>CM028129.1:976387500-986387500 GCA_016271365.2 Neoceratodus forsteri | reverse complement strand
AGATGGACCCCCACAGGGCTACTCTCACTGGTAGTGCAGATTACTGAGGTACAGAGCACACTTCCTCACTACGAACCCTCGGGTTCTGAATGAATCTGGGCTCACACGGCCTGAATTGGTACACTTCTCTTCTTTTTCCTTGACTTGGCACCCCAGCCAGCACTAGGACACTTTTCCATATTGCATGGAGATTGATGGTGGCTCCCTAAACCACCCACGAGCACATTCCAGCTGTCGGGAAATCCAAAATCTCATGTCTGGGTGCTTTCCTCAGGCATTGGCTAAATGTGCAGAGAGAAAACAGAAGTGCCCAAACTGAACCCGGAGAGGTAAACCGGATTACTCCAGATGGGGGGGGGAGGGTCTCCCACCTTTCGCTCCCAAATCTATACTCAGCCATTCATCTGGTTACAACACCTTTCTTTGAAACACTGTTTGTAGATGCTCTCTAGAAATGTTTTGCACATTTAACATTCTACAGTTCACTCTACTGGGGTGTCCTGACTTTAAAAGTTCTGTATGTGGCTATGCCTTTACCCTAGACCCCCACTGTTGCAGATGCTTTTAAGTCATACACAATCTAAAAGTTCTGTACTTGGCAAGTCTTCCTTTGACCCTGCAGTAGGCAGACACTTTCACTTAAACACAGTCTTGGTGAACATAGTCTCTTTGTCAGAGCAAAACTCACCATGGTATGCAGGTGCCCCAGGGCTTTTTCCACAAAAAGTCTCAGGTACTCACAGAACAAAATGACTCTCAGGCAGCTTCACCCTCTGCAGGCTGGGCCAGGGGATTGCCCCCGAATCCTGGAATTCTCCCCCATCCCTCTGGGGATTGGGCACTGGAAAACCTTCCAGGAACGGTCTCTACCACTTCACAAATGGTCTTCTGTGTTCCTTTCTAGGATGAGAACACACAACCCCTTTTTCTTGAGGTAGCTCTCTCTCAGAGCTAGGTCTGAGGAGCTGCACTCTGAGCACTCCTCACTCTCCTGAGTCTCCACGCAGACTATTCTCTGAAGACTGAATTAAATTCCACAACGTTCTACTGCTAACCCCTGCAGCTAGCATTCCATTGTGGCTTATGCTGCTTCGAGAATTCTAAGGTGACATCATCACTCCAGCTCAGCAGAAACTGAAAACAGAGTGTGACAGTGTGAGACCCATTTAACTAGCATGTCACAAGCTGCCTTTCCCTGCCTGACACTGATTCTAAGTGGGATTCTAGTAACCCCTGGGAACTAGGGGGTTGCACTTAGATTACACAGTTCCCCCCGAAGGCAGGGGGGCTATATTCTCCCTGGCCAGATATACTTGTTCTCCCCAGCAAGTTCTTGGAAGGCTTTCTCAGATGACCCCACTGGCAAGCATTTTCAGGGTGAGGTGTGTCCAGGGTGCTGTGAGTCTGGGGAACCCCTCCCTTCACCCAGGACCAGCCCAGCTGGTGGTTCTAACCCACATTCACCACTCAGCCTCATGGCGGAAAGCCTTCTGAACAAGGGGACTTGGACTGGGAAATGACTGAACTGGCTGGCAATATGGCTACATTTACACTGAAAATCAGTGTTACAAAATGTCCTGCAGAGTAATGTTCTATTTGCCCCTAATTAATATTGAACACTGCAGCCAGTTATTCATGCTATATATGTGCAGGTGTTCTGCAAGGTTTTCCTAAGAGGAAATTCTCCAAAACAACTGTGGGGAGGGACTGGGAACAAATCTCACAAATACTGGAGGCTGCAAGGGAAAGGAGAAGTGGTAATAGTGCAGAACTTCAACCTGCCCAAGGTTGACTGGAGCGTACCATCCACAACATGTGCCAGGAGTCAGGTGATCCTGAAAAGGCTGCAGAGTAGGTTCCTGACTCAGGGCATCACAGAGCCAACCAGGGAGGAGACAACCCTTGATCCTGTGCTCATGAATGGGGAGCACGTACAGTACTTAACAGTCAGAGAGCCACTGGGTGGGACTGACCATCACACAGTATGGTCCTGGGTGGATATGGACAGGAAAAGCATCCTGACTAAGACCAAAATCTTGGATTTTAGGAGAGCAGACTTCAGGAAGATGGGAGATGTGCTGCTAAGGAGGCACCTGGCAGGCATCAGGGCACAATTGGGGCTCGACCAAAGGTGGTCCATCATTAAGAAGGACTAATGGTTGCAACAGAGGAGTGCATTAGGCTCAGGGGGAAGAATGACAAGTAGCATGATGAGCTGCACCTGGGGCTGCACTGCCATGCTAAAAAGTCAGACTCAGTAAGTGATTTGGGTAGCTGGCACCTACCAAACAGAAACAACCATAGGATGTCTTTTTTTAAATCCAACTTGGAACCTTGAACTTTACACACTGAGTATATAAGAAGGAGACCAACCTTGTTTACGTTGAAAAAGGTGCTTAGTTTTATTCAAGTACTGCTTTGTGCAGACACACTTCAACATACAAGAACTCCTTCAAAAGTCCTTTCCCCTCCTCTCAGGGAAAAATGAATTTACACCTCACATCACTTGATGCTTTTAATTCCTTCCTGGTGCTTTTTCAAAGGTTAATGTGGTGTACTTCATGCTGTTCTTTTATACAGTGTTCACTTAAAGTTATAGCTCTCAATAAAGTGCAATAAGTGTAGTGTAGTCTAAAATCATATGACAACATTAAACAGTAAAAACTATATACAACATAATATCAGTAAGAAACATTAAGAACATGAGTATATGCATATTTTGGGTACAATAATTCTTTGGTTACAATAGCAAGCAAAATATTCAGTTATGCTATGGAAACCTTGTTATATCAGCCTATCTACAAGTTCAAGTTCAAGTTTATTGCAGGAAAACTCTATTGAGCAAGCTCATTCACAAGGAGGTCCTGTGACATAAACACTTAAAGTACAAACATAGATAGGTAATAACAGTATATACATGAAATGCACGTTACATGATACATGCTGGATATACATACAAGGGTACCACATAGGGTGACCGCAGGTGGTAAGCATTAATATGACACAGGGAAGCGACTTACAAGTTGCATACTGATAAATGAAACATGATGACTGGTGTGTGCAATACATATATTTTGGCAGCTAGAACAAACAACAGACTACAACTGATATGGGGGGAGGAGTGATTTGATAGAGTGGCAGTGGAGCATAAGCATAGATAAAGCCAGGAGTAGAAGGGGAAGGGAAAGCAGTTAATATGACAAAGCAATTATACCTTACCAGTGGATAAATATGGCACACATGGGGAAGGAAGAGGCTTAATGACGTTACAGGTGTCTTTTATTTTGGCTGAACTTAGTGATTTGTAGAAGTTTATTGAAACTGTGCTAGTTAGTTTCAATACGGTTTGTAATTGGTTCCAAGTGGAGGGAAGGGCATATGCCATAGCACGTTTACCAAAGGAGGCCCGCGTCTTTGGTATGTCAAGCATAATAAAGTCAGATTTTCTTAACTAGTATGCACTATTTGAGATACTAATAAGGGAAGAGAGATAGCTTGGCAATTTCTGCAGGAGCAGTTTAAGAGTCCATAGCCCAGCATGGAGCAGGCGTCTAGTAGTAAGGGATGTCCAACCAACAGCTGCATATAAGTCACAGTGATGCGAACGGTAAGGAGTTGGTAATGAACCTAACGACGGTGATAAAGGATGTCCAGTTTACTTAGGTTTGCAAGAATGGTGGAGGAATAGATTACATCGCCATAGTCTAGTAGGGGGAGAAAAGTGTCCTGTACAAGCTTGTTTCGAGTTTCAAGGGGAAAAAGGGGCCTATTTCTGTAGAAGAAACCTAACCTTGCTTTTAACCTTCTAGAGACATCTTCGACGTGGTCATTGAAAGATAATTTATTGTCGATCCAGATACCCAGATATTTAAATTTGGTTACAACATCCAGAGGCTCGTTTAGCGTGGTGACAATGAAGTCCTGGGCAAGGGTATTGGGGGGGCCCTGTGACAGCACTGCAGGAGAATATCATCGCTTAGTCTTCCTAGCATTGAGCAGAAGCTTTGCCTTTATTAGATTATGCCTGTTGTGCGGAAGTCCGCTTAGCACCCCTTGACTTCAGATAACGATGAGCCAGAAGTATACAACACAGTATCATCCTCAAAAAAGTGCAGATTGGACATAGATATGTTAGCATCTAAGTCATTAATGTACAAAGAAAACAAGATAGGGCCTAAGATGGATCCTTGGGAGACTCCTCTTGCAACTGGCAAGGCAGCAGAAAAAAAGCCTTCCGCCTTTACTTTTTGGGATCTTCCACTTAGGTAGCTAGAGAACCACTGGGTGGTATGGTATGAGGCACCCAACTTTGCAAGGCAATTGACTAATAGTTTGTGATCAACAGTATCAAAAGCTTTGCTGAGGTCCAAAAAGACTGCGCCAGTTACCTTCTTAGCATCTATAGCAGAGATCCAATCATTGGTTACTTTTGCTAGGGCAGTGATTGTGCTATGATTAGCCCGGAAGTCGGATTGAGCTGGGTTAATGAGAGAGAAGGTTTCCAAGTGAGATTTAACTGAATATGGATCAGTTTTGAGAACTTTAGAAAGGATAGGCAATATGGAGATAGGCCTATAGTTGTTTACATCCATGGGTCACCAGATTTAAATAGAGGGAGGATATGTGATTTCCAGCAGGACGCACAGTAGCAGATGTAATGGAAAGATTGAAGATGTGTAGAATTGGGGCAGTGAGATGGGTGTAGCCTGACCTTAGGAAAAAGGGTTCCAAGCCATCGTCCCTGAGCTTTTTGGTGTCTAAGTTAAGAAGAGAATCTTCTATTTCTTTATAAGTTATCTTACGAATTGGAAGGGGCTGGGTGCAGGACTAGATGTGGGGAGGGGTATGCTGGCTCACCGCAGCACCAGCATAAGGTGACGAGTCAAAAGCTAATCCAGCTGTGGCAAAGTGGGAGTTAAGTTCCTCCAGGATTAGGACTTGTTTTCCATAATCTTGCCACTTGCAACTATCTTTGTTGCGACAGAGGGGGCCATGGGCCGTCCTTCTATAGCTTTGATAGTCTTCCATATTTTATGAGGGTTACCTTTAGCTTGTTCGAGAGTAGAAATATAACAGTTAGCTTTAGCAGAGCGAAGTTTTTTTCACACAGTTATCCCTGGCTGTTCTAAAGGCCTGCCAATCCAAGACTCTTTGAATGTCTAGCTTTAGCCCAGAGCTTATCTCGAGCTATAAGGGCTGCCTTGAGATCCGAGGTGAACCAGGGGTGGAATTGTTCCGCACTTACTTTTATGAAGGGGCATGCTTATTTATTATTGTAGTGAGTTTGTCATTAAGGATGTAAGCTGCCTTGTTGACATCTTTGGCTAGGTAGAGATCTTGCCATCTGATCATGCTCAGGTCAGATAGGAAATTTACTGCACTGAATTTGCGAAAGGATCTTTTTGTTATAAAGATGGGCTGCGGCTAGGCCTTAATTTGAGATCTTATGCAAGCAACAATTCCATGATCACTCATGTTGTTGTGAAACACTGCCGAATGAGATATTTTGTGTGGATGGGTGGTTAGTACCACATCTAGAATGGAACTGTTGGCAGTATTTAGAGTGTTGTTCCTAGTGGGTTCACTGACTAATTGCCCAAGACCTAGCTCGTCACAAAGGGATTTGAGGCCGTGTGATTTAGGTGACAGCCAGTCCATATTTAGATCTCCTAGAAATATTGTTTCAGTTTTTGCATCTATGAACATGGATTTCAAAAGATTAAGGACTTCATCACCACTAGACAGGGGTCTATAGCCACCTAGGATAGTGATACATTCCGAGGAGGAGAGATGAAGGCTCAGCGAAACTAACTCAAATTCCTTGACTAGAGATTTGCAACTAATATTGGTGACCGAGTACTTAGATTTGGCATAGATAACCACACCCCTGCCTCTAGACTCTCTATCTGCTCTAAATAAATTGTAGCCCTGCAGTGATATTTGGTGATCAGTGTTCGTCTTTTTTAACCATGACTCAGTAATTATGATAAGGTCAGGGTTAACGTGCAGCCCAGGCTTGCAGCTGTACAGGTTTTTAGGCAGGCTTAAAATGTTGACCATCATCATTTTGAGACCTATGGCCTCAGCAAAATCGAGAGGCGAGGTAAGTTGTGGGGAGGGAGCCAGGGTTGAGTCCACATTTCCTGAGTAGAGAAGAAGCAGAAGTATAACTTTCTTTAAGGAGCTTATAAGAATGGAGACTGCTTTTTTATTTCTTCGCGGTAACCCATATCGTGCTGCGCAAGAGGCGGCACCACTGTAATGACAGTTTATCGTGATCAATGTAAGTGCTTGAATAGACATAGGTGAGGACAGTAGCAAGGGGGTGTAGGCTAACCAGGGGGAATAGGCTAAAAGGGGAGAGGAGAATGACATAGTGTCTGCACGGTAGACCGTTATAACATTAGGTATTGATAAGGTATATTGGAGAACTGAATTGCATTGAGGTACTCCGAATTGCACTGTATTGCCGAGAACTCTGCACCTTAGGAGCAATAAAAACACAATAAAGAGAGCCATGGTCCCAGATTGAGTGGTCTCGTGATTTGTATTAGTGCAATATTTTCTAGGCAAGTAATTTGCCCACCTAGGTACTCACTTAAAACCTAGATGAGAAAATACAGCAGAAAGGGGAACAAGGAGAGCAGGAGCAGCTTAGTTAGTGGTGGGCTCAAGAGATATTCACACAGGGCAGTCTTATTGGCCACACTCAGATACCAATCATAGGTTGGCAGCAGTCAAACTAGGCCAATGAAGCAGTACTATGGATATAGGAGGCGGATCATGAGTGTATTTAAAGGAGGCCTGGGAGAGGAGGGTGGTGGAGTGGGAGAAAATTTCAGGTCAGCGAGAGCTGAGAAGTCAGAATTAAGAAGGGAACACTGTAACAGGCTATAGAGAAGGTGCCCCAATCAGAGCAAAGCAGGCAAGCGGGCGTACCAATCACAATCCCCCTAGGGCAGTGCCGCACCAATCAAGGGTGCCCAGGCGTGCTGGCTCTCTGCAGAGGATTCTATCGGTATCTGTTGGTATGACAGCGTAGCATAGGTAATAATAGGGTGCTCAGCGTCTATCTGACTTGAGTCAGAAGGGTGGATGGCAGACACTGAGGGCTTCCTGTTTTCAGCTGCAGAGCTGTCGCACAGGCAGTTTTAAGGAAGTTGTCAGCCTGTTGAGTGAAGCTTAGGGGAACCTCAACTACAACCACCCCTTGTAGCAGCACTGGGAAAGAAGAAGAAGAATGATAATGCAGGCCATATTGCCCACGAATGAGTACAGTGATTTATGTAGGAGACCAAGAATCCCTCTAGTGGCAGGTCTGTATAACCTGCTAATGGAAAACTAGCCACTAAAAAAATAAAAAAAAAATTCTATTACTACTCTAGAGGTGGGTTAGATCTGAGCAGTTTAGTAAGACAAAAGGTAGTTAGACTTATCGGCGCCAAGGCAGAGTGCTTGGATTGGGGGCTGCAGGAAGAGCAGTCAGACAGAAGAGGTGTAAGCACTTTAAAACAGTAGTAGAAATTACAATCCAGCTAATACAGTTGAAAACGTCTATTACACGTTGAAATGTGCTTAGTTCTATCGAAAATCTAACAAAGTGCCAGGTGTCTATAGCAGGGGAAAAGTCCTGGCCAATCAGAGTGGGTTTGCTGGAAGCACCCGTGTTCCGATTGGCTGCGCTGTCCCGTACCTTCCAAGGAGCTGCAGGCGGGTGTTCTGGTCTTGGTCGGTGGCTGGCTGGGTGCCGGCCGACCGTGGGGGAGCTGAAGCAGCCCTGTTCAAGGGCAGGCAGCTTCCAAGGAGCTGCAGGCGGGTGTCCTGGTCTTGGTCGGTGGCTGGCTGGGTGCCGGCCGACCGTGGGGGAGCTGAAGCAGCCCTGTTTAAGGGCAGGTAGCTGGGAGTGATAATTACTAGTGACCTGAAACATTTTAGAGTGCATAGTTATTTTTCTCCCTTTTTTAGATTGCTTTTAGGTCATTACAGCCACCTAGCACTCCATATTTCACCACTACTGGGCACAACAAGTACTCTTCAGTTTGAAAAATCACCCTGTTGTGCCCAGTAGTGGTGAAATATGGAGTGCTAGGTGACTGTAATGACTTAAAAGCAATCTAAAAAAGGGAGAAAAATAACTATGCACTCTAAAATGTTCCAGTTTGGGACTTTATGGAGGCTAGCATAACAACTGACAGTGTGTCTTTAACTGGGTCACTAAGACAGTAGACAGGGGCCAAATGATAGACATCCTCTATCTGGATTTCAGTAAGGCTTTTGACTCTGTACCCCACAAGAGGCTCATCAGGAAGCTGGCAGATCTTGGGATTGGGGAGAAGATGACCAGGTGGGTAGGAAACTGACTGAGGGATAGAACCCAGAGGCTGGTAGTGGGGGGAGAGTTACCTAGCACCAGAAGGTCACTAGTGGGGTCCCGCAGGGCTTGGTGCTGGAACTGGTGTTGTTCAATATCTTTATCAGTGACACTGGGGATGGCATTAAGGGCAAAATGTGCCTATTCATGGATGGCACCAAGCTCTGTGGGAATGTGGAAACAGCCAAAGGGACTCAGGATCTACAGGAATGGATGGTCTGAAAAAGCTTGAGAGGTGGTCCAGGATCTTGGAGTTTGGCTTCAATGCCAAGAAAAGCAAAGTTATGCATATTGGAGCCATGAATCCCAGGATGGAGTACAACCTGGGAGGGGTCCAGGTATCTCCAACAGAGGAGGAGAAGGATCTGGGAGTGATAATCACTAGTGACTTGAAACAATTCACACAGTGCAAGAAAGCAGCAGCAAGGGCAAACAAGATGTTGGGAGGTATAGCTAGTGGGATCAGCAGTAGGACAGAGGAGGTTATACCGTCCTTGTATAGGTCATTGGTGTGGTTACATCTAGAGTATGGAGATTGGTACTGGTGCCCACACCTCAAAAAAGGACATTAAGCTGCTGGAGACAGTCCAGAGAAGGGCTACAAAGATGATCATGGGTCAGCAGGGTAAGGCATACGAGGTGAGGTTAAGGGCACTGAACATGTACTCCCTGTAGGACAGGAGGGAGAGGGGGAACATGATTGAGCCCTTTAAGTACTTGAAATGGATAAATAAGGTATATAAGGAGGGTCTGTTCAAGCTATATGGTGGCCATAACACAAAGAGACACAGTCTTAAGCTGGGGGGGGGGTTTAGGGGGGTGGTCAGGAGGCAACTTCTTCACGGAGAGAATGCTGGCCAGTTGGAATGCGCTGCCTGAAGAGGTTGTCTCATTGAAGACTATGGGCAGCTTCAAGTGAGGCTAGGATAGGCATAGGGGAAAGGTAAGGGTCAAGGGTAGCGAGGATGGAAAGGATGGGAGGAGTGGGGAGAGGGGCGGGGGTCAGTAGTTCAAGCTATGGACCCTGCAATACAAGCAGACTAGATAGACCAAATGACATTCTTCTGCTGGCTTCTTTATATGTTCGTATGTAAGTAAAAAGAGAAACACCCATTAGCTATCTGAGGGCTCCATTGACAACAGGGGCTTTCATGGGCACATCACTGTGTTGCACAAGGTGGTTGGCCCTATCCACTGGTTTGGAACCCCCTCCCTGCTGGCAAAGCAACATTAATGCTGGCTATACAGGAAGTCATTTGGCCTTGCTCATGGACAGAGGAAGGAGAAAGCAGTTGCTGGCCCCACTGTTGGATCAGGAGAAGAGGGACCATATGGGAAAACAGGGACAAAAAAAGAATAAACAAAAAATCAAAAAAATAAATGGTAAATGCTGTGTTACAACTATACATATATACTGTATGTATGTATTTATGAAACACAAGCGAGGATACGTTCTGTCAAATATTGTTGATACTTGCAGGGTGGTCAGACTTACAGTGAGGATATCATGTTTATCTTCACTGTAGGTCCCCATCCCAGAATTTATCCACATAATAGGTAGCTACTGGTTGCAGTTAACAGTTTGAGCAGCACAGTTAGAATACACCTGCTCACTTGCACGTCAGCTCCCGCACACAGGTTTCAGTATGCTGTCCCATCCACAAAATAATTTTACTTTCTCCCTCTACTTAAAAAAGAAAAATGCAAACCTTTATATAAAAGGATAAACACTTCAACTGACTCCAAAATCTGTTCTCCTGTGCCCCACAACACCACCAAACCACATGCTGACTTCTTATCTCCTCCCTGTACCCGCGTAACACTCTTCCTGTCTCCAACTGGCACTTCCAAGCCCTGCAAGCTGGCAATGAGCATTCCTTCTCTGGCCTCTCCCTGGCTACTGCATTACTGGAAAATCACATACGCAATGACACATGTAAGTGCCGCACGCATCAAAAACAGCTCTCCATCCATTCTGTCATCCAAAAATCACGCTTGGTCATCCTGAAAAGAAAAATAACACATCTCCTTTAAAAACATGAAAAATAATGAAGCAACACACAAACTGTGTTGCATAAATTAAATATGCCATGGCCCTACCCTGAAATATAATCAATATATCCCCTAGTGCACTTTGATCTTTGACATCACTTGTGGCTTCGCCACTCGTGATGTCATAGAACAAATTGCACTCAGGGAAAATATTGGCGATATTTCAGGTAGGCTGATGGCAAATCCCCTGTATATATGGGATAACTCAAAATATGCAATTTATTTTCCAGTATGAGTGGGGCAAGACTATAACTCATAACTCATGAGTGGAGCAGAGCCATCAGTGATTTAGGAAAGTTCTGCTCCTCACAAGTAATGATAAACTGTGTATTTTAAGTCAGACCATTGTATATTCCATTTATACAACATCCGTTTATTAGTTATACCTTTTAAATTTGCTATTTGTATGTAGATTTAACTCTTTCCGTTTGATTTCAACTGCTAACTTCAGTGCTGCTCATAGCTACTGTGATGTCATCAGCACTGTTAAAGCTGCTCTCTGATTGGTTCAGTATGCATTATGACATACTCTACTTTGCAAGATAATATCTTGCTGGGTTGGGCCAAGATAACACTTTTTGTTTTGTTATTTATCAGTACACATGTGTTGTACATAGAGAATACTGGATGTGCAATTATGCACAACCAGTGTGTTCTGCCACAGAGGGGTTCTGATTTCCTCTGACCTCGACAGCGAAGCTTGAGAGGTCCATGGGAATCAGAACCCTGAAAAGACAAAACACACTGCTTGTGCATAAACTTGCTAAACCTGTATTTTTTTATTATGTATAGTATTATGTGAAATGTGCACACAGCGATTCTTTGGCTTTCAAAATGAAACTGACTTGTGCAGTCTCTAGAGGTTCCAGAATGCTGTTGTACCACAGAAGGGTACAGTCAATTTCCATGACCTACAACAGCATTATGCAAGGGATGAAATTCTACACAGAACAATGCTCTACTATACACTACAAATGCACACACACACACACACACACACACGCACACACACACATGACAGGAGTGGGGGTTAAAATAAGATCAAAGTGATATTTTGGCTAATGAAAACTGGAACAGCAAGATATCGGAAATATGTTGCTGTTACTGTTGTCACTAGGGATATTTTGAAGGTTAGTTTCATCAAAATGGAATACTGAATCAATCAGAGAGAAGATTTTACAATGCTGATGGCATCATTATGCCTAGTCCAACACAAAAGCCAGCAGCAGAAATCAAAGAGAAACAGATACATCAGCTCTTCAAACAAACAGCAGATTTGAAAAGTTATAGTAAGCTAGTGTTGCATAAATCCTGTTTGCAAAGGTCTAACAGTATGTTGTTTATCATCACTTGTTGGTTGGGTAGACCGTTTATAAATCATTCATGTCACCACCACTCATGAGTTATGGTCCTGCTCCCTCACATCTGAGGAGCCAGGCCATTCATATACGGTATGTGTCTGTCTGTCTGTCTGTCTGTCTATGTATTACATGGATGGTAACTTTTCATATAGAAAAGCCTTCATTTATTTCCCTGTATACCTGTGACTAATCTATCAATTAAAAGTATATACCTGCATTAATTATGCAAATACAGCTATATACCTACACTGATTAAAGCTATATTTATTTATTTATTGACTTTTGTTAGCCAGGTAAGTAAACTGGAACCTGCAGTCCCCTTTTTCAGGGGCGACCCGAAGTTAATTATACAGAATGCCAAACAAGATAGATGTTGTACTTACACTAATCAGACAAACAAAAGTGTGTACCAACAATTATAATAAAAAGTATATACCTACACTACACTAAACCCTATGAGACAATACTAATAACACGAGTAACCCATAATTAGGAAGCTAGCCAAACCAATTAACAAGCTGCAAAAGAACCTGGAAAAAAGACACACAAAACCCTCCCAAACCCAATAACCCCCCAGACTCTTACCAGCACTCACTACACACCATTCTCTTCTTGCTGCAAGAGACCTTCAGGTGCCATAATGTGATCTCCATAAAAATAATCATCCTAATGTATTCTATTCAACAAACAATGGGTAAGGGCAGTACACTCAGAAGTATACCCATCTCAGGGGCTAATTATGGCGATAAAGCCACTCGCCCTTCGGGGTCATGGCCTTGTAGCCCTAATTAGCCCCCTCCATAGGTGCCGGAATGGGGGGACCGCTAGGGCCATGGCCCTACCACTTTCATAAGTGGACCTATCACTTTTTGCTATCATGGTAATATATTTAATAGGGGAAAATTTACCCCTTGCATCCTTGGTCCTACCACTTTTCAAACCGTTCCGGCACCGCTGGCCCCCTCGATGGGTATACAGCCTTGTATACCATCCTTAGCCATTATTTATTCTAAATATATGTGTGTGTGTGTGTGTGTGTGTGTGTGTGTGTGTGTATACATACGGTATACAGTCTGAGTCAGAAAATAAGAAAAGAAAGAAATTCCTCCATGTTTATATCTTCAAGTGTGGAAAATATTGCCTGCTAAACTTGCATATGTTTTGGATTCCTGAGAGTCTGGGTGTGTGCCTTGCAGAAGTTTGCTTTTTTACTCTGCTAATAATGAATTTGAAACATTACTGGCTTGCATTGTTACATAAATCTGCTAAAACATAGGTGGCAAAAAACTTGCTTTTATATATATTCCCTTTCCTTTCCATAAAATCATGGACTGACTTTAACCTTCCCCTGCTTCTATCCTGGATCCATGTTGCCAGTAACTTTTTCCCTTTTCCATTGGCTGCAACATAAAGGGCGGATTGTATTACTTGCAGACCATCAAAGACTTGCTACAGAACCAAAATCACAGTTGCATGGCATGCTTTTTAAATGTAGTCAGCTCTTCTGAATGTCATTTTTTTTTCTTTTTAATATTGACCCTGAGGACCTAAGCAGGACTAACTCTACAAACAGTTTGGTCAGATTGGGGAAAGGGGAGGACAAGGTACTTTGTTAGCAGGTGTTTGCCTTGAACTATGAAGTAGGAATGCAATTAAATATAGCAACATCATTTCCGGAGTGCTCATGAGAAGTAAGGTATGGTAATTGATTCATTCTCTGCATTCCAGATGCTCTCCTTTTCTGCATACTGAATGTGCAACTGCGCCAGAGCTGTGTGGAAAGAGCACAGAGTTCAGGTCATGTGAGGTAAAGCCAAGGACAGTGTGGTAAAACATGTGACTCCCACAGCCCGTATCGCTAGCTCTGTTTGTTTAGATAGGACTCTACGCATCAGGATAAACTGACTAAAGAAAAGCTACGCAGGCACTCAAAACTTGACACCATTTAAACCTACAGCAGGCCTAGACTGATACCATTACTGAAGGAAACATTATTGTAATAACTGCAAGTAAACTGAATAAGCACATATTTCGAAAATGAGTTATAGAAGATCCCCCCAGGTCTGTCCAGTGCTGATGTGGCTGGCACAGACTTCATACTTACTGTAATTTATGAACAAAAGTAGGCCATCTGTATTATGCAGGGTTTGTGTTTTACATGATATGAGTCACAAGGATGGCACTGAAACCTGTGACAGTGCTACCTATAGTTGTGGCTACTGGTTGGTATAATGTTGCCTCCCCCTACTCCTTGATAGTACCTTGCAAGTGCTCCACATGAAACATTCCAAACTTCAGCCCCTAAAACATGTTGCTTCTTGTTGACAGCTGTTACTACTTGCTTTTTCACCTTTACCTGCTCCACCTAATCACAACTTCAGGCTCAGTTACCTCTCCAGCTCCAACCAAGGATGCCTCTTTCTAGACTAGCCTTCATTGCTGTCACTGTGTCTGTTTTAACCCTTAAAAAGGGACCTATGACACGGGGGCAGCATCCCTAGAGGGAACAGGAGTAGGGTCCAGTGACCAGGGACAGCCTGAGGCATTAGAGGGAGAAGGCCCCTCTTAGCGTGGACCCTGTTTAGTTTATTTATTATTATTATTTCAGAAGACACCTTTGAGCCAAGGCTCTTTTACAAAGGTTCCATGTCGGGGAAACAGTATAGAACATAGTGAGGACAATAACAAGTACAGTAGTTTCAAGCAGCCATAGGCTTTGCCAGGTACATTAAAGCTTTCATGTGGAATTACTGTAATGTGTGCAATGATTCACAGTATGTATGTTAAGTTACAGTAATTTGTGTATATTATTCAAGAACATATGTACAATAAAAAAAACAGTTGTAATATGGTTCACTAGAATAAATTAGAAACTACTAGGAGAGATAGTAGATACATGTAGAGGGAGCTATGGGGAGAGAATGGAGATAATAGTGGGGAAATAAAAAGGGAGGAGACAGGAGATAGTGGGGGGTAAAGGTGGAAGGGACTTAGAGGAGGAGAAATTAGAGGGAAGAAGAGTAAGTTTAGTTAGGAGAAACATTCACAGGAAGCCATTGTGACAAGTTGCTGATGCAGGTAGTACTTGAAAGTGCCCAGGGTAGTGTCATTGGTAACAGCAGGTGGAAGAGAGTTGTACCAGGATGCGGCTCTGTATGTAAAGGAGCGTTGTCCTTGCGTAGTGTGGCAGCATGGAACAGAAAAAGTGAGATATTCTGAGCTCCTGGTTAGGTGAGACCCACAGTTGGGGGCCAGTAAGGACTGAACCCTTGAGGGTAGAAGATTTAAGGTAATCTTTTTTGCTAGCATGCAGGTCTGGTACTTGATTCTACCAGGGAGTTGGAGACAGTTTGCTTGCTTGTAGATGTCACAGGTATGTGAGAGGCATGGAGCAGAGGTCAGTAGATGACATGCCTTGTTAAGGGCAAAGGCTATTCATCAAAGTGCTGTGTCAGGGGCAGAGCCGTAGATCACAAGCCCATAGTCAATTATTGATATAACAGCTCTGAATGACAATGCTTAGGGCTTCATTGGTGAGGCAGCTCCTATGTCTAAAGAGAAGTCCTATGCGGGTGTTCACGATCTTGGCAATGCTCTCAATGTGTTCAGAATAAGACAAGGTGCTGTTGAGGGCAACTCCCAGGTATTTAAACAGTTGAACATGTTCGAGCAACGTCCCTTCACTGTTTGTGACAGATAGACATTTGTTTTTTTATGTTTTTTATGGATGCCATAAAACATAATTGTTTTAGCTTTTTTGTGATTTAGTATGAGTTTTTGAGATTTAAACCATGTTTCCACTTGCATAAAGCTTGTCTGCAATTGCAGTTGTAGGAGGGAGGGGTCAGGGTGGGAGGTGAAAATAACTGCATCGTCTGCATATAACAGGAGTCTATTAGGGCATGATGCAGGGAGATTGTTCAGAAAAATATTGAAAAGCAAGGGACCCAAGATGGACCCTTGGGGAACTCCAGAGTGGATCAGACAAGAGGGTGAGAGGGACTCATCAACTCTGACCTGTTGGGTTCGGTCGCTAAGGTAGCTTTGGAACCAACGCGCAGCGTCATCTGAGAGGCCAAGGCAAGATAATTGTTTAAATAGTAGGGAGTGGTTGACAGTGTTGAACGCCTTTGTCAAATCGATGAAGGTGGCGCCGACAAGATGTCCCTGATCCATAGCATTATGGATGTAAGTGGTGAATTCAAGGAGAGCTGTGGTGGTACTATGTCCTTTTCAAAAAACATTCTGCTCCTGACATTGCAGATTGTGGTTAGCAAGGTATTCTATAAGTTGATTGGCAACTATTCTCTCCAGTGCTTTCGAGAGAGGGGGAAGAATGGAGATGGGTCTGTAGTTAGAAGTTAGGGTCTTATCCCCACTTTTGTGAATTGGGATCGCAACAGCAGATTTCCATATTTGGGGTAACTGAGAAAGCATTAGAGATCGGTTGAGGATTTTGGTGAGCAGGGTCAGGATTTCGTCAATGGTGAGGGCAAGGAGTTTCAGGTCCAATGAATCTGGACCTCCCAAGCACTTTCAGCAGTTGTTGTTTGGCTACAGCCTCTGAGATAGTTTTAAAGTAGAAAGGTGGATGGCCCTGTGTTATTCTTGCTTTGTCCAAGCCTGGAGAGTCTGGTGGGGGTGGGTCCAAGAAGGCTGGAGGAAGCACATGACTAAGATCGGTGAATGCCACATTAAAAGCATTAGCCATGGTTACCTGGTCCAGAGAGAGGCTGTCAATTACATTGAGCATAGAGGGTGGTACTTTGGGGATATGCCCTGTAACTTCAGAAAGATTCACCCAAAACTTCTTCCTGTCTTACCATGAGTTAGCAAATGCACTCCTGTAGTATCTTGCCTTTTCATTTCGAATTGCTCTAGTACAGGCATTTCTTGCTGCTTTGTAAGCCTGGGTATTAGCCTGGGTACCAGTCAAGTTGGCAAGATGTCAAAGATGATCCCGTGACCTCAATTGTTCCAGAAGATCAGAGTTAACCCAAGAGTTGTTGACACTTTTACTCTTGCGTTTTTTGAACGAGGCATGGACATCACAGGTGCTGTTAAAGCTGTAGATAAAATATTCAAGAGCAGTGTCAATGTTGGAGGCTGTGTTTATCAGAGACCAATCATGGTCTTGTAGGAGGGTTTTTAGAGACCCAAGATGACCAGGAATAAGTCTCCTGCTGTTAACAGTTTTGGCAGGAGGCTTAGTGTATTTGTTCGACCAGCAGCAAAGGATTAGGGAGTGGTCGCTTAAACTGTCGGAAAGAACTACTGTTTTCGTGATGTGATCCGGGTGGTTCATGAGAACCCAGTCCAGAAGGGTGGTAATACCTGTTCTGTAGTTCACCCTTGTGGGTGATTGGACCATTTGCTAGAAGTTAGCAACAGTCAGTGTGTCCTTATATTTGTTCGCACTGGGGGAGGACCAGTTCACATTGAAGTCACCAAGCAGGATTGTTTCTGCATTTTGATTAAATGAGTGTATGAAGTCTAGTATGGGGTTTAGCCCTTGGTTGGTCAGCTTGGAGGGGGATATAGATTGATGCCACTGTCAGGTTTTTGTTTTGTGCTCAAAGCAGTATCTTCATGGCAAGGACCTGGATGTCATTCTCAGGGAGAGGCACACTGAAAACATGACCCTTAAGAGATTCATTTAGGTAAAGGGTACAGTCTCTGCCGCTCTTGGACAGCCTGTCTTGCCTGAACACTGTATACCCTGGGATCGATATTGCCAAGTCCGGGATCTTTAGGGAAAGCCATGTCTCAATTACAGACAGAATATCAGGGCTGTGATGTGCTGTCCAGGCTGTAAGGGAGTCAGGTTTATTGAGGAGGCTACAGATATTGATACTTGCCAAGGAGAGTGTCCCAGCCTTGACTTGTTCTTTGGCACCAACTCATGGGGTAGGGCAGGGTTAGGGTGTACAGTACATTTCCTGACATAAGTAGTAGCAGCAGTATTAGACATTTTATGAAGGTCAGCTTTGGTTGTTGGATAGATAGCCCTTAGAGACAAGTACATTAAAAGTTGATTTCAATGGACAATGTTGATACCTGGTGGTTAAGTCAAAAGCCAAAAGAAATGATCAGCTGCTGAGGTCCAGAGTCACAGAATGTGTTAAAATTCCTGAAGGTGATTAACTGTGCCTGCGCATATGCAGGATGTGAAATCCTTTTGTTTGTATGCTTCCTTTGTCATTCAAAGAGGTTATTGAAAAGCCCACACACAGATCCTTCAGGAGAAGGCCAGATGAAAATGTGGATTCAAGCAGGACCCAGAGTCACTGAGTTTGTCAGACTTGGTTGATTGACTTATGTTTTGCTTGGGATAGATTCCAAAGAGTTGCTTTTACAATGAAAATGCAGATAACCTGGTGATGATGTTTTGCAGAAATCCAGTCCACTTTCATGGATGTAGTGAGCAAGAATGGTGTAGTTACTCCACGCAGAAAACCATGTAAATCCACAAAAACTAAGCTACAGACACAGAAAAACACAAGCAGCCACCACACAGACCCAGGAGTATTGATGGACTGTTGGTGTGGGTGTGGCAAGATGGCCATTAACTGAACAGAGGTCCAGCCTTTTCACCTTTCAGACCCTTCTTCAGTGAGGTGCAGTGACATAGGACATATCTATGCCACAACCCCTTCCACACAACTAAGTGTGAGTGCCCACATAGTGGCTCCTGCCTAACCCTAAGAGGTGACTAAACAGTGGCACTAATGATCCCAGATGATAGCATCTAACTAGAGTCATAATCCTACTATAAGGACCTTCAATATAACGTGTTTTTGGTGCAGCATTAGCCACTGCTAAGCAATTAAAATCACAAATTGTAGTATAAAAGCATAGAAACATAGAATCTGATGGCAGATAAGGATCACTTGGCCCACCTAGTCTACCCATTTTTCGTACCTGTGTCATATACCACAGATCCTAAATGATCTGCATCTTACTCTCTCTTTCCTGTTGCAAGAGTTCCTTTATGTCTGTCCCAAACAAGTGTTTTTGAATTCCACTACTGGTTTTGCCCCTACAACCTCTGCCAGGAGACTGTTCCATGGATCCACCACCCTTTCCGTGAAAAAATACTTTCTCATGTTACCCCTAAGTCTACCGCACCACACTATCTCATGGCTCCTTGTTCTTGAACATCTTTTTTTTTTTTTAAAGATACTACCCTCTTGTACCTTATTTACACCCCTGAGGTATTTGAAAGTCTCTATCATATTCCCCCTCTCTCTCTTCTCCTCCAGGGAATACATATTATGATCCTACAGTCTCCCCTTGTATGACTTTTGGTACAGCCTCTGCACCATTTTTGTCGCCCTTCTCTGAACCGCTTCTACTCTATGTCCTTCCGGAGATGCAACCTCCAGAACTGGACATAGTACTCTAGATGAGGTCTCACCAATGTTCCATACAGTGGCATCACCACCTCCTTCCTTCTACTGGAGACACCTCTCCCAATGCACCCCAGCATTCCACTGACTCTCCTCACAGCGTTCTCACATTGTTTGGTAACCTTTGGATCTTCAGATATAATTACTCCCAGGTCCCTTTCCTGTTTGGTGGCCATCAGTACCTCCCCCCCATCATGTACTCCTCCCCCACATTGCTGTTCCCCAAGTGCATGATCTTGCACTTCTTTGCACTGAATATTAGCTGCCACACCCTTGACCACTCCTCAAGCTTGCTTTGGTCCCTTCTTATTTTCTCTACCTTTCCTGGAGTGTCAAACCCGTTGCAGATCTTTGTGTTGTCTGCAAAGAGACAAACCTTCCCTTCCAGCCCCTCTACAACGTTGCTTATGAAGACATTAAAGAGGACTGGTCCAAGCATCGATGCCTGTGGGACCCTGCTGGTGACCCCCCCCCCTTTGTATTGAACTCAGTTCACCAACCTCTGTGTCCTATCGCTCGGTCAATTTTTGACCCAGTTTATCACCCTGGTACCCACTCCCAGGCTGCCCAGCTTGTTTACTAGCCTACTATGTGGGACGGGGTCGAAGGCCTTGCTGAAATCCAGGTAGGCCACATCCACCACCCTTCCCTGATCCACCTCCCTAGTTACCCAGTCAAAGAAATCTATCAGATTTATTTGACAAGATCTTCCCACTGTGAATCCATGCTGCCTCGAATCCTGTGCTCCTTTGGATTTGAGATATATCACAAACCTTTCTTTTAGTAGTGACTCCATTAGTTTCCTCACCATGAGGTCAGGCTGACTGACCTGTCATTGCCAGCCACCTCCCTGCTCCCACTTTTGTAGAGAGGGCTACATTTGCCCTCCTCCAGTCCTTTGGTATCACACCTGTTTCCAGCAAACTGTTGAACAGGGCTATCAGTGGTGCTGGCAGCACTTCCCTGAGTTCTCTTAAGACTCTGGGATGTATCCCATTCTGTCCCATTGCCTTGTCCACTTTCAGATTAGCAAGTTCCTTTAAGACTCCCTCCTCCTTAAATGGACTGGTGTCCACCTCCCTCCCAGTGGTGCTTCTGTCACCTAACTTTGGTCCCTCCCCTTCCCCTTTTTCTGTGAATACTGAACAAAAATACTTGTTCAAGATTTCTGCTTTTTCTTGGTCCCCTCTGCACACTTTCCTTCTTTCCTTTTAGTCTCACAATCCCACTCTTAGTCTTTTTTCTTTCACTAACAGACCTTAATTAGTTCTTGTCCCCTTTTGTTATTGCTTGGGCTATTTTTTCTTCTGCTTGCACCTTTGCGCTCCTAACCACTTTCCTGCCTCCTCTGATTTTCCAGATACAGTTCCCAGTCTTCTTTCCTCTGTGTTTCCTTGTACCTCCTGAATGCCACCCTTTTTGCCCTTACCTTCATGGCCACTTCATTTGAGAACCATAGTGTTTTTTTTCTTTACCTTTGTTTTGCTTACTTGTCTAATGCAATGTCTTGTTGCCTCCGCTAAGGCTCCCTTAAGATTCTCCCATTGTTCCTCCATTCCACCTCTCTTCTCCTTCTCTGACAGTGATTTCCTAAGACATTTCCCCATCTTTGCAAAGTCGGCTCACCTGAAATCCAGGTCTCCTTTTTTTGTGTGGTTTGACTTTTCTGCTGATCTCATATTGAACCACACCGTACTGTGATCACTTGATCCCAGATGGCTCCTCACTTCTACATTTGTAATTCTGTCCCTGTTGGTAAGTAATAGGTCCAAAGTCGCGTCCTCTCAGGTGGGCTCCATCACTAGCTGTCTTATGCACGCCCCCTGCGGGGCTTACAGGATGTCTTTGTTCCTGGCTGAGGCTGAAGCCCTCAAATCCACATCTGGCAGATTGAAGTCTCCTACCAGCATCACCTGCCCTTTAGCTGTCATTCTGTGTATGGCTTCTACAAGTACCCTGTCCAGCTCTTCTCCTTGTGTGGGAGGTTTGTAGATGACACCAGTGTGAATGGCAGTATCATTTCTCATCTCCAGGGTGATCCACACTGCCTCCACTTCTCCTTGCATTCCCTGTACCTCAGTTGCCTTAATTCCTTCCCTGACGTAGATAGCCACTGCTTCTCTTTACCCACCCTGTCCCTCCTGAATATAGTGTAACCCGATATTGTCATATCCCAGTCATAATTCCTCATGAACCATGTCTCTGTAACAGTGGCAATGTCCAGGTCCACCTCAGCCATCAGGGCCACTAGGTCTGGGATTTTGTTTCCCAGACTGCGGGCATTTGTGCACATGGCCTTCCAATTTTTACTGTCTCCTTTCCTAATAACTCCCCTCTTATTCCCATGTCTTTCCTCCATACCCCTCTTGTCCTTATTCCCATTCTGCTTTTTCTATGTAATTTTACCTATTTGGATTTTAGTTATCTTTGGTTATTTCTCAACCTTAGTAATAAAGAAATATTGTGACCTACTATGAATTGATCCCAGGCCCCTGGAATACCATTCTGGTACTCTAATCACTGAGCTACAGGCTGACATGCTTGGACCTGGGGTTTCCAGCTACACTTTTTTTTGCTTGTATTACATAACCTGCAACTAGGAATAACCAAAATGACAATTAGATGTTTTTTGGTGAAGTATTAGCCACTGCTAAGCAATTTAAATTACAAACTGTAATGAGAAAGAAATAATGTGACCTACTGGGAATTGAACCCAGGCCCCAGAATACCATCCTGGTGCTCTAACCACTGAGCTACAGGCTCACATGGTTGGACCTGGGGTTCTGGGATGCATTACTCACACTATCACATTATTTCTTTCTCACAACAATTTGTGATTTAAATTGCTTAGCAGTGGCTAGTACGTCACCAAAAAACTTCTCTTATTGTCATCTTGATCATTCCTAGTTGCAGGGTCTGTAATACTACTAGTATACCTGGAAGCAGTGTTATGGGGCCATCAGAACAAACACTCGGAAGCCAGGGTAATGTTAAACAATATTTTATTGAATTAAAAATTTCACCAAGCAGTAGCACTAACTCCACGAAACCACCGTTTTGCTCTGCCCCCTGGCAGCTTTGTCGGTTTATTTATTTTTATTTATTTGTTAACCTAGTGGGTACAGTGATCCTATGGTCCATTTTCAGGTATGACCTAGGCCATAAAGAAGGCATAAACCAAGTAAAAAACAGTACATGACATACATGGTACGCTTTACTACAATACATTCAGTGAATACAAACAAAAGGCACAGAGATGAACGGATAGGAACGTAGACTTTGACGGCAGATAAGGACCGTTAGCCCACCCAGTCTGTCCATTTCGATGGGGTATGACTGACATTAGTGCAGGTAGTTATTAAAGTACACAGAAGTCTTTGAGGCAGCGCAGTTCCTAGCATATATCATCATAACAAAAACAAATTCCAGAGTCATTGTGGAACCTCAGGAGTCGCAGTAAAATGAGGGATGAGAGCAGATGCTAAACCCGAAGACAGGGTCATTATGTCATCATGGGGCAGTGGCATTTACAGGTAAAGATGGCTGTGAGGGAGGTCTTATAGTGGGATTTAAATTGGGACTGTAATCCCAGGGTCTCTAGTGGAGTAGACAGGATGTTCCAAAGATTCAGGGCAACTGCGGAGAAGGTGCTCTGGCCCATGCACCTGGTTACTTGTGAGCACTCTAACAGTAGGCTGGAGGAGAACTGGAGGACTTAGTGGCAAGGCTTAGACCTCAGTAGGGGGCAGAGGGGTGATGGCTCTTTATCCCAGATGTATATCGGCAAGGCAGCCTAGGAGGTAATCCCAGAGGGCCTGAGGAGGGATCCAGCCTGGTGGAGGGAATAGTGATACGTGGAGTAAGGGGTCACTAGGGCAAACCTACAGATGCTGTTGTAGGCTGTATGAGCCTGGACAGGCAGAAGGATGAGGTTTGTGTGCAGATGGGTGAACAGTAGTCCAGCAAGGGGAGTAAGGTGACCTGGGCCATGGTATGTCTTACATCAGGGGTCACAAAATCCTTGAGCTGGAAGCCAACTCCTAGTCTCTGATTAATGTGCCAGACTGTGAGTCTGATGTATTTAGAGAATGTCAGGAAAGGGTCGAGGGTGACTCCCAGATATTTGAATGTAGTTATTAACTCAAGAGAGGAGCCATCAGGGGACAGGATGTAAACAGGGGCAGTATCACCTGCCCACCCAGTTAGCCTAGATTTAGACATGAACAGCATGACTTTTATCTTCCAGGCATCTACCTAGAGACTGTTACCACTAAAGCTTAATTCAAATAAAATTTTGTTTAATTTCACAGAGGCTTCCGGGTGTGTGTTCTTGAAATGCCCCAAAGTATGGGGGCACTACAGAAATGGGAGGCTTCTTTAATTGTATAGTATGCCCCGGGTCCCTGTTGTGTCATGGGGTAGGTAAAGGTTCCCCTTTGTAGTGCCCCCCCACTACAGCCAGGTAGGACACGTCAGGGAAAAAAGAGTTTTTTTCTCTCTGATGCCTGCTCTGCTCCATTCCAAACCCTCCCCCCAAGCAGACAGCATGAGAGTGGGAACCCACATGCTGGGACCGCTGTCCCTGGCTGGTATGTGGTGCCCATTTTGAAATCCTGGTTTTGGTCATGGGCTCGGGGTTCTAGAACCAGAACTCTGAGCACCTTTTTAAAAAAAGAACAGAGCTGTTTTCCGGTGTGTTCACGCTGGGCTGTGTAGGTGAGAGGACCTAGAGAGTGTGATGGGAACCCTGGGCTTACCAATGGTGTTGAAGCCGGTCCCGTCAACTCTGCAATGATACCTCTCCTCCAGCCAATGAAGACAGAAGACTGCTGCTCCAATGTGCACCCCGATTGTTCCTGTGGTCAAGTCCATCAGTCACCCCACAGAAAGAAAAAGAAGAGAAGACTCCGACGGTTCCCCAATGCTTCAGTGTGGGCTATAATTGCCCGTTTTTTGTTTTTTTAGTGCTGCCCAAGTGTTCTGGTCCCTCGTCGGCAGCACAGAAGAGCCGCATCTCCACGAAAAAACTGTCGGCCCTCAAGGAGGCCCCCTGCCACCTGCCGCACTGCCTGTTTCTCCCTTTACGGTTCCCTCCCCCTGACAGAGGCCTCTCTCCTCCCTACATCAGCTCATTCACCCTGGGCCGGGGCGGTGAGTCAGCAGCAGCACAGAGATGAGTGCTGACCACCAGAAATATTCAAATAAAAAGTTAAATTGTTGTTGGGTGCTCAGAGCACCACCGTAGGAGAGGGCAAGGGAGGGCCAGCTAATAAATTTAATTATTTATTCTGGGTGCGGTGATGCCCATAGGAAGGGGCCTGCCTTAAGGCCCATAGAAGGAATCTTATTTAATATTCATGAGGGGGTAGAAAAGTAGAAAAAGAGAAGTGGTTATCCCTCTGTACAGACAGTTGGTGAGACCCCATCTGGAGTACTGTGTGCAGTTTTGGAGACCTCATCTACGCAAGGACATAGACAGGATGGAAGCAGTCCAGAGGAGGGCAACTAAAATGGTGCAATATCTGCATCAGAAATCATATGAAGAGAGACTGAGAGAGCTTAATATGTATACCCTTGATGAAAGGAAGGACGGGGGGACATGATAGAAACGTTCAAGTACCTCAAGGGAATCAACAAAGTCCAGGAAGGTAGCATCTTTCAGAAAAAGAGATGTGTAAGAACAAGGGGACACAATTTAAAGATAGAGGGGGGACAGCTCAGGGGTAATGTGAGGAAATCTTTTTTCACGGAGAGAGTGGTGGATGCGTGGAACTGCCTTCCTGGGGAGGTTGTTGGGGCTAAAACAGTGGGGGAATTCAAACATGCATGGTACAGACACAAGGCAATTGTAGTGGGGGGTGGCAGGAAGTAGGCTGTTGGTTAACTAGAATCTGCAGCTTATCCAGTAGGTAGGGAAATGGGCAGACTGGGTGGGCCAAGTGGTCCTTATCTGCCGTCAAAGTCTATGTTTCTGTGTTTCTATGGGTGGAATAGAGGTGGGGCAGCCTCGGGTGACTGGCAGCTAGGCCATGAATATGCCCACATCATTAAAGGGGCACCGGCCAGCCAAGGGCTTTAAGGGGGTAAAAGCAAGCCCCAGACAGAGAGATAAATGAGGCCCAGCATATAGGCCCATAAGTAAAAGGGGCCCAAGGATTCAACAGGCAACAAGACAGGCCCACTAAAGATTTCAAGGGGCAGCAACCAGCCCAACAGGCTAGTGGGGCAAAAGCAAGCCCCAGGACTAGAGAAAGCCAGCAGAGTGGGTCCATTGCTCAGTGTGGCACAGTCAAACTGGCCCACCAGTTAGAGGGTCCAACAAGTAGGCCCACCTCAGCAGTAAAAAGGGGCCAAGTCAAAAGCAGACCCACAGGTAAAAGGGTCCCAGAGATTTAAAAGGCAAAGGAGGTCGGGTAAAGGAGGACATCATACTCAGGGTGTTCAGGAGTAGCCAGGTCCTAGTACCAGAAGGAACCCGCAAGTGCAATACTTTTGTCAAGGGTTAGCAAGAGAAAGGTGTTTAGCACACAACTGCCATCTAGTGACTGTCATCTGTTGAAAATGTGTATTGACTAGTATCTGAACTGTTGTGTTGATTGCAAAGTACCAAAATTGTATTGTTACTGGGATTCTGGTTATTTGCCTCTGCAATGAACAATTGCCCTGTACTTTGGTGATTTGCCCCTATTCCTGGCAAATTGCCCCTGCAACGAACAATTGCCCTGGACTTTGGTAATTTGCCCCTGTTCCTGGCAAACTGCCCCTATAACGAACGATTGCCCTGGACTTTGGTGATTTGCCCCTGTTCCTGGCAGATTGCCCCTGCAATGAACAATTGCCCCAGATTCTAGAAATTTTCCCTGTTCCTGGAAAACTGCCCCTGCAATGAACAATTGCCCTGCACTTTTGTAATCTGACCCTGTTACTGGCAGATTGCCCCTGCAATGAACAATTTTCCTGTATTTTGGTGATTTGCCCCTGTTCCTGGCAAATTGCCCATACAATGAACTACTGCCCTGGACCTTGGTGATCTGCCCCTGTTCCTGGAAAATTGCCCCTGCATTGAACAACTGCCCTGAATTCTAGCAATTTGACCCTGTTCCTGGCAAATTGCCCCATAATGAACGACTGCCCTAGACTTTGGTGATTTGCCCCTGTTCCTGGCAGATTGCCCCTGCAATGAACAATTGCCTCGAATTCTAGCAAATTGCCCCTGTTCCTGGCAAACTGCCCCTACAATGAACGATTGCCCTGGACTTTGGTGACTGGCCCCTGTTCCTGGCAAATTGCTGTTGCAATGAACAATTGCCCTGGATTCTAGCAATTAGCCCCCGTTCCTGACAAACTGCCCCTGCAACGAACATATGCCCTTGACTTTGGTAATTTGCCCCAGTTCCTGGCAAATTGCCACTGCAATGAACAATTGCCCTGTACTTTGGTGATTTGCCCCTGTTCCTGAGAAATTGCCCCTGCAATGAACGATTGCCCTGGACTTTGCTGATTTGCCCCTGTTCCTGGTAAATTGCCCCTGCAACGAAAAGTGTATTTTCCAGTTTTAGCATTGCCACCTGTTGTGCATGGATTCAATCTTCTGCCGCAACACCCTGGTGGGGTTGTTTACAACTGATTCTTCACCGAAGCAGACTCCAGTCAGCGAAGATCTTCACAGCAACACCCCTCCCTGTCATCTGCTGTTGGTCTAAACCAATGTAACCCTGTGTGACTCACGACTACCGGCTCCTGGTTTTCTTGTCATTTGGTCAGCCTGAAAGTAGAATGTCTTGGAAGAAGCCTTGTCCATCACTCCCAGTCATTCTCCGATAGTTGAGTCCAACATGGCCAGCATGTATCCGCAGCCGCCAATTTGTTGTTTTTCTGGTTCTGGACATTACAGGACTCTGATCTTCATCCTGCGTCCTACACTTCTTGCTTGTCTCATCCTGCTTGTACCGTTTCATCTTCTGGGATCCAGCTTGTTCTTGGAAATCCTCTCATGGATCCTTCGCCAAAGAAGCTTCAACATGTCTCCATCCTTGGCAGCCCTGGTCGAGGGTTTGTGCCGGGGAATTTGCAGCAGATCTTCATCCTTGATAATCCTCTCAAGTGGATTTGATGCCAAGTACTTGTTCCTTCATCCTTGGCAGCCCTGGTTGAGGATTTGTGCATGGGAAACTTCAGTAAGTCTTTGCTTCTTCATCCTTGGCAGCCCTGGTCGAGGGTTTGTGCCAGGGAAATTGCAGTGGATCCTCATCCTTGGCAATCCTTTCAAGTGGATTCAATACCAAGTCTTTGTTCCTTCATCCTTGGCAGCCCTGGTTGAGGGTTTGTGCCGGGGAAGAGTTCTGCAGATTTCAGTTCTCTTGTGTGAAATTATTCTGGTAACCTTAGAGAGTGGGTTGGCCAAAGAATCAGTCTGTTTAAAAATCTCTCACATCTTTCACAAAGGTGTAGTTTGCTACCAAGTAGGAACCCCATCTTCCCTTTTGCCCTGATGCTTTCTTCACTCATTAGCTGTGTGCATGAAGACGGCAGGAAAAAGTTGGACTTCCTTTAGCACCAATAGACTTTTAGAGGTGGTTACTCCACATATGTTTATACTCCACATAGCCCCTCGTAGTCTGCAACTGGTTCCCATTGTTTACAGCAGTGATTCTTTACTATTGTTATAGAATAGCTGTTCTAAAATTGTTTACCAAATTGTTTAGTGTAAGCATAGTATAGAGCTTGACAGATAGTGGCCTTAGACTAAGGTGCACCTCTTAGGGACATTATAGAACATTTACATACTGTTCATATTTGGTTTTGGTTCCTCTCTTCCCTTGCGACCATGTCTACCTTTCCCTGTGGTATGAATAAAGCCCGTCGGGCATCACACTTTTAAATTGTCTCCTGCCTCTCCTTACCAGGTGCTTCTATCCACCCACCCCATTCGAACCACAGTGCTGTCTCGCCATCCCACCTGCTTGAGGCGAAGCTGGTGGTGCAGCTGAGATAGGTGATCTTCATGGTCAGCACTCAGTTAGTTCACCACATAAAGAACATTTTTGGCATAGTCAGCAGAATTATTTTTAAGGAGTTCAAAGCTTCTAAAGTAAAGATGCAAGCAGTACTGGGTTGCAGTTGTGGATCGTCCGGAGGGGATAACATGTCCATAGGTAATGAATCCATAGAGACTGTAATGGAAGATCGAAAGAACATACCCCCTTCACCTCTGACAATGCCGTACTACTTCAGGGTGCCCTGGCTTCCCCATTTCACAGGAGAAAGGGATGGAAGTGGAACTAGTAACTTGGGCGAGTTCCGCTCTAAGATGCAAGCCATGTTTCGGCTGTATCAAATCTCGGAGAGGCAGAAAGTAGAAATACTTCTTGAGCAACTTAAAGGTGCAGTCCACCAAGAAATCCAGTACTGTCCCGCAGGTGCGAAGACCACGGCCGACCAGATACTGCAAAGGTTACAACAGATATTTGATACTCGCACGGTATCCAGTCTGAAAATGAAATTCCTTTCAAGTACCCAGAGGCCTCAATAAACTCTCCAAGAGTATGCATTGAGTCTTCAAGAGCTGTTGAGGGCAATTGACAGCGTGGATGCCAGAGAGATTATGGATCTAGACCACGTCTTAACGGAGAAATTTGAGGAAGGGGCACATAGTGAAGCTCTAAGGAGGGAGCTCCATGTGTTACAGTTCCAGGACCCTGAAGCAGATTTCCTGGACTTTAAAGAGAAAGCCATCAAGGTGTTGGGACCAGATCAAGCAGGAGAAGACATCATGACCTACCCCCAAATGGTGAAGCCTCTATGTGCAGCATGGCCAGGATATCTGATGGAAGGATTGGCACAAGAAGACCCGTGGTGCAGGCGACCATTGAGTGAGGGATTGTCCAATGAAGAAAGAGCATACGGTCGAGAACCAACGGGTGGGTACCCAGGTTATCTCCTAGACTCCAGACCCTTGTGCAGTCAGATGGCTTAGGCGCTAGTCCATTCCACTGCAACCAACCCCAGCCTGAACTCGGAACTGGTGGAACAAATAGCTACCCTGACTTGGAAGAGGACAGAGGTCTGTCAAGAAGTAAAGGGACTTAAGGAAGATTGGAGGAGAGACACACCCTGGATTCAGGTCAAATGAGGAAGGAGGTTCGATGACCCTCAGCCCCAACCCAGAGGCAGAGAAGGAAGGCATCCAACTGACCAGTTCGACAGTCAAGGAACGCCAATTTGTCAAAGATGTGGCATCAGTGGCCATATACAGAGGCGATGCCAACAGCCTTCAGAACACACAGTGACATTAACCAGGGAGTCTTTGAGGACCGGGGATGAGCCTCAAAGAGTTGTTGACCAGGTCCATTTACAGTAATGGATTGATGTTGTTTCATTGGCAGGAGTCCGACCATTCCAGTCAGAGTAGATGGAGTCGAATTGATGGCATTGTTGGATATAGGGTCCCAGGTTACGACCATGCAAGGGCGATATTTCCAGCAGCATTGGACAATGGAAGATCTTCAGCCACCTCCAAAGTCTTGGATTACTTTGATCACCAGCAACAGAGCCAAGGTTCCGTACCTAGGGTATTTGTAAGCGAGCATCCAGTTGGGAAAGAATGTACAAGACTGCCAAGGAATAATCATCAGTGACATGGAGAGCGATAACTTGCCACCACTCATTCTCGGAATGAACTTTCTCCAGCACTACTTTGAGGATTTGGTGCATATCCTGCAGACTCAAGCAAAAAGGTCTCCTTGTGTAGAAAAACAGGAGTTGCAACAGACTATCCATCTTTTACAGTGCCATCGACGCTTAGCGAGTGTGACTGGAGAGATTGGGAAGGACTGAGTGCCCAACCTGTAACTCTGAAACCAGGAATGGAAACCACCTTGTGGTGCAAGGCCAAGGTGGGCCCTCATGGCCAGGATTATGACACCCTGGTTGAACCCTACCCTAGTGAGATGGAAGAACTCATTTTGGTGGCCAGAAGATTTGCCATGGTCATGAAGGGAAGGATCCCTGTCCGGGTTATCAATTATGGGAATCACGACGTGTGACTCCATCGCAACCAGCCAGTTGCCCAGTTACACACTGTGTCTCTCCAGGACATTTTGGAGCCAGATGAACAGATTTAGAAGGACCAAAGATCACCAGCCATCTAGATGGAAGAGATCGAGAACCACTGTGACCCAAGTGTACCAGCATGGATACGGGATATCAACCTGGATACCTCTGAGACTACAGAACAACAGAAGACAGATGTCATCCAAGTAGTGATAAAGAATCAAGAGGCTCTCAGTCGACATCCACTAGATTTCGGGTTAGCTCAAGAGGTGCAGCACCACATTCATACCACTCAGCACCCGCCAATAAGAGAAAGATTCAGACCAATTCCCCCGGCAATGTATCAGCCTGTGAAGAAGATGATCTGAGAGATGAAAGAAGCCAAAGTCATTAAAGAAAGTCACAGTCCTTGGACTGCTCCTATTGTTCTGGTCAAGAAAAAAGATAGGAAAATTCGGTTCTGTGTAGACTATAGAAAACTGAACAATATCACTCACAAAGATGCCTACCCTCTACCTAGAATTGAGTATTCTCTCACAGCCCTACAGTCTGCTGCAGTATTTTCCACTCTCGACTTGACAAGTGGATATTGGCAAGTGCCCATGGCTCCGGAGGATCAGGAGAAAACCACCTTTATAACACCCATGGGCCTGTTTAAATTCACCCACAAGTCCTTTGGCCTATGGAATGCCCCAGGAACTTTTCAATGATTAGTGGAAAGCTGTTTGGGAAGCTGAAACTTTGACATTTTGTTGTTATACCTGGATGACATTATTATATATTCTAAGAACCACAAAGAGCATCTGTTGCACCTAGACAAAGTCTTTGCTCAACTGACCCAGTTCAGTCTAAAGATAAAACCATCCAAGTGCCATCTTCTTCAATCTCAAGTGAATTATCTGGGTCATATAGTGTCAGCCACCAGTGTGTCGCCTGACCATAAAAAGCTGGAAGCCATGCAAGAATGGCCAGTCCCTGTAACAGTTCAGGGTGTCTGAAGATTCCTGGATTTCATTGGATACAACTGACGGTTTGTCAAAGATTTCTCAAAAATAGTTTTGTCATTAAATGAACTTCTCTGAGGAAAAAAAGCAGGGCGGATACCCAAAAATCAGCCGGCCAAGTGGGCCTCAGAGCAGCAAGAGGCTTTCAACAAGTTGAGGCAGATTCTAACTCAAGCACCTGTACTGGCATACCCCGACTACTCTAAACCATTCCGGCTATACACGGATGCAAGCAACAAAGGACTTGGCACAGTGTTGGTGCAAGAACAAGGGGACATCGAGCATGTGATAGCATATGCAAGTCGTGGTCTGAGAGGGTCGGAGTGGAATGATGCCCGATACAGCTCCTTTAAATTGGAATTTTTGTCCTTGGTCTGGGCAGTCACTGAAAAATTCAGGCATTACTTAGCAGCTACTCTCTTCACCATTTTCACAGATAATAATTTGCTGGCACATCTAAACACTACAAGGCTGGAAGCTCTTGAACAAAAATGGGCGTCGAGGTTGGCCAACTACCAGTTCTCAATATAATATTGATCAGGAAAGTCCAATGCCAATACGGATGCACTATCTAGAGTACTAAACAAAACAGAAAGTGAGACTGATGATATGCCTTTGGAAAATGTGGAGATGCCACCTTTCCTTCGGGTACCGACAAAGATAGTACAGGCCTGTTGTCAGACTAGTGCAGTTGTGTGTACAGAGGTGCATCAGAAACCAGAATTTTCAGACAAATTTGCAGAACAAAACAACTTATGGGTGGAATTACAAGACCAAGACCCAGTGGTCAAACAGATAAAGACATATATTTTGACAGGACAGAGTCTGGCCCCACAAGAATGCAAAAGGATGGATTCTGAAGCAATGAAACCATGGAGGCACAGAACACGCCTGATGGTGAAAAACACGTGACTCATTCGGCAAAGCCGTGATCCGATTACCCATTGTGAGGTGTCCCAGACAATTGTTCCTAGAAGAAGTGCGTCAGTGGTACTTGAGGCCTACCATGATCACTCTAGACATTTCAGTCACAAAAAGACAGAGGCCATCATTTGAAAGAGATTTTATTGGATTGGGATGAGAACTGATATCATAAAATGGTTGAAGAATGCCCGTCTTCCAGTCTAAAGCGTCCTGGAAAAATTAGTGAGCTCCCCACCATCAAATAATCAGCAAAGCCCCTCTGGAATTAATCACTTTAGATCATCTCAAGTTAGAACCCAGTGCTATTGGTCAAACGTATGTCCTGATAACTGTGGACCATTACTCCAAATTCATAGCTGTCAGTGTTGTCAAAGATCTGTCTGCTCGAACCACAGCTGAAACGTTTTTGAAATTCTTTGTTCGTCCGTATGAATATCCAACCAAGATCTTGACTGATCAGGGATCTGCTTTGAATCCCAGCTCTTTAAAGAACTCTGTGTCCTGTATGGCAATCATCAATTAAAAACCGCCACCTATCACCCTCAGTGCAATGGCCTGTGTGAAAGAATGAATCAGACACTCCTGGGTATGTTAAGAGCCCTACCTCAATGCAAATGCCAGTACTAGTCAGCCTTACTTCTGGTACTCACCTATTTGTACAGCAACACTGTCCACTGTTTGATTGGATATACCCTGCACTACCTAATGTTTGGTTGCCATGGTAGACTCCCCATGGATCTAGTGCTTGAAGTCCAACCAGATAAACCACCTGTTACAGATTGGGTACAAGAACACAGCAAAAGGTTGCAGGAAGCTGGCCAAATTGTAAGCCAACACATGGATCAGGTGTGACAAAAGCAAAAGCAAAAGATGACATATGATGCCAAAACCAGTGTGACCCCACTGCAGACTGGAGAACAGATATTGCTAAGAATGACCCAGAAATGTCACAAATTAGCTACCAGATGGGAAACAGAACCTTTCCGTATTATTGAAATACCCTACCCTGACTTACCAGTGTACAAGATTCAAAAAGAAACTGGTAGTGGCACGAAGATAGTGTATTGAAATCTTCTTAAACCTTGTACCTTCAGAGACAGTGCTTCAACCGAGACCAAAAGGGACTTTATGCCAGAGGAGAGGCAGGAGAACCCTACCCGCAAAATGATGGAACTGGAATCGCTGACAAAGTGGTGTATGGATCCCTGGGTTAGGTCCTCCCATGCACACTCAGTTATTAACCCTGTAGCTGAGCCAGTAGTAATTCTAGAACCTCCAGATTTGCCAGAACTAGCAGGGAGTCCCTTAGAACCAGAGTGTATTCTTGTAGAACCAGTAGCTTTTCAGCCTCGTAGGTCCCAGAGGTCCACTTTTGGTATCCATCCTAGGAGATACACATTGGAAGCCCTTCAAGTTGAACCTTCCTTTTATAGATAGTCCCTAAAAGGGTAATTAGAAGACACAGTCACTTAATTTAGCAAATAAGAAAGTTCTACTGAAAGTTATAGATGTTTTAAGTGTTTTTAACTAAAATACGATTACATAGAGAGTTAAGTGAAACGTTAAAGTGTTAAGAAATGTTATAAACACCTATAGACGTAATAGTTAAGAAATGTTTTTATAGAATGTTAGAGGGGATACATGGGGACATGTATATTTAGGCGTGCCCGAATCTGTAATGCCCCAAAGTATGGGGCACTACAGAAATGGGGGGGCTTCTTTAATTAATTGTATAGTGTGCCCCGGGTCCCTATTGTGTCATAGGGTAGGTAAAGGGGTCCCTTTGTAGTGTCCCTTCCCCCCCCCTACAGCCAGGCAGGGCATGTCAGGAAAAAATAAAATAAAAGTTTTTTTTCTCTCTGCTGCCTGCTCTACTCTATTCCCCCCCCCACCGAGCAGGCAGCATGAGGGTGGGCACCCACGCGCTGGAACTACTGTCTCTGGCTGACGCATGGTGCCTGTTTTGAAATCCTGGCCATTGGTTTTGGGCATGGGCTCGGGGTTCTAGAACCAGAACCCCAAGCACCTTTTAAAAAATAAGAACAGCGCCATTTTTCAGTGTGTTCGTGTTGGGCTGTTGAGGTGACAGGACCTAGAGAGTGCGACGGGGACTCTGGGCTCCCCTGTGGTGTTGAAGCTGGTCCACTTGACTTTGTGGTGGTACCTCTCCTCCAGCCAGCGAAGACAGAAAACTGCTGCTCCAGTGTGTGCCCCAATTGTTCCTGTGGTTGAGTCCAGTGGTCGCCCTGCAGAAAAAAAAAAAAAGACCCCCTCTGGTTCTCCCGACGCTCTGGTGTGGGTTGTAATTGCCCTGTTTGTTTGTTTTTTAGTGCTGCCCAAGTGTTCTGGGTCCCACGTCGGCGGCACAGAAGAGCCGCATTTCCTGCACAGCCTGCTTTCTCCCATTATGATTTCCTTCCTCTGCCAGACCTCCCTCCTCCTCCCTACATCAGCTCTTTCACTCTGAGCTGGGGTGGTGAGTCGGCAGCAGCACAGAGAAGAGTGCTGACCACCAGAAATATTCGGATAAAAAGTTAAATTGTTGTTGGGTGCTCGGAGTGCCACCATAAGAGAGAGAGCAAGGGAGGGCCAGCTAATAAATTTAATTAATTATTCTGGGCGCGGTGACACCCATAGGGAGAGGGTCTGCCTTAAGGCCCATAGGGGGAACCTTATTTAATATTCATGAGGGGGTGGAATAGAGGCGGAGTAGCCTCAGGTGACTGGCAGCTAGGCCTTGAATAGGCCCATAGCATTAAAGGGGCACCGGCCAACCAAGGGATTTAAGGGGATAAAAACAAGCCCCAGAGAGATAAACAGGGCCCAGCAAGTAGGCCCATAAGTAAAAGGGGCCCAAGGATTCAACGGGCAACAAGACAGGCCCACTAAAGATTTCAAGGGGCAGCGACCAGCCCAACAGGCTAGTAGGGCAAAGGCAAGCCCCAGGACTGGAGAAGGCCAGCACAGTGGGTCCACTGCTCAGTGGGGCACAGCCAAACCGGCCCACCAGTTAGAGGGTCCAACAAGTAGGCCCACCTCAGCAGTAAAAGAGGGCCTAGCCAAAAGTAGGCCCATAGGTAAAAGGGGCCCAGAGATTTAAAAGGCAAAGCAGGTCGGGGTAAAGGAGGGTATCGTACTCAGGGTGTTCAGGGGTAGCCAGGTCCTAGTACCAGAAGGAACCCACAAGTGCAGTACTTTTGTCAAGGGTCAGTCAGAGAAGGATGCTTAATACACAACTGCCATCTGGTGACTGTCATCTGTTGAAAATGTGTATTGACTAGTAACTGAACTGTTGGGTTGATTGCAAAGTATCAAAATTGTATTGTTACTGTGATTCTGGTTATTCGCCCCTGCAACGAACAATTGCCCTGTACTTTGGTGATTTGCCCCCGTTCCTGGCAAATTACCGCTGCAACAAAAAATTGCCCTGTACTTTGGTGATTTGCACTGTTCCTGGCAAATTGCCCTTCCAATGAACAATTGCCCCAGATTCTAGTAATCTGCCCCTGTTCCTGGCAAACTGCCTCCACAACGAATGATTGCCCTGAACTTTGGTGATCTGCCCCTCTTTGTGGCAAATTGCCCTGCAACAAACAGTTGTCCCGGATTCTAGCAATTTGCCCCTGTTCCTGGCAAATTGCCCCTGCAACTAAGAATTGCCCTGGACTTTGGTAATTTACCCCTGTTCCTGGCAAATTGCCCCTGCAATGAACGATTCCCTGTACTTTTGTGATTTGCCCGATTCCTGGCAAATTGCCCCTACAATGAACAATTACCTTGGTGCAGCGAAATGTGTATTTTCCAGCTTTAGCGTTGTCACCTGTTGTGTACAGATTCACTCTTCTGCCGCAACACCCCTGGTAGGGTTGTTTACAGCTGATTCTTCACTGAATCAGTCTCCAGTCAGTGAAGAACTTCACAGTAACTCCCCTCCCTGTTGTCCACTGTTGGTCTAAACCGACGTAACCCTGTGTCACTTGTGACCGCCGGCTCCTGGTTTTCTTATGGTTTGGTCAGCTTGAATGTGGGACGTCCTGGAAAAGCCTTGTCCATCACTACCAGTCATTCAGCGATAGTCGAGTTTGACGTGGCCAGTGTGTATCCACGGCCGCTGGTTTGTTGTTTTTCTGGTTCTGGACATTACAGGGCTCTGGTCTCCATCCTGCATCCTACTCTTCCTGCTTGTCTCATCCTGCTTTCACTGTTTCATCTCCTGGGATCCAACTTGTCTTGGTGATCCTCTCGTGGATCCTTCGCCAAAGAAGCTTCATCATTTCTCCATCCTTGGTAGCCCTGGTCGAGGGTTTGTGCTGGGGAAATTGCAGCAGATCTTCATCCTTGGCAATACTTGAAAGTGGATTCGATGCCAAGTACTTGTTCCTTCATCCTTGGCAGCCCTGGTTGAGGGTTTGTGCTCAAACTAGTACTGAAGTAGGGAAAGATAAAAATACTGGAGGGGAATAGGTCCCTGGATTAACACTAGGTCCCAGGTATTCATAGGCAGACTAGATGGACCCTTGGTCTCCTTCTGCCGTCACTTTCTATGTTTCTATGTCTCTATGTTAACTATTCATGAAAAGGTCACTATCACATCTAGGTAAGGTGATCTTTATTTATAAAGCACACTTTCCCAAGGGCTCAGGGTGCTTCACACACAATATAAATGAAACAGATGAACAAAACATAATACCAAAACCAAAAATAAGATAACCAATTAATAAAATTATTAAAATACAGATTTACTAAAATTAACTAGTTGGGGAGTGTTTGTTCAAATAAATATGTTTTTGGAGAGGTTTTAAAGGCTTCCACCATGCAGGCACCCTAGTAAGGTCTCATCTGGAGTACCGTGTTCAGTTCTGGAGGACCCATCTCCAAAAAGACATTGACAGGATGGAGACGGTACAGAGGAGGGTGACAAAAATGGTGTCTGGAATGCAGTATAAGTCATATGAGGAGAGACTCAGCGCTATCAATATGTAATTCCTGGAGGAAAGGAGAGAGAGGGGGAACATGACAGAGACCTTTAAATATCTAAAGGGGATCAACAGGGTCCCGGGGGGAGCATCTGTCACATGAAGGGGAATAGCAGAACAGGGGGGCACAGCATGAAACTAAAAAGGGGAAAACCTAGAGGGAACTTGAGGAAATTCTACTTCACTGAAAGGGTGGTGGAGAGATGGAACAGTCTCCCCCAGGAACTGGTGGGGGTGGCCACAGTTCAGGGATTCCAGAATGTGTGGGATAGTCACATGGGAATTATCAAGCTAGGGCGAGGGGGGGCTTGTAGCATCTATGGTACCTTAAGCATTAGAAAGAGGGACAGGGCAGACTGGTTGGGCCACAAGGCCCTTATCTTCTGACGACATCTATGTATCTAGGCCATAGGAATGCTCCCCGGAAGTGAATTCCCCAACAGTGGTACTGACAGTCCATAAGTTCTGTCCTCTGATAGTCTCAGGCAGGAAGGGGGTGGGGGCAATGAGCAAGTCCACTCGGTGGAGCGGAGGGGTCACAGTGGGAAGTAAAGAACCAGGAGACCTTTCAAGTAGTCAGGTACCAAACCATGTAAGGTCTTGTATGTTAGACAGCATATTTTAAGGGAAGGTCCAAGATTTTAAAAAGGGGTTTCCTTCTGCTGGTGATAGTCTTGTAAGATAACACAAGAATGTATTCAGTACATCCACTATGGGAGGGAAGGGGCAAAAGCATGAATGATCACCACCAGGTCAGCATGAGCCAAATGCAGTTTGATCCGATGATATATATATCTAACTTCAAAGCACATTACATCTGTACGTATGGCCACATTCTAAATTAAAGAAAATTATTTTTAAACTGCCACTGTCACTAACCAGTAGTCACCTTCAGATCCATCTGTGACCAACAGTATTCTCCTCCTCCAGGACTATGATTAAGAGTTAAAGCACTGTAGCCCAGCCAGGTGGCATGGCTATACTTTGGGAGGAGATGGATTCCTAAACCTAAGTTTCATCCCTGCTCAGTGGAGCCCAGAGCTTGTCACGGAGGCAAGATGCTCGAGTTCAGGTGGGGCAGAACTTTGTCTGCTCACCACATGAGCACTCCATGGTGACTCGGTTTGGGCACCCTTGACATTCTCTATGGAGCAATAGGAGTCTTAGCTCTTGCCTGGCTAATAGCCTGGTGTGAACAATATCAGATTAGATGTACAACTTGGAAAGGAAGGAGTTTTATAGGAGCACCATAAGTCCCGGCTACGAATGATGGTTTCTGTATAATGAGCTGCAAGCTGGAGAAGCAGCAGTCCACCTGTCACTCTAGACAGAATTCATGTTTTAGTACGACCACTTGCTAATTTTTTTTTTTTTTGTTCTTTGGTAACTAGGTAAGGCCCATTAGGCATAATGCCTGTTTTCAGGGGCGACCCGGGAGCACTGGGGAGGTTAAGTGACTTTTTCAGAGTCACACAGTATGCAAGTGGAGGTTCTGAGAATCAAACTCAGATCTGATGGATGTACCAAGCTCATTTACAGCTCAACAATACTAGGGGCCATATAGACTCCTGTGGAAATCATCATACAAACACGCGCATGCGCGCGCCGGCCCAGCATGCTGCCCCCACTCAATTCTAGGTGTTCTGCAACACTGCCTAAGCAACCAGGAGGGTGTAGGAAGTGTGGTGGGGGAGGGTCAGTGATGTGATCCATGCCTTTCATGAACCCACATGTACATACTGGAGGCTGCCAGGGGGCATATGTAAAATATGCCAAGAGGACCCTATTTGAAATGCTTCCAAACTCCTAGCATGACAGATACTGAGACCGTGAGATGATCCACTGTCAAATGTCAGCCTATGCCCAACCCTTCTCTTTGCCATCAAGGGCTTGGGGCATGTGAACCACATTGCTGGATTTTTACTTTGTTTTTATATTGAAGGTCTGAAGGGGATATGACCATTCGCTCCATGGACTGTTACATGCTGTAATCTCCCGCATGTGCCTAGTTGGCTATGAAAGTGAACCCTGGTCACCCAGTGGCAGTGCAGTTTGCTACCCCAGCAGCACTGGCAGGAGCCTTTTCTAACTTAAAAAGGTATTCTAATTCAAAGTTCATAACTAGCTCTGTGTCATCTCAGAATCAACACAACATGGAAACATTGATTTTGTTGGCAGAAAACAGCCTTTAGGCCCATCCAGTCTGCCCCATGTCCCTGCCATTCCATCATCACTGACCCTGGCTGATCATAGGTGTCACTCCCTCTCCCCGTTCCCCTACCTAATATGTCCCGTGCCTATCCCACACATGCTTGAAGCCCCCCACAGTCTTTGCCCTCACCACCTCCTCTGGCAGGCTGTTCCATGAGCATGGTCAATGGGTAACTTTCAGGGGTTGACCTCAGGGGAAAATGTTGATTTGAGGTGCATTAACTCTGACTGTAGTAATTCAGTGAAATTAAAATATTATTGTCTTCAGGAAAAATCTAACTTTACCAGGGCAAAGACACATACAATGTTTACTTAAAAACAGAAAGACAGTGTTACTATGCAGCTTGAAAGTGCAGAAGAAGAATAAATGAAGTTACAAAATCAACTTGTAGTATCTTAGTTAGCTGTTACAGGGAGTAACTCCCCTACTCGTGATGTGATTGGTGCTCCACGGTTGTCTTTTGAACTTGCTGGCTACATTCATGTTTTGCATGTTCTTTGCTAGATAACACATTGCTAGTTTTAGGTGGCTTGTGCTTTAGGCACTTTCTTTGCAATTTTAAATTCTGCCTATAGAGGTTTTTTGTTGGTTGGGACAAGCCAGTGTGATGTGCTAGTTAGTAGGAGCACTGAACTGTGAAATGGCAGACCCTCCAACATTTGACAGATGAAAATAGGTACACGTGTGTTGAACTGAGCGGGGGTGGGGGGGACTAGCACCCCCACTTTTGCCCATGAGTATTCCAAGGGCCCATTCAATGTGGGTACCAGAACCTTTTCAAAGCAGGCCACAGAGCAATGTAAGTGGTAAACAGGGGTGTCCCCCCTAATCAGGGACAACTGATAGGCATGTGGCACTTTCAGTAATAAGTGGTACTCCACCTTATCTGTTGAAAAAGGGGGTGTTTAAAATTAGTAGCAAAAATAATAGGGAATAACAGGGTGACTTATTCAAACTGCAGATGACCAGGGTACCATATGTGACTGCCACCCCCATTGAGCAGTTTGCCACCAAAGACCCAAATTTCTCCCTCTTGCACTCTAGATCGCTGCCACACCACAATGAAAATTGCAAGAGAGAGAGATTGAGACGGACAGAGTTTCATTCGGAAGACAAAAGTGAATGCCTTTTCTTACCTCCAGCAGTTGCTCTATGTTTGTTATGTTAGCCGGGCTCAGACTGGTAGTGCAGCACTCATGCAGTGAGGGGATCTTGATGTCTCCACAGTCATGGACTTGGTCTGACTGAGACGTAGAGACTAAAAGTCTGATTAAAACTTAAGCACTCAGCAGAATTAAACAAGCGGAGCCAGCGTGTTTAACTGTCAGATGAGTGCTGCGGTCGTCCAGACAGTACACACCCGATGTGCCAGTAAATTAAATTTTTTGCTCCTCGGCTCAGTGACAGCTCCGCTATCACTGATAGACACTCCCACCAAGTCTGTCAGAGAAGGCTGCAGCAGCTCAGCTGCTTCCGGGGGTCTGGCGCTGACACATGTCAGTGTGGTTTGGTTACTATGGCGACGGGACGGTCGCTTTGTTTTCCCCTTTTGGACCACCATGCTTGCACTCAGTGACTCACTCTGCAGCTGACAAGATTGTTGGCCCAGGGAACTACAAAAATTAAGCATTTCCCGTCTGGGACCACCATTCCTGAAGTAAGTTGCACTCACACACTGCAGCAGACATTGCTGGGAAACTGAATAATAAATTAAAGTATTTCTCAGGCAGCTGAAATTCGGTGCACACTGTGAACTAGCCTGGATCCGATACCACTGTCAGAAATCCAATATTGTACTGGCCAAAATGGTATAGTTGGAGGGTATGATATGGGAGCTCACAGGTCTGCATCCCATAATTCTTGCTGGCTCATTGTGTGACCCTGAACAAGTCACCTGACCCTGCTGTATTTTAGTCTATCAAGTTAGCAAACTGGGCAGGAGCAGGACCCAACTGAAAACATGAAATCTCATTTTGGTGGGGTTATCCAGGGTAAATAAACTGCAAACGAAAATCACCTGACATGAACTATCAATACTGCTGTCTCCGGGTGGCAAGATGTGGTAATACAGGAAACACTACATTACTCAGCCCTGAACCTACTACAGATTAAGTGCAGTCTATAATAGAAACCTGAGCCAAATATGCTATAAGCTTCTCAAATACACGTGAGCGTTGTGTGTCCTCAGATCAAGGTGCAGCTAGACTAAACCAGCAACACGCATTTTCAGTTCTGCACACAGATTAATGAGTAACATTTTCAGGTCAGGGAAACAAACACCAGTCAGTGCAGTCAAGCCACAGGATAGTTTTTCCTGCTCTGTGCCACCTACCATGACAACAGAATATTAAAGTGAACCTTCTCAGATAGCCGCTTGTTAGTCAAGTGAAAATATTTCCCAGTTCAACCCATGGAAGGAATTTCAGTGCCGTTCAAACAATTTCATCAGAAAAAGTCAGCATGCAGGGGAGGAGGCTGCGAATAGAGACGTGGAAGCGACTGGGTTGCCAGCTTCATGGAGCCAAAATATAATCCCTTCCCTTCCAAAAGTAGTGCAGTTAACAAGTTCAAGCATCAGCCACTTAAAGCGCATTGTGCTTCCACGTGGGTGATCAAAATTTGGGAGTGGATTCTGGTACTTATGACCAGCTAGCCAGGGCTAGGAAGACCACCGTCACTAGTTCAGTGTCCCACAGCCTGGTCAGCACTGGAGCCACAGTCTGGCCCCATAATGGCCCCTCATGGTCGGCCAGGAAGTCTACTTCCTCCCAAGGGGTAGGTGTCCATTGCTAATGCAATATTGCAAAAGGCAGCCAAGACTGTGCTTGGCATTAGGGGAGGTGGGGGGGGGGCTAAGACATGGAAAACTTCTGCCCTAGTCAGGATGATGGCTGTAACTCTCAGTCCAGAGCTATGGATCCCCTGGTCCAACTCAATGTGTTCCTCAGGGGGGCTGGATTGGGAATTCCTCCCCAGTCTCACCATGGGGATAGTCCATGGAGGACCAGAGCCAAAGGAGTTTTGCAAATGGGGCTGAGAGGTCACCAGCTGGATGGTGGAATGAGGCAGGGCCAGGAGAAAAAAAAAAAACGATAAAAAAATTCTAGCATTAGAGTTGCTGCCTTATGGTGCGGTGAGGCAAATGGAACTGCTTCAAGGGCATGATTTTTTCAGTCATCATATAAAACAGAAAAGCTAAACAGAACATTAATAGCTGCGAGTGAAAAGATCAGGAGACCAAAGTGACTTTTATTTAACCCACTGAACCTATACTTCAAGGGGGTTTTCCTGGTCACCAGGTAACTTAAAGAGCCCTACCAGTCTCAGCCCCTGCACCCGACATTTAGGTGACTTACCTCCATGGCATGCTTTTAGTTTGAAAATGTCACCAAATAATCCAGGCATTAAAAAATAATAACCCTCTTAAATTTAATGAAACCGGGTCCTGAGGACTTCCTGGTTGTAAGTGCCACCAACGCCCCGACCCCCACGCTCACTTACGTGATGAGATGCTAGGGAGAGTGCGGGGGCATGCCCCATTATAGTCAATGGGTGGCAGTTTTCAGATCAGTTTCTATTATAATGATGGCCACTTAGTAATGAAATGTGGGCACTGGTCAACTAGCAAGGGCCTTGCCCACGTTTCATTACCAAGTGCCATTAAAATAATAAAAACTGATCTGAAAACTGCCGCCCATTGACTATAATGGGTTGTGCCCTTGTGCTCTCCCTAGCATCTCTTCAGCATGTTATTGAGCGTGGGGGCGGAGTGGGGCAGCTCAAAAAAATGGAAAGTCCACAGGACTCAGTTTCATTAAATTTATGAGGGTTACTGTTTTGTAATGCCTGGATTATTTGGTGACATTTACAAACTAAAAGAATGCTGTGGTGGTAAGTCACATAAATGCCGGGAGCAGGGGCTGCAACATTTTAGCTTGGTGGGTCTCTTTAACGATAAGTGGTGTGACTCACCATGCAGGTTCAAATCGTGAGCCTGGGGTGTCACATATTGGACAGCCAAGGTAGTGTTGATGATCTGGCTGTGATACTTCCTGTTTTGCAAAGAGGGTGTATGTATGTGTGTGTGTGTATATATTTATGTAATAAACTTTATTTTTATACAGCAAATACACATTCTAGCAATAATGCCTATTCTTAACTGCATCCCTGTTAAGACATGGAAAGTTACCTTCCTTACTTATGTTAGCTTCAATATGACATACAAATTCAAAATTAATTTAAAAAAAAGTTTGTTTGTAAAAACAATTACATACTTGCTCCAACTGATTTGTAACAGCCTTCCTGGACAGACTAAGTGTTGGCGCACTTCTTATGGCAGCACTCGGTCTGTTCCATGATACAGCAGTTTTGTAACATATGCACATTTCACCATATCTAATCTAGGAGCATTTAGTCCAAGAACGTTAATACCTCAGACATTATAGTTTACTATCATTCTCTGGTTTTGGAATATTATTTCATATCAAGGGTGGTTACCATTAGATGTCAAGATTTTAAAGACCATAGCTGGCAATTTCTCGTGTCTTCTAACTTCCGGGGTGGGCCACCGTCATCGAGAGTAAAGATCACAATGGTGTGTCCTCAATTTACACTTAACGGCAAAACGAGCAACCATATCACGGAATCTATCTCACTTGTTTACTTCCTCATTGTTTGCACTCACATGCACAAAATCCATACTCTAGTATGGTAAAATCATAGTTGTAACAATTTTTCATCTGGTTTCCTGCGCTGAACAATTGGATACTCTTCGAAGCATCAGTTATTTTAAACCGAAACGACTCACCACCTCCTCCTCTGAGTCTAGAATAGAGCCAGCACCATAACTGTTGCAAAATGTATTTAAAAATAGCTTAGGTGGACAGCATTGCAAACATTGCTTATTTACTTTCTTTAATTTATATCATCCAGAAAAAGGAAAGGTCAGACTAGAACAGAAGTGGTACAAGCTCTCTTTACTTCAAATAAGATTCCAGTCACAGAATTAAAAAATCCATTACTAATGAATTTCAGCATTCACAATTAAACAACAAAATGCATGCTCAAGTTCAAAATGTCCCAATATAGCACAGCATACACAGTTCATAGACTCAGTTCGGAACTGTAAAGGCTACGCCTGTGGTTCAATGGGCAGAGCAACAATGTCCCTTCCCCCATCAGGCCTTAAAAGGCCGTTTGTCTCCTTGCGCCTCTGGCCACTCATTACCCTCTCATTGTTTTGCCCATTCTCCCCCCTCCACTGTTCCTGTTCTCCTCATCGTCCCCCTCTTTTTCTTCCTGCTCCTCCATGTTCCTGTCTTCCCCATACCTCATTTCTTCGGCTTTTTCCCATTGTTGCCTTTTTCCTTTGGGCTTTCTCGCTCTTCGGCGCTGCCACTACAGCTCTGCCATGGCGCTTCCTCGTCGAGCATGCTCCCATAGCACCTGACCGCTGCTGTCTGTGGAGCTCCATGCCATTTCGTACCACCTTGCAGCATAATTTCTTTCAGCGTTCTGTTCATTTTAGGGAGATCTCTTCACTGCTCCACCCTGACACCCCACCGGCAGTTCAGGCATGCCTTCACCCTCCTTGCTTGGCTTCTTACTCGCTGTCCCTCCTACTCCAGCATGGCTTCAGTGCTCCCCTCATTTTCGGAGCTCCACTCCGCCCGTTCTCCTTGCTCCTTCCCCCGCTAGCACTGATGCTGTTTTTCTTTGCTTTTTGCAGCCACCCATTAGGTCACTTTACTCACTCTCAATTGTCTCAAGAATGTCTATGTCCCTGATCACTGTGCATGACTTCTTTTCTCTCCATACTGATCATTTGGTTGTCCATAATGTTTTTGATTATTTTCATTCCTTTTGTGGTGTATCATTTCTCGTTTTGAGGTCTATTCCACTTTTCGAGGGCACTACATAATCTTTTTCCCATTTCCTATTGGTCTGTTTTGCTTCATTCTTGTCTTTTAGCAGGCCATGGTCCTCCCCGATGGGATTGTCCTGCCAAGCTCTGGACAGGTAGTCACCCTGTCTTGCTGCCCCACCTGCTCATAGTCCTATGTTCCGGATCCCTCGATGTCATGCCTAGCTACATGACTAGCGTTGCCTCACTTTTCATTACTCTTACCCTTTAAATTGCTGCTCGGTGTCCCTCTGCCCATTTGGTAACTTCTCTCTTTTCCCACGGCAGGGGATTGTGTCATCACAGCGGAAACTGTGGCTCTGGGCAGCAGGAGCAGCTTTTAGTTTTCATTTCATCCATCTATGGCCTCCATGTTTGCCCTTCTGACATCTCTTCCACTCATACCAATACCACTGTTTTTCCAACCCTCACCGTACCTGCCTTCTCCTGCTCCCCATCGTTTGGCTAGTATTACCCTCCTCTCTGTCCTCCCCATTTGTCTCGACCTTTATCCTTCCTGTTCCACTCTTGCAGTTACATAGAACATAGAAACATAGAATTTGATGGCAGATAAGGACCACTTGGCCCACCTAGTCTGCCCATTTCCCTACCTAACAGATAAGCTGCAGATCCTAGTTAACCAACAGCCTACTTCCTCCTAACCCCCACTAGAATTGCCTCATGTCTGTCCCATGCATTCTTGAATTCTCCCACTGTTTTTGACTCTACGACCTCCTCAGAAAGGCTGTTCCATGCATCAACAAACCCTCTCTGTGAAGAAATACTTCCTCATATTACCTCTGAGACATCCCCCTCTATCTTCAAAAATTATCCCCCCTTGTTCTTGCACATCTCTTTTTCTGAAAGATGCTACCCTCTTGGACTTTGTTGATTCCCTTGAGGTATTTGAAAGTTACTATCATGTCCCCCCTCTCTCTCCTTTCCTTGAGGCTGTATATCTTAAGCTCCTTTAGTCTTTCTTCATATGCCTTCTGGTGCAGACCCTGCACCATTTTGGTTGCCCTCCTCTGGACAGCCTCCACCCTGTCTATGTCTTTGCGGAGATGGGATCTCCAGAACTGAACACAGTACTCCAGATGTGGTCTTACCAACTGTCTGTACAGAGGGCCAACAACTTCCTGTTTTCTACTAGTGATGCCTCTCCCTATGCATCCCAGTTTCCCCCCAGCCCTCCTTACTGCCTTCTCACATTGCTGGCCCGCCTTTAGGTCTTCTGATATGACTACCCCCAGGTCCCTTTCCATTTTTGTTGTTGTCAGTATCTCATTCCCCATTGTGTACTCTTCCCCTGGGTTTTTGTTTCCATGGGGCATTACTTTGCATTGAATCTAAGCTGCCATACATTTGACCATTCCTCCAACCTTGCAAAGTCCCTTTTTATCCTTTCCACCCCACCTTGCGTATAAACCCTGTTGCAGATCTTTGTGTCATCTGCAAAGAGACATACTTTCTCTTCCAGTCCCTCTGCAATGTCACTTATAAAGACATTAAAAAGGACCGGCCCCAGTACTGAGCCCCGCGGTACCCCACTAGTAACCACCCTTTCTTCACTGTGGACTCCATTTACTATTACCCACTGTGTCCTGTTGTCCAGCCAGTGTTTTACCCAGGCTACCACCCTGGGACCCTCCCAGGCTGGCTGATTTGTTTATTAATCTTTTGTGCGGGACTACGTCAAATGCCTTGCTAAAGTCTAGGTAGGCCATATCCACAGCCCCTCCCTGGTCTATTACTTTAGTCACCCAGTCAAAAAAATCAATTAGATTTGTCTGACATGACCTTCCTGCTGTGAATCCATGCTTCCTTGGGTCCTGTGCCCTACTGGCCTCTAGGTACTAAACAATTCTTTCCTTCAGAAGTGATTCCATCATTTTCCCTACCACTGAGGCCAAACTGACAGATCTGTAGTTTCCTGCCTCTGTCTTGCCCCCACTTTTGTGAAGGGGAATCACATCCACCCTCCTCCAGTTCTCAGATACCACACCATCCCCCCATGATTTAATAAAAAGGGTAGTCAGTGGTGTTACTAGTTCTTCCCTTAGTTCTTTTAGAATTCTTGGGTGAATCCCATCGGGCCCCATTGCTTTATCCACCTTTCAGAACCCTTTCTTCTGTGAAAGGATTAATATCAACCCCCTATCCAGAGTGCTTCTATTGATTGGATTAAGTATCTCCCCCTGCTTCTCCATTGTGAATACTGAGCAGAAGTATTCATTCAGTATCCCTGTTTTTTCACTGTCGCTCTCTGCCCAACCACCTTCCTCTTTATTCAGCCTCAGTATCCCTGCCTTAGTCTTTCTTTGCTCCCTAATGTACCTATAAAAGGTGTTATCCCCCTTCCTAACCGAGTTGGCTATCTTTTCCTCGGTTTGGGCCTCTGCTATTCTGACTGCTTTCCCCGCTTCCTTCTGCTTTAACTGGTACAGTTCTCTGTCCTGCTCCTTCTGTGTTTCTTTATACTTCCTGAATGCTATATTTTTCCTCCCTTACCTTCCCCGCCACTTTCGTTTGAGAACCGTAGTGTTTTTTTTCTTTCGTGTTTATTTGTTTCACACAAAAGCTTGTTGCCTCTGTGATGGCAGTTTTGATGTTTCCCCATTGTTGCTCCACCCCACCTTCTTGCCTGTTTGCTAGTGCTTTTCTGAGGCACTCTTCCATTTTGACAAAATCAGCCCTCCTGAAGTCCAGTACCTTCACTTTTGTATGGCTTGACTCTACAGCTAAGTTTATCATGAACCACACTCTTTGGTGGTTGCTTGTTCCCAGATGGCTACCCACTTCAAGATTAGAAATCCTCTCTCTGTCCCCATTTGAGAGTACCAAATCTAAGATTGCTCCCTCCCGAGTGGGTTCCAAAACTAGCTGTCATTGAGAATGGCCCTGCTCTTGGATGTGGCTGCGGCAAAGGTGCTCCAGTTAACATCTGGCATATTTAGGTCCCCCATCAGCAATATCTCCCCTTTCTCTGCCATCCCAAGGATGCCTTCTATCATTTCTTGTCCATTTCCTCCCCCTGAGATGGGGGTCTGTATACAACTTCTGTGCGGATTGTGGTGCCATTTCCAGTCTCCAGGGTGACCCACAGTGCCTCCTCTCCTCCCTGTTTACCCTTTAGTTCTGTTGCTTTGATCCCTTCCCTTACATCGAGAGCTCCTCCTCCTCTTTGCTCCCTAATGTACCTGTAAAAGATGTTATCCCCCTTCCTAACCGAGTTGGCTATCTTTTCCTCGGTTTGGGCCTCTGCTATTCTGACTGCCTTCCCCGCTTCCTTCTGCTTTAACTGGTACAGTTCTCTGTCCTGCTCCTTCTGTGTTTCTTTATACTTCCTGAATGCTATATTTTTCCTCCCTTACCTTCCCTGCCACTTTCTTTTGAGAACCGTAGTGTTTTTTTTCTTTCGTGTTTATTTGTGTCACACAAAAGCTTGTTGCCTCTGTGATGGCAGTTTTGATGTTTCCCCATTGTTGCTCCACCCCACCTTCTTGCCTGTTTGCTAGTGCTTTTCTGAGGCACTCTTCCATTTTGACAAAATCAGCCCTCCTGAAGTCCAGTACCTTCACTTTTGTATGGCTTGACTCTACAGCTAAGTTTATCGTGAACCACACTCTTTGGTGGCTGCTTGTTCCCAGATGGCTACCCACTTCAAGATTGGAAATCCTCTTTCTGTCCCCATTTGAGAGTACCAAATCTAAGATTGCTCCCTCCCGAGTGGGTTCCAAAACTAGCTGTCATTGAGAATGGCCCTGCTCTTGGATGTGGCTGCAAGGTGCTCCAGTTAACATCTGGCATATTTAGGTCCCCATCAGCAATATCTCCCCTTTCTCTGCCATCCCAAGGATGCCTTCTATCATTTCCTTGTCCATTTCCTCCCCTGAGATGGGGGTCTGTATACAACTCCTGTGCGGATTGTGGTGCCATTTCCAGTCTCCAGGGTGACCCACAGTGCCTCCTCTCCTCCCTGTTTACCCTTTAGTTCTGTTGCTTTGATCCCTTCCCTTACATCGAGAGCTACTCCTCCTCCTCTTCTTCCCTCCCTGTCCCTCCTGTAGATTGTGTACCCTGGTATGCTGACATCCCAGTCATGGTTCTTTGTGTACCATATTTCTGTGACTGCCACGATATCCAGGCATCCATCTTCTATCAAGGTCACCATTTCGGGGAGCTTTTTACCTAGACTACGGTCATTGGTACTCATTACCCTCCATTGTTTTTTTACTTATTATTTTTCCACTCCTACTATCCCTTCCAACCACCACTCCTTCCGCCCTCAAGGAGTGACACCATTCTGACCAACTGGGTCTGCTCCTAGAGTGCCACACTGCCTTCGGGGCCCTTGATGGCCCAGATTGTCCCCACGGGCAGGCCAAGGAGAGATCCCCAGCTTACCTTCCTCTTTCCCCTGTGATGAGCTGCACAGTGGGGTCTGCATGGTCGGCGGGTGGTGAGACTGGCTCCGGAGGACGTCATCTAGGCGGCTGGAGGGCTTTTTCCTCCAAGTTGTGTTCATCCTCCCTTAAACCCGCCTCAAGATGCCGTGTGTATAGGGACGTAAGTCCAGAGTAAACGCATGGACACACGCCCTCGGAATGTCTAACAGCATTCTCCCCAGCTCCGTAAACGAAGCCGCCAAGCCCTTCAAGAATCAATGCTTCCACTGATTCTCTCAGGATGTCAGGTGCTCCACAGTGCCTCTGGCATCCCACCCCGAGGGAAGAGAGCATCCATTGGGATGCTCCATCCTCCCTCCCCCAGCTGACCCCTGTTGACCCGGGTCCGTTCCCGAACCCGGGTCATTGGTGTAGAGCGAGGTGTGGCATCCAGTGCCTCAACCCTCAGCACCAACGGGCCAGCCTACCCTCCATTTTTTGATGGCTTTATTTCTTTTTGCCCCATCCCTGTCCTTACTGCCTTTGTCTTTTTCTCCATTTACCCCTGCCCTTCTCTATATCGACTGCTCTATCTTGGTGTTTACCTCACTAACTACCCTGATTTTTTGGGAGGGGCTAGGATTTCCCTTCTCCTTTTCAGTGCCTCCCCCCTTTGCTAGTTTAAATGCTTGCCAATGAAGCATTTAAACCTATCCCTAGGATCCTGGTTCCCTCCTGGATAGATGCAGACCATTGCACCTGTATAGGCCTGCATCCCTCCAGGTGGAGCCCCAGTCCCCAATGAAGCTAAATCCCTGAGCTCTGCACCAGTTTTTTAACCAGTCATTGAATCCCATGGTGCAGAGTACCCTAGCCTCATCCATGCCATAGACAGGTAGCACTTCCGAGAAAGTTACCGTGTGTGCTACTTGTCTAAGGCACCTCCCCAACTCCACAAACTCCTGTTGCACTGCTCCAATCCCATTCTCAGACAGGTCATTTGTCCCTAGGTGGATGATGACATCCAGCTCACTCCCCCTTGCAGCTGCTCCCACAATCCTGAGGATTAATTTCCTGTCCCTCCAAGCCATGGTGCCAGGCAGGCACCTTACCTCTCTTTCACCTCCCTCCCCCAGTTCTACCCCCCTAACAACTAAGTCCCCCACCAGAAGTTTCCTTCTCCTGTGGGGTCCTGTGCCACCCTCCTGTGGGTCTCCATTGTGGAGGTTCCCAGCATCCTCCGTGGTCTTCACTGCGGGTGCCTCCATAGAGGACCCATGCTCCACCAGAGTGACGAATGAATTGTAGAGAGGCACAACTGGAGGGATGCGCCTCTGTTCCACCATCCTCACCCTCCCTGAGCCCACCGTGGTCCAACCACTCCTCCTTCCTGGCAACCTCTGAGGTAGTGGTCTTGGCCTGGGTGGGGGAGCAGGTTACCCGAATGCTTGCCAGGTTAGCATGGAGATGAACAACCTCCTCCCTCAGACCAGAGAGGTGCCTGCAAATAGGGCAGAAATGCAGTCTCCAGAACGTCTCCCGATAGACTGCTGCTCCATAGCCATTGCATTGCACCACTCCCCACATGTCTGTGTCCCTTCCTGTTACAGATGCTTTTCTTTTTTTAATGTTGTTTTAGTGTATGCAAGCTTGTGAGTGTCTCTACCCCCTATTCAGTGTGCTGCGTCTTTAAGGATATGAACAGGTATATGTTGTTAGCAGTTTTGGGAAGTGATGTCAGAACCCCTGCTATAAAGGAAGTTATGCACTTGGGGCGGGTGGGGTGACTGGCAGGGTGGGTGGAAGTAAACCTATGCCCTCTAGAAACAATCAACTACAACTATGACCCTCCACCCCGGGGAGTGCCTTTCTTCCTTTCAGACACCTATTTCACAGAGGTTAGGTAACAGGTCTAGTCACAAATGACTGCAAATATCTCCCAGCTACAGTTCCTCCCTGGTAAATTAAAGTTAAACGAAGAAAAGTCAAGCCCAAAAACAGAATCAGTACTAGTTACTTACACAGGTCTAGAAAGTAATAATTCAATTTAGTGTAGTCTAGAAAAAAAAACTCCTTGATTTAAGGAAGCTTTGGCTGCTTTCTCTCTCTCTCTCTCTCTCTGTCTCTGTCTCAGCAGACAGAGACCACAAACAACTCCTGTTTTAAATCCACAGTTCAGCTAGGGCCCTTTCAGCTCCTTCCCTTAACTGACACCTATTTCACAGAAGTTAAGTAACAGGTCTAGTCACAAATGACTGCAAATATCTGCCAGCTACAGTTCCTCCCTGGCAAATTAAAGTTAAACTAAGAAAAGTCAACCCCAAAAACAGAATCAATACTAGTTACTTACACAGGTCCAAAAAGTAGTAATTCAATTTGGTGTAGTCTAGAAAAAAAAAACCTCCTTGATTTAAGGAAGCTTTCGTTGCTTTTTCTCTCTCTCTCTCTCTGTCTCAGCAGTTCCTCCTACTTCCATTGTACCTCCTTCCCCTAGTACTGTGTATCCCACCTGTTGGCTGCCAGCTTCGCCCAACCTTTCTAGTCTCCACTTGTGCAATTCCCCTTCTTCTGTCTTGCAGTTTTACTTCTCTTCCTCGTGACTCTAATCAGTGGAGCTGCTTCTCTGTTCTCTTCTCCTGTGCTCGCTCACCCCACCTTCCATTGCTCTCTCAACCCTTGCCTATTTTCCTCCCTAGTCCTGTGCCTTCTTTTGGAGGTGTTTTCCTATGCTGCCATCTCCATACTTATTTGTATCCTCCTCTTACCCTAGTCCTATGTTCTGGACCACTGGACTCATATATATTTCTTCCATTCCATGTCAAACCTCCATCATTGCCAAGCCTCATCATTCCTATGCCCTACTTGCCCTCTTACATACATACCCTACCCATACTGGCCTTCAAGGCTGTCATTCCATCATCATATGCGTCCATTTCATACCTCACCTTAACTGTTCTGGCATTCAAGGCTTCTCTCCATTATCGTACATCGTCCATTTCATATTTCACCTTAACCGTACTGGCCTTCTAGGCCTCATTTACTAATCATACATCGTCAATTTCACTCCTCACCTTAAACCATTCAAGCCTTCAAGGCTTCTCTCCATCATCGTACATCGTCCATTTCATACCTTGAGTTAACCGTTCTGACCTCCAAGGCTTCTCTCCATCATCGTATATTTCATATTTTACCTTAACCATACCACCTTCTAGGCTTCATTTCATAATTGTACATTGTCCATTTCATTCCTCACCTTAAACCATTCAGGCCTTCAAGGCTTCTCTCCATCATTGTACATCATACATTTCATATTTCACTTTAACCGTACTGGCCTTCTAGGCCTCATTTCATAATCATACATCATCCATTTCATTCCTCACATTAAACTGTTCAGGCCTTCAAAGCTTCTCTTCATCATCTTACATCATCCATTTCATACCACACCTTAACCGTTCCAGCCTTCAAGGTTTCTCTCCATCATCATACATCATCCATTTCATATTTTACCTTAACCATATCGGCCTTCTAGGCTTAATTTCATAGTCATACATTGTCCATTCATTCCTCACCTTCACCCATTCAGGCCTTTAAGGCTTTTGATCCACCATCATTTATCGTTTGTTCGTTCTCAACCATTCTGTCCTCTAGCATCAACTTCTACTCTCCTCGTAGGCTGCAGGCTTCACCCCGCCATCCTCATCTCTCCTCTTTGCATCCTTTGTTCACTTCACACTATCCTGCAGACACCGACACATGTTGAGGTGTGTCTTGGGGTGTTTGGCTTTACAGTCACCCCATTCCATAAGGTCCGTGGTTCAAATCCCAGTGTGGCCACATTTTTCTTTCTCATTTCCATCTTTGATTTAAAAAAAATATATACCTTGCAGGGGTTAAATTGCACTGAGAGAAGTGGTATTTCCCATTCCATAAGGACATACACTGAAATGGGTGCAGTATAGGAGAATGTTGTGAACTCTGGGGCCGAAGGGTCCAAGGCACACCTTAATGCCTGTCACTGGCTGCAGGGTGGTGGGGTGGAATGGCATGAACATTACAGTCAGCAATCCAAAGGCACACCCCTGATGCCTGTCAATCTGTACAGAGTGGGATGTTATGATAAGAAACCCTAATGCCCCAGGCGTTTGTTGGTATTTGCACTACAAATTTTCAACATGGCCTTTTTGTGACCCTCACCTCATGAAAGCATTCGGGACCTAGTCTCATGAACAGTGGCACTGTGGTTTTGTTAATGTGTCCCGAACTTTGAGTTCCCACAGCGGCCATGCCATTTTGTGCCAGATGTACGAAAACACAGATCAGGCAGGACGTGAAGAATGACAGCTGTACCATTCATAGGGAGGTGTGAAAAGATAGCAATGTTAAAAATCTGTAGTGAAAATATTAAAAATACTCAAACTTCCAGGCTTACGTGGAAACTGCGTAACTCATACACATAACACAGTCATTTAGTGGAATTTTTTTCAACAAATTTTCAACATAGGCATTTTGTGACCTCTGCTCATGAACAGTGTCACTATGTTTTCCTAATCTGTCCCAAACATTGATTTCCCACAGCGACCGCACTATTCTGCGCCAGATGTGTAAATGCATATTTTGGGCAGGATATGAAAAATGACAGCTGTACTGTTCATAAGGAGGTGTGAAAAAAATGCCAATGTTGAAAATATGGAGTGAAAATATTACAAATGCGTGAAATTACGAGGGTGCATAGAAACTGCTCAACGTACGCTCGTAACACAGTCATTTCATGGACTTTTGTCACTAAATTTTCAACATAGGCATTTAGCACCTCTGCTCATGAACAGTGTCACTGTGATTTTTTTAAATCTGTCCCGAACACTGACTTGCCACAGCGACCGCGCTATTCTGCGCCAGAAGCGCGAAAACACATTTCGGCCAGGATGTGAAAAATGACAGCTGTACTGTTCATAAGGAGGTGTAGAAAAATGCCAATGTTGAAAATCTGGAATGAAAATATTACAAATTTGCGAAGTTATGAGCGTGCGTGGAAATTGCGTAATGCATGCTCGTAACAATCTTTTTATGGACTTTCATCACCAAATTTTCAACATAGGTACACTACCGGTCAAAAGTTTTAGAACACCCCCATTTTTCCAGCTTTTATTGAAATTTAAGCAATTCCAGTCCAGTGAATAACCTGAAATGGTACAAAGGTAAGCGGTAAACTGCTAGAGGTTAAAAAAAGTTTACGTTAGCAAAAACTGCTTTAGAGAAATTGCAAAGAAAGCCAAGGTGTCAGTGAGTACAGTTTCCTACACCATCAAAAGGCACTTGGAAACTGGAGGAAACTCTGACAGGAAGAGGTCTGGCAGACCCAAAGCCACAACAGAATCAGAAGACAAGTTTCTGAGAGTCAACAGCTTGCGTGATAGGCGGCTCACAGGACAACAGCACAGAGTGACTGGCACCCTGAACCAAAAGGGCTACCACAGCATTTTGCAGCACCATGCAATACCCTCTGGTCTATGCCTAGTTGGTCAGGGTTCATCCTACAGCAAGATAATGACCCAAACATACCTCAGGCTATGTCAGAACTACCTTTGAGAAAGAACAAGGCGGTGAGGCTTCAAATCATGGAATGGCCAGCACAGTCTCCAGACTTAAACCCCATTGAGCTGGTTTGGGATGAACTGGAAAGAAAGGGTGAAAAGCAAAGCAACCTACAAGTGCAACACATTTGTGGAACTTCTGTAACAGTGTTGGGAAGAACTTCCGAACAATGTTGATGTCCATTGTAGGAAGAATGCCACGAGTGTGTTCAGGTTACAGTATATCTGCAAAAGGTGGCTACTTTGATGAGTCAAAAATTTAGATTAAATTTTGTTAAACAAAATGATTCTATGATTTCTTTTTTATCTCCAATTGTTTATTTGTTCTATGCTTTAATTTCAGAGTACATTGAGACATTAACCTGTGTAAATTTCAATAAAAACTGGAAAAATGGGGGTGTTCTAAAACTTTTGACCGGTAGTGTATTTTAGGACCTCCACTCATGAACAGTGTCATTGTGATTTCCTTATTGTGTCCCGAACACTGATTTCCCAAAGCGACCGCGTTATTCTGCCCCGGAAGTGCGAAAACACAGTTCGGTCAGGATGTGAAAAATGACAGCTGTACTGCTCATAAGGAGGTGTGGAAAATACCAATGTTGAAAATCTGGAGTGAAGTGAAAATATTACAGATTTGCAATGTTATGAGCGTACATGGAAACTGCATAATGAATGCTCGCAAAACAGTCATTTTTTGGATTTTTTTCACCAAATTTGCAACATAGACTTTTTGAGAGCCTACCTCATGAACACTGGCACTGTCATTTCATTAATCAGTCCCAAAAGGTGATACCTTGCAGTGACCGTGAAATCACCTTTCGGGATCAAATAATGCCATGACAGTTGCTGAATTCATGAGAAGGAGTCTTAATAACCCCATATTGAAAATTTGGTGCCATAATTCTCAAAAATGCCTGAGATCCTAGATTTCCAGTCTATGGTGCTGCTGACTCCACAGCCCTCAACAAGATTTGACTCACCCTAAACAAGGCTTGCAGACTAGTGACCAGTGCCCCTAGGCTCACCCACACTTGTCAGCTCTATGACATGGCCAAACTCCTGAGCCTCGATGAACGCCTCCGCTACCAAACTTGTCTACTAACTAAGAAGATTCTACTCAGGCTCTCCCACCTGGGGTCTCTACCTCCATCCAACTAACACCTTCTAGAGTCACTACCTGAACCACTGAGAAGGTCACCCTACTAGTACCCAGAATTAGGACCACCCGGGCACAGAGGTCATTCAACTACAGAGCCTCATTCTGGTTCAACTTGATCCCCGCAGCCATTTCCAACACCACCAAAATTGCCCCCTTCAAAACTGTCTATGGAACCTATTGTTCAACTCCTGCTGCTGCATCTGTCACTAACAGATACTCTGCTGCTCTCAAAACACTATTGACATAGCTTTCTGGGCCGAACTCCCCCTCACCCTCCCACCCACTCCCCCATGGCCTCCCTCTCCACTGCCAGTACCTGCTGGTACTATACCTATCAATTTTGAAATGTTTTTTAATTACTGTTTGTGTTCAAGCAATTATGTAAAACTATGTTATTCTGTATGATTGTATTCTGTAGGTATGTTGACTCTGTATGCCCTCTCTGTGATGAGGTATCTTTGTAAACAAGCCTCTGGCTCAGAGGTTGTAAATCTGATTATACAATAAATAAATACATAAAATATATATGCACCAAAGTTGAAAAAACCCTATTTATGCCATTATACAGCTTACCGGCATTTCTTCAGTTCGCGGTCAGCTTTGAAGAGTGCAGACGTGTTCCCTGTCCTCTGAAGATCATTGCGCCAGGCTCTGGAGGTAAGTATAAGGTGAGGGAGTGTGGGGAGATAGGATGCACAGTGGGTGGGTGCAGGTTGGGGGATGGGATGGTGACACGTGTGGGACCGTTTCCTTTCAGGGAGGAAAAAAAATACAAAAAGACATCGCAGCAGGTTTTTTTTTTCAAGCTTGCTTTCAGCACACTGGGGTGGGCTCCCAGTGTGCCACCTGCCTTTCTTGGGTGGGGGGACTTAAGCCGATGGGGATTGGGCCCCCCATTAGCAAAGAACGACTGTTTGGGGGGCATGATGCCGAAGGGGATTGGGCACCCCCTCGGCACACAACATATGGGGAAGGGGGTTGCATTATGCCAACAGGGAGTGGGTTCCCCCGTCAGCAAATGAATGGGTTTGGGGCATGCTGATAAGGGGATTGGCCATGCCCATCAGCTTTCATGGGGCTCTGTGGTGGCGGCAAGCCTCTGCCATGTTTACAAAAAATGTTACACTAGGCAAGGTACCGCCCTGCAATGACGGGTTATTCCCTCATTTCAGTGGAATGGCTGATGCTGCAATGATGAGGTGGCCCCTTATTGCAGTGGCGAAATCATTTCAACTTGGTGGCACTTTTGGAAACCAATGTTATCAGCACAGTGTGCCTGCATTGGTCCACCAGTGCCAAGCCCCCAAATGCAGTGCCGCCGCTGGCTGCCACAGTGCTGCACCTCCACAACCTGCTTCTCTCCTATGCTGCCACATAATGTTTCTTGCACATGCTCACAAGCAAACATAAAAAGGCTTTCTTGAAGTAAAATAAAGTTAAGCACCACAAACATCTGCTTCTCAGTCTCATACCCCTCCCTCTGACCCCTCCCCACACACATCAAGAAGTTCAAGAACACACACATTAGACACATTTTTAAAGTAAACTTTATTAGACACTATTGCAATAGAGTGTCACTGATTTTTCTCAGGTGAGTTGTCCTTGGACAAGCATGAAATTTTGTAATTTTGTCGATCCCTGGGTACACCACTATCAGCGACTTTATCAACAAAATGAACACAAATTCTCACCAGATTCTCTGGTGATTGTTTTAACTAATCATCAGTAGCTAAATCTGCAGATTTTTTGTTAGCCACCATTGTCTGAACTCTGAATGCAACAACTGCATACTGTTTAGGATCAAGGGAATCATAGTGCATGAGAGAGGTCAAAATATATTTAGCCAGTGCCAGTTCAAAAGTTTTAAGGTAAAACAGTGACTGTTCCATCTAAACATCTCAGTGGTGCAGCAAAGTGAAAGGTGGGCAAAGAGAGGGCTGAAAAATGTAAGAAATTACCAAAAATGTCAAGCTTTTTAAAGAAAGACAGTGCAGACACTTCCAAGGACAATGAGGTTTATAGTGATGATCCTTTCAAAGACAGTGATGTCTGGCAGGTTGCGAATACTGATGCGGGTGACTCATTGCCACTGGAAACCAAAGAACACATCAGTAATAATGAACGCTATACCGGTAGTGATATGAAGGTTGACGATGATGCAAGAAGTGTAGACAGCAGTGGAATGACAAATGGTGAAGGTACCTCAGCAATGACTGAAAACAACATGCATCTTGATAACCTGGCTGTCAAAAAATTCCCCACTGACAAAGCACACTTCAGTGAGCCCCTCAGTGCTCAAGACAAATGGTTCCTAATATTGCATGGGTCATGCCAACCACCTGGCCCATTTCCACATGATCCTCTTTGGAAGGGGAGATGTTTTTCTGAAACCTACTATGAGAAGGTAAACAAAGCTGGTGTTAAACTACAGCATACATGGCTCTGCTACTCCCCAGTATTAGTGTATATTGCCAGGCTTGTTGGCTATTTTCTACCAACAAGGATAGAGTTAATGCTACATGGGTGAATGGACTACATGACTGGGTCCATCAGTCAGCAAAAATAGACTTGTATGAAAACATAAGCCTCTACCTCCAGCGCTGCATGGCACTAGAACAATGGCATTTGCACAAGACAATAATGGAAGATCTGAAGGAAACCATCAAGAAAGAAGCAAACTTCTGGAGGCAAGTGCTTGACAGAATTGTCAATGTTATGTTGACTTTGGCGATGTCTAACCTGGTGTTCAGGGGCCACAGGGAGAGTATAAGGTCCAGTGCAAACTGTGGAAATTTTCTTTACATTATTACACTTCTCACAAAGTATGATCCAGTATTGGAAAAGGTATTAGGTGTACCAGAATGCACAGTGAAATATTTAAGCCCTTATATACAGAATGAATTGATTAGAATACTCTCAAACTGTGTCAAGGACAAAATAATAGATGATGTCAATAAAGCTCCATTCTTTTCTGTCATTACGGAAACCACTCAAGATATTGCAAAGAAAGATCAGCTCAATCAAGTGATCTGCTATGTGTCCATCAATACTGACGAAAGCAGGAAACCAAGACACACAAAAATAAATGAGTCTTACCTGGGCTTTGTGGAAGTAGAATACCAGTCAGCGGATTGCTTGGAGGAGACGATTATTACTAGTATTGAAAATAATAGGTTGCACATATCCAAAATGCGAGGCCAAGGTTATAATGGTGCTGCAAATATGAGCGGCATATATGCAGGTGTGCAAGCAAGAATTAAAGCCAGGAAGCAAAAAAGACCTATGTTCACTGCACTGTGCATAACGTGAATTTAGTCCTGAATGATGCCCCGTCAGATGTACCAGGAGTAAGGCACTTTTTTGGTGTGGTAGAAAATCTGTAAACCTTCTTTACACACAGCATAAAGCATTGACACATGCTGTCATCATTTGCATCTGCCTCCGGTGTCACCTTAAAGAGATTATGTCCAACTAGATGGTCATCGAGGTATGACTCCTTAGTGGCTCTTCATTACCGTTTTATGGATATCCTCAAAGCGTTATCCAATATAATACTTAGTAGTAAGAAGAAAGAATAAATCATGGAGGCAACAGCTCTGAAGTCACAAATGGAGAAGTTCCAATTTGTATTTTTAGTTGTACTGCTCACCAAAATTTTGGAATCAGTCAACTGTGTTTCAAAGCTGCTACGGTCACCACAAGAAGACCTGAGCAAAGCCACCACACTCCTTCATACTGCCCACAGTAGTTTGCAGGAATGCAGAAACAAATTTGAAACCTTTTATGAAATCACCATAGAAATGGCCAAAGCTTGGGAAATAGAGAAATTTGAAGAGCATCATGTGCCAAGAGTAAAGCGGTTCTGCTATGAACTCTATGAATACCATAGGCTTACATTTGCAGAAGAAAGATTCAATGTTAATGTGTTCTACACAACACTGGACAGAGCAACCTCGCAACTGGAAAGCACTTCATAGGATTAAATGAAGTGGTGGCCACATTCAATGCTATTCACCCTTCCACACTGATGTCAGCTACCGATGGTGAGTTTTATGTTGTTGGAGAAAATCTGGTCAAACAATATGACTTTGACTTGTCACCCTTGCTCTCAGGCCAACTACTGTCATTCAGAGCTTGTCTGAAATCAGACATTGCAAGGAAATCTACAGTGATGGAAGTAGCTGAACTGCTAATGATTGAAAACCATGCTCTTTCTTCAAGTTTTTCGGACATTTGTATGGCATACTTACTGTTTATGACAATACCAGTAACAGTGGCAACCACAGAGCACTCCTTTTCAAAACTCAAACTTATCAAGAATTATTTGAGAAGTACAATGGCACAAGAATGACTCAGCAGCCTTGCTCTTTTATCCATAGAAAATGAACGTGTGAGGAAATGAAATGCCTCCAAAATCATTGATGTCTTTGTTCAGCAAAAAGCATGGAAAATGCCACTTCACTAGGTGACTGAGAGTGTACCATTTTTTAACTATAGATGGTGGGGGGGGGGGCATTTTATTCTTTGCTGCAGGGCCCATGCCAGCCATGCTGTGCCACTGCTGATAATAATATAATTCCTAGCATGAGCCAATGGGAAGTTTTTAAAACTACAGGGATACAAGCTCTGTCTACATCTGACAAGCTGGTTTATATTTAATGTTTTTTTCATCTACTAGTCTATCTGACTATGTACTATTTATCATCATTACACGCTGAACTGTGGGTGCAGTAAAACCTGTTATTTATTGGTTATTTCTCCATTTAAAATGATCCAGATTGGCACTGTTAGTGTTTTCTTCTCCAATGTATAGTTCTCGGTCCTGTTTCTAAATAATCGTTTTTTGATCTATACTGTAGGTGAGCCATTTGGACAAGGACACATACGAGATGAAAACATAGATAATACTTTGCTTTTGTCAAATGCATTTGACAGTATTTTATAAGCATATGCTTTGGTTTTCAGACATTGTTTTCAGATAATATTGTTGTTTATGGGTATTCAGAGTTCTAATATTATTAGAACATAGAAACATAGACTTTGATGGCAGATAAGGACCACTTGGCCCACCCAGTCAGCCCATTTCCCTACCTACTGGATATGCTGCAGATTTTAGTTAACCAACAGCCTACTTCCTGCCACCCCCCACTATAATTGCCTTATGTCTGTCCCATGCATGTTTGAATTTCTCCACTGTTTTAGACCCCACAGCCTCTCCAGGAAGGCGGTTCCATGCGTTCACCACTCTCTCCGTGAAAACAAATTTCCTCACATTACTCCTGAACTGTCCCCCCTCTATTTTTAAATTGTGCCCCCTTGTTCTTACACATCTCTTTTTCTGAAAGATGCTACCCTCCTGGACTTTGTTGATTCCCTTGAGGTACTTGAATGTTTCTATCAAGTCCCCCCCGTCCCTCCTTTCATCAAGGGTATACATATTAAGCTCTCTCAGTCTCTCTTCATATTGTTTCTGATGCAGACCCTGCACCATTTTAGTTGCCCTCCTCTGGACTGCTTCCATCCTGTCTATGTCCTTGCGTAGATGAGGTGTCCAAAACTTCACACAGTACTCCAGATGGGGTCTCACCCATATTGATTGACAATGTACTAACTATCATTTTTTTTGTGAGCAGGGGCCAGATATTCAAAGCTTTGCGCAGTGCGCAAACCGTTTGCATGGGTTTAGCGTGGGATTAGCGTGGGTCTGCCATATTCAAAAAGCCAAATAGTGCATGCAAACTGCATTAGCACTGGGCAATCCATAATTATTTGCAAGGGGCAAAGTGAACATGACTACAGGTGCTATGAGATATTCAGCGACTAGTGCTGCACTAAGGTGTTTAGCGCGAGATAGCGTGACCCATAATATGGTACAAATTACCGCCCAGAAAAAGCTGGTCTTAACTCTGGGCAAACAGCTTTGCATGACATTGGTGCTTTGCATGGTGTTAGTGTGGGATTAGCGCAGCTTGCGCGACCCTAACATATGATCATGACACTTAGAAAATGCCAGACATGGAGGACACATGCTGCTTACTGATGGCACCACCATAATGCCAACAGCTGCCACCAGTCCTAGCCATGCACAGACAGTAAGGGGTGATCCAACCCACAGAGGACATCATGGTAGTGTGGCCATACAGCACACACCTGCAGATCATATGTCTGTGGTGACCAACAGATGCCAGCACACACATGCAGCACTGTGGGCATGGTGGCCATTGAGGGGAGCATGTACGGGTGGCCAGACCTCACCACAGCCCAAGTGTGGCCACAAGGCTGGGACACATCATGCAGTGCACAGCGGGACAGTAGTGGGAATATCCCACTACCTGTATGCCTGTCAGATCTTACATGCCCCCCAGCCACATACCGCACAACTGTACAGATACCACAGCACACACAGCCATGTATATGTCACTGTGAGCATCCCATGCCACAGGTGCAACATCTGTGGAGCACACAACAGCAAAACAGTACTGTCCACCATCAGTAATCACCAGCAAGCTGGTCCTGTCACTGTGTACAGTGCATTGGTCATCATTGCCCTACATACCATAGACATTGCTGTGTCCCTCACATTACCTTCCCCCTTGCTACTGTAGTGTCTGCTGTGCACTGTAGCATGGCCTACAGTGTGATGGTTGCATGCAGCACCACCACCATCTGTGCCTATGCTGTGTTGTCCCCAGGAGACACAATGCTATGCTGTACTGCATACATGTAGCCTGCAGTAACCATCATGCACTATCAGACTGACCTACAGGTGGAGCTGTGGCCAGACCTGGCCAGCCCCTGTACTTCCAGACTGACCTACAGGTGGAGCTGTGGGACCCTGTAGTAATGCTGGGCAAACTGCTTGCAAATCAGGGAATAATGAGATGCTAATCTAGCTGTTTGCCCAGAGACTACATAAGTAGGCTCATTTGCATGTCACTTTTGAATATGGCAAATCTTAGCACCGAGTAAACATGTTTGCAGCGGGCAAACAGCTTAGCTCCACGCTAATGGCACGCTATCGTGTTAGCACGGTGCTAACAGTTTGAGGAATATTATACCATTTTAATCACTGTTCTTTCACATCTGCTGCTGCCTGCAGCTGTACTGAGTCCACGCATTTGCTGGCACACACATTGGCCACATAGTTCATCTCTACCTGCTCTCACATCGCTGTGCACTGTGTTGTTGTTGTGGTTTGCACTTCCTGGTTGCTATATTCAGTGCTGTCTTATTCCAGGGCTAAATTTGCCCTGCACTCCCACCTCAGTTTGCATGGCCTCATTCCCATGCTATATTCAGAAGCTGTTTGCCCTGGGCTATTCCTTTTGAATATAGCTTGCTTTGTTCTCCAGGCTAAGTTTGCCGACCGGGCAGTGTTAACTTAGCCCAGGGGCACAGTTTTGAATATCTGGCCCGTAGTATCATAAGTGATTGGCTAATTGTTACCCTTATTTTATTGAATGGGTTCATTAGCCAACCCCATCCTGAGGAATCCACAGAGCATGGCAATAGGTAGAGTGGTTGGTCGAGGTTCCTAATATTGCACCAACAATAAATCTAGCCATCAGTATCTAGTGTGTCCACTATTTTATTTTATTTCTTACAGTGCCACAAAAGTAGATACAGTTAGGTACATGTTAAAGTGAAAACAGTAATTACGTAAAGTAATCTGCATAGTATAGCACATGTAGATTTGGTTAGGTACATGTTGAAGAAAAAACAGTAATTATATAAAGTAACCTGCAAAGTACAACAAACATAGACTCAGTGAAGTACATGTTTAACTAAAAATGATAGTTTACTAAAAGTAACCTGCACAGTACAAAAAATGGATTTGGGTAGGTACATACAAAATAAAAACAGTAAATACATAAAATAACTAGTGTAGTACAACAAAAGTAGCTAGAGTTAGGCACATGTTTAAGTAAAAACAATACTTACATAAAGTAACCTGTACAGTACAACACAAATTGCTGAAGTTAGGTACATATTTAAGTAAAACCAGTAATTAACTTAAGTAACCTACATAGTACAAAAAAGTAGCTACAGTTAGATACATGTTAAAGTAAAAACAGTAATTACATACAGTAACTTGCACAGTACAACAAAAACAGCTGCAGGTAGGTATGTGTTTAAGTAAAAACAGCAATTACATAAAGTAACCTCCATAGTATGCCACATGTAGATTCAGTTAGGTACATGTTAAAGATGAAATAGCAATTATACAAAGTAACCTGCATCATACAACAAAAGTAGATGTGGTGAAGTACATGTTTAAGTAAAAATGGTAATTATGTAAGGTAAGCTGCCTAGTACAAAAAACATGGATTCAGGTAGGTAGATGCCAAATTAAAAGCAGTAATTACATAAAGTAACCTGCATAGTACAACAAAAGTAGATACAGTTAGGTACATGTTTAAATAAAAAATAGTAATTACATAAAGTACTCTGCATAGTATACCAACACATAGATTCAGTTAGGTACATGTTAAAGTGAAAAGGCAATTACATACAGTAACCTGTACAGTACAACAAAAGTAGAAACAGTTTCCTACATGTTTAAATAAAAACAGTAATTGCATAAAGTAACCTGCATAGTATACCACACGTAGATTCAGTTCAGTACATGTTTAAATAAAAACAGTAATTATATAAAGTAACCTGCATAGTACAACAAAAGTAGATACAGTTAGGTACATATTTAAATAAAAACAGTAATTATATAAAGTAACCTGCATAGTACAACAAAAGTAGCTGCCGTTAGGTACATGTTTAAATAAAAACAGTAATTACTGTATATAAAGTAACCTGCATAGTACAACAAAAATAGATACAGTTAGGTACGACTAAGTAAAAACAGTAATTACATAAAGGAACCTGCATAGTACAACAAAAGTAGATACAGTTAGGTACATGTTTAAATAAAAATAGTAATTACATAAAGTACTCTGCATAATATACCACATGTAGATTCAGTTAGGTACATGTTAAAGTAAAAAGGCAATTATATACAGTAACATGTACAGTACAACAAAAGTAGAAACAGTTTGGTACATGTTTAAATAAAAACAGTAATTGCATAAAGTAACCTATATAGTATACCACACGTAGATTCAGTTCGGTACATGTTAAAATAAAAACAGTAATTATATAAAGTAACCTGCATAGTACAACAAAAGTAGATTCAGTTCGGTACATCTTTAAATAAAAACACTAATTATATAAAGTAACCTGCATAGCACAACAAAAGTAGCTGCCGTTAGGTACATGTTTAAATAAAAACAGTAATTACATAAAGTAACCTGCATAGTATACCACACATAGATTCAGTTCGGTACATGTTTACATAAAAACAGTAATTACATAAAGTAACCTGCATAGTATACCACACGTGTTTTCAGTTCGGTACATGTTTAAATAAAACAGTAGTTATATAAAGTAACCTGCATAGTTCAACAAAAGTTGCTGCCATTACATACATGTCTAAGTAAAAAGATTAATTACAGTACATACACTAACCTGTACAGTACAACAAAACTAGTTACAGTTAGGAACATGTTTAAGTAAAAAGACTGATTACAAACACTAACCTGCATAGTACAACAAAACTAGTTACAACCACATGGGTAACACACCCCTTGAGGAAGACCCACATGCTGGGGTCAGTCACTGTGTCTTCTTTGTCTGAATAAACTCAACTTTGATATAAAACAGAGTATTGGTTTCAACGTGAGGTGCTACCTTTCATGTTTGTATAATTACAAAAGCAACTTACAGTACAGTACCCTGCATAGTACAACAAAAGTAGATACAGTTAGGTACATACCTAAGTAAAAACAATAATTACATACAGTAACTTGTACAGTAACCTGCATAGTACAACAAAAATAGATACAGTTAGGTACGACTAAGTAAAAACAATAATTACATAAAATAACCTGCATACAGTAGTTCAACAAAGGTAACTGCAGTTAAGTACATGTCTAAATAAAAGCAGTAATTACATAAAGTAACCTGCATAGTACAACAAAAGTAGATACAGTTAGGTACATGTTTAAATAAAAACAGTAATTACATAAAGTAACCTGCATAGTATACCACACATAGATTCAGTTCGGTACATGTTTACATAAAAACAGTAATTACATAAAGTAACCTGCATAGTATACCACACGTGTTTTCAGTTCGGTACATGTTTAAATAAAAACAGTAGTTATATAAAGTAACCTGCATAGTTCAACAAAAGTTGCTGCCATTACATACATGTCTAAGTAAAAAGATTAATTACAGTACATACACTAACCTGCACAGTACAACAAAACTAGATACAGTTAGGAAAATGTTTAAGTAAAAAGATTGATTACATACACTAACCTGCATAGTACAACAAAACTAGTTACAACCACATGGGTAACACACCCCTTGAGGAAGACCCACATGCTGGGGTCAGTCACTGTGTCTTCTTTGTCTGAATAAACTCAACTTTGATATAAAACAGAGTATTGGTTTCAACATGAGTGCTACCTTTCATGTTTGTATAATTACAAAAAGCAACTTGCCCAGTACAGTAACCTGCATAGTACAACAAAAGTAGATACAGTTAGGTACATACCTAAGTAAAAACAATAATTACATACAGTAACTTGTACAGTAACCTGCATAGTACAACAAAAATAGATAGTTAGGTACGACTAAGTAAAAACAATAATTACATAAAGTAACCTGCATACAGTAGTTCAACAAAGGTAACTGCAGTTAGGTACATGTCTAAATAAAAGCAGTAATTACATAAAGTAACCTGCATAGTACAACAAAAGTAGATACAGTTAGGTACATGTTTAAATAAAAATAGTAATTACATGAATTACTTTGCATAGTATACCACATGTAGATTCAGTTAGGTAAATGTTAAAGTAAAAAAGCAATTACAGTACATACAGTAATCTATACAGTACAACAAAAGTAGAAACACTTTGGTACATGTTTAAATAAAAACAGTAATTGCATAAAGTAACCTGCATAGTATACCACACGTAGATTCAGTTCGGTACATGTTAAAGTAAAAACAGTAATTATATAAAGTAACCTTCATAGTACAACAAAAGTAAAGTAGATTCAGTTCGGTACATGTTTAAATAAAAACAGTAATTATATAAAGTGACCTGCATAGCACAACAAAAGTAGCTGCCGTTAGGTACATGTTTAAATAAAAACAGTAATTACATAAAGTAACCTGCATAGTATACCACACGTAGATTCAGTTCAGTACATGTTTAAATAAAAACAGTACTTACATAAAGTAACCTGCATAGTATACCACACATATTTTCAGTTTGGTAAATGTTTATATAAAAACAGTAATTATATAAAGTAACCTGCATAGTACAACAAAAGTAGATACAGTTAGGTACATGTTTAAATAAAAACAGCAATTGCATAAAGTAACCTGCATAGTATACCACTCGTAGATTCAGTTTGGTACATGTTTAAATAAAAACAGTAATTATATAAAGTAACCTGCATAGTACAACAAAGTAGATACAGTTAGGTACATGTTTAAATAAAAACAGCAATTACATAAAGTACTCTGCATAGTATACCACACGTAGATTCAGTTTGGTACATGTTAAAGTAAAAAAGCAATTACATAAAGTTATCTGTACAGTACAATAAAAGTAGAAACAGTTAGGTACATGCCCAAGTAAAAACAGTAATTGCATAACGTAACTTGTACAGTAACCTGCATAGTACAACAAAAATAGATACAGTTAGGTACGACTAAGTAAAAACAGTAATTACATAAAGTAACCTGCATAGTACAATAAATTAGCTGCAGTTAGGTACATTTTTAAAAGTGATAGGACACAGTTTTTTACACTTCTAAATGTACTCTTGTTGTCCCTTTAGTGTATATTCAATATTTTTATATGCTTTCACCTTTTTTATTGAATGAATGAATAATCTAATTTTGTTGCCTTGGTAACTGCCCTGCATCCCACTTCTCAGCAGTTTCTGCTCTCTCCTTTCATACTGCCTGAACATTGTATGACATCACCAGTAACACCATTCCAGGCCATTTAGTTGAATAGCATGGAATGGAGGTGAGTGGAGCTCTATGTGGCTCTGAGGGCACCCCAAAGCTAGATTATTTATCAAAAATTGGTTAAAGCGCATCAGAATACATAAAAGGCATGGAAAGGAAGATCAAAGGGCAGTTAGCTATGTAAAAATAATTTCTTATGTCCTTTAAGTAAACACAGTAATTACATAATGTAACCTGCATAGTACAACAAAAAGTAGCTACAGTTAGGTATGTGTTAAAATAAAAACAGTAGAAAGATATATTTAGGGTGGAAAAGGTCCAAAAACTTCAAACAAACTCTATAAAAGGTTTACGGAATATGGAATATGCAGATAGACTAACAGAACTCAACTTGTATCCTTTGGAAATAAGACGAATTAGGGGAGATTTACTATTTTTATATTGTATTTTGGAGGATAAAACATCAATGTCTCAATGTAACATAATATGGAATCTCAAAACCTTAAAGTTAAGATCACATGATAAACAAATTTTTATAAATAGAGCAAGAACTAATAGGCATTTAAATTTTTACAACATACGAACTCCCTTAATTTGGAATAACCTACCAAAAAATATAGTGGAAACAACATCATTTGACTCGTTCAAAAATGAGTTAGACAAATTCCTGTTCACAAATATTAGAAAATATATTAATAGATAAGCCCACTAGGAGTGGGAGACAATTAAATGGGCCTAGGCCTACTTTGTCTATATTTACCAAGTTACATAAAGTAACTGTATAGTACAAATAAAGTAGGTACAATTAAGTACATGTTTAAATACAGTAGTTACATGAAGTAACCTGCATAGTACAACAAAAGTAGCTGTTATTAGGTGCCTGGTTAAGGAAAAACAGTAATACATAAAGTAACCTGCATAGTACACCAAAGAAGTTGCAGTTCAGTACATTTGTAGTCAGTAAGTGTTTCCTTACCTCATTTTAATGGGCTGATGTGAGATGGCACTAGGTATGCACAACAAAAGGAGGTTCCAGTGCTTTAGGGCAAGATAGAAGAACACACACGTTTTGACATTTTGGTGAAGTATTTATGGACAAGCAGTAAAGACCAGTCACTGGATCAGAGGGAGTAGGTGCAGAAGGATTTAAGAAGTTCAGCCAAGGACAGAAGGAAATGTTTATGACAGTAAGGATTTGTCTATGAAGTAGCCAAGAGTAAACGAATGCATGACAGGAGGTGATAGCCAGCTGAGATTGGAGTAAAGAAGGCAATGATGAGTAAAGCGGATTGTGATCAAGTAAAGCAACAGAAGTTTGCCAGCACCAGGGTTCAGAACAAAATACAAAAGTTTGTTTTAACAGTACCTGGCAGTTAAAAAATGTAGCAAGGTGCTCCTGACCTGGTTTCGCCCAAAGGCTTTATCAAGGGACCAGGTGTGTTGGTGTGGAGTGGCAGCTTTCTGCTTACTATGGATTGTGACCAAGGCAAATTGGCAGATATTACTGTACGTTACATCTCATTTAGTTAAGTTACACTTAGATGTATTAAAGTAGGAGAGAACACCAAGGCTCATTTTAGAAAGAAGAAAAAGAATGCCTTGAGCAAATGCTAGGCAGAGTTTTGGGGTCAATTATGTCTGATCTAATAAGAAGATGGAATTGACAGATATACAGACAGTGGTAAGATGATGGGAAAAGTGAAAGTCTAAAGAAGGGTGAAGGGTGCGCCCCCCAGGTACTTAAATAGGCTAACCATCTCAAGGTGGGAACTATCCATACAAGAGACTCACTATGTTAGTGGGTACAGTATGTAGAGTTCAAGTGAAGATCCACACAACATAGCCTGTTTCATTTTAGTACTGTAGTTGGTAAGCTTTTATTGTTTGGCTATGTAAATAAATATATTCCTAAATCATTCCAACAATTTTACATAATAAATAACACATTATGACATATTATTGTCATCGAGGCACAGATCAGGAAGTGTAGGAAAAACCAGGAGCAGTTGTAGAATTCACCAAAAATGTTTATTAGTACTAGCAGTAACATAAAAAAATAAACTTGTTCAGTATAACTATTTACAAAGGCGAATAAATAAAGAAGATCCATCTGAGTTTTCCTTCAATCTCTGTATGCGTGTCTCTCAAAACATTTCAGTTCTCTCCTATCAGTCTTTGAAACCCCCATCCTTAACAAGCATCCTGTTTTCTTCTAAACTGCTCTTGTAAATATCAGGCAGGTGTAGCAAGAACACAATGTCCCAGAACTGAGGCCCCTTCTACACAGCTTCTGAAAAAGAGCTTAAAAACTACTCTCAGATTAACCCCTTGAGTTCCCAATAGCTTTTTACAATCATCTCAAACTATAATTATATACATTTCAATAGTAACACTGTATAATTTTTAAACAAAGGGATCCCAATATCAGTTACATTTCCACATAATGATTTGCATATATTTTTATTCCAGAAGATATGCAAGGGAGGAAAAGACAGAGAAACAGCAAGGGGAGGTTGAGAGACAGTAAGAGGCAAAGAACTGCGAGACTGTCAGGGTGATCAAATCCTAGGTCTCACAGAAAAATTTGGTTGTACAACCAGACAGACAGACAAGAGACAGGAAGAAAGGAAAGAACAGAACAGAACAGATCCTTGCATTCAGACTCTCCATAACAACTGAGACAGGGTCTTATTCAACCCTGTCAAAATTATAAAACAGCAGCATATAGTACACAAAATCAGCATCCTCTTATAGGTAATCTTCTGTACATACAGATAGGATAGTTGGTACATATGTAAAAGGAGGCATTCCCCATTATCTCCCTTAAACATTATTTTATGCTTATTTTCCTAGGGCAGGTATGAGAAAGGAACATTAGCAGATGCCTGTCTTGCAAGAAGGCATTTTATTTTGTTCATCAGAGCCATTGCACTTGGAAAGCTATTACCATGTATCTAAACTGAAATGATACCCTGTATACTAGAAAATGCTTATAAAAAGAAAAAAAATTGCAATTGCTACCCTCCTCCCTGGAAGAAATATGAACACCTAATTTCTTTCTTTTCTTTTTTTTTGTTTTGTTTTGAGGATTGGCTTAAATAATCTAGCTATGTTTTCCACATCAGAGACTGTAATTGGATGTAACACAATAAACAAAACACCATGTAGTTTATTACAGTATGTGTTTAGATGATAATGTTTTTTCCATCTCTCACAGAGTGGACATAGAACCAACACATGATTTAAATATTCTTGATGGCACAAATTAAGTGGGCAGATCTGTGAAATCTCTGCTTCTTGAATTAAAGTTTTGTTACAATTTTCTAAGTATTTAGCAGAAAATTGGCTGGGGTGACCAATGGTATTCAGCCACTCCGGAGATGGGGGTGGGGGCAAATTCACTGCAAAAAAAAAAAAAAAGTATTTGGCTGAGAATAGTTAAAATCTAAATATTGCAATGACCCTTCTTGAATCTGGATGGATGAGTAGAAATAAATAGTCCTTTAAACCATGAGAGATCTTATTTTCCCTAAACGAGGGGGCACATCTCAGATGTTTTAAGTTTTCTATATCCTCCTTCTGTGCAATGAGATTTTTTTTTTAATATTAGTTAAGTATGCTGGAGAAATTTTGATATTTCTGGAAAAGTCTGTCCGAGGATAGTTTAACTTTAGCCAAACTGATGGAGAATCTAAGTTTCTCCACATAATTGTTCCTGAAGACTGGAAAGAGGAAGGTTATTACTAGAATGATTAATTAGTCAAAGCCAGTACAAGAGTAATCGGAGTTTGATTTCTGAGTGAAAATCAATTCTACCAAGTTCTGTCTCTAGTACTGAGGTTGCAGTAGACATTCATACTGGAACCTTTAGCAATGTCTTATACAGTAATAACAGAAAAGTGGTTTTGTGAGAATAGTATTATAATTTGCCCCCATAACACTGCCCCATTTAATAAAACAGGGTTCACTTTCATATCACCTGCAACTTAAGCTGGAAGAACTGAATTATCCCGTAATTATAATTACATTTCAAAAGGGCTAATACAATGTGAAATGTTTTTGCAGCCTGCTGTTTCATATGTTAAAACCACAATCTGTTATTCATAAACTTGACTCCTAGATAGATGTAATATCTTAGCACTTCTATTTTTTCCTTGTCCAGGAAGAAGGAATATGGTTTATTTGTACCAAATGTAATAATCTTTGTTTTTTTAAGATTTATTCTTAACTGTAATGCATCATGAGACATTTTGAAGCATTTATGTTTCCTTGTAATCCCTTGGGGGAAAGAGATAATCAAACATGTATCATCTGCATGCACTTATATAGGATATGGTTTATTATTGATTTTATGGCCAACAGGCTACATTGCATATTGAAGCAAAGAGTTAGCATGAATATTAAACAAGGTGGGGGCTAGGAGACAGCATTGTTTCCCTCCCCCATGTGCATTAAACATTTTAGGTACCTTACCTTGATTATCATATCTCACCACTATTGTGTTAGTTTCATACAGTTGAATGATGGGTATTAGTATTGCATGGTCAATGCCCAAGAAAATCACACTATCCCATAGTATGTTTCTATGTAATGAATCAAATACAGCTATAAAATCAATGAAAAGGCCAGAAAGTTTTGTGTTTTAGTGTACAATACTTTCTAAAAAAAAATAAGCTAGTACAAAAATGTTATCTGTAGTGGAAAAGCTGGCTCTAAAGCCTGTCTGTGCTTGAACTAGTATTTTATTTTCATCCAGCCATGAAATCAATCTACCTAGAAGTATGTTAGAAACAAATTTTGACATACAGTCAAACACACTATTAGGGTGGAACTTGGGTTGCACAGAGACCCTTTTTTCTGACTTGGGGCTATTATATTTTTTTCGACATGAAGAAGAAATATATCTGTTTCTCAATTAATTATTAAAGAAAATTGTACATCATAGTACCCATACATTTAAGTTATTCATGTACATCTCATAAGGAACTGCATCTGGCTCTGGGGCTTTGTCTGAAGCAAAGGTTATAGCTTGTTCCACCTCACACATGGGGAAAAACAGAAGATTACTGGAGTCATCTAGAAGTATGGAATTTCCCAGTTTTGCCCTAATGTTTCCGTATTTGAAAAAAATAGTTTTATTCATGTATCTTCTGGTATATAAATAGGCAGGGATAATTGAAATGAGGCAGTGCCTTTGGTTACCATGGACCAAAAATGAATTTTGTCATTAAAATTGCTTTGAACATTTAATTCCAAAGTTCCTTTTGAAATTTTGTTTGTCCATTGTTAGCAACAGTGCATATTGTTCCTCTGTGTATTAAGTATATTAAAGGTTGTTTCCTTTTTTTTTTTACAGCTTTTTCAACCCATCTTATCAATTGTGATAAACATTTCTTTGCTAACCTGCAGGTCTGATTAAACCGTATGTGAGAGCTGGATCCAGCTACAACATTTTTTTTACATATAATATAGGGTACATAAGCTTAATACATATTCAAATATTTCATAAGTAAGTTTAGGATCTTGAAATCAGATATTTTGTAAGTAAGCTTTGAATCTTGAAATTGGTTGACTGATAGAAGTATTTCATTAACTTCTTTGCTGTATAACAATGTCCATTTTAAATCTTTCTTTGCCCCTCACATTAAATAGCGGTTGTGAAGAGCGATCTTTCAGGCTTGAAGAAGTGGCATTTGTAATAATTTTTACTTGTAAAGCTTTGTGGTCACATCTGCTCTCATTTCAATTTTTCATTTATTGAAGAAAGAGAGATTTCTTAGATACATGATAGATAATCAGTAATACTTTGTCAGTTTGGATCAAAATAGGTTGTACCTCCTTCTGAATCTCCTGGAAGTCTCCCATTAAGTGCCATGATGGAATTTTCTGTTATAATTTTAATCAGTCCATTTCCACCTTCATTTTTAAGAGGATCTGTACTTTTCCTGTGTGGCATATTAAGATAACCCATGTACGATTCCAATGTTTCTGTTATCATAGTCTACTATTCTTGCATTAAAATCACCTGTACAATACATGCAGTGGGGTATTTCTCTAGCATTCCCTGTAAACCTTTGTTTAACACTGCCCAGTTATTTTCATTGAAAAGTGGGGAATGTTTTAGGTGGTGTAAAGTGTTCAATAATATAAAGTTATGTCCATCCCACCTAATTACTATCATAATACAATTCTGAGAGGGGCAGGCCCAGTGGCACTGAAGGCTAAGGCATTGGTTGCTGCACCTCACACCACATCGGCGACCCACATTCAGGAATGAGCGTGGGTTGCCAGGGGTCGGCTCGGAAGGAGGGAAGCAAGCATCCGAGGGACTGCTCTCCATCTCCTGGGAGGGGGGGCACCTTCAATCAGTGCACATCTGACCCTTGGCGGAGGCTCGGGGTTGACACAGCATTGCCGACACATATGCAGGTGGGAGCTTGCCAGACGCCTGGCGGGGATATACGTGGACACGTGCATGTGCCCAACGCTGGTGTCATTGCACACCAAAGCTCTCACTGGTGGAGAAAATGAGAAAGACCCTGGTGGCTGGTCATGGTGGCTTGATGGCTGTCCCCTGGTACTCTGTTCCTGGAGGTAACACTTTGAGCCACATCCTGTTTGGAACAGGTAAGTAGGGGGCTTCCCGTTGCCCGGCCGGAGGGGGTAAGCCATTGGGGCTGCAAGGGTGAGGGCCTGAAGGGAACAGAGGCCAGGGATGGTGGCCAGATGAGGAATGCTGACCAGGGCTAGTAAAGAGAAGAAAGCAGATAGCGAAAAAAAAAAAAAATTCTGATTAATATGGGTTTATCTAAAACTTTAATTCCATGTCTTATTTTCGCACATGCTGAAATACCTCCTGCATGACTGCCATATTTATTTGATTTTACTGCAAGCACCAAGAATGCTTCATAACCATTGAGACAGCCAACATTGTAAGCCCAAGTTTCCTATAAACAAATAACAGTGAAGTTTTTTGTAAAAGAACGCCATTCTGTATCTATTAATTTACATAGAAACATAGACTCTGATGGCAGATAAGGACCACTTGGCCCACCTAGTCTGCCCATTTCCCTACACAGAGGATAAGCTGCAGATCCTATTTAACCAACAGCCTATTTTTTCCTACCCCCCCACAAAAATTGCCTTATGTCTGTCCCATGCATTCTTGAGTTCTCCCACAGTTTTAGACCCACAACCTCCTCAGGAAGGCTGTTCCATGCATCCACCACCCTCTCTGTGAAAAAATGCTTCCTCACATTGCCCCATAGCCATCTCCTCTCTATCTTCAAATTGTGTCCCCTTGTTCTTGCACATCTCTTTTTCTGAAAGATGCTACCCTCTTGGACTTTGCTGATTCAACTGAGGTACTTAAACGTTTCTATCATGTCCCCCCTCTCCCTCCTTTCCTCAAAGGTATACATATTAAGCTCCTTTAGCCTCTCCTCATATGGCTTCTCTTGCAGACCCTGCACCATTTTAGTTGCCCTCCTCTGAACTGCCTCCATCCTGTCTATGTCCTTGCGGAGATGGGGTCTCCAGAACTGGACACAGTACTCCAGATGGGGTCTCGCCAACTGTCTGTACAGGGGGATAACAACTTCCTGTTTTCTGCTGGTGATGCCTTTCCCTATACATCCCAGTATCCCCCCCCAGCCCTCCCTACCACCTTCTCACGTTGCTTGTGAACCTTAAGGTCATCTGATATGATACCCTCAGGTCCCTTTCCATTTTGTTGTTGTTACTACCTCCCCCATTGTGTAATCTTCCCTGGGTTTTTGTTTCCCAGGTGCATTACTTTGCACTCTTTGCACTGAATCCAAGCTGCCATACTTCTGACCATTCCTCCAACCTTGCCAAGTCCCTTCTCATCCTTTCCACGCCTCCTTGTGTATCAACCCTGTTGCAGATCTTTGTGTCATCTGCAAAGAGGCATACTTTTCCTTCCAGTCCCTCTGCAATGTCACTTATAAAGACATTAAAAAGGACTCAACCCAGCACTGAACCCTGTGGTACCCCACTAGTAACCCCTCTTTCTTCAGAGTGGACTCCATTTACAATTACCTTCTGTGTCCTGTTGTTCAGCCAATGTTTTACCCAGGCTACCACCCTGGGACCCATTACATGGCTGGTTAATTTGACTAATGAGCTTTAGAAGAGATTCCAGTGATATTAGGAAATGAAATTAAAACTGTTTTCTGAGTTTGAGTTATTTTGCATGGTTATATCATTTTCAGAAGCTTGAGAAATAGTCAATTCTGAGTACAACTGGTAAAGCTAGAATTTGTTAAACTATGCAGATCAACAATAACAATGTCCATATGATCAATGACAGAGGCTTTGTTCAATATTATTTGAGCTAGTTCTTTGCTGTTGAGTTGATATGATCTAACTTTGTCCAGAAACAGACTGTCAAGATTCTAAGAACTTTTATAATATCCTCTTGTTGAAAATTTATTCTAAGTGCCTTTGACAGTAAGCAATTTTCAGTAGGTAATAGAGTTTGGACATTTTCATTTTCCATTTTTTCCATTCTGAATATAGACTATATTACATTTGTAATGCAGAGAAAAAGCGGCTAAGGGAGCCAATGCCTGAACCACACTCAAACAAAGAACAAAAAATGAGAAATGAGCGGCTAACAAACACTAGTGTGCATACACTACAAAGAACCCATAGTTTGGTTCTTAGTTAAAACGTATAGTGGCGTTTTGGTTCGGTCTGCCACTAAGCGACCCTTACATTCTTTTTAGTCTGCCTTGCCCATTTGGTTCATCTGCAATGGTTACTTTTTGGTACTGAATGAACTGAGTCGGATGCATAAAATAAAAACAATATTAGTTTTATTAAGACATAGAAGCAGGAGCATCTGTACAGCACGAGGCACAACTCAGAACTGAGGAAACAGGAAATTGAGGTTTCCAAGCTCCTGCAGGAAACAATTAGCATGACAGTTTACCAAGGCTCATGTTGCAAATTATGTTCCAGTTAAAGGGCAGCAGCTATTCTTAAGCCCCATACTTAATTGTACTCCACATCACCACAGTACAGAAAATGTGAGTACCACTTGAACAAAGCAAGAGCATGGCATTAAACAACAGGAAGAATTAGCAAATTTTGTAAACATTAAAATAACAGTTATCAGCATTGTGGAGTAAATTATTAAGAAGACTTTTGATTGATTGATAGAAAACCACAATACTCCACTGCAGGGGAGGGAAGGAAAGAATCTGGATTACACTGGTGGCCAGTCAGTGTAGTGCCAGCGAAGGGGGAAACACCATAGCACTGGAAGCTTGGTCATGCCACAAGCGCTAAAGTGTGGAAGAAGGGAAAGGGAAGAGAGGGAAGGGGAGCAGCAGGAGGTACCCAATGCACTTTAAATATATGTCAATATTGCAAACCATCAACAGTTGGAAGACCGAGAGGGGAAAAACGGTTATTGCAAACAGTAAAGGTTTTTGAAAACATTGCAAACAACAGGTAAATGAGCTATAAAGCAAGGAGAACAGTCTATAAGAAAGACAATAATAATTGACCACACTGTTGTGTAAGGCAGACAAGAATTAACCACACAGAGGTCAAGACATGACCCCTGAGTTCAGAAATATAGTTCACACTTTTTTGCAACTTTTGCGGTCAGTGGGAATTTATTTGTGTGTGGATTGGACCAGTTCTTGACAGGATGGGGTCAGGTCAGAACAAGGGACCCAAGAATTCTGTGAGCTGTCACAACCACACCATTTTACGTGGTAAGTCCAGGATCCGTTGACATACTTTTTGCGCACTATCTTCTCAGTCAGATACATGGGAGGGTTCTGGGAAGAAGACACAGCAAAAGACTGAGAAGTTCCAGGAAGTCCATCAGGCTGAGCTGGCAAAAAAGGATCCAGCTGAAGACTGTCAGGACCATGGGGTTGTGGAGGAACTGGTCGCAAACTGTCTGCAGGAATTTCAGCTTCCAAAAGTACAGCAGGTTCAAGTGCAGTTTCATTGTTTAGGGGACTGGGATCATCAGGGAGGGTATCATTCAAGTACCCATGTTTCAGTCTGTTGATGTGGATGTTATTGTGTACCAGCTTTTCATCGGACTTGTGGTGCAAGAAAACATGAACAGGAGGAAGCTTTTCCACAAGGAAGGGACCAGTGCAAGGCAGAAGCAGTTTTTTGGTGGTGTCTGGAACTAGGACAGGTCAGTACAAGTACACAATGTCCCCAACAGAAAATGAAGGTTCATGCGACTTGGCTGTTGACATTTCTGCATTGCAGATTTTCTCTGTCCCAGTGTGTCAATTGCAACACGTATTACAAGTTCAAGCTGTTCCAGCATTGGAATGATGAAGGATGAAGCTGACTTTGGAACCTCTAGCAATGAGAGATCCCTGTCCAGAGGTGTTCTTGGGTGACGTCGATGGACTAGAAAAAATGGTATGTACGCTGTACTGTCAACACAAGAGCTGGTGTTGTAAGGGAACAAAATGATCCCAAGTGTCCTGAGTTTCATCCAGGTACTTGGATAGTGTATTAAGAATGGTAGACATCATTCTCTCACTTTGTTCATTGCACTGTGGATGATAACTGGTTATCTGGGTTTGAATCCCACAGCCCCCACTTGCATACTGTGTGACCCTGAGCAAGTCACTTAACTTCCTTGTGCTCCCAGGTTGCACCTAGAATCAAGCTTCAGCTTAGTGTGTTGCTCCTGGTTAAACAATTTCCCCTTTCCTTTCCCTTTCCTGTGTGAGTCTTTTTGATGTCGAGAAGTTTGCATGTTTCTCACACAATAGTTGAAAGGTAGTTAGTGCCTTTGTCCAAATGCAGATACGCTGGTGTACTGTGATGACAAATGATTGTGTTGAAGAAGGCACTTGCCACTGTGGCAGCTTCAATGTCTTTTAGGGGAACTAATTCCAAATAATTTGTAAGGCAGTCCACAAAAACAAGAATGTACTTGTTGCCAGAGTCAGGGCATGTAGACAAGGGGCAACAAATGTCCATGCTGACTCTTTGGAATAGTTCAGTGGCTACAGACATTGGAATGATGTGTGCCTTTGTTGGTTTGGCAGAAGGCTTTCTTTGGAAGCAGGGCTGGCATGTTTTGACAAATTGGACAATGTCCTTGTTCATGTGAGGCAAGAAGAAGTGAAGCATTGTCTTTTCAAGAGTTCTGTGGATTCCCATATGACTTCCAGAAAGTGAAGAGGCATGAGTGGATTGAAGAACTTCAGTGACTAGGGAGGCTGGCACAACTAACGGTACATGAGTTCTGTCTGTGCGATGGCTCTTGCCTTCCTTGGTCCAAATGTGATAAAGCACACCGTCACTGAGAAAGTATTGCGATGCAAAGAATAGTACTTCCTGGTGGTGTTGCTTTTCTTGATAAAGTTCCAGTCTCTACATACGTGATTGTGTCTGTAAATTGAGGATCAGTTCTTTGTTGCATTTTGATCGTTGCCAGGGTCATATTAGAAGTAGAGGAGGTAATAAGCTCTTCAACTTCTTGCAGTAAGTGAGGATTGGCGCTTTTCTCTGTAGAAACAGTTGGTAGCAGCAAAGCAACTTGAGGTGCTGTAGGAGTGTCCACAGGGAACTCATCTGTGGAGTGGAAAGGAAGAGCTTGTAGTCAGGACTCTTCATCTGTTGAAGATGAAGTGGCGGGATACTGTCTCCGGCTAACAGCATTGACATTAGAATGAACTTGACCTGGTCAGTATTGAATTTCAAAGTTGTAGCATTGCAAGATGGCAATCCATTGGGTGAACTTGCCTGCTGGCTCCTTCATTTTGAGAAACCATCTGAGGGCAGAGTGATCAACGATAGCTGTGAAGGAGGAGCAGCAAAAGTAACAGTCAAATTTCTTTACAGCAAAGACCATGGTTAGACATTCTTTTTCCGTGATGCCATAGTTTTGTTTAACTGAGGATAGAGAGTGCCTGGCATAGGAAGCAACTCATTCTGTTCCATTTTGGATTTGAAACAGTACAGCACCCACTGCAAAGGAACTAGCATCTAAGTAGAGTTTGAAGAATTGGTCAAACCTGGGATAGGTCAATGCTGGAGAAGATATTAGGTTTGCTTTCAAAGTTTCAAAGGCCTCTTTACATTTGAAAGTCCAAACATAGTCACATCCCTTTTTGGTGAGGGCGTACAGTGGAGTTCCAATCTTGGCATAGTTGCAAATGAACTTTCGGTAGTAGCAAGACAAGCCCAGGAAAGCTCTAAAGCCTTTGAGGTTGTTAGGTTCTGGATAGTCTTTTACTGCTGAGAGCTTATCTGGGTCTGGAGAGATGCCTTGAGAACTAACCACATGTCCCAGGTAATGAATTTGATGCTGCACAAAACAACACTTCTCTGGGCAAAGCTTGAGGTTGGCTTGTTTGAGATGTTCGAACACCTCTTTGAGATGTTGGAGGTGCTCTGGGAAAGTTTTGCTGAAGACAGTAACATCATAATTGTAGACTAGGCAAGATTTCCAAGACAGATCATGTAATACATCTTCCATGACACGCTGAAATGTGGCTGGATTGTTCCGAAGTCCCATAGGTAGGCATTTAAATTGAAAAAGTCTCAAGTGGCAGCACCAGGCTGTGTATGGGTGTGAAGCTGGATCAACAGAAACTTGGTAGAATCCACTCTGAAGGCCTACAGTGGTGAAGTAAGCTGGGCTGGCTGCACCATGGCTCTCTAAGGCATCTTCGGTTGTAGGTAGGGGATGAGCATCCTGCACCGTGTAGGCACTGAGATTTCTGTAATCCACCACAAAACAATACTCTTTGTCTTTCTTTACCACCAGCAAGCAAGGTGTACCCCAAGGACTTGTAGATTCTTTGATAATGTCGTGGTCTAGCATGTCCTTAATGATGTCCTCCAGGATCTGTTTTTGTTTGTGTTCCACTTTGTAGGATCGCTGACGGACTGGCTGTTGGTTGGGCTGCACCTCGATGGTGTGCTGCAGGATATCACAGTACTAGAGTTTGTTATCTGGACCAACACAGACATCTGAATAGTTCTCCAGGAATGCCAGAAGTTGCTGTTTCTCTGTTGGACAGGCTAGAAGTTTTGAAGAGGGTAATCGCTGATTTAAGAGTAGCTCTGTGGAGGCTGGAGTGGTCGTGATGGTATTGACAGGACGAGAGCTGGTGGAGCCAAGTTGAGGCTCTTGCAGGAGGTGAAGCTGGTCCCCTGAAGACAAGCAGACAAACTTTCTGATGTTGGCACCCTTTGAGATGACCACTGGCTCATCTGTGACGTTGCAGCATTTTTGGAATACTGAGTCACCATGCACAGCAGACAAGGTGTTCCCTGGAAGGAGACCTGAGGAGTGCAGAGTGAGGGATCCCATGATGATGCCAACAACACCTTGTGGAAGTGGTTCACCTAGAATCTTGGCAATCAAAACTATCTCTGACTTAGGAGTCACAGTGACTGAGTATATAGATGCAAGTTGCTTCTGAGGATCTAGTGACAGTTTGTTTGAGGCAAAGTCTAGGATAGCTTTGTGAGCTTTAAGGAAATCCAGGCCAAGAATCACTGCTAGTTGTAGGTCAGGCACTAGGTAAAACTTAACAGTAGCTTGCTGTGAGCCAAAGTGGAGCTTGAGATGGACCATGCCAGTGATAGGTACTGTAGCGGTACTTGCTGTGATAATGTACTTGAGGTCGACTGGAGAGACTTTAAGTACATGATGTATAGCGGGGTTGTCTAGAATACTACTGTGAATAACTGAAATTTCTGCTCCAGAGTCGACCAATGCATTGGTGGACCAATCTCCAGTGATTACAGGAACATAGTTCGCTAGGAGAGGTGACCTGATGACAGGAACCTTTGCCCCTGGAGTTTGGTTTGTGCCTGAGTTAGTAGCCAAAGGGAGCAGATTGTTTGCACTGTGAGAGTCAGAGGGTCAGACAGTTGCTGTTTTCCCCTGCTCCTGGGAGTAGTTGCAGTCAGGGTGCTAATTATGCTGTGGTAGTCATCTCTGGCTCCTTTGATCTTTGTTTTTATTCTGTAGCTTTCAGCAGACAGCAGCAGTGTGTCCCTTGAGTCCTGCCCACTGGCAGGTCACTGGTTCTCATGAAGGCAGGGGTGGCTTCCCAAGCACCCTAGAGCTCACACCTGGAGGCCGCTGTTCACTGCTAGCCCCAGCAGAGCTGACATTGTGGTAGGCGAGTCACTCTGTTTGGGATGTTGCTGCTGTGGCTGTCGGGCTCTACTGCGTCAGTACTGTGGTGTCGCTCTGATGAGGTGCTTCCGCCTCGAGATAGGAGTGGGGGGGTTTGCAGGTCTGCAGCTCCGTGGAGTTGTGGAGACCTTTAAAAACCTTTTTACTTCTGTACTGCAGCTAGGAAGGCTAGAGCAGCAATGTCCCACATTGATATACATTTAGATTCCTGAGGCAGATTGCAGGAGGGTATACTGAGCTGCATGCAGTTCAGTTTCACTTTTACAATTCAGGTTTATTCTTCCTCTCTACTGCCAGGGCTGTACTTTACTCAGTGTGCAAACAGTTCAGGCATGCTTGGGTGATGGCTCTGGGGTACCCAACAATGCAGATAAGCGAGATTTGGGTGTGGGCAGAAGTAGGGCCGCATTCTCCACCATGTGTGGCATTTTGGATTGGACTGCCACTAAGAGACCCTCACCTTCTTTGTAGTCTGCCTTGCCCATCTGGTTCTTCTGCAATGGTCACCTTCTGGTACTGAACAAACTGAGTCAGATGCATAAAATAATAACGATATTAGTTTTATTCAGACGCATAAGCAGGAGCATCTGTACAGCACGAGACACAACTCAGAACTGAGGAAACAGGAAATTGGGGTGTCCGTGCCCCTGCAGGAAATAATTAGCATAACAGCTTACCAAGGCTCATGCTGCAAATTATGTTCCAGTTAAAGGGGCAGCAGCTATTCTTAAGCCCCATACTTAATTGTACTCCACAATATTTTATTGTGTAAAAAACTCTAAAAACTGATCCTCCAGCATCTGCTAATGTTTCGCCCGTTACTGTGCGTTTTCTCAAGACATGGCCAGTGTGGCTACTACCCCTCTTTTTAAACCCCGTTCTTAATGTAACATACAATATTTATAATTTCATGCATGATTAAAAAGGGGAAGAGGGAAAACAACCACATAAAACATCCAGCTAATATTGTAAAAACGTGTACAACCAAACATATAACATTATCAACATACTAAAAAAAACATCTATTGAAATTAATATAAATATACAATATACAAGGTACCCATAATTGATGTGAAAATACTGATCTGCACACATATGAGATGGAAGGTTAATTACTATGCAAAAGGTCAAATAGACCTATTACCATTTTTTCATATCCCCTAGTTAGGTTCTCTGTTAATATGTTATTATAAAAAGGGTCTGAGGAATGGAGCTTTTTGATTGGCTGCAAACATTCTAACAGCCTTATGTTAATCTTTTATTATTCTTGTTTTCAGTTTGGTTTATAAGACCAATCCCAAATCATTATCACATCTATAATCGACTCTTCCCTCTCCCCTTTTTCTACCCCCATATCTGTCCCTTCCACATTCCTTTGACCCTGGTTCCCGCTCTAAATTCTCCATACCGTATCACTATATATCTTTTTATATTAGCTTTTATTTGTGTTCAGTGCACCTGATATGTATATTTCTGTACTTTTATGAAAAATTGTGTCCTACCCAAAACTAGCTGTATCTTCTGTTCCAAACATATACTACTGTCAATGCTACCTGCTGATACTTTGTATATACTTTATTATTGTAACTCACTTTATTTGTATTATTACTATTTTCTTGTGTGTTGCATCCCATGTATATTGTCCCTTGTTCCTTGTTAACAAACCGAGGTCCACCTCAAAAATTAGCTTGCTCAACAGTGATCGCCTGGTTAAATAAATAAAGACTTTGATTGATTGACTTTTATTATTTGTGCAATCTGAGAAATTGAACTTTCTGATTGGCTGCAAACATTCTAACAGCCTTATGTTAATCTTTTATTATTCTTGTTTTCATTTTAGTTTATAAGACCAATCCCAAATCATTATTTGTGCAGCTCAGATATAAAAATCAAAACCCCGAAGGTCAAATGTTTGTGCAAAAGGTCACATACGTATGCAGACCAGTATTTTCACATCAAATATGGGTACCTTGTATATTGTATATTTATATGAATTGCAATAGATATTTTTATCCTGTCAATAGATGGGAAAGGTTTTGCTTTATTTGGATATTTTCAATGCCCTAACACCAATCTTTTGGGTGTCATAGAATCAATGTTCAATAGGGAACTTTCTTTACTAGGTATATTAATACAGTCACATTACAGAAACAGAAAGACACTGCTGGTCTCTCTACTATTTACATTTGTTATTTTATTAATTGTCTTAATAGTTGATTTCCAATAATTGTTTTGCAAAAGTACAGGACCAAAACATATGTTTCATATCGGAGTCTGAGTTCCTGCAATGCCAACATTGTAAATTGGTATGTAGTTTCATCTTGTACAATCTAAGTGGTGTAAAATATGCCCTATTAATTCATTTATATTGTATAGTTTTATTTCACATAGCCTTATATTTGTTATTTGATGCTATGATTTCTAACCACTGGGATTCTGATAAACTACAACCAATTTCATGACTCCATTTTTAAGTTTCGTAAACATTTCTTTTTGAGGTGATGTTATTCTTTGCAATATCCAAGCAAAGTATCCCTTCTGTTTTTGCATAGCCTTCTTTACTTCCTCCTCCTCCTCCTCCTCCTCTTCTTCTGGTGCCCTTTCCAACCTGTCATAATCTTTCATATGGATATCCTTCAACTGAGTTTAACGGTAACATTCTGTACTTCTTAAATTGTATTGCTCTTTACATTCCTTCTAGGTTAAACATTTACCATTTTGGATCAAGTCTGACCATGTGTTGATCCCTTGTTCTTTCCAAGTTTTGAAACAGATACACTTTTGTTCAATTCTTTGTTTAAGATGTTCCCATATATAATTTTCTATGTAACCTTCTGGGGTCCTATATTCAGATAGGCACAAAGCGTAGCACAAATGCTTGCACTGTGCTTTGCAACTGCCCTGGGGTCCCTTGATGCTATATTCCATCGGGCCCTACTTGACTGAATATAGGGCCATATCAGGTCAGCGCTAACTCAGGAAACACTGCCACAGCATGGCTACCAGTGTTGGCCCCAATAGTTAATAGCACCAGAACGCAATCTGCAATTTTCAAAGGTACCCATGCAAATGAGCCCATTGGGCATGTAAGGTGTTAAGGGGTCATTTGCATGTCCATTATGCACCCATTTGCATGGGTAGTGGAGGAAGTTAGTGGCCCACTGCTCCCAGGCCAGGATAGCCATAGCTGTCCCTGGTGTGGAGGCGGGCAAGCCAGGAATATTTCACCTAGAGCCAAGCCAGGGGCCTGGCTTGACTCTACAAGCCAAAACATGAGCCAAGTCCTGACTCTTACAGGCTGTTTGCTACATAACTGCTCAGGATGACAAAAGTGTTTACTGTGACCATAGTTGGCTTGGTTTGACCTTTGCTCTCAATTGCTTATAGAGGGCAAACCAAGCCAGGCACTAAGCCCAAGCCAGGCTCAAGCCTGGCTGGCTTGCCCACCTCTGGTGCTAGTGATCCCCCTTCCCTCCAATTACCAGCCCCAAGTGTATTATCATAATCCCTAGTGCTAGTGATCATCTCAACCCTCTGATCATCAGCCCTAAGACTTGGAGCTGGTGATTGGAGGGAGGGGGGGGGGACCACTGGCACCAGGTAATTTTAGTTTTCCTCTAGGGCTGGTGAATGGAGTTGGGGGGGTGCCATGGACAATAGGGGCAGGTATGCTCCCCCACATGGAATAAGAGGAAGTTTTCATTGGTGGTATTTGCGTGGCACAAAAGGACCATGCAAACCCTCTTGTGCCATGCAAATCCACTGAATATTTTCTTGTGCCAATATTCCTGTCCCTGCCCCACAATTTGCATACCCCCCATTTTGTTTGCATAGGTGCTACCCCTGTTTGCCAGAGAAACAGAGCCCTTTGAATAATGGACTCCAGCACAAAGCCCAGTTTGCATGGGCAAACACTGGTTAGCGCCCGGTCAAACTTATATATTGGGCCCCTCGTTTGAAATGATTTTGCATTTGAAACTCTTTGACAGTCTTGCTGAGATGTTTTATGTTATTATTTCTGTGTTTTGTAAAACATACTGGGGAGAACCAAAGATTATGACTCAAATAGCCTTCTTTGGTCTTTATTCTATTTAGTTCTTCTTCTTCTAGCTGTAGGGACCTATTACAAGTGTATTCCCATTATAAAGTTGTCTTAATTCTGTATGCTTTATAGTATGCCTTAATATCTGGGCAAGCTAAGCCACATTTTATTGTGGGCAAGCATAGTTTAGCCCATGCTACCCGTGTTTATTTTATTTGTGGGCAAACACTGGTTAGTGCCCATGCAAACGTCAGAATATCGGGCCCCTTGTCTGAAATGATTTTGCATTTGAAACTCTTTGACAATCTTGTTGAGTTGTTTTATGTTATTATTTCTGGATTTTGTAAAGGGTAACAGGGAGAACCAAAGATTATGAATCAAATAGCCTGCTTTAGTCTCTATTCTATTTAGTTCTTCTTCCAACTATAGAGACCCATTAGAAGTGTATGCCCATTTTAAATCTGTTTTAATTCATTCTGTATCATGGACAAGCATAGTTTTGCCCATGTTTTTTTGTATTGTTCAAGGCAAAGTGCTATAATATTCATGTTATTGCTTAAAATAATGTTTTAGGAATTTCTGTTACTACAGCTTGCATGATATCTGATAGTTGGGGGACGGACACTATTCTGAGTAATTGGATTTTACCCCACAGTGGTAGAGGGATTTTATCCTACTCTTGTATTCTATCTTTATTATAGTTACATAAAAAATTGACTGTTTTGTTACTACAAATTTTACTCTTAAATATGCCATTGCTTCTTTTTGAATTTTTATAGAGTTGCTCTATTTTTTGAGTTTCACTGATGTTTATTGGCAGGATCTATTATTTGGTTTTGTTTATTTTATATCCTGCAATGTGAGAAAATACAGATATTTCAGACCACAAGTTCATTAAACTTTATTCTATGTTTGTTACAATAAGAATAAGATCATCCTCATATGTGTTTGTTTTACTACTAACTTGACTTGTATGCCAGTTTTGGAGTCATTAATTCTTATTTCGTTAATAAATATTTCCATACCAAGAAGAAAGAGTGGTGGTGAGAGGGGGCACCCCTGGCATACACCTCTGTGCAACTGAAATTCTCCTGAAAAGGCATCATTGATTTTGATTCTGGCTTTTGGAACATGGTATATTGTTTCAATAAGGTCTATAACATCATTGGGAGCCAGCCCAGTGGCGTGAAGGTTGAGGCGCTGGTTGCTACACCTTGCGCTGCACCAGCAACCTGGGTTCGGTAATGAGGTAATCAAGCATCTGGAGGAATGTTCTCCTCTCTCAGGAAGAGACAGAGGGTTTCCCATCCCGCTGGTCGATCGCTCTCTGGCATCAGCCAAGGGGAGATGCGGGCTAGGAGGCATGTCACAGACGAACTTCGTTGGTGGGGAGGGAGGAGGAAAACTGGAGGAAAAGGAGCTGTCACGTCTCTATAATGGCTATGCCAGTGCCCGCTCTGGCCCCCGATGTCTGATTTCACTTCAGGGGTGGGGAAAGCCAGCCCCCTTCACCTCAGCCCTGCCACGGGGGTGGAGGAACCACGGGGATGTGGGGAGTCACAGGTCAACGGTGCAGTGAGAGACTGAGTTCCTGCCAGGGTCCACAGGAGGATAAAAACATAATAGAAAAAAAAAATTATTCGGAATATTTCTTATTTTCACTGTTTCAAAAATAACATTCCAGCCAATCATGTTGAAAGCTTTAGAGGCATCTATTGAGATGGCAATGGCTTCTGTGCTATTTTGTTTAGTGGATTCAATTGTCTGCTGACCTTTGTGTATGTCAGTGAAGATTTCTTTATGCAGGACAAACCCACCCTGATCAATATGTATTAGTTCTGGTAGTATTTGTAAAATTCTGTTTTTAGTATCATTATGCAGATTTTGTAATCACAATGTTAAACTGCTATGCAGCTGTAATTTTCAACCATTTGAGTATCTGTATTCTGTTTTGGTATGAGTGTAAAAATTGCCATATTGGTGGATACTGGAAGTGTCTTTGCTGTTTTCATTTTTTGAAATATTTGGGCCAGATATGGTAGCAGCAATTTTTGGAATTTAATATAGAATTCTATAGTGAAGCCATCGGCTCCTGGTGTCTTCCCTTTTTCATGGGGGGCACTGCCATCTCAATTTCAGCCTCTGATATTTCTTCTGTCATCCTAAGTCAGCATTCTGCTGATATTCTTACCAGTAGTTCTTGGTTACTGAATTTCATAAGATCATCTGTTCCTGCCTTTGTTTCTGATACATATAATTTTTTTATAAAAGTCGAGGAAGCAGTCCTGGATCTGGGATTGCTGATATACCACTTTACCATTTTTGTCTATTATGTTAGCAATTTCAGTTTGTTCACTGTTCTGTTTTATTCTTTTTGCAAAATGTCTCCCTAACACTTCAGTCTGTATGTAACTAATGTTTTCTAGCTCAGCTTTTCTCAGGTGCTGTTCCTTTGTTTTACCTTTGATTTGTTTTCTTCTTTTTATGTTTGGAAGGTTTACCTTTTTTTTTTCTGTCTTTGCTTTCCCACAGGGGTATCTAGAATTATTATTATTGAAAAGATACATTTGGGCTCTTTTTATGTCACTGAAATTCTACAATTTGTGTCTGCAGATCATTGATTTTATCAAACGTTCTCATTTTAAACTGTTCTATTTTGTTTTTGACATCAGTCAAAGCTTAAAGCAAAAATACACTGGACATGATGGGGTGCCCTAAAGCTCTTAGAGTATAGTTTCACAAATTAGTTGTTTAATTATTCAGTAGATTTGTCTCTGTTACCATTTGTTCTACTTGATGATTCACATTCAAAATTGCAAATTACTGCATATGCAGGTGTTTGTTATAAGGTTTTGTTTACTCACCGGAGGTGTTTGACAATCCATAAACCTCAAGAGGAAGCGCGAGAGGTTTATGAAATTATCACATCGGGGTGGTGTAAAAATACCCTTCATGATGCACACCTGCATATGTTTTATATTTTAAATAACTGGTGCAGGGTGTACTTCAAAGAAAGAAACAGTAATCTTGTAGAAGTGAAAGCATTCACTTTTAATGTAGTCTGCTAAACATTAGAAAACGAATATTTAGCATCCTACAACATTTCATGTTTCATCACTTTTTAACTGGCAGAGAAAAGCTGATACGTATTTCAAAAATGAATTAATGGCAAATACTGTTTTACCAGATGCTCCTTGTTTTCAATTTCGTCTATACGGGTGCAGCTGTTATCTCACCAGTTGTTGTTTTTCAAAGACAGAACAATCCTATTTAACTGTGAACTCGATAAAAATGTAACTATTTTTAAACCACAAAACAACAGGTTTTTTTTAAGTGTCTCTACTTGTCTCTTTTTTTGATGGTTGTATTCTAGGCCAGCCTGGTTGTCAGGAGATCTGGAGTGAAAGTGCAGGTCATCTTGTAGAAACATAGAAATTGTGGGATGAAAAGGACATTTTGGCCTACCTAGTCTGCCCTACAGATTTCCTACCTACTGTGTGGAACAAGTGACAGACAGCAAAGCATGAGCCTGCAAAAGCTGTAATAACTCGGTGTGACATTGGACTGGGTTATTATGCCTTTTCAAAACTAAATGAAGTGAGTTGTTATTCAAGATCACCAGTTATTATATAAGAATAATAGTTATGCAACTGTGTATTATGGAATTTTTTTTACACACCCAAAGGGTGTGATAACCCATAAACCTCGAGAGTGAAGCTTGAGAGGTTTATGAGGGTATCACAACTCGAGAGTATGTAAAAAAATTCCAGTAACACAGCAGGTGCATAACTTTAATTTTTTATAATTGCTGGTGCAAGGTAGTGTGACTGAGCAGTGTTTGTTAGCTTAGTTTTAGTTATTTGTTTTGTGTTAAAGCTGCCGAGTACAGACTGAGGAGAGCGAGTGACTCGGCAGCTTCTGAAGATGAGATTCAAGTGTAAGCAAGTGTTGTCATAGAAACACTCATTTATGCTTGAACGTCATTTTCGGAAGCCGCCGAGTCACTCGCGCTCCTCAGTCTGTACTTGGCGGCTAAATAAATAACTAACTAAAACTCAGCTATCTGCTACAAGGGACAGGGTTTTTAAAAAAGGATTCCAGTTTGTCTACATTTTCAGGATTATTTTAAAGAATACCGCCCGGTCACACTACGCTGCAAAAAACCTGAAAGTGGCAGTTGTGAGGACAGTGCAAGTAAAGTGCTTTCTGAATGCTATAATAACTGGTTCTACCAGTTATTACAGCATTTGAAATGTGTCTCTGCTCCGCGTGTTAAAGGGGGTCACCAGTAATTATAAAACTATTCAAAGAGGTAATCAATTTATTCTCTTTAGTATTTTCATATGGATCTAGCTCTGCCGTTTTGGTAAGAGAATCGTGACATTTCTGATATGTCGAGTGTACTGAACATTTCCATTCTGCTTTTTTGAGTGTCCTGGTGTGTTGGGTAAATTCCTCAGAGATGACCTAGTGGGGGGGGGGAGGTCACCTCAGTGGGATGGAGGAACAGTGGGCTAAGTTAAGGGAAGACATAGTGAAGACAACAAATCTCTGCACAAAGGAAGTGAGCAAAAACAAGAAAAAACAGAGACCACTATGGTTCTCAAAGGAAGTGGCTGAAAAGGTGAAAGGGTAGTATTCAACAGGTATAAAGAGATGAAGAGGGAAGAGGACAGGGAGGTGTGTCAGGAGAACAGGGGAAGCAGGGAAAGTGGTGAGGGGCGCAAAGCTGCAAATTGAGGAAAGAATTATCCAAGGGGTAACTAAAGGGGACAAGACATTTGTGTAGGTACATAACTGAAAAGAAGAAAACTAGGGGAGAGATTGTGAGGTTAAGAAGGGCAGGGATGGGCTGTGCAGAGGAGGATCAGGAAAAAGCAGATATCCAGAAAAATTACTTTTGCTGAGTCTTTACAGAGGAAGGGGAAGGTCTGCATAAAAGCAGCAGAAGCACTTGGGGGAAAGAGGTAGACACAAGTCCTTTTACAGAGGAGACAGTCCTGAAAGGACTTACAAATCTAAAAGTGAACAAAGATATGGGGCCATATGAGGTACACTGCACACGAACAAAGGTAGTGTGGCCCACCTGGCATCTAAAAAATAATTAGAAAAAAAACTACCAGGAGGGATCTGACTCCAATAAATCTCAAAAGCTAACCAAATAAATACTTACAGAGTTTAGCGGTGAGTGAGTCATTTGTCTCCATTTCTATTTGGCCAGATGAGGTACACCCAAGGGTATTGAGGGAGCTCAGGTAGGTACTGGCTGCACCTCTGACAGCCCTATTCATCAAGACACTGGAATCAGGAGTGGTTCCGGGGGACTGGAGGAAGGCAGATGTAATCCCACTTCATAAGAGAGCAGGGAAGAGGCTGGTATCTGTAGGCCAGTCAATCAACACTGGTGGTGGGGAAGCTAATCGAGGCACAGATGGAATGGATTGTGGAGTATCTTGAATCCAGTGTTTTACAAGATCCAAGGCAGCATAGATTCATGGGGGGGCATGTCAGACAAATCTAATAGATTTCTTTGACTGGGTAACAAGGCAAGTAGGGTGGGGTAAACATGGCCTAATTAGATTTTAGTAAAGCTTTCAGCACCATTCCACATAGGAGGCTTATATGGAAACTGTGCTTTTAAGGGGTGGGTCCTAAGGGGGTAAACTGGGTAAGAAACTGATTAGGGGATGGGTAATAGAAGGTGGTAGTAATTGGAGTTCACTCCAGGGAAAGGGGGGGACCAGCAGGGTGCCTCAGGGCTCAGCACTGGGACCAGTTCTCTATTGTCTTCATAAGTCACATTGCAAATGAGCTGAAAGGAAAGGTATGCCGTTTTGAGGACAACACCTAAACCTGCAATAGGGTGGACACTCCAGAGGGGGTGGAAAGAAAGTGCAGAGACCCGAGAAAACTGAAGGAGTGATCAAGGGCATGACAGCTGGGTTTTAATGCAGAGAAGCGATATATATTGTATTGTCTTTTAGAATGTTTGTTTTAATCTATGTCTGTTTGTATCTATATTTGATATTTTTGTAAGACTTGTCACTTGTGAAAATGGTCAGTACTGCTCATCTTGCCTACAAGTATAAAAGATAAATAATGAAAACATTTAAGTGCAAAATCCTACACTTAGGGCATAGAAACCCAGAGGAGGAGTACAAAATGAGAGAAGAGGTATTGGTGGTCACCAAAAAAGAAAGGGACCTGGCAGTAATCATATCTGATGACCTCAAGGTGGAGAGATAGTGCAACAAGGCAGTTGATAGGGCCAGTGTGATGCTGGGGTGCATAGGAAGGGGCATCACAAGCAGATGGAGGGAGATGGTGTTGGCACTGTACAGATTGCTGATGAGACCCCCATCTGGAGTACTACATCTGGAGACCACATCTCAGGAAGGACATAGAGTGAAGGTTGTCCAGGGGAGGGCAACTAAAATGGTGTAGGGGCTACAAAAGAAGCCCTACAAGGAGAGACATAAGGACCTCAATATGTGCACCCTGGAAGAGAAGAGGGAGAGGGAAGACATGACAGAAACCTATAAATACCTCACGGGGGTATATAAGGTACAGGAGGGGAGTATTTTTCAGAGGACAAAATGCACAAGAACAAAGGGACATGCAATGAAGCTGGATGTGGTAAATCTAAAAGGTGTGAGGAAGTACTTCCTCACTGAAAAAGTGGTGGATGCCTGGAACAGTCTTCTAGTGGAGGTGGTGGGATTGAAAACAAAGGTGGGATTCAAGAATGCATGGGATAGGCACAACGAAATCTTAGTGGGAAGCAAGAGGGGCGGGGCCAGAGATCAAGTAGAGTTGTGGTGACTGTATAGGCAGAGAAAAAAATGGGCAGACTGGGTGGGCCAAGCGGTCCTTATCTGCTGTCAAATTCTGTTTCTATGTTATTATCATTACTTGCAAATACCAGATTGGCATTTACTGTTCCCAATTTACTATCCTGTTGCAGAGCTTCTCCCTTTGTCTCTATTGAATTTGCCTTAAACTCTTTAATAGAAGAAAAGAAACTGGTGATTTCTTCATTTTTTTGTTTGTCACCCAGTCCTTTATTATTTTTTCTGACACTGTTAATTCTTTTTTTGTCATTTTCTGTAAGGCAATTTTTTACGTCAGTCTTTACCTGCATATTACTTTGAATTTCTTTTTCTCCCAATTTCTCAGGAAGTCTGAAATAAGAACAGTATTATTATTGGTTTCCATTTTCTACTCAAGAGAATGGGGGGCGAGCACCATGCTTTAGTAAGCATTGACAGGTTTTTGTGTTTCATTCTGCGTTTTCTATTCTATTGCAGTAGATGCTATTATATTAATATCTCCTGCAAAGACACAGTTATTTTTCCAAAATTAATAAATTTTTTCTGCTCCTATTGGAGCTGATTTTACTATAGTTTTGCCATTTTGTGTATTCATTTTAGCTCTTTTTAAATGATAGGCATTGGAATTATTTCTGTGCTAACAGTAAAACTACCATAGTGATCTTTCAGTACTTTGTAGTTAAAAATCACAACTTTGATTGAAAAAGAAAGTTACTATATCTTCAATGTCAATAATAAATTGCTATTAACAAAGAAAAGCACATACTGTAAAAGTTAAAATATTAATTATGTGTGCAAATCTAATGTGTGAATAATGTTTAAAAAAAAGAACAAAGTCTGCCCAGTGTTTCAGGCACTGCTTCACTTGCAGCACAATCTTGATAGGAGCATTCAGGAAGAAAAGATACTTAAGTCAATTCTTATTTATTTTTATTTATTGAGAGTATTGGAATTACAACTCTTTGAGTCAGGGACTCATTTACAAAGGCTCCACGTCAACAGGTACACATAATAAAAGTAAAACCTGGATGCAACCAGGATACAATAGGAAGAGACAGCAGAAGTAACAATTTCTACCAACACAAGGTTATTATCAGGCAATAACATCAGGATGAAAGTATACAGGAACACAAAAATACACTATACAGTAGCGGATTAACACATGGGGAGGGAGAGTGTGGGGGAAAAAAGGGGGGGAATAGGGGTAGGACAGAGGCCAACAGGGGGGAGGAGGGGGAGGGAGGTAACTTAGAGGAGGGAACTAGAGGAGAAAAGGAAAAAAGTAGCAATCCACGAGGATTTGTGCACCTATACTTGAAAGTTGGATAAGAGCTGATGTACCCTTGGCACCTTGTTTTGCTTTGCTGAATTTTCTACTGATTGCAGAGCTCTGGTTGTACTATGATAAAACTTGTCCAGTTCATGTGCTTATTTGAAGCTTCACTATTATTTCTGAATCTACCTATTACAGCACAAAGCACAATTTCCTTCTGAGTTGGTGATAGGCCACTATATGAAAGCACAAAAGAGCACAACAAGAGCTCACTGGCCTTCTCGTCCCATTCCTCTCGATTCCTCTAATACTGGGTGGAGACTGGAATACTACCCTTACCCAAGATTTAGACCAGACAAGCCACCAGCTGGCTCCTCTATTCCCATCTCAACATGCCCTTCGAGACATGCTTGAGTCACTGGACCTTTGGACCCCTGGCAGATCCTACATCCAAAGTCTAAAGAATTCTCTTACTACTCCACAGTCCATGGCTCCTACTCTCATATAAACTATGTTTTGTTTAGCTAAACAGAGTTGAAGGGGGTCATGGACAGTGGTATCGCCCTGAGGGTTCTATCTGACCATGAACTGGTCTGGTTGATGGCTTCCCTGATGCCTAATTTTCAAAGAGATACATCCTGGAAACTAAATAATCAATTCCTTAAGGAGCAACATATTGTTTCCAGGCTTTGGGATGAAATTAAGATTTTTATGGACAATAACACTGGTTCAGTGGCAAGAGGGGATCATGAATGGTGTGCCCTCAAGTGCTTTCTCAGGGGTGAACTTATTCGATTGGCCTCCAAGTGAAAGAAACTCTGATTACAGGAGGCATCCAAACAATTGATATCTCCTTCGACCTCTGAGAACACACTGCGGGACCTTATGTTACTTAGAGATGAATACTCAGAACTTTTCAGGCAGAATATGCTATTCTTAAGTCTCAATCAAGGTATATAGATCAAGGGGAGAAAGCTGGATGGCTCCTAGCTCTATGCCTCCAGCGTTGAGAGGCCTCCAGATTGGTCCCCGCTATTTTGTCTGATGATGGCTCAATCAAAACCCTTCCTAGAGATATTGTTAAGGAATTTGAAGTATACTACGAAAATCTTTACCGGAGTCTAAAATGCTATGTCCTCCGCAGAGTCCATTAAAACCTATCTGGATATTGTTCCTCTCCTTCAACTTTCCAATTCTCACCAATCTATTTTATCACAGCCTATTTCTCCCCTGGAAGTTTCCTCAGCAATTAATGACCTAGTCCTAGAGAAAGCTCCCGGTTTTGATGGATTTGCTTCAAATTTTTATAAACTATTTATCAAAGAGTTGATACCCCTTCTTCATCATTTTTTTCTCTAAATTTACAATGCTAATAATTTGGATCTATCCATCCTTGAGGCCCTGATCATACTCTTGTTAAAACCAGGCAAGCCTTCTAACTTGGTTTCTAGTTATCGGCCTATATCATTATTGAACTATGACATCACAATTTTGACAAAAATCCTGGCCTCGAGGATCAGTAAAGTCTGGTCCAGACTCCTTGGTCTGGAACAGGTCGGTTTTGTTCCTGCTTGTTCGTCAGTAGATTGCCTACATAAATTGGAACATGTTTTCTCCACATCCAGGGACTCGGTTACCCGTATGGTGGTTGTTTCTCTTGCTGCGGAGAAAGCTTTCGATCGGCTAGATTGTACCTTTCTTTTTATTACCCTGGAAAGATTTGGATTTCCCCCCACTTTTCTTCGCTGGATAATGATGATATACTCTTCTCCATCTGCTAAAATGTATTGTAATTTTTTTTTTCTTCTAGGTTCTCTTTGTTTTCTGGCACCTGTCATGGTTATCCTTTATCTCCATTACTTTTTAGCCTATATTTGGAACCATTAATTCGGCAACTTAAGTTATGTCCAAGCTTAACTGGGATCCTGATGGGTGGAAAGGTTCTAGAATTATCTGTTTATGCAGATATTCTATTACATCTGTCCCACCTGACGGTTTCGATTCCTGTGGCCCTGGTGGTTATTAAGGAGTTGGGCTCCTATTCTAACTACAAGCTTAACCTAGAGAAAATGGAGGTTCTCCCCCTCACTTCTACTGTCCTAAATTCGGATGTTACTTCCCTTGGCATGTGATGGGCTCCCCAATACATTACATACTTAGGACTTTATCTTTCCTGTGACGTAGCCCTGATGAAAAAGCTTAACTTAGATGACCTCTTAATTACGCTACAACATAGAAACATAGAAACACAGAAGTTGACGGCATATAAGGACCTCAAGGCCCATCCAGTCTGCTCATTTCTTTTTCTACCTTATGAATATGCTATCGGCCTTTGCTCTGTCAATGGCCTAGCTATTCATACTCTTCTCTATTGCTCCCCTATGCCTATCCCATGCCTGTTTGAAGCCCTGCACTGTATTCATAGCCACCACTTCCTGAGGTAGGCCATTCCATGCATCCACCAATCTTTCTGTGAAAAAGAACTTCCTCACATTACCCCTTAATCGGCCTCCCTCTAATCTCATGCTGTGTCCTCTTGTCCTGCTATTTTTCTTAAATTGAAACATGTTAGACTCTTTCACCTTGTTAGTGCCCTTAAGGTGTTTGATTGTTTCGATCATATCACCTCTCACCCTCCTTTGCTCTAGGGTATACATATTGAGCTCCACTAATCTGTCCTCATATGTTTTCTGATGCAATCCCTACACCAGTTTGGTTGCCCTTCTCCAGACTGCCTCAATTTGGTTAATGTCCTTGTGAAGGTGTGGCCTCCAGTACTGCATGCAGTACTCCAGATGGGGCCTAGCCAGTGTCTTGTAAAGAGGGATTATTACCTCCCTCTTATGACTTGTGATACCCCTACTAATACACCCCAACATCCCCCAGCCTTACCTACTGCTTTAGTGGTCTGCTTGGATGACTCCAGGTCATCGGTGGTGATGATGATGCCCAGGTCTCTTTCTTCCCTTGTGACTGCCAGCAACTCCCCACCCAGCCTATAGGTGGCTTCAGGGTTTCTCTCACCTATGTGCATGATCTTGCACTTCTTTGCGTTAAGCCCCAGTTGCCACTCTTCTGACCATTTTGCTAGTTTATCCAGATTTCTTCTCATTCTGACCACCCCATCTGGATCATCTACTCTGTTGCAGATCCTGGTGTCATATGCAAACAGACAAACCTTACCCTCCAGTCCATCTGCAATGTCACTGATGAAGATATTGAAGAGGACTGGCCCATGGACTGATCCCTGAGGTACCCCACTTGTGACCTGCATCTCTTCTGACTGTATACCATTTACTACCACTCTCTGTTTTCTGCCCGTCAACCAGTTTGCCACCCAGTTGACCAACTTCTGACCCACTACGAGTCTACCCAGCTTATTAAGCAATCTTCTAAGTGGAACAGTATCAAAAGCTTTGCTGAAGTCAAGGTAGGTTACATCAACTGCTCCCCCTTGGTCCACCACTCTGGTTACCCAGTCAAAGAAATCTATGAGATTAGTTTGACAGTACCTTCTTTTTGTAAACCCATGCTGTCTTGGATCCTGTGCTCCTATGGATTCCAGGTGTTGCACTATCCTTTCCTTAAGGAGTGCCTCCATAATCTTGCCCACTACTGAGGTAAGACTGACTGGTCTGTAGTTCCCTGCCTCCTCCCTGCTACCACTCTTGTGGAGCGGAATCACACGAGCCCTTCTCCAGTCTTCTGGGACCTCTCCTGTGCTCAGAGACTCACTAAACAGCTCTGATTAATGGCCCTGCTAGTTCTACCCTTAACTTCTTTAGTACACTGGGATGTATGTCATCAGGTCCCATTGCCTTGTCCAACCTGAGCCTATCGAGATCTTGTAGGACCCTTTCTTTTGTGAAGGGACTAATGCACACCTCCCTCCCCCCTGTGTCCATGGTACTGAGCTGTGGGCCCTGCCCTACCTTCTCTTCAGTAAATACTGAGCAGAAGTATCTATTTAGGATAGATGCTTTTACATGGTCCTCCTCCTCACATGCCCCCTTATCCCCTTTGATCTTAGCAATACCCTCTCTGGGCCTTCTCGTTTCACTAATGTATCTATAGAAAGTCTTGTCACCTTCTTTTACTGTTTGTGCTAGTGTTTTCTCAGTTTGGGCCTTTGCCTGCTTACTGCTTTCCCTGCTTCCCTTAGTGAAGTTTGGTATGCCTCCCTACAAGATCTGACACGATGGAAATCACTTCCCCTAACCATATGGGGCAGAATTAGCATAATTAAAATGAACGTCCTTCCAAGATTGTTTTACCCATTAAACATGCTTGATTTTTGGTTGCCCGCCTCATTTTTTCAAATGTATTCATTCCCTCAACTCTCAATTTCTCTGGGTAGATAAAACTCCTACGAGGTCCTATAGGAAACTCTCGGGTCCTAGATTGCAAGGAGGACTTAGACTCCCTAACTTCATGATTTATTATATAGCGAGCCATATTAATAAATGTTTTCAGTGGCTTTCTCCAACACCCTTGGATCATGACTCAGGATATGTTCTGACATGGCTGGAGTTGGAGCGTAACCTGATAAAAAGGTCAGGTTTGTCTGTGCCATCTCTTTTTTTCACCCCATGGAGGTCTCTTCCCACAGTCCTTAAGAGTCTGTGATTGGTACATCTTTAAGAGTGTATTCTCAGTTTTATTCCTTACTTAAATACCAGCTATCGAAGGATATTTCCCAGCCTATTCTCTGTAATAATAATTTTAAAATTGGAGGGTGGGTAATACCTTTGGCTTGGTTGCCAACATTTTCTGAAGTTAAAGTATGTGATCTTGTTTCTCATGGTGTGTTGCTTACCTCAACAGATATTATAAATAGATTCCAATTGGAGGCTTCCTCTATTTTTAAGATTTATCAACTAAGACATGTTCTGTTATAATGGTTTGGATCTGGCCCTTGGTTGGTTGATCACTCAGAATTCCTGCACACCGTTAGGGACCTGGTCTCTAAAACACATGCGGTTACAGGGCTATACTCGCTACTTCTCTCCCGCCTAGTCCCTGATGTGGTAGGTAACTCCCCCTACTTGGACTCTATATTTTCCCTCTCACTCCCAAAATGGCACTCTATTTGGAAGGACTTGTACACCTTTGTCACCCAAGATAGGCTTAGAATTACTCAAGTTAATATATTACATAATATTTTTATACCCCTGAAAAACTGGCTAGAATGGGCCGGCTGATGACAGATATTTGCAATAGATGTGGGCAAGAAGTGGGCTCCCTCCTGCATATTTTCTGGACATGCTCCAAGGTTGCACCTTTATGGGACCTTATTGAGGCTAAGGTGGACCCTTTGTTGGGCTGGGAATGTATGTTCAAACCTGAAATCTGCATCCTGGGTGACTATAGTACTGTCCTTGTGTGAGAGAAAATAGCACATTGCTCTTATCTCCCTCCCTGTAAAGAAGCTACTTCTCAGGCATTGACTGGACCAGATCCCCCTTTCTTATAGAGAGTGGCCTCAAGAGCTCTTGTTTAGCCTTAGAGCAGAGGGTATGATTGCCAGCTTACACCACAAACTTCAGCTATTTGACAAGAAATGGGGTAAGTTGCACACCCTTTACACATCTTAGTTTTATTGATACACTTTTGTTTACTCCTGGGACTTGCTAGAGTTTTAGTTATCTAACGGGGCCTTTTTCTTTCCTAGTCTGACTGGAAACACTTCACAGGGGTGGGTTAGGGGGAGAGTTTGTTTTGGTGGTACTGTATTATGATTATTATTATCATTGTTAACATTCAAATTGGTTGTTATAATGATAACTCATTAAAGTTTATTAAATTTTAAAAAAAGGTGTAACAAGTAATAATGGGCTATAAAACCAAAGCCCTAAAGATGGCATTTTAATACAATATTCCTAACAAGTGTCATCTAATTCAAACAATACAAAAGAAAAGAGTTTTGGCTAAAGTGCTATTAGTGTAAGAATACCCTATTTATGAATTATGGGCCCCATTTTCAGAGCTGGCAAGTTGCTCATGCAAACAGATGCAACATGCAATAAAATAGGGCCAGCTGGCCCTGCACAATGTTCAAACAGATGGTGCAATCTGAACTGACCATGCTATTTGTCTGAATATCAGACCATGGTAGCACACTGCACAGCAAGCAGTCGCCATGCTTTGTGCCATCTACCACAGCACTGAGCCAAAGACTGCCCATAGTGTACAGCACAGCACACACTGGATAGTGCCATGGCCCCTATGTGCAATATTCAGCTCAAACATGCAGATGAGTCCATTGGGCATGCACAACGCTAACGGGCCATTTACGTGCCCATTAGGGGTTCATCTGCACGCTGTGCATCGGCTGACTGCACCAGGCCAGGTCCCCCTCCCAAACCCAAATCCACTCCTGTAATATATTTCAGTAATCCCTGGTGGTCTAGCAGTCCCTCTTTAGCCCCAATCCCCTCCTGTATCATATTTCAGTGATCCCTAGTGGTCTATTGATTTTCCTAACCCCGATCTGCTGTATCAATATCTGTTCCTAGTGGTCTAGTAACCCCCCCACCTTCGGTGGTACTGTCCCACCACTTACACCCCTCCCGTCCCAACCATGAAAGCTGGTGACTGGCACAGACCTCCACTCACCACCACAGCCAGTCGCAGACTGAGCTCTCAAGTAGTGCATACTGCAACAGCTAATATTATAGTACACACTACTTGAGAGCTCTGTCTGCAGCCAGCCATAGTGGTGAGCAGAGGGCTGTGCTGGTCACCGGCTCTCAGAGTTGGGACAGGGGTGTGTGTGGGGTGGTGGGACAGTACCTGTCCAGGTGGGAGTCTACTAGACTACCAGGGGCAGATATACTTTTGATATGAGCAGGCTGGAGTTAGGGGGGACTGCTAGACAACCTGGATTGCTGGCTATGTTAAGGCGGAGGACGCTGTAGGACCGTTAGACCACCAGGCAATGTGCTGTCACACGGTGCAGGGACGGTGTAAGTACGCAACCGTGTTCGCAGTACAGTTAAGGGCTGGGTTTCAAACATTAAACTGTGCCATGCACATGGGTGTTTAGCATTTCTAAAATCTACGAATTTTGCACTTCACCACATATGCGTGAGGGAATCCTCACGTGCGTGGTCGCAGCGCAAAATTCTGTACGATGACACTGTTGGGGTTGTGCCATGCATAGGTGCCCTTTGAATATGGACAAGGCCCCGGCAGATGGCACTTTTCCCAGTTAGCGTAGCTCAAACCCAGTTTGGGCCATGCTAACCTTTTGAGAATGGGGCTCTTTGACTACTATCTTTCCTCAAAATAATTAATAGCAGTGTAAAATAAGAAACAGCAAGGATAGTTTCTATATACAGTATGCAGTTACTGCAGATCTATTAAGGAAGGGGAACACACTCCTGAAATCAATCCAACAACAATCAAATAACAAACAAATTATGTAATGTTATAAAAAATATATATTTTGCAAACAATGCTAATAAACAGAGCACTTCTGCTTACATCACCATTTCTATCGCAGGCATAACGTGAGATATGAAATCAGTGAGCATTTCTTCTCCAAGGCTGTTTGCAGGCTTGTTAGGCCACAGAGAAAAGTTTCCTGCAAGGAACCCAACCTGCATTGGGGACTCTAAATTGTTACCAGTAAGGAGCAGTTCGGGGAAAAAGCATTGCAGTATTTTAAGAAGCTCATTATACTTAATATATTTGCTTCTTATTTATATTCTCTTTGCTTTATTGTCAGCTGGGTTTCATTAAGCAGTATAATCAGATGCACTGTTAGTATGCCTGAAAAGAAATACTGCTATCAACTGCCAACTGCATCTTTACCCTACTGGTGCAATCCCCAAATTGTTACCCAAAGTAAAGTCAGCATCAATGACGTATCAGTTTATTGGATATACGGTGTCACATGGGGTAAACCCATGTGGGAGTTTAATATAGTTTCTAAATAACCAAGACTCTTGGTTTACAGTACAAAAAGTATTGTAGTTGTTAATATAAATGCCCTGATCATAATCTATTGGAGATTATAAAAAGTCTGGGGAGCAAGTAGACAGCAGAACAATATTGCATTAGTTTACTTTTTCTGTACGTTTACAGCTGTCCAAATCTTAAACTCCTTTTATACTCAACATATGTGTCCAACTTTTACTTCTTTCAACCACATCCATCTTTTCTTTATCTTAGTGTACTGTATGTTCCAAACTTTATTTTCCTTGACCAAGGTCTTATCATCGCAAAAGAACGTTTTTCAGTCCTTCATACCACTTCACCCACACGCTCTCCTCTGACAACCATCACTCAGTGTCTCTCTCTCTCTCTCTCTCTGCCTGGGTCTCTCCAGGATTTTATTCTTCTCCATCTTCTCTGTCTTGTTCCATGAAACTTCGTGTCCTTCAAACACAGGGAGCTGGTACTCCGACCACTGGATTCTCCTGTTCTAGCCCTTTTAGTTCTGGTGCTTGTCATTTCAAGAATAATAGCACACCAAATAATCTCACTGAATAGAGGTCCATGCTTCCTGCACAATTCAGCGTTTCTCTGCTAGGAACCCAGGAGAGAGCTACAAGATGGTGGTGGATAGCTGTTGGAAGTCACAAAAGAGGAAAGAGTTCTGGGGGTCATTATCTCAGATGACCTGAAGGCCACCAAGCAGGCAGAAAAGGCAGTGGGGAAGGCCAGTGGGATGTTGTGTTGTATACGAAGGGGTATCACAAGCGGAGAGAGAGAGATATTGGTTGCACTGTACAAAACGCTGGTGAGGCCTCATCTGGAGTACTGCGTACATTTCTGGAGGCTGCACCTTCATAAGGACATCAACAAGATGGAGACAGTGCAGAGGAGAGCAACTGACATGGTGCAAAGTTTACAGCATAAGACATACGAAGAGAGGTTAAAATACCTCAATATGTATATGCTGGAGCAGAATAGGGAACAGGAGGGATATGACTGAAACATTCAAGTACCTCAAGGACATTAATAAGGTAAAAGGTAGAAAACATCTTCCAGTATAAAAAGAGTACTAGAACGAGAAGGCATGACATGAGATTGGGGGGGGGGGCCCTATAAGGGGAAATGTGAGGAAGTTCTTTTCCACTGAAAGGGTGGTGGATGCATGGATTGACCTGCCCCAGGAGGTGGTGGGAGCAAGCACTGTGGCAGGATTCAAACATGCATGGGATAGGAATAATGGAACAATAGAGATGAGAAGGAATGGCTTAAGCCGGTGACCAACTATTGTCACCAGCCATTATTATAGGTAGGATAAACAGGCAGACTGGATGGGCCTGATGGTTCTTTTCTGCCGACAACATCTGTGTTTCTATGTTTAGATGCAACTGATCTGCCATCTTTCAAAGCAGTCAAAAGACAAGCATCTAAAATGATTCATGAACAGTAGGGGAGGGCCTCTCCTATTTGAGTCCAGGATTAATTTATTTTTGAGAAGCCAATGCTGAATGTTGCAAGAGTTAAAATTTACTTGAAGTCCAGCAATACTATTAGAGATAGTGTAAAAGACAAGGTAATCTGCATACAGCAAGAAGATACACTAAGAATTGATGGGGGTAAGTCACTGCTGAAGAGCAAAAAACAAAAGGTGTACAAGAACAGAGCTTTGCAGGATTCCATCTTGGGTACAGACAATTTCAGAGGATAACTGACCAGTTTTCACAAGTTCCTTCTTATTACACAGGTAAGTATCAAACCAGAATAAGGCAACGGGGGGATGCTGAAACCTATGAGTTTGAAATAACAGTTCTGGAGGCCGCACCTTCATAAGGACATCAACAGGATGGTGATGTTCCAGTTCAGAGGACAAACAAGGGTGGGAAAGGGGAGGAATAGAGGACGGGAGGGAAGGAGGAATCTAACAGTCGCAGGGTCAGCAGTGGTGGGGTAGTGAGGAGAAGGAAGAAATAGGTGATACAGTAGTGAAGGGACATTGAAAAATCAGTTCACAGTACTGGTAGGATTGGGGATGTGTGAGGGGGAGAGCTAGGTGGAGGAGCTGATGACAGACCAGACGAGAAGGGAATGGGGGGGGGAAGGGGTTGAAGAGATATGGTATGGAGGATAGGTCGAGTAAGGGGTCGTGGGGAAGGGGAGGTATGAGAAGAAAGGGGTAGGGATGCATCAGGGGGAGGAGTCAGGTGGAGCCCGGTGGAGAAGGGAAGTAAAATCAGAGGAGAAAGGGGAGAAGGAGGGCAGAGCAGAGACAGGGGACATTAAAACAGGAGTGGAAGGGAGAACAACTGAGCTGGAGGAAGAGGAGAGTGGAGAGGAAGGGGATGGGATAAAGGAAGGACAAAGTGAGTAAAACATGAAAATGGAGCTGGGATCCTAGTGCTGGGAGACTCAGTTCTGAAAGGGATCAGATGGGGAAGCAAGGGGGAGAGGCATAGTTGCATATGGGTGGAGGCCATGCCAGGCATGACAGTGGAAAGGGTGGGTCAATCTGTTCTGAAGAATGCTAGGAGGGGGTAGGGAGAAACCTCACATAGTTCTCCATTTGGGAACAAATGACCTGGCAGAAAATATGGTAGATGTAGTCCAGGGCAGGTTTGAGGAGCTGGGGCTGATTTGTGAGGAGGCAGGAAGATCAGTAACTTTCTCAGAGGTGCTTTCAGTACCCAGAGCGAGCACAGCAAGGAAGCTGAGGATAGAGGGATTTAACATGTGGCTAAGAGAATGGTGTCAGTCCAAAGGGTATAGGCTGGTGGGGGGAGGAGAACCTGCTAGGGCAGTGATCTCTATGCTAAGGACAGGCTACACTTAAGTGAGGATGGAAGGAGGATATTGAAACAGAAACTGGGGGAAATACTTAGCAAACAATGACAATTTAAACTAGAAGAGGGGGTGGCAAGTGGGCAAGAGTCAGGCAGGATCCACAGGTAGGGAAGCCGAATAAGCTTACCCCCATACCAGCAGCAAGGGACTTAGGGGGAGGTTGGGGGGGATGCTAGAAGGGGCGAGCAAATAGGGAGAGGGGAAAGGAAGCAGGGTGGAGGGTGGTAACCTTGAATGTTAGAAGTCTAGGGAACAAAACAGTGGCATTACAGGCTTTCATGGCAAATGGGGAGGTGGACATGGTGGCCATCACCAAGACATGGGCCACCCATTACCATGACTGGGACCTGGCAGTACCTGGGTATAGGATACTTCAGAGGGAAATGGTAAAAGGAAAAGGAGTGGGGGTGGCACTGTACGTGAGGAAAGCACTGAAGTGTGTCAGGGAGGAAGGGGAGGAGGGCAGCACGAAGACATTATAGGTGCAGCTCCAGGACTCCAAAAATAGGACTCTCAGGATGGGAGTGGTGTACAGGCCACTCTCTCAGATTGAGGAGTTAGACAGGAAACTAGCAGGACAGATCAGAAGGACAAGTGGCAGGGGTAGCACGGTGACTGTGGGGGACTTCAACCTGCCGGAGTGGATTGCGGAACCCCAGCCATCACAAATAGGAGGGAGTAGGTACTTCTGGACGCCTACCAGGACAGCTTCCTACTGCAGATTGTCAATGAGCAAACCAGGTTAGGGAACACCCTAGACCTCATGCTGGTGAATGGTGAGTTTGTGAGGGAGCTGGGGGTGGAGGAACCACTGGCGGGGAGTGACCACCACTCGGTGTGGTTCACGATAAACATGGGGAAAGGGGGAGTAGGAATGGGCACAAGGGTGTTAGACTTCAGGAGGGCCAACTTTGTGAGGATGAGGGAAATAGTAGAGGGGTATCTGGCCAGAATCCATCCAAACATGGACACTGACCAGAAGTGGGAGGTCATTACACTGGGAATTGAGGAGGCAACCATAACATGTACAAGGGTCCAGAGTAAGAGGGCTAGGGCCAAGAAGCCTAGCTGGGTGAGCAGGGGGGTCATGGAAAAAGAAAGGAAAAAAAGAGCAGCCTTTAGAAGGGGGAGAAGGACTTCATCAGGTACATCAGGGAGAAAAGGAGTTGTAAGGACCAAATAGTAAGGATAAAGAAGGATGGGGGTGGGTGGGTGGTAATAGGGTAGAATAGGCAGAAGCATTACACGAGTACTTCTGCTCAGTATTACTAAAGAGAAAGGGGGCTGTACCCAAGGAGGGTGGGAGGTGGGCACAGGGGTCACAGATGGGAAATCCCAGTGGGCAGAGTACTGGAGGCTTGAGGGCACTGAGGGTGGACAAGGCACCAGGGCCAGATGGCATACACCCTAGGGTGCTGAAGGAACTGGCAGGCGTCCTGGCAGAACCTGGCAGACCTGTTCAATGCCTCCTCGACCCGGGGTGTACCTCAGAACTGGAGTATGGTGCATGTAGTACCCCTCCACAAGAGCGGCCCCAAGGATGAGCCAAGGAACTACAGACCGGTAAGCCTCACATCCATCATAGGAAAGCTGATGGAGATGATCCTGAAGGAGAGGCTGGTTTCCCTCCTAGAGGCTAATGGGCTGCAGGACAATAGACAGCATGGGTTTGTTTCAGGCAGATCGTGTCAGACCAACCTGGTGGAATACTATGACTAGGTAACCAGGCAATTAGACAGAAGCCATGCAGTAGATGTCCTGTACCTGAACTTCAGTAAGGCATTCGATTTGGTGCTGCATAGAAGGCTAGGAAGTAAGCTGGAAGGCACAGAGGCAGGGGCGAAGATGATGGGATGGGTAGTGAACTGGCTGCATGGGAGACAGCAGAGGGTGGTGGTGGAAGGGGAGCTCTCATCTCCCACAGCGGTGACAAGCCACGTGTCACAAGGCTCTGTACTGGGGCTGGTGTTGTTTGGGATCTTCATAGCAGACATCTCAATAGGCATCAAGAGTAAGATCAGTCTTTTTGCAGATGATACCAAGATGGGAGCAGTAGTGGATGACTTAGAAGGGTGGCAAGGGTTGCAAGATGATCTGGCAAAATTGGAAGCCTGGTCGGACACTTGGTGTCATGAGCCCCCTGGCCCCCAAACCCCGGGCAGCTCGGCAGGACCTCCTGTTTGCAGAGAGGATCCCCCCCTTTTTAAGAACTCGTGAGCAGGAGTAAGGGTTTCCGGAAGACTTACCAGCCTCCCTTTTCACAGTGGGAGGGTGGATTCTGTAGGTTTGAGTTCCCTTGACTCTGCACTACTTTCAGTATTTGAATCCCACCATGGCCACTGGCTACACCTTGCCTAGGTAGTTTGATATGATAGCCGAGCAATTCTAGCTTGTCAAGGCACACAGTCTTTTCAAAACCCTTCTGTTAAAATGTTAAATCACACAACCAGACCCCAGGCAGAGTTGATAAGAAGATCATAAACGTTTACTTAAAATAAAAGCAATACAGAAAATTCTACAGTTTAGAAAAACTTTAAAATGCAGACAATAACAAAAGTAAAACTGGATGATTTACAGAAAACACTAGATACTGTATTCTAAACTATACCTTGTTTTGATGTTAGAGTTCAGACAAGATATCAAATATCCTTGTAGAGATGAGTCCTTAAGAAACAGTTGTGTAGCAATTGTGCATTCCACATCAAGTCTCTGAAATGCCCTTTTTAAAAAGTCTTCCGGGCGCTTCCTTGGTGAAAAGTCTTGGTTTCCAAAATTCTGACTTAAAAATCAGAATTTTCTGTTCAGTATGGGACAAGTCAAACTTTCCACACACTCAGGTCTTATCTTGAAATATAACAGGTCCACACTAGCCTTTATAGAAATAACAGTTATTTTGTAGTTACATGTTAAAGGGACAGTGGCTTAATTCTAAAGTACATTACAGCATATACAGTATAAACCCACATAAATTAGGTGTCAGCGTGGCTCAGTTGGTAGCACATCCACCTCTGGACCAGAAGGTCATGGGTTCTCGTCCCCCACCGGGATTGGACTTGCACCTAAAAATCGCTGGCATCCAAGTACAGTATTGGGGGGTGCTGTACTGCTGGGGTGTGCTGTCCTTCGGATGAGATGTTAAATCGAGGTCCCTTCTACCCATCCTGGTGTTGTCCTGTTGGGTGTCCAGGTGGAAGTAAAAGAACCCAGGGCACTCTTCGCAAAGAGTAGGGAACATTCCCGGTGTCCTGGCCAACATTCCCCTTCCCATAAACCAGTTCATGCAATTATCTAGGCTGTGTGTGGGTGATGATGTGCGATATGGCCGCCACCACACATTCAGTCACTTCACTACCTGTCTAGCATTGCTTGTAAAGCGCTTTGGATATATGAAAAGCGCTATATAAATGCTGATTCTTCTTCTTCTTCTTCTTCTAAATGGATCTAGGCTTATCATGTGACACTTGGCAGCTGGGGTTCAATGTCAAGAAATGCAAGGTACTACATTTCCGTGCAAAAAAAAAGTGAGGAGCTACCGGCTTGAAGGGGGGGGGGATTCAACTAGCCAAGACAGAAGAGGAGAAGGATTTGAGGGTGATCATAACGGGAGCAACGAACAACTCAGCACAGTGTAGAAAGGCAACTGTAAAGACCAGCAGGATGCTAGATTGTATTGTCAGAGGCATATTCTCCAGGAGGGGGGAGGTGATCCCGCTGCTATACAGGTCACTGGTTAGACCTCACCTGGAGTAGTGCGTGTAGTTCTGGTGACCATACCTGAAGAAGGACATCAGGTTACTGAAGGGGGTGCAATGCAGGGCAACAGAAATGATCCAGGGGCTAGGGGACTTACCCTACAAGAGCAGACTGAAAGAGTTGAACATGTACTCCCTGGAGGGGGGGAGGGATAGGGCGGACATTATTGAAACCTTCAAGTACATGAAGGGAATAAATAAGAAGGGCATAGAGGGTTTTTTCAAATTAAGGTGGAGGAGGGACACTCGAGGGCATGATCTGAGATTGAAAGGGTAAAGGTTCAGGAGGGAAATGAGGAGATACTTTTTTATGGAGAGGGTGGAACGCATTGCCAGAGTAAGTGGTATCCTGCTGAACAGTGAGCTGCTTCAAAAGGGGATGGGATAGGGTAAGGGTAAGGTCACTGGAGGGAGGGAGGGGCAGCTGCAGTATAAGGGCTGCTAGCTGCACAATCAAGCAGACTTGATAGACAATAAGATCTTTATCTGCTGGCTATTTCGTATGTTCATATGTTCGTATGTTTGGTCTACCAGGTCAAAATCCTTAGATAAGTCCATAAACACTGTGTCAGTCAACTAACCCTTATTCATGGCTGCATTGATCTCATTAATGAGCTTAACCAAGGCAATGGATGCACTGTAGCCCTTCTGAAAGCCAAGTTGAATTAGAGACAGAAGATTATGCTGGTGTACATGCTTGGTATATTGGGCAGACAAGTTTTACTAATAGTTTACTGAGTATCGACAATTTGTTAAAGCAACTTTTAAACTGTACTGTGGTGTTGCCCTTTTCATGGCTTGGTTGTGCCAGAAAACGGTCCCTGGAAAATATAGCAACTGGACTGAGGTTCTCAACAAGTATAGGATTATCCTCTTAAACATTGGTACTACGTTAGCCATCTTCCAGATATCAGGAACGGTGCCAGACAAAAAAGAACATTTTAAAACTCTGGCAATAAGGGACATTACGTTTGGGGCTGCAAGCTTGAAAAGCCTATGTTCAGAATCTGTACTATTATCTGAAGACACGTTATATAGTACCTTGAGGTCTTCTGCCAGACTATCAATCCACAGACATAACATGGGGAGTTGGAGCTGCAAGGAACGGCGGGATGTGTGTGTGTCAAGTAAATAAAGGGGAGAGGTATATGCAGACAGGTCTGAACATTTAATGGTGAAGGTAAATACATCTACATGCGTTCTTGTTTTTAATCATAACCCATGAATCAGTGTCTATGGGTCCCATTCAGAAAGCTCCCGGCAGGGTACAAAACTTGTGCTTACAAAGCATGGCCAGTGCCTTGCACCCAAAATATGCACGGGAGCTATTCACAGCAGCAGCCCTAAGGCAACCATAGGCTGCCTGCCACAAACCAGGCTTGCACCGCCCATGCGCCACAAATGGGCTGGCACACAGTGAGACAGCATGCAAGCTGCCATATCCCGAAAGTGTCTGGTCTACAAAACTCACCCAGACAGAGAATTTCTAAGTACCTTTAGACCAGCCAGGGCTTGTGGCCCCTTCCCCCACCTCGATATGCCCATTATTAAAACATTAATGCAATTTATCCTGATGGTCTAGCAGTCCTGCAACCCCCCACCCTGGCAAGAAGTGCCCACCACCCCACACCCTCTCCCAACTTGTGCTCCAAGATGGGACATGCTCAGCCCTCTTCACACCTCCCTGGCTGGCCCTGACTGAACTGTCATTCGGTGTGTAATACAATACAGTAGGCATTCACTGATAATCAGTGAGCGCCTACTGTATTATATTATATGCTCAGTGATAGTTCAGTCAGGGCTGGCCAAGGAGGTATGAGGAGGGCTGTGCTGGTCCCAGCCGGGTACGAAGGGTGTGTGTGTGGTGGTGCACTTCTGTCAGGGTGGGCAGGACTGCTAGACCACCATGATAATTGCATTAGTATGCAATAACAGGCATATCTGGGTGGGGGGAGGGACCGCTAGACCACCAGGAGATATGAAATTAATGTTTTAGTAAGGGGCATATCGGGGCAGGGGAGAGACTGCTAGATCACTAGGATAAATGACATTTATGTTTTAATAACAGGCATATCGGGCCGGGGGGGAGCACTAGACCACCATGATGACATACATTATATGGATGGGCATATTGTGGCAGGGGTGGAGGCATTAGCCACCGAGGGCCCTGCTGGACTGATGCACAGCTGCCTCACAGCTTGCAGTAAGCCCTTCTGCTGCGCTGTGCGTTTGGCACCCAATCTGGCTTGCCACAAACCTAGGGACTTAGCCACCAGGAACCTGCCTGTTAGAGAATCAGGCGCAGGATCTCTGGTGCACTGGGCTTTAGCACAAGCTGCCATTTGCTGCAGCTTGTGCCAATCCAAGCCTGCTTTGAGAATCGGGCCCATATATGCTCTAGCTGGACACATGCATGTGCATATGAATCCAAGTAGTCTACACAAAGAGAAAGTCCAGGAATTCTTAGCCATCTGATGGCAGCATACTAGAGGTAAGTAGGGAATCCCAGCTAAGTAAGGGCCATGGCAGGTCTTGAGCTTTTGGTCCCAAAGGTGCAAATCCTAAAGGGAAACTGGCCTTTGCTTTCACTGGTCCTACTTATTTTTACTTGTTTTCCCTATAAGCTACAGATTACCCTCATCAGCCATCCCTGTCCTCTGCTCCATCACCTGCATCCTTCCATAATTGCCCATGCCTCCTTGTTTCTCCTTGGCTTACCTCCAGGGCAGGGTTGATGGGGTGGGCAATGCCCCATCAGAGGTCCATGCTCAGTCAAGAGGGAGGTGCAAAGACTGGTGATGCTGAGCCTTCAGAGTGGGGCCAGCATCATTCAGCTTTGGTTGGGGGTATTCATGTTCTTCCATTCCCCTGAGATGCTGATTGAAAATGTTTTGAAACATGTGCACATGAGTGTGTGTCAGTATGTCTAGCTCCACCAGCATCTTACCCTACCCTGATCTACGAGCTCTGTTTGCGCTGCAACCTGTAGTCTAGGTACAAAATTAAAAGCAACTCACTGTTCTGCTTTCTTTTTCATCCACACTTCCTGCCAAGAAACAAGAATCAGCACTACCTCTCAACTAAAACAAAACAAAACAAAAAATAAAAACAAAACAAAAAAATGGGACCTTGTCAGTTGCAAAAACTGCGGTGCACTGTACAATAGGATCTACAAATGGCAACCAGGACTCTGCCATGCATGCTGCGCCACAGCAGATCTTGTAGCCCAACTACAGGATGCTTGGACTATAATATACAACCTCCAATACAGGGAACTCTATAGCACACCTCCTCAACCCCTTCCCCCACCACCAGTACCAGCATGTCAGCCAGGGGCCAGAACTCAAGGCAGAGCCCAGAGACTGGCAGGTGGTAAGGAAAAATAAGCATCATAGGAGGACCAGGAAGGAAGCCACAAACCAGGAGCACTTCCTGGCCATCCAAACTGAAAACAGGTTCACTCCACTGCTACCAACCACAGGCAAAGTAATACAAGGTAAATCAAACCACCAGAAAAGGCTAACACACCAATTAAAACCAATACAAACAATACTACTCAAAATATAACCAACAACAATACCAACATCAAATGCAATAACAACAAAAATATTAAAACTCAAAATATGTATTCCGTTTCTGCTTTATGTATGATAAGATGGATGTGCGGATGTGGACCGTTTATAAATGGTTTGGTTTTATGAACTTTGATAATAAAACTTTTTTTTTGCAAAAAATTCAAAAAAACTCAAAATAAAAATGACACAAATATAAACAAAAGCAACATTCTCATTATCAGGGATTCCATGATCCCAGGAGTGGAACCCCTCCTAACACAAAATGTTAAAAGCGACATTGTGGTAAATTATACAATGGCAAGAAAATTTCTGGTTCCCTAATTGGTCAGCGTGTGCCTTGGACAGTGATGTTATTGAACAATAACATCACTGTATGAAGTCCAGGCACACAAGAGACAGGAGAACAGTGACACAAATCCCCCCTCCCTCCCCATGCAAGCCACTGGGAAACTAACAATGCCCTGAAGCCTCACAGCTCACACACACCCCAACAAACACACACGTTCCCTGTCTCACTGCCTCACTCTTTCAGTGAACTGAACCAAAAGCTATAGTATTCAAAATAAACAGCAAGTATCCATCTTTCAGTTGACTCCCGGAGTTCACTGTAGCTGCCTCGGTCTTTCAAACCACGCGCACGCTCGGTCCTTTTGATTCAGAAAACCCAAACACAGTGGCAGTTGCATTTAACCCCCTCAGCAGTTTCTCAAACCTACATACTTCCTCTTAAAAAAAGCAGTTTCCCCAAATAAAAAGAAAGAAAGACCTGTAACTTACAGGTTCCAACCGACGTCCAGTTACCAAGCGGACCGGGAAATCAGAAGTTACTGATCGGCTCCACTCTCGTCTTTTTTACAGTCCACGTCTTTCTTACAGGGTAAAGAAACATTTTCAATGGCTCCCAGAACAAGCAGCAAGAACACACTAAATAAATGTGGCACTTCAGTAAAAGTTACCACCACAAAATGACGAGTGAGTTGGGGGGGACCATACACAAAAAGCCTACAATATTAGCCACCTACTGGACTACTTTTTTTTATTTCAAAAAATAAGCCTCTCATACAAAAATAAACAACAAAAAAATTACATCTATTTTTTTTAACTTTTTAGTCATATTATTTTAAAACAAGACATTGTATAATAGCAATAAGGCACTCCAGGGAGTGTGTTGTTGTGTAATAACATCACTCCTGGGGTGGTGGAAGCATTCGGCTTCACCTCGTGCTTCAACCCACCCCAGAAGTGACATTATTACACAATAACACACACCCTGTCATGCCTTATTGCTTAAGTGTCTGCCAGAAGCCTCTGCAAGTAGGGATACTAACCGCATAAAGACAATTGTGCAGGAATCAGGGCATGTTACACATATAACAATACACCTTGGTAGCAATGACTTGACAAATCCCACAGGTCAGGAGGCCAAGAAACACTTTGAGGACCTGGCCAACAAACATTCTTCCCTTCCACCCAGATTAACCTTCTCAGAAGTGCTGCCAGTGTGGGGAAAAAGGAAAAAGCACCAAGTGAGTCAGAGAGATTGAAGTAGGCAAATTCAACTCATGGCTGCATGACTGGTGCCAAGACAAGGGATACCACTACATAGGGAACTGGCACAACCTTTGGGAAAGAGTTTTTTTTTTAATACAATGAATTGCACCTAAACAGAGAAGGTGTGCGAGCACTCGGACAAAAATTCAATGTCTATACCGGTAGTTTAAATTAAATAAAGGGGAGTATGATGCAGCTCACACCCCTGCCGTCAGTGGGCTAGTCATCACTCCCCAAAATGCCAAATACATGCATACACCCCAGAAAACAAATCAGAGCTAACATCCACCCGAACCAGCAACCTCCATAACCTCTTGGCTGGAAAAAGCAAACTGGAGCAGTCCAGGAAGAGGGTACAACCTTGCTCCAAAGAAGATGTACATTCTTGGGAGGCAATGGTTGCAAATACTAGGAGCCTAACCAACAAACTTCCTGAACTCACAGCCATCTTGGAAACAGAAAGGTTGGACTGGGTGGCTGTAACAGAAATGTGGTTCACAGAAAACCATGGATGGGACACAGCCATTCCCAGTTACAATCTGTTCAGGACAGATAGGCAGGGCAAAAAAAGAGAGGGGGGCATAGCCATCTACATTCAGGAGGAAATAAAAGCCACAGAAGCAAAAGGGCAACCTGGGGACTTCGAGTCACTGAGTCACTGTGGCTAACAATAGACATGGGCAAGGGAAAACCCTTCAGAATTGGCATCATGTACAGGCCCCCAAATCAAGGAGCTAAAGGAGACAAAGATCTAATAGAAGAAATCCACAAAATGTCTGATAAAGGTGAAGCAATACTGGTGGGGTACTTCAACCTATCAGATAAAAACTGGAGCACACTAATGGTAGCAACGACAAGAAGTAAGGACTTCTTATTGTCACTACAAGGCGCAGAACTGTGCCAACTTGTTAAAACCCCAACAAGGGGAGATGTCATTCTCGATCTTGTCCTCACAAATGCGGAAAGGATCAAGGACATTGATGTGGGATGCCATATGGTCAACAGTGACCATTGCATGGTAAGCTTTAAGGTAAACATAACACAGGACACCAGCCACTGAAAGATAAAGGTGCTAGATTTCAGAAAGGGTGACTTCCAAAAAATGAGGAACAACATAAGTAGCTAGTTTATGGAAATAGAGGCTGAAGAGGTAGAGGTCATATGGGGGAGACTCAAGACAGCAATAAAGACTGCAACAGATCAATGTGCCAGATGGCTCAGCAAAGCAAAAAAGAAATCCTGTATGGTTTTCCAAGGAAGTGGCTACTACAGTCAAAGAAGAAAATGAAGGCATACAGCATATACCAGGAAACCAAAACTGAGAAAGAATGGGAGTCGTACAAGGAAAAAAATGAGAGAGTCTAACAAACAAATTAGAAAGGCAAAAACACAGACAGAGGAAAAGATAGCAGAAAGGGCAAAGAGAGGAGACAAATCATTTTTTAGATACATTAGGCAACGTAGGAAGGCAAAAGGGAGGATAGTAAAGATTGCTACTGAAGAAGGGAAATGCATCAAACATGACCCAGAGAAAGCCAAAATCCTCAACAAATACTTCTGCTTGGTGTTTACCAAAGAGGACCCAGGGGATGGCCCAGCCCTAAAAAAAAACACAACACCCCAGGACCAGGGGTAGACACTAGTCCCTTTACAGAAGCCGAAGTATGGGAGGCACTAAAATAAACAAAAAGTAGACAAAGCCATGGGACCAGACGAGATGCACGCCAGAATGCTTAAGGAACTGGGGGCAGAATTAGCAGCCCCTCTGGCACTTCTATTCAAGAAATCCTTGAAGAACGGTGTGGTACCCGAAGACTGGAAAAAGGCAATAGTGGTTCCACTTCACAAATCAGGCAGTTGCGAAGAGACTAGTAATTACAGACTAGTGAGCCTCACGTCTATAGTAGAGAAACTAATGGATACACTAAAACAGAGGATCATAGCATTCCTCAAAACTAGCGGCCAGCAAGACCCTAAGAAGCATCATTTCACAGCAGGTAGGCTATGCCAAACAAATCTGCTCAGGTTTTTTGACTACGCTACAAAAATAATGGATGATGGTGTGGCAGTAGATGTTGTCTACCCAGACTTTTGAGTCAGCAAAAAGATTCTCACTCAACCCAAAAAACGTGCACAAGAAACATAGTAAATCTTCTCATTTCTTTGTATTCCTAGTTTTCTTTTTATTTTCTCTTGTGCTCCAGTATTTATATTTCTTTCAGTAACGTTTCAGAACTCTAGGTTCCTTCATCAGACTGTGAGCATCTTTCTTTTCAAACTTATTCAGAAAACTTTACTTTCATTTATTTAAATTTGTACAATTCAAACATTTGCATCCATTTGTTTCTGTAACAAATAAATAAAATTCATTAGAACACCTTCTGTGTCCTCCTTATTTACATTATTTTATATACATAAAGTAATGGCTCTCAAAAAATATATATTTCATATAATTATAGTATTTTAATATCCACAGGGGGAACAGACCTGCTTAAATTGCATTGTAGCACTTAGTGCTAAATCTTCTATGTCAGCATGAATTGGGGGGGGGGGCGCTTTGACAAATGCCGTTAGCCTTGTTTTAGTATGAAAGATAGAATTTAGTTTGTTTATTATTCTGGTAAAATGTTCAAACCATTTTCTCTTCTTAATTAGTTCTTATTATAGATTATATTCACATAGAAAGTTCCCCCCCAAAATTACCTGGGATTTTACATGTAGTAGTTTATCAGAGATGTATCAAACAGTTCCCTCTCACTGTTCATTTTTCTGGTAAAAAGTAAAAAGAATCGCTTGTTTTAAGTTCTTCAACTGTTTTTCAAAACAAGCTCTCAACTAGACCAAAATGTCTTCTATTATATTCTCAAAGTGTTTTCTCTTACCCGTTCCATTTTCTATTTCTATTTCTTTCAGCATTCTCGCGCCCGTTTTAACCCGCCATCATTAACTCCCCACACTGTTATGTTTTACTCGGAGCCTTCTCCTTGAAGTATTGAAGAAGGGGCTGGTCAGCTGGGTTCACACGCTCGAGAGCATGATTACATCATGAATGATGTCACCCTGAGCAGCCCGATCATAGCATACCACCCCCCACATCATACTCCTCCCCCCAAGGTTCCTAGTACATATTTACCAAGATACCTCATCTGATATATCAGCAGGCTTAAACGCTAATTTGTTGGAGAGTCCTCTAACATAAAATAGCATTTCCCCTTCAACATGGAGATCTTAAGCCCCTTGTGAGACATCTGAGAAAATCTGATCACTTTATGTTTTAGGTCTACGAGTGCCATGTAGTTTGTAAAGAAACTATTTATTTTTACTGATGGTATATAACAAATAGTTTTAAAGCATTGATAAACAAAAGCAATACAGTAGAAACCACTGAAGATAGAGGGACTTCCCTACACAAACACGACTCTGTTTTGGGAGGTTTCAGTGTTTTGACCGGGCTGTCCAGGGTGACATCATTTTTGACGTAGTGATGCTCTCGAGCGTGCATACTCAGCAGACCGGCCCCTTCTTCAATACTTTGAGGAGAAGGCCCTGAATAAAAATGTAACAGTGTGGAGAGTTAATGGCAGGGGGCTTAACATGGGTGAGAATGCTGAAAGAAAGAAGCCTTTTTTACTAATGAATCCAAATAGAAAATGGAACAGGTAAGAGAAAACACCTTGGGAATATAATAGAAGACATTTTGGTCTAGTTGAGACCTTGTTTTGAAAAACAATTGAGGAACTTAAAACGCACATTTCTTTTTACTTTTTACCAGAAAAATGAACAGTGAGAGGGAACTGTTTGATACAACTCTGATAAACTACTACATGTAAAGTCCCAGGTAATGTTTTTTGGGGCATTTTCTTTGTGAATATAATCTATGACAAGAACTTATTAAGAACAGAAAATGGTTTGAACATTTTAGCAGAATAATAAACAAGCAAAATTCTATCTTTCAGACTAAAACAATGCTAACAGCATATCTCATAGCCCAACCACCTCCATTCACACTGATAGAGAAGATTTAGCACAAAGAAGTGCTACAATGCAATTTATTTTTAATTTTATTCTTTGGTAACTGGGTAAGACCTGCTAGGCACAAGTGCCTGTTTTCAGGGGTGACCTGGGAGCACTGGGTGGTTAAGTGACTTGCTCAGAGTCACACAGTATACAAGTGGAGGTTGTGAGAATCAAACTCAGGTCTGGTCTGCTGGATGTACCAAGCTTGCTCACACCTCATTCCTTTAACCTCTAGGCTATACTGCCAGCCCCAGCTTTAAGCAGGTCTGTTCGCACTGTGGATATAAAAATAATATAATTATATGAAATATATATATTTTTTGACAGCCATTACTTTATGTATATAAAATAATGTAAATAAGGAGGACACAGAAGGTGTTCTAAGGAATTTTATTTATTTATTACAGAAACAAATGGATACAAAATGTTTGAATTGTACAAATTTAAATGAAAGTAAATGTTTCAAAATAAGTTTGAAAAGAAAGATGCTCACAGTCTGATGAAGGAACATAGAGTTCTGAAACATTACTGAATGAAATATAAATACTGGAGCACAAGAGGACATAAAAAGAAAACTAAGAATAAAAAGAAATGAGAAGATTCACTATGTTTCTTGTGCAGTTTTTTGGGTTGAGTGAGAATCTTTTTGCAGACTCTGGATTGGCTCATTCCATATATTCCCCCCCCCCCACATCTCTCCTCCATTACTGGCTTCATAGTGAAACATAGTATTATTTTTTGATATAAAAAGGAGCCCTGGGAGACACATGATGGAGTGGTAGTCAATTATTCCATTATGGAGTGGATTTTTTTTTTGTCACCCTAAATCTAAATTTGAATACTGGCCTTTACAGATCTGGAATTATAATGGTCTAAGAATACCAAAATATCAACATTCTCTGAACTTGGGAAACTTACCGATAACAGATCAATAGCCTTAAGTATAAATCAAGATGAGGCAACTAGAACCATGGGTCTCGTTAAGAGCAAGAGACACACAGAAAATATAGAGGATACAGCTTTACCACAAACTTCTATTAATGAACTAGAAGCATTGAAAGAATGTGAAAAAAGACTTGACTGGCACACAGTGACCCTCCTGGAGTACACAAAACAAAACAGAATGCCCAGAGGACTAAGGGTCTTTAGTGGAATCCTATTTGGGCTTTACACCTGATGGTTTTCAAATGAAATGGGATGGAATATGAACAAAATGTTCATTTGACTTTATGTTACTGTTAATAAAACACTTACCACTGAACATGGCACAATATTAGAAGAAATCGATATCATTGAAACTAAAATGAAAGAAACAGTGAAAACAACTCAGTTAAAATACTTACTAGAAAAAACATAAAAATATCAGATTGATTATGATAATCATATTCAAAACTTCAGAATAAATAAATTTAAAAGGAATACAAATGACTACAAGAAGGGCAAAGTGTACTCCTGGAAAAAAACGGAATACCATACTAATATTTACAATCTAGATGACACATGAACATCATCCAGAACTTCAGATTCCGAAGGAACTGAACAGAGACTTATTAGGGGAACAGCACCAGAAGGCCTTTTTCAGACGCAATACACACTCATATTACAAAAGATCATATAGAAGAACTTATACGCCACAGAGGGAAAGATGAGGTTATTACAACAGAGAATATTATGACCCTTATAGACAAGAGTGGCAACAACAAACAAGACAAACAGAGAGGGATTTTCAGAGAGTACCACAAGAGGCAGGGGTCTTTGGTCTAAGAAGAAAAGGAAAAACGTTCAGGAGGAGGAGAAAGAGACAGAGACAAAGTACACCAACTCAGGTCCAGGAGCCAACAGAGTTAATAATACACAATCTATCACATAGAGATGTGACATCCACAGAAATAAAAGTATTAAATTATGGTCTATCATTTAGTTTAACAGAAAAGTTAAACCCATTTGAGCTGAAATTGGATCTAGAAAAATGTTATCAAAAAATCAGGCTGAGACATTTTTTTGGCATTAGAGAGCCCTCCACAGAAAATGAGGAACAGAAGAAAGGAAGATACCTTTTGAGACAAGCTCTAGAGACCAGATCAAGATTTGATCCAATTAGATTCACTCCAGCCAACATTACCAGTTACATGGAAAAAGTAAATAGAGAGGTAGAGAAACGTATGATAGAAAGTGAAAAAGAGCATCCCAAATATAATATAACAAAAGAAGAAAAGGATGCCTTGGATAAACTCAATAAAGATGAGACCATCATAGTGAAGCCTGCAGACAAAGGAGGGGGGATAGTAATCCAAAATCAGAATGACTATAGGGAGGAATGTCTTAGACAACTGAATGATACAGATACTTATGAAAAAGTACAAAGAATACCATTTCAGTTTTTGAAAACAATAATAAGTGAAATGCCGGCCTGTCGATGCAGCAGTTGGATTTCCACTTGCTATGCCAGCGACCTGGGTTCGGGAACGGACTCGGGTGCTGGAGGGCCGGCTGAGGAGAGAAGGCTTGAGAGTCAGCTGACGACTCGCCTTCTTTGGAGAGGGTGGGGACGCAACCAGGTGATTGCTGACCCCTAGCGGAGGCTGGGGGAATGGCAATGCATGGGGTCCCATTCACCAAGGGGGCATGGTGAACGTCGGTGTCAGCCTTACATTAGTGGCACACCATGCCCCCTAGGAAGCAAACGGGAAAAACAGCCCCATAGCCAACCAGATGACAGTCACCAGCTCCCACTGCTGCGAGTCTGAGGACAGTGCACGCACCATCCCAGCAGCACCCGGGGCAAGTAATGTGCTGGCTGCCCCACCAGTGCCTTCCTCCTCAGTGAAGGGTTACATCCAGGGGTTACCTGGGGGGTTGCAATAGGGGGTGAAGAGGTGGCTGATCCAAGGCAGTGTGGCACAGAGGGCATAGGTGGCCTGAAGGAGAGGCTGGCCCGGAGCTGGAAGGGAGCCAAAAAAAAAAAATAGTAAGTGAAATAGTGGTTGAGGCATGTGACAGAGAAATAATAGAACAGTGGACAGTAGATGAACCGATGAAGAATAAATCAAGAACACCTTTATTTTACTGCATCCCAAAAATACACAAAACTACAGAGAAGCCACCAGGTAGGCCGATAATATCTGGCATAGGAAACATAACAGAACCCCTGCCCGTTTTTGTAGATCATTACTGTAAACATCTGGTGTCGAATACATGGTCACATTTGAAAGATAAGAAACACTGCATTCAAAATCCTGGAAAATCTAAATCAAGATATGAATGATTTGGATAATTGTCTTTTGATTATGCTACATGTGAAAAGCTTATATACAAGCATACCTCATGACAATGGGATCACGGCATTAAATTATTTCTTGCCTTTGAGAAAAAAAAATGAACCAGACAAGGAATTTATCTTGACATTAACAGAGATTGTGCTAAAAAATAATTATTTTGCATTTGAAGACCAATATTACTTGCAAAAGACAGGGACAGCAATGGGGGCAACCCTAACACCAACTTCTGCCAATCTGTATATAGCCTATTTTGAGAAACAGTTTGCACAGTCAAACAACAATCACTATAAATCAAATCTCATTTAACATAAAAGATTTATTGATGACATTCTGATTATATGGATGGGAACAATACAAGAAGCACAGCTTTTTCATGAATACAGAGAATCAATGACCAGAAACCTTTCCTTCACTATGGAGTACGACTATAATAATATTTCCTATTTGGATTTGAAGTTAATCAAAGAAAACGGAAAAATAAAAACAGATTTGTATAGGAAAGACAGCTCTAAAAAATACATTATTACTTGCTAGAAGCTTTCTTCCAAAAAATCTAAAGGACAGTATTCCATACAGCCAAATGTTGAGGGTAAAAAGAAACAGTGGCACAGAAGACAGATGTAATAATAGTATAGCAGAATTATCACAGAGATTTCAGGCCAGAGGCTATACTAAACAAACCATCATTAAAGCTAAAGAGAAAATAAATCATAAACAAAGAGATATTCTGCTCAGATACAAAATCCCAAACGAAGGAAGTGCAACAGAAAAGATAACCATGTCTACTCAGTACTCGGAATATTTTGGAAAAATGAAAACAATATTTTACTGAATAACTGGAATATCTTGCAGTCAAGTGAGACCGGATCAAACATTTTTCAACAGAAACCATGGGTAACTGCAAGAAAAATAACCACCGTATGGAACAAAATAGTGAAAACACAACATTGGACCCCAGCAGATACTGGCACAAGTTGGCTGAGGAGAAATATAAAAGGCTTTTCCCCTGTGGAAATTGCATCCACTGTAACAATGGCATAAAACACAAACAAATCAGAAGAACATGGAATGATATACTATAAGAAATAAAGGATTTCATAACATGTAATTCAGACTACGTTGTCTATTGTGTACTGTGCCCACATTCATTGTATTACATTAGACAAACCACAAGACAGCTTAAACAATGGATTTCAGAGCATAAGAGTAATATAAGGAGCTGAGATTCAAGGTCACCTATAGCGAGACATTTTACAGAATACCATCACTAAGTATTGACTCTAAAATATTTTGGACTAGAGAGAATTTTGGAACCAACAAGAGGAGGTGACAGGGAATCCACCCTTTTGAGACGTGAAGCCTGGTGGATATACACGTTAAGGGCATTTAAAAGCTGATATGGACTTAATGAGCATTTAATCTGGACAAGTTTTGAATGACCTACATGTTAAAACACACTTATTATGCACCATAAAATCATTCTGCACATACTTACAAGCATTTTGACCTTTGACCCCCCCCCCTTCCCCTTAATTTCAAATTTCTTTGGTAAATATATGATGGTCCCAGAGTCACACTATTACAAATATAATTTTTAGAATCACTTTTAATAATCTAGCACACTCTTTACATCCCATACTCACATACTAGTTTTTCATCATGAGAGAGGAACAAGTTCCATAAACTGCTATATATTAGCAGACCCCCAATCATATTCCCCCAAGGTTCCTAGTACATATTTACAAGATATATACCACCAGGCAGGAATGCCCTCTGCCTTCTTCATGCCCTCCTCTGCTATATCAGCAGGTTTAAATACTAATTTTTTGGAGAATCCTCTAACATAAAATAGCATTTCCCCTTCAACATGAAGATCATAAGCCCTTGTGAGACATCTGAGAAAATCTGATCACTTTATGTTTTAGGTCTATGAGTGTAATGTATTTTGTAAAGAAACTATTTATTTTTACTGATGGTATATAACAAATAGTTTGAAAGCATTGGTAAATAAAAGCAGTACAGTAGAAGCCGTTGAAGAAAGGGGGACTTCCTACACAAACACGGCTGTGTTTTGGGTGGTTTCAGAATTCAGACCAGGCCACCCAGGGTGATATCATTCATGGCGCAGTCACACTCTCGAAGGTGTGCACCCAGCAGCCCCGCCTCTTCTTCAATACTTCGAGGAGAAGGCTCCGAGTGAAAACATAACAGTGTGGAGAGCAAATGGCGGCAGGTTAAAACGGGTGAGAATGCTGAAAGAAAGAAGCCTTCTTTACTAATGAATCCAAATAGAAAATGGAATGGGTAAGAGAAAACACTTTGGGAATATAATAGAAAACATTTTGGTCTAGTTGAGAGCCTGTTTTGAAAAAACGTTGAGCAACTTAAAACAAGCGTTTCTTTTTACATTTTACCAGAAAAATGAATAGTGAGAGGGAACTATTTGATACATCCCTAATAAACTACTACATGTAAAGTCCCAGGTGGTGTTTTTTTTGGGAACTTTCTATGTGAATATTATCTATAATAACAACTAATTAAGAACAGAAAATGGTTTGAATATTTTACCAGAATAATAAACAAACTAAATTCTATCAGACTAAAACAAGGCTAATAGCATATCTCAAAGCCCACCTCCACCCCCATTCACGCTGATATAGAAGATTTAGCACTATGTGCTACAATGCAATTTAAGCAGGTCTGTTCCCTCTGTGGATATAAAAATGATATGATTATATGAAATATATATTTTTTGAGAGCCATTACTTTATGTATATAAAATAATGTAAATAAGAAGGACACAGAAGGTGTTCTAATGAATTTTATTTCTTACAGAAATAAATGGATATAAATGTTCGAATTACACAAATTTAAATAAATGAAAGTAAAGTTTTCTAAATAAGTTTGAAAAGAAAGATGTTCTCAGTCTGATGAAGGAACCTAAAGTTCTGAAACGTTACTGAAAGATATATAAATATTGCAGCACAAGAGAAAATAAAAAGAAAACTAAGAATAAAAAGAAATGAGAAGATTCACTATATTTCTTGTACACAATTTTTTGGGTTGAGTTAGAATATTTTTGCTGACTGGATTTGCTTATTCTGTATATTCTCACTACCCTTCCCCCCTTCCTCTCCTCCATTACTGGCTTCATAGTGAAACATAATATTATTTTTTGATATGGAGAGGAACCTTGGGAGACACTTGGTGGAGTGACTACCTAGACTTTAGTAAGGCCTTTGACTCGGTTCCATGCAGAAGGCTGGTAAAGAAACTTGACCACACGAGTTGGTCCAGAAGTAGTCAGAGGGGTACAAAACTGATTACAAGGCAGAAAACAGAGGGTACAGGTTAATGGAACACAATCAATGGAAGGCAGGGTGACCAGCGGGGTGCCCCAGGGCTCAGTACTGGGGCCTCTGCTATTCAATGTTTTTATAGCAGACATCGCTGATGGACTGGAAGGGAAGGTGTGTCAGTTCACAGACAACACCAAGATATGTAACAAGGTGGACACATCAGGAGGAGTGAGCAAGATGGAAGCTGACCTCAAGAAACTAGAAGAATGGTCTGGAGTGTGGCATAGAAACATAGAAGTTGATGGCAGAAGAACACCAGCAGGTCCATCTAGTCTGCCCATTGTCTTTTAGCCTAGCCTTCTAATTGCCCTTGGGTTTGATTGCTCCCTTGTATCTGTCCCAAGCATTCTTGAAACCTGCCATTGTGCTTTCCCCCACCACCTCTGCAGGCAGGCCATTACAGGCATCCATCACTCTTTCTGTGAAGAAAAACTTAATGGTGTTGGTGGAGAACTGCCCTCCTTGCAGTCTTAGAGCATGTCCCCTGGTTCTGCTGCCCTTCTTAAATTGGAAGAGACTGTCTATCTGCACCTGGTTTATGCCTTTTATGTACTTGAATGTTTCAAACACGTCACCTCTCTCTCGTCTCTGTTTCAGTGCAGCTGAGATTTAATGCCAAAAAGTACAAGGTCATGCACATAAGAAAGAAAAACCCAGGAAAGGAGTATTACCTAAGAGGTGAAAGACTGATGGCCTCAAACCAGGAACAAGATCTGGGAATCATAATCTCAGACAACTTGAAGGTTAGTAAGCAGTGTGAGAAGGCAACATTGGAAGCAAACAGAATGCTGGGCTGTATTGGGAGGGAAATCACAAGCAGGAGGAGAGAGGTTGTACTACCACTGTATAGATCGCTGGTTAGGCCTCACCTGGAATATGGAGTCCAGTTCGGGAGGCCTCACCTCAGGAAGTACAGGAAGTACATTGACCAGGTGGAAACAGTACAGAGAAAGGCGACAAAAATGATTCAGGGTCTGCAGTAAATATCCTACTAGGAAAGACTTAGGGAACTGAATATGTACTCCCTGGAGCAGAGAGGAGAGAGCGGGGACATGATTGAAACATTCAAGTACATCAAAAGCATTAACAAGGTACAGGCATAGGAACTTTTTCACTTCAAGAAGGGCTCCAAGACCAGGGGACATGACCTCAGGCTGCAAGAAGGGAGGCTCTCTACCAACACCAGGAAGTATTTCTTCACAGAAAGAGTGGTGGCCACCTGGAACAGCCTGCCCCAAGAGGTTATTGTGGCGGAATTCAAGAATGCATGGGACAGGAGGCGTGGCTTACGCAGGCATGATGGCGGTTGTGGTATAGCCGAGCTCCCTGGGCATCTTTTTTGAAGTTGAATTTTATCCCGGCCAGTGCACAGGCACCAACAGCTTTCTGTAAGGGAACGGAAGCTGTGGCATGTAACTGCAACAAAATCAAAAAAATGACAATCAAAACTCCCATTTGGAGCTGCGGAGAGCCAAAAAGACCAGCGGGTGGCCCTAATACTCGCATGCACCAACAGGCCCAGACGGCAGTGGAGGAGGAACCCATAATGATCGCACTGGTGCTCTTGCTGGCAGGATTTCCCTCTACATTGGAAGCGATGCAGCAAGAGATGCGGGCTGGACTTACAAACATAACTGCCCAAATTGTACACTTGCAGTCAGTGGTGATGGGCCTCAATGAGACCACTACAGCCCACTTCACTCACGTATGTGAATCACAGCAAAGGGTGAGTGACTTAGAAGACACGCTACACACATTAATGAGGAACAAATGCAATTACAAAGAGACTATAGTGGAGCTGTGGGAGTGAGTGGACGATCAAGAAAACCATTCCCGCCACTCAAACCTTCGGATTGTGGTTCTGCCAGAGGGGATGGAGGGGAGAAATCCAGTTACCAGATTGCACCAGTGGCTAGTAAAGCACTTAAAACTACCTCCAGAAGTGATGGGCTATGAACTCGAATGAGCACACTAAGTGGGTCCCCCCCCCAACCGTCAGACCGTCCAAGGCACTGTTTAATCAAATATTTGCGCTTCATGGATAAGGAAGCAATACTGTCTGCAGCTAAGAAACAAGGTTCAGTACAGTTTGGAAACTCCAGAGTTGCGATTTACCAGGAATACAGTCACGATCTGCAAGGGAAGCAACAAACATTTAATGCAGTCAAGTCTAAACTACACGCCATGGGGTGGACGTTCTCATTCTTTTATCCTGCCAAACTGTGAATTGATCATCCTGGAGTGCTCCCTAGGTTTTTTACAAACTACCTAGAAGCTGAAAAGTGGGTCAATGAGGTGGCCAGACAGGAGGAAAGAAGATCCCCCAGTCAACTGACTCCTGGGGCTAGCTGACCAATTACGGAAAATGCTATCTCCTTGTGTAAATAAACAGTGTGCTGTTATCAATCTGCTGGAGCTGCAGATTCATGAGGGTAGATGAGCGCAAGATCAGGTACCTGTAATAATCTTCTTTAAGATCAAGATCTTCTTAAGCTTCTTTTCTGTTAAAAGGCTCATGCACCTGGCCCCTTCCCACCCCTCCTAACCTCTTCCTCCTCCACTATCCTTGGCGCATCCTGTGCCTTCAGTGCCCTTGCTTTACAGTCTTCCCCTAGGCCAAGTAATTATTTGCTGGTCTAGACCTCATCCAATATAATACTGTACTCTACTGTCTATCAGAGACCTGCCTTGCACAGAACTCGCACATAGCAGTATGCTGACTGCCTTTGGTACCATGCCTGTAAATTATGCTGCCTTGTTCTGTTCTCAGTGTCAAGCCTTACGTTGCTATTTGTAAGTTATTGTACACCACCATGCCAAGCCACGCCTTTCTCACTTGTAATGACTGTACATAAGCAGCTAATGTTGCTACGCCTACTCCAAATTGTTGTATTGTGACTTGTTTAAACTACCAGGTCCATCTTGTAAATGAGCCCTGGCTAAATAAAGATATTGATTGATTGATTGATAATGTTGTACCCAGAGAATCCATCGATAATGTGGCCTAAACCCAGCAGGCTCAGTTACTATTTCATAATGCATCATACCACATGGTGGTGGAATGGCCTAGCTATTCACCAACACAGAGATTCATGCAGGACTAGCAACAGAAAAGTTAATCTGATTGTCTGCGTGATCGATCTGGAAATATTGTGCTGACCTATTGGGGGGTCAGCTGGTAAAGGTAGCAGGCATAAGCTGCACAGAGCATGCTATTTTTCCTTGATCTGGATCCGTGGACATCATGTTTTTTTTGCATTATTTATTTATCACCCCCTGCATCCGACCGGCCTCTCCTTTAGGTCTTCTGCCAAGAAATTCCCCTGTATCTTCACTCTGAACCCACCCCAACACCAGCTTTCCTCGACCCCAGATTGCAGCCAGCCAGGGTAGCCCGACGTAACCCTTTGTCGGACGGGTTCCCTCCTTCTGGAGGGAAATTGCCTTCAGGCATTCCTTCTCTTAGCCCTGGTGCTGCTGGAATCGGGTTCTGGCTCTTCAGGGGCTCCGTGGAGGCGGGGGATCCAGGCGGCCGTCATCCGGTCGCTCCGATGCTATTTTTCCGCTTTTTCTAGGTTCCCCTCTACGTGCCACTCCTGCAGTGCCTCCAGTCTCCACTGGGGGCCGCTGCTTGAGCGAGGCAAACCCCGATCCCACCCCAGGATAGGCGAGCAGTCCTACGGATGCTCGATCCTATCCTTCCCCTGCTGACCCCCGCGATATCATGTTTGATGACTAGAGACTGCAGACTTACTCCCTACCAGAGGCACCCCCTTCCATACCTGCTCAGAACCTGGATTATAGACTTCCTTCAACTGCCAGCCCGACCACATCTGGGGATATGGGTACCAGTGGGTGGTCTCTCAAACATTGAACTTAAGTGGTGGTCTGCTCATCAGGAAAGTGCTGTAGTACTGGACCACTGGTCCTACTGTATATTAGAAATGGGGAAGACTAGGAGGAAGGGGAACAAAGAATAAGGGAGGATAAGATAAAATGGGAAGATTAGCATGAAGGGTCAGGGGAAAGTAGAAGTGTATTGAATACACCCTGGAATTTCTCTGTTGGGGGGGAGATATGTGACCATGGAGAACAGGTACTGTGTTGAGTAATGATATGGGGGGTACCATATACCTTTTACCTAACATCGTTGATACCAGTTATTTATTTTGTTTGTTAATGTGATGCACCACCTCCTTTCCCAGAAAGCGTTTTCATTCTTTTTTCTCCACGGTTAGGAGCTTAAACTACTGGGAAGAGGTGAAAGTTGGTTTATGGAAGGGGGGTGGGGGGACGAATGGGGGGGGTAACCAGAATTTGGGGTCAGACAAAACTATTTTTATATATGAGGACAAGACACTTGGTCCTATGCTTTTCTTTTCAGGATGGAAGCAGCCATGATGAACACCCAATAAAAAGAGGACCATGAATCTGTGCAAACACTCTGAGTGCCTGGACAGCTACTGGAGGACCTTGCTAACAGTGCAGCAGGATCACAGGTACTGAAGCCTTGCTCCTTTGTTGCACGGTTGTAAAACTCCACCTGCCCCCCCCTGACCAGAGCACTTCTCCTCCTTCTACTCCTAACAGGGAACATACATCCCAACCCAGGCCCTGCCCCCTCCCATCCACCCACTCAGCCCACTGGTCTTCAAGTAGCCTCCATGAACATATGCAGCCTGCTGAAGAAATTTGACGCCCTACAGTGCTGGGCCTTGGCTCACCAACCAGACATCATAGTCCTGGTTGAAACCTGCTGTCCAAATCAACTCCTGACTCATTTGTCTCCCTCCCAGGCTATACCTTATACCGGGAGGACCGAGAAGGCAAACGAGGGGGAGGCTGTGCAATCTACACCAGGGACACAATACCTGGACACGCACTCCCCACCCCTGCCCTCATAAATGGGGCCCAGGCCCTTACCCTCAGATTCACCCCAGACCTCTCTAGGAGCCCTCTCTATCTCACCACAGCCTACGTTCCCCCAAAGAACCAGCACCCAGCCCTGGTATCTTTAACGGACTACCTGGCCACCCTCCACCATAAGGCAGAACAAATCCTAGTGGGGGACCTTAATGTAAATTGGCTCAGCAGCTCCTCATCCACCACCAGAGACTCATTTGCCGCCCAAGATCTGACACAACTCGTCACCCAGCCCATGAGACTTAACCCTAAGAGTGGTACCAGCACCCTTCTGGATGTTATTATAACTAACCGACCCCATAAAATCCAAAACATCCAGGTCCTCCCAGACTCCCTGAGTGACCACTCCCTATCTCTATTCCACTGGGTAGCCCCCAATCCCAAACCCAAGCCCAGACCACCCTCTGGCGCCTCCGCCTGGTGGGCTGAAGAAACTTAAAGCACTCCTCACCCAGATAGACTGGTCCCCATTCAGCAGGCAATCAACATTGACACTGCCCTCACCTTCTTCATCACACCTTCAACATGGCCTGTGATCTCTTTGCACCTTAACCAAAATCCGGTCCAAAAAACGGAACGCACCCTGGGTTAGCCCAGCCCTCCTACAATTACTTAGAAACTGGGATAACCTCTGGCACCTTGCCACTGAAACAGGTCGTCTGTCTGATAGGCAAGCATACAATGCAGCCCGGAATAAGTGCTCATGGGCCATCAGGAAGGCCAAGGCAGACCATTACCAGGCCTCCCTTACCTCCTCCTGGGGCTCAGCCCGGACCTTCTGGGATAATATTAAGCAACTCAATGGTAAAGCTTGCTCCCCTGCCCCATCCCAGCTCACCAGAAATGGCACCACCTCCACCGAGCCTGCCACCATAGCTAACTGGTTCAACACCACTTTCACTGACCTTAGCTCAGTCCTCCCTAGTAATTTCTTTGACCCTCCCCCCAGCCAACCTCCCCCTGTCCTCCAGCACCCCAGCTTCCTCCTGCGAAAGATTTCCACCCGGGAAGCCAGACCCATCCTAATCAAAGCTCTCAATGGCAACAATCCCGCAGTGACTCACTGGACCCCAGCATCCTTAGGCTGGTGCTAGATGAAGTCCTTGCACCACTCACAAGCCTAATTAACCAGTCCTCTGCCTGGGACAATTCCCCACAGCCTGGAAAACAGCCATTATCACACCTATTCATAAAGGGACAGGTCATTGGCCAACAACTACCGCCAATCTCCATCCTCCCTCCCTCCTAAAGCCCTGGAGAAAGTGGTCCATTCAAATCACTGATTATCTGGCTAAGCATAACATTTTATGCCCAGAGCAACATGGCTTCCGTGCGGGTCACAGTACCAGCACTGCCCTTATTGAATTCTCCAACTTTCTACACTCCTCCTTGGATACCAGCTCCCTAGCTGGTGCAGTGTTCATTGACCTCTCAAAGGCTTTCGACACTGTCTCCCATCCACTTCTGCTGAATGCACTCTGCCACACTGGTCTCTCGGCTGGCCCCCTGGCATGGTGTGCTAGCTATCTTGACACCCGATCTCAGTGTGTCAAAATTAATAGCACACTCTCCGATACCCGTCCCATTCTCTCTGGGGTCCCCCAAGGCTCCATCCTGGGCCCCCTTCTCTTCTCGCTGTATCTGAACACCCTGCCCAGTGCATGCCCTGGCAAAATTCTGCTGTATGCAGATGACACTGTCCTTTTTGCCACCCACCGCAATCCCATCTCCCTACAGGACTCCCTACAGCAGTCTTTCAACAGTGCCGAGGCTTGGTTTAAGGAGCGCAGACTCGTCATCAATCTTAAAAACCAAAACTATGCTCTTTTCCCACCCCCAAAACAAAGCCAGCAACCACCCACTCTATATCCTTCCGAGTACCAACCAGCCACTGGAACAAGTCTGCTCCTACAAATACCTTGGGGTTACCTTGATTCAGCCCTCACATTTCACAACCACATCGACGCCTCTAACATCCGGCCACCAACACACGGCTTGGCATCCTATTCCGCCATAAAACCTGCCTTCCCCAAATGCTCTCCGGCTAGCTGTTACATCATCCGTGCTGTCCCTTGTAGACTATGGTCTACCAGTATATAGTGCTGCCGACACCACTGCACTCAACAAAATTCACCTAACCTGAATAAAGCGTGCAGATTGATCACTGGTGCCCCCAGGCGCACACACCTGTCAGCTGTATGTCGATGCTAACCTGCTTACCCTGGATGAACGGCTCCAATACCAAACCTGTCTCCTCACCAAAACCCTACTGGGCTCTCCCTGGGGTAGTGGCATCCATCCACCAGAGCCCTCCCACTGTTGCAACACGGTCTTCCCACAAGACCACTCTAAGATCCCAGATCTAGAACCAGCCGTGTCAGAGGTCCTTCTGCTATAGAGCCCCAACCTGGTTTAACTCTCTCCTGCCACCATCACCAATGCCATCACCATCTCCAAGTTCAAAACCACACTTGAACCACATCTTCAGCACTCGTAACTGCTCCTGTCTCTGAACATAGCCTCCACCTCTGCTTCTCTTGACAATGCCCCCGGCAGCTCTCCACCTAACCATCCCTCCACCACTCTGTACTAATTATGTTTATGTTTAACCCGCTAGTGCCAGCTTTTTCAGTGTTTACCTACCAGAATGCTCACTTGATACCAACTTGTGGAACACCTGTTATCAATTACATGTACCCTGTACCCAATTTGTATTTGTCTGTCCACAATGTGACGTGGCGCCTCTGTTGAACGCCTATTGTTTTGCAAATCTTTGCTATGTAACCAAAACACAATGTATGTCTTTATGTGATGAAGTACCTTTGGAAACGAGTCTCTGGCTCAAAGGTTGTAAACTGATTCTTAAATAAATAAATAAATAAATAAATAAATAAATAAAACTAAAGTGGTCAAATAACCGGGGTTGGTGCCGGTGCTGGGGCTGGGATGGAGGTGCAGATTTGTGCCTCAGCATGGAGTGAGTAAATGAGATGACCATCTCACACACACTACTCACCATCCACAAACAAAGGAAGCTGACAGGGCAATTTGAAGCAGTCAAGGGAGAAGGGAGGAGGGGGAAGGAGGGATGGGAGTTATACGCCCAGTTGGCAGAAGTTGTTGGGGTTAAATATACTGGAGTTCTAAGGGGGGGGGGATAGTTGGGGGAGCTTAAAACTATGCAGTCTGGGTACATGCACTGTGTTTGATATGCAAAAGTGCTTGCTATACTTATTAATAAATAGGAGAGAAGACCTTGTGTCCTTTGTTCTACCCTTCATCAATGAACACGGGTAGCTCGGTCAAAATTGCCACTTGGAATGTTAAAGGTTTGAAATTAGTGGTCAAGAGGGGGAGGGTGGTGACAGAGATGAAAAGGGGGAGGGCCCAGCTGGTCCTCATGCAGGAGGCCCATATGTTACAGCAAGAGGCGGTAAGGATGGAGGGGAGTATGGGAGGACATTGGGTCTCAGCCTGTTTTTCTACTAAAGCCAGGGGAGTTTCCATCTGGGTTCCCCATGGCACTAGAGTTAGAATACACAGAGAGCTCAAGGATCCAGGAAGGGAGAGATATGTCCTGGCCAATCTGATTATCGAGGGGGGGAGCCCCATATTGGTGGGTTCAATATATGCTCATAATATAGAAAATCCTAACTTCTTCCAGAAACTGGCATTGGCTATGGCAACCTTCCTGGGTCCTTGGATTCTGGGAGTGGACTATAACTGTGTTAGAGACACGATCATGGATAGATCAAATCCTGCCTCAGTACAACTATCACACAATGCCACGGCATTAGGGGAACTTGAAGACACTTTTTCTTTGGCTGATGCATGGCGCCACCTAAACCCGACCAGCCGTGACTACAGCTTTTATTCACATGCACATCGCTCATGTGCTAGGCTGGATCGGGTTCTGGTCAGCGCTTCCCTCCTGTGCAACATGGGTAATGCCTGTTATTCCCCACTGTTGATCTCTGATCATGCCCATCTCACTGTACACATGGATCATGGGGTGGTGGACCTCCCCCTCAAAGGACTTGCCAACTAGACCCACTGTTATTAAAGGACAGATACTTCTCCACATTCATGGGTGTCACAATTGAAGAATTCTTGAATTATAACAAAAGGGGTGAAACAACACATGCAGCCAGATGGGAGGCCCTGAAAGCGTACATTAGGGGGCAGGTCATTGCCTATTTGGCAAATGGGAAAAGGGTGGCTCAAACAGAGGTTGATCAACTTAGGGAAAAGATTAAGGCCTGTGAGGAGGTGCATATGACTAACTTTGTTTTTTCCTCTTTTGGATATTTCCTGAAGAAGACCTAAGGTCGAAATGCAGATTTTTAACTTTATTTTCTATTTTCAGCATGCATTTAACATTACCATTTTGTTTTGCATATGAAAAGGTCTACCCAACCTTTATATAGAGTGATACAGAAACTTAAAGAGGAGATTTAACCTATTGAACACAGCAGGGATAGTAAGAGCTATCTTGTTATCAGGGGTTGGGGCGTACTTTGATGGTGATAGAGGAGGTAGATTTCTAGCCTGGCAGCTTAAGAAAAGGAAGGGGGATAGGGCCATCAACCAAATACAGTCTTCAGAAGGTGTGATGACTACATCCACTGCCCAGATAGGGGATGAGTTTGGGAAATGTTATCAAAAACTGTATGCCTCTGAGGTGTCTCCGACACCTCAACAACTGCAGAACTTTTTCAAAAGGCCCCAACTTCAGAAATAGAACTAGACTCACCATCGGAGAAGGTGGAGATAGACTCACCATTGGAGAAGTTGGAGATACGATCAGCTATCAAATCACTAAGTGGGGGGAAAGCACCAGGTCCTGACAGGCTACCTATTAATTTTCACAAGGCCTTTCATGCACAATTAATTGATCCACTGTTCGATGCATTACAAGAGAGGTTGGAGAAAGGGAATATGCCCCGCTCTATGCAGGCTGCCACCATTACAATCCTCCCAAAACTGGGCAAGGACCCAACATCGTGTGTCTCCTATCACCCCATATCACTACTCATAGCAGACTACAAAATCCTGGCAAGGGTAATGGTGGCACCACTGGAACCCATTCCCCCCACTCTGGTTCACATGGATCAATCCAGGTTTGTGCGGGGTAGGCAGGGGAAACACAATATAAGGAGAACTTTAAACACAATACATGCCTGGGGTAGGACGGCTGCCAGACATGGGGTGGCAGTCTTGGCACTAGATGCCGGAAAGACCTTCAATAGGGTCAAACGGGGATACATGTTTGAAACCCTTAGGCATCAGGGATTAGGACCAGTAATCCTAAAATGGATTAGAACCCTGTATACTGAAGCTTCAGCCCAACTAATGGTCAATGGGGACTGAATACCTCTGTTTGCCCTGGGAAGGGGCACCAAGCAGGGTTGCCCCCTGTCCCCACTCCTCTATGCACTTACACTGGAACCACTCGCCTCTGCCATTAGGAGTCACAAGGGAATCCAGGGTTTTCAGGGCGGAGGGAGAGAGCACAAGGTGGCACTGTAAGCAGATGATCTGCTACTATATTTGAAAAACCTGGCTAGGGACCTCCCCACAGCTCACAGCCTACTGAAAGAATATGGCACCCTGTCAGGGCATAAGGTGAATTGGACCAAGAGTGAGCTCCTCCCCATTGGTCAATTGGACAGACCTAAACTATCTCGGACACTGGGTGGACTGCAGATGGTGGGCAAATTGAAATAACTAGGTATACGTCTGTCAGCTAAATTGGGAACACTGTATGCCGTCAATTATGGACCCTTATTGAAAAAACTGACAGAGGACTGTGAGAGGTGGCAGACTCTGCCACTGACTTTTATAGGAAGAATAAATACGGTTAAGATGATGGGTCTCCCTAGATGTCTATACCTCTACCAGTCTTTACCAATAACTGTCCCACAGTTGCACTTTAAACAGATAAACGCCCTAATGGATTCATTTTGAGAGGGGGGGCAGCCAGAATTAAAAGAGTGATTCTTCAACAGCTAGCGGGGGCTGGGCCTTCCCAATTTCCAGCTATACTACTGAGCGGCACAGCTAACATTTCTCCCCGGGGGACTCGGTGGAGTGGAAACAGCATGGGTGGCCATGGAAGAGGAGTCACTGGGGGTCTCCTTACAGTTCCAGTACCGAACGGGAGGCCTGGGATCATGCCCTATGCCAAACATAGTGAATCCATGCACACTGGCAACAATTAAGACTTGGAAGGTGGCACATGGCAGGATAAGATGTGGACAGACCCAATCCCCCTTACACAGACCTGATTTCTGTCATGAGGGACAGGGGGCTTATCCGGTACATACAGTATGCACCAACGACTGAGACAGTGGAGAAAGAGGGGGATGGAGTATGTCCTGCAGTTGTATGAATGAGGGAGGATCCTGGAATTTGTGGAAGTGAAAAACAAATGACTTATAGATTCTGGGGACTACTTTGTATACCACACAGTGCGACATAGGTTGGGGGAAACCTTGGGACCAGAGATTGGAATAACCGGACCCCACTGGTGGTGGGGTTGTATAATCCCCTACTGGATGCCAAACCCCTATCTATATTTTATCGCATCTTGCTGGGGGTCAGCTCGGAAGCCACCCTCCCCGCCAGACGGAGATGGGAACAAGACCTGGGCATTACTGTAGATGATCATGCCTGGAACCTAACAGTAAAGCATCTTAACACCTGCTCTAGAATTAATAGGTTGAAACAGGTACACCTCAATTTACAGGCATGCATCCATTTTTTATACAGGGCCTACCTTACACCCAACAGGCGCCACGTTATGTGCCCAGATAACTCACACAAATGCCCAAAATGTAATGGGGACTATGCAGACTTTTTACATATGGCACTAACGTGTCCTAGGGTAGCACCCTTTTAGCATGAAATACACAGGGTAATGGGGGCAGTTCTGGGGAGGCAACTATCATGCCCCCCTCTTGAATTGTTGCTGGGTGCAGATCCAGCTGTACCACAGGGAACAGGGATGCACCCTTTATGGGCAGTGGCATTAGTAAATGCAAAAAAGACAATAGCCCTGTCCTGGCTGGCCACCATTCCCCCTCCAGTCCAACAAAGGGTCAACAATATGAAACAATGCTTCACACTGGAGAAGATACAACACACAGCCAATGGAAATGGGGAGCAATTTGAAAAAAATTGGGACCCACTTATAGGTGCTATAGGTGAGGGCACCTCCCCTGTACAGGAAGCTAACACTTTGCAAGGGCTCACTTTGGCCCCAACACCAACTTAAGGGGCAGGTTAGACCTGCACATTGCAGCCCCCCCTACTCTGGTTCCGTATCAATACTACTCTAGTGCAGCTGTCAGTCCTGTATTATCCCCTGTCCTATTTTATTATCATTACCAACAGTAACATCAGCATCTTCACCATCGCTAACTCATTCCTCATTACCTTTATTACCTCCATTGTCTCCAACACCTACGTCATCATCTTCATCATCACCACCTTCATCGCCTTCATCACCTTCAACATAATCATTACCAACAACACTACCATCACCAATGCTGTTCAACAATTGGTACTCACCCTTTACCACATTTTACACACTTCATGTGGCATATACCTGCAATCTGCACAGACTCAGAAATGGTTAATCTACACCTCCTATGAAGTAGTAATGAAACTGAAATCTTATGTTTGCAGTGCTTGTACCCATAATGCAAAAACTTGTGTTTGTAACACAGCTGTAAAACATGTATTTGTTATTCTTAATAAACATATTTTACAAAAAAAAAAAAAAAAAAAGCATGGGATAGACATAAGGGAGCCCTGACTACAAAAGCAACTAGAGTGTCAAAATAGGTCTAAAACAAATAGGCAGACTAGATGGACCTAGCAGTCTCCTTCTGCCATCAACTTCTATGTTTCTTTGTTTCCCAACTGGCGGTAGCATAGTGGCAGCTGCGTCCCTCCCTCCCTCCCTGAGAAGGAAGGCATCCTCTGGGATGCTTGAGGCCCTCTGACAACTGGGGCTCGTTCCCGAACCTGATATGTGTATGAAGCAGTAGTGCTCCGAAGAAAGGGCAGCTGTGGATGTCAGAGGCAAGTGGGCCAGTCTGAGTGACATGTAACTCCCCATGCCAGGGCCTGAGAGACGAAATGTTGGGTGATGAAGTGTGAGGTAGTGACACAGTCCCTTTGTGCTTTATCTATGTTCAACCCTGGTTCATGACACAAACGAATTGGCTGGTGATCCTAGCTAAAGCTTGAGGCCCTGTCCATGCCATAGAACTGTTTTTGAAAACTGTTTTCAAAACCAACTTAGTAAACCCAATTTAGTGCATGCACACTGTGCAGTAACCATTTTTGATAATGGCTTAATGTGTCCGCATGGCTGGTATTAAACCTGTGCTCCTGATAACTATTTTTTAATATGTACAACATACAGAACTGTACTTGCCTGGCCACAATGCAGGTAAGGCTTTTTTAGGAAAACCATTACAGCTGAAAGCATTTTTTGAGACTAACTCCCAAGGTGGTCTCAAAACAGTTTTCAGAAATTATTTTATGAATGCTGCAGTCTGAAAGCTATTACAAGCCCTGTTAAACTGGTTTAACTCAGCCACAAAGTTTCAAAATGTAATGTTGATAGGGCCGTAGTGAGCAGCAATGAAGATCATTAAACCCTGACACTGCTAACATTTACAGTGTATGGTGGAACGTCGTTCTCCACCGAAATCCATTGTTTTCGAAACCTTGTAGTCACACACTAGTGATGTTGGCAGTGCAGCAGAACATTTTTTTCTACAGCAATGCGAACGTCACACTGTGTCCTCGAGTAGCATTTGACAGTTAGGGCTCACTCCATAGACAGAACACACAGGCAAAGCAGCAATGTTGGCGGCAGTACCAACGTTTAGCGTTAAAACGTTCAAAATGTAAAGTTATTAAACATTTAAAATGTCAAGCGTGAAAACGTTCACAATGTGAAGTTCTTTTTTCCTTCTAGTAACCTGGTAAAAATGTTTTGAAGCAGAAACATGCTGTAGTGATTTCACCACCCCACCCCCCAAAAAAATGACGTTCCACCATACACTATAAAGAAAAGTGCATGGGAAACAGTTGACAACAGGGCATCTTTCACCTCGTTGGCACTATGACGACGGATTACCTCGAGAGCGCATGTCATAGTGCCAACTCGGTGAAAGAATAGCCCTGTTGTCAACTGTTCCCCATGCACTATCCTATATGTTGTGTATGGTCATGAAGCCCCAGGATTCACTGTACACAGATTCTGAGGTTCCATCCGATGTCATCTCACGAAGACAGTGCCAGGCTGAAGGTGCCTTACCAAACAAAGAGAGGAGGCCCGCCCTTGCTTCAACAGATCATGTAGCCAGTTTCTAGATAAACAGAAGGCCCCACAGTCTTCACCATATATAAATCATTCACCCTTCAAAAATTGTGAAATGAATCAGAAAAACTTAAAAAAAGAGAACAAAGAGGAAGTGAAACATAACAAGAAAGCATCAAAAGCACTTCAAAGGAACGATTTCAAGCTAAAACTCACTTTCATTTCACCTGTCGATATATGAACTTAAAGCTGTTCTGTGTGGCACTGAACAGAATTTATATTTAGAGAGTCAAACGCTACAGGGGGTGCATGGAAGGATACATTTCTAAATCCTGTGTATATAATAATATGTGTAGTTTTGTACTTGTGCACAAGAACAGCTTTGCACTTCAGTAAAGCATTTACATTTATTCTTTATTTCAAACGTTTCACCAGTGAAGACATACTGAACTGGTACTGTTACAGCTCTTTTCCAGATGCATCCTGGGGGGAAGGCAAAGGGGAGTACTGTATGACTTTGACAATATGGTGCAATGAAATTAAATAAAATATTAAATTACAGCTGTGCAAAAAGGCAAATACAAATATAAAGTAAGCATACAGTAGCTATGTCCACTGGAACAGATACATTGATAGCCGATTCCACACAGAAAAAATGTGCAAAAACTCAGGGTTAAACCGTAGTCAAAATGGATGAAGGCTGGGGAGGCCCTGTAAGCCAGGGAGAAATAAAGAGATCAAGGGCAATTACAGGAGTGAGTAGAGAAGTCACGACAGAGGGATTTGAGAGAAGAGGCGGTGCAGATAGCATAGACATAATGTTTCAGATAATACACTTCCTTAAAGGATACATTTCTTTTTCAATTCTCAGTTTTGCTCTCCAAGGTTTATAGCACATTTTGAGAGCCTAACAAAGAAAAAAAAAAGTCTGTGCAATAAGCATTGACTGCCCCTAACTGATCTCATAAAACCTTGGCTTAAGACAGCATGGTGCGTACCATGATACCACACTGTGGTGTCACAAACTCAGCAATTGGGAAGTCAGCTGGGGACAGTCATATACCCAATCAGATGTTAAACATATAGTGAAAATAGCACTGCATCATCGGAAATATTTTGTGGACCAAGAATAGGAGAAAGTTAAAAAAAAAAAAAAACAGAAAACACTAACTTCATGCAATAACTGTTGAGCATATAAAGGTTTTAAGAATGTTATTTTAGTGACTACTTTCTCTTTAAATGAAGGTTCAGTAAAGTAAGCCATAAAATATTATATCTAAATTGAAAATGTTTTCATCTTCAGTACACTTGAGCATGCTACAATATATGAGCTATCACGCTGCACTTAAGTTTTAAAGTGTATGAGGACTTTTCATGGTTTAGATGCTGTCTAAGCAGGTTAAATCGTACAGACTGGGGGTCTGTCACCAGTTGTAAAACAGTTTTACTCTTTGACTTATAACCTTTCAGCCTGTGACTGGAAAAATGGCTGACTGTTTCACAACATCTGGGAAAAGAGCAGGGCGTATATTACAGTACTGCAGAAGTAACATCACACCCACCCACCAGCTGCCTTCCCATAGTGACACATCAGTGGGCAATAAAACATTGCTACAGTAGCTTAAGCTAGCAAGCACAACAGACACAATCCCTTCTCTGCTGAACAGATCAGAGCTTCATAATGCTCTGGCTGGAAACATGGAGAGTGTTTGGGGGGGGGGCTCACCACCGATTCAATTGGCAGATCAGATGCACAAGCCTGTTTGAAAAGTGATACCTGTTCTGGCGATGCCTTGTCAGCCTGTCTTACAGAAAAATGTACATGTTCATGCTGCCTTGCACTGGGATTGAGGCTTTAGTATGTGTTCAGTTTGGAGAGATGCATAAAAAAATAGGGGCTATGTACTACTGTGGGCAGGGTATGTCTGAATCCTGCATATCTCCACAACTGAGGACAGGTGCAGGGTGCATGGTATGCAGAGCTGCATGTTTCCACAGGGTGCCTGTCCATGGCTCTGCCCCCAGAGCAAAGCTGGCGGGGGCGGTTCGATGAGCACAGACAGGCATCCAATCAGATGCCTGGCCAGGGCCCCAAAGTGGAGCCCCTGCTCTGAGCAAGCAGGGGATTTTGGGACAGCATGGGACTGGACAGTGTACAGAGTTCAAGTGAGTGCCCGAATGGCTGCACCCAGCTTTCTCTGTCATCTAGGTCAGCTGGGGCAGCATGGTGGGGGGATTCTCTGTCCTGCCACAGCTGGTGGGTGTCATTAGGGGACACACATAATTTATGGCAGGGTCCACACTGCCATATCCTACGCCGCCTCTCCTGGCAATCTGAACCTTTGTGAACAGCACAGAGTGCAAGCATGCCCCAGACATGCTCCGGACCTCCTGTGGTGCATATCTGTATGACTGGCTGGGGGAACAAGTGTGTAATGTGTGCGCACCCCATCTATGAATGCCACTGGGGGTCTGCTGGACCCCTGGTTCATGGCATTCTGACTTCGGGTTGCCTATGCACCGCAGATACATGGCACATAAGCAACTGAACCTTTTGTGCATAGACCCCATTTTGCATATTTCTTCTCTCCTAGCATCCTCTTACTGATCCTTGGCACTGCTCTTCCTGTACACTTCGGTAAGCTAAATCTGTGTGTACCAACTGCTTGATTCACTTTTGCTGGATCCTGAAACTATAAATTGTTTACATTGCTAAATGAATGCCAATAGCTCTTACAGCATCTGCTGATCGTTGACAGGGCTGCTGTTTGGAAATATCAGTCAAACATTGCAAGGAACCATACTGCCAATATAGCTGCTTTGGAACTTGGACTCTTACCTTGGTATTTGGCCAAAGGTGTAACCAGGTGCACAACACAGATGGGGATAAGAAGTCTGGTAAATTTTCTTGGTCACATTTATCTTGTTACTCCACATTTTAAGGAAAGGAAATTATTTATTTTTAAATAGAATACAGGAGAAGGAAAGAAGAGAAACATTACTGCCATTTTCAGCACAAATGGAGATTCAGAGAGCACAGAGCTAGAGTAGAGAAAGAGAGATTTCGGAGAGGCTGAGCACAAGGAAGTTAAGAGACTTTCTCGGTGTCATGCTGTGAGTAAGTGGTGGTTGTAGGATTCAAACCCGAGTCTCCAGATTTATAGCCTGGCACTCTAACCACTAGGCCAAAGTCAAACTGTCTCCCTAATGTCAATTTGGACATAGCATCTGATAAAATTATTTGTTTGGGAAGGCGCGGAACCCAGTTGCTGGTGTAATCTATTCAATTCCTTATTTGTGTTGACTGGGTAGACAAGGAAAGGGCTAACATTAAAAGCAGGAGACTTGACTTTTTGGCCTCTGCGCTGTAAAACATTTCTTGTCTACTTTTAATCCCGTGAAGTCATTTCCTCTGGCACTTGCTGACTTTTTTAGGATCTCCCCCTCATATCATATTAATAATATTTTCTCTGGCAAGCCTTTCTAGAGGGTCTGTAGATTTTTCCAGTAGGCTGCGAAGGGAATTGCTGTGGCTGTTTCAGTCTATTAACTTCCCTTTTTAACCTAAACACCCATTTAAGCATGTAAAGAACCGCTTTCAAACTTGGCTAAAGTTTTGCTCAGGCTGACCCTTTTTTGATTTTCCAACTCATCAACCGCCCTTTTACATTTCCTGCAGTTCTGAAGGAGTTTTGTCAGAGCCTATTTATGAGTTTGCACTGGTGAAAGAGTTATTGCCATATTATTCAGCTGATGTGCCAACCCTGCAAGATCGGGTTTCTATTGACTGGGTGCCAGACACGTATTTTTCCTGGAATCAGCAGCCCTATTTAGCCTTAGGCTGCACATGAAAGGCTGCTGTCGGAAACGTGACATTGTGTCAGTACTCAAAGCAGGTCAGAGCTGGGTAAGACCATCAAAACAAGCCAGGGGAACTTAACACACCCTGTCTGAACAGTATGAGATCAGAGGTGTTGAATAAACAACAGGCTTGTCTGCTGTTTCAAACAGCCCTATCCCCATTCCTTCAGCTCTGCTCCTCCCATGCATTCAACAAAACTTTTTCTCTAGCTGTGCTCCCACTGTCTGACCCCAGCAAAGTATGTTGATGCGTGGGACTTTCTTGGTAAATGGGAAATTACTCATTGACTTAGTCTCCTTATTTTCATCTATGTATGTATGAACGTCATGGGGGGAGAGGTTTCTTTCCTGATATACTGGGCTAACAAAATAACTCAGCATGCCACTAGCAGATTTAGCCTGACCTAATTTGGTTGCACCCAGTAGAAGTCAAAGTTCAACTAGCACTGAAAAGTGTGTAATCCTGTTTAAACACCTGGATGGTCAAGTCAGACCTTACAAGGAAAGCTGTTTCCTATTAGGGGTATCTAAACATGGTAATTCGAGTAAAAGAAATGTTAGAAGCCAGCTGTCAGGGCAGTAGTAGCGCTACTGCTCATGATGCTGGCAAGGCAAGTCTGGGAATTGGAGTCATTGGGGGCAGGCTGGGGAAGGAGGAGAATTACCCTTCTCAGAGGACACTCTCCTCCTCCTCCAGGGTAGGAGGGTTGAAGCTTCCACCTTGTGACCACCACCTGGGTGACCGTAGGTAATGGTACAGACAAGGGCTCAGCATTAGGAAGGGGAGACACAGACAGAGCTGGATGCATGGTGCACTTCCGGATGTATACGTCACTTTGCTCACAGCCAGTCAGTGTCCTGGGGACAGGGAACCAAGGAAAGAGAAAATGACCCCCAGTCACTGCAGAATGATGCTGCTCTCCCTCTGCACACCCCACACCGCTGATCTTGGCACCTGCTTATGGACCAAGCATGGACCTGTGGCAGGAACAAACCCCACCTCATCAACCCCACCCTGGGGGATAAGCCACGATGAAACAAAGAGGCAGGGGTCAGTCTTTTTTTTTTTTATACTTTCCATTTATCTCCTCCTGTCTACCCTCGGTGCCCACTCTTTCGGGCTGCTCATCACCATATCTGCCCCCTAATCCGGATCTACCCCTAGAGTGCCTCACCTCTTACTTCCTCCTGCACAGCGGGGTCTATCCGGAATCTGTGGTCTTGGATGGTCCGGAGCAGTCGGCATCTAGGACTACCGAGGGGTGTTTTCCCATTTTTCTGTGATTTCCCCTGTCCCAGCCCCCTGAAACGCCGGCGCAAGGACGCAAGCGTCCAGAGAAGAGACATGCTGACGCACGTCCCTCTCAAGTGCCTACAGACGTCTCCCCTCCCCGACTCCGTTAGGCAGAGCTGCCAACCCCTCGAGACCCCATGTTTCCACTGGCGCTCTCTTAGGGCGTCGGGTGCGTACTGCACCCCTGGTATCCCTCCCCAGAGGGTGGAGAGCATCCATTGGGACGCTCAATCCTCCTTCCCCCTGCCGACCCCGCCGACCCGAGCTCGTTCCCAAACCTGGGTCGCCGGCGTGGTGCGAGGTGTGGCTTCCAGCACCTCAAACCTCAGTGCCACCAGGCCGGCTAGCAGGGGTATGTCTGGGAGAAGGAGGGTGATGAGGCTGGGGGCAAGAGAACATCCGAGGAGGGCAGACGGAGTGGAGAGCAAAAAAATAAACTACAAATATTAAATATCAGAAGACATACTATACGTGTTTAAGTGGAAATATTATGTTTCTCAAAGTTTTCATAACAGCATCAGTTGCTCTTATTAAATCAATTATTAATTTAATTCAAAAGTTGTACCAGGAAAGACATACTGAGCTGGTAACAACACATTTCAAGATGCATCCTGGGTGAGTTTGGGAGAAATAGGAGCCTCTCTCACTGCACTAAATTCACCTCCAAACTCTGGCTGGATGAACTCCCCTCTTACCTCTCCTCCTCATTTATAACTTCCCCACCTCCTCCTCCTACTCCCTTAGGTCCACCAACTCACACACACTAACTGTCCCCCACTGATTCACTCTCATTGGTCAGTCTGGTTACTCTCACCACTTCCCTAAAATTTGGAATGCCCTACCTCCCCAGATTCGCCACTCCTCCTCCTTAAACTCCATCAGCACTGCCCTCTCCAACTATCTGGCACCTTGCTGCTCCTGCCATGAACCTCCTTAAATTCCCTCTTCTAAGCTCCTTATTTATCCTCTCCCATCTCAGTACTTACACCATACCTTCACAGAAACAATACTGCCTCCTACCTCCTTGATCCCACCACTTTTCTCCCTCTTCCTTCCTCCTACCCCTACTGGCCTTCCACTCGCTTATCCTCTCCTCCTCCTCCTCTCTACATAGCCTTTGCAGGCCCCTTGCAGGATTCTCAGCATCCTGAAGGGGTTCCTACTGGGGCTAGGCCTGTCTCTTTCTCCCCACTTTCCTCCCATCTATTTCACCTTCCCAATTCCCTAGCAGGCTCCACAGCTTTCTACACGGTTCTTTTGGGCTAGGCCCTATCCCCTCCTAGTTGCTAATTCCCATTTCCCACCTCTCTACCTACCCTCTCTCAATCCCCATCCACTGGCTTTCTTTACCCCTTTGCAGGGTCCCCAGCATTCTAGGCCCTATCAACACCTAGGTGTTAATTCTCCTCCCCTCCCTCTACCTACCCCTTCTAAATTCCTATCTACTGCCCTTCCCTGCCACCTTGCAAGGTTCCCCACATCCTGAAGGGTTCTCTTTTGGGTTAGGCCCTATCCCTCCTCTCCCCCTTCCCTCTCCAAACTCCTACTGCCCTCTCCCCCATCTCCCTAGCTCTCTCAGACTCCTGGCAGGGTTCACCACATCCTGAAGGGGTCCTTCTGGGGCTAGGCTCTTCCCCCCTCCTCGCCCACTTCACCCCTCCTCACTCATTTTCCCTTACCTTTCGAGACTGCACTTGTTCACACCTTTTACTCTTGCACTTATTTTTTGTTTTTGTTTTTCATTCTCAGTCTCCGTATTCGATACGCTGTATGTAACACCCACCTTATGAAAGTGTATATAAATGCTGATTTATGTAACTTGAGTGTATAATGTCTCTTTCCCATTGTACCCACTTCCCCCCAGGTCGCACCAGGAGATGAGCGACTTGTTGTTCAGTATGCTTTCCTGGTGAAACATTTCAATAAATAAAAATAAATAAATAAATAAGGAGGTACAGTTCAGCACAGTAAATACAATAAAGAGCATACCAAATAAATAAAGTAGAACATAACTGAACAAAAGGTAATACAAGATTCAGATTCAGACAAATGTACAACTGCTCCGTAACTAATGGAACAGTTCCACAGGATCAACATTAGTACTAAGTACAAGACCCAGTGGCTAAACTGTAGTCTTGGGAGGTGATCCTAGGGGTGACCTGGACCACAGAGCTCCACCTTGCACAACAGAGGAGCCATGGAGGATCAGCAGCAACGGCAGGAGGGAGCTGTGAAGTTGTGAGGAAGGGTTTTGAGAGAAAAGAGGGAGGACATCGAATGGATAGTAAGGCGGAGAAAAGACCACAGCTGAGGAACTCTGATGGAGAAAGCAGCTTCTGCAGATGATTTCCTAGGAGGAAGGGGGAAGAGTGCGAGAGTCAATGTTATTATAGGAGCAGAGGGGAATGAGAGGAGAGAGGTAAGGTACAGTGGGAGGGAGCCAAGCAAAATTTTGAAAAAAAAGGAAGCACAGTGAGAGAAGTGCCTGGCATCAGGAGATGGGAGAGACAGGGAGCAGTAGAGGGGACAATGATGGGCACAAGGAGGACAGGCCAGGGTGAAGTGGCAACAAGTATGAGAATAATTTTTTACTTACAAAATCTCAGTTCTCAGTCCTGGATCTCTCAAAAAACATGCAGCTGTGTTGTAGGATGATATTTCAAATTTTATTTCTACAAAGCAATAAACATGGGCCAGCTCAGTGGCGCAGAGGGCTGAGGCATCCATGCCTTACCGTCTACCATGCCGGTGACCTGTGTTCATGGTGCGAGCGGGTCATCGGGGGCGGTTGGGAAGGTAGAGGACTGAGCATCTGAAAGACAGCTCTTCTCTCCGGGAGGGGGAGTACAGGCTCAGCACTTCCCTGACACTGAAGGACAGTAGCTATGTACTCATGTGCTTGTCACACATGGGGTGGAGCAGCCAATAGCATGCTGTGGGCTGAAGCATGCACAGCTCAGCCATTGAGGGCATTACACACTCCACTCAAGTAGGGGGGAACCAAACAAGGAAAAGGCGTCCTGGTCGCGGTAGCTTGATGACCCGTCAATGGGTGCCCCAGCTTCAGGGGCATCACTGGAAGTGGATCCTATCTGGTGGGAGAGTTGAGGGCTCCCTGCCACCCTGCTGCAGGGGGCAAGTCATGGGGGAAGAAGGTGAGGGCCCTAATTGGAGCTGGGGGCAGGCTGAACGGTGGCCGGAGATGGGAGCTAGGGTGAGAAACAGAGTAAAAAAAACAAAAAACAAACAAAAAAAACAATAAAACAAAGCAGCAAACATACAGCAGCTCCCCCTTCCACCAAATGGACAAACGGTTTCATGCCAGATATCGGGCACTTCCTTAAGCTATAGGAATAAGTATTCAATAAGACTCAAGAGATTGTGGCTTGTTGTCGTTTATGCCAGCACCTGGAAGTGCAGTTATCACATAAAAACCCAACATTCTGAAGTGTCTTATGATGTTTATAAAATGGTTAAATGAAAAGTTTTAAAACCAAAAAAAGCCAACTCTTCTTTTTTTTCCTTAGTATTTATAATCCTCTGCTCCGCAGCATTCACATTCTGGGGGAGCCCCAGACCCATCACCTTGGCATCTACCATCTGGCGCTAGCTCTAGGGCTTACCCCCTCAGCAGGGTTGGCAGAGGGGACCCTCCCCCACCAAAACCGGATAAGTTTTGTGCCGTGTCTAGCCAGGTGTGGAGCCTGCGAGCTCCCCCGTCATCCTCCAGGAGCTGTTTCCTGGTTTCCTGATCCGCTGTGATGATGTGACGTGCAATGTTGCCTGCTATGGGGACATGCACGCTCCTGCACACTGCCTCCTCAAGCGTCTCCTGCGCACCGCTCCCCATGCAGTAGCGGCTCCATGGCACCAAGCCCCAGCCTCCACCAGGGGTCAGGTGTGCACCCACCACCGAACTCCCCCCCTCCCCAGAGATGGAGAGCAGTCTGTCAGATGCTCGATCCAGCTCCATCCCTGCCAACCCCCAGCAGCCCATGCTTGTTCCCGAACATGGGTTGCCGGCATAGCACGAGGTAAGGCGCCAGCGGCTCAGCCCTCAGCACCTCCGGGCCAGCAAAAGACAACTTTTTAAATTAAAAATCAGATACAGTAACTAGTAAAATGTAGCTCCTACTGACCTGTTAATCATCTGTCTTTCTACACATTCAATAGAAGGAATATTTGTTTATCATAGAATATAGGAATTCAGACTTCAGCACATGAGGACATAGTCCCTGGGCTATTTCCGCCCTTTAAAAATGGAGCACAGATCTCTATGAAAAAGAATATTTTACAAAACTGCATTGAGAGTTTTCCATGGCAACCAGGAACCTTGAGAGCGAAACTCGAGAGGTCCCTAGTTGCCATAGAAAACTCGAGATGAAGACACAGGATTCTCTGTGTATGGAAGACCATGCATTATCTTTTATAGTGTATGGGCATCCATGTCTATTTCAGAAACCGCTTCCTTTCAGTGAATTGGGGGTTGAGGGGATACATTTGAGGGTTGGGGGCTTGCTCAAATTACTGACTCAATGTGCTGCAGCTTTCTCTATAAGTTCAAATAAAAAAAAACAGTTTTCAGCTGAATTCGACAGGGGACAGCAGTTTTGTGGCAGCATTCTAAGTTGCTGTGCTGTAGTAGTGACATCACTACTGCAGCATAACATAATGATGTCACTACTGCAGCACAACATAGAGGATAATGGATGGGCACCAGTTAATAACAACGCTGTGTAATGTTCCCATCAAGAGGCTATCATGACAACCTACTAAATCTTGGGAGCAAAGCTTGAGAAGTTTACAGTTGGCATGACGATCTCGAGATGGGAACTCTGCATTGTTGTTAACTGGTGCCCATCCATTGTCTTTTATAGTGTGTCGGCACCAGCTAAATGAAATGTGTTCTTACTTTACATTTTTTTGCTTGGTGCTGCTCTCCTTCAGGGCCAGCTCTCACCACTACAGCCATTCATTGTAAGCCAGTAGTTCCAGAAACACACAAGTGCAAACCATTCATGTTGTTATGCTATCATTGTGATGTCCTCAGGAGGGTATAACAACCTCTTGACTTCACAACAATAGCATAATAAGGATAGGAATTCATTGAATTCCATCCTAAACAACCCTCTCCCATACGTTATAAGCATATTCCAGGTATGGAATTCCATGCATGACAGCATTCCACCATACACTACATTGTTTATAACAAATACATCTCATTTTATTGTAGCCTAGGTTTTTAGCTTTGTCACAGTATCCATTTTTTAAACAAGAACCCAATTTCAACTCGCAAGGAACTGTCACTAAATCAGAAGCACTGCGGCACGGTTTTGTCACAGTCCCTTGCCTGTGACCCCTTTGAGATATGTTCAGAGGGGGTTGGACAGCCCTTCAATACTATTGCATATCAAAGTAGAGTGGTGCACGAGGGGGGGGGGTGTAAACAGCATGCAGCACCCTTCACAATGCCAACTACAGCCAGTGCAAGGGATGCAGCAATTGTGCAATGGCCCCTGCCTAAGAACTATGACTTCTGGCAGGAGGAGGTGACTGACAGCTACAGCTGCTGAGTAAACACGTCCAGGGACCAGATTGTTGTGAGACAGAATAATCAAATGGATGCACACAGGGTAATGGAGCTTTGGAGGGGGGTTCCACTAGACAACCAGAGACTTTTTGGGGTCGAGTGCTAGGGCAGGGGGCCTGTGAACCATGAATATGTTGCTGCAGGGCCAAAAAGTGGGTTTGGTGGAAGGCCCATGTGCAGGCCAGACGTACGAGTTGGATAGGTGGGAGATGGGTTGCACTGTCGGCACTATTCATACATGTCTGTGCATAATAAGCTGCCATGCACAGCCATGCATGAGCTTGTAAAGTGTGCTGTTACTGTGTGTGAACCCATGAGCATCTGGAATGAATCATTTGCATGCCACTATGTGTGGTGATGGGGGGCAGGGTCTCTGCTCACATTCCATTAAAGACACTGTTGCACCTTGAGCAAGTCACTTAACCTCCCAACATACCTCTCGATTGTCCCTGAATTTCAGGGTCGTCCCAGACTTTGCATTACAAATTTCATCTGTACCTCCTAATTTTGGAATTTTTGCCTCTGAAGAGTAGAGATTTGAATCATAAAATCATACCAGACAACAGTGTTACAGTCTTATTCTCCATCAAAAATGCTTCTATCACTGCACCACATTCATGAACTAATATTACTCTTTTTTTATGTTTGCTTGCATGCATGTGCAAGAAACATTATGTGGCAGCTTAGGAGAGAAGTGGGTTTCGCAGGTGCAGCACTGTGGTGGTCAATGCCACCACTGCATTCTTAAGCTTGGCTCTCGTTTCCCAATGCGGTGGCATGCTGCTGCTGACACTAGTTCAGCAACTGTGACACAAACTTGAAAGGAATTAGCCGCTGCAATGAGGAAGCGACCTGTCATTGCAGGACGGTGCCTTGCCTGGTGTAACATTTCAAAAAAACATGGCAGCGGCTGTCACCGTCCGCCACTCACAGTCCCCATAAAAGCCGATGGGGGGTGCCCAATCCCCCTGTTGGCATGCCCCTTCCCCAGTTCATTTGCTGATGGGGAGCCCAATCCCCGTTGGCATAATGTCCCCCCATGTAATAGTTATGTATGCTGAGGGGGTGCCCAATCCCCCTCGGCATCATGCGCCCCGCCAAACAGACACATTTTCTGTGCCGACGGGGGGCCCAATCCCTGTCGGCTTCAGCTGCCCCCCTCAAACAACACAGGTGGCACACTGGGCATGCCACCCCCACCAGTGTGCCAAAAAAAAAACCTATGAAGGAAAAACCTTCACGTGATTTGTTTTTTTTACCCTGTGAAAGAAAAACAGTCCCTTATCTCCAGTGCCCCCACCCCCAACCCACACCCACCCTTTGCGCACCAGAACTCCCAACCCCCTCACCCCATACTTACCTCCCGAGCCCGGCGCGAAGATCTTCAGTGGACCAGGAACACATCTGCACTTTTCAAAGCCGATTGTGAACTAAAGAAATGCCGGTAAGCTATATAATGGCATAAATGTTTTTTTTTTTCAATTTAGGTGGATATCTCGGACATTTTTGCGACTTTTGGCTCCAACATTTCAACATGGGGTTCATGGGATCCCACCTCATGAATTCAGTCACTGTCATTTCGTTATTCAGTCCTGAAAGGTGATTTTGCATCACTGTGCGGAATCACCTTCCGGACTGATTAATGAAACAACAGTGTTGCTGTTTATGAAGTGGGCTCCCAAAAAGCCTATGCTGCAAATTTGGTAAAAAAATTCCCAAAAAATGAATGTTACAAGCGTGCGTTGTGCAGTTTCTATGCACGCTCGTAACCTCAAGAATTTGTAATATTTTCACTCCAGATTTTCAGCATTGCCATTTTTTCACACCTCCTTATGAACAATACAGCTGTCATTTTTCACATCCTGGCTGAAATGTGTTTTCACACATCTGGCGCACAATGGCGCGGTCGCTGTGGGAAATCAATGTTTGGGATAGATTAAGAAAATGACAGTAACACTGTTCATGAGCGTAGGTCCCAAAATGCCTATTTTGAAAATTTGGTGAGAAAATTTTAAAAAATGACTGTGTTAAGAGTGTGCATTGTGCAGTTTCCACACATGCTTGTAACTTCGTGAACTTTTAATATTGCACTCCAGATTTTCAACACAGGCTTTTTTTCACACCTCCTTATGAACAGTACAGCTGTCATTTGTCACATCCTGGCTGAAATGTGTTTTCGCACACCTGGCACACAATGGCGCGGTCGCTGTGGGAAATCAATGTTCATGACAAATTAACAAAATCACAGTGACACCATTCATGAGGGGAGGTCCCAAAATGCCTATGTTGAAAATTTGGTGAAAAAAGTCCACAAAATGACTATGTTATGAGCGTGCGTTGCGCAGTTTCCATGCACACTCGTAACTTCGAGAATTTGTAATATTTTCACTCCAGATCTGCAACAGTGTCATTTTTGCATGCCTCCTTATGAACAGTGCAGCTGTCATTTTTCACATACTGCCCAAACTGTGGTTTCACACATCTGGCGCAGAATGGCACGGTCACTGTGGGAAATCAGCGTTCGGGACAGATAAACAAAATCACAGTGCCACTGTTCATGATCAGAGGTCCCAAATGCTTTCATGAGGTGGGGGTCGCAAAAAGGCCATGTAGAAAATTTGTAGTGCAAATACCAACAAACACCCGGTGCTTTAGGGGTTTCTGACCATAATGTCCTACCCTGTACAGACTGACAGGTGTCAGGGGTGTGCCTTTGGATTGCCAGCTGTAATGCACATGCCATTCCACCCCCACCCTACAGCCAGTGACATGCACTGAGGTGTGTCTTGGACTGTTCAGACCCAGAGTTCACCCCATTCTATACTGCACCCATTTCAGCACATGTCCTTATGGAATGGGGTGACTGTAAAGCCGAACACCCCAAGGCACACCTCAACACTTGTCGGTGTCTGCAGGATAAGGTGAGGTGAAATGGCATGAGCGTTATGGGTGAAGACCCAAAGGCATACCCCAGTGCCTGTTCATCTCTGCAGGGTGGAGGTGGGGTTGGCGGGAAGTTCAATACTTCACTGCCTTTCCTATTCTGCATCTGTCTAACTCCTGCACTTCCATTGCTAATACCAGCAAGCAAACATTCAGCATTGACAAATGCTTGTTTTAAGCTGTGTCCCTAATTTTGGTCATGTGCTCCTGATGTTTGAGGCAGGGGGTTGAGAGGCATACCCTCCAATACTTCAGTGCACCCAGCTGTCAAATGGGTAGACACTGGACCCTACAAAAAAGTAAATGTTGCATCTGAACCTGTTGATCAGCAGTAAAAAAAAATGTAAAAGAAAAATGATGAGCTCCAAAATGGTGAGTTGGTGCATTTTCAATGCTGCACCTCAAAGCCTTGTTTTGTAATGGTAAATGCTGACTATAGCTCTGTAAGAGGTCACTGGTCATAATTCATTGAGTGACTGATTACCTAGCATGACAGTAAAACAAAAATCTAATTGGCTCTAAAAATTCCACATTATATAGAGAAAGGACACTTAATGGGTTGCAGTGGGAAAACACATTTATCCCCACGAGTGCTGGAATGACCCATAACTCACGAGACTGTGTGTGTGGGGATAAATGTGATGTCCCACTTCAGCCTATTAAGTATCCTATTTATACTGTACCACATATATAGAGTTTGCTTAATAACTCTGAAAGTGTTTCAGAATAGCCATCTCCCTGCCAAGAAGCTTTATACTTGAGCATTTCGGACAGAACACCTTAACATTGACAGACTGCCAACAGAATTAGAATACATAGGAATTCTGGACAGATATACTGTATAAGTCCGTGGCACAGCAAGGAGTTTAGAGGCTTAACCTCCCTCCCCCACAAAAAAAATCCTCTGTATTTTAACTGTTTAAGGATTGTAAAGAAACACAGAGGCATAAAATTTAAAGAGCCAGTGTACTGCCAGAAATACATTTCAACTTTCAAAAGTAATGATCTATTACTTCTTATATCTGAAGTATTTTTTTTTTCCCTTTTGTTAGTTAGAAGATTTTCAGCCTGACAATATTTGGTGTGATGCATGGAACATAGAGGACAATGTGTGGGCATCCATACGTAACAAGCCTGTACCTGCATCAAGAGGTTTCTATGGCAACTAGTAACCTCAAGAGTCAAGCTTGAGAGGTTCCCTGGTTGCCATAGAAAACTTGAGCTGAAGACACAGGCTTATCTGTGAATGGATACTCATGCATTATCTTTCAGACACTCAACTTCAGTGAACTGGCGGTTGGGGGGCACTTGAGTCGGGCTCAAATTACTGATTCAATGTGCAGCTAATAGCTGCAGCTGCTTCTGTAAGTTCAAATTGGGGGAAGGAAATAAACAGCTTTCAGCTCAATTGGCTAGAGATAAGCAGCTGTGTGGAGACATTCTAAGTTGTTGTGCTGCAGTACTGACATCACTACTGCAGCACAACAACATGTTGCTATCACTACTGCAGCATGACAACCCTATTCTAGACATACGTTTTCATGCAGAACAACATACCACCATACATAATAATACTCTGCCTGGTGGCTGACATGGCTAGTTCAAGTTCCTACATCATCAGCTCTGTGACCTCACTGTCTGTTATGTCACAACTAACAAAGAGCCAATCACCTGCTGCAAGACTGTCCACTTGTGAACTCACGAGTGATGTCACAATATTCATGAGGTATAAAGAGGAATAGAAAAAGATATGCCGGTTGCCACATAAAATACTACACTTTACATCCCATCTAATACTATCAGGTAGAAAAACCTTCTAATGAGCAAATGGCAAAAGCAAATTACTTCCGAAATAAAAAATAACTCACTACTTTTAAACATTAATAACATTTTCAGTCTGCTATTTTTAGCAATAGCAGAAAAAAGATCTGTGGTCTGAGTCTCCCTGGCCCCTACCTTAGTCCCTCATGTCTAGCACTGGTAGGGCCTAGACAGTGCTCCCTGCTGGAAACTCTGCCTTGTTCATTGAGTGACCCTCCACCCCCCGTCATTTTGACCAGACTCGTGTGTCTGTCTCACCCTCTCTTAATACCTGTAATGGTCTCAGTGTTGAACCTCCCCAGGTAGACAGTTCCATTTGTCTGCTATGCACTCCATGAAGACATGCTTACTTACATCACTGAATTCCCCGCTCCTACCAGCTTTCAGTTGTGTCCTCTTGTGGTAGACCCCTCGCATTCCCTGAACTGTTGCTGGCAGTTCACCATGTTTATTCTCTCATGTATCTGAATGTTTAAATTCTGTCCCTCCTTTCTTATCTGGCCTTCAGGGAGTATGTGTTCAGGTCAGCTAGTCTTTCCTCATAGGTCCTCCTCTGTTGCCTGTGTATCATTCTGGCTGTCCCCCTCTGGACTGATTCCAGGCGATTACGGTCCAGTCCTTAAGGTGAGGTTTCCAGAACTGCACTCAGTATTTCAGGTGCAGCCTCCATTATGACCTGTAGAGGGGCAGGATCACTTCCTTCTTTGTGCTAGAGAAGGCCCCTCCTATGCATCCCAGCATCCTTCTGGCTTTCCTTTACAGTGTGCCTCATTGCATTTCACAGTGGTCTTGAGGTTGTCACCGATGAAAAGCACAGGTCACTTTCCTCTTATGTCAAATCTAACTTGCCCCTCCATCCAATAATGTGTTCTCAGGTTCCTCTTCCTCTTCCTCACCTGCATGACCCTGCACTTTTTGATAATAGAACTGAGTTGCCAGATCCTTGACCACTTCTTCAATTTCAGCACGTGCTCTTTCATGACCCTAATCCCCTATTCACTATCCACCCTGCCACATATCTTAGTGTCATCTGCAAAGAGACACATTTTTCTCTGGATCCCTTCTCCAATGTCACAGATAAACAGATTGAAGTGCACAGGACCCAGAACCAACCCCTGAAGTGCCACACTGGTCACCCTCCTTACACCGGAGTGCCTTCCATTTACTACTACCTTTTGGGGCTTTTTTCTCTAACCAGTTTTTAACCCGCCTTGTTAAGTCATCCCCAAACCCTAACTCACACAGCTTCTTCACTAGACTTATATGAGGCACTAAGTCAAGGGCCTTACTGAAGTTCAGATACTGGATGTTCACCACCTGGCCCCTGTCTGCCATCTGAGACACTGAGCTGAACAATTCAAAAAGTGTTGCCTGTCAGGACCGCCATTTCACAAAACCACACTACTTGCTATCCTGGAGACTACATTTATCCAGGAAGTCTACCACATGCTCTTTAATAATAGTTTAAAGCAGCTGTCCCAAATTGAGGTTAAACTGACTGGCATGTAGTTACCCCCGGTCCTACCTGTCCCACTGCTGAGTAGAAGTACATCGGCCACCATCCAATATGTGGAGACCAGAGGGACCACACTTGTCACAAACAAGCAGCAGAACAGCTCTGCCAAGGGTGCTGCCAGAGCCTGCCTCATCTCTGGGGCATACGGGGATTCAGCCCATTCGGACTGAGGGACTTGCAGATGTTTATTTAAATGGTGTTGTCTCCAGCTCTTCCTAGAGCAGAAACAAACAATGGCAGAGCTCTACATCAAGAATGCAGAGCTTTCAAAGATCTTTAGATTGCATTTCCATGTTTTTCCCCTATTTATTTATTTTTTATTTATTTTATTTAAACAGCAGTTTGGAAAACCTTTGAGCCATAGGCTCATTTACAAAGGTACCTTGTCACAGTAAGACAAACCAAAATACACAGTATAGCAGTACAACACATAAGTATAACAGTAAAATTAAGACATAGATACAAACAAGCTGGTACAGGTAGGATGGATGCAAACAATACCAGAGTTATGTCGTCCTTAGCAGCTTAGTAATAAGCTTTGTCATAAGTATTGAGTACGGCTTTGACTAGTGGCAGTTACAGCCACTCCCTGTTTCCCTGTTCCCGCCTGAAAAATCAGGGCTACGACATCTGTACCCTTTACCAGGGTGGGGACATTGTCTGTCTTTGCAGCCTACACTACTGATGCCACACATTAGTCACCTAGCTGAGGGGGTGTGCAAGGTGGGTAGCCTGCAATGGGAACCAAATGCCTCCCCTCTGCAGCGTGCTCAGAGTCATCTGTCCCTACTGTGGGACAGACTGGCCATTTAGCCTTTAGCATTTTGAGGTCAAACACAACTGGAGAAAATGTGATTTTCCTTTTGTTTTGTTTGTCCCCCAGTTTAGCCCCTCCACCCTTTTTTCACCTATCCCACTATAATAATCAGGATCACCATGGATGGTGCAGTATGGTGAAATGGTGCCTTCCTCCGGCAAAGAGGCAGGGAAAGCATCTGCCATCACAGCTGACACCAATGCTTTGGCCTGCTAATACTTGTACGTGAATCCACTTTGTTTCTGAGAGCCAAGTAACATGCCTCCATAATGTACTCAGCCCCCACACAGCAACTGCATGGGAGTCCAGCGCACACACATGGACTCAGGTCTCCAAGACAGCAGCGTGAGGCACTGCCATCATGATACTGAGTTAATCCCCACAAGGCCAATCTCCACTGTGCTCAGTGTGCTGGTAGCGCCTTGTTTTTATACTGTATTCTGCATGTTGTATGCAGGCTAGGAAAAATCGTACTGCCCGGAAGTCCATGCCAATAGAAACCCCCATCAGCACAACCTAAATGAGACTTCGTCCTGCCCACCAGGCAACCAAAATGTAACACTTTTGGCAGTCTGTGTATGCGGTAAATTAATATAGACTGTGATAGACCGGCGCATGTACGACTGCCGAAACATTTTTTTCAGTACACTTGCCTTGTACATTTCTCAGTCCAGCCTCAACCTCTGGTAGCAGGTACTGCACATGCGCAAGTTGCAACTGCTGAATGGGACCTTGCCTGCTTCCTGTGTGTAGCATGCAAAGAGATAAGGGGGGCCACAGTAAAGGAGTTTGTGGGCACTCATGAGACTGTTGAGGGGGGTGAAAGGATATCAGCTGAATCCCTGAATTCACCCTGATGGACCAAAAAGTCAGCCCCTGAAAATGACAGAAGGGGGCAGGAGCTGGAAGCAGGGCTGATTTACCATTACCCCCAAGGCGCATGTGCGTAGGGCCCTTGCTTTCTGGGAGGCCCCTTCCGAGCAGGTTTCATTGTGTGTATACACTGCACAACCGCAGACCTCCAAGGATTATTTTGGGCTGGGCACTGGACAGAATCAGCTGGCAGGGCTGTGTGAAGGACTCAGGACTGCTGTCTGTACTCAGTTTGTGACCTGGTGGTGGGGGGCCAGTACATGCATCATGCAGAGCCGGGGAGCACAGAACAAGTCGGATGTATCAAGCAGACAGAGTGAGAGTCAGGACTTGGGAGCTGGCAGCACGGCTACACAGACTGATCAGGGTGTTGACTGATTTTTGGTGCCATTCTGACAGTCAGTGCTGATGAAGTCTAGATTTACCCTCCATGCTTCTGTAGTCAAACAGCCATGGTCAGAGCACTGCTGGAGCAAAGCCATCAAGCAAGAGAATCACTGAGTCTGATTTGAAAAATGGACACCATTCACATCAGGCAGATGATGAGTGTCCAGTGGGTCAGAAGGCCAAGGACAGCGTGTGCACCTTGATGTCACTGTCAGGTAACACGCATGGCATGGTGTGGGGCTGTAGCAAGGAGGGAACCAATTGGATATGAGGATTACTGGAGCTTGGCCATCGGAGATGGTGCGAGGAGGACAGACAGACAGTTAGGAGCAGACAGCACATAATGAGAGGGGCCTGCAGGTATGATGGAGGATTACTACTCTGTAGTCGGTAAACAAATTTCAAAATAATTAACTATGGTATATGGTATATAGTAGTTGAAAGAGAGCTGAACTGTAAAACAGGAGTTTCAGGTTTGAATCCCACCTTAGCCAATGGGTCACTATGTTAGTCTGTGAAGCCAGAGGACTTGTGGAAAAAGACTTAGTGTTGGTGAATATCTGACACACACAAAAAAAAAAAAAGCTTTGGGGAATTGCATTTTATTAAAAAAATGCTCCACTTAGACAAGACTGAGAGCAAATGAGCCTGGGATGTCTGTTACTGGGTTTGTAAGATAGCAGCAGACCAGCGGCTGCTTGTTCCAGGAAAAAGATTCTTTATAAATCCTCTCAGTCTTAGTCATAGACTTCTAGAGAATCAGACTACAGTACAGTATCATCAAAATAAAACAGTTCTTGTAAGAGCCATTAGGGCAGACAAGGGACTCAGAGAAAAGACTTGGGCTGGAGGAGTCATTTTATTTAAACCTGCAGCAGGACAACAGGAAATGTGTGTCAGACAACCAAATTCCAGGTTATGTTTGCCCATGGGCAAGTTATTCTCAAAAACTTTTTCCTAGCCTGGTTGTATGACTAAAGGTTGAGGTGTGGTCAGGGAAATGCCATCAGCAGAGAAGAACCCAATTTGTCTTGCTAAGAAATGTTTTACTCAAATTACAGACCACAGATAGCTTCCTGCAAATATTGCCTGTTCCTATAGCGACTACTTGGCATTGCCCCAAATGATGACACTTTCAGATGACTTCTTAGACAGCTACCAAACATTAACAGTATGTGCCCCACATACGCTAAGCCTACCCAGGACACCCCCACTTTTACAAGTTAACATATTTAACAATATGTTAACATTCATTTTTGTGCCAGTTTTCTTAAAGGAGTAGTCCACCCAAAACTTGCAAAGAATATGTGTTGTGCAGAGTGTTTTAGTTTGTATGTGAAGTTCTAGTGTTTCCTTCACTCTGACTGCTATTAGGAGTTTTTCCTAAATTAGCCTGCTATCTTTATGTTAGTTTTACGACCCTTGGGGATCTTCATCCAAGACAGCTTAACTGTATTCCTTGTTCCCACAGTGCATCTTGTCTCATGTGACAGTGATGTAGCAGAGACCCAACATTCAGCACACACATGCCAAACAAACTAAATATCTTGGAAGCTTTACAAGCTGCAAAAAAAATTACAGCAGCAAAGTTCTTCAGGACAATAAGACCTTTACGATGAGAGTAGTCACTAAGCTGAATTCTATAGACTGTAAAATATAGCCATCTCTACTGTTGTGAACTGATTGCAAAGCAATGCTTTCTGCTGGATTTATGGTCTCTGCTACATCACTGTCACATGAAACAAGGTGCATTATAGGACAAAGGAATACAAGTAAGTTGTCTCATATGGAGATCTCCAGGGGTCGTAAAACTACCATAAAGCTAGCAGGCTAATTTAGGGAAAACTCTTAATAGCAGACAGAGGGAAGGACACACAACAACCTAACATACAAATCAAAACATTCTGCACAACATGCGTTTTTTGCAAGTTTTGGGTGGACTACTCCTTTAATCAACCCTAGTACTTCACCAGATTTCTGATTTGACTAAGATTTACTCTCAAACCTCTTTTTTGTTTCCCCTCTCAGTGTCTTAGTGGCTGCCATATTTTCTTCAGCAAGCAGGGTGGTAGAAACATACCTTTCAACCTTTTGTCACTGAAATGTGGAACAATGTGGGACAATGGCCCTCGCGGTGTGGAACACATCATCAAACATATACAAGCTCACTTAATTCTATGGAAAACAGTACTTTAATTTCTGCAAAGTCTAAATCTGATTTAGCAAATTAGAATATTAAGAATTTCTGGCAGTCCCAACAGGACATGACCCCGGTTCAGTGGCAAACTCGAATTGCCATGTCAGAAGGCTGGCCAGGATGCAGTAGCTGATGCTCAGCAGTGTGCTGCAGTCAGAAGAGATTGTGTAGGGCACCTGGTGCCACAGATACTCCTTTGGTCGGCAAGGGAAGTGGGTTCCCTCCTCATGATGTCACTCTGTGTAGTCAGTGGACAAGAGGAGCTGGCTCCCAACACAGGATGTCGCTGCATACATTCTGGGGACAAGGGGAGCTGGCTCCTTCCACAGGATGTTGCTGTGTATATTAATTGGACAAGGGAAGCTGGCTCTCACCACTGGATGTCACTGCATACATTCTGTGGGCAAGGGGAGCTGGCTCCCACCACAGGATGTCACTGTGTATATTCATTGGACAAGGGGAACTGGCTCCAGCCACAGGATGTTGTTGCATACATTCAGTGGGCAAGGGGAGATGGCTCCCACTGCATGATGTCTCTGCACACATTCAGTGGCCAAGGGGAACTGGTTTCCGCCTGTGGATGTCACTGCATGCATTCAGTGGACAAGGGGAGCTGACTCCAGCCACAGGATGTCGTTGCATACATTCAGTGGGCAAGGGGAGCGGTCTCCCACCATAAGATGTTGCTGTATACATTGAGTGGGCAACAGGAGATGGCTTCTTCCACAGGATGTCACTACATGTATTCAGTGGACAAGGGGCCTTCAGCTAAATGACAGGATATTCTACCAAACCCGCTTGCTGCCCAAGAAGATCTGCCTTGGCATGCTGCCCAGTGGGGTCACGAACCTTCTCAGTCCACAACAGGCCACAAGAAACACCAGAAGCTCCAACAATCACATTTTCAGAGTCCCTAGGTGCAGCATGGCTCTTGCTCAACATGCCTTTGCCCATCGAGCCCTGCTTTGGATGAACTCGCTCCAGTATGAAATAAGCTCTACAACCTCAATTGGTCTCTTCAAGTGCAAACTATGCTCTCAACTTCTTCTAAGATCTACCTGTAACTGCTACCGCTAAGTCCTCCTTGATGCCCTGACTAGCCCCTCTTAGCCTGCACCCCTGCTACCGTTGACTGTGCAGGATACATCTAGCACTTACCTCCCCTTCTCACCCTCCTCCTCCCTTTCCCCCTCTCAACCCTATCATGTCACCTCCTACCCCTCCTTCTCCCTTTATCCCTTTCTTCCTCCTCCCTTGCTTTTCATATCACTCCAACACCCTTGTCCAGCCAGGTACCCCCTCCCTTTCTAACTCTCTGGCACTCCACTCTGTCCTCCCTTCTATCGGACAAGGGTATTCCATTACCCACTGGAGGCCTGCATTGTAACCACTGTGTTGTTCTTTGTACTTAGTTGTTTTGTAATTACCTATTCTAGCAATACTGTAACATTGATTTGCCTGGTTACCTTGTTCTTTGTACTTAATTGCTTTGTAATTACCTATTCTAGCAATACTGTAACACTGACTTGCCGGGTTACCATGTACCAGTCCTTGTTCTGTTTACTCTGTACTTCTCCTTGACGTGGAACTTATGTAAAGAGCTTTGCTCAAAGGTATGACTCTGAGCTCTCAATAAATAAATAAAATAAAAGTGCGCTGGCTCCATCCTCAGGATGTCGCTGTGTGCATTCAGTAGGCAATGGGAGCCGGCTGCCTCCTCAGGATGTCACTGTGCACATTCAGTAGACAAGGGGAGTTGTCTCCTGCCACAGGATGTTGCTGTGCGTGTTTTCAGTGGAAAAGGGTAGTTCGCTCCCACCACAGGATGTTGCTGCATGCATTCAGTAAGCAACAGGAGCTGGCCCCTCCTCAGGATGTCACTGTGTGCATTCAGTGGACAAGAGGAGCTGGCTCCCTCCTCAGGATGCCACTACATGTATTCAGAGGACAAGGGGAGCTGGCTCCCTATTCAGGATGTCACCACGTGTATTCAGTGGACAAGGGAAGCTGTCTCTCTCCTCAGGATGTTGCTGTGTGCATTCAGTAAGCAACAGGAGCTGGCTCTCTCCTCAGGATGATGCTATGTGCATTTAGTGGACAGGAAAGCTGACTCCCTCCTCAGGATGTCACTACATGTATTCAGTGGACAAGGGGAGCTGACTCCCTCCTCAGGATGTCACTGTGTGCATATTCAGTGGACAAGAGGAACTGGCTCCCTCCTATGGATGTCACTGTGTGCATTCAGTAGGCCACTGGAGCTAGCTCCCTCCTCAGGATGTCACTATGTGTATTCAGTGGACAAAGGGAGCTGGCTTCCTCCTCAGGATGAAGTCAGCGTGGCTCATTCGGTAGCACATCTGCCTCTGGACCAGAAGGTTGTGGGTTTTAGTCCCACACTGGGATTGGGCTCATATCATCAATGCTGGCACCTGAGTGCAGTATTGGAGGGGGATGCTGTACTGTTGGGGTGTGCCATCCTCCAGATGAGATGTTAAACCGAGGTCCCTTCTACCCATCCTGGTGCTGTCCTGGTGGGTGTTCGGGTGGAAGTAAAAGAACCCAAGGTACTCTTCGCAAAGAGTAGGGGAATTCTATTTATAAACATAGATCACCACAAAAACTTACATAAATCAAATATAAAGAGCTCATGCACTGAATACATATACACAATTCATCTACATACGTTCCATGAGTCTCATCTTATTCTGAACTTGAAAGGCCCGCTACAGTAATCTTATAACCCATTTTCTCAAAACATAACTAATAATACACAGGACTCAGAACATTCCTCCACCAATGATCAAATACAAGTTTTGGAAATGTAAGCTTTTCTTTATAATACACTAAGCCTACTTCATATGTAATCTTACTGATAAGGCCTGACCTACCATATTCATATCCTTCTGCTGTATGACAAATGGGCATTGTGCCTGCCAAATGACCCATTTTATAATAGCCATGATCACCAGAACCATACTTGGGTGAAAACATTTCCACTTTTTCTATACATACCATATATTAAAATATCATATCCAAGATTTTTAAATTGAGGCAGTACCCAAGCCCGAGCTAAAGTATCCCAAAACTTTTTCATATATAAACAGTCAAAATATAGATCTTGCATTGTTTCTACATGATCACTACATGAATCTCTCAAACATAATCTTTCCTGCAAAGCTTTATGGTGATGATTTCCCTGTATGTTTAGGCAATCATGGCAACACAACCATAAGGTATCCCACATTTTATGAGGGATCCTGGAATCAGTTAACTGAGACATGATATTATCTACCTTGATGCCACCAAGAGAAACAAGGGGGCTTAAGAAATTCAGACTGTAAAATTTTTTTTATACAACTCCTTCCTAGTGGTATGTAGAACTACATGGGGTGTTATTTTCCATGTTTTAAGTTTAAAAAAAATTCTATTAAATATGGTGCAGTTCCTTCAGGGATGGTCCTAAATACCCATCTCTGAGCCTCCCATTTTTGCAGGAAGTAAGAACTTTGAGTGTTAAAAGAAGGTATCCATTCTAGTTGTTGATTCTGTATAACCGGTAATAAATTAGAATATAAAAACATGAACAAGAAAAAATTAAAAACACACCAGATTTAACATATCCAAGCCCCTGTTTTTGATTGGCCACTAAGTATCCACTCTCTTGACCGGATTTAGCTGGCTACCCCATAAAAGCCTAAAAACTAAATTATACACTTGGACTCCAGCTTCACTGGTAAAGGAAATATAGAACTGACCAGTAAAAATAATGGCAAAATAAAAGTTTTAAACATATAAACTCTCTTTTTCCTAGTCATAGGAAACATTTTCCATTTATTTATTTTCTCTTCACCTTTGTTAATAGCATCTTTTGAATTCAGTATAGCAGGACCAGGGTTTCCAAACATGAGCCCCAATATTCTAAGGGGTGTATTCATTATCTGCATTCCTGCTACATTAAAGTCAGTGCCCACAAGGGTGCCTGAAATCATCATACCCATACGTTTGTTCTTATTAAGCTTAGATCCTGAAATCGTTGAAAACGCGGAAACTACTTCCAACGCTTTTTTACCAGATTCAGAATCTTCTACCAATAAACTAATATCATCAGCATAACCTAATGCTGCAGGAAACTCTAAATGACTTGGTTCTTTTATGCGTTTTATTTCCTTAACCGAATCTAATTTCCTAATCAAAGTACCTATAGCAAAAATGTAGAGCAATGGGCTCAACAGACGGACCTGTGGTACACCTCTTAAGCATAGGATATGTCTTCCAACCCTGACATTAACTACCGGGCTTGTTGATGCATGATTGCAAATATTTTGAAGCCAATTGATAAAGTGGATGGGAATACCACAGTACTGTAGTACTTTAAACAAATAATCATGGGGCACTGAGTCAAAAGCCTTAGACTGGTCTAAATTTTAAATATAACCTGAAGAGTCCAAAACTTCACAGACTTCTCTAATAACCTTAATATTATCTCCCATTGAATGTTGAGGAATAGCACAAGTCTGGGCAGGAGAAATAACATATTGTGCGGCCTGCATCAGTCTTTTACTTAATACTTTGCACAACATTTTCCAGTCTGAATTAATATGACTTATTGGTCTCCAATTATTTATGTCAGTTTTGTTCTCCTTCTTATGTAAGAAAATTAATAAACTGTCTGCAAAAGAAGATGGAAACTGTACCTGTCCTTGTATTATACCATTAAATACAATTGCTAAATAATCAGATAACGTGTCTATTGTTTTGTTATAGAATTCCCCTGAAATTCCATCAGGCCTTGGTGCCACACCATTTTTCAAACCTGAAACCACCAATTCAATTTCTTTTTTTTGTTATAGGGTTCATTAACTTAGACTGTATTTCCATAGGAAGTTCAGGTATTTGCATTCCCTCGAGAACTTCTTCAAAAGTGGAGGAACTTTGCACTGAATGTCCAAACATTTGTTCAACATATGAATCAACTAACTTAACCATTTCGTAATTGTTATTAGATTTCTTTCCAGATGGCAACCGTAACTCAGACATATATTTTTTATCCACTCTCTGGCAGCAGCTTTCATAAGGATTCACCGGATGTGCCATCCCCAGTGTGCCAAATTTCTGTTTTATGAACAATGATTGTGCCCTATCATATTGCAGTAAGCTAATTTCCTCTTTAATATTATTTATCTGGGTAGAATAGTCTGCCCCCGTTTCCACCAATCTAGATGTTAGTCTCTGTAACTGTTTTCTTAAAGTGAGATAATATAAATACTTTTGTAAGGCAGCTGTCTTAGCTTCCCTGCTACAGCATTGTCCAATCTCACCTTTTGTATCCTGCCACCAAAGCAGAGAATTATCATATAATTTGAACACTGTTTTCCTTGCCTGCAGTACTTCCTGGATCTCCTCCCAACAACCTGGGTCCTCCAATAATGAAATATTCAGTTTCAAAACATCATGGGACTTGTTTGAAGGAGTCCCACAACTAACCTCTTCCAATCTATGGTCAGAAGCCTCTGTTGGAATCGTGGTATGAACTACTGCTGGTATCCATTCTGATACAAAGAAAAAATCTATTCAGGTAGAAATTCTACCTTTATAAAAAGTATGATCTGGAGGAGATCCCCTTCCCTGTGCACTGTCTTTAAGTTTGGCAGTTTTATACATGATATTCAGGAAATTAGTGTCATTATATAATTTCTGAGTGAACCCTGTTTATCATCCAAGGATAGGATACAATTAAAACTCCCACCTAAAATAATGTATCTTGTGGTATACAAATATGGCTGGATCATTTTCAAAGAAGTTCTATTCTTTGATATTTCATTTGGGGACTATAAACATTAATAAATCTAAATTCTTGATTTCCATAAATTGTGTCAAGAATTAACACCTTCCCCGGAATTAAATCAATTAGCTTAGATACTCGAATACCTGGGACATTCAATAATATTCCAAGGCCAGCACAGGGTTCTTCCCCTAAAGACCAAATGGAAGGTCCTCCAAACCATTCTTCAGAAGCTGTTTGCTGTTCTCTTAATGTATGAAGCCTAGCATCCTGTAAAAAATGAACATTTAAACTGAAACCGCACGGAATAGAAAAGGTGGTCTTCCTTCTTTTTGGATTCTTTATACTATTTACATTTGGAGACCCACAAGAAAGGTCCAGATGCATTTTTCTTAACTTCAGTACAAGTTAACCAGTTCCCCTTGTACAGGTGATTTCATTTTAGGCCTTTTCTTCCTCTTGCTGGATGTCTTGGAATCTCCTGACACCATTTCAGAGTCTGTCAAAAGGTCAGACTGTGACGACGCTACCAAAGAAGCATCTGACTCCTCCTCCTCATCAGCTCACTGTTTTTTTTGGACAAGGCAGAAAATCTATTGCTAGTCTGAATTTCTGCGGGTTGCAGAGATTTAGATGTCTTGTCTCCTCTTCTAGCTGTTTTGCTACATGTCAGCCTCCAAGGCTTTTGATAGTCCCATCCTTCTGTGGTAGGAGGGGGTATGACAGAGGTCTCATAATAAGTAGAAGCAGATGTGTCTACAGTAGGCTGATCAGTAACCATATCGGTAGTACCAGTGGATAAAAGGGGGACCGTCTGATTCTCCTCAGATTCTGCCACAGATAACTTTTCAGGTACTGGTCCATAAATGGAAAGAGGAGTATTCACCTGGGTATGCTGCTCCTGATTATCCTGGTCTTCTGGCAAATCATCCTCTGTTCCACTCCTACGATGCTGTTGCTCTGGAGCAGGGAGATTCGAGGTAGTCCTGTTTTGAACTCGTGACACATATTCATCCTGTTTATCTGGTGCTGTAGAGGGCATGTTATGAGAGGCCCAGGGATAGTTTTTATAAGTATGCATAGTTTCATCACAGAGATTGCAACAAACCGGAGTAGGGCAACTAATGGCAGAATGTCGGATCCCTCCTCATAAGGAGCATTTAAGCTGTTCACAAGTGCCATTTAAATGTGTGTAGGCACCATACTGAAAGCACAATTTTGGTTGATCAGCATAAAATATAAAACCTCGGTCTCTCCCCAGGTAAAAACAGCTAGGCAGGTGTTGAATCATGCCATCGAGTTGAGCTAGTCAAACTTTAACATGCCAATCCCCGGTCCAGATCCCTTCAGTGTCCATAATAGGTTCAGAATGGCCCAAGACAGTACATTTAGATCTTAGCTAATAAAGAATTTCTGACACTGATACTCCTTTGTTTTTGAACAGTACTGTTATTGTTCGAAAGGCTGGTTTCGTGAGGGGAAGAGCAAAAAATGATGATCAATCCAGTGATTGTTTAACACTATGGTATTTTTGCCAGAACTGTTAAAGCCCTACTGCTGTCTTGAAACTCACATCAAAATTTGGGTCTCCTGAGGAGTATGTTGAACCATAAATTTCCTGAGCAGCAAACCCCATACTGTCTTTTAGCAGCTTCCTGCCCAGATGAATTCTATCAAGATAAACATCCAGTCCTCCTCTATATTTTATTCAAACAACATTATGCCATTTAGCAGGTTCAGGAGGGGCATGGAATAGTCCAACATATGTCCTAACATTAGGATTTCTTGCTTGGCCATCAAGTTCTGTTTTTGTGGCAGTAGCATTAACTTGTCTTGCTGTTACTACAGGAGACTTCGACGGCGGGGGATTCTTCCATCCTCAGGGCATATTCCAGTCGCCGAGGTGGACATCCTGCATTCCTTGCTTTCCATGCTCATTATATTGGCATTGTGTGAGTTATCAATTCTGGAAGTGGTTCCAAGCTGCAACATGGGGGATTAAGTAAGTCCAAGGACGAAGGGATTGCCAATGGGTTCATTGTTTCACATACACTCTGGGTCATAGAGATTCTTTCTGGTGAAACCCAGGGTTGAGATTTACTCAATCTGACCCAACTGGCCTGTTTAAGAGCTTCTCCCACTGTAAGACTTGTTACTGAAAGGCTATTATCATAATCAGGACGTGGCCCCTCAAGTGTCCTTTTTTGAAGCTGCTCAGGAATTTTTGTGGCTCCATAACATGAATTTCTTCTGACATCTGCATTTCAAAAATCCAGTACTTCATCAGAACCAGATAAGTGCAGTGTTAATGGTGGTGCCAGTGGCATCTTTTGAAATATACACATCACTTTGATTCTTACTGCCCTCCCCCTCCTCCAGTAGTTGTGTCAGTAACCAAAGAATCTGTCCCTGCTATTTGTTCATCAGGTTCAACAGTCTCAGCTTGATAAGCTGAAACAGAAATACCTTAATTTTGATTCAGAACTTCAGTCTGGTCCTGTACAACATAAGTATCTTTGTCCTCCTTTGTAGGAGCTGAAATAGACATTTTGTTTGTGCATATAGCCGCTGTCCTCTTTCGATATTGTTGTTCTTCCATTTCTAACAGAGCTAGCAGGAAGGCCCTTCTTTTATGATATGCTTCTGTAGGATCCGTAGCAGTAGGCAATCCAGAAGTGGAGCTGGTGCTCGGTGTCTGTGCTAAAATCATCTCCGTCTCAGGTCCATTACCAGGTAACTCAACATCAGTTTGCAACACTTCCTTGATAGACCAGGTAGGGGACTTTCCCCTGGTGTCCTGGACAACATTCCCCTTCCCACAAAACCAGTTCATGCAATTGTCCAGGTTGTGTGTGGGTGTTAATGTGCGATATGGCCGCCACTGCACATTCAGTCACTTCACTCCTCAGGATGTCACTACATGTACTCAGTGGACAAGGGGAGCTGGCTCCCTCCTCAGGATGTCACTGTGTGCATTCAATGGACAAGGGGAGCTGGCTCCCACCGCAGGATGTCGCTGTGTGCATTCAGTGGACAAGGGGACCTGGCTCCTACTGCAGGATGTTGCTGTGTGCATTCAGTGGACAAGGGGAGCTGGTTCCCACCACACGCCGTTACTGCATGTATTCAAGGCATTAGCAGGGTAGGAGGGAGGACAGCGTGAGAAAGCCAGGGATAACATCCCACATACTGTCTAAATGATGGCCAGGATTCCTGGGTCATTGTGCCACTAACTCTGGATCCTATTCACCTGTAAGACTGCCTCAAGGGGGGACAACCCTACTTTCAAAGCCCCTACCCATGGCATGGAAGCCGTGGGAGATGTCACATGGGGGCAGGACTCTTAGGGCAACAGAGCACCAGGCCTGAATAGGACCATTTGCCACCTCACAAATGGATACAAATCAGTAAACATGCAAGCATGATCTTCAAAAAGTCATGATGTCTGCCTGCAACATCAGTGTAACCTACATTAATACTGAATCATCAATACCGTTATCAACACAATTAAACACTTTTGAAATAATCACAACTTTAAGCCCTGTTTTTCTCATAAAAACTACAATGCACCCTCAATTATCTGTCAACTTTGCTGCACCAACTTTTTGATGGAAATTAGAGTGTGGCGGATTACAGAGGTGTGTTATCATGTATCGGTAAAATATGTGAACATTAGCAACGGACTGCATTTAGGTATTTATTCTGTTTCTTTACAGTATGCACAGTTTGTTAACAAAAATATTTAAAAAAACACAGTATGACTATTAAAATCTAGTTTAGTTTCTTTCTCATTTAACATCAATTGATTTTACAGTAATCAGTGATGGACATCTGTTTGCCTTTTTTTGTCATAATTAATTTCATTTTAACATCTAGGCCCTCCTATCTCATCAGCCTGCAGTGGTGTGCAGGAAAGTACGGAGCAGGGAGCTTGGGACGAGAAAGGGCATAACTATGGGGAGGCTGAGATAAAATGCACTACCTGCATGGCAGACACTATTATACCTCTTAACATTTTGTCACTGAAATGTAAGGCAATTACATTCAAAATGTAGGAAAATGAGGGACACTGGCCTTAATAATGTAGGCACATCTTTTCGCTATCTATGTTAATAATATTGATGAGGGTATTAACAAAGCCAACATACACCTGTTCGCTGATGACAAGGTTGTGTATATAAGTCGACTGACACCAGAAGCCACCTGTGTAGACCTCCAGGAGGAATTTAACCAGCTCCAGAACCAGCTTCTTCACAAAAAACTTCTTCTAAATGCTAAAAAGACAACAGTAACTGAAGCCGGCCCGGTGGCGCTGAGGGTTGAGGCACTGGACGCCACACATCGCACCATGCTGGTGACCCAGGTTCGGATGAGAGCCAGGGCCATATGGGGTTGGCGGGGCGGAATAGGATTGAGCATTGAGGAGGACTGTTCTCCTATCCCTGGGGGGGGATCCAGGGTGCCACCACTCTGCAGCGGCCCCCGGTGATGACTGGGGGCACTGTTAGGGTTGGAGCAGCAGTATGGAATGCGGCAGACATTGGCACATATGTGCCCTGACATCATTGCACACTTGCACTCCCGGGGCTAGAAAAAAGGAAAAATGACAGCACAGACCGCAGCAGCTTGATAGCCACTAATCCATCGTCCGACGATGCCTGGATGGCACGTGCCAGTTTTGGTTCCATGCCTGGCGCGAGGGCAATAGAAGGTGCCCCTTTTGAAGGTATAGTTGCATATGCCAGCTGGGCATGCAACTTCAGGGTCGGAGGTGGAGTTGGAGCGGTGGCTGGAAGAAGGCAGGTCAGTGGCTGCAGGGGTGAAAATTGTGACATGATAAAAAATAAAGACAAAAGCAATGTTGTTCTCACCCTATAGCTGTATGATGAATCCAGCTAGTTCTGGAACACTACCTCAGATCACCACAATTCTAGGAGAGAAATTGGAGTTTGTTTCAAAGTTTAAATACTCAGGAGTATGGATTGACCATAATCTCTCATTCACTAAGCACGTTGAAGACCTTTTAAAGAAACTAAGGCAGAGGCCGGGGCTATTCTTTAGAATTAACCAGTTCCTCACTAGAGAGGCAAAATTGCGCCTCGTCCAAACTACTTTTCTCTCCCTGATCGACTATGCAGGTTTCTTATATAGTCAATGCTCTAAATCCCCGCTTGCAAAGTTGGATATGCTTTATCACAGGGCCATCAGGTTTATTACTGGTCTCCCCATCTCCACCCATCATTGTGCCATGTACAAAGCCGTAGGATGGTCCTCTCTTATGTTTAGGCATAATAGAAATGCAGTCCTTTGGACTAATAGAGTCATCATGAAATGGCTTCCACAATGTATAATAGACTGTCTCCCACTAAATGAGCCAGGAACGTACGCTTTAAGAAGCGCATCCTACATCACATTATGTATCCCTAAGGCTTCCTCCCACTATGGCAGAATGGCCATTAGCTTCATGTTGCTGTCCTTGTGGAAGAAAGTGCAAAAATTACTGAAATTGAGCTGCCTCCACAGTATGAATACTTTTGAGTCCTTATACACTCGATATGTGTGTGAGTTAAGCAATTGTTTCCCCAGCCCCTGATCGTTGTCCGAAGCAGAGGTTACTGCCCCTGAGCTTTGTTGTACAGTATTTTAAACCAAATTTAATCTCTGGCGATTCTAGTTCTGTGATCCACTTATGATCCTAAATGTTATTATTCATATAGAAACCTGAATGGTCCTCATGGCTGTCGTGAGCGTTAGACTTTAGACACCGTACTGTCTCTACACATTACCTAATCTATAGATCTTTTTCCCTTACCATGTCTCAATTAATTTGCCCTACTGCATCATCGCATTCTCAGAATCTGTACTCCATTCTCATTATTACATCCCCTGTCCCTGAACTTGCTCCCTGGCTGAAGACAAGCTCCACAGGGGCTCCCCACCCCATAAGCATGGGATTCGCGGACACTGGGAGACTGGTGCTTCCACAGCCACCACCCGAGACCCCAAGCCTGGACTCTCCTCTAGCAAGGTATGGCAGAAGCCGCTAACCAATCGGAATGTGAGTGTTTTTGGCTCTGGCTTCCAATTGATCCCTGCAGTCTGCTTCTGTGTTTCCTTCTAAACCTAGATATAATCTGATTTTTCTGCTGAAATCTGCTCACAAAAGCTGTAATTATTTATTTATTTGACTGTTAAGGCCTTTATTTCACTGTTAGAGTGTTATAAGCAGGGGAATTGTGGGATTATACCCCTTTCTGAATCGCTGTGCTCGCACCAGTCTCTAGGCGCTAAAGGAATTCACATATCATTTGTCCTGCTGTTTAGGCCCTTCCGCTGGTACAGACACCCCTTTGTCTGTGGCCAGCAATTACCCCTCACCTCTTCTTTTTCTTCCCTGCCAAGGACAAGCTCTGTATGGGCTCCCTGTCCCACAGGCATGGGAAACTCGGGCACCGGGTGGTCGGTACTGCCTCAGCCGCCTCCTGAGACCCCAAACCCAGACCCTCCACTAGCAAGACATGGCAAAGCCGCTATCCATTTGGAACGTGAGCACTCTCCAGCTCTGGCTTCCAATTGGTTCCTGCAGCTTGCATCTGTGTTCCTTCAAAACCAAACTAAAATCTGATTTCCTCACTGAAATATGCTTAAAAAAGCTGTAATCACTCATTTGCCTGACTGTTAGGACCTTTATTTTATTTATTTATTTATTAGGTCTAGCATTACAGTACCTTTGAGCCAGGGCTCTTTTACAAAGGTTCCATGTCAGGTTACAATTCAAAACATAAGACACGTAAGTCAGATTACAAATTCAATACATAGCACAAGGTTACAAAAGTGTAAGCTAAACAGAGTCACAAAGCATCTGAGAAACAAAACAAGTTTTTGAGGCTAGGTTACAAGGAGATAGTGGATGAGGTGCAGAGAGGATAGAGGACAAGAGCGAGGAAGAGTAGAGGGGGGCGGAGAGCTATAGAGGAAGAGCGCAGCCAGAGGCATTGTCATAGACATAACATGGGGAAGTATATGCTAAGGGGTAACCAAGTGCTAATAGGAGAGAGAACTGCATAAGGTTAGGGAAATATTCATGGGGTCAACTAGTGGAGGCAGTCACAGGAGCTAGAGGCAGTGAGAGAGAGGCATAGCCTTGATTTAAATGCACCAAGGGTAGGCGTGGAGGAGATGTAACTGTTTAGACCATTTAGCCAGCTGGGTGCCCTGTAGGCAAAAGATCCTTGACCTTGTGAGGTACGACAATGTGGAACCTGCAGGAGCTGTGATTCAGACCCCCTGGTTGAGCAAGGGTTATTGCTAGGGTGCAGGAGTGCACACACACCAGGCGGTGCAAGTCCCAAAGTTATTTTCTTTGCCATGGTGCAGGTTAGGTACCTTATCCGATTGGTGAGTTGCAGCCATCCAGTTTGTGCATAGAGGTCGCACGTATGTGTGAGGTGGTGGGATCCAGTGAGAAGTTGGCAGGCCTTATTGAGGGAGGTGGATATGCGTCTAAGAGTGGTAGCGGGGCAGAGTCATAGATGATAAGCCCACAGTCATTAATGGAGACAACAGAGCTCTGAACAGCGACAGTCAGGGCTTCTGGGGTAAGATGTTGCCTATGCCAGAAGAGAAGGCCAAGACGAGTATTTGCTGCTTTGGCTACAGAGTCAATGTGGGCACAGTAAGTTAGATGAGGGTCTAGAGTGATCCCAAGGTACTTAAAGGCTTGGACCTGTTCCAGGGTGACTCCATGACTGGTTTTGATGGATAGGGGGTGCAGCTTATGCTTGTTACGAGAGTTGCTGAACATCATATACTTTGTTTTCTTATTATTGAGGACCAGATTGTGATTTGAGAACCAGTTTTTAACAGATGTGAAGCCAAGCTGAAGGTTATCTTGTAGAAGCTTAGGATCCTTCTGCGAGGCAAGAATTACAGCATCATCTGCATAGAGGATGATTGTTTTGGAGCAAGAATTTGGAAGCGAGTTCAGGAACAAGCTGAATAGTAGGGGTCCCAGAATGGATCCCTGGGGGATACCTGAGTGAACAGACCTGGTATCAGAGAGGACATCTGCAATTTTTACTCTTTGAGACCAGTTCTCCAAGTAGCTTTTGAACCAGGCAGTGGTTTATCTTTCTGCTTAGAGTGTTAAATTTAGGAAAACCGTGTGATTACACTGCTTTCTGAAATTCTGTGTATGCGCCAGCTCTTCCCACGAGCTGCAGCACTCTGTACTGTTATGACTGTTGTTACATTGAGTACTTACGTGTATTAATTGTATTTATCTGTATTATTTATCTCTATTGTAAATACAGTACCTCTGAATGTACTGTAATACTTGGCCCAGATTTAACCAGGTCCATCTTGTAAATGAGCTTGCTCAATGATGTCCCCTTGGATAAATAAAGATTTTGATTGATTGGTTGATTGACATCAGCAAACACATGGAGAAATAAGCTCAGAACACCAGGAGCTAGTGACTTATCAGCATTCCACCACAGATCACAGCTGCTGCACACCAGTTAGAAACCCAAACAATGGGGTGAAAATGACTCACATTGAGACTTTTGTGGGTCCCCACCTTGCACTGCCAGGTACCAGGTAAGTGCAGCTCTTAAGAAGCTGTTAATCATACCCGACTATCTGAAACAATGAGGGAGATTAGCACTAGAACCTGCTAAAGAAGGAACTGTTATATGCTACCTTTACTGCCCAGCCTACTTCAGACCCTCTTCAGGCCACCCATAGCCCCAAACCCATCACCCTACCTTCTTCTAGGGTTTATCTTGCACCCTGCTTTGCACCCAAGGTATCCCCTGTCCATGGTGGAGGTCCTTGGACTGGCTCAATTCCTTCCAAAAGCCTTGCATTGTGTACAGGGAGCTAATCTTGGTCGGTGGGTGTGAGGTCTGTGAACTTTCATGTGGCCATCATTCTGCATTGGCTAAAGTGTCTTCCAGGTTTTTTTTACCCCACCTCCTCCCAATGGGATGTGCATTCCAGAGCAAGTGGGATGCAAGGCATCTGTTTAGCACAGCACATAGTGTCCCTCCCAGCCCCTGATCACACTCCAGCCTGCACTCCCCTCCGCGGTCACCTAGTTGGCAGTCACAAGGAGGTAGTGGGTCTCTTCCTTCTGCCCAGGGAAGAAAGTATCCTGTGGGATGCTCAATCCCCTCCTTCCCAGCCAGCCCTCCGATGACCCGGGATCATTCCCATACCCAGGTCACCAGCATCACGAGCAGTAGTACTACTGCTGCACTGACAGGCCAGCCCAAGTAGGACTTTTCTAACTTCATTGATAGCCATGGAAGACTTGCACTAGTCCAGATGGACAAGTAGAGGGTTAGCTGCACTAGTCAAGGTAAATTTACACTTTACCCTGGACAAGTGAAACAATGTTAAAAGCAAACCTTGCCTCTAACATGAAAGCTTCCTTTTCTTCACCCCTAACAATTTCAGTAGTTTCTTCATCAATGATGTTAAAAACCTCACAGACATTCTCAAAGATAACATAGTCCTTAGCACTACACTGTAAAATATTTCTTATTGACACATTTATAACAACCAAAAAATGGTACCATAATGTACAGCATCAGTACCAGTGACACGGCGGATGATAGAGAAAGATACAACCTGTACACCACAAAGTACTGGCGGACAGCATATAGAGAGGGTGGCAGATAACAGAGGGAATGTCCATAGAGAGAGAGAACGGCAGAGGAGGTCAGGCCAGCAGATTAGGAAGGTGGCGAATAACAAATGGGCAGATAACAGAGGGTGCAATGTATTAAAGAATTATCTGAGACCTCAATAATACATTGCTTGTTGCCACCCAGATTTCATTTTCTAAGCCCTACTACTATAGGTTCAGAGACAGCCATTTGAATTAGTAAAAAAACACATAGCTCAAATTACTCAGAAAGCACCGTTACAGTCTCAAACACTTTAAAAATAAATAAATGCAGGAACATTTCTAGAATAGCACCATGTGATGCCAAAGCACAGTACTCTGAAACTTATTCACTCACAGCCAAGACTTCTTTAGTACAGGAAGGGAACATCTTTGAAGGAAAGGATTCTAAGACACAGGTGCAATGCCTTCGACAACAGCAAAGCACTGGGCACAAGACTGCCAAGACAAGCTTCTTCCTCAGAGGCTCTGCTGTTAGGGCACCACCTCCCTTCACAGTGTAGTCTGTCCAGTGATTACTGGGTTGTCAGGCTGGTGCTGCATAAATTATATGCATACAAGGACTGGCCCAATCCCATCCTTCACTGTCCATGCACTGACAAATGTCACTGTTTACAACACTGAGCAAAAACAAATGAGAGGAAAATCTGCAATTACATATTTTCAGCACTCCCTTACAATGGGCGTCCTAAGCAACTGCCTAGTTTGCCTAAACTTGAGGTCAGCACTGGAACAGGGTATATGCCTGACAATGTGCCCAAGGGAGAAAAAACTCTACTAAAAGAAGAAAAGAATGTTGTGAATTTCTGCTTTAAAAGTTTGTGTTTGCAGCACCTATGTAGTGTGGGTAGCACCTTTCCCGCGTGGGACAGCAATTTTAAGGGGGGAAATGAAGGACACATCTTATAATGAGGGACAGTTAAGAAGATTCTCAGCCAATAGCCTTTTACTTGTTGACACGTTATACCCAGAATGCTGTACCAAACTCTGTTAAATGGTTGACATTTTCATGCCAACGTCAGACAAATTCTACACGATTCTCATAAGGGTGTATGTAAGTGCCTCCAAGTTGCTATGGCACTACTGTACTTTAGTTTGTACTGTACGTTTGTATTTTTCCCCAGTTGTGGTGATGCTGCTGTGCCCCCACTCCCTCACCCCACCCCTCACCCTAGGCCACTCTTTTTAATGAGTTTTATCCTTGTGTAACTGTAATAAACAGACATGGCACATTCAAACTGATGTGCTCCAGAGGGACTTCAGGTTTCTTTCCATCCAATCTGCAGAGGTGTGAGTCAGCCAAAAAAGAAATGGTGACAATCACAGCTGTCTGTTTATCTACCATAAAGATAAATACAAACGTTGATCATATCATATGGATAGGTATGTCTGCAATGTGGAAATGCCGCTACATTCCAGAACACATATGCTCCACCGCTATGCCATGAGCAAACACACACACACTCATTAAGTGGTCATATATTTTAACATATTATATATAGACTTACATTTTCAGATGCATGCTTCAAGTCTCCCAGCTGTACAATGGGGTAGAGGCAGAGCACTGCTGAAAAGTAAAACAAGGTTTTACATCTCTGTTGGCTCTCCTGAATAAATAATGCAACTTAAAAAACATTGACGAGGATGCCTTGTGTACTGCAGTTAGTCAACATTTTTTTTAGTGAAACATTCCTTAATCAATCAGAATGCAGTTTTTATTTTTACTGACCTGCTAGAGCAATATCCAATCTTGTTACACCTGCAAACTTAACTTTGCATATATTGTTTCAGTGTTGGCTTTAGAACTATCAAAAAATGTAAACTTATGCCTTCAAGTTCAACAAAAAAGAGAAACAACTCAGTGGCATCATTTAGGTGTAGCTAGGGGTTGCAGTTGAGACCCTTGTGATTTCTTTGCAGCCCATATGATGTCTCTTGCAACCCCTAGGAACCCCTAAAACAAGGTCCCCAGGATTTGTGCATACCAAATTTGGTTAGCAGGAGAGCTTTGTAACTTCTATGATTCTGGTGAAATTATGCCACCGAAACATCTTATTTTAAAGCAATTCCATAGTTTTAAAACACACATTACTTAGAAAAAAAATGAAGGCATAAATGACTAAGAACAGAAACAGCATTTGATTCATGACTAGAACATACTAACAATCTGACCCATCTTATATGAGTGTGGCATGGTATGCACCTCTTGGTGAATGTAGCGGTGAGGTCTGAGTGACAGTCCACTCTAGGCCAGGAGTCAACCAAGAAAAACCATGGGAGGAAAAAAAAAATGCAAGATTCCTCTCCCTCTTTCTGTGAGTGTGCGTAGTCTGTAGATAATGTAGTGTTTAGAGCAACAATCTGTTAACCTGGAGAACTAAGATGGAATCCCAGCACCGCCACCATATGACACTGAGTTTTCACCGCCCAGCATCTAAGCTAGTTTGCTGGTATTTTCAGTGGTGTCCAAATGTGTGCACAATTAAAAATTTACTTATTTCTATTTATCTGTCATTTTTCACCAGGAAAAGCCCCCTGAGCTGTGACGCTAGTTTTCAATTTTGAAAGCCTCTATGGATATATTAATGTAGACTATGTTTTACATGGTATTAGCACTTTTGCCTGATGGGAGGTATTTGCTTCTGATTTTACATGCAAATAAACTTTGCTTCTAATTTTAGGTTCAGAATATCTTAAATTGCATTCAAAATAGCCCAAACTGATGGATAGCTCCACAGTGTCTTGGTGGCTGGCAGACACAGTAGAACAGATGCAGATGCTGCTCAGAGATGTGTATGTATCTGCTCTTTTGCAAATGCAGCCCAGGGGTAGTGCGTAACATCCCCTCTCTCATTCTCTCTGTGCTAAAAGATCAGCAGCAGTCCATATCCCTGAAAAGAATTTAGAAAAAAGCTAGAACATACTAATAACCTGACCCATCGTATATGAGTAGGCATGGTATTCACCACTTCAAGCCCGATTGGAGCTGCTCCCCTGCTGCTGTCTGCTAGCTAGATCAAGCTGTCCTCCTTCACCCCGGGCTCCATGCCTGATTGGAGCTGCTCCCCTGACGCCATCTGCTAGCAATCTCAAGATATGGAGTTCTATTGTGAGGCGCCCTGCCAGGACTAGCTTGTCCTTTTCAGACGTGACACCATTTTAGACCAACCCTCCTGCAACTTGCCTGGAGCCTGGCAACTTGGCTGTTGCATCTATTTGCTCAGCTCTTTTCTAAATTCCTTTCAGGGATACAGGCTGCTGCTGATCTGTTTTAAATAATTTTCTTAGCAATTGTCTGCTCTGCTGCCTCTTAGATCCCAGCCTGCTTGCCCATAATTCGAGTCTAGTGTGGCAGACTGCTCCTAATTATGTGTGTGTAAAAGCACTTGTAGCAGAGCCTGCTCCTAATTTTGGTAACCATTTCTAAAAGTAGCCTACAGCTCCTCTGATTGCTATAAAAGGAGCCTGTGTTTCTAGCAAAAGGAACCTGCAGATTTCAAACGGGGATTTTAGCACAAGAAGCCTGCTTTTATTAAGGAGCCTGCAGATATTAAGTAAGAAGCCTGCAGCTTTTAATCAGGGTTTTTAGCAGGGGAGCCTAGGAGCCTGCTGATATTAAGTAAGCAGGTAGCAGATTTTAAACAGCGATTTGAGCAAAGGAGTCAGCTGATCTCACCTAATGATTTGTCTGCCTACAGCCCCAATGCTACTTTGCCAGCTTACTTGTGTCTTAGGGGAAGTAATGTATTGAGAATGTTTCTGATTGCTGCCTAGTATATTTGTATTAGCTTTTCCGCGAACTTAAAGTCATGAACTGGTTTATCTACTGCTAAAGAACTGTTGTACTTGTTCTGTTTCTATTTCTATTTCTGCCTTCTACTCCCCCTTCTCTCTTTCTGTGCTATTTGTCCCGATTTACAGCTTGTCTGTTCTCTCCTGCTGTGCCCCCACCCCCATCTCTCAGCCCCACTTCATCATTATCCTAAACTGACCTCTGTCTTACTCACTTCAACCTCTCCCCTAATTTCACTACTCCTAAACCTTCTTTTGTTTCTTGTGCTCTCCCTCCGCCCACCCACCACTTAATTTAGACTTTTTTTTCACATCTCAGCTGCCCTCCTTTGCTCCAGGCTCCATGCCCGATTGGAGCTGTTCCCCTGCTGCCGCCTGCTAGCAATCTCAAGGTACAGAGTCCTATCGTGAGGCGCCCTGCCAGGATTAACTTGTCCTTTTCAAACTTGGTGCCATTTTAGACCAGTCCTCCTGCGACTCACCTGGAGCCTGGCAACTTGGCTGTTGCATCTATTTGCTCAGCTCTTTTCTAAATTCCTTTCAGGGATACAGGCTGCTGCTGATCTGTTTTAAATAATTTTCTTAGCAATCGTCTGCTCTGCTGCCTCTTAGATCCCAGCCTGCTTGCCCATAATTCGAGTCTAGTGTGGCAGACTGCTCCTAATTATGTGTGTGTAAAAGCACTTGTAGCAGAGCCTGCTCCTAATTTTGGTAACCATTTCTAAAAGCAGCCTACAGCTCCTCTGATTGCTATAAAAGGAGCCTGTGTTTCTAGCGAAAGGAACCTGCAGATTTCAAAAAAGGAATCTGCAGATTTCAAACAGGGATTTTAGCACAAGGAGCCTGCTTTAATTAAAGAAGCCTGCGGCTATTAATTAAGGAACCTGCAGTTTTTAATCAGGGTTTTTAGCAGGGGGGAGCTTACCTTATCTAAAGAGCCTGCTGAATTTAATTAAGCAGCCTGCAGATTTTAAACAGTTATTTGAGTAAAGGAGCCAGCCAATCTTATCTAGTGATTTGTCTGCCTACAGCCCCATGGCTACTTTGCCAGCTAACTCGTGTGATCCCCAACGCCTGTAGTGTCTCCCCTCCCACCTGCACTATCTGGGCATTTACTTATATAGCTTGCACCGACCAAGCAGGGTTAGCTTGCACCGACCAATCAGTGTTTAGTTCATCTCCTTACTTTCCACTTGGCTCGTTATACTGCCTAGCCACTAGAGGGCCCTTTCAGCTCAATCCTCCTTTCCTAAAAATGCTTCGGTCAATTTTATACCAAACTCTAAATTTACAAGCATTTGAGCCTGCTCCAGCATAGCTGCCACCCAATAAATTACCCTGTTCACCCAAATTGTAGGCTCCAAGCCTCCAACACCTTCTCCAAATCTCCGATAATGGATAAGCTTGGCTGTATGGTTATTCTCTCCTGCTTTCTACTCTTTTGCTCAGCTGACTACCTCATTGTCCATTCCTTGAAACCACCTCCTATTTGCAGTATGCACACTCCATCTTATATCTGTACCGCTGATGCAACACATATGCATCTCGTTTTTCTTTGTCTCCCCAAAAGTAGTGCTGCTTACCTAGGCCATAGGCTAAGAAAATCTCTGTGCCTTTATACTACTCGTTCTAAGTTCCGTAGACACCAACTTCACACCTCATCCTTAACCTTCCTTACCCTACTTATCCTGCTAATTAGGGCAGGTGATATTGAGCTCCTCCGTGGACGTACCTCTGCACAATGCACCTTAACACATAGAACCCCAAAAAGGTTGAAAATTGCCCATTTAAATGCTCGACGTATTCGCCCTAAAATGGAGGAACTCGAAGCCTGGGTCAGACAGCATGCACCTGATGTACTTAGCATCAGTGAGTCATGGTTGGAGCCCAGCATAAGGTAGCATTAACAGGCTACAACTGTTTTAGAAAGGATAGGGTGGGAAAAAGAGGTAGTGGGGTCCATATGTATGTCAGATCTGACCTGAACCCTACTGAGACTATCTTGACTGGTACCGGCCCCCAAGTTGTGGAATCGTTATTTCTCTCCCTGGCCTTAGGATCCTCTAAGAAAATAATAGTGGGATGTGCTTATCTGCCCCCCTAAGGAGGCCAGTACATGCCTTCCCTCCTTCGTTCATTACCTCCCTAGCCAACCTACCGAGTCATGATTTCGTACTCTGTGACAATTTCAACACTGATTGGCTGAATCCTCACTTGAATAAGGCATGCACTGTACTTGCAGATAGCGGTCTAGTACAACTTCTTAACGAACCGACTCATATTAATACTAAAACTGGAAACCACTCCCTGCTTGATTGGGTGATCACCAATTGTGCCTATTAGGTTAAAAATGTAGACGTCCTTCCTGACAGCATTAGTGATCATTTCCCACCTACTGCATCTGGCGCAACAACTTCCCTAAACCCCATGCAAAGCTCTCCCAGGTACGGGATATATCCCATTTTAACACTAGTGCCTTTGTTGCATCTCTCAATGAAGTCGACTGGGGACCCATCAATACATTTCCTGACATCAACCAGGCTCTTGACGTCTTTATATCCGCCTTCACTGCAATAGTTAATATTCATGCTCCGCTGAAAAAGTGTAGGTCTAAAGGGCTAAAAGCCCCTTGGCTTACCAGGGAGCTTTGAAAACTCATGTCCTCCAGAGATAAAGCCTGGTGGAGACATAAACATAGTGGACTATCTACAGACTGACTAGTCTACAGGGAGCACTGGAACAAATGTAAGAGCAACATTAATATGGCCGAGCGCCTTCATTACAGGTCTCTCCAAACTGAGAACCTTTGCAATCCTAGGGAATTCTGGAGGCAGGCAAACTCACTGATCAAGGGCAAGAACTCAGAAGTCCCTAGTTCCATTACCGTCCAGGGCTCTGCTCTCTTGAACCCCCCATCCATCGCCTCTGGCTTTAATGAATTTTTCACTAACCTTCAAAGCTACACTTCACAATTTACCAATCCCCCCCTTCACACTTCCTGGCCCCCCCAAGTAAATCTTGGAGCCTGCCCAGCCTTCCACCTGAAACTTGCCACCTTTAAGGAAGTCTACCGCCTACTTGCCAATCTGAAAGCTGGTGGCTCCCCTGGCTTTGATACCCTCAGACCTAGATTTCTTAAACTGGGGCTGCTGCTCTAGCTCTCCCCGTCCGTGACCTGTTCAACCGGTCCTTTCTCTTGAGCACTGTCCAAGATAAGTGGAAAGTTGCAGTGGTTGTTCCAGTGCATAAGGGAAGCCTGAATACCCCAGTTGAGAATTACAGGCCAATCTCTATCCTCTTCCCACTTGCCAAAAGTCAGGAACTTATTCTATATGACCACCTACAGGACTACCTCAAACTACATCATCTGCTCTCCCCCTTCCAGCATGGTTTCCAGAAAAATCATAGCACCCTTACTGCCCTAACCAAAGTCACCTGTGATCTGTTGCAGGCCATGGACCAAGGCCTTGCCACCGGGGCTATTTTTGTTGACCTGACTAAAGCCTTTGACTTGGTCAGCCATGGTCTTCTGCCACGTCAGCTACATCTCCTTGGGCTTGACACCAATGCCCTACTTTGGGTCCAGAGCTATCTTTCTAACCATTCTCAAAGGGTCAAGTGGGCTGGCTCTTCATCTGACCTCAGACACATTTCCCATGGAGTACCTCAGGGCTCCATCCTGGGCCCTCTTCTATTCTCCCTCTTCATTAACGAGTTACCTATCAACTGTGGAGGGGCCTCTGTGCATCTCTACACAGATGATGCCATTACAGTACCTACCGATCCTCCTCTGACATGGGTGGATGAACAACAAATTAGCATGTGATTTGCATGCTCTACAGGACTGGTTCCTTGAACATTGACTTGTTCTGAACACAAACAAAAATTAAGTGCATGCTATTCTCCCATCCTCCATCCTCTACACTTAACAATCCCCTCCTTGTGATCCTTGCCCGTAATGATAATGTCCTGGAATCAGTACTATCCTTTAAATATCTGAGAGTCACCCTTGATACTGCACTCTCTCGACAATCATGTCACCTTCCTTACCAAATCTATAAACCAAAAGCTTGGCATGTTTTACCGGATCCATCCCTTACTCACATCAGCCTCTCACTATAAGATCGCTGCTGCATCGCTTCTTCCCCTACTGATGTACTGCACACTTCTTTTGCTAACAGCCAACTCATCAATCCTTTCCCAGCTTAAACAGGCCTATCACAGGGTGGGTAGATTTGCCTTGGGGGTCAATATCCATACACACCACTGTGATGTCCTTTCTTCTTTCGGTTGGTTAACCTATGAATCTAAGCTTTGTTTTTCCACTCTCTGCCTGTTGCACAAATTGGTCCATAAGTACACTTCTCCCTGCCTTGGTGAGTTTGTTCAACTTCGGCAACCACATTGAGCACTTAGGTCTGCCTTCCTGCTGCTGCTCATTTGCCCTAACCACGGCTAGCTGTGGCTCGTAGATCATTTGCTGTCTCTGCCGTGAATGCCTGGAACTCCCTGCCTCACCCTCTACTTTCCTGTTCATCGCTCTCCAAATTTAAATCCTCATTACTATCCCACCTCACTGCATCCTCTGCCTGTACCTGCTCCCGATGACTCTCCTCAAATCTTCCCTGAACAGCAATTCTACCTTGCGGAACCACTCCTGAGCCCGTCTAACCTATTTCTTGTGTATCTTAAATTACTTTGAATGTATCCTTTGCTAATATAATCCTCTTCTCAGCCGGCGTGGCTGCTTTCCCTACGCTGTTCTTGCCTGCTCCAACTATCTTCGTTCTTTCATAAAAGACTTATTATACTGTCTCAGCCAATTTTATTTTGTTTTTGCACAACATATGTGATGTATATATTGTGTGTGTATAGTTATCATTGAAATTGTTATAACAAATTGTAACCTGTACTGTCTCTATAAATACACTGTATTTCTTGTTTGTACCGCTCTTCCGGGTCGCCTCTGAAAAAGGCCCACCTGGTTACCAAAATCCAATAAATAAATAAAAAGTGTGGGTAGTTACAATAAGAGAAGGATGAAAACTATTATTATCAGTGGTCGACGGTGGGGGGGGGGGCTTCGGGGCTGAAGTGCTCACTTGGGAAATTGCTTAGTATAGGTTAGCCTTGAGTTGGATATCACAGCAGCAGGAATTTTTAAAAAGGTAAGCACTGCAGATGCAGCTGCTTACTGCTTTACTGCCGACTTGTATGACTCCGAGTCCCCCACCTGACCTGACCTGATGGAGTAGCAGTAATAAGCGGATGGTAAAAGAAAGTACTGACTTTCAGTTTTTCCAGCACTGGCTCTTTCTTGTAAGGTGCAGCAGGGGGTGGGCATGATGAACTAACTTAGTGGTGAGTTCTGGTGCTGTCATTGCATGTGCTGTCAAGTCATGCATTGTTGCCACCCAACCCACAGAGACAGGTATTAGCAAGGAAGTGTTTGCATTGTTGGCTCTCACTCCTTGCTTGCAGCAGCGCATGCACACATCATCTGGCAAAAGTGGTACTGTACCACATGGGGTGCTTAGTGTTTTGTTTTGCCTTTTACCAGCATCCATGTGGTACAATGCTATATAACCAGCATGCATGCTGTCTGTGTGTAGTCATCCTTTGGAGCCAGATCGAGAGACAGCACCTTGCTGAGTCATTGTGAACTGAGTGAAATTTCAGTTATTGTGTGTGCGAGGGCAATGACTTAAAAAGTTGAATATTACACAATCTTTAGTCTTACTCAGCTCTCACTTTCATTGACTCACTGAACAACTGAACTGGTGAGATAACCGCAACAGCAGGGAAGGTCACTTGTGCTGGATGTGTGCTCAGGAGAGAGCGTGGGGGACTGAGCCTTTGCTGTGTCTGATAAAAAAAAAAACAACCAGAATTTCAAAAAACTGGAAAAAAATCAAATAAAAAAAAAACATTCAGACAATCTGAAATGCGCAACTGCTACTGTCAGCGATGGTGGTGGACAGGAGGAGCGATACAGACTTGTGCATTAGCGTGGCATTCATGGCAGCTTGCTATTCATCAAGACTTTTGCTGGAAAAACGCTCAGACTACATCACAGAGAATGAAAAAAAAAAAAATTTTTCTGGGGGCCTAAGCAGTCCCCAGATCCCCATATATTGACTTGGGTATTTCCCAGTCTCAAGTCCCCTTAGTTATGCACCTAAATGTTCGCTTCTGAATATAGTTACAGCATTTCTGTTTAATGTTAACATTTTCAAGGTTTCTTTTTACACGTTTCCAGTTTGGTCAAATAACATATTTCAGACTATGTAGCACAGCCCTTATCTGATACAATGTATTAGGGCCTCCATGTGGGGCAGTCATCTTTTATGGTATGAGAAACTCTGAGCACGCGGTCTGGGCGAGAGGGCTGTGAAGTGAAGCTGAGCCATTCTGGCTGCCCATACTTCATCCCTGAGTCTCTTATGCCATAACGACCCCCATGGAAACACTATTTACATATTTTAGAGGGAACGTTCCCAACCAATTGGGGTGCTTCTTTCCTATGTGCAAGACACTCTTATTCTGTGAAACATACATAGAAACATAGAATTTGACAGCAAATAAAGACTGCTTGGTCCACCCAGTCTGCCCATTTTTCCCTACCTTCAGTATCACTGTTGACCCAGCTTGCTCTCCCATTCTTTCTTCCTCTCCCTTTTCCTCCACCAAGATTCCCTTATGCCTATCCCATGCATTCTTGAACCCCTCCCTTGTTTTCACCCCCACCACCTCCACTAATAGCATGTTCCAGGAATCCACCACTCTCTCTGTAAAGAAGTACCTCCTCACATCTCTCTGGAATCTACCCCTCTAGTTTCATAGCATGTTCCCTTGTTCTTGACCATTTTTTCTGAAAAATACTTCCCTCCTGTACCTTATTTACCCCTTTGAGACATTTAAAAGTCTCTATCATATCCCTTCTCTCCTTCCTCTCTTCCATAGTGTGCATGTTGAGGTCCTTTAGTTTCTCCTCATAGAGCTTTTGATGCAGATCATGCTCCAATTTAACAGATCCACCACTTCAGCCACACTCTAGTGATTTCTTGGTGGGTGCTGCTGTAAAGGGTGACTAAATCCCAGCTACAAACTCCTGTTGTCCTGGAACTTTTTAACTCCTTCTGCCACTTTGCTAGCGACTCCCCTTCCCGCTCCCACCACTGTGAATTCTATCACTCCCTAACCTTCCTTCCACTATCTCATAGATGCATATCTCACTGTGCCAAACTAACCTCCAAATTCTGGTTCGCGGGGCTCCCCTCCTATCTCTCATCCTCTCTCTCCACTTCACCTCCCCCCACCCACTCTCTCAGATCAATTGACGCCCGCACCTTGGCGGTCCTTTGCCACTCCACCCTCATCGGTCAGACTGGTTTCACCCATCATTTCCCTAAAATCAGGAATTCCTTCCCCCCTGAAATATGACACTCCTCCTCCAACTACTGCCTTACCTCTGCCCTACACAATTACCTTTCTCTCAGCTGTTCCTGCTTTAACCCACCTTAATACCTATCCCCAGTTTCTTCCTTCCTACCATGACCCCCCCCGGCAGGGTTCTCAACATCCTGATAGGAGGAAATCAGGAAATGGCTACCCCTTCTCCTCATATTCAGTTCTTGCCTCTCCCCCTCTCTTCTCCACCTGCCCTTCTGGGTCACCAGTGTGCACAACCTAACCCCATCCTTTTTACTCCAACAGCACTTGCGTACTACCTCGAGCCTGCTCCTGGTACACTCATGCACTATAAATGGTTCTATCGCATTATTATTGTTTTGTACGTTTATATGTTCTTTTGTATGATTTTGGACATGTGTTGTAATTTACCCAGTGTTCCACCACTGTTTGTTGTACAATACCTTGTGCTCCAACTGTTATACAATCTTACATGTTGTATTGTTTGTACTAACCACATACTATTGTAACTGATCATCCTTCACAACCCTATGTAACCACTCCCCCCAGGTCGCACCATAAGATGAGCAACTTTTTGTTCAGTGTGTCCTCCTGGTGAAACATTTCAATAAATAAATAAAATAAAATACACATTATATCAGTGTTAACGTACAGCTGTACTCCCAAGAGAGCTATAAAAACTATATGGCACACACAAAGAAATGCTGCTGAAAGTCAAATTCATTCCAGTCTGAATACAATTAAAGGCAGTAACATATAAATGTGCTACAGACAGTCAGTCAATGTCACCGATAACAGAAGGATAAGCCCCAGCGCTTTGCCACAGAGGCTTCATAAGGGGGTGGAGACATCAAAGATTGGCAGTTGCTATACAGTCCCATTCATCAGATATCACATGTCTGCTAGCCAATCACAATACTACTCAGATTCATACAGTAATTATTAATTTTCAATTGCAGGATTTGTCATATTTAGTGAACTTACTGGAACAAAAAAATGTACCCATTTCTCCTTAGCTAATTTAATATCAGCAGTAAATTTTTTTGAATTTATCACTGCCCTCTTTAATGATTAATTTGCTAAATCCCAGGGAACACTCTTCAGATAATTTTCCCAGGCTTCCTTATTGTTGAAATCCTGAATCCCACACAAGGGTGCTTTTGTTACTCTTAACCTTGTGGGACTGGTCCCTTTTCAGTATAGGTTTCTAAAGTTATGACATTATATGTGACATTCCTTTCCTGAATTAATAATCTTTCCAGTTTCAGAAATGCTAATTTAATATCATTTGTCATCAGATGAGGTGAGGCAGAGCTTTTTGGGTCAGCAATGGATCCTCGCTGCGCAACGTCTCCTTTGCCAGCAACTGTCTTGCTTATAGCATGGGTACAGTCTCCAGACTGAAGCTGGATCAGCTTGTGCTCATGCCTGCTACTCCATATCCAGTATTCATTTTCTTTTTCTATTAAAGTAGTTCAGGCACAGTTCACTTGTGGAGTCTGCAATCCTGTCAAAACAATCCACCATTCAGCCTGTCTCCTCCATGGATTCAGAACGGCAACTTGTGGAGTTGTTCAATTTAGTTCAGCTGTACTCCTGTTCAGCTGCCCTCCTCTGTGGGTTAAGTATGGCAATGCTTACTGCTACAGTCCCCTCTTAATTCCGGTTTCTCAGCTTGTCTCTCTCTCCCCAGATGCAGTCATGGCTATGCCTGTCACAATCGCAAAAGTTGGAAAAAATGCCATGTTCAAACAGATTCACCACTTCAGCCATGGCATACATAATTAAACAAGTGTTGTGAATCTGACTATACATCAAAACAACCATCTAAGACAGTACAATAGCCCACACTATAAACAATTAAGTTGTTGGGTCAGTGTGCAAAAACTTACTTTTAGTAAATAACACGAAGATCTAAACAGATCCAGCCTTCTAAATCTTATAATGACTCATTAAGTTTAAATTAAACTGCATAATAATGCTATAGCTGATTTTTAGCGGCATTTCTTTTGTGTGCCAAAGAGTTTTTATAGCTCCCTTGGGAGTGTAGCTGTACTGTGTAACTGACATGCATTATTTTAGTTGCTGTCCTCTGGATTGCCTCCACTCTATCTATATCCTTTCAGAGATTTGGGGCTCGATTCTCCAAACTCAGTACAAGCTGTGCCAATGGCAATTTGCCCTGATTGCCAGTGCACTAGGGATTCTCTCTCGGGTAGGATTCAGGCGACAAAGTCCTGCAGCTTGCAGCAACTGTGGCCATGTACTACACGGTGCATCCGGATGGGTTGTTGCATGCTGCGGGACAGCTGTGCACCACACTAGGATGTTCCTGGTGTTCTAGTGGACCCCCCCAGCGCTAATCCCCTGTTTTATTAAAATGACGCCTGTTCCTAGTCTCCCCCAGCGTCAATCTGCCTGTATAATAAAATATCCTTCCTTGGTGGTCTAGCGGACCCCCTCCGTATCCCAGATCTGCCCATATAACATAGCTGAGCAGTCAACAGTTGTATACAGTATGCGCTGCTTGACAGCTCAGTAGGTGGTCAGCCGTGGTGGAGAGCAGAGGGCTGTGCCAGTTGCTGGCTTGGGGATGGGACAGTGGGGAGCAGGGTGGTGTGGCATTGCCTGCTGGGGTGGAGGTCAACTTGTCCACCAGGGAAATATATATTTATGTTATGTGGGCAGATTGGGGATGGGGGAGGTCCTCTAGACCACCAGGAAAGGATATTTTATTATATAGGCAGATCTGGGCTGGTGGGGTCTGCAAGACCACCGAGGATGCGTGTCATTTTAATAAAACAGGGATCAGGGCTGGAGAGGGTCCACTAGACCAGCAGGAATGTTATTATTTTAATAAAAGGTGATTGGGGCTGGGAAGGGGGTACTATGACACATGTTCTCTAACCCTCCCAGAAAACACACTATGTAAGTACCCTTAGACCAGCCCTGGCTGGTCTAATGGTACTTAGAAGTTTGCCTTCTGGGAGAGTTTTGAGAATCCCGAATTAGGGGAAATGCCAGCCTGTTTCTGCCACAAGCACCCAGTGCCATGCTGCAACCCATTTTGTGCCACAAGGACAGCACAAGACCCCTTTTGTGAATGCAGCCTGCATTTGCAACAGGCTGCATTTGTGAATTGCTCCTGTCGCATCTTTTGGAGCAAGCCGCACCTTGTGCCATTCCTTGTAGCACAAGCCCCTTGCACTATTCAGGGGGGCTTTGAGAATCGGGCCTGTGGTCTCCAGAACAGGACAATACTCTAGATGGGGTCTTACCAATGCAGTAGAAAGAGGCAGCACACTTCCCTCTTGCTGCTGGTGATACCTCTCCTATGCACAGTAGCATCACACTAGCCCGCCCAACTCCCTTGTCACACTGCCTAGCCAACTTTAGGTCATTAGGTATGATTACCCCCAGGTCTGTTTCCTGCTTGTTGGTTTGCCATACCACTTCCTCCATTTTGTACTCTGCCCCTGGTTTTCTGTCCCTAAGTGAAGAGTGTCTCACACACAGCTGCCCTTGAAATGGGCATGTTCAGGCAAAGTTTAAAAAAAATTATATATTATTAATCGAGCATGAGGAATAATATATAAATATTCATTCATTAATGCACTAGTTAGGGTAAAACTGACAAAAGTAGGGAAATGTGTCGTTAGGGTTTCCGACTCTAAAACCCCACCCCCAACTTCCAGACAGCAACAGGAAAAAATATTAAGCGTTCACCTCTCCAGCATCTTTACAAATCAGGCATGGGGTGTGCCTTGGGGTTGTGAACTGAGAAGACACAGGAGAAGTAAAAGTGTAGTGTTTTTACTGTTGTTGCCTGGAGGGTGGGGGTGAGGTTTCATAGTTTCATAGTTTAAGGATCAAGTTTGTAGGCATTAGCCTTTAATGACTTGTCACATGTAAGTGGTATTGTGTTACCTGATCTACACCCATATGATTATCAAGTTCTTTTTTGAATTGGTCTGTCATTCTACTATATACCATGTTTACAGGCAGCACATTTCAGGCACTAACCACCCTTTGACTGAACGATTGACTCCTTTTGTTGGTTCTAACTATTTTTCCCCTCTGCTGCATTCCATGGGACCTTGTCATTTTTCCATTTTCATTTCTACACAGCCTCGAGGTTATCCATAATTGTTCATTTTGAAACATTCAAAGGTCACCACGCAGCTTTCTATACTGAATGGAATTGAGCCCTAATGTATGTAATCTTTCCTTGTATGTCAATGCTTTCAAATTATGTATTTTTTTGTAATTTTTCTCTGCACTCATTCCATATGCTTCATACTGCCTATATTATAAACTGATACAAAAGGAGCACAGTACTCCAAGTGCGGTCAGACCAATGAAGTGTATAGCGGAATAATAACCTCTCTCCTTCTGCACTTGACATTTCTCAGTACGCATCCAACAGTTCTTGGTTGGAAACCCTCATACCACATTTCTCTACTTTTGTCAGTTTAACCCTAACTAGTGCATTAACAAAGTTGTTTGCAATGAATTTCCTTACTTTTTGAGATAGTATAATGATATCCTTATTTGCCTGTGGAAGGGCCCTGCGCTTCCATTTGTGCCAAAACAGACATTTCTTTCCTTTGTTGTATGGGCTTATTAAACTTCCAATGTTATTCTACAGGAATGTGCATTTTTTATTTGTTATGCTTTTTTACATGGTCCCTAAATGTCTGGTGGGGAATATGCATTATTCTTATAGTACTCTTTAAGACCTTTGGTTTGGTATATAGACTGTCCCTTAAGTCCAAAGACTGAGAAAGTTATGGCTTGTTGAAGTTCCAATGTTATGCTATGGGAATTTGCAGATTTTATTTTTTTTATATTGCCCCTAAATGTTGGGGAGGGGGTTATATATGTTATTCTTGAAGTACTCATTAAGACCTTTGTTCTGATATATTGATTGTCCCTTAAGTCCAATTATTGAGGGAGGTATTGCTTGTTGAAGTTCAAATGTGTGGAAAAAAACTAAGCCGAAAATATTTTTTTGTATGAAGGAATCCTTTTTCATATGAAACATTAAACCCATATGAAAAAAGATGCCTTCATATGAAAAAGAGAATCAGGGAAAAAACTAAGTCCCTGATTCTTTTTTCACATAAGGGAATCATTTTTCGAGAAAGAATCCCTTCATCAGAAAAAAAGAATTGGAACTTAGTGTTTTTCCCCCCCAATTCCTTTTTCGTATGAAGTGATCCTTTTTCATGAACTTTTTTCATTCATACAAAAAAGGTTCCCCTCATATGAAAAAAGATTTTGGACTTCGTTTTAATTTTTTCGGATTCTTTTTTTGTATGATGGGATCCTTTTTCGTGAGCTGTTTTGTTCATATGAAAAAAGGATGCCCTCATATGAAAAAAAAAGGTGGCTTAGTTTTTTTTCCAGATTCAGTTTTAGTATGAAAGGATCCTTTTTCATATGGCTGAATTCTTTTTTCATGTAGTCTTACAAAAAAGCGGAAGCGGTCACAAGTGGGCTTTATGCAGGGCAGGCAGGGCAATGATAACCTCCGAGTTATGATAAACATAATTCATATTGCAACCAGGGGATCAGATACGGTTGTCGTGGTTGCCATAGATGCTGAAAGGCATTTGATTTGATACAGTGTCATTTTTTATTTTATGCTCTTACAACAATGGGCATTGGTCCAGTTTTTCAGACATGGATTAGGATTTTGTATTCTTTCCCACAGGCCAGGGTACTGGCTAATGGTATTCTATCAAAACCCTTCTCCCTATTTTGTGGTACAAGGCAGGGCTGTCCAATTCGTCCTTTTTTATTTGCACTGGCTTTTGAGTCACTTAATGCGGCTCTCAGGCAGCAAACAGATAATCATGGTATCAGAGTTGGAAACAGGTCATTTTCTACCCTGCTTTAAGCAGATAATATTCTAACCCTCTTACAAGTAGACTCTTCTCTGCCCAAAGCATGGAGATCCTAGTTGGGCCTTAATAGGGTGCTAACAGATTAAATGGTCTCCATCAGGCATTCAATATTTAGGTATAAACATTTCAAGTTGACCCCAAGATATGTGCCATAAGAATATTTAGGACATGCTGGATTCCGTACATGCAGATATGAGTAGATGGGCCAAACTCCATTTAACCCTTTCTAGAAAGATTGCTGCTATCAAAATGATGGTGTTCTCTAAGATGTTCTTTTGTTTAAGTAACTTGGCAATGCCTATATTAGGCCTTTGGGACAAAATTGATAGGCTACTTTCCAATTTCATTTGGGAAGGTAAATGTCTGTATATTGGCAGAACAGTTCTCCAGGCACCAGGGACAGAGGAAGGATGGAGCATGCCTTGGCTGTGGGCCTATCATGCCTGCAGTGGTCTTAGGCAAACCATGTACTGATTGGATCTATTTTCCTTGAATGATCCCCTTTGGTTAGAGATAGAGCAATCCCTTCTGGCCCCTATACCTTTGGTAGTTCCCCTACGGGATCCCCTTTTCTAGCACTTACTGCCCTACTTTACCTATTTTTATTTACTAGGCAAATTTGGAATAGAATAATGAAAATTCTCCATTGGAATCCAAATTATTTTGGACCCTATGAACCTTTATGGAATAATCCTAAGATCCAGCTGGGGGTTCCCAAATAATGTGGCATTCCTGGTCTTCAAAAGGGTTCAGACAAGTGGGTAACTTAATAGACCTGTGTTGTAACTATTTATTTTATGTATTTATTTATTTATTTATTTTTGTTGACCGGGTAAGCCCACTGAACCCAAATGGTCCCTTTTTCAGGGGTGACCTGGAATTAGTTACATAGAAACCTGAGAAGAACAGGGCACAGCAATGATACAATTAAATAGCTCACAAGCAATAAGCACTATTTTACCAGACAGTCACGAAGGGAATTGCTTAAATCTTTTCAACAACTTCAAACTGAATTTCAGTTATCTATCCGGGACCTCTGGAAGTTTTTCCAGATTCATCATGCCTTGTCTCCGTGTTTTCTCAAGGGTCATGTCCTATTACACACCGATCTAGCTAAGCATTTACATAAATTGTTTGCACTGCCAAAAGGCCATACAAGCACTATCTATAAAACTCTGCAGGAAATAAAACTTCCAAATTGGGATTCTCACAAGATTAAGTGGGCTACTGAGTTGCAAAAAAACACTAGATAGTGATGCACGGTCCAATTGCTAGTTTGAAGCCCATTGAGCCTCCTTGGATCTGAAACTAGTTGATCCAAGAGAAGATACTGAGTAGATGGTATAGGAGGCCAGACAAATTAGTTCAGATGGCCCTATCCACCTCTGATGTAACTTGGAGATGTAAGAAGGATCCTGGGGGACGGTATCATATTCTTTGGGGTTGTACTTTAGCAATGGAATGGTGTCTCTCAATCTTTACCATGCTAGAACAAGATTTAAACATCCATTTGCTTTGCTACCCTCAATTTTGGATTTTGGGACATTTCTATATGCTACCTCTGGAAGGTCTGCAGTATAAAACCCTGTTACATACAGTGACATTAGAGGCTAAATGTTTAATTCTCCTAAGATGGCTGCCTCCTACTATTCCCTCAAAGACTTGTTCGATTCATGCTGTCTCTAGGACAGCCTCTTATCTACAGGTACTGTTCTGGCAAAGAGGAGCACTCCCTATATTTCATAAGATGTGGGCACCATGATCATCCAGACTTCGGGTGTTTTTTTCTCAGAAAACAAACTGATTTTCTTTTACTTTCAAGGCTTCTTAATCTCTTTAAGCAACTAGACCCACACCGCAGTATAGCACAGTGGTTTAAGGCTCTGAGCTGCAAATCTGGTGACATTCAGCAGACAAGGCCTGGGTTTGAATCCCACAGCTTCCACTTGCATACTGTGTGACCCTGAGCAAGTCACTTAACTTCCCTGTGCTCCCAGGTTGCTACTGTAAAAAAGCTTTCAGCTTAGTGTGTCTCACCTGGTTAACTAACTAAACAAACACCTGTAGACGGTCAGCCCACGTATTGCTTTATTTGTTTTATGTAGAGCTTATGTATAGGAAGATGTTGTCATGGTATCGATTTCTTGGATATGTTTTAAAGAACTTGTATGTATTACAGGGTATAGTTAGGTCAGATCAGCTGAATGCATAGAGATTCTATTCCTGGTTCATTATCGTGTATCTTTGTTTATAATGATTGTTAATTCTCTTGTTCAAGTGTATGTTATAAAACCATGAAAATCTTAATAAAAACTGTTCTTATACAAAACAAAAGCAGAAGAGAGTCATGAAAAATGATTTAAAAATGTAAACAAAAAAAAATTGGGGGGGGGGCATTTACTGCAACAGTTAAATGCAGAATCCACCTAACAGGGTCCCAATGATCAAGATACACGTGCTCTTTTTCTCTGTAGGATGTAATTTTTGTGAGTTTTTGAAAAATATTTTTTTTGGAAAAAGAAGGGGAACAAGATGGTAGCCATACGAAAAAGGATTTTTTTTCCTCATGAAAAAGGATTAGCCCTAAATGAAATAGGATCCTTTTTCATATAGACCAAATTCCTTTTTAGTTCCAAGCAGCTATCCAAAAGACTGTACTGTGCATGCTCAGAACTGAAATTTCAAAATGTTATAACTTTGGAACCAATTAATATTTTTTCACCAAACCAGGAAAAGGCACATCTGTGGGCCAAGCCCTTTCTACCCAGAACATTTCAGACCAAAATTCCAAACTGTCTGGGCACAAGGTGATGACAATTTTTTGCTATCCGAATATTGGAATCCGCACATCCAACTGGAACGAAACTTGGCAAGTCAAGAGATCTGCACTCCGAGACCACAAAAGCAAAATTTTATACAAATCTGTTGAACAGTTGTGAAGATATCGAAGTGCAAAATCTGAGGTTTAACACAGAAACCCTTACTCAACCCTAATGGCACTACCGTGCCACTATAATTACCGCCAAGACCACTCTGATGGTTGCAAGAGTGGTCTCACTTAGATTCTTAGGATACCAGAACAGTTCACATTTGATTTGCAGTTTATATACCCTACGACTGAATGTGAGACCACTCTTACAACTGTAAGAGTGGTCTTGGCAGTGGTATCAACATACATTATAAATCGCTAGAATTAGCTGGAGTGATTTATAATAAGTTTCAGGTATTTTATGTTTCACTTTTAAAGATTAAGTGAAGCCTTCCTTCCCCCTGACTGTGAAATGGAATGCTTCACTCCTAATGTTCCTGCACAAGAGACCATTGTCCGCAGGGTAAGAGGTGAAATGGCTCTGTGCCCTGATTGGCTGAAATCACATAAGAGATTCATAACTGCCTTTTAAAAAGTCTCTGCGTGTCTCCAACTAATCTCACAGTTGCTGAATTTGTGACATCACAATCTGTTGCCATGGCAAGCCTAGGATGCCATAAACAAAGGCACTATAAAGTCATCTGTGAACAAAAGCTTTCTACACATACTTTTTTGATAAGCTACCAAGATGAGTTATGAACACTAGAAGGGAAAACTGAAAGTCCTGAAAATTATATTCTCTAGTAAGATTGAATAGCTGAAATATTATATTTATGACTGTACATACTGAAGGGCAGAGTGACTCTTCAAAGACCATGTCAGCATATTATGCATTTTGTTTGATTATTACTCTAGTAATGGGACAGATTTCTAAAGCCCCTAGAATGGTGCAAGGTGCCTGCGTTGAACATGTTGGACACAACAAGCACCTTGAGCCAAGGGATGCACCCCAAGCTATTTTTGAAAGCAGCCTGCATCAATCAGCAGTCTGCTTCCACCAAAATGTGCTTGCACCAGCCTTGCACCACAAAAGTGACTGTGGAATGGCGCTAGGTGGCTTGCAGTACACTCTGGCTGCCATAACCCCAAAAATCTGATTTTCAAAACCCTCCCTGGGGACAAAGTGCTACATACTATTAGATCAACCAATGCCTGGTCTACCAGTAATTAAACATCCCCTTGGAGAGTTGTCCACTGTGTGCCACTGTGTCTTCTTCCTTCCAGATGGAGGACACCTCCTTCTGCTGCATGACTACCCCTTGGTGGCCCAGGTAGAGGGTTTGTTATGTGGGAAGGAAAATAGTGGTTCCTTAGACGTGTCCTTACATCTGTGCACACCTGTTCATCTGGTGAGTGATATGGAGGTGTCATATGCCTAGAGCATGGTCAGCAGAGTTTTGAAGGAAGGGTGGCTCACCCACCATTCTGATGGTGCAGGATAGGCTATTGGCCAGGTTGCTCCTCAGGATCATGCCCAAGGGGATGTGATAAGAGGAGTGATTTACCAGGAAATCATGCAGTAGCCCCCAGGTGGATGAAGCCACCCACATTTCACAGTAGAGTACAACCAATGAATTTTGCTCTTGGGATTTGTGTGGCATCATACAGCAAGGGTGTGCATAACAACACATTACACACTCCTCCCTCTACATAATTCTGTATGTTACATATGGTTTTCTGTCTATTACAGTAGACCAAGGTGGGGCTGTGGACATGGCCTACCTAGACTTTAGCAAGGCATTTGACACAGTCCCACACAAAAGATTAATAAACAAATTTGCCAGCCTGGGAGTTGGTCCCAGGGTGGTAGCCTGGGTAAAAAATTGGTTGGACAAAAGGACACAGAGGTTAATAGTAAACGGAGTCCACTCCAAAGAAAGGAGGGTTACTAGCGGGGTACCACAGGATTCATTACTGGGTCCAGTCCTTTTTAATGTCTTTATAAGTGACTTTGCAAAAGGACTGGAAGGAAAAGTATGTCTCTTTGCAGATGACATAAAGATCTGCAACAGGGTTGATACACACGTGGAGGTGGAAAGGATGAGAAGGGACTTGGCAAAGTTGGAGGAATGGTCAAAAGTATGGCAGCTTAGATTCAATGCAAAGAAGTGCTGCACCAGGGAAACAAAAACCCAGGGGAAGAATACACAATGGGGAGATGTATTAACAACAACAAAAATGGAAAGGGACCTGGGGGTAGTCATATCAGATGACCTAAAGGTAAGCAAGCAATTTGAGAAGGCAGTAAGGATGGCTGGGGGGATACTGGGATGTATAGGGAGAGACATCACCAGTAGAAAACAGGAAGTTGTTATTCCTCTCTACAGAGAGTTGGTGAGACCCCATCTGGAGTACTGTGCGTAGTTCTGGAGACCCCAACTCTGCAAGGACATAGACAGGATGAAGGCAGTTCAGAGGAGGGCAACTAAAATGGTACAGGGTCTGCAACAGAAGCCATATGAAGAGAGACTAAAGGAGCTTAATATGGTATACTGTAAGTACATAAATACTCGCTCTGTCCAGGATCTGCAAAACTACAAGACTGCCAGGAATAAATGCACCGTCGCAATCCAGCAGGCAAAAGCTAATTTCCACCAACTCGAGCTTAACTCCACCTGGGATGAAAGCCGCCGTTTCTGGGATAACATTAACACTATCATAGGGAAATGTGATACCACAGCACCCACAATGATGAGCCACAATAGATCCCTAACAAAGGATCTCAGATCCATCGCAGATATCTTCAATACAACCTTTACGGACCTCAGCTCAGGGCTCCCCCCTAGCTTCCAATTCCAAGCCAGTACCAACCAGCCCACCCCCCAAAGCTTGCCCTCAATGTTCCAAGCCCCCCCATTCTACCTCAAAGTTCTATCTAAAGGTGAGATAAAAAAAAAATCCCTCCCAAATCCTGGGGAAGTCAAGGCACAGCTCCGAGGGCCTTAATCTAAAACTAATCTCTCTTACCCTCAACGAACTGCTAACCCCACTGACCTGTATCATAAATCTGTCCCTCACCTCAGGTACCTTCCCAAAACTCTGGAAAGCAGCAATCATCACCCCTATCCACAAAACTGGTAGTAAGACTGACCATACTAACTATCAGCCAATTTCAATTCTCCCGCCTATCTCAAAAACCCTCAAGTGGATCACCTATGATCAGCTGGTGGAACACCTTGAAAAATACCAGATACAATGCCAGCAGCAGCACAGCTTCCAGCAACGCCACAGCACCACCACCGTGCTACTTGAGTTCACGGGCTACATTCACTGTGTCTTTGACCAGGGCCGCTAGGTGGAGGCAACCTTCATAGACCTCACGAAGGCTTTTGATACAGTCAACCATGACCTTCTGCTGGCCCAATTTGAGGTAATTGGGCTCTCATCAGACTCACTGTGCTGGTTCTGGAACTACCTCTCTGGTCACATTCAGCAGGTAAATATTTTCAATGTCCTCTTTGACCCCCTCCCAGTGTCCATTGGAGTCCCCCAATTATCCGTCCTGGGCCCCCTCATTTTTAACCTCTTCTTAAACAACCTTCCGCTCGCCTGTCACCAAAAAATTCTTCTCTACGCAGATGATGCTGTGATCTACACCAGCCACTCTGACCACATCGCACTGGAGCAGTGACTCCAACAGGACTTCTACATTGTGGAAGACTGGTTTAACAAAGCTAGACTTCTAGTCAACCACAAAAAGATGAAATACATGCTCTTTGCCCCAGTGTACAGCCACCACAGGGCTGCAACTCTGAACATCCAGAACTTACAACAGATCCCCATAGAACAGTCCCCAAATTTAAATATCTATGCCTCACCCTTGATAGTTCCCTCTCATATGCCTCACATATCGATCATGTGGCCTCCACAGCTAACAGGAAGCTTGGCCTGCTCTACAAGCATCACAACTGCCTCACTGATAAGGCCCTCCAGCTTGCCATAACCAGTTTGGTCTTCTCAACCATTGATTATGGCCTTGCTATCTACAGCGCAGCCCCTGACAGCACCCTCAAGAGACTCACCACCATGCTTAACAAAGCCTGCTGACTTGCTCTCGGAGCCCCGCAACTGATCCGCACCTGCCACCTCTACCAGCAAACTGGCTGGCTAAACCTGGATGACAGGGCCCATTATCAAACATGTCTCCTTGCCAAAAAAGTCACCTTGGGCCTTTTGCCACTGGGGCCCAGCTCCCTCATACACCAGGTAGCTTCAACAAGGACCACGAGGACATCCAGCAAGATCCCCACCAAAATCCCCTATCGTCGCACCACCCAAGGTCGGCGGCCTTTCGACTACTGGGCTCCGCTATGGCTCACCTCACTCCCACCGGAACTTACCACCATTAGGAAAATCAGCTTGTTCAAATCCACGCTTAGATCCCACCTGTCCCGCCAAAGGCAATGCACCTGCCCTAACCTGACCAACCCTCCTGGTACAAATTGTTTGACTACCCTACTAAATGTGCACTTATGCTACTCACCCATTCCGCCGCTTCCCCCTGCAACTCCCACCCCCACCTTCCCCTACTTACCTTCCTCCCCTGCCCCTTTCCTAGTCCCACCCTACCCTCTTTTCTCTGGGGTCAATGCCCCTTCTCATTTTCTTCCCTCTCCTTTCCACCCCCCATGCCCTCCTGACAAGGCGAGCCAGAGGTTCCCACTTGCAGTACACCTATTTCTACTCCACCTCCCCTTTTTACTCAATTACCTCCTCCCCCCCTCATTCTTACCTCTGATTCAACCATGACTCTGTCTGTGTGTCAAGTTACACACCATATCCCCAGGTCCTCTTTTAAGTCATAGTGCTCTTGACATCTGTCTTATGCTCTTTGTTAAACTGTAGTTTACACTTGTACGTTTGTACTTTCTTCCTGACGTGGAACCTTTGTAAATGAGCTGGTAGCTGAAAGGTTGTAATCCGGGACTTCAATAAATAAATAAATAATAAAAAAATAAAATACCCTTGAGGAGAGAAGGGAGAGGGGGGGATCATGATAGAAATGTTCAAGTGCCTCAAGGGAATCCACAAAGTCCAAGAAGGTAGCATCTTTCAGAAAAAGAGATGTGCAAGAACAAGGGGACACAATTTGAAGATAGATGGGGGATGGCTCAGGGGCAATGTGAGAAAGTATTTTTCACAGAGAGGGTGGTGGACACATGGAATGGCCTTCCTGAGGAGGTCATGGGGTCAAAAACAGTGCAGGAATTCAAGAATGCACGGGACAGACATAAGGCAATTCTTGTGGGGAGTAGGAAGAAATAGGCTGTTGATTAACTAGGATCTGCAGCTTATCCAATAGGTAGGGAAATGGGAAGACTAGGTGGGCCAAGTGGTCCTTATCTGCCATCAAAGTCTATGTTTCTAGGTTACCCATTTTTTTATATAACAGAATTCTATTTGCTAATGTTTAGCAGGAGGAAACTTGTGCAAAACATTGATTCTTACTAAAACTAAATCCAATGTGCATACAGTATATCCCCAGTGATAGTAATCCCATGAGCATATATCCCCAGTGTTAATCTCCTTGTACTGGTTACTGATAAACAGAAAGTGCATGTTGCGATATTGGGGCCTTATTGTAAAACATTAGCACACATTAGCAGCATGCTAAGTGTTAATAGCGTGGACTGCAGCCTGTAAGCATGGTTGCTGTGTGTCATATACAAGATTCAGCATTTTCTAAGCGTGTAACACATAATGACAATAATGTGCCCTTGCAAATCAGGGGATCACAGTGCATATAGTCTGCACTGGTATCTTTAAGGGCTCCTGGATGCTCTAACATGCTGCAAGTGTAGTGCTAGTTAACATTCCTGAAACCATGTTTTAACAACACACTGATGCTAACATATAGTTAAAAGAATGGAACCCAGTATGCCCCCTCCCTAGTGCATTGTCCATTATCACATTGGGCACACTCTCTGAAAGTCTTATGACCCCCCAACCCAAACATGATGCCCACTGGTATTGAAAAATTATTCCCTGGTGTTCTCTGGTACTCCATTCCTCACCTGACCCCTGTCGGCATTGAAACATTAGTTTGTGGTGTTCAGTGGTAACTACCCCATCCATCACACACTCTCCTTTGACATTGCAAAATCAGCCCTTGGTGTTCACTGGTCCCTCACCATCCCAGTGACCTCCAGCCTCAACATCCATGCAGCACCCCCCCCCCCAAACAGCAGGCAGTACTTACCCTGTGCTCACCTCTCTGGCTGGAAGCCATCTACCCCACACATGTCCTGTCTCGCTATACACGGCTATATAGCAATACAGGATTTGCTATCTAAAAATAACCAAAGTCGGTGTAAAAAGCTACTATGCATGCATGCCAGCTTAGTTTATTTTCACTTAATTTTATATATTTTTCTCTAATTTACCAAATTAAAAGATTTTAACACCAAACTTGGGTTAAAGGAAACATTCATATACTGTAGCTGACATAATTTGAAGGCCCGCGAAATGCTGCTTAAAATGAGGTACTGGGCTCACCTATAGTTGGAAGTACTGCAGAGATATATACGGCTGAGGCTGTTTGATATCAATACTACACTGCAGTCATTTTTAGAACATTTTAATGTCATCGAGGAACAGGCTGCACTTAACTCATTGTAGTTAGACACAGCTTGTTCCTCAATGACATTGCAATGTTCTAAACATGACTGCAGTGCAGTGGTAATGTCAAACAGCCTCAGTCGACTATACTATACTGTATTTCTGGAGTACGTCCAGCTACAAGTGAGCCCAATACCTCATTTGAAAGAGCTTTTCATGAGCTTTCAAACTGTGATAGCCACTGGGCATGAATGTGTCTCTTTAAGGTTTTAAGACCATCACCCACCACAGTCACTTAAGTGATTACACATAATTCCCACCCAGATTATTTGCTTGACATTTGGTGACAAATGTTTCAAATTTGACCAAGTTAGATCGATGTCAAATAAGGTGAAAATAAACTAAGTTGGCACACATGTGCAGTAGCGCTTAACACTGACTTAATTTATTTTCAAACTGTACGTTCTGTATTATACAATGGCAAGAAAGAATCTTGGACTGTGATTGGTCAGTTTGGGGCTGGACCATGGCATTATCCCAGCACGTCGCCACAGATCTAGTCTCAGCACTGTGAACTCATGTCGATGAGCTTTTGATGGATTGTTTTATGGACCTTTTGATGGATTGTTTCATCTTCTCTTAAAACCAAAAAATATTTTTCCACACAAAAACATCTTTAAAATTATTTTTTTTATTCTGTATAACAACGAGCCATTGTATAGTAGGAATAATCACTCCAGGGTGTGTGTTGTTTGAGATAACGCCACGCCTGGGGCATTGGACGCACTCGGCCTGCGGCCTCGTGCCCAACCCCCCCAGGCATGGCGTTATCCCAGCACGACATACACCCTGTCGTGCATTATTCAATTTATCGATATACAGCAGTGTATATAATACAGGATTTGTGCAGAGCATACAGCGGCTGGCAAGAGAGGTGGACAGAGGGTAAGTGCTGGCCACCATTGGGAGAGTTGTCATGGGGGGCTGGAGGCTAACAAGAGGGGAGAGGGACAACTAGCAGACACCAGGGACTGTTTTCTTCAATGCCAATAGATCAGGTGTGAGATGGGGGTACCCTTGAACATCAGGAAATATGTTTACAATGCCAATAGGGTGCAGGTGAGGGACGGGGTACCACTGGACACCAAGGAATACGTTTTGAATGTCAATGGGGATCTGGTGAGGGGTACCGCCGGCCACCAGAGAAGAAGTTTGTAATGCAAATGGGGATCAGGTGAGGGAAAGTGGGTACAACTGGACATCAGGGAATATCTTCAGTACCAATGAGGTGAGGGAAGGGGGTTACCGCTGGATACCAGGGAATACATTTCCAATACCAGTGGTGATCAAGTGAGGGAAAGGGAGGTACCACTGGACACTAGGCAATAAGTTCAATACCAGCGGTGATCGGATGAGGGAAGGGGGTACCAATGGACACCAAGGAATATGTTTTCAATGCCACTGGGGATTGGGTAAGGAAGGGGGTACCACTGGACACCAGGGAATAAGTTTTCAATGCCATTGGGGATTGGTTAAGGAACGGGGTACCACTGGACACCAGGGAATATGTTTTCAATGCCACTGGGGACTGAATAAGGAAGGGGGTACCACTGCACACCAGGAAAAAAGTTCTCAATGCCAACAAGTATCTGGTTTAGGACAGCGGACTACTAGACAATCAAAGAGTGTGATACCATAACAAAATGCACCATGTTAAGGCAGGGGGGGACACTACACTGGTAGGGAGTGTGATACCTTAAAAAAAGAGCACTGGTTATAGATCGGGACCAGTAGACTACTAAAGAGTGTGATACATTAGGAAATGTACTGGGGTAGGAAGGGGGCCCACTAGACTACGAGAGAGTGTGATACTTTACAAACATGCCCTGGGGTAGGAAGGGAGACCACTAGACTACTAGGGCATTATTTGGCATGGGGTCAGCCTCATAGAGCTCTCTGTGTGACCTAACCAAGACACTTCACCTACGAGTGCACCACACAGTTGTGGAACTGGGTTGAAACAGGACAAGACTGGACACTGTATGTTGCAACTCAGCTGGGCCATCCTCAGTAACTATAGTATAGTATGTTGTAGACCTAGCATAGAAATAATACAAACAAGAAACTTATGTATGGGCAATGTGCGGCTGTCTAACGCCAGATTGCTCAGCCTCCAAGCAATCTGAGAAGCAAAGTATTATTCCATAGCTTTAATGAGACCTTAGTGAGATGCTAATGCTACTGTTAGGGCTTTCCATTGACACTTAAGTCATTTGTATGTAGACAGTTAAAAATAGCAACTTAGTGCAATAGCAGTTACAGTGCAAACATCTTTGGGGTGCCTTAACTGCTACTTTGCTCCACTGTAGCCTAGTGTGTCTACTGAGTGCAATACCTAATGGTGGCCAGCAGGGGGTTCTGCTTTGCACCTGAGCACCCGTCTAGGGCCTTGGTTAGTGTTGCTCTCTGGGGGCTATTTATAACAATGCTTTGGGCACTGAAATAGTGCTCTAAGATATTTTAGAAACAGCAGATCTTGTGCTTTGTCCAAATCAGTGCCTCGTGAAGGGACTTTGCAATGCTCAAACCTCAACTTTTAAATCCTGCCTCTTGTTTTCAGGGTAGTACATGGGTTATCACCTCATTACATAACTTGGTTGCTGTTGCCCTTATTATCTCCTTTGAGACCTTTGCGTTCTAACTCAAAAAAGTGCTTGCTGTACCATGGAGCCAGTTAAAGATTTGAGGGGATTGTGATTTTTATGAAAACTGGCCAAGTCTATAGAATATCTTATCACAGTATAAGTAGTGACTGTCTTACTTTGCCCATGTTTCAGGCTCCGTTAAAATCCCTATTTTTTCAGCCAAGCCCTCCCAGACCGAGTCCAAGCCACTTGATTTTAGAATGTGTATAATTTATTATCGGAAACCTTGGATTTCTGTTGTTGTTTTCTGTTGCTCTTTTGAACCATCTGTCTGTAAAGTGCTAAGAGATGTTCATATTGTTTGCACTATATAAACAGAACTGAGCGATCGAGCAATCGATTGCTTGATTGACAAGTTGGCTTCATGACTGAAATTACATCTCACCATTTCCCGCAGAGTAGGGTTACCACCTTTCAAGAAGCCCAAAGTGGGACATTTTTTTTTATTGAAACATGATTTTTCACAGGGCAGTACCTAACCTCGATCATTGCAACAGACTTGTTTTCACTATTTAATTAGAATTTAGGCTAAGTATTCTAGTTTCTTAGTTGCTTCTATCGTTTCTTATCATTTTAGGGTAGTTTAGTTAAGGTACTACAGTTTTCTGCAACATTTAGTGGACATTTAGAAAATATTTTTTCCTCTATAAAGTCAGGACATGTAGTATTTTTCATGTTTTTTTGCAGGACACAACTGCCCAAATCAGAACTGTCCTGCGAAAAGCAGGACAGGTGGTAACCCTACCGCAGAGTGTTGCAGAACTGACAGCTCATGATAGAGACAGCAATTGTCAAAACATTCTACAGTGGCATATTTCAACTTTGCTGTATTTTCTAACAAATTTATCTTATAAAGGGAAACTAAAACAAGCTGCTTTTAGGTTCAGATAATCCGTACCCCCTTTCTTCATTCCTTACGTCCCTCAATCTCACTTCCTCCCTGTGCAACTGCAACTGATCATGGCTTGTACCGCACTTTGGAATACAGTCTGCATACAGGTGTTATATAAACCAAAGTAAGAATTAATATGAGGCAGAAGCATATTACTGGTTTTATGAGACTCGGAAAATATTTATCCTCCTTCACAAGTGACTCATAGCTCACATGAGGATCCACTTCTCATGATGCTGATGGGCAAGTCTCTCACTTGTGGGATATTTCCATTACACATTTAAAATCATCTGTGTATCAACTTCCGTATATCTGTGATAGTTCTAAAATTCAGATAAGTAGGTTTACTTTCTTAATAATTCCCCAAGAAGCTCCGCCCGTTTATATCACATTTAATTAGTAATGATAGTTAATTTCTTTTTTTCTATAGGTACTTTAAGCTTTCCCCCATTTTCCCCTGGCACCCCGGCAGACACAGCAGTGTGTGCACGTGGAGCCACACATGCACTCCAGGTACCAGCTTGGCTCCTTCCACCCCACCCCCAGCTATTGCCAACCCCGCCCCATAGCCCGAGCTGCCATCCGTCCTCCACCAGGTGGAAGCCAAGGGCTGGGGAAACCCCTCGTCTCTCCCCGGGAGAGGGGAGTCACCTCACAGCAGCTCAGTCCTGCTCCTCACCTTTCCCCTCATCACCCCCTGACAACCTGGGCTCGTTCCTGAACCTGGGTCGCCAGCATGGCGCAAGGTGTAGCGCCCAGTGCCTCAACCTTCAGTGCCACCAGGCCGGCAGCAATAATAGTTACCTTCATGTGCAGATGTAAGCCTATTCCCTTTTTTTTTAAAGGAAACTTGCAGTTTCTTCAAGCAAATTCAGCACTTGCAATGGAAATGGATGTAACAGAATAGATATTACAATTACCACCGGAATACAGAATATTCAGTCCTTACGGACCTATGTAGCTAATGAAGAACAATTTCTTCAGTTTTAAAACCAGAACACTCTTGAGCCAACTGTCTTGGAGTATCATCCTAATATAAAGTCAAAAGTTCATCACAGAGTTCAGAAAAATTTGTTCTAAATGTTTCCATCCACCTGAGTAAAGATACCATGTTGCGAGCCCAGATTTCACATGTATGACCAGGGAAAAACAACCTTATCATTTCAATGTCCCTACAAGGCTGCCACAGATGAGACTGTCCCCTCTGGGTCTTCAGTGCAAAAAGTGTCCCAGGGTTTCCAAAAGTCAAGAAACGCCTCCCTCCGGAGGTCTATGTCTGCAATTATCCTTTCTGTTTCCATGACTTCCACTGTCCTTTTGACCCGTGAAGAGACATCATAGACACACAGAAACAGACAATGATGGCAGAAAAAGACCAGTGGTCCATCTAGTCTGTCCGAGTTCCAAGTCTAAGTCTGGGACCTACTGCCCATCCAGTAGGTCCCAGAATCTCATTAGTTAACCAGTGAAGGTAATGCCCTTGACAGCCAGAGTCTACATGAAAAGGTATAGCCCCTTTTTCTGTTTGTTTTTAGGTGTATCCCAGGGAATACCCAGGACCAGAAACTGGAATGTGCAAAGAATGCCCACCTCAAGCACCTCTGCCTGATTGGATACACTCCCTCCTAATATGGCTGCGGTCTGGGACATGCAGGGAAAACATGGCTGTGGATTCCCACTACCCCATAGCGGCTCCAGCAAGCATCTGTGCCAGGAGTGCCATTGTGTTAATGCTGTAGGCAGGCATTCTGAAGAAGCAGACTGTGACCTTCCACAGAAATTTACACCATAATGGTGAATACGAGACCTTCCATTCCCTCTGTAACCTTTTTTCCCAATCTCTCTGTGCTGCCAGGATCCCTTCCCCGGGTACCAACTGTTGTCTTACTGTGTCCATGGGGTTGTTTGCCTTATTGCCTAATATTTTGTATAGGTTAGATATTCACCTAAATGTTACTCCACAATAAAAAAAGTTTTCTACAGTGTATTGCTCTCAAGTCAAGTTTTTTTTAATTATTTCCTATCATAATAATGTATCGTACCTGCAGGTACCCGAAAAAATCCACTTGGTGTCAGGCATATTTCTTTTTTTTTATTTTTTTGCTGCTCCTCAAGCACCCGGTCAGCCACTCCTTCAGGCCACCAAGGCCCACCGCCACCGCACGCCCTACCACCATCCACCGCCTCTTCATTGCTGTGACCCCCGGTAACATGACGTAACTCTTCAGTGGGGAACTGGGGGGGAATGCATGCAGGTGTCTAAGACATATCCTGGGCATGGCAGGGTCAGCATGAACACTTCAGGGCTACCATGGTGACAGGAACTGGCAACCATCATCCTGGTTGACAGAGGGTGGATATTCGGCTTTCTCCCACCCGCCCACCCTCCCACAACAGGCCGGCCACGGTGGCATCCTGGGGCTGGGGCATTTGGTGGTGTGTCAAGGCCACACACCACCAAGAATGTCACTCCAAGCCACCTCCAGGGACTGACAAACAGCGGTCTAAAACCCACTCATCCACCCTCCCCAGGAGGAAAGCGTACAAAGGACGCTCGGTGCCATGGAGAGGTGCATTGGCAGGAACAAGTGAGACCACTGCATGCCCATCTTAGGTGTCCCAAATCTGTCTGGAGAGCTTGAAAAATATCACAGTGCTGAATCAGTGTCAGGAGTCTAGTTTTAATGGTGTATTTGTAAGTTTGCACAGTTGCTTCAAGACAACGAAAGCATGTTTGTAGTCAGACATTTCCTACCCTACCCTTGGTTTCTTGTCCCAGCAGATCCTTCAGGATAGCAAACAGCAGCCATGGGGTGCCCAATTCATTTTTCCATATGCTACCATCTAGATTCCAGGCTGTGTTTTGCCCATGTTATATGTGTTGCCCCTTGCGCAACCCAATAATATTTTTTTAGATCTGGCATTGCCAGTCTTCCTGGTTACGTGCAGCAGTTAGAATGTGCCTGCCCACCCTAGGTCACTTCCCACCCCAGATAAATCTGTAGATCTCTCCTTGTACGTTCCTCCAAAATTGTTCTGGGATGTAAATTTGTATAGATTGGAATAAAAATGGAAACCTAGGGAAGAGGTTTATTTTAAAGGTGTTAATTTTGCCTAATAGAGATAATGGTAATAATTTCTGCCTAGCCACATCAGCCTGTATATTTGAAAATAAAGGTAGGTAACTGAGTTTGAATAGATTGGGAGTGTTTGGGAACAACTGTGCAAATAATTAAGGGCTGACTAATACATCTCAGACAGAGTGACTAAGTGGGGAAGTGGACATATACACACAAACTCACATAGCTTGAAAGGATTGGCTTACTCAAATAGAAACTGAAGGTTAAAAATGAATATACTGTAATTAGACACTGATAGATGTTCAATCTGATTGGGACAATTAAATACATACATGGGAGATGGTTGGTGCATTCAAAGGGGGAATAAGAATCACCTATTCTCAAGAGAGAATATAAGAAGCTAAAAGACAGGTATAGGAGAGTTGCTCTTGGAGTCGCTGGGAAAGTTACATCTGAGGGACCAAGCTTGGGGCCTACCCTTCTAGCTATGTCCATGGGAGCTGGCAGATAGCATAGGGTCCAGTTTCTTTTTATGGATAGGGAAAGGTAAAATTTAATAGCATATCTCAATAATAGTCTTTTTCTTGTGTCCTCTGTTATTTAAAAACATTTGTTTACTTTTTCCTGTAACAGTGTTATTCTTTTGTGTTAAACATATATATCCTGTAATGCTACTTTTGACCTTCTGTGAAGTAAAGAACTATTTATTTACTCAACAGTTGTGGCTGTGACTTAAATTATTTATAAGGTATTTCAATTGTTTTCACTGGCTAAGGCAAAACTCTGTTTAGCATCCGCCACCCGAGAAACATACTACCAGGCATTGCTCTGTTAAATTGCATGCTTGACCTCCCAGTTCGGAGAAAGGGAGAGTTTGGTACTGGGTGAACCCAGCTGGTGGCAGCGAATACCCAAAGACAAACACCTCTCTGAAAGCTGTTACAGCCCAGAGAGAGAGGTGTGTTGTCACAGGCATAAACAGCAAGATCAGTCTGTTTGTGGACAACACCAAGATGGGAGCAGTGGTGGATGACCAAGGGGGTGGCAGGGATTGCAGGAAGATCTAACAAAGCTGGAAACATGGTCTGACACCTGGCAACTTGGTTTTGGTACCACAAAATGCAAAAAGTGCTGCATTTTGGGGCAAAGAATCCAAGGAGGAGCTACCATCTGAGTGGGGGGGGGGGTGCAGCTAGCTGTGACTGAGCAGGAGGAGAAAGATCTGGGTTGCTCATAACAGGAGCAACGAACAACTCGGCACAGTGTAGGAAAGCAGCAACAGTGGTCAACAAGATGTTGTGTTGTATTGCAAGGGGTAGAACCTCTAGCAGGAGGGAGGTGATTCTGCCATTACATAGATTGCTGGTCAGACCCCACCTGGAGTACTGTATTCAGTTTTGGCACCCTTACCTAAAGAGGGACATTAGATTGTTGGAAGGGGTGCAACGCAAAGCAACAAAGATGATCCAGGGTCCGGGAGAGTTACCATATGAGGTTAGACTGAGGGAGCTGAACATGTACTCTCTGGAGGAGAGGAGGGACAGGGGGTATATGATTGAGACCTTTAAGTACATGAGAGGATAAACAGGACAGGCACTGAGGGACTATTCATGGGGAGGGTGGGGAGAGACATTCAGGGTCATGACATGAGATTGGAGGGTGAAAGGTTTAGAAGGGAAATGAGGAGGCATTTCTTAAGGAAAGAGTGGTAGCAGAGTGGAACGCACTACCAGCAGAGGTGGTGGCCTGTAAAACAGTGGGATGCTTCAAGAGAGCTGGGATAGGGCAAAAGGGAGGGTCATGGGAGGAGGGTAGGGTAGGAGGGGCAGCTGCAGAGCAGGGGTGCTAGCTGCAAAATCGAGCAAACTCAATAGACCAAATGGCTTTTTTTCTGCTGGCAGTTTTGTATGTTCGTATGTGAATAGCGGAACCTGTTATTTTTAGCCCACCCAAAAGGTAATGATGCCCTAAAGGCTGCTGTACACATACCACTAATCAGGAGGGCTTCAGATTTTGAACAGTTTTTTTTTTGTACCTGGTCAGACTCCAAAATTCCTGAAGCATTGCCATTAACTCGAGGACTGACTCCTGGATGCATGAGAAATAAAAGATGACATCCTCCGCATTAAATCAGACTTTGTACTCCCGATGGAGACTCCAGCTATTTTAAGATTCTCTCAGACTGCAGGTGCTTGTGGTGCCAGGCTCACAGCAAACAACAGAGGCGACAGAGGGCAGAAGCCTCCTCCCTTTCACACAAGTCATATTAGGTTCTCCTTGACCGCCTGGTAAAATGGTAACAGATAATAACAAAAGCTGTCCAAATGGAGTCAAACAAACAAGATAGCTTTAGTACTTACAGTATGTGATAATTGCTTTGGTAATGAGAAAGGGTAACAAAATAAACAAACAGGTGGAGGAGTTTCCCTGCTTATATGACAGGAAGGGATCATCAGCCTAGTGGTGATGACATGAGGGTGAATTGGCTTCAAGAATGACCTTGAGTCACTAATTCGCTGAGATGGGGAAGGGGGATAACCATGCTACTCACTCTCAGGGGAGGGCAGGCTGAACTGTGTCACTCTCCAGTACTCCTTGCAGCCAAGCAAAGAGTGGGAAATGGCAGGGTCTTAGAGAAAACCACAGTCATGTGTGTTGGAACCACTGGGCTGGGGGAAGGTTGCCAGCCCCTCCAGTATTCTACTCACGTGCAGTGGCGTTAGAAAATTCAGACTGCCATGATAAGCCTCAAGTGCCCTTTCAAATTTCTGACCCCCAGCTTTTTGCAGTGTTCCAACATCCTTGGGCAAGCTCCTCTCAACCGGTGACTGGAGCAACAATTAACTACACTAAAAAGTATTGGGGGAAGGGGAGATAATGGGGATATAAAAGTTGTTTTAAAAAGACAGGAAATGAGAAGTCTCAATCTAAGGCACTCTGGTGGGGTAATCAAAGATGCAGTCAGAGTAACTGAAACTAACAGTCCCTTACTGAATAGCACCATAACACACAACAAAAATGCTACTTATAGGCAGGTTGATTCAGAACCAAACAATGGAGATCAACCTAAATTTAAAAACCTTAACATGAAACAAACATACAGACATATGAGGAAAGAAGATTTTTAGGCCTGTCAAGTCCCCACAACTTGGTTGGCATAAGCATTTGTTCCTTTTCCCTCTACGTATTTTTCTAACCCTAAATAAATAAAACATACAGTTTCAGCTGATACTACTTAAGATGACAGTCTGGTTCACATATTCACAACTCAAGACTTGGAAACTGCATTACCAATTGTCTTCCAAATTCTTCCTCCCATAATGACTCACTTATGTCTCAATGACTTGAGGTCTCTTCAACAGCACTCTGGACAGACTTACAATGTTTCCAGATGTGTTTTCATTTATCTGCTGGCAGGCAGTCGATCAGCAACTCTGCACCACTCAGCGGAGGTGCAGAGTGCTAAGTGTAAATATGAGCTTTTACACCCTTTATCCAAATGGTAAATGGTTTGGTTTGGAGATCAAAAATGTTTTATATTTGTGAGTGTAAACTATCCTAGCAGCAATTTGTTGTCTACTCTACTCTGTCTGACTCATAAACTGCAACATTTCTGGTCTCATCAGGGGATGTGACTCCCCAGATCATTTACTCTAACAGACAAATAACCTCATTGCTAACATCTTCTCATGGTGATTTGCATCTACTTCCCAGGATGCTGTGTATTATTGGGGTATATGCAATTTTGTACTTACTCTGATAGGCCGAGGTGACATACACCCACAATGTACCAGGGCATTCGTTTCAGGATGAGTTCCAGAATTCACCTCGCAGGTAGATGCTGGAGATGGATTTCCAAAGGCCTATAAACAGCTTTTACATTACAAATGTAAAGAACTGATCACTGAGGATCTGCGGTGCTGCAGTAAAACAGTAACTCGGACAGCAACAAACTGCATACACACACATGCCAGCCACAAAGAAGCATACAGATACAAGGAGCTGCTGATAAGTGCCAATTTATTAAGATAAGTGCAGCATTCAGAGGAGCAGCAAAGCTGATCTTCTCAACGTTTTGTGTTTGGCTAGTGAGACAAGCAAGGAAGTCCAGTGAGCAAAGGCACAGAAGGAGCTGCAGATAGCTGAAGGAATTAAGAAGGGGAGAAGGCTTTTTCTTTCGCTATATAAGTGAGAAAAGGGACAAGAAGGAAGGGATTGTTAGGCTTAAGAAAGGGATGAAGCGGGTGGAGGATAATGGGGGAAAAGCAGAGATACTAAATGAACACTTCTGTTCCGTCTTCACCAGGGAGAAGGACGAACCAGTGCCTTCAGGAAGGGAAAAGAGGAGCAGGGAAGGAGGGGAATACAGATGTAGTGATAAAGAAGGATATACTGAGGGAGGGGCTGCTGGCATTGAAGGTGGACAAATCACCAGGCCCAGACAGAATACATCCAAGGGTACTAAAGGAACTGGCTGAGGAGCTGGCAGGGCCTTTGGCAGACCTATTTAATAGTTCACTGGAGTCAGGCATGGTACCGCAGGATTGGAGAACATCACATGTAGTGCCCCTCCACAAAAGGGGTCCTAAAGATGATCCAGTGAATTACAGACCAGTCAGTCTGACCTCCATTGTGGGCAAGCTCATGGAGACCATACTAAAGGAAAGGTTGATGGAATATCTAGAGGAGCATGGTCTCCAGGATGCAAGGCAGCATGGGTTCATGGAGGGGATTGTGTCAAACAAATCTGATTGACTTGTTTGACTGTATCACTAAGACAGTAGACATGGGCCGAGTGGTAGACATCCTCTATCTTGATTTCAGCAAGGCCTTTGACTCTGTACCCCACAAAAGGTTGATCAGGAAGTTGGTGGATCTTGGGATTGGGGTTGAGGAAATGATGACCAGATGGATGGAAATTTGGCTGAGTAACTGAATCCAGAGAGTGGTTGTGGGGGAAGAGTTATCTGGTACCAGAGAGGTAACCAGTGGGGTCCCACAGGGCTCTGTGCTGGGGCTGGTGTTGTTCAATGTCTTCATCAATGACCTTGGAGATAGCATTAAGGGCAAAATGTGCCTATTCACAGATGATACCAAGCTCTGCGGGAGAGTGGGCACAGCTGAAGGGATACAGGACCTACAAGAAGCTCTGGAAAAGCTGGGGAGGTAGTCCAGGATCTGGCACCTTGGCTTCAATGCCAAGAAATGCAAAGTTATGCATATTGGAGCCAAGAATCCCAGGACAGAGTACTACCTGGGTGGAGTCCAAGTATCTGCATCAGAGGAGGAGAAGAAGCTGGAAGTGATGATCACTAGTGACCTGAAGCACTCCACGCAGTGCAAGAAAGCAGCAGCAAAGGCAACCAAGATGCCGGGAAGCATATCTAGGGGGATCAGTAGTAGGAGAGAGGAGGTTATACTGCCCTTGTACGGGTCACTGGTAAGGCCTCATCTAGACTATGGAGTTGAGTATTGGTACCCACACCTCAAAAAGGACATTAACCTGCTGGAGAAGGTCCTGAGGAGGGCTACAAAGATGATAGTGGATCAGCAGGGTAAGGCATTTGAGAAGAGGTTGAGAGCACTGAACATGTACTCCCTGGAAGACAGGAGAGACAGAAGGGACATGATTGGGACCTTCAAGTACTTGAAAGGGATAAATAAGTTTGATAAAGAGAATCTCTTTAAGCTGAGTGGTAACCATAACACTACAGGGCACAGTCTTAAGCTGGAGGGTGGGAGGTTTAAGAGGGAGGTCAGGAAGCACTTCTTCACAGAAAGGGTGGTGGATGGTTGGAATGCACTGCTGGAAGAGGCCATCTCATTGAAGACAGTGGGCAGCTTTAAGAGAGGCTGGGATAGGCATGGGGGAAAGTAAGAAGGATTGACTTGTTTGACTGTATCACTAAGACAGGGAGGATGAGAGGAGTGGGAAAGGAGGGCAGGGACATTAGCTCTAGCTGTGGACCATGCAATACGAGCAGACTTGATAAACCAAATGGTCTTCTTCTTCTGCTGGCTTCTTTGTATGTTCATATGTGCTTTAAGAGACCAGTGTCCCTCCGCCATTCACCACTTAATTAATTAATTTATTTTTTAATCTTTTTTTAATTCCTTTATTTATTTATGCTCCAACCCTGCATCGCTTGGCTGTTTACTCCTTTGGGCTGCCTAGTGGTCCCCTACCTGCCATGTCTTCCCCCCTCACCATCCGCTGCTACCCTGAATTCAATGCTGCCAGGAGCACCCGATGTATCTCTTTGCCAGGGGGCCTCCTCCCTGGGCCCGAGAAAGGGGAGACTGGGGTTTAACCTTGACCTGAGGCATGGGGCTATGGAAGCAGTACACAAAAGGCAGTCTGCTAGGGTTTTGTGGCATGAGGGGACCCCAGTAACCATCATCCAGTTGACCAAGCAGTAATTTTTCTTTTTCTCCCTCGACCCCACCCACAAAGCGACCGCACACACACAGCGTCCAGGCTGCATGTACTGTGTTGTGTGGTCACTCAAGCCACAAAGTGCACTGCTGCAACAGGCCACTAGGAGCCACTCAAGAGTGATGCAGGCTCATTCCCCCCCAGGGAGAAAAGCATTTAACAGATGCTCCAAACCCTCCCTGCCTGTCTCCGGTCCTGACGTCCCAGGCTTGGGCGTGAACCTGGGTCATCAGCATGCCAAGTGATACCCTGTTACTCGGCACCACAGAGCTGGCTTTAATCTTCTTCTAAATTTCTATTTATGCTCCCTGCTCTCCAAGTGGCCCCTTATCTGCTTGACCTAGCCTCAGCCCCATCACCCTGGCATCCCCTACAACTTACCTACATCTCCCAATGTTCCCCTAGACCTTTCCTCCTCTGACGGGGTGGCTGGGTGCCCTTACTTCTGCCACTACAGGATCTGGTGTGTGGGAGACCATGCCTAGGTAGCCAGGTGCAGGGCCTGCCAGCTGGTCAGTTTCATCCTGTCACTCAGGATGTTTTTCCTCCTTTTTATCCCAAGGTCCCCAGGACATCGGCATTAAGGGCACACCAAGTATGATCACATGCAAGCATGCATCATGCAGCACCTGCTGACATCCTCCCACCCCTACCTACTCCAGCTTCACTGCCACGTGTGGTCACCCAGGTGGCAGTATAGCAGCAGAGCTGGCTACCCTCCTTCCCTAGAGGAGAAGAGCGTCCTCTGGGATGCTCAATACTCCTCCCTCCTGCCAGCCCCCTCTGGACCAAAAATGTTCCCGAACTCAGGTCACCGCCATGGGAGAGGTACGGCACAATGCACATCAGCCCTCTGCACCACCAGACCAGTGTTCACCAATTTATTTAGTTCTGTTAAAGGTACAGTAGCAAGAGGCGGAGCAATAAACATCAAAGTGGTAATGCACATGTAAACAAGTGATTAATGCAATAATATTAACATTATTTTACAAAAAGATCCGATACATATAATGTTACCACTTGCAACCATATTATACTTTGCAAGAGGCATCAAAATTCATCATGGCAGGGATCTGAAACATAAAAAAAAAACCAGTCTCAGTTAATGATAACCACACACAAGATAAAGAGACTGATGCATATGGGACATTTCACATGTGCATATAGATCTTATCAGATATACTCAGAAAATCTTACAGAAAGGGGCAACTTCTGTTGTATCATTAAGACTTGGTGTGGTGGCTGTCCTCAGTTTGAAAAGAGCCCTGTGTGTTATGACCTATTTTCTCAACATGTTTAAAACAGCAGTATTTGATAGTAACCATGTTTTTTTTCAGCAAAAATATCAATAGACACATTTTTCTTTTGGTTTTCCTCCTAAAGTTTTTAGAAGTTCCTGCTCCTGTGCTATGCCACCATGAAAAATAAATATCTTGGTACACTGCTATGCTGTTTACCATCGGAAACGTTTGGTAGCTATATCCTAATCCATCGACAGTAAGAATCTACTATGTATGGTGATACTGGCCCTTGCTGGTGACATCGAGCTAAACCCAGGTCCCGCCTATCAGGCCTCTTCACTCCCTGAGTGTTGGAAGTTGAGCAAGGGGTTAAAAATTGCTCACCTTAACATTCGCAGTCTACTGCCCAAACTTGATGAACTTTCTGCCTGGGCCGTGCACTGTAAGCCTGACGTACTAGGCATTACAGTGACCTGGCTGAAACCCTCAATTTCTGCCTTGGCATGTGCACTCCCTGGCAATGAGTTTATTAGACAATATTGACTGTGTAAAAAGCGGGGTTGGGGGGGTAGTATTCTAATTTAATGTAAGAGTCATCTTAGAGTGTCTGTGGTAACTCATCAGCAGTTCTCCCTGTCTTCCTGTGGGTTGCTGCACACTGTGTTGTTACTAGGAAAACAAAGAAGCTGTATGTTGTATGCACATACAATCCCCCCAAGAGTGGTCTGCCTGGCCTTACCCACCTCCTGGATACCATTGGTCCTTAATGCTGGGGATAAGGAACTTCTGATCCTGGGAGATGTAAACTTAAACTGGAATGGAGGTAATTCCAAGCAGTTTGAACCTCTGCTGGCGAGTCTTGCCCTGGCTCAGCTTATCCAGGAGCCCACTAGATGGTCTGCTAATGGTAGAACTGTTACTAGCTCCCTACTGGACTGGGTCCTATCAAATCATCCCGAGAGCATCAGCTCCTCCTTAACCCTACCTGACTCCATCTCAGATCACACCCTGGTGTTTTGTTTGTGGAAAGTCCTCTCACCAAAAATTCCCCACAAAACCATTCATGTTAGGGATTTCTCTGTGTTTGATCTGGGGTCATTTCATGAGGATCTGAGGATCACTGATTGGTCAGAGGTGCTTAGTGCCCATTACCCCTCTACTGCTGTCACCCAGTTTCTCACTGTTTTTGGTGCCCTGCAGGACAAGCATGCCCCCCTTATTAGGTGGAGAGTAAGAGTGTCTGCCACAAAATGGCTGTATGGGAGCCTCTTAGCCTCATGCGTGCAAGAGACAAGTGTTGGGCTCGCTTCAAAGGTACGTTGGATCAGTCCATCTTCCAACAGTATAAGAAGTTCAGAAACAAGTGCAAAAAAGCCAACAGGGTGGCAAAAAGTGAATACTGTAAATCCGCCCTGCTGCGCTCTTCTAGGGACCCACGAAGGTTCTGGAGGAACATATAAAACTTAGTCAGCGGCTCCTCCAATTCTGGGGTATCTGATATGATCATTGGTGGGTCAAGCTGTAATAATCCACTTACGATTGCAAATGCTTTTAATTCCCACTTTTTGGACTTGTTGGTACTTACCTCCCTTTTCCCTGCTATAGACAATATCAGTGGCCCCATGGCCTCTGTCCCTCAGGAGGTACACTCCTCTTATCCATTATTTTATCTTGGGGCTGTGTCTGTCATGGAGATGCAGAGACTTCTCTCTGGTCTCTCCCCACACTCCAGTGCTAGCCATGATAACATGGAGCCCAAGCTTCTGAATCTGGGTGCTCCCCACATTGCCTTCCCAGTGGCACATATCTTCAATCTGTCCCTTGCCACTGGTGTTATCCCCAACATTTGGAAAGTGGCGAGGATTGTCCCCATTCCGAAGCAAGGTAGCCCCAAAGTCCTGGACAACTACCATCCAATTGCCATCCTATCGGCCATTAGCAAACTCCTAGAGAAAGTTGTGGTCGAACAGCTCACAGCGTACATCCAGGCTCATAAGTTGCTGTCCCTTGCACAGCACGGCTATCAAAAGGGTATGGCACGTCCATAGCCCTTGTCTCTGTCTCAACTGGCATCAGGGTGGCCATGGACCAGGGCGAACTCTCTGGGGCCCTATTCATTGACTTATCCAAGGCCTTTGACCTTGTGGACGATGCATTACTTTGCTCACAGATGCAGTCCCTTGGCCTGTCCCCTCCTGCCTTGAGTTGGCTTAGAAACTACCTCCAGGGTAGACTACAGCAGACCAAATTCAACAAGGTCCTCTCTGACACCATTCTGGTGACCACTGGTGTCCCACAGGGATCAGTTCTGGGGCCCCTTCTCTTTTCTGCATTTGTTAACAACCTCCCTGCTGCTGCTTCCAACTGTAGCGCCACCCTTTATGCAGATGATCTAGTCATCCTCGCACATTCCTGGGACATTAGGGTTCTCAACCTTCAGCTGAGTGAGGACTTTAGGAAAATTCAGTCATGGGTAACATCTCACAAGCTGGTCCTTAACTTAAAAAAACTCAGGCCATGCTTTTTGGGTCAGCAGCCAAGATCAAGGCCTCCCCTGCCCCTCTTTGTGTCAGTGGTGTGGATGGTGCTCCCCTCCTTACCACGGTTTCTATAAAATACCTTGGGGTGACACCTGACCCCAACTCAACCTGGGGTGTCACATCCTAAATGTTTGCAGAGCCGTAAACTGTAAACTGGGTCTTGCCTACAGGGCAAAGAAAAATCTGATGTCTGACGCTCGCTTAGCATTGGCCAGAGGTGTGCTGCTCCCTTCACTTAGCTACGGCCTTCTCCTATTCACAAGTACCTCCAAGGTCCACCTCACTCGGTTGAACACAACCTACAACAACATCTGTTGCTTTGCCCTGACAGCCCCTTGCCTCACCCATCATTGTAAATTATACGACGAACTTGGCTGGCTTTCTCTGGCCAATCACTTGAACTATGAGTTGGGCTGCTTCATAGGAAAGGTGCTCAGAACCAGCACCCCTCCAGGGCTGGCACAGCTTCTCAAGCCTGCTGAATCTTCCTCCTACTTCCCTCAGGTCTCAGGGTCCTGGGGTGCTCAAAGTTCCTTATACTCGTACCATAATGGGGGATAGAGACTTTGCTAAGTGTGCTCTGAGACTATGGAACTCCCTTCCTGACCACATTCGTTCCTCCTCCTCCTCCTCTTCTCATCTGAGTCTCTGGAATTCCCTGTGGGAGCACCTGAAACTGGCCTCTGTGAGTGGGTGTCCCAAGCCACCTTAACCAGGTCTCTAAATTGGACTCACCCAACCCTGGGATCCCTCTTGCAGGCTCTAATGACACTGCCTACTGTCCTTTAAGTCTGGGAAGCATGTGATTTGCTTGTTTATGTGCTCAGGAATTATGTGGCTCTGGTAAAAAGAGTCACTCATACAATGTAATTATCATTGAATGTCTTAACCTATTTATTCTGCATGTATATGTATATTTTACCTATTACTGCTCACTGTAGACTATGTTCACCTGGCTCTTCTGTGACTCTGTACTCTGTACACTGCCCCTCTTGTTGTTATTGTACCTTGTTTGAACCTGTATTTTCATTTTACTCTCCCAGGTCGTACCTGAAAATAGGCATATAGCTTGTCTAGTGTACCTACCTGGTCAACAAAACCTAAATAAATAAATATTCAACAGGTAAACTCAGCCAAAGAGATTTTAAAAAATTGTGAGTGGCAGTAGTAACGTTTAATGATGTGAGCAATTAATTACAAAATGATCCATCAAAACTGTTTAAAAAATATCTGAGAAAACTAAAAATACACTGAGGATGAGTCAAAGGATGTCAAAATTACATTTTTGCTAAAAAATTATATGATGACTTTTTTGCTAACAAATATTACTGCTTTAAGGAAATTAATTGCAAAATCTAAATGCATACATTAGGGTTGTAAAAACATAAAGCAGAACCTTTATTTGTGAAAAAGTAGGGAAATTAATTTCAAAACACTATGTTAATGCATGAATTAGGGTTGAAGAAATACAAAATGGACAAAGTAAAAAACAAAAAATAAGGATTAAGTCTCATTAGTCTTGGCAAATCAGTAGTGCGGTGTTCCTTGGAGTTTTCAGCCCTAACATCCCCCTTCTCCCCCAGCCCCTAGCCTTGTGACTAAAGGACAAGCTGCAGTTCCGGGGCATGCAGTCATAGTATGAAGAAAGTTATGAATGATCTCCTTTGTGTAGGGCCAGTAGGGCCCTGCGTGAAATAAAGTAATGAATTATCTCCTGCTTTGCTCAGGGCCCACAGAGCTCTGTGAGGAGAAAGTTATGCACGATCTTGGGCCTTGCGTGAAGAAGGTTACAACTAATTCTGTGGTCCGCATGTGGAGAGCCATAAAAGTCTAGCTTTAAGCATCAGACTTATGGGGTATGGGCTTGTAGTCTGACAGGAGACTAGGGGTTGGGAGAGGTACAGTATGTTGATATTAGGGTTAAAAACTCTGAGGATGCCACTGATTTACCAAGGCTCATGAGTCTTTAACACCTAATTCTTTTCATTCTCTCACTTTTTCCATTTTGTAGTTTTGCAACCCCAATGCATATATATATATATATATATATATATATATATATATATATATATATATATATATACTAATATATATATATATATATATATATATATATATTAGAGCAAAAAACTCCGTTTAATGCATTAGTTAGGGTTGTTCCCACGCGACAAAGTGAGGAATTTGCTGTTGGGGTTGAAAACCTAACTCAGTCACCCCCCCAGCACCACACACACACAGACACACACACATTCAAGTATGGGGAGGACCAGTCAACACAACCAATGACAGACATCCAGCAGCAGGTGACAGAAATAACAAACAATTGTCTAAATGTACTACGAGACATCCCACCCACCTGACCAGGTACTGCATGCTCAGTGGAGATCAACAGCAAACTGAGGCCATGTACACCAAACGTACACATCCCTGATTGCAGCTGCACACAACGTACTACACTTAGTAGTTGCATGGCCTTACTTACCGATGCCCTACACCACACCACAACTGGTACTGTGCAGTCGTTATTCAACATAAATGCTGAAGGTGCATGATGACAGTTGTAGAAAAGTTTTTAACACTAGTGACTATACATTAATTAAGAGAAGCAGATAAATTAACTACAAGACACTAGCATGCTCAAGATAAAAGTAGTGATACATTTAGTAGGTGATTTACATAGTAGTACATTTACTGCAATGGTTTACTCAACATAAGGAGGCTGATGTAAGCGTATGGAAAAGCATTGCCTGTTCAACGCTGAAATTCAGACTGCCAGTATCACATGCATTCTTACTGATGAAGGTGTACTGTATGTACATACATAGACCTTCAGTGTGTTTCAATACTAAAGATGCAGTAAGTATTCTTTGTAAGAAACATTGTAATTGCATTGATCAGGCCAAGCAACTTCTAAATATCATAGCACTACTGAGCCAACAATGATGTACCTGAATCGGAGATGTATATAGGATAGATTTTCCTGTAGGCACTTTCTGAGTATGTTGTACCTGATAAAGACAATCCATTGCATCTGTGATGACTAACTTATTCAAATAGTAATACATTTACTATTGTTGCAATGAGTGATCTATGCCACTTATGGACATAGTGTAATTTTTTTAACAGTTGTTTCATACTCAGGCTGTATGACTACTGTTTGGGTTTTCACACTTCTGTCACTGATGCTATCAAAGTGATAACTATGTTAATTGTGGTACAACAGGAATCAAGTAGGTATGGTGTAGATATAAACAGAATGTCTTTTAGTATTGATTTCAGTCACAATGGGGTAAGTGTACTAGGACAGCAGGGGTTATCCTCTATCACTGACTCTGTCAGTTATAAGCACACTAGGGTTTCGATGACTGTAATGATCAAGTTACACTGTTCATCTTCATGAGTTTATATTCACAGCCATTCTCCAGTAACTAGACAGTGTATGGTGTAACTGGGTGGGACACTGTGTTGCAAAGCTGCTGCAGTGCCTAGCAGAGGGAGAGTATCTACTCATAAAGACAATTAAGCAATAAGGCATGACCAACAGTTATGTTAAATGGTCTGTTAATCACCCTGTAGTGGTTTAATGTTGAATGAGGCATAGCCGAGTGCCACATGTCGCTAGACAGTGATAAACTGACCATTAACATAATACCTGGGAGTGGCTTATTGCTATCATAATAAAACTGTTTTTAAACAACATTAAACCATGTTCATCATATGGTTAGGCTCTATATGTATGTTAATAAAACTAAACATAAGGGTGTTACAATGTTTACAGTCAATTAGAAAGCTGCATTTCTCAAACCCTTGTTATAATCAGAGATATTATTCCTGTACAACTCCTTGGTTTTGCTGAACTCTATTGCTCAGGTGGCCCACACATGTGGTGTGGTCTGGTGTGGGGCATCGGTAGGTAAGGCCATGCAACTACTAAGTGTGGTATGTTGTGTCAGCTGCAATCAGGGATGTGTACGTTGGTGTACATGGCCTCAGTTTTGCTGTTGATCTCCACTGAGCATGCAGTACCTGGTCAGGTGGGTGGGGATGTCTCGTAGTACATTTAGACAATTGTTTGTTATTTCTGTCACCTGCTGCTGGATGTCTGTCATTGGTAGTGTTGACTTGGTCCTCCCCCATACTTGAATGTGTGAGTGTGTGTGTGTCTGTATGTGTGTGGTGCTGGGGAGGGGTGAATTCGGAGTTAGGGTTTTCAATCCTAACTGCGAATTTCCTCACTTTTGTCGCTGTGGAACAACCCTAACTAATGCATTAAACGGAGTTTTTTGCCTCTAATTTCCCTTCTTTTTGAGAATGATAATGAGAAATAGTGAATGTAATGCGGTGGTGGGAGCGCGGGGCCCTTTCCGCCACATGATGTCTTGTGGCATACTAACAGGAGCAGCAACGCAAACAGAAATGCTAACAGTGGCACACATGGTAACACAAGCGTGAATCAGAACAGAAAGGGTAACGCACACGGTGGCGTAGATGGGAACGGTGTGCCACGTGATGTCTTGTCACATAGTAACATGGTGCCTGTAAATGGAAATGTCAATGGGCATGGTGACGCAAAGTAAAACAGAAAGAGAAACAGTACGGTACACACAAATGGCAAAAAAGTAACAAAAACGCAAGCGCAAATGAAAATGCAAAGGATGATGCATGTGGTGGCATTGGGGTGTGCATTGGGATCATCAGCCCTAACTCTCACCCCATGACATGTGTAAAGCAGCAGAAGTATAGGAAAATGGGGGTGAGAGTTAGGACCACGATCCAAATGCACACCACAATGCCGGTTGGGGAGGTGGGTGGGGGTAAGGGGGGTTTTCAACCCTAACAGCGAATTTTCTCACTTTTGTCACTGTGGAACAACCCTAATTAATGCATTAAATGGAGTTTTTTGCCTCTAATTTCCCTTATTTTTGAGAATGATAACGAGAAATAATGAATGTAATGCAGCGGCAGGAGCGCGGGGCCCACTGCATAATGCGGTGGCGGTGGGCCCCGCGCTCTCCCCACATGATGTATTGTGGCATACTAACAGGGACAACAATGCAAACAGAAATGCTAACAGTAGCGCACATGGTAACACAAGTGCGAATGAGAACAGAAAGGGTAACGCACATGGTGGCGTAGACGGGAATGGTCTGCCACGTGATGTGTTGTCACATAGTAACATGGTGCCTGCAAACAGAAATGTCAATGGTCATGGTGACGCAAAGAGAAACAGTACTGTAGACAGAAATGGCAAAAAATAACAGAAACGCAAGCGCAAATGAAAACGCAAAGGATAACGCACATGGTGGCGTAGACGTCAATGGTAAGTGAAACGGGTACAGAACCACAAGCGGAAAGGGCAACAGTAACAGTAATGTAAGCGCACAGGCTGGTTTTCCCCAAAACCTGCATAGAGAAAGACAGTGAGTACAAATAATGTATGCATAATAATGAGTATCGGCGCAGAAAATGAGATCTTGGAATGCTAAATACATTATATCTCAGGAACCGTATGACGTAGAAAAAAAATTTAAAAGTCATATTATTTACAACTGTCCTAGCTAATTTGAATCTTAGCCCCCATTTTCTGATGAAAAGTCCATATCTCACACCGTTTCCGAGATACGGGCCCTGAAAGGCGCGGCGAATGCCGTAATGTTATTCTATGGGAAAAAAAGAAAAGTTTGGAGCACCATAACTTTGCCTCCCTGTAATTTTTTTTCACCAAACCACTGAAAGGCACATCTGTGGGCTGTTGGCTGTCTTCCCTCCAAATTTCAGGAAAAAAGACCAAACCGTTATTTTGCAGCAGGGTGCCAAAGGATTTCTGCAATGCGTTAGGCGCCGTAATGTTATCCTATGGGAAAACCGACAACTTTGGAGTGCCGCAACTTTGCCGCCATGTAATATTTTTTCAAAACAACACTGAAAGGCACATCTGTGAGATGTCTTCTGTTCCTTCCAAATTTCAGCCTAAAACTCCCAACCGCTCTTTTGCAGCGGAGTGCCAAAGAATTACTGTTATTTTGGGCAGTGTCGCAGCAGTAATATGATTTATGAAAGCTTTTGCAAAAATTTGCGACACTTTCGCAAGTGCGACACTACTTTGCGACACTACTTTTTCCAGAAATTTGAAAAACATATTTCTGGGGTGTTTTACCCCAAAATAAAGACATGGCTAGCATCCTCAGGGCCCGACTAGGTGAATACAAAAAGAATTAGGTTGCTAGAGGGTCTCAATTTTAAATGCCAACCATTTTTCTGATCACCAACTGAAAACAAGATGGCGGATTTGCGACACTAACAGGGCCATTTGCGACACTAAAAAGTGCATTTCATACTGTAGAACTTTTTGTTAACTTTTCCATTGACTTATAATGGGAAACTGTTTTGAATAACTTTGAACCGTTTAATATTTTTCACGAAATCTTGAAAGGCACATCGGGGACCCTGGCGCATGCTCCTGAAGATTTTGGACCAGTCAGCATAAACCGCATCGACCTGTGTATGCGACTGTAGAATTCCAGAAAAGCGAACGCGCTAGCAGATCATGCTTAATAACCCGCAGCAGTATATCCGAGCAGTACAAAACTTGGCAGATCCCAAGGCCTATGGTTCTTGATCATGTATTCCAAATTTCAGGCACATCTGTCAAACAGTTACAAAGTTACTAAGGTGCAAAGTTTTGGGGTTTAACATAGAAATGGCTCCTCAACCCTAACTATGGTAGCACTACCGTGCTACCATAATATATATATATATATTAGAGGCAAAAAACTCTGTTTAATGCATTAGTTAGGGTTGTTCCACACTGACAAAAGTGAGGAAATTTGGTGTTAAGGTTGAAAGACCCCTTGGCCCCGCCCACACCCCCAACTTGACATTGAGTGCGCGTGGGATTGTCAGCCATAACTCTCACCCCATCATATGTGTAAAGAAGTAGAGGTGTAGGAGAATGGGGTGAGAGTTAGGACTGACAACCCTAATGCGCACCCCAATGCCAGTTGGGGGTGTGGGCAGGGGGGGCCAAGGGGTCTTTCAACCCTAACATCAAATTTCCTCACTTTTGTTGGTGTGGAACAGCCCTAACTAATGCATTAAATGGAGTTTTTTGCCTCTAATTTCCCTTCTTTTTGAAAATGATAATGAGAAATAGTGAATGTAATGCGGCAGCGGGAGCGCGGGGCCCGTCTTGTCACATAGTAGCATTGTGCCCACAAACGCAAATAGTAATGCGCATGGTGACACAAAGCGAAACAGAAACAGTAGTGTAGACAGAAATGTTAAAAACAACGCAAAAGCGAGCACAAATGAAAATGCAAAGGCTAACGCACATGGAGACATAGACGTGAACGGTAAGTGGAACGGAACTGCAAGCAAAGACGGTAACAGTAACAGTAATGTAAGTGCACAGGCTGGTTTTCCCCAAAAGCTGCATAAAGAAAGACAGTGAGTACAAAGAATGTATGCATAATAATGGTTCTCGGAGCAGAAAATGAGGAGTTGGAATACTAAATTGCTTATATCTCAGGAGCTGTACAACATAGAAAAAATTTTAAAGTAATATGATTTATGACTTTCTTGGCTAATTTTGTACTTAGCCCCCATTAGAAGGCTAAGTACAAAATTAGGGGGCTAAGCATTTTTCCGACGAAAAGTCTGTATCTCGTGACCGCTTCCAAGATACAGGCCCTGAAAGGCGCGCACGTCGTGAATGTTATCCTATGGGAAAAAGAGAAGTTCGGAGTGCCATAACTTTGGCCCTGTAATATTTTTCACCAGACCACAAAAAGGCACATCTGTGGGATGTTGGCTGTGTCCCCTCCAAATTTCAGCCCAAAAGACCAAACCGTTATTTTGCAGCAGTACGCCAAAGGATTCCTGTAATGCGTTGGATGCCGTAATGTTATCCTATGGGAAAAAGCATCAATTTTGGAGTGCCGTAACTTTGCCTCCATGTAATATTTTTCAATGAAACACTGAAAGGCACATCTGTGAGATGTCGGCTGTGTTCCCTCCAAATGTCATGCCAAAACACCAAACTCTTCTTTTGCAGCAGGGTGCCAAAGAATTGCTGTCATTTTCCCTCAGCCTAGAAAAGTACTGTAGAAGTTTGCGAAAGCTTGCGCAATTAATCGACAGTGTCGCAAATGCAACAGTACTTTGCAAAAGTACTTTTTCCAGAAAATTGAAAAACATTTCTGGGGTGTTTTACCCCAAAATAAAGACATGGCTAGCATCCTCAGGGCCCGACTAGGTGAATACAAAAATAATTAGGTTGCTAGAGGGTCCCAATTTTAAATGCCAAGCATTTTTCTGATCACTAACTGAAAACAAAATGGCGGATTTGCGACACTAAAAGGGCCATTTGCAACACTAAAAAGTGCATTTGTGACACTGTCGAACTTTTAGTTAACTTTTCCATTGACTTATAATGGGAAATTGTTTTTGAATAACTTTGAACCGCTTAATATTTTTTCATGAAATCTTCAAAAGGTACATCGGGACCCTGGCGATGTTTCCTGAAGATTTTGGACTGATCACAAAAACCGTCGGACCTGTAGGTGCCGACAATAAAATTCAGAAAAGCAAACGCTGCACAGACCATGCTAATAACTCCACAGCCGTATAAGCGACCAGTATGAAATTCTGGTACATCCCAAAGTGTTTGGTCTTGATCATATATTCCAATTTCAGGCAAATCCGTCAAATGGTTGCAAGTTATTAAGGTGCAAAATTTTGGTTAATATAAATGGCTCTTCAACCCTAATTATAGTGGCACTACCATGCCACTATATATATATATATATATATATATCTATATATATATATATATATATATATATATATATATATATATATATATATTTATAAAATGGGTAGGGAAATTGTTCTTTTATTGGATGATGAGCATCACATGACCGTGCGATATCAGAGCACGCACCGCACACCTGCACTTTTACCCCTCCAAAACAATTTTGACATTTTATAAGATAGATAAACCACTCTGATGTGTGCAGCAGCGCCTGATATACGCACGCCTTTGGGCAGTTGACGCGATCGGCCCGCGGCCTCGTATGCATAACGACGAGGCGTGCATATAGCAGAGCACGACCGCACACCTCAGAGTGATATATCTATTACATATATATATATATTATGGTAGAACGGTAGTGCTACTATAGTTAGGGTTGAGGAGCCATTTACATGTTAAACCTAAAATGTTGCACCTTAATAACTTTGCAACTGTCCAACAGATTTGCCTGAAATTTGGAACACATGATCAAGACCCATATGCCTTGGGATCTGCCAAGTTTCATACTGGTCTGATATACAGTTGCAGAGTTATTAAGTGTGATCTGCTCGTGCATTTACGCTTTTTTTCTAATTCTACGGTCACGCCTACAGGTCACACGGTTTGCACGACCAGTCCAACATCTTCAGGGAACGTGCAGCCGGGGTCCCCGATGTGCCTTTTGAAGATTTCATGAAAAAATATTAAATGGTTCAAAAGTTATTCAAAAAACAAGTTCCCATTATAAGTCAATGGGAAAAGTTAACAAAAAGTTCGACAGTGTTGCAAATGCAGTTTTTACTTTCGCAAATGGCCCTTTTACTGTCACAAATCCACCATTTTGTTTTCAGTTAGTGATCAGAAAAATGCTTGCCATTTAAATTTGGGACCCTCTAGCAACCTAATTCTGTCTGTATTCACCTAGTCGGACCCTGAGGATGCTAGCCATGTCTTTATTTTGGGGTAAATCACCCCAGAAATATGTTTTTCACATTTCCAGAAAAAGTACTTTCGCAAAGTACTTTCGCACTTGCGACACTGTCAAATGAATTTGCGAAAGCTTTCGCAAATTGCGACAGCACTTTTCTAGGCTGTGGGAAAATGACAGCAATTCTTTGGCACCCGCTGCAATTTGGGGGGAACGCAGCTGACATCTCACAGATGTGCCTTTCAGTGTTTTGTTGAAAAACTATTACACAGCGGCAAAGTTACGGCACTCCAAAGTTGACACTTTCTCTCATAGGATAACATTACGGCATCCGATGCATTGCAGCAAACCTTTGACGCCCTGGTGCAAAATAACGGTTTGGTCTTTTCGGCTGAAATTTGAAGGGAAGACAGCCAACATCCCACAGATGTGCCTTTCAGTGGTTTGGTGAAAAAATATTACAGGGAGCCAAAGTTATGGCACTCCGAACTTCTCTTTTTCCCCATAGGATAACATTATATGTCGTCACTTACTTTCAGGGCCTGTATCTCGAAACGTAAAGTAGACACGGACTTTGTCGGAAAATGCTTAGCTTCCATTAGGGCTAAGTACAAAACTAGCTAGGAAAGTCATAAATCATATGACTTTTAAATTTTTTCCTACGCCATATGGTTCCTGAGATATAAGCAATTTAGTATGCCAACTCCTCATTTTCTGCTCCGAGACCCATTATCATACATTCTTTGTACTCACTGTCTTTCTCTATGAAGCTTTGGGGAAAACCAGCCTGTGTGCTTACATTACTGTTACCATTGCTCTTTCTCATTATGTGTCTGCATTCGCTTTCACTTACTGCTTCACGCCTACGCCTACCATGTGTGCGTATCCTTTGCGCTTGCATTTCCATTATTTTTTACCATTTGTGTCTACAGTACTGTTTCTCTTTCTGTTTCGCTTCGCGTCACCATGCCCATTGCCATTTGCATTTGCGGGCACCATGTTACTATGTGACAAGACATCACGTGGCGGACCATTCCCGTCTACGCCACCGTGTGCATTACCCTTTCTGTTCTCATTCACACTTGTGTTACCATGTGCACCAGTGTTAGCGCTTCTGCTTGTGTTGCTGTTCCTGTTACTATGTGACAAGACATCACGTGGCGGGAGACTCGCACCGCCGCATTACATTCACTATTTCTTGTTATCATTCTCAAAAAGAAGGGAAATTAGAGGCAAAAAACTCTGTTTAATGCATCAGTTAGGGTTGTTCCACAGCGACAAAAGTGAGGTAATTTGGTGTTAGGGTTGAAAATCCCCGTTGGACCCCAGCCACCCCAACTGGCATTGGGTTGCGCATTGGGTCTTCGGTCCTAACTCTCACCCCATTCTCCTATACCTCTGTCTTTACACATGTGATGGGGTGAAAATGGAGCCGATGACCCCAATGCCGGTTGGGGGGTGGGCTGGGGAGTCCAAGGGGTTTTTTCAACCCTAACACTGAATTTCCTCACTTTTGTTGCTGTGGAACAACCCTAACTGATGCATTAAACAGAGTTTTTTGCCTCAAATATAGATAGATAGATAGATAGATAGAGAGAGAGATAGATAGATAGAGATATTTAAAATGGATAAGAAAAATCACTGTAAATCCAGCATGCTGATTGGATGAAACATATCACATGACCGTGCATTATTCCATGATGGCTGCACACCACCCAGTATGACTGCATGCCTGAACTACTTTCCAGCCCTGAGAACCTTCTCACCACCACCAAGATCACTTCACACCTGGCACAGACTGGCTGCCACACAAACACAGCTGGTACACATAATCTGCCACCCATAACCATAGGTATATCAATATAGCTGTACAACACTCAGTACAACTGCCAGGTTGATGCTGCCACACTTTTTATAGGTCAAAATTAACAAAAAAACAACTTATCTGGTTGATCCTGCCATTTTTCAGACTGTGTCTCATTAAATTACTTTCACTTTGAGGTACTAATGTAGTGTTACTGAACAGTGTTCACTGCAGTAAAGGACATGCTGGCAAGCTTTTTAAATAAAGCTGGTTTTCCTTAAAAAGTATGTAAAATCTGTTTTTTATGTTAAAGTAGGTTTTCTTTTTTGTGAAACAAGCCCCCAGTTGATTAAGTCACTTTGACTTTCAAGTTTCATGTCGGAATGTGGCGTGACCGAGCAGTGTTCATTGCAGTAAAGGACAAGCAGGCAAGCCTTTTAAATGAGGGATGTTTTGCAGAAAACCTATGTAAAATCCATTTTTTATCTTAAAGTAAATGAAGTAAGTGTCAAAGAAGCTGCTGACTGTAGAGTGAGGAGATCAAATCACTCGATGGCTTCAGAAGAGCATACGCAAGCGTGAAAGACTGTTGCTATAGCAATGCTCACTTTGGCTTGCATCTACACTTCTGAAGCTGCCAACTTGCTCATGCTCCTCGCTCTACAGTCGGCAGTTTCTTTGACACTAACTTGACTTCTTTAACATAAAAAATGGATTTTACATACGTTTTTAGCAAAACATCCCTCATTTAAAAGGCTTGCAAGCATGTCTTTTACTGCAGTAAACACCGCTTGGTCATGCTACTTTCCTATGAAAGTGAAAGTGATATAATATACCGGGGGCTTCTTTCACAAAAAAAAAAACTCTCTTACTTTAACATACAAAAAATGGACTTTACATAGCTTTTAAGCAAAACCTGTCTTATTTAAATAGTTTACCAGCATGTCCTTTACTACAGTGAACACGGCTCAGTCACTTTAAGTAGTACATCAAAGTGAAAGTAATTTAATGGAACACAGTCTGAAAAATGGCAGGATCAACCAGATAAATTCATATTTAATCATTTCTTCTTTTCACCCATACAGTCATGGCAGGATCAAGCAGATAACAATCAGCTATCAGTTTAAATCTATTTAATCATCCCTGGACCAGCCAGATCATCCACTGTAAAACAAACACACTCATTTGTGCCACTGCCAGACAGGGAATACTTTTTGCCCCCCAGCCAAATATTTGTGGCCATTTTCTAAGATAGATAATCCACTACAGGGCATGCGGTCATGCTCTGATATATGTACATCTTGGGTAGTTGAATGCACGCCACCTGTGGCCTTGTGTGTCACAATGCACACCAAGGCGGGCGTATATCAGAGCATGACCGCATGCCATGTAGTGGATTATGTAAAAAAAAATATACATACATTTTATATATATAAATACATACATACATATATATGCAAAAAACTTTGTTAATGCACTAGTTAAGGTTAAAGTGACAAAAGTAGGGAAATGTGGTGTTAAGGTTCCCAACCCTAACACCCCACCCCCACCCTGTAGCAGCAACAGAAAATAAATTATGGCTTCACCTCTCTTGCGTCTTCGCAAATCAGGCGTGGGATGTGCCTTGGGGTTGTCAACCCTACCACTAACCCATTTCATCAGTAAATAAGCTATGATGTGTACAGTATATGAGAATGGGGTGATCATTGGAGTTGACAATCCCTAGGCACACCCCATGCCTGATTCGCGATGACGCAGGAGAGACAAAGCTGTTATGGTTTTTCCTGTTGATGCCTGCAGGGTGGGAGTGGGGTGTTACAGTTAGGAACCCTAACACCACTGTTCTCTCCTTTTGTTGCTTTAACCCAACCCAGTGCATTAACAATGTTTTTTGCAATGAATTTCCTTACTTTTTGAGATGGTATACTTGTATCCTCATTTGCCTGTTGTTGCTGTGCAAGCACACTTCCATTTCTGGCAAAACAGCATTTTCTTTCCTTTGTTGTATGGATGCTAAATTTACAGTGTTATCCTATGGGAATTTTGAGTTTTTTAATTTTTTAATTTTTATGTTTTTTTAATGTGGCCCAATTTTTTGGGGGGAGGGGGAGGGATTATGTGTTATTCTTCTAGTATCCATTAAGACTTTTGTTTTGATATATAGATTGTCACTTAAGTCCAAATATTGAGGGAGTTATGGCTTGTTAAAGTTCAAAATCCTTTTTTTGTATGAAGGAATCCTTTTTTTGTATCAAATGAAAAACCCATACTAAAAAGAATGTCTTTATACAAAAAAGAATTAAAAAAAACAAAGTCCAAGATCTTTTTATCGTATGAAGGCATCCTTTATCATATGAACAAAAAATCCATATGAAAAAAGATCCCTTCATAAGAGAAAAGAATTGAAAAAAAAAAAAACTAAGCCCAAATTCTTTTTTTGTATGAGGTTATCCTTTTTTGTATGAACAAAAAAAGATATGAAAAAGGATTCCGTCACATGAAAAAAGAATCGAGAAAAAAAATAAGCCCAAAATCTTTTTCATATGAGGGCATCTTTTTTCGTATGAATGCAAAAAGCAGATGAAAAAGGATCCCTTCATATGAAAAAAAGAACTGGGACTTGCTTTTTTCCGATTCTTTTTCCATATTAAAGGATTTTTTTTCATATGCCCTTTTCATTCATACAAAAAAGGATGCCTTCATATGAAAAAAGAATTTGGACTTAGTTTTTTTCCAGATTCTTCTTCAGTATGAAGGGATCCTTTTTTGTATGGCTGAATTCTTTTTTCATATGGCCATATGAAAAAACAGAAGCGAGTCACAAGAAAGGATTTTAAAATTTAAGAAAAAATAAAAACATTAGGAGGTCATTTTTTCCAGCAGTTAAGTGCAGAATCCACTTACCAGTGTCCTGATGAACAAGATACACATGTTGGTCTCTGTCCAGGATGTCATTTTTGTGGGTTTTGAAAATGTATTTTTTTGGAGGAAAAAAATGGACACAAGATGTGAAAAATAATTTTTTCCTTATGAAAAAGGATGACCCCCATATGAAAAAGGATCCTTTTCCATATGGACCAAATTATTTTTTCCTTCTAAGCAGCTACCCAAAAGACTGTACTGAGCATGCTCAGAACTGAAATTTCAAAATGTAATAACTTTGGAGCAGATTAATATTTTTTCACCAAAACAGCAAAAGTCAAAAATGTGGGCCACGTTCTTTCTACCCTGAAAATTTCAGACCAAAATTCCAAACCATCTGGGCACTAGGCGCTGACTAAAAAACTGCAAAAAACACTGATTTTGTTTTTCAATTTTTTCACTATCCACATCTCAAAATTCTCACATCCAACTGGAACAACATTTTGTAAATCAAGAGATCTACCCCCGAGACCAGGCATGCAATATTTCGTCAAATCTGTTGAACAGTTGCGAAAATATTAAAGTGCAAAATTTGAGATTTAACAAAGAAACCCCTGCTCAACCCTAACTATGATGGCAATACTGCATCACTATAATATGTATATTGTAGCAGTTAATACTAGGTAACAGAAGATGTATACATCCATGTGAAGCTACCCCTTTATTGGATGTAGTAATCTTTTAGGTTGCCCCCATCCATACGGGTGTCCAACTCCCATACTAAAAAATAGACCTAATGCTCAACTGCCTCAAATTACTAAAAGGTATACATTTTCAACTACTCTTCAGTTTTGCTTTGGTTGAGATTTTCACAAGCAAATGAGTTAGTTGCTAACCCCTTCTAGTTCAACCTACTGCTAACTAATTCTAACAATTTCAGCAGTCATTTATTGATCTGTTGCCTAATTAAGAATTAACTAATCCCCATGAACTGAGTATTAATTAGGTATTCAAGAATTACTAGATGAGCTTATGTAATAAATTATTTACAGTCAACACTCAACTTGTTGAGCATTAGCTGATAATTAACTGTACGCCACATGTGTAACACATAGTTATTAGTTAAGAATAACCAATTCCTAGCCAGTTCATTGGTGCAGTGGTACTGCTAGCAATTGGGAGGCCGGCAGGTGTAGGTAAGTGGCAGGAGGACATACACCACTCACTGCAGATGCCACATATACAACTGAGGCACCCCCCCTCCAAATCACCAACCAAGTCTCTGTCTGGGGTAGAACCACCTCCCAATGGCTCCACTGGGGGGGGGGGAGATAAGCCACGGTGTCAGTAGGAGGCAGAGGTAAGTCCCAGGGTAAGTGTGTGATAGGGCTGGTTTAGTGGTCAGGAGTGATGGGGCTGGCTGGCAAGAGTATAAAAAGGCACACTAGATAAAAAAAAAAAAACTTGATATCTTTCCGTGTACATTTGTGGACAGCAGTTTAAATCTGTCTTAAAGAACAGCAAGCATTTCAGACAATGCTGACACTATTCGTTAAATTATTAAATCTTATACTTGTAACTTCAAACTTCCAGTCCCCCTCAGTTCCAAAGATAGAAACATTTTGTATTCCTTTTAATATAGATATTGGCAAATTACTATTATTATTTATTTAAAAAGAAAAAAGAAAACATCCTTCATTTTTGTTTCCGGTGAGCTTTATGATATTTACATCAACACTGAAAAGATCATGTTAAACTGACATTAGGCTCTGTATACCCACTGTAGCATTCTAAATTACATTATTGAAAAAGTTACCAAACAGTAGTTACCACAGTGACCAGACTGTGCCCCAACACTGTGCTAGTTCCCAGCAATCACTGTGGCACCGCAGTGTAAAGCCCAACTGTGACTGCAAGGATGCTTGTGATGGACAAGGAATATTCCCATATAATTATAATCTTAATGAGTGCCATGTCAAATATGAGTATAGTACTTTTCTTGTGCATGAATAACATGCATTTCAGGTTGTTGGTGGTTTCTTTAACCAGTGTTGCAGGACATGTACTTCTGTTTCCAAAACACCAAGTATGGTTCAATGTTTATCTTTCCTCGAGCATTATTTTCCATGCTGTATACTTTTGACCCTGCAAGCTCTTCTAAGGATCTATATAGGGCATGTCCTTCTGCAGTTTTTCGCCTTGTGAAAAACTGTCATACATATTGTTTTCATATCAAAATGGCAATCACATCTTAATACATAGGATGTATATATTTCTTATGATTAATATTTTTGCTGTTGTATAAATATTGTCTTGGCTGTTTTTAAAATGGTTAAATTCCTACTCATGGGCCAGCCATGTTTAAAGAGCACCTTTTCTGGTGCACACCCCACAAACATATAAGTACACATACTTGCCAGAGCTGATTTATGCCTAAATTCAGATTTTCCTCTGCCTCAAATTTGGAAGAGAACTGATCACATTTTGGTTCTGTGGAGCCAAGCCGCTGATCCCTTCCACTTCATGTTCCTGAGCACTGCCCCCAGGATGGCATGTTTTGTGATGCAATATGAGAGTGGGGGGCACAGTTCACAAAGTAATGGATGTTTTTTGAAGTTCATATTTCAATAGTTGAAATGGCCAATCACCGGCCCGGTGGTGCTGAGGCGCTAGATGCCACACCTTGCTCCAAGATGGCGACCCAGGTTCGGGAACGAGCCCAGGGCCTTCAGGGGTCGGCAGGGGGAGAGAAGGGATTGAACACCCAATGGCGGCTCTCCCTCTCTGGGGAGGGTTACTAGTCTGTCCCGCTGCCATACTCGCCATCTTCTGGGTGAACTTCGGGGAATGGTAGTCTTGGTCGGGGCGCTGTGAGGCAGAGCTGGCCGAGAGCCGAGGAGGGGTGTGTGTCGCCTGCCTCCTCATTAGCTCCCTAGTGTGTCAGCACTGCAGGGGATAGGGCAGAATAGGAGAAAAAGTGGAGCCCGTCACTCCTAGGTGACGACTCCTCCGAAGCCAGACCACATCACCAGGCGCTCACCGGGGCAGACTCCAATGTGTATCGCCAAGCTGTACCGTTGGTAGGGAGAGGATTGGGCTGTTCCTTCCCCGCCCCACCCGGGGGGTGTACCGGGATCTCAAGGGAATTGACCGAGCAAGGCGACCACTCTAGGAGCAGACTCCTGGGGGTACCGCAGGAAGACATGTGGATGGCCATAATAGAGGGTGTCTGAATGAGTGGAGTGATGGAGTGGTAAGGAGGAAAAAGATAAAGTTCAAAAAAAAAAGAAAAGACCAATCAATAGAAGCAAATTAAGGGCACCACTTAGCTAACAAGACCTTGACCTAGCAAAACCTTGAAGTGGAAGGGATCGGGGGCTCAGATCTACAGAGCCAAAATACAAACCCTTCCCTTCCTAATTTCAGGCAGAGGAAAATTCAGATTTAGGCATGAATCAACTCAGGGGCAGGTTTGGGTGCTTGTTTGTTTCTCAGGGGAAACTGGAAGCAGAAAAGGTGATTTTAAGAAATAAACAATGACTAAGGTAACAAGGTTGGTCAAAAATTGGATCTATCCTTCCTCCAAGCGCGGTTTTCATATTTTACCGTGCTGCAATCTGGACACAAACCTTTTCAACCACTTCAACATCGATTAGTTTAAAGGTCCTAGTTTTTACAGGCCTTGATCAATCTGTTAATTGCTTCACAGTGCAATTACTTTTTCTATTTTAATTATGATGAAAGCAACTGTGAAACATGTTCCGTTACAAACATGAAAAAGCACCAACATTTTAAAATAAAGCTAATATGCACTGTATTGTTTCATTTTACATGTTTCTTTCTATGTTTTCAAATTTTTTCTAATTTTTGTACAACACTGATGAATATGCCTTTCATAATCTACTGGTTACATAAAAAAATAATTTCTAAATAATCATTTAAATAAACTCTTTCATGCCAGATCATTGCTTTTGTGTACTTTATGTCTGAATATCTATTTTCATCCTTTGAAACTAGGAGATTTACTATATACCTGTAAACTGAATGATAATCACACACCATCCATCACCAGTCTATTCAAGCAAATAAAGTAAGTGCTGTATATTTGTATCAACACTAAGAATTATCTTAAAACAATTGCAATATGCATGTATTATAGCAAACAATTTATTTTTCAACAAACATGCTAATCTGTGCAGTTTAATATTGATTTCTGATATTGGCACATAATGGTCAATAATAAATTGTAGTAGTGTTTGGTATAATACTGTAATGATATTCACCCTTGTCCACCACCGAGTTGATAGATATTTTTTTAATGTGGAAACCAAAGAATTTTTTAGGGCAACATATGGGTGTGTGTGTGTGTGTGTGTGTGTGTGTGTGTGTGTGTTGTGTGTTAGGGGGTTGGAATAGTACTAAAGCATGGGCAAATGGGAGGAGATCAAGGTTTATTTTAAACTGTTTTAGGTTGTCACTTACTATCACATCCAGTGGTAGAGCATTCCAGATAGGCAGTACTCTCTGAGTTATAAACCCGTTCCTTTTCAATGTCTTATTGATACCAGTTTTTAGTTTTAATTTATGAGACCTAGTGTTATTATTAGTTGGGTGCCATTTGAGACAGAATGTTTCAAGCAGGGCAGTGGCCCTGTATACTAAACAAAGATCACCTCTTAGTGGTCTGTATTCAAGAGAAAAGAGCCCCAAAGTTTTAAGTCTATCTACATATTCTACCCTTTGTAAATCAGAGATGTGTCTAGTCAGTCTCCTCTGCACTTTCTCAGCTATGACTTTACAACCAGATGAAGTGGGTGCACAAAAGGGGGCACAGTAATCAATGTGAGACCTAACCAGACTTGCGTATAATGGTACTAGGACCTCAGGTTCTTGACTCTTAATATGTTTCAGAATACATGCTATTATTCCATGCCATTTTTTAACTATTTTATTAATATGTTCAGTACATTTTAAATTATTAGTGATGGAAATCCCTAGATCTCTTTCTGAAGTAACTGCCTGTAACTGAGTATCATTCAAGGAGTATTCAGCCACGTTATTGTTTTTTCCAAGGTACATAAACTTACATTTTGCCATGTTAAATATAATTTTGTTATCTGAGGCCAAACTAGCCAAGTTATCCAAATTTGTTTGAAACTGTTTTATGGATTGTGTGTCATTTACAATACAGCCGAGTTTACTGTCTTCGGCATATTTGTTAATCCATACACCATTTGTGGTATGCATGCTGGAGATTAGTATATTGAATAATATAGGGCCTAAAACAGAGCCCTGTGGTACCCCACTAGTGACTCTGCCCCATTCGGACTTATGCCCAAGGATATTAACCTGTTCCTTCCTGCCCATTAACCATGAATCCATCCACTTAATAATGTTCGGATGCAGAATGCAGATTAATTCTTAACAACCGTTCAATCAGCACTTTGTGGGAGACAGAGTCAAAGGCCTTTTCATAGTTCAGGAAGACAACATCTACCGGTAAACTGCAATCTTATTTGCTTTTACTTTAAACCTCCACCAACTCTCCTCTGATTGTAATTTCTTGTGTTTATTGAAAGCCCTTTTTTATTCTTAATTAATTTCTTTATTTCAGTGGTAAACCACAAGGGGACTCTTTTTTGTTATTATTTTATTTATTTCGGTCCAGTACCCAGGACTTTATGCAATACTCAGTTTTCTTTCTGATAACCCTCCACATGTTATCAGCACCCAAATTTTGGAGTTCACTTTTCCAATACCAATCTGTTAGGTATTTCTTGATTTTGGCATAATTAGCCTTATAGAAATGTTTAGTTTTAGTAATGCCATTTGTAATATTTTCATAGTATTTAAAAGACCACAATTCCATACAGTGGTTGCTGTCACCAAGTGGCTCTAGGACTTTGTGGTTTTCTCCTGTATCCTTTATATTTGTGAGGATCAAGTCTAGGATATTGTTTTGTCTGGCTGGTTCGGTCTCTAGTTGCTTCAGATCATGTTGTATTATGATGTCAAGGAATTTATTATCCAACCCACTTTTTCCTTCAAGGGAGTGCCAAGATATATTTGGTAGGTTAAAATCGCCCATTAATACAAGATCATTGAATTCTTTTATGTTTTCGATAGTGTCCATAACATTTTTATTACTTATGGAATCTGAGTTGGGAGAATGGTAGCAGAGACATATGGTTAGGATTCTTATGTCAATTCTGTTTTTTGCCTGAATTATCTCAGTATCAGAAGCCTGATTTATGTGGTCATTTACTTCATAACTATTTAGATTATCCTTTACATAAAGGGCAACCTCACCACCACTTGTGATGGTCCATTTTTTTAATATAGTGGTGTAACCTGGTATATCGATCCCCCAATCTGAGTCAGAGAACCAAGTCTCTGTAATGCCACAAATAGAAATGCTGTCTTTGTTCAATATATATTTAAGTTCATCAGTTTTGTTTTTTAAACTTCTAGCATTGACAAGCAGGATCTTAAGCTCTGTACAATTACTGTTTGATACAGCTATATGGGTGTCATTCCACTATCATTAGAAACCCTAAAACACCAATGGTTATATGGTTATTTTCATTAACAATGCTCAATGGGCTGTAATCAGTGGTTATCTGATGATGATCGAAACCCACCTCCCTCCATTGCATTAGTTTAAATTAGGGTCTATATATGCATTTATGTATTGTCCCAACAACAAGGAGCCCTTCCTACTTGGGTGGAGGCCATCCCAACAAGTGAGATCTCTGTTTCCATAAACTCTTCCCAGTGGGTAATACATCCTATAGTTTGTTTAAGGCACCATGACCTTAACCAATTATTTACATGTTTAATTTTTTCTTAAGCATGTAAGTCTGTTTTAAGTACAGGAAGTATTTCAGAGAGGGCTTTTTCACACCGTAGGTCAGAGAGAGTGTTTATCAGTCCCACAAATTCCTTTTTAATGCTCTGGATATTTTGGTGCATAATATTGTTTACCCCTGTGGTAGGGCGAAGGGATATGTGGGCAGTCAGATAGAAGAAAAAATGTCTCACCAGTCCTTATATATATATGTTGAATTTAATTTATTCTTTTTCAGCTGTTATTTCAACAGGAGAATTTCAGATTAGCAGTGTTTTTGTTCTTTTAGATATTTTTTTCAGCTCACACTTCCATTTGGACAGTAAATACCAGAGTAGACAAAATCTTCTGACAATTCTAAATCTTCACTTCAAAGCAGTAAATACCACAGTTCATCATAACTCCATAGAGCACTTTTCAGCAGTTTCCAGAGCATACCTCCGGTCCCACAGCAAAACGGAATCTAATCTCTTATCCCACTCAATCTAAATTTATACCCCTTAGGAGTCATGTGATCATTTAACTCCACCCTAGCAAAACATTTTCAAATTAATTTCATTAAGCACTGCAACATTATTTAGTTTACATAACCTAAACACATTTTTATTACTCTAGCTACTTACATGCTATCAGCAGAATGAATTACAATAGTTTTAAATGTTTTTATATTCACTCTCTACTATGAAAAAGAACCACCCCTTTAACAATAATATAAAGGAATTCAGGGAGCGGCCGGCCAACTCCCAAAACAGCACCAAATGCCAAAGAGCCCGGACACCAGGAGCTCCAAAAACGCCAACTACAAAAACTATCCTCGCTCCCCAAAACCCCCAAAAGAACAGGAAAACGCCTCACCTCAACTAAGGAGGGTATGTAGGATTCCATCATCTTTACTTAAATCTAAAACCCTGCATCTAAAGTACATTAACAGGCTAAATACCCTCGCAACAGTGCACATATCTAAATGGGAAAGGGGTTAACAGTGCTCACATTCGCACTGTCACGTAGCTTTTATAACAAGAAAAAGTTGCACTACGCTATATTATGGACTAAAAATAATTATTTGAATAAGAAATGCTGCATTGCAACACGCCAGCCTTTATGCTAAACGGCTGGCTTATTAGCGGACAAAAGTTTTAGAATCCGAGTCTGGAGCCCACAAACAAAATCACAGACCGAGGGGTTTCTAAATAAAAGAAAACCTTTTATTTAAGTGCAAAACGAACCCCTGGTCATGTCCCGAGTAAACAAAAATCCACTCTCCAACCCTCTCGCACACTCGAGAGATACAGCTACAAAAGGGGCATCCAAAAGAAAATCTCCCCATAATGAACTCCACCTCGCATGCCCGCGAGGCAGAATCAAACAAACTATCCGGACCAAAAATGAGTCCCCTGTCCAACAGAACAGCAGACAAAGAACAAGACCCCCAACAATCACAAACAGGGGCATTTGAACAATTCAAATCACCCAGCACTCCAAAATGAACGCCGAATGAAAAGGTGGGGGAGAACACAAAAGCCAACCAAACAATTCAAAGAACACAGAAAGGAAACAAAACACATACATTTTACCTGAGGCTCCAGACTCTGCAGTACTACTCAACAACATGGGGGGGGAGAAGAACCTTCCTCGGCAACCAGGAACAACAAAGCCAGAACAGAAATGCCCTCACTAAGGTGCACACAGCGTCCTGCGACTGGCCCCACATAGCCCCCCACCAAGAACAACATTCAGCCCATCCAAACCTGTGATTTTAGGGGGATATTTACTTTTATAATCCAAAGGAAAAGCTACTGCTTGCAAACCGAAAAACCGGAATGATATTTTAAACTGCACGAACGTGCGCACGATTGCACGGACGTGCCGTTTTACCGATCGTTCAAACCGTGAACATGAGCATCTACTCACAAGGTCCAAACAACATAAATTCTTTTCCTGACAACCCCAAGGACCCCACCAAGGGATCTTGTTCTAAAAATAAAAGGAAATCAATTCTACCAACTCCAAACTTACCTGGGGGGTTCTGCCTGATTACCCTTCAAATGTGATTTTTCTCTCTTAAAGGGGAAACTTCCCAACACTCAAATACCCAAAAGAAACTTAAACACTAACCTCTTATTTTACTTATGACAATAATCACAGAGCCGCTCTGTGACAACCCCTGCATGTACGGAAGCACCAAGATATCTCGTCAGCGAGAATGCCGACCTCCCCCACAGCGACGGCACAATACAGACGCAGGTATTGTGCCACCTCTTCCATCACTGTTTTCTGTGGGGGGCTCTGCCCCCTGCACCCCCTGGACTCTAGGATTCCAACTCCAGGTCGGAGTTGGTCTGGGGAGGGGTGGAACACTGGGGGAAGGTGAAACACAGAAAAAGGACCATTACCGTGAATGTCGCCGTAATGATCTTTTTCTGTGTTTCTCCGTCAGGGTGTCAACCACAAGGGGTGATACGGCGTGTACAATAACTAGGGGCTTATCACCACTTTGCTTCAGAATTTGCTTGGACATTCTTGTTATGTCTTTTATTCTAGCTCCTCTAAAACAGGACATTGTTCTGTTTATTTTGTCAGGTTCACATCTAGGCCGGTCAAGTTGTTTGACCACTGAGTCACCTAGTACAAAAATCTATTTGGTCTCTGAAATAAAGGGGATATCAATGTCCATAAGGTTTCCAATACTGCCTATGGTGCTTTGTAAACATGTTGGATTCTCATTAGTTTCAGGTGCTCTGGGACTAGTGCAATTTGGAGTAGCAGGGTTGGTTGGGGTGGGGATACCTGTTCTTTGGATAAGTCCACAAGTGGGTCAAAGCTATTTTGAGTGGGTATTTGGAAATGGGCAGCTTTACTACCCTTTTTTTATAGTTTTTGTGCTTTGAACCATGTACCAGTTGTTCTCCGAGTCCATATGGTCTTCTTCTTACCTTGCCCTTTTTTTATTGGGGTCCCTAAAGGGATACTGCTATTTTGACAGAATTTTTTTTTTTTTTTAGTTGTTTAACCAGGAGTGGCACACTAAGCCGAAAGCTTTTTTACAGGTGCGACCTGGGAGCACAGGGAAGTTAAGAGACTTGCTCAGGGTCTCACAGTATGCAAGAGGAAGCTGTGGGATTCAAACCTGGGCCTGGTCTGCTGGATGTCACCAGATTTGCAGCTCAGAGCCTTAAACCACTGCGCTATACTGCCTCCCTAAATATGGATAACAGGAGATCTTTATTTTTTTGTGTTTGGGTACTAGTTTCTTTTGTTATATGTTCCTTGTTGTTATTAAGTAATGCAGCTTGAGAGATATGTGTTGATGTTTCAATATGACTCTGTTCCAAGGCATTCAATCTAGTACTAAATAGACCAATTTTCCAATACCAGATCCTCATTTTGCATGCATTTAAAACATTTGAACATGTTATTTATTACAGCGATAGTATTTAGGAAGTACATTAAACAACTGGCACATTTAATTCCCACCCTGTCTTCTGATGAGGTTATTTGTTAATTCATTTTCAGTTCTCTACAGCAAGCTACATTATACTTGTAAAGACCCGTCATATAGTAGTGACATTCCACTTACCACCAGGGGTATCTGTGACAGGTAGAACTACAATGTAAACTAATATTTATCCAAACTCCACCAAACACGCGCAGATGCACGTGTCTTTGTGTGCGTCTTGATGTGCTCGCCCTGCTTGGGCTCACCCTGCTTGCCGCAGACTGAGTAAAAATGGCGTCTGCCGACCCTCAAGTGCTTCACAGGGTCACAGCACAGTAAAATAGCCTAATTAAATATTCGGGCTTTAAAATATGAAATTAAGCACCACTCATGCGTGGCAACAGCTATAAAATACTGGGAACAGGTCCCAAATGCATAAAATTGAAGAAATGAACAAGCTGTAGTTCACGGAATAAGCCCAGAAAACTACAGCCCCTCTTCCTGCTTCCTCTACCAGCAGGGCTCATTGCTACAGTACAGTCAACATTTACACAATGCAGGTTTACACAGTTCAAATAGTTTATCACATACAGAATGGTTTGCTTAGTGCAGAAAGACTCCTCTAACACCAGCAAACATGTGCTAGAGCTCAGCTTGCCGCAGGCCAAGGAAAAATGACGTCTGCTGACCCAGAAGTGCTTCACAGGGTCACAGCATAGTAAAATGCCCTAATTAAATATTCAGGCTTTAAAATACGAAATTAAGCACCAGTCAAGTGTGGCAATAGCTATAAAATACTGGTAACAGGTCCCAAATGCATAAAATCGAAGAAATTAATGATTTGTAGTTCGTGGAATAGGCCCAAAAAACTACAGCCCCTCTTCTTGCTTCCTCTGCCAGCAGGGCTCAGTGCTACAGTACAGTCAACGTTTACACAATACAGGTATACACAGTTCAAATAGTTCATCACATACAGAATGGTTTGCTTAGTGTATGGTCCTTACCTGCCGACAGATTCTATGTTTCTATGTAACTAAAAAAAAAAACTTTTACCACAGAAAGGTACAGCAAAATGTAGCACTCTTTCAAATGTGGCACAATAGTTTTGCAGTTTTTTTTTGTTTGCTTTTTTTAACCAGGAGAGACACACTAAGCTGAAAACTTGTTTACAGGTGTGACCTGGGAGAACAAGGAAGTTGAGTGACTTGCTCAAAACCCAGGTCTCCAGGTTTGCAGCTCACAGCCTTAAATCACTGTGCTATACTGTCTTCTTGATGGAATGAAATGTGTATATTGTTATCCCTCCTTGTGCATGTACTTCTATCCCAGATAAAATGGTGTACTCACAGAGCACGTCCAGGCCTTGAAGTTTAGATGGGAAAAATAGAATGTAATTGCACAAAGCTGGACAATATCATAAACGTGAAGCCTGGTTCCCCAGCAATCCACTATTAGCACCCTGACAAAGTTCTAAAAGTGAATTGCTGGTACACCTTGCCATCAGGCTTCATTTTTGTGATATTGTCCAGCTTTGTGCAATTAAAATTCAATTTTTCTGCATCTAAATTCAATACTTGGACTCTCTCTGTGAATGTGCTGTTTTTGGTTTGCTGTTACTTACTCCAAGACTGCCTACACCCCAGCGGCAACACTGACCCTTTCCAGGAATCATAGACCTTACTTTTCTTGCTTTGGATCCAAATAAAAAGGTGTCCCACAGCCAGTTGGTCACAGAATGCTGTTTTACTCTTCTGTTGTGCAACATCTCTTCTAATTAGAAACATTTCAATAAATAAATAAACTTTATGCACCTCCTATTTTACTTCCGTTACCTCACAAACACAGTACCTAGACCCTCCCCCAACACAAAAGGTTAGGTTGTGTTATCATTTGAAAAACAGACACCTACCTCCTCACCCAGGTGTGTTTTCAGAATGTGGTTGTTTTGGTTTTTTAAGAAAAAAAATCCCTTTTTTATTTTCTGCTTCAAACTATACTATTCAAAATAACACATGGGCAACAATGCACAACGTGGTTGTGTTTCCATGTCTGGATCATAATAGAATCTGGGGCCTCTCAAGCAACAATCTGACATTCCCTATGATATGATCAGAATCCCTTGATTGACACAAGTCATTGTGTGAGGATGGCTGCCCATGCATAAGTCTATATTTTTACATCATATGTAAAATAAAAATGGAAAGGTAATACCAATGATGCCAAACCAGGGGTGTATGCAGAAGTGGGGTAGATGGGGGGGCTAAAGTTGTATTGAAAACCCAAATTAATAGGCTGGTGGTCTGGGGGCTGCCTAGGCCCCCATAACATTTTTAAAATTTGGTGCATTCTGGTGCATTTTGGAAGACATTTCAAACAGAATTTGGTACCCTGTTACTCCCTTCCCATGCCCAGTAATTTGCAACTGTGCCCCCTCCCCAGAGTCCAGTTGTTGAACCACCCTCTCTATAAAAAATTAAAATTAAAAAAAGAGTGTGATAATGCTCTCACTGGGGAATAAAACAGACTGTGTTACGTTGTCTGATTCAAACACTTTATTAAGTTACCTGCTGGCAGCAACACATTCCAAACACATTTTTATTGCCAGTGGCAGTGCCATTTTATTCATAATCTGCTTGAGCATTTTTTTTCAACTCTGTTTATTGTTTATAAACATCCAGAATCAATTTATACATACACATAAAGAAGGACAAGGCTATGACAGTATTCTAGCACATGCATGCCATCCTGTATATGATATTGCCATTTTAACATTAGCTTATCTTACATACTTTTTCACATATTGTATAGTAACAGTTTTTTCTTTTTTTTTTATTAAAAAATCCTTTGCCAACACTTTGTAATCATGTATCTCAACAGTAATTGGTGTCTTACCTCTTTACTACAGGTTCTTAAATTTCACTCGAAGGTGAGGAAAAGTATGGAGTAAAGTTTTGTCCTACCTTACCGAGGTCTTCCAGCTCCCCGTTGATGATTTACTGTGCAAATTTATCCTTACCTATTTCTGCTTCATCTTGATTTTCATCTGCCTTGGATTAACATGGCAGCACCAGCATAGAATCAGATGTGTGGAAGAAAGTAACGTAGTTAAGCCACAGTCCAGCTATTGTTATAGGTGTATTTTGTTAGTAGATGCCAGCTAGTGCCGGAGACCCCTCCCGCCCACGGATATATCAAGGCCTGATTCGGACTATTACCTGTTACTGCATACTTATCCATTTTATTAAAGCTTTTTACCTCCTCAAAAGTTCAGAACTATGTACAGAAAATAAACTTTTGAAAACATTAACTACTAGTGTGTTTGTTTTGTGTTTGGTATATGCATCTTCTGCATCAACTGTGGAAAAGAAAGAAATATAAATATAAATCAAAATGTGAGACAGCTACCTATTTCTAGGGTTCCCTCTGGTGTTCTCCTCCAATGTACCCTTGTTTGTTTTGAAATTTGGTCACCAGAACATTTCTCTGGCCTGAGCAAGCATTTATGTAAGGTCACTAATTAGTGCACATTGCTTCCAGCTACCTCGTTTGGAATCATACAAAACTTTTAAGTACAATTTAAATTTGAAATTGGTAATACTACCTTACATTACTACAATAATTTGCAGTTCTAACATTCAGTCAGTATCAGTATTCAAAATGTCAGGCAGTTCAAGCCTTCTTGGATGCCTTCTGGCAAATTCTTCTACAATCCACTTACCATGAACAACACAGCGCACCTCACAGTTGTGAATGCACTTCTACTCTGGTCCTGTCCCTCCACATGACCTATACCCCCCTCCCCACACTGCCACCTGACCTACTTCTGTGTCAAGCCATCGTACATTGCCGCAAATACCCCGCACTGACAGACCCACTTAAGGCCCCCAACTTCCCCTCGTGCATCTACCGCTTCTGATGATTAATGCTAATTCAGCACTGTCTGTGATCAGCCCCGCTATCCCAGCCCTGAGGTCCCTTGCAATTCCATGTACAGTGCGTATACGCAGACCCTCGCACATCAACCTCAGTCGAGTAAACAAGCACAGGCCCCTCATCAGAATTATCACCCTGCTCCTACTCCTGTTTGGAAATGTCCACCCCAACCCTGGCCCTAGGACCTCCTGCTCACAGCAACAGCCGCCAACCACTGGCCTTCGCCTAGGATCCATGAACATTTGCAGCATCCTGAAAAAGTCAGCTGCCCTCCAATGCTGGATCACCAGACACCAACCAGACGTGCTAGCCCTGGTCGAAACGTGGTTGTCCAAGTCCACCCCGACTCCATCATCTCCTTCCCTGAATATTCACTTTTTAGGCTGGACAGAGTGGGGAAGCGGGGTGACAGCTGCACCTTTTACATTAAACACACCCTGCTGGACCAAGCACTCCCCCCACTAACCTTAGTTCACGGTGCTCAAGCACTGTCACTGAAAATCACCCCAGACCCATCCAAGGCCCCCCTTATAATCATGGTGGCCTACATCCCTCCCTGCAAGCAGACACAAGCCCTCAACCCACTAACAGAGTATCTTGCCAGCCTCCCCCACAAGTCCAAACAGATACTCCTTGGTGATCTTAGCCTAAACTGGATGAGCACCACAGCCACCTCCTCCTTTGATGCACTTGCAGCCATTGACCTGCATCAGCTTGTAACAAAGCCAACCAGGTACAACCTGGCCACCGGCAAACACACCCTCCTGGACATTATTCTCACAAAAACAGGCCCCATAAAATAACAGACATTGAAGTTCTACCAAACTCCTTCAGTGATCACTCCCTAGTGATCTGCTCATGGTCAGGTCAGCTACCAGCTCCACCACCTGCCAAAACACTCCGGCATCGCCTACATCCAGAAAAACTCCCCAACGTTTTGCAGCACCTAGCCCAGTGGGACTGGTCCCCAATATACCACACCAAAAGTGAAGATGCTGCACTCACATACTTTCATGACTCTTTCACCTGGGCCTGTGACAGCTTTGCCCCACTAAGAAGGACAAAAACTAGGAAACAGAATGTCCCCTGGATCACGCTATCCCTCCTCCAGCAGCTCAAAAGCTGTGACAACCAATGGCACAAGGCTATTGACACAGGTAAACCAGCTGACAGGCAGGCATACAAAGCTGTTCAAAACAGTTGCACATGGGCTATTCGCAGGGCAAAAGCCAAGCACTACAGAGCCAGCCTAACTGCCTCCTGGGGCTCATCATGGAAGTTTTGGGACAATATAAAAACCTTAAGTGACAAATCTCATGTGCCACCCCCCTCCTAGATAGCAACTGAGGGATTGGTCACCATAGACCTGAAGGAAATTGCCAATGTAACCAATAATAACTTTACCGACCTTAGCTCGGTTCTCCCTCCCAACTTCTTTGACCCCATACCCATCGCTAACCCACCTCAGCTACCACGGCCTCCTTTTTAGCTCCGAACTATCTCCACTACTGAAGCTAGGCCCTATCTCTCCAAGGCCCTGAATGGAACCAGCACCCTGAATGACCCAATTGATGTCAAACTCCTCCGCCTGGCTCTGGATGCCCTGCTTGTCCCACTCACTGGTCTCCTGAACTGCTCCCTCTGCCTAGGCCAGTTCCCAATGGCCTGGAAGAATGCAGTCGTCACACCCATCCACAAAGGAGGTGACCGCCTAACTCCCGGAAACTAACGACCAATCTCCATCCTTCCCCCGCTGTCTAAAGCACTGGAAAGAATTGTGGCTGACCAGCTGACAGAATACCTAGGAACCCACAACCTGCTCTGCAAAGAGCAGCTTGGGTTCTGTGCTGGGCACAGCACCACCACAGCTCTTCTTGAGTTTTCAAATCACCTACACTCTGCTCTCGACAATAGCCATAACACTGAGGCCATGTTCATAGACCTATACAAGGCCTTTGACACGGTCAGTCACCCACTCCAGCTAAAATCCCTCCACCACCTTGAGTTCTCCCAAGGACTTCTGAATTGATTCGCCAGCTACCTGACAGACAAGGCTCAGTGTGTATGACTAAACAATACAGTCTCCTGCCTGCACCCCATCTGCTCTGGGGTTCCTCAAGGGTCCATCTTAGGGCCCCTGCTATTTAGCCTATTCATAAACAGAGTCCCCACCGCGTGTACCGAGAAACTTCTCCTATACGCAGATGATGCTGTCATCTGCACCTCCCACACCAGCCCTGCTGAACTGCAGGCCGCCCTGCAAAATGCATTCACCCAAGTGGAACACCGGTTCACTAAACATACGCTAATCTTGAACCTAAAAAAAACAAGGACTCTCCTATTTGCCCATCACCAGAGTAAGCTTAGAAATACCTAGCTGCAAATCCAGTCAAAGTCACTTTACACCCTGGAGCAGGTCACATCCTACAAATACCTAGGAGTTACATTTGACACTGCCCTCACATTCTACGGACACATCAATACCCTCACCTCTGCTACCAATATACGTATTAGCCTACTTTATCACCACAAGGATTGTCTTCCACCAGAAGCCCTCAGACTGACCTTCGCCTCCTCTGTCATGTCCCTTATTGACTATGGGCTGCCTGTCTATGCCACTGCTGATGCCACAGCCATCGGTAAAATAAAAGTGGTCATTAACAAAGCCTGCAGGCTCTTAACTGCTGCAGACCGCACAACTCACGCGTGCACGCGCTACTCCCTTGCCTAGATACTTACCTTTGATGAGCGGGTCCAATACCAAGCCTGCTTCATAGCCAAAAAATCACTCCTTGGTCTGACCCCACCAGGGCTAACTCCCTCCCTAACCCTAGCCGCCTCTACTGTGAGCACGCACAGCTTGGCTAAGGCTATCCTGGCTATTCCCAGAGTCAGGACCACATTGGCACAAAGGTCATTTATAGTCAAGGTTCCTGCCTGGTATAATTCCCTTCCCTCTGAGATAACTGGACTTGCTATACTTGGACCCTACAAAGCAGCCCTAAAAAGACACCTCCTTCAATCAATCAATCAATCAAAGTCTTTATTTAACCAGGTGATCACCGTTGAGCAAGCTCATTTTCGAGGTGGACCTGGCCGCCCACACCTGCACTCGCACCTTTCCTTTCCGCCTGCACCTGCACCTGCCCAATATAGGCTCACATCACTTGTCTTTGGTGGCCTCCATAAAACCCAGCTCACTCCATTACCTGGTTGTTCACCTCAACAAGACCACACATGCTGACAAGGTCTCCTCAGATGGCGCTGCATCCTGCTGTGCCCTGGACACCTATTCTTTTCCACTTACTTTCCCATGTTTCTGTACCTGCACTGTTCTCAGCTATCACTCTGTATAGTATCTGCAATGACATTAGCTACTGCCTTGTATAGTATATGTACTGTATTAGCTACCACCTTGTATAGGTCCTCACACTCCTGCACCTGTAGTGGTGTTTACTTACCAAATTGTATAGGTCCCACTATTTTTCGGACACACAACGCAATGTCTTTTATATAATTTATCCATGTGTTTAGCTCTGTAGCTTTCCTATGTATGATGCTGATTTTTCGTTGTCTATGTATGTTTAATAACCCAGATAGACCATCTTAGGGTAATTGGCATTCCACTGGGGTGTCAAACAGATGAAGCACACTGATGAGTCCTGGTAGGAAGAAACAAGTGTCTATGTCCTCTGTTGGTACCCTTTGCAGACTATGTGAGAGGCCTTTTGGCACCATGCATTTCTGCTTAAAGTTGCACCAGCATAATATTCTGTGGTGATTTGCATATGCAGCTCGTGATGCTTTGCATTGTGGGGGCATGTGTGATTTTGTATTTCTTTGAAACTTGGCTTCCTGGCCAAATGCCCTTTGGGGTAACCATTGCTTCGGTGCTTGCTCACAGAGGTTCTTTGTCTTTTAAATTGTTTTTTGTTTTAATTGGGTTCACCACAACATAACCCAGATAGACCATCTTAGGGTAGTTGGTTCATTCCACTGGGGTGTCAAACAGATGAGGCATACTGATGAGTCCTGGTAGGAAGAAACACGTGTCTATGTCTTCTGTTGGTACCCTTTGCAGACTGTGTGAGAGGCCTTTCGGCACCATGCACTTCTGCTTAAAGTTGCACCAGCATAATATTCTGTGGTGATTTGCATATGCAGCCCATGATGCTTTACATTGTGGAGGCATGTGTGATTTTGTATTTCTATGTTTAATTTGTTGCTTTGACGAGGAACCTTTGGAAATGAGTCCCTGACTCAAAGGTCTGTAATCCAATCTACTCAATAAATAAAATAAAAAATAAATCCTGAAAGGTGTGTGAATTATCTCTGTGTGCATACATTAAAGCTAAACCTGTTAGTCTCTCTTCTGTCATAGTTGATCCCATGTAGGTCTTGATAAGATGCAATCTGCTGACTGCTCATTTACATTCACAGCTGGTGATGGGGAATGTTGCACATATTCTTGACACAGTGTGAACATTTTTGAAAAGTAGTGGATCACAAGTCTTCAAGACATCAACAACGTTGTCTGAAAGTCTTTCACAGTCCTTCCACCTAATAAACTATGTGTGCAATTCTGCATGCAGACTATCAGGCTGTGGCAGATCATAAGTGAAGTAGCTTAGATCTAGTGACTACACACTGTAGTTATCCTGCTGTTCTACCATGATACTGGGGATAAGCTGTAGTGCAAGGGCTGCTCTCTGATCAGCTGGGAAAATCTGCTGTACATCTCTTTAAGGAGGTGGACCAGGAAGGGAACAGTCACTGTTCTGCAGTAATACATTTCAGGGTTCTCTGGATCCACATTTTCTCTGTGCATTGTCGTGCAGTTGTTCGTGGCTTAATTGTCTCAATTCCAACAGGCTCAGCAATTGTTACAGCTTCTTGGTACCATCTGGAATGGTTTTCATCAATGTTATCCCTGACATCTCTCAGAGCTGCCTGTGTATGACTGACATGACTTTCACCACATCTAGAGCTGAGCCTTGAAGAGCAACACTTAGTGTACGCAAGTACTGGAGGCATTTTGCTGTCACAATAAGGGCCACCGCAACCTCAAAGCTGGTCACACACTTCAGGATACCAGATGCCTGTGCTACATCTTCACAGCTTGTATATTGCTGGCTGATCTCTTCTAAGGCATTGACCATGGCTGGGTACACAGAGATCAACACTTTAAAGGCATCATGGTGTTCAATCCATTTTGTATGGCAGAAGCGCAGCAGCTTAACTTTCTTTCCATCCAGCTTTGCAATCTCCTCCTGAAGAACAGTCTCTCTCTTGGGTGAATATTCACAAAACTTCACAGCCTCATCTGCAGTTCCCATCATGTTACGGATGATCTGATTTTCTGAAGCTCTGACAATACACCTGTTGAGCTGATGGGACCCACACCAAAACCACAAGGCTTTAGGATACAGGCTTTCAATTCTAGGTCCTGATCCTTTGTGCTTTCCACCCATGTTGCCAGCTCCATCAGAGCACCGGCTCTTCATTTTGTTGGCATCAAGACTAAACTTAGCAAGTTGGGTGAGAATCTCTTCAGAAATCCGTGATCCAGAGATGTCACTGCTGACATCAATGTAGCTCACAAAGTCCTCATGGATCTCACAGCTTTCATCTGCATAACAAATGGTGAAAACAAGCAGCTCCTGGATGCTGACATCTCGTGCCTCATCTACCAACACGCTGAACCATCCACCAGCCTTCTTGATCTCAGTGACAATGTCCCTCTGGATGAGATCTCCAATAACCAAAATCATTTCATTCTGGATTGTCTTGGAACGGTATGTAGCATTTCTGTTTGCCAGTTCAAAATGCTGTTTCAGGATTTCATCCCCACTGTTGATGCAAAAGTCGAGCAGAACATGAAAGTTTCCACAGTTCATTGTCTTGTCACCCAGGTATTTGGAGTCATCTCTGTCCTCTGAGGAGTACATGTTGTGTTCCGCATAGAATAACGGTGCTTGCTATTGATGTGAGCACTTTCAAATTCTTGCTCCTTCTTTTTTCAAGTCCCTTATTACATCTAACAACATTGTTGTCGTTGTTCATCATGACTTCTTTGAAAATGTCTGCTCAAACAGCACAAGAAGCATGGGTTTCATGTCCTATTCCTCCATCCTTAGAACTGCCACCATGCACTTTAAAAAAAAAAAAAAAATTAGCATGAAAGTCTGATGTAGCCTTTCTCCAGTTTCTGTAACTGCCTGTTGCCAATGCCCCCCTCTTCCTGTTGCTAGCAGCAGAGTTGTCAAAAAGCACACAGGAAAAACAGAATGCAGCATCAAAAGAAGCACTATAAACTAGTCCTGCGTACACGTCTGTCCGTGAGGGTTGAAAGTAGCGCCTCTGCTTTCCAAATGTAGTAGCAGGTAGCCTATCAGAATTACTGATGTGCTAGTCAGCAGTCAGTAATTTCAGTTTCTCTTGATCATTCAATTTGGTTAAATATTTGGCAATGTCATAATCGCAACAAGGACTAGGTGCAGACAAAATCAAAGTCTTTTGTGGCAGTTCAACTTCCTCTGGACTTCTTCGGTCCTCTAGTTGACATCTGGAAAAAAAAGGCAAAATGCGAGTGTGCTACAATCTGAGCACCTAAGGTTTTGAAAACTGAGCAGTGACTCTATTAGATACAAAACATTCCAACTAGGGGCAGAAACAATGGGAAGATTCAAGAGAAGAATCAGATTATCTGATGGTTCATCCATCCTTTCTTCAAAGCCTGACTTCCCCAGCCTCTTCAGAGATTGAAGATATTACATCACATGTATCCAGTTACAAAATTAAAAGTAAACATAAAACTAAAATTAAGAGCAGAGATGATGGGACTCAGAGTCCCTTCTTTAATCATTTTATCTCTTCATGTTTATGTATGAGATCGTAAGTGTAAGCCAAATAGCATTAACTATTATAAAAAAGGCTTACTGCCTTTTTCTTATATTCAGTTATGCAGCCCCGGGGTATTATTCCTGCAAGATACCAGGCTATACTTTATCTAAAATATGTGTGGCAAAAAGGAACTCCATATGCAGGGTCTTCTTTCTGGTCTGTAGGTAAAGATCAGTGTGCAGGAGTAGGTATACCTTTTAAGGAAATTAATGGAGATTTATATTATAACAACCCAGTCCCCTGGGGTTACTAGAATCCCACCAGTGTTAGCCTTAGGATGGTAGTAGGCAGCTGTGTAGAAAGCCTATTAGAAGCTCTTTACAAGATGACATCATTGCTTGCTTAACTAGTTTGAGCAGGGAATGGAATGTGTCATTTAGAACTCTCGCGGTAACTGGGCCACAATGGAATCAGCTTCAGCAGCAGTTTAGAATGTTCAGACTTAGAGCAGTCGGTCTGAGTGTAGGAGCCCAACAGAATGCAGCTCTGAGCGAGAGGTGCCTGCCAGTCTGTCCAGTTAGACTGGTGAAGGACCTCTGTCCATCTTTCTCACCCTGGAGTATAAGATAGAAGCAGTGCCATCAAAAGTGGTGGTGACCGTTGATTCCAGGACGTCAGGGTATCATTTCCTGAGAGGAAAGTTAAATGGGAATGCAGTTCTGTGGGGGGCAATCCCCTGATGACCAGAAGAAAGTCAGCTGCCCTGTGAGAAGATAAGGGAGTGTTTCCATGCCTGAGAGCTATGGGAAGTTATGTTCAAGTGTTTCCTTCAGTCAGATGTCTATATGGCAAGTTAAACAAAACTGTGAGTACAGAGGCAGAGACTAGTAATGTGTTTTGGGTTGCATTCTGTCTGTGCACAGTATGTGCCACAGCTAAGGCTAGATTACACCAGACAGAGACTCAGCCTCACCACAGATATGTGATGAATGTGTCAGTTTTACTGTAGACACATGTAGCACCCTGGTTGAGGGTGGAGGGTAATTTTATGAACATACCAACATACGAAGTTGCCAGCAGAAACAGGCCTCATGATCTATTGAGTCTGCTCGAGTGTGCAGCTAGCACCTCATCTCACAGCTGTCTCTCCTGCCCCTCTCTTCTCAGTATCCCTTACTCTTACCCTGTCCCATCCCCTCTTGAAGCTGTCAACCATCTCACAGGACACTATCTCATCTGGTAAGGTGTTCCATTTGTTCACCACTCTTTCAGTGAAAAAATGTCTCATCATCTCCTTCCTGAATCTTCCCCCCCACCTCCAATCTCAGTCCATGCCCTCTCGTGTCCCTCCCCTTTCTCATCTAGAAAATCCCTTCTGTGTTGGTCTTGTTTATCCCCTTTAGATATGTAAAGGTTTCAATCATATCCCCCCTATTCCTCCTCTCCTCCAGTGAATACATACTCAACTTTACCAGTCTGTCCTCATAGTGTTTGCTCTCTAATCCCTGGATCATGTTTGTGCCTCTTCGCTGCACCCCCCTCCAACAATCTGATGTCCTTCTTCAGAAATGGGCGCCAGTACTGCATGCAGTACTCCACATCGGGCCTGACCAATGACCTAAACAGGGGCAGGATAACCTCCCTCTTCTGGAGGAGATCCCTCTTGCAATACACCCCAGCATTTCACTGCCTTTTGCTGTCACTCTCCTGCACTGAGCAGAGTTGTTTATGCTCCCCGTAATGATCACTCCTAGTTCCTTCTCCTCTGTGGAGCTCCCCAACTGTACCCCTTTCAAGTGATAATCCCTCCCCTGGTTCCTGGCTCTGAACTGCAGAACCTTGCACTTCTTGGCATTGAACCCCAACTGCTATGCTTCTGCCCACTTCTGTAGCTTAGCCAGGTCCACCTGCAACCCCTTCCACCCCACTCATCATCAACCACAGCTCCTATCTTGGTATCATCTGCAAATAGACTGATCTTGCTCTGGATCCCATGTGAGATATCTGCAATAAAAATCTCAAACAGCACCGATCCCAGTACCGATCCCTGTGGCACCCAGCTCACCACCACTCTCGGTGACGAGAGGTCCCCCTACCACTACCACAATTTTCTGCCTTCCCTCTAGCCAGTTTGTGATTCATTTCACCATTTTTGGTCCCATCCCCACATGTTCCAGTTTTCCCCCCAAATTGCCATCCGGCACTGAATCAAAGGCCTTGCTGAAGTATAAATACATGACATCCACTGCATGGCCCTTGTCCAGTTCCCACATCACCGAGTCGTAGTACTCTACAAGGTTTGTCTGGCAAGATCTGCCTACTACAAATCCATGCTGTTGACCATCCTGGAGACTGTTTTCCTCAAAGAAGCTCAATAGCCTCTCTTTCAGGATGGCCTCCATGAGCTTTCCCACAATTGATGTGAGGCTCACTGGCCTATAGTTTACCGGTTCATCCTTTGAGCCACTTTTACAAACATATGAACATATGAAAATGCCAGCAGAAGCAGGCCATATGGTCTATCAAGTCTGCTCGATTGTGCAGCTAGTTCCTCAACTTGCAGCTGCCCCTCCCACCCACCCCTCTTCATCATATCCCCATCACCCTATCCCAACCTCTTAAAGCCACCAACCATTCTACAGAATACCACCCCTCGGGAAGAGCATTCCACCTGTTCACCACCCTTTCTGTGAAAAAATGCCTCCTGATTTCCATCCTGAATCTTCTCCCCATCAACCTTAACTGGTGCCCCCTTGTCTCCCTCCCTCTGCTAAACTGGAAAATCCCTTCCGTATTAACCTTATTTATCCCCTTGAGGTATTTAAATGTCTCAAACATATCACCCCATCCCCCTCTCCTCCAGGGAATACATGTTCAGCTCTGCTAATCTCTCCTCATAGAACCTCCCCATAAAACCCTGGACCATCTTTGTCACCCGACGCTGAACCCACTCCAGCAACTTGAAGTCCTTCTTAAGGAACGGGCACCAGTACTGCACACAGTACTCAAGGTGAGGCCTGACCAGTGTCCTGTACAGGGGAGGATCACCTCCCTATTTCTGGAGGAGATTCCTATCGCTATACACCTTATCATCTTATTGGCCTTTGCCGCCACCCTCCTGCACTGAACCGAGTCGTTCATACTGACCATTATAATCACCCCCGGGTCTTTTTCTTCCTCATTACTTTCCAGCTGTACCCCTCCCAGCTGATAGCTCCTCCCCTATTTCCTAGCTCTGAAGTGCAGTACCTTGCACTTCTTGGCGTTGAACCCCAGCTGCCATGTTACCGACCACTCCTGTAGTCTGTTCAGGGCTTCCTGCACCCGCTTCCAGCCTTTGATGTTATCTACCACAGCTCATCTTTGTGTCGTCCATGAACAGACTGATCCTACTCTGGACCCCATGTAAGATATCAGCTAGGAATATCCCAAACAACACTGGGCCTAGCACTGATCCCTGTGGCATTCCACTCGTCATTTCCCTAGGTGATGAAAGCTCCCCCCAACCTTCTGCTGCCTTCCATTCAGCCAGTTGATAATCCAATTTACCATCTTTGTTCCCACCCCTATGTATTCTAGCTTCCCCACCAGCCTCCCATGCAGCACGGAATCAAAGACCTTGCTGAAGTCCAAATAAAGGACATCCACTGCATGGTCCCTGTCCAGTTCCCTGGTCACCCAGTTATAATACTCAATTAGATTTGTCTGGCAGGATCTGCCAGAGACAGACCCATGTTGATGACCATCCTGGAGACCATTGTCCTCCAAGAAGGTCACCAGCCACTCTTTTAGGATTGTCTCCACAAGCTTCCCCACAATCAATATGAGGTTCACTGGCCTGTAGTTGCCTGGCTCGTCCCTGGAGCCACTTTTGTGAATGGGCAGCACATAGGCCATCTTCAAGTCCTGCGGCACGCATCCTGTGTCCAGGGAGGTATTGAACAGATCAGTCAGTGGCCCCACCAGGATCTCTGCCAGCTCCCTGAGTACCCTAGGTTGGATGCCATCCAGTCCCAGTGCCTTGTCCACCCTTAATGCCCTCAATCCCTCCAGAACCCTCTCCTCCATAATCCATATGTCAGTCCCCCCCATCCCCTCCACTACCCACCTACCCCCCTTTTGGGTATTTCCCCACTTCTCCTTCATGAACACAGAACAGAAGTATTCATGTAAAGCCTTTTCCTGTTCCCCTCCCTTCTCAACCCATCCTCCGTCTTTCCTAATCCTCACAATCAGGTCCTTGTTCTTCCTTCTTTTTCTAATGCATCTGAAGAAGTCCTTTTTATTCTTGTCTAATCCCCTGTACCAGTCTCAGTTCTCTTGAGGCATTGGCCACTCAGACTAGCCTGGTAACTTCCCTGGACTTCTTCGTGTACTCTTCCGTCACACACCCTTCCCCTCCTGATGTCTTGAGTTTCTGAAATACTTTTCTCTTGTCCCTTACCCCCTCCATTACCTCCCTAGTCAACCAAATTAGCTTCTTTGCCCTTTCTTTCTTACTTACTCTGCACCATTGTACATGCTCCAGTGGCTTCTGCCAGGCCTCTTTTAATAACCTCCCACTTTTGACTAGCATCCACGTCCTGATGAATGCTTGCCAGATGCTTACCCAAAATCTCCCTCATCTTACCAAAGTCTGCCCCCTTAAAATCAATCACCCTGGTTTCTGTAGCCCCTGTTTTCCTACTCATATTAAGCATGAACCACACTGAGTGGTGGTCACTCCCAGACAGAGGGTCCTCCACCCCAGATCCCTTACAGCCTCCCCATTTGAAAGTACCAGGTCCAGAGTCCTATCCAATCTAGTAGGCTCATGTACCAGCTGTTCCAAGAATGTGTCCTGAAATGCCTCTAGTATGACCTGCTCCCTCACACTCATGGTGGCAGGAGTGCTCCACTCCACCCCAGGTAAGTTAAAGTCCCCCACCACTACAGTGAACCCCTTCCTACAGACCTATCTGAATTGCTCTGCTAGCTCTCTGTCCAGGTCCTTCCCTTGTGCTGGAGGTCTGTATACTATCTCAATCCTCAGTGTCCTACCCCTCGAGTCCTGAAGGAGCATCTATAGGGCCTCTGTTCAACCTTCCATCCTCTCTTCTCTTGTAAACCTTATCCCTTCTCGTACATAGATCGTAATGCTCCCCCTTCCCTGTAGCCCTATCCTTCCTGAATAATTTGTGAATGGGCATCACATGGGCCATTCTCCAGTCCTGTGGTACACATCCCGTTGCCAGGGAGGTATTGAACAGGTCAGCCAGTGGCCCCACCAGGACCTCTGCCAACCCCCTTAGTACCCTAGGATGAATGCCATCAGGTCCAGGTGCATTGTCCACCCTTAATGCCCTCAACCCATCTAGTACCCTGCTCTCTATAATCCCTACATCTGTTGTCTCCTCCCCCCTACCCACCACCCCTCACCTGGGGTATCATTCTGCCCCCTTTCTCCTGCATGAATACTGAGCAGAAGTATTCATTCAGTGCCTCTGCCTGCTCCGCCCCTTTCTCCACCTACCCTCCATCCTTCTTAATCCTCACCAGCTGGACCTTGCTCGTTCTTCTCTCTCTGATGTAGTGGAAGAAGCCTTTTTCTCCACTTTTGATTCCCTGCACCAAACTCAGCTCCCTGGATGCCTTGGCCACCCAGACCAGTCTAGTAACCTCCCTGGACTTCTCCAAATGTATCCTTATCTTCACCCCTCCCCAATTTCCTATACTTTTGAATTGCTGCTCTCTTGGCCCTCACCCCTTCCCTAATCTCCTGTTTCAATCATATGGGTTTCTTTGCCCTCCCCTTCTTGCTTTCCTTCCTAGTGCACTACCCCATAGCCTCACCAGCTCTTCCTTTATGATGTCCCATTTCTGGTCTGCATCCATGTGTGGTTGCATACCTGCTAGGTGCCTGCCCAAAATTTCCCCCATCTTCTTAAAGTCTGCCCCACTAAACTAAATCACTCTTGTACCCTTGCTTCAGTCAGATGTCACATGTCTATAGGGGATGGAACACGTTACTCATTTTAAATACCTGGGTGTCACCTTAGATACCTCCCTCTCCTACCACAGACACGTAAGCCTCCTCTTGTCAGCGATCAACTCGAGAATTGGTACCCTCTACAGGATCAAAAACAGCCTGCCTGCCCAAGCCATACAGTTAGCTGTCACCTCCTCCATCCTCTCTCTTATCGATTACAGGATTGTTATCTACGGCACTGCTGACAGTTCCATCCTAAGCAGCATAATCACAGTGCTTAATAAAGCCTGCCACCTAGTTACTGGCTGACAGACTCACCCACACCTGCGATCTGTACACACTGACAGGTTGGCTTAATTTCCATCAAAGACTCAAATATCAAACCTGCATCCTAGCAAAAAAGATCCACCTCCAGCTTACTCCAGCTGGTCTACTCCCCATCATCAGCCCGGCCCCTCACAGGCGTATTACCAGACTCTCGACTACCTCATCCTTCATGGTCCCCCCATGTCGAACGTCCCTAGGGCAGAGATCCTTCCGCCACCGTGCCCCCAAATGGCTCAACACTCTTCCTCCTACTCTCTCCCAGTCCCACAGCATCTCACTCTTCAAAACAGGCATTAGAACCCACGTCTTGGAAAACACTAAATGTGAATGCCAATAAGGCCTGCTCACACTCCTCCCTCACCCCCTCTACTGACTCAGGGACTTCCTAGACCCTACGAACCGCCCTCCCCATAAGCTCTGTCTTGGGCTCACATGTATGCCTCCTAATGCTCTAAAAATAAGCTTCTCAACTACCATGTCAGTACTGTAACCAGTAAATAATCTAAGTGTATATAAAAATTGTTTCTTTTTATTGTCTTATACTGTCTTGTGTCTCTCAACCCCTGTAACCACCGTGGAGCCATTGTATAAATATTGTCTGAACTGAAACCTGTATATAATTGCTTGTTCCGACTGTCATCCTTGTACTTTGTTCTCCCTCCACCCCCTGTAAACGACGTGGAGCCTTTGCAAAAGAGTCTATGACTCAAAGGATTGTAATTCCGAATATACAGTAAATAAATAAATAAAATAAATAAAATGGCAGAGGCTGGCTGGGGCTATGGTGGGTGGACACTCACTGGAATTTCCAGTCAGGGCTAACTTGTCACCGTAAGGGTGAAAGTTTACCCTATGGATGTTAACTAAGCCCACCAGTTCAGTAAGATGTATATGAGTGTGTGGCAACCCACCACTGCGATAGACACTCTGAGAAAAGTAAGGTCTATGACAAATCCCATAGATAAAAGGTGCGGACAGCTGGAAAGAGAAATATGTTGTAAAGAGAATGTCTACAGATCCTTTAACAAAAGGGTGGACAGTGTTCGAATTCTGCTACTGGAGAAAATTACAGATAGTGATACTTTAGACCTAGTATAAGCCTAGCACCTCTACCCAGAACCTTGAGTTCACACAGCTAATTAATGAACCAACAAGAATTAATGCAAGGAATAGTAATAACAGCACACTACTTGATATCATGCTAGTGAATAAACCACATCTATTCACACACGTTGGAGTGCTTCTCTGCGATATAAGTGATCTCTGCCCCATCGCAGGGGTAAGATCCACCAGCATAACAACAAGCCCTGCAAAATTCCTCATGAGGAGATCCAAGAAAAACATCAATATTGAAGGATATTTGCATGATCTAGCTTACTCTCCACACTGGCAAGAGTTTTATCTTGCCCATTCTGTTAAAAAGCTCAGCAGGTGCTAAATAGCATTATAATAAATGCCCTTAACACCCATGCCCCAATCTCTAGTATCCGAATAAAAAACAAATCCTGTCGTTGGTTTACAGCTGACCTCAAAGCTGCACTGCTGGAGAGAGAGACAAACTCTGGAAAGTGGCAAGAAAAACCAAGAATGCAAATGACTGGATGATCTTTAGGAAAGCCAGGAATAGATGCACCAAGAAAGTTAGGGATGCAAAGGCTGCCTTCTACTTGGCCGAGCTTGACTCCTCCTACCATAATCCTGCTAAGTTTTGGGGCACCATCAAGGGTATGATGGGGCAGGATGCTAACACCCCCCTTCCAACTCAATTACACAACAGTTAAGGCCCTATCACTGGCAAAATGGAAATTCTGGATGCCTTCAATAACCACTTCACAATGGCTGGCCTTGCCTTTGACACTTCTCCAGCTAACCTGCTGAGGGAACAATTAAGCTCCCATTACACTGGTAATCAGAGAGTTGACTCTTCCTTCAGCTTCAAATCTATACTGTTGAAACAAGTAGAGGATCTATTATGGCAACTGGATACCAAAAAAAGTGCAGGGGCAGACTCTCTAGACCCCTACTTTCTAAAGATTGCATGCAATGTACTTGCAGTCCCCCTAACACACCTCTTTAACCTATCCCTAAACTCTGGCTCTATTCCCACACTGTGGAAGACAGCCCAAGTGGTTCCCCTTCTAAAATCACGGGACCCTATGGATCTTAATAATTACAGGCCCACTTCCATTCTACCAGTGCTATCCAAGATGCTGGAGAAATTAGTGAGTAACCAGTTAAGGGAGTATCTTGACAATGCTAACCTCCTAAACCCAGCTCAATCTGGATTCAGGGCACATAGCACTATCACTGCACTAGCCAAGGTCACAAATGACTGGCAATCCGAGTTAGATAAAAGAATAATGTCTGTGCAGTATTCCTGGACCTGAGCAAAGCATTCAATACTGTGGACCACATGCTACTACTTTCATCCCTGCACTCCATTGGCCTAGATCCACCCTCCTTAAGTGGTTCAGATGTTATCTCACCGTAGGTCACAGCAGGTAAAAGCTGAAGGTGACCTATCCCATTAAAACCACTGTCAAGAGGAGTCCCCAAGGTTCTATTCTGGTCCTATCCTTTTTCCATTTATATAAATAACATTGATTCAACCTTACCAATTCCTCTGTATACCTCTTTGCTGATGACACTGTTCTGTATGTCCATAACATACTTCTGCAGCTGCTCGTAGAAATTCTACAAACAGAATTCTCCTTGCTACAATATCAGCTACTCAAAAAAAAGCTTCTGTTAAATGCAAAGAAAACTAAAGCAATGATGTTCACAAATCAAAGATCCACCAGCACATCCTCTTCAATCATTCTCCCCCAGCTATGCACTATACTTGGAGAAAATCTGGAGTATGTAGAAAACTTCAAATACCTACTGTAGGTGTGTGGATTGACAACAGACTTGGCTTCACTCATCATTTAGAAGAACTGTTAAAAAAGTTTTGCCAAAGGCTTGGCCTTCTCTATAGATTAAAACCCTTCCTAAACAGAGACTCAAAGATGAGGTTAGTCCAGGACATTTTTCTATCAGTTGTTGACTATGCAGACTTCCTTTATAGTCACTGCCCCATCTCCTACCTTCACAAGTTGGATACCTTATATCATAGAGCAATAAGGTTCATTACAGATCTGCCATCTAATACCCATCATTGCTCTCTTTATATACTGCGGTTGGGTGGGTTTCCCTTCACCTCAGAAGGAACAGAAATGCAGCACTATGGATTTACAGAGCGTTGTCAAAAACTTCCAAACTATATCCTGGACTGTTTCACCCAGACCTCTCCTAGCTTCTATGCCCTAAGAAGCAACAACATCATCCTGCTCAAATTGCCCAAATTCAACACCAGGCTAGGGAGGCAGCAATCAGCTATTCTCTAGCTATAGCATGGAACACCCTACAAAATCCTAAAACTGTCCAATATCATTCCATTTGCATCCTTTAAACAGCATTGTACAGTCTTCTTAAAGAGAATGCAGTTGCTACCGCTAGAGCTAGCATTGTCATCTCACAAATCTCCCTTCCAAACCATATATGGCATATTCCTTCCAGACAGACACCCCATCTTATGGCACCCAGTAATACCTTCACCATCCTAGTATTACATTATGTTGAGTGTCTGCCATGGCCCCCCACTGGGATATGTATATACTGTACATACTGTAAATATTAGCTTAACTTTCCTGTAACCGATTTTTATCATGTGAATTTACTGTACATCACTGTGTTTATAAACGTTATTTTCCCCTGTATGCATAACTGTCTTATATAAGTGTATGATGTATCTGTTGTGTATCAACTATTGAACCTTGACCTTATCAGGCCCATCTTGTAAATGAGCCTTGCTCAATGATGTTCGTCTGAATAAATAAAGATTTGATGATGATGAGTAAACATAAATGTTTGTTTTGTTCCCTAGCCCTCCAACCTCTTATACAGTTATGGACACTCAAAATGAGGGACAATGAGGGACACAGACCCTCAGAATGAGAGACATTTCCTAAAACAGAGATACACACTCAGAACATTGTGGAAACAATTGTATTCATTTATACAAAGTTTATTTTTTGATTTAGCTTCTAATAATATTATGAATTTCTGCTTTAAAGTCTGAATTTAGAGCACACTCTCTGTGTGTTCAACACATTTTCCATGAGGGACTGATGAGGGACTGAGCAATTTTAAGAGGTAAAAATGAGGGACGTTCCTCGTAATCACAGGACAGTAGAGATGTATGACACAGCCCCATTAAAAACAGATGCTTCTGTAAACTGTCCTGTGAGTGGCTCCTCGATCGACTGTACAGCATAGACAGCTGCCACGCAAGTCACAGCCTCCCTGCTGAGCTGTCAGAATCATTCAGCTGTCAAATGGGAATACACTGTGGCAGGTAACACCCTTGCAATTTTACAAGGAAGTGCTTTTATTTATTTATTTGGTTTTTGTTTACCGGGTAAGTACACTAGACAACAATGTTGCCTATATTCAGGCACGACCCAGGACAGTACAGGCAGGAGACACCAGAGTCAACATTAAAGAGTATTTCATGGTGCAGCATGAAGAGAGAACAAACATTTGAACAGTATACAGCCAGGTACAGTCCTTATCAGTGACAACAAAGAGAAAACAGATAACATTACATTAATTATTTTCGTCCGATGATACATCGACTAAATTGAAACGATAAACAGCAAACAAACTTAAAAGAAGTAGCTTTATAACAATAGGATTTCTGCTGGATTTGGGAAACATGCAGATTTTGGAGACCAGCAGGAAATCAATAAGTGCCATAGGGAGGAGAAGATACTAGGAGTAAGGCTCAAGTTACAGCACAAGAGCAGCAGTCGTATTCTATTAGGTGTGCCCGAAGACCCAGTTTAAAGGCCTTGTGGGATTTGGAGAGTTTGATGTGGGAGGGAATGGAGTTCCAGGAATGGGGGGCAGATATGGCAAAGGATAGTTCTCCTTTTTTTGTGAGATATCTGGGAATTTCAAGTTGGGTTTCAGCAGATGCCCTGAGGAGGTATGCTTGGGAGGGCTGCGTTAATAGTTCGGCAAGGTATTCAGGGGACCCCGTTCTGATAATATTATCAATTATACAGCCTGCAGAATAGTGTCTGAGCAAGTCTGGGGCGAGCCAATTCAGTTTTGAGTAGAGATCACAATGATGGGTAAGTCTGTGAGAGGAGAGAGCGAATCTGCATATACTGTTATAGCAGGTGCTCCATTTCAGGAGTGCTCCTTTGGTAGCTTTAAGGTAAACCTGAGAGCAATATGTCAGAGAGGGGAGGAGAAATCCTTGTGCAATAGCAAGCCAGGCAGCATCATTGAGGGAGGACCTAATTTTAGAGGCAAGACCGAGTTTTGAGTAAACCGCCTTACATGTAGTCGTAATGTGGAGGTTAAAGTCAAGAGATGGGTCGAGAGTGACTCCTAGATACCTGAAGGAGGTAACAAATTCAAGAGGGGAGTCATCTAGAGAATGTATCAATAAATCTGCAGTAAGAGATCTGATTCTTGACGGGGGGCCAAAAAGCATAGTTACGGTTTTCTTAGCATTCATTAGGAGCTTGTTCTGTAGTAACCACTCCTGCAAGCAGTTGAAGTCTGCTTGAAGATGTGACCTTACTGATAAGGGATCTTTACCACTGGAGAGAAGCACCATGTCATTAGCATAAAGGATCAACGAGGAGGAGCAGGGAAGGGAGGGCAAGTTGTTAATGAAAAGAGAGAAAAGTAGTGGGCCAAGAATAGAACCTTGGGGGACTCTGACAGAGGTAGGGGAAAGATTTGAGATGGCGGTTTCAATTTGAACAAATTGCAACCTCCCTGAGAGGTAGCTATCGAACCAGGAGATGGTCGACAGGTCAAAGCCTAGGCGGGACAGTTTGGAAAGTAGCAGAGAGTGATTCACAAGGTCAAATGCCTTTGTGAGATCGATAAATATGGCCCCCGTGAGCAGGCTCTTATCCATCACCGACTACATTTGTCAGCTGAAGTAGTGCAGTTGTGGTGCTGTGTCCTGTTCGGAATCCATGCTGGGTAGGGGATATAAGGTTGTGAAGGTTAGGTAATTTGAGACCTGAGTAGTGATGGCCTTCTCGAGAAGTTTATTTAGGGTAGAGAGAATGGCAATCGGTCTATAATTTGCCATATTTTTGGTATCCCCTTTTTTGTGAACAGGGACAATGCGGGCAGTTTTCCACAACGTTGGTACTGTTTGGGTTATTATGGAAAGACTGAAGATTCTTGCAATAGGAACAGCAAGGGCAGGGGCTGCCTGCTTCAAAAAGCTTGGCAGTAGCCCATCCAGGCCTGCAGATCCAGAAGGGGATACTGATTTGAGGAGATGCAGCACCTCAGTGGAGGAGACTAATGTGAGACGAAATGAGGTTTCTTGCGGAATTTGCACCTCAGGAGGAGGTATAAGAGGTTGGTTGAATTTCTCAGTGTATTCGGAGAGATTCGAGAATTGTGCATTAAGAGCATTAGCAATAGTAGGTAACTTATTACAGTTTGTGTCATTCAGTGTCATGCTCTTGTAATGGCTGCCTGGCCTTTTGCCTAATGAAATTTTGATGTGGTTCCAAAACCCTGGTGTCACCCGCTGAGGATTGGAGAAGCTTTAGGCAGTAGCTCCTTTTGGCCTTCTGAATATCTTTTTTGCAGGCATTTCTCAGTTGTCTATAGTTAACCCAGTCTTCTGATTGTTGGGACTTCTTTGCCAAGGTCCAGGCCTTGTCTCTTTTTCATGGCTCGAAGGAGGTCTTTTTTAGCCATTTATTAGGGGAGCCCCTGAGACGCCTTTTTTTCAGAGGGATGCGCAGATCCTGAAGGGCCATAAGCTGAGACATCAGGTATTCAAGTGCAGTGTTTACATCATCAGTGTGACAGATAGGAGACCAGTCTATGTTATTAATATCCTAGAGAAGTGCAGTTCGATTTAGTTTGGCAAAATCCCAAAATTGTATGATTCTTGGAGGGGGTTTAAGGCAGTGGCCATTCCAAACACAGAAAGTAGGCAGGTGATCACTAATAGAATCCGAAAAGGTCCCTGCAGCAATTATTTTATTTGCTTTATTTGTAGCCATCCAGTCCAGGAGAGATTGGTGCTCTGAACTGGATGAGATGCGTGTAGGGCTAGAGATAAGTTGAGCTAGGTTAAGTCGGGCGAGAGCTTCAGTATATGTACCAGCGTGACTCCCTGATAGGTCTAGGTTCAAGTCTCCCATTAGTATGACTTCAGATCTACCCTTTAGAGTGGACGGATAATCCAAGAGCCCATTTAAGCCAGGGAGAGCCCCCTTTGGAGGATTGTATGCACAGATCATATTTAGCCTTTTATCACCCCCTAATTGTAGAACGGTATGCAGAGCTTCACAGTGATTTGTTATCCAAGACTGGTGTACAGAGACATTGAGATGCTCTTTATAATAAAGGGCAACTCCTCCACCCTTTTGTTTGGTGGGGTGATTGGATCTGGACAAGCTGTAGCCAGGTATTTTGTACATGGAATTAGACATATCTGGCTTGAGCCATGTTTCAGTTAGTCCTAGTATGTCCGGACGGTAGTGGGCTATCCAGGCTTCAAGTTCAGGTAAGTTTGCTGATAAACTTCTGATAATCATGTGGGCAATTTTCAAGTCCTTAAGGGAGAACCATGAGGAGTCATCCGTGGACCTGGAATTCCAAGGAGGCCAGGGTTAGACTCTATGTCTCCTGATAAGCATAAGCACAGAAGCATCACCCAAACTTCTTTGTAGAATCTATAATTGCACTTGAGGCATTTGGGCATGTTGGAGGGGGTGGTAGAGTAGGAAATGTCCTAGTTTGGAAGGATGAGTTACATAGAGGGACAGGTTAGGAGAAGGGAGCAACGTTCTAGTTGGTAGAAGGTTGGAGAAGACAAAGGAGAATTCTTCATGGCAGTGGGACCCAGGGTAACCAGCTGGTATGTTAAGTGAGAGATAGGAGAGGATGATAACGGTGGGTAGTAATCCTCATACCACCAGAAGTGTCCTTGGGCATGCAAGACGGAACATTATGTATGCCGTGTAAGAAATCTCTGGTAATTGGGGGGGACAGTTCCTTATTAAGAGTAGAATTTAAGTGACAGAAATGGTGACTTAAAGGGCAGGGTGACACCTATAGTGAAGGCAGATTGAGTGAAACCCTTAGTGACCAGAGGTAGGCAGACGATAACACAAATTATTCACAAGAGACAGGAATTCCAATAGAGTGCAGTATATTAGAAGCAGACAGGAACAGGGGGAATTTGAATAGAGATAAAACGTGGATACCCCCAGTCTGAGTTACTTTTGCAGACAAAATAAGTGTAGGACAGTGGCAAACATGGAGAGTAGACAAGAGTGAGGGGAGGATATAGAAAGACTGCCTCACTGGTTAGAATTAGGACCAAGGCAACAAGGGGAAGGGGTAGCACTGCCCTTCAAGTGATTTATAGGTTGGAACAAAAGCGGGTGGGATTACTAGCGTATTTAATAAATGGTGGAGGGGGGGACGCGCCGAAAATTTCAAGCCTGCAAGCAGCTGCTGTGTTAGAGGTTCTGCTAAACAGCATGTTTACAGTTTGTGTTTAACTCAATAATCTAGCAACACAGCAGACTGCAAAGGCATGCCTGCTGTCATCTGTCTGTGTGCCCCCTCCCCCCATGATTTTTTCTTAGTATTAACTCAGATCTGTGTGCAGGAGCACTGTACCCTGAATGAAGTCATCACCAGGTCGCATCTGGAAACAAGCTTCGGCTTAGTGTGCTACCCCTGGTTAAACAATGTTCCTTTATGTGTGTGGTGCTGCTCATGTGGTGATTTTGATGAGTAATTTAAATATTTAAATTACTGGCACTTTTTATTTTATAACTACAGAATCAGTGTTGTCCTTTTTATCTCAAGCACCACCCAGCACAGAAATCAAGCAAGTACATAGACAGTGTACCTGATCTAACACAATTTATTACAGCACAGCCATCAGGATTTCACAGTCAAAAGCCATTAAAAGCTATTTTAAGTACTAAACTACATATTTAAAGTAAAATAAAATTAAATGAAATTTTGTTTTGTCTGTTGTGTAACTGTTTTCATAGACTGCCAGGTTATTTAATAAATGCAACAGTGAGCTACAGTATTGGTGCCTGAACGATCCGTTGATTTGCATTTTGTAAGTAAAATGCTCATAACCAGGAGTTCTGGGTTACAGAGATTTTATTTTCATACAGCTTTTTGCCGGCCTGTTGCCACCTTACATCTGCCTTCAGGCCCTGGACTTGGGACTCGCAGTACTGTCTGCTGCTCCTCCTGCCATCATACAGTCAGGGAACCACATGGTGTGGGACCAGAGTGTAGAAAGGGCCGTCACATACGGTGATGCGAGGACATAGCATTTTTCTCTGGTTTTCACCCCTGAACTCCCCAGGGCCTCAGCAACATGGTGGCACATGCACGCTGGAACTGGAGACCGCACTCCACCCACCTGGCTTAACGCCAGCCCCCCACTTGCCTGATGCTACCACCGAGTCTCCGCTCAGTGGCAGTCAACAGATAGGAAAGCTTGCCAAGCTACTCAATCCTCTTCCAAGCTTCTCCCTCCCGGCCGACCCCTGGCGGCCCAAGCTCATTCCCGAACCCGAGTTGCCAGCATGGGAGGGGTACCTCAGCCCGGTGTGCCACTGTGTGGGCCAGATTAAAGAGATTTGACTGTACTTGTACTTTTTCAAATAGGCTACATCTGTTAATGTGTTCATTTGGAGTAGGTGTGATTTTGGGCTTGATTGGACTGGGGTGGGGGGTGTTTTGTATCTTTAATTGGGAAAGTACTTTGTAAGGCCCACACTTATGCAGAGTTTTTCTTGGTATAATTGCCTCTTGGCTCCCAGAGTTGTGACTCACAAGCAATTATATTTCAACTGGAAATGTGCAGTGGGGACATGGGGAACCTACAAGTCTGATGGAGCACCAGAAAGACACAATGAAAGCAAACAATGTCCTTTCTTAAAATAGGATCAAGCAGTAGGTTTTTATTCTGTTAATGATGGCATTGAACGGACATACACTCAGAAGGGTTGCAAGTGCAGAAATGCTACAAATTAATATATTTTACTCATCACTCTATGCTCAGGAAAGTCTAAATAAACACAACTTTGATAAGTCAAAGTGCCTCACGTGACCTCCCAATATTCTACTCCAAAACCCTGACCAATAACGCTGATTCTGTAGTTTAAAAGTGAAAAATCAGTAACAGTAATTTAAATATAAATTACTCATCAAAATCACCAGATGAGCAGCATGACACACATAGGGTAGTACACCACTCCTGCACACAGATGATCTGTTTGTGTGTTATTTTTTTTTTCCATTTTTCTCTCATAGTTACCTCAGTCTGAGGTAACTATGAGAGAAAAATTGGAAAAAAAAAACAACACACACAAACAGAATTGATAGCAGCTTAGCAGGCATGCCATTTTCCAGTCTGTGTTGCTTAAATTATTGAAACTTTACTGTCTTAAACTGTACACATCTCAATAACATTTAAAGCTCTGACTTCCTTGGAAAATAAATGGTGTTTCCTGCCACAGTGTACTCCTGTTTGACAGCTGCAGTGAGCAATTTGACAGCTAAGCAGTTGTGCGAGGAGAGGAGCCCTGCCACAAACATTTGACTTGCCCACTATGCGGACTTTTATTTTCCGACTTAATTTAGTTTTTAATTTAATATCACAAGCAGCTACAGTATGACTGCCCCGAATCGGATTAACACTGCCAGTACCTTACAGTCACACACAACAGCACGCTAAAATTCCTCAGGGCAGACTTAATTTTCATTCTGTCAACAGGCAATTTGGACTGTCCAGAAGAATTAATGATTAGTGCCAAATGTCGGAGACTTGCCGCCTGCCTGCCCACCCGGCCTGTGTCACTTCCATGGCTCTCAGCCCTGTGAAAAATAAACAAGCCCACCCACATGCCGATTACCCATCTACAGCAAAATTACTTCCATAAAATTACTGCCCTGTCACAGACAAACTCAGCCACCCGACCGTCATCCCCAGTTTCCATGATCCACCTTGGGGAGTAGCTGAGTCTGAGTAGTGGAGCTTGACAGGATGGCCTGTGCCAGGCACCAGTAATTTAAATGCAAAAGACAGCTGCCAATGACTCCTCAGTTTTTGGCTAGCACTGGCAGCTGTCAGAAGTTCAGCAGTTTAAATACCTGTTTCTTTTGGGTGAAGCACCTGCAGGACTGGGACCGGCACAAAAAAAAATCGGTGATTTTTTTTATCTTGCAGCTCGTGATTGCACTTGATGATAGTGGGCAGTTCACAGAGTGTGGCGGGTGTGCAAAGTAAGGAGGTCAGTCTTCAGGATGTGAACTTACCCACACGCACCACAGAAGATCGTGTCCTGCAGTTAGTTAACCCCTTCAAGGCTTGTGTGCAGATTGGCAATTATTGATTTTTTTCCCCCATGCTATTAGCATTTAGCTAGATTTTTTGGCCACAGGGCTCTACTCAATGGGGGGGGGTTACAGCCCCTTCAGTTCCCCTTTAAATCCGTGCCTGCAAACCAATCAGCCTGAGGTGTAATCCCCTTTAATGATGAAGACACATGTCCTATGGTATCTTTACAGTTTGTTTTAGAAGTTTTGTCATTTTTCTTCTTCTTGTTGCTTTTTTTATTGAAAGCTCTTGTAAACTCTTCATTGGTTGCATTCATCTCAGAGCGGAAGAAACCTACAATGATAAAATCATAATTACAATCTTATATTAATTTGATCTCTTTTCACTTTGGTTACAATTACAAATTTCAAGTCACTGTCCATCTCATCAGCATTATGGTTGCACCACTGCTCGTGGCACTGGCAACCAGGGTTTATGAATAATATGGCAGGTGTACACTGTGGGAGAAGGACTGAAAGTTCAGTACAAAGTTCTTCTGGTCTGATTTGGTAGCCTGCATGACACTTACCGCAGAAATACCATGTGGCCCAAAGGTGCACTGACTAGCATTAACTGTACAAGTTGGGAAGGTTCAAGTGCATCTGCCCTGTTTTGTCAGTTGTGTACTTGCATCTTTATGTTAGTGGTGCCAAATGGTGAGTGAGCAGTTTGAAACCACTATCGTAGCCAGTCGAATGAAATCACATCACACTGCAGGCACTCTCCTTTGGGCTAATGTTGTACCCCATGGGACTCCCCCCACATCGAGGTAAAGCTATAGCTGGCAGACATTCGTCTTGGAGAAAGACTGATGTTTGGTTGTATGTCTGCAGAAGGCACCATACCAGCATAGAGCAGAACATAGAGAATAATGCACAGACAGATATGTGTTATTAAGTTTGCCATTTGTTTCTTTGTTTGTTTACACACTCGAGGTGTGTGATGACCCATAAACCTCGAGAGTGAAGCTCAAAACATTTATCTGATCATCACACACTGAGGGGGTGTAATAAAACCTCATTGACACACAGATGTGCATGTTTTATATTTTATAAGAACCTTTGCTGGGATTTGTTTTAAAAAAACTGCCTACCTGAAGAGCAAGCATGAACAAGAGTTGGCGCTAGTGGGAGCAAGAAAGATTGCAAGTGAAAATTTACAAAAAAGCTCTTTTGAGAGCTAAAGTTCTTTTAAAAATAAAAATGCATCCTGGCTGGTGTCGTGGAGGTCTGAGGTGCTGGGTGCCTCACCTCCTGCCACACCATCAACCAGGGTTCAGAAAGGGATGCCACTCACTCGGGGACCAGCCTGTAAGGGAGGATTGGGCATCCTGAAGAAAGTTCTCCTTCCTTTGGGAGAAGGGACAGGACATCTCGCTCAGCGGCTGCAACCTAGTGATCCTAGGTGGCAGCTCAGTGTGACAGTAGCACTTTCATGCATGACACTGTGGATTAGCACTTTCATGCATGACACTGTGGATTAGCACTTTCACGCATCACACTGTGTACTAGCACTTTCATGCATGACACTGTAGAGTACAACTTTCACGCATGACACTGTGGATTATCACTTTTATGCATGACACTGTGGATTACCACTTTCATGGATGACACTGTGAATTAGCACATTCACACATGACACTGTGGATTACCACTTTCATGGATGACACTGTGAATTAGCACAGTCACACATGACACTGTGGATTATCACTTTTATGCATGACACTGAGGATTACCACTTTCACGGATGACACTGTGAATTAGCACATTCACACATGACACTGTGAATTAGCACATTCACACATGACACTGTGGATTACCACTTTCATGCATGACACTGTGGATTACCACTTTCATGCATGACACTGTGAATTAGGACATTCACACATGACACTGTGGATTATCACTTTCATGCATGACACTGTGGATTAGGACATTCATGCATGACACTGTGGATTACCACTTTCACACATGACACTGTGGATTAGGACATTCATGCATGACACTGTGAATTAGCACATTCACACATGGCACTGTGGATTAGCACATTCACACATGATACTGCGGATTACCACTTTCATGCATGACACTGTGAATTAGCACATTCACACATGACACTGGATTACCACTTTCACACATGACACTGTGGATTAGGACATTCAGGCATGACACTGTGAATTAGCACACTCACACATGGCACAGTGGATTAGCACATTCACACATGACACTGCGGATTACCACTTTCATGCATGACACTGTGAATTAGCACATTCACACATGACACTGGATTACCACTTTCACACATGACACTGTGGATTAGGACATTCAGGCATGACACTGTGAATTAGCACATTCACACATGACACTGTGGATTACCACTTTCATGCATGACACTGTGGATTAGGACATTCATGCATGACGCTGTGGATTACCACTTTCACGCATGACACTGTGGATTAGGACATTCATGCATGACACTGTGAATTAGCACATTCACACATGGCACTGTGGATTAGCACATTCACACATGGCACTGTGGATTACCACTTTCATGCATGACACTGTGGATTAGGACATTCATGCATGACACTGTGAATTAGCACAGTCACACATGACACTGTGGATTATCACTTTCATGCATGACACTGTGGATTAGGACATTCATGCATGACACTGTGGATTAGAACATTCACACATGACACTGTGAATTAGCACATTCACACATGACACTGTGGATTACCACTGTCACACATGACACTGTGGATTAGAACATTCACACATGACACTGTGGATTAGCACTTTTATGCATGACACTGTGGATTACCACTTTCACACATGACACTGTAGATTAGGACATTCATGCATGACACTGTGGATTAGCACTTTCACACATGACACTGTGGATTAGCACATTCACACATGACACTGTGGATTAGCACTTTCACACATGACACTGTGGATTACCACTTTCATGCATGACACTGTGGATTAGGGCATTCACACATGACACTGTGGATTAGAACATTCACACATGACACTGTGGATTAGCACATTCACGCATGACACTGTGTAGTAGCACATTCACGCATGACACTGTGGATTAGCACATTCACACATGACACTGTGGATTACCACTTCCATGCATGACACTGTGAATTAGCACATTCACACATGACACTGTGGATTACCACTTTCATGCATGACACTGTGGATTAGGACATTCACACATGACACTGTGGATTAGCACATTCACACATGGCACTGTGGATTAGCACATTTACGCATGACACTGTGAATTAGGACATTCATGCATGACACTGTGGATTAGCACATTCACACATGACACTGTGGATTAGGACATTCACACATGATACTGTGGATTAGCACATTCACGCATGACACTGTGGATTAGCACATTCACACATGACACTGTGGATTAGCACTTTTATGCATGACACTGCTAATCCATTTTTCGATCTACTTCTACATGATTAAAAAACTGGTGTTGGGCTAGACAGAAGGAAACAGTTAAATCAGTTAACATTACACTTATTCTTAGGAAATGAATGAAGACGTTTACCACAACACCAGATGAATTACTGCAGTTGCTCTCTCTTGCTGATGTTCATTACCCAATAAATCACTACCCACTTTACTGGCAGTATGGGGTGCCAACATTAATATGTCAAATAGGGATGGAATCATCCATCACTGTTAACTAATGCTCATGCTCAGTCACGTCTGCTGGTGTCTCAAGCACAAATTCCAAAGAAAGTCTGCTTATAAATTGCAATGAATCTTGATGTCATTGTTTTAAGGTCCATAAAGCTATTTGTTGAACTGTTACAAAATTATATAATTTACATTTCCCCCTCAAATACTTACATCAGAGAAATTACTTACCCTCCATAGCATCAATGACAGGGTCCCATTTTGTGCTCCTGAACATCTTGGTTGCATCATGAATGCCATACTCACATGGCTCCATGAAGACTTTGATCAGCTTGTTCAAGTTGTTGAACTTCTCCTTTTGTTATGAATCTGACTATGCAGGTTCCAGGCTGCTTACAAGTTTCTGAAAAACTTGTGGATGAACAAATCAGGTGGTTTGATACCTTTTATTGGATCAACAATTAATTTTTACAACATGTTTAAGCTTTCATACTCACAGAGTCCTTCATCAGAAACATGTTAGTTAAGGAAAAATAACACTTTAAATCCTTGGCCCAGACTTAGTATTCCATAGTATTACAGTATACAGTATTGTAGTAGTTATTATATAGAACTGCTGTGAGGATTTAAAGTGTTATCTTTCCTTATCTGCCATGTTTCTGATGAAGAGCTCTGAATCTGAAGGCTTAAACATTTTGTAAAAATGATTTGTTGGTCCAATAAAAGGTATCAAATCACCCATTTTGTTCTTCTTCTTCTTTTTGTACAAGGACCAACACAGCAACTAACAACTTTTGTGAAAAACATGTGGTAATTAATCAACATTTCAGATCATAATAATTTCCATTTCAAAATGAACCACAACATAATCAATCACTGGAAGTGGGTCAGAAAAGAACAGTTACGTACTTACCATAACAGCAGATCTTCAAGAGAATCTCTTTCATCAGGCCACACCATTGGAACTATACCTGCATCAGCACTAGGACCACATGGAAGCTTTTGCAAGCTGTGGGCCACCCACGATGATGTTATGCACTAACATCCCAGTGTCTCAGATGGCTGAGGTATCCATGCCTTATCTGCTGCCACACAGGCAACCCGGGTTTGGAAACAAACCTATGCTGCTTGGGTGTTGGCCAGTTAGGTGGAGGAGAATCAAGTGTCCCAGTGGACGCACTCCTCCTCTGAGGAGGGAGGACAGCTGGCTCCAGCATAACACCGCCACCTAGGCAACCATGGGTGGTGCTGCTGTTAGGTGCAGCAGTTCTAACTGGGGGATACTCCCAACAGAACAGGTCAGCACATCCAACAACATGCATACATCAATCCATCAGCTCCATGGAATGTCCATGTGTCAGGGAACAGGAACATGGAAATACCACCGGCGGCAGGATGCAGCCCTGCAGCATCTTGCAGACCCCACACCAACTACTGGGCACACGACCACCAAATCAAGAAAAGCCATCCAGAGGGGGCTTGAGCAACCCCCGATGGCACTGCCATGGGGGGAATCTGTGGAGGAATAGGTGGATCCTTGAGGTAAGTCCCACAGGTGGTGGATGTCAGAGTTGCTGGAGTCACAGAAGGCAAAAGGGGGCAAGCAAGAATGCATGGGACAGACATAAGGCAATTCTAGAGGAGAGTAGGAGGATGTAGGCTGTTGGTTAACTGGGTTCTGCAGCTTATCCAATAGGTAGGGAAATGGGCAGACTAGGTGGGCCAAGCGGTCCGTATCTGCCATCAAAGTCTATGTTTCTATGTTTCTTCACCGCACAGTGGCCTTCCAGCTGTAGCTCATCTTGTGCACATACACAGAAACATAACACAAAAAAAACACAACACCTGAAAAACAGCAAAGGTCCATGTAGCATTCCGGGAGTTGACCATCTGCCCAGGACCAACTGTCCAGATGTGGATGCATCCCCACAGTCTGCTCCCCCCGCTCTCTCCCTACTTCTACCAACCTGAACAACCAAACCCTCATCCTGTGCCAGCCATGCTTCAAACCATAGATGGTCCTGCTGCCCACCACCTCTGCTGGCAGACTGTTTTACATATACATATAACTGCTTACTCCTGTAAGTTTAGGTCAGGCAAGACATCCAGCAGGTACAAACCTGTCCAAGCAATCACCAGGGCTCCTATGGCATGGGAACCAAGGAGCTGAGTATAGGATGAGGGGAGGTACTAACAAGTGAATAAGCAGTAAAGTGACCTCTAAATGGTAGGACACAATGACAAAGCAGTGGAGAGGGACAGTGGGATGCTGTGATGCACAGGGAATAGTATTTCCTAATATAAGAGGGAGGAGGTATTGCTATTGCTGGTGAGACCCCAGCTGGAGTATTCTGTCTACTTCTGGGGGCTGTATATGTAGTGTACATACTGTAGAAGGGGTGGAGGCAGGACAGAAAATAAAAAGGTGCAGGGGTTGCACCAAATGTTGTATGAGGCAAGACTGAAGGATCTCAACATGCATACTCTCTATGAGAGGAGAGTGTTAGGGGGCATGCCAGGGACCTACAAGTAGCTCACAGAGGTGAACGTGGTAAAGAAGGGAAGTCTTTTTTGAATAAGAAACAGCACCATTACCTGCTGCATGCAATGAAGCTGAAGGATTAGAAATTTAAGAAGGATGTGGGGAAGTACTACTTCACTGAAAGAGTGCTAAATGTCTGTAACAGACTGCCAGAGGCAGTGGTGGAGGCCAAAACAGTAATGGACTTCAATCAGTAGGACAGACATAATAGAATATTAGTAAATAAGCAGGTAGGAGGGCAGGTCGGAAACAACTTAGGGTGTGTGGAATCTCTGAAGACTTTGTATGCCAAGCAGTCCATTTCTGCCAAAAAAGTCTATGAGCTTGATTCTCAAAGAGTCTGTAGATTGACGCAAGCTGCAGTAAAAAGCAGCTTGTATCAAAGACTGGTGCACCAGGGACCCTGCGCCCAATTCTGTATCAGGTAGGATCCCAGTGGCAAAGTCCAGCAGGTTATGGCAACCATGGCTATACGCCTAACAGATGGCACATCTGCATGGTGTGATGCAAGCTGCTGGGTGGTGGTGCACCAGTCCCTGGTGGTTAGTGGACTCCTCAAAGCCCCAAGCTCCCATTGTGTCAGTCCATATATTCCCTGGTGATCTAGCAGATCCCCCAAGCCTCAGTCCCCCATTATGTCAGTTACAGCATCCCTGGTGATTTAGCAGCCCCCCAAACCCCAATCCCCCATTATGTCAGTAGACATATTCCCTGGTGATCTAGCAGACCCCCCCAAGCCCCGATTCCCCGCTATGTCAGTATACATATTCCCCAGTGATCTACAGAATCCCCCCCAAGCCCCAATCCCCCATTATGTAAATGTAACACAACCCTGGTGGTCTAGTGGACCACGTCATCCCAGCAGGCAGTGTCCCTCCACCCCACTCCCCCATCCCGAAAACAAGCCATCGACTGGCACAGCCCACCATTCAACACCATGGCCAGCCACTGACTGAGTGCATACTGTAATCAGTACGTGCTCATTGACTGACATGGCCGCTACATTGCCAGGGAAAGATATGTGTGTATTTAAAGGGGAAATCGGGGATAGGGAAGAGTTCTGCTAAACCATCAGGGAAAGATATATGTGTATTTAAGGTGCAGACTGGGAATAGGGAGGGGGGACTGTGGCACATGTTCACTCCTGCCCAGGGAGGGCTCCATGGGTGGCGCACGGACCCTTAGACCAGCCCTGGCTGGTCTAAGGGGTGTTAGTTTTTATCAATACTTGCCACTTTTGAGAATCCTAGATTAGAGGATGTTGCAGCATTAAACTGGAACAAGGCTCCTTGCACCATACTGCAGCCCAATCTGTGCCACAAGGACGACACAAGTCCCCTTTGGCACATGCAGCCTACATTTGATGCAGTCTGCTTTTGAGAATTGCTCCGGGCACATCTTTTGGCACAAGCTGCACCTTGCACCATTCCTTGTGGTGCAAGCCCCTTGTACCATTCCAGGAGGCTTTCAGAATCTGGCCCCTAATATTCTATGCGATGATGTAATTCAGAGAGTCATTTTTAAACCATGATTTATTCTGTTGTTGTGCAAAGTAAAGTTGAAAACCACAGGTTGAGTTATGAATTTGATCATTTTGCTTCAGTTAAACTGCAAAGAGGCAGAGACTGTACTAGATGCTGTTAGCAGTATACAGACTAAAGAGCACTTATTCAGGAGCTCTCACTCCAATAACATCATCATGCAGCAAGTTAGGCAGCCATCTTAGAGAACAGAGAGGGCACAAGGTTTGAAAGGAGAGGGCCTTTGGCCATCTTAGACAGTAGAGAGGGTTCGAGGTTTGAAACAAGAGGGTTTTTGTTTACATTTTTCTAATGTTATGAAACTGTATTTATATTAATTACATAAATGCAATTTTAGTGTAAATGTAAGCACCAGGCTTTCCTTTACTTCTCTATGAAGCTGGATTTTGCAGCTTTTTTTTAGAAAAATGCCCTGTTGACTTGTCCTTTAAAAAGCCACCGATGCCTCAAGAAGAACTTTGAAAAACATAACATTTGGACACAGTGCAGCTTATATTTCTTATCAACTCTGTAGTTCTTATCCCCATCATTTATTACTGAGGTTATATACTTGAAAACAGGATTTATTCCTTGAAGGTTCATCAACTCCTATTGCTTCTTCCCAACCTGATGTCATAATGCTCTGATTGTGACATCACAGTTATTTCCATGGCAACAGACTGTGATTTCACAACAGAGCATTGTGATGTCAAGGAGGGACTGAGCTATAGAGGCAGATGAACTCTAAGGGATAAAGATCTTGTGTTTGTGGTAACTTCTTCAGTAATAAATAATGAAGAAGAGAAAACTATACAAGATATATGAAATACAAGCCGAATGGTGTCTAAATATTATGTTTTCCAAAGTTTGCTGGAAAAGGCACCTAGCTTCACCTGAGCTCTTTTATTCTAGGTTTGCTTGTAAGGATAGAGCAAGGAACAACATTATCAGAGCAAGGGAGAAAATTAAGGCTACTTTTGGCTAGGCAGATTTACTGTGTGATCCTATTTTCTTTTGTGCTTATAGGTTGTGTTACTGTTTTTTGCTTACATTTTACTGCTTTATTGTTCTCTGATTCAAATTGCTGTAGCAGGGTATACTTTCTGCTACATTGTTACAGGGTGTGCCTACAGCTTTGTTACTGTTTTATGCTTACAGATTACTGCTGTAATCTTGTCTGATGCAAACTGCTTTTTGCAAGGTATGTCTTCTGTTAAAGTGTTCTGCAGGTTGTGCTTACAGGTTTTGTTACCTTTTTACTGCTTTATTTTTCTCTGTAGAAAAGTGTTTTTTTGTGGGGTGTATCTTCTGTGAAGTTGTTACAGGTGGTGCTTACAGGTTTTACAGTTTTATCTGTCATTAGGCTAAGCTTTCAGGGCTAATTACAGGAGCACATACAAGAAACAGACTGAGGGATAGTGACTGCATTTGTTGTTGGTTGATTGTTTCTGCTCTTACCTCCTTGTTTCTTTCATCTATGGTTCTTCTTTTTCGACAGGGGAAGGGCCCAACCACCCACCCCCATCCCCAACCACCTCATGCTACACTCCTTTTATAGAGTAGTACAGTAGTGACATTTCCTGTAGCAAAGCAGGAAGGAGAGGATGAGAGGGGTAGCCACACAGTGCCCTCACTTACAGAGGCACAATTAATTTAACTTGTTATAAAAAGTTATGCAAAAACAAACAAAACAAACAAATATATATATATATATATATATATATATAAAATCAAACTTTTGCTTTTATTTTCTTTCAAATTTTAATTTTTTTATTTAAACATTTGGTAACCGAGAAAGGCATGCTGAACCGAGGCTCAATTCCAGGTGTGGCCGGAGGGGAGGGAAGAAGCAGTGGAAATACAGACAATAAATGCAGAGAATTAGTCAACAGAACAATAGCAGCTAATTATAATCAATATAATACAGCAGTGAAAACAAAAACATGACGTGATGAATCTCTAGAGGTGAACTATACAATAGTAAGTGCTCTACATAATGAATATTTAATAAGTGCTTGGGACAAATTGTAGGAAGGTAAAGTCAGTAGAAGTTGTGGGTTTAGCTCAGTTGTGGCAGCGACATAAAGGTGGAGGAAGGAGATGTAGCTGTTGCTTGCAGCTAGAATGAGAGGGTGAGTTTCTGATAGTAGGGGTAACTTTGTTCCACAAGTAAGGAAGCCAGTAGGAAAAAGCAGCTTTGCCCGCTGTGGAAGAGGGTTGGGGCAGGGTGAAGGATCTTTCATTTCTGTGCCTGAGTTCATAGGGGGACAGGGAGTCTGAGGATAGACAGTCCTCAAGATAGGAGGGGATCAAGTTAAACCAGTACTTAGATAGAAGGTTGAGGCCATGTAAATAGCACCTGTGAGATAAGGGGCTTAGTCTGAGGAGGGAGTAAAGATTGCAGTGGTGGGTGCACAGGGGGAGTTTGTAGCAAAGCGACAAAATGAGTTTAGACGAGCATCCAGTCTGGCAAGGGTGGTTACAGGGGCACAGTTGTAAACCACATCTGCATAATCTACTATGGGGAGGATCATTTTAGAGACAGTTTCACGTCTGGCAGGTAACGGGAGACAGTCCCTGTTCTGCTATAGCATGCCAAGTTTGGGGCACAGCTTGGAGGTGATGGATTCAATGTGGGCTGAAAAAGACAGGTAAGGGTCCAGCCAAACACCCAGGTACTTGTATCTGGTGACTTGGTCATGTGGGGAGCCATCAAGAGAGGTGATGAGGGGGGTTAGTACGGCTAAGTTTCTGGGCAGAGCCAAAAACCATGGAAACAGTTTTGGTGGTGTTTAATTTCACTTGGTTTTGGCTGAACCAGTGCTGAATGTTGTTGAAGTCGCTTTGTAGGGTAGCTTGGACTTCCAACAGGTTGGGACCGGAGATGAAGAGAATGGTGCTGTCTGCATACATGTGCATTAATGAACTGGAGCAGGAGGAGGGAAGGTCATTAATGAAGAGGGAGAAGAAAATCAGACCGAGAACAGAGCCTTGAGGGACACCCGCCAGGATGGGGGGGGTGCGGGGATGTGGTATCAGTGACTTGGACCAGGTCATAAACTCGGCAACTCAACTGGAATGGATATTATTAACTGCAGGTACTGCAGGACACATTTCAAAAGGGCAGTTATACAGGATTTAGGACACTGTCCTACATGCTGGACCATTGGAGATCTAAGGGCTCTGCTCCGGGCAGCATGGGCGGAGATTGCGCACCTCAAATTGCATATTCAGGAGGAAATTTATTACAAGAACCACCCACCATTTCCCTAACATCCAACTAAAGCACCTCGACCGCAGACGGTAGTTGGTCTGGGAGGTTGGCAGATGGTTAGAAGGGGCAAATCAGATGCCCCATCAGTCAATGCTCACCAGCGTATCACCTCCACAAACCATATAAAAACTACAAACTGATATCTGCCTCTATCTCTGAAATCAAACAAAGGGGCAGAGGACACTGCAGAGCAGGACACTGCAGCACAGGAGCTAGCACAACAATACTCACCCAAATCAGGAACCAAAACAAAAAAAGCAAAAAGGAAATCCAAAACACTTCTGATCATAGGAGACTCTATGATTCAGGGAGTTGATACCTACCTCTGGCCGGGGGTAATGGTCAGATGTTTCCCAGGTACATCAGTGTGGAGAGACACTGACACCATTGCTAAAATCGTGCAGGAAGCAGGAGAAAACATCAACTTCCTGGTACACATAGGGACTAACGATCTAGCCAGCCAGTCAGTTGTGGAGACCAAGGAACACCTGACCAGGCTGGGAGACAAACTGTCATCCATTTCATCTGGCATCTCCTTCTCTGAGATCCTGCTGGTCTGGGAGAGGGGGTAGACAGACGGAAGGTCAGAGAAGGGGAGATAGAGGAGCTAAACATGTGGCTCAAGGGCTGATGCCAGGAAAAAGGACACAAATTTGTAGGTAACTGGCAACAGTTTTGGAAGCGAAAGTTCTTTCAATTTGATAGACTGCATCTGACTAAGGAGGGAGTCAGTGCATTGGTGCAGAAGTTTGATGTCTTTACGAAATATTTAAACTAGCAAATGGAGAGAGGGATGCAGCACCTGATACATCGAATGGGAAGAACACCCCTCCCCCCTCAGCTAGTGATCAAACAGGAGTTCAACATGTTTGTTGTTCATTTGCATCACCAGGTAAGGAAAAAGGTCCAGCTACCCATAAGATGTACAGGGGAAAAGTCAGACCTTGCCCCACAACTAATGCACCGAAATCTGGCAAATGGAAAATCATGTACACAAATGCCCGCAGTCTGGGAAACAAGATCCCAGACCTGAAGGCAACAATGACAGAGGCTAAACTGGACATAGTAGCCATTAGCGAGACATGGTTCACCAGTAACCACACTTGAGAGACTTCAGTACCCGGCTATGTACTGTTCAGAAGAGACCGAGGTGAAAAAAGAGGAGGGGTGGAGTGGCCCTTTATTGCAATGAAAATATCAAAGCTACAGGAATTCAGAATACACATAAGGAGCCAGAAGAACTGTGGGTCACCCTGGAAACAGGAAATGGGACAGCCATATGAACTGGGGTTGTCTACAGGCCTCCAGACCAGGGGGAGGACATAGACACATTACTGTTAGAAGATATACAAAACATGACAGCTAAAGGGGAGGTCCTGATAATGGGAGACTTCAACATGCCGATACATAGATACAGAGACAGTGTCGGCAGATAAGGGCCTACGGCCCACCCAGTCTGCCCATTTGAGCTTGTAAGTTTACTTTATGTTTTCCAGGAAGTCTGTTGCCCCTTAACCCTGATCTCCAGAATTCCTTTATGTCTATCCCATGCATTCTTAAATCCCGTGAGATTGGTCAATACCAGCAGGAACATCTGCCAGAATTAGACACATAGTGTATTCCTTGCAGGGGGAGGGCCTCAAACAATTGGTACAACAACCCACAAGAGACAGGGCTATCCTGGATCTAGTACTGACTAATGGGGAAAGGATCATAGATCTCCAGGTAGAAGGTCAGCTGGGGGCCAGTGACCATCACATGGTATGGTTCAATTTGACCACTAGAACTAAATCATCCCATTCCAAGGCAAAAATATGGGACTTCGGAGGAGCTGACTTTGATAAGATGGCCAACAGAGTTAAGCTAGCTCTGGCAAGAAGAAATACAGGTGAGTGGGTACAGGCAAAATGGGCAAGCATTAAGGATGCAATACTTGAAGCAACATCCCATTGTGTTAGGGAGAAAAGCAAGAGCAAAAGAAAGAGGACACCACTTTGGTTCTCAAAAACAGTAGCAGAAAAGATCAGAGCCAAAAGGTTGGCCTTCAGGAAATATAAGGGAATGCAGCAGGACGAAGATAGGGAGGCAAACCAAACTTCCCTAAGGGAAGCAGGGAAGGCAGTAAGGCAGGCAAAGATCCAACTCAAGGAAACACTAGCATGGACAGTAAAAGAAGGGGACAAGACTTTCTATAGATACATTAGTGAAAGGAGAAAGTCAAGAGGGGGTATTGCAAAGATCAAAGGGGATAAGGGGGAGTGTGTGGAGGAGGACCAAGGAAAAGCACCTATCCTAAATAGATACTTCGGCTCAGTATTTACTGAGGAGAAGATAGGGCAGGGCCCACAGCTCAGCACCATGGACACAGGGGGGAGGGAGGTATGCACAAGTCCCTTCACAAAAGAAAGAATCCTACAAAATCTCGCTAAGCTCAGGGTGGACAAGGCAATAGAACCTAATGGCATACATCCCAGGGTACTAAAGGAGCTAAGGGTGGAACTAGCAGAGCCATTAGCAGAACTGTTTGGTGAGTCTCTGAGCACAGGAGAGGTCTCAGAAGACTGGAGAATGGCTCATGTGATCCTGCTTCATAAGGGTAGCAGCAAGGAGGAGGCAGGGAACAACACACCAGTCAGTCTTACCTCAGTAGTGGGCAAGATTATGGAGGCATTCCTTAAAGAAAGGATAGTGCAACACCTGGAATCCATAGCAGCACAGGATCCAAGATAGCATGGGTTTACAACAGGAAGGTCCTGTCAAACTAATCTCATAGATTTCTTTGACTGGGTAACCAGAGTGGTGGACCAAGTGGGAGCAGTTGATGTCGCCTACCTTGACTTCACCAAAGCTTTCAATACTGTTCCACATAGAAGATTGATTAAAAAGCTGGGTAGGCTCGGGGTGGGTCTGAAGTTGGTCAACTGGGTGGCAAACTGGTTGGCGGGCAGAAAACAGAGAGTGGTGGTAAACGGTATACAGTCAGAAGAGATGCAAGTCGCAAGTGGAGTACCTGAAGGATCAGTCCTGGGGCCAGTCCTCTTCAATATCTTCATCAGTGACATTGCTGATAGACTGGAGGGTAAGGTTTGCCTGTTTGCAGATGACTCCCAAGATCTGCAACAGAGTAGATGATCTAGATGGGGTGGGCAGAATGAGAAGAGGTCTGGAAAAACTGGCAAAATGGACAGAAGAGTGGCAACTAGGGTTTAACACAAAGAAGTGCAAGATCATGCACATAGGGAAGAGAAACCCTAAAGCTACCTACAGGTTGGGAGGGGAGTTGCTGGGAATCACAAGGGAAAAAAGAAACTTAAGCATTATCATCACAGATGACCTGAAATCATCCAAGCAGACCACTAAAGCAGTAGATAAGGCTAGAAGGGTGTTGGGGTGTATTAGTAGGGGTATCACAAGCCATAAGAGGGAGGTAATAATCCCTCTTTACAAGACACTGGTTAGGCCCCATCTGGAGTACTGCATGCAGTACTGGAGGCTGCACCTGCACAAGGACAATAACAAAATGGAAGCAGTCCAGAGAAGGGCAACCAAAATGGTGCAGGGACTGCATCAGAAAACATGAGGACAGATTAATGGAGCTCAGTATGTATACCCTAGAGCAAAGTAGGGAGACAGGTGATATGATCGAAACATTCGGTCATCTTAAGGGCATTAACAAGGTGAAAGAGTCTAACATGTTTCAATAAAAGAAAAATAGCAGGACAAGAGGACACAGCATGAGATTAGAGGGAGGCCGATTAAGGGTTGATGTGAGGAAGTTCTGCACAGAAAGGGTGGTGGATGCACGGAACGGCCTACCTCAGGAAGTGGTGGATATGAATACAATGCAGGGCTTCAAACAGGCATGGAATAGGTATAAGGGAGCAATACAGATGAATACGAATAAATAGGCTATTGACAGAGTAAAAGCCTATGGCACATTCATAAGGTAGAAAAAATGGGCAGACTGGATGGGCTCTGCGGTCCTTATCTGCCATCAACTTCTATGTTTCTATGTTTTCCCAAAGGTGTCAGCTGCTCTTTAAGAGTTTACTAGATATGGTATTGTACGTGTATAGAATTTTGCAACACGTGTGACATGAAGCTAGTGGTAGTAGCTCTTGAATAGATTTTTGTCCCTCTTAGCATGATATTCAACAAATCACTCACCCTGACTAAATTCCCAACTGCCTGGAAGCTAGCGCTGGTGACCCCTGTTCTAAAAAGGGGGTATTGCACCAGCCTGGTTAATTATTGGACAATTTCTGTTCTCTCGCTCCCCTCTCAAAAGCACTAGAGAGAATCGTAGCTGATCAGATCTATGAGTATCTTCAGATATATGAACTTCATTGCCAGAGCAGCACAACTTTCATAAGAGCCACAGCACTGCAACAGTGCTAGTCGAATTCTCTGACTATGTGTATAAGGCCTTGGATGGTGGCAAACTAGTGGGTTCTATATTCATAGATCTTACCAAGGCATTTGACACCCACCATCCCTTACTACTAAAACAACTGTTGCACATGGAAATTTCCACAGAGGCTGTACTGTGGTTTAAGGATTACCTCTCCCACTGATCACAGTGCATCAAAACTGTGACTGTGACTTCCGCTGCTAGGGATATCTGACTTGGAGTCCCTCAGGGGTCCATTTTGGGCCCTCTCCTCGTCAGTCTCCTCTTAAATAGATTCCCCTAGGCTTGTGAAAGCAAAATCATTCCGTATACCAACGATGCGGTCATTCTGAGCAGCAGCACTCAGCGTGACCAGCTACAGAAGGAGTTACAGACCACCTTCCACTACCTGGAGGATTGGTTCAGTTCACAGAAACTGTTTCTTAACTATAAGAAAACTAAAATGATGCTGATCTCGAGCCCCCAGAACAAGAAATCATACCCTGTCCTGACAATAATTAACAATAAGGCCACCCCATTAGAACAGGTACACAGCTTCAAGTATCTCGGGGTCATCAGTGATGACACCCTTTCCTATGCTCAGCACATAGATCTGGTTGTAAAAGCGGTAAACATCAAACTCGGCATCCTGTACTGGCATAAACAATATCTTACACCTGCCGCCCTCCGTCTTACAGTCTCCAGCTCATCCTGTCAATAATCGACTATGGCTTGGTAGTTTGTGGGTCAGTCTCAGACACAGCACTCATGCATGTAAAAACAGCCCTTAATAAGGTCTGCAGACTTACCTTGGGGGCTGACAACCTGTCACACTCCTGTTCACTCTATGAACAAACCGGCTTAATCTCAATAGCAGAATAAAGTATCAGACGTGCCTCCTGGGCAAGAAAGTTCTACTCAGAAAAGCCCCTCCATGCCTCAAACAAATGCTACTTGCTAGTCACTCTTCCTATTTGACCAGGGGCTCAACTCGGGGCTCATTTGCCATCCCATTTCGGAAAACATCTCTTGGCCAAAGGTCCTTTGCATACAGGGCTCCCCTTTGGCTGAATGAGATTCCTGCCCACATAATTAACATTAACAGCCTCCCTTCTTTTAAATCAGAACTAAAGTTTTACCTCAGTGACACTGGGACCTGTGTCTGCAGGTAATCCGGACAGTCCTTGCCCAAGCACCACTGGCTCTTGTATGGTGGATAGTGGGGTTGGCCCCTCACCTTCTCCACACCTCCTCCTCCTCTTCCTCCCAGTCCTTGCATTTACTGTAAACAGTCTCCCTCTGCCTGGTCCCTGCACTTATTTTTTATAGTGGTCCCTTTTTTGCCCTATATGAGCACTCTCTCTGTCTTCTTCGCCCATCCCCTTTCTGTGCTCCCTCACTTCCCTAGCCCTAAGTCTACTTTCTCTCTTCATCCCTGAAACCTGGACAAAGCCTGATTCCAGGCTGCTTCTCCACTGCCATGGATGTTCCTTGTATTTCTAGTGTTCTCCTGGTTGTACCTTATTTGTAAGTGCTTTATATTTTTGGTACCAACAACCCTATTTTCGTTCACTATGAATTCATTAATGTTGTTTGGTTCTCTCTTGTGCTTGAATACTTACTACCTGTGTAAATGAACCAGTGATGTCCTTCCAATTGTAACTTCTTGACTGTGAATTGAGACCACTGTTCATTGTAACTCTCTGTTTGTCATGTCATGTACTTTATTTTGACATGGAACCTTTGAAAAAAGCATTTTGCTCAAAGGTTATTTTCTGAACAATGAAATAAATACAATAAATAAAACATGCTCTAGGTATGTACACAGCAGAACAGCAAAAAACAGAAATAAGTCAGTAAGAAAAACTAGTCAGGCCTGAAAAGAATGTTTAGGGAGTATAACCCCAAAAAGGGGGGAGAATCATAGAATGTTGTTTTAAAGGGAAAGTCCTCTCAACCTATTTTCTGTGTACATGTGTAGTTTGCAGGCATAACTAGTGATTCACCCTCTTGCATCCCTCCACTGTCATCCTAATTTAATTATAAATTATGTTGCTTCACTCTGTTTTGCCCTGTTGTGAAAACCTGTCTCCATTGCAAAGGTCATGACCCCACTCATGCAAGGCATCATGGGAGACAATGATGAATATATGCACAAGCCAGCAGAAGTTATGCTCTTATTCACTTCAGTTACATGTCTTATGAAGTCACTGTTTTTTCTAAAAGCACTTTTTTCTAACTCGGATACACTTTAAACCACAGAAAACAGCAGGGCACTTACTATGCCTTGAAAAGTCTCATGGACAGCATAAGCCAAGAATAAAGAGACTGCAGAGCACAGCAACAGCACTGCTAAATAGAGTGTAACTACTGTAGGGGTTAGCATTAAAATATTATCAAATTCCAGGATGCCTTACATGAGTTGGGTCATGATCTCTGCAATGGAGTCAAGCAGCTTTTCACAACAGATTTAAGTAACTTCACTTGCATTTAAATACTGATGAAATTAGGAGTGTGCAATAGAGGCACTCACTGTGCATCATGCGGGGGTCCAGGAAAAGGCAGACATGCTGAACAAATACTTTTGTTTAGTGTTCACAAACGAAGGAGAGGAGAAGGGAAGGGGCCACAAAAAAGTAACAGAATGTTTGGAGGTAGAGAGGTGGACACTAGTCCTTTTTGGAGGAGACAGTCCTAAAGGGACTCGCTAATCTGAAGGTGGACAAAGCAATGGGACCAGATGGGGTGCATCCAGATGTATTGAGGAAGCTCAGGGAAATACTAGCTGCACCTCTGACAGTCCTGTTTAACAGCTCATTGGAAACAGGAGTGGTTCCGTAAGACTGGAGGAGGGCGAATGTAGTCCCACTACACCAAAGTGGTACCAGGGAAGAGGCTGGCAATTATAGGCCAGTCATCTTGATGTCAGTGGTGAGAAAATTAATGGAATCACTGATGAAGGAAAGGATTGTGGATTATCTTGAATCCAGTGGGTTAAAAGATCTGAAGCAGCATGGTTTCACAGGGTGGAGGTTATGTCAAACGAATCTCATAAATTTCTTTGACTGGGTGACAAAGAAGTTAGAGCAGGGTGGAGCGCTGGGCATGGCCTACTTGTATTTCAGTAAGTCTTTTGACACCATTCCACATAGCAAACTAATAAGCAAGCTGAGTAGTGTAGGAGTGAGGCCAAAGGTGGTAAACTGGGTAAGAAATTGGTTAAGGGATAGGTGACAGAGGGTGGTGGTAAATGGAGTTCACTCCAAGGAAGGAAGAGTGACCAGCGAGGTGACTCAGGGATCAGTGCTGGGATCAGTTTTCTTTAATGTCTTTGTAAGTAACATTGCAGAGGAGCTTGAAGGGAAGGTCTGCCTCTTTGCAGATGACACCAAAATCTGCAGTAGGGTGGACACTCCAGGGGGAGTGGAAAAGATGAGCAGAGACCTGAGAAAACTAGAGGAGTGGTCAAGGGTATGGCTGCTGGGTTTCAATGTGAGAATGTGCAAAATTATGCACTTAGGACACAGAAACCCAGGAACAGAGCACAAAATGGTTGGAGTGATATTGACAACCACCAAGCAGGAAGGAGACCTGGGGATAATCATATCAGATAACCTAAAGGTGTCCAGGCTGTGCAACAAGGCAGTTGGGAGAGCTAGTTGGATGCTCGGGTGCATAGGGAGTGGTATCACCAGCAGAAAGTGTACACAGGTGGTTTATTTGGACTTATTAAAAGCTTCTGATATAATACATCACATCATTTTATTGAACACACTTAAAAAAGTTGGGTTAGGTTTTTAAGCACTGCGTTGGTTTCAGTCATACTTATCATCTCGATTAAACTGTGTAAAAGCAGGTAATCTTAGATCCAACATGCTTGTATCAACACAGAGTGTTCCACAAGGCTCAGTCCTTGGACCGCTGTTATTTTTATTATATGTTAATGACTTATCATTACACTGTTCATCGCTATCAAAAATATATTTATATGCGGATGACACTATTTTATACACCAGTCACAAAGATTTGGACACTGCCTTAATTATTGTTCAACAAGGTTTTCAGAAGTTGCAGTCTGCCTTGCTGGATCTGAGACTACTTTTAAATGTTAAAAAAATGCAGTGGATGATTTTTTCAAGAAAGTCATCAGATTTCTCGAAGTACTGTATAAAATGTATTCTATTAATGGTATTGAAAATTTTCAAACACTTACATATAGATATTTGGGAACAGTATTGGATGCCCAATTGACATATAGACAACATATAAAGTTTATCTCCAAAAAAAACTGAAACAGTTATTTTTTTTTATATGAACAAATCCCTTTTTAGTTTTTCATTAAAGAAATTGCTTCTTAATTTGCGGTTTCTTTCAGTTATAGATTATGGGGATTGCATTTATAATAATACCACTAGATCAATTTTGGGCACTCTCAATTCATTGTACCATTCAGCTTTAAGATTTATAAGTGGACTCTCATGATCAACGCATCTTTGTGTTTTATACTCTGCAGTTGGTTGGGAATCTTTACAAGACAGAAGTTTACGACATTGGTACTTATTTACATATAATTTTATTATTGGCAAACTTCCTAAATTTCTTTTGAATTTAGTAGAAATTAAACAAGAAAGTAGGTACAGCTTAAGATCTAGAGTGCTTCTGAGCTTTAGGATACCTAGAACATTTTAAATAGGGGATTTATTTATTTGTTTGCTTTTGTTAACAGGGTGAGTGCACTTGGCATAGGAATGCCTATTTTCAGGCACGACCCGGGAGGATACAAGTCAGATACAATCACACCCTATCTGTTTATATTGCCCAGACATGGGAAGTATTGAAGACTAAATTCAAGATAGAGCCAATAATATCTATTTCATGTTTTAAAACATTTATTAAGGATCACCTGTACAAACCATGTGTATCTTATGGTTAGTGCCCAGTTCTTATGATTGATGCAATATGAAATTTGACTACATGCTTTGAATTTGTGCACTATATGCATTGTTTGTACTAAATCATTTATAATATGTATTTTGTATTTTGTATTATGATATGCTATCTTTGGTCGCAATTGTAAAAGAGAGTTTTTCCTCTCATTTTGCCTACCAATAAAAAAGTTTTGATGATAAAGACCTTTAAATACCTCACAGGGGTAAATAATGTACAGAAGGGAGTATTTTTCAGAAGAAAATGTGCTCAAGAACAAGGGGACATGCTATGCACGTTATTGTTTAACACCTATGTAAATAACCTAGTAACCCAGATGGTAGGAACTGAGATTAGGCTTTATGCAGATGATACAGTTCTTGTGGCAACAGCAAATAATCCCGAGGACCTGAGACAGTGGCTCCAGACAGATTTCACTCACCTAGAGTCATGGATGAGTGACTCTGGTCTATTAGTAAGTACAAAAAAAAACACAGTGTATGACATTCTCTGTAGGTTTCAGAGAAAACAAGAACATTTCTGATTTGCGCATAAGATTCTCTGATGGGCCAATAGTCCAGAAAGTTACAACCTATAGATATCTAGGAGTCCTTGTTGACACTCGGTTAACCGTTTCAGAGCACATCCAGTCACAAACCAAGAAAGTTAATCAAAGGATGGGAGCCCTCCAAAGGATATCTGGGTGTTTGTCTAGAGACATTAAAGCTAGACTGGTGAAGCAGTTACTGTCACCCATATTAGAATATGGATCTTCACTATATATGTATTCAAACCAGAAATCTTTGGTCAAAATGGATCAATTGTACTATAGGATGGGGAATTTTATTTTAAGAAAAGGATACGGGGTACACCATTGCATAGTTTTCCAGGAACTTGATTGGCTGCAACCAGCGGCACAGAGAGAATATTTGTGGTCCCTAATATGTCATGGACTAATTCATCAGAAAAATAAACTACATCCACTGACATATTTAGTACAATTGGAAACAGATCAAATATATATATCCAAATTAAGGAAATCTGTGAAGGTACCTATGAATAGAACTCTGAATAGGATGGGGAATATGACACTCCAGAATAGTCGGGAATAAATTACCCCATGAATTAACTGTGATTACTGATTTGCACAAGTTTAAACTTATGTTGCACAATAACATGATGGTTCAATGCCAATGTTTTAGATAACTGTTAGTCTATTTAGTGTTGTTAATTGTTTGCTAGCAATCTGTAACCTTGTAATTTATTTTTTAGAAATTAATGTGTACGATTGTGTCATATTGTCTCTTATGTTAAGTAACTTGTAACCTTTTACAAACCACAGGAATTTGTTGCAAATGGGGTTTCTTTTCTCCAACAAAAGATCTTGTATAAAAATTAAATTTTGATCAATGAATCAATCAATGAAGCTGGTGGGGGGGGGGTAGATTCAGGAGAGAAGTTAGGAAGTACTTCTTCACAGAAATAGTGGTGGATTCCTGAAACAATCTTCCAGTGGAAGTGGTGAGGGTGAACACAGTGGTGGGGTTCAAAAATTCATGGGATAGGCACAAGGGAATCATAGAGGAAAGGAAGGTGGGAGAGGAAGAAAGAGCAGTAGATCAAATACGGTCTGTGGTAACAAGTAGGTAGGAAAAAAGGGCAGACAGAGTGGGCCAAGTGGCCCTTATCTGCCATGAAATTCTATGTTTTTATGTTTCATGCATACAAACTACACAGGGAAACAGAATAAAAGGCTGAGGACTTTCCCTTTCATGTAGCTGTCAGGTCATGAGATACCATGGAGAAGGTTTAGCGTATCAGTTGCTCAACAGGTAGCACACTCGCCTCTGAGCCCAGGAGATTAAAGGCTGTGGGTTCTATCCCCACACTAGGCACTTGTGTTAAATCCTAATACTGACACTGTAGTGCAGCATGAGGAGGGTGCTACACTACTGAGGTGATGAGATGTTAAACCAAGGTCCCATCTGCCTGTTCTGGTGGTAGTTCAGATGGATGTTAAAGATTCCATGGCACTTCTCAAAAAGAGCAGGGGAATTTTTATTATAACATCAATAATCAAATAAATACAAAACAGTGTTATCGCACACAAAAATATACAAATCATAAGACAAATCAAACTAGTATTACATTCATACATTTTCTAGTTTACCTTCAAATCAATATTTAGAAACCAAAATTAAATTATAATACTGAAACGAACCCCCCAAAAAAAGAGTATGTGAATTTTTTTATTCATAAATTAAAAGAACATATAATCAAAATAGTATTGCACCATATAAAACATAAAAAAGAATAAGAAAAAATGAAATCATAAAACAGTATTACAGCATACCTATAACCCCATACATAAATGAATTTATAGTAAACTAGCCTCCTCCCCTTCCCCACTAAAAGAAGTAGGGGAAGCACCACTATTTAATTCACAAACTTCAGCAACCTAAATAAATACAAAAACAGTGTTGACTTCACACTATATTGATATGTAAATCATAAGAGAGCAGGCCAGATCAGTATTTCAGACATACATTTGTCTAAATGGCATTCAAAATTTATAAATCTTAAAGGTTAAATCTTACACACCTGCTACAAAAAAGGGGGGAGGGTTAAATTTGGTTAAATTTCCCTTCATTCACTAAAAATACCACCAACAGCTTAATCTGGTTCAAGGTCAGTTGGCATTCATCTGCATTCCCCTCCTCGGGTCGTGCCTGAAAATAGGCAGGATTTGTCTAGTGCACTTACCCGGTCAACAAAATCTAAATAAATAAACGTTTTGCATAGACATGCACAAAATAGCTATGAAAACTATAGGTGGCAGCAGTGAAGCAAAAAGATGAAAAGGTTTGAGTCTAAGTAGGCAGGATGACTGCCACAGAATAAGTCCTGTGTTTCACCTAAAATGCCTGTTAATGCCAATTTATCTGGACAATGGCATGGAGAACTTTTGAATTTCTTAACTGTTAGAACATTTGATTTTCATTATGTGTTAGCACTAAAAAGTAGTGTACTCATTTTTCAGATAGTATAATTTAGGCAAGGAAACAGATTTGGAAATACTGTATAGATAATATACACTGCAGAAAGTCAGTTTACATAGGCCTGACACCCATCAATGGGTGACCAAAATGGGTACCGCATTGCATCCATGATGGTCACAAATGATTCCATGGCTGTGGTGGATGTCTGAGCTCGGCAGCGGTAGGTGACAGATGGTGTTGACAGCTAAAGGGATGTCTCCATGTGGACTCTGTGGCCATTTCAAACTGAAACGTTCACAGCAGTATTGGGAAGTTGATGCCCTCACATAAAAGGAGCTGCATTTGCCACCAAAATGGCTGGCAAAATTACCATGTGGGGGGCATGGAAACATGGATCAACTGCGCATGTGCAAGGGGAACAGTGTGTATCACACATCCACAGTTGGCCATAGCGAGACACAAACCAGGCACATGTGCTGGATGTGTTGTGAGGGTATGGCAGGGTGTTGCGCAGCAAGCATGTGTGACACATGGGAGGGTAGGGGGAGGCACAAAGGATGTACCTTGGTCCACCAGACAAAGCACATGCATCGGTATGTATGGGCTCCCTCGCTATAACGTGCCCTGTGCAGTTATTACGAATGCAGTTCATGGCAACTGGGAGAAATTACTATAGTTACTTAGCTAGATATGTAGACTGCTCCCAGGAACTCATAGAAACAGAAACATAGAATTTGACAGCAGATAAGGACCGCTTGGCCCACCTAGTCTGCCCATTTCCTTACCTAATGGATAAGCTGCAGATCCTAGTTAACCAACAGCCCACTTCCTCCTACTCTCCACTAGAATTGCCTTATGTCTGTCCCATGCATTCTTGAATTCCCCTACTGTTTTTGACTCTATGACCTCCTCAGGAAGGCCGTTCCATGTATTCATAACCCACTCTGTGAATAAATACTTTTTCACATTACCTCTGAGCCACCCCCCATCTTCAAATTGTGCCCCTTGTTCTTGCACATCTCTTTTTCTGAAAGATGTTACCCTCTTGGACTTTGTTGATTCCCTTGAGGTATCTGAAAGTTTCTATCATGCTCCCCCTCTCCCTCCTTTCCTTGAGGCTATACATCTTAAGTTCCTTTAGTCTTTCGTCATATGTCTTCTGATGCAGACCCTGCATCATTCTGGTTGCCCTCCTCTGGACAGCCTCCACCCTGCCTATGACTTTGCGGAGATTGGGTCTCCAGAACTGCACACAGTACTCCAGATGTGGTCTTACCAACTGTCTGTACAGAGGGCCAACAACTTCCTGTTTTCTACTGGTGATGCCTCTCCCTATGCATCCCAGTATCCCCCCAGCCCTCCTTACTGACTTCTCACATTGCTGGCCCACCTTTAGGTCATCTGATATGACTACCCCAGGTCCCTTTCCATTTTTGTTGTCATCAGTATCTCACCCCCATTGTGTACTCTTCCCCTGGGTTTTTGTTTCCCAGGTGCATTACTTTGCACTTCTTTGCATTGAATCTAAGCTACCATACATTTGACTATTCCTCCAACCTTGCCAAGTCCCTTTTCATCCTTTCCACCCCACCTTGTGTATCAACCCTGTTGTAGATCTTTGTGTCATCTGCAAAGAGATATACTTTCCCTTCCAGTCCCTCTGCAATGTCACTTATAAAGACATTAAAAAGGACCGGCCCCAGTACTGAACCCTGCGGTACCCCACTAGTAACCCTCCTTTCTTCACTGTGGACTCCATTTACTATTGCCCACTGTGTCCTGTTGTCCAATCAGTGTTTTACCCAGGCTACCACCCTGGGACCCACTCCCAGGCTGGCTAATTTGTTTATTAATCTTTTGTGCGGGATTGTGTCAAATGCCTTGCTAAAGTCTAGGTAGGCCATGTCCATAGCCTTTCCCTGGTCTACTGCTTTGGTCACCCAGTCAAAGAAATCAATTAGATTTGTCTGACATGATCTTCCGCTGTGAATCCATGCTGCCTTGGGTCCTGTGCCCCACTGGTCTCTAGGTACTCAACAATTCTTTCCTTCAGAAGTGATTCCATCATTTTCCCTAAAACTGAGGTCAAACTGACAGGTCTGTAGTTTCCTGCCTCTGTCTTGCTCCCACTTTTGTGAAGGGGAATCACATCTGCCCTCCTCCAGTCCTCAGGTACCACACCATCCTCCCATGATTTATTAAAAAGGGTAGTCAGTGGTGTTACTAGTTCTTTCCTTAGGTTTTTTTAGAATTCTGGGGTGAATCCCATCAGGCCCCACTGCTTTATCCACCTTCAGTTTTAAGAGTTCTTTTAGAAATCTTTCTTCTGTGAAAGGACTAATATCAACCCACATATCCAGAGTGCTTCTATTGACTGGGTTAGGTATTTCCCCCTGCTTTTCCATTGTGAATACTGAGCAGAAGTATTCATTCAGTATCCCTGCTTTTTCACTGTCGCTGTATGCCCAACCACCTTCCTCTTTGTTCAGCCTCAGTATCCCTGCCTTAATCTTTCTTTGCTCCCTAATGCACCTATAAAAGGTTTTATCCCCCTTCTTAACCGAGTTGGCTATCTTTTCCTTGGTTTGGGGGTTTGCTATTCTGACTGCCTTACCCTTCCTTTTGCTTTAACTGGTACAGTTCTCTGTCCTGCACCTTCTGTGTTTCCTTATACTTCCTGAATGCTATCTTTTTCTCCCTTACCTTCTCCACCACTTCTTTTGAGAACCATAGTGTTTTTTTCTTTCATTTTGATTTGTTTATTTGCTTCACTCAAAGGCTTGTTGCCTCTGTGATGGCGGTTTTGATGTTTCCCCATTGTTGCTCCACCCCACCTTCTTGCCTGTTTGCTAGTGCTTTTCTGAGGCACTTTCCCATTTTGACAAAATCAGTCCTCCTGAAGTCCAGTACCTTCATTTTTGTGTGACTTGACTCTACAGCTAAGTTTATCGTGAACCACACTGTTTGGTGGTCACTTGTTCCCAGATGGCTACCCACTTCAAGATCAGAGATCCTCTCTCTGTCCCCATTTGAGAGTACCAGGTCTAAGACTGCTCTCTCCCGAGTGGGTTCCAAAACTAGCTGTCTGAGGCATGCTCCCTGTAGGGCATCAAGAATGGCTCTGCTCTTGGATGTGATTGCAGCAAAGGTGCTCCAGTCAACATCTGGCATATTCAGGTCCTCCATCAGCAATATCTCCCCTTTCTCTGCCATCCCAAGGATGCCTTCCATCATTTCCTTTTTATATACAACCCCTGTGTGGATTGTGGAGTCATTTCAAGTCTCCAGGGTGACCCACAGTGCCTCCACTCCTCCCTGTTTACCCTTTAGTTCTGTTGCTTTGATCCCTTCCCTTACATAGAGAGCTACTCCTCCTCCTCCTCCTCTTCTTCTTCCCTCCCTGTCCCTCCTGTAGACTGTGTACCCTGGTATGTTGACATCCCAGTCGTGGTTCTCTGTGTACCATGTTTCTGTGACTGCCACAACATCCAGGCATCCCTCTTCCATCAAGGACACCATTTCAGGGAGCTTTTTACCTAGACTATGGGCATTGGTACTCATTACCCTCCATTTTTATGGCTTTCTTTTTTTTTGCCCCATCCCTGTCCCTACTGCCTTTGTCTTTTTCTCCATTTACCCCTACCCTTCTCCCTATCAACTGCTCTATCTTGGTGTTTACCTCACTAATTACCCTGATTTTGTGGGGGAGCTAGGATTTCCCTTCTCCTTTTCAGTGCCTCCCCCCTTGGCTAGTTTAAATGCTTGGCATTGAAGCATTTAAACCTATCACCTAGGATCCTGGTTCCACTCCTAGATAGATGCAGACCATCGCACCTGTATAGGCCTGCATCCCTCCAGGTGGAGCCCCAGTCCCAAATGAAGCCAAATTCCTGAGCTCTGCACCAACTTTTCAACCAGTCATTGAATCTCATGTTGCAGAGTGCCCCAGCCTCATCCATCCCATAGACAGGTAGCACTTCCGAGAAAGTTACCATGTGTGCTACTTGTCTAAGGCCCCTCCCCAACTCCACAAATGCCTGTTGCACTGCTCTGATCCCATTCTCAGCCGGGTCATTCGTCCCTAGGTGGATAATGACATCCAGCTCCCTCCCCCTTGCTGCTGCTCCCACGATCCTAAGGATTCATTTCCTGTCCTTCCAAGCCATGGCACCGGGCAGGCACCTTACCTCCCTTTCCCCTCCCTCAGTTCTACCCCCCTAACAATTGAGTCCCCCACCGGAGTTGTTTCCTTCCCCTGTGGGATCCTGGATCACCCTCCTGTGGGTCTCCATTGTGGAGGTTACCAGCATCCTCCTTGGTCTCCACTGCAGGTGCCTCCATAGAGGAACCATGCTCTGCCAGAGTGGTGAATGAACTGTGGAGAGGCACAACTGGAGGGATGCACCTCTGTTCCACAACCCTCACCCTCCCTAAGCCCACCGTGGTCCAACCACTCCTCTTTCTTGGCAACCTCTGAGGTAGTGGCGATGGCCTGGATGGTCCCTGGGTGGGGAAGCAGGTTTCCTGAACCCTTGCCAGGTCAGCATGGAGACAAATGACCTCCTCCTCCCTCAGACCAGAGAGGTACCTGCAAAAAGGGCAGCAGTGCAGTCTCCAGAATGTCACCCAGAAGACTGCTGCTCCACAGCCAGTGCATTGCACCACTCCCCACATGTCTGTGTCCCTTCCTGTTACAGATGCTTTTTGGTTTTTTGTTCTTGTTTTAGTGTGTGCAAGCTTGTGAGTGTCTCTACCCCCTATTCAGTGTGCTGTGCCTTTAAGGATATGAACAGGCGTATGTTGTTAGCAGTTTTGAGGAAGTGATGTCAGAGACCCTGCCATAAAGGAAGTTATGCACTTGGGGTGGGTGGGGTGAGGGGAAGGGTGGTGGGAGTAAATCTATGCTGTCCAGAAGCAATCACCTACAACTCTTACCCTCCACCCCGGGGAGAGACTTCCTTCCTTTCAGACACCTATTTCACAAAGGCTAAGTAACAGGTCTAGTCACAACTTACTGCAAATATCTCCTAGCTACAATTCCTCCCAGGCAAATTAAAGTTAAAACTAAGAAAAATCCACCCCCAAAACAGAATCAATACTAGTTACTTACACTGGTCCAAAAAGTAATAATTCAGTTCAGTGTAGTCTAGAAAATAACCTCCTTGATTCAAGGAAGCTGTGGCTGCTTTCTCACTCTCTCTGTCTTCAGTGTGAGAAGGAGACTGCAACACCTCTGAGACAAAAAAAAACCTTTTCAGCAAAAATGAAATAAATAAAATTGGGGCAAGCAGTAATTTTGCTCAGCCTAATGATAAACAGTCACAAAAATGTAAGCACCACCACCTGTAATAATTTCACCAAAGATATACCCTGTAAGAAACACTTTGCCACAGAGAAAAATAAAGCAGTAACAGAAGATATACCTTGCAAAAGACAATTTGAGTCAGAAGATTACAGCAGTAATCTGTTAGCACACACTTTGTAATAATGCAGCAGAAGGTATACCCAGCAACAGCAATTTGAATCAGAGAAAAATAACGCAAAAAAGTTAGCAACAAACAGTAACAATCCCTGTGAGTACAAAATAAAAACAACAACACACAGTAAATCTGCCTGGCCAACAGCCTTAATCAGTGGTAAGATAGCAAATAATTAAAAAAATCTGAATAATATCCAGGTTAGTATTTGTGGAGTGTGTTTTACTATTACAGCAGTGCATGGCAATTCATTTTCTGTGGGTTCCATTACCAAGTAGTTAGTAACTGGAAAAAATACCAAATTAAAATCTAAAGTAATTACTAACTGAGGAATTTTTGAAGTATAACATCTCAAGTAATTAACAACCGAAACATTTTCCAAGTCAAATAAACAGCTAATTCATAAGCTGAAATATGTTTACATGCAAACATTTAGTCAATCCCTAACTACAGTATTTTTCTAGATCGCATTTCTCATCTAATGCACACGTACAAAAAAGCTCAAGTAATGGCTACATAGAAAGTGTTACACATTAGTTGAGTAAAACCATGCAACCAATGCTTCATGCTCAGCTTTTCAGTTAGGCACTGCCTAATAAAAAGGGAAATATTGGGTATTTATTTATCTTTTTGTATGGGTATAGCTGTCTTTTAAATGAGTCAGTGTTATTACTATTCACATTTCTGCTGGCAAAGAGTTCCAGATAAGGACTAGTCTCCGAGTATAATATAATTTCCTACTGTTAGTCCTGAAGTTGGTATTTGTAATCTGCTTGTAATATATGGATAAGCCATAATAATACTATCTTATCCAATTCAAAAATTTCCCTATAATACAGTACTTCAGTTCTGATAGTACCACCCTTGCTCAAGTGATAATACCATTGTTTCTTGGTGATAATACTATCGTTCAGAGCTGATAATACTATCGTTGCAGTCTGAACGATAGTATTATCACCAAAACTCCAAAGCGCAAGCGCATGACTGTCTCGTGCAGACTCGGAGCCGCCTTTTACTGTAACCGTCTGCACGTAGACTAGAGGATGATTCGCTGCTAGCCAAAAACATGAAACACTTTCCCCAGAGTATTACCTTAAACTACACAGGAATAATTCCTCTCCTCTCTCCAATCCAGTCAAACTCTCACATGCTGAACCATCAGACAGCTCTCAAGCCCGCTCGCATAAACAAGCCGCCATTTCCCCTTGAAAATTATGTGAAAAGCACAGCTACAGCCAATCAGAACACACGCTGTGCACTTTACATGCGTGCCAGCATTGTGGTGTCAACAGCAATGGCTGGCAACCATGGGAAAAGAAAGTGCAGCGATACAGACATGACTACTGCAGCAGGCAAATTTAAAACATTTAAATGCCTCAGATCCATATATTACAAAAAATAAATTATAGCAGACTGAGTATTACGAGGCTAAATAAGCATCTCAAGGTTCTGGGGACATGCTGGAACCTCCAGAGCACATGTCCCCAGAACCTCTCGATGCTATTGTAGCCTTGTAATACTCAGTCCCCTATCATTTATTCTATTTATTATGGCATCACATGGTAGGGCCCTCTTGTTTAAAGCTAATGTTTAGTACACTAAGTAGGCCATTGTCCCACTGATTGTAAAATAACAGGAGATCCCTTATGTTTCTTCTCCTATGTAAGTTATCTAACAATATTTCACTAAGTCTGATTTCGCAAAGCTTATTTTCCAGGCCTTTCATAATTTTGGTGGCTTTTTATTGAATTCTCTCAATTTTATCTTTTCCACCAGTGTTCAGTCCCCCAAAAAACTATGAACAATCATTTATACATGTTCTATAAGTTGATAATAATACCGTTTGACTTATGGCTAAAGTGTCTTTTGATTGAGTTCAGTAGGTACTCTATTCTGTTTAACAACTCTTTGACCTGTTCCTTATTCTTAAAGTTGGAGGATATCCTTACTCCAGGTCTTTTTCTGATGTTACCAGTTATCAGTTGTATTTCATTTAGGTAGTAAGGCCTGCTGTGATTATTTCATCCCATATGTATTTCTGTGCACTTATTCTCATTAAATTTTATTCCCCACAAGTCTACCCATGTTGCCATATTGTCTAGGTCTCTTCGTAAGCTGGTATATTCTTCCAGGGTGTTAACTATGTCTCCAAGTTTGGTGTCATTAGCAAACATATTGTACCAGTTAGTACACCCCCTTCTCAGATCAGATATGAATAAACCAAACAAACTGGTCCCAGCACAGACCACTCCACTGGTCACTCCACCTTCGCCAGACTGGAACCCATGTAGCCTGACTCTTTGGGTTCTTTCCATCATCCAGTTTGAAATGCAGTTAGCTATGTTCTGATGAATTATATTTTGATGAACGTTTGAGTAATCTGATCACATCTTCTGTATTAGTTTATCATGTGGCACAGCATCAAAAAACTTACCTCGTCGTGAATAAATAATATCCACAATGTTGCCCTTGTCTAATGCTTTGCTAAAGACAAAGAACCTCAGCACAAAAGCACTGAGGCAAGGGTTACCAGAAAAGAACAAGTCTAAATTTGCATGCTGATTTGCATATATATCCGATAATGCTTTGCATTATGGGGGTAGGTACAATTCTGTATTTCTTTGAAATCTGGCTTTGTCGCCAATGCCCCTTTTGGGTAACCCTTTCCTCAGTGCTTTTGTGCTGAGCTTTTTTGTCTTTTTATCTTGCTTTCTTATTTTGGGCCCACCATGAACCAAACCTGTAAGACTACATTGGGGCTGGTTCATTTTCCCCTGTGGTGAGGAACAGACAAGGCGCACAGACAAGACCCGTGTAGGATGAAACACATATCTGTGTCTTCCATTCTCATCCATTGCAGATTGTATGAGAGGCCCTTCAGCACCAGGCATTATTGCTTAAAGCAGAACCAACCTAAATGTTCATGATGATTTGCTTTATGAGTATATGACTGATGATATACAATTTTAAAGATAATAAGTGATATCTTTGAGCTAAGTTTTAAGATATCAAGATATAATGTTACGTACCAAGATATCACCACTTACATACATCACAATTGACCTATTGATAACTGACCAATAGCAACAGGACATACCACATTACCTCATAACAATGCTACCTTGACAACCATTATTTCACACAATCTTCAGAGACGTTCCATTCATAGAAACAAGCATAAAAACAGTGAATGAAAATCACTTGTTTAAAGCTTGATTTATGAAACTTTTCTCATGAATATCTTCTTTCATTGTACTTCACTTCTTGGGACCTTATTTGTGGGTTTACTACTTGTGAGGTCAGAGGTCATGTACAACCCAAGAAGATATTTCGGACAACTTACATTAGCTCATCTCATATCCAAAATAGACAGAGAGAGAGAGAGAGAGAGAGAGAGAAAGAGATTCTTTGCAAAACAATTCATTAATGCACCAGTTAGGGTTAAAGTTAATGTAACTAAATGAGGGAAATGTGGTGTTAGGGTTTCCAACCCTAACTACCCCCCACCCCAAGCAGCAAAAGGAAAAAATATTAGGGTTCTGGGTCTCCAGAATCTTAGTGAATCAGTGGTGAGGTCTTCCTTGGGGTTGTCAGCCCTAATGCCCACCCCTCCTCCTCAAGTCAGTAGCCTTCAGTCTGAAGTAGAAAGTACAGCTGCAAGCCAGTGCCTCACAGTGATACACTCTTCAAAGGTAGAGAAGTATGTCTCACCACATGTTGACAACACAATCTGCTGTAGCTGTCTTCATGCAGGGCCTTGTAGGCCCTGTGTGAAGAAAAGAGATCATGTCTGACTTTGTTTGTTTAGGAAATGGGGTGGACATTAGGGTTGACAATCCCAAGGAAGACCCCCCACTGAGTCTCCAAGACTCCGGAAACCCCAAACCCTAATGTTTTTTCCTTTTGCTGCTTGGGAGGTGGAGGTGGGATGTTAGGGCTGGAAACCCTAACACCACATTTCCCTACTTTTGTGGCATTAACACACCATTCTCTACCTTGACCCATCTAGCTGGTTCACCGAGCTTGCCCCCAAACTCACCTTACCAGCACAGGATCACAAAGCACACACGCTGGGTGAAGAGTGGTACTACACAGAAAACTTCTCAATGAATATAATTTTATTTTGACCCCAGATTTTCAAGATAGTCGTTTTATGACTCCCCTTATAAATATGACATGTGGCATTTATAGTATATTGTCCGAAATGTCATATCACACCACAAGTACAAAAACATGTCACATAGAGGATTTTAAAAATTACACCTGTTACATTTATGAGCTGGTGTGGAAAAATGGCTATGTTGAAAGTTTGGAGTTAAAATATTGAAAATTACTGATGTTAAGACTGAACATTGAAATACTGCAGTGTGAACTCATAACCTGGGCATTTTACCATATTTGTACACCAAATTTTCAGCATAGCCTTCTTATGACCCCACCTCATGAACCCAGTAGGTGAATATTTTCAAATCCCCACTAAAATGTCATTCTGCGTCACAGGTGCGAAAATATATTTTGGTCAGGATTTGAAAAATGCAAGCAGTCACATTCATGAGGTGGTGTGAAAAAATGGTTATATTGAAAATTTGGGGTGAAAATATTTAAAATTCCCGAAGTTACGAGCGGGTGTAGTTAAATATAATCACATGCACATAACTTTGCCATTTTTACATATTTGTACACCAAATTTGGAACATATCTTTCTTATGACCCACCTCTTGAACAAAGGCAGTGAAAATTTTGAAATCTTGCCCAAAAGGTGATTCCGCCAAGTGACTGCGAAATCGCCTTTCAGGACAGATTTGTGAAACTCCACTGTCATTGTTCATGGGGTGAAGTCCCCAAAAGGCCATGTTGAAAATATGGTATCAAAATATACAAAAATGGCCAAAATATGCATCAAATTTGAAAACCCCTTTGAAATACACTGAACCACATTTACCATAGTTTCTCATATTGCAGTTGCCGGTTGTAGCAGCAAGACATGTCTTCGATCAGAGAGTGTATCTAGAAACTGGGACCTGTTCAAGTGAGTGAGGGCGTGTGGGGGTGTACAAGGGTGTGCGGGGTGGTAGGTGCTGAGTTGGAGGTGGGGGGCAGATTGGCAAGGGACTGTTCTATGTTTTTCATTAAAAAAAAACATTGAGGACAGTTTTCTTTATTTCAGGTACAGGGACAGTGATCGGCAGGTGGGGGTGGGGGGCGGTACCAGAAAGACCTTGCCCTGTCATGTCACTGGTTAGATCTAAACAATAAACATTTGGCTTTATTTGCATTCTAAGGCAAATGGCTGGAAAACAGCCAGTGAGAAATGACAATTATGTCTTGTTAAATTCTTCTAACCCACTTGTCTCCCCCACCCTCCACTAACCCCTCTCCCACATCACTTTTCATCCAATTTATACACCATTCTTCCCTGATCCTCTAATCTTGAAAAAACAAAATTTTGTACATAATTGTAAATTTCCAATCTATTAATGAATTCCTAGAGTTTTGTTCATAAAATGTGTACTTTTGTTCATAAAATTGTACTCTCCATACTCTCTGAATTTCCCCAGTACCACAACCATTAGTACATCTGCTTGTCTCCTTTGTTTCCTGTTCCTTCCCTTTTATTTTGTTACACTGGATGCTTGTGAAAATGGGCAGTATTGCTCACATGCCTTCCAGTATAAAAATAAATAAATAAACAAAATTAATTTATTTCAGAGCAGAACGAATCCAGATTTGCCTGTACAGAGCAGCAGGACATTGATTTGTCATCCCCTTACATAGTGCCTTATGCCTGAGTCTTCAGATGTCTGGCAGGTTGTTTACTTATCCCTGGAACACAAAGCCAACTATTAAATAGACAAGGAAGGACCACCTAGTTAAATCCCCATTGCTTCTGACAATGTGTAAACTCCAGTCCCAACCTTTGCTATCTGGGTATTGCAATAAATGGGGTTAGACAAATCATTTAAAGATTCCCTGTCACCATTGGGGCAACTTAGGAAAAAATTAAAGAATTTACTATTTAGTAAACAAACACACCATAACAGACACATTCATTCACTTCAGTAGATTAGACTGTCATGTCACATCACCAAACTTACCGATGGAAGAGAAGAGCAAATAATTCTTTCTGGGTTTCAGTCCTGGCAGCAATAACGTAGGCAGGATTCAGAACAGAGTTGGGGAAAAGGCAGGGACAGCAGCGAGAGGGAGGCAAGCCCACAAGTTCAGTTCGGCTGCTTCAGCCAACAATTATGCAGCTTTTCAAACAAGATTGTAAGCAAGAAATGAGAGGATAACAAGCACGCTCAGCTGTGCAGCCTGTGTTTTTAAATGCTGCAGATCACAGACACGCACTGGGACTCAGAGAACAACAAATGCTACATTGGTTTTCATGGGGAAATTCAGTGGCCAATCAGATGTGGGAAACCATTGCCCCTGCTGTGTATGGCAGTGTGAAGTTGGCTTGGAAGTGGCGCAGGAGCAGGACACAGATACCTGCTGGCAGCTCTGACTGTGATGGGCGTACTCAGTGGGGGGCGGCATCTGGTGGGAGGGAGAACACAAAGCAGACAGTGACATATAATGAAGGGGAGGAGTGGAGGAAAGCACAGAAGAAAGAGAAGAGATCATAACACAAAGCAAACAGTGACTGTGACAGTGACATTAGAGGGGGAGGAATAGAAGAAGGCACGGAAGACAGAGATCATAAATTCCACTGAAACGGCACCAGATGTAAAAGCAGACAGCTGAAAATGCAGATGTAAAAGCAGACTGAAACAGATGAAAAGCAAACGTATATGTGCACCCTCTGGAGGCTTGCACCCTGGGGCAGATGCCCCTCTCTCCCCACCCTTCCTATGGTACTGGATTCTCCCTTCATGAAAAAGGATCCTTTTACGTGACTCAAGAACAAAAAAGGATTCTTTTTTTGTATCACGTGGTCATGAAAAAAAGATTCAGACTCCCCCTTACTTCCTCCATTTTGAGCCAGTCCCCCCGACATCATTATCATACTCTGGGACTTTCTCGGGTTCTGCTCCCTTTTCTGCTTCCTCCTTTTCCTACCTTACCCCCACCCACCATTTGCCCTACAGCTCTCTAATCTTAACATTGCCCTATTCTTGCTTCCTGATTTACACCTGTTTTCCTTAGACTTCATTTTGTCTAATCAGTGATTATATCCTAACATTACCTACTCATGTGTGTGTATAGTTATCAAGGCCTTGCCATTGTTGTTATCCTGTACATTGTATTTTTGCTTCTGGCCAAAGTGGTTATTTGTTTATTTTCTTTTTTGACATTATTGTATTCATTGCATTGTATAATGTGTATAACTTGCCCAGGTCCATCTCACAAATGAGCTTTGTTCAATGATGATCACCTGGTTGAATAAAGATTTTGATTGATTGATTCATATTAAAAAAAAAAAATTCTAGGGCATGTCTGAAACTCTGAAGTGCAGATTTCAACTTACTGCATGGGGTCCTGATCACTCAGATTAATGTGTTGGTGTCAATCAAGGATGTCAGTTTTGTAGCTTTTGAATTTTGTTTTTTTAGACAAAATGTAAACAGGATCACAGCAAATAAAAAAGAAACATTCCAGTAGGAAACAGAATTCCTTTTGTGTTTCATACAGCTATCCCGAAGTGCTTACTGAGCATGCTCAGAAACAGTTTTTTCAAAATTTCAAAATTAAATACTTTTGAAATGGATTATTATTTTTCACCAGACTAGCAAAAGGCACATCTGTGGGCTAGTCCCTTTCTGCACTGAAAATTTCAGACCAAGATTCCAAACCATCTCTGGGCTGTAGGCAAGTTCAAAGAAAAACCCAGCAAAGTCAATGCGTGAAAAATCACTTTTTCACCTCTCTGAAACTCGGAAACCGCACATCCAACTACCCTAGCTGACAGTGCATGCAAATGTTCATGCAAATCTGTTGAACGGTTGTGAGGTTATTAAAGTGCAAAATTTGGGATTTAAAAGTGAAGTGCCTATTCAACCCTAACTATAGGGATACAACCCAACCCCTATAATATATATTGAATATCTATATATTATAGGGGCGCAGTCACGCCCCTATCATTAGGGATCCTTCTTCACTATGTTAAACTCAAAATGTTGCACTTTAATAACTTTGCAACTGTTTAAGCGATTCACATAATATTTTGCATGCTCCATTAGGGACCAAAGATATCTTGATGTGGCAAGTTTCATTCTGGTCAGATGTGTAGGCGCAGAGATACTGCATGTCACAAAACATGCAGATTGCTGTTTTTTTTGTCAAATTCTTTGTCACACTGCTGCATAAAAAAAATGTGGAACTTTGGTCTGAAATTTTTACGGTATATAGGTCTTGGGTCACAATGATGCCTTTTGAAGGTTTGGTGAAAAAATATTAATCCATTCAAAATGTATTAAATTTCAACGTTTCCCATTATTTCCTATTGGAAAAGTTAGATGTTCATCTCAAAAAAGGATTCTCTGTCACAAATGAGAAATCCTTTGCCGCAAATCGGTGATCCTTTGTCGCAAATGGGAAATCCTTTTTGTGCTGTCGCCATCTTGTTTTCAGTTAGTGGTGGCAACAACAGGAAATAACACAAAAAATAGAGGGCTTTAGTAAACACCACCATTTGTGTTTCCTAATCATAGCCCTTAGAGTTCAATTCTAAGTTTAGTTTTTTTTTTATAACTTAGTCGGAAATGCCTTTTCTTAACATGCCAAAAATCCTTATTTGCAAGAATCACAAAACAAATTCTTTTTCACAATTTGCGAGAAAGGATTTGTTCCTTTGCCACAAATCGCAAAAAAAACAACCATGGAAAAGGTTTGTGAGTCACAGATATGGATTCATTTTCACAAACTGCTAAAAAGGAACTATGGAAAAGGATTTTTTTCACAACTTGCAAAAAAGGATTTCAGCATGTAAAGCACCACATTTCCATGTGTAAAAAAAATGTATTATTTCCTAGTAGTCTACTGGTCCCTCCCCTTCCCCTGTTCATCGACTGCTGTCCCCCTTTTAAAAAATCTTTTATTGCCTGGCAGTCTAGTGGTGCCTCCCTGTTCACTGATCACCATCCCTGTCTAAAGAAATCTGTTATTCCCTGGAAGTCTAGTGGTCCCTCCCCGATGTCTGATTGCTGTCCCCGTATAAAAATACTTATTTCCCTGGTAGTCTAGTGGTCCCTCTCCTGATGTTCAATCACTGTCCCCTTACCTGGTAGTCTAGTGGTCCCACCCCCTCCCGATCGTCCTCCTGGTGTTGTTTTTTTCCATAGTTCCCTGGTAGTTTAGTGGTCCTTCTCCATCCCAATCCTTTCCCATGAAACAGAAAAAACATAACCATGGTGGTCTGGACCCACCCTGTCAGGTACTGACCTGTCCAGCTCCACTAACCCAATCCCTGTTTGTGATTACATTTCTTCCGTTAGCCGACTGAGCTGTGAATGAGTGTGTACTGTATATGGTATGTAGTCATTCACAGCTCAGTCAGTGGCCAGCCATGGTGGTGAGAGAAGGCTGTGCTAGTCACTGTCTAGGATCAGGTTGAGGGAAGGTGGTGGGTGGCTCAACACCTCACAGGGTGGGAGGGTGGGGTCCACTAGACCACCACAGTTCTGTTTTTTCCTATTTCATGGGACAGGCATCAGGGACAGGGAGGTACAATTAGACTACCAGGGAGGTTTGGAAAAAACACAATACCGGGAGGGCGATTGGCAATCAGGGAGGGTGGTGGGACCACTAGACTACCAGGAATATTATTTTGAATACCAGGAGGATGATTGGCAGTCGGGAAGGGAGTGAGACCGCTAGACTACCAGAGAATATTTTTTTGAATAAGGGGATGGTGATTGGACATCGGAGGAGGGGGGGAGGGACCAATAGACTACCAGGGAAATAAATATTTTTATATGGGGACAGTGATTGGACATCAATGGAGGGACCACTAGACTACCAGGGAATTTTATTAGTAACATAATGGGAGGGCAATTCAACATCGGGGGAGGGGAGAGGGACCAATACACTACCAGGGAAATATATATTTTTATATGGGGACAGAGATGGGAAGGGGGAGGAACCACTAGACCACCATGGAATTGAGAAACCAAGATAAATGCGGTTCAATGTATTTCAATGGGGTTTTCAACTCTGGTTCAAAACTTTGTCATTTTTAAGATTTTGAAACCAAATTTTCAACATACCCTTTTTGAGATCCCTCCTCATGAACAATGTTGGAAAATATTTCATCTCGTCTGAAGGTGCTTTTATGGTTGGTTTGGCAAAATCACCCTCGGGACAGAGTTCAATATTTTTACCATACTTCTACATGAGGTGGGGTCATAACAAGGGTATGTTGAAAATTTGAGGTCAAAAATGTGTTATTTTTTTGTTATTTCATTTTGTTGCCACTGCTATCTGAAAACAAGATGGCGGCAGCATGAAAAAGCATTTCCCATTTGCAACAAAGGAATACTCACTTGCAACAAAGGATTACCCATTTACAACAAAAGATCCTTTTTCAAGTGGGACATCTAACTGCTCCCTTTGAAAACAATGGTAAATTTAAAAACTGAATAACTTTGGAATGGATTAATATTTTTTCACTGTACCTTCAAAAGGCACATCTGTGACCCAAGAGAGTTGTGAGCTGCAATGGGTGTGGGGCAGCACTGTTTCTGGGAACCTGGTGGAAGGTGGGGGGGGTCCAGTGTGCAAGCTGTTCAGACAGTTTACACTGGAGATAGAGAGCCTGAGATGGGAACTGTGGGGAGGGGACAAGAATGAGAGGGTGAGGAGGAGGTGGGGCAGAGGGGCAGGAAGGGCTCCATCACAGGATAGACCAGGCTGCCAAGGACCAGAAGGGGGTGCTTGGCCGGGGGGGACCAAGTCCACAGGGTTCTGGGAGCACTGAAAGGGGGTGTTGGCAGGTGGTAGGGAACTACAGTATGCCCACGACCACCTTGAAAATGAGCTTGCTCAATGGTGTTTATCCCTGGTTAAATAAAGTGATTGATTGATTGATTGATATGGGCAGATAGAAAGGAAGTAGAAAAGTGGTTCAGGGTAAGCAGAGGCAGGGAAGGATTACAGGGGAGGGCTGGGGCAGGAGGTTGGAGACAACAAACAGGTATGCAGTACTGGCTGATGAAACAGCGTAGGAGTTGTGGAAGGCAGCATAGAACAAGAGTTAGGGGACCAGGAGGGAAGGGGGAAATACAGGGTACAAGGTGAGAGGGAAGACTGTGGAGTAGAAGTGAGGAGTGGCAGTGAAGCAGGTCAAGTTGGCACGAACACACTAAATGAAGGAGGAGGAAGGCCAAAACATGTTGGGACAGGAGGAGGGGGAGTCACAATGCAGGGGACAGTGGGAGGAGGTACACGTAGTGGAGGGGGAGGGGTTGTGGAAGGGAGCAGGCACAGAAGGGATGGAGGAGAGCAGGTGGAGGTGCAGTTGAAGGAGAAGGGAGGGGGGAAAGGGCAATGTATGGAAGGAGAGGACACTGAGGAAAAGGGACTCGTAGGAGAGCAAACCATGGGGGAAGTGCAAAGGATGGGGGAGCGAGTACTTGTATTAGGGGATTCTATGCTCAGGGGGTGAGATGGGGAACTAAGGCAGCAAGGGAGAGCCAAACCTGGATGGAGTGTATGCCAGGTATGACAGTGGAGAGAATATGGCAGTGCATTCAGAAATGTGTGAAGAAGGTGGAAGGGAAGCCTCATATCATTGTGCACCTAGGAACAAATGACCTAGAGGGCAGTACAGTGGAAGAAGTACAGGAGAGGTTCAGAAAAGTGGGGGGTATCTGCAGTTGGGTGGAAAGCTCAGTGACGTTCTCCGAGGTACCCCCAGTACCTAGGGCAAGCACAGTGAGGAAGCTAAGAATACAGGAGTTTAATGGGTGGCTGAAGGGGTGGTGTGTAGAAATGGAGTATGGAGTTATAGGGTAGTGGGGGGCGAGACATGGAACAATAAGGGGCTTTATGCCAAGGATAGGCTGCATCTCAGCATTGAGGGTACTAGGGCATTGGGACAGGGGCTGGAGAAGTACATTAAAAACAACATAGATTTAAAGGGGCACTGTCACCTTTCCCCCTCGTTTTTGCCCAAATCTCAGCAGTGTGCCTCCATGCACAGATTTGTCACATATCGTCTCTATTAGACCCCTGTGTGTGCCAAACATAATAAGTCTCACCCCTTAGTCTTATTTTACTATTTTTGTCCTTTCCAGCGGTCTGAATGAAGTTAGCTGACCTCCGGAAGTGTATCCATTTTGAGGACGTGCGTCGCAAACGGAGCGTAGGCACAAAGTGCAACTTTTCACTTGTCTATATGAAAATGCTGCCTGTACAGTCCGTTTATGAATGCAGAATTAAATGTGCCATCTTGGAATCAAAACTGAGAACTGAGAGCATTAGCAAATACATTTAAAGACCGGCAACTAAATCCCGTACATGCGCAACAGTAGCCGGAGCACAAATCCTGTACATGCTCAGAAGCATCCTACTATAGCGCATGTGCGGAATTTGGTTGCCGGTTTTTAAATGTATTTCCTAACGCTCTTAGCACTCTGTTTTGATTCCAAGGTGGCATATTTAATTCTGCATTCATAAACGGACCATACAGGCAGCGTTTTCATATAGACAAGTGAAAAGTTTCACTTCATGCCTCATCCTCTTGAGATGCACGTCTCAGAATAAGATTCACTCTGAGGTCAAAGACTTTCATTCGGATTGCTGGAAAGGACAAAAATAGTAAAATAAGACTAAGGGGTAAGACTTATTATGTTTGGCACACACAGGGGTCTAATGGAGATGATATGTGACAAATCTGTACATGGAGGCACACTGCTGAGATTTGGGCAAAAACGAGGGGGAAAGCTACAGTGCCCCTTTAAACTGGGGGGGCTGAGTTGGATAGCAAGGAGAAGGCACCTTACAGGGGAGACCGGAAGGCCTCTCCCCCAAGAAAGGGAGGATGAGAATGAGGGGAAGTTACCAAGACAAAAGTGGAAAGGGGAGAGACAGGAAGAGAAGGGGTAGGGCACAAGGTGGACTGTAGTATCCTTAAATGCAAGAAGCTTAGCAAACAAGGTGGCAGAGTTCCAGGTGATGATGGTAGAGGGAGAGGAAGATATTGCCACCATCTCAGAGACCTGGGCCACCCAATACCATGACTGAGATCTTACAATCCCAGATTAGAAGGTGTTCCACAGGGACCAGGAGGGGGTAAGGGCTGGAGGGGTGGCTATTTATGTCAGGGAGGGGATACTGTGTACCAGGCAGGAGGGGGATGAGGGGTGGCCAGAAGCCATATGGGTATTGCTCCAAAGCCCTAAAGGTAAGAAGCTCAGGATGGGGGTGGTGTACAGGCCACCCTCACAGAGTGAGGAGGTGGATAGGGAGCTGGGGAGCAAATCAGGAAGGTCAGTGGTAAGGGAAATACAGCTATAGTGGGAGACTTCAACCTACCTGGGGTTGACTGGCAGACAGTAACTACAGCACATGCCAGGGAACAGGTGCTGCTGGAGGCTATCCAAGACAGTTAACTAGTGCAAGGGTTGATGGAACCTACTAGAGAGGGGAGCATACTGGATTTGGTGCTAAAAAATGGTGATTAAGTCCAGGATGTGGTAGCACAGGACCCTCTAGCAGGAAGCAACCACTGCTCAGTGTGGTTCCTCTCAACACAGGGAGGAAGTCGGCTAAGATCAGGACAAGAGTGTTGGACTTCAGGAAGACAGATTTTGCCAGAATGGGCAGCATCCTAGAGGGGTATTTAACTAAAATTAACCCAGTGATGGATGCTGAACGGAAGTGGGCAATCATTATGAAGGGACTGAATGAGGCCATGAACATGTATGCCAAATCTCAGAGTAAGCAGTCCAGGTCCAAAAAACCTAGCTGGTTCAGCAAGGAAGTGGAGTGGAAGGTGAGGGGAAAAAAATTGGCCTTCATTAAGTTAAAAACAGCAGGGCGTGAGGAGGATATAGAGGTGTTCACAAAGGCATCTAGGGAGGTGACCAGGTCAGTCAGGGCAGCCAAGGAGCTGAAGCTAGCTCAAGGAATCAGAGAGGGGGAAAAGGGGTTCTTTAAATACATAAGGGAGAAGAGGAGTTGTAGAGATGACCTTGTTATAATCAAGAGAGATGGGGGATGGGTGGAACAAGGGGAAGAACAGGCAGAGGCACTCAATGAGTACTTCTGCTTAGTGTTCTCAAAAGAAAGGGATGGCCCAATATCACAAGGGAAAGGGGGCAAGGGTGAAGGGGGGCAGAGATAACAGATCGATCATCCAGAAGAATAGAGTTCTGAAGGGTCTTAAAACCTTGCGGGTGGACAAGGCACCAGGACCAGACAGTATACACCCAAGAGTCCTGAAGGAACTGGCGGAGGTGTTGGCAGGCCCTCTGACAGACCTCTTCAACACCTCCTTGAAGACAGGGAAGGTACCCAGGGACTGGAGGATGACTCGCGTGGTGCCCCTTCACAAGAGTGGACCCAAGGACAAACCAGGCAGTTACAGGCCAGTAAGCTTGACTTCTATAGTGGGGAAGTTGATGGAGACCATTCTAAATAGTAATGGTCTACAGGATGAGAGACAGCATGGGTTTGTCTCGGGAAGATCGTGCCAAACTAACCTGATCAACTTCTTTGACTGGGTCACTAGGGCAGTTGATGAAGGCCACCCTGTGGATGTCCTGTACTTGGACTTCAGCAAGGCTTTTGACTCGGTGCCCCTCGGGAGGTTAATGAACAAGCTGAGGGACATGGGGGTAGGGGAGAAACTGGTGGGGTGGGTTGAGAGCTGGTTGCAGGGCACACAACAGAGGATAATTATAAGGGGGGAGACATCCAAGCCAAGGCCAGTAACAAGTGAGGTACCGCAGGGTTCAGTGCTGGGCCCCGTTTTGTTCAATGTCTTCATTGGAGACATTGCAGAGGGGGTCAAGAGTAAGATCAGTATGTTCACAGATGACACCAAGATTTGTGCAAAAGTGGACAATGAGGAAGGAAGGGAGGCAGGCACTCAGGGAGGATCTAGTTAGACTTGAACACTGGTCTAGGGAGTGGCAGTTGGGGTTTAATGCTAAGAAGTGCAAGGTCTTGCATCTCGGATCAAGAAATCCCAGGACCAGCTACTGGCTGGGAGGAGTGTAGGTAACAGCTTCAGAGGAGGAAAGGGACCCCAGGGTAATAGTCACAGGGGACTTAAAAGTATCAGCACAGTGTAGAAGGGCAGCAGCAAGAGCAAATTGGATGCTGGGGAGCATTGCCAAAGGGATCACCTCTAAAAAGGAGGAGGTCATCCTGCCCTTCTATAGATCACTGGTGAGGCCACACTTGAAGTACTGTGTGCAGTACTGGTGCCCATAACTCAAAAAGAATATGAGATTCCTGGACGGGGTGCAGCGCAGGGCTACAATAATGATCATGGGACTGGGGGAGTTGCCGTGTGAGGAAAGATTGAGGGAGCTCAACATGTATTCGCTGGAAGACAGAAGAGAAAGAGGGGACATGATAGAGATCTTCAAGTACTTGAAAGGCATAAACAGTCAAAGAGGGAGGACTGTTCCACTTAAAGGGGGAAAGGGTCACTAGGGGGCACAGTCTGAAGTTGGAAGGGGGAAGGTTCAGGAGGGAGATAAGTAGGCACTACTTTACAGAGAGAGTGGTGGCGAGATGGGACGCACTGCCATAGGAGTTAATTGAACTGAGGACAGTGGATAGCTTTAAGAGGGGTTGGGATAGAGTCAAGGGCAGGATTAGTACAGACCAAAACACAAAGGGAGGAAAGACCAGGAAAGGGAGAAAGGGAGGGGTTTGGGTGGGGCTGGGGCAGCTGTAGTAATATAAAACTAAGAGCTGCACAATTGGGCAGACTTGATAGTCCTGTGGGCCTTTTTCTGCCGGCAATTTCATATGTTCGTATTATTCATATGTAAGACTTATGTACAGTACAAATTTTAGACCAAAATACCACACAGTTTTTGCGCAACAGCATGACAAAGAATTTGCACAAAAACTGTAATTTTCAAATGTTTTTGTCACTCCGTATCTCCGCACCTTCACATCCGACTGGAACGAAACCTGCCACATCAAGAGATCTTTGAACTCTGATGGTGCTTGCAAAACTTCATGTGAATTGCTTGAACGGTTGCAAAGTTATAGAAGTGCAGAATTTTGAGTTTAATATAGAAGTGACCGTGGAACCCTAACTATAGGAGCGTGACTGCACCCCTATAATATATAAATTGCAAAATACTTTGTTAATGCTCCAGTTAGGGTCAAAGTGACAAAAGTTGGGAAATGTTGCGTTAGGGTTTTTAACCCTAACATCCTCCCCCCCCCCCGAACCATGCAGGAGAGCAGGTGTGGGGTGTGCCCAGTTCCCCTGAAATTTTAAATGAATATCCTTGGTGTCTAGTGGCACCCCCATCCTGCCATTTTTCCAAGTGGCACATCATATTTTTCATTGGTGTTAGTGGTACCTGCCCACCCTCCAATTTATATCCCTGCCAAAATATATATCCATGGTGTCTAGTGACACCACTCACCCTGCCATTTCTATACATTTTAAATGTATATTTTTTGCAGCATAGTAGTACTCCCCCACCCTTCTATTGTAATACATCAGTAGTACTCCCAAATGTATATCCCTGGTGCCTAGTGGCACCCCCACCCTCCGATCTCCATATTAGTTGTCATAATATTCCCCATTGGAGGCCAGTGGCACCCCCACCCTTCCATGTAAATGTCAACCTGCAAAGGAGAAAATGGCCCCTTGCTGACTTGAAAAAGTCCACCAACGATTGCACCCGCATCCCCACCTGACCTCCCACTGTGCACCCACCATCCCGCACCCCCCTTGACACCCTCACTCATCTGAACTGGACGCACAGTGGAGATCCACTCTACTATCGAGCACGCGTCTTGCTGCTGGAACTGGTGACTGCTGTATGATAAATAAGGTAACTGCAGTTCAGGTGGCTATGCTACCACATGAAGCACACTTCACTGCCTTTGACATCTATGAGCCCCTACAGTCTGGTTTTATGTCTATGCATAGCACAGAGACTGCACTAGTTAGGGTGCACAATGACTTGCTCAGGGCAAGAGACAAAGGAGAACAGTCAATTCTTGTTCTCCTTGATATCTCTTCAGAATTTGACACCGTGGACCAGGGGCTGTTACTGGACCAGCTTATGCAGTATGTAGGACTCACTGGCAAAGTCACCTGCTGGTTTCAGTTCTATCCCAGTTGCAGGACCCAGTGGATAGTGTTGGGTAGGTTTTCCACACTCCCAAAGATTCTGTCCTTTGGCATGCCCCAGGGCTCGGTTCTTTCGCTATGCTGTTTGCGGTGTACATGCTACGCCTGGGTAAGATCATTAGGCAGTATGGGTTTGGGTTTCACTGCTATGCAGATGATTCTCAACTCTACATGTCTTTTGCATCTGGGACAACGGGTGCAGTTGAAGTGTTTATTAGGTGCCTGGCCAAGATCCAAGACTGGATGTCATTGAGCTGGTTGACACAACCCGGAGAAAACTGTAGGCAATGGTGATAGAGCCAGGAAATGGAGGAGGGCAGCTACCAAGAGGGAGATGGGGCTTCAGCTTGGCTCCTCTTGGCTGCCACAAAGGTGAAACATTTGAGAGTAGTCTAGAATGGCTGGGAGTAGTCCGGAATGGCTTTACTGTCTGCAGAACATCAGCTGGACTAAACCCCTTTTCCGCCTGGTCATCTGGACACACTGACGCATGTGTTTGAGACTTTGAGGCTTGACTACTGCAATGCTCATTACCTTGGGGTCAATGGAGGTGCACAGCAGTGCCTGCAACTGGTGCATAACGCAGCTGCTAGAATGCTAACTGGCCTTCCAAGGACATGCCATGTCTCCCTGGCACTGCTGATTAAAATGGTGTATCTACTTTAAAGTTAGTCTTCTACATTATAAAGCCCAGTATGGGCAGGGCCTGGGCTACCTTTCTGATCTCTTGCACCTTCACACCCTCTCCACTCCACTGAGAAGGGCCTCCTTGTAGTTCTCAGGGCAAGGCTGAAAACATCATGGGACAGGGCTTTTGACGAGGTGGGCCTAGTCCTCTGAAATTCTTCGCCGAGATCTCTGAGGGAGGCTCCCTTGGTGGAGGGCTTTAAGCAGGGTCTGAAAACTTTGATACTGTATTTATTCAGGCATTTGGGGACTAATCTTCCCCACTGTTGTTAATGTCCCAGTTTTAATGTATTGAATGACTTATTTATGAATTTAAGAATTTTTTTTTTGTTATTATATTTTTTATTGATTTTATGCAACAATCAACATTACATTATATCACATACAGATAGGCATACAATTAGTTAAAAAATAATTTCACATTTTTACAGTTACAAAAACGATAATGCCCCTATAAATTGTTACCACACATGGGGGTTATCAAACAGAAGCTTCTTATTTAAACCCAGATAATGATTTGTGTCTATGCACATAGTAATGTAGCAACAATTATATGTAAGACAAGGCATAAACAGCCATGAGCAGGGCTTCGAATAGAGGTTAAGCCACATCTTGCACCCTAAGAAGAAAAGGGTATATAGCCCCATCAAACATCGGTTATACTAAAGACAACTAGTTATGCATAATTTTCCCCCAACAACCACTTACAGTGTATTTCCTGTGAGCCAGGTTTTATAACATATTTTAACCAACACAGAACTTCTAGAAACATACTGTACAGTGTGCTATGGGAAGAAAGAGCTTACATATTTCTGAAATCTGAACAGATTATCCCATACCAGACTACTTTTTAGTTATCAAAAACTTTCCAGCATAATCATGTATTTCTAAAATATAGCAAAGTATTTTGTATACGGTAGGTCCGTTCTAAACAAATATATTATCCTAATTCACAGCTCTTATTTACTTCCCACAGCCCTTCTTACTGTTGCTTTCAGTAGAGAATATGCAGTTAGAGTGTCCTGTTCCTTATCGGAGTCAGAAGCATCTTCCCTAGATGAAAATTGTGTTTCTATTTTCTCTTAAGAATTTGGATGCCTCCGATGACTCTGAAAATTGGTATGTCTTGCCCCCGTATACGATCCTGAGGCTTGCTGGCACCAAAAGTACATGATGGACTCGTAAGGCTCTTAATCGTTCCCGTATACTGTCAAAACTTTTCCGGCGCATTCTAGTAGCAAAACTTAAGTCCGGGAATAAATGAATCCGGCGATCCTCGCAAGTAAGGGGGCTAAGATGTTTAGCCTGCTGTAACACCATGTCCCTTTCAGCCATAGTGTGAAGCACCAGCATCAGAGTGCGAGGAAAGGCAATGCCCATGGCAGCCCTCCGTTGGCTACCGCGTGGCGTGATCTGATAGGCCTTAAGAATTTGAAAAGACTGGTTGATCTGGAGAAAGTCCTGCAGCCATGTCTGCAAGAATGCCGATGGTTGTTCCCCTTCTAATCTTTCTGGAAGACCCAGGAGATGCACATGAGAGGCCCGTGTAGCATTTTCTAAGTTTTACAGCCTCTTCTGAAGCAGCCCGTTGTCCTTGGTGAATCCTGCAGATACAGCCAGGGCCCTGTATGCTTTGTGAGATGCTCCCTTCACCTCATCTTCCATTACCTCAACCTTAGTGCGTAATTGTTTAAAAACTCATTCTTTCCTGATGACGCCATATGGCGTCATAAAAAAACATACCTCTTTTTCCTGATGACGCCATATGGCGTCCTAAATCATGTGCTTCAGTGCCTGATGACGCCGATTGGCATCCATGTCTTTCTCTTGGTGCAGCTCGAGCATTTGTTTACATTTGATAAACTGAGTTGTACCAGCTAATAGGGGACATTGTACCCTTACTGATTTTACCTAATATAATATGCATTCCCATTGACTATTTTTGAGAAAACAAGCCTTAATACATAAATAAATTTACTATTTTTTGCATGTGCTGTGAAAAATGTATTATGTTCATTCTGCCATTAGTTTGTCTTGTAACAACAAATCATCTTGTTTTAGTGTAACATGTTAAGCTGATCAGGTTGACACTATAATTAATTTCATAACTTATCTATTTTTTTTTTAGAGCAATCTGATTGGCCATTATCATATTTGGTGTATTTTTTTATGTCTTTTGGGGTATTTTTCTACAATAACATGTTGTTACTGATATCATGATTGTTATAACTATTAGTCCATTTATACCAATAAGTGAGCTGAATATTTCTGTATTTAAAAATCGAGCTCTGTGATTGGTCAGATTTTCTGACATCATCAATTCTTAATTTAACTGGTATAAGGGGATTGTTTTATATGCAGGCACCATCCCCCGATGAAGCCTTAGTTGTCGAAGCACCAGGGAACCTGCACGCAGATCTTTTTGTTGTGTCTTCCACTATTCTATTCAATGAGTGTGCCTGAAACGTTAGGCTAAATCCTTATTTAGCATTCAAGCAAGGACTCATATATTTTTACAACCGTCACTGGAGGAAAAGTAGCTGTCTGGGCTCTGGAGTGTACAGTGATTTTTTTTTTTTTGATGTTTCAGTTAGGGGTCACAGGCCTCACCTGCACCCGCCCTAGCTCTGTAGTGCATCACCATCTGGTCATATTGATCCTCACTGTTGCCATGCTTGCTCTATGCTTATTGCACACATCACTATTTCCACTAACCAGTCAGAGTGCACACTGGGGCAGGAAGAGCATGGTGACTGGAAACTTAGATTCAAGATGGAGGTGCTGCTCTCATCCTAAAATACTCACTTCATTTTCGTGCCAAAACATTGATTTGTAATCTGTATTTACTTTATTTATTTTTTATTTATTTATGATAAAAGTTTTCGTAGTTGTCACTTTGTTCATTTTGGGATAGTTTCTGGTCATCCTGTGTGATAACATCTTATGGATCCGGCTGGCATTCCTGATGGGAGAGTGTTTCTTGTGCATGTACTAGATGAGGTCACATGAATTCAGCACCTTTTGTTACTTTTTAAAGAGCTTATGTTTGGATTATGGCTATGTTAAAATCTATGTGGCATGTTGCTCCCTGCGTTATGGATGATAAGTGGGTTAGGGTCAGTAGCATGTTTCTCCCTAGTACGCAGTTGCTGATTGTTTAAAATGAAAAAATAATGGTGTTGCCTTCAACTTATCTGACATCAATCCAGCCCCAATCTCTGATGCACTGTAAAGGCCAGATCAGTTTTTAATCCCTCCACAGTCACTGATGTTGTCCATCGACTAGTATGACGTCAATCCAGACTCAACCTCTGATGCAATATAAAGTGTTCTTCAGGTTAAAATCCCTCCACAGCCACTTGTAAAATCTAGCTCCTTACCATGCATCAGTCGAGACCCAAACTGTAGTGAACAGTGAAGTGCATTTTAGGTTCAGATCCCTCCTCAAATGATGGTGTTTTCCATCGACTTACCATACATCAGTCCAGACCAATCCCATAATGCATTACAAAGTGCATTTCATGTGCAAAACCCTCCACATCCACTGGTGTAGCCCATCAATTCATATGACATCAGTTCAGCCCCAATCTCTGATGCACTGTAAAGTATTCTTCAGGTTCAAATCCCTCCACCACCACTTGTAAGATCTATCTCCTTATCATGCGTCAGTCGAGCCCCAAACTGTAGTGAACAGTGAAGTGCATTTCAGGTTCAGATCCCTCCACAGCTGATGGTGTTGTCCATTGACATACCATGCATCAGTCCAGACCAATCCCATAATGCACTGTGAAGTGCATTTGATGTTCAAAACCCTCCACATCCACTGGTGTAGCCCATCAATTCATATGACATCAGTTCAGCCCCAATCTCTGATGCACTGTAAAGTATTCTTCAGACTCAAATCCCTCCACAGCCACTTGTAAAATCTATCTCCTTATTATGCATCAGTAGAGCCCCAAACTGTAGTGAACAGTGAAGTGCATTTCAGGTTCAGATCCTTCCACAGCCAATTGTGTTGTCCATTGACTGATCTGGTGTCAGTCCAGACCCAACCTCTACTGCACAGTAAAGTGCTGTTCAGGTTCAAATCCCACCAGAGTCACTGATTTAGTCCATCTGTTCATCAGTCTTCAGTCCAGCCTTCATCTCTGACACTCTGTAATGTGCATTACTGATATGGATCCCTCCTCAGTCACCATGGCGTAGTCCATTGTGCACATCAAGATTCATTCCAACACTACCCTCAGATGCACTGTAATGTTCTATTCAAGTTCGAATCACTCCACAACCACTTGTTTAGTCCCTAGTGCTCATAATGCTTCAGACCAGCCCTTACCTCTGATGCACTAGGATGTGATCGGTGCCAGCGTATGACTTATACAGTCCATTTAAATGAAATATAGCACATAGTACACATGTGCGCCAATGAGCATCACTCCATGGTGCAGGCATACCCACATTCCTTCCCACCCACACAGTGTGCCATACTAATGCTGCAACATATCACATGTGTATGCAGGCAAACCACATGACACAGCACATAGTACACAACCTTTACAGGCGCTCATGTCATCACCCTGTATGTATACCCACAATGTCTCTGCATGGCATGTGAACACCATTACCAGCTGCAGGCAGCCCCACCTGCTTCCCTACAACTGAGTATACCCCAAGGACGGGTGCCAATTCATGACACAAAATGACTGCAGTGCCTATGAGCATCATTCCTTGGTACAGGCATACCCACCCCCTTCCCCATGACACAGTATACCCCAAATTACCAGTGTCTTTCCAGCAGTTTCATCATCCTATACGTATACCCATGATGTATCTACAGTGTCTGTAGTATCATTATTACATGCATACAGCCCCTCTCATTTCCCCAGAACATATGAAGTGCATCTGAGCCTGTATTATGAATGCAGGACCCCCCTCCCGCCACTAACACACAGTGCTTCATCATGAGCCGGAGGTCGCGAGGGCTACACTGGAAGTGCCCTCCTGGAGCCTGCTAACCACCACCAGGACCCCCCCACCCCGAGGACGTTGGGTCGTGAGAAGCTGGAATTGCCCTCCTGCAGACTGTTTCTCCACCGCCAGGACACCCCACCCCCGAGGAGCCGTTGGTCGCGGGGGCCCTTTGGAGGACAAAGCCTCCTGCTAAGATCGATACCCCCTCCCGAGGGCCGGAGGTTGTGAGGACTACGCTGGAAGTGCCCTCCCTGGGACCTGCTAACCACCGCCAGGACACCCCACCCCGAGGAGCTGTTGGGTCAGAGGGCGAAGCTGGAATTGCCCTCCCTGCAGACTGTTCTCCACCGCCAGGACACCCCCACCCCCCGAGGAGCCGTTGGTCGCGAGGGCCCTTTGGAGGGACAAAAGCCCTCCCTGCTAAGGTAAACTCTTGCCTGGAAAAAAAATCGCGACAGTCAGTGAGCCAGCCTACCTGTGGACACTCTGCTTGAAACGCGGCTCTGTTTTTTGAAACGCGGCTTGGCGCCTTTTTTCTAGGCTCGCGTCACCCTCTGTTTCCTTGCAGTCGGTGCTCTGGGTAACCCGATGAACTGTTACATTATATGCATTTCTAGGACTGGATGAATTTATTGTGGATGTCCTGTTTCTACACTGCTTTGCCTGCTAATATTAGAGTTTAGTTTTATGAGCTTAAAGTACTGCTTTCTGTAAACTGTGTTTCCTGCTTGTTTTCTGCCAGCCCGCTCCTTTCTCTCCTCTTTGAAACCTCTGTATTGCACAAGATTTATTTTACTCACACTGCAGCATATCCTAGCTGAGCCTCGGCTACAGCGCATCTCAGCAACAAATCCCCGCCTGCACTGCCCGCCCCAAATCTTCTACTCCCCTGCCTGCCTACTTAATCTCTGCCTCTTTTCTCCCTCTCCAACAGATTGATCCCCCTCCCGAGGGCGAGGTCGTGGGGGCTACGCTGGAAGTGCCCTCCTGGAGCCTGCTAACCACCGCGGACACCCCCACCCCCGAGGAGCCATTGGGTCGCGAGGGCGAAGCTGGAATTGCCCTCCCTGCAGACTGTTCTCCACCGCCAGGACACCCCCACCCCCCGAGGAGCCGTTGGTCGCGAGGGCCCTTTGGAGGGACAAAAGCCCTCCCTGCTAAGGTAAACTCTTGCCTGGAAAAAAATCGCGACAGTCAGTGAGCCAGCCTACCTGTGGACACTCTGCTTGAAACGCGGCTCTGTTTTTTGAAACGCGGCTTGGCGCCTTTTTTCTAGGCTCGCGTCACCCTCTGTTTCCTTGCAGTCGGTGCTCTGGAGAAACCCCGCCGAACGCTATGCGTTCGGCTCCCCACCGCCCCCACCACCACCCTTGCTCGGCTCTCCCTTAAATAGGGTATTTTTCTTTGTCACATGAGCGCAAAAACCAATCAGCCTACTTTCCCATTTGCTGGTTATATCGTTCCAGCACTAGAGGGAGCCTGCCCTCATTTCTTGCTCTATATTGGGAAATGTCTCACTCAAGCATGGTCCTTGCTATGCTGGCCCTCCTCCTGCTACAGCACCCTATGCTCTCTCTCTGCCCCTCTATATCCCCCATCAACCTGCCCCCAACCAAAGCACACTGCCCCTACTCTCAATTCCCTGCTCCCCCATCTGATTACCCCACACCTATCTCTCAATCCATCCCTCCAAATCCCTCCCGTACCCTGGACTACCATGCCACCCCCCCCCCCCAACCACCTATGTGCTACTCTCAGTATTGTGTTTCCATTCACAAGTGGACACTCTCCCCGCTAGCGCCCTCGGTTGTTCTCTCCCTTCCTATCCCCTGCTCCTCCCAGGCGGAGGTCCCGTCGGCCAAATATGCACCCCACCGCCAGCTACAAACACCATGCAGGTGCCTAATTCTCCTGCTGCTCCTGCTCTCTGGCAATGTGAACCCAAACCCCGGCCTGTCATCCCAGCCTGCCTGCCCACTGGTGGCAAAGGCCTTAAATCGCCTTTATTAATATATGCAGTCTCCTAAGAAACTGCAGCCCTCCAATGTTGGTCACCCACCACACTCCCGGATATTCTCATGCTTGCTGAAACCTGGCTCTCCTCCCTCACGCCTGACTCAGCCATCTCCCTTTCTGGTTTTGCCATTTTCAGGGCCGATAGGATGGGCAGGCGTGGAGGGGGGTGTGCTATCTACTTGCGCAACTCGATCCTCGGGCTTGCCCTCCCCAACCCTGAGCTTAACCATGGGCGCAAGCCATTACCTTAAAATCACACCCTACCCTGGACTCGGTCCGCTCTACTAACTCGGCTTATCTACCCCGGGGTCTAACAAAGGCTCTGCGCCACCTCTCTCCTTGACTACCTGTCTACCTTACCCCAAAAGCTGAACAGTTAATTATGGGTGACTTAAATTCCAACTGGCTCAGCCCGTCAGCTGACGTATTTGAAGAATGAGCTTGCAGCCCTTGACCTGTCCCAAATAGTCACTCAGCCCACTAGACTTAACAAAGTAACAGGAACTAGCTCCCTCCTGGATGTCATCCTCTCTAACCGACCTCATAAAGTAGTCTCCGTTGAAGTCTTTGCGGACTCACTCAGTGACCACTCCCCAGTCATCTGCTTCTGGTCCTCCCCCACCCTCAGCCCTGTGTACAGCAGGACCCCTCGCCGCCTTTTCTCCCCAGAGGTCTCGCCAACCTCAAACGTCACCTCGCCCAAATCGACTGGTCCCCATTGGCCAGTGCTCCTGACATTAACTCTGCCCTAACCTACCTCACCACGGCCTTCAACCACGCCTGTGATCTGTATGCACCCCTCAACACTCATAGGATAAAAAAACGGACTGCTGCATGGATAACTCCTGCACTGATCCAACAACTAAAAAAGAGAGATAACCTCTGGCACTTAGCTAATGACTCCGGTAGGGTTGCTGACAGGCAAGCCTACAGGGCAGCCCGAAATCAATGCACCTGGACAATCAAGCAGGCTAAAGCTAAATTCTACCAGGCTGCGTTGACATCCTCCTGGGGCTCGTCCAGAGCTTTCTGGGACAACATTAAAGATTTAAATGGTAAGACCCGCTCCCCCCTCCATCCCAGATTGTCATAAATGGGACTGTCTCGACTGACCCCACCTGTATTGCTGACTGCCTTAATAAAACCTTCACAGACTTAAGTGCCGTCCTCCCGGCCCACTTTTCTGACCCGGTTGCCAAACCCACCCACGCTCCCATTTCCAGGCCACAATTCCACTTCCGAATGATCTCACCCCACGATGCCAAACCTTTCTTAATAAAGTCCCTCGCCTCTCAGAACCCTATCAATGACCCTCTTGACTCCAGGATACTTCGCCTCGTGCTGGATGTCATGCTTACCCCGCTGACGCTTATCATTAACAAATCCCTATGCCTCGGCCAATTCCCTAAGGCCTGGAAGCATGCTGAAGTAACCCCCATCCACAAGTCTGGGGACCGTACTCTGCCTAATAACTACAGGCCCATCTCCATCCTTCCCCCTATCCAAAGCCTTAGAAAAAATAGTAAGCAACAGCTCACGGAATATCTTACTAACTACAACCTTCTATGTCCGAGCAACACTGTTTTCGCCCTGGCCATAGCACATCCACTGCCCTTCTGGAATTCTCCCACCACATTCACTCAGCACTTGACAAAGGTCATCTTGCAGGCGGTTTTATAGACCTATCCAAGGCCTTCGACACGGTGTGCCACCCCTGCTATTAAACTCCCTTAGCATACTGGGTTTCGCAGCCGCCCCTGAAGTGGTTCACAACTACCTACACAACAGGTCCCAAAGAGTCAAGCTAAATGGGACCCTCTCCTCCCTACCTTCCTGTACACGGGTGTCCCCAAGGCTCCATCCTTGGCCCGACCCTTTCAGCCTATTCCTGAACACCCTCCCAGCTCCTGTTCCAGTAAAATATTACTCTATGCTGATGGCGCTGTTATCCTTGCATCACACCTGACCCTCCCTCCAAATCATGCTAAGCGCCTTCCTCCAAACGAAAAAGTGGTTCAATAATCACCGCTTAGTCCTGAACCTAAAGAAAACTAAGTCCATGCTATTTTCTCATCGGCAAAACAATGCCAGGGACTTTCCCCTCCACATCACCACCAGCATGCCCCTCCCTCTGGAGCAGGTTACATCCTATAAGTACCTGGGCATCACCTTTGACTCCGGCCTTACTTTCCACGCCCACCTTAAAGCTTTGTCATCTGCAATGAACTCCAGGATCGGTCTTCTCTACCGCCACAAAGACTGTCTCCCCGAACCCGCCTTAAAACTAGCCATCACCTCATCGGTATTATCGCTGGCCGACTACGGACTCCCTGTTTACGCTGCTGCTGACGCCTCCGCCTTATCTAAAGTCTAGACCTCTATCAACAAAGCCTGTAGGCTCCTTACCGGTGCCCACAGCAGAACCCACACCTGTCTGCTATACTCCGCCACAAAAATACTCACTCTTGAGGAAAGACTGAAATATCAAACCTGCCTACTGGCCAAAAATCCATGTCAGGTCTCCCCTCCTGGGGTCTCTGGACCTTTGCAGCGGGCTGCCAGGTCCCTGCCAACCCGGTATGCCGCCGCAGCCACCTTCGACGTTCCCAGAACAAGGACCTCTCGTTGCCAAAGATCTTTCCATCACCAAGCCCCGTCCTGGTTTAGCTCCCTTCCTGAAACTATCTCCAAGATCCCAGGTATTGGCCACTTCAAAATCGCCCTCCGCCAACATATTATTGACAGCCGATGTTGTAAATGCTTGTAGCTGCCCTGTGCCAGTCCCTCCTAACCCTTTCAGGCCCCTCGCCTACCGGTCTTTTAACTCTACATATTAGTTTGTGACATGTTGTTAAATTGAATAATGTATCTCTTGCTGTTTACCAATGTTAGTACCTTACACTAGTTTGTTCCAGTACAGCTTAGCTGTCTACTCTCTCAAATATTATATTTTATGTATCTAACCTATCGTCATCCCTGTCCTAACCTCACTCTACTGTTGTCTCCCCCCCTTTTTTGACGAGGTACCTTTGTAAACGAGTCTTTGACTCAAAGGTTGTAAAACTGATCTCAACAATAAATAAATAAATAAAATAAAATACAGTCATTCCCTCACCTTAAACCATCCCATAATACAACCCCCCAAAAATAAACTATGCCAGGAAATTAAATAATACACAGATTTATGTAGCATGATGTTTACTGAACGACTGTGAACCTTTACATGAACAACATCATGCTTTATTTACAGTATGATAAAGCAAACAGCACAAATAAAATACCATTTCCTATAGTTATTATGGGATTTTATTACTAAAATAAAATAGTTTATTTCAATGAAATTACACATTTTAACTACAGCAAATATGCAATTAATCATAGAGAGACCTCCAGCACTAAAACATGTATCAATTTCCTGTGTCAGCTCGCTGACCTACACTGGAAGTGTTCTTCCTATTTACATCACTTGACCTCACAAAGCACTTTCTTCCTGCATCACTTCCTGATATGTCCTTCTAAGGTAATGTGTAAATATGTTCTTACTAAGCTAGGGGAAAAACAAAAAAATTGATAATCAGATTCATAAACTAAAATCAGTGGGTAAGAAGAATTAAACACTGCAAAAATTCCAACCAGTGGAGTGGAACAAAAACTCAAGCTGTAATAACAAGAGATTCAGATATTGACTTCAGACTAAAAAAATAGTAAAAAACTTGCAACATTTATATTTAGACAGTGACAGATATTTATTGTATATTTTTAAAAACTGTAGCCAACAATTTTACAGAAATGTAATATTTTTGCATAACTAAGTAAACAGAGCATAATTATATTTAGATAAAAGTATCAGAATTTGTTAAAATATGAAAACAACCTTACACAACATTAAATCCAGTTAAATAGACATTACAAAACCTCACTCATTTTCAAAAACTTTTTTGTCCTGAAAAACTTTTCTTTTTACAGTTTTAAAATTGGATGTATGGTTTTTAAGATATGTAGGTCTGTGCCATGCGCAATAGGGTTGCTCCTACGCAAGTCCAAAAATGTGCCATTCTGCGATATTCAGTGGGAGGCAGATGCGCCCCCCAAATCACACTGCACAAGAGCGCAATGATAATGAATGCATGGGCAACTGAAGGGGGAGGAACCATGCATAAATGGCGCAGTGCGATATTCAACAACATGCACCATGCGCAATAGGGGAGCAAGCAGAAGTTGCGCGATAGCGGAAATGAGACACAATAAAAAGGAACAAGAGAGAGGTGCAAGAACGCTACAGGGGAAGGCACATGTTGCTGAACTATAGCCAGCCACACAGGCAACACAGACACACAGGGCAGGACAGAGAAAGGGCACCCTGAACCCACAGGCACAGGGAAGGTGTGAGAAGCCACAGCCACAGTGTAGAAGGGGGAAGTGCCACACAGCACTGAAGCCACCAGAGGAAGGTGTTCCTGGTGCAGGGGAAGTAGCAGCCAGGACAGCAGGGGGAACACAGAAACAGCTGCCGAGGGGGGGACACAAGCCAGGGACATGGCCAGTGCCACCATCCAGATGAAGGCAGTTATGAGGGGGGTGAGAAGGCAGGCAGCAGGGGGTTGCGGCCAACAGGCAGTACCGAGCCCGCACCAGCTTCGAGCTGTACATGGATACCGAGATCGTGGGCTGGTACCACCTGAACCAGGCAATTCTGAGGCAGCTCTGTGAGCTGTGCAGTGATGTGATGCAGGCACCCATGCAGCGGGCCATGCTCTGTCAGTGGAGACAAAGTGACAGCTTGCATGTGCCTGCTTGCCACAGGTACCTTCCAGAGACCAACAGGGGACACCACAGGTATAACCCAGTCGGCCGCGTCACGCCACCTCACCCAATTCCTCAGTGCACTGCTGCCACATGCTGCGGAGTACATCCATTTCCCCAGCACACCAGCGGAGCACACAGCAAACATACAGGAGTTCCACAGGGTAGCACGTATACCTGGCGTGCTGGGGCAATAGACTGCACCCATGTGGCCATCCGCCCACCACCTGGCCCCGAAGGGGCCACATATATCAATCGGAAGGGCTATGCAAGCATCAACTGCTAGGTGGTGTGCGATGCCAGGGGGCGCATAATCAATGTCTGTGCCACGCACCCTGGGGGAGCACACGATGCTTTCATCTGGCACCAGTCAGCACTGTGCCACAGATTCGAGAGTAGGGACATCCCCACTGGCCACTTAGTGGGTGAGTATGCAAACCATGCGGAAAAACATAGAGCTTGGGAGGAGCATAGTCAGAGGTGACATGGGTATTGGCCTAGATGGCCCAAGGCAGGGCGACGCTGATCATTAAACTAACCTCCACCCTCTACACACAGGTGACAGTGGATACCACTCCGTCCCTGGCTGCTCACACCATACCGGCAGCCCACGACCCCATCGCAGCAACGCTACAATGAGCACATGTCACGCCGCAAATATCGCCAGCGGGTGTTCAGGATGCTGAAGGCGCGTTTCCGTTGCCTGGACACATCTGGCGGTGCCCTACGGTACAGCCCCTCAAAGCCTGCAGGCTATTCTTGGCCTGTTGCATCCTGCACAACATGGCCAACAACTGTGGGATAGCCGTACAGGTTGAAGATGGGGACAGCGATGGGGATGATGAGGACGCTGGTGATGGGAAGCCCCCCATTGGGCGATGGGATCCCCGACTGATCCGGCTAGCACAGTTGCACCAGGACACCATCACAGAGGAGCACTTCAGCCAACCCAGGTAAGTCATGGGGCCATGTGCAACCACCAGTGGCAAAGACACAACCCACAAACACGCATGGTCAAACACCATGGGTGCATGCTGTCAAGGGGAAGTGGCCGAGCATGGAACCACACACACCGCCAGGGATGGGCAAGGTCTAACATGGCACGCGGTCATACACACACACACAACACACCTGGCAAGACATGCACAAAGGGTAGGAGGCACACTGACCCAGACCGCCACCCCTAGCCACACACACATATCCACAGACCACCACACCCACTGCCTGTCATTGTGCATGTGTCAGACACTAGGCACCATTGCACAGTGGTGGACAGTGCAATGCAGGCATCATCATGCAGACGCCACAGCAGACAGCAGCTGGGAGGGTGTGCAGATGGAACATGTATGTGCGTGTAGGGCCAGGTACCCCACCCATGCATTGCGCGCTGAACAACACATTGCACACAGGGCAGCATCAGACAGTAGCCATGCTGGGAGACAAGTCAGTCATGCGCCACAGTGCCACGGCCGCCACAGATGCATGGGCGGCCCGGCCGAGACCCGCCAGCAGTGACAGGCTGACCAATGGCCTCTTGGGGTGGCACTGACGGTCCCCAAGGGGTTCCACTGTGTGAACGTGACCGTGCTCATGCAGGGGTCTGCAGCACACCGAACATGCCTGTGCCAGGCATGCTCGGGATGCCCACAGCTGAACCCAGTGTCGACAAGGAGGGTGTCGCATGATGCCGGGAACAGGGGGTGGACATTGCACTGCGCAGTGTCTGCGACGCATGGGCAAATAACTGTGTGCCCATTGTGGCCATGACAGCTGTGAATGCCTGTGTCTGCCTGTCAATGGCAGCGGTCATATCCTCCCGCAACCGGTCCATCCCTGCCAGGAGCAGAGCGGTGTCTCTGCTGCGCCACTCCTCTGCCTGGCGCAGAGCCACACTCAGTGCATCCACCGCCATCACAAGCCGCATCTGCTGATTGACTGATGCTTTGAGTATGCGGGTGTGCTCATCTAAGAGGTCATCTGCCTGATCGGCATGCTGTCCCTCATGGTGTTCACAGCCCTGATGGTCATCACCCCTTGAGGGTGGGCACTGCACACCAGGGCCAGGCCTGGGCATGTCCACAGGTGGTGCACTAATGCTGCCCCCTGACACTGTACCCCCATGGCCATTGGCCGACTGCTGATACCACCCCTCCGGCTGCGGCTCTCCAGGGCTCAATGGTGCCGCTGCAGTGGCCACAACAGCCCCACTGTCCTGGACACACATCAGTGCTGCCCCACTGGTGCAGACAGGCACAGGCTGGGACTGTGATGTCACACAGGCCTCCATGGTGGCACCACCCGCAGCCATGCCCGCGATGTCACCTGCTGTGTGGCTATCCTGTGGCCCACATGTCTCACTGCCCATGACGTTTGCTCCATCATCATCATCGGTGACGGATCCGGCACCAGCCCGAGTCTCAGCATGCTGGCATCCATGGACGCTGGGACGCTGGGACACGGGCAGGGCCTCCTCCGCACCTGCTCCACCACCATCAGTCCAGACGTCCAGGCAGGCCCACCGTCGCCCTGACCCCCGTATGCCTGTGGAGGTGGATGGGCACTCCTCCATCTCCATGCTACTGCCGTCAGTGGAGAAGCCCACCACTGCTGACCCATGTAGACGCTCAGGAGCTGTAAGGGAAAAACAGTAGCATTAATGTATGTGACCTACCCTGTCCCCCCAATTGACAGACCATGACCTACCATACAGTGACGGGCTACCACCCGTCTGGAATCCACCACCCGGAACACCCTCGATGGCGCAACGCTGCATGCTGCCAGCAACCCGCTCTTCTTGTGGGGTCAGGTGTTGCACCTCCGGCTGTCCCCAACCGGTCGCAGACCATGCTGCCCTGATGGCAGCCACCTTCTCCTTAATTCTCCGCCTGTCCATGCTCATCTTCTTTTTGCACTCCTGCACGGAGTGCTGGTGGCTGCCATGCAGGTTGACAGCACGGGCCACCTCCTACCATGCAGCAGCATGGGCCTGTGGTGTTCCCTGGCGTCCACTGAGCAGCAGCTCCTGATCGAGGTAGGCCTCAAATAGGGCATCTGTTTCTGCCTTTGTGAAGTTCGGCCTCCTCTTCCTCCCACGTCTCTGTTCCTCTTCTTCCACCTCACGATTAGTCATGATTCCTCCTGTGAGAATGACAGGTGTTACCTGCGACTGTGCAGTCCCATGCATGTCCCAAACACCACAGTCCACTCTCCCAAACAGCATGCAACTCACCGCAATAGACTGCAGTAACCGACTATGGCCAGTGCTACCCAATGTCGCATTTTTATAGTGCAACGCATGCAAATGAGGCGAGGCGCATTTTTAAGTGGATGCAAATGCAGTGACTGCGCCACTGAATGGCTGGTTAGCTGATTTGCATATGCCAGCTGAATATCACGCTGTTGCACTTTGCGCAATTATGTTGAACGTGCTGAGCCAAGGGCGCAATTCTGTGACATGCGCAGTACTCACCTAACTGCGCATGCCTGGGTTGATGACGCAGGCACCTGCTGCACTGCTGATGTGCTTTGCACAGGAGGCAATGCAGGGCACGGCCACCATTGTGCCAGTGGCACTACTGCGCTATTCACATATATGGCGCTGTGGAACTGGGGCGTCATAGGCGCACTAGGGCAACAGCACTGTAGGCCGCTACAGGAGGTGGCACACAGGCACCCAATCGCGCTACACGCATTGGGTTCCAATCGCACTGTGGCTGTCCGTGCACCAGAGACCCTTGACCCAGTGCCCGACCTTTGCCACCTAGGCACCATGCATCAGGCATGGGTGCACCACTATCGCGTTGTTCGGTGACAGCACGATAGGGAATGGCAGCGCTGTACCGCACAGCATATGCACGTGGCAGAACCGTGCTGCCCAGCGCCATTTTGACTCCACCACATTGCTGAGATGGCGCGGAGAAGGGCAGTCATGTGGAGCCAGGTGGAGCTTACCAACCTGGTGGCAACTGTAGAGCCCCATGCTGGGGCTCTATATGGTGATGCACCCCTGGACAGGGCCAGGAGTGCAGTGTGGCAGGAGGTGGCCGGTGCTCTTGAGGAGGCCACTGGTATGGGGCACATGGCGGAGCAGTGTCACCACCGTTACGGGGACCTCAGGTGCAGGGACCCGGACCTGCTTGCCCACCTGCGGGCACATGCCAGGAGGGGCATGGTGCCACGGCCAGGTAGGTGCCCCATCCATACACTGTTATTGTCCATACGGGTATCACGGTTGCATGTGCCCGGCACATGGGGGGGCCGTCCAGTGTTGGCCATGGTGGTGGTATCGGGGTGTGGGGTGGATGGGTATGGCTGTGTGGGATTGCACACACATGGGGGCAGGGGGACTTTGCTACCGGATTGTACTGATGTTCCTCTCTCCATGTTTGCACCTTAGGGCCAGAAGAACGCAGGCAGGTGAGGGAGCAGAGGCGCTGCTGGAGGAGCAGCAGGACAGGAGGGCTGAAGGTCTGCAGCGGCGCATGGACTTGCCTGATGATGGTGAGTGCCTTACATCCATGATTACTATTGCATGCTGTATAACTGGGCGGGCAGCGAGGCATGGCCACCATCCATTGACACCACTGACATGCACACAACTTGTTACAGTCAGCACTGTCCAGAGGCACTGCATGTCTGGGAGTACATCAATGGTGGTCCATGCGTGCACCAGGCACATGGCTGTGCCACTGCCTTCACACCACATAGCCAAGTCACTGTACGGACACGGTGGTGCTGTGCAGGACATGGGCGGTGGGTGTGTGCAGTGGTCTACATGGCTGTGGCTGCCTGGGTAGGCAGGTCATGTGGACATGGTCACTGTGGGTGGTCGCACACCATCACAGGGGCGTGGCACATGGCTGTATGCCATGCACAATGGGTGGGCTGCAGGGGGCTGGACAGTCACACTTATTGACTCTGCTCCCTCGTGCCAGGTGGATGGCGACTCCAGGCGCTGGAGAGAGGTGTGCAGGAGCTGCCTCAGTTGGCGAGGGCGACCCTGGAGCTATTGCAGAGGATGGACCGCCACGGGGTGAGGCGGAGGAGGAGACGACATAGGCGCCATGTGGAGGAGGACCAGGGCACACGATGAGAACTCCATGCCCCTACTAACACCTTCCCCCGGACCCACCCTCACACCCCTTCTTCCCTCTCCCATATGTTCATCCCTGCCTCTTACCCGCCCCCACCTGGTATGTGGCCCTTCCCCCCCTTGTAAATACTTGTACATAGTTTTTTGTTACTTCTTTTGAATACATGCATTTTGTTATGACAACTGTGGTGGTCTCTGATTTGCAGTGGGCTACAGGTGCTCAGCTGCAGTGGTGTGCATGGCGTCAGGGGTGGTGCATGCATGGGTGTGTGTGTGTGCAGAGGTGACCCGCCTATGGTGTGGGCAGGGGGATCAGTAACGGTCTGTGGTTTGTGTGTTGTTCTCTGTGCACTGGATGCCTGTGTGCAGTGGTCCACAGTGCCTGCACTGTGTGCATGGCACCACTGTCAGACCGTCCATGGCCTGTGTAGCTGACACCCTTGCATGTCTGTGATATGCACTGTCTGCTGGCGTGTCAGTGGTGGCTATCCATGCTGGATAACAACTGCACCCGGCACAATGCCAGATTGCCTTCCATCACCAGTATGGTGCACGTCTGCCTCTAGAGGCACTGTGGCCTCCGCTGTTGTTGTCCCCCCTCCATGCTGTCGCTTGTGTCTGTTGCAGGGGATGTGCTCCAGTGTCTGTCACCTGTGCTCCGGCAGCATGCTGGTGGCATACAGCTTCATGGTGCCTGTGCAGGGTGGCTGGCACACTTGTGCAATGTAGAGGTGCTGGCCATGTATACACGTCAGCCGTGGCCACCGCCAGTGGCTCGTTGACCCGCTACTGTGTCCCTGTGTTGGTTTGCCCTTGGGTATGGGTGGGTGTTTGTCCATGTACTGTGTTGCATCCTGTGTGGTGTATGCTTCCATGCAACACTGTACATGTCTGTGCTGGCTGTTGTGGCCAGTGCTGGGATGGGATGTGTCCTTGGGAGGGTGTGCAGGGTGCTGTACCACTGGTGGTGGGGTCCGGGGCATGCCATGTCACATGTGGGGTACCTCGTGTGGTGACGCATGGTCAGTCTCTCAGCTGTAACTCAGGGGGGACGTGCAGGGTGGAACTGTGTATGCTGTTGTTGCATTGCTGTCTGCAACCGCCCACAGCAGAGTGCACATGGTGGGGCTGCCTTGCATGGCTCCATGGTGCACAGGGTTGCATTGTCACAGTGGGGGTGGTGGCATGTATAGGGTGTCCTGCACTGTTGGGCGCTACTCCTGGGAAGGGGGTATGGTGATTGTGGTGCAGGGTGTGCTCTGCATTGGTGGGATGGTGTGGCACGGGGTGGTTGGCCCTCCTTGTGTGCCAGTCACAGCTTGCCAGGGGGTGTGCTGGGGTACCATGGCCAGGCTGTGGGTTGGTTGCTGGTATCCATGGACCAGTGGTTATTCTAGCTCTCCACTGGTTGTGCAGTGCATGGGGTGTGTGGGACGATGTCTATTCTGCTGTGTGCTCCTCTGCCCATCTGTGGCATGGGTAGTGGGCTCCTGCATCCCTGGTTGTGCTGTTGCATTGCTGCCCTGCTGCAGGGGGCGTCCCTGGTTGTGCTATGGCGCATCTGGACTGCTCCACTGAGCATCCCTTGTTGCACTATGGCGCATCAAGTATGCACAACTTCACATCCCTGGTTGCGCTACAGTGCAGGTGGTGCGATAGTCAGTCGTCTGCCATAGGCGCATCTTGGCCTGTGCAGTTTTTGAATATCGCGCTTTGTGGACTTGCGCTTGCTCCTGCTGTTGCGCACTTTCTGGGTGCAGTTTGAATATCTGGGCCTGTGTGTTTGTATGAATGCTGCAGAACTAAAATCCCTTCAGGAACACAGGTGTTCTAGCAGCAGGCAGAGGGTACCTGAACATTCTAAATGACAATAGGATAGAATGAGTTAAGGTCTGCTCCAAAATCTTCAATTTTACAATCTAGGCCTTGGATTGCTCTCAGGAGAGTGGCATTAGAAGGTTGAGGTCCTTCTTGCTCTGAACTCCTCGAGTTGGCTGCGCTTGCTAGTAGTCGCCCTGGTCTCCTTCGGGCGGGTTCCATCCAGAGGGGCTCCCATTCTGTTCGTTCGGTCCATATTCAAGTAATCAATGGGCTCTCAGCAATAACTTTTATATCAAACTGCAGCTCTAAATGTTCTCTGTCCTTCTAGACCCAAATAGTAAAAGTTTTCTAGAAGAAATATGTTGTTTTAACCGATAATACAGGTCTGGATGTGGAGCTGTGGAAAAAAGCTGTTCACAGCTTGGCTGCTGACCACGCCCCCAAGAATGTTTTATGATACTTTAATACTTCAGTATCTGGGTACTTGCTTGAACGATTGTTGTGATTGTACTTCATTTGCTGTCACTGCTTCAAAATGTAATGGCACCCTGAGCCTCTTGGGAAGGGCGTCAGATAAAACAAAGACTACTACTACTACTATTTTAGCTTGAAGCAGCAGACCATGGGGAACAGTTCCAGACCTGTAACTTCACCATGGGTCATGAGGGTGGAAGATGAAGGAGGGTGATGGGTGTCAGAGAGGAAAACCCCAACACCACACTTCCCTCCTTTTATGGCTTTGTAACCCTAATGTATACATAACATCATTTTTGTAATGTACACATTAACATAGTTTTCTGTGATAAATTTACTTACTTTCTCATAAACTATAGTGCAAGAAGTATACCTGGCTTTGCACAGGAGATGAGATGTAACTTGCTTTACATTGGGCTCCAGAAGGATCACTGTATTTATCTAAGACGTTAGGCCAGGAGAGAACACTGAGCTGGGAACAGCTAATGTTTTGGTGCAACCTGAGGGAATGGGAATTTGGATACATGGGTACAGAAAGTAAATAAGGCAAAATACAGATATAAGGGTACAGAGGAAAAATAAGACAGTAAGGTACATTATCAATAGTAAGGGTAAATTCAGGCAATAAAAAAGTAAGAAACTGCAAATTCATTGAAGTCTAACAGTACACCGCTAGACACTTGGAGTCCAGGGATATATGAGAGTCACCCACTGGGTAGCAAGGACATCCTCATAGAGAATGAGGAGAGAAAGTGGAGTAATAAACAGGGACAGTCAGTTGAGTTACTGTGCCGCCAGCCTGACTTGGCAAAGAAATGTTTTAATGTTCGTTTTAAATAACATTTTCTTTTTCCTGAGATCATCCCCTCTGTCATTATACAATGCTATTATCCCATTGGTTGTTTTGCAGAGAAAATATATAACTGATCAATATACAGCTGGGAGAAAACAAAGTCTTCATACTGTAGTGAGCTGTCTGTTCTCAGAAAAATGGTTGCATTTAATTAAGACTGCTTTTAATTTTTCCAGTGCTGTTACTGGTTAGTTTACGTAGGAATTCCAGCATCATTAGCACATTAGAAACATGGTAATGAAAAACTTCTTAAACTGCAACTGCATAATAATCACTTCACAGTCTGTCCTCCTGTAAGCAGGAATGCTCTGGCCATGAAATGTGAGCTGGCAGGACAGGACTGGATCATATCAGGAAACATTACACGTGTTGAGTGAATTTGCTTCTCTAAGCCTTGCAAGACAAGCAACAGTATATCAGGGCCCCCAAATGTACTTTAAACCCAATGCCACTGTAAACCCCTCACCCCTTCCCACAAAAAAAAGCACTGTTTGACTGCAAAAGGGGACAAGAATTTCTATAGATAACATGATAAATTAGTGAAAGGAGAAAGTCCAGAGGGGGTATAGCTAAGATCAAAGGGGATATGGGGAGTGTGTGGAGGAGGACCAAGGAAAAGCACCTATCCTAAATAGATACTTCTGCTCAGTATTTACTGAGGAGAAAGTAAGGCAGCGCCCACAGTTAAGCACCATGAACATGGTGGGAGGGAGGTGTGCACAAGTCCCTTCACAAAAGAAATGGTCCTACAAGAGCTCGCTAAGCTCAGGGTGGACAAAGCAATGGGACCTGATGGCATACATCCCAGGATACTAAAGGAGCCAAGTGTGGAACTAGCAGAACTGTTTAGTGAGTCTCTGAGCACAGGAGAGGTCCCAGAAGACTGGAGAAGGGCTCATGTGATCCCACTCCACAAGAGTGGTAGCAGGGAGGAGGCAGGGAACTACAGACCAGTCAGTCTTACCTCAGTAGTGGGCAAGATTATGGAGGCACTCCTTATGGAAAGGATAGTACAACACCTGGAATCCATAGGAGCACAGGATCCAAGACAGCATGGGTTTACAACAGGAAGGTCCTGTCAAACTAATCTCATAGATTTCTTTGACTGGGAAACCAGAGTGGTGGACCAAGGGGGTGCAGCTGATGTTGCCTACCTTGACTTCAGCAAAGCTTTTGATACTGTTCCACATGGAAGATTAATTATTAAGCTGGGTAGGCTCGGGGTGGGTCAGAGGTTGGTCAACTGGGTGGCAAACTGGTTGGCGGGCAGAAAACAGAGAGTGGTGGTAAATGGTATACAGTCAGAAGAGATGCAAGTCACAAGTGGGATGCCTCAGGGATCAGTCCTGGGGCCAGTCCTCTTCAATGTCTTCATCAGTGACGTTGCAGATGGACTGGAGGTTAAGGTTTGCCTGTTTGCAGATGACACCAAAATCTGCAACAGAGTAGATGGTCCAGATGGGATGGGCAGAATGAAAAGAGATCTGGAAAAGCCTGGCAAAATGGTCGGAAGGGTGGCAATTGGGGTTTAATGCAAAGAAGTGCAAGATCATGCACATAGGGAAGAGAAACCCTGAAGCTACCTGTGGGCTGGGAGGGGAGTTGCTGGCAATCACAAAGGAAGAAAGAGACTTGAGCATCATCATCACAGATGACCTGAAATCATCCAAGCAGACCACTAAAGCAGTAGGTAAAGCTAGAGGGATGTTGGGGTGTATTAGTAGGGGTATCACAAGTCGTAAGAGGAAGGTACTAATCCCTCTTTACAAGACACTGGTTAGGCCCCATCTGGAGTACTGCATAAAGTACTGGAGGCCACACCTGTACAAGGACATTAACAAAATGGAGGCAGTCCAGAGAAGGGCAACCAAAATGGTGCGGGGACTGCATCAGAAAACATATGAGGACAGATTAATGGATCTCAATATGTATACCATAGAGCAAAGGAGGGGGAGAGGTGATATGATCGAAACATCCGAACATCTTAAGGACATTAACACGGTGAAAGAGTCTAACATGTTTCAGTAAAAGAAAAATAGCAGGACAAGAGGACACACATCATGAGATTAGAGGGAGGCTGATTAAGGGGTAATGTGAGTAAGTTCTTTTTTACAGAAAGGGTGGTGGATGCAAGGAATGGCCTACCGCAGGAAGTGGTGGATATGAATACAGTGTAGGGCTTCGAACAGGCATGGGATTGGCATAAGGGAGCAATACAGATGAGTATGAATAGATAGACCATTGACTGAGTAAAGGCCTATGGCACATTCATAAGGTAGAGAAAATGGGTAGACTGGATGGGCCTTGCGGGCCTTATCTGACGTCAACTTCTATGTTTCTATGTAAAATATTTTACAGAGACATTGGATGTAATAAAGAAACCCAAAGGGCAGAAAGCCTCTTTGAGCCTGCCCTTTTCTTGCAGGAAGGGTAAAACAGGGCAGACTGGATGGATCAATGGCGTTTTTCTGCCAGCACTGTCTATGCTTCTACAGTATGGTTGCAGATTCGTACTGCCATTTAGGTGCACGTAGATAGATAAAGAGAATGACTGCAGATAGATTGAGCCCAGGTAGGTTAAATTACTTGCTCAAGATATTACAGTGAGTAAGTGGTTGTAAGATTCAAATCCAGGTCTCCTAAGTTCACAGCTCTACTCTTTAACCAACAGGCCAAACTGCCCTTAGTAATCGTATCCACTGTTAGTCACAAGGACACATCCCAGGATCGCAGTGAAGATAAAGGAACAATTGCTGGGACTGCTTGCAGTAACCTTTTAGGAGTCCAGAGAGATGTGGTGCCAGAGGACTGGACATGATCATTGTGGTTCCCATCTTTAAGAAACATGCAAGCTTGGAATTGGGCAACTACAGGCTGGTCAGTCAACATCAGTGCTGGCCAAAGTTCTAGAACAGATAATAAAGCACATGGCAGAAGACATGGTTCTCACTCCTTTTCAGCATTGCTTTCTGACAGGCAGGTTATGCTAAACCAACCTGATCACCTTCTCTGAAGGGGGTGCATAGTCTATCTGGACTTCAGCAAGGCATTTAGCACTATTATGCATGAGATGGTGCTAGCTCGGGGGGGGGGGCTCACACAGCAACTGAATGAACTACTTTAACAATGTGATTTCACTTGGAAGGGACATGATAAATTGGCTCTCCTACTGCAGCCATAGAAAGACAGGAGGACCATAACACTGTATGTTCACCCTGGAGTAAAGGATGCTGAAAAGTAGTCATGATCTCAGTGGTCCACATACTCAAGAGATCCTGGCAAGCTTGAAGATGAAGATGTTTGATCTGGTGTGCTCCAACAAGACATGGGGCCACACCCTAAAGCTCAGAGGTGGTAAATACGGGATTACATTAAGAGGCACATCCACCGGAGGGTGGTGAACCTGTGGAACAAATCTACCAACAGAGACAGTGGACAGGAAGACAGTGCATGCCTTCAAGGTAATCTTAGACAAATTTGTGACTGCAGGGTAATTACAGGGTACCCTAGGTGGAAGACAGAGTAGGTACTCCTTGGTACCTTCCAACTCAAAAAAGCTTGTCTCTTTGCTGCTGCCAGATGTGAAATCTTCCACAAAATGATCCTCCTCGACTATGGTGACATTGCGAACAGTGCAGCTCCTAAGTTCACATTATTTAATTTTTTTATTTTAGTCTTTGGTAACTGGGCAAGGCCCACTAGGCACAAGTGCCTGTTTTCAGGGGTGACCTGGGAGCACTGAGCGGTTAAGTGACTTGCTCCGAGTCACACAGTATACAAGTGAAGGCTGTGAGAATCAAACCCAGGTCTGGTCTGCTGGATGTACCAAGCTCGTTCACACCTTGTTACTCTAACCTCTAGGCTATACTGCCAGCCCTACTGGACATCTCTGAAGAGTTGCAGGTACTTACACTCCTGCCCTACTGATCTTCTCATTCTGACTCAACACTCTCCTGGACTATCCACACTCCTCATGCCTTCCCTGTGATCTATTTCCTTAGGCACTCAACATTTGCTCCTTCCTTACTCCTAGACATCATCTGTCATTTGAATAAGCAGCTCTCCCTTGGATGCGCTGCCCTCTGAAACTCCTTCCTGCTACTCCTACTCCACCTCACATTGGTCCCTAAAGGGGCAAGCCCATGAACTGCTCCCAGCTACCTGTGTCTGCTCCCCTCCCACTTAGTTGTCAAATGGTTTGCCAGGTCACCCTGGGCTTGTTCTATGCCTGCCTGTACGTTAAGTAGTCCCCTTCCCCTGTTCACTGAGCTGTTTGTAGTCCTAGCCAGCTGATGAAACATATGTAATGTGCTTACACTCCAATTTGTGACATGGTGTACATCATTTAATGCTTTATTTTTATTTACAGCAGCGCACTGGGGTATGTTGCACATTCTTTAATGCCTTATTCTAGTTATGTACAGCAGTATGCACATCTGTAATTTGTGGTACATTCCACGTTGTTAAATGCCTTATTGTTATTTACAGTGGTATGCACTTCTGCAATTTGTGGTATGTTGCACTTTAATGCTTTGTTGTTAATTTACTGAAGTGTGCACATCTGTAAGTCCTGGTTGTGGTATGTTGCACATCATTTAACGTTTTTGCTACCCCTCCTTGGCTTACACAGTCTACAATCCACTCAGCTGCTGCCGTTTTGTCTCTTTCAGTTGTGGCTGCCACCATGATAACCCTCTCTTGGTGTAGCAGGTGACAGGCATAGCTCAGAGAGAACTTCTGCATCTATTGGAAAGGTATTAAGCTTGCCACAGGGTTCCTGACACATCAATCACTCCATCTATACTTAATTCCCTGACCGCACATTTTCAACTCGGACCTCTGTCCTGACAGACGTAATCATACTGCAAGAGTGGTTTAAGCAGCAGTCACACTTTACAGCATATATTCAGTTACACACCCGGGAACCGAGTCCCTGAATGCTCCCCTAATCAGCACAGTACAGACAGGTCCAATCCTGACCCTGGACATAAATCAGGACCTACGGGTCCCTTTGTAGAAGCTGTACCCTCTACACTTCAGGAGCCAGATGACCCCTCCTATTCCTCTTTTAACACAAGGGGGTATGGTTATACATTGTTCAGAGCCCATTCTACTTGGCACCGATTTACCAGTTTCTCCCGCATTGCTGAACAGTTTGGGTTTCACGCACTTTACACAGAGACCGTACTGTCAAGTTAGTGGGTAGTGCTGGCCGAATCATCGCTGTAGGGACTTTACTCTCAGATTTTCTTCTGCTGATGGCATTCAGGAGGGAACCTTGTCCTGAGGGCCCCAAGTCCATTCATGCCAGTCTCCCTCGCTGGAGCATTCAGGACACCCCTGCTCTGGGCACCTCACATAAGCTTGGCTTCACTCACCAGCAGGTGTGATAATTACAGTGTAGCCATGCATTCTCCAGCCTGCCCCCCCGGTAGTCCTGGCAACCATTCCAACCCCTCTACTAGAGATGTGTGTCTCCAGTACCCATCCCACCTCAGGACTTCCTGTACATAATGTAGGCATATCGCCTACCTTAGTCCACAGTTGTCTCACCAGGTCTTTCTCCATCAGCAGCTTGACTGATAAAATCTTTCAGGATCATCCCATCTTTTGTGGACCTTCCGTGCCACAAGGCTGTGAGAGACTCCCCATGAAGGGAAGCCCCACAAGGTTGCCACGCCCTCTTATCTCCCTTACATATTCCCAGATTCAAAAGCGAGTTACATTATATGCCCATAGATCCTAGAGCCATAGAATCCCCACTGCTACCTGGCAACTGGTCATAAAGATGAGCTGGTCTTAAAAGCTGGATACATCAACAGCTATGCTGTGTGAGGTCCTAGCCACCTTAGGCACCCTGGCATGTGACCAGAGACAAAGCACCTCAAAGGCAAAACTGGCACCCTTCTTACACTGGTATTCTAAGCTCCTCCCACAGATTATTCTTTGATAACTGGGTAAGGACCACTAGGCAGAAGTGCCTGTTTTTAGGGGTGACCCAGAAGCACTGGGGAGGTTAAAGGGACACCGTTAACCCCATTTGGCCTCAAAATGTCCCTAGTTTAAAAAACAAATGTTATGATTGTTCTCATTCTATACAGACTACTGATGTAGCTGGTTGGTTGATTCAGACTCCTTTTTCCATTCAAAAAGTAAAAAAACTGAGTGTCAACCATACTGGTGTCACCATACCAAAACATGTTTGTTTACATTTCTTGACCAAATACAACTGTGAGACCCCATCTGGAGTACTGCGTGCAGTTCTGGAGACCCAATCTCCGCAAAGACATAGACAGGATGGAAGCTGTCCAGAGGAAGGCAACTAAAATGGTGCAGGGTCTGCACCGGAAGACATATGAAGAGAGACTTAAGGAGCTTAATATGTATAGCCTCGAGGAAAGGAGGTAGAGGGGAGACATGATAGAAACTTTCAAGTACCTCAAGGGAATCAACAAAGTCTAAGAGGGTAGCATCTTTCAAAAAAGAGGTGTGCAAGAACAAGGGGCACAATTTGAGAAGATGGAAGGGGCGGCTCAGAGGTAATTTAAGGAAGTATTTTTTCACAGAGAGGGTTGTGGATGTATGGAACGGCCTTCCAGAGGAGGTTGTGGAGTCAAAAACAGTGGTGGAATTCAAGCATGCATGGGACAGTCATAAGGCAATTCTAGGGGGTGGGGGTAGGAAGAAGTAGGCTGCTGGTTAACTAGGACCTGCAGCTTATCCATCAGGTAGGGAAATGGGCAGACTGGGTGGGACAAGCGGTCCTTATCTGCCGTCAAATTCTATGTTTCTATCTTTCCTGGACTCAGGAACATCACCAACACTATCTAGCTACTCATTATGCAGTAGGAGTAGAAGAGACTATTGTATCATGAGTGGCTGCACTGTTTGAGGGTGTTTCTAATGTTCAGGAAGTATGCAGTAAGCTTAGGTAAACAATTTGGATCAAAACAAGACTGTGCATAACTATACATTCCCATACGTTTCAGTTCTAATAAGCAAGGAGGCAGATTAAACAACCAGCAACCTCAATGAATTTTAGAGAAGGTAAGTAATCATAAAATGTGGGTTTTTACATAGAAATAATATGATGCAAAAAAAGGTTGACAGTATCCCTTTAAGTGACTTGCTTAGGGTCACACAGTATGCAAATAGAGGTTGTAAAAATCAAACCAAGATCTGCCGAATATACTAGGCTCATTCGCAGCTCATTACTCTAACCTCTAGGCTACACTGCCAGCCCCAAAATATATCAACATGTACTTATCATACTGCACCACAGTAGAAGTTTACTTAATGGTCAGAGGCACTACCAGTTGGTATGCACCAGGTCTGGCATTCTGATAAGCAACTCTCCACCCTCTACTGGCAGGACATTGTTATTACACTTTATTAATATTCACAGGTGCATGCACATCGATAATTTGTAGTGTGTTGCATATTAATGCTTTATTTACAGCAGCATGCTTATTTGCATTTTGTCCTATGGTGCATTAATGCCTTATTGTTATGCACTATGGGGATGCACACCTGCAATTTGTGGTATGTTGTAGGTTACTACTTTATTTACTGCCATTTGCTCATCTGTAATTTTTGGTATGCTGCCCACACTGCTCCCATTTGTCGAAATGTTTAAATGTTTTACCCATGTACCCCATTCCCTGGATGCTACTGGAAATTCAGCCATTTACATCTCAGTGTGCCTTTCCTGGCCAGATCTCAAGTAGATAAAATAAAAATATTTCAAGTTCATCTGACTCCCTTCTAGAAAAAGATGTGCGACCTTACATGTAGCACAAAGCACACCCTTCCACAAGTAGAAAGAATATTTTATTTCATTTATAATGACTACCAACATTTACTCATAGACAAAATATGCACAATATACCATATTTTAAGGTTTCAAAATATAAACTGTGTACCTCTCCCTATACAAAATTTATTCTTTTCAAAAACATTAGTACATTCAATTTTCTCTCTTCTTCATGATCCAGTATTTGTACAAATACAAGTAATAATCGTTTGACATTTTAATATACTGGTTTTACAAATAAAGGCAACACTGCCTGCCTCATAAAATTACTTTACACGATCTGCAATCAAGAATAGTGCATTTAAAAGGCTGGTGCAGTGGTAAATGGATAATAACAGCAGTCCCCAAGCAACTTCACAAAACACAATATGCTCTGAACATAAAAGCTGTCTAGGCCTGTGCACTGAAAATGGGGTCATCTCCTGGCCACTGCAGAGATTTTATACTGGGCGTCACTATCTGTAGTACAGAAGTTTAAGAGAAATTCAAGTCCTAGGCTATATTAAATGCCAAAGTAAACAAGAAGGCCACATAAATTAGCAGCTCTATAATTCATGTTACAGCATTAACTTTCATCATTTAGTACTGCTTTCTCAGAGGCCTTATCAGTACTAAAAAAGCCCTACAACTTGAAGCAGTGCTGCAGAATGGCTCGTGCATACAAATGTTTGCTTATTCTTACCTTCTTCCCATTATATGTTTTCAGGGTTAGAGTAAACATTCTTTGCTTTCTTCATATTTACCACTGAACCAGCCCTTTAAGAGTTTCTATTTCACACACAATAGACCCAAGGGACACATACACATTAATAGCAAAAGACACATATAGAATTCTGTGCAACAGGCCAGGGGAGACAAAGTTTCCTCAGCAGCTCATCTTGTAAAGACAAACATCTGTTCCTTGGTTACATTTACAGCATATAAAGCTTCAAGCAGCATGTACAATTTTTTTTTTTTACATTCAATACAAGTGGATGGAACACGTCATACAATCTCCCTGAACCATGACTCACATTACTAGGAAATGGTACAATTCATTACAGACCATGCCTAGACTGCATGACATCCAAAATACAGGAGGCATTGAGTAATGGGTGGGGGAACATGTGGTTCTGCTAGAAGTCACTGGTTTTAGGCCATGTTGGCCATTACTCTAAGAAGCTCTCTCCATTCCATACTCTACTGTCTGTCGAGTCTCACGTTTAAAATGACCCAATCTGCATCTGCTCCATTACTTGTGAATTCTCACTTTAAATGGTCCGGTTTTAAGTGTTTACTTAGGTCATTTTCTCGCCCTCCTAAACGTGGTGTCACATGAAATGGCTGATTAGCTTAGCACACACTTCGTGACTTTTTTCTGCATTTGCCACCAACACGGAGAACACAGGGTTTATCCTGCTACATTATGAACTAGGCCATCACATCTTAGCCTTGTCCAACCCACATGTTTTAACACTTACGCATTCTCAGACCATGGCTAGTCTTTGGTTTCTAAGTTTAATGGGGGTACTTGTTTCAAAGCTTGAAGCAATGCAGAAGAGTCCATAGGTACCTGGGCCAATACTGGAGAAGCCACTCTCTGAGGCATCACCAGAGGAGAAGATAGTTTATCTGGGTGCATTAGCCCCGTAAGTGCTGCAGCAGATGCTGGGAGCCCTGAGTATAAGAGTGGCATTGAAGCTGGGTACCAACATTTCTCCAACATGGGCAAATAGGCAGTCGCAGATGGCGGTATCAAATAAAATGGCAGGCACAAAGGAGGCTGGTGGTGGTGAGGCCCCAAGTACCCAGGAGTTACTATATGGTCACTATGATGATGGGGCTCATTTTCTGGGGTTTCAATCCGGGCTCTCTTTAGTGGCGGATCCTCATTTTCCTGCTTAATAGAATTCATTCTTTCTGGTATACAGTACTTAAGTTCATGTTCCTGGCCATAATACTGACAATCAGATTTAGAGTCACTCTTCTCCAATTCGCCGCCATACCCGCTGTCTGTGTCAGTATCGCTGCCACTCTGCTCCCCACTACAGTGCGCAAAAGTCCTCTGAATTACTGGAACACAGTTCTTACCGTGCCCCTCGGCAGTTTTAGCTAAGGAACTGCTTTTTTCTTGCAAGTCCAGAGCATTATGTGCAGTATCCTCAGACCTGAAGCTGCTCTCACTCTGAAGAACATCTGAAGCCACCTTGTGCAGGTGGTTAACAAGGTGTGTGGGTTTAAAATCTCTGCCACTGTCGTGCTGGGTCAGAAACTGTAGTACCTCTTTGGCACACATCTGGAAACCAGAACAGAACATTTCCTGACTGGAATCAAGATTTCTGACTGCCTGGTCACCTGGAAATAAATCAAGACTGAAGTTAATAAAGTGGTGTAATGGCATGCAAAGACATCCTACTGTACTGAGCTTTTTACAACTAAATGAGGACACAAGATGCTTCACAGAAAAGTAGCAAGTTCTCGTTAAGGTGTGGAGTATTTATAACCTCTGATTTTAAACTGTGCAGCATAAAATACCCAAAGCACTAGAAAAAAAAACTCTCGTGCTGGAGAAACATTTCTTGTATGAGTTGAAGCCATTTATTTTACACGTACAAAACAAATGTCATTGCACCACTGGGGGTTGATAATAAACTGAACTGTCACCTGGGTGCATGTACAATATCTGTCATACCACAACCACAGAAAATGGTTCAATGCAGTGAGTTAATACTTTCTATTAGAAATAGTCTGAACAAGAGTGCGTGTGTGTGACTGCACAGCAGAAGCCCAACTTTGACTTGAAAAGCATTTGGGCAATGGACATAAAATTTACCTTGAGAAATGTACCTCCTGGCAAACAAAAAGCTATGTTCCTGCTTGCCACTCACCACCAGCAAATGTTTTTAGCATGTGGCAATGATTTCTAAAGTAACCCACGCCATGCTTGTACTGTTTTTAGGAATAGTATAGTACATGGTTTAGAATAAATAATTTGGCAGCGTATAACATTGTGTGGCTCATGCTTTCACACAGTGGCTAAATAGTCTGGAGTCACTTCAGCCACAGTGGCAAACATTTTCAAAATCTAAGGGGAACACAGAAAAGGATTTTCTGTGTACATATTATTGGCACTGTACCACTGTCATGGAAGTCAAGAATACCATGATTTTTCCAGCTTTTTGGATTTTTGACATTTTCCATGGTAACCACATGATTTTTTTGAACTTCCCATGACAACCCCCACGATGTGTGGCATTTTCCACGGTTAACGCTGGGATTTTAGCATTTCTGATTACAATACCATCATTTTTTATGCTTGCAAGTAACAGACCCGCACTTCTGTGCCTCACCATCACACAGAAATTGATGGCAGATAAGGACTGCTAGGCCCACCCAGTCTGCCCATTTTCCCTACCTGCTGCAAAAACCACAGACCCTACTTGATCTCCAGCTTTGTTTTCTTACCCATCGCTAGAGCTCCCCTGTGCCTATCCCATGCATTTTTGAATTCCCCTACCAAATTTGCTCCCAATGCACAATGCACTTATTCCCCAGTTGGCTCTGGGGTGAGATTCTGGGACTCACATGCAAGCCTCAGTTTCCCAAACAGTAACATACTGGGCTTGCCGCCTGCCACTGGGCCAGTCCACTAATGCAATTTAGAACATCTACACCGTTCGCTGATATGCTTGTATAAAAATAAACAAATTACCTCTGTTTTGACATAACAAACAAACGATTCATGACTAGTCATGGCTTTGGCTATGATTTCCATGATTTCTGTCATTTTGATCACGATAGTACCATGACTTCCTCCACAGTTAACCATTACAAAGGTATTGCTCTTTATATTATTATTGACTATGCAACACTGAGAGGGTTTTTACTTACCAGGCTTTAACCCACTCTGTAGAGCAATTATTTTCTGTTGTTGCTGATCTATGAGAGTAGTCAGTGCCTTCAAATGTTTCAAAGTAAGCTCAAGAACAACTGCTTTCTCCAAGTGACCCAAAGTCTGAAAAAAGATCAAGACACCATCTTATGTTTGGAAATCTTTTTTTATCCACAGACTTACAACTATTTGCTATCATATTTAATGGCACAAAACTAATGACATCCTTACTGTGCCTGATAGAATGGCACTCCTTTATAGATGGCCACACCCTTTTATAGGTTCTCAGACGTGAGGCACAGATCTCAGCCACTAAACCTCCTGGCTACACCATATTTAAGTTATTTACAACCTCACCAGTTTTAGAAATGCCATATCTCCAATCAGGAGCCCCATTTCACATGGTCAAGTACTGCAGGTTCAAAACATTCAAGGCAGATGGGGGAGAGGGGGTATGTTTTTGTGACGCATTTTTTTAAGGATGTAAAATTTAATTGTGGAATCTGATGACAATCTTGCTGGGGGTGGTTCAGCTCTATTCCTTTTTTCTTGGCTAAACTTGACCTACTTCCTGGTGTCAGAAAATATAAAAACAAAACAATGGGTTCAACAAAAATACAAAACAATAGGGCTGGCCTTGCTCCCCCTCCCTAAAATGGTGACCCTGCTTATTTCAGTTGTAATACTTGACCTGGAGAGACACATAAAGATGTGGGCAACTTATTTCCAGGCATCTAGAGGAAAAGGTACACAGAAGACAGACAGAATAGCAGAATAAGTGATACAGAATATAAACTGAATCAAAACTCTGCTTATATATCTATTTATGAACAAGGGTCTGGATTCAAACTCAGATTCCATATCCGACTACCAATTAGAGATACCCCCACTATGCAAACAGTACCTTTTTCTACATGCAGCTCCGCAGTTGCATGTAATATGAAAGACCTCCCCCTCACTAACACCCTTGTTGTACAAATGCCCACACAATCAGCAGTTACAACCCCCATCATCACTTACTTCTGTAGCTGAGGCTGGGGTAAGTCACTGGTGGCCACCATCACTGCTGCAGGTGAGATCAGGAACAGGAGGTGCTTGCCAGGGAAGAATCCTCTACAGTTCCGGAGTGCTCCAGTCCCTTGAATCCTTATATACCCAGTCGTCCTGAGCAATTTCCTCAGTGAGACTCCCATCCCCTAAGCAGCCCAGTACAAGATTCCATCCCTTAGTGCCTCTTCCCAAATACCTAATATATGCCCAGTTTGCCCACTGCCAAAGTAAGCATCCAAATAACTGCGACTCTAGTCAGAATTCTGAACAAACACATTTGATGTTACAGTGTTTTGCCATGATGCTGAATTTTCCTTCCCCATGTGAGGGAAGCCGGGGAAAGTGAGGAGAGACTGACTAGCACCATATCTTGAGCCACCAAGTCAGCCAGACACTGCAAGTAAATGAAGAATCTTGGTTGGTGGCCCAGGGTTTGGTGCCAGTCCGCCTCTCTCACATCTCCCAGCCTCCTCTCACATACTTGGGGAAAGAAAATTCAGCATCATGGCAAGACATCTGAAGAATTGGGGGGGGGCACGACTTGCATGTGCTTGCCTTTTGCAGCGAGCACTGGATTGGGCAGTATGGCAGGGGCACTAGTAGTTGGTGCACTGGAAGGCTGCTTGAGGGGATGAGAATCTCATGGAGGACTAAATAATGAACTCAGAACTGCTAGGGATATACAGAGCCAAGTGACTGCAGTACCCCTGGACATGAGAGGATGTTTCCTCAACCAGCACCAGTGACAACTCCAGCCCCCAACTATAAAAATAATGGGGAGGGTTACTGTTGCATGGGTATGCATTTGTACAATAAGGGTGTGAGCCTATGAGAAGTATCTTCTTTCACATGCAGCTCCAGGCTGAAGGCATACTGTTTGCAGGATGGGAGTATTTTGCAATTGGTAGTCAGATGCAGAATTGTAGATTCGGAGTCTAATAATGAAGCAGATATCTGGAATGGCATCCGACTCAAGAGTTTCCAATAATCCAACAAAGGGGGAAACTGAATGGAATCCGTTGATTCCAAGCACCCCCTGTCATAAGAACATATCACTGCATTTTGTATATAAGTTTATTTTAGACATACTTCAGTTTTCCTTTTGATTTCATAATTTGCAGGCAAGATATTTTTTAAAAACCACAACAAATTTATTTTTAAGATTATTGATGGCAAATGGCATCATATAAAACTGTAAATGTCAAACAGGAAATTGCTGCTACGGTACAACAGCAGCGTATAATACTACTATGTCAATTTTAATGCAAGTTTTACTGCAAATAAGCAAACTGAAGTCTTGCCTGTCTGCCCTTCACCAGGATTTGCATACCCATGATGCACTGGAATGGAGACTTTATGTGTATACAAACATACCAATTGCAGTTAAAAAGATGTACTGTGCAGTATATAGCTATACAGCCATGGATTCTCTCTAAAAGAACTGCTGCGAACATGAGCCAGGTGGCGCTTTTCACTATACCGTTAAAAAAAACTGAGAAAAAGGTTGGATTTTGTCCAGGATTTTCACTTACTGTAAGTTTGAGATGTTCTGGTAAAAGATCCTTCAGCTGAGCGATACATTCATTAATTCTATCCCTTCTTTTTTTCTCTATAAGTCTGTGGGGTAATTTATATGTTTCCTATATGTAAAGGGGAGAGGCACTTTTAATAATAATAATAATAATGTTATAAGCTTTTGGTCACCAACAGATATCTTTCCTACTAATTAAACGTAAAAAAAAAAAAAAAAAACAAGAATACATAATTTGTCATAACATTTTAATGTTACTTAACAAACCATGCATATAAATTAAAGCTGCAAGCACTAGTCATTGAATAAAACTGCAGAAACAAAAAATATCCAGGATAACCAAACTTCCCCTTTTTGAATTCAATACTAACCTGGTTATTACTAATCCTCAGGCAAACAAAATACTAATGCAAACATTAAAAGATAAAACTATTGTGTATAACAACAATATTCTTCTGATGAATTATGGTAACTGTACACAGTATGCTCAACATTACCTACTTTTACAAAAACATATATTTTTGATGACATGCAGGTTTTACAGTACATACCTTACTATCCTCAGTTCGCTTTAATCCTCTCCTACTAGGCTTGTAAACATACATGGAAGAAAAATCCATTCTGTAAACAACGAAAAGACAAAATAATCAACACAACTGCTGCATCAGCATTAAATGTTTTACAGATATATTTAAAGCTGAAGATAATATTTTGATGCCGTCGTCTACGCACCCTTGCATATCACTAGTTTCCAGGGCTGGGTGTTTTGTAATGCAAGAAGGAGGTGGCTGTGCACTAGGGATCCTTTCCATTTTATGTTTTAATTTTTTTTCCCTAAATTTATTCCAATATTTTGATAAAAAAAAGGTGCAATTCAAAAGCGTCTGACTACTGCCATTCCTTTAGTTAAACCAATGTCCATCAGTCGCTGGTTTCCTTTTCTCAGCAGCCGGCTGACTTCACTGCTGCCTAGGTGTCTGTTATCTGTGTGGTGTGTGAACCGTCTTTTCCTCTTATGTATGTTGTGCCTCAGCTGATGCAGCCAACTCGCGAGTCCTTCCCTCTGCTGTGTACTGCTAGTCCGGAGTAATCAGCAGTCTGCAGGTTTGGTTAAATGTGAGACAGTGGGTGGATGGACTACGTGTTCTACCCTGTGACTGCAGGCACGTCTAGGACCCGCGCGCTGACCTGCCTCCGTCACATGAGCCTCACGTGTCAGACAGCGCGCTCCAGGATTTGTCACCGCCCCCTCCTCCTCCGTAACCAATCAGAAGAAAGGCTTCTTCCCATAGCTTGCTAATTGCAGACAGATTTCGTACTGCAGGCTGCTGCAGGTGTCTCCCTTCCTCCTTCCCACCATCAATTCCCGAAAAGCCACGATCTTCCTACTGTGTGATCGTGGGAACGTGTCTGGTACATTAAAGAGCTGCATGCAAGTAGTTCGTTAGTTATGTGACCGCTGATGCCCACTAAGCGTTAGGTGCCCTGGCGTCCTGATAGTATATGTCCCTTCAGCATTATACTACCATTTCAGATCTGAACAGAACGCCACCATAGGTGCTGGGTAGTTGACTGCAAAAATATGTAGCATACGGGACAGTGCGGTGTACTGGGAAGTTCCGTTTGGATTGGTCTGTCGCCAAGTCTCGAAACCCTCTTCTGCAAGGGACCCCTGACCCTGCGATGCAGAATGTAGTTGACAAATCAGAAACTGCGTCAGTCTAGGGGATTCCGAAACAAAAAGAGACTTGTCCCTTTGCAGCTAGGGTTGGCAGCCTATTAATAGTAGTAGGTACGGTCCAAATCTGGACTGTCTAGTCTCGTGACTGACGAATCTGAACAGTTTGGGTTGTTGATTCTTCTTCTACAATAGGAAGAACAGAGCAGACACATTTAAACTGCTGATATGCAACAAAACCCCGACTGAATAGTAAAGGCACGCTCTTCACGCAGTACTGTGAATGGAAGCAGAAATTGCTCCTGACAGACGCAGCAGCACTGCACGACAGTGATAAGTTAACTGCTGCAGTGCAGTCTCGTGTCAAGGCTGAAAATTACAGTGTGTCTAGAGCCTGCCAATCTTCTGAACAATTTCTTTAGGATTCAGTATTAACAACATACCTCTCATCTCCATGTTTCTAACAAAACTAATGACGAAATATAACAAGTTTAGGGTAAGAACATCTAATAGTCCTATTCAACAAGTACAGTCGTGCCATTATCTGGCCGTGTGTGTGTTGCTGTTGACGGCTACTATCCTTCCTGTGACCTCAATAAAAAGAAGATGCTGCGTATCCTGGTTGGAGTCATTCCAAATAAATACACTCCTGGAATCTGTGTAGGCAGGCATACTCCATGTCCTCCATGGTGTACAATTTTATTTAAAGGGGGGCAGCACATAGGCTCTGGACTGCTTCCTTAGTCCAGAAAACATAACACAGTACCAGCTAAACCTTTCTGTAATTTTGTTCTTGGAAGTCAAAACTAGAAGGATTGGTCGGATTAGTTACTGCTACTGTATTTCTATCCCAAGTACTATACAGTTTTACAGGTTCTGGGGTGATATGTGGTGTCTGAGGGAGCAATGTATGACATCTGTAATTACCCATGCATGGGGGGGGGGCAACAACAAGTGTCATGGGGTACAAAAGTTGTATTTATTGTGCCAAATGAGGCAACAAACATGGACCTGGTGCACATATCTATATTGTCTGGCTACACCCCGAGCTGTACTTGTTTAGCCCGTGCAGAACACTAAGTTCGACTACAATATCAATGCACCTCAACTGAAAGTGTTTTTTTTTTTCTCTTCTCATTTTTTTTATTTTAAATTTTGTTGACTGGGCAGGCCCACTGAGACCATAGAGTTAAGTGTGATGGTGCTGTTATCTTTAGTTTCCAGAATGGTTCCCGTTATCTACCAGCACTTCAACCCTCCTCTAAAATGGCGGACACGCAGCTTCAACTGAGCAATTGATGTCCACTCTCTAGCCCTCTCTAGTATATATTTGAACTCTATGACTGAAACTAGAAGTCCCTTTTTTCAGGGGCGATGGGGTTGGGGGAATACAGATGGTAACCAATTGAAATTCTTAGTAAAAAGCATAAAAAAACAATTTTCCATTAAACATGTTCAAATAAAAAAAAATTATTAGAAGTGCAATATTACACTTAAGGGATGTGTAATTATTATCCATAATTGCACTTCTTGTGTGTTTAAGGCACTCTGTGCAAGCACCTGTGCCTAACAACACTTGAAGTGTGCGATTTCGGACCCATAATTACACACCTAGGCAATAATCCACAACAGGGTGTACATTAAATACAGAATAATACATGGGTGGGTGTGTGTAACCAGACGTTTAGACACACATAAGATTTGGGATGCTACATAAACACTGAGGGTGAAGCCCGAGGGGTTTATAAAAGCATCCCTCACCAAGATTTTTTCTGGTTCTGGTTTTACACTCTCTCACCCATTGTATTATTTTATTTATTTACTGGCCAGCATTTTTTATGTGTGAGAAAGAGACCCACACACACTCTCTCTCACACACAAACACACACACTGCTTGTTGTCTCTTTTTAGTAGAGACATTCGTTTACTTTTTTTTATTATTATTTCAGTGGGAATGCCGGTGTTACCAAGAGCTGTGGTATGGCTTACTGCGCTTACTGCTGCCTTTCTGTGCTGTTCAAGTGTATTGCAGGAAAACTTCATTGAGCACACTCATTTACAAGGGGGTCCTGGTAGGATAACATATCAGAATACAGTACAATAAAACGAGCATAACACAGTTCAGACATTTAGAAGATAAGCAGCATTGAAACATAGTACAATAAATTGCATAGCACAATAAGTTTACATAATTTGACATAGCACAATTCAGACGGGATATGCAGCAACAGTAAACAGCACAATAAATATGCATGACACAATTCAAGACAATAAACAGCAGGGAGGGTGACATGGTTAAATTAATGATTGCAGGAGAATAGCTATGCCTGTACGTGGAGGGATAAAAAAAAGGATTTGGAGGCCATGGAGGGGAGGAAGGATGGACGGGTAGATGGGGGAGTGCTAATAGTTGTAGTAGAACCATAAAGGGACGTGCTAACCATTATGGCAATGGCAGGTTCCCTTAAGTGTTTTTTTTAGACAGGGATTTAAAAAATGTTTACGGAGACCAATTCTGTAAGTTTAAGTGTGGATTGTATTTTGTTCCAGGTGGCTGGGATGATGTAACTGATTGCAGCTCTGCTGTGGAATGTGCACAGTTTGTGCGCATCTTGTAAGATAAAGGTGTTTTTCCTTAGGGAGTAGCAGCTGTCTGACCTGTAAAAAAAGAGAAGTAATGTACAGTGGTAGTTTGTTCAGGGCCCAGGTGCTAATATGGAGCATCCTGTTTGTGGCAAGGGATGTCCAGCCCACTGCCTTATAAAGGGCACGGTGACGCGTTCTACAGGGTGCTTTAGTTATAAAGCGTGCGGCACGGTGGTAGAGGAAATCCAACGTATGTAGGTTGGATGCTGTACTGCTGTTGTAAACAATATCTGCATAATTGATCAATTGAATGAAAGTGGCTTCTACTAGCCTTTTCCTAATGTTTTCTGTAAATAAGGATTTATTCTTATAGAAAAGGAAACAATCTTGCTTTTAGTTTTTTAGTGAGGCATTCAATATGTGCAGCAAAAGAAAGTTTGCTGTCCAGCCAAATTCCTAAGTATTTAAATATTTCCTCTACCTCCAGTGCGTCACCTAGGAGGGTTGTAATAGGTGCCGGTGTGGCTTGCTTACGTAAAGAAATTGAAGGATGTGGTGGGAGAAAGTACATTGCCTTGGTTTTCTTGACATTCAGTAATAATTTGGAACTGAGAAGACTGCGCTGTAATTGGTTAAAGTCTGATTGCAGCTCAATGACTACGTTTGTCAAGGAGGGTTTTGATGTATATAGTACAGTGTCATCCGAAAAAAAGTGTAGTTTACAGTTATGGATATTGTTACCTAGGGAGTTGATGTATATTGAGAGCAACGGTCCTAAAATGGAGCCTTGGGGTACTCGTCTTATGAGCAGTAAGGGAGAGGAAAGGAGCCCATCGGCTTTAATCTGTTGGAGTCTACCTGACAGATAACTGGAAAACCAGCTGACAGAGCAGTTGTTCAGGCCATGTTCTGTAAGTTTATCAAGCACAAGACTGTGGTCAACAGTGTCAAAGTCCTTACTCAGGTCTAGGAAAACGGCTCCTGTGGGTTGTTTACTGTCTAGGGCAGTGAACCACTTGTTTGTTACTTTGGCCAGATCTAAGACAGTGCTGTGATTTTTCCTGCAGCCTGATTGTAATGGGTTGAATAAATTGGAGCTTTCAAGATGTTCTTTTAGCTGGTTATTAACTAATTTTTCTAGGAGTTTACACAGAACCAGGAGGATGGAGATAGGTCTATAATTATTGAGGTTGCATGTGTTGCCCGATTTAAATGAGGGCAATATGAAGGCTGTTTTCCAGCAAGAGGGAGCCAATCCAGAGGAGATAGATAGACTGAAATTATGTGTTATTTGGTGGTTAGGAAGTGGTACCCTAATTTTATAAATGTGGACTCAATTCCAGCCACACCAGTACTCTTTTCTATGTCCATTTTTTTTTTTTTTTTTGCTTGCTTTGTTTATCCCCCCATGCTAACCCGGCTGCCCACTCCTTCGGGCAGCCATCCTCACCACCGCCACTTCCCCATTCCACCATCCGCTGCCACCAGCTGTCCTGACTCTCCCAATGTATCCCATCATTGGGGGGGCCCCTATCCGCCAGGGCAACCCCAATGGGAGAGATCGATGCCCACAGGCACTTCCTTGCATCTTGCCAGTGAGCAGAGGTGTAGCTCAGGGTTTTTGTGGCAAGGGAGATGGGGCCACTGTCATCCTGGCCCACGGGTGGCCTTTTCACCACCACCCACCCCCACCCTAATTGGGCCCAGAGGATCAGCGCGACCTGCGGCAAGGACGCAGCGAGGGCGTGTCAAGGCTACATGTCCCCAGCACATCCACCAATCCACCTCAGGTGCCAGGTCTCTGCCCCCCCGGGAGGGAAGAGTCCAATGGACACCTGAATCCCTCCTGCCAGTCTCTGCTCCTGACACCCAGATGAGTATTAAACCAAATACCATCGCATTGAGGAACCCTTCGGTGCCATGGAGCCAGCCGTGTCCATTTTTTTTAAAAGAGGTCCTCAACTTGTTTAAATGAATCAATCAATCAAAATCTTTATTTAACTAGGCGAACGCCATTGAGCTTTCATTTTCAAGGCGGACGTGGGTGAACACAAATACAAGATAACAGGATAATATACAAGAATACGATACACAGGCATGATTAACAGGCATAGGCAGTACAATGGGTGGAATGCAGGATAAGGGCAACAAAGAAATTTTAACAGATACAAAACTGGGTTAACAAAGAGTAATACAGAACGAGTCAGTGATAACGGAAAGCATGGGGAAAGGGAGAGTGACCCCTAACCACCATGAAGTGCTAAAACAAAAAACCAAAAAGGGCCCTGTAGCACCTATGAGGGAATATATGAGGTGCAGTGAGGCGGGAGAGGGGTAAGGGGCAAGATGAAAGGAGATGGAGGGGGAAAAGTAAGATGAACTCGGAGTGCAGGGCGAAAGAGGAGCCTAATGAAGAGGAAAGACGGAGGGTACAGAGGGAGGGGAGAGTGCGAATACTGCAGGGAAAGATCAGAGGATGAGAGAAGGTAAAAAGGGAAAGGGAAGAAGGGATGAAGGAGAAAAGAAGGCTGTAATGGAGGGGGTGTAATGGAGGGGAGAGGGCCAAGCAGAGGCTGGGGTCAGGGGAGGAAGGGGGATGGGGGAAGCGACAGGAAGGGGGAAGGGGGCGAGGGTCATAAGACCAGCTGGGATTGAATCTCTGGTGAGACCAGACAAAAAGATAAGGGAAGTAGTTTAGTCGGGGTAGCAAGCGCAGGATTCTTTGATGTGCTGAGGGTAGAGTGCTTTGAAGGCTGCGAGACTGACTTTGCACGTTAATTTCAGAGTTTTTTGTAGATTGTTCCATAGCCTGGGAATCGCAAAGCTAATGGACGCCCAGCCGAAGCGGGATCTGACTTTTTTTTAGCTTTAAGGTAATACAGGAGGTGCTTCTCAATGCATATCTGCTCAGGGTACAAGGAGGCAGGCAGTCCGAGATATAGCCAGGCAGTTTTATTGATAATAGCTTTGTAAGCCCAGAAGACGGCATTTCTTTGTCGTCTGAAGGCAAGGGAAAACCAACCTACAGCGGTATATAACATACAGTGGTGAGTGGAGTATGGTAGATCAGATATGAACCTTAAAGCTCTGTGATAGAGCATGTCGAGTTTTGAAAGTGCGCCGGCTGATCCATGGCTATAAAGGAAATCAGCATAGTCTAGCAGGGGTAGGAAGGTAGTTTGGACTAGCCTCAATCTTGCATCTGAAGGGAGGAGATATTTTATTCAAATAAGCTGAGCCTTTGGGGAAGCTTCTTGGTTAATTGATCTATATGCTCTGTGAAGGAGAGTCTGTTGTCGAACCAAACGCCCAGATATTTGAAGTAGGTTACATACTCCAACTGTTCACCCAGGGCAGTGGATATCAGGGAGAGAGCGAGATCCGGCCAAGGCAGGATTAGGTCTGTTGGGGAAGGGTGAGAAGATCATGGCTTTTGTTTTCTTGGCGTTCAGCAGCAATTTTTGATTTAAAAACAGTAAGTTAAAGTCGTCCTGGAGAGCTGTGCGTGCCACATCTGGGGAGGGGCCGCTAGCATAGAGCACCGTGTCGTTGGCAAATAGGTGTATCTGGGCTTTTTTGATGGTTGCATCTATTCTGTTTACATAGATAGTGAAAAGTAGAGGCCCCAGCATGGAACCTTGAGGGACACCCCTCAGGAGGGGTTTTAAAGGAGAAACTTCACCTTCTGCCTTTACCTGCTGGTAGCGGCCTGAGAGATAGTTCTCAAACCAACTAGAGGATAGAGAGTCCAAGCCAACATACCGGAGGGCTGTAAGGAGCAGGGCATGATCAACGGTATCGAAGGCTTTGCTTAGGTCCAGGAACATAGCACATACAAAGCGTTTTCTGTCTAATTCACACTGCCAGTCATTAGTAACTTTAGCCAGTGCTGAAATTGTACTATGTTGCGCTCTAAAGCCTGATTGTAGCGGATTAAGCAAATTTGCAGATTCCAGGTAATTTCTGAGCTGAGCATTCACGATTTTTTCTAATAGCTTGGAAAGAGTTGATAGGATAGAAATAGGCCTATAATTATGTAGGTCACTGGAATCACCCAACTTAAACAGTGGGATGACGTGCTGTCTTCCAGATATATATTAAATATTACCAGGGTGAGACAGAAAGAGTCATAGATTTTCGGTTCCAAGGGAATATGCATAGGTGTAGCACAGTTGACAAGCCCGGCAGCAGGAGAGGAGTTGAATGCTAGACCTGCTGTCAGGAAGTGTGCATTTGATTTTTCTAGGATGCTGCCTTGATCAGAGATTGTGGTACCTTGGGTTGTGAGTTTGATGGGGGTTGAAGGGGAAATTCTATGACCTTCGACCATTTTGATTTTCAAAATTTAGCCGAGTTACCTTTCAGACCCTCTAGGACTTCCACATAATAATTGGTTGTGGCTGCTCTGATGAGTCTTATGCAAGCGTTTCTTGAGGTTCTGAAGGCCGTCCAGTCTGCGGGGTCTTTGGTTCGTCTCGCTAATGCCCAAAGTTTGTACTGTTGAGCTGGGGCTGCTTTCAATCCAGCTGCAAACCATGGGTATGAGGTCTTTTTCATGCTACACTTTTGGTCTCTCTTTCTCCCTCTGTCTCTCCACCCCACCCCTGCTGCATTTCTACTGGGGACTCCTACCACCTGTCGCTACAGCAGCAGTTCAGGAAAGTGGGGGCGCTTCCAAAGGCAGGAGCAACCAGATGTGTATGAAAATTTTTTTTACAATTTGTACCTTTCATGGGTGCGTGAGGGAAATGATGAGTGCAGTACTCGCTATCACAGGAACGGAGCTGCCATGTTGTGTGAGATATTTGGCCCACCCACACAAAGTTGAATGACCAGTGAGGTTTCTGAAGCCGAGTTTGATTGATGAGCACTGATTACAACCTCCTGGTTGTAACAGAAACTATCAACTGAGAGGTTGTAACGGGAAAATAAAAATGCTGTTATCCACATATAAAAAATGCTGGTCAGTAATTAAATGATTTTTATGCATGCCTCAGGGGAGTGAGGTAAGAAGTCAAAAGCAGGGTGCCCTTATGCCCCTGGGAAACACATTCAGATCCTTTAATGCACTCCCTGGAGTGGCTTATTGCACTAGACAATGGTGTCTTGCTCTTTTACAGTATAGGTTAAGAGAAACATTTTTAATGATTTTTTTTTTCAATAAATTCATTAGTTTAAATGCATTTTAAGTGGCAAAAATTGTATACTTGAAAAAGTCCCCAAGTTTATAGGTAATTAGGCTTTTTGCCTTGGTAAGGAGATCCAGCACCTGAGTGTGCATAGCTGGTTTTAAATGCAAAGTCAGGTAATAGCGCTCAGCCAATAAAGTTTCAGGATTTTTCCCTGCCATTTTCTAAAGCATTCAAACAAACAAACCAAAAAAACATATGGGTTAGAAATTTCCCGCTTCCTGATTGGTTAAAAAGTTCTGAGACCCATATGTTAATCCTCCCCACCATCCCCCCCAATAATGCATAGGTTGGAACAAGTTTAGGTAGTGGGGTTTTGAATTGGGGCAAATCACATACAGAAATCATGAGCCACTTCACTCATCTCCAATTGCCATCACAAACATGGCTGCCATCTTTACTGGCTGCCATCTTTACTCACTAAAAACCTTCAACAGGGCCCTAGAAGTAAAACTCCCTTAATTTTTTCAAAATAACAAAATATTTAAAGAAACACTCTTTCCTCTCATAATCTATTCTTCTCACATATAAAAATAAACTCTTCCTTACACACATAAAGTTGTCCCAATAGGGTACATTTAAACTTGGCTCCGAAGAGGGTTTCACAGAAATATTTCTATTTATTCTGGATTTGGGGTAACAGATTTCAGAGTTACCCTTCTCAGGACAGGCTCAGATGCATACTGAAAATAACTCAAGTTCCACACAGAAATGCAAGACAATTCAGAATCTCCATCTTCAATCGATCAGACATTCATTATAGAGCAAATGCAAATGATTCCCTCTATTATGCACAACAAAAGAGGTAACTACCCCTTTAGCATGTTTGCACAGCATGCTTATGTTTCTGTTGGTGTGGGGGGGGGCTCAGGTCCCCTCTCTAAAACAGACTGAGGCACGTAAGCGAGCTAGCTACCTTATCAAAACACCAGACCCTGGTGCTGACCCCTGGCATACAGTCTCAGTACGGCTGAATGGGACAGGGCACAGGCACCCATGGCCTCTGAGGATTTACATCTCCAAGGCTGATTATATGTATCCCTGCCTGGCAGCTATAAGCAGCACCAAGGGCAGGGAGCATGAGCATGGAAATTGCCCCCAGCCACAAATTAACCTTTACCTGTCTTGTAGTTTGACGAGTGATGACTGGCATCAGCAGTTACCTTGTTACTCCATCTCCATTCAGTGAGTCACTTATCTCTTTTGAGTCCCTAAGTGTGACAGGAACCCCCTGGACTCCACCCATGGCTGAAATCAAGGCCTTAGAGAGCCATCAGGGCATATTTTTTGAAGGGGCACTCCCTCAGCTACAGACTGACCTCTCACTTCAGTCTCCGACTGCCCACTGTTAAGGACCAGTGTGGCTTATGCTGCTGCTGTAAGCCCCATACCCTGGCACCATCCCAGCTCTGGAATTAACCCTTTGGCTGTCAGCTAAAAGCATGCATGCACAGCAGTACAAGACAAAGGATGGCACCACACTTGTAATAACACCACCAAGATGGCAGGGGCGGCATTCCTTTGCTTCAAGACTTTTCTGTCCCCAGAAATACCTCATTCAGGGCTCCCGTGACCCCAAGGCTGGTACATGAAAGGTGGTGATATTGTTCAACTCCTGGCAGAGACCAGAAATGTTAGTTCAGGTTGCAATAACCTTGCAGAGGGACCCACTAACTATGTTCTCCTCCACACTGATGAATTAGAATCCTGGCAGAAACACACTTTCTTGCCATAGATGCATAAGATTTCTATAGTTCTGAATACATTGTGTACTTGTACCACATAAAATGCATAGTTTCCCTATGTAACTCACAGTCCCACCCAGTTTTGCTCAGAAACCCCACAGGTGGCAAGAAATTGATCCCTGAGAGTGGTAGCCTATGCCCACACCCAGGTGAAGTTCTGCCCCTAGCTCGCAAACCAAAAAGCGCCCCCCCCAAAAAAAAAAATGTTGAAACATTATACTTGAAACTAGTGCCATGTTAGCAAGGTGGCTGAAAAAATGTTCACTTCCAATTTCCTTTGTTCTAGTACCCCAGAGGATCACAGACATTCACTGCTAAAATATATTTTAACTTTTGCAACACTGAACCTGGACTCCAAGTACATATCCAAAGGGTATTATGTAATTCACAATTCAACAATCCTTTTCTCAACCCCTGACGGGGCGGTTCTGCCCCTTCTCTGGTCATCTACTTCTGGTCCAAATGCCATGCACCTTGTGGGTGTCCTTTGCCAAAATCTCCAGAGTCCCCTTTCTGTAAACATTCATAGGCCTCCTCACACAGTCAGTGGTCCCGGATCTTCTCTACTACTACATTCTGGGCCCACAAAGGAAGGTGAAGGAAGATGAAACCCCACTTGGCTTCACATGCCTTGCCACCATCCAGTCTGCTTGGCAAGCACAAGTCAAATACCCATGAGGGTGTCCAGGGACAAATACATGTCTTGCACTGGCAGACAAAAGTGGGTATACTCCCCAGAATGGCCATTGCAAGGGGCATTCCCCCCACTGCTCACTGCCAGCTCTGGGGTTAACCTCTTGACTGCCAGCTGACAGCCTGCCTGTACAGCAGTGCAAGGCAAAGGATGTGACATCATACCTGTTGTAATGACTACCTGCGAAAGGTGTGTGACTAGTGACCATAATCATCCTGAAGTGCCTTATCACATTTATAACGTGTAAAAAAATGTAATTAAATTAAAAAATGTAAAAAGTATTTGCAATGATACGTAATGAGACTCGCAGAGGAGGACCTGAGTATTAAGTAGTCCCTTCACTCTCTCAGGACCACGCTGTGCATTGCGATGTCGGGGGTACACTTTGTGCACACACTTGCAGTAGCCACACAGGCTTTTTGTAGCTGGTGGCCATGAGTCAGTGATATATTAACAACTCAGTTTCATTTTCCAGACTGACAAAAATGTGTGTCTGCTGTAACTCATGCCAGACTCGATAGACTTTATAAAGTACCTTTCTGGGAAAGATGTGTAGGGAAATGCCTTTTAATTGTGGAAGCAGTAGTGCAGTAATCTACTATTTTCTGATACTGAAGTTCATAGGACTGAAAGTAGTTCAGGTGTATAATTATTGGTCAGTAATTACATGGCTCTGAGCTACTTTCAGCCAATGAAATCACTGGCATTTTTTTTCACATGTTGTAACTTTAGTTATTTTAAAATGCAGTTATATTTTAAAAGCCTTGTAGCTATTTGTAAAAGAGTGTTTGCTTCTCAGAACATATCCAAATGAATGAAGGGGCAAGAGATGTATAAGTAATCTTGCCAGTATGTGTCATTGATTTTCTGTTTAACATCCTGCATACGTCTCCAACAATTTATGTCCTATATTTTAGTTTGCAGTCGAGCTGTTTTTCCTGCTGTCAAAATAGTATGCAGAGAGTTTAAAACATTTATTGCCGGGGCCTTTGGGTGGCCCAGAGCTAGTGGCTTACACTTCATTGCAGGCATTCCGGGTTCATGGGCAGAGCCAGAAGTGTGCATCTGGGTGGCCAGGCTTTGACTAGTGTGGAACATTGATGCCCACCCCACTGTGTTCCCTTTCAGTGGGCTGAGGAGCCTGCTTCCCATGAGGGGTAGGCCCTGGTATCTATGCTGCATGCATGCATACAAGTTCCGTCGTGGACAGCACATGGCACCTAGGAGAGGAGGGCTGGTCAAGTGTCGCAAACAGGATGGAGTGGGGAAAGAAAACCAATGTAGTCACAATAATCAAACATTGAGAAAAACACTAACTGTGCTCAGCTGTCTGCAACCACAGACAGCCTCAGTGATGCTCACATGTACCTTTAGGCCGATTAATTCTTCTGTCTGTTTTTAAAACATTTTTGCATATTATGCACTTTGTGTAAGCTGTAGCACTTTAAATCATGAGTACCTCATTTAACAACTAAATTGTAATGAAGCTTAAAGGAGAGTTGAATTGTGAATTTAGCACAAGTTTTTGGAGGCTTGAATAATTTACTTGATTAATTACTTCAGTTATGTGCCATATAAAAAGGGATGGCTTAGGCTGATGCATTCATCCCTGTAGAAGACAATGTTCATCGCTATGTAAGGTGCTCAGCTTTTTACATTCACTTGTGGTTTTACAGCACTGTCGTGGTGTAAATACTACAGCTGTGACTACTCTTATGGTTATAAGAGTGATCTCATATGCATTTTTGAGGTATGAGAACTGCAAACCAGTTTCACTTCAGATGGCCAAGCACTTGAACTGTTAGACTGCTACAAATATCTAGGGTTCTGGCTTGAACCAAGTGGTACAAGTAACAATCACATGGATTCTACTGTAAAAAAATTGGTACATGTGTTGGACTACTACATAGATATTAAAACTGTTAAACAATTAATCTGTGGCAAAAGATAATCCAGACACAGATAATTCTCCTTTTTGATTATGCAGACATCATTTATGATTATTCCACTATTAAACAGACTTTGTGTCCTGTATAACAGACATAGAAACATAGATTTTTTTCTGCAGAAAAGGACATTTAGGCTCATCCAGTCTGTCCCCTTGTCCCTTCTTATTCCATTACCACTGACCCTAGTTGGTCATCAGTGTCACTCCCTCCTTTGTTCCTCTACCTAATATTCCCCTATGCCAGTCCCATGCATGCTTGAAGCTCCCCACGGTCTTTGCTTTCACTACCTCCTCTGTCAGGCTGTTCCAGTCATCTGCTACTCAGACTTGCCAGACTCATTTTGGGTATCCTTAAAACAACTCACCACTGTAAGTTTTATAAAAGACTGGGCTGACCATCATTATACAACAGCAGAAAATGCCACAAAATTGTCTTTGCTATGAAAAGCGTTCATGGGCAAGTGCCAAATTATCTAAAGGAATGTCTGCTAGGTAGGCTCAAAACAGCATTGGTAAGAACAGCCAGACAGTATGAGCTGACAGTCCTGGGAGTTAAAACTCAAAGGTTCACATATTTTTTTCAGTTATGATGTCCCTGATCTTTAGAATTCCCTACTAGCTAGTTTTAGGGCAATAAGGAGTAGGAAGCTTCCACTGAAAGCACTACAACACTGGTTTCAAAATACTATCTGCTAGTTTGGTCCTTGTTATCCAGGAGATACAGAAATAGCATAGTATCATATGGTTAAATTATAGTAGTGCAATTGCACCACTAAAGTTAGGGTGAAGCAAGGGTTTCTATATTAAACCCCAAACTTTGCACTTTAATAGCTTTGGAACCGTTCAGCAGATTTGCACAACATTTTGCATGCACAGTGTCAGGGCAAGATCCCTTGACATGCTGAGTTTCATTCTGGTCAGATCATTCAGATGTGCAGATTCCGAGATCCGGATTGTGAAAAAAGTGAAAATAGTCAGGGGGGTGTTGTTGTTTGTTTTGTCATCGCCTAGCACCCAGATGGTTTGGAATTTTGCTCTGAAATTTCAAGGGTACAAAGGACTTGGGTCACAGAGGTGACTTTTACTTGTTTAGTGAAAAAATATTAATCCATTCCAGAGTTATATGAATTAGAAATTTTGGTTCTGAGCATGCTCAGTACAGTTTTATGGCTAGCTGCTTGGAACAAAAAAAGAATTTGGTCCATATGAAAAAAGATCCTTTTTTTATGGGGGTAATCCTTTTTCATGAGGAAAACAATCCTTTTTCTTATGGCTGCCATTATGTTTCCATTTAAAAAAAATGTTTTGAAAACCCATACAAATGAGTTTCAACAGAGACACCAACACATGTATCTTGCTAATCATGACCCAGTTAAGTGGATTCTGGAGTTACTTTTTGGAAAAATTACCCAGAAAGGTGTTTTTTTATACATTTTAAAATCTTTTTTTGGGACTCAGTTTTCTTTTTTCATATGGCCATTCAAAGAAGGAATTGGGCCATACGAAAAATTATCCTTTCATACAAAAAATAAATTTGAACTTAGTTTTTTTTCAGATTCTTTTTCGTATGAAGGCATCCTTTTTCGTATGAATGAACAACCTCACAAAAAAGGATCTCTTCACATGAGAAAAACATCTGAAAAAACACTAAGTCCAAATCATTTTTTCATGTGAAGGCATCCTTTTCCATATGAACAAAAAAAAACCTCACAAAAAAGGATCACTTCATGTGAACAAAAAAACCCACAAAAAGGTTCACTTCATATGAAAAGTCTCAATTTTTTTCATATGAAGGATCTTTGATCCCTTCATACAAAAAGAATGCGGACTTCGTTTTTTTCAGATTCTTTTATCATATGAAGGCATCCTTTCTCGTGAGGTTTTTCCATTCATACAAAAAAATAATTTGGGCTTAGTTTTTCCCACATTTCAACTTCAACAAGCCATAACTCCCTCAATATTTACAGTTAAGGGACCATCTATATATCAAAACATAGTTCTTCATGAGTACCACAAGAATGACACATAATACCCCTCCCCGCCAAAAAAAATTAGGGGCCATATAAAAAAAAAACATCAAAATTCCCATAGAATAACATCAGAAGTTAACAGGCCATACAACCAAGCAAATACATTGCTTTTTGGGAGAAATGGAAGCACAGGACCTCTGGGCACTGTGCTTCCACAGCAATATGTATGTATGCATCTATGAGAGATGGCTATGTTCACACAGATTTCAAAAAGACCTGCATGAATGAGGATATGATTATACTAGCTCAAAAAGTAAGGAAATTATTTGCAAAAATGTTGTTAATGTACCAGTTAGGGTTCAGGTTAAAGTGACAAAAGTAGGGAAATGTGTGAGGGTTCCCAACCCTAACAACTCCACCCTGCAGGCAGCAAAAGGAAAAACCATTACGAATTCACCTCGCCTAAGTCTTTGCAGATTGGGCCTAGAGCATCCTTTGGGGCAGTCAACCATAATGCTCACCCCATTCTCATATAGTCTGCACATCTCAGTTTCTTTACTGATGGAATGGGGTGAGCATTAGGGTTGACAACCCCAAAGAATGCCCCAGGCCTGATTTGCAAAGACTCAGGAGAGGTGAAACTGTAATGTTTTTTCCTTCTGCTGCCAGCAGGGTGGGGTTTGCGTGTTAGGGTTGTGAACCCTAACACCACATTTCCCTACTTTTGTCACTTTAATCTGAAACCTTACTGGTGCATTAACAAAGTTTTTTGCAAAGAATATAAGCTAAAAATATCTTTTAAACTATGTGTGTTTATAGTTTTATACTTATACTAAGATTTATTTATATTGTACTTTGTGTTTAGATACTTTTATACTGTAGTTATTGCATTTCACATTATTGTATTTTATTAATGGAAACTGTTTGCATGACCTATAAATCACCACTGCAAGTGTGCTTGCCTCAGTGGATAATTCCCTAATACCGTATTGAACTAAACCAAGGGTGAGTGGTTCTGATGCTGTGAGGATGTAAGTGAGACCAGTCTTATAACTGAAAAAGTGATCTCGGCATTGGTATTGCTATATTATTGATCGAGAATGATCAATAATATGTTAATTTTTTTAAAAATATTCTCTTTTCTAGGGAAGCTGTGCATAAGTGTCTCATTCGCAGAGGACAGAAACACTCTGACTGATGGGAAGCACTCCCTCTATCTATAATGAGTGTAATATGAACATTTTGGGAGATGCTATTTGAACTTATACTCTAAAAATGTTGATGCTTTGTGCATAGTACTGCATTCCAGACTGATAAACAGTTCATCTTCAGGTATGAAGTCTTATAGTTTACTTACACAAGAGTTTTTTGCCTTTTCTTTTGGAAGTTTATTTACACAGGATCACCAAACTAAGATAGAAATATAGACAGGTGTCAGCAGAAAAAGCCCTATAGTCATCATGTGACGTCTGCCCATTTTAGTACCTGAGTTATAACTACCTACCTACCCTTAGTCTTGCCTAGGCTGACTGCACATTGACAGATCAGCCTCATGCCCCTACTCTCCAACTTCTTCCCTGCCTTAGTTTTCACCCACTCCTTATAGCTGTCACATACTATCTTGAAACCTGTTACTGCCTTGGCATTTACCACCTCCTTGGAAAACTGTTTTATCTATCTACCACCCGTTCTGTGAAGAAACACTTCCTCATGTCCTTCATAAATCTACTTCCTACCAGTTTATACTCATGTCCCCTGGTTGCTGACCCCTCGTTATGCTTAAACAGGTCATAACACTCTATCCTGTCTATTCCCCTAAGATAGTTAAAGGTTTCTATCATGTCCCCTCTCTCTCCTGTGGATTCCAGTGGGTACATGCTCAGACTGGCCCGATGGTCCTCATATGATTTACCCTGCTGATCCTATATCATCTTGGTGTGGCCTCACCAGTAGCACACAGAGGGACAACAGCACCTCTTTCCTTTTACTAGAGAGCACCCTCCCTATACATCCCAGCACCCTGTTTACCTTTCCTAGTGCCTTGGTGTGCTGGGCCATTGACTTGAGACAATCACTAATGAAGACTCCCAAGTCCCTTTCTTCAGTGGTCAGACTGTTTTTATTTTTCCTCTTCCTTCCCAACTAGTTATCAATCTTCCATTTTACCATACATTTGTGCTTAACTTTGCACTTTTTGGCATTAAATGTTGTTTGCCATGTGTTGGACTGCCTTTCCAACTTTTCTTGGTGCATCTGTAGGTCCCTGACCCCTGTCTCAGAGACTGCTCTTCCACAGAGTCTGCACAGAGGCAAATTCTTCTCTTGATTCCTTCCCCCATGTTGCAGATAAACACTTTAAACAGCAATAGTTCTAGTACTGTACCCCATGTGTGTGACCTCCCTGTCCTCTTACTGTTCTCTGTGTAGCATCTTGTTTTCAGTGGTGTCAGGGTTTTATCCCAATGTACAGCTGGGAGGACTAAATCAGGAGGAGGTCAATGGATGAACTCAATGACACATTTTTAGTTGGTGGCTATGGAAGGAGCAAACCTGGGATTTCTTTTTCCTAGTTAAACACTTCAGCCACTTGACCATACAGCCATCCTGTATTATTATATATACTGCCTAACCCTTGATATTTTATTAAATGTTCACAGTGCTGGGCATGAATATAATTTGCCAAATCAGAAATCATTTAAATTTTGCAGAGAGAGAGACACAGAAGGGCAGTACCTCTGAATCATGGTGCCCAGGATAAGGACAGTCAACAAGGTGATGAAAATCTAGCACCAGTACCCAAGGCCGGCATCTTCTGAGAAAAATTATCAACATTGTTCTCTTATGCTACACCACATTTTTACATAAGTTTTTTACATTCACTTTTGAGCTGCGTGCAAATAGGACTCTTAAAGGGAATGTGCACCTTCAGATTGAAAATATAATATGTATATTTTTCCATGGTGTAACAAATGGATCTGTAGGACTTGCTGTGTGCAGTGGATAAATGTTATCTCAATAACTTTATGTATCTAACCTGCTGTCACCCAGGGGCCCCTCAAAACTTGAGATTTATTTCTTATACAGCTATCCAGGTGGGTATAATTTTCAATAAATAATATGGGATTCCACTTAACACAAACCCCTCATTCACCTTATAATAGCAGACGGTGTGTTTTGTTGTTATATAATACCTGGGCTTGGTAGCATCATATTCGTGAAGTCCAGGCACTTTATGATGTTAAGATCTCACCAGCTTCCATTACTACAGTTGTCAGACTGCAGTTGTTGAGGGACACAGAGTGCCCCTACTTCCTAAAAATGGCACTGCCCAGCCTGAATAGAGAGCACATTTCTATTACAGAAACGCAAAACTGGCAACACTCATTGGGTGATTGTAAGGTTTGGGCTAGGTGCAACTGCAAAATGGATTTTAAGTTTAAAGGTAGATAAAGAGTATAATGTATGGTCTTTGATTAATAACCACGCTGTAAACACTTCGAAAGGTTGCCATGACATCATTGTAAACCTCAAGAGCACACCTCGAGAGGTTTTCAGATGTCATGGCAACCTCAAGAAGTATTTTCAGCATGGTTGTTAATCAAAGACCATACATTATATTTTATAGTGTATGGACTACCAAGAGTGTGTAATTGCAGATTGAATTACTTTACTGAATTACTTTACAGAACATTGATTGTTGTGAACGTTCCATCTTGTTAGAACATTGATTGTTGTGAGCATTCTGTTTTGTTATACCATTGATATGACATACTCAAGAAGGGTTAACAACAGTGTGATGTCATAACGATGTAATAACATAGAGGATAATGTATGGTCTTTGGTTAATAACCACAGTGTAAACATTTGAGAGGTTGTCATGACATCATTGTAAACCTTGAGAGCGCAGAGAAGTGTTTTCAGCGTGGTTGTTAACTAAAGACCATACATTATATTTTATAGTGTATGGGCTACCAAGATTGCGTACTAGCGGATTGAATTACCCATTTCAGGTCCAATATTGCAACACAAGGTATAACCTTAATGGCCATGGCCATGATGATTCATTCAGCGCAAGTGAAGGCTGGTTAAATCAATTTAAAACCATCATGGCATTCGCCAGTTGTCTGTGACAGGTGAGCTGCTGTCTGCTGCAAATGAAACCATAGTTCACTTTCATCAGAAATTGTCAGAACTGATGTTAGCAGAAGGACTTACTGACACACAAATTTACAATGTTGACGAAACTGGTGCATATTGAAAAATGTTACCCGAAAAGACTTTGGCAGCCTGGAATGAGAAATGTGCTCCTGGTTTTAAAACAAATAAAGACAGATTGACGGTTCTTGGCTGCTGTAATGCTACAGGAACACATTGTTTAAAGCTGCTAATCACTGGGAAATCACTGCGTCCCCATTGCTTTAAGCACTTTAATATGGCAACTTTACCTGTCATTTATACAGCACAAAGTAATGCGTGGATGAATGCCACAATTTTTAAACAATGGTTTCATTCTGATTTTGTACCTGCTGTTCGAACTTTTTTGAGATCAGTTGACCTCCCCTCCCCTCCCCCCAGGCAATTCTGTTAATAGACAATGCTGGGGCACATCCTGATTTAGAGCAATTAACATCAGCTGATGGTGGGGTGCGCTGCCTATTTTTGCCTGCAAACGCCACACAGAGACTGCAATCGATGGATCAGGGTATCTTAGCTACTCTGAAAAGACTCTATAGGAGTAAGCTACTGTCAACCATGCTCACAGATGAAAATGATCAGCTTACATTGACAGAAGCTATAAAAAAACTAAACATAAAGGATGCTTGCTACCTTCTAGGTGAGGCTTGGTCTGAAATATAGTCCGACACAATTGTCCATTGGTGGCAAAAATCCGAAGTTTTAAGTGCTCCCTAACAACAAACTGTGGTCATACAGCAAGAAATTGATGCTGATGTAGTGCTGCTTAGAATAGCCAGGCAAACCGAATGCTCAACAGCGGCCATCCAGGAGTGGTTGAAGTGTGATGAAAACGATGATAGTACAGAGAGCTGAATGACTCGGACATCATAGCGATTGCCCAAAACACACCTGAGGTCATGGAAGCCACAGCGGATGAAAAGGAGGACGATGCAGGGGGCAGAACGGGAACATGCAGGTACTGACAGCGAGTGAGGCAATAGAGGCATTTTAACCAGTGTATTATGTGGCCACTCACTCAAGAAAACATGCACAAAAAAGTCATAATCACAACAGTGACCACCTCATTGTGGTGGTGGGAATAGCAAAGCAACCTCTCGAAGACATGCTGCTGGAAGGTGATTAGATGCCAGTCTACTAGGCTGGAGAGCATCCCTAGACCACAGAATAGCCCACAGGAAATGGTCAAAAATGGTGGCCACGAGATTTCTAAATGTGCTGGAAATTAGGGCAGTATTCAGTACACTATGTGCCTTCAGAAAGTTCCTGGAGGGGAGGTCTGTAATAGTCAGTTCAGACAACAGAGCCACGGTGGCCTACATTTTGAAACAGGGTGGAACCAAGAGCACAGGCCTCCTGAGAGAAGCAACCAAAGTACTGATGGGGACGCAAAAGAATCTGCAACACATCACAGCTTTTCACTGCGCAGGCAAACTAAACACAATAGCAGACTGGTTAAGCAGGCAGCAGGCACACCCAGAGGAATGGAAGCTACATTCCACACTATTTCAAGCAATACAACAGAGATGGGGCCAATCATGATGGACCTGATGGTCACCAAACATAATGCACAGGTGGAAACACCTTTTTTTTTTTCCAGGTTCAAGGAGTACCACTCAATGGGGATAGATGCCATGTCTCAAACATGCACACAAGACTTTGCATACATCTTCTCACCCTTTCCACCGATACCCTAGGTCCTGAGAAGAATCTGGCAATCCAGGTGCAAATTCATATTAATCATGCCATGCTGGCCCAGGAGAGCATGGTTCTCAATGGTGGTAGCCATGAGTCTGGACTCATGGTGCCTCCAGAACAGACTGGACAGTCTAACACAGGGGCCAATGAGATATCCCAGTTCCCTCAATCTACAACTCACGGCCTGGCTCCTGAAAGGGAGAGACTGCTGAGGATAGGCTACCATGACTCAGTAATCAACATAATGCTACAGTCTAGAAGGGCATCAAACTCTTACACATACCTGTATGATCAACAGTGGCACCTCTTCGTCAATGTAACAAGGACAATATTCCCACATACTGTATACTGTACCAGTCCTGCAGATCTTGCTATACTTGCAGCAAGGACTGGCGAAAGGCCTATCCCCAGTGCCTCTAAGAGTGCAATTGGCAGCTATTCCCAGTGTCTCTAAGAGTGCAGTTGGCAGCTATAGGGGCGACTCTGGTGTGAGTGGAGGAAACAGCACCTGGGGCACACCCCAGACATCATATGATTCTTTAGGGCAGCAAATAACATCAAGCCACGTGTAAAATCAGTGATAGCACCATGGGACCTCACTCTGATACTGAACACCCTCACAGCTCGACCATTCGAACCAATCTCAGAGGTGGAGCTGTACTGGATGGGACTGAAAATGTCACCTCCAGTGGCAGTTTGTTCAGCATGAAGGATAGGGGAGCGAGGAGCCCTGTCACATAAGGAACCATTCCTGTAGTTCACACAAGAAGGGTAACAATGAGAACAGTACCAGCCTTCTCCCTGAAAATTGCTTCAGTCTTCCATGTAAACCAGGTGCTGACACTTCCTACCTTCTACACTAATCATTCCAACGAGGGACAATGAAGCCTTCACACGCTAGATGTCAAGTGTACACTATCTATATACCTTGGCAGAAAGAAATTTCTGAAAAACAGAGGGATTGTTTGTCATCACACAGGGACACAAGAAGGGTATGGCAGCATCAAAAACAACAATAGTCATTTAGTTAGAAATGTCTAAACAAGAGGCTTAAAAGGCAAAAGGCATGACACTGCTGGAGGGTATGAAGGCCCACTCCACCAGGGTAGTGGCCACCTCATGGTCAGAAAGAGACAACACCTCCACAGCAGAGAGATGGGCTGCTATCCACACTTTCACAAAACACTGCAGACTGGATGCTGTTGGCCCAACTCGGGCATCCTTTGGCAACAAAGTATTAATCGCTGCTACAGTCTCAGATACTGAGTACTGTCACTCTGCCCCTCCCAGTTGATGGAGTACTCCTATTTAATCTACCCAGGTGTAAGGTGGTGGAGTGCATGGATTACTTATTACATAATGGTAGTTTACTCACCTGGTAAAGGTGATTATGTCAGAGTATATCTATGGCACTCTAGTTCCCTCCTCTTCAAGAGAGCGACCTGGTTGGAACCATTGAACCAAAGAGACTTTATACAAAGGAGCATTCCAAAGCTGAGAGAGGCACTATGTAAGAATGTTAAAGAATAGCAGATTAGGGCCTGTTAATAGTAGATGTGTAGTGTGTGTGCAATAAATCTTTCAAACTCTATCTGCCTAGGGCGATAATGCAGTCTGCAGAGTGCATTAATGTATTTTTATAGCCGGCCCACTGGCACAGTAGTAGCACTGCTGCTTGCGACACTAACGACCCAGGTTCAGAAGCAAATCTGGAGTGTAGAAGGGCTGGCCAGGGGGAGGATTGAGCATCCATAGGACTGTTCTCCTCCTCCATGGGGGGGGTTGGGCAGAGCCCAGTGCTTGCCCGGTCCCTGGAGGAAGCTGGGGAAAAGGCAGCGTTGGCCATAAGGTTGGGAGGTATGGCAGACTTTGGAGCACTTCACGCACAAGTGTGTGGTGTGCGCCATGATGTCCTTGCCCGTCATGCCTCCCAGGTGGACAGAACAAGGAAAAATGCCAGTGGCAGGATGCCAGTGGTTGCTCACAGGCCCTGCACCCAAATACCTGGGCTCACCAGCCTGAACTGGATCTGAACTTCGGAAGGGACTGGGGTCTCCCCGGGTGTTGCAAGCCCTGGGCGAAGACGGCTGGTGGGGGCTGGGGTGACAGGGCTGAGGTGCCCACCTGAAGGAGGGCCATACAGCTTGGAAATAAATTTTAACTGGAGAACTCAAGAGCTACAAGGACTTAGGTAAGGAACTTGAAATTTGATACTAGGTCACATGTGCATCCATCAGCCTGTCAGGCGAACATAACCCAAGAGTGGCACCATGGTTGTTGTAATACCTAACTCTAGATGGGGGACCTTACACTGTTGTCTCCACTGGTCATTGCCAATGAGTGAGGACCTGGTCCAATGGGCAACACCTCTGTTTTACCAGGGTTGAGATAGCCAATTTTCTACCATCACTTGGTTAAACACAGCTGCTACATTTTTTTGCTCAGTGTAAAAGTCAGGTACAGCTGACTATCATCTGCATAGCAATGACACTCTATGCCGTACCATCTAGTGATCTCACCCACGGGCAGCAGAGTCACAAGGAACATCAGTGATAGGATTGAGCCTTGGGGCACCCACAGGTAAAGGTAGCAGGTTCAGATTAGATGTTGCTCACCATCACCCACTGTTCTCTGCTGGTTAAGGAGGATGCAGACCAGGGCATCCCTGTCCCAGTGAGCCCTTCATAGTACTCCAAGTGATCCAACAACACCTGGAGGTCCACCATGCTGAAAGCTGAGGAGAGATCCAGGAGAACAATGATGGATTGCTCTCTCTATCCCTCACCAACAGGAGGTCATTTAGCACCTAGACATGGGCAGACCTGGCACTGTTCCAAGGCCTAAAGCCTGACAGGAATGATTGGTACATGTGTAACAATCCCCTCCTACTGTTAGGAGTGGAGGTTATTCACGAGTGAGTGCCCAGCTCAGAGCTGAATGTCTGGTGTTAGCTCTGAGGGGATAGCTCAGTGAGATGACTGCAGTGTGGAAAAAGAGGGTGCCCTCGTGGCACCAGGGTGGACTCTCTAAGAGATAATCTAAGCAAGATGAAAAAGGCAAAAGACCAAACAGACTGACACAGACAGGCTCCTCAAGTTGTTAGCCTTTGGCTGAGTAGTAAGCTGTGTCTGAAACACAATAAAGAAATTAGCAGGCATTAACCATCAAAAATGTTTACATGTATGTTAAAATCACTCATCTTGGTGCACAGGGGATGGAAGGTCTCATTAAAAGCAAAGTATTTATATTCTAAAATTAGTGATGCTTTGATCAGTTTCTGTACCAGGGGTTAAATTGATGAAAAACCCACAGGAACTCGTTCCCATCCCTCTTCCTACAAAATTACATGAGAGTCCATGTTCCTCTGTCACCTGTCTCAAGTAAATATCATAGGAGAGTTCTACCTCCTAGAGGAGACAGTCCCCTTCCTACATCTCTTGAGATGAGAATCTCCAGTCCTGAGCATTTCCAATTGAATTTCTGAACATAGAAACAGAAAGCGTGCCAGCAGAAAAATACCCAGAGTTCTAGCCAGCCTGCCTGTTTCCCTGCCTAGCTCCATGCTCCACCTAACGCCGGGTTGGATTTAGAGTTCTGGTAGTCATAGTGGCTGATTCATGAGTTAAATTGGGAAAGGCGCTGACATGAACTCTGTTCCACCACCTCTCTCAAAATTGTATGAGAGTTCCTGCACCTCTGTCATCTTTCACCACTGAATACTGTAGGAGAGTTCCACCACCTGGAAATCACAGTGTGAGTGCTCTCCCATGTAAATATTTCTAATTTAACTACCGGTCTGGTTGTCACCCCTTTCCCAGGTATCCCTTCCCTTCTTCTGCTTTTGGGTCCCACTATTGCCTTATACCTGTCCCTCCCAAGTTTAAACCTTGCCACAGTTTTGGCTTCAACCACCTCTCTGGGCAGTCAGTTCCACTTGCTCGCCTCCCTTTCCTTGAAGAACTTCCTCATGTCCTCTTGAATCCCCCCACCACCACCACCACCACCCCAGTCTCCACCCAAGTCCTCTAGTTACTCTTCTCTTGTTCCTTGTAAATAAGTCCATAAAATCCACCCATGGGATACCAAAATGAGATATGGGTTCTATTTTTGCTAAAGCAGTTTGCAAAAGAAGGCATTTAACAGCTAAATAGGGCACAAATATATGTCTGGGTGTGTGAATTGATTGGGAATGGGTGCCTATGGGGTACAGCAAATCAAGAAACATTTTTAATGTAAAGAAAATGGTTGATTTTAAACTAATGTGTGTGGAACTTTGTCTCTCCCCCTCCCCCAAGCTACTAACACTGCCACCTCAGTACAATTTTGAAAAACATAACATTTGGACGAAGTTCAGTTTTTACAGGTATTTTGCATGCTGTACCTTTGGTAGTTCTTTCCCCTTCGTCCTTAGTGCTTAACATTCAGATGCAGTCAGTATCCGTGTCTGTAGATCACATCTGTTCTGCTGATTATTTCTCACCTGAAGCCATAACCTTTTGCTCCTAATGTCATCATTTCCATGACAACAGATTGTAACAAACTGAGGCTTACAGGATCTCTTCACACTGCAGTGGTCTCTAAATGTGGAACACACACACACACACACACACACATATCATCACCATCTTGCTCTAACAAAGATTCCCTCATCATCAGTCATCTTTCCTCATCAGGATGTGTGGGAAACTACCAGAATTCTGCCACAACATGCTCAGGGCCTGTTCCATTTTCAACCGAGTTCCCCCAAACTGGGCCTTTTTAAGTGTTCCTTGACTAGTAGCAGGATTACAGTGTCAGTCTTTTAGCCCAGTTCAGGTCCTTTTTCATTCTGTCCAAAGAAATAAATAGCCAAATGGACAGTTATCTCTGATGGAGGTACAGTACAGAAACAAGTATATTTTCGGTATGAATTGTTTTTCTATCAAATTCTGTTTTCGGTGGTTTGCTAACAAACATAATTTTACTGGCTGCCTTAACCCAGTCCTGTGCCTCGTACACATAGGACAGAGTTAAAGAGCAGCTGACACCTTTGGGAAAACTTTAAAAAACATAATGTTTAGACACAGTTCAGCTTGAATTTCATATGTCCACTAGAGATTTCTCCTCTTCGTTATTTATTACTGAAGAACCCCCCCCAAAGAAACAAGATCTTTATCCCTTAACGTCCTTCTGCCTTTATATGTTATTCCCTACTTGAAATGATAATGCTTTGTTGTGACACAGCAGTCTGTTGCCATAGGAATGACTATGCTATCACAAGCAGAGTATTATGACATCAGGTGGTGATTACGCAATAGGAGCTTTTGAACTCTCAAGGAAAAAAAGGTTCTGTTTTCATGCATATGACCTCAGTAATGAATAATGGGGATAAGAAATACCAAGCTAATGAGAAATATAAGCTGCCTTTTGTCCAGATATTGAGTTTTTTTTAAAGGTCTTCTCAAGGCCTCGCTGGCTATTTAAATTAACCACAGTAACTGGAAGCCAGTCTCATAACTCCACCTGACATGTCCAAGGGGTGAGATCAGCTCTAAGGCTGTGCTTGGGACTGTCTTCACTGCCAAAAACAGTGCATGACCACATTGTTACAACACTGATGTATTAACATAGGTAAATCATTGTGCAACCTGTAAGAAAAGAGGTCGTCATGCCTCACAGACCTCAGTTGCATAGTGTGCTAAGCTGTATTCTAAAACTTGCATTAAACTTTTAGAAAGAATAAGATGCACGTGGGAGGAATCCACCAGTGATGCTAATTAATAAGACTGATCATATTCTTTTTCCTTGTCCATGTTTACTTCAGGAAATATATATCACTATTAAGAATTTTCTATTGACAAGTGTAAGACCCCCGCCCCCGGAACCCTTCTGGTGTGGGGTACTCTGGGGATCAGGATGTCATGATGTAGGAGATAGTCCCTTGGATGGAAGCAGTGGGCAGGCTCGATGTGCCAGGGGACCCTGCGTGGCACTGCACTTAACTTCTATTGCAGCTATACTTGATCTCAGCTTTCTCATTTTTAAATTCATGATGCTTGATCAGACAAGCGACGCACTTAGATGAAATGTAATCTGCGGCCTCCGCATTTATAGAACAGACACGGCACCCTTCAGGCAGACCTGGAAATTACTGTACATACTAACTTCAGAAGTCAGAAAACAGTCACTGCTTGGTGTCAAAATACAGCAGTTGCAGACGAAGAATCATAATCAGCATTTATATAGTGCTTTTCATAACATTGTATCCCAAAGCGCTTTACAAGCAATGCTAGAATGGCAGTGAAGTGACTGAACCTGTAGTGGCACCCATATTGCACATCAATACTCATACACAGTCTTGGACAACTGCATGAACCATTTTTTTATGGGAATGGGAATTTTGGCCGGGACACCGGGGAAAATCTTCACACCAACAATGAGACCTGCACTCCACTGCCCAAATTAAAACTAGCAGTCGAGTGTTCTGCATCAAACTTAAGATTGATTATGTATTTATGAATTGTTTTATACATATATCTTTGAGAAAGAGAAACAAAAGTTAGAATTTTATGTCATATGACTTTTTTGTGTATCACCTGGCTTGTGACATGATTATTATCATGGTATTTAAGCAATTCAGCAACTACCAGTGCCGGCCCCCTGATGAAAACCTAAAAGGTCGAAGCACAGGGGCAACTGATTCGAGTTGCCACCATGGTCTGTTTATTCTTTGTTATTTTACATCCTGTAATAAATCTTGAGTTTGATGCAGAACACTCGACTGTGAGTTTTAATTTGGGCACTTGAGTGCAGTTCTCATTGTTGGTGTGAAGTCATATCTTGTGTGGGTTAGCGGCAACTGGACAGCACCCCACCTGTTTTCCAGTGAGCACGAGCTCTAATTACCTGTTGTCTCACCAGGGAAAATCCCCTACTCTTTGCAAAAAGTGCCTTGGGTTCTTTTACTTCCACTTGGACACCCACCAGGATGGGTAGAAGGGACCTCGGTTTAATGTCTCATCCGAAGGACGGCACCCCCCAACAGTATAGCATTCGGGTGCCAGCATTTAGGTGTAACCCCCTTGTTACCCGGGGTTACTAGAATCCCAGTAAGACCTAGTGGTAGGCAAGGAAGGCAGCTTGTGAAACTCCAGTTAAATGGATTTCACACTGTCTCACTCTGTTCTCAGTCTCAGCTGAGACTGAGGGATGACATCACCATAGAACTATCACAGCTGCACGAGCCACAGTGGAATCTGCAGAAGGGAGTTAGAGTAGAATGTTGGGAGGTTTGAACAGTCAGTGTGGGCAGTTGGAGTTTGGAGATTGTTGTGAGAGGAGCACAGCAACTCTGTGCTCAGGCTCTTGGAGCCTCAGCCCTGAAATAGGGCTACATTTAGGGAAAGGTGTGTGTTTCCGCCTAAAGAGAGACACAGTAAGCTGTTTTTTTTTTTTTAGCGGTGGAGACTGCTGATTCGGGTCTCTGTGCCCCATCCCTCAGGGGATGGGGCATGAAAGTTTGCCTGCTATTCCAGGGGCAACCCCCTGGCTATTGCTAGTGAAGAAGCTGCCTTATTTTGTCCAAGAGTGTGGGAAACAAGAAGATTTTGTGATTTGCCTGTGGGGCACCTGCAACTGGAGGGTGAGTTCTGCTCTTTCTAAAGGGCCCATGTTTCATCCTGAACTGTGTTAAAGTGGGGATTGGACTACTGAAGTAGTGGGAGGCCTAGAGTAATAGAGCCAAAAGTAAAGTATGTTGAGTCCAGCACATAGGGGAAGTCAAGACATGTAGAGGAGATGTGATATACGTCTACCCAGTAATCTACATTCCCAAGCTTTCAAAAGAGTTGTTTAGTTTCCAGAGAAATGGCAGGGTATGGATTGTGGGAGCTGGAGGTGGGAGACCCCCCATCTTTAGTAACCAGGTCCACCTCTACGGATTTGCTCTGTGGATTTCTACTTTGCCTCATGCACTTGGCCAGTGATGAGGGAAGTACCCAGACGTGGGATTGGAAGGAAATTTCTCTCTAGGAGTCGAAGGCTCTAAGGTGGTTTGGGGAGCCAGCAACAGGAAAACTGGTTCATTCCCATGTGAACCGCGGATCAAGTGGCCGGTGGGGGAGCCGGGCCAGTGGGGAAAACCCAAGTAGTGTACAAGTCAGGCTGTGTACCCAAAGCTGCGTGCAAGTCCAGGCAGTGTGCCTGATAGGTTCAGAGCCTGAGGGCTGAAATGTGAAGAAGTGTTCTGTTATCTCTAATCTGCATTACCAGGAATGTAGCCCCGTGGGGGTCTGTCTATGCTTTGTTTGTTCAGCTTGGATGCGAATAAAAGCCACACTGTAGAATCCCATTCCTGGTTTTGGACATTACAGTTATTGCTTCCTGTTTTTGGGTTTACTTGGGTGCCCCTGTGCAGAGTAGCCAAACCTAGGCCCCCAGTGCTGAGTAACCTAGTCCTCCCCGAACCCAGTCCCAACCAGGCACTGCTGTCAGCTTCAACAGCATGCCACCTGTCGTTTTGCAAAAAGGCAGGGGTCGGGGGTTACAAAAATGGAGGCACCGCTTTAGATTTAATTCTGGGAGGAAGGGTGCTCGGGCAAGGGGACTAGCGTTTTGGTTAGCTGGCAGTGGGTAGCCCAAAAAGCTGAAGCAATTTAACTAGTGTGTCACTGTGTGCTGTGGATCTTATGCTGCTGTTTAAAATGCCAACTGTTTACCAAGGAGCAGTAAAGCTAAAAGAGTGTGCCCTTGTCCTGCATCAATTGTTTACAGCGTTTTTGCCTGCTTTTTGTGTTTGCTTGCACGCATGTGCTAGAAACATAGTGCCATCATCCGAGTTTTCGGAGGTGTGTCACCCCCTCCTCCAATTCAGTCAGTGTGTTGGCAGGCGCGGCCCCTGTAAGCCAATGCATGCTGGGCTGTCTATGACAAGCTCCAAAATGCAGTGGCATACAGTTGAAAGGAGCTACGCTTCAGTGAGCAGCGATAGAATATCGCCTGCTCATGCGCACTCCCCTACACACACACACACACACACACACACACACATGCATACTCGTGCTGCCCCCCTCACGCACACTCTATAGCCGATGGGGGTGCAATCCCCATCGGCTGTGCTGCAACTCCCAAAGCCTTCCAAATGCCATGCTGTGCCCACCCCAGTGTTGTAAGTTATCGTGCATAACCCGTGATGCAATCCCCAGCTCACTGTCCCCAAAGTGCCGGGTGACACGCTGAGGCCCACCCCAGGCGTGGCAACTGATGATATGACGACAGGTGCCCAATCCTCGGCCGGCTTTACGCCCCCAGCCATCCTTGTGCCACGCTGGAGCCCACCCCAGCGTGGCAAACATCCACGTCGTCTTTTAAAAAAATAACACCTGTAAAGCAAAACGGTCCCACGCAGTCTCCCAGCCCCTCCCACAACCCCGCACCCACCCACTGCGCACCTGCCTCCCCACCCCCTCACCCATACTACCTCCAGAGCATGGCGCAATGATCGCCCGGTGGACGGAAACACGTCTGCACTCTTCAAAGCCGACGCCGAACTGAGGAAATGCGGTAAGCTGTATAATGGGCTAGATAGGGTTTTCAACTTTATTGCATATCTCAGACATTTTTGGAATTTTTACACAAATTTTCAACATGGGGTTTTGGGACCCCTCCTCATGAATTCTTGCACTGTCATGGTGTTACTCGGGCCTGAAGGGTGATTTCGCAGCCACTGTGCGAAATCACCTTTCCAAGCATGATTAATGGAAACTGCCTGCCAGTGTTCATAAGGTGGGCTCTCAAAAGACTATTTTGAAAATTTGGTAAAAATTCCTAAAATGACTGTTTCTGGCGTCGCGTTGCGCAGTTCCCACGCGCTCGTAAGTTCGCGAATTTTCAATATTTTCACTCCAGATTTTCAACATTGTCATTTTACCACACCTTCTTATGAACAGTACAGCTGTCATTTTTCACATCTCACCCAAAATGTGTTTCCGCCCATGTAGCGCACAATGGTGCAGTCGGTGTGCGAAATCAATGTACGGGACACATTAAGAAAATCACACTGACACTGTTCATGAGCAGACACCTTAAAATGGCTATGTTGAAAATTTGGTGAAAAAATTCCAAAAAATTACTGTTTTACGAGCATGCATTGTGCAGTTCCTACGCATGCTCGTAAGTTCGCAAATTTTCAATATTTTCATTCCAGATTTTCAACATTACCATTTTACCACACCTTCTTATGAGTAGTACAGCTGTCATTTTTCACATCTCACCCACAACGTGTTTCCGCCCATGTAGCGCACAATGGCGCAGTTGGTGTGTTGAAAATCAATGTACGGGACAAATTAAGAAAATCACAGTGACACTGTTCATGAGCAGAGGTCTTAAAATGGCTATGTTGAAAATTTAGTGAAATTCTAAAATGACTTTTTTCACGAGGTGTCGTTGTGCCGTTCCTACATGCGCTCAGTGAGATTCAAATTTTCAATATTTTCATTCCAGAATTTCAACATTGCCATTTTACCACACCTCCTTATGAGCAGTACAGCTGTCATTTTTCACATCTTGGCCAAAATGTGTTTCCGCCCATGTAGCGCACAATGGTGCAGTTGATGTGTGAAATCAATGTAAGGGACATAGTAAGAAAATCACAGAGACACTGTTCATGAGCAGAGGTCTTAAAATGGCTATGTTGAAAATTTGGTGAAAAAATTCCTAAAAATGACTGTTTTACGAGCGTGCGTTGCGCAGTTCCTTTGCATGCTCGTAAGTTTGTGAATTTAATATTTTCACTCCAGATTTTCAACATTGCCATTTTATTACACTTCCTTATGAACAGTACAGCTGCCATTTTTCATAGGTCACCCAAAATGTGTTTTCGCACATGTAGCGCACAATGGTGCTGTTGGTGTGCGAAAGCAATGTTTGGGACAGATTAAGAAAATCACAGTTTCACTGTTCATGAGCCGAGGTCTTAAAATGGCTATGTTGAAAATTTGGTGACAAAAGTCCATAAAATGACTGTGTTACGAGTGAGCATTGCGCAGTTTCCACGCACCCTCATAAGTTCATGACTTTGTAATATTTTCAGTCCAGATTTTCACCAGTGGCATTTTCCACACTTCCTTATGAACAGTACAGCTGTCATTTTTCACAACATGGCGAAGTGTGTTTTCACTTTCAGCACAGAGATCGTGGTCGCTGGGAAATCCATTGTTCCGGACAGATAAAGAAAATCACAGTGACACTGTTCATGATCGGAGGCACCAAAATGCCTGAGTTGTCAATCTGCTGTAAAAAATCCCAACCTAATTATATTACGGGTGTCGTTGCACAGTTTCTATATACTCGTCACTTCACCATTTTTTTTTATATTTTTACTGCAGATTTGCAACATTGCTATTTTTTACACTTGCCCATGAACAGTACAGCTGTCATTTTTTACATCCTGTTCGAAATGTTTTTGCACCTGTGGTGCTAAATGCCGTAGTCGCTGTGCATAAGCAGCTTCCGGCTAACAAACTGATATTCCCCTGTTCATGAGGTGGGGTCACAAAAAACATGTTGAAAATTTGGAGTGAAAATACCAACGAATGCCTGAGGTATTAGGGTTTCCAACCATAACGTCCAACCCTGTAGAGAATGACAGGCATCAGGGGTGTGACTTGGGATTCTTGCCTGTAATGCTTATACCATTCCACACCCTGCAGCCAGTGAGAGGCATCGAGGTATGGCTTGGACTCTTTGGCCCCAAAGTTCACCCCATTCTCCTATGTTGCACCCATCTCACCATATTTTCTAATGGAATGGGGTGCGCATAAGGGCCAAAGACCCCAAGGAACACCGTGACACTTGTCAGTGTCTGCAGGGTGGGGTGTGATGAAATGGCGTGGCCGTTATGCCTGACAACCCAAAGGCACACCCCAATGCCTGTCACTCTCTGCAGGGTGGTGTTGGGGTTGGCTTCAGTTCAATACTTCACTGCCATTCCTATTACGCAGCTCTGTAACTTCTACACTACCACTGCCAATGCCAGCAAGCAAACATTCGGCATTGACAAATGCTTGTTAAAAGAACTGCGGTGATAAAGAAAAGTGTGGAAGACTAGGGGTAGCAACAGGAAAATTGTGCCCTGGACGTTGGAAATGCTTTTAAAAGAACTGTGTGATTAAGAAAAGTGTGGAAGACTAGGGGTAGCAACAGGAAAATTGTGCCCTGGACGTTGGAAATGCTTTTTAAAGAACTGTGTGATTAAGAAAAGTGTGGAAGACTAGAGGTAGCAACAGGAAAATTGTGCCCTGGATGTTGGAAATGCTTTTGAGTGAACTGAGAGACTTGCAGTGTGAATGGCCATGCTAAATGGCTGCAATGGGCTCCCACCGTGGAGTCAGTTGAAGAAAAAAAAGTGGTTTCTGCAGTTTAAATTTGCCTCCTCGACGATCGCCGTGAAGAGAAGAGCACTCGCGAGGAAGAAGAGGCTCATTTGCATGGCGTCGTGTGATTGGTGAGGCTGCAATCAGTCCCGCCCCTCAGCCAGCTCTACAGTGACTGCCCAGCATTCGAGAGGGAGTGTGAGTGGAGTGCGTGTACTGGCTAGTGGAGGAGCGTCGCGGTGATTAAAAAGCGCTGTAAAACTTCTAAAAATAGACTGTTTTGTTCAAAATCGGGCTCAACCCGCATCTCGGTCATCTGAATTGCGACTGTGGTGATTGGGAAGACGATCGGCAGGACTGCCCACCCGTTCTCTTTCTGAGGCCTCCAAGACTGGCTGCAGGCTGTTTTCCATCGCAGCAAACAGCTACTGATAACAGTGAGTACCAACAGTAAAAGTTGCTCAAACAGTGATTTTCTGCCAAAAGCCAGCTAAATATGTGTGCAGCAGTGTAATCGCTTTGCAAGTAACGACTGTGTTGAGTTCTATCAGCAAGTGCAAGTCTGCTAGGCCATTGACTGTGTGCATAGTTATGAATTCAGCATCAGTTTAAAGTTTTAAAGCCAGAGAGAGACTGTGAGTTGTAGCCAAATGTGCAGCACTAGTTTACAGGCAATCCAGTGCTTAAAATCCTGAGGCTTTAAGGGACTGTGAGTTAAAGAAATGTTTCCAGCAAGTGAAAAGTCCGTGGAAAATCATGTACATGTGTTAGAAAAAAAACAGTGCAAGTTTGTGCACTTTGAGCAAAAGTTATCAGTAGTGTGTGTAAATCGGATGCGCAGTGGCTTGACCCAATTTCTCAATGTTGATGTGCAGGAGTGCTGCCGCCGCCATTACAGGGTGGGGTAGTACAGTAAACACAGCAGCAGAGGAGCTATTTTAAAAGTAAAGAAATTGTTCAGTAAAGTGGTACTTTCAGTAACAGTGAGCTTTTGTTTGTCTTCCCTGCAGTTATAGCCTCAGGACCAGCTCGCTCCCTGGATCATGCCTGGGCTGCAGTAACAGCAGTAGTAAATAGATTAAGAGACATTGAAAGGTGTTATTATGGAGGACAACTGTCTCATGTGGCGATTCCTGGATATCAGGTGCATGTGTGTTAAATATGCTTAAATGCTGGAATGGACGTCTTCATGATACCTCACTGTGCTGGGTGCCTAGAAAAATATGGCTTGTATAAAGTGCCCCAGATTCGTTTGGCTCCCGCATGGACAATGGTTCAGGAATCTGTAGTTGGCAGCACACAGCACCAGGCAGAGCCTGTTGAAGAAGGCCCCTCGGAGGAGTGTGGCACAAAGCTAGAGGGTGCAGATTTAGAGACAGAACCAGATGTTGAAGTTTCAGATGCTGGATCTCAAAAGGAAAGTTCAGATAAAGCATCAATAGACCCCTGGGGGGGCCTAGCCCAAGTCTCATAGGAGAAGATGAGATGCGGGAGGCCTTTGAATGGGAGGTGTCGACCTCCGTGCCTAGTGATGAGTGGATAGTCTCAGGAGAGAGGACGACTGCTCACTCCTGGGCTCAGATCCTCAGTGAGGAAGAAGATGAGGGGGAACCTATGTGGCCTTGTGAAAAAGGAACGGGTACACAGCCTCAAGCTCTTGCCTTGGAGGAATGCGTGGAAGAGAGTGGTGATGCCACTGCCCTGGCTATGCAAGAAGAAGAAGTCAGGGATCCATTTCTAATCTCGTTGAGGATGCGTAGCTGGCAGAACCAGGACTGGCCGCCCCCAAACCAGGCCAGCGGTCTCAGGTTGACCAAAGCTAGTAAAGAGGAGAGACTGGTTCGTAGGAAGGCGAATGAGATCTATGGGATGACCTTTCCTACCTTTCCTCGGAGAGTCTGAGAGGAGATTGAGAACAGCAGGAAATCCTGGATCTGGGCCAAAGCAATGAAATGTGTGCATCCTGGTGCAAACAAGCATGTCAAGAACAGACTGTTTCATGAGAAATATACCCAGTGGAAGAGAGGCAGGACACTGTTTATGGACAGAGTGCGAATAGTGGACGGAGTGGGACGTGAAATCTTCCACTGTGTGAATTATGTGCGCCCAGATGGGGTAATAATTCAAGCTCCTGACCCCCTGTACTATTGGCCTCAATGCAAGGACCTCCCAGCAAATGTGCCCATGCCTACCAGATGGAAAGCCGAGCAGTGGTAGTCAATACTGCCACACCAGCCTTTGTAGTGCCTTTATTGATCTGCCAGTATGGACATCCAGGACTAAGGTGCCCCACATTCATCAGTTCTACAGTGTACTGCCCTTTCCAGAATCCATCGACTGTCCCACCAGATGACTTCAGATCCAGAGAGGACACCAGCCCAGCTGTATCCTGATCCATCGCCTGGTAATCAGATGACGTCAGACCAGCTGTTTTCCTTTTTTTTGTTCCTGTTCTAAGGTTCCATCTCCAGAGATGACATCATCCCCGCAGTTCCCAGATGTGCCCTCCTGTGGTTCCCGGAAGATGTCCGCCCAGCTGTATCGGAAGAATGCTGCCAGGGAGAGTCTTCGGCAGAGGAGCAGATCGGTGCAGATTTTTCATTCTACAAGGGGCTGGTAAGTCCGATCTTTTCTATCTTTATGACATTGCAGTACACACCCTAAACTAGCAGACTCCAGAATGTGTGAACTGTCCTCAAAGACTCTCCCCTTTGGGACTTTGGCCTGCTAGAACTGTGCTTCACCGGGCTCCGGCCCAGAAGAGACTCTTTAATGGACTAGCCTTCGGGCACTGTGGTCACTAGTTGGGACTTTTAGGGCACTCCGTCCCCCCAAATGTGTATTGTAAATAATGTCGTTGTTTTCTATTGTTTTCTAATGTATATACTGTTTTTCTACCTTTCTTAAAAAAAAAAAATCTTTTTGGGATTCTCCAGTGTTTTGATGGTAGGGGTTTAGGTAGATGGTGTATGCAGATTAGGAGTGTGTGTTGTCTTTCTTTTTCTTGCAGATGTTCCTGAAGAAGATAGAAGAGAAGACAAGAAGAGGAGAGGGGGCTCATCGGAGTTCCTCACTAGTACTTTAGTGTGTAGAACTTAAAGTACTGTGGTTGTTATTGTTGTTGTTACTATATTAACCCTTTCCTTCCACAGGTGTGGTTGTGGGGGTAGGGAGGCAGTAAAGTGATGTAATGGTGTGTTATTAGTTCTTGGTGTGTGGTTGCAGGGTGCCCAAGGTTGGGGAGGTCCCCGGGTTGTTTTGTTTTGGGGTGTTAAGTTAGAGGCAGACAGATTTTCCCTAGAGGGCTGGGAGGGATAGACAGGCTGTAGTTCTGAACAGCCGTAGGGACTGCAGTGCTGAGCTATTAGGGCTATGCTCTGGACAGTTCTACCAGAGCCACTAGGCGGCCATAGTAAGTGTATGGAGTAGAGGCTGATATGTCAGCTAAAGGCCTCTAGGCCCTTAGTGTTGCCTGCCTGTACTCGCACATGGTAGGAGGGGGCCTGATCATCCCCCTCCGCAGGTAGCACAGAGGGTGGGATGGCCTAAGCCGGGTAAACAATGACTCATGGACAGTCATGTTCCTGGTCATGGGCAAGTGTACCCCCTTGTTACCGGGCTACTTAGAATCCCAGTAAGACCTAGTGGTAGGCAGGGAGGCAGCCAGAAACTCCAGTTAAATGGTTTCAAACTGTCTCACTCTGTTCTCAGTCTCAGCTGAGACTGAGGGATGACATTACCATAGAACTATCGCAGCTGCATGAGCCACAATGGAATCTGCAGAAGGGAGTTAGAGTAGAATGTTGGGAGGTTTGAACAGTCAGTGTGGGCAGTTGGAGTTTGGAGATTGTTGTGAGAGGAGCACAGCAACTCTGTGCTCAGGCTCTTGGAGCCTCAGCCCTGAAATAGGGCTACATTTAGGGAAAGGTGTGTGTGTTTCCGCCTAAAGAGAGACACAGTAAGCTGTTTTTTTTTTAGTGGTGGAGACCGCTGATTTGGGTCTCTGTGCCCCATCCCTCAGGGGATGGGGCAGGAAGGTTTGCCTGCTATTCCAGGGGCAACCCCCTGGCTATTGCTAGTGAAGAAGCTGCCTCATTTTATCCAAGAGTGTGGGAAACAAGAAGATTTCGTGATTCACCTGTGGGGCACCTGCAACTGGAGGGTGAGTTCTGCTCTTTCTAAAGGGCCCATGTTTCATCCTGAACTGTGTTAAAGTGGGGATTGGACTACTGAAGTAGTGGGAGGCCCAGAGTAATAGGCTTAGCCGAAAGTAAAAGTATGTTCAAGTCCAGCACATAGGGGGAAGTCAAGACATGTAGAGGAGATGTGATATACGTCTACCCAGTGATCTACATTCCCAAGCTTTCAAAAGAGTTGTTTAGTTTCCAGAAGAATGGTAGGGTATTGATTGTGGGAGCTGGAGGTGGGAGACCCCCCATCTTTAGTAACCAGGTCCACCTCTACGGATTTGCTCTGTGGATTTCTACTTTGCCTCATGCACTTGGCCAGTGATGAGGAAAGTACCCAGACATGGGATTGGAAGGAAATTTCCCTCTAGGAGTCGAAGGCTCTAAGGTGGTTTGGGGAGCCAGCAACAGGAAAACTGGTTCATTCCCATGTGGACCGTGGATCAAGTGGCTGGCGGGGGAGCCGGGCCATGGGGGAAAACCCAAGTAGTGTACAAGTCGGGCTGTGTACCCAAAGTTGCGTGCAAGTCTGGGCAGTGTGCCTGGTAGGTTCAGAGCCTGAGGGCTGAAATGTGAAGAAGTGTTCTGTTATCTCTAATCTGCATTACCAGGAATGTAGCCCTGTGGGGGTCTGTCTATGCTTTGTTTGTTCGGCTTGGATGTGAATAAAAGCCACACTGTAGAATCCCGCTCCTGGTTTTGGACATTACAGTTATTGCTTCCTGTGTTCGGATTTACTTGGGTGCCCCTGTGCAGAGTAGCCAAACCTAGGCCCCCTGTGCCGAGTAACCTAGTCCTCCTCGAACTCAGTCCTCACCAGGTACTGCTGTCAGCTTCAACAGCATGCCACCTGTCCTTTTGCAAAAAGGCAGGGGTCGGGGGTTACATAGGTATGAGCCCAATCCCATTGTGGGACTAGAACCAACAACCTTCTGGTCCAGAGGCGGATGTGCTACCAGCTGAGCCACGCTGACACCTTCAGTTCACTGTAGACAGGCGAGGTTATAAACCTAATATGAGCCTTGATTCACTGGGCTTCAAAGGTTTCTCTAGCACTAAGTTCTGAATTCTGAGCATCTCAACAGATGAGTTTTGTTGCATAAAGCACATCCATTAGTTCTTGGACACTTTCGTGAAGTTGATGATAAATGGTTGGCCAGTGGACTGAAGTACAGCATCCTGCCACAAGGTGATGACTACATAAGGTGCTTTACACTACACAATCCATGGCCCTTCTCTTCAGGGCCTGCTTGAACTGTTAATACATCAGGATGATTCCTGTTGAACAAATACAGAACACTAATCTTGTAGTACCTCAGGGCTTTCACCGCAGAATGGTGATGATGGGTTCGATACCCTCCATGCTCAAGGGCTAGGCATTAGTTACAAGTTCCCATGTGACTGCCTGGTAAGTATGGCGATGTCTGCTTTCACAGCTTACAACAGCCACACAAGATAGTTGCTGTGGCAATAAGGCAGGCTGCCTTAGAGCCAGCTATTGGAGGCAGTAGAGTGTAATGGTTAAGGGCACTAAGCTGCAAACCTGGAGACCTGGGTTTGAATCCCATCAGCACCCACTGGCATACTGTGTGACCCTGAGCAAGTTGTTTAACTTCCTTGTGCTCCCAGGTCACACCTGGAAACAACTTCTGGCTTAGGGTGCTTTTCCTGGTTAAACAATTTTCCCCTTCCCCTTCAGACACCCCTCCCTGGCGATTCATGTCTACCCAGATTTATGATGACAGACCCCCAACAACTACATTCAGGTGGAAGCCACCTCCTCCCGTGGGGGGCTGCTCAAAAACAGTAGTTCACATTTCCACCCTGAGGGTGTCTCTCTCTCTCTCTCTCTCTCTCTCTCTCTCTCTCTCTCTCTCTCTCTCTCTCTCTCCCTCTCCTTTTTCCCCTTCCTGGAGTTCCCAACCCCCTTAATATTTTGGCTTCCTTTTTACTTCCAGTGCCAAAGGATGATTATGGTCAGAAACCCATCCTAGTAGTGACTCTCCATCTTACAGTGGGCAATACAGGGCCTGGAATTGGAAAGCACTGCCTATGTCAGTGCAGTTCTCAGCTGGAAGCCGACACTAAAGCCCTAGTTTCAGAAATTGATTACTGTTCAGCATGTGTCTGCCTGACATGACATTCAGCTCTGCTTCCACTAACCTAATGAAGAGAATATAACCATTACAAGCTAGTTTCTCTAAAAAACTTATTGCTAGGCCAATAAAAGGCATCACCAGCAACATTTTTGCTTTCCTTTTGTTTGTTTCTTATACCAAAAAGAGAAACCAATTTTTTATCAGTGGGGTTTGATGTTTTTTTACTTGGGGCAAGATGTTTATTGTTATAATACAGTATTGGGTTTGTCACTTTTGCCCCCCAAATGTGACATCTAAATCCCAGAATACCATTGTTGTGATGCCATCTTTCTGATAATACTATCACTGTGATGTCACAACAACAGTTTTACAAGACTGAACATTCTGGAAAAACCTTGTGGCAAGCTAGAGTTTGCTTTGCGTTTGCCTACAAAAAAGAAATGATGACTCTGTGTGTGCTCAGATATCAAAAGGAAGCCCTTTGTTAACTGCGAAAAGTACTTAAAAAAAAAAAGGCGTATCAGCAGGGTATTACAGCACTGGGATTACACACGAGCGTGAGTTAGAACGGGAGCTCTAGAGAGCCAGCTGGTGGTACTGGGGGTTGAGCCATTGGATGCCACACCTAACGCCATGCCGGTGATCCGGATTCGTGAATGGACCTGGGTCGCCAGGGGTCAGTGGGGGGAGAGAGGACAGAGCATCCGGAGAACTGCTCTCCTCTTCGGGAGGGTTCCATGTTGTCCTGCCTCGCTAATTGCTCTCTGGTGATGACTAGAGGGCAACACGGGTTGGGAAGCACACTCCAACATGGTTATGTGTCAGTAGGGAGGGGGATGAGAAGAAACAGGAGGAAAAAGGAGCCTGGCAGGGCTCAATGATGGTCTGCCGGACCGAGGGCTGACCCCAGCTTCTGGACTGGGTCCCTAGGAAGGGGGCACCAGCTTCCTGGCCCCACCACGGGGGGGGGGGTTAAGCCATGGTGGATTCTCTGGGGTCAGCTAAATGTGGTGCAGCGGGACCTGAGAGAGAGTCCTTCCTTCAGAGGGCCAACACCCCTGCCAGGGCTCGGAGGATACACATCTATATAAAAAAAAGGAAAGGGGGGCTCCAGGACTGCAGGGACTTGATGTGAGCTGGAGTTCTCAGAGGGAAAATATTAAATCCTTATATTAAGAAAAGTAATAAATAGCAAACTGTGTCAACGTAGCTAAAATACCATTTTGAAATTCTGGTGTCATGTTGGAACCTCTTGAGCTTCATTCTTGAGGTTCTCAGGTCATCAGAACCTCTGAGGGGTGTTACGGCTTTGTAATACCTAGTTCTATATAAGTGTCTTGTTTGTTTATTCAGTCATACTGTATTTGCTTTTCTATCACTGTAATATTGTTTCATTTGTTGTCTCTTTGTTGTACCTGAAAATTGGCATTTATTTGCGTAGTGTACCAACCTACATAACAAAAACTAAAGAAACAATTTTCCACTTGTGCACTTTCAAGGTGAAAGTATTCACTTACAGGTCATTATCAAAATGTGACTTACAATAACCATGGCTATCGAAACCAGTTGTTTTCGTCCACTACACAATCACATCCTTTCATGTAGTACCATAACGCTACTGACCCTGGTGAACGTGCTGCAGGAAATGACTAAATACTTACTACTTATTAGCCTGCTGTACTCATGGAAACACGTGGGTGGTGTGTGTGTGTACAGCATAGTAACATTTACAGTTTAATCTGTATCAGAGGGATACTTTTACCAAGAATGCTGGTATTTTTAAACAGATGTTTCTGGAGGAAGGGCATTTCACACATTTTAAACAGCAGCACAGATCTCAGAAACCAGAAGCAGAATACAGTCAAAACTACCTAATAAGGAAGGCATCTAAAGGAACTTACATATATCCATATGTTGGGTAGTATTTGTCATGTTTAATACACACTGTATCTCATTGTGTTTTACAAGCCGTGAGCACCTGCTTTAGCCATTGAATGGGCTCCGGGAGGGGAAATGAGATATGTACGTATTAAGGAGAGGTCAGGCTGGCTAAACACATGGGTTTTGGAACCATAGGGCCACCCCCTACTATTTTACATGTGTGTCCTTTAAGCCATTCAGGCATAAAGTACCCTTTCAAAATTCATCCACTATTATAAGCTCTAAATGACCTTTCAAACTTCAGCCCCCAACTTTTTGCAGTGTTCCAGCACCCTTGGTTACACAGTGGGAGGGGGAGAGAGAGAGAGAAAGAAAGACAGAGCTGTAAAGAAGCACTCAGGAGGGTTAAAGAAATTGTGCAGGTTGCAGTGAAAATCTTGTCCTTTTTTTATTCTATTTGATTGTTCCATACTTCCTGTCTTGTGTGATATCCTTTTTCCCCATTTTGAGTCTGCTTTAGGAGTTTTTTTTTAATTATTGAATTAATAATTTATAGGGGTCCTAGTACCCCTTGCAGGGTTCTCAGCATCCTGTAGGGATCTAGTTCCCACTCTTCCCCTCTCTCCTTCTTTGTACCCCCTCTTTTCTTTCTCCCTCTCTCACCCCCATCCTGCCAGGACCTTACCCCCTTGCAGGGTTCTCAGCATCCTGAAGTGGTCTAACTCCCAGCAGGCATTCTCTACAACTCTACTTCTCTCTCATCCCCATAACTACTGGGTCCTTGCCCCCCCCCAGGGTTCTCATCATACTGAAGGGGTCTAGCTCCCAGTATGCCTCTCTAATCCTCCCTTCTCTTCTTTCTGCCCCTTCTTTCCCACAAGCCCTCTCCCCTTGTCTTTCACTGCCATCAAATCAGGTAAACCTAGCATTACCTATTCTCCTGTATCTACCTGCCACTTCCAGCACTTTAAGATGCCCCCCCCCAGACATCACCTTCCTTGTTACCTGTTATTACTCTCATAGTTATGATATTGTCGACCCTGTATGTTGTGTCTCTGCGTTACTACCAGACTTACTCTATTGTTGCCTTGGTTAATGGACTGTTTATGTGTCGCATGTCTTGGATTTTATGTAATTAGCTGGACTTTGTTTTTGCCTGTTCTTGTGCAATTTATGCACATACTGTAGCTGAATACGTTTTTGCACTGTCCACTATGTATCTGCTCCTCCCAGGACACTTCTGGAAATGAGCTGTTCTCAGCACATCTTTCCTGGTGAAACCTTTCAAATAAATAAAAGGAGAGCTTTCTTTAATATGGCTCGGTCCTTATTTTCATCAGTATTCTCTGTTGTTTTAAAAGCCCACAGTTTAAAGCAACAGAGGCTCAAGGGTTACAAGAAGGAGCAGAGGCACTGTGGGTCACCCTGGAGGTGGGGAACAGGACAGCCATTCGCACTGGATTTTTTTACAGGCTTCCGGCACAGGAGGAGGAATCAGATGAAGCTCTTGCGGAAACCATCCACAAAATGTCAGCCAAAGGGGAACTGCTACTAATGGGTGACTTCAACCTGCCTGCAGTAGATTGGAGCACTCAAACTGCAAGTACAACAAGCGGCAAGCACTTCATGACTGCCCTGAATGGGGCAAACTTAATATAGATGTAGCAGAACCAAACTGTGAGGAGGCTATACTGGATTTGGTCCTGACCAATGGGGACAGGATCACAGATGTGGACTTCGTGGAGTTGGGCAGAGATACTGAACAAGCACTTTTGCTCAGTATTCACCAGGGAAGGGGAGAGCGAGGGACTGAGACTTATTAAGAGGGGTATTCAAGGGAGGGAGGTAGACACCATCCCATTCACTGTGGAAAGAGTCCTAGAAGAACTTGGGAAAATAAAAATAGATGAGGCAATGGGGCCAGATGGGATCCACCCCAGAGTACTAAAGGAACTCAGGGAAGTGCTGGCAGAACCACTAACTGCCCTTTTCAATGCACCACTAGAGATGGGGCGGTACCTGAGAACTGGAGGAGGGCCGATGTGGTCCCTCTCCACAAGAGTGGAAGTAGAGAGTAGGCAGGCAATTACAGGCCTGTAAGCCTGACCTCAGTAGTGGGGAAACTAATGGAGTCCTTTCTTAAGTAGAGGATTATGAAGTTTCTGAAGGATAGCGGGGCACAGGATCCAAGGCAGCATGGATTCTCAGTGGAAAGGATCTGTCAGACAAATCTTATAGATTTCTTTGACTGGGTAAACCATTGTGGTACGTTAGGGAGGGGCGGTGGATGTGGCCTACCTGGATTTCGGCAGGGCTTCCGACAACTTCCTGCACCGGAGATTGTTAAATAAATTGGGAAGCCTGGGAGTAGGTCCTACGGTGGTAAAATGGGTTGGGAACTGGCTAATGGACCAGACTCAGAGGGTGGTGGTAAATGGCATGAAATCTGAGGAGAGGGAGGTGACCAGCAGGGTGCCACAGGGATCAGTGCTGGGGCCAGTCCTATTCAATGTCTTCATTAACGACATTGCAGAGCATCTGGAGGGAAAGGTGTGCCTCTTTGCAGATGACACCAAGATCTGCAACAGAGTGGACACACCAGAGAGGGTAGGAAAAAAATTAGAAAGGACCTACTCCTATAAGAGGAGTGGTCGGTGTCTGGCAGTTGAGTTTCAATGCTAAAAAGTGCAAGATCATGCACCTGGGTCATAGGAATCCAAGGGATGAGTACAGGATGGTTGGGGAAATTCTGGCCACCACAAGTCAGGAGTGAGACCTGGGGGTTATCATATCTGATGACCTGAAGGTGACCAAACAGTGTGAAAAGGTGGGGAGAGCAAACAGAATGTTTGGGAGCATAGGTAGGGGCATAACAAGCAGGAGAAAAGAGGTGATGGTGCCACTGTACAGATCACTGGTGAGGCCTCAGCTGGAGTACTGTGTCCAGTTCTGGAGACCACATCTCCAGAAGGACATTGACAAAATAGAGGCAGTCCAGAGAAGGGCAATGCAGATGGTACATGGACTGCACTAGAAGCTCTCCGAGGAAAGACTTAAGGACCTTGATATCTATTCACTGGATGAAAGAAGGGAGAGGGGAGATATGATAGAGACTTTCAAGTACCTTAGGGGAATAAACAGGGTGCCAGTAGAAAGCATATTTCAGAGAAAACTCTGCACAAGAACAAGGGGGCATGCTATGAGGCTGAATGTTCAAGGGTAATGTTAAGAAGTACTTTTTCACTGAAAGGGTGGTGGAGCCATGGAACAGCCTTCCAGCAGAAGTGGTGGGCGCAAAAACAATATGGGAGTTCAAGAGTGCCTGGGATAGACATAAGAGTACCCTGGAGATATGCAGAGCAGGAGAGCCACATATCAGATAGGCTGTGGGGCTGCAGCAGTGAGTAGGGAAATGGGCAGACTAGGTGGGTAGTATGGTCCTTAACTGCAGACAGATTCTGTGTTTCTAATATCACTTTTTGTGTGGCTAAAATGAGCTGGCATGCAGCAGTCAGTGCTCCCTGGCATTAAAGGATGAATGGTGTACTAAAACAGCTGAGAATAATTATGAAAACCTGATCAGTGCCATGTTGAAAGGAGTGCTTCTTTTGTTATTTCAGATGTAAAAGAAGTGGTAAGGCAGACTCATAATGGGGAAAGAAAGGTATCGTACAAGACAGGAGGAAAGGGGCAATCTAAAACACAATAAAAAAGTATGGGTCAAAACTGTCAACAATGACATGCACTGCTGCTTTAACTACAAAGAATGATGGAGAAAAAATTAAGCACATGAAGGTTAAGTGACTTGCTTCAGGTCACACAATCAGGGATGCATATTTGGTTCAAACTCAGATCACCAGGTTTTCAGCTCTGCACCCTAACCACTAGGCTACAGTGCCTGCTGACAGATTTCTGATCATACCCATACATCTGGGGTGGAGGCATACCCGAGTGATTCCATGTGTAGTGATTTGGAACCTATTGGATGTAACGTGCTGCTGATTTGAATTGATAACTGAACAACAAAAGCACATGCTTTTTAACACTGACTCTTACTAGTGCCGTGATTTCTTTGTATGGTTTAAAAAATAGCAGTTGTTTCAAAGATGGGATCTTTCTCTGCTAGATGGTTACATTTCTTATATTAAGTATAAGCTGTAGATTGTGATACAGTAATTGCATTTCAAAAAGTGCATTCAACTGCTTTTATCTCTGTACTGTCAGTTCAGATTTAATGTCTATGTACCGTTAAACTGAAAATTCATTTTGCAATTGCACCTGGTCCAAACCTCACAAGCACTCCTGCCAGTTTGACATTTCTGTAATAAAAATGTGCTCAATATTCAAGTTGGGCAGTACCATTTTTAGGAAGTAGGGGCACTCTCTATGTCTCACCAGCTGCAGTCTGACAACTGTAGCAATGGGAGCTGGTGAGAGATTAACATCATAGAGTGCCAGGCCTTCTTAGAAATTTATGCTGCCAAGCCTGAGTATGGAGCACGTCTATATTATATAAAAGCAAAACATACTGCCTGCCTGCATAAAGTGAATGAAGGGCTTGGGCTGGGTGGAATCCCATGTTATGTATTCAAAATTGTGCCCTCTAGGATAGCTGTATGAGAAGGCACATCTCGTGTTTTGGAGGTCCCAGGGTGACAGCAGGTTAAGTACATATGGTTACAGAGATGATGTTTATCCATTGCACACAGCAAGTCCTACAGATCTATGTGTTAAACCATTGAATAATATACATATTGTATTTTCAATCTGAAGGTGCATATTCTGTTTAAGAGTACTATTTGCAAGCAACTCAAAAGAGAATGTAAAAAACGTGTGTAAAAATATGGTGCAGCATAAGAGATCGATGTTGATAATGTTTGTTACAAGGTGCTGGCCTTGGGTACTGGTGCCAGATTTTCATCTCTTTACTGAATGTCCTTATCCTGAGTACCATTCTTCAGAGGTACTGCCTTTCTGTGTGTCTCTCTCTGCAAATTGTTAATGATTTCTGATTTGGTAAATTATATAGAGAATAATGCATATGTAGGGAGTTGATATGGAGTTTTTTCACACACCCAAGTTGTGTGATAATATGTAAACCTGAGAGCGAAGCTCGAGAAAGTTTAAAATATCACACAACGAGGAATAATGAATAACTCATTCCCCCAATATGTTTTATTTTTATAATAACTGGCACCAAAACAAATTAAATATAAGTATTACCATTACGAGAAGACGCGAGACGAAAACGCTCCTACTTCCTTACTAATAGGCACGCCCCACGCTATTCAAAGACTGACATCACATACCGTGCTAGCGTGGGGGCATGCCTACTAGTAAGGAAGTAGGAGCGTTTTGGCAGCGGGTCTCCGTGTTGCTTTTACTTCGTCTTTGAAACTGTTTACTTTTGGAATGCGAAAAGGCAGGCTTTACATCGAGATCAGAAGTCGTCATCAACCCGCGGGTTGATACGACTTTTTACAGTTCTCAAAAACGGGTTGATAACAGGGATCACCAGTTATTATAGTCACATAGCACATTGTGAACATTTAATAAAATACTAAAGGCTAGGCAGTATATGCAATTATATAGGAGGGCTGTGTAGTTAAGTGGCCAGAGTGCTGAACTGGGAAACAAATCCCAGGTTTGGCTCCCTCGAAAGCCACTAACTAAAAATGTGACCTTGACTTCATCTGTTGACCTCCCCCTGATTTAAGCCTCCTAGCTGTACATTTGGACAAAACCCTGACACCACTGAAAACAAGGTGCTGCATGGGGAAGAGTAAGAGGTCAGAGAGATCATACATGGGGCACCACCAGTGTCAGTACTACTGAATGTGTTCATCTGTAACATGGGGGAAGGATTCAAAGGAAGGATTTGTCTCTTTGAAGATTCTGGAAGAGTAGATTCTGAGGAGTGGGTCAGAGACCTAAAGACAAACCTAAGAAAGTTGGAGGGTGCTCCAAGAAATGGCAACTGAAGTTTAATGCCAAAAAGTGCAAACTTAAGCACTTACATACAGAAAAATGGAAGATGGGTTATTAGTTGGAGGGGAGGGGAGACAGTCTGACCACTGAAGAAAGGGACTTGGGAGTCCTCATCAGTGACAGTTTAAAGTCAACGGCCCAGCACACCAAGGCACTAGGGATGGCAAACAGGATGCTGGGATGTATTGGGAGGGTGTTCTCTAGTAGAAGGAAAGAGGTGCTGTTATCCCTGTAAGGGTCACTGGTGAGGCCGCACCAAGATGATACAGGGTCAGCAGGGTAAATCATATGAGGACCATCGGGCCAGTCTGAGCATGTACCCACTGGAATCCACAGGAGAGAGAGGGGACAAGATAGAAACATTTAAATATCTGAAAGGGATAAACAGGGTAGAGTGTCATGACCTGTTTAAGGCATAGTGAGGGGTCAGCATCTATGGGGCATGAATATAAACTGGTAGGAAGTAGATTTACAAAGGACATAAGGAAGTGTTTCTTCACAGAAGGGGTGGTAAAAAAGTTTTCTAAGGGAGTGGTAAACGCCCAGGTGGTGACAGGTTTCAAGAGAGCATGGGACAGCTGTAAGGGTGGGTAAAAACTAAGGCAAGGAAGAGGTTGGGTAGTTGGGGGCATGAGCTTTTCTCTGTCAATATGTGGTCAGCATAGGCAAGACTAAGGGAAGATAGGCACAACTTGGGTACTAAAATGGGCAGACATGATGATTATAGGTCCTTTTCTGTTGACACCTGTCTGTTTCTATCTTAGTTGGGTGATCCTGGGTAAATACACTGCTAGAAGGGAAAGCAAAAAATACCTTCTGTGAATAAGTAAAATATAAGACATCATACCTGAAGATGAACTGTTTATCAGTCTGGAATGGGGATCAACATTTTTAGAGTATTTAATCATGTCAAAGTAGTATTTGCAAACATTTTCATATTATACTCATTGTAGATCAAGGGAGCTCTCCTGACCAATTGAAGCGCTCCCTTCCTCCGCATGTGAGACACTCTTATTCTGTCAGAGTATCTCACACGCAGCTGTCCTGAAAAAGAGCACGTTTTTGAAAATGTTTACATATGATTGATGTATCTTGATCGATAATATATTAAGCCCGTGACCAAGACCACTCTTACAGTTGTAATACTGGTGTCACTTACATCCTTACAGTATCAGAATCACTCCGATTCAGTTCAATTAAATTTTATTTAGAGAAATATCCATTGAGATAGGCTCATTTGCAGTGGTGTCCCTTACATTGTGCAAACAGTTTCCATTACTACTAGCAAAGTGAAATACAATTATTGTTGTATAAAAGTATCATAATGCAGGGTATGATGTAAATAAAACAGTGTAAAATGATAAACACTCATAGCTTAGAAGACATTTCTAGCTGATATTTAACCATATGATCCCATGCTTTTCCTCTGTCTCCTGGACAGCGAGGACCAAACTGAGTGGCAGTATTTTGAAACCAGTGTTGTAGTGCTGTCGGTGAAGGCTTCCTACTCCATATCAGCCCTAAAGCTAGCTGGTAGAGAATTCCAAAGATCGGGGACACAATAGTTAAAAAAAATTGTGGACCTTTGAGTTTTTAACTCGTGAGACTGTCAGCTCATATTGTCCACCTGTTCTTAATGATGTTGTTTTGAATATTTCTAGCAGACATTCCTTTAGATAATTTGGTACTTGACCATAAATGTGCTTCACAGAAAAGACAACTTTGTGCCACTTTCTGTGGTTGTCTAATGACAGCCAGTCCGGTCTTTTATATAACTCACAGTGGTGAGTCGTTTTAGGGCAATCTAAAATTAATCTGGTAAGTCAGTTATACAGAACATCGTCTGTTTCGTTTTTTAACAGTGGAATAATCATAAATGATGTCTGTATAATGTCTGGATTATCTTTTGCCACAGGTAAGTTGTTAAACCATTTTTGTATCTATGCAATAGTCTAACATTTGTACCAGGTTTTATTACAATACAATCCTTGAGACTGTTACTGGTACCACTTCGTTCATGCCAGAACCCTAGATGTTTGTAGTGGTTCACCGGTTCAAATGCTTGGCTGTCCAAAGTGAAAGTCGTTTGCAGTTCTCGCACCTTAAGAAGATGCATCAGACCACTCTTACAACTGTATTAGTAGTCTCAATGGTGGTGTTTACATCACGGCAATGCTGCAAAACCACAAGAAAAGCTGAGCACCTTACATATCGATGAACATTGTCTTCTACAGGGGTGAATGCATCAGCTTAAGCCATCCCTTTTTTATATGGCACATAACTGAAGTAATTAATCAAGTAAATTATTCAAGCCTCCAAAAACTTGTGCTAAATTCACAATTCAACTCTCCTTTAAGCGTCATTACAGTTTAGCTGTTAAACGGGGGTACTCCTGATTTAAAGTGCTACAGCATTACAGAAAGTGCATAAATATGCAAAAATGTTTTTAAAAACAGACCAAAGAATTAATTGGTCTAAAGGTACAGGTGAGCATCACTGAGGCTGTCCGGGGTCGATATAACAGACAGCTGAGCATGGTTAGTGTTTTTCTCAATGTTTGATCATTGAGACTGAATTGGTTTTTTTTCCCCACTCCACCCAAATTCAAATTAAAATTTATTGATACAAAGATGTATAAAAAACATGCATTTTATCACTCCACCCTGTTTACCACACTTGACCAACCGTCCTCTCCTAGGCACCATGTGCAATCCATGATGGAACCTGCGTGCATGCAGTATCGATAGCAGGGTCTACCCCATCATGGGAGCAGTCCCCTCAGCCCACTGTAGGGGGACACAGTGGGGTGGGCATCAGTGTTCCATGCTACTCAAAGCCTGGCCGCCAAGACACAGGTTCCTGACTCTGCCCCTGAACCTGGGATGCCTGCAATGAAGTGTAAGCCACTGGCTCTGGGCCACCCACAGACCCTGGTAATAAATGTTTTAAACTCTCTGCATACTTGTTTCTAAAGGGCAAACACCCTGACTGCAAACTAAAATATAGGACATAAATTGTTGGAGAGGTATGCAGGACATTAAACAGAAAATCAGTGACACATGCTGGCAAGATTATTTATACATGATACATCTCATGCCCCTTCGTTCATTTGGATATGTTCTGAGAAGCAAATTCTCCTTAACAAATAGCTACAAGGCTGGTAAAATATAACTGCATTTTAAAATAACTAAATAAAAGTAATGCTAAGTCACTTCATCGCTGCCATATAATTAAACAGGGATATCTAATCTTTAAATGGGGTCTTGAAAGTATTATCTAAACATGTACTGTGTCACCAGTTTCTACATTTTGCCTAAAAAACAAAGGTCGCTGCAGTTATTCAGAGATTAGCTGTAAATGTTTATGGGTTACTTAAGCCAACATCCCTAACATGCTTGAGTCTGAAAGGTGTTGGAAGTCTGTTTATTGTTGTATAGGTACTGCTGTAATTTGCATTGTGGAAGCAGGGTACTTCAGTGGTTACCCACACCAAACCAGGAGCGTTGGGCTTGTTGCTGGAGATTGGTGCACCACATAGGCGGGCTGCCAGACCAAAGACTATGACATTGCCAGAAGAGGTGGTGCCGGGCACTGGAGCTTGCTGTTGCTTAGCTCTCTATGTACCAACTACATTTATACAGGCAATTTCAAGCTGTAAGTTATTTTCTTCTGGAGTGCTCCCAGACTGATTTGGCATTTTCCCTGTAATTCCGAGGTGATTTTCCTGTGTTTTTCTGCCTTTTGCATTATTTCCTGTGGAAGCAGAATTGCTCCGTTTTCCTGTATAACCAATGCAAGTCTATGGGAAGAATTTCCCTGTAGATGGCTCCAAATCCCTGTAAAATACAAGAATCCCTGTAGATCTGGGAGCCCTGATCACTTTCCAGTGGTACTGTGTGCTTCAGATCTTATTTTTTCCTCACATGTGGAGGAGTTTTCCACCTCTTTTGACAGTTTTATAGTTCTGTGGTTTGACAACAGATCTGTTGCAACCCAAGGTGTCAAAGGTTCAGAACCTGCCAGGTCATGTCACTGTATGACCTTAAGCAAGCCATTTAACCTTCTTGTATTTAAGTCCTCCCAACTGTAAACTGTGTAGAAGCAGGACACCATGGAAAACAAGATGCTGCATCAGAGCTAGACAATCCTGGATAAGTTAATTAAAAAACAATACATATTAATGCAACCCAAAGTACAATTTGTTGGGATACAAATTATATGTATGTATCAGTTTCAGATTATAGGATTAGAAAAATAAAGCAGCTTGATTATGTAACAATCAGGGCATTATAAAAAACTGCAGGGGACACCGGTCTCCTTTGTCACATGCAGCGTCATGCGGAGGAGTGAAGGAAGCTAGGATAATTTGCAAATCTGATCTGGCTGACTACGCACATTGAAAGGGGTGGTAGTTTACACAGTGCAGCTTTTATCAAAGTACTGATTGTGTGGATAAGGAGGGAAAGCATTCCACACAAAAACAACAATGAGCGTGCCTACAGTAATTAAAGCTGGTAAAGCAGCTGAACAGGAAACAACCACTGCCCCTTGCTGGCCCAGGGATGGGTGCCTTTTTAATGGGGGATGAGAAAGGAGGATTAGATAGTGATCCAATATTAGTACTTGTGAATGCGCTCAAGCCTGTTTTTTTTGTCAACTCATTTTGCCTCCTCTGTCCCTCATTAAAGACTTTCTTTGGTGCCCATTTCTCCCCCCTCCCCCCGTTCCTGCAGTTAGCCCCAACCCATTTCTTCCATGTTCTGTTCCCCCAGTTACTTCTCTCCTCTATGCTCCCTCACCATTTCATCCTAACACCCTCCACCGCTTCTACTTCTGTCTTTTTTCCCACTTACATTTTCATTTCATCTCCTGCCCCCTGCACTTGAACTCCCGTCCTCTTGTTTTCCCCTGCCGGTTCCCTCTGCCTACCCTTTTCTTGCTGGGGTTGAAGTTGGGGGGAAGTGGGGATATTCTTTAATCAGATCAGAAAGACTGATGCAGTGACAAGGGGGCTGGAACAGGCATTCTGCTCAAAAATGCCCATATGTGTGTGGCACATACCCTCAGTTTGAGCCCTGCTGTCGAGTTCCCTTGCCAACCTTATCACCTCTTTTGTCCCCTTGGAAACCTTTGCTGTGACTGCCCTGCATCTTTCCGGTAGTATCTTTGCCTTTTTTTGTAATTTTGAATATTTCTAGAGTACAGTATTTAGTCTGTATTTCGTGACACTTCCTTCTCATTATATTGCACATTGTCATTTACTGTCTTTTGACGACTCTAAATATTTTATATACACTGTATGTTTTGCTATTTATTATGTTCACTATGACCCCCCATCTGTTCCCCGGTCATATCTGGACAAAGCACAGTTCAGTGTGCCTTTCTCAGTTACCAAATTTTACACACATACATAAATAAATAAAATTCTCCACTTCTCTCACCTAGGTGTAAGGCACCCTCCCTGATCTAGTGGATTTTTGAGTAATGACACTTGGTTCTCAAGGAGGGGAGGCACACTACAAATGCATTTATATTTTGTTCAGATAGAATCCTGGGTCTGGGGAATGGAAACCATCAGGGAACTGGACACCATACTTTACAAACTTAAAAGTCCTTACCATCTGCAGAATCTAGATGTTTCTTTAGTACCACAGAGAGGTAACAAGTGATAGAAATCACAGTAGACACCTATTTCCAAGCGATGAGCTTTAGTTCACAGTCTCACATTATTTAAGTCGCGACTCAGAGGAATTTTTCAGACAGCTGTACTGCTGGCATTCAAGTCACTACCACTACATTTATTTTATTTGTTTTTTTAAAAGTTTGGTAACCTGGTTGGCCACTTTGTGTACGGAGGTTGAAAAGGGAGGAAGGAACAAGAGGAGGGATTTATTTTTGTAATATGGCAGAGAGGAGGGGCAGAGGGGAACACAGTCAAATTTCTGGGATATCTGGACACTCTTGCATATTTGGCAGTTAGTGTCCTCAGAATGTTTGGGCAGGGGGAGGTAAGTGAGAAGTGGGGAAAAGTTTGTGGAATTGAGTGTGGATTGATGATGGGGAGGATAGTCAGATGATTAGAGGAAGATGCACAAGTTGGGACGCTTGGGGGACAGGGAAGAAAAGTTGATGATCAAGTATCCGGGGAAGGGGGGAGGAGGGGGAAGAATATGATAAGATTTAAGGTTTTTCTTGTTGTTATAGTTTGTACTGTTTGTATGTTTATATTATTGTGCACTGTGTTGCATGGTTATGTGTTCACATCCATACATATTATATGCATCAGGATGGTTGGAAGTAGGGTTGAGACATGCATAGAGTGAAACACGTACTTGACTGGGAACAGAGTTATGACTCATATTCAGATGTCTGGGGGCGGGGCAAAGGGACCTCATAGCATGCTATAATGGCTAAATTGCAGGAAGTGAACATTTGTACATGGAATGTACAGAGGATAGTGACTCCAATAAAACGTACTGGTCTTCTTACTCCGTTAAGGAGGCAGGGCACACAAGTGGCTCTGTTACAGGAGACCCTCCTTACTGAAGTGGAACATGCCAAATTGGCAAGGGGATGGGTCAGGAAAAGTTATTCAGCATCATTCAAGTCCCATAAGCGTGGAGTCACCGTCCTCCTGCATAAAAGTCTCCCCTTTCAGGTTCAGAGGGTGGTGAAGGACATGGGAGAGGGATGATATGTTTTTGTGGTGGGGTACCTTTGGGGTGAGAGAGTCACATTTGGCAGTGTGTACGCTCCAGCGGTATTTGAACCTGCCTTCTATGGCTAGATCTACTCTCTGTTGGTAAAAGAACAATTTCCAGGCCTTATACTGGGGGGAGATTTAAACTGTACAATGGACCCAGTGCTGGATCATTCTCCGGGCCGGAGTACACAGAGTTAAGCAATTCGTCAGTGAAGAATTGGTTTGGTGGAGTTGGGAATGATAGATGAGTGGAGGGAAGTGAATCCAGAGGCCAAAGAGTATACCTTCTATTTTAACCCGCCTGGCACTTGGACTCACATAGACTATTTATTGAGGGAGTGGTACAAAAGAGTGCAAGATGTTAAACATAGTCCCATTTACATTTCCGACCATGCGATGGTATTTCTCACTCTCCCCTCTGGAAATTTCTGACATACCTGTTGGGAGGGTAAAAATTTGGTGAATATCTGAAGGAGCAGTGGGCGGAGTATTTGCGAGCTAATGCGGGGTCCCTCACCTCCAAGGCCACACTGTGGGACACAGGAAAAGCATACATGAGAGGTATGATTATTATATATGTTAGTAGGGTTAAGAAAAAAAGGCAGGAGAGATGGGTAGCATTAGAGCCGATTGGGGGACTTGGAGAGAAGGGTGGCGGGTGGCGAAGAGGGTGATGTGAGGGTGGCCTTAACGGCTACCAGGGAGGCCTTGAATACCCTTCTCCATGGAGAAGCCAGGAAGGCCTGGACATTTTGTAAAAAAACAAATTTTTGAGTGGGGGCAACAAGCCTGGCCCGTTGATGGTTCGGCTGATGAAAGGGAGTCGTTGCCCAACCCATATCACTGCAGTCAGGGACAGGGTGGGTAATTTACATAAGCAGGAACCACAGATTCGAAAATGTTTCAGTGAATATTTTAAAATTTTGCATACAGCTGAAGGGGGTGTGGAGGAAGGTCAGTTGGAGGGGTTTCTAAGGAACCTGGATTTACCACGAGTGACGAGGGAACAGGCTGAGGCACTGAAAAAACCTATTATGAAAGGCTGAGGTGGCTACTGCAATACAAAGATTAAAGAAGGGGCAGACCAGCGGACCAGATGGGTTTCCTGCTGAGCACTATAAGACCCTGGGGGGCCAGTTGGTGGGCCCACTTTATGCTACTTTCCAGCAGAAGGAGGGAGACCGTCTTGTACTCCCGGATACCTTTTCGGATGCTATCTGCTTAATTTCTAAGGCTGATAAGGAGGTGTCGGAGTGTGTGTCCTATAGGCCAATTTCTTTATTGAATTGTGACCTAAAGATTCTGGCAAAGGTTTTGGCCGCTAGGCTGAAGATGATGCTGCCAGAAACATAGAAACATAGATTTTGACGGCAGATAAGGACCGCTTGGCCCACCCAGTCTGCCCATTTCCCTACCTATTGGATAAGCTGCAGATCCTAGTTAACCAGCAGCCTACTTCTTCCTACCCCCACCCCCTAGAATTGCCTTATGACTGTCCCATGCATGCTTGAATTCCACCACTGTTTTTGACTCCACAACCTCCTCCGGAAGGCCATTCCATGCATCCACAACCCTCTCTGTGAAAAATACTTCTTAAATTACCTCTGAGCCACCCTTTCTATCTTCACATTGTGCCCTTGTTCTTGCACACCTTTTTTGAAAGCTGCTACCCTCTTGGACTTTGTTGATTCCTTGAGATACTTGAAAGTTTCTATCATGTCCCCCTCTCTCTCCTTTCCTCGAGGCTATACATATTCAGCTCCTAAGTCTCTCTTCATATGTCTTCTGGTGCAGGCCCTGCACCATTTTAGTTGCCCTCCTCTGGACAGCCTCCATCCTGTCTATATCCTTGGAGATTGGGTCTCCAGAACTGCACGCAGTACTCAGATGGGGTCTCACCAACTGTCTGTACAGAGGATAATAACTTCCTGTTTTCTGCTGGTGATGCCTCTCCCTATGCATCCCAGTATCCCCCCAGCCCTCCTTGCTGCCCTCTCACATTGCTTTCCCACCTTTAGGTCATCTGATATGACTACCCCCAGGTCCCTTTCCATTTTTGTTGTTGTTAGTATCTCACCCCCCATTGTGTACTCTTCCCCTGGGTTTTTGTTTCACCCAGACCAAACCGGATTCATCAGGGGCCGCCTCTCTTATCATAATGTGTGTTGTCTCCTGAATGTTGTCTGGAGAGCGAATAAAGGGAGGGAGGATACATGTATACTATCTATGGATGCTGAAAAGGCCTTTGATAGAGTGGAGTGGTGTTATCTTTTTGAGATCCTGTCCTGGTTTGGTCTGGGTGAATCTTTTGTGGGGTGGGTCAGGGCAGTGTATAATTCCCCTCAGGCTAAAGTTTTAGTGAATGGCACCCTATCAGAGATGTTTAAATTGGGCAGGGGAACGAGACAGGGATGTCCATTATCCCCACTGTTGTTCGCCCTAGTGGCGGAGCCTCTTGCTGCTGCAATTCGCCAAAAAATAGATATTAAGGGGATTAGTGGGGTCTCCGGCGAGCAGCATAAGATCACGTTGTATGCTGATGATATGTTGTTTTTTGTAACGGAGCCAGTGAGCTCCATGACAGTATTACTAGATATGGTGGAAAGGTTTGCCAAATTCTCAGGATATAAGCTCAATTTGGACAAATCCAAGCTGATGTGGCTTCTCGGGGGAAGAGGGATGGAACAAATGTGGGGTTATAAATGGGTGAATAAACACTTTACATATCTGGGCTTCAGGGTTGGACGGTCCCTTGGGATCCTTTATGAACTGAATTATATATCAATGGTTAAAGGTATTGTGGCGGATCTAAAGCGTTGGGAGTCCCTGCCGATCTCTTGGTTGGGGCGAATTAACCTAATCAAGATGAATATCCTACCCAGACTTCTGCAAATAATGCAGATGCTTCATGTGAGATTGACAAAGAGGGACATCAAAAAGATGGAGGGTGCCTTCACTTAGTTTATTTGGAACGGGAAACGAGTGAGGGTCAGTTTGCAGAGGCTTAAGTTGGAGATGGGGAAAGGTGGCCTCAATGTCCCAGATCTGGGGCACTATTTTTTAGTGGTACAGCAGAGGTAAATTGGGGATTGGGTGCACACCCCTAGGGTGGCAAGCTAGATAGACCTGGAGCAATGGGGCTGTCAAGCTAGGCTTTCAGCATATTTGAATAAGAGGGGCCTCAGAGTTTATAGGGCTCAAGAAAGAAAAAACCCTCTGTCATTGGTAATCTTAGAAAGTTGGGAGAAGTTCAAAAAGTTGAGAGGAGTGGGGGAGCGGTGGACACTCTGTTGGTGCCCATTGCCCAGAATCCTTTCTTTCTGCCGGGGTGGGAAGACCCTGGGCTTAGGGGGTGGGAACAGAAGGGGCTAGAAGTTTGGGGCATGTCTGTGAATGGGATAATATTCTCCCCTATGTAACAGTGAAGCAGGGCATGGGTCTGGAGGGGGGTCATCTGTTCCGTTATTTCCAGGTAAGAGCATATCTCTCTGGGTTGGATAGAGGAGGACAGGATAGGAAGGAAATGCTAAAAATTGAGTCCTCAATTATGTCAATGGCTGGAGACCCTAAGGGTTTTGTGGGGAAAGTAGTTAAGGAATGTAGGATTTGCTTTCCAGATATGTCTCAACGGGTCAGAGGTCTCTGGGAGAGAGACTTAGGGGGCCCGATATTGGAACAGAACTGGGCCATGGTGCTCTCTATGCATATGGGTCTTCTGGTATGCAAAAAGTTTAAAGAAGCCTTCTATTAATTTCTTCATAGAATATATCGCCCTCCTACAATAGTGCATAAATATCATCAAGCTGTCTCACCACAGCGTGGACGGTGTGAAGAGGAGTTGGGGTCCTACTATCATTGTTTTTGGGAGTGCAAGGTCTTACAGAAGTCCTGGAGGGCAGTGGCCATGGAGGTGGGGAGAATGGGTGGTAGGGTTTTATGGATGGGCCCACTTATATGCCTGTTTGGAGTGGAGGAAACTGAGGAGGGAGAATGGGAACCTCTGCCTCGATTGATGAGGGTGTTGTTTACCTTGGCCCGACACTGTATTCAAGATACCTGAGTTTCCCATGTAACCCCCTTGGTCCAACAATGGCGTGCTCTGGCCCTTAGGATTTTGGCACTGGAATGACTTACGTTATTGGTTAAAGATAGACTGGAGGGTTTTACAAGGGAATGGGTACACTTATTAGCAGACTTAAACCTGACAGAGAGCATGTCCTTGTGGGAAGGGATGGAGGGGTAAGGGTGTGGTCAGGAGAGATGTTCTCTTTTTATCTCACCTAAGAGGAAATGTGTAAATGTCTATTGCCTGGTCTGTGATGTGTACAGTATAGTACTATGTGAATGATTTCTGAAATATGGATGTGAACTGTGATATAGTTATCTTTTAATAAAAACATTTTTATGCAAAAAAAAAAAGTTTGGTAATCAGGAAAGACACACTGAGCTGAGGCTCGTTTCCAGGTGCAACCCAAGGGAAAGTGGAAAGGGGAGAATATAGGCAGGCGGTTTCAACAATGAAGTGCCATTACAGCAGTTGCAAGTACAGTACAGTGGGTAACAAAATAGAGGAAAAATACTTGAAGTATAAAACAAAACAACTGTACAAAGGCTTCTTGAAGTTTTGCAAGGGTAGGCAATGGGGGGGTCTAGACAGATTGCGTTAGGATGAAGTGAGCCCTCCCTTGAAAGAGAGGGGGTGTGGGGATTGAGAGGGAATATATGAAAGGTAGGGTTTAGCAGAGAAAGGGAGAAGAGGGGTCGGAGGAGGGAAAGGATGGAGGGTTAAAGTGGGGTGTGACAGGAACAAGTGGGGGGAGGTGAACTTTAGTAGACACTTTAGGGATAGTAGAGATGGAGCTTGGCGAAGAAGAGAGAGGAGCCGGTTGCAAAGGGAGGGGAGCCAGTATGAAAAAGCAGCCTAACCGGCATGAGAGCAGAAGTGAGAGACATAGGATGAGCGGGAGTCTCTAGTGTGAAGAGAGTAACAGGAGGGAGCAGAGGGGGAGAGGAGAGAAGATAAGTAGGAGGAGGGGAGCCAAACCAGTATTTACCAATAAGGTCTGAGCAGTGGGAATGGCAACGCATGGGTAGGGGGGTGATGGAAAGAGAGGAAGGGGGGAGCAGTGATGTGTGCAGGAAGGAGACTTTGAGGCAAAGCAACAAAAGGCATTGCAGAGGGTATCCTGTCTGGTAAGGATGGAGGGAGTGACTGTGCTGTAAACCACGTTTGCATAATCAAAAAGAGGGTGGATCATTTTGACAAGCAGGCCCTTACAGACTTCAGTGAGGAGACAGTCCTTGTTTTGGTAAAGGATGATAACTTGGGGTGACGCTTAGGGTGTATCATGTCAATGTGGGCTGAGAAGTCAAAGTTGCTATCCAGCCACACACCAAGGTATTTGTAAGTGTGGACAACCTCCAGTTGGGTACCATCCAAGATGGAGAAGATCAGAGAAGGTGAGAGCCTTGCTGGCTTTTGGCTAGTGCTAAAGGTCATGGACACAGTCTTCTTGGTGTTTACTTTGAGATGGTTGGCATTGAACCAGTGTAGCACATTGTGGAAATCATGCTGGCATGAGGATATGACAGCAGACATGGAGGGATCAGATGTATAGATGACTGTGTTGTCAGCATGCATATGAATATGTGAGGAGACACGGATGGATGGATGGGAAGTAGCTGAGAAAAATGGAAAAATGGTACGGGAGTCTTGCCAGAATAGGGAAGGGAGGATAGTGCACCTCCCACGTGAATAGACTGCTGGCAGTTAGTAAGCTATGCAGGTATTGAGAGACCAGCTGAGACCAGATTGTTCAGGAGGAGAGGGTTGGATACCAAATCGAACACCTTAGCAATATCAATAAAAACGGCTGCTTTGATGTGACCCTGGTCCACCCCTGTAAGGACAGAGTCAGTAAGACGAAGAAGGGAGGTGATTGTGGAGTGTTTTTTTTCTGAAACCAGATTGGAATGGGGAGAGGAAGGAAAAGGAGTCTAGGAAGTCGACTAGTCTGGAGTGAGCTAGTGACTCTTGGAAAATGCAATGCGTAGAGAGGTTGCTCAACAAACAGTTTGGAACTGCATATACAGCCCCTCAGGCCACAGTTGATGATTAATTCAAGCCTGTTTTTTGTTGTCAGCTCATGCCCATGGGCACCAGCTTTTAACACCTAAACCCTCTATCTCCACCCCAGGTGAATAGAACCTTTAGGTGTCACTCCTACTGGAGTGAGAGTATCAGACTCCACAGGGCAATGAGACAACCCTCCTTCTGACATCATTTGTGGCAGCAGTTATGAGTCCCTACAGGGATGACCCATACCATGTCACCACAGCCTGTCTAGACCGCAGTTGAGGACTGCGAGGGATTAACCCACGACAGGATATGGGTTTACCAAGCATTAATCCACACCTGGGGGAGACTGGAATCACGAGGCAAAGCTGAGTGATTTCGGCCACCCAGGCATGGATTATTGCTCAGTAAACCCATACCTTGGAGTGGGTTAATCCTCTTATAACATGGGCATTGTTTTGTTTGAGTTTTACCTAAAAAAACAATGAAATAAAGCCATGTGACTATGCAACTGTGGGTATATCAGACATTAATCCACAGTCAGGTGACCTGTTTGGACCAATCAGAAGACAGTATTTTAGGAACACATGTTATAAAGATAAATAGCACACATATACAGGACGTGACAGTTCTCACTGACAACAATGCAATGACAGTTCCCAATAGCCTCAAAGCCAATAAATGAACTGAATTACCAGTCTTACAGAACACAGTTTTTAATTACCAAAGACAGTAAATGTTCTCCAGTTCTGGCAGAAACAAACTTAGGCAGAACTTTAGTATCACAATAGTATCTGTAAAGACATTACTCTACATCTCTGGTGCTGAACAATGGTAGACGTAAACAGCAAAATACAGTCTTAAATTACAGACAGTCCATGTTGGTAGTGCAGACTCCAAAAGGCAAAGGTGCAAGCAATTGCAGACAGTGGTTTGACTGAGCAGGACAAATACTAGACTGCTGTATAGATAATGGCCTCCTCTACTTGACAAAAGTGCAGAATGAAAGGAATCAAGGTGAATGGACCTCCCTCAGAGCTCTGGCACAGGCAACTTTCCTCCTCAATCCCACTAGAGTCTAAAACAGAAGCTAACTTTGGGTGGCTACCAAAGATATACTTACTTTAAGTAAGAATACATCTACATGTGGGAACTCACTGAAACTGGAGGGCGTTTGTTTCAGAAAGGATGTCTGAAAATATTTTTGTACAGAAAGAGTGGTGGACAGATGGAGTAGTCTGCCTGAAGTTATTGTGAAGGGCAAAACAGTGAATGGCTTCAAAGTTAGGTGGGACAGGCATATGGCTACAGTTAGGGGATTGAGGGGAAAAGTAAGGGGAAGGACTGCCATTAAGGCCTACATGAGGTAGATAAGTAGGCTGGGCCACTGGGCCTTTTTCTGCTGTCATTTTTCTGTTTTACATGATGCCCCATTGAGTAGCAGTTGCACAGCACCCTAGGCCCCTCATCCTGCACATGAATCAGAGCACATGACAGAAGAAGCTCTCAAACTTTAACTGCTGAGGTGCCAGGAGGCAACCTCAATAAATTTAGGAAACCGACTGATTACATGGGCCAGGTACTGTGGACTAGGGTGAACCAACGCCAAGAATCATTCGGCAGAAGTGCTGAAATATGTCAGTTTTGGCACCAGCAAAGTGGACCCAAGGGACTGTGCTTCATTTCAGCACTTCAACTTCATGATGCAGTGTTTCTGACAGAGTGCATTCACTGAGCATGTCCAAGTTGTTGGCAAGCCACATACCCTGCTGCAACCGATCAGTGACACAGGAGATTGAGAACTCCCATGTTGTACATTGTTAGCTCTCTCATAGAAACACAGAAGTTGTCAGCAGATAAGGACCTTTTGGCCCACCTAGTCTGCCTGATTTTCCCTACCTACTGTGCCACTGCAGACCCTACTCGATCTCCAGCCTCCTCCCCCTTGCCTTACTTCTAAGGTCCCCTTGTGTTTATCCCATACATGCTTGAATCCTGTTGCCATTTTAGCAGCCACCACCTCTGCTGGGAAGCTTTTCCAGGTGTCCACCACCCTTTCCATGAAGAAGTATTTCCTCACATCCCCTCTGAGCCTCCCCCCCTCCAGCTGCATAACATGACCCCCTTGTCCAAGTGCATCTTTTTCTATGTAAAATGCTACCCTGATATACCTTATTAATACCTTTGAGATATTTGAATGTTTCTATCATGTCCCCACTTTCCCTCCTTTCCTCTAGAGAGTATATATTTAATTCCTTGAGTCTTTCACAGTACTCAAGGTGGGGCCTCACCATCTATCTATACAGGGGTAACACTACCTCCATCTTTCTGCTGGTGATACCCCTCGCTATGCACCCGAGCATCCTGCTACCTTTCCCCACTGCTTTATCACACTGCCTGGCTACCTTCAAGTCATCAGAAATTATTACCCCCGGCCCCTTTCCTGTTTTGTGCCCTCCCTGCCCAATTGGTACATTGCCCTCAGGTTTCTGCAGCCCAAGTGCATGATTTCCCACTTTTTTGCATTAAACCCCAGTTGCCAAACCCTTGACCAGTCTTCCAGCTTTTTTGGATTGTCACTCATTTTTTTCCACACTCACTCCCCCGCCCCAGTGTGTCCACTCTATTGCAGATTTTTGTGTCATCCATGAACAGGCATACTTTCCCTTCCAGCCCTTCCACAATGTCGCTCATAAAGACACTGAAGAGGATCAGGCCTAGTACTGACCCCTGTGGCATCCCGCTGGTCACCATACCTTCTTCAGAGTGAACACCATTAACCACCACCATCTGACTCCTGTTGCTTAGCCAACGTCTTACCCAGTTTACTTCTTTTGGACCCACTACTAGGCTGCCCAGCTTGCTCACCAGTCTTCCGTGTGGAAAGGAGTCGAAGGTGTTACTGAAATCCAGGTATAGTTTAGTTTCGTTTACTTAAACTCATTGCAGCCAACAACCCAAAGGTGTGGCTGAAGTTGCATACAGTGTAAGATATACAGTAAAAATATGGATTAAAAACAATATTCCATAATACAAGGCACATAATATTTAACTGATACAAAATACATACTAAAAAAAAAAGACTGTAAATATCTAGTACAAAAATATTTACTTACTCATTCACCCAGTTTTACATTTTATACTTTAAACAGCTCAAAATTATAGAGTACACTCATTCATCTAAAAAGCTCATAAGAAAAAGATGCTCTGTACCTCACTGCTCTAAAAATTGGTTTTCGCCATCTAACCTGCTTCCTTAACTCATAAACAGCTTCATCTCTGAGTGGTAACAACGCATGCAATTTATGCTGGGAATTACAAATATCCTTAAATAGTTTCCTTGACATTTCTCTTCTCCTTTCATCTAACCGTACCAACTTACACTTTTTTAAAGCATCTACATAAGACATCTTGTTCTCCACGATTATATGCAAAGCTCTCTTTTGTATCCTTTCTAACTCTTTACTTTCTCTCTTTGTAAGTCCTGAATCCCACATTGCCAACTCATATTCTAAAATTGGTCTAACCATTGTACAATAAAAATACACCAAATCTTCCTGGCTCACCCCAACCCTTTTTTTTTTTTTTACTTTGGGACACCTTGCCCCATTTATACTCCCTCCTGTACTCCCTCAGTGCTCCACTCCTTCAGGAATTGCTCATGTCCCTCCTAGGTCCACTACCACGGCGTCTGTCCCCTAGAATGCCCAGTTACTCCTTACCTCCTCCTCCTACTCATGGAACACCTGCACAGCAGAGATCTGCCCGTGGGTTCTAGACCTGGATGGCTGTTTGGAGCGGCCATCATCTAGGCTCACTGAGGCTTTTTTTCCCCCGCTTTTTCTGTGGTTCCCAGTCCCCTGGGATGCCGGCGCAAGGACGTATGTCCAGAGAGGTGACATGTTGACGCACGCCTTCTTCCAAGCGCCAGACAGCGTCCTGACTCCAGTGAACGGAGCCGTCAGAACCCTGGAGAGCCCGTGCTTCCACTGGCTCTTTCGGGATGCAGGTGCACAAGGCACCCCTGGTAACCTTCCCCAGAGGGAGGACAGCATCCGTTGGGACACTCGATCCTCCTTCCCCCTGCCGACCCGAGTCCGTTCCCGAACCTGGGTCGCCAGTGCAGCGCGAGGTGTGGCGTTCAGCGCCTCAACCCTCAGCGCCACTGAGCCGGCACCCCAACCCTTTTTAACATTGTTAAAAAGTATACTCTTTGGTTTCCTTTCTTTAACATCCCATCCACCTGTTCATTCCATCTGAAATGATGTTGGATTTTTAATCCCAACAATGTAAGACACTCAACCACCTTGACTGTGACACCTCCAAATACAAAAGGAGGCAATAATGTTTTTTTTTGTTTTCCCAAATCTAATTTCCTGTGTCTTTTCCAGATTTATCTGCATCTTGTTTTTTTGCATCCACACTTCTATTTCTTTTTGATCTTCCTGCATTTGCCAGAGACTTCCTGCATAGTACTTTGACTAACTTTGCTGAACCTATGAATCACTGAGGTATTGTCCACATATTTCATACATGGCCCCTCAGTTTTTAGATCATTTATCATAAGAAACAGAGGTCCCAGTTTTATTTCTTGTGGCACACCACCACACATGTATTCCATATCTGTCGACAACCCCTTCTTTTCAATCCACTGTGACCTGCCTTCTAAAAAGTCATAAATCCATCTTATAATACACACTGGAATAGCTAACTCCTACAATGTTTTATTAATATTTCATGATCTATTAAATCAAATGTCTTCCTGCAATCAACCAGCACTGCTCTTACAAACTCCCCATTTTCCCATGATTTCATTCATAATTCTTGAAATTTTAACAAAGCTTGCTTTGTTGAACTCCCCTTTAAGGATCCAAACTGATTTGAGTCAGTTTTATCAAATAACATTTCCATCACCCATTTTGTAATAAAGTTTTCACACAATTTTGACACATCACATGTTAACGAAATAGATCTAAAATCTGTTTTAACATCCCATGGCACCGAAACTTTTGATAAAGGCAAAACTCATGCCTGTTTCCATTGACTTGGCAATTTCCCCATCAACATTTATTAAAAATGTTACATACCCATGGTGCAACTAAATCTGCTACCTCCCGCCATATCCAGTTTGGTATTTCATTGGATCCTACTGCCTTACTGATTTTCAAATTTTTCAAAGCTTTTGGTGTTTCCTTGACTGAGGCTAAATATTTATCTGGCACATCCCGTACTGCCCCTTCTTTCTTCTCTAGGGATTTCAGGCCTCGATTTACATCACACAATGTTCTGTTTAACTCCTGAACAAGCAGGTATCCATTTTCCCCTCCTCCAAAACAACAGTTTCCTGCCTACCTACTCACTTGTTCTTTAGGATTGTTATTTTGCAAACTATTCTTTGTTGTAGTCCACTATTTCTTTGGATCTGACTTTCATAGTCCGTTTACCTTTTTATTATGTCTGTTTCATCCTTTTTCCCGTCCTGTTTACTTTGTTTCTCAACTGATGATCTTCATCTATCCATCCTAACTTTGAGGCTGTCTCTCTTTTTTGTATCAGACTTTTAAATTCCTCATTTACCCATGGTTTGTCGCCACCCTTCAACACCACTTCACACGCGGGTGCAATCCTATCCATAATTTCATGTAAAGTATTAGTCACATTAACGCAACTAGAATCAGCTGTCTCCAATTTTAACCATTCAGAATCCAATTCACATGCCATTGAATCTAACACTCTTTTAGGTAGGCCACACCCACCACTTCACCCTGATCCACCTCTCTGGTCACCCAGTCAAAGAACTTGATCAGGTTTATCTGGCAAGAGCTCTCCTTTAGAAACCGTGCTGCCTCAGATCCTGTAATCTACAGGTCACAAGGTATTCCCCAAATCTTTCCATCAATAATGATTCCATTCCTTTACCCACCACTGAAGTCAGGCTGACAGGTCTGTAATTTCCTGCCTCCTATTACCACTTTTATGCAGTGGAACCACATCTGACCTCTTCCAGTCCCCCGGAACTTCTCCCGTATCTAGTGACAGGTTGAACAGGGCTGTCAGAGGAGCAGTCAGCACCTCCTTGAGCTCCCTTAGTATTCTAGGATGTACCCCATCAGGCCCCATTGCCTTGTCCACTTTTAATTGTGCTAGTTCCTTGAGGGCTCTCACCTCTGTACAAGGACTAGTGTCCACCTCCCTTCCTTTAATGCATCTGTCCCTTATCTGTTGCCTGTCACATACCCCTTCCTCCATAAATACTGAACAAAAGTATTTGTTCAATATGTCTGCTTTTTTCTGGTCCTCTTCCACACAAATCCCTCCTTCCCCTTTTAGCCTTACTATCCTCCTGTGGTCTTCCTCTTTTGGCTTATATACCTAAAGAATGTTTCATCACCCTTTTTACTGACTTGGCAGAATTTGCCTCCATCTGTGCCTTTGCACTCCTAACTGCTTTCTCTGCCTCCCTTTGTTTCTCCTGATATCTCTCCCTATCCTCCTCATTTGGTGTTGTCTTGTACCTTCTAAATGCTAGCTTCTTTGCCCTTACTTTCTCTGCTACTACCATAGAAGTCTTTTTTTCTCTCTTGCCCTTTTTAACCTGCCTGATGCAGAAGTTTGCTCCCTTCTTAATGTCCTCTTTTATTTTTGCCCACTGTTCCTCGACTCCCCCCAGTTTCCCTATCCCTGCCAGGGTGTCCCTGAAGCATTCTTCCATTTCCTTGAAATCAGCCCTTCTGAAGTCCAGGACCCTCGTTTTAGTGTGGTTTGATTCTGGCCCAGTTCTTATGTTGAACCACACTGTACGATGATCACTGGTCCCTAAGTGCCTACCCACAGTAATGTCAGTGATACTGTCCCCATTTGACAGTACCTGGTCCAGTATTGCCCCCCATGAGTGGGTTCCTTAACTGATTTCCTGAGGAATGCCCCCTGCAGGGAGTCCAGGATGTCCCTACTTCTAACTGTTGCCATAGCTGGGAGGTTCCAATCCGTGTCCAGTAGATTGAAGTCTCCCACCAGCAATACCTCCCCTTGCTTGCCATCCTTTGGAATGCTTCCAACATATCCTTATCCACCGCTCTCCCCTGTGCTGGAGGTATGTAGATCACTCCTGTGAGAACAGAGTGCCCTTCCATGTCTTCAGGGTGTATTTCCATAACTTTAATGTTTTCCCTCACATAAAGAACCACTCCTCCCCCCTTTTTAGCTACCCTGTCCCTTCTGAATAGAGCATAACCTGGTATGGCTACATCTCAGTCCTGGTTTTCAGTGCACCAGGACTTGGTAATTGAAACTATGTCCAGGTCCACTACTGCCATGGTGGCCTCCAGATCTGTAATCTTATTGCCCAGGTTGCGAGTATTTGCACACATGGCTCACCAGATTGTACTGACTCCTCCCCTCATTTTACCCTTTTGCCCTCCCTTATTTCCTCCACTAGAAACATAGACTTTGATGGCAGATAAGGACTGCTTGGCCCACCCAGTCTGCCCATTTCCCTACCTATCGGATAAGCTGCAGATCCTAGTTTTACCAACAGCCTACTTCTTCCTACCTCCCACTAGAATTGTCTTATGTCTGTCCCATTCATTCTTAAATTCCCCTGTTTTTGACCCCACGACCTCCTCAGGAAGGCTGTTCCATGTGTCCACCACCCACTCCATGAAAACATACTTCTGCACGTTGCCCCTGAGTCACCCCCCTCTATCTTCACATTGTACTCCCTTGTTCTTGCACATTTCTTTTTTTGAAAGATACTACCCTCTTGGACTTTGTTGATTCCCTTAAGGTACTTGAAAGTTGCTATCATGTGCCCCCTCTCCCTCCTTTCCTCAAGGGTATACATATTAAGCTCTTTTAGTCTCTCTTCATATGGCTTCTGGTGCAGACCCTGCACTATTTTAGTTGCCCTCCTCTGTACTGCCTCTATCCTGTCTATGTCCTTGCGGAGATAGATGGGGTCTCCAGAACTGCATGCAGTACTCCAGATGGGGTCTCACCAACTGTCTGTACAGAGGGATAACAACTTCCTGTTTTCTACTGGTGATGCCTCTCCCCATGCATTCCAGTATCCTCCAGCCCTCCTTACTGCCTTCTCACATTGCTTGCCTACCTTTAGGTCATCTGCTATGACTACCCCCAGGTCCCTTTCCATTTTTGTTGTTGTTAATATCCCCCCATTGTGTACTCTTCCCTTGGGTTTTTGTTTCCCTGGTGCATTACTTTGCACTTCTTTGCATTGAATCTAAGCTGCCATACTTTTGTCGATTCCTGCAACCTTGCCAAGTCCCTTTTCATCCTTTCCACCCCTTGTGTATCAACCCTGTTGCAGATTTTTGTGTCATCGGCAGAGAGGCATACCTTTCCTTCCAGTCCCTCTGCAATGTCACCTATAAAGACATTAAAGAGGACCGGTCCGAGTACTGAACCCTGTGGTACCCCACTAGTAACTGCCCTTTCTTTGGAGTGGACTCTGTTTCATGTTACCTTCTGTGTCCTGTTGTCCAGTCAATTTTTTACCCAGGTTACCACCCCGGGACCCATTCCCAGACTGGCTAACTTGTTTATTAATCTTTTGTGTGGGATTGTGTCACTATTCTTCTTACTATCTCTCTTTCCTTCTACCCCCTGGATTCTTATGTGAATTGGTTCCTTTTGGGTTTCTCTTTCTCTGGATTCCCACTACTGACTTTGTAAGCCTGGGGGGGTGCAGTTTATGTCTTCCTCTGTCATTCCCTCTCCTACCTTGGCTAGTGTAAATGCCCGCCAATGTAGCATTTAAACTGTTCACTATGGATCACGGTTCCCCTCCTGGATGGACGCAGGCCATTGCCCCTGTACAGTCCTTTATTGCCCCAGGTGAGGCCCCAGTCCCAAATTAATCTGAATCCCTCCTCTTTGCGCCATTTCTTCAACCATTCGTTGAAGTTCCTGGTGTGGAGAATCCTGTCCTTCCACCTGTTGTAGACAGGTAGCACCTCCGAGAAGGTCACAGATCATGTTGATTGCCTAATACCCCTTCCCAATTTTCTGAACTCCTCCTGAACTATTTCTGGCTCATCCCTAGCCAGACCATTAGTCACTAGATGGACTATAATGTCCAGCTCTCCCTCTCTTCCTGCTGTCCCAGTGATCCCTTGGATTCTATTTCAATCCCTTCAAGCCTTGGCACTGGGAAGTCACCTAACCTCCCTCTCCTCATCCCTACCTGCTCCCAACTCTAGCCCCCTTACTATGAAGTCCCCCACCAGGATTTGCTTCCTCCTTCTCCTCTGGGGTCCTCTGCACCCACTTGGGCTCTGCATCATGGAGGACCCTCACATTCACCCAGGTCACTACTTTGGGTGCCTCTGCAGTACATTCCCACCTGGCCAGTGCGGCGTAGAAGTTTTGTAGTGGTACCGGATGGGAGATGTGCCTGTGCAGTACTACCCTAACTCTCCCTAAGTTCACCATTGTCCAGTCATTCCTCCATACTGGCATCCTTTGAGGTAGTGGAGGTGGACTGGGTGGTCCCAGGGTGGGGGAGTAAGCCCTTCAAACCCAAGCCAACTGGGCCTTGAGTCTGGCAACCTACTCCCTCAGTCCAGAGAGGTGCACGCAGATAGAGCAGCAACGTAGCCTCCAAAAGGTTTCACTGAAGACTGCCGCCCCACAGTCACTGCACTGCATTGCATGGCTCCCATCATGTGTCCTTTCTACACTGCCTGTTTTTGTTTTGCCTTTTGAAACCACTTTGTTTCCTTACCCTGTATAGGGTGTTTCACCTACTTGCAACTTTTTATGTTTTTGTAAAACTCTTGCGCTCCCTTACCCTATATAAGGTGCTTCACTTACTCTCAATTTTTGGTTTTTGTAAACCCTTGTGTTCCCTTACGCTGTATCAGGTGCTTCAGTTTATCCTATACAATGCTTATCTCAGAGGAGAAGGACCTGCCACTGACTGAGAGCTGTACATTTCTTTCTGAAATTAATCTGTGAACAAAAGAGTTAGAAATCATCAGAGAATTTTGTGTTATCATTCCAGCTAATTCACCACATCTAACTGTTGTTTCAGACAGGTAGGCCAGCCTGTGAAATTGTGTGATGCTGCAGAGGACTGGACAAAGCAGGAGAATGCAGTATGCTTGCTGCAAGCCTGCAGTCACAGCTCTTCAGCAGGGCAGAGTGAATTTAGTAGACTGGAAAAGGTGCAGGGAGGAGTTTTGAAGGATTTATTTGACACAGTTTTTTACTGACTGCTGGTGGTGCAGGCAGAACAGAAATCCATCTTTTTATTTTTTGCCTGTTTGTGACCCAGCTGACCAATCAGTGAGGGAAAAGTGAACATACAAACATATGAAAATTGCTAGCAGTAAAATGCCATAAAGGTCTTATGGAGTCTGCTTGAGTCTGCAGCTAGCTCCCCCTACTCAGCAGCTACTCCCCTTTCCCCCTTTCCCTTCCCCTTTGCCAAGTCCCACCCCCTTTTTTTTTGCCATAAAAGTTTTTTATTGAGGTTTTAAACTTCACAGGCAATTTAAGGCATCCAACAGAGTATACAAAGCTTACAGAGGGAACCAATTATACAGAGTTCACAACAGATACATTGTATAATATCGTATGGTATATTTATCATCGATGGGTAGTATATTTATCATCTGGAAGCTTCATATGCACATTTTAATCAGGATGAAGAGAGGTAATAATAGTCCTTGACACTCCAGGCTAACCTATACGTGGGCATTTAACGCGCTGCCTGACAACATTTCAGATCTCGAGTCATTTCTACACAGTTTGTGAAACACTCACATTAACTTTGCATGAATATGTCATTTTCTATCCAGGACTCAGGCCATGACCTAGATTGACAGCCTTGGCATTTAATCTTTCTCCTGTAAGCAGGAATATCTCCCTGGCCATGGGGAGGTGGGGGGGTTGGTGTTTGCCTATTATAGTAAGGTCCAGTTGGGAATCCAGTCTCGGGAAGTTTTTAGTTTTCTTTTGGGGGGGGGGGATTGGGTGGTGTTATGCGTATAAGTCAGGTCACAGGCTGGAGGTTGATATCAGAAAGTCTGTGTATGTTCATGGTTTGTGGTTCAGCTGGCTAGGTGGTGCTCAATCCGTTCCTGGCAGCTCGGTCAATGTGTGTGTCTGTGGGGCCCTAGTATGTACTCTCCTACTGATGTTTGTCACTCTTCCTCACACTCCTGGGGTTTCACCTATGAGGGTATTGGGTAATTCTCCCTGGATCTACTGTTTCCAGGTATGGTGTCCAGATCTGTTCATACAATGGGAGTTTACCAATGGTCGAGTGTGCGGTCTTTTCATATCGTACTGTTAGGTTCAGGAGTGTCTCCCATTCTTGGCTCGTGGGAGGCTAGGGGTCCCTCCAGTGCCTGAGGATGACTCATTTGGCCACTGCTAAGGCCCCATTCAGCCAAAGAGATTGGGGAGAGCTGATCGGGTGAAGGGGTAACTGCTGGGTGGGGAGGCCCAATAGACCCAGTATTGGGTGTATAGCTGGGAGATTGGTATAAGCTGTTCACCTGTGGTCCATACCCATTCCCAGTATTGTTCAAGTAATGGACGTGATCAAAGGATATGGGTGAGTGAGGCCTTGGGGGGAACACATCTAACAGTCACTGTGTTCTAGTTGGCCCTTTCTGTAGAGAGACATGGGTGTCTGATATGCTTTGTGTAGGATCTTGATTTGTAAGGTCTTTGCCTGCAATTCCCTAGTTGCTTTATAGGCTCTTGTCCAGACAGATTCCCAGACCCTCTGGGGAATATGTGTCTCAGCTCTACCTTCCACTTCTCTCTAGTGTCTGTCATAGTAATGATGGGCTTACTATTTATGAGGAGTTTCATCAGTCTGCTGGTCAGGTGTTGGGAGGAGGTGAGCCCCCCAGCCATCCATCTAGGGGAGTGTTTGGTAGTCTATGTGTGGTCGATACAGAGGTCCTGGGTAAGTCTCGGAGCTGGAGGTATTGCCAAAAGAGAATTTTCCCCTTCACTGTCAGGTTCTCCCTAGCTCAGATAAATTCAAAAGATACCAGTATCCCTGCTTCTGGGGTGTACAGATCTCCTAGGGTATTGATGCCCACTGCTCTTCAAGGTTTCCAGTCTATGGGTTTATTGTCAATTTGCAGGGTGGGGTTACCCCACACAGGCCAGAACCTCAAGTTGGAAGAGGACAATGCATATTTTTGAGGAATTTCTTCCATTCCTGTTTAGTATATTTCATGCAGGGTGAGGCTTGCTTATGCTTTGACCAGTCAGGGGGTGTGAGGGCTTCCAGGGTGATCTGTTTGGTTTGAGCTAGTTCAGTGGATACCCACATTGGGGATGGGGTGACCAGATCAGGCCTACAACATACGACTGCCTGATGGAGGACTATGCAGGTATGAAAGAGCCGCATATCAGGTAATCCAAAGCCTCCCTTTTCCCAGTGTTGCTTGATTTTGGGTAAGCTAATTTTGGGTTTGGCCCCTGCCCAGAGGAATCTGGAGACCTTGGAGTTAAGTGTCTTGAAGAAGGAACCTAGGAGGGTGGTTGGGAGGTTGGAAAGACTATATTGGAGTTTGGCAAATGTAATCATTTTAAGTAGGCTTACTTTGCCCCATGTGGATAGGGTATGCGTGCTCACCTGCCCAGATCTCCGTCCAGCTTATCCAACATTACTTGTATGTTAGCTTTGATTGTCTTGTTAACTGTTGGTAACACTTTTATCCCCAGACACATCACTCCCCCCAGAGACCATTGATAAGGGTATGCTCCTGCCAAATCTGGGGTACACGAACAACACGAGTTGGGTCTTAATTTAATGAAATGGACTTTTGGCGTCTGGGAAGAGGCTTGATGCTCCGAGGGTGAAGACCTGGAGAGTCTTGTGTTGTGTTTCAGGGAGTTCTGAATGAATCCTGGTATTATTTAACAAAGTGTCCCGGAGTCTTCATTCATTTTTCCTTTAAAGGATTTGGATCATGTCCTCCTGTGTGGTTTGATCTATTCATTTGTTCTAAGAGAGGACTGTTTGATCTGTGGCTATTTGGCTTACTTTAAGCTCTGCTCCGAATTAATAACCTGGATTTATGGATTTTATCTATGTGGCTGTGTTCCTTGTCTATTTCTGGATCTATTCCTGGTCAGTTGGATCGTGGGGATTAGTGATTTGACAGAGCTGTCCCGAAGAGCCTGCAAGATGAGTGACTTTGAAACTTTTAATGACATTTCTGACTGTTTAAATGTTATTCTGAGAAACTGACTTTTCTCGGCCTATTAGTTGGGCTTGCAGTGTTCTGGTGGGCCCTGGGTCGGTGTTACACACACAGGTGGGGAGCGGGGTAGGCTGGAGGGCCTGCCCTTAATCTCCCCTTCCTCTACACTCCTGGGGCATCCGGCCGGGGGGCTGGCCTCTCTTGGAGTGGAAGTAGTGGACCACTGATCTTTTGGGCTGGCTGGATCCTGTGGCCCGCTGGTGGCCTTTTATTCGAGCCAAACTGATGTGGATTTTGAAACCCTGGATTTTAGGAAACTGAACTATACTTGTTGATGTTGGGCGGGTTACATTATATTTATATTTTGTTGTATATAGATAGGATGTTTATCATTTGCAGTTATAATTTTGCTTAGTAATTATATTTCATTTGAGGGAACAATTTGAGCAGTGAGAGTGCTTTATTACATCTTTTATTCCACCTGTATCCAGTTCAGTGAGAGAGTCCCGGAGGGTGGTTTTTAAATTATTACCTCTGTTTACTATTTTATCATTAGTGTTATGATTTAATTATTATTGTTTTTTTTTTAATTTTATGAGAGTGTTTAATTGTTTTAAGTACCAGGTAGTGAGAGGACCTGAGAATAATTTAGAATTGTGTTAGTTAAGTTTTGGTTGTCCCCCAGGCCGTGTGAGGGCTTGTGGGATAAAATAATTAATCAGGTTTTGTGTTAGAGTGTCGGTTAAGTTTAATTTTTTATTTTAGTTAGTTTTTAGTTGTAGGAAGATTGCAGGTAATTTTATTATATTTATTGTTTTAATTTTGAGTAGCTTGATGTGCCTGCCTGCCCCGCCTGTCTTGTGCTATTCGGTCTCCGCTCTCCATGCCCTCCGCCCCTTCTCTTTGCCCCCCCGCCCGCTCATATCTATCATCGGTGTCAGGCATTAGGGATTGCTCGAAGGGGGAGGGGGAACTGGGTGGGGTGGGGGGTTGTGGACAGCGGAGTGAGCAGTGCTTTCCCATAGGGGTGGTTAGGCCTAGAAGATGCCCTGGGGCGAAATGGCTTCTTGAGCGTGGTAATCCCGTTCTGGTTCCCATACCCAAGGGCACCTCCAGTTTTGGAGGGCAAGTGGTTGGGACAACTCGCCAACCTTGTCTAACTTGGGCGTTGTTGTGCAATGCCAGATCTGTCTGCAACAAGACTGGTCTTATTGCAGATTTTGTTGCAAGGGCAGATCTGGCTTGCATTACCAAGACCTGGTTGGATGGGAATGCGGCCTTTTTAGAGCCACTGTTCCTGAGTACTCGAGTTATACACTGCCAGAGATTGATGCTGGGGTGGCGGTCTGTTTCAAGACCGAATTGGGCCTAACTGGTGTACCAGTTGAGGAAGCCAGGTCATTTGAGTGTACTGTGGTAGCTGGTGTAGGGTGTAGGATTGCTCTCATTTATCGTCCACCAGGTTATGAGAAGCTTTTTCTGCAGGAAATAGCAGATTTTGCCGCTGACATGGCCTTGGAGTCGCCCAGATTGATGGTTCTGGGTGACTGCAGTGCTTGGGTCGACGACGAATCTTCGCTTTTTGGTCAACATTTCCTCCAGGTGATGACATCTCTGGGCTTTACACAGGTTGTTTCTGCAGCTACACACAAGGGAGGTCACTCTCTTGACCTGGTCTTCCTCCTGGGGATCGAGGCTTCCGATTTGGTGGTGGAACCAGTCGATTGGTCCGATCACTACTCAGTTGGGTTCAATTTTGAGGCCCCCCTGGGTAGGTTGGCCCCTGTGGAGTTGGTCAGGTACCGCCCATTGTGGGACGTTGTCCCTGAAGACCTGATGGCGGTTATTGACCTCTCGTCGTTTGATGAGTTTTGCACTGATCCTGAGCAGCTGGTAGTGGCCTATAATAGGGCCATATCAGTGGCACTCGTTCAGATTGCACCAGTTTGTATTCGTTCGCCCCCTCCCGCGTCGTCCCATTGCCCCATGGTATGATGGGGCTTTGAGAAGGCTGCGGAGGTTGGGGAGTAGGTTGGAGCGTCGTTGGAGGAAGACTGCCTCTGATGCCAACCATCTTATTTTGCTAGAGCATTATAAACTCTACCAAACAGCAATTTCCCATAAGAAGGCAGAATTCCTGTCCAGGGAAATTTCTGTCGCACGGAATCGACCGGCTCAGCTCTTCAGAACTGTTGACAGACTGTGCAACCCAGCCTGTCAGCAGATCCATCGAGCCTTTATGCAAACTGATTGCGAGGAGATCGCTCAATTCTTTGCGAATAAGATTGAAGACATCAGGAGGCAGTGCCTCCAACCTCATTCTAAGGTTGTTGCAGTTGATCAGTGTCTTGTCACAGAGCCCAGAATTTCCTGGAGTACCTTTGACCTGCCAGATTTCGTAGACACTATGAGGATTGTCCATGAGATGCGTCCAACATGCTGTAGTTTGGACCCTGGCCCTACTTCCCTGATTATGGGTTGTAGTGAGATCATAGGCCCGGCCTTAGCTCGGATTATCCAGTGTTCTTTAGATACGGGAGTTTTCCCTAGCTCTCTGAAGGAAGGGGTGCTGACCCCCCTTCTGAAGAAAGCTTCTTTAGACCCGGATGACCTAGCAAACTACAGACCAATCTCTAACCTCCCTTTTGTGGGGAAGGTTATTGAGAAAGTTGTGGCGGTCCAAATGGATAACCATTTGACCATCCATAGTTTATACGAACCTTTCCAGTCTGGTTTTCGTAAGAGGCATAGTACCGAGACTGCTCTGGTTCGGGTGCTCAATGATCTCCTGATGGCGAGAGATCGGAGACACCGTTCTATTTTTGGTTCTCCTTGATCTGTCATCAGCTTTTGATACTGTGGATCATGGGGTTTTGCTCGAACGCCTGAGGTCCATTTGTGGACTATCGAGTACGGTCCTCAGATGGTTTTCATCTTTCCTCGAAGGAGAAGCACGAGAGTGGTCTCGGTTTGTATTCATCCGGAGCCTTCTCTCTGCCTTGTGGGGTACCTCAGGGTTTCGTGCTTCTATGTTATTGCAGTATATATCACTCCTCGGAGACATTGTAGAAGACGGGTATGAGCTGAGGTTTCACTGCTATGCTGATGATACCCAGCTCTACCTATCTTTTGCACCTGACCAGGTTAGTGCTATCTCGGTACTGAACAACTGCCTCGCTGATATCCAAGACTGGATGAACACCAGCGGTCTAAAGTTGAACCCGGGAAAGACTGAGGTTATGGTGGTGGACCCAGGTCACAGGGTAGAGGGTTTGAGGACTGGGCTCCCCTCTGGATTAATCCTGGGGGTGGACCAGATCCTCACCTCTGAATGGGTGCGTAACCTGGGAGTGGAGCTTGACACTGGTCTGACCCTCCGTTATCAGGTGTCTGCAGTTGTCAAGACTGCATTTTTTCATCTTAGGAACATTGCCAGGATTAGGCACCTTGTTCCACCTAGCGACCTACCGGTTTTGGTCCACGCCTTTGTGACATCTCGCCTTGATTACTATAACTCCCTTTACCTAGGACTTCCTGGGGTTGATATCCGCCGCTGCAGCTAGTGCAATAGTGCAGCACGCTTGTTGACTGGGGCATCTAGAAGTTCTCATATTACCCTCTGAGGCGCACCTGCACTGGCTGCCAATACAGTGGCGGATCACCTTCAAAGTGGGTCTTTGACCTACAAAGCCCTACACGGTCTAGGTCCCGACTATTTGAAAGAGCTCCTGGTGCCCTACAACCCTCTGAGACAGCTCCGCTCGGCTGATGAGAGGTTGCTGGAGATTCCGAGGGTAAATCTGAAGTCTTCTGGAGCTCGTGCTTTTGGATTCGCTGCACCTACCCTCTGGAATTCTCTGCCCCGTCAGCTCCGGGAGAGCAGGACGGTGGGGAGCTTCAAGCAGGCTCTAAAGACTTTTTTATGGGAGAAGGCATTTTCTGCTTGTTTTAACTGTATACTGTAGTTTTGTAATATTCGTTTTAGAGTCGTTTTATTGTATGTATTGAATATGTCTGTGTTTTTCTTGATGTACAGCGCTTTGAAAACTTTGAAAGGCGCTTAATCAAATAAATTTTATTATTATTATTATTATATGCAGCTTTCAGGGGTAAGATATGTGAATTGGAGTCATTTAGCGTGTACCCCGCAATGGAAGAGTATTCCTGGATCAGTACATCTAGGGTTTGGAGGCAGCCAGTTACGTCTGTTAGGAAGAGGGTGATATCATCCGCAAAGAGGGCCAACTTGTGTTGCACCTCACCCACTGTTATGCCTGGAAAGCCCTAGGTGTTTCGGATCTTGTGGGCTAAAGGTTCCACTGCTAGTAGAAAGAGAAAGGGAGACGGGGCATCCCTGTCAGGTGCCCCGCTTGAGACTAAAGGGAGCAGATATTGTGGAGTTGGTCAATATCCTGGCCGTGGGGTTTTGGTACAACAAGCGGATCATGTTCATGAACCCCTCAGGGAAGCCGCATCTGCTGATGGCATCAAACAGGTACGTCCACTCCACCCTGTCAAATGCCTTTTCAGCATCCAGTGACAGGGTGGCCATGGGTTCTGGTATCTTTTGTGCCTCCATGAGCAGGTACAATATCTGCCTAGAATTATCAGAACCCAATCGACCTGGGGCAAACACCACCTGATCAGGGTGAATAATCTCCTCCATCACTGGGCTCATCCTCATGGACAGAGATTTAGCAAATATTTTCAGGTCTGTGTTGAGGAGGGATATTGGGTGAAATTGACTGCATTGGGTACTGTCTTTACCTTTCTTAGGTAGAAGAGTAATAAGAGCTTCCATGAAGGAAGGGGGAAACCTGTTGAGCCTTGTTGCCTCATTGAAGACAGCTGCTAGTTGGGGGCCGGGGTGGGTGGGATGCGTAACTGTATGTCTTCAAAGTACAACAATATAACTGTGAAAGTCTGCCCAGAGCACACCAGGGTTGGTGTCATTTCTGTGATCCTCTTTGGTCAACCTGCAGGAAGTACAGCAGAGTTCCCATAACTAGACCACGAGGTGCACAGGTAACCTCTTCCTGCCAACGGACAGGGTTGTAAGTCTAATGTAAGCCCCAGCATCTCCTATGCCTAGTGGCAGCAACTGGATCTCCAACAAAGAAAAGTTTGCCTCATGGTTAAGGTCCAAAACTTGCCCCGGTGACAGGCACCCCCAAGGCCCAGTTGCAGTTGAGTGCCTGTGTAGTGGATAACACAGTACATTGGTCCCCCCAATGCTGTCCAGCGCTCTGGGGGAAAGGCAGATGCTGAGGGAGAATTCTGCCTACTGACAGGGGCATAGGCCCCTCTGGTTGCCTGTGCTCCTCGTAGCCCAGCAATGGCTGGTTGAGAGCCCGGAGAAGCAAATTGTACGGTGGCCCCCCCTCCACGCTACCCAGCACTCTGGGGGGCAAGCAAGGGCAACGGGTGCAGGACATAACAAAGACACAGCACAGTAATGGTCTGCATTAACTTGAGAACCTGGCTGATCGTAGGGGGGGTAATTAACTTGGGTGAGCAGAGCCAAGGATACTGCTGTTGCTGATCAGCTCTCCGGAGGAGTTGGATAAGGAGCTGTATAGTGGTGCAGGTGGCTGCTCATGCCACTTCAGGTCCCTGTGCCCTCCCGGCCCCGAGTGGCTCTGGTGAGGGATGACTGCTTCTTCAAGTGGGATGTTTGTTTGGAGGGTCCCAGTGTGCATTGGAGGAATTGATCTGCTTCCTCTGGCATTTGGAATTGGTGATGATTACCATACAGCCGAACAGAAAGTATGGCAGGATATAGCAGTGAATACGTGACCCTCCCCCCGTTTTTGAGGCCTGTCTTTATCTTAGCAAACTTCTGCCTCTTGTCGAGGACAGCCTGGAAATAGTGCAGGTAGAAGGATATTCTATTGCCCCCGACCATAATCTCTTGGAGCTCTCTGGCTTTCCTCAATATGAGTTCCTTGTCTTGGAACCTGAGGAGTTTAAATATCAATGGCCGTGGCTTGTCAACTGCCTGAGCTCGATGGGAGATCCTGATCCAGTGGGCCCTGTCAGCTTCAAAATCGAAGCCCATGGGCTGGAGGCCCAACCACACAGGCAACTTCTGTCACAGGTAACCCATCGGATTGGTCCCTTCCTCTCTCTCCTTTAGACCTATCAGCCTAAAGTTTTTTCTCCATCCCCTACCTTCCAGATCCTCCACTTTGTTAAGGAGCCATTCGATTTGTTGCTCCACGGCTGTCACCCGCCTTGTGGTCTCCTGGTCTCATTCCTCCAAGTGCTCCACTTTGGTCTCCATCGTAAGCACCTGGGCAGCTAGGTGGGCAATTGAAGATTGAGTGTCCATCACCGTTTGGTGGATCACTTCAGTGTTTGCAGTCATGCTTTCTATCAGGGTAGGTGTAGCATCCGTCTGTTGGCTTTGCGGACCGGGAGTCTCCTGATTGGCTGATGCTGCCATTTTAGAAGGCAGGAGGGCCGGACCCAGCGGACCTTCGTCGATCGCTTTTTTTTCTTTTTTGTGCACCGTCTGGGGTCCCAAAAACAAGCATTTGCAGCAGGGCAGCATTTCACGTAGTGGCAGCGGCAGTCGAACTTTGTGGCAGCAAACGCAAAAATCAGTTTCGGAGGGTAGCGTTATCAGCGGCTGGCAGGAGCTGAAGTTTTAAGCAGCCATCTTCGTGGGTCCCGCACGTGACCTCTGTGTTACATGGCACCACCTCTGCTGTTAGTGCGTTCCATGCTGCCACCACCCTTTCCATGAAGAAATGCTTCTTCATTTCCCCTTCTGAATCTACCCTCTCCAATCTCATGTCATGCCCCTAGTGTCTCTCCCCACCCTCCTCCTGAGTAGACCCCCTGTGTCTGTCCTGATTATCACCTTCATGTATTTGAAGGTCTGAATCATATCCCATGTCTCAGCATCATCATACTATACATACTTGTATATAGACAATATGTTATATTGTAAATTACTGTATGTATTGAAGTAACCCTATGTACAACTGTGCTTTTTCACTTCTTTATGTAAATCCTTCTGTTGTATCTATACCCCCCTTCCCTGGGTTGTACCCGGAAATGAGCCTTTCTCATGGTACCTTTCCCAGTTATCAAATTTTAAATAAATAAATAAAATAAATACCCCCTCTGTCCTTCCTTTCCTCCAGTGAGTACATGTTCAACTCCCTTAGTCTGTCAACATATAGCAACTCCCCCAGACCTTGAATCATTTTAGTTCACCTACACTGCACCCCCTCTAGCAGCCTAATGTCCTTTGCAGGTACGGGTGCCAGTACTGCATGCAGTACTTCAGGTGGTGTCTAACCAACAAGTTGTATAAAGGCAGAATCACCTTCCTTCTTCTCGAGGTTATACCCCTTACTATACATCCCAGCATTTTGTTGGCCTTCACTGCTGCTCTCCTGCATTGTGTGGACTTGTTCATAGCCCCTGTGATGAGCATCCCCAGATCCTTCTCTTCCTCTGTGACTTCTAACCACACACCCCCAAATGGTAGCTTCTCCTCAGATTCTTTGCTCCGAAGTGCATCACTTTGCATTTTTTTGTATTGAACCCAAGTTGCCATCTGCCCGACCATGCTTCAAGCCTTGCCAGATCCTCCTGCAGCCCCTGCCACCCCTTCTGGTCATCTACCACCACCCCCATCTTGTTGTCATCTGCAAACAGACTGATCTTGCTGCTGATGCCCACTGAGATGTCTACAATAAATATGCCAAACAGCACCGGCCCCAACACCGATCCCTGTGGGACCTCACTTGTCACAGGCTTGGTGAAGTACAGTAGGCTGCAGTGTGAGACACTAGGTTGCTCAATATCTCTCAGTGGGGTGTTCTGAGGGTCTGTTAGTGGAGTCAGAGTGTTGCCTGGTGGTGTATCTCTAGCCTGTCACCTCACAAGATGTGTGGTACTGTGGTATGTGTGTGCGCTGTGCATGTCACATGGGTATCTAAGCATCGACTACTATTGTGAGTCATCACTGTTAGCATCCAGCAGTGACTGCATCATGTCATCTGTTGTGCATGTGTCACTGACACATTTAGAAAACACAAGATAAAGAACAGAAGGAAAAAGAGATGCAGGGGGAAGTAAAAGACTGCACCCGCCTCCACATTGGACTAAAAAGTAATAAAAGGCATGCCACAAGCCTTGGCTTAGACATGATGTGTGTCTTTTGTGGTGCCCTGCTGATGTCTTGTATTCTGCATCATTTGGAACTTACCTCACTATGCTGTTATGAATAAAGTCTTTGGGATTTTCTGATTATCTGGCTGTGGAGTGCCTTCTATCAATTTTTAGTGCAGTGCAGGGAGCGGGTGCATCATTTCATTCGTACTTTGTCATTTTAATATGGGTAGCATTACCGTTGTTCTTGGAAAAGGCATTCCTCTCCAGTTTGGGAAGAAATGGTGGTGGTGGAGAAGGAGCTGGTAATGGTAGGATAGGGACTGGGAGTAATAGAGGGGGGCTGTGAGGACTAGGGCTGGAAACTTTATAGTACGATCAAAGAAACCATGATTCATTAGTCCCTATAGGTCCACTGGTTCCACTCTGACTCTCAGCAGCCTTCCCAGCCAATCACCCAGTGCATCTTGTGAAGAAACAACCCTGAACAATCTAGAAGCACACCTGTTTCCCCTCTATTCCTCCTTTAAGCGCCCCAGGATAGAAGTGATCCATCCAGAAATGTAAAGGCAAACCTCCCCCCCCATCTGTCTCATATGAAAAACCACAACAGCAACTGCCACAGCCACCCATACACAGGCATCATCAACTATTGCATTCTGCCTTGAGCTACTTGTCACAGAAGTCATGGATTGTTTTAAACATTTAAATCTTTGCTGATATGCTTGTATATAAGTACAGTATGCTAAAACAGAGTTAATTTGTTTAACAAACAATGGATCCTTGACTTTTACTATGATTTCCATAATTTCTGTCATTTTTGACTATGACAATACCATGAGTTTCTCCAGAATTTTCCATGACAAAAGTACAGCCCTATTTCCATTTTCATTTCACAATCCCCACTGAGATCCGATGGACCAGCAGCAGGGACAGTCAGGTATGGCGAGTGGTATAATTCATCCACCATGGTAACCACACCTGCCAGTCAGTGTATCCCCAGATGCCAGCTTTACTTCACAAGATGTCCCAACCATCACCAGCCAGTGCCAGGCCCAGTTTACGCACAGCCAGCACTGCTTCTGAATTTGTTGCAACTGAAAAAACTACTCTGCTCGAATCATTACATGCCTGCAGTAAACTGCTACATACTCACCCAACTTCCATGTGAATCACTCCACTCACTGGGGAAATGATGGCATTTGATCTTCAGCTATTTTCTTGACATACAACATTGACGTTTGAAGACTCTTGCATGAAATTAAGCCAAATGCAACATCCTGGGGGGGGGGGGCTGTGGAGCTCGAGCTGTTAGGCAGCAACTTTTAAAGCTTCTCATACCTTCAGGATGAAAATGGATAAAACTTTTTTTTTTATTTTGCAAAAAAACAACAAATCAAAACAAATATTTATAATATTACCTGAAAACTGACAGTGACCAAAATGGAAAATCCTCATAAGGATAAAGGCATGAGAAAGGTGGGGAAAGGCAAGAATGCTGCAGCGGGTCAGCCCTCATGGTTGGCGGCCGAAGCCAATGCCATGCCAGGGTGTAGTTTGGAAACAGAAACACTGCAATCCATGGGTCTTAAGCAGCAGTGACTCATTTCGTTAGTCGCTGATCTCAACTTGAAAGCAGACTCCTTTAATACGAGAATCACTGTAACAGAAACTACTGAAGGCATTTTGGACATTCAGAAACAGACATCTGCATCCACGACTGCAATGGTCATGGTACTAAAAGAAACTCAACACCTACGTGTCAGATTGGAGAGTCTGGAAAACCAGGACAGATCCACAAATATATGGATTCTAGGACTGCCAGAGGAGATTGAGGGTGGTCACTCTATAATGTTTGACTGGCTTGACAAAAAATTGTTTCCAGAAAGATAATCAGGAGGATATGGCATTCAAAAAGTGTACTGTATCACACCACGTGGCAGAATAAAGGCCTTTAATGAACTCTGTACCTTACTGGTTGTGACTTCTGGGATAGGAGAACAAGACTGTATCCTGTCTTTGGCTCATAGAAATGGACCACTTACACAGGATGACCAAAATGTACATTTTCCCAGATATAAGTTACGCCACAAGACAACGGTGTAAAAAGTTTAAATAGTCCGGAGAGTGTTGGGAGATGCCAACCTAAACTCAGGGGAAGGTTTGGGCCTTTTCAGACCCCACAGAGGCCAGTAAGTGTGCTAAAAAGCTGGTAGTAGAGAAGTGGCAACAAGGGGACAAGCTGAAGAAGACCAGAATGAGGTTGCAACTTGACTTACTGTGAGTCACCATTTCTCCTTTGCTTCAAACTAGCACCATGCAGTTGAGCTATAATCTGAACTCTTGTTTTCTGGGACATACTTGCAGTGACTTTAAACTTTTTTACATTCCATTCCTTTTTTTATATAGCTCTTTATGAATATTTTTCAGAGTAAAATGGTTACTAACATTCATATATACATCTTGATGACAATTGCACAAGGCAAACATTGACAGTAAAGAAAAAATTACTTGCCATAGTAATGTTGTTTCTTCTAATGGAGTCTTGTTGTATTCTGACTAAATACAGTTAGCCCCAGCACTTGAACTGCTCCGGAGAGGAAAGGGTTAACTCTATGCCAGAGCATAGAACGTTGAGCTCGAGCTCGGTTTTCAAACCTGTCTCTGGTACATTTCAGTGTAACCTTCAGATTCTTACAAGCACTATACTAACTAACTATAGCTTATAGAAATGTATTTTTTTAATTTAGGCCAAAAGGCAACAAACTCTTGGGTCCAAAAGACTCAAGTCGAGAACCGAAAAATAATTTTATGTAGATAGTGAAAGATAAAAATAATAAGAAAACCAAAACCCCACCTAGCCAGGAAGGGTACAAAAGTACACCTCTGCGGTGCAACACTGTACCTGCCAACCCACATCCCAAAAGACTAGGTTCTGAGAGGGGAGGCACAGAGGGAGGTCAGAATATAGCAAGATTCCATTAGAAGAAACAACATTACTATGGTAAGTAATTTTTTCTTCAAACAACATGAAGTCTTGCTGTATTCTGCAAGCAGGAGGGGGTACAGAATCTTTTTTGGGAACAGGTTCTGCAACACTGCTGTACCAGCCCTAGCATCACTTTGCTTGGTGAATGTATGAACTGTTTTCCAGGTGGCTGCTTTACAAATTTCCACTAAAGGAATGTCCCTAGCTGCGTCCAAGGAGGCAGCTGTACCTCTGGTGGAGTGTGCCCTGAGGCCTGAGGGTGGCTCTTTACCCAGTTTTGAATAGCAGAATTGAATACAGAAGACAATCCACCTGGCAATAGTTCTCTTAGTGTCAGGTTTACCTTTTCTCACTTCTCCATAAGTGAGAAACAACGGGGAACAATCATTTCTAAGGGTCTTGGTATGCTTTATATAGTAACTAAGAGCCCTCTTCACATCCAGACTGTGTAATCTTCACTCCCCTGAGGAGGAATGGTCAGTGAAAAATACAGGCAATGACACAGACTGATTCAAATGAAAGTCAGAAACTACTTTGGGTGGAAACTTTCTCTTCGTCCGAAGGACCACCTTATCCCTGTGAAATGAAATGAAGTCAGATTCCACTGATAAGGCCTGTAGTTCACTGATTCTCCTGGAAGAAGTAATGGCTACCAGGAACACAGTCTTCCAGATCAAGTACTAATGCTCATCTGAAGATAATGGTTCAAATGGAGGCTTCATACGCTGTGCAATACAGATATTCAGATCCCAAACAGGAGTAGGTTCCCTAAGGGGGGTTAATATTAACCAGACCTTTGAAAAACTTAGCAAATACTGAATGAGAAGCTATGGAAGAACCCTTCCCTGCAGAGAGAAAGGCAGAAACAGCTGCCAAGTGAATCTTAAGAGTGACTGGCCTGAGGCCTAGGCTGCTAAGATGAACCAAATAATCCAGAACAGTGGCAATGTCTGCTGAATCTGGCTGAATATTCCTCTGAGAGCACCAAATGCTAAACCTCTTCCATTTGGAATTGTAAGTTTTTCTAGTAGAAGGTTTTCTACTAACCTTAAGGATATCCAAAACTGACTGAGAAAGATGCAGGTCTGCATATTCTAACTCCTCAAGAGCCAAGCTTTGAGTCTGAGAGATTGAAAGTTGGGGTATAGTATCCTCCCCTGAGAGGAGGTCAGCAGGTTGTACCTCCTGGGAAGATAAAGGGGAATTGTCACTGATAGGGACAACAACAGGGGATACCAAGGTTGCCTGGCCCAGTTCAGGGCCACTAGAATCACTGTGCAGGACTAAGACCTGATCTTTGTCAGAACTCTGAAAATCAGAGGAAAAGGTGGAAATGCATACAGAAATCTGTTTGACCAATCCAGCAGGAGGGCATCCTGGGGAGCATACCCCAATAAAGGAGGTCTGGAACAAAACAGAGGAAGCTGATGATTGTCTGGGGCTGCAAAGAGATTTATCTCTGGAGTGCCCCACCTCTTGAAAATGCTCTGGAGAACTTGAGGGTTCAGGGACCACTCGTGGTGACCCTGACAGATTCTGCTGAGTGCATCTGCCAAAACATTGACCTTTCCTGGCAGATGCACTGCAATCAGGGAGGTTTGAAGAGAGAACGCCAACGACTATATTTTCATTGCTTCTGTGCACAAGGCCATGGACCGAGTGCCCCCTGCTTGTTTATGTACTGCATGGTTGTGGTGTTGCCTGTCCTGATCTGCACCACTTTCCCTTGAACTGACTCTGAGAACGTCTGTAGGGTGAGAAAGACAGCTCTGAGTTCCAGAAGGTTTATGTGAAGGAGGGACCCCTGCTGAGACAGTGAGCTGACCCAGATGGGCTCCCCACCCCAGTAGGGAAGCATCTGTAGTGTGAATCAATGAAGGAGTCTGACTGAGGAAAGGGACACCCTGCCTCAGGTTGTCCGCTTCCAGCCACCATTGAAGAGCCTGGACGAGAGTCTGAGTCACTGGGATTAACTTGGTAAGAGGATCCTTTTTCTGAGACCAAAAAGACGTTAAGTGGAACTGGATGTCCCTCATCTGGAATCTTGCTCCTTGCACCACTGCAGTGGAAGCTGCCATGTGGCCTAAAAGCTGTAGGAAGTGTCTGGCTGGCTGAGATACCAATGGGCGAAAAGATGAAGCCAGAATTGAGAGGGCCTTTACCCTTGAGAGAGGAAGAAAAGCCTTTGCTTGAACAGTGTCGAACTCCATCCCTATGAAAGTGAGAAGCTGGACTGGTTCCAGAACAGACTTTTCCAGATTTAAAAGGAATCCTAGAGACCCCAGAAGCCTCTGAGTGACCTCTAGAGCTGACTTGACTTGGTCTGAGGGCTGGCCTACAATGAGCCAGTCATCCCGGTAAGGGAACACACAAATGCCTAGTCTCCTAAGAAAGGTGACCACCACTGCTAAACATTTTGTGAACACCCTTGAAGCAGATGTTAGGCCGAAGGGTATTGCCCTGAACTGGTAATGGCCTGAGGGCAACTCGAACCTGAGGAACCTTCTGTGAGAGCATCTGATGGGTATGTCAAAGTAGGCACCCTTGAGATCCAGGGAGGCTAGCCAGTCTCCTGGTCTCAAAGAGGGAAGAATTATTTTCAGAGTCACCATCTTGAACTTTGGTTTTGTGATATGTCTGTTCAGGTATCTTAGGTCAGAGGCGCATCCCTCCAGTTGTACCTCTCCACAATTCCTATGCCATTCTGGCAAAGTGTGGTTCCTCTATGGAGGCACCCGCAGTGGAGACCAAAGAGGATGCTGGGAACCTCCACAAAGGAGACCCACAGGAGGGTGGCAGGGGACCCTGCAGGGGAAGGAAACAACTCCTGGTGGGGGACTCCATTATTAGGAAGGTAGAACTGGGGAGGAAGGGGAGAGGGAGGTAAGGTGCCTGCCTGGCGCCATGGCTTGGAGGGACAGGGAGCGAATCCTCAGGATTGCCGGAGCAGCTGCACAAGGGAGGGAGCTGGATGTCATTGTCCACCTAGGGACAAATGACCTGGCTAAGAAAGGGATTAGAGAAGTGCAGGAAGAGTTTGTGGAATTGGGGAGGGGCCTTAGTCAAGTAGCACGCATGGTAACCTTCTCGGAGGTGCTGCCCATCTATGGCATAGGAGAGGCTAGGGTGTTCCACACCATGGGATTCAATCAGTGGTTGAAAACTGGTGTGGAGCTCAGGATTTAGCTTCATTGAGGACTGGGGTCCATCTGGAGTGATGCAAGCCTGTACTGGCATGATGGGCTGCATCTGTCCGGGAGGGAACCAGAATCCTAGGTGATAGGTTTAAATGCTTCATTGGCAAGCATTTAAATAAGCCAAGGAGGGAGGCACTGGAAAGGAGCAGGAAATCCAGCCCCCCTCAAATAATCACGTAGTAAGTGGCAAACACCAACATAGAGGTGTCGATAGGGAGAAGGGCAGGGGTAAATGGAGAAAGTGACAAAGGCAAGAAGGACAGGGATGGGGCAAAAGGGAGTAAGGCCATCAGGAAATGGAGGGTAATGAGTACCAATGCCCATAGTCTGGGCAACAAGCTCCCTGAGCTGGTGGCCTTGATGGAAGAGGGATGCCTGGATATCATAGCAATCACAGAAACATGGTACACAGAGAACCATGACTGGGATGTTAACATACCAGGGTACATAACCTACAGGAGAGACAGGCAGGGGAGAAGAGGGGGAGGAGTAGCTCTCTATGTAAAGGAAGGGATAAAAGCAACTGAACAAAAGAGTAAACAGGGAGGAGAAGAGGCACTGTGGGTCACCTTGGAGACTGGCAAGGGCACCGCAATCCGCACAGGGGTTGTGTACAGACCCCCATGTCAGGGGGAGGGAATGGACAAGGATATGATAGAAGGCATTCTTAGAATGGCAGAGAAAGGAGATGCTGTTGATGGAGACCTGAATATGCCAGATGTTAACTGGAGCACATTTGCTGCAGCCACATCCAAGAGCAGGCTATTCTTGATGCCCTACAGGTGGCAGGCCTCAGACTGCTGTTTCAGAACCCACTCGTGAGGAGCAATCTTAGACCTCATACTCTCAAACGGGGTAGTGAGAGGATCTCAGATCTAGAAGTGGGTTGCCATCTGGGGACAAGTGACCATCAAACAGTGTGGTTCACATTAACCTCAGCTACAGAGTCAAGCTATACAAAAGTGAGGGTACTGGACTTTAGGAGGGCTGACTTTGGCAAATGGAGAATGCCTCAGAAAAGCACTAGCAAACAGGCTAGAAGGAGGTGTGGAGCAACAATGGGAATCATCAAAACTGCCATCACAGAGGCAACAAGCCTTGTGTGAAGCAAATAAACAAATTAAATGAAAGAAAAACCACTATGGTTCTCAAAAGAGGTGGCTGTGAAAGTCAGGAAGAAAAGATAGCATTCTGGAAGTATAAGGAAACACAGAAGGAGCAGGACAGAGAGCTGTACCAGTTAAAGGCAGAAGGAAGCAGGAGGGAAGTCAGAATAGCAAAAGGCCCAAACTGAGGAAAGATAGCCAACTCAGTTAAGAAGGGATAAAACCTTTATAGGTACATCAGCGAGCGAGAAAGACAAAAGGAGGGATAGTGAGGCTAAATAGAATGAACGGGGTGTGCAGAGGGGACAGTGAAAACAGGGATACTGAATGAATATTTCTGCTCAGTATTCAAAAGAGGAGGGGAAGTGCCTAATCCAATTAACAGAAGCACTCTTGATAGGGGTCGATCCCAGTCCTTTCACAGAAGAAAGGGTTCTGCAAGAACTCCTAAACTGAAGGTGGACAAAGCAATGGGTCCTGATGGAATTCACCCCAGAATTCTAAAAGAATTAAGGAGGAACTAGTGAAACCACTGGCTACTCTTTTTAATAAATCATGGGAGGTTGGTGTGGTACCCGAGGACTGGAGGAAGGCGGATGTGATTCGCCTTCACAAAAGTGGGACCAAGACAGAGGAGGGAAACTACAGACCTGTCAGTCTGACCTCTGTGGTAGGGAAAGTGATGGAGTCACTTCTGAAGGAAAGAACAGTTGAGTACCTAGAGGCCAGTGGATCACAGGACCAAAGGCAGCATGGGTTCACAGCAGGAAGGTCATGTCAGACGAATCTAATAGATTTCTTTGACTGGGTGACCAAAGTAGTAGACCAGGGAGGAGCTGTGGACATGGCCTACCTAGACTTTAGCAAGGCATTTGACACAGTCCCACACAAAAGATTAATAGTCAAATTAACCAGTCTGGGAGTGGGTCCCAGGGTGGTAGCCTGGGTAAAACATTGACGCACAACAGGACCAGAAGGTAATTGTAAATGGAGTCCACCTGAAGAAAGAGGGGTTACTAGTGGGTACCACAGGGTTCAGAGGGTCCAGTCCTTTTAATGTCTTCATCAGTGACATTGCAGAGGGACTGAAGGAAAAGTATGCCTTTTGCAGATGATACAAAGATCTGCAACAGGGTTGATACACAAGGAGGCATGGAAAGGATGAAAAGGGACTTGCAAGGTTGGAGGAATGGTCAGAAGTATGGCAGCTAGGATTCATGTAAAGAAGTGCAAAATAATGCACCTGGGAAACAAGAACCCAGGGAAGAATACACAATGGGTGGGAGGTAGTAACAACAACAAAAAGGAAAGGGACCTGGGGGAATCATATCAGATGACCTTAAGGTTAGCAAGCAATGTGAGAAGGCAGTAGGGAGGGCTGGGGTATACTGGGATGTATAGGAGAGGCAGCAGCAGAAACAGGAAGTTGTTATCCTCTGTACAGACAGTTGGTGAGACCCCATCTGAGTACTGTGTCCAGTTCTGGAGACCCCATCTCCACAAGGACATAGACAGGATAGAGGTAGTCCAGAGGAGGGCAACTAAAATGGTGCAGGGTCTGCAAGAGATGCCATATGAGGAGAGACTAAAGGAGCTTAATATGTATACCCTTGAGGAAAGAAGGGAGGGGAGACATGATAGAAACTTTTAAGTACCTCATTGGAATCAACAAAGTCCAAGAGGGTAGCATCTTTCAGAAAAAGAGACAAGCAAGAACAAGGGGACACAATTTAAAGATAGAAGGAGGGCGTTCAGGTGCAATGTGAGGAAGTATTATTTCACAGAGAGGGTAGTGGATGCATGGAACAGCCTTCCTGAGGAGGTTGTGGGGTCTAAAACTGTGGGAGAATTCAAGAATGCATGGGACAGACATAAGGCAATTATTGTGGGGGGTAGGAAGAAAGGCTGTTGGTTAACTAGGATCTGCGGCCAATCCTGTAGGTAGGGAAATGGGCAGACTAGATGGGCCAAGCGGTCCTTATCTGCCGTCAAAGTCTATGTTTCTATGTTTCTAAGATGGGTCACCACTGCCCTGTCTTTTTTGGGGTAAGGAAGTATCTGGAATACAGTCCTTTTCCCCTGTGCTGTATAGGTATCCTCGCCACGGCTCGCAGGAGCAGTAGAGAGCAGACTTCTGCCTCTAAGGCAGTTATTTCCAGAGGTGTGGCAAGGCTGAAGGATTTTGCTCTCATTCTGGGGAACCATTTGAAACTGAGAGCAAGTCCCTGGCTTACTACTTCTAGGACACATTTGTCTAAAGTAATAGACTTCCAGACCAGGAAGTAGTAAGCCAGCCTGCCAACCACTGGAACTGAGGAGGTGACCCGAACTGACACATCAGGGTGTCTGCTTTGAAGGGGCCTTAGATTGAGAAGAGGATGTAGCCCTGCTCATCCCCCTTCTACCTTTCTCCCTAAAGTACCTCCTCTGCTGAAAGGAAGAAGAGGCCTGAGCTTGGTAGAAAGGCCTGTGAAAAGGCCTGTCCCTGCCAGCCCTAGACTGCTGCTTTTGAGGAGTGGCTTGCCTTTCTTTGGCCACTGCACTCCTGTAGGTGGTCCTATATTCATCCATCTTTTTCATGTAAGCCTCTGTTTGTTCTCCAAACAGAGAATTACTGGTGACAGGAAAATCCATGGCCTTAGTCTGGATACCCTGTGACAAATTGGTACATCTGAGCCAAGCAAACCTATGCATGGAGACAGATGTAGCCATGACTCTGGAATTCACATCATTCGAGTCCACAGCAGCATGAAATTGGACTTTTGGTGCCTCTATGCCATCTGCAGTCACCTGCTCCAGCTCCTTGGTCAGCTGGGGAGGGGCATTCTTAGCCAGCTGCAGAACTGTATCCCACCTAGATTTCTGGTACCTGGCCATATATGCCATATAGACAGTCTGCCTGAGCCCCAAAGAGGATGCCAAGTACTGTTTTTTGGCCATAGCATCCACTTTCCTGGAATCCTTATTAGAGGGGTGTGATGCCAAGGGAATGTTAGCCTTGTCACAGGCCGTAGCTTACACTACCCCAACATGGCTGTATTAGTTGAACAAGAATTCTGTACCAGGACCTGACAATGTATACCTCCTGTCCATCTCTTATCCACAAGAGGTATAGATTTGTGGAATTGTAAAATGTTTTGTGTCTGTTTCCACCAGGGACTTGTGCAGAGGGATAGACAACATTTTAGACTCTAGAACATCCATCATCTCCACATAGTCAGGTTCCTCCTGATCCTCCTCAGCTTCCACCACTGGAAGCTGGAGAGTTTCAGCCACCTTCCTGTAAAAGAAGAAGTGGGAGGAGAACTCAGAGAGCCTGGGAGGAGAAACATTAGAAGGCCTGTCTGGGGAGATGTCAGGCTCTACTGACTCATCTAGGCCTTTATAATCATCATCATCATCTTCTGGAAATTCCTCTTCTCCTTCCCAGCTGCCCTCAAAAAATGCCTCCAGATCATAATCCGGTGGAGCAGTATCCGACCAAACCAACTGTCTTCCAGTTGGTGTTGGTTCAGTCAGAACTGGGCAAAACGATTGGACTATTGTGATCGCCTTAGCAATCTCCTCAGTGGTTGGAGTATGGGAAGCAGTATCCAAACCTGCTGACTTACACTTTTTCTTTGCAGGAACTGATTCCACAGAAACGGCTCTCCTTTTGCCCGAGGAGGTATAGTCCAGGTCAGCAGACACCTCCTTAGGTTTGGCTGTAACCGAACCGGGCTGGCCGTCCAGGTCAGCGGACTTCTCAGCCTCTCTCTCTCCTTCAGCCTACTCAACCTTTTATCCAGAGTGGCTTTAGGAAAGTTTTTGCATATTTGGCAGTCTGATTTGAGATGGTCAAACCCCAGACAGTAAACACATATGAGGTGGGGATCAGCTTTGGCAAAAGCCTCCCCACACTCTGTATAGTGCTGAAACCCAGTTGGACCGGTTTTCTCTATGGGTTTCTCAGATATGGCCTTAACTCAAAGTTACCCTTCACAGCCTTCAAGTCAGGTAACACAAATCTATTGGTTCCAACCGTGTCACGGGTTGTTTAAAAAAATGGAAAAATCTTTTTTTTTGGGACTGATAACCGGACACCACAGAAAGTTTGCAAATTATAAAAGCATTACAGAACTGTTTCTGTACCCAACCGGACCAACGGGAAAGAAACCGAAGAAAAACAATTTCTAATAAAAACAATCCACTGTCTACCTACTTACACTACCTGTACCGTAGACAGAGACTTGATACTGAAAAACAAATAAGACGATTGAAAAACCAACTGATTTACTATAACCAAACCGGATCAGTGAAAGAGAAATCTCTGGAGCGTCTTCACAGTTAGGCAGAGAAAAGAATCTGACAGTTACACTGACATGTACCAGAAACAGAGGCTTGAAAACTGAGCTTGAGCTCAACGTTCTACGCTCTGGCATAGAGTTAACCCTTTCTTCTCCGGAGCAGTTCAAGTGCTGGGGCTAACTGGATTTAGTCAGGATACAGCAAGACTTCATGTTGTTTGAAACAATAAATAGAATAATAACAATAGGGTCAGACAATATAAACCATTAGGTGTAAATACCTTCATTTCTAAAAGACATTAAGGGTGCTAGAGAAGTTCCTCAAACAAAATTATCATACCAAAAGTCAATGAAATCTGTCATATCAAAATATGGCCACCAGAAAGGCGAATTCACACTGTGGGGTACTCCTATAGAGATACATCAGCCAGTTAATATAAGGTTGAATATGCTTATTTTCATACAATCTCTCCTTTCACTAGGCAACTCCTCAAGGAACAAAATCTCCTATATTTCATTATGTAACGGACCCCATTTACGCCAGAGCAGTTCAAACGTATTCTTTTCACGCCATACTAAAGCAGTCAGCCTTTCCATACGGTACATCTCATCATTAGGTCCTGCCACTCCTTTATGGTAGGGACCACTGCAAAAAGCCACCTATGGGTAATGGCCTTCTTAGCAGTAAGGTGGCAGACATTCAGCAGTGTACCTGAAGCAGGGTCAAAAAAAAAATTGTAATTGCTTGCTGCTAGAAGTAATGTGTTAGTGAACTTTGAGGCGGTATCCATGACAGTATATTGCCCCTCAGGAGCACGTACTCTTCTGGACTTTTATTAGTTGTACTTATAGCATTTTACAGGGACAGTCATACTGCTCATGGGCACCATATCAGTAGTAACATGTAACTTTTCAGAATGTATTTTTGTTTCTCTGGATAATCCCCACATACATAAGTTAAATAAATAATAAAATATGATGCATGACAAATGCTTCATTAATTTGATTATGGCGCCTGTGAGACTTCAGTAATATTGCATGTGTCTTAGACTGTTAACAATATGAGCTTTTCAATTGTAATACAGTTGTCATCTCATCGCACTTTACGTTTTTGGCATGTTCTTTCCACTACGTATGAGGCTGTACATATGCAGATAATGACACTTCGAGTGGAGGCAGGAGAGAGTTTTTTTGCCTTACATAATGTGTCAAGTCATGGAGCAAAAGCACATTAGGGGGACATATTTAACATTTAATTCAATCACTGCCAGATATCTGGATATACTCTCATGATCTGAAGCTGCGCATGCTTGTGGCGGGCAGTGGCAGTAACATGCTGAATGTGATGATTGATGGGGATTCCTGTCATGTGCCTTATGTTACACACACACTAAATCTGGTAGTGAGTGATGTGTTTGACAAACATGCACAGTTAAAAGAAACACTTGATACTACATGAGACATCATAAGACATCTCCTCAAGTCTGCTGAGCTCCTCCAGTATTACCATCAGAAACTCAGTGCTTCTTAGCACTGTGTAACTAAAGGTGTTTTTATGTGCTGGCATTTTTTATGGTGGAGAGACTCATAGGACAGGAACCTGGGTTCCAGGATATGGATTCAACTATGTGGCTTTTGGGGGATATCTTTCATGGGTGCAAGAGTGTGTTCTGCAGAAGTTTGTTCAACTTCTGTGACCGTATGAACATGCCACTATGACCATATGAACATGCCACCAAACGTTTCAGTGCAGAATCAGCAACTCTTAGCAAGCTCCTTCCCATAGTGAGTCTGCTTGAATGCCACACACACCATTTAGGATCTTTTAGAGCAACTCAATGAAGCAGGGCTAGTGGAGGAGGTAGCCATGGCGGCAGCAATGGTGGTAGTGATGATAGCTATGATGGTGGTGGAGGAGGAGGGGACACCACTGTTTTATTCTTGTCATTGTAGCAGTAACATGATGTAATACTCATTAAAGAGATGGCAGAGAAGTTTGACACCATTGGATCAGACATAGCAATGCTATGTGTTCATTCTCCCTAGATGCAAAGAGTATATCAAACAAAACTGTTGCATAGGGTTATGCTAGAGCAGCAAAGACAACTTGAAGAAACTAGCTAGAATGTGAATACACAAGCCCCCACTCATCCTGCTCCTCCTTTTCTTCTGTCTTTTCATGGTTCCTGTGCTTGTAGCATGTGTGAGTGAGATGGCACCAAAGACTTATATATAGATGATTCTGCGACAACCAATGACATCTGTGAGCTTTTGAATACTGAATGCCAGCACCACTTGAACATTTTGGAGGAAGACTCAGACTTGCTACCAAAGTATATGATGCAAGCTTATCTAGCAAAACCACTGTCTTGCAGAAATAGTGAGCTGTCAAATTCTGACAAGGCAGGCAAGTCATTTGGCCTGCAATGGCTATAGAGACTTTTGTCTTTTCTCTGATGACAATTGATCACTTTTTTCAGTATCACTGTGACATTGCCTCACCACATCTCTAAAGGCTAGATCCTGAGAATCTTAAATTTTTTTTATTCTTTTTTTTATTGAAACAAAAGGTTTTTGTTGTACAAAAAACAAACAGTACACATACACAAATATAGAGACAAATAATCACTATTGCATCTTAAGTGGGCATACACAACTTTCATCACTACCTTCAGTATTTTATGTCCATCCATTGTCCAGTCTATTATACTATTACCCTTTTAAGGGACAAATCCTGGTTTGTGGTCTATCATATATAGTACCCATCTTTGCCATAGTGTGTCAAAGCACTTTGTGGTGTTATTCAGTTTGGCTGTCAACCTTTCCATGTCATGGACTTGAATCATTCCCTCCTGTCTTTGGGTAATTTTAGGAGTGGTGGGGATCAGCCACAATCTAGTTTTAGTTTTTTACTCTTCTAATAGACAGGCTTGTGTCAGGTTTTTGGGTCATGGGGCCTCTATGCCCGGGGGGGGGGGGTGTCGAGAAAAACTACTGTTGTAGCTGATATTACAAAATCTATGTCAAAAATTATCTGTAAAGCAGCTTGTAGCTATGCCCAGTATGTCTGTAGTACAGGGCAAGACAAAAGTATATGGCTGTGTGTGGCAGGGCTGGTGCCACAGCCTTTCCAGCACAGTGCTGACTTTGATGGGGCAAATTTAGCCACAATTTGGGGGGTGCAGAAGTATCTTAATAAAATATTTCCATGAGAATTCTTTCCAGGCATGGGAGGTGGTAGGTTTGTGGATATGTTGAAGGTATCTAGTCCAGTTCTGTGGAGGGATGGCAGTTTGTTGGTCCATCTCCCATCTTGCTTTGGTTAACTCCACCTGAGTCCCATGAAGCGGGAAGAGTGCTTTATATACCTGGGAGATTCGAGAATGCACCTGATGTCCAATCAGTATTAATAGTATTAGCTGAAGAAATTGTGGGATCTCCAGATCAGGCAGCCAGTCCCGAAGTTTTTCTTGCAAGTAGTAGGGGGAAGTAGTTAGATACTGGTAGTATCTAAACTGAAGGGCAGAGAGGGAAAGACCCCGCAAGTTCCCGGTAGGGGACCTGGACTCTGCCATGAAGAAACTGTGCAGGGAAAGAGAGGCCTATCCACTCCCATTGGGCATAGGCACTGTCTGTGTGTCCTGGTATAAAGGAGGCGTTTTTGAGAGAAGAAGTAACTGAAAATTTTGTTGCCCTGAGATGTTTGTGGGATATGATGTTTTGTCAACTTCGCAAAGTGGTCAGGGTGTAAGGGCTGGTAGTTATTGTTTCCCATTGGGGAGGGGCACTAGTAATATTTTCTGGGTGGATAGGAGATCTTCTTTAAGTTCTAGTGTTTTCCAATGGGCGGAGTATTGCTCTGTTAGCCAGTACAACACTGTGTGTATCTGGGCTGCTGCATGATAGAGAGACAGATTTGGTAGGGCTAATCTACCATGTGTCTTGGGGAGTTGTAGTATATTATATGAAGTTTTGTAGTATATTATATTTTAAGCATGGGTTACTTCCTCCCCAGATATACTGGGATGTGAGTTTATCCCATTTTCGGAAGGATCCCTCCCGGAGGGGGCAACGGGTAACGTTTGGGATAGATATAGTAGTCGGGGTAGTATGATCATTCATATACTGTCTATTCTTTGTAGTAATGAGAAAGGAATTGTGTTTCAGGTTTCTAGGTCCTTTACCATTTGATTCGTAAATGTATCCTAATTCAAGTGGCTGAATTGGGTCAGACTGACGGGTATATTGACCCCTACGTATTTTAAGTTATATAGATCACATCTGAATTGAAAATTTTGTTTTGTTTGTGCCCTGAGTGTGTAATTAAACTGAAGAACCTCTGTCTTAGTTGGATTCAGCCAGTAGCCTGCTAGTATGCCAAACTCCATAAGCCATGAGCAGGTCATCTGCATATAGTGCTAGCATTTGAGGTTTCCCTACCAGGGTGGGTCCTTGAATATTTGGGTGGAGTCTGAGGGCTTGAGCTATAGACTCTAAATATAAGGTAAATAGTAATGGGGAAAGGGGGCAACCCTGACGGATGCACCTATGTAGAGGGAAATAATCCATTATATGTCCATTTTTTTTAACCAAGGGCCATGGGTCTCTGTATATTTGGTGGAGGACTTTGATGAAATCCACAGGGAAGTTCATTAATTTCATTGTGGGGAATAGAAAGTTCCAGTCCACCCAGTCAAATGCCTTTTTGTCATCTAAACTGAGTAGTAGTAAATGGGTTTCCTGACCGGGCGGTGTGGAACAGGACATGGAGGGTTCATTTAATATTATCCTGGGTTTGGCAAGTCCATGCAAATCTGGTTTAGTTATTGTCTATAGGGATGGGAGGAGCTTGCCTAGGCACCGGGCCAGGATGGATGCAAAGATCTTGTAGTCTGGGTTCAGTACTGATATTGGGTGATATGAGGCACATTTAGTTTTATCTTTGTTTGGTTTTGGGATTGCTGAGATTGTGGCATATTGCTAGGATGGAGGAAATGGATTTCCTCTGTGTGTACAGACTGATATGTTTCTTGTAGGAGTGGGATTAAGGAATCAAGGAATGTCTTCTCAACTCAACTGAACTCATTCTTTATTTATAAAAAAAAATGCCTTTCCAAAACCAAGGTGCTTGTACAATAAATAGTTAAAATACACCAAATAAATAAAACAATATGGTAACACCGGTCAAAATCGCATCATTAAAAATCAGGGTGAGCTAGGCTAAATAAATACATTTTCAAGGTTGCTTTAAAACTTTGGACGGTCAGGCAATCTCGCACCCGAAGAGGTAGAGTATTCCACAGGGTCGGGGCCATGAAACTGAATGACCTGGCCCCCGATGTCTTCAAACGGACCCTGGGAATCTCTAGCAATCCCGGGTTGGTGGATCAGAGAGAGCGGGGGGGACAGTAGGGGTGAAGAAGATCTTGCAGGTAACTAGGTCCCTGGTTATGTAGGGCCTTATTAGTCAGCAAACCGACCTTGAAGGTGATCTGGCACTGTACTGGCAGCCAGTGCAGTCCATGGAGGATAGGAATTGTATAACTGGTCCTAGAAGTACCAGTCAAAAGCCTGGCTGCTGCATTCTGCACTTGCTGCAAGCTGCAGATATCAACCCCCAGTAGCCCTAGGTAAAGGGCGTTGCAGTAGTCAAGGCGGGAGGTGACGAAGGCGTGGACCAAAATTGGAAGATCGTCGGAAGGAACTAGGTGCCTCACCCAGGCAATATTCCTCAGATGGTAGAAAGAGATTTTGACAACTGCCGACACCTGTGATTAAAGGGTCAGGCAACCATCAAAAATAATGCCCAGGTTCCGCACCCGGTCTGAGGTAGTTAATTGGGTACCCCCAAGCCAAAGACCCGAAGGTGATCCTGTCAGCAAACCTGCATCCCGATGACCTGGGTCCACAGCCAATGCCTTAGTTTTTTCAGGGTTTAACTCCAACCAGCTCACACTCATCCAATCCTGGATCTCGGTGAGACAGTTGTTAAAGGCCGAGACAGCATCACCCTGACCAGGCACAAAAGACATGTACAGTTGAATATCATCTGCATAACAGTGAAAACTCAAGCCATACCACCTAATAATGGCTCCCAATGGCAACACATACACTGCAAACAACATGGGTGCCAAGATGGAGCCCTGCGGCACCTCAAAAGATAGGGGGAGTGGTGCCAAGGAAAAAATCCCAGACACCACCCTCTGAGTCCTACCCCCGAGGAAAGATCGAAGCCAACTGAGGACTATGCCAGACAGTCCACAGATAAACCGCAGGTGCTCCAACAGTACACCATGGTCCACGGTGTCAAATGCCACAGAAGAGATCTAGAAGGACCAAGATGGAACGGGTCTTTCAATCTCTCGCTGTTAGGAGGTCATTTAGTACCCAGACAAGGGCCATCTCGGTACTATGTCTCTTCCTAAATCTGGACTGGAGAGAATCATAGACATTGTTGCTGGTCAAATGATCATCTAGCTGTGACGCAACCACCTTCTCAATAACCTTACCCACAAAGGGTAAGTTAGAGACAGGCCTGTAGTTGGCCAGACAGTCCGGGTCCATGGAGGACTTCTTAAGAAGGGGCTGAACCATGGCTTCCTTCAGGGGATCAGGAAAGATCCCCCTCTCCAAAGATAACCAGACTATCTTGGCAAGGACTGGGCCAATTTTATCCACACATCCTACTAAAAGGTGTGTGGGACCTGGGTCCAAACTACAGTTGGTCGGTTGCAACGACTGGACGACCATCACAACGTCATTGATTGTGGGCAGGTCGAAGTCAAACCACACAAACTGGGTGTCCGACATCTCCTGCCAACCACCACAACTCCCGTTTGAGAGAGTTAGGAGGAGATCGGACCTGACTGTGGCAACCTTATCCGCAAGAAAATCAAGCAAACTCCTCACACTGTTTTTGTGAAAAAACTCTTCCAGGCTGAAGACAGATTGGATTGCACAATCTGTCCACGGTCCGAAAGAGCTGGGCTGGTCGATTCTGCTTGGCAGCAATTTCCCTGGACATGAATTCTGCTTTCTTACGGGTAATTGCTGATTGATAGACCCGATAATGGTCCATCAAACTAAGCCTATCAGACTCCAGGCCCGACTTCCACCAACATTTCTCAAGCCGTCGTCCCACTTTCCTCAACTCCCTCAAGGTCTCATTAAACCAAGGAGATCTGGGTCGAAGAGTGAGGGGGCAAACATGAACAGGAGCAATGGAATCCAGGGCCCCCCCCACTGCCTTGTTATAAGCAAGTACCAGGTCCCCGGGATCCATGCATTCACTCGGCAGACCCAATAGATCCAGCACTGCCCTCAGACCCTCTGGAGAAACACCCCTCAAAGGGTGATACAAGACCATCTCCATAAGGGCTGGCCTACTTGGGGGGGCCAGAAAACTGAACCCAATGGTGTGGTGGTCAGACCACCTGACTGGTTCCACCACCAAGTTGGATATCTCCATCCCCAGGAGAAACACCAAGTCCAATGAATGACCACCTATATGGGTCGAGGAGGAAATAACCCGTGTGAAGCCCAGTGAATTCATTAACTGGAGGAAGTCCTGACCAAACTGCGAGAGTTCGTCATCGACCCAGGCATTGAAATCCCCCTGGATCAGCCATCTGGAGGATCCCAATGTCAGGTCGACAAAGAAGTCCACAACTTCCTGCAAGAAAACATTCCCATTACTTGGTGGACGGTAGAGGAGAAGAATCCTGCACCCCACACTCTCACCCATCATACATTCAAAGGAGTTGATGGTCCCTACTGGTACCTCCACCAGGTTCAGTTCTGATCTAAAACAGTTGGCCACTCCCCCGCCCCTATGATCCAACCTCGGACGGTGCACCACCAAGTACCCAGCTGGTATAGCTGAAGCCAAAACAGGGCCAGCATTTTCATCCGGCCAGGTCTCAGTGATGCACACCAGGTCCGATGACCCAACAAGATCAGCTATTATAGCAGTCTTGTTTTTAATGGACCTGATATTACATAGCACCATCCAAGTAGGATGAGTCACCGGTGATGACCGAACTGCCTGCCTGCTGCAAGCAGAACCCTTGGGTATGGGAATCAGGCAGGGAGGACCCCTCTGCTGAACCTATTTTGCCCCAGGGCATCTTCTTGTCCCCACTGTCTCAATCCACCCACTCCTATCCATTCCCCTACCAGGCCCTGCCCCCACCCTCCTCCTCCTCACAATACCCAGAGCCCAACACCATCTATATACCTCTGGGGACAGTGGGGGACACCTAAAAGGGTGGAGATCTTTAAACCTGAAGGGGGAATAATGCCTGACCATCCCAGCATCCTCCCAGCACATCTTCAGACATTCAACGAGCACCCAAAATAAACTACCACACCAACACCACTAATCCACACCACTCTTATACACCCAACCACTCAACTTTCCAGTCATACACCATACACACTCCAACAATTTTTTTAACAACAGTACAATGAATAAACATAAAAAATCAGATAAACAGAGCAGGTAATAAAATAGTGAGTTAATTAAAAAGAGATTGCCACAGTTCTCTCCAACAAGTGATTTACAACCTCTGGGAGCTCTCATCTCACCATAGAAATAAAAGAAAATGTCTCCCCAAACCTATCTCTTACTTTAGTTGGGGATACATCAAGTCAGTTTTAAACTGTTTACAACAAAACAGGGCACTCTCACTGCCCACCAGGCAAAAGAACAAAATGAGGGATAGTCTGACCATGTGTCCAGGAACAGTCTTCTGGTCTGTAGATTCCAAAACAGATTTCAAGCCATTCTGAGTTGTTAACTTCCTAGAGTTCATCTAGACCTCCACATAGGATTTAGCTCCACTCCAAGCCACCAAACCATCCCCCGAGAAGAATGCCGCTGGGAAATCTAAGTGCAAATAGATCTCGGTGTGGGACAGGCTCATCAGCCCCTCCCCCCAGGCCAACAAGGACCACGCACTGTACGCTGGTCCTCCAACAGCCACAGGCCCAGTCCTCTGCACCACCGATCACCCCAGCAGCACTCCCCAGGTTCAGGTCAGGGCAATATAGACAGCAACAAATCCCCTCCTAGTCTCCTCATAGAGCAGACGACAGGGCGCTCCAATCGGCAAAGCAAACCACCACAGCAGCCTCGCCGAAGACCACCAGAAAGTCCACCAGGATCCAAATAGCCCAACCTTGGCAACAACACCTCCACTCTGCTCACAGTCCACAGCTCCGCACAACTCCAGCAATCGCAAGCGACCGGAGGCAGCCGCAACTTCTCTTCTTGATCCCAGTAGAAGCTCTGCAAACTCGGACCACACAGACAGCTCCTCCCAAAATCTCCTCGTCCTCAAACCTGGCCCAAAGTTGGAATAACCAGGTAATATGAAACAAAACAGCTGGATATTTTAATGTAAAAACCTGCCAAAAAAACCCAGAACAACACAGGGGAGGGAGGACTAGCAGATTAACCATGCGGTCCTCACAGTATGTGGCAAAAGTTACTTACTACATCAAACAATACCTGAAAAAGGCATTACTAACACCACTTCGCCCCAACCAACTGTTCTATAATAAACAAATGAAAAATAAAATTCACCCGGATATTCGTCTAGCTCTGGGCTCTTACCGTTCTTCTGAGTTCTAATTATAGTCAGTATTTCAGGCCATGTTATGGGGGACACTAATGAGTGCGCAACATTGTCTGCTAATTTTGGTAGACCCAGGGTTCACAGGTATGAATTTATTGCTGCCGGGGAAGGGTCAGATTCTTTGGAGTATAGAGCTCAGTAGTATTGCCGGAAGGCCTTAAGAATCATTGTGAGGTTGGTATGTAGTGTATTGCTTTTGAGGTCTTTAATACAAGTAACTTAGATTGCATGACTTGGCACCTTCGCCAAAAGGCCAGGAGCTTAGATGCCCTGGGGCTCCTCGGTCATGAAGCTGTTTGAGATATCAGAGGGCAGCTTCTGTCCTGAGATTCAGTATCTCTTGGATTTCATGTTGCAGCTGGGCTACCCTTAAGCCCTGAGATGTCTTATCAGCAGCATGGGGTCTTTGGGCCAAAGCCAGTTGTGTCTGTAGGTCCTGCAGCTTCTGTTTTCTTTCCTTCTTTAAGCGCGAGGTACATTTAATGAGTTCCCCTCTGAGGACCATTTTTATTACTGCAACACCCTATACATAGGGCTACTAGGGGATTGATATCCGCCATCTGCAGATGGTGTCGAATGCGGCAGCCAGGTTACTGATGGGGCTTCTATGAACTAGCCATATTACACCTATGCTGCATGAGCTGCACTGGCTGCCAGTTCACCGTCAAGGTCGGCTTGCAGACCTATAAAGCCCTACATGGACAGGGACCGGGCTTTCTGCAAGAGCTTCTTTGCCCCTACTGCCCCTCCCAACCACTCTGCTCCACTGTTGAGGGACTGCTAGAGATTCCCAGGGTTCAGTTACAGACATCTGGGCCCTGTGCATTTGCATTTGCGGTCCCCACCCTGTGGAACTCTTTGCCTTGTCAGGTTCGGGAGTGCCAGACTGTGGAGAGCTTCAAATCAGCATTGAAGATGTATTTATTTAATTTGGCTTTCTCCATTAATTGATCTGTCTTGACCCTGTTGTTATTATTGAATTAACCTATTATGGTTTTTAAGGTTTTAATTGTTTAATTACCTTAAAGTGCTTTGATTTTACGAATTGTGCTCTATAAATAAAGATTATTATTATTATTATTATTTATTGTGTCCCAGAGTATTGTGGAGGCAAGAGCGGGAGCTTCATTGTCAGTTTGTATTTGGACGAGCCTATCGCTAATGAATTGTTTAGCTTCAGTATTGTTCAGCAGGGAGACATTAAACCTTCAAAGTTTAGGGTATTGGGGAGGGCCCCAGGAAAGCTCAAGGCTTAAAGAGCTGTGGTTGGATAGACAAATAGGGAGCATCCTACAGCTTTTGAGGAGGTCTATATGCTCTGAGGATATATAAATCAGGTCGATTCAGGAGTAGTTGTGATGGGGGTGGGAGTAATGGGTGTATTGCTGCTGTGTTGGGTGTAAGTATCTCCATGTGTCTGTTGAGCCTAATTCTTTAAGGGTGGTATGGACTTTTTTCTGGACACTCATTTCCCTGGGTGGGGAGGGGTTGGATGAATCCCTTCTGTCAAATATTAAATTATAGTCTTCTCCTAGCAGGACTATGCCTCTCTGGTATTGGAGGACTTTATTGAGTAGTGCCTGTACGCTTTGTGTATCTGATCCCGGAGGGAGGTAGATACTAGCTAGGGTGAGTTCTTTTCCTAGGTAGGTGCCAACCACTATGGCCAGTCTACCCTGTGGTTCAGAGTAGATACTTGTGCAATGAAAGGGGTATGGCGCAGAATGAGTATTGCCATTCTGCGTCATTTTCCCTGTTTGTGTGATGAGGCAATCACCTGGGAGAAGTCAAATTTAGAAAGGTTTTGGTGCTCCAGGGGGGACAGATGGGTCTCTTGTAGCATTATAAATGTAGGGTGGGCTTTTTAATAGCTGTAATCACCCTAGAGTGCTTGACCAGGTTGTTTAGACCATTTACATTTTGACAATACAGTGTTGTAGTTTGACTAGATACAACAATAAAAACAGAAGCAAGAATTATAAGCAGTCTCGAGCCCACAGTCCAGCGGTCCTCCCTCCTCCAGGTTCCAACATTGGGGTGGGTTCCTTGAACCTGGTGTCACTGTGGATCTTCGAGACACATATTTTCAATAAACACAGTAATCAATATACTTTTTAAAGGCTGCAAAAACTTTCTGCATTTTAGAAGACACAACCATGAAACAAACTATAACTCTATGAATTATAATCACTGAGACATTACTACATTCATCTATAACTAACAGGAGATCTCTATAGGGTTCCTAGGGGTATGTGAGCTTCCATGGTAGGAAAGCAGGGAGCTGTGCTATCTAAGGTCCTGGACAGTGGGGAAGAGGTACCCTCCTGTTGTTCAGATAGAAGGTAGGGTGCGTGCTCAAGGCACCAGTGGCCTCCTGTGTGCTGCCCCAAAGACCAGCAGTGGGGTGAGGTAGGAGTAAGTAGGGGAACAGTGAGTAGGGATGTCATCACCCATATGGGCACAAGGCTGGTAAGTGGTGGCATTTAGTATGCAGTGATTTTTGCTGCCTACCTCCATCCTTTTCTTTGTAGTGAGCAAGTAGGGTGATGGGGTTGTCCTGTCTGCTGAGTGTGGGCAAAGTCCCAGCAGTATAGAGGTCCAACGTACCTATTTTGTTTTATGCCAGCCGCTCTCCGAGGTGCCGCCACTCCTTTTGTATTTTCATTTAGATAAGCCCTTGGTCCCGAATATGTGTGGGACTCTCAGCTTAGAGGATGTCTGGGGTATGGGTGGATTGGTGTCCTATGATGGACATGCTCTCCAGCTCATATATATTCTAGTGGGGATGTGTCAGGATGGACTTGGGAGGAGGGCAGCTGCTAGTTGCAGCATGGCCAACCAACGTAAGGATGGGCCTGCAGGAGGGCAGCCTGTGCTAGGTTGTCTCATTTGTTCAGTCTCCTTATGGTTATGAGTTTGGGCTTTTGGTTGGCGGAACAGTGTTATTCATTCTGTTCCTTATGGCTGTGGTAGCTGAACGGGGAAGGGGACCAGAGCCAGTCTGCATGGCATGGGGTCCTTCCCTGTATGCTTCAGTCCTGCCGGGGCATTCTCCAGGACTACCCCCACAGCACATCTCTCATGCAGTCCATAGCCCATTTGATATTATGATCCAGCTAGAGTCGAGCATAGGCTCTTTGATAGAGCTGGACCATCTGTGGTTGATCCGCAGGTCTAATGGAAGCTGTTTGGCAAGTCATAGCTCATTGTGCAAACACCAGCTTAATATAATTTCACCTGGGTGTGCAGGGAGTGAGCAGCCCATGGTCTGTGATGGGGCATTAAAGGAAAAAAAAAAGTCATCCATGTGATAAAAATAACCTTCTGTGGGGTAGGATATCCTTCTCTTGATGACACAGTGACAACTTTTGCACTGTCATCACCAACAAGCTTTGTAATGATTATATGTGCAACACAGAGTCATTACTAGTTGACTAAGACCTGTCACCCCCAGCACACCCACTGTGAGTGGGGACAATGATGGAATGACTGTCTGGCTGACTGTCTGTTCTTCACTCTGACCGCTTATAGTCAATTAAGTACAACTTTCACTGTCAGTAGGCAGCAGCTGTTTTCAAAATCCAACACATATAAAAACTTTAAAAAATCAAAAATGTTACAAAAGGAAAAGGAAAAAAAAACTATGGCTGGTAAAATTGTGTAGGGTAATGTAATTCCCCAAATGTAATTCGTTTCATTTGTTTTTACGTTTTTTGATAAATAAATTCTTTGTGGCCATTATTATATAACTTGAAAATCTATGCAGCCAGGGAGAATATAATAATCATCATGGAAGTAAAACAAAGAATATGGGGGTGTAAAAACCATGAGCTCAGCAATGAATAGTAACTTTTACTATATACACTGGGCTATGGTGATCTTAGCGGGTTGCAGACTCTGTCACACTATAACAAGCACACCAGTCCCCGGCAGATGGATGCCAACACCACCTGCCACAAGTAAGCAACAGTACTTTTTCATTGCCGACATCAAGGCTTTTTGCTCCCTATTTGTAATTTGCTTTCTCCCATGCCAGTTACTGCATTGGAAGTTGAGGTGCTGATTTGACCAAATTATTGAAGTCACACTGAATTTAGTCACCCCAGCTCAAGGTCAAACCACAGTTATCAGTAGCTCTCTTCTTTCATCCTTACTGTGGCCACCCATCTGCTGAACCTCCTCACATGATGCTTTCTGCACTGACTGGGTGCTGGCCATACTGCCATCACTAATCCCAGGCTCTGCTTTATTCTCTCTCTTCAGTTCCTCTCTGTGACTTCTGACTCAAGCCTGTTTTTGATCACTTTTAGAATTTGACACACCCACACACACACACACACGCAGGCACGCACACTTTCAATAATCCTGTCGTTACTGTCTGTTGATTTCCATACAGTACAGTTTTCTAAAAAAAATTTCTTTTTTTTAATTTAAAGTTTATTCCATCAACACCTATGTTGCAGTCAGGTGCTCCTTCAACTGATCGAATACTTGGGTGCCACGTCTCTGGAAGGAGTGTCAATTGCTCCCCATAATCCACCCCCTGAAGCTACATATACTCAGGGTGGGTGAAACTGAGGGAGTCAGTGTGTTCCAACTAGATGGGGGATAGCAGTGGTGTCATCGGTCCAAACTAGCTCAAGACACACTCCTCCAGACATTTGGAATACCCAGTGGCATCCTCACCCATTTAATAGTTCCCTGCCATTCGCTAACACACCAACACTGGGTACTGGGGGTAGTCAGGTGGCAGGATCCACAACCCACAACCCACACTTCCCAGAAAAGGCAAATATTCAGGTGGATGCAAATTTATTTATTGAAATGTTTCACCACGAAGGCACACTGAGCAGCAAGTTGTTTGTTTCCCGGTGTGACCTGGGAGGAAGGGGTACAATAGGAATGAGACATTAAACATTCAAGTTACAAGATCAACATTAACATACAGTTGGAAGGCAGGTGTTACAATGTTACAAACAGTGTTACAACAGTGTTGCACATAACATGTAGAAAGAGTGGACAATAATAAGTGCAGGGTTAATAAGTAAACAAGTGCTTAAGTGAAAGAAAAGGGGCAAGGGGAGGGAGGGGTGAGGTGGGGGAGGGAGAAGAGTTGTGACTCTGGAGACCCCCTCAGGATGACAGAAACCCTGCAAGGGGACTGGGGGGACCATAGAGAAGGGGATAAGGCAGTGTCTTAGACAGACCCCTTTAGGATGGTGGGAGAAGGGAGTAGGTGAGAGATACAAGCCCCATGGGGGGGGGTAGGAAAGGGACCCATGGAGAACATTCAGGGTCTTTTACATTCTGTGAGCGATCAAGGGAGGCCAGTAAGAGGAGGCAATTTGGAGGAAGGGGAGGAGGGCTACAGATTTGGCGGGTGGGTGTGCACAGGATAAAATGAAGGTTAGGGTAGAGGGGTAGGGTTTGTCCAGGGCTTAGAGGAGTAAATTAGGGAGGGACATGGCAGGAGCCGCTATGTGCAAGGTAATTATTGAGGGCAGCGCTGAGAGAGTAGGCAGAGGATGAGTGTCAGATTTGAGGGGGGAAGGAATTCCACATTTTTGGGAGGTGGTGAGAGTAACCGGATTGGCCAATTTGGATGGATCTGTGGGGGATGACCAGGGTATGGGAGTCGGTTTATCTAAGGGAATGGGAGGGTGGGGGTGTTATAAAGGAGGAGGTGAGATAGGAAGGGAGCCCACCCAACCAGTGCTTGGAGGTGAATTTAGCACAGTGGCAGAGTCACCTATTTGTAAGAGAGGGGAAGGATAGGGCATGATAAAGATTGCAGTGATGGGTGCAAGGGGGGGCATCCAGGGCAAAGCGGCAGAAGGAATTGAAGAGGGTGTCCAGTCTAGCCAGGGAGGACTTAGTGGCATCACCACTGACTACATCACAGTAGTCAAAAATGGGCAGTATCATTTTCTGAACAAGTTCATGCCTAGCCATAGCAGGGATGCAGCTATGGTTTCTGAACAGGGCACCAAGCTTGGGGTGCAATTTTTTCTGGATGGCATCAATATGTTCAGAGAAGTTTAGTGTTGGTCCAGCCAAACACCTAAGTACCTGAAGGAGGATGTGTCCTCAAGTAAAGTCTCATCAAGGGGGTGAAAAGTGGGTAGGAAGGGAAGCCTAGGGAGTTTCTGCCATGTGCCAAAGGTCATGGAGACAGTCTTCTTGGCATTGAGGAAAAGTTGATGGTTAGCAAACCAGAGCTGAGCCTTGTCGAAGTCTTGCTGGAAGCTGGTTATAACCTCATCAGGACAGGAGCCAGATGCATACAGGACTGTATCATCGGCATACATATGTATAGTGGAGGATGGGGAACAAACAAAGGGAAGGTCGTTTAAGAAGATGGAAAATAGGATGGGCCCTAATACTGAGCCCTGGGGGACTCCAGTGCTAATCAGGAGTAGAGGGAAGTGGTGTACAAGATTTTAACTGATTGGGTTCTGCCAATAAGATAGGCCTTGAACCAGTTTGTGACAGAGGGAGACAGGCCAGCTGCCGAGAGTGAGTCGAGGAGAAGGGAATGAGAGATGGTGTCGAAGGCCTTGGCCAGGTTGACAAAAGTGGCAGAGGTAATTTGACCATTATCCATCCCGATCAGAATGGGGTCTGTGAGCCTCCATGTGTCAGTCTGCTCCTGACTTCCAGGGTTCCGGATGAAAACCCAGGATACCAGCTTGCCAGGCAACCTCATGTTACCTGACGCCATGGAGTCTGTAAGGTTTATAAAATATTGACTCCTCTCCTCCCCCATAATAACTGGTCACCTTTAGGCCTTGCAGTTTTCTGAAAATAGTGCCGTATGCTGAAAAATAGTTTTATAAAGACCATATAGGTTACTAGAATTTGTGTGCGTGTGACTCAGTTGATAGTGCTGTTGCCTCTGGTTTGCAAGTTTGTGGATTCAAGTCCTGTGCGCAGGCATCCCGAAGATCAAAGATAGTAAGTTCAGGGGTAATGTTAGGAGACACATCTTCACCCAGAGGTGGCAGAAGAAACTACAGCAACAAACCAAAAACAAGCAGTGGCAAATAGTGAATCTGACAAACAAACAACTGACTGACACTCAAATTGCAGTATTGCTCAGGGGACTATCATTTGTACCATGCCAAAGCCAGACCTGTTTCAAATACAGTTGAACGTGGAGAAATTGTTTAGGAAATTATCACTAAAGGATTACTTAAAAAAAAAAACAGTCAGGAGGGACTTGAACATGGCCTACACAGTGGAAGAATCAAGTTTGGGGGAATAATGTGTGGAGTTAACACATGAAGAAGTCTCCATTTTGGATAAAGGCAGTGTGACATGGGATGAACTGGACAGGCAAAATTTAAAGTGTCTAGAGATGCTTTACTCTGAAAATTATCCTGAGGAACCAGGTATGCAATTTAATGTGCATTCGTATAATGTTAATCAAACAGAGTTTAGTGACCTCTGGAAAATAATATTTTGTCCCAAATCTACTTTTTGGCCAGGAACAATTAACCCTGCAATTAATACATATAAGAAAGCTGTACTTAAAGAGGTGGATGATTTGTTAGTCAATGATAAGGGACCTAACTATAGAAATATGACATGCCAAGAGAGCATTGCACTTAAGGAACTTGAGGGCATGGATGATATTGTGATAAAGTAATCAGATGGGGGGTGGGCAATTTGGTTTTGATGGGCAAACAGTTTTAAATGATCCTAACCACTACACCAAATTGCCTTTTAACCCGACATCTCTTTATAAGTCTGAATTATTACAACTGTTACAGTCTGCAAAATACAGGGGGATATAACTGAGAAAGAGCTCAAATTTCTGTTACCCCAGTAACCCATTACACCAACAAATATACATACTCCCCAAAATTCATAAAAGTGCCATTGTCCCACCAGGGAGACCAATTATGTCTGGGATGGGTAAATTAACAGACAATTTAGTGCATTTTCTTGGTTTCTTCCTGCAGAGAAGTGTGCCATGCCTCAAATCCCACATCAGGGATACTATGGCTATCCTAAATAAAATACAGGATTTAAAGTGGAGAAATGAATACATGTGGCTTACCACTGATGCTGAAGCATTATACACTAGCATTCAGCATCATGGTGACATAGAGGCATGTTCACTCTATCTGCAGAGAGACCCTTTGAGAGACATCATTCCTGTACAACTGATTGAGTAGGGGCTGGAATTTGTGCTAAAACATAACTTCTTTGAGTTTGATAAGGATTATTACTTGCGGTGCTGCGGGACAGCTATGGGGGCCTCAATGGCCCCGTCATTTGCGAATCTGTTCTTAAATTGGTGGGAGGAGGATTTGAAATATAACCAAGTCAATAATCCCTTTTATAATCATAGTGTGTGTTGGTATCATTTTATCGACGACATTATATGTGTTTGGAAGGGTTCACAGGAAGAGGCCGGTAATTTTGTGCAGTGGCTCAACCAGAACAACAGAAACTTAAAATTCACATCAAGAATTGATAGCAAATCAATTGATTTTCTAGATGTAACATTCATGGTGGATGAGTCAAATGGGATTTCTACAAAAGGTTTTAGAAAAACTACAGCCACCAATAATTTCCTGTCAGTAACAAGTGCACACCCTAGAAAACTGAAAGAGACCATACTAGTCAGTGCCTTTGACTTAGGAGGAATTGTTCAGATATGAGTGACTTCATTGAACAGGCAAATGAAATGAAACAAATGTTTTTGGAAAGAGGATATGGTCAGGATTTAATAGAGGGTGCAATGCTGAGTGCACAAACAATAGACAGGAATAGTTTACTGCAACCAAAAAAGAGGGACACCTCGGGATGAGATGGTATGTTTCTCTACAAACTACAATCACTTAGCAGGTCAGATTTGTGGTATAGTAACACAATTTTGGCCCATATTATCCAGTGATGAGTCCCTTTCTTTAGTAATAGGGAATAAACCCAGAGTGACTTTTAGAAAAGGAAGGAACTTGAAAGATCGATTGGTTAACAGCCAATTACCACAGGACCCCACAACCACTTTTTGGTTACCACAGAAGCCAAAAGGGAATTTTAAATGTGGTAACTGCATTTCAAGTCCACATTCATTGCAGGGTAACACTTTCACATCCCCCATCAATGGATGCACAGTGTCCATTTGTCAGTTCATCTCTTGCATAACCACATTTGTAATTTATGTGTTGATCTGTCCATGTAAAATAATTTATGTGGGCCTAACAACAAGACAGTTGAAACAACTATTACAAGAGCACGTGTGGGACATAAAAAACGTGTGCATGGATAATCCTATTGCTGCACACTTTTTTTTCTGATCATAGCAGTGATCCAACAGCCCTCAGATTTATGGGCCTAGAAAATGTTACGTTAGGCCCGAGGGGTGGGGACAGGATACAAAGGCTCCAGCAAAGAGAAACTTTTTGTATTTTTTCCCTGGGAGCCTTGCATCCCACTGGTTTGAAATAGAGATAGATTATAAACCATATTTGTAACAGTGTATTAGTAAACAGTGCTATATTTGACGTGGAGTACAATATCTGCATCAAATGTACTTGTGAAAGATTTATTTAACTGTATTTTGGCATTTCTGCCTATGTATATAGGAAGATTTCTGGCTTTTGGCAACTTGATTACCCCCCTCCCCCGGCTTGCTCCCTTTCCTATCACCTTAAAATGAGTGATGTGAGATCAAATTCGTGACAACATATGAGATTAAGTAGACTGATGATATAGTTTCTACTTAAAAAATATTTTTTTCTCAATTTCTCCTTTCAACCTTGAGATGTGGTGAGCACAGGATTGTCCTACTTCAGGAACTTTGAGGATGCAGTTCCATCCAAAGTCTCTGCTGTGCAAGTACGCCAGAGTCCCCCTTCCCCCTTTTCATTTTTTATGTGTATGTGTAATTAGGCTCCGTTTCAAGACGGGCACCCTGAGCCTTTACAGGGTTAAGCATTAAAAATAATAAAAAATAAAGAGAATAAAGTAATGAAATAATTATAATTGACATAGTGGATTAGATGGTTTGATCTAGTTAAAGCTCTTTGGAAATGCAATGTATAGATTTTTATATGAGGAAGTTTAAATGAATTTTTGATCATGTAATAATTTCCGTATAAATCCCCCCCATTTCTTCTGTTTTTATTTTTATTTTATTTCATCAATTCTCATAACTGAATCACTTATGGTGATATTTATTTTTGGAGATGATCATTTATAAGTGAGTTTATTATAATGCCAATACTTGAGAATTGATGTAAATATGCATACATATGAAGGTAAAAAAATACTGCATCATAAAAACTTTAAATTGACAAGGTGAATGTTAAGGTATATGTAACCTAGGAAATTAATTGCTACTGTGTAAATTGATGGCAGTATAAGTGATCAGTTGTAACCCCAACAGGTAGCCGCCTGACGAAGCTCACTGGAGCGAAGTGCCGAGGCTGCTGGGTAATGGTTCCCAGTACCTGAAACTTTGTGTAGCAATAAAAGCCAGAACTTGTTTTGGAACTCTGTCTCTTGTGTCTAATTTTTGATGGAATTGGATTCATTACACCTCAAGAGGTGCTGGACAGTGAGTAGTCCTTGACAGTGGTGAACTTTTGGACCATTCTACCAGCAGAGACATTGGTTCTTTGGGGATGCACTGTTGGATGTGCTATCCTTCAGATGAGTCACTGAACTCAAGTTGCTTCCTCTGGTGGTTGTCCAGGAAGAAGCTAAAAATCCCATGACTGCTTCACCAGTGATCCAGGTTCATGCCCCAGGGTGGCAGAAATGAAGGCCTAAATAGAGGGCAAAGGGCATCAGTGAGGACACTCTTCTGATTGGGTGGGTGGTAGCATCCTTTGCACACTGGGAGTCATACCTAGGGATGGTGTAGTGGTAGTGCTGTGGTGTCGTGAGTAACCACATGCCAGCAGCTCCCCCCCCCCACACACACACCACAGTGTCATGAGTGTGCTCATGCTTAGTGCAGGTGGTTGGGGGAAATCAGGGAAAAAACTGCATAGCATGACATGCTTGATGATGGCTTCCACCCCGTCTGACATGAGGACTCTGCCCCTCACAGCCACCACATCAGATATAAGCACTTCCTCTTCTTGGAGGAGTCACCAGGATATGATTGACTGGATTCATGGTGGCAAAAGGACCTGGTGAGTGTGGAGGTGGACACTGTGGGCTTCAGGGTGTTTGGTTGGCAGTAGGGTGTCAGGAGGACCAGAAGGGTGCAGCACGTGGTACTGAGGGGAACAAAAAAAAAATCCCTGTTCACTTTTCAAAAGAATAATGGATAACCACAATGTCTTGGCCAGCATTTCATCTCTCACTAACACAGGTTCTAACAGGTCTAGTTCTGTATGTAAATGTGTGTTTGTATGCAATACAGTCCCTGTACTATCCAAAGCTCACTGATTGGTGTGAACATAGTGTTTTAAGATACAGTGAGTATGAAAGGCACTGTTTAAAACTATGTTCCACTGTGTTCTAAACTCTAATGGTAACCTGATTACAGTGCTAATTATAAATGTGAATGTGTACTGCCTAGTACATTACAGTAAAATGTGCCAGTCAGCCCAGGTCTGCAGTGTGTTTGTTTTCACTTTCTATTTTTACCTCCTTATCCAGTAGGCTTGGCTTTTCTGCAGCCTGTATAAAAACACTAGATCATACACCTACTGGAGCAGTCACCACTGCCCTCGTGATACCCATTGTGTTTCTACTCATATAGTGAACCAGACTCATTGTTCCAGAGTGGATTGGCCAGCATAAAGAGTAAAACTGGCCCTAACTCTCCCATATGTGGGGGGGGGGGGCCCAGCGGCAGCATACAAAGACGAAAGCCAGCAGTCCCCAGGTATAGCAGGGAGCTGAAAACACGGGCTCCAATATTACTGAAAGTAACATTGACAATGAAAGATAAAATAACAAAACAGCAACACAGTTGCAAGTTCCAGGATCCAAGGAGTCTTCCAGCATTTGGACATTGCATCAACAGCGGAAGAGAAAGAATTGAGGTGTATGAGTCCGCCAATGTTGTATAGGCACTGATGATGTAAGTCTTTGAGGGCTACCTCAGCTAGGCAGATTCCAAGCACTCCTGATGTCCACTGTATCTATCTTCTACTGGTATGGCTCAATGGAGGGAGATATCTTCAAAGAAGGTTTATACTTTTCATGTAGCACATGTGGATGAGGACCAATCCTGATATAAGATTGGATGCTTTCTCCACACCTTCCCTGCAGATAGAATGCCAACCTATAAAGAGCTAGTACACTGCCTGAAATTAATATTAAATTCTAAAAGTTTTCTGTTCTTACTGTATATAACAGACTGTGCCTTTTTCCTTTTCCTTTATGCTAATTAGAAGATTTTCTACCTGTCAGTAAATGGTATGATGTGTGGTACTGTACTATACCTGGAGGCTGGCATATCTAATTATATTCCCCTCCGTACCTCACTGGCTGTGACGGTACAACTGACCAGAACAGCCAATCACCTTCTGCTCAATTAGTCACTAGTGGTTTCACAGTTAGTAAAGTCACAGAGGTATGAAGGTGAATAGAGCAAGATATGTCAGCCTCTAGATAAAGTATGGCTCCTCACATAAGGAAAAACAGCTACTTTAAACTGCAGTAGCTCTTTAACCCTTTATTGTCTCTTTTGACAGTAGCACTGATATCACAGTTAAGCTGTAAATTTATAGCTGCTGGCTTCATTATGCAGGGTTGAACTGTGGTGCCATGTGCAAACCTGGAAGTTTACACCAGAGGCCCGCCTAGAAACTGAGAGCACAGAGCTCACTCAGTCATATCAGCATACCATTCAGTTTTGTACACACTGTGTTATATGTTTTTATTTAGCATTACTTAAACATAGAAACATAGAATTGGACAGCGGAAAAGGACTGCTTGGTCCATCCTGTCTGCCATGATGTCCTCTGCCTATTCTGTCTCAGTAGACCCTCACACCTCCCCATCTCCTATTTAATATACCCAGATGCCTATCCCATGCAGGCTTGAAGCCCTCCACTATTTTATCCTCTACCACTTCTAGTGACGGTCTGTTCGAGGCGTGTACCACCCATTCAGTGAAAAAATATTTCCCTACATCACTGTTATGTCTCCTGGTCTTGGTGCTTGTTCTCATTTGAAAGAGACTCTCCATAAATGCCCTGTTCACCCTTTTTAGACACTTGTAGGTCTCCATCTCTCCTCTGTTCCAGGGTGTACATTTTAAAATCCCTTAGTCTCTCCTAACAGGGCCTCTCAGGTAAACCATGTACCATTTTAGTTGCCCTCCTCTGGACCACCTCAACTCTTTCTGTGTACTTTCTGAGGTGTGGTTTTTAAAACTGAACTCAGTACTGCAGGTGTGGTCACACCAGCAAGTGGCATACAGGCATCACCACCTCCTTCCTCCAGCTGGAGATACCCCTTCCTATGCACCCCAACATCCCCCTAGCCCTACCACTGCCTTGCCACACTGCTCTGCCAACTTGCAGGCATTAGATATAATAACCCCAGTGTCCCTTTCCTGGCTGTCAACTGTTAGTACCTCTTCCCCCATCCTGTACTCAGCACTGGGGTCTTATGCTACAGGTGCATGATTTTGCACTTTTGGCATTAAACCTCAACTGACATGCTTTTGACCACGCCTTCAGTTTCCAAAGATCCCTGTTTTTTCTGTCCACCCTCTCCTGATTGTCCACCCTACTGAAGATTTTTGTATAATCTACAAAAAGACACACCTTCCATTCCTATTCTTTTGCAGTGTCCCCAGTGAAGACACTGAAGAGGACTAGTCCCAGAACTGAGCTCTTTGTTACCCCACTGGTCATTCTCACTTCCTCAGAATGAGTGCCATTATCCACCATCCTTTGCCTCCTACCTGTTAACCAGCTTCTAACCCAGTTTACCACTTTGGATCCCACTCCTAGGCTGGTCAACATTCTAATCAGCTTCCTGTGTGGAACTGTGTCGAAAGCCTTGCCAAAGTCCACCTAGACCATTTCCACTGCCCTCCCCTGATCAATTTCTCTGGTCACACAGTCAAAGAAATATATTAATTTGGCATGACCTCCTCCCATGAATCCATGTTGTCTGTGGTCTTGCAGACTATTGCATTCAAGATGCTGTACCAGTCTTTTTGTTTCCAGTACTCCTAGCATTACAGCACAAGGCTATCTGCATCTCATATTAGCTTCCAGATGTCAGAAATTTTTTTTTAGTTTGAACATATATCTAATATAAAGGATTTTGAGACTTTCCATGGTAGGAGAGGCAAACCTTAGGGAGGCCCACTTGGAAAATTCCAGGGATCCAGGTAGACCAGTCTGATACAGTCCATATGAACCATCTAATAATGGTAGTGAGAAGCTAGTATTACAGCGTTATGACCTACTGTAAAAAAAGGAGAGTGTTTTTAAACTCATGACAGCTGAAGTTATGATAAGGATCCAGTTGTCATGTTGGTATGCTTAAAAAACATTCTGACAAGAATAATCCTGTGAGCACATTTGGCAACTGACAGTAACACCTCACTATATTATCATAACAATAACAACGTTTAACTAACTCATGAGGACTTCTTAACTGACCTTAACCAGGTTGACTGGTCCCCTCTCTACCAAACAGAGGACATTAACATAGCCACAGAATATTTCAACTCCGTCCTCCTCTCTCTTCAAAACCTTCACATCCCGGTCACCACACGTAGGATGGCAGGGAAAGTAACCAAGTGGCTAACACGCCCCCTGCTTCAACTTCTCAAATCTAGGGACAAATTTTGGTCCAGGTGGAAGATATCCCACCTCCGTGCAGACATTGAAGACTATCGTGCATTACGTAACAACTGCAAAAGACAAATTCATATTGCCAAAAGCACCTACTATAGGAACCTACTAATAACATCCTCTACAAATCCGCGCAGGTACTGGTCCAAAATTAAGGACATTCTCGGCAACGACAAGCAACAGGAATCCAGCTGACATGAACATTCAAGGTGTTTACTGCACCAACCATGACACCATTGCCAATGCCTTCAGTGCCCTTTTCTTCTCCACCAGTCCTACTCTAACTAGCCCACAACCTGACTGTCCTCTTCTCCTCCCTCGCCCCTCCCACCCCTCCCTTCGTTTCTGGCTCCAACCACACATACCTTGAAGTTCGCAAGCTACTTAACTCCCTTCCGCACGCTGTCAAGGGCCCAGAGGGCATCCATCCTTGCATACTTAAGCAGTATGCACTTTGGCTGACCAGACCTATCACCTGGCTTTTTAACCTCTTGATTCAGACGTCACTGTCCCATTCAATTCGAAAACTGCCAGAACCATCCCTATACACAAAAGGGCGGATGTCAAACTCATGTCCAACTACCGCCTCTATATCTCTTCTGCCCACTGTCAGTAAGCTGCTTGAAAAATAGTCCACCGCCAGCTTGCTGCTCACCTTGACATGTTTAATCTTCAAACCCTATGCAACATGGTTTCGGCCCGGTCACAGTACCACCCCGTACTTACACAACTTACAAATGACATCAGAAATAATATGGACCGTGGGCCTCACTCCACTGGGCCGCCTTTATCGACCTGTCTAAAGCCTCTTCACATGGTACACCATCCTCATGCTAAAGAAGCTCCAATCAATAGGAGCATCTGACCAAGCCCTCTCCTGGTTCCATAGCTATCTTGACAATCGGACTCAGGTGGTAGCATTTCACAAGACCCTTTCCTCCCTAAATATCTCCCGTGGAGTTCCCAGGATCCACTCTTGGACCTCTACTCTTCTCCTCTTCCTAAATGATATTCCCACCATGTCCGGCAAAGCTGCACTTTTATGCACGTAGATGACCTTGTTCTCTCTGGGTCAAAATCGATTGCTGCCATCAACTCCACTCTACTAATGACTTCCAATTCCTGCAGACCTGGCTCTCTAGCAACCACCATGTCCTGAACCTAGAAAAACCTGTGCTATGCTATTCGGATCCTCTAAAAACTGTCTCCCCTGCGAACAGGCTCCGGGTTCAATGCCTGTAGCTGACTCCTCATCTCAAACACTGAGTCCTTCAACTACCTTGGGGTCACTTTGGATCCCACACTTGACCTGTCTCAACATGTCAATATGGTGTGCCGTGCTGTCAATGCTAAATTGGCGGAGCTTATCGCTGCGGGGCGCCCACCCCTCACTCTTCCGCTTAGACTTCTGTTGCTAAGGTATTCTCTTACCCCAGTTCCAATATGCTGTGCCCTCCTCTGCTGCAAACTCTGCTACACTCCACAAATGGGACACTGTCTACAACAACATCTGTAGATTCAGCTTTAACTGCCCCATGTCTTACCCATCATTGTCTCCCTTTATGCTGGCTTAAATTGGCTGTCACCTAAGGATATTCGAGCCTACTCCTGGCCGCTTTTATCGACTCCTGTGTAGACCTCCCTGCCCTGTCTATCTTGCCAACCTCCTGACTCCTGCCTCACACACCTGCATTCCCTCAGGTCTTCCTCTGTCCCCATGCTCTCCACTAGACCTTCCATGACAAAATGGGTGAACAGGCATTTGCCCATTTTGCCCCAAATTCTGGAACTCACTCCCCTTATGGTGAAAACTTCAGCCTCCCATCGAGAATTCAAAACTCGCTGTTCACCCACCTCCAGCTCTGGCCAATGCAAATGTTCTTAATTTGCTTTGTCCCACTGCAGTTGTCGGGTCTGACCCTGAGTACCTACACTCAATGTTCTCCCATGCAATACGCTTGTCTAGGTGGCTATGAACCTTGATGTCTTTACTGTCCTCAGCTGTCTTATGGTTACCCTAATTGTTTTATTTTACATCCTTATTATGATCTATGCCTAAAATGTACCCTTATGTAACTATTACTGTGCTACCCAATGTATATCTTGTTTTGCTCCTGTACACCTACATTATGTCTGTGCATTTCTGCATATTGTAACCAATGTCCTGTGCTCTCCCGGGTCGTGCCTGAAAATAGGCAGGTCTGTTGCCTAGCGCACTTACCCGGTTACCAAAAGCTAATAAATAAATAAATAAATAAACATAGGAGCATAGAAAATGCAAGATGGAAATAGTTGTAAATGCATTTAGTTTCCTGTCTTCGCAACAGCTGCATCACATCTTTAATGAATGCAAAAAAAAAACTAAAGGAAACATAAACCCTTTTGTTTATATTTTATAATATAATTGTACATTTGGGTATGTCTGAAGTCTGTTTAAGTACCCCAGTGTAATGTTCAGTGTTCTGTGTTTGTTTTGAAATATTCACATTTTTTTCCTTAATTTGAGTCCCTTGTTGATGCTGTCTTTTCCCCAGTTAATATTCATTTTGTTAATTACACAGCAGTTCTGGAACTCAGTGACATCAATTGAGTGGAGGCCCTGCATGGAAAGCTTCACCTGTAGCCTTCAGAGTTGATGACATGGTGACTTAATCATGGGACCTGATTTTAAAAGGTTGACGCATGATTTGCGTCTAGCCCTGCATCACCCTGATGCTTGGCGCAACTGCCACAACTGCATCTGCCATACCTGTTGCCAGTTTTACAATGTTTGGCGCAGTTGTGACATTTTCTTACTTTACAGCCGCCTACACCAAACCTTTGAGACAAGCCCCGTAAAATGAATCGGTCCCCTGATGGCACACCGGTAGACAAGGGGGGAGCTGTTCTAACGCACTACGTTTGATGCAAGGGACTTGCATCAGGCATTTGCGGCTGACTTCATTACAAAACCACTTGCGTCAAACTCCCAATGCCATTATAAAATCAGGCCCATGATGTATAAATGGACACTATCAATGTCAATTATGTTCAAAGATTATGCTCAGTCTTCAAAAACCATCATTGTGATCGTAGCTGACAGTGCTTAGACATTTATTGATTTATTTATTTGAAAAGTTTCATCAGGAAAGACATACCGAGTTAAAAATAGTTTGTTTCCAGATGTGTCCTGGGGGAGGGGGAAGGGGTAAGTACAATAGATTTTTTACTACAAAATACAAATTCATATGGAGATAAATAACAGTGAAAACAGCTATTCACATTAGGAAAGCATGTGAACTAGACAAACTCATGAAGAGAAAAACATATAAATATTACAAGTCTAGGGCGGGAGGCAGGTCCCTTAGGAGCAGGGAAATAAACAGTGATGTTGATGACGGCAGTAGGAGATAGTGCGCAGAGGGGAGGAGCAAAGGGGGGAAGAGGGAGAGGAAAACTAATGAGGAAAGGGAATAGGAGAGTGAAGTGAGGGAGTACAGTAGAGTGGAGAGGAGAGGCAAACCTCCATCCCTCTGGTATGTAAACCCCACAAGAGCCAGGTATAGTAGGGTGCACATTGTACATGACTGTTAATTGGCCACCAATCAAAAAATATGATATTATGGAACTGCTGTTTGCAATAAATGGTTATCATGATCTCTAATCATCATGATTTTTCATGGCTGAACATGGTCAATATCATAGCAGTAAATTTAGGAAAAATATTTACATTTTTTTCTGTACCTTTGGAATCTATCAATTTAAAAGCATCTTGTATCCAAACACATGGCTGTCACTTATACTTCCTCCTCAAACTCAGTTTACCATCTCATGTGTTACAAAGACTTAAAATGGTTTATATGACTCCAAACAGAGGTTCCCTTTTAGGTTGTGTTCCTACATGCACATATTTTGTGCTCATAATTCTTCTTCTTTAGAGTCTTCACTGTAGAGCTTACCTTTTTTTTCATTCATAAACTGTGTTATTGAAGTATAGCAGGGCATATGCAGTAGGCTGACACATAACATGTAATTTGTCTTCATAAGCGAGGGGGCTGGACGGCACTTCATCAGTAGCAGAGCCACAAGTGAGTTACAAAAGTCCTGCCCCATCGCAAGTGAGGATAAATTGCATAATCGGAGTCAGGCTATTGCACAACTGATTAATACAACATTCATTTACTTGTTATAGCTTTAAAATCTTCTGTTTGTATAAAGATGTAACAGTTTCTCTTTGATTTCAACTGCTGGCATCAGTGCTACATATGGTTCTTGTTGCTCTCTGATTTACTATTTGCCAGCAGATTAGGCCTTACGGTCTATCGAGTCTGCTCGAATCTTAGATCCTTAGTTGGGTGCCGAGACCCTCCCATCCCTTGTGCTCCAGAAACCCCTATCATCCATCCCAACCCCCCTGGGACAGGCCATCATCTGATACAGCCACTTTCTGTGTCTGTCCCACCCTCTCTTGAAGCCCTCTACTGTGGATCTCTGAACCAGCTCACCAGGCAGTGCATTCCAAGGGTCCACCACCCTCTCAGTGAAAAACCTCCTCCTCTTCCCCCTCACCCTTCCACCTTCCAACTTCAAACCATGCCCTCTGGTGATACCTCCCTGCTTTAGTCTAAAGATCCCCTCCATGTTTACCCTATTTATTCCCTTGAGGTACTTGAAGACCTCAATCATGTCCCCCCTGTCTCCTCTCCTCCAATGAAAACAGGCAGAGCTCCTCAAGTCTGTCCTCATACGTCAAATCCCCTAGCCTCGTATCATCTTTGTTGCCCTCCTCTGTACCCTCTCCAGGAGCTGTATGTCCCTCTTCAATTGTGGTCTCCAGTACTGTACACAGTACTCAAGGTGTGGTCTAACCAGTCCATTGTACAGCGGCAGAATCACTTCCTTGCTCCTAGAAGTGATCCTCACGATGCATCCCAACATCCTGTTTGCCTTGCTAGCCGCTCTCCTGCACTGCTCAGAGTTATTCATACATGCATCCACCATGACCCTAGGTCTTTTCCCTATTGAGGCCTCCAGCTTCCCTCCCAGGTGTACCTGTGTTTAGGGTTTCCGACCAAGATGCAACACCTTGTACTTGGTGATATTGAAATTTAGTTTCCAAGTGTGAGCCCAGCTTTCCAGGGTGTCCAGATCTCCTTGCAGGGCCAACCTCCCCTCTTCTCCCTCAACTACTGCTCCCATCTTGGAGTCATCCGCAAAGAGACTCATTTCACACCCTATACCCTCCCTGATGTCCAATATGTCTGCATTAAACAGGATCGGACCCAGGACCGAGCCCTGCAGTACCCCACTACCAACCTCTCTAGGGTTAGAGAGCTCCCCCACAGACCACTACTCTGGGTGCATCCAGCTAGCCAGTTTTCAATCCATCTGACCATCAAAGGGCCTACTCCAAACCCCATCAGTTTCTCCACCAGACCATTGTAGGGGACAGAGTCAACGCCTTGTGAAGTCCAAGAATAATACATCCACAGGCTTTCCCCTGTCCAGTTCTGATGTTACCTATTCGTAGAACTCCACAAGGTTGGTTTGACATGATCTACCTGGCACAAACCCATGTTGCCGACCATCCAGACCTCCCACCTCCTCCAAGTATGCCCCCAATCGTTCCTTTAGTATACTCTCCATTAATTTTCCCACCACCGAGGTCAAACTGATGGGTCTATAGTTACCTGGACTTCCTTCGACCCCCTTATGGATTGGCACCATGTGCCTCTCGTCAATCCCTAGGGTACCTCCTGTCTCAAGTGACCTGTTGAAGAGCTCCGCCAGGGTGCAGCTAGATGTCCGCCAATTCCCATAGTACTCTTTAGATGAATGCCATCCAGCCCAGGAAATTTGTCTTTCTTTAGGGCCTTGAGGGCTAACCACACCCTTTTGGCGGAGATAGCATCATCCGTCCCCTCCATCTTACTGGCCTTTTTATCCTTACCCAGATGTGACATCCTTGGGGTACCTCTCCTTCCCTCTTGCTCCATTTCTGTTGCTCCCCTGATCCCACTTACTGCCGCTTCTGTCCCCTTCGTGCCTTGCTTTATAGATATCCCATCCCCCTCCCTAGTGAACACAGAGGCAAAGTACTCGTTAAATACCTCTGCCTGGTCCCTCGCCTCTTCCACCCACCCTCCTTCTGATCTCAATCTGCTGAGATGGCCTTAGTTTTTCTCCACTCCCCAATGTACCAGAAGAACCCCTTTTCCCCTCCATGTATCCCCTGTGCCAGCCGCTGCTCTTTACTGGACTTTGCTCCCCTCACCATCCGGGTGACTTTTCTAGATGCAAGCTGGTACATTTCCTTATCCCTATCCCCTCTTGTTGTTTTATATTTTTTGTAGGACGCCTTCTTTTCTCTGACTGCTACCTGTACCTCACTGGACCATCAGCATGGTTTATGTGACCTTGCTCCCTTACGTTTCAACTTAGCGCAGATCCTGACTGCCTCATGAAGTCCCCGTTTTATGACCTCCCATCTCCTTTCCACACTTGTCATTGATGTAATCCCCTTCAAGTGATCCTTGAGAATATTTCCCATGCCCATAAAGTCTGCCCCCTGAAGTCCACTGCCAGTGTCCTGGATCTCACCCCCCCTCCCCCCATGCTTATTTGAAACCAGACAGTATTGTGGTCGCTCCCAGTCAGGGGGTCCTGTACAACCATATCCCTTACCAGATTCCCATCTGCCAGAATCACATCCAGGACATGCCCTCCCTTGTGGGCTCCATCACATGCTGTGTTAAGAGCAAATCCTGAAGCCATCCAGCAGCCTCTGCTCCTTGGCCACCTTAGAGGACATGGTTCCCAGTTTGTACCTGACATATTAAGGTCCCCATCAACACCACTCCTTCCCTTTGGTCCACACGTGAGCAATGATGTTGTCCAGCAAACCATCCTCTAGAACATCACTCATCCGGGGGCCTATATACCACCCAGCTTGACCTTATCTCCTGCTGGGGATCGTAAGGTGACCCATAAGGCCTCCAAGTTTCCTCTGCCTCTTCTACCCTAGCATTTCAATGTCATCTCTAATGAACATAGCCACTCCACCCCTCTGCCCTCCTTTCTATCCTTCCTAAGCATAGTGTACCCCGTGCGTTTAGGTCCCAGTCATGGTTTTGTTGGGCCCGCCATGACCGCCGCCACATCCACCCCAAACAGCATGGCCTGGAACTCTGGCAACTTGTTTCCCAAGCTCCGCATTTACTAACACCAACCCCACCCTTATCCCTGATCCTCTTTGTCGAACCCCATCCAGATTCGTTATACTTCTGTCCTCCCTCTGCTCCTCCTGAGACCTCCACCCCAGTCTGTTTCCCCTCCCCACTGGACTTGAAGGCTATTCCCCTCATCTGGAGGCGAGGGCTTCTGGTCAGCCCTTCCCTTATCCCTTCCCCCCCTCACAAGTTTAAACCCCACCTTTCTTGAATGTAGTCAGCCATCCCCTGTTTAAGGACTTCCTTCCCTAATGGGGCGAGATGAAGCCTGTCTTTGGCATATAGTCCCTTATCCTCCCAAACTCCATTCCAGTTCTCTAACACCCCCAACCCACTCTCTTCACCCCACTTCCTGAGCCAGTCATTAACCTCTGTGAGCATCATTTTTTCTCCACTGAGGCCTTTGGTACTGGCAATATCTCTGAAAAGGAAATTTTGCATCCATTATCCCGATAGACTCTGGCAAGTTCTTGAACCTTGGCTGGATTTCCAAACGCTATTTCCTCTAGAGCATTAGTTCCCAAATGCACAAGAAATCCGGTTTCCTCCACAATCCCTAACCATTTCATACACCATGAACTTTGCTCTGTGCACTGTCAGCCAGAGATACTCACTACCTTCACCTGGCTATGGCATCCACCCCCCTGTCCCTCCCACTGGATACCCCTAATCATCGAGTCTCCCAATAACAGAACCTTAACACCGCCATCATCCTTATGGTTACCTCCACTATGCCCTCTCAGCCCCCTTCCTCCCTTTATTCATAATCTCAATTCCATGGGAGTCTTCCTGCCTTATTAGAGACCCCCTTGTCACCCTCCCCTTTCTGCCTTCCTTGCTATTTTGCCCACTTAACTCAGACCCCCTCTGAATAGGTGTCCCCTTTAACCCTGTCTTATCCAAACCATTTATCCTGGCCCTGATGGTTTCCCTTTCCCCCACACCGCCATTCTCCCCCCTTGTAATAGTACCCCTGCCTCCAGAGGCTCTCTGTGGGTCCCCTTTAGCTAGGGCCCCATCCTTGGTACTGACCCCCCTGCTGAAGGGGGTCTCCTCTCCCACCTCCTTGTCTCCCAGTTTCTCTCCAATCATGCTGTCCTCCTTCATGTCTGGAATATGTTGCATCTCCCCCATTTGCTTAACATATATGTTTCCCCTTCTCCCTCTGGGACTATTTCTATCCTTTCCATAGCCGGTCTGTGATGCCCTATGGGTATCTGACTCCCTCCCCCCGGCCTCTGTATAAGTTTCCTCATTTCCACCAAATCCTTCCTCCCCCTCTAGGTTGCTAGTAGCTCAAATTTATTGTGACACTCTATGTCAGCCTCCATCAAGTAACCGAGTTTCCCTGACTGCACCTCTAAACTGCCCTCTTCTTCCCCTCTTGCTCTGTTCACCTTGTAGCTCCTTCCCACAGTCTGCTGTTCTAGGCTCGCACAACAGCCCCTCCTGACTCTTCTCCTCCACCTCTTTGTATTCAGAATGTTCACCCGCACGCTTTCCCCTTAGCATCAACTTCCTGTCTAAGGGTCCTCTGTCCCCAATATCCCCTCCTGCTTGCTGTAACATAACGTCCTGTAATTTCAGAGCTGCCTCAGCCTCCCTCAGCCCCACTCTTATGCTGCCCATATCCACACCCCTTATCCTTGACCCCCCCAGCTTCCCCAGCTTACTCCTTAACCAATATACCCTCACTCCTGATACAAGATAGCTGTCTACAGAGTGCAGCCCTCCTCTCAGGCCCAATTTAGAATTATTGCCATCCCACAGCCTATGCATCCTACAATCCTTCCGAAGATGCCTGCTATGGTGGAACATGGCCACCCTGTTTATCCCCTCTGTTTATAATGGCACCCCTTTCTCAGTCCTTTCCCTGAATACAGTTTCTCTCTATACTGACTGTATTTATTTACAAACCCAATTTCAACCCCACCAATAAAGTTCCCAAGTCTCACAAACACATACAGTCCATGTGTGTTTGGTCCCATAACAGTGTGTATATGCAGACATCAGGTACCGATGATGTCACAGGCCACTCAGCTCTGTTGCTTGCAATTTCAGTCCCAAACAGAAATACTCAGCCCTTCTATCCCAACCCCAGTGGCTTTTCAGTATTTACGAAAGCCTACAAAACAGGGTAGGTGGGAGTGCTCTCACCAAACACCAGGCAAACAACACATTTAAATTTCCCTCTAATTAACCCTGCCAAACAACTGCTCCCAAGCCTCCAAAGTTGCAGTATCACAGCCCAAGTAACAGTTCTAATTCAAGGTAATAATTTTTAACACATAGAACTAATTTCACTTACAAAACTATTCAAATATTTCAGTTAAAACAGAATATAACCCCAGACCTCTGTCCTTACCAACCTGCTGCTTAGGTTCCCAAGTGAACAATGAAGGCCAAGGTAATTCCTGTTTAAAGACAAGGTAATTGCAGCTAATGTCCCCTCCCCCTAACACCAGGCAAACAACACATTTAAATTTCCCTCTAATTAACCCTGCCAAACAACTGCTCCCAAGCCTCCAAAGTTACAATATCACAGCCCAAGTAACAGTTCTAATTCAAGGTTATAATTTTTAACACATAGAACTAATTTCACTTACAAAACTATTCAAATATTTCAGTTAAAACAGAATATAACCCCAGACCTCTGTCCTTACCAACCTGCTGCTTAAGTTCCCAAGTGAACAATGTTGATGTGCCTAGCTTTGTTAGATATCAGTTGTGATACCCCCAGAAATGCAAGATATATCTTGTAAACTGAGTACAAAATATCACTTTTAGACTGTGGTATTTTCTGTACACATGTTGTACTGATGCAAATTAATTATACAGATGTCTACACTTTACCAAATATAGCATTTACAATTCTTAAAGGGTTAAAAGTTGGTATCTTTGACCAAGGCAAGAGGAGCCCACAGGGGATATTCTGCTCACATGTGGGAGACCCAAGTTTGCACTGCGAGCCAACTCACTCCATTGCTGAGGTAGTAAGCCCAGACTAAAAAGGGGGAAGGGAAACTCTTTAACCAGGAAAGGCATACTAAGCCAGAGTTTGTTTCCAGGTGCAACCTGGGAGCACAAGAAGTTAAGTGACTTGCTCAGGGTCACACAGTATGCAAGTGGGAGCTAATGGGATTCATACCCAGGTCTCCAGGTTTGCAGCTCAGTGCTCTTAATCACTATGCTATACTGCCAGGGATTCACCTGTTCCCGCTACTCAAGCCCCTCCTCAGGTGGGCTTCAAGGGCCGTGATGTTGTGGGTGTCCACACAACATTAGCCTCCCCCTCAGATGTCAGACACAATGTGAGTAGGGCAATATAGGGAGGTGGGAGGACTGAAAATAGAGGAAAGATTTCTGGCACTGTGTGAGTGATCTTCTTCAAGGATATCTCTTGCATCAGGCCACACCTATGGAACTATAGTCATCAGGCACCAGGACCACATGGAAACTTTTTTTGCTAGCAGTCTACTTCAGGCCACCTACAACAACATCAGATGTCAATGTCCTATAGGATATATAAACATGGGCAGCCCTGCATCCTCCTCAGTTCCTTTCCCGCCATCCGCCATACTTGCCAGACTCTATGGAGATGCCATCGCTACAGTTGACCACCAACATCTTTGATTTCTCTTACTTTTATTTTTTTTCTCACCTTAGTTGTAATTGATTTTTTTTTAAAGTGCTTTTTGTCATCGTGTATGTCAAAAATGACCAACACCATCAAACTCTTTATATACTGTGTGTGTGGTTAGAAAATCTTCAGCAACAACGAGCATGATGCCTGCATTCGCTGTTTCGGAGAGGCCCACAATGTTAAGGCCTGAGAGATCTGCCTGAGCTTCAATCAAACCACCCAGTGACTCCATCAGAAAGCCCTTGAGTCTTTCCTTCTAGAGCAGAAGGGTAGCCAGGATGAAAACGGAGCTCCAGGGAAGAAGCTCCTCTGTGCAGCCAGCCCCATCCTTTGGGCTCCCATTTCTCCAAGGCCCGGGAGAAATCTTCAGGGGATCACAAACACTGGGAGAGGGAAACGATCAAGGATAAATCCCCCGGTCTGATCTTGGGAGTTGATTGTAGCAGCATCATCGTCCACTTTGGCGGCGATGCCTCCTGCCACTCACACCCTAGCAAGTCTCACAGGGTCGGTCTTGGCAGTGAGTTCCACTGGATCTTCAGTGGCCGACACCAACCTGTCGATGTTGGGGCTGTTAACTCCCCCACTGATGCTGTGAACTGCATCATCAACATCGGGGTTCCAACCTGCCGTGTCCATGCCCCTAGGCACTTCATCAACATTGGGGCTCCAACCTCCCCGTTAATGCTGCAAGTTAATCCATCAGTGTCAGGGTTCCAATGTCCCTCATCGACACTACAGGTCCTGCCACTTGCTCCTCTTCAACTGGGTCAGCTGGCAGCTGCTCCCACTGATCCACTTATGGCTGGTGCCCATCAGCATCCAAGCTGCAGATACTGTCACCACTGTTGCCAGATGCTTTGTTGATGTCGGGGTTTCAGCATTCCCCATCGATGTATCCCAGCGACCCCGTAATGCAGTCCACCATTGACATGCAGTGGAGATCCTACAGCACCTTGTGCCTCTTCCAAGCAACATGATGATGTGGCCTACCAGACCAGCCCTTTGCCCCTGAGTTGTGATGTCCTCTTTTCCCTTCTTGCCCTCTTCAGAGCCCATCAATGAGGAGGAGGAGGATAAGTATCACCCTGACCTCATCCCTCAGGAGGAAGCAGAGGAGGAGGAAGATATGGGGGGAGGGAGTCCCAAGTCTGACTCCACCGTTTCCACCAGGTGTGAGGACTCTACCCTGTATGCCTAAAGGTCCCCTCCTGAGGACCCTTCCTTCATCTCTATGATGAAGCAGCTCCAAACAGCAATAGGGTTTGATGCTGAGGAGCAAGAAATCACTAGGAGAAACCTGGTTGAATTCATGGAACTATCAGGTTCTCCCTTTTTGATAATTCATCCTCTTTTGGCTGCTTTGGAGGATGCCACCATGGTTGCCTGGCAAAGATCAAGCTTGATACCTGCCATGCCCAGAAACGCTGACAAGCTGTACCTGGCTCCCTCTGGGAAGCCGTTTTTCACTAACCAACCTCAAGCTGACTCGGTTGTGATAAATGTAGCCCATGACAGGTTAAAGAGGCATAACCACCTCAGTTCTCTGCCCTCAGATAAAGAGTGGAGAAGACTGGACCTCATGGGGAAGAAAGCCTTTGCCTCTGCCACTTTGGTCCTCAGAACAGTCAATTATCAGGCCCATATGGTCAAATATCAGAACACCCTCTGGAGGAAGGATAATGCAGCAGCCTAGTCCCTCCCAAATGGTCCCCAGAAGCAGAAGATGTTAAAGGCTCTACAGACTGGGACTGACATGGATAAACACCTCTTGAGGTCTACCTATGATAGCTCAGATGCTTCTGCCAGAGCAGCTGCAGTTGGCATATGCATGAGGAAGCACTCCTGCTTGAGGGTGTCAGGATTCACCATGGATGTCCAGCAGTCCATCCTGAATGCCTCTTTCAGAGGATCCAAGCTCTTTGGGGTGAATGTGCAGGACATTCTCTCTGACTTGCAAGCCTCAGGATGGACACTTAGGTCAGTCCATTGCCTCTACCATACTCATCCAAAGAGTAGGCAGAAGGTGCCACTTCACAAGGCCACCAACAGGCCAAGATCTGGGACCAGACAGCAGGGCAAAAGTAGATCAGCTTTGCCTGCTCCCAGCTCCTCTACAGGTGCCCATTCTAAGGTCTCTGGTGGAGGTGCGGCCACGGCCACCAAACCCGCCTCTGCATGACTCCTTGCTAGACCTCCTCCCTCTGGCAGACAATCTCGAGGAGGTTGTGGTGGGGGGGGTCACCACTCCTTCCATTTGTACCAGTGGAGAGAGGTTACTACAGATGCTTGGGTCCTGTGACTTTTAGAACATGGACATACTCTACAACTTCTAGAGTTACCTCCAGAACTCCCTCCCATTCCATCCTCTTATCCTCCAGACCACATACCAGTGCTCCTCAAGGAAGTACGCACCCTGCTGCACAAGAGGGCCATAAAACCAGTTCCATGGATCAAAGGAACATGGTGTTCTACTCCCATTTCTTCCTTGTCACAAAGCCCATGGGGGACTTAAGACCCATTCTGGACCTACGGGAACTGAACTTCTGCATCCAGTACAAGAAATTCAGAATGGTCACTCTGCAAGGCCTGCTGCTTCTTCTGCAAAAAGGGGACTGGATATATTCCTTGAACATGCAGGATGCATACCTGCATATCAAAATTTGTGTTCCCCACAGGAAGTACCTCAGATTCCTGTTCCAGGGGGAACATTACCAGTTCAGGGTACTGCCCTTTGGTTTGTCATCGGCGCCATGGGTATTTACCAAATGCTTAGCAGTTGTGGCAGCAGCTCTCAGGAGACAATAATTATATGTCTTCTCTTACCTGGACAACTGGTTGCTCAAAGCACCATCCAGGGAGCAGCCGTCCCACATCCTAGCATGTACCAGACAACTGTGCCACGCACTAGAGATCACAGTCAATCTGCCCAAGTTAGTCTTGACCCCTTGCCACTATCTGCAGCACATGGGGCAGTTCTGGACATGGCTCAGGGCTTTGCCTTCCTGTCCCAGGACAGGGCAGACCACCTGATAGCTCAGGCCCAGCTACTTTACAACAGCAGACATGTCACAGCCAGAACATTCCTACGGCTGTTGGGTCTGAAAGCTGCAGTCATTGTCATGGTACCACAACCCAGGCTGCACATGAGGATCCCTCAGTGGACACTGATGGTCCAGTGGGATCAGCACACCGATGACCTAGAACAGCATGTTCTAGTCACTTCCCCTGTCAAGAAGGTGCTTCAATGGTGGATGGAACCCAGCAACCTGTTGAAAAGGGTTCCTTTTCTCATCCTTCCCCTCAGCAGATTCTCTTTACAGACACTTTGGGGATGCGCTTGCGGCACATCTGGGGTCTCATTAGACTCAGGAACCATAGACAGAGGTGGAGACTTCCCTTCACATTAACGTTCTATAGAAGAGGGCCATTCTGTATGCTTTGCAAGCCTTCCAGACCCATCTGTCCCTGGATCATCTGCTGGTGCAGATGGACAGAGTCAATGTTGTTCACCACATAAACAAGCAAGGGAGACCCACTCATACCCTCTGCGCTGAGAAGCAATTAGGATATGGTACTGGGATCTAGAACATGGTCTAAAACTGTCAGCAGCTCATGATCCAGGTACCCAAAACGTCCTAGAGGACAGGCTAAGTCAGTCACACTCTTGAATGCATGAGTGGGAGCTGCTGACCTCAGTTGTAGAAGACCTGTTCGATAGGTGTGGTTGTCCAGAGTTGGACTTTTTTATGTTCCCACTCAAAGCAAAACTGCCACTTTTATGCTAGCTCGCTCGCTCCAGGGCCTGGAGCTTTCTGATGAGAAGTACTGTCCTCCTCTTGGAAAGGGAGGTTGCTTTATGCCTTCCCTCCCTTTCCTCTGATGCAGAAGGTCCTCACCAAGCTCCAGATGGAGAGGGCACCACTCTAATTCTGGTGGCCCCCTTCTGGCCTCTTCAGATCTGGTTTCCCCTGCTGCAGCTGCTGGCAGTGGAACCCCCGTGCCCCTGCCTCTGTACAAAGGCTTGCTCTACCAGAAACTGGGAACTCTGATCCATCCGAACCTCAAGTCACTCCATCTCCATGCCTGGCTCTTGAAGACATAGCCATTACAAGATTTGGAGTGTCTCCCAAGGTGGCTGACATGACATCCTGGTGGTCACTAGAAAACCTTCCACCAGGGCCACCTGCTCTATGAAGTGGAAACAGTTTGCTTTGTGGGCCTTTTCTTCTCAGCTGGATCCCTTCACTTGCCTGGTGAAGAAGATTCTGGAGTATTTACTGTCCTTGTCAGATACAGGACTCCAATACTCTTCCATTAAAGTGTACCTAACAGCCATTTCAGCCTCCCACATGCCTACTGATGGCCGTATAGTGGCCCAGCTAGAGGTGCACGTATGTTTTTGAGTCATCCTACATCTGAAGCCTCCCATCTGCAATCCACTGCCAGCCTGGGACCTGAATTTTGTGTTGGAGAAACTCACATTGGCGCCTTTTGAGCCAGCTGAGACTTGTGAGCTATGCTTCCTTTCTTGGAAAGCCTTGTTTTTAATTGCTATTACTTCTGCTCAAAGGATCCCTGAGCTTCAGGCTCTCATGTGCAAGCCTCCTTATTTGATTTTCCACAAAGACAGGGTGTCTTTGCATACCAACCCTAAGTTTCTTCCAAAGGTGGTGTCTGAGTTTACTTTAAATGAAACCATCCACCTTCCAGTTTATTTTCCAGAGCATGCCAATCCAGGGGAAGCATTGCTCCATACTTTGGATGCACTGTATATAGAATACTCAGATATTATGTTCATCGTGTGAAGGACTGCTGGAAGTCCTCATAGCTTTTTGTTTCTTTCACCCCTGGGAAAGAGGGCATAACAATTTCTAAACAGTGTCTGTCCAAATGATTGGCCAACTGTAGTACCCTTTGTTACAGAAATTACATTAAGAATTTTCCTGGGGTTGTGTGTGTCCATTCCACCAGAGGCATGGCCATTTCTGTTACCTGTTTCAGGAATATTTCAGCTGCAGAAATTTGTGCAGCTGAAACCTGGAGTACTGTCCACACTTTCACTAGACACTACAGTCTGGACATTGCCTCTAAAAGAAGGGAAGACTTCGGCCTGGCTGTGCTTCAATGCTTCCTTTCTTAGGTCTATAGCCACCAGCCACTCAGACTGTCTCTCTGTCAGTACTTCTTGGGACTCATTCTGTAGGTGTGGCCTGATGCAAGAGCTATCCTTGAAGTTGATAGTACAGTTATGTAAGAACTTCTTGTACCAGTAGATCTTCGAGAGAATCTCTTACATCAGGCCATACCATCCCACCCTCCATCCTCCTCTGTTTCTGTCATCTTCACTCCTGTCTCACTTTCCAACTTGGTGTACCTTTTGCTGTCTACCTTTTTGGTAGCAGGAACCTTCAGTTCCCTTGGTTCCACCAAGAGGAGGTCCTCTTAAGTATGATATCCAGTTGGAAAATGAGGAGGGCGTGAGTCCACCCATGTTTATATATCCTATAGGATGTCAACATCTGACGTCATCATACGTGGCCCCTAGTAGACTGCAAGCAAAAAAAGTTTCCATGTGGTCCTGGTGCCTGACGGCTATAGTTCTATTGGTTTGGCCTGATGCAAGAGAGCCTTTCGAAGATCTACTGTTATGGTAAGTTCTTACATAACTGTACTTTATCAGTGTTTTGCCCTCATACCACTGCACCCTTGTCCCATCTTGTCTCCCAACCAAGCACATTGTATGGTTTCTGTTAACTAGGGTGTCACCATGAGAGGGTTTCTTAATGTGGTGGCAAACATAGAGGTGGGATTTGATGGTTACCTTGAGGTTCAGTGGCAAGGGGTGCAGATGGGCAGAAGGCTGAGAACAGCTAACAGAAAGAGAAAGTAGTAGGTAGTAAAGTGACTGGGGGATAAGCAATATATTAAAAATCACGTAATTTGTTTTATAACTAATTTCATTTTACGTATATTTGGTATACTAATATTCATATAGTTATCACAATCAAGGCCTTTTTAATATTCTCCATGTGACTTACAAACTCACATCATGAAACTGATATAATCATCAATGGTGATAGCATGATCATTTGAAGCAGCAGTGCATGACATCAGTGAAAATCTTGATCTATACATTTTGATTCCATTTTAGACTGTCCCTTATCTCATTACTTGTACGATACCACTTTTTCGCCACTTTAAATCTGCTTCATCACTTTTTTTTTCAGTTGAAATAATGAAAGTAGTGCTCCTTTGAATATGGATCAGACCAGGTTTTCATCAATATTCTCTGTTGTTTTTGAACACCCCTTGTTGAAGACCATGTTTCTTGTGACTATAATGAACTAGCATGCTGCAGACACTGTGTCTTGACCTTATGGGACAACAGGTGTACAAAAACAGCTGAGAATACTGATAAAACTGGTCCTAGCCATATTAAATAGAGTGTTCCTTGATTTCAAATGTGAGACAAAGTGCTTAAGCAGACTCAATATGGGAGAAAGAAGGGTATCATTCAAGTCAGGCAATAAGAAATAATCTGAAATAGAATAAAAAAAAGTGTAGGTCAACATTTAGAGTTTATTTTTAATTGTGTCCCAAATATAATTAGTAATCATCAGCTGGTGATTTGAAAGTTATGTTTCTGATGATCAGATCATGCCCTAAAAGATGATCTGTGATCATGCTTTCCCTTGCTGCTAATATCATGACATATATTTCCCTTCCCCAAATCTGCCCCACCAACCTGCTCTTATATGCTGATGATGCTGTGCTTTTCACCAGCGAACCTTGTCCAAAAACCAGTCTGCAACACAGTTTCACTTCAGCTGAGGCCTGGTTCTCTGAACATAAACTAATCACAAACTATAAAAAAACGAAGGTAATGCTCTTCGCTAGCCCACACAATAGGTACAAAATTGTCCAACTACTGATCAGAAACAATCTTAGCACACCTCTCAAACAAGTCTGTAGCTTTAAATATCTGGGTTTAACACTTGGCAGTTACCTATCCTTCAGTGAACATGTGAACCTCATATCTAGAGCTGTCTGTATCAGGCTAGGTTAGTTATACAGACATAGACACAGCATGTCTCACGAAGCCCTCTGCCTGACCATCAATAGCTCCATCCTTTCAATTATTGACTTCAGGCTCATTATCTATTGTTCTGCCACCTACACCACACTCTGTAGGCTAAGTGTTGCCCTTAACAAAGTCTGCCAACTTTTCACTGGGGCCCACCAATGCACACATACTTGCGACCTCTATGCCTCAGCAAACTGGCTGAACCTCCAAGCCAGAATCTCCTTTCAAACCTGTCTGTTTGCAAAGAAGATTAGCCTTGGGCTTGTCCCCCCCCCCCCCACTACTCCAGCTCCTATATAGGACACTTAGCCAACACCACACTAGAAGCACATCTACACAATCCTTACAGGTCTCTTTTTGCCACACTACACATGCCCAACGGGCTTTTATGTATAGGGCACCTAGCTGGCTAAACAACCTTCCACCTGACCTCCTAGCATGCTCATGAATTGGACCATTCAAAACAAAACTTCGGCAGCATCTACTAAAACTCAACAGCTGCGACTGCCTTACTTAACCTAAGGCCTAGCCTTCTCCCTCCACCCTCTCAATCACTCTGCCCTCATATCTCTCCATTAACCCTCTCCTAATCTCTTCCTCTCCCTCCTAGTACCTCTCCTTTCTCTACTCTAGTGTTATTGTCTCTTTCACAGACTTTTACACTACATGACCCTAGGTATGCCTCTCCTTGCCTTCCCCATCTCCTACTGACTCCCTCCCCCTTGATAACTACCCCTCCCACCTCTACCACCTATGACCACTTGCTATTACTCGCTACTCACTAAGTGTTTTGTGCCCTGGATATCCCCACCTTCCCCTGCACTATAGCCTGCCTCCTGCCTCCAGTTATTATTATTGAGGGAGGTCCCCTTAACTCTCTCTCTCTCTCTCTCTCTCTTCCTACTCTGAGCCTACAGCTCTGCAGCTTATGACAAGGTCATCCTTTCTGATCACCACAACTCAGGTTTTGAACATCTGACACCCTGTAACTCAAGTTCTAATCCAGCACTTAGTACTGTACGTACATTTTGTATTTTTTTCTGTATACTCGTTCAACTTTGGTGCTATGTATACTATGTTTGCTACATATTCTCTCTATACACTTTCAACCTTTGTACTATGTTATATGTTAACTAGTCTCACTGTATGTTACATTTTATGATGTGGAGCCTTTTTAAATGAGCCTCTGGCTCAAAGGTTGTAATTCCGAGACTTTAATAAAATAAAAAATAAAATAAATATGATGACTGACTATGATCCATTTGTATTGATCTTTAAAGAGATTCACCAACATGCGCGGTTTTGCCCTTGACACATATGAAATGGCGACTTACCACCACAGGACTCTGCATATATAAATAGTCCCCCAAGAAATGCAGCCTTTAAAAAGTAATTGCATTCATAAAATTGTAAACATCGGGTCCCAAGGACTTCCTAGTTTAGTCTCTGCTGCCCAGCTCAACCCCCGAGCTCACTGGCATGATGACGAGATGCCAGTGAGAGAGCAGGGGTTCCCCATTCTATTCAATGGGCGGCAGCTTTTAAATCAATTTTTAATAAAATAATGGCCACTTGCTAATGAAACGTAGGCACCGGTCGACTACCAAGGATAATCGACTATCAGGGGCAAAACCTGGTGAATCTCTTTAAAAAGCTTGAATGATGCCGGCCCAGCAGAGAAGAGGGCTGAGGCACCTTGCACCTTACCGTTTCCAGTGCCAGCAACCCGGGTTTGGGAATGAACTCGGGTCATCGGAGCTCAGCCACAGAGGAAGAGGATTGAGTGCTCAAGAGACTGCTCTCCTCTCCTGGGAAGGGGGGAGGCATGACAGACCAGCCTAGGCTTCCCCAGGTGGAGGCTTGGAGGTAGAGGAGCGCTAGGGAGGCAAGTACAGGAAGGAACTGCAGGGACACATTAAACAGGTGCACCTCCTCGCTCAAGTAAAATTCTCTGCAGTGAGGTGGGAGAAAGCCTTGAAGAGTGGAGAAAACTGTGAAGGATGTTCAACATATCTGGGACAGACCACTGAAGTGAAGAGTGGCAGTGTGGTGGAGGGCTTAATAAAGACCAGTGCAGCCGCCTTCATGCCCGCGCTGCCATTCTTTACTTTACTGGTCTGTCCCAGATATGTTGAACAGGGGGGGAGGATGGCTCTCCCCTCTCAGCCCTGTCACAAGAGGGAAGCCCATGGGGAACCCAAGACCAGGTAGGTGGCTTGAGCAGACAAGGTACAGTAGCTGGTATGCGGGGCTGGGGACTGGGCTAAAGAGCCACCCCACCAGCTACAGGAGGAAAATATGTATATGGAAAAAAAACTTGATTGATGAATTATTCCCATTGGGGATGTTTGCCTTACTGGCAAAAACAACAGTAAAGGTGGTCATGAGTATGCAGTGCAGAGCAGCCAAAATGATCAGAAAATTGGGGGACATGAGATGGTGGTGGCCCTAAACTTCTCCTTGGTGAAAAAGTGACTGAGAGGTAACATGATCTCCATCTTTCTTGTACTCAAGTGTACCAACAAGATTGAACAGAGATGTTAATATGGTGTCCCCCAGCAAGTTCAAGTTTATTTCACCAGAAAAACTCCATTGAGCAAGTTCATTTACAAGGAGGTCCTGCCAAGGACAATGCAATATAATGAGATACAAGACAAAGTATTGGTAGACAACGCATAATTTAAGGAAAATGCTAGTATACAAATATACAATAATGCAAATATGGAACAGTTATTTACAATGAGTGTAACAGCAACATAAACAAGTGACTGTACATTACTAACAAAGTAAATAGGGAGGAATAGCTCCAATTGGGGGATAAAAGTGCTGACTGTTGAGTGGTGTTAACGTAGCATAGAAAGACATACTAACTAGTGAGACAGTGGCAGTCTTCCTTGATGGAACTGCTAATCAGGGGTTTGATGATGTTGATAAAGACTAATTCAGAGAGCTTGAGGGAAGATTGCAGATTGTTCCAGGCAGAAGGAATAGCATAGCTAATGGTAGCTTTACCGAAGTGGGTGCAGAACTTAGGTACATCTAACAAGATAATGGAGTTTTTCCTAAGAGAGTAACAGCTATAAGAATGATGAAATAGAAACAAAATATATAGGGGGAGTTTATTCAGTAGTGTTATATTTGCCCAGGTACAACTGCAGATCATCCTTCTGTTGTTGAGGGATGTCCATCCCGTTGCCGAATAGAGGGCATAGTGGTGGGTCCTGGATGGAGCGTTTATTATAAAATGAATGGAACAGTGGAAGAGAACATCCAGTTTGTGCAGGTTGGAGTCTGCAACTGTCTACATAATCGAGAAGGGGGAGGAAGGTAGCTTGGACTAACCTTTTCTTAATATCAGTGGGGAACAGGGATTTGTTCCTATAGAAGAAGCCCAATCTAATTTTTAGTTTTTTAGTGAGAATTTCGATACAAACAGCAAAGGATAAGTTATCTACCCAAAATCCTATATACTTGAATTTCTCTACAACCTCTACTGATCCCCTAGTAGGGTTGTAATGGGTACAGGGGTGTTATGCCTGAGTAGTGAGGTTAGAGAGTGTGTGGGTGAGAAATAAATTGCCTTTGTTTTATTTGCGTTTAACAATGGCTTGGATCTTAATCGGTTGAGTTGTAATTGATTAGAATCAGATTGTAATTCGGTGCCAACATCTATTAGGAAAGGTTTAGATAGGTAAAGGATGGTGTCGTCTGTGAAGAAGTGCAGTTTTGCTTTATGAATGTTGTCACTTAGGGAGTTAAAGCAGATTGAAAATAGAAGACAGCATAAGAGATATCCTTGGGATACGCCTCTCAGGAGTGGTAGAGGGGAGAACAGAAGCCCTTCAGCTTTGATGCATTGCACTGTTCTCGAGAGATAGCTTGAAAATCAGTTTATAGTAGAGTTGTTTAGGCTACGTGTTTTGAGTTTCAGTAATAGAAGGTTGTGATCTACCATGTCGAAAGCTTGGCTTAGGTCCAGGAAGACGGCTAAGGTGAAGTATTTGTGATCTAAGGTGGTGAGCAAGTCATTTGTCACTTTAGCCAAGATGGATAACGTACTGTGATTTTGCTTGAAGCCAGATTGCAATGGGTTAAATAGGTTTGAGTTTTCAAGGTAGTCCCTTAGGTGGGTGTTGACTAATTTCTCCAGTAGTTTAAATAAGACAGGTAATATGAAGATAGGTCTATAGTTGTTTAGGTCGCATGGGTCGCCGGATTTAAACTGGGGCAGTATGTGAACTGTTTTCCATAGGAAGGGGACAATACCAGTAGTGATTGAAATATTGAATAGGTGGGTTATTGGAGCAGTTAGAAAGTAGTGGCCTAATTTTAGGAATGCAGGATCTATGCCATTGGCGCAGGTGTTCTTTTTAGTGTCTGGTTTCATTAACAGGTCTTCTACCTGTTTAAAAGTTATGGGTGAGAGGCAAAAGGAGCCCTGATGTTGCAGCCTGGCAGGAGCGTCCTGTGGAGGGGAGCAACCCAAGAGCTTTGTGGCAGAGGAAGAGTCAAATGCTAACCCAGCTGTCGTGACGTGTGAGTTTAATTTTTCAAGGATTGTGCCTTGGTCAGAGATTATGGAACCTTGGGAGTTTATTTTACTCGGAATTGATGGAGGGGCACTGTGGCCTTCAACAGATTTAATGGTTTGCCACATTTTTGCTGGATTATCCTGTGCACCTTCTATAGTGTTCACATAATAATTAATCTTGGTGGCTCTGACGAGTTTTGTACAGGTATTTCTGGATGCTTAAATGCCGTCCAGTCTGAAGGGGCTTTAGTACATCTAGCTGTGGCCCAAAGTTTGTCCTGCAGGGTTAGGGCTTTTTTTGGATCACCAGTGAACCAGGGGTAAGAGGCCTTTTTAACTCTACATTTTATGAGAGGGGAGTGTGTGTTTATTAGGTTTGTAAGAGTTATGTTAAAGATGTCAATAGCCTCATCAACTGAAGTTGCTAGGTAGAAATGTTGTCAGTTTATATTTCTAAGGTCAGATAATTCTCTGGTTTTAATTTGCGGAAGCTATGCTTTACAGTAAATTTGGAAGAGGCGATACATTTTTCCAAGCTTCTTGTACAGACAACAATGTTGTGGTCACTTACATCATTGTGAAACACAGCTGTGCATGAGATTTTATGATATCTAGTTGTTAGTATAAGGTCAAGTATGGAGCTTTTGGTGTGATTGTTTTGTATTGAGTCTCACTGGCTCAGAGATTAGGGTGCAGGATGCAAGAACGTGTCCTTAGTTTAGAGGCAGTAAATCTATAGGCAGCGTTAAGCAGCACTTTTTCCTCCAGAGGGAGGTGACCTTGTGGAACAGCCTTCCAGCACAGACAGTGAACATAAAGTCAATACAGGCCTTCCAGATAAGCATGGACACATTCCTGTTTACCAAGGGAATCACAGGGTACTATTAGTCATAGTATCTGTAGGAAATCCCTTTAAAATATTGTAAAACTGTTTGTTTTTTGCCACCTTCTATGCTCCCAGGTTTCTCACTCTTTCAGGTCTTCACATCATGCCACCCTTTCCCTGCCAGACTCACTTACATTGGTGTTGTTAACTAGCAGATCCTAGTGTGTGCCTTTGGTGCCCAGGTCAGTTCTATTCATACCCTAGATATCCTCTGAAGGGAGGAGAGGGAGTATGTCTTGCCAATGCGAAAGGCTAGGCACCAGGGACTGAGTAATAAGTGCATCGCAGATGAAGATCTGGTGGCATGGGGGGGTGCACAGGGAGGCCATCACCTAAGACTGCTTTGGCCAGACATTTTTACCATTCTGCCTGCTCATTCCTTCCTCTCATATCGGCCTACCCATGTTGGCACCAAGGGGTGGAACCTGACAGCGAGTGTTTTCCCACACTAGGACATGACCCTACACTGCTGCCAGATGCTGCTCACTGCATAGCGCAGGTCACCTCCCTTCCCTGAAGAGACAGTGGATACATATCTTTCACCCTCCCTACTGGCCTCAGCTCCTGATGTCCTGGGCTTGGGGTGCGAAATGGGGTTGCCAATGTGCTGGAGTGTTCCCCAACTGCTCAGCATCACAGTGCTGGCTAACCATTTTGTTTTTTTAAATGTAATTTAGTTCTTGATATTTTTGCTCAGTGTGATGACTGTGCGATAATAAATTGATATTAAATGGTTAAAAATTGCACATTTTCAAAAGACATAAATTAGACAGTAATTGCTTAGAGTAAAATTACATGTGTACAATTCTGGCCAATTAGTGCCTTGTGTGAAATATAACAAACACAGAAATAACCCATTTTCCTGTAGTATATGCTTGCAAAGCATTTTTATTCATCCCCGCTTATGAATGAGGGATGAACTTGATGGACCTAGAGCCCCTTCCGACCATGATTTGTTATGTTACTATGTTCGGATGTAAGTACAATGGTATAGAAATAACTCCCATGGAGAAACAGGATAAATGTATAGCAAACAAGTTAAATGAAGAGTGGATGTGCAAAGATAAATGGCAAACCATTATAAATTATTCAAGAGTCCAACACCAACAACAGGTATAAACACATTAAAAACACATCAAAGTTTCTAATTTATTTAGAATTGAGAAATGAAGGCTTCAAAATTTAGAAAGCATATACTGAACTAAGATTAGAAGTGATGCCATATATGGTGTATCTAGGGAAATTCCTTGACATAAAAGTCTTTGCACAGGTAATGACAAGGACATGGATGACCTGGTTTACTATCTGCTTTGTTGTAATTGTCAAACTAATTGCTCCTATAATTAGTAAATGGTATATAAATGATACTCTCACAATCCTCAACCTGCTCAAATTCAAGGGAAAGAACTGGCTAAGAAGGTATACTGTCAAGATCTCACTGGAATGTCAGCTTGGGGAAATTTGCGTTGGATTAAGTACGTAAGTCAGAATTGCACAGTGGATAAAATATAGAGAATAAAGTATGGGTCTGGGTGTGTAACGAGAATTTACACACACCCGAGGGGTTTGATGCTACATAAACCCCGAGAGCGAAGCTTGAGGAGTTTAGGCATAGCATCTAACCCAGAGGGTGTGCAAATTCGAGTTTATACACACCCAGAACCATACTTTATTTTATACAATTGCCGGGATGTCCTTTTTCCCCACAGCAACTATATAAAATAAAAAAAGATATTGTTATGTGACCTCGGCAGTCTGCTTAGCTGTGAGCGCGTGCTCTACGTTTGTCAGTCGCTTGCTCGCTTTTAATTTTTTTTATTTAATTTTGAGGGTATTTCCCTCATTTTGATTCATTTCTGCCTGCCAGCACTTACTGCAGTTAAGAGTAACAGTCCAGAGGGGGAAAGATGAGGCGGACAGTGGCTGGGAGGAAGAGTGTCAGAGGTGAGGGCGCCTGCGCAGTGCGAGGGAAACCGGGCACATGTTCACCATTATAAACGCTCCTTTATAATGGCGAATTACACCACGGTTTCCCAATGGGAAAAAAGACATGCCGGTTATTATAGCATGTTTCACTATAGGATGTTCCTGACTCAACAATCCCATGTCATACTGAGTTCCCAACTTGAAGGTGATGCATATAAGTCCCTGAGGGTGTGCTATCCAACTTTGCTGGCTCTGTAACATAAAGTTTGGAGTCACAAGGTATGAATGGGCATGTGACATCCAGCATATCCTTACCTCCATCTACTTGTTTTCGGTGACTTACGAGCATTTCCTTTTTTCCTTTTTTTACATCAGCGACTTCGCCCCCCTTCAACTTTCTCCCCAGCCCTGAGTTGCATATCCATCCTGGAGTTGGAATAGTTATGCCCCACCCCCGAGTTGCGTGCCCCCTGGAGTTGGAATAGTCAATCTGCCACCATCCCAAGTTGCCCCAGAGTTGGAATAGTAAATCCACCTACCCCCCCGTTCCGCCCCGAGTTTCACCTCCGGAGTTGGTCAGTGGCGATCGTGGTATGCTAATGGTAAATCACGTTATGTCTGCCTTGCAGAATTTTGTATAGCATGATTTACCCTATCACTGTTTTTCGTGCATGGTTGTTGACTGCGTCGTGTTGCTAGTAGCGAGTTTATGGGTAACCTGGCTAAGAAATGCTCTTTTTGCACACAAAGCAGCCTCAGTAAAGAGACAGAAAAGCAATTTAGATAAGTGAATGAGAAAAGAAGCACAAATGTGAAAATACCCTGTCTAGTGAAGTGAAAGTCTAAATATTACCTTGTGCTTACTGTTATATCCCTTTTATTGTGTATATATTTATGGATTGTAACTATGTGCAGTATTGTTTCTACTTTTAAAAATTTGTATACTTTGTAATAAAATTAAGGTTAAGATTATAATTACATTTACCTACTACTAACCTCCGCTAGCTAATTTCTTCCATCTGCTCACTGTCTCGTTCCATATACCATTCCCAAAATAACTGTCACATGACCTTCGTATTCATGTGTGTTAGCTCCTCGTTCAGGTCAACAGCAGGATATTGATTCTTCTTTAATGACTATTGCAAATCCATGTTTATCTCCATTACAGATTTTCCCAGGAGGCATCTGGAAATAAGCTATACTGTACCACTCCCCAGGATGCATCTGGAAACCAATTGTTCTGTACCTTTCCTCCAGGATGCAACTGGAAACCAGCTGTTCTGTATTACTCCTCAGTATGCATCTGGAAACAACCTATACTGTACCTTTCCCAAGGATGGCTCTGGAAACCAGCTGTTCTGTACCACTCCCCAGGACAAATCCAGAAACCACCTGTACTGTGCCAATCCACCAGGATGCATCTGGAAACAAGCTGTACTGCACCTTCCCCCAGGATGAATCTGGAAACCAGCTGTGCTGTGCCTTCCCTCAGGACAAATCCAGAAACCACTTGTATTGTACCTGTCCCCCAGGATGCATCTGGAAACAAGCTGTGCTGTACCTATCTCCCAGGATGCATCTGAAAACAAGCTGTACTATACCTATCCCCTAGAATGCATCTGAAAACCAGCTGTGCTGTACCTTTTCCCCAGGATAATCCAGAAACCACATGTACTGTACCTATCCCCCCAGGATGCATCTGGAAACCAGCTGTACTGTACCTTTCTGCAGGATGCATCTGGAAACCAGCTGTACTGTACCTTTCTGCAGGATGCATCTGGAAACCATCTCTCATTACTTCCCCCCCAGATGCATCTGGAAACAAGCTGTACTGTACCTTTCTGCAGGATGCATCTGGAAACCACCTCGCATTACTTCCCCCCCCGGATGCATCTGGAAACCAGTTGTACTGTACCTTTCCTTAGGATGCATCTGGAAACCACCTCTCATTACTCCATTACTCCCCCCCGGATGCATCTGGAAACCAGCTGTAGTGTACCTTTCCTTAGGATGCATCTGGAAACCACCTCTACATTACTCCTCCCCCCCGGATGCATCTGGAAACCAGTTGTACTGTACCTTTCCTTAGGATGCACCTGGAAACCACCTCTACATTACTCCTCCCCTCCCTCGGATGCATCTGGAAACCAGCTGTACTGTACCTTTCCTTAGGATGCATCTGGAAACCACCTCTACATTACTCACCCCCCCCGGATGCATCTGGAAACCAGCTGTACTGTACCTTTCCTTAGGATGCATCTGGAAACCACCTCTACATTACTCCTCCCCCCCCGGATGCATCTGGAAACCAGCTGTACTATACCTTTCTCCAGGATGCATCTGGAAACAAGCTACACTGTTCCTTTCACCCAGAATGCATCTGGAAATCAGCTATACATTATGTTCCCACAGGATGCACCTGGAAATGAGCTGTACTGTACTTTCCCCCAGAAAGCATCTGGAAATTAGCTATCTTGTACCTTTCCCCTGGATGCATCTAGAAACCAGCTATACTGTACCTTCCCCAAGGATACAGCTGAAAACCAACTCTACATTACCTTTCCCCCAGAATGCATCTGTAAACCATCTATACTGTACCCTTCCCCAGGATGCATCTCAACATGAGTTATTCTGTATCTTTCCCCAAGGATGCATCTAGAAACAAGCTGTACACTACCTTTCCCCAGGCTACATCTGAAAACCACCTGCACTGTATCTTCCCCAGGATACATCTGGAAACCAGCTGTACTGTACATTTCCCACAGGATGCATCTCAAAATGAGCTGTACCGTGTCTTTCCACAGAATGCATCTGGAAACAAACTGTATTGCACCTTTCCCCCAGGATGCATCTGGAAACCACCTGTACTGTACCTTCCCCCAGGATGCACCTGGAAACAAGCTGCACTGTACCTTACCCCCAAAGTGCATCTGGAAACAAGCTGTACTGTACCTTACCCCCAAAGTGCATCTGGAAACAAGCTGTACTGTACCTTACCCCCAAAGTGCATCTGGAAACAAGCTGTACTGTATCTTACCCCCAGAGTGCATCTGGAAACAAGCTGTACTGTACCTTCCCCCAGGATGCACCTGGAAACAAGCTGCACTGTACCTTACCCCCAAAGTGCATCTGGAAACAAGCTGTACTGTACCTTACCCCCAAAGTGCATCTGGAAACAAGCTGTACTGTACCTTACCCCCAGAGTGCATCTGGAAACAAGCTGTACTGTACCTTTCCCCAGGATGCATCTGGAAACAAGCTAGTTCAGCTCAGTATACACTTTCTGAAGAAAAATATTAAATAAAGCTTCTTTCGCACTAAAGGTGACAGTGAAGTTATACACAGAAACATAGACAATGTTGACAGAAAAAGACCACTGGTCCATCTAGTCCACTCTGTTATATCCTATCATACCCAGAGACCTGCTATCTAGACAGTTTTTTTTATTTCTGTTAGTGTTGCCTAGGTCCTTACTGAAGGATTTAGGGTTGAAATTTCTGAAGAACCTGATAACCAGGATTCGGCATACTTCGGAGAACACTATGGCATATGCATTGTCATAGTGTCATATGGCAGAAATCATAGATGGTGTAAAAAGGGGATTCCTAATGCTTGTATATACAAGAGTGAGAATTTACTCATCAAAGCCAGTCATCCCAATATGTGCCTTTACGCACCAAACACCCACATCAGTTTGTGTTCTAGAAAAACTAGGTGTTTTTTTTACAAACCCCAACTGCAAGAGTTTGCATCTCTTTGTGAACATGGTCCTGTGAATGTAGTGCAGAAGTAACTTTTTTTATTGCTATGCTCAGACAAGGTAGAAGTAGTAATAGAAATGTACTTCAATGAATACGATGTCATTTTAAAATGGTTTCCTGGGGTAGTATCATCTAGTTAAATTTAAACAATATCCTTTCTAATAAAACTGTGTCATACTGCTGTTCTGGACCAATAACTGCATTTCCTGTTTACATTATTCAACCCTGTTTGGTCACAGTTCAATAAATCACAAGGGTAGTGACTCATGGCATCTCAATACATGCCTTTCCTGTGATAGGTGTTGCTGTAATCAGTACAATCAAACCTTTCAGTTTTAGTTGGTCAGTAGGGTTTGTTATTCATATATGCAATCGGAAACCCGCATGGTGGCAAAATTCCACTTGCTGCACTTTTTGAAAAGCAGTTGTTGATGTCAGAAACTATATTTGACTTTCTGTTATAAAAAGTACTGGGTGCACATTTTCACTGTAACCTCGGGTCCCCGTAGGTTAGTTGAAATTACTCTTAGGCTAGGATCTTAGGTTTTACAAAAGGGTCCCTTCAAGCTTACGGTGAAGGGTGGAGGCTCAGTGTGTTGTGGGGACCCTGTGTGGCACATTAACCCTTTCACGCACTTTTCACATGGAAACAGAATGTTACTGGGGGGAAAAGACTCACAGATCATCGAATCTTCCTGGTCATTACTTTCATCCACAGCAGTATTGCACTGGTAAGGCCTATGCAGTGCTCCCAACTTATAGTTCTTCTTTTGTTACTCAAGTGACCCTTGCTTGATCCTCATTTTCTCCATACCCATCTGTATATCCCACTCTCTCTTGAAAACTGTTACCATCTCAATGTTAGCTATCTCTAGAGGTACATGACTCCACTTGTCCACCAGCCTCTCCATGAAAAAGTTTTTCCTTACATCCCTCAAAAATCCCCACCAACCACCACCACCAGCTTATAAATATGGCCTCTTGTTGCAGACCACTCCCATTGCCTGAAAAGCTGATGGCAGTCTACCTTGTTTATTCTCTTCAGATATTTGAAAGTTTTAATCATATCTCCTGTATACCCTCTGACCTCCAGGAAGTAACTGTTCCAGCCAGCCACTCTTTCCTCATAGGTCTTCCCTTGTTGCTCACATATCACTCTGGTTGCCATCCTCATTATATAGAAATATAGACAATGCTGATAAAAAAAGACCATTACTCCAGCCAGTCTGCCCAGTTTTATCCAGCTATACTCTGTGACAGATTGTCCAGACAGGGTTTTTTCCCTCATCTTCCCACCCTTGCTTCCTGCCTTACTGCAACCTCCCGGGTAACTATTAAGCCCATAACTCTGTCCGAGCTGTGCTTGAAACCATTGATGTTTTTTGCACCCACCACCTCTGCTGGTAGGCTGTTACATGGCTCAACCACTCTCTCACTAAAGTAAAACTTTCTCGCATCCCTCCTGAATACCCCACATCAACTTACTTTCATGTACTCTTGTTTTTGACCCACCATTCTTGCAAAACAGTTCTTTGAAGTTATCTTGTTTGTTCCTTTCAGGAACTTGAAGGTCTCTATCTTGTCCCCCATCTCCTTTCTGGCCTCCAGTGAGTACATGCTCAGTGCTCTAAGTCGATCCTCTTGGGATGCACCCTGTTGGTCCTGAATCATTTTGGTTACTGTACACTGCACTGTCTTCAGCTTATCTCTGTCATTCCTCAAGTGAGGACTTCATATCTGGGCACAGTACTCCAGATGGGGTCTTGCTAGTGAGCTATAGAGAGTCACTATTACCTCTCTTTTCCCCACTATTGAAATCCCTCACAATGCACCCCAACATTCTGGTCGCCTTGCTGTAGGCATTGTTACATTGGCTAGTTTGTTTTAGGGATTCACTTATGATGAACCCCAGGTCCGTTTGCTCTGAAGCAGTGGCCAGTTAAGTATCCTGTGATTACATGAACCAGGTGTACAAGTGTTTAAAGAGTAGGCTTCAACTAACTTCTCAAACGTTTAACACCATTATGTTTATGAGAGTTACATTTAAAGGAAAACTACACCCTCATATCCTGTAAATTTTATTTGTTTCCATGTCAACAGACAACTCTTTTCGTGTAGCTGTTGGGAATAAATATGTTTGCTTTAGATTATTTTCACTTTACACTAATTCCCTGTAACAGAAATGGGGAACTCCATTTTCTGGTTGTTAAATTCTCATTGTCTCTGAGAGTTGCATTAGCATATGAGAACATGACGTATCAGCACCTTTGAGACACCACAGTATGCCTATCTGCTTAATTAGAGTTCAACAAAACAAATTGCATCAAGGTGTGAAATACCACATTTACCTTCAGTTAGCTTCGCAAACTGTCTGAGTTATAATACAGTTTTTTTTTTCCTTTTAATTGCTTTAATTTGTGTTTCCATACTGTTTTACAGGGTATTTGTACTTTCATCACAGAGATACTGTGACATCATGTTCTCATATGCTAATGCAGCGCTCACGGACAATGAGATTTCTACTTCCATAAAATGCACCCCCCCCCCAGATAGTTGCAGGGGACTAACATGAACAGTGAAAATGAACACACATATCCCCAACTGCTATAGGAAAAGAGCTGTCTGCTGATATGGAAACAAATCAAATTCGCATAATATCAGGGTGTAGTTTTCCTTTAACTTTAATATTTTAAACATAGAAAAGGATGATAGATAAAGACCTAGCAGCCCATCTAGACTACATAAGCCTGTCTAATTTTGAGGCTTGTTAGTCCTTATTACCTTTTTCCTCCTTGCCCGCAATCTGCACTCTTATGTACTATCCTTATATTTCCACCCCAATGACCTCCTCCCGAAGCTTATTCAATTCTGTCTCCACTCTTTCTGTAAAAAAGTACTTTCTGGTGTTCTTATTGAACCTCTTCCCTCAGCATTTCAGGGAGTTACCATTACCACTGGTATCCCCATTACCACCTATCATAAGCAGGTCACTGCTGTTCATCCTGTTTATTCCACGGAGGTACTTGAACATCTCCTGTGCTCCAGAGTGTACATCTTTAGATCCTCCAAGCTCTTCTTATAGGACCTACCCTGTTGCTCCATATCTTATTTGGTGCCTTGTCTCTGCACCACTTCTAACCTATTCCTGTCACTCCTCAAGTGTGGGCTCCAAAACTGCACAAAATACTCCAAGTCAGGGCAAACCAGAGATCTATACAGGGGCTGTATTATCTCTCTCTCCTTCTGCTAGTGATGTCTCTCCCAATGCCCCATAGCATTTGATTTGTCATACTCACAAGCCCTACTTATTCTGCCATTGCCTTCAGTGCCCCCTGATCCCTTTCCTTTGATGCACTGTCCACTACCACCCCATTAATCCAGTGCTCCGTTCTTGGGTTCTTCATCTATGTGCATAACCTTGCACTTTTTCATGTTAAATGTCAGATGCCACACCCTCAACCACTTGTAAAGATGCTTCCTATCTTTCTTTATGGTCCACATCCCCACCTCAGTGTCCACTCTTCCAGAGACCTTGGTGTAGTCTTTGAAGAGGCATGTCTTTCCTTAAATCTCTTCTCCCATATCGCAAATGAATATGTTATAGTTCACATAAAATATGCTTTTTTCCAGGTTTTGGGCTTCATTCCATCATCAGTGTTATAAATATTTCCCTGTTAACCAGTTCTTATTCTGCTATCCAGTTCAAAAACATCTGAATGTCTCCAACTGATCTCACAATTGCTGTGATTGTGACATTGCAATCAGCTGCTATGGTACAAACTATGAGGTCACAACAAGTGCACTATGAAGTCAGAAAATCCACACAAAAGTCTGTTATACAGACTTCATGGATATGTTTGCAAAAACTTACTGCAAAACTGGGCACAGTCAAATGAAATGTAAACAAGTTATGCCACTAAGTTCAAAACACCATCGAAATACATTGAACCACATACCTGTTTCTTCAGTTCGTAGTCTGGCTTTGAAGAGTGAAGATGTGTCTGCAATCCAGAGAGGATTACAGCATTGGACCCCCGATGGGTACTTAAAGGGCTTGGGGGGGAGCTGCAGGGGTGGGTGCAGAGAGGGATGGTCAGGTGGGAGGACAGGAGCAGCCGCAAAAGACATCAATGGACATTTCTCTTTTTACAGGGTTAAAAAAATTAAAAAATGAGGATTCTGAATTGCAACACTGGGGGAATTGGGCACCCCCAGTGTCACTCTTATGTTTCTTTGGGGGAGTGTGGGGGTGGTAGGTGCTGAGATGGAGAGTCGGGTGGGGGGGGCATATCTTTAATTAAAAAAAATAATCAGTCCCAGCAGAACATCGCACACTCCACCATGTCCAAGATGGCAGCTGCACTGTACTTCACATGCACTAGTAGTCTCGCATGCACAATACAGTTTGGCGGCCATCTTGGACACGGCAGAGTGTGCCATGTTCTGCTGTGACCACTGACATAGTAAAACAGTGTGAACGCTACTTCCAATGGAGACAATGAGTGGAGTGCTTCATGGATGTGGAAGCAACTGTGGTGCAACTCCAACATGTTGTTCCATTGGAAGGAATGCGTTGAGTCCTTTTCTCAAAGCAAGAGATCTGCAGGACTACATCCACTGCAGCCCTAAAATGGAGTTCTATACTGAACTGTAGCATCAGAATAGAATATGTATGATATACTGCTCTACTAGTGCAGCCTCACATGAGAGGTGCATACTTGTGGACTGACTGTGTCTCAACCTTGTAACTTAAAATTCCCTGTCTAATTCCCTGTTTGTGAAGTGCTTACCACCTAAATTGCAGGGGGACTTGGTAAGAACTCTGGGGGCTGTAGTGCATGCTCAGTCTTGAGAAACTACTAGCCGCTCTTGTATGAGGGTGAAATAAGTTGCTGGGTGTAGTTTAGAGTTGCTTATATAGTGTAGGTCACTGCTAATGACTTTTGTCAGTGGGGCTACGTTTTTAGTATTTTAACCTGTTTTTAGTATTTTAACCTGTTATTATACACTCTGTGGGACCGATCGGTAAATGGTCACATAACCGCTTTACTTCCAGGTTTGGGAGGCATTTAAACTCGCCCCAGAGCAAGTGACACTGTCTCTACTAGTGCAACCTCACATGAGAGGCGCATACTTTGTGGACTGACTGTGTCTAAACCTTGTAACTTAAAATTCCCTGTCTAATTCCCTGCTCGTAAAGTGCTTACCACCTAAATTGCAGGGGGACTTGCTAAGGACTCTGGGGGTTGTAGTTCATGCTCAGTCTTGAGGAGCTACTAGCTGCTCCTGTACAAAGGTGAAATAAGTTGCTGGGTGTAGTTTAAAGTTGTTTATATAGTGAAGATCACTGCTAATGACTTTTATAAGTGGGGCTACATTTTTAGTATTCTAACCTGTTGCTAAACACTCTGTGGGACCGATTGGTAAATGGTCACTTGACCGCTTTACTTCCATGTTTAGGAGGCATTTAAACTTGCCCCAGAGCAAGCGGGGTGAGTGCACGGCTCCACACATGGAGACACGCACATGTTAGCACGAGTCTAGTGAGTCCAGTGGGAACAGCAGGACTTAGGGCTGAAATTATACTGTAAGATCTCCTGTTTAGTACAGCAAACCGTGGTTCCATACCACTTCTTTTAATACCTTATTCATTTAGTTAAATATTATTGTCTATAAATTGTTTTCACAGTTCCACTAACCACAAGTATAAACGTGACTGATGCAAATAAAATAATGACATTAGATGGGGATATTGACCTTCAGTGCAAAACATGTTTAATGTATCTTTTGATTCCTAGCAATCAGAAGATTCTCAGTGAATTCAAATGTAGTAAATGCGAGTTAAATTATAGTTTATTAATGGTAATGAACAACCTGTGCTCAAGACTAGTTACCCTTGAGAAATCACAATTGCAAAAAAAATTAAACCTTTCTAGTACATCGGTAATTATTAATAAACAAAACAAACAGAAAAATCAGGTTGAATCAGAGATATTGGACGACGATGACTAGTGTTTTGTCACCCCTCACCCCAGGAAAAGAAGAGCAAATGTCCTGCCTGATTGTACCAATGAAATAACATTAACAAATAGGTACTCAGTCCTACCAGAATCTAATGACTTAGCTCCAAATACACAACCACTAGAAAACATTATTCAAGAAGAGATTCCTCAAACCCCCATCTCCAATATTACTCCTACTTTATTCATTTTGACCCTCCTGTGAGAGGTCCTGTTTTGTCACACTGTACCATTTTCTACTGTTTATTTTGTATCTCTGTACTCTCCTGGGTAGTGCTTGAAAATAGGCAGGACCAATTGCCTAACACGCTTACCCGGTCACCAAAAGCTAATAAATAAACACATTAATTAATTCAAATAAAGCAATCACAACTGAGACTGTTATTATGACCCAATTAACCCATGGAGAAAATTCTACTAGCCTACCCTGCAAAAGTAATGTTTTAATTACTAATGTTGTGGGCACACCAGAAAATAATGGAACTTACAAAATCGACAAACCTTTCAGTACCTCACGGAAACTGTGGTTACAGAATTAACAACTGACCAAAAAGGAGGCAATTGTTCTGATCAACACGCAGGTCTTATAGAACCAATGCAAACTGAAAACCCAGCAACTAATAGGCAAGTTTTCATTTTAGGTGACTCCATTATTAAACACTGTGATTCCCTAATATGTAACGTAGATAAAATCAATAGGACTTGCAGTAGCTACAGGGGAGCAAAAATTTCAGATATCACTAAACAAATAGACATAATACTCAAATCAGTTGGTCCCAGACCCTTTGTAGTTGTCCATGCTGGAACAAACAATATTAACAAATGCAGCATTCATCAAATCAAGAAAGAATATGAGCTCTTAACTGCTAAACTGAATAAATATGGTGCTGAAATATGTTTCTCAGAAATTCTACGCATTCTAAGATATAACCAATACAAAAACAATAAAATAAAAGAAATAAATGAATGGATTAGAAAATGGACATTAGAAAACCAAATGGATTGCTTAACACATGGGGCAATATTGGAGTATGATTAAAAATTCTGTTCCTGGAATGGTATTCATCTAAATAAACAAGTATTTGTCAATGCGGAATGTTTGCTTGCTGATATTAGCATTGGACGTGCAGGAGTTAGACAGATGCAGAACAGGAATGGCAGTGAAATATTGAACTCATGCCAACCACCTCCACCCTGCAGAGATGGACAGGCATTGGGGTGTGCTGTTGGGTTGTCATCCATAAAGCTCACGGCATTTCACCTCACCCTATCCTGCAGACACTGATAAGTGTTGAGGTGTGCCTTGGGGTGTTCGGCTTTACAGTCACCCCATTTAATACAGACATACACTGAAATGGGTGCAGTATAGGAGAATGGGGTGAATTCTGGGGCCAAAGAGTCCAAGGCACACCTTGATGTCTGTCACTGGCTTCAGGGTGGAGGTGGGGGTGAAATGGCGTGAGCATTACAGCCGGCAATCCAAAAGCACACCCCTGATGCCTGTCAGTCTATACAGGGTGGTATTTGCACTACAGATTTTCAACATGGCCTTTTTGTGACCACCACCTCATGAAAGCATTTGGACCCTCTGCTCATGAACAATGGCACTGTGATTATGTTAATCTGTCCTGAATGTTGATTTCCCAAAGTGACCATGCCATTCTGTGCCTGATGTGCAAAAGCACAGTTCAGGCAGGATGTGAAAAATGACAGCTGTACTATTCATAGGCAGGTGTGAAGAGATGGCAAAGTGGAAAATCTGGAGTGAAAATATTAAAAATGCTCAAACTTACAAGCGCATGTAGAAACTGTGCAATGCACATGCGTAACACAGTAATTTAGTAGACTTATTTCACCAAATTTTCAACATAGGCATTTTGTGACCTCTGCTCATGAACAGTGTCACTATGATTTTCTTAATCTGTCCCGAACATAGACTTGCCACAGCAACCATGCCATTGTGCGCCAGATGTGTGAAAACACATTTCAGGCAGGTATGAAAAATAACAGTTGTACTGTTCATAAGGAGGTGTGCAAAACTGACAATGCTGAAAATCTTGAGTTAAAATATTACACATTCTCGAAGTTACGAATGTGAGTGGAAATTGCGCTAAATGCACACTTGTAACATAGTCATTTTATGGACTTTTATCACCAAATTTTCAACATAGGCATTTTGTGATCTCTGCTCATGAACAGTGTCACTGTGGTTTTCTTAATCTGTCCCAAACACTGGTTTCCCACAGTGACCACGCTATTGTGTGCAGGAAGTTTGAAAACACATTTTGGCCAGGATATGAAAAATGACAGCTGTACTGTTCATAAGGAGGTGTGAAAAAATGCCAATGTTGAAAATCTGGAATGAAAATATTACAAATTCCTGAAGTTATGAGTGTGTGTGTGTGTGTGTGTGTGTGTGTGTGTGGAAACTGCACAATGCACGCTTGTAATACAGTCATTTTGGGGAATTTGTTCACCAAATTGGCAACATAGGCTTTTTGGGAGCCCACTTCATAAACAGTGACACTGTCATTTCATTAATCAGTCCTGAAAGGTGATTCTGTGCAGTGACCACAAAATCACCTTTCAGGACCGAATAACCAGATGACAGTCACTGAATTCATGAGATTGGTTCCAAGAACCCCATGTTGAAAATTTGGTGCCAAAATTTGCAAAATGGCTGAGATATCCACCTAAGTTGAACCCCCATTTATGCCATTATACAGCCTACTGGCATTTCTTCAGTTCATGATCAGCTTTGAAGAGTGCAGGCGTGTTCCGCTCCACGAAGATCCTTAACAGGCTCGGAGGTAAGTATAGGAGTGGGGGTATGGAGAGGTCTAGTGCGGCCAGGTGGAGTGCGGGTTGGGGAGGGGCACCAGAGACAATGAGGGACAGTTTTCTGTTGTTTAAGAAAAAAAAAAGACCTCACAGGATGTTTTTTCTATTACAGGGACAATGGGCATGCTGAGGTGGGCTCCCAGCATGCTACCTGGGTGTTTGTTGGGGGGGCTATAGCTTACGGGGATTGGCACCCCGTCGGCACATACAGAGTGTTTGGGTGGGTGCATGAGCTGAGGGGGATTGGGTACCCCCTCAGCACACAACAAATGGGGGGGATATTATGCCGACAGGGATTGGGCTCCCCCATTGGCAAATGAACTTGGAAGGGGGCATGCCAACTAGGGGATTTGGCACCCCCGTTGGCTTTCATGGGGACTGTGAGAGGCAGACGGCAACAGCTGCCACCATGTTTATTTAAAAACAAATGAGGGGGACATTATGCCGATGGGGATTGGGCTACCCCATCAGCAAATGAAATGGGAAGGGGGCATGCCCACAGGGGTATTGGGCACCCCCATCAGCTTTTATGGGGACTGTGACAGTGCCACCATGTTTATTGAAATGGGACACCAGACAAGGCAAGCTGTGATTCGCCGCTAGAATCAGGGACTGCCCCAGCAGCAGAAACAGCTGATTGTTAAATGACGGTGCACTCCCTGATTGCAGCAGCGAGTTTCTTTCAAGGTGATGGCACACTAAAATACTGCTGTCATCGACAGCATGCTCCTCTATTGGTGCCACAGAGACCAGCCCCAAAATAGACTGCTGGCATTGGCCAAAACACTGCTGCACTGCCACAACTCACTACTACAGCAAGCTGCGCTCAAGCAAACATAAAAAGGGAGCAATTATTTGAGGAATAAAATCTAACAATACATTACAAAACATTTAAACTAGTAAATAAGGGGCAAGTGAATAACACAGCCATTTTGAAATCAAAAGGTTCCAACTACAGCCTCAACACTGTAGCTTTTAATGCTCGTAACTTTAACATACTAGAAAAGCTGAATTAGAAATACTACTTGAACAAGATAATATTGATATTATTTATATTTCAGAAACATGGTGGGATGAGTCATCTTTATGGCCAAGGGAAATACCATACTTTAATTTATGTAAAAAACAGGATGACTAGAAGTGGTGGAGGAGTATGCTTATATGTAAACAAAATATATCACAGCTATGAAATCCATGGACTAATCAACAGTAATAGCAATACTGAAATGATATATGTAAAAATTTAACTAACAGCTACTCATAACATTTTGATTGGCATCTGTTACAGGCCACCATCGAGTTCACCCAATTATGATAATCTACTTACAAATGAGATCATTGAGGCTGCTGAATCTAATGAGGTCACAGTCCTCGGTGATTTTTAACTACCCAGGTATAAACTGGGAGAACAGCACAGTTACAAATAATAATGAAAAATTATTTTCGGATTCATTAATTTCGGTAGATTTAGATCAATTATTTGAAATTCCCACTAGGGCTGATAATATCCTGGATCTTGTTTTAACTAGTTTACCTAATGTGACAGTTAAATACCTATCAGAAATAGTGACCATAATACCGTACTGTGTACCTTATCAATTACTAGACAAACTAGCAATGCTGCTATATACATAAAAGACTATAATAAAGCAAATTGCCCAGCTATTCAAGTAATTATGGAATCAATTAATTAGGATAAAATCCTATGCAGCCTCCAAGTTGATGAATGTTAGATGACCATCAAAGACATTATACAAAAAAACTGAAGACTGGTTTGTTCCACTTAAGCAAATCAATAGCAAAAAAGGCAAAGTACTACCATGGATGTCTAATAAACTTAAAAAACAAATTAAAGCTAAGGAAAAAGCATATATCCATTAAAAAAGGCATAAAATTCAACAAACATACCCTAAATATAAACTTTAAGTTAAGAAACATACAAAACTAATCAAGATTGAAAAAAGAAACTTGGAATTTAGAATCTCTATCAATAAGTGGAATAATAAAGCCTTCTTCTCTTATGTTAATCATCTAAATAAGGGAGATAAAACAATTCAATCCTTATTATCCAATGGAGAAGTAACAAACAATCCCTCAGAAATAGTCTCAGTTTTTAATATTTATTTTTGTACTGTTTTCACAAAAAGTGATACAACCAATTCCAGTACTAATATTAATCTGGACAAACCACCTCAATTTAACCCAACCAAAATCAGGGAAGTTATTGACAAATTGAAACCCAATACCTCACCAGGCAATGATGGAATTAATCCAAAATATTAAAAAAATCGTTCAGCGAGTGTCACTATACCACTAACCATATTATTTAATAAATCAATAAAGACAAATGAAATACCATCAGAATGGAAATCAGCCATTATCTGCCCAATTTTTAAAAAGGGGAACAAGCTCCTACTCAAAAACTATCACCAAATAAATTTTATTTCTGTGCCCTTTAAGATCTTGGAAACACTTATTAAAAATAGATTGGACGAAGAAATTACACAAATGAGTCTGAACGATGATAAACAACATGGGTTTAACAAAAAAAAGGTTGTGCACAACAAACCTAATTGTTTTTTATGAATCAGTAAGTCTCAACTTAGATGCAGGCAAACCATGTGACATTATTTTACTTGATTTTAAAAAGGCATTTGATAAGGTATCACATAAATTATTAGTTGACAAACTTCATAGTATGAGGTTTAGCCAATACCTTATATCTTGGGTCAACACATGGTTACAGAACAGGACACAAGTTAGAGTACAAGGTAAATTATCAACTTCCATCAGAGTAACAAGTGGTGTCCCTCATAGATCAGTCCTTGGACCCTTCCTATTCAATTGCTTTATTTCTGATCTTCATACTGGTGTTACTTTGAACATTATCAAATTTTCCGATGATACAAAGCTGTCTGATGAGGTTTCTACACATTCCCATTATTATTCACTTCAAAATAGTCTTGACACAAAACATAATTGGTGTAATAATAATAGTATGAAGTTAAACCCAAATAAGTGTGTTGTTATACACCTAGGTAAAAACAACCCTCAATACGTTTTCTCCCTGGACCCAGTTGTCTTGTGTACAGTTGAAAATGAAAGGTATCTTTGGGTAATAATTGACAGCTCTTTCAAACATAGAATTCATATAAGGTCCATGGTGCAAAATGCTAACAAAATCATTAATATCATTAAAAGAGCGTTTATAACCAGGGACGAGCAGACTATTCTCAATTTATGCAGAAACTTTGTCCGACCACTCCTAGATTATGCTTGACCATTTTGGTCACCTTATTGTAAATATGAAATTGACTTAATAGAGTCCAATGAAGGGCGACAAAACTGATACCCAGATTATCCAGTTTATTTTATACTGCTAGGCTCCATCATTTAAACTTAATGCCTCTAGAGGTAAGAAGGCAGAGTGGTGACTATCTTCTTTTTCATAACATTCTTAAAGACCAGTCCCTCATAAATGAATGTGGCATTATCCCAATCATGAAGAATTTAAACTTAAGATCTCATAATAACCAGTTTGAACTACCTAAAACCAATATGATAAAACGTAATAACTTTTTCACATTAAGAACAATAGCTGTATGGAACAAACTTCCTTATGATATTGTTAACATTCATGAGTTTGATCAATTCAAAAAAGCACTGGATAATCACCTGGGCTACTGAATTATGCCCCACTCGATGTGGGAGGGATGGACTAGATGGGCCTGTCACCTAATTCCATCCTAAACTTACGAAGTACGAAGATGATATCTGCTCTTCAGGCCTATTTATAAGCAATCTTTGTTCTTTGTAAGAGTACTTTAGGTGCAGCCTCATCAGGGACCTGTAGAGGGTCATGATCATTTTCTTTAGTCCTTCTGCTAGAAAAGGCCCTTTCTATGCACCCTAGCATCCTGCTTGCCTTTCCATATGCTTTACTGCATTAGGTAGTGGTCTTGAGGATGTCACTTACAGTAACCCCCTTTCCTCTAAGGTCTGATCTAATCTGATTAGCCCTCATCACCTAATATTGTGTTTCTGGTTCCTGTTTCAAATGTGCATGGCCTTGTACTCTGGCATTACATTTTAGTTGCCAGATCCTGCAGCACTCCTCCAGTCTGGCTCTTCTTTCATTATCCTAATCCCCTCCTCACGATCCACCATACCACATATTTTAGTGCAAAGAAACACATTTAGCACTGGACCCTTTCTCCATTGTCACAAGCATTATAAACAAATTGAAGAGCTCAGGATGCAGGATCAACCCCTGAGGTACCCCACTTGTCACCCTCCTGACTTCAAGAGTGCTTTTCACTTAGCACTGCTGTTTGAGTTCTTCCCACTAACCTGTTATCTACCCACTTTTTATTTCTTCCCTCACCCCATGTTCCCCCAACTTTTTCATGTGAGGGCTCAGCTTCCCTAAGAAAAAAAGTAAAAAACATCCATGCAGTCCCACCCAGCTGTCAAAAGTGCCCTCTGCCTGCCCTTATCCACCCAACAGATCCAATAAATACCTTGCTTTCCATATATCCCTCCAAACAAAACACACACCCCACAAAGCATCATGGGCATGGGCACTTGTGTATATTCAAGCTCCACTGAATGCTTATCCAGCTTATAGCTGCAGCCTCACTGAACACCCCAGCAGCTCCCCCTTCACATTATCTGTTTGAGTCCTCTGGTGTTGACCCTCTGATGCCATCCTCCACTCATTGCCTAAAATTGTCACTAGCAGTGAAGCCCACCTTCCAAGATGAATGAGATGCAGGCATCCAGCTTTCGGTGGTCTGGGAGGCATATGCCAGCCCTGCCCACAATGGTGAGCTAGAGGGTCCAGACATGACCTGTCAACAACACCCTACTAAATGTCATGGTGGTACTTCTTTTGTTGTTGTTTTAACTCTTGTACTGTTGTACTTGTTTTACTCTTCTTCAGGCCAGCTGTGAGTCAGCTTGTATGGGTACTTGTACTGGCACCCTGGACTCCAGTCCAGACCACCACCCACCACTCTGTACAACCTGCAAGAACCCCCTTTGTGGTGAGGCCCTGTCTGGCTTTAGGATAGACAAACCATTATTTACTTTACAGGTTCCTGCAGAGGGCTGTAGGAAACCAAGGGCAATCATGGACCCAGTGACATGAGTGCCTAGTCAGTAGCTATCATGCACCAGTGACCCCAGTTTATCCTCTGTAAGTTCCTCCCTTCCCTCACATCCTGGGTCTGCCCATGCTGAGACCTTCATGGTTACCCACATCATCATGTCTGTTCCACATTCCCCTACCACAAAAAATATTACAAATGCATATATTACAAAAGAAGAAACAGAGTTTTCTCTGATGATGCGATACTCATGCGAAACCGGTTGGAAAAGGTTTTTGAGCACCATTCAGTGTCCTTGTATTTATTTATTTATTTAAGCATTTTGCCTGGAAGGCATACTGAGCAGAGTACTGCTCGATTACAGATGCGTCCTGGGGGAGGGGAGAACATAGGAAGACAGTTAAAAACAGTACAGACAAGAGAATACATGGTGGGAGAGACACTAACATTTGGATCTGATTACAAGTAAGTAGTAGCTTGAGAGAGACAATTGGTAACCACAGTACGTACAGTATGAGGTAAACAGTTGAAGTCAGAATAGACAAGTGAATACATTGTGGAAGATCACTAACATTTGGTTCTGAAACCACTGATTAATTGCAAATTTGCTAAGTGCAGACATACCCAGAGATTTGCTTAGTAATTGGGAGATGCCTAGACACAAGCGCAGGTAGGGACGAAATGATCTTGGAGCATGGAGTTTAGGTGAGAAAGGGAGGTGAAGTGACGAATGTTAGCTGGGAGGGAGTTCCACAGCAAGTGGTAGCTGAACCCTGACTGCCCTGTGGAGGTATGAAGGGACTTTGTCTGTGAGTCTGTCTCTTTTTGTATAATAAATGTGTTTGTAATATTTTTTGTGGTCAGTGGTGCTTCTTTTATTGTTTTGGATGTATGATTAAGTCAGCACATCAGGGAACAGATCAGGTTGTACATTCAGTGCGCCATGCGCAACCCACTGATGTGCCCTGACGCGATATTCAAATGGGAATTGTGCCTGGCACAAATCCCAATGTGCCGGAGCGCATCAGTAATGTATGCGGCGCAGGTGGGGGGGCATGCCCATGCATACCCTGCACATCCTGATGTTCAGCCCGGGATGTGCTGAGTCCACGCATGCACAACCCCTACTTGCGCTGAACAAAGTTGATCCCCCCCAAAAAAGGAACAACGGCTGGCTACCCACAGGTGAGCTGCCATATTGCAGGGTGCAATTTGCAGGGTGCAACATGGCAACTGCCACCTGTGGGTGGCCACCCGAGCTCCGGCTGCACCTCTGTGGCAGTGCCCCCCCCATGCCCGATCACGAGCATCTGTTTAAAAAATCACGTCCAATATCCCTGGTGGTCCAGTGGACCACTGTCAGCCTGATCGCGGGCTTAAGTATACATAAAATGATTTTCTATACTCCTGGTGGTCCAGTGGACTGATGTCAGCCCGATCGCGGCTTAAGTATAAATAAATAGTATAAATAAAATTATCTGCTATACCCCTGGTGGTCCAGTAGACCGCTGTCAGCCTGATCGCGGGCTTTGTAATAAAATAATTCGTCCACTATCCCTGGTGGTCGCGGTACCCCTCCCCACCCGCCCACTGAGCCCCACCGCCCGGTCAGCGAAGGGCGGCAGCACCCCACCCTCCTGCCGCCCACCGACTGACACCATAGGTAGGTAGGGCTGTATGCCCACTGGTCCACAGCATGAGCCAATGGGCGTGCAGCCTGTACCGTACTACACATTCCAGATATGGGAATGGATCCATATGTTCTTGTTATTGGGTATGCTGTGTATTTGCTTGCCTTGTACCCTTCCCCCAGCTTCCCACAGGATACCTCTGTAAAAGGGCTGTTCCCAGTTCAACAGGCCCTTCCTGGTGAAACTTTTAATAAGTGTGTCAATATACTTTTATACAGTACATTGCTATATCATGCTTTTAAAGTTTCAATAAATGGATATAAAAAATAAGATGGTTTAAAATATTTAAAATATATATATTTTTTGTGCAGTTAAACTTTGTATTAGAAATCTTTTTTAATATGTCAATGCTGTTTCGGCTGGCATTTTCGTATGTCTGTATGTTTAAATTACATTTTACAGTACAACCAGCAACCAGGGCAGAAGGATGTACAGTCCTGGGCAGAAGTAACATACATAAGGAATTGTAAATCATTTAGGTTATAGAACTCACCCTTGATTGTTTTACGTTCTGAAAGTTACTGAATTAAAGAGCTACTGACACCTCAAAGAAACTTTAAAAAACATAATAATTAGGTACAATTCTGCCAGCATTCCATTTATATTTTGTGTATTTCTCCTCCCCATTATTTATTACTAAGGAAATTTGCATGACTATATGAGTCCATCTGCCTCTATAGCTTACTTCCTACTTCAAGTCATAATCCTCCATTGTGACATCACAATCTATTGCTATGGGAGTAACTGTGATATCACAAGCAGTACTCTATGACTTCAGGTAGGGAGAAAGCAACCAGAACAGTCTAACTCTTCAGGAGCAAGGATACTATTTTCATACAAGTGACCACAGTAATAAATAATGGGGAGGAGGAATACAGAACTAATGGTAAATACAAGCTGGACTGTTTCTAAATATTAAATTTTGTTAATGTTCTCCTGAACGTATCACTAGCTCTTTAAAGCGGGTAAAGTGCAAGACATCCAACTTTGGTTCTGCTTTAGCCTATTTTATGAGGAATGGTGCCTGTAGCCATTTATTTAGATTAGTTATTAAACGTTTGCCTTAGGGCTGATTTTGGCTAGTATATTTGAATTTTTGTAACAACCCCGGCTCCTCCTTATGTTAACCAGCCAACTGTGATTGGGCCAGCTCAGACTTACCAACTGTCAGGGTGAGAGCCATATAGGTTGTTGATCTGGGTTGTTTTGCTAAAATCTAAACAAGATTAATTCTCCTGGGTGGGAGCCAAGAGAACTCTAATTTATTTTAATTTTTTTTAAACCAATTTTGATTCTGGTCCTCCACTCAGTGTTAGTCTGTGGGTTCCAGTTCTCGATATGGTTTTCTTTGGGCGAGAGACAAGGAGTTAAAACGAATTTTTACATTATTATTAATATTTTTAAGCTGGTTATACACACGGCGTAGTCTAGGTTGCTAACCCATATACTGCAATCCCAGACTAGGTGAAAGGAAGAAGTTAAATCCTTTGTTTATTTGAAGTATCCTAAGTATTCATCTTGGGTTTTGTTTTGTTTTTTTCTTATGTTTTTATTTACAATAAATTTCACTTTTTTCATCTTTTCTCAGTATTGCAAATCTGGGTATGTTATTGTCTTATTTTCTCTAGTTATAGTTCTGTTTCTTCCCTCCTTCCTAACCCCCATCTCTGCCCAAGGAACCCCAATATGTCTTCACCTTTCCTCCCCATGGTCAAATATCCCTTCAGTGATTTCTCTAAATCATTCTATTTTGAAAGGAATAAGGACAAAGTTTTACTCCTTAAATCTTTCCTTCTTATTCCCGACAATGCTTTTTTCTCTGAAAAGGAATTCAAAACACCCCTTTTTGTGGTATTATTTTTGCTTTATTGGTATTTTACTTATAATCACAGAAGACACTGAAATTATCCCAGGTCCAACTTTTCACAACTTAAATGTTTTTTATTCTAATGTTCAAAGCATACTTCCCAAAAGAGACTTATTGATAAGCTGGTCTGCCTCTGTTTGTCCCTCCATTTTCGCTGCCATAAAGACATGGTTGGATTCTTCTATCCCTGATCCCAAAATCAATCTCCCAGATTATGCAGTGTTCAGATCACATAGAAACAGAAATGGAGGGGGCTCTGCTCATTTTGTTCACTCCTCCATTCCTTGTAAACTTATCAAATCAGACACTATGGGTGATTCGGTAGACACTGCATTTGTTTCTTTAAAACTACCAGGTGTTGGTTGGAAGTATTTATTGTCCCCCTCAAATTGAAAGTAACTAGGTTTTCAAATTTGCAATCTTTAATTACTTCTCTCAGAGACAATCCTAATTCCATTCTTTTGGGAGATTTTAACAAAAGTGGTACTCCAGTAGAGGCCTTAGGTTAAGATTTCAATTTGCCCTCTTAGGTTTAAACCAAATAATCTCTGAGCCTACACATTACAATGCCGTTTTGCAAGGTCTCTACTCTTTTGTATCTAAATTTTTTAAGAAGGCGACCATGCTGGGTCAGCCTTCACTCTAGCTCTCCTATGGACCATTTTTAGTCACATTTTATTTCATTTTATTCATGATAGCAGTTGTGCTAGCAAGTATTGTGATTCCGTAAAACTGTGGATATGGATGCTGACTTTGAGGTGCTGTGTTAACCTTGTGTGAATTGAGTTCAGTGCTCATTGCAGCAGCCTTCCAGGGGAAACTTTGGGTGTTTTTTATCATTTCGGTGTCAGTGTCTGCCTTCACTACAAGAACTGTGGCCCTAACTACCATATCTTTGTGAAACGCAGCTTGTGGCAAGTATTGCGCTCCTTGTTGGGGTGCGTGCAATTTGGGGGGTTTTCTATTAGATGTCATGAAGCCGTGGTGAAGCCTTAGTGCTTTTTGGAACTATTGGTGGTTCTGCTTCTGGGTGACTGATTGCCCGGGCAAGTGGCGTATAAAGCTGTTGGAGTTTTCGAAGAAGTCTTGGGTGGAAATCTGTTACAAAAGCCACCTTTGTTAAGTGGATTTAACGATTTTCCTGACTGCTGCATAATGAGACTGGGAGGATTTTGACCTGATGAGAAGTACTGGACATTGCCCTGTATGGTGAGGCTGTTCTGGTTGGGGAAAGAAGGCTGTGAACTGGTTCCCCTGAGCCCTCTCTGAGTTATTTGGGAGGAAGCTTTAATTGCAGAGGCCTAACAAGGGTTAGCCAAACTGACTAACCCTGAGGCAGGCATCAGGGGCAGCTATTCTCTCTGGGGAGGTCGGGGTGTTAACCGTAGGGTGTAAACTCTCTGAGTTCCTGGAGTGGTGGTGGGCTAGCAGATGGGGGTCTGATGGCCCCCACTTCTTAAGTAGAGAGAATTGGTGGTGCTCTTGGGCCTTCCTTGGGGTGGTTTTTTGGGGTTGGCAATATAACCCATTGGAGGTCTGTAACTAGAAACATTTATTCATTATCAGAAGCCCTTTTAAAAAGTGCTGCCGTGGATTTTTACAGTTTATCATCAAGGAATTTTTTTATTTTTTTTTTATTTTGGATAGGCTATGAGAGAGCCTGTTTTTCTTTCTTGAGTAATTATTTATTATACAATCAGTTTTAAATATGGCAGTGAGGGGTCATGTTTTCTGGTTTAAATTCAATTCATTGTTAGGGGGTGGTGAAAGCCCCTCTTCAAGACTCATTATTTTCTTTCGTTTATTTATCAATTTAAAACTCACAGTTGGAGAGTCTCTGTAAGATACTTATTCACTTGCTGCTCTCTTTTAAGTCAGTTATTTTAAATTCTGTGCTTGGGGGTGGGAGGTATAAATGTCATTAGGTTTATTGGGTAAGAACGACTGTTCTAGTGGAGCTATCTTGTAGTGTGGGAAAGTTTTAACCTGTTTTGTTGTGTTTTTTTTTTATTTGACTTATTATTGAATTTGGTGGGAGGAAATTTTTTTCTTAGTTATTTGTTTAGATGCTTGTGCTCTGCATTTTTGATTGTTGTTAGCCTATGGAATGTGTAGAATCTCCCCCACCCGGTTGTGCACTATTCACCCTCTGCTCTCCATGACCTTCGCCCATCCCCCCCTCACCTCTGTCATTTTCTATGTACCAGCACTGTCAAGCACTGGGTATTGTGCGTAGGAGGGGTGGTGGGGGTGGGACATCAGAGGGCGAATGAATGGGTCTCTCACATTGGGGTTGTTAGTTCTAGAAGCCGCCCTGGGGCAAAATGGAGTCTGGAACATGGTGTTTCATGTCCAGTCCCCATACCCAAGGGCACCACTTCGTCTGGTGGGCCAGTAGTCGGGGTGGCTCTCGAATCCTGTCCAACTCGAGTGGTGTCATGCAATGCCAGATCTATTAAGAACAAGACTGCAATTATTGTAAATCTTGTTGGAACAGCTGATCTGGCATGTATCACCGAGACCTGGCTGGATGAAAATGTTGGCCCTTCGTTAGAAGTGGCAATTCTGGCCGGGTACTCGGTGACACACCGCCCGAGATTGGACTGTGGGAGGGGGTAGCGGTCTGTTTCAAGACAGAGTTGGGTCTCACTAGTGTACCAGTAGAGGAGGCTGAGTCTTTTGAGTGTACTGTGGTAGCAGGTGTTGGTTGTAGGATAGCTCTTGTCTACTGTCCACCTGGTGACAAAAAGCGATTCCTGCAGGAAGTAGCGGACTTCTGCTGACATGGTATTGGAGTTGCCCAGACTGATGGTTCTGCGCGACTTCAATGCCTGGGTCAATGATGAATTCTCACCTTTTGGACAGCACTTCCTCCAGTTGATGACATGGGCTTCACACAGATTGTTACCTCTGCTACCCATAGTTTTGGTCATTCTCTGGACTTGGTTGTCCTCCTGGGGATTGAGGCCTCTGATTTGGGGGTGGAACCTCTCAGTTGGTCTGATCATTACACTGTGAGGTTTAACTTTTGCGCCCCCATTCATAGGCCTGCCCCTATGGAGATGGTCAGTTGCCGCCCTTTACGGGATGTGAGTCCTGAAGGCCTAGCGGCGGTGATTGACCTCTTGGAGTTTCCTGTGGCCAACTGGAGTCCAGAGACCTTGGTCCTGGCCTATAACAAGGCCATCTCCTTAGCTCTGGACTCGACTGCTCATGTCCATGTTCGTCTTCTCCCACTTCGCCCTCAGGACCCTTGGTTTGATGGGTCTTTGAGGGAGTTGCGGCAACTAGGATGAAAGTTAGAGTGGCGCTGGTGGAAATCCACTCTGGAGGCCGACAGCCTTAGATTGGTAGAGCATTATTAAGCCTACCAACCAGCAATCTCCCGTAAGAAGGCAGAATTCCTGTCCAGGGAGATTGCTATTGCTCAGAATCGACCAGCTCAACTCTTGTGAATTGTCGACAGGTTGTGCAATTCAACCTGTCTGCAGCTCAGAAGTGTTTTTTCACAAATGGAGTGCGATGAGCTTACTCAGTTTTTTGTGAGTAAAGTGGCCGGCATCAGGTCGGATATCCTCTTGACTCGCTCTGTGGAAGATGCTGTTGGTCAGTGCTTCGTCACTGAACTTCGTGTCTCCTGGAGTACCTTTGACCTACTGGAGTTCGTGGATGTTATGCAGATTGTCCAGGGCATGCACCCTACATGCTGTAGTTTGGATCTGGGCCCAATTTCCCTGGTTATGGGTTGTTATGATACTATCGGCCCGGTCCTGGCTCAGCTAGTTCAGTGCTCCTTGGATTCGGGTGAGTTCCCGAGCTCCCTGATGGAGGCGGTGGTAACACCCCTCCTGAAGAAAGCTTCTTTGGACCCTGACGCTCTGGGAAACTACAGACCAATCTTGAACCTTCCCTTTATAGGGAAGGTTATTGAGAAAGTAGTGGCGATTCAGCTGGAGGACCATTTGACCATCCATAATCTCTACAAACCTCTCCAGTCCAGTTTTTGTAAGAGGCATAGTACTGAGACTGCTCTGGTTTGGGTGCTCAATGATCTCCTGATGGCGAGAGATCAGAGAAACCGTTCCATTCTGGTGCTCCTTGATCTCTCCTTAGCTTTTGACACTGTGGACCATGGGGTGCTGCTTGAGCACCTGAGGCTCATCTGTGGTTTAACATGTACGGTTCTCAGGTGGTTTGCATCTTTCCTCACTGGCAGAATGCAGAGAGTTGTGTCTGGAATCTTTTCTTCAGACTCACTCTCTCTGTCATGTGGGGTCCCTCAGGGCTCGGTGTTGTCCCCCATGTTGTTTGCAGTGTATATGCTGCCCCTCGGAGACATTGTAAGACGGTATGGGTTGATGTTTCACTGCTATGCTGATGATGCCCAGCTCTACCTGTCTTTTGCATGCGACCAGGATAGTGCTCTCTCAGTATTTAGTAACTGCCTCACTGAAATCCAGGATTGGATGAATTCAAGCTGGTTAAAGTTGAATGCGGGAAAGACTGAGGTGATGGTTGTGGACCCGGGTTGCTGGATAGAGGAGTTGAGGGCTGGTCAGCTCTCTGGACATTTTCTGGGGGGCTCCCAGATTCTTACCTCTGAATGGGTCCGGGACCAGGGGGCGGCGCTTGACAATGGGCTGACCCTTCAATCTCAGTGTCGGCAGTTGTCAAGTCTACCTTTTATCATCTCAGGAACATCGCCAGGGTCAAGCACCTTGTTCCGTCCTGCGATCTGCCTACATTGGTCCACGCCTTTGTGACCTCGCGCCTTGACTACTGCAATTCCCTATACTTAGGGCTTCCTGGGGTTGATGTCTGCCACTTGCAGCTAGTGCAGAACGCTGCAGCACGATTGCTGATGGGGACTTCCCGGTCCCTGCATATTACTCCTGTGCTGTGCGATCTGCACTGGCTGCCGATTCAGTGGCAGATCACCTTCAAAGTTGGATTACTGACTTATAAAGCCCTGTATGAACTTGGCCCTGACTACCTGAAAGAGCTTCTTGTTCCCTACTGCCCTGTGCGACAGCTCCGCTTGGCTGACGAGGGGTTGCTGGAGATTCCGAGGGTGACTTTGAAATCTTCTGGGGTCCAAGCATTTATGTTTGCAGACCCTACCAGCTGGAAATCTCTACCCCGTCAGCTTCGGGAGTGCACGACTGTGGGGGGGGGATTTAAACAGGCGTTTAAAACTTTTTTGTGGTGTCAGGCTTATCAGTAACGTATAGTTACATGGATATGTTGTGTTATTACTATTGTATTTGCTGTTTATGAATTCTGTTTTAACTTTGTACAGCGCCTTGATATCTTGAAAGGCACTTAAAAAATAAACTTTTTATTATTATTATTATTTTTGTTTCCCCTGACCTACCAATCATTACGTCTGGTTGCCAGGGAAACCTATTTAGTGATCAAGCCCTTGTCTATTGCTCATTTAATTTTTCACTTTCAAAATTTATCCTAAACACCATTAAATTTTGTAATTTTAAAAATTTCTACCTGGATGTTTTCCATTCCAATTTATGTGAGATAAATTGGGGAGACTGGGAACATTTTTTTTCACCAATTTAGTTCACTATTTCATCGTCTTGTCCCTATGCTAGAAAAAAGGGTTAAATCTTGTCATGTCCCCTGGGTAACATCCTATATCATTTCCCAGTTAAAAGCCCATGATAAACTTTATAGCACGCAAAGAAATTGAGCACACCTGAGGCCTTGCAATCTTTTCGTAAATTAAAAATGATTGTGTCCCTCTAATTAGGATATCCAAATCATCATACTACAATTCTCAGTTGTCTGATTCAAGGTCAAATCCCAAAACATTTTGGCAACTAGTCGATTCTCCTTGGAAGGTGCCATCTGCTACAAGCACACCTAGTATATCTTCCAATGGATCCACAGTTTACTCCAAAGATAGTATAAATGACATGTTTAATACCTTTTTTTCCGAAGCGCCAAGTTTATTATCGAAAAAGGCTAGCTTAACCTGTAGGAATCCACACCTTGATTATAATTTACTAACTCCCACCTCCAGACCTAAATTTTATTTCCATCATATTAGCACTAATGAAGTGTTTGACTTTTTGTCTTACATGAAAGAGAATTCCATCAAAGGCAGTGATAATCTAGACACTCTTTTGCTAAAATCTTGTGTGGATATAACCCCTTTATTGACCTATATTTTCAACCTGTCCCTCACTACTCAAATGTTCCCTGTGGCTTGGAAACATTCTCTAGTTATTCCCCTTCATAAAAGTGCAGCAAACAATCAGTTGAAAATCATCGTCCAATTTCCCTATTTCCGGTAGTTTTGAAATTTATGGAAAATATTGTCCATACACAGATATTAGATTATTTAGACACTTCAAGTTCTTTCCGACGCTCAGTCTGGCTTTGGGCCTCGACTCTCAACCCAAACTGCCTTGACAGATTTTCACGACTCTATTTCCAGAGCCTTGGACAAGGGTCACTGTGTAGGTACCATCTTCATAGACTTGTCCAAGGCTTTTGACGTTATCAATCACCCTTTACTTTTGACACATTTACATTCTCATGGTTTCTCTCACAATACTATTTCTTGGTTTTCCTTTTACCTTTCTGGCCATTCTCAATCTGTTCTTTGGGATGGGTGTCTTTCTTCTCCTTTTCCTTCACTCACAGGTGTGCCCCAGGGTGTTATTCTCGGCCCTATTCTTTTCACTCTGTTGTTGACCCTTTGTCTTCAGCAGTTAGCAATAGCACAGTTCATCTCTATGTTGACAATACTGTGCTTTTTTTATCACAAAAACCTTATTTTCCTAACCAATACCCTTCAGGCTGATTTCAATAAAGTTGTTCATTGGTTTTCTTCCAACCTTTTACACCTAAACAGTAAAAAAGCTCAAACAATGTTATTTGGGTCTCAGTCCATTTTGAACCAAACATCTAGCTTTTAAATAATAATACCTTACAGCTTGTGCAAGAATTGAAATATTGTGGTCTTATTTTTATTCCACTCTGACATTTAAATCCCATATTGATCATACTGTTTTGAGGACTAGGCAGTGTTTGGGCTGTTTAAAACAGGCCAGGCACTGCATGTCTCTCACTGATTGTAAACTAATAGTGACCCAGGCAATCATACCTATCTTAGACTATGGTGATACAATTTATCAAAATACCAATGCTTCCAGCCTCTCTTTAGTGGATACCATCTATTATCAAATCCTGCAATTCATTTTGAGTTGTAAAAGGACGGAACACCATTGTATATTAATTACTCATTTGGATTGGCTTTCTCCCTCATCTCGATGTACCCTCCATTGGTTATCTGTGACTTATAAAACTGTAAATCATGCCACACCATCTTATTTAACAGATAGACTTTCACCCTCTGTTCATAGTCATAATTTGCAAGATGTCCCAAATCATGGTTTAGCTCTACCCAGAGTTAAAACTCACTTTGGAAGGGACAGTTTTTCATACAATGCCCATCTTTCTCAGAATAAACTCCCCATCTTGTTGTGGAAGTCCTGCTCCTTGAATGTCTTCAGGCAAAGCTTGAAGAAATTACTTTTATAGAACCAACTTTGCACTTGTTTTTTATAATTATGTGTGAGTCAACCAAGATTCATCTTTTGTACTAATGACTTATCCTGTCTACGTTTGTTGATTTAACCTTTATTTAATATATGGATCTTCAATTTAATAGGTGTGTAAAGCATACAAAAAAAAATCGGGTAATACCCTCAAAGGTTCAGTGATAATACTGTTGTCAATCACTGGTAATAGTATTGTCAATCACTGGTAATACAATACTTTTGTGCTGATAACAGTCTCGTTGCAAGCTTCCAAAAAGATACCTCCTGCCCCCACATCCTAAGCGTGCCTCCTCATTGGCTGTTTTTCCTGTGTGGGCGGGCAGAAAAGTTTCAACAACATGGCGGCACTTCTCTCACTTAGCGAGAGCAAACTCGGTCATCGCGCTTCTCAATTTGTATGTCATGTTTTCCCCTCAGCAAAGAGAAATATCTGGTTGATCCTGCCATTCCGGTCCTGAAAAGCAGGTAGGATTCCAATAATGGAAAAACACGGGCAAGGGGCGGGAACCATCATGAGCGAGCACACAGCTCAATGCACAGCAGGACAGTGAGACGGTCGACCAGTACAAAGTCAGTTAGTCAGTTCACTGAAATGGTCGACCGCCTATTAGAAAAACCTTGCATCCATATATTAAAAAAAGAACCGATGGTTTTGTGTCCATTACCAGAATACTGGCATTTCGAGGTTCTGGACACACTGGAACCTCTCGAGCTTCGCTCTCGAGGTTCATGTGTCCAGAACCTCTCGATGCTATTACTCCCTGGTAATAGACACAAACCTATCGGTTATTCTCTATGTAATGTTTGTCATCTTTTGTAATAGTTTATCCATGGCTTGGGATATTCTGTAAACGAAACTTGTTTCTCATAGAACTTATCCTGTAAGTTGTTAAACTTTTAAATAAAAAATTAAATAAAATAATGTTTTTTGCCTTCTATACCTTTGTCTTATACCATTAATTGTATCGCAAGCATTTCACGTTCCCCTCTAGCAACCCTACTCTTTTTTGCATTTGCAGGTGTTAGAAGGGAATAAATATTAATGAAAGTATCAAAAGTATATTTTTTTTGTCCTGAACAAATAAGCTAATGTTTCTTATTTGACAAAATTGGCTGTGGTAGCATTTCCAGCATTACTTTTCACTGCTGAAACTGGAAGAGCTGAATTTCTGTTTCCCAGAATAACAGCCACAAAACATATGCATCAGGGAGCTGCCACTTAATTTGATGTATCCAATTCACTGATCCAAGGACAGATATGATGTATGGGACTCTTTGGATCACAGGAACAAGCACTAAATGTGGAAGTTTGTAAAATGTGATCTCTTAACAAATGGTGAATGAAATCATGGCTGGGGGGACAGAGTGTTAAACTTACTGAAGTCTTTGTTTGAAAAGGCCCTCAGGCTTTTTAGATCTGATCCTGGTAGTCCAGTCAGACCTCTTAAGAAAGTCTGTTGCTGCACTTTTCAAAACTGACAACTCACTACATCTGTAATCAAGCTGTTCAACCCCTTGTGCAGCAACAAAGAATATTGTCTCTTCTTTGTACCTGAATAAATAGCTCTACTTTTTTAAAGAAATATCTGAATGCATAATAGATTCAGCTCCTGGAAGCAGAGAGGATACATCCATTTTTAAATGGACACACAGAGGCAATCCAGTGTCAGTATTCAACTACAAGGTGAAAGGTGCACCTAGTGTAAGTTCTTAGCTGGAACTACACAGAGGACACTGCTGGCAGCTACTGCCCAAGGACTGACACACTCAGTACACACTGTAAGTTGAAGGGCTGCAGGCATTCAGAAAACAGAAGAAAAGAAGGAACATTCTCATCTGACGCTGAAGAACCATCAGAGAAAAATATCACAGTTGCTCTCTCATGGGAGGAAAGAAAAAGGCAGGTTTTGTTGTGGCTTTTACAGTGTTGAGCTATTAATACTGTTGAATCAATGGTCAGCCTGAACAAAGTGTGTCTGAGGCAAGAATGACTATACCAGGAAGGCTTTTCCCCCCAGTGTTCAGATCTGTTAAAGAGGTCCTGATGGGAAAGGTGCCAGTTCTCCTGGTTCAGAATGACAAGGTGAGCTACTACGGAGCATACAGATTATGAAATTGTTATGTCTTGACAAAATAAAGGTTTTTGAATCTTTCCTGATCTGAAATCTGGCAGACAAGCCAAAGAGCTTTATAGCATATAAAATAGTGAAGTCTTAGCCACACGTAGGCGTATAAATCATATAGAATTCCCCTGGAAGAAGCCACTATCAATTTGGGGAAATGCTGGGGTAGTATAAATATAGAAAACTTTTTAAGACAAACAGTTGTGGCATCATTCAGCCAAGACCAGTCCAACCCCCCCCCCCAGTTGCCACTTGATGGGAAAGGGCCTCGTTTTTTTTTCGACCAACCCTAGAGTAAAACCCCCACGCCCCCACCAAGCCCATCTGCTCATTAAGATGGACTCTGGGATACTACCCAGCAGAACAATATGAGCAACTTGGCCACCTGTAATATGTCACCCTGGTTATCACTGACAAAAGACAGATGAGGGGCAGATGCATGTGCAGTAGATACCTTTACAACAGTCATAATGCTAGGTTCCAGGTCATCGTGAATTCAACCATATCCTAGCATAAGTTTAAGGAACTTTTGCTAAGGAAAACCACCTGTGTCTCCAAGTAAAGACCTGGCACACTGTCTTCTCCAGTGTATAAGGCATACCGGGCCATAATGTCATACGCATAATAGCACACGACATTATGCCGAATACCGGACCTGTGCGCTCTCCGTGTTGGACCCTCCCCTGGAGTTAGAATCCTTAGTGGGGAGGGTCTGGTGGGTGCAGCCCCCCATAATGGGGGGTGTGGGGGATGGAGTCCCCCACAGAAATAAAGATACCAATGAAGTGCGCAATACACTTATGCCGCACGACATTCTGCTGTGCGTGGTTTTGACCCCATGCCGTATAGGGAAAGTTAAGGAAGTAATGGTTAGGGCCTGACCTGATGTCCTACTCATGAAAGGAAGCTCTAATGCTAGATCCTAAAATGCTGATGTGCATCTGTAACAATTTGGTACAGTATGTATACCTGTTACTGTATTTATTTTTAATTCTTTTTTGCAGGGGGTATCAATTAGAATTTAGCAGCTACAGGGACAAAGTGTTATTCCTGGGAAAAGTCAAGTTTATTATCAGGGATAGACAAGATGACTCTGGAGAACAGTTACTATCTCTGATGTCGTGTATCATGGCAGGACCCCTGGACAATTTATGGGAAAGTGTGTTAGCATGTCAGGAACCTGCTAGCTAAGCTAGACATCCCTGCTGGGCTAGAGAGGGTTCTGGGAAAAAAAGCAGATGTAGTAGTTTATACAAAGACCGAAGTACAGATCAGCCTGGTTTGCCATGTGGACCTAGCTTTCAAGGCACAAATAACTGACGTGGGAGTGATGTCATAAGACATGTGTGCTAAGGGTGTTGGGAGACTGGCTTTTGGGAAACCTTATTAACCCGAGTTTGGGGAGCGCAAGTTAGGCAGGTTTGGAACTATGAACAGCTACCATCTAATGTTTGAGTCTGCCCTGAGTCACCAAGGTGTCTTGTCTGGTAAGCTATTCTACCTTGCTAAAGAGAGAGACAGAGATAGATTTTTCTGTCTGTAACCTACTGTTCAAAACAATTTTTTATTTCTGTAGAATTACTGTTTCCAATAGTCCTTCTGTAGTATCCTGTATCATATGTGTAAATGCCTTGAAGTATTCAAAAATTTTTACATACTTCATGTTTCTGTGACTGAGTCCATTGAGGTACAACTAATTGATTTATAACTGTCAAAAAAAACTGTGTTCTACCTCTGAAGAGAAGGCTACAGTTACCTTAGTCTGTTTCTAAACTAAGGAGTTCTCAGCTGTGACAGAGAGGGGTTGGTCGGTTGCTCTTGAGCAAAAAGTGCTGTACTGTGTGAGCAGTGACTTTGGAGGGATTCAGACCTGGAGATACCATGAGAGTGTCTATACAGAGTGGTGGCAGCTACTGAGTACCCTTGTGAGTATCTGAAGAGTTCGAGAAAACTGGTAACAGTTGCAGGTGCTGAGCCTGAGATACACTTGTTTGCCACAAACTGGTGGCAGTAGTGGGATCTGAAACAGTTTTGTCAGTATAAGGGTTATCTGTTCTGTCACAGAACAGGATATACAAAAGGGGATTGTATATGTTGTGGGGTGCTCCTGGGGCTTCTGAATACAGGCCAGCTGGGGGCATGCACACAAACTGGGTTAGTGCATGCGTTAACCACGTGATCAGATGTGCTAACCTTTCAATATTGGGTCGAAATAGTGTTGATTCAAAATTATTCTAACTGTAGGAATTATCATTCAATTCATGAACTGTGCTGTTGAAATATGGGGGATATGCACTAGCCAGATTCAAAATAGACAATTTGTTTTCATAAGTGAGGGGGTGGTACCTAAACTCATGAGTGGCAGAGCCACAAGTGAGTTACAAAAGTCCTGCCCCTTCACAAGTGATGAAAAATTGCATAATTTGAGTCAGCCTGTTGCACTTCCCTTCTGATTAATACATTAGTTTACTTGTTATAGCTTTTAAATCTTCTGTTTGTATAAAGACGTAACAGTTTCTGTTTGATTTTAACTGCTGGCTTCAGTGCTGTACATGGTTCTTGCTGCTCTCTGATTTGTTCGATAGTCCATTGCGCTGTACCTAGCTTTGTTATGTGTATGAAAAGCGCTATATAAATGCTGATTCTTCTTCTTCTTCTATATCAATTGTGATACCCCCAGAAATGCAAGATATAATATCTTGCAAAGTGGGTACAAAATATCAGTTTTAGTCTGTGGGAGTTTTCTCTACACATGTTGTGTTGATGTACAGTAATTATACAGATTTCCACACGTTACCAAATGTAGCATTTACAGTTCTTAAAATGGTTGAAAGTTGGTATCACTGACCTGGTCCAGCGGTTTCCACAGAGTGCAGTGTGCTTACATGTGTGAGACCTACGTTTGCACTGTGAGCGAGCTCCTTCCATTGGTGACAGTGGAGTCATTGAGCCATTGATGAGGCAGTAAGACCAGACTACAAAGGCAGTGATTCGCCTGTCCTGCTACTCAAGTCCCTCCTCAGTTGGGCTTGGCTAAGGGCCTTGCTGTTGTGGGTGCCCATACAACATTGGCCTGTCCCTCAGATGTCAGACACAGTGTGGGTAAGGCAATACAGGGAGGTGGGAGAACTGAAAATCAAGGAGAGATTTCTGGCACTGTGTGAATACTATCTTGCTTGGGATCCACATCAGTGTAATCTTAAAAACATAGGAACATAGACCATGACAACAGAAAAAGACCAGAGGTCTATCCAGTCTGCCCATATTCCCTATAATCCCTGGAACCTTTTGATCCTCTAGGGTGTTAATACAGCCCCGTGAAATTATTTTTTATAATTTGTATTTTTATTTTTCTGGAATTTCATGTTATTTTTTTTATTTATTGGACATGTAGTTTTATTTCTTGTTAACATATTTACATTCATAAAATACCTCAAAATGACCTTTATACACACTTGAAATCACATTCCTAGTATGCTACATTATATAAAGCAGCATTATGCAGTGGTCGTGAAAGGTAGTGAATCAGACAATTCTGCTACCACTTCCTTGTGGACCATCTCTGTGGTAACAACAGAGAGCATAAACAACTACTGTTGCAAGCATTTATTTAGTTTTTGCCAAAAAAACAAGCAATTTTTAAATTATTTTCATGTGTTTGTTTTCATTTTATTTCTTTTTATACTTTGAATTTCTTGTTATTTCTTATTTAAGAAAAACACCGGTCTCTGGGTATTAACCCTCCACATCCTATCTCCATTCTCCTTCCTGGTTCTGTAGCACCAGGTGACCACTAGTATGTTCATTCTATCCCATGCCTGCTTGAATTCTGTGACTGTGTTTGCACCCACCACTTCATCTAACAGACTGTTCCAAGGTTACACCACCCTTTCGGTAAAGAACTACTTTCTCACATCCCTCCTGAACCTCCCTCCTGTTAATTTCCACTAGTCACCATGTGACCTTGAGCTGGTAGTCAGGGTAAATAATTGACCACAGTTCACCTTGTTAATTCCTTTTGAGGAGCTTGAAAGTCTCTAGCATATCCCCCCTTCCCTTCTGCTTTCCAGTGAGTACATATTTAGTGCCTTGAAGTGCTCCTCATAGGATCTGCCCTGCTGGCCCTGGATCATTTTTGTTACTCTGCACTGCACTGTTTCCAACCTGTCCCTATCCTTTCTGAGGTGAAGGCTCCAGAACTGGATGCAGTACTCCAGGTGAGGCCTCACCAGGGATCTCTATAGTGGAAGTATTGCCTCCTTTCTTCTGCTGTCAATACCCCTCCTGATACATCCCAGCATCCTGTTAGTCTTTCTATAGGCCTTAGTGTACTGGCTTGTTTGTCTAAGGAGTTACTGATGATAACTCCTAGATACCATTCCTCTTCTGTAGTACTAAGTCTCACCCCACCCATCCAGTACTCCATCATGGGGTTCCTTTTCCCTAGGTGCATTACCTAGCACCTTGTGGCATTGAATTTTAACTGCCAGACCATTAACCATCCCTCTAGTTTCTGTAGATCCTTCTGCATATCCCTTATTCCCTCATCACTATCCACCCTCCCACATAGTTTTGTGTCATCTGCAAAGAATCACAGCCTGCCCTGGCCTCCCTCACAAATGTCACTAACAAACATGTTGAAGAGGACCAGACACAGGACAGATCCCTTTGGAACCCAACTCATAACGCCCCTTTCCTCTGATTTAACCCCATTGACCACCACCCTCTGCTGCTTCCCTTCTAGTCAACTACCCACCCAGTTCACTACAATTTTAGCCGCACTCAAGTTTAAAAGGCTTGCTGAGTCAAAGTACAACAGATCCACAGCATGGCCCTTGTCTACTTCCTTGGTCATCCAGTCAAAGAAAAAAAATCAGGTTAGTCTGTCAAAACCTTCCCACCACGAAACCATGTTGTTTACTATCCTGGAGCCCACTGTTCTCTAGGTAGTCCACGAGGTCCTCTGATTAATGATTCCATCAGCTTCCCCACAATGGAGGTCAGACTGACAGGCCTGTAGTTTCCTGGTTGCTCCCTATCCCCCCCCCCCATTATGAAGCAGTACAATGTCTGCCATTTTTCAATCCGTTGGAACTTCCCCAGACCTAAGGATAAACCTGTCCCATCTCATTTCCCCGACCAAACACATCCTATAGTCCCTGTCCACCAGGGTGTCACCATTATAGGGTTTCCTAATGTGGTGGCTAACATAGAGGTGGGATCTGACAGACACTTCGGGGTTCTGTGGCATGGGGTGCAGATCGGAAGAAGGCTGAGAACAACTGACAGAAGGAGGAAGTAGTTGATGGAGCGGTGACTGGGGAATAAGCAACATAATAAAAATGGACATCACATAATTCATTTTATAACTCATTTCCTTTTGCAGATATTTGGTAAACTAATATTTACATAGTTACACAATCAAAACCTCTTGTAATAGTCTTCACGTGACTTACAAACTCATATCATGAAACTGATATAATCATCAATGGTGATAATATGATAATTTGAAGCAGTAGTGCATGACAGTGGTGAAAATTTTGATCTATACTTTTTTATTCTATTTTAGATTGTCCCTTCTCTCCAGACTTGTACGATACCCCTTTTTCGCCACTTTAAATCTGCTTCACTTTTTTTCCAGTTGAAATAATGAAAAGAGTGATCCTTTGAATATGGCTCAGACCAGGTTTTCATCAATATTCTCTGTTGTTTTTGAACACCCATTGTTTAAGACCATGTTTTGTGTGACTATAATGAACTAGAATGCAGCAGACACTGCGTCCTGACCTTATGGGACAACAGGTGTATAAAAACAGGTAAGAGTACTGATAAAACTTGGTCTGAGCCATATTAAAAGGAACTTTCCTTTAATTGCAGTATTTCAAATGTAAAAAAAAGTGCTAAAGCAGACTCAGAATGGGAGAAAGAAGGCTATCAGACAAGTCAGGTGATACGCAATCTGAAATGGAATGAAAAAGTATAGGTCAGAATTTTTCATGCTGGTTTAAACTTACTGGGATTTTTTTTTGTTTGTTTCATTTTTATTTCAGGGATGAACAATTGAGCAGAGCTCATTTTCAGTTGTGTCCAATGATTTGGAAGTTATGCTTTTGATAGTCAAATCAACGATCTAGAAGATAATCTGAGCTCATGCTCCCCTTTGCTGCTAATATGATAACATTTTATGACTGACAGTTATTAGTTATGCTTGCCCTTTAAAAAAACTTGAATGGTGGTTTAACGATTCCCCTTAGAACGTTTGCCTTACTGGCAAAAAGAACAGTGGAGCTGGTCAAGAGTGTGCAGTTCAGGGCTGCCAAAATGATTAGAGGTTTGGGGAACATGAGCTAGGAGGAGATGCTGGTGGCCCTAAACTTCTTCTTCTTGGTGAAAAAGTGGCTTAGAGGGGACATGATCTTCATCTTTCTCATACTCAAGTATATCAACACAATTGATCAGAGATGTTTGATATGGTGTCCCCCAGCAGGGTGCAGGAACATTTCCTTAGTTCAGAGGCAGCAAATTTATGGGCAGCATCAGGCAGCACTTCTTCCCCAGAGAGAGGTGACCCTATGGAATGACCTACCAGCAGAGACAGAATATGAAAACAAAACAGGTCTTCATGATAAGCATGGATACATTTCTGTTTACCAAGGGAATCACAAGGTACTGTGGGTAGTAGAATGGGTGGGAAATTCCTATAAATTACCATATTTTTTTTTTGCCACCTTCTGTGCCCCCAGGTGCCTCACTCTTCAGGCCCTCACATCATATCACTCCTCTACCCACCAGGCTCACTTACGTTGGTGTTGTCCACTAACAGATCCCATGTGTCCATCTGGTGCTCAGGTCAGTTCTATCCCTCCGCAAGGTATCCTTCCAAGCTAAGGAGGAGACAGAGTATGTCTTGCCATAGCCAAGTATCAGACACCAGTTGCTGGGTAGGGGTTGCACCACCGATGAGGATCTGGTGGCATGGCAGAGCGTACAGGGAGGCCAACACCCAAGATTGCCTTGGCTGGACATTTTTCCCATTCTCCTTGCTCATTCCTGCCTCCCATACAAGGCCTGCCCACTTTGGCAGTCAAGGGGTGGGACCTGCTGGCATGTGCTTACCTACAGCAGTAAATGGCCCCAGACTTCTGCCAGATGCTGCTCACTGGACATTGCAAATCACCTCCCTCCCCAGAAGGAGAGTGTCAATGCAGAAGATCTTTCAACCTCCCTACCGGCCTCATCTCCTGACATCCTAGGCTTGAAGTGCAAATTCGGGTTGCCTGTGTACCAGAGTGGTCCCCAGCTGCTCAGCGCCATGGAGTTGGCCAATTGTTTTTAGTTATTCCTTTGTCGTTATTTAGTTTTTGACATTTTTTGATCAGTGTGATGATTGTGCAACAAAAGTTTGAAACTAAGCGATCAAAATTGCACATTTTCAAAAGGCATAAATTAGGCAGTACTTGCTTAGAGCAAAATTAAATGTGTACAGTTATGGCCAATTAGTGCCTTGAGCAAACTATAACAAACACAGAAATAACCCATTTTCATGTAGTATATGCTTGCAAAGCATTTGTATTCATCCCACTTATGAATGAGAGGTTGACCTGATGGACCTAGAGCCCCTTCCGACCATGATTTGCTACGTTACTATGTTCTGATGTAAATATAATGGTATAGAAATAGCTCCCACAGAGAAACAGTTTAAATGCATAACAAGATGAATGGAAAGTGGATGTGCAAAGATAAACAACAAAACATTACAAATTATTCAAGAGTCCAACTCCACAAACTGGTATAAACAAATTAAAAACACAGTGAAGTTTGATACTTACTTAGAATTAAGAAATTAAGGTTTCAAAAATGACAAAGTGTCTACTGAACTAAGATTATATCTAGGGGAAATTCCACAACATATAACCTGAACAAGGACTTTGCCCATTTTTATAACAAGGATGTAGATGACCTGGATTACAATCTGCTTTGTTGTAATTTATTTTTCACAGATCAGGTCAGATAAATTGCTCCTAGAATTAGTAAATGGTACATAAATGATAATCTCATGGTTTTCAATCTGCTTTAATATAAGGGAAAGAACTTGGTAAGAAGTGCTTCTTTTGCATACAAAGTAGCCTCATTAAAGACACATAAAAACAATTTAGATAAGTGAATGGGAAGATAAGTATGACTGTGAAAATGTCCTCTCTAGTGAAGTGAGAGTCTAAGTATTATCTCGTGCTTACTGTCAGACATTTTATGGTGTATTTATTTATGAAGTGTAACTATGTGCAGTATCTTTTCTACTTTTACAACTTGAATGTATTGCAATAATGTTTAGGTTAAGACAACAATAAAGATTTACCTACTACTAACCTTGTCTAGTTAATTTCTTCCTTCTGCTCACTGTCGCATTCCATATGCTGTACCATTCCCCAAATAACTGTCTCATGTTTGTTGGCTCCTCATTCAGGCCAACAGTGAGATATTGATTCTTGTTCCAATAAATATTGTAAAACCATATATGTCCACTGCACATTTCCCCATGATGCATCTGGAAATAAGCCATACTGTACCTTCCTCCCAGGATGCTTCTGGAACCCAGCTGTTCTGTACCTTTTCCACAGGATGCATATAGAAAACGGCTATACTGTACCTTCCCCCAGGATGACCTGGAAACCACTCGTACGGCACCTTTTCCCAGGATACATCTGGAAACTAGCTGTACTGTAGCCTTCCCCAGGATGCATCTAAAAATGAACTATACTGTACTTTTCCTCAAAATGCATCTGGAAACAAGCTGTACTGTACCTTTTCCCAAGGGTTCCATGTCATAATGACAATCACCAAACCGCAGTCACCATTACAGCGAGTATAGATCGTTGAAAAGCAAAATAGGGATGTACACTCCCAGCGAGGAGCACAACAACATGGGGGAAAAGCATTGAGTATATTTATGAGGGTGGCTATGCCCCCTGCACTACCCATCGCAGGGGTCTTTGCCCCCTGCACCCCCCCTTACTTTCGATTGTCAACTCTAGGGGTTGCATGTCCGGGAGGGGAGACACTCAAAAAACAAAATCCTGCTCATGAAACACACAAAAAGCATACCCCTCCCCAGCCCCGAACCCTTAACCTACTGCACTGTAGCTGGCCACCCTCACCACCACACCACACAACCAGCTCGGCAACACCACACTGCACTGCCTCCCACATGCTTTCTTCCTTATCCCTCCCCTTCTGGTCGACGTCCTATATCATTGCTCTCCTTCCCTCACATCCTATATCCTTACTTTTCTTCCCTCGCTACCCTTCCAGGGTAGCTCACATAACATGCACTGAAACTGAGTCGCTCATATCTGAGTCACTAATTTCAGATGCCCATATACAGGATACCTTCCCGAAGAGGCATCTGGAAACAAGCTGTACTGTACCTATCCCCCAGGATGTTTCTTGAAACCTGCTGTACTGCACCTTCCCCCAGGATGCATCTAGAAACCACCTTTATTGTACCTTTCCCCAAGATGCATCTAGAAACAAGCTATCTCAGCTCAGTATATCCTTCATGAAGAAAATAATTACATAAAGTTCTTCCGCAGTGAAGGTGACAGTAAGGTTGTACACAGAAACATAGACAATGTTGGCAGAGAAAGACCACTCACTGGTCTATCCACTCCATTCTGTTATATCCTATCATACCCAGAGACCTGCTGTCTAGACAGTTTTTTTTATTCCTGTTAATGTTACCTAGGTTCTTACTGAAGGATTTAGGGTTGAAATTTCTGAAGGACCTGATGATCAGGATTCAGCATACTTTGGAGAACACCGTGGTATATGCATTGTTATCGTATCATGTGGCAGAAATCATAGATGGTGTAAAAAGGGGATTCCTAATGCTTGTATATACAAGAGCGAGAATTTACTCATCAAAGTCAGTCATCCCAATATGTGCCTTTACGCACCAAACACCCACATCTGTTTGTGTTCTAGAAAAACTAGGTGTTTTTTAACAAACCTCAGCTGCAAGAGTTTGCATCTCTTTGTGAACATGGTCCTGTGAATGTAGTGCAGAAGTAACTTTTTTATTGCTAAGCCCAAACAAGGTAGCAGTAGTAATAGAAATGCACTGGAATGAAAGACAATGTACTTTCGAGATGGTTTCATTGGGTAGTGTCATTAAGTTACATTTAAACAATATTCTTTCTAATAAAGCTGTGTCATATTACTAGTTGGGCTTGCCTGTGCCACCTTGTTCTGGACCCACAGTTGCGTTTCCTGTTTACATTCTTCAGCCCCGTTTGGTCACAGTTCAATAAATCACATGGGTGGTGACTCATGGCATATCACATGTGTGTATTTACTGTGAATAGGTGTTGCTATAATCAATCCAACCAAACTTTTCGTTTTTAGCTGGTTAGTAGGATTTGTTATTCACATACGCAATCGAAAACTCGCATGATGGCAAGATTCCACTTGCTGCACTCTTGGAAAGGCAGTTGCTGATGTCAGAAACTATATTTGGCTTTCTATTATCAAAAGTATTGGGTGCATGTCTTTACCATAACCCTGGGTCCCCATAGGTTAGACAGGGGTACTCCTGGGCCAGGGTGCAAGGTTATACAAAGGGGTCTGTTCAAGCTTACGGTGAAGGGTGGATGCTCAGTATGTCATGGGGACCCTGTGTGGTGCATGAACACGCGCACCTACTTTTCACATAGAAACAGAATGTTACAGGGAGAAAAAGACTCCTGGCCAATTGAACCTTCCCAGTCACTACTTTTATTCCCAGCAGTCTAGCACTGGTAGGGTCTATGCAGTGCTCCCAACTCATAAACTCCGCTTTGCTACTTGAGCGACCCTTGCTCGACCCCTCTCCCCCTCTGTCATTTTCACCATCCGTCTATCCCTCCCTCCCCCTCCCTCTCTTGAAAACTGTAACCATCTCATTGTTAACTATCTCCCCAGTTAAACAGTTCCACTTATCCACCAACCTCTCCATGAAGTAGTTTTCCTTACATTCCTCAAAAACCCATGGCAAGCATTACCACCACCACCACCAGCTTATAATTATGGTCTCTTGTTGCAGACCCCTCACATTGCCTGAAAAGCTGCTGGCAGTCTATCTTGTTTATTCCCACCATATATTTTAAAGTTTTAATCATATCCCCTGCATACGCTCTGCCCTCCAGGAAGTACCTGTTCCAGCCAGTTTGTGTTTCCTCATAGGTCTTCCCCTGTTGCCCATGTGTAATTCTGGTTGTCCCCCTCCTCAGAACTGATTGTAAGCAGTTCTTCTTCTTTTTAAAGTGAGGATTCCAGATTTACACACAGTACTTTAGGTCCAACCTCACCAGGGACCTATAGAGATGCATGATCACTTCCTTCTGCTAGAAAAAAGCCCTTCCTATGCATCCTAGCATCCTGCTAACCTTTCCATATGCTTTACTGCACTGGGCAATGGTCTTAAGGAAGTCAGTTATAGTAACCCCAGGTCCCTTTCCTCTGAGGTCTGGTCTAACCTAACCTCCCCCCCCCCACACACACAATCATCCAATATTGTGTTTTCTGGTTCCTGTTCTCCAAGTGCGTGACCATGTACTCTCTGCATTAAATTTAAGTTGCTAGACCTTGGAACACTCTTCCAGTTTCTCTAGCTCTTCTTTCATTTCCTTCATACCACTCCTTACCATCCCCCCCTTCCACATATCTTAGTGCAAAGAGACACATTTGGCCCTGGACCCCTTCTCCATTGTCACATGCATTATAAACAGATTGAAGAGCACAGGACCCAGGACTGACCCTTGAGGCACTCCACTTGTCAACTTTCTAACCTCAAGAGTGTTTTTCATTTAGGACAGCTGTTTGAGTTTGTCTCCCTAACCAGTTTTCTACCTACCTTTTTACTTCTTCCCTCACCAGGCATACCCAACTTCCTCATGGGGAGGCCCAGCTCCCCCATCAAAAAAAAAAAATTTAAATACACCCATACACTCCCACCCAACTCCCAAAAGTGCCCCTACCTGCCTTTATCCACCCAATAAATCCACTAAATAGCTTGGTTTCTATATATCCCTCCAAACTACACACACACATAAACACACACCGCAATGTATATGGGCACAAATATTCCTGTATACTCAAGCTCCACTGTATGTTTATCCAGCTTATAGCTCTAGTCCCACTCACCACCCCAATAGCTCCCACTTCAGATTATCTACTGAAGTACCCTGCTGTGGGCCTTCAGATACCACCGTCCATTCATTGCCTGAAATTGTCACTAGCAGTGAAGCCCACCTTCCAATGTGAATGAGACTTCCCAAGTGGAGAAGGCATCCAGCTTCCAGTGATCTGGTAGGCATATGCCAACCCTACCTGTGCTGGTCAGCTAGAGAGTCCAGTCATGACCTGTTGCCAATACCCTACTTAAAGTCACAGTGGTACATCTTGTTTTTCTTTTGTTTATTTGTTTGTTTTAACCTCTGGAAAGTTGTACCTGTCTTACTCCTCTTCAGGCTGGCTGTGTGTCAGCTTCTGTCAGGGTACTGATATTAGCACCCTGGACTCCAGTCCAGACCACCACCCACCACTCTACACAACCTGCAGAACCCCCTTTTGTGGTGAGGCTCTGTCTGGCTTTAGGACAGACAAACCCTTATTTACTGTACAGGTTCCTGCAGAGGCCTGGAGGAAACCAGGGGCAGTGAAGGACCCAGTGACATGAGTGCCCAGTCAGTAGCCATCATGCAGCAGTGACCCCAGTTTATCCTCTGTGAGTCTCTCCCATCTCCCACATCCTTGGTCTGCCCATGCTGAGACTTTGTGGTCACCCAGAATGTCATGTCCACTCTACACCCCCTCCACAGGAGGTATTCGAGCAATGGAGCAGGTGGCACCCTCCACCCAGCATCTGAGTGCACTGCCAGCTCCCTAGATGACATGACTACAGGTGTCCCATATGGCAGCATGACACGCCACCTCCATCGCCACCAGACTGATAGTAGCAGCATCTCACAAGATGGTCTCTGTTGCTGGAGAAGGAAAGTTGTCCATTTCACTGCCTGACTGCTGATGGTCAGCTGGGTGCAGGGCAAGTGAAAGGTATCTAAGGAGAGGAGGAGGGTGTACCAGACAGCCTGGCCACATCCATTAGGGCAGCATTAGCTCACTCCAGAAGAGGGATTAAAAATGAAAAAAAAAAAACTGGAACCCCATTGGACAGATGAAACCACCATCCCACATTCACAAAGGGACTCCATGTATGGCTCAATCTAATCCATCTTGCTGGATTCAGGATCTTGATTCATTCTGCTTGAGTCATTTTTGGCTGCAATGCATATGTGGCTTACAGCTTCACAGTGGCCTTACTTTTCTCACTGAAACAGCAGAACGCCTGCCTTTGCAGAACAATGCAAACATAAACTCTTTTAGGGGAAAACACAGTTGTAGTCTCAGCATTTAGTAGCAACAAAGCACCCTCAGGCAAGCAGGCTAAACCAAGATGGCACAGATAACACAGTGAGGCACACACCAGTTAAAGCAAGGTTTGCATCTTTGATGGAATACAGTTACAACAGTCTTGAATGAGGATGTATCGAATACACAAAATGACTCCTTACAGGTAATCCATAAAATCAGAGACATCACAGCAAGTATTATTCATGCTTGACATGCCCATTTGTAATCAGTCCTGCATGATGGTGCCACCGGTCTTGACTACTAGCCTCCCTTCCTGCAAACATGCATGGGTGGTCTCCCACAAACACATCTGTGGCATCTTTCACTCTGGTCCTGTATAGTACATTGGTCACCAGGATGAATCTTTGCTAAAACAATTAGAGTTAAGCATTTAAAGACCATTACTTTGGGACCAAAATCCTGGAATGTAGGTTGGTTTGTTTGATGCCCTACGTACCTGTGGGCTTGGCACAGGTGCCATGTTGGCTAGGCAGATGCCTGGTCAAATTCAGAGTGACACTGTCCTTGTGGCCATAAGGGCTGTCAAAGAAAGGTGGATGGTGCGCCAAATGAGGTGGACTACCTCCAAAAATCGATGCTCCCCCCAGAGATCTGTGCCTGTCCCAGGCAACTGTACCAGTTCTAGCGACACTGCCACACTGAGGACCACCCCCACCATGTCTGCAAGGATAACTGCTCCTATACTCCTACACCATTCTCCTTTCACACACTTATGAACTTCTTGCCATTCCCCAAAAGGGTGGACTGCCAGGTATCCCCGAACCTGAGCCCTAGGGCTTGTTATAGATGGTGTTTCCACTTCCAGTGTTGAGAGTGGTACTAACCAGGAAACCAGGCCTTAAGGTGAAACGTCAACTTAGGGTGGGTAATATTGCCATAGCCATCTGTACTACTAGGTTATACTGCATTTTCACTGTAGATGTACAAAACGGAACACTTTACTATTGTGAATTCAGTTACGTTTTATGGTTTAACTTAAGATTTTAATTTTGTCAACCAAGATATACAGTAGTGTTTTTCATGACTCTTCTGATTATAAACCAATCCAGCATCCTATGTGTATGCCACCCTAACAGCAGCATTTCTACAGCGACATGCGTCAATATCGACAACAGCGCCATGCCGCAGTAGAAGTGCAGCTGGAAGGGGGCAACCACTTCCCCTAACCTGCACCCTCTCCCCAAACTAACTCTGACCTGGAGTTAGAATCCTTTAGTTTGCTGGGATGCAGGGGGTGGAGCCCCCCATTGAAAAAACGGAGTCCGAAGTGTGCGGTTCCATGCTGACTACAACTCGCAGTCGACATGGAACCTGACGCTGTACTGACGGTTGCAGTGTTTTTTGTCAAACCACAGTGGTAGAGCCCATCCCATGAGTACTGGAATGAAAATGGCTGTTTCTGGCAGGTACAATTTATGAAACACCCACCAGGATAGATTATATTGTTCTATTTCCAACAACAGCAGAAATAAAGGTGAGAATATATGCTTTAGCATGTATCTTGACTTTGGCATGAAAATTCACTTTCTTTGATATTCTTCAAAAACTAGACTCACATACATTTCTTTCATCCATATGTATGGCATGCCACATGTGGATACCCAAGCAATAAGAATTTTCTTTGCGAAAGGCCCTCATATACTGCAGTTTATAATACAGAGCATTTTCATGACATTGCTATAACTCAGACTTACTTTCTTGCAGGCTGCAGTTTAACAGTAAACGCAAAGAAATCAAGAAAAAAAATGCAAAACCAGTTGTCATTCTCAGACAACAAAATGTCATGTTGCATAATTCTTTGCCAGTAGCATGTACATTCTCTTCCGATTCCTCGTAGGCCGCTGTGACACTTAAGTTCTCAGGTGGAGACATGTACCCTGCACATAACTCAGTATTTACATTTATTCATACACCATTTACTCCATATGAAAAAGCATTAATACAATAAGAAATTCTATATATTTTTTTTCTGCTTAGAACATTTCAAATAATGCACCTATATTGAGTCATGCTCTGCAGGTACTGTACTGTACTTTTTAGTTACAGTTTATGGATATCCTAAGTTGCTGTGTCTCATTTTCAGTGAGGTCCTGCTTCAACCCGGTTTTAACTCAGGAAAGACTGAAGCAGTGGGAAAGCAAGTAACTCAGTCAATGTCACAAGTGACCTACTGGCTGTGGTGAGATTCAAACCCTATGAGCTCCCATTTTACCATTCGGTTCTTGAATAGTTGATTATGCCTGCCTGCAGGTCAGATGCTGTTCTACACATCATACCTCATGTTGCTGGGCAGAAAATCATCTGACTGGCAAGAACATAAGAAGAAAGAAAAAGCACTTCAGAAATAAAGTGAAAAATACAGTAGCTACTTTTAAAAATGTATTCAGAATGTTATCCTGATGCTTAAATCAGCAATATGTGTTAGAGAAAAATTTCATCATGTCGTTTTTTAGCAAACATGTATCTGTGACATCCTTAAATTTTCAAGCAGCTGCTGTAAGTAATTTTATAATTAATGACTCAAGTCATTAAAGGTGGCTTACACTCCAGATTTTTAAAATCTCTTCCACTGAGGTTGCTTTTTGAATGTACAGTATATACTAGATTCATATTGTAGATGTATAGTATTAGGATGGTGCTACCAGGGGCCAGCCCGGTGGCACTGAGGGTTGAGGCATTGGATGCCACACCACGAGCCATGCCAGCAACCCAGGTTTGGAAGCAGACTTGGGCTGCTGGGAGATGAGAGGATTCAGCATCCAGAGGACTGCTCTCCTCTCCTGAGGTGGGTTACTGGGGATTCTCCGCCTCATAGCAGCTCGTGGTGGAGACCAAGAGCACTACACCAGCAGGGGATGCAAATGGGGAGATGCAACAGTGGACGTCTGCAGGACAGAGTGAGAGCACACTCTCCACGTGCTGATGTCATTGCATGTCCACACCTCTGGGGAGAAACAGGCAATGAAAACCCCAACTGCCAGGAGGATGACGGTGGACCGCAGGAAGCAGCCCACATGCTCACCGCCGGTCTTGACCCAATCAGCTCTCCCGGATCCTCTCCTCTGTCTTGGGCCATGGTGGGGAAGGATTCTGTCCCTGATTTCCTGGTCAGGAGAGACTCAGGTTGGGCGGCAGGAGCTGCTTGGGTGGGTCTTGCCTGCGGGAAGTCCTGACAGCTGTTGACCAGGAGTGAAAAAGAGTCGACAAAAAAAAAAAGGATGGTGCTACCACATGTTTCTGATGATAAAGAGCATAGAAACACACAAAGACTTTTTATTTTTTTACAGTGGGTCTAGCAAGGGAGCAGGAACATTTAAAAACTTCAAAATCCCGTATCTCAGTTGAGGAGTAAAAGAAAAAAGGGTATATCGATGTCTTTGCCAGACAAACATTATTCTTGAAAAAAAAAACTATATGATGACTAACACATATTGCTGCTTAATAAGGTACTGTTCCAACTCTTTAACTTCTCTATGATTCTTCCCCTTATTCCTGCAGCTGTACCTACACTTCATCCCCACTTCTCTTTCTCCCTGTCTTTCCCTCTCCCCTACTCTTGCCCTCCTGCTTCTTTCTTGCCAATCATAGTCCTTGTTACACAGCCTCCCCTTCAATGCTGTAGCTGTATTTATTCCTATTGTCATCCTTGTCACCTAGGTGGTCCTAGTTTGCTCTATTTCCATCTGCAGTGCTACCATGCACCCTGTTGTGTGCTGCTTACTTTGCTGCACTGGGCATGCTGTATTGCTGTGATGCACTCATTTTGCGCTTCACTGTGCAGCTGATTTAGTCCTGGCTTGTATTTATTGTATTTTGTTTTTCTCCTTGTTTCCTTCCCAAAGAATGTGCCTGGAATGTAGCTGTTCTCAGTAAAGTAGGCCTTTCCTGGTAAAACTTTGAAATAAAAATATAACTCAGAAAAAGGAAGATGTTTGTTCTTTAATGGTACCACAACCACTAATATCTTCCAACCACAAGTTTTATAGGCAGCAAATAAACTGATTAGAAACTGCTGCTAAGCAAAGCTGCATTTGATTCACAGATAACACTTTTGGCTTGCAGTATGCAATGTAAGCCTGCTTATGAATTTTGGTTCCACTTTAGCCTATTTCATTATGACTGATGCTATTTTAGCCCTCTATATCTTCATCTTGTACCTTTAATTGCAGCACAAACATTTCCCATCAAGTAACCCCTAATCTTCCTTATTTTTATCAGAAGAAAATAAAAATTAGGTTGATAACCCTAAAGATTTATAATGATCCCATTTAAAAAAAATATGCTTAGAATGGGTTAACCTTGGAACTTGTAAAGCTAGGAACTTCTATTTTTTTATGAAACCTTGAAGTCAGATTGACACAATTAAGTCTGATATACATTGCATTATGGTTAAAAGTGTATTATTGTGTATCAGTATGTATATAGTTATATACCACTTTCCTTTATGTTACCATCTATTTGATTAAATTAAATATTATTTATTTAAAGTGATTTTATAAATAATAATATTTTTATAATCAATCCTAGTGTGTTGTGTCTTTATTTCCACATGTATTAACTCCACATATTAACTATTAAAGTTACAATCTGGTAAAAATGCCTTGTTAAAGTTGAAATATGGGGAAAAAAGTAAGTCACAAATTTTTTTTAAAGAGCAGCCTCACAGTAATAGAGTCGCTGCCTCCACAAACACATATGATCGGTTACCTGGCCCAGAGTTGCTGTATATAAATGATGCCTTTTAATGCTTCCATTTTATAACTTTATAGCACTCATAATTTTGTCCCTGTAGAACTCAGAAAAAAATGGAGCCACTTCCCTAATCGGTGAGCGGTGCTTACGCCCGGCATGCATAAGCCCATTTTGATGTCAGAAAATGGAAGGCTGCATGTGCGTACCCCATTGACTTGAATGGAGGCAAGTTTCTTAAACATTTTATCACTATTAATGTTGCAATTTTAGTGAATCAAAGCACCTGATCGACTAACAGGGATCCTGTTAGTCGAGTGGTCGCTTTGATTCACTAAAATTGCAATGCTAAATAGTAATAAACTGTTGAAGAAAATCACCCAATTCAAGTCAATGGGTGCGCACACACAGCCTTCATTTTCTGACATCAAAAAATAGGGCTTTGTGTGCCGGCACAGTCGTGTGTCTACTGATTAGGGAAGTGACTCCGTTTTTTTCTGAGTTTTACAGGGACAAAATTATGAGTGCTATAACTTTATAAAATGGAAGAATTAAAATTAATCATTTATACACAGCAACTCTGGGCCAGGTAACGACTCATATGTGTTTGTGGGGGCAGCTACTAGAAAGCTGCTCTTTAAATGAATAAATCCTTTTTTTTTTTAACTCAGCTTTATTAGAAGCCTGATGGCCAAAGTGGTACAAGTTAAGACAAGGCAGGTACATAGCAGTTGTGAAAAGCAACAGAGTAAACTGCATACACATTGTCATGAAATACATACATTATACCTCTGGTCTGTGGCACTTCAAAGAAAATAATATTCAGTCTGGGTCCTCTAAGGGTAACCCTAAAATCAATCCCAGACCACCATTTAATCATACAGAAGCTGTTGTCTTGGATTCCCCCCCCTTTTCCCTCACAAAAGACAGAGACCATTGTTTGTTGTTGTGCTCAGATTGGCAATTAATTTATTTATATTCATAATCCAATTTCCATTTCCATTTCTTTATTATCATATTTCAGAAATTTCATTTATTTCCATCCACATATCAAACTCTGATTATCCCTCCCCAGGTGAAAACCTGGGTGCCTTCTGTTTCTCCTTTTCCACTAGGTAATGGTGAAAACTGAGACCGCTTTCTTCTTCCTCTTCTTGTGTTATTCCTTTTTTCTTCCCCCTCCCACCTCCCCCCCCTTTTTTCCCCCTGCCATCCACTTTTGGCAGTCCAAACTGTCCAACCGGACTCGTCTGTCATCCACCTTGACAGACTCACCACACAGTCCCCCTTTGACTGTCTTTCTCTCTTGCTCTGTCTAGTAGGGTGGGTGGGAGGAATCAAAAACTCCAGCAAAAAGTGGCTGAGGCCCCCTTGTGCTGTCCCTTATGTACCTCCCTTCGCCCCTCCCTTTCCTGCTACCTGTCCTTTGTTCTGGTCCTTAGCCCTTCCCCTTCCTTCCCCCCTCCCCTCCTGAGCACAACCATTCCATGACAGAGGGTAGGGGTGCACTAGGACAACCTGGTCTGCCCCGTAAAGGGCAAACTCCATTGTCCCGGATTCCCCCCTTTTCCCCTCACAAAAGACAGAGACCATTGTTTGTTGTTGTGCTCAGATTGGCAATTAATTTATTTATATTCAGAATCCAATATTCCATTTCCATTTCTTTATTATCGTATTTCCAGAAATTTCATTTATTTCCATCCACATATCAATCTCTGATTATCCCTCCCCAGGTGAAAACCTGGGTGCCTTCTGTTTCTCCTTTTCCACTAGGTAACGGTGAAAGCCGAGACCACTTTCTTCTTCCACATCTTGTGTTATTCTTTTTTTCTCCCCCCTCCCCCCTTTTTTCCCCACTAGCCAGTCTCCAGCTTGCATTGGATGGCTGGCTTCTCCCCATACTTAGGGTATCACGCTCCCTTACCTCAGGGACGATCCTTTCTTCCCTTTTTTTTTTTAATATACCAGTTTTTTCCTGTTTTCTCCATGCCTCTTTGTTTCTGTATTGAACATGTCTATGGCTAGATCCGACAGGTGCACACCCTCTGACCTGTAGAAGTCCTCCACCCATTCTTCTACCCCCCGCAGTATCACCTATCCCCCCATCTGCCTTATCAATGTCCCCACCCTTCTATTCATCTTTCTCCTGGCCCTCTCCACCACCCTGTGGCTGTGCTCCTGTCTCCATACCCTTCTTGGTATCATATCTGACCAGGGGAGGCACACCTGAGGCCACCACTGTCGTATTGCCACTAGGTCCCTTTTTATTTGTAAGTATGTGTGTACCCATGGTCTGCCCACCAGGTCGTTGCCCTCTAGATGTATAATGATTAGGTCTGGACTGGGCCAATGTCCCTTGAGTTCCTTCAACGTGGGAAGAAGCTGTGCCCATCTCTTCCCACGTATGCCGTGCCATACCAACCTACACTGTCTTACATCCTGGTACAGCTGCTTTTCCCCAGCTTTCTTCTCTGCTCTCTTTCCAGCCCAATAAATATAGGAATGGCCGCAGATCCAGACTTATGTGATCCTCCCTCTACCTATGGCGTGCAAGGAAAATTAATTAATTTACACATACTCTTAGTGCCATCACCGTATTATCCCCCCCCGCCTCTTTCCTTTCTTTGCCCCTCCAACTCCCGCCCCTTTCCTGTGATTCTCCCTAGGAGCACTACCTTCTATACCACACTTTTTCTTTTTTGTACTTCGGTGCTCTGATGTATCTCTTAGAACTGGCTGACCGCCAGAGCCCTTTTTCCAAAATGTCCTTCATGGGCTCCCCCATTGCTGCCCACTGTGAAGCAGCCCCAATCCGTAGGGAATGGGATGAGTAATTAGCTGGGTCCTCCTCCATAAACTGCATGCCCTTTTTCAGCACTGCTGTGACTTGATAGTCAGTGACCCTTTTCCCGTCACCATGTACAAATAGCTTTCCCGTCCTGGTCACCTGCTCTGCGGTGAAAGCCCACAGAGTCTGCACTGGGCATATTGCAACCTGTAATTGCCCTTTCAGTGTTACCATGCAACCTTGCCCTTTTTGGGCCGTTTTTGACCTCCTGAGCTTGATCCATATCTCTTTCACCCTCCAGCTTACATCGTCCCATGCCAAACCTCCTTCCTTGTCCTCTTTCCATGGCCTACCACCTTATTCACTCTCATAGCCCCTGCAAACATTATCACATAAATTGTGTGAAATAGCTGTGTCTCAGCCTTTGATCTGCATATTACCGGGAACACCTCTTTTAGCCTTATTAGCCACCGCTCCCCTATTGGCCTCCTATTATCCCCTGGCCCACGTTTCAACCTGCCCCATCCCTGCATCATTCTCCTGATGAGCAGTGATTTTGTCAGGTCCTTCCACCCTTTTAGGCTGCAGATAACACTAATCCCTGCCAGATAAACCCCCATTGTGGCATGGATGGTCCCTTCCTGTCACTGCTCCATGGTGAACATTTCCAACTGTTCCTCTGTGAGTGGCCCACTTACCTCCATCTGGTGCTCAGCTCTGAGTGTCTGAAACACCCGCCAGGCCCCATCGTAAGCCCTCAGAGTCTGAGGTGCCCATGAGCTGCAAAACAACAGTTCTACTCCTTCTTGCCAACGTCCCAGATGTTCGTTGGTATAGGTGTTTTTTGTTCCTCCACTGCTGGTACCAGCTTCTGGAAATGGTCCAGCTGCAGACGGGAAAGGGTGTCAGCCAGGGTATTGTGTACCCCTTCTATATGTTTTGCTCTGAATGACATGTTCAGCTGAAAAGCCCTTAAAACTAAACGTCATAATACCTTCATGACCATCTCTGACCTGGCTCCCCTGTTGTTTAGTACCTCTACCACTGATCTGTTATCACACCAGAATGTCACTTTCTGATCCTGTAGTTCCTCCCCCCATACCAGGGCGCATGCCCATATGGGCATGATTTCCAGCAAGGTTATATCTCTTATTGTTCCATTCTTTACCCAACTACCAGGCCATGGTTCTGCGAACCACCTGCCCCTCAGGTAACCCTCCATGCCAGCCCCCCCGGCTGCATCTGTGTAGAGATCAAGGTCTGTGTTGTACAGCCACTCTTCTTGCCAGAACGAACAGCCGTTACATCCCTTCAGGAATTCCTCCCATATCTCAAAATCTTCTCTGACACCTTTTGTCAGGTCCACCCAGTGATGTGGTCTGGTAACCCCTGATGTAGCCCTAGCTAACCTCTGTGTGAATGCCCTCCCCGGTCCAATGGCCCTGCAGGCAAAGTTCAGGTGCCCCAATACTTGCTGGACTTGTTTCAGCTGTACCCTTCTCCTGCTGGGGTGTAATTGAATCAGTTCCTTCAGTTTCTTTACTTTCTTGTCTGGCCGCCTGAATATCTCTTTCAGTACATCTATCTCAATCCCCAGAAATTCCATCACCCTGCTGGGCCCCTCTGTTTTCTCAGGTGCCAGTGGCACCCCTAGTTCCCTACATAATTCCTGAAACTTCCCCAGCATAATCTGCATCTCCCTTTTCCCTCTCCCAATGAAAAGGAAGTCATCTACATAGTGAATGACTGTTCTATAACCTGTCCTTTCTTGGAATATCCATTGCAAACACGTGCTGAATGCTTCGAATGTCGCGCACGCTATGGAACATCCCATTGGCATGGCTTTGTCAAAATAATACTGATCTCCAATTTTAAAACCCAATAGATCCCAGTCTTCTCTCCTAACCGGTAGTAGTCTAAAGGTGGACTCAATGTCCGTCTTTGCCATCCATGCATCCTCAGTAGCCCAGATTATCCGCACTGCATCCTCCAGTGTCGCATATGTCACCCTACTGTGTTCCTTCCCGATGAAGTCATTCACCGAATCCCCTTCTGGATAAGACAGTTGGTGAATCACCCTGTACTTTCCTTCTTGTTTCTTGGGTACCAAGCCCAAAGGTGAGATCCGTATATCTCGCAGAGGAGGGGTGTCGAATGGTCCCTCTACCCTCCCTGCTGCCCTCTCTTTCTCTATCTTCTGTCTCAACATTTCTTCCTTTCCTTTAACGGATCACAAGTTGCCCGCCTCTCTTGCTTGCCTGGGCCCATCACACTATAGTGAAAACCCTGTCTTAAAACCCTGTATAATCATCCCCATACTGCTCTGTCCAGATATCTGTCCAAACCAGTTGCCCATGCCTCTATGTTGATGGGGGTTCTGGCTATTCTGAATTGCTCGTCAATCCCCCCTTTTCTGCTCCCTGGCCCCCTTCCCGTCTTGTGCAGGGTTCTTTAGATCAGTGGTTCTGACCCCCCCTGCTCGTGTACCCTCTACCCCTCCCCCCTTATTCCATGTCTGCCCTTTAAACCTCTGTCCTTCCCAAAAATACTGTTGACCTGACCCTTGTCCCCCGTGTCCCTGTGCCCCCTGGGTCCATGCCATCCTGCATCTGCTTGCCGGGTGTCCTCCACCACATTTTGAGCAGACGTGGCCAAAACGACATTGGGGCCATGAGCAAAAAGCCCTGTTGTAGGCCCAACATCTCTGGGGTGTCGACTCTTTCTTTCCCCATTCCCCTTCGGGCGTGGACTGATCAGTAACGTAGTCCATCCACAAATCTAACTGCTTCGTGTCCCATCTCACATCCCCAAATGTTGCCATTCTCTGTCAAAAGAATTCATCATAATATAGCCACCCCACCCCACCCTTTTGCCTTTGTCCTCTTTATTATCAAGGAGTACGTGATGAGCGGGATACCCAGCTCCGGCTTTTTCTCTAAGACAATGGCTGAGAAAGTGGCAAAGCCTACAAACCATCCATCCCAGGTCTTTCCCTTCGTGAACTTGTCCTCCTTCTTTTTCCCCAAAAGCACTATTGCCGCTGCCATTTCGCTCTTACCTATGTGCTCGGTTTCTTCATACTTTGCAGCTGCTTCTCGGCTCACCAAGGTGAATATATCTACATACTCCCCTTTCCATATTTTCTCTCTTGTGGCCAGTGGGACATGCTCTCCTATCCTCATCCCGGGTGCCCCTATCTCCCTTGTACCTTTTCCTTCTTTTTCTGCACTCTCTTCATTACTTTTTGTCCCTTCTTTTTCCCCCCTAATCTCCGTCAGGGCCGATTCCATCTGCCCTAAACCTCCTGTCCCCAGCGCCGCTGCAATTTGCCCTATGTATTTTTTTATACTATCCCCCACTGCACTGGGTGCGTTACCTGTAACCTTGTCTGGGCCTTGTGGCCTGGCCTCTTCCTCTTGCCCCCTTTTCTCTCCTTGTGGCTGAGGAGGAAGGTGAGCTCCTATGGTTTGCGGAGGGAAAAACACATTCTGGGGGTCTGGCCTGGGTTCCCCAGGGAAGATCCCACCTTGATTGGGGGGAGGTACTGGCGTTCCTGCATCTATGGGCTGCAGAGGTACTGGATCTGCTGCCCTTGGGGGTTCCACCACAAGTGGTGGTACCCTGGTGGGGCTACGTGACCCTTCGGCTGGCCATTTCCCTCTGCCCCCTTTCTCTGGGCCTGCTTTCCTTTTCTCCCTGGTTCCTCCCCCTCCACCAGCTCCCACATTCGGTTGGCCTTCTCCACCAACTCGATTATGGCCCTGTAGGTGTCTTCTTTTGATGGCTTGTTTTTCTTTGGTGCCATTTCCTTCAATTTTTTCCCCTGTGAAGACAACTATAGGAAGAGAACAAGAGTCATTCCATGCCTGCATTACTATATATATATTGTATATATATATATATATATATATATATTTTTGCACCCTCGTGCCCATTCGGCTTTTCTTTCTTCCTGCCTGTCTTCCTTTTTTTTTTTTGTATTCCTTTACGCCCCACGTCTCTTCCTTTTTTTTTTTTTGGGTCATCATGCTGTGTAACCTCACGTATTGGGCCACCTTCTGTTGGCCCACCTTTCCCCTCTTTTTTTGAAAACCTTCAAACTAGCCTTGTGTCTGTAAACCCCCCCACCAATCGCTTCCTTGTGGCCTACACCCCCTTTTGGGGGTCCCTCAAACATTTTTTTAACCTTCTGTCCTCCGCCCCCTCGTGAGGCCCCATGCTACCAATTGCCATACTTGCTGTTGCCCATGTCCCAGGGTCGCTATGGCGAAAACTCTTTTATATTTATATTTTTATATATATATATATATATATATATATATATAGGGCCTCTCCTGTTGGCCCTTTCTTAGAAACACTCTCCCAAAAAGCCTCGTGTCTACTGAGGCCTCACTCATAATCCGCCCCCTGCAAGCATTTTCTTAGCGGCCTACCCGTGACGTGCTCCTTTGCACCACGTGGCCGCATGCACAAGTCCCCCACACAAGAAAAAAAACATATTTTGATTCTCCCTGCATCTTCTCATCCTGGCCTCTTCCCCCCCCATGGTTTGTAACCGCATTTGTTAGTCCCTCATGTCCCATTATCCCAGCGCCGGCCCCAGCTCTCTCCAGCCAGGCGCTGGCCTGTTCCCCTCGCTTCTGGCCCATTGCAGGCCTCCTCCCTTTTGGGTGTTTTTCCCCCGCCTCTCTCACGAGGCCCCCTGCCATCTAAACCCTGCCACTTGCTATCCCCCAGGCCTACCTTGCCTGTGTTTCTGCTCCCATCTCCCCAATGGCTTCTAGTTCTCCAATCCCAGTCCCATGCAAGGCCCACGCCAATCACAGACCCCATGCCATGCTGCCCCCGCATTTGGTGTGCTATCCCCTGCACCATTCCAGCATTTAAACACCCTGTCCTTTGGTCTCAGCCCTCGCCCTTCCCTCAAGGCCCTCGCCAGCCACCCTACCCTCGTAGTCCCTTAAATCAACCTTGCACTGCACCACCACGATCGTTCTCATGGAATCAGCCCTTCTCCACTCAGTGCTTGCTGCTCCCCACTTGCTACCGCTGAAGACCCCTCCCAATACCGCCAACCATGGGCTGGACCCAGATCGCTCCTTCCTCTCTTTGACAAACTGCTCTCCCCATTACTTCTTGACACTGCTCAACAAAACACTCAGTTCTCTAACACTGTGCTCCACAAGATTACAGACAATGTCCCTATCATGTGCTGCAAAATGCTCGTTTTTTTTTTTTTTTTTTTTTGAATCCCTCTGGCAACATCTGCTAACCCGGATCCGCTACCTGCCCCCACTCTCGGCCATGTGCCACAAGCAACAACGCTCATTCATTTTCTTTTCAAACCAAAACTTGCTCTCCCCAGGAAAGCTACTTCCAGGTCCTTATTACTTATATATATATATTTTTTTTTTAAACCATTCCTCTCCTAGTCTGCCCAGACAAGCTCATGCACCGCTTGCTCCACCACTCGCTCTGCTCAAACATAAAAAAAACCTATGCAGATAAATCAGTTCTCTCTTTTTTTTTAAACAACTAGCAACCATTGTAAAACTTCTTATTCTCTTTCCAGCATTGTATGAAAAAAATTCTCTTTTTTCTTTAAACACATCCAACTCATTATTCTCTTTCTTCAAATTTTACCTGTTTTCCTGGTTCACAAACCTCCAATAGTTCTGCCAATCTGATGTGCTGCAGCTTCCGTAAATCAAAAACTCCAGCAAAAAGTGGCTGAGGCCCCCTTATGCTGTCCCTTATGTACCTCCCTTCACCCCTCCCTTTCCTGTTACCTGTCCTTTGTTCTGGTCCTTAGCCTCTCCCCTTCCTTCCCCCTTCCCCTCCTGAGCACAACCATTCCATGGCAGAGGGAAGGGGTGCACCAGGACAACCTGGTCTGTCCCTTAAAGGGCAAACTCCATTATTAAAAACAACAATAAAACCAATTAAAACCATGAACTGTGGCTTAACTTAGGCCGCAACCATTGGGCTGCATATCACTAACTCCTCCTGCCCCCTTATAATCTCATAGAATTAGTGTCAATAATTTCATATCACCCTCCACATAAATTGACGTCCTGTAGGCTGCTAAGAGAGAGAAACCATGAAAAGAGTAAAAGGGGAAAATGAAAAAGGCGAGGTCTCTCTAGGGTTGTCCCTCATGGTGTAGTATCCATGTCTCCCATTGCTGCCAGCGTTGCAAGTGATGCTCATGATGTAGTCGCAGTTCAGCTGTCAGGGAGTCCATTAACACCACCTCCCAGACTCTAGTGATCCAGTTGGAGAGCCTCGGGGGTTCCTTATTCAGCCATCTAGAAGTGATGCATTTTAGTCCTATTGTCAAGAGTGTGAGTGCAACTTTATGGGAGTCTCCCTTCAGACACACATCTGTAGGGGTCCCCAGAACCCAGTCTTCGAAGGTATAAGGGATGGTCACCCCAGTATTTATCTCACTGCTTCCTCTAGATGTCCCCAGAAGGCAGCCAGTTTTGGACAAGCCCAGAATATATGTCAATGACAGCCCTCTCCCTCACATTCCCTCCAGCATGAGGGATTTCCCCCTGTGTAATGGTGAGTAATCAAGGGAACCCTAAATAAATGAATAAGTATTTTCCAATAAAACTCCCGCCATACCAGTGAGGCGGTCACCTTCCAGGTCACTTTTAACTGTTGGTTCCAGTCAGATTCTCTGATGGTTATCCCGGCCTCCCATTCACAATTGTCTTTATGTATGGCTAAGGATGCCTCCCTTCCCCCAACAGCATTTTATAGATGTTCGTCACTGGTTTGGCCTTGGCAGCAATGGTGCCAATGCCAAACAAAAATCGTTCTGAGGTTGAGTATGGTCTTGTTAGCCTCATTAGGTGGTCTGAGGAATTTATAAAGCGCCTGACCTGCATACACTTAAAGAATTCTCTATTATCCCAATTAAACTTGTCTTTTGCCCTCTGAAACGAGATACAGTGGTCTCCCTCAATCAACTGTGTGAACCTGATAATCCCCCATGCACTCCATCTTGCAAATCCAAGGTCTAGCATGGGAGGGAAAAAAGTGGGTTCATGCTGAATGAGCGACAATGGGCCCACCCCATCAGGGGTATCCTTAAGTCTCCTGACTCTCCGCAGGACTGACCATCCCTGTCTCACCCATCTGTTTTTAACTAGCTGGATGTAGTCCGGGGGGGTAGGGCCATGGTGTAGAGCGGTCTCCCCTCTAGAGTGTATCCTCCATCTCATATCATCTCGACTCAATCCTCTGTCTGGCCCATGATAAAACAGGGACCATCTGAGCCGCTAGGTAATAGAAATAAAACTTATGTAAAGCCAGGCCACCCTTCTCCCGAGGTAGGAAAAGATAGCATCTGGTCACCCGAGGTTTCTTATGCTGCCAGACAAACCCCTGGGCCTCTCTTGTAAGTCTGCTCCAAAAGGACACTGACAGCCCCAAGGGGAGGCTCTGACACAAGAATAAAAAAAAGGAGAATGTTCATTTTAAGCACTGAAATGCAGCCCACCAGGGAGAGAGGGAGGAGCCGCCATCTGGCCAAGTCTCTGCTTACCTGATCCCAGAGCCTTCCATAATTAAGGACAGATAATTTGGAGAGGTCCATAGACACGTGAATGCCTAAATATCAAATCTGTTCTTTAGGAGTCCATTTGAAAGGGAAATTTTCCTTAAGCCCCTGTGGAGCCTGTACACTGAGAATCAGGGCTTCAGATTTAAAAAAAAATTAATTTTATAGCCAGAGATCTCTTCAAAGACTCGTAATGTATCACACAAGGCTGGGGTTGATACTCCAGGGGAGGAAAAAAAGATGGAGTCATCCGCATACAGGGAAACCTTCTGCTCCTGCCCCCCCATAACCCCCGAGATTTGTAGGCTCTGTCTCACTTTAGCGGCAAGGGGCTCCAGATAGAAGGCAAAAAGTAGTGACGAGAGTGGGCAACCCTGCCTTGTACCTCTGGTCAAAGGAAAGAAGGGGGAACTCACTCCATTTACCCTCACCAGTGCTTGTGGTTTAAAATATAGTTGGGAGATAGTGTGCAAGATTTTAGGGCCAAATCTCATTCTGTCCATGGATGCTTTTAGAAAATTCCAATTAACCCTGTCAAATGTTTTTTTTGCGTCCATGGAGATAGTTATTTGGAATTGTTTCTGGTTAGCTTGACAGGAAATGATATTAAGAAGTCTTTCAATATTATCAAATAAATACCATCCCATAATGAAACCTGTCTGGTCTTCATGCACCAGTGAGGCAACCTGAGTCTGGAGTCTCCCCGCCAACAAGCCCGTTAATAATTTCAAGTCAACATTCAGAAGGGAGGTGGGCCTGTATGAACCACAATCTAGCAGGTCCTTGCCCTCTTTAAGAATTACTGAAATATGGGCCAATTGCCAGGAGTCTGGGGTGGCCCCTCCGTCCATAATCTCCTGACATACCAGCAGCAGCAAGAGGAGGTCTGCAAAAACTTAAAAAATTCAGAGGGAAATCCATCAGGCCCCTTGGACTTGCCATTCTTCAGATTAGTGATTTGTGCAAGGAGCTCAGAGTTGGAGACGGCCCCATCCAAACTTTCAAGGGCTGGCTGTGAGAGGGTTCGCAATGTTAAACCCTCATAAAAGGAGGAGAGCTTGTAATCGAAGTTTGGGATGGGGTCTTGGGAGTACAAACCTGTATACAAATCTGCAAAAGCATTGATTATTTCCTCTGGATGGCAAATTGTTTTCCTGGAATGCAACCGGTCCCTAAGCCTCAGAATCAGCCTAGTTAGCTGCTGCTGCCTGAGGGTGGCCGCCAATACCTTCCCCGCCCTGTTGCCTCATTCATAATAAGTCTGGCTAACCCTTCTATAGGATGCCTCTATTTAAGCCGTAAGCAGCCTTTCCAAGGCCTGGCGTCTCTCAGCTAGAAGCTTCTGACTCTGTTTATTCAGCGTAATCTTATGTTGAAACTCTAAATCCCTAAGTTCTGCTTCCAGCTCCATCCTCTTTTGTTCTGTATGTCTCTTGTCAGCTGAAAAGTACCCTATGATAGCCCCGCGGAGGACTGCCTTCAGGGCATCCCACCTTACTGCATGCGATGTCAACCCTACAGGGTTTTCTTGCTCATCTGATTTGATGGTAGTGGTTACTAGGTCTTTGAACCCATGGTCATTAAGAAGACCCACATTAGGCATCCAATGGGAGTTTCAAATTTTGGGAGAGAGCCTCAGGGCTAACCTAAGTGGGGTGTGGTCTGAGAGGGTATGGTTAATTTTTGACATGATATGACAGCATGCTTCCACTCCTTGGTAAGAAAGAGCAGATTGATTCTCGTATAGCAGTGATGTCTCTCGGAGGAGTGGGAGAAATCCTTTGATCTCCCATTCATCCTCCTCCATGTGTCCACCAGGCCTAGATTTTGTGATATACGGAGCACAGTATGCACCGCTGACCCCACTCTAGTATTTATGGACCCCCCTTGTTTGTCCAGAGATGTAGACAAAATTGTATTGAAATCTCCAGCTATAATGCATAATTGATCAGTAATGTGGAGGGTATTAAGAAAAAGGTCTTTAAAAAGGAGGAGGCTTCCCTGTCTTCATTTGGGGCAAATAGGCAGACAATAGTGCAGGGGGTGTCCATCCACAAAGGCTGAAGTATGACGTATCTCCCTTCTGAGTCAGATTAGGTGGGTGTGATCTGGATAGGGCATGACTTATGAATGAGAATTGCTGTGCCCCTGTGGTGGGGGTGGGCTAAATATGTGGAAGCATGAACCTGCCCCACCCAACCGCGGTGAAGCATCTGGTGTTTGCCATCAGTGAGGAGGGTTTCTTGAAGTAAAGCATTCAATTCAGAACTCATATGAGTTCCCAACCTGCTCAACTCTCCGAGTACTCTTGCTCTCTTAACCAGACTGTTTAGTCCCCTAAAATTGTAAGTTGTAATAATTAAATCACCCATGATGTCAAAATAAAAAGGCTTATGGAAAGCATCCATGTGGATCTCCCCCCCCCAATGTAGACAGGCCCTCGAAGAGAGTGAGTAGGAGGGGACACATAGCACAAAAAAGGACCAAATAATATAACCAACAAAACATTTCAACAGTTGCTGGGACCAAACTGATCCATCTGGCAAACAACAACTTGACAAAAATAACTTTCTGCTCCCAGTGTGTCACACTGGTCCCCTCACTCAGTAGATGTAAAGTGGTGGGGGGGTGTCCAAGAGTGAATCCAACACTGGGTCGCGTAGCTCCAATGCCGGGATCTAAAGGCAACTGGCATGGTTGTCTGTGTGTTGTGGTGTCAGTGTCAAAGAAGAGAAGTGCTCCACCACGATTATGGTGCTAAGATACAGGTATGTGGACAAAGGATGGGGAGCCTCCCCTTGATAAAGGCAAAAGTCAAACAAAAATATAAAGTCCTTTTTTTTTTAAGGGCTGCACACCTTGCCTCCCTGATATAATGTCACTTCCCTGTTTGGTTGGCGAAAAGCAACAAGGTGGGGATGAGGAGGGGCCGCCAGGCCATCCACCTAGAGCATGTGAAAAATGAATAGACTTTTTGCTAAGCCCACATAGAACATGCAATGGACTTTAATACTTTCCAACAAAGCAGCCGCCCCAGGCCTCCCCCCAGTCGGATCACCAACCACAATCAAACCTAAAAGCCATTGTAAAGTTACCAGAAGACAGTGTAATAACGTGCAAGTCCTCAGTGAGATTAGTAGTGTCTCTCTTGAGGTCAGTCGTTTCAGTGTCTTCCCTGTTTTGCTTCCTCGCTGTAGTTGCTGCTTGGATCTTAGACCATGGATGGGCATCCGTTGAGGACGATGGAAGCTTCTTGTTAGCCGGTTGCCATTGCCTATGGTCTGTCTCCTTCATCAGGCCTGGAGCGACGATGTTGTCCACTGCAATACCCAGAGAAGCTAGGTATTTTTGGCATCCTAGGCATTTCAAACGTCTTTACCCAACTGTCCGAGGTGATCCTCAACTTTCCGGGGAAATCCACCTGAGCTTTCAGGCCCTTAGCTCTAAGCTCCTTAACAATAGGGAACCATATTTTCCTCCTCACCATGGTTGTAGGGGCGTAATCAGGTTCAATAAAGAACCTTTTGTTGCCAAAGACAATCTCCTTCTGTGACCAGGCCTTCTGGGGGACAAAACTTGTTAGAACAACAGAATAGCACAGAACAGTTCAAACAGAATCATGAGACAAGGAAAAGAATCAAATGTCCAGCCAAGAATTCTATTGCAAACTTTGCAGAATTTATTTTCTGAAAACATTTCATAAGACTCAATCCATATAAACAGTTATTTGGCTCCATGGAGCTGGGAGGCACTTCTGATCTGTAGACACTTGACAGTGGCAAAGGGCCATGGCACAGTTCTTTAGGGATGCTAGTCCCAAACCTGGATCCCTCTCACTAGTGGAGCTAGGCAAGCTAGGCTGAAACTGGGCGCCAACTCTTCCCTGAGCTGTCACACTGCTGTAATGGGTATCTCTGCACCGGTGGACAAGGGATTATGGCCAAGGGCCCTGAGCTTCCACCAAGGGGTCCTCCAGAACTGACCTCTCACTTACTGATCCTGGGCCTACCATGGCAGTAACCAACCTCACCATGGATTTTCCTCACACAGAGCTTGGCAGGCTTCTCGATTCTCCTTAACTGGTGTGGAAGGCACTAGTGACCATTCTACCCATCTCCAATGTTCTGCGGGAGAACTTTCCTTCACTCTGGGACCCGGGGTGGCAATTGGCCCATCCTGGTCCTGGACCTTGGCCCTGTGTCCACTCCCCAAACCCCATGGCTCAATGCTTGAAAAAGAAGCCGACCAAGGAGATACACAGAGACCCCATTTTCCTGCAGTGGAATCCTTTTATAGTCCGATGCCAGGGCCATGCTCATCTATGGATCCTGGCATAAATTTGGGCACAGATGCCAGCTGGGCATCATAGTAACCCCTGAAATGGAGTGGGGGTGTCACACTTTCCCCTCACTGAAATGCTTCCCCTCTCAGTGAAGCCTTTAGGCCAGCATCCCCTGCACTGGGTCCAGTGGGATAATGTGCATCTCTCCCGCCCACCTCAGTGACAACGGTTCCACCAACCGGGCTGCATAACTGTAACCCCTCCCATCCTCTAGGTGAGCAAACCCACCTAACTAAATTCACAAGTCTCTCACTATTCCCATACCTCCTGGGGCATGGTAACCTGGCCTGAGTTCCCACAGGTAGTTTTCCGGGTACTATTAGGGCTGGTGTCCCACCCTGCTCTCCCCCCAGGGGACCCAAACTACACCAAGCTGCCATCACAGTGAGGGATCCTCTGTCCGCACCAAGGGAATGTTAGATGCAACATTTTTTCTCCTACTACTAACTTTACATTTAAGGAACCCATCCCAGTCCAAACCACCGAGGTCAAACATTGCTTTTAACACTACCAACACACAGTAATATGCTGCTGTACTGTTATTCCCCTGACTGAAACGCTTCTGTGCAAATTACTATCTAAAGACACTATCTATGGTATCTTAATCTTCTATAACATACTACTCTATTAGCTCACTATACTAATATTTTAACATTTTCAATTCTACACATTTACTAACAATTCACTTATAGCAGATAAAGAGCGGCACCAAGGTGCTTAACTATGATAAGGGTGCTCTGGAGCCAAGTTCAATAGGGGTCAATTTTTACTGTCTCTTTTACAGAGCCCATTTCCCTTTCTCCACTTTCTGGTTATGCCAAAGTACTCCCTCATTTAACTACTATTACTATATTTCTAAGCTAAAACCCATTCCCCTTACCTTAACCTACCCCATAAGACTACATTCTACTTAGCATTACATTTCACATTACTTTAGCATGCACTGAAATGTGTCAAAAGCAAACAATTGTTTTCAGGTAGTTTTGTTTCAAAGACTACAAACAACAACTTTTTTGCACAGTCTCACCCATGTCAGTTTGTCCATTTGGGGGCAGCAGCAGTCCACACAGCAGCACCAGAGGGGCACTGAGTCACTTTACTTTTTCTTCATCACCTTGTAGTCCTTGGGTAGATTGTCCAGGGCAAAATAGAAACAGGGGTCTGGCTTGATACACTCTGCTCCATGACAATCCTTGCTGACTGCATAATATTACATTCGGCTTCCAGTCTGATCTTGTACCAGCACAAAGGTCCTGAACAGGGTGACCATTGCCCAAATGGTGGACACAAATATGGATCTTGCAGTAGTTATGACCTTCCCTCGGTCATACGTGGAATCAAAGGGCCCCACTTTGTTCCTCAGATGAATTTTCTCAATAGCTCCATAGAGCATCCAATCAGCTTACCTTGTTCAATGATGTCCCACAGGCACTCACTTATGTAGGGGTAGTTGTCTCCAGGGTATTCTTTTTTCAAATACCTCCTCACCCAACACTCCACCTAGCTCCAGGAAGGGATGGAGCGAATGCTGATCCATGGAGCCTGCCCCTTTGGCAGCCAGCTACCCTCTCAATATCTCAGCTCAGCTCCGTGGTGCTCTTTGCAAACTGTGTGAGAGGCCTTTCGGCACCATGCAATTCTGCTTAAAGTTGGACCAGCATAACATTCTGTGGTGATTTGCATATGCAGCCCTTGATGCTTTGCATTGTGGGGGCATGTAGGATTTCAAAGACTGTTTTTTGCCTCTGAAGAATATCCAGTGATCCTTCTGCTGTATCAACAGAACTGTCACATCCATGTCTAAACATTTTTTTGTTTTGTTTTGTTTTGTTACCAGTTCTACCCTGTGTACTTGTATTCTTTTATTTATTCATTTATTTGTTTTTTGATTACCAGGTAGGTGCACTAGACAATAATGTCCCTGTTTTCAGGCAGGACAGAGAAGAGTACAGTTACAAGCAATCATGAAATGCAATACAGTATGAAGGATAAAACATTTAAAAAGTTAAGGGTACCTAGATTACAATACAAGAGCAGCAGAAATATTCAAAACAGTGCAAGACTACTTACTTGAAGAAGTGGGTTCCTTATATAGCCTGTCATTTTCTGATGAAGACCTCTGTGTAGTTCAGAAGCTTACAGTTCTATAAATCTCTTGTTAGTCCAGTAAAAGGTATCAAAATCACCCACTTTGTTCATCTATTTATTCATGTCATACTCTGTCACCATACTGTAGATGGTGTTTCACCAGAGTCTGCATTTTAGTAGGGTTCCTCTCTCAATACAGATATATCAAGGGTCACCCTTTTTGATAAAATTCTACTGAGAGCAAAATGCCATTGGATGTTTGAGCAGGCTGGGGACTGCACCTTCCATCATGTAGCACTTGATTTGGATTGTAAGTGTGGATTTAAATTAAACTGAATTATCCATCTTACACATGCTTCATGTCTCTTTTATTTTTGCAACTGCATAGCCTGTGGAGGTGAGATTGTGAGCCTTTTTTGTTCATATTGCTGTGTTTAGCCTTATGCAACTATTCTGTGGGTGACCCCTTGTGAGTTTTCATAAGCAATGCTTTCCCTATGCTCATTTACTGCCCTACTGCCCCTGGTACTGGGATACAAATGACCCTCTACGTACCGCTATACTGGTTGAGACCTAGTTCCCAGGCCCTACCCTGATGTAAGCCTCTATAAGCTAGACTCCCACTGGTCTGGGCTGGTCCATACAGGTCTGCCTCCCTGCTTGATTGCTCTGAAAATTAGCTTTGCAATTCCTTTCATACTTCCTCAGCATTTCACAAAACTAAAATCCTGGTCTCTTAGTGGACGGATTTCCTCTTCCCATCCTCAGCATCAATCAGCTGCTTTTCTCTGTTAGAATCCTGCAGCAGGCTGGCCTGGTTGCACTGAGGGTTGAGGCGCTGGACACCTTACCTCACGCTATGCTGGTGACTCGTGTTCGGGAATGAGCACGGGTCGCTGGGGGTTGGCAGGGTTGGAGAAGGATTGAGCATCTGAAGGACTGCTCTTCTTCTCTGGGGAGAGGGGGATACCAGCAGTCGGCAGGTGACTGCCCCCTGGTGGAAACTGGGGAGCAGCACTGCTGAGGCTGCAGAAGTAGGGGCGGGAGAAGGTAGACGCCGGGAAGTATGCATATGGAGGCATGCATACTCTTTTCATTGACATCACTGCATGCCCCTTCCCACAGGGGAACCACAATATCAAGAGAAAAAATCCTCTTCAGCATGAAGGGTGCTCTCCAGTGCCATCAGATCCCCCACAAACTAGCTCCATCCTGGATCCACCCTCCTGGCCTCCACAGTAGTGGGGTACATACCTGTCATGACACGACCAGTAGGGTAGTGATGGAAAGGTTAGAGCTCTGCCCGGGACCGGAGTGACTGCCAGACTAGCTGGCTAGATGGGGTGGAAGGAACCAAAGGTACAATGTCCCCCCAGCCATAGAAAGATACATAAATAATCAAAAAAAAGAAAAAAAGAATCTTGCAGGAGGATGAGTCACAATGGAATGCACAAATTTAAAGTCCCAGCCATCACCAAGATTCTGAACCCTTTCTCCACTGTGAAAATAGATTCGGATAACATGAACCCGGAGAAGCTACATCCAGGTCACCACAGTATAAAACAGAGCTCCGAGCAAGGGAACACATTTGGCACGTGCGCAGAGACTCGTGTGTCTTGCGTGTCCTGCATGGACAAGGGGGTAGGGACTGGACATTATCGCAAGCAAACCTAATACATAAGTGTTAAACTTAATTTATATAGCACTGAAGCAAGGGGGTGTAAAGTACTTGTTTAAGTTCTGGGTCATACTGTACACTGTACAAATTAACTTGAAACATTGAGGGTGTGGAGAAAAATTATATAAATAATGTCCTGAACATGTTATGTAACTAGGGCACTGTCTTTAGATGCAGCAGTTGCCATATGTTCACAAGCACTGGAACCTACGTTTGTAATAAATGTGTGGAAATGGGGCACCTAAAGAGGGAGCTATATAATTTAAAGGGACAGGCCAAAAGTAATATAACTGATGGAGCATTCCCTGGTCACAGAGCATGCGATCAGGGGAACATCTTCATGACACTAGCTCATATGAGGAAGAGGTTGCAAGTGAACAAAATGTAAATTAAATGGATACGGGAGATACAGAACAAGGAGACTGGGCTCAGATAAATCAAATGGCAAAAAATTAAAAGGACGAGGGCTCTAGGTAACACAGAGATAGCACTTTTCAATAAATATATACCACTAAGCCTAAATGATGACAATGCACCTGAAACACCTGACCCTGCAGGAAATGACAAAACAATACTAGTTATTGGAGATTCTCTTCTATGAAGAACAGACACTATCATATGCAGAACTGACAAGACAAAGACAGTGGTTAACTGTCTACCTGGAGCCGGGTTAAGGATATAAAAAGTATTCTCCCCAGAGTTGTGGACAAAAAGATAAACAGCCAAATAGTGGTCCTACATGTTGGTATCAATAACATTGGAAAGGACCGTGAAAAGGATATTGTGGAGGACATAGTGGATCTTAGCACCACGGTCAAACATAAGGGACAACAACCAATAATATCCAGACTATAACCAAACCTTAACTGTCATGAGGGAAAAAATCGCACAATGCAGAGGATAAATACCCATTTACAGAACAGATGTATGGGAGAGGGGGTTCGATTTATAAACACCTGGGGTACCTCTTACCAAAAAGAAAATCTATACACCAGGGATGGATTGCACCTCAGCAGCACTGGAACGCAAACCTTGGCCAAAATTATTAAAAGTAACCTGCCAGCCGACAATTTAAACTAACTCCTGGGGGGCTGGGGTATGGTCTAGCTTCCTCACCTAAGTCATGCATTGCACAAGTACATACAGCAAACACAAATAACAAAAATAACGCCGTTGAATTGAACTGTTACTTAATAAATGCAAGAAGACTCCACAATAAGAAAGATGAGTTGGAAGCTTAACTGGATGTTCAAACAAATATTGCTATGGTTTTTGTAATGGAGACCTGGTGGTCAGGAGATGATGAGTGGGGCAGAGAAATAGCTGGGTACACTCTGTATAATCTAGATAGGAAGGAGAGGAGAGGAGGGGAAGTAGCAGCATATATATCAAATGCTTTAAAATCAACAAATATTTCAGAGAAAATTAAAAACAAAGGACGCAAGTTAAAATCAATATGGATTAGAATAGACATTGGGAAAAATAAAAACATTATTTTCGATCTGTGCTACAGACGTCCTGGCATTAACAACATAGTAGCGGAACACATAAATGAGGAACTTGAGAAAGCCTATGAACTAGGCAGAGTTGTATTCATGGGAGACTTAAACTTTGGTGATATTGTTTGGGACAAACAGGAAGCAACTAAACAACATAGCATTGCCTTTTTAGGACTAATGGACCAATTGGGACTCACACAATTTGTAAAGGAACCTACTAGAGGAGAAAATATCCTAGATATAGTCCTAACCACTAAGGAGATAAACACTAGAAATTGTAACGTAAATGAGCCTCTGGGGAGCAGTGACCACAATATTGTCCAATTTACTGTCCAAGAACATACCTCTATAATAAAAGGATGAAGAGAGGTCTATAACTTCAGTATGGCTAACCATATACTTATACAAGAGGACCTGGGAAGAATCAACTGGGAAAATATCCTAAATAATAAAACTGTAACTGAAATGTGGGATATCATAAAAAAAAAATATTTTCACCATCTGTGAAGTGCATATAAAGAAAATGAAGAAATACAATAATAGAGGCATCAAACCTAAATGGTTGACTAAATCGCTGAAAAAAACTAGTCAATAAAAAATGTCGGCTCCACATCAACTATAAAAAAGAACAAACAGAAGACACACAGATGCAGTATCTAACTGCCCCCAAAAAAGTATAAAAGTGTAATAAAGGAAAACAAGCAGAAGTTGGAAAAAATAATAGCCAGCTCTGCTAATAAGGACAACATGCAAGAATTTTATGGCTATGTAAACTCGCTGCACAATTCTAACTCGAGGCTATGCTCTTTTATGGCAGGCAACCAACAAATTGTAGACCCTAGAGACATAATGAGTAAATTTAACCCATATTTTGCCTCTGTTTTCTCTAATAAGACAGTCTATTCAAGGAAAATCCCAGTTAACATAGTAGCCGACATCAAAATAACTGCAGAAGGGGTTATAAAAAAAAACAAAAAGTTAAAAAAATATGCACTCAGCAGGACCTGATAATATCTCCAAAGTGATGCTAAAGCTTCTATCACCCCACATTGCCACCCCATTAAAAATGATATTTACTAAAACAATAATGGATAATGATGTCCTATCAGACTGGTTGACTGCAAATGTGGTACCAAAACACAAGAAGGGTAGCAAAGCTGGCCACACTAACTATAGGCCCATCAGCTTGACATCTGTTCCTGGGAAAATAATGGAGTCAATACTCAAAGAAATAATAAATTCTCATTTAGAAAGTAGCAACTTAAAAGATCAGGTTCAGCATGGGTTTATGTCGGATAGATCATGTGTGACAAATTTGTTGTGTTTTTATGAGAAAATATCGACAGCTTTAGATAAGGGAACACCTTTGATTGTGTATACTTAGATTTTTCCAAGGAGTTTGATAAAAAGTCTCTCATAGCGAGATTATTCAGAGTCTAATAGATAAACAGATAGATTATAGAATTTTGAACTGGATAGCGAGCTGGTTGCGGGATACAACACAGAGGGTGTGTGTTAATAGTTACTGTTCATCTCCAGTGCTGGTAACAAGTGGGGTGCCACAGGATTTGGTGCTTGGACCAGTGCTGTTTCAAGTATTTATATCTAGTATGGGTCAGGAGTCAGCAAATTGGCTAAGTAAATAAGCAGATGATACAAAACTGGCTGGGGTTGCACTAAATAATGACAATATAGCTAGTATCCAATCTGACTTGGACAACATCCAAAAATGGGCTAGCCATAGAGGAATGAGCTTAATGTAGATAAGTGCTGTGTTATACACCTTGGGAAGCACAATATGAAAAGAACATATTTCTTAAATGGCTTCCCACTAAGAGAATCAACTGAGGAGAAAGACCTAGGAATAACAATAAATGAAATCTAACCTATGAATCACATTGTAACAACCACATTACAAAGGCTAAGAAAGTTTTATGGGCCATAAAATGCAACATTCGGAGTAAGAGTGAGGAAGTCATAATGTCATTGTACAGATCTTATGTTAGACCAATATTGGACTATGGGAGCCCTGTGTGGGGCCCCATTACTTAGGTCCATGTCAATAAAATTGAAAAAATACAGAGACATCCTACTAATTTAATATATAACCTAAGAACCATACAATATAGTGATCGCCTCCAGAAATTAAACCGTATGCCTCTTGAAACAAGAAGAATATGGGAAGACCTTCTTTTATGCTGTGATGTCATGCAAGATGACTACTCGCTAAATGAATTCAACTTAGAATTTAAGAATGATAAAATAGGCACCAGGGGGCACCCTCTTCAACCAAGTCCTAAGAAATTTAACACTAACAAAAGAAAGGCGTTTTACATGAAGAGGATGGTGAATCCTTGGAACGGAAATTGCCTTTTGAGGTTATTACTAGTAAAAACACGACCCAATTTAAAAGAAGACTAGACCAATATATCTTGGGTGGTAATGGTTTGATGTATTATGGGTGGATGGATAGTAGCAAACATGGGCTTACAGCCTCCACAGATCCTTACACCTTAGCATGACCCTTAGTACTGCATCAGGACACCTTTTAAAAAATACATTACAATTTTCATAAAGCTTATTCCTAAACATATTCCCACCACCGCAGTTAGAAAACTGACCCTTCAGGCTTTCTGCTGATTTTTTTTTCTTTTTCTGTACATATTGGACCATAGGAATCCCAAGTCACTAGAGACTGAAGTTCCCTTCTGTGAAAATTTCATTCCTGCTTTACAGCACTGTGCCACTTTCCGGAGGAGAAAATTATGAGTTTTGCTCCATTCTTTAAATTTACATTGTTTACCATTCTGTGGCTTAAACTATGCACCTGGTAATTATTTGGTCCAAACTTCTACCAGGAATATTCCCATAGGTTCCTTTTACACCTGCTGCTCAAGAGTAGCACTCCTCCTCCTCCTCCTCCTAGGCTCTTCCTTGCTGACTCCCCCTCACACAGCATGGCTCCTGGATATTCTGCTCCTCATCTGGACCACTTCTCTTTCGAGTGCTAGCAACCCCATGTTCCTGGCCACGTGGACATCTGGTACTATGTTTTCCAGGTAGAGCGTTCTTCAGTGCATAAACACTGATTGTTGTGTGTACTTCTGTTACATGCCGGCTGAGTTACAGTAACTGGTAAAAAAAAGTGTGCACATATCTGTAGTTATGAAATCTTCACCATTTTGATTTCACTCATGTCTTCTTAAATTACCTACAGTTTTAATACTAATCACATCAAGCAATAACTATTTACATGGCTGTGGTCCTCAGATCATTTTCTGACCCGCTGTGGCATTATTTGATTAAAATATTTGCTTTTGTTACTGGAACATTCATAGAGTATTTGTGCACCATACAGGATTTCCCCCTGCAGCCTCCTGCTATCTGGTAATGGCACCTTATTGTATGTATGGGAGACCATTCCCCTTTCACAATGTGCTCCCTTCTTATATTTTATTATTTCTTTGTAGCCAGTCCCTCAGACATATTTCTAGCACATGTAGCCTGCTAACTAAATGATTTAAAGGTTTATTTAAATAAGAAAATGGACCCTTACTTTTCAGAGTGCTACTGCTCTCTTTTCTCTCTCACACACTGAACAAGAAGGCCACAGCCTGACTTGTGACCTTGATAATGGTTCACACTTGCTGCCTGATTCTCCTCTGAAGGGAGTCCCTTCCCAGCACCGTAGTGATGACTCGCTAGATCTACTTCTCAGCTCCAACTCTCCTCCTGTCACACCACAAGTACAATAGGTGCCACTCAAAACTGCTGCTCTGTAAATAAATAAATAAAACAGCTGCCTCTTTTTACTCTGGCACAAATACTTATCACAACATTAGCAATATACAAGTATAATACCCTCAGCCAGCCCAGTGGCGCTGAGGGTTGAAGCGCTGGATGCCATGCCAGCGACCTGGGGTCGGGAATGAACTCGGGACATTTGGAGGTCAGCCAGGGAGGTAAAGATTGAGCATCTGGAGGACTGCTCTCCTTCCTCAGGTAGGGGGTTTGTGCTACACGCATCAGCACAACAAGAGGAGTTCAGCCCACACCCAGGGTGCTTGGCTGCCTCCACGGAGGTGCAGACAGCTGCTGCACCCACTGCACGGGCGAAGGCACGGGGGAGAAAACAGAGGTAAAATACCGGGACCCATCAGAACCCATGTTGGCCCTGATGGACCAGAGGATATACCCCTCGGGGGGGGGTTGTAGCCCTAGCCAGGTTTGTGGAGGTGGTATAAACATGTCATGATAAAAAAAAAGAATGCCCTCCAGGGCTGGCAGTATTGGGCTGTATCAGACCGCCCAGGGGTGTAATAGGCTCCACACACAGGTGGAGGTCCCAAAAGCTCCTGAAAGGTCCAGTATAGCTCAATACTACCCACTCTGGAGAGTATTATTGCACTTAGAAAATGGGTTATAGGTGACAGATTGTTTATAATTTAAATAAAAAAATACCTAAGACTTGATTGAGAGTAATTTTTTTCTGTTATGGCAAAGTAGTCCCTCCACTGATATTACAGGGGCACAGCCATGCCCATATAGTTAGGGTCGAGTAGCCTGTTTAATGTGAAACCTCAAATTTTGCACTTTAACAACTTTGCAACCATTCAATGGATTTGCACAAAATTTGGTATGCGCTGTCCAGTGGGGTAGACTTGACAAGTTTCATTCTGGTTGGATGTGTGGATTATGAGATCCGGATAGTATCAGAAAGTTAAAAGTCACCACTTTTTGCTGTTTTTTCCTCATCACCTTGCGCTCAGACGGTATGGAATTTTGGTGTGATTTTTTTTTTATGGTAGAAAGAACTTGAGTAACAGAACTGCCAGTGTCTGGTGCAAAAATATTAACCTGTTGCAAAGTTATTCAGTTTCTAAGTTCCTATTATTTCCTATGGGAAGTTCATTTTTCAGGATAGAGGTAAAAAGTTCGACAAAGGGATTGGTCTCGGAAAAAAGGATTCAGTCTCATGAGATCATTTTCTTTATCATGAGAATAAAATCCTTTTTTGTGAGAGAAAAATTATTTTTTGTGAGCCGCTACCTTGTTTTTTTTTTTTCCAGGAAATCAAATGCATGGAAATACTTAAAAATGTTGACATTTTACAAATCAAACACCAGAATCTAACTAAACAAGACCCATTTAGCTAGATTCTGCTGTTTGTTTTTCACAACTAGGGCCAGAAATACTTTTTCTGGGCACCTGAAATCCCAGGTGCCCAGTTTAATGAGAGGAGCCTTCCGTCACACTCTCTGTATGACAGCAGCGGATTTTATTAAGTTCTGCAGCTGCAGCTGAACTCCTGCTGATGGCTACAGTGTGTGTTGTAAGCCTCCTTGTTTTCCCTGGTGTCAGGTGGCACCCCTCACTCCCCGATCACTGTTCCTTGTAAATAAAAGATTCCCTGGTGTCTAGTGGCAACTCCACCCTCATTGCCATCTCCATAATGTTTATTTGAGTTCCTGGTGTCTAGTGGCACCCCACCTCCATCGCCTTTATCTCCTGTTTTTTTATTTATATAATCTGACACCAGGATGCCCACCCCCGGTGTTGGATGCCACCAGCCCCTTCCCTTGCAGCCCATTGTTTAATTTATAGTGCCAACATTGTGGGGCCCAATCCCTGTGTCGGTATTACAACCCCCCCATAGTGTGAGACACTGGGGAACCCATCCCCAGTGTCCTGAAACATTTATTTTTCTTTACTATCCTGTAAAGAAAAGAAAACAGTCCCCCAACATCTTTTTTTTAACCTGAAAAAATAAAAATGGTTCCTCGTTGTCACCCTCCTCCATCACGATCCTCCCACAGAGCATCCACCACCCCACACCCCCTCCTTACCCTATAATTACCACCGGGGGTTGTAGACTGTCATCTTGTGTGGACTGAAACACATCTGCACTCTTCAAAGCCGAAATGTGAACTGAGGAATCAAGGTAAGTGCCGTATAATGTATTTCATTGGCCTTTTTTATTTATTTGTATTATGTATTTATTTATTTAAATTTTGGATTAACACCTTTGAGCCAGAGGCTCTTTTACATAGGTTCAATGTCAGGTACAATTACAGATAAGTGCAATATTAAGACAAGAAACAAAATATAGCAAAATGGCACAGGCAAATGAAAGTTACAAAAGCAGTGTTCTGAACAAAAGCAATGACAAACTATTATATAACCATAAGAGAGATTGTTGCCGCCGTCAGGCTTTATCAATCATAAGTGCAAGAAAGGGGAAAAGGCAGTTGGCCAAAGAGGAAGGGCTGGAGTGGAGAAGGAGGAGACTATGCCAGGACAGCAAGTGTCTGATAACTAAGGAGGGGGATAGAATTGAGTAAAAGAGGGTGGAGGTCTAGCAGAAGTTTTAAATTAGGAGGCTAGGAGAGCCAGGGGGACGGGGAGGTCAACAGTGGTGGGAAGGGAAATGAGCTATTGGTTGATGGTACAAGAAGAATGGTCATGGGGGAGCAGCTAGGGGACAAGAGGGAGTAAAGCAGGGGAGAGGGGGTGAGGGAGGGAGAAAAGAGGGCTGAGGTTATGGGAAGGGTAGGGAAGGGTTGGGGAACAGGAGGAGAGTAGAGGTGAGCTCTAGCCACAAGGGACTTTCGAAGATTGCTTTTAAATAACCCCAGAGAGGATGCGTTTGTGATTTCACAATGTAGTGAGGAAAATCATTTTGGAGCTCTGGCTGTGAACGAGCACTGCCCTTGTGTAGTCTGACAATGAGGGACCTGAAGGGTGGAGCAGTCCGTACTTCTGGTGCGATGAGTGTTGTAGGAGGGGTTGAGGAGCTTCTGCACTCCAAGGGGAAGGAGACCAAGGGAGGCCTTTTTTACCATGAGGTAGGTGTGGTAGAGTAGTCTACCCTGTAGTTGTAGCCAGTTAGCCTGCTCATTAAGGTCACAGGTGTGGGTCCAAGGGGCAGCCCCAGTAAGAAGCCTGCAGGCCTTATTCAAGGCAGCTGAAATACAAGTTAGGGCAGTGTTGGTAGCTGACCCGTAGATCACTAACCTGTAGTCTATAATTGCAACAATTGAACTTTGGATAGCTTGCTTGAGGGCTTCAGCTGTAAGGCAATGCTCGTGCCTATAGAAGATGCCGATGCAGGAGTTCGCAGATCTGGCAACATAGTCAAAATGACTAGAAAAGGACAAGGAGCTATCCAATGTCACACCAAGGTACTTAAAAGTTTGAGTCTGCTCCAGAGAGCTGCCTGAGCAATTACGGACTGTCAACTGTTTAGCTTTATGTTTATTGTGCGAGCAATGGAAAAGCATTGTTTTTGTTTTTTGTAGTTGAGCACAAGCTTCTGCATGACGAACCATTCCTCCACTTCCGCAGAACTTTCCTGGAGCTGTCTCTCTAGCAGAGTTGGGTTAGAGTTCTTAGCGAAAATTACCACATCATCTGCATATAGGAGGATTTGTTCTGAGCAGTGGGCTGGGAGTTTGTTGAGAAAAATGCTGAAGAGTAATGGTCCCAAGATAGATCCTTGGAGAACACCAGTACGGACAGGAAGCTTAGTCAAGAGTGAGTTACCTATCTTAACTTGCTATGAGTGATCCGAGAGGTAGCTGTTAAACCATCATAGGATGTCAGTTGCTAGCCCTAGATTAGCAAATTGTTGAAGCAATAATGGATGACTGACCATATCAAACACCTTGGTCAGGTCAATTTAGGCGGCACCGACAAGAAGGCCTTAGTTCAAAGCTTCATGGATGTAGCCCGTGAATTCTAGAACTGCAGTAGTAGTGCTGTGATCCTTTCTAAATCCGTGTTGCTGGGGGCACTGTAGGCTGTATTTCTCCAAGTATTCTACCAGTTGGTTGACAACAATTCGTTCGAGGGCTTTAGATGGGGGGGGGTGGATATGGGCCTGTAATTACTATGATATGCCCTGTCTCCACTTTTGTGGATGGGGGTCACCTGGGCTGACTTCCATTTGTGAGGGAAGTGAGAGAGCATGAAGGACATGTTGATAATCCTAGTTAGCGGGGACAGGATAACATCAAGAGTAAGGGCGACGAGTTTCAGGTCAGTTGAATCCCCACTTATTCTGGTCTTACCAAGCACTTTTAAAATGTATTTTTTGGCTACACTTTCAGTAACAGCCTTAAAATAGAAAGGAGAATGCGCACGCTCTGTGACTGGCAGTGAATTTGTGCCGGCCCAGGGGGTGGGTTCAAAGAAGTTTGGTGGTAGGACATGGCTGAGATCTGTAAAAGCAGAGTTGAAAGTGTTGACGATAGCTGTAGGGTCAAAGGTAATGTTGTCATCTATACTGAGCATTAAAGACAGTGCTCTAGTATCTTTCCCAGTAATTTCTTTAAGATTGTTCCAAAATTTCTTACCGTCTTTCCAGTCAGTGACTAGGGCATTTCTGTAGAAGGTGGCTTTTGCTAGGTGAATAGCCCTGGTACAGGCATTTCTAGCAGTCTTGTAAGCCTGAATATCAGCACTCCTGCCAGTAGTCCTTGCACGATACCAAACTTAAGTCCGCGATTTCATTTGTTGCAGGAGGTTGAACGTAGTCCATGGATTGTCAGTTCCCTAATTTTCCATTTTTATAAGGGCATGAATGTCACAGGCTGCATTAAAATTTGAGATGAAGAATTTGAGGGCAGTGTCCACGTCCCCCGCTGAGTTGATATGAGACCAGCCTTGTTATTGCAGGAGTGTTTTTAATGGTTGTAAGTGCCCTCTGGTAAGCACCCTGCTATAGACGGTTTTATGTGGGGGTATTTATGTATTTGTTTGACCATTGACACAGTATGGGAGAATCATCACTTATGGTATCTGGAAGAACTTCAGTAGGTGTGATATGGTCAGGATGTTTAGTGAGAGTAGTGTACTGGTCCCTGTTCTGTAGTTAGTCCTGGTGGGCGACTGAACCAGTTGTGTGAAGTTAGCTGCAGACAAGGCATCCTTGAAGTTGCTTGCATTTGGCGAGAGCCAGTTTACATTAAAATCTCCAAGAATTATGACCTCCAAGTTGTGTTTTAAGTTATGAATGCAGTTCAGTATTGAGTTTAGGCTCAGGGGTACCGACTTGGGGGGAATGTATACCGAAGATATCGTCAAGGCCTTGTTGTGGGCTCCAAGTAGTAGCTTGATAGCAAGGAACTGTATCTCAGTCCTTAGACTAGGTAGGGTCAGGGCGTGTCCCATTAGGGTCTCTTTCAAATAAATGGTGCAGCCACCACCTTTTTTAGTAAGTCTATCCTGCCGGAAAACTGAGTACCCCAGAATAGAAATTGCGTGATCTGGGATCGTGGGGGACAACCACGTCTTGATCACTGATAGGACATCGAGATTATGTTGGGTGACCCAGACAGTGAGTGCATCGAGTTTCCTACAGTATGTAGGTTGCAGACATTGATGCTGGCAAGGGTGAGGGTCCCAGTATTGCATTTGGCATTGTGGCGGTCCTGAGGTGGGCCAGAATTGGGATGGATATTTCCAGAGGTCAGGAGAAGTAGGAGTAGTAGCCATTTGGGAAATTGCTTGAGGTACTTGCTATGTAGCTGATGTCCCTTTTTCCCAAAGGGTGTATGGACTTATGCTGTACTTGAGCAGATAGTAGAGAGAAGCAATAGCATGCTGTGAAGGGTGGGTGTGCATTCCATGGGCTTGGGAGTAACTGTGGGGGATGGAGAATACTCTGTGCATGGGGTCACTACGGCTACAGTCCCATAGTTATACATATTGTAGTTTTCAGGGAGTGAAGACAGTGCAGGGGATGTGTACTTACTGGTAGAGTCAAGGGGTGATGACAGTAAGAGCAGGATAAGGAGGAGAGGCAAAAGGAGAAAGGTTGCCATGTTGGCGGATGTGGGTAGAACCCTTAGAAATTACTTAAAGCACAAAAGTAGACAGTAAGCAGAAGCAGGCTAGGCTGGCCAGGTGGCAGGTGTGCTTTCTTTGCAGTCCCTAGAAATCCACTTGAGACACGGGGCAGATGATAAACAGGCCTACCGAGAATGGCAGACGTGCGTGCTTGACAGAATCTTGGACTCACTTAAGCCATGGGGCAGATGGGCAGCAGGACTGGTGAGGATGGGCAAAGAATAAGCACCAGGACCAGTAACAGGATGAATGAGAGCAAAGGGAAGCAGAAGGGAGGAGCAACAGTGTATTTAATAGAGGTCAGGGCTAGGGTGGGGAGGCGGGAAAAAAATATAATACAAATAAGACAGTAGCAAACTGTAAAATTCTCTTGAAAAAGCCAGGCTGGAGAGCCGAGCTGAAGACCTTGAAATTCAGAGGGAAGCAGAGCAACCAATAGCAGTTCAGTGGCAGGGAGTTGCAGCCAATAGACAAGCAGGACGAGAACAGCAGGGGCCAATCAAGTCGGAGACCGCTGTAGGCTGAAAAGCGTACCTTGCAGGCAGGCTTGGAGAGTGCAGCAGCGCAAGGAACCAAGCCACAGCCACTAGGGTAGCCTGGGTAGTCCGGGAGGGTAGCTTCACCTGAAAGAGGGAGAGGCAGAGGGTTAGGCCCTTCTTATTTGCAAGAGCCATTTAGCTTAAACAGTAGGAGTGACCGGGGTAAAGACAGTAGGTGTGTATAGGGACAAAGGATTGAAAGGAGAGGAGCAGTTGAATGGCAGGAAGGGGCTGGAAAGAGATTATAGGGGTGCTTGGCTAAGTGGCACCAAGGGAGCAAAATCAATGGTCAAGTCAGATAGGATGATAGACTGTTTCAGAGGTTAGACACTGAAAATCAAGCTGATCAGGCAAGTGCTGACTGGGGAGGGGGGGGAACAAGGCAACGTATCTGTTCCACTCATGATAAGTTTCAAGTGCCAGGAGGGAAACATAGGGTTTTGGGCAGGTCACAGAGGGGAAAAGCTACGAGGGGAAGCAGGCTAAAAGAAAGCAGCAGTGAGAAAGGTTTAGGTAGAAGAAAAGCAGGGTTCAGTCTTAGTTCTAGTTCACAGCATTTATACTGGCTAGCAAAAACTCTAAGGTAGTAATCAGCAATAATGCAGGCAACACCACAGGATTAGCTAAGCAGTAAAAAATATAATACAAATAAGTCAGTAGCCAACTGTAAAATTCTTTTGAAAAAGTCAGGCTGGAGAGCCGAGCTGGAGACCTTGAAATTCAGAGGGAGACAGTGCAGCAAATAGCAGTTCAGAGGGTTGCTGCCAATAGATAAGCAGGATGAGAAGAGCAGGAGCCAATCTGGTCAGCGACTGCTGTAGGCTGAAAAGTGTACCTTGTAGGTGGGCTTGGAGACCGCAGCGGCCAGCGAATAACCAAGCTGCAGCCTCTAGGGCAGCCAGGGTAGTCCGGGAGGGTAGCTTCACCTTGCAGGCAGGCTTGAAGAGCACAGCGGCCAGTGAGGAATTGAGCCACAGCCACTAGGGCAACCTGGTTAGTCCGGGGGGGGTAGCTTCACCTTGCAAGTGGGCTTGGAGAGCACAACAGCCAGTGAGGAAATGAGCTATAGCCGTTTTTGCAGCCTGGGTAGTCCAGGAGGGTATCTTCATGTTGCAGGCAGCCATGGATAGTCCAGGAGGGTAACCTCGTCTTGCAGGTAGGTTGGAGAGTGCAGCGGCTGGCAAGGAACTGAGCAGCAGCCGCTAGGGCAGCCTGGGTAGTCTGGGAAGGTAGTTTCACCTTGCAGGTGGGCTTGGAGAGCGCAGCAGCCAGTGAGGAACTGAGCCACAGCTGCTAGGGCAGCCTGGGTAGTCCAGGAGGGCATCTTCACCTTGCAGGTGGACTTAGAGAGCGCAGTGGCCAGTGAGGAACCAAGTTGCAGCAGCTGTGGTGGCCTGCGTAGTCCGGGAGGGTAACGTTGCCATTTTTAGGAATTTTTTTTCACCAAATTTTGATCAGGACCTTTTTGGGACCCCACTTCATGGACACTGCCACTGTCATTTCGTTACTCGGGGCCGGAAGGTGATTTGCAGTCGCTGCGTGAAATCACCTTATGGGACAGAATATTGAAATTTCATCACCAGTGTTCATAAGGTGGGGTCCCAACAAGGCCATGTTGAAAATCTGGTAAAAAATTCCTAAAAATGGCCGAGTTATGCACGTTCGTTTAACTTTTTCTACACACATGCATAATTTTGGTAATTTTCAATATTTTGAGTCTAAGTTTTCAACATAGCCATGTTTTACACCACCTCATGAACAGTACTGCTGTAATTTTTCACATCCTGTCTGGAACATGTTTTCGCACCTGTGGCATGGAATGGCATTTTGGCATTGATTTGAACATTTTCACCTACAGGGTTCATGAGGTAGGATCATAAGAAGACTATATTAAAAATCTGGGGTCAAAATATGAAAAAATGCCAAAGTTATGACCACTCATTGCAATTTTACTACGCCCACTCATAACTTTTGAAATTTTAAATATTTTGACCCCAGATTTTCAACATAGCCTTCTTATTACCTCACCTAATGTATGTCATAGCTGTCATGTTTCAAATCCTGCACAAAATGTTTTTTTGCACCTGTGGTGAGGAATGGTGTTACAGTTGCATAGAATTACATTTTGGTGAGGATTCGAAAATTTTCTGCAACGGGTACAAGAGGTGAGGGTAATAAGAAGGCTTTGCTGACAATTATACATGCATCTACAGATTCAGACCCTGCGCTCCCACGATAACATACAGATACTATTATACTGTCTCAAAAACTAAGGAAATAAGTTGCTAAAAACTCTGTTAATGCTCCGGTTAGGGTCAAAGCGACAAAAGTTGGGAAATGAGACATTAGGGTTTCCCTAGCACCCCACCCTCCCAAACCAGGCAGGAGACCAGGTGTGGGGTGTGCCTTTAGCTTCTCAAGCCTAACACTCACCCCATTCCCATAAGGTTTACACATCTGACCTTATTTAGAGATGGAATGGGTGAGTGTTAGGCTTGAGAAGCACAAGTGACACCCCACACCTGCTCTCCTGTCTGGTTTGAGAAGGCGGGGTGTTAGGAAAAACCCCAATGCCTCATTTCCCAACTTTTGTCACTTTGACCCTAACTGGAACATTATATTGGTTTGAAACACTAACCCTAATTCCACCTAATTTTTCCCCCCAGCGTATATCTTTATTTTAGTACCATTTGCATTCCCTCATTAAGGCACAGTTAACTGAGAGTGTTACTAGCGGGGCAGCTGTTACTTTACTGAAGTGAATAATGCTCAGGAAAGTTTCAGTGACCTAACCTCGATGGCACTGAGCACATTTCTGAAGAAACTGTGGTTGCGTCACCCCAACTCATTTACCCCCGTGTCTGCCTGGTGACCTACTGCATGACACTATAAAGGGAGCTGAAGGGGCTGCTGAGAATGACTTTTGGTGCCAGATACTGTGGTTGGAAGCATGCGTGAGGACAGCAATTATGGGATGGCAGCAAGTGCAACTGGGAGCTGGCATGATGGCGCTCCAGTTGCAAGACTGCAGTTTCATCAGAGCAGCTGTTCAGAATGCTATCTGACAGAAGCATGAATGTAAACTACAAGCACTACTAAGGATCTACAGACTTAAAAAAAGATTACTTGGTATGAAAGAACAGAAGAAGGCCAGAGCCCATCGAGACTGTTCCCCACACTATGTGGGACATTATTTATCTATTATCCCTCAACCAAACATCTAATTTGTTTTTAAAGATAGTGGCACTAGTTGCCTCTATCAATTCTTGTGTCAAGGTGTTCCATACAATGGATGCTCTTATTGGAAAAAAAGTTTCCCCTTTTGCTGTTTTTATAAGTTTTTACTTCAAGCTGTTTATTTTGCAGTCTCGGAACATGTCTCCTTTTAGAGAGAGTTAGACCACATTTTTCCATTAGATCTGGTGAATTTATTACATTAAAAACCATAAGCATATCACCTCTTAATCTTCTAGCTTGAAGAGAGAAGAGACCAGTAGCTTTTAATCTGTTCTGATAATCCAAGTTTGTTAATCTTGGAATCATTCTAGTTACTCTCCTTTGAACCTGTTCAAGAATTGCTATGTCCTTTTTTTGGTTTGGATTCCAGAAAGGGGAGCCATAGTCTAGATACGGTCTAATGTATGCCTATACAATGGAATAAGGCATTGTTCAGTGCAATTAACAAAAGTGCGTTTTATTTGCCTCAAAAGTCTGTTGGTCATGCAAGCAGTTCTAACACAGTGATCATTTGATGTAAGTTTTTTATTATTAACATATATCCCTAAATCTTTTTCACAATTTGATGAGTGAAGTGGTAGTCTGTTTATATGATGTATCGTTTTTGAATTATTTACACCGAAATGCACTACTAAACATTTGTCTTGATTAAACTGCATATGATTTTCATTTGCCCAAAGTGTTAATTTTTCCAAATCCTTCTTTAATGCAGAAATATTTTCTTGATTATTAACCTTGCCCCAATTTAGTATCATCTGCAAATTTAACTATGAAGTTATTTGGCCCTATTTGTAAATCGCTGATAAAGAGGCTAAACAATGTTGGTCCCAAGACCGACCCTGTAGTACACCACTTGTCACACTACCCGAATCAAACAAGATATCATTAATTCTGACTCTCTGAGAATGATTTGTCAACCAGTTTAAAGTCCAACTGACCATATCAGGTGACAAACCTAGATTGTGCATTTTAGTAATGAGTTTTTCATGTGAGACTTTATCGAAAGCTCTACTAAACTCCAAAAGAATTACATCAGTCAGGATACCCACATCTAGTAGAGTACTTATATTATTGTAAAAAGATATCAGATTGGTGGTGCAGGAATACTTGGGAGTAAACCCATGCTGATTTGAATCATAAACTCCTAATTTTTTACAATCTTGATCTATTAGGCCCTGGACACACTACAGAACTGTTTTTGAAAACCATTTTTAAAACCAGTTTAGCTAAATCATTTCAGTGCAGCCACACTACTCAGTAACCATTTTTGAAAATGGTTTAGTGTGGCCACACTGCTAGTATTAAAGCTGTTCTCCTTGTAACAATTTTGTGTGAAGTCCAACACATAGAACTGTGCTAGCCTGGACACACTGCAGCTAGAACTGTTTTAGGTAAACCATTACAGCTTAAAACACTTTTATTCCTGGATAGACCTGTAAGTAAAACCATGCTAGCTCTAAAATGTTTTTAAAAATGGTTTTAAGACTAGGTATCTAGCTGGGTTTAAAAACACTTTTGTTAAAACGTTTTAAGGGGCTTGTAGTCTGTCTGCAAACAGTACTAGGGGGATTTAAACTGTTTTAAGGCACTTAAACGGTTTTAAGTTCCCCAGTGTGTCCAGGGCCTTAGAGACTTAATTACTCGTTCCATTAATTTACCAGCCACTGAAGTCAGGCTAATTGGACGATAATTTTGCACAGAACCTCTATTGCCTTTTTTAAATATGGGAGTAACTATTGCTGAACGCCAATCATTTGGTACAATGCTTTCTTGTAAGGATTTATTGAAAATAATTGACAAAAGTATAGTAATATTTATAGAGGTTTCGATCAGAAACCATGGATGAACACCGTCTGGGCCCGGACTAGTATTTTTTAAGTTTTTGATAGCCTGTATAGTGTCAGTTGGATAGAACCTATGATAATCTAGTGGTGAACTTTAAATGTACTAATAGGTGATTTTTGAGAGAAGACAGAACAAAGTACTTATTAAAAGATTAGAGGTTTCTATATCAGATAGAGAAAAGCCATTTTGTTATAATGGGACCAATGGTCCTTGATACACCTTTTTACTATTTATATAGGAGAAAAGAGATTTGTGACAGTCTTTTGTGTGAGCTAGTTTAAATTCTAGCTTATTTTTTGCCAATTTAATAGAATTTTTTAAGTTTTTCACAGATAGTCTGTATTTATGTAATAGAGTAGTTTTAAATGGAACAGAACTATTCTTAAGTTTCCTAAAAAGTTTATTTTTTATTTTAATCTGATTTTTAATTGTCTTATTGAACCAAGGCAGAATTTTTCCTTTATTATTAAATTTCCTCTTAGATGGAATAAAGGTATTTTCTAAATAATGTACAATGTTTTAAAAAGTCCCAAACTTGTTGTGTTTGTACAATTAAGAGATTAGATTCCCAGTTTATGTTTTGTAAGTATTCATTGATTTTAGAAAAATTGCTTTGTTATAATTTTTGTATAGTATAACTTCCTTTGTGTAGTTTTAAACTGTTGAATTTCAAAAGAATAGATGAATGATCACTGGTCCCAAGTGGATCCCAAATTTGTAAATTGCTAATTTGTTGCTCTGTGTTAGTAAATAATAGATCTAAAATATTAGGACCTCGAGTGGGTTCAGTAACAAGTTGTTGTAGTCCAGTACTAACTACCACATCTATTAGTCCTTTCTCAGCATGGGACTGTCCTGAGAATGAGTCCCAGTTAATATGAGGGAGGTTAAAGTCACCAAATATTACAGTATCTTGAGATTCTGAAAAATGTGTAATTTCTTTAAACATATCAGTTGTATAATCTGAATTTGCAGAGGGAGGTTGATAGATGTTACCAATAGTTATATAGGACTGCTCCTTCAATAAGATTTTAACCCATGTACTTTCCAAAGGAAAGGGAGAACACACTTCAAAAGAAGGAATATCATTTCGTATGTACATACAAACTCCACCGCCTTGCTTATCTAATCTGTTTTTATGATATAACATAACCTGGAATTTGTCTGAACCAAATTGAGGATGCATCCCACCAAGTTTCAGTTACTCCCACCACACCTATATTTAAAGTTTTACATTTGGCTTCAAATTCTGCTAATTTGAGTTGGTTTAAAGATCTTGCATTCAAAGCTAGGAATTTACATTTAGTTGTAATAATATTTTGGTAAGTATTCAGAGACTTGGGAGTAGACCCATTCTCCCCCATTGTTTTTAGTTTAAACAATGATTTATGATTTTAGTGATACTTTTCCCCATAAGTGTACTACCCCTACGACTGAGATGTAAACCATCCCAGCAAAACAAGGAAGAACGATCTGAAAATGATTCCCAGTGGGTAATACAGGGTATATCATGCTTAAAACACCACTTTCTCAGCCATTCATTTAGGACTTTGACTTTCTGCGTCAAGGTAGATGTTGCTCTTGGGACAGGTAGAATTTCAGATATATATACACAACATCCCCTATCAAGTAACAGGTTACATAATGCCACATAGTCCTGTTGTAACTGATTAAATGGGGTGTTGTTTATATCATTAACACCAGCATGTATGATAACCAGTGGATTTTCCCCCGCATTTTGTAAAATTTTAGGCATCATGGAGGTAATGTCAGATACCCTGGCCCCACGGCAGCTAGAACAAGTGTGGTTGCTCTTGTCACTATTGCATACCGCCCTGTCAATGTGTTTAATGATTGAATCTCCCAGGACTAACACTTGTTTTGAGACAGTAGGGGTACAAGAATCAGAAACAGGTGATTGTTTAACACACTCTGGGCTGATTAACTTAATAGGTATTGATTTGGTAGCATGAGACTTACTAGGACAAGTATTCATGGGCATTAACTCCTGATTGAAAAGTGTTTTTGAACCATTATTATCAACAGAGGTGATGCAGGATAAATCATGTAGCACTTCATTATTTGATACAGTCAATTGCTCAAACCTATTACGAAGTTTCAATAGGGGCACTACTGTGTATTTGACCACCTTCTTTTTTAAGAGGCTTTTGACAAAGGTCCAGTCATCATTATCATGAGAAGAGTGGATAATCAACCACCTTATAAGAGGGGCAGAGGCAACAGGTATACTAGTACTAGTCATTACAACTGTCTCCTCATCAGGAGGCATAGAAATGCTACCTAAATGTGAAGAAATTGTTCATTAGAATGAAGTTGTTCATCCATAAGATCAATGTAACTTTCCAATTCCCTAATATCAGTAGAAACTGGTTTAATATTAAGCAGAAACGCTATCTCTGCTTCAAGAATAGTAATCAGATGGCAATTAGCACATATATACTCGCTCCCATACTTTCCCTCACTATACATCAAACATTGCATACACTTACTAAGTTCGTTTTCCATTATTAAAGATGTATATTTACTAAGTAGAGGATATGCTAAATTTATCTTATCCAAGTTTATCTAATGCCAGCAGTTTCAGCGTGCCCAGCGGAGACAGCAGACACGCGTAAATGCAAATATAGCTTCTTTTAGTTAGCTGCTTTCTGAAGTTGATACAGTACCCTTCACAGCACAGAACACACACTGACTTTCTTTCTTTTCTTTGTTTTTTTTAAACCCTAAATAAGACCCTTTTTACTTCTAATAAAGTATTTGTATTGCTTAATCTCAACAGACACAGACTCCTGCTGAGATATAAGTGTTAAATTAATAAGAAGATGTAGCTTCTTTTAGTTAGCTGCTTTCTGCTCTACAAGCAAGGCTAGCAACAGGAAGTTGTAATTTGAGTCACCTGCTTTTATAGTGTGTAAGCCACACCCCCAATTAAGCTCTCTCTCCTCCTACTGGTTTAGCAAAGTAAGTTGATACAGTACCCTTCACAGCACAGAACACACACTGACTTTCTTTCTTTTCTTTCTTTTTTTAACCTAAATAAGACCCCTTTTACTTCTAATAAAGTATCTGTCTTGCTTAATCTCAACAGACACGGACTCCTGCTGAGATATAAGTGTTAAATTAATAAGAAAATGTAGCTTCTTTTAGTTAGCTGCTTTCTGCTCTACAAGCAAGGCTAGCAACATTTGTTTTATTTTCACCTGTGACTGTATACATCTTTTTAGTTCCATAGAACAGTTTCTCTGTCGATAAATGAGAAAAACAAAATGGCGGACACTTGGCACTGGGACTTGTTATTTCCCGGTCTCTGTTGGCACATAAATGTACCCCTTGCCAGGGGTCTTAGCCAGTCAGAGGCTGGGAAATCTCCCTACCTATTTTCTAACGATAAATAAACTGATCAGCTACATTAACAGGCTGGCCTCACTATTTACCATTGGCCACCAGCGCTACCAACACAATAGCCAGAGCAACAATTACTAGCCCCATAGCTACCAGCAAATGATGCAACCAATTCTATCTCATGGTGCCAGGCACCCTATAGTGTAATTATCATATCTATATGTGTGTATGTGGGGTGTAGGCAATTGCTCCCCCTAAGCGTACACTTTCAGATTACTAATGTGTTGATGATGTTTCTTTTATTTTGTGTAGATTTGACCTCCTACATAACAAGATCCCCTTGTCTACTGGACCTCCCACCAGATGACCCAGAACTCTTAGGTAACAGTTATCTTTCTTGTGGAAAAGGCGTTCAGCAGCTGTTCTAAAAGGGAAGAGGAGGAGGTGGTCTCTAAATCAAATACCATCCACATGGTGAGATGCTCAGGAATCAGAGCATCTGACACTACAAGGCCACTGGATTTACATGGAAAAAGCAAGCTTAAGAAGAGAGAGGTGGGTGGGCAAAAACCCAGGGAGAAAAAAAATCACCATAACAGGCAAAATGACCTGCCTCCACCAATATCCCCCGGGCACTCAAGCTCAGCAATCCTGTACTTCTTCCTGGAGTGTGCTGAAAGAAGGGCAGCTGGAAATGGGTAAGCCAGCTAGCAAGGAGTTGTGACTGAAGAGGTATCGCAGCAACTAGGAGAAGATTCTGGATGGGAGATGGCACACTGCACTATCAAAATGTAGGCACAATGGTAATAAAGTTGATAAGAAAAAAACTTTGATCAGCCATTCCCCAGTAATGGTGTCCTCTCAAGTCTATGTAAAAGTCCAGCAAATCCTGTTGCGGATAATCCCTTGTATCTAGTTGCTTCTCTTCCCTCTCACTGACCCATGGTGTAGCCCAAGATCCAGATCCTGCAGCAGCAGGCAGATTAAACCAAGGAGGTGGCTGCAGTGAGAGGCAGAAAAGAAGGCCCAAGATTTGGTAATGTGGGGTTACCATGTGTGGGTGGTGGAGGGAGGGAGGGGTGTCTAGGAAGCTAATGATGAAGAGAGGGGAATCAGGTAAATCTGTGTGGTTGGGTGGGGGACACATTATAGGGCAGAAAGGGACAGGGGATCTGCCAGGAAATAGCAGGCATGATAGTTGATACTTGGGAAGGGGCAGATAATTGAGGGAGGGGCAGGGGATGTTTCTGAGAAGCAAATCATGGGATGTTGGGATGGGTATCTGATTGGCACAGGTGAGGTGGGGGAGCTGGTGCTGGAGATGGATAGATAATGGAGAGAGGGTGCAGGAGATGTTTGAGATGCCAAAGGTTACAGGGTATACAAGCAGGGACAGGAGCTAGCAAGGGAAGAAGGGGACCATGTAATGTATTTCTTTGTAGCTATATTACTTATCAGGTTCCTGGATGAGCATCCTTTTTGGTTCTGACCAGAACTTGTTGTATTAGGGAACCCAGAACTGCACAGAGTACTCCAGGAGCAGCTGACCTGGACCATATAAAGTGGAAGGATAATTATGCAGTAATCCACAGTGGTGTGGGTTGGGTTGGGATCTACCCACGCCTGGTGTGGTTTGGTAAATCCCAGCCCCTGGAGTGGATTATTACAATTATACAATTGAAAAATAAATTATGAGATGCAAAAAAGTTGAAGAAAATGTCCATGAACAACGAAACATGGAAACATAAATGGGGTGAAATCTAATGAGAGGCAGGTCACTAGTGGGGTGCCTCAGGGGTCAGTCCTTGGACTGGTCCTCTTCAAAGTATTCATTAGTGACATCAGTGAGGGCATAAATGGCAACATCGTCCTATCAGCGGAAGAGTGGATAGTATGGAGGAAGTCAGACAACTGAAGGAGTACCTTAAGTTGGAAAGGAGGACATAAATATGGCAATTAAACTTCAATGCTCCAGCGACCCGGGTTCGGTAGCGAGCCCAGGTCATCGGAGGGTTGGCCGGGGGAAAAGGATTGAGCGCCCGATGGGCCACTCTCCTTCTCCGGATGGGGTGGGCAGCACTCCTCGCCGCTATATCACCACCACCTGGGTGACCACGGGTGGAGACAGAGCAGCAGATGAGGCAGGAAATAAGGGAGGAGCACACGCCGGCCAAGGACCAGAGTGGAGGTGCGTCTCCATGTGCCTCCAGATCATTGGTCCTCTCTGCATGCAGACGTGTGGGGGCAGGGAGAAACAACCCACGACCTTGCTAGTAGATGGGTCTCTGGCACCACAGCTTCAGTGCACGCTTCCTCCTGAGGTGTGGGAGAGTAAATAGGGGTTTTCCCAACCAGGGGGTAATCAGGGGGCTCATGAATCCACAGGAGGTGGGACACCAATAGGAGCTAGCACGTGTGCATGAAGACCCTGAAGAGAGGAGCAGTCATAGAGATAAGAGGACATAAAGAGTAAGTAAAAAAAAAACTTCAATGCTAAGAAGTCTAAGGTAATGCACCTGGGTAGGGCCAACCCCAAGGAAGAATACTGGCTAAACGGAGTCCAGCTGAGCTCCTCTGCTGAGGGACGGGATCTGGGAGTCATCATTAGGGACAACCTCAAGCAGCAAAATTGGTGCAATAAGGCTTACAGCAGGGTTAGCAGGGTGTTAGGGTGCATTGGCAGGGGGAGAGACAGCAGGGACAGGGAGGTGATATTACTACTTTACCGGTCATTAGTGAGGCCTCATCTGGAGTACTGTGTACAATTCTGGAGACCTCACCTAAGAAAGGACATTGATAGACTGGAAGTGGTCCAGAGAACAGCAACAAAAATGATACATGACCTTCAGGAAATCACATATGACGTGAGGCTTGGGGTTCTGGAATTGTACTTGCTAGAAACTAGGAGGGAGAGGGGATATGATTGAAACCTTCAAGTTCCTTAAAGGCACCAACAAGGTGCCAGAAGCACAGCTTTTTACCAGGAGCATCAATTCTAGTACAAGAGGGCACGAGTGGAAGCTGAAGGGTGGAGTGTTCAAGAGGGACATCAGAAAGTATTACTTCTCAGAGAGAGTGGTGGAACCTTGGAATATATTACCTTCTGAGGTGGTGGCTGCAAAGTCAGTATCAAGCTTTAAGCAAGGGTGGAACAAGGATTGGGAACAAACACATGGCACTGGCAAGGGCTTGGCTGGATGTCCATGAGGACAGAACACCGGTGCACAATAGGTCCCGGGATACCTCGCTTGGGCAGACTCGATGGACCACAGGTCCCCTTCTGTCATCATCTTCTATGTTATCTTTTTTATTTATTTTTTTATAGAAATATTGTTCCACACTACATTAAAAGGGGCCTTGTTACTAGGTAGTTTATAGTTGAAGAAGTTGCAACTGGCGCTGGTAGAGTGAGTCCTCCAGAAGACTGGCCATGAAGGAGCAGCTGTCACTGGGCGAGCAAGCCCTGAGAGTGACCCTGAATGAGAGGCTGGTGCTAGGAGAGAGAGAGAGGTCTGAGACAGAGAGAAAGAGAGAGACCAGCCGACACTGGGAGGACCATTACTTTTCCTTTTTTGTGAGTGCGGTTGAAAGGAAGAGGAGATTAGTGAACAGCAGCATTGGGAGAATCAGACACATTTTTTTGTGTTTCTTGTTATTGAGAATGAGTGTAATTGTAATTGTGAGCAGGCAAGAGGTTCACAGACTGTGAGTTGTGTGCAATAATACTGTGAAGAAAGTCATTGTCTTGGGACATAGTAGCTTTTTTTTTTGCAGCTACAGTTAGCAGGAAGAAAGATGGGAGCATTTGTCATGTGATTTTGAATGCTTGGGAGGGTGTAGTGATTTGTTTACTTTTGCTTTCTGTCAGCGGTCAACTGGCACTTTTTACATTGGTCATACAGAAATTACCTCACAGCATAAAGTAACAGCTGACCAATCAGGGCATGGTATTTTCGGACCTTCCCCCCCCCAGCATCCACTCATGTCCCCATGTTTTTGACTCTCCATTCCTGCTAAATAGTTCCTTGTAGTATACTTTGTTCACTCCTTTAAAGAGCTAGTGTACTACCTAAAGCTAATATTAGTTTTTTTAAAAGCAGTCAGCCATCACCTTTCATATCTGAAGGATTTTTTTCTTTTCCCTTTGGTTAATTAGAAGATTGTGTACCTGATGTTAACAAGTGTGATGTATGGGACAGAACTCTGCCTAGCAGCTGACATATCTATCTCTACTGCCCCCCACTACATCATCAGAATTGTGACCTCTGTGACTGTGACACCACTGCTGCTTAGGAACAGCCACTCAGTGGCTGCCAGGTCACTCACCTGTGATGTCACTGTCAATGAGATCACAATGTTGATGATGTAATTAGTGGACAGAGATAGATAATGTCCGCTGTCAGGCTGAAAGCTGTTCTACACATGCAACACAATATTACCACATGGAACACTTTCTAATAAGCAAAAGGAAAAATAAAAATACTTCAGAAATAAAAATTTACAACTGAATGTGACACTTGAACAGTTCTGATCGCTGTATGATTTTTGTAATATAAAAATGTGTTATGGAGTGTCTCTCATAAGACGTGCTGTTTCAGCTAAAAGAGAACAGCCAGGAGATAATTACAGGCTAGAATATACCTAAATTAAGGATCCCCTGTTTATCTAGCTTATGTGTAGCTTGCCAGCAGCTAGGATGGGAAATCATACACTTTTATAATGTTTAGAGGAAGAGAGCAGATTTAGACGCTTTAGTGCGAAGTCATAAAAGATTATTTGATGTGTCCTGGGAAGAAGAGCCACTTGAGATCAAAGAGGAGATGTTATTTAAAGAAAGTCATGTGGGGACATGAGTTTTGCTGAGGTCACCTTTATTAATTTACCTCCTGCTGGATAGACATCCTGATTGTATAATTTTTAATAAACAGAGGAGGAGCTGGGTGACATCATGGAGAAGGCAGGCTCAAGACAGTGTTTTAATTGTGCTGTGAGTGACCTGTAAAGACACACATGTGTGGACTCTCTTGACAACAACATCAGTCTATCAACACAATTAGAAGAGATACATTAGATATACAAGTCTAATTGTCTGGTGGTAGGAATTTTGCACTTTTTTTAACCCTTATTCTATTAAATGGTTGTATGTTTTTGTGATATATGGTTCTGTATTTACATGTTACATTTTTGTATCTATCTTTAAGTAAACCTCTACTTTAGAGACTACTTGGTGTGCCTTTGAAATTATTTTTCTTGACAAGTGAAGCATACATGGTTAAAGTTGACACTGTGCAAAGCTTACTGGTTTTACCAAACTGGGAAAAGATAAGAGTTTATTCTGAGGTCTTTAATAGAGTTTGAAGGGTTCATTTTGTAAGCCTGGTTAGGTGCCCATAGGCAAAAGATATCTGCCCCCTCACCCCGGAGAGCAGAATTATCTGAGCCTGTACATGGGTAAGCTAACAAGAGGTTCACAGTTTGAATTCCTCCAGAACTCGAGACCAAAGTTTGATTCAAACCCACAAAACAGACAGGAGGGTTACCCTGTTTTGTTAACTGTTCACAAGACTGTGCTCGGAGGTTGGCACTGTGGGAGCAGAGGGCCTGACCTGCTGAGTGGGTTTGTGACACTGAATACCTCTTAAAATTTGTAGCATTTGCCTGTCTGACTGTTTTGGTTCCATTAGCTCTTTAAGGAACTTGAATGACTCTATCATATTTCCTTTCTCCTTTCTGGACTTGAGCGAGAACATAGTACATTTAAAAACCGAGCACTCACTCACCACCTCTCAGATAAAGGACACTTCCCAAACAGAATTTCAAGAAAAGTGCAATAACATTCTAAGTCCTTGATAAAGGAGGTACCCACTCTGAAATGCGTTAAGATGGGCTATATTTAATATGTTGTGGCACCTGCAATAAAGTTATGGCACTTTTCTGAAATTCTGTTTCAGCTGGGTACTTTATCTGAGAGGTGGTAAGTGTTTGATTTTTAAATGTTCTCTGTTTAATTCTCATATCCTGAGCACCCCATCTGAGTGTGGTTTTCCTTTTGTTTAAATCAAGTGAGAACATGTTTAGAGCCCTAAGCCAGTCCCTGCAGGATCTGCTATACTGGCCCAGAATCATTATGGTTACCCTAAGCTGCACTGTCTCCAACCTGTCATTTGTCTTTTCTTGGGGAATCCAGAAGTGGGCACAGTATTCCAGATGGGGCCTCACCAGCAATCTGTAGAGAGGTAGTATTACCTCTTTCCTCCTGCTATCGAAACCCCTCACAGTACTGTACACACCAACATTCTGGTTGCCTTGCTGTAGGCCTTATTGGATTGGCTAGATTGTTTAAGGGAGTCACTTATGATGACTCCCAGGTCCCTTTCCTCGGAAGTAATATCTAGCTTAACCCGTCCCATCCAGTATTCTATCCTGGGGTCTTTTGTTCCAAGGAGCCATTCATCCAAATAGGGGAATACATAAAGCCTTTCCTTCCAGAGGGCTGCTGCCACAACTGTGAAACATTTAGTAAATATGAACAGTGCCGAAGATAAGCCAAAAAGGAAATACTTAAACTGATAATGGCCGTCTTCCAGCGTAAAGTATTGCCTGTGAAATGTCCTGATTTTGATATCAACATAAGCATTCTTCATGTCCAGAGCACAAAGTCAATCCCCTTTTTGCAGAAGAGAAATGACAGCCTGGAGAGACACCATGCAAAGTATTTTGTAGTCAATGAATGTCTTCAGGGCTCTGAGGTCCAGAGTGGAATGCAAGTCTCCTGTGGATCTAGGGACCAGAAAGTGTCTGGCGTAAACCCCCCTGTTCCTTTTTTAGGGAGGAATGGGTTCTAAGGCCTTATTCCTGAAGCAGGGACTGTATTTCTTCCCTCAGCAGGGACAGGTGTCATGGAGGGTAATGAGAAGAAAGTGGAGGGTGCACAGGAGTTTTGGAGAGTAGTTGCAGTGCTTGCCCTTTTTCCACTGTTTCCAGGACCTATTCATCTGTAGTGATCTCCCTCCATTTTGTTAGATGAAGGGACATCCTTCCCCCCAATTGTACTCCTGGTGGTGACCATGGAGGGGGAGGAAGTGAGGAGTCAGAAGGTGCCAGGAGCGGCAGGAACACCAGAACTGGAACCTTTGGTCCCCTTGGAATGGCCACTTGGGGCAGCAGGTCCAGCAGGGGACCACCTCCCCTACCGTGATATTACGTATGAGAACTACGGCCCCAATAGCCCATAAGTCTGTGAAAAGCACCTTCACTGTGACCTTTGAAATTTTGCGAGGTTAAGGACTTCACAGTCCTCAGAGTCACTGTATGTGGCTGAAAGTCTTTTAGTGCATGATCCAAATCATGGCCAAATAACTTGGAGCCTTGAAAAGGGTTACTGAGTGTGGCCTGTTGTACATCAGTAGCAAAGCTTGCTACTCTAAACCAGGAATGTCTCCTGAGGCAGATACCAGAGGCTGGCGATCTAGCAGCAGCATCTGATGCCCTGTATGTGGACCTTAATAAATGTTTCCCAGTATCCAGATAAGCTGAGGCAGCTTTAAGAAGTTCTGCTTTTGCAGGACTATCAGTCAGATTCTGAATTGTGGACATGGTCAACTTCCATAGGTTGTGGGCTTGTTTACCTGATCGTACAGTTAATTAATAGAGCCTTCCTAACCCAATCTATCCCAGACAAATGGAAAACCGCAATAGTTGTCCCAGTTCATAAAACCAGCCCAACAAAACTTCTTGGGAACTGCTGACCTATATCTATCCTTTGTCCTATCACCAAGATACAGGAAAGAATTATATACAACCAACTCGACTCTTTTCTCGAGCAAACCAGTGCCCTCACCAAACACCAACATGACTTTTGAAAATCACACGGGACTGAATCCGCCCTTCTGAAGGTAACCTCAGATTTATATCAGGCCATGGATCTTGGACAGGCCACAGGGGCTGTCTTTATTGCCCTCATGAAGGCCTTTGATCTAGTTAATCACCCACTCCTCCTCTCTAAGCTCCACTATCTCGGCCTTGATTCCACTTCTCCAACATGGTTCTCTAACTACCTACCCTGTAGGTCACAATGTGTTAAATGGTCTGGTGTTCACTCTTCATCTTCTATCACTGATGGGGTCCCTCAAGGGTCAATCCTTGGGCCCCTCCCATTCTCCATCAATAAGCTGCCTATGAACTGTGGTGGGGCCTTGGTCCAGCTATATGCAGACGATGCCATTATATGTAGGTCTAACACTGATGTCTCTTCCATTAACACTGACCTTCAATATGATTTCCAGAAGCTGGAATACTGGTTCAAGGAGAATATGTTGGTTCTGAATTAAAAAAAAACTAAAACCATGCTCTTCCGTCACACCTCCTTCGATATAACTTCACAGACTCCCCTGGTAATCCACACCTCCTCTGGTGAGCCACTAGAAGAAGTGAGCTCCTTCAAATACCTGGGACTGACTCTGGATGTGCATCTATCCCTTGAATCACACACAACAAACGTCATCAAGGTAACAAACCAAAAACTTACCGTGTTGTCCCTATCTCTCACCCCATGCTCGAAAAGCCATTGTTTCAACTACTCTTCTCCTTGGACTCTTCTCTGCTGCCCCTATCACTTACTCGGCTAGGACCCCTATCCAGGCCAAACTTAAGCAGGCCTATCACAGAATTGCCTGCTTCGTGGCCCACTCCCACTCTCAGGCACACCACTGTGATTTTCTCCGCATATTGAATTGGCTGTCCTTCGAGGCTAAAATGGATTTCCCACTACTATGTACTGTCTTCAAACTAACCTACCTTCCCTCCTCTCCTCCCATCCTCTCCAATCTCCTCTCACTGAAATCCCTCTCTAGGACACTTAGATCCTCTCATCTCCCCATATTAAGTATCCCCAAACCCCGCTTAACCATAGGCAACAGAGCCTTCCATGTTGCTGCACCTCAAAAATGGAACAAACTCCCACACAAATTACTCTCCTGCACTTCTCTTTTCACTTTAAGAGACTCTACAAGGAAATCTTCTTTCCTCCTCCTACTTGCAGCTGTCACTAATTTCCGATATCTTTACTGCCTTCCCACTTTTATCCCTTTCTCCCTCACCCCTGCTCTCCCTACTGTCTTCCCCCACCCCCTCCCACTCTGGCTCATATTCTCTTCTGTTATGCTGTAGGCCAAGTTCCAACCTACTATACTTTAGGAGGAGAATGAAACTCCCCCACCAGCATGAACTTAATGTTTGATTTAATATTTTTGCCTGTACTTTAATTGTCTATTGTCCACTGTTTAGTTGCACTTTTTTAATTGTTAATTGCTTTATATGCCAATGCTGAAGAAGTGTGTGCGCACACTCCCCTCTTACTTGTACTTGTTAAGTTCAAGTTCAAGTTTATTGCAGGAAAACTCCATTGAGCAAGCTCATTCACAAGGAGGTCCTGTGACATAAACACTTAAAGTACAAACACAGATAGGTAATAACAGTATATACATGAAATGCACGTTACATGATACAGGCTGGATATACATACAAGGGTACCACATAGGGTGACCTAGGTGGTAAACATTGATATGAGACAGGAAACAACTTACAGGTTGCATACTGATAAATGAAACATGATGACTGGTGTGTGCAATACATATACAGTATTTTGGCAGCTAGAACAAACAACAGTCTACAACTGATATGGGGAGGTGATTTGATAGAGTAGCAGTGGACGTAAGCAAAGATAAAGCCAGGAGTAGAAGGGGAAGAAAGCAGTTAATATGACAAATCGATTATACCTTACCAGTGGATAAATATGGCACACATGGGAAGGAAGAGACTTAATGACAGTTACAGGTGTCTTTTATTTTGGCTGAACTTAGCGATTTGTAGAAGTTTATTGAAACTGTGCTAGTTAGTTTCAATACGGTTTGTAATTGGTTCCAAATGGAGGGAAGGGCATATGCAATAGCACATTTACCAAAGGAAGTCCACGTCCTTAGTATGTCAAGCATAATAAAGTCAGATTTTCTTAAGAGTATGCACTATGAGATACTAATAAGGAAAGAGATAGCTTGGCAATTTCTGCAGGAGCAGTTTAAGTCCATAGCCCAGCATGGAGCAGGCGTCTAGTAGTAAGGATGTCCAACCAACAGCTGCATATAAGTCACAGTGGTGCGAACAGTAAGGGAGTTGGTAATGAACCGTAGCATACGGTGATAAAGGATGTCCAGTTTACTTAGATTTGCAAGAGTGGTGGAGGAATAGATTACATCGATATAGTCGAGTAGGGGGAGAAAAGTGGCCTGTACAAGCTTGTTTCGAGTTTCAAGGGGGAAAAGGGGCCTATTTCTGTAGAAGAAACCTAACCTTGCTTTTAACCTTCTAGAGACATCTTCGACGTGGTCACTGAAAGATAATTTATTGTCGATCCAGATGCCTAGATATTTAAATTTGGTTTCAACTTCCAGAGGCTCGTTTAGCGTGGTGACAATGAAGTCTTGGGCAAGGGTATTGGGGGGGCCTGAGACAGCACTGCGGGAGAATATCATCGCTTTAGTCTTCTTAGCATTGAGCAGAAGCTTTGCCTTTATTAGATTATGCTCAAGTTATGCAAGTCCGCTAGCACTCCCTTGACTTCAGATAACGATGAGCCAGAAGTATACAACACAGTATCATCTGCAAAAAGTGCAGATTGTACGTAGATATGTTAGCATCTAAGTCATTAATGTACAGAGAAAACAAGATAGGGCCTAAGATGGATCCTTGGGGACTCCTCTTGCAACTGGCAAGGCAGAAAAAAAGCCTTCCGCCTTTACTTTTGGAATCTTCCAGTTAGGTAGCTAGAGAACCACTGGGTGGTATGGTATGTAGCCCAACTTTGCAAGGCAATTGACTAATAGTTTGTGATCAACAGTATCAAAAGCTTTGCTGAGGTCCAAAGACTGCACCAGTTACCTTCTTAGCATCTATAGCAGAGATCCAATCATTGGTTACTTTTGCTACTGCAGTGATTGTGCTATGATTAGCCTGGAAGCCAGATTGAGCTGGGTTAATGAGAGAAAGGTTTCAAGTGAGATTTTAACTGAATATGGATCAGTTTTGAGAACTTTAGAAAGGATAGGCAATATGGAGATAGGCCTATAGTTGTTTACATCGCATGGGTCACCAGATTTAAATAGAGGGAGGATATGTGCTGATTTCCAGCAGGACGGCACAGTAGCAGATGTAATGGAAAGATTGAAGATGTGGAGAATTGGGGCAGTGAGATGGGCGTAGCCTGACCTTAGGAAAAACAGTTCCAAGCCATCGTCCCCTGCGCTTTTTTTGGTGTCTAAGTTAAGAAGAGAATCTTCTATTTCTTTATAAGTTATCTCACGCAGTTGGAAGGGGCTGGGTGCAGGACTAGATGTGGCGGAAGGGGTATGCTGGCTCACCGCAGCACCAGCATAAGGTGACGAGTCAAAAGCTAATCCAGCTGTGGCAAAGTGGGAGTTAAGTTCCTCCAGGATTAGGGACTTGTTTTCCACAATCTTGCCACTTGCAACTATCTTTGTTGGGACAGAGGGGCCATGGGCCATCCTTCTATAGCTTTGATAGTCTTCCATATTTTATGAGGTTACCTTTAGCTTGTTAGGAAGTAGAAACATAATAGTTAGCTTTAGCAGGCGAATTTTTCACACAGTTATTCCTGGCTGTTCTAAAGGCCTGCCAATCCAAAGATTCTTTGGAATGTCTAGCTTTAGCCCAGAGCTTATCTCAAGCTATAAGGGCTGCCTTGAGATCCAAGGTGAACCAGGGGTTGGAATTGTTCCGTACTCTTACTTTGATGAAAGGGGCATGCTTATTTATTATTGTAGTGAGTTTGTCATTAAGGATGCAAGTTGCCTGGTTGACATCTTTGGCTAGGTAAAGATCTTGCCATCTGATCATGCTCAGGTCAGATAGGAAGTTTACTGCACTGAATTTGCAAAAGGATCTTTTTGTTATAAAGATGGGTTGCGGACGGGCCTTAATTTGAGATCTTATGCAAGCAACAATTCCATGATCGCTCATGTCATTGTGAAACACTGCCAAATGAGATATTTTGTGTGGATGGGTGGTTAGTACCACATCTAGAATGGAACTGTTGGCAATATTTAGAGTGTTGTTCCTAGTAGGTTCACTGACTAATTGCCCAAGACCTAGCTCGTCACAAAGGGATTTGAGGCCGTGTGATTTAGGTGACAGCCAGTCCATATTTAGATCTCCTAGAAATATTGTTTCAGTTTTGCATCTACAGAACATGGATTTCAAAGATTAAGGACTTCATCACCACCAGGCAGGGGTCTATAGCCACCTAGGATAGTGATACATTCCGAGGAGGAGAGATGAAGGCTCAGCGAAACTAACTCAAATTCCTTGGCTAGAGATTTGCAACTAATATTGGTGACCAAGTACTTAGATTTGGCATAGATAACCACCCCCCCCCGCTTCTAGACTCTCTATCTGCTCTAAATAAATTGTAGCCCTGCAGTGATGTTTGTTGATCAGTGTTCGTCTTTTTTAACCACGACTTAGTAATTATGATAAGGTCTGGGTTAACGTGTGCAGCCCAGGCTTGCAGCTGTACAAGTTTTTTAGGCAGGCTTAAAATGTTGACCATCATCATTTTGAGACCTGTGGCCTCAGCAAAATCGATAGGAGAGGTAAGTTGGGGGGGCAGGGTTGAGCTCCACATTTCCTGAGCAGAGAAGAAGCAGAAGTATAGCTTTCTTTAAGGAGCTTATAAGAATGGAGACTACTTTTATATTTCTTCGCAGCAACCCATATTGTGCTGCGCAAGAGGCGGCACCACTGTAATGACAGTTGATCGTGATCAATGTAAGTGCTTGGGTAGACATAGGTGAGGACAGTAGCAAGGGGGTGTAGGCTAACCGGGGGGAATAGGCTGAAAGGGGAGAGGAGAATGACATAGTGTCTGCACGGTAGACTGTTATAACATTAGGTATTGATAAGGTACATTGGAGAACTGAATTGCATTGAGGTACTTCGAATTGCACTGTATTGCTGAAAACTCTGCACCTTAGGAGCAATAAAAACACAATAAGGAGAGCCATGGTCCCAGATTGAGTGGTCTTGTGATTTGTATTAGTGCAATATTTTCTAAGCAAGAAATGTGCCCACCTAGGTACTCACATAAAACCTAGATGAGAAAATACAGCAGAAAGGGGAACAAGGAGAGCAGGAGCAGATTAGTTAGTGGCCATCCACCTTTCAGACTCAAGTCCCCTTGTAAAAAAAAAAAAAAAGGTAGTTAGACTTATCGGCACCAAGGCAGAGTGCTTGAATGGGGGGGTGCTGCAGGAAGAGCAGTCAGACAGAAGAGGTGTAAGCACTTTAAAACAGTAGTAGAAATTACAATCCAGCTAATACAGTTGAAAAACTCCTAATAACACAGTTGAAATGTGCTTAGTTCTATCGAAAATCTGACAAAGTGCCAGGTGTCTATAGCAGGGGAAAACTCCTGGCCAATCAGAGTGGGTTTGCTGGAAGCACTCGTGTTCCGATTGGCTGTGCTGTCCCGTACCTTCCAAGGAGCTGCAGGTGGGTGTCCTGGTCTTGGTCGGTGGCTGGCTGGGTGCCGGCCGACCGTGGGTGAGCTAGAGCAGCCCTGTTCAGGGACAAACAGCTTCCAAGGAGCTGCAGGTGGGTGTCCTGGTCTTGGTCGGTGGCTGGCTGGATGCCGGCCGACCGTGGTTGAGCTGGAGCAGCCCTGTTCAGGGACAAGCAGCTTCCAAGGAGCTGCAGGCGGGTGTCCTGGTCTTGGTCGGTGGCTGGCTGGGTGCCGGACGACCGTGGGTGAGCTGGAGCAGCCCTGTTCAGGGACAAGCAGCTTCCAAGGAGCTGCAGGTGGGTGTCCTGGTCTTGGTCAGTGGCTGGCTGGGTGCCGGCTGACCGTGGGTGAGCTGGAGCAGCCCTGTTCAGGGACAAGCAGCTTCCAAGGAGCTGCAGGCGGTGTCCTGGTCTTGGGCGGTGGCTGGCTGGGTGCCAGCCGACCGTGGGTGAGCTGGAGCAGCCCTGTTCAGGGACAAGCAGCTTCCAAGGAGCTGCAGGTGGGTGTCCTGGTCGGTGGCTGGCTGGGTGCCGGCCGACCGTGGGTGAGCTGGAGCAGCCCTGTTCAGGGACAAGCAGCTTCCAAGGAGCTGCAGGCGGTGTCCTGGTCTTGGTCGGTGGCTGGCTGGGTGCTGGCCGACCGTGAGTGAGCTGGAGCAGCCCTGTTCAGGGACAAGCAGCTTCCAAGGAGCTGCAGGCGCGTGTCCTGGTCTTGGTCGGTGGCTGGCTGGATGCCGGCCGACCGTGGTTGAGCTGGAGCAGCCCTGTTCAGGGACAAGCAGCTTCCAAGGAGCTGCAGGCGGGTGTCCTGGTCTTGGCCGGTGGGTGGCTGGCTGGGTGCCGGCCGACCGTGGGTGAGCTGGAGCAGCCCTGTTCAGGGACAAGCAGCTTCCAAGGAGCTGCAGGCGGGTGTCCTGGTCTTGGTCGGTGGCTGGCTGGGAGCCAGCCAACCGTGGGTGAGCTGGAGCAGCCCTGTTCAGGGACAAGCAGCTAGTGTCGGTGTGCACTTCCTTTTGCTCCCCTTGTTACCCCTTCTCCGGGTCACCCCTGAAAAAGGGACCTTGTCTCAGTGGGCCCACCCGGTTACCAAAATTCAAATAAATTTTAATACTTAATCATGTAAGCCTAGTAATTTACAATATGAAGCCCCAAAGTGTCAGAGGCATTAGTCCTCATCCCAATAACATTCAATTTCTTGGATTCTTTGTGCGGCGGCAAGGTGCTCATGACTCTGGGAGCTCTAATGGAATCATGAGCAGCCATGAAGCCAGACTCAGGCTGGGTAGCATAATGGGGCTTGACAGACAGAGCAGAGTATTGTCTTTCAGCCTTTCTGGGGACACCAGGCAAGGTGCTAGGCCTGTGCCAAGCTGCAAAGGTAACATACTCCAAAGCAGGGTAAACAGGAGACACCACAATAGTAGGTGCTGTTGTTACTTCTTAGAACTCCATTAAATGTTTCTTACTGGAGTTTTCTTCTTCACCTTCAAATCACATCATGTCCTAGAGTTGCTTGAATAAAGCCTGGAATGAGGGATCTTCAAGAGGAGACTTGGAGTTATACACTACAGAGTCCTCACTGCAAGATGACGGGAAACCCCACTTTAAAGGGTCCTCTTCCCTTCCTTCACCCTCTGAATCCTCCTCCATGTCCCAGATGTCAGGATTATATTCCACCTTGACATGATCCTGAATGATAGTGGGGCAAGCACAGAGCTGGTGGCGGTTGTACTAGTGGCACAGTAGGCATGCTTTTAGATCTTGTTGGCGATGATGCCAACAGGGAAAGCAGCGTTGAGAACAAGCATGTTAAGATTTCTGAAAATGAAACAATGCCAACATAGCCTGGGAGTCGATAACACCCAGTAGTGGATTTGTGACTACCGTTGTTGCCAGTACCAGTGCCAGAGCCAGGCCCCGACCACGGTGTCTCAATCACGGTTGGGGGAGTGGGGCTGCAGTTGCCAGAGCAGACAATGACAAAGACTTAACCTTCTTCAATGGAGAGTCTTACCTCACTGGTGAAGCATGTTTGCCTCTGTGCTAATGGTGGCTCAAAGAGGAGGAGTGTTTTGATGATAATTTCTCCTTTTCTTTGGATTTTTCCATCATCCTTGCCGACCTCAGCAGTGATACAGTCTTTGGCCATATGGCTGTTTTCTTATTGTGGGCGGGCAGGTGAGAGGAAGAAGCTGACTTGGAACCCATGGCCCTCACTTGTGCTTCCATGGCCTTGATCGTGACGAACCTTTCTAGAGCCTTCTTCTGGCATCTCCTTGTGGCCTGATTAAATTCTTGGTGGATCTTGCAGGCCCTAACATTGTGGGACAGACCAAAACAGCAAACACACATGGTGTGCACATTGTCCTTGTGGATATTGTAGCTGCAGGCACAAAACCTAAATGAAGGTTCTTCCTTTTTATAACTCCAGTTTATTGAGTAATGTCAGCATGATATACAGTTTGAGAATGGATTAATGTACATGACAATTGCCTGCTATGACTAAGGTAATATCTGAATCAAAAAGGGCTAACATATGCCCAGACTTATAACCATAAATAGTGCAGCAGTATCAAATGTTCAAAGACAGAAATATGGAAAGGAGTGCTTTTAGGGTACATTCAACAGATAAATGTCCTTACTTAGCTTCTAGCAATAGAAGTTCATACTGGTATGGAAAGCAAATAGTAGCTGAATTTCCAGAACCATATCAATGGTCTTCTAATTCGCTGGTAGCACTGAATGGAACCCATGGTTGCCAAATAGTTAAAAATAAATCCCTGCATAGCTGCAAGTGAGTTGGGATCTGCTCCATGCAGCATATTTCATCTATTTTCTTGTCCACATAGAGAACTGTGGGGTCACATCTGAATTGAAAGCCATTTCAATGTTATACATTTTAAATCCCCACAATTACGATTTGGAAAAGCTTTCTTAATTGTTTGTCTCAAATTGGGTTTGGGAGAATCCTAAAATCGGGGTCTGAAAGCTATAATAAAACAGTTTACCAATGATCCTCTGTATTGCTTCATGGATTCCCCCAGAATGATTGCAATCTTGGACACTCCCGAAATATGTGGTGGTGGGATCCTCTAAGCTCACAAAACCTCCAACATAGGTCAGTATTTGTCAGTTGTATATGCTTAGGGTTTGTGGGGGTGTTAAAAATCAAATGAAGACTTGCCACCTGAACTATCTCCAGGTGGGGGAAGATGTGACTTTCCATCCTGTGGCACAGAATTTCTGCCATGTCTCAGCAGAGAGAGCCATTCCACTTAGCCTCACCCACTTTTCTCTGACACTGTTTGTAGGGTCCATTGTCACATTCTGTAGCATTTTGTAACGGAGCCAAGATATCTCAGAATCTGGTTTGAAGTATAACTCCCCAGTAAAAGAAGTCCTCTAAGGGATTTGGGTCTCTTGTAAGTTGCTGTAACATGTCGCCCTGCTGAATGAAATGTCTCATGTAAAGAAATCTGAAGAATTTGGAATGGGGTAAGTTAAACTGATGTGCTAGATCCTGAAAGGGCATAACCGTCCCTCCAGAAATGCAATGTGAGAATCTGGTAATGCCGCACCTTTCTGATAGGGCATATCCCATATCTTTCATTGGTGAAGGAAAAGTTTGCATATATTAGATCACTGATTAAGGGTCTACCCCTGTGGTCAAATTCATGTGTTTTCTGACAGAGTCCAGGATCTGCATGGAGTGCTTTACCCATGGATTAGTAATCAGTCCTCTCTTAGCTGGGGAATACAGGTCAATGGATGAGCAAATAACAGAATGAACATCCCATGTCAATTTTCCACATTATACCACCTGGACTCGTGTCTTTGTTTGGACCATATGCCCAAGTTAGCAGTTTGAGCTGCTACAGTATGTAGAATAGTTTTGGATCCAGCATGGTCAGGTCTACTTTTTTTCTTGGCATTGTCAGTATGGCTCTCTTTTTTTCTCTTTTTTTTAATTCTCTCTTTTTACATCCCCCTTCTCACTGTAGCCCGCCCCTCGCTCTGGACTCCCCAAGGCTCTCTCACCTGGGCTCCGCTGTCTCCCAAACCTCCTCTTGTGTCATACTCCATGCAGCCTAGATTTATCCCCAGTGGGGAGAGAGGGAGCATCACGGGATTTTACTCCACCTCACCTGCTTCAATGTCTTCATCAGTCGAGCCATTGAGACTACCCAGGGTTGGTCATCACCATCCAGTGACACCGGGGGCCATCTTCAGGCTGACTGTAGGGCAGTTCCTAGTTTTCCCCCAATCCCCCTGAGGAGCAGGCAAGCTGGGAGGACCAAGGGGTGTGCGAAACACATATTGCAGCTCTCTGGAACGGGCATCCTCCTCCTCCCCATGTAATACCTATTCTTGCACCTCCACCTTCGTCACCCAGGTGGTGATATTGCAGTGAAGGTGGTGACCCCCCCCCGAGGAGAGGAGCATCTCTGGGATTCTCCATCAACCTACCCTATGCTGGCCCTCCAATGACCCTAGTCCGCTCCCAAACCTGGGTCACCGGTGCCGCAAGCAGTAGTGCTACTACTGCGCCAGTGGGCCAGCAGTATGGCTCTCCTAACTCTTGACTTGTGACCTGTCCAAATAAATTTAGTGATGTCTCTTCTAATCATAGCCCAGAGTGTCAGGATGGGTATGGAGAAGGTTTGGAATAAAAATAAGAAGCGAGGTAGAAGGTTCATTTTTATTGTTCTGATTCGGCCTAATAAGGATAACAGTAACAACTTCCATCGGGCCGTATCTGCATGCATATTGCTACGGGGGGGAGTAATTGATACTGAGCAAATAAATAAAGTGGTGTTTCCCTGCAGGTCTGAGTAGTCAACAACAAAAGAAAGAAGTAAGCAGTAAGGGGGCTGCTCTCATTTTATAAGCACTGACATTGAACATCATTGAGTGCGGCCCCCAGCTGCCAAACATTTTGGAGTGGTCCTGACACTGACAGCTTGCAGTTCCAAAGATGCGGACCAATATAGGAGATATTCTTGATGAAGATAGCATCTAACCACTCCCCTCTCCTTTCCCCCACCTCCTTCTTCACCACTATTATCATAAAGTCCTCTGTGACTAGGATATTCGTTGCTGTCTTCCTCCTGTTCTCTCCTCTGGGTGCCACCAGGTCATCCTCTTCAGTCTTCCTGATTGTATCCAAGTCCCTCCCCAAAGGAGTCCAGTACCTATGCTTCTTCCAGGGATGCAAAGAAATTTGCTGACAGGACTTGGTGAGCTTGGACAAACTCCTTGTGACTGCGCCTGCCACCCTTTCCCTGCCTACTGCCCTTCAGTCCCCTGAGCCAGTAGGCCTCTGGGGGAGTCGAGGTGTGGGGTGTGTCTGTGAGTTCCAGCTCAGCTGGTGTCACAACTGAGATATTTCCTCCCTTGCTGTTACCAGCTGTACATGAGCTATCACAAATGTACAACATACAGGGACCTCTCCTCCAGAGCATAACCTAGCAGATGAACATCCCACAGTCCCTGAAGCTCACTATCTCCCTACTGTACCTGTGTTCCATACTGTCTGCTATTTCCCTTCACATATATATACTTGACCCTGCCTATACTGCAAAAACACCCTTGTACTAACCTTACTGTCTTCTACTTACCAGTGCAATTTACCTCCGTGACACCCTCCAAGGTCTCACTCTGCCTTCCCCAGCTCTTGACCATGGTGCCCAGGTCCTCTCCCTCCAAGTTAATGTTGCTCCTTCCAGGGCACCTCTCTTCATCTCCTCTATCTACATCCCACCCAAGAATCAAAAAAGTGCATTCCAGTCAGTTCTCGCCCACCTCCAGCAACACCCTGATAAGGCAGAAATTATTGCCCTGGGTGATTTTAACATCAATTGGTTAGCGGACACTGCTGCACCATATAGGGATGCTGCAACTGCCCTCAGTCTATCTCAAGTTGTACTCACTACCACCCGACACAACCCAAGAACAGGTACCTCGACACTCATTTACCTAATTCTTACTAACCACCCTCACAAATCCTCCCAGGTCTCTGTGCTGCCTGACGCACTGAGTGACCACTCGCCAGTACTTGGGAGCTGGTCTTACTTGGCTACAAAGGCCCCTCCTAAAGTTAGCTTTCAGCAAAAACTCAGGCCAGGCAAGCTACAATCCTTGAAATACCACCTCATCAGCTAGGACTGGTCTCCCACTGCTGCCTCTCCTGATATTGATTCAGCCCTGGAGTACTTTGTCAATTCCTTCAATTCCGCCTGTGACCTTTTTTGCACCCTTCTGCAAATGAGTCATTAAAGGAGCTGACACCCCTTGGATGTCCCAGTCCCTTCTGGACCTCATGGGCCACTGAGACAATCTCTGGCACACAGCCTTGGAGACCAGGAGGCCCGCTGATAGGCAACACTACCGTGAGGCCAGGAACCGCTGCACCTGGCAGGTCTGACAGGCAAAGGCAGAATACTACAGAGCAGCCCTCACCGCCTCCTGGGGGAAGGGCCGCAATTTCTGGGACTCCCTCAAAGATCTTAGTGGCAAAATCTCTAATGCCCCCCCCCAGATACTGGTAAATGGTGGCATCTCCATGGACCCTGACACAATAGCAAATGCACTTAACTCATTGTTCTCGGACCTCAGCGGAATGCTCTCTGCCAACTTTTTTGCACCCACCCCCACCATAACATCGACACCCACCCAAGTACCCCCTTTTTGCTTCAAGGTCATCTCCCAGCATGATGCTGCCCCCTTCTGCTAAAGGCACTCAGCAAATCCCGGTTCGGCAGTGACAATCTCGATCTTAAAATACTAAGGCTCACTCTCCCTGAAGTACTCTACCCCCCTCACTGCCCTGCTAAACCACTACCTTGCCCTAGGTCAATTCCCCTCCATGTGGAAAACTGCCCTCATCACTCCTCTCCTGAAGATTGGTGACCGAACCCTGCCTAGTAATTATTGGCCCATCTCAGTTCTACCCCCCCCAAGGTTCTTGAAAAGATAGTCACCACCCAAGTCACAGACTACCTTGCTCAACACAATTTCCTCTGCCCTGAACAGCATGGTTTCTGAAAAAAACATAGCACCACAACTGCGCGTTTGGAATATACCAACACTATCCATGCGACCCTGGATGCAGACCAGATTGCTGGTGCTGTCTATACAAATCTTTCCAAAGCATTTGACACCATGCACCGCTCACTTTACCTAACCTTGCTAACCTAAATAGGTTTCTCGCAGGATACCACCACTAGGTTCTCAAACTACCTGTCGGACAGAACCCAGAGAGTCACACTAGGGCATACCTTATCATCCCCCCTCAGAGTTACATCTGGGATTTCCCAAGGGTCAATCCTTGGTCCCCTACTTTTCACTCTATTCCTTAACTCCCTGCCCGATGCCTGGTCTGGGAGTCTCCTTCTATACGCAGATGATGCAGTTTTATTTAGCACCCACACCAACCCTACCGCCCTCCAAGTAGCCCTCCAAGGGTCGTTTAATGAGGCTGAATCCTGGTTTAATGACCATAGGCTTGTTCTAAACCATAAAAAAACAAAGCCCATGCTGTTTGCCCATGCCCAAAACAAGTTCAGTAACCACCCCTTGCTCATACATAATTCCCATAATGAGACCCTGGACCAAGTTTCTACCTTTAAATATTTAGGGGTTACCCTAGACTCAGAGCTAACCTACCATGAACATCTCCGCCAACTTAATACGGCTGTAAATGTGCGCATTGGTCTGCTCCACCACTACAAGCACTGTCTCCCCCATGAAAGCCCTACAACTAGCCATCTTCTCCTCCATCCTGTCACTCATTGATTACGGGATTATCTTCTATGGTGCTGCCGACAACACCTTCCTCAACAAAATTAGGGTTTTCCTGAATAAAGTCTGTAGACTGGCCACAGGATGTGACCAGCTTACACACACCTGTACGCTATATACCAGTACAAACTGGCTTAATTTCGATGATCGCCTAAAGTACCAGACCTGTCTCCTTGTCAAGAAAATCATGACTGGTCCCATGCTCCCTGCTCTTGTAACATTGCTCCCCCCTCCCAACAGCACCAGATGCACATGTCACACTGAGAAATTGCCCTACCAGATTCTCCACTGTAAAACCTACATGGGACAAAGAACCTTCAGATACCGAGCCCCCAACTGGCTGAACTCACTGCCCGTACCAGTCCTCCTGGCTCCTACCCTGAGACTGTTCAAATCCCTTCTCCGTAGCAATATCTTGCATGACTCCATCTGTGACTGTACCTGACCTACCCACGACCTAAAACTGCCATGACAATGGACCCACTTGGTCCTGCTTCTAGAGTGCCTGTCCCTGGTTTCGATCTTACCCAAGCCTCAGACTAGCTGACACTCACTGGACTGCGCTGCTTGCACATTCCAGTCATAAATACTTCTCTACAACTAATGTACTGTATGATTGCCCCTGTAGTTACTGTATTTATTGTATTTTGCCACTGTACTGCATTGTCTATGACTGTTGTAATTATCCTGTACCACATCCACCTGTTGTACTTTACCATGTATCTTTCGTAAGGTGTGATATTTCCCACACTGCTATTTATATTGTGATGTCTGTATACTGTATGCTCTGTATTGTTTTCTGTGACGTGGAGCCTTTGTAAAGAAGTCTCTGACCCAAAGGTATTAATTCCGATCGTATTCAATAGATAAATACATAAAATAAAAAGAAACCCTTTTAGCTACTTCCAAAAATACCCTATCCAGGGGGGAAACAGACTGGGGGTGGAGGTTTCAGGAGGAGCAGAGGGAGGATGGAAGTATAAGGAATCTGGGTGGGGTTCGACAAAGAGGATCAGGGATAAGGGGTGGGGGTTAGTGTTAGTAAATGCCAGGAGTTTGGGAAACAAGTTGCCAGAGTTCCAGGTCATGCTGTTCGGGAGGGTGGATGTGGCGGCAGTCACGGAGACGTGGGCCAACAAAAACCACGACTGGGACCTAAATGTCCGGGGGTACACTATGCTTAGGAAGGATAGAAAGGAGGGCAGAGGGGGTGGAGTGGCTATGTTCATTAGAGATGACATAGAAATTACTAAGGTAGAAGAGGCAGAGGGAAACGTGGAGGCCTTATGGGTCACCTTATGATCCCTAGCAGGAGATAAGGTCAAGATGGGTGTAGTATATAGGCCCCCCGGGATGAGTGATGTTCTAGAGGATGGTTTGCTGGACAACATCATTGCCCAGTGTGGACCAAAAGGGGAAGGAATAGTGTTGATGAGGGACCTTAATATGCCAGGTACAAACTGGGGAACCATGTCCTCTAAGGTGGCCAAGGAGCAGAGGCTGCTGGACGGCTTCCAGGATGTGTTCTTAACACAGCATGTGATGCAGCCCACAAGGAGGGCATGTCCTGGATGTGGTTCTGGCAGATGGGTACCTGGTAAGGACCTGGTTGTACAGGACCCCTGACTGGGGCGACCACAATACTGTCTGGTTTCAAATAAGCATGGGGGGGGGAGATCTAGGACACTGGCAGTGGACTTCATGAGGGCAGACTTTGAGGGCATGGGAAATATTTTCAAGGATCACTTGAAGGGGATTGCATCATGACAAGTGTGGAAAGGAGATGGGAGGTCATAAACGGGGACTTCATGAGGGCAGTCAGGACTGCGCCAAGTTGAAGCGTGAGGGAGCAAGGTCAAATAAACCATGCTGGTGGTCCAGTGAGGTACAGGTAGCAGTCAGAGAAAGAAGGCGGCCTACAAAAATATAAAACAACAGGAGGGGATAGGGATAAGGAAATGTACCATCTTGCATCTAGAAAAGTCACCCGTATGGTGAGGGGAGCAAAGTCCAGTAAAGAGCAGCGGCTGACACAGGGGATACAAGGAGGGGAAAGGGGGTTTTTCCGGTACATTGGAGAGCGGAGAAAAACTAAGGGCCATCTTAGCAGATTGAGAGCAGAAGGAGAGTGGGTGGAAGAGGCAAGGGACCAGGCAGAGGTATTTAATGAGTACTTTGCCTCCGTGTTCACTAGTGAGGGGGATGGGATATCTACAAAGCAAGGCACGAAGGGGATAGAAGCAGCAGTGAGTGGGATCAGGGGAGCAACAGAAATGGAGCAAGAGGGAGGGAGAGGTACCCCAGGGGTGTCACATCTGGATAAGGATAAAAAGGCCAGTAAGGTGGAGGGGACAGATGATGCTATCTCCACCAAAAGGGTGTGGTTAGCCCTCAAGGCCCTAAAGAAAGACAAATCTCCTGGTCCGGATGGCATTCATCCGAGAGTACTATGGGAATTGGCGGACATACTGGCTGCACCCCTGGTGGAGCTCTTCAACAGGTCACTTGAGACAGGGAGGGTACCTAGGGATTGGCGAGAGGCACATGTGGTGCCAATCCATAAGGGGGTCGAGGGAAGTACCAGGTAACTATAGACCCATCAGTTTGACCTCGTGGTGGGAAAATTAATGGAGAGTATACTAAAGGAACGATTGGGGTGTACTTGGAGGAGGTGGAGGTCTGGATAGTCGGCAACATGGGTTTGTGCTAGATAGATCATGTCAAACCAATCTTGTGGAGTTCTACAAATGGGTAACATCAGAACTGGACAGGGAAAGCCTGTGGATGTATTATTCTTGGACTTCAGCAAGTTTGACTCTGTCCCCCACAATGGTCTGAGTGGAAACTGATGGGGTTAGGAGTGGGCCCTTTGATGGTCAGATGGATTGAAAACTGGCTAGCTGAAGGCACCCAGAGAGTAGTGGTCTGTGGGAGCTCTCAAACCCTAGAGAGGTTGGTAGTGGGGCACCAGAGGGTTTGTCCTGGGTCCGATCCTGTTTAATGCATACATATCGGACATCAGGAGGGCATAGGGTGAAATGAGTCTCTTCGCAGACGACTCCAAGATGGGAGCAGTAGTTGAGGGAGAAGAGGGAGGTTGGCCTGCAAGGGACCTGGATGCCCTGGAAAGCTGGGCTCACACATGGAATTAAATTTCAATATCACTAGGGGCAAGGTGTTGCATCTTGGTCGGGAAACCCTAAACACAGGTACACTCCTGGGAGGAGGCGCTGGAGGCCTCAATAGGGAAAAAGACCTAGGGGTCATGGTGGATGCATGTATGAATAACTCTGAGCAGTGCAGGAGAGTGACTAGCAAAGGCAAACAGGATGTTGGGATGCATCGTAAGGGGATCACCTCTAGGAGCAAGGAAGTGATTCTGCAGCTGTACAATGGACTGGTTAGACCACACCTTGAGTACTGTGTACAGTACTGGAGACCACACTTGAAGAAGGACATACAGCTCCTGTAGAGGGTACAGAGGAGGGCAACTAAGATGATCACGAGGCTAGGGACTTGACGTGATGAGGACAGACTTGAGGAGCTCTGCCTGTTTCATTGGAGGAGAGGAGACAGGGGACATGATTGAGGCTCTCATGTACCTCAAGGGAATAATTAGGGGTAAACATGGAGAGGATCTTTAAACTAAAGCAGGGAGGTATCACCAGAGGGCATGGTTTGAAGTTGAAGGTGGAAGGGGTGAGGGGGAAAGAGGGAGGAGGTTTTTCACTGAGAGGGTGGTGGAGCCTTGGAATGCACTGCCTGGCGAGTTGGTTCAGAGATCCACAGTGGAGGGCTTCAAGAGAGGGTGGGACAGACACAGAAAGTGGATGTATCAGATGATGGCCTGTCCCAGGGGAGTGGGGATGGATGATAGGGGTTTCTGGAGCACAAGGGATGGGAGGGCCTTGGCACCCAACTAAGGATCTAAGGTTCGAGCAGACTCAGTAGACCGTAAGGCCTAATCTGCTGGCAAATAGTATGTTAGTATATTAGTATGTAATACAAAACATCAAAGGAGTATAATCACAAACACAGCAAGTCATAACAGTACAACAGGTACATGCAGTAGATCAAAATGAGTTTGGAAAAGCTGGCCCGGTGGCTCTGAAGGTTGAGGTGCTGGACGCTGTGCCATGCCGGTGACCCAGGTTCAGGAATGGACTTGGGAAGCCGGGGGCTGGCAGGGGAAGGAGAGGACTGAGCATCCGTCAGACTGCTCTCCTCTCCTGGGGTGGGTAATGGGGCCTCATCGCTCTGCAGTGGTCTTCAGTGGAAACTGGGATCACTGCATGAGCAGCACAACAAGGGAAACCAGAAAAGCAGAAACTGCTCCAGGACCAACCGGATGACAGCTGCCAGTCTGCTGAAAACCTCCAACACTCCCCCCCCCCCGGAAAGGAGCCATGTCCACCTCAACAGTGTGCTGGGGCCAAAAGTAGAGTCTGCGCTGGCCAGTCTCCACCAGTGCCTTCCACCTCAGAGGCGAGGGACCCATCCAATAAAGGGTTATGCCGAGTCACCCCAGGGAAGGCTGCAATATGAGGTAAGGAGGCTCGAGAGGGGTAGTATGAGGCATGTCGGGGACCATGGCAGCCCAAAGGAGTTGTGGGTTCCGAAGCACGCAGGTGGAAAAACAAATAATGCAAAAAAAAAAAAAAAAACGAGTTTGGCTAAGCAAAGAGAAATTATCCCTAAATGCAAAAGAGGGGGAGAGAAAATGATCAGGGCAATATGAGTAGGGGAAGGAGATCAAGAGGTAGGGGTCATGAACAGCTGTAGGTGGGAGTAGAAAAGTCATGAAAAAGAGACTTAAGGGAGAAGAGGCAGAGAGCACTGACAGGGGAAGGGTGGACCAAAGTTAAGGAAAGCGATATGAAAAGGCAGCTTGACCAATAGTAGATCTCCTAGATTAAATAATAAGGGAATGAAAACATTGTTGTGGAGAAGGTAGGTGGAAGGAGGGGAAGAGAATAGGAGGGAGGTATGGTAGGAGGGAAGGGAACCAGACCAGAACTTGGAAAAAAAGGAGACACAATGGGAAAGGCACTTGACATGAAAAAAGGGGTGGGAGAGAGCAGAGCATAGCAAGCAGTGGTGGGTATGAGGGGGACAGTCTAAGGCATTACAACAAAAAGAATGAAAAAGGAGGTTCAGTCTGGCAAGGAAGGATTTGGGAGCACCAATGTAAATTATATCACTATAGTCAAAACTATACAGTAACAAAGCGAGTAGCCTGCGTGGTGCCCACCAAGAGATTGCTTCAAAAGGTGGGCAGGAAGCAGGATACTCACTTTGTTACTGTATAGTGCACCAAGCATGGGGTGGAGCTTAAGATGTATGGCATCAATATGCACCAAGCAAGCAAGATAACTGTCCAGTCAGACCACAAGTTACTTAAGGGAGGATACAGTTTTAATCACAGCACTATCGAGGGTGTGGAACAGTGTGGGGGGGGTGAGTCTGGTAAGCCTCTGTTGGGTGCCAAGAGGCATGGAAACAGTTTCTGTGGCATTGAGGGACAGGTGATTAAAACCAGAATCAGTGCGGAATATTGTCAGAATCCAGCTGTAGCTGGGAAGTAAGGTCACGAGAAGAGGAGCCAGATGCAGCGAGTACTGTATCATAAGCAGACATATGAATGGATATAGAGGAACAAGCAGAGGCGATGTCATTCAAGAATATGGAAAAGAGAATGGGGCCAAGGACAGACCTGTTACAGATGCATGAAGTAATGGGCTGTGGGGAAGGGGGGATAGGGAGCTTCTGATCCAGACAGCTTGAAGCATGTCCTCAAGGCAGGAGTAAAACCAACCGACTGACAAGTCAGGGAAGCTGCTGCTTTAAGCTTCTCCAGAAGGAGGGGGTGTGCCACACTGTCAAAAGCTTTAGCAAAACTGACAAAGATGGCAGAAGTGATAAGACCCTGGTCCACACCAGAAAGGATGGAGTTAGTAAGCTGGAGGAGGAAGTGGAAGTGGAATGGGATTTCCTAAATCCAGACTGGAAAGGGGTGAAGGAGGAGTCATAGAAGGAAGAGAGCAGGGAAAGAACAAGGTGTTCCTGTATCTTAGCCAGACTGGAAGTAGAGAGATACAACAGAACTTACTAGGAGAAGAAGAAGAATCATCACCTTTAGGGAGAGAGATGGATAACAGTAGCCTGCTTCCAGGCTTCAGAAACAGTGGCAGAGGAAAAAGAGCAATGAAAGAGCTGTGTAATAGGTATAAAGATGGTAGGCGCTAAGAGAAACAGAAGCTCAGGATTGACACCATCAGAGCTACCTCCTTTGTGAGGATTAAGGGCAAGCAGAACCTTAAGGGAAGCAAAGGTAGAGGTAGGAGAGAAGGTGAAACAGTAAAGAGGGGAGAAAGCTCACCTGAGCGTGTTTGAAACGTTAGGTTTTTTTTACTGACACAGACCCATGTAGCTATGCACCTGTTGTCTAGATATACAGTTTATGGAAGAATAAAAGTGTGTGCTTTTTTTGCACACTAATCCTCTAGTCTGGATTTCCTTAGAAGTTGGATGCCAAGTTGTTGCAGTTGATACTGAGCATTGAAGGAGTACTAGTGCTTCTGAAATCCATGAGCCTTTAGAGAGTGGTGAGTGCAAGTTTTCCTTTCATACTACTGAAGGATGGAAGGCCGAGGGAGGGGAGAGGAAGGGGAGGGTGAAGAAGGAACTAAAGAACACAGGCAGTGAAGTGGATATTAAAGGAAGAGGCACCAGAAGAACGGCCAGAGGTGAGGGAGTCGCCAACATTGAGAACAGGGAAGGGAAACTGGGTCAGAGGAGAGAAAAGGGAATGGATCACCTTCTAGGACTTGGAGGAGTGATCAATGTTGTTCTAGAGTGTGAATGCAAAATACTCAGATTTGCAAGTCTGACTGCTTTGGTACAGGTATTGTAAAAGTGCAGACAGTTGGCAAAAGCAGCCTGGGAGCCAGTGATCTTGTAGGATCACCAGGCAAGGTCTCTGGTACAGAGTCAAGCTAACTTAGCAGATATCAAGGGAAGGTGGCAGCCCCGTACTCTAGTTTTCCTCAGGGGTGCATGATGATCCTATATAGCCATAAATTTTGACTAAAAGTATTAGAGGCATAACTAATATTAGTGGCTGCAGAGATGGCGGACCAGTCACATGCTCATAGATCCACTAGGAGGGAGGACACGTCCAGCATCCTAGAGGCCCTGGGATAGATGAATTTAGAAGTGGCCCTAGGACGACATATTTTGCACATAATAGTAAACCATATGATGGTCACTGAGGGCATCAGGAAGGATACTCACATTCACTACATGGTGGGGATGAGAAGAGAGGACCCAGTCCAGGAGATCATGATTTAGAGATTTAAAATTTAGATGTGTAGGGTCAGAAATCAATTGAGTCAGTTGGAGAGATTTTACATTTTGGGAGAATTTATTTGCAGTGGAGGAGAGCCAATTTATATTAAAGTCACCAAGGATGAGTAACTCACTTCTGGATGAATGGTAACAGATTGAGGAAAGGAGTTTGGCAACTAAGGCAGGGAACATATCAGGGCAACAGTAAACCCTAGCAATAGAGATGGGAACAGAGAAGGGAAGAGAGAGTTTGAGGATGTGCAGTTCATAGGAGGAGGGTAGGAAGAAGAGACAGCAAGCCAAGTCACAAACTGGATGCTGGTTGATATGTAAAACTGCAACACCACCTCTCCTCGATGTGCAAGTCTGCCTTGCTAACGAGTAACCATGGATAGCCACAGCACAATCCTGAACCTTAGTGGAGAGCCACGATTCAGAAATGACAAGTACATCCGGCCATAAGTTAAGCATGGTAGGTTGCAATTGGTCAGTTTTTGAGAGGAGGCTGTGGATGTTTAAATGAGCAACCCTCAGTCCTTTGGGAAGCTGAAAGGGTGAAGTGGCGATGGGATCAAATTATAGTTCATTGTCTCCTACTACCAAAAGCAGCAAGGAAAGAAGGAGCTTAATGGAACCAATATGCTGACTGGAGGAGAGGAACGAGGGGAGGAGGAGGTGGAAGGATAAGGGGAAAAGGGGACAGAAAGAGTCAGAGAGCTTTAAGATGAAGTCAAGGAGCAGGAAGGAGTTGACACTTAGGACACCAGGGGGAAGGCAGGAGGGAGAGAAGAGAGGAGGACGAGGTTAGTGTAGGGAAGGATGGAGGTCGCAATCGCGATCTCAGTACTCCATGCTTGCAAAAGTCCAGTCACAGTCACACTGTGCTTAGTTTATTATAAGAACTATAATCCACCAGTACAGTTCCCTAATGTTGTTCCTTCCCCAAGTTTAAAAATATGGCCCATATGCCATTAAGCACAAGACAGATCCACCATTAGTTGAGCTCTTGTCTGGAATGAGATTGAGTTTCTTTATTTCATGCAGCTTTTTGTACAGTGACAACAGGACATTGCCGTGAGGTACTGCTGAGTCAAGCTGCACAGCTAGCACAGCACTCTCAGGAAAAGAGGGCCCCACCCGCAAAGTCAGGTGTGAGGAGAGTAGCAACTGCTGGACAGCTCACACCTGACCTGTGTCCGTGATGAGGCCTGATCTATGACTAATGATTATTGGGCAACTAAAGGAGGGGTATATGGAGCAAGATCAGTCAAGGACTACACAGCAGAGGTAATTTTATTTCATTTCATACTTGCAGGGTTTGTGTAAGTAAATAAGCAGAAAGGCTTTGGATTAGGTTTTTTTTGTGTTCTGTTTTTGTTTACTGTTCTGTAATTCTTAGTAGCCAGGAAAAGGGACTGCTGTAGTTAGCAGAACTGCTGCCCTTTTACCATTATACTCAGGAACTTTGCTCTTTAAACTTGTTTCTGCAGTTTCTCACTGATTGTTTTTCTCTCTATCCAGGAGCACACTGAAACACTCACCCTTCTTCTCCCAAATCCCACCCTCCCCCGGGTCATTCATATTTATAGCCAACCTGAGCCTCCCACTTCCTGCAGGGACACAGGAAGAGGCACTACGTACTGTTTTCCTATTGTCTCTTGCACAGGACTTCCATTACATTTCATCCACACTTCCTCCCAAAGACAGGAAGAACTATATAGTATTTTTCTATTGCACAGAACCTTCTAGTTCTATCATTCACACTTCCTGCAAAACAGGAGGAGAAGGCATTAGGTAACAGCGCTTGCACAGAACCTTCTATTTACTTTCATCCACACTTCATCTCTATGTCGTCCCACCTCCTCACACCTCCTGCCAAATGCTACAGGTCAGAAGAATTGGGGTTAGGTGCAAGCTAGCATCACAGCCAGGGCAGTCATGTTAGAAATTGCTGTGCAGTGGCCAGCTAGCAGGCATCCCACCGATGGCACCTGGGAGGTAGTAGAGCACAGGCAGTTAGCTCATCCCACATCAGAGCTGATTTTATTTTCGGCGACTGCAGTATCTGACCATGCAGTCTGATTTATCATCAAGGGCTGCTTGGTCTGCTGCTTCTTTCTGCATAGAGGGAGCAGGGTCACAGGTGTCTAGAGGCACTCCAGACAGAAGCAAAATGCATTCCTACCTGGCATCCTGCTAACCTGATTGTTTCTGCAGGGGAGGCGCTAAGCCCCACCCATCCACCCACCCCAGGCTCGTCTCTCCTTTCATAGGTACAATGCCATGCCCTTCTATCTTTCATACCACAGGAAGAGGCTGCACTAAACTCACAGTAAAAAAAAAAAAAATTTTTCTCTTACACGGGACCTTCTATTTCTATCCACTCATCCTGTCTTCCTCCCTAAGAACAGTAAAGAAATTACATATATATAGGTTTTTGGTAGTTCTCTCATAGACAGGACACAATGTTTTTGTTCACACTTCCTCCGTAGTGACAGGAGGAAGAACTATATAAAACAAGAAAGAAAAAAACAATTTCTTGTGTTTCCATCCTAAGTACAGGTCAGAACTTTTGTATTTTCCTATCCCATTCAGAAGCGATTTACCTTCTGCATCGTCCATTCACAGTATAGGGCAGGTCTTATTTTTTCATCCAGCACCACTCTTTGGGACTATGGACATTGTAAACTGCAGGTATTGTGGGACTCTAGTCACCAGAGCTTATGCATTGCAGGTGGGGCATTGTCGTACATGCTCTGCCCTCAATGACCTACGTACTCAGCTCCACGTGGCACAGGCTGAGATAAACTACCTCAGGATGCAGCTCAACTGCGCAACACAGAACAGCACTTCAAACTATTCGACCTTTAGGCACCAACCACAAATTCCACTCCCCAGAGGACCATGGGGCTGGTGGTGGGAAATCAGAAAACTCAACCAAACAGCATGCTCAGGGTGACTCCAACACCAATCCACTTGTCAAATAGGTTCTCTCCACTGTCATCCGTTCCTACGCTCAGGGCAAACAAGCCAGAGGAAGGGGCCCTCATGCAACACATAAAGGGTCAAACCAAAACAAAAATTGCTGAACACAACAGAAAGCGCATACTAATAATAGAAGACTCTATGGTCCATGGAGTAGAGTCTTGCATCCACCAAAGCAGCCCATCAGAGATTGCAGTGAGATGCTTCCCAGGAATACTGGCATGGAGGAACACAAACTGCATTGAGGGAATTGTGTGAAACGCCAAGCAAGACATGCACATTCTGATTCACATCAGTACAAATAACCTAGCTAGTCACTCTGGATGAAACTAAGAAAAATCTTTCAAAACTAGGAGAAAGAACTAGCTTCCATTTCATCCAGCTTCTCCTTCTCAAAGATTCTGCCTATATGGGGAAAGGGAGCCAACAGGCAGAAAATCAGAGAGAAGGACATCGGCGCGCTTAATACCTGTCTTACAAACTGGTGTCAGGAAAAAGGGCATAGCTATATCGGGAACTGGCAGAACTTCTGGGAAACGGAGTTCTTTGGATTTGATGGCCTACACATTGCAAAGGAGGGGACACAAGCTCTCAGTCAAAAGTTCAACATCTTCGTCAGCCATTTAAACTAATAGATGGGGAAGGGATGCCTGCACCCATCGTGACATACAGGCTAGAAGATGACTGTCCCCCATCAAAGGTTATTCGGTCAGAGACAGGACACTGCATCGCAAGCAGCACGTGTGACACAAATTACAAAATCCCACAAAGATGTTCCAGATGCATTAGGAATATACAGTACACTATGGACACAGGGAGGGAAAAAAAGAAAACTACTACAAGGAAGACAGAAGCGTTATAGGAAAGAGGTAATCTCAATGATCTGGAGCCAAGGAGTGCCATTAAGGAAACTACAATAAGGAGGGCTCCAGAGAGAAATCACGCTTGTAAAAAGGAGGAGGGTAGCACATGGAAGGGAATGGTAACTAGTGATGCCAGGGAAGCCTGGCTAACAAAATCCCCGACCTCATGGCCACTATAGCAGAGGATGGACTAGACTTAGTGGCTGTGATAGAAACTTGGTTCACAGAAAGCCATGGATGGGACATGGCTATTCCTGGATTCAACATGTACAGGAGGGACAGAAAGGGGGAAAAGGGAGAGGGGTACATCCAGGAGGAAATCAAAACCACGGAAATCTAGGGGAGCCTAAGTGACACTGAGGCACTGTGGGTAACAGCTGAGACAGGGAACGGGGTAGCCATTAGGTTAGGAGTCATCTACACGTAACCCCTAGGTGACACTATCCCAAGGGCTACTACCCCTGCCTGCACGGCTAGTTGCAGGTTAAGGGGCCTGGGTACCTTGAAATGAGTGCCTCCACCTGGAGGACAGGGTTGTTAGTAACAATGTTAATCTGGGTACAGCCCTCTGGGACTCTGTAACCCCCCCCTTCTCCTCTAGTGGCCTAGACAATATGCAACCAACACTTTCACAGCAGCTCCTATTCAGCATACAAATCCCCACACTGTTTGCACTTAGTACCAGGGCTGGTTCCACCAGTTCGACCCTGGAGACGCCCTATAAAACAAGGTTAGGCACAGCAAATAACAACAGTACAGTGCTTTGGGTAAAAACTGGAACCACAGTCAGATTAAATTCAAAAAGAGTTAGATCTGATTTATTTAGGAGAATTGAACAAGGGAGGGGCATAATTAGGTTAATTGATTCTAAAACTGATCTAGTCATGCAATTATGCATGCACTTTTAGTCCCTGCAAAGTCACACACTCTGGGTACCCAGATAAAAGTAAGGTGGGCTAGCCTGGAATGTTGCCAAGGGCAGGCCAGCATCGCAGCTGGTTGGGGCCCTGTGATGAAAAGAAAAGGCATGCGCAACCACACACGAGCTGTAATTCAGAGCCAGGAGGCTCAGTTCATGAGGATTATACAAAACAATTAAATCAGATGACACACTTTGATTGAGCTGTTGTTGCAGGGAGCTACCCTGGTGTTTACTCACACTACTCAGTAAAGAACACAGGATGGAAGAAATGGAGACTGCAGGATGAATTGCTGGTCTGCCAGGAGAAGCAGGGCCCACACAATTCACCGTGGTGTCATTCCTGTTCGTGATGTTGAGCAGGGGGCTGATCCTCAGGCAGGTCTCTTGTTGACAGTCTTCTATGTGGCATGACTAGCTGGCTGGGCCAAAGTGTGGAGGCCCAGACCAATTGGAGATGAATGCGGATTCAGACCGGTAGGTGCTGGATGCAGCTACCAGCAAGCAAGGCACAATTAAACAGTGGGGAACCAAATTGCGACCCACTAGCAGGTTGCAGTACATTTATAGTAAGCAATCAACATACCACCAAGCGGATAGCAGTCCAGTCGCAATATCAGTGTCTCTGAGCAAAACCGGGAGTTCTATGGTGAATGGATGTCCTGACAGGCTGATCGCATACAGCAAATCTTTGGTCTTCTTCAAGGTTAAAGCTGGTCATTCTTCAGTGGCTTTGTCTCACTCCAATTCAGATACAGAACGATTGATAAGCCTTTCAAAGGATTCCCTCTCGAGCGATAATAGGCAGACGGGCCAAACTCAGCATTTCCACCAATCTCCTGTGTGAACTATGCAGAAGCAGTTCCTCGAATCACTTGAGCTGTTTACTCTTCAAACTCTAACTCCAGACTGACACACTGCAGCAGGCAGCATGGGAATTTCACTTCAGCTCAAAAGGTTCTGGTTGGTTGATCCATCAGTCTGTCAAAGCAAGGGCCACCCCCCCCCCGGTCCATTTAGGCACCAAAGTGCAAAAACTACAATTCCTACAGAAATTTGCTTACACAAGATGCCTGGGGACAAATACCATTTTAGAGTCCCCAAAGGTACTGATTGGTCCCAATAGGCAGTCCAAAACCAAGATGATGAGGCAATACTGAAATATCCCTGCTGCAAAGGAAGGCAGGTTAGACAAACTGCAATATTATTATTATTAAAACAGATAAACAGTTGCCGGCCCGGTGGCGTTGAGGGCTGAGGCGCTGGTGCCTTACCTCGCGCTACGCCGGCGACCCGTGTTCGGGAACGAGCACAAGCTGTCGGGGGTCAGCAGGGGAGCAGAAGGATTGAGTGTTCGATGGACTGCTCTCCTTCTTCGGGGGGGGTTCTAGATGGTTGGTGCTTGTTTGCCCCCCCCGGTGGAGGCTGGAGGACAGGGTGCCGCACCACAGGTAAGGGAGGAGTTGGGCCAGACGTTATAGGGAGCACATACGGATGCAAGCATGCTCCACTCCACTGACATCATGGCACGCCCAACTCCTGGGAGAACAGGAGAGGGCTCCTCGCAGGCTCCACCCCGGCTAGCCAGCGCAAGCCACCTAATCCAGTCTTCAGTGGGGAGATCGACTCCCGACGACTCCCTGGCGGGGGTAAACCCTGGGCTAGGTCAGCAGTCAGCTGGTGGACGCCAGGGGACGGGGCTGGGGGCGCCCTCCTGATACAAGCCGGCGGTAGGAGGAGAGAAAAAGTAATAACTGCAAAAAAAAAAAAAACAACAGATAGACAGTAAACAGACACAGTTCCTAGCAGGGCTCCCTCTGCACAAATAGTGATGGCAGAATGGAGTGATAACACAGCAGCCCGGGTGAGACTCGAGCCTGAAACTACTCGGTCCCTACTCAGATTAATTTTACACCACGAGATAGGCAGCTCTTAAAGAGACAGGCATGGAGGCTAACAGGCCACTCACATGCAAACACTTTTAAATCGCTAGGACACAGAACACCGACCTAGCAGTGGGCATTTAGGCAAGCCCAAGGAAGACTTTTGGGAACCTCCATTTGCAGGGGGGTTACATACAGGCCCTCATCACAGGAGGAAGATGGGGACAAAGAAACATTGGAGATGATACAAAAAATGGCAGACAAAGGTGAGGCAATTATAGTAGGAGACTTTGATTTACCAGACATTAACTGGGGTTCTCAGACAGCACTGACAACAATAGGCAGGGAATTTGTAATGGCCCTACAGGGGGCAGGGCTGAAGCAATTTCTTGATTCATCAATCAGATGTGGACCTGTCTTGGACTTGGTTCTGCCCAACAGTGACAGGGTAGAAAGGGTCAAGGTAGGGTCCCATCTTGGCAACAGTGACCATCGTATGGTCAGTTTCCAAATCAACACAACTATGGATACCAGCCATTCCAAGATCAGAGTTTTGGACTTCAGAAAGGCAGACTTTTCCAAAATGAGAACCAGCCTAGCAGAGAAACTCAGGCACAGGGGAAAAGGGGTGGAGGAAATGCGGGAGAACCTGAAGGGAGCTATCAAGGAGGTAACCGAGTAGTGTGCTAGGAGGATCAGCAAGGCAAATAAGAGAAAGAAACCTCTCTGGTTCTCTAAGGAGGTGGCTACTATGGTAAGGGAGAAAAGAAAGGCCTACAAAGCATATAAGGCATCAAACAAGGATGAAGACAGGGAAACTTACATAGCTGCACAGAGGAAAGTGGGAAAAGTAATAAGAAAAGCTAAAGCTCACACCAAGCTAAGGATAGCACAGGGTGTTACGGGGGAAACAAATCCTTTTTTAGGTACTTTAGAGAAAGGAGAAAGACTAAAGGAAAATAGTATGGTTAGCAGGTTTGGGAGGGGGACTAGTAGAGAATGACAGTGACAAGGCAGAAGTCCTAAATAAATATTTCTGTTCATGTTCACTAGGGAGAACACAGAGGACGGCCATAACCTGCAAAGCGGTTGCACCCATGCACCGGGGTAGACTCGAGCCCCTTCATGGAGGAACAAGTCTTGGAAGCCCTAAATAAATTAAAGGTGGACAAGGCCATGGGGCCAGATGAGATTCACCCAAGTGTTCTCAAGGAACTGGGGAATGTGATAGCAGTGTCCCTAGCAGAGCTCCTCATCAAATCACTGGAAAGCGGGACAGTGCCTGAAGACTGGAAGAGGGTAACAGTGGTCCCACTTCACAAATCAGAGAGCAGGGAGGAGGCTGGAAATTACCCGTCCAGTCAGCCTCACATCGGTGGTAGAAAAACTGATGGAGAAACTGCTGAAGCAAAGAATAGTGGCACATCTGGAATCCAGTGAGCAACAGGACCCAAAACAGCATGGTTTCATGGCAGGAAGGTCATGCCAGACAAACCTGGTTAACTTTTTTGACTGGGTAATGAAGGCAGTGGACCAAGGGGAACTGGTGGATGTGGTCTATCTGGACTTTAGTAAGGCCTTTGACTCAGTTCCACACAGAAAGCTGGTAAAGAAGCTGGACCAAATCAGCGTAGGTAAGGAAGTGGTGGTTGGGTGAGCAACTGGCTGAAAGGAAGAACACAACGGGTACAGGTAAATGGAGTGCTATCGATGGAGAGGGAAGTGACTAGTGGAGTGCCTCAGGGGTCAGTACTGAGGCCCCTACTCTTCAATGTGTTCATAGCTGACATCGGTAATGGATTGGAAGGGAAGGTGTGTCTGTTTGCAGAGAACATTAAGATCTGCAACAGAGTGGACACCCCAGAAGGAGTCAAGAGCATTGAATCAGACATGAGGAAACTCGAGGAGTGGTCAGACACCTAGCAGTTGAAGTTCAACACCAAAAATTGCAAGGTCATGCACTTAGGCAAGGGAAACCCCAAGGTGGAATACTACCTGGAAGGGGAGCAGCTGGCATGCACCAACCAGGAGCGAGACCTAGGAGTTATTATATCAGCTGACACAAAGGTGTGGGAAGCAGTGTGAAAGGGTGCTGCTAAAGGCCAGTGGTATGCTGGGCTGCACAGGAAGGGGAATCATGAGTCGCAAAAGGGAGGTGGTGCTGCCACTTTACAGGGTGCTGGTGCGCCCCCATCTGTAGTACTGCATACAGTTCTGGAAGTCACACCTTAGGAAAGACATCGATAGGATTGAGATGGTGCAGAGGAGAGCCACAAAAATGATTCAGGGTCTGCATCAAATAGCATATGAGGATAGACTGAGGGAGCTCAACATGTACTTCCTGGAGCAGAGGGGGAGGAGGGGGGGACATGACTGAGACTTTCAAGTATATCAAGGGTATAGATAAGATAGGGGTACAGGAGCTCCTTCAGGAGAAGAAAAGCATCAAAACTAGAGAACACGATATGAGCCTCAAGGGTGGGCAATTCAGAAGCAGTATTAGGAAGTACTTTTTAGCCGGCCAGCCGGCACAGGGGCAGGGCACCCATTTGTGATGCTGACTACCCAGGTTCCGGAATGGACTCAGGATGTCGAAGGGCTGGCCGGGGGGGGAAGGATTGAGCATCCCAGGGACTGCTCTCCTTCTCTGGGAGGAGGGGGTAGCATGTCCAGCACAATGCAGACCCCCAGTGGAGGCCAGGGGTACCGCCATGTCAGTGCCATTATCTGTGTGGGTGAAGCGGACATGGGACGTCATTGCAAGTCCCTGCACCAGGGGGGAAAAAAAAACACAGGCCACTCATAATGATGCCTGCCCCGGTCCCAATTGCTCCCTCCAGCTCTCCCTCCGGCAACCAATTCTGGTGTCTGTGGCTCCAGATGGTCTCAAACCCTGCCCTGGGGAAAGCCAGTGAGGAGCAATGTCGGTCGCGTGCCCCATGAATCCTGTCCCATCTCTGACACGCCTGCCTGGCGTCGTGGCCCTGCCCTGGGGGTAAGTCGGGGGTATCTGCAGGGGAAGGTAAGTCCGGGGGAGCATCATGGGGGCTGAGAGTTCAGGCGGAAGAGGGCAGGTGGCTTGCAAAAAAAAAAAAAGGAAGTTCTTCTTCACTGAGAGGGTGGTCGACCAATGGAATTGCCTGCCCCAGGAAGTGTTGGAGGCCAAAACAGTAAACGGGTTCAAAAACGCCTGGGACAGGCACAAAGGTATTATTTCACAGAAAGGATGGGGGGGTAGTTACCCATATCAGGCAGACTAGATGGATCTTGCGTTCCCCTTCTGCCATCAATTTCAATGTTTCTTCGGGACAGTGAGGATCCACCCTCAAGAAGCAGAAGCCATAATTAGTACACCATTAGTAGCCACCCGGTTGCCCTCCATGGCTAAAGGGACCACCAAAGCAAGAGTCATATGCTTTAGGTAGGAAGAAGGCCATGGAAAGGCTGAGAGGTTCCGCCGAGTCAATCAACACTGATAAAAGGATCATCACTTGGTGAGGACCTAACCTCAAGATGAGGACTTTAGAGAAGCAGAGTAATCCTCTTGACCTCCTGGGATGGACCGCTGGAGTTAGAAGTTCAGTTTCGGTTTCAGTTTATTGTAAAAAACTCCACTGAGTAGGCTCATTCACAAGGAGGTCTTATACACATAACAGCTTATTAAAAACAAGACAGACGTCATATTGACCATCATATTGAAGGGGTTACAACATTAGCAGGAGGTCCAAAGGACATAAAGCAGTAAAACAGCAATACAATTCAAACCAATGATTATATACAAAATGACGCAAAAGATCATACAAATACAGAAATAGTAAGCAGAGGAAAAAAAAAGGTAGTGGTAGAATGGTAAGGAGCCGAGGACCAGTCTTTGGGTGCAGAAATGCTGAGGAGGTGACGGCCTGGGTGATTAGAAGGAAATTATAAGGAGGGCAACAACCCAATTAGGTATGATGGGGAGAATGCCCAAGGGTCTGAGGAGACAGGTGAGGTGAAGAAGGGGGGGTACAGATTAAGGATAGGGAGTCGGAGTAAAATTATGGAGGTGAGTACCCGTAGGAGGTGCAAGAAGTGTGGAAGCCAAAAGGAAAACAGAAAATAGAAGAAGCAGTGGCCGAGAGTGAGGCTAGAGGGGGCAGGCAAAAAACGAGGAAGGTTGCTGGGGCAGCAGAGGAAGGGGGACCAACAGAAGGCAGGCAGTACAGGAAGCACAACAGCACAGCAGACAAACTTTGGAGGCAAAGCTAGGCAGGGAATGAAAGAGCCAAGCTATGCACAGCTGGCCATGAGGCAAGGACCAGCCCAGACTCAGTAACTCAACAATGAGGGTGAGGGTTGGGGGGCCTGGAAGAGTGGCAGAGTACAGCTCCAGGAAATGGAAAAGGCACCAATGACAGGATACATGAGTAGGAGGCATTGCAGAAACACAACAAGGAGCCAATAAGCGAGGACAGCATTGGGAGGGCGGGCAGGTAGACTGAACAGGGTGTCCGAAGGATGCTTAGGTATGTGGGGTTTAAGTACTGTTTCAGGGGGGCATGGCGAGGCTACCTACTGCTCCACCACTGCATGGGCCCAAGCTCTTTATGACATCACCTTTTGTCATGGAAATGATTCTGATGTCACAATTACAAATCGTGACATTATTCCAAGCCAGTTAGAATTATTTTCCAAGTATTCATAACTACTAGTAGACATCTCCAGGCTAATAGTTCTTAAAATCTTAAAACTTTTAATTCAGTTGGCACCATCCATTTACCACACTTTTTTTCTCTTCTTTTCTCAAAGTAAAACATTTACATTTTAAATTCAAGTTTCATTTCTTTAAAGAGCTACTGACGCCACAAAGAAAACTTTAAAAAACATAATTCGGTACAATTCTGCCTGTATACCATTTATATTTTATATATTTCTCCTCTCCATAATTTATTACTAAAGAAACGCGTATGAATATATGGTTATGGTCCCTTAGAGTTCATTTTAAGTTCATCTGCCGCCAAAGCTTACTCCCTACTACAAGTCATAATCCTCTGTTATGACATCACAATCTGTTGCTATGGGAATAACTGTGAGGTTACAAGTAGTGCTCTGTGACTTGAGGCAGGGAGAAAGCAGCAGGAATAGATGAACTCTTCAGGAGCAAATCCTGTTTTCATGCAAATGACCTCACTACTAAATAATGCAGCGGAGAAATACAGAACTAATGAGAAATACAAGCTGGACAGTGCCTACATTTTATGTTTTATTAAAGTTGTCCAGAATGTGTCACCAGCTCTTTGCCAGAAATCCTCTAATTTATACATCTATATGCACAATTTCTTCAGGTCTTATGGTTGCAAAAGTGCCTTCCAATGTAGCTTGTGTGAATACTCATCTTCCCTTCACAGCTCTGGAACCCAAAGAACCTGAAAATGCACTCTTAGGATCATGAGAGGCACAGGAACTGGGCAAGTAAACATGTTGCAGAGACTAACTTTGAGCAGACACATACCCCCAAAAAAGGCAAATAACTGCTTTCATACAGGTGTCTTTAGCTACAAATAATGGACTACCCTGAAACTTAAATTGTGGGTGGACGTTTCAAGATTTAAGCCCTGTCAATGTATATTGTGCAGCCAGTTAATGACAGTGGTGCGATTTGCACTTGAAATGGCCCAATTCAGAAACCTAACTAGACCAAAGTCCATGGGGTTTGGAAGGTTTCTGTATTTGCAAAGGGGTCGCTGTGGGAAGCGAGTTCTGGATGTTCAGAACGCTCCCCGTTATTTTTTCATTTAACATTGGCGCACCAGATCGGCAATTGTAATGTAATTTGTTTTGTGACAACTCCCTCCCGCCAATCTTGCGTACGTCCCTGATATATAACAGTAAAAATATCGAAAGTTCAGAATATATGCCCAAGACAGGCAGACGAAGCAGTAATTATTTCAAAATAATAATAAAGATTTGCAGCAGTGTTCATTATATGAGGCTCCATCCACCCCAAGGACTTTTCACTTGTGGAACATATGCCATGTGAGCTGGATAGTGGGGCACCGTAGCTCATGAAATGCAATATCGGTACAGCTTCTAGGAAACAAAACAGAATGCCTGTTGATACTGCTCTTACATAACCAGATAAGGCAGCACGCACAGACGTAAGAAGCTGCACATGCAGATTTGCTCAGCCCCAACGCTCAGCAAGCGCGCTCTCATACGACTGTGCACAGCACCTGCTTCGTATTGCTCCTTGGCTCCAACGTGCAATGCCGCGTGCGGGGAGCCTTGAAAGTGGTGTGAGCCGCCTACGTCAGAGAGGCATTACCTTACTGTTGGATCAGTACAGTGGGGAAAGCCATGGGAGATCAACGTGACTAGGGCTCGGGGCGGCGTAGGTGGAGAGAGGGGGTGGGGGAATTCTGAAAGACAGAAGAGAGAGGCGGAGTGAGCGGTGCGGGAGAGGGTAATAGAGATCGGGGTGGGTTTACGAAGGATATTATGTTACACATGGAGTTACATTTATAACGGTTTCTGTAGGGAAAGGTAAATGATTACGAGTAGTACTAGCGCCTTTAAAAATAAGGTTTGTGCTTGCACCATTCGAGGAGCCAACTCTCCCAGATGTATTGTGCATACCTCTCAAGTGTCCCTGATTTTCAGGGATGTCCCCTGATTTTGCCTCAAAATTTTACTCTGTCCCTCCTAAAATTTGTGTTTTTGTGGCTAAACAGTGGGGACTGTAAGCACAAAACAATGTCAAGCATTAAAGTTACAGACTTGTTCTTCTTTAGAAAATGCATTTTGCACTAAGCCCCATATTCTACCAGTTTTCTGGGTGGATATCTCTAATTTTGAAGATGTGTCCCTGATTTTCGTCCTTTGTCCCTAATTTTTTTAAGCCTTGTCCCTGATTTATGAGGTAGGAGGTTGAGAGGTATGGTATTGCGATTCCTGCATTTGGCACGGGCAAGGACTGCAAAGCATACCTCGCAACTGCACCACGTTACGAGGAGCGTTCCTCATTTTACTTCACAAAAGCTCCCTGTTCCACATTATGAGGACTTGTCCCTCATTAAGTGTTAACATTTTAAAGCAGAAAATCTGTAGTAACTGTTGGGAAAAAAATATTCAATTAAGACTTTCTGAACAGAAATGCAAACATTTTAACCATACCTCTCAACCTCCCTCATCAAAAATCAGGGACAAGGCTTAAAATGATCAGGGACAAATGACCAAAATCAGGGACACATCTGAAAAATTAGTAATATAAGTTCCAGAAGCTGTGTACAACATGCTGAGCCTCCTAGGTAATGATTTGATTAAGTGTTCAGCAGTTTGCTCATTTGCAGGGCCGCAGTACTTGGGGAGGGGGGGATGTTGTCCGGGGGCCTGAGCTCAGGAGGGGCCCACCTGAGGCGTTGGTATTAGCTGGTTTGGGAAAGGGGCCCATTTCAAGTGACTTCCTGGGCCTCAAAATTCATAGCTGCAGCACTGCTCATTTGTTCCACATCTTGAAAGGCAATGTTCCACATTTGGGGGACAAAAGGTTGAGAGGTATGCTGCAGAGAAATTTCTCACCACATATGTGTCACACATCTCTTAAGGTTCCATGAGAGATTTAGTATAAATGCATAGGATAATCACACCAATTGTAGGACAGCTGTCACACTGATGTGGGAGCCCTGGTTTGTTTACACCTTCTGTGTTGTAATGGTGTTTTTAGGGGAGCTAAAAGGCAGAATTAGCGGTGATAGGGAGGGACCCAGAAACTGAATTGTATGTGGTGTGAGACAGCATCACACCCTGTGACACACCACTATAGCGTGTTTTTTTTTTTTTTTGTCTGGTAGACTCACTGTTGGCGGTTCAAAAACATAACAGTTTCTGTCCCCACTCCCCAGTATCAGTCCGGAGTGACAACTGGTTACACTTGAGGATACATAGACGTGACTGCAGAAAAGGTCTGCCAGGCCCACCTAGTCTGCCCACTTGCCTAGTTATCTGGTAGGACATGCCCCTTCTCCCCACTCTCAACAATCCCTTGTGTCTGTCCCATGCTCTTTTGAAGACTTCCACTGTTGTTTCTCCAATCGATTCCTCAGGGAGCCTATTCCACTTATCCACCGCCCTCTCTGTGAAATGGTACTTCCTAATATTACCCTTGAACTGTCCCCCTTGAATCTGTAACCCATGCCCCCTAGTTCTTGGGATTCTGTTTCAGCTGGATGATGCTTTCCACTGCCACCTGGTTTATACCTTTTAGGTACTTGAAGGTTTCAGTCATGTTTCCCTTTTCCCTCCTCTGCTCCAGGGAGTACATGTTCAATTCCCCTACCCTTTCCTCGTAGGACAGGTGGCTGAGCCCCTTTACCATCTTTGTTGCCGTCCTCTGAACTCGCTCCACCCTTCTCACATCCTTTCTGAGATGTGGCCTCCAGAACTGGACCCCATACTCCAAATGTGGGCTAACCAGATGGGTGTACAAGGATAGTATGACCTCCCTCCTCCTACTGATAATTCCCCTTCCGATGCAGCCCAGCATTCTGCTGCCTCTAGCCGCTGCTCTCTTGCAGTGCTTCACCACCTTCAGGTCCCTTGATATAGTGATGTCTAGGTCCTTTTCCTGTTCTGCTACTTCCAGGTCCTGGACCCCCATACAGTACCCTGCCTCCTGGTTTCTGTAGCCAAGATGCATGATCTTACACTTGTCCGTGTTAAATGAAAGCTGCCACTTCCTTGACCATGCCTCAAGCCTGCCCAGATCTCTCCACATTTTTTCTACGCCTTCCTAAGTGTCCACACTATTGCGGACTTTAATATCATCTGCAAACAGACTCACACCCCTTTCAAGGCTCTCCGTGATGTCCCCTATGAATAGATTGAACAGTAGTGGGCCTAATGAGGGACCCTACTGGTAACCATGCCCTCTCCTGATGCCACCTCGTTTACAGTGGCTGTCTGTCTCCAGCTTCCCATCCATCAAACCACCGTCTGCCCCAGAGCTAGGCATGTCAGCTTGTACAGGAGTCTCCTGTGTGGCACGGAGTCAAATGTCTTCTTGAAATCCAGATACACTACGTCTACCACCCTCCCCTGATCCATTTCCTTGGTAAACCCATCAAAGAACTGTATCAAGTTTGTTTGACAGGATCTATCCCTGGTAAAGACGTGTTGCCTTGGATTCATGAGGCTGCTTTCCTCCAGGTAACTGGTGATCCTGATTTTTCAGTAGCTTCTCCATGAGCTTGCCCACCACTGATGCCAAGTTCACGGGCCTGTAGTTTCCCACATCCTCCCCCTCCCTCTCTTTGTGTAGGGGGACCACATTCTCTTGTTTCCAGTCCTCCGATACCACTCTGGACTCTAGGGACCTGTTGAAGAGTGCAGTTAAAGGTGCTGCCAGTATGTCCTTAAGTTCCTTCAACACCCTGGGGTGCACCCCATCGCCCTGTCCACCTTCAGGCAGCATAGTTTTCCCAGAGTCTCCTACACCCGGAACAGACTTGTATCCACTCCCCCTCCACTGCCCTGGCTAATCTCGCTCCACTGCCCACCCCTTCTTTCTCCCTAGTGAACACAGAGCAAAAATAGTTGTTCAGTAGTTCTGCCTTCTCCCTGTCCCCTTTTCTCAACTCACCATCACCCACTTTTAGCTGGAGTATTCCTTCCCTAGTCTGCCTCCTCTCAGTGACATACCTAAAAAATGTTTTTTCCCCTTTTTGACTGCACTTGCTGTGTTCTCCTCTGTTTGTGTCTTCACTCTCCTTACTTCTACCCCTGCTTCCTTCTGACTTACCTGGTACCTTTCCCAGTCTTCCTCAGTTTGCGTTACCTTAAACTCTTGAAAAGTCCTACTCTTTGCCCTGACCTTTTCTGCAACAGCTCCATTAAACCACAGGGGTCTCCTCCTCCTCTTATTCTTATTTAACTTCTTGGCGCATAGGTCCATTGCCCGTTCAGTTGCTTCTTTTATCCTCTCTCACATGTCCTTCACCTCTGTTAAATTTTCCCCCCACTCTAGGGCCCTTCCCATGAATTCCCCAATTTTCTTGAAATCTGTTCTCTTAAAATCAAGCACCCTTACTGTGGTCTGGTGAACATCAGCAGTGTTCCATATTATAAACCAAACTGTGCTGTGCTCACTTGTACCAAGGTGTTCCCCCACCAACACATCTCGTACCCCATCCCCATTTGTCAGGACCAGATCGAGAACTGCTCCTGGGCTGGTTGGTTCCCTAACCAGTTGTCTTAGGAGGGCTGTTTGTAGGGAGTCTAATATTTCCTTGCTGCTGAGATGATGCCGATAGGGTGTCCCAGTCTACATCTGGTAGGTTCAGGTCTTCCATCAGCACCACCTCACCTTTAGTAGCAAGTCTCAAGATTTCGTCTGCCATGCATTTATCCACAGATTCCTGTTGTGCTGGGGGCCTGTAAATCACCCCAGTACGCACCACCTCTCTTTTCCCCGCAGCCAAGGAGACCCATAGTCCTTTAGCCTTCCCCCACTTGCCCTGTAATTCTGTCGCCCTGATACCCTCCTTTACGTAGAGTGCAACCCCCCTTTCCTCCTGAAAAGTGTATAACCTGGTATCTCCATATCCCATCCCTGCTCTTGATGGCACCAAGTTTCAGTTACCCCCACAATGTCAAGGCTCGCCTCAGCCATTACCACTGCTAGATCTGGGATCTTCCTACCCAGACATCTGGCATTTGTACACGACCCTCCAAACACTTAATTCCTATTCCCCACTTGCTATACACCCAATATTTTCTACACTTGGTCTGTGGAGACTATTGGACCACCAATGGACCTGCGCTATTTGTGTGTGGTCAAGTTACGCTACTCTCTCAAATTAGTTTCTTTGGGTTATTTTTAGTAGTTTATTTGAGTTGGTGGGCTTCACCCCCATAAAAAAACAAGAATGTGGAGGATGAAGCCCCCCCAACTCAAACAAACTGACAAAACCAACATTAATAGTAAGCACAAGCACACACTGTATGCACAAAAGATTTTTTGCTACTTGCATAGTGCTGGTCCGATAATCTCCACTATCACCCTTAAGGAATAACCACCAATTGGGTGTTGATTGGGCCAGGATTTACTCATGGGTGGAGTGGTTTGCTCATGAGGGCGCAGCACGAGTGACCAGCCATACCAGCCATGGGTAAATACGGGTACAATCCACACCTGATTGGTGATTATTCCAAATATACAACGGCTGAAAAGAAGAGTTGGAAAAAAAAGTTAAACAGTTAAGTCTTTTATTAATGTTTTGAAGCTTGGAGTACAGAAATGTCAATGCATTTCATTAAATTGTTCCAACTGAAATGACATCGGGATATAAATTGTAAAGAGAAAAGAAACCAAACTGAGGGAATAGTACCTGTAACTATATGAAGGAACAGATTTTGTATAATAGATGGAAGATTGTAATTCCTGGCTGTCGGCCAGACTGAAACTGCAGCTCAGTTCAGATATGGTTTATAGAAAGTTACACTGTCGCTGACTGAATTTTTACCTGCATGTCAGGTTTGACAGCTGTTTTTTTGCCCAGAATTCCATCTTGTACCAAGGACCGAAATGGTACAGTGAGCTACCAGCTGACTTCACTGATACACCCAAGATTGGTACTTTCAAATTTGGGCTCAGATCCTTTCTTGACACAATCAAAACCTGTACCTGCCTGCGCTATTGAAACTGCACCTCAGCCTCCCTATTTTTACCTTCTACCTTACCCTTCCCCCCGTCACCTCTACCCCTCTCACTACCTACCCTCCTACTATATTCCCCCCCGTACGCTTCACCCAGACAATGCCCTCTCTCAGCTGATCACCCTTCCCTCACCCCCCCCCTTTGACGAGGCCCAGTCTCTGCTGACCACCCTACCCTCTCTTTCTTTTTTGGTTGACCTACCATCCAGTGAACACTAAGGGCCAGCTACTCAAAACTTTGCCCCGGGGCTAAATTAGCACTGCCCAGTGGGCAAACTTAGCCCGGAGCACAAAGCAAGCCATATTCAAAAGGAATAGCCCGGGGCAAACAGCTTCTGAATATAGCATGGGAATGAGGTCGGGCAACCTGGGCTGGGAGTGCAGGGCAAACTTAGCCCTGGAATAAGACAGCTCTGAATATGGCAACCAGGAAGTGCAAACCACAACAGCAAAACTGTGCACAGCGATGTGAAGGTAGGTAGAGGTGAACTATGTGGCCAATGTATGTGCCAGCAAATGCGTGGACCTAGTACAGCTGCAGGCAGCAGCATATGTGAAAGTACAGTGTTGAAAACTGTAAAATATTCCCCGAACTGTTTGCACAGCGCTAACATGTTTGCGCGGGTTTAGTGCAGGGCTAAACCGTTAGCCCGGTGCAAACACGTTTGCCAGGTGCTAAACTTTGCCATATTCAAAGGTGACATGCAAATGAGACTACTTACGTAGTCTCTGGGCAAACATCCAGATTAGCATCTCATTACGCCCTGATTTGCATGCTGTTTGCGCCAGGCTAACGGTTTAGCCCTGCGCTAAACCCGTGCAAACGTGTTAACGCTGTGCAAACAGCTTGGGGAATATTATACAGTTCTGAACACTACTTCCACATGAGCTGCTGCCTGCAGCTGTACTGGGACAACACAGCATAGGCACAGATGGTGGTGGTGCTGCATGTAACTGTCACACTGTAGGGCATGCTACAGTGCACAGCAGACACTACAGTAGCAAGGGGGCCAGTAGTGTGTGGACACAGCAATACCTATGGTGTGTAGGGCAGTGATGATGACTGCACTATACCACTTACTGCCTGGCATGGCTGGGACTGGTGGCAGATGGTGGCATCATTGTGATGCCATCAGTTAGCAGCATGCTTCCTCTATGTTTGACATTGTCTATGTGTCATATTTATTTGTTAGGGTCATTCAAAACCCGTGCAAAGCCATAGTGTTGCACAAAGCTGATTGCCCAGGGTTAAGACAAGCTTTTCCTGGGCGGTAATGTGCACCATGCTAAGTGTCGCGCTAAGTTGCGCAAAACCACTTTGTGCGGCGCTAATCGTTGAATATAACATTGCGCTTGTATTCATGTCAGTTTACCCCTTGCATACATTATGATTTTGCCTGGTGCTAATGCAGTTTGCCCGTGCTATTTGGCCTTTTGAATATAGCAGACCAGCGCTAATCCCGTGCTAAACCTGTGCAGACGGTTTTTGCCCGGTGCAAAGTTTTGAATATCTGGCCCTAAGACAGAGTACTACCCTCCTCTCCTAATCCCTTCTCTGGCACCACTGTAATAAGATGTATATAATTGCACTGTACTTGCCTGTGTAAATTGTTCCCTGTTATTCTGTATATTTTGTACTATTTGTAATGTTTGTCCACCACTGACTTGGAACCGTTGAAAATGAGTCCTTGACTCAAAGGTATTAATCCCAAACTTAAATAAATAAATAAAAATATTATTACGGTGGCTCAGTGGATGAGTTTTGGCATGTTCTGTGATGTGCAGTCGGCGGGCACTTTATGCAGTGATTATTAAAAAATTACCCCACAGTATAAAGTGTCCAGGCAATCAGGAACCTTGTATTTTAGACCCCATTGTACAATGGTTTATATACCATACCCTTTAACAGTACTCTGGGTCTGGGATAAATTCCAGGATCAGTTCTTCCAGTCAGCCTGGTGTGATGTCACATCAAGCTGATGTGGAGAAACTCACAGCTGATCTATTGGTCCTTTGGTCCATTAGTTAAGCAGTCACAGTAATCGAGAAAAGCTGTGACAGCAGCTCCCTGCTTCCAAGTACATCTAAAACTCTCTGAACTGTGTATCAGACCCTAAGTATTATTATAGAGAATAATGGATAGGCAAGTGTGTGTTATGGATTTTTTTCACACCCGAGGTGTGTGATGACCCATAAACCTCGAGAGTGAAGCTCAAGAGGTTTATGAGGTCATCACACAGCTACATACACACACTTGTCTATTATTTTTTTTATAATTACTGCTGCATGGAGTCTCAGTACTGTTTAAGGGAAGATAAGAAAAAAAACAACAGCAAAATTAAAATTATTTTTTTTTGTCTATAATGTGAACTGTAACAGAAAACAAATACAGTTTTTATTAGATCAGCAGTATGTTTGTCAGCATTTCGATATTTTGTGTATAGGAGAAAAAACATTTTACTTAAACTACGTAAAGTGAACTTTTGAATAGTTGAGAAATACTAGTAGCCAGTTTGTGAGCTGCAATCTGGGAAGTGTTGTCAGGGTAACTGAGGTTATGCACTTCCGGAGAGAGATGGGGAAGGGGGCAGAAAGGATAGGGAATGTCCATTTTTTTAATGTTAAATTTTTTTTTAAGGTTACTCTGGTAAAATCTGAAAGACGGAGTAGTTTTCACTGGGTGACAGGAGTCGTCTCGCATATGCGCTCGAGCTGCCTCCAGCATTGCATACCACTCAAGGAGACTGTCCGTGAAGAGAACTTTTGCAAACACTGTAATAACCAGTTTTCGGATTATTATGGTGTTTGAGAGATACCTATAAATGGTATGATAAAGGGGTTCACCAGTAATTATAAAAAAAAGAAAATATGGGAGAGTGTGGGATTTCTCTTTACACACCCACTGTGTGTTTAGCCATTATAAACCACTAGGGCTTTCCACTTTCGTTTTATGTGGCAAAACACACTTTGGCTGTGTAAAAACAACTCGTATTATTTATTTAACCAGAAGTAGCACACTAAACTGAAAGTTTTTTTACAGGAGCAACCTGGGAGCACAGGGAAGTTAAGTGACTTGCTTAGGGTAACACCGTATGCAAGTGGAAGCTGTGGGATTCAAACCCAGGTCTGGTCTGCTGAATGTCACCAGATTTGCAGCTCAGAGCCTAAACCACTGCGCTATACTGCATTCCTATTATACTCTCCTACATGTTATTCTGTATATAATACACACTGAGCATCTAGTTCCTGTGTTTCTAAAAAGTTGTTATTAACTTTAGAACGTTGTGAACAGCTTTGAACACTGATCAGCAGTACTTGAGAGCAAGAGCTATTTGCTTTACCAACCTTTTTTTTAATTTGCATTTTTTTGTTAAGGTTTCATTGATTGTGAACAAAACAAGGACGTTTACAACAGAATAGTACATTGTACCATAGGTGCAAAGAAAGGTCCATACAGATGTTCAAGTATCAGTCAGCATGGATATAGCAGCAGCCTATAATCAAAAGGCACAGCAGGGGGAAACATCGGGTATAAACATAGAAACACAGAAATTGTCGGCAGATAAGGACCGCTAGACCCATACAGTCTGCCCCTAAGCCCTGTACTTAATTCTGGCTTTTGACCCTCCCTCTGCTTTACCTCTGTTATTCTCATTTGCCTGTCCCATGCATGTTTAAATCCAACCACAGTGCTTACTACCACCACCTGCTGTGGCAGACCACTCCATGCGTCCACCACCCTCTCCGTGAAGAAAAACTTCCTCCCATTCCCTCTTAACCTGCCACCTTCCAATTTCATGTCATGCCCCCTTGTTCTTGTACTCCTCCTGTATTTGAAGATGTCTTCTCCCTGCACCTTGTTTATGCCCTTGAGGTACTTCAGTGTTTCTATCATGTCCCCTCCTGTCCTCCAGTGAGTACATATCGAGGTTCCTTAATCTCTCCTCATACGTTTGTGATGCAAGCCATGTATCATCTTAGTCGCCCTTCTCTGGACTGTCTCCAGTCTGTCAATGTCCTTTTGAAGGTGCAGCCTCCAGAATGGCACACAGTACTCCATGTGAAGCTTGTCTAGGGTTTTATATAACGGTATGACTACCTCTTGCCTTCTGCTGGTGATACCCCTGCCTATGCACCCCAGCATGTCACTGGCCTTCCCTGCTGCCTTTGTACTCTGCTTTGACATTTTCAGGTCATCTGAAATAATAACCCCTGGTCCCTTTCTTCCTTGGTGACTGCCAGGAACCCCCCCCCATCCCGTAGTTCTCCCTAGGGTTTCTATGGCCCAGGTGTATAATTTTGCAGTTCTTTGAATTAAAGGAGAAGACTCCTGTATATGTATAATTTGGATATATCTGATGTATTTATTATACGTTACATCAAGTACTGTACATATGTCAATAAGAGATCAGCCAATTCTTCTGTTGCAACACATATCTAGAGTTTGAGGCTCTGACACAAGGTAGTAAAATGTCAAGCAAGCCTCCATTTACATGCAAATACGTTACTTGTAATACAGCCCCTCCCATTCCTTGATGTCACTGCAGCAACAGAGCAGAACAAAACATAAGGGTATCAATGCTGTCTAGCCTGATTTTAGTTTAAGTTTGCGATGGCTTAAAGGGGCACTGTCAGTTTTTCCCCTCTAATAGAATACATTTTAAAGTACTGGATCTCTAGGCACATACCTGGGAAAACGATGATGCAGAATGCCCCTGGATAGATGAAAATGAAATCCCTGTACCTGTTTTTTATAAATTAATACTTTTTACATTACACACAGGCCGCATTTAAATGCTCTGCACCGGAAGCAGATTCAAGGTGAGAACGCGCCGAGAACACGCGTTTACCATGAGCGCTATCCCCGAGGAGCACATTTTAATATCATTATTCCAATAACCACATAATGCAGTACATCTAATTATTTTAAGTTGCTCTCTGGTATTTCCTAGCTTAAAAGCGAGCACTGGTTCAGCAACAAAGAGATAAAAATCTGGTGCGGAAATACCGCGCATGCGCAGTAGCGCCAGGATGAAAGATCTCGCGCATGCGCAATAATGTGCCGCCATTGCGCATGCGCAGGATTTCGGCACCAGGTTTCATCTCTCTTTTGCGGCTGAATGAGTGCTCATTTTTGTGTTAGAAATACCAGGAGCACCTTAAAATAATTAGATGTACTGCATTATTTGGTTATTGGGATAGTGATATTAAAATGTGCTCCTCGGGGACAGCGCTCTGATAGCAAGTGTTCTCAGCGCTCCTTGAATCTGCTTCCGTGCAGAGCATTTAAACGCGGCCCGGGTGTAATGTAAAAAGTATTAATTTATAAAAAACAGGTACAGGGATTTCATTTTCATCTATCCAGGGGCATTCTGCATCATCGTTTACCCAGGTATGTGCCTAGAGAGCCAGTACTTTAAAATTAATTCTATCAGAGGGGAAAAGCTGTCAGTGCCCCTTTAAGGCAGTTCTGTCATGCAACTCACACAAGGAGTGGTATTTTTAGCCTTAATACTGTATGTGTACAGCAAATAATACATCCAATAGTATTTCATTCACAGGAAACAAAAGCTGTTTCTCTGTACTGCTCATTTCGCTCTGTGAGACAGTTGTAACATGTTGTAGAGAGCAGTAGACTGAATCAGTCAATCAATCAATCGAGCAGTCAATCAGTCACTCTGTATTGAACCAGGTGAGCACCCTTAAGAAGATTTGTTACAAGATGAGCCTGGGCAGTTTACCAAAGGATCACACAAGACTGACTTATACACATCCCCTTTCAGCAGCCTGAAAGTGGAGAGCTAGATCATTTACTTTATAAAGTGTATTGTTTTACATTTCAAATGCTCCTTAAATCTGAGTTTCTGACTGGAAATACCAAGACACAGAATGCATATGATATGAGAGGAGCGAGCTAAGCAAATACAGAGCACTACAGAGACTGATTAGTTTCTTTATCTACAACAGCTGAGGTGTAGCATCTGATTTGTGAGGGGCATCCTACTTCAAATGCTGGCATTACAAAGTGTGGAGGGGGGGGGGCTGCCACAGCTTATCCTTAGTACCTTGAAAGTGAAGTGCTGTAGCCCTCACATCACTGCAAATGATTTGTAATGGGAATATGGGCATTTTTAAAGTCATGGACCTGTGGGGCCATCACAGTTTCTAAGGAGGTTAGGGGAACTTCTTAAGGGTTAGAGAGTAAGGGACTCAAGTAGGATTTTAACCAGAGTCCCCCAGTGCTTGTGCCTGTGCTTTCCTGGTAACCTATTCCTTGCCATAACTGAATTCTTTATTGCCTTACAGCAGCCATCCAATCACTGACTGCCTAGTTACAAAGGGAAAGGGGCCTATTTGCAAGATTGTTTCTCACTGCTGATGTCAATCAAAACAGAGAATGTTAACACACACACACACACCTTAATACAACAGCTGCATAATACCACTTAAAACTCTTGTTGTACCCAGAGTCATTTATTGGGTAAACTGTTTTTGCTAACAGGCACTTCCTTATGTGAATACTATATATACCTCAAATTAGTGCTGCATCACACTCACACGGTCCTAGTCCCTATTAGACCTGCACTTCAGGATGTGCACAACACTTAAAGGGTTCCTCCATTACTCAAGTGAGGAACCAAACATTGTGGGTTTGGTCTACTGGTGGAACTGCATTTAGTGTAGCACCATTATCTGTTGCTCTGATAACATCATCCTCCAGCAACATTGATGGTAAAATGGAGGACAAACACATTGATAACTTTTGGGGGCTGTATATTTTTATTTATAATCTAGATTTGGACAGCAATAGGACTGCTGGCAACTGGAAGAGGCACACAACTGTTACACATAAGGAGTTGGGAAAATATTGGTGTGGAACTATGGGAGACTTCCCCTTTAAACCTCGGTTGCCACTCCCCAAGCTTCCCCAGGTCCTTCCCCATTTTCTCCACCCCTTCTGGAGTATCTACCCTGTTACATATTTAGGTGTCATCTGCAAACAGGCAGACCTTTCCTTCCAGCCTTTCTGCAGTGTCACTAATGACATTGAACAGGACTGGCCCAAGGACTGATCCCTGGGGTACCCTGCTGGTCCCCCCCCCCATGCCCAAGATTTTACTCCATTTACCACCACCCTCTGCCTCCTGTCCGTTAGCCAGTTCCTAATCCAGTTTACTACCTTGTCTCCCATGCCCAGACAACCCATCTTGTTAACCATCCTCTTATGTGGGACGGTGTCAAAGGCTTTGCTGAAATCGAGGTAGGTGACATCCACTCAACTCCCCCGATTTGCTTCCTTCGTCATCCAGTCAAAGAAATCTATCAAATTTGTCTGACACGACCTACCTGCTGTGAAACCATGCTGCCTCGAGTCCTGGGTACCGATGGCTTCCTAGGTGTCCCAGTATCCTTTCTTTAAGCAGTGCCTCCATGATCTTCACCACTACTGAGGTGAGGCTGACCGGTCTAAACTGGAATAAGTTCAGAGCTTATGCCCGGGGGCCCTCTCCCAAGTAATGAGCATTCCTTACTCCGGAAGAGGAATAGGCCTCCGCCACAGTGTCAAAAGCAACCTATGAGAGGTGTCTCCCTAAGGCAGTAAATCATCCCTGCAGTCCATATTGTATACCAACCAGGTTTGCCAACAGGTCTGGAAAGCATTTCCTTTTACAGAGGGAAGACATAATCTTTTCCATTTTGTATATATCATGCATGCATAAATCTGCCAGTTGGACAAAGTAGGTCTGAGGAGCTTGAGTCAGTTTTTAGTCTTTTTTTTTTTTTTTCGCCACTGTGTAGCTTATCTGTAATCGTGAAATGTACACTGCTTGGGACATCCAAAAATAAAATAGCCTGTGGAGGGAGCAATAAGCTTTTAGTAAGAGCTAGAGGTCTGTGTCTGCTCAGTATGCCACTAGAATGGGATAGCTCTAAATCATTATGTGTATGAGTGGCTGCTTCGTCCCTGCATTCCCATTGGCAGTATGTTCCAAATTGCGGGAGTCATATATCCTGAATTTTGGGAGTAATGAAGTACCAGATAACTGTCTTCCAGGAAAAATACCTCCAAATGTGGGAGGAGAGAATGAGCAGAGCTAAGGGCTGTCACCCAAATGTGATCTCTAGATCTAATTCTGATTGCCATCTTGCTCTGACTGGATCTGTTAAAGGTATTGGTTGTGCACAAGAGGATTTATATAGAGTAGAAAGAAGGTGACCAGACAGGTCAGCTGTCACTACCTGGCACAAAAGTGGATGTCCTGCGTAAAGAATGCAGACTGATAGTGTACAGTATGTCTGTATAGAACACTGAACCTGAAGAAAATGGAAATAATCTAACTGGTGCCGTTCAAATTGCTGAGTAAGCGCCGCAAAAGGGTGAATTCCCTCTGGGGATATAAACTGGAAAAGAAACAATAAGACCTTACACTCCCAGTCATAGAAGGACATGTCAGTTCTGGAAGGAGGGAAATATGTACCCATGCTGAGAGTAGAAAAGGCAAACACCTGCTCTACCAGGCTTTAAAAGTGAAAAGGTTAATAGACAAGCTGATATTTCATCTAGTTAAGATATCAGTATTTTGTCTAGATGAAATATCAGTGGAGATAGCTTCAGACCCTGGAAGACGGCCTGGTCTGGGCAAAATAATGACAGTGAGCGGTGTCTTTGGTATTCAGGGGTAACATACTTACTATTTTTGACATTATGTGTATCAGAAATACTTTTTGATGAGTAAAAATGCTTTAAACTTGGAAAACACTGCCTTTTGAAGTACCTATGGAGCATTTCCAAGGGTTGGGATGAGTATTAGTACTCATCAGAAACATTTTTTTTTCTCAAAAAATGCTTCTTAAAATTTGGTAGTAAATAGGCCAGTACTTACCTTTTCTGGAACACTGATAGTTACTTTTAAGCACACCAGAGTAGCGGCTACGTTTGTTGGTTGCCTTGGAGGGCAGGATAACTGAGTATTGCCTCAAGCATAAGTCTGAACCATTTGGTCATGCACATGAGGATATGGTTAATGTTACCTTATGAATATTAATGATGCATGCACTGCATGATGTCATAACGTGAACTCTCCATAAATAGTGATTGGAGGACTGTAACCCACCAGATTCAGACAGTTTGCCTAGCTGTATAGTGTAATGTTAAGCTGGCTAGTAAAGCATTTAAATATAAGTACCATGCCTCTGATTATTACATGGTGTCAGAAGATGGAGCAGCTCTCGCCCCCTCCCAAACTGGACCTCATGGGCAACCTTGCAGAAAACTGGCACTGCTTCAAACAACAAGTGGAGATTTTTTTTTGTGGTCTCAGGAGTCTCAGAGAAGTCTCTGGAGATTCAAGGCATGACCTTCCTGATGTGGCAGGCCCCGCGGCCCTGGAGGTCTGTAATATATTTGATTGGGCACGGAGGAAGATAAAACTAATTTGACCCAGATCATGGAGAAATTTGAGAGATACTGCAACCCACAGAAAAATCTCACTTATGAGCGGCATTTGTTCAATTCTCGAAACCAACAACCAGATGAAACCTTTGATGCTTATCTTACAGAATTACATTTGAGAGCTTAGTCTTGAGAGTTTGGAAGTTTGACTGATTTGTTAATCAGAGACAAGATTGTTTGTGGTATTTTGGATGACCATGTACAGTGCTGATTGCTCCACAACATAGATTTGACTTTAACCAAAACCATTTACATATGCAGAGCTGCTGAATCCAGCGAGAGGCAAATTAAAACCGTAAGTGAGCTACCATTGAAGAAGCTTCTGTGAATACTTTCAAATGAGAGAGATTGTGCAAAAAGTGAGATGGACTGTGCCAGTCAGAGAGCCCAGATTGTATAGATGGGGAAAATGTGGGCGAGAGCATGGGCCCTGCGTATGGGCAAAGATGTTGAATATGCAATAGACAGAATCATTTTGCAAGAATGTGTCCTGCAAAGCAAGGTTGCAAAACTGCATGTAGTCGTGGAAGAAACTAGAAGTGAAAGTGAGAATGCTTTTGCTGTTGAGACACTAACTGACATAGCTGTGGACAATGACTAGAAAGTTCACTTAAGCATTAATGGGAAAATTGTGACTTTCAAACTGGAATCTGGAGCTTAATGCAGTGTTATGCTTATGAGCATGTATCCAGAGAGCCTATTCAAAAGTCAAAAGCATAATTGGTTTCTTATTCTGGCCATCGAGTAAATGTGCGTGGGAAAGTCGTAGTGACCATGGGATTCGAAAATCAGTACCATGTACTGACATTTTAAATTGTTGATGCTAATGTTACACCTGTGCTGAGACTGCCAACATACTTAGAGATGAAGCTGGTTCAGAAATAGTTCTCAGTCAACACAGAGAATGAATCCACCAAATCGATATTTTCTAAGTATGCTGATGTTTTCCAGTACTTGGGGTGTCGTGAGGGAGAACACCATATCAAAATAGACAAGTCTGTTAACGCAGTAATACACCTGCTTAGAAAGATACCCTTTGCATTGAGAGACAGAGAGAGAGAGAATTAAGGCTGAACTAGATAATATGGAGAGACTGGGGGTTATTGAGCAAGTTGAAAGACCTACTGTACAAGCTGGGTTAATTCCATGGTGGTCATTGAGAAGCTTAATAAAGCGAGGATATGCATTGATACTGAGAGATCTGAACAAGGCAATTAAGCGGGAACACTGTCCCATGAAAACTATAGAAGAAGTTGCAGCACGGCCGGCTGGCAACAACATCTTTTCAGTGCTAGATGCTGGGCATGATTTCTAGCAAATCAAATTAGATGGGCCCAGTTCTGAACTCGTGACATTTAATACCCCCTTTGAACGCTATAACCTTAAAACGAATGCCATTCAGAATATGCTTAGCCCCCAAAGTATTTCAGAGGAAAATATCTCATGTATTTGAAGGCTTGGATGATGTAGAGACCTATATGGATGACATATTCATTTGGGGATCTGAAGTACAGGAGCATAATGCCAGAATGAAAAGGGTCGCAAATCAAGCATTGTTCTGAGAGACGTTCCATACATAGGACATATATTAACCCAAAAAGGGCTAGTAAAGAGAAAATATAAGCAGTAGTGGACATGCCTGCTCCCCACACTGTTACAGAACTGCAGAGATTCAGGGGGATGGTCAGCTTTTTAACCAAGTTCATATCCAATTTGTCAACACTGAACAAACCTTTACGAAAACTGTTAGAGAAAGACACGGTTTGGCATTGGGGCTCCAGACATGAACAGGTCTTTTGCAAATTAAAGAGAATTATAACGCGCCCACCACGTTGCTAGCCTTTTGTGACCTGAACAAACCAGTGGTCCTGTCTGTCGATGCTTCCTTTGAAAGACTGGGAACATGTCTGCTGCAGACTAACACACCTATTGTGTTTGAATCAAGATTGGTTACTAAAACAGAGAAAAAATATGTGCAAATAGAAAAAGAAATGTTGGCAATTGTCTACAGTTGCACTACATTTCACCAATATGTCTGTAGTAAACAGAAAGTGCTTGTAGAGACAGATTACAAGCCTCTAGAAAGTTTGTTCAAAAAATAGCTGTACACTACCCTACCATAAGTACAGAGAATGATGCTCAGCTGCAGAAATATGATATACAGGTCATGTACAAAACTGAAAAAGAGCTGCATATTGCTGATGCCCTTAGCATAGCAATACAAAATGGGACACTGCCAGAAAAAAAAGTGAAAAATATGAAGTATGTACAATTGAGAAAATGCCCATTCTAGGGACATGGATATGATGTACTGTCCACACTTCTGGCAGTGTTCCTTTCCCATTAAGGCTTGCCAGAACATCTTCCAGTTGGCTCCTCCCACCCACCCAGGTGGTAACTCTGTCAGCACCGCCCTGTGATGTCAGATCTTCCTTTCTGCTGGGAGAAGAAGGTTCCCTACTTACTACTCTACGTGCTGAGTAGGCCCTTTGCTTCAGACCTTTGCAAAAACTTGCAAAACTTTGTTCGTCGTCAGGTAATTTCTCAATCTCTGACATGGATGACTCAAAGTCGGCACCAGGATTTAAGACATGTGAGTGTGGGCAGATGTCCTGGACGGACCTGCACACCTTGTGTGTCTCCTGCCTAGGCCATGAACACGATCCCCATGTGTGTCGCCTCTGCTGGACTTTGCATCCTTCAGCGCTGGAAGACCGGCATGCTTAGCTTCTCTTAGGGTGCCCAGATGAATGGGATCCCCCTGTTTACTTGGAGGATGCCCATTGGGTGGTCTCTGTGGATGCAGGGTCTACTGAACAACTTGCAGCTTTTGAAGAGGCTGCCGCTCAGGCCATGAATCATGCCTCTTCAACTTCGGCCTTTATGCCACTTTCTTTTGGCACCACCTTCACAGGGACGTTTTGTGATTTGTGCCAGTCCCTTCCCACCTTTGGGCAGGGCTACACTAAGGGCACAAAATCCAAATCTTCGAAGGAGGAGACCAAAAAGAAGTCTCACTGTCGATCATGGGATCGCGAGCACTTTCGGGCCTCAGATTTTCAGGCTTCTCTGGAGGTTTCCATTACGGTCAATCTGAGGGCTCCTCCCTACACTCCCATCCATTGGATGCCAAGTTGGGAGAGGATTTGTCCATGGAGCATGGTCCCACTTCTTTTTCGTGCCTGTTCCACTTAATCTCAGAATCTACAGGACTTTAGATGGAGCCTGTCCAGAAACGGGCCAAGTACTCCTTGACCGAGATTCTCGACTGGGGTGACTCTCCTGGGAAGGCCTTCCTGGTTGCTGAGGCCATTCTTGGCCCCGCTCTGGAGCTTTGGCAGCAGCCTGCCTCTTGCCCTGTGCCCATGGATGGCCTGCAAGTATGTGGTTCCTACCGATTTCCTGTCGGGTTTCACCGAACATCCCTCAGCCGAGGGTCTGGTGGCCGACTCATTCATTCGGCATACCAGCAACATGAGGGATTTGGATAAGCCTCCCAACAAGGAATCATAGAAATTGGATCATATTGCCAAAAAGGTCTATGTGGCCTCTTCCCTTGGCCTTTGGCAAGCAAGTGCAGCCATTTTAGTAGCCCACTTTGCTCATGCCCTCTTAGGTACCCTTGATGAAGTGCTTCCCCAGCTCCCAGCTGACTTGCAGACCATGGTCAAGCAAGTCCGGGACCAGGGCTGAGCACTGCCTAAGCAGCAGCTCCAAACGGCCATGGACATCGGTGATGCCTGCACCTGGTCTGTGGCTGCTGTGGTGCCAGTGTGCTGCTGGTCTTGGCTGAGGATCTCGACCACTATGGCAGATACCCAGCAACAATTGGTGGATGTCCCTTTCCTGGGCACCGACTTGTTCGGGCAGGAGGTGGAAGGACACCTTACTCGCATTGAGAATCCAGTATCACTCTGGACTCTGTTACCTCTGCCCAGAGGGATCCCAAAGGCTCTAAGGTCCAAAGGAAGAAGCCCTTTCATCTCCTCTCTGGCCCTGCGACCAAGTCGTCCAAGCCCCCAGCTGGGCAGCAGACCCAAGCTTGGTGTCCCTAACCAAAGTCGATTACTTTGGTCATCTGGAAACCAGGAGGTTGCAATCCCACTGGTTCCTCAGCCAGTCCCTCCTCCAGCTCCAAGCCTGCCCGGTGACGGGATGGGGGGTGTCTCCCCCATGCCCATCCTGACTTCCTTGGGTCCTCCAGTGGGGGTCTGGCTCCACCAGTTCCTTTGTGCCTGGTCCACTGGCACCACAGACAAGTGGATCCTCGAGGTGGTCAGTCAGGGTCTGCCTCTAGAGTTTGAGGCTTACCTGCCTTGCCAAGCCTGTGCTCCATGGGAGGACATGGTGTATGCCGACAAGGACATGGTGTCTGCCAACATGCTGTCAGCCTTTCGGGAGGACATTGGCCATCTCCTCCAGAAGGAAGTAGTGGCTCCTGTCCCGGACTATCCAGTGCACTCAGGGTTTGTCTCCAGGTACTTCCTGCTGCCAAAACGGATGGGGTGCTGGTGCCCCATCTTAGATCTGCATAACCTGAACAAATTCTTTTGGCTGTGCACTTTCAGGATGCTCACTCTGTCTCAGATTATTCCATCCCTGGAGCAGAGCATGTGGTTCTGCTCCCTGAATCTTCAGGATGCATTCTTCCATGTCTCAATCCATCCATCCCACCACTTGTTCCTCCAGTTCTGTGCAGAGGGGATTCTCTACGAGTTCCGGGCCATGCCCTTCAGCCTGTCCTCAGCTCCTAGGGCCTTCACCAAATGCATTGCAATGGTGGCAGCCTACCTGAGGCGCTGAAAGGTCCAGGTGCACCCCTACCTGGACGACTGGCTTATAACGGGTCCCTCCAGGGAGGAGGTGGCATGGTCCAGGGACCGGGCCCTCCAGACCTGCTTGTCCCTTGGCTTCCTGGTCAATGAGGCCAAGTCGAAGCTCATACCTTTGCAAGTGATACACTTTGTTGGGGCGGAGTTCGACTCTTGCAGAGTCAGGGCTCAGCTTCTGGCAGACCAGGTGGAGGCTCTCTCCTCCTTTGCCTGATCATTTTGGGTTGGGCAGTTGCGCCCTGCTCGGGTCTTCTTGCGCTTCCTGGGATACATGGTGGTATGTACCAGTGTGGTCCTCTGGGCCTGGTGAAGAATGTGCTCTCTGCAGTGGGAGCTTACCCACCAGTGGTCTCAGAGCCAGGGTCACTTTGACCAGCTGGTCACTGTGACCCAGCTGATGTGGGATGCCATTCAGTGGTGGTTAGTTCCAGAACATCTGCAGGAAGGGTTCCTTTTCTCCGTCCAGAGCTGATGGTCACCATCATGACTGATGCCTCCCTGATGGGCTGAGGTGCTCACCTGGGGGACCACAGAATCCATGGATTCTAGACCCCAGAGGAGTCCCAATACCATATTAACCTGCTGGAGCTTCGGGTAGTTCAGCTGGTGCTGACAGTCTTTTATCTGCACATTCAGGGTCAAGTTATTCAGATCCAGACGGACAACACCACGACTATGTACCACCTCAACAAACAGGGCGGAATGCACTTCTTTCGTCTGTGCAGGGAAGCTCTCCGCATCTCAACCCTCGTGCTGAACCTGGACACCAATCTCCTGGCCATCCATGTGGCCAGCATCTCCAGCCAGCTGATGGATGCCCTCAACTGAGTGGGTTAGGCGTCTCACAAGTGGTCTCTCCATCCAGAGGTAGTACATAGCCTGTTTTCCTGATGGGGCACCCCTCTTGTGAACCTGTTCACCTCCTGGGAGAATGCAGAGCTGAGGCTGTATTGTACCTGCCCCTCTCAGCAGGTAACGCTGCAGGGGGATGCCTTCTTGAGGCCTCGGACCCTGGGCCTCCTCTATGCCTTCCCTCTGATCCACAAAGTGCTGATCAAAGCCAAGAGGGACAAGGCACAGATGATCCTAATGGCTCCAGACTGGCCCTTCCAGTTTTCTGGTACCCTGATCTCCTCAGTCTCAGCAGCAAGTTCCCATGGCATCTTCCTCTCCACCCAGACCTGCTCTCTTGCAATCTGGGGAAGATAGTCGATCTAGACCGTTAATTCCTGCATGTGACAGCCTAGTTCCTGAGCGGCTAGAGTTCCAGGTGTTGGGTCTCTTCAAAGATGTCCTCACATCTCAGAAGGAGTCAACCTGAAAATGTTGTGCCATCAAATGGAGAAGTTCTCTACTTGGTGCCAGGGCAAGGGGCTTTATCCTTTATCTTGTCTGGTGGCTAGCATTCTTGACTACCTTTGATCCCTCTCTCAGTTAGGCTTTTGGTCAACAACTCTTAAGGTGCACCTAGCAGCCATCTTGCCATTCCGGGGATGGGCTGGTATGCCGTTGGTGGCACAGAAAAAGGTGGGCTGATGCTTTTTCAAAGGCCTTGATCACATGCCCCCCTCCGGTGCGTGAACCACCACCTTGGGACTTGTTGCTGGTTTTGGCAAAGCTCATGGGCAAGCTATTCAAACCAATGCACAGGTGTGAAATGTCTCATCTGCCGTGAAAGTCCCACACTGCTGGGGGAGGCAGACATCTTGGGACACTTGGAGTGCACTCCCCAGTGTCCCACACTGGCAGGGTTGGGGGGCTTCTACCGCTGACATGGGGATTGGGCATCCCGATGTCGGTATAAATATATATTTGATAGTGACATGCCTCGACCCTCTTTGAGGCAGTAAAAGGATAAAAACATCCTCGTTTTAGGTAAGGGGGCAGAGGAATTGGATTCTGGGGACAGTTTAGCCAAAAAATGGCCAGAAATGTTTTTTTTTGTTTTGTTTTTCAGTGGCCGATGTTATTTTTTTGAAAGTAATGTCACAAATTGTGGCACAGCCTGCAAAACAGTGTTGCAGTTTGCGGCATAACCCCAGTTTTTCTTGAAAAGGTGCCGCAATTTGCGATACTTTCACAAATTACAGCAATAGTGCCACAATTTGCAAAAGTAAAAATGACTCAATTAAAATAAACATATTTATGGCCACTTTTTGCCAAAAGTAAGCACTGAATCCGATTCCTCGGGTCCCGATTAGGTAAACACAACTGTTGGTGTTTACCTAGGGGCAATATTTTTTAAAGTATTTAACTTTTTCCACCTCGCTAACTGAAAATAAGATGATGGAATCTCGACACTACATTCCTCATTAGCAAAAGCAACTACCGCTTTTGCGACCTCAAAAAATGCTTTCGCTCAGCACATCTGATTTTTTTCCCATAGGGTATAATGGGAAACTTTAAAGTTTAATAACTTTTGAATTGATTAACATTTTTTTCACCAAACCTTCAAAAGGCATATCTGTGACCCAAATCCCATATACCGCATAGATTTCAGACCAAACCCATAAGCCATTTCTGTGACAATTGATTTGCACCAAAGTGGTACTTTTCACAATTTTTAACACACTGCATCTCCACAACTGCACATCCAACCGAACAAAACTTGCCACATCAAGAGACCTGCTGCCCCCGACAGTGTATGCAAAATGTTGTGCAAATCAGTCAAATGGTTGTAAAGTTATTAAAGTGCAAAATTTGGGGTTTAACATAGGCGTGACCATTGAACCCTAACTACAGCGGCATTGCCGTGCCACTATAATATGTATTTATATATTTTTTTACATACTCTTTTTATTCTCCTTAGTGCCATGACTGGGGGGGGGGGCACCCTTCAGCCGGATGCTGTCCTATGCCTCCCCAAGGGGTACCAATAGCGGGGGCACCCCAATGGTTGGCCCCCCATAGTAGGGTCAGGAGAGGGAGGCCCAGCCTCCCCACTAATGCTCATAATCCAGTTCGCCGCTCCAGACTGCCCTGGTGACACGAGTGGAGGTGTTGTCACCAGGCATCATACGCCCTAGCCGTGCCCATCCTTTTTCCTCCAGTTTTCTCCCTTAGTTCCCCAGGGCAGTGGCAACTTGGTCACTCATGTGGGGAGATGCATGTGATTGCCAGAACTAGTGGCCCCACTCCACCCACCCTGGCCTGATGCCTGGTCCCCTGATCTACATGACACTGCCACCGAGCCGCCAGTCGGTGTCAGCCAAGCTCAGGAAGATTTCTCTACCCATGAAAGGAGAGCTGCCTGCTGAGTGCTTGATCCTTCTTTCACCCTCCAGCCGACCCCCGGCAGCTTGAGCTTATTCCCAAACTTGGTCACCAGCATAGGAGAGGTAAGGGGCTAAGCACCTCAACTACTGTGCCAGCTTTTCTGTATATATTTTTTTTATTTCTTACACAAAATCCACTAAACCAGTGACGTATAAAAAAATAAAATAATGGTTAGGGCTGTAGAATTCATTTCTTAACACACTCAGTGTTTGATGGCTGCTGTACGTAAACCTTTTGAGCATCACTCTTGATATTTGTGGCCATCACACATATCGCATGTGTAAAAAGTGTCATAAAACACCACTTCCATACCTTACTCTGTATGTAGCAGGGGCCAGATGTACAATACGGAATCAGTGCTGCAGTTGCAAGAGAAGAATGTTGCAATGTACCCGAGGGTGTATGGAACCGAGAGTTGTACTGTATCATAATAAGCTAATTGGGCTTTCACGGGGAGTATCTTATGGTATAAGAGACCCCAAGTGTGAGATTTGAGTGAGTAGATGTTAATTGGAGGTGAGCCATTCTGATTGCCCTAACCTCTTGAGAGGCATCTGTTATACCCTGAGAGACACCATGCAGATGCCTTGTTAGTATAAATCACGTGATACAGTTAGAGTGATTTATAGTAAGTTTTAAGTATTTGTTTTCAATTTCAAAAGTTAAATGAAGCCACCCTTCCCCTTGCTTTGAAGTAGAACACTCCACCTCTAACATTTCTTTATGAGTGCTGTACACAGAATAAGAAATACACAGTAGCTGAAGGCAAGTAAGTGATTTATAATTTGTTTTCTGAAAAAGTTTGCAAAACTAGTTCCCAGTTCCAAAAAGTAAATAAATAGATTGTGGTGCTGTATTTCCCTTCCAATGCTGTAGAATTTGGTGCAGGAAGGGCCCTGCTATATAATTGTGATGTTGCAAGATGAGGCAGCGTAGTCTAGTAGTCAGGCACAAAGCTGTGAACCTGGAGACCCAAGCTTGAATTCCACAGATACCAATTGCTCACTGTGTGTTCTTAAGTTAGTCATATGACATGATCCTCTAGTGTCTTGGATAACAGTTTAAAATCTATTTAGGCACTGTTTTATTTACTTTATAACTGCACTGGGGCTTTCAAACAAGCCATATTCAGACACACCCCATGCAGTTGTTCCCTCTCCCATTCTTCTCCATTCACCAAGACATTTATATTTTGATCTCTGCATACTCTCTCTCTTGTCTGCCATATAACATTTTAAATATATAGAATAAATGGTAGGAACATGCAGTGCAGGAGTAAGTAATACAGTAATGGATGCAGCACTTCTTCACTGCTTGTACAGTGGCATGCCTTCTTGTGACGGCAGGTCGGGGGACCTCCACTGCTGGCAGGGAGCTCCAGTATTTTGAGGAGGGTGTTTCGTGAACAGGTGAGGGAAAAGGATGCCGGGAGCAACAGTGGCCAGGATTGGCTCCAGCTGCCTTCCTGCTCTCTAATCATGTCTCAGTCCGGTGGCTTCTCTCTCTCTCTGTTTGCAGTGGAGGTGAATACCCCCCCCCCCCATTGGTGACAGATGTCATGGCTTCTTTCTTAGGGAGCAAACATTCAGAGGTCCCAGTCCTCCTCTCGACAGCCAGCAGCAGCAGGAACAGTAGAGAGATGGATCACTCCCTTGAGGTATCACAGAGTCCTAAATGGTGACTGTGAGTAGGCTTTGTCTGCCTTGAAAAGACAGGTTTTTTTATTTGATTTATGTCAAGACCGCTGCAGCTGGCATTGGCGAGAGTGTCTGCAGCTGCAGCTCTCAGGGCAAGCAGCTCATTTAAGAAAGAAACAAACTGCCCCAGAGATGGAATTGCGGGCCTCAGCTCCCTTAACTGGGCACTTCCCTGGAAGAGGAGGAGGGGATGCCAGGAAGAGTGCCCACCCCCACTCAGTCCCCTACAGAACTGATGCCTGCCCAAACTGAAGACAACAGCCATGACTTGCTGTTCAGGGCCTAGAGGCAGTGGCCCTGTGCTCTTCCCCAGTCCTGCCCCAACGAGGTCTGGAACTGCAAAGGTTCAGTGCCAGAGGTCCAGCACCAGAGGGTCACAAGGTCAAGATTGTGCCATCTGGTGTAGGCAGTAGGGGGCCACACCATATCCATTTGTCCCACCACAGACATCCTGGGCCACAAGGTCAAGATTGGGCCATCTAGGGTGTCCAGAAGTGGGCTAAGGCTGTAACAGCTTGCCCCATCGTAGATATCCTGAGCCATAGTATCAAGAGGTAGTTACCTTCAGGTGCCTCTTTGGGACCTTTTTTAGTATTCTTTATTGGACAGTGCCTATTTCTTGTTCAGTAGAGTCATATTTGCTTACGTTTTACTCTTAGATAGTTTCCCTCCCTATTCCTTTATTCCCCTTTTCAATTTAAATAAATCAGTTTTTAATGGAAACTTTGTATCAGTCTCTTCTTGCTAATTGCCCAGTGGTACCCACATTAGGGGAAAGAACCTCCCCTTTGTTTTGGTTTTCTCAGTTTTTCCCATTGCCAGTGCTGGTTGGTCTCCTTGAGGGCCAGTCACCTAGTTGTTGGGACCAACAGCTTAAGGTTCCCCTTTAACTAACTGGCACAGGGGGAGGGGAGCTAAATAGCTCAGAAATCAAGAGCCCATGTGGCTACAGGCTTTTATTATATTATATATAGGATTATATTATACTGTGGACTTTTCTTGGGAATTTGACTGTCGAAAGATTCTGGGAACTTTGAGTAGAAAGTGACTGTGCCATTCTGTGTATTGGCATTTTTATTCGATTTGTAGTTTCTTCAATTTCTTCTGTAAATTTTATTTAGTGTTTGGTTTTAGGGGATTGTTTTGGTGGGGTTTGGTGTTTGATTTGTGTGTATGTGAGTTCTGAGAGTGTGTGTGTTTTGTTTTTGATTGAGATTACATAATTGGGGAGGATGTGTCTGGGAATGCACGTAAACTTGGGTCGGGCCAGGATAGTGTATGGGGCATCTCAGCTCTTTGATCTTCAGCCCTTTTTCAGTCCTCCTGTATCAGATACTACAGCTAGGCACTATAGGGAGGTTGGAATTGGGAGGAGTCATAGGACTCGATTGGGGCTGGGTGTCCTATGCACTATGGGTGGTAGGATCAAGGTGGTGAGGTGTAGAAGGCGCCCTGGGATTAGACTGAATTTGGGAAGAGGTCCGACATGTTTAGTTCCTGTCACCAGGGTTCCCACTAGATCAAGGGGGCAGGTAGCCAGTAGGGCTACATTGTCCACTAATCCCCTGAGGGCAGTGCTTTGCAATGCCAGATCAGTCAGAAACAAGACTGCAATTATAGTGGACTTGGTTTCTCTGGCCGATCTGGCTTGCATTACGAAAACCTGGATTGGTGATGATGCTGGCCCAGTTTTAGAGGCTGCCATCTCGTTCGGGTATACTGTAGTCCACTGCCCCAAAGTGGAACACAGGGGTGGGGGGGTAGCCATTTGTTTTAGATCTGAGCTGGGCTTCACCGTGCACCCAGTGAGAACACCATGTTCTTTTGAGTGTGTGGCCATTCGTGGGGGACCAGGTGCAGGTTGCTTGGTCCTCCTGATTTATCTCTTTATTCCTCCTCTCAGCCTGCCACCTCCGACCCTTCAGGGAGGACAATTGGACATCCCACTGCCTGGAACCCTACTCATACAGACCACCAGACTCCATGGAGCCACGGATTACCCCTCCGGCCGGGGACGAGGCGGGCGATCAAACCCCGTTACTTACATTTCGTCGGTCTGTGTTCTGCTGGGCGGGCACAGGCAAATCGTGGGCATGGCCACAGTCCTCCCATCTTCCTGGCTGAGGCAGGCTTGTTCTGTGTTTTCTCCCTCCCCGAGCAGCCAGCGACCTCCCCTGACGTCATGACGCACGCGCCGACGTCCGTGCTGCTCAAAGGCCAGCCACCCCCTAGTGGGGCTTGCAGTTCCTCGAGCCTCCGCTCAGGGTCATGCAAGTGTCGGGCATCAGCGGAATCCCTCCCCGGAGAAGGCGAGCTGTTGTTGGATGCTCAAGCCTGTCTCCCCCTGGCCAACCCACCGACGACCCGAGTCCACTCCCGAACCCAGGTCGCCGGCGTGGAGCGAGGTGTGGCATCTAGCGCCTCAACCCTCAGTGCCACCGGGCCGGCAGAAGGCAGAATTTTTGTCTGGGGAGATTGCTGCCAGGAGGAACCGACCAACTGTGCTCTTTCGGACTGTGGACAGGCTTCTTCATCCTGCCTGTCTACAGCCGAAGGTAGCTTTTTCGAATGCACTGTGTGATGGATTTGCTTGTTTTTTTCTCGGACAGGGTGTCTGCCATCAGGCGGGGGGGTTCCGCCAGTGGACCAGAATCTGGTCGACAGTGGTCGCCATGGGCTTCCGAAGAGCACTCTGCCTGTTTGGGGTGAGTTTAGACTGGTGGAGGTGGCTGAGGTCACTGAGATTGCTTCTAGGCTTCGGCACACCTTTTGTGAACTGAACCCGGTGCCAACCCATTTCTTAATGAGATGTGTTGACTCTGTTGGCCCGGTGTTTGCCTTGATTGTCTGGTGTTCCTTGTTGGTGGGGGTTTTACCTGATGTCTTGAAGGACGCATTGGTGAGGCCCCTTCTGAAAAAAACAATGTTGGACCCTGACATCAAGGCAAATTACCGTCGTATCTCCAATCTTCCATTTTTAGGTAAGATTGTTGAGAAGGTGGTGGTGCTTCAGCTTGAGGAGCATCTCGTGACCCATAACCTTTATGAACTATTCCAGTCGGGGTTTCGTGCAAGGCATAGCATGGAAACTGCACTAGTTCGGGTGCACAATGACCTCCTTAGGGCTAGAGATTGAGGGGAGGGGACAATTTTTGTTCTCCTCGATCTCTCTTCAGCATTTGACACTGTGGATCATCGAGTGTTACTTGACCACCTGAGGGAATTCTCTGGACTTGCTGGCTCTGTTATCTGCTGGTTTGAGTCTATTTTATCCAACAGGAGGCAGAGGGTAGTGATGGGGAATTTCTCCTCCTCCTCTGACCACCTGTTGTGCAGAGTTCCCCAGGGTTCGGTCTTGTCACCGATGTTATTTGCCGTGTACATGCTACCCCTGGGAGAGCTCATTAGGAAGTACAGCTTGGGTTTTCATTGCTATGCTGATGATACCCAGCTGTACTTTTCCTTTGCCCCTGGAATGTCTTGTGCAGTAGAAGTGCTTAACAGCTGCCTTGCTGAAATCAATGACTGGATGGCCTCCAGTTGGTTGCAACTTAATCCCAGTAAGACGGAGGTATTGGTGGTGGAGTCGAACAGAGGACGTGATAGGTTGGCCTCTGGTGCAGAGACAGGACTTTGCCTTGGCTCTGTACCATTGAAGGCCTCCTCTAGGGTACGTGATCTGGGTGCTATTCTTGACAGCGGTTTGACACTTGAATTTCAGGTGTCTTCCATTGTACGTACTAGTTTTCATCATCTGAGGAATATCGCCAGGATCAAGCCCTTAGTTCCGCCTCTGGACCTCCCCACTTTGGTACATGCCTTTGTGACATCCAGGCTTGACTACTGTAATGCACTCTATCTCTGGGGGTACCCTCCGCCAGCTGCAGTTGGTGCAGAATGCGGCAGCGAGGTTGTTGACAGGACAATCTAAATACTGTCATATAACCCTGGTGCTACGTCATCTGCACTGGCTGCCGGTTAAGTGGAGGGTTCTCTTTAAGGTGGGTTTGCTCACCTTTAAGGCCCTACACGGCCTGGGCCCTGGCTACCTGAATGACCTTCTTACACCTGCTGTCTTGGTCCGTTCCCTGCGTTCCTCCTCTCAGGGCCTCCTTGCGATTCCCAGGACGAGGTTAAGAAGTGCAGGCGACAGAGCATTTATTGTCGCCGCTCCTGTCCTGTGGAATTTGCTTCCTATAGTTGTTAGGGAGGCCCCATCTGTTGAGGTTTTTAAGGCCCGACTAAAGACATTTTTATTTGATCAGGCATTCCCTGACTATGTTTTATAAGTTTATATTGTTTAATTCTTAATAAGGAAACACATTGTGTAGTAACATAAGGTTTTAATTGTTTGGAATTGTATATTTTATTGATTGTATGGTGGTGTGTTGTATTTATTTGATTAATGTATGGCACCCAGAGCCTCCGGGATGGGCGTCTTTTTAAATAAAATTTGCCTTGCCTTGCCTTTGCCTTTTTGAGCTCATCAGCCAATGAGGTAATATTGTTTCCCTAATACACAACACATTTCTATTGTCTGTTTTATATAATACATTAGGTTAGCCAAAATGATTTACTTTTAAAACTTTTTAATAAGTATGTGACAGGGAAAAGTAACTTGTTTTCCACTGAGCAGGCAAGCTAAATTTTATTTATGAAATGCTATTCCACCTCGTAAAAGGCCAAACCATGTACTGTCTGTGTTCTATGTATATATTGTAACTGTTAAAACTTTACCATCTGTTTACTAATGACATGCTCAGATAGTCTTGTAAATATTAAGAATGCCTGCTGCTAACTCCAGGAATCCCTCACTGATGATTTATACAAGTATCATCTTTCCCCCAGAGATGGAACCTTCTGCTAATTATCGAACTCAGGATCAAAGTTCAAACACTGCACTGTGGTCACACTCCACTCTAGACTCTAAAGTCAGATTTGTTTCTCCACTGAAGAGAGCAGTTACCCTAAAGTGCAGCTCCAGTAATCTGGTCTCCAGAAGGGTTTTAATTTTAAATTTCTGTGTGTTTGACTGTTTTAGTTAGTTTATCGATAACTCTGCATTACTTTAGGGGTTGATTCTTTTTCTTGATTTTGAATGGCTGTCTGATTCCCAACCATTTCTCAGGAACTGGAGAAGGCTGTAGTATAGCGTGGTTCCCGCCTTTAGGAAACTACACTGTTTTTCATTAACTTTGCAGATTTTGTGAAAAACTTTGCTAGAAACTACTTTTAACTTCAAACTCAGGGTTTTTTCTGCATTTTAGTCACAGTTCTCGCCGAGAAGGAATTGGAGCATTTTTTACACCTATTCTGTGAATATCACTCCAAACTCACTACATTAGTGGTTTTTCTTCATGTTTTAAAGCGGTTCCTATATAGGGAACTGGAATTAAAGTTTTGTTTTTCCCCCTCAGAACCAAATTTTGAATTTACAGGGTTCTGTGGATAGTGTTGTTGTTGTTGGGGAGCCAAGTCAATTTTATTCAGGTCTTATGTATTTGGCATGACTGATAGACCTAAGAAAAAGAAAACAGGACACTAAGATTTTAAAGCAACAATGCAACAAAAACTGTTTTTCTAAAAAAACTAGTTTCAGTTGCAGCTAAGTAAATTTTAGCATATCAGTCAAATCTACTTTATTAGGTACCTCCTAGTCTGTGTTCCATAAGTTGATTTTATTTCCTCGCTCCTAACCCTTACCAGGTTTATAACGGTGTTCTAATCCAAATGTGGTGGCCCTCCTTTTTTCTTGAGAAAAAAACTAAATGAAAACATTTATAAAATACCCAAATTTTGATGAAACTAAAAAATGCTACTACCAAATAAAATTGAATGTATCTAGATGCTTTGCTAGTGGGGAAAAAAAGGTGGGGGTAAAATATTTTGCCCAATTTCACTGCACTGCTGCTTTAAAAACTGCAAAAAAATATTTTTAGCTCCTGGTAAAGGCAGACTGCCACAAGCTCTGTTTACAGTGCCTGAGTCCAGATCACGATGTTACCATCTGTGAGCTCTGTATAAAGTTTTGTCCTAAAACCCAAAAGGAAAAGGGTTAAGAAAAAAAGAGTAGAGCTTATGGCTTCTCAATCTGCCTGCATGTCATCAAACCATAATAAAGGCTCTGAGGGAGTTCCTATTGATGGTGGAAAAGAACAATTTACTTACCATAGTAATCTTGTTTCTTCCAAGGGAGTCTTACTGTATTCTGACTTATGCAGTTAGCCCTTTCAGTTGAACTGCCCTGGAGAGGAAAGAGTTCAATCAATCAAAATATTTTTTTATCCCGGCGAACAACGTTGAGCAGAGCTCCTTTACAAGATGGACCTGGTTAGAACAGGGTCGGATAACATCCATCATAAAAACATATAAATACATGTAAATGAGTATATAAATACAAACACAATGGTGCAGTAATAAGGGAGTCAAATGATAAAAGGAAGACAAGGCAAGCCATAACAGAGGAGGATTCAAATACAAGGGGGCAGGCCCACCATTGAACCATGCAACTGTATATAAACCATGTTCTCTATATAGAAGTACCAGTTAGTTCATTTACCAGGGGCAGTCACTAGTATTAGCCATGAAAATGGCTTGGAGAACCACCAACTAATGGCAGATGGGGTACCAGGAGGGGTGTGTAATATGTAAGCGAAGGATAAACATTGTGAGAAGTGAAGTCCCAAGGATGGGTTGGTAGAACTGATGCAGCGGTGGGGACCTATGGGGAGAGGGAAAGGGGAGTTAGGACTTTTATAGTATGATTGCATGTAGATTGTGGATGAGTGCAGTATTGAGTTGTGAAAAGAAGGCTGAAGAAAGCGTGAAGATAGACCAGTATCAAAGGGAGCACAGAGGCATCAAGGTGTTACATGAAAGCATGATGACAGACCAGGGCCAAGGAGGAGACAAGCACTAGAACTAATTTGTTCATGGTTAAATGGTGCAGGTTAGCATGATGACAATTCATGGTCATGGGAAACAATTGCACTGATCATTTCTGAGATGTGAATATAAGAGCTTGAAAGATGAGATGCCGATGGGTGACCTCAGTTTCAGTTTTGTTTTGCAATTTATTCCACAAGGAGGACAGTGTAAAGCTTATAGCAGCCCTGCCAAAGTGAGAGTTAACTTAGGGAACCATCAGTAGGAGAGATTTGCAACTTCTCAGGGTGTAATTGCCTATTGGTTTTATAGGAAGACAGTCTGTAATGTATTGGGGCAGTTTTTTGGAGATGGCTCTCAGGGTCCATAAGGCTGCATTTTTATCACTCCTGAATTGAAGAGAACTCCACCCCACTGATGGATATAGGGAGCAGTGGTGAGTGGAATAAGGCAGGCCTGTGATGAACCTCAAAGCTGTATGATATAATGTGTCAAGTTTGGTGAGGTAGGAAATGGGACAGTGACTATAGAGGATGTCAACATAATCTATCAAGGATAGAAAGGTTAACTGTACCGGCTGTAGTTTGGCATCTCTAGTTAAGAAGTGGACTATACTAAAGAACAGGCCAAGTCTCTGTCATAATTTTTTGAATAACTCTTCAACATGCTCTATAAAGGAAAGCCTATGGTCCAGCCATACTCCCAGGTATTTGAATTTAGGGACAAATTCCAACTTTTCACCAAGAATTGTAGTAATGTATGGCACAGGATCTGATAGGGCTGAATTTACCATTTGGGCAGAGGGAGAAAAGAGCATTGCTTTTGTTTTCTTGGCGTTAAGTAATAATTGTTTGTTTAGGAGTTGGTGTTGCAGCAGGTTGAACTCAGATTGAAGGTCATTACGTGCAGATTGTAATGACGTATGCTTACGAAGAATCAGCTATCTGCAAACAGATGAGTGTTGGCCTTAGTTATGCTTTCATCAATATTGTTGATGTATATTACAAATAAGATCGGTCCTAAGATAGAACCCTGGGGAACACCTCTTAGAAGAGGTTTGAGAGTTGAGAGATCTCCTTCCGCTTTCACCTGCTGGAAACGATCAAAGGTAGTTGTTGAACCACTGTAAAGATAATGGGTCAGCACCTAGTGAGGTCAGGGAAGAGAGTAGCAGAGAATGCTTGACAGTGTCGAAGGCCTTGCTCAGGTCCAAGAATACGGCACAGGTGTAATTCCTGTTGTCTAGCTCTCTTTGCCAGTCATTAGTCACTTTGGCAAGTGCTGTGATGGTGCTATGTTTATGTTTAAACCGATTGGACTGGATTAAGCAGGTTATTAGCATCTAGATACTGCCTCAGCTGGTTACTTATAACTTTTTCCAGTAATTTTGACGAGACTGGTAGAATCAAAATTGGTCTGTAATTATTTAGATCACAGGGATTTCCAGACTTGAACAGGGGGCATGATATGCACTGTTTTCCATATTGAAGGAATGGATCCTTGAGTTAATGATAGGTAAAATAAATGGGTTATGGGCATGGCTAACACATGGATGGCCACCTTTAAAAAATATGGGTCAAGGGTATCCGCACCAGCACTTTTTTTTTTACATCCAGTTTTAGCAATAGGTCTTCAACTTCTTTCAGAGTAGTAGGACGCAAGAAGACTGAATCAGTGATGCTGGGATCTGCATCTTGATTATCCACCTGAGAGCGTATCAAATTCGCAGGGGATTGTCGGAGGCTAAGCCTGCAGTCAAAAGTGATTATTGCAGCGGCCCGTCGGGCGCAGCCCGGTTGGATTTCGCTTGCGGCGCCCGGCAACCGGGTTCGAGAATGGACCCAGTCGTCGGAGGGCTGGCGGGAGAGATGGATCGAGCGTCCCATTGGACTGCTCTCCTTATCCGGGGAGGGCTGGGCAGCATCCGGGCGATGGGGACAGTAATACCCGCTGCCGGCCTCAAAGAATATAGAAAGGCGGGGTGGACATCAGGCGTCATTGCGACCGCCTTCTCCGGAAAGGAGAAAAGGACGGTTGCCGTCACTTCTCCATGAAGCCCGGGCCGCTGTTACGGTTTCAGGCCAGTCTCCTCTGACCGACTACGGTCTCTCCGGGATGTCTCACTCTTCCATCCCGCAGCCCCACCTGCGGGGTAAGCCATGGGGTATCGGAGGACCCGAGGCCGATTTGGGGGGTGGAAGCAGTCGGCCCGTGACCGGGCTGAAACATCGGGTGGCCGGCAGCTAGGTAGGCGGTAAAAAGGCAAAATTTTAAAAAAAAAAGTGATTATTGAAGGTATCCAGAACTTCCAGTCTGTCACTAATGGTGTTATTGTTTAAGGAGATTTCATCAGGTAGTGAGCCACCGGACGTGTGATCAGACATGTCTTTGACGGTTTTCCAAAATTTTGTAGGATTTTTGGAGGCAGAGAGAAATTTAAAATGATAGTATGCAGCTTTTGTATCTCTAACCATTCTAGTACGTCAGTTTCATGCCCTTTTGAACTTGCACCAGTCCACAGCTATATGCTAACAGTGGAACGTTCAATAGGCTCAAGTTCAGTTTTCAAATCACTGTCCCCGTTACATTCTATGTAACTGCCAGATTCTTACAAGTACCTGTAATAGCAATAATAACTAAGTTATGCTATTAACAACCTACTAACTAATATGGTCATAATGACTATAGATCTCCAATAGGGCATATAAAAGGACTTGAGTCACAGATGACCAAGAATGACCACCCCAGTGGCTCAGTATCATTAGAAAGAACAGCTGGAGTGCAGTGCCCCCCCAGGTTCTAGTAGGGGAGGCAGGGTGGGAGGTCAGAATACAGTAAGACTCCTTGGAAGAAACAAGATTAATATGGTAAGTAATTTTTTCTTCAAACCCCAGGAAGTCTTACTGTATTCTGTCTTATGCAGACTACCAAGCAGTGTCCCTTGGAGGTGGGCACAGAACCTACTTGGAAAACTTGCTCTGCAATACTGCTGTACCAAACCTGGCATCACTTCTGGCCTGAGTGTCCAGGCAGTAGTGCTTGGTGAATGTACGAACAGTTCTCCAAGTAGCTGCTTTACAGATTTCAAACAAAGGGACATCTCTAGCAGCTGCTGTGGGAGCAGCCGTCCACCTAATGGAGTGAGCCCTTAGGCACACTAGTGGCTCCTTACCAAGTTTGCCATAGCAGAACTGAATACAGGCCACAATCCATCTTATAGTGGTTCTTTCTGTGGCTGGTTTGCCCTTTCCCACTTCTCCTTAGGTGAGGAATGGTCCTTTGTCTGTTCCGGATAGTAGCTGAAAGCCCTCTTCATATCTAGGCTATGCAGCCTGCGTTCTCCTGAACTAGAATATTAAGTAAAGAAAACAGGCAATGTAATTGACTGGTTCAAGTGGAAGTCCAAGACTACTTTAGGGAGGAATTTCCTATTTGTTCTGAGAACAACCTTATCTCTGTGGAGAGCAATGTAGTTAGGCTGCACAGACAATGCCTGTAGCTCACTGATCCTTCTTGCAGAAGTGATAGCTACCAAAAAGACAGTTTTCCATGTCAGATACTTAAGCTCTGCTGAAGACATGGGTTCAAAATGGGGCTGTATCAACTGTGCTATGCAGATGTTCAGGTCCCAAGAAGGGTAGGCGCTCTATGAGGAGGGTGCAAGGGGAGTAACTCTTTAAAAACATTCTTGAAAATAACATTAGAAGCCAGGGAAGGGCCCTTCCCTGCTGAGAGGTAGGCAGAGACAGCTGGCAGGTGTACTTTGAGGGTAGAATGCTGGAAGCCTAGAGAATGAATGTGAGTCAAATAGTCCAACAGGACTGCCAAACTGGCTTACTGTGGAGCTGTGCCCCTTTGGGAGCACCAGATAGAGAACCTTTTCCATTTTTTTTATTTAGTTGTTTTAACCAGGAGTAGCACACTAAGCTGAAAGCTTTTTTACAGGAGTGATCCGGGAGCACAGGGAAGTTAAGTGACTTGCTCAGAGTCACAAAGTATGCAAGTGGAAGTTGTGGGATTCAAACCCAGGTCTGGTCTGCTGGATGTCACCAGATTTGCAGCTCAGAGACTTAAACCACTGTGCTATACTGCCTCCCTTTTCTTGAAGTGTAAGACTTCCTGGTGGAGGGCTTTCTAGAGACCCTTAGGATGTCCATCACCCCTTCAGAGAGATGCAATCTTGCATACTGTAGGTCTTCAAGAGCCAGGCCTTGAGTCTGAGGAACTTGAGGTTAGAGTACAGGATCCTCCCCTGGGAGGACGTCAGCAGGTTGTGCCTCCAGGGGAGGCAAATTGGACTGGTTTTCGACAGGGTCAGCAACATTGAGTACCACGGCTGTCTGGCCCAGTCTGGAACTATCAGAATCATTGTAGCTGACTGACATCTGAGTTTGATTAGAACTCTGAAGATCAGAGGAAATGGAAGGAAGGCATACAGAAACTTGCCTGTCCAGTCCAGAAGCAGTGCATCCAGAGGTACTGAGCCCAGTGCTGGTGGCCTGCAACAGAACTGGGGTAGTTGATGATTGTCTGGGGCTACAAAGAGGTCTATCTCTGGAGTGCCCCATCTCCTGAATACTGCTAGTGGGCTGTCTGTTCAGATCCCATTCATAATGGCTCTGGTTGAGTCTGCTGAGTGCATCTGCCAGGACATTGTCTTCCCTGGCAGGTGGACATTGAGGGTGTATACTAAATTCCAGATCCTCATGGCCTCTGTGCACAGTGCAGAGGACCTTGTTCCTCCCTGGTTGTTTATGTAGTACATGGTAGTGGTGTTGTCTGTCGTGACCTGCACCACTTTCCCCTGCACCATTGCAGCAAATAACTGAAGTGCTAGAAGCACTACCCTGAGCTCCAGCAGGTTTATGTGAAGGAGAGACTCCTGCTTGAGCCATGTGCCGTGAGCAGTATGGCCCCCTAGGTGGGCTCCCCACCCTAGGAGAGGCGCATCTGTGATCAGCACCACAGTGGGAGACTGCTATAGGAAGGGGACACCCATCCAGAGATTGTCCCAGTCCTACCACCACTGCAGGGCTTGCAGCAAGGTGGATGTCACTGGCACCAGCTTGAAAAGGGAATCCTTTCTCTGTGACCAGAAGGACCTGAGGTGAAACTGAATGTCCCTCATTTGAAACCTGGCCCCTGGTATCACTGCTGTGGCTGCAGCCATGTGGCCCAGGAGTTGGAGAAAATGCCTTGCTGGTAGTAGGATAGCCTTTGCCTGAACTGCATCCAGCTCTGTCCCTATGAATCCAGGAGCTGGCTGGTTCCAAGACTGATTTCTTGAGGTTCATCAGGAACCCTAGAGACTGCAGAGTGTCATGTGTAATGGCCAGGCCTTCCTTAACCTGCTGAGGGGAATGTTCTATGACTACCCAGTCATCCCGCGGTAGAGAAACACAGCAATTCCTTACCTTCTCAGATGTGCCATGACCACTGCCAGGCACTTTGTGAATACCCTTGGTGTGGAGGGCAGGCCAAAGGGCAGAGCCATGAACTGGTAATGGCCTGATGAGAACTTGAACCTGAGATGTTTTCAGTGAGATTGCCTAGTGGAAATGTGAAAGTAAGCATCCTTGCGTTCTAAGGATGCCAGCCAGTCGCCTTGTCTCAGAGTGGGAAGGATCATAGCCAGAGTGACCATTTTGAACTTTGGTTTTGTCAGATGCTTGTTGAGGTATCTTAGATCCAGAATGGGCCACCACTCCCCATTTTTCTTCAGGATTAGAAAGTACCTAGAATATAATTATTTTCCCTTGTGAGGGGAATGGAACAGGTTCCACTGCTTTGTTTTGCAGTAATGTTGACACTTCTGCTTTTAGCAGAGCTGTTTCTACATTGGTGGCAGGTCTGAATGTCCTTGCTCTTATTTTGGGGAATAACTTTAAGCTTAGAGCAAGGCCCTGGCTGATTACTTCCAGGACCCATTTGTCTGTGGTAATGGCTTGCCATGCCTGAAAGTAATAAGCCAGCCTGCCCCCTACTGGGGTTGGGAAGGCGGCCCTGACAATCACCTCAGGGGGTCTGCTTGGCAGGAGTCTTGGGCTGGGGACTGGGGCCAGCATGGACCAGCACCCCTAAAGTAGCCTCTTTGCTGCTGGTAGGCAGGGAGGGCCCGACCTGGTAGAAAGGTCCCTGCTAAGGTCTGCCCCTGCATCCCCTACTCTGTTGTTTCTGTGGAGTGGCAGCCTTCTCCTTGTCTGTAGCACGCGTATAAGCTACCATGTATTCATCCATTTTTTTCATGTAGGCCTCTGTCTGTTCCCCAAACAGTGAGTTCTGCACTAGGGGAAAGTCCAGGGCCTTCGACTGGGTGTCTTGAGATAGGCTTGTGCACCTTAGCCAAGCAAACCTTCTTAGTGAGATAGCAGTGGCCATATCTCGAGAGGCACTGTCATTGACATCCAAAGCCATAAGGAATTGGTATTTGGATGCCTCTATACCATTTTTAACAGCCTCCTCCAAGTCTGCTGCTAGCTGAGGAGGGGCCTTCTTAGCCAATTCTTGAACAGATTCCCAGAGTGACTTCTGATATCTGGACACATAGGCCATGTAAGATGCTTGACTAATGCCCAGGGAAGTGCCTTTTTTGCCACTGAATCAATCCTCCTAGAATCTTTATCAGGAGTGTGGGAGGCTAGAGGGATGCCTGCTTTTTCACAGGCTGCAGCCTGAACCACTCCCTCATGGCTGCAATGGCTAATCAAAAAAGCAGTGCCATTGCCAGCCAACAAATACCTCCTGCCCATTTTTCTGTACACGGGGGGATGGAAGTTGGAGTCTGCAAAAGTTTCATAGTTTGCCTCTTAAGGGACTTATGTATAGGGGTCATAAGTCTCTTAGCAGCAGGCACATCCATCATCTCAATGTAGTCTGGTTCTTCCTCCTCCTCAGAAGTCTCCTGGGCAGGCAGCTGCCGGGCTTCTGCCACCTTCTTTATGAAGGCATAATGGGAGAAAGGGTCCCCACAGTGTCAAGGGGGAGACTCAAATTATTGGTTATCAGTAGAGACTTTAGGTTCAATAGGTTCATCAAAGTCCTCCTCCTCCTCTTCTTCATCACCTTCCACTCTTGATCATAAAATGTTTCAGGGTCATATGAACCGGTGGGAAGCAAAGTACCAGGCGTTTGAACTGAAGTGTTAGCCAAGGTACGTTGAGTCGGTTTGCCTGAACCGGTTTGAATAGACTGAATAATACAAATAGCCTTCATGATTTCTTCAGTAGTTGGAACCGTAACCGCATGTTTCTTCGGTTCCGAACCAACAGTTTTTTTTCTTTTTAGCAGAAGCCATTTCAAGGGCTGTCTCTGTGCTCCTTTTGGTCGAGGAGGTCTCGCCCTTGTCAGAGGGCACCCCCTCAGTTTCCACCGGTTTATCCGTGGAAGTGGAACTGAACCAGTCATCCGTGTCAGTGGACTTTTCGGCCATTCTTTCCTGCAGTCTGCTGAGTCGTCTATCAAGCGTAGACTGTGGGAAGTTTTTGCAAATTTCACAGTCTTCCTTCAGGTGGTCAAACCCTAGGCAAAATACCCAAACTAAGTGTGGATCAGCCTTTGTAAATGGTTCACCACACTCGGTACTGTACAATGCTGAAACCCAGTGGGACTGGTTCTCTTCTTGGGTTTCTGTGACATAACCTCAAACACTTTGATTTAGTACTTATCCACAATTGGTAGTCAGGCCTGGATAAGAAACTAAAGAATAGCTTTGGTTAATGGCAGGGTTAGCAACCAAGGGAAAAACTGAGTAAAATACTTGGGTTTTTAAACCAAAGCTAGACCAGTCCCAGATACAAGACTCAAACAGAAAAAACCTTAAACTTTACCTCAAAAAAGTAAATAAATGTATTTGGTTTCCTCCCAGTTACAGAAACTGATCTGAAACCAAAAAACTTACCGCAATGGAGTAACGTAGTCTAGTCTAACCTGTAACTGAAGGACAGAGGTTTGAAAAATAAAATATAAATAAATGGTAGTTTGAAAAACCGTCAAACTTTTACTTCAACCGAAGGAAGCTAAGGAGAAATCTCTGAGGCAGCTTCACAGGCAGGCAGGCAGAGTAAAGAATCTGGCAGTCACATAGAATGTACTGGGGACAGTGGTTTGAAAACCGAGCTCGAGCCTATTGAACATTCCACTATTAGCATATAGGCCTTAACTCTTTCCTCTCTGAGGCAGTTCAACTGGAAGGGCTAACTGCATAAGTCAGAATATAGTAAGACTTCCTGGGGTTTGAACACACATCTGAATGCTCATCTTCTCAAATACAGCTGCAGTCCCTGTCAAAGGAGACAGAGAAGAAGAGAGAAAGCTGCTCAGCCATCAGATAAGCATTGTAAAGATGGTAAAGATACCAGGGTGTACGAAAGGGGTAAACCTAAGTCCAGTGACTGCAAAAATACAAATAAGAGAGCCTCAGAGCAGACACTGGAAGCGGTGCCTGCCAAGAAAAAAACAAAAAGAAAAGAATATTCTTACCACTTCTGCTAAAAAAGGAAAAGAGTAGGTGTTGGACCCCAGACAAATGCTGTCAACAGAGGACATGGTAAGAGGACTATACTATAAAGAGGAGAAAGAAGGTGAACCTGTTGAACCAGGTGGTTCACCTGAGCAGGAAGTTGGCTCCCCTCCACGACTTACAGAGGATTACGCATCATTTTCCTCTTTCGTTAGGAAAAGGGCGAACACCATCAGCATCCCCCGTCAGGAAGCTGGAGGATGAGGGGAAATAATTTACACCTACAACGAAGCTGCTGGTCTCTGTACACAAACCATTACAGAAAGCCACTTCAAAAAATATGTCTGTACCTACTTCAGCGATAGCCAAAGATAAGAAGAATGAAAAAAGTATCAGATGTACTGATTGGGGGGAATACCTACATGCCTACATTCAAATCACTACAAAAAGTTTACAAGCTCTACCCCTCTATTTCCAGTACAGCTTAGTAAAATTAGTGGGGTGGCTCCTGGTATGTGATCAAACAGAAACATAAGGTTAAAGTACCAGGGCACCTTTGCTGTGTTTAAAGCCTGCTATTTTTGCCTGTGAGAGGGCTAAGGTCCCCTTTTCTGTACAGCTCCTGTGAAGGACTCCAGAAAACTGAATACTATGGCCAAAAAAAATTCATACATCAGCTGCTCTGCTCATGAGGCAGGCAGCTTACTCAGCTCATACAGCCCAGTACCAGAAGGCGTTGTGCAAAACGATGCTGGCACTAGTGGTGAGGCTGATAATGAGTTGGCACAGGATCTGACTGCCACAGCAAAGTCAGCCGTAGATGTCGCCAGATCCCACTTCCACATGGCTATGGACACTGATCACACTACTTCAAGGGTCGTAGCTCATACAGTGTCACTGAGGTGATTCTCTTGGCTGAGGTCAGACAATCTTGCTGCAACACTGTGCTGTTCTGTGAGTCAGACATGGAATCTGAGAGACAGAATTAACAGCCTCCAGTGTCTGCCTTGACTTTTATTATTACTGTTACTTTACGAGGGGTCCATGTGCTCTGAGGAGTAAGGCTGCAGGAAGAGGCAGAGTACTGTAGTCCGAGATAGTTCCCCTGAAACTAAAAAAGCATTTGCACATAGCACTTTCTATATTTGCCTAGCCCAGTATAATTTGAAGGGAGACTAGCCAGTCCTGAGTGGAGGTGAGAGGGTTTTAACATTTTATACTGTAAAATGCATTTTGCATGGCCATGACCCCAGGGTAGCTTTCAGGTCTGAATTTATATTTACTCGCCCCTAGTAATTGAGCATGTAGGCGGGGCAAGCGGTGGCAAGGCATGCGTTGGCACGTGTCTGGCAGGAATGAAAGGGAACAAAGGAACAAAATATGGTGAGTTTCTTCTGTAGTTTTACACTGGTTCTTAATAGGTCATTGACCACAAACACTAGGCCCTGCTTAGCTCTGACATAGGCAGCTGTCTGCCACTAATATCTGTGTACACAGTTGCTAGTATCAAGCTGGTTACCAAAGATTGAGTCTTACAAAGAGGGATACACTGATATTATATATAGATACAACGTTTTTAATGAATCAAGTGTAGTGCTTCCCAAAGCATAACGATGAGGAGGACACTATAATAATGCAGGATGGTGACGTAGGTTTTAAATGCACTGAATATAAGATGTACAAACTGGTTCAAAATGAAATAATCAAAGGGGAATATATATGTGATGCATGCCTAACCAACACGCAACTCATAAAGGTACTGCTTGACTTAGGATGTAGATTGGATCTCTTAGAGGCATCTCAAAATGTTATGGAATCAAAATTAAAGGAAAAGCAACAACAAGGAAACAGTAAGGATGGGCAAGTTATAAATAATACTACTGTAGACTGAGTAAAAGGAAATATGACAAAGACCTAAGTTCCACTGAAAATGATTGGTCAATAGTTCAAGTAAATCCAAAAGAGGGGTAACCAAATATTTGTACAAAATACTAACATAGATATACCCTTAGCAAATAAGTATTCAGTTTGTGGCACTGAGGAAAATAACCACCCCCTCAAACAGGGAAATGAACACCACACCCAATATCATAACCTCAGCCCATGAAAATAGGAAAGCTACCTCCCCTTTAAACCTGGAAAAGGACATCACCCTCAGTAACACAACTTCAACTCAGAATATGACCCATTCCTCAGCCGATGAACCAATTCAGTCCCCTATGAAACAGGATATCCAACATCAAACTTTTGTTATTGGGGACTCCATACCTAAGTATTCCGATAAGCAGGTATGTAATTCAGATACATTGAACAGAACTTGCAGCAGCTATAGTGGGGCAAAGATAACAGACATAGAAGAACAAGTGGCTCTAATATTAAAGAATGCACGCCCCAAACCACATACGATTGTCCATGTAGGCACTAACAGTGTCAACAAGTTACACATGGAGGACATTAAGGAAAACTTAATTATGCTAAAAAACAAGTTAGACAAATGGGAAAGTGTGTTATGTTTCTTAGCAATCCTGCCTATCCCAAGAGGGGTTACTACAAAAAAAAAAGCAGGAACGAATCAATGAATGGTTAAGGAAATGGTGTTTACAAAATGGTATCAAATGCCTAACACAACAGTTCTCAAACTTTGTCATAGTGATCCTCCCTTAATCCATGGAAAAGATCTTGAGCCTCCCCGAAAATACTGAAATATTTTTGGGCCTCCCCATAGAAAAATAGCCTACTTTTTGCAGTACATGAGGAATAAATTGAAACCTCTTTGCATAGCTGGCTCTCACGTTATTAAGCTTATTGTAATCCCCCAAAGAGGACAACCTACTTGCTCCAATATTTTGACTCTCGAACCATTGTTACCCCTTACTGCCATACCTTCATGGGTCAGACTGCTTTTTCTGTTTCCCCTCTAACTGGAATAACCTTCCTGCTGACCTCTGCCTCACCCCACTCTTAAGCAACTTCTCAGGGATCATTTTGCTCCCTCCTGCTCTTATTCCTAGTACCTGTGTGGTTAACTCTTGTATTTGGACAGTTCTGCTGCCAGTCTAATTGATCAGTTGTTTCTCACATTGTTAGTTTATTGTTCTTAATTTGTTTGCACTTGTATTCATTTTGTATTGCTTGAGTGTTTTGCAGTTACGTTTTGAATTGTATTCTCTCACTACCCTTCCCTGGGTACACCTGAAATAAGCCATGGCTCAGTGTAAAGTACCTTCCCTGGTCACAGACTTGTGAATAAATGCATAAATTCACCTACTGTTATCCTCTTTCAGTTTGCCTTATCCCTTTTACACAAAATCTATAAAGTTCAAAATTGAAATATAATACTTTTTCAAGACTTGCTTGAGCCTCCCCGGAACAGGTTGGGGCCTCCCAAGGGAGGCTGGCCTCACCATTTGAGAACCCCTGGCCTAACACACTGGGAAACTTTCGAGGGGAACTTAAGTGTGTACAGCTGAGACAGACTACATCTTAACAAAAAAGGCAGTGTGCTCTTGGGAAAGAAAATCACACACTTTGTGTCTCAGAATTTAAATTGATGAGTTATATGGGATACCTCAAAAACTAATCTGATGAGATGCAGAAACAATAATCTCATAACCACAAAGCAAGAAAAAACTACCAAGAGGCAAATCAATAAAGAAATGTGGTCTAAATATCTTTATGACCGATGCTAGGAGTCTAAACATTATTAAAAAAACAGAATTGGGAAATTTTACTAAAAAAAAAGTATAAACCTTGCACAATCGCAGAGACTTTATGGAACAGGGATATTAAAGGTTACAAACTGATCCACAAAGATAGAACACATAGAAGGGGTGGAATTGTAGCAATCTATATTAGGGACAGCATCATGTATAACAAGATAGCAAGTAAAGATCAAACAGAAAATGTATTAGAAGTTATATGGATAGAGATCCTGAGAAAAGAAAGTAAAACAATTTTATTAGGAATGTGCTATAGACCCCCAGACACAAGGGGACAAGAATATCAAGTACTTCTAAATAATTTCTCTAGTATGGTACAAAAGAATGATCTCATCTTGATAGGTGACCTAAATCTGCCAGGCATAAATTGGTATAAGTTATCAGCCTAAAACCAGATGGAACAAACTTTTATAAATATGCTGGTTGAGAGTGGACTATACCAGATAGTAAGAGAACCAGCAAGGACCAATAACATATTGAACCTAGTTATTGCAGACATGGAAGAAAACATACAAGATATAAAACATTGGGACCACTTTACAATAGTGACCACAAGATAGTTGTTTTCAACATCAAAACACTGATACAGGCCATTAAGGGAAAGACAGTTGTGAAACATTATGCAAAAACAGACTTTAACTCCATGATTAACCACCTGGAAGACTGGGACTGGGAGAAAACATGTACTAGGCCAGGGGTTCTCAAATGGTGAGGCCGGCCTCCCTAGGGAGGCCCCAACCTGTTCCAGGGGAGGCTCAAGCAAGTCTGGAAAAAGTACGTATTTAAATTTTGAGTTTTATAAATTTTGTTTGAAAGGATGAAGCAAACTGAAAGAGGATAGTAGTAGGTGAAATTTATGTATTTATTTACAAATCAGTGACAAGAGAAGGTGAATGAGTCGATGCTCATTTCAGGTGTACCCGGAGAAGGATAGGGAGTGAACACAATTCAAAAGGTAACTGCAGAACAATCAAGCAATACAAAATGAATGGTAGTGCAAACAAATATGAAGAATGAACTAATAATTTGTGGTGGTAATTGATCAATTTGTAGCCTGATGGCTGAACAGCCCAAATACAAGGGTTGAGCATAGAAGTGCTAAGAGCAATAGTACGAAGGAGCAAAGTAATCCCTAAGAAGTTGCTTAAGAGCAGGAAAAGAAGGGGTGAGGCGAGGTATGTAGGAAGGTTATTCCAGATAGAGAGGAAGCAGAGAAAGCAGTCTGACCCCATGAAGGTACTGCAACAAGGGGTAACAATGGCTCAAGAATCAAAATAGTGGAGCAAGTAGGCAGGCCTGTGGGGGTGGGGGTGGGGGTACAGTAAGCTGAATAACATTTATTTTTGTTCTATTTATTTGTTAGTCAGATAACACTTTTGAGCACAGGTACTCTTTTTTTAAAAGTTCCACATCAGTGAAAGACAAAGAACTGAATGAGAGGCAAGTACTCAAAGGGGTGTACTGAGCAAAGTACAGTGTGTTAATTTTCTTTGGGGATGCCCAAGATTATTTCAGTTTTTGGGGAGGCTCAAAATCTTTTCCATGGATTTGGGGAGGCTCACTGTGACAAAGTCTAAGAACTATTGTACTAGGCTAATGTAAATACATTCTGGAACGACATAAAAAAGCAAAGTATTAAATACAGAACAGTGCTATGTCCCTAATAAAAAAACATCTATAATAAAAAAGGTAAAGTCCCTCAGTGGTTCTCAAGTAAAATAGAAAAGTAACTTAAGGAAAAAAGATCAGCCTATAATGCAATGAAGCATGATAACAATAATTATAGCATAGATCAATATAAAAAAGAATTGCTTGTCAGTAAAAAAAACTAATTAAAACAGAAAAGAGGAAAATGGAATTTAAAATCACACATAAAGCACAACGGGAAGGGATGTGAACATAGCCTACCTAGACTTTAGCAAGGCATTTGACTCAGTCTCACACAAAAGATTAATATACAAGTTAGCCAGCCTGGAAGTGGGTCCCAAGATGATAGCCTGGGTAAAGAACTGGCTGGAGAATAGGACACAGAGGGTAATAGTAAATGGAGTCCACTCTGAAGAAAGGGGGGTTACTAGTGGGGTACCACAGGGTTCAGTATTAGGACTGGTCCTCTTCAATGTCTTTATAACCGACATTGCAGAGGGACTGAAGGAAAAATATGTCTCTTTGCAGATGACACAAGATCTGCAACAGAGTTGATGCACAAGGTGGGGTGGAAAGGATGAGAAGGGACTTGCAAGGTTAGAGGAATGGTCAAATGTATGGCAGCTTGATTCAATGCTAAGAAGTGCAAGGTAATGCACTTGGGAAACAAAACTCAGGGAAGAGTACACAATGGGGGTGAGATACTAACAACAACAAAAATGGAAAGGTACTTGGGGGTAGTCATATCAGATGACCTAAAGGTGGGCAAGCACTGTGAGAGGGCAGTAGGGAGGGCTGGGGGGATACTGGGATGCATAGGGTGAGGCATCACCAGTAGAAAACAGGAAGTTGTTATCCCTCTGTACAGACAGCTGGTGAGACCCCATCTGGAGTACTGTGTGCAGTTCTGGAGACCCAGTCTCCGCAACGACATAGACAAGATGGAAGCTGTCCAGAGGAGGGCAACTAAAATGGTGCAGGGTCTGCACCAGAAGACATATGAAGAGAGACTTAAGGAGCTTAATATGTATATCCTCAAGGAAAGGAGGGAGAAGAGGGACATGATAGAAACTTTCAAGTACCTCAAGGGAATCAACAAAGTCCAAGAGGGTAGCATCTTTCAAAAAAAGAGGCGTGCAAGAACAAGGGGGCACAATTTGAAGATGGGGCGGCAAATCAGAGGTAATGTAAGGAAGTATTTTTTTCACAGAGAGAGTTGTGGATGCATGGAACTGCCTTCTGGAGGAGGTTGTGGATTCAGAAACTGGTTGAATTCAAGCATGCATGAGACAGTCATAAGGCAATTCTAGGGGGTGGGGGTAGAAAAAAGTAGGCTGCTGGTTAACTAGGATTTGCAGCTTATCCATTAAGTAGGGAAGTGGGCAGACTGGGTGGGCCAAGCGGTCCTTATCTGCCATCAAATTCTATGTTTCTATGTATAAGTCTTTCTTTGCCTATGTGAATAACAAAAAAGTAGACAGGTCAGTGGGGCCACTAAAAAAAGATGGTAATGAAATAATAGAACCAAAACAAATGTTGGATGTTTTTAATGAGTACTTTTGCTCAGTATACAACCCAAACGATATAATAATGCATAATAAAGAAGAGCTTAGTAATTACAAAAGTCTGAATCAAGAATCCAAGATAGACACTAAAATTCATATAGCAGAAGTCAAATTATAACTTGAAAAGATCAATATAAATAAATCAGCAAGACCAGATGAACTTCAGCCAAGGCTGTTAAAGGACACAAGAGAATGGATAGAAGCTCCATTGGCTTCCTTATCCAATAGATCTATCGAGACTGGAGAGGTACCAGATGACTGGAAAAGGGCAACAGTCATACCAGTACATGAAAAAGGGAATAAATCAAACCCATCTAATTGCAGACCAGTAAGTCTTACATCATCACCTACATGTACAATTATGGAATCTATGATCAAGAATAAGATAGAATTGGATCTCAAAAATAAAAACATAACAGATATTAACCAGCATGGACTCAGAAAGAATAGGTTGTATGCTACTAACCTGCTGGTATTTTATGAGAAAGTGAGTTAGGCATTATTCAGGGATAAACCAGTTAACATCATATACCTGGATTTCCAAAAGGCCTTCAACAAAGTGCCACACAATACACTAATAAAAAAATTATATGAATTGGATATAGATAGAGCAATAATAAACTGGATTACAAGTTGACTACGTGACAGGATACGGGCTGTAAGAATCAGTAGTCTGTCTGAATTAAGAGAGGTAACAAGTGGGGTACCACAGGATTCAGTACTTGCCCTCGTTTTGTTTAGCCTGTTCATTTCTGACTGAGAAAAAGGAACAGCAAATTAGACAGCCAAATTTTCAGATGACTCCAAACTAGGAACAGTGATACAGAGCAGGTAGGTAGTTAAAAAAAAATATCTTAAGACTATAGAAAAATGGGCACAAGCAAATTTTATGAGTTTTAACCCCGACAAATGTGTTATGTACATTTGGGTAGAAACAACACCCATACATCCTATAGCCTACTGGACAATTCCCTGAAGAATGTGGAAACAGAAGATGACCTGGGAATCTTAATAAACAAGGACCTTAACTTTAGTGGACATTGCAATAAAGTTATAAATAAATCCAGTTCAGTTCTACATTGCATAAAAAATGCATTTATTTCAAGGGATACAAATTGTATACGTTCACTATTTACAACCTATGTTAAGACCATATTTGGATTACTGTTCCACAATCTGGAGCCCTCACTTAAAGGGCGATATCAATAATTTGGAGAAGGTACAGCATAGGGCTACTAAGATGGTGGCTGGGCTGTGAGATAGGACTTTTGAAGATAGGTTGGAGGAGCTGGGTTTATGTACACTTGGGATGAGGCAATATGCTACAAATATATAAAATTACAAGAGATAAAGAACTAATGGACAGCCTGGCCTTAAGAATACACATAAATAAGAGCAACCTACATTGCCACATGCAACAGATTCTAATACAACATTGTACAAAAAAATACGAGGAGAGAATTTTTCACATATAGGGCAGTACAATGTTGGAACTCGCTTCCTAGAGAGGTTGTATCATCGGATTCCATTGAAATATTCAAGAAAAGATTTGATGTACACTATATTAATCAAAGGTAGCAATGGACAGGCCCAATGGGCTAACACCTATTCCTGTCTTATCAACTCAGTATCCTCTCCCAGGACAATCAGACCAAGGCCATGGATTTCTAGTTTGAAGGAAATTCACTTTTTGGTGACAAAACAGAGGCATGCATGAAAAAAAGTGGATGGGTACAAAACCACTTACAAAAACAACACTGATAAAGAAAAAGCCTCCACTTCCTGTTGACATTATTGCAGAGGTAGAGGCTACTCTCTAAAAGCCTATGCCTCCTATGTCTCTTATGAGTACCAGCCCCAAAGAAGTTACTACAGAGGCAGAAGGGGCTTCAAGCATGCTGCAGCAGCACCAGCCCCCAAGCCCCAGCCAAAACAAAACCCCTAACAGTTCTGCCCAGGTCACCCAAACATTGCCAGTGAGGGAAAGGCTAGCCTGCTACTTCCAGAAATGGGTATACATGAGCACAGACAGTGGGACCTAGAGGTGGTTGGCCAGGGGTTGTCCCTGCAGTTCAAAAAATTCCCCAAGCTGCAGAAACATAAAAGTTTTCTAGCTCATTCTCCCACAGAAATAATTCTGTAGGAACTGAAAGTAAATAAACTGCTGCAAGTAAAAGCACTGGAAAATTCCTTGCCTCACTGTAGGCAGGGGCCTGTTTTCAAGGTAATTCCTGACTGTTGTCGAGACACAGGTCAGGAAGCATAGGCAAATCAGGAGCAGTTTCAACATTCGCAAATAGTGTTTTATTTTTCTCAATAACAGCAACATAAAAATTAAAAATTATTAAGTATAACTATTTACAAAGGCAGTACAAACAGAGAAAACGAGGCCCTCCTTCTGAGCATATCTCTTAATTCCTAGTTTCAGTTTCTTAGTCTCCCACTCTCCTTGTCTCTCTAGCAAAAGCATTGCTGCTCTTTTTATAAGTCTTTGGGAACTTAAGAGAGTCTGCTTCTCACAGAATGATCTTGTCAAGTTTTGCTCCTTGTAGGTGCAGCAACGCAGTACATGGTGTCCCAGAACTGACCTCTTGTTGACAACTCTGCAAAGGGCTTAAACACTGCATCTCAAGTTAACCCACTGAGTTCCAAATAGCTTTTCCAATCATTTCAACAGTATAACTATATGCAGTTTTAAACAAAGGGATCCCAGTATCACATACAGTTTTACACATAGATTCACATATATTTTATACCTGTAGATATGCAAGGGGAAAGAAAAGATAGAAATAGCAAGGGAAGGCAGAGAGAAAGTGAGAGGCAGAGAACTGCAAAACCATTGGAGTGATCAGTTCCTAGGTCTCACAAGAAAATTTGATTGCACAACTAGACAGAGTAGAGAAAAAACGGGATAGAACAGACCTTTGTGTTTAAACTCTTTCTGCATAACAAATTGGGCAGCGCCTTATTCAACCCCGTCACATACCCCTCTCTTTAAGAGGGAACCTGTTAAAAAAAACAGGTTTCCACAACTTTCTATTAATTCTCTTCTAACATTAGCTTATAACCTTTACAGTTGCACGCATATGCAGTATAGCAAACAGAGAACTTTAAACTCACACGTTTTGGTTTTTCAGCCTTCAGGATTCTCAATTCCTGATCCATACCTTGACAGAATATCAGCATTGACATTCTCTTTCCCAGATTTGTGCATCACTTTAAATTTAAATGGCTGTAGTACCAGGTACCACTGTGAAATTCTAGAATTTTTATCCTTCATTTGGTTAAGCCAACAGAGAGGATTGTGATCTTTTACAAATACAAAGTCAGCTCCTAGTAAGTAAAACTTAAGGGACTCCATGGCCCATTTTGCCACAAGGCATTCCTTTTCAATGGTGGAGTACCTTTTCTCTCTGTCGTGCAACTTCTTACTGATATATAGAATGAGATGTTCCTTCCCATCTATATGCTGACTCAAGAATGCACCTAGGCCTACCTCTGATGCATCTGTCTGACGGACCTGGAGGATGGCTCACATGATGTCCCTTCACAAGAGTGGACCCAAGGACCAACCAGGTAACTACAGACCTTTGAACTTGACTTCTATAGTGAGGAAGTTGATGGAAACCATTCTGAAGGAGAGGTTGATAACCTTTCTTGATAGCACTGGCCTGCAGGATGAGAGACAGCATGGGTTTGTCACGGGAAGATCTTGCCAAATTAACCTGATCGACTTCTTTGACTGGATCACTATGGCAGTTGATGAAGGCCATGCTATGGATGTCCTGTATCTGGACTTCAGCAAGGTTTTCGACTCTATGCCGTACAGGAGGTTAATGAGCAAGCTGAGACACATGGGAATGGGAGAAAAACTGGTGGGGTGGGTTAAGAGCTGGCTGTGGGGGAAGACATCAGAGGGTAGTTGTAAGGGGGGAGACATCCATGCCATGGCCAGTAATGAGTGGAGTACCGCAGGGTTCAGTGCTGGGCCCCATTTTGTTAAATGTCTTCATTGGAGACATTGCAGAGGTGGTCAAGAGTAATATCTGCCTGTTCACGGATGACACTAAAATTTGTGCTAAAGTGGACAATGAGGAAGATACTCAGAGAGGATCTAGCTAAACTCGAACACTGGTCAAGTTAGTGGCAGTTGGAGTTTAACACTAAGATGTGCAATGTCATGCACCCTGGAGCCAGAAATCCCAGGACCAGCTACTGGCTGGGGGGAGTGCAGGTAATGGCTTCAGAGGAGGAAAGGGACTTGGGGGTAATAGTCACAGGGGACATGAAGGTATCTGCACAGTGTAGGAGAGCTGCAGCAAGGGCAGATAGGATGCTGGGGTGCATTGCCAGATGGACCACTTCTCAAAAGGGGAAGGTCATCCTGCCACTGTATAGATCACTGGTGAGGCCACAATTGGAATATTGTGTACAGCACTGGTGCCCGTGCCTCAAAAGGATGTGAGATTACTGGAGGGGGTGCAGCATAGGGCTACAAAAATGATCATGGGACTAGGGGAGTTGCCTACGAGGAAAGGTTGAAAGAGCCCAACATGCACTCGCTGGAAGACAGAAGGGTAAGAGGGGACATGATAGAGACCTTTAAGTACTTGAAAGGCATAAACAAAGTCAGGGAGGGAAGATTGTTCTGCTTAAAGCGGGGAAGGGTCACTAGGGGGCACAGTCTGAAGTTGGAAGGGGGAAGGTTTAGGAGGGAGATGAGGAGGCACTGCTTCACAGAGAGAGTGGTGACAGATTGGAATGTACTGTCGGAGGTGTTAATCGCTCAAAGGACAGTGGATAGCTTTAAGTGGGGTTGGGATAGAGTCAAGGGCAGTATTAGTACAGACAAAAACACAAAGGGGCAGGACCAGAAAGAGGTGGAAGAGGGGTTTGGGTGGGGGTGGGGCAGCTATAACGATATGAAACTAAGAGCTGCACAGTCAGGCAGACTTGACAGACCGAGGCGCGGCTGAGGCCCCTCAAGCCTCCAGCACACGCCGTTCAGTGCTTCTGCCTGCCGGATTCTTCGGGACCTGTACGGGCTGCCGTGTCCCCCAAGGAGTGACTGCTGCATCAAAACCCTACACTGCACGCCGACTCAGAGCTCCAGAAAGCTAGATCTCTAGGGCCCTGTATGGGGTGGGGCAGCTATAATGATATGAAACTAAGAGCTGCACAGTTGGGCAGACTTGACAGACCGAGGCACGGCTGAGGCCCCTCAAGCCTCCAGCGCACGCCGTTCAGTGCTTCTGCCTGCCGGATTCTTCGGGCCCTGTACGGGCTGCCGTGTCCCCCAAGGAGTGACTGCTGCATCAAAACCCTACACTGCATGCCAACTCAGAGCGCCAGAATGCCGGGTAAGGAAAGAGCCTGGGCCGGGGAAGCGGTGATTTGGCTGCTATTGGCCGACTGCTCTCTGCTCCTCCACCTGATTGGTCTCCAGCTAAGGCCACTACCTCTTCATTGGACAACCCACTGTTGCTGCTGTCTGGGCTCTGCGCCCATTCAAAAACACTGCAGACTGCCGAAATTTTAATGCCTGCTATCTGTCCGATGCATTCCTGCCTTTTTTGTCTTTTCCCCTAGATTCTACAATGTTAGCCTTACTATAACTGGTGTAACTGTTGCTAAAGTGTAAAGCCGATTTTCCGATTGCCCTGTGTGGTTAATGCGTACTATTTGCTGATTCTCTAACCAAACTGTAAAGTGTTGAAGTGCTCTGAAAAGCTATTTCTGATTTTCTGTCTCCCCTCCTGCTCACTCCTGCTGTCGCTCCTTGCCTACTTATTCCTTTTTTTCCTGCCTGTTCTACCTCCTCAGTCTACCACCCGACTTGTCAGTGCCAGGATTCAGTGAACTGATTACTCCTGTCCTTGGCAGCCGCACCCCCCCAACCCATTTTTTTTTCTAAAGCTGTAAAGCCATCTCCGGCGCTCCCCGCCCTACAATTTAGACACTGTGTCACTATCCCTTTGTTTCTCTGACCACTTAATTAACCCCTGCCTGTTTCTGTTTCCCCTTCCAGATCTCTACGGGCCCTGTATGGGCCAGCCATGTCCCCCCGAGGCGCGGCTGAGGCCCCTCAAGCCTCTAGCACATGCCGCTCAGCGCTCCTGCCTACCGGATTCAACGGGCCCTGTACGGGCCACAGTGTCCCCCAAGGAGTGATTGCTGCTTCAAAACCCTACACTGCACACCGACTCAGCTCCAGAAAGCCGGGTAAGGAAAGAGCCTGGGCCAGGGAAGTGATGATTTGGCTGCTATTGGCCGACTGCTCTCTGCTCCTCCACCCGATCGGTCTTTGGCTAAGGCCACTACCTCCTCATTGGGCAACCCACTGTTGCTGCTGTCTGGGCTCTGTGCCCATTCAGAAGCACTGCAGACTGCCGAAATTTTATGCCCACCCCCTGCCTTAATTAAATAGACCATTGCTCCGCCCACCTGCTTTCTGTCCCTCCGCTGTCTGTCTTATCTCCAATGCTCTTCTTCCACCCTCCTGCTCCGCCCACACTATTGGGTTCCTTTTTGACAATTCGTCCCTGCCTAGTTCACAACTGTCTGTAACGCCCACCGGTCCCACCCCCACCAGTCCCTTTTCACTAATAACCCTTCTATCTGTCGATTCCATCCTACCCCCCCATTTACTCCCCCTGACCATGTCTTTCCATAACCACCAGCTCCTGCTTCTGTTCTCCCTCTTTTCTCTTATACCACTCAGCTATCTCTCTGGTGCCTGCCACCCCTCTCCTCTCACTACCTACTACCTAATCATCCCCTACCTTCCTTATGGCACTCTGGCCCATTCATCTAGCCCTCCCTTTGGACTCCCCCCCCCCACCAAGGACTGGCCTACCACCAACAAACACAGATCTGGAACCTGGGCAAACCGGCCCCTGCTACTGTCTGTTGCATTACAGTGGGACCTACGGCACCTGTGCTGGATCCAGTCAGGCAAATCAAGGAGACAAATCATTGATTACTACTACCAACAGTGCACAGCTCTTTAACTCCTGCTCCTCCTTCTATTGATGTCTGGGAATGTCCACCAGAACCCTGGCCCGATCACCCCCAACCCAGTCAGCTCCAGGAAATCAGTAGGGGGCCTCACCATCTCCACTCTCAACATCTGTAGCCTGCTACCTAAGCTAGCTGCCCTCCAAACTTTTGCTGAACTGCATAACACTGATGTCATATCTGTGGTTGAAACCTGGCTAACTCCCAAAACCCCTGACCATGCCATCTCTTTACAAGGCTATAATGACCACAGACTGGATAGGATGTCCAAGGGGGGTGCGCACTCTTCATGAAAGACATCACTGCGCACATTGTCGCCACAACCCCCACTGACTCTCCTGCACAATTCCTACCTGTCAGACTACTCCTTGGTGCACAAAATAAAGTACTCACTGTGGTCACTGTGTGCATCCCACCTAAAAACCAAGGGACTGGTCTCCAAGGTCTGTTAGACTTTCTTAGTTCCCAACCTTCTGAATCCGAGGTCCTTCTTCTTGGTGACTTCAACATCAACTGGCTTGCACCTGACACCGGAACCTATAAGGATGTTATCTCCTCAGCTAACCTCACGCAGATGGTTGACTCCCCAACTAGGAAGAACTACAAGTCAGGTACCAGCACTGTCCTGGACTGGGTCCTCACCAGTCACCCAACCCATGTCAACAACATCACTGTCTTCTCTGACTCACTCAGCGACCACTCTCCCATTATCTGCAACTGGTCTAATAAATATTAGAAGCCTCCTCCCTTAACTATCTCCAGTAGAGTTCTCCCCTGTGGCAAACTGTCCCACCTAAAATCCTGCCTCGTGCGACAAGATTGGTCTCCCATACGCCTTACGCAGGATGTAGACTCAGCTCTTGAACATTTCATCACAACGTTCAATGCCACCTGTGATCTACAGACCCCAATAAAAAAGCACAAAGTCAAGGCACTATCCAGCCCCTGGCTTAATACTGGACTACTGACACAGCTAAAAGTAAGGGACCACCTCTGGGCAATTGCCAGGGCCACAGGCACCCAACCAGACATTTAAGCCTATAAACAATCTCGCAACAATTGCACAAAACTAATATGACTGGCAAAGAACACCTACTACAAAGAAGCCCTCACCAACACCTGGGGTAATGGGAGAGCCTTTTGGGATAATATAAAGGAGCTTTCAGGGAAACCATCTAAATCCTCCCGTACTCTACTGAATATCGATGGGACCACCACCCTTGACCCACTGGCCATAGCACACGCCTTCAACACTGCCTTCACAGACGACAGTAGTGTCCTCCCCCCAGACTTTTTCTCAGAAACTGACACCCCTGAATCAACTTCCTCCCACCCCCAAGCCATCCACCATTCCACTTTAAAAAAGTCTACTCAGGCGAAGTCCGCAAATACGTAAAAAGGGCCATCTCCAAGACCAGAGCCAGTGGTGACTCACTGGACCTGAAACCGCTATCCTTCACACTTGAGGAAGTGTTTTACCCACTCACCAGTATTTTCAACATTTCACTCAACCTCAGTCAATTCCCAAGAAATGGAAACCAGCTATTGTCACACCAGCCTTCAAAAGTGGTGACAAATCAATCTTGGGAAACTACCGACCAATCTCAATACTGCCCCCCCTTTCCAAAGCATTTGAGTGCATTGTAGCCAACCAGCTTACAGTCTACCTGGACAAATACAACATCCCTTGTCCACAGCAACATGGTTTCAAGCAAGGGCACAGCACCTCTACAGCCCTCCTGGAGTTCACTGGAGCTCTCCACAAGTCTATGGACATAGGTCATTTAACTGGAGCCGTATTCATCGACTTAACCAAAGCATTCGACACTGTCCACCACGGCCTACTCTCCAGACAGCTGCTGAATGCTGGTCTCTCCCCTGACACTACAGCATGGTTCAACAGTTACCTTTGCCAACGCACACAAAGAGTAAACATCTCAGGCAGTTTCTCTGACTCCAACCCAGTCCATTCTGGCTTCCCCCAGGGCTCAATACTGGGTCTCCTACTTTTCAGTCTTTTCCTAAACTCTCTCCCACAATCCTGCCCAGAACAAATTATCCTCTATGCTGATGATGCTGTGCTTTTCACCCCACAGAAAGGCCCAGAACCATTAACTCGCAACCTTCAACACACATTCTCATCTGTTGAAAACTGGTTCTCTTCTCACAAGCTGGTTCTTAACCACAAAAAGACTAAATTAGTGCTCTTCTGCAGCTTGCAAAACATACATAGGCGATACCCCCTTGACATCAGAACAAATGCTGGTCATACCATTGAACAAGTGTCATATTTTAAATACCTAGGAATCACTCTTGACCATGGTCTGTCTATGTGACCCACATGATGACGTCGCGAGAGTTGTAAATGCGCACATTGGAATTCTCTATCAAAACAAGCAACACCTCACCCAAGCATCATTAAAAATGGCCATCCAGAGCTCTGTTGTGTCTGTGGTAGATTGTGGCCTCATTGTCTATGGCTCTGCCACCACCACCGCCCTTAGGCGCATTACGACCTCCCTAAACAAGGCCTGCCAACTGCTCACTGGGGCCCACTGACTCACACATATATGTGAACTCTATGCTAAATCAGGTTGGCTTCAACTCACAAATTGTATAAAGTACCAAACTTGTCTAATGGGGAAAAAAACTATCCTGGGTTTTTCACTACCATGTGTCCAAGTCCTCCTGAGTCCAACCACTAATCTATGCTGCACCAGAGGGTCAGAACAACAATTCCTCCAGGTACCTCGATGCCGCACATCACTGGGCCAAAGATCCTTTGCACACCGTGCTCCCTTCAGGATGAATGCCCTCACCACTCATATCACTTCCTCCTCTTCAATGGGCATTTTCAAATCAAGACTACACCATCACCTCACTACCACCAGTTGCTGTGACTACCTCTCCTAACTTCCTTTTCCCCCGTGGCCAACCTTCCCCCACCTCTGTTCTCTGACAATGCTGAGAATCTGCTCTAGTTTCTATTCGGCTGCTACCCCCTCCCCATCCCTCCTCTCCACCCCAATTCACAGACCTATGAACTTTTCCTAACTTAAGTGTCTCATTACTTAATTTCTTTAATGCATCGTATGAGCCAATGAGTGTTGTTTACTTAATCTCTGTTTATATACAGTTGTTCTAGTTTGCCTATGTATAGACGAATGTAGCTTAGCCCAAAATGTTTGTACTTCTCTTGACGTGGAACCTTTGTAAGAGAGCCTTGGCTCAAAGGTATTTGTAATCCTAGACTTTCAATAAGCAATCAAACAATAAACAGACCTGTGGACCTTTTTCTGCCGGCAATTTCATATGTTCAGTGAAATGGTTTCTCAAAGTCTGGGCTTCTTAAAACAGGCCGAACATAATGCAGCCTTAATGGCCCAAAAAGCCTCATCACATTCTGGGGTCCATTTCACATTATTCAGGAACCGTTTCTTTGTGAGTTCAGTGAGGCAAGTAGCTAACTCAGCAAAGCTGGAAACAAATCTCAGATAACAAGCAGGCAGCTCTAAAAATGACCTGACATGTTTCTTGGTTTTGGGGACAGGGCTGTTAGCCATAGCTTCTATCTTGGAACCTCTGGCTTGATTTCTCCACTTCCCCAAACATAGCCCAAATATCTGGTTTCCTGGATGCCCAATGCATACTTGGTAGGATTAATTGTCAGACCTGCCTTTTGGATCAATTAGATAACTGCTCGTAGGTGCTTAAGGTAGCTTTTCAAGTCTAGACTGTACACCACAACATCATCTAGGTACGCAGCACAATAACCAGTGTGGGGGGATAAAATTACATCCGTGTACCGGGTGTGCCATGTAAATCAAACAACATCGTGGTGAACTGATAGACTCCTATAGGAGTGGCAAATGCAGTTTTGTCTCTGGATTCTTTAGCTAGGGGGTTTGCCAGTAACCCTTGGTGAGATACTGATTGAGGGTACTGATATACTTGGCACTTCCCAGTCTGTCCACCAAATCATCTATTCTGGGCATAGGATAGCTGTCAAAGTCTGACACTTGATTAAGTTTCCTAAAATCAAGACAGATTCTTACACCCCTTCTTTTTTGTTTACAATTACCATTGATGATCGGCACCAAAATGGCTGCCAGGCTGGGTGTGCTATAGTTGCTCCTTAGTGCTTTTCCATGTTTCGTGTTATTTTTCATGTTATTTTGAGCTGTTTTGGTATTATTTGCAGTACTTAATTTTTTGTTTCTTTTTATCCATTTTATTGATTTTATTTGCATTACATTTTGATTTGGGGGCACTCAGAAGTGTTTTGGAGTATCTGCTGTAAACCTGTGGTTCCTGCTCTGTCATTGCCATTTGGGCTCTTGCGAAGCTCTTGCTGAATCTGAAGAATTTATTGCTGCTGTGACTGGCATTCCTCGCTCCTTGTACAGAAACAAATTTCTTGGGACTGTACAGAGCGAGAAGGTGTGGAGAGAAGCAGGTCGAGCCACAGAGTTGAGCTCTTTTGAGCCCGAAGAATTGTTTGTTGCTGTGGCTGGTGCTCCTTGCCCCTTGTGTAGGAGGAATTGTGTGGGACTATACGGGGCAAGGAGGAGTGGAGAGAAGCTGGTCGAGCTGTGGAGAAGTGTAAGAGAGGGATCGGGACTTTTTTTCTGAAATCTGGTGGAGAAGGAAAACGCGAGGAGGTCTACTGAGGGTTTTTTGACTGGTTTTTGCTTGGACTGCCTGGACTTTGGCGGTGAATTGACTTGGTTCCATTCTTTGATCCCCACTGTATGTTTTGAAACCTCTCCAGATTATTTGCGGAACCAGGGAATGGAGAAATGGAGGAGGGTGAGTGACTAAAACCTTGCTTGTCACTGTGAACTGCTGCACTTTTGGAACTTGTACTACTGCTGCTCAGTTCATTGATTTTCCTTGTGGGAGGCCGGAGCAGGGGGCGAAGAGTTTCAATTTCTGGGAATTTATGGAATGTACTGACTTCGTCCATCACAGCTTGCTGGCCCTTTTCAGCTGAGTTTGGAGAAGTTTTGTCTTCTGTGATTGCCTGCGACTTGTAGGGTGAGGCCTGCGGTTGGTCACTGGGATCCTGCTGTCCCTTGTTGAGCCTGGGTCCAGAGCAGGAACGCCCATTGTCCAACCGCCGAAGAGTCAGTGAGGTAGCACAATGCTGCCCTAAGTTGCCTGAGGGGTTGGCCAGAATGCTGACTCTTTGAGTAACTGCAGCTACTGGTCTCAAGTTCGGGGGAGGGCAAGCAGTGGACCTCCTGGTGAGGTAGTCAGAGGCATTTGACCCTGATGTTGGTTGGAGCTGCTAAAGAGAGTGGACTTTGGATTCTGCCTCACTGTTGTCAAAGACGTGGATTTACTTGTGGACACTTCCTATCCCTGCCCCTTCTACTGCGGCGCTTGTTTGTCGTGTGCTCAAGGATCACTCTGTCTGGCCTTGCTTAGTGCAGCAGTCCTTGGAGGGTGGTGAGTGTACCCATTTTATTATCTTCCTCAAATTTTTAAGTTACTGTTGGCTTCTTTTTCATCTACTGCGCAAGAGGCAGTGGTGGAAGTAAGCTATTGTTTTACCCGGACTAGTGAGAACTTTCCGGGTATTGACTTTTATACTACTTTGCAGTTTATGTGGTGACTGCTTGCCCCTCCATTCTGCTGACTTTCTGCAATTTCTGGACTGGTTTTTCTTTTTATCTATTTTATTATTTGTTTTAGAGTGGTATGGTTCTGTTTCTGTTTGTTTATTATTTTTATTACTTTATATTATTTTATTTTTAATTGATTTTTTTTAGCTGAATTGGTTGTTTTTGAGATTTAACTGTATAAGGATTTGTGTGTTGTTATATTATTTTGTTTTAACTGTTTAAAGTTGAGGATTTGTATTTGATCTGATGTGTTTACCTGTTGCCTCCCCGGTCGTGTGCTACTCAGCCTCTGCTCTCCACTCCCTCCGCCCCTTTTATACCCCCCTCTGTTTTTTTCTACTTACCAACGTTGTCGGGCATTGGTATCGCCCGTGAGGAGGAGGGGTGGGTGGTGGTGAACAGTGGAGGCGAGTGGGGCAGAGCACCCCCATCAGGGTGATTAAGCCCCGGAGATGCCCTGGGGTGAAATGGAGCTTGGAGCGCAGACCATCCTGTTTGGTCCCCATACCCAAGGGCACCATCATTAGTGATGGGCAGGTAGCCGGGGCAGCCCAGGAGTTTTGTCCAACCCGGGAGATGTTGTGCAATGCAAGATCTGTCCAGAACAAGACTGCTGTAATTTCAGATCTTGTTGTCTCGACGGATCTGGTTTGTATTTCTGAGACCTGGCTGGATAATAATGCGGGACCAATTTTGGAGGCCTGAATTCAGCTAGGTATCTGATGACATCGCGAGGTTGGACAGCGGGGTGCGTCTGTTTTAAGACCAAATTGGCTCTCACTAGTGTTCCAGTTGAGGAAACCACCTCTTTTGAATGTGCTGTTGTAGCAGGTGTGGGTTATTGAATTACTCTCATCTACCGTCCACCAGGAGATGAGAAGCAATTCCTTAAGGAAGTAGCGGACTTCATTGTCGATCTGGCCTTTCAGTCTCCCAGACTGATGTTCGTGGGCAACTTTAATGCATGGGTCGACAATGAACTCTCGCAATTTGGACAACACTCCCTCCAGTTAATGGATTCACTGGGCCTAATACAGGTGATTATCACTGCTACACATAGAGGTGGCCTTTCTCTTGATTTGGTCTTCCTCCTGGGGATCGAGGCCTCTGATGTGGAGGTGGAACCAGTCAGTTGGTCAGATCACTACACTGTGAGATTCAATTTTGGTGCCCTTCTTGTAGGCTGACCCCTGTGGAGATGGTCAAGTACTGCCCTTTGTGGAACATTTCTTCCAATGGCCTTGCGGCGGTTCTTGATCTATCACTACTTCCTGTGCATTGCAATGATCCAGAGGCGCTGGTTATGGCTTATAATACTGCCATTACTTCTGCCCTGGATTCTATTGCTCCAGTTCATCTGCGTCCTCTCTCCCTGCGACTTCGAGCCCCATGGTTTGATGGAGTCTTGAGGGAGTTGCAGCGACTTGGATGCAAGTTAGAACGTTGTTGACGGAAGTCTGGCCTGGATGCCGACCACCTTAGACTGTTAGAACATTATCAATTCTATCAGTCAGAAATCTCACATAAAAAGGCAGAGTTCCTGTCCGGGGAAATTTCTGCTGCTCAGAACTGACCTGCTCAGCTATTCAGAACTGTGGACAGATTGTGCAACCCAACCTGTCTACAGTTCCATAGAGCGTTTTCACAATTGCTGTGTGATGAGATTGCTCAGTTCTTTGCTGATAAGGTGGCTGACATTAGGTCAGACATCTGTTTGACACATTCTATGCTAGTTGCAAGTGGCCAGGATCGGATCACAACCCCCTTGTTCTCCTGGAGTACCTTCGACCACCCAGAAATCGTGGATGTTATGTGGATTGTCCAGGTGCTGTGTCCTACCTCCTGTAGTTTAGATCCAGGTCCCATTCCCCTAATTTTAGGGTGTGGAGAACCCATTCTACTGGCTCTAGCACAGATAGTTTGGTCTTCCCTTGACTCGAGTGAGTACCCCCGTTCCTTGAAAGAGGCAGTGGTGACACCCTTGTTGAAGAAATCATCTTTGGACCCAGACTGTTTTGCTAACTACAGACCTATCTCGAACCTTCCCTTTGCAGGGAAGGTGATCGAGAAGGTGGTAGCAGCCCAGCTGGAGAACCATTTGACCATCCATAGCATCTACGGACCTCTCCAATCAGGTTTCTGTAAGAGGCATAGTACCGAGACTGCACTGGTTTGGGTGCTCAATGATCTCCTGATGGCGAGAGACCACAGAAAATGGTCCATTTTGGTTCTATTGGATCTGTCATCAGCATTTGACACCGTCGACCATAGGGTACTACTAGAGTGCCTGAGATGTATTTGTGAACTCTCTGGGATTGTACTCAGGTGGTTCACATCATACCTCACTGGAAGAACTCAGAGGGTGGTGTCAGGGGGTCTTTTCCTCTGATCCCATCTCTCTATTTTGTGGGGTTCCTCAGGGCTCTATATTGTCCTCCATGTTTTTTGCAGTGTACATACTTCCCCTCGGAGACATTGTGAGATGGTATGGGTTGGGATTTCACTGTTATGCAGATGATACCCAACTGTACCTGTCTTTTGCACCTGGCCAGGATGGCGCTATCTCAGTATTTAAAAGCTGCCTAAATGAAATCCAGGATTGGATGAGGTCCGATTGGTTGAAGTTGAATCCTGGGAAGTCCAAGGTGTTGGTATTGGATCCGGATCACTGGATAGGGGGACCTGTGGCCAGCTCCCCATCTGGGGTGTTTTGTGGGGATGTCGAGCTACTGGTCTCTGAACAGGTGCGAGATCTGGGGGTGATCTTAGATGTGGGGCTGACTCTTCATTCTCAGGTGTTAGCAGTGGTAAAATCTTCCTTCTATCATCTGAGAAACATCACCAGAATCAAGCACCTTGTTCAGTCTGGCGATCTGCCAACTCTGATCCATGCCTTTGTGACCTCACGCCTGGACTACTGCAACTCGCTTTACCTTGGGCTTCCAGGGGTTGATATCCGCCGCCTGCAGCTGGTGCAGAATTCCGCAGCCCGAGTACTTACAGGTATTCCTAGATCTTCTCATATTACTCCGGTGCTGCGGGAACTGCACTGGCTGCCAGTTCAGTGGCGGATCACCTTCAAAGTCGGATTACTGACTTTTAAAGCCCTGCATGATCTGGGCCCTGACTATCTGAAAGAACTCCTGATTCCTTACCGCCCTGTGAGGCCGCTTCACTCAGCTGATGAGGGGTTGCTAGAGATTCCTAGGGTTATATTAAAATCAGCTGGGGCCCAGGCTTTTATGTTCATGGCCCCCTCCCTTTGGAATTCTCTACCCCATCGGATAAGGGAGTGTACGACTGTGGGAAGCTTTAAACAGGCTCTCAAATCCTTTTTATGGGAAAGGGCCTATGGTGGTTCTGATTAACTGTTGTATCTGTTTTAATAGTTTTTATATTACTGTTTGTATATATTGTTTGCTTTATATTTTATTGGAATGCACCTTGGTATTGGAAAGGCACAATACAAATAAAAATATTATAATTATTATGATGACCAAGCACTCCTTGACTCTTTTATGGTACCCAATTCTTTCATTTTTTGTATTTCCTTAACCACATCTGCTCTTAACCGCTTTGGTAATCTGTAAGTCTTTTGTCTAATAGGGTGAGCATTCCTTGTCACTGTTACATGCTCAACCCCTTTTGCTTGGCCTGGTGCTGTGGTAAAAGTGCTGTTAAATGTCTTTGACAAGTTACACATTTCTGCAGCTTGTTCTGAGGTTAAGGAAATATTCACCTTTACAGCATCAGTAGTCCAGTCTATCACAAGGTACATCAGTTTCTTATTTATCAGTTTCTGGTAAAACCAGCAAAACAGCTTTTGTTGTTTTTTCAACCCATTTCTTGAGGAGGTTAGCATGGTATATCTTAGTAGGATTTTTCCTATCGGGGTCTCAGTCTCATAGTTAATCATGCCAGTACATCTAAGCACTTTATAAAGCCCTTGCCACTTCATTAACAGTTTATTTTCTGTAGTGGGCAACAGTAGCAAGACTTTGTCACCTGGCTCAAAAACTTTTTCTTTTACGCCATGGTCATAACACGCCTTCTGCTGGTTTTGGGCCTCTTCCTGATTACAATGGGCGATTTCAACATATTTTCCCAGCTTCTTTCTCAGGGCACTCGTATAAGATGTAATAGATTGTTTCTGATGGGGGTTATCTTCCCATGCTTCTTTTATTACATCTAGTGGCCCTCTAGGTTGTCTACCATACAGCATTTCAAATGGTGTAAAACCTGTTGATGCCTATGGCACTTCTCTGCAAGCAAAAAGCAGGTAAGGTAAGTACTGGTCCCAGTCTTTCCATTCCCCTTTTATAGACCTTTTTAACATGAGTTTTAGGGTTTGATTAAAATGCTCAACAAGACCGTCTGTCTGAGAATGACAAAGGGAAGATTCTTTTGGCAGTGATACCTAGTAGTCTGTACAACTCCTTCAGTAATGCAGCACCAAAATTACTATGATCAGTAATAATTTCTTTAGGTATGCTCACCCTGCTGAAAGATTTAGCAAGCTCTGCTGCCACTTTTGGGGCTGTGACAGTACATACTGGAACTATATAAAGTAGCATAGTCACATACTTACCAAAATTAACTGATTACCCTTTTTACTTTTGTCTAAGGGGCCAACCACATCCATTGCAATTCTCTCAAAAGACACATCTATTAATGGTAGGGGCACCTTGTCTTTTTCAGTCACTGGGGCTACTTTCTGACACTCAGCACAAGAACTGCAATAGGTAACAACATCTTCATAGCAATCTGGCAAGGGTGCAATCCCTCCCTGAGTGACCAGTCATAGGACTATCATATGCTATCTGTAACAACTCAGATCTATACTTTTGTGGTATAAACAATTGTTCTATTTGGTTCTGTGTCTGAGGTTTAACTCAATTCTGTACAGTAATCCATTACATTTTTTAAACATAGGTTCACCCTGTTTTGGTTTCACCCCCAGCTGTTTAAAATAACCCTGGAGAGAAACATTGTTAGCTTGTTCCGAAAGACAATCACAATCAGTGATCAGTTTAGTTTTGGCATGATTGGCATGTTCATATGTTAACCCCTTATGTTCATCAGTCTTTTGTTGCCACTGTTTCTTCATAGATACATAGATACATAGACAGTGTCGGCAGATAAGGGCCTACGTCCCACCTAGTCTGCCCATTTAAGCTTGTAAGTTCACTTTATGTTTTCCTAGAAGTCTGTTGCCCCTTAACCCTGACCTCCAGAATTCCTTTATGTCTATCCCATGCATTCTTAAATCCCGTGATTGTTTCAGCCCCCACCACTTCCTCTGGCAGGGTGTTCCACTTGTCCACCACCCGTTCTGTAAATAAATTCTTCCTCATGTTTCCTCTGAATCATCCTCCCTCCAACTTCATCCCATGCCCTCTAGTCCTGGAACATTTTTCACTTAAAAATAGTGTATTCCTGCACCCTGTTCCTGTAAGATACTTGTATGTCTCTATCATATCTCCTCTCTCCCTCCTCTCCTCCAGGGAGAACGTATTCAATTCCTTCAACCTGTTCTCATAGGACTTGTGATGCAATCCATGTATCATCTTTGTTGCCCTCCTCTGAACCTTCTCTACCCTGCCTATGTCCTTACATAAGTAAGGTCTCCAGAACTGTACACTGTACTCCAGGTGGGGCCTCACTAGTGTCTTGTATAGTGGAATTATAACATCCCTATTCCTGCAGGTGATGCCCCTGCCTATGCATCCCAGCATCCTATTTGCTTTATCTGCTGCCTTGTCACACTGTTTCCCTATCTTGAGGTCATCAGAGATGATAACCCCAAGATCCCTTTCCTGCTTGGTGCATGTTATATCCTCACCCCCCAACTGATATATTGTGCCAGGGTTTTTGTGCCCCATATGCATTATCTTGCACTTCTTTGCATTGAATTTCAACTTCCAAACCCCTGACCATTCTTCAAGTTTCTGCAGGTCCCTTCTCATTCTGTCTACACCCTCTGGTGTGTCTACTCTGTTACAGAGCTTTGTGTCATCAGCAAACAGGGAAATTCTGCCTTCTAGGTCCTGCGCAATGTCACTGATGAAGATGTTGAATAGAATCTGTCCCAGCACTGATCCCTGTGGTACCCCACTGGTCACTCTTCCCTCTGTGGAGTGACAGCCATATAACACCACCCTCTGTGTCCTGCCACCCAGCCAGTTACCTACCCACCACACTACTGTCCTGCCCACACACATATTCCCCAGTTTGTGTAAAAATCTTCTATGTAGCACCATGTCAAAGGTCTTGCTGAAGTCCAGATAGGCCATGTCCACTGCCCTCCCCTGATCCACCTCCCTAGTCACCCAGTCGAAAAATTAATCAAGGTTGGTCTGAGATGACCTCCCCCTGGTGAAACCATGCTGCCTTGGGTCCTGTAGTCCATTGACAACCAGATGTTCCACCAATCTCTCCTTTAGTAGTGCTTCCATGATCTTCCCCCCTACCGAGGTGAGGCTGACTGGTCTGTAGTTCCCCGCTTCCTCTTTGTTCCCACTTTTGTATAAGGGGACTACATCTGCTGTCCTCCAGTCTTTGGGTACCTCCCCTGTTTCCAGTGATCAGCTAAACAGGATTGCCAGAGGTTCAGCCACCACCCCTTTTAGTTCTTGAAGGACCCCAGGGTGCACCCCACCTGGCCCCATTGCTTTATCAACTCATATAGTTCCAGTTCCTTCAGGACCCTTTCTCGTGTAAAGGGTCTTGTGTCCACTTCTGCACCATTCTCACCCCTTGTACTCCCTTCAGACCCATTACCCTCCTCTTCCTCAATAAAGACTGAGCAGAAATACCTTGTCAATATGTCAGCTTTACTGTTGTCATCCTCCATGTGGCTCCATCCTCCCCTTCAGTCTCACTATCCCTCCCTTTGCCTTTCTTTTTTCACTTGTGTACCTGTAAAAGGTTTTGTCCTCTCTACCCACTGATTTTGCAATGTGCTCTTCTGTCTGAGCTTTGGCTTCCCTTACTGACCTCCCTGCCTCTCTTTGCTTCTCCTGGTACTTGTCCCTATCCCCTTCTGCCTGAGTCTTTTTGTATTGCCTGAATGCAGTCTTTTTGGCTTTCACTTTCTCTGCTACCTCCTTGGAAAACCATATTGGCCTCTTCTTCATTTTCCCCTTGCTAACCTGCTTAATGCATAATTCTGCTGCTCTTGTAATCCCCATTTTAAATACTGCCCACTGTTCCTCAACCCCTGATTCCTGCCCCATTCCCCTTAATGCCGCTTTCAAGAATCTCCTTTTTCCCAAAGCCTGCCCTCCCCCAAAATCCAGTATACATGTTTTTGTGTTCAGGCTTCGTCTTTCTTTCCTGGACTTCCAGATCTTGGAGCTGTGCTCAAACAAGTCTGAATCAAAATCAGCTAAAGGAAAAGTGTCCCCACTATCCAAGATTTTCTTGCCTGAGCTCTTGTCATCACAGCTGCTGAAACATCAGGATTTACTCCCTCCTTGACTAACTCAGTAAATCCTGGAAAGTCATGTCCAATAATCACAGGGACAGGTAACTTAGGTACTACCCCCACTTTCATTTGGTGTGACACCTCATTAATAGAGTCACTTGGGCAGTGTGACAGTATGAAGTGTCCTCGTGGATGCAGATGACACCAGTACCTTGTCCTTCTGGACAATGTTTTCCCAGCACTTCAACATGCACTAGGTTCTGTCTGCTTTCCAAATCAATAAGTCCTTTCACAGTCTTATCTCCCACCTTCACATCTGTTAAGTACCTGTCCCAATTTGCTAAGTACAAATCTGCTCCAGTATTACTCTCCTTACTATGGTGGTTTCTTGCAATATGACCTGGTTTATTATAGTTATAGCAAATAAAGTATTTGGGTGCAGATTTTTAACCCCCACCAGAGTTCTTATCAGACTTGGAGTTTAAATGAGAAAAAGAGTGTCCTGCCAGTGCTTGACTGTTACCCCACTGTTGTGGCATCTGTCTGGCCATTTGATAGTTTTCAGCCAAAGAAACAGCCTTTTGCCACTTTCTGGTTGGTGTTCTTTTACCCAAAGCTGCATGTGTGTAGGCAGGATGTTGATGAATTGCAAATGTGTTGATCTGTGGAAGTGTTTTGCCCTCTGGTTGGAGCCATTTCATAAGGAGTTCTTTGAGTTGGGAGAAGGCTTCTCGGGGATTGTCAACTGAGTTGCACTTCAGGGACTGGAATCTTTGCCTGTAGGTCTCTCCTGAGATGTCATACCTTTTCTGGATTTCTCTTTTAACCAGGTCATAGTTTTCTGACTGTATAGTGTCCATATTGCTGTAGGCAAGCTGTTTTTTACCTGTCAGGTAAGGTATCAGTCTGATTGCTCATTGCTGCTTTGGCCACTGGCAAGCTGCGGAAGTCCTTTCAAAAGTTGTCAGGTATGCTTCAGAATCATCCAAGGGACACACCTTTGTAAGTTTAAGGTCTTTTAAAGTTGTTGGTGTTTTGTTGCTCTGCTGAACCTGTGCCAGAACTTCCAGCATTGATAGCTTGCCAGGCATCCAGCCATCGCTGCTCCAGTCGCTGCATCTCTTCTTTTCTCTGCTGCACCTCTTCTTTTCTCTACTGCTCTTGTCATAGCATGTCTTCTTTTCTCTGTTTCTCCATCTCTTGTTGTTGTATAGTCCAGCATTTGAAAAGGCAGTCAGGCTTTCAGGTTCTGTAACTGCCTGCTCTTTTTTTCCATGACTGGTGCTGGCTACACTGTCTCCGTTTGGACTTTTGTTTCTGTTTCTAGTTTGGCTGCCATTCTTCTGGTAATCACTCCTGGGCTTGCTGCAGAATCCATACTTCAAACAACATGAACCTTGCTGTATTCTGACTAATGCAGTATGACTAACCAGTTCAGCTGCCCTGGAGAACAAAGAGTTAACCTCTATGCCAATGCGTAGAATGTTGAGCTCAAGCTCGATTTTCAAACCACCATTCTCGGTACGTTCTGGTAACTGATCAGATTCTTTACTCTGCCTGCCAGTGAAGACACCTCAGAGATTGCTCATCTTCTCTCGGTTTAAGAGTAAATTCATCGGTTTTCAACCATTTCCTTATTTTTTTGAGTATTCAAACCGCTGTCCTCTGTATTGCTATAGTGTTACCGGTTGGGTAAGTGGTTCGGTTTCTTAGCGGTTACGTGACCATTAGAGAACTGAACGCTCCTTCTTTTCTTCTAAAATTTAGTGTATTGTTGGGGATTCTGGTGCGAGTTCCTGACTAAATCAAGATTTTCTTGGTTTATTTCTGGCACTAAACCGTCGGTAGTCAGGTCTCATTTTTACTCTTTGTCCAGCCTAAATCACCAGGGGTGTAAAATCTTTCTTGCTTATCCTAGCCTGACTAAGCCAATTCGGATAAATACAATTTCTTTGGGCAGCTTAATCGGCCTAACTAAGCCACTGGGTTAAGCATTTAACCGAAGGGTATGTCACTGAAACACAAGAGAAAAAACAGTCCCACTGGGTTTCACCGGTGTACAATGTATGTGAGCAGTTTGCTAAGGCCGAGCCACACTTGATTTGTCTATACTGCTTGGGTTTTGATCACCTTCAAGCAGATTGTGACATTTGTAAAAACTTGCCTCAGTCCACTATTGAGCGTAGATTGGGCAAGTTGAAAGTAAGAATGGAAAAATTCTCTCTGGACGCCAGGTCCGGTTCAACCGAACCGGCCGGTTTGGTTACACATTTGGCCAAGCACAGTGAACCCTCTTCCTCAAAATGATGGTTGGATTCCACTTTGGATCCTGTACTGTCAAAGAAATCCAAAAATTCAGAACCCCGTAAACCGCCGGTTGCAGTTCCAACCACGGAGGAAATCACCAAGGTGATTAAAATTGTACAATCTCTGCAGACCGGTTTTGGTGAACCGTCTCAGAGACCGGTTGGACAGTCACCAGTTGAGGGTTCTGTTGGTCCTCTGGATCCTGTGAAGTACTATGAATCTGATTTTGAGTATGAGACAGAGGACGAGGATGAAGGGGAACCTATTGAACCTGAGGTTTCCCCTGACCACCTGAGTATGAGTCCCCTCATAGGGTCTTCTCTGAGGCCACCTCACATTTTGCCTTCATGAGGCAGGCGGCAGACACCCTGCTTCTCCCTGTCCAGGAGACTATACAAGAGGAGGATGACAAAGATGATTATAGGGAAATGATGGATCTCCCTGCTTCTTCACAGGTTCTATCCATCCCTATCCATAAATCATTAAAGAGACAGACCCTTAAAATTCTCCAGACCCCCTTCTCTGTCCCTTCTTTAGACAAAAAGATGGACAGGAAATATGCTTTGGCAGGCAATGGTACTGAATTTCTGACTTCCTATTGCAGCCATGTGGGGGTGGTACAGACTGCAGCCTGTGAGAAGGCTGGTGTCCCTCTTGCCTCTCATCCTCCTGACAAGGATTCCAGGAGGATTGACTCACTAGCCAAAAAGACCTATTTGGCTTCCTCCCTGGGCATCAGTTAGGCCTCTCATATGGCCTATGCCTCTAGGTACCAGAAGGCACTCTGGGAATCTGCCCAGCAGTTGGTACAAAAGGCTTCTCCTCGACTAGCTGCTGACCTTTAGGAGTTCATTTCAAAGGGAATTCAGGCATCTAAGGCCCAGTTTCATATGGCTGTGGACCCTAACGATGCAACCTCTTAGGCTATGGCTTCTGTCATCTCCCTTAGGTGGTTTTCCTGGCTGAGATGTACAAACCTCTCCCAGGATACCCAGAACAATGTTATGGACTTTCCCCTTCACAGAATTCACTATTTAGGGAACAGACAGTCATGACACCAGTCATCATGTTTCGTTTATCAGTATGCAACCTGTAAGTCACTTCCCTGTCTCATATCAATGTTTACCACCTGCGGTCACCCTATGTGGTACCCTTGTATGTATATCCAGCCTGTATCATATAACGTGCATTTCATGTAGATACTGTTATTACCTATCTGTGTTTGTACTTTAAGTGTTTATGTCACAGAACCTCCTTGTGAATGAGCTTGCTCAATGGAGTTTTCCTGCAATAAACTTGAACTTGAACTAGACAGAAGCCTATATGAAAAAAATAAATGAGTACAGGGTGGCTTATAAGAGTGTCTCTGCCAAGGAGAAGGCTGCCACCCCAGAGAGACAACAGGCCAGAGGGGGCAGGTGTAGACCTTACCCTAGGCCCATCCATCAGGCAGTGGCTTTCCCTTCCTCTCAGCCCAGGGTGTTCTTCAGGGGACGAGGAAGGAGGGGCACAGGCTGTGGTGCTCCCACCTCATACCCCTCCACTTCTGCTAAGCAGACACCCTGAGGGGTCTGCTTGGGCCACCTCCCCTATCCCTGTAGAGGCAGGTTGGCCCTCTGTCTTCAGGCCTGGCATTCCATCACCTCAGATAGGTGGGTCCTGGAGACAGTGGGCCAAGGTCTTGCTCTCAATTTCAAATCCTTCCCCAAACTGGGAGCAAGACTTTTCAGATCCTGCACTCCTTCAGAAACAGCTCTGCTAGAAGCAGAGGATTATACTCTCCTTCTTTCAAAGGCAGTGGAACCAGTACCACTACAACACAGGGGGCAAAGGGTTGTACTCCAGGTACTTCCTTGCATTAAAGAAAAATGGGGAGTGGCAACCCATCCTAGATCTCAGATACCTGAACAAGCACCTTTCAAAACCAGAATTCAGAATGACAACTTTGGCTACCATCTTGCCTATCTTGAGGCAAGGGGACTGGCTGGCATCCCTAGACCTCAAAGATGCCTACTTCCACATACCAATCAGGCAGTCCCACAGAAAATATCTCAGATTTTGACTACCTTCAGGCCACTATCAATTCAGGGCCATGCCCTTCAGTCTGACCTCTGCACCAAGGTTGTTCACAAAGTGCCTAGCAGTGGTAGTGGCATTTCTCAGGAAGCAAGGGGTCTCTGTCTACCCCATCTGGATGACTGGCTGCTGGTAGGCCAGTCTTCCCAGCATGTAAAACAGTCTCTGAAGCTCACCCAGGCAACCTTCCAGTCCCTGGGGGTCTTGGTAAACCTCAAAAAGTCAGTGCTAACTCCTGTCCAGGTTCTGAACTTCATAGGGGCAGAGCTGGACACCATTCAGGCAAGGGCCTTGCTGCCCCCAGAAAGGGCTTCAGTGCTCATTCAGTTGGCAGGATCATTCCAACTTCGAGTTCCTCATCCAGCAAGGCATTTTCTGCAGCTCCTGGGCCACATGGCATCCACCAACACTGTGCTCCTAGGGGCACGGTTCCACATGAGGGACATTCAGTTCCACGTAAGATCATTTTGGTCCCAGAAAAATGACTCTTTGTCCAAGCTTATCCCAGTGTCCCCCTCTCTCCTGCAAGCACTACAGTGGTGGCAGGATGTAGACAATCTAAGGGTAGGGGGTACCTTTTCTTCCAGAGGTACCCTACCTGGTGCTGACAACGGATGCTTCCCTCTTGGGATGGGGGCGCACCTGAGGGAGCACACAGCTCATGGGAACTGGCTGCCTCAGGAGTCTCTGTTGCACATCAATGTCATGGAGCTCAGGGCAGTGTTCCTAGCCATACAAGCATTTGCCAGCCATCTACAGGGAAAGGTGGTTCAAGTCAGGACAAACAACTCTACCACAATGTACTACATCAGCAAGCAGGGGGTAATGATGTCCTCCCTTCTTTGTACAGAATATATGAAGATTTGGACTCTGGCCTACTCCCTGGATATATCCCTGTCAGCAGTTCACTTACCAGGGAAGGACAATGTTCTTGCAGATGCTCTCAGCAGACTCAGCAAGGGTCATCACAAATGGACCTGCAACAGACAAGTACTCCTGTCAGGGTTCAGGAGGTGGGGGGTTCAGAGATAGATCTCTTTGCAGCCCCAACCAATCATCAGTTGCCTCTGTATTGCTGCAGACCTCCAGTGCAGGGGTCAGTACCCCTGGAGACTCTGCTTCTGGATGGTACAAGCACATTTCTGTATGCTTTTCCTCCCTTTCCCCTGATTCTCAGGGTCCTAGTTAAACTCAGGTCTCAGCCTACAACCATGATTCTCATAGCCCTGGACTGGGCCAGACAATCATGGTATCCAGTGCTCCTGTCTCTGTCAGTGGCCAACCCCATTCATCTTCCCAGGAGGCACAACCTGCTGACATCTGCTCAGAGAAGGATTCTCTACCCCAACCTATAGTCCCTACACCTCAGTGCCTGACTCTTGAAGACTTAGAGTATGCAGGCTTGCATCTCTCAGAGGAGGTCTTGGATATTCTCAGAGATTCCAGGAAGACTTTCACTAAGAAGACCTAGTCCTCTAAATGGAAGAAATTATCTGGTGTTCCCACAGGGATCTGGATCCCCAACAGGTTGGGCTCCCAGTCATCATGGACTATCTGGTGCATTTACAGCTCCTTCAACTGCAACCTTCCACTTTAAAGGTACATCTGGCAGCTGTTTCTGCCTATTTGTCAGCAGGGAAGGGCCCTTCTTTGGCTGCTCACCCTATCTTTAAAAAGTTCTTTAAGGGTCTTTCACATCTCCAACCCCCTCACAGGGATCTCACCCCAGCTTGGGATCTCAACATTTGTATAGGTCAGCTTATGCAGCCTCCTTTTAAACCTATGTCTTCGGTAGAGCTTACGTTTCTGACCTGGATAACAGTGTTTTGGTGGCCATCACCTCTGCCAGAAGGATTAGTGAGCTCCAAGCCCTGTCAGTGGAGCCCAACTATATTACCCCTCACAGGGATATGATTATCCTTTGGACAAACAGAAACTTTCTTCCTAAGGTGGTCTCTGACTTTCACCTTAATCAGACTATCACCCTTCCTGTCCTCTTCACTGACCATTCCAGCTCAGGTGAACACAGGTTGCACAGTCTGGATGTAAAGAGGGCCATATGTTACTATATGGGCAGGACAAAGGAGCACAGGCAGGGTTCTACCCAGCTGTTCCTTACCTATGGGGAAGTAGGTAAAGGGAAGCCAGTAACAAAAAGGACCATAGCCAGATGGATCGTGGCTTGTATTCAGTTCTGCTGTGGTAAACTCGAAAGGATGCCCCTTCAGATCTGAGGGCTCATTCCACTTGAGGTACTGCAGCCTCAGTGGCAGCAACCAGGGATATTCCCCTTCTGGATATCTGTAAAGCAGCCACCTGGAAAACTGTTCACACCTTCACTAGACATTACTGCCTGGACATCCAGGTCAGGAGTGATGCCAGGTTTTACACAACTGTGTTGCAGAGCCTATTTCCCAAGTAGGTTCTGTTCCCGCCTCCCAAGGGGTACTGCTTGAGAGTCTGCATTAGTCAGAATACAGCAAGATTTCACGTTGTTTGAAGAAAAAATGACTTACCATAGTAATGTTGTTTCTTCTAATGGAGTCTTGCTGTATTATGACTTCCCGTCCAACCTCCCTTAAAAAACCTAGGGGTCCTAGGCTAGGTTTTTGCTTTCAGCACTGTCACCCACCAGTGGCTTGAGCCTTCTTCGGCATCAGTAGCTTGAGCCTTCTTTCTGCCCACATTCTTCTTGTTTTCCCCTGGTGGCTTTTTAGGTCTGGTTAGTAGTTTTTCTCGGAATCAGTACCATTGCTGAGTTACAACTTCCCAACATTAAATTCACTTACAACTACTTGCTGACATTATTATTTTCCTGCCGAAAAACAAACTGACAGAAATCATCCCGACATGCGTTAATTGTAGCATGAATTGGAAACCAATAGGAATGAATACACAGCAACTGCTTTTGCTGAAGTTCATATTAACAAAAGCTGGTGCTGTGCTGTGGGAAAATCTATAATTAGAATTTTAACCAGTACTGAAAAAACGGTGTCTATTTGGAAAAAATAACTTGCAGTTCAATGCAGATATACTGTAGCTACAGGTACGCTGCGTTGCACTATGTGTCATGTGTGTTGCTGAAACTGAACACAGAGACATTTAAATAAACATTGTTGGGACAATTAAATACAACACTATGGCACTCCAAACAGCAGGAAGCATGCTCACAATAGGAAATACATTTGATAAGCTATGTATGATGTTCAGATAGCAGGAAGCATGCTCACATTAGGAAATACATTTGATAAGCTATGTCTGAGGTTCGATGGGGGAGCGGGCAGCAAGTCTTTATGCACTTCAGATCTTCCAGAGCTGTATGCATGCTGCCTGTTTCTTGTAGCCACCCTGCCTTGCTTTTATTTGTTACATCATGTATGTTACTAGCAGTTTAAAATAGAAAATATATGTGTCATGAGAGTTAGCGTCGGTATAAAATCAACATCGTGAAGCTTACAAACGGGAACTAAATTACGGGCTATTTTTAGCCGGGAAGATCGAAGTCAGGAGATCGTACTAGACCCGTTTTTTTCTATAGTTAGTTTACTTTAGCTTCGTAAGAATCTGATCAGTTACTAGAATGTACCGAGAATGGTGGTTTGAAAACTGAGCTCAAGCTCAATGTTCTATGCATTTGCATAGAGGTTAACTCTTTGTTCTGCAGGGCATCTGAGCCTGTTGGTCATACTGCATTAGTCAGAATACAGCAAGACTCCATTAGAAGAAACAACATTACTATGGTTAAGTAATTTTTTCCTTTCGTCTATGCTTCACTGGTACAAGGCCTAGTACCCACACACAAAACCCCTGGATTACAGTATGCATGGCGTAAATCCCACTCTTGACACTATCTATCATCGAGGCACAAATCAGGAAGCAAAGGAAAACCAGGAGCAGTTTCAAAATTTGCAGATAGTGTTTTATTTTTATCAATAACAGCAAAATAAAAATTATTCAGTATAACTATTTACAAAGGCAGTACAAAGAGAGAAAACTAAGTCCTCTTTCTGAGAGTATCTCTTAATTCTCTCAAGTCTCCCACTCTCTTTGTCACTCTAGCAAAAGCATTACTGCTCTTTTTATAAGTCTTTGTCTGGGAACTCGTTAAGAGAGTCTGCTTCTCACAGAATGTTCTTGTAAGTTTACAGAATATTCTTATCAGTTTTGTTCCTTGTAGGTACAGCAAAACAGTACATGGTGTCCCAGAACTGACCTCTTGTTGACACCTCTGCAAAGTGCTTAAAAACTGCATCTCAGGTAAACCCATTGAGTTCCAAATAACTTTTTGCAATCATTTCAACAGTATATACAGTTTTAAAGAAAGGGATCCCAGTATCACACACAGTTTTACACAGAGATTCACATACATTTTAACCCACAGATATGCAAGGGGAAAGAAAATACAGAAATAGCAAGGAAAGCAGAGAGAAAGTGAGAGACGGAGAATTGCAAAACCATTAGAGTGATCAGTTCCTAGGTGTCACAAGAAAATTTGGTTGTGCAACCAGACAGAAAAGAGATAGAAAAATAGAACATCTAAAACTCCCAAATAACAAGGGAGAACAGCTGTCACAAAAGCAACCAGGCAGGACAGGGAGAACGGCCATCCTAAGAAGCTAAACGGTAGTTTCACAAAAACAAAGAGAATGACCACAGCAGCTGATTAAACTCCCAAATAGCAGGAACCATAACATAAATGCTAGCTATATGCCCGCAGTGCACTAAAAACACTGTATAACTCATTTAATAACCCTTACTAACTAAAGCTAACTAAAATGAAATAAAATGAAGTGCAATTTAATAAAATAAAACAAACTGGGGCTAACTAAAATGAAGCGCAATTTAATAAAATAAAACAAACTCGGACTCCAAAGCTCAAACCTCAGGCAGCTCAGACATTGCTGCCATCTTGGGATACCAATGCTTTAGATCAGAGTGCAGTGATCAGTTCTTTACATTGCTGTAGTGTCGGCACAAGACCCTGGCACTGCTTTCTGCGGATATTGCACCCCTTCCCCAAAGTAACTCTGAGTCAGAGTTAATTTAGTAGTGGGGGGTTCAGAGGGGCAAAGCCCCCCGTAGAAAACACAATCTGGAGTGAGTCCTTTATGCCGACTGCAAATGCAGTCGACATAAAGGAGTCGCTGTAACATTGCTCGACAACGAAATTGTTGACCTACTGTCATGGATCCAAGGTCAAACACAGTAAAATATGGTACAGTGCACATCAGATGACAGACTTTAGATAGAGAATTCTCGCCTTGCCAGCAGAAATATTATATTTACCTTTCAAATAAGAATGCACAGCCACTGGTTCTATAAAAATAGATTCTTTGCTACTCAATACTACAAATATTTATAGATACTGGATACGTACAGCAACCAAAAAGATTTACGCATTTACAGGAAAGGAAAAAGAATGCAGTTGAACAGATGACAAAGAAAAGCTTACAGTCTAGTCTCACTGTGGGCTCTCTATTTACCTGCCAGCTAACATGAAAGGTAATTTACCCAGACTACCCATCCCTCACACAGATAAGCCAACTATTGAGCTGGATTCTCCAGAGAAACAGATAATGGGGATAAAGGAGTATTTTACTACCATTTTTGCTTAATTTACTGCAACTTTCTGATTTTAGGAATTTGTTTCCTTCCCTGTACATTTACACTGGTTGATAGATAGTCACAAAATTAGTGGCATAATGCAATGTGTCTAGTCATCAATCCACATGCTAACAGTATAGGCAACAGAGTTGATGATGTAAGTATCAGCTGTGTACAGTTCAGGAGACAGCGTCAGGAGTTGCTCACTGACTGGCCAGAAGGGCAGCTGCGAACATGGCAAAATGTTAAAACTTGGGTCACAGCACTACATAGCAGTGGAGAAGTAATCTCACCACTCCACAGCCGTATCAGACTAGAAGAGTTAGAAGCTGCAGTCGCCTGGTGGGTTTGAGACTTGATTTAGAGGAGGGGGACCCAGGGTAATTCAGTGGATGGTATTATCACCATTTAGATGAAAATACTACCAGGTGGAAAAAGCTAGCAGTAAATACATCCCTGCTCTAAAAATTATCTGGACCCCTGGGACTCTCCCTTCTCTGAAACACTCACTAAGAGAGTCTGCTCCTCTTCAAATGCTGCAGAAAGTCAGAGAGAGTGAGTTGGGGTCCAGCTCCTCAATTTATGTGCTCAGGGCTGTAGGAAGGGACTGCTCCCCAGAGTGACAGACCCTACACATGGGTGGGGAATACTGTAGGATCTGTCACTTTGGGGAGTCGTCCCCTCCTACAGCCCATAGCACATAAATTGAGGAGCTGGATGGAAGCATTCACTGCCCACCAGGTGTATAAGATAGGACACTTCTGATATGCTTATCTGGCATTTTTCCACTTTAACTGTCAGCCCTACATCCTTCGATCACCAGAACATCTCCCTCTCATGCCTGACGTGATTCTCCAATCTCTGGCTGTAAATGGTTAACTGTCCATGTATGTCAGCACACTTTCACCTACCCCAGACAGAATGCAGTTGGAAGGTTGTGGGTGCATTCATCATCCAAAATGGCATTACTTTGAATTAAGATAAGCCAAATGGGCTAACGAAGGCTGACCTCTCCCTGGCTGCAGGGGTTAGAGGTACCTGCTACTATCCCTTTGTTAGGTGTGTCATGGTTAGGTACCAGGCTCCCCCCAGTGGTTCTAAGGTCTCATCTGTTCTGGGCATGGGGTAGGTGTCTGACTCTGTGTAGCTGTTGAGCCTCCAGTAGTCGATGCAGAACCTTGTGGTACCGTTCTTCTTGGGGATCAGGACCACATGCGATACCCAGGGGCTGCTGGACCCATAGATTACTCCAAGAACCAGCATCTCTCTGAGCTCTTCTTGCATGGTCTGTTTAACCCTCTCTGGTACCCTGTTGGGGGCTGCCTCAGCAGCACTTGGGTCCCAGTGTCCATGTCGTGTTGAACCATCATGGTATACCTTGCGTTCTCCATGAACATTCTCCCCGAATGCTCACAGCACCTCCTCCATCTTTCTGCTGCTGTTGTGCAGGGGCTGAGTGCTCCTGGGCTAGTCCCATAAGCTTCTTAAGCCCGGTCCTGAAATTTAGGACATACTCCACAACAGATTCCCCTTTGGAGGCAAGGCAAGTTTTATTTGTATGGCAGCCAATCCCAGAGGCTCTGGGCACCTAACAATAAAGAACTATACACAGAATAATAATAAAATGAAAAATAAGTAAGCAAATATATATATAAATTTCACATCATATATTACAGTATAAAATGCCAAAACCTCATTAAACTATCAGCAGGAATTTATTACACCATCAGTCGGGCAAGATTATATAGTTTCTTCCAGAAAAGTCAGGTGAAAAAGGTGGGCTTTCAGTCTCTGCTTGAACACCTCAGCAGAAGCTGCCTCCTGGATAATAGATGGTAACGAGTTCCACAGGGTCAGCCCAGTGACAGTAAAATCACAGTTTCCAGATGTCTTTAGCCAAATAACCAGGAGGCCCCTATACGAGGAACGGAGGGTGCAGACTGAGGTGGCAGGCATCAGGAGCTTGGTCAGATAGCCCAACCCAGTCTGTATAGGGCCTTATAGGTGAGCAAGCCCACCTTGAAGAGAGCCCTCCACCTGATAGGCAGCCAGTGCAGAGCTCGTAGGACCAGGGTCACATGACTGGACCTGGGCAGGCCCATCAGTAACCAGGCCGCTACGTTCTGCACAAGCTGCAACCTGCGGAGGGTCCCTCCAGTGACCCCAAAGTACAGAAAGTTACAGTAGTCGAGCCTTGAGGTAACAAAGGCATGTAAAAATGTTGGCAAGTCTTTGAGAGGAACGAGGGTCTTAATCCTATCAATATTCCTCAAGTGGTAAAAAACACTTTTGACAATGGAAGACACCTGATCCGCAAGTGTCAGTCAGTCGTCCAGGATCACATCATGATCTCGCACCCTGGAGGAAGCCATCAGAGAAGCAGGCCCCAGAAATAATCCTGTGTCACCTCCGGGCGTATGTCTATCACTCCCATGACCTGGCTCAACCACCAGTACCTCCATCTTATCTGGGTTCAGTTGCAACCAGATTGAGGACATCCGGTCATTGATTTTTGCCAGGCAGGTGTTAATTACATCTTCAGCATTGGCTTTTCTGGAGCAAATGACAACTACAGTTGGGTGTCATCTGCATAGCAGTGAAACTCCACACTTAATTGCTGAAAGATTTCCCCCAGGGGCAGAATGTACACTGTGAATAACATTGGTGATGAGATGAGCCCTGGGGCACTCCACATGATGGGCATTGGGAGGAGAAATTTCCCATCACTATTACCCGTTGCACCTTGTCAGTGAGATAGGACTCCAACCATTTGATGACAGCACTGGCAAGTCCACAGTGCTCACAGAGCCTATTTTGAAGCACAAAGTGACCCACAGTGTCAAAAGCTGATGAGAAATTGAGGAGAACAAGAACTGACCTGTCTCCTCTGTCCCTAGCCCTGAGCAGATCATTTTGCACCCTAACTAATGCTGTTTCCCTGCTGTGCCTGACCCTAAAACATGACTGGAATGGCTAACAGATATCAAAGGACACAAGGTGATCCTTGAGCTGTTGTGCCACAAGTTTCTCAACAACCTTGCTCAGAAAAGGCAGGTTGGAGATAGGATGGTGATTCGCCAGGATGTCCGGGTCGAGAGATGGTTTCTTCAGGAAGAGTCTCACCAGGGCCTCTTTCAAGACCACTGGGAATACACCTTCTGATATCGAGCACAAGGCAATCCTGGTGAACACTGGGCAAACAGCTGTGGCACATTTCATCCAGAAATGTGTTGGGGCTGGGTTCAGTTCACAACATGTGTACTTTAGGTCTGAGATCACCTTAATGACCTCGGCCACCTCCACTGGCTTAAACTCCTCCCAAACTAGAGGAGTGACTTTGTTCCTTTCAATCTGACCACTGCGAGGCAAACCTTGCCTCACTGATGGAATCCCCTACCATATAGAGGACACCCTGTCAGAAAAGAACAGAGCAAACTCATCACATAAGGCAATTAAAAAAGCCTTTTTTGGCTAGAGACAGGCTGGGCACAACAGTCTGTCTGGAAAAGCTGAGAAGGTCTGTTCTTCCCTGCAGCAATTTCTCTGGACAGGAATTCTGCCTTCTTATGGGCAGTTGCCCCGGTACTCACCATCGTGTGCACGCAGGGTCAGTCTGTCCTCCTCTGACAAGGACTTTCGCAAGCAACACTCCAACTTCCAACCCTTTATCTTTATCGCCTTGAGATCCCCATCAAACCAGGGGTATCTCAAGTAAGAGAATCTGGGTCATATACGGGTTAGTGCGATGGCATCAAGTACTTCGGATACCACCCTATTATAGGTGGCCACCTCCTCACCAGTGCCAGTCACACATGCAGTGTCCACATTAGATAAATCAGTCAGTGACCGCAGTCCCTCTGGGGACAAGCCCCTCAAAGGGTGGTAGCTGACCATCTCCACAGGGGAAGGACTCTCCGGGAGGGGCCCTCCAAGCGTAAATCTCACCGTGCAATGATCAGATCAGATGGCCTGATCTGTCTTGAGGCTGCCGACCTCAAGACCGAGATGAAACACTAGATGGAATATGTGGCCGTGGTGGTGGGTCGCAGAACTAACAACTTGTGCTAGGCCTAGTGATGACATCAACTGAAGGAGGTTGTAATTGAATTGTGAGGATTCATCATTGACCCAGGCATTGAAGTCCCCCAGGATTAAACACCTGGGGGACTCCAACACCTGGTTGACCACGAATTTCGCAACTTCCTATGGGAATTCTCCACCAGACCCTGGAAGTTGATAGATCAGGAGAATCCTGCAACCTGCACCTGGACCCCCCCACGCACAGTCACACACTCAAAGGATCTGGCCATTCCAACCGGATGCACAGTGAAACCCAGACTGGATGTAAAAAAGATGGCCACATCCCTACCCCTGTGCTCCCTCCTTGGACAGTTTACTGCAGAAAACCTGGAGGTGACTGCTGCCTCCAAAACAGGACCGACACTGTCACCCAACCAGGTTTCCGTGATGCAAGCCAGGTCGACTGAGGAAATCAAGTTCACTATAACTGCGGTCTTGGGTCTTATTGACCTGGCATTGCAAAGCACTGCCTGAAGGGGATTGGTGGACACTGCCGGTCCCCTAGCTACCTTCCCACTCAGTCTGGAGAGAACCCTGGGTATGGAGACCAACCATGTCTGGCCTCTCTCAAGGCTCTGTTTAATCCCAGGGCATCTCCTGAATCCAACCACTCCAATACCTCTCACCTCCGCTACCCAGGCTGCTCCCCGACACCATCGACCAGACTGCACTTTCGTAATCCTAACCTCCTGCAACACCTGGAGGCACAGTCATGCCCCCATTCATTCCTAACTAAATCTAGGGGCCACCTCACCCTGTGACTAAACAGGAACTAAAAGGGTGAGAATCCTGGGGAACTTCCCTGTAAGCAAACAGGAGATGAGACAAATACCTGTCCCACTCCCTCTTGTGCTGGTCATCAAACGTCCCAAGCATAGTTTTCAGGGACCTATTGAAGCACTTGACCAGGCAATTAGTCTTTATTTATTTATTTTTTTTTTGATAACCGGGTAGGTGCACTAGACATGAAAGTGACTATTTTCAGGCACGACCCAGGAGGTCAACAACATAGAGAGATAACAGTTACATAGAATACAGTATAAGGAGATGTACAATAGTCTTGGGGTGATAGGGTGAGGCACAAAGCTGTTTCACCCCGCACTTCTTCACAGGTTAGTCATTAGTGATGACATGAAATTCACCTCCAGGTCTGACAATATCTCCTGGAAAATCCCACTTGGCTAAAGATTTTACAGGAGCTCGTCAGCCACTTTTTCCACCTCAGTGGAGAACATAGCCACTGCCTCAGGGGTACAAGGTTGCATAGTCCACAACAAGCAGTTTATACCTTTTGCCCATGTGACTCGGGGTGCTCAGTGGTCCCACTATGTCCATGGCTACCCTCTTAAAGTGTTCGTCAATAACAGACAGGGGTATCAAAGCTGCCTTAGTCTTGTCCTCCACCTTTCCCACCCTCTGGCACTGTGGACACATCCAACAGTAATTTGCCACATCTGTGTATGTACTAGGCCAAAATAAATTATTGGTGAGCCATCGTTTTGTGTGGCTAACACCCGAGTGGTCAGAAAAAGGGAAGTCATGGATCAGGACCAAAAGCTGCTTGCGGTAGTCCTGAGGAACTACCAGCTGCCAGAGTACCTCTCCCTCTAGAGTCCTCTGTGGTGCACACTCCTTGTACAGCATCTCATTCTCCCAGTAAACTAACTTTTTATTCCACTGAGAGTCATCAACACTATCGGCTATCTCTCTTGGTTTCTGTAGGGTAGGTTCAGCCAGCTGAGCTCTGCCCAGCTCCTCCTATCTGACCGTCCCAAACTCACCTTCAGAAGGAAATCTGCCCATGGCTGAGATCTCCTCTGTTTGCAGCTGGGTCTCAGAGTTGCTACTCCTAGCTAGCCCCTCACTCACACTAGCTGCTTTCTCAGGTGCTAAGGGAGTGGAGGGGTTCACACAGGCTGTGACATCCCCTCCTCACCCTTAAGCTTGCCCTTTGACCAGACTTGGTAGTAACATACCATATATCTTAGATTAAAAGCTGGCTTTTATTAATGATAGCACTGTTTCAGCTGCGGCTTATAATCGAGGGCAGCTTACGTTTGAGGGCTGCTTATAAAACTAATTGACAAAATCATTGCGTTGCAGCTGCCCTCCACAGATGAAAAACAGCTTAGATAGTGGAGGAAGATGTTGCCCACACTTAAAGAAAAGGTGTCTGTGATGGTGTCCAAGAAAAAATGAAGGTGACTAGATGATGGGAGTTGGAAGGCAAGCAACCCCGGGGCAGAGGCTGACCTGGCTAGCTGGATTATCTTACAGAGAGAGCAATGCTATTGTGTCACACAAAAGGCTGTGGCACTGAAAGCAGTTGCCCTTGCTCAGGACCTTTCCTTTACTTCCAGCAGGAGATGGGTAGACGAGTTTTTATGGCAATGGGGATTTACAGTTAGACAAAAAACAACTGTCAGCCAGCACCTGCCCAAAGGCTTTGCCCCAAAGATTGTGAATTTTGCCTGCTTCTATACTCATTAGATATAAGCCCATCAGCTTTTGCCAGCGATGATCGGCAGTATGGATGAGACTGCTATTTGGGCTGACATGCCTGGTAATAAAACAATAGATCTTGTTGGATGTTTACAAACATAGAAACATAGAAGTTGACGGCAGATAAGGACCGCAAGGCCCATCCAGTCTGCCCATTTCTTTTTCTACCTTATAAATGTGCCATCGGCCTTTGCTCTGTCAGTGGCCTATCTATTCATACTCATCTGTATTGCTCCCTTATGCCTATCCCATATCTGTTTGAAGCCCTGCACTGTATTCATAGCCAGCACTTCCTAAGGTAGGCCGTTCCATGCATCCACCACCCTTTCTGTGAAAAAGAATTTCCTCACATTCCCCCTTAATCGGCCTCCCTCTAATCTCATGCTGTGTGCTCTTGTCCTGCTATTTTTCTTATATTTAAATATGTTAGACTCGTTCACCTCGTTAATGCCCTCAAGGTGTTTGAATGTTTCGATCATATCACCTCTCTCCCTCCTTTGCTCAAGGGTATACATATTGAGCTCCGTTAATCTGTCCTCATATGTCTTCTGATGCAGTCCCTGCACCATTTTGGTTGCCCTTCTCTGGACTGCCTCAGTTTGGTTAATGTCCTTGTGAAGGTGTGGCCTCCAGTACTGCACACAGTACTCCAGATGGGGCCTAACCAGTGTCTTGTAAAAAGGGATTATTACCTCCCTCTTATGACTTGTGATGCCCCTACTAATACACCCCAACATCCCCCTAGCCTTACCTACTGCTTTAGAGGTCTGCTTGGATGATTTGTCCCGCTCCTAACAAATAACCATGAAAAACAGAGATGTGTCTAGCAGTGATGGCAGATAGACGTGAGTTGTCCCCTTTTGTTGTGCTGAAAGGAAAGAGGATGCCTAAAGAGACCATGGGTGTCTGTAGTGGTAGTGGCTATATCACCCAATGGCTGGATGAGTGAGGAGCTTACTCTCCTCTGGCTCGAGAATGTGTTGGGTGCAGTTGCATTTACTAAGTGTCTCTTGATGTAGGATGCCTTCCGATGTCACATATTGGTAATTACCTGCTGTGAAAAAGGCTGCCAAGAACAAAAAAACTGTGATTGGGGTAATACACTAAAGTTTTACAGCCTGCCGACATTAGCTGGAACGCTCCCTTCAAAGCTGCCTGCAGGGAGTTTTACGATAACTGGCTGGCGATGGAGGAGTGTGAGAGAGCAGCAGCTGACAACCCGAAGCTCCCAGCAAGGACAAGATTCTGGAGTGGATAAAGTTTGCGTGGCAAGCAGTTAGCAGAGGTGTTTTAATCAAATCCTTTGAGGTACTGGCAAAGTACAGCACAGTCACCCATCTAACACGGTTGCTACTGTATTTTTAAATGTGTTTTTTCTCTTACCAGGTATGTGCCATTAGACGCAGTGACCCTGATGTGATCAGTTGCACAAAGGAGGGTGTAATCACCAAAGAAATATGGGAAGAGCTGGTCGCCAAGTTGACAAAAATAAAATCAACTGATTCCTCTGATGCTGATATCACAAGCTTCTCTGTTTGCTCTGATGCCAACACCAGTGAAATTGACACACAAGAGCCTCTGAGCTGTTCTGATTCCAATCTTGGTAGTGAATCACATTAGCTAATTTTGAGTTTACAGTTTTGTTTGTTTTACTTTTTAATGTTGCAATAAAAGAATAAAATCACTCAGACTCTCTCCCTCACTTCTGGTACCATTACTGTGCCACACCAAACATGGCAAGTCACACCAGTCACTTTAAAGATATGGTAGTTTTTTTTTTGTTCTGTTTTCTTATTTCATTTTCTGTATTATATTAGTAGCTTAGTTTATCTGATGGAGTTATTTCACAATGGAATCTGTTTCTCTCTTGATCTGTTGTTTTCTGAATCTCACTGACTGAATTGTATAGCCTATCGTAGCCACAACATCTACAACAAACACGCCAAATCACAAAAGTTGTTCTTTTTTTATATTAGTAGCTTAGTTGATCTGTTGAAGTTATGGTCTATCTTATCTGTGTTGGTCTTCTCCATTCATCACATTTGGGTTCTGGCCAGAGGTCATGACCCCTTGGAAGCTTTTTTTTTTTTGATGGGTGGAGTCGACACACCGATGGCGCCACCCTCGAGGCCGATGCACTGCGTGGCACTCATGGGTTTGCCATTAGGTGTTGTCGACCCTGTCCTCCTGCCAGTTCTTCATTTCCCGCTGTAGAGATCGCACCTCGTGTGGAGCTGCAATCAACAACAGCCTTCTCATGTCTTCGACGCCGAAAATGTTTTACCTTCTGGTTCCATTTTGCCCTACTCAACACCGCTGTTGGAAAGACTGTTCCATTATTATTTTTCAGTGACATCAAGTCTGTTTTTGAATTGTGTTTCTATCAATCCTGTCTCGGTTGGAGATCAAAAAATCGCAGAAAGCAGGGTGGCCCCCTATGCATCAGTGTCCGTGCAGCCGCAAGTAATCCGTTACCAACCAGTATGATCATTGTTTTGCTTGTCTTGGCCCGCTTCATGACATGGATTCGTGTGATGCCTGCCTGTCCATGGACCACTGTGGCATTGATCAATGCGCGTGGAAATCTGGATGAGCTCCACCGACTTTCGGGGTACAGGCGTGCACTCGTCAGGCCAAGCCGCAGTCTCTTGGCCTTTCCTCCAGGTCCCCTCCCGGTTCCATACGGACCATGGAGGAGGGAGTGTCTGCTTCTAGTAGCCTCGAAGAAGCCCCTTCTGCGGTGCTGGAGGCCCAGTTCATTCCCCCTGGTGAGCGGGCAGGAGGCACTGCTCTGGCAGTTACCCCTTTGGGGGTGAAGTCTTCCCCGGTGTCAGTTCCTCAGGCTGGGAAGCCTGGGTCATCACCATCCTCGATGCCGTCTGTCAGTGCTGTCTTGGGCCTCAGCGCCGTTCACGGTGCCATGGGCTCTGATGGTGCCGTGGTCAGCACCGGTCCATTGCTAGGCACCATCTCTGCTGTCAATGCTGTTTGCAGCGCTGATGTTGCTGACAGTGCTGTGGGAAGTTCTGTGGCACCGTCTTTGACCGTTTCTCACCTTAGTGCTGTTTATGACACTGAGGCTGGGGATGGCGCCATATCTATCTCTGGTGCTGATTGCGGCACTGAGCAAGGACACGGTGCCATGGGAGGTGTCAGTGTCACTATCGACACTGTCCCTGACTCCAGTGCCATTCGCAGCACTGTGGGATGGGATGGTGCTGTGGCAAACATCAGCTTCAGCTGTGCTGCTGCTCTCAGCACCATTTCTTCTTTGGGCACCATTCACAGTGCCGTGGTGGAGCTCGGTGCTGGTTCTGGTGTGGTCACCCAGACTGGTGCCTCCTTCGGTCCAGACAGAAGTGGGCATCCGAGTACAGTGTGGCACCGGACTTCAGTCTCTACCTCTTCGGAGATGGACTCTGAGTCTGGTTTGGACCAGCTGTCTGACTTTTTGGAGTTGGTGGCCCATGTGGACACCCTGGTAGTTTCCTTGGCTGACTGGAGCCAGCCTCCCTCTGAGGAGCGGGCGGTTGCCCCTGAGTCTAGGGTCAGGGGTGCTGACCAGCAGGCGGTAGTGCAGGCCACTATTGCCCTGCAACCTGGGCTTAGAGGGCTTTTTGACCCTCAGTTGGGTTACCCCCTCAAGTGGTGTGCCTGGATTGCCCAACTTTAGGGCTGACCGGAGCACCCATGGTAGGGAAGGGTGCTACTCCTGGGTGGTCCCCTCGGGGACTAACCAGGGCTGTCAGCTGCTTAGGCTGGTTGCGAGGAGGAGGTCTCTTTCGGATTCCAAGGGGTCAGGGTTCGATGCAGTGACCCTTTTCCGGGACCCACCCGGGTTTGGGAAGGAGTCATAGCGTGGACCCCTGTCCTTCCTTCTCGGTCTCCTCGAGAGGGCCCTGGTCTTTGGAGGGAAGGGGCCTTCCTTCCGGAATTCCATGGTCCCGGTCACCTCACGGGGGGGATTCTTCAGGGCACAGCCTAGGCAATTCCAGCATGGTGGATCAGCTGTTGGCTGTTGGGTTTCCCGGAGCTCCTCCTTCCCTTGGGGCTCCTGGTGCACTCTCTTGCCTGGACAGAAGACAGTCGCCTTCTGTTGTTGACTTAGCCCCCACTCCTCTGTCACCATCTCCTGCTGTCCCAGGTGTTCTTGGTCCTGGAGGACCTCTGTCCTGGGAGCATGTCAGGGGTGCAGCTGCTCACTTCCCTAAGTACGTCAGGGCCATGGATGAGCGGGTGTTCCACCCTCCCCTGAGCAGCCGTCCTCTGGATCTCCGAGGTCTTCTGCTTTCTCATTCTCCTCTTCAGGAGGGGACGAGCCCTCTGTCCACATCTCCTCTGCTGCTGATCTCACAGAGTATCAGTGTTTCCTTGTGAGGATGATGGAAGACCTGCATGTCACCCCACCTACTCAGCACAATCCAGAGCATTCGACATACATCTTCCTAGGCGATTTCAGTGCAGACACCCTTGTGGTGCCCACCTGGCCTGCTGCTTTCCAGGAGGCATCGTTGCAGTTCTGGCAAAGACCCTTTTCCAGAGTCCCAGCCCCTAGGGATCTGAGTCAGAGGTATTGTGTCCCCTGCCCCGGAGTCTCCAGGTAGTATGTCTCATCCTCAGTCAGGACTGATGCAACTGGACACTCCCGATGGGCTTCACGCCCTCCACTGTGACTGGCTCCCAGATCAAGATTCTATGGATTTTGACTTCTGGAGAAGGAGGACCTTCTACTCGGCACGGTTGCTTCTTTCACTTTCTGCTCATCAGGCCCACTATGCTACCTATGATAGGTTTCTGTGGTCTAGGTAAACTCCTAGCCTCTTTGCCTGATTTGGAGGTAACCAGACAAGCTATTGCGCACTCTGCATGTGGTCTGGAGCTAGCAAGTCACTAAGCGAGGGCATCTTACGACGCCAACAAGGTAGCTTCCAGGGTCATAGGGACAGCAGTCTGCACTAGTGGATGTCATGGCTGCATCTTTCCCAGTTGTTACCATTGGCCCGGCATAGGGTGAGTTCCTCTGCATATCAGAGAACCCACCTTTTCTCCCATAGGGTGAGGTGGCGTCTGTCTTGGCAACCTCCTGCCCCCTCCGGGGGGCCCTGTCTCACTCTCCCCAATCTCGGGCCTCGCCAGGCCCATAAAGGTTCTCCCTCTCAGTGTTTTTCCCCCACTAGGAGCTAAGGGACTTAGTCCTTTATGGTCTAGGGCCCCCTTCGGGGGGGGGCTCAGTACTCACCCAAATGTGATGAATGGTGAAGACTGACACAGATAAGATATGAAAATTATGTACCTACTGTAATTCCTGATCTTTCTGCAGATCTTCACCATTCATCACAAATCCCACCCACCATTCCCCCTGGGGCCTTAGTCTCTGGGTCCCCCTCCGTCTGTGTGCCTCCTCCCCCCTTCCTTTCTGCTGGTTAGGAGTGGGGTGACCTTGGGCACACGAGTATTTTTACCTTCTGAGAAGGATCAGGGGAGAGGACACTTCTCTCCTTGGTTCCACCCTTTTGGGGTGGGGGTTGGTGGTTGCCCTCTCTGCACTTCTCTCTCTCTCTTCTATCCTCCTCCATTCTTGTCCTTAGGGACTCATCCCTCAAATTAATTTCGAAAAATTATTGTTTCTTACCTTCCAGATATGTAGTTTCGGGGGGGGGGGGACAACCCTGTATCCTGTCCCTTTCTTCCAGAATAGCCATTTCTGCTCATGTCAGAGTTCTTGCCAGTGATTCTGTGCCTTGAATTCTAGCAATTCAGCCTTCTGGCTCCTCCTTCACAGTTTCTATACAGTCTGGAGACACTCAACAGTGCAGGGTATGTCCTCCCCCTCCCCATTTCTAGTTGTTCCCTCCCTCTTTTCCCTCTCCTTTTCTGCTTCCAGAGATTGGGGTCCTCCTTCCCAATCCTCTTAGTTTTTCTCAATCTCCTTCTGTCCTCACCATTGTTTATTTCTGCTTTTAGTCTGTATATCTGGGTCACCTTGGAGACAGGGAATGGCATCACAATCCACACAGGGGTTGTATACAGACCCCATCTCAAGGGAAGGAAATGGACAAGAAAATGATAGAGGGCATTTTCAAAATGGCTGAAAAAGGGGAGATGCTGTTAATGGGGGACCTAAATATGCCAGATGTTAACTGGATGACATGTACTGCTGCCACATCCAAGAGCAGGGTCATTCTCGATGCAGGCCTTAGACAGCTAGTGTTGGAACCCACTCGGGAGGAAGCAATACTAGACCTGGTACTCTCAAATAGAGAGAGATTCACAAATTTAGAAGTCAGTAGACATCTGGGAACAAGCGACCACTGCACAGTGTGCTTCACAATAAGCACAACCATGGAGACAAGCCATACAAAAACAAGCATACTGGACTTTAGAAGGGCTGACTTTGGCAAAATGGATGAATACCTGAGGAATACACCAGCAAATGGCCAAAAAGGAGGGGTGGAAGAACAATGAAGAAAACTCAAAACTGCCATCATAGAGGCAACAAGCCTTTGCGTGAAACAGATAAAGAAAACAAAGCGGAGTAAAAAACCACTATGGTTCTCAAAAGAGGTGGCAGGGAAGGTTAAGGAGAAAAAGGCTGCATTCAAAAAGTATAAGGCATCACAGAAGGAGCACGACAGGAAATGTATCAATTAAAGCAGAAAGAAGTGGGGAAGGCAGTCAGAATAGCAAAAGCCCAAACTGAGGAAAAAATAGCCAAGTCAGTTAAGAAGGGGGATAAAACCTTTTATAGGTACATTAGGGAGCATAGAAAGGTTAAGGGAGGAATAGTGAAGATTAATAAGGGAGAGGGGAGGTGGGCAGATGGAGACAGTGAAAAGGCAGAGATACTGAATGAATGCTTTTGCTGAGGAGGAGTTACCTAAACCAGACAATAGAAGCACTCTGGGTAGGGGGGTTGACACCAGTCCATTTACAGAAGAAAGAGTCTTGAAAGAACTCCTAAAACGCAAGGTGGACAAAGCAATGGGGCCTGATGGGATTCACCCCAGAATCCTAAAAGAACTAAAGGAGGACCTAGTGACACCACTGATCACACTTTTTAACAAATCATGGGAGGATGGTGTGGTACCTGAGGACTGGAGGAGGGCAGATGTGATTCCCCTTCACAAAAGTGGGAGCAAGGCAGAAGCAGGAAACTACAGACCTGTAAGTTTGACCTCAGTGGTAGGGAACATAATGGAATCACTTCTGAAAGAAAGAATTGTTGAGTACCTAGAGGCCAGCGGGGCACAGGACCCAAAGCAGCATGGATTTACAGCAGGAAGGTCATGTCAGATGAATCTAATAGATTTCTTTAACTGGGTGACCAAAGTAATAGACCAGGGAGGGGCTGTGGATATGGCCTACCTAGACTTTAGCAAGGCATTTGACACAGTCCCATACAAAAGATTAATAATCAACTTAGCCAGTCCTCTTTAACATCTTTATAGGTGATATTGCAGAGGGTCTGGAGGGAAAGGTATGCCTCTTTGCAGATGATACAAAGATCTGTAACAGAGTTGACACACAAGGAGGGGTGGAAAGGATGAGAAGGGACTTGGCAAGGTTGGAGGAATGGTCAGACATATGGCAACTTAAATTCAATGCAAAGAAGTGCAAAGCAATGCACCTGGGAAACAAAAACCCAGGAGAAGAGTACACAATAGCAGGGGAGGTACTAACAACAACAAAAATGGAATGGGACTTGGGGGTAGTCATATCAGATGATCTAAAGGTGGGTAACCAATGTGAGAAGTCAGTGAGAAGAGCCAGGGGGATACAGGGATGCATAGGAAGGGGCATCACAAGTAGAAAAAGGGAAGTGGTTATCCCTCTGTACAAACAGTTGGTGAGACCCCATCTGGAGTACTGTGTGCAGTTTTGGAGACCTCATCTATGCAAGGACATAGGATGGAAGCAGTCCAGAGGAGGGCAACTAAAATGGTGCAGGGTCTGCATCAGAAATCATATGAAGAGAGACTGAGAGAGCTTAATATGTATACCCTTGATGAAAGGAGGGACAGGAGGGACATAATAGAAACATTCAAGTACCTCAAGGGAATCAATAAAGTCCAGGAGGGTAGCATTTTTCAGAAAAAGAGATGTGTAAGAACAAGGGGACACAATTTAAAGATAGAAGAGGGACAGCTCAGGGGTAATGTGAGGAAATCTTTTTTCATGGAGAGAGTGGTGGATGTGTGGAACTGCCTTCCTAGGGAGGTTGTTGGGGCTAAAACAGTGGGGGAATTCAAACATGCATGGGACAGACACAAGGCAATTCTAGTGGGGGGTGGCAGGAAGTAGGCTGTTGGTTAACTAGAATCTGCAGCTTATCCGGTAGGTAGGGAAATGGGCAGACTGGGTGGGCCAAGTGGTCCTTATCTGCCGTCAAAGTCTATGTTTCTATGTTTCTATCTTTTCCTTTGTCTGTTACTTGGACTTCCTTGCCCCTCCGTTCCAACCCTTTCTTACTCTATGGCGACTCTGAACTGGTGGGAGAGCAGGGTCGATGACACCTAACGGCCAACCCACGAGCACCACACAGTGCATCAGCCTCAAGGGCGGCACCGTCGGTGTGGCGACTCTGCCCATCCAAAATTAAAAAGCTCCCACAGAGTCCTGACCTCCAGCTAGAACCCAAATGTGATGAATGATGAAGATACATAGAAAGATCAGGAATTACGATAGGTATGTAATTTACATTTCTTTCAGTTTGGAATCCATTTCCCTCTTGATACCGTATGTTCTCTTCATATTCTCATTCACTGAATTGAATAGCCTGGTAGCCTGCCATGCCATATGTACCATATTCACCTAATGTAAACCATGGCTATAGATCTAAACATTGAAAAGCTAGAGCGGCTTATGTTTGAGGGAAGCTACTATTTGAAGATATACAGTATACCAGAGTTTCCCTGTGGTCATAATCATTCCCCAAGGGACATCAGGCATGACTTCAACTTCTCATATCCCATGGCCACCTTCCCAGCTTAGGAAGACCCAAGCCATTGGTACTTGGACCACTGGACCCGTGATTCCTCAAATCTTGGAAAACTGCCCTAGCAGAATCTGCTTTACTTGAATTAATGTATGGATCTTCAATTTAATAGGTCTGTAAAGCATACAAAAAAAATCCAGTAATACCCTTAAAGGTTCAGTGATAATAGTATTGTCAATCACTGGTAGTAGTACTGTCAATCATTTTTAATAGTATGGTTTTGTGGTAATAATAGTATCGTTGCAATCTTCCGAAAAGATACATTCTTCCCCACATCGTAAGCGTACCTCCTCATTGGCCACTTTTCCTGTGTGGGCTGGCAGAACAGTTTAAAAAACATGGCGGCCCTTCTCTCACTTACCGAGAGCAAACTCGGTCATCGCACGTCTCGCTTTTTATTTTACTTTTTTCTCCTCAGCAAATGAAAATATCTGGTTGATCCTGCCATTCTGGTCCTGAAGAGCAGGTAGGATCTCAATTATTAAAAGAAATGGGCAGGGGCAGGAACTGTCACGAGTGAGCAGACAGCTCAACCCACAGCGTAGGACAGTGCGGCAGTTGACCAGTACAAAGTCAGTTCTCCACTGAGACGGTCAACTGCCCATTCGAAACAAACGTCGCAACCATATATTAAAAAAAATAACTGATAGCTTCTCGCTCTCGAGGGTCATGTGTCCAGAACCTCTCGATGTGATTACTCCCTGGTAATAGACACAGACCTATCAGTTATTCTCTATTTAGATCCTGCCTCACCATGGAGATAGAGGCACCAGTGTCTCTCAAACCCTGTGTTACTGTCCCATTAACTGGGATAGGGTGCATACGTATGGAGGAGTTAGGTGGTACTACAGTGTGTGAGCAGACAACTATCTGCTGGGCACTGTTTTGATTATTCTCTCCCCAGGCTTTTGCCCTTTGTTCATATTTTTAGGGTGGTCATATGACAGATGCACCACTTTCTGGCAAGTATAGGACTTCTTTACCCCTGGCTTCTGGTTCTCCTTAGGACTGGTGGGTTGTGTTTTGGGCTATGGTGCAGGCTGTTTTACTTTAGGCTGCCCTTCCTGGTGTACGCTTGAAACTATGTGCCCCCCCATTGCTCCTATGCAGTGTGTGTGGTCTGTTGGCCATCTCCAGATCAGCACTTTCTGCTACCTCCTCCACAGAGCTGCATGCCCAGTCCAGCAACCACAAGCACAGGTCTTCAAGCACAGTTTTATGAAATTGTTCCCTTACAAACAAGTTTTTTTGTTTACTCCACAGTTCAGCTTTAGCCCCATCCACCCAGCGGTCTACATGGGTAACATACACATCTAAACATGCAGTTCTACATTGCTGTCTCCTGGGCCCTTTCTTAATTCCTTGAATTTTTGCCTATAAGCCTCATAAGTTAGTTCAAAACGTTCCAATTATATCCTTTTAACTCGATCTTAGTCCATACAGTGCTGATCATCCCTTCTAGCAAATGTGTGCAAAGCACGGCCAATAAGCAGTGGTGTAAGGTGAGTCATCCATGTAGCCCTGTTCAATTTAAACTGCACACATACCCTCCCAAATGATTTTAAAAACAAATCAAGATTATCCCTCTCCTGGTATTAAGAAAACATTTTAGAATTAATTGTGACTTTGTGAATTTGACCCCCCCATATCAATACTTAAGTTTGCTGCAGTGTTTCCTGGTGTAGTTTCACCATCTCTTTCTCAAGCTGTCATTCCTTCTCTCTTTCTGCGTGTGCATTCTTTCTTTCCTGCTGCATCAAGATTTCGTGCTGGCATGTCTTTCCTTTTTCCTCTCATTCCTTCTCTCTTTCATCAGTCTCCAGCCTTATTCTCTCCCTCTCAGTCTCAGTCCTTGCCCACTGCAGTTTTTTCTCTTTCAGCGCAAGCTCCATTTTCATGAGCTCAAGCTGATTTTGAGACTCTGCTGCCCTAGTTCTTGATGTAGGCTTGGGCTTCACTGTCTCACCAGCACGTGGCTTAAGATCCCCCTCTGGCTCAACCTTTGTGACCTCACTCTCACTGGGAGTATTTTGAAATCTAGAAACTCGAAATCCTGAGTTTCACTACCCTGAATCTGGCAGACCAAAACACGGTTGCCCGACATGGAAATTTTGCCAGCATTGGAGTTAGATCTAAAAATAAGGGGGGGGTGCAGGTGGGCAAAGACCCCTGAAACATGGAAAAAGCTCCACCACGGGCATCGGGCTAATGTGTTTCAGTCCACTGGACTCAGGGTAGGGAAACTCAGGATATCGAGTTACTTTGGTCACCTCCTTCAGTGACCACCTGCTCCACAGGCATTTGGTCATACTCCTCAGTGATTGTCTGCCTTACCTCCATTTGGTCCTGCCCTGCCAGGGATTCTGTCAGGACTTCATTTAGTCCATTTTTTGTCAGGCCCTCATAAACAGTCCCCCTTTCTTTGCACAGCTAATGGAGCTGAGGCACATTAAATCTGACTCATGTTGAGGAGCTCATAATTCCTAACTAAACTGCAGTAAGCTGTGTTTCTAGAAATAAAAAAACAGTATTAAAAGATGCAGTCCTTTTCTATATCCTGTTTTGTGACTGTTAAAGTAACGTTTTCTACTGGCAATCTGTGTTTCTGTGTGTGCCATGTAAGCTTTTACCTGTCTCTCAGAGTTCCTAGTTCTACCAGGAAAGCACACGGCACACAAATTCTGGCTTTAAATTTGTGTACTGATCTGCACCACTCACCATCAGTCTGTGACAAACTACCCTTTGGGCAATACTAGATTACAAGGTAGTTTGGGTGTGATTTACGCCTTCTGCCAACACCTGATTATATAAGAAAATGCCTCTGTCCTGCTTGAGGATGTGGAAGGTCAAACACAGTGAAATGTGGCAGAGTGCCCTATGGATGGTGGATTTTAAACAGAGAATTCTCACCTTGCCAGCAGAAATATTAAATTTACCTTCCAATTAGGATGCATAGCCACTGGTTCTATAAAAATAGAGTTTACTGCTTACAGATATTTACAAATAGGATACATACAGTAACCAAAAAGTTTTACACATTTACAGGAAAGGAAAAATAATGCAGTTAGACAGATAACTTAAAGAAAAAGCTAACAGTCTGTTCTGACACTAGGCTATATATTTACCTGCCATCTAACTTGAAAGGACATTCACCTAGACTGCCCTTCCCTTACACAGACAATCTAGCTATCAAGCAGGGCTCTGCCTTCTCTGGGACACTCACCAAGAGAGTCTGGTCCTCTTCAAAGGCTGCAGAAAGTCATAAAGAGCAAGTTGGGGTCCACCTCCTCAATTTATGTGCTCAGGATGTAGGGTGGGACCTCTCCCTGGAGTGACAGTCTCTCCTGCATATATATGTGTGTGTGTGTTGTGCTCAGGATGTAGGGTAGGATCTCTCCCTGGAGTGACAGTTTCTCCAATATTCCCCATGCATGCAAGTGCATGGTGCATCCGTGTGTGTGTGTGAATTCACACTTCCGGGCTAAATTGCCTTTTCCCAGCTAACTTTCTCAAATCTGTTTTATTAATGTGTTGTGTTCTGCCTGCTCAGGTTGCCTTTGTGGGAAAATCCACAATCTCCCATGTGGCCTTGTTTTTCCTGAATATTTCCCAGGGTCTGCTTTTGGGACGTATGACTATGAATCCATTTTGTATGCCATATGTAAAGAACTTATGTGAGAAAGAACAAACTTACATGATAAGTAGAACAAAAATAATCACACTAACCAAAAAAATAAATTAAATTACCCTGGTCACATTCACATCTGGCCAGGGTTTTCAGAAGATGGGGCACTCCAGAAATATACCTGTTTGCATCCTGGGAGAACAGTCAGCTCCCAGAGTTTTGTTGCAGACCACCAAACAAAGGCCTAGTCCCAGAGGATGCTCTAGCCTTAAACTGGATAGGGATATAAATGTATGTGTCTCACCATTCCCACTCATGCAGAGAGTGCTAAAATTCATGAGAGAGCCAGCAACAATGATCCTAATAGCCCCAGACTGGATAAGGTAGGCCTGGCAGTCAGTGCTCTTGGCCCTGTGCAGCAAGAATCTAGTCAGCCTGCCACTGAGTTACAACCTCCTAATCCTATCTCAGGGAAGGATAACATTTCCAGACCCCAGGACAATACACCTGAGGGCATGATTCTTGAAGAGCTAGCATATTCTGAGTTGAATCTATCAGAGGAGGTCCTGAGGGTGCTTAAAGTTTCCAGGAAACCAGCAGGCAGGAAAGCATACTTCTCCAAGTGGAAGAGATTTCTCATACTGGTGCATCTCCAGAATGATAGTCCCAGTGCAGGTAGGTTTCCTCGAGTCCTGGACTACCTAGTACAGTTGTAGTCTCTAAGCCTGTGGGCCATCAACACTAAAGGCACATCTACAGGTAGCAGCAGTGTCTGCTTACACATCAACAAGCAAGGGCAAATCACTGGTCTCTCAACCTATTTTTAAAAGGCTTCAGTCACCTATATCCACCCATGAGGGACCCAGTTCTCCCTAGTGACCTGCACATCTGTCTTGACTAGCTCATGAAGGTCCCCTTTAAGCCTATGGCTACTACCCATTTAAAATATGTCACATGGAAAGCCATTTTCCTGATTGCCATGACATCTGCAAGTAGGGTAAGCCATCTGCAAGCCCTCTGCGCAGAACCAAGCTACATAATCTTCCACATGGACAAGATGGTTCTTGGAACCAGTAGAAAGTTCCTGCCTAAGGTGGTATCAGAATTCTACCTGAACCAGTCAGTTGCCCTTCCTGTGCTCTGTGCTGAGTACTCCAGCTCAGGTGAGCAGAAACTGCACATCCTAGATCTGAAGCGAATACTGGACATCTGCCTGGACCAGACAGAGGATGTCATGTCTCAGGATACTCAGCTTTTTGTCACCTATGGTGAGGTGGGCAAAGGTAAACCTGCAAACCAAGAGGACTCTCACTAGATAGTCTTTGCATATAGTTTTGTTATGAAATGTGAGAAAATATCTCCCAGAGGCCTAAGGACACATTCCCAAGGGGTACCTCTGCCTCTGTGGCACTCAGAAGGGGCATCCTAGTATTGGACATTTGCACAGCCTGGAAAACAGTGCACACCTTCATACAGCACTGTTGTCTGGAGATACAGTCCAGAAAGATGCCAGTTTTGACACTGCTATCTTCAGAAACTTTTTCCTAAGTAGGTCTTTGACCCAAAGCAGCTACCTGGAAAACAGTGCACACTTTCATACAGCAGTGTTGTCTGGATATACAGTCCAGAAGAGATGCCAGCTTTGAAACTGCTGTCTTCAAAACTTTTTTCCCAAGTAGGCCTTTGACCTAGCCTCCCAAGGTACTGCTGTAGAGTCTGCTTGTGTAAAGCATCAGTGAGGGAGTCCTGGAGTTGGAAAGTAAAAATTCCTTACCATAATGTTAATCTTATCTATGTCAAGTTTCACCATTCATCACTATTTGGGTATAGCTCACCAGAGCTAGGACCCTTCGGGAGACTTTTTTTTCCTATGGAGGAGTAGATAAGCTGGCTACCGACCGAGGGGCCGGGCGTCGCCGACGCCGAGGGTTGGCAGGTAGCTGTTTTCACTCTGCCCCAGCCCCAGTTCTTTTTCTTCTGCCGTCGAGTAAGGATCCTGCGTATGAGACCAAGAGAAAATTTGCTGCCTAAGTCTGTTGTGTGTATATTGCTTTGGTTCTGACCGTCTGCTCAACGTCACTTCTTCGACTCCGGTAAGATCTTTCCTTTTTGTTAAAAGTGGTGTCGAGTACTGTATTTTGTTTTGTCCGGTCATGTCTCGTCCAGGGGGTAAGAAGATGTCGAAGGCAGGGCGGTCCCCCATGCGTCGGTGCCCCTGTGGCCGCCTTTATTCCATTATGGATCAGCATGACCGTTGCCTCTCCTGCCTCGGCCCCCAGATACGATATGGATAACTGTGATATCTGCTTCTCCATGGACTGCCATGTCATTGATATTCGCGTGTAGAAAGTTGGACGCATGCCACCAACTTTCGGAGGACTGATTCACAGTTGTCAAGCCAAGGTTAGGACTCTCAGCCCTTCCTCCGGGTCCTCTCCCGGTCCTATATGGCCCATGTAGGAGGAAATCCCGGCCTCATCTAACCTTGCCACGGTGGGGTTTTTTCCACAGTGCAGGAGGCCCAGGCTGACCCTCTTGTTTGTCAGTTGGGAGGCACCATCCTGGCAGTCACTACTTCGGTAGCGAAGGCTCCCTCTGTGTCACATTCTGAGTCCCTCGGGACTGGACTTGCACTGTTTTCAGCACTGTCCCCCAGTGCCGCTCTCGGTCCCAGTGTCATTCGCGGCACCGTAGGCTTGGAGAGCGACACCACGGTCAGCGTCGGGTCTGTTCTCGGCACCGTTGTCATCCCTGATTCTGCTCGTGGTGTTGGGACTTCTGGCGGCATCGCGGTTGGTTGTTTGAAGTTTTCTGGGCCTGGTTCTTGTCTTGGTGCCACTGGTGATGCCGGGATGGGATCCAGTGCTGTCTCTGCCCCCAGTGTCACCCGTGGTGCCAGGGACAGAGTCGGCGCAGCAGTCGGCATTGATCCTGGCTACAGCATCACTCGCAGCACCGGAGTTGTGTGTGGCACCGGGCTCGGCGCCGGGTCTGACTTCGGTGTTGCTCGCAGTGCCGGGGTGGCTGCCGGTGCTGGATGAGGTGCCGTTTCAGATTTGGCTTTCGGCAGCACTGGGGACCAGTGTGGAGCCATGCACTCCACGTTGTTCATGGCACCAGAGACGGTGTTGGCACTGGGCATGGAGCTGTACTGTCCTGTGCTGTTGTTGGGGGGTTTTAATCTCAGGGTGCCCGACCTCAGGGCCCAGGAACTGGAGGAGCCCGTGGAGTGGTCTGGCATCGGACCTTGGAGTCTACCTCTTTGGAGGCGGATTCTTGGTCTGATCCAGACTGCCTTCCGGATTCTTCAAGATCTTCGGATCCTTCTGTCTCCTGCACCTCGGCCCCCACTCTCCCACCTCCTGCAGTTCAGCTTTCACTGGTAGACCTCAGGGTCAGGTGGTCTGACCAGCCAGCGGTGGTCCCTGTGGCTACCGCTGGGCAGCCTGAGGTCTCTGGAGAGGCTGTTGCTTCAGTTGGGGTTCCCCCTTCCTTGATGTATTTGGACAGTCGAAGTTTGGGGCAGCCCGGGGCACATCAAGAGGGGGTGGGTATGGTTCCCTGGGTGGACTTCTCAGAGCCTACTCAGGGATGCCAGCTGCCTCGGTTAGTGGTAACTAGGATGAGGTCCCTCTCTGACTCTGAAGGGTTGAGAGGTAGAGGTGTAGCACAGCAAGCTCTTCCTAGGTCCAGGCCGGGTCCTGGAAGGAGCCGTAGTGCGGGCCCTCACCTTTCCCTAATGGAGTCCGGAAGGGGGACTTCTACTTCTGAGGTCAGGGGCCGTCCTTCTGGCCTCACACAGTCCTGGTCACCTCATGAGGGAATTTCTTCCTTGGGGCACAGCTCTGACTGTTCCGATCCGGTTGAATGGCTGTTAGCTGCAGCAGCTTTGGATTCTCCCTCCCTTTGAAGGGTTTCCTGTTGGCCTCCCTTCCCTGACAGAGACCGTTCTCCTGTTGCCAGGAGCCTGCCCTCCGAGCCTCTGTCTCCATCCCCGGTAGTCCCAGGTATTTCAGGCCCTCGTGGACCTCTTATTGGGAGCAATTCAGAGGATCAGCTGCATTCTTTCCCTCCTACCTCTGTGTCCTGGACCAGCAGGTTTTTCACCATGCCCCCATACAGCTGACCCCTGAACTGGGGAGCTTGTAAACCTCCTCTTCTCCCTCTACCGAGGGAGAGGAACCATCGGTCCATATATCCCCTGCATCTGATCTCTCTTCCAATTAGCGCTTCCTTGTGAGGATGTTGGACGAGCTCCCCCTGACCCCCATACCTATAAGCAATCCTGAGCATGTGACGCACGCCTTCTTGGGTGAATTCAGTGTGGCCTACTTGGTGGCTCCTGCCTGGCCAATTCCTTTTCAGGAAGCATTGCATCAGCTCTGGCTTAGTCCCTTCTCTACTGTTCCAGCCCCAAGGGACTTAAGCCAGTGGTATAGCACTCCCCCTGGGTATCCAGGTTCTCTGCCTCACCTCCCTTCGGGGTTGACCTCCCTGGACAGCCTCTCAGGGCCTCGTGTCCCCTACCATGACTGCCCTCCAGATTCGGACTCTGCGAACTTCGATTTCTGGGGGAGACGAGTATTCTACTCGGCACGGATCTCCCTTTCAATTGCTGCACATCAGGCCCACTTTACAGCCTATGACAGGTTCTTGTGGTCCAGGCTATGACAGCTCCTAGCTTCAATGCCAGATTTGGAGGAAACCACGCAAGCCATCACCCTCTCTGTGCGGGACCTGGAGCTAGCAGGGCACCAAGCAAGGGCATCTTATGATGCCAATGAGGTATCTTTCAGAGTGGTAGGGACAGCGATCTGCCTTTGATGGACGGCATGACTTCGCCTATCCCAGTTGTCACCCCTGGTCCGGCGTCGAGTGATTTACTCCACCTACTGGAGAACCCACCTCTTCTCACATTGAGTGAGATGGCAACTTCCGGGGTGCCTTCCTTCCCCCATTGGGGGATCCCCATCTCACTGGGACCAGTCTCATTCTCTCCTTCAGTGTCTCATCCACTGGCGGCTAAGGGACCTGGTCCCTTAGGGTGTTCTGGGTACCCCCCTTTTTTGGGGGGGTCTCAGTACTCACCCAAATAGTGATGAATGGTGAAGATTGACACAGATAAGATATGATAATTATGTGTCCTACTGTAATTGTTGATCTTTCTGTATATCTTCACCATTTATCACTAAATCCCACCCTCCTTCCCCAAGGGCCTCAGTCTCTGGACTCCTTCCCTCTCCCTGGTGTCTTTCTCCCGCCCTCCTCTTCCTAGTATGTATGCAGGAGGGGGTTGTGGAAAACACACGGGGGTATGCCTCTACTTTTCTGAGTTTGGAGGAAGGCCTCCATCATTTCCCCCTTCAGAGAGGTTTTGGTGTTTGAAGAGGGTGTTCTTCCCCATTCTGTATTTAAGGTTGTTTTTTTAGTGACCTCAATTTGAGGCCACCTTGTTTTTTCTAACCTCTGGTTGTTTAAAAAAAAACAACCTATTAATTGGTGAGAGAGGGGGAAGAGTTGGGACTCAACCTCTGCCTGCACTCCTTCTAGGTGGTCTTCTGACCCTTGCTGCAGGTTTTCTCTTGCAGCCGGCTTTCATAGTCCAGGACTGGACCTTAATCCCTAAAAAAAAAAAAAGTTGTGTATCTCCGTTTTGAGGTTGTGTTGCTTGTTCTTCCCCCTTCCTTCCTTCCTCGCTTCTCTTCCTTTGCTCTCTTATCCTTCTCCTTCCAGAGACTGGGGCCCCTCTTTCTCTCCCCAATTTCCCTTTCTAAGTTTTCCTTCCTCTGTCACCTCAGTCGTTTATTTCTCCATTTGGTTTATTCTTCTTTTCCTTTTATCCATCCCTTGGAATCTCTTGCCTCATCCCACCCTCCCTTCCATACACTCTCCAGCGTGTCAGAACTGGGGCTGGGGCAGAGTCGATAACGGCTAATTGCCAACCCTCAAGCACCACGCAGAACATCGGCCCGAGGGCAGCGCCAGCCCAACGTCGATTGCTCCCATAGAAAAGAAAAAAATTAGTCTCCCACGGGGTTCTAGCTCCGGTGTGCTATACCCAAATAGTGATGAATGGTGAAGATACACAGAAAGATCAACAATTATGGTAGGTACATAATTTTCATTTTCTTCTCAGAGATCCCTCACTATGATTTACACTGCCTAATCCTGCCTCCCTTTCTAGAATCTGAAAATAGGTTCACACAAGAAGTAGTTCTTGTCATTAAGGTTGCTTGAGCATTACTACTGCAGTTACTTGATAATTGTAAAGTGTGGTTAATGAAATAGTTTTCACTATTTTAAAATGTTTCCACATGACGGCTGTCTTAAATTTATTTGTTTTTCAAAAATTCTGTTTAAATTTTTTTAGAAATTTTGGCAGCCATTTAGCTAGTTTTAACAGTCACTGCTCCCTTTGGCTATGGAAACAAATCAGACATTGGGCACTTGAGTGGAGCATGACCTCAGTGCAGAGTTTGAACCTTGATTTTGAGTTCCATAATTAGCATAAGGTTCTATCTGTGAGGCATCACTCTCTGCATGGAAGATGATGCTTGTGTAAATCTTAGTAAGGGATCCCTGAGAAGAAACAACATTAGTACAGCGAATATTTTTTTCTTCTGTATCAGTCCCCTTGGGACTATGCCAATCATGGTTGCTTTCAAGTGTATTGCAAATTAAAGTTCCGCTGTTATCTCATTGGACTTTCTACCAAGGGAGTAGTTTTGACAGGCTTTCCATCCTGGCCTGTTACCCATATGTCTCCTCATTTGTGCATCCTCAGGGGTATGGCTTACCTATATTAAGATTGCCCGGCAGAGTGCCACAGCTTTTCTTTGTTGGATATTCCAGACTGCCTTCTGTAGTCCTGTTTGAGGACCAGCCTTTTCTTAAAACTGTTGCAACAGTTCTTCTACTTCTTAGCATTTACAATTTCTAGTCCATAGGGTTGGCCACCCCTTTTCCTTTCTTGACTATGCTATAGAGCCCTCTTTAATTTTCCTTTTCCCTCCCAGGTCCTCATACAGGGAGGTTATTGTGGTGATCTCCAAGCATGTGTAAAACAGGCTATGTTTATCGCTGTTGGATTTAGTATGTAATAGCACTATGTTATAAAATACCTTGATGTATATACTGTACCTTATATTTATGAAACCTGTAAATGTTGAAAATACCATGGCACTAGGTCTTTTTGATAATGGTAAAACGTACTTGGTGACTATTATAGAAATTAAGTTAGTTGTACTATTTAAAATGCACGTAAATTGCTGTAAGTTGAACAAGTATGAAATGTCACAGTGATTTACATATATCCCATGATGCTTTGCATTAGGGAAGTATGTGTGAAGTTGTGTTTCTTTGAAACATGGCTTATTGTTCATGCCCTTTGGGGTAACCCTTGTTTCAGTGCTTCTGCACTGAGGTTCTTTGTTTTTAGCTTGTGTTTTTATTTTTATTTGATCCCCCACTAACCTAGCAAACAAGGCTCACACAAGGGTGGAGGCTGAATCTCAACTGTTGAGTTAGATCAGAGATCAGTGTCAGTAGGTGCTGGCTAAGTGCAGAGAAAGGACATGCATAGTCTGTTGCTGCAAACTGATGTACTGAAGAAGGGATATGTCATTGCTTAAGGTTATCTCTTGCATTTTGAATAAACATCACACAGAGATTGTGTGTTGAACTTGAAGTTCAGTGTCTGGTCCATCTGTTATCCCACAACCCCTCCACAGTGTCTTTGGAGAACGGTTGTCACTGCCTGGAGTAGAGAATTCAGTTTACACACATAAGGTATTACAGGAAAATAACATTTCCTTATTCTAGTACATGTGTAATGCCTGAAAAATAATGCTTTGCACTACTAAGATGGTAGAAAGCACAGGTTCCTAAATCTTAGGTTTCTAAACTGACTCCTGCTGTGAATGTTCCTCTCTTTCTCTGACTCCAAAAAATCTGTAGCCTATTCAGTCTTAGTAGAGGTGTGACCTTCAGCCTTAGAAGCTTGCTATTCTAAATATCCTCTCTTTCTGAGATTCTGTCATGGGGTCCCTCCTGCTGATCAGTAGTCCCTTCTTAGAAGTTATGCCATTGTTTGGGTGCCATAACAAGGTTGTGAGTGACAGGGGCATCTGGATTTTAGAGCGTCCCGCAGTCACACCGTGTTCGGCATCTCCACAGTTCACCCACCCTTCATGGCATGCCCAACCCGGAGATAGTTATACTTAATGTAGAAGGGTGCAGACTACTGTGTGTGATCTGGATGGGGGTGACCAACTGCAAACCGCTGACCTATCATGTTGCCTTTTTGCCTGCACTCTCATTTACTGAGCGCTCTTTGTTTGTGCACTGGCATGGGTGAACCTTCTCAGAACCCTGGGTGTTGCTAATGGCTTTTCTACTCTGGGAACCAAAACAGACAAATGGCTTCTCTTCCCTGAACTCACATCTGTTTTAGCAAACTAAAAGGGAGAAAATGCCTACACTGTTTACCTAAACTACACGTGCAACAAACTTGTGAGCCATTCGCTATGTACATGACAGTGTGTCATGGGGATCATCTTGAAATGAGACATGAGCCTAAATAGGAATATCTCGGTGCACAAAATATAAATAAATACAGCAATGGCTGGATATGGAGCATTCTGATTGGCTGGCCATGTTCTTAAAGGGTTAGGTTAATGGCTGAAAATCTTCACGTACAGTTTATACAATAGTGGATGGGGAATATGCATAACAGAACTGTGATTCCATTGACAGATTCAGATTACATCACAAACCTCGAGTGGTTTGAGATCATCCCAAGACAGAATCTCAGTTCTGTTGTGTTTTTTTCCCATCCACTATTTTTTTTATAGTTCAAGATGACAACATTTTTAAGCATTATGTATTTTTTTTGAAGGCCATACTGAGGGAAAAATCAATGTTTTCAAGTTATCATACCATAACACATCCAAACTACCTGTGTGTTGTGGCCATTAGAGCACCCAACCTATAACAGTGTTTGGGTTCTCTGTCTGTTCACATTAAAGTTTCTGAGCTGCAGTTTTGCCTCCTGTGGGGTTGTACTACATATCTTGAACTCTCCTTTCCTCAAGTGCCCAGATTTCCAGTTGTTTTGTTGTTCCTGTTGGGAGCTGGCAACTCCTGTCTGGCAGTGGTATCTTTTACCGCTGTGCACACTAATCCTGCTTCTTTTACCCTCCCATTCTACCTGTCCTCACTCCACTCCCCTAACACCCCCTCTCCTACCCCCCCTCTGCTCCTGTCACTCCAGTACTTTTTACATCCCCCGCACACATACCTCAACAGGCCAATGAGCTTTCCCCTTTAGCCTCCCATCCTTATAGAATAAACTCCCCTTTACTATTCGCCTCACCCCTACTTTCTCAGCTGTAAAGCATTTTCTTAGGCCACTTCCAGTAACCTTCTACTGTCCCTGAGGCCCTATGAACCGTATTTCCTCAACCATTAACATTTCACATTATTATTCAAAACATGTTCATTCACACCTTACTATATCACATCTCACACTTATTTGTTATCTGTCAATTTATCTCAAACAAATTTATCATGTTCGCTTTGTACTCTATTTTGAAATTAACTCCAAGGTAAACTGTTCTGTACTACCTTGTATGTATTATTGCACTGACAATGTACTTTGTATCTCGTATGAAACTGTATTTTTGTATTGTAACTCCACTCCCCTCTCCCCGGATCGCAAGAGTGTGATTAATAGGTTGTGATAATTTATGACTAGCCTTTTGATTACTACAATTTGATTGACAGGTTTGATAATCCACTGCTAGCCGTGGATTCTCACCACCCCTCAATCAAATCCCATAAATTATCACAAACTGTGAGTCAAATTTCTGTAAGATATCTTTTCAAGTGTGTCACTGCCCATTTTTCTTGTGCGTTCTGTTTTTCACCGGAACTTCCACCCTAATGGCTTCTTCTGACTAAGCTGTAAAACCAGCATCACAAGTCCTGTTTACTACTGCACTGTTAGATCAGCCCTATAATACAAAAAAGTAAAATGACAGGCAAGCATGAATTACAAGATGGTGATTCAGTCTTAGGGTTTTTGGAACATCATGCTCTGCTTGGCCTTCAGCCTTGTGGATTATAATACTCCATAAACCCTTCGACTGAATTAGCACCTTGTAACATACACTTGCCCATATTTTATTCTATATTTAATTGCTGGTTAGTGTAAATAGAACATTAAAATGGAGCCCTTTCAAATTCTGTAACAGATAAGTGTGTATTATGATTCATGTATTATGGAATTCATCAGAGCTGTCTCCTCCCCTACGCTGGAATAACCACAGCATTGTTGGGGAATTTAGTTTCAGTTTTGCAACAAACTAAATTCTGAAGCTTTGGTTTAAACAACAGTAATTATAAGGCCGGCCCGGTGGCACTGAGGTTTGAGGTACTGGGCGCCACACCTCGTGCCATGCAGATGACCCGGGTTCAGGAGCGAGCAGGGGTCGGTGGGATTGAGGGCAAATGGAGCACCTCAGGGGCTGCTCTCCTTCCCAGGAAGGGGGAATTTCACATCCCGAAGCTCTGGCTACCCCTGGTGGAGGCAGGGGGCATTGCAGAGCTTGGCAGCAGATTGCAGGGGATTGGAGCTCCGGCAGATGTCCGCCAGGTACATGCGGGAACGTGCACATGCAGGAGCATGCACATGCTGGGCTGGACGTCATTGCTTGTCTGAGCTCCGGGGCGAAAAACAAGAAAAATCCCCCTATTGTTGGGTGAGACAACGTGAACATCTGTGGTCTGACCACACGCCCAGTGTCGGCTGACTCTCTGGTTCTCCCTGGGGTCTGGGGCCTCTCTGTTGGGCCAGGGGAGCCCAGATCTCACTTACCTGATGCAGCACTCAGGGATTGGTTCAGGCAGGCAGTTGTGTCAAGTGCCTCAGATGGGAACCGAGAGATGCCCCGAAGGTAGGGTGTATAAACAGAATCCACAAAAAAACAAAAAAAATCCGTGTGTGTTGCTGTACAGACCACTCAAGCTTTGCTCTTGTTTACTGAGCAACACTCAACTTGGCTGTGTAGAACTCATAATGCACTACTGGCCATGTATTATTCTTTACATAATCTATCAATTGTAAAGAACTTCCTTACTGCATCAATTACAGTTTAAGAGCAAAGTATTAAAAGTAGGAAATGTGATGCTAGGGTGAAAAGTCCCCTAAGCCTTGGTGAATCTGTGGCATGGTGGTCCTCAGGATTTGAGTAATCAAGCAGTTCAGCATTACCCTAATTTTGGCATTGTCTTATCTGGTACAGTGTAAGCTGTTGGACTGTTTCATGCAGCAGCTTTTTGTTCACCAAAAGCAGTGTCCGTAGTTGCCAGCAGGGGACAGCATTACATAAGAATTCGCTGATTGCGGTTCTGTACCGCAGTACACTACAGTCGGACTATACGGAACCCACAGACAAGCATGGAACTGTACCAAGAAGTTGAAAAGTACTGTATTATTATGTACAGTACAGTACTATATGTCATGTGTTTCAGGCAGGGTAACGAGAACAGGGGACATTTGTTTTGGGATCATGCTACAGTACAGTATGAGATTTTTTGTGTAACGTGCTTTAGTGTGCTTTGCGGGGATTCATCAACTTTAAGGATGCTTGTGCTTGTACAGTAGGAGGTGGTTAAAAATGTGTTTTTAGTAAAGATGTGAATGGAAGGGGGTTGGTGCTTAAAAAGCACTTAAAGAAGCTGTCTATCATAGTCTGCCTTCCAGCTGCAGACATGTATGGACAAGAGCGTCTCTCAATGTCTGTAGCCACCCATCAGTGGGTTTATAATTCTCTTTCCCCAGGGCTCCAGCAACCTGCTTTGCTTTCTGTGAAAGCAAAGAACCACTCACCATAGCTCTCTGTTCATGCACACTTGTGAACCAGACTAGGAGAGCCTCCTCTACATCATCATCTTTCCCCTCTCTCTTCCCCTTTCTCTGAGGGTTCTGGTTAGAGTGCCACTCAGATCAGAGCTGTTCTTTATTGTGCAGGAGATCTGAAACAATTGATGTTGGCACTGAAAGGTGAGCTGCCATGTCACGCACACTCATCTTGGGGAGTGACTCGATTTCTTCCAAAAGCTCGATTTGCAAGCTAGCGGGATTCTGGCCCTCTTGGACATGCTGACACCTTACAGGAACAGCAAGACATGTGACAAGCTGGAGACAGCAGGTGAGCTAACAAAGTGCTTAAGTAATAGCCATCATTAGCACCTAGTTAAGTCGCTCACTTATCACTGCTGGGAGCAGAATGCAGTATGGTCAGTCATTCAATTAGCGCTAATCTGCCTCATTAGATGTCCACTATTGCCAAATGGCAGCATCCACGTAAACAGGTGAAATTAATGTTATTGTCTGTGGGAATGGTTTTTAGTTTTTGTCTATGATACCAGATTGTCTATATTACCCATGTCCACCTTAGGTGGGGTCCACAGTACAGAAAAATACGAGTTATTCAACCTAAGATAATGTAATGCCAACATTTTGTCATAGGATTGTTCAAACCCCAAGGAACACCATCCTACAGATTCAGTAAGGCTCGGGGGACTTTCATCTTAAAGTCATTTCCCTACTATTGATGCTTTGTGCTTTAACCCCAATCACAAATTGTTGTGAGAAAGAAATAATGTGACAAACTGGGAATTAAACCCTCCACTGCACTTTCACTTGAAATGAAACCATTCAGTGTCCGCTATGTTGTGGAATCCCTGACTTTTCAACAATAAAATAAGTTAAAACAAGGCAAGGCTTTTGGGGGTGGGGAGAGTCTGATGATGACGGCCTTCCTTTAATGGTAAACTCTCCCTGCATTGGCAATGCCAGCAGTCAGTACTTCTGATGCCAGTCCCTGGATTGACATTGGTGGCTGTCTACACTTATATGCCAAATAGTCCCTGGATTGACAGTGGCAGCATGCATTGTCGATGTAGTTTGTGATGAACAAAATAAGGCCCTGCACACATTAGAGCTGAAGATTTGCACCGGTTTAAAAAACGTTTTTAAACTCACCACAGCAGCTCATCCAGATCAGTCTTTAACTGAGTTTTAACTCAGTTATACCACAGCCGACTCCCGTCTGCATCTGCCTTCAGTAACGTTTTTTAAAACAGGTTTTCCACGATCCTTAACACGCTTCCTGGAGAAGCAATATGCAGACGCCCATCCACACTACAGGGTAAACACGCTTTCTCTCATAAAACCATTTTTAAAACCAGACATGAGATTACCTCGCAGCAGGGTTTAAGCATGGTTTCCTAACACACTTTGAAACCGTGCTTAAATGCAGATGGGCACCGTGTTTGCTCTAGTTAAAACATTTTAAGCACTTTAAAATGTTTTATCTAGCCTGATGTGTCCACACTACAGAACTGTTTTTGAAAACCGTTTTTAAAACCAGTTTAGCTAAACCAGTTCAGTGCAGCCACACTACTCAGTAACCATTTTTGAAAATGGTTTAGTGTGGCCACACTGCTAGTGTTAAACCTGTTCTCCTTGTAACTATTTTGTGTTAAGTCCAACACACAGAACTGTGCTTTCCTGGACACACTGCTGTTAGAACTGTTTTAGTTAAACCATTACAGCTTAAAACACTTTTACTCCTGGACAGACCTGTGAGTAAAACTATGCTAGCTCCAAAACGTTTTTAAAAATGGTTTTAAGACTAGGTATCTAGCAGGGTTTAAAAACACTTTTGTTAAAACGTTTTAAGGGGCTTGAGGTCTGTCTGCAAACAGTGCTAGAGGGACTTAAACCGTTTTAAGGCACTTAAACCATTTTAAGTTCCCCAGTGTGTCCAGGGCCTTAGTGTCTGGGTTTTACAAAAGTATGGGTTTGAGCCTTATATGAACAATAGGTCCCAGGTTTGTTAGGGTTTTTAAGATAGACTGGCTAGACCAGTAGCCTTTTTCTGCCATCATTGTCGATGCTTCCATGTTTCTGTAGAAGTACCATCCAATTCTAATGACAGTATGTTGGTCTCATGACAGCAGTTTATACTGCAGTTTCAGAGATGGGATTAGATCATTTCTCCTTGGTTGCCTATCTCATAATTCATATTACACAATGGTTTGCATTTTCCCTTCTGTAGCTAGTTGTTAGTACCCATTTTAAACATATTTTGTTTATTATGTTTTCATGGTTAACCAAGTCATATAGGGAAAAGGGAAATTATTTAACCAGGAAAGGCACACTAAGCCAGAGCTTGTTTCCAGGTGCAACCTGGGAGCACAAGGAAATTAAGTGACTTGCTCAGGATCACACAGTATGCAAGTGGAAGCTGTGGGATTTAAACCCAGGTCTGGTCTGCTGGATGTCACCAGATTTGCAGCTCAGAGCCTTAGACCACTGTGCTATACTGCCTCCTAGTTATGCCATAGATTCACCACCCTTTGTATGAAAAATTGTTTCTGTGTGTTGGTTTTAAATAGTGATGTTATTAGTTGTTTATTGTGATGCCTCAATGCATGTTTCTTGCCCTCCAACCAAATTCAGTGCATCCATCAGGTCCCTGTCATTAAGTGTATTAAACAAAAATAATGTCACCCTAATTCTATTCTGTTCCACTGAGTGAAGTCCTAAATGAGTTAGCCTTTCATCATATGATAAATGCTCCAATCCCCTTATAATTTTCATTGCCTTATGTTGAATTTATTTTGATATTTTCCCGATATTCAGTTTCCCTGAGAACTGTGATCCATAGTCTATTATTGGCCTAATGTATGATCTGTAAAGTGGTAGTAATATGTGTTCTGATGTACTGTATGTGTAAAGTGTCTTTTAATAGTATTCAATAAATGGTTTATAGTATATGGTAGAATGTTGTTCTAGGTAGAAATCCATACCTAGAACAACGTGTTGTGCTGCAGTAGCTATGTCATTATGCTCGTTGTGCTGCACTAGATTCGTAACTATTGCACCACAAAAACTTTGAACATCTTCGCACATGCGTGTTACATGAACTTCCGCTCTTCCTGAAACGGCCGAGGCAGTGAGAGCTGACCCTGAAGGAGAGTGGCGCCTGAAAAGTGAGTGATATTTTAAGGCATACATTCATTTTTTCTTGTGCATAGTGGACTATACACTATAAAAGACAATGTACTGTATGGTCTGCTATCCACAAGCATGAGTAGTCATCTTGAGGTCGCCACGATGACCAAAACCTTAAACAGTCACCATGGCAACCTCTCGATGGCTACACATGCTTGTTTTGAATAACGGACCTTACATTATCCTCTATGTTTCAGCATGTATTAAATTGACCTGTTTCTTTGATTTTAAGTCAGCAGTAACATATAGCCCTAGAGCTTTTTCACTTGTTGATTTCAGTTTAATTCCATTCTTGTAATAATCTGTTTTTATGCTGTTTTTCCCTTGCTGCATGACTGTACATTTATTGTTGTCAAATTTCATCTTCCATTTACTGGCCTATTGTACAATGTTATTTAAGGTCATTTGAATTGTATTTGTTTTTTCTTTTGTGTTTGCCCTCCCATCTTTTGATTCATGACAGTATGTGTAGTTCATGAAAGTGTCTCACATGCTGCTGAAAAAAACTTATAAAAATTGTTTTTTTTTTCCCCACTCGCATTTTATGCCCCCCAAGCCCTGGCAGGTGGCTTTGGTCCTCCACAAAGGTGGACTCTATCTCCAGTCCCTCCAACTCCCACACTCGCTGACAACGACAGTTCCCTCGTGGATTACCCCCCATGGTGGGGCCAGGAGGGAGGTGGGCTCCACCTCCCCCCAGAGACCCAATCCAGAAGCCAGTGTCAGTTGGGAGCTGCAGCCATCATTGAGCGCTGCCAGGCTCATTTTTCCTCTGTTTTTCCTCCCATCTCCTCACTCCCTGCCATCAGAGCATGCCTCCCAACCCATATTGCCCTTCAGCCACCACCAAAAGGCAGTCAACGAGCGGGATGACATGTCTCCCTCCCCCTGAGAGAGGAGAGGAGAGTAGTCCTCCAGATGATCGATCCTCTCTCCCACTTGCTGATCCCCGGTGGCCCAGGCTCGTTCCCGAACCCGAGTCGCCGGCGTGGCGCGAGGTGTAGCAACCAGTGACTCAACCTCCAGTGCCACCGGGCCAGCCCATAAAAAATTTAAATGTAGATTGTTGACAAAAACAAAAGTGAAAGTGTCGCCCATAAGCTGGAATGTAACCAACCTGAGAGTTTCTCATTTCAGCTCTCAGCAGTTTTGTAGTTACTGAGGAGCAAAAAAGGTGTCTAAATTTAGTTTAACATATAGCAGAAGTGCTTTTAAGTTCTCAATAGTCTCACAACATGTTCTTCTCATGAAAGCATTTGGCTTGCTGTTGCAGAACACAGCTTGTGAGTAAGCATTAAACCATGACAGACCATGGTTCTACTGTGGAATTAATCCATGGTTGGGAGGGTTGGGGCCTCAAACCACCAGACCGTGGACTAATTCCACAGCAGAACTGTGGTCTGGAGTGGTTTAATGCTCTTGTAACATGGCAAGAGTATTGGTACAATTGTTAAATGTACACAGTCATTGCAGATTACACTCCTGTAATAATGTTCAGACACATGGTGTTTACTGAGCTCTTTGCTTTATTGAAATATGTTGCGCCAACATAGCACTACTTACATACATTGCAGCTGTCTTCACTGAATATTTCAAAGTTTGTTGTCAGGATTAACCTTCAGTTACAAATATATGAAAATTTTGGACAAAACTACTCGATAGAACATTTGCTACAATAACATTTTAAGTCCGTGAATCGCGCATTTCTACTTCCTGAAACATCAATACTGCATTCTGAGATACTTCTGATGATGGAACGTCATTACTATGCAGAGTTTTCCAAGGCTAGGTTTCTTAACATGCTGTGGAGAGCCTTGACAGAATTACGCACTTATATTCAGGTACTTACAGCAGCCTACATTTAATTTTAACAAATGTTAACTTTTGCAGTATCATAACACCACTGCAGAAACGTTAGCCTTGCACGAAGATTTTGTTGTTTTTCCACTACCACTGCGAGACTTGTGCCTTCTCTCATACTCCCCATTTCATGCTTTCTCATCCACACAATAACTTTCTCAAATTGTTTACATTTGCAGGATCAGAACAAGCCTACTGAAATTTATCCACTGCTGCTTCATTTCTGTGTCACTTTCACTGGTATTCCCTTCCTCTTCACTGAGGTTCTGCAGTTGATGGTGCACTGAAATAATTAAAATGTACTGGGCTATTTATTGGGAGGTATAGAAAAAAGGCAAGGAATTCTGCTACTATTTAGTGGTGGCTAAAACAGGTACTACGTAAGCAACCATGGTTCTACTGTGGAATTAATCCATGGTTGCGTTTTAGTCACCTGTTATGATTCCACCAATCACATTTGACTATTTCCAACTAATGTACAGAGCCATGTTACAAAATAATTAAAGTGTAGATGCCTTCTACCAAAAACAAAAGTGTAAGGGTCCTCCTTGGGCCGGAATGTAGTTAACCTGAAAGTTTCAAGTTTCCACACTCAGCAGTTTTAGTTACTGGTTTTTGTGCATATCTCCAAACCACACACATACTGTAAAATCCTCAGTCACAGAGCAAGGTATTATGGGTATGTCAACCCTTGAACAAGACTGGCTGACATGGCTTCCCTGACATGCAAAGCCTTGTAAAAGGATTGGCATACCCATGATACCTCACCTGAGGCTTTAGAGTATGTATATGCTTTGAAGAGAGGCACAAAAAGAGAAATTTCTTCATACTTACCATAATTTCCTTTTCTGTTAACTCCAACATTGTCAATGTGTAATCATAACAACTGATTACACTGCACCCCTACCAGGGAAATGGCACAGCTCAAGCTTTAGAATGTTAGGTACATGAGGATTCCAAGCAGCAGCAACTCCAATACTGATATCATAGTGCCGAAGGAGCTACACATTTTCATATATTATATAGCATTTCTTAATACTGTAAATAAATGCAGTCTTACCTTCCTGGCAGATATTCGAGGAAGAAAATACTCTTCAATGGACTCTAAGTTCAGAATATTCAGTTCTCCTTGCAGGAAGGAACAATCAGGCAACATGCACTTTGCACAACAGTCACAGATCTGGGCTCTGAGGCTGACTACATAATCAGGCATAACTTCCAGGCAACACTGCATTCAGTGAGACTACCTGCAACAAGGAACAAACACCTTAAAATATAATGAAATCTGTTACTCTGCAGTCACAGACTGCTTGAACCCCTATATATATATATATATATATATATATATATATATATATATACATAAAATATATACATATATATGTGTGTGTGTGTGTGTGTGTATATATATATATATATATATATATATATTATAGAGGCACAGTCGCACCCTATATTTAGAGTTATGAAGCCACTTCTATGTTAAACTCAAAACTTTGTGCGTTAATAACTTTGGACCCGTTCAACAGATTTGATTGAAATTTGGTATGCACGATGGGGCATGGTAGATCTCTTGATTTGTCAAAGTTTGCTTCAGTCGAACTTACAGTCTTTGCGCACCAAAATGCTGAAAAATGCACTTTTCGCCAGTTATGTAGGTAGTTTGGGGGATTTTGTCTGTGGCGCTGCGTGGCTGTCACGTGGTGTGTCACTCAGCAAGTTGGCTCGTCTAAAAGAACTTCAGTCAATGAACATGCCGCTTTTCGTTTGGTGAAAAAATATTAATCCATTCAAAAGTTATTGCAGTTTTAAGTTCCCATTACAAGTCAATGGGAAAATTTATATGGTTATTTTGCGAACAAAGAATGGCGTTTTGGACATCTGGTCCCTCCTCACAATCAAAGAATTTTCAGGCTCGTGGTCAAAGAATCTTTGACCCCGAGAATTCTTTGATCGTGATGGCCACCATCTTGTTTTAAGGTTCTGGTCAGAAAAACTCAGATATCTTGGCTCAGGAGTCACTCCTGAAGTAAAACTTGGATGGGTTTTGCTCAGGGGGCTTCCCTCTATCGAGCCATGACTTTGGTTTCTTTTGAAATGGTCAAAAAATAGAGTTTCACACATTTTTATTCTTTGATCGCGACTCGCTCATGATCCTTGATCATGAGCCTGCAAATTCTTTGATCGCAAGATTCTTTGATCGTGAGCGAGGGACAAGATGGCCAGTTGAAAAAAGCAAATTTCTCAGCTCAGGGGGGTTATTTTATTTATTTATTTATTTTTTGTTGACCGGGTAAGTGCACTAGACAAATCCTGCCTATTTTCAGGCACGACCCGGGGGAGGGGATACAGATGAAAGCCAACTGACCTTGAACCAGATTAAGCTGTTGGTGGTATTTTTAGCGAATGAGGGAAATTTGGCCAGGACACCGGGGAAATTCCTCTGTTCTTTTTAGAAGTGCCATGGGATCTTTAACATCCACCTGAACTACCACCAATCCAGGCAGATGGGACCTCGGTTTAACGTCTCATCCGAAAGACGGCACCTCAGAAGTGCAGCACCCCTCTCATGCTGCACTACAGTGTCAGTACTAGGATATTAACCCAAGTGCCAGATGTGGGAACTGAACCCACGGCCCTCTGATCTCCCTGCCTCAGAGGTGAGTGTGCTACCTACTGAGCCACTGACACCTTAAAATTAACACAAATGAGGATGGGTGTTGCTCAGGGGGCTTTGTTTTATCGAACCATGCTGGTGGTTTCATGCATTTATGTCTAAAATTTCAATTTCACCATTTTTTATTCTTTGATCGTGAGCCTGCAAATTCTTTCATCACGAGATTCTTTGATCGTGATCGTGATCTTTGTTCATGAGGGAGGGATCAGATGGCCAGATTTTAATGCAACAGATAGGCCAATTCTAACAATCTTTAACTTTAAATATCTCAGAAACGATTTGGTCTTTTTACTTGAAATTTGGAGGGTGTTGACGGCATATCCTGTGGATATGAATTACGGTGTTTACATGTCGGACAACACATTTTCTTCGGAGATATTGCGTGGCACAGTTTACATTTGTCGGACAGCATTTTCCATTCTCGTACTGGCTTGAAATGTATACGATAGCTAGCCTTACTGCCATGGATCTACTTTTCAGTCATTAGGTGTCTAAGATCTTAACAGGTGCAGAACTCTGCTACTCCAATGAATGAAAATCTCAAACTATCACATGTATCTCAGAAAGTTTCGTCTTTTATATTGAAATTTAGAGAGTCTTCAGGAGATGTCCTGTTCATGTGAATTATAGTGTTTACGTGTTGGAAAATTGATTTGCTGTGGACATATTACATGACACACTATATGTTTTGCGTATGGTGTTTTGCATTGTGGTACTGGGTTCGCATTTACTGGGTTCACATTTATAGGGTGCCTAGTGTTACTGCCATGGAGGTAATTTCCAGTGGTTACATGTCTGACATGTAAACAGGTGCTGAATTATGCCACTCTGATGACTGACACTTTGCTTTCTTTCAATGTAGTGCGAGCTTTCGGACCCCAAGTTCCCACCCATATGCGCTCCCAGCAATACATATGATATTCAGTAACTGTAGTCTTATCTTATGCAGAAATTTATAAGTTGGTGGGAGCGCGGGGCCTGAAGGGCCCCGTTCCCACCAACTCCATGATTTATGTTTATATTCTTTCTCAAAAGTAAGAAATTCTAGCCAAAAAACTTTTGTGGCCATCATTTAGGGTAAATTAAATGCTGTAAGGAAATGAGTCTTGTGTTGATCTTTCCCCCTTGATTCTGCCCATCATCCCAAGATTGATGGCTGATGAGGTGTCCTTGGGTTAGTGACTCCAAATCTCACCCCATTCCATGTGTAATCATATTCACAAGCCACAGAAAAGAAGAATGGGGTGAGTTTTAGGCCTCACAACCCCAAGGACACACCCCATCAGCTGTCAATCTCGAGATGATGGGTAGGTCCAAGGGTGTCGGAGGGGTCAACTCTAAAAGTTTCATTTCCTTACTTTTTGTGTTATAACCCTAAATGATGCATTAACAAAGTTTTTTTCATAGTATATATATATATATGAATACAATGCAGCAGAATAGAGAGCTGTCCAAAAGTAGGGGATTTTATCAAACAGGACATCCTTCCAAGCATACTGGATAAGATTCTCCCACAGGAGCTAGGCTCCTGGGAGGGCCCCGTTGACAATGTTGGAGCTAACAGAAAATTAAATTACTGTAAGGATGAAGAAATGTCTTCTTTCTGTAGTGCTCCACATTGTCAATGGGTAGTCATAACAACTGAATTCTAAGAAGCAGTACCCTGATAACTGGGAGAGGAGAGAAGGTTATCCCATATGCCAGTGGCAAGCACTAAGAATTACTTGTGAACTGCTGCCTGTAGTACTTTGTGACCAAAAGCTATGTCAGCAGAACTCTGAACATCCAATTTGTAATGTTTCTTGAACGTGTGGGTGGAAGACCACATAGCTGCCTTGCATAACTCTAAAAGTGAGGCTTTGCCTCTCTCTGCCCAGGACATTGCCATAGCCCTGGTAGAGTGAGCCTTGATCAGAGCCTGAAGCCTCTTTATTTCTGTAGCATAGGTCTTAGCGACGTAGACCCACACCCACCTAGCTATGGTGGCCTTAGAGACTTTTTGACCCCACTTGGCTGCTCCAAAAAGAACAACGAGACTGACTTTCAGAACTCAGTCATCCATTTAAGATCGATCCTAACTGCCCATTGCAAATCCTACTTGTGCAATTTCTTCTCCTTGGGATGAGAAGGTTGCATACAGAAGGAAGGATGGCATATGTCCTAGTTCACATGGAAGGCCATGGGCACCTAAGGAACGAAAGTCAGAACCATTCTGAGCACCACCTTATCTTTATGTATAATAATGTATGGCTTCTTGTCACTAGTTCTCCTGGCTGGACACATGGCCACCAAGAAACACATCTTGTAAGATAACACATTCAGCGATATGGATGATAGTGGTTCAAAAGGCTCCTTACAGAGGGCATTCAGAACCAGATTAAGATCCCACAGAGGAACCAGGTATCAGAACATTGGAACACTCCTGCTAACTGCACATAAGAAATGAATGACCTCTCTTTTAGTCCCTAGGGAGAAACCCAAGGATGTTCCCAGTGCAGATATCTGGCCTCTCAACATACTCAATTCCAACCCTTTCTCCACGCCTTTCTGTAAAAAATCCAAAATCTGTGGAATTGAGGCCTTTGAAGGCTTAAAATCCTCTCTGGCCCAAGCTGAAAAGGTGGTCTATATCCGAGCATAAGCTGCAGACATAGAAGTCTTTCTGGCAGCCATCAAGGTTTCAGCTACTTTCTTGGAGAAGCCTAATTTTAGAAGCCAGGCCATGAGCTGCATTACTTCTGGATTTGGGTGTAGAATGGGACCCTCTAACAGAAGGTCTCTTCGCACTGGAAGGAGGAAAGGTGCTTGCTGAGCTAGGTTTACTAGATCGGAGAACTACGGTTGTCTCAGCCACTCTGGAGCTATAAGGAGAAAGTTTCCTTTTGAGTGTCTTATTTTTTGTAAGACCTTTGGAAGAAGAGGCAGTGGAGGAAAGGCACATGCTCTGCTGAAGAACCAGTCTTGAGTCAGAGTGTCCACTGCTTCCACCTGTGGACACTGGAAGCAGCTGAAGAACCTTTTGGCTGGATGCGAACAGAGCTATCTGCAGTCGACCAAACTGGTTGCACAGGTGTTCGAACACCTCCAGGTTCAACTTTCACTCTCTGGGATGAACATTTTTGCAACTTAGCCAGAATGTTCAACTCGCCTGCTAGGTATAGTGCCGACAGAGAGAGAGAAGATTCTCCTCCACCCATCTGTGGAGGTTGGAGGCCTCTCAAAGCGTCTCCCAGCTCTTTGTGCCTCCTTGATTGTTTATATACGCAACCGTGACTGTGTTGTCTGACCTCACTTTTACCACACTGTTTTGCAGCAGGTATTGAAATTGCAGTAGAGCTAAGTGGACCGCCTGGATCTCCAGAACATTTATGTGGAGATGCTGTTCCTTTGCTGACCAAGTCCCTTGAGTGGAAAGTTGGTTCAGGACTGCCCCCCACCTATGCAGACTGGCATCTGTTGTGACAATTAACTCCGGGGGAACTTCCAGCAGAACCCCCTTGCTCAAATTCTGCACATCCACCCACCAACTCAAGGAGTGAAGGATTTGAGGGGGATCCTGGCCTGGTAATCCTCCGATGCTGGATCTCAGGCCGACAGTAGACCTGTTTGGAGGGGCTGCATATGGAAACGGGCCCATGGGGCTAAATCTGTCGCTGCCACCATAAGGCCTAGAATCAACAGCAGACTGAGAACAGAGGCCGATGACTGATTCCTGAGCCACTGGACTTTCATCAATAAGGTCTCTTTCTGGGAAGGTGACAGAAAAACCTTCCCCAGTTTCATATTGAAGACTGCCCCAAGATGTTCAAATGACTGAGATGGCTTGAGAGAGATCTTCTCCCAGTACACCACCCAGCTGTGCACCTCTAGGATCTCCAAAGTCCTTAGTACCAACCTCCTTGCCAGAAGCAACATCTGTGCACAAATGAGCAGGTCATCCAGATAAAGATAGACATGATGTCCTTCCTGTCACAGTTGAGCCACCAGGATTATCAACACTTTCAAGAAGACTTGGGGGCTGTGGCAGGCTTGAACAGAAGTGCCCTGTACTGGAAATGTTGGCCCAGAATTCAGAACCTAAGATCATTTTGGTGGGACTGACGGATGAGTATGTGGAGGTAAGCATCTGTCAGATCTGTTGATGCCAAGAAGTCCCCCAGCTGAACAGCCTGGCTGTAGACCTCAGGAACTTCATCTTGAAAGTTTTGTGTTGTACCAACTTGTTCAGTTGCTTCAGATCCGGAATTGGTCTGAATCCCCCCAACTTCTTGGGAACTATGAAATAGATTGAATAGAACCTTAGATCTTGCTCACTTGACAGAACCAGCACAATGGCCCCAATTTGAATAAGGTGGGTCCGGGTCTCTGACACTGCCTGACGTTTTGCCGTATCCTTGGAGACCGGGGATGATAGGAAGCATCCCCTGGTGGGAACCAGTAAGAATTCTGTGGCATAGCCCAAGTGAAGGATTTCCAGAACCCAGGCATCTGATGTTGTTTGTGTCCATCTTGAGACAAACTCCCATAGCCTTCTACCAGGGAAAGGGGGACAGGGATGGGCCCACATACCTTCACTGCGAGATACCAGGCTTTTTGTGCTGGGCCTCCTCCATGGCACCTGGCAGAGACCCCTCTGTTACCGTAACCTTTGTTACCTGAGTAGGCTTCTCTATTTTTCTGGTTACCAAAGTTCCTAAAGGGACAAAAAAAAACCTTGGGACTGCTTGCACCAGCCGTCACCTTGACCCCTTTGGGTTATGGTGATCTTGGGCTGTTATTTAGACACTGGAAGATGGACCTTTTTATCTTGGACATCCATCAAAACAGAATCCAGACTGGAACTAAACAATAAGCCTCCCTCAAAGGGGAGGTTAAACAGCTTAGCTTTTGAAGCTTGATCAGCCGACCAATGTCTAAGCCACATGCCCCTCATGGCCAAAGCAATGTGATAGGCTGAATGAGCTAACATGCAAATTGTCCACTGTAGAATCACCAAAAAAAGTGGAGGCCATGACCACCAGTTGCAAAACGTCTGCACCTTGTGAATCAGGCAGAACAAAACTGGCCAAAGTGGAGACCCAGATGTTTAAGGAACTGGCAACAATAAATGAAGCATAAGACATATGAATGTTCGTGCCATTGGAGGCAAAAGCCCTCCTACATGCGCTATCCACTCACTTGTCATGAGAATCTGCTAGTGCCAGAGAGCCTTCAATAGGATGGGTAGTGTGTTTACTGAATTATGAACAGCCTTGTCTACCAGAAGAGGAGCTTCCCACCTGTGTGATCTTTCCCTAAAAAGAGGAAATTCTGGGTTTTTGGTTTGGGAAGATTTTTTCTCAGATCCATATCTGCCCATTCCTGCTCAATAATTTGGTCACAGTGAATAAAACCTGGGGAACACTTCTGAGCAGAGGAGTACACAGACAGAATTGGACTGACATCCACCATCACCACAGACTGCTCCTCATTAAGCTATAAGGATCTGCATGCCTCGGCTATCAACAAGCATTTGTCAATGCCGAATGTTTCCTTGCATGGTGCGTCAGGGGAGGATGGTATGGACAGCCACAGAACAAGTGGCATACATAGAAGGGAGGTGGGGAAAAAAGCAAGGAGGGAAGGGAGCTGAATGGGAAAAAAACAGGCACCGCTGGGCGAGCGGCGACAGGGGCAGAAAGGGGGGCATGTAACCGTGGAGCAGCAGTGGGGAAGGGAAAATAAACTACAGGAAACACAACCAGCCAGCAACAAAAGACAAAAGGGGTCAGGATGAGGGGGGCAAGACAGGAGGCAGGAGAAGGAGGTAGGGGGCAGAGCCATGGGGGCACTGTGGTTGACCGCATTTGTAAAGCGACTCAGCAGACTCTCTCGTTGGAGTGTTTTAGTTCTTTCAAGTACACAAAGTTTACGCCCATGAAACTGTGACCACCATCATACTGTACTCTGCTTGCATGGTCATTGATCTGTCAGGAACAAGACCAATTTATTTTTATTTATTTAGCTTTTGTTGACCGGGTAAGTGCACTAGACAAATTCTGCCTATTTTCAGGCATGACCCGGGGAAGGGGGATACAGATGAATGCCAACTAACTTTGAAGCAGATTAAGCTGTTGGTGGTATTTTTAGTGAATGGGGGGAAATTTGGCCAGGACACCGGGGAAATTCCTCTGTTCTTTTTAGAAGTGCCATGGGATCTTTAACATCCACCTGAACTACCACCAGAACAGGCAGATGGGACCTCAATTTAACATCTCATCCGAAAGATAGCACCTCAGAAGTGCAGCACCCCCCATATGCTGCACTGCAGTATCAGTACTGGGATATTAACCCAAGTGCCTGGTGTGGGGCTAGAACCCACAGCCTTCTGATCTGGCCTCAGAGGCGAGTGTGCTACCTGCTGAGCCACTGACACTGCATTTTAGATTGCTCTGCATTGGCTAGTCCCTGACACACCTCTGAAATGCTGTTCTCGAAACAAAATGTTTCTTGCCAACACGCAATGAAACATAAAAAGAGGGCCCAATCTGGCAAGGGAGATTTTAGGGATGCTACAGTAGAGTAAGTCATTGTAGGCAAAGATAGGAAGGATAATTTTTAGTACAGTTTCTTGGCAGACAGGGAGCGGAATACAAACTTTGTTCTTGCACAAGGCATTTTAGCATTACTCCAGGTCCTACTGGTCTAAATATTTAATTTATCTGTCTTACTGCCATGTAAATATTTCATTTATCTATACCTTTTTGTTTCACCCCACCATATAAAAATACATGTATCCATCAAGGATCACACCTTATATATTCAAGGTAGAAATTTACTGTGCTTCTTTGAAAAATTAATAAACTGTTATTTGCATGGCAGTTCTCAATGTTTCAAATCAGAAAAATAAATGCTTGCAAAGCTCTTTTTTCCAGCTTTGACAAGGTGTAGCACTCAGTTTGCTTGCTTTCTTCACAGTTTGAATCTATGGTGCTACTGTTTTCTTGAGATGATGTTTTGTAAGACTTCTTTTAGCTAACAATGTGTATGCACTGGAGCTCCTCCCACTTTTTCAGTCCCATAGTCAAGATGCTGCATACTTGACACACAACAATGCATGTAACCAACACTCTGCTGAATAAGTCACATGACTGCAGTTGGCAGGGAGCTATTTCTTTGACTGCACCCTGCTAACATCAGTCTTAATTCACACACTCCCCTCCCCGCCAAACTTGTCAGCAGCGGAAGGATCTCCCAGTCCCCATGAGCCTACTGTGCGAAGTGACGTAGTGGCCCTATTGACACCGGCTCACTGTCAAGACATGGTTGTGTGGCTGAGATGCTCATTCACAGACTGCTAACAACTGCAGTGGGCTTGCGTGCAAAGAGCTGGTATCTCACCCCTGCTTATTCCTTAGTGTGGCCTCAGTCATTGCTGCAGACATGTTTTTTTCCCCACTTTCCCCCTTCAACACCACCTCTCCTTCCCCCCACCACTGTACTGTGTGTGTGGTTTTGTATCCTTTTTTTTTGTTAGCTGTTTTTAAAACGAGATGGAACACGGCTGCTGCAGACCCCCTGGCCTGGAGGGAGGCAATGGAGAAGAAGCGTTGGGAGTGCTTGGTTCTCCCGCAAGGCTGGAAATTGGAGGAAGTGACCCAAAGGTTGGGCTTGTCGGCAGGGAAGAGTGATATCTACTACTACAGGTAGTGCAGTTGCTGCCACCGCTGTATGGGGGGATTGGCATGGATGGGTAAGGAGCAGTCAGTGGGCTCGCTCGAGTCGTGGGTGGGCTGATGCTGTGCAGGGGTACCCCTGTGGAGGTGCCAGGGCAGTAGGACTGGGTCAGAGGGAGGTAGCAGCGGCTATCATTTTCACAGAGATGGCTATCATAAGAGCCGAGGAAACCCTGTGGGGTCGTTATGTTGCGAGCTGGAGTGTCCACAAATTTTGGGGAGGGGGTACAGGCTATACATACATCAGCAACACCAGTAGTACAGTGCTATACATAAAGTTGCTCAGCTGCTTGCAGGCTGGCTTCATGCAAATGAATGTACTGAAGCACTGTCTCATTGGCGCACGTCAGTCCTTTCAAGTACACAAAGTTAATGCCCCCAAAACTGTGACCAGTGCCATACTCTGCTTGCACAGCCATTGGTCTGTCAGGGGTGAGCCCACTGTCAATTGCTCTGCATTGGGCTAGTCCATGACACATCTCTGAAATGCTGTTCTCTGAAGCAAAGCATGATATTTATTGTGCACACACAAGGAAACATACAAATAAAGCAGCAAAAAGTTCATTCAAAGAGCAGCTGTCATGGTCCAGGCAGGAAACTCATAGCAAGGAGATGCTTGGCAGAGGAGATAATTTAACTTGCAATTTAATTTTGTTGTGCAGTACTAAAATACATATTTTACTTATAGTTCTCAGCTTGTAGCTTCTGCATACCTGGTGAGCTTCCGAACAACACTATGGCCCCAGCAATATAAAAGATTTTGGATAACATACGGTAGGGAATGGGGCTGCAGGCAGCTCTATATTAACAGGATCGAGTGCTATATAAAGGTAATTATAACATCTTTGCTGGCACTGCTACATTTGGTAGTTACAGCATCTTTGCTGATACTGCTATATTTATGGGACTGTAATATATATTAGATTTTGATCGTCTCAGTACCTCATCTCACCACCTAACCTATCCACTATTTGAATTAAGATAGCATGGGCTGATAGTATTTCAACACACTGTCATTCACTCTGCATGAGTTATGGGGAAGAGGGGTTTACCATTTGTTTTATCACTCCTGTTTGTTTGGTGAGGAGGTAGGAGGGTGGGATGAGGGCGCTGCTTGGGTTGGAGGAAGTGGGGTTAGCTTTTTTCTATTTTACTGGTATGGCTGGGCAGGAGAAGGGTGGAATAAAGATATCACTTGGGTTGGAGGAAGTGGCGTTGACTTTTTTCCTATTTTACTGGTATGGTTGGGCAGGAGAAAGGTGGATTGAGATGTTACTTTGGGTTCGAGGAAGGGGGTTACTTTATTCTATTTTACTAGTAGGCAGAATAGAGTGGAAATGAGGTGCTACATGGGTTGGGAAAAGGGGTTTTACTTTTTATTTATTTAGTTGTTTAGTTTTTGTTGACAGTGCAAAGAGAGTAAGCAAATCCTGCCTATTGTCAGTCTCTATTCGGGGAGGGCGGAGATGGGACAATACAGATAGAAACTAACATAATGAATCAGGTTAAGTGGTTGTTGTTATTTGAGTGAATGAAGGAAAATTTGGTCTAACTACTGGGGAAACTCCCTTACTTTTTGGCAGGCCGCACCAGACTGTCAGATAGATGTATGGTGGATCCTGAAGTGGAGGTAGCAGCAGCAGCAGCTCTGGAAATACAGGAGAAGGTTTCCCTTTCTTCCCCAGCTTTCAAGCAGAAAAAATGAAACTGGTAAACTTAGAAAGTCATTGAACAACATCAGCATCTAAAGACTAGCCTCCATGTGTGAATCCTGTCCCAGAAGTTACTAATACTTCAAAGTCTGCACAAATCCAGAATACTGAAGACAGTCTACCTGCTGGCACAGAGACTGTGAACTCCTATAAACCTGGGTACCCGAGGCAAGAATTTGGCCATCAAATGGAAATCAGGAGATTCCAAAGCAATAATAGCAATGCCAGTAATTTGTTTCCAGAAAAGGACTGGAGTGAAAAAAGCACTCACTGGAACAGGTTGCAGAAAAATCCCAGGGAGCAACAGTCAGACATCAGACCTATGGCCTGCTCCTGCAACAGCCTCCCTGTACAGCCATGTTGACAAGATCACAAGCTGCTGGCGTGGCAGTCCTCCTGAGAGCAGGCCCACCCCAAGACACCGTCAGAATTTGGAATGTTGGCTCAGTCTCTCCTTCCCAGAGGGTAAGGAAATCTGTATCACTATCAGTACAACAATCCGTTGAAACACCTATACATTGTGATAGAAATTTTGTGGGGCAAGGAAAGCCTGCTGCAACCCAAGTACAGGTAGGAAAACAAATAAGTACTTCAGTAGACAGTACCAGGCACATCATAAACATTTCAGCTCCTGTCTGTAAGGATACTCTCCCCACCAACCTTGTCTGTGGCAGAAGGATCCCCCAGTCCCAGCAAGCCTTTTGTACGAAGTGATGCGGTGACCCTTTTGACACCGGACGGCTCTTGAGATGTGGTGATGTGGCTGAGGCACTCACTCACAGACTGCTAACAACTGCAGCAGGCTCACGCACAAAGAGCTGGGATCTCACTCTAGCTTGTTCCTTTGTGTGGCTTCAGTTGTTGCTGCAGTCATGTTTTTTTCCCATTTTCCCCCTTCGCCACCACCTCTCATCCCACACCCATTGTACTGTGTGTGTGGTTTTGTATCCTTTTTTTAGTGATGTTTAAAATGAGCGGAGAGTGCAGCTGCTGCAGATCCCCCCCCGGCCTGGAGGGAGGCGATGGAGAGGAAGCAGTGGGAGTGCTTGGCTCTCCTGCAAGCCTGGCAAATGGAGGAAGTGATCCAAGAGCCGGGCTTGTAGGCAGGGAAGAGTGATGTCTTCTACTGCTACTACAGGTAACATAGCTGCTGCTACCGCTGTATGGGGGGACTGGCATGGATGGGTAAGGAACAATCAGTGGGCTCGCTCGAGTTGTGAGTGGGCTGATGCTGTGCACGAGTACCCCTGTGGAGGTGCCGGGGCAGTAGAACTGTGTCAGAGGGAGGGAGGGAGGCGGCTGTAGTTTTCATGGAGATATAAGAGCCGAGGAAACCCTGTGGGGTCGTTATGTTGCAAGCCGGCATGCCCACAACTTTTGGGGAGGGGGTACAGGCTGTACATACATCAGCAACATCATTAGTAAGTGCTGTACATAAAGCTGCTCAGCTGCTTGCTGGACAGCTTTATGCAAATGAAAGTACTGAAGCATTCTCTCATTGGAGCGCTTCAGTTCTTTCAAGTACATAACGTTTACACCCATGAAACTGTGATCACTGTCATACTCTGCTTGCATGGTCATTGGTCTATCAGGTACAAACCCGATGTAGATCGCTCTGCATTGGGCTAGCCCATGACACACCTCTGAAATGCCGTTCTCTGAGGCAAAGCAAGATGTTTCTCGCACAAGCAAGAGGAAACATAAAAAGGACAAGGACTTATTGTCAGACAAGGGGGTGAATTGGAATCCTTGACTTTGGCACCATCCAGTCCCCTTCCTCTTGCTCCTCCTCAGAGGGGATGCCCTCCTCATCACAGAACAATTTTTTTGGTCAGAAGCTTCCTCTAGATCCCCGAAATTCTTATCCTGGCCTTCTAAGAAGTTAGGATCGGTGTCTGCCAGCACACCTGATTCTGCAGCCTTTCCTTGCTGGGACCCACCTGGTTTGTGTGTGTGGGCCCCCCTGACCTGAGGGGCTTGGTTTGGGGTTGGGAGTATCTGCTGGGATGTCCTGCAGAACACTGGGGCCCAAAAGCTCACCCAGGAGCAACAAAAGTGATTTTCACAATTCTGCTTTGCCACTGCCAGTAGAAGAACCAGGTGCCTCCCTCCCCAGCTTGGAGGACCAGCTGGGAGGAACTGTTAGAGAAATATTGTGCTGAGCAACACAATGAGGGCAATAGGAACCCATGGGGGGAGGGTCTCACCACCCTTTTGTAGGTCTTACATCGTTTCATAATTAATGGTGCCAAGATTAGAACATTTTTATAGACAAAAAGTATAAAACAATAAGGAGTTAGTGTTTTAAAACTTGCTGGGCTTCAAACACTCCACAGAACTGCATACAGTGATTAGCGTGCCAAAAAAAGTGCTTAATGGGCATGCACACTCTCTAGCGGGTGCGCGCAGTACGTTGGCGCAGTAGTGCAGGTGTGCCTGCACCAGTTTGTGTGTCTGTTTTTATTTTGTTAACTGGGAAAGGACACTGGGACAAGCTCTCTTTTTCAGGTCTAACCTGACACAAAAACATATAATCATTCAATAAAATGTACAATACAATGGATCAACAAAATACAAAAATGAATAACATTTACATTCATTCAAAACTTTCAACAAATCTTTCAGCTTACTTTTAAAACAATTCAAAGAAGAAACACTTTGCAAGTTCTCAGGCAAGCTGTTCCATAAGGGTGGTGCAGAGGCTGAGAAAGCCAGAGAGTCAACTTAGTTTTAGAGGGCTTAGTTAAAAGAAGAGTTCCCTTGAAGGATCTCGGATTTAAGGAAGTAAGGCGAATACTTAAATTAGTTTTTAAATCATTATTTTGTTTAGATTTGTATCCACTAACTAAACAACAACAAACATAAGTAAATCGAGCATGGGGTGGGAGCCAACCAAGGAAGAAATAAAGCAAACAATGATGCATACAGGGAGGAGCATCTAACACAAAATGACAAATGTTGTTATACACTGTAGTTAAAGCCTGACTTTCTCTAGTAGAAAGATTATAATATAAACCCCCAGGATAATCAAGATGAGGCAAAAGTACCCCAGTTGCTATTGCCCTTCTAGTTTCCAGAGTAATGAACTGTTTCATTTTATATAAAACTCCCAATTTTTGGTTAACCTTACGACAGACATTTTTTACTTCAGATTGTACTCTCAAGCCAGGATCCAGCATGACCCTTAAATACTTAAATTCTGAAACTTGTTCCAGACAAAACCCATTTTCATCATGTATATTTAAAGTATAGTTATTCCTCAACTGTGGAAGAGTTCGGAATGGCCTTAGTTTTAACCATGTTCAAGACAAGTGCATTTTCCCTAAACCAATGAGAAATAGAAAGTCCTTCTCCAGAGATGATGTCAGTGAGGAAACAGTCAGAGACTAAGAGAAGAGAATAAAATCATCAGCATAAAGTAAACTATCACAGGTAGAAAAAATAGAAGGTAATGGGTTAATAAACAAAGAAAACAGAAGAGAACCCAATATAGAACCTTGAGGAACACCAGAGTGAATAGGAAAAATGGAAGAAGTAGAGACCCCAACACTAACAAAGAAAGAACGTTTAGATAAATAGTCCCTAAACCAAACAATCACATTATCAGAAAAACCCAGATCACTAAGTCTCAAACACAATAAAGAGTGGATAATAAGGCCAGCCCGGTGGTGCTGAGGGTTGATGCACTGGACACCACACCTAGCACCACGCCGGCGACCTGTGTTGCTGGGAGTCGGCAGGGGAGGGAGAAGATTGAGCGTCCGGAGGACAGCTCTCCTCTCCCGGGAGGGACGGGTGTCCCAAGTCGGTGTTCAGTTGTCCTCTGGTGGGGTTCGAGATGCAGCAAGCGCTGACGACGCAGAAGAAGGAGCGGGGGAGTGGCAGACGTCAGCAACATTCCTTGACGTCAGGGCGCCAGCCACTCCCCAAAAAGAAAAACAGGGAAAAAAGCACCCTTCAGCTCTGGCAGAGACGGAGCACAGAAGCTTGCCCTAGATCTGTGGCCACCCACCCGGCACCTGACCAACCAACGCTACTGACTGCTCACGGTGTTAGGGGCCCACCTCATCCCCACCCAGGGGGTATGCTGAGGCTACATGGGCGACGGAGGATTGTCCGGGCAGGGCAGACTGCAGAAGGATGACTCCTTGGTGTCTCCTGAGGAGACCGGAGCTGAAGGGCAGAGAGAAGGAATAAACATGAGAATTAAAAAGGAAAAAAGTGGTTAATAAGGTCAAATGCCTTGGTCAGGTCCATGAAAACTGCCCCCAGCATAGTGTGCGAGTGCAATAGTGCAGTGCAAATAATAGGTGATTGCACTGCTCAAACGCCTCTAGTGCTGTGCAAGCACATGAACCACAGACGAGCGCCTATATCAGAGGCAGGAAAACGGACAGGAGGAGCACGTGCCCAGCCCTAATGGCAGCCACGCAACTGGAAGAATACCAGACTATGCAGAAAAATCACCAAGATTTCAACAAAACACAAATGAGTTGCAGAAATACAAAAACACACAGAAACTGGGGGGAGACACAGAGCCAAAGGACCCACCCATGAGACCCTACACTACCAGAACAATGAAACTGTACCTAGCTGTGGCATCTTGTTTTTCCTTTTAATTATTTTTAAATGGAGACCATTAAACACCCTAACAAGGCAGACATAGCTCCCAGTCCACACAAGGGATAGAAAAAAAGGCAGGTTATTCAATTTGAAAGCCGCAGCATAACAGGCATGGTTTTAATTTAGGGGTGCTCCCTGAAAACAGGCAGCCTCAACCTGCTGTGCAGAATTGCAGCCCCAAAAGAAGTCTTGAAATCTAAATCTTCAAAGATAAAAGTAGCCCAGTCCCCTTCAAATGGCACAGCTAAACTGGGAGTTGCTGCTGCTTGGAATTCTCATGTGCCCAACATTCTAAAGCTTGGGCTGTGCCATTCTCCTGGCAGGGGTGCGCTGTACCTAGTTGTTATGATTACCCATTGACAATGTGGAGTGCTACAGAAAACAAAACAATTTGAATTTATTTTTCTCTCCTAGCATCTTTTTATGAATCCAATGCTGTACTGTTTGGGCAAACTGCCTCTTTGGTATGCTCCTTTTTTATTATGTGACTATATTGTTTTGGAAATGCATAATTCATGCAACTGTTTTGGCCATTACATACAAATGTATCTGTACCAAAAAGAAACTCCCCATATCAATAATCTTTCTTTTTACACATTATATCCAGATTTTCACCATTTTGATAAATCTCTTTTACCTTCAGTCTGCCTAACACAGCCTTAAAGTGGTACTAAAACAACAAAAATTGATAATAATTAACCTACAATAATTGTAAAAAAATCCTTCCTGGAAAAAGGGGGAAAAGAGAATAAAATGGAGAAAACCAAAAAACAGAAAAGAAAAATATGGGGTCCTTCTTGCCTACTGAAGAAGTGACCATTACTAAGTATTGCCTGTTATGGAAGCTAAACTCATTCTCGTAAGTATTCAGTAAATTTCTGTTCTATATTCCTAGGAGGAAGTAGTAGTCACACCACTTCTCTCCATGTGATATTAGTTGTCTCAATATTATTAGCAGCATGGTATGTATCTCATATACAGAATGGCTAAAAGAACTATCATCTAATTTGTACATGGACGCATGATTGCCAGCTTACTGGGTCATCTGCCTAGCTACTTGAGGAAATGGGATTTAATGCACACGCTATACTGGTTGCAATCCCATACTAAGACATGAGTCGACTACTCTGTATTTTTCCTTTCCTGTTGAACCTTGCCTGATGCCATGGAAGGGGAGGGGGAGGGAGAGAGGGTTATGTGGGATGGGGAGGGGGATTGTTTATTTGACCTGTCTGTACTAATACCTGTACAGATACTGTGTCTCTGGTGTTTGTAACTCAAAAACCTAATAAAGTTGATTAAATTAAAAATAAAAAAACCTAGCATGGTATGCTAATTTTCCTGTTTGTGAAGTATCAAGTACCACTTCCTTTGTATGAAATATATGGATTATTCCCACATTCCACATAGGAAGTATATGTCTTTTTGCAACCATACTGGCAATATTAAAAATAATTTCTGTATTTTATTTCATTCTAGGTCTGAACAATTGTTAAAACGTTTGTGGGGTTAGGGGTATGGAAAGATCTAATACATTTTGTAATTAATCTTTAGTTCTACTGCAGCAAGAGGAGACCCATGGAGTGTGTAGGTCCTGCCTGTTTTTCCTTCCAAAGTGCAGCACCTTGCATTTAGTTACATGGAACCTGTGACTCCAGGTGTCTAACTAGTCGCTTAGCTTGTTAAGGTCCTCCTAAAGTTTGTCCCCATACTCCAGGAAGTACAACACCCTGGAGAGATTTTTGGCATTTCCAAACTGATGGAAACCACAGCTTTCAGATCACTGATGAAAATGTTCAACAGTGGCTCCAGCACCAGTCCCTGAAAGACACCTCTTAGTACCCACCTCTTTACTCGAGAACAGTGCCTATCGACTACAGCCCCCTGATTTTTGTACAAAGCCAGTTTGTAATCCACGTTGTGTATCCCTTATGTGTATAATACTGGTGCATTTTGCTTACAAGCTTGTCATGTGCCACAGTATCAAAGGCCTTGCTGAAGTCCGGATAGACTACATCAATGGCCCTGCCCCATCTGTCTTCCTTGTCACTCCCTCCAAGAAGGTGATCAGGTTGGATTGGCATCATCTGACCCTGATAAAGCCATGCAGAGGGGAAGGCAAGTACCTTGGCCTCAACCAGATGCTTCATTATTCTGTCTTTAATAATAGCTTCCAGGACTTGCCAACACTGATGTCAGACTGTCCAGCCTGTAGTTGTTTGGGTTTGATCATGTCCCTGTCTTGAAGATGAGGACTACATTGATCACTTTGTAGTCGTTCAGCACCACACCTGTCCGGGGAGACTCATGAATGATTACTGCGGGGGTCCTGCCAGTTGTTCACCTAGTTCCACTATGATCCTTGATGCATCCTGTCCACCCCTTGGGACCTCACTAACTTGAACTTTGCAGGTAGTCAGCTCCAAGGTCAGGTGTGATGTCTTCAGGCTGTGTCATGGCTACCCTGGGGCCTCCCAATAAGTACCCTCCCTCCTGATGGCCCTTTGGTGAACACCAAAGTGAAGTATTCATTAAACTTTTCAGCCATCACCTGTAAGTCCCTCACATGTTTTCTCCCCCTTTTTATAGGGACTCAGTCCCCTCCTTTACCTTCCTACTCCTGACATTTATTTACTGGAGGAATGCTTTGGTGTTCTCCACAGCTCTTACTGCTATCCTGCCTTCTGGCTTCTCCTTGACTTTTTGAGTTCTAGTTTTGCAGTTCTTTTTGTTGCTGTGTACTCTTGCCTGAGGTAACCCGTCTTTTTCAAGCAAAGACTTATTTTTTGCTCAAGACCAGTTGACTTTGGTTCCTGTTGACCCGGAAGTGCCATTTCTTGGCCCTTTTTCCTTTATTGCTTACTGGGTTGCAGACCTCTGCAGCTGTTTTGAGTACCCTCTTCAATGAATCCCCCATGTTCTATATTGCCAGCCTCATGCAGCCACTCCAGATCCTTGAACACAAGGTCCTTCTGCAATGTACACCATTCTGAAGCTTTAGGTCCTGGTGGCTAAGGCCTGCCCAGTGGTCCCTGTCACCAATGAGAAGGTTGGCAGAGCCATTATCAGAACTGTTTAGTGACTAGTGCTCACCTCCTTCCCCCCTGTGTCCATGGTGCTGAGCTGTGGGCCCTACCCTACCTTCTCTTCAGCAAATACTGAGCAGAAGTATCTATTTAGGATAGATGCTTTTACATGGTCCTCCTCCTCACACACACCCTTATCTCTTTTGATCTTAGCAATACCCCCTCTGGACTTTCTCCTTTTACTAATACATCTATAGAAAGTCTTGTCACCTTCTTTTACTGTCTGTGCTAGTATTTCCTCAGTTTGGGCCTTTGCCTGCCTTACTGCCTTCCTGCTTCCCTTAGGAAGTTTGGTATGCCTCCCTATCTTCATCCTGCTGTGTTCCTTATATTTCCTGAAGGCCAGCCTTTGGCTCTGACCTTTTCTGCTACTGTTTTGAGAACCAAAGTCGCTTTCCTTCTTCTTTGCACTGCCTTTCTCTCTAACACAATGGGATGTTACTTCAAGTATTGCATCCTTAATGCTTGCACACTTTGCCTGTACCCCCTCACCTGTATTTGCCAGGGCTAGCTTAACTCTGTTGGCCATCTTATCAAAGTCAGCTCCTCTGAAGTCCCATATTTTTGCCTTGGAATGGGGTGATTTAGTTGTAGTGCCCAAATTGAACCATACCATGTGATGGTCACTGGCCCCCAGGTGACCTTCTACCTGGAGATCTGTGATCCTTTCTCTGTTATTCAGTACTAGATCTAGTATAGCCCTGTCTCTTGTGGGTTGTTGTACCAGTTATTTGAGGCTTTCCCCTGTAGGTCATAGATTTCTTTGATGGGTAACCAGAGTGGTGGACCAAGGGGGAGCAGTTGATGCTGCCTACCTTGACTTCAGCAAAGCTTTCAATACTGTTCCACATAGAAGATTGATTAATAAGCTGGGTAGGCTCGGGGTGGGTCAGAAGTTGGTCAACTGGGTGGCAAACTGGTTGACGGACAGAAAACAGAGAGTGGTGGAACGGTATACAGTCAGAAGAGGTGCAAGTCAGCAAGTGGAGTACCTCAGGATCAGTCCTGGGGTCAGTCCTTTCAATATCTTCATCAGTGACATTGCAGACCGACTGAGGGTAGGTTTGTCTGTTTGCAGATGACGCCAAGATCTGCAACAGAGTAGATGATCCAGATGGGGTGGGCAGAATGAGAAGAGATCTGGATAAACTAGCAAACTGGTCGGAAGAGTGGCAACTGGGGTTTAATGCAAAGAAGTGCAAGACCATGCACATAGGGAAGAGAAACCCTGAAGCCACCTATAGGCTGGGAGGGGAGTTGCTGGCAGTCACAAGGGAAGAAAGAGACTTGGGCATCATCATCGTCACCGATGACTTGAAATCATCCAAGCAGACCATTAAAGCAGTAGGTAAGACTAGGGGGATGATAGGGTGTATTAGTAGGGGTATCACAAGTCAGAAGAGGAAGTTAATAATCCCTTTTTACAAGACACTGGTTAGGCCCCATCTGGAGTACTGCATGCAGTACTGGAGGCTACACCTTCACAAGGACATTAACCAAATTGAGGCAGTCCAGAGAATGGCAACCAAAATAGTGCAGGGACTGCATCAGAAAACATATGAGGACAGATTAATGGAACTCAATATGTATACACTAAAGCAAAGGAGGGAGAGAGGTGATATGATCGAAACATTCAAACACCTTAAGGGCACTAACAAGGTGAAAGAGTCTAACATATTTAAATGTAAGAAAAATAGCAGGACAAGAAGACACAGCATGAGATTAGAGGGAGGCTGATTAAGGGGTAATGTGAGGAAGTTATTTTTCACAGAAAGGGTGGTGGATGCATGGAAAGGCCTACCTTAGGAAGTGGTGGATATGAATACAGTGCAGGGCTTCGAACAGGCATGGGATAGGCATATAGGAGCAATACAGAAGAGTATGAATAGATAGGCCATTGATAGAGCAAAGGCCGATGGCACATTTATAAGGTAGAAAAAGAAATGGGCAGACTGGATGGGCCTTGCGGTCTTTATCTGCCATCAACTTCTATGTTTCTATGCTATCCAGCTATGTTCACTGCCTTCCCTACATTTATCTCAGCTGTTCCACATTAGAAGCAATGCCCATCATTTCACCATTTTTCACCACCCAGAACCCCTCTATCCACATGAGAAAGGTAATGCCCAATATTGCACTCTAAGATTTTAAAGTAGAAATTCATATCAGGCCTTTTTTCACAGGCACCAGCAAAGTTTACACACACAGGCACTTTTACCCACAATGTTGCCATAGAGTTATATATCTGTTAACTTTTTAAGCTGCTGTGCCATTTTAAGACCAGAGGGGTGTTGGGGCTATTTATTGTGTACTGTGCCATTCCCTCTTATGACCCAAGGAATTCCAGGGTTACCTACTGTATCTGCTTAACTTTTCAAACTGAAACTTCTTAAACTGCTCTGCCCTCTTATAACTGAAGGAGTACCAGAGTTATTTATCCCTGGACTGCACCCTGCACTCTTATGACCCAAAAGGTGCCAGGGCTGTTTATCTGTGGACTGTGTCCTGCTCTGTTATGACCCAAGGGGGTATCAGGGTTATTTATCTGTGGACTGCACCATGCACTCTTATGACCTGAGAGGTGCTAGAGCTATGTATCTTATTTTTTTACAGTTTTGTTAATTTCAGTGGACTGGCCCCATCATCAAGCACCAACTCCTCCAGCTCCAGCTCCCCATGTACTTAACGTCCCATTTCCCTCCCATAGTGAGGGTGGCCAATAGGCCACAAAATGGATCCTAGGGTGAGATGTGTGCCATGTCACTGGGTGTTGGGCCTATGGAGGGTTGGTTCAATCATGCTGGCCAAGCCTTGTTTTCTCCCTCCTATGTTTTGGTCCCTTGGGAGGGTAGAAGTGCAGTGCCATCTTGATGGCCCTATGTATGCACCCCCACTTAGGAAATCAGCAGCTGCTGCTCCTCTTCCTCCTCCCACCCCCAGCACTGCAGTCTCTATGCTACCTTAACCACCACTAGTGGTTTGGTAAGCACCAGGAACTGCATCCCTCCCTCCCTCCCTGGAGAAGGAAAGCAGTCCATCAGGTGATCAGTTCTCCTTTCCCCCAGCCTACCGTCTGACACCACAAGTTCACACCTGCACACAAATCACCAGCCCCACAAGCAGAAGCACAACTGCTATGGCTGTGGGCTGGCATATATCGTAAATGTTTTCATTGCCTTGCCCTTTTATGACCCAAGGGTTGTAGCAGCTATTTACCTGTGTACTATGCTCTGCCCACTTATAAACTGAAGGATGCTGTGGTTTTATACCTAAAAACCTTTAAAATTGCACTTGCGTTCTTGCAACCTGAGTGTACTACGTCTTTCTCTGTCATAATGCAAGAGCTGCTGGGGCTATTATTATTGGTGTACGATACCTAACCCTCGTATGACTTGAAGAGTGTTGGGGATGTATCATATCCGTCTCTGCATGAGATGTGCTGGGATAACACAGTGCGTCCTACTATTTGGCCCCCTGTTGTGTGCCCTATTACTAATGCCTGCCTCTGGCCACTACACTATCCCTTTATCTGCTCCCCCAGTTCTCCTCACTGCTGCAAAGTCTGCAGTCATTCAGCTCACTGCCTCACTGCTGACATTCATGGTAGGGGATTCAGGACCAAGGCTCTTACACTTCCCCTTCCTAAAGCCTGCTGCCTAAAATTGGCTGCATCTGCTAGTGGATGGCAGAGGTAAAGATGGAAGTTGTGATGGTTACTTAATCCTGGCTGTCCCTCATGATCCATGATGCTGACACTGCTGTGCTAGGCATTGTTACCACCAAGACTAGGATAAGAGGAGTGATGGAGTAGCCATGTTTTTGGCTCTGGACCTCTGCTTTGAGGCAGCTATGAGCTAACCTATTCATGCCTCACATGAACTCCATGGATTCAACAGTTTTTTTCCAACTGGTCTTTACTGTAGAGCTCACAAAGACTTTAATGTGTTTGTCTCCTGGAACTCCGATAGTATGCTATCCACTGTTTGAGTCAGCTACTTTTGGGCAATGGGCTGGATATTCAAACTGCGCCATTCTGTGCTGCAAGCCCTTGCGCTGCTCAAAAATGTTGCGCAGGGGTGTGGCTGGGGTGATATTCAACGGAGTTGCGCTATTGAGCAACTCCTTTGAATATCGCTCCCCGGCCACAGCCACTGTACATGGCGCAGTGGAACTTGCGCCACTGCAAGTGGTCAGAGTGGAGCATTCAGATGCGGTGGCGCAGGTTCCATTGCACCATGCGCAAATTTCCGATATTCAAAAGGTGACATGCAAATGGTGCCATAATTTATGCAAGGTGCACGGGGTCCATTTGCATCTAATTATGGAATCATTTGCATGCCATTAGCATGCAGGTGTGCCGATCCCCGACGACTTGCGCCTGGCGCCCTGCCAGGCAGCAGCCATCGGGGACCGACGCCCCCTGCAGCCCGATCGTGGGCAGAATAGTATTCCTTCCCCCCCCAGCAGCCCAATCGGGTGTAATGTAAACCCCCCCGTAGCCCGATCGCGGGTATAACATACTGTCCCCTCTGTAGCAGCCCGATCGCGGGCATAACGATTAACCCGCAATAGCCCAATCGCGGGCATAACGCCCACCCCCAAAGACCAATATCCCTGGTGGTCCAGTGGACCGTGAAGCCCGATTGCGGGCGATTAAGTAATCCTTCCCCAACCCCAACTAGCCCGATGCGTGGGTATAGGAACTCCTTCCCCACCCTCAACTAGCCCGATCGCGGGCATTATGAAATCCTTCCCCCACGACCATCAATACACCCGCCTGCCGCCCGCCACCCTGCCGACTGACAGCTCAGTGGCTGCACACCCATTGGTTCAGAGCAAGAGCCAATGGGCGGTAGCCCATACCATACAAGGCAGTCCAGATATGTGAATGAACGAGCTGTCAGTCAGCGGGCGCGGAGCGGCAGGGTGGTGGTGCTGCCACCCGCCAGCTGACGGGGAGCGGGTGGTGGGCTCTATGGTGGTGTGTGGGTGGGCGCTACTAGATCACCAGGGATATTGGACATTGGGGGTGGGTTTGCCCTTATGCCCGCGATTGGTTTCGCAGTCCACTGGAACACCAGGGATATTAGTCTTTGGGGTTGACGTTATGCCCGCGATCAGGCTAGTGGGAGAGGTTAATCTATGTTATGCCGCAGTTGGGCTGCTGGGGGGAACTGTATGTTATGCCCAGCGATCGGGCTGAGGGGTGCTATTATACCAGCGATCGGGCTGCGGGGCTGGGGAACAAGTGGAGGGCCACCCACAGGTGGCAGCTGCTGTGTTGCACCCTGCAAGCGGCAGCTCACCTGGTGTCCTCGACTTACTCCTTTTTTGGCTCAAAGTTGCCTGCACAACTCTGCATGACCCGGCTGAATATCGGGCTGTGCAGTTTATGCATGGTTCCTCCCCCTCTGGTTGAGCATGCCTTCATTAGCATTGCGCTGCTGCTCAGCATGATTTGGGAGGCGCAACTGCCTCCTGCTGAATATCGCAGAATGGCGCAATTTCAGACTTGCGCAGGTGCAACCTTATTGCGCATGGCGCAACCCTTTTGAATATCCAGCGCAATGTGTTTAATTATTGGGCATTGCAGGGTCTTATTTTTTTCCTAGTTGGCAGGTTCAGAGGTTTAGTCAGAGTTCTAAAACTTATCCTATATGTTTTTGTCAATCCAAATAAACTGTCAAAATAGAAAGTGAAAATATTTATAATAGTACCCAGGGATTGCTAAGGACAGTGTGGGGAAAAGGAAGCATGACAACAAGTTAAGCTTAATTTTCGCAGTGTGGCCCAACAATGAAAGGGGAACTAAAGCCAGTGGAACACATTTGATTTGACCACACCAAACAGTTTCACATACTGCAAGTGAAAGTAAATAATGTAGTCAAGTACATAGATATAAACACCCCCCCCAAAAAAAAAATCTTATTTCTAGCAGCCCATGTAAACAGGATCAGAGCATCAATTGCTGTAGTTCTGGTCCCACTAAGTTGCAGTATTTGTGACTTTAAAAAATTAATTTCAAACCCTGACTACACTGTGTATACATTAAGTATTTGTAATAAAAAGTGATGCATTCCCTAAGATTGCTAACATAAATAAGAGTATCGTCAGCATACACTGAAAATGTCAGTTCGCACCTCATGATGGTGATACCAGATAAAGACACATTACTAACAGCTTAGTATATAAAGAAAACAGGTGGGGAAACGGAGCACCTCTATTGAGTACCACAGTTTAAAGAAATATTTATCAAAAACACTCTCATTCACTTTGACTGATGCCACTGATAAACTACCTGCATACTGGAGATAAAATAAGGACCAAAATTAAAAACCATCAATATGCGAAACAACGACAAAAAAGACCGAGCCACCCAGTCAAATGCCTTCTTGGTATCCACAGTACTGTAATTGCCAACTGAAGAGAATCATTCTGTTCAGTTCCAGACAGGACAATGTGAAGGTGTCTGCATCGTTGGAAATGTGTCTACCATGTATAAAACCTGTTTAATCTGGATGACTAATGGGGAATGAAAAATTAAACTGGATAACCATCCTTCCGTGCCTTAGCCAACTTTAAGTGTTTTGTAGTCTGTAACAGTTTTGCTTGTCAAGTTGGTTCATGTATTGCACCCTTAGCCTCATCAGCAAATTGAGAAAGATGACATTTTTTTGGGGAATCCTTTATGTACCTCGGCCTCACCATCGACCAAGGTCTCACGTTTAAACAACATGTGGAACAAGTCACTAAAGTAATCCATACAAAACTCGGATTACTGTATTGGATTAAGGATCAATTAACCCCAGAAGCCAGGACTGCTATTGCAGCCAGTGTTCTACTTCCAACACTAACATATGCTGCCCCAGTCATTCAGGGTATTACAAAGCTGGAGTACAGGAAATTATGTGCTCTATACAACAAGGTGGCGCTTGCCACCTTATCCCATTCCAGGAGTCACCACTGTGAGGCGTTAGCTAAGCTAAACTGGCCATCCTTAGAGCCGCCTCAGTTACCCTGTGCTCTGTCTGACGAAGAGATTATTAGCCCCACACCTCCCCTGAGTCTAGTGGGACTCCTCACAGTAAAAGAAACCAGCGCAGCCTAAGGTCCCTCGGGCTTGAATGCTACTAGAGGTACCCAAGGTTAGACTAAGGCAGGTCAGAATTCTTTCATGCACGCTGCCCCTGCCTTGTGGAACAACCTTCCTCTGGAGGTAAGAGAAACCTAATCGTGCCGAAGCTGCCAAGACTCAAGACCTATCTTATGACAACAAGCGTATGCCAGTGCCACCGCACCTGACACTACTACTACTGTCCACAACTTGCCTACTTACCAAACCAAAATCTCTAACCCTCCCCACAAGGTAGCACTAACTTTTCCTCCCCCTCTCTGAACCCTCCCGATGCTCCAGAACTATTATACCTAACGAATCTCCAGTACTGTCACGCTAATATGTAGGACAAAGAAGACTGTAATGTGATGTAATGGAATAACAACTTTTCAACTACATATATGAAACCACTATTACAACTGCTATGTGTACACAGCCGAATACTGTATACCCATGATAACCTGTATCTGCTTATGTTCTACTGTTTAATTATTATTGTATTGTTATTCCCGGGTCGCCCCTGAAAAAGGGACCTTCGGGGCCCAGTGGGCCTACCCGGTCATCAAAATTCAATAAATAAAATAATAATATTCTATGTTTGTGTGTGTCTATCCACAGTGGCCACATGCTTCAAATGTGAACCTAGGTGCACACACATAAACCTAGGCTCCTTCCTTCCTCCCTACCTAGCTCAATTCCCTTCAGACCTGTGATCTCAAAATTGATTTCTTTCTAGCCTGATTCCCTAGTTCTTCCCACTCTGTTGCCTGATCCCCCACTAGATCCCCTGCTGTAATCTTTGATTAGCCTGACTCATGACTTGCGCTTTCCCAGGAGTTAGCACTGTGTTCATTCTAAATCGCCTCTTCCTAGCTAGCCCTGCAACAAGTTCCACATTTTTTTATTTGCAGTGGCCTCCCACTTTTGTTCTCCAATCTTTTCTATTTTTGTAGGCCAACAATTTAATTTTCAGATAGCTGAGTGGCCCCCTCCATTACTCACAGTGCTTGTGTGTTGGGAGGGGGATCATCATTTCACTGATGATGTTAGGCAGACCAATCTGCCTAACATCATAAATGATGCAATGAGCCCAGTCATCTTCCTCACAGGTGTGGACTCAGTCTATCAGTGGGACTAATGTGGACTTGCTTTGGGTTAAGGAGGGGGAAGTTGTGGTATCTGGAAGTATAACTACTGCTCGCCCAAAACAAAATTGCAGATCGTGAGGCAGAAGAGGTGGACCTCTACAAAAAAGGTATGTGGGTGACCGAAGTACTCCATTTAGGATACACTCCTTCCTCATGCACTAGGTAGAAATACCCATTTAAATGGGGAAAACAGGCTGTCAAATACCTGGGAATTAAAACTGCAGATTTAGCAGATCTAAAGAGCTTTAACTACCCCATTAATGCAAAATATACAGGCAAATCTTGCCAGGTGGCAGAACCTGCCCTTCTCCCTTCTAGATCACATCTGACCAATCAGAATGGATGTATTACCAAGGTTCCTCTACCTGTTTCAGTGTCTACAATAACATCCCTCTTGAGAAGAATTCCAACATTGGAGCAAATATATTTCTTGTTATCTCTGAGCAGGTGGGCGCCCTAGAATCACATTCAGTAAATTGCAAGTGGTGAAGATGAAGGGAGGTCTGCCATTACACAACCTACAACTTTATTCCCAAGCTGCACAAATACATCATGCTATGTTGTGGAGGCAGAGGACACAGGATGCTAGATGGTTAGAAACTGAAACTCAAAGCATTCCCCCAGAAGTAGATAAAGTCTTGTTTGGTCACCAAAAAGTCAGAAATACTGCCCACATATCGTTCTCTGACATGCCCCAAACTGAGAATGTGGTAACTAGTCCTGAGCAGTAATAAGACAAATAAGGAAGTTGCAATATCACTACACATCCTTGCATATGACCAGGGGTTACTTATCAGCATCCAGCACAACTTGATCATAGCTGTGTCATCTGATTGAGACTAGGCCTATCATGTGTTTTTCAGTTTTATGAGGATGGGGTATTCAAATCATTTGAATAGCTCCTAATGGAGTATAGATCATTACGGAGTCCTATAACTTAAATATTATCTGAGAAACAAGGTCTGCCTCCAGATAGATCATGAGACCCTTACACTCATTTTACAATTAGTGTAGGGAATTAAGGGATATATGCCAAGTCATTTTATATCCATATGTTATCAAGCTTTACAAGCCAGGCAGGTGATAAACATGGATCATATAAAACACACATGGGAAGCAGAATTGTCAGTACAGCTGATAGAGCAGGACTGGACAAAACTTTGGTACAGACAATACAAAATAATAAGTTTGTACATATGGAGAGAATACTGATGGAAAAACAGCCGTGAAATATTTTAAGACACCCCATATTATAGCGAAATACAATCTGCCAACACATGACAATGCTGGAGAGGGGGTTGAGAAGAGGTGGCAACACACACACACATATATGTATTCTGGGTGTGCCCAGTCCTCCTTCCATTCTGGTCCCAAATTGAACAAGAAGTTAACAGCACTGTCCAAGGATATGGGAAATTGCACCCTAATGCAGCCCTATTATTACTATACCCACCACATATCAAGAATAAAATAAGCATTTACCTTCTCAATATAATGCTAACTGCTGCTCAAAAAAAATCCACACCATGGCTGGAACAAAACTCACCCTCTATAACACATTATGAGGACACTGTCCTAGTTGCATTCAGATGGAGAAGTTAACAGCTAAGCTGCAAGACCCACTCCCAAAATGCAAAACAAATGGAATGGGTGGCTGCTGCACATTATGTCATACAGACAGGATATCACCTCCTGAGAGAAGCAGAGCGATATGTGGGAAAAACAAGTGAATGACTGAAGGGAAGGCCATACTGGAGGGAAGGGCAAGAATTCCATGTGGGCACCCTTTTGTTTTATCTACAGGGAAAGCTAGAGACGATAGAGAATTCCAAAATATATACTGAAGGGGAAGGTCTCAGGGACCTAACTATAGGACTCAGACTTAGGAATACTCATACTCTACTGTCAGAAAAGAAAGCTGCTTTCAGAGTCCTGAAAAATGTAATAATGATGAATGATAACGTGATTTACCTTTTGTTCCTCCCCATGGAAATCCTCATCACTGAAAACAACTGTACAGACTGATGCAATGTATTTTCGCAAAATTCAATAAAATTTAAGTTTAAAAAAGGTATGTTGGACTTTTGAGGGGTGAAGTCAGGCTAATACAATGAGCGTCGCCCACTGAAACCACCCTGGAGGGTTTTAAAACAAGATTCCTTGCAGTCTGGAACCACTATGCCCCACTTAGACAGGCCAGGGTGCGTGGTGCCCACTTGCTATGAATCACATCTGACATCATTGCCAATCTCAAAGCAAGAGACATGGCCTGGGCAGCATTTAAAAAATCAGGCCAACCACAAGTGCACCTAAAATACCGTGGTCTGTGCAACGCTTGCACCAGGCTAATTCACCAGGAAAAAAACTATTACTTCAGTACTGCCTTCCACTCAAACATAAATCATCCAGCCAAATTCTGGAAGGTCCTCAAATCCCTTTTTACCCACCCCCCAACCTCAAATGCCCACCTTAAACATAGGCACAACCACAGTTACCAACTCTCCAGCAGTAGCCACTGCTTTCAACTCCTACTTTATTACCTGCACTGCTGCCCTGTTATCCTGTCTCCCTCCTGCCCTACCCCCTCCCCACCAACCACACCAGACCAAGCCCACCACCCAACTAATCCTTCTTCTTCCGTACAGTTACATCACTGAAGGTGTATCATGCTTTACTAGCCCTCAATCCATCCAACGGCAAATGTCCCACCTCCCTCGATGCTAAAATGTTGTACCTATCGGCCCCTTGCCATTGCCGCCCCATGCCCCCCCAGGCTGCTATCTTCAACCTGTCCTTCTCCCTAGCCTCAGCACTGGCTGAATGGAAGCACGCCACAGTAATCCCGCTACCCAAAGGCGGTGATCCCTCCAGCCCAGGGAACTACCACCCTATTTCCCTTCTACCCATACTGGGCAAAATCCAAGAAAAACTTGTACTCTCTCAGCTCTCCACCTTCCTAGACTCCTCCTCCTTCTGCACTCCATACCAGTCTGACTTCAGGAAGTCCCATTCCACCACTACCACCCTCCTAAGGCTCACGCACTCCATCCTCTCTGCCATGGATAAAGGGCACATCACCTCAGCCATCTTTGTCGACCTAGCAAAAGCTTTCGACACAGTATCCCACTCCTTCCTCCTCTCTATGCTCACCAGCACGGGGCTCTCTAGTTTGGCCACCAGCTGGTTCAAATCATACCTAATTGGCTGAACGCAGTCTGTCAGGATTGAAAACTCCACCTCTGCCCCTCTCCCTGTATCCTCGGGGGTGCAACAGGGCTGAGTCCTGGGGCCAGTCCTGTTCTCTATCTTCCTAAACAACCTGTCCCCTGCCTGCCCACATGCCTCCATTCACATGTATGCTGATGACACAGTGCTGTATACATCCAGCCCATCCCCTACTGATGTGGCTACCACTTTACAGCAGGACTTCAACAGTGTCCAGCTTTGGTTTAGGTCCAATCAGCTCCACTTTAACACCAAAAAAAGACAGTCTCCATGACCTTTGGCACTAGACAGAGACTCTCTCTCGGTCCCCCACAGACCTACCACACCCTAGACGGGACTTCATTGGAGGCCTGCTCCCCCTTCGGATACCTAGGGGTCTGGCTTGACCAGCACCTCAACTTTTCTGTACACATTGATGACATCCACAAAAAACTACACCCCATACTGGGTGCACTTTACCGTAATCATGGTTGCATCCTGCTGCCAGCATGCCATGTAATTGTACAGAAAATGATTCAACCAATTTTTGAGTACAGAGACTTGAACTACAGTGCCGCCCCCAAGTCCACCCTGGTCAGACTAGACCCCCTCTTTCATTCCTTCTGTTGCTTCCCCATTGACTGTCCTTATTCCACCCATCACTCTACCAGCCCACGGGACTAACCTCCCTTCAGGATCGCAGATCATCTCACTGCACTTGTCTCACTGCCAAATTCCGGCTTCAGTTCCTGCCCTCCTACCTATCTTCGGTTTTGTCCACCTACTCACCCCCAGTCTATGAGCTTAGACAAACCAACTCATACCTACTACATATTCTCTTCAGGTCCACCTCAACAGGCCAAGCAGCTTTTAGCTACCATTTGTCCAAACTATAGAATTCACTCCCTCCAGACATTCAACTAACTTTGACAGCCCAACTCCCAAATGGTCTTCTCTCAGCACTCTTCTCATCCACTTGCTCATACACCTAATTCACACCCTCAGCTAGGTCAGTTACCCCCCACACCCCCAGACTCACCATGAGCCACTCTTAATACATACCTTCTAACACTCTTAAGATACATAGCGCCTGTCTCATGTCTCACCCCCATGTTAACACATCATTGTTAACGCTGCATAATTTGTTTGCTTAATACTGCCTAATGAATACTGTCTTACTGTATTATTGTCACCATGTTTTACCATTTTGTACTATTTACCCCTCTGTTGTTATGACCATGTTTTTCATTTTTGTACCATTGTACCCAATGTCCTCCTTATTCTTGTGTACTATCCCCAGGACGCATCTGGGAATCGAGTGGCACTCTGCTCAGCATGCCTTTCTAGTAAAACTCTTCAATAAATAAATAAGTTGTGGGATTTTGAATTAACACAGTGCCAGCCAGACTAATCATAGAGTAAGGCAGTAGAGGGGAGCTTCCGGGGAGGAGGGTGGATGGGTTTGGGAGGGGGAATTTATTGGAGGAATCAATTTTGAAGATTGGGTCTTGAGAGGCTCGGGTTAGGAAGAGGAACCTATTTTGGAGTTCAGGCTAGGGAGGGGGAATCTATTTTGGGGTTCAGTCTAGGGAGTGGAATCTATTGGGGTGAACAGATTTGGGAGAGGGAATCAATTTTTTGGATCGTGAGGCTTGGGATCAGGCTAGTCATAGTTCATGATAGGTGGGGGTCATTTAAAGGGGGGATCAGCTCTATGGATGGGACGAATCAATTTTGGCAATTGTGAGTCTTTGGGAAGTGGGCTTGGCAGGAGGAATCAGCTGAGAAATTGGGATAGAGAAGGAAAATCTATTTGGGGGAAATTGGTCTATAAAGTTGGGATTAATTTGGGGGACTGTGGATCAGGGGAAATCGACCAGGGAGGTGGAGTTGGTATAATCTCAGATTCAGGAGGGTGTGTGGGAGATTCAGTTTTTATCTGGAGCCAGATTATTTATTTTTTTACAAAAGTGTCAAAATAATTTTTAACTTGTTGGCTATCGTGAGATGTTTATTAACTAAATTTTCTTTCCTATAATATAGTATATTACATTTCTGCTACTACGACTTCTTAGATACATTCCTGCACGTGCTGTGCATGGATCACTTCCATATATCCAACAGGCCGAACTGCATATGTGGCTGGTAGCATTGGGTAATTACTCAGAGTCAGGCACTAAACACACACAGTCATTTATTTTTTCTTTGGAAACCACACGAGGCCCAGTGTGTGCAAGGTCAGTTTACAAGAGTGACCAGGGAGCCAGGGAGGTTATGTAACTTTCTTAGGGTCACATAGTAAGCAGGATGAAGTTGTGGGAATCACACCTTGGTCTTCTGAATATAACAAACTCATTCACAGCTTGTTGCTCTAACCTCTAGGCTTGTTAGCAGTGTCAGTGGCTCAGCAGGTTGCACACTCACCTCTTAGGCTGGAAGATCAGAAGGCTGTGGGTTTCATCCCTACACCAGGAACTTGGGTTAAATCCCAGTACTGACACTGTAGTGCAGCATGAGGGGGTGTTTAACTCCTGAGGTACTATCTTTCAGATGAGACTTTAAACTGAGGTCCCGTCTGCCTGTTCAGATGGACATTAAAGATCCCATAGCATTTCTCAAAAAGAGTAGGGGAATTTTTATTGTGTACAAAATATAAACAATACATTATACACATCATAACAGGAACACAAATATATACAAGTACAAGAAAACAGTATAATGGCTGTATTTATATTCATACTAAAATGGTCATCCTTATATTCATATCCCATATCTGCACCTCTTACTCTTATTCACCCTGTACTAGTTGATGTCTTAATCGTATATTATCCCTATGTTTAGGAACCAAGATCAACCATATGTTTTATAATTAATACATGCAAGTCATCCTAGAAATACACATTCTGTTGTGAATCCTAAATCTGGTTTCTTCATGTTAAGTCTTGTAGTATATTTGTCACTCCCTTCCATCTCTTTTTCCACAAGGCCAGCGGCAGGGTAGATTTATCATACAAACTTTGTTTTTTCATTTCCTTTTCAGTTTGTATTAGAACAGTTAATGGTGTTATGTCTACTTGTTGGAGTACATACTTACACCTTGCTTGTCATAAAAAAAAAAAAAAAACTTCACTTATGTACAAATAAGTCTCAGAATTCTTTCATCTATGCCTCTAATAGCTTCCACACATCCTGTCACTATATTCTCATATGTCATCCTACCCCAATGTACATTCTTTCATCTCACAGCTAATAGTTTACAAAATTGTGAGGTATAGTAACAATCAATCAGAAAATGTTGTACTTATTCTTCTTGCTGACTACACTGTATCCTTGGACAAATCCATTCTTCCTGTCTCTTATGTTTATCATTACCCTTGACTCCTAAATGGCAGTGACAACATAGCCATACTACATCCCACATTCTCTGGGGTGTTCTCTTGTCTGTCTGCTATAACTCTATGTTTCTATGTTTAGTGAGTTGCATTACTTTATACTCTATGAGGCTAGTGTATGCTTGTGCCTGCATTGTGCTGTATAAGGTGTATCTGCTTGGAACTAATACTTGGAACATTTTAAATTTCCATTGTTAAATTTTGAAGAGCTCAGGTAGGATATAATATGGGATGTATGCTTGTTTCTTTAAGCCTTGATATGATGTAGTCCACGTAGTGATCAAGGGATCCAGCAAGATGGACATTATTTTTTTCAAATCGTGTATTCCTAGAGCATTGTATCTCATGATATTACACTGTAGAAATATACTAAAAAAATAGCTTATTAGGTTTAGTAGGCATAAGCCCCCATCTTTGTATGTTCGATATAACACATTTCTTTTTATGGGCTTCAGGCAGCTCCCCCATATCTTTTGAAAAACTAAACTGAGTAATCGTACATCTAAGTTACTTGGTGGTGGGTATATTGCACTGAGATATGTAAATATGGGTAATAAAAATTTCTTGACCAATAAGACTTTCTTCTTTTTCATTTGCTGCTGTGACTTCCTTCTCTGAACTTTTTCAGAACATTGATTTATTTTGCTATTCCAGCTGTTCATAGCAACATTACTTTTTCCATAAGTGATCCCTAAGATGCTTATGTCATCATCTTTGGTTTTTATTTCCTGTATGTCTGGTACTTTTTCAGTATTTTTGCTTAATATATATCCCCTACTTTTCCCAGAATTTATGCTGATCCCAACCTGCTCTGAAAATTTCTTTATTTTCCCTAAAGCTCCCTCTGTCGCTGTCTTATGTGGTACTAGGAGGCAAATATAATCTGCATGTGCAGTTATTTTGGTTATGTTTCCTATCCCCAGAATTTCTATACTAGCAATAGCCCTATCTTATTGTATTATTTTGAGTAAGGGGTCAATACAGAATACATATAACAATGGGCCCATTGGACACCCCTGTTGTATGTTCCTATTAATTTTAGTCAGTGGTCCCACAAATCCATTTACTAAGGGTTTTGCGGCTGCAATTCTGTATATATTCATAACCCATTTGGGGAAAGGGGCAGGGAGTCCATAAGTCTGCAGTACCATTTCTAGATATTTGTGAGGTATTTTATCAAATGCTTGTTCCTGGTCCAAGCTTAATAAATACCCATTTATTTTACCCTGTACTCTTAATTCATTTATTTCTCTGATAGTTAGTTGATTATCTTGGATATTTCTCCCTTGTACTGTGCATATTTGTCCTATGTCTATTACATGTGGTGCTATTTTTGCTAGTCTGCCATTTAAAATTTTCATGAGGATTTTCATATCAGTATTCATCATACTAAGTGGCCTCCAGTTACTTAGGTCTTTTCTGTAATTTTTTTTTTTTGTATATAAAAATTTGGATAGACAGACCCAATTGTGGTGCTACATGGCCTGTTTCCAACATTAAAAAAGAGGCAGTATAGAGCAGTGGTTTAAGGCTCTGAGCTGCAAATCTGGTGACATCCAGCAGACCAGACCTGGGTTTGAATCCCATAGCTTCCACTTGCATACTGTGTGACCCTGAGCAAGTCACTTAACTTCCCTGTGCTCCCAGGTTGCTCCTGTAAAAAAGCTTTCAGCTTAGTGTGCTACACCTGGTTAAACAACTAAATAAAAAAAGGAAAAAGATTACTGGTAATATTTCCATAAGATCTGACACAAATACTTTATAAAATTCAGATGCCAATCCATAAGGTCCTGGAGTGGTGTTATTTTTCAGGGTCTTAACTGCTCCTTCAATTCTTGTGCTGTTGTAGGGGAGATTAGCTGTTGATCTGGCTCTTTAGGTATCTTTGGTATTTTCATATCCCTTAAAGCATTCTTATACATTTCTTCTAGGGTATCTGCCTCTTTATAGATTTTATTTTGTATTTATTTTTTATTTTAGTCTTTGGTAACCGGGTAAGGCCCACTAGGCACAAGTGCCTGTTTTCAGGGGTGACCTGGGAGCACTGGGCGGTTAAGTGACTTGCTCAGAGTCACACAGAATGCAAGTGGAGGTTGGAGAATCAAACTAAGGTCTGGTCTGCTGGATGTACCAAGCTCGTTCACAGCTCATTACTCTAACCTCTAGGCTATATTGCCAGATTGTCCTCATACACTGATTAATCAGTGTCAAAATATAATTTTTTGAAGTTACCTCCCTCCCTCCTTGTGTATAGAGTGCGTCTATGACTCTTTGTTCCCTTCTTTTTTTACAGCTCTTGAACATGTCTCCAAGCCCAGTTTTACCAGGTGTGGCAATCCAATGTTCATGTAGTAGTGAGGTCACTCTAGAGTACTGTATTTTCTTCATTTCTTTTTTCAGGACATGTATTTGTGGTGCATAAGCTCCAAAACCGTTGTTTACCAGGCTTAAGATTTTATGGTATTGTGCTCTTAAAGTGAGATACTTTTTATATTGCCCTATGGACACACTTCTTGCTATTTGTGTTGTAAGCTTTTTTAAATCATTTTTTGCCTCTCCCCACCATCTACTTAAGTCATCTGATATACATGCTACTGTTTTTCTAGCTTGCCGCAGTGCAATGAAAATGGGTTAAAATTTGACCCTACCTTTTTTTCTTCCTGGTCAATGCCAGATGTCTTTTAGTTTATTTTAGTGGTAAAATTTTCATTTTTTTGTCATCATTTAAGAATTTATGAAAGTTTTAAAGTAATTATTTCTTAAGAAAAAAGATGGCTGCCTCATTTTTGCACAGAGATAATATTGAGGACCCGAGGAGGGTAAGACTCCAGACAAAAAAAGCAAATGTACAGTACACAGCCTAGAAAGCATCCAGAAAACCCAGATCAACAGTTCTGCCAATATTTTTCATAAACAGAAAAGTTGCTTTTTGGAATAACTTTTTTTGTTGCACTGCTGCTTTAACCTGAGCTATTGTATCTTGAAATTTCAAAAAGTTTGTGTTTAATTTCCATTAACCTTTCCCCATAGAGGTTACATAGATACATAGACAGTGTTGGCAGATAAGGGCCTATGGCCCACCCAGTCTGCCCATTTGAGCTTGTAAGTTCAGTTTATGTTTTCCTAGAAGTCTGTTGCCCTTTACCCCTGACCTCCAGAATTCCTTTATGTCTATCCCATGCATTCTTAAATCCCATGATTGTTTCAGCCCCCACCACTTCCTCTGGCAGGGTGTTCCACTTGTCCACCACCCATTCTGTGAAGAAATTCTTCTTCATGTTTCCTCTGAATCGCCCTCCCTCCAACTTCATCCCATGCCCTCTAGTCCTGTAACATCTTTTTGCTTAAAATAGTGTATTCCTGCACCCTGTTCCTCCCTGTAAGATACTTGTATGTCTCTATCATATACCCTCTCCCTCCTCTCCTCCAGGGAGTACATGTTCAGTTCCTTCAACCTGTCCTCATAGGACTTGTGATGCAATCCATGCACCATCTTTGTTGCCCTCCTCTGAACCTTCTCTATCCTGTCTATGTCCTTATGTAGGTAAGATCTCCAGAACTGTACACTGTAGTCCAGGTGGGGCCTCACTAGTGTCTTGTATAGTGGAATTATGACCTCCCTTTTCCTGCTGGTGATGCCCCTGCCTATGCATCCCAGCATCCTATTTGCTTTACCTGCTGCCTTGTCACACTGTTTCCCTACCTTGAGGTCATCAGAGATGATAACCCTAAGATCCCTTTCCTTCTTGGTGGATGCTATATCCTCACCCCCCAACTGATATATTGTGCCAGGGTTTTTGTGCCCCATTTGCATTATCTTGCACTTCTTTGCATTGAATTTCAACTGCCAAATCCCTGACCATTATACAAGTTTCTACAGGTCCCTTCTCATTCTGTCTACACCCTCTGGCTACTCTGTTACAGAGCTTTGTGTCATCAATGAACAGTGAAATTCTGCCTACTATATCCTGCACAATGTCACCGATGAAGATGTTGAATAGGATTGGTCCCAGCACTGATCCCTGTGGTACCCCACTGGTCACTCTTCCGTCTGTGGAGTGACAGCCATTTACCACCACCCTCTGTGTCCTGCCACCCAGCCAGTTACCTACCCACCACACTACTGTCCTGCCCACACCCATATTCCCCAGTTTGTGTAATAGTCTTCTATGTGGCACAGTGTCAAAGGCCTTGCTGAAGTCCAGATAGGCCATGTCCACTGCCTTCCCCTGATCCACCTCCCTAGTCACCCAGTCAAAATTCAATGAGGTTGGTCTGACATGACCTCCCTGGTGAAACCATGCTCCTTGGGTCCTGTAGTCCATTGACAACCAGATGTCCCGCAATCTCTCCTTCAGTAGTGCTTCCATGATCTTCCCACTACCAAGGTGAGGCTGACTGGTCTGTAGTTCCCGCTTCCTCTTTGTTCCCACTTTTGTATAAGGGGACTACATCTGCTGTCCTCCAGTCTTTGGGTACCTCCCTGTTTCCAGTGATCGCTAAACAGGATAGCCAGAGGTTCAGCCACCACCTCTTAGTTCTTATGACCTGGGGTGCACCCCATCTGGCCCCATTGCTTTATCAACTCCTATTACTTCCAGTTCCTTCAGGACCCTTTCTCATGTAAAGAGACTTGTGTCCATTTCTGCACCATTCTCACCCCTTGTACTCCCTTCAGACCCATTACCCTCCTCTTCCTCAGTAAAGACTGAGCAGAAATATCTGTTCAATATGTCAGCTTTGTGTTGTTTGACAGATATATGTTTTCATCATCAGGTGGTCCAAGGTTTCTATAGAGATTAAGTGTGCCCTATGTTTTCACCATCAGGTGGTCCAAGGCTTCTCTAGAGATTAAGTGTGCCCTATTTGCCATCAGTGCTTTAGAGGTAAAAACATAATCAATTTTTGTAGCAAGATTACTTGTATAAAAAGTGTAGCCTCCTGTCGAGTATATACTGTAATATGTGTCCTTTATTTCAAAGTCTTCCACAATGTTGTTCAGTACCTACTGTATGTATCACAATATATTTTAGTTGTTTTAGCCCCTCTATCTGATACTGTACATACACAATTAAAATCTCCTGTCCGAATGATATGCCTGGTGGTTGCCAGGTACAGTTTGATTTGCTGGTATAGTTCCACCCTTTCCTTTTGGGTTTGCGGTGCATATATATTAAGTACCCTCCATACTAGACTTTTATAATTAAAGTCCCGCATCAGTGCCCTCCCTGGGACTATATTCACCAACCTCACGATTGTAAACTCATAGCCTGTAACTAATACCCCAACCCCTCCACAATGTTCTGTGCCAAATGAGTAGTAAGAAAGTCCCCAACACCATAATCTTGAGGCTATATTAATCTCTTCATTAGTATGCAGCCTTGTATCCTGTATGAGACATATATCCAGCTGTTGATCTTTTATAATAGAGAACGTTACTACCTTCCTTCTATTGTTTTTAATGTTGTTGACATTTAGTGTCACCACTGTAAGTAGTTGAGGGGTGGCCATGAGGCTAAAAAGGAAAAACAAGAAAATTAAACCGAAATGTTCAGCATCACGTGTTACTGACTTTTTTCAGTCATCCACTACGTCATGGTCTGTGCCCCAACTGATTTTGTTTAGATCGGGCTTGCTGAACTTTTAAAGTCAATTGATCATCTTCCGAGTCTGAAGTTAGACCAGGTTATGATGAAATAGTAGAAGACATTTCTGAGTCTTCCTCCTGGTCAGTGTCTTGTGTTTGTAAAACCTCGTATTTGTTTTTTTGTAGGTAATTCTCTCTGAGATACAGTCATTTTGGAAATTTTAGTTACTGGGTTATTCTTCTTTAAAGCTCTTTTTTTTTGAGGTTATCATTGTCATTTTAGGTGGGGGCATAATTATCATGTCTTCTACATTCTGAGTCAGATTTCCAGTATCCTGCACAGTCTGGCCTTCTTCTTGTTCTACATGTTCCTCTTGTGTGGCCTTGGTAGTCATAGTATCATCCATGGGAACATATCAATTCGCTCCTGACATTTTGCTCCACGACAACTGGTTCCTGATAACTCACTCCAGCGATAATTGGCTCCTATGATGACCCGCCCCTGACAATTCGCTCCCTGGAAGAGTTACTAAAATTAAGCCAGTTGTCACAGAGTAAAATGAATCCTGGAGCTTACTTTCTTTTTCCTGTATTCTCTCCTTGTAACCACTCCCCCAGGTCACTTGGAAATGAGCTGCTGCTCAGTGTGTATTTCAGATTACTTAATGTGGCAAAAGGTTCTGGGTTTATTACATTAAGGCATCCACTAATATTCTTCCTAATTCTGCCCTTCCATTTTTTACACCCCATACATCCACCAGAGCTGAACCGACTGCATCTCTTGGGGCACAAGAACTGAGCAAGCAGGACAGGAGTTGAGCCTACGAATAATGAGAAACTTCCAGTGCGGCCACTATTTTGCATTCTTTGCAACTTCATTACCATTAGTGTGGCATGAAATTAGCAGGGAATGAGTGCTGTCTCTCATTTGCCATCCGTGCCACATCGCCATAATTCATTAGTGCTGCCTATCGGTGAAACCAGTGGTTGTAGTTGTGCGGGACTTGTTCTCTCGAAGGTGTCAGCTGCTCTTTAAATTCTGTATGTTGCTTCCTTGCCTTCTTGAGCATTCCTGTAGTATTTGAAGCTCCCGAGACTCGGTCCGAAGCTTCCATGTTAACCCTCCCCCAACTGCCCGAATTAAGAGGTATGGCTGATTTAATTTCATGGCCCGATTCTGTTATTTGGACTATTATTTGAACTGACTAGTGTTTTGTAGTGAGGTGCTAGCTGGATTCATTTTGTTCCATGACAACTGAGGGAGTGAATTGTCGGGGGACAGGTTGTTATAGGAGCCAATTATCGCCAGAGCGAGTTGTCAGGAGCAAGTTGTCATGGAGCGAAATGTCGGGAGCGAATTGTCGTGCTCCCATCATCCACAGACTCATTCTCATTCTGTCTTGGGGGGGTTATAGCTCTCTGCTCCATTACCTCAACTTGCTTATGTTAACTTTATCATGTTACCAGCATTTTCTTGTGCTTCTCTGGCTTTCCTCTGTTTCTTGATGCTTGTTTTTGGGCATTTATCAGGATAATATCTTTGTCTGCCCTGTCATGCCTATTATCGGTAGCCCATTGGCCTGTATGATACACATGCTCTGTTTCTTCACACAAATTGCACTTCATGTCATTCATACAATTTGCGCTGTGGTGTCCGTATTCAAGAAGTAAATTGCACTGCACTTTGTCACAAGCGTTACTGAGGTGCATGAGGGACCCGCACTTAAAACATGGCTTCGGCTGTCCCTGGTAAAAACAGTGCCTATCTTTCCTTAAAAAAAGGGAGCTGGGTAAATGCTGGATACCAGTTGTTGTGGTATTTAGTTTGACCCTGTATTTCCAGCCCCTGTCCATATATGCTTTTCATCTAAGATAGGCTGTGGCTGGCCCAAAATGTCACATTTCTGAGAGAGCCAGTTTGTGATGTCATGCACACCGACGCCTTTGTTATGGAATAAAATAATAATTTGTTTGCTTGCCGGTTTTGTTAGGGGTATTGCTTTAAAGGTTAACCATAGTGCAGTGTATCCTAGTTTCTCATAAGACTCCAGAATCTATCTAGTTCCACAGGAGTCTTGAAACTGACATCAAAGATGCTGTCCCCAGCAGCATGTATCAAAGTGTATATCTTGTTGGAAAAAAATCTCATCGATTCTTTTATTAAAGTCCTACCCACATAGATACGGTCAGGGTATAATTCTAGGCCCCTTCCCCCGGTATTGTACACACACTGCATTCTTTCTTTGGGCTGGCATTGCATTTGGAAAAACTTTGTCTCTTTGCCAAAAACCAGCCCAAAGTTGGGGAGCTCTTCTGCCAGGACGAGCCTCACTGTCTTGTTCATTTTCTTGTTCCAGTCTGTCTCCCCATGACGTGTTCGGGCCTTCATCCCCACCCCCTGAGCATTGCAATGTCTGTTTCCTTCCACTTGTTTTATTACTAAACTGGTATGCATTTGGGGGCTATATCTGACATCTTTAGCATGTAAATCAGTGTAAAAGTCATCTACAGTTGCAGACCATTCAGCTTCCTTTTCCTCATTCTGTACACACGCAGTACTGGAGGTGTACCTGGTATTGGGGCTGCCGCTTCAACTGCAACACATATGCCAGAGTCATTCAATTTCCACCCTGCCCCAGAAAGTGCCTTTTCTACTGAATTTTTTCTGTTTTTGTTGCCTGCCAGCTCTGAGTCCTGGGACCTTTTGTGACATTTCCTGCAGATTTTGCTTAACTTTTACTGTTTCAAGCATTGCAATTCATTCACTCACTGTGTTTTTATCGGGTGCTCCATTCCTGTCAGCGTTTTCCTCTGCTTCTCCTGGTGTGGGCATTGGCTGGCCTGTTGGCCCCTTTGATGCAACTGCATCACACTGCAACACACTGACAGTACTGTGAGCCACACTTTCAGTCAATACAGTAGCGGTTCACTCGGTCGAGACATCCTTCAATTCTACCAGCTTTTAAGGTGGGAAATCTTCCTTCTGCAGCACATTTAAAAGCCTTTTAAGCTGTTTTAAAAAGGCCTCTTCTGCAAGGGAGTCGTCTGACTCATGTCCATTCTCCATTTCAACCTCTTCAGTTACACCAAATTGTTCCATTTGTATTATCTCCATTGCTGGACCTGCAGAGGTGGAGATCTGTTCCCCTGTAGGTACACCAGCTGTCTTCTCACCAGCCGGACGTCTGTCTGCCATGACAGACAAGACTATTACAGCACCCCTTACCAAGAGCAGGGGAATTTATTCTTTATTAAATACTCAAACAATACACAAATACAAACTCATTTTGTAACGGCCATTGTCTTTACATGTTCATAACCAAATTAACTTTTCCTTTATGTGACCGCTGTGTCTGAGTCAGTAACCCATGGAAGCTTTCTCCATACATTCCTCATATATATTTCTGTCTGAACAGTTATCTTTATAATATATATGCAAAATTTCTTTGGTAATATTTTATTTAATTTCTTCATAATTAATCTGCTTCTGTTGCAACATAAATAAGCATCTGACATTTCAAATATACCACTTTAATACAGAGAAAATTACATTTAGTGTGCTTCTGTCCCATTTATCCCATTCCCTCCCATATACCCCATAAATGAGATTCTCATAATTTATTTGTTTAATTATTAACATATCCCAACCACTTGGAATATATTCCCAAAATGCTTTTATAAACTCACAGGAGAAAAATAAATGATGCATTGTCTCTAACTGTACAATACAATTCGGTCTTCCACACATCCTTTCTGTTATAACTTTATGTTTCTGATTATCTTTGACGTTTAATTTCTCATGACCACAAAGCCACAAAATATCCCAAAATTTAAGCGGTATTCTCTTGTTTTGGATGAACATCATTAAACTCAGGATCTGTTCTTTAGGACACTGAGGGAACGCACATTCTTCCATGAAATGTCTTTCTAATACTATATTATATAACTATTTTTTATTTTTGTTTATAATATCTCCATAAGTTAACCCCCATCTTTTGAGTCTTACAAAGACTGCTCTTTAATATGAAGGGGCAAACAACACAGTTTTAAATACTTTTAGCCTACCAGACTCCCATCTGCCATACCATGCCTTTATTTTATCTTTTAACAAACTTGTCCACCAATTTTTAACCTGTTGACATACCGGATGTACATTTGCATGTGTAAAATTAATAATAAGAATAAAAGGGGATTTACCATATTCAGGCCACCTTCTGTTACCCTCAAATATAAGATGTTCCTTTTTAGGAGATTCAGTCTACTCCCCCAAACTGCTTGAAAAAATAAACTAAAAAATGTTGTTTCCTTTTCTTTTGGAGGAGGAAAACTACACTAAGATATATAAATACTGGAAGTAAATATGTTTTCACTAAATATATTCTTTTCAACATCCCCATAGTACATTTGTTCCAGTTTTCAACCACTGTTTTCCCTTGCTGAATCTTTCTATCCCAGTTAGTCAGATCCTGTCTACCTTTATCAAATTCTATACCCAGAATCTGCATTGGTCCCTCCTCAACCAGAATTTCTGCTATAGTTGTACTACCACTACCCCCCAATTCACTTTATCCTGCTTTTGTTTGTATTGAAATGAACCCCAGAGGAGTCCCTATACAATTTACAGAAATCAATAGCTCTTTTTATGTCCTTTTCCCTTTTTATCATTAAACATACATCATCTGCATAGGCAGCAGTAGTCAATGGCATTATGAGTCCTGAAACCAGCAAAGGTGAAAAAAATCTTCATCATTCAGAATTCTTATCAGGGGGTCAATACTGAACATAAAAAGTAATGGACTTAAGGGGCAGCCCTGTCGTACTCCCCTTTTTATTGGTATCATTGGTCCCAAAAAGCCATTAACTAAAGGCTTCACCACCACTGTCCTGTAGATGATTTTCATCCATTTTATAAATGTTGCTGGAATCCCATAATATTCTAAGGTGAACCATAAAAAGCTATGATCTACCGAATCAAAGGCTTTCCTTTGATCCAATGTTACAACGTACCCGTGTACGTCTTGAACAGTGCCTGACTCAAATAATTCCCTCAACAAAATTAGCTGTTCTGTTATTCCTTTCCCCGGGACCGCGCATGATTGTGTCTTGGAGATAACATGTTGTGCTGTTTTTGAAAGTCTATTATTTAGTATTTTCATCAATATTTTAAAATCCACATTCAATAAACATATGGGCCTCCAATTATCTAAGTTTTCCCTTTCATCTTTTTTGTATAAAAGTGTCACAATACCTATTAACATTTTCAAAGGGAAATTCCCCTTTTCCAACATGTGTAAACTTCAGCTAATTCATTTCAGATAGAAGAAACTATTAATGTATATATCTCCAATGGAATACCATCATTCCCTGGTACCTTTCCTTTGGGGAGAGATGTAACTACTTCAGTAACTTCTGTAGAGGTAATGTCTTTGCTTATGGCAACACGATCTTCTAAAGGATATTCTAGTATATTTATTAAACTATATAAATGAGAAAAAGCGTCTGTATTTGTATCCTGTTTGTCATACTGAGCCCTCTTATAGCGTGACACCGTTTATAATATTTCTTGTTGTTTTGTTCTAACTATTCGATTTTCATCCCAAGCCTCTGTCATTGTTTTATTTTTTATTCTGTCCTTACAACTAAGAAATGGACAAGTGCCAAACTGTTGTTGCATGGTGAGTGATGTCATTGTTTTATTGTGAAATGTCCTCATTTTTTGTTGAATAACCCCAATTTGCTCCCCATAGTCATGTCTTGCTGTCTGTGCCAAACTCATTAAATGCTGTAGCTGCCTCCTGTATTGATGGTATTTAATCTTCCCTAAATCATTTGTACTGTATGTTTGGTAATTTGTAATAATAAATCTTTTAGGTCCCTCTTCAGACTTTCCCACCATAACAGAGGATTGTCAAAAATATTGAATAAAGTTTTTTTCCCACTAATTAAATACATAATTTAATGCTTAGTGCCATCAATTTGGAGTAATGTTGTATTCAATTTCCACAGCCCTAGACCATTAGTTTGTTCAAATTTTCCTATGAATACAGAGTTCTTTGCGATCTGTGTATTCTACAGATTCAACTTCTGCTGCCTGCACAAAAATCCCTTTGCTCAGAAAAAATAAATCTATTCGAGTGGCATGATTACCCCTTTGAAAAGTGGGTTTAACCTTCTTATGCATAGCTTTATAAGCATCCCTTAGATTGGCCATATGAAGTGTATTGTTTAAAAAGGTCATATCGCTACAGATTTTTGTTGTAGAAGTATCTTTCCCCATATCTTGGCTAGACAATTCACAGTTAAATTCCCCCCAGACTACATTTTGGGTTGAAAACAAAAATGGCCTAATTTGTCTGAATACTTCTAGTCTCTCAGTTTTAGTCTGCGGTGCATATAAATTGATTAACCTATAATAAGTCCCCTTATACTTAATATCTAATAAAAGTACCCTTCCGGTATTAAATCCAGTAATTTTATAAGTTGTATGTCTATCAAAAATAAGATCCCCACAGCTGTTCATGCACCTAAACCAATTAACCAATAAGATGCTCCCTGGTATCATTCTTTTTGTGCCATCTGTATTTCTCTTGTCATATGCAAGCATGTATCCTGCAAAAAAATAATGTCCACACCGCTGGAACCTAAATGTGAAAATATTCCCCCCCTCCTTTTTTTATTCTTAATACTATTTGTATTAATGGTTAATAGGTTCAACTGCTGCGGTACCGACATTCAAGAATCAGGGTGGAGTATGCTGTCTTGTTTTTTCCACTCCTTCTGCTTTTTTTCCCCTCTATTCTTTTTTTTCTTTTGTTCAGCTGTCGTTTTATTTTCTTCACCCATTTCACTGGATTCGGAGTCTGAAAATATCCCAATGCATTTTTTATCCTCCGAGAAATTCCCTGATTCATTCTGTACTGTATCTTTGTCATGAAATAAGGGCTGAAACCTATTCGATGTTCTGGTTTCTGAGATTTTATGCACTTTAGAGGCTCGTTGCCTCCAACGTCTATGCCTAGTCACTCTTTTTGCTACTTCTATGGTAGGGTCAGATGGTGTGGAGGGGACATTTCCTCTCTCACAATAATCTGCTGCACAGTTTGCTCCATCTCACAATTTTGCTGCTCGCTAACCCCACTTGCAGGTATTACTACCTCCATTGCCACCCCCTCTGCAACTGTTACCAGCCCAGGGCCAGAAGAAGGGTCACTGGAGTGCATCACAGGTTCAGGGCCTACCTGAGGTTCTTGAATATCTACCTCCTTTGGTCCTTTACCAAAAAATGTTGCTTTCTCCCTTTGGGCCATTGCAACCAGCAGTCTTTGTTCCTCAAGATCGCCAGTCCCTGATTTAGAATGTGCAGCCTGGTCACAATTAATGTAAGAATGTCCTAATGTCCTACTTTTCCACATAAGTTACAAAGCATTTAATTTTCACATTGAATGTTTGTATGGCCTATCTTACCACATAGGGAGCATCTAACATTGTCACAGGCATTACTTATATGCCCTGGGGCCCCGAATTTGTAACAGATCTTGGGTTGGCCACGGTAAAACAGAACACCCCTGCCCCCCCCAGAAAAAAGGAATTAGGTAAATGTTGCAAATTACCGACAGTAGTTTTCAAAATTACTCATACCCACCAACCTCCTGTCCAGATATTTTCCTTATCAAATATGGCTTTAGGGTGTCCCATAACCATGCATCTCTGTTTTATCCAGAAAACTAGATCCGTCACACTAACCCCTTCATTTCGGAACAATACCATAACAGTTTTCTGAGCAGGCCTGGTCAGTGGGATTACTTCAAAGGGGGTCAATAGTGGTGTATTTTTCACTTTATTATACCTGGCCCAGAAGTTCTCTAACCCATTCTGCACTTTAAAATTAATGTCAAATGAGCTTTCCCCAGATACATGAATTAAAGCATATAATTCGGCAGCATTAAATTTCAAACTTTCCTTAAGTAATATTCTACCCACATACACTGTCAGGAAAAGAATCCAAACCCCCTTTGTATACAATGCACACAGCATTTTGCCACATAGCAGGTAACACTTTTCTTTGAAAGAAGAAGGCATAAGTTCATGACTGTTGTTCTTTCCTACCCCCCCCCAAGGCTGGCTTTCTCCAGTGTCACTTCCCCACAGGCTTTCCCCATCACTGGTCTCTTCAAGCTCAATGTTTTTCTTAGTCCACTGTTTCCCAAAGTTTGATTTGTTTAAAGCAGCCATTTGCTCAAAGTTTAATGTGGGGTTTTGCATTAGCTCCAAATCAGACTCAACAACATAATCCATATTAGTACCTTTCAGCAAGTGTTCTGTATTATTCAATATTTCTGTAGTATCTTTCTTGCCTGTCACAGTCGTTCCCTCTGAGAGTCGCACCCCTGGTATTCATATGGGAGCAAACCCTGATGTCCATTGGTTGGTAGTGGGAGACCACACCCAACCCACCGCCTGCAAAGAACTCTTTACAATCCAAGGCTCATATAAATCCATTTCTGAGTCTGCCCAAACTTTAGTGGTCAAAGTTGTGCTTTTTGAAGGTTTCTCTTGCGGTTTTGCCAAAAAAGAAAATATTGTAACTCCATCCTGATTACTATTCTCTGTTTGAAATACAACAGACTCTTTCCCGGTGCATATGATCAGCTGGTTGCTAAGATCACCCTGAGGCTGCATATTCTGGGCTGGTGCCTGACAACTTCTGCCAGTTGCCACTTGGTTGCCCGGACTACTCAAATCTGCATTTTCAGTTCGTAGCAATATTATTTTTGTACTATCAGCATCCTTGTTTGTATGACAAGATTCATCATCATTTAGCAATTTGCAGACAACACCTCTGCAGGCTGGTGCTGCATTTCCTTTCCTGATTGTAGAGCCGTCTCAGCCGTTTTAGGTATCTGAATCACCACTCCCTCAGTACAGGTCAAATCATCCTTTAAATGCACCTCTGCATCATTAAAGGTGTCTGTATCACAACTTTTCATTTGTAGTGGAGCAGCTATAGCTCCAGGCACCTCCACATCCTTATCTATCAGAGTTCAGATGGAGACTGACACAGTGTCAGACATGCTGTCCAGTCCAGTCGGGGAATTTCCCTGGTGTCCTGGCCAAATTTCCCCCATTCACTAAAAACACCACCAACAGCTTAGTCTGGTTAAGTGTCAGCTGGTTTCCATCTGTATCCTCTCCTTCCCTGGGATGAGACTGAAAATAGGCAGAATTGCCTAGTTCTCCTTTCCTGGTAACAAAAAAAAAAACTAAAAAAAAATAATAAAATCAGTGCTATTGTCTAGTCTTCATAAAACATCCACAGCTCAGCTGATAATATTAAGAATTACTAGTGATAATTAAATTCCTAGTTGAGTTGTCTGTCAGATACTGTACATCACTTCTCCTCCTCAGTCTATATGAACTGACACTGCAGACTGCTGTCTGTTTGCTTGGAAAATGATAATCAGTCTGCTTTGTTTTATCCTATCCTACCCCTGGACCTAAAGTGTAATCAGGGTTATTGTTCAACTCTTTAAGTTTGTGTAACTTTTGCTCTTGCTCTCACACAATTGAAACAAGTATTGTCTTTGTGAAAGATGACAAATTCAGTACTGCATGCTAAAAAATTTAACATCTTCAGCTGCTCTCTGAGAATGAGCTCTGTGTCAGTGAGAGAGCTTATCTTAATCAGTCACACATGGTGCACTACACTGCAGACTTTAGACTGCTGCTGACAAGCCACTCAGCTGATCAAAGTGGAGGGGTGGCTTGGCTTCTTCAGTGCACAAGAGATAAAAGCAAGTGTCTTGTAAATCATTCGGGGCTACAGCTGAAAGATTCTGAGCTGCAGCCCTGAATACCCACCCCTAGGGAGGCTCCTAGAGGAAAAGGAAGGCCATTTAGGCTCTCCCTTTTCTTGGAAAAGCCAAGGAAACTACTTTCACGGGTGACAGCTATTTTTTTTTTATTTACTAGAGATTCTTTTTTTAACATATTTTGTAGCAAGGGAAAGCAGAACTAAGTAGTTTTTATGTCACACTTGGTCTTTAACCTTCCTGAACACAGCCATGGGGAGTATAGTGGGACTAGTAACCAGCATAATGAAGATTTTGAAAGCTCTAAAAATAATTACTGTCCACCTGTCCACTGAAACATAGAAACATAGACATTATTGGCAGATAAGGACTGCTAAGCCCATCCAGTCTGCCTGTAAGCCCTATACTTGTGTGTGGCCTCTGCTCCTACCTAAGCAGTGGCATCCCACCCCTCCTTCCCACCTCTAAGGTTTCCTTATGCCTCTCCCAGGCATGTTTAAATCCCTCCACTCTGCTCACTCCCTACCTCCCCCTATGGCAGACTACTCCATATGTCCACCACCCTCTCCATAAAAAAGCACTTTATCTCATTTCCCCATGATCTGCCACCTTCCAGTTTCATATCATGCCCCTTTGTTCTTGTACTTTTCCTGTACTGGAATATGTCTCCCCCTTGCACCTTGTTTATGCCCTTAAGGTACTTGAATATTTCTGTCATATCCCCCCATCCCTCCTCTCCTCCAATGAGTACATGTTGAGGTCCTTTAATATCTCCTCATATGTTTTGTGGTGCAAGCTCTGTACCATCTCAGTCACCCTTCTCTGGACTGCCTCCACCCTGTCAATGTCCTTACAAAGATGCAGCCCCCAGAACTGTGCACAGTACTCTAGGTGAGACCTCCCCAGTGTTTTACACAGTGGCATCACAACCTCCCACCTTCTGCTAGTGATACCTCTGCCTATGCACCCCAGCATGCCACTGGCCCTCCCTGCAGCCTTTGTACTCTGCTTAGACACTTTTAGGTCATCTGAAATAATAACCTCCAGGTCTCTTTCTTCCTTGGTGATTGTCAGCAACCCCCCAATCCTGTAGCTCACCTCAGGGTTCCTTTGTCCCAAGTGCATCATCTTGCACTTCCTGGAACTGAACTTCAGTTGCCATACCTCAGACCACTTTTCAAGCTTCTCCAGGTTCTTCCTCATTTTCTCCACCCCATCGGGGTATCCACCCTGTTGCAGATCTTGGCGTGATATGTAAACAGGCAGACCTTCCCCTCCAGGCCTTCTGCAATGTCACTAATGAAGACATTGAACAGGACTGGCCCAAGAACAGATCTCTGGGGTACCCCGCTAGTCACTGCCGTCTCCCCAGATTGGGTCCCATTTACCACCACCTTCTGTCTCCTGTCTGTTAGCCAGTTCCTAACCCAGTTTAACACCTTGTGCCCCATGCCCAGACTACCCATCTTGTTAAGCAACCTTTTATGTGGGATGGTGTCAAAGGCCTTGCTTAAATTGAGGTAGGTGATGTCCACCAGCCCTCCACCCCGATTTACTTCCTTCGTGACCCAGTCAAAAAAATCTGTCAGGTTGGTCTGACATGATCTTCAGGTGCACCACTATTCTTTCCTTCAGCAGTGCCTCCATGATCTTACTCATTACTGAGGTGAGGCTGACTGGCCTATAGTTCCCTGCCTCCTCCCTACTACCACTTTTTTGCAGAGGGACTACACGTGCCATCTTCCAGTCCTCTGGTACCACACCTGTGTTCAGTTACTCAGTGAACATGACCGCCAAAGGTGCTGCTACCTCCGTCTCACAGCTCCCTTAATATCCTCGGGTGTATACCTTATGGCCCCATTGCCTTGTCTACCTTCAGTTTAGTGAGCTCATCCAGGACTCTCTCCACTGTGAATGGACTGGTGTCCACCCCCCATCTGTTGCCCAGCTGTGGTCCCTGTCCCTCCTCCTCTTCTGAACAGAAGTATTTTTTCTAGGTCTCCCTCCATGCATGAATGTCCTGCAGCTGACCCTCATTGCATATGTCAATCACGTGGGATTGTGGCATTTGTTTACTTTTTCTCAGGGTACAGAATGGCAGGATCAACTGGTTAAACAGCAGTCAAGTAGGTAAAGAAATGTTACCACTAAGAGTACAAATTGAAGGCAGCCTAAACAGTAGATGGGGGGATGAGATGATGGACAGTCCCCTTAACCTGACTATAGTGTGCATAAAAGGCATTATTTAATTTTAATTTTTTATACTTGTAAGCAGGATGAGCAAAACTGCCCGTTTTTACCAGCAACAAGTTACAAAACAAACTTAACATATGTGATAGTACATACAGACAAACATTTAAGGATGATACAAAAATACAAAACCATGTGCGCATGAAAGGCATTATTTCATTTTTATTTTTTATACTTGTAAGCAGGATGAGCAAAACTGCCCATTTTTACCAGCGACAAGTTATAAAACAAACTTAACATACATGATAGTACATACAGACAAACATTTAAGGATGACACAAAAATACAAAACCAATTAACAATCAGTTATTTAACATGAGCATGTGCAACTATCATTATTCATCATCCAGTATTTTAGTCTAGCTTTAAAAGACCACACTGACATACTTTCTATAATATCAACTCTATAATATCAACAGGTAATGAATTAAAAAACAAAGGAGCCCTATATAAAGTAGATCTCTGGATAAGTGCAGTTTGAAACAACAGAAATGCATAAGTAAATTTAGTCTGAGCTCTAGTATCACTAGAATTAAGAGACCTAGGGAATAATAATGAAACTACGGGAGTTATAAGGCCATTCTTTACCTTAAACATCATGGTACCCATATGCAAAATCCTATTTTTAAGGGATAGACTATGTAAGCATTCAAGCAAAAAGCAATGGTGTGTTCAAAAGGGAGCATCAAGCATGAAACGTTAAGATAGAGTTATAAGTTACCTTAAGTCTATTAAATAAGTGACCAGAGAAAGAAGAATAAATAATAATACCATACTCCAAGACACTCATCAAAAAAACATGAGCAAGTGAAAACCTTGATTCTCTGGTCAAAAACTGCTTGACTCTATAAAGTGAACCTAGTCCCTGATAAAGGAGTTTCCTTAATTTATTTAGGTGGGATTCAAAATATAACTTTAAATCGATAATTATCCCCAGATATTTAAAACTATCTACTAATTTAATCATATTTCCTTCCAATATAACAATGTGATGTAGACTACTAGGCTCAATGGCCCTTTTCAAAAACAACATAACTTTAGTTTTCCTTGAATTGAGTACCATAGAGTTTGAAAGTAGCCATTTCTGGAAAGAATTAAAGTCAGCTTGGACCTCATCCAAAGCATCATTGGGATTGGAACCAATACTATAAATTATTGCGTCGTCAGCATACAGTATCATTGATGAATGTGAACAAAACGAGGGAGCAGAGTTCATACAGAATGAAAAAATCAAAGGGCCAAGAATTGACCCTTGGGGTACCCCACATTTAATGATACTAGGAGAAGAAATACTATCACCTATTCGAGTACAATGGGATCTATTAGAAAGATAATCATAATACCAAGAAATAACATTATCAGAAAAATAAAGGCCAGAAAGAATAGCATTTAGCAAACCGCGTTCAACCAAATCGAAGGCCTTGGTGAGGTCCATAAAAAGTGCCGCAACAGACTGCCCTTTATCAAGGGCACACTGAATGGCACCCATAAACACCACCAAGGCTGTGTCGGTATTATGGCATGGCTTAAAACCATGTTGACAATCAGAGAGCAAATAATGTTTTTGTAAATGCTCAGAAGTTTGGTAAAAAAAAACTCATTCCACAATTTTAGATAAGGGTGATAACAAAGAAATTGGAAAATAATTAGACAATAAAGTAGGATCACCAGATTTCAAAATAGGGGTGACTATAGCTGTCTTCCAGAAACTGGGGAAAGCCCCAGTAGACAGAGAAAAATTAAACAAAACTGAAAGGGGATAAGAGAAGGAATTTATTCCCAATTTAATAATTCAGAAATCTAATCCATCACAAAAAATGTAAGGCAGAGAATCCATTTTTAACACATATTCTTTTACTAAATCAGGAGATAACTGATTAAAATGAAATTCAGGAGGAACCATCTCATTTACCAACTTTGGGACACTAGAAGGGTCACCATTTGAAGAATTCCCATGGGGAAAAATTCTATAACTATCTAGATTACCAAAGAATTTATTAAAGGCTTCAGAAACAAGTAAAGTATTACTAATTAAACCTGTCCCAGTTTGAATAGAAATGTCGGAGGCCTTTTTACCCCTCCCAATCAAACTATTTAGTACATCCCAGGTTTTCTTGGGAATACCAAAAAATGTATTTTGTTCAGAAAGAAAAAATGCAGTTTTAGCTTTACGAATTGCAGATTTGCAATGATTCCTTAGTGATTTATATTTCAACAAAAGAAAAGGATCCAAACTTTGCTTATATAATTTCCCGCTTTTATCCTGTAGTCTCATAAGGTGTAATAAATCAGGTGAAATCCATTTATGTTTAGTAGCCTTGATTCACATTCTCTTCAGTGGTGCAATCCTGTTAATCACCCCAAGATAACGAGAAACAAAGACATCCACCATATATAACATTATATTATTCCTTTCCTGCCAGTGTGTGTTGCATCTTAGATGGGCTACCTGCAATAAGCAAATTACATATAGTCTATGTGGGGGGGAGGGCGCTGTGGAGCCTGATCTGAGTAGCAGCAAGTTTGTACAGCTCCTTAAATTTTGCTAACAATTTCACAATTTTTCATACTTTGGACTCCGCTTCAAGGGAAATTTCTCCCAGAATCGGGAAGAGCACTTCAGAGAACATCAAAATGGGGAATCCAAAGAAGGATAAAGGAGGAGGAGCAGGAGAGAAAACCGAAGGGCCTTCACAGATATTGAAGCCAGTCGCACTCATGCAAGCCTCAGCTAATGGTGAAGCAGAGGAGATGCTGTCCTCCATCAGTACCAAGCTTCAGAGACTAATATCTGTGGTTTCTGATCTTAACATTAAGATGGACTCCTTCAGCACTAGATTAAACCTGGTAGAGACCTCCATCGATAATTTAAAGACTGAGTCTGGTGATGTAAATCGCCAAGTGGAGTTGGCTTCTGCAGCTACAACAAACCTGTTGAAAGAAAATGCACAGTTTTAGGCTAGACTGGAAGCACTAGAAAATCAAGCCCATTCCTCACATATCAGGATACTGGGTTTATCTGAAGGAATTGAGGGCAACCATCCTATTATGTTTTTGCAGGACTGGCTACAAGAGAAATTAGCACCCAAGGGGCCCCCGATTCTTTTTACCCTTCAAAAAGCTTACTGGATTACCTACCGAGGTTATCGTGAGGACCCCGCTAATCCACAAACTCTTCTGGTGGTGACGGATAGTGTGGGGACAAGGAACACTATATTGAGGCTGGCTAGATGTGCTCGGACTGTAACACAGGATGACCACAAAGCTTACTTGTTCCTGGACCTTTGTTATGCCACTCATTTGCAGTGTAAGAAGTTTGATGCAGTACAGCACAAATTGCGCGAATCCAGAGTTTCCCATGCTATGATTTACCTGGTGAGGTTGCACATAGTGTTTGACAGGAAAGTATGGCCTTTTTCGGACCCAATAGAAGCTGGGAAGTGGGCCTGTTGAATGAAGCCCCGGAGGCAGAATTGTGGTTTGGTCAAGGAGGAGGAGAGCTTAGATCTGCAGGAGGACAAAGGAGACTGATCTGTTGAAGTGAGACTTCTGTTTTCCTTCATTGGCAAATACAGACTTTTACCATAAACTTAATCGCTGCAGTTTTAGTTCACTATCCTTTAGGGTAAACCTATGAATTGCATTGGAATTTAAACAATAGTTTGTTCATCTACTTCAAAACAAATGTTTGTATGTATCTTTGGTTAAGGAGTTATATATAATTTTAGAGTGTTCCACAAGCTGAACATTATACTTGGCTGCCACTAACAATATATGTTTTCATTACTTTAGAAAATAGTATGATGCCATTCATCTCTAGTAGGCATGCAAAGGCTGGACTTTTATTATAACAGACTTTAGATTTCAAGTAAAGAAGTCATACTGCTCATGGGCTTATACATGCAGCATTTAATTTTGGGACTTTAAAACTTAGAGGTTGTTTAAATAATGAATACCTCCCAATGTGGTATCAACATGTTAAAGATGCACCATAACTAAGATTAAGGAGGCTCTGATCTCCAATTGGTATTTAATGTCATATTATAGTTGTCTTGACATGGAGTAATATTACTATGTTTCATAGTATGAAAAGTAATAAAAATAAAGTACAAAAAATATATAGTCTATGCAACTGAATAACATCTTTAGGTATCCCCCCCACACACATTTTTAAGAAGTACTGTTCTGTTTGTTTTATGCTGAAGGATGAAGATTTAGCATTACAGTGGATTGCATAGGTGGGGAGTCATCCATTTTGAAGTTTCAGAATTTCCCAGAGGCAGCATGTCCCCTGGCATCCCAGAATTTTTACACACAGTACACACGATATGTCTGATACTCAGTGGTTTATAGTAAGGGGACCTAGTAATGCTCAGTTCCTTAGAATTTATAAACTACAGTTCAAGACTTGGGGCAGCATTTCTGAAGCTGGAGTAATGCACAGGTAGTCACCAACAATAGAATGAAAACAATTACACTGAGGAAAATAGCTGTGCAAGCAACAGAGTGAAACTGAACAGCGCAGCAGGAAATTTGGCAGGGAAAGAGTGAAAATATTGCCTATGCAGTACATGGTCCCACAAGTCGGAGACAGCAGACAGACATCAGGGGACCTCCACCAGCCCCTCAGAAACAGGTCCTTATGTACATATGTGATGCAGGGACTCCTTCCCCCACACCTCTCAAAATATATAGAAACATAGAATTTGATGGCAGATAAAGACTGCTTGGCCCACCCAGTCTGCCCATTCCCCCTACCTAATGGATAAGCTGCAGATCCTAGTTAACCAGCAGCCTACTTCTTTCTGCCCCCACCCCCTAGAATTGCCTTATGACTGTCCCATGCATGCTTGAATTCCACCACTGTTTTTTACTCCACAACCTCCTCCTGAAGGCCGTTCCATGCATCCACAACCCTCTCTGTGAAAAAATATTTCCTTAAATTACCTCTGAGCCGACCCCCCTCTATCTTCAAATTGTGCCCCCTCATTCTTGCACACCTCTTGTTTTGAAAGATGCTACCCTCTTGGACTTTGTTGATTCCCTTGAGGTACTTGAAAGTTTTTATCATGTCCCCCCTCCCTCCTTTCCTCGAGGCTATACATATTAAGCTCCTTAAGTCTCTCTTCATATGTCTTCCGGTGCAGACCCTGCACCATTTTAGTGCCCTCCTCTGGACAGCTTCCATCCTATGTCTTTATGGAGATTGGGTCTCCAGAACTGCACGCATACTCCAGATGGGGTCTGACCAGCTGTCTGTACAGAGGGATAATAACTTCCTGTTTTCTACCGGTGATGCCTCTCCCTATGCATCCCAGTATCCCCCCAGCCCTCCTTGCTGCCCTCTCACATTGCTTGCCCACCTTTAGGTCATCTGATATGACTACCCCCAGGTCCCTTTCCATTTTTGTTGTTGTTAGTATTTCACCCCCATTGTGTACTCTTCCCCTGAGTTTTTGTTTCCCAGGTTCATTACCTTGCACTTCTTAGCATTGAATCTAAGCTGCCATACATTTGACCATTCCTCTAACCTTGCCAAGTCCTTCTCATCCTTTCCACCCCACCTTGTGCATCAACTCTGTTGCAGATCTTTGTGTCATCTGCAAAGAGACATACTTTTCCTTCCAGTCCCTCTGCAATGTCACTTATAAAGACATTGAAGAGGACTGTTCCTAATACTGAACCTTGCGGTACCCCACTAGTAACCCCCCTTTCTTCAAAGTGGACTCCATTTACTATTACTCTCTGTGTCCTATTCTCCAGTCAATTCTTTACCCAAGCTGTCATCTTGGGACCCACTCCCAGGCTGGCTAACTTGTATATTAATCTTTTGTGTGGGACTGTGTCAAATGCCTTGCTAAAGTCTAGGTGGGCCATGTCCACAGCCCCTCCCTGATCTACTTTGGTCACCTAGTCAAAGAAATCTATCAGATTCATCTGGCATGACCTTCCCGCTGTGAATCCATGCTGCCTTGGGTCCTGTGCCACTCTGGCCTCTAGATAATCGACAGTTTTTTTCTTCAGAAGTGATTCCATCATTTTCCCTACCACTGAGGTTAAACTAACAGGTCTGTAGCTTCCTGCTTCTGCCTTGCTCCCACTTTTGTGAAGGGGAATCACATCTGCCCTCCTCCAGTCCTCGGGTATCACCCCATCCTCCCATGATTTGTTAAAGAGGATAGTCAGTGGTGTCACTAGTTCTACCCTTAGTTCTTTTAGAATTCTGGGATGAATCCCATCAGGCCCCATTGCTTTGTCCACCTTCAGTTTTAAGAGTTCTTTCAGAACCCTTTCTTCTGTAAATGGGCTGGTATCAACTTCTGTATCCAGAGTGTTTCTACTGCTTGTTTTAGGTACCTCCCTCTTCCTTTGTAAATACTGAGCAAAATATTTGTTTAGTATCTCTGCCTTTCCACAGTCACCCTCTGCCCACCTTCCCTCCCTTTATTAAGCCTCACTATCCCTCCTTGATCTTCCTTTGCTCCTGATGTACCTATAAAGGTTTTATCCCCTTCTTAATCAAGTTGGCTATCTTTTCCTCGGTTTGGGCCTTTGCTGTTCTGACTGCCTTCCCAGCTTCATTTTGCTTTAACTGATACAGTTCTCTGTCCTGCTTCTTCTGTGATTCCTTGTACTTCCTGAATGCTCTCTTTTTCTCTTGAACCTTCACTGCCACTTCCTTTGAGAACCATAGTGGTTTCTTACATCATTTCATTTTGTTTATTTGCTTCACACAAAAGCTTGTTCCCTCTGTGATGGCAGTTTTTATTATTCCCCATTGTTCTTCCACCCCTCCTTCCTGCCCATTTGCTAGTGCATTCCTTAGGCACTCACCCATTTTGGCAAAGTCAGCCCTCCTAAAGTCTAGTACTTTTGCCTTTGTATGACTTGACTCTATTGCTGTGTTTATTGTGAACCATACTGTTCGATGGTCGCTAGTTCCCAGATGGCTACCCACTTCTACATCTGTGATCCTCTCTTCATCTCCATTTGAGAGAACCAGGTCTAAGATTGTTCCCTCTTGAGTGGGCTCCAATACTAGTTGTCTAAGGCATGGCCCCCTGTAGGACATCTAGAATAACCCCACTCTTCGAAGTGGCTGCAGCAACTGCACTCCAGTTAACATCTGGCATATTCAGATCACCCATCAGCAATATCTCCCCTTTTTCTGCCATTCTAAGTATACTTTCTATCATTTCCTTGTCCATTTCCTCCCCCTGAGAAGGGGGTCTGTATACAACCCCTGTGCGGATTGTGGTGTGATTGCCGGTCTCCAAATTTACCCACAGTGCTTCTTCTCCTCCCTGTTTTCCCTTTTGTTCTGTTGCTTTGATTCCTTCCCTTATGTAAAGAGCTACTCCTCCTCCTCCTCCTCTTTTACCCTCCCTGTCCCTCCTGTAGATAGTGTATCCTGGTATGTTTACATCCCAGTCATGGTTTTGTGTGTACCATGTTTCTGTGACTGCCATGATATCCAGATGTTCCTCCTCCATCAAGGCCACTAATTCAGGAAGCTTGTTACTCAGACTATGGGCACTGGTACTCATTGCTCTCCATTTTTTGATGGCTTTACCTTCTGTTGCAGCATCCCCCACTGACCTTTCTACTTCAGTCTTTTTCTCATTTAGTACCCCGTTTTGTAGGGAGAGGCTGGGATTGTCCTGCTGCTTATCAGTACCTCCCTGGTCCCAGACATATATATAAACACCTTCACCCTCCTGAAACAGTGGGGAAGTGGAGACATACCCGCTGTAGTGGACGCAGGTCACACGACACCCAGTCACAACTGACACACACATTAAACATCCTCATCCCAGACACACCCATCAGCTTGGCCACACTTGCAAATGCTCCAAACACCAGCATGTGTGCATATTGCATTTGCCCTCATGTATTCACTCACATCACCCCACACTCGTTCCTCCACTGTATCGATGGTATACCACACACAGATCAGTGTCCCCTTCTGGTAAACAATGTTACCTGACATGTGCAGAGTGATGTAATGGAACAAGTACAGAGCAAAGTTTGACCATGCAAAGTCTGTTTCTTTATGCCCCCATGAGTGCGCAGGGCATTAAAGGAGCATAGTACATCCACAGTTCCCTGCTGGCCGAGGAAGGAGGGACAACTGGTGGAAAGGTATAGCAGGTCTCACAGTCACAGGAGCAAAGGAGCTTATGCACAGAGTAAAGCTGTTTGCTCCTGAGACACACAGCCCCATAATGAAACCATAATATGCAAATTAACACTTTGTCCATGAATGGGGCCAAAGAGGACATTTGCATGTCAATATAAGCTCACTGCAATATGAGAAGACTACAGGCAGTGTGCCTGGGAATCCCAGGTCCAACCATGTGAGCCTGTAGCTCAGTGGTTAGAGCACTGGGATGGTATTCTGTGGAGCCTGGGTTCAATTCCCAGTAGGCCACATTATTTCTTTCTCACTACAGTTTATGACTTAATTGCTAAGTAGTGGTTAATCCTGCACAGAAAACATGTAGTTATCATCTCAATTATTCCTGGTTGCAGGATGTGCAGTACCAGAAAGGAAGGGTTTCCGGGAACCCAGATCCAACCATGTGAGCCTGTAGCTAGCTAAGTGGTTAGAGCACCAGAAAGGTATTCCGGAGGCCTAGGTTCAATTGCCAGTAGATCACATTACTTCTTTCTCAATACAATTTGTACGGTATGAGGAGCAATCATTTGCTCACTGGTGCTGGCTGAGTGCTTTAACTGCATCTTGTGGCCAGCAGTGGTACTGGTCCAGCAAAGGACACAGCACACAGCACAGGGGACTCCCCCCCACTTGCTCCCCAAACACTTAAACAAATATCCCTATCATATACTGGTCTTTCCTTCCTCTCCTAATTCCCCAAACATTGTTAAATAAATCTCCTTTGCTTCTAGTGCCCCCCGACTCAATCCCCAAACAATGTAAAAGAAATAAATATCCCTGCCATCTAGTGACCCCCCCTTCCTCACCTGATCCCAAACACTGTTAAACAGATATCACTGGTTAGATGGTGCTCCTCCCTTGCCCAATCTCCAAACAGTATTAAATAAATAAATATCACTGGCATCTAGTGCCCTCCCATCCAGTTGCAAACACTGTTAAATAATTATCTCAGGCATCTAGTGCACCCACAACCTGATCCCGAATCACTGTTAAATAAATATCACTGGCTTCATGTGATCCCCCCTCATCCCCAAACACTGTTAAATAAAAATCTCTCAGCCTTGGGGTCCTCTAATGGGCTAGCCCCATTCCCCCTTTAATTTCAGTTGCAGTACTGTATTGTTTGTCATAGATCAGAAGGGGACTGTGGAGATATGATGAGGCTTATAACCAGTGGTAGGAGAGGCTCCAATGTAGATAGCCTTTCTCACAAGTACAGCATGGGGGCATGGAAGGCCAAACATCTCCAGTGTCTGATTCTGCTAAACTGGGGTTGACTGGTAATCTAACAGCCACCAGAGAAGAGATACTGTCAGCAATTCCTGATGCCAAAATTTCTGATTGGCTGCAGGGGTAGAGAGCCACAGGATTAGAGGCTGTCTTCATGCCTGCCACACTCCCAGCCCTGGATATCAACTGTCATCAGCCAAAGAAGGAACAATAACTTTGGCCACATATTACCCACCAAAGCAGTGAGCTGCATCAGAAACTTAATTTTAACAAAATTATTTAAATCACTCTGTTTAAGTGTGAAACAAAAATTTCAGTCACTCCAAGCTGCAGCAGAAGGTCCCACTAAATCTGGTCTGGTGCGGGTCATTCCAAAATCTTACTATCTAGTCTGACTTGACTTCCTTCAGGGCCACTTGTGGGGAATTAAATTCAGGTTTTCCAAGGCGATGCAGTTAAGGTATGGGTCACCTCATGTAGCCAATGCTTTGGGAAGTCAACTACACCAGATTTCTCTGTAGGGTGGCTAGGAGGGTTTGCTGATGGAAAGCCAAGCCAGCCTCAGCAGCAAAGAGAAGAGATCAGTAAGAGGTACTGAGAGCAGAATGAAGATAGAAACTCTGTTCTGAGTCACCCTTGGCAAGTTTGTTGAAACCCCTGACATTAATGCAAACAGGTATATTCTGACCACCTGCTTCATCTACATACTAGGGCATACCAATGCACTCAGCATTAAAATTAAGTGGATTTACATCCTGGAATACTCAAATGGGAAACCTGAGGAGTAGTGAAGAGCATGGCAGTTGGGGTTCGGTGCCAAAAAGTGTAAAATCATGCACCTAAGGCAAAAGAGCCCAGGAGCTAAGTAAAAGATGGGGGGATATACTGAAAATCACTGAGCAGGAAATGGACCTTGGGTTATCATAACTGATAACCTGAAAGTGGCAGGGCACTGTTACAAAGTAGTGGGTAGGTTTAGTGGGTTGCATGAGGAGGGTTAGCTCCAGCAGGAGTAGGGAGGTGTTGTCATCACTATATCGCTTATTGGTGAGACCCCACCTAAAGTACTGTTGTAGTTTTAGAGGCTACACCTCAGAAAGGACATAGACAGGGTGGAGGCAGTCAAGAAGAGGGCAACTAAAGCAGTACAAGAGTTGCACAGGAAGCCCTATGAGGAGGAACTAAGGGATCTCAACATGTTCACCATGGAAGAAAGAAGACCAAGAGGAGACATAGTAGAGACCTACAGGTACCTCACAGGAGTGAACAGGGTAAAGAAGGGGAGACTCTTCCAAATGAGAAAGAGCACCAGGACCAGGGGGCATGCAGTGAAGCTGGAGGGGAGAAAGTTTAAGAGGGATGTGATAAAGTACTACTTTATTGGAAGGGTGGTAGATGCCTGGAACAGAATGGTGGAGGCTAAAACAGTGGGGGGGGCTTCAAACATGCATGGTATAGACATGGGGAATATTAGTAAATAGGCAGGGAGGATGGAGGGTCACCAGAGAACAATTGGGGTCTGCAGAGACAGATTAGGCAGGGAACATCTGGGCAGACTGGGTGGGCCAAGTGGTCCTCTTTTTGCTGACAAATTCTATGTTAGATGAGGAAAGGGTACAGGTGATTCATCCTCACACCTCCTGCCCAAAATCCCACTCTGGCAGCAACCAGCAGGTTACCGTAGTTCTTGAGCGACTACCTCTAGAGTCACTGAGGACAGTAGTAACAGGTATGACTTGGGGATGGGGCATGCAAGCAACTATTCTTCCTTCCTAACTGATACTAAATCAGATCAAGGAAAATACCCCCCACTACAGTTTACCCCAAGATTGGTCCTTGAAGGCCATATTGGGCAGGAATGCCAACCTAAGCTCATGCAGGGATGATACATGGTGCGTACTACTCAAGTGCTTTCATCACTTATTGGAAGCATAGCACTCAAGTACTCTTCTCCTTAGGAATGTGGAATATCTTATCAATCACAGTAAACACACAAGCTCCGACTCATCACAGAAAAGGGCTAGAGACTGAAACTCATCACAGTGTCTCTCATAGGCACAGAGCTCTCTGGGCAGGGCAGTTTGGGGCAGCTGCACCCTGATCATATTCCCCCACCCCACCCGAAGACCCCAGAAAGGTGTTTATGTTAATGTTTGAAATACTAACAGAATGTTCTACATTGTTACTCATGTTAATTATTTTATTGTCATGGTTACTATATGATTTTTGTTTACTGAAAAAGCTTAAAATTGAATTTAAAGGAGCACTAAAATCCTATTGTTATAATTGCTACAATCCATTGAGTAATCACCTGAGGGGGCCAAATACCGTTACAGCTATCACTTGTTGGTGTGTACCTACAGTAGATGGCTATTCTGCTTTCACTGTAAAATCGAACATGGCTAATACACCAATAAAATTTATATCCTGGAATGAGAAGGGAATTCGCTGTCCCATAAAAAGGCATAAAATTCTGGACCACCTTTGTAGAACTGGAACTGGAGTAGGCTTTCTTCAGGTGACCCATCTACTATGCTTTGAAGCCAACAAGCTGAAGTCTGGGTGATTCTGTCAGCATAAGTGGAACACTGAGGACCCTCTTAGTTCAGTAGTGTAACGCTATGCAAATGTCCTCAAAGTACTGTGGGTCAGTTGTTGAATGCCCTGTGCTATCAGTAGCAATCGTGGAGTAAAGAAATGGACATGCTACCCCGTTTAAAAAAATGCAGGGGTGTGGAGCCCCCATTCTTAACAAAATCAGCTGAGATTTTGTCTTTGGCTACATGGAGGGCTCCCTCCTCTACACCCCATACATCTGTATTTTGACTTTGTAAATTGTGTCCCCCTCACAAACACCACTAGGTCTACTAGGTAGTAAAGGACATAAGAAGGCACAGGGCCTATTGGGAATGTCCCCCATATTAATGAGTCAAATATTAGACCAGTATATGCTTGTTATAAAATGTATTGTCCAGCATTGTCTTGAAAAGATTGAACTCCTTAATATTAACAATTGAGGCTGGTAGCCTATTCCATATTTTAGTCACCCTTACTGTGTAAAAATGTCCTCTTTTATTAGTATTTCTATCATGAGCTCTTGTAAAGTTTATATATTTATTATTAACTGTTAGTCCAAACCTTTTTATAAGCTCATCTGATTGCAAAATTTTATGTAGTAGCAAAAGATCACCCCTTTGTTGCCTTTCATAAAGTGAATGTAATCCAGTATCATTCAACCTCTCTTGGTAAATCAGATCTTAATCTAGGAGTAATTTTGGTCATGGTCCTCTGTGCTCTTTCAATCCTGTTCCTTTCTCCCAGTAACTATGGGTTCCAGAATTGAGATGCATAGTCCAAGTAGGGATGGACATAAGTCCTAAATAGTGGAATAACACACTGTTCAGTAAGAGTTGAAAAAGAACGCCTTATCCTTGAGATTAAACTCATTGCTGTTTTTGATGCAGCTATGCATTGTGATGAAAAATTGAATTTAAAGTCCGCAATGACTCCCAAATCTCTTTTGAGATAGGAAGTTCTTAATATATTCTGATTGAGTATATAGGAATAGTGAAGATTTTTGTTGCCAAAATGCATAGTAGCACATTTATTAACATTGAATGTCATACCATTTTGTAATGCCCATAATTCAATTTTCCCCAGATCCTCCACTAGGGAGAAGTGGTCAGACAGGTTATTTACCTGTCCTCCCAACTTGGCATCATCAGCAAATTTGATCAAGTTATTATGTAAATTGTTATCCATGTCTGAAATGAAGAGGTTAAATAGCACAGGGCCCAGAACCGATCCCTGCGGTACACCACTAGTAACATGACCTCCACTCGATAGTCTATTGTTCACACAGACACATTGGTGTCTATCATGTAACCATCCATAAATCCATCTGGTAAGACTGCTGTCTATACCCATGTTTTTTAACTTAGTGATTAATATATTATGAGGTACCCTATCGAAAGCCTTTGAAAAATCTAGGTAAGCATGCTAATACCATAGTGTGGCATTAATGTAATGCCTACTGTAGGGTCCTTAATCCTCCAGTTATGTTGGTTTATCAAGTGTTCAGCAACTCATACAACAGCAAAAGCAGGATGTGGCCATCGTACTGCACAAAGATACTGATGTTACTGTGCAAAGCGCACACTCAGATCTGTAGGTCATGTTCCTTATTAATTACATTAGGGAAGTTATGGGGAAAAGAGACACACACACAACATTCTACTGTGTGTATGGACCTAATCAAGCAGATACCTCCTTTTATTTATTTATTTATTTATTTATTTATTTATTAAATTATGTTAACCGGGTAAGCCCTCTGGGCCCCGAAGGTCCCCTTTTCAGGGGCGACCCAGAATTAGTTACATAAAATTTGCACAAACAGGCAGGTAATACAGTGTAGGACATATCATACAGGATTACAAAGACAGTATACAGTTTTTGTGGAAGAGGGCAGTAAGTACATCACATTACAGAATACAACAGTGACGGCAGATAGATGTGGGGTAGTAAATGCTTTAAGTACATAGAAGAAGTTCAGACAAGGTTATACAGTCATTAACCATTAACTGTTAACCTTAAAGAGGAGCAGCGTTGTACAAACACAATTGACTCAAGGTGAGGTGGGTTAGCCATCGGAACAGGAGCAGAGACTAAGATTAAAGAGGTGAGTGTGCACAGTCCCTTCTGAAATATGGCTAAAGAAGGTGCCTCCTGAAGGTGGCTGAGGAGATTATTCCATGATGTAGGGGCTAGGTAAGCAAAGGATTTATGCCCAGCTACAGAGCAGGCCATGGGGATTTCCAGTAGTTTTTTGCCCAAGGAACAGAGTGGTTGACTGGTCCGCTTTGGGGCAAGTAGTCCGATCAGCCCTGCAGGAGGTTGGGTATTGAGGAGCCTGTAGGTCCAGCTTAATAGGGGTACTGGAGCCTGTTGTTCAGGGCAGACTAGTTGAGTAATGCGAGGGCTTCACAGTGGTTGGTCCTCAGGTGGGATTTAATGGCAAAGTGTGTGATTTTGTGGTACAAAGTTTGTAATCTACAGTGGTCCAATTTTGCGATGCCGAGTAAGATAGGGGCTGCATAGGTTAAGGTTGGGAGAAGGATGCTTTGTGTGATTGCAGATCTTGTCTCTGGTATTATGTTATGGCTTAGACGATACAGGAGGCCCAATTTTTGGTGGATGCTTTTTGTTACCAGGTCCACGTGGGACTTCAGTGTGAGCCCCTAATCTAGTATGAGGCCAAGATATTTGACAGATTGTACCACCTCAATTTTGGAGCCAGATATGTTAACAAGTGGGAGAAGATGTGCCCAGGAGGGACCCAAGGATCTTGGCCTGAACAGTAGCACTTTAGTCTTATTGGGTTTAAGTACCAAGCGATTAACGACTAGCCAGGTCTCAGCCTTGGTGAAGTCTGCTTGGAGCAGGGCTCCTAGGTCAGAAGGATGCATCCCAGTTCTATATAGTGCTGCATCATCAGCATACTGTACTACTGAGCTGCTCCCACAATGGCCATGGAGGTCGTTGATGAATAGGGAGAACAATAGCGGGCCTAAGATTGAGCCCTGTAGGGCCTCCTCCGTTAATGGTAGGGGTTCAGAGGTGATCCCTCTCTACTTGACCTGTTACATCATACTCACACAGAAACTATAGGAGGTGGAAACAGGACAAATTTTGATAGGTGGGGATATAAACATGTTAATGGACAAACATCTAGATGAAGAAATCCCCGGCATGAGACAACCAGCATTGACAGCCCTACAAGATTTGGCCAAGGAGACAAGTACCAGAGACATCTGGAGGTTGATCAACCCCGGGGGTCATGATTACTCCTCCTTCTCCAAACCCCACGGCACATTCAACAGAATAGGTCTCTGGCTAACACCAGCCTACTGGGTAGGAGATGTGACTGAGACCACAACAGACACAGTCATCATCTCAGACCCCAGTTCGATCTTGTTCTCCTGGTTCCCTCTGGACCAAACCTTACTTTGCAGGGTGTGACTGGGTGGAATAAGATCCTGTCCCATTTGTTAATGCAGAATCAATTAGAAGCAAGGATCTGTTCTATTCTCTCCTTTTCTGTCTCTTGTCTGTCTGGTTGCAGAATCAAATTTTCTTGTGAGACCTAGTAACTGATCACTCTGATGGTCTCACGATCCCCCCTCCCCACCTTCACTTGCTGTTTCTTGTTATTTTTGTCTTTTCTTCCCCCTTGCTTATTTGTGGTTATAAAAATATATGTGAGTCTGTATGTGAAACTGGGATCCCTTTGTTTGCCTATGTATATAATTATATTGTTGAAATTGTTACAAAAAATTATGTGGAACTCAGGGGATTAACTTTGAGAAGCAGTTTGACCTCCACAAATATTTTGCAGAATTATTAACAGGAGATTAGTTATGGGATATCAAGTTCTATGTTGTTGCATCTGCAAGGAAAGAAACTGACAAAGTTCCGTTACATTTTGTGAAAAACAGGATGACTGTTAACAAGCTCAGGATGCAGAAATGAATTTGCTAGGCAAGGACTTCTTATAAATAGAGCAACAATGTTTGTTAGAGAGAGAGAGAAACTGAAATTTAGAATTAGGAATATCCTCAGAGGAAGGACTTTGTTTTCATTGTTTGCACTGCCTTCATAAATACCTATCCTGAACAATTTTATTTTATATTTTACTGTCATTGATAACAACAAAATGCTACTTGCAAATTTTATAATTGTTCTTGGTTTTTCCTGTGCTTCTTAACATTTGCCTTGACAACAGATGGTTTTAAAAGTGGGATTTACACAGTGCAAACTCTAAGCCAAGAGTTTTGTGTGTGGGTACTAGACCTGGTATCAGGGAAGCATAGACGAAATATATGGATCCTGCAACAGCAAACTCAGGAGTGATTGGCAGAAGAATGGCAGCCAAACTAGCAGAGACAAAAATCCAAACTGAGACTGTACAGCCAGCACTAGTCATGGAAGAATGAGAACAGGCAGGGGCAGAACTTGAATGCCTGTCTGCCTTCTTCAAATGGTGGGCTATACAACAAAGAGAGACAGAGAAGCAGAGAAAAGAAGAGATGCAGTGACAGGAGCAGCAGAGAAGAGATGTAGCAACAGGAGCAGAGGAGAAGAGATGCAGTGACAGGAGCAGTGATGGCTGGATGCCTTGCAAGCTATCAAAGCTGGAGGATCTGGCACAGGTCCAGCAGAGCAACAAAACACAAACAATGCAAAACACATTAAACTTACAAAGTTGTATCCCTCAAATGATATTGAAGCATACCTGACAACTTTTGAAGGGGTTGCCACAGCCTGCCAATGGTCAATCATGCTGGTACCGTACCTGACGGGTAAAGCCCAACTTGTCTACAGCAATATGGACACTGCAAAGTCAGAAAACTATGACCTTGTGAAAAGAGAAATCCTGAAAAGATATGGCATCTCAGGAGAGACCTACAGGCAGACATTCCAGTCGCTGAAGTACAATTCAGTCAACAATCCTTGAGAAACCTTCACCCAACTCTGAAAACTCCTTGTTGAATGACTCCAACCAGATGGCAAAACAGTCCTACAGATCATCAACATATTTGCAATGGAGCATTTCATTAACCCCCTGCCTACAAACATGTAGCTTTGGGTAAAAGAACACCACTGACCAGAAAATGGAGAAAAGGCTGTTTCTTTAACAGAGGACTATCAGGTGGCCAGACAGACACCGCAGCAGCGAAATAACAGCCAAGGACCAGTAAGACCTTCTTTTTCCTGATCTAACTCTAGATCAGATAAAAACTCTGGTGGGGTAACAAACCTGCACCCAAATACTTCATTTGCTGTAACTGTAATAAGCCAGGCCACATTACAAGAAACTGCCATAAAAATAAGGAGGGTAACACTGGAGCAGACTTGGCCTTAGCAAATTGGGGCAAGTATTTATTTATTTTATTTATTTATTCCAACATTTCACCAAGAAGGCATACTGAGCAGATCTGCTCATTTCCAGATGTGTCCTGGAAGTAGGGGAACAGGAGTAGTGCAAATACAAAATCACATGAATACAATGATAGCAGATGCACAGTGCTTGCTATAAAGAAGTTGCTCGGTACCTTGGTATACCGCTTGTTACTGAGGCCGTGGAGCGGTAACATGGTGTAAAATGCGGCATTCCAGATGATCCTTAATGCACTTCCTTAGTTCCTCCCTATACGGGAATCGGGACTCATTCAGTGTGATTGTTGTCTGGAATGTCATTTTCATCCTTTTTGAAACTTAATAGAGTTATTGGTCAGTAGATGGCATTGTACTAAAAAATAAAACACATTTTCCCTTGTTGTCAAGTGGTCCCCAATCCCCAATGCCCCAACTTTAAAGAAAAAAGTTTCCCTGCTAGTTTTGTACCCCCAATCCCCAATGTTGTCCCACTAGATATTAATAAAAAATACTTTCCCTTTCCCTTGTTGTCAAGTGGTCCCCATTTCCCAATGCTGCCCCAGACTTAAATTAAAAAAAAATGTCCCTGCTAGTTTTGCACCCCGATCCCTGATGTTGTACCACTCCCTTTCCCTTGTTGTCGAGTGGTCCCAATCCCTGGCCATACCATTAAAAAAATAAGGTGTTAGCCTTCCCTAGCAGATACATTTCCAGGTGTCTGCATCTAAGAATGTGTTCTGATACTTTGTTACTGTCACTTTAAATTATCTCCAAGAAGCGTCATCCTTTCAAAGTACAAATGATCTGAAAAGCATAAGCTGGGCACATCACATCCAACAGAAATTGTAAGGTAATGCGGGAGTTTGCACAGCAAAAATAATTAATAACCCACTCCAGCGCTACCCCCCCCAAACCACACACACAAACAGTACATAAACACACACACACAATGATTCATTGGCCTGGACTGGTACATTTATCCGATCATTAAGGTCGGGATCATCAGAGAAATCTGTCAAGACTTCACTTCCTTTACTGACACTCTGTCTATGTGTCTGTTAAGATGTTTACAATGTGTTTTTTCATCTGATTTGTCACTGGAGTTTCCCTGTTAACGTCTGTGAGGAAATAAAAAAATTGTAAATTACTGTTTATTAATTTTCCCCTTAGCTTCAGGTTTCAGAACAGTACCTATAAATGGGATTGTTTTATAAGAAATTATTTTGGGGCATCAACTTCTACCTGATAACATTTGTGTGCATGCTGTTAGGTCAGTAGCAGGATTACCCTTTTTTTTATACTTGCTTTATTAGAGGATTTGATTCATACATCCATTTTTCATATATATACATTCACTGAATGAAATCTTACATATTTTTTTTCCTTTTTGTTTTGTTAAGTTAAAACTATTACAGCTTGTAAATTTCAGTTAGTTACAAGATAAAGTTGATTTTCAAACTTAATACAACTTTAAACAGGATAAAAACAAAACTTGGAACATAAGGTACTACCAATATTCAACATTTACATTTCATTCTTTGTCTTTAGGGTGGAATTGTTGACATCAACTAAAGCAGAGATTCTACAGGGGAGAAGAGAATGAGAGAAATGATTGATGAGATTAAGCAATGTTTTCCTTCTCTTGAACAACAGGCTATACCCTCCATTCACCAGGCCCTGTGTTTCTTCCTTCATGATTTTTGTTGACCAATATGAATTTTACACCCTATCTACCTTTAAAGCTGCTCCTGATATAGCTCCCACCTTGACCAGCGTGCTATATAGTTTTCCATCCTGTCGTGGAGTTTAGATGAGATCTGTTCATTGTGTTGGATATTTAGTATATTTTTTTCTAGTCAGAAACTACTGGGGGGGGAGGGTCCTAAGAAGCCATTTTTGAGTTATAGCTTTATAGGCTGAACCTATAAATATAGTCCATAGGTATAAGCTAGCCTTATCTCTGGTCTCCTCCAGTGGGATCCCCAGGATTAGATTAGCACCCCCAAGTTCACTTCGTATGTTCAAGATTGATTTTATGTGCATTTTTACCTAGGGCCAGAAGGCTGATAATCCCGGACAATTCAGAAAGATATGTTTATGTGAGGCCCTAGCCTCTCCACATTCCCTCCCAACATCTGGAGGGGGACCCCAGGTTTCTAAGAGCTACCACCGAGGGGATCATGAAAAACTTTGCCCAAACTTTCCATGTGAATTCCCTCTAAATAGGGGAGGAGGTAGTTTTCCACGTATTTCCCCAAATCTTAAGCCACTGTTTACTAGATGCAGTGTCAGTGGCTCAGTAGGTAGCACACTCGCCTCTGAGGCCAGGAGATCAGAGGGCTGTGGGTTCAGTTCCCACATCTGGCACTTGGGTTAATATCCCAGTACTGACACTGTAGTGCAGCATGAGAGGGGTGCTGCACTTCTGAGGTGCCGTCTTTCAGAGACGTTAAACCGAGGTCCCATCTGCCTGGATTGGTGGTAGTTCAGGTGGATGTTAAAGATCCCATGGCACTTATCAAAAAGAGTAGGGGAATTTCCCTGGTGTCCTGGCCAAATTTCCCTCATTCACTCAAAATACCACCAACAGTTTAATATGGTTCAAGGTCAGTTGGCATTCATCTGTATCCCCTCCCCCGGGTCATATCTGAAAATAGGCAGGATTTGTCTAGTGCACTTACCCAGTCAACAAAAACGAAATAAATAAAGATATGGGATGTGTAAATTCCTGTTCCCATTTAGATTGAACCGCCAACATGGTATATGCAAGTTGTTGTATAAGAGATTTATATATTATAGATATTGCCTTTTCCCCCAGGTGAGAGGTCCAAATCTGATGAAAAGGGGATGCTATCCTCTCCCAAGTGAGGATCCCTCCCAGACTTCCTAATTTGTGTTTGGACATAGTCTCTAATTTGGTTGTAGTATAACCTATCCTTTTCTGTCCAGGAATATAGCCTCTTAGCCTCCAATAAATCTACAAGCTCATTCCAATCCCTTAGAGTACTGAATTCTGTACCATTTGTTATGCATTGGTGTATCAAAAGGGGAGGTTTGTATAAAACACTTATATTTCCATGAATATTGTTGGAAGATTTTGTGCTTCGTACCCAATTGCCAGCCCTTTAATATAGTGGCAGTTGCCAGCGGTGTCTCTTGACTAACTTTATTAAAGTGGAATGGGGAGAAGAGGCAGGCTGGAAGTGGTGTTGAGACAGGTCTGGATAGATCAATCTGCTTCCAAACTGCTTGGTATGTCTTAATGCCCCACAGTAGTGCCAATCTCATCTGGGCCTAAATTGAATAGTCTAAGAGGGAGGGAAGGGCTACTCCTCCTAAATCCTTGGGCAAATATAACTTAAGATAGGCTTATTCTTGGCTTCCTTTGGTTCCATAAATAAGCATTTAGAGTTTTTTGCCAAGAGAGAAGTTCTTTTGGGGATATTACACATGGTACGTATTGGAATAAATATAGAAATCATGGTAAGGTGTTGATCTTTAGCAATAAGGTTGTTGTGTAAAAGGAGGATGGTAACAAGTCCCATCTGCTCAAGTTCTGTTTAATTGTACTCACTAGAGGGTGGTAATTTAAATTGAAATGCTGGTTCAGGTCTTTTTGGATCTCTATTCCCAGGTATTTGATAGACGTTTTGTCCCATTTAATTGGGTATTGTTTTTTAAGGCTTGGTGGAGGGTTATAATCAAAAGTCAAGGCCTCAGATTTATTTATATTTAGGCTGAAACCAGATATATTGGAGAATTTACCAATATGTTGAAAGAGAGCCTACAAGGAGGTGTCTGGATTAGACAGATACAGAAGAATATCATCAGCAAAGAGAGCCAGTCTCTATTCTAAGCCTGCTATTGCAACACCTTTTATATCCTGAGCTTGGCGCAGGTACTGAGCCAAAGGTTCAATATAATAAGCAAATAAAAGTGGGGATGGGGGAAACCTTGTCTAGTTCCTCTAAATAGGGGGAATTTCTCTGATATACTGTATGATCGTTTGCTCTAATGCATCCTGTAGGATTTGTATAGAATTTGAAGATGGTATATACAAACTGGCATGGAAAGTCCAACCTAGTCAGTACCCCTCTCAAGAAGTCCCATGACACCATATCGAACACTTTTTCTGTGTCTAATCCCAATATAACTACGGGGATTTTTTGGGCACATATATGTTCAATGATATAGACCGTGCATCTAACATTATCCTGGGCTTGATGCCCAGGGATAAAACTACATTGGTATATGTGTATAGAAGGTGGTGCAAGTTGTTTAAGTCTCAATGCATATATGGATGCAAAGATTTTGTGATCTGTGTTCAGTATGGATATGGGTCTGAAAGAAGAGCAATCTGTGAGGTCTTTACCCTCTTTTGGTATTACCAAGACTATAGCCTCATTCCAAGATGGAGGGATTATTCCTCCTTCTGTATTCATATAGGCAAATAGCCTGCTCATTATTGGGGCAAGAGTCTTGGAGAAAGTTTTATAGAACTCCCCCAGGAGACTGTCAGAGCCCGGACATTTACCAGTTTTTAGGTGCCCGATTGTTGCCATGATTTCCTTCAAGGATATGGGAGCCACCAAACTGAGTGATTGTTGCCAGTTTATAGTGGGAAGATCCAGGGATGACAGAAACTCACTTATGCTTTCCTTTGGAGGAGACTTTTTTTAGAATATAGTTTTGAATAAAATTGGTGAAAAGCCTCAGAGATGTCCTGCGTGTTTTTTTTAAGGTTACCACTAATGGGATGTTTAATTTTTAGTATTGAGGATTTAACTCTCATGGACCGTAGTTGGCTTGCAACCAATCTCACAGACTTAGGTCTCCATCGTAAAATTTATGTCTTAAGAACAGGAGTTTCTGTTCACTAGCATAATCAAGGATATCATTTAGATAATTTTTAAGGGCAGTGATCTCCCAAGATCTTGTCTTACAGTGTTTCATACTTTGGAGGTTCTCTAGTACCTCTATTTGGGTTTCTAGGGCGAGTCTACGTGATTCTGTTTGCTTTTTTTGATGAGATGAAATCCCTATTAATTTTCCCCTCACAGTTGCCTTAATGGTATCCCAAATCATAGCTACTGAGGTGTCCTCGGTATCATTATCTTGTAAGGCCTGGGTTATCATTTCTGTAATTGATTCCTGCACCTCTGGGTTTCTTAAGAGAGATAGATTTAATCACCAAAAGGTCTTCCTTCATGTGGCCTGCATTTGGAGTTTACAGAAAATGGGAGCGTGGTCTGAAAGATTAAAGTCCCCTGACATATGCTTTGTACTGTATTCAGTTGCTCTTTTGGAGCTAGGAGAAAATCTAAACATGAATAGGAATTGTGAGCTTGCGAATAAAAGGTGCACCTCCTAGAGGGTCCATTTATATATTGCCATATAGCATCATAACCTATTTCCTGTAACAGCTTTTTAATACTTCTGGTTGTTTTATTTATTCATCCCTGGGCAATTTGATCTCTGCCTTCCCCATTAATATTAATATTTAGGTCTCCTCCACAAATCACCCTACCCTCTGCCCATTCCGATAGTTTACTGAAAAAGGTTCTGTAGAGTGAGAGGTCTGATGCTGGTGGTATATAAACTGAGGCCAATGTTACCATCTGCCCATCTAGCAGGCATTTTAACAGAACAAAACACCCTCCTTATCTATAATTTGATCCTTCGATTCAAAATGTACTCCATGCCTTATCATAATGGCGGTCCCTCGCCTTCTCCCACCTCAATAAGAAGAGGCCTCCACCTGGGTAAATCCCAGATGCTCACATTTTTTGTGCTCACTTTGGGAAAGTTTAGTTTCTTGTAGTAATAAAATGTTAGCTCCCTCCCTTCTCATATATTGTAGTATTTTACTCCTTTTAACTGGGTTTGTGGTACCATGCACATTATAAGTGCATATTACATGAGGTTGTGCCATATTAAGTAAAATCAATTACTCCCATTTGGTACAAGGGCATAATTCATGCATCTGGTCTCCCCGAAGATAGCCTCCTCTTTTTCACACTGCTTGTGTACCATTGATAGCATTCCTTATTTAAAGGTTCCAACTGTCCTGCTAAATTTAACAAAAACTGTATAGCCAACATGGCTGTCTATATATTTATATACAAGTACAATGTGTACTTCCAAGGTTGGGGGTAAGATACCTTCCTAGCCTCTGTGTTCTCCCATATAAGGAGGACAAGGAGGAATGCGTGGGCCTGTGTTACCAAAGGACCTCCTCTAGAGCCTCAATATCAGTGGGCTCCCTATTTATTATGTGAGGGTTATGGGCTGATAGATCTCCAAAACACCCCGTACCCAGCCAACTACTAAAAGAAAAACAAGGCCTGGTATAAAAACAACTGAAGCATATGTCCTAAAAAATGTCAGACTAAATGAGCTTTAGCCTAGTACTGGTCCCCTTAGCAACCCATTCAAGCAGCCCTCAATTACTTGAGAGGGTGAGAGAGGACTGCAGTATATAATATTTAGGATCATCAGAACCTCAAATGGATCCTCGTATTAGGCAGTAATTTCTAAGAGTAATGAAAAATAACCTAATTAACATTTTGTTTCAACTTATAAAATCTTAGTAGTTATACAGAGTATCTTGCAGTTAACTAGACAGAAGTTATGCAAATATGCTATAACAAAGTTCCCTTTTGTTTTTCCTTCATATGTTCAGCAGGTTCATTTGTATGCCTTCTTAGAGCTGTCTCTCCCCCCTTCCATGCATCTCCCAGCCCCTTCATGGAGAGACTCTGAGTTTGAATAAGAGATCAGTACTTATCCGAAGGGAAGCGTTGCCACTCAGGTGTACTTCAGCAGTTGGTCGACTGTCCTTTAAGTTGATTCAGCAAAATAAATTGCTTGAGTTCACTTTTCCTTTTCAGGTATCAGGCTGATTCTGTTCTGTACTTTTACTCAGGATGTTTTGGATTCTGCGTATTGCTTCCATGCGTGCCATAAGTTTATTTCCCCCTGCCTTCCTGTACATGGTGCACTGTCTGAATGGTACTCTCTTCTCTGTCTCTTGGTTCCTGTTTTCTTCTATGGATATTCCCCTCTCTTTTAGTGCATCCTGTGCCTCCTCATATGTTAAATAAAGTTTCACTCCATCTTCCCAAAATACTCTCAGTCGGGAGGGATTGGGGGTATGAAAGCGAATGGTCTTCTCTCATAGCACTCTTAGAAAGGGGGGATATTAGATTCTCTGAGATTGCACTTCTTGTGGGTAATCGTGGTCAAAAAACAGCCAATTTGTAAGGTATTTCACTTCTCTTTTATCCCAAGCTCACCTTAGTATTTCTTCTTTTGCACTAAATGAGTTCAACTTAAATACTATAGATCGTGGCCGAGCCATGGGGTCCATGTTTTTTTTTTTTTTTGCAATGATTGTTAGCTCTCTCCACATGGAAATTAAGGGTAGATGGAAGCTCTAACACATCTCGTAACAAGTTCTCAACAAGCGGCACCATTGGGGATGTCGCCATATTCTCTGGGAGGCCGTACAATCGGAGGTTTTCATGCTGAGATCGACCCTCCAGATTTAAGCATTTTGCCTGTAGGGCTTCAGTTTGATATAGTAAGGTTTGAATGATCTCCGTGAGTTGCGCTGTTGTATCCTCCATTACCGAGATCCATTCCTCAACTGCTCCCATTCTGTTTTCAAAGGTAGATAATTGAGTTTGCATTGCTCGAAATTCTTGTTTGTTCTCTTTCCTAGACTCTTTTATTTCTTGCAGTAAAGTTTCAAATCTGGAACGCAACAACTGCTCACATTCTCCATCCATATCTTAGTCGTTTGCCTGGGAGTTAGTTGGTGAGGAAGGTCTGCTAGGTAGGCCCATTTTTAGTCTGATGGTATCCTTCTCTTTATTTTTATGATCTGTATGATTTTTGCCTCTGTTGCTGACGAGAGATGTTCCTCCAGTATTTTGAGACATTTTAAATGCACTATTAGTAGATTTTCCAGGTTTTTGGAGGTTTTGTTAGTTGGCTGGGATGGGAGCTTTGCGGGTTAAGCTTGCTTCAGCCACGTGACGTCACCGGAATTCCAGGATTACCATTTTGCATTTATCACTATTTCAATGGTGCCATGCAGATAAAGACAATTTGTCCGTGGGATCAAATTTAGCTTCACATTTATAACGACAACAAAAACTGTAAGGGTCCTCAAACAAAATGCTTCTGTTGCTGTGGCCTATGGGGTTTCTGCATTTGTATATATTTCCCATCGGAATGGATTCTCTCAGCCACTTTTTTAACATACAAAAAAAAATCAGAAATAAATTCCTCTTGATGATTTTGTGTGGCAGGGTGAGACACCTAAAACAAACTGTATTCTATAAGATGGCTTGACTTGCACATTGCCTAACGCCATAATAGAAAAAAAAATAGGTCCGTTTCCCCCACCCCACCATCACCACCACACACACACTTTGGTTATTACTAAAGTTATTTGCATGAATAGTTTATCTGCTCCTGTAGCTTCTTCCAATCCCCACCTTAAGGCAGAATACTTAGCTAGTATTTACATTAATTGTCCTAACCTCAGAGTTTGATGTTGCAACAGAGGTTTGTCGACTCAAGTCGGGAATGAGCTGTTATGACTGAGGAACATTAAATGATAATGATCCTGCCTTCATGGAGATTACCACAGTACAGATCGGAGATGAGAGGAGAAACTGTCAGTATGCCCCCCTTCTCCCAATCGGACACGCATTATGTGTTGGGTTATGAAAATGTGATAGTGGCCATCCTATATTGATGTCTATTCAGTTCTACTGCCACCAATGTGCTCCACTCCACAAGGGAGCACCTTACTCAGAGCAAGCAAGAGCAAATGCAGTGTCAGGTTGGCAGCACTCCATATCCAAGCCATATGCTTGAATTATTTTTCTATCAGCAGGACAGAAATGATGCAGGCAGTATTGCAGGGCCACAATGAGATAAAAAACATCTTTGAAGATTATTCTGTCAAGGTAGTCTGCAATCACACATGAACTGTGCATAACAATGGCAATGGTTTGTGTACTGTGTGCAGAACTGAACTGATGCGCTGGTCATTTGCAAATTATTTGGGGGGTATTTGGCATGTAATTGTATAAAGGAATCCTGTGGCTGACAGTTCAAAGTATGTCAGAGGAAGCTGTACTATTGCCTCACATAATATACTTGAATATGATGCACCTGCTGTAACTGTGACGTTAGGACCATCATTATGGCACAGAAACAGTTCCATATGGTGAGCCTGTTAAGAAGGGGGATAAAACCTTTTATAGGTACATTAGGGAACATAGAAAGGTTAAGGGAGGGATAGGGAAGATTAATAAAGGAGAGGGGAGGTGGGTAGAGGGAGACAGTGAAAAAGGCAGAGATAATGAATGAATACTTTTGCTCAGTATTCACAAAAGAAGAGGAGGAGTTACCTAAACCAAACAGTAAAAACACTCTAGATAGTGGGGTTGATACCAGTCCATTTAAAGAAGAAAGAGTACTGAAAGAACTTCTAAAACTCTAGGTGGACAAAGCAATGGGGCCTGACGGGATTCACCCTAGAATCCTAAAAGAGCTAAGGGAGGACCTAGTGACACCACTAACCACACTTTTTAACAAATCATGGGAAGATGGGGTGGTACCTGAGGACTGGAGGAGGGCAGATGTGATTCCTCTTCACAAAAGTGGGAGCAAGGCAGAAGCAGGAAACTACAGACCTGTTAGTTTGACCTCAGTGGTGTGGAAAATGATTTAATCACTTCTGAAAGAAAGAATTGTTCAGTACCTAGAGGCCAGCGGGGCACTGGACCCAAAGCAGCATGGATTCACAGCAGGAAGGTCATGTCAGACAAATCTAATCGATTTCTTTGACTGGGTGACCAAAGTAATAGACCAGGGAGGGGCTGTGGATATGGCCTACCTAGACTTTAGCAAGGCATTTGACACAGTCTCACACAAAAGATTAATAATCAAGTTAGCCAGCCTGGGAGTGGGTCCCAGGGTGGTAGCCTGGGTAGCAAACTGGCTGCACAACAGGACACAGAAGGTAATAGTGAATGGAACACATTCTGAAGAAAGGGGGTACTAGTGGAGTACCTCAGGGCTCAGCACTGGGTCCAGTCCTCTTTAACATCTTTATAGGTGACATTGCAGAGGGTCTGAAGGAAAGGTATGCCTCTTTGCAGATGACACAAAGATCTGTAACAGAGTTGATACACAAGGGGTAGAAAGGATGAGAAGGGACTTGGCAAGGTTGGAGGAATGGTCAGACATATGGCAACTTAGATTCAATGCAAAGAAGTGCAAAGTAATGCACCTGGGAAATAAAAATCCAGGAGAAGAGTACACAATAGCAGGGAGGTACTAACAACAACAATAATGGAAAGGATCTGGGTGTAGTCATATCAGATGACCTAAAGGTGGGTATGCAATGTGAGAAGTCAGTAGGAAAGCCAGGGATACTGGGATGCATAGGAAGGGCATCACAAGTAGAAAAGGGAAGTGGTTATCCCTCTATACAGACAGTTGGTGAGACCCCATCTGGAATACTGCAGTTTTGAGACCCCCATCTATGCAAGTACATAGACAGGATGGAAGCAGTCCAGAGGAGGGCAACTAAAATGGTGCAGGGTTTACATCAGAAACCATATGAAGAGAGACTGAGAGAGCTTAATATGTATACCCTTGATGAAAGGAGGGACAGGGGGACATGATAGAAACTTTTAAGTACCTCAAGGAATCAACAAAGTCCAGGAGGGTAGCATCTTTCAGAAAAGAGATGTATTAGGACAAGGGGCACAATTTAAAGTAGAGGGACAGCTCAGGGTAATGTGAGGAAATTCTTTTCCGCGGAGAGAGTGGTGGACGCATGGAACCGCCTTCCTGGAGAGGTTGTGGGGTCTAAAACAGTGGAGGAATTCAAACATGCATGGGACAGACATAAGGCAATTATAGGGGGTTGCAGGAAATAGGCTGTTGGTTAACTAGAATCTGCAGCTTATCCAGTAGGTAGGGAAATGGGCAGACTGGGTGGGCCAAGTGGTCCTTATCTGCCGTCAAAGTCTATGTTTCTATGTTTCTATGTCTGTAAGACAGTACTGCTTTGACACCAAGATTGGATTCATACTGAGAGGACTGTAAAGAAGTCAATATCATGGTGCAGAATTGGGATGGCTGGGAACCACATTCCATGGTTTACAGTATATTGCCCATTGCAGCAATATACTGTATAGATTGTACAGTGATGCCACCCCAAGGAAGGACCAATGAGGAGTGGGCAGTTTGCATTGCGCAATATTCAAAAGGCAGACACCGGTGACAGACTGACCATGTGGAAGTGCAGTACAAGCAATGATTAGTGCCATACTGGGCATTCAGCAACTTGTTGTGCCATTCGCCACCTGCCCAATTCTCGACAGTAACTCTTATTTCTGTAACGTCGTCTCAGTTTGCATCCATTCTTGAGGACAAAGAAGGAGTGCTGTGTTACCTACTGGGTCACCATATGGAACTGTTTCTATGGCACGCTGGTGGTATGCAGACAGGTAATAACACGCAAGTTACATAGAGTGTATCAGATTCAATTATATTACTAGAGGCTGGACTACAGTTTACTTTGAGCAGTCAGACACAGTACTCCTTCGTACAATGATATGCCAAATATGCCCCCCTCCCACACACACGCACATCTAAATGTGCAATTGATATGCTGGCTGTAACCCCCATCCCCAACACACAGCAGAAGCAAATTGTAAGGTGGTCTGTGTGGAAGTGGTCAATGTCAGTGCATGACTGCAGCTGAGGATACTGTCTGTTCCACAACAAGGGAGCAGTTACTCGGCACCAGTACCAGCTAAATGCACTGTCTGGGTCTTGGCAATACAAATACTGGGTACATCGCATCCCGCAGAAATTGCAAGGTAATGTGGGAGTTTGCACAGCAAAAAGAATTAATTACCCACATACATACATACACACATACACACTACTCGGGTGAGGCATTTGTTCTTTGTATTGCAGTGTGCTACAGCATTTGAGGTAAAATACAGTACCTGATTCAAGATTAGAGTTCGCTTTCTACACCTGGACACAACTTCTGTTCTGTATAGGGGCTAGCAAACGGCGAGAAAGTAATACCGACAGTAATAAACTGGCACTGGTGGAAAGGAAGGGGACACAAACATGGGACAAGATGAGAACTTATGCATTAGCAGAACAAGATCACTTTTTCATGTGGTGCATGTGCTAAACAGCAAGTGACAGAGAGAAAAAAGGGACCGAAAGACAGAGATTGAAATACATTCATTAAACATCCGTTGACATGCACACACCATCGGGGAGTGGCAAAAACCTGCTAAAAAGAGAGACAGAATATGACCTTTTGGAATGTATAGTGGGCTAAAACAGTGTGTCTGCACTGGCTGCTGTTGTTGCGCTGAAACAAAGACCCTATTTCAAAGACCCTTCCCCCCTGCAGGGTTGATCAGATGTCAGCACAAAAGGCAGTCTGGGAAAAGTCTCTGGGACAAAGTGCCATAAAAGAAAATTAAATGGCCATCCCCTGGGGTCATAAAACTGGATGGGACATTTAGAAAAAAAAAGGCTCACAGCTACAGCTCAAACAGAGACTGGAAACCACAGAAAACATGAAAGCAACACGGAAACATGTTTTTTGGGAGGGGGTTGAACATGTTGTTTTCCTTTAAGATTGAATTTAGAAAGAGTGTCATCTGAAACCACTTGTTCAGAAGCCATTTGTCCAAAGTAGTTCCTCCTTTCAGACACATCAACTGCCCCTTGTCCTTTCACACTTGATCTAATTGTCTTTTCCCATTCAAATATTTAAAAAACGTAATTATACTATAATCATGTCATGTCTGGGTTTCCTTTTTTCATGCAGAACAATCCCATTTCTACAAGTCAGTCCTCATGGTTTTTAGTCTTTTTATGCTAGGGGAGGTCAATATAATGTCACTCAAATTATGACCCTCACAGGGTATCTCAGTAGATGTGAAAGTAAGTATGAATAACTGCCCCAACCCCCCTACATACCCATACCCACACATCAGGATACAAAAATTACTTACCCCTCAAAAAAAACAATAAATACACAAACAAATCAATCAGTGTAGTACTGAACTGTAACCTCCACGGCATACTAAAACATGGACAATTACATTTCAGAAACAAATTATACATCGCACAAATAATATCCTCTCCCCCCAAAAAAAAACAAACATGTAAAACATGGTGTGTGTGGGGGGGGGGGCAAGGAGGTCAATGTGTAATGCAATGGCAGAGTAGGAAGAGGCATCATATTTCTGACAGGTCAATGTCACAGGCAACTGGTAAAGAAACATTCAGAATGTTTTTGTTTTTTTACAGCTCAGTATCTCTGGTCCTACTGTCCTCTGTTATGAGGGAAGGCTTCCGTACCGATAGCACAACTGTCACAACTGACTGGTGCAAAGCTAAGACTCAGCAGTACAGTAACAAGATGGTACACAGAGCACAGCTGTCCAGTAGACAGCTCAATACAGTCCTGGCACAGGGCACACCCATACCAAAAAAATGCACATACAGTAAGTCAGCACCCTAGTTGTACCACTTGATGTGGTACTGACACCCATATGGACATGTGGCTGAGCATCAGGAGTAGGTTGAATGTCACATGGCATGTCAGTAAATAGATGTGAAAGAAGTTGTGAGTAACTGCTTCCCTCCTACATACCAACACATGCACTGCAAAATCCAAAGAGATAGTACACACGCCTTTTTTATTGCTGTTCCATGTACTGTATACCTAAAAATCTGGGTATGAATGGCACAATGTGAGGAGCTGTATTAATTTGCCTGGCAAGGGTAGCAACTGAGTAGCAATTACTCCTCTGGTAGAGAGGCAACAAATAGAACAAACCCAGCAGTGGCTAGATCTTGACTCTAGAGGCACGATCTTGCAAATCAGGACTCCCCTGTAAATGAGATGTGTATCACAACTATGGAGACTTTTTTAATGAATGAAAATCAGGATGTCTAAACACTCAGTGAAACACCAGCCAATAGGAAAGCAAACCAGAAGGATAAAAAAGAAAAGCTGAAAGATGCAAACAACTAAAAGTTACTTTTCTTAAAAAAAAAAAAATCAGTGTAGTGCCAAACCGTAACGTCCACTGCATGCTGAGAGATGGAGAATTAAATTTCAGAAACAAATCATTCATCACACACATATTGTCTCCCCCCCCAAAAAAAAAATACACAGATAATTTTCTGCCAAGTATGTTTAATATTGCACACAACTTGTTACCCCTCAGGTCTGCTCAGAAAATGTATAACAAATAAGCTTTTAATGGTTAATATCTGCAGTCTGTACCGATTTTGTGTGCTCTTTTGTCTCTCATCTCAGGTCTGAGCTGAATGTCATTAACTGTTTACCCTTCACGCCTATAGCTGAAACACGGCAGCTCATAAGATTACTGCATAACTGATCAGTTGTTGAACTTTTTTTTGTGCCATAGATATCCACATCTAAGAACATCACTAAGAGTATGTGTAGATTGGAGGAAATGGGGGGAAGGGTATCATTCCGCAACCCCCTGCTCAAATCTCAGAGTCTTCATCCTCTAGTTTGATCATTCTGATTCTGGCACTAGTCTTGATACTAACTGCTACAAAAAAAAAGTCTAAAATAGTGTGTAGTACACAGAAGAGTGGGGTACATTATTCCCAAGGCCCCAATTTTTTTTAACTGGAGGAGTACTGTATATGCAACCAAAGGAAGGTAAAGGAGAGGATTTAAGTTACCATTTGAGTGGACACAGTGGGGGAGGTTATGGTCACTTCATTATGTGTAAACAGCTGGGCAGAGAATAGCTGCTCACTCCAATGGGGAACCTTTTCAGGGGTCTAATACTTGCCCCCGGTATTTGAGTGTTTAGGGGAGGTGGGGTGTTTTCAATCGCAGGTGGAGAAGAGGGGGTTAGTTATGACTTATGAGGCAGGTGGGAGATGGTTGGAGACAATTCATTTTGAAGGGGAGGCGGGCTGATGGATCATTTCCAATTATATAGCTTACAGATGCTTTAGATATATGGTACAGCAAGGCACTTTGTAGGTTGCAGTTTCTGTGCTGCAAAATTGTCTCCCTGATGTCTGCAATGTGTTCAGTGTCTTCATTAGTGACATTGCAGAGGGACTGGATGGAAAGGTCTGCCTATTTGCAGATGATGCCAAGATCTGCAACAGGGTGGATACTCCAGAAAGGGTGTAGGCAATGAAGAGGGACAAGGAAAAGCTTGAAAGATGGTCAGAGGTGTGGCAACTAAGGTTCAGTGCAAAAAATGTAGGATCATGCACCTGGAAGGGCTACAAGATGGGGGGAGATGTGCTGACTGTCACCAAAGAAAAAAGGGATCTAGGGGTTATCATATCTGATGACCTTAAGATATCAAAGCAGTGCGCAAAGGTTGCAGGGAGGGCTAGTGGCATGCTGGCATGCATAGCCAGAGGTTTTACTAGCAGGAGGCAGTGATGCCATTGTATAAAACAATGGTACGGCCTCACCTGGAGTACTGCATGGAGTACTGGAGACCACACATGTGTAAGGACATAAACAAGGTGGAGGCTATCCAGAGAAGGGTGACAACGATGGTGCATGGTTTGCACCACAAAACATATGAGGACAGACTAAGAGACCTCAATATGTACTCACTGGAGGAGAGGAGAGAAAGGGGAGACATGATAGAAACTTTTAAGTATCTCAAGGCAGTAAACAAGGTGCAGGTGGGGAATCTTTTCTAATGTAGAAAGGACACCAAAACATGGAGGCACAATATGAAATTGAAGGGGGGTAGATTTAGAGGGAACATGAAGAAGTTGTTCTACACAGAGAAGGTGGTGGACACTTGACATAATCCACCACAAGAGGTGGTGGGGGCAAGCACAGTGGAGGAGTTTAAACATGCCCAAGAAAATACTGCTTGGACTCTTTCCCCCTGGGGTCTCTGCCTCTCTTCATCCTGCCACTCCCACTATCTCCACCCGCAACTCAGAGAAAGCACCACTGGTTGTGCCCAGGGTAAAAACCTCCCATGCCCAGAGATCTTTCCACTCCAGGGCCCCCACATGGTTTAATGTACTCCAAAACACCATCACTAGTGCACCCAAGATCGTCCACTTCAAAACCACTCTTCGCAACCACCTCTTTAATATCCGCTCCTGGAACTGCAACTAACACTTCAATCTCTCACCCTCTGTGATCCGAATTCTCTGACAAAGTCCATTATGGATTGCAACCTATGTCAATAATATCAAACCCATGAATAGGACTGACTACTCTGTTTAGATGCTTTCTCAAGCTAATAAAGTCTCTCTGCTGTGATGATGTAAATATTGTTATCCAAATATTGTAAATAAAGTCTGAAAATATCTACATCCTGTACTTACTGTAAATACTGTAAATAATGTCAGTGACAAATGTCTGTAACACATGCTCTATGTAACTGTTGTTATACCCTGTCTGTATTAACTTCTGTCTTATATGTGACGAGGTACCTTTGGAAATTAGACTCTGGCTCAAAGGTTGTAAACCGATGTATCAAATAAATAAATAAATAAATGCCTGGGGCACGCACAAGGGAACATTGTCGGGGGGGGGGGAGTGATGAAAAGCCACTGATTACTTAGGATCAATGGAGACATATAGGTATAGGGCCTACGGGCAGACTGGATGGGCCTAGTGGTTCTTATTTGCCGACAATTTCTATGTTTCAATTTCTATGTCTTACTTTCATTGGCAGGAGTGAGACCCTTGGCTTCAACATGTGCTGAAGTACCAGGGAGATCAGAAAAGATTGTAATTAGCCATGATGAAGTGAATTGTTATGCGTGATTTGCCTTGGATAGTTGTTGGGGTGGGGATCGAGCAGAAAGCTGTTAAGTAAATAATTCACAAGATAAATGTCACTATTCTCCCTTCCCCCATCTCCTTATCACTTCGTTTTAACAGTGTTGGAATTAAGGGTTAAATTACATCACCTACTCTGATGTCTGACAGGACTGACCTGACATGGACAAAAACAGTTTTCTGGTCAAAACAAACCACTGGGATCCCTGCACTGTGGGGTCAGAAAAGCTGGGGCTGCTCCTTTGCAAGAGGCATGCATGGGGTCATTTTTATAACAGACATTGAAAGCTAGGGTGCTGAATCTTATAAAAATGTATAGTTGCATTTTGTACAATTACACTAGAAGTCAGAGAGCTTTAACAGATGGCAGTCCTAAATCAGTATGGCAACTAGAATTCTCTGTTGGGTCAAGGTGTGTATATTCTAAAGGAGATGTACTAACATACAAGCATAATACAGGATAGGCATTTTGAAAATATTACAGCTTGATAAAATGTAGATGTGGTATGAGACACTGGTTCCGACATTTAATTCCATTTTCAATATGAAGCTGCGATTTACTACCACTGAAATTAGCAAAAAAAACAAAAGGATTTTCTCAAAGTGATAGAATTGAGCATGATCTTCTATCGGGAATTTAACATAGAAACAGATATTGACGGCAGATAAGGACCTCTTTGCCCTCATAGTTTGCCCATTTTCTCTACCTACTGAAACATTGCAGACCCTACCTGATCCTCTCCCCACCTCTAAGATCCCCTTATGCCTATCTCATGCATTGTTGAAGCCTGTTACCATTTCTGCCCCCACCACCTCTGCTGGATGGCTGTTCCAAGCATCCACCACTCTCTGTGAGATAGTGATTCCTCACATCTGTCCTAAGCGCCCCCCCCCCAGCTTCATACCATGTCCCCTTGTTATTGAGTATCTTTTCATTTGTAAAATGCTTCTCTCTTGAACATTTTTTATACCCACCAGGTATTCGAAAGTTTCTATCATATCCGCCTCTACCTCCTTTCCTCCAGGGTGCATATTGAGATCCTTCAGTCTTTGGTCATAGTACTTTTTACGCAGACACTGCACCATTTTCTTTGTCCTCTTCTGGACCCTGTCTGTGACTTTCTGAAGATGTGTGATAAGTTAGACACTGCAGCCTGCATTACATTCTACTGTCTACGTCCCCACCTCATCAGGGTTTAAATCATGAGACTAAAACCAAAGTAATTAATTAATTTATCTATGTAAATAAAAAAATGTAGATTTTCACTTTATATGTGGGAGCTAAGAGACAGGGAGACACTCTCGCAGCAAACTCTGTAGTAGTACAGCTATGCGTAATGAACAAGCTGCGATATTTATTTTAGTTAATTTAAAAATGCAGCTTCTCATTTTATTGCTTCCAGGCTGCGGCCTCTTACTCTTCACTGAACAGAGTAAGGGACACATTTGCTTACACATAAAAAGAAGATACTGTAGTTACAAGCTGAAGCTTCAAACTTATCAAGGCAGGGGTTGGTGACCATACCTCTCAAGTGTCCCTCATTATGAGGGACATCCCTGATTTAACCCCTTAAAATCGCTCTGTCCCTCATCTATCCCTCATGGAAAAGGTGCTGCCCATGCAGAGAATGTGCTGTAAATTCAGACTTTAAAGCAGACATTCTTAATAATCTAAACTACTAAATCAAAAACTAAACTTTGTAAAAGTAAACACTTTGGTTTTCACACTGTTCTGAGCTTGTATATTCATGTTTGAGGATGTGTCCCTCATTCTGAAGGTCTGTGTCCCTCATTGTCCCTCGTTTTGAGTGTCTAAAAATGTCCATGTCCCTCATTTCAGTGACAAAACGTTGAGAGGTATGCTGGTGACACATTATTGGGAATAAATTAATGAAACATCAGGCAGCTCAGAATTTAGATTCTGGAGTGAGTGTGTGTGTGTGTGTGTGTGTGTGGGAGGGCAGTGGGGCAGGATGGGGAATATTGGAAATCAAAGACAGATAAAAGAATGGAATATGCAGACTGCATTTTTCTCACTTTTCACTAACAGGTGTCAGTGACACCACTACCATAGCCGAGCTGTGATCTTAGAAGCTGCAGTTTGAGAAAAACAAATACAGTGAATCTAATAAGACACCTAGAAGTCTGTTTATTTAAAGGGGACAGGAAATCTGTGCTAATTGGCAGCTGTTTATGAAGTTTTCCATATTTAACTGTACCTGAATAAAAAATAATAATGCAAAACTGTATTTTACATCGTTTTGTTTTTATGGTCAGCATTCTGTTACAGTTCTCTTCATGGAAACAGTCATATATGTGTTAATATGTCCCCTGGAGTCACTCGTTGCTGAAAACGAGTGCTTTCACGTGCCTTCAGCTGAGCGAGAACAGCAAAGCTGAGCTGTTCTGATTCAAGCTGAAGGCAAATGAAACCACTCGTTTTCAGCAACGAGTGGCGACGGGGGATGTATTAATATGTTATTGATCAAGAGCGATCAATAATATATTTAAAAAACTAAAGCTTCCCAGAATGTGCCCATTTCCAGGGCATCTGTACGTGAGGCACTCTTCACAGAATAAGAGTGCCTCACGCGCAGGAGAAAGGAGCACTCTGATTGGTCAGGAGTGCTCCCTCAATCTATAATAGAGTTTTCACTATGTCACAGTTTGTGTACAGAATGTTATTTATCAGCTGATGACCTATCAGAACTATGCTTAAGAGTTCTGTGCACAACCTGTGATGTAGTTAAAACTCCAAATTATTGGTTCCATGAAGAGAACTGTAACAGAATGCTGCCCATAAAAAGAAAACAATGCAAAATAAATTTTTTTCATGTCTTGTTTTGTTCAGGTACAGTTAAATATGGGTACTTTAGGGAAATGCATATAATTTCTGAGAATAAGAACTTTATAAACAGCTGCCAATTAGAAATGATTTCCTGTCCTCTTTAATATACAGCTAATTCAGAAATACAGTAAAGCAAGGCAGGTTGCAGTGTCTGTGCTGTCAAATTGTCTTCCAGCCATTTTACTTTTATTGAGTGATGGTAAGGTTCATCCTGTGCAATCCTACCAGGGAGATAAAAAAAACAAGATTGATAATTAGCCTTGAAGTAACTTGTTATGTATGCTTCTTCTTGGGTAGTTGGGGGTGGGGACAGCGAGCAGAAAGGATAAAGTAAATAATTCACAAGACAGTTGTCATTATTTTCCCTTCCCCTTATCTCTGTTTGCTTTTTGTTTAACAGTGATGTATTTACAGAACCTCCTTTAATGTCGGATCAGACATTTACAGTCAAAATAAGCAAACCACTGGGATTTCTGTACTGACATACAAAATGCAGTTGTTGGGTTCTGCTAAGCTGTGGTACTGTAGCTCCTTTCTAGAGGCATGCAGGGGGTTAGCTTTATAGCCAAACAGACATGTTTGAAAGCTAGGAAGCTGGATCTTACAACAAATCAAAGTTGCATTTTGTACCTCTACACTAGAAATCTGAGTGTTTTTGTGACTGAAACAGTGGGAACTTTAAGCACAAAATAAAGCCAAAAATTAATATACAGGCTTAGTCTTCTCTAGAGAATACATTGTACTGTACACTAATCTGCTTATTCTACTTATTCTATCAGCTTTTTGGAGTTCATGTGGCCAGTTTGTAAGACATATCCCTGATTTGGGGTCTTTGTCCCTGATTTTTTTTAAGCCTTATCCCTGATTTATGTGGCAAGAAGTTGAGAAGCATACATAAGAGAAGTCTGCTTCTAGCTTCAGATGACAACTTAGATTGGCAGCTGTGCCTCGCATGCCCCCACAGTATTCCGCAGCACATGATACAGTAACTCAGGGGAAAGGGGAGTGAAATATTGTCTTTGCTGCAGTGTTTCACGTTCCTGTGCAGCACCCCACACCACATGATTACTGAGTGTGGCTCTAAAGCGAGTCAGGCAAGGTACTATAAAATGGAGTTAAAAATATGCAGGATAGCTGCCACTCTAAACTGTCATTGGAAGCAGGAATCGGACTTGCTGCATGTAAGAGCTCTTAGAATCATTGTTAGTAACTTAAATTTTTAAGGGTTAGGATGCAGCTGCTCTCCATAATTTTTTTCATGCAGCAGATTACATGGCAGAAGGCACGGGACTGGAACCCAAGCCATACAGACCCTGATGCAAAATGAATGCCAATTTATAGAGGTCATCCAGGTGTGTTGTACTCAGCTAGCTTTTATACTGTAGTAGCTGTGAGCAAGATGGATGTACTGTATTTTAACCATATTGGTTAGGAGATGCAAATTCTTTTGACAATAAATACTATATCCAATATGTTCCAACAGCAGCTGATGCTCTTACAGTTCTGAAATTGATTATTAAGGGCCTACATTGCTGCTGCTGCCATTGTACACCTGCATTATAGACTTACTCTCCTGATGAAATCCTATTTTTACCACACATTTACTGGCATGGCTGTACAGGAATGGAGGGCTCATTTATTCATCTCATTGCTCATATTAATAACCATTATCCTTTGCACTCCCTGACTGCTAAACCATCTCTTGGGCAGCAGCTCCAAATTATGCAAAGAACTGGTGTTATTTTCCTATTTTTATTATTAGTAGTATTATTATTTGTTTTATTTTTTTATTTATTTTGCTAAAATACAGTTTGGATACAGCCTTTGTCTGCCGTAAAGGGGAATTTGTTACATGTGGTGAGCTGCCAAAAATGCCGCATCAGTCAGTCTGGCTTTATGACAGCAACCGGATATACTGTAGACATTTTTACCCCTAATTTCAATGATGGAATCGTGTATGGTGATATTTTTTGCCATTATCTTTCTCCAGGCATGTTTTCCCCTATTAAATGCAGGGAACAGTGAATAAATGCTACAGTTCTTTCAAAAATAACAGCAACTTCTACCCCAGTAATGCTCAGATATTCCTAACTTTATGCAGTAAGCCTGAGGGTTGGACTGCCCAGAGAGACAGAACACATGCAGATCCTTTTCTCCTTGTCCTGCCAGCTACCCAAACCCCAGCCCAACATCACTTTCCATCACTGTTTATGGCCTGGCAGTCTCACCAAGCTAAAACAGTACCTGTCAAACTGTGACTGGTCCCCTATTACTCAGGCCCTGAACATAGATGATGCCTTGAACTATTTCACCTGCACCTTCAACAAAGCCTGTGATGCTTTTACCCCTTTCACCAAAACAACTTCCAAGAAGCGTGATGCACCTTGGATCACCCCTGTGCTGCTGCAACAGCTCAAACTAAAAGATAACTTCTGGCACTGAGCCACTACCTCTAGCTCGCAGGTGGACATGCAGGCATACAACACTGCCCACAACAAGTGCACCTGGGCAATACACAAGGTCAGGGCAGAATACTATAGAACCACCCTGGCCGCCTCCTGTGGAAGCTCACACAAACTCTGGGACAACATTAAAGACCTTAATGGGAAATCACACACACTCCTCCCCATCCCAACTAATCATTAATGACACCATCTCCACTGACCCACTGTGCATTACCAACTGCCTCAACTCCACCTTTTCTGACCTTAGCTCAGTACTCCCAAGTAACTTTTTTGACCCCATACAGCCCATCCCAGCACCTAACCTCCAGTGCCCCCCCCTTCTGTCTCAGAGTTATCACCCTGACAGAAGCTAAAGCTTACCTGACCAAAGCCCTTGGCAGCTGTAACTACTGTAAAGACACATTCGGCATGTGAATCCTTCACCTGGTACTTGACGCCGTCCTCTCCCCACTCACAGACCTCCTAAACTGCTTCCTGTGTCTGGGACAGTTCCCAACCACCTGGAAAACAGCAATAGTAACCACAATACTAAAAAGTGGTGATTGCACCTCCCCAAACAACTACTGGCCCATCTCAGTTCTCCCCCAACTCTCTAAAGCCCTTGAAAATATCATGGCTGACCAGCTCACTAAATACCTCCTCACTCACAACTTATTATGCAGGGAACAACGTTGTTTCAGAGCAGGTCACAGCACAACTACTGCCTTTATGGAATTCTCTAACTCTCTTCACGCTGCACTGGATAAAGGGCATCTTGCCAGTGCCATGTTCATTGACCTCTCTAAGGCCTTTGGCACGGTCTCCCACCCCCTCCTACTGAACACACTCCAACACATTGGGTATCTCAAGGTCCCCTCTCCTGATTCTCCAGCTATCTCATCACCAGATCCCAGTGTGTTAAAATTAACAACACCCTGTCTACCACACTACCAGTGTGCTTTGGGGTCCCTCAAGACTCCATCCTGGGTTCCCTGCTCTTTAGCATTTATCTTAATGCCCTGCCCAACTTCTGCTCTGGAAACGTTCTCCTTTATGCAGACAATGCAGTCTTATATGCCTCCCACCCTGACCCTGCTACTCTCCAGCTCTCCCTACAAGACTCCTTCAAACAGATTGAAAACTGGTTTGCTGACTACAGACTGGTTGTCAACATTAAGAGAACTAAAACCAAGCTCTTCGCACACCACCAAAACAGGGTGAAGGGCTGCCTCTTGAAAATCCTCTCTAGTTCACTCCTCCCATTGGACCAGGTCCAAATTTATAAATACTTGGGCATCACCTTTGACACCACCCTCTCATTCCATGAGCACATCAAAGTACTCTCCTCTGCCACCAATGCCCAAATAGGCCTCTTATACTAGCATAAGGACTGCCTACCACCAGAAGCCCTCCACCTGGCTGTCACATCCTCAGTCCTGTCACTTGTGGACTACGGGTTCACAATATATGCTGCCTAAGACCCCACTGCGCTTCACCAAATCCAGCTGGCAATCAATAAAGCATGCCGGCTCCTCTCTGGTGCAGACAAACAAATGCATACCTGCACCCTCTATGCACTCACCAATGTTCTCACGCTAGAGGAAATACTGCAATATCAGACATGTCTCCTTAATAAAAACATTCACCTTGGTTTGACCCCCACTGGGGTAACAGCTTCACTTCAGTCAGCTACCCTCTCCATGGCCAGACACACGGCCACCAAGACCATTTGTAAGGTACCAAGGGTTAGGACAGCATTAGCTCAAAGATCCTTCCCATTCAGAGCCCCTTCCTGGTATAAGGCCCTCCCCCTAATATCACCGAAATATCCAAACTAGGTCCATTTAATGCTGCCCTGAAAACCCACATTTTGTCTACTCACAACTGCCAGTGTGACTGCTATACCTAATCCCAGGCCCTGCTGTATCACTAGCGGTCTTACCTGGCCCATTTACATTGCTTCCACTAAAGCAGCACTCAACCTTCCACCCCTGAAGCCTATGGGCCCTATTTCTTACATAATAGCTTCATAGCCTATATCTGTGATAGCAATGCCTCCCTGGAGGCAGCACCCTATCTGACTATAACCTTGTGATTCAGCCTCTTCTTAGCTGCCAAATGTATAGGCAAATAGTATCTTACACACTTGTATGTCACCTTACTGTATTCAATTGTCATAATCTGTTGTTGTTATTGTTCTTACACTGTACCGGATGTGGAGCCTTTGGAAACAAGTCTATGACTCAAAGGGTCGTAATTCCTATGTTCTTAAATAAATAAATAAATGATGGAACACTTTGCACGTGAGTATCTTTCAAACGCTGCCTCTACTAACTGCCAGTGTTCTAAACCTCTTCAGATTTTTCTCTCCACCTGAAAAGTCTGGTCACTCGGAGTGCCATTTGTCCACTTTCTCCTGCGTGAAGAAAACTTCAAATAGCTTGTATAAGTATATTTTGTTTTCATTTGCTGCCTCTACAGATTGTTTTTTGTTAAATAATCTTAATTTAGTTAAAAGTTTATTGTTTTTGCCGGTTCCTCTCAGTTCAGTATAACCGCGGGGGAACCGGATTAGTTTTAGTTAAATTTAAGGTTCTCTGACTAAAGAACCTTTTTATTTTAGATGTTTTAGTTATTTAAATTGTTTTTCTGTAACCGATAAATCTTGATTCCTGAACCGCTGACCCAGTTCTTTCTCTTCTCCTTCGGTTCGGTTCCTCCGGTTACTTCCTGGTTCCAGAATTGACCGCAAACTGCTTGTTCATAATAAAAAAAAAAAAAAGGTAGTAGTTGCCGTTTTTTCTCCTTTAAACATTATGGTGGAGAAACCCAAAAAGAAGACCAGTGAACTCGGTTTCAAAAATTGTTTACAGTGTGGAGAAGTGTTTGTAAAAGCTGACAAGCACACCTTACGTGTGGCTTGTCTGAGTTTTGCTTATTTGCAAGAAGAATGTGAAGTTTGTAAAACATTCCCAGAAAAAACTATTGAGACATGCCTTGAAAGGCTTAAAAAGATATTTCCTAGGGATCCATCTGGCTCTGACCAGCCGACACCCCAGACTACTCTGGCTGAACCCACATCTGCAGTTGCCCCTGCCCCTGAGACAGATGAAAAGGGCACAAAAAGAATAAATGAACCATCTGACTCCCCAGTTCCTGCAAAGAAATAAAGGAAATTAAAAAATACAGAACCCTGCCTCCCAAAATGGGGACTTTTGTGTCTGGTCTGTTTATGCCCACAGCTCAAGAAATTGCCCAGGCTTTTAAAATAATTCAGACCTTGCAGACCGTAATTCCTCCTCAGCAGCCTCCTGCCCCTGCTCAGGGTCCCCAGGCTGGAAGCAGGGTGCAAACCCCTCTTCCTGAAGGAGAGGATTGTGATGATGATGATTTTGGTGAGGAGGAAGAGCCAATAGAAACAGAAGTGTCCCCTGAACAGGACTTTGGTTCTCCTCCTAGGATGCCTGAGGATTATCCCTCTCATTTTACTTTTGTTAGGAGGACAGCAGATGCATTAGACATCTCCACCACTGAGCAAATTGAAGATGAGGTGGTAGAATATATGGAAATGATGGGGCTGAAACCCACAAAGACTCTTCTCCTCCCTGTGTATAAATTCTTTAAAAAATATGCCTTAAAGCTTCTCCAGACACCAAATTCCATCCCTCCCCTTGACAGGAGGATGGACAAAAAGTACCAGCTGGATAGGAAGGGACCTGATTTTCTCTTCTCCCACGCTGACCACCAGGGGGTCATACAGCAAGCTGCCTGTGATAAGGCTAGGGTCCCTCTGTCCCCACACCCTCCGGACAAGGAGTCCAGGAAAATCAATAGCATGGCCAAAAAAGAGTACTTGTCAGCCTCTTTGGCCATGCGCCGAGCTACTTTCCAGTCCTATGCTGCATAGTATCAGAAATCACTGTGGCAGTCAGTTTTGGCTATGTCTCAGAAAGCTTCCATGCCCTCTTCAGATGACCTGGTTGAAACTGCCAGGTTTGGGTTAGAGGTGGCTAAGTATCAGCTCCAGATGGCTGCTGACACAAATGATACTGCAGCCAGATGGATGGCAAATATGGTGGCACAGAGGAGGTTTGCTTGGCTTAGAGCCACAAACCTTACTCAGGATACCCAGTCCAAGGCATTGGATTTTCCTCTGGAGGGTAACTCCCTCTTTGGAGAGTCCACTGTTGCATACGTGAAGAAGGTGGATGAGTATTAGGCCACTTAAAGGAGCAACTGTGCTAAGGAGAAAGCTTCTCCTTCCACCAGGCCTTATGGAAGGGGAGGCTGGGGCAGGTTCTTTAATACCAGACCCTTCTTCTAGTCAGTGGCCTTACCCCAATACCAGCAGTATCCACAGCATGGATACTCCAGGGGCAGGAGTAGTAGGGGCTCCAGGCAAGGGTTCCAGACTTAGCCTCAACCCCAAGCCAAACAGAGCCCCTCAGGCAGAGGACGCCTCCTCCCTCCCTGTTAGAGGCAGACTGTCCCACTTCCTCCAGGCTTGGTTGAACATCACCACAGACAAGTGGGTCCTGGAGGTGGTGGGTCAAGGTCTGTCTCTGAACTTCAAATCCCTTCCTCCCCAAAAGATCAGGGTTTTCATCTCACCCTCTCAAGCAGAAAAGACACTGCTAGAAGCAGAGGTTCAAAACCTGCAACAGATAAGAGTAGTAGAACCAGTCCCAAACCCCCTGAGAGGAGGGGGCTTCTATTCCAGATACTTTCTAACTACAAAGAAAAGTGAGGAGTGGCAGCATATATTGGATCTCAGAGCTCTAAGCAAGCACCTGAAAAAAAAAAGTTCAAAATGGTAACTTTGGCCTTGATTTTGCCAACACTCAAAATAAGAGACTGGTTGGCATCACTGGGATTGAAAGACGCCTATTTCCATATCTCCATAAGGGAGTCTTACAGAAAATATTTCAGATTCAGACTTCCATCAGGCCATTACCAGTTTTCAACCCTGCCTTTTGGCCTTTCCTCAGCCCCAAGGGTGTTCACAACGTGCCTAGTAGCTGTAGTGGCACACCTTTGAAGGCAGGGAGTTACTGTCTTTCCATATACGGATGACTGGCTGGTGGTAGAGAAATCGCCAGACCAGGTCAAGCAATATTTACAAGTCACCCAAGACCTTTTGCAGTCTCTGGGATTCTTAATCATTCATTAAAAGTCAGTCCTCATTCCTGCACAAATGCTGTAGTTCATAGAGGTAGAGATCAACATCTTACAGGGCAGAGAATTCCTGCCTCTGGACAGGGTAAAAAGTCTCCAGTTGATTGCACATTCTTTCAGATTGCACAAACCAAAAGCTGCAGGACAGTTTCTGCAGCTACTGGGCCACATGGCTGCCTCCACAGGCACAGTACTGGGTTCCAGGTTTCCGATGAGAGACATCCAATTCCACCTCAGGGCTCACTGGAGTCAAAGGAAATATTCTTTCTCAAAGCCCATTCCAGTAACAAGGACTTTGTTACAGGCCCTCCAGTGGTGGAAAGAGGAATCCAACCTAAGACAGGGGATTCCCTTTCAAAAAGAACATCCCTCAGTTGTTCTTACAATGGATACATCTCTCCTGGGCTGGGGCACCCAATTAGGGATCACACAACCCAGGGCACCTGGTCAGCTGCAGAGTCCCTTCAGCACATAAACTTGCTGGAACTCAGAGCTGTGCTGCTAGCTCTAAAAGCTTTCTCTCCTCTAATACAAGTCAAGGTGGTACAAGTCAGAACAGACAACACCACCACAATGTATTACATAAACAAGCAGGGAGGCACCATGTCATGCTTTCTCTGCACAAAAGCCATGAGAATCTGGGCTCTGGCTTACTCCTTGGGTGTGTCCCTGCAGGCAATCCACTTGCCAGGGAAAGACAGTACCCTGGCAGATGCCTTGTCGAATCAATCAGGCCCATCATGAATGGACCTTGAACGGACAGGTGGTGCAAGTAATTTTTAGAAGGTGGGGCACTCCAGAGGTAGACTTGTTCACGTCCCAACAGAACCACCACCTGCCACAGTACTGCTGCAGACCATCAGATCAGGGCACACTTCTTCTGGATGCTTTGGCTCTGGATTGGTCAGGGAGGTACCTGTATGCTTTTCCTCCCTTCCCTCTAGTTTTCAGGGTATTAGTCAAGCTCAGATCCCACTCAGCATCTCTGATCTTGACAGCTCCAGACTGGCCCAGGCAGCCATTGTACTCTTCTGCTCTCCATGTCTGTCGCTAAACCAATACACCTTCCTCAGAGGCACAATCCACTGACCTCCAATCAGAGAACCCTGTTGTACCTGAATCTCAAGTCCCTTAATCTCAAGGCTTGGCTCTTGAGGAACTAGAGTATGCTAATTTAAACCTCTCTGAAGCTGTCTTAAACATATTAAAAAGGTTATAGAAAACCTTCCACTAAGAAAACCTGTTCTTCCAAATGGAAGAGGTGTTCTATCTGGTGTTCAACCAGAGATTTGGTACCAGCTCAGGCTGGAGTGCCAGCTGTCCTGGACTATCTTTCTCATTTACATTCTCTGGGTTTACAATCCAGTTCTCCAAGGGTTCATCTTGCAGCAGTGTCTGCTTACCTTTCTGCTGGAGCAAAGGTAACACTAGCCTCAGAACCTATTTTTAGAAGGTTCTTTAAAGGTTTGAATAATTTGCATCCCCCTCACAGGGCACCAGTGCCAGCATGGGATCTCAATGTGTGTAGAGCTAAGCTCATGGACCCTCCCTTTGAACCCATGGCCACAGCCTACTTAAAATATGTCACTTGGAAGACATTTTTTCTAGTGGCAATGATTTCTGCAAGAAGAATCAGTGAGGTCCAGGCTCTCTGTATCGACCAGGACTATATATCTTTTCATAGAGACAAGGTAGTCCTCAGAACAAATAGAAACTTCATCCCCAAGGTGGTTTCGGATTTTCATCTGAACCAATCCATTACTCTTCCTGTCTTTTTCACTGACCATGCCAGTTCTGGTGAAAGAAGACTTCACTGTCTGGGTGTAAAAAAGGCTCTCAGCTATTACATGACAGCCACTAAGGACCATAGGCAGGACAGAAAGCAGCTGTTCCTGACTTATGGGGATGTAGGAAAAGGTAATCCAGCCTCAAAAAGGTCCATCTCTAGATGGATAGTCCAGTGTATCCAATTCTGCTACACTAAAGCTGGTAGGGATCCCCCAACAGGGCTGAGGGCTCACTGTACAAGAGGGATAGCTGCTACCTTAGCAGCTGCCAGAGATGTTCCATTACTGGATATTTGTAAAGCAGCTACCTAGAAGACAGTACACACCTTTACAAAGCATTACAACCTGGATATTCTGTCTATGAGTGATGCCAGGTTTGGCATTATAGTCCTGCAAAGTCCGTTTCCAAAATAAGTTCTGTGCCCTCCTCCAGTGGTACTGCTTTGTAGTCTGCATAAAGTTAGGAATATCTAAGCATTACTGGGGTTAGAAAAAAAAATTACTTACCATAATAATCTTGTTTCTTCCCACTGATGCTCAGATATTCATAACTTCCCTCCCTACCTCCCCTTCCAGAACTTCAGCCTCTTCACTCTGCATGTTGGTGCCACCGAATCACAGTATACCCTTGGAGTGCATATTCTCTGCACCTGACAATAGTTTGGTAAACAATGTTCATTTGTGTTTCTCCTTTTAGGTATTTCTGGCATTTTGTTCTAGTTTTATTAAATTATTTTGTTCCTCCAGTTGGAGGTTTGTAATAATTCCAGTTTTTGATTTTTGGGCAAAACCCAATTTTATTAATCAAACAAATTATAGTGCTATAATACCTTAGGCCTGCCTTTCCAGGCTCCTACAAAATCTGAAGAGGTTTAGAACATGGGCAGTTAGTAGAGGCAGTGTTTGAAGGATACTCATGTGCAAAATGTTCCATCACTTGCATGTGTTCTACCTCTCCGGGCAGTCCAACCCCTCAGGCTTACTGCATAAAGTTATGAATATCTGAGCATCACTGGGAAGAAACAAGATTACTATGGTAAGTATTTTTTTCTTTGTGTCCACTTTTGCGGGGGGGTACTGTTTGTACTAGCATGATAAACTTGACACTTACAGTAGGACACCTTATATTTCTTTTCAAAATTGTTCTAATTGGCCTTTCCTTTCTAAAGTCAGGTAATTGGGGGACTTTCAAATAGCTTGACATAATCACAGTCTAAAATAATTTGTAGACACTGTAAACCGGATTGTTTCCTTAATTTCACAGCATGATGCATGTCTCAAAGTTATGTTTTTCCAAGGTGTTTCTGCAGCTCTGCTTTCCTCCTACATCTAATGAAACACTGAATTTGTGTAGCATGTCTTAAGCATGCAACCAAATCCTTGTGTTAAATTTAAAAGGGGATGGGAAGGATTCTGCAGGTGAAATGCGAAAATTAATAAATAAATACATACATAAATAAGTGCTATTGCTCAGTTTTTACAAAATGAATGAAAAATGAGGACTGTCAATCGAAAATAAGCCTGATGAATATAGTAAATAAATGGGGCATGTGTTTGGATGCAGTTGTTGTAGCTGTGTGTTTTTAAGTTATTTCACTTTGAATTTTGTATACTGTTTTTTATGTTTTTGGGTGGTGTTATTGTCTCTTGCTGACTTATGATGTTTTTCATTATGTCATTGCACAGGACTATAGGCAACATTTGAATGATCAGCATGGGAACCTCGGAAGGGGGATTTTAGGTTTGGTCAGTGGTGCTTCCTCTGCTGTTCCAGCATTCTTCCCATCATGTACTCCATTTGACCTGCTTTTGCACATTTTTCGCACAATGAAAAATAAAAGTGAGGCTTGCATGACATTTCGTATCAGAGGATATATTTGAGAATATGGGTGGAGGATGATATTCAATATAAGAAGTGAAAGCTGTCTCCTTTTCCTCTGCACTGTTATAGTCCCTGTATTTTTTTTTCTTGTTTGTATCAGGAAAACAGTAGAATTTGTGAGATACAACAAATAAATATACGATGCTTTCCCAGTTTTTATCTTTTTGTACTTTCTGTTGTTAAGAAAGTTAGTGTGGAAACTCAGAATCTTAGATGTTTGGACTTTGACTACTGTTCTTGATGTCACAAGTTACAATCTCCTGTTTTTGACATCATAAGCATTTGCTATGCAAGTGCAGAAGTGCAACTTTTTCAAAAACAGCAACTTTGACTTTGATTAGACTTTACTAAAATAAGTGATTAAAAGGTGACTCTCTTAAAATCTGAATTATGCAAATGGCTGTATGTGCCATTGATTTTAAATCTTCTGCATACAGTATGTTTTGATTGTCACTTACAATCACCTGTAAATCTGCCTACTGCAATCATTCACTTCAACTACATACGTCTATACTGTTCCCAGCTGCACATTGCTGGCTCTCTACTATGTATCTACCAGAAGACTGCACAAAGAAAACTCAAACTGCAGATAATAAAGAACCATTTTTACCACTTTTACTTGTCCTCCAGACCCACGCCACAATCGTGAAGTATTTGATAGAGCACAACATTTGTAAGATTATATATTATTTCACAGCTGAACTTACAAAACAGCATAATTTAACTACCCTCCATGCTACCTACTGGCATTTTTCAAGGATCTGCCATCCATGCATACTTGCAAAATTGCATTTTTACCAATGCTACTTCTGTTTTTGTGTGAAAAAAAAAAATAAAAGACATCTGGTCAAATTGTGTTTCACTGCCATCTGCCTTGAGTAAAGCAGACCGACAGATTTTTTTAATTTTTCTGATACAATGGCACTTTGCCATAGTAGATCTGTAAATGTTTACAGAAAAATTAGCCATGCCTCACCTATATGGTGCCAGAGGTGCAAGTATTCCTCATTTCAAAATGATCAGAACATGAGCTGGTCTAGATTCTTATGATGCATTCAATGTATACCAATGTAATGAAGCACTAAATAATGAATATTTATTTTGTTACCATGCCATCACAAGTCCTCTGATTTATAAGGGAGAGACACAACCACCATGAAGAGCAGATTTAACAACTAAATTGTGTGTGTGTCTGTGTGTGTGAGAGGGGAGAGTGAGAGAGAGAGTTTGTTCAGGGTGTGTTTGATGGTGTAAAAAACTTTACAAAAGGTTGTGCTCGATATACAGTATGCAGTTTTTTATTTACAAATTGGCTACCTAGAAGGTGATGGCATACAAAGAAATGAGGTCCAACCAGTCAGAAATAGAAATGCTAACTTCAGTACAGCTCTATATAGTTTGTCATATATAAATTGCTCATAAGTGATGATTGCAGTTCCTATCTGCAAGCACATACTACCTATTGTACATTAACTGACATCTTTGCGATAGTCTCTGTTGCACAGCTCACTGTAGCAGTACACTTTTTTTCTTATTTTAATGCCATTCTGTCTAATTTAATTATTAATTAACCCCCACTCACCCCAATTCATTTTATCCTGATCTGGAACCTATTTTATACAAGTTGTAAATATCAACCTATTCTGAATTTGTCAGTCATTGATTATAGAGGGAAGATCTACCTGTTTTGTCAGATTAAAATGAATGCAGCTGTTTGGTGGTTGCTACCTGATGTTGCTCAAAATAGAATGCATAATTTTTCATGCTATTACCATGTCAGGTATTAGTATTAAAAAGCGGGATTGTCTACTTGCTTTAGAATTTTTTTTCTCAGTTATTCTGTATAATACACATCGTTTCATTTTTCATACTTATTTTGGAGTTGGAGACATCCTGTAGACTGGTAGCATAATTTATATTTGAGATACCGCCCAGCTAGTAGCTTATAACTTTACAAGTTTATTATGAAATAAGAAGCTAAAAAAAAGTAGTACAGTATTACACAGCCAATCGAAAAAAAAAAACAGCATATAAGAAAGAAAATTGTCAAGCCATGAACTATTATCTGTGTGATCCTGTTTTGTGGTATATCACAATGTAATTTAACCCATTTTTTAAGTTTTTTATTTTTCTTTCCTCCCCTCACCCTCATTTATAATATCCCCCTCAGGAGCAAATGGGTTCCAGATTGTATATATTCACTGCAGTTTGAAATGCTGCATCACTGATCATAGAAGGCAGCTATTTTTATGTTGTCAGACCAGCAGCCAATATTACAAAATATTCATTATTGGCACCAAACCCAAATTGTCAGGATGGACTGGCAGGTTTTTTTTTTTTAGTTGTTTAACCAGGAGTAGCACACTAAGCTGAAAGCTTTTTTTACAGGTGTGACCTGGGAGCACAAGGAAGTTAAGTGACTTGCTCAGGGTCATGCAGTATGCAAGTGGAAGCTGCAGGATTCAAACTCGGGTCTGGTCTGTTGGATGTCACCAGATTTGCAGATCAGAGCCTTAAACCACTGCGCTATACTGCCTCCCTGCAAATCTGGTGCTCTAATGGATCTGTTTGCTGCCATGCAGGGTGGATCTAACGGTGTTTTAATAGCAAATGTGCTGAACAGGGGTGAGGATAGTATGGAGGCAAGAAAAGAAAGGATAACTAGATCACGGGAAGACTCATGCAATCTGCTGTGATAGGGCATCACGTTCTGTATAATAAAATGCTAGGGAATAATCTATGTAGTCAGATGTACTTTCTGCACACTGGACACTCCCAAATCTACAGTAACACATTCCCCAATGTGACTGTTGTCATTTATCAAAGTAATGAAATTACTAGAAGGTACTAAATCAGACCTACCAACATGGACAGGACTATAATCAGTGGCTCAGTATCTAAATGCAGGTGAATTACTGTCATTCTGTCACATTTGAGTACAGGGTGGTCAAACTGAAATAATCACTGCAAGTTAGATATGTTTCATGGAGGTACACGACATGTAAACTAAAGTACAAGTACTATGTGTAGCTGTGTTTTGCCAGAGCTGGGATCAGCATGGCGATTTATGCGTTGGAAGAAAATTTGGCAGCACAGAATAAGTAAAAGCCAGTTTGTGGTGATTAACTGTTATCTGTATGAATATAAATGAAAAAAAAAGTCAAGAACAGTGCTTGTTCGATAATCAGTAAAAAAAATAAAATAAAATAACGTGGTCAGAGTTTGAATACTTTGCGACCCCTGTACTGACAACAGAGTAGAACTTTAACTTACTGTAGTATTCTTCAATAACTCTGTTGTACTGTTTCTTTTTTTTAAATCAAGATCACTTTCAGTGAATCACTACACATGTAAATAATACTGTGGTCATAATGTGTTTTTTTCTGTCACTCACACCACGTAACAGATAAAGAAAATTAGTGGTTCTGCTTAAGATGCCCCATACGAAAAATAAAAAAAAAACAACGTAACAACAAGATTGTCAGTATGCCGACAATCAGAGCTCCATAAGCATATAAATCCTGTGTCACTTTGTTTAAATCAAAACTGCACACCATACAAGTCTGTACAACTTTTAGCTGAACATCAAGTGAAACTGGCCACAGCATGGCATGCAGGAATGGAGACTGAACAACAGTGCACATTCATTCAGACAACTGCATGCCAGCAAAGAATCTTAGGGTAACTAACAGCAGTGGCATTCAAACTTATTCAAAAAAATGATAAATTAAAAAACACTGTTTTTTAGTGCAAATGCGTTTAATTATAGATCACAGATTTAAACAAACAGCATTGCCCTGCCTGAGTCCCATCCTCTTTAATTGGTCAAAAATTAAATAAAACTAAACAACTTCAGTCATTCTTCTGACTGGACTCCAGTTACTGGAGCAAGTCGGGAGCTGAAGAAAGAAGCGCTGTTCCACTGGGACACCTTGTGGGAGTTTTTCTGATGATCTTTATTTACTGTAGGTAAGTCAAAGGCAGTGCGTACTATATATAGTACCATTTGGCAATTACCACAAGCAGCTGTGGACTGTGGGGACACCAGCAGGAAACAGATAGTTTTACAAGATAAATGTTACCGCTAAGAGTGCCACCTGGTGCATTTAAGCAGCTGATTACGGGGGTTAATTCAGCATGCGTCAACAGGTACTTAACGTGTCAGTGACACTTTCATAAGTACCACTTGGTATAATGCTTCAGTATGCCACAGGTACCAAGGTATACTGAGGTACTGAGCAACTTTTCTGTAGCAACCACTGTACATAACAGGCAAACATTTCCAAATATACACCAACTTTCACAGTAGTTACAACAAAAATAAAATACAGGCAGAATAAGTACATGGTAAATGTAAGTACACATATTCAGTCAATATATTTGGAGGGGTGGTGATGATAAGGCAATGTGTGAAAAGGATGGAAGGATTTGGCAGGAGCAAGCAGGGGTTGTGTAGTAGGGAGGAGAGAGAGAAGTGTGAAGTGGCATAATAGATGGAAGGTACAGAGCATTCCACAGGTGAGGACAATGGAAGGAGAAGGCGGATTGGCCAGTGGTGGTAGCTCGGTGGGGGATAGTGAAGGATCTTTGGTCCAAGTTGTGGAGGGAGTAGGTGTGTTGGATGAAAGTGGAGCTGGAAGAAGAGAGGATGGGGAAGGTTTCCAGTCCAGAATTTTGCCACAAAAGTGGCAGTATGGGACAAATGTCTGGGCTCCAGGGATGGGAGAGATAGTGCTTTATACAGGTCACAATGATGAGTGCGAGGGGGAAAGAAAGAATAAAGTGACAAAAGGAGTTGAAGAGGGTACCCAGCCTGGCCAGTGTAGTTTTAGGTGCAGCACTGTAGACTATGTCAGCATAGTCAAAGGTAGGGAGGATCATTTTCTGCACAGTTGCCTGGCAGGCATCTCATGGAAAGCAATCCTTGTTCCTATAAATAGCACCAAGCTTGGGGTGTAGGTTCTTTAGGATAGCATTCATATGTGCTGAGAAGACCAGGTGATGGTCAAGTCAGACCCCAAGGTATCTAAAGGTAGTGACATTTTCAACAGGTGTACCATCCAGGGTGTGGGGGGGAATCAATGTTTAGATAGCCTTTGTCTAGTGCCAAAGGATATGGAGCCTGTCTTTTTGGCATTTAAGAACAGCTGATGAGTCTGGAACCATAGCTGGACCTTATTGAAATCTTGCTGCAGATGAGCCTCTGCATAAAAGGGAGAAGTACTAGATGTATAGAGGACTGTGTCATCTGCGTACATATGGATATGGAATTAAATGCAGGCAGTAGGAAGACTGTTAAGGAAAACTGAAAATAGAATAGGGCAGAGGACAGAGCCTTGAGGGACACCAGTGTTGATAGGGAGTGGAGGAAAGAGGGAGGAGGCAATCTTCACTGATTGAGATCTTCCTGAGAGATAGGAATGAACCCAAGCTGTGGCTATGGTGGTTAGCCCAGCAGCTATGAGTTTGTGGAGAAGGAGAGAGTGGGATACTGTGTTGAAGGCTTTAGCCAGGTCAACAAATACGGGAGAGGTGATGTGACCCCAATTCACATTGGTGAGTAAAGAGTCAGTGAGCCGTATAAGGCAGGTGGTGGTGGAGTGGAACTTGTGGAAGCCAGACTGGAAAGGGGTGAAAAATGAGGTAGAGTCAAGATAAGGGGTGAGCTGAACAAGGACAATATGTTCTTCAAGCTTAGCAAGGGCAGTAAGTAAAGAGATAGGTTGATAGTTCCCTGGTGCCATTGAATCACCACCTTTAGGGATAGGGATAACCGTAGAATGTTTCCAGGATGTGGGAACTGAGGAAAGAGCAAATGACAGGTTTAGCAGAGAGGCTATAGGAGAGGTGGACAGGTAGAGCAGTTTGGGGTCCAGGCCATCAGGGCTCTTTCCTCTGCTGGAGCTCAAGGCTTGGAGGGCCTTGAGGGCATCATTTGGCAAGATGAGAGAGAATGAAATGAGGGGGTGGGAGAATGGACTGGTGTAGGAGGGGGGTTTAGAGGGGCAGAAGGTGTACATGGGAGGATAGTGGTTAGCAAGGAGGATGCACAGGATGTAAAGAATGTGTTGAAGGTAGATGCAACTAATGGAGGGTCAGAAAGTGTAATATTTCCATGGTTGAGGGTAGGTATATGGAATGTGACTACTTTCCAGAACTTGGAAGGATGACTTAGGTTGGTGTTGAAGGAGGAGGAGAAATATTCTGATTTGGAATATTTTGGTGGCCTTAGGGCAGGCATGCCTAAGATAGTGGTATTGGAGAAGAAGTGTGTGAGATCTGGATGACATGTAGACTTTCCAGAGCTGGTCCCACGGATGTCAAGCTGGTAGATATGACTGTGAAGGGACTTCTTGATTCGGGAAGCTGACCCTAGTGCAGGTTGAAGTGCTGGGAAAATACAGTGCAAAAGGACCAGGTATTGGTGTCATCTACATCCACAGAGACATTCAGTGCTATCCCACCACCCAAATTACTCTGAATATCAATTGGTGTCACACCTAATGAAAGTGGAGGGTACTACCTAGGCTACCCGTACATGTGATTAGTGGAAATTACTTTCCAGGATTTACTGAGTTAATCACAGGGGGAATAAAACCTGCATTTTCAGCAGCAGTGGTAACAAAAGCACAAACAAAGAAAGTCTTAGATGGTGGAGACACTTTTCCTTTTGGTGATTTTGATTTGGACTTGTTTGAGCACAACTCCAAGATTCAGAAATCCAGGAAGGAAAGTAGACACCTGAAGAAACAGTGGCAACAAAAAACTGATGGACATAAGGGGTTAATATATGAAAATGCTGAAACTAAACTGGCAACTGATTGTGATTTTGTTTCAGAGAAAACTAACAATGTTTGTCTCCAAGGTTATTTTAAGCAGCTGGGGGTGAAACAAAAACAGGTGAACCAATGTTTAAAAAATGTAATTGGCTACTGTACGGAGTTTAGGCTAATCCTTAGATGCAGGAACAGATACAACAGTTGGTCATACCAAAGAAGCATAGAACTGAGTTGTTACAGATAGCACATGATAGTCCTATGGGTGGTCACTCGGGGAGGGATCTCACCCTTGCCAGATTGCTGTACAGATTTTACTGGCCTGGAATTCAGGAAGATATTGCTATCTATTGCAGTTCTAATGCTGAATGTCATAAAGTAGCACCAGTGACTAAAAAAGACAAGGTGCCACTGTTGCCCCTACCCTTGATAGATGTGCTTTTTGAGATAATTGAAATGGATATGGTTGGTCCCTTAGATAAAAGTAAAAAGGGTAATAGACTCATTTTGGTAGTATGTGACTATGCTACTCAATACCCAGAGGCAGTTCTAATGCATACTGTCACAGCCCCAAATGTGGCAGCAGAGCTTACTAACATTTTCAGCAGGGTGAGCATACCTAAAGAGATTATTGCTGATCAGGGTAGTAATTTTGGTGCTACATTGCTGAAGGAGTTGTACCAATTAATAGGCATTACTGCCATAAGAACCACCCCTCATCACCCTCAGACAGACGGCCTTGAGCATTTTAATCAAACCCTAAAATGTATATTAAACAGGTTTGTAAAAGGGGAGAGCAAAGACTGGGACCAATACTTACCATACCTGCTTTTTGCTTACAGAAAAGTGCCACAGGCACTTACCGTTTTTTCACCATTTGAAATGCTGTATGGTAGACAACCTAGTGGATCACTAGATGTAATAAAAGAAACATGGGAAGATAACCCTGCTCAGAAAACAGTCTATTATATCTTACATATGTGTTCTGAGAAAGAAACTGGCAAAATATGTTAAAACTGCCTAAAGTAATCAAGAAGAGACCCCAAAACAGCAGAAGGTATATTATGACCATGGGGCAAAATTAAAATTTTGAGCCAGGTGAAAACTTCTTGTTACTGTTAATGAAGTGGCAAGGAACTTATAAAGTGCTTAGATGTACTGGTACAGTTAACTATGAGATTGAGACCCCGATAGGAGAAATTCTACCAAGATATACCATGTTAACCTCTTGAAGAAATTGTTTGAAAAAAAACAGCAAAGGCTGCATTGTTAGTTTTCCCAGAAACTTCTACTGAAGATACTGATATAGCTTGTGACAAACTCGAACTGCTGATGCTGTAAAGGTGAGTGTTTCCTTAACATCTCAACCGCAGAAATTTGTAACTTGCTAAAGTCATTAAACAGTACTTTTACCACAGTGGCAGGCTGAGTAAAAGGGGTCGAGCACATTATAGTGACAGGGAATGCTTGCCCTATTAGACAAAAGACATACAAATTACAAGAGTGGTTTAAGAGCAGACGTGGTTAAGGAAAACCAAAAAATGAAACAGTTGGGTATTACTGAAGACATGAAAAGTGCTTGATCATCACAGAATCTGCCTTGATTTTAGGAAACTTAATCAAGTGTCTGAATTTGACGGTTATCCTATGCCCAGGACAGATGATTTGGTGGACAGATTGGGGAGTGCCAAGTGCATCAGTACCCTCAATCTCACCAAGGGTTACTGGCAAATTCCCTTAGCAAAGGAATCTAGAGGCAAAAATGCACTTGCCACTCCTATTGGGTTCTATCAGTTCACCATTATGCAGTTTGGGTTACATGGTGCTCCCACTACATTCCAGTGGTACTTGGATGTTATTTTAGCTACTCATGCTGGTTATTATGCTGCTTATCTGGATGTTGTCATAGTGTGCAGTCCAGACAGGAAAAGCTACCTGGAACATTTATGAGCAGTTATCCAATCTATAAAAAATGCAGGTCTAAGGTTCACTAACACCCAGAAACTAGAAGGCTATGCGCCCATGATTGCACCTATTGAATTATTTATAATAACTAGTATTGAAACCTGCCATGATGTAGTTGTCGAGGTGGCATTTAAATTCAGATTTAGACTTATTTATTGAAGTCTTGGAATTACAACCCTTTGAGTCAAAAACTCTTTTGTAAATGCTCCACGTCGGATTTACAAACAGACAGGTTACAAAAAAATTACAGGAGATTAATACAGCACATTATACATAGGATACCATTTTGCTAGTAATACAGTACGTTATACATAAGTGCATCATAAATGAGGGCGGAGTGCATGGCAAAGAAACAAACAGAGAGTAGATTTAAGACAGACAGAATATGAAACATTACAGTACATAATACATAGGATAGGAGTATACAAGTAATACAGTGCATTATACATAAGTGTATCATAACTGAGGGTGGAATACATGATAATGAAACAGACATCTACAGGCAGTGCTAGTTAATTGAGTAAACAGATAGGAAATTAAATAAAAGAAAGGGAGACCAGAAGGAAGACAGTTAAGGAGAGTTGTGAGACAGCTGGGGGGGTAGGGAAAAACCTTGAGTAGAGAGGTGTAAGGTGTAGAGAAGGAGGAATAGGAAAGAGTGCAGGTAAAGGATGAGTAAAGGGCAGGAGGGGAACAGAGTGGCGAGGGAGAAATTAGACCAAGATAAGGTGAGGAGGAGGAGCGAGGGGAAATTGAGGGACAAGCCATGAGCAGTCCCAAATTGACCAGTAAAGGCTAGGAGCAGTCACAACTATTCACAGAGAATAGGTGTTTGTGAAGTTTAGTTTTAAAGGGGCCCAATTTAACTATAGAGGAAACCAGAGGAGGCAGGCCATTAAGCAGGACAGAGGCCTTGTGGAAGAATGCTCACTGCCCTAGGAATGTCTTACAGAACGGGACTAGGTAGATGGTCTTATCAGAGCTCCTAGTAGAACAAGGGGTAGAGGCAGGGAGATGAGCTGCTGGACCGAGGGAGGGAGGGAGGAGGAGTAAGGTGGTAAGCTTCTTGTCCAACAGGCAGGTGTGATAGTCTAGCCTACCCTTAAAGTTTAGCCAGTTCACTTGACTGTAAAGATTGTAGGTATGGGTTAGCTCTGGTACTCCTGTTATGAAGTAACATGCTTTATTGAGGGACAGCATTATTCTTTTAAGAGCCATGTCAGATGCAGATCCATAAACTACTATACCATACTCCACTAGGGATAGAATGGAACAAGTGACAGCCAGGCGGAAGGCGTCGTTTGTCAGGCAGCAACTATGCCTGTAGAGGAGGCTGATTCTGGTGTTTGCTGCTTTGCAAACCAGATTAATATGTTCTTGGTAGGAGAGGGAGGAGTCGAAGGTGATCTTGAGGTATTTAAAACTCCTAACCTGCTCAAGTGACGAGAGTTGACAATTTCAGATGTTTAGTGACATTCCTTTATGTTTAATTCTGGTGGTTTGCAAACAGCATTACTTTGGTCTTTTTGTAACTGATGATAAGTTTATGAAAGGAGAACCAGAACTCGATTTGTGTAAAGCTATTTTGCAGGCACTGTTCAAGCATAAGGGGTTCTAGACTTACTAGATCACATCAATAGGGAGTCTGTTCCACAGGTTAATGATTCTTTGAGTAAAAATGTATTTTCGATTAGTATGCTGAAATCTTTTCCTCATAAGTTGGAGAGGATGCCCCCTTTTGCATAATGGTCATTTCTGAACTCAAGGCCCAACTCAGTTATTGAATACAGGTCTTGAATGAGATCGAACGTGAATATGAGATCTCCCCTTTGGCGATGGGTAACTAGAAACATAAGATTCAGTTGTTCAATTCTTTCTTCATATGGTACGTTGTATAAACCCGATAAATGTTTTGTAAATTTTCTCTGAACCCATTTCATTTGAGAGATACCAGATTTTTTATAAGGACACCACAGTTGAGAGGTGTACTCAAGATGCGGCCTTGCATATGCCTTAAAAAGCGACACCATTACTTTTGGGACTCTGGATGAAATATTTATTTTTATGGCCCATATGACATGATTAGTTTTGTTAATAGCTGTATTTATCTGTTCATTCATACCGAGATCATTTGAAATAAGTATACCAAGGTCCCTTTCCTTAGTTGCAATATCTGAAAGGGAACCATCCAAGTAATACTCTATGTATTAATGGAGTTAAGCTAAGGGACTTTTAACCCCCCAAAGCATAGCTTTACATTTAGATGTATTTAATCTCATACCCCATAAATTCACCCAATGAGTAATTTTATCAAGATCACTTTGAATAGTTAACCCTTACTGTGCCATAGACATGTATACATGTCCTAAAAACCTACATCTTCTAAATCTTCTGGCAGCCTAAGGGTTAATATATTTTCAATGTTATTACATGGGCCTCTGGTTTTAATATCATCTGCATATTTGATAGATGATAAACAATGTTTTGTTAAATCTGAAATGAATAACTGAAAAAGACATGGGCCAAGTACCGAACCTTGTGGGAAGCCACTAGTAACCCTACATGTGTCTGACCAATGACCACTGATTAATACTTTCTGGGTTCTGTCACTGAGCCAGTTTTCAATCCAGTTGACAATAGTTTTATTAATACTTGTAGAATGTGAAGTTTGGTAACTAATGATTGATGAGGCATGACATCAAAAGCTTTGTTAAAATGAATGCAAATGATCTCCACAGGGGCACTATTGTAAAGGTGTGAACTAACCTGTTTGTAGAAGCACATAAGATTGCTTATAGTAAGTAACTTCTGCCTTTTTTTAAAACCGTGTTGTTCAGGGTCAACTGTGTTAAGTACTGGAGTAATCAGGTCCTTGGCAGTACTTTCCAGCAGTTTGCAAATGGTAGATGTGAGACTTATTAGATGATAATTTTCCCAGTTTGTGTTAGGGCCTTTCTTATGTAGTGGAATTACATATGCAGATTTCCACACCTTGAGGGCAAAATTAAATGCCAAGCAACCCTCAAACAGAAGCCTTAGTGGATTGGCTAAACTATCCACTAGTAAATATAAAAAGTGATCAGAGACATCATCAGGTCCAAGGACGGATTTAATAATTTTTTGTGTATTGCTTCTTCTGAAAGACTTATTGTTTCATCTTTAATGTCTTCAGTATTAGGACTACACATGTTTGATCTATGAAAGACATCACAGAACTTTGAATTAATGATATCAGCCAATTGTTTTGGTTCATGTACCAATGAATTGTTAACTAATAATGGGCCAACTTGGCATGCTGTTTTTTTGAAGGGATTTATATATACATCAAAGAATTTACTATTATTTTCATTTGCACTTCTGGCTAGATTATACTTCAATGTAGCTTTAAATTTCCATATTTTAGAGTTACATTTCTTCTGAATTTTTACATAGGCCAACCAATTTTCTTGTGTACGTGATTTTAAGTACATGCAGTATGTTTTATTTTTTTGCTTCAATAATATGTGAATGGACTTATTCAGTCATGTAGGGCATTGTTTTCGGTTATGGATTTTATATTTGGAGAGGACGTGATTATCCCTTAAACTGGTTAGTGCACTTTTTAGCAACTCCCAACTATCCTGTATGGAATGAGTGGAAAACATTTGTTATCCCAGTTATATCTGGCTAGTTGACTTTTCATATTTTAAATATCTGTTTTATCCTATAAAAATATTTTAGTAGTATTAGCACCAGGGATTGACAAATTTCAAAGTGGCATGCTAGTCCAGGACAAGTGGCTTAGTCAAAAGTAGTAGTCCCAGAGTTCTGAGTAGTAGTCCAGTACATTTAAATGAAAATGTTAAACTAACTTATGAAGAAATATATTGCATGGTATGGCTGTGGCCATATTGTAGTATTATGTCATAGCATGGATGTAGATGTAGAAGAACTGTGTAAATCAGGGAAAAAGAACAATACATTTCCATCCAATTCCTATAATTTCTTTTCTGACTGTAATACAACAGGCCCGGGAGTGTGTGGCTGTGGACACTAGAGTGGGTAGGCTGAAGTCTGTTTTAGAAGAGATTGGATAAATGTTTCGGAATTAGTTTGAACTGAAGGCCATCAACAAGCCGTCTGTGAATGCAGCATGACGGTCATCAAGGGGTAGACTGACGACTGAGGACAGGAAGAAGATGATGGAGCAGGAGTACTTGCATCAGGATCATCAGGAGAAGAAGCAGAAGCAGCGACAGCAGCAGCAAGAGCGTGCTCACGAACATGTCTAGTTCTTGGACCAGAGAGCAGCCAGTGGTTAATTGCAGTATCAGGATCAAATTTATGCAGCTCTGCACCTTCTACCGCTATCCGCAGGAGAGATTGTAGTGTGTCATCTACAAGCAGTGTCCTTATTGTTGTTTTGATAAAGTTCTGAATAGAAAAAACTCTTTCACACTTTGCAGTTGAGACACTCATAGTTATTAGTATTTCGACTAAGTCAAGAATAATGTGTCAATCTGTGGTGTTTGTTTTTTTTTTAGTAATCTTGCATAGACATGCAAATAGGGTTTGTCAGCTGAAGATTTAAGCAGCGTTTTAAATGCAGCATATTCAGACTTCATATGTTTCTGCTGCTCTTCCAAGAAAAAAAATCAAAGTATTCAACCAGGTTTGCTAGTTCAGAGGTCCCAAACACCGCTGGTTGATCTCTTGGCAGATCAAACTGCTTGAAACCTAAACAGCTGAACCATTTGAGAGGAACCTGTGAGAAATTTTTAAACCTCTAGTCTACGTGCGTTATCGCTGCATCTATTAAATTCTGCAGTTGTGTATCTCTTACAAAATTGACTTCTGGGCAGTTGCCTCTGAATGGGAAAGGAACAGTCCTCTCCGACTCCTCCCTTCCCCTGTTTGACACAACATACCCCATACATTTCTGTTCAGGTTTGTAATGGCTAAGGAAAGCTGCTATGTATTTCCCTGGTGATGTTTTCAGCTTCATAAGCTGGAGTAGGCAGGTCTCAACAATTTGTGGAACTTCCAGTATTACTATGTCATCCCTCTGAAACTGGAGTGACAGGTTTTTTAGTATTAGCAAGAAATCTTGTAGTACTGTTTATAAAGGGATTTTACAAATTGCACACTCTGTACTTCTTTTACAAGGGCCTTTGTTCTAGAACCTTCATCACCAACAGCAGAAGATGCATGTTCTAGGTGTTACGCAACACTGGGTAGGTTAACCTGAACTGCATGAACTGATCGTGACCTACTGGCAAGCCATCTCACTTGTTTTATAGCACTAAAGTGAGCAAGATCAGTATCCATGACATTAGCAATTTCTTTTAGTGCTCTCATTTTTTGGGGACTGTAATGATAAAACTTAAATACTTCCTTGAGAGTACTTTCAAGATTAGATACAAATGAATTTTTTTAACACATTGAGAACTGCCAGCTCTAACTTATGGGCAACGCAGTGCATCACAATTATTTGAGGACAGTTTTCCCGCAGCTTTGCTATGGTTCCTCCTCTTTCGCCCATCATTACACTAGCCCCATCAAAATTTGCTGAAATAAGGAGCGTCCTGTGAACATTTTGTGGGTTATTTAGGGGAAGATTTACTGACTCCAGTGCAGTCATTATTGCATGAAATACACCTTCTGCATGTGCATGCTCCAGTGGCACAGCTTGGATAAGCAATGCACACACCTGTTTTGAGTTTGGGTCAACAAACCATAGGAAAACATTTTCCCACTCGGTTATACTAGAATCCATACTACCATCAGCAAGAACAGTCACATATTTAACATCAGTAAGCGTCTGCATCTGGGTTTGGGATATAGCTGCTGATATAGTGCCACAAAAGTCCTGGGCTCACTCATCATTGGTATAATTAAAACCGAGCATTATCCCATTTTTTTCCTGCAGTTCACACAGCCACTCCATGTCTGAGAAAGGGCGCAGATTTTTGGCAATGGAATATGCTGTGTTGAACAGGCGTCGCATCTTGACCTTGGTGCCCTCATCCAACTGCGTAAATGCTTGATACAGTGGTGACTCCGTGATATCAAAATGCACCGCACGCTGACCACTGTCTGCAATATGTTGATTCATACACAGCACACGTGGATTTGACTTGTCATGTGCACATAGGGACTCGATCCGAAAATTATTTGAGCCCATGGCAAACACGTTAGGTTTCTTTGAAAAGGCTGGTACTGTAATAGTTGGATATTTTTCACACAGTGTACAACACACCAGTTCTTTTTCCCCATCATATCTCAGCCACTTATAAATGGTTAACCAATGCCTTTGAAACAATCTGGCCCTTTTCTCTTGATCGTATTTCTCATCTTTATTTTCCCTCCCTGGCCTCTCATCCTGCTCGCTGAGCACTGAAGTACGTTTCTTAGGAAGTGGATGTGAACTTTCAGTGAGGGCTTCATTGTTTAATTCAACACACTGATCAGCAGTTATATCCCCCGATGCAGATAAAGGCTCATTTTCATTGTTATTATTACTCTTATCTGCACTAGACTCAGAGGTGGATTGTGTTTCTGTTTCAGGTGGTGTCTTGCTACTGCTAGAGGCTGCTGTCGCTGCTGCTGGTACTCATGAGGCTACTGACTAGAGAGAAAAAAAGAGTCTGCTGTTTACCACTCCTCTTCTGCATATCGTTGCACTTGATGATAAAATATATTTTACCAGTTGTGTAGTGTGTGAGTTTCTTGGGGTGCTGCGGGGTTTGGTGGAGACTGGGTGGGGTCAATCGTCAGTCTGCGCTGAGTCATAATAGTAATGAGATGCTAATATTTGCTTAGCCTTTTCAATAAACTGTAGCTCTTTATTTGAAATGTCTTGAAAGTTCTGATTGTGCAAACAAGGGAAGGCAGTCAACTAAGGACACTCAAGACTAGGGCAGTGAGTACAGGGGGATGAGAGATACCTAAAAAACTGACAGTACGTACCACACTTACACTATACAACTAGCAGTTAAGTGAGGTCCAGCAGGTCACCCTTCTTTATTCTTATTTTTTTTTGTTTGTTTTACAACAATCCTGACCATACACTGTTTTTTTCTGCCTTATTTTTCCTTCTTGCTCGATGGTAGCAACTGTTGTACAAATGTGCACAGAATTAATACACACACACACAAACTAGGTTGGCCCTCACTGCAGGTGCAGCCCAACAGTGCAATCAAAGTGTGGAATATTTTTTCTCTTGGTACTTCTTGTTTTTCTTGCCTTTTTTAACTATTTTTTCTCTTTACTTTTTCCCAGAACAGTCACAGAAACATGGTTCACACAAAACCATGACTGGGACGTAAACATACCAGGATACACTATCTACAGGAGGGACAGAGAGGATAATAGAGGAGGAGGAGTAGCTCTTTACATAAGGAAAGGAATCAAAGCAGCAGAACAAAAGGGAAATCAGGGAGGAGAAGAAGCACTGTGGGTAAATTTGGAGACCGGCAATCACACCACAATCCGCACAGGGGTTGTATACAGACCCCTTCTCAGGGGAAGGAAATGGACAAGGAAATGATAGAAAGTATACTTAGTAAGGCAGAAAAAGGGGAGATATTGCTGATGGGCGATCTGAATATACCAGATGTTAACTGGAGTGCAGTTGCAGCAGCCACTTCGAAGAGTGGGGTTATTCTAGATGCCCTACAGGGGCATGCCTTAGACAACTAGTATTGGAGCCCACTCGAGAGGAGCAATCTTAGACCTGGTTCTCTCAAATGGAGATGAAGAGAGGATCACAGATGTAGAAGTGGGTAGCCATCTGGGAACTAGCGACCATCGAACAGTATGGTTCACAATAAACACAGCAATAGAGTCAAGCCTTACAAAGGCAAAGGTACTGGACTTTAGGAGGGCTGACTTTGCCAAAATGGGTGAGTGCCTAAGGAATGCACTAGCAAATGGGCAGGAAGGAGGGGTGGAAGAACAATGGGGAATAATAAAAACTGCCATCACAGAGGTAACTAGCCTTTGTGTGAAGCAAATAAACAAAACTAAACGATGTAAGAAACCACTATGGTTCTCAAAGGAAGTGGCAGTGAAGGTTCAAGAGAAAAAGAAAGCTTTCAGGAAGTACAAGGGATCACAGAAGGAGCAGGACAGAGAACTGTATCAGTTAAAACAAAAGGAAGCTGGGAAGGCAGTCAGAACAGCAAAGGCCCAAACTGAGGAAAAGATAGCCAACTCAGTTAAGAAGGGGGATAAAACCTTTTATAGGTACATCAGGGAGCGAAGGAAGACCAAGGGAGGGATAGTGAGGCTTAATAAAGGGGGGAGAGGGTGGGCAGAGGGTGACTGTGAAAAGGCAGAGATACTAAACAAATATTTTTGCTCTGTATTTACAAAGGAAGAGGGGGAGGTACCTAAAACAAACAATAGAAACACTCTGGATACAGAAGTTGATACCAGCCCATTTACAGAAGAATGGGTTCTGAAAGAACTCTTAAAACTGAAGGTGGACAAAGCAATGGGGCCTGATGGGATTCATCCCAGAATTCTAAAAGAACTAAGGGTGGAATTAGTGACACCACTGACTACCCTGTTTAACAAATCATGGGAGGATGGGGTGGTACCCGAGGACTGGAGGAGGGCAGATGTGATTCCCCTTCACAAAAGTGGGAGCAAGGCAGAAGCAGGAAACTACAGACCTGTTAGTTTAACCTCAGTGGTAGGGAAATGATGGAATCACTTCTGAAGGAAAGAACTGTCAGTATCTAGAGGCCAGAGGGCACAGGACCCAAGGCAGCATGGATTCACAGCGGAAGGTCATGCCAGACAAATCTGATAGATTTCTTTGACTGGGTGACCAAAGCAGTAGATCAGGGAGGGCTGTGGACATGGCCTACCTAGACTTTAGCAAGGCATTTGACACAGTCCCACACAAAAGATTAATATACAAGTTAGCTAGCCTGAGAGTGGGTCCCAAGATGACAGCCTGGGTAAACAATTGGCTGGAGAATAGGACACAGAGTAATAGTAAATGGAGTCCACTCTGAAGAAAGGGGGTTACTAGTAGTGGGTACCAGGGTTCAGTATTAGACGGTTCTTCAATGTCTTTATAAGCGACATTGCAGAGGGACTGGAAGGAAAGTATGTCTCTTTGCAGATGACACACAGATCTGCAACAGAGTTGATGCACAAGGTGGGGTGGAAAGGATGAAAAGGGACTTGGCAAGGTTAGAGAAATGGTCAAATGTATGGCAGCTTAGATTCAATGCTAAGAAGTGCAAGGTAATGCACCTGGGAAACAAAACCATGGGGAAGAGTACACAATGGGGGGTGAGATACTAACAACAACAAAATGGAAAGGGACCTGGGGGTAGTTATATCAGATGACCTAAAGGTGGGCAAGCAATGTGAGAGGGCAGCAAGGAGGGCTGGGGGGATACTGGGATGCATAGGGAGAGGCATCACCAGTAGAAAACAGGAAGTTATTATCCCTCTGTACAGACAGCTGGTCAGACCCCATCTGGAGTACTGTGTGCAGTTCTGGAGACCCAGTCTTTGCAAAGACATAGACAGGATGGAAGCTGTCCAGAGGAGAGCAACTAATATGGTGCAGGGTCTGCACCGGAAGACATATGAAAAGAGACTTAAGGAGCTTAATATGTATAGCCTCGAGGAAAGGAGAGAGAGAGGGGGGACATGATAGAAACTTTCAAGTACCTCAAGGGAATCAACAAAGTCCAAGAGGGTAGCATCTTTCAAAAAAAGAGGTGAGCAAGAACAAGGGGGCACAATTTGAAGATGGGGGGTGGCTCAGAGGTAATTTAAGGAAGTATTTTTTCACAGAGAGGGTTGTGGATGCATGGAACGGCCTTCCGGAGGAGGTCATGGAGTCAAAAATAGTGGTGGAATTCAAGCATGCATGGGATAGTCATAAGGCAATTCTAGGGGGTGGGGGTAGAAAGAAGTAGGCTGCTGGTTAACTAGGATCTGCAGCTTATCCAGTAGGCAGGGAAATCGGCAGACTGGGTGGGCCAAGCGGTCCTTATCTGCCATCAAATTCTATGTTTCCCCCGTGGTGGCCAAGAAACATACAGCACATACACACCTCTCCCTCTAAGGCTGCCTGCCCGACTTGCTCCATTAGGTAGCTGACTGGCAGATAGCAGTTCTTAGTCCTCAGTTTTTGTTTTTCGGGCAATTGGGTACATTTGTCTTCTGCCATTTTATTTTCTATTTGGTTGCAATAACAATTCCCAAACCACTAGTAGTCTTGCTCTGGACTTCTCTTTCTTACTATCCTATTATCTTAGTTATTTCTTTTTTATTTATTTGGACAAGTAACTGTTACACTAGCAGCCACTTGTGTCCTTGTAATTGCTCTGATGATCTCACTCAGCTTCTTTTACTGCAGCTTCTGTTCTTATTTATTTCCTTTTATTTATTTGGGCAAATGGGGGCAATTGGCAATTAGTTACACAACACACGTGCACACCTGCCCTTTACTTTCTGCCAGGTGATAAAACAGCAAGTTTGGCAACACAGAAACTTAGCCCAATAGCCTCTGTTACTGTTCAGTTCTAGTTACTGTCCTCCTCCTTTCTTAGTTTCTGATGTATGCTGCAGCCAGTTACAAGTGCCCAATACTTTTCTTTCTTTCTGGGCAACAAGTTTAGCCTTCTCCCTTCTTGTTGCCTATTTATATTTTTTTAGCCCCCTTGCTTTCTCCTTCCTTACTATTTTCTTTAGGCAGCTAATTACACTTCTGCTTCTGAGACTCTCCAGCCAGTCCCAGCAAACAAACTGCCCTGAAACCAGTTGTTCACACTAAAGTACTGCCTGCCTTAGTTTGCTTTTTGCCCTGTTTAATCCGTGAAATTTGTGCTGTTTTTTATTTTAATTCAACTTGGGTCCATTCACTTCACTGACAATGACAATAACCCATCCACTTCAGTGGATGCAGTTCCTTTTATTTATTTGGGCAAATGGGGGCAATTGGTTCTGATAATCTCCAGCCAGTCCCAGCCCTGAAAAGTGAAATACCAGTTGTTCACATTACAGTACTGCCTGCCTTAGTTTGTTTTTTGCCCTGTTTAATCAGTGAAATTTCTGTTGTTTTTAAATTAAATTGGGTTAATTCACTTCACTGACAATTACCCCTCCACTTCAATGGATGCAGCTGGTTGGTTTGCACTACCTAAACAGCAAAGCAATTAGACAAACTAGCACTGGAATCCTTTTTTTAACTTTTTTCTTTGTTTTTAGTACTGTGTCCCCAAAATGCAGTCGCCTCACTCTCTCCTGAGTCTCTGAGACCGCAGACCATGTCCGAATCCAACCATCTGAGTCGGCAACTCCCCTCCCCCAAACACAGTTGCACTGTAGTGAGCAATCCCCCCAAAAAGCCTCCTTTTTTGATTAATATTCTCCTTTAGTTTGTTCGTTTGCTCAGCTAGAAGACAAGGATGCTGAAAAATAATATAGGTAGACTACGAAGCAATGTAGTGTGCACATGCACTTTTGAATTCCCACTCAGTCTACACACTAGACCATCCGCTCCAACAGATAGGACAGAAATGGTGTTTACAGCTAATTTCTCCAGCTCTGTCCCCGAGAAAACCTCCCGCCCCTACCATCTCTGCGACCAGTTACCAGGACTGACACAGGTACTCCCATATTGGATTCAATAACTAACCTGTCAGTCCTGGATCTCTGAAAGCTTCATCTGCTGCTGATGGATAGAGAGAGAGAGAGAGAAATTGGGGAGGTCCAGGAGGAGGGTTCTGCCTGATACTGTGCGCCACTGCTACTCTCTCGCTCTTGCACTTGGACCGCGGGCACACCGGGGCACCCATGTGATTGTAGTCTCAGCAAGTCGGCAAACATGTGATTCAGCCTGCTGGAGAATGAATGTTGGGCAGTGCTGGCGACACCTAGTGGTTGGGACAACACACAGCATCAGGCAGCAGAAAAAAGGTATATAAACACTTATGGGCACTTTTCTGGCACTTCTGAGTTGGTTGTCTGGTGGGCAAGTAGCAAAAGAGATTCTGCCTGTCCTGCCTAAAATTGTGGTACCCCGGGATGTCAGGCTATGGGATTTGTCGATCCCTGATTAGTACAGGAGATTAAATTAATATTCAGGGAAAATATAATGGAATTATGGTCGCTGTTGCCAATTGGGGGCTGAACAGACACATTATTAATTTGTAAATCATTGTTATAAATAACTAGGTCTAGAGTACGCTCACCCCAGTTGGAAATCTAATACATTGGCCTAGGTTAAGTTATTGGTAGGTGGACAGTAGTTTTTTACCAGGTCCAGATGTAGCAGTAAAGGAGTCCCCAACAATGTCTCCTAGGTTGAACTCTCCCATACAAATCATGCTACCTATTTCACTAGTTGTCTACAGTTCATGAATAATTTCGTTTGTAATTTTGGTAGTACAGCTAGTGGGACGATAGCATGTACCAAGTGTAATGTGATCACCATCCTTAAGTAAAAGTTTTATCCATATAGATTCAACTTCTTGGTTGTGTTTTTTGATTTTGTCTGATATATCAATAGAATTTAGGTTATTATTATCTAATAGAGCAACTCCACCACCTGTTCTTACTCCCCTGTTTAGTTTATACTGGGTATAACCTGGCAAAGTGCACTCCCATGTACATTTTATTTATTTATTTAGTTTTTGTTGACTGGGTAAGTGCACTAGGCAGATTCTGCCTATTTTCAGGCACGACCCGGGGGAGGGGGATACAGATGAATGCCAACTGACCTTGAACCAGATTAAACTGTTGGTGGTATTTTTTTAGTGAATGAGGGAAATTTGGCCAGGACACTGGGGAAAATTCCCCATCTCTTTTCGAGAAGTGCCATGGGATCTTTAACATCCACCTAATCTACCACCAGAACAGGCAGATGGGACCTCGGTTTAACATCTCATCTGAAAGACGGCACCTCAGGAGTGCAGCACCCCTGTCATGCTGTACTACAGTGTCAGTATTGGGGTATTAACCCAAGTGCCTGGTGTGGGGATAGAACCCACAGCCTTCTGATCTCCTGGCCTCAGAGGTGAGTATGCTACCTGCTGAGCAACTGACACTAATTTGTCATCTCCTCAGGTCTCAGTGATGGCTATAATACCGATAGACTCCTGACTAGTTTTTATTTTTAGTTCATCTATTTTTTTATTGAGTCCTCCTGCATTAAAGTATAGACATGTTAATTGTTTTTTTTACACACTGATGTCTTACAGTTGCTACCACTGTTAAGAGATGCTGACAGTTTATCCCACCAAATATGCATTGGGCATGCAGGAAACCAGATATTTGGGATACATTTTGGGAAATAGAGAAGTAAAGCTAGTGACTTGTAAGACAGCAGCTGAGCTAACAGTCCTGTCCCTAAAACAAAGAAACATTTCAGGTTAGTTTTAGAGCAAGCTGCTTACTATTGGAGATTCATTCCCAGCTTTGCCCAGTTAGTGATCCCCCCCTCACTGAACTCACGAAGAAACTGTACCTGAATAATATGAAATGGTCCCCAGAGTGTGATGAAGCTTTTGGGGCATCAAGGCTGCATTATGTTCAGCCACTTTTTTACAAATCCCAGACTTTGAGAAACAATTTTTATTTTAGACAGATGCATCAGCGGTAGGGGTAGATACAGTCTTGAATCAGAATATAGATAGGAAGGAACATCCCATTCTATATATCAGTAGGAAATTGCATTACAGAGAGAAAAGGTGCTTCACCATCGAAAAGGAAAGCCTTGCAGCAAAGTGGGCCATGGAGTCCCTTCAGTTTTATTTGCTAGGGGCTGACTTTTTTAAAATTCTGCTTATTCCCCATTGCCAGCTCCTGGAGGCATCTCTCAGGCAGCCCACTTAACTCCTCCCCATCTGAGGAATTGGGTGCTGAGTCCCCCTCTTCCATCAATGCCTAGCGGGATGAGGCGGGGACCACAGAGAGCCAAGTTGGGGTTGAAGTCGGCAATGGGCATGTGATCTTTGGCCACTGGGGTCACCCATTGCCTTCTCAGTAGCTGAGGTTTTTCCATTTTTCTGTTGCTCCCCCAACACAGGATGTGCAGTGATGTGGTGTACATGCCCACAGGATGGCCACCTGATGTGCCCTTTGTAGTCCCCAACTGCTGTGCACCCAGTCTCCACTGAATGCCACTAGCATTAGGGGAAATAGACCCCCTCCCTCCCAGGAGAGGAGAGCAGTCCATTGGATATTCAATACTCTCCTTCTCCAGCCAACCCCTGGCTCCCCGGGCTCGTTCTCAAACCCAGGTTGCTGGCGTGATGCAAGGTAATGCAGATGCCTCAGCCCTCAGCTCCACCTTGCCGGTGTCTAGGGGCTGACTTTGTACTTATAACTGATCACAATCCTCTCTGTTGGCTTAACCAAATAAAGAATAAACATTCCAGAATCACAAGGTGGTGCCTGGCACTGCAGTCATTTAAATTCAATGTGATGCACAAATATGGAAAAGAGAATATCAATGCTGCTTTTCTGTCAAGATATGGATCAGGAATTGAGAATTCCAAAGGTTAAAAAAAAGTGTGCATTTAAACGTTACTGTTTGCTGTACTGGTTGTTGAAAAGGGATTCTGCATATGCATGGAACTGTAAAGGTTATAAGGTAATGTTAGAAGAGAAATTAAAAGAAAGTTTTAGAAACCTGTGTTTTAAAAACAGGTTCCCTCTTAAAGAGGAGGGAACGTGACAGGGTGGAACAAGACCCTGTCTCATTTGTTATGCAGAAACAGTTAAAAGCAAGGATCTCTTCTAGGTTCTCCTTTTCTGTCTCTTGTCTGTCTGATTGCACAATCATATTTTCTTGTGAGACCTAGGAACTGATCATGCAGACGGTGTTGCAATTCTCTCCCCCCATCTCCCTGCTTTCACCTGTTATTTCTATCTTTTCTTCACCCTTGCTTATCTGTGGCTATAAAAATATATGTGAAACTGGGATCCCTTTGTTTGCCAATGCATATCATTATATTGTTGGAATGATTGCAAAAAGCTATTTGGAACTTACTGGGTTAACTTTGAGATGCAGTTTGACCTCCACAAACTCTTTTGCAGAGTTGTCAACAGGAGATTAGTTCTGGAATACCATTTTCTATTTTGCTGCATCTGCAAGGAGAGAAACTGACAAAGTTTTGATACAGTTTGTGATAAACAGAATGTCTGTTAATGAGCTCAGGATGCAGAAATTAATTGCCAGGCAAAGACTTCTTATAAAAAGTGCAGCAATGTTCATTAGAGAGATACTGACATTTAGAATTAGAGATACCCTCAGAGGAGGGACTTTGCTTTCTTTGTTTGTACTGCCTTTGTAAGTAGCTATCCTGCACAGTTTTAGTTTTTATTTTACTGTTATTGATAATGATAAAATGCTGCTTGCGAATCTTACAGCTGCTCCTGTTTTTCCCTATACTTCCTGACCTTTGCCTTGATGACACAGGAGGAAGTGGCTATTTAATGCCTCTTTCCTAAAAGACTGTTCCTTCTGCCAAACATTATTGAATGATGGATTTATCAGTGACAGGAGTATTGCACATACTTGCAGCCAGAAAAAGGCTAGGGAGAAGGACCGGACAGAGCAACAAGAACACCTAAAGGAAGTGCAAACCAAATTCAGAGAAACTAAAGAGTGAAGACCCAGAAATTCTTGCCCAAATTACAGGTTCCTGTTTTAAAATAAACTTGCACCTACAGCAGAAAGCAGAATATGTCTTTTTATAGGCTGTGGCAAGTCTTTTAGGAAGCTGGTAAGAAACGAGGACACCTGTTGGCATGTTAGCTGAATAAACGACAGGAATGGTCTAGAATCCATGCCATCTCCAGGAAAGATACTTCCATAACCCAAGACCAAATAGAAATAAGACATTCAGTGACTTTTATGAGTCCCTATACTCCTCAGAGGTTCACCTGCAGAAACAGAGATGGGCTCCTTCGTGAATGGCCTCTCTCTATCCACCTTGCGAAACATGCAAAGAGAGAACGTAGAAAATCTTTTACAGCAGCAGAGCTAGCAGCAGCACTAATGAGCATGCCAGCCAAGCAAGCTCCAGGGGCTCATGGGCTCCTCCTGAGTTTAATGCAGCCTTCCAAAAAGAGCTCATGGGGCCAGTAACTGATGCCCTGCTAAAGGCACACTCCCTCTCTCAGTGCACACTGTACTAATCTCCTTATCATCCAACCTGGGGTAAGACCCCTTTAAAGGTGACAGCTATTACCCTATTTCCTTAATCACAGCAGATTGCAAATTATAGCTGAATAGATAAAAGCTGTCATTCTGAAGCTGGTTAAAAAATTACCAACTGGGCTGAATCCCAGGACTTAAAGGCTTAGACCACACCAGATGACTCATAAATCTTATATGGTATGCCTCTCGGCCCCATCCCACCCCCAACAATTCTTGTATCTGTAGATGCAGAGAAAGCATTAGACCAGGAAGAGAGGAGTTACTTATTTCACAACCTGAGATTTGGCTTTAGATCAAAAATTTGGGGTGTATATCAAATATACTGTATAATAGGAAATATTCACTGTCTCTTTATTTTTGCTATTTTCGCTGGTTCCACATTAACGAGAAAATAAAAAGATAGTGAATATCAGGTGAATCACTATACAATAGCAGCACCAGTGCTCCACCAGTGAAAATAAAATGACCTGAACATGTCGGGGTGTGCTCAGAGCGCTAAATATAATGGGCATGAATTTAAATGGTTATACAGTATTAGCAAATGCTTCAGCATCCATCTGCAGCAGTGGGATGCTCTCTCCCTCATTCAACTTGGGCACAGGCATGAGGAAAGACTGCCCACTCTCCTCCCATACTCTTCTTTCTGGTTTTGGAACCCCTGCTACAAGTCGTTTGGCTTCATCCCCAAATTCATGGCATAGTCCTGGGAAGGGAGCACAAAGCCTTAGCATTTGCAGGCAATGTCATGCTGACTATGACAAAACCAGAAAAGTCTGTTCCCCACTCCTGCAGATAGTAGACAGGTATGGTAAACTATCAGCCTATAAAGTCAGGTGTATATCTAATATACTGTTAGGTGGATTGGAAATTAGCTATCTGGACATACCCAGTGGGTGGTGGTGGGAGGTGGTGGTCTCATCTTCCAAGGGGGTCATAAGTGGGATCCCACAGGGATCAGTTCTGGGACCACTCCTATTTAACACCTATATATCAAATATCAGGGAGGATATCAGGTGCAAAATGAGCCTCTTTGCAGACGAATCTAAGCTGGGGCGGTAGTCGATGGGGAAGAGGGTAGGATGGCCCTGCAGGGGGGACCTGGATACTCTGGAGAAGTGGTCACACACCTGGAAACTGAAATTTAACTCCAGCAAATGCAGGGCACTTCACCTAGGGTGTAGAAACCCAGAACACGTGTACACCCTGGGAGGGAACATACTGCAGGCCTTGGCTGGGGAAAAAGATCTGGGGGTTCTGGTGGAAGTAAGGATGAATAATTCTGAGCAATGCAGGAGGGCCAGGGCTGATAGAATGCTGGGCTGCATCGTCAGGAGGATTACCTCAAGAAGCAGGGAGCTGATTCTTCCGCTGTACAACAGCCTGGTTAGACCACACCTTGAGTACTGCATGCAGTTTTGGCGTCTGCACCACAGGAATGACATCCTACTCCTGGAGCAGGTTCAGAGGAGGGCAACTTGGATGATCTGAGGCCTGGGGGGATAGGACATATGAGGTGTGACTTGGGGAACTCAACCTTTTCTCGCTAGAGGAGAGGAGGAACAGAGGGGATATGATTGAGGTCTTCAGGTACCTGAAGGGAGTAAATAAGGTAGGCCCAAATGGGATCCTTCAGAGGAAAGAGGGAGGAGTCACCAGGGGGCACAGTTGGAGGCTGAAGGGTAGAAGACACAGGGGGGAGAGGAGGAGGCAGTACTTCACTGAGAGAGTGGTGATACCATGGAATGCACTGCCTGAGGAGCTGGTGGAGGTATCTACGGTGGAGGGATTCAAGAGGAGCTGGGACAGGTATAGGTGGGGGAGTGAAGCTGAGGAATGCTTGTCCGGGGGGGACTTTGTTGGGGGGAGGGGCGAGCATGGGAGGAACCAGGAAGATAGTTACGGTAGCCGTTCAGTGTACTGACTGCAGAGCAGATTCAATAGACCATGAGGCCTACTCTGCTGGCATTTTAGTATGTTAAAGTTAACATATGTAACCTCCCTAAACTTACCTCCCAAGAGCACAGGAACCACAATACTAGGATTCCCCATGGAATCTATCAGTGGCAAAGGAATAGGTACAGTACCTGGGTGTCAATTTTGCCTGGGACATAAATCTTACAAAGATGCTCAATGTAGATAGGTTTGCTAAAGAAAAGGATGTGGCTAGATGGAACCACATGCACCTTTCCCATTGGAGTAGAGCACATGGATATAAAATGATGGCATCTTACAGAATCCAATATCTGCTTGACAACATTCCCATCCCAGTGGGGTCAGCAGTCATGGCAAAACTCCTCAGAGACATGGTATATTTTTTTCTGGGGGAAAAGGATCAAGGAGATGAATTCATAAAAAAAACTAATGCAGGAGCTTGCTACCACATGCTTCTGTCTCCTAGACTTCAGTCTTGATGAGGGAGTCAGGCCAAAATTTCTAGCATCAGTAAATTCATAATTTGGATCAGCATACCCCAGTCAGCCTCATGCCAAGAATAAAATCTCGAAGTTACTTTGTTTAAAAGTTGCAAGTCATTCTGTGACCCTAATTTAACTGCCTGTTCAAAAAACCTAGTTTCAGAGAAGAGCTACTCATGATGCCATAACCAGAACTTGCAGCCTAGTCCTTCCTGCAAGCTACATTATAGGACTAGTTTCTCTCATTTTACTTAAAACTGCAGTTGTAGTAAACATTCGAAAAAGGAAAGTTGGTGCTGGGTGGGTACAGGGCATGCATTTCCATAACGTACATGTACAAGGTATGTAACAATGTGACGGGGTGGACGCAAACATGGCTTTAGAATGAAAGTTGTGTGCAGTTTTTAGAATACTGCAGGAATGAGATTTTGACATGCTACCAGGTTGTGACTGTGGAATGCAGCAATGAAACTATCTCAGAAAGTAGCTAAGACACATAGTTTTGAAATGTGGCAGGGATGCTGAAATTCATAATGTGGCAGTGTCATACATTTGAGATATGCACTTTCAAAATGTGGGAGACACACAGCTGCGGAATTTGACAGGGATATGCAGTGTCAATGTGTCATGGATGCAAGTTATGGCATGTAGAAGAGGTGCACAGTTTCAGAATGTGGTTGGGATATTTGATTTCACATACAAACAGAGGAGAGAAAGAAGTAAGTGCCTCAGCTGGGACTTGAACCCCGGCCACCAGAAATACTGTTCTGGTCGTGCTAACCAGCTGCGCCACCAAGGCAACTAGAACATGGGCCATCCCAGAGCACACATTACTCTTTCTCCATTGCACAACCTGATACTACACAAATAATTACTACATTTTCAATTACATGGGTGCGGTGTGCATATTTATGGAACACACACAAACAGAGGAGAGAAAGAAGTAAGTGCCTTAGCTGGGACTTGAACCCAGCCCACCCGGGAATACCGCTCTAGTCATGCTAACCAGCTGTTCCACCAAGTAAAATTAATTTTTAGAATGTGATGGATATGCTCAATTTTGAAATGTGTGGGGATGCACAATTTTAGAATGTGTCAGGGATGCGAAGTTCAGAATGAGACTTCGGAGGTACAATTTCAGAATGTGGCAGCAACACTCATTTTCAGAATGTGGTGGGGATGTGTATTCTTAGAATGTGACAAGTATGGGCAATTTTAAAAACGTGGCAGTAACACACCTTTTCGGTATGTAGTGTGAAGATATAATTTTGGAATGTGGCTGGGGACACAGTTTTAGAATGTGATGATGCTCGGTTTTGGAACATGGCTGGGAAATACAATTTCAGAATGTGGCAGAAAAGCATAATTTTGCAATTTGGTGAGGACAAGCATTTTCAGAATGTAGTGGGGATGCACGGTTTTTGAATGTAGCTGTGACACAGTTTCAGACTGCGGCAGGGATGCACAATTTGGAATGTGGCCAGGACACACAATTTCAAAATCTGAGAGTGATTTGCAGTTTCAGAATGTGACAGTGATGCACAATTTCAGAATGTGGTGGAGATGCACAGTTTCAGAATGTGGCATTGACACTCATTTTCAGAATGTGATGGGGATGTGTAGTTTGGGAATATGGTGGGGATGCGAATTTTTGGAATATGAAAAAGGCAGCTAATTTTGGAAAGTGGCAGGGCAGGCGACACACAATTTCCGAATGTGGTGGGAAGGTACAATTTCAAAATGTAGCTGGGACACACAATTATAGAATGTAATAGGGATACCCTGTTTTGGAATGTGGCTGGCAAACGCAATTTCAGGATGCATCAGGAATGCACAATTTCCACATTTTTGGAATATGACAGGGATGCGCGATTTTGTAATGTAATGGTAATACAGTTTCAGAATGCGGCAGGGATGCACAATTACAGAATGTGGCCAGGACACACAATTTCAGAATATGACAATACATGCAATTTTGGAATGAGGTGATGACACTCAATTTTGAAATGTGGTGGAGATGCACAATTTCAGAATATAGCAGTGATAACATTTTGGAATGTGGTGGTGACACAGTTTCAGAATCTTGCATTTATGCACCAGAATGTGACAAAGATGTGCAATTTTAAAATGTGGCTGTGGCACATTGTGGTGGCAACATGCAATTTCACAATGCAAGTAATAGTGTTATATGTGTTATAGTGTCATGCTGTGGTATGTAGTCTCATATTTCGTAAATCTCCATAGCATTTTAATTTAAAAAAAATCCCTAGCGCCTAGAGGTCACCCTCTCACACCTGATACCCGGACTCTGTTAAATAAATATCCCTGGCATCTAGTGGTCCCCTCTCCCTCACTCGATCCCCAAACACTGTTCATTATTTATCCATGGTGTCCAGTGGCCCCACCCAGTCTCCCTTACATTCCGTATACAATATATGGTATAACTTGTACTACATTTCCGTACTACTGTACTACTAATTCTGAAAAATAAATAGAAAAAGAAAACTAAAAAAAAACCTCCCTACCCCAGTCCCTACATTGACAACTCCAACAGTCATACCCTCAACCAACTCTGCCCCATTCAGTTAGTAAACCCATTCCACATACCCACTGACACCCAGCACTCTTCCCTCCTCCCCAAGATGCCCAAAGGATACGATCCCTAAGGTGGCAAAGAAAAACTGCTGAAAAAGAAAACCGTCAAGAAAATCAGTAACAGCTAATTGGTCGTTGTAGCAGCTGTTACTGCCACATCAGCATCACCAGTTCATTCATTCAGAATGAATCACTGATGCAAGAGGCTGGTCGCCAGCTGCTATGGATGGGTCTTTTTTTGTTGTTTCTGTTTTTATAGATCTTCTTCGTCACATTAGGAATGGCATCCTTTGCTTGTCTGAGGTGGAGGAGGATGTTGGGTGCCACTGGAGTGTGCTGTTATGAATTGAATGTGACCAGGGTAGGTGGTAGATGGGGGTGGGACAGTTGAAGTTGGTGGTCTCAGACCTGCAAGAGGAGAGGTTTTGTTTTGTGTGAACTATACCACAGACTGTATACGGAACAAAGGGAGACTGGGGGCTACTGTGACTGGAAAGGGGCCACTGGATGCCAGGATTAAATAATTGTTTTGCTGATCAGGTTGGGGGGACCACTAGATGTGAAGGATATTTCTTCAATAGTGGTTGGGGATCAGGCGAGGGAGGACCGAACACTGTACACCAGAGAGGCTAGAATACTGGGGAGGGGGGGAGGTTAACGGAGCACAGAGTGCCCTCCACCATCACCTGATATTGGAGAGGGGTTCAGGTGATGGTGGCTGGTGCTTTAAGCTCTGTTAAATTATGATTTTTGTTCTCAGTAAATAATGCTGCTCCAGCAGGCTGTTAGCATGAGCAAAAGGCTTCCATTATCCTGGCGTGCACTTATCAATGAGCTGCCATCTCATTACCAGGTGCCTCAGGAGTACCTCTGTGCTTCAGCACAAACCACTCTGTGGCAGCAGGCTTCCTTTATGAGTTGTTCAGTTCACACTTGGGAATGCCTCACTGTACACAGTTAAATAGTGTCTGCACTGGCGCAGAGGCATCCATTATGCTGCCTCTGGCTTCTTAACCACGTTTCCCCCAGCTACTCTTGATGCTTTTATGTCTACTGGAGTTGTATAGTCTCCTGGAAGATTAAATAGTAGTTTATTTGATAAGTGTATTTATTGTACTGTCTGAATTTTTGTGTTATTTTGTCAAGTTGTGTGTGTTCATTTGAGCCAGGGCAAGGCAGTCTGTAAATAAAATGGGTCTGCCTATCTTTCTTTCTGTTGATAATTTCAGTTGTTGAATGGCTTTCAGTTTGCGGCTTGGGCTTAGTTTAAGTCTTTAAATCATATCACTTCCATTGTGGGTGACTAAAAGGATGATATTCAGTTGCACAGCGGGGTTTCATTCTTACTCCATGTATGATGACATGTTGATGGAGGTTTACTGTTTCTTTAAGTTTCAGTTTTGAAGAAATTGCATGGAAAGGGTGACCTCACTGTCTTAAAAAGCCAAAAGTAGAAAAAGGAAGTAATTCTAAAAGGATGATACTGACTTCTCATGGAAATTACCTCTTCACACAGATCACATTTTTAAAGCTTGCTTATCTGGGAGAAATCCAGACATCCTTCATGCCATCTCATCTGGCATGACTTCATATTTGGCTGCCCTGCTTCCAAGACCCTTTTATTTAAATGATACATTATTGTAAATAGAGGCTTGGAATTAATGTACCTAATGTTTTGATACCTCCAAGTAAACTTTGAAAAACAAAATAATTAGACACAACTCAGTTTATATTCTCTCTCCCCATTATATATTACTGAGGTCATTTGCATGAAACAGGATGATTGTTCTATAAAAGTCCAGTTATTTTTCCCTGACCTGATCTAATAATACTCTGTTTGTGACATTAAAGTTATTCCCATGGCAACAGAATGATGTCACAAAGGAAGATTATGACTTCAAGTGGGGCATGAGCTGCTGGAACAGATGAAGATCCAGGTTTTGAATAACTGTCCTCAGTGATAAAACTGGGAAGGATAAATCTCCAGACTATTTAGACAAGCTAAACTGTGTCTAAATACTATAAGATAGATAACATTTATGGTAAAAGATGAACAAGAATAAGCTTGCTTGAGCCACGGCTCATTTACTATGATGTCCCATTTGCAACTTGTTACAGAGTAGTACAAATATAAAATTCATATATAATTTAAAAAGGACAGGTCGACAATCAAGAAAGATAATTTTACCAACTACTAGTAGTATGAGAAACAGATACAGTAACTTATGTAGTACTTACAATTATGTTTTTCAAAGTTTTCTCTGAGGCATCAGCAGATCTTCAAAAGGAAAAAAATACTGGGAGTTTGTTTTAAAGTCTCTTTTCTTAGTGTACCCCCCCCACCGGCCACTTGTTTAACTAGTAAGCACACCTCACATACTATTTCTGTCTTGGGGAAAAGAGAGGGGTGGGGGTACAAAACATAAACAGTATTTACAAGACAGCAAAATGACCATTACTAACTCAGGTCCTGAGGAGAGAAACTTTGCTAAGGGCTATGCTAAGTTTGCACTTCTGGAGGGGTACCTAGTAATTCCACACAGGAAGCATTAACTAGATTGTCAATATCAGGCTGGGATTCTAGAGTGTGGCTTTATTCCAAACAGTGGGTACACAAAAGCAAAGGTGGATCCCCAAGGGTTTATACTTCATGGCACAAGGCAAATGCAGAACAGCATCTGTAGAAAACAGAAACTCAAACTTCCCATATAGCATAGGATTTGGAACTCTTTTCAGTGGCACTGCCTGAGCTGAAAACACACATCTTCTAGTGGCACTGGCCACAACATAGAACATATTTCTACATGGCATAGGCTTTAATGTAGGCAATGTGGCAACCGGCTACAACAGAGCACACTAGTGCTCAAGATTAGGACAACCCACACCAGGGGGTAAACTTTATCTTCAGGCATTGACCAAATGACCTGAATAAACAGGCACCCTTACAGAACCCGAAGTGTTAAACAGGTCACTCCAGATGGGGGATTGCCCACCTCTTATTTCCATGTCCATACCAAGCCATTCTTTCAGAGTTACACCTCAGCAGTTAGCAAACAGTATACTTATGCATCTTGAAATGTTTGGCACACTCAGCATTAGAAAACTCTACATAGGAGTGTAAGGATAAATTTCTGTACAACATGCTAAGCCACTCCGGGGACTCCACTATTTGTCAGCCACCTTTAAGAAAACATTTTGAGAGCAGTCTCAAACAGAACTGGGTGCATAGGTTCCTTTGTCAGAGTAAACACCCCAAAGAAAACAAGGCGGGTACACTGCTCCTGGGAATGCCCAAAGTCAGATTTACTCACAGTTGTACACAGAAAAGGCAGCTTCAATGTCCTAGATCAAGTCAGGGGATTGACCCTTGGATCCATTCTGCAGTCCTCCTCATCCCACTGAGGATGAGAACATCAGAAACTCCTGCTAGACGGTTTCTACCACTTCTACAAGGCAGGCAAATGGTTCTTAGATGAGGGTGAGAAAAAGTAAGCACTCCTCAGAGCCCACACTGTAGCTGTTCACTCTTCCAACTGCTCACACTGAACACAGAACTAAGACTCACTGAAAATTCTAAACTCTCCACTCACAGCTAGCTATTGTGGCTTATGCTGCTTCGAGAGTTCTAAATGACATCACCTCCCTGCTCTCAGCTGAGACCAAGTAAACAGAGAGGAAGCAGGTGAAAATCTATTTAACTAGATATTCACCAGCTGCCTTCCCTACCTAACACTGACACTGATGGGATTCTAGTAACCCCAGGGAACAGGGGGGTTACATTAGTTTCCCACTTTGCTCATGATTATCCATTCCCTCCTATGTGCTCTACCCAATTCCTGTTTCTTGGTCTTGGATTGGAATTCTTTCATCAGCATCAGGTCTCTCTTGTAATGTACCCCTTGTGCAGACCTTCTTTTTATCCCATAAAGTGGATCCAAGATCCTGGAATATTGCAGGTGATTCTCAATAAGAGGAGAAGGGTGTCCAGTGATGTCTAGTTTTCACCCATCATTGTACATTGACTTTCCTAGTTATCATTACCATACAAATAAAGTATTTTGTCAGAATGGGAATTATAAAAAAAATGTTGGGATCACTGAAATCTATGGGCAAGGTGTGTTGCTCAGACTGTTAAAACATTATTTCCAAGAAGCTTTTACGTCCCCTTTGCTGTCTTTATTTGTTGAGAGAAGACCGGCTTTAATTTTAGCTGGGCTGTTTATAAAAATCTAAAAATATATGAAATAAGCATTACATCTAATATCTGGAACATGTGGTCACATTTAAAGATAACCAGTTTCCTTGCTTTAAATATACCCCTTTGTGAAAGCTTACTTACTCTGATAGGGAAAGGATAGTAAATTCCCCTTGGCCACCCGATCCCTTTGCCATGCTGGTACAGTTCTTGGCCAGCTTAGTTCCCATGCCGCTCCCATGTTTATGATTAAGGAGTTGTAATGTGAGGGAGTGTGCTGTACTGATTAGAATGGGAACTGAGTTTACAATGTATTATTGAATATTTTAGAAGGCCACTGGGGTCAAATCAAAGCCACAGTTCCACTAGCAAGATCTTGGTTGAGCTGTAGCTTTGAGTGACCCAAGAGTCCCTCTAGAATATTGAAAAGTGAATTATAAACTTTGTTCTCATTCTAATCAATTCAGGGAGCACCACACTCTACAAACTCCTGCATCATAAAATGTGAGAACACGGTGGCAGAACTGGCTGTGATCTGCAGCAGGAAGGGTCTGGAGCTGTATTGTAAATAAATTTGCCACTCTGATTTGATCGTGATTTCAACCCGTGGAAACAGTACTTTTATTACTTTACTGCCAGAACTGTTTTGTGTGAGATGTATACTGCTGACTGTTTGTCTGATCTCTAATGGAGCTGTAAGTGGAACCGCTTGGTATAAAGGAAATCCTGTTTACATTTAGTTTCTTGATGGGATGCAGTGTGTGTAACTCTGTGTGGGCTGGCAGTATAGCATTGAGGTTAGAGTCACAAGCTGTGAGTAAGTTTGGTACATCCAGCAGACCTGGGCTTGCATCCCACAACTTCCACTTGCATACTATGTAACTCTGAGCAAGCTAACCACCTCAGTGCTCCCAGGTTGTCCCTGAAAACATGCACTTGTGCTTAGTGGGCCTAACCCAATTACCAAAGAATTTAAAAAAAAACAAAAAAAAACCTCAGTCTCCACAGGGGATTATCTCAACTGACAAGGAGACTGACTGAGAGTAGGTTCAAGTCTGGAAATTATTCTGACTCAAGGACCACACACACAATCTTTTCATAAAATGTCTGTGAATAGAGATAACTAGAGACTAATAACATCAGCAGAATGTGGTGAACTTGAGAAATCAGAAAAGAATAATAATGAAAAAAGCACATTTGCACAACCATTTGGTAAGTAGGCAGTAGCACACAACAAGTCATGTGGTTGGGCTGTGATAAACGCAGACCATGGGTGCACTGTGAGGCCTTCCACCACAGAAGGAGTGCGTATATCATAGCTCCACTCCATGCCCTGAAGTACATCATCATACTTATAAAATGGGAAGAAAAGTATGCAGTACAGGGGAATGAAACTCATGAAAAAGAGGCAGGCATCAGTCGACGAGGAACAATATACAGTCATGTGATGTGTTTGCACCAGTGGTATTTTTCTTACTTATTTTGTAAGTCTGAATGACTTCTTCCTTTCACAAATACTCTTTTTTTCTTTGATACAGATTTTTTTCTGGCTTTAGACAGCCAGCACGTAGGCTGCCAATGGCAACCTCTACCACTATCCTAGGCCAAACTACTTTTTGTTTCTCTGTGGTTTGGCCCCCTACAGCAGGGTCTTGGGGAGGAGGGAGGCCCCCCCCACCTGATCTGTCAGGCATTTGTGAGGAGCTGGATCAACTGATCTGAGCCTGAGAGTGAGTGCCAGTCAGATTTTCATCCTTATGGCTAGAGAATTTTTTTTTCATCATGTCTTTATGCTTCTGATTGTCAGCCGGCCCCATCTACTTTCGTCCCCCTAGCCCCATTACCCACATCTCTGGGACATACCCCTTCTGGTAAGTTCCACACGGAATACTACTTGTGGTGGGTCTGTTGGGCTTGTCAGGCTCCTCCAGAGCACATTCCAGAGTTCCTGAGGGGGGGACAAGTCCATGGTGTAGGGCTTGCGGGAGACAGTGAATCCTCCTCTCAGGTGGGGATTTACCACCTCCATTTTCTCCCCAGAGGCAGCCGGGCCTTGCAGTGATGTATTGTGTGGGAGTGTGCAGGAATGAACAGGTAGATGCTGGCAAGTCTATCATTGCACTGAATGCTCTAACTGGTCTCTTCCAGCTTCTGCCAGGTTGTAGGCAGGCACTGGAGCAACATACCCCCTCCTTCCCTTGGAGAGATGAGCCATACATGGAATGCTCATCCTCTCTTCCCCAGCAGGCCTCTATATAACCTGAGCTCACTCCCAAACATGGGTTGCCAGCACTGCAGGCAGCAGACTGTGCCACTGGGCCAGCCTTGCTGTGGGTATTTGTCATATCTTTATGCCATTGTGTGGTAAGATTCACTGTATCCATTGATCCTCCCACCTCCTGTCCACCTTATGTAGCCTGTAGCAGCTTGGCATACACCCCCTTGCAAGGCAGTGGGCTCTCCATCCCACCCCAAGAGGTTTCTTGCCCATGGGGGTGGTGGCTCTAATCTACCCCAGCAGGGGTGCACTGCTGCAGCGGCACTCCTTGTCTGGGATTCAAGTGACCTGAGTCAGCTCTTGGATCTCATTCATCAGCACAGAAGGGCAATGCACTTCTGCTGGGCCACCAGACTACCCCATTCAACAGCCTTTAAAGCAATTTACGCAGATGGCAGTCTATGTTTCAGTTACAGTGGGACTTGCCTAATGTGGACTCCTAATATGAACACTACATTACTATGAACAGCTTCTGTGGTCCCGCACATCATAGCCACTTTTTCACATATTATTTTCACATATTCAGTCCTTGGCCTCAAAATCCTACAAAAACAATTATACCCCATACAGGGTAGTTGACTGACTGTTTCAGATCAGTTTCTTCTGCTGTTCTGTCCTCCACTGTGCTCTCCAGACTCATCACTGCAATCTGTATGACTGGCTGAAGTGGCCCTTGTTAAATTAGAGGTGCTTGCAGCATCTCATGCTCTTTGGGTTTAAATTCTGGTTCATCAAACTCCCATGTTGTGTAGGCACCTTGTCTTTGAGCAGGAGTGTGCAGATTTAGTGAATCAAAATTGGATTCCAACTTGTTTTCAGAATTGAAGGCTATAAATCCTAATTCATGAAAAGGGGACTGGAATCCAATTTTGATTTCTCATCTGATGCTGGCACTCAGTGAGCTGTCGAATACAATAAACTTTCCTCTTGCTCCTTTTTCTTCCTCCATGACCATGGCACTTAATTAGCCCTCTTCCCCTTAAGTGCCACATGTAAGACCCCCTCCTCCCTCTCTACTACTGTGAACATTTCCACCCAGACAGCCTCGCCAGAGGCTGCTCCATTGAGCGATGAGCACAGCAGCTGGCTCCTCTTGTTCTGTCCTGGTCTTCCTGATCTAATGGTGTTCTCCTGTTTTCTCCTATCTGATCATGCCTGCGAGGCCAAAATGTCAAAAGTTATTTTTTTAAAGTATTCATTTTCTTACCCAGTCCATCCCCCACCCATAATGCCAGACCCCAACCCCCCCAACTTTATCCCACTGTGGTAAAATACTAAAATGCTGCTCGCTGTAGGGCAGGTGACTGGCACAAACCTTCTTCCTCAGCCAGCCATGGTAGATTGCTGAATGAGAACGCATTCTCTACAGTTATTCATTCAGTCCATGGTGGCTGGCCAAGAAGGAGACAGTGTTTGTGCCGATCACCTACTCTATAGCAAACAGCATATTTCAGATACCCAATCTGGCCTAAAGGGGAACAAAAAAAATTATCTGATGGGTCTGGTGCCGAACCCAGCCTGTTGGAGTAAGGAAAAAAAATATGTCCATCCTGTTTCCCCTAACTACATAATAAGTCCAGAAACCAACTAATCCCATTAGGGAATATCAAAAAAAAAAATCTGTCACACTCCCCCTAACAACCTGATGGGTCCAGTACCCAACCCTACCTAACCTGTCAGGGATTAAGAAGAAAATATGTGCCCCTCTGCTGCCATGCTGCTACCAGTGTATTTGGATCTGTCCGTCACTTCCTGCCTGCAACACACTAGCATGGGAGATGGGACTGAGAAGACTGACAGTACGCATTTCCGAGATTGTAATCCCAAGTACATGTGCTCCCAGGTCTGCCACCCAACGCTTCATCTCTTGCTGTCTTTCATTCTCTGGTACTCAATCTCATCTCCTCTCTCTCCCTCTCCCTGACATATACACAAGACTCACGTTGACATGCATGCTCATACTTAGCATGCTGAGCAGTGAAGCACCTGTCCCTGGGCCACCACCACCACTGGCTGACAGCACCCATCGTATGCAGAGTCTTTTGGAAAAACAGCAGGTATGGGCATTATCACCTTACTGTGCTTCTCTCCCAGAGAACAAAATAAAATATGTTCCTTCCCCTCACCTACCTGATGGATGCGGTGCCAAACAAGCCTGCCAGAGGAAAAAAAAAGTGTCCCTCTCCCAGCAAATAAGACATACAAACATACGAAGAAGCCAGCAGAATAAGGGCATTTGTTTTATCTAGTCTGTTCATATTGCAGGGTCCACAGCATTAAGCTACTGACCCTGCCCCCCGAATCCTCCCATCTTTTCTATCTGCCCCTCCCATAACCCTTACTTTCCCCTTATATTTATCCCAGCCTGTCTTGAAGCTGCCCACCATCTTCAATGAGACCATCCCTTCTGGCAGCACATTCCAACCAGCCACCACCCTCTCCATGAAGAAGTGCTTCCTAAGCTCCCCCTAGCCCCCCTCCAGCTTAAGACTTTGTCCCTTTGAGCTTCAGCTGCCGATTAACTTAGAGACCCTTCTTATCCACCCTATTTATCCCTTTCAAGTACTTGAAGGTCTCAAGCATGTACCCTCTCTCACTCCTCTCCTCCAGGAAATACATGTTCAGGGCCCCCAGCCTCTCTTTGTATGCTCTACCTTGCTGACCCATGATCATCTTTTGGCCCTCCTCTGGACTATCACCAGCAGGTAAATGTCCTTCTGAAGGTGTGGGCACCAGTACCGAACTCCATACTCTAGATGTGGCCTCAGTAGTGACCTGTACAAGGGCAGTATAACCTCCTCTCGCCTACTGCTGATCCTTGTGGCTATGCATCCCAACATTTTGTTTGTCCTTGCTGCTGCTTTCTTGTACTGCATGGAGTACTGAAGATCGCTATTTATCATCACTCCCAGATCCTTCCCCTTCTCTGTTACAGATACCCGGACCCCTTTCAGGTAGTACTCTGTCCTGGGATTCTTGACTCCAATGTGCATAACTTTGCATTTCTTGGCATTGAAGCCAAGCTGCCAAATCCCAGACCACCTCTCAAGTTTTTTCAGATCTTCCTGTAGGTTTTATATCCCTTTGGCTGTTTCCACCCTCCCACAGAGCATGGCGTTGCCCATGAATAGCCACATTTTGCCCTTAATGCCATCCCCAGTATCACTGATGAAGAAATGGAACACCACCAATCCCAGCACCAAGCCTTGCAGGACCCACGTGACCTCCCTGGTGCTAGATAGATCTCCCTCCACCACCACCTTTCTGGGCCCTGTTCCCCACCCAGTTTTCTACCTATCTGGTCATCTTCTTCCCAACTCCGAGATCCACCAATTTCCTGTTCAACCTCTTGTGGGGTACAGAGTCAAAGGCCTTGCTGATGTCCAGATAACAGATGTCCACTGCTTGGCCCCTGTCTACTGTCTTAGTGACCCTGTCAAAGAAGTCAGTCATATTTGTTTGACACAATCTTGCCCCCATGAACCCATGCTGCCTTGCATCCTGGAGACATTCTCCTGTAGAAGTCTGCCAACCTTTCCTTAAGTATAGTAAGGTCTCCATGAGCTTGCACATGATTGAGGTCAGACTGACTGGTCTATAATTCCCTGTGCCATCCTTGGGACCGCTCTTATAGAGGGGCACTACATGTGTTGTTCTGCAGTCCAAAGGTGCCACACCCAGCTCCACTGACCCATTGAACAGGCCTGCCAGTGGTCCTGCAAGCTCCTCTTCCAGTTTCCTCAGTACCCTTGGGTGCATGCTGTCCAGACCTGCTGATCTGTCCACCTTGAATGCTAGCAGGTCCTCCCTCACTCTATCCTTCTCTACCACCACATCCATACACTCCTCCCCAGCACACCCCCGTAGGCACCAGTCTGTCTTTCTCCATGGTTAAGACAAAACAAAAGTATTAGTTTGGTACGTCTGCCTTCCCCCATTCTCCTCCATCCACTCATCCCTTTTCCTAAGCCTGACAGTCCCATCCTTCTTGTCCCTTTTCTCACACATATAGTGAAAAAAGGTCTTCTCCCTTTTCTTAATTCCTTCAGCTATCTGTAGCTCCTTCTGTGCCTTAGCCTACCAGACTACATTATTTGTCACACTAGCCAAACTTAGTTAATTCTCCCTGTCCACCTCACTCATGGTCTTTCTGAATTTCCTATAGGCTAACCTCTTGTCCCTTGCTGCTTGGGTGACCTCAGAACTGAACCAGCTGGGTGCTTTGACCCTTGAGTCCTTCCCCTTGTGCCTAATGCACTCCTCTGTGGCAACCACTATTACATCCTTTATGATGGATCACTTTGGTCTACCCACCATCTGCTCTGATACCCACTGGGTGCCTCCTTAGCCTCCTCACCCATCTTCTTGAAGTCCACCCTCCTAAAATCCAGGATTTTAGCTTTAGTGGGGATATTTTCCCTGGCCATATCCAACCAGAACTACACAGGTCATGACTATACACCACAACAGAGGTGCTGTGCTTTTACAAAGCACACATTCTGGTAGCTCAAGGTCTGTAAAATATAATAGAATTTTGTTTTATATAATGACTTTTATACACACGGTTTTCCAGCTTTTCTACAAAGCACAGGAATTTTATACTGGTAGTGCAGGGAATGTAGAATAGGATTTCCGGTGCCCAACCTGGCCCAGGTGGGGGCACTACTTTACTGGTCCAATGTCCAGCCCAACCCATCAGGGAATAAAAAAAACATAAGCCCCCCCTTCCCCATCTACCTGATTGGTCTAACCCATATGCCCCCCTTCCCCAACTACCTGATGGGTCTAATGCCCAACCCTTCAGGGAATAAAACAAATCCGTCCCATCCCCCAACAACCTGACAGATCCAGTACCCAACCTGAGCCATCAGGGAATTAAAAAAAAAAATAAATGGCCTTCTCATCCCTCCAACTACCTGGCTAGTCCAATACTCAACCCCACCCATCAGGGAATTAAAAAAAAAATGTTCTTCTCATCCACACTATCTGATGGGTCTGGTGTGCTACCCAGCCTGTCAGGGAATAAAAAATATGTCCTTGGTGACATACCTAGCTGAGCAGATGTGGGCAGGAGGATCTCTGCATGTAATGTACAAAAAACAATATTAAATAAAAAGCAAAAAGGGCAATTTTTGTTTATTCAGTCCCAGTAGTTGTATTTTGTTCAATTCAAGTAGTTGTAACAGTAATCTGGCAGAGAACTGATTTTTCCCCACATACACGATGGGGAAGCCAAGAAGGAACCAAGGATCATTTGAGGGGCCCAATGGGTATATCACATTCGGCCGATACGCAGTTGGCAAGTCTGAGCACCTCAGGGAACCGACACTGGGTCCACACCTAGCTAGATCAAAAGGTTGAGGACTTTATCCAGTAGATGGGATTACTTGAAAAGCTAACTCTGCACAAAAAGATGCTACAAAGGTGGGTGAGACTGCCGAGAAAGCCTTGGTGACAATGGAGTGCAGCGTGAAAGAGAACAGTGTGCTCTGGGCAAGACTAGAGTATTTGGAAAACTTTAGCAGAATGGCTAATGTACATATCCTGGGCCTACTGGAGCAGGCACAGGATCAGGTTCTCAAAGTTTTTCTGATCAAATGGATACCAGAAACTTTGCAACTGCAGGCCACTTACACTGAAAAGAGAGCATAAACCCGAGGAGATGACAAGAGGGGTAGAATAATGTTTGGACAGTGCTGGCGGTGCTGGGGAGCAGCAAGGAAAGAGGCAGTCTTTTTCTAGCTATCAAGAACTGTGGGGGACTGAAATGAGGGGATCTAAGGTTTGGATCTTTCCCGATCTAAGCTACAGCAACAGACAATGGAGAAAGGGTTTTGATGGGGTGTGCACCCTTCTCCATGAACTGGGCATTTCACTACATGCTGCTGCCAGTGAGGCTAAAAGTTCAACACAGAGATGAGATCTTTATTTTCTCCATTCCCAGTGATGCCGGTAAATTGGCAGAAGAAAATCAGAAAGGAATTTTCTATCCATTAGGAGGCAGAAGAATCGGACTCAGATCAAAATGGCTGAGCAGAGGACTTACATGTACAGAGAGAAAATTTTGCCTTGTAACTTAGTTTATTTCCTTCCTCATTCTGTGTGATGATGCAGCATCACAATGTGCCTGTACCTGACACTTGATTTAAGTACAGCGTAAGATATCTATAGGCTGTAATAATTACTGATAGGTGAGAGTGTTCAGGCTCTGCAGACAAGGGCAGGGGGTCATGCATTTGGAAAATGGGATTAGAATCCCATAATAAAAGTGTATTTACAATGGTTTCTGTTTAGACCGCATGGTTTGAATGTGGTCAAGGCACCACAACAATGTGACTTTGCAGACCCCCCCCCAATGTGGAGTGGGACAGACACTGCAATTTAACAATGTGAATATTAAACATATGCATTGACCCTGCTACAGCACAAAACATGTTACAGTTAATTTCTTTATCCATCTCCCCTATGGTTCACCATCTTGCCTGATCCCCCAGCCCTGTCCCCCACTCACAGCTTACCTTCTGCCTTCCTCCACAACTTGCCCCCTCCCCGTGGTGAGGCAGCAACGATCCTTCAACCCACAAGGACGGCTCCGCTGCGGAGGTTACTGCCTGTTCACAGGAGTGGGGCCTACGGGGATTAGCTTTCATCCTGCTGAGGAGCCTTTTTCTTCCTCCATTTTCTCCTCTTAGGAGAGGAGGCGTGCAATGACACCCTATGGAGAGAGCGTGCACCCATCTGCCTCCTCTCCTCCAAGCATCTGCTCCTCTCCTCCCCTTTCTTAAGCATCAGTGCACTGTCCCCCAGCCACTGCTAGGGGCAAGTCGAGCACCTGCTGCTACTGGCCCCCCTCCCCAGAGAAGGAGAGCAGTCCCTCAGACGTGCAATCCTTCTCCCCTGCCAGCCCATGCTCGTTCCAGAACATGGGTTGCCAGCGTAGCACGAGGTGAGACATCCAGCGCCTCAGCCCTCAGCACGACCAGGCCAGCTACAAAACATGTTAAAAAGGAAACTGCTTTCTAGATTGCTCTTCTAGCTGTATTAATGCCATTCTGTTTGGGCTGTTTGAAATGGTATAATCCATACAGAAAGTGTTAAACAGTTCATCAGGTAAGTTTCTATGAGCAGCGACCCAGGTATGGGAACGAGTCTGGGTCATTGGGCACAAGCCAGGGTTAGGTCATCTGCTGTCCTCTTCCATGGGGGAAGGGCTGTCACATCACCAGGATTCATGATGTGGGGAGGGAGGGCACCGTTAGGTGCAGCTGGGGAGACATGCACTGGCACGCTCTACAGCCTGGACTTACGTCTTTCATGCCAGCATCCTCAGGGGCAGGGTCTGGGGGAAAACAATTTAAAAAGCCTCCAGTGCCATACAGCATGATCCCTGTTGGCGGGGGGATGGAGCACAGATGATTGGTATAACCACCACCGAAGCCCGCCGGCACTGGAAAAGAGAAAACTATGTTAAGAAAGAATAAAAAAGGTATATTTCTATGTGTATGGTATAAAGCCTCTGGATTTAAGTATGCAAGCTTCCTCCTTGTTCAGAAGAAACATAGGACCATAGAAACTGTCAGCAGATAAGGGCCTTTGGCCCACCTAGTTCCACCCTATTACCACTAACAATTGTGCTCTATCACGCACTGCTAGCATTAGGTTGTACCCCCTCCAACTACTGGCAATCCTCTATGCCTATCCCAAGCATGTTTAAAACCTGTAATCATTTCTGCCCCCACCACCTCCACTGGCAGGCTGTTCCACTTGTCCACCACCCTCTCTGTGAAGAAGTACTTCCTCACGTTCCTTCTGAACCGCCCTCCCTCCAGTTTCATCTTGTGCCCCCTCATCCTTGAGCATCTTTTTCTTTGGAATATAGTATTCTCCTATACTTTATTCTTCCCTGTAAGGTACTTAAATGTTTCAATCATATCCCCCCACTCCTTCCTCTCCTCCAGGGAGTACATATGTAATTTCCCCAAGTCTATCCTCATAGGGCTTGCAATGTAGCCACTGCACCATTTTGGTTGCCCTCCTCTGAACTACCTCCACCCTATCTATGGTGTCTGTGCACCAGTGGAGCATAAGGTACCCGCCAAAGGTGCGTACCCGGACCATGTTGCTCCATGGCCCCAGACAGGAGCAGGGTGCGTGATATGCACTTCCACATGCACTTGTGGGGCACTGGTCTGCAGCTCCACCCCCTGGTGCGCAGGACTTCTCAGGACAGCCAGGGGCAGAGAAGCAGACCCAGGTGGGCATCCAATCGGATGTCAATCCCGGGTCCCTGAGTGGACACTTGCATGGGAAGGTGTGGGTCTGGGGGTGTGAATAGCTCCCGCAGGCACCCAGACCTGTGTTGCCATGCTCCTGTGTCCAGCAGTCCCCCCGCCTGATCCCAACCCCCATGGCTGCACCTGCCTGGTGCACAGAAGTCCCCCCCAACAGCACCATCGCCCCATGGCTGAATACAACCCCTCCCACACATGTCTGCCTCATCCCCGTATGATCCAATGCATCTCACAGTCAAACACAGGTCTGTCTGACCACATGAATTCCATGCATCCCCCTCACAACATGTCAACCCATCCCCACTGTAGTACAAGTCATCCCCCCCTCCCCCGCACACAAAGAAGTGCCCTGGTCAACATTACCCAACGCCTGCAGCAACACTGGTTATCAATGGCCCCTCTCCCCACCTCACCCACCACGGCACGGACACCACCACCCCCGGTCCCCGTACCTGCCAGTTGGTGCCGCAGCTCAGGACAACCAGCTGCACAGCCCTCCATACACCTCCTGGGCCGCTGGCCATCCAATTGATGCTGGGAGCACACCTCGATATATAGGCATCACGCTTCCTGTATCACTTGGACAGCCAATGGATGAGGAGGTGTGTGGAGGGCTGTGCCACTGTCTGTCCTGAGCCACGGCACTGACTGGCAGGTATGGGGGTGGGAGTGGGCCACTGGCCATCAATGTTGCTGCAGGGGATTCCGGGTTCAGGGTAATGGTGACCAGGGCACATCTGTGTGTGCAGGGTGGGGGGATGACTTGTACTACACTGGGGACAGGGCTGACACGTTGTGGGGGGATGCTTGGAACCAACGGGGTCAAGGAAGACCTGTGTTTTGGGGGTATGATTGGAACTAACGGGGTGGGGGCAGACCTGTGTTGGGTAGGGGGTATGATTGGAAATAACAGGGTTGGGGCAGAGTGGAACTAATGGGGTTGGGCAGACCTATGTTGGGGTGGGGGTATGACTGGAACTAACGGGGTTGGGCAGACCTATGTTTGGGGGGGGGATGCATTAGCACATACAGGGATGGGGACATGTGTTGGGGAGATATGTTCAGAGCAAAGGGACCAGGTGGATGGGCGCACATCGGAGGTGTGGCTCTGTGACAAAAGGACACACTGAAAATATGTACCAGCAGTCACCCGATTAGCTGCCCCAGCCCTCCCCATCAGCCTAGTGGGCTGAAGCAGCACAGACGGTCATTTCCCAGTCCTGCTGTGACCGGTGGGTGAAGTCTGTGGGGGCATGCAGTGGGGTACGGCAGGATCCTGGCTGCCGTCACCTGCACCCCCCTGTACATAGAACCATGCACCTTTGTGAATTACACGTAGTACAGGCATGCCCATGACGTGCCCCCCGCCCACCCCTGGCACATTGCTGACCATGCGGCTGGGGTATCGGGCATGTAAACACATTGAATATGGTTTGTGATTGCTGCCGGGGGTCCACTGAATCCCCACTGTGCAACAATGCAACTTAGGGTTGCCTATGCACCTTAGTTACGTGGCACATAGGCAATCTTTTTTTTTTTTTGTGCATGTGGCCATATGTCCTTACATAGATGAGGCCTTCAGAACTTGATACAGTATTCAAGGTGCGGTCTCACTAGTGTCCTGTATAGTGGAATTATTACCTCCCTTTTTCTGCAGGTGATTCTCCTGCCTATGCATCCCAGCATCCTGTTTGCCTTTCCTGCTGCCTTGTCACACTGCCTACCCTACCATGAGGTAATCAGAGATGATCATCCTCAGGTCTCTTTCTTGCTTGGAGCACATTATCTCCCCGTTAATATGTAGCTCCTGGGTTTTGGTGCCCTATGGACATTATTTTGCACTTTTTTGCAGTGAAGCCTAGCTGCCAATCCCATCACCAATCCTCCAGCTTCCTTAGATCTCCCCTCATTCTATCCACTCCACCTGGTGTGTCCACCCTGTTGCAGACTTTAGTGTCATCAGTGAATAGGCAAATTTTCCCCTTCCAGACCCTCTGCAATATCACGGATAAAGACACTGAAGAGGACTGGATCCAATGCTGATCCCTGTGGTACCCCACTGGTCACTTTACCCTCTGCAGAGTGAATGCCATTTACCACCACCCTCTGGGTCCTATTATCCAGCCAATTTTCCACCCACTTCACTACTTTCTTTACCACCCTCATGCTCCCCAGAGGAGTTACTCATATGATGATATGATCGTTATGCTCAGGAATTTCTACCATGCTGCATTATATGATGTGTTTTTACTGAACTTATTCGGGACCATTGGACACAAAGCCTAAATATTTGGCTGAAACTTCTCTAGGAAACCTGGCTTATCATGCAATAAAAATATCTGGCTTCTACCCCTAACTAACTGACAGGTCTGGTGTCCTAAATAAATACAAAATGGTGATATGGACAGGGGCTATGAATGAGTTTGGTGCTGGGTGGATGAAACTAATTTCCTGGTGTTGGGTGGACTTAAACCACTGTGTGCAGTGTAGGGAGCATTACTAAACAGCAGTGATGCTGCGTCAAAGCCCTCCTTGTAAGCACTGTATATAAAAAATATGTAAAACTGATGTGTGTGGTCTTCATACAACTACAATTATAACAGTGATACTGGTGAGACAGTGCAGCCTGCTGCAAAAATAAACGCAGGTAACATAAAAAGGCAAGACCAGCCTTGTTGGCACCAGCCAAATCTTGTTTGTTTGTTTTTGACAAGGCAATTTCTGGCATTTATTTAATAAGGCAGATTGTAATACAGTGGCAGTTAATTCAGATTACACACACAGAACTGTTTACATGACAAATGCATTTCCATACTCCTGCAAACTCTTTTCCCTTTTGCTCCATTCCACGTACATTCGGACTCTGGTGCCAGCCTCTGGCTAAATGCTCCCAGTCCAAAGAATGAGTTACATTGGACAGGGCACAGGCACCCGTGGCCTTCAGGGATATCTATTCGCCCAATGGCCATGATAAGATCTCCCACCTGGTATCTGAGAATAGCCCCAGGGGAAGGTAAACGTGCTTGGGGAGTCCTCCCACATTGCACCCACTTTCATACCCCAGCACTGAAGTTGAACTTCGGTTGGAACCGTTGGGCACTGTTTTTTACTGTCTCCTTTCTCATTTGGAGTCCTCCTCCTTGCTGATGTCCCCATCCTGGGGCAGAAGGCCTTGTGTACCTCCACCCCTGGGTGAAACCCAGGCCCTGAAAGGCCATCAGGACATGCACTCTCACCACTCCTCACTCTTCAAAGTCCTGGCTTCAGCTGCAAAATTCCAGAGATGAATATGGCTTGTGTTGCTGCTGCTGCAAGCCTCGCCCCTTGGCAGAAGCACAAACCCACCTCTGAGGGTTAACCCTGTGGCTGCCAGCTGCCAATCTGCCTGTGCAACAGTACAGACACCCCCTGGATCAAGTAACACACATCCCAGGATGGGGGGCATTAAATACTCTCTGGCTCCCATCCTAAAATATGTATATGGTGTAGTTAATATTGGTAGATGGGGAATATAATGTTTGTTTGAATGTAGTACAATATTATGTACATGTTGGATCTTATTTTCTTTTATACATTTTGATTACAGTTACTGTTTGCTAGAGATCATTCGCTGGATGACTATATTTGAATAGCTTATATATATATATATTATATTAGAGGCAAAAAACTCCATTTAATGTATCAGTTAGGGTTGTTTCACAGCGACAAAAATGAGGAAATTTGGTGTTAGGGTTCAAAACCCTTGGACACCCAGCCCACTTTCCAACCGGCATTGCAGTGCGCACTGGGGTCGCCGGCCTAACTCTCACCCCACCACATATGTAAAGAAGCAGAGGTATAGGAGAATGTGGAGAGAGTTAGGACCGAAGACCCCAATGCGCACCCCAGTGCCGGTTGGGGTGTATGGGGTCCAAGGGTTTTTGAAACCTAACACCGAATTTCCTCACTTTTGTCACTATGGAACAACCCTAACTGATGCATTAAATGGAGGTTTTTGCCTCTAATTTCCCTTCTTTTTGAGAATGATAATGACAAATACAGAATGTAATGCAGCGGCGGGAGCGCGGGGCCCAAAGGGCCTCACACTTCCGCCATGTGATGTCTTTACACATAGTAACACAGTGCCCACAAATGCAAATGGTAATGCGCATGGTGACACAAAGTGAAACAGAAAGATAAACAGTACTGAGAAATAGTGAATGTAATACAGCAACGGGACCAGCGAAGGAAGCGCGGGGCCCTTCGCCACATATTGTCTTCTTGTCACATAGTAACACAGTGCCCACAAACAGAAATGGTAATGTGCATAGTGCGACAAAGCGAAACACAAAGCTAAACAGTACTGTAGACACAAATGGTTAAAATTACAGAAACAGAAGCGCAAATGAAAACGCAAAGGGTAACGCAGAAGGAGGCGTAGACAGGAAAAGTAAGTGAAACAGGTACAGAACCAGAAGCATTAAGGGTAAGAGTTATGGAAACGCACACAATAGTTTTCCTCAAAAGGTGCATATAGAAAGACCGTGAGTACAAAGAATGTATGCAAAATAATGAGTCTCGTAACAGAAAATGAGGACTTGGAATAGTAAATTGCTTATATCTCAGGAACCATACGACAAAGAAAAAAAATTAAAAGTCATATGAACTATCACTTTCCTGGCTAGTTTTGTACTTAGTCCCTAATAGGGGGCTAAGCACTTTTCTGATGAAAAGTCCGTATCTCGCACCATTTCCGAGATACGGGCCCTGAAAGGCGTGGCGAACACCGTAATGTTATCCTATGGGGAAAAAAACAGAAGTTCGGAGTGCCATAACTTTGCTTCCCTGTAATATTTGTTCAGCAAACCACTGAAAGGCACATCTGTGGGATGTTGGCTGTCTTCCCTCCAAATTTCAACCCAAAAGACTGAACCGTTATTTTGCAGCAGGGCACCAAAGGATTGCTGCAATGTGTCAGACACCGTAATGTTATCCTATGGGAAAAAGCGTCAACTTTGGAGTGCCGTAACTTTGCCACCGTGTAATATTTTTTCAACGAAACACTGAAAGGCACATCTGTGAGATGCTGGCTGCATCCCTCCAAATTTCAGCCCAAAACACCAAACCGTTCTTTTGCAGCGGGGTGCCAAAGAATTGCTGTCATTTTCCCACAGCCTAGAAAAGTACTGTCGCAATTTGCAAAGCTTTCGCAAATTCATTCGACAGTGTCACAAGTGCGAAAGTACTTTGCGAAAGTACTTTTTCCAGAAATTTGAAAAACATATTTCTGGGCTGTTTTACCCCAAAATAAAGACATGGCTAGCATCCTCAGGGTCCGACTAGGTGAATACAAAAAGAATTAGGTTGCTAGAGGGTCCCAAATTTAAATGCCAAGCATTTTTCTGATCACCAACTGAAAACAAAATGGTGGATTTGTGACAGTAAAAGGGCCATTTGTGAAAGTAAAAACTGCATTTGCGACACTGTTGAACTTTTTGTTAACTTTTCCCATTGACTTATAATGGGAACTTGTTTTTTGAATAACTTCTGAACCGCTTAATATTTTTCACAAAATCTTCAAAAGGCACATCAGGGACCCCGCCGCACGCTCCTGAAGATTTTTGACTGGTCGCACAAACCATGCACCTGTAGTGCCACTCGTAGAATTCCAAAAGCGTGAACGCCACAAGATCATGCTAATAACTCGCAGCCATATAACCCACCATTAGCACGAAACTTGGCAGATCCCAAGGTGTATGAGTCTTAATTATGCATTCTGAATTTCAGGCAAATCTGTTGAATGGTTGCAAAGTTATTAAGGTGCAGAATTTTAGGTTTAACATGTAAATGGCTATCCAACCCTAACTATGGTAGCACTACTGTGCTACCATTTTATATATATATATATATATATATATATTGTAAATAACTCCATTAATGCAGCATTTTGGGTTCAGGCTAAAGTGACAAAAGTAGGGAAATGTGTCTTTAGGGTTTCCAACCCTAAATCCCAACCCCACCCCTAAAGCAAATCAGGGGCACACTCTTCCTAGGGTTGTCAACCCTAAAGCTCACCACATTCTATAGGGGTGAGCTTTAAAGTTGACAACCCCTAGGAAGAATCCACCCCTGATTTGCTTTAGGGGTGGGTTGGGGTTTTAGGGTTGGAAACCCTAAAGCCAAATTTCCCTACTTTTGTTGCTTTAGCCTGAACCATAAATGTTGCATTAACAGAGTTTTTTGCAAAGAATTTCAATCATATCCTTATTTGTCTGTGGGAGTGCAGGGCCCTCTAGGTCCTGTGCTCCTATTCATCCATAGTTTTTCAGATAGTGTAATTGTATTTTTATTTGCCCATGGGAGCGCTTTGGCCCAGGGCCCTGCGCTCCCATCCCTCCATAGATGTGCGTATGTATGTTGCCGTGGAAGCACAGGGCCTCCATTTGTTGCACAACAGCCACAAAATTGTCAGCATAACCTTGTTATTACCCAGCGTCATGAACCCGATAGTGAAACATTTAAAATATTCACCAAATCGTCATCCTGCGCCACTGTAACATCATTCAACGCCAAAGGCACGAAAACACATTTTGGCAAAAATTTGAAAAATGACAGCTGTCACATTTATGAGTTGGTGTAAAGAAATGGCTGTGTGTAAAATTTGAGGTGAAAATATTGAAAATTACAAAAGGTACAAGCAAGCATAGCTTAATTTATACTGATGCACATAACTTCACCATTTTAACATATTTTGACCCCAAATTTAGAACATACCCTTCTTATGACCCCACACCATGAACAGGTATGTTGGAAGTTTTCAAATCCTGCCCAAAAGGTGATTTGACCAAGCAACCCTGAAATTGCATTTCGGGGCAGATTTGCGTAATTCCACTGACATTGTTCATGAGGTGGGGTCTCAGAAATGCCATGTTGGAAATTTAGTGTCAAAATATGCAAAAATAGCAAAGTTGAAAGCCCCATTGAAATGTATTGAACCACACTTACCTTATTTCTCATATAGCAGTCACTGGTTCCAGCAACAAGATGTGTCTTCGATCAGAGAGTGGATCTTCACCCTAGGATCTGTTCAGGTGAGTGAGTGTGTATGTGCATGAGTGAGGGGGGTCTGGGGGGTGCAGGGTGGTGCATGCCCAGTGGGAGGTCAGGTGGAGGCAGAGGTTGCATCGCTGAGGGACCTTTTCCTTTTTTACAGGAAAGAAAATTCATTGAGGGGTTGTTTTCTTTATTTCAGGGACTACCCTGAATGGAGGGTTGAGGGTGCCACTGGACACCAGGGAAATATATGTCTTGAAAGGGTAGGGTGATCGGATGGTGGGGGTGCCTCTAGACACCAGGGAAATACAAATCATTAATGGGGAGGGTGATGATACTAGGCACCAGAGAAATCCAAACCTGAATGGGAAGGGTGGTCGGGGGGAGGTGTCTCTAGGCACCAAGGAATGAAAAAAAGATAACAGAAACGGAGATCGGAAGTGCCACTAGATACCAGGGGCAATAAAAACGAAATATGGGGATGGTGGGGGGTGCTACTTAGACACAAGGGAAATAAATAATAAATATGAAGATGAGGACTGGAGGGTGAGGGGTACCACTAGACACCAGGGAAAGCAGTTTCTCCTCAGGAAACTGAATCTTTTTTCGTGACCCATGATACAAAAAAAGATTCTTTGTCATATCATGAGTCATGAAAAAAGATTTATAAACTTAAAAAAACAACATTTCATGGGTATTTCTGCAGTGGTTAAGTGCAGAGTCTAGCAAAGGGGGTCCAGATAAGCAAGCTACATGTGTTGGTCACTCTCCACAATATCATTTTTGTGACTTTCCAAATTTGAATTTTTAGGGATAAATGTACATCTAGATGGTGGCAAATGAAAAAAGATCCCGCATGCAAAATTTTATACAGCTATTTTGAAGTACTTACTGAGCATGTTCAGAACCCACATTTTTTAAATGTAAACACTTTGGAACAGATGAATATATTTTCACCAAACTACCATAGGAAGTCCTTCTAAGCCAAGTCCTTTCTACCCTGAAAATTTCAGACCAAAATTCCAAACTGTCTGGGTGCGACACAATGGCAAAAAAAAAGTGATTTTGTTTATGTTTTTTCGGAATCCGCACATACGACCGGAACAAAACTTGGCACGTCAAGAGATCTGCCCAGGAGACCATGCATGCAAAATTTCATGCAAATCCATTGATTATGAAGATATTAAAGTGCAAAAACTGGGGTTTAACATCAAAAAGCCTACTCAACCCTAAATTTAGTGGCGCTACTGCGCCACTATAATACTTCTTAGTTTTTGCATATACTACTAAATATTTTTTATAATGAAATGAGTTATGATTATACAAATATTGATATAATTTGTTTAAAAAATAAAGCCAACAACCACGAGGAAGCTTTATAGTGAAAAGTTGGCGCAGTGGTGACATAATATTAATCAAAAGTCTTGACAACACTATAACAGTGATTGAATATTTTATTTGTGAGTAAAAGCTGAACCCAATAACCATGTAATGTCATAGTTGGGTCCTTTCAGCCATTCATCAAGACTTACTTACACAAATGGTTGAGCCCAGTCTTTTCCTTTTTTATATGCATGTCTCTCTGGGATCCTTGAGTTTTTCACAATTAAATTTGGACCATGAAATGTCAACTTATGATCCGTGATATGCCAGTTAGTGGTAATGCCAGATTCATGAAGTAAAGAAAATGATACAAATTTACCAGTGAGCTGGTAATTTTCTCCACTGTGTTTGTGTACTTGAGGGTTTGTGGAACAGATCCTGCCTGGTGCTGGTTTTCTGTTCCAGGTGGACCACACTGCTGCAGATAATAGAGACCACCAGCAAGCCTACCTTGGCAGAGCAAAGAGGGAAGTGTAGGGGCATATATGGATAGGAAACCTTTTAGGTAGCCAGGGACCAAATCATGCAAGACTTTTATGCTTCCACTGAGATGTCCAAGCAGTCAGCTGGGCTGCAGAATTCTGAACCAACTGCAGGTAGTACAGCAATCCTCCAGATAACTCTAGGTACAGAGCATTTCAGTAATACAGCTGGGATATAATAAAGGCATGCATAGAAACACAGACAATGATGGCAGATAAAGACCAATGGCCCATCTAGTCTGCCCATATTACCGTATCATACCCCAGGACCTATTGTCTCTGTGGGATCTATGCTTACACTATGCCTCCTTTTATTTTCAGTGTTTCAGCTTCCCTCATCCTGCTGAGTAACTTCTATACTCTGCTTTATCCTAGCTGTGTTTGAAGTTGTTTATAGTTTGGACACCCACCATCTCTACTGGCAGACCATTTCATGGCTCAACCACTCCTCCTATAAAATAATACTTCATCACATCCTTTTTAAATCCTTCCCCATTAACCGCCTCTCGTAACCCTGTGTCCTAGCTTCTCTGTTCCTGGTAAACAGCTATTCACAGTTCATTGTGTTTTTTCCTTTCAGAAACTTGAAGGTCTCAGTCATATCCTCTGTCTCTTGTCTGGTTTGAGTGAATACATGTTCCGCACCTTTAGCCGATCTTCATAGAATCTGCCTTCCTAGCCATGAATAATCTTGGTCACCCTGCACTGTATCGTTGGTAGCTTGTCCCTGTCATTTTTTCCATACAGATTTTTATCCTCCTGGTGGCAGGCTGGGTGGCTGTATCAGCCTAGTCCCTTCACTCACAGCTGTACCACGTCTCCTCCTCCATTCCTCGGAGACTGGGCAGGCTTTGGTGCTGGCTGGGCTCCATGTAGCCCATCCTCCACATTTTCCACCTCCGTTTTCTCCCCATGGCATGGTTGAACATGCAGTGAGTGCAGCATGCACGCTCCAGTGCCCTCAGCACTCTGTACACCCGCTCTTCCCCATACTATGAGACCACAAATGCACCACTACCTGGATTCCTCCAGGTGACAGTCAAGCAGTTGGTCACAAAATGTCCTCCTCCCCAAGGGAAGAGAGCCATCTATAGATGCTCCATCTTCCCTCTCCCATCTGGCCCCTGAGCAACTTGAGTCCATTCCTGAATTCGAATTACCGGCATGGCTGTAGGGCAGCATTGATGCTTCAACCCATCACGCTACTGGGCCAGCTGTCTCTGCCTTTTAGGTCAGAACTCCAAAGCCAGGCACAGTAAGGCCTCACCAGTGACCCATACAGAAGTAATAGTACCTTCTGCTTCCAACTGTCAAACTCTTTCCCAGTGCACCCTAGCATCCTGTTAGCTTTACTGATGGCTTTGGCTGGTTTGTTTAAGGGACTCACTGATGATGACTTCTAGGTCCCTATTCTCTGAAGTTGTTTCCAGCTGAACCCCTCCATTCCAGTACTCTGATCTGGGGGTTTGTTCCCTAAGTGCATCACTTAGCACTTCTTGGTATTGAATTTCAGTTGCCAGACTTTGGACCAATTTTCTAGCCTTTGCAGGTCTCTGTGATTCCTTTATCTGCTTAGCGTTGTCAACTGTACCACAGTTTAGTGTCATTTGAGGATAGAAAGAACCAGTCCTGGACTCCCTCTGCTGTGTTGCTGATGAACGTATTGAAGAGGACTGGGCCTAGGACTTATCCGTGTGGTACTCTGCTGGTGAGCCCTCTTTCCACTGATCTAATCTCATTCACCACTACTCTCTGCTGCATTTCCTCCAACCAATACCCTACGCACTTTATTGTTTCCCTAGTTGTACCCAAGTCTTCAGCAGCCTTTGGTGTGGCATTAAGTCAAATGGCTTGCTGACGTCGAAGTATAGTAAGTTTACTGCCTGCCTGTTGTCAAGTACCTTGGTTACCCAGTCAAAGAATACTATCAGGTTGGTATGACAAAAGCTCACTGCAACAAACCTATTCTGCTTACTATTCTGAAGCCCATTGTTCTCCACGTATTCCATTAGGTCCTCTTTGACTAGTGTCTTCACCACTTTTCATACCATGGAAGTAAGGCTGACAGGTCTGTAGTTTCCCGGCTGCTCCTTGTCCCCTCCCTTGTGCATCAGAATCATGTCTGCCATCCTTCAGTCCTTGGGAACCACTCATTACTGCAAACAGCTACTGAGTAGCCCTGCCAGGGGTTCAGCTGACATGAATGCCAGTTCCATTAGAGCCCTTGGATGCATCCCATCCAGCCCTGGGGCCTGGTCTACCTTTGGGGCTGCTAACCCTTTTCTAACTCTTTTGCTAGTGTACTTTTGCAGCCTACTTTCTGGGCCCCCCTCTGTCAGCTCTCTTTATGCCACTCTATAGCAAGGGCCTGCTGTTCTCCATAGTGAATACCAAGCAGAATTAGTCCTTTAGCCTGGATGCTTTCTACCCATCTTCCTCCATTACCCTGCCCCCCTTCAGCTTCACAATCCCCCCTCTGGTCTTTCTTTTTTCCCATATGTATCTAGAAAACTGTTTTCCCCTCCACAATACACAGTTCTGTGTTTGCCTTTGCAATCTTGACTGCACTCTTATCCTCTCTAGCTGTTTCCTGGCACTTGTCTGATTCCTTATCCTCCTGTTTTTCTTTGAACCTTATAATGACCTTCTTTTTGGCCCTCACTGCCTCTCTGATCATTTCAGAGAACTCTGTGAGCTGTACCCACAGTGATTCTTCCTCCGCTTTCCCTCCAACAGATGCATCCTCTACAGCCTTTATTCCTTTCCTGATGTAAATGGCCACTCCCCATCTCTACCCATCCTTCATCACTCCTACGGTATATATGGTATATCCAGGAATTGCCAGGTCCCAGTCATTCTGATTGGACCAAGGTTCCATAACAGCCACTAGATCCAGCCCAGAGTCTGCCATCAGTGCCTAGAGTTCATTTATTTTATTACCCAGACTCCTAGTATTGATGCATGTCACCCTTTCATCTTATGCTCCCAACCTTCTTGGTTCTTGAATGAATTTCCCCATCACAGTTCCTTGATATTTCAGGTTTCTTGTGTTTTTCCATTTTGCTGGTCTATACAACCTCATCCCCTGAATTTGTTCCACTCTGCTATGACTTCTTGTACACCACACCCCCATCACTGGGGAAGTCCTATGTAGGTTTCCCACTCGCCTACCTTAGCTGTGGAATCCCTAGCCACAGCCTCCCCCCGCAGGTTAGTTTAACTGTGCCAATGTGGGTGGCAAACTCCTACCCTAACTCATAAGCCCCTCTCTTGTCTGGTGAAGACCATCACCTTTGAAACGCCTCCTATCCCAGAAGCCCCCCATCCCCCTACCTAGCATAGTCAGGCCCCCTGGCACTAGATATGCTTTAATCTAGGATTTAAATAATGCAGGAGCAGTTGCTGGATCTTAACATGAAGGATACCTGGGCCAGGATTCACAAAAAAATAAAACAAGTGCTGTGCAAAAGTTTGCGTAGCACCCCACGGTTGCAGTGGTGGGCAATCAGGCTATTCACAGTTGGATAGCGTGGTGTGCTATCTGACTGTGAATAGGAACAGGTGGGGGCAGCACTAACCCAGGCAAAGCACCAGGAACCCCAGTAGCGGTGCCTCTACAGCCAGCCAGGAGAACTGGCCGGCAACAATAGTCCACATGCGCTAAGCCCCTATTCACTAAGGGAGCCATGCAGATGAGCCCATTGGACACGCAAGGCACTATTGGCTATTAGCATGCCTATTATGGGCCCATTTGCATGGCCCATGGGTGGCTTAGCATGCCCCCCCAGCCCATGCCCCACACAGATGCATTCCACGGTGGTCTGGTGCCCTCTCCGTCCTCTGATCACTGTTATCAATGATGTTATTCCTTGGTAGTTTAGTGGTGCCCTCCCCAGTCACTGACTCATATAAAAAATTGTATGTTTCCATAGTGTAGTGATCCCTCCCCGGGTCCCGATCACCACCCAATATTGTAAAGTCATTTGCCATAGTGTAGCGGTCCCATGCCGGTCCCCAATTGCCCACCAAATGTGTTAATACTATTCTCCATAGTGTACTGGTCCTTCCCCCCTCCCTGGTCCTTGATCGCTGACCCTATAAGTAATAAAACATTTCCATAGTGTAATGGTCCCTTCCCCGGTCATGGATTGCCATCCCCAAATGCAGTAAATGCCAATCCCTGGTAGTCTAGGGTCCTTCCCCCATCCCCTACCCTGACCAGTGTGACCCACTACCCCACTTCCTCCCCATCCCAACCCATGATCGGCGACCAGCACAGCCCTCCCCACACCACCACAGCTGGCCGCTGACTGAGCCCTCAGGGAGCACATACTGTATACAGTATGGCTCACTGACTGTGAATAACAGTCAATACAATACACGCTCCATGAGGGCTCAGTCGACAGCCAGCCGTGGTGGTGTGAGAAGGGCTGTGATGGTTGCTAATCACAGGTTTGGATGAGGAAGTGGGGTGGTAGGTCACACTGGATGTGGTGGGACCCTAGACTATAAAGAACTGGGGTTTACCACATTTGGGGATGGCGATTGGTGACCAGGGAGGGACCACTACCACATCGAATATAGTATTAACACATTGGGTGGGTGATCGGGGACCAGGGAGGGGCTGCTATACTATGGCAAATGATTTTACAATATCAGGTGGGTGATCGTGGAGGGACTGCTACACTATGGCAAACGATTTTACAGTATCGGGTGGGTGATCATGGAGGGACCCCTACACTATGGCAAACGATTTTACAATATCAGGTGGGCGATTGGGAACTGGGGGTGGGGGACCGCAGTACCTCTGCCAACCACTAGGGTTGCACGGATTACTGCCAGGTTTTTGTCGACTGTAATTTCTCCATGTAAGGGCCTTCGCAAGTGGCCCTTGCATGGAGCAAAAACTTTGTGAATAGTACTGCGTGATATGCAGGTCCTATTCCATTCATTTGCAATGAGGCCCCGCTCCCAGCTTTGGCTGGGCACAAAAACAGTTTGCCTGGGCAAACTGGGCCTTGTGAATACCAACGATGGGCAAACTGGGTTTGCACCTGGGCAAGGTTTTGTGAATCTGGGCCCTGATTTTATGCTACGTACATTTTACTAACATTTTATCAGCATACACTAAATTAAGATACACTGAGTTTTATGAGAAAAAGGCAGTTTGGGCTTAATGGATAGAGCAAGAATTTTGAACTTTTTAAGTGGTGCGCTTGTCCCAGACAGGTGGCTAAAATAAATCTAATAAATAAATCTAATAACCTTAATACAGAATTAAGTAATCAAGCTAAGAGATGCAGGTAGCTAAAACTCCACCCCAGCCTTTGTATGGTGTACAGATGCCAATAAAATTGTGTGCAATAGCTACACACACACACATATATATATATATATATAAAATAAATACATGCAGTGTTAGGTTGATTTATTTCTGCTTTCTGTACTTGTTTCACCCTTGCCCTGCTCAAGTTTCTTCATTTAACAGTAAAATTCTTTAGGTTTTTATCTTTCCATTTGCTTCACATTTCTACAATCTCATCAGGTCTTTCTTTCATCCTTTTTTTCTCTTCTCTTCATATCCTCGATTGTACCTAATCTTCGGATACACTGCTAGTCACAGCATCAGACACAGCCCCAAAGCCCACAGATATACAGTGTCAGCATTTCCTTCCCTTGATCTCTGGACTTCAGTGCAGTTTGGGATACAGGCTGGTTCTACTCACCCCCAGCCACCCATAACGTAAACAGAATGCTCTATTCTACACCTCCTAAATTCTTGCAAATTTTGGAATCAAATGCAGGTCCCCTTCATTCCCCAAGGTCCTACTCTTTATCCACAAAACACACATGAACATCAGCCGCAGCATTTTATTCACTTCTGTCTGCTGGACTGTAGCATGTTTTGGGATACAATGTTTCTCCCAGTGAGTCACCCCCATTCCCCCCTCCCCGCACGTGCACACACACACACACACACACACACACACACGTCTGCAGAATTGTCTCACTTCCATCACCTGGATGGACTGTAGCGTGTTTTGGGGATACAATGCTACTCCTAATGAGCATCCCCCACCTGCCCTGGATACATGGCAGCAGCATTTTTGTGTTTCCATCTCCAGATCATAGCACATTTGAAATACACTGCCAAGCCCAGTGAGTGCCCTCACCCCCACAAAAAAAAAAAACATGTCAGCAGCATTCTATTACTTCCATCTCCTGGATTTTAACATGTTTTGAGGAGCAATGCTACTCTGAGTAAGACACCCCCCCACACACACACATCAATAGCATTCTCTTGCTTCCATCCCCTGGATGCAACGCACTTTAGGATACAGTGCTGCTACATCCCAGTTAGCAACAGCACATACAGACATCAGTAGCATTCTGTACACTTAGTCTCCTGTATTGCAGTGCATTTTGGGATACAATGTCACTTTATGTTTGGGATTGATATGCGCACCCACAGCTGCACCCTCTACACCCAAACAGATTGGTTACCCCTACCTAGCAGAATTAAGGTCCAGACGTATCTGATAGCCAGGAAGGTGCTATTGGGCCTAACCTCCCTGACTGCAACTCACTGCTTCCACCCTGTCGCTAGTCTCTGCAACACCAGGAGCATGACTCGGAATGGCCTTGAACTGCCTTTTCACAGTACTGAGCTAGGCAAGCATTCATTAATTGTTAGGGCCGCTGGCTGGTTAAATGAGGTGCCTGATGCCTTGCTTAATCTACCCAAGTTGGCCCACTTTAAGAGAGCACTATGGGCAACCTCAACAGTTCAATGCAACTGATAATCATTGTATGTCCCTCCTGGTATACACTTAAATAATGTTGGTCCCAATCAGCCTCCACCAGCACACACACATAGCTTTAGTCTCTCCACCCCATGTCCTGGATTGTAGCATGTCTTGGGATACAGTGCTGGCCCCAGTCAGTCAGAGACACACACACACACACACACAACATATATATATATATATATATATATATATATATATATACACACACACACACACACACACACACACATAAACACATTCACTCAACAGCAGCAGTATTCGCTTCATTCCATCTCCAGTATTGTACAGCATTTTGAGAATAAGTGTGCAACATCCAGCCAGATCCCTCCCAACACATACATGTCCGCAGCATTCTCTTCAATCCATCTACAGTATTTTAGACCATTTTGGAATACAGAGTTTTCCCAAGTGCCCCACCACCACCCCACCACAACACACACACACACACACACTTGTTAGCAGCATTCTCTCTACTCTGAGTAGTGGATCGTAAAATGTTTGGGGACCAGTACTGGTCCCAGTCAGCCCACCTCCCCACACTTGGCAGCATTCTCTTCTCTGCATCTCCTGGAATGTGGCATGTTTTGGGATACTATTCTGGTCTCAGTTACTATCCCTCCCGCACACATGTTTTTGGATATAATGCTGGTTCCCATCAGTACCTCGCTACATGACACATGACCCACTGTCCACAGCATTTTCTCCTGTCCATCTCCTGGATTGTTGCACGTTTGGGCTGCAGTGCTTGTCCCAGTCAGCGCCCCCCAACATTCAAGTCAGCAGCATTCTTTCGCACTGAGACAAGTGCATCAGCACGAGTCAGCAGGTGTCTGAAGGGACTGCAGGCCCAGTAAGTACTGTTAAGTCTGGTTTGGCTAAATTCTGCTGTTATAGCTATACGTGATACATAACACCAAGAGGAACACTGTTCCTTTAACTGAACACAGCCTAACACTCTGTGTGGTGTGTGTGTGTGTGTGTAGGGATATTTTTACTTGTATTCCATGGAGAATTGGGGCTAATGTAGGCAGCAGAGCTAAATAATGAAACAGATTAGACACTACAAGGACTTCTGACCTATGCAGTCTGATGTAGGCTAACTGCAGTTCGTTCTTCCCTTTGCACAGACTTGCACCTTCAACCTGCTTTGTTAAAAGGCAAATTGATCGAATAGTCAGAAAAACTATTCGTGACAATAAAAAACATTTTTTTTATTACTGATGCTATTTCCATGTTTTCCGGTGTCTGTTTTTCGAGTACTGCACATAATCTCGGGATACCTAAACATGATTGAGACTACTATAACACTTGATTGGGAGACTGGCATTAAATGCACAAGTTGTTGCATGCACAAAATGGTGGACAATGTTTCTTCATTTAAAGGCTCTACTTGTGATAAATGTAGTACCAACAATATTGAGCTCCTGCTAATGGAAGTAAGCACCTTCTATACAAAGTTAGACTTGCTTAAGAAAAGTCAAATTGAAATGGCTAGCAGCTTACATTTCCTAAAAGTGCAGTCGGCTTCTGGGGTGGGGAATCTATCTACTTACAATAACCTAGGAAATGGCTATGAGGAACAATCCTAAAGGTGATTTGTGTGACATAATACAAGATTCAACACTGGTTAACAAAGACCCTTCAACATCAGACTTCTCAAATAAGCTATTATTAGAGATGGTGGTTAAAAAGAGGGTAAGGGAGGAAGATGAGATGATAGTCCCCGATTCGGACTGGACCCTTGTTGAGGGAAGGCATTATAAGAAAGGATGCAAAGCTCAAAAATTCAGTCTACCTGTCTCTAGCAGGTTTATCCCCCTAGATAATGATCCCACTGATATTACTTCTAGTGAAGACATTCTGTTATCCAGCATGACAACCACTGTGTGCCAGTCCACGACACCTAATCAGGACAATTTGGAAAATGGATTTAATTTAAAGGGACACTGTCAACCTTTTTTGCATCATATTATTTTTAGGTAAAAACCCACATTTTGTGATTGCTTACTGTCTCTAAAATTCATTGATGTTGCTGGTTGTTTTCTCTGCCTCCTTGCTTATTAGAACCAAAATGCATGGTAATGTGTAGCTAAGCCCAGCTTTGCTTTGCTTCAGATCACTGAACTACTCTTATAGCACACTTCCTGAACATTAGAAACACCCTCAAACAGTGCAACCATGCATGATACAATAGTCTCCTCTACTCCCACTGCATAATGAGTGGCTAGATTGTGTTGAGGGTGTTCCTGAGTCCAGGAAAGATGCAGTGGGAGCTGGTCAAGAAATATAAACAAACATGTTTTGGTGTGGTAACACCAGTATGGTAGACAGTCTGTTTTTCACTTTTTAAAAGAAAAAATGGATCTAAATCAAACTACCAGTTGCATTAACAGTCTCTTTAGAATGTAAAAAATAATAACGTGTTTTTTTAAACTAGGGATACTTTGAGGCCTGAGGGAGTTAACAGTGTCCCTTTAACTCCACAATCTAGTCAGTGCTTGGAACCTGCCCAGGAAAAGGTACCTAAAGCACTGCAACAAAACATGAGTCCTGGTCTAAACACAAGTAGCATGGAAGTGGAACCTGTAGCCTCCACTTCATCTGGAGGTGATATTTTTGGCCTATGTCAGGGAATAACATTTAATCCTGTTGTAGAAAATATGAACATACAAACATATGAAAAAAAGTTAGCAGATAAAGGCCAAAAAGGTCTATCAGGTCTGCTCGATTTTGCAGCTAATGGTTTACACTATTGTTCCCACCCCTTGTTACCACTATCACCTTTCTTCTCCTTTACTGAGCTCAACCGTTGGGTCCAGTCAACTCCAATGGCTATTCTGCCTTTTACTCTACCCCCCCCCCTTTTAAAACTCTCTACTGATCTGTATGAGACCAGCTCCTGTGGTAGTATGTTCCACGCTGCCACCACTCTTTCTGTAAAGTAGTGCCTTCTCAGTTCCATCTTGAATCTTCCTCCCTCCAGCTTCATACTATGGCCCCTAGTGACGATTCCTTGATCTCTTCAATTGAAACATACCCCCAGAGCTAACCCTATTTATGCCCTTCAGGTACTTGAAGGTCTCAATCAAAATGATTTTAATTTGGGACATCTCACTTCAGAAACTGATCCTAATGGGAATTCAAACTCACCTTTAGTCCAGACAGATTCCTTTCATGACATTCCTGCTCAGATTCAGCCTTGCCAGGTGTTTGTTTTGGGGGACTCAGTGATTAAGCACATTGACAGGCTCCTTCAGATCATTCAGGACTTTTAGTTTACACTCCAGTTATAAACTCATTTTGGATAAAATGGTAATAATGCCTTTAAACCCCTTAGTAATGGCCAGCGATTATCGACAACTGGGGCTGACATGGACTACCAAACTTAAATATTTAGATATTACCCGCGTACAATCTAAGACCCTATTGAGGCAGCTGAACTTGGAAGCTCTGGTCAATACTATCCGTCAAGACTTGTAGAGGTGGACCTCCCTTCCCCTATCCTTGCAAGGAAGAATTAATATCATTAAAATGAATGTTCTCCCCCATTTATTTTATCCCCTCAACATGTTAAATTTATGGCTCCCTCTTGGATGGTTGAGAAGAATGCTTGCCATTTTCTTCCTTTTTGTGGAAAGGTAAGACTCCATGTAGGGCCTACCGCTGCCTAGGACTTCCAAAAGAAAGAGGAGGGCTTAAACTTCCCAACTTTCTTTTATATTACTTCACCAGTCATATTGCTAAATATTCTAAATGGTCTAGACTGGTGACCCCTGCTCTGTATATCCCTTTATGGCTTCAGATAGAGAGGAATCTGATAAAGAAGTAGAACATCAAGCTCGACAGTTTACTTACTTTTATATCTCCTAAATCCCTACTAAAACAACTATGGGACTTGGTCATTTTTACCTCCCTAAAAGAATATGCACAACTCTGCAGAGCACTGCATTATCCCAACACTATGGATGTTTTCCAACCGACTTGTGGAAATCCCAACTTTAAATTGAATAGTCTCAAGCTGAATCCCAAGATTATACATTTTCTTGAAGGGAAAAAAGTTATTGATCTTCTTTCTAATGGTTATATTCCCCAGAGTAATGAATTATTGGTCAGTCTCAAGATACCAAGCCAAGATATATTCGTCATCTTCTGGTTGTTTGGTATGGAATGTTACCTTGGGCTACTAACCGTAGTGAACTCCTCCGTTCATTCCAAACATTGACTTGGCAGCCTCACTCGGTTTCCTTACTGACTTCTATCCTACTCACTGAATTCTTCCCTGAACAGCTGAATAATTACAGCTATTGGGTTACAGCTTTTCCTGCCTAGATGTTTGATTGGAAGCGGATCTTGATAGATCGATATCATTTATTGTCCAATGATAGACTTTGTCTTACTCAATTCTGTATTCTAAATTATCTATATTACACCCTGGTCTGGTTAGCTAAAATGAGAACGCTCCCTTCCCCTTTGTGTGCTAGATGTGGAGAGGCTGAGGGCTCTCTCAGGCATGTCTTTTGGGATTGTCCAAGAGTCACCCCCTCTGGAAGAAAATTAGAAATAGAATGGACCCACTCTTGGGATTAGAAGGATATTTTCTACCGGAAATTTTACTGGTGGGAGACTTTTCTGGAATCCCAGTTAGAGAGGGGAGATACTGGATGGCTCTAATATCTTTATGTGTTAAAAAAGTGGTTTTACGCCACTGGAAAGATCCCTCTGAACTCTCATATTCTGAGTGGCTTAATGAAATCCTGCATAATCTGAGGACTGAGAAAACAACAGCTAGCCTACGTAACCAACTGCTGGTTTTTAAAAGGAAATGGGGAAAGCTACACGTGCTAATGTTGGCTTCTCTCTCTATTTAAAGACTAGGTTAGTTTTACTTTAGGTTAAGCTGTTATAGGCTGAAGAATATATGGAGACAGTCTGTATGTCCTCCCTTCCCTGCTAACCATCACTGTTAGAGAGCAATACAACTAGGTCATCTATGGGACTCCTGTTTGACACCCTTTGCCAGTAGCTATCCTATATATGTGGTGAGTTAAGTATGCCTTCTCTTTTATTTTAACCTCTGGGATTGGGTTGGTGGGGGGAAGGGGGTTTGTTGTGTTATTTTATGCCATTGCATTTGTGTTCTTAGTGTGCTTCTGCATATCTTGCCATGTTTGGTGTTGTATGAAATAACATTTATTAAATTTCAAAACAAAAAACAGCACATTGACAGGCTGGTTTGTGACAAGGAAGATAGATCATGCTGTAGTTTTAGAGGGGCCAAGATCTTGGACCTAACATCTATGATGAATAACATCTTGAGAAATGCAGGAGAAAATCTCTTATTTATTATACACGCCGGGAGCAATAAAATAAATTCATCAGGACTAGAGGACATAAAAAATAGGTTTATCATGCTAAGTGATCTCCTGAAGAACAAAAGTTGTGAGATATGTATCTCAGAGGTCCTGCCCATCCCTAGAGCCACAGTAATGGTAGTTTACTCACCTGGTAGAGGTGATTGTGGGGGAATAGATCTCTGAGGCACTCCACAGTCATGACATAATGGGTTGTGTATACCTGATAGATTGCTTGATGCACATGTGACTTTCAAAGAAGTCCATCCCCCTTCTCTGGGGGTCTGCCCTCCTCGGATCAGTTTGATGTATTCCCAAGCTGTATCTGTAACAGAATCTAGTAATACTTTCTAATGATTAGCAATTATGCAATGTCTACTCAGTTTAAGTAAATAGTAGTGAATTTATTGTCTATTCTTACACTATCTACTGGTCACACAAAATCTTTGCTGATTAGTTCAGTACTGTTCATCATACATTCCTGTATTTTCTTAGTTCACACATCTCTTGGGTGGGCTGTGGAGGGCCTTAGAGATCTATTCCCCCACAGTCACCTTTACCAGGTGAGTAAATTACTGTTGTGGGGGATAATCTCTGAGGCACTCCACAGTCATGACATAATGGGTCATTAAGAAGCAGTGTCTGTACCCTTGGGTGGGTTAGACGTGTTGTCCTGTACTGTATTCATGTGTGCTGAGAGTAGGACTGCATGTGCAACATTTGTTTTATTGTCCTGAGACATGTCCATTCTATAGTGTCTGGTGAATGTGTGTAGTGACGACCAAGTGGCTGCTATGCATATTTCTTCTGTGGTAGCCATATTCTTTTCCACCCAGGAAGTCGAGATTGCTCTGGTGGAGTGAGCATTCAGGTATTTTGGTGCTATTGAGTTATTCGCCTGATAGGCCTCTGTGATTGCCTTCTTCAGTGAAGATGGCATTGAAGCTTTTGATGCTGGGAGTCCTTTTCTTTTCCCTTACAGGATAATAAATAGTCTGTCAGTCTTTAGTACTAGTTCCGTGCGGGCAATATAGTTTGTCGGTACTCTCTTCATACCCAGCAGCCAGAGTTGCAGGTCCTTTTGTATGTTTTCTGCTGGTAGGTCTGCAGGTATCTCTATTGTTTGATTGAGATGAAAGTTTCAGACTACCTTGGGTCTGAAAGACAATATAGGTCTGAGGGATATTCTATCATTATAGAATGTTAGAAACATTGACTTGCATGAAAGGGCCTGTATTTCTCCCACGTGTTTGGCTGAGGAACTTGCCATTAGAAATATTGTTTTTAGGGTCATTCATTTTAAGGGTATGGATTCTAGTGGTTCAAATGGATGTTTTGTCATGGCCCTTAGTACCAATGTTAGGTCCCATGGGACTGTAATGCATTTCACTGTAGGTCGTATGGTTATCGCCGCCTTTTGAAATCGTACAATATCCTGATGTGTATCCGGGGTCGAGCCCTGTATCTGCCCCTGTGCTACTTCAGTTGCTGTGACCTGTACTCTCAGTGATGTTGGTGACAGGCCTAGATGTGAACCCTCTTGTAAGAAAAGCAGGATGTCTGGTGTGATGCAAGTTTTTGGGTTTATTTTATGGTGTTTGCACCATTTCTCAAAAATGTTCCATTGTCGTTGGTAAGGGACCATGGTGGACAGTTGCCTGTACATTTTCATGGTGTTAATGACTGATGGATGGTAACCTGCTTTTAGCAGTCTCTCCCTTTCAGGAGCCAGGCCATCAGTTGAAGGTGTTGTGAGTTTGGGTGTAGTGTCTCAGTAAGTCATGCCTGTCTAGTAAATTCCAAGGATGGTCCAGCGACTTTGAAATTATCGTGGTGAACCATGATCTTCGTGGCCAGAGTGGGGCTATGAGTATGACTCTGGCTCTTGAGTTGCGTATTTTCCTGAGTACTTGAGGGATCAGTGGTAGTGGTGGAAATATGTATGCCATGTGGAATGTCCATGTTGCTGTTAATGTGTCCACTACCATAACTTTGCTTTCCTTGTATCTGGACCATAATCTTGGGCACGGATTGTTTTTGCTGGATGCCATTAGATCCTGTTCCACCAGTCCCCAATGTCTGTTTATCTGTGCGAACACTTGTGGATGGAGTTGCCACTCTCCTAGGTGTATCTGCTGGCGTCTCAACCAGTCTGCTTTAGTATTTTGTTTTCCTACTAAGTGGATGGCTGAAATGGATTGTAGATTTTTCTGTGCCCGTGGCATGAGTTTTGATGTCTCTGCGAGCACTGTCCTGCTTTTGTTTTCTCCTTGTTTGTTTATGTATAAGACCGTGACTTGGTTGTCGGATTTTATCAGGACATGCTTGTTTTGCATATGTCTCGAGAAGTGAAACAGAGCTAAGCGTACCGCTCGCATTTTGAGCACGTTTATTGGGAGCTTGGTCTCTGTGAGTGACCATCGCCCTTGTGCCATGTTTCTTTCCAAAACTGCTCCCCAACCTGTTAGGCTTGCATCCATTTCTGTGATTGCCTCTGGTTGTATGTCGAGAGGCATGTCTCTTGTCAGTTTGGGTCTGTTTGTCCACCATGATAGGCTTTTTTTGAACCATTGGGGGCAATGTGACTCTTCTTGATAATTCTATGTCGTATGTTGGACCCTGTTTTATTAGGAATGTCATGAGGTGTCTCATGTGCCACCTTGCCCAAGGAACGGTGTCGATAGTGGAGGACATTAGTCCCAGTACTTGCAAAATGAGTAGTAGTGTAGTATTTTTTGTGTTTTGTAGTTGTCTTGTTAAGGTGATAATTGACATCACTCTGGTGCTGGATGGGAATACCAGGCCTCTTGCGGTGCTGATGAGGGTTCCCAGATGTTCTATGGACTGGCATGGGGCTAGGCAGCTTTTTGATTGGTTTATTATGCATCCATGTTCCTGTAGGCAGATAACCACCTGTTCTGGTTCCCTGGTGGATTGCTGTAGGGACCTTGTCCTGATGAGCCAGTCATCCAGGTATGGGATTACGTGGATGCCCTGCTCTCTTAGTTTTTTTGGCCAGGACGATGGACACTTTCGTGAACACTCGTGGTGCCAAAGCCAGGCCGAATGGTAGTACCTGATACTGGTAATGGTTTCCTAGTACGTGGAACCATAGGAATTTGAAATGGGCTGGTCTCATTGGTATGTTTAGGTATGCATCCTTGAGGTCGATTGACATAAGAAAGTCTCCTGGTCTGATGACTCTGAATGTGGATCTGATTGTCTCCATCTTGAATGGCATGAATCTCACAGATTTGTTTAAGTACTTGAAATCTAGCTCTGGTCGAAGACTTCCGGTCTTTTTGGGGACCATGAAGAATACGGAGTAGACTCCTTTCCCTTATTCTTCTGTGGGTACCTTGGCAATGGCTTTGTTCATGAATACGTTGTGTATCACTGTCTGCAAATGTGCAGGGGTTATCTTGTGTCTTGACACTGGAGATGTCACTAGTCTGTCCAGTCTCAGGAGATGGTTGAATTCTATTGAGTAAACTTTTTTCAGTATCTCCAAGACCCACTTGTCTGTTGTGGACTTTTACCACATGTGTACGAAGTTTAAAAGTCTTGCGCCCACAGGTGTGGCGTGGCATTGTTTGTAAGAGGGAAAGTCATTGTCTTGACTGACTTCTGCGTGCTGTATAATTCCCTCTGCCTCTTTGGTTAGTTTCCCTGCCTCTATACCTGTTGTAGTGGGTACTGGGTGTGTATGTCTGTCTATAGTTAGAGCCTCTGTAGTTGTAGTTTCCTCTTCTTTTGTCTCAAAAGACTGAGATCAAAATCATTGTCTGGCCGGTAGGTAAGTGTGTGAGAAAGTGTCCTACACTCCCTATGTTTAAACAAAACATACTAACTGATGAACCCTTTTCTGTCTTCTTTTGTCTTCACCTCTAAAAACTTCTGTTGCACAACAGTACCCCTTTATATTCTTACTTAACCTATTTTCCTTTATCCTAGGTAGGCCACCTGGGATAGGGATGCACTATCTTCTTCTATATCAACCATCTCCACTTAGTACTGTGTTTGTTTTCTGTTCTTCTCGGTTCATTCAGTTGCCCCGGTTATAATAAATAATGGAAGCTGTACAGAGTTGCTAAAATGTTTATAGTAAAATAAAAGAAATTATTATGTGCTATATAGGAGCCAGCAGAATTATGAATCTTGCTGGCATTATGTTGAAGTATTAACAATAAAGCGGCTGGGAGCTGCTGTGTTAACTTCGGGGATGGCACTCTGCTGTTGCAGCTGCCAGAGTTAGGAAAATGTTATAATGCTTAAAAACAAGAGGTTTAAGTCTCTAATGCTGAGAGGATCCCCTTTTAGTCTCTCGCCTTCAGCTCCTAAAGTACCAAGAGACAAGGAGCTGGAAATACCAAGGGGATGGCGTAAGAACAGGTGGTGCGGCAAAAGAAAATATCAGCCGCCCACCAGAAAGTGAAGTGTGTTCCCTTTTGTAAGTCGCAGTGCAGGCAACTCATGCAAGAAGGGGGTGTTCTGTCTATAGCTGTAGTATGCTGCTACCAAGATAAAACATGCTATAATAAGCATGCACACAGTCTGGGGCCAGAAAGAGAGAATGTGGCTGGTTTTGATATTTCAAGCCATTGCTCCTACTACGCTGGGAGCACTATGAGCTCTACTAATCTCCAGACACTGAAAAGGGCTGCAATGACTCAGGAGAACCAGCTTAGAACAGCGTTAATGTTATGCAGTTGCAATAAACAGTATTTTGTACTGTATTAAACTGTTCTGTAGTTGTCTATGTAGTCGCTAGCCATATAAATGAGATTGAGTCATTTTGGGTCAGTGTAGAAGGGAAATAAATATAGACATAAACAAGCTTACTGTTTGTTTCAGAGCTGTCCTCAGCAGGGCTGTTGCTTTTGTGGGGGAATTCCTCAAGGGGGAATTCCTTAAGGAGTGAGCACCCTCTAATGTCCCTGTTTTATAGGACAGTCTGATCAGGAACTGTCACTCTTCCTGTTACCAAGGTAGCTACTTCAGGGTTGCTAGGCAATTAATAGCCTCATTATCATGTTTTCTATATATGTCTGGCTACAGTGTGATATAGGGGGACTTTTGTGATATACTAAAGAAGGTAGACAGGATTATTATGTGGAAGACTCATGTAAATATTCTAAATCATAATATTAAGTAAAGAAACAGGCTTTAGATGTTAAGGGTCTGGGTCAGGTGACCATGACCCTGGAGTATAAATAACCCCCTCTCCTGGACAAAAGTTGAGCCTGGGAAGTGACGAGAAGAGGTCAACTGTGAGTGAGTAGATACAGAAGTACTGAGTGCATAGCATTTCTACAATCCAAGACTGTACTGAATAGTTGAAGTTGCAAGAAACCACTGAAGGGACAAGTGGTCGTTATATTGCCTAAATATTTTGGTTTCCTGACTTGAAGGTTATTTATTTAGTTTTTTCTTATTTTCTGGTTTGTTTTCTTCCTTTTTTAAATACGTTTTGTAAATAAATATCTCACGAGCTGTGTGTTTAAATCTTAAAATATTGTCCTGTCTGTTATTTCCCACCCTCTGTGACAAAGTGGTCCTATTGTTTTGTTCCTTATTCAGGGCTGTTCCTTCTTTTTCCCTTTTAAGTATCTCTCTAAACCTTCTCCGAATGGCAGATTTCCTGTGAATGGCAGCTTATGTAGTGTTGCCTTTGATTCATTGTCTGCATCCCAGAGTTTCATCCACAGTGATCTGCATGCCCTGTTAATTAGGATGGCTGATCTGGCATTGATCTTTAGGGAGTCTACCGCCATGTCGGTGAGGTATTTTGTGGAGAGTATGGCATTTTCCAATAGCTCAGCCTCTGTAGATTTCGGGGTAATCACCTTCATTACTTCCTGTAGCCAAGTTAATCGGGCTCTCATTGCATATATGGCCGTAGATGCTGCTTTCACACCTAAGCCTGCTAATTCCATATTTTTCTTTAGTGTCTCCTCCAGTTTTCTATCTATTGGATCTTTTAGCAATGCACTGGATAATGGACTTCCAGTCGATGTTATATTTCTTGATTACGAAAAGACCTTCGATACTGTCTCTCATAGAGTACTGATTGAGGAATTGGATAGAATTAAGCTTCATCCTAAAATTATCAGATGGATTGATTCTTGGCTTAGTGATAGGAAGCAATGTGTGAGCATTAAAGGGCAGATGTCTGAATGGGGCAAAGTTACCAGTGGTATGCCTCAGGGCTCTGTTTTAGGTCCTATATTATTTAATATTCTAATTTCCAGTATGCAAACAAAAAATGGGGTGCGGATAAACAAATACCCTGATGACAGTAAGCTTGGATGTATTATTAAAGACACACACTCAGTAAAGGCATTACAGACTAATTTGGACAGCTTGGCAAGATGGCCAATTAATAATAAAATGACATTCAATACTGCAAAATGCAAAGTTATGCACTTAGGCAAAAATAATATGCTAGCCAGCTATAAACCTAATAACATCATATTGCAATCTGTTACCTCAGAAAGAGACGTGGGGTATTACAATTGCCAATGATTTAAAATTTAGCACCTCGAACTTGTAAAATACCTATGAACCTATAAACCTATTTTAGACCTGACGTCAATCCCATTGGTAGGACCATTTTCTTATTTAGTGATGCTATTTGAGGGTCTATAGTTGGGGGTATGCACCACAGTGCCAGCTTGTCAGCCTGTAGGGGGTACATTTTGTCCCACGACCTGTGTTCTGGCATCCGAGCTGGTTCTGTTGAATCCCATTCCTTTAGGACCACTTCCTCAATGGACTCACATACTGGGAAAACATCCACTTTTTAGACAGTGGTTGCAGGGAAGGGAGTAGTTTTGAGACTGGTGCTGGAGTTGGTGTCTCGAACCCCACAGTAGCCATGATATTGTGCACCAGTGCCGGTATTTGATCTGGGAAGCACAATTTTGCATCAGCGTTTGTGGATCTGCTTCCAATTCCCCTTCTTCTTCAGATGCGTGATCTGTCTCCATCAGTGTGGGGTGTAATTCTGTCACAACGGTTTCTAGTGATTTGTGTCTGCTGTCAGTAGCCCTCTTTTTGGGGGGAGGGGGCTTGCTTGGTGGAGGATTTTCCAATTCGTTTAGGTTCTGTAGCATGGCTGCTAGCACCTCTTTTTGTGCTTGCATCAGTTGGTTGTTTTGTAGTATGATAGTGGTTGCATCTGTATGCTGCTCTGTGTTGTGTTTAGTTTTTATGGGGTTAGGCGGTATAATATTTGTACTTGCACTGTTTCCCTCCCCTGTATCCTCACTGATGCTAGGTATGGAGTTTTCCTCAATGCAGGATGCGCAAAGCCTTCCCAGCTGCTGATGTGCTAGGGGAACGTTGCTCTGTTTGCAGATCTTTGTTTTTGTCATTGTAATATGTGGATATGCAACAGAGATAACATGGCCATGTTTAATGTTGTTTTTTTAACATTTTTGCATTTATCTTATTAAATCCCCTTAGTGTTGTTATGGGGCTTGAATCTGTGCAGTAAAACATTCTTAGTATGTTGCTCTCTGAATTAGGGAGCCTGTGCCTTTAGATGAGAGGGCTTCACACTGTGTAGTAATAGCCTAGCCTGTTCCTGTGCCTTTAAATGAGTTGGGGGGTGGAAGTCTTATGGGTTCGTGGTATTTGCTTTATTCTTTGGCCCACTGCAGTATCTCTAGGGATGTAGCGTTAGAGTTGTAGTTTTGCACAGACTTTAAAAAAAAACAAAAAAAAAAACAGTGCTCCCCAGATGCCAAGACATTTGTCTGCTGTGTTTATTTTTCCTTTTAGACACTAGCTCACCTATTCCCTGTGAGCTCTTGTGGAGAAATCCCCCTCCAAGATGGCGTCTGAAGTCTCACGAGTGTTGCGAGCCAATCAGAATGCCGTTCTAGTGGAATGCGGGATTTGTAGCGAGGAAAATGCTCTGTGGTGCTGAAAGGAGTAAGAATCAAGAACTGGGGCCATAAAGTAACCTGCTAGTGGCTCCATTTTGGTCCATAGATCATTTGAGTAGGCATGGAGCACTAGGGAGGTAAATCAGAACATGAGACTGGCTGTATCATGCTGAAACTTGGGATCTTTATTCTAGCCTTGCCTAATCACAGTGCAGGACATTTAAACATAATGTTTTGGCATTTCAAGTGCTGAGGGGAGAACAGAAGACTCCTTGCATGTTCAGGATGCTGGTAGGGTCACCTGAATATAGCAGGTCAGTAGCATAACACAGGCACTGCTAGCAGGGAAGCCAGGTTTTTGCAAACTGTTGCCAAATGCCTTATTCTATATATCACTCGTTTGTGTGCTTCAGTCAGTCAAAACAGCTCCTGGGACCGCTAGCAGGGGTTTCCAGGTAGTTAGCACACATTACCCTCATTTTTTATCAGATGTTGCACAGTATCACATTTTATTGTCTCTCTTCTAACCGCTTTTAAAACATTGTAGGTACCGATGTTTGCATTAGACACAATGATGTAAACTCTGTCACTAAATGCTTATCTGTTTACAGTTATTTGTCTCTTAAATCATTACTTTTCTCTTGAATCACTAATATGGTTTCCAGGGTATTGTTAGATTAATTGTATCCCATAAGGATCTTACCTTATAAGATGAAATGTTTATAATAAGCGCACTGGAGCTCTAGGGTGTGCTGTAACCTCTCGTAGATGCACATTTAGAACTGATCAGAGGAGGGCAGACCCCCAGAGAAGGGGGATGGAATTCCTTGAAAGTCACATGTGCATCAAGCAACCTATCAGGTGTACACAACCCATTATGCCATGACTGTGGAGTACCTCAGAGATTATCCCCCACAACTAGAACTTCTAAGATCAAAGCTGTAAACGAATGGCTTAGAAAGTGGTGCCTAACAAATGGATTCACACGTGTTACTAATTGAGAGCAGTTTGATGGGTGACAACCTATATAGTTGTGATGGCCTACACCTTAGTAGGAGGGGAAGCAGTATGCTAGGTAAACAATTTGACAAACTTATAACCAAGTTTAAGCTGACAAGCGAGGGTGAGAGGACTTTCCGAAGTCCATCTCTGACCCAAGGAAACTTACCTACAAATGATTATATAAAATGCAAAAAGTTTAAACTTGTCAAAAATGGATGAACTGTGTGCCTTGCTAGATAGTGATAGTACAGTGAAATCTGCTTAAATGCACACCCGTTTTGCAGCATGAAAATGTGCATTTAAGTGGAATGTGCATTTATCTGACTCTTATGTTTACAATGCAACATAAAGAAAATAACTGAGACCTGACACTGTAATGGCATTCCACACTTATTTATCATAGCAATATACTAAAAATGTTAAAATATGCTACTATGTAGCATTGACAAATAACTTAATGAAGTACAATGTTATAAAAAAATATCCAAGCTGATCATCTGGCTGCTTTATCTGTATTGCTTGTGGACCCAAAAAAAGAAAGGATCTTAGTCTGTTTGCAACTTTTTAGTGCCAGCTGAGTGATATAGGGTGTCAAATGCTGCTTCACAACTGCTTAGAATCACCTGTGCACTTAACAGGTGTTAACTATCCAGGGAGAGATTTGTTGGTGAAATGTAAAACTGTGCACTTAGCCAAAATGTGCACGTATCCAATGTGCACTTAACAGATTTTTTTGGTACTATGTGAACACTAAAAAAATTGATAAAGTGAGCACTTATCAGGAATCTGTACTTATCTGATGTGCACTTAAGTGGAATCCACTGTATTAAATCATAGCCATCACAGAAATGTGGTGGGATGACTCCACCACATGGATGAATAACGTACCTAATTATAAGCTATACCAGAACAACAGGCAGGATAGATTGGCAGGGGGTTGTATTTATGTGAAGGATAGTATCCCCTCCCAACAACTTCTGTCATTTGAATCCCAGAAAACACCTGTTGAAAGTCTCTGGGTCAGTATTCTATTTAAGGTAAAATCTAAATTTATCATGGGAAATTGTTATAGACCTCCAGCAGCAAATATCCTCTCTAACAAACATCTTTTACATGAAATTACCTGTGCCTCTAACATGGGCAATGTTTTAATTGTTGGGGACTACAACTTTCCTGGCATTGACTGGAATAACTTAACTGGGTCCAATGAATTTGACCGGGAATTTGTAAACACTCTCCTATGTCACGGTCTCGAGCAAATGGTTAGAGAGCCTACTTGTGGGATTAACACTTTAGACCTTGTCAAAACTAGTCTAGAAGCTGAAGTATCCAACATTGTAATTTTGAGTCATCTAGGTAACAATGATTATAACATGTCTCCTTTGAAATTTTGGCCTCACGGTCTAAACAACATGGCACAACTGTACTGAGGGATTATAACAAAGCAAAAACTGATCAAATCAAAGGTATTCTAGCAAATGTGGATTGGGACACAATATTTAAAAAGAAATCTGTGAACCAAATATGGGAGCTATTTAAGGGAACCATACAAAATCTTGAAAGAGACTTTGTACCCTTAAAAAAGAAATATAATCGCAAAGGAAAAATACCAATATGGCTAACATTGGATGTTAAAAAACAATTTAAGACTAAGGAAAAGGCATACCAAAAAACTATTCTAGAACCATCAGACTCCAATGTGCTCACTTATAAAAGGGAACTCAGATATGCTTTAGGAGATGATAAGGAAAGCGAAGTATAAGGTGGAATTCAAACTTGTTCATGGGAAGGATAACAAAGCGATCTTCTCATATTAATGGCAATAAAAATTCATCAAGGGCCATTAGGCCTTTGTCATACAATGGAGCAACTATCATAGATGATGCTGAAACAGCAAATCACTTCAATTAATATTTCTGTTCAGTATTCTCTAGTGGGGGTGAAATAAATAAAATCCTGAGAGCTGAAACTTGTGAAAATGTGTATGGTTTTTCGAGGATGAAGTCTTAAAGGCCCTAGCTGATATAAAAAATAACACCTCCAGTCCAGGGCTAGACAATATTCACCCTAGATTTTTAAGGGACATGGCTGATAAACTCTCCAACCTACATGCTATTATATTCAACAGGTCTCTTGAATAAGGGATAGTGCCCAATGACTGGCGAGCAGCAGCTGTTATTCCCATCTTCAAAAAGGGCAACAGAAGCTTGGTGGAAAATTATAGACCCATGCTGTAAAATTATGGAGAAATTAATAAAAACACAGGTGGAAACTGAAGTAATCAACCTTGGTCTTAATGCTATACAACATGGGTTTAAAAATAACTTTTCTACTACAGCCAACTTGGTGACATTTTATAATAATGTAAGCTACAGCATAGATAACAAACCTTATGATGTTATTTTGTTAGATTTTTGTAAAGCTTTCGATACCATCCCCCATCATATACTAATAAACAAATTATTGAATATGGGCTTTAAACCAGTTTTAGTCAAATGCAAGGTATTAAATAACTGGTATAGCATAGCAAAATGCTACGCAAATCAGAAGGTAATGATAACCATTTTCTGAATTGCATAGCACTAGACTGCTAAACATTTTTTTGCATTTTTTGCAAGTCAGAATATAACAGAAATTAAGCATTTTTAACTTTACTAATCAATTTTTGCCAAGTGCTATGCATTTTCACAACCAATTAGCACTTTCTTATGCAAAACTGCTAATCAATTTTTTTGGCTTATTTAATACCCTGAAATGGATTCAAGACTGGTTGCTACACAGGAAACAGTGTGTCAGAATTAATGGTTACCTATCAGAAGAGGGATGTGTTAGTAGCAGGGTACCCCTGGGATCAGTCTTGGGTTCCACTTTGGTATTTTTGTCAGTGATATGAACCTCCTGACAGTTGCATTAACAAATTCAGAGATGTCACGAAATTGGGGGGGGGAGGTTGATATGTTTCTTAAACACCTATCAATTGTTAATGACCTACTAACAATAGAAGAATGGATGATTAGAAATGGGATGTCATTCAATGTGGATAAATGTGTAGTTATACAATATGGGAAAAATAATCCCAGATACTCGTTACATCTAAATTATGCCATTATCTGAAATTCAGAATCTGAAAAAGACTTTGGTACTATGGTAAATAATAAATTTACAGTTTCTGACCATTGTAGAACTATCACCAGAAAGGCTATTGGTATGATTAAGAGGATAAAGCATTCCTTTATTTCCAGATCAGAGAATTGTCCGATACCCCTTTACAGAAGCTATGTTAAACCATATCTTGATTATGGTTCCCAATTTTGGAACCCTTACTTAAAAGGGGATATTACTGTAATTGAAAGGGTCCAGAAACATATCACTAAGATGGTACCTCATTTGAAAAACAAAACTTATTGCAAGACTGAAAGAGATGCATCTGTTCTTCTTACAGGAGAGAAGGCAACAAGACCACCTGTTATTAATGTTTAAAATCTTCAATTCTCCTGAACTGAATTCCATATGCAGGCTAAAACTGAATCCAAGGGATAACATTTTACATTTCCATAATAAACAACTGATTGTACCATGGGCAAATACATCAAAAAGGGACAATTGTTTTTACTGTATGCATCATAAAAGCTTGAAATAAACTGCCCCAAGAAGTGGTGGATAAAAGCACAAAAGATGGTTTCAAAAAGGGCCTGGATGAGTACTTGGTCACAAAACAGATCCATGGTGTAAGCAGTTAATGTTGACTCACTTGTTTGGAGAGACAGTCTCAACTGGCTCTCAGCTTTCTTCTGTCCATCAAAACCCAGTAAACCCAGCAATCCGCTGTACTGTAATGTGTTTTGGGATACAGTGCTTGTCCCAGTCGGCTCCTCCCCTCAACAAACACATTTGCAACCATCTCTCCTCTTCATCTCCTGGATTGTAGCACATTTTGGGACATGGTGTTGGTCCCAGTCAGCCCTCTCTCCATAAACACATATCAGTCACAGCACCTTCTCCTTTCTATCTCCTGGACAGTAGTGGGTTTTAGGATACAGCTGCCACACATACATGTCACCAATATAATACCTCCCCAGGCTCCAATACATACATTTAGTAGTTGCCCACTGCTCAGACACAATTTCAGGGTTGGGGTGGGGAAACTACCTAGTTAGGTCTTCTCCCGATGGCACTAAGGAAGCACACTATATTCCCAAGTGGAAGACCCAGGTTCATATCTTGAACTTGATTCCCATGCCCTGAGCCAGTGGAGTCTTGCATGCTACAGCATTAGGCTGCTGAGGCTTCCGTGAAGGGGGAGAGTGACCATCCTGCTTCTTGGGTGCCTACTGTAGAACACTGACAGAGCTGCATGAGCACTGTTGGTAAGTTGTGCCAGTACTTGTCACTGCACATCTAAGCTCTATCAGGTAGCATACAGGCAGGGGTTGTTGTGGGTCATGTGGGAAAGACACGTAAAACATCCCTGTTTCCCCTCAAATAATGGATCCCAGCACCACACGTCACTGGGTCTGGCACCTTCATTTGATCCTCTCCCTGGCTACATAAACTGGAAATCCCTCTCTTTGCCAGGAGAGAGAGAGAGAGAGAGTGGGCTCTGCCATGAAGGGGGTCACATGGGGTGCACTGAACTTGGTGAACTGGCCTGGTAGCAGAGTAGAGATCTGAGAGATTGATGGTAGCTGTTCTGTGGAATCAAAAAGGGACACAGAGAGGACAGGTGGCATAGGAGAAAAAAACAATAAAATAAAGTGACACTATCAGTTAAATGACTGTGACATGCAGCCTCTACCACTAAGTCATTTATTTGGGGACTACCTCACTGGAAGATCACAGGTGGTCACAGCTAATGGATCAGTGTCAGCCTCTACCTTAGTCAACTTTGGAGGGCTGAAAGGTTCTATCCTAGGGCCACTTCATTTTAGTTTATTTGTAAATGTCCTTCCCCCAATCTGTATGGACACCAACTTTAAAATGCATGCCTATGCTAACGATACCACTGTCTACATTAAGACACAAACTGTCAGATACCGTAGCAAACTCTCTCAAAACAGTGTTTGACATAATACATAAACAGACTGCTCAATAGCACCAAAACTGCATGCCTCACCTACAACTCAGCTCAACTAAAGGCATTCAAAATAACAAACCTTTCCAGCTCCTTGAAAATGTTACGCAACTAAATTACCTTGGGCTTTCACTTGACCTTCAGTTAAAATGATCAGTAAAAATGTATGCACGCTGTTATACATAGCCTGCCTATCTCTAAGTGCAACACCTTACTACAGAGCTCTTTGAGGAAGTGGCAATGTGCCTCAAAGTGCCGGAGTGTTTGTAGTAATGTTTTCATTTAATGAAGTATCTCATGTTACTGTGAACTGAGGTGAGGCGCTGCAGTTTCGTTTTCTTTGGTGTAGTTACCCAGTCCAGGTTTTTCATCAGCCAGCTTCAACTCATGAGGGCTCGACTATGAGTCTCTGTTGTTGCATCTCTAAGTGCCCCAGGAACACCATATTTAGGTTTAGGAGGAAATTTCCTTTCACTGCCACTGCACTGATTTGATAGTTTAGTAACACTGAATATTGGTTGTGTTATTCTCCTCATTAGCTTGTTCACCTGGTCAGTGTCAGAATATTCATTGCTATTTTGCCACTTACTGCAGTATTTATTGTTTCGTTCTTTTGTTATTTTATTGTACTGTCCCCATCAGCTTGTTTCCAACCCTTCTGCTCCCTCCTGCTTATGTTAACAGGTAATAGTGAACCCAACAATTCTTCTACTTCCCCTCTTACCCTATCCAAAGGGATTAGGGTAACTCATCTACATAATAGCATTCTCCCCAAACTAAATGCTTTTAGTCTCTGGTACCTTCAACTTAGCCCTGATGTAAGTAAGTAAACCCTTACCAATACATTTATAAAGCGCCCATTCCCGGGGGCTCAGAGTGCTGCACAAAAAAAAAAAAGCATTTAAAAACATACATAAACAATGGATGTAAAGAAACTGACAATATCATCTACAATCAATTAAAAGTGTTAAAATTAAATAAAAAATAATAATTATGCAATTCCTAAAAACAGCCATTGAGCGATTGATTATAAACCAAACGCTTCCTTAAAAAGGTGGGATTTCAGACCCCTCTTAAAGGCCGCCAATGAGGGGGCCCCCCCCTCAAAGATCTTAGAAGTGATTTCCACTGGGCTGGGCTGGCTGCTTTAAAAGCCATGTCCCCAGAAGATTTGAACTGGGCCCTGGGAACCTCAAGGAGCCCCACCTCAGAGGAGCAGAGAGGGTGGATGGTATGAGGAGGATCAGGAGGTCATGCAGATAGTCAAGGCTTTGTCTGTGTAGGGCTTTATAGGTCAATAAGCTGACCTTAAAGGTAATTCACCACCTCACAGGCAGCCACTGCAGATCACGCAGAACTGGGGTCACATGGCAGGACTTAGAAAGGCCTATTGGCAACCTGGCTGCTGAATTCTGCACCAGCTGCAGATGATGTAGGACTCCTCCATTCACACTGAGGTACAGAGCATTGCAGTAGCCAAGTCTGAAGGTCACAAAAGCGTGCTCTAGTCAGGGCAAGTCATCAGGAGGGATGAAAGTTTTGATCCGGCCAATATTGCTAAGGTGGTAAAAAACACTCCAGACCATGGCTGACACCTGAGCCTCCAGTGTCAGTCCTTTATCCAGGATAACACCCAGATTCTTCACCTTAGTAGAGGCAGTAAGGGCAGAGGAACCAAGCATAAGCCCAGTGGCCTCTCCAGTCATCTCTACACCTTGTCGACAACCGGCTAAATCACCACAATATCCATCTTTTCTGGACTGAGCCTCATCCAGCTGGAGGACTTCCAGTCTTGGACCTCAGCCAGACATGAATTCACCACAGAGACTGCATTCTATGTCCAGGGCACAGATACAGATGGGTGTCATCTGCAAAGCAGTGAAACCCAACTCTGCAGCATCTAATTATGTCACCCAGGGGCAGCATGAACATTGCGAACAGCATGGGTGGGAGAATTGAGCCCTGAGGAACTGTGCAAGATAGGGGCTTCAGGTGAGAGCAATAATTTCCCCCAACAAATATGCCTGTTCATTCTACTTCTGGCTGGAGATGTTCCGGCAAACCCAGGGTCTAAAGGGACAAGTGGTAGGATCATTTTTCATACAGATGTTTGCAGTTTCCTGTCAAAAATAGATGAATTGTGATTATGGTGCATGGAGAAGAGCTCTACCTTTCTAGGGCCAACAGAAACTTGGCTAGATGAAACGATACAAGATGCTGAGATAGCCATTCAGGGTTATAATTTATATCGAAATGATGGGAATAGGAGGGTGTGTTTTAATGTACAGTATGCAAGGAACATAATTGGCCCCTTCTTATCTAAAGATGTTTTTGGCACTTAAGGGGGTTGAGGGAGTACTGCAGGACATAAAAAAACTGGGTCTAACTGTAGGTATTTTCTACTTTACTCCACATATAAACACCATGGCCTATGAGTAAGCCAGTCATATAGAAAATAAAACAAATTTGGACAAGCTGGTAATGGGGGGGATTTTAATGCACATTGGTGTGGCCTGACAGGAAATAAATTAACTGAAGCTTTCAGTATACTAAATGTTTGTTAACTGATAAATGTACGAACAAGAATTGGTAATTGAGGGGCCACTAGAAGCATAATTTATTTGATCTTTGTATCTAAGAATTTGAAAGTTTTACAACAGGGTGTGGGCTCACCACTTCTTGGTGACAACTGTACAGTAGGCTGCAAAATTAGTTAACAGTGCTCACTGGGCTCTCTTGAGGATCACATTTCAAAATTTAGATTGTTCAAATATTTCAAAAATCAATTGTTTTTGACTGAACTCAGTAAAATAAAATGGAATCGACTGGACCTGATTCTGGATTTAGAGGATGCAGTGTTATTTCTTTACTGGTACATTTTGGAGGGTCTGTGACACCCATGCCCCCATGTATAGCACAAAATGCAAGCAGAAGAGCATGCCCTGGATTAATGGAACAATTCTAAAAAGTATTCAGATTAAAAATGGCTAACAGAAACAACTGGGAGACATAATATACATAAGAATAAATGTCAAAACAGACAAAAGAAGCAAAAGATAATTTTTATAAAAATAGGTTTGAAAGTGCAAAAAATTCCACAGATTTCTGGAAAACGAAGAAGTTCAATCCCCAGTAAAAGGTACACTCCAAATTCCAAGAAATTAATCCTGGCAGACAGAAAGGCAGTGTCTGAGGCATGAAATGCTTCTTTTACAAACTTACCTCAAACAGGGGAGGGAAAAAAATGATTCAGAACAAGCCTGTGAGAATGATGATGGGGAGACTCAAAGAGAGAAACTTAAAGTTGTTCAAAACCCACCATTCCAATTTAAAGGTACTCCTTTAATTAAACACGTTATTAAATTTTTACAAGTAACAACCAGAACGAGTGAAACAAACAATAAACTACTACACCGCACCATAACAAACTACAAAAAAACAGAACATGTAAACCCACACAGAACAAATACCCCACACACACACACACCCTACCACAGCCTCCACCATGTGCCAGACGCTGCTCCCAACCAGGGGCACACCTAAGACATAAAAGAACTGGAAAAGAAATCCGAACACTTGGGGAAAAAAAAAAAACAGAACTGAATACTAATTCTGAAGGGAACCCTAACAATGAAGTAGAAGTAAGGTGTGGCAAGGTTTCCATCGGGACTGATAAATATGATAAATATGGGAGACATGAGCTATAGATTGTTCGATGTTAAGGGCAGTCAAAGTTTCTTGTAACCATTCCATCCAAGTTGGGATATTAGTATCTAACCAATGACACAAAATTATAAGTTTGGCAATGGCAGCAGTAAGAGCCATGTAACCCTTTTGCGTGACCAAGAGATGATCCTTATTATCAATCAGGCAAATCTCCAGAGTAAATGCCTCTCAGAGGCCCAAAACGGGATCCAAATGATCCTTACAGTCTCCCAAAATGGCTGTACTTTAGAACACATCCATAACATATGGTATGAAGTAACTTCCACTTGTCCGCAATGGGTACAATTAGGAGATTGTGTCTTGCCCATTTGATATAACCTCACTGGGGAGAAATAAAGATTGTAAAGAATTTTAAACTGCTGCCACCACAGATGATCTTGTTTAACATATCTATATAAATCTTTCCAAATGCACTTCCTGTGTTGACCTGAATAATCAATACTAAGGCAGTTAACCCAGTAGAAAGGTGTAGGCGAAGTACCATTGAAACATCAGAAATCCAGTTCTTTATATAACTTGTAAGTGGGGTGAGACTGAAAAACCAACTCAGAACAAATCTCAAATACTTGGCCTGCTTGACTCGACCACGGGAAGGGGCCTAGAAATTGCAGGGCGCAATGTAGTAATTGATAAAATTTAAAGCAATCCTTAAAAGGGACCTCAAATTGTCTTTGAAAATCCTGAAATTTAATGGGAGTTTTCTCGAACAATGTCTCCACTGAGGGTGAGGGGAGACCTGGCCAGAAAGTTGACTGCATCATTTTTTTGGCAATTAAACAATTAGGGTTGTTGAATAATAGCTGGCGGTGATCTTTATAAGGTGATACAGACATATGTTTACACAGTTGGGCATGGGCTCCCAGGGACCAGGAAATTGGGGTAGAGCATAAAGAAACAGGTAGATGCGACAGCGAGGTGTAAAGCAGGGACGAAAGGGAAAGGTGACATTGGTGAACCAAGTCCTCTTCTATCCATAACCAAGAAGGGATATAAGATTTAGTTGCCCAGAGTTCACTGGGGATGCATCGCAAAAAATATCTGGCGCCATGGAGGACAAAATAGTATCTCAAAAAGTGCAGTAATTGTAAGCCTCCAAACATTTTACCTCTCATTAGTTTTAGATATGCTGTCCTTGGAAGTCTATCTAACTACAGGAAATGGCTTAGAACCGAATGGAGACTTTAAAACCAAGAGATTGGCAGTACAATATTTAACATCCCTAATGGATACAGTAAATGGGGAAAACATTAATTTTTATAATGTTAGCCCTACCCCAAAGCGTCAGAGGCAGAGACTTCCAGCTCTTTAAGTCCAATTCGATTGTTTTAATTAGGAGGTCCATATTATAAGCCTTCATAGAAGTAGCAGTTAATGCAAGCTTGACACCCAAATGAGTCAGACATTTAGTTTCCCAAGAAAGGCCTAGAGGTTCGGTCATTGATTTACATAGATGAGGAGAAAGGAGAAACACCACAGATTTGGCAAGGTTCAGTTTATAAGCCAGGAATGCAATAAATTCTGCTGTCACCTGAAGGACTGCAGGAATAGAAAGTTGAGGGTTCTCCAGGTTTAGCAAAATGTCATCCATATAAGCAGAAGCTTTAAATTCTTGGGAACCAACGTGCATACCCTGAATCTGGGGGTGGGGAGTATTATTAATTTTAAGTGTTAAAGATTCAAGATACAAATTAAAAAAGCATAGGAAAAAGGGGACACTTTTGTTGTGTTCTAGTAAGAAAGAAGGGGGCAGAAAGGACACTGTTGCAAATAACTTGGGCTGAGGGGGAGCTGATAGAGCAATTTAATCCACCTAAGAAAAGATTCAGAAAAACCAAAATTGTTTAACACAAAAAACAAATAGGGCCAAGAGACTCTGTCAAATGTTTTGTCTGTGTCCTGAGAGACCAAAACAGCATCCTTCTTGGTCTCTCTGGACACGGAGATAAGATGGCAGATTTTACCTAAGGGATCACTAGAGAGCCTGTCACCCATAAAGCCAACCTGCTCCAGCCCAACCAGCCCCCCACCCCCCCAAAAAAAAGTGTTATTCATCCTGGCAGCCAAGACCTTAGCCAGTATTTTTATATCAACATTAAGTAAAGAAACAGGTCTATAGCCATCAGTACTAGGGGGATCCTTACCTGGTTTAAGTATTAAAACAAGCTTATAAAAGTGACAGATCACTAAACTCATGATCATGTACTTAAATAATTGTGTTGGGGGGGGGCAACTCATCTATAAATATATTGTAAAAATTTGAAACAAACCCATCAGGGCCAGGGGCTTTATCATTAGCCAGTCTGGTGATTGTATCTCTGACCTCAATTTCTCGAATAAGGCCATCTAATATCAAACAATGCTCATCTGTTAACTGGGGGAGGTTTAAATTAGAAAAAAACTGTGACAACTGAGCATCAAGGTGCGAGGAGTCTAGATCCTCTTTGTACAACTGTGAGTAATAAGTGGCAAAGATCTGCATCATTCAAGATGAGGAGGTTATTAGACCCCCTATAATGGGATTGTTTAAAGTGTGGACACACCTGGTCGCCTCTTGTTGGCTGGCAAGGAAGGAGAGCCAGCAACCATCCGTCCTTTTCTCTGTGTCCTAAATAAGTCTGCTTGGTCCAGAAAATAGCTCTTTCGGCCTGTTCCATTAAAAACCCAAACTATGTAGCCTGTAGTTGCGCTAGGTGTGTCCCAAGCGATTCAGGCAAGGAAGAAGAGTTTTTTTTTTCCATATCCCATATTTCTGTAAGAAGTTGGGCAAGCTGATGTTCACATTTTTTCTTACATACAGTGGCTAATCTGAACAGTTCACCCTACCACAGACATTTCAAAGGGCACCAAACCTGGTCTAAATGTGAAAGGATCCCAACATTCTCCCTAATTGTAAACTGGATAAGCTGTCTCATGTGAGAAACCAAACTAATATCACATAATAAATGAACATTAAGACACCAGGTATGATCCCAGGTGGTCAGTGGTAGAGAGTCCAATATAAAGGACTCAGGGACATGATCTGAGATAACTTTAGTTTCAATTTGACAAGTACAGAGGGTTGATAGTGATTGCTGGGTAATGGAAAAATAATCAATGTGAGAACAGAAATGACAGGGGGCTGACTAGAAAATATATTTTTTGTCAATGGAGTGCAATGACCTCCAAGGGTCTACCAATCCGAAAAGGTCAACAAACTCCCTGAGGGCTCTTTGTCCTGGAGAGAGCTCAGCATGTAATCTGGTGGAACGGTCCAAGTCATTTTGGTAAACTACATTCCGGTCACCACCTAAAATACTAGAAAGATGAACAAACTTGGCCATCACTGAGGCCAATTTTGGGAAAAAAGAGGGACAATCTATGTTAGGACCATAAATGGACCCTAGTAGGACCTCAGTTTGGCCAGACCTGCAATGCACAAAAATGCATCTCCTCTCTGGATCAGCCACTTCTTAGAGAAAGACAAAGGGGATGGATTTAGCAACTAAAATTGCTGCACCATGCTGTTTGGTACTATTACCTGCTCCGTTGGCGAACCCCACCCATAGTCGTTTAAACAAAGATATACAAAGCTGTAGCAAATGAGTTTCTTGCAATAATAGTAACTGAGCTTGTAATTGTCTCAGATGTTTTAAAATACACCATTTTGCCTTTGACTGTCCTCCCTTAATATTCCAGGTAAAGAAATGCCAAATATTAACCATAAAGTGGGTTCCTCTATTGGTAGAGATAAAAGGTAGTCCCTGGTAAGCTCCTGCATCCAGCACATGGAAAGTACACTGCCCTATGCCTAACCCCAAAAAACTAGGATCCAAATCTCAACAATACAAATACAAAGAACACAAAAAAATAAACATTTAACATATTCCAGCTCCTAGGGCCCACGCCTATCCTCTTGAATCGTGATTCATCAGCTGCAGCCCAGCTCCAATCCAAGACATTCACACTAAAGCTAATAGGCCTGCCTGTATTGAGAACCCATATTAACCCCACACAAATAAAAGAAGAAAAAAAACACCACCACCACAATTTCCATATGTAGAATAGTAGCTAATAAAAAAGGAGCATAGGAAATCTGTGTAGGTGAAAATAAAAATAGCAATGAAACTCTATTCCAGCCAGGAATAGCAGTCATCTGAAGCCAAAAGAGAAAAAAGGAAAAGTTAGGGACAAAAATATGGAAAAAAGCCTCAAGCGCCTAAAAAGTAAATATAAATTTCAGCCCCGAGAGGAACTGAAAGGTAAGTAAACTTCAAGAAGGGAGCTTATTTCTTAGGGCATTAAAAAAAGTCTAACAAGGAACCAAATGAGAAGAACTTCCCTTAGTTCCCTCAAATATCTAAAAACAAGAAGATTAAAATGGTAGACTGCCGGCTCTGCCAGGAGATTACCAAACACAGAGCACAATGCAGATAGGAGCAAATTAACTTCCCGAAAAATGGTAGTACAAATCAAAACCAAACAGAAGGTGCCACTGAGCCACAAGCAAAAAAAAAATATATATATATAAAATCTATGCTTTGGAATGCTCCCAGGGTACCCACATACGCAACACACACACACAATTCACTACTAAGCACAGAGTAAGGCAGGTATCGAGAATTATGCAGTCAGTCTTCAGGGAGAATGAAATAAGGCAAACCAGCATAAAACACTGAATATTAACGAGCAATCAGAAAATGGAACACACTCAACACTGCATATTTCCAAATAGCGAACACAAGATACATAGTATTGGTCAGTCACAGTAAGTCCTTAGCTTCCATGAGCAGGGTAGAATTTTCCAGAAGAGGAAGAACCACAGAAAGAGTCTTGGAGGTGTCGCCATGTCGACACTCACAAATTATTTCGAGGGGTCCAAATGCACACATGAAAATGGCACAGATCTGTTTAGTACAAAGTTTAATTCAAAAGAACAAGGCAGCAAAAACTAAAGTGATTATGCTAATACTACAATAAGTGCAAGAAAATTAAATAGCCGGGCAGCTAATAAATGCACCAAAACAGTCAAAAAGGAAGGTCTTTTTCTCCACTTTAAGAGGCCGCCAACACAAACTCATAACAATGGCAAACAAATATACTGAATGGCAGCTAATAAGCATGGTTGCAGAAAAAGAGTGCTTCAGCGGTTGTGTTGCTCATCCTGAGGTGCTTGAAAAAGGTTGGGAAACATCAAAAATAGCTCATGTGCTGCTTGATGGGCTGAATCAAAACACTTTTCCCCGTGGAGGTAGTAATCTTTAGTTAAGGCGGATACAAGAGACGATGTTTAATCTGTGCAGCCCACAGCTTAAACAAAAGAGGACGATATTCTGCTTGTCAATAGCACATCTGTAACGGGGAGATCCTGAACTATTCAAATCCTGTGGTTATCCCAGTACGCAGCCTGAGTTTCTAACCCCAGGAAATCTTACTGTATTCTGACATATGCAGTTAGCCCTCACCATTGAACTGCCCCAGAGAATTTAGAGTTAAAGAACCTATGCAAATAGTGGAAAGTTGATGCCCGAGCTCGATTTTCAAACTATTGTCCCTGGTACATTCTATGCAACCGTCAGATTTCTTACTCCACCTGCCTAGTAAAGACACCTAGGAGAGCTCTCTTTCCGCATCTTGAAGATGTTTATTTTTACCGGTTTTCTACTTACCATTTTGTTTTTATTTATTTTCAAAGTACTGTCCTTGGTTTGTTCAGGTAAAATTAGTTTAAGTTAATCTGTTAAGTTTTTTTCAGTTCCTCAGCAGTTTTCACAACTGGAAGGAAACCAAAGGATTTTCTACTTTTCTTTAGGTAAAAGTCTTATTGTTGTTATTGTGTTCCTGTTGCGGTTCTCCTTTTCTATTTTAACGAGGTTTCTCTCAGTTATTTTTATGGTTGCTAAACTGACCAGAAAAACAGAACCAAAACTGAGCAACTCTTAGGCCTAATTGTCTGTTTTCTTCTCTGTGGGGAGTTATTCGAGAACCGCTTATTTAAGGATTTCTTCCGGTATGTCACGGACACCTAAAGAGAGAACTGGCCCTACTGGTTTCCAAAACTGCACGGAGTGTGGTGAAACATTTGATATAGCCTATCCTCTCCTTCTGTGTGTATTCTGCTTGGGGTTTGACCACTTACAAGCAGAGTGTGAAATCTGCAAGAATTTTCCTCATTCGATGCTTCATAGGTGTTTGAATAGACTGAAAGAGAGGATGTCCGAAAAGGCTGCTGACATGATTGGACAGTCAGTTCCTTCTCCCAAGGAGAAAATTAAGGAACTGAAGGGAAGTCCCTCTTACAAGTGCAAAACTTCCTCCACTGCTACAGCGGGTACTAAGCGTACCTTTGAACTGAGCTCTGACTGGGCAACCAGTTCAAAGAAACCAAGGAAAGAAAAACACACAGTGGCAAAACCACAACCAAAGGAGGTATCAGTTCCAACCACTGAGGAGAGGGTGAACACGATCCACATTATCCAACTGCTGCATACTGGTTCTGCAATCCTGGTTCAACAGCAAGTTCCTCATCAGTCCCCGGTTAAAACATCGGGTGCTTTAGCTGCCACCGGTTCCCTGGAACCAGAACATTATTATGATGATGATGAGGAGGGGGAGGAGGGGGAGGAAGAGGAGGAATACTTAGAGGAACCTACTGAGCCTGATGTATCCCCTGACCAGCAAGGGTTCGATTCCGCTCCTCACCACCCAGAGGATGTTTCCTCCCACTTTAATTTTATGAAGCAAGTGGCAGAAACCCTGAACCTCCTCACTTAGGAAACCACTGAGGAAGAGGAGGAACCAGATTATATGGAAATGATGGATGTTCCTGCAACCAAAAGGTTACTGATCCCCATCCACAAGTCTTTGAAGAGACGTGTTAAAAATCTTGCAGACTCCTACTTCCATTCCCCTTGTGGATAAGAAGTTGGAAAAGAAATATGTCTTGGCTAAAAATGAGTGAGTTCCTCTTTGGTCACCCAAACCATGAAGGGGTGGTGCAAGCAGCTGCCTGTGACAAAGCAGGCATACCCTTGTTATCACACCCTCCTGAGAAGAATTCCAGGAAAATGGATTCCATAGCCAAGAAAGCATACCTGGATGCTTATCTGTCTGTTAGACAGGCCTCTTATATGGCATATGTGGCTGGGTACCAGAAGAACCTGTGGAACTCAGTTCTGCAAATAGCCAGTAAGGCTCCCCCTCAGCTGGCAGCAGACCTGTTGGAGACTGCCAAGTTTGACACTGAGGCATCCAAGTACCAGTTTAACATGGAGTGGATTCCAATGAAAATGCTGCCAGGCAAATGGCAACTTCAGTGTCACTGAGGAGGTCTGTGTGGCTAAGAACCATTAACCTCTCCCAGGACACCTAGACAAAGGCTTTGGATTTCCCTTGTGAGCAGCACTCCTTGTCTGGGGAGCAAATAGAGGCTTACATGAAAAAGATGGAGGAGTACAAGACAGCCTATAAGAGTGCTTCTGCTAAGGAGAAGGCCTCTACACCCTAAAAGCACCAAGGTAGGGGAGGTGGAAGTAGGGCCTATTCTAGACCTTTCTATCAAGCCCAAACTTTCCCTGTTTACCAGCAACAACATGGGTACTTCAGGGGCAGGCAGCATCCCAGTCATGGTGGTTCCTCTCCCCAGCCCACGACACCTGCAAAACAGAGCCCCTGATGTGTTTGCCCAGGCTAACTCACCAGTTCCAGTCGGGGGCAGGTTGCTTACTACCGTCAAGCATGGCAAGCCATCACCACAGACAAGTGGGTCTTGGAGGTATTAAGCCAGGGTCTTGCTCTCAGTTTCAAGGCTGTCCCAAAATTGAGGGCAAGACTATTCAAACCTGCAAGCCCAGTAGAGAAAGCCTTACTGGAGTCAGAGGTAACCAACTTCTTGCTAGACAAAGCAGTAGAACCTGTAGCGCCCCCCCCCCTCAGAGGGGAAGGGATCTGTACTCAAGGTATTTCCTAACTCTAAAAAAGAATGGGGAATGGAGACCTATACTGGATCTTAGACACTTAGACAAGCATCTCACAAAGCCAAAGTTCAGAATGGTAACTCTGGCAATGATTATACCCTCTCTCAGGCAGATGGACTGGTTGATACCACTGGACCTTAAGGATGCTTACTTCCACATCCCCATCAGGCAATCCCACAGAAGGCATCTCAGGTTCAGATTGCCATCAGGCCACTATCACTTTAGAGCTCTACCTTTCAGTTGACCTCCACACCAAGGGCGTCCACAAAGTGCTTGGCTGTAGTGGTGGCACACTTGAGAAGGCTAGGGGACACAGTGTTCCCTTATATGGATGACTGGCTGGTCATGGGGCAGTCTCCTTAACAGGTGAAAGACTCCCTAATCCTCACACAGGATACCTTGCAGTCACTGGGGTTCCTCGTGAATCTGAAAAAGTCAGTATTGCAGCCGGTCCAGGTCCTTGAATTCATAGGAGCAGAGTTGGACACCCTAAGGGGAAAAGCATTCCTTCCTCGGGGAATGGTGGACAGCCTGGTACAACTGGCAGAGTCCTTCCAGTTGCACACTCCTAGACCAGCAAGACACATGGCAGCCTCTGTAGTAACAGTGCTAGGGGCAAGGTTCCAAATGAGGGATGTCCAGTTCCATCTCAGGTCTTACTGGACTCAAAGGAAAGACTCCCTGTCAAAGCTAGTACCAATTACAGGGACCATCATCCAGGCACTGCAGTGCTGGCAGAAAAGGGACAACCTCAGGGAAGGTGTACCATTCTTGCGGCAGTCTCCAACAGTAGTGTTGACCACCGATGGCTCCCTCCTTGGATGGGGTGCCCACCTAGGGGAACACACTGCACACAGCACATGGCTCCATCAGGAGTCACTCATACACATAAATCTGCTGGAGCTCAGGGCAGTCTTCCTAGCCCTCAAATCCTTCACTTCTCTGGGTCAGGACAAGGTAGTCTAAGTCAGGACAGACAATATGAACACCATGTACTACATAAGCAAACAAGGAGGTTCAAAGTCCACTGTTCAATGCAGAGAGGCCATAAAAATGTGGAGCCTTGCTTACTCACCCAGAGTTTCACTCTCAGCACAGTCTTGAAAGAACCGGGCACTCACCAGCCTTAGAATTCACAACTCCACCACTTTCAGAATTGTAACTCATTTATTGAACCATAATAAAAATAAAGACACACCACAAGGTCTAGGTAACGCTTGACGCATTTCGGATCACCTTGGGCTCTTTATCAAAAGCTGCTAAACCACAGACACATAATGAATTAAATACCCCCTAAGTTAAAACATCAATTATGACATCACAATACAACATTTATATTCATTGGTGCATATCAATCACATGACTATAAAGTGCATTCCATTGTGAATTTTATATATAATCCCTTGTCAATCCTCATTAGTAGGTAAAACTAGAGGTATGTTGGGGTGTATTAGTAGGGGTATCACAAGTCGGAAGAGGGAGGTAATAATCCCTCTTTACAAGACACTGGTTAGGCCCCATCTGGAGTACTGCGTGCAGTTCTGGAGGCCACACCTTCACAAGGACATTAACCAAAATTGAGGCAGTCCATAGAAGGGCAACCAAAATTGTGCAGGGACTGCATCAGAAAACATATGAGGACAGATTAACTGAGCTCAATATGTATACCCTAGAGCAAAGGAGGGAAAGAGGTGATATGATCGAAACATTCAAACACCTTAAGGGCATTAACAAGGTGAAAGAGTCTAACATGTTTCAATATGAGAAAAATAGCAGGACAAGAGGACACAGCATGAGATTAGAGGGAGGCCGATTAAGGGGAAATGTGAGGAAGTTCTTTTTCAAAGAAAGGGTGGTGGATGCATGGAATGGCCTACCTCAGGAAGTGGTAGCTATGAATACAGTACAGGGCTTCAAACAGGCATGGGATAGGCATAAGGGAGCAATACAGATGAGTATGAATAGATAGTCCATCGACAGAGCAAAGGCCAATGACACATTCATAAGTTAGAAAAAAGAAATGGGCAGACTGGATGGGCCTTGCGGTCCTTATCTGCCATCAACTTCTATGTTTTTATTAAAAACATCAACACCTTTTTAAAAAAACTTTCACATAAATATGAGAGAAAACACATATTGGCAGGGAAAGGGGATGGGTGGAGGTCCGAGAAGAATAGAGGGGGCAGGGAAAACAACAAAGTGACTACTCAGAATCCATTAAATATAATAATAATAATAAACTTTATTTATAGAGCGCTCTTCACCAAGTGTCAGAGCGCTGCATAGTAAACAATTAAAACCTTAAAATATGGTATAATAATCAGAATTTTCAATAACAATCAATTACAAAATGACCCCAAATGCAAGCTGAAATAAATAGGTCTTTAAGGCAGTCTTAAAGCTCTCCAGTGTCAGGCACTCCTGTATCCACTGAGGCAAAGAATTCCACAGGGTGGGGGCCACAAATGAAAAGGCCCTCGATCCAGATGTTTTTAACTGCACCCTGGGAATCTCCAGCAATCCCTCATTGGTCGAGCAAAGCAATCAGAGGAGGCAGTAAGAATACAAAAGATCTTGCAGGTAGCTCTGTCTCTGTCCATGTAGGGCTTTATAGGTCAGCAAGTTGACCTTGAAGGTGATCCACCACTAAACTGACAGCCAGTGCAGTTCACACAGCACAGATGTCATATGATGATCGAGATGAACCAGACAGAAGCCTGGCTGCAGCATTCTGCACCAGCTGCAGGTGTGGATATCAACCCCCGGAAGCCCTAGGTAAAGGGAGTTAAAGTAGTCAGGACGTGAAGTCACAAAGGCATGGATCGGAGTAGGTAAGTCGCTAGACAGAACTAGGTGCTTAATCCAGGTAATATTCCTCAGATAAAAAAGGAGGACTTAACCATGACTGACACTTGAGAATGAAGTGTCAGACCGTCATCAAGAATTACCCCCAGATTACACACCTATTCAGAGATTGATAACTGGGACTCCCCAAGCCACAGTTCGGGGGGGGGGGGCATCCTATCCCTGACCTCTCTATCCGACAACCAGGATCCACCACCAACACCTCTGTCTTGTCCAACTTGAGCTTTAACCAGCTGATGTTCATCCAGTCCTGGATTTCTACAAGGCAGTTATTAAAAACCGAGAGCGCATTACCCTGGTCGGGCGCAAAAGACAGGTAGAGCTGTGTATCATCTCCATAACAGTGAAACCTCAGCCCATACCATCTCACAATGTCTCCCAATGGCAGCTTATACACTGCGAACAACATGGGGGATAGCATGGAATCCTGCAGCACCCCACAATGCAGAGAGAAAATGAACCTCTGAGACAACCCTCTGCGATCTACCAGTGAGGAATGAATGAAACCATCTGAGGACTGTAAAGTAATATATAACAATATAAATATTTTTCAAAGGCCAAGTGTAAAATATATATAGAATATCTAAGCCATATAAGGATCTGATGCCGTGATCTACAGTAACAGTCAAGCACATAAGACTATGTGCTGTCCAGGTAAGGTTTCAGGTCAAATCCAGTATTCAGACCTGGACTAACAATAGCATACAATCTCACAATCCAATAGGTTTCTCTTTTTAACAAAAGGTTATTAAAATTACCCCCTCTGGGTTCCTATTAACTTTGTTAATGATACAAAACTGCAAACAATGTTCCTCTCTGCCACCTATCCCATTAATGTGTTGTTGTAGCATAAAGGGGATCATTGCATTCTATCACATGCATGTGTTCCCCCAAGCATTACCTGAATGGCCTCTTAGTCTTTCCCATGTAAAAGGCTCGACAAGAATACTGGGTCATATAAATAACTCCTGGGGTATCACATGTAGCAAACTGCCTTATTTCAAACTCCCTTTTGATACTGACACTTGTAAAAGTCTTACAGTTTGTGACTGAATCACAATATCAACATTTTTTACAACAGTAACATCTCTTAGCTTGATTAAGCCATATAGCTTCCTGAACATCCAAAAAATGGCTATGCACCAATTTATTTTTTAATGTCAGGGCTCGTCGATAAGACATTCTAGGAATGGTGCAAGCTAAATCTTTTATTACTGTGTCACTGCCATGTTTGTGAATGATCTATTTTACCTGGTGGGCTTGTGAGGAAAAAGTAGTTAAAAAGTTAAACTTCTGTCCTTCCTGCATGTGTAGATTACTTTCATCTTGTAGCAAATTGCTTCTGTCTACTGAGTCTGACACATTTCTCGCTCTATGAATATTTTGATCGCTATACCCTTGTTCCTTCAACCTTTTTGTAAACATTTTACTTCCTGCTGATAGCCATTCTCAGTGCTACAGTTCCGTCGGGCTCTCAGGAACTGCCCCTTTGAGATGTTACATCGCACATGCAGTGGATGGCAACAGGATGATATTAACATACCACTGCCATCCACTGTTTTTCTATACAGACTAGTATCAATTTTTCCTGTCTAATTTTTGTCTACAGTCACACCTAAATAGTTGACACTCCTAACATCACTACTGTATGTAAATCTTTAATGTTCATTTGTACTGTGCAGATACTGAATGAACCCATCCAACTCCACCTCACTACCACTCCATATTAACAACACGTCATCTATAAATCTCCCCCAAAATATAATGTAAGCATTCATAACAAAACACTCTTCCCAACTCCCAACATACTAATTGGCCACAGAGGGGGCACAAGCGGCCCCAAAGCTGTTCCCTTGACCTGTAAATAAAAATCTTTATTGAAAACAAACATATTGTATTTCAGAACATAGTCCAAAAGTTTTAATATGAAGTCTGTAGGGACATATGTGTTTTCTGTACGAGTATTTAGAAAAGACGCAGCTGCATCTAAAGCCCCTTCATGGGTCATGTTAGTATAAAGTGAGTCAATGTCTAGGGTGACAAATAAAGCATGTTCTTCCAATTCCAACACTTGACAAATATTCAAAAGATGTTTAGTGTCTTTTATGTATGATGGAAGTGTTTCTACAAAAGGTATACACATACCACAAGAGCGGTTCTGTCATGGATCCAGTCCCACTCACTATAGGCCTCCCTGGTTGATGTTCTATATTTTTGTGAACTTTTAGAATTGTGTAAAACGTTGCTGTAATAGGGTTTGGTGTAATTAAAAAATCTCTTGTTTTTTTCTGTAATAATACCATTATTGCAAGCCTGGTTCACTGTTTTATCAATTGCTAATTTAAAGTCATAAGTTGGGTCTATGGTGAGTCTCTGGTAAACATTCTGATTTTGAAGCTGTCTCATTTCTTCCCCAACACAATCTTCTTTGCTTTGAATCACCATGCATCCCCCCTTATCCACCTGCTTTATTACAATATTTTTATCATTCTGTAAATCTTTGAAGGCAGCCATCTCTGAGTTTGACATATTTTAAAACGTGATTCTGGGGAGATCCGCAAAAAGCTTTTCTAAGTCTTGTTCCACTAAAGTTTTAAATACAGTAACTGCGGGGCTAGGTGGAGGACAAAAAGTGGAATTAGGTTTCAAGACTTCTCCTACACGATGCTCATTCTGTGTGTCAGACTGTCTTTGATGAAAAAAAAGATTTAAGGTTCAGTTTCCTACAAGCCAAATTTAAGTCCACAATAGTTTGTACTTCATCAATCAGGTAAATGGGAGCAAATTTTAAACTCTTTTTGAGCACCCGTTCCTCTGGTTCACTCAAAATTCGCTCAGATAAATTTATTATCAAGGGTTGTGAATTGATAGTCTCTTCTGTCTCCTCTGGTGTGTTTTGTTATGAATGCTGCCAACCCTTTTAATGATAAAATTTTATTTTGGGGGAGATATATAGACAACATGTTGTTAATAAGGGGTGGTAATGAGGTAGAGCTGGATGGATTCATTCAATATCTGCACAGTACAAATGAGCATTTAAGATTTACATACAGTTGTGATGTTAGGAGTGTCAACTATTTAGATGTGATTAGGCAAAAATGAGGCAGGAAGAAATGTTACTAGTCTGTACAGCACAACAGTGTATGGCAATGGTATGTTAATATCATCCAGTTGCCATCCACCGCATGTGCGATGTAACATCCCAAAGGAGCAGTTCCTGAGAGTCCGATGGAACTGTAGCACCAAGAATAACTATCAGCAGAAAGTAGACTGTTTGACAAAAAGGTTGAAGGAGTGAGGGTATAGCAATCAAAATATTCAGAGAGTGAGAAATGTGTCAGACTCAGTAGACAGAAGCAGTTTGCTACAAGATAAAAGTAATCTACACACACAGGAAGGACAGAAGTTTAACTTTGTAACTTTTTTCCTCACAAGCCCACCAGGTAAGAGAGATCATTCACAAACATTGGAGTGTTACTGGCAGCAACCCAGCACTAAAAGATTTAGTTTGCACCATACCTAGAATGTCTTCTCGACGAGCCTTGACATTAAAAGATAAATTGGTGCATAGCCATTGTTTGGATGCTCAGGAAGTTACATGGCTTAATCAAGCTGAGGGATGTTACCGTTGTAAAAAATGTTTATATTATGATTCAGTCAGAAACTGTAAGACTTTCACGAGTGTCAATACCAAAAGGGAGTTTGAAATAAGGCAGTTTGCTAGATGTGATACCCCAGGAGTTATTTATATGGCACCGTGTTCTTGTCAAGCCTTTTACGTGGGAAAGCCTAAGAGTCCATTCAGGCAATGCTTGGGGGAACACATGCATGTGACAGAATGCAACAATCCTCGTTATGCTACAACAACACATGTTAATGGAATAGGTGGTAGAGAGGAACATTGTTCGCAGTTTTGTATCATTGACAACGTTAATAAGAACCCCATGGGGGTAATTTTAATAATCTTTTGTTAGAAAGAGAAACCTATTAGATTGTGAGATTATGTGCTACTGTTAGTCCAGGTCTGAATACTGGATTTGACCTGAAACTTTACCTGGACAGCACATAGTCTTAGGTGCTTGACTGTTATTGTAGATCACGGCATCAGATGCTTATATGTCTTAGATATTCTATATATATTGTGCACTTGACCTTTGAAAAATATTTATATTGTTATATAGTACATGATATTTACTGGATTCTGAGTAGTCACTTTGTTGTTTTCCCTGCCCTCTATTCTCCTCCCCGCCCCTTCCCTGCCAGTGTGAGTTTTCTCATATTTATGTACATTTTTTTTTTTTTTAATGGTGGTGTTGATGTTTTTAATGGGGATTGACCAGGGACTGTATGTAATTCACAATGGAATACACTTTATAGACGTGATTGATATGCACCAATGAATATTAATGCGGTATTGTGATGTCATAATTGATGTTTTAACTTAGAGGTATTAAATTCACTATGTGTCTGGGGTTCAACAGCTTTTGATAAAGGGTCCAGTTGATCTGAAATGTGTCAAGCATTACCTAGATCTTGTGGTCGATCTTTATTTTTATTATGGTTCAATAAATGAGTTACAGTTCTGAAACTGGTGAGTGCGTGGTTCTTTTGAGACTGTGTTTGTATGCATTACCGTACGCACCACCATCCAAGTGCACACTACCTTGTTTGCTGCATTTCACGCTCAGCAGTCCATCTACCAGGGAAGGACAGCATCCTGGCAGATGCCCTGAGCAGAATCAACCAGAACCACCACGAGTGGTCTCTGAACAGACAGGTGCTACAGTCTGTGTTCAGGAGATGGGGCACTCCAGAGATAGATCTCTTTGCAGCCATGGGCAACCACCAACTGCCACAGTTCTGCTCCACACCCCCTGCAGTGGGTACAGTGCCATTGGATGTACTTTTGCTGGACTGGACTGGGAAGTTCCTGTATGCCTTCCCTCCATTTCCCCTGCTGTTCAGGGTACTGAACAAGCTCAAGTCCCAGCCAGCAACAATGATCCTCATAGCTCCAGACTGTGCCAGGCAGCCCTGGTACTCGATGCTCCTGTCCCTGTCAGCCTCCAAGCTGATTTGCCTCCCAAGAGGCACAACCTGCTGACATCACCCCAAGGGAGAACAGAAACCTAGAAACATAGACTTTGATGGCAGATAAGGGGCGCTTGCCCCACTCAGTCTGCCCATTTCTCTACCTGTTGGATACGCTGCAGATCCTAGTTAACCAACAGCCTACTTCCTCCTACCCCCCACTAGAATTGCCTTACGTCTGTCCCATGCATTCTTGAATTCCCCCACTGTTTTGACCCCTCAACCTCCTCAGGAAGGCTATTCCATGCTTCCACCACCTTCTCCGTGAAAAAATACTTTCCCATATTGCCCCTGAGCAGTCTCCCCTCTATCTTCAAATTGTCCCCGCTTATTCTTGCACATCTCTTTTTCTGAAATATGCTACATTCTTGGACTTTGTTGATTCCCTTGAGGTACTTGAAAGTTTTTATCATGTCCCTCCCTCCCTCCGTCCTTTCCTCGAGGTTATACATATTAAAGCTCCTTTAGTCTCTTCGTGTGGCTTCTGGTGCAGATCCTGCACCATTTTAGTTGCCCTCCTCTGGACTGCCTCCATCCCATCTATATTCTTGCGGAGATGGGGTCTCCAGAACTGCACACAGTACTCCAGATGGGGTCTCACCAACTGTCTGTACAGAGGGATAACAACCTCCTGTTTTCTACTGGTGATGCCTCTCTCTGTGCATCCCAGTATCCCCCCAGCTCTCCTTACTGCCTTCTCACATTGCTAGTCTACTCTACCTTTAGGTCATCTGATATGACTACCCTCAGGTCCCTTTCCATTTTTGTTGTTGTTAGCACCTCCCCCCCCATTGTGTACTCTTCCCCTGGGTTTTTGTTTCCCAAGTGCATTACTTTGCACTTCTTTGCACCAAATCTAAGCCGTCATACTTATGACCATTCCTCCAACTTTGCCAAATCCCTTCTCATCCTTTCCACACACCCTCTTGTGTATCAATCCTGTTGCAGATCATTGTGTCATCTGCAAAGAGGCATACTTTTCCTTCCAGTCCCTCCATAATGTCACTTATAAAGACATTAAAGTACTGAACCCTGTGGTACCCCACTAGTAACCCCCTTTCTTTGGAGTGGACTCTGTTTACTATTACCTTCTGTGTCCTGTTGTCCAGCCAATGTTTTACCCATGCTACCACCCAGGGACCCACTCCCAGGCTTAACTAACTTATTTATTAATCTTTTCTGTGGGACTGTGTCAAATGCCTTGCTAAAGTCTAGGTAGGCCATGTCCACAGCCCCTCCCTGGTCTACTACTTGGGTTACCCAATGAAATCTATGAGATTCATCTGACATGGCCTTCTCACTGTGAATCCATACTGCCTTGGGTCCTGTGCCCCATTGGCCTCTAGGTACTCAACAATTCTTTCTTTCAGAAGTGATTCTATCATTTTCCCTACCACTTGAGGTCAAACTAACAGATCTGTAGTTTCCTGCCTCTGCTTTGCTCCCACTGTTGTGAAGGGAATCGCATCCACCCTCCTTCAGTCCTCAGGTACCACACCATCCTCCCATGATTTGTTAAAAAGAGTAGTCAGTGGTGTCACTAGTTCTACCCTTAGTTCTTTTAGAATTCTGGGGTGAATCCCCATCGGGACCCTGTCTTCTGTGAATGGGCTGGTATCGACCCCCATCCAGAGTGCCTCTATTGATTAGTTTAGGTACCTCCCCCTCCTCTTCTTTTGTGAATACTGAGCAGAAGTATTCATTCAGTAGCCCTACTTTTTCACTGTCACCCTCTGCCCACCCCCACCCTCCTTTATTAAGCACACTATCCCTCCCACCCTTGGTCTTTCTTCGTCCCCTAATGTACCTAATAAAAGGTTTTATTCCCCTTCTTAACTGAGTTGGCTATCTTTTCCTTGGTTTGGGCATTTGCTAGTCTGACTGCCTTCCCCACTTCCTTCTGCTTTAACTGGCATAGTTCTCTGTCCTGCTCCTTCTGTGTTTCCTTATAATTCCTGAATGATATGTTTTGCTCCCTAACCTTTCCCCGACACCTCTTTTGAGAACCATAGTGTTTTTTTCCTTAGTTTTGATTTGTTTATTTGCTTCACACAAAGGCTTATTGCCTCTGTGATGGCAGTTTTGATTTTTCCCTGTTGTTCCTCCACCCCTCCTTCTTGCCCACTTGCTAGTGCTTTTCTGAGGCACTCTCCTATTTTGTAGAATCCTCTACCCCAACCTCAAGTCACTCAGGCTCATGGCCTGGCTCTTGAGGACCTAGAGTATGCCAACTGGCATGTCTCAGAGGTGGTCTTGGAAGTCCTTAGGGTTTCTAGGAAGCCCTCTACTAGGAAGACTTACATTTCCAAATGGAAAATGTTTACCATTTGGTGTCAGCAAAATGACATGGATCAACAACAGACTGGTATACCAGCCTTGTTGGAATATTTAGCCTTAAGCCATATTCTCTTAAGATGCACCTGGCGGCTGTTTCAGCCCATCTCTCAGCTGGGAAGGGACGTTCCTTAGCGTCCAACCCAATTTTTAGAAAGTTTTTCAAGGGTTTGCTCCATCTGCACCCCCCCTTCACAGGGAACCAGTCCCTGCTTGGGACCTGAATATTTGCATTGCACAGCTAATGCACCCCCCTTTTGAGCCCATGTCCTCAGCAGATCTCAAATAAGTCTCCAAAAGGGGTATCTGACTTCCGTCTCAACCAGTCCATTACCATGCCTGTCTTTTTCACTGATCATTCTCATTCAGGGGAACGTAGACTGCATAGCCTGGATGTTAAGAGGGCTATTAGCCACTATTTGGACCAAAGGGCCAGTGTGTTTATTATTGTACTCCAGCTGTTATGCTGTGTTGAAATTTGTTTGAGATGGTTGTCTTTGGGCATCTGTGACTTGAGACATTTAGGTGCCCTCTTATGGGGGGGGGGGGATATTATTGGGTTGGTGTGTTTATTATAGTTAGTAGTATAGGTAGTGCACTTACCTGGTCAACAAAAAATAAATAAATAAATAAAAGTGACTTGGAAAACAGTGTTTTTGGTGGTAGTCACTTCTGCAAGGAGAATGAGCTTCAGGCTTTTTCCGTAGAACCTAATTACATCTCAGTCCATAGGGCAAAGTGGTACTTAGAACCATCAGGAAGGTTCTTCCAAAAGGGGTATCTGACTTTCGACTCATCTAGTCCATTACAGTGCCTGTCTTTTTCACTGATTATTTCAGTTCAGGGGAACGTAGATTGCATAGCTTGGATGTTAAGAGGGATATTAGCTACTATTTGGACCAGACAAAGGGCCATAGACAGGACACTACTCAGTTTTTTGTGACATATGGAGAAGTGGGGAAAGGCAAATCCGCTTCAAAGAGGACTACTGCATGCTGGATTGTTGCCTGTATTCAGTTTTGCTACAGCAAACTGGGCAAGAAACCCCAGTGGGCCTCAGGGCCCATTCCACTATGTGCACAGCTTCTTCTATAGCAACTGCCAGAGACTTTCCTTTGCTAGAAATCTACAAAGCAATTTCCTGGAAAACTGTGAATGCTTTCACCAGGCATTATAGCCTGGACACCCAGGCTCGAAGTGATGCCAGGTTTGGCACAGCAGTAATGTATAGCTTGTTTCCTAAATAGGTTCTATGCCCACCTCCAAAGGTACTGCTTTGTAGTCTGCATATGTCAGAAAACATTAAGATTTCTTGGGGTCAGAAAAAAAATAACTTGCCATAGTAATCTTGTTTCTTCCAAGGGAATCTTACTGTATTCTGAGCTCCCACCCTACCTCCCCTACTAGAACCTGGGGGCCCTGCACTGCTGTGTTGAAATTTGTTTGAGCTGGTTGTCTTTGGGCAACTGTGACTTGAGACTTTTAGGTGCCCTTTTATGGGGGGAATGTTATTGGGTGGGTGTGTTAATTATAGTTAATTTTTAGGATTGCATAGTGAGTTATTTTATGCATGCTTGGTAAGAATCTGATGGTTGCACAGAAAGCACCAGGGACAGTAGTTTGAAAAGTGAGCTCGAGCCTATCAACATTCCACTATTTGCATAGGTTCGTTAACTCTAAATTCTCCAGGGCAGTTCAATGGTGAAGGCAAACTGCATATGTTAGAATACAGTAAGATTCCCTTGAAAGAAACAAGATTACTATCGTAAGTAATTTGTTCTTCCTGGACTTTCCGTAGAACGTAGAATCTGTCCAAATAACTTAAAAACTGGAAAATTATAGGTCTGGGAGGCTCTCCTGTTGCTGACTTTAGGTGAAGGGTTCTGTGCACCATTTCTATAAGTGGGGCCATTCAGAGAGGGGACCAGCAATCATGATACACACTTTTGTACAAAATCTAATATGTTGGGACCCTCCTTGGACTCTGGCAGACCTAAAATGACTAAGTTATTTCTGGGGGTTCTACCTTCAAGATCTGCCACCTGTTACTCCAGATGAGAGACTTTGGGGTGCAGATGCATCAACTCCGGCTCAGTCCATTATTTCCAATTCCCCACAGAGGACAATCGGGCTTCTGAGTCAGTAACCCACTGTGCCAGCTCCTGCAAAGCCAGTTTAAAGGACTGGAAGTCAGCTGTCAAAGAAAAAATATCTTCTTTAATGGTAGTCAATTCTAAAAAGAAATGCTTGTAAGGTCTGCCAGTGTTGATGTGGGCAGTGGGTAAGGTGTCTCACTGTGGCGAGCCCTCTTAAGTTCCGGGGCCCATGCTGAAATCTCTGTAGGCTGTGCAGTATCGCCGGGAACAGTTATCTCCTGATTCTGACATCATGCAGTGCTGTGAAGTTCTAAAGGCAGGGAGAACTGAATTTAGAGCAAAAAAATCAGCAAGAAAACTATTCTGGAACACTTAAATCCAGCGGTCTTGATGGAGCTGAGGTTTCTAGCCCCTACCGCAAAACCCTCATCACGTGACTCCTCAAAAGTACTCCTTTAAGAGATGTCTGGAAACAGTTGAAGTCACTATTCATTTATTTATTTAAAATTGGTAACCGGGAGACCACTAAAACTATACTTGGGGGATTGGTCAGACTTAAGGGTGCAGATGTTATTGCCAACCCCATTGATCAAGATCCTTAATATGAGTTCATGTAGTGGGTTTCTTCCAAAAATGTGGAAAAGAGCAAAAGTTATTCCAATATTTAAGGGTGGAGATTCAACACCGACTAATTATTACAGTCCTACTGAGCTTCTTTCACTGGTATCAAAAATTCTGGAGAAAGGAGTTTATAAACAGTTGTTTGGGTACCTTACAGAATGTAATCTTCTCTCTCCACAGTAGTTTGGATTCAGATCATTGCATTCAACACAAATGACCTTGTTGGATTTCATGGACACTGTGTCCCAGGCACTTGAGAATAAGGAGTGCTTAGTGGTGATGTTTGTGACCCTAATAAAGGCATTTGACATGGTAGAACATTCAGTATTGTTAAAAAAGATTATCAGACAAGGGTGTTACACAGAGAATGCTACTGTGGTTTAAGTCATATTTGCAGGGTTGGGCACAATAGGCATGTCCCAGCACTCCATCTTGCAGCCTGTTCTGCTTGTCCTATTTACAGATTGATTCAATCAATCAAAATCTTTATTTATCCAGGTGGGCACCATTGAGCAAGGCTCATTTGCAAGGTGGACCTGGTCATGAATACATCAAAGTACAGTACAGAAGCAGGTATACAAAAAGCAATACTATACAAGGAAGAAACAGTATATACAGTGTATACAGTACGAGTACAAGGTTGAAATAAATAAAAAAAACAGCATTATTTTACAATTGAAGAAGTCAGCAGATGTACAATCAACCATAGGCATACAGAGGTTATAAGAAGAGATCTTTTGAGTGAGGCAGCCGGCAACTACACATATAGGGGAAAGAGGCTGTGTATGGGGTGGCAGGTTAGAGAGGTAAAGAAGAGGAGGGATCTATTACTGATGACTGGGGGAAAAATTGAGCTAAAACCACAGAAAGTGACGATGGCTGTTGTGTACTTGTCTATTATGATAATGACGGAGGAGGGGTAGATAATTGGGACACTGCTATGGATGGGGTGGGACTTTAGCCAGGCTGGAGAGGACAGGGAAGGGTGGGTGCAGCAGGAAGAGTTAATAAGGAAAGAGTGAGAGCCAAGGGTAGAAACATGGTGAGTGTCAGGATGGAAAGGGGGAGTTGCGGAATTAGTGGGCTAGCGGTGAGGAAAACGTTTGCAAGGTGCTTTCATGTAGCGATCGTAGAGCTCCTTGAAGATATTCAGGCTAACAGGGCAGCTCAACTTCAAGTTCCTTTGTAAACCATTCCACAGTGTGGGTAAAGAGAAGCTTAGAGCAGCTTAGCCGAAACAAGTTTTGACCCTTGGAACTTGGAGGGCAATTAGGGAATAGCTCCTTAGAGCGTAGGTGCCTAACACACTCCGGGGAATACAATCTGAGACATATGAGGGGAGCTTGTTGGTCACCACACTGAAGGCCCATAGGGCAGCATTTCTATTCCTTCTATAATGAAGGGAAGTCCAGCCTAACAATGAGTACAGGGAGAAGTGGTGTGTGGAAAGTGGAAGGCCAGTAATGAACCTGATAGCTCTGTGGTAGAGGGTGTCCAATTTAGCCAGTGCAGAGGCAGTGCAGTGGCTGTAGAGCAGGTCAGCATAATCTATTAAAGATAGGAAGGTAGCTTGAACCAGTTGAATCTTGGCCTCCTTTGTGAGCAGGTGGTTAATTCTGTAGAATAGTCCTAATCTTTGCCTTAGTTTCTTCTGTAGTTCTTCGAGTTGGTTGGCAAAGGAAAGTTTATGATCGAGCCAAACTCCTAGATATTTGAATTTGGCTACATACTCTAGTGTTTCTCCAAGAACAGTGGTAATTTGTGGATAGCCTCTGTTAAGGAATTGCCACATGCAAGGAGGGCAGAAGAGCATGGTTTTTGTCTTTTCAGATGAGCAAAAAGATTTTGTTTATGAGCTGGTATTGTAGAAGGTTAAATTCAGCTTGGAGGTCTTCAGGCTGCTTCCGGCGTGGGACGACAAGTACAGTACAGTGTCGTCCACGAATAAGTGGATGTTGGCTTTTTTGATGGGGTCATTGATGTTGTCAATGTAGACTGCAAAGTGGAGGAGACCAAGGATAGAGCACTGGGGCATGCCCCTCAGCATAGGTTTTAATGGAGAAAGATCACTTTCAGCTTTAACCTGCTGTTTCTGTTCTCCAAGGCAGTCTGCAAACCGGCACATAGATTTATGGTCCAGGCCTAAGGTGCTTAGGGAGGAAAGAAGCAGGCTGTGATTGACTGTGTCGAATGCCTTACTAAGATCCAAGAAAACAGCACAGACATGCTTCTTGTTGTCAAGGTCTAGGAGCCAATCATTGGTCACCTTAGCTATGGTGCTGTGCTTTGCTCTGAATCGGGTTTAATAGGCTTCTGGATTCTAAGTATACCCCTAGCTGGCCACACACTATTTTTTTCTAGTAATTTAGACAGGATAGAGAGGAGGGAGATCAGTCTGTAATTATTAAAATCGCAGGGGTCACTGATGAAATTCTATTATTTCATCAGTTGTAAAAATGTACTCAGGAGACATAGTCTTACTATGTCCGGCATCTGATCTGTGACAAGTCAACCAGAAACTTCAATCTGATTTAAAAAAAAAATTGGAACACTGGCTTTTACAACACAAACACCTAATTAACAAAAGAAAAAACAAACAAAGCAATGGTATTTAAACCAAAGGTCAGTAAGGGAGAAGCCACATCAGATGAATTGGAGAGTTACTCTACAAATGGGGCAATAATTGTACAGGTTGTTATCTGTAAATACCTCAGACTGTGTGTTGATACAGATCTAATGCTTACGACCCATATCGATAAGTTGTGTCTGAAAGTCTTCCAAAAGCTCGGTGCTTTATGCAGGCACAAACATTGCCTATCAAGGGAAACAAGGGCCAAAATTGTAACAGCTATTGTCCTCCCAATGATGGATTATGTATGTGCCATTTATAGATGGGCAAGTAAATGTGATCTGAAAAAACTAGGTAGGATGCAACATCAGTTAGCGTGATTTTCTTTGGGAGTGGTAGAATTTCCACCATTATTCAATGTCTTTGGAGTTGAACTGGACATCCTTCAGCATAAGAAGGGATAGAGTGGTATATGGATTTTTATTTAAATGTATGAAAGGCTTAGCAGAATGCTTACATAGCAAATTAACTATAACCAATTCTAAATACAATTAATGGGATACAACAGGAAGGGGTCTTAAAGTTCCTAGAGCATAAACTCGATTTGGCCAAATGTTGTTTGGCCATATGGAAGGAAGTCCTTAAACAGGGGATGGCTGACTACATTCAAGAAAGGTGGGGTTTAAACTTGTGAGGGGGGAAGGGATAAGGGAGGGCTGACCAGAAGCCCTCCTCCAGATGAGGGAGTAGCCTTAAGCCCAAGGGGAGGGGGAAACAGACTGGGGTGGAGGTTCTAGGAGGAGCAGAGGGAGGATGGAATTATAAGGAATCTGGGTGGAGTTCGACAAAGAGGATCAGGGATAAGGGTGGGGTTGGTTTTAGTAAATGCCAGGAGCTTGGGAAACAAGTTGCCAGAGTTCCAGGCCATGCTGTCGGGGGATGGATGTGGCGGCGGTCATGGAGACGGGCCAACAAAACCATGACTGGGACCTAAAACGTATGGGGGTACATACTCATGCTTAGGAAGGATAGAAAGGAGGGCAGAGGGGTGGAGTGGCCATGTTCATTAGAGATGACATAGAAATTGCTAGGTAGAAGAGGCAGAGGGAAACGTGAGCCTTATGGGTCACTCCCAGATCCCCAGCAGGAGATAAGGTCAAGCTGGGTGTAGCATATAGGCCCTCAGGATGAGTGATGTTCTAGAGGATGGTTTGCTGGACAACATCATTGCCCAGTGTGGACCAAAGGGGAAGGAGTGGTGTTGATGGGGACCTTAATATGCCAGGTACAAACTGGGGAACCATGTTCTCTAAGGTGGCCAAGGACAGAGGCTGCTGAACGGCTTCCAGGATGTGTTCTTAACACAGCATGTGATGGAGCCCACAAGGGAGGGCATGTCCTGGACGTGGTTCTGGCAGATGGAGATCTGGTAGGGGCATGGTTGACAGGACCCCTGACTGGGAAGCGACCACTACTGTCTGGTTTCAAATAAGCATGGGGGAGGGGGTGAGATCTAGGACACTGGCAGTGGACTTCAGGGGGCAGACTTGTGGGCATGGGGAATATTCTCAAGGATCACTTGAAGGGGATTAACTCAATGACAAGTGTGGAAAGGAGATGGGAGGTCATAAAACGGGGACTTCATGAGGCAGTCAGGATCTGCGCTAAGTTGAAACGTAAGGGAGCAAGGTCACATAAACCATGCTGGTTGTCCAGTGAGGTACAGGAAGCAGTCAGAGAAAAGAAGGCGGCCTACAAAAAATATAAAACAACAAGAGGGGATAGGGATAAGGAAATGTACCATCTTGCATCAAGAAAAGTCACCCGTATGGTGAGGGGAGCAAAGTCCAGTAAAGAGCAGCGGCTGGCACAGGGGATACATGGAAGGGAAAAGGGGTTCTTCCAGTACATTGGGGAGCGGAGAAAAACTAAGGGCCATCTCAGCAGATTGAGATCAGAAGGAGGGTAGGTGGAAGAGGCGAGGGACCAGGCAGAGGTATTTAACGAGTACTTTGCCTCTGTGTTCACTAGGGAGGGGGACGGGATATCTACAAAGCAAGGCACGATAGAAGCGGCAGTAAGTGGGATCAGGGGAGCAATAGAAATGGAGCAAGAGGGAGGGAGAGGTACCCCAGGGGTGTCACATCTGGATAAGGGTAAAAAGGCCAGTAAGGTGGAGGGGACGGATGATGCTCTCTCCGCCAAAAGGGTGTGGTTAGCCCTCAAGGCCCTAAAGAAAGACAAATCTCCTGGGCCAGATGGCATTCATCCGAGAATACTATGGGAATTGGCGGACATACTGGCTGCACTCCTGGCGGAGCTCTTCAACAGGTCACTTGAGACAGGGAGGGTACCTAGGGATTGGCAAGAGGCACATGTGGTGCCAATCCATAATGGGGGTCGAGGGAAGTACCAGGTAACTATAGACCCATCAGTTTGACCTCGGTGGTGGGAAAATTAATGGAGAGTATACTAAAGGAACGATTGGGGGTGTACTTGGAGGAGGTGGGAGGTCTGGATAGTCGGCAACATGGGTTTGTGCCAGGTAGATCAGTGTCAAATCAACCTTGTGGAGTTCTACTAATGGGTAACATCAGAACTGGACAGGGAAAGCCTGTGGATGTATTATTCTTGGACTTCAGCAAGGCTTGACTCTGTCCCCACAATGGTCTGGTGGAGAACTGATGGGTTAGGAGTAGGCCTTGATGGTTAGATGGATTGAAAACTGGCTAGCTGGACGCACCCAGAGAGTAGTGGTCTGTGGGGAGCTCTCGAACCCTAGAGAGTTGGTAGTGGGGTACCGCAGGGCCTGTCCTGGGTCCGATCCTGTTTAATGCATAAGCATATCGGACATCAGGGAGGGATAGGGTGTAAATGAGTCTCTCATGGATGACTCTAAGATGGGAGCAGTAGCTGAGGAGGAAGAGGGAGGTTGGCCCTGCAAGGGACCTGACACCCTGGAAAGGTAGGCTCACACATGGAAATTCAATTTCAATATCACCAAGTGCAAGGTGTTGCATCTTGGTCGGGGAAACCCTAAACACAGTTACACCTGGGAGGGAGGCGGAGGCCTCAATAGGGGAAAAGACCTAGGGGTCATGGAGGATGCGTATGAATAACTTGAGCAATGCAGGAGAGCTGCTAGCAAGGCAAACAGGATGTTGGGATGCAACTGAAGGGGATCACCTCTAGGAGCAAGGAAGTGATTCTGGCCTGTACAATGGACTGGTTAGACCACACCTTGAGTACTGTGTACAGTACTGGAGACCACACTTGAAGAGGACATACAGCCCTGGAGAGGGTACAGGAAGGGCGCTAAGATGATAACGAGGGCTAGGATTTGACGTGATGAAGACAGACTTGAGGGAGCTCTGCCTGTTTTCATTGGAGGAGAGAGAGACAGGGGACATGATTGAGGTCTTCAAGTACCTCAAGGGAATAAATAGGGTAAACATGGAGGGGATCTTTAGACTAAAGCAGGGAGGTATCATCAGAGGGCATGGTTTGAAGGTGGAAGGGTGAGGGGGGAAAGAGGAGGAGGTTTTTCACTGAGAGGGTGGTGGACCCTTGGAATGCACTGCCTGGTGAGCTGGTTCAGAGATCCACAGTGGAGGGCTTCAAGAGAGGGTGGGAGAGACAGAGAAAGTGGATGTATCAGATGATGGCCTGTCCCGGGGGGGAGGGTGGATGATAGGGGTTTCTGGAGCACAAGGGATGGGAGGGCCTCGGCACCCAACTAAGGATCTAAGGTTCGAGCAGACTCGATAGACTGTAAGGCCTAATCTGCTGGCAAATAGTATGTTAGTATATGGCTGCTACCTTACGGAATTCCATCTCCTCCAGGTACAAAATTTACCCATTTATGTTAGTGTTATTAAAGCAATTATGGAGCGGTGTACTTTTAAATGTGAATGTTTTTGAATTTAAGATATGTCTGTAGTTTGTCTTACTATGTTTATGAATTTGCATGTAACTGCAATTCATTCAAATTATGACTATGAAGGAGATACCATGAAGAAGATCATCAGGAGACAAAACAGTAGGTCATGGCTAGACTGACATGTTGGTTCATCTAATGCATAACGTTTATGAATTTAAGATGTGTTTTATCCTGTCTTATTGTGTTTATGAATTTGTATGTAACTGCAACTGTATGACAGGACAGTCCTGAAAATAGGCTTGCCTGGTCACCTTAGCCTATGTAAATATAATAAATAGAGGACTGTGAATTATGAGGCTATAGTACCATTGAGAGGTTCTAGGGACATGTGAACCTTGAGAACAAAGCTCAAGATGTTTCATCATGTCCCCAGAACCTCAAGATGGTACTACAGCTGAGTAATCACAGCCCCCTATCTGTTATTTTTTGTAATATATGGATCTGAGAAGGATTTCAAGTGAGTGGGCTTGTAGAGAGCAGGAACCCACCAGTAATGTAAAGCTCTCAGTTGGGAGCAGGAGGCGGCAGGAGCCAGCAGAATGTAAAGCCGTTGGTACTGTGGCTATGTTAGGGTGCCCAGAAGGGCTTTACATGCAGATTGGGGAGGACAGCAGTAATGCTTGAGAATGGGGGGCGAGTGCACAGAGGGGCCAGAGAACTGCCGTCTTTCTGTTTTTGTGTTGCTGAGCCATTTTCAGATCACTGGTTCTGTCAGCTGTGGCGACAACCAGCTTTTACTGTACACATCGGACACAGTATAAGTCGACTCATGGACAGTTGTTTAGAGGCTGCACAGAACTGTTGGAAACAATATTCTTGTGCTGCCTTGTGGGGAGATGCATCGATGGTATTATGGATATCGTAATACTATCGATGGATTGTATCAGTGGTATTATTGTGTAAAAACTGTATGGTTTCCAATACTATTATTACGGATATCCATATATTACAAATGGATAGGTGGAGACTAAGGTTGCAGTGCTGACTCAGGGTGATAGGCAACTACAGTGGAGCCTGCCATGATGCAATGCAGAAACTTGCAGTAAGCGACATGTGACAAAATACTGCAGTAAAAAATGGCTCAATTGCCATCGAATTACACTGTTCCCCACTGCATCCTGCAGTATTTTATGACATACTGCAGCATTACTGTGTTGCATCCAGGCTAGCGCCACTGTTTTTTTCTGAGGTCTGTTCAAAGGCAAGAATAATATTGCATTAGTGCGGATAACTGAGTAAATCAATTTTGGGTCAAACCTCATTTTTAAAATCATAGAAAAAAATGGGTCTGGCAGTATAGCCTAGAGGTTAGAGTAATGAGCTGTGAATGAGCTTGGTACATCCAGCAGGCCTGGGTTTGATTCCCACAACCTCCACTTGCATACTGTGCGACTCTGAGCAAGTCACTTAACCACCCCAGTGCTCCCGGGTCACCCCTGAAAACAGGCTCTTGTGCCTAGTTGGCCTTACCCGGTTATCAAAAAATTAAAAAAATATATATATATCATTTAGTTCTGTATATGAAGGGAACCAGGTTCCTGCTTTGATTAAAAGCAGACACAAACAGTTGCCACAGGTTGGTGTCCTTTTAAGCAGTGGCACACTACATAAAACGACCACAAAACAGGAAACTGCTTGACTGGATCCTGACCAACTGCCCCAATAGAATCAAAAATGTCCAGGTGCTCCCTGATTGCCTCAGTGACCACTCGCCAGTTGCATGTATGTGGGATAATAAGGTAAAAAAAAGGACCCACCCACTTTTTACTTTTTAGGCAAGTCCTGAAGAGGGGTGCAAAACGCAACGTTAAGACAGCTTTGGCCAACACTGACTGGTCTCCTCGCGATAGTCTCCAAGACATTGACCAGGTTTTGCAATTCTTTGTGTCCACGGTCAGTGTTATTTGTGATGCCTATGCCCCACTGAGAAAAAGAAAGATAAGGGCTGCTTCCAATGGATGGATTTCTAGGGACCTCCTTGATCTGATGAAGAAGTGGGACAACCTCTGGAACTCGCCAGAGGCATGGGCAACCAATGTGACTTCCAAAAGTATCAGGCAGCCAGGAACAAGTGTACTGCTCTTGCCGGGCATGCCAAGGCAGCTTACTACAAGGAGCAATTGGAACAGAACTGGGTCATTGGGAAGCAATTCTGGGATAACATTAAGGAGCTGCTGGGCAGAGAAGATAGAAGGCACCCCTCCAGGCTCAACTTAAATGGCACCCCCACCCTAGATCTACACACAGTTGCTGAAGCCTTCAATGTGGCCTTCTCCGACCTCAGTTCTGTCCTTCCACTGAGCTACCTTGACCCCCCCCCACAACACCCTCCCAAAGCCCAAGATAATTTGACCCATCTGAATTTTTACTTCAAGCTTGTCACAACCAAGGAAGCTAGGACCTACATTACTAAGGTGCTGGGTAAAACCAGACTTCGTAGTGACTCACTCAACATGAAATTGGTGGAAGTTGCCCTGGATGAGTTAGTGGTTTCCATCACCAAGATCTTTAACAAGTCTCTCACCCTGGCAAAATTCCCTGCAGCCTGGAAGGTAGCTCTAGTCACCCCTGTCCTAAAAAGTTGGGACTGGTCTTGCACTGCTAACTATAGACCAATATCTACCCCCCCCCCCAAGGCGCTTAAAAGGATTGTGGCTGACCAGGTCATGGAGTACCTTCAGAAGTACAGACTACTGTGCCCACAACAGCACGGATTCTGTCAGTGCCATAGCACAGCTACGGCCTTACACAGAAACATAGAAGTTGATGGCAGATAAGGACCACATGGCCCATCCAGTCTGCCCATTTCTTTTTCTACCTTATGAATGTGCCATCGGCCTTTGCTCTGTCAATGGCCTATCTATTCATACTTATCTGTATTGCTCCCTTATGCCTATTCCATGCCTGTTTGAAGCCCTGCACTGTATTCATATCCACCACTTCCTGAGACAGGCCATTCCATGCATCCACCACCCTTTCTGCGAAAAAGAACTTCCTCACATTACCCCTTAATCGGCCTCCCTCTAATCTCATGCTGTGCCCCCTTGTCCTGCTATTTTTCTTATATTGAAACATGTTAGACTCTTTCACCTTGTTAATGCCCTTAAGGTGTTTGAATGTTTCGATCAGATCACCTCTCTCCCTCCTTTGCTCTAGGGTATACATATTGACCTCCGGTAATCTGTCCTCATACATTTTCTGATATAGTCCCTGCACCATTTTGGTTGCCCTTCTCTGGACTGCCTCAATTTGGTTAATGTCCTTGTGAAGGTGTGGCCTCCAGTACTGCATGCAGTACTCCAGATGGGGCCTAACCAGTGTCTTGTAAAGAGGGATAATTACCTCCCTCTTACAACTTGTGATACCCCTACTAATACACCCCAACATCCCCCTAGCCTTACCTACTGCTTTAGTAGTCTGCTTGGATGATTTCAGATCATCTGTAATGATGATGCCCAAGTCTCTTTCTTCATTTGTGACTGCCAGCAACTCCCCCCTCTCAGCCTATAGGTGGCTTCAGGGTTTCTGTTCCCTATGTGCATGATCTTGCACTTCTTTGTGTTAAACCCCAGTCACCACTCTTCTGACCATTTTGCCCATTTATCCAGATCTCTTTTCATTCTGCCCACCCCATCTGGATCATCTACTCTGTTGCAGATCTTGGTGTCATCTGCAAACTGACAAACCTTACCCTCCAGTCCATCTGCAATGTCACTGATGAAATTATTGAAGAGGACTGGCCCCAGGACTGATCACTGAGGTACTCCACTTGTGACCTGCATCTCTTCTGACTGTATGCCATTTACCACCACACTCTGTGTTCTGCCTGTCAACCAGTTTTCCACCCAGTTGACCAATTTCTGACCCACCCCAAGCCTACCCAGCTTACTAATCAATCTATGTGGAACAGTATCAAAAGCTTTGCTGAAGTCAAGGTAGGTGACATCAACTGCTCCCTCTTGGTCCACCACTCTGGTTACCCAGTCAAAAAAATCTATGAGATTAGTTTGACAGGACCTTCCTGTCTAAACCCATGCTGTCTTGGATCTGTGCTCCTATGGATTCCAGGTGTTGCACTATCCTTTCCTTAAGGAGTGCCTCCATAATCTTGCCCACTACTGAGGTAAGACTGACTGGTCTGTAGTTCCCTGCCTCCTCCCTGCTACCACTCTTGTGGAGTGGGATCACATGAGCCCTTCTCCAGTCTTCTGGGACCTCTCCTGTGCTCAGAGACTCACTAAACAGTTCTGATAATGGCTCTGCTAGTTCCACCTTTAGCACCCTGGGATGTATGCCATCAGGTTCCATTGCCTTGTCCACCCTGACCTTATTGAGCTCTTGCAGGACCCTTTCTTTTGTGAATGAACTAATGCACACCTCCCTCCCCCTGTGTCCATGGTGCTGAGCTGTGGGCCCTGCCCTATCTTTTCCTCAGTACATACTGAGCAGAAGTATCTATTTAGGATAGATGCTTTTACATGATCCTCCTCCTCCTCACATGCCCTCTTATCCCCTTTGATCTTTACAATACCCCCACTGGACTTTCTCCTTTCACTAATGTATCTATAGAAAGTCTTTTCACCTTCTTTTACTGTTCGTGCCAGTGTTTTCTCAGTTTGAGCCTATGCCTGCCTTACTGCCTTTCCTGCTTCCCTCAGCGAAGTTTGGTATGCCTCCCTATCTTCATCCTGCTGCGTTCCCTTATATTTCCTGAAGGCCAGCCTTTTGGCTCTGACCTTTTCTGCTATGGTTTTTGAGAACCAAAGTGGTTTCCTTCTTCTTTTGCACTTCCTTTTCTCTCTAGGACAATGGGATGTTGCTTCAAGTATTGCATCTTTAATGCTTGCCCACTTTGCCTGTACCCCCTCACCTGTATTTCTTTTTGCCGGGCTAGCTTAACTCTCTGGCCATCTTATCAAAGTCAGCTCCTCTGAAGTCCCATATTTTGCCTTGGAATGGGATGATTTAGTTCTAGTGGCCAAACTGAACCATACCATGTGATGGTCACTGGCCCCAGGTGACCTACCTGGAGATCTGTGATCCTTTCCTGTTAGTCAGTACTAAATCTAGGATAGCCCTGTCTCTTGTGGGTTGTTGTACCAGTTGTTTGAGGCCCTCCCCCTGCAGGGAATCCACCATGTGTCTAGTTCTGGCAGATGTTCCTGCTGGTATTGACCAATCTGTATCTGGCATGTTGAAGTCTCCCATTATCAGAACCTCCCCTTTAGCTGTCATGTTTTGTATATCTTCTAACAGTAATGTGTCTATGTCTTCCCCTGGTCTGGAGGTCTGTAGACAACCCCAGTTCATATGGCTGTCCCATTTCCTGTTTCCAGGGTGACCCACAGTTCTTCTGGCTCCTTATGTGTATTCTGAATTTCTGTAGCTTTGATATTTTCATTGACATAAAGGGCCACTCCACCCCTCCCCTATTTGCACATCGGTCTCTTCTGAACAGTACATAGCCAGGTACTGAAGTCTCCCAAGTGTGGTTACTGGTAAACCATGTCTCGCTAATGGCTACTATGTCCAGTTTAGCCTCTGTCATTATTGCCTGCAGGTCTGGGATCTTGTTTGTCAAACTGTGAGCATTTGTGTACATTTGTGTGCATGATTTTCCATTGGCCAGATTTCGGTGAGGTCTGGCGTTTCCCATGTGCATCGTATGCGGAGCTGGACCTTTTTCCTTACCTGGTGATGCAAATGAACTAAAATCATGCTTAACTCCTGTCTGACCACTAGCTGAGGGGGAGGGGTGTTCTTCCCATTCGACATATCGGGTGCTGCACCCCTCTCCCCATTTACTAGTTTAAATATTCTGCAAAGATGTCAAACTTCTGCCCCAATGCACTGACTCCTCCTTAGTCAGATGCAGTCCATCAAATTTAAAGAACTTTCGCTCCCAAAACTGTTGCCAGTTACCTACAAATTTGTGTCCTTTTCCCTGGCACCAGCCCTTGAGCCACATGTTTAGCTCCCCTATTTCCCCTTCTCTGACCTTCCGTCCATCTGCCCCTCTCTCCCAGACTGGTAGGATCTCAGAGAAGGAGATGCCAGATGAAATGGATGATAGTTTGTCACCCAGCCTGGTCAGGTGTTCCTTGGACTCCACAACTAACCAGCTGGCAAGATCGTTAGTCCATATGTGTACCAAGATGTCAATGTTTTCTCCTGCTTCTTGTACAGTCTTAGCAATACGGTCAGTGTCTCTCCACGCCGATGTACCAGGGAGACATCTGACCATTACCCCTGGCTGGAGATAGGTATCAACTCCCCGAATCATGGAGTCTCCTATGATAAGAATTTTTTTGGATTTCCTTTTTGCTTTTTTTGGTTTGGTTCCTGTTTTGGGTGAATTTTGTTGTGCCAGCTCCTGTGCTGCAGTGTCCTTAGCTGAATTCACAGACTACATTGACAAGGCCTTGGATGGGGGCAGCCTGGTGGGATCGATCTTCATAGATCTCACCAAAGCCTTTGATACAGTCAACTATCACATCTTGCTTGACCAGCTTCAGCACCTCAGGCTAGCCTCTGAAGCCATCCTGTGGTTCCAGGATTACCTATCCAGAAGATCACAGAGTGTAAAAACTGGGACAGCTATCTCCTCATCTAGGGATATAGTACTGGGTGTCCCACAAGGGTCTATACTGGGCCCGCTCCTCTTTAGCCGATTCATCAACAGGCTTCCAGAGGCCTGCAATAGCAAGATTATTCTGTATGCAGATGATGCTGTCATCCTTCGTAGTAGTGCCTAGCTTCAGCACCTACAGGATGATTTGCAGTACTCATTTCGCAGCTTGGAGGACTGGTTCAGCTCTCAGAAATTGTTTCTCAATTACAAGAAGACAAAGACAATGCTGATAACCACTCACCAGCACAAGATCTCCCCTCTGTCCCTTACTATTACTAACAACAAGGCTGCTCCACTTGAGGTCAACTCTTTTAAATACTTGGGCATGATCACTGATGACACCCTCTCATACAGATCAGGTCGTCAAAACAGTGAACACCAAACTTGGAGTTCTCTACAGGCACAGACAGTACCAAACTCCTGAGGCACTCAGGTTGGCAGTCTCCTCTTCCATCTTGTCTGTTATTGACTACGGACTCATGGTCTATGGGCTGGCATCAGACACTGCACTAAACCGAGTAAGCATGGCCCTCAAATAGGCCTGAAGGCTGGCTCTAGGGGCTGATAATCTCCTACACACTTGCTCTATGAGTGCACTAACTGGCTCAGTCGTGCAAGCAGAATCAAATACCAAACGTGCCTGCTTGGCATGAAATCTCTCCTAGGTAATGCTCCACTGGCCTTCAAAGAACTGCTTCGGTGAGGTAGTTCCGGGTATCACACTAGAGGGCAGACTCGCAGCCCACTTGCTATCCCCTTCAGAAAAATGGTGCTTGCCCAATGGTCCTTCACATATAGGGCTTCTTCTTGGCTAAATGAGATCCCAGCATGCATTTTACTCATTAACAGCCTCCCTATCTTCAAGGTGGAACTAAGACGTCACCTTGCCAAGGCTAAGGTACGTAGCTGCAGATAACCTGTAGCGCTAGCACCCAGTAGCTTGGAGTCAGCCTGCTTCTGGGATGCATTCTCTGATTTGCTACCCTACTGCCCACTAACCCTGAGTTTAAACTCCTGCTTCCTACTACTGCTTACCAGCCCTTGAACTTGAGCCTTCCATAGCCACAGCCTGTCGACAAACCTATCTACTGTCGTTAACTCAGCACTCTGTTTTAAGTCCCTCCCCTGCCACTGACCCTTCACAACTGTTATTGTCTCAAAGCACCTGTCTTCCCCCCAGCTTATTCTGTGTATGGTCCTCCCTCACATTGCTCCCTAGTATGTTCCTACTAGGTCAGTCCTGCACAGAAAATTACCCCCCACCCTTGACTTGAATTAATGACAAAGCCTCCTCTTGGCTGCATTAACATACAGGGTGCAAAAGCCTACTTTGAGTCGCTCACCTCCTGACTTTATATGAAATAACAACAATGCCTCTCCTGGCTGCTTCACCTCCTGCTAAATTAGTTCCTTAAACCCACAGCACTCACCATGTACCTTGGGTTGTACTAACTGCAATATGTACTCCTTTATGAGACAGCTTACAATTGTCAATAGTCAGACCAATTATTTCTTGTATTTTTTGTCTGTATACTTGTGCACCCATACTTTGTAACTACCTTTCTGTGTTGTCCTCCTATCAAGATGTGGAACCTTTGAAAAAGACCATTTTGCTCAAAGGTTATGTCTGAATGAAGAAATAAATAAAAAAAATATACAAAAAGGGCATTATTTTTAACTGAGGCAGGGTTCTTATTACAAATTGACTGCCAAAGTTAAAGATAACAATGTATAGAATACCCTTCTGTTAGGAAAAAGTACATATTTTTCTCTTTGTGCTGGAAGCAAAATCTAGGTTAAGCCATCAGCCTCACATGAGCGAAAACCTTATCAACGTCATCACAAATTCACCTATTTTCTTAATGCATTATTTTCTGTGTTAAGTATGGCAGTCACATCCTGTGATACCACCCACAAAACCACTGACTTACTGTATTACTCAGATCTCCACTGCTAACACAGCTCTGTGATGCAAAACCTTCTGGAGTTTTTGGTACTTTTTATAAAAAAAGGAAATGCTTATAGGGGTTTTCCAACATCCTTAAGTTGTTAAACTAATGAACTAGAATTACGGTTTAATTGCACCACAAAAGGAGAAGCACTTCTTTTGGTATTACTTGTCTTAATTGTTGTGTCTTAATTAACAAGTTTGTAGGCAAATGACTTTTTTTGTTAAAACAATTCCATGTCAGTGTTAATGTGCTCCAGTGCCTGGTGTATTTGATAAATGTTTGCGTTGTTCCAAGATGAGGCAAAGTTCAGGCTCCTTACTTTATTGAGGCATGTGATTATCAGCCACTAAATGCAGTACTAGAAATGTGACTGAATTGTATTCTTTTCAGTAAAATCTAGGATAGCTACATAAATTTGCAGTATGCACTCATACACCCCCATCAGGACACATTGCTAGGCACTTAATTTTCAACTTTGTACAGTGGAGTGGAACAATTCCCAACCATTTGAACCTGTGTTGCATTGATAGGAATAGGGGTGTAGCAAAATGATGCATCCTGGTATTCCCAAGTATAAAAGGTAGAATTTGCAATTGGCCCCCTCCGTTTCTTTTCCATCACCTACATAACGTGTCTTGCTGAGTGGTTTTAATATTGTTCCCCAAAGACTGATCTGTTTAGGCTTGAAGCTTTCTGATGTGAACCTTCTTGCAGATTCCATATCCCAAACATTCCATTTATGCATGTGACCCAGCACTAGATTAAGGAAGCTAGTTAATGAACTGCAGCATTCAATTGTTATTAAAGTCTGAACAAGCACTTAGTCTAATGCTTTAGAGCAAGTCGAGCGTCAAGGCCCTAATGAAGCTAAGGCTGAAGAACAATATGGATAAAGCTTGGAGGAGCAATAAATTCATTTTTGTAATAATTAAAGCCTAAGGCAGCATGTTGAGCAACAACCCTGACACAGCTGGTTTACTGGATAACAGACATGTTGCTAGACTTCCCAGGAACTGTTGTTCCTTGAATTCAAGTGTCTGGGCAGGGAACAATCTTGTTCCGAATTATTCACATTGTTACTACATTCTTTTTTTGGGGGGGAGGGGGGTGCCGTAGACGTTCATCTCTCATTAACAAGGCTTTAGAAACTGCCAATCAAAAGGTAAGTACACTTGCCATGCAGCTGAGCAGAGTTCATGCTCTGAGCCAGGACACTGCATACCGGGTTGCAGAGTTATAGGAAAAGCATATGTTTTGGACAAGTCCTACCTTGGTAAGAGAGAAGACCTTCTGCCAGTATATGACTACTCCCTTGATGACCATAAAGGAGGAAATTATGCAGGCAGGAGCAACTGGCACAGTCAGTTACCCTGATGCTGCTACCAGTAGTCTGCATGACATTCAGCATGGAGGAGGGTGGATGGGCATGCCCAGCCACTCTTTCGGTTGCCAGAAGGGCAGTCTTAAAGGGCCTGCACCTGTGGAAAGGGGAATCATGGACTACAGTGTGTTATTGGTCACAGCAAAGACCTGGCCTCCATTACCCTCATCAGGATTGAGCAAGTTCCTGCCATTTACATCTCCTCCCAAAACTAGAGCAAGCCATTTGTCCTGGAGGTGGAACGTTGGCCTCAGAGCTTCATCCTGGTGGGTAAGCCACAGTCAAATCCAGGTGGCAGTTTGTATGTTTGGACAGGGGTGACAGCAAAATTTCTTTGAGCAGGATAAAGACTGAATGACAGTGGAAGTAAAGGGAGAACCAGGACAAGGTGTTGTGCAAAAAAAAGTGCTGCCAGCCCATCAGCACGGCAGTACTGCCACCTCTTATAATGCTGGCAACCCAGGTTTGGGAACGGGCCTGAATTGTCAGAGGGCCGGCCGGGGAGAAGGATAGGTTTGTCCCAGACGACACTCTCCTCCTTTGGGGGGGGAGCACAGGCATCTACACTACTGCCCCCTGGGTGTCAGTGCAAGTGGGGGGGGAGCACAGGCATCTACACTACTGCCCCCCTGGTGGTCAGTGCAAGTGGGTGCTGGAGATCAAGGACTGAGGATGCCGACAGTACAGTGACATGCACCACTATGCTCCACTGTGTACATGCATGTCAAGCCCATATGCTGGCATCCTAAGGGAAGAGAAAAACAAGAGGCACCCCCCCCCAGCTGTGATATAGTGAAGCCAGCCCCAGCTCCAAAGGCACCCTCCCCACCACCACCAACTGAGGTGCCACGTCATCAAACATGATGTCTGTTTGGGACCCCTGTGACCCTGCCTTGGGGGGCAACCAGGGAGGAACAGGCATGGGGTAAGTCCCAGAGGAGGAGGATGATGGGGGTTATGGGCAGTGATACAGTAGAGGAGCGCAGACCGGACAGTAGCCAGGGTAAACAAGAAAAAAGTGTGTATGTGTTGGAGGGGTGCTGTAAAACAGTTAAGAGTTCAATCACATTTTCAGTGAGCCCCTACATTTCATTAAAAATTATAAAAATATATATATTTTTACAATACCAGTGGGTGTTCCTTTTGTGCCATATTCATCAGCAGAAGAGTGGAGACAACCTAGACCACAAAAGTGCCAGCAACAAGGTGCACAGAGCATGAAAAAATGTTTGTTACTTACCAGATAATGGTAGATCTTCAAAAGGATCTCCATAGAGCCATAATACATGGGACAGTATGTCGTTGAAATCAGGACCTCACAGAAAGCTTTTGCAACATGAGGATGCCCATGTTGATATGCCTATGTGCATGTCACCTGTGTAACCTGGGAGGCCCCCCAACTACTTCAGCTTCCCACCTTTTTTTTTTTTTTTTTTATAATCACGACTATTTTTAACTCCCACTGCGGCACACTCTGGCTTGGGGCATCCAGCCGTCGGCTCTGCCCACCCAGAGAGCTGGATAGCTCGAACTACACCCAGCAGGATCTGGGACGGCTGTCATGCCATCCTGCTGGAGGGCTCCCCTCTGCCTCTACCAGCCAGAATAGCCCTGGACCCTCCCCGATAGGACTCCGCCGAAGTCCTCTGGGCAGCTCAGAGCACAGCCATCAAGCTACATGGTCGCACCCAGCCATTTTTTCCTCTAGTTGGCCCCTGGAGAGTGGACATGCAATGACATTAAGGCACAACATGCTGATGTCCGCCGCGCTCACCCTCTACTGTCACTGATGCTAGTAGTGCCCCCGGGTGTCCCCAGGGGCTGCTACAGTGTGGTGACGTTCCATAGCCCAACCCAGGACTAGGAAAGGAGTCTATCACGCTCGATCCCAGTCCTCCCCAGCTGACCCTTGATGGCCCGGGCTCATTCCTGAACCCGGGTCGCTGGCATGGCACGGGGTGTGGCATCCAGGGCCTCAACCCTCAGTGCCACTGGGCCGGCCATCAGCTTTCCACCTTTAGTGACTGGAGTTCTAAAAATATTCCCTAGAAGCTGGACTGGGGCCACCCACACAAGTCATCATGCACAGAGAGGCAGTGGGAGATAAACACATCCCTGCATACAGCAAGTGGTAGTGCTTGATAAACGTGATAGATTCACTGTGCAGTGCTGTGCCAAAAAGCTGTACGGACAGATCCACCATATTAGGGGGGGATGGTGGACAAGAAAGCTATGGCTCTATGATGATCCTCTCTAAGATCTCCTGTATCAATACAGTCACAGTAAATTGGACAGTTATTGAGCATTACCAACCCCAACCTGTTGGAGAAAAAACACAGACTTACCCCTTACGATAGCAGGCCTTGTCCAACAGCAAGTCCAAATCCTGCCCTTCTATGGGAGACCAGATCCAAACTGTGATTCTCAGTACAAGTACGGCTCAAGTTCCAGTTAGCAGCCTTGCAAATGTCAGCATCTGAAACAGACTAAAAGCAGGACACCAAGGCCACCATGACTCATGTAGTGTGACCCACAACAGAACCTGGCAGGTCCTGCCATGGTTGTCTGTGGCAGAACAAGATGCAGTAGGAGGGTCATTTGCAGAGGCACTATTTGGAGGCAGGTTTACATCTGGTGCTAGAGTCAAAGGACACAAACAGTTGAAAGGACTAGGCACTGTCCTTTGCACTGTCCAGGTAGTACTGAAGGATCCTGTGGATGTTGAGAGTGCTGCATCACTTTACCCAGGTTATATGGGGATTGAGAAGAACAGGCGAATCAAAGGACTGATTCAATATGAAACACCACTGTTGGCAAGAATTTGGAGGAGAGTATACAGTGCCACGCTGTCCTTGTGGAACACCAGGAAAAGGTCATGAACCACAGCCTGCAGTCAAGACATGTCTGGTGGAGGTAATAGCAACAAAGAATAAAGCCTTCCAGGATAGATACTGTGCTACTTGTCACAGGAAGATGCAGGCTTAAAAGTGTGATTTTTTTTTGTTTTGTTTCTAAGGGATTCAAGCACAAAGTTCGTGTCCCAAACCAGAACAGGGTTGTGAACCAGAGGGGCCACATCTAGTAGACCCTTCAGGAATCTGAGAGCCACAGCCAGCTGAGCCACAGTCCTGTCCCTGAAAGGGACATGGAAAGTCAAAATGGTCAACAGGTCAACCTTCTCGGAAGAGTACTGCAACCCTGACTATGACAGAGACTGGACTTAGTATAGCAACCCCTTAACAGGGCAAGTGAAGGGTCCAGGGATGTGAAGTGGGGTGAAATACAACCTGGCACCCTATAGTAAAACACTTTCACTTCAGGAAGTAGCCTGGCAGAGGATTTTCCAGAGCAGGCAGGATGAGTTGAGACCATGGCTGAGACCCAGAGGAAATATAGACTTTGACAGCAGATAAGGACCACTTGGCCCACCCAGTCTGCCCATTTCCCCTTCCTGTTGGATAAGCTGCAGATTCTAGTTACCAACAGCCTACTTCCTGCAACCCCCCCCCCCAATACAACTGCCTTTTGTCTGTCCCATGCATGTTTGAATTCCCCAACTGTTTTAGACTCAACAACCTCCCCAGGAGGCGGTTCCATGCATCCACCACTCTCTCCATGAAAATCATTTCCCACATTACCCTGAGCCCCCCTCTATCTTTAAATTGTGCCCCCTTGTTCTTACACATCTCTTTTTCTGAAAGATTCTACCCTCCTGAACTTTGTTGATTCCCTTGAGGTACTTGAAAGTTTGCATCATGTCCCCCCTGTCCCTCCTTTCATCAAGAGTATACATATTAAGTTCTCTCATTCTCTCTTCATATGGTTTCTGATGCAGACCCCGCACCATTTTAGTTGCCCTCCTCTGGACTGCTTCCATCCTGTCTATGTCCTTGCATAGATGAGGTCTCCAAAACTGCACACAGTATTCCAGATGGGGTCTCACCAACTGTCTGTACAGAGGGATAACCACTTCCCTTTTTCTACTTGTGATGCCCCTTCCTATGCATCCTAGTATCACCCTGGCTCTCCTTAATGACTTGTTACATTGCTTACCCACCTTTAGGTCATCTGATATGACTACCCTCAAGTCCCTTTCCATTTTGTTGTTGTTAGTACCTCCCTGCTATTTGTGCTACTCTTCTCCTGGGTTTTGTTTCCCAGGTGCAATACTGCACTTCTTTGCATTGAATCTCGTTGCCATATGTCTGACCATTCCTCCAACCTTGCCAAGTCCCTTCTCATCCTTTCTACCCTCCCTTGTGTATCAACTCTGTTACAGATCTTTGTGTCATCTGCAAAGAGGCATACTTTTCCTTCCAGACCCTCTGCAATGTCACCTATAAAGATGTTAAAGAGGACTGGACCCAGTACTGAGCCCTGAGGTACTCCACTAGTAACCCCCCCTTTCTTCGGAATGCATTCCATTCACTATTACCTTCTGTGTCCTGCTGTGCAGCCAATTTGCTACCCAGGCTACCACCCTGGAACCCACTCCCAGGCTGGCTAACTTGATTATTAGTCTTTTGTGCTGGACTTTGTCAAATGCCTTGCTAAAGTCTAGGTAGGCCATATCCACAGCCCCTCCCTGGTCTATTACTTTGGTCACCCCGTCAAAGAAATCAATTAGATTTATCTGACATGACCTTCCTGCTGTAAATCCATGTTGCTTTGGGTCCTGTGCCCCCCTGGCCTCTAGGTACTCAACAATTCTTTCTTTCAGAAGTGATTCCATCATTTTCCCTACCACTGAGGTCAAGAGGAGCCTCAGTGTCCACAGGATTCAGGCCTGAAGCCTGGAATAGGCTGCAAGTTGGTTGTAAGGTTATTTACAGTAATGGGCCCTGCAGGATGAGCACATAAAAGAAACATATGCTAAGATTCTTCAGTCAATAATGACCATAACACCCAAGCTGTCACAAGTGGGGGATGATCAGGAGGGTTGTCCAGAAGATCCAGAGCATGCCCCTTTTCTATGATCTGGAGAACCCATGTGTCTATAGCCACCACTCTCCACAGATCTAAATGAAAGGACAGTCAGCCCCCTATGACAACCCCTGGAGGTAAGTGGTGGTTGGGGGGTGTACAAGTAGTCAGGCTGAGCTGGTTGGGGTGGCTCCACTGGTTCCACCACCTGTAGGTGCTTTTGAATGGGCACCTGGGGCTGGAGCCATGGCAGGGACTGGCAAGGCCCCGGCTCCTCTACCCCTGCTCTGCTGTCTGGGGTTAGGTGCTGTCCCCAAACATCAGCTGGGTGAAAGACACCCCTACATACAGAAATGTGCCACCAAAACCTTTAGTACATTAAAGAACAGTTACGTAAAAATGTACTGTAACTGTAGATGTTCGAGTAGTGTCTCTTGCAGTAGGTAATACTTGTGGGTTATCAGCAGAGTTTGCTGTGGCGCACGGCAGCTCTTCTAGCAATTTTTCACCAGGGACCACCCATACGACATCAGCTTCCTGTTTCCTATAGGAGTGTGGGTGGTCCCTGGTATCCTCAGTTCCCCCGCCGGATTCAGCTCACAAAGCGAAGACTGAGGGGAAGCCGAGGTACCAAAGGAGTCCCAACCCATAGTCATTGGACCAGAATTTGCTCTCAGAGAAGAAGGGGGACAGAGGGTGGGAACAAACCTACTGGAAGAGACACTCCTCGAAGATCTACTGGTACACTAAATTTTTACGTAACTGTACTATCTTCCATGGAGTGGTCTCTTGCAGTAGGTAATACTTTTGGGATGAATCCCAGCAGTAATGTCCATATGGGAGGACAGTTATGACAGAAGACCTTGCAGGACTGCACGGCCAAAGGCCACCCTACGTCGTGAGGCAATATCCAGATTATAATGCCTTGTGAAGGCATGAATCATGGACCAGGTAGCCGCATTGCAGATATCTGAAATGGAGGCTCCTTTAAAGCAAGTCACAGTAGTGGCCATAGTTCTAGTGGAGTGGGCTTGGACAGTTCCAGGTAAAGGCTTGTTGTATTGTTTGTAACAAAAAGTAATACAATTGCCAACCAAGATGAAAGAGTATGGTTAGCAACCAGAAGGCCGTTGCGACCCGGGGCAAAAGGGACGAACAGTTGAAACGTCTTTCTAATCGATTGTGTTTGATTAGTATACTAGCGTAGTATACGATGGACATCTAAAGTATGTAGTAGATGTTCACCCTGATTGGAGCAGTCAGGATAGCAGACCAGAAGCTCCAAGGACTGATTTAAAGTATGTTTGGAGACTACTTTAGGAAGGAAGCAAAGGTTGGTATGAAGGACCACCCTGTCTTTGTGGAAAATCAAGTAAGGTACCCTACACATGAGCGTATGAAGCTCGGACATACGTCAAGCGGAAGTGACAGCCACCAGAAATAGGGTTTTCCATGAAAGAAAACAAAGGTCAAGTGGCTGCTGGCTCAAAAGGTTCAAGGGTCAATTTTTCTATCATAAAATTGAGATCCAATGGAGGAGTAGGTCTTCTAATAGGTGGTTTAATATGTAACATTCCTTTCAAAAGCATTTTAGCTAGATTATGTTGGTACAGTAACCTGTCATCTAGAGGTTCATGGAAAGTTGAGATGGTGGCCAAGTGGACTTTGATGGAAGAGTAACTTTAAACTGGACTCAGATAGTGAGGCCAGGTACTCCAGAACCTTCATCAGTGGACAAGAGTAAGGGTCCAAAGATTGAGGTGCAGACCATATGGAAAAGCATTTCCATTTGGAATTGTATGTTGCTCTTGTTGCTGGTTTATGGGAGGCCAAGAGAATATTGGCAACAGGAGAGGACACTTGTAATCTAGTTATGAAAGCATCCTCAGGAGCCAAGCGTGAAGGTGTAACGCCTTCAGGTTTGAATGTAGGAGAGACCCATGACACCGAGTCAAAAGGTCTGGACTGACTCGCAATGGAACGGGGTCCCGTACTGACAGTTGTAGGAGATGGGGAACTACATTTGGTGATGCCACACTGGGGCTACGAGTATCACTGTGGTTGGTTCTAGTTGTAGTTTCAGTATGGTCAGTTGCAGGAGAAGGACGGGGGAGGGGAGAAAGCATATAAGAAGAGTCCTGTCCATGGTTGGGACAGGGCATCCATGGACTGTCCCTTTTTGTTCGGGATAATGGAAAAGTACTTGGGAAAATGGTAATTCACTGGGGGAGGCAAACAGATCCAGCTGTGGAGTGCCCCATAGGTTGAAGATTTCTTAGAGTATTTGCTCATGAAGTGTCCATTCATGAGTGGCGGACTGTCGACTAAGCCGGTCAGCTAAGTGGTTGCAATGTCCCGGTAAGTGGACAGCTGTTAGCGTCAATTTTTGCTGGATGGCTTCTTGCCAAACTGCACAAGTCTCCATGCATAGGGTGTGGGATTTTGTACCCCCTTGCTTGCTGAAGTAGAATATTACTGCAGTGTTGTCTGACTGGATCAGCAATGATCCTGGCGTGAGGTAGGGCTGGAACACCTGAAGGCCTAGACAGGCTGCTTTCATCTCTAGGAGATTGATATTAAACCGACAGGAAGAACCGAGCCACCGGCCTTGTGTCTGATAAGGACTGAAGTGCACGCCCCATTGCTGTAGGGAAGCATCCGTGGTCAACGTTTGCATGGGAGGGGGAGACCGGAAAGGCATTCCTTGATCCAGATTGATTCTGGTTGTCCACCATGTCAGGGATGACTTTAGAGAGGGAGTGACCCTGATTTTGTCTTCGAACTGTCCTGTTTTTTGGGACGATTGATTCTGAAGGGTCCACTGGACAGGTCTCATATGGAGACGGGTGAATGCCACTTTAGGGATGGCAGCGGACATGTGACCCAGAAGGCACAGCATTTGTCTGGCTGTGACTATTTTCTGAGTCTGTATGTGTGATGCCAGAGATATGTGTATATATGTGACCCAGTAGGTGGAAGCATAGAAATTGGGGGGGCAGGGTGGATGGGGATATGTAGGTAGGCATCCTTCATGTCTAGGGTACAAAGCCAATCACCTTGTTTCAGGATTGGCATGATAGCAGGTAGGGTGATCATGCGAAAATGTTTGTACTGAATGTAAAGATTCAGTGGCCTAAGATCCAGTATTGGTCTGAGGTCTCCTGTTCGTTTGGGTACCAGAAAGAAGTGGGATTAAAATCCTGTTTGATGTTCTAAAAGGGGCACTGGTAAAACAGCCTTTTTGGTCAAAAGGGCCCTCAATTCCTCCTGTAAGATGGGTATATGATCTGGAGGATAAAGAAACTTCCACGGAAGACAAGGGTGTGGGGTGGAGATGAACTCCAGAGTATGACCCTTTGTATAATCTGAAGTACCTATTTGTCTGAAGTGATCATTTGCCAGGCCTCCAGATGGAGGGAAAAATGACCCCCCCACAGCCTCCAAGGCCTGGTCAAGGAGGCGGGGGGAAAAATCTAGTGGGTCACTGGGAGGTGGGCTGCCCAGCCCCTCCTGGAGGTTGGGAGCGGGCATTCCTGGTGGCAGAGGCATTGCCTCTGGTGGATTGAGTGTGACCTCTGAAGCCACCTTCATTATTACCTCTGTATCTTCCACCTCTTTTGGAATAAGAGGAGTGTTGTAGCTGGAGTATGACACATGCCATGGACCGTACGGAGGGTTCTGCCTGATGCCTGCAAGTCATCCAGTAAAGTTTGAGAACCTGGCCCGAACAACTTGGACCCGTTAAAGGGGGCATTAACTACTTTATGTTCTAAGTCCGGTGTAAGGCCTGAAACACAAAGCCAGGCATGGCGACGCAAGATGATACCAGTGGCTGGTAGTCGGGCTGAGGTATCTACGCCATCATATCCCAACCTGAGAAAGTGACGGGAGATAGAATTACTAGTTGTCACTGTAGCCAATAATTTATCCCTTTCCTGTGAGGGAGGGAGTTTACTGATAAGCTCAATGGCAGAGAACCCAAGGTTAGGCTGATATTTAGTCATATGACCCATATAGTTTAAGATTCTGATATTCAAAGCACCTGAGGAAAAGACCTTTTTCTCCAGATAGTCAATTCTTTGGGATTTCTTATCTGGGGTAAGGAGCTCATGTGCTTGGGTTTTTGGTATGGTCATGAGCGGCAGTAATGACCACAGATTCTGCCTCTGGAATACTGGACAGAAAGGGATGGTCTAGAGGAGCCCGATATAGACGATCCACTTTGCGGGGAACTGCTCTAATAGCTGAAGGCTGATGCCAAGCAGCCAGCATGGCATTCTGGTAGGTTGGTATTAGTGGGGGAACCACTAAAATAGGTTCCTAGGGTAATTCAAGGTATGCTGCCATATCCTTATGTTGTTTGTCATGTTCAGTAGTCGAGAATCCCATGACCTTTTGTATTTGAGCCATCATCTCACTAAAGGTTGGGTCATCTGGAGGAGAGGCTGCGGCAGGTATAGCCAGGTCCTCATCCAGTGAAAAGATTTATGAATAAGGAGATTCAGGACTGGGAAAATCCAGATCTTGGAACTCTTCAACTTCAAGATCATCGGGAAAGTCATCCGGTAAATTCTTGTTCATCTGACAAATAGTCCTCTATGAAAGGAGGAGGGGACCAGGGTGGTATAGTATCCCTGTCACTATGAAATCTTTTAGGCGGAGGGAGAGGAGGAGATCATGAAGGATCACCCAGCGCCCCAGAGTCAGAGGCCTGAGAGTGCCGCGTGGCATGTAAGAGCTGTCAGACTATGTTGGTGATGTCCCTTTCTTGGGATGAAGGGGGGCATGTTGGGAAACAAGACAGGTAATGGAGGGGATTCAACGCATAGTATGAGCAGGTTGTGCCCTTGGGTGGTAAGGACCTGGGTCCCGATCTCTTGTCTGCCTAACCCCTATAGGAAGCCACCTGTGAAGGCGGAGGGGCAGTTAGTAAGGCCTAAGCCATAGATTTTTTCCCTGAGGAATGCTGGGTCTCGTCGATGGACCCGCAGGGGAAAAGGAGTTATTTTCACTTCAATTGTCAGATGCTGTCAACGGGAGAGGAGCCCCGTCGATGGAACAGCTGTATATTTAGCTGCTTATAAAGCACTGGAAAGCATGGTCGACGAGAGGGTATAAGCGTCCATTGATGGTGCAGTTATAGTTTGAACTGCATTTAAAGCGCTGGAAAGTGCAGTCAATGAGAGGGTATGAGCCCCTGTCGACGAAGTAGTTAGAAGATGCCCCGTCAACGGAGGGACAACTGAAACGGTGGCCGTCAACAGGCAATGAGGCAGGGAGTGTGAGTAGGGTTTCTCCTTTTTCTGCCTGGAATGAGAACCAGTAGAAGGGGAGCCCTTGGTATGAGCCCCCTGGTTCTCCAAGAGAGAAATTTTCTGCTCCATCAAAAGTTGTTTAATTTCAAGCAACCGTCGTTGACGAGTTGCCTGATGAAATTCCTGACATAAACTGCAGGAATTGGTGTCGTGTGTGGGTCCCAGACACCTTACACAAAGTGTGTGATTGTCAAAGTGGTATATCTTCCTACCAGAACAGCAGGAACGAAATAATGCTCGTTTGTTGAAAGAATCTGTAGACTTGGTTCATCTTAGTTCCAAATTTCTCGTCGATGACTGCTACACAGAAGTTGTACTAGCTGCTACGCGAGGTGAAGATGGTGGGAAAATGAATTGAGGATACCAGGGACCGCACTTATATAAGAAACAGGAAGCTGATGTAATGTGTGGGCGGTCCCTGGTGAAAAACTACTAGACGACCTGCCGAGCGCTACAGCTACCTCTGCTGGTAACCCAAAAGTATTACCTACTGCAAGAGACCACACCGTGGAAAATCTAATATTACATATCAGAACAGACTGACAAAGATAAACCTTATGTCATTGGAGTAATGAAGAGTTTGTCGTGATTTGTTACTTATGTTTGATGTAATAAAAGATGAATATCTGTTCAATAAGATTAATCTTGAATTTAAAAGTACAAAATAACACCAGAGGGCATCTATTACAAATCTGCAGTAAAAGGTTTAACTCAAGAAAGAGATAATTTTTACCCAACGAATAGTGAACCTGTGGAACCCTCTACCAATAGAGGTAATTGCAAGTAAAAATAAATCGGGAGTTCAAAAACAGATTAGACAGATACTTGGGTGAAGTTAATAACATTACATTACTACACAAATGGAGCAAAATGGGCTATAACCCCAATAGCTCCTACCTACTTTTATATGAACTCTTACCCCTAGGTTGGGTATGGTAGAGGGAGTGTACAGACTTTTAAAGTCCTGCCTGAGGCTTAGAGATCTTTGATAGTCTCCTGTACATAGTGACCAAACAACTTTTGCCCTCTGAATGGGGCATTAAGAATGGATTGTTGGACATAAGCATCAGAAATATCATAGGCTGTGCAGAGCAAATGTTTGCCCACATCAGTACCAGCTGTCAAAGTGTTCAGCAGTTCTTGCTTTGTGGTTCCCTCAAGCAAGGCCTGTGCAGCAACTTTATCCTTCCTCCAGAGGGTGTTCCGACATCTCACCATGTGGGCTTGGTAGTTAACAATACACAGGCCCAATGATGCAGAGGTCCAAGTTCTCTTACCCATGACATCCTACGACATCCAGCCTCCTAAATTCCTCATCAGGAGGAAGGGAACTCAGGTGTTTAGGTGTCCTAGACCTGTTATGGTCAGCATTAATCACAAAGTCTGCCTTAGGCTGTGTGGCATAAAAAGGCATCCCAGAAGGGGCATAATACATTTTATCTGCTTTTCTGGGGATAGCTGGTATACTGTTTTGTCTGTACCAAGCTGCACAGGTGGAATCTTCTGAGGCTGTGAGCAGAGGAGGCACCCCACTAAAGCAGGAGATTCTGGGAACTCCAAGAACGCCAGCAGGTTCTTTTTAGTGGTATACTGCTCTTCTGATGCAAAGCCCATGGCAGCCTGCATTTACTGCATAATGGTGAAAAAAGTAGGGTCCTCCTGGAGGGGACTATGGTGTGTTCACCATAGTCTTCACTGCATGTGGAGAATGAAGAGCTGGTGCCAAGTTCATATTGGTACTCAGCTTAATCCTCACACTACTCGTCATCCTGCATTATTAGATCAGGACTGTACTCATATTCATCATTGACCAGGTCGATGGAAAGGAGGGACTGTGCTGGTGACGTTGGCATAGTAGGTGGCTGTGGAAAGGGAGTTCCTTGTGGCACTGATGGGGGATTGGTAGGAGTCCTTGTTTACAGTCCCCCTGGGACAGGGAGGCCAAGCAGTAAACATCTAATCATGTGTAATAAAGACATGGGAACTGCTTGAGTGTCAGCACCCCATTGGCTGACAGGGGAGGCAGAGAAAGTGACGTACTAGCCATAATAGGCCTGGTAGTGCCTATGCTCAACATGCAGGTACTCCTTGGGCACCCTCCCAGTATATGTACAGTTCAAAAGATAATGTTGGGGGCTGATCCAGACTTGTACTTGAGGACAAAGGTAGGAACTCAGTCAACTCTGAAAAAAATGTCTCTAAGTACTCTTATTTCATCTAAGGTTTGCATATAGATCACCATGTCATGTGGCAGGACCCCCAACATTTCGCCCTTTATAGGGGCCTCTTCACGGATGACATGGTGTGCTTCTAAGATCCTTGCATGCTTTCCTTGCTGCTGCCATATAATGTAAGCTGTGATCCATTTAATTTTAACGTCATGGATTACTCTAGGGAAGATTCAAGAGAGCCACAAAGAAACAGATGTGCTGCAAGAAACAAAACTGTGAAAGGGTTTCTATCCACGTCATGAATTAACAAAACTTTACCAATAAAACAACGAGAAGAATAGGATTCCCTTGACTAATCCATGAAATTAAAACTAAATACTGCTACTCCTAATATAAACCGTAGCTGTACTTGTAAACATCTTAGACCTATCTTACTTTCCAGTGCACGTAACTTCCTTTTCACTGGTATCGAATCCCATACATTGCCTCTTTTTGTAGTGACTTCCACTTTTTTTCTTGCGACTCTCTAACTACCTCCCTTACTTGTACCCCTCCATGTCATCCCATCTGGTGAATAACCCCCACACACACTCCCTCTACACTCTCCCTCTACCCCCCGATCCACACTCTGACCCCTCTTACCTCCCTCCTCCTTCCTCCTGCACCCCTTGATTACTTTTTGCCCTTCATCCCCCCCCCCTCCTTCCCTCCTCTCTTTCCCCTTGTTCCCTAGTCAACGTGGCCACCTCTTCCTTTTTTTCCTTCTCTGACCCACTTCCACCTATTATCATACGCACTCTAGTCTGTTCTCTAGTATGCAATGCCTTCAGCACGAATGGAGAACCCCACGTCAGGGCCTAAGCCAAAGACTGATGGCTCAGCAACACCATTAGTGTCTGTATCAGAAGGTGGCTTCAGCTCATTCAACTGAGTCTCTGAATGGGATGCAGTCAGGTGAACCCAGTACTGAGGGGATAACAACAAAGTAGTATAAAATAGAATACAAATAAAAAAAAAAAACACACACACACACACCAAAAAAGCCAAGGCCTAAAACCCCAAATTTAGCAATTCAAAAACCTACCAGCTTCCCCCAATGCTGCACTATGCAAAAAGAAGGAAATGCTAGCTCCACCGCCTTACTAAAGTACAGTTACGTAAGAACTTACCGTAACAGTAGATCTTTGAGAGGAGCTCTTGCAGCAGGCTATAACATTTAGGACTATGCCGCAGGCACTAAGGACCCACGGTAAGACTTCTGCCAGCAATACCCGAAGCAGGGACCACCCCGGCCTTGGCCCTTGACGTCGGTCCTGGTACAGAGGGGCGGATCCAGCTCCATCTCAGTTCTCCCGCCAATACCCAACAGAAGGCCCGACAAGAGAAGGAGGCGAAGCCTACCATCTAGAAAGGAAAGAAAATAGACCTGCACTCTCCGAGGGGGAAGGCGGGAAGGAAACAGCGCCTGCTGCAAGAGCTCCTCTCGAAGATCTACTGTTACGGTAAGTTCTTATGTAACTGTACTATCTTACTTCGAGTGGGAGCTATTGCAGCAGGCTATAACATTTAGGACTGAATCCCAAGCAGTCCCATAGCAAGGAGGTAGCCGACCCCGGGAGGAGGAATATGCTGACTCCAGAGGCCCTTAGGACAAAAGTCCTTGCAAAACCACTAGGCCGAAGCCAGCACGGCATCTGGAGACGATATCCAAGCTATAATGCTTGATAAAGGTATGCACCGAGTTCCAGGTCGCGGCCGCACAAATGTTCTGGATAGCGACATTCCGCATGTCGGCAAAAGAAGCCGACACTCCCCTGGTGGAGTGACCCCTAACCGGGCCCGGCAGGGGTTTATTGTGATGCTTGTAGCAAAACGAGACGCAACAGGCTATCCATTTAGAGATAGTCTGCTTGGACACCAGTTGACCCAAGCGATGTGGTGCAAAAGCCACAAAGAGTTGCTCCGATTTATGGTGCTGAACCGTTCTGTTGAGGTAATACCTCAGGGACCTGTGGACATCCAATGTGTGGAGGAGAGCCTCCCCTCTATTGGAAGGGGAAGGAAAATAAACTGGAAGATCAACCGACTGGTTGGGGGTCAACTCAGAGACCACCTTGGGAAGAAACTTAGGATTAGTTCTGAGGGAAACCCTTTCCCTATGAAAAACCAAATAGGGCTCTTTACACATCAGAGCCTGAAGCTCGGAAACCCTTCGAGCTGAAGTAACAGCAACCAGAAAACAAACTTTCCAAGAAAGTTAATACCTCTCACAACTTGCCGCAGGCTCAAAAGGAGGAAGGGTGAGTTTCTCCAACACAAAAAGGAGGTCCCAGGGTGGGACAGGGTCCCTAATGGGAGGTCTCATGTGTAGAATCCCCTAAGGAAGGCGCAGGCTACATCTAACTGCGCCAATGCTCTCTCTCCCACGAGAGCATGATAGGCGGAAATTGCCCACATGTGCACCTTGATAGAGGAATAGCTCAGGCCTTTCTCGTACAAGGAGAGGAGATACTGCAAAGTGGAGCTCACAGGGCAGGTGACGGGATCCAAATGTTGCGGCAAGGCCCAAAGACAGAAACGCTTCCACTTCATAGTGTAAGTGGAGCGAGTAGAGGGCTTTCTTGTGGACGCTAAGACCTCAGCCACTTCCGGGGAAACCCTGTATCTGTTTTTAGCTACGTCTGAAGGAGCCAAGCATGAAGGTGCAGGGATCTGAGATCCGGGTGAACTAGAGACCCCTGGTCCTGGGACAGCAGCTGCGAGCAAATCAGCAGCGGGAATGGAGGTTTCTGGGACAACCGCTGCAGGAGTGGGAACCAAATCTGTCAAGGCCAGTTGGGGGCCACAAGGATCATCTGGGCCCCCTCTGCCTGTAGTTTCAGCAGAACCCTCTGAATGAGAGGGAAGGGCGGAAAGGCATAAAGAAACCTCCCTGCCCAGCAAAGGGATAACGCGTTTGGCCAAAAAACTCCAGGTGCGTGCTCTCGCAAGCAAAACAGTGGCAGTTTGGCGTTGCATGGTGACGCAAAGAGATCCAACTTGGGAAGACCCCACCTGTCGAAGAGCTGATCCACTACAGACTGTAGCAACTCCCACTCGTGTGCTCTGGTCCGCGACCTGCTGAGGTTGTCGGCCAGATCATTTAGGATGCCTGGAACGTGCATGGCGGACAGAAGAATGCCCTGTTCCAGTGCCCAGTACCAGACTCTCATCACCTCCCTGCAAAGAGGATAGGAATGGGTGCCTCCTTGCTTGTTGATGTAAAAGACGACTGCCATGTTGTCCGTCTGAATTAGAAGAGAGCCCGGTACCAGATCCTCCCGAAACGCCTGAAGAGCATAGAGGACCGCTCGCATTTCCAGCACATTGATGTGGAGGGACCGTTCCTCGGGTGACCAAACCCCTTGCGTTTGATGAACACCCAGGTGAGCCCTCCAGCCCAGGTCCGATGCGTCCGTCGTTAGAGTCTGATGTGGAGGCTCCAGACGAAAACTGACCCCCTTCTCCAGATTGCTGGGGTCTAACCACCAAAGCAATGTTCTCCTGACTGGCTCCGAGATCCTGACTAAGGTGTCTAGGTCATCGTAGCATTGGTCCCACTGCACCCTGAGCATCCATTGTGGGACTTTCATGTGGAGGCGGGCCAAAGGTGTGACTGGAATGGCCGCCACCATATGCCCCAATAAGCTGAGGAAGTTCCGGGCCGGAACCCAAGGTGCTATGGAGATCCGTTCCGCCAATGTTTGCAAGCGAATCCCCCTGTCCTGTGGGAGAAAGGCCATGCCCTGGACAGAATCCAGGATCGCTCCTATGAAAGCGAGCTTTTGGCTGGGCTCTGGGGATGACTTTCTCAAGTTCAGGGTGATCCCCAGCTCTCGGAATAGAGTATAAGTGTCTCCGAGACAGCGTAAGAGACCGTCCCATGACGGGGCCGTAAGCAGCCAGTCGTCGAGGTAAGGAAACACATAATGCCCCAACCGACTCAGAGCCGTAGCCACCACTGCGAGGCATTTGGTGAAGACTCGCGCAGCAGAAGAGAGGCCGAACGGGAGCACCCAAAACTGAAAATGCTCCCCCTGGAAGTGGAACCTCAAAAACTTCCTGTGAGGAGGAAAAACCCCTATATGCATGTATGCATCCTGCATGTCGAGAGAACAGAGCCAGTCCCCTTGGTGCAGAAAAGGGAGGAGACCCTGAAGAGTCACCATCCTGAACTTTTTGTACTCTATAAAGAGATTTAATGGACTGAGGTCCAGAATGGGACGAAGGTCCCCAGTCTTTTTTGGGACCAGAAAAAAGTGAGAGTAGAACCCCAGCCCCGCTGATCCCAGGGGACTCTCTCTATCGCTCTCTTTTGCAGGAGGGCCTGAATTTCTCCTTCTAATAGTGGGATGTGAGAAGGAGGATAATGGGAGAGCTTTGGTGGAGTGTGTGGAGGAAACTCTGTGAACTCCAATGTGTGTCCTCTCCATACAACGTCCAAGACCCATTGATCTGTGGTAACAGAGCTCCACCCTTCGAGATGAAGGGAGAAGTGCCCCCAACTGGCTCCCCATGAACTTCTGACAGAAGGGAGGGGAGGCGGAAGGGAGAGAGGCCTGGGAGGACTTGGGCCCATGGGCGGAAGGTCCACCAGACTGCTGGTTTCCGGATCTTCTGCGGAAGCCACCTCTTTGCCCTTGCTGGTTTCCGCGGGCTGAAGTCTGATTGCCTGAGGACTTACGAAAAGGCCGACACCGATGGGGGCATCGCTGGTCGCCATGGTACATCTGGCGGACCGACCAGATCGACTTACCCGATTCCTGGAGACGGGAGATCAAAGCCTCTGTCTCCTGCCCAAACAAGATGGTACCCTGGAATGGCAAATCCCGGATACCGGGCTGCAGATCCTGGTGAAAGCCCGAAACTCTCAACCAGGCATAGCGCCGAAGGCACACCCCAGAGGCGGCCGCCCTGGCTGCCGTATCCGCAGTGTCATACGAGGCTCTCAGTACATGAGAGCCAACGTCTGAGCTCGACTGCAATAGGGCCAGGAGCTCTGTCTTCTTATCAGAGTCTGGCATTGTCTGTGTCAGCTCAAGTCCCCGTTCCCATAACACATTCTGGTACTGCACCATATGCGTGATGAAATTCAGGGAGCGAATGGAACAGGTGGAGGAAGTGTAAACTTTTTTGCCCACCTGATCCAGGTATCGGGACTCCAAGTCGGGAGGCTGGGAGCTGAGGTGTCGCGGCTGGCGAGATTTATCATGAGCAGCAGTGATCACAGATGAATCGGCCTGAGGGTGCTCCGCCAAGAAGGGTTCTGCCCTCAGGGCCTTATAGAGCCTATCCGACTTTTTGGGAACTGCCGGGATGGAGGCCGGATGCATCCAGGTGGATTTAGTAAGATCCTGGAAAGTATCCACCAAAGGAAGAATAACCAGAGGCTTCGGCTCCTTCTGCCTCAGGTATTTAGCCAGTCTCCGGCGTTCCGGGTCCAGGTCTTCCGTGTCCCACTCGTTGGAAGCCTGGATATGCCTCATGACGTCCATAAAGGTTGGATCGTCCGGAGGCGAGCGAGGCAGGTCCTTCTCTTCAGGGGAGCGCTTGAGGCTGAGAGAAGATGAAGAGGTCGATGAAGAAGAGGAGGAGGATCGACTATCCAACTTGGAATAGTCTGATTCTACCCCATGACCATGCCTACGCTGACGCTGGTGACTAGGGGGCCGATGACGGTCCGAAGACCGACTCCGGTCCCTGGACCGGTGACGGAGCAATGACCGACGTCGGTCAGGAGACAGACGCCGGGAGCGGTCCCGTTTGCGCGAGAAGGGATCCTGGAACGAGACTGGGACCGACGTTGGTCACTAGAAACCTTAGAGCGACGTCGGTGGTCCTCGGATCTAGAGCGGGAACAAGCCCTGGAAGGGGGCGAAGGATGGCACTCCGGGAAACTCAATGGAGAGGTCTCGCCCTCGGGCTGTGGTTCACCCGCAGGATCCGGCACCGGTGTCTGGGCCAGCGACGGGGAGGTTCGCTAGTGAACCTGCCCCCACCAAAACGAGAAACGCTGTTTGAGCTCATCCTGGGAGAAGATCTCAGCTGCCCACTGCGGAAAGAAGTCTCGGAGTGGCGGGACGCAGGAGAGCTCTCTGAGGGCCCAGGGAGGAGGACTTGGGTGGCAGGGGATGTCGGTAGTTCGCAAGCCAACCCGGGTCCTTAGCCCCGACCAGCGTCGGTGTAGGGACCCGACGGCGCGAGGTGACGCCAGGGGCGCTGGAGAGTCCTTAACCTCGGACGACGCCTTTAGCAATCCGGCGCCCGGTGCCGTGTATGATAGGGCAGGCTTAGTACCCCACGGACTGCTGATGACTCTTAAGCGGTGTCACCTTGACTGGCCAGCTTCTCCCCGACGGGCAGGCCTTAGCCTGAGAAGACTTGCAAATCTCCAGACCCTGAAGGACGGGCCTTTTTCAGAGAAGGCCGCGAACGCGATTTGGACCGAGACTGGGACTGGTGTCGGGACCAACTACGCTCCTTACTATGCCGTTTCTTCTCTTTTTTTTCTTCCCCTCCGATGAGTGCAGATCCATTTTCTGCTCTAGGAGGTAGGCCTTAAGGGCTTTCAGGCGGCGGATGCAGGTCCGGCTGGTAAAGGCCTGGCAGTCAGCGCAATGAGTGGTGTCGTGGTCAGTGCCGAGGCAGAAAACACACCACCGGTGTCCGTCTTTAGCAGGAATCTGCCGCCCGCAGTCGCACTTGTTAAGGTGTTCAGGGGACAGTGAAGCCCGGGAAGACATCGAACTCGGCCGGGGGAAGAAGGCCGGCGGTCGGTCTCGCGGCGGCAAACACGCAAGCGGCGCAAAATCGCGGGAAAAACGTGCGAGCAGCTGACGGCGACACTGACGCGCCGGTGGCGGAGAAAGCGGACAAAACGTCAAAAAGCGGAAGACTTGCTTGAAGAATTTCTGTTCTCGCTGAGAATCGCAGACGAAGCTAGCTTCAAGTGTGGGTATCGCGGGGAAAAGAACTGAGGTGGAGCTGGGTCCGCCCCCTCTTGTACCCTGACCGGCGTCAGGGGGGGGCGTGTCGGGGCAGTCCCGCTGGTATTGCTGGCGAAGTTTCACCTGTGGTCCTAGTGCCTGCGGCATACTCCTAAATGTTATAGCCTGCTGCAAGAGCTCCCACTCGAAGAAGATCATACTATTTGCCAGCAGATTAGGCCTGCACGTCTATCGAGTCTGCTCAAACCTCAGATCCCTAGTTGGGTGTGAAGCCTCCCCTTGTTTTCAGAAACCCCTACCATCGTCCCCACCCCCTGGGACAGGCCATCATCTGATACATCCACTTTCTGTGTCTGTCCCACCCTCTCTTGAAGCCCTCCACTGTGGATCTCTGAACCAGCTCGCCAGGCAGTGCATTCCAAGGGTCCACCACCCTCTCAGTGAAAACCTCCTCCTGTTTTCCCCTCACCCTTCCACCTTCCAACTTCAAACCATGCCCTCTGGTGATACATCCCTGCTTTAGTCTAAAGATCCCTCCATGTTTACCCTATTTATTCCCTTGAGGTGCTTAGAAGACCTCAATCATGTCCCCCCTGTCTCCTCTCCTCCAATGAAAACAGGCAGAGCTCCTCAAGTCTGTCCTCATCGTCAAATCCCTAGCCTCTGTATCATCTTAGTTGCCTCCTCTGTACCCTCTCCAGGGCTGTATGTCCCTCTTCAAGTGTGGTCTCCAGTACTGTACACAGTACTCAAGGTGTGGTCTAACCAGTCCATTGTACAGCAGAATCACTTCCTTGCTCCTAGAGGTAATCCCCCTTACGATGCATCCCAACATCCTGTTTGCCTTGCTAGTCGCTCTCCTGCACTACTCAGAGTTATTCATACATGCATCCACCATGACCCCTAGGTCTTTTTCCCCTACTGAGGCCTCCAGCACTTCCCCTCCCAGGGTGTACCTGTGTTTAGGGTTTCCACGCCCAAGATGTAACAACTTGCACTTGGTGATATTGAAATTTAATTTCCATGTGTGAGCTCAGCTTTCTAGGGTGTCCAGGTCCCCTTGCAAGGCCAACCTCCCCTCTTCTCCCTGAACTACTGCTCCCATCTTGGGTTATCAGCGAAGAGACTCGTTTCCACACCTATACCCTCCCTGATGTCCGATATGTATGCATTAAACAGAATCGGACCCAGGACCGAACCCTCACGGTACCCCTACCAACCTCTCTAGGGTTGAGAGCTCCCCACAGACCACTACTCTCTGGGTGCGTCAGCTAGCCAGTTTTCAATCCATCCTGACCATCAAGGGCCTACTCCCAACCCCATCAGTTTCTCCACAAACCATTGTGGGGACAGAGTCAAACGTGCTTGAAGTCCAAAAGAATAATACATCCACAGGCTTTCCCCTGTCCAGTTCTGATGTTACCCATTAGGTAGAACTACACAAGATTGGTTTGACATGATCTACCTGGCACAAACCCATGTTGCCGACTATCCAGACCTCCCACCTCCTCCAAGTACACTCCCCAATCGTTCCTTTAGTATCCTCTCCATTAATTTTTCCCACCACTGAGGTCAAACTGATGGGTCTATAGTTACCTGGTACTTCCCTCAACCCCACTTTATGGATTGGCACATGTGCCTCTCGCCAATCCATAGGTACCCTCCCTGTCTCAAGTGACCTGTTGAAGAGCTCCGCCAGGGGTGCAGCCAGTGTGTCCACCAATTCCCATAGTACTCTTGGATGAATGCCATCCAGCCCAGGAGATTTGTCTTTCTTTAGGGCCTTGAGGGCTAACCACACTCTTTTGGCAGAGATAGCATCATCTGTCCCCTCCACCTTACTGGCCTTTTTATCCTTATCCTGATGTGACACACCAGAGGTACCTCTCCCTCCCTCTTGCTCCATTTCTGTTGCTCCCCTGATCCCACTCACTGCTGCTTCTATCCCCATCGTGCCTTGCTTTGTAGATATCCCATCCCCCTCCCTAGTGAACAAAGAGGCAAAGTACTCATTAAATACATCTGCCTGGTCCCTCGCCTCTTCCACCCACCCTCCTTCTGATCTCAATCTGCTGAGATGGCCCTTAGTTTTTCTCTGCTCCCCAATGTACTGGAAGAACCCCTTTTCCCCTCCATGTATCCCCTGTGCCAGCCACTGTTCTTTACTGGACTTTGCCCCCCTCACCATCCGGTTGACTTTTCTAGATGCAAGATGGTACATTTCCTTATCCCTATCCCCTCTTGTTGTTTTATATTTTTTGTAGGCCGCCTTCTTTTCTCTGACTGCTACCTGAACCTCACTGGGCCACCAGCATGGTTTATGTGAGCCTTGTTCCCTTATGTTTCACCTTAAGCGCGGGTCCTGACTGCCTCATGAAGTCCTCATTTATGACCTCCCATCTCCTTTCCACATTTGTCATTGATGTAATCCTTCAAGCATTCCTTGAGAATATTTCCCATGCCCACAAGTCTGCCCCTGAAGTCCACTGCCAGTGTCCTAGATCTCACCCCCTCCCCATGCTTAGTTGAAACCAGGCAGTATGTGTCGCTCCCAGTCAGGGATCCTCTACAACCAAGTCCCTTACCAGATCCCCATCTGCCAGAACCACGTCCAGGACATGCCCCTCCTTGTGGGCTCCATCACATGCTGTGTTAAGAACACATCCTGGAAGCTGTCCAGCAGCCTCTGCTCCTTGGCCACCTTAGAGGACATGGTTCCTCAGTTTGTACCTGGCATGTGGACCCCATCAACACCACTCCTTCCCCTTTGGTCACACTGGGCAATGATGCTGTCCAGCAAACCATCCTCAGAACATCACCCATCCCGGGGCCTATATACTACACCCAGCTTGACCTTATCTCCTGCTAGGGATCGTAAGGTGACCCATAAGACCTCCACGTTTCCTCTGCCTCTTCTACCCTAGCAATTTCTATGTCATCTCTAATGAACATAGCCACTCCACCCCTCTGCCTCCTTTCTATCCTTCCTAAGCATAGTGTGCCCCTGACGTTTAGGTCCCAGTCATGTTTTTGTTGGCCCACGTCTCTGTGACGCCACCACATCCCACCCCGAACAGCATGGCCTGGAACTCTGGCAACTTGTTTCCCAAGCTCCTGGCATTTACTAACACCAACCCCACCCCTTATCCCTGATCCCTTTGTGAACCCCATCCAGGTTCCTTATGCTTCCATCCTCCTCTGCTCCTCCTGAAACCTCCACCCCCAGTCTGTTTCCCTCCTTCCCCCTTGGGTTTGAAGGCTACTCCCTTCATCTGGAGGAGAGGGCTTCTGGTCAACCCCTCCCTTATCCCTTCCCCCCTCACAAGTTTAAACCCCACCTTTCTTGAATGTAGTCAGCCATCCCTGTTTAGGACTTCCTTCCCTAATGGGGCAAGATGAAGTCTGTCCTTGGCATCTGATCCTTATCCTCCCAAACTCCTTTCCAGTTCCTAACACCCCCAACCTCTTCACCCCACTTCCTGAGCCAGTCAACCTCTGTGATCTTCATTTTTTTCTCCACTGAGGCCTTTGGGACTGGCAATATCTCCGAAAAGGAAATGTTGCATCCATTATCCCGACAGACTCTGGCAAGTTCTTGGAACCTTGCTTGTATTTCCAAAATGCTATTTCCCTCTAGATCGTTGGTTCCCAAATGCACCAGGAAATCCATTTTCCTTCCACAATCCCTAACCAGTTCGTACACCATGAACTTTGCTCTGTGCACTGTCAGCCTAGAGATACTCACTACCTTCACCTGACTATGGCATCCACCCCCCTGTCCCTCCTACTGGATACCCCTAATCATCGAGTCTCCCAATAACAGAACCTTAACACCGCCATCATCCTTATGGTTACCTCCACTATGTACTCGTACTTATTCGTGATCTCAATTCGATGGGAGTCTTCCTGCCTTATTAGAGACCCCCTTGTCACCCTCCCCTTTCTGCCTCCCTCGTTATTTTGCCCACTTAACTCAGACCCCCTCTGAATAGGTGTCCCCTTTAACCCCCTATCTGAACAATTTATCCTGGCCTTGATGGTTTCCCCTTCCCCCACACCGCCATCCTCCCCCCTTGTAATAGTACCCCTACCTCCAGAGGCTCTCTGTGGGTCCCCTTTAGCTAGGCCCCATCCTTGGTACTGACCCCCCTGCTGAAGGGGGGGCTCCTCCCCCACCTCCTTGTCTCCCAGTTTCTCTCCACTCATGCTCTTCTCCCTCATGTCTGCAATATGTTGCATCTCCCCCATCTGCTTAACATTTATGTTTCCCCTTCTCCTTCTGGGACTATTTCTATCCTTTCCATTGCCGGTCTGTGATGCCCTATGGGTATCCGACTCCCTCCCACCGCCTTGTCTGATGCATCTGAGAAGGGGGAATCAGGATATACCCCAGTCTTAATTAAGATATAGGGACCTGTTAAAATAAAGCATCTGATTCGATCTGCTGTACATAACCGAAAAAATTATTTGTTACACATTAAAAACTGCAGCAAACTAGAAATGTTAAGTTTTGCCAGTTAGATTTTCTGCTTACCAGTACAAGGTATGATATAAAACAGAGCAAGTGGCTTAATTTACAGCACAAATTGAAAACACTTTATATGTATTGTGGACAGGAGACTGAAGGTTAAGAATCTGCATATATAGTGCTTTACAAGCAATAAAACCATTGTAGTGAAATGACTGTAAATGTGCATTCACTACAGTATGAAGTGTATATACTTACGGTCCTTCTTATAGGTCTGGGCTGTTTTTGTTTGATAAAGAACATTTTTTTTTTCAGTAATCGTAATGTTATCTATTGTTTAAGAGGGACTAATAGAGTGAAAGGACCTGCTAAATATATTACATTTTGATCTTTTAGAAAATTTGACTAGATTTTTGGATTACCTTAGTAATGTCCATTGGGAATGTCTGAAACTAGTACCGGATCTTGATTTAGCCTGGGGGTATTTTTTGAAGGAACTTTTGACTGTTCGTAATAAACACATGCCTTTGAAAACCAAAAGGGTAAAATTTAATTCGGCTGTTTGGTTTTCTTCTAAACTTTCAAAGTTAAAAAGGGATAAAAATATGGCTTGGGAAAATGCTAGATTATCTGGTGCTTCAACTGATTGGCAATATTATAGGAATTATAGAAATAAATATGTTGTGGGGGTTAGGGAAGCCAAGAAAAAAATATTTTAAATCTAAAACGTCTGAATCTACAAAAAACCCAAAGAGATTTTGGTGCTTTATTAATGATCTGAATAGGCATTTGAAATGTAAAGAAAAAATTCAGTTATCTCCAGATGAAAATTTTGATCCTGATAGATTTAATACATTTTCTATTAGTTCAGGAAATGTTTTAGGCGATACAATCCATCATAACTTGCATCCAGTAGATGTATTAGATGATAATTCTTCTAAGTTTTGTTTCGAGGAAGTTGCTAGTTATGAGGTACTTGCATTGTTGTTGAAGTTAAAATTTAGTGGAAGCTGTGGTCCAGATGGCTTGACTTCTAGCATATTACAGTATTCTGTATTTTATTTTGCTGAACCTTTGACATATTTGTTTAATCAATCTTTGTATTTTGGTTACTTTACTCAAGATTGGAAGCTGGCCAGAGTTGTCCCCTTATTTAAAGGGGACAATTCTGGTCACTTTTCCAATTATAGACCTCTCTTCTTCCTCTTGTCAGTAAGCTTTTTGAAAGGCTACTGGCTACACAACTGGTGGATTATGTTCAGGGTAATAATCTTTTTGATCAGTTTCAAGTATGATTCTGAAAATTACATGGTACGGTGGTCTCCGTCTTGAGGGTCTTGGACGACATCGGTAGGGCCAATGATTTACATCAATATACTGGGGCCATACTGATTGATTTGTCCAAGGCCTTCAACATGGTTCATCACCAAATATTACTATCATGTTTAGCTGAGGTGGGGTTGGGTAATGATGCTTTGGCCTGGTTTTATTCTTATTTGAGTAACAGGAGACAATTTACTGAAATTGGTCGTCAAGAATCTACTTCTTTAATGGTAGTAAGGGGAGTCCCAGAGGGCTCTGTCCTGGGACCCCTCCTTTTTTTGTTGTATTTAAAAGATCTCGGCAAAACTCTGGGTGAAATTAACTATCATTTATATGCTGACAACACAATTTTATTTTTCCCATACCTCGGTTTTGAAAATTCAGACTACTTTGCAAAGTAATTTCAATGCTTTGCAAACATTTTTTCTAGATTCCAAATTGAAATTAAATACAACTAAGACGAAGTGCAACTGGACACCAGGAAGGGAGCAGGCTCTGACTTCATAGAGCCATACTATCTGAAATGTGCCTACCATGTGCTTGCAGTGCCAATCACCCACCTATTCAACATGTCACTCTCCCAGGGTAGCCTCCTCCCTCAATGGAAAATAGCCCATGTCATCGCTCTATTAAAGGCAGGTGACCCCTGCGATCTAAATAATTACAGACCGATTTCTCTCCTCCCCATCCTGTCTAAATTACTAGAAAAAATCGTGTGTGGCCAGCTGGGGGTATACGTAGAATCCAGAAGCCTATTAAACCCGGTTCAGTCTGGATTCAGAGCAAAGCACAGCACCATAACAGCCCTAGCTAAGGTGACCAATGATTGACTCCTAGACCTTGACAACAAGAAGCATGTCTATGCTGTTTTCTTGGATCTTAGTAAGGCATTCGACACAGTTGATCACAGCCTGCTTCTTTCCTCCCTAAGCACCTTAGGCCTGGACCATAATCTATGTGCTGGTTTGCAGACTACCTCGGAGAACGGAAACAGCAGGTTAAATCTGAAGGTGATCTTTCTCCATTAAAATCTATGCTGAGGGGCGTGCCCCAGGGCTCTATCCTTGGTCCCCTCCTCTTTGCAGTCTACATTAACAACATCAATGACCCCATCAAAAAAGCCAACATCCACTTATTCGTGGACGACACTGTACTATACTTGAGTCATCCCATGCTGGAAGCAGCCTGTGAAGACCTCCAAGCTGAATTTAGCCTTCTACAATACCAGCTCATAAAGAAACATCTTTTGCTCAATGCAAAAAAGACAAAAGCCATGCTCTTCTCCCCCTCCTTGCATGCGGTAATTCCTGCTGGGGGGGGGGGCTACCCCATAAATTACCACTGTTCTTGGAGAAACACTAGAGTATGTAGCTAACAAATTACCACTGTTCTTGGAGAAACACTAGAGTATGTAGCTAAATTCAAATATCTAGGAGTTTGGCTCGATCATAAACTTTCCTTCGCCGACCATCTCGAAGAACTACAGAAGAAACTAAGGCAAAGATTAGGATTATTCTACAGAATTAACCACCTGCTCACAAAGGAGGCCAAGATTCAACTGGTTCAAGCTACCTTCCTATCTTTAATAGATTACGCAGACCTGCTCTACAGCCATTGCACTGCCTCTGCACTGGCTAAATTGGACACCCTCTACCACAGAGCTATCAGGTTCATTACTGGCCTTCCACTTTCCAGACACCACTGCTCCCTGTACTTATCATTAGGCTGGACTTCCCTTCACTACAGGAGGAATAGAAACGCCGCCCTATGGGCCTTCAGAGCGGTGACCAACAAGCTTCTCTCATATGTCTCAGACTGTATTCCCCAGAGTGTGTTAGGCTCCTACGCTCTAAGGAGCTATTCCCTAATTGCCCTCAAGTTCCAAGGGTCAACCTCATTTCAGCAAAGCTGCTCTAGCTTCTCTTTTGCCCATTGTGGAATGGTTTACAAAGGAACTTGAAGCTGAGCTGCCCTGTTAGCCTGAATATCTTCAAGGTCCTCAGTCGCTTCGCATGAAAGCACCTTGCAATTGTTTTCCTCACTGCTAGCCCACTAATTCCACAGCTCCCCTTTCCATCCTGGCCTTCGCCATGTTTCTACCCTTAGCTCTCCTCTTTCCTATTAACTCTTCCTGCTGCACCACCCTTCCTTGTCCACTCCAGCCTGGCTAAAGTCCCACCCCATCCATAGCAGTGTCCCATTATCTACCCTCCTCCGTCATTATCATAATAAACAAATACACGACAGCCATTGTCACTTTCTGTGGTTTTAGCCCAATTTTTCCCCCAGTTGTTGGTAATATCTCCCTCCTCTTCTGTACCTCTCTAACCTGCCACCCCATACACGGCTTCTTTCCCCTATATGTGTAGTTGCTGGCTGCCTCACTCAAAAGATCTCTGCTTATAACCCCTATGGTTGATTGTACATCTGCTGACTTCTTCAATTGTAAAATAATGCTTTTTTTTTTTTTATTTATTTCAACCTTGTACTATACCGTATACACTGTACATACTTTTTCTTCCTTGTATATTATTGCTTTTTGTATACCTGCTTCTGTACTGTACTTTGATGGATAAATAAAGATTTTGATTGATTGAAAGTCTATGCTGTTTAGACTTCCTTCTAAAATAAAGTTGGGTCATAGGATGGTAATATCTGATAACTGTGGAGTTGAATTAGTAAATGTCAAATCATATAAGTATTTAGGGTATTGGCTCGATCAGAATGGTTCGGGGGATGTTCATGTGGAAAGACTGGTTATGCAAATAGGTAAGAGGATAGTTTTTTTATTTAACAATAAATATTGTTTAGATTCTGTTACTATGAAAACAATAATTACAGCTCACATTTTTCCATTACTTGATTATGCCTATATTTTGTATGGTGGTGCAACTTTGGAGCATCTTCATAAATTAGATGTACTTTATAACTGTTTGGCTCGTTTAATATTGAAATGTCCAATGGATGTTCATCACTGTGATTTGTATAAATCATTGGGGGTTCGGTATCATTAAAACAAAGAAGGGATAACCACAGATATGCATTTGCAGATAAATGTGGTTTGGGTCTTATTCCTGATTATTTGTATAATAAATTATCATTTGGATCCATTGATCAGTCATTAAGGAATGTTTCTGTGCAAGAATTATCTGTACCAATCACTAAAACTAAACGTTCTCTTAAATCTTTAGCCAATTTATTCCTTTGTTTTGGAATAGACTTCCGCATGAATTTCGTAGATTAGATATTCCACCACCTTCTGTTTCTATGTTTAAATGGCATTTATCTTCTTTTGACCATGTTTGTGATTGTTATTGATGAATTATGAGGTGAATTTGTATGTTGTTCTATTTATATTTGTAAATTGTAATTTGTATTTTTGTAATTTGTAACAAGGTCACCATTGTGAATGAGCTGATGCTCAATGGCTATTCCTTAATAAACAAACAAATATTATAAAAATATAGAAGCTGACAGCAGATAAGGACTGCAAGGCCCATCCAGTCTGCAGATTTATTTTTCTACCTTATGAATGTGCCATCTGCCTTTGCTCTGTCAATGGCCTATCTATTCATACTCATCTGTATCGCTCCCATATGTCTATCCCATGCCTGTTTGAAGCCCTGCACTGTATTCATATCCACCACTTCCTGAGGTAGGCCATTCCATGCATCCACCACCGTTTGTGAAAAAAAAACTTCCTCACATTACCCCTTAATTGGCCTCCCTCTAAGCTCATGCTGTGTTCTCTTGTCCTGCTATTTTTCTTATATTGAAACATGTTAAGACTCTTTCAACTTGTTAATGCCCTTAAGATGTTTGAATGTTTCCATCATATCACCTCTCTCCCTCCTTTGCTCTAAGGTATACATATTGAGCTCAGTTAATCTGTCCTCATATGTTTTCTAATGCAGTCCCTGCACCATTTTGGTTGCCCTTTTCTGGACTGCCTCAATTTGGTTAATGTCCTTGTGAAGATGTGACCTCTAGTACTGCACGCAGTACTCCAGATGGGGCCTAACCAGTGTCTTGTAGAGAGGGATTATTACCTCCCTCTTACGACTTGTGATACCCATACTAATATACACCCCAACATCTCCCTAGCCTTACCTACTGCTTTAGTGGTCTGCCTAGATGATTTCAGGTCATCGGTGAAGATGATGCCCAAGTCTCTTCCTTCCCTTGTGACTGCCAGCAACTTCCCTCCCAGCCTATGGGTGGCTTCAGGGTTTCTCTTCCCTACATGCATGATCTTGCACTTCTTTGCATTAAACTCCAGTTGCCACTCTTCCGACCATTTTGCTAGTTTATCCGGATCTCTTCTCATCCTGCCCACCCCATCTGGATCATCTGCTCTGTTGCAGATCTTGGTGTCATCTGCAAACAGACAAACCTTATCCTCCAGTTCACCTGCAATGTCATGAAGATATTGAAGAGGACTGGCCCCAGGACTGATCCCTGAGGTACCTCACTTGTGACTTTACTGCCCCCGAAGCTGCACTGTGTTTTTTTCTTACAGCTCCATCCTGGGCATTATGATGACAGTTCAGCACTGCTCAGTAAACAGCACATCACCTCATAAGCTGGTACATGTTTGCACGTCACCTCATAAACTGGTACACATTTGCACGTCACCTCAAACTGGTACACGTTTGCACGTCACCTCAAACTGGTACACGTTTGCACGTCACCTCAAACTGGTACACGTTTGCACGTCACCTCAAACTGGTACACGTTTGCACGTCACCTCATAAACTGGTGCATGTTTGTACATCATCTCATAAAATGGTACATGTTTGCACATCATGCTGATTTCATCCCTATTTATCAAGCAGGAGTGGGCACCTGATGGACCTAGTGTCCCTTCCGACCTACATTACTGCAGCTGCATGCACTACCCAGGAAATACCTAAATGGACAGAAATTAACCCTGAAGAGGGGAAATAAAAAACAAACATACTTGAGTATATTTCACATACACAATATAAACCATATACACATTCACCTTATAAGAGAAAGCCCTAATGAGACTGGAATAGTTTGTTTTGCTGAAAAATTATTTAAATTTGGGAGAACACATTCATTTGATGCTTTATGAATTTATTTAAATAATCTTTATACAAACGTCAGCTGCATTTTCCTTCAAACAGTAGTGCTCTGTGAATATATATATATATATATTTATATTTCATTTTTAACACTGCTATTACAGAGTCTGCATCCTGCCAAATGAGGTCAGTGTACAAAACTAGACAACATATATACCAAAAGTTACATTTCAAACTTTTTTTTAGCCGTTGAGAAAAATCAAGTGGTGAATAAATTAGTAGCAGACACTGTGGCTCTTTCACATCTAGTACGTATCAGTGCTCAACTACAAGTCCTAAAGGGATGAGCGCATGACTACCAAACTGGTGCAGATCAAGTCACAGAATCTTGCAAAAAGAGCAATACCTACAACGCACTGATGTTTCTTATTGGGTCTTGAGCCTTTGTATGCTCCCGGGGTCTTGCATATAAAACAACCTTTACATACTGCAAAGTGCCTTTTCAGTGGTAAATACCATGGCTTCACCTTGTTAGACGTGACTTCCAAACTTATTTTTCAACAGGCAACATCAGTTTAAGAATAGAGAGATTTTTACTTTTTTTTTTTTCCTGTATGCTTAGGAGCATCGAAATGGACATGCAGCTGGGCAGTCAACTGGCTGCATTACTACTGCGTTTCTATAGCTAATGTTTCTCAGCCTTAAATTAAGGCGGCACAAATGGCAGACTGGTTTGAAATGGCTACATCACATGGTTTAGTCAGCAGCAGTCTTTCAGTTCTTTATTTTCCCTTCTTAAGAACAGTTCTTTGTTGGCAAAAGCAGAAACTGGCAAGTCATTTAACATTAAAGTGATTTGGGCAGGGGTGGGGTGGAGGAGGTAAATGCTATGCCATTTTTCTCCAGCCAGTTTCATAATCTATGCAATCTTCATGAATATCGCATTTAGAATGGTTCACATGTTGTAGGAACTAGTGCTAAAAAACTCAGCTGTGATATGAAGTGCAAGCTGGCAAGAAAGACACAGTTACCAGTAACTTAGACTTTCCATTCACAGAAGTTTGTAAACTGTTTTGATAACTAAGTTTTTTTTGTTTTTTTTTAACAGCAATCTAATTTAAGCAGCAGCTTACACCATTTTGAAAAGTGTATGCCCTCCCTTTAAGACGGTTAAATATTGTGTTGCATAATGATTGTATTGCACAGATGTATAAAAAATAAGACAAATACTGGTTATTGTACTAATACTTAAATACAAAACACGTCTCCTATGCCATTTCCATTAGTCAAGCTTTTTCAAGTATAGTCCTGCTGTTTTCTCTGTTTGTCCTTCAGAAATGTCATTTCAAAATGTTTGGCACTTCTTCTATAACCCTGGAATGTGCCAGCAATTCTCAAAAATACTATACAGTTTCTTAAGAGTTGACAGCAGAGCTTGTATTTTTGTTTTCTTCAGATAAAGACATCCTATAATTGTCTCTTTATACTGGTCAGATCAGTAGTTCTGTAGCTGAGGTCCTGAATCCATCCACCCACTTTTTTTTCTAAGAAAGGATCTGTTCCCCTTTATTTATGCAGGTTGCTGTGGGTTCACATTCATGTGAGGAGGATGTCCTAGAAGGCCAATTCTCTGCTTCTGCTTCCTCTGCTCAGTCATCTGGAAAGTTAAAAATAAGTTTTCAACTAAGACCCAGACACTTCCTGTGCGTCAAATCAAAGTGAACTATGGTTGTACCTCTGTGGTTATGGTTTACACTTAAACCCACTTTCTACAAATAATGCACTTCCACAACACGAGGGATACAGTTCTAGATACTTGTTTGGTTATGAATAAAGCACATATGGGGATTTCTGCAGTTCAAAGAGACTGCTGAAAATCTGCCAATGTATCAGTTTTAAGAATGAAGCAAACCTTTTAACGAGCTCTGAATTCATATAGACTATAACACTGCTACTAGTACAGTGTTGCTCCTGTTGGTCCCAGATCTTCAACAGCAACTTTATTGTCCATTTCTCCTCCTCTCTCTCCCTATTAGTCCACAATCCTTGCTTAGGGAAAAGTGTGTTAAGTGCCAATTATGAGCAAATCAAATTCTTTCAACTGCTACAGTACTGAGTAGCATTACAGAGTTAAAAGGCAACTTGCTTCCAAAGTGACTGATCTCCTGGAGATGGTACAGCTGTAATCTGGTAATTCAGAAAACACACCCCCTGCCCCAGTACTGAGATACAGAAATATAGGGGATCCAGCACTGGTTTCTATGATTTATGGGATCTCTCAGTGATTTGTATTGATGTACTGGAAAGCAATGACTGGACATGGAGCACTCTAATTGGCTGCCTGCATTCTAAGGGGGTTTGCCAGCTGGCCCAGTGGCATGTAGGGCTGAGGCACTGGATGCCACATATGCCGCCACACTGGTGACCAGGGTTCAGGACAGAGCCGGAGTTGGTGGTGGTTGGTCTAGGAGAGGAGGACTGAGCATTCCAGAGGAGAAGGAGAGGGAGGACAGTCATGCGTCAGTGCAATACTGATATCAAGCGGCAATGTGCTCAGAGAAATTTACTGGGCAGGGGAGGTCAGCAGTGATGTGCTCCATGCCTGCATGCAAGCTTGCATACAGCCTTGAAGCTGGCACCCAGGAGGGAAAATTTCAGACAGAGCAATGAGGAGAGGTCCAACCCCTCACAGGTCCCACACCGCCGACAGGGCTCTCACTATGTGATCCAGATCCATTCTCCTTCAGGTAAGAGGGGGTTAATGGGCTGGTGCGGTTTTTATTCGGAAATTAACACAGGCACTTAGATTTAGCATGCACATGTTCGTGATTCTTGGACACAAAAAATGTATGTGTATGTGGATATCACTGCAAGACGCTGATGCTTCTTGTAATGGTGTAACTGTGGGTTACTAATTTTGAGTGCATTAGAACCATTTCACTCAGGCCAGCCTGATGGTGCAGGAGTTGCACTGCCACTCACCCTGGTTCGAAGAGAGGTTCAATTATAGGAGGGATGGTAATGGGGAGGAGGTTTGAGTGCCCTTTGAGTCTCACTTCTTTGGCGTGGGAGGCTGCCCATCTCTCAGTGCTACAGTGCATCCTGGAGGAACTTGGGATGAGAATGTGCACAGTGGCCAAGATGGGGTGGGGAGACATCCCTGCCATAGCTGCGAGCACCCCTGTTGAATGCTTAACACTAGTGTGTTCATGCCAGCATCTCAAGGGGAGGGGGAAGTCATCCCCAACAAGATAACATCCCCTCCCTGGCATGCCTTGCCCTGCAGTGCTGTTCACCCAGCACAACAGACCAATGCCCGCACCAGCTTCAGATACTGGACAGGAGTGTTGCTCCAGAAGGCCCTTGCTGTGAGGGGCTAATTACAGCTGTAGCAGGTAAGTTGGTCTCTGGGGTTTGGTACCACTTACAGGTCTGGGTGGTGCCCACAAGGAGGGAACAGATGGAGGTCAGAAGCTGTAAAGAGAAATTATAACAAAGGAAAAGCCTGTTTCATTCACAGTAAATTGATCAGAATTTTTTCTCAGGTCTTTATGCAGCAGTAGCTTGAAAGGTAACATATGTCAAGTCAGACAAAGACAGATCGAGCTGGAGTGCATGTGGCAGTGGCTATGCCGATCAGCTGGGACTTCTTGTGGCAAATCAGTATGCCTTTAAATGTGCTACACATACATGGGTAATGTACATGAAGGTAACCCTGACAAAATGTGGGCAACTAACCGGATAACGATTTGTTTTCCAGTTGTAAATAAACATTCATTTAAAAAAACTACAGTTTAATAGCAGCTTCAAGTCACAGCAGGAGTTAAGTTACTTTTGCTACTCTAACTCAAGCAGCATAAGGCATACATTGTTACGCCTCACACTATATCACTTTAGGATTAGATTCATTTTTGGTAATCCTACCCCTGATTATAGAAGGTGCCATATTTATACATTTTCCCATCCTGAGAACTGTAAAGAAAACACAGAACCCTATGAAGATTCTTTGTAGTGTAACGGTTTTAAAATTCATAAAATTTGGAGAAACTCAACTCCCTCGACTAAAGCACAGACATCAGGCAGGTGCACATTTAAATAACGTCACTTGATATTACAGATATTTGTGCTCTGGATAATGAAAATAAAAACCAAACGTCCAGATGCACAACAAAGGGACCAGTGCTTTCATCAAAAACAGTACAGCTTCAAGCAAACGGATCCAAAAACAATGCAGGTGCACTAAGTTGCTATGAACATTGTATATGTAAGCAGTAATACATAACAGAGTGTGCATTAAATCATTTATAACATGGATTTGATGTAAAATAATTGGGGGGGGGTGTTACAGAAGGGGAAATCGGAGACCTGAGTGTGCATCTATACAGATTTAATGCAACATCAGGTGACCTCTCTTTATTGTTTACCCTGGAGAGCACACTGAGCATCCTTACCCTTTTTCAAGTGCAATCATCAATTACAAACTGTAAGAAATATGATACAAAATACAGTACTGTACAAACAATGGTAGATGAGGGTGTAGATAAACTACAGTGGGAGGAGTACAGGTGCGTCAATCAAGAATACAGCATGATGCAGTGCAATACATAGAGATAAGTACATAAATGCACACAATTGTAGTGGAAAAGTGCAATTCAGTTACAGTAGGAACGGGAACATCTGCAAATGTAGAGAAAACAATATTATTGAGTACAGTGCAAACAATATTATATGGTAGTGAGGGAATAAATAAAGTGAGATGATACGGCAGGTGCCTTTATGGGGAAGAGGAAAGAAACCCAAGGTGTGGGAAAGAGAGGGAGATGAAAAGTAAAAAAAAATGGCAAGAGAAAGGAGGAGTGCCAAGCAGTAGGGGATCTGGGGCAGCTGCAAACATATCCGTCTAAGAGATACTGCCTGAGGTGTTTTTTGAACAAGTGGTAGTCAGGGCCTGGTCTCCGTGCCATCCTCTTCTACCCCAAAGGTGAAGGCAGCACCCTTGCGGCCACCATCTACCTCGGGAGTCGGGTCCTCTGGTTCTTCCACAGGGACTTCGGCCCCACCACGAAATATCTCGACTTTGGTCATTCCTGGAGCTCCAGGCAAGTCCTCTGAACACAGAGTGGGAGCCAGGTTCAAAGCCGGCATCAGCTCACCGCCCCTCTACAGCTCAGCCTACCAAATCGAAGCCAATGACCGTTTCCAAACTGGATGGCTCCAAACCATCAACGGCACCAGAGAAAGTGTGGATGTTGGCCAAGGTGTCGCCAGCTGCCGAACGTTCACCGGTTCATACGGCCTCCACTCCTGAAGACCAGAAAGATGGTTCCTCTCCCTGGGACCTTCCTGACCTCCCATCCTTGCCTACAGCTCCTCACACTCCAGACAAGCGTAGCCATCCAGCGGGGTCTGCCACAGTATAGTTGACCAAAGAGGAGCTCACAGAACTTTTTCAGTTCTGGTGGGGTCAGGTCAGAAAAGATATACTTCCACCACAGCTGGATCCAACTCAGACTCCAGAGGAGGTAAGAAACAAAGGCCAGGTCGAAAAGCCATCCTCTCTCGTGCCTACAAGTTCATCTCCAAAACCCAAACCTAAGTCACGGTCACGCACTCCGGCGGATACTCATGGCTGGACCATGCACAAGGAACATTGGCACAGATGACGCTCCAGGTCTACTAGCACCACTCGCTGTCACTTCCCAGCAGGAGCCGATCATATAGCCAACGCCAGTCTGAAAGCCATCCTCGGTGCTTGACCAGCAGTCGCCGGTCCCACAGCCATCATCAGTCCCATAGCAGATGCCAGTTTCTCAGCAGGCAACGTTTGTACGATAGGAACAGATCCACAACTCATTCTAGATCAGCCTCCTCCTCCTCTGAAGGCCATAGTTGCTTCTCCCTCTACCTAGAGGGATGGAGCAGCGTCACAACTGTCCTCTGGGTTCTAGACCAAATAAGGAGAGGATATACTCTCACGCTGCTCCAGATCCCTCCAGAAAAACCACCAGGGTCGTCCCACTGTCCTCCTTCGAACATTCCTCCAATAGAAGGAGAGATCCAGGCCCTTTTGCTAAAGTGGGCAATACAACCAGTCCCCCAGAAACAACAAGGATGGGGATACTATTCTCATTTTTTTCTGGTTCCAAGAAAGATCAGGGACCTTCGGCCCATCCTGGACCTCAGTTCCCTAAATCTCTTCATAGAGTACAAATGGTTCAGGATGGTCTCTGCCAGGCCTCATTCCCCTCTTACACCAAGGGGACTGGCTCCATTCCCTGAATATGCAGGACGCCTATATGCACATAAGGGTCTTCCCTCCCCATTGGAAGTTCCTGAGGTTCCACTTCCAGGGGAGACATTATCAGTTCTGAGTCTTACCATTTGGCCTCTCCTCCGCTCCTTGAGTCTTCACCAAATGCCTAGCAGTGGTGGCTGCAGCTCTCAGATGCCAGGGCCATTACGTCTTCCCTTGCCTAGATGACTGGCTCCTGGCAGTGCCTTCCAGTGCTGAGCTACTTTGCACTCTCAAAGACACCTTAATTGTCTTCCAAGAGCTGGGGGATCACCCTGAACCTGCCAAAGTCTTTCCCAGAGCCCAGTCAGTGACTCCTATTCATCGGAACAGTCCTTGACACAGTTCAGGGCATAGCTTTCCCTGGGGGGGGGAGATCATCTAAGGGGCGCAGCCCAGACGGGATCCATGGCTCCACAGGTCCCAGCCAGCACCTTCCTCAGACTTCTGGGGTACATGGCGGTGGCCATTCCCACAGTTCCTTTGGCTTGCCTCCATATGGGAGTCCCAAATGAATGCTCAGGGTGCCGTGGGACCAAAGGTCAGACAGTCTGTACCAGCCAGTCAGGATCTCTGACCCAGTCAGAAGGACTTTTTCTTGGTGGTCGGACCCCTCTAACCTGGAACAAGTGGCCCCTTTTCAGCAGGAGCCCCTGAGATGGATCCTAATGACAGATGCCTCTTGTCTCAGTTGGGGTGCTCATCTGGGAGACAGACAAACCTAGGGAAAATGGTCTCCAGATAAGCAACAGCTCCATATCAACATTCTCGAGATGCAAGCGGTCCTGAACACCTTACAGGTGTTTCAGATGGACCTTTCACAAGGCCCTCTTCTCATCCAGATGGACAAGACGTCGGTAGTGTTCTATGTCAACAAGCAAGGGGGCATGCATTCCTACTCCATATGCTGGGAGGTGATGAGGGTCTGGTATTGGGCACTGGAACACCGCCTAGACCTCACTGCTTTTCATGTTCCAGGCATCCAAAATATCTTTGCCAACAGCCTAAACTGGTCTTGGTCCAAGGTTCATGAGTGGGAGCTCCTCCAGTTGGTAACAGATCAACTGTTCGACAGGTGGGGTCGCCCAGAGTTGGACCTCTTTGCGACTCCACTCAACGCCAAACTGCCCAGTTTCTGCTTGTGAAAGCCCGTGCCTGGTGTTTTCTAGCCAGATGCATTGTCCCTCTGTAGGACAAGGAGGTTTCTATACACCTTCCCTCCCTTTCCCATTCTTCAGAGGGTTCTTCTGAAGCTTCAGGCCGAAGGAGCAGAGATGATCCTCTTCACTCTGTTCGGACCTCAGCAGATTTGGTTCCCACTACTTAAGCAACTGGCAGTGGAACCTCCAATTCAGCTGCTGCTGAGCTCACACTTGCTGTCCTATAATCAGGGAACATTGGTCCACCCAGACCTCAAATCCCTGCATCTTGATGCCTGGCTCCTGCAGACTTCGTCAAATCCAGGTTTGGGGTCTCCCAGGAGGTGGCGGACATTCCTGTAGCAGTGAGAAAGCCCTCAACTAGATCCACCTATGCCACGAAGTGGAAATGATTCTGTCTGCGGGTTCACCCTGTCACTTGGATCCTCTCCCGTGCCCAGTGAACTCGACATTAAAGCATCTTCTCTCCTTATTGCATCAAGGCTCGAGCTACTCCTCCATAAAGGTACATTTGTCAGCAATCTCTGCCTACGTACCAATGGAAGGTAAAACACTTGTCCAACTGGACATGCCCCGTACTTTTTTTGAGGGGCACCTTACATATTAAGCCTCCCTTGGGATCTCCTATTTATGCTGCAGAAGTTTACCCTTCCCCCTTTTGAGCCTGCCGTGGATTGCGAGCTTCACTTTCTTTCTTGGAAAGTGTTATTTCTGGTTGCAGTTACTTCTGCTCGGACAGTTTCTGAGCTTCAGGCCCTGATGTGTAAGGAGCCTTATTTAATTTTTCATAGAGACAGGGTATCCTTAAGAACCAGTCCTAAGTTTTGCCCAAAGTGGTATCCGAACTTACGTTGAATCAGGATGTCAATCTTCTGGTATATTATCCAGATCACTCAAACAGAGGGGCAGCACTCCTGCATACTTTGGATGTCCACCAGGCACTGAGGTACGATCTGAAACATACTGCTCCTCACCACAAGACAAAGCAGTTGTTCGCAGCATAGAACATAGAAACATAGAAGTTGATGGCAGATAAGGACCACAAGGCCCATCCAGTCTGCCCATTTCTTTTTCTACCTTATAAATGTGCCATCGGCCTTTGCTCTGTCAGTGGCCTATCTATTCATAGTCATTTGTATTGCTCCCTTATGCCTATCCCATGCCTGTTTGAAGCCCTGCACTGTATTCATAGCCACCACTTCTTGTGGTAAGCCATTCCATGCATCCACCACCCTTTCTGTGAAAAGAATTTCATCACATTCCCCTTAATGGCCTCCCTCTAATCTCATGCTGTGTCCTCTTGTCCTGCTATTTTTCTTATATTTAAACATGTTAGACTCTTTCACCTTGTTTATGCCCTTAAGGTGTTTGAATGCCTCGATCATATCACCTCTCTCCCTCCTTTGCTCAAGGGTATACATATTGAGCTCCGTTAATCTGTCCTCATATGTCTTCTGATGCAGTCCCTGCACATTTTGGTTGCCCTTCTCTGGACTGCCTCAATTTGGTTAATGTCCTTGTGAAGGTGTGGCCTCCAATACTGCTGCCAGTACTCAGATGGGACCTAACCAGTGTCTTGTACAGAGGATTATTACCTCCCTCTTCGACTTATGATACCCCTACTAATACACCCTAACACCCGCCTAGCTTACCTACTGCTTTAGAGGTCTGCTTGGATGATTTTAGGTCATCAGTGATGATGATGCCCAAGTCTCTTTCTTCCTTTGTGACTGCCAGCAACTCCTCCCAGCCTATAGGTGGCTTCAGGGTTTCTCTTCCCTATGTGCATGATTTTGCACTTCTTTGCATTAAATCCCAGTTGCCACTCTTCTGACCATTCTGCTAGTTTATCCAGATCTCTTCTCATTCTGCCCACCCCATCTGGATCATCTACTCTGTTGCAGATCTTGGTGTCATCTGCAAACAGACAAGCCTTACCCTCTAGTCCATCTGCAAGGTCACTAATGAAGATGTTGAAGAGGACTGGCCCCAGGACTGATCCCTGAGGTACCCCACTTGTGACTTGCATCTCTTCTGACTGTATACCATTTACCACCACTCTGTTTTCTGCCCGTCAACCAGTTTGCCACCAGTTGACCAACTTCTGACCCACCTGAGCCTACCCAGCTTATTTATCAATCTTCTATGTGGAACAGTGTCAAAAGCTTTGCTGAAGTCAAGGTAGGCGACATCAACTGCTCCCCTTGGTCCACCACTCTGGTTACCCAGTCAAAGAAATCTATGAGATTAGTTTGACAGGACCTTCCTTTTGTAAACCCATGCTGTCTTGGATCCTGTGCCCCTATGAATTCCAGGTGTTGCACTATCCTTTCCTTAAGAGTGCCTCACTAATCTTGCCACTACTGAGGTAAGACTGACCGGTCTGTAGTTCCCCGCCTCCTCCTGCTACCACTCTTGTGGGCGGGATCATAAACCCTTCTCCAGTCTTCTGGGACCTCTCCTGTGCTCAGAGACTCACTAAACAATTCTGCTAATGGCTCTGCTAGTTCCCCCTTTAGCTCCTTAAGTACCCTGGGATGTATGCCATCAGGTCCCATTGCCTTATCCACCCTGAGCTTACTAAGCTCTTGTAGGACCCTTTCCTTTGTGAAGGGAGTAGTGCTCACCTCCCTCCCCTGTGTCCATAATGCTGAGCTGTGGGCCCTGCCTACCTTCTCTTCAGTAAATACTGAGCAAAAGTATCTATTTAGGATAGATGCCTTTACAGGGTCCTCCTCCTCCATGCTCCCTTTTCTCCATTAAGCTTAGCAATACCCCTCTGGACTTTCTCCTTTCACTAATGTATCTATAGAAAGTCTTGTCACCTTCTTTACTGTTCATGCTAGTGTTTCCTCAGTTTGGGACTTTGCCTGCCTTACTGCCTTACCTGCTTCCCTTAGGGCAGTTTGGCATGCCTCCCTATCTTCATCCCGCTGTGTTCCTTATATTTCCTGAAGGCCAGCCTTTGGCTCCTGGCCTTTTCTGCTACTATGTTGAGAACCAAAGTGGTTTCCTTCTTCTTTTGCACTTCCTTTTCTGTCTAACACAATGGGATGTTGCTTCAAGTATTGCATCCTAATGCTTGCCCACTTTGCCTGTACCCCCTCACCTGTGTTTCTTTTTGCCAGGGCTAGCTTAACTCTGTTGGCCATCTTATCAAAGTCAGCTCCTCTGAAGTCCCATATTTTTGCCTTGGAATGGGATGATTTAGATGTAGTAGCCAAATTGAACCATACCATGTGATGGTCACTGGCCCCCAGGTGACCTTCTACCTGGAGATCTGTGATCCCTTCTTTGTTAGTCAGTACTAGATCTAGGATAGCCCTGTCTCTTGTGGGTTGCTGTACCAGTTGTTTGAGGCCCTCCCCTGCAGGAATCCACTATGAGTCTAGTTCTGGCAAATGTTCCTGCTGGTATTGACCAATCTGCATCTGGCATGTTGAAGTCTCCCATTATCAGAACCTCCCTTTAGCTGTCATGTTTTGTATATCTTCTAACAGTAATGTGTCTATGTCCTCCTCTGGTCTGGGGGCCTGTAGACAACCCCATTTCTTATGGCTGTCCCATTTCCTGTTTCCAGGGTGACCCACAGTTCTTCTGGCTCCTTATGTGTATTCTGAATTTCTGTAGCTTTGATATTTCATTAACATACAGGACCCTCCTCCCCCCTTTTGCACCTCGTCTCTTCTGAACAATACATAGCCACATCTGAAGTCTCCCAAGTGTGGTTACTGGTCAAACCACGTCTCACTAATTGCTACTATGTCCAGTTTAGCCTCTGACATTATTGCCTGCAGGTCTGGGATCTTATTTCCCAGGCTGTGAGCATTGTGTACATGATTTTCCATTGGCCAGATTTTAGTGTGTTAGTTGTTGGGTGAAGTTTGGCATTACCCCTGTGCGTTGTATGGGGAGACAAACCTTTTTTCTTACCTGGTGATGCAAATGAACGGCAAACATGCTGAATTCCTGTTTGACCACTAGCTGAGGGGGGAGGGGTGTTCTTCCCATTCGACGTATGGGGTGCTGCACCCCTCTCCCCATTTGCTAGTTTAAATATTCTGCAGACACGTCAAACTTCTGCCCCAATGCACTGACTCCCTCTTTAGTCAGATGCAGTCCATCAAATTTAAAGAACTTTCGCTCCCAGAACTGTTGCCAGTTCCCTACAAATCTGTGTCCTTTTTCCTGGCACCAGCCCTTGAGCCACGTGTTTAGCTCCCCTATCTCCCCTTCCGTCCATCTGCTCCCCTCTCCCAGACTGGCAGGATCTCAGAGAAGGAGATGCCGGATGAAATAGATAGTTTGTCACCCAGCCTAGTCAGGTGTTCCTTGGTCTCCACAACTGACCAGCTGGCGAGATCATTAGTCCCTATGTGTACTAGGACATCAATGTTTTCTCCTGCTTTGTGAACAATTTTAGCAATGTGGTCAGTGTCTCTCCATGCTGATGTACCTGGGAGACATCTGACCATCACCCCTGGCTGGAGATGGGTATCAACTCCCTGAATCATGGAGTCTCCTATGATCAGAAGTTTTTTGGATTTCCTTTGTGCTTGTTTTGTTTTGGTTCCTGATTTGGGTGAGTTTGTTGTGCTAGCTCCTGTGCCTGGTGTCCTGCTCTGCAGTGTCTTCTGCCTCTTTATTTGATTTCAGAGATAGAGGCAGATACCTGTTGTAGTGTTTATATGGTTTTGGAGGTAATGTGTTGGAGAGCAGAGTGATGGGGCACCTGATTTGCTCCTCCTAACACCTGCCAACCTCCTGGACCAACTACCCTCTGCGGTCGAGGTTTTCTGTTAAGATGCTGGGAAATGGCGGTGGTTCTTATAATGTATTTCCTCTTCAATATGAAATTTGAGGCGTGCAATCTCTGCCCATGCTGCCCGGAGCTGAGCCCTAAGATCTCAAAGGCCCAGCATGTGAGGACAGTGTCCTAAATCCTGTAAGACTGTCCTTCTGAAAATTGTTCCACAGTACCTGCAGTTAATGAAATCCATTCCAAATAGGTTGCTGGGTTTGTAACCTAGTCAGAGTAATTAGAAGGAGAAAAAAAAAGGAAAAAAAAAATGCAAGTGATGGTTTAATTGTGCTTTGTTTAACTTGTTATAACAAGTTAAATTACTAGTGCCCCTGTAAATTAGATCACCTTGTGGAGGCCCACTGATCCGCCCCTTCCTGCTCTGCCACAGGAAATGTCACAACTGTGGTACCCTATAAAGGAGTGGGCGTGGGGTGGTTGGGGATGGGGGTGGGTGGCTGGGCCCTTCCCTGCCTAAAAGAAGAACCACGGACAGAAAGAACAAGGAGGTAAGAGCAGAAACAATCAGTCAACAACAAATGCAGTAACCCTGAAGCTTATCCTAATGTTAGATAAAACTGTAAAACCTGTAAAGCACCACCTGTAATAATTTCAGAGAAGATATACACTGTAAGAAACACTTTGCGCCAGAGAAAAATAAAGCAGTAACAGAAGATATACCTTGCAAAAGACAATTTGAATCCGAAGATTACAGGAGTAATCTGTTAGCGCACACCTGTAGGCACACCTTGTAATAATGCAGAAGAAGGTATACCAGCAACAACAATTTGAATCAGAGAAAAAATAAAGCAATGAAATGTTAGCAACAAACAGTAGCAATCCCTGTGAATAAAAAATAAAAACACCACCACACAGTAAATCTGCTTAGCCAAACTAAGTCTTAATCCTTTTTCCTTGCTCTGGTAAGTCTGCCTTTCAAGCAGTCTTAGAAGGAAAGAGCTCAGGTGAAGCTAGGTGCCTTGGCCAGCAAACCAAGCCTTCTACCTCCAAGATATCAACTAACCTGACTTTTTAAGCCTTCTTTCTGTTGGAAATTACTGACAGTTTGCCAGCTCCACCCTTTGTGCCTCGATGCCAAGGCGCTCCAGTGTCAGAGCAAACCCTATCACAATGGCTGGTCAATTGCATTGTTTTCTGTTACAAGTACAAGACCCTACCAGGCTCCATTAGGGGTCATTCTACCAGGGGAGTGACCACTTCATTTGCATCCTTGCGAAATGTCTCCACTGGAGAAATATGTGCAGCAGCTACCTGGAGCTCAGTGCATACCTTCATTAATTACTAGTGTCTGGACATTGCTTCTAGGCGAAGGGCAGGCTTGGGCTTAGCGGTCCTTCAGGGCCTCCTTTCCTAAAGGTGCCCTGTTTCTAGCATTTGATGCTTACAGCCGCCTCTGAGTTCCTGTTCCTTTTTGTAGGGCTGCTTGGGATTCAGTCCTAATTGTAAGAGCCTGCTAAGTAAGATAGTACAGTTACACATGAGCTTACGGTAACAGCAGATCTTCAAGAGGCGCTCTTGCAGCAGGTGCTGCTTTCCCTCCCTCCTCCCCCCTGGTGGGCTGTTTTTGCATTCCTTTTTATGGCAAGCTTCTGCCTGCCGGGCCTTACTAATGGATCTCCGGTGGGTGAACGGAGGTGGAGCTAGGGACCACTCCCTGATATACCACTGGGTGAAATTGGGGTGGAGCCAATGTCGAGGGCTGCCCCCACTGGAGACTGCTAGCTAAAGGTTTCCAATGGGTCCTAGTCCCTGTGGCATAGTCCTAATTGTAATAGCCTGCTGCAAGAGCTCCTCTCAAAGATCTACTGCTACGGTAAGTTCTTATGTAACTGTACTTTAGTTGCCCACCATAGTCCATGTTTTTCAAGCCTTCAACTATTTTGGTCTCTCTTCTCTTACCTTCTCAATCCTGCTGATATCCTTCCTTAGAACTGGAGACAAGGTGCATACTGTGTGATCCTGAGCAAGTCACTTAACTTCCTTGTGCTCCCAGGTTGCATCTGGAAACAAGTTTCAGCTTGGTGTGCTACTCCTGGTTAGATAATGTTTCCCCTTTCCCCTTTGGAGATCAGACCTATACACTATGCTCAAGATACTGGGTCTGGATAGGTGACTTTTACAGGGGCATTAAAATACACCTTGCTTTGCTTACAAAGTTTTTCTTGCTGTATGCCATGATTTTAATTGTTCTTTTCTAGAACACAGTTGCCTCCTTTTAAAGTTGTTACTGATTATTACATCTGCCTTTGGTCTACTCTCCCTCTCCCTTTCCCTAAAAGCCCTACTTTAAAAAAAAAAAAAAAAAAAATTCAGGTGCATGAAGTGTGGACAAAGGCAGATGCACAAATATGACTATAAATGTTTGACAGTGACATACAGAGTATACAAATGCAATCCATATAACAGCAATAAGGATAAAGTACAGTTATGTAAGAACTTCATGTAACAGTAGATCTTTGAGAGAGGTTCCTGCAGTAGGTCATTACATGTAGGACTGCACCCTCTGGCATCAGGACCACACGGCAAACTTTTCCAGCAGTGTCTGGCGGGGGACCGCCCACCAGACATCATGCAATGGACATCAGTGTGACCCTTTATAATGGGCGGTCCCCGTACCCACCTTCCAGTTCTCCCACCAGAGATCCAAGTAGGATGAGACAGTGGAAAGGATGAAATTCTGGAGCTCGGTTCAGAATGGCTGAAAGAAAAGCAGAAAACTGGGGGAAGGAGGGAGGGAAAAGGTGACCTACTTCAGGAACCTCTCTCGAAGATCTACTGTTATGGTAAGTTCTTACATAACTGTTCTATCTTACTTTGAGAGGGTTCCTGCAGTAGGTCATTACATGTAGGACTGAATCCCAAGCAGTCACTCAGAGAGACCGGGTGTGTCACAGGAGGAGGAGGAGGAGCAAATGAAAAACAGCACAGAACCAGCCTAAGACAGTAGGCCTTGCAAGACGGCAAGGCCGGAACCCGGCCCTACGCCTAGAGGCAATGTTAAACTGTAGTGTTTTGTGAAGGCACGGATGGAAATCCAGGTTGCTGTCGCACAGATCTCTGCTGCAGAAACATTTTGCAGAAACGCTGTAGAGGTAGCCATGCCTCTAGCAGAGTGACCTCTGACCCCTCCAGAAGAGGTTTGTTGTACATCTGTTAGCAGACGCGAATGCCGTTACCGAGCCATTTAGAAAGGCACTATTTAGAAACTGCTGACCCCAAGGATTTGGGAGCAAAGGAGATGAAAAGCTGATAAGACTTTCTGGACTCCTTAGTTCTATGAACATAATATCTGAGGATTCTATGAACATCCAAGGTGTGAAGGAGAGCCTCCCGTTTGACTGAACAGGGTAATAAACTGGGAGCTCAACCGTCTGATTTAAGGTGAACTCAGAAACCACCTTAGGAAGAAACTTAGGATTAGTACACAGGACCACGCAGTCCTTGTGGAAAATCAAATAAGGCACCTTATGTATCAGGGCCTGAAGCTCAGAAATCCTATTAGCAGAAGTAATGGCAACTAAAAATAGTGCCTTCCAGGAAAGGTAGCACATGTCACAGCTCATCGCTGGTTCAAAGGGAGGAAGCATAAGCTTCTCTAACACGAAATTCAAATCCCAATGTGGGGTGGGGTTACAAATGGGAGGTTTGAGGTGGAGGATCCCTTTCAAAAAAGTCTTAGAGACCTCAAACTGAGCCACGTTTTTTCCTTCCACCAGCACGTGGTATGCAGAGATGGCCGACAAGTGAACCTTAAGGGATGAATATGACAGACCCGAATCAGAAAGGTGCAGGAGGTACTTCGTGACCTGGGAAGCAGAGCAGGTAAAGGGGTCCCAGCCTTTAGAAGCCACCCAAATGGAAAAATGCTTCCATTTCATGGCTTTGGTGGAGGGTTTCCTCACTTCCACCAGGACCTGAGCAACCTTTTGGGAGACCCCGAAATGAGCTCCGATTATGTCTGAAAGAGCCATGCTTGAAGATGCAGGGTCATGAGTCTTGGATGTACCAACCTGCCGTGATCCTGAGTCAACAGATCGTGTCTGAGAGGTAAAGGAATTAGGGGTTCCACTGACAGCTGCTGCATTAGCAGAAACCAGATTTGCCTCGGCTAGAGAGGAGTGACCAGGATCATCTGAGCTCTCTCTGCCTGGAGCTTGAGAAGTACCCTCTGAATAATGTGAAAGGAAGGGAAGGCATACTAGAACTTCCCTGTTCAACATAGTGACAATGCGTCATGCCAGAAAGCTCCAGGCTCTGGAATGAGCGAGCAAAAGCTGAGAAGTTTTGCATTGGATGGGGAGGCAAACAGATCGATGTCTGGGTGACCCCACCTCTGGAAGAGAGAGCATCTGCTACCCCCTGACTTAATTCCCATTCGTGAGCAAAGGACAACATCCAAATGAGGCTGTCCGCCAGGATGTTGTGAACGCCTGGAACATGCATGGTTGTAAGAAATAGGTTGTGCTGAACTGCCCAAGTCCACACCTTCATCGCCTCCCTGCAGAGGGGGTATGACCGGGTGCCTCCCTGTTTGTTGATGTACCACACTACCGACATATTGTCTGTCTGGATCAACAGTGTTACCCTCATCTCCAGAATATTGATGTGCAAGGACATCTCCAGCTGGGACCATAAACCATGGGTTCGATGGTCCCCCAGGTGTGCTCCCCAACCCAGACAAGAAGCGTCTGTGGTGAGGGTCCATAGAGGAGGGGAACTTCGAAAGAGAAGTCCCTTGGACATATTCAGATGGTCTAGCCACCATAAGTAGATCCCTCTTGACTGCACTGGAGACCAGAATGGGATGGCCCAGATCGTCCAAGCGCTGGTCCCATTGGACACATAACATCCACTGGGAGATCTGCATATGCAACCTGGCTAAAGGAACTGTGGAGATAGAGGCTGCTATCAGGCCCAGCAAGTGTAGCAATGCTCTGGCCGGAAGAGATCTGGACGAGATCACCAGAATGGCCTGTTCTTGAAGAGTCTCTGCTCTGTATGAGGGGAGAAAGGCTCTGCACTGAACCATGTCCAAAACCAACCCTATGAACTGAAGGTTCTGCTAGGGGGTTAAAGATGACTTGGGGAGATTGAATGTGATCCCCAGTTGGGGAAAAAAGGTCCAGGGTAACCAAGAGGGAGTCCAGAAGGCTGTCCCTGGACAGAGCTGGCAGTAGCCAGTTGTCCAAGTAGGGGAACACCGCTATGCCCTGATGGCTTAAGGCTGCCGCCACCACTGCTAGGCACTTGGTAAAAACCCTGGGTGCCAAGGAAAGGCCAAAGGAGAGGGCTGTGACCTGGAAGTGCTCCCTCTGGAAACAAAACCACAGGAATGGCGGTGGCCAGGGAAGATCAGGATATGCAGGTAAGTGTCCTGCATGTCCAGGGCACAGAGCCAGTGGTCCTGCTGCAGAAGGGGCAGGAGGCTCTCAACAGTCAGCATGCAGAATCTCTTGTACTCGACAAAGACATTCAGACTGCTGAGGTCCAGGATTGGTCTGAGGTCGCCCATCTTTTTTGGAACCAGGAAGAAGAGTGCGTAAAACCCCCTTCCTCTCTGAGCCACAGGCATGGATTCTATTGCTGCCTTCTGTTCCAGAGTGCTGATCTCTTCCTTGACCAACGGGGCTCGGTGCAGGAAGTAGTGCTAGTAACTGGGAGGAAAGTCTGGAGGCAATTCCAGAAACTCTGGTGTGTGCCCTTGAGAAATGAGTTGCAGAACCCACACATCTGAGGTGATGTCCTCCCACTCCAGGATGTGAAGGGCTAATCTTCCTCCCCACTGGCTCCATGTTTTGAAGTGGAGGGGAGGGAAGACTGGGCGAGTCAGGAGGCAGAGGGGTGAGGGAGCAAAGGCCCTCCTGCCGATTTCTGGGATTTGGCGGCTGGTGGAGAGGAGAAAGAGGAACCAGTGGCTAATTTTTGGTCTGCTTCTTTGGGGCCGATTGCTTCCCTTGGCACTTGAACTGGTGCAGAAAGGGCTGCTTCTAAGTACTGGCCCTATACATGGAACAGACCAATCTGAGGGCCTGACCACTATCTTGGAGGCCCATAATCAAATCTTCAGTGTCCCCTACAAAAAGGGCCAATCCCCAAAAGGGAGTTTCCTGAATGGCTGCTTGTACATCTGTTGAGAGACCAGAAATGCGCAGCCAAGCATGCTTCCTGAGGCTCACCACAGTAGCAGAGGAGCGGGCCACTGCATCCACTGAATCATAGCTAGCCCGATGAGCATGCCTGCAGGAAATTTTAGAAAGACGACGCTCTTTAGCAATCTCCTCTTTGAGGTCAGAGTCCTCCAGGGACGAGATCTTGGCCTCAAGCTTTTGAAATGACACCATACGCACCACGCAATTCAGGAGCGCAAGGCACATGTGGCAGAAGAGCAAACCTTCTTCCTGAATTGCTCCAAGTGCCTGGACTCCTTGTCCGGGGGGGGGTGGGGGGACATGCTCATGTGCTTTGGTTTAGCCGAGCTGTCATGAGTGGCAGTAATGACAATGGAGTCTGCCTTGGGGTGAGAGTCCAGGAAGGGAACGCCCTCAGGAAAGCAGCAGATCCTGTCTGCCTTCTTAGGAACAGCAGGAATGGAATGTGGCAATTTCCAAATGGTAGTAGTAAGTTACTCGTGTGGTGCTGTCCAAAGAGGAACTGGTATGGGGAGGCAGCTTCTAGCTCTAAATGTTGGCTAGATGCTTCCTCTTAGGATCCGGATCCTCTGCATTCCAACCGTTTGCTTGCTGGATTATGCGGAGGAGCTCGGTGAAAGAGGGGTCCTCTGGAGGAGACTTGGGAGACTCTTTGCCCCTTGGGGAGAGGATAGCCCATCTGAGGAAGACTCCGACGTGTTGTGGTCAGAGTCAGGGAGCTCTTCACCCTCTGGACTTTCAAAATACAGGAGAGGGACATCCCGAGGGGTAGTTCCTGAGACATGCACCGTATGCAGTGAACCGGCAGGAGATGGGGGAGTCGGGAGCACTACCACTGTGCTAGGAAGCTCATGTTCAAGGTCGGAGCCTAGCTGGGACCTCGCGACCTTCCAAGACTGGATAAGAGACTGAAAGGAGGGTTTGCTGGAGGTGTGTAATAATGAGTTCCTAAACCCGCATACCAAGGAGGGGGGTACCTCCGATACTATGGGCATCTCTGTTGATACCCAGGGAAATAGCCCTGGGAATAATGAGGCATTGACGGGCCCAATGGCAGAAGGAGGGGTGCCTGATGTCCAGTAAAAATAGGGTGGCCTGATGACAGGTCTTGGCCTAGAGGCCTGGACAGGCCAGGATAAATACCCGATGTCAAGATAGTTGACATCGGAATGGCTGTCATCAGGGTAGTCAACGAACAGGAATGAACATTGGGACACCTGGCATAGGGCGAGCCGATGTCAGCCCCAAAGAGATCAGACCCTGGTAAGGGGCCGAACGTCGGGCCCTGACAGAGGGAGCTGACAGTGCTCCTGACATCAAAGGAGGAGCAGCAGGTGGAAGGTTATCTGATGCCAGGGTAGATATAGGGCCTGGCGAAGGGGAATTATCCCATGGGGGGGATCCGAGGAACCACCGAAGGAGTGGGCGAAGAGAGAACCGCTTCCAGGCATCCTTCTTCCTCCTCTGTCCCAGATGTAGGCTGTGGGGCAGGGGAAACCACCGGGGGAGGTAGAGAGGAAATGCTTGGGGGAAGGGCTGACTCTAAGAAGCCAGTGCGCTCTGCTGGACATCATGTGTGACGACGTGAACTCCCGACAGGAGAGCAATGCCCAAAGTGGTCATCAGGGGTGACCAACTGACCGGGCAAAATAGCAACCGGGTGGTGGAGGGTGGGACCCTCGACCAGCTTATCAGTCGGAGTCGAGCAGACTACTGACTGCCTTTGAACCGAGTCTGACTTACTGACTGGGGGTCCAACTTACCGGCAAGGAGCAGGCATTCGCCAGAGGAGCCAGCGGATGACTTACCAGTCAAAATAGGTTGGAAGATGGTGGAGGCACTGGAGGTCATCCCCAAAGCTGCCTGGGTCACCACGAGGGTGGGTGGCGGGGAGAGGGCCTTGCTGGTCAAAGGCTTACTAGCTGAGGATCGGTCCTGGTCCTCATGGTGCTCCTTTTCTCTGTGCCTCTCCTTCTCTTTTTTCTTCTTCTTCTGCTTGTCCATTGAAGGGGAAGAAGCTGTGTCCCAAATTTTCTGCATCTTCTTCTTAAGTGAAGCCATTCTGGACTTAAGGAGATGGGCCTCCAGAGCCTGCCGTTGTCATTTGTGGGTGGCCTGGTTGAAGGGTTGGCAGTTGGGACAGGCTGTGGTGTCGTGGTCTGGGCCTAAACAAAAGAGGCAGAGACGATGGCTGTCTTTGTGGAGAATTTGCGCCCCACACTTGGTGCACTTCTTTGCCTTTGGAGGCGGAGATGGAGAAAAAGTGCAGAAAATGGATTGGTATACAATGAAAATAAGAAAAAATGGCAATCAACAAAGCTGCAGACTACCGCAAGGTACTAGCGCAAGTCGACAGCGGGAAAGAACTGAAAGGTGGGCGTGGGGACCACCCACTATATAGGGTCACGCTGATGTCTGTGGGCAGTCCCCCACTAGACACTGCTGGAAAAGTTTGCCGTGCGGTCCTGACACCAGAGGGTGCAGTCCTACATGTAATGACCTACTGCAGGAACCCTCTCGAAGAAAGATCAAGAGTAAACACAATACATTAAGGGCAACAGCTGACAGGCGCTGTACCAAGTACCATACTGATGAATCCAAATAAAAACAGGAGTAACTGAAAGCATTAAGTATAAATCTATGATAATCACTGTGGAAAACCTGAAAAGTATCACTTAGCCACAAGTCAAGTGGGCTAGAGTTCCTTAGCCTGGGGTGAAACTCAAGAAGGCAACATCCCCTAGCTTAGGTCTCCATTTTGGGAAGGGAGAAAAGGAGATTGTACTCCATATTGGCAGCATTTAAGAAAGGGAATGGAATTGGGCTCCATGAAGCCATCAGCTCAACCCCTTTCCCTTTCTGGAGTGATGGTGCCTCGATCTCAGATGTTCTGGGATGCCTGCCTGGATAGTGCAGACACATGCTTAATAGGAGCAAATGGAGCATTTCCTAACTTACATTTTTTCCCCAATATACTTCCCCAACCCCTTTTATTTTTTCCCTCTTTTGGCGGTCCTTAAGGGATATACCATGTAATCAGGGATATACCCTGTTCAGGCTCTATTAACCCTTCATAGAGACAACCAGGAGTGTGTTTTTTTTTCTTCTCCGGTTTTGTCTCCAAAGTCCACCCTCCAACCCAGTGACACAAGCCATGCCTCAATCAGCCTTGATGTCACAACATCCTTATTGCGAAAGACAAGTTCTCTGGCCCTGCCTTAGGGGTCAATGTATCTCCAAATCCAGCTGTCACCCTTCCATGATTGAGGTGCACTGCTGAGTGGCAGCCACCTCAGCCAGGCCTGTCCCCCGACATGGCAACCCAACTCTGCTCTAGAACCCAGGCTTCCTGTAACGATATGCTGCCACTGGGTCATCGAGGCTGCCCTGACATTTATCTTTTAAATACTGTAGTTACACAAGATCCTTGATGTTCTGCACTGGGTGTGAGGCTTTGGGTATGCGTGTGGTTTGGAGAGATTACAAAAGCGTTTGGATATTTTTCCTTTCCTGAATCACTTATATGCTCTGTGCACTGCTCTTCTTGCAAACTGTCTCTCTGGTATGCTGCCTCTGAGTGTACTAAATGCCCGATCTCATCTTGAGATGACCTGCCTCTTTGCTGAGATAATGACAGCACTACATGGAGTATTTCCAGCAGGATAAAACACATGTCTGCAGTTTGTTGTTCTCCGTTTTGAACTAGAACAAATTTCAAAGCCTGTTAAGGACCCTATGATGTCCTTTCAGCCTATCAATGGAAAAGAGCAGTTATGTACTTACCATAACAATAGATCTTCGAGAGACTCTCTCATCAGGCCACATCTATGGAACTATAGCCGCCAGGTGCTAGGACTACATGGAAACCTACTGGACACAAGCATTCCACTAGGGGCCACCAATGACAGTCTTATATAGTCATCCTCTCTATATAAACATGGGCGGCCCTTCTCCCTCAATTCCCCGCTAGAGAGCATACTCAGAGGACCTCCTCTAGGGAACCAGGAGAGAGCTGAAGTTTCCAGCTACCAGACAAGGCTGGAAACAGCAGGTGGTCCCGTCCTGGAGAGAGAGAGACAGGACGAAGAAGCTCTAAGTCTAAGGGGGTGGAGGGTGGGAGGGCATGGCTTGATGAAAGTGATTCTCTCAAGGATCTACTGTTACGGTATATATGCAACTGTTCTATCTTCTTCAAAGATATCTCTCATCAGGCCACACTCATGGACCAAGTCCCACGCAGTACTGCCAGAGAGAGACTCTGGGTGGCTGGAGGCTACAGGCCTACGAAAAGAGGCCTTGAAGCACAGCCAGGCCAAAGCCTGCCCTTCTTCTAGAGGCAATGTCCAGACTGTAGTGTTTAGTGAAAGCGTGGAGAGTAATCCAGGTTGCCGCAGCACAAATTTCTACAGCTGATACATTCCTGAAACAGACAATGGAAGTGGCCATGCCCCTGGTTGAATGGCCACAAACAACCCCAGAAAGTTCCTTGCCATACTTCCTGTAACAAAAGGTAATACAGTTGGCCAGCCATCTGGACAGGCACTGTTTAGAAACTGGTGCGCCCCTTTCCCAGTGGTGAAGGAAACAAAAAGCTGAAAGGACTTCCCGCAGTCCTTTGTACTATATCTGAGTATTCTACATACATCTAAAGTGTGGAGCAATACTTCCCCTGGATTGGCATGCTTAGGAAAATAAACTGGTAGGTGGATAGTTTGATTTAAAGTAAACTCTGACACTACCTTAGAAAGAAAGGTAGGATTGGTCCATAAAGACACCCTGTCTTTATGGAAAGTTAAATAAACAGGATCACACATAATTCCTTCGAACAATAACGCTTTCCAAGAAAGGAAGCATAAGCCACAAGTTGAGGCTGGCTCAAAGGGAATCAAAGCGAGTTTCTCTAGCACAAAATTTAGGTCCCAAGCCAGGACTGGCTTGCAGATGGGAGGCTTGAAGTGCAGGATGCCTCTCAAGAATGTACAGGCCACTTCCGGATGGGCCACTGTATGGCCATCAAAAGGCACATGGAAAGCTGAAATAGTAGCCAAGTGCACTTTGACAGAACAGTATTGCAGTCCTGCTTCTGACAAGGGCAATAAATGATCTAGAACTTGGTTCACTGGACAAGTGAAGGGATCCAAGTGATGAGAAGTGGCCCACAAAGCAAATTGCTTCCACGTCATGGAGTAGGTGGCCCTGGTGGAGGGCTTCCTGGCAGCCACCAGGACATCAGCCACCTTAGGGGGCACTCCAAACCTTGTAATGGCTATGTCTTCAGGTGCCAGGCATAGAGATGGAGTGACTTGAGGTCTGGATGGACCAGGATTCCCTGTTTCTGTGATAGCAAGCCCTTGCACAGAGGCAGGGGTACTGGGAGTTTCGCTACCAACTGTTGCAGTAAGGGAAACCAGATCTTACAAGGCCAAAAAGGAATCACAAGAATTACAGTAGCTCCCTCCATTTGGAGCTTGATTACTGCTTCATGCATTCTGGACTGCTCCTGGAACATAGATGGCCAACAGCAGTAGACTGTGTGAGAGTCCAATACAAAACCCTCGTCCCTTCCCTGCCCAGGGGGTAAGAATGATTCCTCCTCCCCTTGCTCGTTTATGTAGTGTACTACACTGATGTTTTCCATTTGCACCAGCAGATGCCCTGGGACCAACTGTTCTGGAAGGCTTGCAGAGCATACAGAATGGCCCTCATCTCTTGGGAATTTATGTGGAGGGAAATCTCCACTCTGGTCCATGTTCCTTGTGTCTGATAAGTCCCAGATGTGCCTCCTAGCTCATCCCCAAAGCATCTGTGGTGAGAATCTGCTGAGGGGAGGGGAATGAGGAAGGGAACCACTTTCAGCAAGCTGCTGGGTTCCATCCACCACTGGAGCACCTTTCGGCCAGAAGAAGCAACTAGAACCTACTGTTCTAGGTCGTCGGTGCACTGATCCCACTGAACTCAGTGTCCATTGGAGGGATCCTCATGTGCAGCCTGGCCAAGGGTACCGTGACAATGGCTGCTGTTATCAGGCCCAGCAGTCTCAGAAATGTCCAAATGGGATTCATTAAAGCCCGGCAGACACAGGACAATATTAAGCATACCCTCCATGTTCTCCACCATGCCACCCAGGCCAAGATCCCCTTTCTATTACTCAGCCTTGACACACAGAAGGCTTTTGAGTGGGAGGCATGGCCCTTTTTATTTAAGGTACTACAACTCGTGAAATTCCCATCTGACTTCATCACAATTTTGTAAACCTTGTATTGTGCTCGCAGGCATATGTGAAAATTAATGGCCAGATCTCTTCCCCCTTCCATCTTTATAGAGGGACGAGACAGGTATGCCCCTTGTCCCCTTTCGTCTTCGCCATTTACCTGGAACCACGGGCCCAGGCCTTGCGCCAGTCCCTCAAAATCCATGGTATAGATCTAGGAGGTGGGCAGAAGAAATCTGCATTATATGCAGATGATTTATTAATCTACCTCCTGCAACCAGATCAATCACTGCCTCCCCTCTAGCATCTTCTTCAGACTTCTGAAGAGTGTGCAGGGTATAAAATAAACACAGTAAAAATGGAGGTGCTTCAGTTTGCCTACCAGTCTGGCTGCTTTTCCCTTTAAATGAAACACGAGTTCCTTTAAGTATTTTGGCATCCATCTTACTAATGATCTACTATAACAATACACTATAAATTATGCCCCTCTTATTTAAATTTTCCAAACAGACTGTACCAGGTGGAATACCATAAATCTTCCCTTAATCCACCAAACTTAATGTATCCAATATGAATATTCTACCGCAGGTTATGTACTTTGCTCAAACCTTACCCCTCCCTTTACAGCATTCACAAACCCGGATTTGGAATAAAATGATTTCTTACTTTATATGTGCAGGATCTCAGCCTATAACAAGTTTTCTACCCTCCAGCACCCATAATCCAAAGGAGGATTAGCCCTTCCACATCTTACGCATTAACACACCACTGCCCAACTTCATATGCCCCTCTACTGGCTCTCCCCAAGTTATTGTGCCCTTTGGAAATACTCAGAAATGAAAAAGGAAGAATTACATCCACTCATTAGTGGGGTGCTGCAACCTCATACTACCACTCAAATTTCTTCTTTGGAGAATCCTTTACTGCTACCTCTATTGCAGCCTGACACCATGATAGCACACCCGCTCTCTTGCCCTTCCACTATTTGTTAATACCATTAGCCTGGAACTCCTCGTTTCCCCCTGGTAAGCTGGAAACTTTTTTGCACCGTATGGAATGACTGGGTTTTTCTTCTTCCCACATACACCATGCAGGGGTCCAAAAAGTGATGGAGTTTCAAATCCTTATCACCAAATAGCACTGGAGACCTACTGACTACTTACACTATGTACAGGTCCACAGTTTCATTTGAAAACAATGAGCTGTGCACCCTGCCGGTAATACCCTACCACTGCTTCTCTCTCTAGTGCTTAATACTGTAGCAGGGGCCTTCTTGGATTCATTGATTTTGCACTTATATCACGCATTAATGGAGCTTAAGGGTCTGTCTACAAAGTGTCTTTGCCTCAGGTGGCAAACAGATCTTGGTTTTGAAATAGGTAGCGGTTCATGGGATAAATATCTTTTGTACATTCATAGACCTACTTCCTCCTACAAATGTTCTACTAAATTTTTTATACTCCGGTACAGCAAGCAAAGTTTGCTCCCTCAATGACATCCTCATGTTGGAGAAAATGTGGGGAAACTACAGTAACCCATGCACATATATTTTGGTTTTGCCCAAGAGTTTGGATATTTTGGTATGCTTTACAGTCACAATTGCATGAAATCTTTAGCCCCTCTCTTCAAGTTACCCCATCATTGATTTTCTTTTTAGATATGCCGGATAGGCATCGCCAATCACAGACCCAAAAACTATTTGTATAATACTTGTAAAAAAGTTATTACAAAAATGGTTGAAGGAAGACTCTCCCTCAGTATAACTTTGGCATCAACTAATTATCAATATGTATATGATGGAGAAACTTACAGCAGGACTGCGACATAATACAGATAAATCTAAATTACTTCAGCGCAGGTGAGTTCTACATAGGTCAGCATTTAATGCAGATTTTGTTACTTAACTACAGTATGTTATATATTATATCACCTCTCATCATAGGTGTTTTTAGCTACTCCTATATATCCAGTCAAATATTCATTGTATATTCTGTCTTTTATCAGATACCACTGCAGCTTGTATGTTGTCAGTTGTGTTTTATAAAAAAAAAAAAAAAGCAATACACATATTAAAAAAAGAACTCCTAGTTTTAAGCAATATTATAGAGACTGAACTAATCTAGCAAAGAATGTGTACTACTCCCTGCCTTTCTAGGGCAGCTAATGATACCAAGGTAAGGTTTGTTCCACACAGCTTAAGCTGCAACATTATGCTGTGAAAGAAAACAAAAAAAAAAACAAATGAAACATAAAAAGAGAACAAATGAAACATAAAAACAGAACAAATGCAACGTAACTGTATCTGGAAGTAAGCACAATGGCATTGTAAAGGGAATGTACTTTTAACATGGGCTGCTTGAGCTGTCACACAGAAAAGGACGCTCGTGCTTGCTTTTGTTCTGGTACGTATCTTGTGATATAGGGGAAGTTGGGGATAGCTAATGGAAATTTCCAATGGTTTTGTATCTGCTTATGGGCTTTATAGCAGCGACCTCATGACTGTGATTGTTAATCCCAGCATAAACAAATTTTTCGATCAGTCCATTTAGGAAGGGGAGGGACTGTACATCTCACGGAACTGATGGCCACCCGAACCCTTCCATTTCCCTGCCTACTGGCCCCCATGCTCAGATGTTTTAGGACATCTAACCAGGTAAAGGGTGGGTTTGTGTCCTATTATAGTCTACAGAGGGCATTTTAAGAACTTTTTATATGTTAAAGCAACATTTTATATAAATGAAAGCCACTGCTCAATTAATTGGGGTTCTGTCAGCTAAGCGGTGGTTTTCATAAAATGTTGCTTTAACATATAAAAAAAAATAAAAAAATTTAAATGCTCCCCATAGACTGCAGTGGGGCATGTCCCTGCACTCTCCCTGGTTAGATGTCATAAAATGTGGAGTGTGTGGGGACACACCCCATTGTAGTCTATGGGAAGGGGGGGGTTAAATTTTTAATACGTTAAAGCAGCATTTTATAAAAATGAAAGCCACTGCTCAACTGAAAGAATCCATATTAGGTGCATGGTGGCTTTCATGTATATAAAATGTTGCTTTAACATACCAAAACATGTTTGTAAAGTGCCCCCATAGACTACAATGGGGCACGTCCCCATGCTCTCCCTGGTTAGACATCATAAAATGTTCCAGCTCTGGGGTGGGACCGGCAGACAGGAAAGTGGAAGGGATCAGGTGGCCATTGGTTCAGCAAGATGTGTGACTCCTTTCCATCCTAAATGGACTGACGGAAAAATGTAAGTTTATGCCAGAATGACTATCACAGCCACAAGGTAATGGGCATTATGAAATGGGCACTGAAATTCAAGCATTCTCATTGGGCACTAACTGTGTGCTAAAGTGTCTAACAACACAGGAATAAGACCAGGCAATACACACTGGGCATTGATATGGGTGATGCTGCCCACAAAGAATGTTCAAAAATGAAATAGCCGCCATCTTGTTTTGTGCCACAAGAGATGCCACCCTTACTGTGAAGTTAACACTCACTCGCACCTCTTAAAGTAAATACACAACCTGCATCATTTATTAAAACAATAAAAAAAGCAACTGCCATGAATGCAATAGTCTCGTAACCTGCCCGTTCAACACAACACTGCAGTTTAATTTCTGCGCGACACAGACACCGCTTGAACCCTCCCCCTGTTCCTGGCTGACAGATGCTGAGAAGCAGAGAAACCAATGGTTTCGACACCCTCCCCACTACTGGAGTCTCAGATGAAGCGCTCACTTCATAACTCACTTAAGTGTGAAGCCAGTCTGCCATAGACTTGCCGTTCCCGCTCAGACTGCTGTATCGCCTGATGATGGCAAACAGCAGGATCAACCAGATACTTTTGTCTGTTAAATAAAGGTAGGATCAACCAAATCCTTAAAAAAAAAAACAATTAGGAGTGCTGCTAGTTGGATAGAGGGTGTGTGGGGGGGGGTGTAAGGCTGGTGCCATGACAACTACATGGGGAAAAAGACAGATACAGAATCCTAAACAGGTCAAAAGTTCTCAACTCAAAAAAAAAATAAAAAAAGGGGAGGAACTATTTTATTAAAAATGTAAACAAACATTGAACTTTTTCACTATTAAATACTATACATTTTAGCTATCATATACATCTGTATTTTTGATAGCCATTTCATAAGTGCAATAAGCCACTCCAGGGTCTGTGTGTTAGACACTAACACACGGCTAGAGCTGGATGCACTCAGCCGGTGGCCTCGTGCCTCACTACGCCTCCTAGCCGTGTGTTAAAGTGTCTAACACACACCCTCGAGTGTCTTATTGCTTACATAAAGCCCATAGCCAGATCTATGAAAAACACTTCAACACATGGAATTACTTATTCAGAGCCGCTTCTTCTCACCTGATCTTTAAGTTCTGAGAGCTGATTAGAGAGATTTATAACCAACTTCATGGTGGATTCGAGCTTCTCTTGAAGGTTTCTTATCTCATTCTGCTCTCCCTCAGAGTCGCTGCTCACCAGTGACATTGCTCGCATTCGTGGGAACCAGTCAAGGTTATGCTCCTGAAATCCAGACATGGTGGGAGAAGGTGGTTTATTACTTAAAGCAAAGAACCATTATACACCAAAGTGTTCTAAATTGAAACACACCAAAAATATAATCACAGTTCCACAACAATGTCTTGGTATTTTTTTTCACTTATATCCTCTCCCTCATTCAGGCTGCTGTGTACTCTCACCTCCTGTCAACAATTATCTATGAATTTTTCATCATGGAAGAGTCCCACTGAGTTGCCACCACCATTGCGAAATATTACTTGCCAGTGTTGGGGGTGTGGAGGTGCCTGCTCCCTTGTTCAGGGCTCTCCCAAGGACAGCAGCACACAGCAACTCAAGGAGTCCCTTTGATGTCCCAACCCTGCACCTCGACGTGATCAGGCTGCTGCTCTGGTCAACCAAGGTGCAGTTGTGCTCCAAGGCAAGCCATCCACCATCCCTCAGAGAAGTCTGTCTATTCAGATGCTGCTTCCTCCCATGCCACTGGAAGTCCCATGAACCAGAGTGTCCCACTCAGTCATAGAATGAACTACTACTGGTGCAAGGCAAAGCCATTTCTCAGGTCTTGAAAAGTAGCAGCTAGAATTTCAGTCCCATCCTACAAGTCTCTAAAGCTTCTGGCTAGGGGAAAGACTAGCACGCATTACACACATGCTATAATCATCAAAATGAAATTTTTTGTGCCTCTACAGCTTTCACAGAAAAAATAAACACACCACCAATGGCCATAAACTGATGCAGATGGTACACACCATTTTGTTTACTTTCCAAAAAGTGATGCGTAACTTTCACAAATTTCATTTTCTGCTTACATTTTTTTATTCATAACATTTTGACCAGGAAAAGCCCAGAGCCAGAGCTCATTTCTAAGCGCAACCTCCGGAAGGCAAAAATGCACACAAATTACAAATCACAATTCAGGCAAATATACAGAAATACATACAAGGTGATTTACAGATACAAATTAGGCTATACACTGAAATGCAGTTTAGGCCATATGCAGAATGACAAATAAGGCAATATAAATAAAGAGCTGATCCTGTCCACCTGGAATAAAAATCATGCTGGACACCGGTATAACTGTTTCATCATCTGTACTGACTCCTCCCCCCCAATCTGAATTGCAATCCATTCTGTTCTTATTAGGCATATTAACATAAAAAAATACTCTTTAAAAGACAAAGAACCTCTATGCGTAAACACTGAGGCAAGGGTTACCCCAAAGGGCATTTGGCTGGGAAGCCAAGTTTCAAGACAATACAAAATCACACATGCCCCCACAATGCAAAGCATCATGGGCTGCATATGCAAATCACCACAGATTGTTATGCTGGTCCAACTTTAAGCAGAATTGCATGGTGCCGAAAGGCCTCTCACACAGTTTGCAAAGGGTGCTAACAGAAGACATGAGACCGTGTTTAGTCCTACCAGGACTCATAGTATGCCTCATCTGTTTGACACCCCAGTGGAATGGACCAGCTACCCTAAGGCAGTGTGCCTGGGATATATTGTGGTGACCCACTAAAATAAAAACCAGAGGTTCTTTGTCTTTTAAATAGTTTTATTTTTAAGAGGTTCACCACAATATATGGACATGCAATAACATCAGCGCGTGACAGGCATGTTACCACGCCCGCAGGACGTCCGCCTCCACCCAATTCTCGGCGTTCCCCAGCGTCAGTGCTCGCAGTCTCCACTGGGAGCTGCTAGTTGTCAGGGAAATGCATCCCCACCCTTCCCAGGAGAGGAGAGCAGTCCTCCGGACGTTCAATTCTCTTCTTCCCCAACCGACCCTCACCCCCCCCGATGACCTGAAATAGCTCCTGAACCCAGATCGCTAGGGTGGCACGAGGTAAGGCATCTAGCACCTCAGCACCACCAGGCCGGCCTTCAGGACATCCACTTTGGCAGTGGACCTGTAGCAGCACCATATATGCATATATATTATTTGCAAAACGCTGTGTTAATGCAACATTCAGGGTTCCAGCTAAAGAAAAAAAGTAGGGCATGTGGTTTAGATTTCCAACCCAAACCCCAACTCGATTCTAAAACAAATCGGGCAGAGGTCTTCCAAGGGGTCATCAACCCTAAAGCTCACCTCAAATAGGTGTGTATGTTTCTGTAGAGTATAGAATAGGATGAGCTTTAGGGTTGACAACCCCTAGGAAGAATTCACCCTGATTTGTTTTTTTTTTGGGGGGGGTTGGAGTTTTAGGGTTAGAAACCCTAAAATCACATTTCCCCACTTTTCTCGCTTTAGCCAGAATCCTAAATGTTGCATTAATTCAGTTTTTTCAAAGAATTTCCTTACTTTTTGAGATAGTATAATCGTATCCTTATTTTGCAGTTGGAGCGCAGTGTAATTGTATCCTTAGTTGTCTAACAAGAGTGCAAGGCCCACTCCCATCCCTCCAAAAATGTCTTAATGTATGATTATGGACAACAGCAATCAAAATTTTTAATTTTTTTATTTTATTGTTTTTGGGTCCGGATCCTCTATGCTCTGAATGGAGGTCAGCCCAGTGCTCTGCCAGCTGCCCCTCCACGCTCAGGCTTACCCCCCTCCTTGGTCTGGGCCATTGGGAGAGCCCCCCCCCATGATCATTGTTGGCTAGCCCCGGCTAACCCCCTGGTTGGGGTCACGGGAGGGCCCCCACCCCGCGAGCACTGGTGGCAGTGGGGACAGCCATTGAGCCAGGCCTCATGCCAGAGAGCCAGCTTTTTGCGCATGCAGAGCCCGGGCTGGGACATGCAATGACTACCAGCATCCGCCCACCCCAATGTATTGGCGCTAACTGTAGCAGCAGGGTCCAGGAAGCAGCAGACACACTACCCCCCTCCCCCCGGAGAAGGACAGAGTTTCAAAGGACGCTCAATCCTCCTCCCCCATGCCAGCCCTCCGACTTCCTGGGTCCATTCCCAAACCCGGGTCATCTGCATCACAAGTGGAAATCCAACTGCTGCGCCAGTGGGCCAGCAGCAACCAAATTGTTAACACAGCCTTCCTATTTCTCCACCTCATGAACCCAGTAGCAAAAATTGTGAAATCCCACCAAAACATCATTCCGCACCACCGCACCGTCATTCTGCGCCAGGGGCATGAAAATACATTTTTGGTAAGAATTGAAAAATGCCACCTGTGACAGTCATGAGGTGATGTAATGAAATGGCTATGTTGATAATTCAGTGTTAAAATACGAAAATTATCAAAATGTGAACAGATGCACACAACTTTACCATTTTTGCATATTTTGACCCAAAATTTCAACTGATCTTTCTTATGATCCCACCTCTTTAACAAGTATAGTGAAAATTTTGAAATCCCACCCGAAAGGTCAATCGTCCGCAAAATTGCCTTTTGGGCAGGATTTGCAAAATGGCACCAACATTGTTCATGAGATGGGTACTCAAAAAAGGTATGTTGAAAATCAGGTATCAAAATGTTGAAAAATGATGAAGTTATGGAACCAAAGTCGGAAACCCCACTGAAATGCACTGAACCATATTTACCTTAATTACTCATATTGCAGTCCCAGCAGTAGCAGAGCGTGCCTTCAATCAAGAGTGGATCTTCACAGTGGGACCCTTGAGGTAGTGAGGAGTGTGGAGGGTTTGGGGTGCTCAGCGAGAGGTCAGGGTTGGGGTTGCATCACCAATGGACTTTTTTCTGCTAAAAAGAAAGCACGGGATAGTTTTCTTATTTTCAGAATGAGAGGCACAAGAGGGGTCCACTAGACACTAGAGCAAGCATCAACAAGAATGAGGACACCCTCAGGATAGTGGGGAGTTCCACTAGACACCAGAGATAAATGGCAAATTGTCCAGGTCAGGCATCAGACCATTGGGGGTGCCACTAGACACCAGGCACTTCTATAAATCTTGACGAGGGGGGAACTGGAGCATTGGGGTGGGTGCTACTGGACACCAGGGAATAAAACAATATATAATACGTAGGGAAAAAAATAGATATAGTTATACAAAAAGGGAATGAGAGTCACAAATCCTTTTTCATGACTTGTGATCTTTTTTCATTTGAATGAAAAAGGAGTCACAATAAAGGATCTTAGTGAGTGACAAGAAAGTATTTAAAACGCTGAAAAAAAAAAAAATTCCAGCATTTTGCCACCACACAACTGTAGAACCCACCTAAAGGACTTGCAATGAGCAGGCTACATCTCTTGGTGTTCGTAGAGCACCCCATTTTAGTGGGTTCTCTATTTTTTTTCTTGAAAAAAATGGAAAACAAGATGGCGGAAAACAAAAAAGATTTTATTTCTCATGAAAAAGGATTGGCCACTGACGAAAAAGAATCTTTTTTCCATTTGACCAAATTCTTTTTTCATTCCAGGAGGCTGTTTTTCCCATTGACTAAAATGGGAACTATAAAATTTACTAACTTTTGAAGTGATTAATATTTCATCATCAATACTTCATCAGTCAAGCAAAAGGCACTTCTGCAACCCAAGCCCTTTCTACTCTGAAAATTTCAGATCAAAATTCCAAACCGCTTTTAGGCAGAGCATGTTGACAACAAAACAAAAACAGTGGAAAAGGCAAATTTTACTCCCCACTATGCGCAGCTTGGAATTTGTATATCCGACCGAACACGCCTTGGCAAGTCAAGTGATCTACCCTACCAGTACAGTATGCACATTTTATGAATTGTTGAACTGTTGCGAAATTATTAAACTGCAAACTCTGAGGTCTAACATAGAAAGCCCTGCTCAACTCTAAATACAGGGGCTACTGAGTATACATATATACATAATAGGGCCTGGTCACACCCTATAGTTTGGGTTGAATGATCACTTCTATGTTAAACTCAAAATTTTGTACTTTATTAACTTTGCAACTGTTCAACCAATTTGCATGAAATTTTGCATTCACCACTGATGTGCCAAATTTTGTTCTGGTCGGATGCGTAAGTGAGATATGCAGGTGAAAATGTGAAGATTAACTTTTTTTTTTTTTATTTCGTCATGCCACAGTGGAAAATGGCTTGGGATTTTGGTTTAAATGTTTTAGGGTAGAAAGGTCTTCGGTCACAGATGTGCCTTTTGAAGGTTTGGTGAAAATAAATATTAATCCGCTCAAAAGTTATTATATTTTTAAGTTTTCCATTATTTTCAATGTGAATTTTACTTGCAGTTAGATGTGAGCCTCTAAAGGATCCTTTGTCGCAAATGGGTAATCCTTTTTGCAAACAGGTCAACCTCTGTCACAAACGGAACCTTTTTCGTGATGCCGCCATTTTGTTTTACAGTTGGCTAAGGAATCAAAATAAAATAGCTCAACAATTATGTGTTGAGTAGAAACTAACATACAGCTAGCTTATCAGGACCCTCAACTGGATTCTGCACTTATTTGTTCAAGAAATGCCCTACATTTTTTTTCCTCAGATTATAAATCTTTTGTGACTTGTGATAGGAAAAATGATTTTTTTGTATCATGAATAATCCTTTCATTGGTCTTTAGTGGCACCCCCACCCTCCGATCACCGTTCCCATAGGTTTCCCTGGTGTCTAGTGGCACCAGCCGATCGATGCCCCTGCCTACAAAAAAGAAAATGGTCCATGTTTTTTTTTCCCCCCTACATAATCCCTCAGTGATCTGACCCACCTCCCCAACCCCACCTCCCACTCAGCACCCACCACCACAAAGAAGCCCAAGGCACACCTCACCCCCTGCTGCTGCTTGTGGGGGGGGTGGGGTGTTAGGGCTAGAAACCCCAATGTCACATTACCCTACTTTTGTCACTGTAATTAACCCCAACACATGCATCATCAAAGCTTTGGCAAAGAATATACATATATATAATCATGCAGTTGAGCAGGGGTAGGAACATAGCCCTGACTAGGGTTCTGTGGGCATATAGGGGTAACTTGAATTTATTTCTGTAGTGGAAGCCCAGCCTTGGCATCAGCTTAATATGGCTGCAGAAAAAAAGTTTATTTTCTAGCCATATTCCTAGGTATCTCAGTCTCTACCAATTCCAGCTTGTCACCTAATAAAGGTAAGAATGCCGGAGGTGGAGGGGTCCGATAAAGAACAGTTACGTAAGAACTTACCGTAACAGTAGATCTTAGAGAGGTTCTTGCAGTAGGTATTCACAAACGGGACTAAGCCGCCAGGCGCCGGGACCCCATGGAAAAATTTCTAGCTAGCAGTCTCTGGCGGGGGGCTGCCCCCACGTCAGCTGACCAGCGTCAGCCTATGTCAGTATAAAAGGGCGGCCCCCACACCTTCCATCCAGTTCTCCCACTGGAAGCCGAAAGGCATGACAGGAGAAGAGGAAATGCCCCTTAGACAGAAGAGAAAAACTCAGGGGGATGGAGGGAGGGAAAGCAATACCTACTGCAAGAGCCTCTCTCACAGACCTTACTGTTACGGTAAGTTCTATACTGTACGTAACTGTTCTATCTTACTTCAAGAGGGCTCTTGCAGTAGGTATTCACAAATAGGACTGAGTCCCAAGCTGTCTGGAACAAGCCTAATGTAAAGGAGGAGGAGAAATCATCCACAGACAGTCAGAAAGGCAGGAGAGGGATTCATGAAAGAAGTCCCTGCAACACAGCCAATCTGAAGCCCACCCTGTGGTGAGAGGCAACGTCCAAACTCTAATGCTTCATAAAGGTATGGACAGAAGTCCATGTAGCGGCTGCACAAATTCAGCAGCCAACACATTCCTGAAGCAAGCAGCAGAGGCTGCTACCTCTGGTAGAGTGACCTCTGACTTGATTTTGGAGGGTCTTGTACTTGTCATAACAGAAAGTGATGCAATCAGCTAACCACTTAGAGGCACTGCCTAGGTATAGCATTGCCTTCTCTCGTGGATGCAAAGGAAACAAAGAGTTGATCCATTTTTCTGAGATCCTTGGTCCTGTTAGTGTAGTATCTCAAAATTCTACGCACATCAACAGTATGTAGAAGATACTCTCCATGATTTGAGTTGGTCGGGAAGAATACCGGGAGCTCGACAGATTGGTTAAGTGTGGATTCAGCCACCACCTTAGGAAGAAATTTAGGATTCATACGCATGGCCACATGGTCTCTGTGGAAAATCAGGTAAAGGATCTTACACATCAGGGCTTGAAACTCGGAAATCCTTTGAGCAGAGGTAATGGACACAAGAAAGAGTCTTACAGGAAAGGAATTTTAAATCAGTCTCCGCTGCTGGTTCAAAGGGGGGCAGCATGAGCTTCTCCAGATTGAAATTAAAATCCCTAGGGGGAGCAGGATTACAGATAGAGGGGTCCTTCATTTAAGACCCCCTAAGTAAGGTCTTGGAGACCTCCGAGCAATCATTTTGTCCCCCAAAGGAATATGGTAGGCCAAAATGGCTGCCATATGAACTTTCAAAGAGGAGTAGCTAAGGCCCAGATCATACAGGTGCCGCAAGTAGTCCAGAATCCTGGCTGCCAGACAGGAAAAAGGCTCCAAGTCCTTGGAACCTGCCCAAATGGAAAATCGCTTCCACTTCATGGCGTAGGTTGATCTGGTGGAAGGCTTTTGGCTTCCACCCGAATGTCCACAACTAGTGGTGACATGCTGAAGTGAGCAGTGGCTGTGTCTGTAGGAGTCAGTAATGAAGGTGGAGTGACTTGAGGCCTGGATGGACCAGAGTCCCCTGATCCTGGGTCAACAATTCCTGTGACAGAGGAAGAAGAGGTTCCTCTGAAAACTGTTGCAGAAGACAGAACCAAACTTTCCTCAGCCAGAAGAGAGCAATCAGAATCATTCACGCCCTCTGCATGAAGTTTGTTCAGAACTCTCAGAATCAAAGAAATGGGAGGGAAGGCATAGATGAATCTACCCTTCCAGCACAGACACATCACGTCTTCCCCCTACTGGTTCCTCTGGAGGGACCAGAGGAAGAGGGAGAGGCAGAGAAGCAGCCACAGCTCTGGGAGTATTGCAAGACTTGGTAGGAGGGGCTTTGGCCACCGACGTGGCTCTGCATTTATTGGGACGCTAAGCCTGTGTTTGCCTTTGCTGATGGCGGTTTTGGAGCCGAAAGGGACACTTCTGGCCTTGAGGAGGTTTGTACATGGTCTGTACCAACTAACGCCAAACCTTTCTTCTGTAACTCAGTGATGATGTCCTTTATATCACTGCCGAATAGCAATAGTCCCCGAAAAGAGGCATCCTGAATAGCTGTCTGCACCTCTGGGGCCATGCTTGAAATATGAAGCCAAGTATGACATCGCAAACCTACAGAGAAAGTCGAGCTTCTACCTGCAGTGTCCACCACATCGTAAGTGGCATGACGCATGTGCCTACAAGCTGAATGAATGGAGTGGACCAGATCTCGCAGTTCCTGCTTCATCTGAGAATCTGGGAGAGGATCCAGTTTAGATTCGAACTGACTGAGAACTGACTTCTGGAAGTCCCCCATATGTCCCACATAATTTAGGGCCCTAATGCCCCGGGCAGAAGATGCAAAAATATTCTTGCCATACTGGTCCAGAAATACAGGTTACTCACCTGTAACAGGAGTTCTAGGAATGGTATATGTTGTTCATCCACACTCATTGGCAGGTATCCTTGCCGCTTTAAATCTTGCCGGAAGGTCTTCAAGCTTGCTCCTCCCACCCACCCGGGTGGTATAACTCTCGGCTCCGCCCCATGACGCCAGATCTGGCCCGGGCTGGAAGCTCAGGCCAGGCCGGCCGAGGAATGGATGAAATCAACATGGCTACCATTCTAGAACTCCTGTTACAGGTGAGTAACCTGTATTTCTAGGACATGGATATGTTGTTCATCCACACTCATTGGCATACTCCTAGCAGTTCTCCAGGAGGAGGGAGGCAAGACGACACCCTCAATACTTACTGGGAAAGAGAGACTGAGAACCGAGGCCCAAAACCAGCATCCGCGTGACTCAAGGTCGATGTGGTAGTGGGTAATGAAGGTGTTTGCTGACTTCCAGGTAGCAGCCCTGCAGATTTCCTGGATAGGGACGTCCCTGGAAGCAGCCACCGATGCAGCAGTATGGCGGGTAGAATGAGCTCTTATCCCTCTGGGAGGCTCCATGCCCGCCAACTTATAGCAGAGATCTATGCAGGAGGTTACCCACTTGCTTATCGTCCGCTTGGCTGCAGGTCTGCCAGATGCGGCTTCAGCGTAGATGACAAACAGCTGGCGAACCTCTCCCCGAATTTCAGCCGTCTGCTCCTTATAATAAGCGAGCGCTCTTCTAGGGTCCAGAGTATGGAGCCTATATTCGGCCTCCGAGGTGTGATTGGGGTAGAACACCGGCAGAGTCAACACCTGGTTAAGGTGAAACTCCCACACCACCTTCGGAAGGAATTTCGTGGAAGCAGGACAACCTTGTCCTTGTGGAAGACCAGGTAAGGAGACTCATGGAAGGCGCCTGAGCTCTCCCATCCTTCTGGCTGACGTGATAGCCACCAAGAAGGCGGTCTTCCACGACAGGTGAGAGAGAGCACACCGTGCATAGGTTCAATGGCTTGCCCATGAGCTTTGGCAGTACCAGCAGTAGATCCCACGGAGGTGGGGGTTCCCGCACTGGAGGAAATGTGATCAAGGCCTTTGAAAAGTGCCAGACCACCTTCTCCGCGCCACCGACTGTCCTGCCCGCCTGTAAGCAGAGATGGCTGCCAGGCACCCTTAGGGTCGCTGACCTAAGCCTGACTAAAAAGGACCTTAAATAGTCCAAGATGCTTGCCAAGGAACAGGAGGAAGGGTCCAAGCCCTTGCTCTGACACCAAATGGAAAACCTTCTCCATTTGAAGGCATAGCATTTTCTGGTCGACTCTACGGGGACGCTCAACTACATTGAGGACCTCGTCGAAAGACCCAAGGCCTGGAACTCTAGCCGCCTCAGGACAGGCCGTCAGGTGCAGGGATTGAAGGTCCGGATGGAACACCTTCCCTGATTGACTGAGAGCAGGTCCGGGCGAGCTGGAAGCTGCCGCGGAGTCCTGGAGCTGAGACTGAGGAGATCTGGGTACCAGAACTGGCGAGGCCAGTCTGGGGCTATCAGAATCATCTGCGCCTTGTCCCTCCTCGCCTTGAGAAGCACCTTGTGGATCAAGGGAAATGGGGGAAAGGCGTAAAAGAGGCCCGGGGTCCACTGCCTCGAGAAGGCATCCCCCTGCAGCGAGCCCTGCTGAGGGGGCGGCATGGAACAGACTAGCCTGCTCTCCTGAGGCAAACAGGTCCACCTGAGGTGTGCCCCAAAGGGAGAACAGATGCTGTACTACCTCCGCAGGAGAGAGACCACTGTGGGATGCAGCCCCTATCCGCCTCAGGGCATCGGCCAGGTGTTGGAGGCTCCTGCCACGTGAATGGCTGGGAGATCCGCCTCCAGGCTGCGCCACAGTGACCAAATGCGGAGAGCTTCCTTGCATAGAAGCATGGAGACGTCCCGCCTGGCGGTTTAGATAGTACATGTCGTGGTATTGTCCGCCTGGACTCGGACCACTTGACCCCGGAGGAACGGAGCAAAGGCGGTGAGAGCTAGGCGGATCGCCGGAGCTCCAGCAGGTTGATGTGGCATCAGGACTCCGCGGGACCAGAGGCCATGAGCCCGGTGTTCCCCAGATGGGCACCCCAACCCATCAGAGGCATCGGTCGATAGAGATACCGCCGGCTCGGGCGGACGAACGGATGCCCTCCTGCAAATGATCTGGAACGGTCCACCACTGGAGAGCTGCTCCACATCCCCTGTGTCACCGACGACAAGCTGGTCCAAGGGATCGCAGCGGTGAGCCACTGGCTGGCCAGTCCCACTGAAGGGGACGCATGTTCCAGCGGGCCAACGGACCACGCTGGTGCAGGCCGCCATGAGACCCAGGAGGCGAGGAAGTCCCGGGCAGGCAATTGCCCAACCAGAAATGATCGGGCAAAGGAGGAAAGAACCTCGCCCTGTCCGCGGGAGCCGCCCTGGCTCGAAGAGAGTCGAGCTGCGCCCGATGAATAGAATCACCTGCTTCGCTCGAGTTCCGACTTGGCCTCGTTGATAAGGAGGCCCAGTTGAGAGCAGACCTGGAGGGCCAGATCTCTGACCACTCCGCCTCCTTCCTGGAGGGAGCTGCTATCAGCCAGTCGTCCAGGTAAGGGTACACCTGGGACTCGGCAGGGAATGCTGTCACCACTGCCATGCATTTGGTGAAGACCCTGGGAGCTGGAGACAAGCCGAGGGCATGGCTTGAATCAAGAGGGATCCTTCCGCTCGAAGCGAAGGAATCTCTGGTGAGACGGACGGATAGGGACGTGAAAAATGCGTCCTGCAAGTCAGAGAGCAGAACCACACGCTGCGCTCCAAGGATGGTATTATCTGAGCCAGAGTGACCATCCTGAAGGTTCGAGACCTTAGGAACTTGTTTAGGTCGTAGGTTGAGAATGGGGCGCCAGCCCCCGTCTGCTTCGGAACCAGGAAGTACCTGGACACAAACCCTGGGTCTGAAGGAGGGTCCACCACCTTCTTACCACCTCCTTCTGGAGGAGGAGGCGATGTCGGCTCGACGAGCCGCCAGTGAGGCTGGGATCCCGAAGCCCCCGAGGCGGCAGCTCTGAAGGGTGGTGCCTGCTCGAATTCAGAGGCAGGCCTCTTCCCACCACCTCAAGACCCACCTGTCCGTGGTAACAGCGGACCAGGCGGAACGGGAAGTGCGGAGCCGCCTTCACGGGGACCCAGGGGTAAGGTGACGGGAATGGGGCTGACACCCCTCAGCCTGTCCACTGGGCAGGCTTGGAGGAGGGACCGCCGAGGGACCTCCTGGGCCTTCCTCCTGCCTCCTGTTAGAGGAAGCCGGCGGCTTGGGTTTGGGATGCCAAGGCCGAGCCTGCTGGCCCCTGACGCTTGCTGGGCCGGGGCAGGGGCACAGAAGGACGAAAGGGCTTAGGCTGTGGTTTGCGGCCTTTGTCCTTCTGAGCGGAAGAGACCGAGTCCAAGGTAGCATTGACTTCGATCCTCTTGCAGGTGACCTTCCACCCCAGGGCCAAGAGGTCAGTCCCAAAAGGGAACATCCGCCAACTTGTGCTGGGTATCTGAAGTAAAGGTGATATCCTCAGCCAAGCTCAGGCCGACGACAGCCACCGCGGCCGACACCGATCTGGCACATGAGTCCCCTATATCCAAAGCAGTCTGGAGCTGCTGTTTGGCCACTGCTCCTGTCCTGGTCCCGCACCTGCTTAACCGTAGTCTGCAGATCGTGGGAAGATGAGGGATGACCTCATCCAGGAGCCCAACAGGGCATGAGAAAATGTAGCCATGAGGACGGCCGAACTGGCCTGACAGGCCGACGAGGACGTAGCGACTTTTCGCCCGACATAGTCCATCCTTCGACCCTTGTCAGGAGGTTTGTCCACATCCCTGGCGTGCCGGGCGCTACCGAAAACGCTGTCGGTAACCAACCCTCAGCAGAGGGTGTTCCGAAAACCGGACAAGGAACCCGGACCGTGATACTTCCTGGCCATCCTGGTCAAGGCGCAGGGCAGGAAGCAGGCGCGCCAAAGCTCCAGTGCCGACCCACTATGGCCTCGGCCACCGGAAAGGCCTCCGCTGGAGAATCCCTCGGTCCAGAATCTCCGTGAGGGGATATCTGGCCCGCTTGGAACGGGTTCGAGCTCCATCCCGTGGACTCCGAGATGAGCCAAGTAGTCCTAGGAAGGACGACGGCTATCGCCCATTGACTGACCCTCCTGAAGACTCCAAGTCCAGTCGCTTGGAGAAAAGGAGGAATCATCTTCGGACTCGGAAGAGTCCTCGACGAGCTGCCTCTGGCCTGAGCTACCCTTCACCTGCCGAGGTCGGTCGGGAGTGAGGGTAACTGACAGCCGATGGGGTAGACCCTTAGCCGACCGAGAATCCTTGGTCGGAGCCCCAATTGGTGGCTGTGGAGGCGGAAGTTCCACCGGAATCTGTGGAGCAGCTGGTTTTGGCCAACAACTGCCTGGGTATAGGCTCCTCGGATAAGCTCAGGGGCTGTGTCGGCCGCCCGTGACAGTTACTTAATGGCCGGGAAGGCGACGGGTCGGTTTATTCCCGCCAGGAGGAGTTGTTGCAACATAAGGTCCTCGTATCGATCGCACTTACGCCAGGCTTCCTCATCCGAGGAGGAGGACGTGAGACGGGCGACGCGCCATCATGTGCCGAGACCGAGACCGCCTATGATGGTGGGATCGGCTGGACCGCTAAGAGGTCCGGGACCAAGAGTCCCGGAATTTCCGAGGTCGGTGCGGGAGGTGTCGGCCGGAACCGCACTCCCTTCGCTCGGATGGTCCATCCGAGGGCCTCCGAACCGAGGCACAGGCGAGCCCACGGGATCCTCAACCTCCGGGGAACCGGGAGAGGGGAATTCGCTGCTAAAGGAGACAGCTCGTCTAATGGGTCGAGAAAAATCTCGACTTCATCGGTGGAGTCTCGGTCAACTGACCTGACGGGACACCGTGAGGCCAGTGGTCGGCCGAGGGACGACCGAAGCCGACGCCCGGGAGAGGGACCTTTCCGTTCCCAAGAGGCCGACGGAGGGACTTACCTGTCCTCTTGACCGAGAATAAGGTCCTGAGACGTAGGTCCTTCTCCTTTAGTGGAGAAGGACAGACAAAGCTCCTTAAAAGAAGCCGTGTAAGAAGAGCCCAGAGAGAGCGGGATAATGCTGCTGCCGAGGAAGATACCGCCCGCGCCGCCTCCTCTTCGAGGGGGCGCACTATCCGGCCGAGCTGATCCGCCGGTGCCCGCCCGCCGCGACACCGCTAACCGGCCTCCTGGACTTCACCGGAGGGAAACGCTTCGGGACGGCCCAGTTGCACCGGGCAGCACGGTTCTCGAGGACGAGGCCGAGAAAGATGAGCACAGGTCGCAAGCCTGCGGTCGTGCTCAAGGCCTAGCAGTAGACACACGGGAGTGTGGATCCGTCCGAGACATCTTCTGCCCGCATGGGCATCTCCAAATCCGGAGTCGATTGTCCATCGCAGCCGGAGGGATAGAAGACTGAAGTCTTTTCGCAAAATTTATTTTAAATCCGAAACGGAGAAATAGGAACTAGTCTCAAACGCAGAGCGTTAAGGAGGGAACCTGAGCTTCAAGCTGTAAGGAAGATCTGCGTGCCATGGGGCGGAGCCGAGTTATACCACCCGGTGGGTGGGAGGAGCAAGCTTGAAGACCTTCCGCAAGATTTAAAGTGGCAAGGATACCTGCCAATGAGTGTGGATGAACAACATATCCATGTCCCTAGAAGCCTAGATTTTTGTCAGGAGCTTAAGTGTTCAGGGTTAGCAGTCCTGTCATGGGTGGCGCTGGTAACAGAATCTGCTTTTGGGTGAAGACTGAGAAAGTCTATGCCCTCGGAGCCTGGTAAAGCCTACCTGCCTTGTGGGGAAGAGGGGCTAGTGAGGAAGATTGCTTCCAAATAGTGGAAACAAGGTCCACGTGAGGCTTGATCCAGGGAGGAATCAAGGTGGGTGAAGACTTAGGGAGATCCAGGTGAACAGCTAATCTTTGCCGTTGTGGATTCTGCTCCACTGACTTCCACTCGTAAGCTGCCTGGATTTTTTTAAGCAACTCCAGGAATGAAGGATCCTCAGGAAGGGATCTGGGAGAGTCCATTGGCTTAGGGGTCTCTGGAGTGTGGGGGCTCATCTCCTGGGTTGGGGGGTTCAGAGTCTGAAGACTCCAAAGAAGAAGTGACATCAGGAATGGGGGCAGGTTCAACCGGTCTGGGGACAGCCAGAGGGAGCAGAAACTCCCTAGGGTGAGAGCCAGAAGGTTCTGGTCTATCGTCTGGTAAGAGCAGAGGAGTCACTGGTCACCGAAAAATGGGGTCTGACGTAGGGTCCGGCATTGGCTGACATTTGTCCATGTCCGTAGTGGGCTGGGACTTAGCCTCAGCCCACCACGAAGACAGAACTTCCTTCAGGTCCACCTGAGGTTGTGGAGGAGGGGGACTTGGGTATGGGTAACTGGGGAACCCATAGTAATGGTACCCATAACCTGACGGTGGAAAGCCCAGCGTCGGGCAATGTGGAGTTGGGTACTGCAGCGTCGGGAAATGTGTTGGGTACTGTGGTGTCTGGTATCCTGGTGCCTCGGGGGCCCTGAGGGGCCAAAGGACCCAATGGTGGCCCAGCCACAGGACAGGATGGTTCTGGTGTTGGTCTGGAGGGCGTAGGGGCTGGCTCAGAAGGTCCTACAGGAGGGTTCGGAAAGGTGGGTCCTGCGGGTGCTTACGGTGGTGCAGCAGGTCGGCCATCAGGCACTGGTAAGACGGAGGGGGACGACAGGGTTACCGTCGTTAGGTCTGGCATCGGAGGCTCTGGCGAAGGGGGAGTACCCCTGGAGATAGCATCCCAGAATCCTCTACCCCAGCCAGGGAAGAGAGGGCAGACTCCAAAGGAGGAGGTGGCGGGGATGGAGGAGTCTCCAACAGCTGCGGTGACTCCCGCGCGTCAGGTGTGGCAACAAGGCCTGATTTGGGGGGGGGGGGCGCAGGCTGGACATTTGTCGGAGGAGCCGACGAGTGACTTAGCAGCCTTGTCTGGGTCGGTAATGGCAAAGCCGTAACCAGACTTCTCGGACCCCCTCACACTGGTAGGCCGAGAGGTAGAAGTGGCCACAGCGGGAGTGGATGCCTCCTTTGCCCCAGAGGCTCCTGTCAGGCCTGAGAGTGAGCCCGACAAGGGGGCCGATGCGCATTTGGATACCACCAAGGTGGCCATCAGATAGTGATCCCCAGAGGGAAAGATACCTGTAAGGCCACGACGCCAGCCGAAGTCTCAGGGGCTGTGGATGACAAATCCTGGTCCATATGCTTCTTCTTGTCCCGTTTCTTCTTGTGATGGCCTTCAGGGGAGGTAGACATTTGCTCAAATATTTTCAATTCAATTCTTTTACCTAAGAGGCCATCTTTTTCTTTAAAATGTGGGCTTCCAGGGACTGCTGCTGCCTTTTTCGGGTGACTGAATTGAATTTCTGGCAGTGGTCGCACTCCTCCATGCAGTGGTCCGGGCCTAGGCAGAAGAGACACAGGAGTGACCATCCTTGCGAGGAGCTGGGATCCGCATGAGTCGCACTTGTTTCTATGTGATTTGGAGGGTGTCAGGGCTACATACACAGCCGATGTTAGAACAGAAAATAAAGAAAAAGAAAAACTGTTAAGCTTTTAATAGAAAATGAGGAAATACTCATGCAAAATGGTGAGAAATAGCTGTTCTTTCATGAGGTACTTTCAAGCAGACGGTGGGAAAGAACTGGATGGCGGGCATGGGGACTGCACCTTCATACTGATGTAGGCTGATGCTGGTCAGCTGATGTGGAGGCAGTCCCCCGCCAGAGACTGCTGGCTAGAAATTTTTCCATGGTGTCCAGATACCTGGCGGCTTAGTCCTATTTGTGAATACCTACTGCAAGTGCCCTCTTGAAGTAAAACCTGCTTGTTATTGGGGGGAAATCGTACAGTATATTTCATTTTTGCAGCATTAATGAGGAGCTCCGAAGCACATAGTTGTAGTTGAATACTGAAGGCAGACTGGAGGCCATGTACAGCTTCTAGCAAGCTGGGTTTGGTTGCACATAATAATGTATCATCTGCATAGCAGTGAAATTTGGCATCTTGTACATCATCTCCCAGATAATTAGTATATATAGGGAAAAAGTGGTACAAGGACAGATCCTTGTGGTATGCCTTTAGACATTTGTGAACAGGAGGAAAGCAGGCCCTCACACTTCAGATGGTGGTGTCTTCCCACTAGTTAATTTCTGAACCAGGGTAAGGCATGTTGACCAATACCAATATCAGACAGCTTGTGTGGCAATATTTGATGGTCCACTGTATCAAAGGCCTTGCTGACGTCCAAGAAAACGTCAGCTGAACCAGTCCTCTATTACTTTTGAGATGTACAGTAGCAGTGCTGTGCAGTGGTTTAAAAACAGATTAGGAAGGTGTAATTAAATTATGTCTGGATAGATAATCCCAACCCTGCTCATTAATTTATTTTTCCAGGACCTCAGCTAGGACAGGACCTTAGCTAGGACAGGCAAGATTGATACAGGCTGATAGTGGCTTTGGACTTATCTCCAGCTTTGAAAAGTAGGATTAAGTGAGTTTTTTTCCAGAGCGTGGGTGACTGGTGAGGGACAGACTTAACAGATGTGTTATGGGTGCAGTTAACACTGAGCCCTTGCTCTCAGAAGGAATTATTCTAAACTGTCTGCCCCTAGCCCTTTTGGTGTCACGTACAAAAGAGATCCTTCACATGTTTGTAGGTGATCATCAGAAAACAAAGGTGGATTTGGGCTATTATGTGGAGGTTTAAGACTTCTTATGGGATCGCAGCAACAGGTGATTGGTCAAAAGCTATTTCAGCAGGCACAAAATGTGAATTAAGATTCTTCCAGGATGAGTTGCTTGTCAGTAATATTGTTACCATTCACCTCGATCTTACATAGTAGTGCAGAAGGAGCTGCTCCACCTTCAAGGGATTTGATTGTCTGCCAAAATTTAGAAAGATTATTTTTGTTAGCTTCTAGGAGGTTTAAATAGTAGTTTGATTTGGCAGTGCGAATTAGTATGGTGCAAAAGTTTGTTTTTTTGTCTCAACACCCAGTGTTTATCCCTATCCCTCAACACCTATGTAAACGATGTTCCCCACCATCTGTGGGACCAAAAAGTAAACAGGAAGGTCTATAGTCTGAATTAATGTTCTTTCAGACACAACATTCAGAAAAAAATGAGGAATATAATGTAACACTTTCCCCATGGAAAATAAGAAAAGGTCTACAACCAGAGCCTGTAACTTAGAAATACGCTTAGCGAATGTCATTGAAACATGGCCACTAGGAATAGTGTCTTCCAAGGCAGGAAACACAGCTCAAAAGCAGCAACAGGCTCAAAGGGAGGTGCAGTCAGGCTGTCCAGAACCAAACTAAAGTCCAACCCAGAAAGGACTCTTGGACCAGGGGATGCGAAAGGACAATGCCTTTTAAGGATCAATGGGAAACCACCAGCTGGGACACAGTCTTGCCATTTATCAGAGCATGAAAAGCCAATACAGCAGTCACGTGGACTTTTAGAGAGGAATACTAGAGTCCAGAGTCCTTAAGAGACAAGAGGTAGTCAAGAACTTTAGGAATTGGACATGCAAAGGGATCCAAGGCATGAAAAGTATACCACACCGGGAAACGTGTATTTTTGTGAATGCATATACCAGGCAGACTGTTTTCTAGCTACCAAGAGAACATATGCTACTTCCTGGGAAACCCCAAAGCAGGAGAGCTCTATATCCACAGAGGCAAGGTGCGAAGGGACGGGATCAAAAATCCGGGTGCACTAGAGCACCATGCTCCTGCATCAGAAGTCTAGCTCACTAGAGGAGTGGGACAGGAAGCTCCATGGCCAACTACTGAGCCAGTGAGGAGCCATAAAAATCAGGCAGAAGGCCTGGCCTGTAGTTTTTTCAGGAACCCACTGTATAGGAATGAAGTAAAGGCATACAGAAACCTCCCTTTCTAAGAGAGGGACAAAGCATCTCACCAAAAAACTCCAAGTCCTGTAGTAAGTGAGCAAAAACACAGCAGTTTTGCCCTATATGGATACAAAAACAGGTCTATGTCTAGATGACCACATTTTTCAGAGAGGTCAGCCACGACCAAGTTGGAGTTTCCATTCATGGCAGAGTGTACAGAACTGACTGAGGTGATCAGGTGTGCTGCATTCAGGGTACTGGGGATGAACACCGATGACAGGAATATGTCATGGTCCACCGCTTAGTACAATGTCGTCATCGCCTCTCTGCAGAGTGTGTATGGATGGACTCCCCTCTGTTGAGTGATGTAGCATATCACTGACGTGCTGTTTGGATCAACAGTTGATTCCCTAGAAGTAGGGTGACGAAGGCCTGTAAGCCATGTACAACAGCTCTTATCTCCAGAGTGTTGCTGTCAAGCATTTTATTCAGAGGGCCCCATTGGCACCAAGTTCTGAAGAGGCTCAGATGAGCAATCCAGCCCAAATCTGAGGTGTCTCAGCAATGGTGATACCAGAGGAAGGGGAACCTGTATTGAGGTTGAAGCAGTACAAGCACCAGAGCAGGGAATAAAGGAGGAGGAGGAGGAGGAGGAGTGACCTGTATGAGGTGCTCCAGCTCCTCAGAGTGCTGATCCCACTGCACTCTGAGGAACCACAGAGATCCTCATGTGGAGCTGTCCAGCAGAATAGTCAGGATGGCAGCAGCCATCAGGCCAATCAGTCTGGAAGACATCTGGCCTATACATAATCACTGGAGGAAACCAGCTGTGACTGTACCACCAGTGCAGCTGAAGGGCAGAAATGCCTGACCTGGCCCTGTGTCCAGGATGGCCCCTATGTATTGCAGCCTCTGGCAGGGGGTAAGGACAGACTCTGGTTCACTGACCAGTATGCCCAGCTAGTTGAACAACTGTCTGGTCCAAAACAGTGTGTAGACAATGGCTTCCCAACAGGGGGCCTTCAACAGCTAATCATCTATGTAAGAGAAGACATGCATGCTTCTCTCTGTGGAGTACAGTGGCTTCCATGGCAAATACTTTGATAAAGATACACAGTGCGGATCATAAGCCAAAGGGTAAGACACGAATTGTTAGTGTGAGCCCTGTAACATGAAACAGGTATTTTCTGTAGGACTTGCTAATCTTTCCATGAAGGTATGTGTCCCTTCATGTCCAGCACAACTAGCCATCCCCTTTCAGTAGCAGGGCAGAAGGGATCAGGGAGACCGTTCTGAACTCTTATATTCTAAGAAAAGGTTCAGAACTTGAAGGTTAGGTACTGGCCTTAAATCACCAGTCCACTTTTTGAACCAGCAAGTACTGGGAGTAATAGCCTTGGTTTATTTCTGAAATGGACTTATTCCATAGCCCTCTTGCAGAGGATAGTTTGAACCTCCTCCATCAAAAGAGCAAGATGTCCCAGGGATATCTACTGGGCAGTGATGGGGTGACAAGAGGAACACTAAGGAGTTATAGGGCATGTCTGTGCTAAACTACCTCCAGCATCCAATTAATGGAATGGATCTCCCACCACTTCTGAAAAAAGAGGAATATGCGTCCTACCACCAAAACTTCCTGAGGCAGCAAAGCCAGAGGAAGGGAAGGGGAGTCAGAAGGTGTCAGGGGTGGTGGGGTACATTTAAAGGTTTGACCTCTTGTTAATCTGGCATGGGCACCCGAAGGCACGCTTGAAGCTTGTAGAAGTGGAAAGCTGAGGCCTCTGGGAACCATGATCAGGGCTCTTGAGTAGCCAGAGCTTGAATGGGCATAATGTCTGTGAAAAGGACAATGGCCTCTTCCATAGGGCTTAGGGTTCAAAGTATAAAAGGATCTAAGAATCATTTTAGAAGACTGTGTAACACCCCTACAAATGGGGGTTCCCAAAAAATCTTCCTTGAGCTTGCTTAAATGCTCATTGCCAGACTAGTGTCCTGCATTTTAGCAGTTTAAATGTATTGCCAGAAAGTGCCTGTATAGCCTCTGTGTACTGTCTCTAAGAGCTGCCTGGATTGCAGTCATACTTAATCTGAGAGGGAGCTCTATTAGAAGATGTACTTGTTTGCTTATCATTTGTTAGGTAGTAATAATATTGCAGCTTGTTCTAACCTACCTTCTTTGCAGCATGGACAGTTCTGTTTGTTTCCATCATCGTGGTCCTGGACTGCTGAAATAGGCCAATCAGTACCTTTGGGCACTCTAAAATGGAGCCTGTCCACAGGGGCTTTGTGGGAGCAAAATTCTGTAGGAAATGTAGTTTTGCATTTTGGCGCCAAGACAGACCTGGAGGAGGGCCCTTGTTGTGACTGACAGACCGATCAACCAACTGAACCTTTTGGATCCCGGGAAAGTCCCAGACTGTTTGCAGTTCAGTCAGTCTGAACTGGGAAGTGAAAGTGGTAACAGCTTGAGTGATTCAAGCAGCAGCCCCTGTAAATCGCTTCAGAACTGTGAAAGGGCAGAGTTTTGCCCTGCATGTCTGCCTGCTCCCTGAGAGGAAATTTAAGTTTATTCGGACTGAATCCAAATTGTGAGGATGATTTAAGCCACAGAACTGTGACCAGGCTTTAACCTGAAGACGACCGAAGATTTGCTGAATCACGATCGGCCTGTCAGGATTTCCAGCACCCTTTGAACTCCCGCTATGTGCAGAGACTCTGTAATTGTGACCGGATAGTAATCTGCCTAGTACAGTAGAATTTCTTACATGTAAATGTGCTGTGTGCTGTTAGTGGGTTGTGATTTGGTTCCCCACTGTGTGGTGAACTGTGTTCTGCTTGCTGGAGGCTGCATCCAGCTCCCACAGACTGAATCTGTATTCATCTCCACTGGGCCTGGGCTTTGCCACACTGGCCCAGCCAGACTACCCACTGCACAGAGAAAGCCATAGATGAGACCTGCCTGGGGATCAGCCCCCTGCTCAAGCTTTGAACAGGAACGACATGGGCCCTGCTTCTCCTGGCACTCCAGTTCAACAACCTGCTGTCTCAATTTCATCCTGCCTGTGTCCTGTATTTGGTATCATGAGTAAACATCAGGGTAGCTCCCTGCAACAACAGCTAAATCTAAAGCGTTGTCATCTGATTGCTTTGTTGTCTTTTCTGTCACGAACTGAGCCCTCTGGCTCCAGATTACAAATAGTGTGTGTTGTGCATGTTGCTTTCTTCCATCACAGGGCCCCAACCAGCTGCAAGTCGGCCTACCCTGGGCTACGTTCCTGCCTAGCCCACCGTCTTCCTACCTGGGTACCCAGAGTGTGTGACTGTGTAGGGACTCTGAAGTGCATGCATAACTGTCTGATTGATATAGCCTTTAAGCAAAATCAACCTGATTACGCCCCTCCCTTGTATAAGTCCCCTGAATAAATCAGATCTAACTTTTTGCATTTAACCCAAATGTGGTTCCAGTTTGTGCCAAGAGTACTGTACTGCTGCCATTTGCTGTGCATAACCTTGTTTTACAGGGGTTCCCAGGGTTGAGCTAGAGGAACCAGCCCTGATGGTAAGTGCAAACAGTGTGGGTAATTGCATGGTGAATAAGGGTCATTGTGAAAGTGATTACTGCATATTGTTCAGGCACACAGGAAAGAAGAGGGGGGTTACAGTGTCCTGAGGCTGTGCCCAGGTTAGCTTGACCACTAACAAACCTGACCTCTGGGTGGAGGCACCTGATTCAGTACAGAACCCTTAACCTGCTACTAGCCAAGCAGGCAGGGTAATGTAGCCCTGGGATAACATCACCTGGGGTTAAAACTGTAAATTCCTTAAAGCACTTTCAACTTCATTTCCAAACAATTGTTTATCCATGAAAGAAGCATACATCACAGACTGTTGCATATCAGAGGCAAAACAAGCCACCCTATAAACAGTGGTAACAGAGGAATATCCTAGACAGTAGCTCTGGCAGCAGCATCAGAGGTAACATAGGCCAAGCTCAAAGGTGCTTACCGGCTTCTTGGCCATTAACCATAGTTTGCTGAGCCAGTGTTTTATCCCAGCCCTAGAGAACTAGGAAGCCAAGAGAGTAGTCAGGGAAGCAAAAGCAGACAGAGCTGCAAACTTCAGGAGGGACCAAAGGTGGGAAAAAAACAGTTCTTCAGATATATTTTGGAATAAAGAAATATGGGAGTGGAATTTTTAGGCTAAGAGAAAGAGGTAGTGTAATAGATGAGGACAAGCAAAAAGCAGCCCTTCTTTACGACTGCTACTGCTCTCTATTCACGAGGGAAGATATAACGAATTTCTGCCAGAGAGTGGCATAGAGGTAACCAGGGCTAGAAATAATTTTTTTGAGATGCCTGTCCGAGGGACAGGTGGAATGTAAATGTTGCCTGTCCGGACAAAGTTTTACCTGTCCACATTTTTGTGAGGTGAATTTTAAACTTAAAACATAAAATGCACTGTAAAGTGGAAATAGAGAAAACTGTTGCTTTTTGGGGGGTTATTTTTCAAGGTAAAACACTGATTGAGTCTAGTCTATTTCTGAATCAGAACTTGAATGTAGTCTGGAGCCATATGGTCTCACATGAGGTCTTCTCTTTTGTTTTCCAGATTTGAACCATAGTGTTATGGCATCCTGCAGGTCAAATGTAGCAACGCTAGCATCTGACAGCTTGACATGCATTAGTTCACATGTAGTCATAGGAGAAAGACAGGACCGCCAGTCAGACTTCACTCTGCCTATCAAGCTGAATCCTCTCTCAACTACTGCAGTTTCGGTTGGGATCAGTAGAGCTATTGTGACTAAGACCAGAATATCAGGGAATCGCTGTTCATGTGCATCATTATGGAGAATTTTTTGCCAGAAATCCAAATAGTGAAATTTCGGAGACAGCTCATTCAGTGATTTTTTCATAAGTGGTTTCAGCTCCAACCATTGTGCTTCAATCAAGTTTACATTATTATTGTGTTTCTTCAGTAGGTCACTGTAGTGCTCTGTGAGGGTTCTGACTTCCTCATTGCCATAAAGGGCTAGTTGGTCACTATCTGGTGGTAACTGTAATGGGTTAAATATACTGAATGACTGTAGGACTTTGTTTTAAAATTGGAAAATCATGAGTTAATACTTTCAATTGTTGATGAAGAAGAAGGCTTGTAACATCACGCAACACTGCCCGTTTGGTTCTATCTATAGAATATCCCTTTCTAAGTTAAGGAAGATATCAGATCACGGAACTGAACCTGAGTAGTGGCTGAGCCTGTCAGTCGACTTGTGCTAGTGTCACTGTCAGCTGTGTCAGAGTCAGGGAGCAACAGCAATCGTTACAGACTTTGTCAAGTTTATCCTCTGGGGTAGTTCTCTAGCCAGAGCACCGTGCTTTCAACCTTGCTGACTACTGTTTCTACTGTTGAGCTGTCTCTCTGTAGAGTTAGACTGAAGGCCATCATGCCAGAAGGTATTCAGCCAGAAACTGAGAAAGAGGACAAATCTCACAGTACTTATTGTTTTGAACAACCCACTGGCCTGATCTTTGTTTGCCCTGGTGTGGAAGCAATGTGCTGTAAATGTACAACTAAGGCCTTGTAGCCGGACAGAATAACAGACAGAGCCCTTTCTCTGTGTGCAACCCACCGGGTCCCTGACACGTTAACTGGTTTGTGAATGGTGTACCTCATATTACTGGCTAACTCTTTGAGACCAGCCCAGTTTTTGGGAGACTTATGGTATATTTTATAGATACCCGTTAAGACTTCATCTGTTGTTTTCATGTATGGAATAGATGTTGCTGATTGCTTTATTGCTAGCTCCAACTTGTGGGCACTGCACTGAATCCCTAACAAATGAGGTACGTCTTTCAAAATCCTGCCAAACACCCCAGTCACTTTACCCAACATAGACGGGTGCCCCATCAGATCAAAAGCAACAATTTTTCTTTCCAGTCTTTACAGTCAAGGTGAATTCTAAGGCATCACCTACTGAGTTATAAATGCTTTCACCATTTGGAATAGAGACTGGCTGAAGGGAAACAAATTTGTTAACTGGACGGACATTTTCCATTGTCCTAATATAGACTGCCTCCTCTTCTATTACTGAGGCATCCGTGCTCGAGTCACATAGGACAGAGATGAAAGTGTTACTGTTAACCAGTTTTGCATCTTTTATCCTTATTGATTCTGAAATAAAATGTGTGAACGTTGCTACCTGTTTGTCACTTCTATAACTGACTCCGACATTTGCACCATTTACATGTTGTAATTCTAAGATGCCACGGAAATCTGTGAATGGGCGTTCTGAATTAATCAAATAAAGAGTTGTTCTAAACAAATGTTCCACTTGTGTCGCCTCATTTTTTTCCATTTGTATTATTCCTCGTTCTACTGCTAAGTTGGAAGGGTCTGTGTTAGACAGTATTTTTTTCATTGGCTAATTTATGAGGTTTGGAGAGTTCATGAGCTCGTACATTTTCAAGTTTCATGCTCTTACAGCCACTCATGAAAGTGTGTCTCCCTTAAGTATTTCTTGCAGTATGAGCAGGTCATGCCCACATCAGGCTCATATAGTAGCCACTCCCTATTTTTCTTCCAGGTCTCCTGGAACCCCCTTTTTCTTTTTGCCCCGGGACTCCTGCCACTTTCAACAGTAGTCAGAGTTGCTGGCATATCAGCACTAACTTTCTAAGTTGTCACATCTGTGGCCACAATGGTGGGGTGAGTAGTTGGTGCTACTGAGTCTATCAGTAATGGAGAAGCAATACACATAGAAGAACCGAGCTTTCTCCTCCCTCTTGGCTTGAAACAGAAGGCTTTCCTGTAATTTTTTAAAGCCAAACTTTAACAAAGACATTTTTCCCCCTTTTGGTTTACTTAGCTAGTACGAATTTAAAGTACAGTAAGCACTCTGAAGACAGTGGACACTACAGTGAAGTGATGATCAGAGATATCAGAAGACGTGAACAGTCTGTTTAGTTTTCTTTCCCTCCCTGTAAAACCCCGGACAAAGGAGTTTAATATTTATATTTTCCTCCCGCTCAGATTTCACAACTAAAACCTGAGGGGTATCCTGCTGTCAACCTGTTTTGTAATTTAATCCCCTTCTCTCCCTTTGACAGTGCCTTCTTGTCACAATGTCACTCAATTTTACTTTTATTCAGTTAGTCCAGTGGCAGAGCACAACAGCAGGCTGACAGGGGCTAGTTTAAATTAGTAGTAGTACTAGTAGTAGTACAGTAAGTCCATCAGTATCTATCTTCAAGGTTCAAGCTCTGGAGGGTTTTACACAGGCTGAGTGAACAATAAGCTTTAATAGAGCCTTGCCTTCACCTCTCTGTACACTCAAGATATATATTTTTTATTCAGAGTCAGAGATGATGAGACTTGCAGGTCACAAGGTCTCTTTTGGATGTGAGAGAGTTTTAGGTGTGTACAGGTACAGCGTCTGACTGCTTTGAGACTTGACTTGCACTAAATAAATCCCTTGTTCACCTCCCTCTCCTCCTCCAAGTACCAGCAGGACTGATTCACACAAACTGAGCCCCCAAATGCTAGAGCCCTGAGAAGGGCTGTTGAGAATTTGCAGAAGTCTTTTTTTTTCACTTTTGAGACTAACTAAATAAATCCCTTGTTCACCTCCCCTCTCCTCCTCCAAGTACCAGCAGGACTGATTCACACAAACTGAGCCCCCAAATGCTAGAGCCCTGAGAAGGGCTGTTTAGAATTTGCAGAAGTCTTTTTTTTTCACTTTTGAGACTAACTAAATAAATTCCTTGTTCCTCCCAGACACACTGCCTTAGGGGTAGCTGGTCCATTCCACTGGGGTGTCAAACAGATGAGGCATACTGATGAGTCCTGGTAGGACGAAACACGGTCTGTGTCTCTGTTAGCACCTTTGCAAACTGTGTGAGAGGCCTTTCGGCACCATGCAATTCTGCTTAAAGTTGGACCAGCATAACAATCTGTGGTGATTTGCATATGCAGCCCATGATGCTTTGCATCGTGGGGGCATGTGTGATTTTGTATTGTCTTGAAAAATTACTCTTTGTCCCCTATAGTTTACCTGTACTGTAGCTGAGGTATATTCAGGAGATAAATTAATCATAACTCTCTGCTTGTGACATCACAGACTGTTACTATGGGAATGGAGGTGATGTCAAAAGCAGGGCTTTTAGTACTTCAGCCCCTGAATAAGTCTCTGCTGCAGATGAACTGTAAGGCTTTGCGATCATCTCACATAAACCTCATGCTCAGAGTCTCTTGTATCTTCATAGACACCCCGTGGAGGCCCTATTAACTTATAGAATGGAATGACCTGAAATTCAGTTTAATATGGAATGTAGTGCTGGCGAGGTCTGCCGATGTTAGCTGTAATTTGTTTTGGATTTTTTGGCCCCCCCATAAAGCTGTTTGCCTGCCTGTTGCCACCTACTTCTGCCATCAGGCCTTTCAGGAGAGCTACCCTGAGAGCCGTCATATATATGTGCAATGGGGATACAGTCATTTTCCCATTTTCTCCCCTTTACTCCCTGGGGCCTTGGCAAACACGGTCGCACATGCACATGGAGGCATGCATGTGTGCCAGAACCAACAATGACCATGCTCCAACCACCCAGCCTAGTGCCAGCCCCCCATCTGCCTGACACTACCACTGAACCTCCACTCAGTTGCATTCAAGGGCTGGGAAGACCAACCAAGAAGAGCTGTCCAATGGCCACTCAATCCTCTCCCAGAGCGGGCCCCCTCCCCCGCTGACCCCCAGCGGCCCAAGCTTGTTCCCAAACTCTGGTCACTGGCATGGAACAGGTGAAGCGCATGGCACCACTGCCACCTACACCACTAGGCTGGCCAGCTGTAATTGGTTTTTGCTGATGACTGGACACCTCCCCCTCCCCCCCCGTCTGCAAATACATTGTGGAGAGGATTAAATGCTGCAGTTCTGCATTATGCAACAAAATGGGGTCATTCAGAATCTGCCATTCAATGTATCTTTATAAAAGTGATCTCAAAAGAGTAAGTATTAAATTCAATACAGATCCATCCACATAAAACAATTAATTACTCCATTTTTCTAGTGTTTTCCAAAAAGTTGCTGTTCACACAGAATCAAGAAGACAGACTTTTTGAGAATGAAAAGAATGGTTTTCTATCAGAACTGGGGCTACACTTGCTCAGCCCTCTCCCCAACTCTATAAAAATGATTGAAATACAGATTTTAAAAAGACCCTACCCTTACATCCATCTTTTTTTTAATAGTACCACTGTAATTATTATTGTTTTGTAAAAAGGTCGACCATCAAGCACTTAATCCTTTTTTTATATCAACAGCCGAATGAGAATTGCTGACTAACACTGCAGCAACAGTCATTCAGCTGGACATATTGAAAAGATGAAAATTCACTGCTTGCCACTGCTCCCCTTCCAAAAATAATAAAAATATTTTTAATTATCCTGAAAATGATAGAACAGGAGCTGAATAGGTAATGCACAGTAAGGGGCAGACTTTTTTTTTTTTTCTTAAGACGTTAAACATCTGAAAACATTTTTTTTTGGGGGGGGGGATGGTCTCCAGGTAAAAATATGAACAGCCTCTCTTATAATTCATTTATTTAATTTGAATTTGAATCTAGAAAAACAGCATGGCAAAATTAGCTACTCACCTATTATAATAAAAAAAATTCATGACTGAAGAACAGGCCTATTATGCCACCTCGAGGTTCTGGTGACATCACAGAGCTATTTGAGCTTCGCTCTTATGGTAATATGATGTCACCAGACCCCTCGATAGTAGAAAAGAGCTGCTCTTCACATTCACTAATCAATTTTATATATATATATATATATATATATATATATATATATATATATACACACACACACATACACAGTGTGTGTGTATATATATATATATATATATATATATATATATCACACACATACACACACACACACACACACACACACACACAGAATCGGGCTTAGACAACATTGGTTTCTCTTCTGGGCCTGCAGGTGCTGTGTTCTAGTTCTACTTGGTGTGTGTGAGATCATATTAAATACCTTAATGTGGTACAGGGAAGAAGATTTCCTATTGGTGAGGACATTCTTTTGATGAAATGTTAAACCAAAGAACAGGTTACTCACCTGTAACAGTAGTTCTAGGAGTGGTATATGTTGTTCATCCACACTCATTGGCATGTTCCCTTCCGCTTTAAATCTCACGGAAGTCTTCACGCTGGCTCCTCCTCCCACCCACCCGGGTGGTATACTCAGCTCCGCCCTACGATGCCAGATCTTAGCCCCTGGAAGCCAGGTGTTGTGCATCCACAGCCGGGGAGGTCGGGTGGGTCCTTGTGGATGAACAACATATACCACTCCTAGAAAGATCAGATACACAAAGACTTCTGCCGTAACAGTAGATCTTCTAGGAATGTCTCTTGCAGTAAGTCAGCACTTCTGGGAGTTGCTCTTAGGTGGTGCTCTCACATGGTAGTTTTCTCCAGCAGTCTCCATAGCAGGGACCACCCACACAACCTCACTTCCTGGGCTGTGCCTATAAAAGTGAGTGGTCCCTAGTAGTCTCCGTTCCCTGCCGGTTTCAGCTCATGAAGCGAGGGACCGAGCGGAACAGAGGTACCAAAGCCTCCCGACCCTACATAATTTTCCCTGTTACAGAATGGCAGGGGGTCGTTGGGATGGAAGCTACTTACTGCAAGAGACATTCCTAGAAGATCTACTGTTACGGCAAAAGTCTTTGCATAACTGATCTACTGATCTATCTTCCACAGAATGGTCACTTGCAGTAAGTCATTACTTTTGGGAGATTCCCAAGCAGTTACATGGCAGTGGGGTAGCCAGATATGGCATTCTGATGTACGTATAGTGTGGTCTTAGGACTGATAGGTGCTGAGAACAGTATATCAGCATATAAAGAGAATTTTGTATTCTGTCTGTAAGTACTCCATTATAGTATTCGTTACAGGGTTATGGCTGAAAGACAAGCCAAACTGGCTATTACTGGACATCTTCAGATGAGTTAAGCAGATGTAAAACCGATCACGGTATGGGATATTAGATACTGTATTAAATCAAAGGAAATTCAGCTATATAATGGAGTCACTGGTAGGGCTCAGTGGCATGCACTGGAAAAGACAGTATATATCAGAGCCTATTGGGTTCTGTTTTGAATAGTAACCCAAATAATACAATGCTGTTATTTTGTAGTGCTATAATGTAGCAAGTCAGTATAGTTTTTTTTGCTGTGTCTGTCAATTCATTAGAGAAATGTGTCCATTTTGGCATAAATAGGCTACATAAGTAGCAAACCATTTTTTTGTGTGTGTGAAATGAAAATGTATCGATTTCATAATGGAATCCTTTGGCTCTTAGAGTTAGTAGAAATATTGTACCTGTTTTAGGGTAAAGACATGGAATGCAACAGAGTGATGCAGTCAGTTCCACCATGTATTAGTAATCTCATTTGCAAAGGGTTCCCAAGTATGCCAGAGCCTGCAGCCTTGTTAGGTGTAAACCTAAAATTTTAGTATGGTGGGCCCTTTATTTATGCTGTCGGGTGAACAGAAGTTTAAATAATGATCTGGATAATTACAAACTATGAGCCATTAGATCTCATCTTTGAGATTCTAAATATGTTAATCTGAGAAAAAGTCATAATGTTTGTGACCTGCCCATATTTTCTTGTCCAAGTAGCATGGATCAGAAAATTGATGAGTCTTGCAGAGTTTATAAGGTTTATAATATATATGTACTCACCACTGTTTCTGTGGCCTTTGTCTATAGCCAGGTGAAGACTGCATGTAGCAGTAAAAGTTTGGTAAGAATATTATGATCCATATTATATTATCATCAAGATATATAGATTTTTTTCTTAGCATGTGAATAGTAGCAGGCCCTGTTCATGGGAGGGACATGAGTGTCCATCACACAACAGGCCGAGAGGCATCTCGATGAAATGACCGTAATGGTCTGTAACAGTTATACCTCACAAAGTGGCTAGATGTATAAAGCCTCCTGGTAAAGGCCTCAGTATAATTTTGAATCAAAGCCCCCAAAAAAAAAAGTCTCCTAGGCCTAGTAGAGGAGACCGGGGCGTATTTTGAAGTTTTTAATGAGATGAAGAGGCACCCGGCAATCCTAAGGGGCTGTCATGGGTCAGGTTAGATGTGTTCCTTGTCCTTCACTCTTTGCCTCTGAAGTTTCCTCTTTTGTTATAGTAATTTCCAGTTTTGTATGAATAATTATACTGAGGTCTTGGTTTCTGGTACATATATTGTACTGTTTTTAGTTGTCTGCCTGAAGCTTGTAGGTTATCCGATATTGTTTGTGCCCCTGGGCCAAAGAGATGGATGCCAGAAAAAAAAGGGGCATTAGCCACTTTTTGATGAATATCAGGTGCTAGCCCTGAGAGTCAGAGCCATGCCTGAAGGCATATAGAATTACCGAATGCAGATGCTCTAGCCGAAGCCTGAGCTTCTTTTTCTGGGGATGTTGGAGTAGTAGTAGGCTCTGTTGGTGGGAGGGACACGAAGGTCTGGCACACAACAGGCTGAGAGGCATCCCAATGAAGTAACCGTAATGGCCTGTAACAGTGATATCTCTATTAAATATGTATATGTGAACATGATAAATATGTTACCGTCCGCCCAGAGGTGTGTCTCTATAATATTGGCGCGGTTATCCACGAGGCATAGGTGATAGCATGATTCATTCTTGGTCAGTTCTGGGTCCCAAGTGGCGGATGCCAAAGAATCTGATATATTGATTGTAGAAAATATGAAGTTGATGTTCTGTTGATGGAAAATGTCTCCCATTAATAATATATCTATATTGTAAGGCATGGTCTGCGGACAGTGGAATGTTGGCCACTGATGGTGGGATCATCCCTGTCGATGGTGTAGAAGGAATACCATGCCCTAGAGATGGTGTAATGAAAGCCATCTATGATGATTAGTAGAAATCATGCTCCCTCGACAGTGGATCATCTGCCGTTGATGATGAAAGAAGGGGAGCATGTCCTGTTGACTGTGGAATGTGTCTCATCGACAATAGATGAAAATAATGTGCCTCGTTGATGGAGGTGTTACGCTCATTGAAGAGAAAGGCTTGTTTGTATATGAAGCCACCGTTTATGATAGTCTTGGAGGAGGTCTCGGTCGATGGGGAATGAACCTCCCATTGATGAGAAGTATGTAGGTGGCCTCCATTGATGGTGGATGAATATTTCGTTGATGAGAAATCATGAAGAAGGCCTCCTTCAATGGTGGATGAAGGGTTCATTGATGGGGATCATGCAGGAGGCCTCCGTCGAGGAGGATGAACCTCCCATCAATGAGAAGTATGTAGGACGCCTCCGTCAATGGGGAATGAACCTCCTGTCGATGAGAAGTACGTAAGAGGCCTCCGTCAATGTGGTATGTGTGGTCCGTCGATGAGAATCATGTAGGAGGCCTCTGTCGATGGTGAATGAACCTCTCATCAATGAGAAGTATGTAGGAGACCTCTGTCGATGGGGCATGAGTGGCCCGATGAGAATCATGTAGGCGGCCTCCGTCGATGGTGGATGAATATTCCGTTGATGAGAAACCATGCAGGAGGCCTCTGTCAATGGGGAATGAACCTCCTGTCAACAAGAAGTATGCAGGAGGCCTTCATCGATGGGGAATGAACCTCCCGTCGACGAGAAGTATGTAGGAGGCCTCTGTCAATAGGGAATGAATCTCCCATCAACAAGAAGTAAATATGAGGCCTCCGTTGACAGGAACATAGTGTAAGCCTCTGTAGAGTGTTGTTGGAGGCCTCAGTCAATGGGGATTATGCATCCATTGACGGGAGTACAGTGTAAGCCTCTGTAGTCTGTTCTATGATGAAGATGATGTAGAAATGCCTGCCGCTGATGGAGTATTTGCCCTCCGTCAATGAAGAAAGTCTCCTTGATAATAGATGTTTAGCATACATGACTGTTGAAAGGCGGTCAGGCAGGACTTATGTCGAAGGTATGCCTTCTACTCCGATGCTTCTTGAAAAGGACTCAGTGTTTTTGGAGCCTGTTAATAGAGCTCCTTGAGTCATCCATCCTTAAAAACTGTTTGAGTACAGGAATATGGTGCTGTGTATTAAGCCCAGGCATGCCAAGCTGTGGGTTCAATCCACATCGTAGATCACTTAGCAGGAGAGTATTCTAGCTGTTGAGAGAGCTGAAGCCGGCGGGAAAATGAACAGAGACTACCAGGGACCACTCTCTTTTATAGGCACAGCCCAGGAAGTGAGGTTGTGTGGGTGGTCCCTGGTACAGACACTGCTGGAGAAAACTGCCGTGTGAGAGCACCACCTAAGGGAAACTCACAGAAGTAATGACTTACTGCAAGAGACCATTCCATGGAAGATCTACTATTACAGGTGAGTAACCTGTTGTTCTAGGAGCGTGGATATGTTGTTCATCCACACTTATTGGCAGACTCCTAGCAGTTCTCCAGGAGGAGGGAGGCAAGGCGCACCTCTCATCTGAAATACTTACTTGGGTAACAGAGATTGGAGAACTGAGTCCCCAAAACCAGCATCCTGGTGTGACTCAAGGTCGATGTGGTATTGGATGATGAAGGTGTTTGCTGACTTCCAGGTAGCAGCCCGTCAGATTTCCTGGATAGGGATGTCCCTGGAAGCAGCCACCAGTGCAGCAGTATGGTGGGTAGAATGAGCTCTTATCCCTCTGGGAGGCTACTTGCCTGCCAAATCGCAGCACAGACCTATGCATGATGTAATCCACCTTGCAATGGTCCATTTTGCTGCAGGTCTGCCAGAAGTGCCTTCAATGTAGGTGACAAACAGTTGGCGAACCTCTCTCTGAATTTCCACCATCCTCTCCTCTCCTTATAGTAGGAGAGAGCAGATCTCAGGTCCAAAGTATGGAGCCTGTACTCTGCCTCCGAGGTGTAATTAGGGTAGCATACCGGCAGAGTTAACACCTGGTTAAGGTGAAACTCTGACACCACCTTCGGAAAGAATTTCGGTTGGGGGCACAGGACAACCTTGTCCCTGTGGAAGACCAGATAAGGGGAGTCCACTGAAAGCACCTGGAGCTCCCATGTCCTTCTGGCAGAAGTGATAGCCACCAGGAAGGCTGTCTTCCATGACAAGTGTGACGAGGCACACTTGTGCATTGGTTCAAATGGCTTGCCCATGAACTTTGCCAGTACCAGCAGTAGATCCCACGGAGGTGGAGGTTCATGCACTGGAGGGGATATGTGATCCAAGCCTTTGAAAAAGCACCTGACCACTGTTTCCTGTGCCGTCGGCTGACCGGCCCGTGCCCAGTAAGCAGAGATGGCTGCCAGGTGCACCCCTAAGGGTTCAGTTAAGCTGGTTCAGTTCTGGGGTTGCCAAGGCAGTAAGGGAAAAGAGGTTGGCCTATAGAAAATTCAGGAAGACCAAGAGAGAGGTGGATAGGGAAAATTACCTAAGGTTGGCTAGTGAGGCAAATAAGGAAGTCTGGCAAGCAAAGGCACAGAAGGAGCTGCAAATTGCTGAAGGAATTAAGAAAGGCAAGAAGGCTTTCTTTCACTACATAAGTGAGAAAAGGAACAAAAAGGAAGGGATTGTTAGGCTTAAGAAAGGGGTAGAGTGGGTAAGGATAATGGAGAAAAAGCAGAGATACTAAATGAATACTACTTTTTTTTTTTTACATTATTTATCTTTTCTTACCTCCTCAGCAGAGCGGCCCCCACAATCTCTGGCCACCGGCCCCTGCACCCCCAGGCCCGGTCATGCGCATGGGTCACATGAACCCGTACCACCAACTGGCCGGCCATTATCGCCCTCACACCACATTGGATACGCGCCACTCTCGGGTCACTACTGGGGGGTGCAATGGCGCGATCATCAGCCACAAAGATCACCCTCTGTATTTTCCACTTTTCTCTCCCCTTATGGAGAGCCCACGGTGCATTAGCGTACGAGCACGTAGTGCTGATACCTGTCATGCTCTCCTCTCCTATTTTGCATGCTACTGGAGTGTGGCTGGCCTCCATCAGTCGTTACAGAGTAATGCAAGCCCCACTGCCCACCCCAGAGAGAGGAGAGCAGTCGTTGGACTCTCGATCCTCCCTCTCCCGGTCAACCCTCGGCGGCCCGGATCTGTTCCCAAACCCGGGTCGCCGGTGTAGCGCGAGGTGTGGCGTCCAGTGCCTCAACCCTCAGAGCCATCGGGCAGGCCTAAATGAATACTTCTGTTCTGTCTTCACCATGGAGAAGTATGGACCAGTGCCTTCAGGAAGGAAGAGAGGAGGGAAACACAGACATAGTGATAGAGGAGGATAAAGTGAGGGAGGGTCTGCTGGCACTGAAAGTGGTCAAATCACCAGGCCCGGACAGAGCACATCCAAGGGTACTAAAGGAACTGGCTGAGGAGCTGGCAGGGCCACTAGCAGACCTATATAATAGGTCACTAGAGTCAGGCATGGTACCACAGGACTGGAGAACAGCATATGTTTAGTACACCTTCACAAAAGTGGTCCCAAGGATGATCCAGGGAATTACAGACTCAGTCTGACCTCCATTGTGGGAAAGCTCATGGAGACCATACTAAAGGAAAGGTTGGTGGCTTATCTAGAGGAGCATGGTCTCCAGAATGTGAGGCAGGTCATGGGAGGGAGATTGTATCAAACAAATCTAACTTCTTTGACTGTGTTACCAAGACAGTAGACAGGGGCCAAGTAGTAGACATCCTCTGTCTTGATTTCAGTAAGACCTTTGACTCTGTGCCCCACAAAAGGTTGACCAGGAAATACAGGTTACTCACCTATAACAGGAGTTCTAGGAGTGGTATATGTTCTTCATTCACACTGTCTGGCAGGTTCCTTGCCACTTTAAATCTTGCCGGAAGGTCTTCAAGCTGGCTCCTCCCACCCACCCAGGTGGTAAAACCCTCGGCTCTGCCCCATGATGCCAGATCTAGCCCGCTGGAGCCAGGGAGGTCAGGGAACATATGGATGAACAACATATACCACCCCTAGAACTCCTTGTTACAGGTGAGTAACCTGTATTTCTAGAGACGTGGATATGTTGTTCAATCCACACTGTCTGGCAGACTCCTAGCAGTTCTCCAGGAGGAAGGCAAGGCGTGCACCCCCTACTTAGGGAATAAGGACTGGAGAACAGAGGTCCCAAAACCAGCATCCTGGCGTGACTCTAGGTCAATGTGGTAATGGGAAATGAAGGTGTGTGCCGACTTCCAGGTAGCAGCCCTGCAGATTTCTTGGATAGGGATGTCCTTAGAAGCAGCCACTGAAGCAGCGGTATGGCGGGTAGAATGAGCTCTTATCCCTTTAGAAGGCTCCATGCCCACCAACCTATAGCAGAGATCTATGCAGGAGGTGACCCACCTGCCTATCATCTGCTTGGCTGCAGGTCTGCCAGGTGCAGCTTCAGTGTAGGTGACAAACAGCTGATGAACCTCTCCCCGAACTTCAGCCATTTGCTCCTTATAATAAGCGAGCGCTCTTCTAGGGTCCAAAGTATGGAGCCTATATTCGGCCTCCGAGGTGTGATTGGGGTAGAACACCAGCAGAGTCAACAACTGGTTAAGGTGAAACTCTGACACCACCTTCGGAAGGAATTTCGGGTGAGGGCGCAGGACAACCTTGTCCCTGTGGAAGAGCAGGTGAGGAGACTCCACTGAGAACACCTGGAATGCCCCAGTCCTTCTGGCTGACTTGATAGCCACTAGGAAGGCGGGTTTCCATGAAAAATGTGACATCTCACACTTGTGCATCTGTTTGAATGGCTTGCCCATTAGCTTTGCCAGTACCAGCAGTAGGTCCCACGGAGGTCGAGGTTCACACACCAGAGGGGACATGTGGTAGAGGCCTTTAAAGAAATGCCAGACCACCTCCTCTTGTGCCACCATCTGCTGACCGGCCCGTGCCCAGTAAGCAGAGATGGCTGCCCCGTGCATCTTAAGGGACATTGACCAAAGACCCCCTTTGGACAGAGACCAAAGGTAGTCTAGGATACCAGCCACTGGACAGGTTAAAGGGTCCAGGCCCTTACCCTGATAAATGGAAAACCTTTTCCATTTCAAGGTATAGCACCTCCTGGTCGACTCCTTCCTGGATGCTTCCACTACTGTGAGTACATCCTCAGAGAGACCCAGAGCCTGGAACTCTAGCCACTCATGAACCAGGCTGTCGGGTGCAGGGATTGAATACCTTCCCCTGACTGACAGACAACAGGTCTGGGTGTACTGGAAGATGCCACGGAGTCCTGGAGCTGAGGCTTAGGAGATCTGGATACCAGAACTGGCGAGGTCAGTCTGGGACTACCAGGATCACATGTGCCTTGTCCCTCCTGACCTTGAGGATCACCTTGACAACCAAGAGGAGTGGAGGGAAGGCATAGAAAAGGCCTGGGGTCCATGGCCTTGAGATGGCATCCCCTTGCAGTAAGCCCTGCTGAGGAGGGAGGGCATGAAACAGCGTATGCATAGAGTTCTCCCTTGAGAGGAACAGATCCACCTGAGGTTTTCACCAGTGGGAGAACAGGTTGTGTACTACCTCTGGATGGAGAGACCACTCTTGGGATGTCTTGCCCACATGACTGACAGCATCCGCCAGTTGGTTTGAGGCTCCTGCCACATGGATGGCTAGATCTGCCTCCAGTCAGCTCATGAGGGCCCAGATGTGGAGCACTTCCCTGCACAACAGCTGGGAGTGCATGCCACCCTGTCTGTTGAGATAGTACATGGTCGTGGTATTGTCCATCTGGACTTGCACCACTTGACCCCGAAGGAGTGGAGCGAATGCTGACAATGCCAGTCTGACTGTTCTCAGCTTCAGCAGATTGATATGGTATCGGGATTGCTTGGGGGTCCAGAACCCGTGGGCTCTGTGGTTCCCCATGTGGGCTTCCCAGACCATGAGAGAGGCATCGGTCATGAAAATGACCGTCAGCTCAGGGCAGACAAACGGGATCCCTTTCTGCAAGTGATCTAGGATGGTCCACCATTGAAGGGCATCCCACATCTTCTGGGTCGCAGTTACCAGATGGTCAAAATTACCATGATGCCAAGTCCATTGGCTGGCCAGCTCCCATTGAAGGGGATATATATGCCCTTGGGCCCATCAGACCATGGTGGTGCAGGCCACCATGTACCCCAGAAGGCACAGAAAGTTCTGGGCAGGGCGCAAGTGCCCAACCAGAAATGATTAGGCAAAGGAGGATAGAACCTCTGCCCTGTCCATTGGGAGCTGGGCTGTGGTTCGGCAGGAGTTGAGCTCTGCCCGATGAAACATATCACCTGTGAAGGTATAAGTTCTGACTTGGCCTCATTGATCAGTAGACCAAGGTCGGTGCAGGTCTGGAGGGTTAGGTCCCTGGACATCTCCACCTCTTGCTTAGTGGAACCCGCCAAGATCCAGTCGTCGGGATATGGGTAAACTCGGACCCCTCGTTGCCGAAGATGGGCCATCACCACTGCAATGCATTTGGTGAAGACCCATGGGGCAGATGACAGGCCGAACGGCATGGCTTGGAACTCTAATAGGGCTCCTTCTGCTCAGAAGCTAAGGAACCGTTGGAGAAATGCACAGATCAGGACGTGAAAGAATGCATCCTGGTGATCCAGAGAGTAAAACCACATGTTTCTGCTCGAGAGGTGGTATGATCTGGGACAGAGTTACCATCCTGAAGATGTGTGACCTGAGAAACCGGTTCAGGTCACGCAGATCTAGAATGGGGCACCAGCCCCCCTCCCCCATCCACTTTGGAACCAGAAGTACCTGGATATGAACCCTGGGTTGACCAGAGGGTCCATGACTCTGGCCACCACCTCCTTGTAGAGGAGCTGGGCAACGTCATCTCGAAGAGCCAACTGAGTGTGCATGGACACCATTTCCTCATGTGGGCTCAACCTGGAGGATACTGCTTGAATTCCAGAAGACGACCCTGGCCGACCACTTCTAGAACCCACCTGTCCGTGGTAACAGCGGACCAGGCAGAAAGGAAGTTGCAGAGCCAGCCTCTCCCATGGGAAGACCCAGAGCTTGCATGACAGGTATGGGGTGGTCACCCCATCCTGTCACTGGACAGGCTTGGAGGAAGAGGGTCCGGATTGGGGACCACTGGAGCACCATCCTCCAGGCTTATGGGCCGCGGGAGGCCTGGACTTAGGCCGAGGGTGCCAAGGTTGTGCCTGCTGTTACTGCCCCGCTTGAAAGTGGGGCTGCTTGGTCGCAGGAGCACAGTGCCGAAATGGCTTTTTCTTCTGATTTTTGGAACCCTGGGATTCCTTCTGTGCAGAAATTACAGAGTCCAAGGTGATACTGGACTTCTCAATGCATTGGAGGTGACAGTCCACACCTAGGCCAAAGAGGTCGGTCCCTGGGAAAGGGACATCAGTTAGCTTGTATTGGGTGTCCGCCATGAAGGTGGAGACCCTTAACCAAGCCCTGCGGTGCATGGCAACCATGGCTGCCACTGAATGGGTGCAGGAGTCCCCAAGGTCCAGAGCAGTCTGGTGTTGCTGCTTCACAACAGCCCAACCCTGGTCCCAGACCTAGTTGGCCATGGTCTGGAGGTCTGCAAGGAGGTGAGGCAGATCATCATCAAGGGAGCCCAAAAAGGGTGAAAGAGAAATGTGCCATGACGACAGCTGAGCTTGCCTGACGGAGGCCCAGTGTAAAGGTGGCATAGATTTTTCGGGCAGAGTTGTCCAGTTTTTTGGACTTCTTGTCTGGAGGTCTATCTGTATCTGCCAAACTACCCGAGCGTCTGAACACAGATTTGGTCACTAGAACCTCCGCAGAGGGGTGTTCTATGAACCCCAAAAGGGACCCAAAGGGCACCACATATTTGCGGGCCATACAGGCATAAGGTGCAGGGCAGGAGGCAGGATGCTGCCACAGCTTCAAAGCCAGACAAACAATGGCTTCAGCCACTGGAAAGGCTTCCGTCGGTGAATCCCCCCATTTAAGGATATCCGTGAGTGGATATTCAGCCCATTTCTGGATTGGTTCAAGAGGCATCTCTGTGGCTTCAGAGATAAGATGAAGGACGCCCATGAAGGGAGAGGGGCCTTCCTCAATTGAGAGACTACTGACAGATTCCTCGTCCAAGGGATGGGAATGAAGGACGAGTCCAGATAAATCAGCTGGCCACCTGAGTCTCCCTCGACCCACCTAGGACGGTCAGGAGTGAGGGTAACAGAGAGCCTACGAAAGAGACCCAGAACAGGCTGAGACTCTTTGGCAGGTACTCCCACCAGGGGCTGTTTAGGTGGCGGCTCCACCAAGATCAGTGGAGAGGTCGATTTTGGTCGAACTGGAACAGTTTTGACCGGCTTCGTGGGAGGAGGAATGGGGCGGGCTGGCTCCAGAGGAGTCTGCTTTGACCTGGGAGGCGATAACCAAGTAATGGCCAGGGCGGAAGCAGGAATCGACTTTTGACTGGACAAGAACAGCTGTTGCCACATTAGATCTTCGTAGCATCGGAGTTTTCGACGAAGCCTCTTCATCCGATGATGACAAACAATGTCAATGATGCCTCCTCTTAGAGCACTTGTGCGCCTTCTTCAGTGCCTCAGTTGAAGAGGTCTGAGATCTTGACCATCAGGGTGACCCGCGGGGTTGATCAGAAGGCACTGGGGAAACTGGTGGTTCTTCTTTGTTGGGGACCAGTTCTCGAATGGGTTTCCCAACAGGCTGGGTGTCCTCATCGGGGAGAGGCAGGACTGGAGTCCTGAATAAGGAGCTGTCGGCCTCATCAGGCGATAATGGGTCGAGTGGATCAAGAATGATCTCAACCAGATCATCATCCTGTGTCTGGGCCAGCTGGCCTGATGGTGGAACTGTGAAACCAGTGGCCGAGGCTGCAACCTCGACCGAAGTCGAGACAGATGATTCCTGGGACCGAGCTGTCTCATGATCCCAGGAACGTTGTCAGTGAGACAAAGACTCTCTTGGTTCCTTGTCCTTTTTACGGGACTGAGAGATGTGTGCCCAAAAGCCCCTCGCCCTTGGTGGGAAGGGATTGGCACATCTCCCAAAAGGATCCAGAAAAAGTGGAGCCCAAGTTGAGCAGTTCAAAAAAGGACTTTGAGGACCGATCTGTGGCCTGAGCTACCTCTTCCTTGAAGGCTCATTTGTTCTAGCTGCTCGGCAGACCCTGCAGCCACAGAGATCACCCATCGGGCTTCCTTGGATTTGACCAGCGGATTCAGTTTCTCCGGCCTGCCCAATTTTAGCCATGCAAGACGATCGTCCAAGACGTTTGGGTGAAATGCACGACATCTCACAGGCCAGGGTGTCATGGTCGACACCCAGGTAATACACACACGTGGCATGCGGGTCTGTGTGAGACATCTTTTGCCCACACAGGCAGCGGCGGAAACTGGGAGAAGATTTATCTTCTATAGCAGTCAAGATCACAAGGCGATTTTTGTTAACTCTGGCAAGTTTAAGCCAATCCGAGGATTTTGAAGCCACGGCCTACTGAACATGACAGCTGTAAGGAGGGGATCTGTATCTTCCAGCGGAAAGGAAGATCTGGCATCATGGGGTGGAGCCGAGGATTATACTACCTGGGTGGGTGGGAGGAGCCAGCTTCAAGACCTTCCAGCAAGATTCTTAAAGGGAAAGGACATACCAAACAGTGTGGATAGAATAACATATCCATGATCCTAGAACAATCAGTAAGCTTACAAAGGAAAACTCACAGCTTTGCTACAGACTGGAGGAATTCACAAATGCATGAATTGTTGGTGTGCTTAAACTTAGTCGAGGATTCTGACAAACTTACCTTTCTACAAAATTGATTGCTGCCTACATTAAATTGGAGGTCTCTTGATTAGGCTCAACTGAAAAAAATCTTACAGAATCGCCCCTCGATAAGGGGATGCTTTAACACTCACCAAGAACCATATTGCTCATTACTACAGAGGAAGCAGCTTGGGAACAAATGCTTGAGATCTCCAGCAGTTAATTAATGTGAAGGTCACACTGTACACATTTTTCCAGACCTATCATAGGTCATTTGACCCAGACGGAAGAAACTGACAGACTGCAAGCAGAGTTAGAGTCTGGGGGTGGTGCACTCACCACTCATGCTGGCGGAACTTTGCATCCAATATGGGGGCCAGACCTTTCAATGTATGGACAGTGCTGAAGCCAGTAAATGGGCCACAGAAAAGGAGACGGACTTCTTAAAAACACAGGCAGCAGAACAGGACAGGAAAGTGAGTAAAGGCTGATCCAGAAAGATGCACGTTCCCGACTGCAGTCAGGACTTAAGTTTTGGACTTGAACTTACATCTGTGGGTGTGGAGCAGAAAATTGTACATAACACCTCCTTAGCAGTGATATTTATTTTGTGGACTTTAGCAGGTGTTTGTACGAGTCCAAGGAAAACTGAGGTATGAATCCTTCAAATGCACCAATTGTTCTCTTTTTCCCCCTAACGTGAACCACTGGTTAATGTTTTGGAAGCGTGCTTCATATGCAACAAAAATGCCAGCAGCCTCATTGCAAAGTGAGTGGATCCGCCTGTGCAGGGTTACTCTAACTCCGGAAGGGGTCAGGAAAAGATGATTTTTGTGTGTGCCATCAGAAGCAAATTCAAATAAGTAAATTCAAATCAACCTTCCTCATAGTTGGTGTAATTTTAACTTATAGGTCTCAGCTGATATGTATTTTAGTATAGTTAATATTGCTGTTATGTATTTTAGCAGAGATAACAGTAGAGTGAAGGCACATTAGACATCCTACTATAAAACATGTTTGGGAAGAAGGCATATCAGCTAATTTATGTTGAGGAATAATATGAAGTGTAATCATTTAAATTTGTCAAATCTTTCCTACAGTACAGTGCAGTATATCCAGGATATTAATGTTACAGTTGGTTAACGCTGAAATAACCCCACATGAAGTTTAACAGGATTGTCTAGACCAAATAATACTGTTGACATTTTGATAGTCCCTGTATATTCTTCCTTGATTGTCTGACATGAATGTCAATTGTATAGCACTATTTTATCCTAAAGCAATAAAATGAAACTTCAAAAACGGGCTTAAATAACCATAGGTCAGACTTTGTAAGAGTACATATACACAATTATTAGATGGGCTTTTGAGGTCAATTTGTGTCTTACTTTGCAAGCCAGGCCCAATGTACAATTTCGTGGATTTGCACAATGTAGCAACATGAAGACAGATATCTAGGGAAGAGTGGAGGATAACACCCAGCTATTTGATTAAGCTGACTGCTTCTGGGGGAGACCCAGCTGGCAAGAGACTGCAAAGAGGCTACCGGAGGTAGCAGGTACTGTAGCTTTACCTGGATCCAAATAGCACAGCCCAAGTCTTTTTTTTTTTTTTTGTAATTCAGGATCACTTTATTTACATGCAGCCAGACATTCAGGGAATCATGACGGAGCTGAACACTGAGATCAGCAACGGTATCTGAGCTACTGCAGAAGATCAGGTCATCTGCATACAGTAGCGAGTTACACAAGGCATAAATTACTTTCAGAAATCTGATTAACTGTACTTGCTAATCAACACATTTTTGATTAGCGAACAGTCACCTTTAAGTGCAAAATGGTTATTGTAATATACTGCCCAGAAGAGAACAGTTGTGGGGGGAAAGTGCCGAATTGTGAGGAAAATTACTGCAGTTCAGTTCTTGTTACCACATTTGCAGGAGAAACTATAGCAGTTGTGGAGCTATAACCACAGTGGAGAAAATCAACCGATTAGCAACTGCAGCTAATTAAGGCTACAGGTGTTTTTCTCCCTTAATCCTCTCTATATGCCCCCTTCTGCACTACAGCCAGTACTATCCCAAGGTGCCTGACTCAGCTGAGCTTCAGTCCCCTCCAGCTACCCACGTACAAATATCAGATTCTCCCCCCCTCCCCAGGCAAGGAAGGAGGTACAATCTTCATCAGGCTGGACGCTGAGGGGTCTTTTTCCTGTGTTTCTCCAGCCCCTGGGACATAGATGCACACAGGAGATCCAAGGTGTGTGTTACAGGTGTGCTTCCACGCCGGATCCTAGCCTGTATACCTCCCTCCCACGGTGCCCTCAGTTGCACTGCCACCTGTGCTCACAGAGGTAGCAGCACTGCAGTGAAGCAGTGACCGTCATAAGTGGTAGCAGTACTGCAGCAAGGCAGCAACCCTCCCACCCCGAAGAGTATCCAAAACTCGGGTTACCAGCGTCGCGAGTGGCAGCAGTACTGCAGTGAGGCAGCAACCCTCCCACCCTGGAGGAAGAGAGCATCCGATACTCGGGTCACCAGCACTGCGAGTGATAACGGTACTGCTGTGCTAACGGAATGGCTCAATTAAGACTTTTTTTGATTAGCAAATCAGGTTTACTGCATCACAATGCAGGCAACAGGAAAGGGGCACACTCACCCAAAAACAAAACATGTAGTCCAAACATCACGCTGCAAGTGAATCTATTAGTAACCAAATAGCTGGCTGCACGTCAAACAGCACCAGAGTAAGACAGCTAGGTGCCCCTGTGCTACCACTGACTAGGACTTCAAGTGGCCCCCCCAAAATAAGACAATGCAGTTGGTTGAAGCATAGGGGTGCCTAGCCCTTTTACTCTGGTGATGTTTGATGTGCAATCAGCTATTTTTGTTACTACATAGAAACAGAGTTTGACAGCAGATAAGGACCACTAGGCCCAGTCTACCCATTTTCCGTATCCGTAGATTCACTTAAACGTGATGCTTGGACTACGTGTCTTTTTTATGGGTGAGTGTGCCGCTTTCTGTTGTGTACTTTGTGCATTGGGGCTGATACCCCAGAGCCTACGCCTAGAGTTATGCATCGGTATGCATAAACCTGCCCCCGGAGTCTGCAAGTTATAGCAGGAATTGGACAGGGGAAGGTTGTTAATGAACAAAAAATTGGTGACCACGAAAAAAAAAAACTTGACAGACTCCAACATGAGTATAGGCAATGTAAGAAATTGAGTGACCAGTTCTTACAAGTTGCCTTCTGTCAGTCAGGGAGCTGACAAACCAGTTTAAGGCAGAATGAAAGACACCAAGAAAAAGTAGAGCAGTGTAGTGCATGATCTACCAGATCAAATGCTTTTGCCAACTCCAAAAACTTGTTATTCTGCGTAGTTCCACAATGCCACAATTGTTGTTGACGTCTTTTACTCACAAGCCCGGTTTATATAATATTATCTCTAACTATAAGTATGCGTGCTTGCAACTGTACTAAAGTGCGATTTTATGCCCCTCTTGTATTTAATTGATCATTTGTAATAATGTATAATGTTTATTCTAACAACTACATCTGAAGCAATCTGTGGGATGCCACTGGAAATGGGCCTTGGCTCAATGGATAATTTTCCCAATAAGCATAAAAACACAGCAACAGTCAGTCACCTGACCCCTGTCCATAGCACTGCTGATGCTTGTGAGTTTGATCAAGGTGGTTTACATACCTTGTCCTTTTCTAAACCCATGTTGGGTACTAGACAGGAGGCTATGTTTGTGCACATATTCTGTAATTTGAGAGAAGAAAACTTCTTAAAGATAATGTGCAAAGGTTTTTGCATATTGTTAACGCTTGAATTCAAGTCCTTGTGTCATGATTGGAGTTGCCTGAAAATTTCATGCTGTTTGGTTTTGTGATTTTCTTTAAATCAGCATTTGTTAACTTGCTCTACAGTGGCTGAAAATAGTGGAGTTTTTTCTTTCTCTCTCAGTCAGGCTTGGTGAGCGATGACATCATCTTGAAGTACTGTAGCTTGATGCTTCAGATTCCCAATCACAGCAGGCTGTAGAGGCAGTGGTTTGCTCCATGTTTCTTACAAACTCAGTCTGTGGTTTGTGTTTAGATAGATTAGCTCAAAATCTATCATTCTCTTCTGATAAAAAGTTAATCATTTGAGTTTCAGTGCTGAATTGAAGTTGTGGAAATCTTCCTATGTGAGAGTTCAGCTTGTCTGTATCATAGCTCTCAGTTCTTTTTCATCGAAACTCTGATTTTTTTCTAACTATATAACATAGGGTTGTTAAACGAATATAAAATAAATCTAAGTTTTGTTCATTCATAGAAATAGTTTGTCTTTGATATAGCCTTCATAAATACATTCACGTAAGAACATTTTTTTCATGTTAGATTGACAAATAGGTGCCTGTCACACTCTACTATTTAAAGCATATGTATTGTCTAAACTCACAAATTACAGTTCTTTGGTAGTTTCTGTGTGAAAATGCATCATGTATGTGTATAAACAGAAACACTATATGGCATCCTGATGCACCGTGTCTATTCTCCACAGTTAAGGCAGCTGCACTCTGCTGCCACCTGTCCCCTGCCTTCTGCTCCACATTCAAGGCTGGTGCACCCTGATCCCCACTGTCTTCTCCCTCACAATCAGGGATTGTGCACCCACCTGCCTCCATCACCTGCCTAGAGAATCAGGGCTGCACCACCCTGTTGAAACAGTTGGGGTTGCTGCACCCTGCTGCCCTCTCTTCCCGCCCCAAAAGTCAGGGATGCTGCACCTGTTGCTCCTGTTCCTGGTTCCACAGTCATGGCTGCTGTGCTCTGCTAAGCTCTAGAGTCCAGGTCTCCTTGCCTCCACAGTTGGGTCTGCTGCATCATGTTACCCTAGGCCACCTGAGGTGGGGCTTTTGCTGCACCCTGCTACCCACTTCCATTGCCCCAAATGGGTAGGTCTGTGGCACCATGCACACCCTGTCTCACAGATAGGGCTGCTGCGCCCTGATGCCCCCGTGTCCTACCCCACAGTCGAGGTCTCTGCACCATGCTGTCCTTTGCCCCCTGTCACCACAGCCAGGGATGCTGCAGCCTGCTGTTGTCTACTCAGTTAGGGTTACTGTGGCCTGCTATGCTCTAGAGTCCCATGCCTCTGCAGTTAGGGCTGCTGCACCATGCTGCCACTTGCCACTAGAGTCATGGCATCTGCTGCACCCTGTTGTGTGCCTACACAGTTGAGGCAGTTGCACCCTGCTGCCCCCTGCCTCCTGAGTCAGATCCTTTGCTACACCCTGCTGCCCACATCCCTTGTCACAAACAGGCATGGATGTTGCACCCTGTCCCACAATTTGGGCTGCTGTACCCTGATGACACCCCTATCTCCTGGCCAAACAGTTGGGCTGTTGCACCCTGCTGCCCTCTTTCCCCACTCCCACAGTCATGGCTATGGCACCCTGTTGCCCCCAGTTCCTGTAGGAGGGAGCAGCATAGTGTAATAACCCTAACTGTGGAGGCAAGGGGCTCCAAGGTGCAGCAGGGCACAGTGGTAGCAGGGGACAGAGGACAGCATGGTGCTGAAGCCTTGAATGTGGGTCAGGACACAGGTGGGCATCAGGGTACAACAGCCTTAACCATGGCACAGGGCACACATGGTGCAGCAACCAAGCCAATCTGGGGCAATGGATGTGTGTAGCGGGGTTCAGCAGCCCCAACTTTGGAAGCAGGGGGCATGGGACTCTAGGGTATAGCATAGCAGCCCTGACTGTGGAGACAGACAGAAACAGGGGGCAATAGGGTGCGCCATGACTGTGGGATGGGATGGGGACAGGGCAGAGTGGTGCAGCGCCCCAACTGTTTGGGTAGGGAGACAGGGTGGTATAAGGGTACAGAAGTCCAAAAATGAGGACAGTATGCAGCAAACATATGCCTGTTTGGGACAAGGCTTGTGGGCAACAGGGTGTAGCAAAGGATCTGACTCACATAACGGGGGCAGGAGGGTGCAACTGCCTCAACTGTGGAGGCACGCAACAGAGTGCAGCAAATGCCCTGACTCTTGTGGCAAGTGTCAGCATGGTGCAGCAACCCTAACTGCAGAGGCATGGGGCTCTAGGACACAGCAACCCCAATTGTGCAGACACTAGCAGGGTGCAGCAGCCCTGGCTGTGGTGACAGAGGACACCATGGTACAGCAGCCTCAACTGTGGGGATGGACACAGGGGGGCATCAGAGTACAGGAACCTTGACTGTGAGATGGGGGTGTGCGTGGTGCTGCAGTCCTGCCCATTTGGGGCAATGGAAGTGGGTAGCATGATGCAGCAGCCCCAACTGTGAAGATGGGGAGACCTAGGACTCTAGGGATTAGCAGAGCACAGTAGCCCTGACTGTGGAGACAGGAACAGGGGACAACAGGTGCAGCATCCTTGACTGTGGGGGTGGGGGAGAGAGGGTAGCAGGGTGCAGCAACCCCAACTGTTTGGGCAGGGTGCAGCAACCCTGATTCTTTAGGCAAGGGATGGAGGCAGCAGGGTGCACAATCCCCAACTGTGTGGGAGAAGACAATGGGCAGCAGGGTGCAGCAGCCTCGAATGTGGAGCAGAAGGCAGTCAGTTTGTGGGGCAGGGGACAGGTGGCAGCAGAGTTCAGCTGCCTCAACTGTGGGGAAGAGACATGGTGCATCAGGATGCCATATAGTGTTTCTATTTATACACATACATGATGCATTTTCACACAGAAACCACCAAAGAACTGAAATTTGTGAGTTCAGAAGTACATGTGCTTGAAATAATAGTGTGTTACAGGTACCCGTTTGTCAATCTGACATGAAAAAGAAGTTCTTACATGAATGTATTTATGAAGGCTACATCAAGGACAAACTATTTCTATGAATGAACAAAATTTGTATTTATTTTATATTCATTAAACAACACTGTGCTATATAGTTAGAAAAAAATCAGAGTTTTGATGAGAAAGTACTGAGAGCTGCGATACAGGCAAGTTGATCTCTCACAGAGAGATTTTCACTACTTCAATTCAGCACTGAAAGTCAAATGATTAACTTTTTATAAGATGAGAATGATAGATTTTGAGCTAATCTATCTAAATACAAACCACAGACTGAGTTTGTAAGAAACATGGAGCAAACTAACTCTACAGCCTGCTGTGACTGGGAATCTGAAGCATCAATCTACAGTACTCCAAGATGATGTCATCACTCTCCAAGCCTGAGAGAGAAACAGAAATAACTCCAGTTTTCAACCACTGTAGAGCAAGTTAACAAATGCTGATTTAAAGAAAACCACAAAATCAAACAGCATCAAAGTTTCAGGAAACACTAATCATGACACTGGGACTTGAATTCAAGCTTTAATAACAATATGCTAAAACCTTTGCACATGATCTTTAAAGCAGCAGTACTACGAAATCAGGAAGTGACCAATCAAAATTCTGTTTTTCAGCTGTAAGCATGCGGCCAAAGTTCCAGTTTCCATACCAGTAAATATTTTTTCCCAGTCGTCCTTAGTTTTTTTAGATATTTGCAATTTATTTGAAGTGTTGTAGCGCTACAACAAATATGGCGGCTGATTAATTTCAGCTGCGCTTTTCTTCCGGTCGCATCACATCTTTTGACAACAGCAGGGACCCTCTGCTGACCATTCCTGATGTCCCTGCAAGTCATTCAAATGTGCAGGTGGCAGTAGAGGGGGTTCCAGTGCAACATGCTGGGTGGCAGAAATGTAAACAAAAGCAGAGAATAACTGAGCAAATTACTCGGCGATAGTACAATGCCGATGAGAAAGAGTACCAGTTATATGATTAGCAGGGCACAGGGAATAAACTGTCAAAAAAGCGCAATTTTTTTTTTCGTAGTACTGCTGCTTTAAGGCACTTGCGGAGTTCTGACAGTATGGCAATTAGTTGATAATAATTTACAATCAATTTTGGGTTACTACTCAACCACAGGAACAAAACTAGTCACATTACAGATATCAAGGAATGTGCCTAACATGAGGGACATGTTGAAATCCTGGTCAGGGGAGATGCTGTTCTTGGATCAGCAAGCCTGAGGAGCCTGGGCTGCACACCATCATAATCTGCATTATTGTCAGGTGTAATGCCAGACAGCAACTTACTTACTGCTGCTGGGCTGACAATATTAAGTAGAAAGGGGGGGACCAGTGCCACATAAAGTAAAAGGCAAAAGGTTCACAGAAGAAATGTCAGGCAAATTAGCAGGAGGATAGTTAGAGCAGACAGACCGGAGAACTTTTCATGGAAGGCATTAGCTTCGCCACACTCAGTGCTCCTCTAAGATTGCGTAGTGCACTTTGTAAGTTCCATCATATTTTTTTGCATTCATCTCTTATGGATTTTTTTTTCTGCACTCTCTTTCCGGGGGACACATTCTGTTGTAGTTTACTGTGCTGTTTAAGTTGCTGCCCTACAACTTTTGACAGTAGTAAGCTTCAGCTATCATATTTGGCTGTCTGCAGCATCATGTAGACCTCATGCCAACTACCGTTTTACTGCCGTCTTCTGTTCCCCTTCCCCTGGGTTGTGGGAAATGAGCCACAACCCAATGAAACCTTTAATGCTGGCCCAAAATCTACTTGAATCAACAGCAGGTGCATTAAGCAGGTCTTTGTAGAGGGCACTTTTACCTGAATGAGTTTGTGCATATGGTCCTCCAGTGCCGATCCTCTTCACAGTCAGAGGTGATGGAGGAAGCCTTGCATTTAGCCCAGGTTTTGTCAATCATATAGCAGGATGTATATGCAATATTATACATCAGTATTGGCCTATATTGATGGGGGATGAAACAGTGGGACAAGCAGTAGGCTCTAAACCTCGTGTCTCATTTTGTAGGGCAAAGAATATCAAAGACAAAGTGGTACATAGTAGGGAGAGGAAGATTGGTGTTTCTGACATTGGTTCCTGGATACCTAAAAGAACAAATGGATTTTTCACTTGTAAAAGGTGTAATATTTGTAAATATGGTGTAACGAGAAAAACTTTTCAACATCCTAAAGAACAAGATGTCAAAATTGACATAAGGGAATTGATTACATGTGATACACCGTATGTAGTGTATGTGCTATGGTGTTCCTGTGATCTGCTATACATTGGTAAAACTGTGAGACCTTTAAAACAGAGGATCCAGGAACATGTCAGATCCATCCTTAATGGATGACAAGACACTCCTATTGGTATGCACTTTGTCCTGCATCATAATTCCATTCCGAACCATTTGAAATTTATGGGACTTGAACATATCTCGAATTTACCTTTAGGAGGGGACAGAGCAAATAAATTATTAAGAAGGGAGTGTATGTGGATTTTCAAAATGAATTCCATCAGGCCAAATGGCCTTAATGAGAAATGGGATATCAAACCATTTCTCAAAGACTAGAAGAATTCCGTTGTCTGACTCTTTTGAATTTAATGATGATATCTTTGACTGCCCATTTTTGCAGCCTTGTGCTAGAATAATTGTTTTGTATTGAAAAGTATTAATTTTACTTTATTTTTCTCCTTTTTGTCTTTTTTATAACAGGATTCCAGTTGAATTTCTATCTACAATACCTGATTCTTTTCAAAAATATATAAATGTGCTTCTAAAAATATAAAGGAACAAGGAATTTTATGAAATCTTGAAAATTGTTATTAGGTTTTGTTTAAATCATGGGAATTCACTGGTTTTTCCTTTTTGTGTATTATTTGTAGCATGTCACTTTAAATGTTTTAGCCATAGGTTCATTAATTTTTAATTAATTTAACATTTATAAGTGCGTTAATGATTGGTTCTGGTACCCCCTTTGAAGACTCGTGAGAGTCGAGGCGCTAGGGGTGTTTTCTTTTCTTGTAGCAATCACCTTGCACTAGCTGTTTATTGTACTTTGATTTGTAAAGACCTTGTTAAAGTTTGAGTGTTTTTTCACTTTAAAACGCTCCTTTTTGGTTTTTGGTCCTCACTGGTATAAGATATTTACCTAGTGCTAGAGGTTTTATTGCGCTCTCTAACTTTGGAACTTTAATGGGGGTAGCAGGTCCTTATCTAGCCATCTGGTAGAAGTGTACCTCAACCTATGCATAACAATTGGGCCTTGCATATTCTGAATTAATTCAAGTAACTGAGAGCAGAAGGTACGTCAAGAGATTCATCAAATAGGCATGACCAGTCGGCTCGAGCTAAATCATTAATAAAGTTAACTGGGTTAGTTAACTTTAGATAAGTTCTAGAAATGGAGGATTCTTAGTTGTGCTCAAGGGAAGTGAGCTAGCTATCCATACACAGTATGTAACTGCTAACCGAGTCCAGGAATAAAATCTTATAAACACTATATTAACAGCCAATATGCTAATTAGCTTTTCTTTCCTGATTTGCAGAATATCTTAAATAAACTCATGACATGCAAGGAAATGAGACTTGCAGCACATAGATTGTTTTTTCTTCCTTATAACATCAAACTTTATAATTAAACAATAGCTGGTCGTGAAGTGCAGTTGTAGCATTTCCCCTTGCCACCCTGGCAGATCCAGGTTCAGGAACAGATTCAGGTTGCTGGGGGATGACCAGTGGATGGAAGGATGGACGTACCATAGACAGCTCTCCTCCTTAGGGGAAAGGGGATTCCATCCTCTGCTGTTCATATGCCACGATACAGAAAGCAGGATGGTACAGCAGACACACACGTCGGGGGAGGGGTCACAGTCTGATGTGGACTGCACGTGTGCATCACTAAATGCTGGCAACCCGGGGGGGGGGGGGAACCTTGGTGGAAAAAAATCTTGAATAGCAGGAGGACATGCTGCCCCCCTGCAGGCCCCATAATGCCAACTAGACACCAGCCTCAGCACAGGATCCTGACCTGGTCATGGGCATTGCGCTCCCAGGGGACCTAGGGAAGGTGGCTGATGGGGCTAAGGGGGCTGACCAGATGGGTGCAAGTCAGTATTTAAATGAGTAAATATAGGGTTGAAAATAATACCAAAAAAATGGATGGCAAGGTATTTAGTCATATGGGATAGAGATCGTGGACACAGCTGAATATCAGACAGGACCATTTAAACTCTCTTCACTTTTCCAGAGAGATAGTGGAAGCCTCAGGCTGCTAATACTGTAAAACAGCTTACTTTTGCATTAAAAAAATATACTGGGACCAGATAAAATTATACATATCTGGGTGTCATCTTTAATGCAAATACACTTTGGAATACATACATCACAAAATTGTTGGAAACATTTAAAAAGACTGCAATGGCCCAAGCTAGGTTCAATTACAAATTTGGAGGTAACAGTATCAGGCCCTTAGTAAAAGTAATAGATGGCAAGTTTAATGCTCAATTGTTGTACAGCTCAGATGTTTGGGATACTAAGTATAGGAGTAAGCTTACAGTACTCATATTTAAATGTTAAGGAGTACATTAGGGCTGGGTCCATCATGTCCAGTCTCATACATTAGAGCAGAGCTTGGCATTTTGAACATAAATGCACTTATAGAAACCAAAAAAATTAACTTCTGGTTAAGAATTACAAGGATGCCAGATATTAGAATCCCTCATCAATGCTTAATTGAGAAAAAGCAATAGTCAGAACCTGGATATACTCTGAACTATTGGTATACAGCAATATCAGATTATTTGCTAAAGTATAAACATCCTGAAATCCTATGTGAACAAAAATTTTACTCTCAGCCTAAAATATAAACGTCACATCACAAAGAGAGTAGCTAATTATTGGCAAAATAAAAAAAAAAAGGATTTAATGGAAATTAATGAATCTGCTTACTCTAAATGGTTTGCAAACAAGAATTATCATTTTGGGTTGAAATCTTATCTGGATATACACAGACCCCAAGTACAGAAGAATCTTTATACAATACAATTTTTAAAAGTTTGAGAGTAATGTTTTAAATGTACAATATAAAAAACACAAGGAGCAACTGATTGTACGTGCACAGAGGGTGGAACAGAAGACCTCCATGTACTATGGCATTGTACCTGGTATGCTAAAGAAATAATTCATTGATTAGGTCCTTTCTTAAATAATATGTATAACCTGGATAAATCAATATTAACCATTATACTGTTACACACAAATGACGGATGGACTATAGAAAGAATGGCCAAATTTTTTCTGTCTAGTAACAAGGTTAAGAGAAGGATAATTAATTCTCAAATTGACTTGTGATGTAGTAATTACCTGGGACCAAGGGACACTATGTTAACAGCACTTTAACAAATAACTTTTTTAATTGTATAAGGTAAACTCTGTAGAAAATCTAAGTCTAAACTCTAGCAGGTCTTTTATTAAGTGAGTCCTACTTCTTTTTTGGATGATAACTAAAAAATGCATTTATTGTATAATTATGTGCAATTGTCAATGATGTTTTAAGTTAAACAAACTTTGATTGACTATTTCTGCATTAATTTAATTTTACACTAACAGCCCTGTCAGCTGATTACCACAAATTAATGTTCACGTTTCATCAGTAGTCTTGTTTACACCTCATGCGTATTGAAAAAGGCTGTCACAGTACTCAACTATAACAGTGATCACAGATGATCGCACTCCTTGCCTGCATTTCCTACTACCATTGTTCTGACTTCACTGTTTTTTGCATTTTTTAACTTGAGTAGTAGCATGGTGTGGCATATAAATTTTCATTGGTCATTTATTTTCATGCAAGCTGTCCTTTCTGCAAATATAGCAAAAACGCTTTGTCAGACCAAAAAAAACAAAACAACCTGTTCTACAGTATGCAAGATGCAGTAATGAGTTACCCTGTTGTATCCTGTAACTCTGCATATTTTGTGTAAAATTTGTTATTTTTTGCACTGTGGTAAGTTCTGTTCTCTACGAGAGGTAGTATATTCTGCTTAAATAACAACTCTATAAGCATGAGGATGAGATGAAGTCAGACACTTTCTATACAATAACTAACACAGCCTTAGTAGGGCAGTGGTATAAATTAGCTGCCAGTGTTTTCTATTTTTAAAGGTCCATATTACTATATTTGATTTTAGGTGCATTTGTTTGCGACAGATCCCAACCATAGTTAGCATGATGCACTCCTAGGGATACACAGTGGCCAAGGTATAGCAAGTCGTGTTACAACAGACTCTTCAGTAAGCCTGGGTTGCCCGCTTTCGAGTGGCTGTAGTCAAGCTGTGGCGCAAAATTCAGCATACTCTAGACCAGGGATGAAGTGCAAAAATTCACTTTTGCTGCCACAGCAACCCCTGTGGCAGGGCTATGGCCAGTTAATTCTCAGTCACAGGAGTGCTGCGGTTTCATTACACCATTGCAAAGAGGTGTGGCACTAATAACAGAAGCTGGGTGGTGAGAGGTGTCAGAAGAAAAAACTGGCAGCAAAAATTTCTATCACCTGTCAACATGACAGCCGGCACTCTTAGACCCTGCATTTCTGGAAGAGATCTCCCCAAGGGGAGATGTGAATGTTGGGGTTGAGAGGTCACTGGCCTGAAGGTAACCTGAACAGCCTACAGTAAGTGAGGGGAAGAAACAGCTTTATAACAATTTGCACCATGTGGACTGGCCTCACAGTGCAGTGGCAGGAGACCTGCTTGCCTTGCTGGTGACCTGGGTTCAGGTCCAAACCCGAAAGCATCACATCAGGCTGATAAGAGGTGGAGGAAGCCTCCTACAGGATGCTCTCCATCTCTGTTGGGTTGGGGAGCATCAGGGGCTTCAGCTGGGATCAGGATCAATGTGGCAAATAGCAGGCAATCACGTAAGTGACTCCACACGTCTGAAGGACAGGACAAGGCACTGAGCAAGTGAAGGGAGGTACCAGTGAGGTAAGATAATGACAAAGAATACTTCTAAAAATTCACACCCTACTGCACTTTTTATAAAACCCAGTTTGGTATAGTAGTAGAGCATTAAGCTGTGCATTGTAATGCCATGACTCATCATATGGTTCCCTCCCTCTATGTCAGACAATGAGGTGGTTTGTGTACTGAACTGGACACTATCAAAGCCACACACTCAGACCTAACTTATTATAATAAAAACAGACAGACCCCTTGTTTTTGCAGTTTATTTATAGCAATCATTGGAAACAACCTTTGAAAAAGCTGTTTTTTTTTTTTTTCTTTTTACAAAGGTTCCATGTCATATAAGCAAGACAAGTACCAGTATACAGAGACAAGTAACAGAAGGTTCATTGCCCTCTGAGAGGGCTAGGTTACAATATAGTTATTACCATAGTTTCTAAGGAACTTAAGCTAAAAAGGAAATTAGTGAGCAGCCCAAACACAGGCCTTGTTTCAAGGAAGTAAAACAGTCAGTGAACAATGCCCCAGAAAACAAAGTAACCTCCAGTAACATTAACATCACAAGCTAAACAGAAAAGCTGTGGACATCAGAAACTGATGCATAGCTATGTAAAATACTGCCGCAATGCTACTGACATGATTATATCATTATCCCAACTGGCCTGCTAACCAGAAGTGCGAATATGTGGCAATGGAAACCGCTACCACATTCTACAGCATATTGGTTGTTCTCTGTAGATAATTTCTGAAGATAACCTACAGTCACAATGTTGATTCTAACTTTATTTTCCATCTCCAGCCAGCCGTTAATTTAATCCTTTAGTATCACTTTCAGCCCACACAATGATGCAGCACTCCTTTTTTGTTACCGCATTTTGAACACATTAAAGTCTATGCTTCTGCATCTATACAATTCACTTATCAGATTTTTGCACACCTACTGTTTTATTCTGTGTGCACCACAGTTTTAGAAGCAGCTGCAAATGTATTTATTTTATTTATTTAGGTTTGTTGACCAGGTAAGAACCCAAGAGCATCAAATGTCCATTTTCATGGGGACCTGGGTACTCAGATTTAGGCAATGAAGTATAACTTAATATCTAAAAGCACCGGAGCCCTTTTACCAAAGGATCGAGTGGAGGGCAACACTGCACTGGAAGACTAAATAAAGAAGATAGCTATACTGAATTATACAATGGCAAGAAAGAATGCTGGCCTCTGATTGGTCAGTCTGGGACTGACACAGTGATGTTATCCCAGTACATCACAGGTCTAGTCTCAGTACTATGAAGCTCCTGACTGATTGCACTGGATCATCTGTATCATTTGTCGCTCTATCATCATTTGCATCTTCTCTTAAGAAACAAAAATATTTTTCCACATTAACAAAAACATTTTTAAAATGATTTTTTTTATTCTGTACAACAAGTCATTGTATAACAGCAATAATGCTCTCCAGGATGTGTGTCATGCTGGGATAATGTCACACCTCAGGTACTGGACGCACTCTGCCTGCAGCCTCGTGTCCAACCACCTGAGGTATGATGTTATCCCAGCACGACACACACCCTGTTGGGCATTACTGCTTAACAGGCTGTTTGGACCTTCACAGCTGAAAGACTCTACTTAGAACTTAGGGACATGGGGTAAAGCAGTCACACAGTTTTACCTATTTCTGTGTTTAACAGCTCAAAATATGTGCTGTGTCTGTACTGTATTGTTTATACCATGGAATCCAACGGGCTTAATGTGCTGTACTGTAGGTCTGAAGCATTAACTTTCAATAAAGTACCTTAGAGTAAAAAAAAAAACAAAAAAAAAAACAGACAGTTTTCAGCATTTTACATTCCTCTCTCCTTAACCCTGGCAACGCCAACTCCTACTCCCTCCATTCATTTGCTGCTAGTTTCTTTTACAGCCCTCACAATAAATCTGTAGCACGCCAATCTGCTTTTTCGGTCTGACTTCCTAAACTTTGGAACAACCCATAGCTACCACATACATACATCCGTCTCTCTTTCTCCCTCCACTCTGTCAAACCTCTCTTAAAGACACACTTCACTAAAAAAAAAAAAATACACCTGCAGATAGGCTTCTTCCTCTTCTTTCCACGTTACAACATCCCAGGCCTTATCCATCCCCCACTGCTATTTTACCTGTTTTAACCATTTTATCTACTCAGTTGTATAGCTCACAACTAAATGTACTCTGTAATCTGAATTTTGCACCTCGTTGGTTCTGTATAAAATGCCTTGTACAACAAAGGCAGCATGGTCCCTTAACTATCAACCTGGCTACCCCATAACCAATGATCATGTACACTTTTGACACCATTTTGACTTTCTCTGAATTTTTTTTTTTTAACCTTTGTTTTACCAGGAGAGAGACATGAAGCTGAAAGCTTGTTTACAGGTGCAACCTGGGAGCACAAGGAAGTTAAGTTACTTCATTACTTGTACTCTTTTTAATTTTACTTGTTCATGCACCTGTTGTTGTCACTTTGCTATTGTTATTTTAATTCCCTGCTGTATCCCTTCCCCTGGGTCACACCAGGAAATGAGCCCCAGCTTACTGTGCATATCCCAGTCACCAAATTTTAAATAAAATAACCTAACAACAGTTCTACCTCAAACCCGCTGGAAGCAATATAACTGGGATATTTGGAGAGTTATCTCTCATAGAACTAAAGACCAATGCAACTGAAGATGGTTAGCCCACTGGGAGAATAATCTACTATGTCCTGATGCAGAGGCCACTCATGTGACAGCTCTCCGACCCGGCTGAGAGCATCTGTCACCTGGTTGTTTCCATCTGCAACATGGATAGCCAGGAGATCAGCCTGTGGGCTGTTCACCAGTGACCAAGTTCGGAGAACCTCCTAACATAAGGGAAAGGAGTACATGCTGCCCTGCTTGTTTAGGCAGAACACGGTGGTCGTGGAGGCTGGGCTATGGGATGACTGTATGGCTCAAATGCTATTGTAAGCGTTAGTTACAAATTTTAGGGGCCTTTTCTGACACAATTTAAACAGACAATGCACTTAAGTGCTGTTCCAGGAGTTTTTAATTTTTTAGCAGGCTGTTCAGAGGACAGCCAAAACCTGAAGAGCTTTGACTGGGCACTTCTGCTTTGTGAGACTGTTTTGGGGCCAGTGTGAGCATGGTTCATTGTATGACCCAAGTGTGGTACATTATTTGAAATGCAGCTCTACCTAAAAAAAAAAAAAAATACTCTAATTCTATCCCTCTCTAAATCGTTCTCCCCTCTAGGCTCTGAAGTGCATTCTGGGACGGTGGTGGGCTGGTTTCCATAGAGACCAGTATTTTTTTTTTTTAAATAACAATTTTGTTTGATTGTAAAATGGTACAGACAATACAATACAATTGTATCCTAATATAAGCACTGATGTGTGTCTGGTTAAGTTACAATTATTAATTAACCATTTTATCTAAAGCTATGTAGATAAGCACGATACACACTAAATTTAATTCTACCAATATGCTAAAGAAACCAGATCACTTGCCCAAATTTCTAATAATGACAAACAAAGCCTCACAGAAAAGTAGAAGGGGAAAAAGCAGACCTAAAGACAAAGAAGAAGAGAAAAAGAGAAGAAAAAGGAAAAAAAAAGTTTACTACAAGTACAACAGGCATCTTAACTAAAGGATTAAGCATTAGGGATCTTGAAAGTATATCAATTAAAAAATCCTCTTAACATCCCAAGTATCTTAGGGGGAGACAGATATACAATAAGAATTTTTAACAAAATACATGTAACTTCTTTTCACATCATGCAGGGACTCAAGATGTCATTATTTTCCTTTCACTCACAGGTGTATTTAGCCAAGATTTCTAAAACATTAATTTGCTCTCTTTGTGCTTGAAAATTAAAAAAAGGCATCCATCGTGACTTAAATTTACCTTTTTGTAACCCTACTCTTGCAGTGAGGCATTCCATGTCAAGGATAAAATGCCTTAAGAGCCGAAGCCACCAGTATATTATACAAGTAGCGATGGGATTTTAGTTTGATCTGGTCTGGGTATCGTCCCAGAACCCAGTACATAGGGTCATCTGGCATGGGTATCCCAAAAACCAAACCCACTTGATCCACCACTTGAGCCCAGAAGCTACGAATACCAGGACACGTCCAGAACACATGTAAATGTGTCCCTCTTTCATCACACTTCCTCCAACAAAGGTCCGAAAAATGCTGGCCAAAATGCTTAGTGATTACTGGGGTGCGGAAATATCTAGAGACCACTTTCCACCGAAATTCATGCCAGCTGTTAGAGGCAGTGGTCGAGTGGATAGCCTCCCATATGGTGGCCCAAGTCAAATCAGCAATGACCCTCCCAGTTTCCAAAGTCCAATTTGTTTTAATAGATTCCATGGAGTCTGACTACAAAGCAGAAAATTGGCCCACCAGCCGGGAAACAAAACCTTTTAATTCCAATCAACGGGCTTCAGCTCTCAGGAAATCCACCAATGGATTATTACCATTGACTCAGAGTCCCCCCTTTCTGGGATCCTTACCCTGCAAAAAATGTCTAAATTGTAAATATCTAAAAAAGTCAGAGGTGGGGAGAGAGAATTCTTGGGAAGAGCTGGTGAAAAGATTTAATACATTCCCCTGAGTACATCTGCCATACTTTTGATAGACCTCTCAAGTCCCACTGTATAAATCCCAAGTCCCATGTAAGAGGTTGGAAGTCTAGACAAGCTTTAATCGGGGAGGCCATCCCCAAAGACATCTCATAACCTAGTTTTTTATTAATCTCCTGCCAAGAAGAGACCACCAAACTAGTCCAGGGATTATTACTATGTAAACCTTGTATTCCACCATGATCCATGTATATCAGGTCTCTAATATCCCCTCTGGAAGACTCCGGTCTCTCAATCTCCACCCACAATGGAGGATATTCCTTTCCCATGAGAGAGATCAATGGCTGAATCTGATCAGCCCAGTAGTATTTCTTAAGGTCAGGTAAGCCTGTCACCCCTTTCCTTTTATCTTTAAGAAGGATATTCCACCTCACTCTGGGTGGTTTACCAGCTAAGATGAACTGAGACAAAGAGGATTTAAGTGCTTTCCAGAAAGAGGCCAGGGGCTTAAGCGGCAGGGACTGAAACAAGAAAAGAAAACGTGGGAGTATGTTCATTTTTACACAGTCAATTCTGCCAAATAAAGCAAGGGGCAATTCCTCCCACCTATGCAAATCTTCTTGGACAGACTGTAGTAATCGACTATGATTAAAGGCATATAGTTTAGAAATGTCTAATCCCAAGGATTTCAATATCATCCCTTGCCCATTTATATTTACTAACTGGTGGAAGTATGCCATCTTGCGGCCATCCTATGGGCAAGAGTTCTGATTTAGCATCACTGATTTTAAACCCGGAAACTACACTGAATGACAATCACAGAGTTAATTAGAGGCATCCGTCTCTCTGGATCAGTGATATATAGCAGAGTGTCATCTGCATAGAGAGACACCCTGACATCGACTCCTTGCACCTGTATACCCTTGAAATCCTTCGACTGTCTTATGAGGGCTGCTAGGGGCTCAATATACAATGCGAATAGCAAAGGTGACAGTGGACATCCTTGTCTGGTTCCCCTGTTAATCAGCATTTTATTAGATGTTACCCCATTCACCGTCACCCTTGCCCAAGGATTCCTATATAAATTTGCCGTCCACTTTCTGAATTTTTTCCCCAATACCAAATTTCCCCAAGACCTGATCTAAAAAGAGCCAGTCTAAGCGATCAAATGCTTTCTCCGCATCCAATGCCATCACCGCCCTAAGAGTATCCGGGGGGAATGACCTGGAGGCAGACAAAACATTGTGCAGCAACCTTATATTATCTTGAATATGGTGACCTGGGATAAACCCTGTGTGATCCTTGTGCACTAACTCCGGAATAAATTCATGTAAACAGGAGCTCAAAATCAGCAAATATTTTAGCATCCTGATTGATCAATGAAATAGGAAGACAGCTCCCACATTCTGTTAGATCCTTACCTGGTTTTGGCAGGAGAGTGATCAATGCTTCCTCCCAAGAGGCTGGGGACTCTCCCTGTTCCTGCGCTACATTACAAACTCTAGTGAATAAAGGGGTCAGTCCGTCAGCAAAAGCCCAGTAAAATTCCCCCACAAACCCATCTGGCCCTGGGGCCTCCCCCCCCCCATTAAGGTTCTTAATAACTTTCTTAACTTCTTGTTCAGAGATTGTTCTATGTAGATTATTACTCTGGGATTCCTCAAGCCTAGGTAATATAATATTATGCAAGAAGTTTTCTATTTGGGCAGGGTGGTTCATTCCTCTTTCTTGGGCATAAAGTTCTCGATAGTAATTACAAAAACTATCTGCAATTTGTAATGGGTCGGAAGAGATGGTCTGTGTTCCGTACTTTTTATGTCGAGGGATATATCTTTCAGCCTCCTGTTTTCTAAGTCTAAGAGTCAATAAACGGCTCGCTCTTCCCCCTGATTCGTAGTATCTTTGTCTGGTATATCTCAAAGAGTTTTCAGTTCTATTTTTCATTTCTCTATTATATTGTTCCCTGGCCTCCTATAATTTCTCCAGAACCAATACATCCTTATTTTTTTTATGTTCCTTTTCCAAGGAACCTATGACTCCTAACAGGTTATCCAATTTAGCCCAATTACATTTATGCTTATATGTGGTGTAACTAAAAATCTATCCACGCAGGACAGCTTTCAGACCATCCCAAATAAAACGTATATGAGTGTCCTCTTCCTTACTCTCTGAAATATATAGCTTGATTGAGTCTTTTATTTGGGTTACAAAGCTTGTATCATTCAAAAGGCCAGGGTCAAATCTCCAACTCCCTTTACCTTTCACCCCTGGCCACTTTACCCTACCACTGATCAATGCATGATCAGAAAAGGTAACTGGGTGTATTGTTAAATCCATTAGATCATTAACATTCCTTGCTTGAGTATAAAATCTATCAAGCCTAGAGTATGTCTTGGCCGCAGCTGAGTAAAACGTGAAATCTTTAACAAATGGGTTTTATTGCCTCCAAGGATCTACCCAACCCCCCTCTGTCATCAGGGTTCTAAGAGTTTGGAACACACTATCCCTCCCCGAGCTCCTGTATAAAACACGCTTTTAACACAGTTCCAGTCCCCACCATTACCACTCTACCCAGAGGGAGGAAGTCCACTGTGGTGAAGAACTGCCTAAAAAAACTCCAGAAGGAGTCGTGGGGGCATATACCGCTGCCAAATGGAGGGTATGTCCCATATATTCTCCAGAAACTATCACATAATGTCCCGATCCCTCAGTCTGTACCCCATGAACTTTAAATGGAAGACCCCTACGAATTAATATAACCACCCCCCGACCTAGGAGTATCAGAGCAGGAATCTGCATACATCCCCCCACCCACACTCTCCGTAGCTTAGAATGTTCACGATCCGATAATTTAGTCTCTTGAAGACAAGCTAGGTCACATTTTAAACGTCCCAGCTCCTGTAAGATTCTTGCTCATTTAACAACTCCATTTATCCCTTTAACATTAACAGATACTATTTTAAGGGATGCCATATTGACATTTTAAAATACCCCATTTAACTCCATCTCTGATCCCATCATACCATAAAGTTTCATGTATAGTCTCACTTATACACATGCCTGTATAGTAAAGTAAATAGAGAGAAAGAGAAATAAGAAAGAGGGAAATACATGGTAATAACAGTCAAAAACTACACAGAACATCACACAGTTTAAACTAAACCTTGGGTGAGATTACACCCTAACATGGGTCAAAGATCAAAACTAGGGAGAGGTATAAAGAAAACCGGGTAACAGTTATTTCACTGAATACCCACTAGCTCTGTCAGAGCTAAAGAACTGGGGGTATGAGTGTTGACACCCCAGATGCTAGGCGCATAAAGCCCCAAGACTAATAGGAGAAAAAGCGTCCACTCACGCTAAGAGATGGGCTCCTGGAGAAACCAAGGGACCAAACCCACTCCTAGTTAAATTAAATCTGGTTAGGCCAGCCATCGAAGCCAGGTACCACGGGTGCTGCTTAATTTGTTGAGAAAGAAAAAAGAATGGGGGGAAACAAGAGTTGCAATGCAGTACATCTCCACGTCGGTCCCCACTGTTTTCGAATTAATCTTAATGATGGGGCTATATATCACCGCAGGAAGGGCACCCAGTTCAGGCACGACTCATATAGCTTCACCTCTCAGATCTTGGGCTACCCCCCTCCCCCACGATTCCTTGAGAAAGGAGGCCCTAATTACGACCCGCTCCTAACTCATTGCCCTTAATAGTGCTTACTCATTTTGTCCATCAAGTTTCAAAACTTAACATACATGTAAATTCACGCTTTATAAAGTATCCTAATTAATAGGCTTATCTGTAAGTCTGTGTCCCCACGAATCCAGTGAAGTGCGTTTGCCAGAGGGAGTAATACATCTGGCACACCAACTGTAGGTCCCATCGATAAGCCATCCCAATGGAAACACAAACCAAACTCTGCTAGGGCCCCCACTGCATTTTAAGGGAGCATCTAAAAACTCCCAAAATTATGTTGAGACCAGGAGGACATCTTAATAAGGGGGAGAAGGAAGGAGAAGAGAACATCCCCTCAAAAGGAAACAAAAAAGACCCCCATACACGCACCGATCCTATCTATTTATTTCTGCTAGGATCGCTGTCTAGTATGAGGCTCATCCTGAAACCGCAAAGATGGAAACCGCTGATGCTCTCTTCAGGTTTTCTTGACGTGCAACCACTTTGCCATGTCTGCGTGTAATGGAAGCAGTGCCTCTTCTCTTCTCGTCTCCTCGGGCCAGGTAGAATGGACCACAATAGATCTTTAATTTCCCTCTCCGCTTGTTCCTCTTTCATATCTGGAATAGGTATCTCCTGGGATGCAAGGAAGAGAGTAGCAGCTAACAAGGAATCGAACATTTTTACCCCATCCCTGTCCTGTACCCAAAGCTTTGCTGGATATCTGAGGTAAGCTTTAAGGCCTTTATCCCTCAGAGCCTTTACAACTTGCAGCACTTTTTTCCATTGAGCAAGCATCAGAGGAGGAAAATCTTGGTCTATGTACAGCCTTTGTCTGTCGAGGTTGAGATTTTTCTTTGCCCAGGCCAGTTTTACAAGCTTTTCCTTCGTTGTGTATCTTAAACATTTTACAATTACCGATCTGGGGGGTGCACCCTCTTTTGGCTTGGGGGTGACAGATCTATGGGCTCTTTCAATTTCTGTGTTGAAGCCCTCCTCTAAATTCAGCTCTGACTTCAACCAGAAATCTATGAAATCCTCCATGCATGGGGGATCCACCCCCTTTGGAATACCAAAAATAAGAATATTATTACGGCGGGCTCTCGCCTCTGCATCTTCCACCCTCATAGCTCTTTTTCTCCTCTTTGAAGATAGGTCAAAGATCTATCAAAAGCCATGTATTCTGATTGTAGGGTCTTTACATGTGTCTCCACACTGATGCCGTACCTGTTTCCAACTTCTTAAAATCATTTTGTATACCTATGATCCTGGCATCACTACGGTGAAGTATCTTTAGCATTCTATGCCCGTCCGCTTTTGTGAAGGTAGACGTAGCTTCAGATCCCGAGCCATCAGAATCTTCTCCCGTGGCAGTAACTAAGGAGGAGCGGGACCCAGTTGGACTTATAGGCCTCAAGTCAGTCCGACCCCTCGAACGACTACGTTCTTCCCCAATAAGCTTTTTTTTTTGTCGCCCCATTCTGCAATTGACTGCGGAGACCAGATATATGATAATTTAAGCGTTTGAATCACGCGATGGCAACCGATTAAATTAAAAATTGCACCCAAGGTACTGGAGCTCCGAATTAAGCTGCCATTGATTGCGTGACATCACCGGAAGTCCCATAGAGACCAGTTTGCTGAAGTTCTTTTAAGAGCTAGTTACAAATTTTAGGTGCTTTTGTGACAGCTTAAACAGTTATTGCACTTTTAAGCGATCTTCTAGGAGTGCTTAATCTCTTAGCAAGCTGATCAGAGGATTGCTGAAACTGGAAGTGTTGTTGATGAGCACTTTAGGTTTGTGAGACATAAAAATCAGGGCCAATGTTGCCGAGCACTGGGGCAGCCACGTCACCAGGGGTAGCTCTGCAAGATGGTGAAGTAACCACAGCATTAGTCTCGCCACATTTAATTGGTCAGAAGGGTTAAAATATGTGCCAGCCCAGTGGCATGGAGGGATGAGGCACTGTGTGCCTCACCTCCTGCCAGGTCAGTAACCCAGGTTCTGAAATGGATGTGTGATGCTCAGGGGCTGGCTGGAAAGGGACGGTTGAGCGTCCATAAGACTGCTCTTCTCCCTCAGGGAGAGGGGTTGCTGTGGCTCACTGCTTGTGTGCCACCTGTAGGTGTCTGGGTGGCAGTGCAAGTGACCTGCACAGACAGGGAAGGGAGCCCATGTTCTGGGTGCTGGTGGTGTCTCCACAGAGGCAGAGCTTGCACACTGCCTCCACTACACATCCTTGGGCCCGGGGGGGAAACTTGGCAGAAAAACACCCCGACTGCAGGATGGTGACCGACACCCTGCAGGCACTGCACCATGATCAGGCACCTCTCACAGTCCTGTGGTAGAGGAGGACAACAAGGGAAGTTAAGTACTGGAGAAGCCGGGTGATGGGACTGGGTGGGGGAAATCAGAGTGGGGCAGCCAGGACAGATAAGGAAGAACAAATATCTATATGGAAAAAAAGAAGGGTTAAAATATGGCAACTGAAAATGCTACTGTATACTGGGGAAAAAGCTCATTCAGAGTATGGATTGTAAGGTGTTAGATTACTTTTGACTTGGAAGAGTTAAAAAACACTTTCTTGTGCCAATGCTGTTAATGAACAAATGACAAAATTAATAGTAAGTCTGAAACAGGAAGTCAGTATGCTGCAAGCCACAGGAGACACTGAACGATATATCGAGTATACAATAAATGGAACAGGGGAAGAGTCCTACTGAAGTAAACCAATCAGACCTCAATGATCAGAGGGAATAAGAGCACTGGGGATTCAAGAAAAGGATGTAGAGAGTATGGTAGGGATGAGAATGAAGATGATAATCAAAGGACCCTAGTATGTTATTCGAAGTGGAAGAAAAGAGGGAGGCACGTGGAAACTCTAACATTATCAGACCTCACTACCATAAATAGGTTCGAGAGCCTTAGCAATAGCACTCAATACAGGAGAACAACAATGATAATCAGAGCACTACTGACTAAAATGAAAATGGCACAGAGGCAAGTTGTTGTGACTGGTGACTAAGTATACAGACTCCATCCGTAGAAGGGGCATTGAGAATATTATAGGAACATGTTTACAGACACAGAGCAGTGTAGGAGGGCAGCAGCGAAAGCCAACAGGATGCTGGGTTGTACTGTGAGAGGGATCTCCTCCAGAAGCAGGAAGGTGATCCTGCCTCTCTACAGTGCACTGGTCAGGCCGCACCTGGAGTACTATGCGCAATTCTGGTGGCCATACCTGAAGAAGGATGTGAAATTACTGGAAGGGGTCCAACAAGGATGATCCAGGGACTAGAGGACAGACCATATGAGGAGAGACAAAGAGTTCAACATGTACTCCTTGGAGGATATAAGGGACTGGGGGGATATGACTAAGACCTTTAATTACGTAAAGGGAATAAAGAAGGCAGGCACTGAAGGGATAGTCATGCTAATAAGAGGGAGGGACACAAGAGGGCATGGCCTTAGATTGGAGGGGTTGGGGGGAGAGATTTAGGATGGAAATGAGGAGACAATTTCATGCAGAGGGTTGTGGCAGAATGGAATGCTGTACCGAAGGAGGTGATAGCCTGTAAGACAGTGGGTAGTTTCAAAAGGAGATGGGAAAAGGTGAGGGGGTAATTGGGAAGGGCAGCTGCAAGGTGAAGGTGCTAGCTGCAAACTTCAGCAGACTTGATAGACCAGGTGGCCTGTTTCTCCTGGCAAATTTGTATGTTCACCAGGAAAAACAATTTGAGATGCAAGACTATCTGAAGATGCACTAAAACCAAAAAAAACTGGTCTCCAATCCAGTAGTCGTTATACATATAGGCATTGATGATATTGAGAAAAGATTTGATAACATTAAAAGGAATTTTAAGGAACTAGGAGGAAAATTAAAAAGCAGACGCAGTACAATGTTCATACCACAAATTTCACCTGTCTCTATATATTCCTCAGGTAGAAAATCTGCAATTAAGCAGATGAGCACTTGGTTCAAGAAATGGGCAGAATACAAGAAATTCACTTTTTTAAGACACTGGAATATGCACCAAAATAGGCAATGCCTATTTGCCAGAGGCTGTTTATATCTAAACAGGAAGAGATCTACAGTATTAGAATTAAATCACCCATCATGAATCACTTAAACTAACGAACAAGCGGAACGGAGTAAAAGGGAAAGAAAGTCCAACACAGAAAATCAAACTGGGTCCAATGAAAACAACAGTGAACATACCAGCAAAGACCAGATAAAAGAGAGATATTTGTACTTGTATCTAAATGCGAGAAGCATGAATACAGAATTGGCTAATTAAAATCACTATTAGCAAAGAAACCTATTAACATTATTAGTATCAATAAAACAGGGTGGGCTGACAATACCAGGGTACACAATCTATGCTTTGGACAGGAGTGGTAGAAAAGGTGATGGGGTTGCTTTACATGTACTTGAAGAGCTAGAAAGTATAGATTTGTTGGACAAAATTATTTCAAAAGTTTTACTAGGAAAGACATACTGAGCTGTGAACATGATTTTCATTTGGCTTGATCCTCTTTCGCCACCCCAGTTTATTCCCAGGAGATTAAAGTCACCAAATGTTATATCTGAGAACTCTGTGGCCTTCTCAATTTCTTCTAACAGTACCGTACTCTCAAATGTGTCAGCATTTGATGTCCTTTAAACTCCTATGATCGCTTCCCCTTTGTGTTTGGTGTTAATTTTGATCCAAAGAAACTCAGTTCTATGAACCCCCTTTTTAATTTTTTAGGACGCATCTGGGAACGAGCCATTCTTGGGAATTACTTAAGTCAGGTCTTGAGCAATTTGTACTAGATCCTACAATATGGAAACATTCTGGATTTCTCTGTTGAAACACACTTTTCAAATAGTGCTCACAATATAGTGAGTTTTGATATTACCTTGAAATATAAAATAAAGGATCTTCAATTCGATACAAATATAATAGGGCAAATAATATGCAAACCAACAGCATCTTGAAAATTGGGATTGGAAAAATGAAATGAGGGGCAAATCTGCTGTAAATTGTTGGAACATATTAGAGCAGCCATCTCAACTCAATAAAGCAGAAAGCGTTACAGGTCCACTGAAGGAAGGGGAATATATTATAAGTGATGATGATGAGATGGCTAACTTGTTAAATACTTTTGTGAAGTATATTTGAAAGATGGGTTTAATATAAATGAAACAACTTGAGTTAATAGGACTACCAACATAGAAGATGACCTAATAAGATAAACATAAGATCATTGAGGGTTCACAACAAAAAAATGCACTGCTACATGTCCAGATAACATTACTATATGCCTGTTAAACATAGTTCACATATTGTGGCTCCTTTGATCTATATCTTGAAGTTGACATTGGGTTCTGGAACAAATTCCATCACACAGACACACAAATAGTGTCCCAATTTATAAAAAAGGAAACAAGAGCTTAATGACACAATTATAGGCCAATAAGCTTTAGAAGCCTTTTGTGTAAGGTCCTTATGGTATTATTAAGGAATACATTACAAAAATGGTTCAAATTAATACAAAGTGAACAGAAAACAACATGGTTTCCAAAGAGGAAAATCTTGTGTTACTAATCTTGTAACATTTTATAAGAAAATAAGCAAGTGTTTGGACTCAGGGGAAACCCACTGGTGTTATATTCCTGGGTTCCTCTAAGGCTTTCAACCTTGTTCCTCATAAGGCAATAATTCACAAATCTGTTAGTATTGGCATCTCTGAAAAAATCATTAGATAGGTTAAGGGATGGTTAGAAAATTGAACACAGAGGGTCAAAAATCAGAGGGAGTTAATTCCTTACAAGGTAATGTGACCAGTGGTATTCCACAAGGTTCGGAGCTGGGTCCCCTGTGGTTTCAGATTTTTGTAGCAGATATGGACATGGATGCCCAGACATGGTTGGAAAATCTGCTGATGATACAGAACAAAGCAACTCAGACACATGAGAGGAGTGTGACAAATTACAAAAAGATTTTGACCCAGTAGTCCAATGGCTGAATAAATGTGAAATGAGACCCAGCAGTTACCAAGGGTGATTTGTGGTCCCCAGACCTACTGAGGTAGAAATGAACCTTCCGTTATATTAATGACATCAGACGCATGGCTTGATGATACAGAGGACATTGTTTTATGCTGTGATATCCTCCCAAGCAACAGAGGTGTGTGCTGTGTGGATATGTGGCCAGCATATTCTGGTTGCAGCACACACATAGTTTAAACTGTTTTTTTTTTTTTCCATCCTGAAAATCAGAACCAGAGCATGAACTAAAAGACAAGATATGCTCAATGAGCTGAAAACATTTTTAGAAAAGTTGAAGTTAGCCAAATAATTAAGCACTTTAAAATTAGAAGCCTCTAATGCACGAGGAACTGCGAAAGAAGAGACCTGTCCTTTCCAGCAAAACAGAGGTGATGTCGATGGGGAGGAGCTGGAGGATGCCATCATGGGTGGTCGGAGAAGCTTAGCCTGAAGACATCTGGTGACTCAGCGGTCTCCAGCTAACTGCCAGAGTGTGGATAGTGAACTATACACACAATGGTAGAAAATATATTTCCAAAACTATCTTCAGAGATAGATAGATATTCCCAAACCTGTGCAGAGTAATAAACTCCCAAAGCTAACTGCAGATGACTACTGGCCAGAAATTCAAAGATTTAATTCCTTGCAAAATTACTTAACACCAGCCTGGATTTAGCACAGGGCCTCCTACCTTTGATGCATCAGTTTACGCAGCACATATCTGGTTGCAGGTGACACAAAGACATAGACTGCCCACATGTAAATTAGTGGGGTGACTGCATAGAGTGCTAAGGTATATAGGAAGCATTTCAAGAGCACTAAAGTTAGTTTTGCATTGCACAAAATTACTGCATTTGAAAGACATGTTTTAACTGGGAGAACAGTACAGAGGACACTTTCAAACAGCCCATACATGACTTCGAGGCTACTATCTGGCGAGTGGGTTGAGGCGGATTTCCATGTAGCTGACTGGGGAATGCCTAGAAACACAGAAGTTGGTGGTAGATAAAGACTTCTTGGCCCACCTAGTCTGACCAGTTTACCCTGCCTACTGTGCCATCACAGACCCTACTGAATCTCCGGTCATCTCCTCCCCTTGCCTTACTACCAAAGTCCCCTTGTATCTGCCCATGCATTCTTGAATCCTGTCACCATTTTGGTACCTACCACCTCTGTTGGAAGGCTGTTTCAGGCATCCACCACCCTCTCCGTGACAAAGTATTTCCTCACATTTTCTCTGAACTTCCTCTCTCCAGCTTCACAGTGTGACCCCTTGTCCTTGAGCTTCCTTTTTCTAGAGAATACGGTACAATGGATCACACTGGAGAAAACATTGGGTAGGGGCAAGCAGCCATCTGAAATGGTGTTTGGGGGGATCTAAATCAAGAGGGCCACTACCCTACTGAAAGATATGCCAATAATGCATGGCAGGGGTGCATTCCTTTCTTAAACAAAAATTACGAATCCTTCTAAGGTACTGCCAATATGGCATAATCCAGCACTGAGGATGGGTGGACAAGTAATACACTGGGAAGAATGCAAGGCAGGGAGCATTGGGAAAGTGGTGCACCTGTATTCCACACAGTCTGGATGATTAAGAAAGCATTGACTGAAAAACTAGGGCACCCTAATGTAAAATGGTAGAGGTTTTTCCAGATGAGGCACACGATAATGGAGAAGATGGCACCCATTCTGGTACTGCCTGCACAGGAAATTAGAGAATACCCTAATAGGCCAGGCAGGAGGGCAAGAGAGGGGAGACATCCCAAGAACTGGCAAAATATATAAACCAGTTGTTGGATAGGTAAACCCCAGGGCTGGAGAGAATTCAGCACAGATAGTCATAGTGTTTCATTGTGTGTCAACAAGTTCAGGCGGCTTGGGGGCCTTTTGTGAACTCACCACCATATTAATGGTGGTATTCGAATTTGTTGTTTCCCATATGCTTGTCTAGTCTTTTCCTAAAAATAGTCATGGTTTCACTTTCTACAACACTTTTAGGGAAGGCATTCCAGTGTGATACGACTCTTTGGGTGTGCCACTGACAGGATTTAGTGGTTTTATAATGGTCTCTAGTAATATTATTAGTACTGTTTTTAACTAATTCAATAGTTTCAAATGTGGCATCATTATATATTACAGCATATGCTAGACATAGATCTCCTCATAATCTCCTACAGTGCATAGAATATAGTCCCAGTGTCTTGAGTCTGTCGGCACAGTCTAAGTTCTTAAGGTTAGTAATTTTCTTTGTAGCATTCCTCTGTACCCTTTCAATTAATTTCTTCTCTCTAGTGAAAATTGGGGCACATAGAAGGGAACAATACTCCAAATGTGGCCTTACCAAACTAATGTAGAGTGACACAAGTACTTCTGGTTGTCTGCTTTTTATATTTGTAAAAATACAGCCTAATATTTGTTGACTTTTCTAACTATATTATTGAAGTGTGTATCAAATGATAATTTCTGTGATATAACTACACCCAGATCTTTTTCATTTTCTGTTTGTAATACAGTATTATTAAGTATGTAGTTAAACCCAGGTTTTTTTTTTCCCAAAATGCATAACCTTGCATTTAGCTGCATTAAAGCTCATTTTATTTCTCTCTGCCCAATATCAAGATGAGTAAGGTTGTTTTGAAAATGTCGTGCGCTTTCTTTGCCCATTATAATACCTCCTATTTTGCAGTTGTCTGCATATTTGCAGAGTCAGATGTTATTCAGTGGTAGCATAGATGTTACAAGAATATTGAACAGTACTGGGCCCAAAACTGAACCCTGAGGCACACCACTTGTTACTGTGCTCCATGGTGACTTCTGCCCCCCAGTGGCTATGCATTGTTTTCAGTTTGTCAGCCATGAATTTACCCACTTAACTATGTTAGGATGAAAATTTAGGCTGATCATTTGTTCTGTTAAACCTCTATGTGATACTGTATTGAATGCTTTTGAATAATCAAGAAAAATAACATCAACTGATGGTCCACTGTCCAAAGCAGAACTAACAGGTTTGAAAAAAATGTAGCAAGTTTTTTTAAACATGATCTACCCCGGATGAAGCCATGCTGTGTTTCATCCATTTGTCCTCATCTTGTAAATGTAAAGTAATACATTGTTTTAGCATTTTTCCAGTAGTCTCTCCCCAAAGACTGATGTCAAACTTACTGGTTGACAATTTTTAAAATCATGTTTACTGCCATGTTTGTATATGGGCATAACAGTAGCCTCGTTCCATTCTTGGAGTGTCTTTCCCTCTATTAATGATGTGTTGAATAGTAATGTTAGGGGATCGACTGACTGATTTGCAGTTTCTTTAAGGAACTTTGGGGTTATCCCATCCAGGCGTGCTGAGCTATTAGTTTTAGTGGTCTTAATTGCCTCAAGAATATCAGATTCATGAAATGGAAAAATGAGATGGGAAATAATTTTAGGTCACTCTCTTTTTACATGAAGAATGATCCACGTCAGGTAAATTCACATAGGCCAAGAAAAAGACACAAGCTGTAAATTAATGCAGCTTAAACCCTTACATACTTGCAGTACCATATGCCAGCTGTGTTGAAAAGAATGAAATTACTGAGCAACTCTCACTGCTGGAGGTGTGGGAACTTGGGAACCTTTTTTTTTTTTTTTTTTAGCCCCGGTCGTTTTGTGGATCCCCCACAGCATCCACCAGGGGCCACTGACATGCTGGACACACTCTCCCCTCTCTCCCCCCCAGAGAGCCACTCTGCGGGCACTCAATCCTTCTCCACCTGGCCAGACCTCTGACTCCTGGGTCCATTCCCGAATCCGGGATGTCGGTGTTGTATGCAGACACCTTGCTGCTGTGCCAGCAGGCTGGCTACATTGGAGTGAAGCTGATACAGATATTTTGGGAATGCCCGCGTATACAGAAGTAGTTGGGGCAACTCTTGGGAACAAAGGGTATACGATCCTGGGAACTTCAGTGCCCAAGAATAAAACATTGATCATACTAAGAAACATCACAAAACTGCCATTCCATGACAAAAATCGGAGACAATGGTGTATGGCAGTACATGGCTGCAGTACAGACAGAAGTTGTTAAAATGGAATAGAAATAAAAGATGCTATACCACAGGTGGCATTCCCATGGACAAGACCAAAGAACAATCTGCTAGGCTTTCAAAAACAAACTGAAAATGCAAGATGCCAACCATTCTGCCAGGACACAGAAACAGGAGCATCCAACAATCCCATGGTGAATGAAGTGTGGTGGTGGACCCTGGTCACCGTGTAGAGAAGTTGACCCCTGGGTCTCCCTCTGGCCTTGTGTTAGGAGGTAACCAGTTGAGACCTTCTGAACAGGTGTGGAATCTGGGTGTAATACTTGTCAGCGAGCTGACGCTTAAGACACAGGTGTCAGCTGTTGTCAAGTCCTCCTTTTACCACCGGAGTAATATAGCCCGGATAAAATGCCTTGTTCCACACAATGACCTCCCTGTATTGGTTTATGCCTTTGTTTCTTCGCATCTTGACTACTGCAATGCTCTATATCTAGGGTTGCCTGGGGTGGATCTCCGTCACCTGCAGCTGGTGCAGAACACTGCAGCTAGGTTGTTGACTGGGTTACCAAGAACTTGCCATATCACACCTGTGCTGCACAAACTGCACTGGCTGCCAGTGCGGTGGAGAATCACCTTCATGGTCGCATTGCTGACCTGTAAGACCCTACACGGTCAGGGACCGGGCTACCTGCAAGATCTCCTTTGTCCCTACTGCCCACTCTGTTCCACCGATGAGGGATTGCTAGAGATTCCCAGGGTTCATCTTCAGTCATCTGGGGCCAGAGCTGCTTCTTTTGTGTCCCAAACCCTGTGGAATTCTTTACCTCGTCGGATCAGAGAGTGCCTGTCCACTAAGCCTTTTAAAGCTTCATTGAAAAGCTACTTATTCAGATTAGCTTTTTGAATATAACATCTAGTCTATCCTGTTGCCTTTTAAATGTTTTTATATTTGTATTCATTATTGATGTATGTTATTCTTGTTATGTATTTGTGCTTTGGTACTTTGAAAAGTGCACTACAAATAAATATTGATTTGATTTGAAGAGCTCTGCAGAGCAGTGAGATGTCCAGTGCTTGAGCCAAACAAACATGCATGGCTCTAGGGTATCACAAGTGGTAGACTAACCAACAGAGCCCATACTGTAGAAGAGACTCCAGAACTGTTAAGGAACCAGCTGGACATACCAACTGAGCCACAGTGGTCTTCATGAGGAGGGCAGAAAATGTGGAACAGGCTGCAGAGCGTTCCATAAATATAAAAGTGTCGAGAAAAAGAAGAAAAACTTCAATTATGAAATTTAATGAAGGCATTCCTGTAGTCCAGCTTGAAGTTAATGTTCCGAGAAAACTGAGGAGCTATGTGGCTGCCCACGATAACTGGTTATCATGGGTGGCACCAGCTATGCAAAAATTTCCCAGTGGTCCGGACGCTGACAGCTTATAGTTCCAATGATGTGAGAGAAACATGTCAGCCCTGTCTCTGCCCATCTGCCACAGCCCTGGTCCAACTGAAGTAGGATAAATGGCATGTGATGGCAAATCAGTGTTATGGGACCCAAGTCCCCATGTGATTGTGGGGCTTTTCTAAACTGTGTTATAACTGTGAGTGAGCAGGACACCCATGGGTTAGATCAGGGCTGCAGCTATGAATTTTAGGGCCCAGGACAAGTCACTTGAAATGGGCCCCTGTTTTCCAAACCAGCTAATGCCAGGGGTAATGCCAGCTCCTCAGCTCGGAGCCCCGGACAGCATCCCCACTTTTCCCCCATTACTGCAGCCCTAGGTTAGATATCCTTTTGTATAGGTCTACAGCAAATAGTTCCAGAGGATTAGCACACAATGGAATCAGTAATTCCTCGGAGTCTCCTAGCTCCACCCATTTGGAGTCTCTTGTCTGTTTGATCCATACACCATTGCCTGTGCTGCTTTGCAGGCTGGGCTGGGCCGTGCCACCCCCCCCAAGAATATATTCCTAAAAATCTGGAGTTACAGTAAGTAACGTTTCTATTTTTCCAGAATCAGTCTTTTCCAAAAAGCCTGTTTGGGCTCAACCAGCAAGCTGTCCTTTAAAGGGGAGGTGTGCAATCCAAATCTCCAAGTCCTTCTGCCCTTTGCGGAAAAAATGAAAAGGGGGGGTACCAGTGACTTCCTCCTTTTAGGCAGAGCTGAAGAATGCAGATGATCCTGTTGGACCAAAAAAGAGCTGGCCTGGCAGCTCCTACACCGCAGTGGTGAAGAATATGGATATGCCCCTCAGAAAGGGGCATGAGGGTAAGTGGTGAGAGACCAGACCCTAGGCAGAACAGGTACAGCCAAGGCAACTGTTCATATAACTCAATTGTCCTAGGTTATGATAAACAGTTTCTCATTTCACCTCAAAAAAACTCTCTGTTCCACAGGGGGGGTACTGGCCCACATTCTATGCTAAGCTTTTAAAGCAAAACTCCAGAACAATGAATGTGAAAAATTTATTGCTCGGTTAACAGCAAACTTTGCAAAAATGAAAGAAAAAAAAACATAACTCCACAAATTTCCATACTGTTCTGCTATATCAAGGCATAAATTAGTTCTGGAAACTTGATTAGCAGTATTTGCCAAGAAAAAAAATGTTTGATTAGTAACCAGCCTGGTTTGAGGATCATTTTCAAAAAATGGTTATTCTTATCTATAGGATGCAGTCCAGCAGAGTGCAATTGTGGCGAAAAAGTATTGAATTGCGAGAAAAATTACAGTTTTCTATTTTTTACCATAATTGCAGAATAAAAGTACTGCAATTCGGATAGTTCTTCTACAATGCGGCAGATCAGTTGATTAGCAACTTCTGATAATCAAGGCTGCACTTGATTAGCAAATCGAAGTTTTGGGGTAGCAAATTTCTAAGTGAACTTCCTTTTTTATGCCTTGCACATCTGAAGAATAAAAGCACGACAGCTATGCGCATCTGCCTGAGGGAAATGCTAGAAGCTAACAAGCAGTAGGCCACCTCAGAAGCATTGAATGACACCCTTTTCTGCTGCTTTACTGCCTTTATACTCTAGCAACTGTGCCACAGCAGATTCATACTTGGTAGCATGTAGGCAGCTTGGGCAAATGCACTCAGGAGATGCAGGCAACACTGAAGTGAGAAGTGTACGTGCCATACAGAGAAATTAGAGGAGAACCAGCAACAGCATCAGGTGGTGATGATGAGGATAGGATTCTCCACAGGTGACTCAATAACAGAATGTTTCCCATGGCTATTAGCCATGTAGGCACATATTAAGAGATTTCCTAAATGGATCAGAAATTTCTAAATGATTAGCCACAGTGGCAAATGCCTGAAAGACAGAAAAAGTGCAATGTGTAAATGAAGAGGTGTTTCTGCACTAGGACTACGCTACTCTTTAGTATTTTGGGATGGTGAAAAATGTTTGTGTTTTAGATACCACGGCTTACAAAGTGAAAATCTAAGTGGAAATACACTGATAAGTTATCCCCACAGGAAAAAAAGTTCTGAAAGAGTTGTGTAACCTAACCTGCCCGAGTCAGCCAGGAGGAACAGAGCTTATCAAAACCCAAGGAAAAGGGTAAAGCTGAGAAAAGGATTCTCCCAAATGATAATCCCTCTAAAAAACTTGGTTCCGGGCATGTACGGCACCACTCACATCACGCCCATTCATTAAAGCGCCAAGTCCCAATGTCATAGCTCCCTCCGTTTGTGGGGCTGTACTTTATGCCTCCCACTAATTATTCCAACTCCGGGGGTGGGGACCTCGGGAGGGCGGTGAATTTAGCCATGTGGCGCCCTAATGACAGGTGCTGTGCCGCCGGTCAACATGTAGCCAGAAGGGAAAAAACTTTCCCAAAGGTGAGGATTCCATTCTACTAACAAGAGGTCAGAGGCAAAAATCAACCAGCTCACAAGTGACCATGGACCTCAACTAGATGAAGGGATTCCAACTAGGGGTCTGACACCCACTCAAAGGTGGAGGAATAAAAAGACATAGTGGGCAACCCCCTGAGAATTCCCCAAGTAAGGCAAATGGATGGAGACTGCGATGAGGGTATCCCAGAGGGGTACTGTACCAAGTGAATGGAATAACCAAGGTCATGCAACAGAGGCCTGAAAATAGTCAATAAAGAACCAGCAGGAAAATCCCCAGGAGACCCACATCCACAAGTGAAGAAGCCCCATAGAGAATAGCACAGATGAAAAGATAGTGATGTGCAAGCAGGAAGCCCAAACAGCAAAATAAACACCAATTTATGCCAAAAAAAAAAAAAAAGTACAATACATTGCTTGAAAAAAAAGTACATCAACATACAGCAAGACTAGTTGCAAATCACTTTTTGCAAACTGCTAGATGTGAGAGAAGAATGTCCTCGTCATGATGTTACTTGAGCTACAAAAATGTGTGTGGAGTGAAAAATAATGCAAGATGCATGAGAACACAAAATGAATGGAAAAAATGACAATTGTCTGGTGTTTGCATGAAAAATACAAAGTGCATGAAAAACAACACATTGTGTGAACAACCCAATTTGCGAGAATAAGCTTGTGTGAAAAATACACGTACTTACATGGAAGTAAGCAAGTGAAATGAGACAGATGCATATCATACAGAAAATAAACTCTGAAAGCTTGGCACCGAGACCAGCCCTAAGATCAGCCCTGACACTGAGGCCAACGGTGACACCATCACAGGACAATGGCACCAAACCTGGCTGTGACACTGGCACCAAGGCCAGAACCAACACTGGCACACCAGCCAGAACTAATACCAGCAAGTCAGAGCCCCATGTAATGTCCACTCTGGAGAAAGACCTGCAGAAGCCGTGTTTGTCAGAGGAAGAATGGCACTGCGCTTGACACCAGACAGTGTTGAGGCAGACGTGACAGAATTCATGAGGGGGGGCGGGGTATAGAGTCCAGCGTCTCCCAGCAAAATCCTGTTGAAGGTGAGATTCTCCATGGCCAGAAACTAGATGGCAAACCCACAATGAACCCAGAGCCACAGTCAATAGTCCACATCCAAAACTGCTCCTCTAATAAATCCCTGTACACTGTGAGAATGTCAGAGACTGAGGTGCCAGCACCGCTGTGTGGAAAGTGGCAATGGGTCCCCACTGGGGGGAGACACCGACACCTATCTCACAAATCACACAGCCAACAACCTCGAGGAAGAATGGCAAGACCACACCAGGACCCAAGACTGCAGTACCAGGAGTTCAACACCAAGCATAAGCAGGAACAAAGCCAAACTTTTAAGGACTACCTATCCTTCTGGGTGTGAAACTGCCCGGTACCAGGATGCTCACCCAGAAATGACTGGCGGGTCTGAAAACACTCTCACTACTAAAGCAACTTGTCTTAAAATGCACCCTACCTGACATAACGGTTGACTAACAAACTGGTCTTTAAACATGGAAGGGATGAGAGAAAAAGTAGTTACATAAGAACTTATCATAGTGGTAGATCATTAAGAGGAGCTCTCACAGCAGGTAACACCTTTAGGACTAAGCCACCAGGCACCAGGACCCCATGGAAACTTTCTAGCTAGCAATACCCAGTGGGGGACCACCCCCTAAGTTGGCCTGCCCCCGACGTCACGTCTGCTATAAAAGGGGGCAGTCCCCAGCCCATCCCCAGTTCTACCGCTGGAGACCGGCTAAAGAGGAAAAAGGAGAACTGAGAAACAAAAGTATATGAGATGGAAAGGAACTCACCAGGAGGAAGGAAGGTGGGAAAAATAGTACCTGCTGCAAGAGCTCCTCTCGAAGATTTACCGTTGCGGTAAGTTCTTACATAACTGTACTATCTTACTTTGAGATACACTCTTGCAGCAGGTAACACCTTTAGGACAGAGTTCCAAGTAGTAGAGGAGGAATCCCAGGCAGAAGGGTGGAGGTACAAGTCTCCTCAGGTGAAACTGGGACAGGAGGCCCTGGAGGACAAACCCAGTCCTACAGTGAGAAGCAATGTCCAGACTGTAATGCTTTACAAAGGTGTGGACAGAACTCAAAGTGGCAGCTGCACATATGTCCGCAGCACACACATTTTTAAGTAAGGCGAAAGCAGCCACCGTGCCCCTGGTGGAATGACCCTTTATCAAGCCCAGCGAGGGTTTGTCATACTTGTAGCAGAACACAGTGCAGTTGACAAACAATTGGATAAACACTGCTTAGAAACTGGAGCCCCTAGCATTCTGGGGGCGAAAGACACAAACAACTGGTCAGATTTGCGAACAGAATGGGTAACATTCCAAATAAAAACGGAATACCCTGTGGACATCCAGAGTATGCAACAAAGCCTCCCCTCAGTTTGAGTACTCTGGGTAGTATACTAGCAGGTGGATATCTTGATTCAAGGTAAACTCTGAGACCACCTTCAGCAGAAACTTAGGATTAGTTCTCAAGGACACCCTGTCCTTGTGAAGAAACAAATAAGAATCCTTACACAGCAGGGTCTGAAGCTCGGAATTTCTTTGAGCATATGTAATGGCAGCTAAAAAATAATGCTTTCCATAACAGAAACGTAGCTCGCAGCAGGCTCAAAAGGGAGGCAGAGAGAGCGTCTCTAAAACAAACAAAAGGTCCCAAGGTAGGACAGGGCCCCAGATGAGAGGCTTCAAGCGAAGCATGCCCTGCAGAAAAGTGCAGGAAAGGTCCAGCTGGACAATATACTTGCCCTCAACAGGCAAATGGTATGTGGAAATGGCAGACAGGTGCACCTGTAATGAAGAATAACTGAGTCCTGCATCTGAGAGAGAGAAGAGGTACTCCAGTACCAAACTGGCTGGCAAGTAAAAGAATCTAAACTCCTGGCAGTGGCTCAAACACAGAACCTCTTCCATTTCATAGTGTAGGTCACCCTAGTGGAAGGTTTCCTGGCTGCCACTAGGACATCCACTACCCTTGGGGAGACCCCAAATCTGGAGACTGCTAGATCTGCAGAAGCCACGCATGGAGATGCAGAGATCTGAGATCCGGAAGTACCAGTGAGCCCTGCTCCGGGGAGAGCAAGTCTGACCTGAGGGGCAGGGACACCGGAGTTTCCACAGCGGGAACCAAATCTGATGAAACCAGAATGGAGCCACCAGGATAATTTCTGATCCCTCTGACTGCAGCTTGATGAGTACCTGCTGCAGAAGGGGAAAGGGAGGGAACACGTAAAGAAACCTCCCCACCCAGGAGAGGGACAACGTGTCTTGCAAGAAAGCACCAGGCCCTGGATCTAGCGAGCAAAAATTGGTCAGTTTTGCATTGGATAGGGAGGCAAATAGGTAGAGTTCTGGGTGACCCCTTCTGGCAAAAAGATCTTCCGCCACTGCAGGAAGGAGCTCCCACTCGTGTGCCCTGGACAGTCTCTGGCTGAGACCGCCGGCCAGTGGATTGTGAATGCCTGGAAAGTAAACCGCTGAGAGTTCCAGTTGGTAATCTATCACCCAAGACCACACTCACATGGCCTCTCTGCAAGGAGGGTAAGAGTGTGTCCCCACCATTTGTTCATACAGAATACCACCAACATGTTGTCTGTCTGTATTAGCAGGGGGCCAGTCTGAAAGACCATCTAAAAGGCTTGCTGAGCACAGAAAACTGCTCTGATCTCCAGAATACTGATGTGGAGATGAAGTTCCTGCTGAGCCCAGGAACCCCGAGTCTAGCAAGTGCCCAGATGCACACCCCGACCCTGACTTGATGCGTCAGTGGTCAGAATCAGTGTAGGAGATTCTCTCCGGAAGTGAATCCCTCTGGAGAGGTTGTGAGGATTCAGCCACCATGCCAGAGACTGCTTGGTACCTGGACTGGCTGGTCCAGGTCATCTGACCTCTGATCCACTGAACCTGAAGGTTCCACTGGATTACCCTCATGTAAAACTGGGCCATAGGGACTGTGGCAATAGTCGCTGCCATATGACCCAGTAGCTGGAGAACTGTCCTTGCCTGTACTTGGCGAGCTGAGAGCAGCTGCTGCATGTGGGACTGGAGGCATTCCACCCTGTCCTGGGGGAGGAAAGCCTCTCCTTGTGCCATGTTCAGATTGGCTCCTATATACTGAAGCTGCTGACTTGGCCAAAGGCTGGACTTGAGGAGATTAAGAGTAACCTCCAGGTCCTGAAAAAGGGAAAACATGTCTAGGAGGGTTTCTGTAAGCTGGGCCTGAGGGGTAGTGGTCAGAAGCCAATCATTAAGGTAGGGGAAGACATAATGCCCCTGTCTTTTGAGATTTGCGGCTACCACAGCTAGACACTTGGTGAACACCCTCGGTACTGAGGACAGGCCGAAGGGCAGGGCTCTGAACTGGTAATGGCAGCCCCGAAAGCGCAGATGCCTCCTGTGTGGCTGAAAAATCAGAATGTGAAGGCATGCATCCTGCATGTCCAGGGAACATAACCAGTCACCTTGATGTAACAGGGGCAGGAGGCCTATCAGCGTGACCATCCTGAATTTTTTGTACTGGCTCAGGTGGCTTAGATCCAAGATGGGACGAAGATCTCCCGTCTTTTTTGGCATGAGAAAGAAGTGGGAGTAGAATCCTGTCCTCGTTGCTCCAGGGGTACTGGCTCGATTGTGGTCTTCTGGAGAGCCTAGATTTCTTTTGCTATGAGGGCACTGTGGGCCTGAGAGTACTGAGACAGTACTAGCGGGTTGTCTGGAGGAGTCTCTGTAAACTCAAAAGTATGCCCCCTCTCGATGAGCTGCAGGACACAGCGGTCTGATGTTATCTGATGCCACCCTTCTGTGTGCACAGAGAACCGACACTCCACTGTTTCCTCCATGGACTCCGATGAAGGAGGAGGGTCAGGCAGAGAAGCCAAGGAGGGGGAGGGCAGGCTGAGAGGTTCTAGGGGCCCGAGGGGCAGAACATCTGGTAGCAAGGGCAGTGGCCTTGCACTTGAAGCCAGCCCGTTGCTGCTGCTGGCCTCAGAATTGCCATCTTCCAGTCCTACGAAAGGACTGCTTAGGAGGCTGCTTAGGCTTGTACATGGTTTGTACTGGCCTAGCTGCCTTCACTGCCTCCTGCAAACGGGTAATGATAGCTTGGGTATCTTTCCAGAACAAGACTGGCCCTCTGAAGGGGGCATCCATAATCTTGGACTGGACATCCTGGGCGAACCCAGAGACCCTCAGCAAAGAGTAATGGCAGATACAGACCGTGGAGCCATGGCTCTACCCACTGAATCCACAATGTCATAAGAATCACACAAGACATGGTTGCAGATGTCTGATTCTGAACCAGACTTTATAATCGCCATGAGCTCTGCCCAACTAAGTGAGTCTGGCATAGCCTAAATGAGCTCTAGTGCCTTGTTCCACAGGGCATTCTGGTACTGCAACATGTGGGCAAGGAAGTTTTGTGACCGGATGGCACAAGTTGTGGAGGAAAAGACTTTTCTGGCCAGATGTTCGAACTGTTTAGAGTCCTTATCTAGGGGCTGCATGCTGAGATGCCGCAAATGTCTGAACCCGTCATGCGCAGTGTTCAGCACCACAGAGTCTGCCTCCAGTTGTTCCCCATAGAAAGGGTCATCCCAGGGGATGGTGTACAACTGGTCTGACTTTTTGGAAATGGTCGGGTTCAAAAAGGGGCGTTTCCATGCCAGTTTGTTGGCGTCCTTATATGAGTCGACCATTGGAGGAACAACCATGGGGAGGACATCCTTTTTCCGAAGAAATGCCACTAACCTCTTCCTTTCCGGGTTGAGGTTTTCAGAGTCCCAGCCATTCAACTGTTGGATGGGACGCATCACATCCATGAAGGATAGATCGCCAGGCGGGGAGCACGGAGTGTCCTTCTTGAAGTCGGGATCGGACAAAGCATCAGAGTCCCCACAGCTGGAGGAGGAGTACGAGTCAGGTTCTGAGTCCTACGAGTCGGGGGAAGGAGAAGGCAACTTCAGTGGTCTACGGGGATGATCCCTTGGGGAAGAAAGGTCCTTGTCTGGCATCAGCCTCCTGGGAGGCGGAGTAGAGGGATGGCCTGAGGACTCTTTTGGGGAAGGCCACTGGGGTACTGGCAGAACCGGAGACGAGGGGGCCTGTTTATCTTTAAAGAAGGCCCACCAGGCTGCAAATAGTTCATTCAGACCCTGCGGAGGGTTCTGATGCAAAGCTGGAGCATCTGGGCATCGAGGGGGGGCAGGCTTGGATGGTCTCAGCATCAGGTCGTCCAGTTGGGGTAACTCTGGCGTCACAGTAGCCTAGTCCCCATCATCTGGTGTTGGAAGCCCAGGTGTACCCTTAGGCATCGGATGTATATGGTCCAATGTCTGGCCATCAGGTCCTTAGGCATCGGCCTAACAGGGACGCTGGAGTTAACTGGCATTTGAGGTGGCGCCGGGTTTTCCAGAGGTGGCGCCAGGGAGGCTGGGGTCGCCGGTGTAGGTGGCGGATGCCTGTGTGGAGTCGCCTGCGGGGGAGGCGCATCTCCTGAACAGGACATACACCCATTGCTCCAAGAGGAAGAAGGCGACTGTCCCGGGTGCTACCTGCCAGCAGCCTGCTGACCAAAGAAACCCCGGCTGAGCCACTAGGCTTGAAGCCCCCAGGGGTAACAGGCTTAAGTTTGAGCAGCTGGGAGGCGTGGGAGGACCTCCCATGCCTCTAGAAGCCTTCCCCCATTACTGTAATTAGGCAGGGAGGAGGGATCACTGTCTTGGTTGGGATTGAGAGCAGCCTTCTGCCCAGGATTTCTCCTTGTCTCAGTGCTTGTGTTTCCTGCTTGATTTCTTTTCCTTGTGAGAAGATGCTGAAGAAGGAGAGGATAAAGAGCTCTTGCGGTGGAGTTCCTTCTCCAAGGCAGATATCTGCTTTTTCAAAGAGGAAAGCTTCTGGGGCGTCTTCTGGCTCCAGAGCCTCATGTGCAGATTGAAGTCGCAGCAGTGCTGGAAGGCCTCAATGTTGTGGTCCGAGCCCAGGCAGAACAAGCAGACCAAATGGCCATCTTTATCCGGGATCTGCTTTCCACACGTGCACTTTGAAGGGCACCTCTCGATCGAAGACGACATAGGAGAAGAAGACACGCACAATCCGTTGAAAACCGTGAAGGAAATAAAATAAAAAAAAGTGTTGAAAACGTGGTCAAAATAGTTGTTAACAAGCTGAAGGCATCCGTGGAGGTCCGACTAGCATGGTCGACGGTGGGAAAAGAACATGATATGAGCTAGGGACTGCCTCCTTTTATACCAGACATGATGCTGGGGATGGGCTGATGTAGGGGGTGGTCCCCCACCAGGAATTGCTAGCTAGAACGTTTCTGTGGGGTCCTGGCACCAGAGTCCTAAAGGTGTTACCTGCTGCAAGAGTGATTCTCGAAGTAAGATGTACAGTTACTTACCAGAAACTGTAGAACTTCGAGAGCAAATCCTCCATTGAGCCACAGCCCGACATTACACCCTCACCCTTGTTTGCGAGTGGCATAGTTTGGGTGTGGGACAACTCTGTTTATACATGTGTGGCCCTCGTTGTGTTTTACCCTGTATTGAGTTTACTGCTGTTGCTTCCCTTTCTCACTCCTGGTTATTGAATGTCAACAGGGATTTGTCCATCGTTTGGTGTGCATTTCCGGCAAATAGAACAAACCGACATGGTATGAGACCACCCACCTTATACAGATGCAATGATGCACATCATTGATTCTACCCCTGCTAGGCAAAGATTCCAAATGGTCCGATGCTGATGGCATCCATGTTCCAAAGGTGTGGCTCAATGGAGAGAGATGTCCCTGAAAAGAATTCTGTACATCTGAAATTAATGGTGCTGAGATCTACTAATAAATTGCATACTCGGTAAGTTAAAAACAGGTTACTCACCTGTCACAGTAGTTCTAGGAGTGGTATATGCTGTTCATCCACACTCTTTGGCATGTTCCCTTCCACATTAAATCTTGCCAGAAGTCTTCAAGCTGGCTCCTCCCACCCACCCGGGTGGTATAACCCTCAGCTCCACCCCATGACGCCAGATCTTAGCCGGCAGAAAGCCAGGTGTTGTGCATCCACAGCCGGAGAGGTAGGATGGATCCATGTGGAAGAACAACATATACTACTCCTATAACTACTGTTACAGGTGAATAACCTGTTTTTCTAGGATCGTGGATATGTTGTTCATCCACACTTTTTGGCAGACTCCTAGCAGTTCCCCGGGAGGAGGGAGGCAAGGCGAACACCCCCTACTGAGGAAACGGAGATGGGAGAACGGAGGCCCCAAAACCAGCATCCCGACGTGACTCAAGGTCGATGTGGTAATGAGTAATGAAGGTGTTTGCTGACTTCCAGGTAGCAGCTCGGCAGATTTCCTGGATAGGGATGTCCCTGGAAGCAGCCACCAATACAGCAGTATGGTGGGTAGAATGAGCTGTTATCCCTCTGGGAGGCTCCTTGCCTGCCAACTCATAACACAGACTTATGCATGTTGTAATCCATCTTGCAATCATCCACTTTGCTGCAGGTCTACCAGAAGCGGCTTCAACGTAGGTGACAAATAGCTGGTGAACCTCTCCCCGAATTTCCGCCATCCTCTCCTTATTATAGGAGAGAGCACATCTCAGGTCCAACGTATGGAGCCTGTACTCAGCCTCCGAGGTGTAGTTGGGGTAGTAAACCGGCAGAGTTAACACCTGGTTAAGGTGAAACTCTGACACTACCTTCAGAAGGAATTTCGGGTGGGGGCATAGGACAACCTTGTCCCTGTGGAAGACCAGATAAGGGGATTCCACCGAAAGCGCCTGGTGCTCCCCTGTCCTTCTGGCAGATGTGATAGCCACCAGGAAGGTCGTCTTCCACAAAAAGTGTGACAAGGTACACTTGTGCATTGGTTCGAATGGCTTGCCCATGAGCTTTGCCAGTACCAGCAGAAGATCCCATGGAGGTAGAGGTTCACGCACTGGAGGGATATGTGATCCAGGCCTTTGAAACAGCACCCGACCACTGTCTCCTGCGCCAATATCAGCTGACCGGCCCGTGCCCGGTAAGCAGAGATGGCTGCCAGGTGCACCCTAAGGGTCGATGTCCGAAGACCCCCTTTGGATAGAGACCAAAGGTAGTCAAGAATGTTAGCCACCGGGCAGGACAAAGGGTCCAGGCCCTTGCCCTGACACCAAATGGAAAACCATTTCCATTTGAAGGTGTAACATTTCCTGGTTGATTCCTTTCTGGATGTCTCCACCATGGTGAAGACATCCTTGAAGAGACCCAAAGCCTGGAACTCTAGTTGCTCAGGTACCAGGCTGTGAGGAGCAGCGATTGAAGGTCCAGATGGAATACCTTCCCCTAATTGAGAGATATCAGGTCCGGGCGTGCTAGAAGCCTCCCCGGGGGCCTGCAGCTGAGGCTGAGGAGATCTAGATACCAGAACTGGCGCCGCCAGTCTAGGGCTACCAGGATCACCTTTGTCTTGGCCCTCCTAACCTTGAGAGGCACTTTGTGGATCAAGGGAAATGGAGGGAAGACGTAGAGGAGGTCTGGGGTCCACAGCCTCGAGAAGGCATCCCCCTGCAGCGAGCTCTGCTGAGGGGGGCTGGCATGGAACAGCCTCAGCTTGGTGTTTTCCCTGGAGGCAAACAGGTCCACCAACAGTTTTCCCCAGTGGGAGAATAAGCTTTAACTATCTCTGGATGGAGAGACCACTTGTAGGATATCTTACCTAAGTGGCTGAGAGCATCCGCCAGATGGTTTGAGGCTCCTGCCACATGGATGGCTAGGAGATCTGCCTCCAAACGGCTCAGGAGGGTCCAGATGTGGAGCATTTCCTTGCACAGCAGATGGGAGAGCATGCTGCCCCATTTGTTGAGGTAGTACATGGTCATGGTATTGTCTGTCTGGACTTGAACCACTTGACCCCGGAGCGGAGGAGCGAAAGCTGACAGTGCCAGTCTGACTGCTCTGAGCTCCAACAGGTTGATGTGGCATCGGGACTTCTCAGGGGTCCAGAGCCCATGGCCCTTTTGTCCGCCATGTGGGCTCCCCAGCCCATGAGAGAGGCATTGATCATAAGGATGAGCATCTGCTCGGGTCGGACAAACAGGATCCCTTCCTGCAACAGGCCTGGGGTGGTCCACCAGTGGAGAGTCCCCCACATCTTCTGGGTTACAGTGATCAGCTGGTTGAAATGACCATGACGCTGAGTCCACTGGACGGCCAGCTCCCATTGGAGGGGGCGCATTTACAACCAGGCCCAATGGACCACTGAGGTGCACGCCGCTATGTAAACCAGAAGGCGCAGAAAGTCTCAGGCAGGACGCAACTGCCCAACCAGAAATGATCAGGCAAAGGAGGAGAGACCCTCCACCCTGCCCGCTGGGAGACAAGCTCTGCCTCAATGAAGCCCATCACCTGAGAAGGCACGAGTTCTGACTTGGCCTCGTTGATCAGAAGACCGAGTTGGGAGCAAGTCTGGAGGGCCAGGACCCTGGACCTCTCCACCTCCTGTTGGGTGGAACCTGCTAGGGGCCAATCGTGGAGGTAAGGATAAATTCTGACCACCTTTCTCCCTCCCCCCCGATGCCTGAGATGGGCTGCCACCACTGCAATGCATCTGGTGAAAACCCATGGGGCCAACAGGGTTTTAAATAATTGATTAGCGGTTTTTTTCTTGGGACAATACTAACTGTACAGAAAGTGTTTATATAGGTTTTCTAAAAGTCTTATGCTTGTTAAACACAGTGAGTCAAGTGCTATGCATTTTCATAATGTTTTAGAACTTTTATAGCAAAACGCTAATCAATTTTCAGAGTTAAATAAAACCCTGGGCCAATGACAGGTCGAACGGCAAGGTTTGGAATTTGTACAGGGTCCCTTCGACCCTGAAGTGGAGTAACCACTGATGGGAAGGACAGATTGGGATGTGAAAGAAATGTGTCCTGCAGATCCAGTGAACAGAACCAGATGTTTTGCTCCAAGGATGGTATTATCTGGGGCAAGTGACCATTCGAAAGGTGCATGGCCTGAGATATTGATTCAGGTTGTGCAGATCTAGAATGGGGCACCAGCCCCCCGTCCGCTTCAGCACCAGAAAGTATCTAGAGACAAAGCCTGGGTCTGCTGAAGGATCCGCCACTGGAGCTACAGCCTCCTTGAGGAGGAGCTGAGCGATGTCGTCTCGGAGAGCGACTGAGTCTGGGTGGATACTCTTTCCTCCTGAGGGGTGCGGGCTCGGCTTGGAGGGTACTGCTCAAATTCCAGAGGCAGTCCCCGACCGACCACTTAGAGAAATGAAAATTACATACCTACCGTAATTCTTGATCTACTTGGATGAAGTCTCCGCCACTCTTTCACACTAATGGGAGTATGCCAGAGGCGCTAGGACCCAGCGGGACAAACTTTTTCAGGAGGGCCGGCGCCTGAGATGGAGCCAAGAGGAAGTGGCACTGCGAGCCCGGCGCATGTGATACGGACCATCTCGGTGTCGACCCTCCAACTGCCTCAGTACCTTTTTTTTCCGAGGAGGTGCAGCGTAACTAACCCAGAAAGGACTAACCTAAAAATAGGACATAAGATAGTCCGAATGACCCATGTAAGAAGGGTCAACAATAAAGTCCTCACAGCTCAGCCATTGAGGGAGTGAAGACCATAAACAGAGAAGTGAGCTCAGGGGATGGTGGGTGGATGTGTGAATGAGTGGAGACTTTGTCCAAGAAGATCAAGAATTACAGTAGGTATGCAATTTCCATATCTTCCTGGACATAAAGTTTCCACCACTCATTCACACTAATGGGAGAGCACCGAGCTAAATAATCCCCCGAGACGGGCGGCAGGAGATAAAGAGATTACATGCTTAGGACAGAAGTCCGTTAAGAATGGTACTGCCAAATGATAGATGTCATCTGGCATGGACATCCAAGATGTAGTGCTCAACGAAAGTATGCACAGAGCTCCAGGTAGCCGCACTGCAAATATCTGAAATGGGCACATTACGGATTTCCACCAGAAATGCTGCGACTGCTCTGGTAGAGATAGCATACACGCTGCCTTCCAGCTTGACCTGTGCCATAGAACAGCAGTGGCAAAGGCATGCCACCAGCCATGTTGAAATGCATCTGATAGCAAAAGCTTGACCCAGCCGGGTCTCACTGAAGGAAACAAACAATTGTTGAGCCTTGCGAATTTCATTCATTCTCTCCAGATACAACCGCAATGCTCTCTTAACATCCAGCAAATGAAGGGTATGGTCCCCTTCATTCTGGAAGTTCGCAAAGTAGGTAGGGAGGATTAAAGGCTGGTTTAGATGGAATTCTGAAACAACCTTAGGGAGAAACTTATGACAAGTCCTGAGAACTACCTTGTCCTTGTGAAAAACAGTGTAGGGGGTCTGTGACCAATGTGTACATTTCAGAAACTCTGCAGGCTGAAGTATGGCCACCAGGAAGGTCGTTTTCCAAGTGAGGAACTTCAACTCCCAAGTGGCTAGAGGCTCGAAAGGTTTACGAGTGAGCATGTCTAGCACAAGGTTAATGTCCCAGGCTGCAACTGGACATCTAATAGGAGGTCTAGTATGCAGAATACCCCTAAGAAACCTCTTAACCATGGGCAACAGCCAGCAACATGGAAAGTACCGGCTCATGATATGCTGAAATGGCACAAAGATGAACTTTGACTGTGGAGTACTGCAAACCTGTGTTTGAGCAGTCAAAGATACTCCAAGACTTTATTCGGTGGGCAGGAAAAAGGGTTCCAAGAGGATTTTGCACACCAGATAGAGAAACGCTTCCATTTAGCTGTGTAGGTTTTTTTAGTGGCCAGCTTACGAGCAGCCAAAAGAATATCAAACTCTACGCGAAACATTGAACCTATTCACATCTTATCTCTTCAGGAATCAAGCGTGAAGGTGAAGCGACCTCGGGTTGGGATGGACTACAGAACCCTGGGTCAGAAGGTTCGTCTAAAGGGGAAGCATTTTCAGGGGATTTCTGACAGTCTGTTGAGCAGCGGGAACCATATCTGCCGAGGCTAGAAGGGGGCAATGAGAATCATTCTGCCCCCCCCCGGACTCCAATTTGAGTAGTACCTTCAGAATTAGGGGAAGAGGAGGAAAAGCATATAGAAAGAGTTTTGTCCACTACAGCCTGAATGCACCCTGACAAAAAAATGCCAGGTCCTGGATTTCTAAAGCAGAAGAGAGGCAGTTTTGCATTGAGAGGGGACGCAAAAAGGTCCAGATCTGGGAGTTCCCCACTCTTTGAAGAGTGACTGAACGACGGTTAAGTCAAGAGACCACTCATGAGGATCCACCTCCGTTCTGCTGAGATGGTCTGCCAGGTGGTTTTGTACTCCTGGCAGGTAAACCACCCGAATCAGAGCCTTGAGCTCCAGGCACCATTCCCACACACTTATTGCATCCCTGCATGATGGGTAAGAGTGTGCACCGCCCTGTTTGTTGACGTAGTACATCACTGCCTTGTTGTCCGTTTGAAGGAGAATGTTCTTGTGACAGAGTATGTCCTCCAAAGCTCGGACTGCACAGAAGATGACTCTCATTTCCAGGACGTTTATGTGAAGTTGAGACTCGTCCTGCATCTGCGTACCCTGGGTGTGGAGATCCCGGCAGTGAGTTTGCCAACCCATCAGGGACGGGTCCGTGGTAATAGAAAGCTGATGATCCAGAGGGGCGAAGGGATATCCTTCCAGAAGATTGTCCTCCTGAGACCATCAGGTGAGCGACCTCTTCAGAGGTTCTGTCACCATGATGAGAAAAGACTGAGGGTGAGTAGTTGGGGACCATCCACTGAGAGGTTCTCATGTGAAGACGAGCCAAGGGTACAGTGAACACCGAGGATGCCATGAGGCCAGCATCCATTGCATCAAGATAGCTCAAACCTAGCTGTTTTCTCTGATGAATCGAGCCATCTGTAAGATATCACTCCTTCTGTCTACTGAAGAAAAGCCTTCCGCACAGGAGGTGTCCAGAAGAGTTCCTATGAAGAGGAGCTTCTGAGAGGGCTGCAACTGAGACTTGTTGAGGTTCAGCAGGATTCCCATGGATGTGAGGAAGTCTGAGGCCATGGCTATGGCCTCCAGAGTCTCTTACCTGGAGAGACTTGCTAGGAGCCAGTCATCCAGATATGGGAACACTTGTATTCTGATTTTCCTGAGGTGCGCCATGAGAATTACACAACACTGCCAAAGGGCAGGACTCTGAACTGATAGTGTTGACCCAATGCCACAAACCTTAGGTATTTGTGGTGCTTCGGGGTGTATGAGGATGTGTTGGTAGGCATCCTGCATGTCCAGGGAGGCTAGCCAATCATGTTGATGAATCAAAGGTAGTAGGGTACCAGGTGATATCATCTTGAATTTTTCCTTGTGTAGGAACTTGTTTAACTTTCTGAGATCCAGAATGGGGTGCATGCCGCCAGTTTTCTTTGGGACCAGAAAGTAATGGGAGTAGAAACCTGTGTTTTGCTGATCCAGCAGGACTACTTCTACTGTCCTGTTGTTCAAAAGGCCTTGTACCTTGGAAGCAAGAAGGTCTGACTGTACCACTGACAGCCTGGGCTGTCGTTTGGGAGGATGATCCGGAAGGGGTTCCGAAAGATTGAGAGAGTACCCCTCGCAGATTATTCTGAGGACCCATTTGTCTGATGTTATAGATTTCCACTGGTTGTAGAAGTGAGTCAGATGTCCTCCCACTGCTGAGGAGGGGCCCCCCCCATTGGGCAGCTGAGTTGGGACCTGGGCCGGAAACTCAGAAGGCGGCACTAGACGCTTTTGGGGCTTGTGCCCTCTGCTGCGCTCTCTTTTGCGACTGAGGGTTCTGGTTTTTGTTAAAACCTCTTCTGCCTTTGCCCCGAAAGGACTGACTGTTGTGAAACTGGCACTTGTTCCCACCCCCTCGAGAGAGGATGGGCGTAGGTCAGGCTGTCTTAATGGCAGACCTAGTCTTCCATGTGACTTCTAGTGCTTGCTCCATCCGAGGTCCGAACAGATACATACCATTGGAAGGTAAGACGATGACTTGCTGCTGGGCATCATTCGTAAAGCCCGAAGTATGCAGCAAAGAGTGGCGATGGGTGCAGATGCCAACCGCTGCCGTAGAAACAGTATCGAAGGTGTCATTTGCAGCTTTAACCTGTTGGTTATTGGACTCAATACCCCTAGTTATGGTTTAAAGTAGCTCTGAGTTAACCTCAGATTCAGGCAGAGCTTCTACCATTGCTTTGAGCAAATGCCAAAGAACATACTCATATTGATAAAAACAGCCCTGGTACCTGCCAATGCACATGCATGCTAGGATTGAAGCAGCAAAGACTCTCTTACCTAAGGTGTCTATCTTGCGAGATTCTTTGTTTATAGGCTGGGCTGTAGATTCCTGAGGTATCATTCTCTGCCAGGACCACTATGGCATCAGCAAAGGCTTGTGAGGCCAAAATGGGGTGATCCTTGGAAGGGGCATATTTCATATCTATGGACTTGGCCATGGAAGGAATAACAGCTGGATTCTTCCACACCATCTGTGAAAGGGTCCCAAAAGAGGGCTGTACTGGAGGGGTTAAATCCACAGGGATTTCTGGGACATGAAGATACTGGAGACACAAAAGCTTCCGAGGATTGATTTCTGTGGTCTGGAGAAAAAGAGTAGAATTTAAAAATTCTTGAGCAGAGATTTAAAGGAAAGGTCCTCAACAACAGGCTCTGCAGGAGGATTGATCCCTGCCCCCGGGCAGTGTCAGTATCAACAGCATCACCCAGGCGAAGATCTGGATCAGGCTCAAAATCGTCTCCTGACAGTCCAGGTGGGACTGTATAGACAGGAAAGGAGTGAAAATCAGTAGGAAGAAGAAAGAGTTGTAGTTGAAAACCCCTGAAGACCAGATGGCGCTGCACTCATCCCTGGTGCCGTTGAGGAAAAAGGAGGCGAGAACAGAGAAGGAGCCATAATCGGAAACTGTGTTGCACATGGCACTGACAAACAGTGTGGCACCGACAGGGCCCCCAGCGCCACAGACTACGCTGACAGGGCCCGCAGCATCGTAGATGGTGCCGACAGGGCCCGCAGTGCCACAGACAGTGCCGGAGAAGTCGGCACCGCAGACGACGACGTCACAGGAGTCTGAAAACTGTGATTGGAAATAAAAGAAGGAAAAATGGCAGGAGATGAAGGCATCAGTGTATATCCCTGTGCTGAAGCTGTGTGTGTGGGGGGGGACAAGCACTCAAACACGGGGTAGATGGCACCGAACAGGCCATGTGACTAGGAAGGCCCAACTGGCCCAACCTCCCCACCCGCCCATCCGAAACCAATTGGCCCAAAGGCCCCAATGTCAGACTGGCCGGTTTGGGTAGCCTGACCAACCTCTGAGCCCACTGCTCCATAAGAGCAGCCCACTGGTGGAATTGCTCATTGGAAACTCCTCCAATAGGCAGAGAGGAGCTCCGGTGTCGAGGAGGTTGGCCACCAGAGACCGAAACCAGCGACTCCGACATAGGTGGAGACCGGCCCCTGGCCCTAATAACCAACCATCTACGTGCAGATGTACCAGAGGGCGACCTCGAGTGATGCCGTTTCTTCTTCGACCTATATGTCGAAGAAGAACTCAAGGCAGAACGGTGCCAAGAATGGGACCATTTTAGTTTATGCTTTCAGGGGGACTGCCCATCATCAGATCCACCCCACTAGGGAGGGCGGCGGACTGGACCCGGCCCGGCTGACTGAACAGCTTTCATACAAAGTCTCCCTACTGTCGCCTGACCCACTCATGGTCAACTCCATCAATGGAGGGCTGAAGACTTCACTTGTACAAGTTAGAATTAATAAATATAACTGGTACTGATTCAAGATAATATACAAAACAATAAACTGAACTAAGCTTCTAGAGAAATTTAATTCCCGTCTGGTGAACGATGATGTCACTGAAGCGCACTTGATGGCTGGAAAAAAGGAACTGAGGCGGTTGGGAGGGTCGACGCCAAGATAGTCATTACCGCATGTGCTGGGCTCGTGGTGCTGCTTCCTTGCGGCTCCATCTCTGGCGCCAGCCCTCCTGAAAAAGTTTGCTCCTGCTGGGTCCTAGTGCCTCCATCATACTCCCATTAGTGTGAATGAGTGGTGGAGACTTTATGTCCAGGAAAATCCCACCTGTCTGAAGTGACAGCGGACCAGGCGGAAAAGAAGTGGTGGAGCCGGCCCCCCATGGGAGGACCCAGAGCTGGCATGACAGGAGAGAGGGAGGCAGCCCCCACCCTGTCACTGAGCAGGCTTGGAGGAGGAGGATCCAGGACCAGAACCTCTGCCTCCCTTACGGGCCTGGGCTTGGGCCAGGGTGCCAAACTTGAGCTTGCTGTTGTTGCTAATGCTGCTGTCCCCCTTGAAAGGAGGGCTGCTGTGTCACAGGGGAAGAGTGCTGAAAAGGCTTCTTTTTCTTCTGCTGGTTCTTGCCAGAAAAACCCTTGTCAGAAGTAGCGTCCAAGGTGGCAATGGACTGCTCAATGTGCTGAAAGTGACCAGCCCCTCCTGGGCCAAAAAGATCAGTCCCTAGGAAAGGCACATCTGCTAGTTTGTGCTGAGTATCCACCAGGAAGGAGGAGAACCTCAGCCAAGCCCTGCAACAAGAGGCAACTGCAGCTGTCATTGAACGAGCACTAGAATCCCCAACGTCCAGGGCTGTCGGAAGCTGCTGTTTGGCAGCAGCTTGGACCTGATCTCGGACCTGCTTGACAGTGGTCTGCATGTCCGCGGGGCGATGTGGGAGGACTTCATCCAAAGACCCCAAGAGGGCGTGGGAGAAGTGTGCCATGACGACGGCTGAACTTGCCTGACTAAGGCGCAAGGAAGATGCCACATAGACCTTCCTGTCTGAATGGTCTAAAAGCTTGGACTCTTTCTCAGGAGGTTGATCAGTATCAGCAGAACTGCAAGTACGCCTGAACACTGAGGCGGTCACCAGGCTCTCAGCCGAAGGGTGCTCTGTGAACCCCGCAAAGGACACCACGGGCACCACATACTTGCAGGCCATGAGGGCAGATGGAGCTGGAAAAGAGGCAGAGCATTGCCAGAGTTCTAAGGCCAGGCCAACAATGGCCTCGGCCAGAGAAAAAGCCTCCGTTGGGTATCTCCTCTCTTGAGGATGTCCGTGAGAGAATATTCTCCCTTTTTCTGGATCATCTCCAGGGGCATCCCTGTGGACTCAGATGAGGTGAAGAATGCTCTGAAAAGACAAAGGACCTTCCTCTGTCTCTAACCCACCGGCCAATTCGTCGTCCCTGGGATGAGAATGCAGGCCGGTCACATCTGAATCAGAGGAATCCGGATGCAAGGGTAGCCTGCCCAGGTTACCTTCGACCCGCTGAGGGCGTTCTGGGGTGACAGTGACTGACAGACACTGGGGAAGCCCGGTGTCCGGCTTATCTTCTTTGGAAGGAGACCCTTCCACAGGCTGCTTGGGTGGTGGTTCCACCACGATTGGTGGAGAGATGGTTTTCGGCCGAACCAGAGGTTTCTCTCGCTCTGCGGGTGGGGGAACCGACTTGATTGGCTCTGAAGGAGTCTGCTTCAGCCAAGGAGGCAAAAGCCAAGTAATGGCCGGGGTGGAAGCTGGGGTCGGATTGTGCCTGGTCAAAATCAGCTGCTGCCACATAAGGTCCTCGTAGCATCGGAATTTCCACTGAAGCTTCTCCTCATCCAAGAAGGACGGGGCGACCAATGGCATCGCCTCTTTTTACAGCGTTTATGGCTCTTCCTCGGCCTTTCGGTCAAGGGGGTCCGAGACCTCAATCGAGATCGGACAGGCTGATTCGGTCACTAGGGAGACACTGGCAGGACCGGGGACCACTTCCTCGATGGGAGTCCCAGCAGGCTGGGTCTCCTCACTGGGGAAAGTCAGAACTGGAGTTTGACCAAGAGAATCACTGACCAGAGTCGGCAATAAAGGATCGATCGGGTCGATGATTTCCATATCGTCGCTCGATGGTTAGGTTGACTGGCCAGACGGCAAAGCAGAGAAGGCAGCGGCCGAAGCAACCTCGACCGAAGTCATGACTGCATGTTCCTGGGACTGAGATCTCTCCCGCTCCCAAGAGCGTCTCCGTCGGGACAAAGATGATTTCGGATCCTTATCCCACTTATGGGATCGAGAGGAGTGCGTGCCCACAGGACTCTCTCCCTTAGTCGGAAGAGACTGGCACAACACTCAGAAGGAACCAGAGAAGGTGGAGCCCAGGTTGAGCGGAACGAAGAAGCTCAGAGTAGTCTCTGCAGCTCGAGCTGCTTCCTCTTTGAATGCTTGCATGCATTCCAGTTGCTCAGAGGATCCCGCAGCCACAGAATCCGCCCACCGGGCCTCCTCAGATTTCACTGGAGGGTTTCGTTTCTCCAGCCTCACCAACTTCAGGCATGCGAGATGGTCGTCGAGGATGTTAGGATGCAAAGCAAGACACAGCTCGCATTTTGAGGTGTCATGGTTGACACCGAGACATTAAACTCACGCGGTGTAGGGATCGGTGCACGACATCTTCTGGCCGCAAGGGCACCAAAGAAATTCAGGGGAAGACTTGTTTTCCATAATCAAAAAAATAAAGTCACAATCGCTAATGTGAACTAGACAGAACTTGAAGGTTTTGAAGCCAGGGCCTACAAAATGTGTGATCACAAGGGAAACAACCTGAATCTTCCAGTGGAAAGAAAGATCTGGCGTCATGGGGTGCAGCAGAGGGTTATACCACCCGGATGGGTGGGAGGAGCCAGCTTGAAGACTTCTGACAAGATTTAAAGTGGAAGAGAACATGCCAAAGAGTGTGGATGAACAACATATCCACGATCCTAGAAGAAACAATATACTGTAAAACAAATACAAATAAACTAGAAACTTAGAGGCTTCTGTAGAAAAACCCGAAATTCTGTCTGTCCCCTGACAAGGCATGCTTCTTAATGGCAAGATAAAGAAGAAATGGAGGCAGTTAGAGCCGGAACCAGTGTTTATGTGATCAGTGCAATCAGTACCATGCTTGTTGCTATATGCATGTGCTTAGTGTGTACTGAACGTAAAAGGTTTAGCTCCTGCAAGGTCTTAGTGACTCCAGCACCAAGACCGAAGTGTGGGGTTATATGGAAAAGATTGATTCTTGAAAGATCTGCCAAAACTAGACATTATGTAAAACCACTTTATCCATTTCATCCTAGATGCCACCCTCCAGTAGGACCACTGTTTATTATACAATTACTTAAACTGGCTATAGCTGAAGACTTGATAAGAAATGTTAAGACCTCTGTGGGTTACCCTTGTTTCCTGTATATTGGTCCAGTGACTTAGAACAAAATTCCAATGAAATTTAGGTCGACCAGTGGACCTCATTACTCCCATCTATACTTGTACACATGGTTTTATAAGCAAAAAAAAAAGTGGACCTCGTTACTCCTGTCAATGCTTGTGTACATCAATCAATCAATCAAATCTTTATTTATTCAGGCGATCATCATTGAGCAAGGCTCATTTACAAGATGGACCTGATAAGGTCAAGGTTCGAGTTGGTGCACAGCAATTACATCACATACTTATGAGACAGTTATACATACAGAAACAAGAAAATGTTATTTATAACACAATAATATACAGAGAATTCACATGTTAAAGCTTGGCAAGAGAAAGTTAAACTAACATCTACAATATGTACAATGCATATATATCACAATGAGGGCCATGACAGTCACTCACATAATGAGTACAAGGATGGTGAAGGGAATATTGGGTGCCATATACTGGCGGTGTCTGGCTGGAAGGAATATGCCACATGTGATTGGAATAAGGTTTTGTGGGATGACTATTCTATCTCTAGTGGTAGCAACTGCATTTCTCTGTGAAGAAGGCTGTACAGTGCTGCTTGAAGGATGTAAATGGAATGATAATGGACAGTTTTAGGGATTTTGTAGGGTGTTCCATGCTATGGCTAGAGAGTAGCGATTGCTGCCCTCCTATTTTGGTGTTGACTTTGGGCAATTTGAGCAGGATGATATTGTTGCTTCTTAGGGCATAGGAGCTGGGAGTGGTCACGTTGAAGCAGTCAGGATATAGCTTGGGAGTTTTTTGATAAAGCTCTGTAGATCCATAGAGCTGCATTTCTGCTCCTCCTGACATGAAGGAAACCCATCCAACTGAATCATAGAGAACAATGGTGAGTATTATATGGCAGGTCTGTAATGAACCTTATTGCTCTATGGTATAAGGTATCCAACTTTTGAAGGTAGGAGTGGAGCAGTGACTATAGAGGAAGTCTGCGTAGTCAATGACTGATAGAAAGATGGCCTGGACTAATCTCATCTTTGAATCTCTATTAAGGAAGGGTTTTAATCTGTAGAGGAGGCCAAGCCTTAAGGAAGCTTTTCAGCAGTTGTTCTAGATGCTGAATAAAGTCAAGTCTGTTGTCAATCCACACACCTAGGTATTTGAAATTTTCAACATACTCCAGATTTCTCCAAGTATAGTGCATATCTGGGGGAGACTGATTGAAGAGGATGTGTTGGTGGAGTTTTGGGCTGTGAACATCATTGCTTTGGTTTTCTTTGCATTTAGCAGAAGCTTTTTCTCGAGAAGCTGATGTTGTAACGGAGAATTCTGCTTGTAGGATTTCATGAGCAACTTTAGGTGAAGGGTTGCTGACATACAGTACAGTGTCATCAGCAAAGAGATGTACTGAGGACTTGGTAAGGGTTGAATCAATTTTATTTATATAAATGGCAAAAAGGATAGGACCCAGAATAGAGCCTTGGGGACTCCTCCTGACAGTGGTCTTAATGGGGAAGGTCACCTTCAGCTTTTACCTGCTGTGGTCTACGGAGGTAGCATCTGAACCACTTAAGGGAGGATGGATCTAGGCCAATGGAGTGTAGGGATGAGAGTAGCAGTTCATGGCCCACAGTGTCAGAATGCTTTGCTCAGGTCCAGGAATACTGCACAGACATTGTTCTTTTTATCCAGTTCGGTTTGCCAATCATTGGTGACCTTGGCTAATGCAGTGATAGTGCTATGTTTGGCCCTGAATCCAGATTAAGCTGGATTTAATAGATTAGCATTGTCCAGATATTCCCTTAACTGAATACTCACTAATTTCTCCAGCATCTTGGCTAACACAGGTAGGATGGAAATGGGCCTGTAGTTATTAAGATCCATAGGGTCCCCTGATTTTAGAAGGGGGGCCACTTGGGCTGTCTTCCAGCGTGGGAATAGAGCCAGAGTTTAGGAAAGGTTAAAGAGGTGAGTTAGGGGACTGCAAGCACATGACACGCAATCTTTAGAAAGAATGGGTCCAGAAGATCTGCTCCTGCACTTTTTGGTATCTAGATGCCATAATAGATCCTCAACTTGTTTCAACAGTATAGGTTTGAAGCTAAAGGAGGAGTCAACTCTTTGTTCACCAGTATAGTGGGAGCTTAAATGATCCCTTAATAGGTTAGCTGGGGAGGAGTCAAAGGCAAGGCCAGCTGTTGTGAAGTGGTTGTTGAATGCATCCAGGATTTCCAATGTGCCAGTAATGGGGCTATAGTTACTGTGTAAATGGGTTGGAAGGGGGTTGTCAACATTCTGGCCCATCATACCCTTGATGGTGCCCCAAAATCTAGCAGTATTATGGTAGGAGGAGTCGAGCTGGGCCAGGTAGTAGGCAGCCTTTGCATCCCTAACTTTCCTAGTGCATTTATTCCTGGCTTTCCTAAAGATCATCCAGTCCATGATATTCTTAGTTTTTCTTGCTACTTTCCAAAGTTTATCTCTCTCCAGCAGTGCAGCTTTGAGGTCAGCTGAAAACCAGCGACAGGATTTGTTTTTTATTCGGATACTAGAGATTGGGGCATGGGTGTTAAGGGCATTTAATATAATGCTATTTAGCACCTGCTGAGCTTTTTCTACAGAATGTGCAAGATAGAACTTTTGCCAGTGTGGAGAGTACATGTTTTTATAAGCAATAACAAAAAATAGCAATGTGAAATGTAAGTGATACTATGATAGCGTTGTCACTATAGAAGGCAATAATCTTACTGCCGACTGGGTTTGGCCGCATACTCTAGCTCCATGAGACAATCAGATTATTGATAAGGACAGTTATGGCACTATCATGTTGTAAGGTGTACACTACATTTGCAGAGAAAAGAATATCATACATACACACAGGAAAAAGGAATCTTCAAGTGAGATGATGATGATAGCATGCTGACTAAAACAACTGGGGTAATGTAAATGTGATACTTTAACTGGAAATTGTAATTTTAGTCAGTCTTTGGCAACATAAAGTGCAACTAACACTGGCTTGTGATTAAGTCCAAGAGATCAACACCCAGTGTGACCAAGACCTGGACCTCATCTTCTATTTATCGATGTTCAACAGACTCAGTTCTGACAAGTTAGTCTTCCTGGGCCCACGTGGTCACTGCCAGACAGTCTAAGCAAAGTTAAACATCACAGTGAGGACCACGAGAGTCCAAGTAATCAAAGTAGCCTATAATAAGGCCATGGCAGATACCCTGGACTCTAATCACTCCTGTCTGTGTTTGTCCTCTCTCTCCACCCTCGGTCCCCTTGGTTTGATGGGACCTTGAGGGAATTGAGACGAGTTGGACGAAGGCTAGAGCATTGCTGGCAGAAATCCTCCCCGGATGCCGACCACCTTAGACTGATGGAGCATTATCAGCTCTGTCAATCAGCAATCACCTGTAAGAAGGCAGAGTTCCTGTCTGGGGAGATCGCTGCAGCTCAGAATTGACCAGCTCAGCTCTTTCAGACCATAGACAGACTGTGCAACCCAACCTGTCTAAAGGTCCAAGGAGCATTTTCACAATCCAAGTGTGATGAGTTTGCTCAATTCTTTGCTGAGAAGGTGGCCAGCCATCAGGTGGAGATCCAACCAGCTCACTCTATGGGGGTTGACGGTGGTCTGTGCTTGTTCACTGCACCTTGGTTTTCTTGGTCTTCTTTCGACCGTCTGGAGACTGTCGATATCATGCGGACTATCCAGAATATGCGGCCGACCTACTGTAGTTTGGACCCGGGCCCAACACATCTCATTTGGGGTGTATTGATTCAATCGGCCCGGTCTTGGCCAAGATTGTGTGGTGCTCCTTAGAGACAGGTGAGTTCCCTAGCTCCCTGAAGGAGGCAATGGTTACACCGCTTCTTAAGAAAGCTTCTCAGGACCCAAACTGCTTGGATAACTACAGACCCATCTCTAACCTTCCCTTTTAAGGGAAGGTCATTGATAAAGTTGTTGCTCTGCAGCTAAAGAACCACATTACCAGCCACGATATCTACGATTCTCTCCAGTCCAGTTTTTGGAAGAGGCATAGTGCTGAGACAGCTCTGGTTTTGGTGCTCAATGATCTCCTGATGGCTAGAGATCAGAAGCGCCGTTCCATCTTGGTGCTTCTTGATCTCTCATCAGCATTCGACACAGTGGACCTTGGGGGTGTTGCTCAAGTGCCTGAGGGTCATCTGTGACTTGGCTAGTCCAGTCCTCAGGTGCTTCCAATCTTTCCTCTCTGGCAGGTCTCAGAGGGTGGTGTCTGGGTTGTTTTCCTCGGACTCAGTCTCCCTGTTTTGTGGGGTCCCCCAAGACTCGGTGCTCTCCCAATGTTGTTCGCAGTGTATATGCTGCCTCTAGCAGACATTGTAGGATGGCATGGGCTGAGGTTTCACGGCTATGCAGATGATACCCAGCTCTACCTGTCCTTTGCTCCCAACCAGCATAGTGCTCTCTCGGCTTTAACAGCTGCCTCGCAGAAATCCAGGACTGGATGAAATCCAGCTGGTTGAAACTGAATTCTGACAAGACTAAGGTGTTGGTTGTGGATCCAATACTCCAGATACAGGGGTTGGCTGACACTGCGTTCACAGGTGTCTGCAGTAATCAAGTCCTCTTTTTACCATCTTAGGAACATCGCTCAGGTCAAGCACCTTGTTCCGTCTGGTGACCTGCCAACAATGATCCACGCCTTTGTGTCCTCACACCTAGACTACTGCAACTCCCTCTGCCTAGGGCTTCTGGGGGTTGATATCTGCTGCTTGCAGCTGGTGCACAACGCTGCGGCATGGCTGATGATTGGGGCTCCTCGTTCGAGCCACATCACGCCTGTGCTGCACGAAGTGCACTGGCTGCCTGTTCAGTGGTGGATCACCTTCAAGGTCGATCTTCTGACCTTTAAAGCCCTACATGGACAGGGCCTGGGCTACCTGCAAGAGTTCCTGGATCCTTACTGCCCTGCCTGCTTTCTCTGTTCAGCTGATATGGGGTTGTTAGAGATTCACAAGGTACAGCTGAAAACCTCTGGCTCGCGTGATTTTTTGCTTACAGCCCTGACCCTGTGGAATTCTCTGCCTCATCAGACTTGAGAGTGACAGACCATGGGGAGCTTTAAAGACCTTTTTATTCTGCCAGGCATTTGGTGACTAGTCCTGTTATATGCTCCTGCTTGTTTCTGTATTTTATTACTTGATCTTAACCATCTTTGATATCTGAGTTTTGTTCTTAATTGTTTTTATGACTTGTACAGTGCTTTGATTTTAGAGATTGCGCTCTATAAATAAAATTATTAGTATTATTATCCTAAGTGAAAACTTGTTACTGCAGTGACTGTGCTGATTTATTCTTTCTCCCAGGCCGTACCTGAAACAGGCATTTGCTTTTCCTAGTACACTTACCTGGTAAATAAAAATAAAATCAGTGAGACTTAAAGGCACCTTAGTTGACATAATTGCATCGAATTAAGTTGGAGGTAGGCTGCCACATTATCAAGCAGAGCAACAGATTAAAGAAAAAAGCAAAATATGATCAAACTGGTATTGAAACATTTTCATGGTAATATATGAGTTAACAGAGGAAAAACCTTAACAATGAACTAAGAAAAAACTTATTCAAAGAAATGAGATGTTTTGGTGCCCTATGTGACAGACTGTGTGTGTTCCAAGATGGTGGGGGGAAAAAAGAAATGAGTCGTAGTTATATATATGGTTACTGTGTGCACTGTGCCGTGCATTAGTGTTGTATGCAAGTGCTGCCTGCCCTAAACATTCTGGTTGCTGCAGGGTTCTAGTCTCTGGCTGTCAGACCTAAGACTTGGAGAAACCAACTGCTCCAGGCATGGAGGTTCTAGCTTCAGAAACTAAAATCCATGTACAAAATTGAAGCAGCACACACCTCCCCCAGTCCTCTGACAAGGCATGTTTGAATCATTAGGCTGGCTAGTGTCATGACTGGTGCCTTTTTCTAGGTGTATGGTTGCATTTTAAATTGATTTGCCTTCTTCTCAAAGAAAGCACTGGTAGCCGGCTTGCTGGTGCAGTGGTAGTGCCACCACTCACTTCCCCAATGACCTGGGTACAGGAATAAGCCAGGGTCATCAGAGGAATGAACTGGGGGTGTGGGGGGGAATCAAGTGTCTCAGTGGATGCTCTCCTCTGGGAAAGGGGGATTCGCACTCGACTGTCACCTGGGTGACCACAAGTGGCAATGCATGGGAAAAAGTTCAGAGGGAAGTTGGAATGAACACCGGCATCAGTCTGGTGCATCAGTGTGCCGGCACCCAATTAAATGTCATGCTCCTTGGGGAAAGGGTGGTACTTGGGGAAATTGGGGCAGAATTGGGCAGATGAAACCTTTGCCGACACTCCATGGTCACTGTTGGACTTCCACCACCAGCAGCCAGGGAGCACCCCAGATCTTCATCTTCACTGTGTGTGGCCAGACAGACTGGTGAAGAAATGCCGAAGTGGCTGAAGGTGTATCCGGCCCTGGGGGGCAATCCAAGAGGCAGCACAGCAGCATGTTGCGGGTGGGCCTAGGGGTCCTGGAATGGCTTGTGACTGCTATCCTCGATAAGCGGAAATGGGGGCTGGCACTGGTGGAAGGAGGTCTCGGCCTGTACTTGAATATGGGTGGGTGGGGGGAGGGAAGCACTGTAAATCTGGCTTTGTTGTGCATTTTGTTGACCTGGGATGGGAGTGCTGCTTCCATTTTTGTACACAGACTTGTCTTCAAGGTTAGCTCAATGGACACCGTCAGCCACTCACAGGCTAGTTCTGGCACTAAAAATACAATGGGAGGTTGACAGTGTTTCAAAGCACAATGTATCTGTATTTCTAAATGCAGTACTCAGTAAACAGTGGCTTTTAAAATAAAAAGAAACAGTACTACTGTAAGCTACTGGCATGGCTGTCATTTTGGGAGCGTTATCACTGCAGCTAAGCAAGGTGATGTGTTCTGGTGTTACTTCATTACTATGGGGACCTATACAATTCTTTAAAATGCATTTTATACTGTCATTCTGGCTGTACCCTGTCCCCATGTCAATCCTTATGCCTGGGTCCTCCAAGTGCTTGCACCCACAGCATGGTGCTAAAGGTGGAGCACTCCCCCGGATAATCATCTGGTCTGAGTAGTGGGTTATGTGACATGGGCTCCCTCTCTCTCCAAAAGCACTACACCCATCCAGACCACAATGGCAGGAGTTTCCACCAGTGATGCTGTCATGAGGGATTCTAGCTAGTACATCTCCAAGGTGACCCATGTCCTCCTGCCTCCCCTGCATAACCCCAATAAGGGCTTTACACACACTCCCCCTCATGATCAGGCAAGCTCCATTGCCCACCACAATTCTTCCCAGGACTGAGGTGCTCTGCCATTGAAAGCAATCCTCAAAGCCCTGGTGGGAGTCCCCTGGGTCTGCTCCCAAACTGGGGACAGCTGCTTGCTAGCAGGAAATGCTACCACTGGGTGGCCCTTGTGTTTGTATTTTTTTTTTTTTTCATTTTTAGGAGTATTTTTGACTCCTTGGTCCAAGGCACATATAATACCATCTGGCTATTTTGGCCATTATAAAGTCTGGACCAAGGGGATTTTATCCCTTTTTAGTTTCCTCCCTGGCTGCTGTAATTCTCACCCCCCTCTGGGAACACCACCATTAGGAATCAAGTCCCAGGAGAACCATGCACATGCACATACCCTGCCAAACACTCACCAGTATACCAGCCCCCCAAGTCCTGGCTGCTGTACTACTCGTATTCCTACAGGTGGCAGTATAGACCTCCTTCCCCAGAGGAAGAGAACGTTAACCTGGGGTGCTTAATCCTCCTCTCCACGGCCGGCTGCAGATGGCTCAGACTCATTCCAAACTAGGGTTGTCTGCGTTGTAAGCGGAAGCCCTACTGCTGCACTTTTTTGCAATTTAAACAAATGAACAAGGCATAAAATAAGGGGGTTCACATAGCAATATGCTGCAGAAAAATGCTATTTGCTAATGAAGTGCAACCTTGATTAGCAGAAGTTACTAATCAACTGATTTACCACACTGAGTAAAAATGTCCAAATTGTGGTAATATTCCTGCAATTGTGGTAAAAAGTACTGAACTGCAGAAATTGTTCTTGCAATTTGACACTTTTCCATGCAACTGCACTCTTCTGGATTTTATCTTGTAGACAAAACTAAGCACTTAGTGAAACTGCTCCTCTAACCTGGCTGGTTGCTAATCAAAATGATGTTAACTAGCAAGGGCTGCTAATCAGGTTTACAAAACTGATTTTGGCCTTGATGAATTCCGTGTTTAAAACTGTCAACATCCCATTTAGTTTAAAGGGAACAAAAGCTGCTCACTGGGTTTGACACTGTCCCTTTAAGAATAAGTGAGTAGGAGACAGCCCGGTGGCATGGGAGGGTGAGGCACTAGTCGCTGCACCTCACGCCATGCCGGCAACCTGGGTTCGGGAAAAGGCCCGGGCCGCTGGGGGTTGGCAGGGGAAAGAGAAGACTGAGAATCCGGAGGTCTGCCCTCTCTTGGGGTGGGGGTGGGGGCTGTTGTCCCACTCGTTAAGTGCCCTCTGGCGGTGGGTGGAGGGCAGTATGGGTCAAGAAGCTTGGTCCGATGTCCTCTCGTCGGTGGGGGATAGAAAAAATTGAGGAAAAGAGCCTGGCAGGTTCGATGATGGTCCACTGCCTGAGGGCCATCCATGGCTTCTGGAGTAGGTCTCCTGGAGGGTGGTGAAGCTGGCAACCTCCTTCCTGCCCCCGCTGAAGGGCAATCCATGGGGATCAGCGGGAGTGGTGGGGCCAGAAAGTCCCTCCATCAGGAGGGCCATAGCTGCCTGCCAGGGCTCTGGAGGATAAAAATATCTATGAAAAGAAAAAAAGAAGAAAAGTGGGTAGAGTCGCCTGTGCATTACATGTCCATCTAAATGACAGGCTGGGCCTCAGATCTCCTTCACACTAAATACTCATTCACACAGTGGACCACTTTGGGGGTGGCCCTCCTCCCAGAGCCCCTCCCATGAAGGGAAAGCCAGGGGATAACCAGTGTATTACTGTGAGCTGGTGGGGGAATCGGAAGATGCATGCCTGAACAGGGTATATCCCTGTGAACACAGTATACCCCTGGAAAACTAACAAGGCTGGGGAAAACAACACTCTTGTGGGCGGGGGCGGCAAAAAAAGTAGATAATTTTGTACTGTATATTTCAAATACACGATGACATCAACACAGAAAAGTCACTGTATAAACAAAAGTGACTTTCGAAGATTCTAAATGCATCTCACTCTTGACACCATTTAAAACTTAGATTTAAAAGACATTTAAAAAAATCCTGTTTATTCAGTATCATCAAAACTGTTCCACTGTACTTTGCATAAACATTTTGAACTTGAAGTGGTTAAGACAAAAAGTAAAGCAAAAACTGAACTTTGTAACCCTAGACTTGGCAGTTCTGCATTTGCTGCTGGCCTGCCACATACCAATGTTGTTGTGTGCTGTCTGCTGTAGCCCTCCTACAAGTCAGGGCATCATGATCCAGACCATGCAGTCACCTTTCTCTTCCCGTCACAGCAGTGGCTTCTTCTCTTTAAACCGGCAAGCTAAATGAAACCACAGGCGGAACTGGCTAACCACAAATGCTGGGTTTCTGGTTAGCTCTTTTCTATGTAGATAAAAATTTGAAAAATTCCCCTCCAGGCAAACATCATTAAAAGTTCAGACATGGGGGTGGTGTTGCCCGGTCTACTAACTGTCCACGATGTGAAACTGCAAAAAGGGAAATAACACGGCTGTGTGATGCAGATGTTATTCAATGTGGGAGGGTTTTTGCTTTGCATCTAGTTAGTGTCTGTCAGGCTATAACAGCTGAACCCTTTATTCCAGGAATAAAGTATAATTGTAAAAGATGTTAATAACTGTGAGAAACTAATTTATTTATCACATGTGGAAAGTAAAAGGCCGTATAATTCCTAAAAGACTGGCCCTCCTTTCGAGTTCTGTATTAAAAAGCGAGTTTGGGCCACCCCACAAGGGATCAGTTGTAGTGGGTCACGAGATCAGTTCCCTGTGCGTCAAGGAGCCAGGGAAATAAGTGTTGCTACTGGCAACACTTTCTGTCTCAGGGAAGAGAATGCCTGGGATGCATGCAATCATCTGTCCCCTGCAGGGGCTCTGTGGAATTGGAAAAGATGGACGCTCTAGTTGGGCAGTGCTGGTGGGACAAGAAAACAAGGGACAATGAGAGACTGGGAATAGGATGTTGACTGCTACCTACCTCCGCCCCTACAACTGAGTGTGATTTCTCACCAATGCCTTGTTGAGGAGTGGACTGTGGGAGGTGTGGATTCTGACAGACCGGCCTGATATGGGTAAATGCCTATATATATATATATTTTTTTTTTTTTGTCATTCTCAGTGACCCCCAAAAAGAGCTTTTTCTCCTCTATGCCACCATCCCAGTCCTCAGGGCTTACCTCCCCAAATGGCCCCCCAGCCCTAACTTCCACTAACATCACAGCTCACACTAGTGGGTACCCACGGGGCAGGGCAGTAAGCACTGCCAGCCTTCATCCAGGGGCATCATGGGTTTTGCCCCCGATTTCTCCCCTAACCCTCCTACCTACCACACAGCATGTATGCAGCCCTTGTACAGCATGCCCCTACAAAGAAGTGAGCTCCCTGGCTTTCCATGGGGTCAATGTGGTGTATGGTCTGGTGCCAACCCTTCCCAGACTGAGATGCACTGCTGTTGGCAGCAGCCCTGACCTCCTCTAGATGCCAGTGACCCAAACCTGTTCCAATACCTGGGTTGTCCACTGGGCCATCGGGGCAGCCAAGTCCAATTTTTTTTTTTTTTTTAACTTCTCTGTTTATGCCCCCTCCTCTCACCGCAACTGTGCCTCTCTTTCAGGTCTCCCCAAGGCACTCACCATCCTCCATGCTGCCTAGGCTTACACCCCCACTCGTAGGGAGGGGGGGGGAGCAGCTTCCCAATCCACTTCCCCGCACCTGCTTGAAGTCTTCGTCAGACGGCCTACCAAGATCGCCTGTAGTCATACATGGCCATCCAGTGGCGCAGGGGGACATCATCCGACCAGTTCTGTCTACCCCCAATGTTTTTCCCTGCCCCCAAGGAGCCAGCACACTCAGAGAACCAAGGAGCACAAGTACACACAATGCTCATGTGCTCCAGGACTCGGCTGACATCCTCCCTGCCATGTTAAGCCTCCTAAGCTGTACCTCCACCCGTGGTAATACAGTGCGGATAGCAATCCCTCCTCCCTCCCTCCCTGGAGGAGAGGAGCATCTCCTGGAACACTCTGTCTACCTCCTCCTGCCGGCACTATGATGACCCGGGTCCGCTAAATAATTTTAGAATGTCCCAAGAAAGACCCTCTCCCAGGAAAGCATATCAATAATAGATAAAGGACTTACTCCTGGGATTGGGCAGATAAATGAAGGAAAGAATGAGTATTAGCAGTTGGAGAGTTGGAGTGTAAAGATACACCACAGCCAATCCTAGGTGTGCAGCACTGTACAGAACGCTTGTGGTCTTGCAAAATTCATACATGAATTCGATCCCCCTGTAAATAACTCCAGGATTACTGCAATAAAACACTATGGTATTGAGTCCTAATAAAAGTACAATTGCCCCGTTGTACATATTAGCAGCTCTGTATTCGCAGCACGAAGCACCTCGCAAGTCATTCTATATTTAGCAGCAGTGTGCTCCATGCTGTAAGCTTTGAGATATTGCGTGGAGCAGTGCACATTATTTCATATTTTATAGCTTTTGCCATGTGCTGGAAATGTTAAAAGATAACACAGCTGCTTTTTATATTTGTTTGAATGTTGAAATACAGAGCTATACTCACGTCTGGTACCTGCATTAGGTTCCTTCCTGAAACCAAGGTACTGGGTGTGTGTGCTTGGAGGTTGTTACTACTCCTATTCCTTTAGGAGTCAGCCAGCCCTTTTTCCCCTCTTATAGTCTAAAAAAGGGGCGGAGTTCCCCATACCTCCAGGAACATTGTTTACTGACCCCTCTGTGTAGGTCTGCTGTTTTTTTTTCAGACCAGTATTCTGACTCTATGTGCTACTGAGGTGACCATTGCCGACTAGTCCTCAGGATAGCAAGAGTTGTATTTATTCATTTTTGTTCCCTTCGTGTTTTATTTGCCAAAGTGAAGTGTATGGCTGTATTAAGTTTTTGCTTTATTTTTTTTTTTTAACAAATTTCTGGTCTGGCAATTGCCTTTCCAACACCCTATTTTTCTGTGTCAGTGTCCATCAGTTCACCCACATACCACAACACTGGTGTCAGACGTGGGATCTACTGGTGAAACTGGTGCCTGCCAGGAGGTGGTTACTGTATGCAGAGTTCTGCGGATGACCAGAAATTGAGTACTCCAGGAGATGTTTTGACCCAGAGGATGGCTCAGAAGCTCGGTGAAGTCCCATTGCCTGGTTTGGGACCTGATGTTAGACAGAGGACTGCAAAAGAGGAGAAGCAGGAGGGTCCAGAGGAAGAAGAAGGTGAGGAGTTTACTGCTGCTGAACCGGTGTCTGCTGAACCGCCAGAGGACATACATGACTTATTGCGCTGGCTGTGTGTGAAGCAGTTGGCCATGGACAGGCAAAGAGAAGAAGATTTGCAGAGGACAGATGCTTGTTGGCGGATACTTTGCAAGCCATACGAGACATTGGGGCCATCAATCCACCTCCCACTAATGGCCCAAAAGACATTAAGCTCACTAAGTTGGGTCCCAATGATGACATAGAGGCCTACATGACAACTTTTTAACGGATTGCGCAAGCCTGTGGGTTGCCCAGAACTCAATGGATCATACGCCTTGTACCATATCTATCGGGGAAGGCGCAGTTGGCCTATAGCTACATGGGACAGTGCACAAGCAGAAGACTATGATGCAGTGAAACAGGCTATTTTGCAAAGGTATGATATCAGCCCAGAGACCTATCGCCAGAGATGCAGAACTTTCAGATTCACTACAGTGGACACACCCAGAGAAGCATATGCTCAACTTAAAGATCTGTGCCACAGATGGCTCCAACCAGGGGTTAAAACAGCAGAGCAAATGTTAGAAATGTTGATATTAGAACAGTTCTTCAGAGTCTTACCAGGAGACGTCCAAGTGTGGGTGAAGGCGCACTGGACGGAAACATCCGAGAAGGCAATCTCACTGGCTGAGGTCTACCTCACAGCACGACCCAACCACCAGAGAGGACATAATGGTGCCATCCCATCCACGGTAAGACCTTCTTCTGTTTCTACTACTACTGCTACCACCACTGAAACCCCTGGGAACATTAGATCAAGTGCACCTTGACCCTACAATCCAAATATTATTTGCAGAGTGCCAAGGGAAGGGGGCACATTGCAAGATTATGCCCCAAAAGAAAAACAATCCTGGTGCACTTAGTCTTCACCAATATGGGATGTTTTACCACTCCAGTGACATTTGGGGCTATCACCATTACTGGGCTGTTGGACTCTGGCAGTAGATAGACCCTGGTGCATGGTGACTTGATACAGCAACAAAAGAAACAGCAGCCTAACACCTCTGTTGTGTGTATTCATGGGGACATTCATCAGTATCCAGTCACTACCCTAGAGATGCAAATCCAAGGAAGGACACATGCCCTTACTGTGGGTGTAGTTCTTCACCTACTTGTACCTGCCATTATTGGGCAAGACTACCCAGATTTTCACAGTCTGATAAAGTACAGTTACGTAAGAACTTACTGTAACAGTAGATCTTTGAGAACAGCTCTTGCAGCAGGTTACACCATTAGGACTGAAGCCAGCAGGCCTCAGGACCCCACGGAAAAATTCTAGCTAGCTATCTTCAGTGAGGACCGCCCCGGCGTCGGTCCGCCTCCAACGTCAGGCGTAGGTACATAAAGGAGGCGGTCCTTGATTCCCCAGTTCTCCGCCCGGAGACTTCCGGCCGAGGCTGACAGCGAAATGGGAGACTGAGGATCACCGTCCAAAAGTCAAAGGAAAAACCCTGATAGTAAGGCGTAAGCCACGCCTCCTCAAGGGGAAGGTGGAGGAAGGTACCTGCTGCAAGAGCTGTTCTCGAATCTACTGTTACCTTAAGTTCTTACGTAACTGTACTATCTTGCCGAGACACAGCTCTTGCAGCAAACCCCTCGTGGGACTGATTCCCAAGCGATAACGCTGCCAACATTCTGGGAGGAGGAAACTAGGAAATACATTCCAGGCCCTGAATCTAGGACAGGAGACCCTGTAGCACCGCCAGGCCGAAGCCGGCTCTTTGCCGAGAGGCGATGTCCAGGCTATAATGCCTGATAAATGTATGCACAGAGCACCAAGTGGCTGCAGCACATATGGCAGAGGTGGAGACGTTTCGGAGTGCTGCAAAGGAGGTGGCCACACCCCTAGTAGAATGACCCTGGACTGTACCCGGGAGGGGCTTTTGTTTGATATCATAACAGTATGAAATACACCGGACAAGCCAGCGAGACAGGGACTGTTTGGATACTGGTTGTCCCGTTATCCTTCAGAAAAGGAAATGAAAAGTTGCTCTGAACTACAGGTAGTTTAGTTCTGTGATATTACCTCAAGCTGCGGTGAACATCCGGGTGTGGAGCAGTGCCTCTCCTCTATTAAGAGTAATTGAAGATGAACCGGCAGGTCAATATCCTGATTGAGAGTGAGTGTAGAGACCACCGTGGTAAAAATTTTGGATTAGTCCTCAGGGTACTCTGTCCCGATGGAAAACTAAATAAGGCTCTTTGCACATGAGGCAGCGTGAGCTCAAAACTCTTCTCGCTGAAGTAACAGCAACCAAAAACAGCGTTTTCCACGACAGAAAGCGCAGCTCTAATCGCGGCAGGTTGAAGGGAACGTGGAGTTGTTTCAGGACAAGAGCAAATCCCATGGAGGCACTGGGTCCTTAATGGGTGGCCTAAGTGTAACACCCTCAAAATTCCGAGAGGCGTCTAATTGTGCCACTGTCGATGTCCACGGAAGGTGAAGTGAAACAGAGATGGCACAGAGTGCACCTTGATAGAGGTAGGCTAGGCCGGAATGGAAAAGGAGAGCAGGTAGTCCAACACCACTCTCACCGGGCAACCTAAAGGGAAAAATCAGCGTGCTCGCGACCATAAACAAAAACGGTGCCATTTCATGGCATACATCGCATGCGTTGCCGGCTTTCTGGCTGCAGAAAGAACTTCTGCAACCTCTTGCGAGACCCTATGACGCAAGATGGCTATGTGTCTAGGAGCCATACATGCAGGTTCAGTGACTGTAAGTCCAGGTGGACCTGTGAACCTTCCTCCTGAGACAAGAGATGGGAGCTGACTGGCAACGGGAGCGGAGGTTCCCAGGATAGCTGAATTAGCAAGAGAACCAGATCTGTCTGGGCCAGAAAGAGGGCCACAGGATCATTGTTGCATGCTCCCTCGCAGTTTGAGAAGAACTCTCTGGATCAGCTGGAAGGAAGGAAAGCGTGAGGAATCTGTCCGCCCAGGAGAGGGACAACGCATCTCACCAGAAAACACCAGGCCCTGGATCTAGCGAGCAAAAATTGGGCTGTTTTGCGTTGGATGGGGATGCGAACAAGTCCAACTCTGGAGTTCCCCATCAAAGAAACAGATCCTCTGCTACCTCTTGAAGAAGTTCCCACTCGTGGACTCTGGCCTGGGAGCGACTCAGGCCGTCTGCAATCGTGTTGTCCACCCCGGGAACATGTACAGTGATCAGATTCGCGCCGTGTCGGATTACCCAATCCCACACCCTCATGGCCTCCCTGCAAAGGGTGTAAGAGTGTGCGCCTCCTTGTTTGTTGAGGTAATACATCACTGCCGTGTTGTCTGAAGCAGGAGAGTACTCGGTGGGATTTCTGACTGAAAGGCCTGCAGGGCATAAAGGACCGCCCTCATCTCTAGGACATTGATATGGAGATGAGCCTCCAGAGGGTCCACGTACCTGGGACTTCACCCTGTCCAGGTGTGCTCCCACCCTAGCCTGGGCGTCTGTGGTGGGGTTACCTCGGGGAGGCGCTATAAGCGGGCGCCCGTGAGTGACCCTGGGTCTAGTCACCACTGCCAGTCTCGAATCACGGTGTTAGTGATTCTGACGGATGCTGCATGTGGTCTTGCCTTTGATCCCATTGCACCTTGAGCATCCACTGAGTTACCCGCATGTGGAGCCTTGTGAAAGGGATGGTAGGAATGGCTGCAGCCATGTGTCCGAGCAAGCGAAGGACCGACCTGGCAGGGACGGTCTTGTTCGACGATAACTCCCTGATGAGGGATCTGATGCGCTCCGCTCTGTCGTCTGGAAGAAATGCTCTTCCCTGAACGGTGTCCAGTACTGCGCCTACAAATTGCAGCTTCTGCGACGGTACCAGGAGAGACTTCTCGTGGTTGATTAGGATGCCCAGAGATCGGAACAGGGCCTGGATGCTCTGGATCGCACGTAACAACGCCTCTCTGGAGGCGGCCATGAGAAGCCAATCGTCCAGGTACGGGAACACATAATGGCCCTGTCTCCTTAGAGACACTGCCACGACTGCCATGCATTTGGTAAAGACCCTGGGTGCGGATGACAGTCCGAATGGAAGGACTCGGAACTGAAGGTGGTGGTCGAGAAACTCGAGCGCAGGAACCTCTTGTGCGCCTGAGCTATAGGGATGTGCAGGTGTCGTCCTGCATGTCTAGAGGCGCTAAGAGCGTCTTGCTTCAGCAGGAATGAGACGGAAGGAGTCACCATCGCGGAATCTCTTGTATGTGACCGACACGTTGAGGTCACTGAGGTCCAGAATTGGACGGAGGTCCCCTGTTTTCTTTGGAACCAGGAAGAAGTGGGAATAATATCCTTGTCCTCTCTGGTTCTCCGGGACGTACTCTATCGCTCCCTTTTGCAAGAGCGCAAGTACTTCTTGCCAGATCAGAGACTTGTGCTGACCGGGTACCGGGAGAGCAAAGGAGGCCTCGAGGGTGGCTTTTCTGCGAATTCTATAAAGTGGCCTCTTCCGACCAACTGAAGAACCCACCTGTCGGTGGTTATAGCCTGCCATCCTGGCAGGAAGTTCTCAATGCGACCCCCGACCATGATTTCCCGTTGATCCTGAGGGGCGGGGGCCGGAAAGGAGTCAGGCTGTGGCGGCTGAGGGTCCCGCTGGCTGGACCAGCTTGGAAATCGCTGGCTTCGGCCCTGCGGGTTGTTTCCCTGGGCTCTCAGCGGGCCCTCTGTTCCCAATGGGCCAGGCGGGACTGTGCCTCACGTCCCTCCACGAAATCGGCTTTAGTTCCTGCGAAAGGAACTAGCTTGGGTTAGTACATGGCCTGAACCGACCTCACACCGCCTTCCGGCCTCTTGGAGTTTGGTAATAATCTTCTCTGAGGCTTACCAAACAAGACTTCTCCCTCGAATGGGCGTCCATGATATTCTTCTGGACGTCCGGGGTAAAAGCAGGAGCGTGCAGCCAAGAGTGTCTCGGATGCATACGCCTGAAGCTGCTGCTCGGGCCGAGGAGTCCGGAGTCATCTGGGCTCGTTAGACCTTGGTTCCCACGTCCGAACCCGCTGAAGGAGCTGAAGCATCTCCTCCTTCTGCTCACCTTCCGGCAGTTTTCAGCCGCATCCAGACCCTGTTCCCAAGGCATTTTGGAACTGCACCATGTGGGTCAAATAATTCAGGGATCTGATGGCGCAGGTAGCGGAAGCATCGTGCACCTACCCATAGTGTCCAGCTGTTTGGACTCTGGGTCCGGTGGCAGGGTGCTCAGATGTTGCGGTCTCTGGGACCGGTCATGTGAGGCTGTTATGACCAGAGAGTCGGCCTGAGGCTGCTGAGTCAAGTACTGGTCTTCCCTGGGAGCCTTGTACAAGTGATCAGCTTTCTTTGGCATCGCCGGGAGCGAATGTGGACGCTTCCACGTTGCCTTGGTGACGTCCATGAAAATGTCTACCAAGGGTGGCACCACCACAGGCTTGGGGTCCTTCTGCCGAAGATACTTTGCAAGGAGTAGCCTTTCGAGGTCTAGCTGTTCCGCATCCCATCCCATGTTCTCTTGGATGTGTCTCATAATATCCGAGAACGAAGGGTCATCCAGAGGAGACTTTGGCAGGAAAGAACTTAACCACGCGTCGCACGCTAGAGACTGAGCCGAAGGGTCGAGACATGCAAGTCGACGACGGGAAAGAACTGGGGAATTGGGCGGGACCGCCCCCTTATGTACTACATCTGACGTCGGAGGCAGTCCCCGCTGAAGATAGCTAGCTAGAATTTTTCAGTGGGGTCCTGACGCCTGCCGGCTTCAGTCCTAATTGTGTAACCTGCTGCAAGAGCTGTGTCTCGAAGTAAGATCTGCTAGTAACCTCTTGTGTGCTATGACAACTTGAGCCTGTACTAAATCAGATGACAATGGGCACAGTTGTTTCCATTCGAGGAGGACATTTTTGGGGTACTTGGAAAGAACCCAAAATCAAAAAGGGAAAAACGAGAAGAAAAGAAACAATGGACTAGAAAACAAAATAGTGATGGTTCTGATGTCCATGATGCTGTTATTATTGGTGTTAATACTGAAAAACCTGATGTGCATGACCTAAATATACAAGGTGGAAAAGGTTTCCATTTAGAACAACAAAAGGATGAAACACTAACCCCTTTTTTTCAGGTTGTGGGGCAACAAGACGGGGAAGAGCCAGGTACCATTATAAGGGATGGGTTACTGTATAGATTTTGTAAGCATCCATCCACTGGGGAACAAATAGACCAGCTCCTAGTGTCTACTCAGTACAGGGAAAAGTTGATCTCCCTGGCCCATGATATACCATTGGCTGGACATCTAGGACAAGACAAGATGGTGCAACGTCTCCTCCTACGTTTCTATTGGCTAGGTATACATACCCAAGTGGTAGATTTTTGTCGTAGTTGCCCAGAGTGCCAGAAGGTAGCTGCCATTACCAAGAAAGATACGGTTCCCTTACATCCTTTACCCCTCATCACTGCCCCTTTCAGTAGAATAGCTATGGATGTTGTGGGACCTCTCCCGAAAAGTGCAAAGGGGAATAGTTTTATTCTGGTTTTATGTGATTACTGTACTAAATACCCAGAAACCATACCCCTTAGAACTGTTACAGCTGAGAGGGTGGCAGACAAGCTTCTCAAAGTCTTTAGTAGAGTGGGGATACCCAGAGAAATATTCTCAGATAAGGGGAGTAATTTCTGTTCCAAACTATTGACACACCTCTATATGACACTAGGGGTGGAAGCTATACATACTACCCCCTATCATCCTCAAACAGACGGGCTGGTGGAATGATTCAACCAGATCCTGAAGAGGATGTTGCGAAAGTATGTAGAGGATGAAGGCAAGACCTGGGATGTATACCTCCCACTCTTACTGTTCGCATATCGAGAGGTACCCTAGGCCTCCACTGGCTTTGCACCCTTTGAGTTACTTTATGGGTGACATCCACTCGATATAGTGAGAGAAGACTGGGAAGACAAAGAGGTATCCACTACTACCAACTCTTGACTACATGACTGCATTACGGAACAGATTAATGAAATATGTACAATTGGCTCACCAACAAAACATAACTAAACAAGCTGTACAAAAGGCATATTATGATCAAGGTATGGGGGACAAATCCTCTGAAGTAGGTGACAAAATTCTGTTGTTACTTCCCTCAAGCATGATAAACTACTCATGAAATGGCAGGGCCCTTATGACATCTTGAGACGGGCTGGCCCAGTGACATATGAGGTGAGAAACCCAGACAGGCAACAGAAAAAAAAAAATATATGCATCATGTATCATGTGAACTTGTTAAAACGCTGGGCTGAAGAGCCTGAGACTGGATGTTACGTATATCCTAAAACAGAGGATAGTGAGCTTGAGGTGGCTTATGATAGGTTGGAACACCGAGGGGAGTTACAGGAACTCACTATCAATCTGACCCTAGATACTCAACAAAGGGAGGCGTTAGACCACTTGCTAAGTGAATTCAAGCATACCTTCACATCAGTCCCTGGCAAAGTTACTGGTATACACCATCACATAGAAGTCACTTGCTCTGGTCCTAACAGACAGAAGCCCTATCGGCTATCAGAGAAGGTTAGAGCAGAGGTTGTAAGGGAAGTGCAGAAAATGTGTGAACTAGGAGTAATAGAACCATCCACCAGTGAATAGGCATTTCCCATAGTGGTAGTTGATAAGAAAGAAGGTGGCATTCGACTCTGCCCGTACTTCAGGAGGCTAAATGCTGTGTCCAAATTTGATGCTTATCCCATGCTTAGGATTGATGACATTACAGATCGATTAGGGAACGCCAGATACATATCTACCTTTGATTTAACAAGGGATACTGGCAGATTCCCCTTAGATGATATCTCAAAGGAAAAAACAGCATTTAGTACTCCTGTTGGTCTGTACCATTTCACTACCATGCCATTTGGTCTGCATGGGGCCCCTGCAACCTTCCAAAGGGTTATGGATAGAACCCTACAGAAACACTCTCCATACTGTGCTGCACATCTGGACAATGTAATCATCTTCAGTCCTATATGGGAAGCACATTTAGAGCATTTACGGGCAATATTATGGACTATAACCCAAGCAGGGCTGACTATCAACCCCACAAAATGTTTTGTAGCGATGAGAGAAACCAGATATCTAGGATTTGTAACTGGAAATGGGCAGGTGAAGCCTGAAATCAATAAGGCAGATGCTGTGGCTAACTGTTCCAGGCCAGAAATGAAAAAAACAAGTGCGGTCATTTCAGGGCCTAGCTGGGTACTACCGCTGTTTTGTCCCCCAGTTATCCACTCTGGCAGCCCCTTTAACAGAATTAACCAAGAAACATAGATCCAACAGAGTGCTATGGTCCCAAGAATGTGAAAAAGCGTTTGTGAGATCAAAGCACATCTTTGTGCAGCACCTGTATTAAGAAGTCTAGATTTCACCCTCCCCTTGACCGTACAGACAGATGCCTCATATTACATTTTAGGAGCAGTGCTCTCTCAAACTGTAGAAGGCAAAGAACACCCCATCATTTACCTAAGTAGAAAGCTACACGAGAGGGAGACTCGCTACTCAGCCATCGAGAAGGAATGTCTAGCGGTTAAGTGGGCTATTGAAGCTCTTAAATTCTATCTGTGGGGCATGACGTTTGAGGTCATTACTGACCATAACCCTTTACGTTGGTTAAACGTCATGAAAGATAAAAAAACATAGAACATACGAACATATGAAATTTGCCAGCAGATAAAGGCCTAGAGGTCTATCAAGTCTGCTCGAATGTGCAGCTAGCACCCCTTATTCTGCAGCTGCCCCTCCCTTCCACCCTTCCCCTTCATTAACCCTCCCCCTTGTCCTGTCCCATCCTCGTTTGAAGCAGTCCACTGTTCTACTGCATACCACTTCAGCAGGTAGCGCATTCCACCCAGCCACCACCCTCTCTGTAAAAAAGTGTCTCCTCATCTCCCTCCTGAACCTTCCTCGCTCCAGTCTCATATCATGGCCCCTGGTGGCCCTCCCTTCCCTTACTTTGAACAGTCCCTCTGTACCTGTCTTGTTTATTCCTTTCATGTATTTAAAGGTTTCAATCATGTCACCCGTCTCTCCTCTCCTCCAGTGAGTACATGTTCAACTCCTTCAACCTCCTCTCGTATGATAAGTCCCCCAGGCCCTTGATCATCTTTGTCGCTCTGAGCTGCACCCCCTCCAGTAACTTAATCTCCCTCTTCAGATACGGACGCCAGTACTGTACGCAGTACTCCAGGTGTGGTCTAACTAATGACCTATACAGTGGCAGAATCATCTCCTCCCTCCTCGAGGATATACCCCTTGCAATACAACCCAGCATTTTGTTGGCCTTTGCAGCTGCCTTCCTACATTGTACATAGAATAATGAGATGGTACCTCTCTCCTGCAACCTTATTGATTTACTGTACACCACAGGCCAGGTTCAGCCAACAAAAATGCTGATTTCATGTCCCAATATCGGCAGAACAAAGAAATCACACACAGTCAGACCTCGGGGAAAAATGTATTTGTAAAGAATGAAGGAGATAACAACCTCTCTTCATTGTGCATGAAAAATAATAAGGGTCCCTGAGGCGGAACTTTGGGAGTGGGCGGGCTAAAGCTCCATCTCACTCCAGAACATGGGAGTGAGATCTGATATTTGTGTATGCTGTAAGAATCTTTCCTTTTAGTGGTAATGTTAGGAGAGTTTAAGGATTGTAAGGAAAACCCTCTGGTTTTCACTTGAATGGAGAGGAGATGTGGAAGTCTGTCTAGTGCCTCTGTTCTTTTGCTGGCTGTCCTTAACGTTAAAGACTACTGCAGTAGCATCTCTGTTTTTATTTTCTTTCTTTCTGCTTTTCCCCTCTCTCTCTTTAGCCCATATACAGGTTGGCCATCTGGATAAAATCAAATGGGTACTTTCATATTCCATCATGATTTTTATATCACTGTATCCTATTTTCTGTCCTGCCATGCAGAAGAACATGTACCAGCCTTTCTCTGTCATTTCAGCTAGAATGAAATGTCCCGACAGCTCGAATTATCATTGGGAACTGTGCAAAGCTCCATATGAGACCGCGGGTGTAGCCGCAGGTTTGAATAATTTTAGAATCTCCCAAGAAAGCACCTCTCCCAGGAAAGCACATCAATGACAGATAAAGGACTTACTCCTGGGATTAGGCAGATAAATGAACGAAATAATGAAGAGTAGCAGTTGAAGATTTGTGGTGTAAAGATGCACCGCAGCCAATCCTGTTGTAGTATGTTTAGGTGAGCAGCACATGTGCAGTGCTGTACAGAATGCTTGCGGTCTCGCCAAAATTCATAAATGAATTTGATCCCGCTGTAAATAATTCCAAGATTACTGCAATAAAACACTATGGTATTGAGTCCTAATGAAAAGTACAATTGCGCCGTTGTACATATTAGCAGCTCTGTATTCACAGCACGAAGCACCTCGCAGGTCATTCTATATTTAGCAGCAGTGTGTTCCATGCTGTAAGCTTTAAGATATTACGTGGAGCAGTGCACATTATTCCATATTTTATAGCTTTTGCCATGTGCTGGAAATGTTATAAGATAACACAGCTGCCTTCTATATTTGTTTGAATGTTGAAATACAGAACTATACTTACATCTGGTACCTGCATTAGGTTTTTTCCTGAAACCAAGGTACTGAGTTTGGTGCTTGGAGGTTGTTACTACACCTATCCCTTTAGGAGTCAGCTGGCCCTTTTCCCATCTTAGTTATAGTCTAAAAAAGGGGCGGAGTTCCCTGTACCTCCAGGAACATTGTTTATTGCTTGTTAAGCTGCTCTTTTTGTTTATTATTACTTTTACAGACATGTAAATAGGAATGTTGTTTATTGGAACCTATGAATGCTAACATTTGAATGATTATGATTCATTTTACTGGGATTATTACTGCATAGGAGGAGTCAGCCATGGTCACATGGGTGTGTTTTACTATAAATTAGGCATCCATTTAGGGAACCCTCAGATGTGTGCCGGGATCAGCCGGTTACTGATCCCTCTGTGTAGGTCTGCTGTTTTTGGTTTTTTTTTCAGACTTGAATTCTGACTCTATGTGCTACAGAGGTGACCACTGCTGACTAGTCCTCAGAATAGCAAGAGTTGTATTTATTCATTTTTGTTCCCTTTGTGTTTTATTTGCCAAAAGTGAAGTGTATGGCTATATTAAGTTTTTGCTTTTTTTTTTATTAAACAATTTTTTTCCAACACCCTATTTTTCTGTGTCAGTGTCCATCAGTTCACACACATACCACAACACTCGTGTGTGTCACTTATGTCTTCTTCCATTTTTTAATGGTTATGTTTTTCTGTTCCTTCAACTTTGTTCTGATGTGGAACCTTTGTAAATGAGCTCCATGCTCAAAGGCTGTATCCGAGACAATAAATGAAAAAAAGAGGAACAGGCGGCACCAAGAATTATTTACAGAGCATTATACAAGATGGCAAGATTTATACAATCTGGTAGGTAAGAATTAAGTAGCATTTATTTTTACTCTTATAAACATTGTATGTAGCCAGGAGTAGGTGTTTGTCAAGAGGTAGCATCGATGAAATGAGGGGATGGAGTGAGTTGTATAAGTGGAGGTGGGGAAGGGGGAGAGAGGGCGGACAGAAGGGGAAGAGAGAGGGGTAGATGGTGTGAGACACAGGTGTAGGAGCCCATCCCAGAAAGGGGAGGAGAGAGAGGACTGAGAGGGGACAGAGAAGTGGGGTGAGTATGCACAGGGGAAGCGAACAGTGTAAAAACAATTTGAAAACAACTGTTCACACGTGAATTGAAAAAGGGCCACTCTTGGCTGCAGGCACAGCAGTAGACCATTATCCCAGATACATATTTGTACTCTCAAATCAATCTCTCTCGCGTGTGCTCTGATCTCCAGGCCTAACTTTTTGTGCAGGATCAAGCAGAGAATAGACAACAATGCTTGGTTCCCAAGCCTGACAAATAGTTTGTGCACTCCAGGACAAACAGCTTCTCTTTTCCCACACTTCCATAGGCTTTGAACCTCATCTTTCTGAAAAATACCCCGTTACATAGGATTTCAGGTGATGTGACCCCACCAACAGGAATTTTCCAAAATGTAAACCATAAACATCTTCAAGACTATAAGAATTAGTTTCCTTCTTTCACATTCTAATAGCCTAGTCTCGACCAATTAACTTAAGTTATTCCTTTGTTCAAGCTGGTTAGAGGCACAGCAGGAAGTCTCTTGCAGCACCTTGCAATACCAGACAGATTAGCTTCTACTTTTGTCTGCAGCTCCAAAAGATTTTAATGAGTAATTCCAGAGTTAAGAGTTGACAGCTACATGCTCACAGTCGTCTCTGCCAGTTACAAATGCTGGTTTAATTTTAACCCTCTGCATGTAGCATTAACACACATAAACCCATCCCAAAGAATCCTGTATTACAGAAAATAATTTTATGTACATCTGAGGAGAGGAATCTGGCACACCACCAGAAAGAAGTTACAGTACGTACTTACTGTAACTGAAGGTCTTCTGTAACTTTCTTCCAAGAATCAACTTAAGGATCAGAGTACCAGCTTTAGAAAGCAGTCCCCTTAGCTGTGGAGGTTGGAGCCTATTAATTAATCAGGAAGGCATGTCATTCAGTATAGCTCTGCCAAAGCTGGAATGGACATCCAGAGCATAGTGCTTGGTGAAATGTATGTGCACAGCGCACGAAGTAGCAGCCCTGCATATCTCTGTGATGGGCACTGAGCTAAGCTCTGCTAGTGAAGTGGGTTTCTGCTCTAGTGGAATGTGCATGGACAGAGCCCTCTCACTTTATTCCTGCCATTTATTTATTTGTTTGTTTCAGTACTCTGAAAACCATTTGAGCTCAAAGCTCTTTACATAGGTTCCACGTCAGAACATTTCAGTACAACAGATAGGTGAAATTATACAAAGGATTGCAGAAATACAAACGTAAACAAACAGGATTATATATCAAACACAGTACAGGTCACAGGAAAACAGACAATTTACAGTGCTCAATGGTGAAACAAGTCAGTTGTCAGCACACAAAACGTTGTTTGGTGTTGCTAAGTGGTAAAGTCACACCATGGCTTCTGCCATGGTGCGACTATGACAGAAGCAAGTCACAGCACACCTGGACAGGCAGTGTACAGACATTGAGACCCTTCAGATTATGCTCAAAAGAAGAAAGCAGTTACTTAGCATGTCTTTAGTTCTTAGCCCTATCCAGGCAGAAACCAAGGACTCTTTTGACATTAACAAAATGTATTGTCCCCTTCATTCTCTGGGCTTAAGTATGTAGGCAGACCCAAATACTGGTTGAAGTGAAACTGTGACACTGCCTTAGGTAACAAAACAGGTCACTCACCTGTAACAATGGTTCTAGGAGTGGTATATGATGTTCATCCACATTTGTTGGCAGTTGCACTGGAACATCTTCAAGCTGGCTCCTCCCACACACCTGAGTGGTAACTTCCTCGGCCCCACCCCCGACACAAGACCTTGCCCGCTGGAAGCAGAAGGGAGCACCTCAGCCAGGGGAGGATGGGTGGGATTATGAGGATTAACATTTTATGCCACTTCTAGAAAGCACAGTTGCGTACTCACCATAACAGAAGATCTTCGAAACGTATCTCTTGCAGCAGGTAATAGGGACTTCACCAGAGGGCACTCTTCTGCACTGCAGCTTTCTTCTAGCAGTCTTTGCCTAGGGGTCACCCACACAAGACATCATCCTGCTCCTATATTAGTGTGGGCGGCCCCAGGCATCCTCAGATCCCCACCAGATTCAGCTCGCTAAGCGAATACCGAGGGAGAACCGAGGTACCCTAGATGACCCTTCATCATTTTTAAATTATTCTATTAGAGAAGGATGGGGTCGGAGGAAGGAACTGTGCCTGCTGCAGGAGATACCTCTCTAAGATCTACTGTTACGGTGAGTACACAACTGTACTATCTTCCATGAGGGTAATCTCTTATAGCAGGTAATACACTTGGGGTGACTCCCAAGCAGTAAACCCAGGAAGGGTGGGAACATTATGATAGAAGGCCTTTGTAGGGCAGCTTGGCCAAAGGCCATGCTACGGCAAGAAGCAATGTCTAAATTGTAGTGCTTTGTGAAAGTATGTATTGTGGACCAAGTGGCTGCATTGCAGATGTCCGTGATGGACACTCCTTTGAAGGAAGCCACAATGGTGGCCATGGCTCAAGTACAGTGGGTCTGGACAGGTCCTGGTAATGGTTTGTTATACTTCTTGTAACAGAAGGTTATACAATGTGCCAACCAGTTGGAGATGGTCTGCTTAGTAACTGGAAAACCTTCCTTGGGTTAGGCAAAGAAGACAGAGAGTTGAGGAGTCTTTCTAAAGGATTTGATATGGGTTGTATAATATCTCAGAATGTGATGGACATCTAAGGTATGTAGGAGGAATTCCCCTGAATTAGCATAATCGGGGAAGCAGACCGGTATTTCTATGGACTGATTTAACGTAGGTTTCGAGACTACCTTGGGTAAAAAGGAGGGATTGATACAGAGGGACACACTGTCTTTATGGAAGATCAAGTACAGTTCCCTACACATTAAGGCATGAAGTTCAGAGATACGTCAAGCTGAGGTGACAGCTACTAAGAATAAGGCTTTCCAGGCTAGGAAGCGGAGGTTGCAAGTAGCCGCTGGTTCGAAGGGTTCGAGGGTCAGTTTTTCCAACAGGAAATTCAAGTCCCATGGAGGGCTGGGTCTTCTAAAAGGAGGCTTGAGGTGTAACATACCCCTTAGATACATTTTGGCAAGATGGTGTTGGTAAAGTAATCTCCTTTCAATCGTTCACGAAAGGTGAGATAGAGGCCAGATGGACTTTAATAGAGGAATAGCTCAAGCCTGTCGAGGTGAGCGAAGACAGGTAGTCCAAAACTTTGGTCAGAGGACAAGAGTAACGATCCAAAGTCTAGGAAGTGGCCCAAAGGGAAAAACATTTCCATTTGGCACTGTAGGTTTGTCTGGTAGATGGTTTACGAGAGGCCAAAAGAATGTTGGCCACTGCAGAGGAGACTTGGAGACGAGCTATGAAAGTGTCCTCAGGAGCCAAGCGTGAAGGTGTAGAGATTTCAGGTTGGGGTGAAGTAGGCTGCCCTGATCCTGTGTTAATAGGTCCGGCCAGATGGGTAACAGGAAGGGAGCCACTACTGATAGCTGTTGTAGCAGGGGAAACCACACCTGTTGTGGCCAAAGAGTGACTACAAGAATCATGGTTGTGGGATCAAGCTATAACTTTAGCAGATTTCATTGCAGGAGTGGGACTGGGGGAAGCATACAAGAAAAGTCCTGTCCATGGTTGGGACAGGGCATTGATAGACCGTCCCTTTCAGTTCAGGATAATAGGATAGTATCTGGGGAGATGGTGATTGTTGAGGATGGCAAAGAGGTCTAGGTGCAGGGTCCCCCACATCTGTAAGATGGTCTGTAGAACTTTGTGGTGAAGTGTCCACTCATGAGCAAAGGACTGGCAACTGAAAGCGTCAGCCAAAACATTGTAGCATCCAGGTAGATGGACGGCAGTCAATGTCAGGTGCTGATGTATGGCTTCTTGCCACACTGAGATCGTCTCCCTGCAGAGAGCATGGGATTTGGTACCCCCTTGTTTGTTCAGATAATACACCACCGAGGTGTTGTCCAAATGGATCAGGAGATCGAGGTGAAGTTGGAAAGGCCGAAGGGCAAGCTGTACTGCTCTCATTTCCAGTAGATTTATATGGAGAGGGATGGAGTGCTGGGACCACAGGCTTTGTGTCTTGTAAGGACAGAAGTGTGCTCCCCAGCCATCAGTGGAGGCATCCGTGGCCAACGTTTGATAGGGAGAAGGGGATTGGAAGGGCATGCCCCGAGACAGGTTGGTGTGATGATTCCACCAGTCGAGGGCTGAGCGTGAAGCGGAAGTGACTAAAACCTGGTCTTTGAAATCCCCTGATTTCTGACTCAACTGACTTTGAAGAGTCCACTGGACTGGTCTCATGTGGAGATGGGCAAAAGCCACTGTAGGGATGACTACGGCCATATGACCTAAAAGGCATAACAGATGTCTGGCTTGCCAACCTCCTGACTCCTGCCTCACACACCCGTACCCTCAGGTCTTCCTCTGCCCCCATGCTCTCCACTAGACCTTGCATGACAAAAATGGGTGAACAGGCATTTGCCCATTTTGCTCCCAAATTCTGGAACTCACTCCCCCTTATGGTGAAAACTTCAGCCTCCCATCGAGAATTCAAAAACTCGCTGTTCACCCACCTCCTAGCCTCTGGCCAATGCAAATGCTCTTAATTTGCTTTTGTCCCACTGCAGGCTGTCAGGTCTGACCCTGAGTACTACACAATGTTCTCCCATGCAATACGTTTGTCTAGGTGGCTATGAACCTTGATGTCTTTACTGTCTTCAGCTGTCTTATGGTTACCCTAATTGCTTTATTTTACATCCTAATATGATCTATGCCTAAAATGTACCCTTATGTAACTATTACTGTGCTACCCAATGTATATCTTGTTTTGCTCCTGTACACCTATATTATGTCTGTGCATTTCTGCATATTGTAACCAATGTCCTGTGCTCTCACGGGTCGTGCCTGAAAATAGGCAGGTCTGTTGCCTAGCGCACTTACCCGTTTACCAAAAGCTAATAAATAAAATTATAGAATATTCTCTTCGAATCTGGGAGGCAAGAGACAGGAGCCTGTCTTGTCTGTTGGTGGGGAGGTAAGCCCTGCCTGATGTCGTGTCCAGAATGGCCCCAGTGAACCGGAGTTGTTGGGAATGATCTGAACTGGATTTGGGTCAGTTGACCATGATTCCCAGGGACTGGAACAGAGTAAGGGTTGCCTGAAGAGACAAAAGCAGATAAGTCTCTGAGGCTGCCTTTATGAGCCAGTCATCCAGGTAAGGGAAGACAAAATGTCCGTCCCTTTGCAGGATCACTGCCATTACTGCTAGGCATTTGGTAAAGACCCTTGGTGTGGATGAAAGGCCAAACAGGAGGGCTCAGAACTGGTAGTGATGTCCTAGCAGGTAGGAACGAAGGAACCAATGGTGGAGTGGATAGGTATATGCAGGTAGAGAGCCAATCCCTGTGTTTTAACATCAGCATAATGGATGTTAAAGTGACCATCTGGAACCTCTTATATTGTATGAATAGGTTCAGATGTCTGAGGTCTGGTATAGGTCTGAGATCCCCAGTATGTCTGGGTACCAGAAAAAAGTGGCAGTAGAATCCCTGATAATGCTCCAGAGGAGGGACCAGATAGACAGTATTCTTAGAAAGAAGTACCTGGAGTTCCTCCTGAAGGATGGGGATATGGTCGGATGGGTAAGAGACAGAGTGGGGGGGGTGAGGGGGAGGCATGGAGGTGAGCTCCAGCGTATGCCCTGTTCTGATGACCTGAAGTACCCACTCATCTGATGTTATTGCTTGCCAGGCCTCTAGATGAAGGGCAAAGTGACCACCCACGGCTTCTGAGGTCAGGTCGAGGAAGCCGGGGCAATGCCCTAACTGGTCAGAGAGGTGTGGGCTGACTAGCTCCTCCAGATGGGAGGGAGCGGGAGCCTTTAGAGGTAGGGGTGGAGGTTCTGGAGGCCGGCTATGAATGCCCGTGGAAACCACCTCTATAGGTACCTCTGGATTTGCCGCTTCTTTTTGACTGAAGAGAGTAGTCGGGATGGTGGCTGTGTGGATTGGCACATGCCATGCACTGTACGTAAAGTGCTACCTGAGGCCTGGAGATCATCCAGGAGTGTTTGAGTGCCTGGACCAAAATGTTTGGAACCATTAAAGGGAGTATTTACAACTTTGTGTTACACGACTGTGGTGAAACCTGATATGCATAGCCAGGCATGCCATCTCAGGGTAACATCTGTGGCTGAAATACAGGCAGAGGTGTCAACTGCATCACACCCTGAATGGAGCAGATGTCAAGAAATGGAGTTCCCAGTTGAGATTGTTGCTAATAATTAGTCTTTTTCCTTGGAAGTAGGAAGTTCATTGACCTGTTCAATGGCAGAGGACCAGAGGGTACGGTGGTATTTTACCACGTGTCCCATGTAGTTTAGAATTCTAAGATTCATGGTACCTGCTTGAAATATCTTCTTTCCGAGGTAGTCTATATGGCAGGAAATCTTATCAGGAGGCAAAGGACTCATGTGCTTTGGATGTTTGGTGTGGTCATGGGCTGTGCTAATTACCACAGAATCTGCTTCAGGGGTGGCAGAAAGGAAGGGATGATCAAGAGGACCCTGATACAGATGATCCGCCTTCCTAGGAATAGCTGGGACCACTGAGGGCTGATGCCAAGCGGCTAGCACTGCATTTTGTTAAGTCTGTGTAAGTGTGGGCACTACCACTATAGGTTCCTCGGGGAGTTTGAGGTAGTCTGCCAAATCTTTACTTTGTTTATCATGCCCTGTAGTTGAAAAGCCCATGATCTTTTGAATCTGGATCATCATCTCATGGAAGGATGGGTCATCAGGAGGATGATGATGATGATTGAAGGCAGTCATCGTCATGTAAGGAGGAGAGTTTAGAGATAGTGGAAGGAGGACAGGAGTCCTCTTCTCGTGACTCAAAATCTTCAAAATCTCCTGGAAAGTCCTCAGGAACTTCTTCCACCTCTGAAAAGTATTGCTTCTCATAATGATGGGGGGAGAAATCAGGGTAACTATCTCTGTCACCCTGAAAACGTTTGGGCGGAGGAGACGGAGAACAGGAAGGATAACCTGTCTCCTTTGGGGTCGATGGTTGAGACCATCTCATTACTTGAAAAACCATCTGTGCCATGGTGGCACAACCACTGCAGCAGATGTCGTAGAGGATGGGGCAGGTTGCCTCTGTGAAACCAGCAAAATAGTAGAGGTGATAGGAAGTGGCGTATACACTGGTCTAGTTCCTGATTGATAAATGCCAGGGTCCAGATCTCTATCAGGTTGGCCCCTGTAAGAAACTGGCTGTGAAGGAGGAGGGGTTAATGTCATAAAACATCCCTTGTCCCTTTCCTGTGTATATCTGGCCTGTCGTCGATGGGGTAGTAAATGGGGATATAATGGAATGCTTAAAGGTGGTGGTAGTTGACGGCAAACGAGGAGCCATTGACTGTGAATCCCCAGAACCTACATAAGGTTCGCTAGAGACTGTTGAAAGGGCACCAGAAAGCACTTCTTATGAGAAGCCGTCGACAGTTGCTCCTTGGGATAGGCCCCCTTCTCTAAAAAGGCCAACTTCTGCTCCTTCAGATGAGATTCTATTTCCTGCAATCATTGACGTGTTGCCTGGTTGAATTCCTGTCAATGTCTGCAGGAGATGGTGTCGTGTGTGGACCCAGATACCCAACACAAATGGTGTGGTTGTCATAGCATTAGAGTTTCCTACTGCAACAACATGACCTGAAAAGTGAAGTTTTATTTGTAGAGTCTTGGACATTCATCGATTAAGATTGGGAATGGAGAAAAATACGTTCCCAGCTGAAGTTCTCATCAATGACTGCTACACTAAGCACTGAGCTGCTGCATGCAAGCTGAAGATGGCAGGAAAATGAATTGAGGATGCCTGGGGCTGCCCTCGCTTATCCAGGAGCAGGATGATGATGTCATGTGTGGGCAGCCGCTTGGCAAAGACTGCTAGAAGAAAGCTGCCATGCAGAAGAACACTCTCTGGTGAGGTCCCAAGTGTATTGCCTGCTGCACAAGATTACCCTCATGGAAGATCTACTGTTACAGGTGAGTAACCTGTTTTTCTAGATCATGGATATGATGTTCTAGCCACAACTGTTGGCAGACTCCTAGCAGTTCTCCGGAAGGAGGGGGCAAGGCTCATACCCTCTATTTAGTGAACGTTTGGAGAATTGAGGCCCCAAAACCAGCATCCTGGCTTGACTCTAGGTCAATGTGGTAATGGGAAATGAAGGTGTGTGCTGACCTACAGGTAGCAGCCCTGCAGATATCCTGGATAGGGACATCCCTAGAAGCAGCCACTGAGGCAGCAGTATGGCGGGTGGAAGGAGCCCAACCCAACTGGAGGTTCCCTACCCGCCAACCTATAGCAGAGGTTGATGCAGGATACAATCCACCTGCCACTCATCTGCTTAACTGCCAGTCTGCCAGGTGCAATTTCAACATAGGTGACAAACTGGCAAACCTCTCCCTGAACTCCAGCTGTGCGCATCTTGTAATAAGCAAGCCCTCGCCGCAGGTCCAAAGTATGGAGCCTGTGCTTGGCCTCCGAGGTGTGGTTGGTGAAGTACACTGGGAGATTAATCACCTGGTTAAGGTGAAAATCAGCCACAACCTTCAGGAGGAGCTTTGGGTTGGGGTGAAGGACAACCTCGTCCCTGTGGAAGACCAGGTAAGGAGACTCCACTGAGAGCACCTGGAGCTCATTGATTCTTCTGGCTGACATGACAGCCACCAAGAAGGAGGTCCTCCATGACAGGTTAGACACATCACACCTGTGCATCAGTTCAATTGGCTTGCCCATGACCTTTGCCAACACCAGCAACAAGTCCCAAGGTGGTGGTGGTTCACACACCGGAGTGGAAATGTGGTAAAGGGCTTTAAAAATGTACCAGACCACCTTATTCTGTGCCACTGACTGCTGACCAGCCCATGCCTGGTAAGCAGAGATAGCTGCCGGGTGCACCTTGATGGTCATCGACCAAACATCTGACAGAGAGGGACCACAGGTAGTCAAGGATGCTAGGCACTGGACAGGACAGAGGGTCCAGCCCCTTGCCCCGGACATCGTATAGAGAAGCTCTTCCATTTGAAGGCACAGCATTTCCTGCTTGACTCCTTTCAAGATGCCTTGACAATGCTGAGAACATCTTCAGAGAGACCCAATGCCTGGCACTCTAGCCATTCAGGAACCAAGCTATCAGGTGCAGGGACTCAAGGTCTAGGTGGAGTACCTTTCCCTGATTGATGGAGAGCAGGTTCAGATGGAGAGGAAGACACCTCAGGAGCCTGCAGCTGAGGCTGAGGAGATTGTGGTACCAGAACTGGTGTAGGCAGTCCAGAGCCATCAGGGTCACATGTGCCTTGTCCCTCCTTGCGTTCAGTAGTACTCTGTGGATCAAGGGAAACAGAGAGAAGGCATACAGGAGGCCTGGGGTCCAGGGCCTTGAGAAGGCACCCCCTGCAGCATTTCCTGCTGAGGGGGGGTGGGCCCCAATACAGCCTCAGCTTTGTGTTCTACCTGGAGGTAAACAGGACCACCAGAGGGATGCCCCACCGGCAGAACAGACTGTGCACTACCTCTGGATGAAGAGACCACTCGTAAGACACCTCATCTACATGGCTGAGAGCATCCACCAGCTGACTGGAGACACTGGCCACATGGATGGCCAGGAGATCTGCCTCCAAACTGCGCATGAGTATCCACACAGAGAGAGCTTCCTTGCACAGAGGCAGGGAGTGCATCACGCCCTGCTTGTTGAGGTACTATAGTACATGGTCATGGTATTGTCCACCTGGACCTGGACCACTTGACCCTGAATGTGAGGAGCAAAGGCTGTCTGCCCCAGCTGAACTGCCCGAAGCTCCAGCAGGTTGATGTGGCACTGGGACTCCTCGGGGAACCAGAGCCCATTGACTCCGTGTTCCTCCAGGTGGGCATCCCAGCCCACTAGAGGGCAGTCGGTCATCAGGATGACAATCAGCTCTGGGCAGACAAATGGGATTCCTTCCTGCAGATGTTCTGGGACTAACCACCACTGGAGGGCATCCTACATCCATTGGGTCACAGTGACCAGCTGGTTGAAGTGACCCCTGCACTGAGATCACTGGCTGGCCAGCTCCCACTGCAGAGGGCACATTCTCCAGTGGGCCTATCGGACCACGCTGGTGCAGACCGCCATGTAACCCAGTAGGTGCAGGAAGTACCGGGCAGGGTGCAATTGACCAACCAGAAATGATTGGGCAAAGGTGGAGAGAGCATCTACCTTGTCCACTGGGAGCCAAGCCCTGGCTCTGCAAAAGTCAAGCTCTGCCCCTATGAAACTGACTACCTGTGAGGGCACATGTTCTGACTTGGCCTTGCTGACCAGGAGGCCAAGAGAGAGGCATGTCTGGAGGGCCAGGTCACTGGACCACTCCACCTCCTGCCTGGAGGGACTTACGATCAGCCAGTCATCTAGGTAGGAGTAGACCCAGACTTCTTGGTGCCCCAGGTCGGCTGCCACCACTACAGTGCATTTGGTGAAGACCTTGGGGGCCGAGAACAGGCCAAATGGCATGGCCTGTAACTCGTAGAGAGTTCCCTCCACTTCAAAGTGGAGGAACCTTCTGTGAGACAGATGGATTGGGACGTGAAAAAACACATCCTGTACATGCAGGGAACAGAACCAAATGTTTTGTTCGAGAGATGGTACGATCTGGGACAGAGTTACCATCCTGAAGGTGCATGACTTGAAGAATTTGTTCAGGTTGTGCAGATCTAAGATGGGGCACCAGCCCCCTTCCCCCCATCTGTTTTTGCACCAGGAAGTACCTGGAGACAAACCCTACGTGTTCTAGAGGGTCCACAACAGAACTACAACTTCCTTGCAGAGAAGCTGGGTGATGTCCCAAAGGGCCGACAAAATGTCTGCAGATACCATGTCCTCCCATGGGGCATGGGCTTGGCAAAGCGGGTACTGCTCCAATTCCAGAGGCAGACCCTGACCAACCACTTTGAGAACCCACCTGTCTGTGTGATAGTGGACCAGGCAGAAAGGAAGTGGCAGAGCCAGCCCCGCACAGGAGAACCCAGGGGTGGCATGACAGGCATGAGGGAAGCACCCCTTATCCCGTCACTGGGCAGGCTTGGAGGAGGAGGAGGGCCCAGCTGAGGAACCACCGGGGGGGGGTAGGGGCCTCTTCCTCCAGGCTTGTGGATGACCAAGGCCACCAACTTCAGCCAAAGTTGCCAGGCCTGAGACTACTGCCCAGTTTGGAGCTGGGCGGGTTTGGCCGCAGGAGTAGAGGTGGACCAAAAGGGCTTCTTTTTCTGCTGTTTAGAGCACTGGGGTCCCTCAGGGTGGATGCCACAGAGCCCAAGGTGGCACTGGACTTCTCAATGCAGATGAGGTGCCCCTCGACCCCAGGCCTGAGCAGATCGGTGCCCAGGAAGGGACACCTGTCAGCTTGTGCTGAGTGTCTGCCATGAACGTCGAGATCCGCAGCCATGGCCTGCAGTGCATAACCACTGCAACTGCCACAGAACAGGCATAGGAGTCCCCAATGCCCAGGGCTGTCTGGAGCTGCTGCTTAGCCACAGTTTGAGCCTAGTCCCAGACCTGCTTGACCGTAGTCTGGAGGTATGCTGGAAGATGAGGGAGCACCTCCTCCTCTGGTGTGCCCAACAGAGCATGAGAGAAGTGGGCCATCAGGAGCACCAAGCTCACCTGGCGAATGCCAAGTGAAGAGGCAGCATAGACCTTTTTCACTGAATGGTCCAATTTCTCCAACTCGTCAGGTGGGTTGTCAACATCTCCCACACTGCCGGAGCACTGAAACACAGAATTAGCTACCAAGCCATCGGCCATGGGGTGTTCTGTGAACCCTGAAAGGGAACCAGTGGGAACCTCATACTTTCGGGCCATCCGAGCCGACAGCACTGGGCAGGAGGCGGGTCACTACCAGAGCTCCAAAACAGGGCCCAGTGTGGCTTCCACTTCTGGGAAGGCTTCCCCAGGGGAGTTACCCTGGTCCAAGATCTCAGTAAGAGGGTATTGAGCCCTTTTCTGAATGGGCTCCATCTTAAGACCCGTGGATACTGAGATCAGGCGGAGAAGGCCCATGAAGAAGGTAGGGCCTTCATCCGTCAAGAGATCCCCAGCCAATTCTGTGTCAACTGAACGGCAGTGCAAGGAGGAACCCTCCAACTCTGAGGAGTCGACCGCCTGAATCCCTGCTGACCCTCCGTGAACAGTCAGGGGTGACAGTGACCGACAGACAACGGGGAAGACCCAAAGCCAGTCAAGACTCCTTAGTTGGAGCACCAGATTTTGGCTGTTTTGGTGGTGGTTAATCTGGGATCGGTGGAGATCCCAGGGGACTCCGAGCTGGGACCATTATATGGGTCAGCTCCTGCAGTGGAGAAGGTGGCCTCTGCAGCTAAAGCCAGGTGATGGCCATGGTAGAAGCCGGAATGGGCTTCATACTGGCGAAGACCAGCTGCTGCCACAAGATCCTCGTAGTGTAGACAACTTGCACCACAGTCTCTCCTCACTCAAGGAGGATGAGGACAAACTGTATCAGTGGCGCCACATTCCCAAGTATCGAGAGCAGGAGAGCCAACGTTGACATGAGCTGCTTGACCCATGGGAGCAAGACTAGGACCTCACAGTGGGCCCTGTAGGGTGACTGCGAGAGCTGAGACACTTCCAGTTCCTGGTCAATAACAACAGCCGGTGGGTTAGTAGACTGATCCATCCCTCCCTTGGTTAGAGTTGGGGCTGGAGTCCAGGATAAAGAAGTATGGGCCTCTTCGGGTGACAAATGGCCGACCAGTTTGAGAAAGATCTCAGCCGGAAGATCAATCTTCTTTTCTGCCAATTGGCCCAATGGGGATACCGTGGAGCCAGTAGCTTGGGCTGAAGATTCTGAACAAAGTTGGATCTGGAGAAGCACGGGAATTGGAAGCCCGAGAGTGTTCCTAATCCCATGATCGATGGCAAGACCTTTTTTCTGCCTCTTTTTTTACACTTGGATTTGTGTGCCGACAAGAGGCACAGAGATAGAGCCTGGCACAAATCCTTAAAACGCCCCTGTGAAGGAGATGCCAAAAGAGAGCGGCAAAAAGGATGAAGCCAAGGAGGTCTCAGCTGCTGCCTGGGCCGCCACCTCCTCTAAACTGCTAACTGTTCGGTGGACCCCGCAGCTGCAGAGACCAACCGACAGGCATCCTTCACCTTGACTGATGGGTAACATTCGCTTGGATGGCCCAAAAGCACACGGGCATGACAATGCTCGAAAATCGATGGATGGATAGAAGGCACAGCAGACGACGCAGGCCTGGGGATCATGCTTGTGGCTCGAGCAACACACGCATGCAGTGTGCGAATACGTCTGGAACATCTTCTGCCCGCAAATGCATTTCAGGAACCCCCAGAACATACTGCACATCATCCACAACAGTTGGCGTGAAGAACAATCTGAAGACAAAGTTTTTTAATGGTTTGGAAGTAAATCCAAAGATTTGAACAGCAAAGGGCCTACTCAGTAAAAAGTGGTAAGGAGGGAACCTGCTTCTTTCAATGTAAAGGAAGATCTGGCATCATGAGGTGGAGCTGAGGGAGTTACCACCCAGGTGGGTGGGAGGAGCCAGCTTGGAGACATTTCAGAGAGCTCTTAAATGGAAAGGTAACTACCAACAAGTGTCGATGATGATCATATCCATGTCCCTAGAATGAGAGGTGCATGTGAGGACCACTTTGTCTCTATCAAAAACAGTATACAGAGGATCCATGACTGAAGCATGCATATCAGACACTGTGTGTGCAGAGGTGATGGCTACTAGAAATACTGCTTTCAAAGTCAGGAATTTCATGTCACAAGTCGCAACGGGTTCTGAAAGGTTTGCAAGTGAGCATGTCCAGAACAAGACTAAGATTCACAGAAGCAACTGGTTTTCGTATTGGGGTCTCGTGTGCAAGATCCCCCTGAGGAATCTCTTGAACAGAGGCTACCAAGCTAATGTCAGGGTGCCCATGCTTCATGATATGCTGATACAGAAGAAAAGTGGGCCTTGACCATAGAGAACTGCAGTCCTTAATCTGCAAAGGTCAAGCAAATATTCCACTTTAAGAGGTCCACAGGGACTTTTGAAACACCAAGTGGAGAAATGTTTCAATTCAGTTCACATGTTTTCCTGGGGGAAGGCATATAAGCAGCTAGAAGTACTGTACTTCAAAAACTCTCCGAGAAACACTGAACCCGTTCATCTCTATTTTCTCAGGAGCCAAGCCTGGAATTGGAGAGAATGCAGGTTAGGACAGACTAGACATCCCTAAGCCCGAGTCAGTAATTCTATATTGGTTGGCAGAATCTTTGGTTTGCTGACTGCCAACTATGTCAGAAGCAGATTCTATATCTGCTTGGCCAGCTGGGGACTATTGGACTCATCTTAACCCCTTGAGCTTCCAGCTTGAAAAGCACTCTATAAATGAGAGGATCTGGAAGGAAGAAAACAGACTTTTCCACTGCAGACAAAGCATCCTGACAAAAAGCACCAGAGTCTGGACTGCTGGAGCAGAACTGTGACAGTTTGAGGGGAATGCAAAAAGGTCAACATATGGGGTTCCCCATTTGTTGAACAGGGACTGCACAATATTGTCCACTAGAGATCACTTGTGACGATCTGTTACTTTTGTATTGAGAAAATCTGTTAGTGTATTCCGGACTTCTAGCAGGTGAATTATCTGAAGTAGGGTTACATGCTTCAAACACCAGTCCTGGACTCTCTTTGCCTCTCTACAGAAAAGATGGGAGTGGGCTCTTCTTTCTTTGTTGACATAGTAAACAACAATTGTTGTCTGTGTAATGCCCCAAAGTATGAAGCACCACAGAAAGAGGAAAGGGGTCTGTGTGAGTGTAGGGGGCTGTATGTCGGGGCCCCTGTGTGTGTTCCCTGTCCCCAGAATCACCTGATAATTTTCTGTAACAAAAAAAAAATTTATATAGATTTCTTCCTTTTTTTTTTCTCTCCCTCCCTCTCCATCCTGGGCAGGAAACAATGAACACCCATGTGCAGGGCTGCTGTCCTTAGCCTGCGTGTGGTGCTCCAGTCAGTGAGACAGCATGGGCCTGGGGTTCTGGAATTGGAACCTGAGCATGTTTGAACAAGCAAACAGCCATTTTGGGGGGAGCTAGACTGAGACAGAGAGGGGTGAGGATGTAGGGAGTGACAGGGACAGAGAAAGTGCACTTACTTGGTGTGGTAGGTGGTCCTGTTGGCTCTCCAGCGTGCCTCCACCTGCCTCCTGTCCCCCAGCCATTGCAAAAGCAGCCTACGGTAAAGCTGTTCATGCCAGCGGTCCCTGGTCAGAAGAGCAGCATCTGCGGCCAGGGCTTTGTGCAGCCCAATTTTTATTTTTATTTATTTAAAAAGAAAAAAGTTAAATCTGTCCCTCTGTGGTGGCGTAGGAAAGAGCCGCATCATCCCCAGTGACGTCGACAGGACCCATGAGATCCCCAGTCATCTGCCTCCCTGCTCTTCCTATTTCAATTTCTTTCCTCTGCAAGAAGACCTCCCTCCTCCCAGCAGCAGTTTCTTCACCCCGGGCCAGGGCGGTGAGTAGGTGGCAACATTAACGGCAAAGTGCTGTCCGCCAAAAATTTTAATTAATAAAATTGTTTAAAGCGTCAAAAGGGTGGCTAGGGTAAATGGCCAAGGGGGGGGCAGGCCAAAGAGCCGGATTTTCTTAAATAAATATTTCTGGCAGCGGCAACACCCAGGGGAGGGGCCAGGAATAAAAAGGCCCATAGGGGAACAAGATAAATATTTATAAGGAGCGGTGTAGAGGGGGGGCAGCCCTGGTGACTGACAGGAAGGCCATAGTCAAGCCTGAATATTTAAAAGGGGGCAGCCTAGGCCCTAATATTTAAAGGGGCATCACAGGCCGAATAAAGGGTGGAAGGAGAAAAAAAGGGCCTCAGTAATTCGAAGAGGCCAGCAGAGGGGCCCGAAGCAACAAAGGGCCTCCCCAAAGAAAGTAAGCCAACAGTTAAAGGGGCAGTATTAGGCCCTGTGTCATAGGGGACTAGTGGGAAACAGGGCAATAAAGCGCCAGTGAGACAGAAAGACAGGGGTAGCCAGGTATTGGTACCAGAAAGAACCCGCAAGTGCAGTACTGTTGTCAAGGGTCTGCAAAGGAAGGGTGCTTAGCATACAACTGCTATTGAATGATTGTCAGCTGAAGAACTATGTATTGCTTAGTACTTAAAATGTTGTGTTAATTGCAAAGTACCAAAACTGTATTTGACCAGGATTGTGGTCATTTGTCTCTGCTACGAACAACTGCCCTTGACTTTGATTATTTGCCCTTGCTATGAACTGCCCCAGATTTCAGCAATTTGCCCCTGTTCCAGGCAAATTGCCCCTGCAATGAACAACTGCCCCAGATTTCAGCAATTTGCCCCTGTTATGAACAACTGCCCTAGACTTTGGTTATTTGCCCCTGCTACCAACAATTGCCCCTGCAATTAACAACTGCCCCAGATTTCAGCAATTCAGCCCTGCTCCAGGCAAATTGCCCCAGCACCGAATTATTGCCCCAGCAACCATTGAATACCGTGGGGTAGTGCAAGGTGGAATTACCAGTGTTCTTTGTGCAAAGTGTATGGACTCAATCTTCTGCCTCAACACCCCTGGTGGGGTTGTTTACAGCTGACTCTCCACCGAAGCAGTCTTCAGCCAGCAAAGAACTTCACTGTAGCACCCTTCTCCGTTGTCCGTCAGTTGAAGTTGACGTAACCTGGTGTGATTCACGACTGCCGGTTCCTGGTTTCCTTGTGGTTCAGTCGGCCTGGAAGTGGAACATCCTGGAAGAAGCCTCGTCTGCTGAAAATCGAGTTTGCATGGCCAGTGTGTGTCCACGTCCGCCGGTTTGTTGTTTTTCTGGTTCCGGACAGTACAGGGCTCTGATCTTCACCCTGCATCCTTCTCTTCCTACTTGTTTCGCCTGGCTTGCACTGTGTTGTCTTCTGGGTTTCAGCTTGATCTTGGTGGTCCTCCTGTGGATCTTTCACCAAAGAAGCTTCAACGCGCCTTCATCCTTGGCCATCCTTGCAAGTGGATTTGATGCCAAGTCTTTGTTCCTTTATTCTTGGCAGCCCGGGTTGAGGGTTTGTGCTGGGGAACTTCAGTCAGTCTTCGTCTCTTCATTCTTGGCAGCCCTGGTCGAGGGTTTTTACCAGGGAGATTGCAGTGGATCTTCACCATTGGCAATCTTTCCAAGTGGATTCAATGCCAAGTCTTTGTTCCTTTATCCTTGGCAGCCCTAATCAAGGGTTTGTGCCGGGGAAGAGTTCAGCAGTTTGTACTAAAGTATTCCGGCCACCTTAGAGAGTGGGTTGGCTGAAGAACCAGGGACTGTTTAAAAATCTCTCACATTTCCCTTCCAGCCTCTCCTAGGTTTTCACACAGGTATAGCTTGGTGCCAAGCAGAAGCCCCGTTTTCCCTTTTCCCCACTGCTACACCATTCTTCAGCTGTGCACATGAAGACAGCAGGAGAAAGCTGTACTTCTGTTAACAGCAACAGACTTTTAGTGGTGGTTTTTCCACTTGGCACCTCAGGGTTGGGATAGAGTGTTCATACAGCCTGTATAGCGATTATACTGCACATAGAGCCATTTATAGAGTTTTAGACATTTTAGAGTTTGCATTATATAGTAGTTTGTTACTGCCTAGATATCCACAGTGCTGTCCATTTTCCCTGTTTTTTTTTTGTTAGTATTTTCTTGTATGACCATTTCCGCCTTCCTCTCTTGTCAAACATCTTTGCTTCATCTGACCTCTGTGTACGACTCCTGCCTCTCCTTGTCGGGTGATCCCATCCACCCACCACGATTTGAACCTTCAGTGACCCCTTGCCATCCCACCTGCTGAGAGTGCTGTTGATGGCGAGAAAGTTCCATCCACCACTTGGAGCGAAGAAACCCAAGGTCTACCAGTACAGCACCATTACATCTGTCTGGAGGAATACTGTCTTTTGACTGATCAGGCCAATAAGGCCTGAAGGTAGTACACGACTGCTTGCATCTTCAGTACATTGATGTGGAGATGCATTTCAGAGTCATTCCAGACTGCGAGTGTCTAGAGACTGGCAGTGGGCTCCTCATCCCACCAAGGAGGCATCCATGCTGCAAATCACCTCTGGCTCTGGAGGAGAGAAGGGGAAGCCCTGGAGAAGATTCTCCTTTACTGAGCACAATAGAAGGGACCACACCAGCTGTTTTGTTACCTATATGGGTAGTTCTGGGGGTGAAATGTCTGTGAACACTGGTTGCTGAGAATCCACAGAGTTGTCCTTATGTGCAGTCTTGCCAGGGGTACAGTTGGGCTCCATATGATATGCTCTCTTTTGATTTTGTGCAATAATCCGTGAGTTTAATATTTAACCTGCCTGGACTTCTAGTCTTTTCATCCTCGAGTGCAGCTCCGGTGTATGTTGCTCCGTGGCATTTCAGTCTGCACCGACTAGATTCAGTGAGCGTGCAGTTCTGTTGTGTCTGTGCAGTAAATGCCGAAGCTTAGCGACAAAGATATCAGGCCTGCAGACCTCAGAAAATCTGGTGTCACTGACTGGGAAGACTATTATTATGGACCAACAGGTGTCAAATGCCTTGGTGCAGAGCGGTGTGAGCTTGATCTCAACCAGTGCCTTTTCTGCTCTATGTTTTCTAGACCTTGAACAGTCCATGGAACCCAACACTGAGTGTGCGTTGGGCTGGGACTGTATTTTTTTTTTTTTTTTAACTTCAGGAGGACTGCCCTTCCTCCAGGGTGTGAGACTGCTCAAAGCCAGTACACTTAGGCAAAGATAAGTGGTTGTCAGATGCAACCTTGTTGCCCAAATAACTGGCCTCTTTAGGCCCCCCCACCTACCATGTTGACCACTGTTGAAACGTAGAGCTCTCAGGAATTACTTTTTGCTTTTTTTTGTTTAAATTAGACAAAAATAAATTATGGCTGTATTTATGAAAGGTGAGCAAGACAAACTTGACAGAGCACTATCTGCAGACAAACTGAAAAAGTTCTAGCCGCAAAAAAGGATAACAAGGAAAACGCTGTGCTCTGGACAGTGGGGAAAAGGAACTAAGCTGGTTGGGCTGGGTGCCATTGTATACCAGTGGGCATGTACAAGAGGCACGTATGTGGGGTACACCAGCGCCTCTAGTCCCCAAACCTTCTGTCGGCCTTGTGGTCCTAGTGCCTTCTGGCTTAGACCTATTAGTGGGACTCTGTGGAGAAGACCAATTCTTGGAAGACAGATCATTTTCCACACATATGTATTTGAACATGGCCGCCGGGCTGAATGGCAAGTGAGCTAGTTTACTTAGTACTAGAAATTAAGATCCCAGTTAGCCACTGATTTCTTTATTAGAGACTTCAAATAATGGATCCTCATAAAAATAGACAAATCGGGGTCCTACTGAACATCCTGTTGAAGGTAGAGATGGCCAACAAATGTACCTTTACAGATGATAACTCCAACTCATTGAATGTCGAGGCCGTATTCCAACACATTTTATTTTTGCACTTTCTCAAATACTGTACATAACTTGCATTATTCCTGAACAGGTGCAGCAAAAAGTTGATAAACATTCTGTTTATTATATAAGAATCCATTCTACAGGTACACCATCTGGTGGTGGTGGTGGGAGGTCCAATTATAATTCTATCATTTGTGCATTCAAAGTGTGAGCTTGTAACAGACAGGATAATACATCATTCTGGAGCCCCCTATGAGCCCTGCACACTGCAATTTTAAGTAAAAAACATTAAACTACCCCCTGGCTGGGACAATGGCCTTTAGGGAATGGCCATACAGTGGGTGTTCTGGTAGTGTACAATACAAGCCTAAACTCCTTAAGCTTGGTGCTGCACACATTGCCTCACCAGTAGCCTTTATCTTCAACCTATCCCTTGGTCTGGGGACCATCTCAGACATCTGGAAAGAGGCGAGGATTGTCGCTGTACTGAAACAAGGAAATCCCAAACTGCCTGACAATTATCGACCGATTGCCATTCTCCCAACCCTTAGCAAGCTCCTTGAAAAGGTAGTGGCTGAGCAGCTTTTGGAATATATCCACTCTCATGAACTTCTGTCCCCAGCCCAGGATGGCTTTCGTAAGGGACATAGCACCACCACAGCCTTAATCTCTGTTACATCAAGTATCCGGATAGCCATGGATCAGGGCAAACTCCAAACTCTCTGGTGCAATATTTATCGACCTGTCCAAAGCCTTTGACCTCGTTGACCACAAACTGCTTGGTGCACAGTTGTGGTCACTAGGCCTCTCCCTCCATGCCATGAAATGACTAATGGGTGATCTACATGGCAGAAAGCAGCGTACCTGCTTCAATAAAGTCCTCTCCGAGCCCCTACCAGTGACCTCCGGAGTGCCTCAAGGCTCGGTACTGGATCCCCTCCTCTTCTCCCTCTTCATCAATCTACTACCCATGGTTACTACCAGCTGTAGCGCCACCATGTATGCAGATGATCTGGTAATCCTGGCTCACTCCCAGAATGCCACTACCCTAAACCAGAACCTGACCGATGACTTTAACCGGAAATTGTCATGGGTTACTAGTCACAAGCTGGTCCTGAACCTGAAAAAGACACAGGCTATGCTCTTTGGCTCAGTGACTAAAATCAAAGCCTCATCGGCCTGCTTACACGTCACCAGCGCAGATGGATCCTCACTACCCATGGTGAGCTCCATCAAATATCTGGAGGTAACACTTGACCCCCAACTTGACATGGGTAATCATACCCTTAACATCTGCAGGGCGGCAAACTGCAAACTGGGTCTGGCCTATAGGGCCAAGTATAACCTTACACCGGCAGCCACGCTTGCCCTAGCGAAGGGTGTGCTCCTTCCCTCCCTCAGCTATGGGCTGTACCTATTTGCTCACTCTCCAAAGACACATCTCACCCAGCAGTACACTGCTTACAATATTTGTCGTTTTGCCTTGGCTGCCCCCCGACTCACCCACCGCTGTGAGCTATATGAGAAACTCTGCTGGCTCTCACCAGCTAGGTACCTTCATTTTGGTTTGGGATGCCTCTCTGGGAAAGTGATCAGAACTAGCACCCCCCAGGGGCTGGCCCGGCTTCTGCCTAAACTGAATCCAACCCCCTACCAACTTAGGTCTCTCACATCAGGGATGCTCAAAGTGCCTCCTACCCAGACCCTCATGGGGGGATTGGGACTTTGCCATAAGTGCACCCAGACTCTGGAATTCGCTGCCTGAGGATATCCGAGCTGCCCCCTCCTATCTGAGTTTTCAAAATTCCCTGTGGGATTTCCTAAAACTAGCATCAGAGTGTGACTGCCCCAAACCTCCCTAGAGTAAAGTGTCAAATTGTTTTGTCTGAACCTCCCCAGGGTGTCTCCATTGAATTCCTGTAGATATTTTCCCCACTGTATCAATGACTTCTGACTACTCCTGCCTAAAAAGCCTTGAGCATTTTTACACCCATTACTGCTCCACGGTCATAGGCTAACCATGACATATTGCACCTTGGTCACTTGGTAGAAACTTGTACTACCAAGTGTTTCTGTTTCTGTCTAACGTGCATATTTAAAAAAATGTGATGAGCTGCATATACCTGTCCGCGATCCAACTAGCCTAGTGGGTGTATACGACAATGTTATAAGTTATATTATGACCAATCCAGTCCTTGAGCTATGCTCCACTCCTATGTATGATGACCTGTATATATATCTGTCAGTTGAACTAGCTAGCCTAGAGTGTATAATCTGAAATGTGCTTACTACTATATGTTTCCCCTAGCGTCAAATGATGTATTTCCCGCATGTTTGTTTACTGTGACAAAAAAGGAAAATTACGTACCTACCGTAATTCTTGATCTTCTTGTATCTTCACCATTCATTACTTCCTGGGTGTAAGCGGGCGGCGCACCGTCAGGAAAGCTTTTTTTTTTTTTTTTTTTAAAGTTGCCTAACGGCCCGCCCTAGAGCGACGCGGCGCGCTCATGCGCGAGGTGGCCGTTAGTAGCGATCACCCTCCTCCAACTCCAGTTCTGTGAGCCGGAGAGGCAAAAATGAAAGCAGAAAATATAGATAGCGAGGCAAGATAGCCGAGGGATAGCAAAGCAAGGAAGAATGAACTGAAAAAGGAATAAGCCGATGGAGGAAGGACAGAGGAGATAAGAACATCCCTAGCCTAGGGAGTGCAGGGCCTCCTTACCTGGGCGACTCTAGGAGAGAGATGAGTAAGGAAATGAGAAAATAGAAGAAGAAGAAGAAAGAGAGAGATGGGATGTTGAAGGACCAGAATGCCCAACGAGCATAGTTAGCTTGTAGCTGAAGGCTCGACTAAAGGGAAGCAAGAATCCCTGGAGATAGAGCTGAAGAGAAGGTTCACGAACCCGCTAGACAGACTCAGGAGGGCATAGTCCTCATCTTCAACATGCCATTGTTCTTGACACCCACCTCGGGCTCCTGGCCGGAGGCCTTTAACTGGAGGGCAGCCGAGGAGGGAAGAATAAAACCCCAGCAGCATGAGGCGCTGCTCAGGGGTTTAGAAATGGAAAATGTAAGCCTTTCAGGCGTTCCAAGATAGAAACGGGACTCAGACTGACTGGCTAAGGCCGGCCAAGGCTTAGGCTGGCTAAGATTGGATATGGTCAGCAGAGCTCTACTGTAAAAATTGTCCAGGAGGACACTTAAAGGGAGAAACCACTTAGCAAACCAGCGAGAAGGATAGCCTACCTTCTCATTTGCCTTCTTGTTTGATTTCTCCTATTCCTTTTTTTTTTTTTTTTTTTACAGATAGAAAAAAAAAAATTTAACTAGATGCATGACCCAGATACCAAGATGCCTATAGCAGTCGGAGAGAGTTCCCTCAGCATTTTTTTTTTTTTTTAGAAGAGAAAGGAACAGACGTACTGTCTCCTCTGCTCTGCAAGGCAAGAATAGAGGGGATTAGATTTCAGGGCAACTACCTGAACACGGATTGCAGGATCAAAACTGAATAGCCTGAGCCAGGCCAAACAACCCCAGAGGTATCTTGCCATAAGAATAGCAAGAGATAGTTGTGCAGTCTGATCGCCAATGCAATCCGCGAGATGGCCCATGAATCTTAGAGTAAATCATTTTCTGGATTTTAAACCCCCAAGAAGATTTTTTTTTTTTTTTTTTACTTTTGGTTTTTTTTTTTTTGGAAAATGAAGCAATTTTCCTATATTTTATATAATGCGAGAGAGAGGAAGGAGGCGGGAGGTGGAGAAGCCACAGGAAGAGGCCACTGAGGGAGGTGGTGGGAGTAAGTAATGAATGGTGAAGATACAAGAGAAGATCAAGAATTACAGTGTAGGTACGTAATTTTCCTATCTTCCTTGTCAATCTTCACCATTCATTACTTCCTAGGTGATATCAAGCTTCTCTTCCCCAGGAGGGGAAGAGGCCATACCCTGAGGAACAAGACCCCCAGCCTTCTGCTGGTGAGAAACAGAAGGAGAAGACCCTGGCTTATTCAGAAAGCCTAAGTGGGAGAAAGAGCTAGGAGGTGCCTCCCGAGGGCGAGGGAGACGGAGGGCCCCTGTAAAAGTCTCCTAGCTCTGGATGAGAAAAAACGTGTCCCCGGAGGCGGAGCGCATCACCCTCGCGGGCCAGGGGTGACAACCTGGAGAGGCAAGCCATGCCGTCCGCCTGATGCAGATCGCTGTCCGCAAGCCTGGAAGCCACCTCATTGGCGTCATAAGATGCCCTTGCTTGGTGTCTTGCCAGCTCCAGGCCTACAGCGGAGAGGGCAACGGCTTGTCTGGTTTGCTCCGTGTCAGGCATAGATGCCAGCAGCTGGGACATCATCGACCACAGATGCGGTTGTAGGCAGCGTGGTGAGCCTGATGTGATGCAATACATGCACTGCATCGCGAAGAAGAGAACACTCTTACCCAACGGTCGAACGGAGAGTCGAACCGTGGGCGGTCGCAGCCAGGCAACGGCACCAGAAGGAGTATCCAGGTATACCAAACCTGAGGACGGGTTGGGAAGAGAACCTAGAGACTCAGAGGGGCACAATGACCTCGCTGGCAGTCCGCGGGGCTGGGAAAAAGCGGCGGGAACTGCCAGGACCGGATAAGCGCCTCCTGGAAGGGGATAGGCCAGGAAGGTACCACCAGATGCTGGGCACTGAATTCACCAAGGAATTCACGCGTCACCCGTTCGGTATTGTCTCTCCGAACGTAGGAAATCCGAAGATCCCTCACCATCCTCGAGAGGAAACGCTGATATTCTGTGAAATCAGCATCGGAGGACAGATGAGCAGGGGGTTCCTCTCCCTCAGAGGAGGGAGACGAGGATGATGGGGAACTGGAATGTCCAGAGGATTCCTGCGGCGGTGGGGAGAGTCGAAAGACCCGCTCATGCATGTAACTAACATATGAGGGGAAGGCCGCCGCAGAACCCCTGAACTGCTCCCAGGATAACGGACCCGTAGGACCGACATGGCCTGGGAGCGGGGGTGGTGAAGGCAGAGAGATGGGAGAGGGGCACCTCCGAGGAGGCAACTGCTCTCTGCGAGGGCTCTGGAATCCAGGGAAGGGAGCTCTAGTAGGAGGGATCCCGGATATCAAACCAGGCCATGAGCGGAACTCTGGGGGCGGAACCTGGAAGAGCCCTGGGAGAAACTCCCCTGTGGCCTGGGACTGCATGGATCCAGAAGGGCAGTCCACAGCGCCGCCAGAGGACACCCTAGAACCCTGGGGGGGGTGGGGCTCTGCTCCTGCTCTGGCCACCCCTGAGGTGGCCAAAGAAGACCGAGCAGCAGGACGCCTGCCCTCAACCCTCTGAGTTCGAGAGGCCCTCCTCCCCGACTGCAACGTTCCCCAACCCCAGAGGAGGTAACAGCACCCGGGGGTAGCTGTCACGGACCTCCAGAGAGGAGCCTCCCCTCCGTCACCCCACGTCTGCCCCCGGGACTCTCGGCCACCCCAGCCGAGGAACCCTCAGGAGACGGCGGCAAGGGGACAGAGGAGGGCCCGCTGCGCCGCCTGGTACCCCTAGCCACCGAGGACCCAGATTCGAAGAATGGGGATGCCAGGATGGGTCCACATCTGAGTCATCATCCTCCGAGGAGGGCCAGAGACCAGCAGGACCTCGATGCTGCACACCCAGGGGTCCCGAGCCGCAGGGGCCCGTGAGCGGCCCCAGTACAGTGCTTGACACCGCTCGCCCCAACTGCGCCCGGCAGCATGAGGCCCAACCCCACACCCCAGCGGCTCCGGCAGAACCGGCACGCCCGGAGGAAGGCGCCCGGCGCCGCCCAGCCAGCGTCGAAGCCAGCAGCACCGTCAGCAGCGCCCGCCAGAGCTCACTCGGCACCGCGGCAGCGCCAAACCAGCAGCACCGCCAGCAGCGCCGCTAATCACCAGCGCAGCTTGACAGCGCCGAGATCAAAGCCAGCGCCGTGAGCAGCGCCCCATGACGCGCCCTCCGATCACACCGGCACAGCAATGGCGCGGGATCAACAGCGCCCGAGCAGCGCCCGCTTGATCACCGGCACGCGAGAAACGGCGCCGGGATCCCAACAGCGCCCTTGGCCCGGCGTCAGTCCACGAGCAGGCCTTCAAAGGCCTGCGACGAGAGCCTGCCTCGAAGTGACTGCGGCGGTGTCAGCGCTGCGGCCCGGAGGGGCTACAGACGCTCCCCAACACATCGGAAGGCCTCCCCTCGGCAAGAAGGAAGAGACCCCCTCCTCCTCGGACCGTATAGGCCAGGAGGGACCGGGAAAGGCCTAAGGATCTCGCCGAGATTCCCTGATGACGCCGTCCCAGGTCGGCGGGGCCTTTGCCGAGCTCTGTATGCGGACTTGAGGGGCCGACGGTCCATCGAGAAACAAGCGTCGCACGAATCCATATTATGGTTGGGTCCCAGGCAACGAAGACAGACGTCATGCCGGTCCGAGACGGAGAAATGCCGGCCGCAGGAGCACCGACGCATAGGGGCACGGCCCGTCTTAGAAGAACGTTTCGCTCCAGAACCGGACATAACGCGAAATAAACAAGATTAAACACAGTCGGAAATACACCCGGCGCCGTACAAAGGAAAGAAAAAGGAACAGTCTTACCGTAGGCGTCGAGTGTAGAAAAAGGAGTCGGATACGCACTTTTCGGTTAGCTACCGCGAACAGGTGCTGCCTCGACGGCGGGAGAAACAGAACTGAGTTGGAGGAGGAGTCGGTCGCTACTAACGGCCACCCTCGCATGGCGTGCTCGAGGCGGGGCCGTTAGGGCAACTTTTAAAAAAAAAAGTTTCGTGACGGGTGCGCGCCTCCGGCCTACACCCAGGAAGTAATGAATGGTGAAGATTGACAAGGGAAGATACTGTACTCTCTTTGCCATGTCTCCTTGACTGTTGTTCCTCATGTTGTATTCTCCCAGGTCATTCCTGAAAATAGGCATAATACTTGTCTAGTGTACTTACCCGGTAAACAAAAGCTAAATAATTAAATTCATCGCATGTGCATTATATGCCCAAGCTGCACAGGAAGGCATGGTGACGCCATTATCACTGTCGATGTGTTGCAGGCATCCCTGCTACCACATTGTGGCTTATTCACACCCACAGTTTGAATTTATTTAATTTGTTAACTGGGTTAGAGCACTGGACCAAGGGTCCTTTTTCAGGCTTGACCAGGGAAAATACAATATAAAAGTAAAACAAGACTTATGAAATAATAAATGTAGCCCTGTACAATCAGACAATTACATTGATTAAGCAGAAAAGGCTAAAAAATTTTTTTAAAAACAGAAAGTGAACAAGCAAATCACAGTGATTCAGGTAATCTGTTCTAGTAACATGTAGCAGTAGCTGAGAAAGCTCTTGAACTAGTTTTAGATTTACTTGCAGTAATGATGGTTGCAGTAAAACACCTTTGCCTCTCAAACAGACCCAACTGCTGGACATAACAGCATTAAAGCCACCAAAATACAGTCTTTCTCCAACCTGCACCATATCCATATCCACTCAAACATTAACCAAAATAAAAATGTGTCTTTTTTTCTTGTTGTTCCAGACATTACACTTTTACCACGCCCCTAGTTCTCGTCACACTACTAAAGCAAATGGGGAAAAAAAAAGATTAAGGAGAGGGACACACACAATAGTGTTTGTACCTTCTGTGCATAAGCAGAATAAACTAAGCAATTTTACCGTTAACACACATTTCTGTACTAACAATACAAACTGAACTTGTGAGCTGAACATTTTAACAGATCTGCTTCACTGGTACTCACAGCAATATAACCAAATGTAATGAAGTCCCTGTAAAAGTCTTACTGTGTGAGAGCAGATTGTGATCAAACCCTGCCCTACATTTGTTGGGGTTAAAAGGCCATGCAGACAATAAATTTCAGTTTCTAGTTCCAGATTCAAAAGTTACCAACTCAACAGGCAATCGGTGGGACAGGTGAGCTGTGACACAATACAGTATCTGACTTGTAATTGCTTTTTCAAAGGTCAATCTCACCATCCGAATGATTTTCTGCAGTCTCCACCATTCTCCTTCATTCTGTCAGCTTCACTATACAAGCTCCAGCTTCTTTGGGGTCGGTGACTTGATACTGTTTCTGCCCAACTATGGAGTGCAGGCGGGCTGGACAGGTCAAAGAGTATGTTAAATTTGGCTCCCTCCAATTTTTCTTTTACCCTCTCAAACGCCTCATGGCAGGTCTTCTCTCATTAAGTAGAATCATCCATTAAGCCTGAACTGCCCCCAAGATCTGATCACTTTCATATGACAAGGCGATCACCACCAATATTCTGGGGCTTTTCTTGGGTGGCTCTCACTCTTTGTGGGGTAGTTCTGTAGGCTTTGACTGCAGTAAAGGTATTAAACCCAGCTACCTCCATGATCCACTGGCAAAACGATTGTTGAGGGTTGTTCCCTTCAGTCCTTTTGGGGACACCCAAGATTTGGATATTTATAGCTTGAATGGCATTTTCGAGTAGTTCCACTCGGCCTTTTAGTACCGTCTGTTCCCGCACTGTGATAGCTGCTATGGCCAATGCTTTCCTGCAACAGCTTCAGATTCCTTCACAGACTCTCAAAGTTTAAATTTTTGTTTCTGCACTTGCCATCCTTTGGGTAATGAGTCCAATTTCTAATTGATCTTCTGGACTGATTTGGTTAAGGCATTCACTGTGATTTGTAGGTATTCTAGAGAGGCTGCTTCTGGGCCCGATTGCTGCTGGCTGCAATCTATCTGTGCCGTGTGTTTTGATTAGGTGCCCCACAGTTGAAAGAAATATGATTTCAGGATATTTTTCAGATGCACCATAGGTAAAATTTAGGCATGAAAATGTTCAGTTCATTTTTCCCCAAACTAGCCAACTTAGCTCTGAATTGTGACAGAAAAATTCCTGATTTTATCGCTTTACAAGCCCCTCTCTAGGAGTTCAAGAAAAGAACTGTTGCTAGCCAGACTGCTGGCTCTGCCCCCAGGTTTAGGGTTCTACTCTCACATTAAATGGAAAACCTCTTCAACGTAAAGCCATAGGTCTTCTTGATTAATGGTTCTGTGGCAACTAAAGGAACTTGGGATATCTCATTGGATACCCATACCTGCTGACCTGTATAACTTCAGGAAGCAAGCTTGGAAGGTACAAGTGCAGACGCCAACCCTGGTACTGGGCCAGGAGGTTTGACTGCAGGGGCAAGGTCACTAGTCCTTGCATTGCCATTTGTGTGAGAAGCAGGAACCATATTTGTAAAGGCCAGCATAAGGTTATCAAGATCATCGGTCTCCCACTGGACAGACACACTAGGACCCACAGGTGTGGGGCTGAAGGTCCAATATGTAGCAGTCAGCCCTAGCACCTAAACAGTGGGTTCAACTGCGGGGGAGAGGGTTATCCACTAGACTCCACCTTACTCTGCGCAGCAGTGTGACCAAATTCATATTTGCCAGCTTGGGGCTATCAAGATCCTTTGCCTAGAGCCTTAGACAACAGAAAATGTCCCATGTTCAAGACTCTGTATATGGCAGGGATTTGTATTAAGTTGAGCTGCAAGAAGAATTCACGTTCCAAGTGCACTACTATAAGATGTCCTGATCACATCATTCAACAGTGACTACACATGTAGTATAAGTCAGATATGCCTGATGTATAAGTTGACTCCTGTAATCACTGCTCCCAAACACCTCCATCCCAGTAGTTAAATCTTGATCCAAATCTCAAGGATGCAGTTACCATCCCACTTCATTACTGCCCACTGTGTCTACAATTTGATAAACTAAGAAGTGGCCGGTTGAAAAATTTTCTAAATGCCTATATAAATAATATTTTAAACTACCACCAATTGGGGTTCTGCTCAAAAGATAGAATCACTTTGACGTAAATGAGGGTGGTAGCCAAAGTACAGAAGGCTTTGGCTAGTAGAATGTCAGTGGGTACAATCTTCATAGATTATCATATAACCTGAAATTGAACTTGGAAAGATGGGAACATCTATCCTTAACTTTATGGGGGAAATAAACTTTGTTAAAATGAACATACTCCCTAGGCTTCTATATCCTCTAAGACTGTTACATGTGACCATCCATAAAACATGGTTCGATGGGCTCCAAAGGCACTTATCTAAGTTTATATGGGCAGGAAAGGCAGCCCACAGGAAATAACCATAAATTGGCAGCTTCTAAGCTTTAGGGTGGTTAGAAGCTACTTAACTTTTATTATCACCTATGAACTTGTTGCAGTAAATACCTGCAATGGTTTCAACACAACCCCCTAACAACAGAGGGGATAACTACCCCTATGGCTACAAACTGAGCACGCCCAATGTGCTAAAGTGGGAGAGAGACCCAAAACACTAAAGGAGAACTGCGCTGAACCTGTATGTTATTTCCCCCTGTAAATGTCTGTTTTTAAATACTGGTTTAAATTCTGTTACTGCTCCATTTCCACAGGTTTTTTAGTTATCCTAGTGGGTATTTCTGATTTACACTGAAGTAGTAAGAACCATTTTAGAACTGCGTGATGTAATTTATGTCCCTTGCTCAGCTCTTCCATTGCTGGCACAATGCATCAGTATTCTATTACAGAACTCTATAGCTGAGAGGGACATAATGTACATCACACAGTTCCAAAATGGCTCTTAACATCAGAATGTAAGTCAGAAACATCAGATGTGTTTACTAAAAGGCTTGCATAGAGGAAACAATAAAAGAACTGGAACCAATACTTAAAAACAGCTGCTACTGGAGGAAATGGTTTACAGGTTCAACGCAGTTCTTCTTTAAAGGAAAACTACACCAACATAGCTTGTACATTTTGAGTCCATATCAACAAATAACTCTTTTCGTGTAGCTGTTAGAGAAGCATGCAATTATACTGCAGTTTATACTGCGGTTGATAGGGAAACTGGAGGCAAAGTGCCCATTATAGTTCCCATCTCTAAACCCCTAATAATGTGAGCTCTTTCTAGTAAGAATCCATTCGTCCAATCTTCTCTTGAATGTTTGCTTAGTTTCACTAATAATTATGTATAATGGCAGGTTGTTCCATATTCTTATTACTCTTTGTGAGAAAAAGAGCCCTCTGTTATTTGTGTTGCACTTAAACATACAGTATGTAGTTGCAAAGGGTGCTCTCTAGTTTTGACTGCATCTTGTTTAAAGGCACATCCCATTCCCATAAATAGAAACGGGTCATTAACTATATCCCACAGTAGCAACAATTCCCCCCCCCCCCGCAGTCTTTTTTTTCCAGGGACATAAGGTTAAGAGAATTGGGTGTAATAGTACTTATTCTTTAGACCCGTTATTTGTTTAGTAAATTTCCTCTGAATTCTAATTGTAGTATGTCTACTTTTTTGTAAGGGGACCAAAGTTGGGAACAGTAATTTACGTGTGGCCTCACATAGGCTTGGTATAAAGGTAGAAGGACCCTAGCGTCCCTTGATGTAATATTATTTCTTATGGCCCATAGGATCCTATTTGCCCCACCAATAATCGTGTTAGTCTGTTCAGAAAATTTTAAGTCATCTATCAATACTCCTAGGTCTTTTTCCAGTGTTATTACTGACAGTATGTTACTAATCAGGTGATATGGGTGCTTATTTTTGTGTCCCAGGTGCATGACTTTACACTTATCAATGTTGACAGTCATGCTCCATATTTTTGTCCGCTCAGTGATATTGAGATCTCTCCGTGTTCACATAATATGCTCTTTAGTACTGCAGACACCCCCCACTTTCAAATCATCTGCAAACCTGATGTTATCATTGCATGTTTTTTCTGTAATATCAGCAATAAAAACCTGGAAGATATATTGGCCCAGCAGAGAGCCCTGGGTTACTCCACTCGTGACTCCCAATTCTCCAGAGCAGTGTCCATTGATGGCCACCCTCTGGGTTCTTCCATCCAACCAGTTCTGTATCCACTTTATGAATTCTTCTTGTACATTTCTCTGTTCAAATTTAATAGTTATGTAATCATGACATACCCTGTTGGAAGGCTTTACTGAAATCAATAAAGATAATGTTCCTAGGGAATTTTGTTATCTAGTCTTTTATTTACTTTTTCATAAAAACATAATAGGTTTGTCAGGCATTTTTTTTTTTTTTTTTTTCTTTTTAACAGAACCATGTTGTGTACGGTCTATACTACCCAACTGTTGGTCCAGATGCTCTTTAATGCTGCCTTCCAAAATATTTCCCACCAGGGATGTCAAACTGATAGGCTGGTACTTTTCAGCCTTTGTTTGGTCTCATTTTTATGTTGCTTGCACGCATGTGCAAGAAACGTAGTGCCATCATCCGAGTTTTCGGAGGTGTGTCAGCCCGTCTTCCAATGCATTCAGTGTGTTTGCAGGCGCGGACCCAGTTAACCAATCACTGCTGTAGCTGTCTATGACAAGGTGAAAATGCAGTGGCATACAGTTCAAAGGGAGAGCTCCACTTCAGTGAGCAGGCTCTCCCCACTTACCTGCACAAGCACGCGTATTGCGTGCTGATGCGCCTCCCAGCACACTGTATGGCGGCAGGGGTGCCCAATCCCGTCGGCTCCACGCCCCAAACAGCTGTCCAGGTGCCACGCTGGGAGCCCACCCAGCGTGGCAAAAACTGTTATAGCCGACGGGGTGCCCAATCCCCATCGGCTCCAAGGCTGCATGCCCCCAAGCTTTGGTGCCATGCTGGAAGCCCACCCCAGCATGGCAAATCTTGTTTAGCCAGCAGGGGTGCCCAATCCCCGTCGGCTCAAGGATGCGCCCACCCAAAAAGCTTTCCCGGTGCCACGCTGAGGAGCCCACCCAGTGTGGCAAATCTGTTTAGCCGACTGGGGTGCCCAATCTCCCATCGGCTCCGTCCCCCCAAACAGCTTTCACTGCTGCCACGCTGAGAGCCCACCCCAGCGTGGCAAGCGTCCCGTCGTCTGAATTAAAAAAAAAAAAAAAACTGTAAATAAGAAAGCGTTCCATCGCTGTCTCCCACCCCCACAACCGCACCTACCCACTGCGCACCCTGCCTCCCCCCACACTCCCACCCCATACTCACTCCAGACTTGGCAAGCGATCATCGGTGCACCGGGAACACGTCTGCACTCTTCAAAGCCAACCGCGAACTGAGGAAATGCCGGTAAACTGTATAATGGGATAGATAGGGGTTTTTCAACTTTATTGCATCTCAGGCATTTTTTGGAATTTTTGCACCAAATTTTCAACATGGGGTTTTGGGACCCCTTCTCATGAATGCTGTCACTGTCATGGCGTAATTCGGGCCTGAAGGGTGATTTCACAGTCACTGCGCAAAATCACCTTTCCGGAACGATTAATGAAACAACACTGCCAGTGTTCATAAGGTGGGCTCTCAAAAAGCCTATTTTGAAAATCTGGTGGAAAAATTCTAAAATGACTTTCTGGCGTGCGTTGCGCAGTTCCTACGCACGCTAGTATGTTTGCGAATTTTCAATATTTTCACTCCAGATTTTCAACATTGCCATTTTACCACACCTCCTTATGAGCAGTACAGCTGTCATTTTTCACATCCTGCCCAAAACGTGTTTCCGCCCATGTAGCGCACAATGGCGTAGTTGGTGTGCAAAATCAATGTATGGGACACATTAAGAAAATCACAGTGACACTGTTCATGAGCAGAGGTCTTAAAATGGCTATGTTGAAAATTAGGTGAAAAAATTCCTAAAAATGACTTTTACGAGCATGCGTTACGCAGTTCCTTGCGCTTGTAGGTTCTGAATTTTCAGCCCTCCAGTGACTTCCAAATACCTAAACAGCACATAGAAACAAGCAACATTCGGCATTGACAAATGCTTGTTGAAGATTGGGGTGATATTGGCAGTCTTCCAGTTCAGGGGTACATAGCCAGTATTTAAGCTGCTTTCAAATAGTCTTTTAAGCAGATATAGGAGATGGTCAGACATTATTTTAGTCATTTTGCCTGTGATGAGGGCTGGGCCTGGTGGGCAATCATCCCTTATGAGTTTAATTTTTTCAGATAATTCCTCTTCAGTGATGGCAATGTATTCTGTATGGTTAGAGTCATAGTTAAGAGGTATGTTCTGTTTGGTGCCATACATGCCACTAAAGTATGTATTGAAAACCTCTGCCATATTCCCGGCTTCATGTACCACCTGATTATTGTGATCTAGTGGCTCCACCCTACATGTTTGTTCTTTAGCTCAGTGTTTTTCTTAGAGTTTCTTATTGGCATCTTACATTTCTTTTCTAGTTGTTTGTATTTGTTCCAGTAGTGTGGTGTTTGTGTTTTTTGTAAGTTTTAAATGCCTTGTGGGTTTATTTTGTATTAATTTCCTAATCAATTGCTTTTTTTTTTTGCTCTTCATACCAGGCCCTGTAACTATCCTGGGGTCTCCATTTGCTGGTTGTTTAAATCTCATTGTCCCCGAGAGCTACATTCGCAAACGAGAACACACCATATAATCCAACCTTTAGACTCCACAATATGCATGTCAGCTTAATTAGATTTCAAAGAAATAAGTTGTAGGAAGGTGTGAAATACTACATTTACCTTCAGTTGTCTTTGCAAACTGAGTAGTAATGCAGGTTTTTTTTTTTCTCTTTAAACTGCATTCAGTTTGTGTGTTTCCAAAGAGTTTTTGCAGGGTATTTATTCTTTCAGCACAGATACACATGGGTGATGTGACATGTTCTCATATGCTAATGCAGCTCTCATGGACAATGAGATTTCAACAACCATAAAATGGAGAGCCCCACGGTAGTCACAGGGGGCTACCATGAACTGTGAAAACAAACTAAAGCAAACACGTACAGCCCTAACAACTACAGGAAAAGAGTTGTCTGCTGACACGGAAACAATAAAATTTCAAAAGTGCAGCAAAAGTTGGGCATCACGGAACTGACCATAAGACTTAAAGATTAAGTAATGTTTAAATCATTCATTTATTAACGTAAATAGATAAAAAATGGCAGCATAACCTCCCATAAAAGCACCAATGTTTCAAGTCATACTCGACTCTTTATCAAGGTGTAGCCAGAGTACAAAATTTCACTCCATTTATACAGTTATACAGATCACATGACATTTTCAAATCCACCAGTCACCCCAGGTTAGTGAATCATTCATTTATCCCATTACAGGACAAGAGTTTGTTAGTACTCAGACATACAAGTAAAATGCAGCACAGCAAACACAACTTGAACGAATTACATCACACTAATAAAGTACCTCAATATAAAATCTATTAAAAACTATACATTTTCGTTACAATATACCTTTATAAATTATATAGCACCATAAGTTTATATGCAGAGGGAATCCATTTTCCTATGGCATTTTTCATTACAGTCACCTCATATTTGACCTTTAGCATCGATCTTTTAAAAATGGTACTAGACTGAATTTCTCATTCAACCATGCTTATGCTGTTATTTTTTATCTGTTTACATTAATTAACAGTTATGGGGCCACAAATAAGACATGATGGGAGTGGTGCAGTGTAGTGATTGTGGAGCGGCAGTCTTCTGGGAGCCTTTCTGAAGGATGCGATGCTGTCCCATCTGCAGGCACCTCTCTGGGGTGAGGGAGGAGGTTGCTCATCTCCAGGCTGAGTTGCCCAGGATTCGGGGGACCTCTCCACCCAGGGATCACCAGGGCGCCCCTTTGAGGGTTGCCAAGAAAGAGGAGCAGCTGGACCACAGTGGGCTCAGGGAGGGTAACGGTGGTGGAACAGAGGTGCATCCCTCCAGCTGTCCCGCTCCACAATTTATACGCCATTTTGGTAGAGTGTGGTTCTTCCATGGAGGTACCCACAGTGGAGACCAAGAAGGATGCTGGGAAACTCCACAAAGGAGACCCACAGGAGGGTGGCATGGGACCCCATAAGGGAAGGAAACGACTCCTGGTGAGCGACTCCATTGTTAGGAGGGTAGAACTGGGGATGGGGGGAGAGGAAGGTAAGGTGCCTGCTTGGCAACACGGCTTGGAGGGACAAGGAGCGAATCCTCAGGATTGTGGGATCAGCTGCACAGGGTAGGGAGCTGGATGTCATTGTCCACCTAGGGACAAATGACTTGGCTAGAAAAGGGATCAGAGCAGTGCAGAAGAAGTTTGTGGAGTTGGGTAGGGGCCTTAGACAAGTAGCACGCATGGTAACCTTCTCAGAGGTGCTGACTGTCTATGGCATGGGTGAGGCTAGGGTGCTCCACACCATGGGATTTAATCAAAGGTTGAAAAGCTGTTGCAGAGCTCAGGGTTTTGGATTCACTGGGGATCCACCTGGAGGGATACAGGCCTATACTGATGCAATGGTCTGCATCTGTCCAGGAGGGGAACCAGGATCCTAGGTGATAGGTTTAAATGCTTCATTGGCAAGCATTTAAACTAACGAGGATGCACTGAAAAGGGCAGGAAATCCTAGCCCCCAAAAAAAAAAAAAAAATCAGGGTAATTAGTGAGGTAAACACCACGATACAGAAGTCAATAGGGAGAAGGGCAGGGGTAAATGGAGAAAAAGGCAAAGGCACTAAGGACATGGATGGGGCAAAAAGGGGTAAGGCCATCAAAACATGGAGGGTAATGAGTACCAGTGCCCGTAGTTCTAGGTAACAAGCTCTCTGAACTGGTGGCCTTGATGGAAGTGGGATGCCTGGATATCTTGGCAGTCACATAAACATGGTACACAAAGAACCATGACTGGGATGTCAACATACCAGGGTACACAATCTACAGGAGGGACAGGGAGGGTAGAAGAAGAGGAGGAGGAGGAGGAATAGCTCTCTAAGTAAAGGAAGGGATCAAAGCAATGGAACTAAAGGGTGAACAGGGAGGAGAGGAGGCACTGTGGGTCACACCCTGGAGACTGTAAATGGCACCACAATTCACACATACACAGACCTCCATCTCAGGGGGAGGAAATGGACAAGGAAATGATAGAAGACATCCTTAGGATGGCAGAAAAAGGGGAGATATTGTTGATGGGGGACCTGAATATGCCAGATGTTAACTGGAGCACCTTTGCTGCAGCCACATCCAAAAGCAGGGTTATTCTCGATGCCCTACAGGGGGCACACCTCAGACACCTAGTGTTGGAACCCACTCAGAAGGGAGCAATCTTAGACCTGGTACTCTCAAATGGGGACACAGAGAGGATATCAGATCTGGAAGTAGGTAGCCATCTGGGAACAAGTGATCACCAGACAGTGTGGTTCACGAAAAACACAGCCGCAGAGTAAAGCCATACACAAGTGAGGGTACTGGACTTTAGGAGGGCTGACTTTGTGAAAATGGGAGAGTGCCTCAGAAAAGAACTAGCAAACAGGCAGGAAGAATGGGTGGAGGAACAATGGGGAAACATCAAAACTGCCATCGGAGAGGCAAAAAACCTTTGTGTGACGCAAACAAACATATCAAAACAAAAGAAAAAAACACTATGGTTCTCAAAAGAGGTGGCAGGGAAGGTTAGGGAGAAAAGATAGCATTCGGGAAGTATAAGGAAACACATAAGGAGCAGGACAGAGAACTGTACCAGTTAAAGCAGAAGGAAGCGGGGAAGGTAGTCAGAATAGCAAAGGCCCAAACCGAGGAAAAGATGGCAAACTCGGTTAAGAAGGGGGATAAAACCTTTTATAGGTACATTAGGGAGCGAAGAAAGACCAAGGGAGGGATAGTGAGGCTTAATGAAAGGAAGGGTGGGTGGGAAGAGAGGGACAATAAAAAAGCAGGGATACTGAACGAATACTTCTGCTCAGTATTCACAAAAGAGGAGGAGGGGGAGGTACTTAATCCAATCAATAGAAGCACTCTGGATAGGGAGGTCAATACTAATCCTTTTACAGACGAAAGGGTTCTGAAAGAACTCCTAACACTGAAGGTGGACAAAGAAATGGGGCCTGATGGGATTCACCCCAGAACTCTAAAAGAACTAAGGGGAGAACTAGTGATACCACTAACTATCCTTTTTAACAAATCATGGGAGGATGGTGTTGTACCCAAGGACTGGAGGAGGGTGTATGCGATTCCCCTTCACAAAAGTGGGAGCAAAGCAGAGGCAGGAAACTACAGACCTGTTAGCTTGACCTCAGAGGTAGGGAAAATGATAGAATCACTTCTGAAAGAAAGAATTAATAATAATAATAATAATTTTATTTGTATAGCACCTTTCAATATATCAAGGTGCTGAACAAGTTTGACAGTTCAAACACTACATAAACAAACATATACATAAAATCAGCATACAACAAGATAAAATATATAATAATAAAATCCAAAGCATTAATAAATAATTAATTATCTAAAAAAGCCATGCTCCACAAGTAAGTTTTCAGATCCTTTTTAAAGAGTTCCAAGGAGGTGCACTACCGTAACCGACATAGTAGAAGTTCAAAAAGTGGGTGCAGCATATGAAAATGCTCTGCTGCCAGAAGATTTCAAGCTCACTCTTGGGATCTCTAACAACCCCATGTCGGCCGAGCGGAGTGATCGGTCAGGGCAGTAAGGCACCAGGAGGTCTTTCAGATAGGCTGGACTCTGGTCGTGAAGGGCTTTGAAAGTCAACAAAATGACTTTAAAGGTGATCCGCCACCGCACAGGCAGCCAGTGCAGTTCGCACAGCATGGGAGTAATATGACAGAAACGACTTGTCCCAATCAAAACCCGGGCTGCAGCGTTCTGCACCAGCTGTAGGCGACGGATTTCAACCCCAAAAAGCCCAAAGTACAGGGCGTTGCAATAGTCTAAGCATGAAGATACAAAAGCATGAACCAAAGTAGGCAGGGAGTCAAACGGAACAAGATGCTTCACCCTGGCAATGTTCCTGAGATGATAGAAGGAAGTCTTGACAACAGCTGACACCTGAGCTTTGAGAGTCAGCCTATCGTCAGAATGAATCAAACTACGCACCTGTTCTGAGGACGGCAAAGATACTCCACCAAGAATAATTCCAGATGGAGCACCGATATCCGGCCTCACCACCCGACCACCAGGATCCACTACCAGCACCTCTGTTTTCTCCGAGTTCAACTTTAGCCAACTAGAATCCATCCAGTCTTGGATCTTCCTCAGACAGTTGTTAAACACCGAGAGAGCTCCACCCTGGTCGGGTGCAAAGGACAGATAGAGCTGGGTGTCATCCGCATAGCAGTGAAACCTCAGCCCATATCGTCTAATGATACCTCAGAGGGGCAGCATGTACACTGCAAACAACATGGGCGACAGCACGGATCCCTGGGGCACTCCACACAACAGAAGGGATTGGGTCAGAGGAAAAAATCCCCGACATAACTCTCTGCGATCTCCCGGTAAGAAATGACGTGAACCATTGCAGAACGGTTCCAGACATTCCACAAATTTGCCCCAGATGAGCTAATAGCACCATGTGGTCCACTGTGTCAAAGGCTGCAGAGAGATCAAGAAGAACAAGAATGGAACGTCTCTTGATCCTCGCCATCAGAAGATCATTTAACACCGAACCAGCGCAGTCTCGGTACTATGTCTTTACGGAAGCCCGACTGGAAGGATTCATAGACATTATGGATGGTTAAATGGTCATCCAGTTGAACTGCTCTGACCTTCTCGATAACCTTCCCAATAAAGGGAGGTTAGAGATAAGTCGATAACTAGAATAAGAGTCCGGGTCCAAGGAAGCTTTCTTCAAAGAGGAGTTACCACAGCCTCTTTCAAGGAACAGGAAACTCACCTAATTCCAAGGAGCACCAGACTATTTGCGCCAGGACGGACCAATGATGTCAAAACAACCCAGAATAAGGGAGTCAGACCGGGATCAAACCACAACATGGGAAGCATAAATGGATGATCCTCATAATGTCCATGAACTCAGGTAGTCGAAAGGAACTCCAAGAGAAATGAGGCACTGTCATCTCATGCTGACCAAAGCTTCACCCATAGAGCTTGCCAGACCCAAGTTCTTCCTGATGTCGGCCAATTTTAGTTGCAAAGTATTGAGCGAGCTCATCGTGACTCTGCTTCATGAAAAGCTTTCCGAACATGCAGGCAGGCTGGGCTTGCACAGTCTGTCTACAGTTCGGAACAGCTGAGCCGGTCGATTCTGAGCAACTGCAATCTCCCTGGACAGGAATTCTGCCTTCTTATGGGTGATTGCAGATTGATATTAACATAATGTTCCATCAATCTAGAGTGGTCGGCATCAAGGGCGGACCTGCGCCAGCGACACTCTAACCTTCGCCCCTGTCTCGCATCTCCTCAGGGTCCCATCAAACCATGGGGCTCCGGGCGAAGGGATCTGGGCGCTCACGAACAGGAGCAACAGCCGGAACGGTGAGCCATCGTGACGGCCTTATTATAGGGGCAACACTAATGCTTCTGGGCCATTGCTCACCGAACCGAAGGATGAGAGGTCAAGGACCGCCGCTAGACCTTGTGGAGTAACATTCCGTAATGGGCGGTACCTGACCATCTCCACAGGGGCTGGTCTTCTCAGGGTGGTGCAAAAATTGAACCTCACGATGTGGTGATCAGACCAGGCGACTGGTTCCACCCCCATGTCGGATGCGTTGATCCCTAGAAGGAAGACTAGATCTAAAGAGTGTCCAGATTTGTGCGTAAATGTGGAAACCACCTGTGTAAGGCCCAAAGAAGACATCAATTGGAGGAAGTCATTACCCAAATTTGAGAGTTCATCGTCGACCCAGGCATTGAAGTCACCCAGGACCATCAACCTGGGCGACTCAAACGACATGTCGACGAGGAAGTCTGCTGCTTTCTAAGCGTCTCCATCTCCGGGTGGGCGGTAGATGAGGACGATTGACGCCTACACCTGCTCGACTGTACACTCAAAAGACCCAGTCTCACCGACTACCACATTCGTGAGACCAATTCCGTCTTAAAACAGACTGCAACCCCCGCCCCTGCGGTCCAATCTCAGGCGGTGTATCACCGAGTACCGGCGGAATCCCAGCCTCCAAAGTGGGGCCAGAGTTTTCATCCAGCCAGGTCTCGTGATGCAGGCCAGGTCAGCAACCAACAAGATCGGCAATAATAGCGGTCTTATTCCTAACAGACCTGGCATTGCATAACACCGCCAGTTGGACAAACTTCAGGGTTGTCAAGCCTATCTGCCCACTAATCTCTGTGGTGCCCTTGGGTATGGCTATCAGACAGGAAAACCTCGATCTGGATTCATTTACGCCCAGGGCGCCTGCAAACCTGACTACCCCGATGCGATGGACCCGCTCATTCATCCACCCTGTTTGACCTTCCCGAACAATACCCCAGAGGCTCTACAAGCGCTGGTAGGTGTCAAAATGAAGAGGAGGAGTGACAAAGGGGCGGAGGGCTCGAAGGGAGGAGGATGAATAGTGCACCACCGTGGGAGCTAAAGGCCAACACATGTTGAAGCTTAAATAAGATAAACCAAAACCCACAACAAAACTAATTAACAATCAATTTAACAAAATCATAAATATAAACTTAAAAAAGAAAAAGAAAAATCTAAACCTAAACTGTTACCCCCTAAATTGTTGCGCTCCTAGAGGCCAGCGGGGCACAGGACCCAAGACAGCATGGATTCACAGCGGGAAGGTCATGCCAGACGAATTTGATAGATTTCTTTGGCTGGGTGACCAAAAGTAGTAGACCAGGGAGGAGCTGTGGGCATGGCCTACCTAGCCTTTAGCAAGGCAGTTGACACAGTCCTGCACGAAAGATTAATAAACAAATTAGCCAGCCTGGGAGTGGGTCCCAGGGTGGTAGCCTGGGTGAAAAATTGGCTAGACAACAGGACACAGAGGGTAATAGTAATCCAAGTCCACTCTGAAGAAAGGGGAGTTACTAGTGGGGTACCGCAGGGTTTAGTATGGGGTATGGTCCTTTTTAATGTCTTTATAAGTGACACTGCAGAGGGACTGAAAGGAAAAGTATGCCTCTTTGCAGAGGACACAAGGATCTGCAACAGGGTTAATACAAAAGTGGGGGGTGGAAAAGATGAGAAGGGACTTCGTAAGGTTGGAGGAATGGTCAAATGTATGCCAGCTTAGATTCAATGCAAAGAAGTGCACCTGGGAAACAAAAACCCAGAGGAAGAGTACACAATGGGGGTAGGTATTAACAACAACAAAAATGGAAAGGGACCTGGGGGTAGTCATATCAGATGACCTTAAGGTAAGCAAGCAATGTGATAAGGCAGCAATGATGGCTGGGGGGATACTGGGATGTATAGGGAGAGGCATCACCAGTAGAAAAAGGAAGTTGTTATCCCTTTGTATGGACAGTTCGTGCGATCCTATCTGGAGTACTGCATGCAGTTCTGGAGACCCCATCTCCACAAGGACATAGACAGCATGGAGGCAATCAAGAGGAGGGCAACTAAAATGGTGCAGGGTCTGCAACAGAAGCCATATAGAGAGACTAAAAGAGCTTAACAAGTATACCCTTGAGGAAAGGAAGGAGAGGGAGGACATGATAGAAACTTTCAAATACCTCAAGAGAATAAACGAAGTCCAAGAGGGGAGCATCTTTCAGAAAAAGAGATGTGCAAGAACAAGGGGGCACAATCTGAAGATAGAGGGGGGATGGCTCATCGGCAATGTGAGGAACTATTACTTACTCAGAGATGGTGGTGGACGCATGAAACGGCCTGCCTGAGGAGGTTGTGGGGTCAGAAACAGTGGAGGAATTCAAGAATGCATGGGACAGGCATAAGGCAATTCTGTTGGGGGGAAGGAAGAAGTAGGCTGTTGGTGAACTAGGATCTGCAGCTTATCCAATAGGTAGGGAAATGGCAGACTAGGTGGGCCAAGCAGTCCTTATCTGCCGTCAAAGTCTACATTTTATGTTTCTAATGAATGATTTAAATGTAACAATCTTTAAGTCTTACAGTCAGTTCTGTGATACCCGACTCTTGCTGCACTTTTGAAACGTTATTTACGTCTCGGCTCCAGTTTATATTTTAAGTAGCCGCCTACTAGAACAAAACAATGCAGTTTACATGATAGGAGGGTGTAGTTTTCCTTTAATATATACACAAGGGCTAGGAACCTCCCACATTCCCTTAAGCCATTTCTGTGCAGGCCCACACACAGCTGTGCAGACTCCAGCAGTTACAGGCACCCTCTGATTATATGCAGCCCTTGGCATGAATTCCCAATTCCTTACTGGTGGGAAAACAGTTAGCTCCCTCTTATGGCTGGCCACTGATAATTTATACAAATGTATTTATGATCTTACCACCCGCAATGTGGATGCTTGGTTCCTTATTGGGATCACTATCCCTAAAGAACAAGGTGAATATGACTGGCAACAAATCTGGGAATGTATAAACATACTGTATTAAGTCCGACACACATGGGCTCATGCAGTGCAAGGTTCTCCATAATATATAGTGCACATCTGTGAAGTTGCATAAATTGCATAAACTAGTTAAGGATACCTGTCCAAGTTGTGGTGAAGGACAGGGCACATTACATCACATTTTATGGTAATACTCTGAAGCACAGCCACTCTGGCAATCCATAAAAACTAAGCTCGCCCCATTATGAGGGCTGGATGATGGCTTTACCCCATCTATTTGTGTTGTGGATGACTATAAGCGGCATAGAAATACCATGTTGCCCTAATCTCTGCAGGTGCCAAAAAGGTTTTGTTATACATACTACCAACATAAAAGTATGATATGCAAATGAATGCAAGTTTGTCAAACACTATGTTTTTACTTGTATAATGTCTGCCATCTTACTATTATCTGAATGTATCAATTTAGTATGCTGTGCTGGGGATCCTGTTTTGTAAATCTGTCGTCTGTGTTGTCTGTTATACTGGAAATTCAATAAAATATACTAAAAAAAAAAAAAAAAAACAACTTGTCTTTGCAGTACGAGAATCATCATATTGCCTGGATGGACTGCTTAATTCTTCTGTGATGGTCCAGGAAACAGTTTGCACCCAGTGTAAAAAAGTTTCTGAGACAGCATGGTTTGCCAGTTACAGCAGTTCTCTTTTTAGACAACTCTCCTGCCCATTCTGAAATGCTCAAAATCAAAACAGCTCATGGCAGCATTAAGTGTGTTTGTCTCCTTCCCAACACCACATCAAAAATCCAGCCATACAACGGAGTGATTCTTGAAATATTTATGAGAAACTACCAAAATAAAACTGCTTCATACTGTTCTGAATGAGAAAAATGAGGAGAAACCTCAGCAGGATGCCATTAAAGCCTTAAACTTGAAAGACGTGGTCTACATGGCAGTGGAGGCTTTGGGGATGGTGAGAGCTGAAACAATAATAAAGGCCTGGGTACGATCTGGCACTGGCGGGAACTACATGCAGCCATGGAACTGCCAGATGATGAATCACACTTAACACAGTCTGACCCTGCAATGGCGATTGGGTACATCGAGGGCAGCGAGGGGGCTGCGGGCTGGCAAGCACTGAAGTGCCACATATACAGTAACACCGGAGACTGAAATTGAGCAACTTACTGGCAGCTAAACTTACCCTTGGTGTTACCAATGAGCAAACTGCTGACTAGATGGCTTATGACATTTAGTGGGATGGTCATGAACACATAATGGATGACTGTACTGTCAATTCCGTGACAGAGAGAGAGAGAGAGAGAGTGAGTCGGAATAGGATTCGGACAGTGAAGAGGAGGGGAGGAGCCAGCAAAGTCTGTTACGGGCAACAAAGTGATCAAGGCATTCATTACCTGTTTGTCATGGTTGGAACAGTCAGCCTAAAAGCAACCACACTCCTCCTGTTTCCATTGAGAAATCTTCATAGTCAGGTTGCAACAAACAGAGCGGGACAGCTGCAGCAGAAGTCTATCAAAGACTACTATTTATTTATTTTGTTTTCTTTTTATTTAGTATGCTTTTTGTTGCTGCCTTGCCGCTGGTCCTCAGCCCAGTCACGGACCCTTCTGCTCCCACTCCCAAATTAGCTACAGCTCCTTGATACCCCCTGGCCTGGCTTACCCCCCAGGGTGGGGTTGTGGCACTGATCCATAGTGACACAAACGACGGGACAGGTCAGGGAGCCAGTCTGGGAGCTGATTGAAGCAAAGGGCAGCTTCATTAAGGCAGCTGGCAGTGGTTTTCTCCCCAGTGTACGGGGGCGTGGATATGCAATGTCAGCCAGCATCCGCCCCGCCCCCTGAATGTATTGGCGTTGGCATATGTGGTACACCCAGCCTCCGCTAGGTGTCTGTATAACTTCGAACACTACCACCCTCCCCCCTGGAGAAGGGGGGCAGTCACTGGACGCTTGATCCTTCTCCCCCGGCCAGCCCTCTGATGTCCCGGGTCCGTTCCCGAACCCGGGTCACTGGCATCACAGGTCAGCACCCTACCCCTGATCAAAGACTTCTAAAAAAAAAATGCTGTACTGTAACGCACAAGCAAGTGGTCTTTACACTGCATGCTGTGAAGCACAAACACCAAGCATAAAAAAATCTTCACTTAAACTACGTTTTGAGACACATATTATATATACAGTATGATACATGTACTGTAGTAGGTATAATATTTAAACGGACATCAAAACTGAGCAGTGCCATTGAAATCAATTGCGGACCCAATCTAGCGAATGTTCAGTTATCTGAGCTATTCAACAGCCACCCAACCAGTCTGGATATTCGAGGTTCTACTGTATGCTATTTGCAACTGTATGCTCTATGTTCATATGTTCATGTGTAACTGTATGACTTCTATAGTACGATCCTGAAAATAGGCTGTGCCTAGTGATCTTATGCCTTTTAAATATAAATAAAATTCACATTCAAATTCACTGCCTCAACCTTGATACACACAAAAACTATTGGTGAACCAACTCCTCTTACCCTCATTGAAATATGATGTTGTAATACATGGGACAGCAAATATGACCATGCTGTACAAACTCCTTGGTGCATAACAGTATCTCCCTTTATGCCCCTTACTGTTTTCCAGGCCTCATATTTTCATTTCCCATTACAGGAACCTGCATTCTTGCAAGGATGCAGTTTTTGTGTGTGTGTGTGTTTGCTCTTGAGTTTCTCCCCTTAGAAAGCCATAGTCCTCTCTTTTCCAACCCAGTCTGCCCAGATGATCCCAGTCTAGTCAATCTCCGCAGACCCTAAATGGTTTCTGGCGACCCTCCTCCTTCCCTGCCTATTTACTAATATTCCCTTATGTCTATCCCATGCATGCCTGAAGGCCACTACTGTTTTTGTCTCTGCCACTTCTGCTGGCAGTTTCTTTTAGGCATCCACCACTCTTTCAGTGAAGTAGTACTTCCTCAGATTCCTCTTTGCGCCCACCCCCTCGGCTTCACAGCATGCCCCCAATACTGGTGCTCTTTCTCATATGAAAGACTCCCTTCCTGGGTCCTGTTTCCCCTATAAGGTAGCTGTAGGTCTCTCTTACGTCACCTCTCATTCCATCTTCCTAGGACTTTTGAAGCAACTCATGTACCATTTTAGTTGCTCTCCACTGGACTGCCTCCACCTTGTCTATTTCCTGTCTGAGGTGTAGCCTCCAGAACTGGACACAACACTCCAGGTGGGGTATCACACATGAGTGATACAGAGACAGCAACACCTCCCCTCCTGCTGCTGGAGATACCTCTCCCTATGCATCCTAGCATCCCACTGGCCCTACCCCTTGCTCTATCACACTGCCCTGCCACTTTGAGATCCTCAGATAGGATAGCCTCAACGTCCTTTTCTTGCTTAGTGATTGTCAGCATCTCCCACCCTTCCTATACTTCGCTCCAGGGCCCCTAAGCCATAGGTGCAGGATTTAGCACTTAAACATGAGTACTGTTCGATATCCTCATCTTAGTAATAAAGACTGAAGAGTGGCGGAGGAAATCAGACATGAAGCATACAGTGGCAACATACTACACAACTGAAATTGTAAACATTCTGGGGTTCGATGTATGCACAGAACAGGCTGCAAGAGACTGTAGGACTGTGGATGAACACAGTACTGCCTGTTGAAAAGGTTACAGTTGAGTAGATTTTCTCACGGCAATATTTAAAGAACTGCCTCGGAGAGGATATAGATCTGAACTGAAATGCAGAACTAAGGGCTGTGGGGACAATACTTATTTGGGTGTGGAGGTCACTGTCTGGTTAATGTGCTAACTATTTCGGCTCCTGACCCACTTCCTGGACATCAGGGCAATGACAATCATGATAAAATGCAATAATATACCAGGGTGACATTTTTTTTTATTTCTGTAAACAAACAGTAATCATTTTATTTTTCTTCTTATTTATGAGGAACATGCAATACCTATTTCTGCACTTTAGACTTTCTGGCACTCCTTGTGTTCTTTTTAGAGTTACTGATGCATCAAATAAATGATTAAATCATTATACTTAAACAAACTGGTACCTAAATCCAAAATACCACCCCCCCCCCACCATGTGACATCATAATTTCCAGAGCACCAGTCTGAAGTCACAAGCAAAGGAAGATGGGTCCCGTTTTCAAAGGAGTTTTGCTGTAGGCATCAAGTGGGAGAAACCATTTTAAAAATAGGGCCCCATGATTTCAGATTCAGACAAGCAGTTATACAGATCCTATTTTCATGCAAATCTCCTGGTATTATGAACTAGCTGTCACATTTTTCCCAGAAACATCTGTAGCTCATTTACTACACAGGTACTATACATACACTCAGTCTAGAAAATGATCATATACAGGTTACTGTGACACACAAAACCACTTTAACAGGGATTTTACATTCAGGGCTTTTTTATCTGTTTTTCCTTCCTGGTCCTGCTGTTGCCCTAAACTCCTGCCCTGGCTTCCTATAACCCCAATTTTGTCCCTAGAGGTGGGGATAAAGAGGGTGGACCATGCATGCCTGAATGTACTTGGCTTCATGCTGTAGACGTATGTAATTTCCCCTACTTTGTGTTTGCTTGTACGCATGTGCAAGAAACATAGTGCCACCATATGAGTTGTCGTAGGTGCCTCACCTCTCTTCCAATGCATTGCTCCTTCTTGTAGGCGCGGCCTCACCACACCCATAAATGTTCGAGCTGTCTATGACAGCAGTTCAGATGCAGTGGCATACAGCTGAAAGCAAAACACCGCTACAGTGAGTGGCAGTAATGTGTAGGCAATTTGCATACTGCCACTGGCAGTATGCAAAGTGCCTACACTCAGCACTGCATGAGAACAGCTGTCATAGACAGATCCGGTTTTTTTTTCGATCCCCCTCCACAAACAAAAACACCCACATAGTATGCTGGGAGCCCACCCCAGTGTGCTCATGCACTCTCCCCCACACCGTATTGCCAACGGGGGTGCCCAATCCCCCGTCGGCTCCACTGTACCCCCAAAAACCAGACTTCCAGGTGCCATGCTGGGAGCCTACACCAGCGTGGTAAAAGTCCGTATTGCCGACAGGGATGTCCAATCCACCCGTCTGTTCCACTGTATCCCCCCCCCCCCCAAAACCAGACTTCCATGTGCCACAGGGAGCCCACCCCAGCATGGCAACGTCATATTGCCGATGGGGTGCAAACCCGTCGGCTCCACTGTATCCCCAAAACCAGATCTCCAGGTGTCATGCTGGGAGCCCACCCAAGCATGGCAAAAGTTCGTATTGCCAACAGGGGTGCCCAATCCCGTCGGCTCCACTGCCCCAAAAATACTTCCAGCTGCCATGCTGGTAGCCCACCCCAGCATGGCAGCAGTCCCGCCTCCTCTTCCTAAATAAAAGGAAATAAACTGTGAAAACAAAAAGCGGTCCCTCATTGACTGTCTTGCCCCATCCTCCAACCCGCACCCACCTCCCCATACTTACCTCCGGAGCACAGCGCGACGATCTTTGATGGATAGGGAACACGTCTGCACTCTTCAAAGCCAACCGCAAACTGCAGTAATGCCAGTAAGCTGTATAATGGCACAAAATTTTTTTTTTTTCTAAGTTTGATGCATATCTCTGCCATTTTGGGGAATTTTTTCACCAAATTTTCAACATGGGGTTCTTGGGGCCCCACCTCATGAACTAAGTCACTGTCATTTTGTAATTCAGTCCCGAAATGTGATTTTGCAGTCACTGCACGGAACCACCTTTAGGGACATAGTAATGAACTGACAGTGGCACAGTCCATGAGGCAGGCCCCCCCAAAACCCTAAGTTGAACATTTAGTGAAAATATTCCCCAAAAATTACTGTTATGAGTGTGCATTGAACAGTTTCTACGCACGCCCATAAGTTCGCGAATTTTTATTTTCACTCCAGATTTTCAACATTGCCATTTTACCACACCTCCTTATCAGCAGTACAGCTGTCATTTTTCACATCCTGCCCAAAATGTGTTTTTGCGCATGTAGCACACAATGGTGCAGTCAGTGTGCTAAATCAATGTTCGGGACAGATTAAGAAAATCACAGCGACACTGTTCATGAGCTTGACCTCCCCAGTTATTACTGCTTGCACTTCCCTTGCGGTCACCTAAGTTGCAGCGCTCGAGAGAAAGCTGACATAAACCCCTCTCTGGAGAGGAAAGGCGTCTTCTAGGACCCTCTGAAGTCCCAGGTTTGTTCTCCAACCCATATGGACAGTGCCATGAGTGTCAGCCCTGATGGGCCAACCCTAATTTAGTGCTCTCTAATCTTCATGCCAATTGTAAAGGTTGGTGATACGGTCTTTATTTACTGCACAAACACTGCAGGATTTAATTTCTAGGCTGTAGATTTTCTTCATTTTACAGTTTCCAAACTGTTAAGCATATAATTCAGATACAGTATTTTTAAATGACTAATACAAAATACTGCCTTATTCAGAAGACTTTATAAAATCTGAGCAATCGCCTTATCAGCATGTGACAGTCAAGTGGCAGAAATCTGCCTCGAGCCAACTGCCTGGTGGGTGGGGAGGGAGAGCAGACACTCTGATCAGCTCCTCTTCATCAGTCAAACTATCTTAAAAACTAAGCTCTTAAACCTAATTTGCCAGTAACGGATCTACTTTAAGAGAAATAGCATCTTACTGAGCTATTGGCAGATATCTTTTTCACCAGAATCAGAGATGCAAAATCCGTGCAAGCAGCAGCAGCTAGATCCCAGACCATCCAAACTGAAGTCATCACAGCCTGAATCTCAGAAAGTGGGAGCAGCCTCACTGACACTTGAAGGACTGGAAACCACCAATGAGGCCTTGCTCATGGCAGTCCAGGAACTTAAAATGGACTTTAAGCAATCCACACATGACCTACATAAGAACTGGACATCTTTAACACCAAGGTCTTCACAATTCAAACCAGACTGGGTACCATGCAATCAGATATGAAGTCAACAGAGAATTTGGTGGGAAAGTCATCGGTGAAAACTTCAAGACTGCTCCGAGAGAATAAATTGTTTTGCCTAGGTCTTGAACACGTAGAAAGATGCGCGATCAGCAAATTTAAGATTCCTAGGGGCTGACGGAAGGAGACGAGGGCACTTATTTACTTAAATATGTGCTTGACCCATTGAATAATGTGTTTGCCTTAGAACTTACCGATAAGACGTACCATATCACTCCCAGAAAATGTTCATTCAACCTTGATTTACCTTGGCCCATTCTAATCACCACCCTGTGAGTGCATGTTCAGGATCTGGTGCTGACCCATGCTAAACAGAAAGGGACTCTCCTGGTATCAGCTGGACCAGCAGTCCTTCTTTTCCCAGACATAAGCTTTGCCACTAGGCAAAGATGCAAAACTTAATTTGGTCCAACTGGGTTTCTGGGAGCTGAGAAAATGCACGCACTGCAGTTCCCGACTCGCCTCAAAGGTCTGTACTAGGAGGGGAAAAAAAAAAACTAGCTTTTTTTCAGACCCAACCAAAGTCCAGAATTACTGTACTTCCAAAAACTCAAAGGAGAGTTTGCATCTTGGAAGGGGAACAGACTCAGGTTATGAGGGAAAGGGCTGACTTACTGTTCATGACTAGGTTTTTATTTTAACCATAACTATGATGTACCCAACAGTTACTGTTGTATCCTAGTTAAAAATCTGTTACGTAAACAAATGCTGCTAGACTTACTGTGAATTAGTATTTACAAATATAGTGTGCACACAGACAAGGTGGTGCTCAGGCACTACAAATAGGTATGTAAAATTAAGTTCCAAGCACACACCAAGCCTATAAGAAGGACGCCACAAAAGAAAAAGTATACTTATGGCATTAGATTTTATTGCAATAAAAACCACCATGCCCGACATGTTTTCGGAGCAAAAGCTCCTTTCTCAAAGGAGCTTTTGGTCCGAAAAATGTCAGGCATGGTGTTTTTATCACAATGAAATGTAAGCTATAAGAATACTTTTTCTTTTGTGGCATCCTTCCTATAGGCTTGGTGTGTGCTTGGAACTTAATTTTACATACCTTACTGTGAATTAGCTCTGTTTCAGATCCTCAGCAGAGAGGGAGTGCTGAGTATCAGTCCCTATAAGTGTCTTCTGCATTTTGATTATACCCGGTTTGGGCTGGATGGGAAATGCATCCCATACACTTGAACTTTTCAGAATCGCTGTTTTTTTTGGTTTTTTTGGTTGGCACGACAGTGCTTGGGTATTCTATGGTGGAGATTACTTATCCTGGCCAAAGATGGCTGCTGCCACATGGTGGTAGCACTTCTGACAAGTGTTACACGTACAACATTCCTTTGAGCAGCACATAGCAAAGGGGTCCAGGAATACCATTTTAGGAGCAGTGCCTTTCCACTCTCACCACACTCTTGGTAGATACTACCCTATGATCTGATACATTATCTATAGCTGGTTCCACATAGAGGTTTATTCCTATTCCTAAGTTACAAGTTGGACTTTTATCTATCTATTTAGGTACTCCTTTAATTTGACTTATTTACAGTCTCATTCTCAGTGGATAGGCTTGGTGCTTGTTTTGTAAATTGAAGGAATATTATTCCATATATTAGCAGACATATTAGTTTGGTGATTTTTTTAATCCAATGGTTTGCTCCTATGTGGCCACCTACGCCTTTCATTGAACCCGGTCAGCCCCCTCCAACCATCTTTACCAGTGGGGATCCACAAGGAGCAGGGTCTGGGAGCATCAGGGGTCATCACACATGGCCATAGAGACGCATAGTGTTTTTCTGTGGTTTCCTCCTGTTCCAAACCGAAGCAGTGGTGTGCACAGCTGGTGCACGTGCATGGAGGTGTGCATGCTCTCCTGGAAACCATGTGCTCCCTCCACCCTCCCGATGTAATGTCTGCTCCTTCCCCCAGACCTATGCTCTGACACCCACCTCCACCAGGTGTCAGCCCAGAGCAAGGAAACAAAGCCTGCCCAATCCGGAGATGACAGCAGCCCAGCGCCACTGTCATCATCGCCTAGCCCCCGCCACAGGGTCAGCTGTTTTGTGATCTTTATGTGGTTGATGTGAAAGCAGTCCTTATTATCAAACTATTGTTGATTTTTTACTGACATGGACACAATGGGTCATGTTCTGTGACCCCGCTGAGTGTTTCACTCTGAACTACCGTCTCTTAAGAACAAACACCCATGGTTTGCAGCAACTGGCTCATTTTGGAGGCTTTCTGGTCTGGTCTTGAGTGTGGATTTTCGTATACCCCACCACATGAAACTGAAAGATATAACAACTCTAATTATGATATGCCTTTTATGTATGACCTCTGTAACACTGAACCATGGAATTTTTCAGTGTAATTTATTGTCTTGAAAAGTTGCAAAAATAATAATGAAAAAAATGCCAACTGCCTGTAGAGTCAGCTGAACAGCAATTAAATTAATTTAAATAGCAAATGCTCAAGCTTTTCTTTGAAAACCAGCAATGCTTGGCCTTTACTGACACGGCAGGAGTCAAGGGTCTGTAATCTGCTGTATGGTACTGAAGAACCTGGTGGGAAGGTTAATGGGAGCAAATAGCTAAAAGCTTAGCCCTCCTACTCACCCCCCAATTAATTACACCAGTAAGAGCTAAAGCAGGGCGTTTCCTGACGAACTAAAAACACTGTACTTAATCTGGAAACTTCGTAGGAGTGTAATGAAATGACTCTTAAGTTTAACAACTCTTCAAAGAACAATTACAGCCCCCTAAATATTTGACTGCCTAAGTTACAATAAGCAGAAAAATACATTTGTTTTTGTGATAAACAAAAGAATACTCTGTAGCACAAGCTATTCAACACATTATTTTTGCTTCATTTCACAAAAGATACAGTCTGCCACAATCTCTATTATCTAATTGTTCTTACACCCACGTGTATAGTGAGAAATATCAGCTTTTATAAAATGGGCAAGATAAATCAACCAATTGCAGAAGCAGTTCAGTATGCATGAAATCTGTTCCATGCATGGGTACAGAAAAGGGCAGGCAGGAAAAAGGCCAAGATTCATGTGCCATGGAATGCTGGCATTTTTATGGGCAGCCAGCTTTTCTGTACCCACTGCAAGTATAACGGAAATGAAAGACTATTTATTTTGTTCCTGGCTGTGGACGGTGCGTTCCGTCAAGGTTTGCAGTAGCGGTCAGTCAGAACTCAGGTGTGCGAGCACTACCCTGCCACTGCTGCAGCGAGCCACTAAACGGTTGGGCTCGGTGCTGATAAGGAACTCCAGCATCACGCTCTCCACTGCCAGAGCTGAATAAATTGTCTAAAAAAAAAAAAAAAGCCAGTAGTACCAACCTGTTCCATAAACTTGCAGGGAGAAAGCGACAGACGGACATAGTCTGTAAAAGTAGTCTGCTGTTGTATTGAGTACTGTCAAGTACCCCAAAAAGGTGGTGCATCGTAGGAGGCACAGGTGGTGGCGGACCATACATACTCGTCCTGTTTTTCACTTCACCATAGTACTTGTAGGTGTAGCCCCTCACCCCTGCCTTTTTACTAAAACGACAAGTGGCATGTTGTTGGCGTTGGCAGCAATACCTGGTGGGGACCTGGGTTCGGGAAGGGTGAGGTTACCTGGCACAAGGGGACCTAGGTTTGGCTACTCTGCACAGGGGTACCGAAGTAAATCAGACTACAGGAAGCAATAACTGTAATGTCCAGAACCAGGATTGGGATTTTTCAGTGTGGCTTTTATTCATAACTAGCTTAACATAACAAAGCATAGATGAACCCCCAAGGGGCTACGTTTACTGATAATGCAGATTAGAGACTACAAGGCGGTCCACTTAAAGAATGAACCCATTTCTACTGTTTTCTGGCTCTGGACCCACTAGGCACACAGCCCGGACTTGCATGCGCTTTGGATACACAGCCCGACTGGCCCGGCTTCCTTGCCGGCCACTTGACTGACGGTCCATTTAAAGAATGAACCCAATTTACTTGTTGTGGCTCCCCACACCACTTAGAGTCTGTGACTCCTAGAGAGATTTTCTTCTTACTTCCTTCTGACTCCCATCAAACAAGGAGAATATTTTCCCAAGCTGTGGCTCCCCACACCACTTAGAGTCTGCGACTCCTAGAGAGATTTTCCAATTTGAGACCCACGTCTGGGTACCTACCTCATCCATGGCCAGGCGCATGAGGCAAGTAGCAATCACAGTAGAAATCCATAGAGGTGGACCTGGTTACTAAAGATGGGTGGTGTTCCCACCTCCAGCTCCCACAGCCCATACCAGGCCATTTCTCTGGACAAACAGAAACAAACTTCGAAATGTAGATTAAACGGTGGATGACCTGTAACACCCCCTCTACAACATTACTTGAATCCATAAAGACTTTAAATTTTGAACCTACTCCATTTGTTTGTCCTAGTACAATAGGCCTCCCAAATAGTAGTTCACATCCCAGCTTTCTTCACATTTTCCAAACTGAAGAAACATATTGTTTGCCCTCTCAAATTAGGAGCAAAACACTCACCCTTTCGTTGCAGGTGCCCCACAGGTGAAGTACAACTTCTTTCACTGTTATCAGACCAAAACAGAAACTGTAGAAAAAAAGCAGCTTTCTTCTTGTAGCAGACATTAGGGGATTGCCCCTGGAATCCACAGAGGGAGACGTTACTCCGTGAGGGAGGGGGGCACTGAGACCTGGACAGCGGTCTCCACCACTTAAAACTGGACACTGACCTTCTCCCAAGGAGGTAAACAGAAAACTGACTTTGAAAACTCCCAAGGTTCTATTTCACTCCCTGTGCTGCAGATTCCAATGTGGCTTATGCAGCTGCAACAGTTCTATGGTGATGTCATCTCTCAGTCTCAGCTGTGACTGAGAACAGAGTGAGACAGTGTGAAACCCATTTAACTGGAGTTTCACAAGCTGCCTTCCCTGCCTACCACTAGGTCTTACTGGGATTCTAGTAACTCTGAGTAACAAGGGGGTTACATAGGCGTTAGCCACATTAAAGAGAACTTTAATATGGTAGTCTAAAAATTACATTTAGCTGTTAAAAAACCCACTATCAGTCGTATTTCCATGTCATACTGCAGTCCCCCCAGGTTACTAAAGCGCTAAATGACATCATGAACGTTATGCAAATGACCTCATGAATATTAACACAATGTCCGTGGAAGGACTATTTTATCATACATTAGCAGCATTAAATGTTTTTTCTACATACAAGCAAGATTCGTTTAACTGCAAACAGTAAAATAAAGCTAAGATCCCATTTTATAAGCGCAATAAGACACTCCAGGTGTGAGCATGGAACAGATTTTACCGCATGCCAGGGGCTAAAGACACTTGGCCAAGGCCTTGTATCTTCTTATGCCCATAGCCGTGCCGTAAAATCTGTTCCATGCACACCCTGTCATGTCTTACTGCTTACTTGTTGCACATGTTGAGTACAGGAAGCTACTCAGCAAAACTTTACACCAATTCCCATCCAAAAAAATAATTATTTGTTACAGAAAAGGCACAGAAAGAAAACTTGCATTCCTTTATGTAAGGACCAAGCAACAAAGTAACCTAATCTACAGTAGCCTACAGAAATATAAAACTTTTTGTATGGAATATAGTTCATTATGAACTGGTTGCTGAAAATTCATCAACCTGACCGGTTGAGCCCTCTCCTTACCTGTGATTAAAATTCACAACATAATCACAGGTAAGAAAAGGTGTCAGCCAAGAGGTATTTTTACCCATCTGCCTGTACATTTCAGAAATCAGGCTGAAGTCGAGGTCAGGTCCAGGAGCTGCACAACAGGGCTCAAGTCGCCATCGGGAGCAGCCCCAAACAGCCATTTATCAGGTTATAGAGAATACTGGATGGCAACAATGCACAACCAGTGTGTTCTGCCACAGAGGAGTTCTGATGCCTCTCTGACCTCGAGAGCAAAGCTCGAGGGGTCCATGGGAATAAAAACCCTGAGGTGGCAGAACACACTGGTTATGCATAAAACTGTTCATCCTGTACTTTTCATAGTGTATAGTATGTGAAATGTGTGCATTGTGTTTTTGTCTCTTTCACAGTGAAACAGCCTTGTGCAGTTTCTAGGTTCTACCACAGAAGGATAGAAACATTTTTGAACTGTGGTACAACAGCATTTTGAAAAGGATAGTTTTCTATATATAACAATGCCCTACCATGCACTATAAACTGTAACTTGCAAACCCTGTTAAACACAATATCCGACAGCCAGCACTGACTGTCGCAAACTGCGCCATTAAAAAACAAAACATCACAGATGCCAAACCAGCTACTGACCACGCCAAACCTTTTACTCCCTGAATAAAACTAAAACGGATACTGAAGTGACAGGCCACGGTTTCTTCAGTGCAAATAATAAATATTTTTACAAAAATGCTCCTCATTACCTGCTTACTGTTCCATCTCACAGTTGTATATCTATAAAAGTCTAAATTGCCTGCTCCTGCACCGACCATGACTTCATTACTGTTCTCAGTAACAGTGGCCGTGTGCCTGCTCAAGTTACTCTGACACTCTCCCAGTGCTCCCAGATCTACAGGGATTCCTGTATTCTACAGGGATTTTGAGCCATTTACAGGGAAATTATTTCCATAGTCTTCTATTGGTTACACAGAAAAAATGGGCAATTAAACTTCCATAGGAAGCAATGTACTCCACAGGAAAGCATAGGAAAATTTCCCCGGAGCTACAGGGAAAATGCCAAATCAATCTGGGAGCACTGCTCTCCATAACCTTGTAAGTTTTCTTCAGTCAAAGGGCCTCTCTATGGTCTTCGTGGTGTGAGGAAGGCGGGCAACACTGTGCACGTTTACTCCCACAGATAAACTACATGGTGAGATCTCACTGCAGTACCTTCTCTCACCTGGAACTAAAACAGCATCACCTGCTGTCCACAACCCGTGCACAAAACATTTTTTTTTTTTTAAACTGTATCCTATACTACCCCCCAAAAATAATGTTTCCATATTTTAAAAAAAGTTTGTATTTGATTTCTTTAGTTACATAAATTTTAAGCTAGTTCTTAATAGCAATAATACACTCCAGGATGTATTGTGGCCTCGTGCCTGACATTGCACCTGAGGCATGACGATATCCCACGATATACCACATCCTGTCGTGTATTATTGCTTAATTACATGCCAAAAATGCTTATGCAATAGTAACGAAAATAGAGGAAACAAAGAAACTAAAGCTACATACTTACCATAACTGCTGAAATTCCGTAATATCTTCACCACTGACTACTACTTATGGGTCTGAGCTGGAGAAACTAGGACCCCGTGGGAGCAAAGCTTTTGCCAGGGGTGAGGCCACAGCTACTGGGCAAGACACCTGTGTATCCCTGATGTAGTGCCATGCGCCAGCCAATAACCATTGCAGACTCCCTCACTAACCCCAGTTCTGTTCACCAGGAGAGAAACAAAGCGGGGAAAAAGTAAAAGATGGCTAAGAGTCTTCCTAGGCCAAAGGGATAGGGAAAGGACACAGAAATTATAAACAAAGTAGAAGCCAATGACCACTCTTTGAGTGAAGGGAGAAAAGGGCACACTCGGTGGCCTAAAGGAGCAGTTGGGTATGGCCTCACACCACTAGTGAGACAGGAGATGGCTAGTGATCTTAAAAAGGTAGAAGCCCTGATCCGATCATAGGCTAGTATCTACCAAGAGTGTGGTGAGAGTGGTGAGGCACCGCTCCTAAAATAGTGTTCCCGGACCCCTTTGCTACATGCTGCTTGAGGGAATGATGTGCATGTAACACTTGTCTGAAGTACTCCTGCCATGTGGTGGCTCTGTCAGGAAAGCAAGACAGGATTCCCAGAATTGGGACCCCCATGCAATTCAGATGGCACTATACTCCAAAAATAGGAATGAACTACATAGACTCCTGGAGAAACCAAACCCCACAGCTGAATAACGTAGTCAAAATATGTCCCCCTTTTTCCCCATCAGGGAACGAATCTCGGGTGCATGTGAAGCTATAGGTATGAACAGCCTAAAGTAGCTGAGATTAGCAGTCCGGCTGGCATAAGAGAGGAAAAAGGGCATGAAAACCGAAAGGATAATCTAGAATTGCCAGAAGAGAAAACAAAAAGCAGAGAAAAAGTCCTGCTTCTCCTGCAACAACAAGGACGAACCCTGTGTAAGAGCTAGTGTGCTTGACCCAATTTCACCTACAGTACAACTGCCAGGAGGAGTTGAGACAGGATAGTGCCCAGAGGTACAGACTGCATTTAGCAACTAACAGGGCTATATCCCAGGAAGGGGATATACCCTGGGCAAGGGGAAGGAGAAGAAAGAAAGAAAAAGGAAGCCACTATAGATGGGGCAGTGCTGGACACCTAGTAACAGGGACAGCACTGCAAACATTACAGTGGGTAGTCTTCTACGTACAAGCAATCACTGTATTGTGTGGTATGGCATATGGAATGGGCAAAAGAAAAACCACACTACGACAAGGGTCCCAGACCTCAGGAAGGCAGATTTTAAAGAAATGAGTGACTGCCTCAGTAAATACCTCTAAGGGGGGTGGCTGGGAGGGGGAATGGAGACCCAATGGAAAAAGATCAAGCAAGGAATAGCTAAGGCAATGGCATGGAGGGAGGGGGAAGTGGACACAAGTCCATTTGATGAAAGCCCTAAAGGAGATTAAGGTGATGGGACCAGACGAGATTCACCCAAGGATTCTAAAAGAACCAAGTACAGTGCTAGCCACCCCTCTGGCAACAGATTTGGCATCTCACTTAAGATGGGGTAGTTCCAGAGGGCTGATGTGGTCTCTTTGCAAAGAGGAGCAACAGTAGGGAGGAGGCTAGCAACTACAGGTTTGTCAGTCTCACATCAGTGGTGGGGAAATTAATGGAGACCCCACTGAAGGTGATGTAGTACCTGGAGACGTATGGGCTGCAGGACCACTGGCAGCACGGTTTAGGTGCGAAGTCATGCCAAACAAATCTCAGATTTTTTTTTTTTTTAACTGGGTGACTGGAGAGGTGGATCAGGGGAGGGCAGTTGATGCGGCATACTAAGGTGCATATTAAGGTGTAAGGAGCCGAGAGAAGTGGTAAGCCCATGTTCGCTCCTGATCTTTTATCCATAATATGATGAAATGTTTCTGCCTAGAATGCATTTGTCTAGATTCTTTTTCAATTGTTTTTTTATCTGGCTCAGTAAGGCCTTTAATACCATACCACACAGGAGGCTAGTAAAGAAACTAAGCAGCACGGGGGCTGGGGAGAAAGTGGTAAGCTGGGTATCAACTGGTTAAATGAAGGTGGTGGTAAACAGCAGACATTCAGGGGAAGGGAGAGTGACTAGCAGGGTGCCATAGGGATCAGTACTGGGACCAGTCCTCTTAAAAGTCTTCATAAGTTGCATTGCTGAGGAACTGGAGGGGAAGGTGGGTCTCTTTGCAGATGACAAAATCTGCAACATGGCGGACACTAAGGTAGGGGTGGAGAGAATGCAAATGGATCTGGGGAAACCAGGAGTGGTGTAGGACATGGCAGTTTGGTTTCAGTGCCACAAAGTGCAAAGTCACGTACCTGGGGTGGGGAAACCTGGGGGCTGTGTGCAAGATGGAGGGGAGGGGGTACTTACAGTCACCAAGCAAGAAAGGGACCTTGGGGTAATCATACCTGATGATCTCTATGTGACATGGCAGTGTGGCAAGGCTAGTGGGGATGCTGGGATGCACGGAGGGGAATTTGAAGCAACAGAAGTGAGGTGATGTTGCCTCTGTATCTCACACTTGTGAGAACCCACCTGGAATATCGTGTGCAGTTCTGGAAGCCGCACCTCCACAAAGACATCACCAGGGTGGAAGCAGTCCAGAGGAGGGCTACCACAATGGTATGGGGGTTTCACAAGAAGCCATACGAGGACAAGCTGTGGGTTCTCAACATGTACTCCTGGAGGAGAGGAGAGGTAGAGGTGACATGACTGAGACCTAGAAGTACCTCAGAGGAGTGAACAAGATGCAGGAGGGGAGTATCTTTGAGAGGAGCATGCAATGAAGCTAGAGGGGGAGTGGGGGAGTTTAAGAGGAATGTAAGGAAATACTTCTTCACAGAAAGGGTGGTGGATGCCTGGAACTATCTGCCAAAAGAGGTGGTGGGGGCAAAAACAGTGGGGAGCTTCAAACGTGTGAGATATGCACACAGGCAGAGTAAGCAAACAAAAGGGAGGCTGGAGAGATGCCAGTGACTGAATAGGGTCTGAGGTGTTGGATAGGCAGGGAAAATATGGTAGATTGGGTGAGCCTACTGGTCCTTTTCTGCCAACAAATTCTGTGTTTCTGTGTTACCCAGTTTGCAATACTGTCCCTGTTTGCAAGCAATAGGTCCAGAACTGTCTTAACTCTAATGGGTTCTGTGACTAGCTGCCTGATTAAAGACATTTCAGAGAGTGAAGGATGGTCCTACTCCTAGCAGAATCTGCTGTTGGAAGGCTCTGTTTCAGTTCTGGCAGACTGAAATCACCAGCTAGCAGCACCTCCCCTTTGCCATTCTTATAATGGCGTCCCGAAGTGTCTTATCCAATGCCCTCCCTTTTGATAAAGGCCTCTACTCTACCCCAGTATGGACAGCAGCCCCAAAGGCTGTCTACAGAGTGACCCACAGCACCTCCAGCCTTTTTCCCTCCTGTGCTTCTGTACTTCCATGGCCTTGATGCCCTCCCTCATGTGTAAAACAATCCATCCTCCCTGCCCTCTCTCTCTCCTTTACAGAGAATAGCCCAGTATCACCATGTCACATTTGTGCTGCTCAGAGCACCACAACTCCATAATGGCCACTAAATCCAACTGTCTCCATCATGATGGCTTCCAAGACTCCTTGCAATGAACTCGCCACACCTTCTTTCCCTCTGCCTACTGCCCTGCTTCACTCTCTCTTTCCTGACTGTCTCTGCCTTAAGCTCCCCTGGACTTTCTTCCTACCTTTTAAATTTCTCCATTCCCTGACTCTCTAGTACTTTACCCTCGCTGACCTGGGTTTCTTTCCACCTTTTGTTCTACCTCGTCCACATCCCTGCCTTTCTGCATCCCTGCCTCAGAGAACTTTCCTCAGCCGGGCCCTCCTTCCCTGCTGCTCCATCATCCAAGGAGCAGTTGTTTCCTCACTTTGTTTTACTGGCTCCCCCTAGCTAGTTTAAATGCTCATCCAAAAGGTATCTAAACCTCCCACCAAGGACTGTGGTCCCATTCCTAAGAGGATGCAGGCTGTCTCCCCAGTAGAGGCCATATTCTCCCAGGCAGGCCCTCAGTGCTCAATGTAGCTCAAAGCCTTCCTCCATGCACTATGCCTTCAACCAGTTGTCAAATGCTCTGGTACAGAATACTTGCATTTCCCTGGCCATACACAAGTAAAACCGCAGAAAAAGGCACTGTGCATGTTACTTGCTTAAGGCCACTCCCCAACTCCCTGAAGTTACCCTGCACTATCCCTTCTCTGTCCCTTGCATTAGGTATACCTGCATTAGGTAGGGAAAACGGGCAGACTAGGTGGGCCATATGGTCTTTATCTGCCATCACATTCTGTGTACCTGTGCCTTGCCATGTTATTTGCCCACAGGTGGACAATGACGTCCAGCTTCCTCCCATCTTCTGCTGCCCTAGCGATCCTCTGGATAAGTACACCATCCCTCTAAGTCAAAGCACCAGGGAGGCAGTTTATCTCCCTCTCCCCTTCTCCCTCTGCTCCCAATCCTATCCCTCTAACACAGTCCTCCAGAAGAAGTTGCTTCCTCCTCTGCCGGGCCCTTCTTCCTCCCTCCTTGGGGCTAGTGTTCTCATTTAGACTGCAGATCTGGGGGCTCACTTTACCCTCTCCAAAATTTTTCAGGGGTACAAACTAAATTACAAGGGTTCACCATACCATTTCTACAAAATTGTTTGCAGTGTACATGTACTACAAACAGAATTATGGAGTGCAGTGTACCCCCTTCACACAAAAATGTACTTGAATTTCATAATTTGTACGTGAATCCCATACAGTTAAGCATGAATGGGAACACTGGGGCCCTTCACTTCTGAGGACCCCCACTTCTTCCCTTCCCACTGCGATGGGTACCTGCTCTCAGCTGCCCCATCCCCCCAGAACAGTGAGAGAATTCCACAGTAATGAAGGCTGGAGAGTATACACCCTTCCTGCCAGCCCCACCCTCCCAGAGCCCACCAACATCCATCCAATTTGCCTAGACATCTTTAGGGGGAGCTGTGGCACATTTGGTTGCCAAGTGGGGAATGAGGTCTTCTGTATTGTCATTTCAGCCTGGGGCCAGCGACCTCCTGCCTGCAACCCAAAGAGTTGAGTACAAATGAGGAAGCACCTCTGTTTCCAGAAGGTATCCCGAAAGACTAAGGTCCTACACCCACTGCACCACTCCTTTTTAATTAATTTATTTAGGAAATCGGAATTACAACCCTTTGAGTCATAGAATCGTTTCCAAAGGCTCCACATCAGAATAAAACATAGACAATCATACAGTACATACATAGAATAAATGTGGGTGAGCAATCATACAGAGTATAAGTACAATGAGCATGGACTAATGCCTATACATTTGGTAGCTAAAACAGGGCAGAGCTATCGACATATTTACCTAATGAGCAGTTAAGACCTATACAATTAGTAGCTAAAGCAATGCATGATACGAGTTGGTATTAAGCAGCCTCAGGGAGCAGAAGAACATAGTGCAGCATACAACCAACCAATTAGCCAGTACAGAGCTTATTAGTGCTTCCCCATACCAAAAATACAAATAAGTAACCCAGATTCGTAAAACTAACAAATGAACCAAAGGAAGAGGGGGATCAACAAAATATGTCTGGGATTAAATTACCCATCACAATGAAATCCTTACACGTTTATGATAAAGTCCAAAAAAGGCGAAGTCCATAGATCAGCTTGTATCAGTTCCAAACAACTGGCAGAAAAAGAAAATATAACATGAAGCATCAAATAATGAAACACGTAACTGGCCAGACATTTTATGTAAAAAACAGAAATATAAACCATAGAACTAGACCTAGAAAATGTATTAAACAGAAAACACAAGATAAAAAAAAACAACAAACAAATAAACAAGAATGGCAAGACAGGCAATGAACAGGTAGTTTAATGATTCACATCCAAATTTTGAAGGGATGTAGAGTGGTGAAAGCCCCAAGCTCCAATGTATCCACCATCAAATAAAGCAAGAACGTTTGGGGGGGGCAGGATTAGGCGCATCTCCTTAACCCTTGTATTAAATTTCTAATTGGAAATATTACTGCCCAGCATTTAAATAAGGTTCCCACACTTGAACAAACAGAGCGGCCTTCCCTGCCGCCCTATAGTAAAGCCTTTCATAGCTGGCTAATTTATGCAGAGCGTCCTCCCACTCTCCCAAAGTAGGGACTGATTCAGACTGCCACCTGCAAAGACGACAATGCTTAGCTTCAGAGACTGCAGCCATGAACCATAAAGAAAGGGATTTATACTGGACAGGTAACAGATTGGTGTTGCCCAGAATCAGAAGGGAAACGTCTGAGGGGACCATGCAGTGGAGCATCTTAAAAAGCCGTTTCCAAAGCAACTCCCACCAAGTGGTCAATTTAGGAGACGACCAAAGAATATGCAATAAAGTGCCACACTGTTGATGACATCTCCAGCATTCTGAATTGGTGGCCAAATCCATTTTACTCAAGAGGTGTGGCAGTCTATACCATAAATGCAAGGTTTTCCACTGCATAAGCCTCCCTGTCAGATCCCGGCAGGACTCAGACACTGGCCCAACAGCACTCCCAATCGGCGTCCGATAGGGAGGTGCACCTGTTTTTCCAATCTCAATTTCAGAGTAAGGGTTGAGGGTGTATATACATGTAAATGCCCCTTATAAATGTGGCCTACCTTGGGGGGTTGTAGCAAGGTCACATCCCCACCTGCTAATCCCAGTATATCATCTCAAATCCCCCTAAGAGGCAGCTCAAGTGGAGAGCCTATATATGAGGACATCGTGATTGATTTGAAAATATCTCCAAAGATGAGACTGCGGCAGTGAAGCCTGTGTCTTAAGGGATGCAAAACCTTTAAACTGACTTGTCTGAGTGAAAAAGATCGGCTACCCTCCGCATTCCTCCCATTGGGGCAAATTTATAGGCTGTCCACCAATTCGTAGCTTGAGGTTGTTCTAGAGGGGCAAGCACGAGAAAGGAGCCTGCCATTATGAGGAGGACAATTTAGTTACCCCCTTCCAGATTCCGAAGATCTAATTATAAATGGGATAACCTAACCAAGCACCAGAATGATTACACAAAAGTAATTCAGGCTCTGCTCCGGGAACAATTGCTCTTCCAGTGCAATCCACCAGGAAGAATTTCGACACTGTTCATCAAATAGCCACATCCATATTTGCCTGAGACCCGTGGCTAAATAATATCCCCTAAACAAGGGTACCCAGAGTCCACCCTTACTCACAGGATCTACCAGTTGTGTCAATGAGATTCGAAGCTTCCCTCCCTCCCAGGGGGAACATCTCAAGTTTGTCCAGTGATTTCCAAATGGATTCTCAACTGGTAAGGCCAGATACAGAAGAAGATATAATATTCAAGGAAAACCATCATTTGCAATGTGTGCAATTTTCCCAAAGGGACAGACAGAGGTGTTCCCACCATCCGAAGTCCTCCTGTAAAGACTTCAACAACAGAAAAAAGTTGAGGTCCTTCAGGGAAACTGCAGAGCAGTGAGCATTTAGAGGAAGAACCTTAGTCTTTCCCCAGTTATTCCTAAGGCCTGACAAGGCCATGAATTGACTTAAAAGCTCGATCAGTGCCGGAAGAGATTGAGCTGGGTTCCATAAAGTGATAAGCATATCATCAGCAAACAGCAGGGGTTTAAACTCTTCCTCATCTACCTTCATAGCAGCAATATCTGGGCTTTCACGCAACTTCTGCCCCAAAGGTTCCAACACTAAAACAAAAATGCTGGGGATAATGGACACCCCTGCCTAGTACCCCATCTCAAGGCAAACATCGTAGAGGCAATCCTATTCATCAGAACTGAAGCCTTAGGGGCTGAGTATAGATTCCGCACCCACCGAATGAAACCTTCCACAATCCCAAAGGTCCGAACAGCAGCAAATAAATAAGGCCATTCAATTGAATCAAACGCCTTTTCCGTATCCAGTGCAACAGCTGCTACTGGGTCCGAAAAAGACACCGCCACCCACATCAAGTTAATCAGCCTCCTAATATGATCAGCCCCATCTCCCCCTGCTACGAAGCCCACTTGATCAGCACGCACTAAAAAAGGCAACACTGCCTGCAACCTCAAAGCCAATACTTTGGCTAAAATTTTATAGTCAGCATTCAGGAGAGAGATGGGGCGATAGCTGGCACGTACATGAGGGTCCTTACCCTTTTTAGGCAGCATCATATATTGGCCTCAGTCATGGACTCCGGGAGGGAAAGCAATTCCCAGGCTTCCTGAAAGGTGGAAACAAGTAATGGACACAAACGATCTTGAAATTGTTTAAAAAAAATTCTATAGGAAGCCCATCAGGGCCTGGTGCTTTGCAACTAGATATTTGCTGGATTGCGGCTACAGTTTTTGGAACAGTAAGGGGGGCTTCCAGACATCCCACCTGGGCATCAGAAAGCCTAGAAAGCATACCGGATGCTAAGGAAGAGGTAACAGCCTCTTCTGTCTGACACCCTGTAATAAGTTTGGATGAACAGAGCCCCATATATTAAGCTCGGAAAGCATCATTAATTGCCTTTGGGGCAGTGGAAAGGGCAGAGCCATCATGAATATTCGGAATCTTAGATTCTTCAGAAAGTTTCCTTAAAACGATAGGCCAACAGATGACCTGCCTTCTCTCCACCCTCCCAATAGGCATGACGCATCCTGCTCAGGGCAAATTCAGCTTTTTGCGAGTGCAAGGCATTCAGTTAATAATGAATACTCATCGTTGACTTCAACAGCTGCAGGGAATGATCCCTAGCCTCGTGCCGCTGCTGCAAGTCAACCAATTGTGTCTCAAGAGTTTGACAGTCTTGACGTTTATTTTTTTCTGACCCAAAGGAAATAATCCGCCCTCAAACACAGGTTTTCAGAGTTTCCTAAGCCCAGTGGGCAGCAGTCCCCCCCCCCCCGGTGCAATTAAGCTCTAGATAGGATTGTATTTCCTCCCTCAACCACAAAACAAACTCAGCATCATTACAAAGGCTAGTACTTTGTCATTTTGCTCTCAACTCCCCTCTCACACATCACTGCTCTTTGTACCACTCTTTAGCTTTCCCCTTCCTGGAGTGCAGACGACTCTCCTACTGTGCTAAATTCACTTCACAATTCTGGTTGAGGACTCTTCCCTCTTACCTCTCCTCTTCTTTTGCTACCCCCCCCCTTCTCCTCCCACCAACTCAGAATCAGAAACATAATTTATTGGAGAGCATAATTGAGAAAATACATTCTCTATTACAAATGCTTCCGTACGAATATACAATACAAAATATAAGAACATGTTGACATCACAAATATCTAGCTAAATAATCTTACAAGATACAGACGTACAAAATTTACAATCAATAATACAACAATCAAATAAAAGAGTCAGGTATAATTAAGCAATAAGGCATGACAAAGGGTTATGTTAATGGTCTGTTAATCACCTTCTAGGGGTGTACTGTGGCACGAGGTGTAGTCGAGTGCCACATGCCCCAGAGGGTGATTAACTGACCATTAACATAATCCCTGGGAGTGCCTTATTGCTATTATAATAAAAAATGTTTTAAAACCGTGTCAAACCTTGTTCAGCAAATGGCTAAGCTCTACATGTATGTTAATAAAAGATTAACATAAGGCTGTTAGAATGTTTGCAGCCAATCAGAAAGCTCAATTTCTCAGACCCTTTTTACAATAAAAAAAAGTATCATGTTTAACCAAAACAGTTACAGTGCCTGCTAAACACACTAATTATGGAGGTTCCAAACTTTAGGAACCATTACAGCTAATGTCTTAGCCCCATCTTTTGTCCTTGTTTTTGGTATGTAATAATTGTTAATGAGTGAAGAGAGTAATGGGTATTTTAAGGGATTCTTTGGGAGTCATTTTTTTCAATAAAAAAAGAGGGTAATGTACCAAACAAATTTATAAACAAATATATAAGAATGATGCTCTCTTTGATCAGCAAGGGAAGTCCAACCTACTTCATCATATAAAATACAAACGTGGGTCCTGTAGGGCAATTACGTAATAAATCTTACTGCAGTATTATAAAAGGGGTCTAGAATACTGAGTAGTGTATTTGAGGTATTTTTATAAACGAAATCGCCATAATCACGAATTGGCATAAATAAGGTTACCAACTGTTTTCTTAATGCAGTATTAAATAAAGACCGATGTCTGTAAAAAAAAAAAAAAAAGCCTAGCAACCGTAAGTTTATTTGAAACATGAGTCAAATGTGATTCAAAGGAGAGACTATCAAGAAACAAACCCAAATATTTATCTCATCTATTTTTTTTTTTTTATCCTCCTGCAGCCACAGTCCCTGCCTACCTCCAGCCACCACTTCTCCTCACCACTGACCCCGGAGTTGTGCTTGCCCAGCTGGCATATGCATCTGTACTGTCAAGAGGGGCCTTCGGGTGCCCCAAGACCCGGCCAGGATCCACCACTACTGCACACGCCTGTCCAGGCATTCGCTGGCTGGTGAAGCTGGGCGGATAACAAGCTGCCATGGACTTTGTGCTGCCATGTTTTTTACCTCCTGTTTTTTTTTGTCCCCTGGAGTGCGAGCGTTCAATGACATCACGAATGCACCGTCTGCCACACTCCACCCCTTGCTGCACCACTCTAGTAGTGCCCCTGGTCATCACCAGGGGCCGCTACAGAGTGGTGGTTCCCAGGATCCAACCCCGGGATAAGAGAGCAGGCATCTGGAAGCTCAATCCCATCCCTCCCCTGCTGACCAGATGCTCCTGGCTCACATCCAAACCTGGGTCGCCAGCATGGCATGAGGTGTGGCGTCCAGGGCCTCAACCCTCAGAGCCACCAGGTTGGCCAAAAACCAAATATTTATAATGAAAGACCCTAGTAATTAGTTTCCCAGAAAGTGCTCAAAGGTTGTAATTTAGTTGCACTATTTTAGTTCTTTCAAAAAAGTATCCATTGGGTCTTGGATTCATTAAGCAAAAGTCTTAACCCCATTAAAGCACTTTGAACAGTTAATAAATTATTTTGGAGTATATCTAGGGCTAGTGTGGTACCCTTTTGCTGGGTGTACATTATAGTGTCATCTGCGTATAGCAAAATATTTATATCATCAAAACAACATTTAGGTAAGTCATTTATATACAACAAAAGCAAGGGACCCAAAATTGATCCCAGTGGGACGCCTACTGTAACTGGGAGAGTAGTCGAAACAGTTCCATCGAGCCTAATATTTTGCTTCCTGTTACCTAGGCATGCATTGAACCAGGTCAATGCAGGGAACCCCAGACCCACACTTTTCAGCTGATTTAATAACAGTGCGTGCTGAACAGAGTCAAATGCCTTTGAACGCTCTAAAAACAAGGCTGGTACACTTACCTGAGCCAAAAGCTGAAAAGATGTCATGAACTACCCTAGGCAGTATAGCGCAGAGGTTTAGGGCTCTGAGCTGCAAACCTGGAGACCTAGGTTTGAATCCCACAGCCCCCACTTGCATACTGTGTGACCCTGAGCAAGTCACTTAACTTCCTTATGCTCCCAGGTCGCACCTGGAAACAAGCTTCAGCTTAGTGTGCCTTTCCTGGTTAAACAATCCCCCCCCCCGATATAGTGTAAGTGGTATTATGGACTTTCATAAACCCTGATTGAAAATTTGAGATTACTTTATACCTGGTAAAGTAATGAAGCAACTGTTTATATAAAAGTTTCTCAAAAACTTTTACGATGGTACACAAGATTGAGATTGGTCTATAGGAATTTGGTTCAGACACTGCCCCTCCCTTGAAGATTGGTATAATAAATGCTGTTTCCCAGTCTACTGGTAAATCTTGCGAGGTAAGTGAAAAATTTAATAGATATGTGAGATGTGCAGCTATGATTATAGAGGCCACCTTGTAAAATATAGGACATATCCCGTCATATCCCGCCCCTTTACTCATGTCTAGCTGATTTAACTGTTTCAAGACTTCTCCCTCTTTGATATCACTAAACACAAATAACGGCCTGTTCAAAGTATAAACAAAATTTATGTCGAGTTTTGGAGAAATTTGATCTGGATGTTCTTTTTCAAATGAGTTCCCCATGTGTGTGAAAAATTCATTAAAATCTTCTGCTTGCTCAGATGCGTTAACTAATATGTTCCCCTCATATGATAAAGTTACAGGTTAAGATTGAGACACTTTTTTCCCTCTTAAAGAATCTGCACCCTTCCAAACAGTTTTAGGGTTACGGGTTGGGTCCAAAAATTTAGTTAAATATTATTTTTGCTTTAGTTTTCTTACAGCCACTGTGCATTTATTCCTAATTCTTTTATATTACAATTTATCTGAAAACATTAGAATATTTTCTGGCAACACTCCATAGCAGACTTTTGTTTTTTAAAAGCTGTTTTAATTCCTTTGTTATCCATGGAGTTTTAATTGTCCTTACTCTTTTTTTAATCAAAGGGGCATGTCTTCCTATAGCTTCAAGTAACAATGTTTTAAAAAAGGACTACGCTGACTCCATATCAGGACAGGCATATTATAGATTCCAATTTATGTCAGCTACATCTCTAACAAAGGCCTGCTCACAGAATGTATCAACATTTCTGGTAGATATATAACTGTATGGGGCCTTTGATCCACTGACTCATGCACTTTAGCTGTTCCTCATCGCTCCACCACCACAGGCCAGGAAGCACTTTCCTAAGCTCTGGAACTCACTTCCCCTACCTATCAGACTCTCCTAGTCGTCGTCTTCTATCTTCACAGCCTTACACAACTTTGTTGCCCTTACTGCACTTGCTTTTAGCCACCTATTAGACTTCCTCATCCTCTTCTTCTATCTCTACAGTACTACACAACTTTCTCTCATTAATCTGCACTTATTTTAGCCCCCTCTACCCTCCCCTCCATCCTTGCACTTTAAACCCCTACCCACAAATCCCCTCTTGCTCATTATCCGCTATTCCTAGCCCCCTGACTCACCTTTACCTTTCAGTTTCCTCCAGCTCCTCGCCTCTGGTACTTAGTCTCCCTGTTCCTTCCCCCTCCTTTCCTCTCACCTCTATTCTCTGCAGGGTTCTCAGCATCCTGAAGGGGTCTACCCTCCCAGTTGACTCCTTCCCTCTCTCCTTCCCCTTGCAGGGTTCTCGACATCCAGAAGGGGCATCACTTTCCAGCTTGACTCTCTCTCTCCCCTTCCCAGGTTCTCAGCATCCTGAAGGGGTATAGTTTCCTAGCCTGAATCTCTCTCTCTCTCTTCCCCCCTCCAGTCCCTTCTCCCCTACTTGAATTATCTGCCCATCCCCAAGGCTCCCTTCCAGCTTCCACATTGGCTGATATCCTCAATTCCCTGTCTCAACCTCCTTCTTGCGGGCTGGTCTCCTCCTCACACTTATGAACCCAGTCCCCAGTTACTTCCAATCACCTAGTAAGGTTGCTCCATCTCCAATCTTAACTTCCAACTGACTGTTACTTGGCTACAACTAGGTGGCTACTTAATTACGTTAACTACTTTAACCTGATGTTCTGAATGTACATTACTGTTTGTATGCCGATGTATGTATTAGCTTTATGTAACTGCACTTATATGTTAATCCATCTATTAACAGGCTGCTCATGGGACCCAGGGTCAAAACTGTAAGTCACAAGAGAATGATCGGAAATCAAAATTGGTTCAATGGTTGACCATATGGCTCCATGAGCAACAAATCCAGAGGTGAGAACCATTATCAATTCTACTAGAAGACCGGTGCGGGGCCGAGTAAAATGTGTAGTCATGGCCAGAAGGATATTCCATCCACCATGTCAAAGACCTGCATCAAACGTTTTAAGGCATTACAGCCTGCAGATTCAAGAGAGTATGGGGAACCACTCCTGTCACACAGGGGATGTATGACTTGGCTCATGTCCCCAACCAATAAAGTGGGGGTAGGACCCAAATCCAACAAAACCTGAGAAACACTGTCGAAAAATGCGGGTCTTTGACGTTAGGGCCATATAAGGAACCTAAAATTAGTGGGATCCCATCTAACCTACCCTTAACTAACACCCATCAACCTTCCTTATCTTGCTTAATTTGATCTGTTACCCAGTTAACCATCTTGAGGCAAATAATAGTCACTCCACGCTTTTTCTTGGAAAAAGAGGACTCAAACACAGGCCCACCCCATACTCTTTTCAACTTGTCAATCTCTTTTTTTTCACTAGGTCTCCTGCAAGAAAACTATTTGACCACCTAGCTGCCTCAAATGAGTAAACACTCTTCTCCACTTGATTGGCTATTTAACCCCTGAATGTTCCATGTTACAGTTTTGTAAACTGTCATAAAGAAGCATCTAAGGGCCTCCCACATCACCCCCCAGAATTCCACCCAGTACCCAATTTGTCTGTCTTTATTTTATTTTTTTATTTTAAATTTGTTAACCGGTTAAGGACACTGGGCAATGCCCTTTTTCAGGTCCAACCTGGACAATCCACAATAAAAACAAACAGTCACTTAAACAATTGATACTAACAATTACAAACATCAACAGATAAATTATGTTTAAACTTAACTTTAAAACCCATTACTGAATTAATGGATCTAAGAGAAAAGGGTAAATCATTCCACAAACGGGCAGCAGATGATACAAATGAGCGACAACCAGAATTACACTTATTAGCAAATGTTTTCATGTCTTGCGATACAATATCACCTATAATTCTACTTATAAACAATATAACAACCATGAACTAATCCCTAGCCCCCAAAGAATGAACTATGTACAAAACACTTAAGAAAAATCTTCTCATAAAAAGTAAAAGATGACATGCTGGCGACTGAGCTAGTGCCTCAAAGTATAGTACAAAAAAGAAAAGGAGAGCGAGCATCCCTCCCCCCACAGCCCCGAATCAAGAACTTGACAAAAGTACAGGCAGCACCCTTCCTGCAGTAAACAGGTCCCCAAAATAGCATCAATTGTAAAGTAAGTGACCCCTGGCCTATAAAATACTGTATACAAGTAAAAAAAAAAAAAAATAGCCCCCAATATGCTAAAATTTTACCCAAGAAAGTTGAAAGGCAAAGCCCAAGTCAAGCCCTTCCTAAGAGTGGACAAACTAAACTCATGGGCAAAATAAAAAAATATATACATATATATGGAATAGGCTGCCAGCAACATAGACCTCGCCCAGGAAATTCCGAAGCAACTCCTAGAAATACATTCCCTCCCTCCTGAAATACGACATTCCTCGTCCAACTACTTCCTTACCTCTGCCCTACAAAATTACCTTTCCCTCAGCTGTTCCTGCTTTAACCCTCCTTAATAGCTATCCCCCAGTTTCTGCCTTCCTACCATGACCCCCCAGAGGGTTCTCAACATCCTGAAGGGGGAAATCAGGAAATGGCTACCCCTTCTCCTCATTAAGTTCTTACCTCTCCCCCTCTCTTCTCCACCTGCCCTTCTGGGTCACCAGTGTGCACAAACTACCCCATCCTTTTTACTCCAACAGTACTTGCGTACTACATCGAGCCTGCTCCTGGTACACTTATGCACTATAAATGGTTCTATCGCATTATTACTGTTTTGTACGTTTATATGTTCTTTTGTATTATTTTGGACATGTATTGTAATTTACCCAATGTTCCACTACTGTTTATTATACAATACCTTGTGTTCCAACTGTTGCACAATCTTACAATGTTGTATTGTTTGTACTACCCACATACTATTGTAACTGATCATCCTTCACAACCCTATGTAACCCCTTCCCCCCAGGTCGTACTGCGAGATGAGCAACTTGTTCAGTGTGCCCTCCTTGTGAAACATTTCAATAAATAAATAAAATAAATAAAATAATAAATAACTTATAAGTGTGCCAGGCTATGTTAATATACACGCTATAAAAATGGTGCTGACAGCCCATCCCGCCCTCCCATCAAACATACTCAATCTCCTAATCAATAAGTACATAAGCAGGAGGGTAGTTAACAATGGAGCACTACTAAACCCACCTCCAAAATCACAACTGCCTATTTTAAAGAAATTAAATTTAATACAAAAATCCCCTCCCAACATAAGCCCTCCCCACACAAGGAATCTGCCTGACAGGATAAAAACAAGTCATACTGTATGTGGGGAATTTAAATGAATCACCTCCATCTCTGAAACAGACCCAGGTAGAGCCTACAAGTCACATAAGTCCTTAGCGCAGTGAAGCAAATGGTCTCACCGACCATCCATTAGGCAAAAACAGACACCTCCACGACGTCTATGAGGAGCTCACGTAGGAACAGAAGAGGTGTCCATATCAGACTCCTGTGAATCTGGTTGTACTGTAGATTCTTTCCAGTTGACAGCAGGGCCATTAGAAGAACTTGCCCCCAGGGAATAAGAATCAGATCGCTGAGGAGAAGACGAAAGCTGCTGCGAAGAACGTTGTGGCTTAGGAGCCTGATGTGAAGAAGGATGCCGAACTGAAGCAGAATTCCCCCCCAACAACAGAATTCTTGGTCGACGTAGGATTTTTCACCAAGGTTAGATTCTGCACCGGAGTAAGGTGCCCAGTTGTGGAGCCATGATGCAAAAGGAAGCACCGGGCATCCGCAGGTGTTGTGAAGATTTCGGCAGAGCAAAAACATTTGAGGCCCTGCTGCTGTGCCATGTCCCGGATGAGTCAAAGGACTTATTTTATTTATTTCATTTAGTTTTTGTTGACCAGGTAAGTGCACTAGGCAAATCCTGCCTATTTTCAGGCACGACCCGGGGGAGGGGGATACAGATGAATGCCAACTGACCTTGAACCAGATTAAGCTGTTTGTGGTATTTTTCGTGAATGGAGGAAATTTGGCCATTGCACTGGGGAAATTCCCCTGCTCTTTTCGAGAAGTGCCATGGGATCTTTAACATCCACCTGAACTACCACCAGAACAGGCAGATGGGACCTCAGTTTAACGTCTCATCTGAAAGACGGCACCTCAGGAGTGCAGCACCCCCCTCATGCTGCACTAGTGTGTCAGTACTGGGATATTAACCGAAGTGCCTGGTGTGGGGATAGAACCCACAGCCTACTGATCTCCCGGCCTCAGAGGCGAGTGTGCTACCTGCTGAGCCACTGACACTAATAAGTGACACTAATAATTTGGTGATCCACAACTCATTTAGGATAATCAGGTTGAAGGGTTAGCCTGGATCCTTGCCAAGCAGGTCTTTCTTCTGCCGTACTTTGGTTAAGATAAGCTCTCGATCGTGATACCTGAGCAGTCTGAATATAACCCGGCGAGGGCAAGAAGGTATGGAGGTGGGAAGTGGATCCGCTGGGACTCTGTGTGCCCGGTCTATTTCAATCGGTGAATCCCAGTAGTGGTCTAGGAGTTTGGGTAGGAGATGCTGCAGGAATTCAATAGCATTAGAGCCCTCGCTGGCCTCAGGGACACCCAGGAGCTGCAAACTGTTCTGGCGGCTCCTGGTTTCTTGATTGTCTAATTTATTCCACAAAAGTTGTATGTCCCTTTACATTGTGCCAAGTCTATGGTCTGTCAGCTGGGCCCAGTTTTCCAGGAGTCCTACCCACTACTCCACCACCTCTGCAATTCAGACACCTAGATTGTCCACAGCCCCCCTTGACTGCCTCAAGGGCAATATTCATACGCAACAACTGGATTGTAATACCACTCATGTCAGTGTCAGTGGCTCAGTAGGTAGCACACTCGCCTCTGAGGCTGGGAGATCAGAGGGCTATGGGTTCAGTTCCCACATCTGGTACTTGGGTTAATATCCCAGTACTGACACTGTAGTGCTGCATGAGAGGGGTACTGCACTTCTGAGGTGCCGTCTTTCGGATGAGACATTAAACCCGAAGTCCCATCTGCCTGGATTGGTGGTAGTTCAGGTGGATGTTAAAGATCCCATGGCACTTATCGAAAAGAGTAGGGGAATTTTTATTGAGAAGAGGACTCCAGACAATATACAAAAACAATTATAGAATAACAAAAAAACATACAACAAATAAAACAGAACATCAACTCAACCAGTTATCACAATTCACCCATAAAGAAGAACATTTAGCTTGGCCATACAACTTCATATCTGAGCTATGTATTGTTTGCACAGAATTGGTTATATTGAAGAAGAGTTCATCGAATGAAACAATACGCTGTTGAGTAGACCAAAAACATCTAGATTGCCAAATATAAAAGCGAATAACAAAGAAAACTAATAGTAAAGTATCAGCTGGATACTTGGACCATTCACCCTATTTGTACCGTACATTAGAATCTCATAAGAAATTGAAGAAAATGAAGGCTCTTTCCATTTTTTTGCCAACCAAACCCAGAAGGGGCTAATATAAGGACAATCCAAAAAAAGATGTTTCTGTGTCTCCAACACAGAGACACAGTTTTCTCGAGTACACCATCTGTCACGAAGTTGTTTGTGCTTATGTGTATTACCCAGCGGTAATCTGCCATAAGAACTTAACCAAACACTATCCCATATAAAGGCTGGTATACGTTTATGAGAAAGCAACATTAAAACTCTTTCTTGAGACTGGGAAGGACAATAAGGAAAATCAAAGGCTCTGAGAAATCAAATAAAACAATAGAACTATACAATTGCTTCCTATTCAAAGGTTCCAAATTAGAAACTGTTAATTCCATTTCTTCAATAGACAAAAACCTCTTTACTATATTTAGGAAGTTTAGGAATCTTATTAAAGAGAGGCGAGGTACCTTGCTTCCAAAGCAGTAAACCTAATAAAAACCATAACTTTACATAAAACCAAATTTTCATACCAGGCCTCAAAAGTGGACTGAAATTATATGAAAGAAAAATACTTAGAAAGAAAGCTACAGGGTGGACCATACCAACTCCACCCTGTCGTACACTTCTATACGTGAAACCCCTTTTAATGGGATTCTATCTGCTCCCCCAAAAGGCCTGAAAGAATATACTATACACAGAAGAAAATAAGGACAATGGTGGAGGAAACACATAACTAATATACAAAAACATTGGTAATAGTAATGTTTTAATAAGCAAAACACGTTTACGTTTAGCTATTTGTTTACCTTTCCAACGCGCAACTAATGACCGAGCCAAACTCAATTTATGGAACCAGTTTATATACATCATATCATCATCACCAAATTCAATCCCCAAAATAGTTACTGGATCTTTAGAAATAGGTATACCAGCAAGTGTGCCAGATTCAGGGATAGGAGAAGAACCAAAAGGGAAACCCTTACTTTTCACATAATTAATCTTAGAACCTGAAGCCTTGGAAAACAAATCTAATGCAGTACTAATCGTAGGTTCTTCCGTAAGCGCAGATAAACAAACAACTAAGTCATCTGCATATGCTAGAATTTTAATAGGTAATACATTCTCAGCTAGACATACACCTCCTAAACCATTATGAACACTCACCATACGAATAAAAACATCAATAAAGAACACATATAATAACGGACTCAACGGACAACCTTGTCTGACTCCTCTCTGTACCGCCACTGGGGAACCAAACCAACCATTAACATTCGGAATAAGAGAAGCAGATCGATATAACAACTGTATCCAGTCAATGAAACTTTAGGTAACCCATAAGCATGCAGTACAGAAAACAAAAATTTATGAGAAACTCGATCAAATGCTTTTTCCTGATCCAAACTAAGCAGATAACCATTTAAACTACCCAACTGAGATGCTGAAAAAAGTTCCCGTATTATCAATAAATTATCATTTTGGGTTCTGCCCGGTATTGAACAGGTTTGATAAGGACTAATCACAGAGTCCACTACCAGAGTCAGTCTACGCAATAAAATTTTGCTTAAGATTTTTAGATCTGTATTCAACAAACTTAACGTTCTCCAATTACGTAAGTCAGTTTTCAAACCTTTTTTATAAAGCAATATCACCAAGGCTTGATTCATTGAAGGAGCTAACTGGGCCGAGGACAACGTACTATTAAACAAAGAAGTCAAAAGCGGAACTAAATCACTATGAAAAGATCTATAAAATGCAACCCCAAAGCCATCCGTACCAGGAGCAGAATCAACATTTAGTGAAAAAATAGCATCTTTCACTTCAGCATCAGAAATATCACACAACAGTCGTTGGCTTTCTACTGAATCTAAGTGAGGTAATTGTAAGCCGTCAAAGTCTAGTAACTCACACTGGACATTTTCATCAACATGATACAAATCAGTCAAGTAATTGCCAACAACTTCCAGTAAAGCTGCAGGAGTCTTTACTAAGTCCCCAGAGTCAGATGTTAATTCCGTAAGAAATCGTTTAATAACCCTATTTTTACAATCATTAAAGGGGTCCAACGCACCCTTATGTAATTTCAAACCAAACCTATGTTCAAAGTCTAAAGACTTTGCTCTATCATAGCTAAACTTGAACATACGGTTTTTCACATTACTAATTTGAACACTGTAATCTAACCCTTCAGTTTCTGTTAAAGAGATCAACTTTTGCAACTGCGCTCTCAGTCTTAAGTACTCTAAATATTGTAAATTAATCTTAGATCGAGAATATGATTGGAAAAAGGCTTTCCAATCCCTTTTAGTATCCTCCCAACTAGCAACATCATTAAAAGTCCAAGAACTGACAATCTTGCATACAATTCAACTCCAAAGCTAATTTAACAGATTCATCAGTCAATAACAAGGCGTTCAGTCTCCATAAATTCTTTCTACAATGCGGAGCACCATCCCACGACAAGCGGACAGATAAAGACTTGTGATCTGAAAATTCACAAACCCTTAAATTAACGTGAGTTACTTGTAAAGAGACAGAAAGAAAAATAAAATCTATCCGGGTAGATAACCTATTTTTAAAGAACGTCCTACCACCCTCAGAGTGAATGCTTCGATAAGCATCCTTAAGTTGAGCAGTATCTAAAATTTGAATCAACTTTTGAGAATCACAAAATAATTTGGACGTCTTCATACCCTATCATTAACACTAAGAACACAATTAAAATCACCAGCCCAGACAATTAAGCAGAAGTGTACAAATAGGGATGAATGTCATTTAGAAGTGCAACTCTAAGAGCTTTGGTTTATGGAGCATATATAGTAATCAAACAAAATCTTTCACCCCCAAAATTAATATCTAGTAGTAGCGCACGCCCTGGACAAATGTCCACCATCCTAGATACTCTTAAAGCCAGATTCGAAAATAACACCCCAACCCCATCACAAGGAGTTTCCCCATTCGACCAAAATGACATCCCTAAAGACCAAAGATTACGTGCCTGTTGCACTTCATAAATAGTTTTCAACCTCGTATCCTGGAGACAAATGACATCGCTATTTAAGTTTTGCAAACAGGACATAGTAGTAACCATCCTTTTGTGACTTTTCATACTGTTAACATTAAGTGTGGTAATCGTTAAAGAAGCCTTTATAATATTAAAACAAAGAAAGAAATTAAACTCAGTTTTATTACCCATTAAAGTAAATATCAGCGAATAACTTTAGAAACTCGTCTTCGCTGCGAGCGTCTAGGAAAACTTTCAGCCTGAACTATTTCACCTTCATCCCCTTCCGAAAAATTGTCTGTAACCACTGAGGCTTTGGAAGAGCGGTCAGATTCTTCTCCATCAGAATCCTCCTTCGCTCCCAAAACAGCAAAGCTGTTACCTAGCTTCCATGACTCAGAAGTATCGCCACTAGTAGAGGCCTTAGGCACCTGCTGAGATGGAACCGGCTTCCCTGATCTGTGGCGTTTTTTTGCTGTCACTTTTTTAAAAGAAATTACTTGGGACAAAGGAGGGGGCATCTCTGAATCCCCGGACTTATCAGCTAATGTGAGATCAGGCTCAGAGGACAAGGGAACATCTGAGGTACCCACCCCCAAAGGGGACTGAGTCACGATTTCTTGCATGTCAACCGAAGCAGAAACATCCAGACCAGCTTCTGCAACTGAACTAGATTCTGCACATGAGAAAGAGGGCAGAGGGAGTGAGGAGACTATGGCGGGGGATTGTTTCTGAACCAAATCCACATGTTGAGCACCCATAATCAACCCTTCATGAGAGGGACAATCATCCCTATTATGGGAAGCCCAAGGACATTTGGCATATCCATGGCCAGTCTGTTCACATAAATTACATTTAAATAAATTTAAACACCTGGCGGCTAAGTGACCAAATTCAAAACAATGAGAACAACGAGGAGTGTCACAAGCAGTATTAAGATGAGTTCTAGAACCACATTTAAAGCATGACTTAGGTTGTCCAACATAAAACAAGCTACCCCTATCCCTCCCCAAAAAGAAACTATTCGGTAAATGCTGAGGACCATTATTAGAAGAAAACAATTTAACTCTTACTTTCCAACCCCCATTCCAAATCTGTTCACTGTCCAGGATAGGAACAGGTTTATCCAGAATTTCACACCTCCTGCGTAACCAAAAAGAATGTCTTCTATGTACCCCTCATTACGAAACAAAATGGTAACCAATTTTACAGAAGGTTTAGTAAGAGGAACTGCAAAAACGGAATCAGAGTAGAAATTCTTAACGACCTGAAATATTGACCAAAAGCGTTCCAGACCTGCAGGAGATTTAAAACTAATGTCATAATTAGCATTACCCAAATGAATTACAGCGTAAATGTCTGAAGACACAAATTTCATGGAGCCTTTCAGCAAAACTTTAGCAATGTAGAGCCTATCAGGGAGGTCTTCTAAACCACCTTTATAAATTAACCGCACCGCATTCCTATGTGGTGCAGGCTCAACCTTGTTAGAAAATAGGTCTGAGAGCTTAAATTGGGGAAGGGATCCCACTCATTCGGTACTGGATTCAAAACCATAGTTTTAGACGGTTCAGACATAGTGGATGCTTGACCAGTAGGAAGAGGAACTGTAGTAATACATTCAGTAACGAGAGCCTGTGACGAAGAGACTGTTCCTGAAGTAGTACATTGTAAAGAACAAGAAGCCACTGAGGCATTAGCAGGCGTATTATACCGCTGCACTGTGGCATCAGTAGGATCTGGCACCCAGTCACCGGATGGAGTTTGCCGCCACCCTGCCGCAGCAATAGCTTTTTCAGGTGACCAACTTTTGGACTCTGAGGAGGCCAAAGAAGGTCTATTAATCTGAACTGGAGTCAAACAGTCCAAAGCAAGGGACTCAAGAGACACAGGCTGTTCAATATTAATCTCATTACCCGGAGAACCATTTCCCTCTTCCCTACTGTTTGCCCTTCCCTTCCCAGTAGGATTCAACAAAGTAGTATCCAATAGAGTTCCCTTCACAACAATCGCTGACATACCCAAACGTCTAATAGATTGAGGAGCCTCCGTCGAAACACCACTCCGAGAATCCTGCACCCCCTCAGAACGATTGCCCTTCACCGAATCTTGATTTAAAAAACTTACAGGATTCGTAACCGGAGGCAGAACACTTGATCCAGGCTGACTACGAGAGGCAGTCAAACAAGGTGAATCCTGAAGAGCGTCACTAGATCGCGACCAGGAAGCCAGCCAGGCGCAGATTGGACAAACTAGAGACATCTGAGCAAAGCAGCAATTTCCCTCAGTATCGATTCTTTACATTTCGTGCAGCTTTCAGCCTCAGCAATCACTTCATTAAGCAAGCGTTCCTTCAGCGAAAGTTCATCAGACGAGTCCAGTAGAACACAACACTTGTCAGAAGCACCTTTCAACAGCACGTCAGTTTCAGCAAAAAATTCTATTGGCATAGAGGCGTCTTGCATATCTGTAACCAAACTCAAAGCCTCTGACTCTTCTGGTGCAGGGGAGGAAGCCCACTCCCCCATCTCTATCACATCCATCTGCTCTGAATGCTGAGTAGCAGTGGCCATCTTGCGTCCGTCCACCAAAGGATCCCTCTCCGAAGAGTAGGGGAATTTCCCCGGTATCCTGGCCAAATTTCCCTCATTCACTAAAAATACCATCAACAGCTTAATCTGGTTCAAGGACAGTTGGCATTCATCTGTATCCCCCTCCCCCGGGTCGTGCCCGAAAATAGGCAGGATTTGTCTAGTGCACTTACCTGGTCAACAAAAATTAAATAAATAAAATAAAAGCCTTAATTTTGGCAAACTCACACAGTGAGAGTCTACATCTGAAGGAGCAGTCACCATCTTGGCCACAGGGGTTCTAGAACCATCTAGGAGCTCATCAGTTTTTGGCATGTTTGATTCCATAGAAATATCCAAATGAAGTTTCCTGACCTCTGGGGGGAAGGGGATGGTATGACATAATCCAGCAAAAATGGCACTAGCGAGGAGGATTGCTGCAGATTAAAACACACAAAGAGAGTTCGAGAGCCAAGCTTCTTCTAGCTCAGCTGTATCATGTGACCGCTGCACTGCACCACTCCTATAATCTTTCCTTCCCCTAGTGTCACTGTTTCTCTGTTCCTTTTGCCTCCTTCCTAGTCCTGTTGTAGTACTACTACTCCCATTTGCTTCCCTAAAACTAATTTGTTACCCTACTCTAGATAAGGGTGTGTTGTTTTCCCTCTTTTGTAACCCTCCTACCTTTGCCTACCTTATTCTGGCCGTGTACTACTCCTTTCCCACCTATAGCAAGTGCTGCAACCTGCAGTTACATTCACTTTAGCTGTTGTAAACAGTAATAAGTAATATGTTACCTCCCTGCTCTGGTCTGGTACCCACCCTGCAGAGTCTCCTGCAGACTGCAGATTATCTGGAGACTCTCCTAAGGCTAATGCATCATTCCTACTGTGTGCCACTCGCGTGATGGCACACAAGCATGATGGGGCAAGATGGGTGTTAATCCTTTTATCTCCCGTTCCTACTTCCTGGTGTCCCCCGATTACCTGTAACTTCAGAGGGTGGTGCTGGACGCTTTTGGCATTGGTGCCTTAGGCTGCGTCTTCATTTGAGGTTGGAGATGCTGAGGTTTGCATTGGGCTCCCCTACTTTTTCCTACAAAGGATTGCCTGTTCTAAAATAACCTCATGCTTTCCCCCTCTGGCAGTTTGTAGGAGCTGGTCTGGAACTTTTCATGGTTGTTCTCATTTTCTGAGATACCACAAGAGATCTTTCTACCTACTGTCCAAACAGGTTAAGTGCCATCAAAGGGAATATTCATTACCTGTTGTTGGACATCTTGAGAAAAATCAGATGTAAAAAGCCACGAGTGCCTTCTGATACAAATGCCCACCACAGCAGAGCGAGAGGCAATATCGAAGTCATTCACAGGTGCTTTAAGCTGATGATCGTTAGACTCAATACCATGGTTAAAAGTCTGCAGAATCTGCCATTTAGTCTCAGAATCCACAAACACAGAAACATAGAAGTTGACAGCAGATAAGAACCGCAAGGTCCATCCAGTCTGCTCATTTCTTTTTCTGCCTTATGAAGGTGCCATCGGCCTTTGTTCTGTAAATGGCCTATCTATTCATACTCATATGTATTGCTCCCTTATGCCTATCCCATGCATGTTTGAAGCCCTGCACTGTATTCATAGCCACCACTTCCTGAGGTAGGCCGTTCCATGCATCCACCACCCTTTCTGTGAAAAAGAACTTCCTCACATTACCCCTTAATCGGCCTCCCTCTAATCTCATGCTGTGTCCTCTTGTCCTGCCATTTTTCTTATATTGAAAACATATTAGACTCTTTCACCTTGTTAATGCCCTTAAGGTGTTTGAATGTTTCAATCATATCACCCCTCTCCCTCCTTTGCTCTAGTGTATATACATATTGAGCTCCGTTAATCTGTCCTCTTATGATTTCTGATGCAGTCCCTGCACCATTTTGGTTACCCTTCTCTGGACTGCCTCAATTTGGTTAATGTCCTTGTGAAGGTGCGGCCTCCAGTACTGCACGCATTACTCCAGATGGGGCCTAACCAGTGTCTTGTAAAGAGGGATTACCACCTCCCTCTTCCGACTTGTGATACCCCTACTAATGCACCCCAACATCCCTCTAGTCTTACCTACTGCTTTAGTGGTCTGCTTGGATGATTTTAAGTCATCAGTGATGATGATGCCGCAAGTCTCTTTCTTCCCTTGTGACTGCCAGCAACTCCCCTCCCAGCCTATAGGTGGTCTCTGGGTTTCTCTTCCCTATGTGCATGATCTTGAACTTCTTTGTGTTAAACTCCCGTTGCCACTCTTCCGACCATTTTGCTAGTTTATCCAGATCTCTTCTTATTCTGCCCACCCCTTCTGGAGCATCTACTCTGTTGCAGATCTTGATGTCATCTGCAAAAAGGCAAACCTTACCCTCCAGTCCATCTGCAATGTCACTGATGAAGATACTGAAGAGGACTGGCCCCAGGACTGATCCCTGAGGTACCCCACTTGTGACTTGCATCTATTATGACTGTATACCATTTACCACCACTCTCTGTTTTCTGCCTGTCAACCAGTTTGTCACCCAGTTGACCAACTTCTGACCCACCCCCAAGCCTACTCAGCTTATTAATCAATCTTCTATGTGGAACAGTATGGAAAGCTTTGTTGAAGTCAAGGTAGGCAACATCAACTGCTCCCCCTTGGTCCACCACTTTTGTTACCCAGTCAAAGAAATCTATGAGATTAGTTTGACAGGACCTTCCTTTTGTGAACCCATGCTGTCTTGGATCCTTTGCTCCTATGGATTCCAGGTGTTGCACTGTCCTTTCCTTAAGGAGCGCCTCCATAATCTTGCCCACTACTGAGATAAGACTGACTGGTCTGTAGTTCCCTGCCTCCTCCCTGCTACCACTCTTGTGGAGCGGGATCCACATGACCCCTTCTTCAGTCTTCTGGGACCTCTCCTGTGCTCAGAGATTCACTAAACAGTTCTGATAATGGCTCTGCTAGTTCCACCCTTAGCTCCTTTAGTATCCTGGGATGTATGCCATCAGGTCCCATTGCCTTGTCTACCCTGAGCTTATCAAGCTCTTGCAAGACACTTTCTTTTGTGAAGGGATTAGTGCACACCTCCTTCCCCCCTGTGTCCATGGTGCTGAACTGTGGGATCTGCCCTACCTCAAAACAGTAGCAGAAAAACTCAGAGCCAAAAGGCTGGCCTTCAGGAAATATAAAGGAATGCAGCAGGATGAAGATAGGGAGGCATACCAAACTTCCCTAAAGGAAGCAGGGAAGGCTCAAAAGAGCTCCAAAGATACCAGCCCATTTACAGAAGAAAGGGTTCTGAAAGAGCTCTTAAAACTGAAGGTGGACAAAGCAATGGGACCTGATGGGATTCATCCCAGAATTCTAAAAGAACTAAGGGTAGAACTAGTGACACCACTGACTACCCTCTAACAAATCATGGGAGGATGGGGTGGTACCTGAGGACTGGAGGAGGGCAGATGTGATTCCCCTTCACAAAAGTGGGAGCAAGGCAGAAGCAGGAAACTACAGACCTGTTAGTTTAACCTCAGTGGTAGGGAAAATGATGGAATCACTTCTGAAGGAAAGAATTGTTGAGTATCTAGAGGCCAGAGGCACAGGGACCCAAGGCAGCATGGATTCACACGGGAAGGTCATGCCAGACAAATCTGATAGATTTCTTTGACTGGGTGACCAAAGTAGTTGATCAGGAGGGGCTGTGGACATGGCCTACCTAGACTTTAGCAAGGCATCTGCCACAGTCCCACACAAAAGATTAATATACAAGTTAGCCAGCCTGGGAGTGGGTCCCAAGATGACAGCCTGGGTAAAGAATTGGCTGGAGAATAGGACACAGAGTAATAGTAAATGGAGTCCACTCTGAAAAAAGCGGGGTTAGTAGTGGGGTACCACAGGGTTCAGTATTAGGACCGGTCCTCTTCAATGTCTTTATATGCGACATTGTAGAGGGACTGGAAGGAAAAGTATGTCTCTTTGCAGATGACACAAAGATCTGCAACAGAGTTGATGCACAAGGTGGGGTGGAAAGGATGAGAAGGGACTTGGCGAGGTTAGAGGAATGGTCAAATGTATGGCAGCTTAGATTCAATGCTAAGAAGTGCAAGGTAATGCACCTGGGAAACAAAAACCATGGGGAAGAGTACACAATGGGGGGTGAGATACTAACAACAAAAATGGAAAGGGACCTGGGGGTAGTCATATCAGATGACCTAATGGGCAAGCAATGTGAGAGGGCAGCAAGGAGGGCTGGGGGAATACTGGGATGCATAGGAGAGGCATCACCAGTAGAAAACAAGTTATTATCCTCTGTACAGACAGCTGGTGAGACCACATCTGGAGTACTGCGTGCAGTTCTGGAGACCAATCTCCATAAAAGACATAGACAGGATGGAAGCTGTCCAGAGGAGGGCAACTAAAATGGTGCAGGGTCTGCACGGAAGACATATGAGAGAGACTTTAGGAGCTTAATATGTATAGCCTCGAGAAGGAGGAGAGGGGACATGATAGAAACTTCAAGTACCTCAAGGGAATCAACAAAGTCCAAGAGGTAGCATCTTTCAAAAAGAGGTGTGCAAGAACAAGGGGCACAATTTGAAGATAGAAGGGGGTGGCTCAGAGGTAATTTAAGGAAGTATTTTTCACAGAGAGGGTTGTGGATGCATGGAGCGGCCTTCCGGAGGAGGTTGTGGAGTCAAAAACAGTGGTGGAATTCAAGCACGCATGGGACAGTCATAAGGCAATTCTAGGCGGTGGGGGTAGGAAGAATTAGGCTGCTGGTTAACTAGGATCTGCAACTTATCCATCAGGTAGGGAAATGGGCAGACTGGGTGGGCCAAGCGGTCCTTATCTGCCGTCAAATTCTATGTTTCTATATTAAAGAGTATACCTATATTTGGAAAGATGCTCTTGGTAGCTAGTAGTTCACATGCCAAAGGTGGCAGCTACGAAGGCTCACTTGCTCATAGTGTCAATCTTGCATGAATCCCTGTTAACAGGGTGTGCAGTGACCTTCTGGGGCAGAATGGCTTTGTCATTCTCGGTGAGAACAACAATGGCATCTACTATTGGCTGAGAAACATACACTGCTCTATCCTTACAGGCAGTATATTTTTCTGTCTGTCTGTCTAAAGACAGAAAGGATAGAATCAGATCTGTATAAAACTGCATCTGACAAGGTCTCAAATGCTGGAGGAATGGGGGAACCAAGCTGAACAGCATTATAGAAGCATTTAACCATTGCTGACTGAGACGTTTACCTGGGTCAATTGCTGAAGGCTCAAAATCAAGTGCAGAATGCATATTCTTTAGCAAAGCCTGGAAAAAGAAATCCTCCTAAGGAACAGGAGGATGGCCTGGGTCCAAACAGGCCAGGATATAGAGAAAGTCTTCGTCACCCCCCCTCAGAAAACTTCAATTATGTAAGAACTTATTGTAACAGTAAATCTTTGAGAGGAGCTCTTGCAGCATGCAATAACCATAAGGACTGAGCTGCCAGGCACTAGGACCACATGGAAAACTTCTAGATAGGGGGACAGCCCCGATGTCAGTGTGCTGATGTCAGCCAATACTATGAAAGGGGGTAGTCCCCCCCCATCCCATCCACAGTTCTCCTGCTGGAGACCCCAGCTAGTGTAGAAATAGGAGAACCAAGGAAGTAGAAAAGCTGCAATGGAGAAAAAGCAGTCGGGGGAAGGAGGAATGCAGTGCCTGCTGCAAGACCTTCTCTCAAAAATCTGTTGTTACAGTAAGTTCTTATGTAACTGTACTACCTTACTTTGAGGGGGGCTCTTGCAGCAGGCAGTAACCATAAGGACTGAATCCCAAGCATTAGAAAAATAGACTCAGTCAGATGGGAGGAGGACAGTAGCAGTCATAGGAATATTAGGACAGGAGGCCCTAGAGGACTGCAAGGCTGAAACCGGCTCTACGCATGGAGCCAATGTCCAAACTGTACTGCTTGACAACAGTGTGGATAGCTCCAAGTATGCTGTGAACTACAATAGGGGCTTACCAGGTTTGCGGTGCCTGGTGGCAGGAGGCCGAGAAGTGTTTTTTGGGCTAAAAGACGGGTTTGGTATTGGGTCCTCCCGGACAGCTGTAGCCAACCAGTCTCAATGTAAAGATCACAGGTATGGGTGAAACGTGTGAACCCCATGAGTAGTCTGCATGCCTTGTTCAAAGCAATAGATATCCTGCACAACGAAGACATGGGGGCTGCTCCATAGATTACAAGACCATAGTTTACAATGTAAATGACAGAACTATATATAGCAAGTCGGAGGGCTTCTGGAGTAAGGCAGTGTTTATGTCTATGCAGGAAACCAATCCCGACATTGACAGCCCCAGCGACATTATCTATATGTTTAGCATAGGATAGACAACTGTCTAAGGTGACTCCCAGGTATCTGAAATATGGTATTTGTTCAAGATGAACTCCAAGACGGTTTCTGATGGCAAGTGTATGGTATTTGTGCTCGCTTTGGGTGCTGTTGAATGTCATTACTTTGGTTTTCTTGTAGTTGAGGATCAGTTTATGTTTAGAGAACCAGTCCTCCACTTCCACAAACCCACTCTGAATGTGAAGTTCCAGTTGCTTGGGGTCGTGGCTGCTGGAGTAGATGACCGCATCGTCTGCATAGAGGAGGATCCTTTGATGGCAGAAATGAGGTAGGTTATTAAGGAAGGTGCTGAACAGGAGTTACTCCAGGAATGAGCCCAGTGGCACGCCAAAGCAGATGGGCTGTTGGTCAGATACGACGTTGGCTATCTTCACCCATTGAGAGCAGTCTTCAAGATAGCTTTTGAACCAAAGTGTTGTGTCAGAGGAGAGGCCAGTAGTGGTAATCTGTTGGAGAAATAGTAAGCGATGGACAGTATCGAACGCTTTAGTGAGGTCTATGAAGGCAGTTCCTACTAAGGTGCCCTGATCCAAAGATTGATGAAAAAAGCCAGTGAATTCCATCAGGGCTGAGGTGGTGCTGTGCCACTTCCGGAACCCATGTTGCTGTGGGTATTGGATAGAGTATTTTTCAAGGTAGTCCAGCAGCTGGTCAGCAACAATGCACTCAAGTGTCTTGGATATTGGTGGGAGGATAGCTATGGGTCTGTAATTTGTGTGATGGGTCCTGTCTCCACTCTGTGCACCGGGGTGACTAGTGCGGATTTCCAAACTTGAGAAAATTGCGAGAGTTGCAGTGATAGATTGATAATCTTAGTGAGGGGCATCAGCACCTCCTCAGGAGTGAGAGCTATGAGCTTAAGATCCAGCGAGTCACTGCTGTGCCGTGATTTACCTAACACTTCGGTAAGGTATTTCCTGGCCATTCGTGCGGAGATTGTTTTGAAGTAAAAAGGAAGTGGTTAAAAACTGAATAAAAATAAGGAAGTGGTTCAAGGGGGTCATTAGCAGGACAGTAGGTACCGGGCAAGTCATTATCCATGAAGAAGTCTGAAGGGAGGACACTATATAGGTCTGTGAATGTGTTGTTGAATGTGTTTGCTATGGTTAGTGGGTCCAGGGTTGGAATTTCATCGATACTGAGCATGGAGGGTGAGACCTTAGAGTCTTCCCCGGTGACATCTGTGATGTTGCTCCAGAAGTTTTTCGCTGTTTCCCCAGGTATTGGCGAGCATTTCCCTATGATGATGGGATTTCATGGTACGGATTTCATGTATACAGGTGTTCCTCACCTTCTTGTATTCCTGAACATCTGTTTGTTTGCCTGGCACAGTGCCAGAGAAGATCTCTGTGCTTCACTACAGCAATGAGTTCTGGTGTAATCCAGGGGTTTACAGTGCCACAAACTTTCATTTTCTTAACGGAAGCATGGTTATCACAGGCATTGTTGAATTGTTTTATGAAATAATCCAGTGCCAGGTTGGCATCAAAGGCATTGAGAGGGGACCAGTCAATTTTCCTGAGGTCATTTTTTTTGATGTTCCAAATGTCCACGTTTTAACAATCTACTGTAGACAGTCAGAGATGGGGGCTTGCAGAATTTATTGGACCAACTGCAGGAAACGGGAATGCTCACTCACAGAATCTGGATGCACTGCCACGTTGGAGATTCATTGTGGGTGGCTGAAGAATATCAGGTACAGAAGGGTATTTGTTCCCATCTTATAGTTAGTCCTTGTTGGGGATGTAACAAGTTGGGCAAGGTGGAGCAACGAGATAGCATGTTTGTATGGAGAAGCACTAGCAGATAACCAGTTGACATTTAGGTCACTCAGTACTAAAGTTTCGGATTTGTGGTCGAGGTTATGAATGTGGTCCATTAAGCTGTGGAAGCCTGTCCTATTGTCTTCCGGAGAATCATAGGCAGAGATTACGGTCAAAGCTTTATTCTGGGCTACTCCATCAGCTCAGGCAGAGTTACAGGACAGAGAGGAGCATACAGTCAAAAATTCTAGCAGTATTTGGCAATTTAAATCACAGCAATGTAATGCAGACTCTAGGCATTGATACAAAACAGATAAAATGCTGAAATCTATGCAGTATACACAGCAGCAAAATCAAACCAATAATATACAAAGTTAGTGCAAGGGAAGCAGCTTAGGGAGATGAAACCAGTTGGTAACAGGAAAGCAGGAGAAGGCCAAGTGCCCAATCAAGGCTGAGGAACTGAATATAGCACCAGTCAAGCCAGTGGAGACAGAAAGCACCAAGATGAGGGCCGGCCAGGGGGAGAAGGACAGAGCATCCCGTGGACTGCTCTCCTTCTCCAGAGGGAGGGTGGGGAGTCCGTCAGGTGCTCAACGGACCCCTGGCATAGGCTGGGGGCACTGCTGTTACCAGGGCCTAGTAAAATCCAGGGAGTGGGGCGGACGCAGGATGTCACTGCACATCTCTGCCCCCCAGAAAAAAACAGGAAAATGGAGTAGCTGCCGGCCACCCTAGATGACGCCTGCCATGGCTTCAATTAGCACCCCAGGCCCGGCCCTCTGACCTATCCCCATCTGCGGCACTGGACAGGGCACTGCAACCCGGCCCCGGGGGGTAATTCGGGGGTATCGGAGGGTCACAGCCATTGTTGGGGGGGGAGGGGGGAGTCCATGGTCCATGACCAGGCAGAGGTTCCGGGTGGCTGGCAGCTCAGGAGGAGATAAAGATTAAAAAAAAAAAAAGCGCCAAGATTCTAGCCAGGCAGCGGCACCAAGGGCCAGGCTGTGTCCCTGTGTCTGTACCTGCAGGTCTCTGGCTATCTGGCAGTTGAGCGGGTCACCGTGGAAGAGCCGCCAGAGAAGGCACAGCTCCCATGGGGAGAAGTTGGAGGTGTGCACCCATTCAGGGCAGAGTAGCCTGTGGAGGGGAGAAGCACCCAGACTTTGTTCCTGCTCATCATGGCCTGGTTCCTAAGTGGCTACAGACTACAGTTCCAGGCCTTGGGTATTTTGGAAGATGTCCTCTCTGTAGTGGAGGCATTCTAAAAGAAGTCAAGTCGCATAACGAATGCGTTCAAATGGAAGAGGTTCTCACGCTAGAGCTAAGGGAAAGATCTTGATCCTCTCACCTGCTCAATGGCCACAATCCTGGACTACCTTTGGTCCGTGTCTCAGTCAGGACTGCCAGCCATCTCTGCATATTGAGCCAGGGTGATGGTGGTGCAGGAGAAGGTGGTTGGGCACTTCTTTGAAGGCCTGGAGCACTATCCCCTCTGATGCATGAACCACTGTCTCCTTGGGACCTACTGCTGGTGCCTGCAATGCTGCTGGGTAAACCATTTGAGTCAATGCACAAGTGTGAGATGTCACATTTACTGGCAGACCACTTTCTTGATGGACTTCACGTCCACAAGAATAAGTGAGCTTCAGGCACTCTCCGTGAAGTCTCCTTATTTGGTCTTCCACAAGGACAGTGTCATCCTTTGCCCCCCATGCTAAGTTTCTCCATAAGTCTGTGTTAGAGTTCCACCTTAAATAACCTGAGCTCGGGTGCTGACTGCAGGCTTTACACACTGGATCTACGGAGGGGTGTTTTCCTATCACAAGGTACATATGGTGGGAATTCATGGTAAAGCTCACCAACTGTTTGTCACGTAGGCTGACGCTGCACCTGGAAGAAGGGCAGCAAAGTAGATGATTGCCAGGTGGATCACATTTTGTACCACCCTCTGTTATCAGTTGGCTGGTAAGGAGCCACCAAAGGGGCTTAAGGCTTATTTCACCTCACCAGACAAGCTGCTGCCTAAGTGGCTGGTTCCAGGTACCTCCCCATAGAGGAACTATACAGGGCAGCAACTTGGCTAAAGCACACATGTTCATCTCCCACTACAGTACTGTCATGATTAGTAATGACAATGCTGCTTTTGGGGCTTCAGTCCTCCATTCACCAAACAGGACTGTGCACTTACATCCTTCTTCCTTGAGGACTGCTGGGAATCTGCCCAGGTGTTGATGGTGACTTGAATCCACATTAAATGAAATATAGGTTACTCACCTATAACCATAGTTCTGTTAGTGGTATTTAGTTCACATCCACACAACACACCCTAAAAAAACAAACAAAAAAAAAACAAACTAATCCAAGCTTCCATTTTGCACACTCTGATGTTAAAGGGGTGGAGCGAAGGACATACACCATGAGTGGTGGGAGAGGCTTAACTTTAACCCTTGGGCTGCTGCCAACAGAATTCAAATGTATTAGAATTCTGAACTAATATATCAGTCTGTGGCACAGCAAGGGCTAAAACATCCACTGACTAAGCTGTATCCAACAAAACTGCCAGTGTGAGCTAAACACCAACCACTCAACCCGGGTTGGAAGACCAATGCTATGGCTCACACCCATAGGGAGCCTAAAGTAGGCACCATAATTTAACAGACATACAAAACAGAGATACAGAACATATGGGGGTGCAGCCGGGCTTATTAAAAAGACCATTGGTTGTTAAAATATTGGCAACGAGCGGAGGGACATAGTAACAAATGTGGAAAATGTACTGTGTAAAGGGGTCTATATTGCCATATGTAAACTTCTGTGGAAACACGGTCTGTATGATTTGTTTTAATTTTGCTTAAAAACTGAATAAAAATATAATAAAAAAAAAAACTGCCAGAATGTGCATGTGAACTAAATATCCCCAATAGAACTATGGTTATAGGTTAGTAACATATCTCCCAGGCAGCACATAATGACGTGATTCTGTCAATTGCTGTGAGACACTGCCCCTCTACCTTTGGCTGGCTAGCTGGGGGCAGGAGAGTGTAACAGCTCCATGTGGTGGAAGCCATCTTAGGAATCATAGGGAAGGCAGGCATAAAAAGGAGTAAATCTCAGGTCACATACAGCAGTCATCTTTCCTGTCATACCTATATTTTATAAGAAAAACAATGGTTTCTTACTGTTCTCTCCAAGAAGCAGAGGTCTTGTATGCCTTCAGAAGAAACACACAGAGCAATACAGTGATGCTGTTCATCCAAAAGGTAAAAACTGTACACAGGGCCTGCCCAGTAGTGATGGCATGTAGTACATTACGCTATCACACAGAGGGAACGGAGATGCTAACTCCAAAGCCCTGAGCTGGCAGGACTCTTGCCATGTGGCAGTTTCAAAACTCCCATCCAATAAGCATGTCGATATGGAGAGTGAGCCATTACAGAGGATATTTTTAGGTTAGAGCCTGAGAAAATGTAGTGTACTAAACAGACAAGCACATGAAACTTTTCTTAAGTTTTGTTTCTGTTCATTAGCTATGATAAGGTTTAATTTTAAGGAAATGTAAAGGGAAGGGGGGCATGCAGGAACGAAACATTTAAATTAAATTGTGTGTGTGTTGGCTGTCAAAACATTTGGCCCTTCTATGATGCATCTGTGAGCTCTGCACCACTTCCAGCATTACACTGCAATTCGATTCCTCAAAATGAGAAATTCAAAAATTCCACAAAACTGCAAAAAAAGCATTTTCAGCATGTTTCCTTTTATCTGATGATCTGTTACGGCATTAATATCTTATACTTTTTCATTGTGAGGAAAACTGTTATATACGTTTAACACTAAAGAAACTAGCTTTCACACTTTCTTCCCCCATGTGCTACAGGCATTATCACCATTTCATATGATATACCTAGGCTGTTTGGGAGCAGAAAGGTTAACAAGCCTCATCTTGTGACTTGTCCCTCAAGAAAATAAGCTTGAGTTTGCTGCCTAGAATTCCAAATTCAGAAGATTCTGCCTGGTTGTTTATGGTGATTCGTGTTACTTTGGGGTCATGGGAGCCCTGTGGTCTACTTCTACTCTTGCTGTTTATGTAAGGCTGTTTTAAAGAAGTCTTGTGAGCAGTCACCTGATGGGGATTAGCAGGCTTACAGAGCAGAATACATCAAGGTTACTGCTGGCGGGATGCTACAGTACTTCATATGGCTTTTTCTCCTTTCATTGCTCAGTGTGTCATGGCAACTAAGATGTCAAGAACTTAATAAATAATGTAATGTACTATACTGGTTTGTCAACTCAAGGCACAAATGAAGACTTCAAAAGTGTTTAGCAGTGTTTACTAATTAGATTTATTTCATTAGAAATCTCATCTTGATTAGCAATGTGTAAATATTATAGTTTCACTTTTTTCTCTCTTAATCGTAACTTTCCTCTGATTTTTCACCTCTCTCACAGACTCCTTGTCCTATCCTGTTTAATGTCTCAAGTCTCCCTCTCTCTCTCTCTTCCCCTCCCCCCCAGAGCTCCTTTTCTCAGTGGTCTTTGTAGGTTCTTACAGGAGACTATTAGCTCTTCTACTCGTTTTAGGACACTCCATTCTGTTCCTTTTTACTGTTCTGCTTTTGTTCTCCTTTCACTTTGCTTCACAGCTCTAGAAGTATGTCCATTCTTTTCTTATGTCTGTATCTTTAATGACTTTTCATTTTATTTCACTTGTCTGCTTCCACTTGTAGCACCACCATTTTACCCACTCTAAGTAATGAATGATGCAGACGCCACATGGCAGTGCAATACTGAGACTGGGATCAGAAGCACAACCAGGTTCATGTGCAGTAGGTGAACAAACATGCCAGCATGTCCGTCAAAGTGCATCAGAACCTCTCTCTTCCACTCAGGGCCGGCTTTAGAGTTTGGGGGCCCCCCAGCAGGATTAGTAAAGTCATGGCAGTCCCTTACTTGGCTAACCTTTGCCTGTTTGACTGTAACCCATATGCCATCATTGTGTATTATTTTCAGTACAACCAGACTATATTTTAAGTGTTTTTTATTGGCAGACAGCAGAGTTACTCCTTTGGGCAGTTCTTCCCATTCCAACCATTGCTGTTCATTTGCCTAGTACTGACAGGGTCGTATAGCTTGGTAAGGCATTTCATGATGCCACATCAGAAGTAGCTGCACAGCCCTTTGTTGCTGCTCTAAGAAGATGAAAAAATAAAAATAATTAAGGTACAGTGCTCTGGTTGGGGCTGCAAAAGCAAGGGGCCCCCAGCGACCGCAGGGTTTGCTGGTGCCTAAAACCTGCTATGCTTCCACTCCCAAACTTTTAATTTACCACACCTGTGAACCAAATTCACAATGGGCTTATACTGAGCCTAATTTTTCATTACAAATTGTGATACAACACGGCTTAATACAAAACGAATCTTAAGAAAAACCTTTCCAGTAATACCACTGCTGAATATTTTATATTTATCCAGATATACGTCAAAAGTACAATACAATAAAATGAAGTGAAAGAAAACATATAACCACATTGTCATCTGTTTAGGGGTGTAAAAGCAGATGTAGAGCATTCCACCAGCACTGTAACACACATCACAGATTTTTTACCTACACAGATTATCCAAAACTTTTTGACAACCCACACAGATATATATATATACATACATACACACATACATACACACACACACACACACACACCCACCACCACATGTTTCCTTAAAAATTAACCTTATTAATAGCTAACAAATAGAAACCAGTTATGAAAAGCTTCATGTGCTCATTTGTTCAGCACTCCATATTTTCCTCACGATCCAAGCTAAAAAGAACCTCCAGAAGAGCTCCATATCACATGCTTATCGGATGGCAGTTCTGAAACTGTAGCCCAATCTTGGCTGTTCTTGCTGCGTAAAGGCCTACAGACTGTATTATATACATGCACGCGCACACACACACTATATATACCTAAATACACATATAAGCTTTGCAACAAAACTGTTGATGCTTCAGTTAGGGCTCAACTTAGTGCCACAAAAGTAGGAAAGTGTGGTGTTAAAGAGTTTCCAACCCTAACCCCTCCCCCCCAGCAGCAAAAGGACAAGTCCACACAAGCAGCCACACACAACCATCAGGAAAGACAAGCAACATATAACTGTTTTCAGAAGACACAAATACAGCAGCACTAATGTGCTACCTTCGTGGAGTTGTATCTGTGGTATGCACACTGCAAGACACACACACTCACTTGTCACTGCAGACAAAAATCTAGAATACTCCAATCACCACAATGCTTATGTGTGCAGAACAAGCTCCTGAAGCCACAGATACAAATCCATGATACCCAAATTACAAGAGTTCTTTTACCTGCAGAAGCACAGGCCCCTATGGGCCGGCACTTCTGCAGCCTCACGTACTCTCATGCACACTGTAAGGTATACACCCACTTGATGGGCCTGAGCTTCTGCAGCCACAGGTGTAAGACATACACACCAACTTCTAGTTCCTGAGGGGTCTGCAGTTACGCATCCAAAATATGGTTGCAATGTGGGTATCATGGTTTCAGCAGCGGATCTAAAATTTGTTCAAGGGAGCAGCAGTTTTTCAGTTATGAAGCTGCATATAGAAAACCATGCTAGGTTGTGCTTTATCTGAGTGAGGTACTTTGTACCAGCATGCATGAGTACCCCTAACTTCAGAGCTGCAAGTCCCATGGGCTTCTGGCTGCAGAGGCACAGGCCCCTCTGCACCCACATGTACTCACGCATGCTGTACAACACACACACACACACACACACACACAGGTGTGACTGCATAAGCACAGATCCCTGTGGGGTCTGTTTTTATGCAGCTGCAGATACAAACCAATGAAGGCAGCACATCAGTGATACTGCATTTATGTTATCTGGAAACAGTTGTATGTTGTTTTACCTGATAAAGGCTGTCTGTGGTAGCTTGTGTAGTCTTATCCTTTTGCTACTGGGGGGGGGTTGGGGTTGTAAACCCTTACGCCACATTTCCTTACTTTTGTGGCATTAAGTTGAACCCTAAATGGTGCTTTAACACAGTTTTTTTTGCAAAGAATTTCCTTTCTACTTGAGACAACTGAATCGCATCCTCATTCACACAGGTCCTTTCATAACCTGCGTGAACAGATGCAGATGCACAGGGCTCTCTGCCAAGGGAAAACTCTGTCCACCTATAGAAGAGCAGGGTCCTGTGGGCACTGCACTTCTGTGCAGCAAAAGAGGTCAAGAATTCGTGGAGCTGTCTGGTGGGTTTTGGAAGCAATGTGGCCACAGATAGACACACACAAGGCAAAGATTCCATCTCTCAGCAAAAGCAGAGGGCCCTCTGGCACCCACCAGAGCAGAGGCGGAGGGCTCTATTCCAAGAAGAGAGTTCTCTTCACTATATGGTACTTGGGCCGTACAGGCAACCCAGCACCTTCTCATCCCAGGCTTGGGGGGCAGTGTAGCATGAAAGTGCCATTCCCCACAGCTTTGCCACACTCAGCTGCCTCACTGAGCTTGCGATCAAACTCAGCTCACAGGCTCGAGAACACACACACACACACACAAAAAAAATCAGCATAGGTCTATTTTTATTTTTTTTTTACAGTACTTGCTTGGCATTCTCTTAGTTCTGCAGTTTATAGTCACTTTCACAGGTTCCATATTTAGATACTGCTCAGATATTGCACACTGACCCCTAGCACAGTGACTGTGGGAATTTTATTAAGATACTGCACACGTCAAGAAATTAACAGATTGCTGATCTCGTTCATAGTTCCATAGGATATGGCCTCAGTGCTCACAGAACTCCCAAATAGGGACAGTGCAAAACTGCTTGTCACAGTGCATAACAAAAGTGCTGAGACTTGCATTTTTTTTCCTTTTTTGTTAGAACTAAACATTCAGGTCGATTCACCCTCCATCTCTACAGAGCATTTTATGCGGTGCCTGCAAAAATACCCAGCGATCTGCCCTGCTTGGACTTCTTTAGAGGCATTTTTATTTACTAACATGCTAGATTTTTACATCCTTCCCCCCCTTCCCTGAGTGCAACCAATAATCTTCCAGCACTCGAGGCTTCCAGTGCTAAAGAAGAAAAACTTGCTCGCCAAAGTAATTTTGTTTCTTCCAAAGGGATCCTTCACTATGCTTAACAATTGCAATTATTCGCCTGGAATGAGCTGCCCCAGAGCTTAGAATTTTACGCTAGCTAGAGAACGTTAGAATGAAATTAAAAACTCTGCTGTGTGGTCACACTCACCCCTGCATTCTAAAGGCAGATTTATTTCTAAAGCTAGGGTGAGCAGAGACCACAAAACTAGTTAAATGGCTACTGTACCAACAAGCATTTGTCAATGCCGAATGTTTGCTTGCTGGCATTGGTAGTGTAGGAGTTAAAGAGATGCATAATAGGAATGGCAGTGAAGTATTGAACTGAAGCCAGCCCCACCACCACCCTGCAGAAAAAGTGAAGTCACGAGCGTGCGTAGAAACTGCACAATGCACACCCATAATGTAATTAGTTTGGGGATATTTTACAGCAAATTGTCAATGCAGGCATTTGGGGGCCTCCGCTCATGAACAGTGTCTGTGATTTTCTTAATCTGTCCCGAACACCGATTTCCCACAGTGACCATGCATTTCTGCGCCGGAAGTGCGAAAACACATTTCAGCCAGGGTGTGAAAAATGACAGCTGTACTGTTCATAAGGAGGTGTGGAAAAATGCCAGTGTTGAAAATCTGGACTGAAAATAGTTCAAATTTGTGAACTTATGAGGCTGCGTGGAAACTGCGCAATGCACTCTCGTAACACAGTCATTTTATGGACTTCTGTGACCAAATTTTCAACATAGCCATTTTAAGACCTCTGCTCATGAACAGTGTCACTGTGATTTTCTTAATCTGTCCCTAACATTGATTTCGACACTGACTGCGCCATTGGGCGCTACATGCACGAAAACATATTCTGGGCAAGATATGAAAAATGACAGCTGTACTGCTCATAAGGAGGTGTGGTAAAATGGCAATGTTGAAAATCTGGAGTGAAAATATTAAAAATTTGTGAAGTTACCAGCATGCGTAGGAACTGCGAAAGCACTGCCTTCGTAAAACAAATATTTTTGGGATTTTTTCACTACTTCAACATAGTTTAGCCCTACCATGATCAGACACTGTTCATTACTATTGGGTCCCAAAGGTAGTTCCATTATGACCACGAAATCACCTTTCAGGACGAATAACAAACTGACAGTGACAGAGTTCATGAGGTGGGGCCCAAAAACCCCATGTTGAAAATTTGGTGAAAAATTTCCCAAAATATCTCAAGATATATGCAAAAGTTGAAAAAAAACAACATTTATGCCATTATACAGCTTACCGGCATTTCTTCAGTTTGCGGTCGGTTTTGAAGAGTGTAGAATGTTCCAGTCCACCGAAGATCGCCGTATCGATCCGAGGCAAGTATGGGGTCGGGGTGTGGGAGGGGCAGTGTGGCAGCTGAAAGTTTTTTGGGGGAAGGGGTCAGTGGAGCCATCGGGATTGGGCACCCTGTCGCCATAGGCGTGTGCCACGCTGGGGTGGGCTCCCAGCGTGGCAACTGGAAATCTGTTGGGGGAGTTGTTGAGTGGAGCCGACGGAGATTGGGCACCCCCATCGCCATGTTCACTTTTGCCACTGGGGTGGCTCCCAGCATGGCACCTAAGAGTCTGTGGGGGGCCGTGGAAGTCGGACGGGGTTGGGCACCCCTGTCAGCCATACTGTGTGTGGCAGGGAAGGGAGAGAGTGCATGAGCATGCTGGGGTGGGCTGTCAGCATGCTACTTCACTGTTTGGGAAGGGGGGACATCAAGGGAGCTGCCTATGATCAGGATGCAGTGCTGAGTTCAAGTTCAAGTTTACTGCAGGAAAGACTCCGTTGAGCAAGCTCATTCACAAGGAGGTCCTGAGGCACATACAAATACAGTTCGCAATTACATAGACAGGAGATATAAAATGTAGAACAACAAGGAAAAAATATATAATACTGCTGATGGCAGTATGTAAATTACCTGCTGATGGCAGTATGCAAATTGTCTACACATTACAACTGCTGATTGCAGCGGTTTTCCGCTTTCAACTGTACGCCACTGCATCTGAATGGCTGTCATAGACAGCTCGGACATTCATTGGTGCAGTGCAGCCGTGCCTGCAAAAGGGAGCAGGGCATTGGGACTGAGGGAGGCACACCTATGAAAACTCGTATGGTGGCACTATGTTTGCAACCAAACAAGACTTATATTAAAAAAATCTAAAATATTTTCAGAACTTTTTCAACATGGCAGAACATTTTTTTCCAAGTGCAATTAAAGATTTTAAAAGTTTAGATCACCGAGTATCAGTTGTAAGACACTGTAACAAGTAATGCTCAAGCAACAGAAAATAACAGATTCTTGTGTGAACCTTTTCCAGGTTCTGGAAGGGGAGATAGGTATGTATGTATGTATGTATGCATTTGTTAGCTTTTATTGACCAGGTAATCACACTAGACCAATATATGCCTAGTTACAAAATTACAAGAGTTCTTTTGCCTTCAGAAGCACAGGCCCAAAGGTTACAAAGGATATGCAGGCAAGGCAAACTAACAATGGAAAGACAGCAGCAGATAGACAGCATATAAGTAAAGTACAGTATTTATTTAAAATTGGTAATGGGGAGAGGCAAGCTGAGCCGAGGCTTGTTTCTAGGTTTGACCAGAGAAAAGGGGAGAAGCACAATTACAGACAACATACAGCCAGTCAGGTGATATGGTTACAATGGGATGATTTTAAAAGGCTGACTCGGGGCTTGTGTCGAGCCCTGCATCAAAGTAATTATTTGGCACAGCTGTGCCAAACTCCTGTGCCGCAACAGCACCCGATTTTATACTGTCAGGGGCATTTGTGATAGTTTCCTCAGCTTATGACAGGTTGTGGCAAATATTTGGTGCAAGCCCCATAAAAAGGGCTCCCTGAACGCCACAAGTTAGACCAGGCAAAAGATATTCTAACTTGCAGCATATGGCACTCAGGATTGAAAAGCCCAATCGTCGGCTGGGAGAAGGCTGCAAGCCCCATGTGCCAAATGATCAGCTCACCAGGGGCTTGTGTCATTCTCGGGGCTTTAAAAAGTCGAGCCCAATGAGTATAAACAAAGAGCACAAGTCGAGGGCAGTGCAGACAGAATGGCAACACACTGTATATGGGGGACAAAAGAATTAGCATACAAATCATCCATGCAAATTGGGCAAACAAAGCGCATCATGCCAATGAAGAGGCGCTAAGCTGGTGCTGAAAGCAGGAATCAAAACAGGTTGATAGACTTCAACGAGGTTGCCAGGACTATGAGGTTAAGGGGGAAAGGGAAGTAAGGGTGGTCAAAAGCCAGGCAAGTGTAAGGGGTTGCAGCTGGCATCTAATGGAGGGAAGGGAGGAGGGTAGTTGGTTCCAGAAGGAGGGGAGAGAGTATGAGAAAGATTTCCCAGCTGAAGAATATGGGTGAGGGAAGCAGAACATGTATGGGTCTCTGGAGAGTAGGAGGAAGAGGAGGGGATGGGGAAGAGGAGATGGATAGGTATGAGGGAAGGGACCCAAAGCAGTATTTGGAGAGGAGGAAAGCACAGTGGAACTGGTGACATGAGGGGAAAGGTTGATAGGAAGAAATAAAGAGAACAGTGGTGAGTAAACTAAGGGTGGGAAGAAGCATTCCTCTAGCCAGGGCAAGATGCGTCACTTTAAGGATGCATTTGGCCCTAAAAGCCAGGCCCAACATGCAGTTTACTCGCTTACAAACATTGTGGAAATGCAGTGAGATTTAGTTAAGGATCAAGAGCAAGTCCCAAATATTTAAAAGAGTCAGCAATCATCACAGAGGATCTGTTGACACTGATGTCATCCAGGGGTTCTGAAGTTCTGATTTTGGCATGAGAACCCAAAAGTATAGCCGGAGTTTTCCTAAAATTAAGGACTAATTTATTTGACAAATGCCAAGATTGTATTTGGTGGAAATAAGCCTTTAATTGTGAGTTAATGATTTTGATGTCCTGGGAACTGGTTAGTAACGCCAGGTCATCAATGGGTGTAGCTACAATGGACTGGCATCTGGGGTAAGTTGTTAATAAATAAGGAAAATAAGATGGGTCCCAAGATAGACCTCTGTGGACACCAACCTTGACATTAGTAAGTTCGGAGAGTGTCCTGTTATACCCGACTAACAACTGCCTTCCCTGCAGGTAGGTTGCAAACCCGGCTAGCACAGGGGCTGACAATCCAAAAGAATGAAGCTCAGAGCAAAGGAGTTTATGGTCTTCCAGATCAAAAGCATTAGAGAGATCTACAAAGACAGTTCTAGTCAGCTTACTGTGATCCATTGTGACCCTAATCTCTGAAGCAACTTTAACAAGGGTGGTAGAGTTACTATATCCCTTTTGGAAGCCATGCTGCACCAGGGACAGCAGACCATACTTATGGATGTACTCCATTAATTGGGACACAATAACTTTTTCTAGCAGTTTGCCGATAGCAGACAGTATAGCTATAGGATGATAATTTTCAAGACATTTGGGATTGTTAAGCAAAGTGAGGAATCCCTTTGGAAGAAACAACATTACTATGGTGAGCAATTTTTTTCTACAAACCCCAGGAATCACTCCTTTGTGCTTAAGATCTACACACTCCTTAGCAGTACCTTGAGAGGCTGGGTACAGAACCTATGTAGGGAAAAGGTTCTGCAAGATAGAAGTGCCAAAACTGGCATCCCTTCTGGACTGTATGTCCAGACAGTAGTGCTTTGTGAAAGTATGTGCTATTTTCCAGGTAGCTGCTTTACAGATTTCCTACAGGTAAACATCTTTTGATGCTGCCACCGAGGCTAATGTTCCCCTTGTGGAGGGGGCCCCCAAGGCCTTTACGTGGCAGTTTGCCAACTTTGCCATAACAAAACTGTATGCAGGAAACCATCCAGTGAGAAATGGTTCTCTTGGATGCTGGTTTTCCCTTTCCCACTTCATCGTAGGTGGCAAACAGCGGAGTACTAGTAGACCTTACATCCTTTGTGTGGTCCAAGTAGTAGCTCAGAGCTCTTTTGACATCCAGACTGTGGAGCTTCTGTTTTGAACTGGATTTTGCTCCAAAGAATACTGAAAGAATAACTGACTGATTCAGATGAAATTTAGACACCATTCTGGGCATGAATTTTCTGTTCATTCTCAAGACTACTTTCTCCCTAGGGAATGTGATATACAGTAGTTAGGATCTGAGCAGAGTGCTTGTTCACTCACCCTCCTGGCAGATGTCAGTGCCACCATGTAAACTGCTTCCCAGGTGACAAACTTCAGAGCAGCAGTTGCCATAGGCTCGAAAGGAGCCTCCATCAACTGGGCAACACACAGATTCAGGTCCCATGGAGGGACATGATCCTTTACTGAGGAAAACAGGTGATTAAGGCTTTAAAGAACTTTTTGAAAATGGGTTGTGAGGTCACTGACCTGTCTTTGCCAGCTGAGGCATATGCCAACAATGCTGCCAGATGAACCTTCAGGGTTGAGGGCCTGAGGCCCTGGGACTGTAGGAGGAGTAGGTAGCCCAGAAATGAAGTGAGGCTCAATTACAAAGGACTGAGCTGTCTAGAGGAACATTAAATTGAAAATATTTTCCACTTTGAGACATAGGTTTTCCTTGCTGCTGGTTTCCTGGAAACTTTAAGCACTTCCATAACCTTTTTAGAAAGATTTAATCTGGAGAACTGTAGCTCTTAAAGTACCAGGCTGTGAGATGCAGAGTTCTCGGATTTGGGAATGTTATCCTGCCCTGAGACAAAGTCAGCAGACCGTATCTCAGGGGAATACAGAGTGGATGTTTGGTAGAGAACAGGAGCAGGAAATACCAAATCTGCCTGGCCCAATCCAGAGCTATGAGAATCGTCTTTGCTGACTCCCTTCTCAGTTTTACCTGTACTGTCAGCAAAAACTGGAAAGAAGGAAAGGCATAAAGGAACTTCCCTGACCAGTTGAGAGCTAGAGCATCTTCTGGGATTGTACCTACCAATGGGGGTCTGCAGCAGAAGAGTGGGAGCTGGTTGTTTTTCCAGGATGCAAACAGGTTTATCTGTGGAGTACTCCACCTTCTGAACATTGTTGGTTCAGGGTTCATTCATGATTTCCCTGGCTGATTCTTCTCAGGGAATCTGCCAGCATGTTGTCCTTCCCTGGCAAATATACTGCCAAGAGCTGGACCTCCAAGGAGTATGCCAAGTTCCACATCTTCACAGTTTCCTCCCTGTTTATATAATACATTGCAGTGGTGGTGGCTGTCCTGATCTGGACTGACTTCTGATGTGGGAGGAAAAGATTTGCACTGCTAGGTACACTGCCTTGAGCTCCAGGTTTATGCGTTCCTGAGTCTCCCGTGTGTTCCACAAACCATTTACAGTGAAGTCATCCAGGTGGGCACCCCAGCCCAAGAGGGAGGCATCTGTTGCAAGTATGGTTGTAGGTGATTGCCAAAGAAAGAGAACCCCTTCTCTGAGGCTGTATTCTTCCTTCCACCACTCCAGTGCTCTTAGCAGACACCCTATGATGGGCACTAGTTCTGCAAATGGATCCCACCTCTGGGACCTGGCTCCCTAGGTGGCACTGGATGGCTCTCATTTGGAACCTGGCACCACTGCGGTGGATGATGTCATGTGCTCTAGCAAATGTAGAATATGCCCTGCAGGTCTAGGCTGACCAGCCTTGAAGGATTTTGCAGCTGTGATCAGATCTACTCTTCCCCAGGGAAGGAATGCCTTCCCCTGTAGGGTTATCTAGCTCTGCACCTATAATGTCCAGAACTTGAACTGGTTCCGTTTGTGGCTTTTGAACATTGATAAGGAAGCCCAGGTCCTCCAAAGTACCTTGTGTCAGAAGGAAAGAGGGCTCTGCCTCTTGGTGTGATTTTCTTGTGACTAGCCAGTCGTCCTGATAGGGAAAACACACCACCCCTTGTGTTCTTAAATGTGCTGCTACTACAGCCAGGCACTTTGTGAACACCCTTGGTGCTAAGGACTGACCAAAGGGAAGAGCTGTGAACTGGTAATGGCAATTCCCTACCCTGAATCTGAGGTACTTTCTGTGGCTGGGCTTGATGTTATGCGAAAGTAGGCGTCTTTCAGATCCAGCGATCCCAGCTGCCTTTCAGATTCAGTGACCCCAGTCAATCTTTATATGTATATATGTATGTATGTGTATATATATATATATATTTATATATTATGCTCCTTGCCCCCACAACCCTCACAATCTGGGAAGCACCAGTCCCGTCACCCGGCATCCACCAACCGGCATAGTAGTTGCCCTGTGGTGGAGGCCGAGTCCACCCTAAGAGATCGGATCTAGTGTTCCTGTGCCGTGGCTGGCTGGGCACGGGGCCTGCAAGCTCCCTTTTCCTCCTCTGTGGGGCGCTGCTTTTTTTCATATTTTCCTTTTGTCTGGGAGGCACATGTAAGGATACCTGCGACAGTGCCACGCATGCTCCTGTGCATGCCCCCATCAAGGATCTGCGCCGCTCCCATCCCAGTCTTGCGGCATTGGTGCGCCAGTCCCCAGGGGCCAGGCTAGCACCGACTGCCGAGTCCCCCTCCCCAGACAGCTGTCCTCTGGATGCTCAATCCTTCTCCTCTCTGCCGACCCCTTGTGGCCCACGCTTGTTCCCGAACGCAGGTCGCCGGCGTGGTGCGAGGTGTGGCATCCAGTACCTCAACCCTCAGTGCAACCAGGCCGGGCAGCCAATCTCCTTTTTGAAGTGATGGAATTACTGATACCAGTGTTCCCATCTTGAATTTTTCCTCGTTTAAGTGTTTGTTCAGGTACCTCATGACTAAAAATGGACTGCCACTCCCCATTTTCCTTTTGGGTCAGGAAGTATCTTGAGTAAAGTCCCTTTTCCCCACTGTAAGGGAGAAACTTTTTGCACTACATTTGCTTTCAGTAATTTTCTTACCTCTGTCTCCAGCAAGAATCTTTCTGCTGGAGTGTGAGGACAAGAGATTTTGTGGCTCTGCAGTTTTGGGAATTTTTAGAACTGCAGGGGCCACTGTGGTTATTTTTTCCCATTCCTGAAAAAAAAAAAAAAAAAAAAAGTGAGTCAGCCTCTCCCCCACAGGCAATGGTTGGGTGACCTGTGCAAGTTTGCCAGGGGTTTTGCTTTGTTTGGGACTTGGGAGCTGGCAGTGCATCTGCACACTCAAGGCCCCTTCTACCCCTACCCTTGAAGACACCCCTCTGTTGGGGGGGGGTCATAAGTAATGTAAGCTCAGGAGAAGAATCCCCTACCTGTACCTCCCCTTCTAGAAGGCCTGTAGGAAGTGACTGCCTTTTCCATCTCAGTGCAGCTCTCATAGGTGGTCTTGTATTCATCTACCTTTTTCATATGAGCCTCTGTGTTGTCGCCAAACAGTGAATTTCCCTAGAAGGAAAATCCGCTGCTTTTGTTTGAGTGTCCTGGGAAAGGGTTATGGTTCTAAGCCAGGCAAACCTTCTTAGTGACACTGCATGTGCCATGACCCTGGATGCAGTGTCACTGGTGTACACTGCTACATGGAATTGGTACTTAGTGGCATCCATGGCAGTCTTTGCTGTGTCAGCTAAACCCTGTGCCAGGGCACTAGCATTCTCGCTCACTGCCAAAACAGAGCTCCAGAGGGCTTTTTGGTACTGAGCTATGTAGGCCATGTATGCTGCCTGTGTTAACAGCAGGGAAGCTGAGGTACAAACCTTTTTTGCCCATGCTATCCAATTTTCTGAAGTCTTTCTCAGGAGGCTGAGATGAAAGAGGCACCTTGGCAGTGTCACAGCTGGCAGTCTGAACTACTCCCTCTTGATACGGGTGAAAAGAGATTTATTCGGAGCCCTGTGTGTCCACCTGATACTTTTTTCTCAATTTTCTTACCTATGTCAGCAGCAGAAGATGGTGCTTGCATGACTTTACAAGTCGCCTTCTTGAGGGATGGGAGCTAAGCCCATCATATCCATAAATTCCACCTCATCTTCAGCAGTCTTTCGTGGTGCGATGTTGAGGGTGTTCACCATTTGCCTCACAAAGGTAAAGTGTGAGGTATTGTCATCCAGGGGATGATGAGGGGAGCCAAACTCTTGTTTGGGAGAACCATCAGGCTCTATGGGTTCTCTCCTTCTTCCTCCTCCTCATACTAAAATTCAGCCTCCACCTCCACAGGCACTGGGAATGGAGCTGGAGCCCGGGGGTGGGGGGGAGGCAGACATTTTCATGAGATTCTTCTATTAATCGCATTCTGCTTGTGTCTACTGGCAGCTCCTTTCCTTCTTCAGGAGGAGGGACAGAGACATGTTCTTTTTGTTTTTTCTTAGGCACCATCTCCGCTGTCTGCTCAGAAGCTCTTATTTTTATTGGATTCAGGGTTCTCTGGTCAGACACCCTGACTTCTCAACCATCCCTTGCAGCCTTTTCTTTGTTGTGTTGCTTACTTTAAGAGGCTGGACCCTCATCTAAGCCTTTGGGTGACATGGAGGCAGACTTGAGAAGCCATCATGTCTTCTAATTTTTTAGCCCTTTTCTTTTGTGCTTTAGGGCAGAACTTAATACATAGCTCACAACTGACCAAATCGTGATCTGGACACAAGCATCTCAAACACAACTAATGGTAGTCTGCCTCAGCCAGGAGCTGGAAACAGATTTTGCAATTTTTAAAGCCCATAGGTCCCGTCTTCTTTTTGAGTCGGTCAGTCACACCAAAATACTGAGGATCCAAAGAAGACATTCCAGTTCCCCAAAATGACGGTAAGTAGATAGAAAAAGATAAGAAATGTGGTTTGGTTTCTTTTTAGACCAGAATTGCAGAAACCAAGTGTAAAAGGCCCAATTATCGTTTTGGTTCCAAAGAAATGGAACTGGGAAAAGAAAACCAAAATACCACAAAGCAGTACCCTTTTTAAACACTTTACACCCTTTTTATAAATAAATTTAAAGAGCTGCTGACATGTTCTGGGCAGGCACCTCATTCTAAGGAGTTGCCTGCCCGAGGAGCTAATTTAGCTATTAACTGATTTTTTTTGTGCAGGATTAAACAAACGTTTTAGCTTATTATGCCCCGCTCATAACTTCCATGCAACCTTGCCCCTACGAAAAGCTTTTGATGACGTGAGGTAGGAAATGGGGCTGTAGGCGCTCTACAGACATATCGGCTCGCAGTATAGCCTAGAGGTTAGAGGAATGAGGCGTGAACGAGCTTGGTACGTCCAGCAGACTAGACCAGAGTTTGATTCTCACAGCCTCCACTTGCATACTGTGCGACACTGAGCGAGTCACTTAACTGCCCAGTGCTCCCAGGTCACCCCTGAAAACACCTAGTGGGCCTTACCCGGTTACCAAAAAATCACTGGGATCAGAGTAGGGGGTTGTCTAAAGGTACATATAGTATCTTTGCTGGCAGTTATACATGTATGGGGCTAATATATAATACCTATTTCAGTCCCATACATCTATAACTGCAAGCAAATATACTATGTGTACTTTTAAACAGTCCCCTACCCAATCCCACTGATATCTATAGAGCGCCTAGAGCCCCATACCCTACCTTGTGTCATGAAAAAGCTTTTTATTTTTTTAGGGCAGGGCTGCAGTGCTGTTCCGCTGCTTTGCTTGTACACAGACATTACGAGCCTGGCATAATAAGATAAAACTTTCATTTAATCCTGCACAAAAAAAAAATTCAGTTCATAGCTAAATTAGCTCCTCGGGCAGGCAGCTCCTTGGTACGAGTTGCCTGCCTGAGACTATATATCATGTCAGCTGCTCTTTAAGAAGTTCCCTAAAGGTGGGAACCACTCCACAAAATGGCCTTCTCTGGTTCCTGGGAACTGACGTGGAACCGGAGAAGTTACAAATATACAGAAATAAACATCCTACCTAATGCAGCATTATCAGAATATAACTAAAAGACTTTTTCAAGAAATAAACTAATAAACTGTAAATCAGTTGAAATGAAGACATCAAGGGTGACTGCTTTCTTCAGGTGGAGAAATAAACCTGCCGTTAGAATACAGGGAGCGTAAACCACGCAGCAGTTTTGAATTTCATTCTAACATTCTCTAATTAGAATAAAATTCTAAGCTCTGGGGCAGCTCATTCCAGGTGAATGATTGCAGTTGTTGTGCATAAGTGGAGGATTCTTTGGGTTTGAACTTCGGGAGTTGTATGTCCACATTATTTTCCATGTGTCCACCTAGTAGTTTTGCCACCTGAAGTTCCACCAACTCACCTCTTTGTCAAGATACACCCAGGCCACAATTACTCTAGACAATGAAACACTGCAGAGATGTCAGGACCACCCTTGCCACATGCCCAGAATCCCACCAGTTCACAGTTACTCTAGACAATGAAACACTGCAGAGCTGTCAGTCAGGACCACCCTTGCTGTATGCCCAGAATCCCACCAGCTCATGGCTTGGGAGTTAGGGTCTCTGTTCCCTTCATGTGATACTGTAATGTACTACAGATCAGCACTACGGGGCAGGCCCTGGGTACAATTTTAACCCCATAGATGAACACCATCACTGCATTGTTCTGTATCTTTCTTTTGAAGTCATATAGAACTTCTGATTCCTGAAGAAAAAATAGTCTTCTGAAGGCATATAAAACCTCTGCTTCTTGAAGAAAAAGATAAATTTTTTTCTTATTACAAAAAAAAAAAAAAAAATTTACACAGAGGTGGCTACTCTATGTGGCCTCCACCACATAGAACTATTACACTCTCCTGCCCCCAAGCTAGCCAGCAAAAGTGGGTGGAGGGTACCTTGCACCAGTTCTGATAGAGGCAGGGTACCTTCACATAAGCACTGCCTGTCAGATACTGTTGCTGTCATGCCAAACTGTTCCACTTTCCAAAGGTTCTTAAACTCAAGTTGTGGACTGTAATGGATATCTGGGTAGTTGTTTAGCTGCTCCTGCTTTTATGCACATGCAGAGTTTGTTTTTTTCCACTAACCACTCCTTATGCCAGGGCCAGTGTAGCCAGAGAAGATGGCCCTACTGTCGCAATACTGGTATTAATTGTGCTAGCAATGTCCTAGCCATGTTGCCAATATAGGCTTTTGTGGATGACACCTTATGAATTTATAACATACTGTGTTAATAGTGGGAATAACCTCCCGCAAGTTTAACTACCTTATATAGAGACGCAATGTAAAATACCTACTGTGATTATACTTGCAAAGTCTATGTACTTATGTATACTACTGTAACTTAAGATTTCTTTTCACTATGGAATGTACGTATTGCTTTGTGTCAAGAGCTATAAAAATACTTAAAAAGGTACTCACTTGATTCATGCACAGAGCATTTATAGACCTTAATTGTACAAGAGACATTTATTTAGTTATAAAAGAGTTTTGTCAGTTCTCAACAGCACAGAAAAACAACCTTCACGAGAGAGACTCCAAACAAGAGACCCCCTTTAACTAAATTCCTTGAGGAGATAAACCCCCCAAGCTGCCCACAGCAGTGATGACATCACTCACTATCTTTATGCTGCCACTGCCCCAGCGCTGATACTTTTGATCTTTGTTAAAGAAGAAACTGCCAGTCAATGGGTTCACTGTCTGTAAGGCATCACAAGATCTCACATGTCTCTGCAACCAGCTTTTATTATATTATTGCTTCCCTTTCTTATCAACAGGATCTCAGATTATCCATACCTGGAGTAATAAGAAACACTAAGAATGACAATAATTTTTTATTATTTTTTTTTTTTTTTTTTTATCTGTTTCGACTATGGCCTGACTAAATTACATTTTATTTAGCTTTCAAAAGGCAAAACATTTAACTTTGTCACACTGACAAAGCCATTTTTGACTTCTAAGATGCTTGTCAGTCATATGGCCCAGTGGCAGCCCTACAGCTTAGGAATGCAGTCTCCCTGGTTTGGAAACAAAACCAGTCTGCCAGAGGGTTGGCAGAGAGGGGAGGCTCAAACGTGCCAGTGGATGCTTGCTCCCTCTAGGGCAAGTGGTTGTCTGCAGTCCACTGCTTGGTTGTCCCCAGGAATCCACCGGGACAGCACAGGCAAACACAGCCAGTGAGAGAGGACAAGCCACATGGATAAGCCCCTGCACATGCCTGTTGTGTGCGCTGGAGAGGGCATGTTGAGCCCGACTCATGGGGGAGACAAAAAACACACAATAAAATTTAGGCAACAGCAGGATGATGCCTGCCCCATCAACCAGCCTTCTACATTCCTGCTTGATTCTGCAACCAAAGCAGTCTGCTGCCATCCCCAACAACCCACACAGGGGCTTCTGCAGGTCAGATCAGCTCCTGGGGAAGACAGGTGATGTGGTGCAGGCTGATTTTGGGGGGGGGGGGGAGAGACCAGTGTGGGAGGTCAATAATAAATTAAAACAAATATTAATAATGGTCAGTAAAACAAGGCAACCCAGAAGAATGAGTAAGGGTTTAAGTATGCATTTGGGCATGACCATCAGTGGTGAAGGAAATTATGTTACAGCTGTCAACAGATGAGAAAGACAACATCTAAGAGTAAAGAAGTCAGTCTCCAAGCTGTGAACTCCAACTCTTTTTTTATGTCTCTCACAAGCAAACTTTTTCTAAACACCAAACACTATTACTTTTCAAACACCAGTTCCCACTTCCCATTCTCTTTCACCTCCCCAAGTCATTAGACTAAGCAGAATATGAACATCTTTACCCTAAATGGTGCATAGTCAAAAAGTACGGATCAGTCGGGTAACTTCCTGCTAGCCATAGCTATCCCAACTGTCCCCCCACCATTAGCAGTTACAATGAATCACTGTCTTCTGGGATTTTTCCCTCCAAATAGAAATTGGCATGAGTTTTTCCATCTGCAAAGGTAGCTCACTTACTGATGTTGATCATTTATTTATTTTTGTAATTTTTGACTAGGAAAGACACAGTAAGCCTGAAGGAAATATAATGACACAAAACTATGTCGGAGGGTGGATAGTAGATGAGGGAATAAGGGATATGCAGAGGGACCTTCAAAAACTAAAGGGGTGGTCAAAGGTCTGGTAGTTAAAATTCAATGCCAAAAAAGTGCAAGGTAATGCACCTTAGGAAAAGGAACCCCAAGACGCAGTACTGGATGGGTGGGTTGAGACTTGGCACTCCAGAAGAGGAACAGGATCTAGGAGTTATCCTCAGTAACTCCATTAAACAAATGAGCCAGTGCAACAAGACCTATAGTAAGGCTAACAGGATGCTTGGATGTATCGGGAGCGATACTGATAGCAGAAGAAAAGAGGTACTACTTCCCCTGTACAGATCCCTGGTGAGGCCTCACCTGGAGTACTGCGTCCAGTTCTGGTGCCTTCACCTCACAAAGGACAGGAATAGGTTGGAAACAGTGCAGCACAGAGTAACAAAAATGATTCATGGCCAGCAGGGCAGATCCTATGAGGAGTGCCTCAAGATACCAAATCTGTGCTCAGTGGAAACCAGAAAGGGGGAGATATGATAAGAGACATTCAAGCTCCTTAAAAGAATTAACAAGGTAAACTACAGGGAATTATTTACCCTGAATATCAACTCAAGGTTACATAGTCACGAGTGAAAATTAACAGGAGGGAGGTTCAGAAGAAACATGAGGAAGTACTTCTTTTGCGGAAAAGGTGGTGGAACCTTGGAACAGTGTGTTGGCTGAGGTGGTGGGTGCAAGCACAATCAGGAGATTCATGCAAGCATGAGACAGAATGAATGGAATAGTGATCGCCCAGGGCGACAAGACCAGGGAGGAGAATGGGGATAGGTCAGCACAGGTTGGTACTCTGGAGGAACAATAGGTTCCAAGGAAGGTTCCAGGGATTATAGGGAATATGGGCAGACTGGATGGCTCTCTGGTCTCTGTCTGCTGTCATGGTCTATGTTTCTATATTAAAGGAGAACCAGGTGGCCACTTTTTATAAGTTGGTCACCGAGGCTTCTGCTCATTCAGCTCAGGACACTGCCAGTTAGCCTTTGTTTTGACTCTGCACCCTGTATGTGCTTAGATGTATAACTATTGTTAGAATTTATGCCTGGAGACAGTTTTCAGTTGTTTTTTGCTGTATGTGTATCTGTGGAACAAATCTGTATTCCTGTTTGTGTCATACTTGACGTGGAACCCATGAAAGAGCTTTCAGCTCAAAGGTGTTAATCCAAGAGCTCAATACATAAATAAAGAGCCCGTGTCCATTGTGCCTAGATAAATTCTGGTGGTTTCAGTTTTCCAGTACATAGGCCTTTATTATGCATGTTCTGACCCATCTAGCCAAAGTGCCTTTGTAGCCTTCCGAAAGAACAGTTACTTATTAGCCAACAGAAGATCTTTGAGGAAATGTACTCCAATGAACCTCAGCTATGGAACACAGATATCACTCGCATGAGACCTATCTGGAAACTTTTGCCTAGCAGGCCACCCATAATAAGGCACCTATATTATTGTTGGTGGTCCCAAACGTTTTTAGTTCTGCCTGTCCACAGGAGATAAAATGGCGCTGAGTTAGAACAGCAAATGAAAAAGACAAGTACATCGAGGTCCCAACAGGGAGCAATAACCAGAAAAGAAAAGCCCAGTCCAGGACAAAAATCAACTGAAGGACTGTAACACCCAAGAAATAACTTATGGTCATACAGCTTGACCTGCAGCTGACAGGACCTTCTGTCCAGCAGATCAAGGACCTCCAGGATCAAGGATCATTCCCCAGGTGTACATACTCACAACCTAGACAGACTGTCTGAACATTTCATTCCGCAGCCGGGTGAGCTGCTGCCAGTGGCAGTGCTCCTGTGCCTCAAAGACTAGTATGGATGCCACGAGCATGGTCTTCTTTGAAAAGTGCCAAGGCTGAATACATCTTTCTGCTTTTCAAAACAATGATCTGGAGGCACTATCACTAACGGTCTCTGGCCCACTGTATCAGAGACTGGTGTAAAACTGTCCCTCTACCAGCCTGACCAGCTGGTATTGAGGATCAAATCAGGTTAGAAGGAGCTTCGAGGCAGCACCCTGATATTGCCTGGGACTTTAACAGGACCCTTCCAGCATGCCATCCATAGCAACACTGGCCCAGACAACTGAAGGTTGCCTGGAAAATGTCAAAGCTGGAACCACCGTGGAATCAGACCATCTTGGGGTGGTCTCATGCAAACACTGACCTGCAGCACCAGATCTCTTGTCGATGCCACCTCTGAGGGTCGCCCAACTGGCCGGGGTCTCAGCCACTTGGGTCCCTGGGCCAGTTTCCCCTTTCTGTCTGTGGACAGAAAGACTTCCTGACCTACCATCGGGAACCCTCTACTATTCCAATCTCTGTGGCAGAATTAAAAACTCTTCCCCTTCTGATTGTCCAGCTGAGCATCTCAAACTCCTAGGGTCCTATCACTAATCACTCTTCCATCGATACTCTGGAGCACTGATGAGTAATCATCCCAAGAGGGGTATGCGTGGTGCCCTTCCTGCTTCAGTTATGCCATAAACACTACCAGGACTGCCAATAAAAATGGGTGGCACAACAGCTAAACCCAGGAAGACTGTGAAGCTGCCCATAATGCTTATGGATTGCAAATCTATGGGTGTCCACGTGAGAAAATGGAGCACAAGACTAGACTTCCTTCCATCAGATAGGCTCTGGAATGTGGAAATAGGTGTCCTTCCACCAACCAGACGGGCTCCTGGACCTACCTGCTGAACTGCTCGAGCCATGTTATACAATCCATTCTAGAGAAACAAGCACTAAATGGGCACAGAAAACCCACTACTTCCTAGTGAATAAAAAGGAATGGAGTGGAAAACACTATCCCTCTCAGGAGGCGGCACTGGGGCATCATCTGGCTCAAGTGGACCCGACCCCGGCCTACACTGCTTGTGCCCACTTTTCCTCTAAGAGATTGGGAACTGTGGTAAACTCATCTGCAGTGGTAACACAGAGTAAGTCTTTGACATATCCCACAACCGTAACATCTAGTGCCCATGAATCCAAAGCTGCATTGATTTCCCACTGGTAAGAACTGTAATTTTCCTGAAGGGTGAGGGAGGTGCGCAGCTTCAAATCTTGTGGAGAGATGCCTCTCCCGCCTTCACCTGCATTGTGCCTATGATTAAAGCCGCTATTTAACTGCTGCCTTTACCTGACTGGCCAGAGTCAGTCAGTCCAACCCCACCACTAACAGTAAGATAGTCTTCCACTACTGGCTGGGAGCAGCCTTTTCTGGTTCCATACAGTGCCAGTTGAAGATCAAGTCCCCAGCAACAAATGCATCAGACAGTCCCATCAAAAAAAGGCGAGGCCTGTGGTCCAGTGATGTGCCAATACCCCTTGGTAATCCTCTTCACAAGGCAGTCACAACAGACAAGGCAGACCAAGCCAACACAGGCAACTGCTTACAGTCACCTTCCAAAACCACTGAGAAACAAACATAAGCGAGGGGGGGGGAGGCTGATGGATTTATAGTCCCCCCCTTTTTTTTTTGCTAGTGCAGAAGAGGCAGAACATATCAAATGGAGAGAATAGAACATTCTTGTGACACTTTACATTCTCTCTCAAACATTTCTTTGCAATGTGTGTCTTGTGTTAAGTTTTCACACTTGTGATTGACTGAGAATTTTTTTTTTGCAACTGTGTCAATTTTCTGCACACTTGCAACAAAACTTTTCCACACTCATGGGAATTCAGACTTACTAAAAGACACAACTCAACCTCTGTCAGATTATGGCACAGATCTGGGATTTAGAGCCAATTGTGGCACCCAGAAATGATGCTGATGGAAAACTTCAGAGGGACAAAATGATACAAATGCATCAATGACAATGGACAGAAAAATGAAAAGGCTGATCCTAGAAAAAAAAAAATATCCCGTCTCTAGAAAAACAGGCATTAAAAAAGGCTCATGCCAGCTCTGTGGCACTGAGTGATGGGGTACCGCTCTGGCATGCTGGCGACCTGGGTTCACACCCCAAGCCCGGACATCAGGAGTGGAGGCCAGCAGGGAGGGAATCAAGAGCGTCCCTTGGATGCCTCTCCACTGGGGGGGGGGTTCCTGCAGACCGCACTCACAACGGCTTCTGGTGGTGGCTTAGCGGGACGTTCCTGGCAGTGTGGTGACCACACACTTCCAAACATCCCCGCCTCAGGATACTGCGAGTGGCTGCATGTAAGGGAGGTGACTGGGGCACAGAAAACAAGAAAATGCCCACCCAATCGGCAGGATGATGGCCACCCTGTGACCCATGCACCAACCAATGCGCACCACTCTGATTCCCCTCTTGCTCCAGGTCTCAGATGGCTGTGGAATGCTTCTCTCCTCTCTTGCCACCCCCCCAAACAGGGATAAGCCGGACCACTGAGGGTGCGGACACAAGCCAGGGATTAATACGAAATGGTAGTGGACGTAAATCTGATGTGACTTCAGGGGCTTATGCTGTGTCGCCCAAAGGAGGGAAGATCAGGGGGGCAGGGAAGGAACAAGAAAAAAAAAAGACTCAAAATTGTACACAAGCAACTCAAGACCATCCTACTCTTAAGAGATGAGTGCACAAGACCAAGGGAAAGCAGACAGAAAAATATCCCAACTTACCTTAGACACCAAGCTAGCAGGTAGATTGTTAATAGCAAGGTTTTTTTTTCCTTTACACTTATTTGAACTCTTTAAATTAATTTTAGGCAAGCTGGCCTGGTGGCATGGAGGACTGAGCCACTGTGTGCTTCACCTCCTGCCACGCCAGTGACCCGTGTTCGGGACACACATGGGTTGCCAGGGGTCGGTGGGTGGGAAAGGACTGCGTTTCCCAGGGACAGGTCTCTTCTCCTGGGGAGGATGGCCAAGCCATCTAGGCCCATGACTGGCACCAGGTAGAGGCCCAGTAGCAGTGCAGGCATGTGCAACTTGAAAGGAGGAGGCTGTGGTGACTGAAGTGCACCTCTATGCACACCCAAAGATGCCACAGCACAGGAAGGGAGGGACTAGAAAAATGGAAAAGATGGGGGCCTGGGCTTTCTAAAGCCATGCCTGTGTCCTGGCAGTCCGCCCTGCTGTTCTGGTTCCAAGGCCACAGTGGATTTGTCTGCCACTCCACCCCAGGGGTTTCTGCAGGGGTACATGCTTCCAGATCAGGAGAGAGGTATGCAATGACTGTCGGGCACGGTGACAGGAAAAAGTTGGGGAGCCTGAGCTTCATGAAGCCCTGTCCGTGTCCCGACAGTCTGCCTGCTGCTCCAGTCCCAAGGCCACTCAAAACACAGAGACTCAAATCTTTGCTGCTTGTCTCTCGACTCACACAGAACAAATGGTTGGCTCATGCTAGTAACGGCCTAATGAAATATTGGGGTAGCCTAGGTTTCATGGTACTATCCCAGTTTTGTAACCATCTGTGTCCCTAATAGGGTGACCTGGTTACCTAGCAGTTTTGGCTAACTCAGTGACAATTTGGAATGACACAAACACTTACAGTAGTCCTGTTTCAGTTCCTAAGTATTGAATGTACTGCCTATATACATAAGTTTTTTCTGACGCATGCAACAATTTGGCTCTTCAAACTGACGCTGTGATCACGTCTTAATTTCCTGAGCCCTGGTGTTCAACTAGGATGGGTAAAGAAAGGTTATCCTATTCAGCCCCCAGGTTCTGGAATTGGCTCCCTCATCAGGCCAGGCGCTCTTATTCCCTTCAACACTTTAAAGTGACACTGTTAACCTATTTTTTTTTTTTTTTATATCACATTATTTCTAGTTCAAAACCCACACTTTATGATTACTTACTTTATCTAAAGTTTATTGATGTTGCGGATTGTTTTAAAGGCTTCTTTTCTCAGCAGGACTGAAATGTATGCTAAAGGGGTAAACATTCCAAACCTTGTTTTGTTTCAAATCTTTTATGTATTTTTATTGCACATTTCATGTATATTAGGAAGTTCCCCAAACAGTGCAGCCACTCATGATACAACAGTTTTTCCTCCCACTACATCTTGAGTGTCTCGACTGTGTGGGGGATGTTCACAAGTCCAGGCAAGTTCCACTGGGATTTCTCAAGGACTGTAAACATACACGTTTTTGTGTGACAACACCAGTATGGTGGGCAGTTGGTTTTTCATTTTAAAAGGAAAAAAGGAACCAGAATCAAATTGCCAGCCATATCAGCAATCTCTACCGACTGTGACTAATCATAACGTGTGTCTTTGTATCAAACACTAACACATGAAATTAGCCCACATCTACATAATGTTTTTTCAGAAATTAAACACAACAGATCTCTCATAACATCAATGAAAGACATGCTCATAGTAGTTTTACACAAGAAAGGAAACAACCCTACTGCTTGTGCCAGCTATAGGTCAATCTCCCCGTTGACTGCAAAACAGCAAACATTTTAAGCAATGGGTTAAGAAACAGACTCCCTGAACTTATTGGCCACAAACAAGCAGGATTTATACAGGGGCACCAAGGAAGTGGTAATTTTAAAAAGATACGATCTGTCTCATGGACAGTACAATAAAAAAATTAAAAAAAAAACAAGCAGCAGCATTAGTTCCTCTAGGTGCTACAAAACATTTGACTCCATAGAATGGGAGGATTTAAACTATGTAATGGAAAAAAGTCAGATCACCAGAATCCTTTAGAGACTGGACTGCATCCTATAACAAGAACCTAAAGCTGCTATTATCACAAATGCTGTAAACTTGGAACACTTTCAACTAAAAAGAGGCACAAGACATGGACACCCTTTCTCTCTCTCCTGGGATATTTGCTCTAGCTATAGACCCATTGATCAGAAAAACAGAGTAAAATAAAAACACAGAAGAAATAAAAATAAAGATTTTTTTCTTGTAAGAGCATACCTTTGCAGATGATATTCTGCTTTCATTACAAAACGCACAGTTAACTCAGTTTGTAACATAGAAGATAATGGCTGGGAATCGGGTGATAACCACGCTGTAATCACCTCAAGTGGTTGCTAGGGCAACAAGAAAAACCTCGAGAGCGCAGCTCGATAGGTTTACTGTAGCCCTAGCAACCACGAGAGGTGATTTCATCGTGGTTGTCACCCAATCCCCAGCCATCATCTTTTATAGTGTACGGTCAAAAAAACACTGTTTGCATTCTATGTATGAGAATTATGGAAGTCTGGTGCATTCTCAGGGTTTTAAATAATTGATTAGCAGTTTTTTTTTTCTTGGGACGATACTAACTGCACAGAAAGTATTTATATAGATTTTCTAGAAGTGCTGTGTTTGTTAAACACAGTGAGGCAAGAGCTATTAATTTTCACAAAATTTTAGCACTTTTATGAACAAAACACTAATCAATTTTTAGAGTTAAATAAAACCCTGCATTCTTTATTGTTATGCCACTGTTTGGAAGTTCCAAAGTGTGGTTAACAACTTTTAAAATTCTAAACAGTGCATAACAAAGCTGTGTGACTGCTGATTACGGTGGTCAATAGGCACTTACCATACATTATATAGAGGATAATGGCTGGGGATCGGGTGATAACCACGCTGTAATCACCTCGAGTGGTTGCTAGGGCAACATGGTAAACCTCGAGAGCGCAGCTTAAGAGGTTTACTGTAGCCCTAGCAACCACGAGAGGTGATTTCAGTGTGGTTATCACCCGATCCCCAGCCATCATCTTTTATAGTGTATGGTCAAAAAAACACTGTTTGCATTCTATGTGTGAGAATTATGGAACTCTGGTGCATTCTTTTTTGTTATGCCACTGTTTGGAAATTCCGAAGTGTGGTTAACAACTTTTAATATTCTAAACAGTGCATAACAAAGCTGTGTGACTGCTGATTATGGTGGTTAATAGGCACTTACCATACATTATATGGCAATTACAGTAATACTTAACAAAATAAAGGACTACCATTGGTCTAAACAGCACACCTGACAACAAACTAGCGGGGATTAATTCCCCAGTAATGCCCACTGTGGTAGTACCAGTGTTTTGCCAGAAAAAATATGGCACACATAATATTGCCCGCTGCTGCAATTTCAAACTACTCCACATTGCAATCGCCAGCGCACACTATATAAGTGAAAAGTATGTTATTTCCCACCCAGTTGATATTGTACTGCTCGCACTAAAACTGTTTTATCCAGAAGTACACCAAATGGAGCAATTTAGTACATATGTCTCAAAACACATAACGAACATACTGGGCCATCAGCAAAATATTAATCAGGTAGTAAAGGTAACACTGTGCCAAACAGAAAACTTACTGACATAGATGAACTTCCATCTGGTTTTGAAAGTTCTCACCAAACACTGTGTGTAGCAGCAACTACCAACCTCTGTTGACAATTGTCCCCAAACAAGTAATCCTTTCAATTTCACGAGCTTCACCATAAACGGCCCTGTCAACTTTAATTACTACTCGCTGCCAACCAAAGAATAAAAATGCAGCCGTTTATCTGAGTGCATAGCGAGCGACATCCTCAGATGAGAAATATTGCCGAATCAGACTTGAAATGTTGGCGATTCCGAATATGTGAAAGCAATGTTAAAGTTTTCAAATGTACTTCAGCAGTGTACAGTTACTGCAAAATTTGCTAAATTTATAACGATTATCTTGTTCCTAAGAGGAAAGAGTAGTTAAAGGAAATCATTATGCTAATGAAGGATGGCTCTATCCCATAATTCATAGATAAGACAAAAAACAGTTTTCAAGTTTGAAATCAAACGTTTATTACATCATTTTATAAAACAAACAATGCTATACCAGACTAATAATATTCTGTAACAGTGTAACACCATGTTCAAATGTTTAGAATATACAAACCACTATATTAATAAATGTAGTATCTGTGAAAACGATTTGTCTCTTTTCATTTTTTCAACAACATAACCATACAGTTATTTCATCAGTGTTTATTAAGAATCACAATATCTCCTAACATTATATTTACCTATGCTTGCCATATTACAAGCGCATTAAGCCCCTCAAAAGGAGGATTCTACTAGGGAATTAATGCATGGTTGGGTGGTTGGAGCACTCGGCCTTTGGCTTTGTGCACCAAACCCCTCCCCAACCATGCATTAATTCCCTAATAGAAGCCTCCTTTGTTGAGGCTTAATGCTAACATCATCTCTGATGGAAATCATTAGAAGATTTTAGTAAGTATCAGTGCTCACTATAAATTGGGAAAAATCTAAATCAAAACAGTTTAGCCACTAATATAACCCAAATATATTCACAATTCCCATTTAAAGTATCTCTACAGGGAATAACATACTTGGGATTAAAAGCAACACAAAAGTTTACTGATCTATTCAAAGAAAACATTACGCCAGTGCTCAATAAAATTAATACTGAACTTGACAGCTGGAAGTCCTTAAACTTACCTATTTGGGGTAAATAAATGGCATAACAATGGACTGTACACCAAGAACCCGTTACATACTTAATACAATACCTGTTAAAACACATAACAATTGCTTCTCCAAGATTCAAAAACATTTCCAAAATCTTACTGTGAACAAAAATAAACCTCACTTATGCTGAAAGAAACTTAGTCAAACAAAATAAAAAGGAGTATTTGGTGTACCAAACTTCAAATTATTACTAGCTGGTGTTTGTAGCACAACAAGCAAATGTTTTGTTTGTATCCTGAATACCTCTAATATATCCTTATGGGTTTACTATGAAAGAGCATTAATGCATCCATGCATCCACGAATGCTAGGGGATCATTTCCATTTTTGTTTGTCTAGATACTTGGGATTCACACCACACCATGCCACAAGCTATACAAACCTTTAAACAAATAAAAAAAAGGAATAATTTCCCATGGAAACAAATTCCTGTTTGAAGAACCCAATGAATCTAATGTTCAAGTATGCAGGAGAAATGCTAGATAATAAAGATGGGAAAGAAAGGTATGTACAGGTTAGGTGAAATCATCCATCCATCAGGAACTCTTAAGTCCTCTGAAGAACTTAAAGAATTTCACTTATGTAGAATAGAATTTTGTCACTACCTTCAAAAAAGACATGCTACTGAACCCATCATTAGCAAACTAACTCCTCAGACCCAAAAACTTATCAGGGAAAGGGGGAACTGGCAGAATATACAAAAATCTGAATAACCTAGGCCAAGACCCCACAACAAAATCTAAAGTAAGACGGGAAAGAGTTAATCCTTAAAACTGCTCAAGAAACCTGGAACGAATTATGGATGAATGTGTGTAAAGCCTCTCGAGAAATTCAAGGCAGATACATCCAATACAAGATTCTGCATTTCATATACCATATACCTGAATTCATTAAAAAAATCTGACAAGAAAGTGAATGTGGCAGATGTTGGGAGATGTAATGCAGAAGAGCCCAAGCTTGGAGTGAAGCTTTCCATGTAGGGCTTTCGGTCGACTGGTTCTTGAACTGAGAAGTACTGCAGTTAAAAAAAATGAATACTGGGCATGACAAACAGCATTTCAACAGTCCCCAAATAAAGAAAATATAGGACTACTTCAAAACAAACACATAGAACAATACACTGAAGGTAACAGACTATGCAGATGTTTAAGACCTTTCTGTACTGTGGTGACCAACACTGGACACAGTACTCCAAGTGTGATCGAACCATGGTCTTGTAAGGGTGGTGGGGGGAGAGTTCACACCCCTTAACCTTCTCTTTAACCCCTCCTAATACATTCCAACATAGTGTTTTATTCTTGACTGCAGCAACCCACTACCTGTCCGGCTTCAGCTTACAGTACACAATGACCTCTAGATCTTTTTCCTTGGGCCATAAAAATAGCATGTGAATGTACGTATTTTGTGGTCAGGTGTAAATACAAGACATGTCTGGGAAGAACTTCCATTGTTATGCAAAAGAATATATATGATACCCAGTATTTTCTCACCTAAATTATATCTACCAAGAGACTGCTCTTACACACTTTACCTAATAATGCACAATATTGGATAGTCACTGCTTGCCGCGACTTGAGACTAATCCTTTCACTTTGAAAAACACCATATTCACCCACTATGCAAGAGTGGCTTCAGTATATGGGCAAAAGCCTTCAATGAAAAAAAAAAGAAGTCAGTTTTATGGCTCAGAAAGAGTTATATAGTCTAACACTACAGTATATTGGACCCTTTCCTAAAATTTCTGGAACTCTATAAGGTCTGAAAACTTTAAACATCAACAGTTATGAATTTGTTATACCTCATCTATACTAACTTATTTATATGAACTTTTACATTTAATGGTCTTATACAGTACACGTATTGATCTGTTCCTAATTGTACTACTAAAACCTGTACTGTGTAATCTTTAAATACAATAAAAAGTTATAACGTAAAAAAAAAAAAAATTTTTTTTTTTAAACTAATGGCCCACATGGGTGCTGGGGAACATACCCTAACGCAGAGGAGGCTGTAACACTTGATCATCCCAGACCCAGCCATTCTTTCCACCTAGGGACACGCCCCCTACCTATTCCTTCTCCTTCGCTGGGCTGCTTCAAGCCTGACAATTCTGGATTATAGGACCCTGTACCTTGCATACGAGTTAATGGGTACTTGGCTTTCCAGTCCCTATATCACAAAAGTGTTATCTGTTATTCCCTGACAATTTCTCATATCTTTCTTTAACATAAAGTGATCATAATATGACTGCTGTATTTTGTTACTTTTTTAAGACTATTAGGTTTCTCAATATATGCATTACGTCTATGTGCTTATAAATGTTACTGTGATACTATTTGTATCTTGTTGAAACTACTCAAAAATTATTAACTACAAAAATAGTTTGAGGCCTATGGGTGTTGACCCTATCCCCGATATGCAGTGCTGCTAAATGTACTAATTGTGTTAATGGCCATTGTTAGGAGTGGTTTTTACATAGACTAAACCCTCATACTACAATCAGAACCCCTTGAAAATGGAAACAGCAAATGGGCTGTATCCTCAGTAGAGAGAAACAAGCAGCTCCATGATTAAGATCCTTCAGTCACTCCTCATAGGGCTATTCATGCAACCCCTGCACCATTTTCATTGACATATGAGTTAGCGCTATGCTGCAGAGTCGCAGGTCATAGTATTGAGAGCAGGAGCGCACGAGGAACACTGCTGGAAAAATCTGGATTTTTTATTATTCAGATGTTTATCCTCCTGAGCACTGGCAGGGGCTTTGGCCCTCTGAGGGAGGAACACACTCAGGTCCCGCCGCACTGCACTTGCCGATCCCGGTATTTCCTTCATGGCGGGGCCAGGAAGGTGGTGCCCCTTCCCTGGAGACTCAGTCCAGAAGCTGGGGTTCACCCCCAGTGCGGCGGACCATCATGGAGCCCTGCCAGGCTCTTTTTCCTCCTGTTTTCTCCAGTCCCCCCTGCCTACTGACGTGATTATGTCGGAGAATGCCTCCCGACCTGTACTGCCCTCCAGTCATAAGAGGGCAATCAGCGAGTGGGACAATGTGGAACCCTCCCCTCAAGAGAGAAGAGCAGTCCTCTGGACGCTCAAACCTCTCTCCCCTTGCCGAGCCCCAGTGACCCGGGCTTGTTCCTGAACCCAAGTCGCCGGCGTAGCGAGAGGTGTAGCGACCAGCGCTTCAACCTCATCCAAAAATGTGGATTTAACCCTTTTCTTTTTCTATACTGGAAAGCACCATTAAATAAGCACTTAATCACAGATACTGGTATGGCAATTCCACTTTTGTACAGTCTAGAGGCAGTGACAAACTTTAGCAGCTGTGAGCACACCTTCTTTGGTTTTGATACCATTTTAGTTCCCCTCTTCAGGACTGCTTCCACCCTGTTTATGTCCTTTCTGAGGTGTGGCCTCCTAAACTGGACACTGTACTCCAGGTGGAATATCACCAGTAAGAGACACAGTAGAAAAAACACCTCCCTCTTCCGGATGGAGATGCCTCTCCTTATGCATGCAAGCATCCCACTAGCCCTAACCACTGCTTTGACACACTGCCATGCTACTTTGAGGTCAACAGATCTGATAACCCCAAGGTCCCTTTCCTGTTTAGTAACTGTCAGTACCCACCCCACCATCCTATACTCAGTTCCTGGGTTCCTTGCCCTAGGTGCATGATTTTGCACTTTTGTGGCACTAAAACCCAATTGCCATACCTTTGACCACTCCTTGAGCTTCCCAAGATTCATGCACACACTCTTCACCTCCTCACAAGTGTTATCATCTGCACAAAGGCATACCTTCCCTTCCAGTTCTTCAATGTCACTTTTGAAGACACTGAAGAGGACAAGCCATAGTACAGAGTTCTGTGGCACCTTGCTGGTCAATATCCCCTCATTACAGCGAGTACCATAAACCACCACCCTTAGTCTCCTATCTGTTAACCAGTTTCAAACCCAAATCTGCACTTTGGATCCCACACTAGGCTGCTTAGCTTTTTTATCAGCCTCCTGTGCAGCACAGCGTCGAAGGCCTTCCTAAAGTCCGAATAGGCCATGACCACCACCCTCCCCTGATCTCTTTCCGAGATCACCCAAAAAAATCTGCTAGATTCATTTGTAATGACCTCCCTGCCCCCCTGAATCCATGCTGTCTTTAGTGTTGCAGTCCACCTTATTGAAGGTACTTTACCAGTCTTCCCTGTAGCAGAGCTTCCATTAATTTCTCCATGAATGAAGTAAGACTGACTGACCTATAGTTGCTTGTCTCCTCCTCCTGCTGATGTGCGTTTGTGTATCAATTCAAACACTGAACTTACCTTTATCATCTCAGCTACATAGCTCTCTGGTCCAGTGTATTCTGTAGAATCCTTCACTTTTACCAGGACAATAAAACATAAGTAGTGCCACATATTGTGCTCTTCTTTGATATGTTCTTCAAATGTCACAGTCTTGTTATCAAACTTGTCTCTTTCTAGACCTGTCGAGAGAAGTGGCCTTTGTTACAGAGGTGCACATAAATTCTCTGCTGTCCTGCAAATATGGTGGGAAATTGTCTTTTTATCCCCTAAATTATATCTTGATTTCTTCTCATAAGTCTGACTTTAGACCAAGTCACAATCCCACTCACGTTATCATGGGTAGCCAGTGACATTTATTCAGATTTTAACAATGGATGTGTTACCCCCACATTTTTTCTAGATCAAAAGCTTTCAACACTGTGGACCACAATCTACTGCTCAAAAGATTGTGTTCCCTAGGTGCCTGAGTTTTGGCCTATCTCCATAACAGGATGCAATGTATTTGAGCTGATGAACTATATTCAGATTTTGTCATAATCAAAAGGAGAGTGCTCCAGGAATAAGTGTTTGGCCCAGTGTTATTTTTATTGTACATTAATGATTTACTCTAGGTGTAAACAGGGTCATGTCAACCTGTCACATATGATGTATTACTGCCCTAAGTTTCTGGCATATTAACAGAGAACTTGACACCACTTTGGCACAGATTTGTGATAAACAGCTCACCATAATGCCCAGGATGGTCCTCTTAGGGGATATGGTAGATATAAGAGTTACTCAACTGTAACCATAGCTCTAGGAGTGGTATATGGTGCACAACCACACTTCTGGCAGTCTTCCTTCAATGGGTTAATGTGCCAGACATGTCTTTAAGCTAAGCTCCTCCCACCCACCCAGATGGTATACTCCTTGGCTCTGCCCCAAGATGTCAGATGTTGCACGCTGGAAGCAGAGATCCTTGTGCCACTTGCCAGGGGATGTCGGGTGGGTTGTGTGACTGTGCACTATATGCTACTCCTAGAAAGTACAGTTGTGCACTTACCATAATGGTAGATCTTCAAGGGGCATCTCTTGTAGCAGGTAATACACTTGGGTCATTGGCAGAGGACACTGTGGTGCACGGCAGCTCTCTTCTAGCCATCTTTTGCCAGGGGCTGCCCACACATGACATCATCACTCTGCTTCTATATAAGAGTGGGTAGTCCTTGGCATCCTCAGTTCCTCGCAGGATTCAGCTCGCAAAGCGAGGACAGAGGGAGATCCAAGGTACCATAGGTATGCTTTCCCATATATGTTTGGATCAGAAGTTGTTCTCTTAGAGAAGGAGGGGGATGGAGGGAGGGATCGTACCTGCTGCAAGAGATACCCCTTGGAGATCTACCATTATGGTAAGTATGCAACTGTACTGTCTTCCACAGGGATAATCTCTTGCAGCAGGTAATACACTTGGGATGAATCCCAAGCAGTAAACTCAGGAAGTGCAGAAGTTATTACAAAAGGCCTTGAAGGACAGCTCGGCCAAAGGCCGTCCTGCAGCGTGAAGCAATATCTAAGTTGTAAGGCTTCATGAAGGTATGTATTATGGACCATATGGCTGCATTGCAGACATCTGTGATAGAAGCCCCTTTGAAGCAGGTTGCAGTGGCAGCCATGGCTCTGGTAAAATGGGCTTGGACAGGTCCTGGTAATGGCTTGTTATATTTCTTATAACAAAAAGTTATACAATGTGCCAGCCAATTGGAAATGGTCTGTTTAGGGACTGGGAGACCTTCCCTTGTTGAGGTGAAGGTAACAAAAAGCTGAGAAGGTTTTCTAACAGATTTGGTACGATTGGTATAGTATCTCAATATACGATGTACATCGAAGGTGTGTAAGAGGTATTCTCCCCGATTAGAATGCTCAGGGCAGTAGACCGGTAATTCAGTCATCTGAGTTAAGGTGTGTTCTGAGACCATGTTAGGTAAAAGGGAAAGACTGGTTCGGAGAACCACTCTATCTTTGTGAAAGATTCGGTAAGGCTCTTTGCACATCAGGGCATGAAGCTCGGGAATACAGTATATCGAGCAGAAGTGACTGCCACTAAAAATACTGTGTTCCAAGAAAGGAAGCGGAGGTCACAGGTGGCTGCCGGTTTGAAAGGCTCAAGGGTCAGTTTTCCTTTTTTTTTTTTTTTGTGTAATATTTTTATTTGCTTTTCCAATAAGCTACTACATACAATCAAATACATAACTTATTCATCCAGCTACCACCAATATATTCTGCAGAGATCGGTCTCTTCACTTCATTCCACACAATGTTGCAGTCGATTTCTACAGAGTTGCATTACATTGAGTTAAACTGCTTTAAAATTATATCAAATAATATATTATAAAATAAGATTAAATAAAATCCAGTCAAATCAAATCAGAACAAATCAAAACAAAGTGTAACCAATATGCTCGTGCAAAATACCTTCAATCTTCTGCTCCATTCAATCTTTTCCATAGTCTTCTGTCATTCACTTTTATCCACTCTCTCAGCCTTCCTTGGGTCAGTTTTTCTAAAAGGAAATTCAGATCCCACTGAAGGGTGGGTCATCTAATGGGAGGTTTGATATGTAACATGCCTCTTAGAAACATTTTGGCAAGATGATGTTGATACAGTAGTCTCCCTTCCAAGGGCTCATGGAAGGCTGAGATAGAGGCCAAATGAACTTTAATAGAGGAGTAGCTCAAACCTGTCTCGGTAAGTGAGGCCAGGTAGTCCAACACTTTAGTCAGCAGACAGGAATAAGGGTCCAATGACCTGGAACTGGCCCTTATGGAGAAGCGTTTTCACTTGGTATTATATGTTTCAGTGACAGATGGTTTGTGTGAAGCCAGTAAAATATTGGCCACAGGTGAGGAGACTTGAAGACAGGCTATGAAAGCGTCCTTAGGAGTCAAGCATGAAGGTGTAGTGACTTCAGGTTGGGGTGTAGAAGGGTCCCTTGATCTAGAGTTAATAGATCTGACCTGATCGGCAATGAAATGGGGTTTGCCACTGAGAACTGTTGAAGTAGGGGAAACTACACCTGCCGAGGCCACAGAGTGGCTATGAGGATCATGGTGACCGTTTCAAGTTGTAGTTTCAGTAGAGTCCATTGCTGGAGTGGACTGGGAAGAAGCATATTAGAGTCCTGTCCACAGTTGGGACAGGGCATCTGTAGACTGTCCCTTTCTGTTTGGGATAATGGAATAGTATTTGGGGAGCCAGTGATTGTTGGGTGACGCAAATAGTGCGGGGTCCCCCACAATTGAAAGACCATCTGAAGAACTCTGTGATGAAGTGTCCACTCGTGTGCGGAGGACTGGTGACTGAGAAAGTTGGCCAGGGTTTTGTGGTGTCCTAGTAGATGGATGGCTATCAACAATAGGTGTTGAAGTATGGCCTCCTGTCAAACCGCCATCATCTCTCTGCAGAGAGTGTGGGACTTGGTACCTCCTTGATTGTTCAGATAGTACACCACTGAGATGTTGTCTGATTGGATCAGTAGAGGCACAGGAGAAAGGTGAGGGCAAAAAGCCTGAAGGGTGAGGTGGACTGCCCTCATTTCCAGTAGATTTATATTAGGAAAAATGGAGAAATGAGGCCACCTGCCCTGTGTCCTGTAGGGACCCGGGTGTGCCCCCCAGCTATCGAGGGAAGCATCCATGGTCAACATCTGCTGGGGGGGGGGGTGGAAGGGCATGCCATGAGATAGGTTGACATCAATCAATCAATCAAAATCTTTATTTACCCAGGCGATCACCATTGAGCAAGCTCATTTACAAGGTGGACCTGCAGTTTGCAAGGACGAGGGTACAGAATAGAGTACAAGTAAAATATACATAAAACAACAGTAGCAAGATGTATACAACAAAATATATACAGTGTAGAAAAAAAGGTAAATAATATATACAGAGATGCCTTTATAATCCTATCCATCAATAACATGTTCATAGCCTGTAAAGGAGTCCCTGGGATATGGAAAAGCGCACGCGTAGGAGGCAGGGATGCTGGCAGAAAGATTCTGGGATACTAAGCAGGTGGTATCAGGGCATAAGAGTGGGCAATGGGGGTGTGTGTTGCAGTGAGTACGTAGTACCGGTGGGACTGGAATGGACTGAGGTGAACTGGTAGTCCGGTGGGACTGAGGGAGGGGGGAGTAATCTTGGTAAGGGAACACTTAGTTTAAACGGGAAGGACTTAGGTTGAGTGGAAACGTCAGCTGGACAACTAGGAAAGGTGGAAACAGTTGAAGAGCTCCACAAATATTTTGGCATACAGGGTCTTGAACATAGCAAGATTAATAGGGGAGCTAAGTCTCAGCGATTTCTGTATTCTATTCCAAAGGATGGGCAGGACAAAGCTTATGGCTGCTCTTCCAAAGCAGGTACCGACCCTAGGTACTTTCAGGGAAACCAGCGAGCGACTTCTCAAGGCATAATCCCCAATCAGGCTTAGTGGGAGACAGTCAGCAATGTATTGCAGGAGTTTGTTGGTGATGGCTTGGAGTGTCCAGAGGGCTACATTTCTATACAGCCTGTGTTGAAGGGAGGGCCAACCCACAGCTGCATATAGTGAACAGTGGTGGGTGGAAAAGGGGGAAGCCTGTTATAAATCTCAGAGCTCTATGATACAGTACGTCCAATTTAGCAAGGTGTGAGGCTGGGCACTGGCCATATATGAAGTCAGCATAATCAATTAGTGAGAGGAACGTGGATTGGACGAGCTGTCTTTTGGCGTCTGCGGTCAGGAGGCGATTTATTCTGACATGCTGAGACCACCAATGCAGGGCCGAGCGGAGAGTAGAAAAGACACTGATTTTGTCTTCGAAATTCCATGTCTTCTGTGGCCAATTATTCTGAAGAGTCCATTGGACTGGTCTCATATGTAAGCAGGCAAAAGCCACTGTGGGGATGGTTGTGGCCACGTGCTCCAGAAGGCATAAGAGACATCTGGCTGTGATACATTGTTGAGTTTGCATCTGGGAAGCCAGAGATAGAAGTTTGTCTTGCCTGTCCGCAGGGAGGTAAGCCCAGGCGGAGGCAGAATCCAGAATGGCTCCTATATACTGGAGCGACTGGGTAGGGGTTGGATTGGACTTGGGACAGTTGACTGTAATGCCCAGGGACTGGAACAGGGTGAGGGTCACCTGGAGGGAAGAAAGCAGAGCAGTTTCAGTGTCTGCTTTTAAAAGCCAATTGTCCAAGTAACTGGAAAATTAAATGTCTGTCTGCCTCAGGGCCACTGCCACAACTGCTAGGCACTTGGTAAAGACTCTTGGGGTGGATGAGAGACCGAACAGAGTGCCTGAAATTGGTAATATCCTAGCAGGTAAAAGCAAAGGAACCGGTGGTGGGAGGTGGGTATGGGGATATGTAGGTAGGCATCTTTCATGTCTAATGTGCATAGCCAATCCCCTTGTTTTAATATCAACATTATACATGTTAAGGTGATCATCCGGAACCTTTTGTACTGAATGTGAAGATTCAGTTGTCTGAGGTCTAGTATAGGTCTAAGATCTCCAGTGCGTCTTGGTACCAGACAGAAATGGGAGTAAAGTCCCTGATGGTACTCCAACTGAGGGACAGCAGGAAAGATGGCATTCTTGTGAAGAGGTGCCTGAAGTTCCTCCTGGAGAACAGGAATATGGTTGGATGGGTAATGGACAGAGTTGGGGGGGGGGGGAGATGAGGGAGAGGCTCTGAGGTGAGTTCCAGCGTGTGCCCCATTTGTATGATCTGAAGAACCCACTTGTCTGATGAAATCATCTGCCAGGCCTCTAAGTGAAGGGCAAAGTGACCGCCCATGGCTTCCGAGGCCTGGTGGAGGAAGCCTGGGCAAAGCCCCAGTGGGTCATTGGGAAGAGGGCTGACCTGCTCCACTTGGGGGTGGTGGTGGGTGGAAGCAGGAGCCCTTGGAGGTAGAAGTGGTGGCCCTGGAGGAAGGCTGGGAGCAAACCATGGAATCCACCTCTGTGTTTACCACCTCTCTTCGACTGAAGAGAGGACCAAGAGCGGTATTGGGAAAATGGCTGTGAGGTATGGTACATGCCATGTACCAAACACAAGGTCCATCCTGAAGCTTGGAGATCATCCAGAAGCGTTTGGGTACCTGGACCAAACAGTTTAGATCCATTAAAAGGAGCATTTACCACCTTATGTTGCAAATCAGGTGTGAATCCTGATACCCAGAGCCAAGCATGGCGTCTGAGGGTGACCCCCATGGTTGTTGTACAGGCCGAAGTATCCACCGCATTATAACCCAATTGGAGCAGATGTTGAGATATGGATATGCCAGTGGAAACTGTAGCCAATAATTGTTCTTTCTCCTGAGATGGAGAGTGTTTATTGACTAGTTCTATAACAGAGGACCAGACGGTGTGTTGGTATTTAACCATGTGTCCCATATAATTTAGAATTCTAAGATTCATAGTACCCGCCTGGAATATCTTCTTCTCGAGGCAGTCAAGTCAGTGGGACTCCTTATCAGATGGTGATGAGCTCATGTGCTTTGGTTGTTTAGTACGATCATGAGCTGTGGTGATCATTATTGAGTCAGCCTCAGGGCTAGTGGAAAGAATGGGATAGTCAAGAGGAGCCTGGTAAAGGTGATCAGCCTTCCTAAGAATGGCTGGGACCACTGAGGGGTTGTTCCAAGCCACAAAAACAGCATTTTGGTAGGTTTGTATAAGTGGGTTACCACTACTACAGGCTCTTTGGGTAGTTCGAGATAGTCTGCCATGTCCTTTCTTTATCATGCTCAGTGGTTGAAAACCCCATGATTTTTTGAATTTGAACCATCTCTTGAAAAAGATGGGTCATCAGGAGGAGAGGCAGCCGCCCACAGGGAGGCATCCTCATATGAAAAGGAGATGGCAGAAAGAGAGGACAGCGAACAGGAGCCCAAGTCCTGTAGTTCAGTCTCCTCCAGATCTCTGGGAATGCCATCCGGAAATTCTGCCTCATCTGAAAAGTACTCCACCTCATAGGAGGGAGAGGACCAGGTTGGTGAGCATTCTCAGTCTCCCTGGAAGCATTTTGGCAGAGGGGTAGGAGAACGGGAAGGGCGACTCGCCTTCCCAGGATTGAGAATGTCTCACTACTTGTAGAACCTGTTGTACCATGTACAAGGAGGGAGGGGAAGGAGTAGGGGGTTTCTGAGAAACCAGGGGGATTGTTGAAGAAACAGGATGCGAGGTATAAACAGGCCTAGCCCCTGAGTGGTAAAGCCCAGGATCCCACTCTCTGTCCGCCTGGCCCCTATAGGAGAAAGGCTATGAAGGTGAAGGAGCAGTGGAAACTGCAAGCCTAGTACTTCTGCCCATAGAGGAATGGCCCTTCGTCAACGGGGCGGTAATGGAAGAGGCATAGGAATGCTTAAAAGAAGACACTGGCGGAAAATGAGGTACTGTCGACAGAACATCAAGGGAACCACCATAGGGTTCCACAGAGACTGCTGAAAGGGTACTGGAAAGCACAGTCGATGAAGAGGGTGTAAATCCCTGTTGACAAGGAAGCAGTCCTGGAGGGCATCATTGACAGTGGAACACCGGAAATGGTGACCGTCGACAAGTGTTTGCCCAATGAAGATGAGAATGATTTATCCTTGTCATGTTTATACTTCTTGTGTGAAGCAGTAGTACAAGAGAGACATTTTCTGCTCCATAAGGTGTGCTTTGATCTCCTGTAGCCATCGTCGATGGGTTGTCTGATTGAATTCCTGGCAATAAAAGCAGGAGATGGTGTTGTGAGTGGGACCCAGACACCGAACACAAACAGTATGATTATCGTAATGGTAGATCTTCCTTCCGCAACAACATGAGTGAAAAAGCACTGTCTTGCTTGTAGATTCTTTGGACATTCATCAATGAAGGCAAGGAAATGGAGAAATTCTGTTCCCAGCTAAAGTTCTCGTCAATGACTGCTGCTCTCTTCACTAGCTGCTGCATGCAAGCTGAAGGTGGTAGGGAAATGAACTGAGGATACCAGGGACTGCCCACTCTTCTATAGCAGCAGAGTAATGATGTCATGTGTGGGTGGCCCCTGGAAAAAGACTGCTGGAAGAGAGCAGCCATGCACCACAGCAGCCTCTAGCGATGACCCAAGTGTATTACCTGCTGCAAGAGATTATCCCCGTGGAAGATCTATAGTTACAGGCAAGTAACCCTCATTTCTAAGGAAGTGGATTTGGTGCACTTATCACTTCTGTCAAACTACTAGCAGGTCTTGGGGAGGTGGGGGCAAGGGGCACACCCCCACTTGGCAAACAAAGATTGGAGAACCAAGGTCCCTAAAGAAGCATCCAGGCATGACTCAAAGTCGATGCTGTAATGGTTAATGAAGGTGTGTGTTGACTTCCAGGTGGCAGCCCTACTGACCTCCAGGATGGGGATATCCCTGGAAGCAGACACCAAGGCAGTGGTATGTCTGGTGGAATGAGCCCGAAGCCCTATGCGAAGCTCCCTACCAGACAATCTATAGCAGAGTTCAATGCAGGAGACTGTCCACCTGCCAACTATCTGCTTATCTGCCAAGTGTGGCTTCAGTGTATGTGACAGAACTTGTGAATCTCTCCCCAAACTGCAGCTGTATACTTCTTATAGTAAGCAAGCGCTCACCTCAGGTCCAATGAGTGGAGCCTGTGCTTGGCCTCAGAGGTTGGGCTGAAGTACACTCAGATAGTCATCACGTGATTAAGGTGGAACTCTGAAACAACCTGCGAGAGGAATTCTGGGTGGGGGAGGAGGACTACCTTGTCCATGTGGAACATTAGGTATGGAGACTCCACTGAATACACCTGGATATCACTGATCCTTCTGGCAGAGGTGACAGCTACCAACAAGGTGGTCTTCCATTACAGGTGTGAAATTTCACACCCGTGTGTCCATGAGCATTACCAACACCAGCAACAGGTCCCAAAGTGGTGGTGGTTCACACACCAGCATGGACAGGTGGTAAAGGCCTTGGAAAAACCATCTGACCACCTTCTCCAGCACCACCACTGGCATACTAACCCACACCCAGTATGCAGAGATGGTTGCTAGCTGCACCTTGAGGGTCATCAACCTCAGTCTCAACTGGAAATGGGACAACAAGTAGTCCAAAATGCCAGCCAAAGGACAAAGCAGTGCATCAAGCTCCCTTCCCTCGCATCGAAAGGAAAACTTTTTCCATTTAAAGGCATAGCACTGTTGGGTCAGCTCTTTTCAAGAAGCCATCACATCTTCCGAAAGACCCAAAGCCTGAAACTCTAGCCACTCAGGAACCAGGCTGTGAGGTGCCAGGGATTGAAGAACCAGGTGCAGGATCTTCCCCTTGTGACAAGAGAGCAGATTCGGGTGCAGAGGCAACCACCACGGAGTCCTGCTGCTGACACTGATGAGATCCTGATACCAATACGGGGGGGGGTGCTGTCTGGGGCTAGGAGGATTATCCACGCCTTGTCCTTTCATATCTTCACTAACACTTTGTGGATCAGGGGAAAGGGAAGGAAGGCACAGAGGAAGCCTGGGATCCAGGGCCTCATGACGGCATATCCTGCGAGTGTCCTGCACTGTGGGGTTGGGCACAGAACAGCCTCAGCTTTGTGTTCTCACAGGAGGCAAAAAGATCGACCAGAGGAGTGCCTCATAGGTAGAACAGGTGGTTCATCACCTCCTTATGCAGAGACCACTTTTTTGGCAATGCATCCACCTGGCTGAGGGCATCCACTAGCTGGTTGGAGGCTCTTGCTATGTGGATCACCAGGAGATCTGCATCCAAGCTGTGCATGAGGGTCCAGGTGTGGAAAACCTCTCAACACAGCTGAAGGGAATGTGTGCTGCCCTGCTTGTTCAGGTAATACATGGTTGTGGTATTGTCTGTCTGGACCTGCATGACCTGACCCAGGACAAGTGCAGTGAATTCTGTCAGAGTGAGCCATACTGTATGAAGCTCCAGCAGGTTGATGTGCCAATAAGACTCCTTGGAAGTCCAGAACCCACAGATCCTGTGGTTCCCTAAGTGCACTCCACATCCTACCAGACACGCTTCGGTTGTCATGGTAATGGTCAGCTCTAGGCGGACAAATGGGACTCCTTCCTCCAGATGTTCTGGGATAAGCCACCACTGGATGGCATTCCACATCTGCTGGGTCACTGCAATGAGCTTGTCCAGGTAACTTAGGTGCTGAGACCACTAGCGGCCCAGCTCCCACTGTAGCTGGCACATCCACCAGTGGGCCCATCTGACCAAGCTGGTGCAGGATGCCTTGTACCACCAACAACTACAGGAAGTCCTGAGCAGGGCAGGGCACAAGCACCCAACCTGAAATGATCTGGCAAAGGACATAAGATCTGATACCCAGTCCTCAGGGAGTCGGGCCTTGGCCTCGAGAGAGACTAGCTCTGCCCCAGTGAAGTGAATCACCTGTGAAGGGTTGAGTTTGGATTTGGCCATGTTGACCATAAGGTTCAGGTCTCTACAGGTCTGGAGGGCCAGGTCCCTGGACCACTCCACAGCCTCCCTGAAAGGCCTGGCTACCAGCCAGTCACCCAGGTAGGGGCAGACTCTGACCCCTCACCACCTCAGAAATGTGACCACCACTGCCATGCACTTGGTGAAGACCATGGGAACCAATAAGAGGCGAAAAGGCATGATCTGGAACTGGTATGGAACCCCTTCTGTGCAGAACAGGAGGTACTACTGCCAGCGGGATGGATGAATTGAAATGTGTTAGAGACATCCTGGAGGTCCAGGGAGCAGAATCACATGCCCTGCTCCAGAGGTGGTATTATCTGGTTCAGTGACCATCCTAAATTTGTGCTTCTTTAGAAACTGATTCAGATCATGAAGATCCAGTAGGGGAAAACAGCCCCTCCCCCCCGTCCATTTAGAAATTACGAAGTACCTTGACACAAAACCCTGACTTGCTGTGGAGTCTGGGACATGGGCTATAGCTCCTTTTTGAGAAGCTGAGCAATGTTCTCCCCGAAGGCGGACCATATGTCCTGTGACACCATGGACTCCCTTGGTGCATGTGGTCGGTAAGGCAGGAGAGCCTCAAAGTAGGGAGGACACCTTCTACCCACCAATTCTAGCACCCATCTGTCCAAAGTAATAATGGACCAGCTGTGCCAGAAATAGTGAAGAAGACAACCTGAGGCAAGGACTGGAGGTTGACACCTACCAACCCGTCACTGGGCAGCTTTGGAGGAGGCAGTGGGACCTGCTGTCAGAAGGGCACCACTACTCCTACTCTTCTTGGTCCCCTGACCAGCAAACTTGGTCTTGGGGCTCCAAGCTTGAGACTGCCCCTGCTGGGGCTGTTGTCGTTTTGGCTGCTGTGACTAAAAGGGTGACGCTGAAAGCGCTTCTTTTTCTGTTTCTACCCTTTCTGGTCCTTCTGCATTGAAGTCACAGAATGTAGGATGGTGGTGGACTTCCCAATCCTCATGAGATGCCTCTCCACCCCTGGGCTGAAGAGGCTGCTGCCCAAGAAGGGAACATCAGCCAATTTGTGCAGGGTATCCACTGTGAAGGTGGAAATCCATAGCCAGGTCCTGCGATGCATCACGACAGCTGCTGCCAAGGAATGGGCACAAGAGCTGCGGATATCCAAGGCCGTCTGGAGCTGGTGTTTAGGCAGCATTCTTGACCCTGGTCTCTGACCATTTTTACCGCATCTGCATAGCAGCAAGTAGGCGAGGGAGGATATGGTCCAGCACTCCCATCAGGAAGTGACCAAAGCTGGCCATCATCAGGGCATAGCTCACCTGACAGCGACCTAGGGAAGATGCAGTACACAGCTTTTCGCTGCATGATCAAGCTTTTTGGACTCCTTGTCAGGGGGCCTCGTCCATGTCCCCAACATTGCTGGTTCTCCTGAAGACAGAATCAGCCACCAATCCCTCAGCTGAAGGGCTGGTCTGAGAATCTAGACAAGGTGCCAGTAGGGACTGCATATCTGTGGACCATACAGGCTGAGGGTGCCACACAGGATGCTGCCAAAGCTCCAGAGCTGGTCCTAAGATGACCTTGGCCATCGGAGAGGCGACCCCCCCCAGGGATTTGTCCCTGTCCCGGATTTCAGTAAAGGGGTATTTAGCCTTTTCTTGAACTGGTTCCAAAAGGACTTCCATGGACTCGGTTATCAATCTGAGAAGAGCCCCGAAAGGCACTGGCATGTGGTCGGTAGTCAGTTCTTCAACCAATTCATGCTCAAACGTATGGATCTTTGAGGACTGCATGGAAGACCCATCGGAGTCATACGAAGACTTTTCAAACACAGTTCTTGGCCATTTCTCGCTGTGTACCACTCAAGATTCATTGGTGTGTATGATCTCCAAAGATACCAGGCCCGAAAAGCCGGTAGCCGAATGGGAGTCCTTGGTAGGAGCTCCCTGCAGCAGCTGTCGTGGTGATGGTTCCAGCCAGATTGGTGGAGAAACGGATGTCAGAGACGCCTGTCTCAGCAGGATCAGAATGGGCTGGACCGGTGGCAACCAGGGGATCACTGGGGTCGTGGGTAGACCTGTTCCCTGCCCAATTAGGGCCCACTGCTGCCACAGCATGTTCTCATAGTACTGCCTCATCCTGTGATGGAGCCTCTCATTGTCAGATGATGAAGAGGATGAGAAGCTCCTATGGTGGTGCCTCCCGGACAAGCGAGATTGGGAGAACAAGGAATCCCTTGATCTTGACCGCTACCTGGACTGACAAAATGGAAATTGGTAGTAAGGAGAGACAAGCAGAGGGGCCATGTACACAATACAGACCAGCCTCTGCTGCTCGACTCCAGAGGGAGGAAGTTCCTGGGAGAAGACGACTGGGTATGCTGACTGTTCCCGACTCCCCTGAGTGAGTGTCAAAAGGACTGGGGTCAGAGAGCATGACTGTTCTTTGATCCCTTCTGACAATGGGTCGACCAGGTCTAGAAAAGTCTCAGTCACATGGGCAGCCTGTGTCAAAGCCAACAAACTCAATGGAGTTGGTCTACAAACAGGTATCTGCCTCTATCTCTGAAATCAAACAAAGAGGCAGAAGACACTGCAGAGCAGAACACTGCAGCACAGGAGCTAGCACAACAAAACTCACCGAAATCAGGAACCAAAACAAAAAAAGCAAAAAGGGAATCCAAAAACCTTCTGATCATAGGAGACTCCATGATTCGGGGAGTTGATACCCATCTCCAGCCAGGGGTAATGGTCAGATGTCTCCCAGGTACATCAGCATGGAAAGACACTGACCGCATTAAGAAAATTGTTCACAAAGCAGGAGAAAACACTGATGTCCTAGTACATAGGAACTAATGATCCTGCCAGCCGGTCAGTTGTGGAGACCAAGGAACACCTGATCAGGCTGGGTGACAAACTATCATCTTTTTCATCCGGCATCTCCTTCTCTGAGATCCTGCCAGTCTGGGAGAGGGGAGCAGATGGACAGAAGGTCAGAGAAGGGGAGATAGGGGAGCTAAACACGTGGCTCAAGGGCTGGTGCCAGGAAAAAGGACACAGATTTGTAAGGAACTGGCAACAGTTCTGGGAGCGAAAGTTCTTTAAAGTTGATGGACTGCATCTGACTAAGGAGGGAGTCAGTGCATTGGGGCAGAAGTTTGACGTCTTTGCAGAATATTTAAACTAGCAAATGGGGAAAGGGGTGCAGCACCCCATACGTCGAATGGGAAGAACACCCTTCCCCCCTCAGCTAGTGGTCAAACAGGGATTCAGCATGTTTGCAGTTCATTTGCATCACCAGGTAAGAAAAAAGGTTTGTCTCCCCATACGCACGCGGGTAATGCCAAACCTCACCCAACAACTAACGCACTAAAATCTGGCCAATGGAAAATCACGTACACAAATGCTCACAGCCTGGGAAATAAGATCCCAGACCTGCAGGCAATAATGTCAGAGGCTAAACTGGACATAGTAGCAATTAGTGAGACGTGGTTTACCAGTAACCACACTTGGGAGACTTCAGTACCTGTCTATGTATTGTTCAGAAGAGACCGAGGTGCAAAAAGGGGGGAGGAGTGGCCCTGTATGTCAATGAAAATATCAAAGCTACAGACATTCAGAATACACATAAGGAGCCAGAAGAACTGTGGCTCACCCTGGAAACAGGAAATGGGACAGCCATAAGAACTGGGGTTGTCTACAGGCCCCCAGACCAGGGGGAGGACATAGACACATTACTGTTAGAAGATATACAAAACATGACAGCTAAAGGGGAGGTTCTGATAATAAGAGACTTCAACATGCCGGATACAGATTGGTCAATACCAGCAGGAACATCTGCCAGAACTAGACACATAGTGGATTCCCTGCAGGGGGAGGGCCTCAAACAACTGGTACAGCAACCCACAAGAGATAGGGCTATCCTAGATCTAGTATTGACCAACAAGGAAGGGATCACAGATCTCCAGGTAGAAGGTCACCTGGGGGCCAGTGACCATCACATGGTATAGTTCAATTTGGCTACTACATCTAAATCATCCCATTCCAAGGCAAAAATATGGGACTTCAGAGATGCTGACTTTGATAAGATGGCCAACAGAGTTAAGCTAGCCCTGGCAAAAAGAAACACAGGTGAGGGGCTACAGGCAAAGTGAGCAAGCATTAAGGATGCAATACTTGAAGCAACATCCCATTGTGTTAGACAGAAAAGGAAGTGCAAAAGAAGAAGGAAACCACTTTGGTTCTTAAATACAGTAGCAGAAAAGGTCAGAGCCAAAAGGCTGGACTTCAGGAAATATAAGGGAACACAGCGGGATGAAGATAGGGAGGCATACCAAACTGCCCTAAGGGAAGCAGGAAGGCAGTAAGGCAGGCAAAGTCCCAAACTGAGGAAACACTAGCCGAACAGTAAAAGAAGGCACAAGACTTTCTATAGATACATTAGTGAAAGGAGAAAGTCCAGAGGGGGTATTGCAAGCTTAATGGAGAAAAGGAGCATGTGAGGAGGAGGACCCTGTAAAGGCATCTATCCTAAATAGATACTTTTGCTCAGTATTTACTGAAGAGAAGGTAGGGCAGGGCCCACAGCTCAGCATCATGGACACAGGGGGGAGGAGGGAGGTGAGCACTACTCCCTTCACAAAGAAAGAGGTCCTACGAGGCTTGCTAAGCTCAGGGTGGATAAGGCAATGGGACCTGATGGCATACATCCCAGGTACTTAAGGAGCTAAAGGTGGAACTAGCAGAGCCATTAGCAGAACTGTTTAGTGAGTCTCTGAGCACAGGAGAGGTCCCAGAAGACTGGAAGGGCTCGTGATCCCGCTCCACAAGAGTGGTAGCAGGGAGGAGGTGGGGAACTACAGACCAGTCAGTCTTACCTCAGTAGTGGGCAAGATTATGGGCACTCCTTAAGGAAAGGATAGTGCAACACCTGGAATTCATAGCACAGGATCCAAGACAGCATGGGTTTACAAAAGGAAGGTCCTGTCAAACTAATCTCATAGATTTCTTTGACTGGGTAACCAGAGTGGTGGACCAAGGGGGAGCAGTTGATGTTGCCTACCTTGACTTCAGCAAAGCTTCTGACACTGTTCCACATAGAAGATTGATAAATAAGCTGAGTAGGCTCGGGGTGGGTCAGAAGTTGGCCAACTGGGTGGCAAACTGGTTGACGGGCAGAAAACAGAGAGTGGTGGTAAATGGTATACAGTCAGAAGAGATGCAAGTCACATGTGGGGTACCTCAGGAATCAGTTCTGGGGCCAGTCCTCTTCAACATCTTCATTTAGTGACCTTGCAGATGGACTAGAGGGTAAGGCTTGTCTGTTTGCAGATGACACCAAGATCTGCAGCAGAGAAGATGATCCAGATGGGGTGGGCAGAATGAGAAGAGATCTGATAAACTAGCAAATGGTCAGAAGAGTGGCAACTGGATTTCATGCAAAGAAGTGCAAAATCATGCACATAGGGAAGAAAACCTGAAGCCACCTATAGGCTGGGAGGAGTTGCTAGCAGTCACAAAGGAAGAAAGAGACTTGGGCATCATCATCACTGATGACCTGAAATCATCAAGCAGACCTCTAAAGCAGTAGGTAAGGCTAGAGAGGGTGTTAGGGTGTATTAGTAGGGGTATCACAAGTCGTAAAGGGAGGTAATAATCCTCTTTACAAGACACTGGTTAGGCCCCATCTGGAATGTACTGCGCAGTATTGGAGGCCACATCTTCACAAGGACATTAACCAAATTGAGGCAGTCCAGAAAGGCCACCAAAATGGTGCAGGGACTGCATCAGAAGGCATATGAGGACAGATTAACAGAGCTCAATATGTATACCCTTGAGCAAAGGAGGAGAGAGGTGATAAGATCGAGGCTTTCAAACACCTTAAGGGCATTAACAAGGTGAAAGAGTCTAACATGTTTAAATATAAGAAAAATAGCAGGACAAGAGGACACAGCATGAGATTAGGCGGGCCGATTAAGGGGGAATGTGAGGAAATTCTTTTCACAGAAAGGTGGTGGATGCATGGAATGGCTTACCACAAGAAGTGGTGGCTATGAATACAGTGCAGGGCTTCAAACAGGCAGAAAAATAAATGGGCAGACTGGATGGGCCTTGCGGTCCTCATCTGCCGTCAACTTCTATGTTTCTATGAGTTACCATGGAGCTAGCAGTCTGACCCTTGACCAAAAAGGACTCAGCTGAAGCCAAGTGCTTGACAACTGTCGAGCGGTCGAGGGAGTTGCAGGAGCATAAAGAGCTTGCTTTTTCCCAGTCCCAGGACCAACAGTGGGACTTCTTCAATTACTTCTTGCTATAGCAGGAAGGGTTCTCCTGAAAGGTCTGTAGGGATTTGCACATGTGGCGAAAAGTTCCTGTGCATGATGCCCTGGCCCTGTCCGGGAGCAGTGCTGGGACCAACATGGCACCCGCTGCTGCTATCACCGTTGATTCTTGCATCACTGTGAGCTGGGCTGCAGAGATCACCTTATGGGTGTCCTTGACTTCACCGGAGGGTCCCATTCAGCTGGCTGGCTCAGAAGAAGATGGGCATCGCAGTCTTCATGGGATGAGGGAAGTAAAGTTTTGCAAAGGCCACTGGCAGTGACACTGCGCTCTGCCCCCAGGCAGTAAATGCATGAGGTATGTGGCTCCATCCGCGATATCTTCAGGCTGCTCTTGACGCAATGCTTGAAGCCTGGACTAGACTTGGAATCCTTATGTTCCATCACGTACATTGAGCAATTTGAGCGGAACCAAGAAATATGCTGTCTAAATGCTGAGAAACTCGAAAGTTTTAGGTTTGCCAATGGCACACTTGGAAAAGGCCTACACCCTGCATGGAGCTGCGAAGGATGAGACCCAACATTTCCAGAGGAAAGGAAAATCTGAAGTCACAGGGCGGAGCCGAGGAGTATACTACCTGGGTGGGTATGAGGAACTTAGCTTAAAGATATCTGGCAAGATAACACATTAAAGGAAGACTGCTAGAGGTTTGGATAAGTGCACCATATCAACGTCTCTGGAAACAAAGAATATACAGACCAATTAACAGAAACTAAATTTCCAGGCAATTTCAGCTGCTAAATTGGGGATACTCAAACTGGAAGCAATCACAACCCCTCATGTTTGGATACTGGAGTGGAATTATGCACGATATCATGGCCTTAGAGAAACTTGTCTACAAAGAAAGGGATAGACTGCTTACTTATAAGGGCATTCGAGTACCTTATAAGCAGCATGAGGACTGATTTACCAGTGAGCCTGATTAAAGTACAGCAATGTAAGAACTTACTATAACAGAAGATCTTCAAGAGAAGCTCTTGAAGCAGGGCACACCGGTAGGACTAAGCCGCCAGACGCTAGCACCAAACGGAAAACATCCAACTAGCAGTCTATCATGGAGGACCTCCCACCGCCAATGCTCAATCCTGCTCCCCCCACCTCTTGGCCAGCACCCCGATGACTTGAGTCTCTTCCCAAACCCAGACTGCCAGCATGGCGCGAGGTGTGGCGTCCAGCCCTCAGCATCACCGGGCTGGCTCTGATCAAATTTTCTGAAAGGCTTTGTGCAGTTCATGTAGTACCACAACATCTTATGTACATCCAATGTATGTAGCAACGCCTCCTCCCGATTAGAATACTCAGGAAAATTAAGTAGCAGGTGGATGGACTTATTCAAAGTAAACTCTGACACCACCTTAGGTAAAAACTTAGGATTAGTACACAAAGGCAGTGACATTGTACTCTGCCCCCAGGCAATAAATGCACAAGGTGTGTGGATCTATCTGCGACATCTTCAGGCTGCTCACAAACCTTTCACATGGTTTATGAAAAACCAAATAAGGTTCCTTACACATAAGAGCCTGTAGCTCGGAAATCCTTCGAGCAGAAGTAACAGCAACTAAAAAGAGTACTTTCCATGACAGAAAGCACAACCCACAACTCGCGGCTGGTTCAAAGGGAGGTAAAGTGAGTTTCTCAAACAGAAAGTTGAGGTCCCATGGAGGGATCGGGTCTCAAAATGGGAGGTTTCAAATGCAAAATGCCCTGCAGGAATGTGCGGCACACCTCAAGCTGGTCAATAGCTTTACCCTTAAGTGCATGAAACACAGAGGTGGCAGAAAGGTGCACCTTGAGGGAGGAGTACCCGAGACCCGAATCCGAAAGGGAAAGAAGGTACTTCAAAACCTGATTCACAGGGGAGGGTGAAAGGATCCAAATGGCAAGCAGCAGCCCAAATGGAGAATCACTTCCATTTCATAGCATAAGTGGCCATGGTAGAGGGTTTCCTGGTAGCCACCAAAACATCTGCGACACTAGAGGATACCCCAAAGCAGGCAATAGCTAGGTCCACAGGAGCCACGCATGGAGATGCAGGGACTTCAGGTATAGATGGGACCAGGGTGCCCCAGTCCTGGGAGAGCAAGCTGGTGCACAAGGTCAAGAGCACCAGAGGTTCCGCTGCCAGTTGTTGCAAGGGGAACCAAATCTGGCGTGGCCAGAAAAGGGCTATGTGGATCATCTTTGCCCCTAACTGGAGCTTGAGCAGCTCCCTCTGCAGGAGCAGGAAAGGGGGAAAAGGCGTACAGAAACCTCCACTTCCAGGAGAAGGACAATGCATCTTGCCAGAAAACTCCAGGCCCGGGATCGAGCGAGTGAAAAAGTGGCAGTTTTGTGTTGAGTGGGGATGCAAAGAGGTATAACTTTGGATGGCCCCACCTGTTGAAGAGATCTTTGATCATTGAGGTTAGAAGCTCCCACTTGTGAGCCCATGATCTGGACAGGCTGAGACTGTCGGCCAAGACATTTTGAATGCCTGGAACATGAATGACCAAGAGCTCCAGACCATGCTCGATGGCCCAATACCAGACTCTCATCACCTCCTGACACAGGGGGTAAAAATGTGTCCCCCCATTTGTTGATGTGGTCCACCACACATATGTTGTCCATCTGCACCAGCAGCAGACCAGGGGGAGATGAGTCTGAAAGGCTTGTAGGATGTAAAGAACCTCCCGCATCTCCAGGATGATGATATGAAGGCCTTACTCCACATCCATCCAGGAACCCTGGGTCTTGTGATTGGCCAGATGAGCACCCCATCCCAGGCTGGATTTGTCTGTCATGAGAATCTGCCAGGGGGGTCAAGAGCTGTAAAGAGATCCCCCAAATAATATTGGCTGGATCCAGCCACCATGACAGAACCCTCTAGACCGGGTCGGAGACCAGGACCAATTGGTCCAGGTCATCCGTGTGTTGGTCCCACTGGACTCTCAAGGTCCACTGAGGAACCCGCATGAGCAGGCGGGCCAGGGGAACTGTGGCAGCTGTCACTGCCATACAACCCAGAAGGCGCAGGAAAACCCTGGCAGGAACCTGTTAGTTGGAGGAGACCAGCCGGGCCTGCTCCATCAGTTGTGCCGTGCTGCCTTCAGGCAAAAAGGCCTTGCCCTGACTGGTGTCCATGGCAATCCATAAGTATTGAAGGCACTGGAAAGGGGAGAAGCAGGACTTCAGCAGATTTGTAGTGATCCAGGGTATGAACAAAGTGGTCCCTGGAGGGGGCTACTAGCAGCTAGTCATCCAAGTAGGGGAACACACAGAAGCCCTGCCTCCACAATGCGGCTACTACCATTGCTGGGCATTTGTTAAACACCCGGGGGGCCAAGGAAAGGCCAAAAAGGCCCGGAATTGGAAGTGGGCCACCTAAAAGTGGAAGTGGAGGAAGAGATGATGGGCAGGGAGATCTGGATGTGCAGGTGAGCATCCTGCATGTCCAGAGAACAGTCAGTCCCCCTGGTGCAGAAGGGGTAACTGCCCCTGGAGGATGACTATCCTGAAGCATTTGTACTCTATGTACAGATTCAGATGGCTAAGGTCCAGGATGGGCTGGAGATTCCCAGTCTTTTTCGTGACAAGGAAGAAGGAATAAAATCCCCTTCCCATTGAGTCTGAGGGACGGGCTCTATGGCTCGTTTTTGAAGAATAATCTGGATTTTCTTCCAGACCAGAGACAGGTGTGTGGTGGGGGTGGGGGGGTTAAGTCGACTGGACAGGAGTGTTTTTGGGTGGCCACTCTAGGAACTCCATTGTGTGACCATGTGCTATGATCTGGAGCACCCAGTTGTCTGTGGTCACCCCCCTGCCACCCCTTTAGGATGAAGGGGAACTAATCCCAGACCACCACCCTTGGATCCTCAACCGAAGGAGAAGGGTCGATTAAGGAGTCAGGAGATGGAGCAGGCCCAGGCAGGGGGGCCCTGGCAGCAGTGGGGGCTGCTGTGGCCTTATGCTCATGCTGACTCTTGGCAGGCTGGATCCAAGACTGCGTGTGGGAGGACCTGCAAAAGGACTGACATTGGCCCACTCTAGGTTTGGTGTGATACAGCGAATGAACCAACTTGAGGGCCTGCTCGGACTCCTGCAGGGTAGAAATGATGTCCTGGATATCCCCCCAAAAAGGACCGATCCCCAAAAGGGGGCATCCAAAATGCTGGCCTGCACATCCGAGGCAAAGTCAGATACCAGGAGCCAAGAATGGCGCTGGAGACAGACCCCAGCAGCTGCCCACACCCGGAGGCATCGACAGCATAAGCTGCCCGGAGGACATGACTGCCAATTTCCAAGCCAGACTTCATAAGCTGGGTGAGCTGCATCTTAGCAGGGTCCTCTGGTAAAACCTGAACTGGGTCCCTGGCTTGGTCCCAAAGAACATTCTGTTATTGGACCAAGTGAGGCAGATAATTTATGGCCTGGATAAGCAGAGTAGTGGAGGCAAAAAACACGTTTGCTAAGGTGATCCAGCTGCCTTTACTCCCAATCTGGAGGAAGGGTACTAAGGTGCTTAGGCTTCTTAGTACAGTCATGCGCCGCGTTAATTACCACTGAATCCACCTTAGGGTGGCTGCCAGAAAAGGCTTGCCAGCTGGGGCATTGTAAAGGCGGTCCGCCTTTTTAGGCAGAGGAGGAGTGGTAGAAGAGCAGTTCCATGCCATCTTAGCGATATCTTCATAGGAGTCAATCAAAGGGGTCACCACCATGGGGAGGGCATCCTGCTGCCAGAGGTAGATGGCCAAGCAGCATCTCTCCAGGTCCTGCTCCTCCATCTCCCAGCTAATGATGGACTGGATGTGGCACATGGTGTCCATAAATGATGAACTGTCGGGGGAGAGAAACTCTGGAACCTCTTTAGCCTGGTCATCCTCCTCCAAAGACTCACCAGGAGGAGGAAGAATTGGGATCATCCTCAGTACTATCACTATCTGGGACAGATGCTGGGGGCTGGTGATCATCCCTCCTAGGACCTGAACTGACGTCAGGTTGAGTTCCTGAGGACCCCAACATAAGGGGTTCGCTCAGACCAGCCTGATCTGAATTCTGGGGCAGGGGTATCCATAAGGGTGGAGGGGGGACCACGGAGGCGGGGCCCTGAGGGGCTGCTTTTGCATGAGGGACCACCATGCTGAAAAAGGGCATTATAATCCACATGGGGTGCTATATTATACACTGGCAGGAATGAAAAAGAGCACCAGGGAAGGGTACAACGGCTTAGAAGGAGGCAAAGGGTACCCAGGTGTAGGCCCACCTGGCGTCAGTTGAGGATCTGGCAACAGGCCAGCAGGCATCGGCTGTGGCATAGGTTGCAGTGGTGATGACGGAGTCAGGCCCATAGGCCCAAATGTGTTAAAATCATTTGGAAAGTGGGCATGATACTGGGCATATGCATATGAATATTCATATATTAATAAATATGCATAGGCGCATGTCCAGTATCACGCCCCCACTTTCCGAGTGATTTTAACACATTTTAGCCCCCGTTTCTAAAAACTGTCTATTTGCCAGAGTTGAGCTTTCTTTACACTATTGGAAAATACAGTATATGTAGCTGAACTTGGGCACAATACTGCTCATACAGGCATCGGGACCAACCATAAGGTAATGCAACAGAGACAGCAATGGGGATCCCAGAGGGTCGCGTGGGACTCTCTCTGGCCAGCTTAGTGTCATCTATGAACTTTAGTAGCCTGCTGAAGACCTCAGCTTCCAAACTGCAGATGCAATTGTTGGTAAAGCAGTGCCCCAACCCCAATCCCTGTGGGATGCTATGTAGTATTTCACTTAGAGGTGTGCCATTCCACAACCACTCCTTGCCTCCTGTCCCCAAGCCAGTTAGCAATCCACCTTGTGTATGCTACATGCATACCACACTGGTTTACTTTGCCCACATGCTTGCAATGAAGCACAGTATCAAAGGTCTTGCCAAAGACCAGACAGATTATATCCATGGCCCTGCCCACCTCCTTGGTCACCCCTCAGAATGATGATCAGGTTGCTTTTGCATGATTTGCCTCTTGTAAAGTCATGTGGGGGAGGGGGCGGGGCAAGAACGTTTGCCTCATCTAGGCGCTCCACTATTTTTACACTGATAACAGCCTCCAGGACCATGCACAGTACTGATATCAGGCTGACAACCTATAGTTACCCAGATTCCGATCTTGCCGCCTTTTTAAAGATGGTGACTACATAAGCCCCTTTCCAGTCATTTGGCAACACACATGCAGAGAGTTTTAAAAAATTATTGTGAGTAGCACCTCCACTTCTTCCATTTACTCTGTTATGATTTTGGGGTGTATTCAATCCTCCATTTGGGACTTACCTGGCTTAATTTTTATCAGGCAGTCAGCTACCAGGGCAGGTGTTGATATCCACTGGCTACACTGTGGCTACCTCTGATGCTACTCGCCCTCCCAATGAACCTCTCCCAAACCAGGGGCCATCTAGTGTATTCATTAAGCATCTGCCATCACCTCTGGTTTTCTCCCTGGTTCCTCCCACAACATACCAATGTTCAAGGGCCCTAATCCCTCCTTCACTTTATGTACTGAACGATGATGCTGTCTGTAGCGGTGTACTGACACGAGGTTGAAACCACCACCACGAAGACCAGCAGAGTGACAGATTTTGCCTGAAAGTGGCGAGTCACTGTGCTGGTACATGCAGACACCGGCAGTGCTGCTCCCGGTGTTGCACCCCTTCCCCAGTCCAACTCCGATGCAGAGTTAGATATCTAGAGGATGTGGGGGGTTCGGGGGGTACAGCCCCCCAAAAGAAACACACTGACATCCTCGACAGTACAATGCCGACACTCGGCATTGTATCTGTCGCTGTCGGGGATGTTGGCGTGAGCACTGTCACAGCACTAAAGTAAAAAAGTCGTAACTCCTGGTGCTATCCTAGCTTCTAGACCCATTCCCTCAGTGCTGTTCTATAATCCTTTTCAGCCTAGAGGCAACTAATTTCTTTCCAGTGGTCACAGACAATTTTGTACACAATCAGTTGCTTTAGGCCCTTGCTGAGCCAAAGGTTCACTTCTTGTCCCATTTCTCTCTACTTCTTACAGGAACGTAGGACACTGAATCTGCTTCGAGCAACTTCTTCAGTGAACACTAGACGTGCTCTGTATTACCAGCAGGTACATTCACACTCAGGTATGTCAGTGAAAATACAAGTCCAACAAATTACTTACATTCCACCACAGTTTTGTTACATAATTTCCGTTTCATCGATTTAAGATAGTGATTTCTCTGCAGTCTGCCATCAGGCAGAGGCTTGGGCAGCACACAGTATTTTAGCTACTAGACCTGCTATTATCCATCAGGAAGGTGAGGCAACACACATAATTTTTATTTATTTATTTTTTTTAAGAAGAACCTGCCTCTGTAATAAAAATCAGCTCCTAAAAAGAGCTTTTTTATTTAGATTTTTGCTAGACAGACTTATGATTCCCCTGCTGTAGCCTGCTATTATTTGTCAGGCAGAACTGAGGAGAACACAATATTTTCTTAAGCAGATGAACCTGTCTCTCATCAAATTAGCTCTTAAGAGAGCTTTTGTATTCAGATTATAGCTAGCCAGACAAATGAGTCCTCTGCTGTGGCCTGTTACTCAGGCAGTGGCACAGGCAGTACACTATTTTAGCTAGACTACATAATGCTCGGCTGCAACCTGCAGTTCTATTATCTATCAGCACAAGCACACACTGTTTGTAGCTGAACCTGTACTATGTATTCAAATCAGCTCTTGGAAGAGCTTTGTTGCTTTTTCTTGCTCCCTTAGTTAGGGCCTTACTCAGTAAGATGGCCAGTTGGCGCCTATGCTCCTTGCCACGCTCATTCCCTCCTGCCTCCACAGCGGCAGATTTATTTTTGGGATAACAAAAATATAGCTCTTACAAGCCTTTAAGTTTGTAAGCATAAAAATGCTTTGTAAATATGCTGCAGTGCTCAAACCAAAGATCTACTACACTATGAACGTGCCAAAACCTGCCTTTCAAAGTAATCAGGCAAGTGTGGCATGAAAAATGGAGACCATGCTGTCTAATGGAAAAGGGGCAGAAGAATTTCAGAAAAGAGCACTCAGCATTTGACAGTCTGTCTGTAATCCACCCCTTCCCCCCACACACACACTTTCATCTCTTTCATAGGCTGTAAGGAATGTCCATCAGGTACCTGCCACACTGCCAAGTAGGAGGAGAGGATCAGACTGTCACTTACACCAGCACAAACACTGGTCTCTGTGCCTCCCTGTCCCTTGTCAGCTAATCACTGAAATTGTAGTCTGGTGCCTCTGTGCAAGCCAGCCCCCCTACTCAATGACATCCTGACCAAGGAAATGGGTGGGGGAGGGGTATGCACAAGTACATTATGTGCCCAAAAGGGCAGGCACTAAGCAGCTGTGCATTAGATGTCCTGAGACAAAAGTGCCTGCCCTGGAGCACCTAAGGTATAGGAATTCCGTACCATTCCAGACCCTTGGATAACAGTTCCTCCTTCCTCTTGTCAATGTCTGCCTTTCTAAGGTTTCTAGTCCTAGTGCCTCCAGTCCGGCTAGCTTTTTTTGTCACCAAGGAGAAGGTTACCCATTTGTTGTCACCACCTCCCACTAGTCCCTTGACTTTTTTTTTAATTTTTTTTTAACACTGTAGATTACCCCATTCTAACCGCTGAGAACAAGATCTACTGGTGCACTGTTGGACATACTACTTTAAGCAGCAGTCTGCAAAGGTGGACAGGAATCTGGTACTGGCCACGGGGACTGAAGTCACCCAGAAAAATCATTGCATCTAATTTGACTGCTCCTAATTTCCCCAACCAGCTGGGCACCATTGTCTTTTGAGTTGTTTGGAGGCCAGTAGCCTGTGGGGGGGGGGGGGCACAAAATAGTCTTGGCTTTCTGGTCTCCCATAAGGCAAACCGCACCATCAAAGGGGTGCTCCACTAAGAGGACGGGTGGTCACTACCTCCTGATGCAGGGACCACTCATGTGATATCTTTCCGACTTAGCTGAGGGCATCTGCCAGATGAAAGTTCTCTCCTGCAACATGGACTGCCAGGAGGTATACAACTATGCTGCACATATGTGTCCACGTGCAGACAGCCTCCAGACACAATGGAAGGGAGTGTGGGTCTGTCCCCCCCTGTTCAGATACAAAATGGTTGTCATGTTGTCAGTCTGGATTTGCACAATCTGATCCCAGATCAATGGGGCAAACTCAGTCAGAGCCAGATGTACTGCACAGAGCTTCAGGAGGCTGATGTGGTGACAGGAATCCTGGGGTGACCAGAGCCCATGGGCTCCGTGGTCTCCCAGGTGTACTCCACCACTCTACCAAAGACACGTCAGTCATTATTGTAATGAACGGCTCTTGATGGTCCAGAGAGTAGAACCACATGCCCTGCTCTAGAGATGGAATGATCTTTTTCTGAGTGATCATTCAGAACTTGCACCTCTGCATGAAATGGTTCAGATCATACACATACAGTATAGGCTGCATGCCCCTCCATCCATTTTGAATCCAGGAAGTACCTGAACACATATCCCTAAGTGGCCAAGGCATCTGACACATGGACTATCACTCCACACTGTAAGAAATGAGTGATGCTGCCTCCTAGCACAGACGTATCTTTTGACACCAGAACAGCCTGGAGTCAGTAAGCAGGAGAACCTCAAAATCCAGAGGCTACCCTTTGCCCACCACTTCTAGTACCCACATGTCTGAGGTAATAGCAGACCACTGTGGTAGTAAGTGGCACAAAAGACCCCTGACCAAGAACTGGGACAGGGACTGGATAGGAGTAAGAATGACACCCCCCCAACCCATCACTGCGTAGCACAGGAGGGGGCTCTGGCTCCCGGGGCCACAGAAGCACCTCTCCCTCTACCACCCTCTTTTCTGACCCTGGCTGACGATCTTGGGCTTCAAACACTAGTGCTGAAACTGTGCCTGCTGGGGCTGCTGCTGAAGCAGTTGGGGCTAAAAGGGCTGATACTGTAGAGCCTTTTTAGATTTCTGGGTCTTCTGGGACGAAACGAAACCACAGAATCAAGGGTAGCACTAGACTTCGGAATCCATGTAAAATGTCCTTTCACCCCTGGGCAAAAAAGGTTAGTGCCCAAGAAGGGGACACTGGTCAGCTTATGCCAAGTATCTGCCATGAAAGTGGAAAGTCTCAGTCAGTCCGTACAATGCATGATGACAGTCACTGCCATGGTACAGACACAGGAAGTCACCTACTGTTTAGCCAACAAATGACCCTGGTCTCTGACCATCTTTGCTGGCAATTGTTTGCCGGCAGGACGATGAGAGAGGAGGTACCCGAACACTCCCAGCAGGGAATGGCCAAAATATGCCATCATGACAGTGGAGCTGGTCTGACAGAGACCCAGCAACATGACAGCATATACCTATTTAGCTTTACTGTCAGTCTTTTTGGACTCTTTCTCTGAAGGCTTGTCCATACCCCTTTGGCCCTCCAATTTATGTTAGGCAGAGTCTGAAACTAAGCCTTCAGCAGAAGGGTGGTCAGAGAACCCAGAAAGGGAGCCTGTTGAGACTGCATACTTGCAGATCATATGTGGAGAGGGTGGGAGGCAGGAGGCTGGATGCTGCCAAAGCTTCAGAGCCAGTCTCAAGATGGCCTCAGCTATTTTCAAAACCCTCTCTCCAAACTAAGGGTGTTGACCACATGGGCAAATCAGTTTCACTCCCTTTAAGCCTCTGATATTTACCCAGTTCTATTTTACTGTTAGATTCTCCTCTGATGGTTCATGAAGTTTGTCGTGATGCTTCTCCTTTGCAATTAATGCTTTCTGTTCATACAAATGGTCAAGACTTAGTCTTGTATATGGCTTAAAGTTTGAATGGAAAACTAATAGATTTTAAAACAAACAAAAAGAGATGGCCTCAACTACCAGAAAGGGACCACCCCAGGGAATTGTCCTTGTCCAGTAGATAAGTAAATGGGGTATGTGGCCTGCTTCTGAACTGGCTCCAAGGACACATTAATGGACTCAGATACGCAGATTACTGATCAGATGTAGGAGTCCTGATCAAGGTTATGGAAGACTTTCCTTCGGTGTCATTGGATGATTCCTTGAAAATGGCCCTCAACCATTCGTCACCATGGGCAACCCTGGTATCCTTAGCCTGGGTGATTTCCAGCAACAGCTGACATGGCAATTAATCATGGAGCGAGACTCCTTGGACGGGGGCACCAAACAAGGGCTATGTGGAACTGACTCCACCTGAGGGAGTGGAGAAGCAGACATGAGGGACTGCTGAGAAGCATGGACTGGAGTGGAAATGACCAGCATAGGCCAAGGGAACAAAGATCCAGGGAACAGAGCCCTACCCCTCCCCATCATGGTCCACTATTGCCAGTGAAACTCTTTGTAGTGAAGACGCATTTTTTGTCAATGCCTCTCCTCCCCAGAGGACAAGGGGGATGTGCAGCATCAATTGCGATGCCTCCTTGGCGAGTGGGATCAAGAGTGTGAGTGGCACCTCGAGCTCAGTCAAACCAAGGGTTGATGTTGACTTGTGTCTGACACGCTTGGCCAGCTGGTTATGATTACTGTAGGATATTTGTAATATAAAAATATAGTATGTGATTGTCTCACATAAGACAGTCTGTGCTTCCATGAGTGCGCCGCCCCTTCCCCGTTTCAGTAAAGCTACAAGATATGAAACTGACCAGGAACCATTTAATTAACTGACTTCCTTCAGAATGGCATTTTGTTACCATTTATGACATGCCTAGGCTTTTTGAAGTGCAAACCAAATGTGACTATGACTTTAGAAACAGGACGTCATTAGGCTGATTCCTGTTAGCTTTTTTTAACACACTGGTGCCACTGTGGGATTGCTAAGTTCAAAGGAAACATGTGTAATTAAGGAGTTATATATAGGAAAAGTATTTTTTCTTCTGATGGCACTTTATTTAAAATACCTCCTGATAGGAAATCATTTTTTATAATTTTATATTCTAAAAGGAGGAGCTAGATGACTCACAAAAGGGGTGTGGAGACACAGAGTTTAAACTGATACTTGTGTCTGAAATGTAGGTCTTATCTTGGGACTCTAGAGAGACACAGCTCTCTGATCCAACTCTAAAACACACTTCCAGAGGTAATACCTTAGATAGCAAACATCTAAATGTATTGTGGTAGGAGTTTTGCTTTATAATTTTCCCTTGTTCTTTTATGCGATTGTGAACTCTGATATATTGTTCTGTGTTTACATTTTTCATATTTTTAACATCTTTTAGTAAAATACATTTTCTTAAGATACTGCCTGGGTGTGTCTTCTAAGTTCTTTTTGCATGTGATGTATACGTGGTGAAGTCTGACAGCTGTTTGAAGGGCTTGATGGTGTTACTAAACTGGGAAAAGGTAAGAATATACCTAAGGTCTCTTATAGAGTTAAAAGGGTTTATTTTGGAAGCCTGGCTGGGTGCCCCTGGCGAATAATTGTACCGCAATCCCCGAAGAGGGTACGTATCCTGAGCCTGTTCATTGGGTGTGCTAGCATAAGGTTCACAGTTTGAATCCCCCCCCCAGAACTTGAGACTAAAGGTGATTCGGACCCAAAAGCAGACAGGAGGGTTACCTGTCTGTTACCCCTTCACAGTACTGCACTTTGAGGTTGCCACTGTGGGAGCAGAGGGCCTGACCTGCTGAGTGCGTTTGTGACGGATCTGGTTGGCAGTGGTGCGAAAAAATTTGGTAACACAAGCTTTAACTGTTCAATGTGTCAGCTTAATACTGTACAGCTCACTTGCAAAATAGGGCAGTGATTTATTTTTAAAAAGAAACAGAACTAAATAATTTTGCTTACCATCAAAGTTCCTACCGGTTTTATTTTTTTTCTAAAGTGCAAGTTAGAGTAGCCATAGTTAGGGAAGAAGATGGCTTCCAACTACAATGGGTACACTACAGACAACTTGAAGCAGTTGTGCCAGGACAGAGGAGTCTAGTATGAGGGGAAAGCCAATAAACAGAACCTCATAGATGCCCAGAGCAGTGTGTCACAGACTGGGACTGTAAAGGACCAAACCTTGGGCGTGGAGGGGCCAGCAGCCAGTGCAGTGTCCAGATCCAGTGAAGAGGACAGCACAGCCAATGCAAGCCAAGGGCCACAGCAGCAGGTGAAGGTCACCAGCATTCTGGAGCCAGAAACAATCAGGCTGCAGACTGACTTGCTCAGAATGGAGATGGAGTTCCAGAGGGAGGCTGAACAAGAACAGCGAGAGGCAGGGTGAGAAGCTGAGCGACAGAAACGAGCCACAGAGGAGAAGAGGGAGCGAGAACAGTGAGAAGGTGAATGAGAACGGTGGAAGGCTGAGCATTAACAGCAAGAAGCAGACCGAGAGGAGCGTGAGTGCCAAAGGCAACATGAACTGGAGAAGCTACGGCTCCAGCCACCAGCACCAGAGCAGGTAAGTGGCTTGGGTTTAGCTGGAACTACAGGACTGGGTTACAAATTAAATTCTAAATTGATAGTTGAATTTAAAGAGGGGGAGGATAGGAATGCCTTTTTAAATTCCTTTGAAAAAGTTTGTATTCAGGCAAATATTCCTAGAGGGTCATGGAGCTTCCAGCTATCCCCGCTACTTACCGGGAAAGCTCAGCATGCATTGGATCAAATGGACAATGAGGACAGTAATGATTACAGCAAACTTAGAGCTGCACTTTTGAAAAAGTTTGATTTAACTGCAGAAGCATACAGATCTAAATTCCATAAGCTCAGGAGAAGCCCTGAAATGAGCTACGAGGAGCTAGCCACGAAATGTTAATGTTTAAAACATTGGTGGGTGGGAATTGAAGCAAACTCTGTAGATAAAATTGAAAATGCTATATTATTAGAACAGTGTTTTTGGGCATGCCTAGCAGAGCTGAAAATCTGGCTGGAGGACTGAGATCCCAAAACAGTGCAAGAGGCTGCTGAACTCTCGGACTGCTATGCCAAGAGCAGACCTGCTCTGAGAGTGAATGGGGCGGGCATGGCAGCGCAGAAAGGGAAAAGCGTGTCTTTAGGGCAGCTAAAACCCTCACTGCCTCCACCGAAACCAGTTAGCCCCAAGTTTCAAAGAAAAGATTTTTCTGAGAAAAGAAACGAATGTTGGGTTTACAAAGAAACTGGGCATATTGCCAGACGGTGTCCCAAAAGGATGAGCAATACGCAAAATGGTGCTAGGAAAGATGTGGGTTGTTTGTGTGTCCCTGGAAGCATGTCTGTGAAAAAGAGGGAACACACACACAACCAGTCACTGTGAATGGTGTACAGACACAAGGGTTAAGAGACACAGAGGCATCCCTGACATTGGTAAAATGGGATCTGGTAGAGCCTGGTCAGCTTATACCCAATAAATTTATAACTGTACAAGGTTTCACTGGGGAGGAGAAAACAGTGCCGCTTGCTAGTGTTCTCCTAGACTGGGGATGAAACAGGGGAACTGTGCAACAGCTGGCTGTAGTCAAAACTTGAGCAGTTGATGTCATCCTTGGCAACAATCTCAAACGGGATGGTGTGTGCAGTTACTCGTAGCCAAGTGGCAAGGAAAAACTGTAGTTCCCTGAACCCCACAGAAGCCATTGTGGAAGCCACTGGGAAGCTGGTTCCCCAGCCTGTGTCTCCTGATATGGAGACTAATGAAAAGGGGGTAGAAATTTCCCCAGTAGCAGTTAACCAAACAGCTACAGAGGGTTACTCCGAAGAAGGAGCGGTGACCCGTTGTCAGAGGGTCAGGGATGACAGTGATCCTGAGTGCCCCGACGCTAGAGATAGGGACCCTAATTTAGAGACTGAAAGGGACCTGTCCCATGCCTTGGGAATGCGTAAGGAGTTTGCAGCTGCTCAGAAAAGTGACCCTAGTCTAGAGAAGCTGAAGGCTTGGGCAGACTCTGACGGAGCAAAGGGAGGTGATGGAAAACAAAGTTTACTGAGAAAATGGACTGATGTATACTCAGTATGCTAAGACAGAGGGAGGGGTGATAGGCAGGCAGCTTGTCGTTCCCCAGGGGTACCATGAGCAGTTGCTCAAGACTGCACACGCTATTCTCTTGTCTGGTCATCTGGGAATCGCACGCACTACGCAGCGGTTGGCCCAAAATTTCTATTGGCCCAACTTCACCCAGCAGGTGAAGAAGTATTGCAGGTCTTGTCACCGGTGCCAAGAAATAGGGAAGGCGGGTAAGAAAACCCAAGCCGCCCTAATTCCATTGCCCATAGTGGAGGAGCCATTCCAGAGGGTGGGAATGGATAATGTGAGGCCTTTAAATACCCACAGCTCCTCCGGGAAGAGGTTCATCCTTTCTGTGGTGGATTATGCCACCTTGTATCCAGAGGCAGTCGCCCTATCCTCACTGAGGACAAAGTGGCAGATGCCTTACTTGGGATTTTCTCCCGTGCTGGGTTTCCGCAGGAGGTTATCACCGATCGAGGGGGTTCTTTCACGTCAGACCTGCTGAAATGTTTGTGGGAGAAGTGTGGGGTGGTGCAGAGGTGCATGACACCTTATCACCCACAAGCCAATGGGCTTGTGGAAAGATTTTACGGTACCCTGAAGTCAATGCTCCAAGCATTTGCTGAACAGCATGGGAGGGACTGGGAGAAATACCTTCTCCACCTGTTACCATACAGGGAGGTGCCCCAAGAGGTGCCAGGGTTTTCCCCCTTCAAGCTCTTATATGGATGCCAGGTATGTGGGCCCCTAGACTTGATCTGGGAGGACTGGGAAGGCAAGCATGCCACCCAGGGAACTTCCAAAGTGGATTATTTCCTTAGGTTTAGGGAAAGGCTGAAGGAGCTTATGGGGACAGCCCAGAGCAACCTGGCAGCTGCCCAACAGAAACAAAAAGTGTGGTACGACCGCAGAGCCAGAGCTCACTCATACACGGTGGGTCAGAAAGTCATGGTCCTTATCCCGGTCTGGAAAGACAAGCTGCATGCTGAGTGGGCAGGACCATACAAAGTAGTTAGAAAGGTAAATGACATGAACTATATCATAGAGTTACCCAACAGAAGGCATACAGAAAGAATGTACCATGTCAACATGATGAAGCCATATCCTAACAGGGCTAACAAGGTGTTTCAAGTATGTAGTCCTGGGGAGGGGACAGATGAAGGAGACTCCCTTCTGGATTTGTTGGAAGAAAGCAAGTAGGAGTCCTCTGTGGAGGCAGTTAAACTGTCACTCCAACTGGCCCCGGGCAAGATCCAGGAAGTAAGGGAGGTTTTAGCAGACTTTGCTCCACTGTTTAGTGCCAAGCCTGGACTAACCCCCTTAGCAACGCACGACATGAGGACAGAAACACAGGCACCCATACGGCGGACAGCATATCGGGTGTCAGAGGCTGTCCAAAAGGACATTAGGACGGAGGTGGAGGAAATGATGGATTTAGGGGTAATCCAGAGATCCCACAGCCCCTGGGCCTCACCCGCAGTCCTGGTGCCCAAGCCAGATGGCTCTACTCATTTCTGTGTGGACTATCATGGACTGAATGCAGTCATGAAGTCAGACGCCCTCCTGATGCCCCGGATGAACTCCTGGACAAGCAGGGAGGGGCGACATACCTTACGACTACTGACCTGACAAAGTGGTACTGGCAAATAGAGTTAACTGACAGAGCTAGGGAGAGGTCTGCCTTCATCACTCCGATAGGCTTATCTGAATTTAAAGTAATGCCTTTCGGAATGAAGAACACCTCGGCCACGTTCCAAAGGTTGGTGATCCAGGTGTTAAATGGTGCTGAGGAGTGCGCTGTGGCGTACCTGGATGACACTGCCATCTTTAGTGCCAGCTGGGAGGAGCACCTGTCCCACCTTAGGGAAGTGCTGGGCAGGATACAGAGGGCCGGACTCACTGTCAAAGCTGAAGTGCCAGGTGGCCATGGCTGAAGCGGCATACCTTAGGCATTTTGTAGGCCAGGGACAGCTTCATCCTAACCAAGTAAAAATAGGGGTGATCAAGGCATGGCCCAAACCAGAAACACAGAAGCAGGTCAGTAGTTTTCTAAGGACAGCAAGGTACTATAGGAAATTTGTACCCAATTACAGTGCTTTGGCTGCTCCCCTATCTGACCTGGTAAAGAAAAAGATGCCTAACAGGGTTTTAAATAACTGATTAGCAATTGTTTTCTTGGGACAATACTAACCATACAGAAAGTATTTATATAGGTTTTCTAGAAGTGTTATGTTTGTCAAACACAGTGAGGCAAGTACTATGCATTTTCACAATGTTTTAGCACTTTTCTGAGCAAAACGCTAATCAGTTTTTAGAGTTAAATAAAACCGTGCCTAAGAAAATTACCTGGGAGCCAGCCTGTGAAAAAGTCTTTACCAGACTGAAGGAGGCACTCTGCAGTGCTCCTGTGTTGACAAGTCCTGACTATAGTAGACCCTTTACAGTCCAGACTGATACCTCAGACATGGGTATTGAGGCAGTACTGAGTCAGACATCCAGCAAAGGGAAAGATCACCCTGTAGTGTACCTGAGAAAAATGTTACTCCCCAGGGAGCAGGCTTACTCTACTGTGGAAAAAGAGTGTCTTGCCATAGTGTGAGCCCTAAAGAAGTTAGAGCCATACTTATATGGGCAGCATTTTGAGGTACAAACTGACCACAACCCCCTGGTTTGGCTGACACCAATGGGAAAAACTAATGGTAGACTATTAAGATGGAGTCTTGCCTTGCAAGGGTATGACATGGCGATCTTACATAGGGTTGGAGCGACGAATCAGAACGCAGATGGCTTGTCGCATCTATATGAGGAGTGAACGGACTTGGGAAGCTCATGCCATGCAGGGGACAGAGCCCCCAAATTCAGTCTAGGTGGCGAAGATTGTGACGCTTGGCCAGCTGGTTATGATTATTGTATGATATTTGTAATATAAAAATATAGTGTGTGATTGTCTCACATAAGACAGCCTGTGCTGCCATGTGTGCTGCCCCAAGGTTTCAGTGAAGCTACAGGATATGAAAACTGACCAGGAACCATTTAATTAAATGACTTCCTTTAGACTGTCATTTTATTACAGTTTATGACATGCTTAGGTTTTTTGAAGTGCAAACCAAATGTGACTTTATGACTTCAGAAACAGGATGTCATTAGGCTGATTCCTGTTAGCTTTAACACACTTGTGCCAGTGTGGGATTGCTAAGTTCAAAGGAAACATAATTAAGGAGTTATAGATAGGAAATTTATTTTTTTCTTCTGATGGCACCTTATTTAAAACACCTCCTGATAGGAAATCATTTTTTGTAATTTTATATTCTACAAGGAGGAGCTAGATGACTCACAAAAGGGGTGTGGAGACACAGTTTAAACTGATAATTGTGTCTGAAATGTAGGTCTTATCTTGGGACTCTAGAGAGAGACGGCTATCTGATCTAACTCAAACGCACTTCCTGAGATAATACCTTAGATAGCAAACATCTAAATGTATTGTGGTAGGAGTTTTGCTTTGTAATTTTCCCTTGTACTTTTTATGTGATTGCGAGCTCTTTGATATATTATTCTGTGTTTACATTTTTCTTATTTTTATCATATTTTAGTAAAGTACATTTTCTTAAGATACTGCCTGGGTGTGTCTTCCAAGTTCTTTTTGCATGTGATGTATACGTGGTTAAGTCTGACAGCTGCTTGATGGTGTTACTAAACTGGGAAAAGGTAAGAATATACCCAAGGTCTCTTACAGAGTTAAAAGGGTTCATTTTGGAAGCCTGGCTAGGTGCCCCTGGTGAAAGATTGTACGCAATCCCGAAGAGGTATGTATCTGAGCCAGTTCACTGGGTATGCTAGCACAGTTCATTTGAATTCCCCAAGAACTTGAGACTAAAGGCGTTTGGACCCCAAAAGCAGACAGGAGGGTTAACCTGTCTGTTACCTGTTCACACTATTGCGCTCTTATGTTGGCACTGTGGGAGCATAGTCTCTGACCTGCTGAGTGCGTTTGTGACAGTGTCCTCCAGGGCTTCATACAAACCCCTTGTGCCTTGGCAGATTAAGCACTAGAAGCTTTGGAGGCATGACCATCGATGGAGGCCAATCCTAAGACAACTCAGCCAGGGTTGCTGACTGGGCCATCGTGCTCCTTAGTGAGTCTGGGTGATCGATTCCTTGATCTCCTCTGACAGCTGGTCAACAGGCTCTAGAAAAATCTTGACCAATAAAGTCAGGTGGACAAGCCTGATGGGGTTACCTTGAAGCCCTCCATTATACCCTAAACTGTAGTGAGCTTGATCAAGGCAGTGCAGTCAGGGGAGTCAAAGGAACAGAAAGAGTGTGATCTTCCCCAGTCACATGGCAGACGATGGCGTTTGTGTTTTCTGCCACGATGTGAAGTGCTATCCCTGAAGTTCTAGAGGACTAAAACACATTTATCTGACTTCATCAGAGAATGACCCTCCGATGCTGGCTCCAGCCAGGAAAAGCACAGAGACCAACTAGAAACTCCCCATAGCTGCTGCCATCTCTTATTCCATGACCACAAGCTGAGCAGCTGATCTGGCAGCCGCGTCGGCCTATTTCCAGTCTTTTGTTTGACCAAGGGCCATTCGAACCTTCCAGTCTTAAATGAATTCTGGCAGCTTTGTCCAGAACAAACTGCATCCCTCAACATTACATGGATCACTTAGGCAGTACAAGCATATGCCATGTGGATCCTTTGCTAACGTTTTCTGCCTGCACTGGGTGCAGAACTTAAACCCCAGTTTCTTGCTCTCCATTGTAGATCACGAAGTGGAGCCAGAAGACATACAGAGCAAATTAAATTGGAATACTGACTTGTAAAGTGGAAGACTTGCCAAAAAAGCACTTGAACAACTCAAAATCCTTCAACACTACAGACCTGTAAAGGAAGAGACCTGTCCTTTCTAGGGGAAAGAAAGATCTGAAGTTACGGGGTGAAACCGGAGAATACTGTATACCACTCAAGTGGTTGGAGGAGCTTAACTTGAAGACTTCCAATGACTCAGATGTCTCAGGAAAGACTGCTAGAGTGTGAATGTGAACTGCATCCATGTTAAAAAGAACAGTTAATTACAGTAACAGTAGGTCTTCATGAGACCCTCCTCCATTGGCGGACACCTTTGGAACTGTAAGCTGTCAGTGTCAGGACTACTTGGAAACTTTTGCAAGCCGGGGGCTGCCCACAATGACATGCAACGAGAGTTTGAATATAACATGGGGGGGGGCAACCCACTGCTCCTCAGTTCCCCGCCAGAGACAAGCTCGGAGGGCCACTAACCATGAGGAAGAAGGAGACCAAACCAGTACCAGGCACACAAGGAGAGGCACGGGACTGTAAAATATTATACATAAGGCACTTATAAACACCTCCAAACAAGGCAGTGGACAAACCTGCCAGTTGATACCTCAGGAAGGAGGGTGGGTGTGCTGTAGCCCACTTGAGGAGAGTCTCTTGAGGATCCACTGTTATGGTAAGTAATCTGTTCTGTCTTATTGAGGATTACTCCTTCATTGATTTAGAATGATTTCTAAGTAGCACACAATGTACCCAGGGAGCATGGTGGAGTCTGAAATGCAATCAGGACAGAAGTCCCTGTAATACCGCAACACCAAAGGTGGTACATCTACGAGAGACTATGTCTAAACTGTAGTGCTTAATGGTAGAGTGCCCCATGCACCAGCAGCACATAGGTCAGCTGCAGAAATATTCTGAAAGCAGGCAACACAAAATGGCCCATTTATCACTTGTAGAGTGGCCACGCCCAGCAGCAGGAAAGAACAGTTACATAAGAGTTTACTGTAACATTAGATCTTTGAGGGATTCTCAGTCATCAGGTAACACCGTAGGAAACTAACGTCAGTGAAGGGGAATCCAAATGGAAGATTTTCAGCAGTACAACTGGGGCAGCCCATGCTGTTGACATCAGTCGACGTCACCAACTCCATATAGGTGTGAGCGGCCTCGCTCCCTCCTCAGTTCTTTCATCCGGAGACTAAGGGAGCTAGGCTCTTGCCCTGGAGGACCGACAAGAGAAAGAGATGCCCAGATCTAAATAAAAAGTTGGATACACCAGATAGCCAGTTCCTAGACAGGAGCCCCAAGAATGGGGATGGTGAGATGTAAGATGGATGAGCTTCAAGTCATCCTATACACCCACAATATCCACATTTGTGCAATCACTGAGACATGGTGGAAACCAGAGGATACTTGGGATAGGAACATTCAAGGCTATACCCTATATCATAAGGACAGAAAATCAACAAAAGGTGGGGGGTGGCCTTATACATATCCGAGGTTATTGTATCAGAGGGACTGGATACCTCCAAATGGGAAAATAGTGAGGTATCATGGGTAAAAATTTCTTTTAAACAGAACATCAGGTTAAATATTGGGGTAATTTATAGATCTCCCTCGCTTACCACATTGGAGGATATTATGCTGTCTGACTTTGTCAAGCAGATGGCAAATTTAAATAATGTCATATTACTAGGTGATTTTAATTTACCAGGCATAAATTGGAATACACTGCAAGTAAATACAGCCATAGAACAACAATATCTGGAAATAATTAATCTAGCTGCCTTAGAACAGTATGTCACAGCTAATACCAGGGAAAATCACATCTTGGACCTGGTTTTGAGTAATTTAAATGACAAGATACAGGACTGTACAGTTTTGCCACCACTAGGTACCAGTGACCATTTAATAGTTAAGTTTAAGTATACGCAGCAGATAAGTCTTAATTTAGGTAAAACGTCCATATGTAGGTACGATAGAGCAAATTTTGAGGGCATGAGAACCAATTTGCTAAAATGGAACTGGAATAACTAATTCAAGGATGCCTCACTTTCTGTCATGTGGGACAAATTACAAAAGAAACTGCATGGCCTAGTTAAGTCTCATGTTCCATCTTCTAATAAATACGATTCAGTAAATACAAATAAACCTCTCCCTGTATGGATGACAGCAAAAATTAAAAAGGAAATAAAAAAAAAAATAGAATGTTTAGAACAGCTAAATTAAGTGGTGATGAGGGTAGTTGGGCGAAATATAAAGATTGTTTAAGGGTCACAAAAAAACACATCGAGCAAGCAAAAAAGAACTATGAATATAAGCTGGCTACTAGGGTGAAGGATAATTATAAATCATTTTATTCATACAATAATAATAAAAAGGGTAATATAAAGAACATAGGCCCCTTAAGAAATCAAGATGGAACTGTTATAATGGATAACCGGTTCATGGCAGAACACTACAATAACTACTTTGCTTCAGTTTTTAATCACCCTACAATTACTATACCCCAAAACAGTACGGCATCTTGGAAGCCAATTATTACCCTAACAGAATGCGATGTACAAAAAAAACTAAAGTCACTAAACCAGAACAAAGCCCAAGGTCCCGATGAATTGCACCCTAGGGTATTAAAAGAATTGGCAAACCAACTGGCAGGTCCTATTACCTGCCTCTTTCAACAATCCATAAGAGAGAGTGACGTACCAGAAGCATAGAAACAGGCAGTGGTTGTCCCTATACATAAAAAGGGATCTACACAGAATGTGGAAAATTACAGGCCAATTAGCCTGACTTCAGTTTTGGATAAAGTACTGGAGGGTATTATTAAAGATTACATTATGGACTTTCAACAGCAAACTGGGAAAACAGATAATACACAGCATGGCTTGGTAAAGGGCAGATCATGTCAGACGAATCTCCTTGAATTTTATGGTAAAGTAAATAAGGCCTTGGACGATGGGAGTTCAGTGGATGTGATTTTCCTGGACTTCGCCAAGGCCTTTGATAAAGTGCTACATGACAAACTGATTGATGCACTCAGTACAATGGGGATACATTCTGATATTGTTCACTGGATTAGGTCATGGCTTATGGGTAGACAGCAGAGGGTTTGTGTAAAGGGAGAATATTCAAGATGGACAGATGTGACCAGTGGAGTCCCACAGGGCTCCGTATTGGGGCCCCTGTCTGTTTAGCATTTATATCGGGTGTATGCGTTCTGCACCGGAGGTATGGCTATCAAAATTTGCTGATGATACCAGAGTGGGTAAGGTGATAAATGGTATAGAAGATGCTAATATACTCCAGACCACCTAAACAACTTGGAAGAATGGGCACAAAACCAAGGGTCAACTTTCAATGTAACGAAATGTACAGGTATGCATTTTGGCAATAATAATATAAATTTTCAGTACAGGTTGGGGAAAGAATTATTAAGGGTTGTCACCGAAGAAAGTGACCTGGGAGTTAAAATATGTAATAACTTAAGCTTCAGGCCACATTATAATCAAATAATAAAAAAGGCTAGCAACATACAATATTGCATAAGTAAACATATAAAGAGCAATAAAAAAGAAGTTCTCTTACCACTTTACACATCTTTGGTGCGTCCTCATATGGAATACTGTGCCCAGTTTTGGGCACTAGGGGGCAAGGGCGATATAAGATCTTTGGAGAGGGTACAAAGGAGAGCCACAAGGAGGATAGCTGGGGTTCAGGGGCAGGAGTATGAACAGAGACTGTCAGCTTTGGGCCTGCATACCTTGGAGTATCGAAGAATGCAAGGAGACCTATGTTTAATATATAGGGCATTAAATGACCCCACACTTTGGGAACAGCTAAATCTTGTATTAAGGGATCAACCCTATGGTACTAGTGCTCATCCACTGCAGATTAAATTAGATAGGTTTAAAACACTCAGAAGAAAGTACTAGTTAACAGTGAGAGTGGTTAAGATCTGGAATAGGCTTCCAATTGAAATAATAGTTAGCAGAACAATGGAATCCTTTAAGAAACAAATTGATCAATATATGATCAAAAATAATATTCTTGGATATACATAAAATAGATGGCGGGTATATGGACTATAGTCTTTATAAACTCTGACAACCTATGAAATATATACCTGATGATTGAGATCTCCTTGAATATCTACTGTTACCGTAAGTTCTTATGCAACTGTTCTACCTTCTTTGGGAATATCTCAGTCATCAGGTCACACTGTAGGAACGAGTGCCAAGCAGTTACAAATGCAAAACAGTCATTCTGGGAGGAGAGCTCTCCATAAACTTAAGACAATAATCCCTGTATCACAGCCCTGCCAAATCCTGCCCAGGCTCTTGAGGCAATGTCAAGACTGTAATGCTTGGTAAAAGTATGGACTGTACTCCAGGTGGCAGCCACACTAATATCAGTGGCTGAGACCCCCTTGAAAACAAGCCACCAATGTAGCCATTCCTCTGGTGGGATGAGCTTTGACAGCATCAGGCAGTTCTTTGTCATACTTGTTGTAGCAGAACACAATGCAATTTGCCAACCATGTGGATAAACATTGCTTATAAACTGAAACACCCACTCTACCCGGGGTGAAAAACAACTGCTATGACTTTCTGGACTCCTTAGTCCTAAGCAGGTAATGCTTTAAAGTTCTGGGCACATCTAATGTACAGAGCAGCGCTTCCCCTGGATTGGCACGTTCAGGAAAATAATCAGAAAGGTGGATAGACAGAGTGTGAACTCTGAAACCACTTTAAGCAGAAACTTAGGATTTGTGCGCAAAAACAGACTGTCTTTGTGAAAAATGAAATAAGGCTCCTCGCACTGCAGGGCCTGAAGCTCAAATTCTTCAAGCAGAAGTAACTGCAACCAAAAACAGCACTTTCCAAGAGAGAAAGTGCAAATTGCAAGATGCGACTGGCTCAAAAGGAGACAGGGTAAATTTCTCCAAAATAAAATTCAAGTCCCAAGCTGAGACAGGTGGATGGATTGGAGGTTTCCGATGCACGATGCCCTTAAGAAAGATATGGGAGATATCCAGCTGGGCAATCGTGCAGTCACTCATGGAATGTAGAAACAGCCGAAAGGTGGACCTTGAGGGAAGAATACTGGAGGCCGGAGTCTGACAGCGAAATTGGGTAGCCCAGGATATGATTCATCAAACAGGCGAAAGGGACTAAGCTATGCTTGGCAGCCCAGATGACAAACCGCTTCCACTTCATACCATACGTGGCTCAAGTGGAAGGCTTCTGGGTGGCCGATACAACATCCACCACCTTGTTAGAGACCCTGAACCTGGCAATGTCTATGTTCTCAGGAGCCAGGCATGCAGATAGAGGGTCTTGAGGTTGGGATAGACCAGGATCCCCTGTTCCTGGGTCATTGAATTCCTGCAAAGAGGAAGAGGGACCAGAGGTTCCTTCGCCACCTGCTGAAGGAGAGGGAACCAGATCTGGGAAGGCCAGAATGGAACCTCCAGAATCATGCTGTCCTCCTCAATCTGTAACTTGATTAGCGCCCTCTAAATAAGAGGAAATGCATAAAGAAACTTCCCACTCCAAGAGAGGGACAACGCGTCTCACTAGAAAACTCCAGGCCCTGGATCTAGTGAGCAGAAAATGGGCAGTATTGCACTGAGTGGGGATGCAAAAAGGTCCCAACTCTGGGTGACCCCATCTGTCGAACAAGTCTTCTGTGATGGATGAAAGAAGTTCCCATTTGTGCATGCTGGATTGAGTCATACGGGTACTGTCCACCAGGGTGTTTACAACATCTGGCTCATGGACTGCAGAGTGTGTCAGGCTGTGATCTAATGCCAAGTACCACACTCTCATGGCCTTCCTGCAAACGGGGTATGAACGAGTCCCCCCACTTGTTGATGTAGTATACTACACTTAAGTTGTCTGACTGCACCAGCAGCTGACCTGGAGCAAGGTGTTCCTGAAAGGCCTGCATGTTGTAGAGCACCGCCCTCATCTGCAGGATACTGATATGCAGGGAGGCTTCCTATTGGGACAAGGTGTGCTCCCCAGAAAGACATTAGGCATCTGTGGTTAAGATCTGATGTGGGGAAGAAATCTGGAATGGAACTTGAAGCAGATTCAAGGGATCCACCCACCACTGCAGTATCTTGCGTACTGGGGAAGAGACTAGGGCTGATTGATCTAACTCGTCCATGTACTGGTCCCACTATACCCAGAGAGTCCACTGGAGGGTATGTATATGGAGCCTGGCCAGCGGACGGTGGGTATGGCAGCTGCCATTAGGCCCAACAATCTGAGATTTATCTTGACAGGAATGTACTGGCTCTGGGAGACTTCCTGAGCTTGAGCTATGATGCACTCTGCCCTGTTTTAGGACAGGAAGACCTACCACTGCGCAGAGTCCAGAACTGCTCCTATATATTGCAGTCTTTGGGACAGTACCTGAACCAATTTGGGCAGGTTGAAGCAATGCCCAGAAAGTGGATGAGCTGGAGAGTGCGCTCCAGAGACATCAAAAGCTGTCCCTGGATGGGGACTTCAGGAGCCAATTGTCCAGCTAAGGGAAAACATACAGTCCTTCTCTTCAGAGAGCTTCTGCGACCACTGCCAAGCACTTGGTAAAAGACTCGCGGCACAGAGGATAAGCCAAAGGGCAGCACTTTGAACTGATAATGCTTGCCCTGAAAGGCAAAATGAAGAAACTTCCTGTGAGGAGGAAAGACAGATGTGCAGGTACGTGTCCTGTATGTCCAGTGAACAGAGCCAGTCCCGTCTTGAGGAGGGGCATTAAGCCTGGCAAAGTTACCATACAGAACTTTTTGTACTGGACAAACAGATTGAGGTTCTTTAGATCTAAAATAGGCCTCTGATTGCTCGTCTTTTTGGGGACCAGGAAAAATCTGGACTAAAACTCCTTGTTTCTCTGGCACCTGGGCACTGGCTCAATGGCTTGCTTGCGCAGAAGGGACTGCACCCCTCCCAGAGAATAAACAAGTTAGCTGGGGGATAACTATAGGGTGGAGGCAGGGTGTCACGAGGCTGTTCGATCAGCTCCAAGATGTGACCCTTTTCTATGATCTGTAGGATCCATGCATCTGAAGTTATGGTTCTCCACTGATTCAGATGGAGGGAGAACGGACCTCCAACCACTGCCTCCTGGTCCAGGACCAGAGAAGAGGGGTCTGGGAAGGAGTCAAGCAGAGGAGGAGCCAGCTGCAGAGGCTGGTCCCTCACTTCTGGGGTGCTTGGCCACTGCTCCAGCACTGTAGGGGGCGGGCAAGCTTAGCTTATGAGTGCTTCCTTCTACTACAAGGAGTGAGGGAGCCTGGGCTCTGCATTTTCCCTGGGGATGGGGAGCTGCTCCAGGCCTATTGTTCTATTTACAAAAAGATGGCTGTCCTCTACCCTTTGGTTGGGTACGACAGAGGTAGTGGACCGATTTGAGGGCCCTATGTGAGGCTTGCAGGTCATTTATGATGTCCTGGACATCAGGGCCAAATAGCTTGGTACCACTGAGTCAGTATAAACACACAAAATATACTGGTTAGACGGCACACTCACCCCAAAATAATAACTATTGCTCTCTTGTAACATTTAAAATACTAATTTATTGTTGTAGCATCCAGTCAGATTGGATGATACAACAGTAAATTAGTATTTGAAACATTACAAGAGAGTAACAGTTATTATTTTGGGGTGAGTGGGCCGCCTAACCAGTATATTGCGTGTGTTTATTTTAGCGTAAGCTTATAAAGTATAAACCGCTTAAAACGGACACAATTGTGCATATGCTGCATGTCCACTATTGGCATTGTCCATTTTACTGTTTCGTATTTTTTTTCATTTTTTTTTTCTTTCATAATGCTTGTGCTCATTTTGTCGTGATTGCAGTAGTGCTTTGGAGGGAGGGAGGTAGGTTTAACTGGTGGGAGTGCTTGTGCGTTTAATTTTTTTTTTTTATTTATCTTGTTCGAAAAAAGTTTTAATTGATGCTTGTCGGGTCTTAGCATTGCAGTAAGGTTGCCACATACGTTCAGTTGGTGTTAGGTTGTTTGGTGCAATGTCATCTCTTTGCTCCATCACCCTTCGTAGTGTCTGCAAGGCTGCCTTAACATCATTAGCGCTCACCACTGGTCGCTCTTCATCGAGCAGATCATCAGCCTCTGGGTCACTGCTTTCATTTGTCACAGCTGTCAACTGTGACACTGTATCAATCACTTCACCGATGTCATCTGAAGGCATTTTGTCTTCCTCTGACTCCCAGGAAACACACTGCTTGGAACTCCTCCTCCATAAGGCCATTCGGAGGTGGGACTGTATCTATGACATCAGGGACATCTTGGACCTCCTCAGAAGTGTCTACCCTGGCAAAGCCTGCTTTACAAAAGCAGTTCCAAATTGTGTGAGTGCTGACAGTGTCCCATGTGGTCTTCATGAGGCGCACTGCGTCAAGCAGGTTGATCTGTTTGATGCAATCAGCAGCTGTAAGCTCTCCAGCTGAATCGATGGCTTCAAGCACTCTGGTGCGCATGGCATGCACATAATGTCATTTCAGTGACATAATGACACCCATGTCTAGAGGCTGAACTATACAAGAGGTGTTGGGCGGTAGGAAGATGAGACAAATGTTACGAAGCCCTTGGACTTCAGGGTGCCCACTAAAGCTGTCCACCAACAGCGCTATCTTGCGACAACAAAGATGTTTGTCCCAATCCTTAAGCCAGGCAGAGAATATTTCGCCTGTCATCCATGCTGTTCTGTTGTTGCGATAGACAACAGGCAGATGGTGTACTCCCCTAAAACCTCGGGGCTTGACAGATTTTCCAACCACCAAAAGCTCTTTTTTATCAGAGCCTGACATGTTGCAACAACACATCAACAAAACTCTCTCTTTGGCACGCTTCATACCCATTTGATTTGAAAGTTAATGTGCCATACCCTATACATCGGAAAAACATGCCGGTCTCATCAGCATTATAGATGTCATCATCTGCATATCCAAGCAGTAATCCTGGCAGAACTTCAGAGACCCACCTACGAGCACTGTCGTGGTCAGCGCTCAGTTTCTCACCATAAGCCAGCTTAAAGCCGATGTGTCAGCTCTTCCAACATTGCAACCAACTTTCTGTTGCAATGAAATTCTGCTTCCCAAGAGCAGTTGTGAGCTGCTGTGCCTTTTGTTAAAGCAGTGGCCCACTCAGCATTGCTTCCCTACCCCTAGCATTGGAGAACCAAAGCAGAAGCACATCCTCCACATTGGCATCATTCCCTTCCCGCTTTCTCTTGTGATCAGGGTTCTGGTTGCCATGCCATTGAGCGAGGATGTCATCCTTCATTGGCAAAAGATCACCCATTGTTAATTTGGGGAGGCCGAAGTGGAGTGCCAGGTTTCGAACACTCATTTTGGGCATGCTGTCTATTTCCTGCAGCATCTCTGCCTTTTTCTGCTGGGTTAAAGCACAGCATTTGGAGGAGGAGTTCGACGCCATAGCTCCCTTGTTTTGTGTTGCTCATGACAACTGTAGTCTAGGAGACAGCAATTATGTGGGATGAAGTCAGCTCATTAGCTGATGAACCACGAGCTAAGTGACGTCACACGCCGAGTGTCGAGCTGCAACAGTCAGTTTTTACCAATAGTGGAGGATTTATTCAAATTGGTATGTAACCAGTGTTCTGTTCAGCTACTGAAAGAGCACATCTTTAAAAAAAAAAAAAACAACAAAACTATATTTTAATTTTGAGAGAGCGCAAAATGAGTGGCAGGCATGTCTGCTATTGTTGAAGGACAAGGTCCACAATAACACTGTAGTATTGCTCTGTAGGTATTGGTTTGGGCATTTGGATAACAACATGCGTCCGTCAAAACTGAATGACTGCACTAACGGTGACCGCAATAAGTGGTGGATACTGTACTGGAATTTGGCCTCCCCCACAGAACAGAATACTACATATTTTTTGAAATCTGTTTTTTTTGAGACAATGGCTGAACTGGTGAGACTTGTACCATTGAGTCAGCCCACCGGTGCAGCGGCAAGGCGTCCGCTTGCGGCGCAGGCATACCGGGTTCAGGGACTGACCTGAGAGTCGGAGGGCCAGCAGGGGGAGAGAAGGACTGAGCATCTCGGGGACTGCTCTCCTTCTCCTGGGGAGGGTGATGAGTGTCCAGCAAATCGCAGACTGCTGGTGGAAGCTGGGGTTACTGCCGTGACCGGCACCAAAACATTAGGGGGGGTGGGGCTGATGCTGGTCAGCATTGTACATTCCTGCCCCCCCCCGGGGGAGGGATATACAGCAAAAGAAAATGCCAGCCCCTGCACATGACGCTAGCCCTGCCGCCATTCTTGCTGCCTACTTGTGCCCACGGGGGATCTCACCTACCCTAATGTCCATGGGGGGGTGCCCGCCCGGCAGCCCCACTTGGGGGTAAGCCTGGGCATGCGGGAGTGGTCAGTGGGGCTAGACTGAGCTTTTGGGGGCTCGGCACCAAAAAAAAAAAAAAAGCTTGGTACCAATGAAAGGGACATTAAGCACTTTTTGCTGCACACTGGGAGCAAACCCAGATAATCTGAGCCAGGAGTGCCAGCGGAGGCCTACGCCCATGGCAGCTTATCTGGCAATGGTGTCAGCCATGTTATGCAAAGCTCTGAACAGGTGTTTGCTAACATCCTCAGCTATTTGGAGGATCACGGACAGAAGATGCAGTAGATCTGTCAGAAAGTAGGAGTTCTTCCTCTTCTTCCTCCACATCATTAGGCAGAATGAGGTCAGGGTGATGGTCCTCCTTGGCGTTGACCTCTTTAATCTCTGGGTCTGGCATCGGGTTTGCCAGCGGTGGCACATGGAGAGTCTACTGGGGCCAACAAACAGGTATCGACAACAAAGCTGCCATTGACAGCGTCAGCGAATGGGCCTATTCAAGATGCCAAGTTGCTGAACAAGCACAATAGTGAACTTGATCAGGATTTCATTCAGGTCGACAGAAGTTGTTGATGGGGGGTTAGACGGCACAGGTGTCAACGACCCACCTGCTGCGTTCTGAGCACCCCACATGCCTGTAGCCCTAGTAGGAGAAGGGTCAGGTCTCTATGAAAGAACTGTAGACAACGAACCTGTCAAAATGGAGGGGCCAAAGACCCTGAGATAAGACAGCCAAGCATCCTGAGAGTCTGACGGAGGTGCTGTCAGTATGGGTTTGGTGGGCAGAGAGACCTGGACAGCAGTTCTGTTCGTCAGAGCGGCAGCAGCCGACGAAGATCCCCCAGAAGAAGGAGAAGCCGACGGGGAACAAGATCAATGCTGGGGAAGCGGTTGTGATCTCTGTCTCTTTTTTGCTATTTACATTGTCCCCCACCTCCAGCGGAGGTGGCAGGTGGCTCTGGACCCTCCCTTGGAGGAGCTTGCTCTCTGGTCCCAATTTCTCCCACTCCAGACCCTCCCAGTAATCCCTCATGGGTTACCCCTCATGACAGGGCCGAGGGTGAAGGGCATCGACTTTCTACCCTCCCCAGAGACCAATAACCAGACTCCGGGGGGCCAGGATGGGTGCTATGAGGCCATCATGGAGCCTGCCAGCTCCCTTTCCCACTGTTTCTTCTCCCCTCCCCACGGCTGCTCGAGCGCATGTGGAGGCAGGTGCATGCAGCAATCCGGAGCACCCTCACTATCCTAGCCGCTCCCATCTGCACTACCCTCATGCTTCCACCTGGGGACGGCCTCGCAGTGGTCATGACTGAATCCCCACCTGGGAGAGGAGAGCCGCTCTATGGCCGCTCAATCCATCTTCCAGCCTCCCCCCCTCTGCCGACCCTGACACAGGCTCATTCCCAAACCCTCAGCACCACAGGGCCAGCTTGATCTGTCTTTTTTATGACTTTTCCCCCAAGGACTTGTCTTGGGCCTTGGAGGTCTGGGAACTCAAAGATCCATCCGGCAACTGGGAGGCCAGGGCCCCAGAGGACCCCTGCCCAGAGCTGGCTACCTGTTGATCCATCAGGAATTTTTTAAGAGCATTTTTGCATTGCTGAAGAGTTGTTTGGTTAAACTTCTGGCAGAGTTCACAATGAGAAACCTCGTGGTCAGACCCAAGACAGCAGACAATGATAGAATATTCGTCTGTAGAGGCAATTTTCTTTCAGCAGTGATGGAAAAGAGAGGAAGAGGGATTAACTCTCAATATAAACAAAAATAAATACTCTCTTTGAAAAAAGAGATTTTTACAGGTAAGCAAATAAAAGCCATAGGCTGAAAAAAGGCACGAATACTGTGATGGAGCTTCTGCGGAGACCCATAGCGACTCGACAATTAGGAAGAACATAGGAGGAGTGGGGCTCCTGTATGTCTATATAAGGTTGGTGATGTCGACTTATGTCGACAGCGTGGGCGGCCCCAGTTGTACTGCTGAAAATCTTGTGTGTGGATTCTCCTTCACAGACGGTGAAGGTTCCTATGGGGTTACCCGATGACTGAAATACCCCCGAAGATGTTCCGTTTGGACTGGCACGGTTTAGACATGGGTGCCCTCTTTTCCATGGGTGACTGAAACAAGAAGCTGAGAGGACTTCCTGCAATCTTTAGTGTGATCAAGATAGAAACAGTGTTCTATATACATCAAGTGTAGGGAGTAATGCCTCACCGTTGTTAGCATGCTCAGGATAATACACAAAGATTTACGGTCTGCTTCAATGTGAAATCAGAGATCACCGTGGGTAGAAAACATACAGAAAACAAACAGCTTAATCCATCAATTGTCTGTTCTCCTGAAACTCTACGGAATTGTTAATTTGTGTTGTATATATTGTTTATATTTGTTGTGCATTTTGTTTTAAGACATGGAGCCTTTGCAAATGAGTCACTGACTCAAAGGTTGTAATTCCGAAATGTTCAATAAATATATACATGGACTGGTCTGCAAAGACACTGTAATTTGTGAAAAATCAAGTAAAGAGGCTCATGAATCAGAGCAGAGGATATGGCAATCAAAAACAGTGTTTTCCAGGAAAAGAAAAGCATCTCACAGGTCACAGCAGGCTCAAACTGAGCCAGAGTCAATGTCTCATGTAGGAAATTGAGGTCCCAAGGAGGAACCAATTTATGAATCAGGGGACACACGTGCAGAATATCCTTTAAAAACGTATGGGACACCTCTAGTTGTGCCACCATGTACCCATCAACAGGGGCCTGGAAATCCAAAATGACCGACAGATGCAGTTTAATAGAAAAGTACTGGAGATCAGAATCTCATAGGGACAGAAGATAGGCCAATACAGTATTGACAGGACATGTACTGTAAATGGTTCCTCAGAACAAGACGCACACCATATGGAAAAGTGTTTCCATTTCAAACAACAGGTGCCTCTCATGGAAGGGTTTCTAGCTCCAAACAAGACATCAACCACTGGGGAGACCCCAAAATGGGCAAAGGCTACATCTTCAGTAGCTATGCATGCAGACGCTGGAACCATAGGTCCAGACAGACCAGGGATCCCTGGTCCTGTGAAAGCAGACCTCGACAAAGGGGGAAACGAACCAGAGGCTCCACTGCCAGATGCTGCAGAAGTAGAAGCCAGATCTGGCAAGGCTTGAAGGGAGATGCCAGTATTAGGGTGCCATGCTCTACTTTTAGCTTCAGCAGAACCCCCTGAATGAGAGGACTCAGACGAACTGCATTTATGAACCTCCCTTTCCAGGATTGGAACACATCTCGCCAAAAAACGTCAGACCCTGGAGAGAGAGTGAGTGAGCAGAAATGTGGCAGTTTTGCGTTGCGTGTGGATGCAAAATGTCCAGCTCAGGATGACCCAATTTGCAAAGAGGTCCCTAACCATGAATATCAGCAGTTCCCATTCATGTACTAGGGACTGTGACCTGCTTAGCCTGTCTGCCAAGAAGTTCTGGACACCTGTGAAAAACATGGCTGATATCGTGACATCACCCAGTACCACACTCACACTGCTTCTTTACACACTCATCATTTCCCTTCACAGGACATAAGAATAAGTGCTCTCTTGCTTGATAGTGTGTTACACTGGTATCGTCCATCTTGATTAGCAAGGTGCCATGGCTGAGGTGTTCTGTGGAAGCATGGAGACCAAGTAGAACAGCCATCATCTCCAGAATATTGAATATGTGAATTCTGAGTCCATGTAGGTCCAGGACTCTTAAGTCTGAAAGCAACCGACATGGGCACCTCCACCCAATTCCTAGGCATTTGTTGTGAGGATGTGATAGGAGTCTGGGAGAGGAACAGAATGCCCTGAAACAGGAGCTGGTGATACATCCACCAGATCACAGCACGATGGAGATGGGACGTGACATGGACCATCTGTTCCATCTCTTCCGGCAGTTGATCCCATTACATCCTAACAATCCAGTGCGGTATGCGCATATGAAGATGGGAAAAGGGAGCCATCATTGTGGCAGCAGCATGAGTCCCAGGAGAGATAGTATCATCCAAGTGGATATGTAATGAATTCTGGATATCAGCTAGGCCTGGGCAACAAGGGCCTCCACCCAGTCTGCAGGCAGGAAGGTACTACCCACTGCTGTGTCTAGCACTGCACTAATATAGAGGAGGTGCTGATAAAGAACTAGTAGGGATTTCAGTAAATTTACTTTAACACCCAGTTCCTCAAACAATTATTTAATTCTGGACAATATGTACGGAACCTCTTCCCCTTGATGGGCCATCTGGAGCTAGTTTTCCAGATACGGGCAGACATAAAGCCCTTCCCTTCGAATGGCCACTGCCGTAACCACCATGTATTTGGTAAATATCCACAGTGCCAAGGATAAGCCAAAGGACAAGACTCAGAACTAGGACAGAGCCAATCCCACCCTTGGATCAATGGGGGAAGAGTGTGAAGAGAGAATTTTTTTTCCCATATTGGTTATTTCAGCCTGGACGCACCGTGGGCAACTGAGATCAGCCCCGTCCCTGCCTCCCATGTCCATCTACCGTCTCTCTAACTCTGCCAAGCCCCATTCCTCCACGGATTCACCTTCCCCTTCCCCCGTGGTAGGGCAGTGAAGGGAAGGGGAGGGCCTTCCTCTCCCTAGTCAAGAATTCACAATCCAGACTGTGGTATCGGTGAGCCAGCAACGGAGCAAGATGAGGGTAGGAAGGCAGGGAATCATGCAACCCACAGTCACCATTTTCCTCCACTTTTCTCCCTGATGCCACAGCACCGTAAGCAAGTGTGGAGGTGTACACACACCCCCCCAACATAGCTATGGCCCCTACTTGCTGCTCAGACTCCAGTGCTGCCACCCGGCCTCCACCAGGTGGAAGTCAAGGAGCGAGACCACCACCGCTCCCCCCCTTCCTGGGAGAAGAGCAGTTCGGACACTTGATCCTCTCCTTCCCTGCAGATCCCAGCAACCCGTGCTGGTTCCTGAACATCGGTCGCCAGTGAGGAGTGAGATGTGGTGTAGTGTGGTATCCAGCACCTCAACCCTCTGTGCCACCAGATCAGCTTCAATTCAAATCTTTTTGTATTTAGTGAATAAGTTCAGCTCTTTGTGGTCCATTACAGGAGACAGCTCTCTTGTTCACTTGAGAACCAGCAAGTATCAGGAATAGAAAACCCTTTGTGTTTTTCTTGGGGAGGAGTGGGTTCAATAGTTCATTTGTGAATAAGTGACTGAACCTCCTCTAACAGAAAGGAAAAATTACCCAGGGGATGAGAATGAGGTGGAGGATGAACAGGAGGGGTGGACAGCAACTCCAGAGCATACCTCTTTTCCACCGTTTCCAGGACCCACTCGTCTGTCATGATCTCCCTCCATTTTGACAGATCAAGGGAGATCCTTCCCCCCACTTGCAACCCAAGAGGCAGTAGTGAAGGGAGATGAAGTAGGGAGTCAGAAGGTACAATGTGCGGCAGGGCCATCTTGACTGATACCTTTGGATGGCTTTGTATGGGCACCAAGGAAGAGAGGATCTGGAAGGGGACCACCTCCATGACCATGGGACTACTGACAGGAGGCACAGCCACCATGAGCCTCAGGCCTATAAAATGAGCCTCAACTATGCCCCATGGCAGGTTGAGGGGTCAGGGATTGAAGCTCACGTGTAGAATTTTCAACATCAGTACCAAATAGCTTAAAGCCCCTGAAAGGGGCATTCAGAACAAACTGTTCTACATCAGTAGCTAATTAAGTTGCTGTGAGTCAGTAATATCTCCAAAGGTATATTCCAGAGGCAGCTGCCCTGGCAGAAGCATCAGAGGCATCATGTGCCGACAGTAACAGATGCTTTCCAGTATCTACACCAGCTGAAGCAGCTTTAAGTAATTTAGCCCTGGCAGGACTATCAGGCCAAGCCTGAATGGTAGAGACAGATTTCCACAGACTATTCGACATGTAATGCATGACTTGTAGTTTACCATTCTTGGGTCTAAAGACGCAGAGGCATATGTTCTTTTGCCCAGAACATCCAGCCTCCTGGATTCTTTGTCAGAAGGCAAAGTCTAGGGACCCTATCAAGAGCAGCCATGACAACCACTGGATCAGCTACAGGCTGTGAAGCATAAGGCTTAACAGACAGAACAGGGTGCAGTTTTATTAGCCTTTCTAGGTACTACAGGCAAGGTATCAGTCCCATTCCAGGCAGCAAAGGCAACATCCTCTAATGGAGGATAAATAGGCGAAACTACAATAGATTGTGTAGCAGGAACCTTCAAAAAGTCCATTAAAATTCTCCTACAGCCAGGGGTCAGCAGGGGAGGGAGAGGATCGAGCATCCGGAGGACAGCTCTCCTCTCCTGGAAGGGAGGGGGGATCCTGTTTGGCTAGCCTCTGGCAGAAGCCAGAGGCACAGCAAGTGCTGGAGCATAGAGAAGGGGCGGGGAGTGGCAGATGGTGGCAATGCCTTGATGTCAGGGTGCTAGCCACTCCCTAGAACAGGGGAAAATGCCCTTCCAGCTCAGGCGGAGACAGAACACCGGAGCTTGCCCCCGAATTGCAGCCACCCCTCTGGCACCCTCCTGACTGATGCCACCAGAGAAGTTCAGGGTGTTGGGGCCCACCTCATCCCCGCCCAAGGGGTAAACCATGACTACATGGGCAGAGGGCTGCTCCAGGTGAAGCAGACCATAGGGGGAAGACTCGTAGGTGCTCCGAAGGAGACCAGGGATGGAGGGATGAGGAGGAAAAAATAGAAAGTACAAAAAAAAAAAAAATTAAAATTCTCCTACATAGATTCCAGTAAGGCCTTCAACACCATTCCACATAAGAGACTCGTTAACAAGCTTTACAGACTCGGAGTGGGTCCCAAGGTGGCAAACTGGGTAAGAAATTGGTTTTGGGGATAGGTGACAGAGGGTGGTGGTAAACAGAGTTCACTCAAAGGAAGGCAGGGTGATCAGCGGGGTGCCACAAAATCAGTACTAGGACCAGTCCTCTTAATGCCTTTATTAGTAACACTGCGGAGGGCCTAGAAAGCAAGATATGCCTTTTCACAGATAACACGTAGATCTGCAATAGGGTAGACACTCGGTGGGTGGGGGGGGGAGAGAATGAATAGGGATTTGGGAAAGCTTGAGGAGTGGTCAAGAGGGTGTCAACTAGGTTTTAGTGTGAAGAAGTACGAGATCATGCACTTGGGGTACAGAAACCCAGAGAGGAGAGTACAAAATGGGAGGAGTGGTACTGGCATCCAAAGATGAAAGGGGCCTAAGTGTAATCATATCTGATTACCTAAAGTTGGCCAAACAGTGTGACAAGGCAGTGGGGCAAGCCAATGGGATGCTAAGGTGCATAGAGAGTGGTATCGCCAGCAGGAAGAGGGAAGTGATACCGCTGCATCAATGGTGAGACCACACCTTGAGTACTGTGTCCAGTTCTGGAGACCACATCTCCAGAAGGAGATAGAGTAGAGTAGAGGTGATCCAGAGGAGGGCAACTAAAATGGTGCAAGGTCTGTATCACAAGCCCTATGAGGAGAGACTGAAGAACCTCAATATGTACACCTTGGAGGAAAGAACGGATGGGGGGATACGACAGAGACTTTCAAACACCTCACAGGTGTAAATAAGGTCCAAGAGGGAAGCCTCTTTCAGAGAAAAAGATACTCACGAACAAGGGGGCAAGCTATGAGGCTGGAAGAGGGTAGGCTCAGGGGATCTGTAAGGAAGTACTGCTTCACAGAAAGAGTGGTCGATGCCTGGAACAACCTCCCAGCAGAAGTGGTGCGGGCAAAAACTGCAGTGGGATTCAAGAAAATATGGGATAGGCATAAAGGAACATCAGTGGTAAGGAAAGGGGGAATACTGGAGATCGAGCAGGGTCTGTGGTGTTAGGTAGAAAAAATGGGCAGACTAGGTGGGCCAAGTGGTCTTTATCTGCAATCAATTTCTGTGTTTACTGGAGATTTCCTCTTCGGCCTTAAATCCCATGACATCCTGGATTTGTCTAAGCAAAGCCTGAAATGAGGTATCTTCAAGAGTAGACTTGGTGGTATGTACTACAGAGTCCTCACTGCATGAGGAGTTTATAGAGCAGGAAGGCAAACCCCCCTCCTAGGGATCATCATCCTTCTCTTCATCTTTCAAATCCTCCTCCATATTAAGGAGCTCAGTATTATACTCAACCTCGTCATCTGGAGTGATGATGGGGCAATCAAGTGAGCTGGCAATGGAGACGACGGCTGTGATGGAGTAATAATTGGTGTGCTTTTAGATCCCAATTACGATGACAGTATCAATTACAAAGATGATACCAACAGAGGAGGCCCAGTCAACAAGACAGTAGTTATCAGTGGATGTAATGGTAACAGGCATCGGATTAGTTCAGAGAACAACCCTATCACAACTTGTAAGTCTACAGTGCCCAGTAAAGGGACTACCAATTACAATCTCTGTGACTACCAACTTCAAAGGAATAGAACCCAACATCGGGGGCTGATTACCACTCATAGTGGGTAAGGCAGCACCAGAGCGAGACCCCAACCTTTGTGTCACAAAGATGGTCGGGGGGGGCTGTACTAAGAGCGGATGATGAGAGTACATAGCTTCCTTTAATGGAGACCTCTACCTCACCGACAAAGCAGGCATTTTAATCTATATGCTTCTGGTGATAGCTAGAGGAGGACGACTTTCACCGATTTATCCTTTTCTTTTTCCAAAGTCCTCAACGACTGTGGTGGTGACACATTGCCACATGCCTGGGAGTTTCCTTCCCTGTGGCAGTCGAGCATGAGGGAGAAGCCAGCTTGGAGCCTGCACTCTTGACTTGAGCTTCCGTGGCCTTAATGAAAAATAAAGGTTTATGGAGCCTTCTTTTGGCATCTTTTCGTGGAACAGTTGAAGCCCTGACAGATCTTGCAAGCCCCAATATTGTGGGACAGGCGCAAACACAGTGCGAGCGTCATATTTTACACCTTGTAACTGCAGATACAAAATCTAACTGAAGGTTCTTTCAACAGCAACATACAGGGACAACACTGACAATTTAAGTTAAATTAGAAAAATAAAATCGAAGAAATGATTGAGCTGTTTCTCTGCAGGTCTGACTGACGGTGGAATGAAGAACTGTGGAGCAGTGGGGTCAACCACGATTATAAAGGTGCCGACATTGCACATCATCGTGGCTCACCCCTGGCTAGCAAATGTTGGTCCTGATGCAGACAGCTTACATTTCCAAAGGTATGGTCCAATAGCGGAGATATCCTCAATGAAGATCTAAAATTTATATTCATTTTTACCCAATATGTTCATAGCCTCAGCAGCCTTGTAAATGGAAAAATGTGTTATTCTTGTGAATTTGCTTTTTATATGGCATACCCAGCACCATCTGCCAGCTCACACTGAATAGCTAACATGAAATCTCTAAAAGCACAGAGATGTCTTGTTCACATTGCAGTTCTAAAAAGTAAAATTGGCCAATAAAGGTTTGGCTGACATATCACGTATACAGGAAATAAACGTTTTATTAACATCTAGCTAGAACACTTAATCACTAGTTAAAGCAGACATTGTGCCAGTTCAACAAATGGGCTTCCAATTTAACACAAAGCTGCTGTTGTAGCTGCTAAACAACCAGAATTAGAAATCAGTATTCATACCACAAATAAAGCATGAAGTCTTGAGGACTTCTTCTTTCTTCTGCTTCTCACTCCTCAGGTCAGCAAAGGTATCAATGATGACACCAAAAATCAGATTTAGGACAATAATTATCACCATGAAGAAGAATAGGAGGTCATATATTACTCGTGCAGCAAACAGAGGCTCCTGTAGAATTAAATGTAATCATCATGAAAAGTTTGCATGAACATCCAGTTGTGTGCTCACAGTGCCAATGAATCCGAAACACAAAGTTCAACAATGCTATACTTATAAAGCCTAGAAGTGGTCTCTTCCAACTTCACCCAGCTCACTGAGCTACTCATAACTACACGGACCCATCCACCTGCTTAAATCTGCAGGGAGTTGTTCAAGAAGCTGATGTCAAGGATGAGATCTTCAGGCAAACCTGCATTTAAAGTTGTGCCCCCCCCCCTTGGATAGAGAACATATCCAACATAATATCTTAATGACCATATCAATCTCCTTTACATCTCAAGAAATCCTTGCCTTTAGTATGTACTGGAGCAGTCAAGAACAGGTAATATCACCACTTCAATCTAAATTACACATACATGGAATCATGCAGTGTAGCCTTCTTAAATGCACATCCATTTTGCACTGAAAAAAATGTGCAATTAAGCGGGCTATGCACTTTTTCAGACCTACGTGTTTTCAATCGGAAAAACTAAGCCTGAGATCTGTTTTTCTTTATTTCTGTACTTAGAAAAACATAAAACAAGTATGATGTCAAAATACGTTAATGGGATTAAAAATAACTTTACTAGATTATTTTTTCACTGTAATTCACGGTGTTAAAAAGGCATTACAAGCAGGATGCTCATCAAAATATTGTTTTCACACCAGCTGAAAACAGGCTGTGCACTTAACAGAGGATAATTACATGGCAATAGACGCAATGGTGAACTGTGAAAATGTGCACTCAGAAATGCGCACTAACCAGAACATTTAACACTGTAGAGATTGGGGGATTGGGAAATAGTAAACTGTGCATTTATCCAGAATGTGCAGTAATGTTTCATTAAGGGGCTTCACTGTAACAGCACAAACGAAATTCAGAAAGATCTGGACATATCCAAGAAATGTGTGGCAGATTGGCAGATGAACTTTTATGTTGAGAAAAGCAAGGTGATGCATCTAGGGAAAAGAACAGAGGCCAAATACTACCAAGCTGGAAAAGGACCCAAGAGTACTGATCAGCTGCAGCTATACAGAAATGCTCTTCTGCTGCTTTTTTTGTTACATACAGTAGAAAAACAGAAATTGACGGCAGATAAGAACTGCTAGGCCGATCCAGTCTGCCAATTTTCCCTGCCTACTGTAAAAGCTGCAGACCCTACTTGATCTCCGGCTTTACCTCCTCATTCCTATTGCTAGGGTTCCCCCATACTTGTCCTATGCATGTCTGAATTCCCCCCACTGTGTTTGTCCCCACCACCTCCGCTGGGAGTCTATTCCATGCATCCACCACCCTTTCTGTGAAGTAAAATTTCCTCACGCTACCCTTTAGTCTACCCCCTTCCAACCTCATGTCATACCCCCTGGACATCTCCTTTTCTGAAAGATGCTACCCTCTGGTATCCTACTTATGCCTTTTAGATATCTGTAGGTTTCTGTCACATCTCCCCTGTCTCTCTTCTCCTCCATGATATACATATTAAGGTCTCCCAGTCTGTCCTCATATGACTTTTGGTGCAGGCCCTGCACCATCTTTGTTGCCCTTCTTTGAACTGCCTCCACCCTGTCTATATCCTTATGGAGATGCAGCCACGAGAACTGGACATGGTATTCCAAATGAAGCCTCACTAATGATTTGTACAGTGGCATCACCACCTCCTTTCATCTGCTGGTGATACCTCTCCCTATGCACCTCACTGGCTCTACACACAGCCTTGTCACATTGTTTGGCCACCTTTAGGTCATCCGATATGATTACCCCAATCCCTTTCCTGTTTGGTGACCATCAGCATCCCTTCCCCTAGGTTCTTGCACCCCAAATGCATGATTTTGCACGTTTTCGCTCTGAATCTCAGCTGCCACACTCTAGACCATTCCTCCAGTTTACCCTTGTCTCTCATTTTTTCCACCCCTCCCAGCGTGTCCACCCAGTTGCACAGCTTAGTGTCACCAAAGAGAGACACCTTCCCTTCCAGCCTCTCTGCAGTGTCACCTATGAAGACATTAAACAGGACTGATCCCTGTGGCACCCCGCTGGTCACCCTCCTTTCCTCAGATTGAGCTTCATTTACCATGACCCCCTATCTTCTATCACTCTACCAGTTCCTAACCCAGTTTACCACCTTGTGACCCACTCCCAGGCTGCCCAGCTTGTTCACCATGTGAAACAGAATCGAAGGCCTTACTGAAATCCAGGCAGGTCACATCCACCACTACCCCCGATCCACTACCCTAATCACCCTGTCAAAGAAATCAATTAGATTTGTTTGACATGACCTTCCCACTGGGAATCCATGCTGTCTCAGATCCTGTGCTTCACTGGATTCAAGGTGTTCCACAATCCTTTAAGTAGCGATTCCATAATTTTTCCCACTATTGAGATGAGGCTGACTGGTCTATAGTTTCCAGCCTCCTCTATACTCCCACTTTTGTGAAGTGGGATTACAAGCTTAAATGGGCAGACTGGGTGAGCCATAGGCCCTTATCTGCCGAAACTGTTTATGTATCTGCCCTCCTCCAGTCAAGAAATCACTCAATTTACCTTTTTGTTACATTAAAAAAAAAATTCTTATTTCAGTCTGCACAACCCCCCCCCCAAATATTAAACCAAGGTTTGGTTGTTAAGTGACATGCTAATGCTTATAATCAAACTGGTTTCCACGCACTCCCAAACCTCCTTATTGCTAACGAGCAGTTATCTGTACTCCTCTCTGACCACATTATCACAGCATAAGCACTGTTGATCTCTGTGCATTTGCGTATCACAAGATAACGCTTCTGGCCAGCATAGTGCTACAGGAAGTGAGCACTATTGCACTAAGGCACCATGAGCACAGTGTGTCCATTTTCAAAGGCAGCCAGTATCGAACTTGCTGTTTCAGAAGCATGAAACGGTGGTTTATACCTGATGCATTTTTTTTTTTTGTGAACTGGCTGAAACTTCCCAAAAAAAAAAAAAATCAGTAGACACCAGCCCGGAACAGTGTACAAAACACTCAAAGGTGGGCAGCAGCTGTTTGTGGGAGCTGGAGTGTTCTTTCATTAATAGAAACAGTGCAAGACAGCCTTTAGCAAGGCAAACACAACCACAGCATGCACTGAGTGAAACTTCACAAGTAGGGAAGTAGACATTATAATACCAATAAAGATCCTTGGTTAGGCCCCATCTTATGCACCATGTGCAGTTCTGCTTCCCTTACAGTACTGATGAAGGATATTAGCATGATGGAGAAAGTACAGAGGTCAGCTTCCAGGATGGCTGTCGACTTGAAAACCATGAGCTACAGTATGAGGACTAAATGGCAAAACTGGGATCATTCACCACGGAAAAGAGAAGACTCAAGACATGATTACAGTATTCAGATAACTAAATGGGATCTGGGTTTTGATTCCTACAACCTCCACTTGCATACTGTGTGGCTATGGTGAGCAAGTCACATAACCTCCCAAGTACTCCTGGGTTGCCCCTGAAAACAGGCACTGTGCCCAGTGAGCTTCACCCAGTTACCAAAAAAAAAAAATCTCTTCAGACAGACAAGGATGAAAGGGTAAGAGGACACTGTATAGCAAAAGAACTTGGCTAGGGCACTGGTATTGTGATGCATCACATCACAAGTGCAGTAACTGCTGCTCACACAGGCATATATAGGCAGCCTTCTACTGTAACTGCTAAAAACAAGTGCTGCCAACATGGACGCAGGACATCAATAAAACCCTTGAGCCCCTCCAAAAATTAAGAGCCACCATTTTTTTGACCCACCTAGTGAGAGGTCTAAATCCCTACCACAAACAGATGCTTCTTTCCCTGTCTGCCAATCCAGAAGACATAAAGCTCCGGGGATATCATTGGGTAGCACTAATTGCTTCAGTGTTTTAAACATCTAAACAGTTTCTTCTGTATTGTTTTTTTTCTGGCCATTACTATCTGTCCCTGGCCCTGTCCTCATCCCCAGCCCCGCCCACCACTGACTTCTGTCCACCACTCCCTTACTTGTTCAATGACAAAACACAACAAAAATAAAAAGGCAAAATTGCATGTATTTACAAAACAGACAAGTTCTTCGGTTTACATGTCTTTTGCCTGCTCGACAGTCACTGGTCAATCCCACCAGGCACTTGCTGCTGTGCACCTGCCATGCAGTCACTCCCAAGTTATTAGCTTTAGCTTGCATCTCTGCTTCACAGCTGCAGCTTTCCAGCCACCCACCCACTTGCTCGCCTTCTTGCACACTCACCTGCTCCCCGGCTACCACATTACAACTGAGCTCTGCGCTCACCTCCTGCCTGCCATTCACTTGTTTAAATTCAGACAGATTAATAAAACAAAATACCCATATATGCTCTACTTCCTGGTTCCAACCAACACTCGCTCGCTCCTTACCAGTTGGCACCATACCGGTCACTAACTGCCAAAAAATAATGGAAAAAAAAGACATAGATGGAGATCTAAGGATGGGTATATAGGGGTGGGGGGTGAGTCAAGATCAAGCCTGCACTACTCTAATAAATTAAAACAAAAAACTACGGCTGCTACAGTGTCCAAAGTAAGACAAATGTCCTAACAGAACAAATAACAGCAGCTTCACACAGACGGATGGACTATTTTACCACAAATTAAGGTAAACCTTTTAAAATGTAAATACAATTTCTGCTGATGTAAAAAGCCTAATTCATAAGTGCAATAAGACACTTTGGCAATGTGCATTAAATACTTTTAATGCCTGGCCAGCACTTGGTCTGTGACCTATCCTGACTCTGCCCAAGAAAGCTGACCGGGTTTACAGGACTCCAGAAGACAAGAACCACCTCAGCATGCACCCAAAGGCTGATTCAGTGGTCATAACTGCGGCCCATGGTAGGTTCGTTAAGCCCAAGCACCTCGGTACCTTCCCTCCCGACAAGGAATTCAGACAGCTGGACCAGTTCAGGAGGAAGTTTTATTCCTCTTCTACACTAGCTATTTGTACTCTTAACTATGTGGCGCAAATGCTAGTGTTCCAGAAAACTCTGTTCCGACAGCTCGAGCCCATAGTCGAGGCCGTTCTGGACTCTGAAGCAAAAAACACCTTGGTGAATACACTCAGATTTGCCAAGGTGACGGGATGCCATTCACTACGGGTCACCTACGATGCAGTGGACTCCTCCGCTAGAGGCAAGGCCATGGCAGTAAGCCTTCATAGATTCTCTTGTTTAAGAGTATCAGGTCTAGCCCCTGATGTCCAGTTGGCTATCCAAGATGCCCGCTTCAGAGGCTCTGTCCTGTTCAGCGCAGATGCCCAGGACATTCACCAGGAGAGACACACTAAGCTGAAAGCTTGTTTACAGGTGCAACCTGGGAGCACAAGGAAGTTAATGGATTTCCTCAGAGTCACACAGTATGCAAGTGGGGGCTGTGGGATTCAACTCTAGGTTTGTAGCTCAGAGCCTTAAACCACTGCGTTATACTGCCTCCATTTTTTTTTTTATTTACATTATTACAAGCCTGCAAGATAAAGGCACTGCACTTCAGTCGGTACACACTATGTATCACCAGAAACCTCAGCTAAAATGTCCCTTTTGTCGGCAAAACAGACTTCAGACAAAAACACAACAGTCACCTAGGCGCTAATTCAAACGCAGGGCTCCCAATATGGCCACCGCCCCTCCAGCCAAGACTCAGAGCTTCAGGAGCAGTCCACTTCCTACTCCCATTCCTGACTCGCTGACCGCCCTCTGTCCTCCACGTCCATCGGAGGAACAGGTGAGTAGAAGGTTAGCAAGGCATCTGGGAAACTGGGAGTCTTATCATGGCAGACGCTAGGGTACTTCAGTTTATAAGGCTTGGTCACACACTCGAATTTTGAGAAAAACCCCAAACAATCCTCCAGGTTTGTCCCACTACACAAGGGTGCACATTCTCCAATTATGGCAGGAGATTGTGGCTCTTCCTCAAAAAGAAGCAATAGAGCATGTGCCAGCAAACCAGATCAGGAAGGAATTCTACTCCCACTTCTTTCTGGTACCCAAAAAGACAGGGGATCTGCGCCCGATACTAGACCTCAGTACCCTAATCCACTTCATAGAATACAAGAGGCTTTGGATGCTGATGCTACAAAGCCTGCTGCCTCTCCTTTCCAAAGGACAATGGCTTTGTACCCTGGACATGCAGGATGCACACCTACACATTCCAATATTCCGTCCGCACTGCAGATTCCTCATGTTTTCTTTCCAAGGGGTGCATTACCAGCTCAAAGCTCTCCCCTTTGGCCTGTCCTCCACACTGCTGGTTTTAACCAGGTACCTAGCGGTTGCGGCAGGAACCTTGAGGAGTCAGAGGTACTACGTCTTCCCTTACCTTGATGATTGGCTTCTTGCAGCACCGTTGACGGAGGGGTTGGAAGCTTCCCTATCAGCTACCCTGCACCTCTTTGAGTGACTGGGCATTACTGTCAATTACCCCAAATCCCAGGTCGCTCCTTCCCAGTGCCTGCAATTTATTGGGGCAGTTCTGGACGCAGTACAGGGTATAGCCTTTCTCCCTCTGGACAGCGTAGAGACCCTGGAGAGACAGGCCAAGCTGGTATCCTCCAATCGACACATTTCGGCCAGGGTGGTCCTTCGCCTCCTTGGCCTCATGGCAGTGGCTATTGGTTCCAATGGCCATACTCCACATGTGTCTCTCACAGTGGACTCTCAGGTCTCAATGGGATCAGAGGGTGGATGACTTGAACAGCTGTGTCCTAATTTCCAGTCCAATGCAGAAAGATCTGCAGTGGTGGTAAAACTCCGATAACCTGATTCGAGGAGTTCCCTTCCAGGTCCCTCCTTACTCCCAAATCTTGACCATGGATGCATCAGGAATGGGATGGGGTGCCCATCCTGGACATCACAGGACCCAGGGCCTGTGGTCACCTGTAGAACTACACTTGCACATAAATGTGCTAGAAATGAGAGCAGTTTTATATGCTCTTCAGGCTTTTCAGCACATGCTTCAGCAAGATACACTGCTGATCCAATCGGACATGTGTATAGTATGGTACATCAGCAAACACGAGGGGCACCCACTCGTATCCTCTTTGCAGGGAAGTGATGTGGGTCTGGAATTGGACGGTTCTGCACAAGGTTCACCTCCTGGTGGTCCATGTCCCAGGTGTGCAGAATATTCTCGCAGACAGTCTCAGCCACACCAAGGTAAGAGCACATGAGTAGGAGCTAAAGCAGGAGGTAATAGACCACATCTTCGACCTCTGGGATCATCCAGAAGTGAATCAGTTTGCAGCTCCATCAAACGCAAAACTTCCCGAGTTTTGCTCGCTCGATCCTGTAGTGATTTTTTGGCAAGACGCGATGTCACTTTGCTGGATAGGGAGATAAGTGTACGCATTCCCTGCCTTCCCAATTTTATAGAGGGCGCTGATCAAGTTCCAGAAGGAGCAAAAATTAGTCTGATAGCTCTTTTTTAGCCTCAGCAAATTTGGTTCCTGCTGCTTCAGCAGCTGGCACCGGAACCTCCGGTTCCTCTACCAGTTTCCTACGATCTCCTGACCCAAGAAGTAGGCACGCTGGTACAGCCAGGTCTGAAGTCCCTTCATCTTCATACGTGGCTCTTCAAGACATAGTCGCTTCCAAGTTTGGGGTTTCCCTTCTGGTAGCACAGATTTTGGTAGAGGCCAGAAAGCCTTCTACCACAACTACCTATGCCATGAAGTGGAAACATTTTTCCATCTGGGCCACCTCGAAGAGTTGGGACCCTTTTTCGTGTCCCACTCCTCAGGTCATGGAGTATCTTCTTCATCTATCCAACCTGGGCTTGAGCTATTCATCACTGAAAGTGCATCTAGTGGCCATTTCTGCATACCATGTTTTAGTAGGGGGCAAAACTCTGGCTCAGTTAGAGGTTTGAAAAACCTTCCTAAAAGGTATTCTGCCTCTGAAACCCCTGGTGCATAACCCTGCTCCACTGTGGGACCTTAATTTTCATTTAGAGAAATTGACCTTACCTCCCTTCAAACTGGCAAGTTCATGTGACATGCGCTTTTTGTCCTGGAAAGCGCTCTTTTTAGTTGCAGTCACTTCTGCTCTAAGAATTCCCAAGCTTCAGGCCCTGATGTGTAAGGAGCCATATTTGATTTTTCACAGAGACCGGGTGGCTCTGCGCACTAATCCGAAGTTTTTTCCAAAAGTTGTTTCAGAGACTACGATGAATCAGTCTCTTCAGCCGCCGGTGTATTACCCTGAGCATTCTAATCAGGGGGAGGCCATTCTGCATACATTAGACATTCACAGAATTTTATGTTATTACACCAGAAGGACAAAATATGTCCGAAAGACGGATCAGCTTTTTGTTTCTCTCACACCAAAGACAGAAGGCGCGGCAGTTACCAAACATTGCTTTTCCAAATGGTTGGCAAACTGCATTGGTTTTTGTTACCAGAAGTATGGTAAAGTCCTTCCAGGGCAGGTGAAAGGACATTCTACCAGGGGAATGGCTGCCTCAACAGCCCGTTTCATAAATATATCTGCCGCAGAAATCTGTGTGTCTACTACCTGGAGTTCTGTCCACACTTTCACAAAACACTACAATTTGGACATTGCCTCTAGGCACAGGGTTGGTTTCAGACTGGCAGTGCTCCAGGGACTCCTGTCCTAAATATTAGGTTACCTACTAGCTTCCAGTTCCAGCCTACCATTTTATCCTGTCCCTTGGACTCTTACTGCTTTTGACTCAGTCCTACAAATAATTATCTACTGCAAGAGCCCTCTTGAAGTAAGACAATGCAGTTACGTAAGAACTTACTGTAACAGTAGATCTTTAAGAGATGCTCCTACAGTGGGTACCAACTCGGCAGAAGGCAATACTGGACCTTGTGCTCACAAACAGGGACAGTGTGATGGGAGTAACAGTGGGGAGCACCTGGGGAACAGAGACCACCAGTCATTGGGGTTTGAGATCACAGAAAGAGCAGAACCAAACCACACAAAAACACGTATCCTGGATTTTAGGGGGGCAGACTTTGGGAAAATGGGAAGATACTTGAAAGAGGCATTAAGGGGAATGGGACAGGAATCAGGGTTGAGGAACAGTAGGCAGTATTTAAAAATGGGGATTACAAGAACAACAGAATTATGCATTAAGCAGGTTAGCAAGAGGAAAAGAATAGGAGACCATTATGGTTTCCAAAGAGGTAAAAGAAAGTGAAAGCCAAAAGATTGCATTCGGGCAATACAAAGACACAGGCAGAGGGGATAGGGAGAAGTACCAGGAGAAGCAAAGGGAGGCAGGAAGGTCTGTAAGGAAGCCAAAGCTCAGACAGAAGAACACATTGCAAAATCAGTGGGTAGGGGACAAAACCTTTTACAGGTACATAAGTGAAAAAGAAAGACAAAGGGAGGATAGTGAGACTGAAGGGGAGGATGGGGGCGCGTGGAGGATGACAACAGTAAGGCTGACATACTGAACAGGAATTTCTGCTCAGTCTTTTACTGAGGAAGAGGAGGGTAATGGATCTGAAGGGAGTACAAGGGGTGAGAATGGTGCAGAAATGGACACAAGTCCCTTTACGAGAAAGGGTCCTGAAGGAACTGGAAGTAATAAGAGTTGATAAAGCAATGGGGCCAGATGGGGGTGCACCCAGGGTCCTTAAAGAACTAAGAGGTGGTGGCTGAACCTCTGGCTATCCTGTTTAGCCGATCACTGGAAACAGGGGAGGTACCCAAAGACTGGAGGACAGCAGATGTAGTCCCCTTATACAAAAGTGGGAACAAAGAGGAAGCAGGGAACTACAGACCAGTCAGCCTCACCTCGGTAGTGGGGAAGATCATGGAAGTACTACTGAAGGAGAGATTGGTGGAACATCTGGTTGTCAATGGACTACAGGACCCAAGGCAGCATGGTTTCACCAGGGGGAGGTCATGCCAGACCAACCTTGTTGAATTTTTTGACTGGGTGACTAGGGAGGTGGATCAGGGGAGGGCAGTGGACATGGCCTATCTGGACTTCAGCAAGGCCTTTGACACTGTGCCACACAGAGACTATTGCACAAACTGGGGAATATGGGTGTGGGCAGGACAGTAGTGTGGTGGGTAGGTAACTGGCTGGGTGGCAGGACACAGAGGGTGGTGGTAAATGGCTGTCACTCCACAGAGGAAGAGTGACCAGTGGGGTACCACAGGGATCAGTGCTGGGACCAGTCCTATTCGACATCTTCATCAGTGGCGTTGCACAGGACCTAGAAGGCAGAATTTCACTGTTACTGATGACACAAAGCTCTGTAACAGAGTAGACACACCAGAGGGTGTAGACAGAATGAGAAGGGACCTGTAGAAACTTGAAGAATGGTCAGGGGTTTGGCAGTTGAAATTCAATGCAAAGAAGTGCAAGATAATGCATATGGGGCACAAAAACCATGGCACAATGTATCAGTTGGGGGGTGAGGATATAGCATGCACCAATCAGGAAAGGGATCTTGGGGTTATCATCTCTGATGACCTCAAGGTAGGGAAACAGTGTGACAAGGCAGCAGGTAAAGCAAATAGGATGCTGGGATGTATAGGCAGGGGCATCACCAGCAGGAAAAGGGAGGTCATAATTCCGCTATACAAGACACTAGTGAGGCCCCACCTGGAGTACAGTGTACAGTTCTGGAGACCATACCTACGTGAGGGCATAGACAGAGTAGAGAAGGTTCAGAGGAGGGCAACAAGATGGTGCATGGATTGCATCACAAGTCCTATGAAGACAGGTTGAAGGAACTGAACATGTATTCCCTGGAGGAGAGGAGGGAGAGAGGGATATGATAGAGACATACAAGTATCTCACAGGGAGGAACAGGATGCAGGAATACACTATTTTAAGTGAAAAGATGTTCCAGGACTAGAGGGCATGGGATGAAGTTGGAGGAGGGCGATTCAGAGGAAACATGAGGAAGAATTTCTTCACAGAATGGGTGGTGGACAAGTGGAACACCTGCCAGAGGAAGTGGTGGGGGCTGAAACAATCACGGGATTTAAGAATGCATGGGATAGACATAAAGGAATTCTGGAAGTCAGGGGTAAGGGGCAACAGACTTCTAGGAAAACATAAACTGAACTTACAAGCTCAACTGGGCAGACTGGGTGGGCCATAGGCTCTTATCTGCCGACACTGTCTATGTAGGTAACCTTTTTCCCTCCCTCCCTCCTTCCACTCTTTAGTCTGTAGCTCTTTTTCCAGGAGCCTTTTCTTGGATTCAGGAACCTCTTCCCATTCTCCTGTCATGACTCTTGGAGGTCTCCAGTGGGAGAGCTGGAGGGCGGACATCCCACTATATAGTGTCACACTGATGTCAGTCAAGTGACGTTGGGTGGGCAGTCCCCTGTCAGACACTGCTAGCAAAGGTTTCCGTGTGGTTCTGATGCTTGGGGGCACAGTCCTACAAGTAATTACCCACTGCAAAAATGCCTCTCAAAGATTTACTGTTATGGTAAGTTCTTATGTAACTGTACTTTATCATATGCAACACCCTAAAACAACCCAGACAATGCAATGCAGCATGTACTGTAATAAGGCCAACAAAATGTTGGGGTTTATAGGGAAAGGATCGACAGTAGGCATCAAGAGGCCATACTGCCACTGTACAGATCCTGGTGAGACCCCACCTGGGATACTGTGCCCAGAGTTGGAGCCCTCACCTTAAAAAGGACAGGGACAGACTAGAAACTACAGAGAGAAGAGTGACAAAAATGATACAGGGGCTCCCAGGGGCTACTGTATGAAGGACATCTTGAGGCGTTAAACATGTACTCAGACAAGGAGGGAAATGGGGGACATAAATCTTCAAGTACTTGAGGGGAATTAATGCAGTGCCCTACTCTGAACTATTTACCAGTTCATCCAGCTCAAATACAAGGGGGCATGGATGGAAGCTGAGGGGTGAGAAATTCAAAAAGGATCTTAGGAAATACTGTTTTTCATAAAGGACAGTGGAGCCATGTAGTGGTAGTTAATACCGTATCAGCCTTCAAACGGGGTTGGGATAAAGAACATGTTCAAATTAAATTTGTGGGTAAAAATATAGGCTAGGGCCCAGGATCTCCGGAACTCATGGGCACACTTGATGAACCTTTACTCTTCTGCCGTCACCTTTCTATATTTAAGGAGTAATGCACTGGTATCTAAACAGGGTAGTACCGTAGTAAAGGATGGTAGTAAAAGACAATTTTGCAGGATTATAAAGAGAGACAATAAGGATGATTCCCTACACATACAGAGTGGTGCAAAAAAAAAAAATATAGGGCGGTGGTAAAAAATATAAAGTGGTGGTAAAAAAAAATACAAGGTGGTGTCCCACCATGCTAAAACAGTGAATGGGGAACACTGTGCCCACTGCAGCTCCACAGAATGGAGCCTGCATTCGGCCTCTGAAGATGGGCTGGTAAAGTAAAAGTTCAGTTACGTAAGAACTTACCATAACAGTAGATCTTCAAGAGAAGCTCTTGTAGCAGATAACACCTTTAGGACTGAAGCCAGCAGGTACCAGGACCCCATGGAAACTTTCTAAATAGCAGTACCCAGTGGGGGACTGCCCCAGACATCATCCCACCCCGTCACGTATGGGATAAAAGGGTCGGTCCCCCAGCCCATTCCCAGTTCCACTGCCGGAGACTGGCAAGTGAGATTAAAAAATAGCGAACTGAGGAATGAAGGTATCGGAGATGGAGAGGAAATAATTTCACCAGAGGGAAGGAGGAAGGGAAATACTCTACCTGCTGCAAGAGCTCCTCTTGAAGATCTACTGTTACGGTAAGTTCTTATGTAACTACATAGAATATGATGGCAGATAAAGACCGCTTGGCCCACCAAGTCTGCCCATTTCCCTACCTAATGGATAAGCTGCAGATCCTAGTTAACCAACAGCCTACTTCCTCCTAACCCCCACTAGAATTGCCTTATGTCTGTCCCATGCATTCTTGAATTCCCCCACTGACCTCCTCAGGAAGGCTGCTCCAAGTATCCACAACCCTCTTCAAGAAAAAATACTTCCTCACATTACCTCTGAGCTGTCCCCCCTCTATATTCAGAGTGTGCCTCCTTGTTCTTGCACATCTCTTTTTCCGAAAGATGCTACTCTCTTGGACTTTGTTGATTTCCTTGAGGTACTTGAAGGTTTCTACCATGCCCCCCCTTTCCTCGAGGGTATATATATTAAGCTCCTTTAGTCTCTCTTTGTATGTCTTATGGTGCATACCCTGCACCATTTTGGTTGCCTTCCTCTGGACAGTCTCCATCCTGTCTATGTTCCCTGTACTATCTTATTTCGAGAATCGCCCTTGCAGCAGGTAACACCTTTAGGACAGAGTCACAAGTAGTAGAGAAGAAATCCTGGGCAGAAGGGTGGAGGTAAAGTCTCCTCAAACGAAATCAGGACAGAAGTCCTTGAAGGACAGCGAGTCCAAAGTCATCCCTGCAGCGAGAAGCAATGTCCAGACTGTAGTGCTTCACAAAGGAGTGGACAGAACTCCAAGTTGCAGCTCCACAAATCTCAGCAGTAGACACATTTTTCAGTGAGGCAAAAGTAGCAGCCATGCCCCTGGTAGAATGACCCTTAACCGAGCCCGGAAAGGGTTTATCATGTTTATTGTAGTAAAACACAATGCAGTTAATCGACCATTTGAATAAACATGGTTTAGAAACTGGAGCCCCAGCCGGCCCGGTGGCACTGAGGGTTGAGGCACTGGACACCGCACCACGCCGGCGACCGGGGTTCAGAAATGAGCTTTGGTTGTCAGGGGTCTGCTGGGGAGGGAGTGAATCGAGCATCTGCTCACTGCTCTCATCTCCCTGGGGAGGGTTAGGGGAATCACACCGCGCTGCAGCAGCCCCCGATGGAAATCAGGGGTTCTACAGTTCACGGTGCACCTAGAGGGATGAGTACGGCAGATGTCAGCACACAGTGCCTTGACATCATTGCACGTCTGTACCCCTAGGGGAGAAAATACGATGGAAAATGGCGGTCAGTTGTGGCAGCTTGATGGCCGTGCCTTGGCATGACCCCTTGGACCCAGAGGAGAATCGCACCGGGCATGGAATCCAGGCCCAGGCGAGGGTTAAGGGTCCCCGCCGAGCGAGCATGTGTGCTAGCTTGGTGAGTGAATAGCACAGTGTCGCCGAGGTGCGGAGGGCAGTGGCTGGATGATAGCAGACCAAGCTGCAGCAAGGAGAAACAAATAGATAAAAAAACGGAGCCCCCACCATTCGAGGGGGGTGAAGGAAATTAACAACTGATCAGATTTGCAAACTGGATGGGTGCATTCCAAATAATAGCGGAGCACCCTGTGGACACCCAGAGTATGTAACAAAGCCTCCCCACGGTTCAAGTACTCAGGGGTAATATACTGGTAGGTGGATATCCTGATTTTTTTTTTTTATTCAAGTTTATTGCATATTTTGGCACATAATAGAACCATTAAGAGTACTATATATCATTCTTGGATTAAAACATACAGATGCATACATTTACTTTCTGGTTTACCAATACATAGTTTCTTATTCCACAAAATTTCATGTTTTATTTGATTCCATTTTTGATTTAACCATGAGCGGTCTGGGAGAGCCATTTGTCTACCATTCTTCTGATGTAAAGTTCCCCTCTCTAAGTCCCCAATTCCTCTTTTCTTCTTTTATGTTATTCCATTTTATTCTGGTGCCATCTCCCACAGGGTCCACCTAGCAATAAATCTCTGCATCCTCAAATTTATTTTGTATGTGATTTCCTCCATTTCTTTTATTTCATTTACTGTTGTAAAACAGTCATGACCTGTTGGAGGACATGTAGTCAGCCACCTTTTTGTTATGGCCTTATGTGATGCCGCGAGAAGGACTCCCCAAAGGTAGATTCTGTTTGACCCTTTGATTTCAATCGGTCTCACCCCCAATAACAAGTTTTTGGGGCCTAGCACTGCTTGGATGTGAAACACCCGTTGTATTTTCTGCCTGATCTCCATCCAATAATTTGTGAGAGACGGGCATGACCAGAATACATGCAAATAGTCCGCCCGGCCCGCACCACACCCCCTCCAGCAGCCCCCAGAGCAGCTCCTGTCCCATTTACTCTGCATCTTTGGTGTTATAAAGAATCTTATTCTGGTTTTCCATTCAAATTCCCTCCACACTGGTGAGGATGTAGTTCTGAGGGCCATTGACAGAGCGGAATTCCACTCCCCGTCATCAATCCGTTCCTCCAGTTCCCTCTCCCATTTATCCTTGATTTGCATCATCCTGTTACCTCCTCTGTCTCTCAAGGCACCATATATTGTGGAGATTAAACCCCTGGCTTTTGTTGCACCTAATATTTCAGTTATGGTGTTAAATAGCCCTGTTGAGTTCACGGTTAGACCATGTTGTGTTTGCAATGTGTGTATGTAAGTTCGAATTTGCAAGTACCTAAAGTAATCCGCTTGTCTCAGGGAATACAAACCAGGGACCAAACGCAGGCCATTGCCTCTCTTACAGAATACCTTACCTCTCTACCTCCTTCCGTTGATCAAATTCTGGTGGGTGACTTAAATGTCAACTGGCTCAGCCCCTCCTCCTCCTCCTCTACCCGAGACTCCTTTTCAGCAATAGACCTAACGCAACTAGTTACCCACCCTACCAGGACTAACCCCAAGAGAGGCTCCAGTACCCTGCTTGATGTGGTACTCACCAACCGCCCTAATCGGATCCCCAATGTACAAGTCCTCCCAGACTCTCTCAGGATCACTCCCCCATTCTATTCCACTGGTCATCCTCAGTCCCCAAACCCACAGCACAGTCCACATGCCGTCGGCGTCTAATACGTGGTGGACTAATAAAACTTAAGGAACTTCTGTCCCAAATTAACTGGTCTCCTATACAGGCAACTCCTGACATTGACACAGCTCTCTCCTTCTTTACCCAAACTTTTAATAATGCCTGTGATATCTTTGCCCCAATGTTGACCCGCCGTTCTAAAAGGAAGAATGCCCCCTGGGTAACCCCAGCTTTGATCCACCAGCTCAAACATAGGGACAACCTATGGCACCGTGCCATTGAGACTGGCAGAAGCCCAGTGACAGCGGTTATGCTGCCGCCCGAAACAGGTGCACTCGGGCCATCAGAAAGGCCAAGTCTGAGCACTATCAGTCCTCACTCACTGCCTCATGGGGACCCCAGAACCTTCTGGGATAACATTAAACAGTTAAATGGGAGTACACTCCCCACCCACCAGATCAACATTAATGGTGTGATCTCCTCAGACCCAGCCCTCATAGCCAACCACCTCAACACCTCATTCACTGACCTTAGCCCTATCCTCCCTACAAATTTTTTGACCCTCCTCCCCAGCACCTGTCATAAATCTTTCTAGCCTTATTTTCTCCTCCGCTGTGTTTCTGCCCAAGAACTTAGGCACTCTTGTCACTGCCCTCAAGAGTAATAGTACAGGCAGTGACACCCTGAATCCGTGTATCCTATGGCTGGTCTTAGACACAGTCCTACCCCGATCACATGCCTCATCAACCACTCTCTTTGCCTGGGAAGGTTCCAACTGCCTGGAAAGTCGCCACTGTCACCCTATCTTTAAAGGTGGTGATAGGACTGTGGCTGAAACTATCGACCGATCTCCATTCTCTCTCTCTCTCCAAGGCCTTGGGAAAAAGTGGTGGCCTCTCAAATCTCTGACTACCTCTCCACCTACAATGTCCTTTGTCCTGAGCAGCATGGCTTCCAGCCGGGCCACAGTACCAACACAGCCCTCCTAGAGTTCTCCAACTTTCTCCACTCCTCCTTAGACACTGGTTCTCTGGCTGGTGCTGTCTTCATTGACCTCTCGAAAGCTTTGACACCGTCTCACCACCTCCTTCTTGATGCCCTTAGTCTCTGGTTTTGCTGTTGGGCCTATCTCTGGTGCACCAGTTATCTGTCTGACCGCTCACAGCATGTAAAAATTAATGGGACCTACTCACCGACATCTGTCCCATCTTTTCTGGGGTTCCCAAGGGCTCCATTCTGGGCCCCTTACTATTCTCCCTTTACCTTAACACCCTTCCACGCTCTTGCTCGGGGAACATTCTACTGTACGCTGATGATGCAGTCATCTTTGCCTCAAGTCGTAACCCTATTGCCCTCCAGGACTCGCTGCAGAAGTCCTTCACTGAAGCTGAGGGCTGGTTCAAGGATCATAGATTGATGATAAATCTTAAAAAAACAAAAACCATGTTCTTCACTCATCCCCAAAACAAGTCCTGCAACTTCAAACTCCTCATTCAGTCTGGGTCCTCTTTCCCTCTAACAAGTTTGCTCCTATAAATACCTAGGGATCCATTTGACCCTCCTCTCCTTCCATGGACACATAGCTGCCCTAGCCACTGCCACTAATATCTGATTGGGAATCTTACATGGTATAAACACTGCCTCCCCGGAGCTCTTGACTCGCAGTCACCTCCTCTATCCTGTCCCTAGTGGACTATGGACTGCCGGTGTATGGTGCTGCTGATCAGACCGCACTCCATAAAGTGCTTTCTCTGAATAAGGCCTGCAGGTTAATTACTGGAGCACCTAGGCTGACACACCTGTCTACTGTCAGCTAAAGCGCTGGTACTTGATCTTGACGAGCGCCTCAAATATCTGACCTGTACCCTTACAAAAAAGACCCTCCTTGGGCTATCCCCACCAGGATTGACCACCACCATACGCCGCTCTGTCCCACTAGTTCATACTCGGACCTCTGGGAAAACCTCTCTTGTTATCCCTAGAGCTAGGACCTCTCACGGCCAAAGAGCCTTCAGCTTTAGGGCCCCCTCCTGGTTCAACACACTGCCCCCCTCCATCTCCGAAGCTCCAACTATATCGTGCTTCAAAACTTCCTTACGTAACCACCTTATTAACACCTGATGCTGTAATTGCCACTAGTCAAAGCTGTACTCAATACTTATGACAAAGCTTATTACTAAGCTGCTAAGGACAACATAACTCTGGTATTGTTTGCATCCATCCTACCTGTACCAGCTTGTTTGTATCTATGTCTTAATTTACTGTTATACTTATGTGTTGTACTGTTATATTGTGTATTTTCGTTTGTCTTACTGTGACAAGGTACCTTTGTAAATGAGCCTATGGCTCAAAGGTTTTCCAAACTGCTGTTTAAATAAAATAAATAAAAAATAAATAAAAATACTTCTCTTTGATCTGGGCAGATTCCACTACTGTGTCTCCATCCAGAAACTGACTCAGGGAGTATAGACCGATTCTGCCCCAATTTTTGAAGGCGAGGTCTTGTTTGGCTGGGGCGAAACCCGGATCCCAGGCAAACCATCTCATTGGCCAGAGTTCCTCATCTAGTTTGTGTTTGGACCACATTTGCTTTAGGGTTTTCACCGTGTTTCCTACAGACATCAGGGATATATTTCCATCTCCATTTGGGTCTCCGTTGTCACTACCCTGCTCCCAAGCATCCCATCTGTCAAGGCCTCCTCTATTGCCTTCCATCTAGCCCTATGTGTCTTAGTGGACCACAAAGGGTCCACTTCAACTAAATGTGAAAATAGTCCTCCAGGTTGGGACATCTCGCCCCATATCTTTTATTAGACTGCAAGATTATGATTTAATTCTGGGACGTCTATAACCCCAAATATATCGTGAAAGCATCTGTTGCCAAACTTGGAACTGATTCTTGTGAATTCTTATCGAGACATTGGAATAAGTATAGATATCTCAGGAGAATGTTCATTATCACTGACTGTATTCTCGAATATAGAGGGAGATTGAGGTCCCCCATTTTTAATATCCTGCCTGATCCGGGTTATTGTTGGTTCAAAATTAGAATATATAGCGCCGAGTAGATTGTAGGATTTGAGTTCCATATATTTTGTTTCCCTCATCCAAATTCACCTCCAGCATCTGTCTTATGTCGTGTAAGGGTTATAGTTTTATTTAAGGACCTCTGTTTTTTTTTATTTAATGAGTAACCAGAGTATTGGCTAACTTTGTCTATAAGAGACCAAACTCAGGTATGGATGTGTCCGGGTTAGTAATGTATAAGAGAACATCATCCGCGTATAGAGATATTTTATGTTCTTCTCCCTCCACCTCCACCCCCCGCACCCCCTATGCCTCCCTTATTGCCTGCGCTAAAGGTTTTATATATGTCAAATAAAAGAGGTGATAGCGGGCACCCCTGCCTTGTACCCCTCCCAAGGGCGAACCTCCGTGAAACTCCTCCATTACCTGACCAGAGCCTGCGGCGTAGCGTGTAAGCGCTTAATCGCTTCTCTAAACATCAGGGGAAACCCATTCTTTTCAAGAACCAAGAAAGAAAATTCCAACTGACTTTATCAAACGCTTTTTCAGCGTCCAGACTCATAAGACAGGCTGGGAAGCGTTTTTTATTGATGATATCTATTATGTTGATGGTTCTTCTAACCCCCTCGGGAGCTTGCCTACCCTCCACAAAGCCTGTTTGATCTGGGTGAATTAAATCAGCGAGAAAGGTTTGCAGCCTTTTGGCTATTACTGCCGTGAAGATTTTATAGTCGGCATTAAGGAGAGAGATCGGTCTATACGAGCCACACTCTTTTGGGTCCTTGCCCTCTTTTGGAAGGACTGTTATGGTGGAGTAATTCCATGATGGAGGAACCACATCTCCCTCTAGCAGCAACCGGTTATATACCAGGCCCAGCAAGGGAACCAGTTCTGTCATAAATGTTTTATACATTTCACCTCCAAACCCATCGGGTCCTGGACACTTACCTACTTTAAGCTCCCTTATCGTGCTCATAATTTCCTGTTCAATAATTGGCTTTTCTAAACTCTGTCTTTGGGTCTCAGAAAGTTCAGGTAATGTCAGGGTCTTAAGAAACTGCTTTGCCTCGTTTGGATGCGCATCTGGCTGAGGGCGATATAATCGTTTATAATATGTGGCAAATGTTCCCGCCATCTGCTCCCATCTATATAGGATTTTCCCATTATTTAAATACCCGTGACATTGGCTTTGGCGGATTGTTGTTTTAGGCAATATGCCAGGAAGCATGTAGCCCTCGGACCTCCTTCATAATAATTTTGCTTCACAAACAGGAGTGCCTTTTCAGTCTCCATAAGTTGCAATCTCTGTAGTCTTCGCTTAAGTTCCTCTATTTCCTTCCCCCTGTCTCTGGAGTATTTTGCTTTCTGATGCGTTTCCAGATCCCTAAGTTCCTGAATTAGTCTCTCCCTCTGCTTAGCCCTCTCTCTTTTCCTGTATGTAGCAATTGAGATCAGTCTCCCCCTGATCATTGTCTTAACAGTGTCCCAGAGAATTTGTGGTGTGATATCTGGACTCTCATTCGTCCGTATAGTCTGTTTTGTTATATCTCGAATTTCCTCCCGCACCTTTTCATCTCTGAGCACACTAACATTTAATCTCCATCGTGTTGGTTATTTTTAGGAGTTGTACGTCAACCCGTGCAAACACCAGCTTGTGGTCAGATATACTCTCTGTTCCCACCAATACTGAATCAAAAATACTCATATCTTTCCCATATGTGAAAAACATGTCTAATCTTGAAAATATTTGATATCTTGGGGAATAACAGGTATAGTCTCGCGCCAGGGGAATCTCTCCCTCCAAACATCCACAAGACCCGTGCCTGTCAAGAGCCTCTTAAATTGTCTGGAGACTCTCTCAGAAGGGGCAGGGATGCTTGAGGTCGTGTCCAGGGAGCCGTTCATGACATTCCAGTCCCCTCCTGCTATCACTATCCCTTTGGCTTTTTCTGCCAGAAGTTTGAAGAGGTCAGCAAAAAAGATTGTGTGTGTTCCCGGAGGAGCATACACATTTAATAACGTGACCTGTAAGTCTTGAATTCTTCCCACCACCATAACATATCTAGCCCCAGCATCTATTATTACTTCTTCTTCCTCAAACGGAAGTGATGCCGACAACATTATCATTACTCCCCTCTTTTTTCCTTTCTCTAGGGATGCATGGTAGATGGTCAGGAAGTCCCTATTTTTAAGCTTCTGGGCTTCCACTGGAGACAGATGCGTCTCTTGTATAAAGTGTATTTCACATTTTTGTCTTTAGGAATTTTTGAAGTTTTTTTCTTTTAATGGGATGGCTTATACCGTTAACATTCAGAGATACTATTTGAGATCTGACTTTATCCATATCCAGGTTTATTATTCCTTGTATGCTGCTAATTCCTGTTTATCAGTCCCACTCCCACCCTCCTCCTTAGTTTTCCATTCTTTGGCCACTCCCAAACCACTCTCCGGTTTATCTTTGCTCGGTAAAACATTATTTGTACTTGTTCATCCTTAACTTTGTGCCAAATATAGTGTCCAAATATTATATCAAACTTGCTGTTTTTAAACCACCAGCCCAACCATGTATGAGTGAAAACCTTGTAGTTTCCATCTCCCCCTAGTGGGGATACGTATGTCTTAACAGTAAAAACCATTAACAGTTTAAACTTTAAACTTCTGAACTTTGAAAACCTACATCTGAGCATTTCGAGACTTTCAAAAAGGTTCCGCTTCATTAATCGCCTCCTCCCGAGTGTTCCTCTATTACAGGGTGTACAACCACGGAAGGGTTCAGCAATCTTAATCTGGGTGTCATAACTTCCAAGGCCTGTCCAGCCCCATATGATTGGACAGGTTTGTGTCCTCCTTGAGACAGTCAGCCCTATATGATGGTCAGGGCCCAGCCTCATATGAGCACTATTAGTGAGTCTAAGCTCCTTGCCCAGAGGCAATATTAATATCAGCAGGATTAATATCTGGCTGTTCTTCATTTTAGCCCAGCCGTTTCCCTCCTCTTGCCCTTCAGCTATGATTAACTAGGGGGTGAACATCCCACCCCTGTTTATCGGTATGGTAGGCAACCACTTCCAGAACCTCCCCCCCCGCCGGCGATGCTCGGAGGCTGGGAGGAAAAAGGGAGTAGACATGTATGCAACCATTAACTTTCATTTTGTCAGGTAGTAAATTGAATGAGCCTGTTTTCCTCAGACCCGCATATTTTTCCCCCCGCCTACAGGTTCAATTTCTCATACATCAGTTACTATTCCCTGCCCCTCCCACATTACCCAGTTAGCCAATCGTTTCACCCCTTCTTCCTCGTCTGCCTCTCTCTGTAGGCCAATCAATTCAATATACGGGGTAATTGTGTGCAAGCCAAGTCTCTGCCGACGTGGTCAAACGCCGGAAGTCCTTTCCCCTTAACACATTTATGATGAAGGTCCTCTGGTCATAACATCTGTTGTTCCACATTAGCGTCGTTGAAACCCACGCTCCCCCCGCCCCCACATCCCAACACTTCCAAAAGCTCCTGCTTAAAATCGATTTATCATGTTCAAAATTACAATGTCATACCCCTCATTTCTTCCCATCCTACCCTGTTCTCCCTCTGCTTTATCCGCCCCCCAGGATTGAGGATGCTCTCCTCGAGATCTTAACTCCCTTGTCTTAGTTTCCAGAATCCCTTCGTATTTCCTATCCCTTTTTCCCCCCCTTTGAGCAGGCCAGCATTCAGTTATTCCTACCCTTTTTACCTGTTCGATCTGCATATTATTGCTCTTTCGGCATCCTCAACAGTCTATGTTCTGGTTTCAGGCCTGCTGGTTGCCTCTCAGCCCACCGACGCCCCATCCAATATGGACACGTGTTCTCCACCTTGAATTTCACAGTCTGAGGTGTCTTGCTGGGATATCCCTGTTAGCTGGACCGGCGAGGCATACGGCTTGAGTATTACGGTGATATCTGCCCTCAGGTTCGTTTGATGTGGGTTGGAATGACGAGTCAGCCCTTTTCTTGCCACCCGACCAGGCTGAACGCTTCAGCTCCCTCTAGTCTCTCTTTTTCCAGTCCTGGGACTGGGATACCTATCTCCTCCAGAAAGGCTTTAGCATCTAGTAGATCTTCATAGATTTTAACACCTTGTCTGGTTTCCACCTGAAGGCGCGCTGGGAATAGCATCTGTGCCTTTAAATTTCTGGCTCTGAGCTGTTTCAAGATGGGCCACATGATGCGTCGGGCTTCCTGGACTCCTGTAGTATAATCATTATCTATTGTAATGCGACTGGTTCCCAGCATTATTTTCTTCAATCTCCAGGCTCTCCTTATTATCTCCTCCTTCGTTGTGTACCTGGACATCCGTACCACAAAAGAACAGGGGCGGGAGCCCGGACTCGTGGGGCGCAGGGGTTGGTGATCGATGGGCCCGGTCCATCGAGACATCCATCTCAGGAGGTAACTTTATTAAATCACGTAATAATTTCTGTATAAATGCTATAGCGTCAGGTGCATCATCTTCAGCCCCTTCTGGTATGCCATAAATCCGGAGATTTTTTCTTCTGGTCCGCCCCTCGATGTCCTCTACCTTTGCTCTCAGCTCCCTCTCCCTCGCCATCAAAAACAACAGGAGACGGTCGTGTCGGTCTGCTTGCTCTAAGACCGTGGTGAGCCCCAGCTCCAACTTGTCTGCTCTGTGTTCGATTTTCCCGATGTCTGTCCGTAGCTCTGTCAGTGATTTATTTATTTTTTTTGAATGGTTTTAGCCATTTGCAGGATTGACATGATTAAGTGAGGAAACTCCTCTTCCATCCCAGTGTCTCCGACCGCGTTGTCATCTTCCTCAGTAGGCCTAGAGTTCCTGGCCATTTTTTCTCCCTGTAGCAGCAACTGTAGTTTCTGAACTGGGGTCGGAGTACTCTTAATAGACCCCACTTTTGATCTTTTAAGTTTTGCCGGTGATTGCATAGTTTGTTCTTTTGGATGCCGATTGATTTAATTCGGGCTAGAGAGCTCCGCGAACTAATCTGCCATTCAGGCTGCTGACGTCACCGGAACCGATATCCTGATTCAAGGTCATTTCTGATACCACTTTCAGCAGAAACTTAGGATTAGTTCACAAGAACACCCTGTCCTTGTGGAAAACCAAATAAGGCTCCTTGCACATCAGGGCCTGAAGTTTAGAAATTCTTCGGGCACAAGTAATGGCAACTAAAAATAACGCTTTCCACGACAGAAAGCACAGCTTGCAGCTGGCTCAAAGGGAGGCAGAGTGAGCTTTCTCTAAAACAAACAAAAGGTCCCAAGGCGGACTTCTGGTGGAGACATGGCAGCATGAACACGCAGGGAATCTGGCTCCTCTACAACGCCTCCTAAAACAGCATCTCTCTCCCATTAAAAACCAAGAAACCTTCCTAAATCTGCAGCGCTAACCAAAGCTTATCATGGGAGAGACAACAGAAACACTAATCTTGTCCCTGCAGGGTATGGCACATCAGGAGCAGAACCGCTACAAACTTTTACTCGACCTGCCAGAGGCCGAAGATAGTGGCCTACCAGATACCGAGACACCCTCTCGCACTACTTCCCAACCAGAACTCAAACGGTGGAAAAGGGGCGACAAGAAAAAGCCAATGCAAGAGAACTCACCCTCGGAGGTAATACTTTTGGCTATTTCTGAGTTCAGATCCAAGATGCGAGATACCCTGAGAGAGAAACGCACAGACTTGGGAGACCTGCAATCACAGGTAACTGATTCGGATGCCCAGATCTAAGAAAATGCTAGTAAAATTGCTATTTTGGAACAAGCAGTCCACTCGTTAGCTGATAAGCAGCTACTTCTCTCCAAAAGACAGGAGGACATGGAGGATAGGGGTAGATGAAAAAATATACGGTTATATTAGATCCCAGAGGGAGAGGAGAGGAATGACCCTATTGCTTTTGCAGACTACTTTTTACGCCTGACCCTGGATCTGGGCCCAGAATGTCAGATCGACATCGAGAGGGCTCATCGGGCACTTGGTCCTCATCCTTCAAAACTTGATGCCAGACCAAGATCTTTTGTAATTTGATTCACTAGTTTCTTTCAAAAAGATAAAATATTATCTAAGGCATGGCGCAAACAAAAAGTAATGCTGGGAGATCTCCACATCATATTTGACAACGATTATACTCCAGCAACTCGGCATTTGAGAAGGGAGTATTCCCCTTTGTTTCCTCTCCTGTGAGCTAAAAATCTAAAATTTTGGACACCCTATCCACCGAAGTTGTCGATTCATTTCCCAAATGGTCCTGTCACCTACAGCTCAGCTTCAGATGCCAAATCCGACCTGCTTCAATGAGGCATAATTTCCAACAATGACCCCAAATTGGTATTAAAGGACTGGCAGCTTCCTTCTAGATCAACATCTCAAGACACAGACCGAATGGAGATTGGCAACCAGAAACTACAAAAACTACTGGATAAAGTGAGATTCTTCAGAAACCCTACTCTCCAAGCGGACTGAGATGCCAAAGACATAAGGGAGGTACAATTTTAAGTTGGACTTTGGGGGGGGGAGAGAATTGGTCACATGCATGTGTTTGGGGGTTGAGAGTGAGCTCCTTGAAAGGCCATCTTATATACATACTTTAGGCCTCCAACATATAAAAGGCCTTCCTGTGGTGACCTATGGTGCACTCGACTCTCCCCTCACTCGACGTGGGGTGGCATATTGATTTCCCTTTCCCCTTCCCCCTAGGTCTCATCTTCCATGACTATATAGGCACCTCTCTCATTTTCTCACCTGCATGGAACTTCAGCTAGCAGGAACCTACTCCATCTATTACTGGGATGCTTCGAGGGATACTTTCATTTTTGTTCTAATCCCACCACTCAAGTGGACCAGTTGAGACTGTTACTAGAGACTGTGAGATTTCTAGAGCAACAGTCACAGTAAACAGGGCTATACATATTCTGGGCATGTGATATTCCACTCTGGGGGCAGAAATGAAATGGAGAGCGAATAGACTGCAGGACAGGGACCCTGATGTAGACTATATGGCTTTACCCATCTCTTTCTGAGACTTCAGCTGGGTCAAAATAGAGAACTGTTCCAGAGGTGCCACCCCCGTTCACTCCTAATTGAGATGTTATGTTAATATATCTATATATATATCTATATATATATATTTATATACATCTATCTGTATTTTTTTTTATTTTTTTTATTTTATACAATATAGAACCTGCCTCTTATCCTATGAAGAAGTCTTCTTAAGGGACATTATTTTGCACAGAGGCAGACCCCCATGCGCCTAGCTGTCATGGGAAGGATCTATATATTTCTCAGACATTTCTGGCTTAGATATTTTTCGATCCTTCCATAAATGTAACACTAGACGGCAGTGCAAAGACGCTTTTCCATATCCATATTTATACCTGATCTAAAACAAATAGAGAGGGGACTTCAGTGGGCAAGACTTATCTGTTAGACGTGGTGCCGAGCTGGTTCTTTCTCCTATTTTTATTTATTTAAAATTAGTTTATTTAATTTACTTCACCGGGCGGGACAAGATTTTATTTACGGAGGTGAGAGGAGCTCTTCCCTTGATCATTAGAGTTACTTTATGGTCTGAAACCAAATTTTAAGTCTACGTCCCACCACCACAGGACTAGCCTCCATGGAGAGCTGGTTCCTAGAGAGGGAGCTCCCTCTCAAGTGGGCCTAGATCCACATTTAGTGGATTGTCCCCACTTACCTAGGAGGCAGGAATTCCTTTTTCCTGGGATCCGGGTTGAAGATGGATAAATCTCTCCCTTTAGTGGAAGATCATCTGTATATAGTTCTTTCCTACGGGAGATTAGAGGTTACGAGTGGTTTTAGGTTTAAAATAAGAATGTTATTGTTGTTTTTGTTTCTTCTTTTAACCACAAAGAATGATGGTGGCATACTACTTATGAATAGACATGTGCTCCCATTTCTGGCTATGGGCATCTGGGACCCCGGGGCTGGGGGAAGAGGGTACATTGCTGCGTCCAGGTGCGTTGGAACTGGTCCTACTGAACCCCTGGACTGGAAATGGGGAATTTGGTTCATAGACCTGGTTTCCCCCAGCCCATGACATCTCGCACGCTCTGCCAGATGTACAATATGGATACCTTTTCCCCGGGACTATGGTTAATGTACCGGTAAAATAATTTTCATAGAACATGAATAGCCTACATTCCCCTATTAAACGCTACAAAATTATGCAACATTTGGGTAAACAGAGGGCTGACCTATACTTTTTACAACAATCTCACCTCTCCACTCTTGAGCATTCAAAACTTCATTGGGGTGGGTGCTACTGAGTTCTAGCTTCTTCACATCTGGGTGGACATAAGAGGGGAACAGCAGTTCTAGTCCCTACCTCAACACCACTAGAAATCCAAGATACTTACTTGGATCCTCAAGGCCATTACGTGATCCTTACAGGAACGCTTTATTCACAGACAGTAACCCTGGTAAACACCTACCTCCTTCTTCGGACTTCGCTCCCTATAATCAAGACCTTTTTGCAGAGGGTGATGGAGAGGCTTGGGGCATTTTGATAATGGGCGGTGATTTTAATGTTTCCTTTCACCCTCATCTAGAGTCCTCGAATCCCAAACCACAAAAGCTCTCCAAAGCTGCCAAGTACTTAAAGGGAAATTTATCTTTCCTGGGTATAGAAGATGCCTGGAGAAGAATTTTCCCATCCACCCCAGGATACACTTTTTTCTCTGGGAGGCACAATACATATTCCTACTTAGATTATTTTTTTGTAACAGGAGAACACCTCACCTTAATACAAGACATTTCAATAGAGCCTAGAATCCTGTCAGACCATAATCCTCCTATTCTTAAAATTAACCTGGGAAAACCACAGAAACTCAAACTCTGGAGATTTAACAATTCTTTATTACAAGATCAAAAATTCTTAGACCATTTCAAAGAATGCATCCCGCAGGTAATACAAGAAAACTCCTCCCCAGAGGTCTCCTATACAATGGGATACATTAAAAGCGGTGATCTGCGGAGAGATGCTGGTATATTCATCCCATAAACAAAAAAGAGGTACAAGCAAGACCACATTTCTTGACAGATCTCTTAGCATCATACCAAATGCTATACCGGGAGGGCGATATGGTTTTACAGTGGCGTATAAGAGCTCTAAAACAAGATATACAAAAAATAATACACTATAGGACTCTCCAGAGTCTGAATTATCTAAGCAATACAATTATGGGGGGCAGAGGTGCTAGAGCATTGGCTCAAAGTTAAGAGCAAATAAAAAGGCCTCTAACATTTTAAAAGATAACATCTCCAGCCTCGGACCCCCTCTCCTATAAAGAAGAGCACATAAAACAGGCCTTCAAACAATTTTATGAAGCCCTATTTACCGCCCCCCCACCACAGAATCAGGAAGAGCTTATTTCTGCTTCCCTTAATAAGCTCCGTCTACCCACTTTAACCGATTCTCAAAAATAACTTTTAGAAGAGATTCTTTTTCATGTTAAACATTTAAAGCCCCTAAAATGTCCAGCCCAGATGGATTTGGCCTGGAATGGTACAAGGTTTTTATCCCCCAGCTCCTTCCTAGCTTGCTAACAACGTGTTGCGCAGTAAGGGAGGGGGAGACCCCACCCTCCCTCCTGGAATTATGCAGTCCTATCTCCCTTGCGACTCAGAATGTCTCTTCTACAACTTCCGCTCTCCTTAGGTGAGGCTAATCTAAATCCAAATTTCTATTTGTTGGCATTTTTTTTTTTTAAGTTCTATCCTTGTGGCTATCGCCAACCTATCAATCTCCCTGAAAAGACCTGGAATTTGCCATAAATGACCTATATGATATCACTAAGGTGACGTTGGCTTCAGTAACCAGGCAACCCTCTCTCCAAGATTTTACCCCATTTACAGCCCATTTTAAAATTATGGTACAAGTTAAAACAGCATAATGCCTTTAGAGAATTATGTTTCTATACACATATTTCTGAGGACAATCAGTTTCTCCCAGCATCCCTAAACCATACCTTCTCCAGATGGAGACATCTGGGGCTCCAATTTTTCAAGCAGTTTCTCTCCCCATCGGGGATTATTCCATTGGAAAGACTACAAACCGAATTTGGCCTATCCAACAATGATCATTTCAGATATAATCCGGTAAGGAATTAACCTTTTGTGCCAGAAAAATATTGTTTCCAGGTTGCTGGAGCCTTTACCTTTGGTCTGGAAATACCTGGAGGACAATATTAATGGCCGAATGTGGCCACACCAGGTGGGTTTTCTTTATAAAATTTTAAGAGAGGGAATGGGTGATTCTTCAATCTCTATTCTAAACAACTGGTGCAGGGACCTCTATCTAGATGTACAGGAACAGGACTGGATCCAGGCATCCTCCCAAGCATATAAAGTTATGCCCCGCCACCAGGTGGCGCGAATTTGCATGGAAATGCAGAAGTTGTTTTTGTCACTCTCCTGCAATATTAATCAAGTATCTCCCACCTTCATTTGGGATATGCTGGAGAAAATGTGCTTGTAACCTAGCACACCATGACCGTATTTTTTGGTCTTGCCTTTTATTGATGCCATTTTGGTGCTCTCTACAACAAGAAATTTCAGAATGCCTGGGAGAGACTCTTGAACTTACAGTAGAGATGGTGTTGCCTTCTATTTTTCCTCAACATAGCCCATCCTGGCACCGGACCCTATTGCCCATTTTTATTTTAGCATACAAAAAGGCTATAACTAGGTGTTGGCGTTCCTCAGTTATTCCAACAGTTCATGACTGGAGAGGGCTGGAGGCTGATATATACCATATGGAATCCCGAACTGCTAAACTCCACAACAATCAATCTGTGTTCGAACCTTTGTGGAGGCATTGGGTGATATATTTTTCAGCGTGTAACCCTGACTTTGTCCCCCGAGTCTCTCTATGAACCACTATATGGGACTTCTGGAGAGGGAAGTAGGGACCTGGTTGGTTTTGGGAATGTGGGCAATTCTTTTGTGACTGACTCGTGGCCATGGGGAGTTAACAATTCCACTATAATTTGGGAGCACTATGTCACTACAGTTCACTTTCAATCATTGACCGATAGCTCACAGTTTAGTAGAGAAGACTATAATATCATTTCCTCAGAGTTCAATCTCATACCTGAGAAACATTTGGAAACTTAATTTGATGTATGTTAAATATGTCTGTGATTGAATCAACTTTATATCTGTACCTGCCACCTCTATATAATAAAAGGAAAAAAAAAAAAAAGGCAGGACAGGATCCCAGATGGGAGCTTTCAAGTGTAAGATGCCCTGCAGGAAAGTGCAGGGAAGGTCCAGCTGGGCAACGTACTTGCCCTCAATAGGCACATGGTATGCAGAAAGGGCACCTTTAGCGATGAGTAGCAGTGTCCTGCATCTGAAAAGAACAAAGTATTCCAGCACAGAATTCACTGGGTAGGAGAATGGGTCCATATGCCTGGCGGTGGCCCGAACACAGAACCGTTTCCATTTCATAGCGTAGGTCACCCTAGTGGAGGGTCTTCTGGCTGCCACTAGGACGTCTTCTACCCTGGGGAAAAACCTGGAATCTGCAGACAGCTAGGTCTGCAGCAGCCATGTATGGAGATGCAGAGAGCTGAGATCTGGATGGACCAGGGAGCCCTACTCCTGGGAGAGCAAGTCTGACCGAAGGGGCAGGGGCACCGGAGGTTCTACCGTCAATTGCTGTAACAGAGGGGACCAGATTTAACAAGACCAGAACAGAGCCACCAGGATCATTTCTGCACCCTCCAACTGCAACTTGATAAGTACCCGCTGCAGCAAGGGAAAAGGAGGGAATGCATAAAGGAACCTCCCAGTCCTGGAGAGGGACAACATGTCTTGCCAGAAAACACCAGGCCCTGGATCTAGCAAACAAAATTTGGGCAGTTTTGCATTGGATGGGGAGGAAAACAGGTCGAGTTCTGTGTGACCCCATCTGGTGAAAAGATCTTCTGCCACCGTGGAAAGAAGTTCCCACTCATGACCCCGGACTGAGTCTGACTGAGGCTGTCGGCCAGGGTGATGTGAATGCCAGAAACGTGGACTGCCGAGAGCTCTAGCTGATGGTCCACTGACCAAGTCCACACTCGTATGGCTTCTCTGCACAGAGGATAAGAGTGTGTTCCCCCTTGCTTGTTGATATAAAACACTACTGACATATTGTCGGTTTGTAGCAGCAGTGGGCCAGGTAGGAGGACTGTCTGGAATGCTTGGAGGGTTTAAAGGACTGCCCTCATCTTCAGAACACTGATGTGGAAATGAAGCTCTTGCTGAGTTCAGGATCCCAGAGCCTGGTGAGAGCCCAGATGAGCTCCCCAACCCTGGCTCGACGCATCTGTGGTCAGGATTTGGGAGGGAGATTCCTTCCAGAAGGGAACCCTTCTGAAAAGGGTGGGAGAGTCTAGTCACCATGTCAGTGAGTGCTTGACTGGGCTGGATACCAGCACCGGTTTTGTCCAGGTCGCTTGACCTCTGATCCCACTGAACCCTGACGTCAGTGGGAATAATAGAAGTATCAAGCAACATAGTCTTATCATCCTTATAGCTTGCCAATCCCTCATTTTTAGAACTCCATAGTTCTGTCCCTACAGAAGAGATCCAATCTTGATTTGAAGGTATCCATGTTAGGGCTATCTATTACCATAGATAAGAGTTCATTCCATGATGATATCACCCTCTGACTGAACCAATTTTTTCTATTGATCAAGCTCCATTTGGACAAGAAGAGCTGTTTATTATGTCTCCTTCCACTACACTGGTTGGTCTTGACTGAAAACCCCAATTCGTCCCTCAAATTGGTATCACCCATTGCTTTATACAGCATACAGCACCAGTGAAAATTCGTACATACAGTTTTTTAAAAAACAATATATTATTGCTGGCTTACTGCTCCCACAAGGGGATATATCGCAGTCTGCCAGATTAAAATGTTCCACCTGAATCCTTTGCCCGCTCATAGCAGGGTTTCCTTTTATGGAGCTGTGTGACCCAGATGGGCTACAGGGAACACAGCTCACTTTTGCTTACTGCCCAAACAGCAGCAATTTAGTTTTAAATTTTAAGCTCGATGGGCAAATTCCACTCATGCGTGGAGCTGGCCTGCTATAGTCGTTTTGATTTTGAGCCAGTAAAATGTATCAAAATGTCCCCCCTGCAAGCCTGTAGTTCTTTGAAATTGCTGCAAAGAATTACTGGGCTTCTCTTCCTGCATCCTGTGAAGCAGATAGAGCAGGGCTCAACAGCAATCCACAGCGGTAGCGAAAATTTGTTCAAACAGTTTTTTAAAAAACAATACATCATTGCTGGCTTACTGATCCCACAACGGGATATACCACAGTCTGCCAGATTAAAACTTTCCACCTGAATCACTGGATCACCCTCATTTAGAGCCGGGCCATGAAAACAGTGGCAATGGCCGCTGCCATATGTTCCAACAGTCTGAGTACTGTCCGGGCCGGAACATGGCTAGCTGAAAGTAACTGCTGAGCATGGGACTGAAGGCACTCTGCTCTGTCTTGTGGGGAGGAAGGCCTTGCCATGTGCTGTGTCCAGGATTGCCCTATGTATTGAAGCCGCTGACTTGGCCAGGGGAGAATTTGGAGAGATTTTGAGTGATCCCCAGGTCCTGAAAGAGGGAGAATGAGTCTTGAATGGTGCCTGTAAGCTGGTCCCGAGAGGGAGTGGTTAGAAGCCAATCGTCCACGTAGGGGAAGACATAATGCCCCTGCCTCCTGAGACTTGTTGCTACCATGGCAAGATACTTGGTAACACCCTCGGTGCCAAGGACAGGCCGACGGGCAAGGCCCGGAGTTGGTCATGGCGCCCCTGGAATCGGAAGCTCAAGAACCTCCTGTGCGACTGAAGATCAGAATGTGGAGGTATGTGTCCTGCATGTCCAGGGAGCATAACCAATCCCCTTGGTGGAGCAGAAGGAGCAAGTCTATCAAGGTAACCATCCTAAATTTCTTGTACTCAATGTACTGATTCAGGTGACTTAGGTCCAGGATAGGATGGAGATCTCCCGTCTTCTTTTGTACGAGGAGGAAGTCAGAGTAGAAGCCTGTCCCTCGTTGTTCCGAGGGAGGGACAGGCTCTATGGCCTTCTTTTGAAGGAGAGCCTGAATTTCTTCTGCTATGAGGAAGTTGTGGGCTGGACAGAGAGACTGCATTGGAGGGTTGTCTGGAGGAACCTCCATAAACTCGAGAATGTGCTCCCTTTCGATAAGTTTAAGGACCCAGCATTCTGATGTTATCCAGTGCCACCCTTTGGTGTGCAAGGAGAACAGACCCTCCACCACCTTCCCCAAGGCATTGGCTGGTGGAGGGGGTTCAGGCAACGAGTCAGGCAGAGGAGCCAGGGAGAGGAAGTGTGGGTTGAGAGGTTCTTGGGGCCTGTGGGGCAGAACCTCCTGAAGCATGGGCGGAGGCCTTGCATTTGAAGCCTGTCCACTATTGTTGCTGTCCTCTAGATTGCTGCTGGTCAGTCTTATGAAAGAACTGCTTAGGTTGCTGTTTGGGTCTATACATGGCACGCACTGACCCAATGGCTTTCCAGGCCTCCTGCAGACAGGAAATATTTTGGGTATCCTCCCCAAACAGAACTGGCTCTCTGAAAAGGGTATCCATTACTTTGTACTGGATGTCCGGGGCGAACACAGAAACTCTCAGCCAAAAATATCAGCGGATACAGACTGCAGAAGCAGCGGCACTGCCCGCTGAGTCCACCATATCATAAGATGCCCTCAAGACGCGATTACTGACAACTGAGCCTGACTTCATGGTGGCCATAAGCTGTGCCTGTCCGGAGGAGTCTGCCATGACTTGAATAATCTCCAGTGCCTTGTCCCACAGGGTGTTTTGGTACTGTACCATATAGGCAAGGAAGTTTTGCGACTGGATGGCAGACGTAGAGGAGGAAAACACTTTCCTAGCCAGATAATCAAACTGCTTGGAGTCCTTATCTGGGGGTTGTGTACTGCAGTGTTTAGACCCATCACGGGCAGCATTCAGCATCACAGACTCGGCCTCAAGTTGTTCCCCGTAAAAGAGATCTTTCCGGGGAACAGTGTACAAGTGGTCTGACTTTTTGGATACAGCTGGAGTCAAGAAAGGACGCTTCTAAGCAAGCTTGTTGGCGTCCTTGTAGGAATCTATCACTGGAGGGACTACCATGGGTAGGGCATCCTTCTTTCAAAGAAAAGCAGCCAACCTCTTCCACTCTGGGTCGAGGTCTTCCGTGTCCCATCCGTTCAGTTGCTTGATGTGACCCATCACATCCATGCACAAAGGGTCATCAGGCGTGAGCGTGGGATGTCCTTCCTGATGTCTGGGTCTGATGGAGGGTCCGAATTCCCAGGGCTAGATGGGTAAAAGGAATCCTCATCCAAGTCTTCTGAGTACAGAGAGGGGGAAGGTGACCTTGGTGGTCTGTGTGGTCGTTCCCTAGGAGGAGTAAGCTCCTTGTCTGGCATCAGCCACTTAGGAGGAGGAGGGCCCAAGGGTTTAACTGGAGGAGGTCCTTGGGAGCCAGGTTAGTAGGGGTCATGGGGGCTTCTTTGTCTTTGAAGTAGGCCCACCATACCGCAAACAGTTTGTTGAGGCCCTGTGGCAGAGCCAGAGTATCTGGCATTGGGGGCTGGCTTGGATGGCCCCGGAATCAGGTAGTCTGGCTGAGGTAACCCCACCACCAGGTTAGTCTGGCCTAGGTCATCTGGCATCAGAACCAAGGGAGTGTCCTCAGGCATCAGAAGTGGCAGGTCCAACGTCCTGCCATTGGGCATCAGGTCCCCTGGTGTCAGTCCACTAGAAGTGCCAGAGTCAACCAGCGACTACAAGGGTGCCGGGATCTTTTGAGGGGGCGTCAGTGAGGCCAGTGCTAATGGAGCCAATATAGGTGGAGGCCAGGCCAGAGAACTAGCTGGCAGACACCTAGGCGGAGTCACCTGTGGAGGCGGGGTGGCTCCTGAGTGAGTTGTACGTCCACTGCTTCCAGAGGAAGAGGGAGACTGTCCCGGGTGCTACTTGCTAGCATTGGCCCCGGACATCAGGGCAAACTCAGCAGACACCCTGGCCGGGAGGGAGACAGACAGCAGTCTGCTGCCCAGAAGGTCATTGGCCGGGCCACCAGGCTTACAGCCCCAAGGGGTGGCAGGCTTAAGCTTGAGTGGTGGAGAGATGTGGGAAGACTTCCCACACCCCGAAGAGCCTTCTTCTGTAACTGAGATGAGGGAGGGACACTTAGTGACCAGGAGCCTGGAAGTCCACCTGGAGGAGGAGGGGGTCACTGACTTTGTCAGGGACCAGGAGCGATGTTCTGCCCAGGCCTACTTCTTGTGTTTCTCCCACTGCTTGTGTGTGTCGCTCGATTTCTTCTCTTTATGAGAAGAAGAGGATGAGGGAGAAGAAGACAAGCTTTTGCGATGAAGTTCCTTCTCCATAGCAGATACCTCTCTTTTTCAGCAGGGAAGCTTCAAGGGTCTTCTGACGCCGGAGACACATGCGTTGGTTGAAATTGTGGCAGTGCTGACAGGCCTCAATGTTGTGGTCTGGGCCTAAGCAAAAAAGGCAGGCTGAATGGCCGTCTTTACATGGGATCTGCTTGCCGCACATCACTTGGAAAGGTGCCTCTCAGCTGAAGAAGTTGGAGAAGAAGACAAGTACTTTTGGAAAAAATTCAGAAAAAGAAAAAGGCACTGAAAAACACAGTAAGATGGCAGTCAACTAGCTGAAGGTGTCTGCAGAGGTTTGACTTGCACGGTTGACGGTGGGAAGTGAACTGAGGATGGGCTGGGGCAGCCCCTTGTATACCATATGTGACGTCAGGGGCATCCCCCTGCTGGATACTTCTAGCTATAAAGTTTCCGAGGGGTCCTGGTGCCTGCCGGCTTTAGTCCTAAAGGCATTACCTGCTGCAAGAGTGAATCTTGAAGTAAGATCTGGAAAGTTCATCGTCTGGTTAAGGTGGGCCTTCAAGACAACCTTTGGGAGGAGCTTCAGGTAGGGATGAAGGTCTACCTTGTCCCTGTGGAAGATCAGATATGGAGACTCCACTGAGTGTGCCTGGAGCTTACTAATCCTCTTGGCTGATATGACGGCCACCAAGAGGGCGGTCTTCCAAAAAAGGTGCGACAACTCGCACCTGTGCATAGGCTCAAAAGACTTGCCCACGAACACTGCCGGTACCAGCTATATGTCCTAATGTGGTGGTAGCTCATGCATTGGGCAGGGACAAGTGGACAAGGCCCTTAAAAAAGCAGTTGACCACCTTTTCCTGTGCTACCATTGGCATACCAGCCTGCACCCAGTATGCAGAGATGGCTGCCAGGTGCACCTTAGGATTATCAAATGCAGACCCAACTGGGACAAGTGTCAGAGGTATTCCAAGATGTCAGCCACAGGGCAAGCAAGGAATCAAGCTCCTGGCCCTGATACCACATGGAAAACCACCTCCCTACATGGCATAACACTGGCGAGTCAACTCTTTTCGAGAAGCCTCCACAAGGTGGCGAACATTCTCTGAAAGACCCAGAGCCTGGAATTCTAGATGCTTAGGAAACAGGCTGTGAGAAGCAGGGATTGAAGATCTGGGTGCAGGACCTTCCCCTGTTGTCTGGTCAGTAGATCTGGGCGAAGAGGTAACCACCATGGAAGCCCACTGCTGAGACTCAGGAGATCTGGATACCAGAATTGGTAAGGCCAGTCCAGAGGTATAAGGATCATCCATGCCTTGTCCCTCCATATCTTAACCACCCCCTTATGGATCAGGGGAAAGGCACACAGAAGGCCTGGTTTCCAGGGCCTCGTGAGGGCATCCATCACTAGAGTCCCAAACCGGGAGGGATGGGCTCAAAACAGCCTCAGTTTCTTGTTTGCCCAGGAGGCAAATAGGTCCACCAGAGGGTTCACCACCTACTTATGCAGGGACCACTCATGCAATGTCTTGCCCACCTGGCTGAGAGAGTCTGCCCCCATTTTCCAAGCCCTGAACAATACTGGTTGCTCTCCTCTGCATTGTCTCCATTCCATTGATATGCTTCCTCATCTACAGTATGGGGACTGCAACTGTACAATACTCTTAGGATGGAGTCTGACCAGTGATGTGAACAGGAACACTACAGTATCTCGATCTGCTAATAAAGTTTCAAGCATGGCTGGGACAGAGTGAAGGGTGTAGTGGTTACTCATGGTGGTAGCAGTAGGGAGGGGAACATGCATGGGTGGAAAGTGACTGCTGTTACTCTGCATGGACAATAGTTCCCAAGGTTTGATAGGGAACTACAGGCAGACTGGACAGACCACTGGTTTTTCGATGCATGGCATGACTTTTATTTGCAGTTAACTGCTGCGTCACTCTGTTGTCCCTATTTAAATGTGTAGCTGATCATTACCCCTAGGTCTTTTCCTGCTGAGTTGCAGCAAAATTTGTTTGTTTAGGTATTAAGTTGTTTTAATATTCTTCTTACCAAGATTCATGACTTTGCATTTTGAAGTTAATCTGCCATTTTCTGCCCACTGTTCAAGCACGTCCAGGTCCTTCTGAATTTCATTAACCTTCATATAGACGCAACTACCTTCTGATTTTAAACCTTTCCAATTTAAATCAGGAACTACAATAGCAGCACTCAAAAGTATGGGTGCAAAATCTACAGCAATTAATCTTTGTTTTTACTATACCAGCATAACTTGGGATGGATAAAAAAAAATTACTGAGGTAGATCAGTGTCAAATCAATTTAGCCCTCAACCTTAAAATTAGTTGAAAACTGAGCTGCTTTATGTCTGAACAAATATCCAAACTGAACTCATCGCACATGGCATTCTGCCATGTTTGATACTGGCACCTCCGTAGAAGAATGCAAGAACTGTATGAAGCACGGCAGGTCAAGCGCTGATGCAAGCAACTAACTGAATTAACCTGTGAACTCTATCAATGACTACTGAGATGATTTGTTTCAAAAGTGAGATATACAATTCTGGTTAGAACTCAGTTTAATAGACTACAGATAGAGAACAAAATATGTTGTTTTTTTTTTTCCTCACAGAAGCTCCACGGTGAGTAAATGGCTACACAAGTCCTTTTCTGTTGATACCTTTTTCTCCTCCACCCCCAGAAGAGACTCAGGTTTTGGACCTCACCACTTGCACAACCCCATTTACCGGTAAGCCTGTGGCTCGTCACTTACCCCCACCCCAACCCACTCAGTAGCAGGAAATAGTTCTAACAGGGCCAACAAATTCCATAATAGGGGAAGGGGTGAGGGGCACTCCATTATCCTTCTGAGGGGTCTGATTTTTCCTGTTCATTCAACCCCGCTGCAGTACCGACACTTTTTTAAATTAATTTGTTTATTCTCCTTGACTTGGCCAGGAGATGTAACCCACATCGGTCTGCCAGGCCCCTGCAAAGATACCAGACTTCATGCTGCTCATCATTAAGGTTTTTTTTTCTGCTGTGTGTGCTTTCCCCATGCCACCCCCCCCCCCCAACTTGATGGAGGCAGACGTGCAGTGACTTCAGCACAGTCGGGTGCCCTCCCACCCTTGACGTGCAGGCATCCACCACCTCTGCTAATCAGGCCTCAATACTGGTCAGAGGCTCACCTGCCTCTAGCCACTGCTAGGGGTCAATGTGTTGCCAGGCGCCAGATCCCTCCCTCTCGGAGAATGCAAGCAGTCTGACAGACCCTCAGCCCCCCGGCCCTCTGACAGCCTGGATTTACTCCTGAACCTGGGCCAGCACAGTCTCAAGCAGCAACGCTACTGGTGCACCAGAGTGCTGGCTAAGTACGAGCACACTGGCCACATATAAGTGTACATGTACAGCTATCAGAATCTCCTCCAAGCCCCAGCAAGGGGAATCTGCACATTGTACTCACTTCGCTGCCTACCCCACGAGAGGAAATAGTACTCCGAGATGCTTCTCCAACCTTCCGCCTAGTTGGTTACAACAGCACTATCATATCAACTGTGGTTGCTTTATCATTAGTTTACCTCCTTGGATGGTTTTCTGAGCACATCTCCAACGCCACCCCCACTTCTCAGTCCATGACTCAATACAGTAACGATGCACATCAGAAGAGTCTCACATGTATGCTCTTTATATTCCTCCTCATCCTCCAGAGTCGACTCTGTAAACAAAGGTTACAAAGGTACAGTGCTGTCACAAGTTGTTTCATTCCTTTTTCGATTTTTACTAAGTGTACAAAAAACTAAAATGAACGTGTTTATTCTTAAACAGAACCACTAATTTTCCAATCATTTCCAAAAAATAATTCTATCTCATAGTTTTTAATGCTTGAAATTATATTTCGAAAGCTGCATCTTTAGAACTGTAAGGCTTAGAACCCTAAGTTTTCTTTTTATGAAAGATTGGAGTCCTATCAACATGACAGTTCTCATGTTGATACATGTCTGTACATCGATAGAATACGTTGCTGAAAAAACACAAGATTTAAAACATTGCCTAACCATGTTATGTTTTCATACAATGATGCACAGTATGGAAGATTCAGCAACATTATATGGTAATCTATCAATTTAGCAGACACTAATCTTTCATTAAAAAACATTACTTTTCCAGCCCTGAAGGTCCCAAAATAGTCCCATTTTAAAGGAATAAAGTTCCATATTCAGGTTGGTGAGGTGCTTACAGGATAGTATCACGCTAACTAGACATAGTGCATCTGAACATGGTGTGGGCCCTCTATGCCATACACAGTGGACAGCTCAACTGTGCTATATACACCCCTGTGCCCATGCAAATGGGGGAGTCCTCTTGTATACAGTGGTATAATTCAGGGGATTTTGGAAGCAGTGCTAATTAATGCTTCCAAAACTTAGATCAATGTGCACAGTGGTGTAGTGCTTTGCTTGAGAAAGCATGGGATAATTAAGCAATAAGGCACGCCAAGGTGTGTGTTATCGTGTAATAACGTCACTCCTGGGGTGGGTTGAAGCACGAGGCAAAGCCGAGTGCTTCCACCACCCAGGAGACGTTATTACACGATAACACACACACCTTGGAGTGCCTTATTGCAATTACACAATGGCTCAATGTTATAGAAACCAAAAAATAAAAATAAAAATGTTTTTAGTATTTTTAGTGAGACAGTGTATCTTTGTTTCTGAAAAAAAAAAAGTGGCTCATAAGGATCATCAGGATCATCCAAAAAATCTATACAGTGATGTTATTGTGTAATAACATCACTGTCTCAGGCACACATTGACCAATCAGAGTCCAGGAAATTTTCTTGCCATTGTATAATAAAGAATACCAATGATATGGGGTTTGAAATGTTCTTAAAGATGAATATGAGAGGTACAAAAAGGATATATAAAAATCATTATCAACCTGTTCTATTTAATATAGGCTTTTAATCATTGAAGGGTTCAATTCTCAATGCTAATTATAGAAAGAAAGAAAGAAAGAGAAAAGGGCCGGTTGACCCACCCAGTCTGCCCAGACGTTCCCCAACTATTCTGTCTCTGCAAGCAGTGTCTGGTCTCCAGCAACCCTCCTACCTAATATACCCCAATGTCTATCCCACACATATCTGAAGCCCCCCTACTATTCCAGCCTCCACCACCTATACTGGCAGTCTGTTCTGGGTGTCTACTACTCTTTCAGCGAATAAATATTTCCTCACATCGCTCTTTAGCTCCTGACAACCCTCAGCTTCATTGTATGCCCTCTGCAATTTTCAGTTACAGCATATTATTTCCCACTTCGCTTTTCTTAAATTACTTTTTTTTTATTTGATCTAGAATCATACTGCCATAAAAATCAGGTATGCGGGATGCCTATGCCCTCAAATAAGGCCAAACTATGTCTTCAGCTTGGAGACTCCCTTGCTGACTGTCTTGCAAAAATGTAAAAGATGTGGCACACTCCACTGTAGACCACCCCAAATTCGCACTGAAGTAGTGCTTTTTTTTTTTTTTTTATTTATATTTTCTGCATTTCTTTGCCCCATTTTCTCCCTGTTTCCCAGAGCACCAGCACACGGGCATCATGCATGCACAGAGGCACACACGCCCCATGATGCCGGCACAGCTCCTTCTGCCCCGCCTGCGACTATCGCCGAACTCCCTCAGGCTAGCGCTGCCATCCATTCTCCACTGGGTGGCGGCCAGTGGCCAGGGAGCCTGCAGTTCCTCCCAGGAGGAGAGAGCTGCCTTGACTCGTGTCCTCCTCATCCCCCCTCCCGGCCAGCCCACGACAACCCAGGCTTGTTCCCAAACCTGGATCGCTGGTGCAGCGCAGGTGTGGCGTCCAGCACCTCAACACTCAGCACTACCGGGCTGGCCTGAAGTAGTGCTTTTTGAGCTTATGAAGCCTGTAAAGTGACATTTATTGTTCCCCTTAGATTAATTTTCAACTGTGTGTCATCCCCAGAAATTGCCACGAGCTGACATCCCTGCCAACAAGAAGGGGCAGGTGGGAGGGTGAGCTGTGGCTCTATGGAGGGAGATATCCTCAAAGAATATTAGAGCACTACTAGGTCTGCAGTACCACTTGGATATCCCAAACAAAGCTTCATTTTTGGTGTTTTTTTCTAGCATAACTTATCTACAGTTCTATGTCTGTGGATACTGGTCAAAGATGTAAATTCCTAATTATACAAAAAAACAACCACAGGGAAATTACTCGACAGGTCCTGTGGAACTTAAAAACAAGTATTATTTGCAGTATAACACATCCCTGCCCCACGTCAGAACTTTATGCTATCACTGTCAGACTTCATGGGAAATCACAGGCTCAGCATATACTGTGCAGAATTCATGGGAGTCAGCTAGCATGTTACACTCAAGCAAACAGTTTGATGGGCTATGCCTGTGTATAACTGCAAGGACAACCTCAGGAATGGAGGACTACCTTGTCTAATATTATACTGCTTGTACCCTGACCTTGTTCTAAACTGTATTTTCACTCAACCTCTTATGTCGACTGTTCTGACCTCCTCCCACTGTATTACCTATTTCATGTGCTGCGTCACATGGTGTGCTTATGTATCGTCTTCTTGTATTCTCCCGGGTCGTGCCTGAAAATAGGCATTCCCATGCCTAGTGCACCCACTCGGTTACCAAAAGCAAATAAATAAATAAAATCTCTGCCCCATAAGCATACACCGAGCTGTGAGAATCACAACAACTCTAGCTAGTTCTGAAAACTGGTGATCTGGAATGGTTTTCCTTGCCCAGACGTAGGGCCACTAACAGAAGTTTACGTTTTCAAGACTGTTCAGTAGCGACACCCGACTTACAAAAATTCCATTTTTATTAGTAGGCCTAAAGATATTTTTCAGAATCAGATTTTTCCTTTTTTTAACTGTTTTCCCTTTTAAGATTGTGTGCAACAAACTATGTTGGGGAAAACTGCCACGGATCCCCCAAGAAGCACGGTGCCTGTAGATTAAAGGTGTTTATTACTTACCGTTGCCATGTGGGTAGGCCAAGGTACTTTGAGTTCTTATGAGTAGGGATGTAAGTTTGTCATGGCAGTCACACATGTCATTGATTCCATGAGGTTTGATCTCTATTCAGGACATCCATGACTTTCACTAGTGTCATCAGAATGTAGCAATGACGACAGTGCCACAGCATTTACTACTGTTTACTAATGATTTCATGAACAAACAATGAGTCATTAAAACCTCATCCATAACAAACTTACATCCCTACTTATGAGCATTTGAGGGCAGTTCTTTAAATGTTAGTAGGCAGCATGGGGGAAGTAGCTGGTTAGAATAGTACATCCTATTGTAGGCCGAGTAAGCATTAAGGCACGAAGGAGGTGGGCTCTAATGCTGGATTGATGCGTGGAGGCGATTGGGTGCCGAATGGCCAGGGCGGGCTACCATGCATCAATGGCGATAAATCCCATCAGAGACCACCGGAGCGGGCACGCGCTGGTAACAGGGCACAAGACTGCTGAGGAATTCTGAGGCATGCAGTGTGACAGCCGAAAGAAGACGACGCGGACAAGTGGAACTTTTAACATATTCTATCTGAGTAACAGAAACAGCTGTACTACACCTCACATACATACTGGTGTGCTGAACTACGCCTGCTGCTGTAGTCGCCCTGAAAGAACCAGATAACAGTTGTGTGATGTCCTGCAGTGCTGTGTGCGGTTGTTCAGCCGTTATTCGTGCTCGGAGGTCTGCATCTCTGATTTCATGGGGTCGGGACGCCTCGGCTTGCGGCAGCGGGCATCTCGAACTTCCTACTTCCGGGTCCCGCTTGGATTGCTGCCCAGGTGCCTTGCGTTACAGCTTGTCTCTGTGCTAGGCTGGCGCACCCATCTCCGCTGTCTGATGTGCAGAAATTTGTCAGTGGGGCGCCGCGGTGCAGTCCGTGGGGAACAAATTAACAGGTACATGCAGTGAGCGTCGCTCGCACCGGATCCCAGGCCAGTCATGGTTTCGGTCCGGAGTGGTGAGTGTCTGCGTCTGCGCAGGGTTGCAGGGGTGCCACTCGTTGCCTGCATAACGGCTGCTGGTGCTGGGGATGGGGTGGTGCGGTCTCGGAACACTGCACCGTTGATCTTCCACCCCCCCCCGGATGTTCTGCCACTCTCCTCCGCGACTTGCGGCTCACAGGAGCCGCTCGTGGCGCAGTTCGTCTCCCTTCCAGATGGCACCCAGTGCTGCTAGGCAGGGGTCTGGCTGTGGCGGTACTGCGAGCCGGGCACGGCATGTACGTGCGTGTGACCGCTGCCTGCCGCGCGTGACTGCCCTACGCCTATCGGCTCGCTCCCTCACAGGCACACTATTGATGCCATGTTACAAGTGTGGTTGCTGCCTGTGAAAGAGGTGCCTGACTGGGGGAGGGGCTGAAAAGGCTTAGCACATTAGTTCTCCGACTTGGTCATAGTGACCCTCCCCCAAGCCATGGAAAAGATCACGAGCCTCCCCCCACTACTGAAACAATCTTGTGCCTCCCCATACAAAAATAGCACACTTTGCACAATTCACCAGGAATAAAGTGAAACTCCTTTGAGCATTTGGCTGTCAATTTATTCAGCTTATTGTAACTCTCCCCACTTGTAGCGTCCTCCCTCCAGCCAACCTACTGAGACTACTTGCCCCACTATTTTCACTCTCAAACCACTGATACCCCTTGCTGCAATACCTTCATTGACCAAACTGCTTTGTTTCCCCTCTATCTGGAATAACCTTCCTATCAACATCTGCGTCTCCCCTCCTTACACTGCCCTTAAGCAACATCACAGGTAATCATTGTGCTCTCTTCTGTTCTTGCTTCTAGCATCTCTCTGCTTAACCCTTGTATTTGGGCTGCACAGCCACCAGTCTAATTGGTCAGTTGTTACCTCATTATTTGTTTATTGTTCCTACTTGTTTACACTTTTGTTAATTTTGTATTATCTTTTGAATCACACTCACTCCTTCCCCTTCTCTGGGTATACCTGGAATGAGCCTTGGCTTAATCTGCCTTTCCAGGGCACTGATATGTAAATAAATACATAAATTCACCTACTATTATCCTCTTTCAGTTTGCTTTATACCTTCTCATTAAATATCTAAAACTCAAAATTTAAATACAGCACTTTCTAGACTTGCTTGAGGCTCCCTTGTAACAGGTTGAGGCCTCCCCAGGGATGCAGGCCTCATCATTTGAGAAACCCTGGTCTAGTGCATTCTAGCAGGGAGTGGAATATTTAAATGGCTAGTCAGCCAGAGGCCCTGATCTGGGAGGACTGACATAGGTAAGAAGTACAGATTCCACAGAGCTCACAAGAGCAGTAGAGTGGAAGAATTGGCCAGTTAATGAAGTCAGCCAAGCTAACCAAGAGGCCAGGTGAGATGGAAGACCAGCCAGTGTACAGATCAGAAGGACAAGTTAACCTGAGAGGCCAGCCACACCTTTGTGTAAACTTAAGTGAACTGCAGGTTACCAGGGAGGATGGAAGCATCTTTGTGCACTGCCAGGGCTACATGATGTTCTCCTGTCAGCAAGGGGGGAGGGTACATCTGTAGCTGCTATAAGTAGGTCAATGTTCTGTAGAGGTGCACTGCTAGTATGGAAAGGGGAGGAGGGCAGTAAGCGGGGGTGGAGAGAGGAACAGGCTAGGTCCCAGAACACTGGGAGGGAAGTGGACCTGGTGCACTGCAAGCGCTGTAATATAAAAACCATTCTGCCTATAGAGAGCAGCAGGGACATATCTGTGGCCACTACAGGATGGTGCTCTCAGGATGTACACTGCAAGGCTCGAGTGGCAGTTGGAGGCACCAATCTTATGCAGGGATTGCAGCAAGCACTGGAGGAGGATAGAGGGAGGAGCCTAGGGACATGTGCACTAGGTTGGGAGAGCAGTTGTTAGGCAGGAAAGGAAGAAGGCTAGCTGGGACTGTGATCTCTAGTAATAGGTATAGGGTATGGACCCAAGTAAGAAGGGAGGTAGCAGGCATAGTCATAAGACAGCACCATCACCACTGGGCACCAGAAACCAGTATCATCAAGCTGGCACGATTGACAGGACTCAACAGGTGACTGGAGCTGAAGGGGCATTCCAGTCACCAGGACTCCCAGCCCCCCAAAATGTAAAGGGCTGGGCAGAAAGGCAAGGTAGTAGTCATAGTGGATTTCATAGTCAGGGCAGTGAGTAAGATGCAGGGGCACTGCTGGACCAAAACGGTAACTCAGGCAAGGTGTTTTACCTGCCTAGAATATGCAATGAATCAGTATTATGCAGGGTCAAGTACTGCAGTGGGGAGGGGGTGTAGAATTTCACTGTCCATGGTACTAGGGATGTTCCTGAATGGAACAGTGTCCATGTTGATTTTTTCATCAGGCTCCAGGGCTTATAAGGAACTTGGGCAGACTGGATGAACCACTGGTCTTTTTCTGCCATCACTGTCCATGTTTCTGTGTTTTCCAAGATCATCCCCCAGTCCTGTGGGTTGGTGAGAAGCTGCAGCAGACCATTTAGCAGGCCAATGTATAGTGAAGGGTGCTGGGTGCATTGTATTACTAAGGGCAGGAGGCAGATGTAGGGTATAACCAGTGGAAAGGAAAGCTGGGGAGCACAATAAGGGGAGCCCCCCTGCCCCTGGGGGGGGGGCCAAGAAAGCATGAAGGGTCAACAATCTTCACCAGCAAGCAGGACACTATGAGGAGCGCACCTAGCAAAATGGACAAATTTGAGGGCCTAATGCACTTCAAAAGCCAGGAAGCAGTGGAACTTGTAGACCTGATTTTTTTTTTGGGGGGGGGGTAGAGAATGACTGGAACATCAGGATAGAGGCATACTGGCTATTCTGAAGACATAGGCCCAACAGGAAAGGGTGTGGGGTGGCTCTGTTCATAAAGGAAGGAGTCTCTATGGAGGACAAGGAGAACATCAAGGATACAAACTGTGCCACAGAATTCATTTGGTTTAAGCTAGGTGCAGAGGGATGCAAGAAATGTTTTTAATTTTTTTGCACCACCTGTCCCATATTATCAGCCCTACCTCCTCGACCCACTGCCCCTTCCCCATAACCGATCCTAGATTCACCCTGGTTTACCCCTCCCAAGGTGGGGCCCGCTGAGACGACCCCATCCCATGGAGACAGATCCAAGTTACTGGCCGCATCACCACAACCAGCAGGGCTCCCTAGGCTTACGCCCGGGTGGGGCCATGGGGATGGGCCATCATGGAACTCTGTCTCAGTCGAGAGTCCGAGTAATTTGGGGGAGACACGGTACCAGGAGGGTGGCATCATTCCCTGAGACAGGCAGCATTTTTGCGGATGCTAATCCCCTCATGAGGAGGGACGTGCAATGACGTCAGTGGGGCAAACACGACATCCATCCCACCTCCCCACGTATCAGGTGCCAGTCGCATCAGATCCTCCAGCCTCCACCAGGGAGCTACAGTTTTGCACCAGACACCATCACATACACCCCCTCCTCCCCGCCGGGGGACAGCAGTCCATGGGATGCTCAATTCTCCTCCCCCCGGCCGGCCCTCCGACAGACCGAGTCTGGATTCGAACCCAGATAGCCGGTGTCGTGAGTGGAAATCCTACCCATGCACCATCAGGCAGGACACAAGAAACTTACAACTGATGTGTGCTACAGGCCTTCAAATAGCTCAGCAAAGCATGATGCCCAGTTGGTTAGGAAAAATACCAGCACGGTGCTGACCTTGAGTTACTTTAACCTACTAGGCCAACACTGGCATGTTGAGAAAATTAATGGCTGGGCTGAGACAGACTTCTTGTCCATGTTTGAGGACTGCTTACTAGAACAGCATGTCCAACAGGAGATTAGGTATAAAGACACCTTTGACCTTCTTCTGATCTATAAGGATGGGCTATGTCTAGTGTAAACATCAGGGAACCTGAAGCATGCTGTTGACCACAAGCAGGTAAGCCTTCTCTATGGTGACAAGAACGACCATCTAAGCCTTAGCCACCAGGACCTGGAACTTAAGAAAGGCATGCTTTTCCAGGATGAAGGACCTGGCTGCCAGTGTCTTGAGCAGCTGGATGAAGCTGGTAATGCAAAACATGTGCCATTTGTTGTTAAAGGTACTTGAAGCAGCCACTTAGGTATGTATCCCTATAAGCAATAAGGGAAAAGGTCCAAAAAGTGGACCCCCGGTTCAACAGGGACATAAGCCAACTAATCTTGAACATAAAAAGTCTAGGACTGCTAGAACAGGACATGTTGCCTTCAGGCCGGAGTACATAGTGGCACTAAGACTGCATGACGAGAATTAATAGAGCCAAAAATGGACTGGAAGCCAGGATAGAAGTAGGAGCTGCACCAACACCAAAGCCTCTTCCGGTAAAAAAATGGGAGGAAAGTAAAAGAGAATTTATATTTTTGCAAAGTGGTGATTGGAGAGGCAAACTGAGGCCATTTGTTGCCAGTTGTGACCAGGGGTGGGGGTGTATTAAACTGATAAATTGGAAAATGCAAAACTCCGGTCAACAATATTAAATCAGCAAGAATCAAAAATAGAATAAAAAAATAGTACTGTACCAAATTGCAAGAAAAATAATCTAGATAAGGCACACTATTCAATAGAATCTGGAGATCTGGGTTGCAACAAAACAAAAGTTGAAATACAGTTGCAAACAGTAATCCCAAGAGGTACTCAACTGAGCCAAGGGAGTCCTTACTTAATTCCAGGGGGGAGAGTCAGTTTCACTAAGGGGAAACGCATGAGTCAGGGGTTGTCCACAACTATGAAGATAGGGGCAGGAGGCGAAAGGAAAGGAGGATGCAAATAGTACAGGGAAGGGAGGGGTTCGCTGTAGAAGGTGAGAGAGGAATGGTCTTGAAGGAGTGCAGAAAGATGAGGCAAGAGAGGCAGAGCTGACAGCCACAGAAGTCTTTTCCAAATGAGGTAAGATATGGGAAGAGAAAGACTGCCTAGCAGAGGTTGTTTTTTTTTGTTTGTTTTTGTTTTATTTTTTTGTTTAGCAGGAACAACCAAGTAACTAGTGTCAGAGGAGCAGAGGGTGGAGAAGGGGAAAGAGGATACTGAACCAGAATTTGGAGAGAAATAAGGGCCACTGAGAAAGGGGAAGGTAAGGAGATGGAGTAGAGGGAATAATGAGGAGGCTGGGGAGGACAGTAGAGGATGAAAAGGAAAAAGAATGGATGACCGATTTTTTTTTTATTATTATTATTTGCATTTCGGATTAATACCTATGAGCCAAAGGCTCTTTTATACAGGCCCCATGTCATGAATACACAGATTGGTACATACAATGTGCAGTTAAGCATTGATAAAAGTTATAAAACAAGAAATAGAAAATAAACAAGTAAGACAAAAGATAACGGATGGCTGACATAGTATATGAACAGGATAAGGCAGTACATTAGCTAGGTAACAATTAGTCAAACTAGACTGAAGTTGCAAAGGTGGTGTCCAGCAGACACATACAATACAGTTATAGGATTGCAGCCAGAGGCCTTGTCCAGCAATGAAAACAGAAAAGAAGGCATGAAGTAGTCAGAGCCAGAGGACAAACAGCAGTGGTCAGGATGGGGAAAGAGTGTGGTTGGGGGGGGGTGAGTGGGAGGAGTAGGAGTAAGTAAAGAGGGGAGGGGGAGGTGAAAAAGGACCAAAGGCAATAGGAAGGCATAGAATTGTAAGTGGCAATCTCTGAGTTTAGGTGAAGCAGCCACAGGTAGCACGAGTCACAAGGAGCTGACGTAGTTTGTGTTTGAATAGGCCAAGAGTGGCAGCGTTAGAGACCTCATGGCGTAGCGAATTAAACAGTTTGGGGGCTCTACCTGCGAATGACTGCTGGCCTTTAGATGTGCGGCAGAGAAGGATTTGCAGAGCTGAGTTTCCAGAGCTTCTGGTAAGGCAGGCGCAGGTAGATGGGCAGAGGAGCTGCTGTACCCCAGTGGGCATGAGACCAAGGGAGGCCTTTTTTTTGTTACCAGGCAGGTTTGGTAAGTGATACTTCCCTGGAGCTGGAACCAGTGCGCCTGTTCATAAAGGTCACAGGTATGCGTGCAATAGGTAGCCCCAGTAAGTAGACAGCATGCCTTGTTCAGTGCAGTGGAGAGTCATGCCCGATACAACATGGCAAAGGCATATTTTGAGGCAGCACTCCATACTACATCCGCCAGGAAGATCATATTAAAGACCATCTTCCAGTGACCAAGAAGAAGAAGACAGGGGCCTGGATATTCAGACTGCACCAGGCTGTGGCGCAAGCCTGGGCGCAGCACAACATGGCTGCGCAGGGGTGTTGACAGGGTAATATTCGACGGAGCTGCGCCATGGCAGCTCAGCGTTGAATAGCGCACCTTCATCACCCGCAGTGCGCATGGCACAGTGGCACTGCACCAGCACAAGTGGCCAGAGTGGAGCAGTGGTATGCGCTATATTACCGCGATATTCAAAGGTGCACATGCAAATGGGGCCATAATGCAAGCAAGACGCAAATGGGGCCATTTGCTTATCAATATGGCCCCATTTGCATGCAAGTGCACCAATCCCCGGCGAATTGCACCTGGTGCCCTGCCAGGCTGCAGCCGGTGACTGACACCCCCTGCACAGTGCAGCAATGTGCCCCACTGCCCGATTGCAGGCATATGTAGAATTAATGAATCGTCCAATGTCCCTGGTGGTCCAGTGGACCGTTTGCAGCCCGATCGCGGGCACAAGGTGAATTTAAATCCGTCCTATATCCCTGGTGGTCCAGTGGACCACTTGCAGCCTGATCGCGGGCATAAGGTGAAATTAAATTAGGTCCTATATTCCTGGTGGTCCAGTAAAGCTGCGCGGCCGGTCGCGGGTGTCAATACAAAGAATGCCACATCAAACCAACCCTGGTGGTCTAGCGGTACCCCCCCTACCACCCACCCACTAAGCCCCACTCCCCCCTGGTCAGGCAGCTCCCACCCGCTTCCCGCCCGTCGCCTGACACTGTATGGTAGGGCTGTGTGCCCACTGGTCCACAGCATGAGCCAATGGGTGTGCAGCCGTGCCACTCACAGTCAGATATGTGAATGGATCCAGTCGGGCGGTGGGCGGCAAGCGGTTAGGAGCTGCCGCCCACCGCTGACTGGGGCGGTGGGGCCAGTGGGCGGGAGGAGGGAGTGCAGCCAGACCACCAGCTTTGGTTTGATGCGGCATTCTTTTGTACCGACGCCTACAATCGGCTGCGGTCCACTGGACCACCAGGGATATTGACGCTTAACTTCTACGTGATGTCCACGACATTGGCATCGGGGCACCACCACGAAGGTGCAGCCGGAGCGCTGGGTGGCCACCCACAGGTGGCAGCCGCGGTTGCACCTGCAATACGGCAGCTCACCTGTGGGTGGCCAGCCGCTGTTCCCATTTTTTGGCTCACCTGTGTGCAACGCATAGGGGTTATGCATGAGCGGCTCAGCACATCCTGGGCTGAATATCGGGATGTGCAGAGTATGCATGGGCACGCGCCCCCACTGCGCCACATACATTACTGATGTGCTCCGGTGCACGGGATTTGTGCCAGGCACAATCCCTGTTTGAATATCATGCCGGGGCACATCAGTGGGTTGGCACTGGCGCAACCCTTCTGAATATCCGGTCCTCGATTTCTTGCAGCACAGTGCGCTCAGTTTTAGGGTCTGTTTCATACAGACAGCATTGAGGTGGTAAAAGAGGTTTAGATTTTGTTCCAGCAACACTCATTATTTGAAGTGGGGAACTTCAAGAGGGAAGCCATCCTGAGTCCTGAAGATCAATATAGTAATGTGGTGCCTGTCAAGGTGTGTTTAGCTGCCAGAGGTCAAAAACCATTTTGTAGCATTAAGCCCATTAGATGTGGGTGGAATCAGTGCTGAACGTTATCAAAAATAGGCTGTAGATTCCAGCTCAGGGGCTGAAACTCCAAAAGTAAAAAGTACTGGGTCATCCATGGGCATGTAAATGTATGAAGAGACACATACTGAGGGGACATCATTTAAAGAGAGATGACAAATGGTACGGGGCTCGGGACTGAGCCCTGAGGAACACCGGAGGAAATGGGTAGGGATAGAAAAAAGGCATCGCCTACTTTGACCGAATGGTGTCTGTCAAACAGGTAGGAATGGATCGCACTGACAAATGTCAGATGCAGCCGTTCATGCGAGTTTGTCAATTATGAGGGGATGGGACAGTGTTGAAGGCCTTGGCAAGGTCAACAAAGTCAGTGGCAGTAAGCACCACCTGATCCATCACTTTCAGAATGGAATCACTGAGTCTCAAAAGTGAGAGAGACTGGAACAGGATTTATGGAAGCCACACTGTAAGGGGCTCCGAAGTAGGAGGAGTCTGAAAGGGAGAACTGGGAAGAAGTACTCTGTCTTGCCTTTTAAAAAGATCAGGGAGAATATACAGCTGTGGTTTCCAGGGAAGGAGGAGTCACCCTCTTTTTTTTTTGGGGGGGGGGGAGAACCCTTTTCATGGCAGAAATGTTGGAAAGGTGATAAGAGAAGTTTAGAAAGAAGAACTGGGGAGGCAATGGAAGGAGGAATGAAGGAGTTTAGGACAGAGATCTGAACTTCTACCCTTGGTGAGAGTGAAGTACAGAAAAACAGAGTAGCAGCAGAAATTATGTGGAAGAAGCAGAAGGTAAATGGAGGAGGTACAGGAAATGAGATGGAAATGGAGGGGGGATTAAGGGCAAAGGAAGTAGGGCCAGAGGAGGAGGGAGAAGAGAGAACACAAGTAGTGACATCTTTATTAAAAATAATGGCAGCAGAAAGGGGGTCAAATACTGTGAACCCTTGGACTTAAGGACTGGGGTTGTAGACTAGGGGTAAGAAGCAAAGACTGAAGGAATGCTTCATCCCTACTGGAAGGGCTGGAAAAACTCACTGGAGAAGGAAGGTTGATCCCTCCAGGGAAGACAAAGGTAACCATTGTGACTATGTCCCTGGACTGAGTCTCTGAAATGAGAGAAAAGGGGAGCAATCTGTCAAAGGAGCCAGGGGGAGGGGTGGTTGTAATAATAAAAAGAATATTTAGTTTTTGTGTTTAAGGAGTCGGGGGGGGGCCCAATGGCATCAGGGGTAGCCACGAAATTGATGAAGATCACACTCATCTTGATAGCAGACTACGGGGAGAAGATCAAGTCAGTTAAGTCTCAAGGGGCAGATTAGATATGCCCAAGGATCACAGTGCCGCTTAAAGAACTGCTGCTGGGGCCTGTCACATTAATCTTTTTATGGGTCTGTCTGGAAGGGTGTGGAGTAGGAGAACTGGGAAATGGGCAAAGTGGTCTCCATTTTCAATAAGTAGGTGAGGTAAGACCTGGGCAACTACAGGGCTGGTCAGCCTGACATCCATGACCAAGAACAGAATAATGAAGCACTTGTTCAAGGCCAAGGTTCTTGCACCCTCTCAGCATGGCTTTATGAGGGCCAAACCATCTTCCAGAGGGCAACCAGGGAGTGGACATGGGCCGGGCCATAGACATAGTCTATATGGACTTCAGCATGGCCAGTGACACTGTGGTGCATGGCAAACTGCTTGGCAATGTCACAGTCATATCTTATTATTAAAGAATAGATCAACATTGAGCAAAGAGCTCATTTTCAACGGTCTCCTGTGTGCACATAACAGTTTCATATTAAGAGCAATACAATGTCACATAAAATACATAAAAACTAACAAATACAAACCATAACTGATAATACATTATACAACAATACTCTGAAATTTCTATACCTGGACATACATACAAACTGAAGAAAACCTAGAACCATACTGTACAAGATGTGGTCAAAAACATGAGAAACCATGTCGAATGATAGTTATACAGCATTGGCAGATAGTTACACTAGCTGTGGGGGAGGCTGGGGATTCCACTGTGGAGGGAGGAACAGTGAGGAACCTAGACAGGACTTACCCTGGATGGGGAGAAGGTGTTCAGGGAATAATGGATGGGAGGGAAGAATCCAGAGGACAAAGCAGACAAGAAAGGAAGGGGAAACACAAAGACACCAAGGTTATTAGAGAAGGGTGATGGAGGAGGGAAAGTGAGAACCAACAGCAGTGTAGGTGCATGTTGGAGGGTGTTATGCCTCAAGGCCAAGAGTCTGAGTAATAAGATAAATGAGCTCCAGGCTTTGGCGGCAGACTCTGGGCTGGATCTAGTGGGCGTTATAGAAACTTGGGACAGTGTGAACTACGACTGGGACATAGTGATCCCAGGCTACCCTTATACAGGCAAGATAGAGAGACAGGTAGAGGTGGAGGAGTTAACATCTACATCAGAGAAGGGATCAAGACAGTAGACGATGCTACCATTACCACTGTGGGTTCAGCTCACACAGCTGTCAGGTAGGAAGACTTGCACAGGGGTAGTTTACAGGCCACTGGGGGCAGGAAGAAGAGAGACATAAGGAACTGGGTGATTAAGTATGGGAAGGGGGGTGCCAAACGGAGTCTGTAATAGTGGGAGATCTCAACCTGTCAGACACTGATTGGAACATCCCAATGGCTAGGAGTGGCAGAAGCCAGACCTTGCTTGATGTCTTGCAGGACTGGATTCTGACACAACAGATCAGGGATCCTACTATACTGCCAGCCATTCTAGATGTGGTACGCACCAACTTGGAAAGAGTAGGCAGAGCACAGGTCGGGGAATCACTGGGTTCAGTGATCACAGTAGTATACAATTAAGACTATGTGGTCTTGGTCACCTGTAAGCCCTCGTCTAATGTTGATATGCTAGACTTCAGGAGAGTGGATTTCAGCTATATGATTGAAATTGCGCTGGACAGGTTAGCTGGGGTAGACAGTCAGGGTAGTGGACATAAGATGGGGGTTATAAAAGGGGCCATTCTCGAGGCAACAAAAATATGCACAAGAACAGTTATCGAACATATGAAACTGCCAGCAGATACAAGTCATTCGGTCTATCTAGTCTGCTTGAGTGTGCAGCACTTCAGTCCATTACACTGCAGCTGCCTTCCCTCCCTCATATGCCCTCCCCAGCCATCTCCCACCCCCTCCCAGGTTGTACCCTCCCCTTGAATCTGTTCCACCCCCTCTTGAAGCCCCCAACACTCTGCAGTGATACAACTTCCTCTGGCACAGCATTCCACCCTGCCACCACCCTTTCTGAGAAATAGTGCCTCCTCAGTTCCCTCTTGGACCTGCCCCCTTCCAACTTCATAGCGTGCCCCCTGGTTTTCCTTCCGCCCTCAGACATACAGACATTCAGATCTGGTGTCTACTCTGCTCAAACCCTTCAGGTACTTGAAGGTCTCAATCATATCCCCTCTCTCCCTCCTTTCCTCCAGTGTATACATATTGAGCTCCTCAGTCTCTCCTCATATGGTCTGTTCCCCAACACCATGATCATTTTTGTTGCCCTCTGCTGTACCCCTCCAGTAGTCAGATGTCCCTTTTCAAGTAGGAGCGCCAGAAATGTACATAGTAATCTAGATGTGGTCTCAACAGGGACCTGTACATGAGCAAGATGACCTCCCCACTCCTAGAAGTAATCTCCCTTGCTATGCACCCTAGCATCCTGTTTGCCTTCGCTGCTGCCTTCCTGCACTGAGCAGAGTGGTCCATCTCCTCAGTTACCAGCACTCCCAGATCCTTCTCCTCCTCCTTGGATTTTGTTAATGGGACACCCTCCAGCCAGTAATTGTGTCCTGGGTTCTTGCCTCCTAAATGCATCACTTTGAACTTGGCATTGAAACCAAGTTGCCAAGTGTGAGACCATTCCTCCAGTTTTGCCAAATCCTCCTTAGTACTTTTGCCCCCCATCTACCTTGGCACAAATCTTTGTGTCATCTTCGAAGAGACTGATCTTGCTCTTAATCCCTACTGCAATGTCAGCTATGAAAATGTTAAACAGAACCAGTCCCAGCACTGAGCCCTGTGGTGCACCACTTGCTACTGCCCTGGGTTCAGATGCCCCCACCCCACACTACTACCTTCTGCTGTCTACCCTGCAGACCCATCTGGCCAGTTTCCTCCCTGCTCCCAGACTCTTCAACTTGCAGGTCAGCCTACAGTGTGGCACTGAATCAAAGGCCTTGCTGAAATCCAAGTAGAGGGCATCCACTGCATGTCCCCTGTCCAGTGCCCTCATAAACCAGTCATAAAAATCAACCAAGTTTGTCTGGCAGGATCTGCCCAAGACAAACCTGTGCTGCCTGCTGTCCAGGAGATTGTTATCCTCAAGACATTACACCAGTCTTTTCTTGAGGATTGTCTCCATCTGTTGAATAGCACCCCCCCCCCGGGTCAAGAGAAACAAGTATATAATACCAATGTGTTTCTGTGAAAGGGTCAGGATGGCAGTGGGGGCTAAAAAGAGGGCCTTTATAAGGTACAAAGGAAATCAGGGGGATAGAGAATGGTATGAGTACCAGGAGAAAAAATAGAGAGGCTAAGAAGGCAGACAAGATTGCAAAGGCAGACACAGGGCTGTGTATTGCAGAGGGGATCAAGTAGGGGAAAAACAGTTCTTTAGATATACAAGAGAAAAAAGAAAGATGGGAAGGGGAATTGGCAGGCTAATGGAGGGGGCAGAGTAATACAGGAGGACGGGAAGAAAGCAACTGTACTAAGTAACTACTCCTGCTCAGTATTCACTAGCGAGAATAGCAGGCCCTTGCCACAGAATGGCAAAAAGGCAGCTGATACAGAGGTCTGAAAATAAAACTGTAGAAATTTACTGGTGAGAGAGTCCAAAAGGGACTAGCAAATCAGAATGTAAATAAGACCTTTGGGCCAGATGGGATGTATCTGAGGGTGCTAAGGGAACTGGTATTGTTGTTGGCCAATCTCGGGGGCATTACTCAACAGCTCTATGCCGAAGGGTAGGTCCCAGAGACTGGAGAATGCAGGATGTGGTCCTATTGCACAAAGAAGTGTTCAAGGAGCAGCCAGGAAACTAGGCCTGTCAGCCTTACCTCTGTGGTAAGGAACCTGATGGAAACACTAGTCAAAGAAGGTCTAGTGCAATACCTGGAGAAAAATGGACTTCAGGTTAGTAAATGGCACAGATTCATGACAGGAAAGTGTAGTCAGACCAACCTGATAGTATTCTTTGACTGGGTAGCCAAGATAGCTGACAAGGGCCATGCTGTAGATTTACTCTGACCTTAGCAAGGCATTCAACTTGGTGCCTCGTCAAAGGCTGCTGAAGAAGATGGGGGATCTGGGTACAGCTAAAGAAACAGTAAGGTGGTTATGGAGTTGGTTGGAGGAGAGGCAACAAAGAATTGTGGTGAATGGGATCAGATCCAAGGAAAGAGGTCACCAGTGGAGTACCACAGGGATCCGTTCTGTGCCCAGGCCTTTTCAACATGTTCATCAGCGACATGATCAGTGTTGCAATTACATTTTATGAGCTTTGGAAGCTAGGGGGGCAATAAGGGTCCTATCTTTAAATTGAGCCCCTTTCCCATTATAAATCAATGGCAGTGATGTTAGAGCTACAGGGGCTCACTCACTTCAGAGCTAGTAATTCCAACACTGAGGAGACGGAATCCGGGGCAGGATGTGTCTATTCACAGATGACACTAAATTCTGTGGTTGGGTCGACAATGTGGAGGGGATAAGGGACTTGCACAGCGATCTGAAGAAGCTGGAAAACTGGTCCAGAGTCTGGCAACAGAAATGTTATGCCAAAAGGGCTAAGTTATGCACTTATGAAACAAAAATCCCAGAACAAAGTACTGGACTGGGAGGAGGGGTTAAGCTGGACACAACATCATCAGAAAGGGACCTAGCGATCATCATTAGTGACTCTGGTAAACAAACCAGCCAATGTAACAAGGCCTTCAACAGGATGTTGGGGTACACTGGGAGAGGGTTCGACAGTAAAATGCACGGGGTACCGTCACCACTGTATAGGTTGCTGGTGAGGTCACACCCAGAGTACTGTACCCAGTTCTGGAGTCCCCACCTAAAAATAGGACACGGTCAGGCTAGTGAAAGTACAAAGTAAGATGACCAAGATGATTCTCGACCAGGAGGTAGATCCTATGAGGAATGGCAATGCACTGAACATGTATTCACTTGAAACAAGAAAAGATGGGGGGATATGATACAGACCTTCAAGTTCCTCAAAGGAATTAAAGTGGACTGTAAAGAGCTATTTACCAGGAACAGAGATGATAGGACAAGGAGTCATGACCAGAGGTTAACAGGGGGAATGTTTAAAAAGGATGCGAGGAAGTAGTCACTAAAAATACCACCAACAGCTTAATCTGGTTCAAGGTCAGTCGGCATTCTTCTGTATCCCCCTCCCCCCGGGTCGTGCCTGAAAATAGGCAGAATTTGTCTAGTGCACTTACTCGGTCAACAAAAATTAAATAAATATTATTTTACAGAAAGAGTGGTTGAGCGGGGGGAGGGTGCCAAAACCATAAATGGCTTCAAAAACAGCTGGTATAGAGTCAAGAGGATAATAGCTAGTCATTAGGAAGTGTGTGTGGGGAGGTGGAGACACGGATAACAAAAGGGGGAACAGTACCAAGGAAGACCCCACCGAGCCAACAGATCCTAGGCTACGATAGGGTAATATGGCCACACCATCATCATTTAGGTTTCTATGATAATAAATCTGCAGCTACACCAATGCAGTGTATGAACAACTAAAGCAATGGCAAGCTGTCTGAAAGAAATAATTAAGGGTTTGAGAAGGAAGAGGCCACTATGGTTCTCAAAGCAGGTGGCTAAGGCGGTAAGGAGAAAAAAAAAAACTTTTAGGAACTACAAGGAGACACAAATGGAGGGGGACAAGGTTGTATATCTAGATAAACGGTGGTTGGGGAGGAGGTTGAGGGCAGCAAAGACTCAAACAGAGGAGAGGATCACACAGGAGGTAAAAAAAAAAAGGGGATAAGACTCTTCAGGTACACGAGTGAAAAGAGGAAGGTGGGGGGGTAAGTGAGGTTCAGGAGAGTGGGGGGAGGGACTGTGCAGAGGGAGATCAAGAAAAAGCTGAAATTTTAAACAACTACTTCTGCTCGATCTTCACAGTGCAGGGAGGAGGGGATGGACCAACATGCATCTGCAGCCACCAAGGGGAGCTGACACAAGTCCATTTTCGGAAGGGAAATTCCACCAGGGACTGGAAGTCCTAAAGGTGAACAGGGCGAAGGGGCAGATAAGCACAGTGCTAGCCACCCCTCTGGCAACACTATTCAGCAACTCACTGGAGACAGGGGCAGTTCCAGAAGACTGGAGGAGGGCTGATGTGGCCCTTCTGCACAAGAATGGCAGCGAGGAGGGGGTAGCAATTGAAGACCAAGCAGTCCCGCATCAGTGGTGGGGAAATCAATGGAAATCCTACTGAAGGATAGACTGATGGAGTATCTGGAGGCAAACAGGCTGTAGGACCGTTGGCCGCACGGTTTCACAGTGGGGAAGTCATGTCAAAGAAATCTATTCGATTTCTTTAGGTACCTAGGAAGGTGGATCAGGAAAGGGCAGTGATGTGGCCTATCTGGACATCAGTAAGGCCTCTGACACTGTACAACACAGGACACTGCTAAAGAAACTTAGCAGGGTAGGGGAAAAGGTGGTAAACTGGGTATTCTACTGGCTGAGCAACAGGAGGAAGAGAGTGGTGGTAGACGGCAGATAGCCAGGGGATGGGAAAGTGACCAGTGGAGTACCACAAGGTTCGGTACTGGGATCTATCCTCTTCAATGTCTTCATAAGTGACATTGCCAAGGAACTGAAGGGGAAGGTATGTCTCTTTGTAAAGGACAAAAATTTACAACAGGATGGACACCCAGGAGGGGGGGTGGAGAAAATGCAAAAGGATCTGGGGAAAGCAAAGGAGTAGTTTAGGGGGTAAAAGTTGGATTTCAATGCCAAAAAAAGCAAAGTCATGCACCAGGGCTGTATATAAGATTGGGGAGAGAGAGGGGACTTACAGTCACTAAGCAAGAGAATGCCCCAAGGGTAGTCATATCTGATGATCTCAAGTTGGCAGGACACTGCAACAAGGCAGTAGAGGTAAGGCTAGCTAGATGCTGGGGTGCATAGTGAGGGGGAACTCTGGAGTAATGTGTCCTGTTTTGGAGGCTGTACCTCCAGAAGGACACTGACAGGGTGGAAGCTGTCCAGTGGAGGGCCACCAAATGGTGCAGGGGTTGCATGAGAAACCATATGAGGAGGCTCTGCAGGAGCTCAGCATGTACTCTATGGAGGAGAGGAGGCCAAGAGGGGATATGGTTTACACAGGGAAGTATCTCACAGGGGTAAACAAAGTGCAGGAGGGGAGTCTCTTTCAGAGGAGGAGCACCAGAACATGAGGGCATGCTATGACACTGGAGGGGAGGGCAGGGGGTTGAGTCATTTATGGAAATACTTCTTTGCAGAAAGGGTGGCAGACAACTAGAATTACCTAACAGAGGAGGTGGTGGTGGTGAACACAGTGGGTACTTCCAAGCATGCACTGCATGGGACAAACACATGGTCATAATAGGTAGAGGAAAGAAAGGAGGGAGGGTCACCTATGACCCAACAGGGTCCAGGGTGCAGTAAGATGGGCCTATCAGTCCTTTCTGCAGGCATTCTATGTTATACACACAGGTGTGCACTATGCAACGGTTGGGAGGCAAGGAGCAGAGGGCTGTGGTAGATGGGCACTACACTGAATAGAAAGGGGGTACTTAGCAGCATCTTGGTGCTGGGGCTACTGCTGTTAAACATGTTCATCAATGATCTAGAAGCTAGGGTCTCCAGCAAGCCGTTATGTTCGCTGATGACATTAAGATGGCCAGGGTGGTAGACTTTCTTTAGTACGGGGACAAACGTCAGGAGGATCTGTACAAGCTGCATGACTGGTCGGACTCCTGGAGTCTCAGATTATTACATCTGGGAAAGAAAAACAGTGGTAGGACCTAAACACTATGTGGGAATTTTTTTTGCTGAAGTGGAGGAGGAAAAGGACCTAGTGTCATAATAAACAAGGGACTAAACCATGACAAGAAATGTGCAGACACCATCTTCTGCTGGTCATCCCCCTTTTTGATGCACCACAGCATTCTTCTCTCCGCCTTAACAGCAGCAGTGCAACTTGTCGAGCACAACTACTCTTGCTGGAGTGTGTTATCGCACATATAAAATGGTAAAAAATCCCTGAAAGCTGAAAAGAGGACATTTTCAATGGACTTGTGCAGTTATACTGTAATAACTGCACATCACAGTGACTAGACTGCAGTAATCATAGTACAGAATTTTACAATAAATAATATTTCTCAACGGTTTTACCTTCAGAAGGCAAGGCTGTTGAACAATTATCGCCACTACTCAGCTGGCAAACATCGGATGAAGTCAAGAACTCCTCTGCCATACTTCCGTCATAATCTATTAAACAAGAGCACGTTGTTGAAAACTGATATTAGTAATTTGAGAACTCTGAGATCAGTCTGACAATCTTCCATGCAATTGCAAGGTGATTTTCCTGTATTTTCTGTAAGTTACACCATTTCTGTGGCACTTGAGTTCCTATATTCCTGTATAAGCAACTCAAGTCTATGGTAAAAATATTTCCATTTTCGAGCATAACAGCAGCAACAGCTCTAACTTCTGTGAACGTTCTCATCATTGTAGTCTGGGAGCCATATAATACAAGGTCAATTAACAGTGGAGAGAAAAGCACCTGCAGAAACAAGTCTGGATGCTTGCAAATTGGTAGCTTTAGTGATGTTTTGTGTAACTGCATGTGACTTAAATAGGACCTTGTGCTGTGTGCCCACCTACTTTCCATGGACCGATGTGATGTAGCTGTTTTTTGTTCTAAGTTTCAGTGTTGGAAAATGTAATACTAATATTATGTTAAAAAAGTGGTCTGGACTCTGCCTTGAAGATATCCTTATGATTTACTCATGAGAATGGTGAGGAAGCTGCAGTGAATTACATTTTCAGCATCATGTTTCTCCACAAAAACATGCCATTCCTAACTCAAAACTTTAGTTCACAACAAAGGATAAAATGCAGCAAACAGAATTCCACCAATATCATGGGCTGGAACTGAAAATGGGTCTGGCATTCCTAGTATACTGCATATGCCCAGCAAGTACCATACAGTAAACCAACTATTTAGTTATTTTTATTTACTGAATTTTGTTGACCTGGTAAGCCCACTGGGCCTAGAAGTCCATTTTTCAGGGGTGACCGGGGGGAGGGGGGATACAGATGGTAAGCAACTGAAACTGAACCAGATTAAGCTGTTGGTGGTAATTTTTGGTGAATGAGGGGAATTTGGTCAGGACACCGGGGAAATTCCCCTACTCTTTTTCGATAAGTGCCATGGGATCTTTAGCATCCACCTGAACTACCACCAATCCAGGCAGATGGGACCTCGGTTTAACGTCTCATCCGAAAGACGGCACCTCAGGAGTGCAGCACCCCCCTCATGCTGCACTACAGTGTCAGTATTGGCATATTAACCCAAGTGCCAGATGTGGGAACTGAACCCACAGTCCTCTGATCTCCCGGCCTCAGAGGAGAGTGTGCTACCTACTGAGCCACTGACACACTAACATTGCATGCTTCCCGTACTATACATGCAACTATAATGTAAGCCAAAACAAACTACCTACAGAACTCAAACATCCATAGCCCCAGCTGTTTCACATCAGATCCACTTTTCCAGCAAGTTTCTTTTCAACTATACTGCACAGTATCCAGCAATACTCAAATATATTAGGCCAAACTAAATTTAGCCTCCAGTTACAGTAAGCATGGCTGTTACACGTAATCCATGTTACTCGCATAATGAGTGCCACTGTACTCCGTGTCACTGTAACATTTTTATTTCTCATTTTGGGCTCCTCTCCTATTTCCACTCCCACTTTTCTTCCTCATCTTTACTTTATTATTTTCTCTTTTACATGCTCTGCCCCCTCTTCAGCACTGTTCTGTACCGCAGTGTACTTCCTGCACTACTAGTAATGCTGTGTAACTGGCCATCATCACGCTGTGCAGTGTTCAACATTTAACAGCACGCTACATTAGGTGGCACTGCTGGTGTAAGCATCTCCTGCTAGTCCACCAGGACTTCGACTGGCTGAATCCCCAATTCATGTCACAGTTGGTGATGCAAATCAGGCAATCCATTCTTGAACACCCTCTACCACATGGGCAGTTACTATGAATTAAGATAGTGTTTGGGGAAAAATAAGATTTAATGCAGGACTAAATTATTCTTAAAGCAGTACTCCTAGTTAGCAGCCAAAAAAAATCATATGGTCTTGTTTGCTAGCAATCAGAATCATGTTTCTCCACAAAAACACAGAAACAGAGAAAAACTGATACAGAAAACAACTGGTACCCTTTAATCAAAATGAATCAGCATTCCTGACATCATCTGAGTCTTCACTGGGTATTTTTACTTTAACTGTTTTTAAAGCAGTTTTATTATTTATTGGTTTCTTAGCATGGCTCTACAAGATGGCACCCACAGCACTTTTTAACCCCATCCCCACCCATTCTCTCTTCTGCTGTGCATGCTGTCTTCAAGAGTTGCTACATTACCTCAGGTTTTATGGCCACCAACACAACCCTTACTCAAATATATTTTCATCCATGATGGTGGATCTAGCAAGGGAGTGGGAATTTTTGAAACTTCAAAAACACCAATCTAACCACCTTGGGAGTGAACTACCATGGAAAATAAAATAGGTATTGTTTTTTGTTTATTCTAATTGCTACATGGAGTGTTTGAAGAACTAGTAGTGTCTGCTTTTTCAGTTCATCTCAGTATGCTTAAAATGGCACTTGTGAATGTGGCTGGACTTGGCAAGTGCTCTGATGTAAGGAGTGCCGCTGTTTGCCATGTTCAGGCAGTGTCACTGGGTGCCAGTGCTGAAGAACTAGCAGGCTAGTGTACGTGAAGATGGATGTGGGATGGTCTCTGAGATACAAGGTGACAAAAGCAAGATTAAGACAGAAAAAAAGGAAAAACTCTTTAGCAGTTATTTAGTATTTGCTGACTCTTGTTAATCTTGATTTGATCATCAACTTCAACAGATACGACTCCAGACACAAAATGGACTGCAGTTGACCAATACCAATAGCAGTACTCATGTCTATGAAAGGTGCCACTTGTGCATACTTCATCAACAAGGTCTTACCAGCCTTAAGCTTTTGGGACTGCAGACAAACACAATGTATATGGAAGGTTCTAGTCATTCTCCTACTGTAAGTTATTTGTAGTTTTTTGACCAGGAGAGGCACACTGAGCTGTGGCAATGCAATACCAAGTGCATCCTGGGGATGGGGTACATATACCTGTTTTATTGATGGAGATGATACTGACCAAACACCAGGGGAAAATTCCCCTTCTCTTATGCTAATAGCCACAGGATTTTTAATTTCCATCTGGCAGCCTTCAGAGATGGGCCGAAGAACCTTGGTTTAATGTCTCATAAAAAGGACGGTGCTTCAACTTTCTGTCTAAAGCCGTCAGTCTCACTATTCCAAATCTGCTCTTACATTAAGTACAGGTCACTATTATAATAGTATGAGAATCATGATGTGAAGCAAGAAAGTATTAATTTAAGACCATTTACCTGTTTTGTTTGGTATAATATCCACTTCGAGGATGAAGTCATCTTTGAAGAACAGGTATCCAACTATAGAGAACAGGTACACCAAGATAAGAGCAAGAACGGCAGTCAAGATGATAGAGCGCCCATTTCGAGTGACACTCTTAATTACATTAAGTAGGGTTTCCTCTCTGTAAACCAGGTCAAAGAGCTGCAAAGCAGAAAGGTGTAAATTATAGTCTGACAGTGTATTTCACGGCTTTTTGTTCAGTCTGCTGCTTTGTACAAAATGTCTGCTTGGGGTAGAGTTTTTCCACTTCCTTAATACATTCACAATTAATTAATTTCTTTATTATGAAATCAGTCTTGCCTTAAATGCTTTGCAGTTGACACCCTCCCAACTGTCTGTCTAGTATTTAAGGCCTACTCTTCAGCAGCTGTATTACAGAATTATAGTACTTCAGGATCTTTGCACAACTCCTGAAACTTGATGATAATCTTATTCATGAGAGAGAGATCCCCATTAAGTAAGTGACTCATTCACAATGGTGTCCAGTAACAGCACAGTCTGGTTACAATAAAAGTTACAATTACAGGCAGCATAGTGAAAAAATTAGCAACTTAATATGAACAAAAGCGACATGGTTACAACAAGATCACCAGTTTAATGAGTGTCAGCACATGTCTGCTATGAGTTTCCAACTGAGATATTACAGTCACCTAGAAAACAGGTGATCAGTCCATAATCACCATGTTCGGGCAAAGAGTCTTGGTTCCCAGTTAGCCACAACACAGACACAGCTGGGAGCAATGTAAATAGTATTGGCTATGGATGGGACTAAAATGTAGGAGAGGACTTTGCTTACATTAAAAAAAAAAACAAAAAAAACCATGATTAGAAAGTATAGTCAATCAATCAATCAATCACTTTATTTAACCAGGCATAAACACCATTGAGCAAGCTCATTTTCAAGGTGGTCCTGGGCATAAATACAATACAGTACACTTCATAAGATTACAATTACGGTGGGCAACGTTGCAAAAAAAAAAAAAAAAAAAAAAAACATTGTGAAGGTGCCGGTCAATATGGGCCTATACATACCAGTCAACATAATTAACATGCAAAGGTACATAATGATAAGCTTTACTGAAATGAGAAGAGACAACAATCCCATATATTCTCCGCTGAGTAAGAGCTCATACCTAAATGATAAAAAATAAGGAGGTATTAAGGAACAGGGTAGAAACTGGGGTGAAAGAGTAGGCAGCCAAAAGGGAGGCTAGAATAGGTAAAAGGTAGAGAATAGGCAGGGTCATCTTGGATTAGGGGAACTAGGCTTGTAGGCCCTAGGTTTCTGTTGTTAGGAATGTGGGGTGGATGAGATACTTAGGCGTAGGATTTGAGAGTGGCACCCGAGGCTTAGGGGTCATCGGCATCTGAAACAGTTGCATGATTCCTTCAGATAATCCGTTAATAGAGCTTTGAATGTGAAAATGCTTGGAAGTGAGGATAATTTTAATGAGTCTTGCATAGTGTTCCAAAGTGATGGAAGTGAGAAGTTGAATGCTGCTGAGCCAAGGGTAGTTTTCACTCTAGGAATCTGGAAGCAGATTAAGGAGAAGCGTCTCAGGCCATAGGAACCTTTAGCCCGTTTCAAGATGTTAGAGATGTATGCAGGGAGGTTATCAGATAATGCTCTAAAAAAATCAGAGGAGAGCATTCCTTTTTCTTCTAGTTGAGAGTGAGGTCCATCCCGAAACCTGGTATAGATGACAGTGATGTGTACTACGGAGTAGAGTTAAGATAAATCTTAAAGCTCGGTGGTAAAGGGTGTCCAGTTTGTTTAGCATCGTTGATGGGCAATGACTGCAAAGGAAGTCAGCGTAGTCCAGTATAGGCAGGAATGTAGTGGAGTATAGTGGAGGCATTTGATGTACTACACAGCATAAAAACTACTCTAAAGCTAATTATGCAGTCAGACAAAAAAATAGATGTTATTCATCTGTAAACTTAATTCTACTATTTGTTTTCAGTTCAAATCAACTCTATGACAGTCTAAGTTAAGCACTTCCCATCACCTGTGGTGTTATCCTCTGGTTTCACCACTTGGCATCAGATCTTGCACACTGTAAGCTGGGATCTCAGAGTCTCTTGCTAGGGGAGGATGGGTGGGTTGTGAGGATTTAAACTGAATACCAATAGTTGAAATGCAATTACCCTCCTCCTCCCACAGGATGCATCTGGAAACAAGCTGCTACAAGCTCAACAAATCTTTCCTCGTAAAACATTTGACCTAAATAATAATTCAATAAATAGATATGACAACAAGCGAGTAACCTTGATTTCTACCAACCTGAATTCAGTTCACTATCCACACTATGAAAGATTCCAAGCAGCTGGGAGCAAGGAACATACACACGCCTATTTGGCCAACAGACGGAAGGACTGGGGACCCACAAGCAGCATTGCAATGACTAAGCATGTCGCTGCTGTAATGGATGTGAGCCTTCAACCAGGCAGCAGCCCTACAGATCTCCTTGATCAGCATATACCTTGAAGCAGCCACAGAGGCAGCACTATGCCTGGTGGAATGAGCCTTCAACCCTGTGGACGGCTCCCTACCAGCTAACCTAGAGGCAAAGGGCGATGCAGGATGTGACCTTCTTGTTAATGGTTTGCTTTGCTGCCGGTCTGCCAGAGGCGGCTTCAGCGTAAGTGACAAACAGCTGGCAAGCCTTGCTGCTAATCACACAGTGTGCTACTTGTAATGAGAGTGCCCTAAGCAGATCCAAAATATGGAGCCTATGCTTGACATCCAAGGTAGATGTATGAATATACACCAGAAGATCATCACCTGGTAAAGGTGAAACTCGGACACTACTTTGGGAAGGAACTTCCCGTAGAGATGAACGACCTAGTCCTTTTGGAAAACAGGTTCGGAGACTCCACCAAGAGTGCCTAGAGCTCACATACTCTTCTGAATGAGGTGATAACAACTAAGAAGTGGTCTTCCATGTGAAGTGTGATAGTTTGGGCATGAGTGATTTACCCATCTGCATTGCATGCATGAGCAGCAAGTCCCACAGAGGAGGTGGTACACACACCAGAGGGAACAAGTAGTCCAGGGCTTTGAAAAATCATCCGGCCACCTTCTCTTGCACTACTGTCAGCAAACAATCTGCAGCTTTTAAAAGGCCAGAACTCTAGTTGCTCAGGTACCAAGACTAGAGGTGTAGGGACTGAAGGGCTGGGCGACAGACTGATCTCCCTTGTCTAGTCAGAAAGACCAGGTGTAGTGGAAGTCGCTACAGGGTCCTGCTGATGAGGCAGAGGAAATCCTAGTACCAGAACTGTCTGGAATGATCAGGATCATGTTCACCTCGTCAGGATGAGTCTTACACACCACACTGTGGGTCAAGAGGAAGGGAGGAAAGGTGTAGTAAAGAAGGCCAGGGTCCAGGCTAGACAAAAGGCATCCCTCATCAGCATACCCATCTAAGAGGGGGCACAGAACAGCCTCAGCTTTCTGTTCCCCCATGAGGAAAATGGGTCCACAGTAGTGCCCCACCAGGAGAACAGTTGCTCTTCCATGTCCTGGTGCAGGAACAAATGTGTGACGTATCACCTACCCAGCGAAAGTGTCCACCAGCTGGTTATTCTCTCCACAGATGTGCACTGCCAGGAGATCCAACTGCAGGCTATGCACCAGTGACCAAGTATTGAGGGCATCCTGACACAGACGAAAGGAGTGTATCCCACCTCTACTTTCTACAGGTCGAAAATGCCAGTTGCATCGTTGGCCTGGACTTGCCCTACACATGACTTGACCCCAAATCAACAGATCAAACTCCAGCAATGCCAGATGCCCTGTGCAGAGCTCCTGCAGGATGATGTGCATCGGGTCTCGATGGGTGACTAGAACCTGTGGACTCTGTGGTCAGCCAGATGAGCAGCTGACCCTGTCAGAGATGCATCTGTCATCAGTTTGAATCTTAGTTCTGGGCTGACAAATGGAATTCCCTCCACAAGGTTCTAGGGACACAACCACCATTTGATAGTATCCCACATCGGTTGTGTCACCAGGGGTGGCTGGTCCAGAAGACCATGGTACTGAGGCCAATGGCAGCCCAGCTCTCACTGGACAGGGCACATTCACTAGCAGACCCAACAGAACATGCTAAAACTGCCATAAACACTAACAACTGGAGATATTCCCAGGCCAGGCACAATTCTCCAAAGTGAGCCCTGGCTTGGATGGAGTCCAATTCTGCCCCAATGAATTTGAGCACCTGTATGAGAACCAGCTCAGACTTAGCTGGATTGTCCAAGAGGCCAAGGTCCCAAAAGGTGTGGAAGGCAGGGACCCTGGACTGCTACACTCGGCCTTTCAGGAGATCCCCATTATGAGCTAGCAGTCCAGGTACAGATACACAGTGGCACCCCTGCACTTGAGGCAGCCTGCCATGACCAAAAAGCATTTGGTGAAAACCCTGGCTGCTGAAGACAGACCAGACATCATGATCTTGTACTAGTAGACAGCCCACTCCCCCTGCAACCAAAGGTACTGGCAGTGAACTGGGATGTAAAAGAAAGCATCCTTGAGGTCTAGGGAGATGAACCATGACCTGGTCTCCAATGATGGAATAACTGGCTCAGAGTGACCATATGGAATGTTCTCTTTTACACAGACTTGTTCAGGTCATGCAAGTCCAGAATCAGGTGGCAGCTCCCTGTCACTTCAGCACCAGAAAGAACCTGCAGTGTCCCTGTTAAGTGAGAACATCCTGGACCTGTTCTACTGCACTGCACTCAGAGCTGAGCAATTTCATTCCGCAATGTGGGCAGTATGCCCTACAGCTCTGTGGACTCCCTTGGAACCCAGGGACAGCAAGGCAGGAGATCCTCAAACTTCAGAGGCAGACCAGAGCCTACCACTTGTAACACACAGCTGTCCAAGGTAATGGCGGACCACTGTGGAAAGAAGTGAAGGAACTGACCCTCTACCAGGAGGCACCCCACATGTAAGGAATATCAGAAGGCAATCACTCGGGGGGTGGGGGGTGGAGGAGCAGGTTTTCTGTCAAGAGAGATTGCTACTAGGAGGAACTGACTGGCTCAGCTCTTTCAGACTGTATACAGGCTTCTACATCCGACCTGTCTGGAGCTCGTGAGATCATTAACATCCGTGAAAATGCAAGGAGTTTGGCTCAGTTCTTCTCAGATAGGGTGTCCTCTATTAAGGCTGGAATCACTCCAACTGGGCTGAGACAGCCAGCAGTGGACAGTCTCTTAGTCAGGGATGCAGTCAGTGGTCCTTTGAAGAGTTTCGACCAGTGATGATGGAAGAGCTATGTGAGGTGATCTCGGAGCTGTGGCCAATATTTTATAACCTGGACCCAGGTCAGACACCATTACCCAAGGGCCCAGTGTTTGCCAAAATGGTCCAGTGCTCCTATCGGAGGCAACTGCAGTAACATGGTGTGCTGGTGAAGCCTCTTCTGAAGAAACCAACTTTGGACCTGGAGACCTTGGCAAATTACCATCCGGTTTCTAACCTTTCCATTCTAGGAAGGTTATGGAGAAAGTTATCGCGCTGTAGCTGGAGGCACACCTCGCAGCCTTTGACATCTCTGAGCCTCTCCAGTCAGGATTTAGGACTAGGCATACACTAGCAAAGAAACTGCACCTGTCAGAGTACACAATGACCTTCTCTGGGCAAGAGATTTGGGGGGGAGGGGGGAGAAATTGGTCAATTCTCATCCTCCTAGATCTCATCAGTTTTTGATACCATGGACCATGGGCTGCTTTTGCTTCAGCTTACGGAGTATGCAGGGCTCAGTGGCAAAGTCATCTGCTGGTTTGAGACCTATCTCAAAGACAGAATACAGAGGGTAGTGTTAGGAAGATTTTCTTCATGCCTGGTGGCTCTGTCCTGTGGTGTTACCCCAGGGCTTTGTCTTGTTGCCCATGTTATTTGCAGTTTACTTGCTGCCCTTGGGGGAGGTCATTAGGAAGTATGGGCTAGGGTTTCACTGCTATGCAAATGATACCCAGCTGTATATGTCCTTTGCACCTGGGACAGTGGGTGCAGTGGATGTGTTTACTAGGTGCCTGGCCGAGATCCAAGAGTGGATGTCATTGAGCTGGCAGAGGCTTAACCCAGAGAAAACCCAAGTTCTACTGACTGGGCCATTGGGGGGGGGGGGCTGCAGCTGTGGGAGGAGGGACTGGACTTTGACTTGGTCCCTCTGGTCTTGTGGCAGTCACCAAGGTGAAAAATCTGAGTAATTTTGGATGAGGGGCTGACAAAGGAGACTCAAGTGTCAGCAGTAGTTCGAAATGGCTTTTTTCACTTGTAGAAAATTATCCAGATTAGGTCCCTTATCCCAGCTGGCAACCTGGCCACATTGGTACACTTGTTTGTGACCTTGAGGCTCAACTACTGTAATGCTCTTTACCCTGGGGTCAGTGGAGGTAAACTACAACGCCTACAGATACTGCAGAATGCAGCAGCCTAGTTACTAAACAGGTCTTTCAAGATTGCGCCATATTTCACTGGTGCTGAGTGATCTGCAATGGCTGCTGGCCAAATGGTGCATCTCTTTTAAATTGTCTCTTTTGACTTATAAGGCCCTACACAGATTGGGCCCTTGCTACCTGACTGAACTCTTGCATCCATATGTGCCCAATCCCCTGCTCCGCTACACCAAGGAGGGCCTCCTGGTAGTGTCAAAGTCAAGGCTGAAAACGTCAGTGGACCGGGCATTTAAAGCAGCAGGCCCAGTCCTTTGCAAGTCCCTAATCAGCACTTTGAGTGGGGACCCCCCTTGGTGGAAGCCTTTAAAAGATGACTGAAAACTTCTTTATTTTAGCAGGCATTTAGGGTGGATTTGTAATATATATGCCTCCTTTTAACAATCTATTAAGCGTTTAGGCTTTTATTATTTTTATTTGTAATTATTATTATTATGGAGGCAGTATAGCATAGTGGTTAAGGGCACTGAGTCACAAACCTGGAGACCTGGGTTTGAATCCCATCATCCCCCACTTGCATACTATGCGACTCTGAGCAAGTTACTTAACTTCCCTGTGCTCCCAGGTCACACCTGGAAACAAGGTCCAGATCAGTGTGGATTTCCTAGTTAAACACGTTCCCCATTTCACCCCAGTTCCCATTATTTATTTTATGTTATTTTATTCTTTGTGATTTTAGAATGTCCAAATTGTAGACCTGATCAAGTTAGGCCCTGTTTTATGTAATAGCGCCCTGAGCCTCTGGGGAAGGGTGCCACAAATAAATGACTACTACTACAATCTGTCAATTGCAGCACTGGAGGGGGCTCTGGCAGTCTGGGCATCAAATGCACCAACCGCACCCCTTTCCCCGACCATCCTGGTTGGGGTAACATGGCTTAAACTGCCTCTACTACTGAGGCTGCTTCTGCACAGCTCGTAGCCACAGCCCCAAAAAGAAGAAGCTCTTTTTTTTATTTAATAAACTTTATTAAGTTTCAGCACACCAAATAAAACAAGTCAATACTGCAATACAGCTATAATACCAAGTGTCAAATCCTTCAGTTTAGATATTGCCACCAAACATAAAATTATCCAAACCAGCCCCAGCACCCCCCCAAAACAAAAAAGGTGATTAATAACTACCCCCCCCCCCCAAGACCACACACTATTATATACCTTTAAACCAGAGCCCAGAGTGTAACTCAGGTCATCAGGGCTTCCATAATGCTAGAAGAGCCTCCAAATTGCCAAATAAGATTTTATTCTATCCTGCATAGAGGCAATATGCCTATACCATTCCATTGTGGTGGGGGGGTTTGTCATCAATCCAATGCCTCACAATAACCAGTTTAGCCACAGCCGAGATAAGTAGTATATGTGCTTTCCTGACTCTAGGGGTGTCGCGGGGGAGAAAACTTAACAGACACGCCTCCGGGGTAAACAATATCTCTAGTCCCAAAATGGGGTCTAGGGTTTCCCTAGTAGACTGCCAGAATGCTTGCACCTTGGGGCAAGTCAAACAGATATGATAAAGTGAGCCCCAGCCATCCTTACACTTGCCGCCAAGTGGGGAGGCCAATCTCCCCATTCTAAACAACTTCGTTGGCGTGAGGTAAACATTATGCATAATATTAAAGTGAATTAACCTGAGCCTATCCTGTTTTATATATCTGTATATTGAATGCCAGAGACTCTCCCATAGAACAGGATCCTCAGGCATACTCAATTCCTTCGTCCAATAGTAACAAATCCCGGTTGGTAACCTAGAATCCAAAACTTGTAGGGTTTTATAGCAGGTAGAAACTGGGTGGGGTTGGGAGGCCGGTTGAAAAAGTGAGGCTACATCCAGACCCATTGAGTCTTTCAGCAGGGACAAGGGCGAGAAGGGGTAAGGGCTTTGCTGACTTGAGCATATCTAAAGGCACTTTTATCTGAGGTCCCAGTGGAGCTCTGAAAGCGCTAAAGGGGGCGGTCTCCCATTCAACCAGAGGTCAGAAACCTTACAGAGATTCAACTGAGGCCAAAAGGAAGAGGGTATTGGGTCCCCTCCAATCTTAAAATGCGGGTTACCTGTAATAGGCTGGTCCACTGATTGACACCACCTCACTCCAAAATATTTCTGTATCTGGAGAGAGGCCTTAAGCGACCACCCCATAGGGTTATTCCTCAGAGGCTTAGGCAAGTGGGACGGGGAGGTATATAAAAGGGCCCCTAGTGAGCATTTAACTCTGGTCGCCAGATGTTTCTCTATACTGAGCCATAAGGGGATATATTCTGATGGTCCGAATTCTTTATCCCAAAATGCCAGTTTACTAATGTGAAACGCTATGTAATATAGGAAGAAAGAGGGGGCTGCAAGGCCCCCCCTGATCTTCAGTGCTGTCAATTTAAAAATAGGATCTACGAATACCCTTCCCCCTCCAGAGGAAACCATTCAGTATCCTTTGGAGCTTGGAAAACCATGTTTTGGGTAAGAAGGTCCCTAGCATTCCCATTGGGTATAAAATCCTCGGTAGAATATTCATTTTCACCACGCTCAATCTACCCCACAAGGAAAAGGGGAGCAAGCCCCATCTCTCCATATCCCCAGCTATCGTTTTGATTAAGTCACCGAGATTGTCTTTAATCATGGTTCCAATATCTCTAGAGACTTTTATACCCAGATATACCAAGGACTTTGCTTCCCAGAAAAGACCATAAGGGGCCAGTTCCGCCCTGCTCACTCTACTATTTAAGGGAAAGAGCTTGGTTTTGGCTCGATTCAGCCTGTAAAATGATACTTTACAGAATTCCTCAACTTCAGCTAATATGGCTGGGACTGATGTACTAGACTTCTCTACATGAAATAAAATGTCATACGCTGAGAAGGCAAATCTCGCGGCTCCCATCTGGATCCCTTTATTGCTAGTGTTATTTAGGAGTCTATGAAGCAAGGGCTCTAGGTATAGATTAAAAAGTAATGGAGACAAGGGGCACCCTTGCCTTGTGCCCCGAAACAACTGAAAAGCGGGAGATAGCACACCATTGCATTTAACTTTGGCTAATGGGGCGGAGTAAAGAAGTCGTATCCATCTCAGGAACTCATCAGGCATGCCAAAGCGGGTTAGGGTGGCAAAAAGAAAGTCCCAGGAGACCATATCAAACGCCTTTTTCGCATCCAGGGACACCAGCACCATGGGTATGCCGGAGTCCCTGGCAGCGGAAACAAGATGTAACAATTTCCTCATATGGTCTCCAGACGATCTTCCAGCCATGAACCCCACCTGTTCGCAACCTATAAGGTTGACCATTACTCTTGAGAGTCTGGTGGCCAGGATTTTCACCAATATTTTAATATCCGAGTTCAATAGAGAGATAGGGCGGTAACTGCCAAATTTTAGTGGGTCTTTCCCCGGCTTCAAAATTAGTGATATTACTGCTTCCTGAAAACCAGAATCTGATATACCATTAACATACCAATAACTAAATACGTTCCTTAATACTGGGCATAATATAGGTAAGTAAGTCTTATAGAGATTATTTGGAAGTCTGTCAGGCCCAGGAGACTTATCAATAGGTAACTGATGAATAGTCTGTTGGATCTCTGCTAGAGATATTAGAGCGTCCAGGGAAGCAGCCTCCGCAGCTGTAATCTTAGGCAAACTCACTGAGTTAAGGTAGCATCCTATATCTGTACTGGTGGGGCGCGATGATGGGTTCACAGCATAAAGATCCTGGAAGTATCTACCGAACCCTTTTGCAATTTCATGCTGGTCGGTACATGCCTGACCATCTTGACCAACACTAATCCCTGCAATAAATTGTGAAGACTAACTGCCGGATACGCAGAGCAAGTAGCTTCCCTGGTCTCTCCCCCAACTCCAAATATTTAAATTTGGATCTCTGGAGGGACAATTCCGCTCTCTGAGATACAAGTCCTGTATACTGGGCCCACATCTGGTGTAATCTGGCCCATATATCTTTCGAGGAACTTCGGGACAAACTGTGCTCCAGACTTTTAATAGAAGCCAGGAGAGTGTCCATTTGAGTCCTCCGACACCGGGCCCTTTTCGATGCCATTCTTATAAACTCCCCCCTCAGCGAGCATTTTAGAACCGCCCAGACCAAATCGAACTTAGTGACTGACCCCTGATTACTAATAAGGAAGGATGTGATAAAATCCCTGATATGTTCCTGAGAAACATGGTCTGCAGTAACTGAGTATTCAACACGCCACAGAAGCGTCGTTTACTTCCTGCCTCCAACCAGTAGCTCATGCTGGCGGGTGCATGGTCAGATAGAACTCTGGCTGCTATCTCCACCCGAGAGACCCCAGCCATTGCAAAAGAACTTAGGAACAAGTAATCAATTCTGGAATAAGTTCCGTGTGCTGAGGAAAAAAAGGTATATTGCCTCTCTGCAGGGTTAAGGATTCTCCACACATCCAGCAAAGCTGCCCCATTAAGCAGATCTTTCATAGCACGCTGGGCTGGAGAAAGACCACGCTTACTACTATCCGATCTGTCAAGCTCAGACTGGAGCACTAGGTTCCAGTCCCCAACCAATACTGTCAGTTTTGGAGGATTAGTCACCACTAAGTTTAGCAGGTGAACAAAGAATGAGGGAGAGTCAATGTTTGGTCCATAAATTGCTCCAAACAAAACTGGGTGGGATTCTAACACAGGGTTTTAAATAATTGATTAGCAGTTTTTTTCCTTGGGACGATACTAACTGTACAGAAAGAATTTATATAGATTTTCTAAAAGTGCTGTGTTTGTTAAACACAGTGAGGCAAGAGCTATGCATTTTCACAAAGTTTTAGCACTTTTATGAGCAAAACGCTAATCAATTTTTAGAGTTAAATAAAACCCTGTAACATACCGTGTATCAGGACATAACGGCCCTCTGGGTCCCAAACTTCTTGAGTTAACCTGAAAGGGATGTCCTTTGCTAACAATATCGTTACTCCCCCCTTACTCATTGCTCTCCCCGCCCCAAAAACTTGCCCCACCCATTGCCTTCTGAAAAGGGTGATGTCCTCCCTCCTCAAGTGGGTTTCTTGGAGAAACACTATTCTTGCTCTCAACTGCGACAAGTGTTTCAGAATTATTTGCCTTTTAGCCCTATCCTTGGTTCCTTTAATGTTCCAACTTACAAAAAGATATTGATTACTCATATCCTGGGGAAACCGTGTAGGAAAGAGTAGTGGAAACCAAGCACATGAAACTAAAAGACCGCAACTGCCCTTGCCTAAAAGTCATCCCTGAACCAGAATTAGTCTGTGGATTCAGTGAGAAGGCTGCGTTGCCCCTTAAAGCATTTCTTGACCAGGAAAAATAGTAGCATGTGTGGCCATATCCCATTCCCCCCAATCACCCCCCCTAAAAACATCCCCAATAACATCCCAATAATTATCCTTTCCAGAACCTACATACCCCCACTTAATAAACCACCCCCAGTTCAATGTAACTGCACTCCAATCATCTACTTGCCACATGATGTTAAGTGCAAGCAACCTAGGCATAGCTCCTCGTCCCCAGCCCCCTCCCCAGCAAACATTTATATAAGCGGAAAAGTGTAAACTGCCTAAGAATAACTAATGAAACATTCCTTATGTCCTTTAAGTTAGTAACAAATCCGAGATACAACAGTTCAACATTCCAACAATTAATGCCCCTGTGAGCCTTCCATGAAACTCTGTTGATTAGATTAATAGCCCCCATTTCTATTAGGATACACACAAATATGCTCTCGTGTTAGACTACTCAGAGTGGAAAGAAGAAAGAAAAAAGAAAAAAGGGGGGAAGGGGAAGGCAACACCATTAAGCCTTAGTATAACATTAGGGGAGTCCTCATCCTCGCCCCTCCCCCGATCCGAAAGAGGCATCCATGGAAAATAACTTTCTCTTAAACTTCATGCTCCTGTAAAAGGCTGTAGTCTTTAAATCGTATTAAACATTCCGCCCTCTAAAGAGGAGGCACTAAGTCCCGACTCAGTTCGCGACCTCTTGGGCCACTGAAACACAATGGGCAAGCTGAAAGTCATGTATATGGCTCGGGAGCTTAAGTGCCTTCAACTGTTCCCTTTCCTCGATTAGGCCTTCACAGATGGAGGCTAGCATTACAAAAGAAAAAAAAAAAAAAACCCTTTATTTAAAATTCCCCTAAGCAGACAATCGAGGTAGTCAGGGACTAATTCAACCGCGTTTCTCGGCTGCGATGCGATGCTTCCTCAGCATTAACCACAATACCTCAGGACGTCCTCCTCGAACTCTTAAAGGGGCACACCGCTAAATAAAAGGTTGCTGTAGGACATCTCTCCTCGATGTACTAATGTGGAAACCCGAGACTTCAACTAAGTTCCATCTGCTCTCTCACCCTTGCCTTCGCTACAAGGAGTAGAAAAAAGTTGAAATTAAACACCAACACTGTTGACAGGGACTCAGTACTTAATACCATCTTTCATTTGAAGAGATCTGGGAGAAGCTCTTTTAGTTCTTTCAGTGCTTGTGCAGGGGAATCAAATGAATGCCAGTTATCTTCTTGCTTGACCAGGAGAATTGCTGGATATTTGACCCAAAACATTTTACCGGCTGCCAACAGCTTGGAGACTACCGGGTGAAGCTCTTGTCTTCTTAGACGAACCGAGTGAGGGAGATCCTGAGTGATATGGATTTTTCGATCTTCCCAAGACACTTCCCTGATCTCTTTCACTTTGGTTAAAATATGCTGTCTGTTTTGATAGTTTAACAACTTAAAGATGATCGGTCTGGGTGGCTGTCCAGTTGCTGGAATAGGGTGTAACGCCCGGTGAGCTCTTTCAATTATATAGCCTCCGCCACTCGGGGATGGCCCGGCAATTTTGACACACAGCTTTTGTAGAAAGACAATTGGCGCATTCCCTTCCTCTTTCTCTGGCAAACCAATAATAATTAAGTTGTTTCGCCTACTACATCCCTCCAGATCCTAGAGTTTATCTTCCAGTTTCTTAAGTCTACGACCGAAGCTCGCTGTTTCCATCCCGGCTTTTTCTTGTCTCCTCTCCAAAGATGTAATTCTGACTTCGGAGTCTCCCACTCTCCTTGAGAGAGAAGCGACCAAGCTCTTAATTGTTTGCAGGTCCTCCGAGATCGTAGCGACCGCTGCCTGTAGCGGTTGCATAATTTCTAAGAATCTCTCTTCCGAGAGTGCTGGTGCTGCTGCGGGCATCTTTTGTAGACTGGAGGCTTGATGCTTAAGCCGCTTCGCGGCCTTGTCTTTCTCGGGCGTGTGAAGCGGAGAGTGCCTTGGCGGCGCTTTTTTCATATAAATTTCCATTCAGTCCTCAGCCAAAAGGATCTCGATTGCGTTGCCCCGATCAAAAATTGCAAAAAGGAGCAGATTTAACTCACCACTCCAGTTAAAACCGAAGAAATAGCAGGCGGGAGATGGAGCTCCGGGGACAAGCTGCTTCAGCTCAGGCTGCCATCACGTGACCTCCCAAAGGAGAAGCTCTTGTTTCCTTTGTGGGCTTAGTAGCCTGCTGTAACGAAGGCACTCAATACAGGGTGGGACTGGACTTCTCAATACGAGTGTGACACTAATCACCCCAGGGCCAAAGAGCTTGGTGCTCAGGAATGGGATGTCTGCAAGCTTGTGCTGGGTCTCCAGGGTGGGCGTAGAGAGACTCAGCCAGGCCCTACAGTGAATGGACATAGCTGCAGCTATGGCGTGGGCACGAGTCACCCAAGTCCAAGGCTGTTTGCAGTTGGTCCTTGTCAAGCAAACAGCCTGTATATCGCTACAGGCCATGGCCTCAGTCTAGGCCAAGGCCAGAAGCACAGGGAGAACTGTTATGAGGTCAAACAAGGTATGACCACATCTGGTCATCAGCATGGCATATCTTGACTGCCAAAGGTCCAAGGTGGCCACCGCATAAACCTTCTTGGCCATGAAATAATATTTTTTTAGACTCCTTGTCCAGCAGATTGTCCACATCACCCTGGCCATTTATTCTGTGAAAGGCAGAGTCAGACACAAGCCCCTCAGCAGAGAGGCGACTGGAAACCCAGCCTTTTTACCAAGGTATGACCGGATGGTATGGAAATGAAGACTCTGATAAGTCACAATGAATGAACTTACACAGGGGGCTCAATTATTGTGAATGCCTCAGATGTGGGCTGCTAAATTATTCTGTGTCAGATAGACTATCCTACAGAGTGCAGAGAGTCATAACCTTCACACGCTTCATAGCTTTTGCCATCATGAAAAAGGATGCAGTGGAAATGGACCATAAGCTAATCTGTTCTGAAGACCATAGTGATGCACTTACAAAAAAATGGACCTGGCATGAAGATGACTCAGCAGCATAGAAAGAGTAAGTAACTGCACTACAAACTATAGCAAAACAAAAAGAAAGAGTGTGTGTTCCTGAGGTGAAGTCAGGCTTTGAGAAACTACTCTTAGAGTGAATGCAAATGTTATACAGTATAAATTAGCCCTTTTTGTATGCCTGTGTTTGTTACATCAACTTGTTTGTATTTTGCAACCACTATGTATTTACATGTGCCCCATGTTATCTATTGTTACTGTGGATTATGTATTTGTATGTTTTTATGTACTCTGGTCGCCCATGAAAATGGGTCTTTGGTCCATGGACCTACCAGATTAAATAAACAAAACAAAAGTCCTGCGTCTTGTGAAGTATACATTCAATGGTAGGGAAAAGGAACTAAGGCAGATGGGACCAACGTCACCATTTATAGCGATGACATACATGCATTTGTTGTGCGGCAGCTTGTACATTAGTGCTGTTGGCCCCAAAATATCCTAGGTTCCCATAGGGTCTCAGTGCCTCTAGCGCGAACATCAAAGTGTTTCTCTATGGAGGCAATTTCTCAAAAGATGCATTTCTTTTCGACATATGACATAATACACTGTATGGACAGCAAAAATAACATTTCTTCTGCATCCACGCCCTAGTGTCATTCTCAACCAAAGGAGAGCTGCTTTGATAATATTTGATGATATCACAAAAGCCAGGTGCAGTCGGCTGGGGGGAGAGAGGGAGCAGGATCGAGCAGCCATAATGGAAGCTCTCCTCCCGGGAGAATCTCTGTTGCTGCCCCCGTGGTTCTGCTGCCATCAGGTGGAGGCCGTGGGTTTTTTTTTTTTAAAACTTCATCAGCCCAACCCAGGCAGAGCGGACGTCTCCAGTAAAGAGCTAATTAAAATGGTATACTTTTTAAGCTCATTGTATAAACCTTTCACACTATGGTATGGTATGGGTTAACTTATTCTGATATGTACTGTAACCTCTGTGTACAACCTCTACAGTGCACACTCTCCTATGGCATATCTTGAAATTAGCTATTTTAGCTCAGTATGCTCTTCCTGGAGAAGAACAAACATGCAAACTGGAATAATCACATGAATGCAACAGGAGTTGGGGTAAAAATAAGATAAACATATCTTGGCTAGTGATAAAAAATATTGTTATAACGGGGTACTAAAATGCAGTCACCTCACTGGTGGAACAGCATCAAGTGACTGTTGATTAATGCTTGATATACGCACAGCTGTTGTGAAGTGCTCCTAATGAAAAATCTCTGGGCAGGACGGCACTTATCATTGTGGGTAAAAGTCAAATCAGACAGGCAGCCACTGAAACATTTACACCGCAGGTGAAGCCTGATGCTGTTGCACCAATGAAGTGATCAAGGACTGTGGTATAACCAGAGTTATCTGTGTTGTGCTTCTTCATTTTAGCAGCCCACGTTACAAAACCCATGGATGAAAGGTTCACAGCACATTATTGCACCTTGGTAATCCATACAGAGAAGAGCTAGACGACTGCCACCCCTAACCTGATACCTCTAGCAAGTGAGGGGGAGAGAGACAGCGAGCAAGCAAGACAGCAATTGCCGGAGTCCCTGTTGTGCTGAATACTGTAGAGCGGCGTGGTGTATAATCAGCCCCCCCCAAACAATGTAACAACAGTGGTAGAATGAGTGACAGAGAAGTTGGGCAGCATACTGGAGTGTAGTGTACCATCACCTCAGCAGCAGCGGAGAGATGAGAGAGAGAGGCAAGTGAAGCTCCTTGCCAGTTCCCCCCACCCATACATCATCCAGTCTGAAAGTGAAATGTGCTGCAGTCGTGTGTGTGTGTGTGTGTGTGTCTCTGTATTGAGTTCCTTCATTGTTGCCCCCTTATGCAGTATGTAACCTGGTCACTGACTGTCTGTCCCTCCAGTCCCCTCCAGCGTATGTCTCCCTGCCATGCCCATTGTTGGCTCTTGTCCCTGTGGTCCCCTCCTACAGTACTACTCCCAACCATGCCCGTTAGTGGCTTGTTTCTCCCTTCCTCTCCGGCAGCACCTGTCCCTGCTATGACATGCTGCAGTCCTACCCTGTAGCATTTCTCCCCACCATGCCCGCTGACACTTTTCTCCCTTCCCATCCCTCAGCAGTTGCCCCCACCATGACAGAATCCAGCGAGAGGCACACTGTGAGAGAAAGGGTCCTGTAGGCTCCTGTGTGTCTTGCATTTTTTGATGTGTCACTCTAGAGAGAGAGAGAGTGCATCCAAGAGCGGAAGTTGGTGTCCTGCAGCCTGATTCAACAGTCCCCCCCCCAATCGATCCACAGTATCCCATCACGGACAGACAGAGAACGGGGGGGGGGGGAGAGAGGGGAGAGAGAGAGAGAGCAGCAGTGGTGCACAGTCATGCATATCTTATTTACGTCCAGTCAGGTTTCTCTGCTGTGTTCATCTCTCCCCTCCTTCTGTGCCAGGCAGCGCATGACAGGAGACAGTGTGCGGAGAGAGAGAGAGAGAGAGAGAGAGAGAATGAGCCATGGTGCTGATTGAGGGGATGGGGGCTAGTTTACCACTTGGCAGGATACAGTAACATGCAATGTATTTTAAATGTTATAAACCACTGTCTGCACAATAATTTTTCTTTAACACGCCCCATGTTATAAGAGCAATAACCCATTCCAGGTTATGAGGTTATTGGGAATTACAGTTCCCTCTTCTCCACCTCAAAGCCTTACCTTTCCAACCCTTGCTATATCCTTCTACCCCCCCCCACTCTCCAACCCCCACCACCTCCCCTCCTACCCACACTCTTTCTACTCCTACCGACAAGGCCTTCTTTCTGCTTACCCCATTTCTTCTCTCGCCTTACCCCCCCCCCCGCTCCTCTATTACTAAAGTTATTATTTTAGACAATTAAAGTATGTACTTTACTGTTTTTTTAAACCTGGTCTTTGTATTACCGCCTCTAAGTTTGTTCACCCCTCCCCTCTGACGTGGAACATTTGTAAATGAGTGCCTTGCACTCAAAGGTATTGTAATCCGAGATCGAATGAATAAATAAATAAATAAAAATAAATAATCAACACCCCAACTGCTGATTAATCCCCAATAACCCCATACCCTGTTGAGGGTTATTGCTTACTTGTTACTGTTATCACAATGGATATTTCTAAGGTTATTGTCATCACAGCGGAATACTGAACCAATCAAACAGTAGCTTTCACAATGCTAATCACCTCACAATGTCTAGTGCAGCAATGAAGCTAGCTGTTAGAGAAACAGCAAAATGTTCAGACTGCAGATTTATTTATACATTTGTTAACCAGATAGGTGCACTGACCCAAGGACCATTTTCAGGCACAACCCGAGCTATGGAGATGGTACAGGAGACACAATACAATACTTCGGGTATAATACAGAGCATAGAGCAAAATAAAATTAGGAAACTATAACAGTCATGTATGGCAGCAGGCAGGGATAGGATGAGGGTAGTTATGCCCTGTAAAGCAAAGAGATAAGTACAAGACTGTACAAATACATGAAACAAGAGATTTATAATGGAACCAAAGAAAGATAAGGGAATATAATACATTCAATAAATGACAGCAGCTTTGTACAGCTTGACCCAAGATGTCAAAGTGCTTGTAAACTACTGTTGTATATATCGAATATACAATAGCCTGGCTCAAAATAGGCAATTTATCATCACTTGTGAGTGGGCAGGAGTTTCATATCTCACTCGTGGCTGTGCCATTTGTCTAGTTATGGTCCAGCCCCCTCACATTTGAAGATAAATTGCATATTTTGAGTTAGTCCACTGCATATTCCCTATTTGTTCAACACCAGTGGAGATTAAAATGGAATGATGAGTGATATCTTTGCATCTAAGCTCACAATATCATGATCTCTTATTTATATTTTCTGTGGTTTTTTTTCACCATTTTTTCCCATTCCCCAGGGCCCCAGCACATTGGCGTCGTGCATGCAGACGCCGGCTTGGCCTTTTCCACCCCTCCCTGTGGCTATCGCCGGAGCTCCTTCAGGTCGGCGATGCCATACGTCCACCACCAGGTGGTGGCCAGTGGCTGGGGAGCCTCCAGTCCCTCCCAGGAGGAGACGGCTGTCTTGCGGTGGCTCGATCTCGCTCCTCGCCCTCCCCCCATGGCCAACCCTCAACAACCCAGGCTTGTTCCTGAACCCGGGTCACCAGCCCAGCATGAGGTGTGGCATCCAGTGCCTCAACCCTCCATGTTACCGGGCCGGCATGATATCCTATTAAGTGAATTTCAAATCAATAATAGACCAATCAGACAGCTGTATTCACAATGCAGATGACATCACAATTACCAATGAAACGAGCAGCTGAATTTAAAGTTAAACAGTTACATTTTCAAACAAACAGCATTATGAAGCTAAAACTACTAAACTGATGCATGCATACATGCATCATTCAAACTACACAGTTTAGCATCACTTGTTAGGTGGCAGGAGTTTTATAATTCATTCATGGCTCTGCTGCTCTTGAGTTACGGTGCTGGCACCCTCACACCTGAAGATAATTATATAGTTTGAGTCAAGCTACTGCACATACCCTCTAGTTAGGATAAAACATCATAACACCATTCTGCTACGTTACCACTTGTTAGTTATGAGTCTTTACCTTTGATGTGGAGATAAATATACAGGTTACTCGCCTGTAACAGGAGTTCTAGGAGTGGTATATGTTGTTCATCCACACTTATTGGCAGGTTCCCTGCCGCTTTAAATTTTGCTGGAAGGTCTTCAAGCTGGCTCCTCCCACTCACCTAGGTGGTAACACTCTCGGCTCCGCCCCATGATGCCAGATCTAGCCCGCTGGAAGCCAGGTTGCACGCCGAAGCCAGGAAGGTCGGGTGGGTTGTGTGGATGAACATATACCACTCCTACAACTCATGTTACAAGTGAGTAACCTGTATTTCTAGGGACGTGGATATGTTGTTCAATCCGCTCTTATTGGCAGACTCCTAGCAGTTCTCCGGGAGGAAGGAGGCAAGGTGCGCACCCCCTACTTAGAGAATAAGGACTGGAGAACCGTGGTCCCAAAACCAGCATCCTGGCGTGACTCAAGGTCGATGTGGTAGTGGGTGATAAAAGTGTGTGCTGACTTCCAGGTAGCAGCACTGCAGATTTCCTGGATAGGGATGTCCCTGGAAGAAGCCACCGAAGCAGTGGTATGGCGGGTAGAATGAGCTCTTATCCCTTTGGGAGGCTCCATGCCCGCCAACCTATAGCATAGATCTATGCAGGAGGTGACCCACCTGCCTATCTTCCACTTGGCTGCAGGTCTGCCAGGTGCAGCTTCAGCGTAGGTGACAAACAACTGGCGAACCTCTCCCTGAACTTCAACCGTCCGCTCCTTATAATAAGAGCACTCTTCTAGGGTCCAGAGTATGGAGCCTATATTCGGCCTCCGAGGTGTGATTGGGGTAGAACACAGGCAGGGTCAACACCTGGTTAAGGTGAAGCTCCGACACCACCTTCGGAATGAATTTCGAGTGGGGGCACAGGACAACCTTGTCCCTATGGAAGACTAGATAAGAAGACTCTATGGAAAGCACCTGGAGTTCTCCCATCCTTCTGGCTGACGTAATAGACACCAAGAAGGCAGTCTTTCACGACAGGTGAGAGATGTCACACCTGTGCATCACTTCGAATGGCTTGCTCATGAGCTTAGCCAATACCAGCAGTAGATCCCACGGAGGTGGAGGTTCTCGCATCAGAGGGGATATGTGATCAAGGCCTTTGAAAAAGCACCCGACCACCTTCTCCTGTGCCACTGACTGCTTGCCGGCCTGCGCCTGGTAAGCAGAGATGGCTGCCAGGTGCACCTTAAGGGTCGCTGACCGAAGCCCTAGCTGAGAAAGGGACCACAGGTAGTCCAGAATGCTAGCCAATGAACAGGAGGAAGGGTCTAACCCCTTACCCTGACACCAAATGGAGAATCTCTTCCATTTGAAGGCATAGCATTTTCTGGTCGACTCCTTACAGGATGCCTCAACAACGTGGAGAACCTCGTCGGAAAGACCCAAGGCCTGGAACTCTAGCCGCTCAGGAACCAGGCTGTCAAGTGCAGGGATTGAAGGTGCGGATGGATTGCTGACTGAGATCAGGTCCATGTGGGCTGGAAGCCACCTTGGGAGCCTGGAGCAGACGCTGAGGAGATCTGGATACCAGAACTGGTGGGGCCAGTCTGAAGCTACCAGAACCACCTGCACCTGGTCCCTCTTCACCTTGAGAAGCACCTTGTGGATCAAGGGGAATGGAGGGAACGGCATAGAAGAGGCCCAAAGTCCACGGCCTCGAGAAGGCATCCCCCTGCAGCGAGCCCTGCTGATGGGGGTGGACGTGAAACAACCTCAGCTTCGCATTCTCCCTGAAGGTGAACAGGTCCACCTGAGGGGTGCCCCAGTGGCACAACAAATCTTGTACTATCTCCGGCAGGAGAGACCACTCGTGAGATGCAGTGCCTATCTGGCTTAGGGCATCAGCCAGACTGTTGGAGGCTCCTGCCACATGGATGGCTATGAGATCCGCCTCCAGGATGATCATGAGAGACCAAGTGCGGAGAGCCTCCTTGCACAGGGGCAAGGAGTGCGCGCCCGCCTCGTCCGGTTGAGGTAGTACATGGTCGCGGTGTTGTCCGCCTGGACCTGGACCACTTGACTCGCATAAACAAAGCAAAGGCAGTGAGGGCTAGTCGGACCGCTCAAGCTCCAGCAGGTTGATGTGGCATTGAGACTCCTGAGGGGACCAGAAGCCGTGGGCTCTGAGCTCCCCCAGATGGGCACCCCAACCCATCAGAGAGGCGTCGGTCGTCAGAGTGACCGTCGGCTCGGGGCGGACAAACGGGATACTCTCCTGCAGATGAGCTGGAACGAGCCACCACTGGAGGCCGTTCCATATCTCCTGGGTCACGGTCACTTGCTGGTCCAGAGGACCGGAGCGCTGTGACCATTGGCGGGCCAGCCCCCATTGCAGGGGACGCATATGCCAGTGGGCCCAATGGACCACACTGGTGCAGGCTGCCATGAGGCCCAGAAGGCGCAGGAAGTCCCGGACAGGGCGCAATTGCCCAACCAGAAATGATTGGGCAAAGGAGGAAAGGACCTCAGTCCTGTCGTCGGGAGCCGTGCTCTGGCTTGAAGAGAGTTGAGCTCTGCCCCAATGAACTGAATCACCTGCGATGGCACGAGTTCTGACTTGGCCTCGTTGATGAGGAGGTCAACCTGAGAGCAGACCTGGAGGGCCAGATCCCTGGACCGCTCCACCTCCAACCTGGAAGGGGCTACAGTTAGCCAGTCACCCAGGTAAGGGTACACCTGGACCCTTCGGCGCCGCAGCAATGTTGTCACCACTGCCATACATTTGGTGAAGACCCTGGGAGCTGGAGAGAGGCCGAAGGGCATGGCCTGGAACTTGTAAAGGGATCCCTCTGCCCTGAAACGGAGGAATCACTGGTGAGACGGACGGATTGGGACGTGAAAGAACACGTCCTGAAGGTCCAGAGAACAGAACCACATGCCTCATTGCAAGGGTGGAATGATCTGAGCCAGAGTGACCATCCTGAAGGTGTGAGACCTTAAGAACTTGTTCAGGTCATGTAGGTCGAGAATGGGGCACCAGCTCCCTGTCCGTTTTGGGACCCGGAAGTACCTGGACACAAACCCTGGGTCTGAAGGGGGGTCCGCCACCTTCCTGATCACCTCCTTCTGGAGCAGTAAGGCAATGTTGGCTCGACAAGCCAACAGAGAGGCTGCAGAACCTGTAGCCCCCCCCCCCCGGTGGGGTGATGGCTCAAATTCCAGAGGCAGACCCCTGCCTACCACTTCCAACACCCAGCAGTCCATGGTGATATCAGACCAGGTGGAAAGGAAGTGGCGGAGCCGTCCCCCCATGTGGGGAACCCGGGGAGGGGGACGAGGTTTGGGGTTACACCCCTCAACCTGTCACTGGGCAGGCTTGGAGGAAGGGCCGGCCAAGGAGCCACCTGGGCCTTTTCCTCCTGGCTTCCTGCTGAAGGAAACAGCAGGCTTGGCTTTGGGGTGCCAAGTATGAGCCTGCTGGCCCTGATGCTGGAGTTGCTGGGCCGGAAGTGCCGCAGGGGCTGAAGGATGAAAGGCCTTACGTTGCTGCTGGCGGCCTTTGTCCTTCTGGGCAGACGTAACAGAGTCCAAGGTGGCGCTGGACTTCTCGATCCATTGGAGATGACCCTCCACCCTGGGACTGAACAAGTCGGTACCCAGGAAGGGGACATCTGCCAGCTTGTGCTGGGTATCAGCCGTAAAGGTGGAGATCCGCAGCCAAGCTCTGCGGTGCATGGCCACTGCGGCCGCTACTGACCGGGCACATGAATCGGTGATGTCCAACGAAGTTCGGAGCTGCTGTTTAGCTACCGCCCTTCCCTGATCCCACACCTGCTTGACCGTCGTTTCAAGGTCAGCTGGGAGATGAGGAATCACCTCATCTAGGGAGCCCAAAAGGACGTGTGAAAAGTGTGCCATCAGAACAGCTGAGCTAGCCTGATGAAGGCTTAGGGAGGAAGCAGCATATACCTTCCGCCCTGAGTAGTCCAATTTCTTGGACTCCTTATTGGGCGGTTTGTCCACATCCCGAGTGTTCCCGGAATGCCGGAAAACACTGTCGGTCACTAACCCCTCCGCAGAGGGGTGCTCTGAGAAACAGGAGAGTGAACCTGTAGGGAACCCATACTTTCAAGCCATCCTGGCCAAAGGTGCAGGACAAGATGCTGGCTGCTGCCACAGCTCCAGGGCTGGGCCAACAATGGCTTCGGCCACTGGAAAGGCCTCTGTAGGGGAATCCCCTCGGTCCAGCATCTCCGTGAGGGGATACTTGGCCCGTTTTGAAATGGGTTCGAGCTTCATCCCAGTGGACTCTGAGATGAGTCGAAGCATTCCTAAAAATGAGGATGGGCTCTTGTCCACTGACATACCCCCTGTAGACTCCAGGTAAAGCGGCCTGGAGAACAAGGAGTCGTCGTCAGACTCCAAGGAGTCTCTGAACAGCTGCTGAGCGCCTGAGCCACCCTCCACATGCCGAGGTCGATCGGGAGTGAGGGTGACCGACAACCTATGGGGCAAACCCTGACCCGACCGAGAATCCTTGGTCGGGGCCCCAGTCTTCGGTTGTGGAGGAGAAGGTTCCACCACAATGGGTGGAGCAGCTGGTTTCAGCCGAACAACCGGTGCCGGTTTCAGCTCCTCGACTACGAGGGGTTGTTTCGGCCGCTCAGGTGACAGCCACTTAATGGCTAGAGAAGGCGACGGAGTTGGCTTATTCCCAGACAGTAAGAGCTGCTGCCACATTAAATTCTCGTAGCACTGACACAACTTGTGCCGGAGCCTATCCTCCGAAGAGGACGATGAGGATGAGCGGCGCCGCCACTTTCCATGGTGCCAAGACCGAGACAGCCGACATCGGCGGGACCAGCTGGACCTGGAAGAGGTTAGAGACCTTTGGGGATTCCGAGGGTGGGTCAGAGAGGGGATGGGGGAAACCTGCTCCTCCCTCGGTACAGGGACCTTAACCGGGAACTCTGGCACAGGAGGCACAGGCAAGTCCTCTGTTTCCACTGCGGGAACCGGTGAAGTAGGGTTGTCGGCATCAGCCGACAAACCGTCCGACGGGTCGAGAAAAATCTAGACTGCGTCGACGGGTGTCTCAGCCGGCTGACCTGACAGGGATACCATGAAGCCAGCGGCCTTAGCTGCAACCTCGACCGAAATCGAAAGTCGACCATCCGGTGAAGGGGATCTATACCGCTCCCACGAATGTCGACAGTGGGACTTACCTTTGGAATCCTTCTTTTTGGACCGACTGGAATGTCCTGATGGTCCTTCTCCCTTGGTGGAGAGGGACTGCAAAGCTCCTTAAAAGAAGCTGTATATGAAGAGCCCAAGGAGAGCGGGATAAATGCCACGACAAGGAAGAAGATGATGCGGCCTGGGCCGCCTCCTCCTCGAGGGCGCCATCTTCTCCAACTGATCCGTAGAGCCTGCCACCGCGGACACCGCCCAATGGGCCTCCTTCGACTTGACCGGTGGATATTCTTTTTCAGGGCGCCCCAAAAGAAGTCGAGCAGCACGGTCCTCCAAGACCGAAGCCGAAAAAGGATTTGCACAAATTGCAAGCCTGCGAATCGTGGCCAAGTCCTGGGCAATAAACGCACGTGGAGTGCGGGTCGGTCTGGGACTTCTTCTGCCCACAGGGGCACTGATGAAATCTGGGGGTCGATTTGTCCATCGCAGCCGCAAGGGAAAAAGAAGACCGAAGTCTTGTAAATTTGAGAATAAGTTTCGGATTAACCGAAGAGTGTGGATCCAGGCCTAAAACGCAGAGCGCTAAGGAGGGAACCTGAGCTTCCAAGCGGTAAGGAAGATCTGGCATCATGGGACGGTGCCGAGAGTTTTACCACCCGGATGGGTGGGAGGAGCCACCTTGAAGACCTTCCAGCAAGATTTAAAGCGGCAAGGAACCTGCCAATAAGTGTGGATTGAACAACATATCCACATCCCTAGAAATAATTGTTACACTGCAACCCATAGTGTGCTGGTTGACAGCACCTCTGGAGGGGGTCATATCAAGCCCCCAGTCACTGCTCCTCACTCTTCCCGAGCAACCAGATGGGTCCCTACCCAGGAAAACCCTCGAGCTGACCCTCAACTGCCTTGTAATCCCCCTTCCCCACAAAAAAAAAAAGAGTTGTTCACAGTTTGGAGTGGAGACAGGCCTCTTTGGCTTGAACTACTGGGAGGGGCCTTTGATTTTTCCACACACCCCCATCCCACCCTTGCAGGCCCAGAGGCAAGTACATGCGATAAGATTTTTTAACCTCCTTCCTGATCTCCATTCTTTTTAAGTTTTTATTAAAAATATGTAAAAACCGTTGCACATGATCTTTAAGGGTAAGTGAATGGGGGTCAGACAGGATATGCAGTCCTAGGGTTAAATCTTGAATTAAGGAGAGATGTTCTCAGGAAATGAAGAAATAATCTAGACCAGAGTAGGTCTGAAAGCGGGCTGAGGAGAAGGAGAAGCCCGGGGTTGCAGGAAAGAGCTTCCTACAAACATCATCTATACCCAGGTGAGAAAGCGTTCCTCTCAAGTATTTGAGAGCACTATAAGATCTATACGCTCGTGGGGCTGAGGTATCTTGTTGGGGTGATAAGGCAACATTGAAATCCCCACCCATTATTAGTGTACCCTGCAGGACATCTATAACCTTGTTTAGGAACATGCGAATTACTGAGAGGGATGCTGGGGGTGGTAGGTATACATTCACTAAAGTAACCTCCTGGGAATAAAGTGTGCCTATTAGAATTATGCATCTCCACTGAGTATCTATGACCGTGTCTCGGACTTCCAGGGGGGTAGAGGCAGAGGCCAGTATGGCTGTCCCCCTTCTGCGGCCACTGGGGTGAGAAGATGCATACACCTCATATCTATGGCCCCATTTTAACTTCTGGTGTTCAGAGTCTGATAGGTGAGTTTCCTGTAAGAAATATAAGTCGGCCACCTGCCTTTTCAAATACTGCATTAGACAGGTCCTCTTTATAGGACTATGAAGACCATTTATGTTTAAAGAGAACATATTAGCTAGATTCACACGCCATCTCAAACAGAGGAGGGAAAAGTGTCATCTAGAGGAACCATCCAGACCCCAGCGAGAAGGCCACTCTAGGTCATGATAGTCCCTCGGGCGTATCCCTTGATCAGTACAGTAATAAAAACATGTACATTTGGTTTGTGAGTCTCTGTCCTTTTTTTTTTTCTGTAACCCAAACAACCAATAATGAGGCCCGACTGTGGCCAAGTTATAGTGATAAACAGTTAACCTAATACCCTTAACAGGGTAAACCCGAGTTTCCCCTCATTAGCTCATCCCCAACTTGAGGAGCCAAGAAACATAAGTTTACTTTTGAAATTACTGTGGAACATGACTTTAGAAGGGAAATTAGATCCCATCCAAGGGCTTCCCATGGGCCCAAATAATATTAGCCCAGAAAAGCTGGAGCTAGGTCCCCCCATAAGGTATTTGGAGACCCCAAGGTAAAAGCCTCCTAGAGCAAGACCATCGCTCCGAGGAACGATAGGCCTGCTGTAAGTGGTGGAGATGTGAAGTGCTACCCCTACAGGAGTCAGGGGCCCTCCTTGAGACTGTAGTTGTCCTCCCTCGAATTAAGATCTTCGTTATTGTATTTTCCCTTACCTCCTTCTCTCTCTCCCTTCATCCCTCCCCCCTCCCTCTCTGGATATATATAAAAACCTTTGTGTAATTATCTTTTAATAATCCCCTGGTAAGGGGGAAGGGCATCTTGTAAGGGCTCCTCAACAGTCTCCACAAGGTCACATAGATAATTCGTTCCCCTGTCATCCGCCAGCTCAACATCTCGACCCCCAGACCCCCTTAGGACTGAGAGGGTCAGGGTAACTGAAAGCCATACCTCCCTCCCTTTATCCCTTTCCCTGCCTTATGATCAGCCTTCATATATGGCTCCCCCTGACCCACAGCTGGGGAGGGAAGTCACCTCCCCCAAAGTTAAAGACCTCCGCCCCAGCGCACTAGTGTGGAGGAGGGGCAGGGGAGGAATCATTCCTGCTGTCTCGACCCGCCCCCTCCGCTCCTCCTTTAGGGGCCTACTTGTGACTCCCAGGACGAGGTTAAAAACAGCAGGCGACAGAGCATTTAGTGTCGCCGCTCCCATCCTGTGGAATTCGCTTACTCCAGTTGTTAGGGAGGCCCCTTCTGTGGGGTATTTAAGGCCCACCTCAAGGCCTTCTTGTATAATCAGGCCTTTCCGGATTGTGTATTATAGTCCTTGCTGTTTTAGAAACTATGTTAGGTTAGCCCTGGCTTTTTAGGCATTGGTTCCTATTGCCTAAGCTATTGTATATATACATTTTGTTTTTGTATTGTGTTATGTCTGAGATATTATGTTTTTCATTCATAATGTATAGTATTTATTTTTTTAAATATTCGGCACCCAGAGCCTCCGGGATGGGCATATAAAATAAGATTTGCCTTGCCATCAAGAGGGGCAAAGTGTAGGGACCCCCCTCAAATAGGAGGGATCAAGGGTAGTTTCCCAATCAAGCCATAAATGAGAGAGCAGGGCATCCACCCAAAGAGACAGAACAAAAGGGGCACAATCCATAGGACCACAGCATTGTCTCTGTCCCAGTGCTGTGGAAAATCCAACAACTGATGCATAGTCCCCAAGGTTTTAAAGAAGTTTTTTAAGTAGCTGCTCTTGGATAAAAAAAGAACCCGATGTACCCTGATATCCCCTGCTGGCCCCAGTAGGGAAGCATACGTGCAGGACAGGGGCCACAGGAGATGAGTGGAGACCATAAGAGACCAAACCACAGACCCCCTGACTTGAATTTAGAGTGAGGCTCTCGGCCTGACTCATGGGTCTACCATTAAGTGACTGCTGGATCTTTTTTGGGGGGAGAGTGCCATCGTTTTGTGATGCGGGCAAAGTATGCGCTATATCAGCTCATCTTATCTGTCTCCCCACATTGCTTTAATATGGGCAGGGGGTTCAAATATGGATGTTGAGCTCCCTGATCCTAGCACCACCCCCCAGCTTAGCCACCCACCCCAGCACTGCCATCACCCACCTGAGGGCAGCCATCAAGGGAGAAGACATTTTCTCGGGTACAATGTTATTTTATTCCCGCGTTCATTCAAGAGCTGTAAAGGAGCTGCGAAATTGTTGCATGCTTCTGAGGAGCTCTTCCAAAGATTAAGGTTTAGGAGAGTTTGAGGGCCTGTTAGCCAGCACTGTTGCTTTAAAAGGCCTTTCTGTTGTCAGTGGCTTTCTAGTGAATCCCCGAACCTCATGATCCTTGAGTAGTCCCCTGGAAAGTAAATCATGTCTTGCTTCTTAGGCCGTGGATTAAGAGTGGGGGCCAGAGGAGATGATGACCACAAGCCTGGCAGGGTAGGGAGTTTAGAATTTAAGGTTATTCTCCTGGAGGCATGGAAATAGGGGAGTATATACACACCTGAGTTTGAGTAGTGGGCGCATAGTAATTGTTGAAAAAGATGCATTCATTTTCATAGAAGATTTGCTTCTGGGCCCAAGCTTTTTGTAGAATGGTTTCCTTTACATCATAATTAAGAAAGTGTGCGATGATGGAACATGGGCGAGTCCCTGCAGGAGGTTTAGGGCCCAGGGCACGATGATCCCTTTCAACGTTGATGGAGAAATAAGGCCCCAGATCAAGGGAGGTTCTCAGGAAATGGTTGAGGAAGGCCTGAATGTCTGAGCCCTCCTCACTCTCGGGAATTCCATAAAATCTTAAATTCTTCCATTGGGCCCTATTCTCTGTGGCTTCTTGCCTGCGGATTGAAGATAACTGCATTTGGGCCAGTTCCTCACCGAGGATTCCTGGATGACCAAGCGCTCTGAATTGGTGGTGATCTGTATGCGCTTCATCTATGCCACCTGGAGGGTCCCCAAGTTGGAGAAGGAGATAATGGAGTTTCTTTACCTCTGATTGAAACTCCTGGATGGCCTGCAGAATTGGATCTGGGGAGGAGGTTTTGTTTGGATTATTTTTCCCCTATCGAGTACGTTTTGGGTCATCAGAGCCAGCCATCTCTCCCGGGTTGACCGTGCTGTCTGTCAATGGAAAAAATCCAGAATCTGTTGTTTTTGCAGGCTCGGTGGGGCATAAGAAGAAGAAGAAGGTGGGTAGCAGGGAGCTTAGAAGGAGTTTTACCTCAGAAAGGAGGGATTTAGATGAATATTATGGATTTATTTCAAAATGCAGGGGGAGTGCTGCTCAGCTCTCCATGGCTCCACCGGAAGTCCCCCGGAGTCTTGCTTTCAACTTACTAGAAAGTTAGTCGATGTGCACACGAAAGAGTTGCTGTCTATCCAAATGCCCAGATATCTGAGTTTATTGACCAGGTCTAGTGATTCACCTAGGATAGTCATGATGGGTACAGCTGATACGCTGTGCCACAGGAAGGGCCTATTGCTACTAGGTGCAAAATAAAGGACCTTGGTTTTTGTCACGTTTGAGTAGTAGCTTGGAGTTGATTACGTTGCGCTTAAGCTGTGCAAAGTCAGCTTGGAGTACATCATGTACTTCGGATAAGGTTGGTTTAGAAGTATATATAACGGCATTATCCGCAAAGAGATGTATTTTGGAGTTGCTGATATTGGAATCTAGCAAGTTAATGTAAATAGAAAATAGTATAGGGCCTAAAATGGAGCCTTGCGGGACACCTCGTTTTATGGGTAGGGAGTCTGAGAGCTGACTGCTCACTTTGGGTTTCTGAAATCTACCTGTAAGGTAGCTCAAGAACCACTGAAGTGTGGTGTCAGCCGTGCGTAGTTTACTGAGACCACTGAGGATGAGGTTATGGTCGAATGTCTTGCTGAGATCAAGGAATATGCCACCTGTGACTTGTTTGGAATTGTGTGCAGTCAGCCAGTAATTGGTGACTTTAGCTAAAGCGGAAGTGGTACTGTGTTTTTGTCTGAACCCAGACTGGGCAGGATTGAGGGGTGAGAACTTTTCTACATGGTCTTTAAGCTGGGTATGGATGAGTTTCTCTAGCAGTTTGGATAGGACAGGGAGGTTGGAGTTGGGCCTATAATTGTTTAGGTTGCAGGGGTCACCCGCTTTGAACAAGGGCAAGATATGAGCTGATTTCCAACAGGAGGAGACTGTGCCTGAGGAGATGGAGAGATTAAGGATATGAAGTATTGGTGCAGCTAAATAATAGTAGCCTAGGTTGATGAAGATGGGATCGATGCCTTCTGCTCCACTACCTTTATTGATGTCGAGTTTACTAAGGTGCTCCCTCTACTTGTCTGTAGGTCACAGGGTGAAACATGAAGGTATGAGAAGGTAGGAGCTTATGGTTGGTGGAGTGGGGTGGGAGGTGTGGTAGCCCTGTATATGGGGAGGAATCAAACGAGAGTCCAGCGGTGGTGAAATAGGTATTCAGTTTTTCTAGGCTGAGGTCACACTCGACATATTCAACTCTGTTAATGAATAACTTGGTGGGGATGGACGGGGCTGCTTTGTCCCCCTCAACTGTCTTGATTGTCTGCCAGATCTTGGCTGAGTTGCCTTTGGCATTTTCAAGGGATTCTACACAGAAGTTAGCTTTGGCAGATTGTATTAGTTTAACACAAGCATTCCTGGCAGTTCTAAATGCAGCTTCTAGGTTTGGAGTGAACCAGGGATGGGAACATTTATGGACCTTGGATCTAATGAAAGGGGCATGTTTATTGGTGAGCTGAGTTAGTGCAACGTTAAGAAAGGTGACCACCTCGTCCACTGATTTGGCGAGATAGAGATCTTGTCAGTTTACATATTTTAGATCCGAGATATAGTTTTCGATGTTGAATTTGTGGAAGCCGCACTTCATGACAAATGTACAGGAAAAGGGGCGCTTATCTTGGTTTCTGGTGCATGTTACGATATTGTGATCACTAAGATCATTGTTTGATGGTTGCGATCAATTTTGAAGGTTGAGATTAGCTCAAGATCCGCTGAGGGGGTCCTGTAGCAACCTATGATGCAGAGAGCTTAGACTGTGGATACTTGAATTTTTATGGCCATGCACTCAAATTCTTTGAGTTTGGACATGACATTGGTGATGGAGACATTTAAATATTCCTTTGTGTAGATGACCACCACCACCACCCACCCCTCATGGGCCTGTCTGTTCTGAACAGGTTATAGGAGGGGAGTGAGATCTGCTGGTCAGAGACAGTACTTTTAAGGAGGGAACCTGCTTCTTCCAGTAGAAAGGAAGCTCTGATGTCATGGGGTGGAGCAGAGGGAGTTACCACCCAGGTGGGTGGGAGGAGCCAGCTTAAAGACATTCCAGCCAGTATTAGAGGGAAAGGCAACTGCCAGAAAATGTGACTAGATCATCATATCCATGTCCCTAGAAATAAATGCTACTAAACAAACATCAAGATACAGTCTATATAGATAGCTTTACAAAACCAAAAATGACCACCTCACTTGCTGTTGTGAACTGAATAGGTGAAGAAGCAGTTCATTAAGTTAAATACCATTTAAATACCAGACCTGTATGCTATCAAAAAAGATTACCTTAAATCTCCTACCCTCAAGGGTTCAGTCCTTACTGGCCCCCAGCTGCGGCCCCCACCTAACCAGGAGCTCAGAATATCTTCTTTTTTCTGTTCCACGCTGCCGCACCAACCAAGGACAACACTCCTTTACATACAGAGCCTCATCTTGGTACAACTCGCTTCCTCCTGCTGTTACCAATGACACTATCCTGGGCACTTTCAAGTGCTACCTGCGTCAGGACGCACCTTGTCACAATGGCCTCCTGTGAATGTTTCTCCTAACTAAGCTTACTCTCCTTCCCTCTAATCCCCCCAGTCCCTCCCACCATTACCCCCCCACTTTCCCTATCCCCTCCCTTTTTATTTTCCCCACTATTATCTACATTCTCTCGCCATAGCTTTCTCTACATGTATCTACCATGTCTCCTAGCAGCTTCTAATTTACTCTAGTGAACTATATTACAACTGTTTTTTATTGTATATATGTTCTTGAATATACACAAATTACTGTAACTTAACATACATACTGTGAATCATTGCACACATTACAGTAATTCCATATGAAAGCTTTAATTTACCCAACAAAGCCCATGGCTGCTTGAAACTACTGTACTTGTTATTGTCCTCACTATGTTATGTATTGTTTCCCAGACATGGAACCTTTGTAAAAGAGCCTTGGCTCAAAGGAGTCTTCCGAAATAATAATAAACTAAATAAACTAAATTAAATGAAGATGTTGCTGCAGGTTTGGTCTTTCTGATTGAGCTGGCTGCCGAGTCTGTCACCATGGGCTGATACTGCTGCCAAGGTACACTTCTCTTACATGGGCTGACTGTCAAGGGTGTCACTGTAAGCTGCTGTTGATTCTGGCTCACATCACTCATGGCTGTCTTTCTCTTGATGCTGCTACCAACCACACTGTCTTACCCCACTTGACGTGACCCGGACAAGATTTCTCTCCACATTGTGTACTCATCCGATGGTGCAGCCCAGTAGTTGTGCAAGTTGCCTTCACTTCGATGCCCTGTCACAGACATGATCTCCCAGGACTCTAAGCCTGCCTCAGACAACAACTGGACAGTGGTCGATGTAATTGAATGATAAGTGTACTGTCTACTAAGCTGCACCTCTTTGCTCAAGTGAGGCATCAAGGAGGAAAGGAAATTTATCCCCATGGACTACCATCTAAACCACATCTCCAAACTGTTCAGGTAATGTTGTGGATGCTTGAATGAGTGGAGATACAGCGCAGACGCACCGATCTGTATTTCTGAAAATTACTTCTTGAAGGATGCCTCTGGCCACAGCCTCTTACCAGGGAAGGAGAAAATGAAGCCCCAGAGCTCATGTGGATCATGGTGGTTTTTCACATGGTCATCAAAAATGAGTCTTATGAATTCATGTCCGTGTTCATCAGTTTTTAATTTGAGTGAGTCAGGCTTCAGGTCTCTCAGACCTTCCCACGCCTAGCCATACAGAGGAGTTTGATATACAACTAGACTTTCCTCACTAGGCCAACTGCTTGAGTGTCTCAAGATCACTCGGACTGAAAGAGGGATGGTGTTCTGACAAATCCTTTTTGGCTTTTCAGTAGGCTTTAATTATTGCTAAAAACAAACAAACAAACAGAAAAAACACTGGTGACTGGAAGGCAGGGGAAGATTGAATCCCCTGTCAACTGGCAAGACTGAATCCGCTGTCAATTTGGGGAAAGTTCAAGTGGTGATTAAGATCAGCTTGTATTCTTGTACAAGAACTAATTGTATACTGCTCACCGGAAAAGTTTCTCACAGCTGCATAAAATTCCTGCAGCAGTGAATTCAAATCCACAGTTGTTACAATTTTTAAATCACAGTTCTTGTTTTTTGATGACAGACAGTTTTGGAAAACAGACAGCCCACAGCGTGGTTTTCCTAGCACTGGTCTAATCTTTGCTTTCCTCCATCCTGGCAAGATCTGCTTCAGTTAAAGTGTCTTGCACTCACAATAGCATTTGTTAACTTTTTTAGGCTGAGGCTGGACATCAAGTATAGGTTCTGCACTGATTTTCCCCAGGCATGGCTATCTTCTCCATCACAGGCAGCAGGGAGAGTTCAAAACTGAATACAGGTAGGTTTGACATGGTTACTGGTCAATAAAAATGGCTGCTTTTGAAATTTCTAACATTGCAATAACCAGCTCAGGGATACGGAATGCGAAATGCCCTAGTGGCCAGGCACTGGTTATTTAACGACTGATAGTGCTGTCAGAAATACACAGCTAAAACTATGTACTGACCTATCAAACCAGGAAATTGCAAGGACATTTTATATTGTGAAATAGGTCAAAAATATAATGGCTTGTGTAACCCCTTTGTTACCCGGGGTTACTAGAATCCCAGTAAGACCTAGTGGGAGGCAGGGAAGGCAGCTTGTGAAACTCCAGTTAAATGGGTTTCACACTGTCTCACTCTGTCCTCAGTCACAGCTGAGACTTGAGAGATGACATCACTATAGAACTGTCGCAGCTGCATGAGCCACATTGGAATCTACAGCTCAGGGAGCGAGTTTAGAACGGAAATTCAAAGGCATTCTTCTTCAGTTTGTCCTAAAGCAAACAGAAAGGAAGTCAGTCAGTCTGCAGTTTGTTTCAAAGAAGAAGAAGTGTTCCTGTGTTTACCTTTTAAAGTGGTGGAGACCGCTCCCGGTCTCAGTGCCCCCCTCCCTCGGGGGGAAGTCTCTTTGGTCTGGGGCAATCCTTCTCCCACTATGGAAGGAAGCTGCCTGGTTTTATTTAGTCTGTTCTTGTATAACAGCAAAGAAAGTGTTACTTCACCTGTGGGGCACCTGCAACGAATGGGTGAGTGTTTGGCTCCATTTGAAGGGCAAACAAATTGTTTTCTTCAGTTGGGAAATGGATGTGGACTGCTATTTGGGAGACTATGTTACTAGGACAAACAAATGGAGCAGTCAAACAGTCTAAAGTTTTATGGATTTCAAGTAATGCTGTAGAGGGTGCTTCAGGTCATCACGTTCAATCTACATTTTAAAGTTCTAAAGTTTTCTGTGTGTATCCAGAGAAATGGCCAGGTATGGGCTGTGGGAGCTGGAGGTGGGAAAACCCCCCATCTTTAGTAACCAGGTCCACCTCTACGGATTTCTTCTGTGTTTTGCTACTTGCCTCATGCACTTGGCCAGTGATGGGGTGGGTACCCAGACGTGGGTCGCAACTTGAAAATCTTTCTAGGAGTCGCAGACTCTAAGTGGTGTGGGGAGCCACAGGATGGGAGTCTCCTTGTTTGATGGGAGTTCGATTGGAAGTAAGAAAACAAATCTCTCTAGGACTCACAGACTCTAAGTGATGTGGGGAGCCACAGTTTGGGAGTCTCCTTGTTTGATGGGATGTCTTTCCAAGTAAAGTTTGGGTTCATTCTTCAAGTGGACCGTCAGTCAAGTGGCCGGCAGGGGAGCCGGGCCAGTCGGGCTATGTATCCAAAGCGCATGCAAAGTCCGGGCTGAGTGCCTGGTGGGTCCAAAGCCAGACAACTGTAGTAATGTGTTCATTCTTCAAATGGACCGCTTGGTTAACCTCTAATCTGCACACACAGTAACGTAGCCCTTTGGGGGACCATGCAATGCTTTGTTTATGTTCAGTTAGTTAATAAATAAAGCCACACTGAAAAATCCCAATTCTGGTTCTGGACATTACAGTTATTGCTTCCTGTAGTTGGATTTACTTGGGTGCCCCTGTGCAGAGTAGCCAAACCTAGGTCCCTTGTGCCAGGTAACCTCATCCTCCCCGAACCCAGGTCCCCCACCAGGTATTGCTGCCAACGCCAACAGCATGCCACCTGTCGTTTTAGTAAAAAAGGCAGGGGTGGCATCCTTACACTTGTAGTGGAATAAAACATTTATCCCCACACCTGTATGTCAAGACCTTCATAACTAACTCATGGATTTGCCACTTGTATGCAGGGGTTCAGTTTATTTTTTATGAAAGTCAAATACTTTCATGAGTCAAAATCTGGAAGTCATTAAAATTTTATGGAAGTCAAAATACTTCCCAGACCACACAATTTAAAAGCCAGTATTCTAAGAGGGATCAATTTATGGTTGTTAATACAAATATTAGTGATAAATCCATAAGTTCTTAGTTTCTGTGCTTTCAGTTTTGGAAGTCATTCAATTCTGTTTTTTTACATTTGGAAGTCAATGACTTCCTCCCCCTTTATTTTGGAAGTTTTTGTCTTATTTTTGGGTGTCAAATACTCCCAAAATGGAGTTAACTGAAGCCCTGCTTGTAAATAAGTCTTCCCATGCTCTAATACAGATAAATATGCTATACCATTGCAAGCCATTTATACAACATATGCCCTGGTTTATAACAGTTGCCCAACAGATGCATATATTTTCATGGTATACAGAGCTGGAGTGGAAATGGATCATTTATATTTACTGAAGCTTACTCAACAATAGATATTTTCACTTGAGCTGCACCAGCTTCTTCTAGAATCATGCATGTATTAATATTTCAGGCCACCATACCATCCTAGCCAGGTGATGTCATAGTATAGGCAGTATAGCGCAGTGGTCTAAGGCTCTGAGCTGTAAATCTTGAGACCTGGGTTTGAATCCCACAGCCTCCATGTGCATACTGTGTGACCCTGAGCAAGTCACACTTAACTTCCCTGTGCTCCCAGGTTGCACCTGTAAACAAGCTATTAGCTTAGTGTGCCACTCCTGGTTAAACAATTGCAATAAAATAAAGAAATAAAAAGCATCAGGCATGAACTGCATCAAAATAAATTATTTTCAGTTTCAGGATTTTATCTCCACAGACCTTACTTGTGGCTCTGCCATTCATGATATCACTAGGGATCAAAGCCTGAAACTAAAAATTAATGTCTCTATTTTAAAATTCAATGAGTGGTTGAAAAACTGGTGTGGAGCTCAGGGTTTTGGCTTCATTGGGGACTGGGGAGCCACCTAGAGGGATGCAGACCTATACTGGTGCGATGGTCTGTGTCTGTCCAGGGGGGAACCAGGATCCTAGGTGAGAGGTTTAAATGCTACATTGGCAAGCATTTAAACTAGCCAAGGGGGTAGGCACTGAAAAGGAGCAGGGAAATCTGAGCCTCCCCACCACAAAACATGGTGATTAGTGAGGTAAACACCAAGGTACAGAAGTTATTAGTGAGCAGAACAGATTTAAATGTAAAAAAAGGCAAAGGCAGTAAGGACAGAAATGGGGATAAAAGGGGTAAGGCCATCAAAAAGTGGAGGGTGATGAGTACCAATGCCCGTAGTCTGTGTAACAAGCTCCTGAACTAGTGGCCTTGGTGGAAGAGGTTGCCTGGATATTGTGGCAGTCACAGAAACATGGTACACAGAGAACCATGACTGGGATGTCAACATACCAGGATACACAATCTACAGGAGGGACAGGGAGGGTAAAAGGAGGAGGAGTAGCTCTCTATGTAAAGGAAGGGATCAAAGCAACAGAACAAAAAGTAAACAGGGAGCAGATGAGGCACTTTGGGTCACCCTGGAGACAGAAATGGCACCACAATCCATGGGGTTTGTATACAGACCCCATCTCAGGGGGAGGGAATGGACAAGGAAATGATAGAAGGCTTTCTCAGAATGGCAGAAAAAGGGGAGATATTGTTGATGGGGGACCTGAATATGCCAGATGTTAACTGGAGCACCTCTGCTGCAGGCACATCCAAGAGCAGGGTCATTCTTAATGCCCTACAGTGGGCATGCCTCAGACAGCTAGTATTGGAACCCACTCGGGACGGAGCAATCTTAGACCTGGTACTTTCAAATGGGGATGGAGAAAGAATCTCAGATTTAGAAGTGGGTAGCCATCTGGGAACAAGCGACCACCAAACAGTGTGGTTCACGATAAACACAGCCATACAATCAAGCCATACAAAAGCAAGAGTACTAGACTTTAGGAGGGCTGACTTTGGGAAAATGAGAGAGTGCCTCAGAAAAGCACTAGCAAACAGGCAAGAAGGAGGGGTGGAGGAACAATGGGGAGAGATCAAAACAGCCATCACAGAGGCAACAAGCCTTTGTGTAAAGCAAATCAATAAAAACACAACGAAGGAAAAAAACGCTATGGTTCTCAAAAGAGGTGGCAGGAAGGTTAAGGAGAAAAGGACAGCATTCAGGAAAATAAGGAAACACAGAAGGAGCAGGACAGAGAACTTTATCAGTTAAAGCAGGAAGGCAGTCAGAATAGCAAAGGCCCAAACCGAGGAAAGGATAGCCAATTCTGTTAAGAAGGGGGATAAGACCTTTTATAGGTACATTAGGGAGCGAAGAAAGACCAAAGGAGGGATACTGAAGCTTAATAAAGGGGAGGGAATGTGGGTAGAGGGTGACAGTGAAAAAGCAGGGATACTGAACAAATATTTCTGCTCAGTATTCACAAAGGAAGAGGAGGGGAAGTTACCTAAACCAAACAAGAGAAACACACTGAAGACGGGGGTCGATACCAGTCCATTTACAGAAGAAAGGGCTCGGAAAGAACTAATAAAATTGAAGGTGGACAAAGCAATGGGGCCTGATGGGATTCACCCGAGAATTCTAAAAGAACTAAGGGTAGAACTAGTGACACCGCTGACTACTCTAACAAATCGTGGGAGGATGGGGTGATACCCGAGGACTGGAGGAGGGCAGATGTGATTCCTCTTCACAAAAGTGGGAGCAGGACAGAGGCAGGAAACTACAGACCAGTTAGTTTGACCTCAGTGGTAGGGAAAATGATGGAATCACTTCTGAAGGAAAGAATTGTTCAGTACCTAGAGGCCAGTGGGGCACAGGACCCAAGGCAGCATGGATTCTACAGGAAGGTAGGTGTCAGAGCCGAATCTAATGAATTTCTTTGACTGGGTGACCAAAGTAGTAGACCAGGAGGGGCTGTGGACATGGCCTACCTAGATTTTAGCAAAGGCATTTGATAACAGTCCCACACAGAAGATTAATACACAAGATAGCCAGCCTTGGCGTGGGTCCCAAATGTGCTAGCCTGGATAAAAATTGGCTAGACAACAGGGCGCATAAAGGGTAGTAGTAAATGGAGTACACAGTGAAGAAAGGAGGGTTACTAGCGGGGTACCGCAGGGTTCAGTACTGGGACCGGTTCTTTTTAATGTCTTTATAAGTGACATTGCAGAGGAACTGGAAGAAAAGTATGTCTCTCTGCAGATGTCACAAAGATCTGCAACAGGGTTGATACACAAGATGGAGTGGAAAGGATGAGAAGGGACTTGGCAAGGTTGGAGGAATGGTCAAATGTATGGCAACTCAGATTCAATGCAAAGAAGTGCAAGGTAATGTACATGGGAAACAAAAACCCAGGGAAAGCGTGCACAATGGGGGGTGAGATACTGACAACAGTAAAATAGAAAGGGACCTGGGGGTAATTATATCAGATGACCTAAAGGTGGGCAAGCAATGTGAGAAGGCAGTAAGGAAGGCTGGGGGGATACTGGGATGCATAGGAAGAGGCATCAATAGTAGAAAACAGGAAGTTGTTATCCCTCTGTACAGACAGTTGGTGAGACCCCATCTGGAGTACTGTGTGCAGTTCTGGAGACCCCATCTCCACAAAGACATAGACAGAGTGGAGGCTGTCCAGAGGAGGCAATCAAAATGGTGCAGGGTCTGCACCAGAAGACATACAAAGAAAGACTAAAGGAGCTTAATATGTATACTCTTGAGGAAAGAAGGGAGAGAGGGGACATGATAGAAACTTTCAAGTACCTCAAGGGAATTAAAGTCCAAGAGGAGCATCTTCCAGAAAAAGAGATGTGCAAGAACAAGGGGCACAATTTGAAGATAGAGGGGAGCGGCTCAGGGGTAATGTGAGGAAGTATTTTTTCACTGAGAGGGTTGTGGATGCATGGAACAGCCTCCCTGAGGAGGTCGTGGAGTCAAGAACAGTGGGGGACTTCAAGAATGCATGGGACAGGCATAAGGCAGTCCTAGTGGCGGGTAAGAGGAAGTAAGCTGTTGGTTAACTAGGATCTGCAGCTTATCTGTTAGGTAGGAAAATGCGCAGACTAGGTGGGCCAAGTGGTCCTTATCTGCCACCAAATTCTATGTTTCTATGTTAAAGACAGCCCATCACCAGTAGCAATACCACTCCTGACACTGGCAGCCTAGGCTTGGAAGCCAGCTCAAATCATAGGACTGGTCAGGAGAGGAGATCAAGCATACCACAGGATGCTCTCATCCTCGGAGGAGTGAAGGATGCTGCTATTTGCATCATTACCTGGGTGACCACACGTGGTGATGCAGACAGGGAGCGCAGTTCAGGCAAGGGAGATGCCATCTGACTGGAGCAGTGCGTTGTCACGCCTGCACATGCCCGCTCTCAGCCTATTCTGGCATTTCTGAGGGAGAAAAAAAAAGGAGGAAAAAGAGCTCAATGGACGTGGGATTAAGCACCACTGGCACTCTTTGACCCTGATTTGCTGACTGCCCACCTGCCCCCAGAATGGAGTTGATCACTAGGGAGCTTGGGCAATTCCCCACCATCCAACCTTGGATGGGAGTCTGAAGCAGGGAGAGGCAGGGTAAGTGACAGAAAAGGCATGTGTGGGGTTGGGTGGTTGCAGAGGTAGGTGCAGATATGTCTAGGTATGACAGAAGTGCAAACTGTGACTAAAAAAAGACAACCCATTGTGTAACATACTCAACAAATATTTTTATGGATGCCAGTGCTTCTCTACCCATGTTGAGAGTGTTGCCAACAAGTGGATCCAGCTAACTAGCAAGGTAGCTCCTGCTACCCCCTAAGGCCAGCAAAAAGGAACAGTTTAAACATAACCCCGAGCTTTAAAAGGTAACATTTTACATTTCTGGGGGAAGTGCTACCCCCCCCCCCCGATAAAACTGCTACCCCTTAGAAAAAATTCTAGATCTGCCCCAGCTCCTTTGTCATCAATATCAGAACTGCTCACCATATGTTCCCACTCCTCTAACCCAAATGACAGAGCAAGACAGGACTAGTGTTACAAGTGCAGGTGTGTGGTGCCACTGCTGGGGGTGGCTAACCCCCACGATTCACCACAGGATCAGAAAGCAGTGCACACTTCAAAGATGAAAACAAAACAGCGCTTACTAGAATTTACTCAGCTTATCACTTAAGCAGGTACTTAACTCTATGTGTCACTCACCGACAGGTGCCCTGGCGCTTTGCTTAACAGAGCTTCATCAGGGGGCCAAATGATACATGGAGGCAACACTCTTGACAAATGGTAATGTGCCTTGGGATCCATATTTTACATATGACATGCAGTACCACCAAGGGATGCAAGAGTCAAAAGGCTTTGAACCCAGAATTCCAAAGGCTAACCATTTTCACACCTACCAGCAAACTGTAGAAGAATTCATGTACACAAATGCCTAAAACACTAATGAGGAGGTACATTAGATGGTAGAGGAACTCGACGTCTAGTATCATTGCCCTGTAGCCTTTAGTAAACGTTCCGCAGTTTCCCACAAAACTCATCAGGAATATTAGTTTGTTCCATGCCTGAAAAAAGAAAGAGAGATGTATTAAAAAATAATTGTTCTTGTTCTTCTAGCAAACTGAACTTGTACATCTTCAAATTAATACCAGACAAGTATAGTAACAGTACCAGTGATCTTAAGGAAAATGGGTCTCGGAACTGAAAATTCAGAGGGCTTCAAGTGTGGCTACCATACTGTACCAAGGACTTCCCTATTTGCCCCAGAACTACATTGCAACAAATCTTTCCCTTTATACGGAGCCACTCCAGGCAAGCAGCAACCCACTCACCTTGTATAATTCTGACATTTAACTGCTCCAAGCATTTTTGACACACACATCCTTGGGTATACCATCAAAATCTCAAAGAAATAAACATGTGGTCGAAAACTGCATGGTCAAAACAGCATGTGTGGTATGAAGTTATTTATATTAGCATGGTTTTCGAACAAGTGCTTTTGTGGGTACTGACGCAGCACGCTTTTTGACCGCGTGGGTTTTCACTGCGCATTTAAGTGGTTAATCCCCATCCTTGCTTGACACCTTTACAAGCCAACAGTTTTGTGGCCATTCCTTTCTTCTTTAGGGTGGTAGTATTTGTGCAAATTCAGTTTCAAATCAACTGCAGATTGCGGTTTGGTGAGCCTAGGTTCCAACCAAGCTCTTCAAACTATGGTCTGTTGTACTATACATCTGAAACTCAAAGCGCACAAGGACAACCGCCCTGAACAAGAGGGGATGGCCACAAAACTGTCAGTTTGCAAAAGTAGCCAGTATTGATGCCCATGTCACAAATATTCAAAGTAATTACAAGGCAGGATTAATTATAAACAGTAAGTGTGTCGTAGTCTATATAGAAACTCTTGCGACGACCTGACTAAAAACTGTGTTGCTTATATAGCTTGTAGTATTAGACTACAGTTTGCATGTATAGGTTTTTTAATGATTTTATGTGAATTGACAAAAAGTGCCTTGTGTTGCAAATAAGTGGCATAGTAATACAGCTGGAGTGCTCTTGCTCCTATTACATCATTGCGCACAGACCCTGCAGCCATTTGAGTATCGGCAGGCACGGATTTTTGATAAATAAGCCAGGTTGTTTTAGTTTTGAAAATCTGGCAAAACCATGTTAAAAGTATTCTGATTGAGTAAATACAGACAGTGGCACTTTGTTGATGCTCTGCACTAATGCCCTGAGAGTTTTGATTGACATTTTGTGACAGTGGATTTTAGAGATTTAGATAAAGTGCCTTCAGAAAGTATTCACCCCCCTTGGATTTTGTCACATTTTGTTGTGTTACTACCAGAATTTTTAACGCATTGAAATGATTTTTTTCCCCCTTGATTCACACAGCATACTCAACAATTTAAAGGGGCAAAAATATTTTTATTGTGTAACAACTATTTATGAAACATTAAAAACTGAAATATCTTGTTTACTTAAGTATTCACCCCCGAGTCAATACTTTGTAGAAGTGCCTTTGGCAGCAATTACAGCTTTGAGTCTTCTTGGGTATGTCTGTATCAGCTTTGCACATCTGGATTTGGGGATTTCCACCATTCTTCCTTGCAGATTTGCTCAAGCTCTGTCAAGTTGGATGGGGAGTGTCGGTGAACCATAATCTTTAAGTCTTTCCACAGATTCTCAATGGGATTCAAGTCTGAGCTTTGGCTGGGCCACTCAAGGACATTCACCTTCGTGTTCTGAAGCCACTCCAGTGTTGCTTTGGCTGTATGCTTAGGAGTCGTTGTCCTGTTGGAGCGTAAATCTTAGCCCAGTCCAAGGTCTGTGCAGACCGATGCAGGTTCTCCTCAAGGATGTGCCTGTATTTGGCTCCATTCATTGTTCCCTCTATCCTGACAAGTGCCCAGTCCTGCAGCTGAAAAGCATCCTCGTAACATGATGCTGCCACCACCATGCTTCATGGTAGGGATAGTGTTACCGGGAGAAACTGTGTTCGGTTTGCACCAAGCATAGCGTTTTGCATTCAGGCCAAAGAGTTCAATTTTTGTTTCATCAGACCAGAGAATCTTTTGCCACATGGTCTCAGAGTCTGCCACGTGCCTTCTTGCAAACTCCAGGCATGCTATTATGTGGCCTTTTCTCAGGAGTGGCTTCCGTCTACCCACTCTCCCATAGAGGCTACATCTGTGAAGTGCTGCAGAGATTGTTGTCCTCTGGACAGGTTCTCCCATCTCAGCCATGGAACTCTGTAGTTCTGTCAGGGTGGTCATTGGGTTCTTGGTCACTTCCCTGACCAAGGTCCTTCTTGCCCGGTTGTTCAGTTTGGGAGGACAGCCTACTCTAGGAAGAGTCTGGGTGGTTCCGTAATCTTTCCATTTCCTAATGATGGACTTGACTGTGCTCCTGGGAGCTTTCAACACTCTAGAAATGTTTTTATACCCCTCCCAGATCTATGCCTCCTCACAATTCTATCACGGAGTTCTACGGACAGCTCCTTGGTCTTCGTGGTAGAGTTTCTGCTCTGACATGCATTGTCAACAGTGGGAACTTATACAGACAGGTGTATTTCCTCTGAAATCATGTCAACCATTTGAACTGACCACAGGTGGACTCCATTCAAGTTTTAAAGTGAACTCACAAGGAAACTGGATGCACCTGAGCTCAATTTGGATGTCACAGCAAAGGGGGTGAATACTTATCAAATCAAGAAATTTTAGGTTTTTATTTTAAATTACATGTACAAAAAATTCCAGAAGTTTAATTCCACTTTGACATTATAGAGTAATTTGTGTAGAAACGTGACAAAATAATCCCATATAAATGTATTTTAATTTGAGTTTGCAACATCACAAAATGTGAAAGTCCAAGGGGGGCGAATACTTTCTGAAGGCACTGTATCCTTTAAGTTTCCACCAATGCCTGCTCCTGTTCTAAGAAAAGTTGGTACAGGAAGATAAGGCCAGGTTCAAAGCAAGTGGAAACAAAGAGACTTAAGACAGAATACTGTAGTTACTAACATACTAACATACTATTTGCCAGCAGATTAGGCCTTATGGTCTATCAAGTCTGCTCGAACCTAGATCCTTAGTTGGGTGCCGAGACCCTCCCATCCCTTGTGCTCCAGAAACCCCTATCATCCATCCCCACCCCCCCCGGGACAGGCCATCATCTGATACATCCACTTTCTGTGTCTGTCCCACCCTCTCTTAAAGCTCTCCACTGTGGATCTCTGAACCAGCTCACCAGGCAAAGCATTCCAAGGGTCCACCACCCTCTCAGTGAAAAACCTCCCTCTTTCCCCTCACCCTTCCACCTTCCAACTTCAAACCATGCCCTCTGGTGATGCCTCCCTGCTTTAGTCTAAAGATCCTCCATGTTTATCCTATTTATTCCCTTGAGGTACTTGAAGACCTCAATCTTGTCCCCCTCTCCTCTCCTCTCCTCCAATGAAAACAGGCAGAGCTCCTCAAGTCTGTCCTCGTAAGTCAAATCCCTAGCCCGTATCATCTTTGTTGCCCTCCTCTGTACCCTCTCCAGGAGCTGTATGTCCCTCTTCAAGTGTGGTCTCCAGTACTGTACACAGTACTCAAGGTGTGGTCTAACCAGTCCATTGTACAGTGGCAGAATCACTTCCTTGCTCCTAGAGGTGATCCCCTACGATGCATCCCAACATCCTGTTTGCCTTGCTAGCTGCTCTCCTGCACTGCTCAGTGTTATTCATACATGTATCCACCATGACCCCTAGGTCTTTTTCCCTGTTGAGGCTTCCAGCACCTCCCTCCCAGGGTGTACATGTGTTAGAGGTTTGACCAAGATGCAACACCTTGCACTTGGTGATATTGAAATTTAATTTCCATGTGTGAGCCCAGCTTTCCAGGGTGTCAGGTCCCTTGCAGGGCCAACCTCCCTCTTCTCCCTCAACTACTGCTCCCATCTTGGAGTCATCCGCGAAGAGACTCATTTCACACCTATACCATCCCTGATGTCTGATATGTATGCATTAAACAGGATTGGACCCAGGACCCGAGCCCTGTGGTACCCACTACCAACCTCTGTAGGGTTGAGAGCTCCCACAGACCACTACTCTCTGAGTCGTCCAGCTATCCAGTTTTCAATCCATCTGACCATCAAAGGGCCTACTCCTAACCCCATCAGTTTCTCCACCAGACCATTGTGGGGGACAGAGTCAAACGCCTTGCTGAAGTCCAAGAATAATACATCCACAGGCTTACCCCTGTCCAGTTCTGATGTTACCCATTCATAGAACTCCACAAGGTCATAGAACTCCACAAGGAGTTCCTCCCATGTTGAAAATAAATATTCTAAAACATTCTAAAAATAGTCAATAAAGAGTGCCAAAAGTAAATAAAAAGTATTACTGAACTTCTACTGCACAACAGGGCTGTTCTGTTTTAAATGTCTTCAAAGGACGAAAAAGCAAACTGCAGATTCAACTGCTGAATCAGAATGTAGGATGAGACAGAGCTCTAGTATGCAGAAAAAAAAGATGTTAGGAAAAACACAGATGGGCACTCTGTATTTGAACAGTAACTGAGGGTTTACAAAAAAGTATGTTAACTTATTGATATGCCCCTTAACTTCAAAGTGACTGCACATAGTAAAACTTTGGATTCTGTAAGATAAACCTACATTACAGGTGGGCTGAGATTCACCAGCAAAGAAAAAAAAATCATAGTTGGCATCAGAGAAACCTCACAGCCTGCCAAAAAAAATGTTTGACTTTCAAGTCATTCCTGTCTTTAGTACACAGAATAGTTACAGTATATGAACTGGATCCTGGTCCTTTAGGCCCCGTCCACACTACACCGCTCAGACCCCGTAAAGGACAGAAACTGTTACAGCCAGGGACCGATACAGTGTTCACATGCAACGGTGACCGGTACGAGACCAGTACCGTCAGTCCACACCTTGGGAACTGGGCGACCATTACCGTGGCACCCAATCCCACAATGCAGCTCGTGCTGCAGGCCCTGCAGGGGACCAATACCGCCCATCCACACTACCGCCGGTAACGTTACTGAGGCGGGACCGGTTTCATAACCGTTGTTTAAACCACCTCATATGTGGTTTCAACAACTGTTACGAAAATGCCTTCTGTAATGTTACAGGTGTAAACGCAAACCATTGCATTAACGGTTTGGGCACTCTGTAACGTTACAGAGGCGTAGTGTGGACAGGGCCTTACACTTCATTGGAAGCCATAATCCCATGGTTGTAAAATCAAATTCCAGGGCTGTGAAATTGGCTGATGTCACAAGTAAGGTCATAATGACTTTAGTTCCTGAATGAGGCTTGGCTGTAAATGAACTGCAGGTGACAATATTCCAGTTCTTAATGTAAACACCCTCAGTAGAAAAGAATCAACTGTTGGTGGGAACATCATGCAACTGAGTCCTGTAGAGGCCAACTGAGATTTATTTATTTATTTAGCTTTTGTTGACCGGGTAAGTGCACTAGACAAATCCTGCCTATTTTCAGGCACGACCCGGGGGAGGGGGATACGGATGAATGCCAACTGACCTTGAACCAGATTAAGCTGTTGGTGGTATTTTTAGTGAATGAGGGAAATTTGGCCAGGACACCGGGGAAATTCCCCTACTCTTTTTTCGATAAGTGCCATGGGATCTTTAACATCCACCTGAACTACCACCAATCCAGGCAGATGGGACCTCGGTTTAACGTCTCATCCGAAGGACGGCACCTCAGAAATGCAGCACCCCTCTCATGCTGCATTACAGTGTCAGTACTGGGATATTAACCCAAGTGCCAGATGTGGGAACTGAACCCACAGCCCTCTGATCTCCCAGCCTCAGAGGCGAGTGTGCTACCTACTGAGCCACTGACACTGACAGATTGTTTGACTGGTGATCTGATCCCCTCCATGTAAGAAAAAAATGTCAGCACGATCTCCAGTTGCACTTTATGCGGTTATTTTGAAGTCAAGGGGATATTCCCCTTACAAAAGACCATTGTTTATTTCCCTGTATGCCTACCTGTAACTAAATGATCAATTAAAAGTAAATATGTACACTCAAACAATTCACTATACCTACACCACATTAAACTATATCGGACAACACTAACAACACATTAGCACATCATTATGATGCTAGCCAAACCAATTAACAAGCCACAAAAGAACCTGGGGGGGGGGGGAGACAGTTACAAAACCCCCCAACTCAGAAATACCCCAAACTCCTTAACCTGCACTCACTACACACCATTCCCTCCTTGCTGCAAGGGATCTTCAGCTGCCATAATGTAAAAATGCGATCTCCATAAAAATAACCATCCTAATGTATTCAACAAACGATGGGTAAGGGTGGCACACTCGGAAGTATACCCATATCGGGGGGCTAATTACAGCTATAAAAGCAACTCAATCTTCAGGATTGTGACCTTATAGCCACACAGGGCGGTCTTATAAACAGGGATTTTATCCCTAATGACTTAATTATCCTGTATAAAAATAAATTCTTACCCATCTAATTAGTCCTCTTGACGGGTATACATTCTTGTTTATCAGCCTCGCCCATAATTTATATATATATTACACATACACACACACACGCAATGCTGGAAAAATCACTATTACATTTTAAAATGAAGTAGTGTTTGCACTTCAGTGGACTGGGCTGGGCCTCCTTCCATCCTGCAGATTCCTGTGCCTATCCTGGTGACCTCTGTTAGTGCTACCCACCAAAGAGGTCCCTGCAGAGATTGTGACTGGGGAAACCGAATCCAACAAAACTCGAATTATGGGACCAGCAGGGCACGCACCAGTGGAACAGACAGCTTCAACATGAAACGGTGGTGTCCATATGTCACCCCTGATGTGAGGGAATGTAGCACAGACTCTGATCTTCCAAAGCTACCAGGGGGCAGAAGCCAGAAAATTTAGGAGCCCTCCTGAGAAGTGGTGCACATCCAATTGGATGCCTGATCCTCCTGTCAGTTCACCTCTGCCATCTCAGGGTCGGTATGTGCACCCGAGTTCCTAGTGTGCAGGCAGCTTCCACACTGCCTGGCACCAAAGTCTGTTAATTTTTTTTAATTTTTTTTGTTAATGAATTCAAGATTTGGGTGACGCACTGAATTCATGGAAAGCAAATTCCTCCTTGACTGATGTACATCTTGGATTCCTGTCACAGACCACAGTAAATAACCTATTCAAATGTTATAAAATGTGATTTGCAAAAAAATGTAAACGGTTGCAGTCCAGCATACTATACATCAGAAATTCATTCCAAGCTTGCAGTTCTAACTCTCTGAGGCCCTCTGGTTGGAATTTATCGTCGCTGCTGTCAGGGGGCACTCAAGCTGATGTAAATGGACTTTGACAGCACATCGGCAGGAAGATAAAATTTTCTATATGGGCTCTGCACAAACGCAGGATTAATGAATTAAGGAATGGCTGCAGCTTGTGACTCTACATGGTCTCCTACAAAACTATCTACATCTTTCAAATTATGGTTTAAGTATGTTGTGATCAGATCAAAATAGGTAGCAGTAGTTTTGTTCTTTCTACAGTCCATCTCACCAGGGAGGGTAACACACCAACCTCTTATCTCAGGAATGAATCTGCCATCACTACAGCTTGCTTTCCCATGACAGTGGCAACCATGACACCCCAATCAAGCATGTGGTGGAGGACCTGGACAACGATTGATGACTGCTGTTGTGTCACCCACCACCTCTAATTTCTTTGTCATGAGTCCTGGTTGCCATCAGGATCTACACAATCACTCTCAGCTCTGACGTGGCATGCTCCCATCCCCTGCCAGTCCCATCTGCTGATAAATGCCTTTCTGTTCTGCTTCTGCAGCTTCCCCTGCAGAGGTGGTCCTGATGCACATGTCAGAGATTTCTCTCTTCCCTGTCACAGGGGTTGCTGAGGGAACAGATCACCACAACTCTCTTTTTAAAGCATAAAGTACTACCATCAGCTGAAGTAAGAGTTACGTGTTTACCGTAACTGGTGACCTTCCAGAATATCTTCACCACTGATTCCCACTTATGGGTCTGGGCAGGAGGCACTAGGTCCTGTGGGAGCAAAGCTTTGGCCAGGGGGTTGGCCACAGCCACTGAGCAGGATGCCCGCACACCAGTCCCTAAATGTTGCCACACTCTCATTAACCTCAGTTCTGTTCACCAGGAGAAATACAAAGTTCAGGAAAATAAGAGGACTAAGAATTTGTTCAACCTAAAGGGACAGGGAAAGGATACTGGAAGTATAGTTACATAAGAACTTATCGTAATAGTAGATCTTTGAGAGAGGTTCTTACAGTAGGTAATAACTTACAGGACTGCACTCCCTGGAATCAGGACCACACAGAAACTTTAGCTAGCAGTGTCTGGCGAGGGACCGCCCCCTGACGTCACCTGACAGATGTCAGTGTGACCCTATAAAGGGAGCAGTCCCCATGCCCACCTTCCAGTTCTCCCACCAGAGACCTTTAAGAAGGTGCAACAGGAGAAAGGAAAAGAGGCTCCTGGAGCCAAAACAGGCTCATGGAAAAGAAGCAACAGAAGTACGGGGGAAGGAGGGAGGGAAAAAAGTTACCTACTGCAAGAGCCTCTCAAAGACCTACTGTTACAGTAAGTTCTTACATAACTATACTATCTTACTTCAAGAGAGCTCTTGCAGTAGGTAATAACTTATAGGACTGAGTCCCAAATAGTGAGAACCAAAGGGACTGGAAAAAAACATGGGAGGCAGAAACAGGTTTGCGTAAACTCATGGGAGTTGAGACAGGAGGCCCTGCAGGACTGCTAGTCCAAAGCCTGCTCTGTGCCTAGAGGCAATGTCCAGATTACAGTGTTTGGCAAAAGTGTGGACAGAACTCCATGTGGCAGGTGCGCAGATATCAGCCGCTGACACATTCCTGAAGCATGCAGTAGAAGCATCCATGCCCCTGGTAGAATGCCCTTTGACCTCCCCCTAGGGCACTTTACCATGTTTTTGGTAACAAAACACAATGCAGTTTTCCAGCCATTTGGAAAGGCATTGCCTGGAAACTGCTGCACCTTTTCTCTTGGGTGCAAAAGAAACAAAAAGCTGGTCCGATTTCCAAACAGATTTAGTACGGTTGAAAAAAGAATGCAAGATTCTGTGAACATTCAGGAAATGCAGAAGCGCCTCCCTGACTGGAATGCTCAGGGTAATAAACCAGCAGTTTGATGGATTGATTCAATGTGGTTTCCAAAACAACCTTGAGAAGAACCTTAGGATTAGTACGCAGAGCCACCCAGTCAGTTTCTGTGAAAAATCAAATAAAACGCTACTTACACATCAGGGCCTGGAGCTCGGAAATCCTTCAAGCTGAAGAAACCGCAACCAAAAATTATGTTTTCCAGGACAAATAGCACATATCACAAGTACTGGCAGGTTCAAAAGGAGGCAGTCAGTTTCCACAACACAAAATTTAGGTCCCATGGCAACGCTGGGCTTCGTACCGGGGTTTTCAAATAAATGAGCCCCTCAGGAAGGTTTTGTACACTTCAAGTTGAGCCAAGCTTTTGCCCTCTACCAAGGAGTGGTAGGCAGAATTAGACAAGTGGACCTTCAGCGAGGAATAACTCAGGTCCAGGTCAAAGAGTGAGGAGGTAATTCATGACCTGGGGAAGGGGGGCAATCAAAGGGGTCCCAACCCTTCGAGGTGGCCCAAATAGAGAACTGCTTCAATTTCATACCATAAGTAGTCCGTGTGGAAGGCTTCCAGGCCTCCACAAGGACCTTCACTACTCTGGTGGAAACTCCGAATTGGGAAGCGATTATGTCTTGAGTTGCCACGCATGAAGGTGAAGGGACTTCAGCCCTGGATGAACTAGTGTGCCCTCCTCCTGAGTCAGAAGGTCATTACACAGTGGCAGGGGTAACGGAGGTACCACCAAGAGCTGCTGCAGAAGCAGAATCATGCGAGCCCCTTCCACTTGCAGCTTGAGAAGAACCTTCTCTAGTACTGGATAGGGAGGAAAGGTATACAGAAACCTCCTTGTCCAGCAGAGTGACAGGGCATCTCGCCAGAAAACACCAGGCACAGAATTGAGTGAGCAAAACCTGGGTAGTTTTGCGTTGAATGGGGAGGTGAACAGAACGAGTTCCGGCCAACCCCACTGGTCAAAGATCTGAATGACGTCTTGCTTGCTTTCCCATTCATGCACGCTGACCCTGGTGTGGCTGAGACTGTCTGCCAGGGTGTTTTGCATGCCTGAGACGTGGACTGCGGAGAGGTGAACTTGGTGCAGGAATGCCCAATTCCAGACCCTCACTGACTCCCTGCAAAGGGGGTTAAGAGAGGGTGCCCCCCCTGCTTTTTGATGTATACGCACATGTTGTCTGACTGAACCAAAAGAGTGCTTGAATGAAGGAGATGTTGGAAGGCATGTAGTGCAGAGAGAATTGCACGCATCTCGAGCACGTTTATGTGCAGGAGCAATTCCTCTGGAGTCCACAATCCTTGCATCTTGTGGCTCCCTAGGTGGGCACCCCACCCTGACGCATCTGTCGTTAGGGTCTAGGAAGGAGGGGGGGACTAGAAGGGAACTCCTTTCGTGAGGCTGGCTAGATCCTGCCACCAAAGCAGGTCTCTCTGCTTCGAGCTGGAGACCAAGACCGGATGGTCGAGGTCGTCCGACCTCTGATCCCATTGGACTCTGAGGGTCCACTGTGAGATTCACATGTGGAGCCTGGCCAGTGGGACTGTAGGTATAGCCATTGCCATTAGGACAAGGAGACGGAGAACTGACCTGGCCGTGATCCTTCTGTTGGAGGCTACCAACTAAGCCTGCTTCTGTAAGGCCTCTGTCTGATCTGAGGGGGAGGTAAACCATGCCCTGGTCCATGTCCAGCACTGCCCCAATAAACTGTAGGTGCTGGGAAGGTGTAAGCTGGGACTTGGGGAGATTGACAGAGATCCTTAGCTGGTCAAAAAGGGCCAGGGTGGCACATAGGGAGAGCTCCAACTGATCCCTCGATGGAGCTGACAGGAGCCAGTCATCGAGGTAAGGAAAGACACAATGGCTCTGCCATCTGAGGGTTGACACCACCACCGCAAGGCACTTTGTAAAGACCCTGGGGGCTGAGGAAAGGCCAAAGGGGAGGGCAGGAACTGAAAATGCTCCCCTTGGAACACAAACCTGAGGAAATGGCAGTGGGCCTGAAAGACGGGGATATAAAATAGGCATCCTGCATGTCCAGAGTGCAGAGCCACTGCCCTTTGGACAGGAGGGGCAGCAGGCCTTGAAGGGTCAGCATCCTGAATCTCTTGTACTCTATGTGCAGGGTGCTTAGGTCCAAAATACGACGAAGATCTCCCATTTTCTTTGGGACCAGAAAGAAGTGGGTGTAGATCCCCTTCACCACCTGATCTGGAAGAATGGGTTCCATGGCCTCTTTCTGAAGAAGAGCTGACACCTCATCCCTTAGGATATGAATGCGCACCTTTGGATACCAAGAAACCCCAGGAGGGTGACTTTTTTTTTTTTTCTTGAAATTCTAGTGTGTGTCCCTGCTTTATGAGCGGAAGGATCCAGGATTCTGCAGTGATTCTGACCCACCCTTCCACATGTTTGGCGAATCTGGTGCCCACCAGCTCCACTGACAGCAGAGGTGGAGGGAGGGCGGGCCGTGAGTCAAGAGGCAAGGGAGGGTTGGGTAGGGCTGCCCCTGAGGCTCTTTGATTTTTGGCTGGAGGGGCTGTGGCTCTATTGGGCACCCTGTGCTTGAACTGGCATCGGGGACCTTGCTGGAGTATTGCTTGGTGTCTTGCTTGCCTGCAAAAAGGGCGTCTGGGCTGGGGTTTCGGGCGCTACATGTGTACTGACCTAAGAGACATACTTTGTCTTGGAGGCTCAGAAAAATATCCTGGGCATCTCCCTCAAAGAGGACAGAGCCCTGGAAAGGGGCGTCCTGGATGGCTGCCTGCACATCAGGAGTGAGGCCCGACACCCTCAGCCAAGTGAACCTTCCGAGACTGACCGCTGTAGCCGTGCCTCTGGCTGATGAATCTACAGCGTCATAAGTAGCCCAGAGGGAGTAATGGCCTGCCACTTTGGCTGAACGGACAATATCTGCCAAGAGTGTCTTGGTTTCCAAATCCAGGAAGGTCTCAATGACTGGTTCTAGTTGACAGAAGAGACTTTTGGAAAATCAGCATATGTGCCATGTAATTAAGGGCACGAATAACCAAACTGGAGGAGGAATAAAACCTCCTCCTGAACTGATACAACTGCAGAGATTCCTTGTCTGGAGGAAAGGTACTCATGTGCTTGGGTTTGTTGGACCTACCGTGGGCAGCAGTAATGATCACTGAATCTGCCTAGGGGTGGGTACTCGGGTGATCTTTACCCTCCAGAGTCCGGTATGTACGATCGGCTTTTTTAGCCATTGCTGGGATAGAAAATGGTATCTGCCAAATGATGGAAGACAAATCTTTGAGAGGCCCTAACCAGGGCGGAGTAAGGACTGGGGAAATTTCTGGGAAATCCAAATGATCCGCCACTCTTTGTCATTTTAGATCTTGGGCATCAGATTTCCAGCCCTGAGATTCAGCCATCTGTTTAAGAAGGTCCAGAAATGAAGGATCCTCCAGAGCAGACTTAGGTGACTCCTTAGATATCGGTTCATCAGTAGGAGGAGTCTCGAATCCGGAGCCTACTGAAGAGTGGTCGGAATCTGCTTCCGAATCCGAGGAATCAGATTGTCCCTCGGGTGGCTCAGGGGGATCTGGACTCCCATCTAGAACCTCTACCGGCATCAGGGCCGATGTCTGGACTTTCGACATCCCCGACGTGGATGGCCTCTGAGCAGAGGGAGAGGAGCAGGTTGAGGAGCTGGGTCCATCCATGGTACTTCCTGAGGTCGGCGACTCTCCAGCTCAGACCAACTGGCCTTTAGTCTTGGACCGCTGCAACTTAAGGATCTCCCTAAAGTCCATGTGTGGCTGGGGAGGAGACAGAGGGGAGTGGTGGAAGGGCTGACAACCCAGGTAGCATCTGGGAGTATTGCATCCGGAAGAATGAAATCCAAGTGGCGGGTACCCCAATGTAGAGTAGTACAGGGTATAACCCAGTATCAGATACTCCAACAGCAGGTACCCCGGAAAATGTGGGTAGCCCAATGTGTAGGGGTCCGGTGTCGAGAACCTCAATGGATGCTATGACGGCGGCCCAGAGGGTCAAGCGGGCAGTACCCCTGACAGTGGCCCCAATGGCAGATAGCCAGATGGAAGGCCTATAGCAGTATAGCACAGTGGTCTAAGGCTCTGAGCTGCAAATCTGGTGACATCCAGCAGACCAGACCTGGGTTTGAATCCCACAGCTTCCACTTGCATACTGTGTGACCCTGTGCACATCAGTTAACTTCCTTGTGCTCCCAGGTCACACCTGGAAACAAGCTACGGCTTAGTGTGCCTTTCCTGGTTAAACAATTTCCCTTTCCCCCGACTGAGGCCCTCCCAGAGGAACATTGCCTGAAGAGGCTCCAACAGCAGGGGACCTGATGGAGGCCCCAACAGGGGGATGCCTGATGGAAGATTCACAGGGGCAGACAAGTGATCCCGAGGAACCTGGTCTGGCACCTCAAATGGCGTCAGAAGGACTGGCATCAGAACCATCAACAGGTCCGGGGGGCACTACTAGAGGAGCACCTGATGAAAGGTCTCCTTCCACTGGGTCCTGCGGCACTGGAGAATGTGGCGGGGGTTCCAGGGATGGAGAAGAGGGTGGAGCAACCTGGGTCACATCCCTGGGAGACCTACGCTCATCAGCCGGGAAACAGCTGTCATCCAGCCGGGCACTGTCGGAACTCACACCGGGGTCAGACGGCAGAGCGGTGCTCAGACAATCGGACAAGCTGGCGACTGACTTATCGACTGCAGTTGAGCGGACGTCGGAGGAGCCGATGCCCAACTTACCAACCTTGGCTGGGCGCTCACCGGAGGATCTGGCTGGTGGCTTATCAGCCTCATCTGTTACCTTAGAGCCCATGGTGGATAAGGGCCTGAGGGAGGTGGATGCCTTGGACGCGGCCGAGGTGCCCACGGCCACCATAATTAGTGACAGTGGGGAGACAGACAGACGTCCGCTCCCGAATGAGGAGGAGGGGCAGACTTGGTCGTCGCAGCCATCTTTCTGGAGGAAGAGGGCTGCTGCTCACCCAGGAGGCCCAAAGGTGGCCTCGGGTGAGACAAGGACCATTACTGATCCCAGTGCTTCTCCTTGTCCGTCTTCTTTTTCTTGTGGGAGTCCGACGGCGAGGAAGAGGCACTTCTAAGTTTTTGCAGCTCCTTCTATTGGATGCCAATTTTTTCTTTGAAAGGTGGGCCTCCAAGGACTGCTGGCTCAGTTTCAGTGTGGCTGGGTTGAAATGGGAGCAGGCCTCACAATCACTGACGTCATGGTCCGGTCTCAGACAGAAGAGACAGAGGGAGTGAAGGTCTTTATGTAGTAGTAGGACGCCGCGAGAATCGCACTTGTTTTTATGCAATTCGACTGAAGAAGTCAAAGACATACAAAATATAAATAAAAACACTGTTAAATAAGAAAAAACGGATACTCATCTGAAATTAGGCAGTCAAACTGCTACAACGATCGCTGCGAAGTCTGAAGTGCACAGGTCGACAGCCAAGAAAGAACTGGAAGGCGGGCATGGGGACTGCCCCCTTTATAGGGTCACGCTGACATTGGTCAGGTGACTTGGGGGTCGGTCCCCCACCAGACACTGCTAGCTAAAGTTTCTGTGTGATCCTGACACCAGGGGGCGCAGTCCTATAAGTTATTACCTACTGCAAGAGCCCTCTTGAAGTAAGATCTATAAATAAATACATACATAGAAAAGGAAAAAAAAAAAACTACCAACCTTTGAATAAAGGAAAACATTGGCACACTAGATGGCACCAAGGGTAGCTGGGTATGAAACCAGAATGTCACACCAATAGCTAGACAGCAGATGGGCAGTGATTTCTAAGGCAGCTGTTCTGAAGCATGTAGCTCTCGTAGAAAAGCAAGAGGGGATGCCCAGAACTGGGACTCCTTGCAATTATTTTTATTTATTTATTTCTCGGATTACAATACCTTTGAGCCAGAGGCTCTTTTGCAAAGGTTCCATGTCAGGTAAAAGAAACACAGTTACATAGCGAAGATCAATTAAGATGGCACAATGTACTGCTGAACTCTGTAAGGGGCTTCACCTGACAGGAGGACCTAGCAGATTTGCCCAGAGAGTGTTTTCTTACATCTGAGAAATTATTCACCCAAAGGGTGTTCTCCTACATCTCAGCATTGACCTGACCCATGCCTATGGTGGCGAAACATCCTGGCGAAGAGAGCAGAGCTATACAGTGCCACAAAATGACCCCATACCTTACTGGTGACTGATGTCCAAGGGTTCTGGAGACAACTCTATCTCCGCGCTGCTATCTGGTCCCAGAGTTGGTGCTGCATCCAGCACCAGGCTCAGTCTTTGACAACCTCAGAGACATGGTCATCCCCATCACCTCGTCCAGCACCACCCTCGACACCATACTTGGTGCCTACTTCAATGTCTTGCCTGGAGCTGTCATTCTCCTCTGAGTCTCTGGTGACATCGGAGTCAGGGACAACCTCTGAGACAAAATCACCATCAGCACCTTCCTCAGAGCCCTGCTGAGGACTGACACCATTGTAATCACTGCCTCCATCACTGTTTCCGGAACAGTTACCTTCTTCAGTGTAGCTAGCAACACCATACAAACACAGAACAAAAAACGATCACATGAGTGAGCTCCAGAAAGATAAATTTGCTTTATTCAAGGACAAACACGACTTCCCCGGGGGGTGTGGTTAGTCGGCAAGCATGGAGGACACTTGCTAAACGGCTCCCTGGGCGGTGGCTTTCAAAATTGTATTTACAGCTGTTAATTCAACTCTGGGTTATTCCTGAGGCAATATATTTATTGATTGGGCCGAAGACTACTAATAAATCCAAAAATCACCAAGCAAAAATATAGTTTGGGTGTAAAACATCGAACAGAGGTGAGAACTTCACTCGTGATATTGGGCCTTCCTCACTGAGCGTTCGCTTCAGTGGCTCACAGCAGGTAGCACACTCTCCTCTGAGGCCGGGAGATCAGAGGGCTGTGGGTTCTATCCCCATACCAGGCACTTGGGTTAATATCCCAATACTGACACTGTAGTGCAGCATGAGGGGGGTGCTGCACTTCTGAGGTGCCGTCTTTCAGATGAGACGTTAAACCGAGGTCCCATCTGCCTGTTCTGGTGGTAGTTCAGGTGGAGGTTCAAGATCCCATGACACTTCTCGAAAAGAGCAGGGGAATTTCCCCGGTGCAGTGGCCAAATTTCCTCCATTCATGAAAAATACCATCAATAACTTAATCTGGTTCAAGGTCAGTTGGTGTTCATCTGTATCCCCCTCCCCCGGGTCGTGCCTGAAAATAGGCAGGGTTTGTCTAGTTCACTTACCCGGTCAACAAAAACTAAATAAAATAAAAATAAAAAAGTGCGCAGACTAACCCTGATGTAATGGATATCACCAGAATGCTAGCATAAGTCCCGGACACCCTGGCACAGATGTAAAGGGAGATGAAGGCCGAATTCCATAACCTCAACTCACAGTTTACTCACTTGCAATCTGTGGTCACTGCTTTAACCGATACATACCTCACAAATATGTGAACTTGAGTGCAGAGTTAGCGACATGGAAAATACTTATGCAGGGGTCTTGGCTGAAAGAAATGGGCTGTTGTCCACAACTGCTGATCTCCAGGAGTGCCTAGATGACCAGGAGAACCACTCTCGATGTTCCAACATCCATATCATTGGATTGCCAGAAGGCCTGGAAGGCCGAAATCCTAATACAGGGCTTCACCTATGGCCGATTCAGAAGCTTGGCCTACCAGAGGATGCTGCGAACTATGAAATCGAGCAGGCGCATCGGGTTGGTCCCCCTCCCAAACCGGGAGATCACCCACGTCATTGCCTTATTAAATATTTAAGATTTCAAGATAAGGAGACAGTTTTGCAGAAGGCTCGGGCGATGGGCCCACTGAAGGTGGATAATGCGAATGTGTATGTGTATCAGGACTATAGTCGGGACCTCCAGACGAGGAAGCAGAAAATGAACCCAGTGAAGAGTAAGTCATGTAAGCTGGGCTGGAAATTCTCCTTGGCATACCCTGCTCGCCTAAGGGTGGATAAATCTGTCCAGAGTCCTAATTTTTTTTACCTGCCATAAGCTCGCTGAGAGGTGGCTTGAGGAAGAGGAGTCCGGGGGTGAACGAGCAGGGCCCAATGATGAGTGAGTCAAGCTGAGCGAGTAATTACTTACACATGCTGTTGCTTAAGCTATGTCCGATGATTTGGGCAGTATGGTTGACCTTTTTCTTTGTTTTATTGTCCCTGGGGCACTCATTTCTGACTCAAGTGTGCTTGCAGGCCTGGCTCGTCGATCGGGCCTTGAGGTTGTGGGCGAGGATCAAGACATGCATAACTCCCATACTTGTTCCCCGACCGAATCTGGGGATTTGGGCAACAGTGGTTGGGGAGAGATGCTCTTTGAATTAATAACTCGGTCATCTTTAATTGTGGAATATCAAAGCTTTCGACCCGGGCAAGAGCCCTATGCACTCTGACCCCGGAACAACTCTGCGATGCACCTGTGCTCTGGATAATGCTCACCCGATCGTGCCTGGGGCACGGGTTCCAGCGGGGTGGCGCTCATTGACACACTAACATAATATAAGACCACAGATGAAGACCCATTTAATTGAGCTAATTAGTGCTGTGTGTTGATTTAGGGACAGACCAACCATACTGTAATCATTACTGTTATATTTTCAAATGGATTAGCTAGGGTAGAGCCTTGTTTTATGGACTCGCCCAGAGTTCTCTTTATTCTGTTTTTGTGTTTTTTGGGTATACAGCTGTTTGACATTCTAAGAAAGGTATTTATGCTGTCTCCCTCATACCCAGCAACAATGGCTAGCAGGAAGGGCAGGATTTGTTATCCCTGCCTAATGTTTGTAATGGGAATGCTGGCGGGTTTGTTCCCCATGGGGGGAGGGGCTTCAGTCCCATTTGAATTGAAGCTAGGGATAGTGGTGGGAGATTTAGGTATGAGGGTAGGAGTTCCTGTGTTGGGGATTTTGGGGGAGAGTAAGTTGTGACCAAACTGTGTTGCCCTTTTCACTTGTGAGAGGAGGGAGGTAGAGTGTTGGAGGCACCATACTATGCTGACACGGGTGCATGCTGATCTGAGGCTTCCTTTAAGGGTGACAATGGGCATTTGTAGCATGGCTTACTCAGCGGAAGAATGTGGGTGGTTATGGGGGTTCTGGGGGGGAGTTTGGAAACTTTGGGGAAAAGAGTGTGCAGGGTTATTCATTGCTGATCAGAAAGTTACATATTTGTAGACTGATGTTTAATGATGGGGGATGATGTTATTTGTATCTCCTGGAATATCAATGGTCTTAAGTCTATAGTGAAACGCAAAAGAGTCTTGGCGGAGATCCGCAAACACAAAGGGGCTCTGGTCTTGCTACAGGAGACCCACTTCTCAATCTCAGAGTCTCAAAAAATGGCTGAATTTATGGGTGGAGAATGGGTGTCCTCAGTTTTCTTGTCTAAAGCACGTGGTGCTTCCATTTGGCTTCCTAGGGGGTTCCCCTCTGCAGATTGTGGACAAAATGGTAGACTCCTATGGCCGATATGCCCGGGCAAAGGTAGAGGTTCCAGGAATGGGGAATTCGCTCGTGGGTTCTGTGTATGCAACTAATATAGAAAATCCTGTTTTGTTTCAGAAACTAGCCTTAGATATGTCCAGATGGGAAGGCCCCTGGCTGTTGGGTGGAGATTACAACTGTGTCCTGGATTCGGTTCTGGACCAATCCAACCCTGCCCCTATGCAAAAATCTCACAATGCAAAAGCGCTAGAGGCATTACAGGAGGATTTTGATCTAGTGGACGTCTGGCACCATATATACCTCTCTGGGCATGAATATAGTTTTTATTCCCTTGCCCACAACTCCTATGCCCGCATCGACAGGCTACTAATATCCAGCACTCTGATTACTTCTGTGGGGGAAGTAGGGTATTCACCCATCCTAATTTCAGATCACGCCCTTCATTTGATTGGCATTAGCGGGTTTGGGACTAATGTAGGAACTAGGGTTTGCAAGTTGGATCCGATATTACTGTGGAAACAATACCACCAGGCATATAAGGGAGGTGTTATACAGGAATTTTTGAAATTTAGCCTTAAGGGAGAAACCTTGCACTCTACATGCTGGGAAGCATTAAAGGCTTATATAAGGGGGCAGACTATTGCCTCTGTGGCACAAACAAAGCAGACGGACACTAGGGAATTGGAACTTTTAAGAAATAAAATTGCAGCATTTGAGAGGGCGCATATGCGCAATTCCACAGCCGCCCTTTATAATATAGTGCAGAAGCTGAAATGGAGATTTGATTCTCTCTCCAGTGCCCAATTGGAGCATACTATATTGCTGGCCAATGCAGGTCATTACTTTGATGGGGACAGGGCGGGTAAATATTTGGCCTGGCAACTTAAGAGGAGAGAGTCCGCTAAGACTATATCACAAATTCAGGATGCACAGGGGACTACAGTAAGGGATGCTAAAGATATTGGGGATGTATTTGGTACATATTATAAATTGCTGTACACCTCAGAGTGTACCCCCAAGTGCGAGGAATACGATCAGTTCTTTGCTGGGGCTCCTCTTACCAGGATCGATGAGGAGGAGGAAGCCAAAAAACTGGACCTCCCCCTGACTAAGAAATAAAGACAGCTTTGAGAGCTCTGAAGAGCCAGAAAGCCCCAGGGCTGGACGGCTCACCGATTGATTTCTGTAAAGTATTTGAGGGGTACCTTTTGGAACCCATGTTTGATGCCCTTGAGGAGGGCTTACAATGAGGAGAGTTACCCCTCTCCACATGGTCTGCCACTATAACACTGTGCTACTTAAATCGGGGAAGGATCCAATCCTATGTGCTTCTTATAGACCAATCTCGTTGCTCACTGCGGATTATAAGATCTTGGCAACCAGACTGGAACGAATTCTCCCTATGATAGTTCACCCGGACCAGTCCGGCTTTGTAAAAGGTTGGATGGGAAAACATAATATTAGACATACCCTAAATGTTATATTCAGATGGGCTTGTACAAAAAACATGCATGGAGGGGCAGTGGTAGCGCTTGACGCAGAAAAGGCTTTCAACCGTGTGGAGTGGGGATACTTATTCTATACACTGAGTAGGAGTGGGGTGAGCCCAGAGTTTGCAGCATGGGTTCGGGCGCTATGTCATAACCCTTTAGTGCAGGTGACTGCTGGGGGAGTAACATCCAGCCCTTTCCAGCTGCGATGAGGTACAAGGCAGGGGTGCCCGCTGTCACTGCTGCTGTATTTTCTGTTTGAGCCCCTGGGGGCAGCGCTGAGAGCGCATACAGGGATTCGGGGTTGGGGGGCAGGGAGCATAAGATTGCTATGTACGCGGATGACCAGTTATTATATTTGCAAAATCCTGATGAGGACCTGCCAGTCACGCATGAAATAATGCGCTCATTTGGTGCTATTTATGGCCATTAGGTCAACTGGTCTAAAAGCAAGCTCATGCTAGTGGGAACTATGAACCGAGCACAGCCAATCACACATTTGGGAGGCTTCAACTAGTGCATACATTAAAATACTTAGTGGTACGCATCTCTGCTTCAGCTGGTGATTTATATAAACTGAATCTAAAGCCCCTTTTAATAGAGATTGCAGAGGAGTGTTTGAGATGGACGGCTTTGCCTATATCGATGCTGGGTAGAGTGGGGGTCATTAAAATGTTGATATTACCTAGACTGCTATATATGTATCAAACTCTCCCCATTTGGGTACCCAAGATCCATTTTAAATATTTGGACTCTATTATACACAAATTCTTGTGTGCAAAGGGGCAGGCTAAAATATCAAGGGCCCTACTTAAGAGAAAACTGGGGGATGTAGGACTCCCACATTTTAGATCCTACTATTGGGCAGCCTAATTGGCCTACATCCCGACGGGACAGTCAAAGGAGGAGGAGTGCCCTTGGGTGGGGCTGGAAGAGGCCATGTTAACTGGTAACTATAGAAATTACCTGTTGGTTGGTAGTCTGACAGAGAGGGACAGCGAACAGGTCAGTAACCCCTTCACTGCTGTTACTCTGGCTATCTGCATTCAGGCCCATAAACGAATAGGGTTTGTGGGAGGTAATTCTTTCAATCTCAGCATACTCTAATTTATGCGACAGGGAGTCCGGCAGATGGCTGGGATGGTGCAGAGACTCTGGGCTTGGCGGAGGAGGAGTCTTGTGGCAATTAACCAGTTATATGATGGTGGGCTAATCAAACGTTTTGCTCAAATATGTACACAATGGAATATACCGGTTGGGATTTCTTCTTGTATCTCCGAATTAGACATAGATGTGGGGACAATATTGATGCTGCACATGGCTGGGTCACTCCTTCCCCATTTGAGGAGGAACTGTTCCATCCTCAGCCATGTGGAAGACCTCTGTCAATTTATTACCTGCTACTTACCAACTTTAGCCCCAACTCACAACACCCTAGTGCGGAGAAGTGGAGTGTAGACCTCTCCCTTCCAATAGCCTAAAAGACATGGTCTTTGGCATGTGCACATTATATAAATTGCTCCCGTAGCAATACACTGTGACAAATCCAGCTCTTCTTCCTGCATACGGCATACGTGAGTCCTAAATGGTTACACAGGATTGATGATAGACGCTCATCATTATGCCCAAAATGTCAGGGCAATGATGCCAACTTCCTCCATCTGGCGCTCACATGCCCCATGGTGGCGCCTTTATGGCAGCAAATTCATGATATCATGCCACTAGTTTTGGGATACTCCCCGTTCAAATCTCCTTTGTAACTGCTGTTGGGGGCAGATCCTCATCATCCGAGCAAGAGACTTTCCAACTCTCTGTGGTCCATGGCCTACTTAATGCCAGGAGAACTACTGCACAAGTCTTGATGTCAGCGAATGCCCCCACAGTGGCACAATGGGTACAGAATGTGAAATTTTGCATGGTATTGGAGCGGGCCCAGTTGGGGGCCATAGGGAAAATATCCTACTTCACTGAAACCTGGGGAAAATGGATGTCTGTGGTAGAGCTTGGAGTAATTCCGGATTAGCCAGAATCATGCTGTATGCCCCTTCCTCTATTGTTCCTCGCTATTGTTTTTTTTTTTCCTCTATTGTCTCTCACTTTAGAGTAAAGTCAATCTGTGATTAAATGGGACATAAAATCCTCTGCTGATAAAAAAACTGCTGATAAAAATTGCTTTTCACCTCACTGTATAATGAGTACAAGACCGTTCTACTGTATGTATATTATATATCAGTCTGGATGTGATGTAAGCCATACCACACTCATAATAAAAAGATTTAAAAAAAAAAAAAAAAACACGACTTCCCCGGCGCTTCAAGAGAGAACCCTCTTCATCAGGGGGTGGAGTCAATAAATTACCATCACCTTAAATACATGAAATTTAGTGACATCACAATTCATTCTACCCATGCACCTCTTAATTAATTCATTACTTTAACTCACGAGGGGTCCTTGTACAAATATAAAAAACATTAGGGCAAAAGTAGAAAAATGTAAAAATTTGTGTAAAACACACCAAAAGGTTGTCAAAAAACATTTGCTCCAATTCCTGCCAGATCCAATTAAGAGATAATGTATAGATACCTTTGAAAAATGGGGTTATGTAATTTCACTCTTTTAGTATGTTAACATATAAGACCATGGGGGGGGGGGTGGCATCCCCGATGCCATCCACTGCATCATCACCGTGAATGACAACATCATGGGCAGTATCAGAGGTGTAGACCAAGCACAGATCTGTAGCCTCACCAGCAGCGATGTCTTCTACTAACGGAAGGCAGAATGAGGAAGGTTTATAGTCGACCATCCATGTAAGAGTTGACTGTCCAACACACCACTCATCCACTGGAGTCTCTAACACCTCAGAACGGTGAGGTCAAGAACTCCATACTTCCACAGAATCAAAGGTCCAGAAAGAGGCCCCTAGGAAAGGCCAAGAGACCTGGTCTTGGATGCATGTGTGAGAGGCCTGCCTCTGAAGGTGGCGCCTGGAAGACCCCACCTCAATGCACAGTTCTCAAGGGTATGGCTGTTCAGAGAGAAGCAGGCATTGCACACATTCATATCGTGCTCTGATCCAAGACAGGCCACACAGATTACAGTGACACAGATAAATAAGCAATAGAAAGCAAACTGAGGCACTGTGCTCCCACGTTGTGCACACGATGGTGGAAAGAACAGATTAGAGGTCAGTGAGGAAGTTGGGAACAGTTACTGACTGGTGCATGGCACATGCAGGGTACACAGGCACCATGCCTGGTAGCCGTGGCCAGCCCCCTGGCAAAAACTCTGCTCCCATGGCAGGGGGAAATCCTAGTACCTCCAGCCCAGACCCATCAGTGGGAATTAATGAGGAAGATGGATTCTTGGAAGATCTCTTGCTCACGGATTCATGAGAGCCAGGCTCACTTCAGAACCTGGGTTACCTGCATGGTAATGCAACTTTCTGACACCTATCCACTATCGCTCTCAGATGCATGCAACCCAGGCTCGCTACCAAGCCTGGGTTACCTGTATGGTAATGCAGCCTCTTATGCACGTCCACGCTTGCTTGCAGACACATGCGACTTGTGCTCACACCCAATTCTGGGTTACCTGCATAGTGATGCAGCCTTTAATATACATCCAGTCTCACCCGCAGACACATGCAACTTGAGCTCACTCCCATGCATGAATTATCTGCATGGTAATGAGGCCTCTAATTTATATCCACGCTCACTTTCATACACATGCAACACATGCTCACTCCCAGTCCTGGGTCACCTGTATGGTAATGCAGCCTCTAATGTACATCCATGCTCACTTGCAGACACATGCGACTCGTGCTTACACCCAATCCTGGTTCACCTGTATGTAATGCAGCCTCTAATGTACATCCACACTCACTTGCAGACATATGCGACTTGTGCTCACAAACAATCCTGGGTCACCTGCATAGAGATGCAGCCTCTAATATATATCCAGTCTCGCTCGCAGACACAACTTGGGCTCACTACCAAGCATGAGGTACCTGCATGGTAATGAAGCCTCTAATGTACATCCACACTCGCTTGCAGACACACACAACATGTGCTCACTCCCAGACCTGTGTCACTTGAATGGTAATGCAGCTTTCTGATACCTATCCACTCTCGCTGTCAGACACATGCAACCTAGGCTCACTACCGATGCCTGGGTTACCAGTACGGTAATGCAGCCTCTAATGCACATCCATGCTCGCTTGCAGACACATGCGACACGTGCTCACTCCCAATCCTGGGTCACCTCTATGGTAGTGCAGCCTCTAATGTAGAGCCACACTCACTTGCAGATACATGTGACTTGTGCTCACTCCCAATCCTGGGTCACCTGTATGGTAATGCAGCCTCTAATGTAGATTCATGCTTGCTTGCAGACACATGTGACACATACTCACTCCCAATCCTGGATCACCTGTATAGTAATGCAGCCTCTAATGCACATCTACGCTTGCTTGCAGACACATGCGACTTGTGTTCACACTCAGTCCTGGGTCACCTGCGTAGTGATGCAGCCTCTAATATATAACCAGTCTCACTCGCAGACACATGCAACTTGGGCTCACTCACAAGCATGAGTTATCTGCATGGTAATGAAGCGTCTAATATGCATCCAGTCCTGCTTGCAGACATATGCCAACAGGGCTCACTCCCAAGCATGAGTTACCTGCATGGTAAAGCAACCTCTAATATGCATCCAGTCCTGCTTGCAGACATATGCCAACAGGGCTTGCTCCCAAGCATGAGTTACCTGCATGGTAAAGCAACCTCTAATATGCAGCCACTCTCACTCGCAGGCTCATGCAACTCAGCAGGCCCACTCCCGAGTCTGGGTCACCTGGAATGTAATGCAGCAGTAATGTATTCAAGCCTTAGTCATTAAAAAATAAACAGTTACACTTTAGCGTGCATCTCATTACTGGCCAATGATAAATATCAAAGAATAAAATAAATAAATATTTTGGGACACTGTCATTTGAGAGGAAGTTCTTAATGAATCTATTATGGTCTCATCACATAAGGTTGCCAACCACTCTGCAAAAACTGTTACACTGTACTTGAAGCATCTGTAAACAATGAAAAAGTCAGTTTCACATTTTTTATTTATGGTTACCCAGGACAGCTGTGATCAGATACACCACCATATTTTTTTTTTTTTGGGGCTGCTTTGACAGAACGTTACAGCTGGGTGGACTGAAGCACAGGGAAGCAAAGTAACTTGCTCAAGGTCAGAGAGTGAAGACGATGGCTAACGTGGTTTAAGGGATTCTCTAGTTCATTATTTCATGGTCTAGATTGCACTGAAGACCTCACAAAATGTTTTTTGTCAAATGCGCATTAATTATTCTCAACGATGTTTTGTTTCCTCTCACTAGAAGCCATTTCATGAAACTAACATGGAAATGGAAGACAGTTTCACAGCTGCCCACGCATGGGTTCAATAACAGAGATTGAATTCAGGAATACAGTTGGTGGAAACAAATGGTAATGGTTAAATTAAATGTTTTTTGCGTAGTTCATCAACATAAGTTACAGTACTTCAGTGTTGCGCCATTTTTGCTGATGTAGAATTTTTTTTTTAACTGACAGTTTAACAGTACTGACAGTCGGTAAACAGTACTCTACCTTGATGACTGTTTGGCTACAACAGCAAACACTACAGTAATTCCTTCCCCATAACCACTGATACAAGGTTTATTACATGCAACTGATCCATCCTTCGGGTTAAAAACATGACTTCTAGTGTTGGTCTGTTTTTCCTAATAAATAGATTAATTATGAAATGTCTATGCGGAGGCATGGGGCACACTTGCAGAGCGGAGCCAACATGGATTCACAACCTGACTCTTGTCACTGCTGGCCAGCAAGAAGACTCGCATGTTCCAACTGACACCCCCTTACTCCAGGCAGAAACCGCCAATGTTCAAGAAACAAACTCAATGAAGTCAGCAAGGCTGCCTTGTTCTGCCTGTCAGACTTCAAGCCTGTGGGTGGAAGGGGCAGGACTAGAAAGGGGCCCTTGAGTCTCCTCTGGACACTGGAGCAGTTAATGATATAACCTCCTCAGGTCTTAAATAAGGCCTCCCCTTCCAACAGGATCAAGCATGGGGGGTCAGACTAGATAAATGAAGTCAGCAACAGATTCAGATTAAAAGCCAAGTCTCCAGAGAGAGAGGGGGGCTGAGGCAGGCAAGTACCAAGTAGAGTACCCAGGCAAAGTGGGAAAATACAGGTTACTCACCTGTAACAGGAGTTCTAGGAATGGTATATGTTGTTCATCCACACTTATTGGCAGGTTCCTTGCCGCTTTAAATCTTGCCGGAAGGTCTTCAAGCTGGCTCCTCCCACCCACCCGGTTGGTAAAACTCTCGGCTCCACTCCATGACGCCAGATCTAGCCTGCTGGAAGCCAGGTTGTGCGTCGAGGTTGGGTGGGTTGTGTGGATGAACAACATATACCTTTCCTAGAACTCCTGTTACAGGTGAGTAACCTGTATTTCTAGGGACATGGATATGTTGTTCTATCCACACTTACTGGCAGACTCCTAGCAGTTCTCCGGGAGGAAGGAGGCAAGGCGCACACCCCCTACTTAGGGAATAAGGACTGGAGAACCGAGGTCCCAAAACCAGCATCCCGGTGTGACTTAAGGTCGATGTGGTAGTGGGTAATGAAGGTGTGTGCTGACTTCCAGGTAGCAGCCATGCAGATTTCCTGGAGAGGGACGTCCCTGGAAGCAGCCACCAAAGCAACGGTATGGCAGGTAGAATGAGCTCTTATCCCTCTGGGAGGCTCCATACCCACCAACCTATAGCAGAGATCTATGCAGGAGGTGCCCCACCTGCCTATCATCTGCTTGGCTGCAGGTCTGCCAGGTGTGGCTTCAGCATAGGTGACAAACAGCTGGCGAACCTCTCCCCGAATTTCAGCCGTCTGCTCCTTATAATAAGAGAGCGCTCTTCTAGGGTCCAGAGTATGGAGTCTATATTCGGCCTCCAAGGTGTGACTGGGGTAGAACACCGGCAGAGTCAACACCTGGTTAAAATGAAACTCCGACACCACCTTCGGAAGGAATTTCAGGTGGGGGCGCAGGACAACCTTGTCCCTGTGGAAGACCAAATAAGGAGACTCTATGGAAAGCGCCTGGAGCTCTCCCATCCTTCTGGCTGATGTGATAACCACCAAGAAGGTGGTCTTGCATGACAGGTGAGAGATGTCACACCTGTGCACTGGTTCGAATGGCTTGCCCATGAGCTTAGCCAATACCAGCAGTAGATCCCATGGAGGTTGAGGTTCTTGCCCCGGAGGAGATATGTGATCAAGGCCTTTGAAAAAGCGCCCGACCACCTTCACCTGCGCCACCGACTGCTTTCTGGCCCACGCCCGGTAAGCAGAGATGGCTGCTAGGTGCACCTTAAGGGTCGTCAACCGAAGCCCTTGCTGAGAAAGGGACCATAGGTAGTCCAGAATGCTGGACAAGGAGCAGGAGGAAAGGTCCAACCCCTTGTCCCGACACCAAATGCAGAATCTCTTCCATTTGAATGCATAGCATTTTCTGGTCGACTCCTTATGGGATGCCTCAACAACACTGAGGACCTAGTCGGAAAGACCCAAGGCCTGGAACTCTAGCTGCTCAGGAACCAGGCCGTCAGGTGCAGGGACTGAAGGTCTGGGGGGAGTACCTTCCCCTGGCTGACTGAGATCAGGTCTGGGCAGGCTGGAAGCCGCCTCCGGAGCCTGGAGCTGAGGCTGAGGAGATATGGATACCAGAACTGGTGGGGCCTGTCTGGGGCTACCAGAATCACCTCACCTTGTCCCTCCTCACCTTGAGAAGCACCTTGTGGATCAAGGGAAATGGGGGAAAGGCGCAGAAGAGGCCCAGGGTCCATGGCCTCGAGAAGGCATCCCCCTGCAGCGGGGGCGGGCATGAAACAGCCTCAGCTTCGCATTCTCCCTGGAGGCAAACAGGTCCACCTGAGGTGTGCCCCAGTGGGAGAACAGATCGTGTACTACCTCCGGCAGGAGAAACCACTCGTGAGATGCAGCACCTATCCAGCTTAGGGCATCGGCCAGAGTGTTGGAGGCTCCCGCCACATGGATGGCTAGGAGATCCGCCTCCAGTCTGCTCATGAGGGACCAAGTGCGGAGAGCTTCCTTGCATAGGGGCAAGGAGTGTGTCCCGCCCTGGCGGTTTAGGTAGTACATGGTCATGCTATTGTCCATCTGGACCTGGACCACTTGACCCTGTACAAACGGAGCGAAGGTGGTGAGGGCTAGTCAGACCACTCGAAGCTCCAGCAGGTTGATGTGGCATCGGGATTCCTGAGGGGACCAGAGGCCATGCGCTCTGTGCTCCCCCAGATGGGCACCCCAACCCAACAGAGAGGCATCAGTCATTAGAATGACCGTCGGCTCGGGGCAGACAAACGGGATGCCCTGCTGCAGATGAGCTGGAACGATCCACCACTGGAGAGTGTTCCACATCTCCTGGGTCACGGCCACTGGCTGGTCCAGAGGACCAGAGCGCTGTGACCATTGGCGGGCCAGCCCCCATTGAAGGGGATGCATGTGCCAGCGGGCCCAACGGACCACGCTGGTACAGGCCGCCATGAGGCCCAGGAAGTCCCGGGCAGGGTACAATTGCCCAACCAGAAATGATTGGGCAAAGGAGGAAAGAACCTCAGCCCTGTCCTCCGGGAGCTGTGCTCTGGCTCGAAGAGAGTCGAGCTGCCCCGATGAATTGAATCACCTGTGTCGGCATGAGTTCTGATTTGGCCTCGTTGATGAGGAGGCCAATCTGAGAGCAGACCTGGAGGGCCAGATCCCTGGACCACTCCACCTCCAGCCTGGAGGGGGCTGCAATCAGCCAGTCATCCAGGTAAGGGTACACCTGGATCCTTCAGTACCGCAGGAATGCTATCACCACTGTCATGCATTTGGTGAAGACCCTGGGAGCTGGAGAGAGACCGAAGGACATGGCCCGGAATTCGTAAAGGGACCCCTCCGCTCTGAAGCGAAGGAATCGCTGGTGGGACGGACGGATTGGGACATGAAAGAACGCATCCTGGAGGTCCAGAAAACAGACCCACACACCTCGTTCCAAGGATGGAATGATCTGTGCCAGAGTGACCATCCTGAAGGTTCGAGACCTTAGGAACTTGTTCAGGTTGTGTAGGTCTAGAATGGGGCACCAGCCCCCCATCCATTTCGGGACCAGGAAATACCTGGACACAAACCCTGGGTCTGGTGGAGGATCCGCCACCTCCTTGATCACCTCCTTTTGGAGGACCAGAGCAATGTCGGCTCGACAAGCCGACAGAGGCTGCGGACCCCATAACCCCTGTGGGGCGATGGCTCGATAGGGTGGGACCTGCTCGAATTCCAGAGGCAGACCTTCCCTACCACTTCCAACATCCAGCAGTCCACGGTGATAGTGGACCAGGCGGAAAAGAAGTGGCGGAGCCGCCCCACCACGGGGGGGAACCCAAGGGGGGTGACAAGGCTGGGGGCGACACCCCTCAACCCGTCACTGGGAAGGCTTGGAGGAAGGACCAGCTGAGGGACCTCCTGGCTTCCTGCTGAAGGAAGCTGCAGGCTTGGCTTTGGGGTGCCAAGTGCGAGCCTGTTGGCCCTGACGCTGGTGTTGCTGGGCCGGACATGCCGCAGGGGCAGAAGGTCAAAAGGGCTTACGCTGCTGCTGGCGGCCTTTGTCCTTCTGGGCAGACATGACAGAGTCCAAGGTGGCATTGGACTTCTTGATCCTCTGCAAGTGACCATCCACCCCGGGACCGAACAAGTAGGTACCCAGGAAGGGAACATCTGCCAGCTTGTGCTGGGTATCTGCCGTGAAGGTGGAGATCTGCAGCCAAGCTCTACGGTGCATGGCCACTGCGGCTGCTACTGACCGGGCACAAGAGTCTCCAATGTCAAGAGCAGTTTGGAGCTGTTGCTTTGCCACCACCCTTCCCTGATCCTGCACCTGCTTGACCGTAGTCTGGAGGACAGCCGGGAGATGAGGAATCGCCTCATCCAGGGAGCCCAAAAGGGCATGGGAAAAGTGTGCCATCAGTACGTCCGAACTGGCCCGACGATGTCCTAAGGAGGACGCAGCATAAACCTTATGCCCAGAGTAGTCCAGTTTCTTGGACACTCTATCCGGTAGCTTGTCCACGTCCCGAGCGTTTATGGAGCTCCGGAAAACACTGTCGGTCACCAACCCCTCCGCAGAGGGGTGCCCCGAGAATCCAGAGAGTGAGCTGGTGGGAACGGCATACTTCCTGGCCAAGGGAGCAGGACAAAAAACCGGCCGCTGCCACAGCTCCAGGGTCGGGCCAACAATGGCTTCGGCCACAGGAAAGGCCTCCGTAGGAGAATCCCCTCGGTCCAGTATCTCCGTGAGGGGATACCTGGCCCGCTTTGACACAGGTTCGAGCTTCATCCCAGTAGATTCTGAGATGAGCCAAAGTAATCCCATGAACGAGGATGGGCTCTCGTCCACCGACTGTCCCCCAGAGGACTCCAGGTCGAGAGACCTGGAGAACAGGGAAGAGTCATCGTCAGACTCCGAGAAGTCTGCAAACAGCTGCCGAGGGCTTGAGCTGCCCTCCACCTGCCGAGGGCGATCGGGAGTGAGGGTGAGTGACAACTGATGGGGCAACCCATGACTCGACCGAGAATCCTTTGTCGGAGCCCCAGTTTTTGGTTGTGAAGGCGGGGGTTCCACCACGATGGGTGGTGCAGCTGGCTTCGGCCGAACAACTGGCACCGGCTTTGGCTCCTCGATGACCATGAGGGGTTGCTTCGGCCGCTCTGGTGACAGTCACTTAATGGCCGGGGAATGCGACGGAGTCGACTTGCTCCCAGACAAAAGGAGCTGCTGCCACATTAGATCCTTGTAGCGCTGACGCAACTTGCATTGGAGTCTATCCTCCGAGCAGGACGATGACAAGGATGAACAGCACCACCGCTTCCCTCGGTGCCGAGACCGAGACCGCTGATGTCTGCGGGATCGGCTGTACTGAGAGGAAGTCCGAGACCGAGATCCTCGGTGTTTCCGAGGGTGGGAGCGGGGGAAACCCGTTCCTCCCCCGGCTCAGGGACCTTAACCAGGGACTCTGGCAGAAGAGGCATGGGCAAGTCCTCGGTTTCCACCCGGAGGAACCGGTGAAGATGGGTTGTCGGCTTCTCCAGTTGACAGCCCATCCGACGGGTCGAGAAAAATCTCGACTGCATCGACTGGTGTTTCGGCCGGCTGACCTGACGGGGACACCATGAAGCCAGCGGCCTTAGCCGCAACCTCGACCGAAGTAGAGTGTCGACTATCCAGGGAAGGGGACCTCTCCCGCTCCCACGAACGTCGACGGTGGGACTTACCTTTTGAGTTCTTTTTCCTTGGACCAAGAGGAGTGTCCCGATGGCCCCTCTCCTTTAGTAGAGAGGGAATGACAAAGCTCCTTAAAAGAAGCAGAGTAGGAGGAGCCCAAGGAGAGCGGGATAAATGCTGCGACCGAGGAAGAAGATGCAGCCTGGGCCGCCTCCTCCTCGAGGGCGATCATTTGCTCAAGCTGCTCAGCCAAGCCCACCACCGCGGACACTGCCCACCGGGCCTCCTTCGACAACCGGAGGAATACGTCTCTCGGGGCGCCCAAGTTGAAGTCTGACAGCACAGTCTTCGAGAACGCTGACCGAGACAGACTTGCACAATTCGCAGGCCTGTGGATCGTGATCGAGCCCAAGGCAGTAAACGCATGTGGAGTGCAGATCGGTCCGAGACATCTTCTGCCCACAAGGGCACCGCCGAAATACGGGAGTCGATTTGTCCATCGCAGCCGCGAAGGAAGAAAAAGACCGGAGTCTAGAAAATTTAAGAATTAAGTTTTGGTTTAACCGATGAGTTACGATCCAGGCCTAAAACGCAGAGCACTAAGGAGGTAACCTGAGCTTCCAAGTGGTAAGGAAGATCTGGAGTCATGGGGCGGAGCCGAGAGTTACACCACCCGGGTGGGTGGGAGGAGCCAGCTTGAAGACCTTCCGGCAAGATTTAAAGCGGCAAGGAACCTGCCAGTAAGTGTGGATAGAACAACATATCCATGTCCCTAGAACAACATATGTCTCAAAAGAAAATGTTCTTCAAGATTTCAATTAAAATTGCTCAACGACTTTTATGCAAGAAAAAGTACAGAGTGTTAAAAAAAGTTTCATCTTTTAAAAGACCACTGCATTGATACCGTACCTTCTTTAAAATACTTACATTAAAAGTGCCCAGTAGAAACAAAGTAGGCTCTAAGCCGACAGAAAATATGAGGCGTAAAATTGTAGAAGCTATCAGTGCTCGGATGCCATGGGGCTTTGGCAGTGCTATTACTATTGCAAGAGACAGGAGCATAGCTATCCAGAGTAAGCCTGACAGATGGGGATCTAATGTACCTGCAAAAGAAAAGGATCCTGTTAGCAATGATCTGCATTGCAAAACACTTTTTATATTATTTTATACAGAGATGTAATCAGTGTACTAGCCGGTGTTGTAGAACTGGTGATAGAAATCGTGTATCAGCAAGATCACATATTAGCGCTTTTTTCACAAGCTGAAGTTTAAAAACTCTATCTCCAATAGCTTCATATGAAGTCAGTACTATCCATTGCTAACCTGATACAAAATGGCCACCAGGAGATAATGAGGACTGAAGATGCAAGCCAGCAATGATTTATTTACTGTAAACAAACTTCAAGAGAAATTCAGAATGTAAGCATGAATTAGCATATTAAAAACACGAGAGTTCGGCCTTTACAACATGACCTCCAAGTGGAAGAGAGCAACATAATGTATAACCAGATTGCATGGCAGTATAATAAACAGTATGGTTCTTTTCCTGCTCCTCAGATGCAACAGTCTCTGTGGAAACATACTTTTTAGAGGAGCATACTACACTTAAAAACACAATTACCTGGACCCACTTTTCTGGTCCACTGTCAATAGATTGGATTCTCCCTCCCCATATTCTATTTTTGCCCCCTGGAGCCACCGCAAGGGAGGCTGCCTTCTGCCGGCTGCCACCCCCACATCCATCATCTCCACAAGATCCCGGTGGTGAGGGCACCCCCATGGATTACCCACCCACCCCCACCGTGGCGAGGTCAGGAGAGGGAAGTCTTTCCTCTCCTCCCCTCAAAGCACATTATCCAGTTTCCTCACCCCAAGCTGCCAGGTGACGTGGCGGGTGGAAAGGTGTGGCCAGCAGGTGTAATACACCCCTGTCATGCCATGCTTTTTTCTCTTGCTTTTCTCCCTTATTTCTCCCAAGGGTCACAGCAAACTCAGGCATGCATGCACGTCAGAACCAGCAGCCCCTGCTCAACCCACCCTGGCCTAGCACCTGGCCCCACATCTACATGGCACTATCACCCAGCCTCCACTCAGTGGCAGCCAAGCACCAGGATGATCAACCTCCCCAATCTGGGAGAGGTGCGCTACCTGATGGCCGCTCTATCCTGCTCCCCACCCTCTACCCCCTGGCCAAACCCCTCATTGCTGAACGTGGTCACCGGCGTGGGACAGATAAAGCGCTAGGCACTTTAGCCCTCTGTGCCACCAGGCCAGCCTCTAACTGTTGAATTATTAACAAAGACTAAATGTTATATTACAGGGTTTTAAATAATTGATTAGCAGTTTTTTTCTTGGGACGATACTAACTGTACAGAAAGCATTTATATAGGTTTTCTAGAAGTGTTATGTTTGTTAAACACAGTGAGGCAAGTGCTATGCATTTTCACAATGTTTTAGAACTTTTATGAGCAAAACGCTAATCAATTTTTAGAGTTAAATAAAACCCTGTATTATTAAATGCTAGAGTGCTGCAGTAGTAATTTGACTCATTCATCGCAGCAGGCAGTGAGTGCATCAGCATTATCAAAAGCATATGAAAAATGCCCCCACCCCAAAAAAAAGCTAGTTTCAGCTACAATTAATAAAAATATTAGTATGCTTGTCAAATGTACTCATCTAGGCACCTCCTACGCAGTGCACCATAAAGCCTTTTTTTATTTTCTCAAGCCTAACTCCTGCCAGGTCTATAATGCAATTTTTGTGCAAAATGTGCCGGCCATCTTTTTTTCTTGGGAAAAAAATAACATTCTAAAATACTCAAATGTTGGTGAAATTTGAAAATTGTACCACAAAATAAAACTGGAAGATGCCTGGAATCTTTTATAGTGGGGGAGAAAGGTAAGATGAAGTTTTTTTTGCCCAGCTATGTTGCACTGCTGGTTCAGCAAGTACTTTAATAGTTCAAAAATTTCAAGTGGGAATACTGCAGCTTACAGAATACCTAGGGTCTGTAAAGCTCTTCAGAAACGCCTCTGCAATCTTCACTGCAGCAAATAAACATGTAGCACCTCCTACACACACGCACACACACCTGCAATCTTTCTGTACTCTATTTCTGTTTCAATAGGAGAAAACTGAATAGGAAGAGATAACTAGCACGAGCTCCATTTGAAAAGTATTTTTAGCAGTACTGCTGCGTAACTAGCAAGAAATGTGACCTGTTATTTATAACCGTAATAAAAAGGCATGTAGGACCCTGTCACATTGTTCGATTTACTGACACGAAGATGCACAAGGCCAACATTGATGGAGAAGTGTGATGTTTCCTCTACTGTTGTCATCACCACCTGACCTAGATTTTGGATTTCCCCAGGGTGGAAGCCTTAACGCCTTAAAGAACATGTGACCCAAATAAGATCTAGATTTTTTTTTTAAAGTTATCCCATTTAAAATTCAAGGATGTGTGCATCAAGTAGCTAGGAAGGTGACAGTAATATAACCATTACATAGTACGTCCAATTATGTGATTGTGACTTTGGGCCTTTATAAACTTCATTCTTAACAGTATGGACAAACATTGCTTTAATTTGACAGACAAAAGTTGCAAAACAGCAAGCTTGCTAAGTGACAGTTGATCAAAAAACCAAAAACAAAACAAAAAAAAAAACAGCAACTCGCACTGCCATGCCAGTGACTTGGGTTCAGGAGCTTAACTCAGGAAGATGGCAGTTGGGTAGGGTAGGTGGCTGGTGAATGCCTGGTGAGGGTGGTCCTTCACTGCAGCGACTCACAGTTGAGAGTAAAGGAGCATGAGCTTGCTCCACTACTAGAGGCATGGTGTGTGTGTGCAAAGTCATGGTCAGGCTGTACATGGTGCCAGAAGAGATGGCGGAGGGGGGTTCAAGAGTCACTGAGGAGAAAGCAGCGGAGGCAAAATGGCGACTGCCAGCATCACAGTGCTGACACCATCAGGTCCCATGCATCCTGATGCTCCAACACTGAATACTGCCTTGAATGTGAGATTAGGGGTTTCTCCCTGCCAAAGGGGTGGGAGAGCCCTAGGTGAATGTGGAGCAGGTAAGAAGGTGGGAGGATTGATGTCAATCCCTAGACACTGCATCTAGACTGGAAAAAGAAAGTCATGGAAAAACAAAACCCATTTCCCCAAAATTATTTTCTCCCCACCCAGATCAGTTCTCCACACCCCTCCCCTTTACATACAAAGATTTTTTTCAAGGCACACTGATGCATAGACCCATTTTTCTCTGCCTCTTTGGGGTGAGGCTAGGGCCTTTTCGGTGGTGGTGATGATGCCGGTCAAACAAGTCAAGTTAGATATCCTTTCACTGATCTCCCCAAAATATCTGTCCCAATTCCCAGGTTTAGAACTATAAAACAAAAAATGCCCTACCCCATCTTCAGGATCACAAGATGTGTGCCCCATCCATTCCCCCCCTTTGATTACTAATGGGTCAAGACAAACACTTTGGTACTTGGTAAAAGTCAGCTGCACTGTTGTCTGCCTGGCAGGAGGTGGTCCCCTGCTGTGACATCACAATTCAGTCAGGGTTTATAAAAGAGTGCCCCTTTACAAAGGATACTGTTATGAAAGTCCCACCTAAGCAGTGATATCACAGAAATGCTCTGCCTCCTGATTGGTGGAGCTCACAGAAAGCATGGCCGTTACTGCTGCTGCTACTACTACCTGCTGCCCCACCCAGGATAACAAATGTGGAGCAGGGGAAGCAATGGTTGTGCCCTTGAAGACTTTAGGGGTGTTTTACAGCTATAAACCCAGGGGTCAAGACAGATATTCACGGAGGAGGGGTCAATGCGAGAATGCAATTCAGGGCTTTACTAGTGCGATGGACTGTTGCCACTGCTGCACACAGACCCTCTACCCTTAGAGGAAAAGAAGGCTGGTGTGCCCCTGAAGATATTTTGATGGTACAGGTATCTGGTAGGTAGAGTGGAAAGTGGCTGAGGACTGATTTGAATGGGGAAGAGATAGGGTATGCTTATAAATTATTTGAAGTTCACATCACCCATGTTGCAAACGCAAGTTTTTTTTTTTTTAATGGAAAAATTGATTCCATAAAGGTGTGCAGAGGTGAACTGTGGAAAATTCGCCTAGTCCTTACCAATAGGTTTGGGACAGGATGGGGTTCTCCCATCAATTTTACAAATTTTGTTTTGGGGGTGAGGAGAGAGGGCAGGCTGCGTTGCCATGAAACTTAAGCTTATACAATATCACAGAGTCTACATGGCCCACCTGGATACAGAAAAATTTCAGGGTTTGTCCCTCTGTAGCACGCCGCTCCCTAGCTTGAAAACGCTGAAATCTTTTCCTTAAACATCAATTTTCTCATTGAATGGTATTGCTCTGCTCAATCCAAGCTTGCACAAAATCCAAACATAAAGCTAGTGTACCAAAGTGAAGTCTGATATAAAGTGTGCTAACCCCAGGACTCCCATTCCCATTTTCCAAGTAGGTCCCAGGGTACAACTTTACAGGTGGGCCCACTGCACCTCAGTCCAACTCCAATAACTTGATTTGGCCATGAGGGGGTAGGGGAAAACTTGCTCTTGGGAGTTGTCCAGATTAAGCAGAGTGTCTGATACTTCACCATATTTCTGTACTATACAATGAAGAAGGGTGCCACTAAAAGGGATTTTCCAGGAAAAAGAATGGGGATAAAATAACAACACCCCCCCCCCCACAAAAAAAAAGAAGTAACTTGACTACCAGTTATTTTCCAAATCCCAGCCCGTTAATGGGAACTATGAAAATAGTAGTATAATACTGGGATGATGGAAGGGACTTCAGGCCTACTGTATCCATCCTTGCTGCCACATGGCAGTGGCTATCCTGAATAGAAGTATGGACACGCATCCAAGCTTAACAGCTAGTATATTACACCGACTAATGCTGTTTAACCCTCAGTGCCATTTTTTTCAGGAAATGTCTACTGTTGTTCTGCTACAAAAGCCTGAACAGTGTTAGGTGCCATGACTTCACTAGGCTATTCCACATGTTAACCACCCTCGGTGTGAAGTAATGCTTTCAAATATTCTCCTCCCCAATGTATCCTGCCACCTGCCAGTTGGAGTGTATATGTCCCCTTGTTCTTCCTAAACTCAAAGGTCAAACATTTGTGAATACGCCACCTTGTACAACCCCTTTAGTTTTCTGAAAACTGATCATGCCCCTCTCAGCCTTCTCTTTTGTAGGATGAAGAAAGGAAGTACTGCATGTCCAGTCTCTTGCTGCAGCTCTTGCTTCCTAAACCAGTAATCAGCTTGGTGGCTCTCTATGTTGGACCGAACTAGATTCAGTACTCCAGGTGGTACAGCCATTATGGTAATGGTAAGCTTCTTAACCAAAGGCTCAAGTGTCCACATCTGAAACAGAAACATTGAATTTGGCGGCAGATAAGGACAGCTTGGCCCACCCAATCTGCTCATTCTTCCATACCTATTACCACAGACAGTAGTTAATTGACAGCTTTATCCCTCCTCCTCACTATGATGCCCTTGTACCTATTCCATGCATTCATGAACCACACCACTGCTTTTACCCCCACCACCTCTGCTGCAAGGCTGTTCCAAGAATCCACCACTCTTTCTGTGAAGAAGTACTTCCTCACATCTCTCCTGAATCTACCCCCTTCCAGCTCCATACCATGTCCCATTGTTCCCGAGCTCCTTTTCTTCTGAAAAAACACTTCCCTCCTCTACCTTATTTACCCCTGTGAGCTATTTAAAGGTCTCCATCATATCCGGTGTACATATTGAGGTCCTTTAATCTCTCCTTGTAGGGTCTTTGATGCAAGACCCTGCACCACATTAAATGCCCTCCTCTGGACCGCCTCCACTCTGGAGATGTTGTCTTCAGAAATGGACACAGTACTCTAGGTGGGGTCTTACCAGCAATTTATACAGAGGCAACACCACCCCCGTTTCTGCTGGTGATACCTCTCCCTATGCACCCCAGCATCCCACTAGCCCTCCTGACTGTTTTGTCGCACTGCCTAGCCACCTTTAGGTCATCTGATATGATTAGTCCCATGTCTCTTTCCTGTCTGGTAGTTGTCAATACCAATCCACCCACTTTACACTCCACCCCTGGGTTTCTGTTGCAGTTTATTCGCATTGAAACCCTGCTGTCATACCATTTACCACATTTTGTCAGGTCTCTGCTCAACATTTCCATTCCCCTGGAGTGTCCACCCTACTGCAGATTTTGGTGTCATCCGCAAAGAGGCAGACCTTCCCTTCCAGCTTCTCTGCAATGTCACTTAAAAGACATTAAGGAGGACCGGTCCCTGCACTGATCCCTGAGGTACCCTATCGGTCACCCTCCCTTCCTCAGAATGAACTGCATTTACCACCACCTCTGTCGCCTATGCCCTAACCAATTTCTTATCCAGTTTATCACCTCTGGACCCACTCCTAAGCTACCCAATTTGCTTACTAGTCTACTACGTGGAACAGTGTCGAAAGCCTTACTGAAATCTAGGTAGGCCACATCCACCACTCCACCCTGATCTAAATCCTTTGTCACCCAGTCAAAGGAATCTATCAGATTCATGTGACATGACATGCCCTATGTGAACACATGCTGCCTTGGGTCTTGTAACCCACTGGACTCAAGACAGTCCACAATCCTTTCCTTAAGAAGTGATTCAATTAACTTCCCCACCACCGATGTCAGGCTGACTGGCTTATAATTGCCAGCCTCCTCCCTGCTACCACTTTTGTGTAATAGGACTATGTCCACCCTCCTGTAGTCCTCCAAAATTACTCCTGTTTTCAGTAAGCTGTTAAACAGGACTGTCAGAGATGCAGCTAGTATCTCCCTGAGCTCCCGTAATACCCTTGGATGCATCCCATCTGGCCCCACTGCTTTGTCCATCTTCACATTAGCGAGTCCCTTCAGGACTCTCTTCTCCAAAAAAGGACTAGGTCAGCCTTCCTCCCTCCAAAGCTTCTGTTACTTTTTTGTCAAACCTCCCATTCTCCTTCCTGTGTGAACACTGAAAAGTATTTGTTCAGAATACCTGCCTTTTCCTGGTCCCCCTCTGCACAGTCCCCCTTCCCTTTTTACCCTTATAATCCCACCTCTAGTCTTCCTATTTTCACTTACTGTTCATACCTAAACAATGCCTTGCCCCCTTTTTGCTACTACCTGGGCTATTCTCTCTTCAGCTTCTGCCTTTGCACGCCTTACTGCTTTCCCTGCATCTCTTGAAGAATTTGGCAGTTGTGAACAAGCAAATCCACGTTGAACATCCCCCCACCACCCTTCAATTCCAAGACTGGGCCTCCACATACCCAGCAATTCCTACTCTGCACTGCAGATAAAACCCTCCCTGGCCATGCCTGGGCATATACTGCGCAATTCACATTTTCATGCTACAGTACTGCCCTGCCCACCCCCTCTCACTCTAACCCCCAATGTAATCCAACCCTTTCTCGACAAGGCCCCATGAGGCTGCTTTCTCCCTCTCTCCTACTTCACTACTCCTTTTTTCCTCTCTCCCGGTTACAATATCAAACTCCTTCTTCCCTCCCCCGCATCTCTCCTTATACTTCACCACCATTTCTCCCCCAAAAACAGTATCAAATCACTGCAAATTGCATGGCACTGCTTGTACTTGACCTGTGTAATTTATTAGGGGTACCGCCGAGGGCTATCACTAAGCTAAATTGTAATTGATCCTTTCACTGTGTGTTTCTCTTGCATCTACTGCTCATGTAACTAACATTACTGTACTGTATAATGTTCTTGTCTACTCTGACGTGGAACCTTTGTAAAAGAGCTTGTGCTAATAGGTCTTTCCGAACTACTAAATAAAATACATTAATAAAAAAATGCTTCCTGGAAAAGAACAATTTCAGCGACCTGTAAAATGATGACAAGACAGTTGCGAGACTGAAATAAATAGTTGGTCTAAAACAGTTCAACTGCAGCAGACCTGGCTGGTTCCAAAAAACAATGTATCTTTTTTTTTGGTTTGTTGAGGGGGGATGGGGGATTTCCTTTCCTGCTGTTGAAACTTCAAGAGCTGGGGGGAGAGGGGCATATGGGAACATGAAAGGTAGCTCTAATTTACAAAAAAGTTGGTGAAGTGGAATGCATTGTCAGCAGAAGTGGTCAGTGTACAGTCAGTCACCAGCTAGTGGAATGCATTGCCAGAAGAAGTGGTCAGTGTACCATCAGTCAACAGCTAGTGGAATGCATTGCCAGAAGAAGTTGTCAGTGTACAGACAGTCACCAGCTAGTGGAATGCACTGCCAGCAGAAGTGGTCAGTGTACAGTCAGTCACCAGCTAGTGGAATGCACTGCCAGCAGAAGTGGCCAGTGTACAGTCAGTCACCAGCTAGGTGGCACAGGGTGGTCTAAACCAGAGGGAGGCAGGGTGGGCATTTGGGTTTGTGAGCATTTTGTGAGGGGGTTAATCAAATGCCTGGATAGTTTTCTGATACCATACGACCATTTGGGGCTACATAGCCTTTTCATCCATTAATGAAAAGTCTATGCAAATCCAGTCACCTCACTATTTGCTCCCACAAGCCTATTAAGTTCTCATTTTGTCTCATTTGTCTTCCACAGGGTCACTGTGCATCATTTCTTAAGCAAAGTCCTGCAACAGCATAAACATTTTGCTGCACGATGAAAAGTGTGCAGAAAGTTTAACACAAGACTGGTGAAGTGCGCAGATGTAAGCTACTGTAGTTATAGCAGTGTAAAATAATTTACTCCTTTTGACAGATATCAGATACCATGGCTTTCTGCAGACCCCTTTTTTTCAATAAGAAAAGCAAAGTGTGTCACAAGAGTGACAGGCTCTTCCCCATATGGGGCATTCTGTCCATTTTGCACTAGCAAGACCAACGCTTGTGTTTCTGACTCCCAGTATTCAACAAGCTGGTGTTCTCTGAGAAAGTTCAACTGTTTTTTTTATGTTCACTTGGGTGCACATGCACAAAGAGAATCTCTTGTTACAATAAGGGCTTTTAGAAGTGTGTCACTGTTGGGTCCAGTGCAGCTCAGGCTGCAGTGGGCTTGACAGCCCAATGGTCAGCAAGACTGACTACAACAATGTTCTTGGCTTGCTTGATGGAAACTTCACGTAGCTGAATGGAATGATCCATACCAAGTCAGAGCAGCTCTGTCCTTTCATCAGCATGATGCCGCCTGCCCAGCAGTCAGCTGAGCTGCGCCACAATCAGCCTGGTTGTCATCCTTTCCCAACAGTAAAAACAATCCCACTCCCTGCCAAGTATCCCTCCCACCTCCTCATCAGTTCCCATGCACCTGTCAATCATCCCACCCCCTGCCAAGTATCCATCCCATTTCCTTGTCAATTCACATGCCCCATGCCCCTTTCAATCAGATCCCACACTCTGCCAAGTACCCTTCCCCACCTCTCTGTCACTTCCCATAATCTGTAAATATTAAACCAACTCTGGAGTGCCCAGTCCCCAGTGTCGGGTACCTAAAATAAAGAAAACCCTCCCCTGTACTTTTTTTTTTTTAATACACCCTGTAAAAAAGAAAATGGTCCATCGATGTCTGTTGCCACTGTGACCCCCAGTGCCGTTACCCTTCCCCCACTTGATCCCCCCCACTAAGCACCTATCCCGTCCACCTCTTACTTACCTAGCTGGGGTCCAACACCATACACCCAAGACCCGTGTTCACTTTTCAATGCTGGACCAGGTACTGAGTAAATCAGGGATGGTGTCGTCAATATATTTCAATGTGTTTTGAACTTGTACTCATAACTTGGTCATGTTTTAATGTTTTGCCCAACATTTTTAAAATGGCCTTTTTGGGGAGCTCATCTCATGAACCAGGTAGTAGTAAAGCAGTAAATAATTTTTTGTTCAAAAGAATAATGAAATTCATTCAATTCAGCAAAGCTCATTTTCAATGAAGTTCCGGGCCAAGTACGGTGCATACGTTGCACATATAACATACAATATAATGAATAAATCAGACAACAACATTAAATACAGTTGACTATAGCTACAACAATAGAGACTTACAGATCAGTCTTTAAAGTGCATTACAGTGATTGCAAGTACTGTATTAGCATTGTTAGACCAAAATGTACACCACTTAATAAATTCCGAAATATTGATTTTGGCCCCAAGATGTCTCAAATGCGATGGGAGAGTGATTCCATAAGGAGGCTCCTCCAAAGGGGATGGAAGATCTCTCAATATTTAGATTATAATTAAGAAGGTCAAATTGAACACCCTGTGATGTCCTTAGTCCCCTTCTAAGCTCCCTAAACTCAAACAAACCAGCAATGTAGTCTGGAACCCTATGACTCCAGACCTTAACCATGAAGTATAGTAAATATAAATTTATTCTCTCAGACAGTTTGTCCCAGTTTAGCTCATTAAGAAGCACCTATGAGTTCTATAGGGAGCATCTAAAATAAAATTAGCCAATCTATGGAACACTGAGTCCACTTTATTTAAAAGTGAGCCAATGGCCCCCCATAGAGTATCTCCATAATCAAGGACTGGAAGTAACAGGGAATTGACTACATTTTGGTGAACCTCCCTGGACATGAACCGTTTGTACCTATAAAGGGCACCTACTTTTTTATTCATACCTCCTATAAGTGAATCTATAAGAAATGCCCAGCTTAAGAAGGAATCAAGCCAGATCCCAAGATATTTGCATTGATGGACCTGCTTTATAACTGAGCCGTCCAAAGTAATAATTTCCAATTTGGGATTGTGTATATTATTATGTTTGTTTCTAAACAAAAGTGCCTGCATTTTACTTGAATTTAGGACCAGATGGTGCATCTTTAAAAAGTCCTGGACCTCATCAAAGGCTAGTTGCAACCTTAGGCCAATTACATCTAGGGAAGCCCCTTCTACATACAATATGGTGGTATCTGTATACAGATGATACCGGACATCCGGAGATTGGAACTTAAGTTCATTTATATAAATATTGAAAAGTAGAGGCCCCAAGATTGATCCCTGGGGAGCTCCACTTTTTAATTCCAAAATCCCAGATTTAAAGGGGCCAACCATTTCATCAAGAGGGGGGGACAAGCCTATCTCCCAGAGTCTGGACAGGAGCAGCCGGTGGTTCAGGGTGTTGAAGGCCTTTGAAAGATCAATAAAATGGGCACCTACCATTAACCTCCTGTTCAGACTCCGTTGGAGATCACTTACCACTTTTGTAAGAACTGTTTGAACAGGTAAGTGAACTTTTTCAACTCTGTCCTGAAAGCTGATTTTTGCAGTCGCTCCGTGAGATCACCTTTTGGATGGGATATAAAAATTTTCACCTACCAGGTTCCTGAGGTGGGGTCATAAAGAAGATTATGTAGAAAATCTTGGGTCAAAATACTAAAAAAAACAGAGTTAGGAAGGCATTTTGAAATTTTTCAACATGCCCTCAAAACGTTGGTAATTTTTTTTCCTTATATACTGTTTGTGTTTTCTATTTTTACTCCCCTCCTGGGGACATGGTGCACACATGTGTGTATGTGCGTGGAGGCGCACACACATGCCAGGATCTGGTGGCCCATTCTGCCCCCTCCCCAGACTTGCGTCACAGCTCCTAACTGCCTGCACTACCCACTGGACCCCAGTGGGAGCAGGACTACGGTGGAGCAAGCATCCACCCCATGGAAGGGAGAGCCATAGCTCAATCGCATTCCAACCCTCCCCCGAGCCGGCACCCTGGCAGCCCGAGGTCATTCCTAAACCCAGGTCGCTGGCGTGGCACGAGGTAAGGCGTCAGTGCCTCAGTCCTCTATGCCACCGGGCTGGCCAAATGTTGGTAATTTTTAATATTTTGATCCCAAATTTTTAACATGGCCATTTTTTCACACCACCTCATGAACATGACAGGTGTCGTTTTTTAAATCCTGGCCAAACTAAGTTTCCACACGTATAACGCAAACTTACATTTCATGCAGCATTTTAGAAATGACATCTATCATATTCAGAAGGGGGGGGGTCATAAAAATACTTTGTTGAAAATGTGGCCTCAAAATGTCACAAAACAATGAAACTATGAAGAAACATTGAATTTTTTGAATGTTTACTCACAACATTGCGATGTGTGCAGATTCTGGCCCCCAGTTTTCAACATAGCCCTTGTTACCTCACCCCATGAACATGATGTGTCATTTTTCAAACAGGATTTAAACAAATTCCACCTGGCATGACAATAAGGTTTGGTCATAAAAGACAGTGTTGAAAATCTGGGGTAGGACAGTTTTACAAATCCCCACACGTTTTTGGAAAATCACCTTTTGGACAGGATTTTAAAAAATCCACTTCATTATAATGTGGGGTCATAAAAAGATTATGTTGAACATTTGGGATCAAAATATAAAAAAACAACGAAATTATGAAGAAACACCAAATTATTCAAACGTTTACTAAAATTTATTTTTTGGAGATTTTGGCCCCTAATGTTCAACATATCTCTTGAGTTACCAGACCTCATACACACAACAGGTGTCATTAAATCTCATTCAAAACACGATTTTGAAGTGCAAAATCACCTTTCAGATGGGATTTTAAACATTCCACTTACCTATGTTGATTATATGTCAGGTCATAAGACTATGTTGGAAATTTGGGGTCAAAATGCGGGAGCCCACTGAATATTAGATACTGCTTCTCGACTGGTCTATCCTGGGTAAATACAATCTAAAAATGCATAGAAGCAGGACGCTACTGAAAATGAGATATTGCATCTCATCTGGTCTATCCTGGGTAAATATGTAGTAAAAAATGTGTAACAGCAGGATCCCAGTGCAGCAGAGCACCCACTGAACTGTGCAACTATGCTGCTCTATCCTGGGAAAAATATGTGGCAAAAGCTGGACCCTAGTGAAAATGTAACTTGTCTTTCAGCGGGGCTATCCTGAGCAAATACATTTTAAAAGTGGGTACAAGCAGGGCCCATCAAAAATGAGATGTTGCATCTTGGTTGTGCTATCCTGGGTAAATACAGTGTGAAAACTGGGAAAAGCAGAATCCCACTGAAAACAAGATAGTATCTGAGCTGTGCTATCCTGGATAAATACAGTACAAAAATGTGTCAAAGCAGGACCTCACCGAAAACGAGAGAAACTGTGTCTCAGACGGGTAAATATATAGTAAAACTGTGTAACAAGACCCCACTGAAAAGGAGATGTTTCATCAAGGATGATCTGTCCTGGAAAAATACATTTTAAAAGCAGAACCACTCTAAAAACAAGATACTGCCATCTCACCGCTACTATCCTGGGTAAAATCAGGACCCCATTGCAAATGATGTATTACATCTCATCTGGTCTATCTTAGGTAAATATACAGTAGAAATAAGTACAATCAGGACCCAGTACAACAGTATGCAAGCAGACATTCAGCATTGACAAATGCTTGTTCATATAGTTACACCGATCCCCTCTTGGCTATCTCAGGCTGAGGAGGTCCCTTTTGTACAGTGCTGGGTTGCAGCATTGATGGGTTCTGGGAGGTGGAAAGTCTCATCAACATTAACACAGGCTAATCAGGCAAGCCTGGCATAAGTCGGTGTATCATTTCTGAAAATGATACCAGCACTATCTGTGTGTCGACAATTCCCATATTAGGGGTCGTGACTGACTGTCGATGGCAGGTTCAGCCCCATCGATGGAACTGTACTGCCCATTATAGGACCTGTTGCATCTAAGCCAAACCGTGACCTTGGTATCTGGCTGACAGTTGGTAGGGGCTGTAGTCACTGCTGCCATAGCAGATGATGACGAGGTGAAGGAGGTACCTGCTGGCTGCAGCAGCGACCTAGAGTACATCGGGAAGACCTTGTCCTTATCGCTGTGTTTATGCTTGTGGCTTCCTGACGATTTCTTCAGATTTCGACGGCCAGGATTTGGTTGATGGGGCAGGCAACACAGATTTTTTTCCTGCATTTGTTTTTCCATCACTGCCAATGTTTTCTTTAATAAGAACTTTTCCAGTGCTCCTTTACAGCATCACCTGGCAGCAGAGTTGAAGCCCCTACAGCACTCTCACATTTGAAAATTGTGAGGGAGGCCCAAACAACAGACACACACCTCCTGTGTGTTGTCCTTGTAAATGTTCTCTCTGCACTTGCAAGATCAGATTTCTTTTTTATTTCTTTAAATCATTTGGCTGGTTATTTCAGAAGTGTGACAGGGTTGGGTGAGACCTGGTCTCATTTGTTAAGCAGAGAATGTTAAAAGCAAGAATCCAGTCTGTCCTCTCAGATGTTTCTTGTGGCACCTAGGAATTGGCCACTCTGACAGTTCCACAATTCCTCCTGTTTTCTCCCTTCCTTCTCTTGCTGCTTCTATTCTTTCTTTCTTCCCTTGCTTCTCTGTGGTTAAAAATATTTGTGAATCTTTATGTGAAACTGAGAACCCTTGGTTTGCAAATGTATATAGTTATACTGTTGAAATGATTACAGACAGCAGTTTGGGTTTATCCGGAACACAGTGAATTAACCTTGAGCTGCATTTTGACCTCCACAAGCCTATTTGCAGAATTATCAGCAGGAAATCAGCCCTGGGATAGAATGCCTTAATCAGTTGCTGCTATTAAGACTAATGAACTCTTCAGGCTGCTCACAGGAAAGAAATTAACAAAGTCTTAATACAGTTTTGGAACACAAGTGGTATAGTTTACAAGAACAAGATGCAGAACTTAATTGCCAGTGAAAAACATCTTATAAAAAAAGACAGCAATGTTTTGTTTACAGAGAGAAAAAAGGAGAGATAGAGATTTTAGAGAGACTCTCAGATGAAGGATTTCTGTTTGTTTGAACTGCCTGTATCAAGAGCTGTCCTGCACAACTTTGTGTTTTTATTATTAATAATAATAATAAAATGCTACTTGCAAATTGTATAACTTCTCCTGGTTTTCCTATGCTTCCTGGCCTATGTTTCAATGACAGGCGGCATACTAGAGAGCAGAAAATCATTAAAATAGTGATTCTTTACTATTTAGAAAAATTAAATGACAGTGGCTAACTGTCGACGTTTCTGTGTATAGGTCCAATAAGTATAATCGACAGAGGGAAAAGAACTGAAAAGAGATGGGGCTGCCCACATTTATATATAGATGCTGCACATGATGTCATTGTGGGTGGCCCCTGACTTGCAAACATTTCTGTGTGTCCTAGTGCTGATGCGGGTACAGTTCCAAAGGCGTGGCCTGATGAAAGAGATATTCTGAAAGAAGATCTACTTGTTCTAGGCCCACTGAGTCCATCAACTGGAGGAAATTCTGTCTAAAATAAGAGAATTCATCAATGATCCGGACACTGAAATCACCCTGAGTCAACCACCTGGGTGACCCTCACACCCTCTTGTCAATGAAGGCCGTGATTTCTAGCAGTAAATCCCTCTTGTACACCAGAGGCCGGTACTCAAGAAGGATCCTGCACCTGGACCCCAGCATGGACACTCATTCAAATGATGAAGTTTCCCCCAGCTTAGAGCACAGTAAAGTGCAACTGTAATCTATAATAAATGCCCCACCCCCCGTGGGCAGTGGACCATAGAGATATCTGACTGGGGCTGCTGCATCCAAAACTGGACAGCACAGTCACTCAGCCAGGTCTCCATGATGCAAGCCAGATCAATTGAGGAAATCAAGTCTGCCATAACTGCAGTCTTGTTCCTACTCAATCTGGCATTGCAAAGCACTGCCCGTAAGGGGTGGATGTAGACTGCTGGCCTAATGACTATCGGCCCACTTGGTACGGTGGGAGCCCTGGGTATGGGAACCAACCATGTCTGCCCTCTCTCTAGGTCCCATAGCATCACTGGGAGCCTCCTGTTCTTCACCAACCAAATAATGCCCTTCCCATTAGCACCCCCCAGCTCCCACCACACCACCTACTATCCCGCTTCCTTACAATATTCAACTCCCTGCAGCCTCTGTATGCCACCCTTGGCAAGCTGTGGTCATTGAAGGAGCAGAGGTCCAACAGCTGGTATGAGGAGTGACTAAACCTAGGCACCTTAGACCCTCGGCAAATAATGCCACCAGTTGCTTACAGAACCCACCCACCACACAAAACCTCGACACCCCCACACAATTCACTAATACACCCCACACTCATCCTCCACTCCCACTCAAACAACCACACCTTCCACACTAAACTAATACATCGAGTGGAACCAGTCCACCAGTGCAGTGGCAGCGTTACCACTTATGTCGTTGACAACCTGGGTTTAGAAGCTAATTTGGGTTGTCAGATGGTCAGGTGAGGGTGGGGAGGACTTAGTGTCTGGATAGCTCTCCTCCTCTGGGGTGGGGAGTGGTGCAGAGCCCAGCATTAGCCTGGCCCCTAGCAGTGGCTGGGGGAGGGTGTTGGGACCTTTTGTCAGGGGACAGAGTGGCACGATGTCTGATGCACCATGCACGGGAATATGCATGATGCCGTCAGTGACTCAACTGCATGCTGCTCCTTGGAATGAGACAGCAGGAACACAAGGAAAATCATGGTCAGCTGGATGACTCCTACCACCTGCAGGCCCTGCACCAGATGACTAGGCACTGCCACGGACCAGATCTGTTTCACGGCAGGGATGGGGAGCCCCACAACCACCGCCAGGGGGTTAAGCCTTAGAGGAACTCGCAAGCAAGTAAGACCTGGAGATATCAGGGTGACAGGGCTGGGGTGGTTGGCATGAAGGGTGCCACATGGTGCTAATGGGCTAAAACAAAACTAACAAAACACTAATACACTGACTGTCCTACACACACACATACACAGTCAACACTAACCCAATCATTCACATATAAATACTCTGTCCCCCAAAACTATCAACACTGATAACAAAAATTCAAATAAATTAAAAGAGCATCCACTTCAGTAATTCAGTTTCATGGGTGCTAATTTTGCATATGCAACTTGATAAATGCCAAGTCCAAAACCAAGTTATGTCTGAGCACAGTATGCTCCATAACTGCTCTCACCAGTGTGTGTCCAACTCAAAAACAGAAATGAAGTTCTAAAGCAACCCTCACACTGCTGCAGTAGAAAAACACACCACAGACAGCAAACAGTGAAATATAAAGGTAGAAACCCGGGGTACTCTCACCAGCCAAAGTCCATAACTACAGCCAGCCAAAGAAAAGGATGTCCTCACTCTGTTTCAAGACTACACTCCAGCTCAGTTCACAGGGCTCCAAATGGCAGCTGTAAAAGTAAAGTTCCCGTCAGCTCAAAAACAGTCCCACAATCTCTCTGGACGTAGCTCTTTGGTGGTGACAACTGTAACTGGTAACTTGCTATGGGAGAGGGCCATTCCCGGCACACTCCACAGTCCTCTTGTGCAGATTTGGCCCCATTCCACCCCACGCTGAATGCTGCTTTTTTTGGGTGCGCTCACCCGATGGACTTGACAACCTCCTCCAGGCTGACTCAGCAATTCACATGATCCCCTGATGCTGCCCTCCGGTACTACACTGTGATGCACAGCACAGCCACAATGATAATGAGGAAAACATGAGGCAAAGAAAAACAAAAACCAGGCAGGCATCCCAAACTGAACAAACGGGATTCTGACTATAAGAATTAAAAAGCTAGATCCTATTCTAGCTCACTCGGCATCCAAACGGATTCTCAGTTCCTACTACTCTCTCCATTAATCTAACAAAGCTAAAACAAAACAACCTAAAACAAGGCTGTGGATCGACAGCAAAGCAAATTATACCATCTCTAGGATTCTCTGTTCTCTAGTTTCAATATTTTCTAACCCAAGTTCAATGGGTTATTAAGTTAAATGGAGTTTAGAGCTCAGCTGTAGCGCCCCCCCAAACAGATGGTGAGCACAGTCTGGCAGTCATCTTTCCTCCATTGTGACTGAATGGATCCTCAGTGTCTGGTGAAGCAATCCTGCTACAACCTAATCCCTGCTGCATACCTAGTTTATGCTAATGCCCTAAAACTAACCATTTAAAGGTACATCAAATTACAACACTACTACACTGCTAAAAAACTAATACTGTTTAATTGTTCTGAAAACCACAATCACACACTCTAAAACCTTAAACCAAGTACAGAGCATCATGAGTATACAAGTGTGTGTGTGTGTGTGGGGGGTGGTGTGTGTGTGTGGGGAGTAACAGTTAAATTATTAAATATTTTGAAACTCCCAAACACCAGCTTTTCAATGGACTTATGCTCACTTTATGTGGGGTCACCAAAAATACTGTACGTTTCACAAAAATATTTACTTTTAAAAATAAAATCTGATAAAACTGAATTTCATATTAATCTGAGTTCAAATTTCTGTTACAAAGTAGTTTTAAAAAATGGAATGTTTAATTACATTCACTGTCAGGCTAATAAAATCTATATAAAACAGAATGCAAGAGTAAAGCTTTGTAAGTAAATGAAGTAATTCTTACCACGCTACATCTAATTTTTTTTTAAATACATTAGAGTATCCTTGTTTTGTGTTCTGAAACATTCTCTCTCTAAATCTTTGTTTTTCAGCAAACTATGACTTCACCTGCTGTGTCATTATTTAAATTAGCTTTTGTTCATTTGATGTAGAGTGAGCAGAAGTATAGAGGAGAGCTGATACTTTTTTATTCCTTCTGGATCATGACCTCAGTTTTTCCTTTTCAGTCAGTACTAGGGTGTGTGTGTGTGTGTGCGTGCATACTGCAGTTTCACTTCTGCTTTTTTCTGCAAGTTAATAAACTTCTAGATATTTTTGCAAGACAACAGAACACAGCTATCAAGCAAAAGAAAACAACAAGAATACACCTGCAAAGTTAAACCCAACAGCTATACAATACAATAGCATCACCCCCAAAGGAACTACCTCCCACCGCCCAACCCCCAGGGCACAGCCTGTACACAAGTCCTATACCACGCAGGGGGTGATAACTAACAAGTGTACAAGAGCAAAATGCCATTATAAGTAGGGACATCAGGTAATACCCAGAACCAAAACTATAGGACAGCTTCGAAGGGATCCCAACGCTCTCGGTAAAGTTCCATCCTGCCCATCTGGGACACAATATGTTTCTCCATGGCCAGTGCTTGGCGGATTTCCTGCTGCCATTCTGTAAGCGAAGGAATATTTTTATTCAACCAATGATGGAGAATTATTAATTTTGCTGAGATCGCGATTAGAGCCATATAGGCTTTATGCGGTCCAAAGAGATCATTTGGGTAGAGTCCTACCAAACAGATCTCAGGTGTGAAGTACGGGTCTACATCTAGGAAGGGATTGAGAGAGGAGTGGATTGACTCCCAGAAAGGAGTTACTTTAGGGCACTCCCAGAGGATGTGCTTCAGAGAGACTATAGTCGATTCACACAGAGTACACAGCAGGGAACAGATCTTCCCCATCCTATGCAAACATTGAGGGGTGAAATACATGTTGTGGAGGATGCGAAACTGAGTGTACCGATATATGTCTTGCTTTATACATTTTTGTGTCCTTTTCCAAAGAGCCTGCCATTCTGCACGGGTCAGCTGGAACCTAGCGTATTTTGCAAATAAAAACATGTCCCTGAGAGTCCTGCAGGATATTTATTCTGTAAAAATGAATATAACTTAGAAAAGGAATGAGGATGACAGACTAAATTAATGGGCTCTGGTAAGAGGGAAGTATGTGGCGTGGACCACAGACCTGGACCGAGAAAACTGGTGAGCGCCTCCAAAAGTTGTAAATGCTTAAATGGGGGATACACGGGTATAGTCAAACGACATGGTATAGCTGCAGCTGAGGTTACTCTGCCCCCCACAATAAGGACCTCTATCAACACGTCTCTCAAAGCAGGGCAAAAATTAAGGGTAATGGGGCGATTCGCTAACGGGATTTGGGGTTCCTGAGAAGGGGCTGTGACCAATCTCTGCTCCAATCAGACCCCAAGTGGCTGCACAGCTGCTTGAGGGCCTTAAGGGACCACATCAGGGGGCTATTACGAAGCTGCCCCGGTAGAGAGGAGGGCCTGACATAAAGTAGACTATTGAGTTGCAAGCCATAATAGCAACATAACTGCACTTCCAACGAAAGTCAAAGAGGATGGTAGGCACCTCCCTAGAGAGGCCGATGGAGGATGGGCCCATTGAAAAAAATGACTGCCATGAAGGGCAGCATAATATAGGAAGAAACTGGGGAGATGAAGACCCCCGTGTTCCCTGGGGAGGGTAAGCTTAAAATAGCAGCAGCGAACAACCCCCTTCCTCCATAGAAAACCCAAAGCATACTTTGGAGATGGGAAGACCACCCCTTAGGGAGAAAAAAACCCAACATACCCATAGGGTATAAAATATGAGGTAGGATATTCATTTTCATAATGTTAACTCTGCCCCAGGTAGAAATGGGGAGGGTCATCCATCTCTGTAAGTCGTCTTTAACTGCTTGAAGAAGGGGGCCCAAGTTCAATCTAAAAAGATTGGAAGGGGAATGGGAGATACAGATTCCCAAATAGGAAATACAATTGGGCTCCCAGCAAAGACCCAGTTCTACAGTCTGCTGTCTGAAAACGTATGCATTCAGGGGTAGTACCAGAGTTTTCTCCAAGTTAAGCTTGTATCCAGCGGCCTTGGAGAATCTGACGATTTCGCTAAGCACTGTAGGAATAAACTGCAGGGGCTGTTCGATGTGCAAAAGCAAGTCATCAGCATAAGCTGACACTTTGTACCTTAAGCCTCCTACAGAAATTCAATTCTGCTTTATGGTACCTTTTCACCTGTAGATATGTGCTGCCTCATACTGGATTGAATGACTGAGTAAAGTGCCCGTGTTCTTTGCATGGTCCCATTCCTCAACCAATTGATTCTCTTAGCTTTCTCAGAGGGCTTCTACAAACATCCCCTACTGAATGTAATGTCCCTTACAAAATTCATTCCCTTCCCACAATTTGCCCCTTCACACATAATCGGTGCCTCTTGACCTTCCCACAGGCTGTCCATCCTTCCCATCTTAAAATTTATAATACAATAATATGGTATTTTAAGTCTGTCAGGGACTCCAGTTCCACCAGGTCTTTTCCACTCCCCCTTTTATAAGTAGGGTCTAATAAACATGCCATAAAAACACATACTAATTTACACTGATTTGCCACCTAACTACCCAGCATATCCTGTGATTCCCTTAGTAAGCAGAAATGTGTCCAAACTTACCTTAAAGGCCAATACTGTCTGCATATCCACATTTTCCAATATTAGGCTGCTCTATCGATTCACCACCCTCTGGGATTAGTGTCTTCTAACCTTACTTTTATATTCACCATCACTTAGTTTAAGGGTTTCTCCATATCATACTGGAGCACACCAGATCAAGCATATCTGTTCAACCTTGTTGATACCCTTAATTACTAACAGTAGCTCTGTCCCTTTTGTTCAGGGTGAACACAAGGGCCTTTAGCCTCTCCTCACATGATCCGCTTAGCCTCAGAATCCTTTTTGTACTGAAGAGCCCACAGCAGTTCACAGTACTCTAAATGGGGCATGACTAGGGCCAAGTAAAGTAGCAGGATGGTTTTGCTTGCTATGCTCGTCTACCCCCTTTTGATGAACCCCAGAATTCTTCCAGCCTTGTTGCTAGGAGATGCTCATTGTCTGCCATGCTTTAGCTCCTTGTCTCTTATGAACCCCAGGTCCTTTTCCTCCCTTACTGCAGTAAGTGGAGCCCCGCATTGTGTGTAGATTTTATGTCTGTTATTCATCCCAAGTGTAGTACTTTACATTTGGCTACACTGAATCCAAGTCTCCAGGAGTCCAACTAGTCACTTAGCTTGTTCAGTTCCTCCTCAGGTTTGCCCACGTCCTCTAGGGAGTCTAATATCCTGGCCAGCTTAGGGACACAAGTGAACTTATGCAGCCTGCTTAAGACTCAAGCTTCAAAATAATTAATGACGATGTTGAATAACTATATCTCAGCATCAACACTAGAAGGATGTTGCTGAGTACCCTGCTCCACTATTACTAGTGCCTGCCAAAAACACACTGCTGCCTCCTACCACCATGCCTGTTAACAGTCCACCTTGTGTATGCCGCACTGCTAATGTATACTTTGCTCAGAAGCATCCCGTGGACTAGTGTAAAAGGATTTGCTAAGTCCTAATAGACAATGTCGATGGCCCTGTCCCCGATTATCCCCCATAAAGATCAGATTGTTTTGGCATGATGTGCCCATCATAAAGCTATTTTGGGAGGAGAGAGAATCTTGTCCTCGATCAAGTAATTATTCTGACATAGATAACTGGACACAAGGACTGTTGCCAGCAATGTTAGGCAGACTGGCTTGCAGTTGCCTGGATCAAACCATGTCCCCTTCTTGCAGATGAGGAACATAATGGCTACTTTCCAATCCTACAGCAATGTTCCTGAATGCTGCATGCTCAGTCAGTCATTCCTTTGGCACTATTATAACTTTGATGTTTATCCTGTCAATTATTTCAGATTTACCTGACTCTCTTAGCCAGGTAGTTCACTACCCCTCCAATAATTTGTGTATCACATTCCTCATTCATGAAATTTGTGCCTCTCCCAAAATGCCTGACAGCCCCTGAAATTTCAGCCCTCACCCTTCTTGAAATCTGTACCACTTATCTCTCCCAAGAATTGTGCCCATGTCCTTCTCAAAATGCATACCACCCAAAATGTTAAATCTCTTGTTCTCCAAAATCTGTAGCTTTACCCTAACAGACATTGTGTCCCTTTCCGATTATTTTAATACAGTTTGTTAGTTGCAGTATCTCATGGCCTATTCATTTTATAGCTGGGTGTACTGAAGCCCTGAAAGGTTTAATAACCAACGGTAAGCGGCTCCAGCGTGATTTGAACCTGGGTTTACAGATTCCCAAGCATGTGCTCTAGCCACAAGACCATGCTGCTTCTGGACCACATCTTTTCTGAAACTGGCTCCTCCTGAAATTAAAGCCCCTGCATTTCCCAAAATATGCATCCCTCACCATTCCTGAAACTTGTGCTAATCACCATTCCTGATCCTCTGTGCTCCTTGCTCATCCCAAAATTAGCTACCCTCGCTCCTACCAAAGTTTGTGCCCCAAACCTGTTCTGAAATGTGCACCCCTTCCCATTACCAACATTTATGCCTTTCACGGTCCCAAAAAAGTTAAAGGGGGGGGGGAGCAGGATGGGTTTTAGGAGGGGTTATAACAGGTGTGGAATTTTAAAAAGGGCTAGGTGCACAAATGTTTCAGGATGAATAAGGTGCAGCTTAAAGGGTAACTGGTACAAATGTTGGAAGAAACAAGGGATGAAGTTTCAGGATACAGAGGAAGAGATCACGTTTACAGAAATCAAGTAATTTTGCATCAAAATCAATAAGCATATAACTTCTATACAAGAATCCCACATCACAGATTTGTCAGATTCAAAGACACTGCAGTACAGTACCTTGGTGCTGCTGTGTGCGTGGGGTAAAGAGTTAAAGCATTAAACAGATGCAATTTTTAAAGTTAGAGACAAAGACAGTTATCCAGAACAGGGGATTACACCTCAGTGTCTTAGTCACTGTCCCTCTAAATAAAATTATTTAATGCAAGTATCCATGTTGACTGTAGGTGGCCAGTCTTGATCGATTTATTCTAAATTTGGTGATCAGGATAGGCAGCTTGAGCCAGAGCCATTTTCCAGGTATGACCTGGGGGAAGGGTGACAAGAGAACAGCAAAATAGTTTAGTAATAACTGCAGGTGCTTATAAAAGTGGATGGAAAAATGAAGACATCTGATTTATTTATTGAAATGTTTAATCAGGAAGTACATACTGAGCTGATAAACAGCTCGTTTCCAGATAAGTCCTGGGGGAATGGGGAGATGGAGATTGCTAGCAACAGAATAACAAAGAAAAATACAAAATACAAGAAAATTACAAGCTGAATCATACATAATATTAATGGCAAAACAGCAAATGAAAGCAACAAGAAAAATAAAACGCTTAAAATATACAGAAGGAAAACAAAAAAGGAACAGCAAGCAAAGGGCAAGATGAGATATTATTAAAGAAAGAGAGGGGAATTAAAGGCAGTTGCAAGGACAACAAAGGTCAGACAGAAGTTACTTTAGAGAGGAAGGAGACGAGACAGAACAAATTGAAAGAGGAAGAGAAGACCAAAGTTTTAGAAAGCGGTAAGAAAAAGCAGACTGGCCAACAACAGATTTTCTAGAAGGGATACTAAGAGAAAGTAGAGAAGAGTTACAAAGAGAATAAGAGGGAGGAGGGGAAAGAAGGGCTAGAAGATAGGAGGGAAGGGTACCAAACCAGACTTTGGACAGGAAAGAGACACAATGGGAAAGATGCCTAGCATCAAGAGGAGGGAGAGAAAGAGCTGTGTAAAGAAAGCGGTGGTGAGCATGAGTGGGACAATCTAAAACATAGTGGCAGAAAACATGAAAGAGAGGGTTCAGTCTGGCAAGGGATGTTTTGGGGCAATACTGTAGACAGTCACCGTAGTTAAAGATTGGTACGATTATTTTTAGGACAATTTCCCAGTGGGCAGGGAGCAGAACACAAGCTTTGTTCCTGTACAAAGCACCAAGCTTAGGGTGAGGCTTACATAGAAACATAGAATTTGTCGGCAGATAAGGACCGCTTGGCCCACCCAGTCTGCCCATTTCCCTACCTAATGGATAAGCTGCAGATCCTAGTTAACCAGCATCCTACTTCTTTCTAAACCCCCCCCCCTTAGAATTGCCCTATGGCTGTCCCATGCATGCTTGAATTCAACCACTGTCTTTGACTCCACAACCTCCTCCGGAAGGCCGTTCCATGCATCCATAACCCTCTCTGTGAAAAAATACTTCCTTACATTACCTCTGAGCCGCCTCTATCTTCTTCAAATTGTGCCCCCTTGTTCTTGCAAATCTCTTTTTGAAAGATGCTACCCTCTTGGACTTTGTTGATTCCCTTGAGGTACTTGAAAATTTCTATCATGTCCCCCCCTCTCCCTCCTTTCCTCGAGGCGATACATATTAAGCTCCTTAAGTCTCTCTTCATATGTCTTCCAGTGCAGACCCTGCATCATTTAGGTGCCCTCCTCTAGACAGCTTCCATCTTGTCTATGTCCTTGCGGAGACTGGGTCTCCAGAACTGCACACAGTACTCCAGATGGGGTCTCACCAGCTATCTGTACAGAGGGATAACAACTTCCTGTTTTCTAATGGTGATGCCTCTCCCTATGCATCCCAGTATCCCCCCAGCCCTTCTTACTGCCCTCTCACATTGCTTGCCCACCTTTAAGTCATCTGATATGACTACCCCCAGGTCCCTTTCCATTTTTGTTGTTGTTAGTATCTCACCCCCATTGTGTACGCTTCCCCTGGGTTTTTGTTTCCCAGGTGCATTACCTTGCACTTCTTAGCATTAAATCTAAGCTGCCATACATCTGACCATTCCTCTAACCTTGCCAAGTCCCTTCTCATCCTTTCCACCCCACCTTGTGCATCAACTCTGTTGCAGATCTTTGTGTCATCTGTAAAGAAACATACTTTTCCTTCCAGTCCCTCTGCAATGTTGCTTACAAAGACATTGAAGAGGACCGGTCCTAATACTGAACCCTGCGGAACCCCACTAGTAAACCCCCTTTCTTCAGAGTGGACTCCATTTACTATTACTCTCTGTGTCCTATTCTCCAGCCAATTCTTTATCCAGGCTATCATCTTGGGACCCACTCCCACGCTGGCTAACTTGTATATTAATCTTTGTGTGGGACTGAGTCAAATGCCTTGCTAAAGTCTAGGTAAGCCATGTCCACAGCCCTCCTGATCTACTACTTTGGTCACCCAGTCAAAGAAATCTATTAGATTTGTCTGGCATGACCTTCCTGCTGTGAATCCATGCTGCCTTGGGTCCTGTGCCCTCTGGCCTCTAGGTACTGACAGTTCTTTCCTTCAGAAGTGATTCCATCATTTTCCCTATCACTGAGGTTAAACTAACAGGTCTGTAGTTTCCTGCTTCTGCCCTGTTCCCACTTTTGTGAAGGGGAATCACATCTGCCCTCCTCCAGTCCTCAGGTACTACCCCATCCTCCCATGATTTGTTAAAGAGGGTAGTCAGTGGTATCACTAGTTTGACCCTTAGTTCTTTTAGAATTCTGGAATGAATCCCATTAGGCCCCATTGCTTTGTCCACCTTCAGTTTTAAGAGTTCTTTCAGAACCCTTTCTTCTGTAAATGGGCTGGTATCAACTTCTGTATCCAGAGCGTTTCTATTGTTTGTTTTAGGTACCTCCCCCTCTTCATTTGTAAATACTGAGCAAAAATATTTGTTTAGAATCTCTGCCTTTTCACCGTCACCCTCTGCCCACCCCCTCCCCTCTATTAAGCCTCACTATCCCTCCCTTTGTCTTCCTTCGCTCCCTGATGTACCTAAAAAAGGTTTTATCCCCCTTCTTAACCGAGTTGGCTATCTTTTCCTCAGTTCGGGCCTTTGCTGTTCTGACTGCCTTCCCAGCTTCCTTTTGCTTTAACTGATACAATCTTCTGTCCTGCTCCTTCTGTGATTCCTTGTACTTTCTGAATGCTTTCTTTTGTCTTGAACCTTCACTGCCACCTCCTTTGAGAACCATAGTGGTTTCACATCGCTTTTGTTTTGTTTATTTGCTTCACACAAAGGCTTGTTACCTCTGTGATGGCAGTTTTTATTATTCCCCATTGTTCTTCCACCCCTCCTTCCTGCCCATTTGCTAGTGCATTCCTTGGGCACTCACCCATTTTGGCAAAGTCAGCCCTCCTGAAGTCCAGTACTTTTGCCTTTGTATGGCTTGACTCTATTGCTGTGTTTATTGTGAACCATATTGTTCGATGGTCGCTAGTTCCCAGATGACCACCCACTTCTACATCTGTGATCCTCTCTCCATCTCCATTTGAGGGGACCAGGTCTAAGATTGCTCCCTCTCGAGTGGGTTCCAATACTAGTTGTCTAAGGCATGCCCCCTGTAGGGCATCTAGAATAACCCCACTCTTAGAAGTGGCTGCTGCAACTGCACCCAGTTAACATCTGCATATTCAGATCACCCATCAGCAATATCTCCCTTTTTCTGCCATTCTAAGTATACTTTCTATCATTTCCTTGTCCATTTCCTCCCCCTGAGAGGGGGTGTCAGTATACAACCCCTGTGCGGATTGTGGTGCCATTGCCTGCCTCCAAATTGACCACAGTGCTTCTTCACCTCCCTGTTTACCCTTTTGTTCTGTTGCTTTGATTCCTTCCCTTATGTAGAGAGCTACTCCTCCTCCTCCTCTTTTATCCTCCCTGTCCCTCCTGTATATAGTGTATCCTGGTATGTTTACATTCTGTGTGTACCATGTTCCTGTGACTGCCACGATATCCAGACATTCCTCCTCCATCAAGGGCACTAATTCAGGAAGCTTGTTACCCAGACTACGGGAATTGGTACTCATTGCTCTCCATTTTTTGATGGCTTTACGTTCTGTAGCAGCATCCCCACTGACCTTTCTACCTTGGTCTTTTTCTCATTTAGTACCCTGTTTTGTAGGGGAGGCTGGGATTTTCCCGCTGCTTATCAGTGCCTCCCTTGACTAGTTTAAAAGCTTGCCAATGAAGCATTTAAACCAATTGCCCAAAAGACTTGTTCCCTTCCTGGACAGATGCAGACCATCCTGCCAGTATAGGCTGGTGTCCTTCCAGGTGGAACCCCAGTCCCCAATGAAGCCAAACCCCTGTGCTCCACACCATTTTTTCAACCATTCGTTATGGTGAATTGCATCAATGTGCACAAATAAATCAAGATGATGGTCAAGGCAGACCCCGAGGTACTTATAGGAGTGGACATCTTCAGTTTTAACACCATCAACGGTATTAAACAGTGGAGGAGAAGAAAATTTGGCAAGTCTTTGATAAGTACCATAAGTCATTGAGACTGTTTTTTTGGCATTAAGAGATAGCTGATTAACCTTGAACCAGTGTTGAATGTTGTCAAACTCCAACTGTTGCTGGGAGGTAAGGTCTCGGGGAGAGGAGCCAGATGCAAAAAGAACTGTGTTATCAGCATACATGTGAATGGATCCAGAGGAACAGATGGAGGGGTAGGTAATTTAGAAAAACTGAAAAGAGAATAGGACACAGGACAGACTCTTGATGGACACCTGCGCTAATGGGAAGAGAAGGGGAAATGGATTTTCCTAACTGTAAGGTAGGAACAAAACCAACTGACTGAAGAGTCAGAAAGACCTGTAGCTTTGTTTGTCCAGTAGGAGGGGATGTGCCATAGTATCAAAGGCTTTAGCTCGATCAACGAAAATAGCAGGAGTCATCAGCCCTTTATCCATACCTGTAAGTATGGAATCAGTGAGACGAAGGAAGGAGGTAGAAGTGGAGTAGGATTTCCTAAAGCCAGACTGGAAGGGAGTGAAAAAGGAGGAGTTGTCAAGAAAGGAAATAAGCTGGGATAGAACAATGTGTTCCTGGAGTTTAGCCAAGGTAGGGTGGAGAGAAACAGGACGGTAATTACCAGAAGTAGGATTACCACCTTTGTGAATAGAAATGACAAGTAGCCCATTTCCAGGTGTCTGGAACAGTAGCAGAGAAGGAGAGATTTAGAAACAGGGAAATGGGAAGAGCAATAGCAGGTACAGAATGAAACAGGAGCTTAGGTTCAGACCAACAGGACTGCCTCCCTTTAGTGGATTAAGGGAAAGAATGTCCTTTAGGGAAATATCAGGAGAGAATGGAGAGAAAGAAAATGGAGAAGGCAGAGAGAGGGAAGAAGGGGAGGAAGTAGAGGAAGGGATAAGAGAAAGGGCACAAGTAGTAACGTGGGAATTAAAAGTTAGCAACAGAAGAAAGGTCAGAGATAAAGGAGTCACCAATCTTAAGAGTGAGAGAGGGAGACTGGGTTTGAGGGGAGAAAAGGGAATGGATAACCTTCCAAAAATTGGAGGGGTCATTAAGGTTGTTTTGGAGTGTGGAACCAAAATATTCAGAATTCGTAGGCCTTACAGCTTTGGTACAGGTGTTATGAAGGCTTCTATAGTGGGCCAACGAAGACTGAGAGCCAGTAAGCTGAAAAGTATGCCGGGCAGGGTCTCGAGTGAAGACAAGCAAGTACCTCAGCCGATATCCAGGGAGGGTGAGAACCTCGCACTCTGGTTCTACGCAGGGGTGCATGACTATCCCAAACAGCCAAGAATTTGGACTGAAGTAATGTAGGGCAGAATTTATATTACAGGCTGCAGAGATGGGGAACCAATCAATAGACCAAGGATCATCAAGGAGAGAGGTCAGATCACATGACTTGAAAGACCTGAGGTAAATGAATTTAGGGGGCGTTTTAAGGCGGTGCAGCTTATACACACAGTACATTATATGATGATTGCCGAGTGCATCAGGAAGTATACCTACATCAACTACATGATGGGGGTGAGAAGCAATAACCCAGTCAATCAGGGAGAGATTTAAGGATCTAAAATATAAACGGGTGGGTTCAGAAATTAATTGGGTCAACTGAAGTGACTTAACATTTAGTGAAAATTTATTGTCATTATTGGCAAACCAATTTAAGTTAAAGTCACCAAGTATAAGTAACTCACCTTTCAAGGATGAAGAACAATAGAGGAAAGAAGCTCAGAAACAAGCACGGGAAATACCAGGGCAACAATGAACACCAGCAATAAAGACAGGGATAGAGAAGGGAAGAGAGAGCTTAAGCAGGATCAGCTCATGAGAAGAGGGGGAGGAGACAGTGAGAACAGGTGTACACTGGATCTTAGTAGATACGAAAATGGTAACACCACCGCCCCGATTGGCTGAAACAAGTCACACAACCTTATAATTATGCACCATAATTACATGGGTGCATGTAACATAATTTTTTGTTTGAAAAGTAATGTTATAACAACAATAAGGCACTTCAGAGATGTGCAATTATCACACTTCTATGTGTTTAAATGCTCGAGGCAAAGCCATTGACAGCATGGAAGAGCTGGTAGCACATCTGCCTCTGGGCCAGAAGGTTGTGGGTTCTAATCCACACCTGGATTGGATTCTTGCCATAAATGCTAGCATCCGTGTACAACTGCACTGTCATAATGTGCCTTCCTTTGGATGATACAACAAATTGAGGTCCTCTCTGCTCGGCCTTTTCCAGTGATGGTTCAGATGAATGAGGCCAGAAATAGAGTGTCTAACTCTGCTTTCCTGGTCAACAATACCTAAAACACTTCTGAGGCATGCAATTACTGGCCCATTACACACACACAGTTTTATCTTATAGTTAACCTGCAGTCACAGTAAAATATAAATGCAGGTAGTAAATTATGGTGAATAAAAACAAGGCAAAAATGCATAAAATATTTAGCAAAGGATGCATAAAACACATTACTTACAGAGGAAAAAGCACTGTGGCAATGAAATCAAAGAAAAATCAAAGTTAAACAACAAGGCAAGCTCAATAACCCAGACTGTGGGGACAATGTACAACTTTACAAAGTACGGTGAAGTAGTATATACAATAGGCAAGGGTTATTTAGGTAAACTAGGTGCAAGGTGAAGAGCTAGAATGACTGTCATGCTAGAGACAATGGATGTCTAGCTGCAGGTACATGCTTTTGAGGGAATGAAGAGAAGATAAGAGATGGATAGGAAGAGTGAAGGAACAAACTCCACTGTGTAGGAAGTGGGTAGCAAAAGCAAATAGACTGAACTGTTACAGATTTACAGTGATGGGATGTGAATGGATCACATACAGACTAGCAGAGGGAGTAGAAGAGTGAAACAGTGGGAAAAAGAGAGAGGAGGTAGGGGAAACAATGGCAAGGCAGTATTTGAACAAAGAGGAACAGTATGAGAGACACAGGGTTTCAAGGGAGAAGATCAGCATATATTTATTTATTTCAATTTTGGTAACCAGGTAAGCCCACTGAGACCATGCAGTCCCTTTTTCAGGAGCGACCCGGGGAAGGGTACGTAGGAAAAATAGTTTACAAACATATAGAAAGTCACAATAATATACAACATGATTAACACAAGAACTAAATGCATCAAGGCTGTGCAATAAACAGGGATGTAATACCTATTGAGTCAATTGTACAATGTATTATCTATAGCAGTAATCTCATTCCAGTACAATTACAATTACAGTGGCTGTTGAGGGTTACAGAATTAGGCTTTGAAGTTATAGGAGAACATAGAGAAGAGCAGAAGCCTGCAAGTTAGATGAGATAGGTACAGGTTCCAGAAACAGTAAGATAGTTGTGCAGGGCAGATTTGAAACGAGGGAGAGTAGAGCAGGAGAGGACAGATGGGGGGAGCGAGTTCCAAGCAGAGGGAGAGCATAAGCAAAAGATCTTCTGCCTACTGACAGGCGAGTCTTAGGTAAGTCTAGCAGTAGAAGAGAGGTAGAGTGTAGAAACCACCTGGACTGTTTTCGTACTATAATATCGGATAGGCTTGGTGGAGTGTAGAGACTTGTGAGCTTATAGGCAAGGCACAGTGAGGTGTACTGGAGTGTGTGTTCAAATTGCAGCCACACCAAAGGTACTAGAACAGTGCGATGGTGTTGGTGTGGGGCTGCTCCAAGGCTACAGTGCCCTATCCTGTGATACAGCTGTTTTGTAAGAGAGTGATAAGAATAGTGGAGCCCCGTATGAGAGCAGAGGCATGAGTGAGGCTCTAGCAATTTTTTGACAGGATGCAATAGACAGGGGTCGAAGACTACATAGCAGACCAATCTTTTGGTGTAGGGTTTTGACGATCTTGTGGACATGGGCCTCGAAGGAGAGGTTAAGAGCAAGCAGGATGCCTGTGTATTTGAAGGAATATACAGTTTCAAAGGGTTCCCCATTACTGGAGCAGATTGAGAGTTGCAGGTTAAGAGAGGTTTTATATGAGAGGGGATGGAAGAGCATAGATTTGTTTGTTCTTTTCGTGTTTAATAGTAGGTTATTTTCAAAGAACCATGCTTCTAGTTGGAAGTCTGATTCCAGGTTCTGACTTGAGCCATTGAGTGTCAGATGAGGAACGGTATAATATGGTGTCGTCTGCATAAAGTTGAACGGAAGCACCACCGCAGAATCCTGGCAGCTCATTAATGCATAAGGAGAAAAGCATGGGCCCTAGTATGGATCCCTGGGGGACTCCTTCGATAATCTGTTTGAAAGGGGACTGACAGCCCATTTGACATTTTGGGTGTGACTGAATAAGTAGTTTCAGAGCCAGGACATGGAGGGTGGATCAAGGCCCTGGGAGTCTAGCTTCATTACCAGCAGTGTATGGTTCACCAGGTCGAATGCCTTGGTGAAGTCAATGAAGATAGCCCCAGTGGCTAATCCAAGACCAAAGGTGTTGTAGGTGGAGATGACTTTGATAAGTTCAGAGAGAGTATAAACAGCAACCTGCTGCAATGACACCCAAGTCACTGAAGAAACTTGTTTTTCCAGCAAGCTTACCTGGTGACCAAATATATAAACAGTGATGAGAGAGGTGGTCCGCTAAGGGACAAATGACAACAGGAGTAAACAAGGGGTTCAGCTTTGCAAGAGTAGTCTTTGGGGAAGCACCCTACACTATATCCCCACTGCCTAACATCTGCAGGATTCTCCTGAAGATGATCTCACAGCAGACCAGGTGTGGGAGGCAGATTTGTCATGGCACATTACTCCGAGCTTAGGGCAATGCTTCTTATGCATGGTGTCAGTTTGAGTACAAAGCTGAAGATCTGATGCAGCCACTACCCAAGATTCTTCACATGGGGTAAAACGTTTAGTAGATAACCATCCAGACTTGAAGACTACAGTAAGTTGACATTGTTTCAGAGCCCCCCCCCCCGTCAAGGTTTGTCATGGGGTCCCCCCTTCCCAATCCTGGCATTTGTCTGTCTTCACTGAGACAGTACGGAGGCAGGTGACCTCATGGTATTAAGATGCCATTTTGCATGTTTCTTTGCAGGCAGCCCAGTGATGGCCCTTGGGTGCTGTTACAACAAGGTACAGTGCGAGAAGAAAACATTTACATTTCATAAACTGATGACTTGCACTAACTCAGGACTGGCCCCATATAAGTACATATCCCCAGCAGCTTGAGTACCTTTATATGTGGAAAGTGGCACAGAACACCTGGATGCTCTACAGTTACAGCACTATCAGAATCTAACACTCCTTGAGATAAAGAATGTATGAAAAGTGCAATATGAAACCAAATTCTATTCTACTCTGGAATTCTTAACCATCACCAATACAGATCAGAAGGTAGAGCACTACTACCACAAATGGAACCATTCAAACCAATACTACACATTTACATTTATTATGAATATTGCTTCTCTGATTTCAACCAATCAGCACACAGGTCCATTGCACCCCTTTCTGTGTACTGTGGATTCTAGTGCAGGAACATTAGGAGTGGAGTGCAATAGCATAATTTCAACAAAACCGTAGGGGTTGCAAAGCTCATCCACCCACCACATTTTTTATACATAAATGCTAGGGAAGCCATGTTTTAGGGGTTTCTAGGGGTTTGCAAGGGATATCATATAATTGCAAAGAAATTATACAGTCTTAACCATAACCCCTGGCTACCCCCAAATAATGCCCATGATGAAGTGTTTCACTTTACAGTTGGGGGAATGCAGTTTCATTTAACTTTAGAATTAAGAAAGAATCTTAAAATTTATAAAACGTCAAGAAAAATTCTAGAAATTTCATTGACCAAGATGCATCACCTGATGATGCATTAAATCTCTTTAAATACACGGTCAGGATCCAGATCTCATTACCATGGCCCAAAAAAACCTAACCACCTGGCACCTGTAAGCATAGCAGTATACAGCCTCAAAAACTTCATATACCGACATGTTGAAAATCCTAACCTTTACTACTGCAATTTTTGTTTTAATAACGTCACATTTCATTTACTGACATACTTCTCTTATCAAACATGTTTTACCCCATTTCCCACAACTTTTCTGACAACGTTATACAATAAACAACTTAAGGTTTTTTAAGAAATACAGCCTCCCTCTCCATGAAGCACGCATGCTGCGCATCCTAGCAGGAAGCAAATTGCGGCATTAACTGAGCTACGCAGCTCACCACTGCTCCCCCCGATCCCATCAGCACAAACTGACAGCTTGGAAATGTAGACCACTCTAATTAGTAAAATCACAGTAACCCCCACCATCACTTTTTGTGATCCTCATACAACACACCGCAAATTATTTTTAACAGCTTTCATTAAGTGTCGAAGGAGTGTCTGCAAGAAAATGGTGATAGTGCGCACACTGCTCAGATGCCTGAAAGCTGCAATCTCAGTCTCAATCTGTGTGTGTGTGTCTACTAGCAAAAGTGCTAGTGGTAGGGGAGCATTGTCTACACACAGAAACTAAAAGGAGTTGGATGGCACTAAAAAGATGTGATGCTACCCAAGTAACCAGGAAAATTGCATACAAAAATACTTTATAACACAACTGATTGCACTAAACCGCTTTTTTTAAGAGAAAATCAACCAGACAATTTGAAACATTTTCAAACACTTTCTTTAGTTACACAACAGAAATGTGCCTAATTCAATTATCTCTTCCCAAAAGACTGCAATGCGCCATTTTATAAGTGGAATAAGCCACCTCCAGGGTATACACTAAAGGATTTAAATGCACTTCCCAGGGAGATAAGGACTCTGCCTTTGGCCTCATTTCTCACTACACCCCTGGGGTGTGTATCAAAATCCTTCCATGCACACCCTGCCATTGCTTGAGCATTTTATAAGTAAGTAATAAGCTGACTGGAATGATTTATAGTAAGTTAACAGGGCCTCTGTGTGGTGTCTTGTGGTATAAGAGACTTCTCTCCATCTCCCACCTCAGAGTCTTATGCCATACATGCCACCCCATGGGACCCTATTAAATAACAGTCATGTACTTACTGTAATAGTACATCTTCAAGAGACTCATCAGGCCACACCTATCGGACTACAGCTGTCAGGCACCATGACCACACAGAAAAATGTTTGCTAGCTGTCCACTGGGGCCACCCATGACAATGTCCTGTATCGATGTACTCTGTATTTATATATATATATATGTATGTGTGTGTGTATATGTGTATATATATATATATATACACACACACACATACATGTGTATGTGTGTGTGTATATGTGATATATATATATATATATATATATATATATATATATATATATATATATATATATATGTGGCCCCTCTCCCTCCTCAGTTTCCCACTGGAGACCATACTCCGAGGACTTCCCTCTAGGGAACCAAGAGAGCTGAAGTTACCAGGCAAGGTTGGAAACAGCAGGCAGTCCATCCTGGAGAGAGAGAGACAGGAATGAAGAGGATCTGAGTTTAAGGGAGATGGAGGGTGGGACAGCATGGCCTGATGAAAAAGATTCTCTGGAAGATCTTCTGTTACGGTAAAATATGTAACTGTTCTATCTTCAACGATACCCCTTTCATCAAGCCATTCCTATGGAATGAGTTCCAAACAGTACTAACAGAAAGACAGGCTGTGTGGCTGGAGGCTACAAGCCTAAGAAAGAAGGCTTTGAAGCACAGACAGACTGAAGCCTGCCCACCTTCTAGAGGCAATGTCCAGACTGTAGTGTTTAGTGAAAGTGTGGACAGTACTCCAGGTTGCAGCAGCACAAATTTCTGCAGCTGACACATTCCTGAAACAGGCAACAGAAGTGGCCATGCCTCTGGTTGAGTGGCCACAAATGACTCCAGGAAGTTCCTTACTGTACTTCCTATAACAAAAAGTAATATAGTTGCCCAGCCATTTGGACAGGCAATGTTTGGAAACTGGTACGCCCGCTTTCCCAGGGGTGAAGGAAACAAAAAAGCTGCGAAGACTTCCTGTAGTTCTTCGTTCAATGAACACAGTATCCGAGTATTCTGTACATCCAAGATATGGAGCAATGCTTCTCCTGGATTGGCATGCTCCAGAAATGAACCCAGTAGGTGGATAGTTTGATTCAAAGTAAACTCCAACACTACTGTAAGAAGCAACTTAGGGTTGGTTCCAGGAGTGTTAGCAGGCATACGCACTGTACACAGCAGAGTACAGTAAAACAAAATTAGGCAGGGGCAACAAATCAGGCAGGGGCAACAAAAAGAGGAAAGCAAGGACATTGTGTCTGTCACTCTGAACCCTTTTGCCTTTGTTTGCTATGGGACACTGATGCCACCAGCCAACTACATAAACACGAACTTACCAGGCAGGCAGAAAAACAAAGGATTACAGGAGGAAACTGATTACTTGAACTGAGACATGGCTAGTGTGGGGGGGCAATGGTGTCATGTTGCAGCGATATTTTGGTTTATGTTTCCATAATGGGGGAGAGACCGTGCATTAGTTTTGAGTACAAGTTTAAAATTACTGGCTACACACCTGGAGGGTTCGTAAAGACACCCTGTCTTTATAGAAAATCAAATAAGGAGGCTCACACATAAAAGCTTGAAGACTGGAAATCCTTCGAGCAGAAGTAACAACTAAAAAAAAAAAAAAAAAAAACAGGTTACTCACCTGTAACAGTAGTTATAGGAGTGGTATATATTGTTCATACACACTGTCTGGCATGCCCCTTTCCACTTTAAATTGCCAGAAGTCTTCAAGCTGGCTCCTTCCACGCACCCGGGTTGTATATACCTCGGCTCCACCCCATGACGCCAGATCTTAGCCCGCTGGAAGCCAGGTTGCGTGCATCCGCAGCCGGGGAGGTCGGGTGGGTCCATGTGGATGAACAACATATATCACTCCTAAAACTACTGTTACAGGCGAGTAACCTGTTTTTCTAGGATCATGGATATGTTGTTCATCCACACTGTTTGGCAGACTCCTAGCAGTTCTCCGGGAGGAGGGAGGCAAGGTGCACACCCCCTACTTAGGGAACAGAGATTGGAGAACTGAGGCCCCAAATCCAGCATTCTGGCGTGACTCAAGGTCGATGTGGTAGTGGGTAATAAAGCTGTTTGCTGACTTCCAGATAGCAGCCCAACAGATTTCCTGGATAGGGATGTCCCTGGAAGCAGCCACCGATGCAGTAGTATGGCGGGTAGAATGATCTCTTTTCCCTCTGGGAGGCTCCTTGCCCCCCAGCTCATAGCACAGACCTATGCATGATGTAATCCATCTTGCAATAGTCCACTTCACTGCAGGTCTGCCAGAGGCGGCTTCAGCGTAGGTGACAAACAGCTGGCGAACCTCTCCCCGACTTTCCACTGTCCTCTCCTTGTAGTAGGAGAGGGCACATCTCAGGGCCAAGGTATGGAGCCTGTACTCGGCCTCCGAGGTGTAATTAGGGTAGTATACTGCCAGAGTCAACATCTGGTTAAGGTGGAACTCTGACACCACCTTCGGAAGGAATTTCGGGTGGGGGCGCAGGCCAACCTTGTCCCTGTGGAAGACCAGATAAGGTAAGTCAACCAAAAACGCCTGGAGCTCCCCTGTCCTTCTGGCAGATGTGACAGCCACCAGGAAGGCTGTCTTCCATGACAGGTGTGACAGCTCACACTTATGCACTGGTCGGAATGGCTTGCCCATGAGCTTTGCCAGTACCAGCAGTAGATCCCATGGATGTGGAGGTTCACGCACCGGAGGGGATATGTGATCCAAGCCTTTGAAAAAGCACCCAACCACTATCTCCTGCACCAATGTCTGCTGACCGTCCCATGCCCAGTAAGCAGAAATGGCTGCCAGGTGCACCCTAAGGGTCGATGACTGTAGACCCACTTTGAAGGGAGACCAATGGTAGTAGAGAATGTTAGCCACAGAACCGGATAAGGGGTCAAGACCCATACCCTGACACCAAATGGAAAACCTTTACCATTTGAAGGCATAACATTTCCTGGTTGATTCCTTTCAAGATGCCTCCACCACAGTGTAGACATCTTTGGAAAGACCCAAAGCCTGGAACTCTAGCCATTCAGGTACCAGGCTGTGAGGTGCAGGGATTGAAGGTCCGGATGGATGACGTTCCCCTGGTTCAGAGATATCAGGTCCGGGCGTGTGCAAAGCCACTCCGGGGGCTTGCGGCCAGTCTGGGGCTACCAGAATCACCTTCGCCTTGTCCCTCCTCACCTTGAGTAACACCTTGTGGATCAAGGGAAATGGAGGGAAAGCATAGAGAAGGCCTGGGGTCCATGGCCTCAAGAAGGCATCCCCCTGCAGCGAGCCCTGCTGAGGGGGGTGGGCATGAAACAGCCTCAGCTTGGTGTTTTCCCTGGAGGCAAACAGGTCCACCATCGGTTTGCCCCAATGGGAGAACAGGCTGTAAACTACCTCTGGATGGAGAGACCACTCGTGGGATGGCTGGCCTACACGGCTGGGAGCATCCGCCAGCTGGTTCGAGGCTCCTGCCACGTGGATGGCTGGATCTGCCTCCAACTGGCTTACGAGGGTCCAGATGCGAAGCACCTCCTTGCACAGCAGACGGGAGTGCATGCCGCCCTGTTTGTTGAGGTAGTACATGGTTGTGGTATTGTCCATCTGGACTTGAACTACTTGACCCTGGAACTAAGAAGCAAAAGCTGACAGTGCCAATCTTACTGCTCTGAGCTCCAACAGGTTGATGTGGCATCGGGACTCCTCGTGGGTCCAGAACCCATGGGTCCTGTTGTCCCCCATGTGGGCTCCCCAGCCCATGAGAGACGCATCGGTTGTGAGGACGACAGTTGGCTCGAGGCGAACAAATGGGATGCCTTCCTGCAACCGGTCTGGGGTGGTCCACCATTGGAGAGCGTCCCACATCATCTGGGTTACAGTGATCAGCTGGTTGAATTGACTGTGGTGCTAAGTCCACTGGGCAGCCAGCTCCCATTGGAGGGGGCGCATGTGCAACCGGACCCAACAGACCACTGAGGTGCATGCCGCCATGTAACCCAGAAGGTGCAAAAAGTCCCGGGCAGGGTGCAAGTGCCCAACCAGAAATGACTGGGCAAAGGAAGAGAGAATCTCCACCCTGTCTGCCGGGAGTCGGGCCCTGGCTTGCCAAGAGTCGGGCCCTGGCTTGCCAAGAGTCGGGCCCTGGCTTGCCAAGAGTCGGGCCCTGCCCCGATGAAGCCCATTACCTGGGAAGGCACGAGTTCCAACCTGGCCTCGTTGATCAGTAGGCCAAGTTGAGAGCAGGTCTGTAGGGCCAGATCCCTGGACCTCTACACCTCCTGTTTGGTGGAACCCACCAGGAGCCAATCATCGAGGCAGGGGTAAATCCTGACTCCCCGATGGCGGAGATGGACCGCCACTACTGCAATGCATTTGGTGAAGACCCAAGGGGCTGACGACAGGCCGAACAGCATGGCTCTGAACTCGTACAGGGTCCCTTCGACCCTGAAGCGGAGGAACCGCTGATGGGATGAACGGATTAGGACGTGAAAGAACACATCCTGCAGATCCAGTGAACAGAACCATATGTTTCTCTCCAAGGATGGTATGATCTGGGACAGAGTGACCATCCGAAAGGTGTGTGACCTAAGAAACTGATTCAGGTCATGGAGATCTAGAATGAGCTGACTGGGTGCATGCAGAAATCCGTTCTTCCCTGAGGGACACGAGCTCGGTTGGGAGGGTACTGCTCGGATTCTAGAGGCAGTCCCTGACCGACCACTTCGAGAACCCACCTGTCCATAGTGATAGTGGACCAGGCAGAAAGGACGTGGCGGGCCAGCTCCCCACGGGAGGACACAGAACTGGCATGACAGAGATAGGGGTGACAATCCCTACCCCGTCACTGGGCAGGCTTAGAGGAGGAGGAGGAGGCTGCTCCAGGGCCTGCTGGGGTCCAGGCTTGGGCCAAGAGCACCAAGCTTGAACCTGCTGCTGATGCTGCACTCCTCCTTGGCAGGAGGACTGCTGAACCGCAGGGGAAGAGTGCTGAAAAGGCTTCATTTTCTTCTGCTGGTTCTTGCCCAAAGAACTCCTGGCAGAAGTGGCGTCCAAGGTGGCACTGGACTGCTCAATGCACTGTAGGTGACCAGCCACTCCTGGGCTGAACAAGTTGGTCCCAAGGAAAGGCACATCAGCTAACTTATGCTGAATATCCGCTGGGAAGGAGGAGAGCCTCAACCAAGCCCTGCAGCGAGAGGCCACTGCGGTGGCCATCGAGCGGGCACAAGAATCCCCAATGTCCAGGGCTGTCTGGAGCTGCTGTTTGGCAACAGCACGGCCCTGATCCTGGACCTGCTTAACTGTGGTTTACATGTCCATGGGGAGATGTGGGAGGATATCTAATGACCCGAGAAGGGCATGGGAGAAGTGTGCCATGATGACGGCCGAACTGGCCTGATGAAGGCCCAAGGAGGAAGCCGCATAGACTTTCCACGCCAAATGGTCCAAAAGCTTGGACACCTTATCGGGGGGACGGTCAGTGTCGGCAGAACTGCCAGTACACCTGAACACAGAGGCGGTCACCAGGCTCTCAGCCAAAGGGTGTTCTGTGAACCCCTCAAGGGACCCCATGGGCACCATGTACAGGCGGGCCATGCGGGCAGACTGTGCTGGACATGAGGCAGGGCGCTGCTATAGCTGGAGTGCTGGATCAACAATGGCCTCTACCACAGGAAAGGCCTCCATCGGGGTATCCCCTCTCTTGAGGATGTCCGTGAGAGGGTACTCTGCCTTTTTCTGGATGGGTTCCAGGGGCATCCCTGTAGAATCAGAGATAAGACGGAAGGTCCCTTAGAAGAAGGAAGGACCTTCATCAATCCCTGTGCCAATGGACGACTCATCATCCCTGGGAAGAGAGTGAGCCCGCATCCGAGTCCAAGAAGTCGATACAGTGGCTTCTACCCAAATCACCTCGACGCCCGAGACGGTCATGGACCATGACTGAAAGACATCCAGAAAGCCCGCTATCTGGTAGGTCCTCTTTTGAAGGAGCCCCTCCCACAGGCTGCTTAGGCGGAGGCTCCACCACTATCAGTGGAGAGACCGGCAAAGGCCAAACCGAAGGATGGGCCAACCCTGCGGGCAGGGGAATCAAAGGCTTCAGTTCTGAGGGGGTCAGCTTCGGCCTGGGAGGCGAGAGCCAAGTAATGGCCAGGGTAGGCAGCAGAGCCGGCTTCTGCCTGGTCAAAATCAGCTGTTGCCACATAAGGTCCTTGCAGCACCGGAGTTTCCGTCTGAGCCTCTCCTCAACCGAGGAAGACGAGGACGACCTGTGGCATCGCCTCTTTTTGGAGCGCTTATGGCTCCTTCTTGGCCTTCCGGCCAAGGGGGTTCTAGACCTCGACCGAGATCGGGCAGGTCGACTCGATCACTCGGGAGACACCAGAGGGATCGGTGAAACCCGGGGTTCCGGAACCGGGACCTCGATGGGGGACATCAGTGGGCTGGGCCTCATCGGGGAACACGAGGACTGGAGTCCTCTCCAAGGAGTCATCGGCCACGGCCGGCAACAGAGGGTCGATTGGGTCACGGATAATCTTGACCTCATCGGCCACTTCCTCGGTCTGGCCAGATGGAAGGTCCGTGAAGCCTGCGGCCGAGGAAGCAATCTCAACCGAGGTAGAGACCGCATGCTCCTGGGACGGAGACCTCTCTCAGTCCCAAGACGCCTTCGTCAAGATGAAGACAAACTGGGTTCTTTATCCCTCTTTCGAGAGCGGGAGGAGTGCGAGCCTGCAGGCGCCTCAGCACAGGTGGGAAGAGACTGGCACAACTCCTTAAAAGAACCTGTAAAGGTGGAGCCCAGGTTGAGTAGAATGAAAAAGCTTCGATTCGCCGAAGTGCGGGTGGCTTCTTCTAATGCTTTTATGCGTTCCAGCTGCTCGGTGGAACCCGTGGCTGTGGAAACTGCCCACCTAGCCTCCTTAGACTTCAACGGAGGATTCCTTTTCTCCAGTCTCCACAATTTCAAATGTGCCAGGCAGTCATCGAGGATGTTGGGATGGAAGGCCAAGCAAAAACTGCAGGACGAGATGTCATGGCCGACACCTAGGCAGTAGATGCACGTGAGATGGGGATCGGTGCGTGACATCTTCTGGCTGCAAGGACACCAGTGAAATCCTGGAGAAGATTTCTCTTCCATGATTGAGGACGCAAAAGTGCGATCACTAACTCAAACGAGTTTTAGTCTCGGTAAAACCGATATTTTGAAAGCCAGGGCCAACAAAATGTGTGAGCACTAGGTAGGCAACCTGTATCTTCCAGCGGAAAGGAAGATCTGGCGTCATGGCGTGGAGCCGAGGTATATACCACCCAGGTGGGTGGGAGGAGCCAGCTTGAAGACTTCCGGCAAGATTTAAAGGGGAAAGGGACATGCCAAACAGTGTGGATGAACAACATATCCACGATCCTAGAAATAACGTTTTCCAAAAAAGGAAGTGCAACTCCTAGGTGGCACTGTCCCAAGGGCTACTACCTCCTGCCTTGGTAACTGAGCACAAGTTGAGGGGCCTGAGTTCTGTGAACGAGCATCTCCACCCAGAGGAATTGATCTGGGTAGTGTAACTGCTATTGGTATAGCCCTCTGGGATGCTGTAACCCCCCACATCCCCTCTAGTGGCCTAAACAGTATAGCAGAGAACCAATCACATATAATATATGAATACAGTATTAAACCCACATTCAGTGCACTTACCACCAGGGCTGGATCAGCTGCAAAACCCTGAAGACCCCCTGTAAAGTGATATCAGCAGTCAGACATTTCAACAGCAATGAAAAATCTACTCCACAAATGTGCACTGTAGCCAAATTAAATGCAGAAAGAACAAAACCTGACTTTCAGTAATGTCGCCGCCTGGGATGCAAGGGTAAAATTCAGCTCCACGGATCCTAGGCTAAAAACAGACTCTCCCACAACTAAAATACTAAAAATAAATCAAGGAAACCACCAGGGAGAGTCACAGCAGTGAATGGGAGGCAAAAAATGAAACGTACGTACCCCCAGAGCCAAGGATTCTACAGGATTCACTTGCTCTCCAGTAAGCCCTGCAGCGAATCAACCCGACATGGCGGCTTCAAATGGGGCCTCGGCCCAGCAACCCAGTAATGCTACTATTTTAACAGAGCTGCAGGAGTTTAGAACAGAGGTTTGTACCTTCTGATCAGAATTAACCTCCAAAATGTGTAAACTTACAGCTCGAGTCACAGAAATAGAGGCGCAACACACAGAAATAGACGATCAGACTGATAGACTTGAACGCATGGTAGTACAACTTCTGGATGAACAGCACACCCTAAGAGAGAAATGTGAGGATCATGAAAACAGATTGCGCCAGAATAACCTGAGGATACATGAGGTTCCTGAGGATGAAGAGGGGAGATAGCTCTTAAAATTTGTGGAAGAGCTGCTTCGTGATTCACTTCAGCTAGACCCAGCTTTCAAATTCGATATTGAGCGAGTGCATAGGGCCCTCTCGCCAAAACCACCTCAGCCAGACTGACGGCCCCGTTCCACCATAATGAAATTCTTACATTTTGCTATAAAGCAAACAATTCTTACCAGAGCCTGGAGAATGCGGGACACTAAATATAAAGATAAGCGCATTTATTTTGATAATGATTATTCTCCAATCGTTTCAGCTAAATGCAGGGCCTATGCTCCAATACTTTGCCTCTTAAAGCAACAACTCAGATTTACCACCCCATACCCAGCTCAATTAACCATCATGTTTCCAGACAGGCCCCAAACCTTCTAGACACCAGAATAAGCCACAAAAGTACTTCAAATCAAGGGACTTGCCCAACCTATTCTGGAGGACTCCTCGACTAGAAAAACTCAACAAGGCCCTCATGAAGCTGCTTGGGACACAGCTCAAGATTCTAACTCAAGAAAGAGACAGAGCCAAGCGACCACAGAGGATGTGAAAAAACTCTTACAAAGGTTTCAAAGATCTGCACTGGAGTGATTGGTGAGAGGAATCCTGGAGAGACTAAATATTGTTACTTGCTGTAGATGTGACTCTGCTTATCGGGGGTAAGCAATGCTACTCAGGGGATCCTGTGTAAGGTGGGGGTAATGGGGACATAGAGATTCTTTTATTATTCCCAGGTTCAAAGATGGGAAGAAGATCTGAGAAATGGAGAGCTGTCCCTAAAGCTCCCCAAACACCATTTCTCTCCCCCCCCCCCCGAAATCCACTGATAGCCCTTAAATAACCACTGATTTAATAAAATTTAGCCCAGGAAAGGAGGCATGAATCAATGCAACCTTTAAAACATTACCTGCCCACTTGACCACTGGTAGGTCGGAGCACCATCCTTATGCAGTTGACGTATTCACATGGCCCTACTGGAGACAACGTATTCAGGGACCATTTCCTGGGGGTCTCTGCTCTTCATTTTTATTTCCAGTGTGGCCTACTGTGCCACTAGGTTCCAGGAAAACAGTTGTGCTGGGGGCATTTGCCGCTGCCTTGAAACTCCCCCACAGGGTGACTTCATCCGCTCCTCCTTAGGAGAGTTACATTTCCTTTCCCTACCTTGGGAGCCGTTTAAAAGTTTTGAAATGTTCAGAGAAATGTTATATGTGACCCATCTAACTGGTATGGTTCAGTTAATGCCCTATTGGCATCTGGCTACTTTAGCAGGCCTTGAAGCACTAGGAGAGGTGAACAGAATGAATTTACAAAAGGCTCGCAAATGGTTGACTGTTCTTGGTATCGTGCTGAGATTTTTAGATTCTTGTGTAGTTACAGGCACTGGGACAGGTTTATGTTTTCCATACAGCAAAACAGGCAGCCAATATAAATTATTTAAGTTAGTGATTATATACAAGGCAGTTAATTATGCAGTTATATTGATTGCAGTGGTGGCATGGTATGGGTGTGGTGGGGAGGGGAAGTTTATAAAAAGGGAACTTCCATACAATGTTCGTCCAGAGGCAACAATGGATAAGACATCTTTGATTTTATCCCTAAATGTAAATTGGATTGGCAATCCGATTAAACACTCCAGTTTATTACAACTTTTCAAAAAAGAAAGGCCGGAAATCATTTTATTACAGGAAACACACATGTCCTCGGACGAACATAAAACAGTCCAGCGATATGGGTATACTGTAGCAACTGAATCAACCTACAAGGGTGGGAAAAGGAGAGGGGTGATGATATTGTTGTCCCAGGGAGTGCTTTTGGAAAAATGAACTGAGATCAGTGATCTGAAGGGGCGCTGTGCAATAGTGACGGGCATGGTGTACTGAAGACTCATTACCTTGGCATCAGTATATCCCCCAACCCCCGGTCAAGAAAACCACCTGCAGCAACATTTTTTGCTAATTTATTGTCACTAATGGAGGGACAACTGTTAATGGAGGGTGACTTGAATATTACCTTAAATCCCTCTTTGGATGCAGCCACTCCACCTGCCCACAGAACAAATGCACTCCAAAAATACACTAGACAAACCATTACTTCTTTGGGTCTAGTGGATACCTGGAAACACTTCTTTCCTAAGACACGAGAGTATACCCACCAGGCCCCACACGCAGGGAGCGGGGCTCAACTGGATTATTTTATCACAACGGTAGAACATTTAGACTCCGTCTGTGATGTGTGGCATGGAACCACCTTCCCCTCGGACCACGCGCCCCTATACATTAAAATGGAGTTGGGGGCACAATATAAGCAAACCAACTGGTGCCTAAATCTTGCACATTTTAGGGATACAGAATTCCTAAAACTGATTCAGGAGGCTGTACCCAGAATCAAACAAGACAACACACAACAGGATGGTGCCCCCACAATCCTGTGGGATACTTTAAAAATAGTTCTAAGGGGGGAAATTATAAGATTCTCAGCTAGGAAAAAAAGACAGGGAAAAAGCATTTATGGACTTACAGGAGGAGTTAATAACTTGCAGCACTGGCCAGACCAGAATGACCCATAATACGACACAGCTTAAGAATTACAAAACAAAAGTTGCAAAAAAATAATGGATCAGTCCACAGAACAAAAATTGTTTTACTTAAAGCTAAGATATCATGAAGGGGGGCCCAAAGCTTCAAGAAATTTAGCACGAAAGCTGAGAAAACAAAGATCCAGAGAGAATATAACAAGCATGGTAGGCCCTAAAACAGGGAGATTAGCAAAGAGACCTCAGGAAATTAGACATATTTTACAACAGTTTCATCATGATCTATACACTAAAGAACAGGAAACTCCTCTGGATATGATCAAATCCTATTTAGAGAGCTTACCCATACCATGTATTAGCCCACAACAGGCAGAGGTCTTACTGGCACCAATTGGAGAGGGAGAATTAATCCAAGTACTCAAAAAAGCCCAGACACTCAAGGCATCAGGCCGCGAAAGGTATCCCTCCGAATTTTATAATAAATTTAAGAAGCTTCTCCTCCCCATACTGACCTCGGCCCTACAGGCTGTCCAAGGAGGACAGCCCCCCCCCAACCACCATAGCAATATACAACCATATCAGCCAAACCCCAGAAAGATCCTAAATACCCTTCCTCATATCATCCTATCTCAATGCTAAATTATGATATCAAGTTGTTTATGTTGGCCATGACCTCTGGAATAGGCCACCTACTCCCAGCCATTATAGACCCAGATCAGGTGGGCTTCATTAAGGGCAGACAGGCTCACGATGCTATACGGCACGGCCATCTATTAGTAGATTATGCCATAGAAAGAAAAATCCCTTTAGTGTTATTAGAGCTAGACGCTGAGAAGGCGTTTGACCGGGTCAGCTGGCCATTTCTATGGAAGACACTCTGGCATTTTGGATTCCCGAAACAATTTATAAAACAAACAATTACAAAATATATATGCTTCCCCCAAAGCAAATGTTAAGGTGGACGGGGCCCTCTCAGACATATTTCACCTCCTCAGGGGAACACGACAGAGATGCCCAATGTTGTTTGCTTTATATCTTGAACCCCTGGCCATAGCATCAGATCCTCACAGGGAATAGAGGGCATCCCTTTGGGGGGGGGGGGGTCATCGGCAGAAGATTTCATTCTTTGAAGATGACATACTATTAGCAATCATAGAACCTGAACAATCAATCCCGGAGATCTGGGAACAATTACAAAAATTTGGTAATATAGCTGGGTATAAAATAAAGCAAAAACTTAAGTATTAACCTACAATTACTCCCCCACCTTTATTTAGCTTTTGTTTACCAGGTAAGTACACTAGACAAGTAATATGCTTATTTTCAGGAACGACCCGGGAGAGCACAAACATGCAGAATACATACAAGGCAACTTGGGAGGAACAGCATATTACAGGAAATAATAACAAGTGTAGGAAAGAAGATGCACAATCAACAATTACACAACATATTAAGAGTACATAGACTGACATTAGGGGCAGCAGAATTCAACTAGATTCATTTCACTAAGGGGGCTTGGAACAGTCACACACCATTGATTGTTTTAGATGAGACCACAGGGAGGTGCGAAAGATCCCATGGGAGGGGGCCGAGCGGACATGATCAGGGAGAGAGTTCCAGAGTCTGGGCGCATATGCAGCAAAGTCACGGTCCCCCATAAGAGTCCGGGTGGGGGGGGACTTTGAGCAACCCAGCAGACTGGGACCTAAGTTGGTAGGGCATGGGGTCCATTTTTGGGAGGAGTTGCGCCAGTCCCAGCGGAATGCCAGTAGAGAGCACTTTCTTGGAGAAACTTCCAACACCGAAATCCAGGTATTCAGCTGGGGGGAGCCAGCAGAGTTTGTCATAGAGCTCACAGCGATGGGTGAGTTTGGAGGCAGCTAGTGCAAACCGACAGATATTATTATATGCCGTGTTGCACCTGGCAAGATGAGTTTTCGGGGATCGGGCAAATAAGTGAAGTCCATAGCTGAGGGAGGGAAGAAGCACTCCTCTTGCAAGGGCAAGTCTGGCCCCCGGGGTTAGGTTGTATTTGGCCCTGTAGGCCAAGCCAAGCTTGCAATTTGTAGTTCTACAGATGTTGTGGGTATGACTCCCCATGTCAAGTTGGGGGTCAAGAGTAATCCCAAGATACTTGATTGAGTTCACTGTTGGCAGCGAGGGGCCACCCTCACTAGTTATGTTGAGCAAAGCTGATGAGGCTTTGATCTTGGCTGTGGAACCAAAGAGCATGGCCTGTGTTTTATTTAGGTTCAACACCAGTTTGTGGTTAGTAACCCAGGCCAAGACTCTGCTGAAGTCTTCGGACAGGCTCTGGTTTAGGGCTGATGTATTTTGAGAATGGGCCACTAACACCAGGTCATCTGCGTATAGGATGGCTTGGCAATGAGAGATCGCCACAGGCAGTTGGTTAATGAAGAGCGAGAATAGGAGAGAGCCTAGCACCGATCCCTGAGGGACTCCCATAGTCACTGCCCTAGGCTCCGAGAGGGCCTTGTTGAAGCAGGTACGCTGCTTTCTGCCCTTCAGGTAGTCCATCAACCAGTTCATGGCATGGGGAGAGAGTCCAAGTGACCATAGCTGCTCCCCAAGTAGGTCGTGATTGACAAGGTCAAAAGCTTTTGATAAGTCTATAAATATAGCACCCGGCAGTTTGCCCTGGTCCATGGCAGATCTTATGCTTGAAGTTACAGTAATCAGGGCAGTTGTGGTGCTATGTCCCCTTCGAAAGCCATGCTGGGCCTTGGATAGCAGTTTGTGGGTATGTAAATACTCAGAGTTGCTTGGCCACCACCTTTTCTAGAAGTTTGCCAAGGGATGGGAGAATAGCAATTGGGCAATAGTTGTCAGGAAGTTTGGGATTGCCCTGCTTCAAAACAGGGACTATCCTTGCCTCCTTCCAGATATCGGGGGATTATCCTTAAAAAATACTTTTCCTTTAAGTGGCATAGGCAAGAGATGAGATATCTGGGAATAACGCTTACAAGAAACCCCAGTCATGCACAACTTCCAAATTTAGAACCTCTAACCCTAAAATTAGCTGAAGACTTGTCCCGCTGGTCCTGCCTTCCTTTAAGGCTTTCTGAGTAGAACAGACACAATCAAGCAGAACGTGTTCCCTCGCATACTGGTTTTCCTCCAGACACTACCTTTTACCCTGGCTAAAACATATTTCCAGGCGTTGGACAGAATGATCTCTCACTTTGTTTGGAGTGGAAAGCCTCCCAGAAATAAATACTTTGTTCTGCAGCTGTCTAGAGAAAGAGGTGGGCTTAATCTCCCCTGACCTCAGAAAATATGCGATGGCGACACAGTTAAAGGTGGTCCTAAACTGGATAAGCATACAATACGATGCCCACTGGAAAAAATTAGAATTAACACGGGGAGACTTATTAAGTACACAGGAGCTCCTCTTCGGGACCCCTCCCAAGTGTCGAGTAGTAGCACATTACCCAAAATTCACTAGGGAACCCCTAAAAATATGGTTTAGGGTCATCAATGATTATCTAACATTCCCAGAAAAAATGCTCCTGGGAACACTGAACTATAATGCAGACCTTAAGGCAGGTCTCTTGGGTCCATATTTGGCCCAATGACAGAGATATGGGATTTCCTATAACTTTCAGCTAGTAGGCAGGACAGGACTCCTTCCCTTTGTTTTCCTACAGAGGGAATGCCATTAAGTATTTTATTTCTTATCTACACCTTAAGTCCCACCTTCTGCCATTTGAAGAGTCACTTGCGGTACTGATCGAGAGCCCCCACCAAATACTACAGCTTCTACAAGCCCATATTAGGGGAACTACTTCGGAACACAATCAGTAAAATATACAAGACATTAAATGACAGACGGGGAGACTCGAGTGACTCAATCAGGCTCAGATGGGCAGAGGAACTGCAAGTATTAATAATCGAGTTGGCCTGGAGTGATTCAGCACTACCAGCCTATGAAATCTTTTCCTCCCCATATTGGAGAGAATACATGTGGAAACTCAAGACTCGTTTTTTTCGTACCCCTGCCATATTGGCTAGCATGGGAGAACTGGGGGAAGGAAAATGCTGGAGGGGTTGCGAGAATGACAAAGCAAACCAGAGTCATGTCCTTTGGTCTTGCCCAAAGATAACTAAGTTTTGGACGGAGATCCTCAAGGAGCTGAGGGCAATATATGACATTGCTGACTTACTCACACCTACCTATGTCCTGACCTTTATTAAACCAGAAGGACTGCGAACTGACAAGAAATTATTACAACAAATTTCTAAATTTATAATAGCAGCCCATAAAATTATTACTAGATTATGGTTTACAAATAAAATACCCACCAAAGAAGCTTGGTTAACTCTGTCTAGGGAGATATATGCCCTTGAGCGACGCTCTGCCAAAATGACAGACAAGGTAGAGAAGTCTGATATGCTATGGCAAAAAAGGGTATCCTACCAGCTAGACCACTATGTTGATTTTGTCCCTTAAGTTGTTAACTGATTTTGCAGACCTGTCTCCCCTCTCCCAGGAATGTGATCTGGGCCCTAATCAGCGGAATTACCTAAATCCCAGTACTACTAAAACATGTGGGGGAAGGGAGGCCCCACCACGCCATGTCATGCTTATTCAAATAGTTTGGAGACTGCATTTTAAACAAAGTAATAATTGTATCCTGGAAACTGATGTAATAAGCTGTTAAATTATTTTCTTTCACTATATCTGCTAATGCCCATATGTGATGCATAGAGAATAATGCATATGTAGGTGGTTGATATGGATTTTTTTAATACACCCAAGTTGTGTGATAATATGTAAACCTCGAGTGAAGCTCGAGAGGTTTCATATTATCCTGCAGAGCATTAAAAATCCATATCAACCACTTATATGTTTTATTTTTTATAACTTTGGCAAAAAAAAAAAAATTGTTAGCTGCATCTTGACCAGCCACCCAGCGCTGTTGCGTTATCTCGATGTGTCTGGATGAAAGTACATGACGCAAAACTAAACTGCATAAATAGGGCTGTAACGAAATGGTTCTCCATTGTGTTTCCCTTTTTGATTAGGAGTTGCTGATCACTTAATTTGTTTTTAGCAATGTGAAGGTTGAGTGTGTGTGTTTACCATTGGAGAACAGTCTTGTGCTGCCATTGACTCTCTCATTTGTTTGTGATGCTTCTCGGCGCGAGGATGTAAAAGTCGTATCAACCTGCAGGTTGATACGAGTCTTTTTGTATCAACCTGCAGGTTGATACGACTTTCGAAAGTTGCTGAAAACGAGTTGATATTGGGCATGACCAGTTATACTGTGATATAATTAACTGGTATTAATTTGTGAAGTAATGCTGCCTGTAGAGTTTTGAACGCACGTATTAAATAAAAGACTAAATAAAAAAAAAAAAAAAGAACAAAATCTGATTTATTTTGGGGGAGTTGCACAGGGGTGGGGCAGTAAATCTAGCAGTTGACTAGTTAGATTTGATTTATTCAGATTTAACATGCATGCATAGGAGTCCCTCTGTCACAGTCACACTCTGGGTACCCAGTTGGAATAGGCTAGCCTGAAGCGTTGCCCGGGTTAGGACGGCGTTGCAGCTGTTGTTGGGGCCCTTAGGAAAGAAAACAATCACATGCACTTTAACCCAGAATTTGTAATCTGAAGCCAGATGGCTCAGTCCGTTGTAACAACCCAAACAAATAATTAGATGACACACAACAATTGCAGCTTTGTTTCAGGGAGCTACCCTGTTTGTGCTCACATTACCCAGACCAAGTAATGATCAGATGAAATAAGACCTGTTGCAGATGGCGTGTTGAAGCAGGAGGTGGATTCTCTCATAGTCCTCATCGAAAATGCTGGTCTTCAGGCTGCAAGAACAACTTAACACTGGCCGAGAACATGCAAACTGAAACATTTCAAACTACTCTGCCACGCAAACACCTTGCAAACTTAAGCACATTTATATGTAAAACTCTGTTCACTTCTGGTCCTTCCAGCTAGCTTGCAGGTTGATCCTGAGATTTCTTCAGCTTGGATGCTGCTTGAATCCCCTGCTGCTGTAGCCCCAAACGTGGGCCACTGGGCACTTAGAACCACGAACTAATGACCGGAAAAGTCTAGGCCTGGCAGGCCTAACCCCTTGGGAGCTGGCAAGCTCCCCAGAGGCACACACCGAGCTTTTGGGCTGTCTCTCCAAATCTGAAAAATTAAGCTATTACCCTCTTTTATATGGGGCTCAATTCCCAAGTTCCCATTGGCTGCCAAAACTGTCTTAAACAGTTCCCAGATGCTAATGGTCTTGTGTTTTGGCACCTAGAAATTGTCCCAGTTAATCCCCCATAAATCTCTGGCATTTCCCCAGAAGCCCTTTTGCTAAATCCTGGTTTCCGATTGGTTATTAGCTGTTAAAATGGTGGCTGCAGGCAGTTTCTAAAGCAGTCTAGTTTACTGTCCTCACAGATAAAGTTCTGGTGCAGCCAGGAGCAACATTATTTCAACTTACTTTCCACACAGATATATAGCCCCATTAGTTCTCTTTCAAATGAGCCCACTCCTAGACAGATAGCTTGCACCCTTTGGGAGTTGCAGCTCCCATAACAAACTGCCAGGCTTATGAATATTTATGAGGGCTTACCTCTGCCCTGACATTTGCCCCTTGACCTTCCCCTTTGTGTTCAGTGCCCAGGAGGCAGCGCTTTAGGCAGCTGCCATTACATTTATTGAAAATAATTCTCCTCCTGCTGCTGTTGTGTCCCCCAGTGCCCACCCACCCCATACCTGGCACCAGGAAACACGGAGAAGACACACAACTGCTTTTTTGGACCGCACGGCGGTTAGATGCACTAGGTACCTTCATGAACATCCAAGCGGCAGCTTTAAAAATTGGGTCAACCACTCGCAAAGGGATTTTACGAGCCCCACAGGGCTAATTTAACAGAGGGACACTGAGGGGCACAGAAAGGCGGCAGAAGGAGCCGCAGAGGATCGGACAGATGCTGACAGACAGCAGGAGACACCCGGAGGCATATCAAATAACTCCCCAAATGGGGGGGGGGTGCATTACAGAAGCATAAACCACAAGTCACGCTGGCTCAAAAGGAGACAAAGTGAGTTTCTCTGCACAACTTCAGGTCCCAAGCTGGGACTAGATTGTGGATGGGAGGTTTTAAGTTCAGGATGCCTCAAGAACATAGGCTACTTCCAGTTGAGTCACCATATTTTCATCAACATGGACAGCGGAAACAGCAACCAAGTGTACGGTGACAGAACAGTATTGCAGTCCTGCATCTGACAAGGACAGTAAATATTTTAGAACCTGGTTCATTGGAAAAGTGAAGGGGTTCAAGAGATGAGAGGTGGCCCAAAAAGCAAACTGCTTCAACTTCATGGAACAGGTGGCCCTGCTGGAGGGCTTCCTGGCAGCCACCAGGACATCAGCCACCTTTGGGGACACTCCACACCTCACAATAGCTGTCTTCAGGAGTCAGGCATGGAGCTGCAGTGACCAGATGTCCGGATGGACCAGGGTTCTCTGTTCCTGTGATATCAAGCCCTTGCACATTGGCAGGGGTATTGGGGGTTCCACTGCCAACTGTTGCAGAAAGGAAAACCAGATCTGACAAGTCCAAAAGGGGGCCACAAGAATTAGAGTGGCTCCCTCCATTTGGAGCTTGATTAGCACCATATAAATCAGAGCAAAAGGAGGGAAGGCATAAAGGAACCTCCCTTTCCAAGAGAGGGACAACACATCTCACCAGAAAACAGCAAGCCCTGGAACAAGCGAGTAGAAAAGCAGCAGTTTTGTATTGAGTAGGGATGCAAAAAGGTCCAACTCTGGGTGACCTCACCTGTTTAACAAGTTTTCAACCACAGAGGTCAGCAGCTCCCACTCTAGCATTCTGGACTGCGACCAGCTTAGCTTGTCTGCCAGGATGCTTTGGATGCCTGGAACATGGACGGCTGACAATTCTAGACTATGTTCTAGAGCCCAGTACCAAACTCTCATCGCTTCTCTGCAGAGGATTAAGAGTGAGTGCCCACTTGCATATTTATGCAGTGGACAACACTGATGTTGTCCATTTGCACCAGATGTCCCAAGGACGGATGGATCTGAAAGGCCTGCAAAGCTTATAGAACAGCCCTCATCTCTAGGTGGTTTATGTGGAGGGAAGTTTCCACTCTGGTCTATGTTCCTTGTGTCTGGTGAGGCCCCTGATGTGCCCTCCCAGCCAACCCTGAAGCATCTGTGGAGAGAATCTGCTGAGGGGAGGGAATGAGGAAGAGAACCCCACTCAGAAAATTGCTGGGTTCCATCCATCACTGGAGCACCTTTCAGGCAGAAGTAACTAGAACCTGCTGTTCTAGGTCATCAGTGCACTGATTTGACTGGACTCAAAGTCCTTTGGAGGGATCCTCATGTGCAGCCTGGCCAAGGGTACCGTGACAATGGCTGCTGCGATCAGGCCCAACAGTCTCAGGAATGTCCTGGCTTTGACATACCTGCTGTTGTAAAACAGCTGGAGCTGTGCTATGATGTGCTCCACCCTGTTCTGGGGGCAGGAAGGCTAAGCCCTGAGCTGTGTCCAGTACTGCCCCTATGTTCTGCAGATGCTGACAAGGAGTCAAGACTTGCCTGGACAGATTAAACATGATCCCTAGGGCAACAAACAGCTGTCTGGTATGCACTAGGGTGTGAGACAGTTGGTCCTTGGACAAAGCTTTGAGCAACCAGTCATCTAGGAAAGGGAAGACAAAGTCCCTCTCTCCTGAGAGTTGCTGCCACAACTGCAAAGTATTTGGTAAATACCCATGGCGCAGATGACGAGCCAAAGGGCAATAATGTGAACAGACAGTGTTCCCCTGAAACAGGAACCTGAGATACCTCCTGTGGGGTGGATAAATCTTGATATGCAAGTAAGCATCCTGCATGTCCAAAGAGGATATCCAGTCCCCTTTTTGCAGGAGAGGCAGCAGGTCTTGCAGGGTGATCATCCTGAACCTCTTGTATTGGATACAGAAGTTCAGATTCCTCAGATCCAGAATGGGCCTCAAGTTCCCTGTGGATTTGGGTACTAGAAAGAAATGAGAAAGCCCCCTGTTCCTTTGTTCCCAGTGGACTTGTTCTATGGCCCTCTTCTTCTGCAGTGTACGTACCTTCTCTAGTAGCACTAGTATGTGGTCCGAAGGATAAGTCGAAGGAACTGGAGGAAGATCTGAAGCCAGCTCCAGAAATTCTAAAGCATGGCCCTGTTCTGTTAACTGCAGGACCCAAGCATCTGTTGTAATTCCCCTCCACTGCTCCAGGTGGAGGGAAAAGTGACCTCCTACCATCACCTCCAAATTTGGTATTGGTGGTCTAAGAAGGAGCCATGCTGAAGCAGATTCAGTGGCTACAGCCACACCTCCAGCACTAGAGGCTTTGAAGTGGGCACCTATGGAGGAGGGTGGGGCAGGCAAAGCTGAACCTGCTATGGCTTTGTTGGGTTGTCTGGCCCCCGACTTGTGCCTGATGGCAGCCCTGCAAAACGGCAGCCTCTACCCACCTCTGGGTTGTGTATGGTACAGGGAGTGGATTGACCTTAGAGTCCTGCTTGAGGCCTCCAGGTCAGAGAGGATATCCTGCATATAATCCCCAAAGAGCTTTTATCGTCTGAAAGGGGCATTCAGGATGGATTGCTGGACATCACAAGCAAATCCTGACATCCTTAGCCAAGAATGCCTTCTTAGGCAGACGCCAGCCACAGCTGCTCTGGCTGAGGCATCCAGAATGTCATAGGTACACATTAAAAGGTGCTTACCCATGTCAGCCCCAGTCTGGAGGGCCTTGAGTATTTCCTGCTTCTGGGCACTCTCTGGAAGGGACTGGACCACTGCTTTAGCCTTTTTCCAGAGGGTATTCTGGTTTTTGATGATACTGGTCTGATAATTTGCTATTCTGAGACCCAGAGTGGCAGAGGCAAAGGTTCTCTTTCCATGAGGTCAAGTTTTCTTGACTGTATCTTGGGGGGGAGAGACCTGAGATGCTTAGGCCTCAGACCTATCATGGACTGCCTTTATCATCACTGAATCAGCCTCACACTGGCCTGTGAAAAATGGCTTACCTGAGGGTGCCTCGTACAGCACGTCTGCCTTTCTGGGCATGGCAGGAATCGAGCTTGATCTGTGCCAGGCACCCACAGTGACATCCTCTATTGCAGCCAACAGAGGAGGAATAAGAGGTGGAGAATCTGGTAATTCTAGAAACACCACCAGATTTCTCCTAGTGATGTCTTGCTCCTCAGCATCAAACCCCATTGCAGTTTGGTGCTACTTCTTTAGAGATGAAGAAGGGGTCTTCAGGAAACCACCTCAGAGCATATAGTGCAGAATCCTCACTCCTGGTGGAAATAGTGGATCCAGACCTTTCAGAGGGGCTCCTGTCCATATCTTCCTCCTCTTCTTCCTCCTGTAATTGGAGGTCAGGGTGGTAATTCCTGATCCTCGTCAACAATTTCTGAAGCCACAAGGAAGGAAGCGAGGCTGTCGACACCTGGGAGTGCACAGGGCACGTCGATGGAGCAGGCGTCTATGAAGGGGCTATCCCAGGAGGCCTCATCATTGTTGTGCCTGGAGTCGGAGGCATAAGGCGGGTGTGCCACCAGCATGACAATTCCACAGCAAAGACCATCACAGCAACAGATCTTGCCAGGTCGCTGTGATGGTCCGCTGTATATTGGCACTGTGTCACCCAGTGTTACGCCCCGCCCTGAACCAAGTCTGACCCGGAGTTGGTTATTTAGAGATGGGGGTGTTAGGGGGCAAAGAGCCCCAAAACACTCCATTCCTGACCGGAACAATGTCAGCAGTCGGCATTGTTACCGTCACTGTTCGAGATGTCGACAACATTGTTGTCGACATGGAACCTATAAGGCGCTGTATTATCTCCACAAAGAAGGAAAACACAGTCTGAACGTCAGTGGCCTATGGTGCAGGGGAGCCTTTTGGTGTTGACGGGTGTGACTGGGGCCCCGACATCAACAGGCCATTGCCAGCCGTAGTAGGTCTGCAGGAGCTCACTGTCAGCTGACCTGAGATTTCTGAGGTCTGAACTGCAGTACTTGCGACTTAGACTGGGGTAGGGTGTCTGTAACTCCATCGACAGGCCTTCATCAGGCATGGGAGGTCTGAAGGAACTCGCTGCAAGAGCCAGCCTTGAGGAAGCCAAGGTCTGGGTGGCAGGAGGCATAGATGCTGAAGCAGTCTCTGAGACAGCAGATACAGATTTCGTGGTCATCGCTGGAGTAGATTTTTCCACCGCACTCAGAGTAACAGAAGAGTTTAGTGGTGTCTTTTGTCAACATGCACGATGATGGCAATCACTTTAAAATAAAGTGATAACTACTAAGGTGAGAAAAAAATAAGTTTAGAAAATTGACGATTTAGTCGACTGTGGTCATGGTGTCTCCATGGGGTCTGGCGAGTATGGTCAACAGTGGTAAAAGAACTGAGGAGGGAGAGGGGCCACCCATGCTTATATAGAGAAGACAACAATGTAGGACATTGTCTTGGGTGGAACCTAGTGGACTGCTAGCAAAAAAGTTTTTGTGGTCCTGGCGCCTGACAGCTATAGTTTCATAGGTGTGGCCTGATGACAGACATCCTCTAAAATGATCTTACAGACCAGAAAGTCTTTCATGCTTACAAGTGGCTCCCCATGTTGTGAGTGAAAGAACTGTGAACCTAAGGTGAGCAGCTGTTACACAAACATAGAAACTGATGGCAGATAAGGACCGCTAGGCCCATCTAGTCCACCTATTTTCCCTGCCTACTGTAAAAGCCACAGACCCTACTTGAACTCTGGCTTTACCTTCTCATTCCTATTGCTAAGGTTCCCCTATGTCTGTCCCATATATGTGTGAATCCCCCCCCACTGTGTCTTCCCCCATCACCTCTACTGGGAGTCTATTCCATGCTGCCACCACCTCCTTTTCTGTGAAGAAATACTTCCTCATGCTACTCTTTAATCTTCCCCCTTCCAATCTCATGTCATGCCCCTTCATTCCTGGACATCTGCTTTTCTGAAAGATGCTAACCTCGGGTACCCCATTTATGCCTTTTAGATATTTGTAGGTTTCTACCTTATCTCCCCTGTTCTCCTCCAGCATATACATACTGAGGTCTCCCAGTCTCTCCTCGGCACCAAAAGCAGATAAGGACTACACATGCATTATAAATCAAACAAATTTTGATGACTTACTAAAATTAAAAAAAAATTATTTAAGAAATATAAAGGATGATTACATTGTCTTTGCTGTGTGTTAACAAGCAGATGTCTATTTCTCTATATGTGCACATTTTTAATCAGGAAGCCATTGAAAAGGAGTGCAACACCCACCCACATTTTATTTATTTATTTATTTTTTTACAATTGCTGGTCCTCATGTCTAAATAAAACAGTCATCTGTTGTTCAAGGGAGTGTCCAGTTAAGGAGGCTGACAGGATGGCACTGCCAGACTGTGCATGGATGGGTGTGGGGTCTGCCACCGCCTGCCTGCCCAGTGAGAGCATGTGGGTAAGAGAGAGTGCAAACTGGCCATGCTCACCTGCTGCAAAGTTGGTATCATGTGCTTTGAGAGCCACATGTTTGACTGTCTGCTCTTAACTGCACACAGCTGGATGTAACGGATAATTACAACACAAACAGTGTAGGTGATAAGTTATATCCAAGGGTTCTCAACTATTCCTTATGTCCTTGAGTTCTTACATTCAGGAAAACACGGGACCATGGATCCTTGACAAGGTGGCAGGTCATCCGGACACAAGCCCAGCAGAGTAGAGCATTCCCATGATGCTCTGTTTTCTTCTCAAGATACTAACTGTTGCCTGGTGCCCCCCTGACACTGTAACAGGATGCACCAAAGCGGGTCCAAAAGAACACTGCTGCACCTCAAGAATTTGGACCGCAACCCTTTTTTTTCTTTATTTGTGAGTCCTGGACCTCCAAGAGGCAAAAGCTACCCAGAACCCTGCTTACATTGTTGTCACAATATATCTGTGTTCTACTATAGCACTCTGTCTGAGAAGAGCATCGACTATATCATGCATTTCTAACATGGTAGAGGTATTTACCAGAGTTTAAATCAGAAACTCCCACTGTGGCTAATTACAGGCCTGACAGATGGAACAATATTAGTATTTGAATCCAAATATAAAGAGCAGCTTCTATGGGGAAAATTACTTAAAGGTTCAGCACTCTTCTCTAACTGGGCTGCCCCTTCTGTTACTTCAAATAAGCAGAAATTAAAGTTTAAAAATCAAGAACCCTTACCTCTCCTGACTCCCTCGAATGGGTAGAAAAATCCTACAAGCAGGTTTATGAGAACAGCGAGGTTGAATGAGATGCTACTCCAGAAAGACATGTTGCGAGAGCACCAGTACAGTATAGGCTTAGCTGTAAAGAAAAGCAATTCATGTTTAAGAATGCATTTCTCCAAGGCAACTGATTCATTCTAAAGTAATCCAGACATTTTCCAGAGCAAAGAGATGTATTTTACTGGTCATCAGTTTGGTCTTACCAGGATAGTGGTCATATTTAATTACTGCCAAATATAATGCTGTATTAAGTAATTAATATTCAGTTATACAGTGCTGTACTGCACACGTCACATCTGTCCATTTTCCCCCTACATCGATTGTTCTTCAATATGCAAACTCTGCCGCAACGCTGCTGATGGATACATGCATGTACACACACACACACACACACACACACACACACACACACGTATATAACAAGGGAATATTTTAACTTGTCACATTTTTATGGACTAGTCTGCATAACTCCTAATGTGAATAAGTCAGGAAGTGTTTTGCAGCCGTCCCATTTTAATGTATGGGGAGCCAAGACGTGATCTTTTATAGCTGTCTCTGAATGAGTGGTGTGTTTTGCTACTGCAGATTGCAGCTGTCTGTAATGCTTTAACTTTCTGTTGGCGACAAGCAGGACAGTGCATGAGAACCTTTTGTGTAACTGAGGAGTGTCTCGTGCATGTGCAGCTGACCTGGGTGATGCACTGAGAATGACAATGAATGAGCTCAGCGAGAAAATACTATTAAACTCAGACTGCACAATTTCACGAACGAACAGTTAAAACAGGTTACTCACCTGTACCAGTAGTTCCAGGAGTGATATATGATGTACATCCACACTTCTGGCAGTGTTCATTTCCCCTTAATTCCTGCCAGAACATCTTCAAGCTGGGTCCTCCCACGCATCGGTTGGTAACTCCCTCGGCACCACCCGTAATGTCAGATCTTACCCGCTGAAAGCAAGAATTGGTGTACCATTTGCCAGGGGAGGTCAGGTAGGTCAGTGTGTATGTACATCATATACCACTCCTAGAAAGTACAGCTGTGTACTTACTGTAATGGTACACCTTCGAGGGGCAATTCTTGCAGCACATAATACACTTGAGTCGTCACCAGAGGGCTCTCCTGTGCATGGCAACTTTCTTCTAGCAGTCTTTCCTAGGGGCTACCCACACATGACATCATCATCCTGCACATACAGTATTATAAGAGTGGGCGGCTCCAGGCATCCTCAGTTCCCTGCCGGATCCAGCTCGCTAAGCGAGGACCAAAGGAGAGCTGAGGTCCCTTAGGTATCCCCTCATGTGTGTATATATCTGGATCAGAAGTTGTTCTCCTACAGAAGGAGGGGGATGGAGGGAGGGATCATACCTGCTGCAAGAGATACCCCTCGAAGATCTAACGTTATAGTAAGTACGCAACTGTACTATCTACCACAGGGATAATCTCTTGCAGCAGGTAATACACTTGGGATGATTCCCAAGCAGTAGACCCAGGTAGGGTGGAAAAGTTGCGACAGAAGGCCTTGTAGAACAGCACAGCCAAAGCCCATCCTATGGCGTAAAGCAATGTCTAAATTGTAGTGCTTCGTGAAGGTATGTATTGTGGACCATGTGGCTGCATTGCAGATATCCATGCTAGATGCCCCTTTGAAGCAATCCACTGTAGTGGCCATGGCTTGGATAGAATGGGCTTGAACGAGTCCTGGTAATAGTTTGTTATACTTCTTATAACAAAAGGTTATGGAATGTGCCAACCAGTTGGAGAGGGTCTCCTCGGCAACCAGAAAGCCTTCCCTAGTCGGGGGAAAAGTAACAAAAAGCTAAGAAGTCTTCCTGAAAGATTTGGTACAATTTATATAATAATATCTCAAGATGTGATTAACATCTAAAGTGTGTAGGAGGTCTTCTCCTGAATTAGAATGCTCAGGGAAGTAGACTGGCAGTTCTATAGACTGATTTAAGGTGTGCTCCGAGACCATCTTGGGTAAAAAGGGGGGATTGGTATAAAGGGACACCCTGTCTTTATGGAAGATTAAGTAAGGTTCCCTACACATTAGGGCATGAAGCTCAGAAATACATCTAGCTGGAGTGACAGCTACTAAGAATAATGTCTTACAGGCTAGGAAACGGAGGTCGCAAGTAGCTGCAGGCTCGAAGGGGTCAAAGGTCAGCTTTTCCAACAGGAAATTCAAGTCTCAGGAAGGGGTGGGCCATCTAATAGGAGGTTTGAGGCGTAACATACCTCTTAGAAACATCTTGGCAAGGTGGTATTGATAAAGTAGTCTCCATTCTAAAGGCTCATGAAAGGCCGAGATAGAAGCCAGATGGACTTTGATGCAGGAGTAGCTCAAAGCCTGTTGAGTCGAGCGAAGCCAAATAGTCCAACACCTTAGTTAATGGACATGAATAAGGGTCCAAAGATCGGGAAGCGGCCCACAGGGAAAAGCATTTCCATTTGGCATTATAGGTTTGCCTGGTGGATTGTTTATGGGAGGCCAAAAGAATGTTGGCCACTAGTGAGGAGACTTGAAGGCAGGCTATGAAAGCTTCCTCAAGAGCAAAGCGTGAAGGTGTAGTGATTTTAGGTTGGGGTGAAAGAGGGTTCCCCGATCATGTGTCAAGAGGTCTGACCTGATGAGTAATGGGATCGGGTCCACTACTGAGAACTGCTGAAGCAGGGGAAACCACACTTGCCGAGGACACAGAGGGACTATGAGAATCATGGTGGCAGGTTCGAGCTGTAATTTCAGTAGAGTTCGTTGCAGAAGTGGGACGGGGGGGAGAGCATATAAGAAGAGTCCTGCCCACGGTTGGGACAGGGCATTGATAAACAGTCCCTTTCTGTTCGGGATAATGGAATAGTATCTGGGTAGGCGGTAACTGTCGGGGGAGGCAAAGAGGTTGAGGTGTGGGGTCCCACACAATCGAAAGACCATCTGAAGAACTTTGTGATGAAGTGTCCACTCGTGCATGGATGTCTGGTGACTGAGAATGTCGGCCAAGGTATTGTGGCATCCTGGTAGATGCATGGCAGTCAACGATAGGTGCTGAAGTATGGCTTCTTGCCAAACCACCATCGCCTCCCTACAGAAAGCATGGGATTTGGCACCTCGTTTGTTCAGGTAATACACCACTGAGGTGTTGTCTGATTGGATCAGGACAGGTCCCAGAGCAAGGTGGGGATGAAAAGCTTGGAGGGCGAGGCGGACCGCTATCATTTCCAGTAGATTTATATGAGGGATGGGGTACAGTGGCCACCTGCCCTGTGTCTTGTAGGGAACCCAGGTGTGCCCCCCAGCCATCGGAGGAAGAATCCATGGTCAACGTTTGCTGGGGAGGAGGGGATTAGAAGGGCATGCCCTGAGATAGGTTGGCATGATGGGTCCACCAGTCGAGGGCCGAGCGTAGAGTGGGAGTCACTCGGATTCTGTCTTTGAAGCCCCTTGTTTTTTTTCCTCCACTGACTTTGAAGAGCATGTGGAGCTGACTGATTCTTCTGGCTTGGTCTTGTTTGTAGATGGGCAAAAGCCACCATGGGGATGGCTGCAGCCATATGTCCCAAAAGGCATAACAGGTGTCTGGCTGTGATAAATTGCTGATTTTGTATCTGGAGACCAGAGACAGAAGTCTATCTTGCCTGTTGGCAGGGAGATGAGCCCTGGTGAAGGTGGTGTCCAGAACTGCTCCTATGTACTGGAGCTGTTGGGTAGGAGTTTGGTTGGATTTGAGTCAGTTGACTGTAATTCCTAGGGACTGGAACAGAGAGAGGGTTGCCTGGAGGGACAAAAGCAGAGAGATTTTGGAGCCTGCTTTTATGAGCCAATCGTCCAAGTACGGGAAGAAGAAATGTCCGTCCCGTCTCAGGGCCACTGCCACCACTGCTAGGCACTTGTTAAAGACTCTCGGGGTGGATGAGAGGCCAAACGGGAGTGCTCAAAATTGGTAGTGTTGGCCTAGAAGGTAGAAGTGAAGGAAATGGTGGTGGCAGGGTGGATGGGGATATGTAGGTAGGCATCTTTCATGTCTAATGCGCACAGCCAATCTCCCTGTTTTAACAATGGCACGATGGATGCTAAAGAGACCATTCGGAACCTCTTGTACTGAATGTTTAGGTTCCAGTTGTCTAAGGCCTAGTACAGGTCTGAGAAACCTGGTGCATTTGGGTGCCAGAAAAAAATGGGAGTAAAATCCCTGATGGCACTTGAAAGAAGGAACCTGATAAACGTCATTCTTGTGAAGAAATGCCTGGAGTTCCTCTTGAAGAATGGGGATATGGTTGGGTGGGTAAGAGACAGAGTGGGGAGAATGAGAGGGAAGCAGTGATGTGAGTTCCAGCGTGTGCCCCATCCGGATGATCTGAAGCACCCACTCATCTGATGTTATTGCCTGCCAGGTCTCTAGATGGGGGGCAAAGTGACCTTCACCGGCTTCTGAGGCCTGGTCGAGGAAGCCTGACCAATGCCCCAGTTGGTCACTGTGAAGTAGGCTGACCGGCTCCACCCAAGGGGTGGGAGCGGAACCCTTGGCAGCACGAGTGGTGGTCCTGGAGGATGGCTGAGAACAACCAAGGAATCCACCTCTAAAAGTACCTCCAGGTTTGCTGCCTCTCTGATTTAAATAGAGGATTGTGAGCGGTACTGGGAGGTTGGCTGTGAGGAATGATACATGCCATGTACCGTATTGTTAAGTCCAACCTGAAGCTTGGAGATCATCCCAAAGTGTCTGGGTGCCAGGACCAAAACGTTTGGATCCATTAAATGGGGCATTTACCACTTTGTGCTGTACATCTGGTGTAAATCCTGACACGTGTAACCAGGCATGTCGTTTAAGGGCAACACCTGTGGCCGATATCTGGGCAGAGGTATACACCCCATCATACCCTGAATGGAGTAGACTGCACCATTGTGCACTTCATGTGCAGAAACACATTTTGGGCGAGATGTGAAAAATGGCAGCAGTACTGCTCATAAGGAAGTAAGGTAAAATGGCAATGTTGAAAATCTGGCTTGCAGATATTAAAAATTCATGAACTTACGAGCGTGCGTAGGAACTGCGCAATGCACGCTCGTAAAACAGTCATTTTCAGGAATTTTTCACCAAATTTGCAACATAGGCTTTTTGAAAGCCCACCTTATGAACACTGGCACTGTCGTTTCATTAATCAGTCCCGAAAGGTGATTTTGCACAGTGACTGTGAAATCACCCTTCGGGCTCGATTAATATCATGACAGTTCAAGAATTCACGAGGAGGGGTCCCCAAATCCCCATGTTGAAAATTTGGTGGCTAAATTCCAAAAAGTGCCCAAGATACGCATTAAAGTTGAAAAAAAAATATTTACTGCATTATACAGCTTTCCGGCATTTCCTCAGTTCACGGTCGGCTTTGAAAAGTGCAGATGTGTTCCCGGTCCACCGAAGATCATCGCGCTGAGCTCTGGAGGTAACTATGGGGTGAGGTGGAGGTGTGGGGAGGCAGAGTCGCAGAGGGTGGAGTGCGGGTGGGCAGAGACGCGGAGACGCAAGAGGAACTTTTGTTTATAGGTTTGTTTTGTTTTTCTTGGGCGCGTGGGATGTTTGTCATGCTGGGGTGGGCTCCCAGCATGGTAGCTGGAAGGCTGATGATGTGGGACGTTTGCCACGTTGGGGTGGGCTCCCAGCGTGGCAGCTGGAAAGCTGTTTGGGAGGGGCTGGAGCCGACAGGGATTGGGTACCCCCATCAGACATACAGTGTGTACGTGGGGGGGGGGCACATGAGCATGCAATGTGCGTGCGTGCGTGTGAAGGGGAGAGCTCTGCTCACTGAAGCGGAACTCTCCCTTTCAACTGTATGGCACTGCATTTTCAACTGCTGTCATACACAGCTGCAGCATTCATTGGAGAACTGGGGCTGCGCCTGTAAACACACTGACTGAATTGGAAGACGGCTGCTACGCCTCCGAAAACTGGGACGATGGAACTATGTTTCTTGCACATGCGTGCAAGCAAACATAAAAAGAAAGACCAGCCTTTTTTGGCACCAGTCACATTTAACTTTACGTTTTACAGTACCCATGACAGTCCTCCTACAAAGCAACATCTCCATTTACAGCAGGGTTCTGGTTTTACTCAAATTTAGAGCTGGGAAGACAGCTGCAACACAGACAAGGTAAGTGACATGCTCAAGGTCCCAGTGAGTATGCTGCCCTGCTGGACTCGGACCAGTGTCTCCTGGTTCCAAAACCTGTGTTCTAAGCATTAGACTACACTGCCTTCCTGAATGCTTACTGGCTTTTGAAAAAGAGTATACAACATCACTCCATAGAGAGTCTGAAGAACCAAGAGTTGAATTTGACTCTCTCCCATCAGATAAATGGGTAGGAGAAATATCTGTAATCTTCTGCTACATTAAAACAAATTATTTAACAAGACACCATAGAACAAGAAGGCTCCTGGGTTTTCCTGGGGGAAACAGGAGACTTATGAGGTTAGGATGGTAGAAAATTGTCTGCCACTATTTTTAATCCTTTCTTTTATTTGTGCCTCCAAAGAGGAAATATGCATCCAGTTAAGCTTGCCCCCCCCTTTCCATCTTCCTGTTTGTGTGTATGTGCAAGGTCTCAGTGTGCTGCTCTGTGTCAGTTAAACAATAATCCCCAAATAAGCAAGCATTTTCTGTGGACAACTGAATGGGTGTGTATGGCAATTAGGGTTCTTAACCTCAGTAAAGCGCATTAAGCCCAGGAAGTGGTTGCTTGTGGGGGTGCAACTGCAATTCTAAGTCTAATTGCATTAGTTCGTATGTCCTATTCATCTTCCCTCTGCCCTCATGTTGCTGGACTCACAGTATCTCCCTTCATATCCAAATACTGGTTTGGCACCTTTCCTTCTTACCTTTCCTCTCCAATAACACCCCCCCCCCGTTCATTCCATTCCAGAGACCATCGCACTTCTGCCACTCTTCACTCCCACTCCTCCCCTGGGCAATATGCCTTCTCCTACAGACTCCCTTCACTCTGAAAACAACTCCTCTAGTCCCTCCACCTCTCCAGACTCCCTCAGGCACCAAACTCTACCCCACCTGTTCCTGATACCCTTCCTTCTGACACCTCCCACAGACTGAGCCTCCGCCATCCTTGGCGGGTCCCTGATACCTGCCTACTGGTTTCATTTCCTCATTACCTCTGTTGCTCACTGCACCACAAGACCAGGCATAAGCTGGTCCCACAGGTCTCTTGCCTGTTGCCAATATTGTATCTGAATGCCATGTATTGCTGCTGCTTTTACAACTACAGTTAAGCGTTTCCTATTTAAGGTGTGACTGCACTATTATCTGTACCAGTCTATTCTGTTCATCTAGTTACTGTGCATTGTACTGCTGTTCTTCCCAGTGTTCCCCTCCCCAGGGTCACATCTGGAAACGAACCTTGGATCAGTGTGCCTCCCCCAGTTACCAAATTTCAAATAAATGAATTAAAAAAAAAAAACACAACAACATGCTTCAGACAAGTGTGCACAATCCTGCTCTGAGCTGTGCCAAGCATTTCTAAGACATTAATGGTCACTGTTAACAGTCAGAGTGGGTGGTGGGCTCATGAATAATTTAATGAGATTTTTCACAAGGAGGGAAACCCCACTTTAGCTTGATATGTTGAGATGGCACACAAGTGAAAATTCAAAAAAGTTGACAATGAACAAAGTCCAAAGACGGTTGAGCATACAGTCAACTGGGCACTCAAGGGGTGTCAGATGGCACCATACTGAGAATCCCTTCCACATGACAGCCTAGGTTCATTAAGAGGAGGACATGCATGATGCCTCCAACACCATAAGACAATTCTCCGAGAGGCTGTAGGGTGCAAAATCTAGCCTATCAGGAACCATGGTGTCAGATGTAAGGACACTAGCTCAGTGTGCTGAAGTCTCCCCTTGGAGAGAGTCCAACCTGAGCAGGAATTAGATCAACACCAAATGCTGAGGTAAAGCAGATCCTGATACCACAACTGAAGCAGTCATGCTGAACCTATTACTCATCGTCCAGACCCCGGCAAGGCTTGCAATAAGTAGGACTCTGTGCACCAGGGGAAAGAATGAGAAGGCACTGTGGAATCTTCCAGTCCATTTCAGAGCAAATGTCCTGTCCTGAATGGTGCCTTTAACATTGGAACAGGAATAAGAGAGCAGCAAGCTTGCAATTCTCCAAAGACACATGTAGATCAATGTGGGACCACGCCCCCGACATTTAAAGACACTGCAAACAACTTACTGGTGTAAAGTCCACTCATGGGACAGGTCTCAGGCAGCAGAGGCTGTCTGCCAGCTCGTTGTCCATGCCAGGAAGATTGGTGGCAAATAATTCCATGATGGTGGTGGTGCCTCTCCATCTTGGATAAACCTGAAGGTTGTATGTAACAACGGCAGAAGAGAGGCAGAATATTTCTTACATAATTCTATGGTGTAGCCATCAGGGCCTGGGCATATCCTTAAGTTCTGGATGGCAGCTATGATTTCACCTTGGGTGATTAGTAAGTTTAAGCTTGCCTGCTGTTCTGGGGGTAAACTGCGGAAGCCAAGCCCTGGAGAAATTGTTTATTGGCGACTAGATTGGGTACAAAACCTTGCTTATATAAAGTGGCATATTATTCTTGAAAAATGCAACAAATTTCCACGTGATCTCTAACCAAACATCCCCTATGTCGGTCCTATAATTGGAGAATACAAACATGACTTTTTTATGCATAATTGTCTAACTAATCTAGGAACAAAAAAACAAAAAAAAAAAAAACAGGTGCTGAGTCAGCATGTGGTCTGAAAACACAAAATGGTAATATTCAATGCATGCTAAAAATAGAGTTAAAATCCATGTTTCGACCATAGGTCTTTCTTCAGGCATTATTTAAAAGATAGAGCAGATTACCACAGAAGAATGTGTCTATATGAAGGTCAGACATTCTGTAACTCCTATATTATATGGTTTACCAAAAGTGCACATAGCAGTGGTTAATCCCCCAGCCCTCCCTATTGTGGCCAGCATCGGCAGTGGCATGGAGAATAATTCTAGGTATATATATTTTTTTTTTTTTTAAAGGAATTGGTTTTGCTTACACCTACCTATATCCATAACTCTTCCGATGTTGTCCTCAAACTGAAGGATTTAAAGTGGGGTACAGTACTTACCATAGATGTCTGTTCTTTATATACCTCAATAGAACAAGCAGTTGGTCTAAATACCATTAGATATTACTCAGAACATATTGATTCCACTGGAGCTGTGGCATCTGACTTTATGTTTGAGGGCTTTTAATGTATTTTAAACACAATTTGTCTATTTATTTTTGATGGCTCATAATTCCACCAATTCGGGGGGACAGCGATGAGCGTCACTATGGCACCCTCCTATGCTAATCTTTTCCTAAGTTGGCGGGACAGCAAATTTGTATTAAATCATTGATAACCCATTTTTCTGTCCAGTCAGATAGATGGCATTGCTTTTCAGACATCATGTGTGTGTGTGGCCAGGTAGTGCTGAGGATACTGAAAAGTTCATAAACTGGGTCAATGGCAACAATCTGAATTTGCAGTTTACATATAAAATAAACACAATGCAGATGGAATTTTTGTATATTCAAGTTCAAGTTTATTGGCAGGAAAACACCACTGAGCATGCTCATTTACAAGGAGGTCCTGGGATGACATCGAAGCACGACAATACAGAGCAATGGACAGCTACAATGATTACTACTTACGAGTACAATACAATGAGTACTACAGTATAAACAGTGTACCATCACAACAACGTGACAAGTGCAGGCAATGTAAGTGTTGGATTTTAACACAGTAGCAGTAATGTTGGGGATACAATAGCATTGGGGGACTAGGGGAGGCATAAATAATTTGAAAACAACACTTTGGTATGAGAACAGTAATAAGGAGGACAACAGCAGTTAAGAATTCATAGTCAAAAACGAGAGGTAAACACTAGCAATAGACTGCGGAGGGTGCAGGGTTTCAAAAGATAGACACGAGACGATCCAGTTGCTGGGAGGTCAACGTTGGGGGGAGCACACCGACATATCCCACCAGGACAGTCAGGCAAGAACATATCAGGCTAGGAGCGGGACAAGGCTGTGGGACCTGAGGAGGGGTATATACTGTTGGCTGAGGTAGAAGCAGGGGAGTGAGGGGCGGTGAAGAAGTGCTAGAACAATCAGGTTAAAGCATAATGGGTAGACCTACCCCCTGTGACATTGGCATGTTTCCTTGAAGACCCTGTTGAACAGAGATTTAAAGGAGTTGACAGAGAATCTCAGTGAGTTTGAGCGAGGTTTGTATTTTGTTCCAGTAGGTCAGTATGGTATAGCTAACTGTAGCTCTGCCATGGAGTGTACATGTTCTGGGCATGTCAAGCAGGATGAAGTTATTTTTACACAGTGAAAAACAGCTGTGAGATAAGTAGAAGAGGGAAGAGATGTAGGTGGGAAGTTTGCACAACAGAATTTTCAGTGCCCATGTGCCTGTGTGGAGCGGCCTTCTTATTACGAGAGAAGGCGAGCCTACTGTCGAATAAAGAGTGCAGTGATGTGTTCTATAGAGTGCTTTGGTTATGAAGCAAAGGGCACGGAAGTATAGGATGTCGAGCTGTTATTGTATATGACGTCCACATAGTCGATGAGTGGGAAGAAGACAGCCTGCACCAATCTTTTCCTGATTGCTTCAGGAAACAAGGATTTGCTCCTAAAGAAGAACCCTAGTCTTATTTTTAGTTTATTTAGAGAAGGATTCTATATGGGTGGCGAAGGATAGTTTGGAATCTAGCCACATGCCTAGATACTTCAAGTTATCCACGACCTCAAGAGTGTCACCTAGCAGGGTTATAATTGGAGCAAGCATTGCCTGGTTGTGGTGGGATGATTGAGGGTGGAGGAAATACATGATCTTGTTTTTTTTCACATTTAGAAGAAGTTTGGAGTTTAGGAGATTACACTGGAGCTGGTTGAAGTCTTTCTGAAACTCAATTCCCACTTTCTGTTCCAAATTGATGAGAACGACGACATACGCTGTGAAAAATTTAGAAAACAAACAGCTACTAATTCCTTACTAAGAGCAGACACTCACACTTTAATTCGTTCAGCACCTTATGGTCAATTCTTGCATCTGAAGCATATCTGTTCCTGTGATGTTAGCTTTAAATTACAGTCAAAAGAACTGACCTTTTTTGCAACAGGGATACTCAAGGAGAGTTCAATCATGAAGTCTTGGTGTATTCTGACTATATGCAGTTAGCCCCAGCACTTGAACTGCTCCGGAGAGTAAACAGTTAACTCTATGCCAAGGCATAGAACATTGAGCTTGGTTTTCAAACCTCTGTCTGTGGTACTCTGAAGTGTAATCATCAGATTTCTTAATCCGCCTACCTACCTGTGAAGTCGCTCCAGAGATCCCGCCTGTGCTTCGGTTCGGTAATGGTTTGAATCGGTCATTTTTTTTCAACTGCAGTTCTTATTTCATCGGTATTCTTACCTCTGTCTCAGTAACAGTAAGTGGTGGTAGTAGTAGGTAGTAGTATTTTTGTTGAAATTGTTCTGTTATCCGGTCGGCCCGGTTCAGAACCGAAATCTATTGGTTTTTGTGCTTTTCTGTATAAATATCTGTGGTTTTCCAGTACTTATTGGTTCCTAAAAAAATCTGGACAAGGGTGACTTTTTCTTGTATTCAGCATGTCTGAAAAACCCAAATAGAAAACCAGTCCCACTGGGTTTCAGCACTGTACTGAGTGTGGGGAGTCCTTTGCTAAGGCTGATCCCCATCTCGTATGTGTGTATTGTCTAGGGTTCGATCACCTCAGGATAGACTGCCAAATCTATAAGAACTTTCCCAAGGCCACTCTTGAAAAAATGTTTGAGTAGGCTGAAGGAAAAGGAGGCCGAGAAGTCCGTTGACCTGGATGGCCAGCCAAACCTGAAGAGGTGCCTACAGACCTGGGTGATACCTCTTCGGGCAAAAGGAGAGCAGACTCTGCGGAGTCGGTTCTGTCAAAGAAAAAAAGAAAATCAGCCAGTTCGGATCCAACACCTCATGTTCCGACCGGTGAGGAAATGGCGAAAGCGATCTCCCTAGTGCAATCACTTTGCCCGGTTCCGACCGAACAGACATCGGTTCAAAGGCGATCGGTTCAGTCGGAAGTTGTTGCCTCAGATATTGATCCAGAGGCATACTATGAGGGCAACTGGACGAAGGAAGAAGATGATGATGAAGGAGAGTTTGAAGGCCTAGATGAGCCAGTAGAGCCTGACATCTCCCCAGACAGGTCTTCCAATGTTTCCCCTCCCACTTCTTGTTTTACAAGAAGGTGGCTGAGACTCTTCAGCTTCCTATGGAAGAAGCTGATCAGGATTAGGAGGAGCCTGATTATGTGGAAATGATAGCTGCTCCAGAGTCATAAAGAGTGTCTATCCCTTTGCACAAATTCCTGGGGAAACAAAGACAAACAAATCATGCAATTTCCCACATCCATTCCTCCTGTGTATAAAAGAATGCTTTATTGGGCCAGGCACGGAATTCCTTTCAGCACATTGCAGCCATGTTGGGGTAGTGCAATCTGCAGCCTGCGCCAAGGCTAGTATTCCCCTGGCATCTCACCCCAGATAAGGATTCCAGGAAAGTGGATGCCATGGCTAAGAAACAGTACTTGGCATCCTCTTTGGGGCTCAGGCAATCAAATTACAAGGCATATACACAGCCAGGTACCAGAAGTCTATGTGGGATACGGTTCTGGAGCTGGCTAAGAATGCCCCTCCCCAGCTAGCCAAGGAGCTGGAGCAGGTGGCTGTAGATGGTATAGAGGCATCCAAAGTGCAATTTCATGCTGCTACAGACTTGAATGATGTGCATTCTAGAGTCATGGCTACATCTATCTCCATGAGGAGGTTTGCTTGGCTTAGATGTACCAGTCTTTCGTAGGATACCCAGACTAAGGCCATGGATTTCCCTGTAACTGGTAATTCTCCGTTTGAGCAAACAAAGAACTACATGAAAAAGATGGATGAATATAGGACCACCTATAGGAGTGCTGCAGCCAAGGAAAACCAGGCCACTCCTCAGAAACAGCAATTTAGGGCTGGCAGGGACAGACCTTTTCACAGGCCCCCTCCTCTTCTTTCCAGCCAAGTGGGTTTCTTTAGGGGAAGAGGCAGGCATGGATGACCAGAACCCCATCATCCATGCAGTCTAAGCCCCCTGCCAAACAGACACCCTGAGGTGTCGGTCAGGGTTGCCTCCCCAGTTCCAGTAGGGAGCAGGTTGGCTCACTACTCCCAGGCCTGTGAGTCTATTACTTCAGACAAATGGGTCCTGCAAGTAGTGAGGCAGGGACTTGCTCTCAGTTTCAAAAGGTTCCCAAAAATGAGAGCAAGGTCCTTCAGTCCTCCCTTTCCCTAGGAGACAAAGGCCTTAGATGCAGAAGTCTCCTCTCTTCTGCAAGCAGTAGAGAAGGTACCTCTGTCACAGGGGAAAAGGACTGTATTCCAGATACTTCCTTACCCCAAGAAAGACAAGGGAGTGGTGACCCATCCTATATTTAAGGTACCTGAACAAACACGTAAAACCAAAATTCAAGATGGTGACTCTGGGAGTAATTCTTCCCTCTGTGAGACCAGGAGACTGGCTAGCCTCTCTGGATCTCAAGGATGCCTACTTCCACATACCTATCAGACATTCCCACAGAAAGTACCTCAGGTTAGAGTTGCCCTCAGGCCATTACCAATTCAGAGCTATGCCTTTCAGCCTAATATCTGCTCCAAAGGTGTTCAAGTGTCTCACAGTAGTGGTGGCATTCCTCAGGAGACAGGGCATCTTTCTGTTTCCATACCTAGATGACTGGCTCCTTGTGGGCCAGTCCTCAGACCAAGTCAAGTCAGCCTTAGAGGTCACTCAAAAACCTCTAGACTCCTTGGGTTTCATGCTGAACCTAGAAAAGTCTGTTCTGGAACCAGCTCAGCTCCTCACTTTCACAGGGGTGGAACTAGACACTACTCAGGCAAGAGCATTTCTCCCTCTCTCAAGGGTTCAGTCCCTTGTCACTCTGGCTTCCTCTTTTCGTCCTCTAGTTTCTCATCCAGCCAGACACTTTCTACAGTTGCTGGGTCATACGGCAGCATCCACAGCAGTGGTCCAGGGAGCAAGGTTTCAGATGAGAGATATTCAGTTTCATCTCAGATCTTATTGGTCTCAGAAAAAAGACCCTCTTTCCAAATTGGTTCCAGTGTCTCAAACTTTAGTTCAGGCCGTCCAGTGGTGGCTGGAGGAGTACAATCTTCGACAAGGTGTCCCCTTTATCAGTAAGGCTCCTTCCGTGATTCTCACCACAAATACCTCTTTACTGGGGTGGGGGACCCACCTAGATCAGCTTATAGCTCAGGTAACCTGGTCTCACCAGGAGTCTCTTCTACACATAAACCTTCTCGAACTGAGAGCTGTCTTTCTAGCACTCCAGACATTCTCAACTGCTGTTCAGGGGAAAGTGGTGCAGATCAGGACAGACAATACCACAACCATGTGTTATATCAACAAGCAGGGAGGCACTCAGTCCTCGGCCTTGTGCACAGAGGCCATGAAGATATGGTCTCTAGCTTATTCCCTGATGGCTGTGCATCTCCCAGGGAAGGACACCATTCTAGCAGATGCTCTCAGCAGGATTTCTCAGGGTCGCCACGAATGGACCCTGAACCCTCTAATTCTTCAGGTCATTTTCAAGAGGTGGGACACTCCAGAGATAGATCTCTTTGCAGCCCTGGACAATTACCAACTTCCTCTCTTTTGCTGCAGACCGCCTCTTCTGGGCCCTGTCCCTCAGTATGCTCTCTTGTTGAATTGGACAAGCAGGTTTCTCTATCCATTTCCTCCTTTTCCCCTGATAGTCAGGCTCCTGATCAAGATCAGGTCTCAGCCCTGCAAGGTGATTCTAGTGGCTCCAGACTGGGTCAGACAGCCTTGGTACCTCCCTTCTCTTATCACTGTCAGTAACAATGCCTCTGTGTCTTACCAGACAGTTCAATCTCCTTACCTCCTCACAGAGGAGGATTTTTTACACCAACCTTCAGATTCTCAGGCTCAAAGCCTAGCTCTTGAAGCGCTAGAATATGCAAGCCTGCATCTCTCTCAATCAGTCTTGGACATTTTAAAGGTTAGCAGGAAACCTGCTACTAGAAAGTCTTACAAGTCCAAATGGAAAAGATTTGGGTTTTGGTATTCCCAGAAGCATGTCCAGCCAGAACTGGCTGATATTGCCACTGTATTGGACGATTTAGTGCATCTTAACAGTGTAGGGCTCCAGCCTGCTACTCTCAGGGTACATTTAGCAGCTGTGTCTGCCTTCCTTTCTGCTGGTAAGGGCTCTTCCCTAGCATCTCATCCAGTTTTCAAGAAATGTTTCAAGGGTCTGGTACATGTTAATCCTCCCTTTCGGGAGCCTATCCCTTCTTGGGACCTGAATATCTGTGTTGCACAGCTTATGCAGCCACCTTTAGAGCCTCTATCCTCAGCTGAGCTGAAGTACTTTACTTGTAAAACTGTATTCCTGGTAGCCATTACCTCTGCTCAGGCCTGAGGGCTCAGTCCACCAGAGGTACAGCTGCTTCGGTCGCAGCAGCTAGAGATATACCATTAGTGGAAATCTGTAAAGCAGCCACCTGGAAAACTGTTCACACATTTACCAAGTATTACTCTCTAGTCAAGAAGTGATGCTACGTTTGGCACAGCTGTGCTGCAGAGCCTGTTCCCAAAATAGGTTCTGTGACTCCCTCCCCCAAGGGGGTACTGCTTGGTAGTCTGCATATAGTCAGAATACAGCAAGACTTCATGTTGTTTGAAGAAAAAATTACTCACCATAGTAATGCTGTTTCTTCTAATGGAGTCTTGCTGTATTCTGACCTGCCTCCCCTCCTGGAACCTAGTAGTTTTGAGATGTGGTCTGGCAGGTACAGTGCTGCACCGCAGAGGTGTACTTGGCATGCCTTTATCTTAGTAACGTTTTTTCTGTTTTTTTAATATAAATGTTTTGGTTGTTTCACTACCTGCTCATATTATTTTGGGGGTTCTCAACTTGAGTCTTTTTGACCCTAAAAATCTGTTTAGTGCCCTTTGGCATAAAAATTTTAGAAACAATGTTTAACTATTGAGTTAATTTAGTGCTTGTAAGAATCTGATGGTTACACTTTCAGAGTACCACAGACAGAGGTTTGAAAACAGAGCTCGAGCTCAATGTTCTATGCCTTGGCATAGAGTTAACCCTTTACTCTCCGAAGCAGTTCAAGCGCTGGGGCTAACTGCATATAGTCAATACAGCAAGACTCCATTAGGAAGAAACAACATTACTATGGTGAGTAATTTTTTTCTTATCCACCAAGCCTATGTTAAGGCAAAAAGAACAGAGATTCCCTTTTAACTGCTGGCTCTGGGAGGGGTGCAAGTAGTATGGAGGACAAAATCAATTTTGTAACCACATTTGCCTCTAAATTGGTGACTGTTCATAAGATTGTAAATTGCCACCAGGCAATATTAGAAAGAGATCCTTCAATTTTTGGCTGTTCTCTATCCCCCACGCACTTGCTTTCAAGGAGCCAGCAATTTGGCAGATATCCAACGAAGAGTCATTTTACTAAAGATGCCACAAGTAACTGGTGGTCTCGGTGTATAAATGCTTTAACTGCTCTGTTTGTGGGATACTGACAAAAGGACCAGCATTTACAATTACAGGCATAAACAAAAAGATTATAAACACTTTTGTAACCTGCAACACAACGTTTGTAATGTTTTTGGGGTGGTGTCCTTTCCCTTAAAATTTGATGTAGGTTGTACAATAAATGTGAAGCTACCATTGCAGGAATATATAATCGATTAAAAATGGTACTGTAAATTCTGTATTAGGACAACATTTTAGAGAGCATCATCACTGTGATCTCTCTAAAATCAAATTTGGCATACTGCAATGTATTCAGATGAAACAGAGGGGTGGTAACAGAACAGTACCATTACTTCACGTGGAATCCAGTTCAATTCCTTGAAAAATTATGGCTTAAAGGAAATTCTCAGTTTCACCCCATTTCTGTGAATTTGCTTTGGTTACCTACTTCTCTATGTCTGGAGTCCATTTGTCTCCTTTAAACTATTTTCAGTGTTCGGCTTTCTTATTCTCTCTGCATGATTAATATTTGTAATAAGAACATATGTATAGCATTGTGTTTGAAGCCTATAATGTTCTTTAAACCATTTCTCTTTCAGCTTTCCTAGTCTCCTTAGCCACATGTGTAGTGCTGTGTCTAAATCCTATAACGTATAAATAGTTTTCATAACTAAAAAGATGTTTTTTTCTAATCTACTTTAAAAAGGCTAAAAACCATTGCCATTTACCTGCTCATTCTTCAGTCGATCCACTTATCTCAGCCCTAGACACCGAGGGGGTCACTTTATCTGTGGGAGGTCAAATGCAGCTTAGAAAAGGTATCTGACTATAAAGAACTGTAATACAAGCTTGTTTTGAATTCATCACTAATGCAGTGTTTTGGCTTTGATAATTTATTGTTTTTCAACAATATGTGTTTGAAGATAAAATTTATTTGAATTGCACCGTTTCTTGAAAGTCTGAGGAGAGATTAAATGATCCTATTCCCTGTTAACTCCCCCCATCCCCCTCTGTACTTTATGATTAAGCCTCAGCAATAGTGTTTTGATTGTTTAAAATAAATGGAACAGTGTTTGAAAATTCTTCTAAGTTGTGTGACAATATTCTGCAATACCTTATATTTTATGGTGCATTTCTTTTGCTTAAAGTAGTTTTTATGCACAAATCAATGTTTTTTATTCACCCTTGCACCTCCATCTCTCCTACCATTTATTGATGGATTATTTGCATCATTGTTAATTACAACTGAAAAAATGTGTACGATTAACTGACTGGTATTAAATGGTAGACACTGCTAACCACTACTGCCCTCTGTCGAAACCTCACATCCCAAGGGAAAACGTTGGGGAGGGTTGGTTTGGCCACCTGCCTGACCTGACCTGCTGTGAGGTATAAGTGCTTCTCTTAAGTTTGATGCACTTTCTTTAAATAAATGTATTTGTTTTTCACCTCACTATTTGGGCCTGTGGCTGTGTGTGCATATGTATACGGTTTCTTCTGAGGCTCAAAGGTTGCACAGGATGAAGGGTAGCACCATCCATTTTATGTGGCTTAGGCTGCTGGGGTATGAAGCACATAATCTCCATGTCCTTCTGGATGAGGGCAGTCATCTTCTTCAAAGCCTTACCACTTCCAGTGGGACATAACTGTGGCTGACAAATCTCTTCGATGACCAAGACCAGCATCCATGCTTACATTTGCGGCCCCCATAATATCTGTTCCTCCTTCCCTTAGGTTTCTTCCTAGACTTATTGGGCCTTTTGCAGGAAGAGCAAGATGAGTTACTCAACAAGTGGGAACTTGATGATGGCCAATAGAAATACTTGAGGATTGACTGATGGATGTCTGTTGCTTTTATTCCAACCCAAAGGAAGAGTGTGGGAGTCTTAAGGGATGATGGCTTCAAAACATCGAGCACCTATCAAGCTCTCTTAACATGATGACCCACTTCCAGAGCCAATCTCCAAGTCCTTGTGGGAATTCACCTGACCTCAACCCCAAAGATGGGGGTCCATGTAGGGGATTGCCTACAGTGCAGGCCCTCTTGGAAAGGATTAGACATAACAACCACCTCAATCAGTAGGACTGGAGGTGGAACCACATTCTGGCCCATTACTCAAGCACCAAATGGTTTAGACAGTGCTACAGGGCTGGAACCTAAAGAATTGTCAATCAACATGAATGGTTGAGGTGTCAATATACTTAAGACAAAGGCCCCCAAACGATCTCAGTGTAGCAACTGCTGTGTAATTTCTTTTTCATGTTTCTGTATTAAATTTCCATTAGCAGCAGCTAGACCTCCTGGGAGTATTTCAACTGAGGTAAAACAGTCTAATAAAGTTATCTGCCAAGAGACATGCCACAGGGCTCTGATGAGAGATGATCTCTTTGGATAGACAGAGAGCTGAAAGTCAAAAGTATTACTTTCATGTTTCATAGAAGAGTCACTTCTGCTGTGCTAGCAGAACTTTGGTCAAAAAAACAGATGTCTTTATATAAAGTCTGAAATCCAGATCAGTCCATTTTTTTTTTTTATAAGGACCCAGCTCTCAAGACACAAATAATGCTGAATCTGTGATGTCAAAGTGACATGCTGGATGACATGTCATGGGGGGCAGCTGGTGGGTTGTAAGGTCTGGCAGAGTCTGAAAGACTCAGTAAGGTCTGGGACTATGAATAAGCTACTATCTAAGAGTTCAAGTCTGCTCTGATTCACCAAAGTGTGTTGTGTGGTAAGCCATTCTACCTTACTAAAAAAAAATATATATATATTTTCTGTGTGTAACCTTCTGGTCAACCATTTCCATTTCTGTAGAATTACTGTTCCCCACAGTCTTGATGTAATGTCCTGTATTATCTATGTAAATACCTGGAAGTATTAAAATATATTTTTATATATTTCATGTGTATGTGATGGACTCCTTTGAGGTACAGCTAACTAATTCGTAACTGACAAAACTGTTTCCACCTCTGAGGAGAAGGCTACTATTACTAAATACTGTTACTAAGGTAAGGAGTTCTCAGTCATGATAGAGGAGTGGTTCAGTTGCCCTTGAGCATGGAGTGCTGTACTGTATCAGCAGTGTCTCTGGAGGGACTCAGACATAGAAATACCCCAAGAAAGTCTCTGTGCTGAGTGGTGGCAGTTACTGATTACCCTTGTAGATGTCTGAAGGGTTCGAGAAAGCTGTTAATACTGATAGACTGAGTCTGGGAAAAACCACTTTGTCACAAATGGGAGACAGCAGTTGGGATCTGAAAAAGTTTTGTCAGTATAAAGGTTATCTGTCCAGTTACAGAACAGGATATACAAAAAGGACTGTATATTCTACAAGTTTTTTTTGTTAAGCAAGAGTAGACAAATAAGACATTTTATGTGGACCATATCAGAAGCACTCACAGTTAAACCTACAGTAGCTGTGCCCCCCAAAAAACAAAACAAAACTGAGCTATGAGAATGGCCAAATACAGGCAAAACTAAGCCATCCGCAAAAACAAAAGTGACCAGGAAAGCCATACAAAGGGGTTCACAGACAGCCAGAGTTGTGAGACAGAGGCTAGGGAGAATGCAGATGTGCCACTGCTTTTGACTAGGGCAGCTGCACAAGCAGACCCTGTACAAATACTGGAGACGGAGCTTGCCCTGGTTAAGTCAAAAGCAGAAATTAAGAGGTAAAAGGCAGAAGTAGAGCTGCAGAAGATGAAGCTGTAAGATGAGGGGGCAAGGTAAAAGGCTGAGGAGTGAGATAAAGAGCACCAGCATGAGATCCAGCTGAGTGAGAAGCAGAAAAAGCAGTGCCAGCATGAGATCCAGATGAAGAAGCTTGAGCAAGAGATGGATGGAGATTCTGCACCAGAGGACATCACTACAAACTCTAAGTAATGGTATGAGGGCTTCGACCCAGGAATCCAAAATCAATTCTAAAATGTTCTCCACATATCAGGAGGGGGATGATTTTGATTTGATTTTTAAGATCTTTTTCAGAGAATCTGTGGGCAGTCTCAACTGGGCAGGGCTTCTTGGGCAACTCACCTACTGCCACTGCATACAGGCAAGGCATTAGAAGCCTTTGCCAGAATGGACACGGATGACTGCATAGACTATAATAAAGTGAAAATTGCCTTGCTAAATTATCTTGAGTGAACCCCCAAGAGACCTTTAGGCAAAAATTTAGAGGGTTAAAGAATGCACCAGGGGACAGCTATGCTGAAATGTGTGTTTCAAGTAACTTGTTAGAGCACTGGGTAGAGGGTGCAAACGTACAATCTGCAGAGGAATTAAAAGATTCACTGATAAACCTGATCCTTATTGAGCCACATACTGTAACTATAAATCCAGATTCACTGACAAACATGACGTTTTTTGCACAGTACACCTTCCACCATGGCACCAATCCTCAGGAAAGTAGGATTTACCTTTCTGTTCTACTGCCTTCACCCTGCTTCCCTGACCTTGTAACCCTTGTAGTCCTCTCAGCGCCTGCCCATCCTCGTATATCTCCCCCAACTCCAAAGGAGGTCAGACTCGACTCCTCAGGTTGCTGTTAGGTGCCCTCAAGAAACTTCTTTCATTGTTGTTACGCTCAGGTAATGCTGAACTAAATCCAGGCCCCCTTCTCTTATTTCTGCATCCTCCAATCTAGCACTGTTAAGGGGCACAAGCTTTCTACACATAAATGCTTGTGGTTTGTTAAAACTTGACAATGACAGCCTGCTGGCACAGCGGCAGCATGTCCAGCTGCGACGCCAATAACCCGGGTTCGGGAACGGACTTGGGACACTGGAGGGCTGGTCAGGGAGAAGGATCACATCCTAGGGACTGCTCTCCTTCTCCAGGGAGGTGGGGTATTGCATGTCCAGCATGCTATGGACCCTGGCAGAGGCTGGGGAATCACAGTGCTGCTGCCACATAGTTGGGGGCGGGGGGCGCTGGTCATCACTGCACATCTTGCCCCAATACAGCCTATAAAATACCAGCCCCACACGTGAAGCTTTACCCTGCCGCCTCCACTGCCTATCATGTCTGCCGGATGAGGCCCTGCTCCCGAGGCCCCACCGTGGGGGGTAAGCTAGAGTAGCCTACCACTGACCTGGGGAGTAAGCCTGGGCATGGGGAGGCAGTGGGAAAGGTGCTGAGAAAACCCTTATGGGGGTAGGGGAACGGCCTAAAAAACAAACAAACAAAAAAAAACACGACACTATACAATCGTGGATTTGCCATACAAAACCTTACATACTAGTGGTAATTGAAACTTGGTTTACACACTCCACCCCCGACCATGAGTTAAACCTTCCTTCTTATAATGTATTCAGAGCTGACAGAAAATCCGGGGTTGGGGTCACTATTTACATCAGAGATAAATTCATGGTCTCTCTTATAGACTCAACTACCATACCCAAAGAATTTTGAAAGTCTCACAATAAAAATCCTATTATCTCTAGCTGTGTCACTATGCATTATGGGCTGTTACAAACTTTCCCACCAGGGGAGTTCGAATTGCTGGGTCATCTACGCAACTCCCTGGATTCACTGTCATCAAAGGTGATCATCATGGGTGAATTCAACCTCAATTGGTTCTCCCCTAGTTCTAAACCACTTAAAGACCTCTGTGATGCATATGGTCTTACCCAGCTTAAGTCTGAGGCCACCTGCCCAAATCATAAAAATCCTGCAAATAGTACACTGTTGGACCTATTTGTTGTAAGTAAGCCCCACTTTACAGCTCACGCTAGCGTTTTCAATTACATTAGTGACCACAGTTCCATAGCCTGTGTGAGGGCTGTTTCTAAACCTATCTCCGCCTCTAGATATATATTCAAAAGAAGTCGTAATTTCTACTGCTGTGCCTTCCTTTCCGACCTAAAGAATACCAGATGGCAAGACTGGATGGGCCTTGCAGTCCTTATCTGCTGCCAACTTCTATGTTTATGTTTGTAAGACTTCTACCTAGCTACTGTGTCTTGAGGCCAATGGCCTGTTCCAAAACATAGTCTCAAATGTCACAGATAAACATGCCCCATTAGTTAAGAACATAGAAAAGAGACAGCAGAAAAGGACCACCAGGCCCACCTAGTCTGCCCATTTGCCTAGCATTCTCTAGGTTTGTTCCGATTTCCCACCCCCTCCCTTCAACAGCCCTCTATGTCTGTCCCAAGCCCTCTTGAACCCCCCAGTGTATTCTCACCCACCACTTCTTTAGGCAGCCCATTCCAGGTGTCCATCACCCTCTTGGTAAAGAAGTACTTCCTGATGTTACCCCTAAACATACCCCCTCAAGTTGGAGATCATGACCCCTTTTCCTGGGATACCCCATCAAATGGAGCAGGTTCTCTGTAGGCACTTTGTTGATCCCTTTCAGGTACTTAAAAGTCTCCTCTGTTCCAGGGAGTACATGTCAAGGGCTCCCAGTCTCTCTTCATCCGGCAAGTGGCCGAGCCCCTTCACCATCTTGCTTGCCCTCCTTTGTACCCGCTCCACTCTCTCCACTTATTTTTTTTGGTAAAAATAGAGTTAAAATTAGAACTTGGAAAAAGTCGTGCCCTTGGTTCACCGACAATCTAAAAGCAGCCCAGCGTTAACAGGGATGCCCTATGGAAAAGAGCACGCAAATCTAAACAGCCAACACACTGGGCAGCATTCAGAATGGCGAGGAATCAATGCACAAAGCTTATAAGGGCCAAGTAAGCCAAATACTTCCAGTCGGCACTGGACTCCTCATCTAACTCCCCTGCTATGTTCTGCAGAACACTGAAGGAAATTAAAGGGCACAGTCCAGCTAACTCCCTCCCCACCAAAATCTCATCTGGTGGTATTACCACTACTAGTAAACAGTCTGTTTTAGACTTTCTAAACAATCACTTCGCTACAGCTGGATTAGCTTTCGATACCTCTCCTGCAAATAAAGTGCACTCCCAGACCACTGTCCCTGACTTGGCCTGTTCAATCATAATCGCCCCCCCCCCCCGGAAGAAGGGCGGGTTCTCATTCTGCCCCATCATTTTCAAGCAAGTTGAAGATCTTCTACTGGGCCTTGATACAAGAAAATGCGTGGGTGCTGATCAGCTTGATCCATTCTTCCTAAAACTAGGTTATGTTCTGACTGTGCCCATTACTCATCTCAACATGTCACTTGCTCAAGGTGCTCTCCCATCGGTGTGGAAAATAGCACATGTAATCCTGCTGTTTAAGTCAGGTGAGCAGAGTGACCTTAATAACTACAGACCTGTATCTCTCCTTCCCATCCTAGCTGAATTACGGATCCATGACAGTCTGTCAACAAATTCCGTTGCCAACAGACTGTACAGTGGCACCTTTATGTCAACCAGTTTTGCGGTCGGCATAAAGGCAGTTACTTGGAACAGTGTTTTCTTCAGGGGGGCTTTCCCCCCTCCTTTGCACCCTCTGTAACAGAACTAATAGACTCCGCGCCAAAGCTGATTCAAGGAGGGGGTGCAAGACCACCAGAAAACAGTGTCAGGGTCCCACACTGACACCACAGTGACCTGTTGCTGTTGTCATTGTAGTGTCGGTTGAGGTAAAATTGTCGCCATAGGGAGTGCATACCCTAAATTACTCAAAACAAATTGTCAATTTACAACTAAGAAATCACCTAGAATCATTTAACATGCTTAACCCTGTAGAGTTCGGATTTAGACCGAATCACAGCACAGTATCTGCCCTAGCCAAGGTGACAGACTGGAAACTAGCACTCGACTCTAAACCCATATGGGTGACTAATTTCTTGACCTGAGCAAGGCATTTGACAAGGTGGGTCATGACCTATTTCTGCTCATACTACATAACATTGGTCTCAATTTCACTGCATTGCGATGGTTCTCTTATCTTATAGGCCGGCAGCTGCAAGCTAAGGTGGAAGGGGACCCTCTCCCTCTGAAAACACATCAGAGAGGTGTTCCACAGGGGTCTATATTAGGTCTGTTACCATTTGCAATTTATATCAATATCATCAACTCTGGTATCAACTCTGCAAACATCCACCTTTTTGCTGATGATACAGTCCTCTACATTGCCGGGCCCACCTTTGAACTTGCTGGAACTGCAACATGAATTTAACTCGTTACAGAAAACCTCCTGCATCCAAAACTTCTGTTAAATGCTAAAACAAACAAAGCCATGTTCTTTTCCCTGCACGTCAAATTAATAAACCACTGTCCCTTCGGTGTCACACCATAAATCACAACCCTCTGGGGGAACCACTAGAGTTAGTGGACATATTTAAATACCTGGGTTTTTGGATTGACCACAAGCTTTCCTTCTCTGATCATATTGAAGAACTGGTAAAAAAGTTAAAACAAAGACTAGTGTAGCCCCCCCCTACAAATGGGGGTTCGCGAAAAGTCTTCCTTGAGCTTGCCTAAATGCTCACTGCCAGGCTGGTGTTCTGCATTTTAGCAGTTTAAATGTATTGCCAGAGAGTGCCTGTATAGCCTCTGTGTACCGTCTCTAAGAGCTGCCTGGATTGCAGTCAGAGGGAGCTCTGTTAGAAGATGTACGTGTTTGCTGATCATTTGTTAGAGTAATAATAATATTGCAGTTTGTTCTAACCTGCCTTCTTTGCAGCATGGACAGTTCTGTTTGTTTCCATCATCTTGGTCCTGGACTGCAGAATGGGCCAATCAGTACATTTGGGACTCTAAAATGGAGTCTGCCTACAGGGGCTTGGTGGGGACAAAACTTGTAGGAATTTTAGTTTTTGGCTTTTGGCGCCTAAAATAACCTGGAGAGGGAGCCCTTGTTGTGACTGACAGATCAGCCAACCAAACCTTTTGGATCGTGGGGAAAGTCCCACACTGCTTGCAGTTTTAGTTAGATCTGAGTTGGGAAGTGAAAAAGTAACAGCTCGAGATAGTTCGAGCAGCAATCCATAGTGGATTCACGTGGGAGAACTGTGGAAAGGCCAGAGTTTGGCCTGCATCCCTGCCTGCTGTTCCTGAGAGGGAACTTGTGCCTTTTTTTTTTGGACTGAATCCGAATTTGGAGAGCGAATTAAGCCACTGAATTGTGACCAGACTTTAACCTGAAGAAGACCAAAGATTTGCTGAATGTGATTGGCCTGTCAGGACTTCCAGCTACCTCTAAACTCCCGGATTGTGCAGAGACTCTGTAATTGTGACCAAAGAGCCATTTGCCTGGTACAGTGGAATTTCCTTACATGTGAATGTGCTGTGTGCTTATAGTGGGTCGTGATTTGGTTCCCCACTGTGTGTCTGAACTGTGTTTTGCTTGCTGGAGGCTGTATCCAGCTCCATGGACTGAATCTGTATCCATTTCCATTTGCCTGGGCTTTGCTACACTGGCCCAGCCAGAATACCTGCAACGCAGAGAAAGACATCGACAAGAGACCGGCCTAGGGATCAGTCTCCTGCTCAACGCCTTGAACAGGAACGATCTCGGTGATTCGTGTGGACCCTGCTTCTCCGGGAACTCCAGCTCAACAGCCTGCAGTCTTGATTTCTTCCTGCCTGTGTCCAGTATTGGGTATTGTGAATAAACATCAGGGTAGCTCCCTGTAACAGCTAAATCTCAAAGTGTTGTCATCTGATTATCTTGTTGCCTTTTCTTTCATGAACTGAGCCCTCCGGCTCCGGATTACAAATAGTGTGCGTTGTGCATGTTGCTTTCTTCCATCACTGGGCCCCAACTAGCTGCAATGCTCCTGGCTAGCCGACTGTTTTCCTACCAGGGTACCCAGTGTGTGTGACTGTGTAGGGACTCTGAACTGCATGCATAACTGTCTGATTGATATACCTTTTAAGCAAATCAAACTGATTACGCCCCTCCCTTGTTCAAGTCCCCTGAATAAATCAGATCTAACTCTTTTTGCATTTAACCCGACTGTGGTTCCAGTTTTTGCCAAAAGTATTGTACTGTTGCTATTTGCTGTGCTTAACTTTATTTTACAGGGGGTCCCCAGGGTCAAGCTAGAGGAACCAGCCCTGATGGTAAGTGCAAACAGTGTGGGTAATTGCCTGGTGAATAAGGGTCATTGTGAAAGTAATTATTGTACTGTATATTGTTCAGGCCACTAGAAGGGAAAGAGGGGGATTACAGTGTCCCGGAGGGCTGTGCTCAGGTTAGCTTGACCACTAACAACCCTGACCTCCGGGTGGAGGCACCCATTTCATTACCCAGGCCCTTTAACCTGCTACTAGCCAAGCAGGCAGGGGTAGTAGCCCTTGGAATAGCACTACCTAGGGGTTACACTAGGTCCCTTTTTCCGAATTAAACACTTACTAATACAGGATGCCAAAAGAAGACTGGTGCAAACTACTTTCCTCCATCTCCTGGACTATGCCAACTTTCTTTATAGTCATGGACCCAGCGCTGCATTAACCAAGCTCGACACCCTGTATCATAGAGTGCTAAGGTTTATTACTGGAGCACTGTACTCTACCCATCATTGCTCCCTCTATTCCCAGCTTGGTTGGAAGTTATTTAAATCCAGAAGACTAAAAAACGCAGCTACTTGGACCTATAGAGCACTTACTAACAAGCTCTCCCAATACATTTCCAATTGCCAGCTAACTTGTAACCCTGGAAGTAACTCCCCGAGAATCCACTCCTACATCTCTCTCAATACTCCTAGAATCAGAACGCACTTTGCAGATCTTTTATGAGCCATGCCATTCCTGTCCTTCGGAATAATCTCCAAAAACCATGAAACTATCAAATTCTGTTAAAATGGTCACCTTTAAAACTCTGCTCGCACGTTCCATTAAAGATACTTGAATCCACAGGGTTCTCACCCTTCGAGCTCCTGTTTGGCCCAAGGGTAAAGGACACCCTGATTTGGTAAGGGATGAATGGGAGAGCGAGCTTGCTCCACAAAGGAAATCTGTCATGGAATATGTCCTGAATTTCAGATCATGGTTCAAGCAGCTCATGGAGTTTGCCCAGGAGCACCTAGCCAGTGTACAACAGAGACAGAAGACATGGGACCAAAGCCAGGGAGTATGAAGTCAGGCAATGGGTGATGGTATTCATCCCCATCCAGAATAACAAATTATAGGCGGCTTGAGAGAGGCCTTACTCAGTGATCAGGAGGGTGAATGATGTTAATCATGTGGTGGAGCTACCAAACAGGAGGCGCATACAGCAAGTTTACCATGCAAGCATGATGAAACCTTAACATGACAGAGATGAGATGGTCCTGGCTGTGTGCAGCTATCGGAGGAGGGAGCAGAAACAGACCAGCTGGATCACAGAAGCAGATCCGCTGGTGGATCTCATGGTAGAGGTGAAGGGAGAATCCCCAGTGGATATTGTCACCCTCTCAGAAAGGCAGAAACCAGCCCAAGCTGCTGACATGAGTGAGGTGCTACGTATATCTGGTGAAATGTTCACAAGGAAACCAGAGTATACCATGCTGGCAGAGCACCAGGTGGATACAGGGTCCGAAGCCCCGCTGATGCAACCACCTCTAAAGAGTACCAGAAGAAGTAAAACATACCATAGAGGGGGAGATCAAGAAGATGTTGGCTCTCCAGGTGATCCAGGAGTCTAGCAGTCCCTGGGCCTCCAAAGCAGTACGGAGTCACCCCAAAAAATGGCTCCATGAGGTTCTGTGTCGACTACTGCATGTTCACCAGTTGCACAGAGTCGGACGTATACCCCATGACCAGGATGGATGAGATTCTAGAGAAATTAGGGGGCGCCCTTTTCCTGTCCATGGTAGACCTGACAAAGGGTTACTGACAGGCATCCCTGACCCCCAAAATCAGAGAGAGGTCAGCCTTCGTCACCAGTTTGGCTTGCCTGAGTTCAAGATAATGCCATGAAGAATGTGCCAGCCACCTTTCTGCTGCTCATGGATCACATTCTGAATACAGCAGGAGACTTTGTTCTGGCATACATGGATGACACTGCCATTTATAGCCAGACCTGGGAAGATCACGTCAGGCATGTGATCAAGGTGTTCTGATGACAGCAGGACACTGGGTTGACAAAGGTGTATAAGTGCCAGACAGTAATTGCAGAAGTGTCATACCGTAGGCACAGGGTGGGCAATGTGTACATCTGGCCTGAGTCAGTGAAAATTGAGGCCATCCAGGCTTGGGCCACGCCCATGACCAAGAAGAAAGTACAGGCTTTCCTAAGGATGGCAATGTGCTGAATTTTAGCTCCATGGCCCATGCCCTGTCCAATCAGATCAAGATAAAAATGCTGGAACATATTCAGTGGACGGAAACCAGTGATACTGCATACTCGCCAGCCCAGACTAAACTCTTAGGTTTACTCTGCATGCAGATACATCTGATCATGGGCTAGGCACAGTTCTGAGTCAGGTTATGAAGTCTGGGAGAAAAGAACAGTTTAAGAACTTACCACAACAGTGTATCTTCCGAGGGGACCTCAGTCATCAGGTTACAAGGTAGGAACCTTCGCCGTCTGTGAAGAGGAATCCACATGGAAGATTTCCAGCAGTACAACTAGGGCTGCCCATGCCATCAATGTCACCAACCCTATATTGGCGTGGGTGGCTCCTTTTGAAGATGAAAGGAACAAGGCTTATGCCCTGGAGAACCGAGGAGAGAGAGAAGGACACAGCTCTAGATGGAAACAGCAGATAGCCAAGTCCTGAATGGGAGCGGTGGGAGGGAAATCATACCCGATGACTGAGATCCCCTCAAAGATCTACTGTTATGGTAAGTTCTTACGTAACTGTTCTATCTTCTTCGGGGGTATCTCAGTCACCAGGTTATTCCGTAGAACAAGTACCAAGCAGAGACAAGAGTAATAGGCAGTCTGGGAGGCTGGATCTCCATAAACTTAAGACAGGAGTCCTTGTATCACAGCCCTGCCAAATCCTGCATGGGCTCTGAAGCAATGTCCAGACTGTAATGCTTGGTGAAAGTGTGGACTGTACTCCAGGTGGCTAACGCACAAATGTCAGCAGCAGAGACCCCTTTATAACAAGTCACCAAGGTAGCCATGCCACTGGTGGAATGAGCTTTGACAGCACCAGACAGTTCTTTGCCTTACTTATTGTAGCAGAACACAATGCAATTTGCCAACCATAAACTGAAATGCCCTCTCTACCTGGGGCAAAAGAAACAAACAACTGCTTAGACTTTCTGGATTCTTTAGCCCAAAGCAAGTAATACTTCAAGGTTCTGTGCATATCCAACATATGAAGCAGTGCTTCCCCTGGATTGGCATGCTCAGGAAAATAAACAGGAAGGTGGATAGACTGATTTTGCGTGAACTGAGACCACCTTAGACAGAACCTTAGGATCTGTGCACAAAGATACCCTGTCTTTGTGAAATATCAAATAAGGTTCCTCACACCAGAGGGCCTGAAGCTCTGAAATTCTTTGAGCAGAAGTAATTGCAACTAAAAAGAGCGCTTTCCAGGAGAGCGCAAATCACAAGTCGCGACTGGCTCAAAAGGAGACAGGGTCAACTTTTCCAAAATAAAATTAAAGTCCCAAGCCGGGACCAGGGAATGGATTGGGGGGTTTCAGGTGCAGGATGCCCCAAGAAAGGTATGGGAAACATCCAGCTGAGGAACAGTGCAGTCACCCATGGGTTCACGAAATGCAGAAATAGCCAAAAGGTGTACCTTGAGGGAGGAATATTGGAGACCTAAGTCACACAAATAAATCAGGTAGTCCAGGATATGATTCACAGGGCAGATGAAAGGGTCCAGGAAATGTTTGGCAGCCCAAATGGCAAACTGCTTCCACTTCATAGCATAAGTAGCACGAGTAGAAGGCTTGCGGGCAGCCACCAGGATGTCCGCCACCCTGTCAGAGACCCCAAACCTGGCAATGTCTACATTCTCAGAAGCCAAGCATGGAGAGGGAGAGACCTGAGATTGGAATGGACCAGGGTCCCTCGATCCTGGGTCAGCAGATTCCTGCAAAGGGGCAGAGGGACCAGAGGTTCCTCTGCCAGCTGTTGAAGCAGAGGGAACCATATCTGGTGGGGCTAGAATGGAGCCATCAGAATTATGCTGTACCCCTCCATTTGTAGCTTGATCAGCACCCTCTGTATTAGTGGAAACAGAGGGAAGGCATACAGAAATCTCCCGCTCCAAGAGAGGGACGTGTCTCACCAAAAAACTCCAGATCCTGGATCTAGCGAGGAGAAATTGAGCAGTTCTGTGTTGAGTGGGGACGCGAACAGATCTTATGCTATGAATGAGAGGAGCTCCCATTCATGCATGCTGGACTGAGTCCTGTTGAGACTGTCCGCCAGGGTGTTTAAGACACTGAACACATGGACCGCAAGGAGTGTCAGACTGTGCTCCAGTGTCCAATACCACACTCGCATGACCTCCATGGAAAGGGGACATGAATGAGTCCTGCCCTGGTTGTTGATACAGCAGACCACACTCAAGATTGTTCGACTGCACCAGCAGTTGGCCTGGAGCAAGATCCTCCTGAAAAGCCTTCATGGCATAGAGCACCGCTCTTTTCTCCAGGACACTGACATGCAGGGCAGCTTCCCACTGAGACCAGAAGCACTGGGTTTAAAAGGGACCCAGGTGTGCTTCCCATCCTAGACCTGAAGTATCTATGGTTAGGATCTGATGCAGGGAAGAAATCTAGAAAGGGACCCCTTGAAGATTTGAGGGGTCCATCCACCACTGCAGTTCTCTGTATACTGGAGAGAACACCAGGACTTGTTGGTCCAACTCATCCGTGCACTGGTCCCACTTCACTCTGATGGTCCACTGAAGGGTGCACATGTGAAGTCTGGCCAGTGGAATGGTGGGAATGGCTACTGCCATTAGACCCAATAGTCTTAGGTACAGTCTAGCAGGAATGTGCAGACACTGAGCGACTTCCTGAGCCTGGCCATAAGGCATTCTGCTCAGAGTCCAGGACTGCCCCTATGTATTGTAGTCTTTGGGATGGTACCAAAACAGACTGACAGGTAGACTGTTATGCCCAGAGAGTGGAATAGATGGAAAGTGCACTCCAGAGTCAGCAGGAGCTGTTCCCTGGACAGGGCCTTGAGAAGCCAATCATTCAAGTAAGGGAAAACATACAGTCCAACTCTTCTGAGAGCTGCTGCGACCACTGCTAAGCACTTGGTAGACACGCGGTGCAGAGGATAAGCCAAAGGGCTGCACTTTGAACTGGTAATGCTCATCCTGAAAGGCAAAGTGAAGAAACCTCCTGTGAGGAGGAAAGACTGAAATGTGCAGGTAACTGTACTGCATGTCCAGACAGCAGAGCCAGTCCCCGGTCTTGAGGAGCGGCACGAAGCCTGGCAAAGCTACCATCTGGAACTTTTTGCACTGGACAAAGAGACGGAGGTCCTTGAGGTCTAAGATGGGTCTCAGATCTCCAGTCTTTCTGGGGACCAGGAAGAACCTGGAATAGAACCCTTGGTTTATCTGACACCTTGGCACCAGTTCAACTGCCTGCTTGCGCAGAAGAGACTGTACTTCCTCCCAGAGAACAGGCAGGGGGACCGGGGGATAGTTTGAGGGTGGTGAAGGGATATCTGGAGGCCGTTGGATGAGCTCCAGGGTGTGACTGCTCTCTATGATCTGCAAGATCCAAGCATCTGAAGTTATGGTTCTCCATTGATTGAGATGGTGTGAGACCAAACCTCTTGACCACCACCTCCGGGATCCAGGCCAGAGGAAAGGGGTCTGGCAGGGAGTCAAGCTGAGGTGGGACCAGCTGTGGAGGCTGGTCTATCATTTCTGGAACACTTGGCCACCGGTCCAATATTGGAGGGGATGGGCAAGGAAGACTGGGCTCTGCACTTTCCTTGGGTGTAGGGACCCAAGCCTGGCCTACTGGCCTGTCTACGAAAAGTAGACCACCCTCTACCATGGGGCTGAGTGTGGTAGAGAGAATGCACAGACTTGCTGGCTATGCCAGAGGCCCGCAGATAATTAATGAAGTCCTGGACATCCGGGCCAAAAAGCTTTGTGCCACTGAAAGGGGTGTTAAGCACCTTGTTTTGCACATTTTCTGCAAATCCAGAGACCCTAAGCTATGAGTGCCTACGACGGCATATGCCTGTGGCAGCTGCCCTAGCCACTGTGTTGGCCATGTCATACAGGGCCCTGAGGAAATGTTTATTGACATCTTCCGCAGTTTGCAAACACTGGAGCAATTCCTGCTTCTGGGAACCATCTGGAAGGGCTTGAGCAGCAGCTTTGCCCTTTCTCCAGTTGGCATTCTGGAATGTAACCATATGTGACTTGTTTACAATCCTTAGGCCGAAAGTAGAGGAGGCATAAACTCTTTTACCCCAAAGGTCAATGCTACAGGATTCCTTGTCTGAGGGAAAGGAACTAAGGTGCTTTGGTGCCTTAGACCTGTCATGGGCTGTCTTGATGACCACAGTGTCAGTTTCAGCCTGGGCAGCAAAATAAGGAAGGCCCTGAGGAGCACTGTAAAGCTTGTCTGCCCTGCGTGGCATAGCTGGCACCATGTCTGGCCTGTGCCAGGCTGCCGTAGTGGCATTTTTCAGGGCTGGCAGCATAGGAGGAATAATCTTAGGAAAGATTCAAAAATCTCCAGGAAGTCCACCAGGTCTTTCCTGGCGACATCCTCCTCCTCAGTCTGGAAGCCCATAGTGGCAGACAATTGCTTCATGACATGGAAAAAAGTGGCATCCTCGGGAAGAGACCTTGGAGTATGCTTGACTGAGTCCTCATTGACTGAAGATGCAGTGGACTTAGAGATGAGGATTTTTTCCTCTTCCTCTTCATCCTCTAGGTCATCTATGAGGATGAGATCAGGATGGTACTCCTCCTCGATGATTACCTCTTCGCCTGGGTCCAGGTCGGCAGTGGTCATTGGTGGCCCATGGGGAGATTCCCATGGTTGACGAACAGTTGTCGACGATGAAGCTGCCACTAGTGCCGGTGACAAGGGTCTGTTGAAGGCACCTAACTGATGAACTAATACACTGGTAAACTTGACAAGTACTTCATTCAGATCCATGGTCGTTGTCGACGGAAGGGGGATTCGACAGCACGGTAGCCAACGACCCTTCATCCTGAGAGCCTGATGAGCCTGTAGCACTTAGAGAGAAAGGGGCAGGTTTGGATGGAGTAGTCAATGAGCCCATCGACGATGGTGGAGGGGCAGACGACCCAAAGGTCGATAGCTGAGTGCCCTGTGAGTCGGGCAGTGAAGCTGCTGGTATGGGTCTGGTAGGAACAGAGACCTGGACAGCTGGTCTCTTTTTCTTAGTAGACGCGGTCAACGAACAGCCCCCCCGATGAAGGAGAGACCAACGGGAATGGGATGGCCGCCAGGCGGAGCAGTTGTGATCCCGAGCCCAGTCTTTTTTGTGATTTTTCCCCCCAAGGAGTTGTCTCAGGCCTGGGATCTTGAAGATCCAGTGGGCGACTGAGTGGCCAGAGCCCTGGAGGACCCCTGCCTGGAGCTGGCTACCTGTTGCATGAAGGCTCTAAAATAATTCATGGATCATCTGAGGGAGGTTTGATTAAACTTCTGGCAGAGCTCACAGTTAGAGACATTGTGGTCAGGCCCAAGACAGCAGACACAGAGTGTTCGTCTGTAGAGACAATCTTTCTGCAGTGGCAGCAATGGAAAAAGAAGGGGATTAACTCTCCACATAAACAAAAAAAAAAATCTCAAACAAAAGATTTTGGTAAGGGTTGTAGGAAAAAGTGCTGCCATAGGCCGAAGAAGGCGCAAACACTGCGACAAAGCTTTCATAGAGACTGCGCTAGCAAGTCGATGGTGGGAAAGAACTGAGGAGGGAGCAGGGCCAACCATGCCTATATAGGGTTGGTGATGTCGGAAGACGTTGATGGTGTGGGCAACCCCAGTTGTACTGCTGAAAATCTTCTGTGTGGATTCCCCTTCACTGATGGCGAAGGTTCCTATGGTGTAATCTGATGACTGAGATACCCCCGAAGATCACTCAAGTTGTGTACCTGAAAATGAAGCTGCAGCCCAGAGAGGATGCTTATGCCACCATAGAGAAGGAATATCACCCCGGTTATGGATCACAACCCCCTTACATAGTTCTCCAGAACCAGTGACCAGAACGCAAAATTCGTAAGGTGGCATCTGCTGCTGCAGTCCTAGAACAGGAACATTAGGCACTGCAGCGAGTAGCAGCACAGCATTGCATATGGGCTGTCCAGACAATAGCTCGTGCCCTTTTTGCTTCTGTTTATATTCAAGTAGGAGAGACACTACAAGAAACTAATGTGGGGGTCGCCCAGAGTGAAAAGACACCATAGCAGTGGAAGCAAGCAGACACGCATGAAAAAACAATTATTTAGTGACACTAAAAGATTTCTTTCTTTGGGGAAGGGGGGATTTAGAGAACAGTTATGTACTTACCATAACAGTATATCTTCTAGAGAACCTCTACCATTAGGCCACACCTTTAGAACTACAGCCGTCAAGCACTAGGAACACATGATAACTTTTGCTAGTCAGGGACTGCCCATGATGTCATACATCAGCATGTACACGCGTGGGCATCCCCATCGCTCTTCAGTTCTCTGCTGGAGGTTAGGCTCGGAGGACTGGCCCCCGTAGGGAACCAGGAGATCAGACCAGCACCAAGCATACAAGGTAATATAAGGTGCTAGATATAACAGCCCTGGATTAGTGTTAGGAGTAATATCTAAGGTAACCATCACTGAAGCGGAAAGGGAACAGAGGGAGGAACAGCATGCCCTAATGAAAGAGACTCTCTTGAAGATCTGCTGTTATAGTAGGTACGCAACTGTTGTATTTTCTTTGAAGATATCTCTTCCATTAGGTCACACCTTTGCAACAAGTTCCAGGCAGTCCCAAACAGCACTGGGAGGTTAGTACAATCTAATACAGTCAAGACAAGAGGTCCTGCAGCACAGCAAGTGGAAAACCAGCACATTTATGGGAGAAGATGTCCAGACCGTATTGTTTAGTGAAGATGTGGACAGTGTTCTATGTAGCTGCGGCACAAATGTCAGCAGCAAGGACATTTCTGAAACAAGCAGCAGAGGTGGCTATTCCCCTTATGGAATGACCACAAAATGCACCAGGAATTTCCTTACTGTACTTCCAACAACAGAATGTAATACAATGTGCCAGCTATTTGGACAGGCACTGTTTAGATATGGGAGCACCCTCATTCCCCAGAGGCAAATGAAATGAAGAGCTGAGAGGACTTTCTGCAGTCCTTGGTGTGAGTCACATAATATCTCAATATTCTATGTACATCTAAAGTACAGAGTAATGCTTTACCCTGACTGGCAGGCTTGGGATAGTAAACAGGAAGGTGTATCTGATTCAGTGTAAATTCAGATACATCCTTCGTAAACACCTAGGGTCTATATACAAAGAAAGTCTATCTTTGTGAAAAATCAGATAGTGAGGCTCATGCACATTAGGGCCTGCAGCTCTGAAATCCTTCTAGCAGAAGTAATGACAACTAAAAATAGAAATCTCCATTACAGAAAATGTATGCCACAAGTCACGACCAGCTCAAACGGAGCAAATATCAGTTTTGCAAGCACAAAATTCAAGTCCCAGGGAGGAACTGGATTATGAATAGGAGGTTTCATATGCAGAATACTTTTCAAAAGTATGAGACACCTCCAGTTGAGCAACCATACATCCATCAATAAGGGCACAGAAAGTTGATATAGCGGCCAAATGCACCTTAAATGAGGAATACTGTAGGCCGGAATCTGACAGGGACAGCAAGTATTCCAGCACTGTCTTTACAGGACATATGAACGATTCCAAATTCTTGGAAGCAGCAAACAAAGTGAATCGCTTCCACTTCAGAGAATACGTATGCCTGGTAAAAGGCTCTCTAGCCACAATCAGAACTTCAGCAACTTTAGAGGATACAACAAAACGTGCCACAGCTATGTTTTCAGGAGCCACGCATGGAGATATAGGGACTGCAAGTCTGAATGGACCAGGGACACAGGGATTTCCAGTCTGGATGGACCAGGGACCCCCTGTCCTGTGATAACAGACCTCGACACAATGGCAGAGGTACTGGAGGCTCCACTGCCAGTTGTTTTAGGAATGGAAATCATATTTGATGAGACCATAATGGTGCATTGAGGATGAGGGTAGCACCTTTCATCTGCAGTTTGGGGAGGACTCTCTGTATTAGGGGAATTGGGGGAAATGAGTACAGGAATTTCCTTTTCCAAGAAAGGGACAACATGTCTCACCAGAAAACTCCAGGTCCTGCAGCGAACGAGCAGAAACATAGCAGTTTTGCATTGGTCTGCTAATACATTTTGGGTACCTCGGAGATGCATGGCTGATGGGTGGAGGCCGTGGGACAGAGCCCAGTACCATTCTCACATTGCCTCCCTGCAAATAGGCATACAGATTGTCTAGTGTACCTACCTAGCCAACAAAAGCTAAATAAATAAAAATGCGATAAGAATGAGTGCCCCCCCCCTTGTTTGTTGATGTAATGTATCACACTGGCGTTGTCCATCTGTATTAACAGAGGACCTGGTGTTAAATGCTCCTGGAATGTCTGGAGACTGTATAGAAATGTAAATTATGTGCCTATCACAGTTCTTGATCTTCCCGTACATCTTCACCATTCATCACTGGTGGGTACCAGCTGGAGGTGCAGGACCCCGTGGGAAGCTTTGCTTAGAAAAAAAAAAACAACTGCTAAGAGGGAGGGACGCACGGGGATGGCACTGCCCTCTAGGCCGATGCACTGCATGGTGCTCGCGAGTTCGACAGTAACAGACACCATCCCATTCACTCCCTCAGTTCTACTCACTGGAAAGGAAAGTAGATAAGAGAAAAATAAGGGTGGAGGGTGGGCAAGCCTGTCCAAAGGGATAGCAAAAGGAAAGGATATAAACTGAAAAAGGAACAAGCCGACAGGTGAGGACAGAGGTTTTTTTTTTTTTTTTTTTAATTAAGCCAAAGAGGGTGTGGATCAGGGGCCCCAACCTCTAGCAGAACCGAGACAAAAGAAGGAGCAGGAAGAGCGGGAGGTGAGTGGAAGACTAATAAAATGAACACTCCCTCACATCATTCCCCTGTGGGCCCAAAACAACGGATGTTGCTCAGCTCCTTATACAAGAAGCCACTGCACCCCCCCTTTCATTTTTTTTTTTTTTTAAAGCTTGAGGGCCTAGCCCAGGGCTGGGAACTGAAATCTAGGAGAGGGGAAACTTACCCTCACAAGAAAAGGGGGTTGAGGAAACACTGCCGGCAATAGCTTTGGCCCACTAGGGAAACACTAGGCCTTGATGCCCCCTCTCTCCCTCCATTTTATGGCTAGGAGAAGGGGAAAGGGGTCCAAGAGATAACCCGCCCCCCTTGTCCTGCCTAATTTTAGATAAGATCCAAGGACTCAGGGCAGAAGAAGATCCCGTATCCCACACCACTGAGTAGGAGACCGAACGAGACAGGACCCTGTAGGCATCCTGATCTCGATGTCTAAGGACTTAGGCCTCTAGCAGTGGGCTAAAAGGCAGAAAATGAGACATATCGAGTCCCTGGGCCCCCATCCCTGACAGAGGACCAGGGAGTATCCCATAAAGGTGGGGTACTACAGCAGAGCCAACCCCGGCAGTGCACAAGAAGGAACCCTGGGGAGTCAAAGAAAGGGGCCAGAGCCCCCTACTTGCCCAAGATGGGTCCCTGTTGCTTCCAGAAAGTGGCAGGGAACCCAGAGGTACCAGTGGGACTGAGCCCACAATTAGCCTCAATTAGGGAGGGAGAGCAAGCAGGGAGGAGGCACTGCTAAGAGACTGAAACCCATGAGGGGATAGAGGGTGGGAAGGGTGATGCTTGGCCAGCTGGTTATGACTGTTCTTTGATATTTGTAATATAAACATGTAGTGTGTGATTGTCTCCATAAGACCATCTGGGCTATGGGTGCTTCCTTCCCCCACCCCAGGTTTTACTGGGAATACGGAATATATTAACCTGAAACCAGGAGGTAATTAAAAGACTAGAGAGACTTAATTAAGGGTCTCCTGTTTCTGACTTAATTAGAACTGACCCAGCTACCAGGATATCGAGCTCATAAACTTTTATGACTTCTTAAGAGGAAAAACATGTTCCCACCATGGTGCTAAAATTATAAAAATCCTTTCATCTGCCTTGGGAACAGAAGCTGCTCAAGATCAGAGAAAATGTTAATTTAGCAGTCATATTTGGGAAATGAGGTTTTGCTGATGTCACCTTATTTAATATACCTCCTGATAGGACACCCTGTTTGTATATTTTTTTTATATTCTAAAGGAGTAGCTAGATGACATCATGGAAGGGGTGTGTGAGAGAGACCATTTAAACTGAATACTGAGGCTGAACTTAGTGACATTTCCTTTTGGACTCTTAAGAAACAAGATCTCTAACTTAGGCACTTAGAGGTAATACATTAGATAGAAAAGATCTAAATGTACTCTGGTAGGAGTTTGTCTGTAGTTTTCCTTGATGTGATTATATGCTTTGTGATACAGTGTTCTGTGTTTACATTTAACATATTTTTATCCATTTTTTAAGTAAACCATTCATTTGAAAAGACTGCCTGGGTGTGTCTTCAAAGTTCTTTTTGCATGCGATGTAAACGTGGTTAAGTTGACAGCTGTTCTGAAGGGCTTGATGGTGTTACCAAACTGGGAAAAGGTAAGAATATACCCAAGGTCTTTTATAGAGTTTTAAGGGTTCATTTTGGATACCTGGTTAGGTGCCCTTAGGCGAAAAGCATCTGGCATCTCCCCCGAAGAGCAGATCATCTAAGCCTGTACATTTTAGATGCGCTAGCATGGGTTTGGATTTTGAATCCCCCCAGAACTTGAGACCAAAGGGGATTCGGACCCACAAGCAGACAGGAGGGTTACCCTGTCTGTTACCTGTTCACAATACTGCGCTTGGAGGTTGACACCGTGGGAGCAGAGGGCCTGACCTGCTGAGTGCGGTTTGTGATAGACTGGTCGGCAGCGGTGCAGATAAATTTGGTAACACAAGCTTTAACTGTTCAGTGTGTCAGCTTAATACTGTACAGCTCACTTGCAAAATAAGGCAGTGATTTATTTTTAAAAAGGACACAGAACTGTATCATTTTGCTTACAGTCAAGTTCTCACCTGTTTAATTTTTTTTCTAAAGTGCAAGTTAGAATAGCTGTAGTTAATGAAGAAGATGGCTTCCCACTACAGCGGGCACACTGTAGACTACTTGAGGCAGTTGTGCCAAGACAGAGGAGTCCTGTATGAGGGGAGAGACACCAAGCAGAACCTCATGGATGCCCTGATGGCAGCAGATGCCCAGAGCATCGAGCCAATGACTGTGACAGTAAGGGACCAAGCCTTGAGCGTGGAGGGGCTAGCAGCCAGTGCAGCGTCCAGATCCAGTGAGGATAACAGCAGGGCCAATGAAGGGCCACAGCAGCAGGGGAAGGTCATCAGCATTCTGGAACCAGAAGCACTCAGGTTGCAGACTGAGTTGCGCAGAATGGAGCTGGAGTTCCAGAGAGATGCTGAGCGAGAGAAACAAGCTGAAGAGGGAGCGTGAACAGCAAAAGGCTGACCGGGAACAGCGGGAGGCTGACCGTGAAGAGCATGAGTGCCAGCAAGCTGCAGAGGAGAAGAGGGAGCGAGAACAGTGAGAAGCTGAACATGAGGAGTCATGATGTCATGGATTATGATGTCAGAGTGACATACTGGATGACGTGTTGGGGAGGACAGCTGGAGGGTCTTACGGTCTGATGGAGCCTGAAAGAGTCAGTTAGGTCTGGGACTACGGACAAGCTACCATCCAAGTGTTCCAAGTCTGCCCTGATTCACCAGGGTGTCTGTGTGGTAAGTCATTCTGCCTTGCTAAAGAGAGAAAAGAATATTTTTCTTTCCTGTGTGTAACCCACTGTCAGAACATTTTCTCTTCCATTTCTGTATCATTACTGTTCCCCATAATCTTGCTGTAATGTCCTGTGTTATCTGTGTAAATATCGAAGTATTAAAATACCATATTTTTACATACTTCATGTTCCTACGACTGAGTCCTTTGAAGTACAGCTAACTGATTTATAACTGACAAAACTGTTTCTATCTCTGAATAGAAGGCTACCATTACCATATTCTGTTGACAGACAGGGGTGGGTCAGTTGCCCTTGAGGAAGGAGCACTGTACTGTGTGAGCAGTGTCTCTGAAGGGACTCAGACCTGGGGATGCCCCAGGAGCATGTCTGTGCTGAGTGATGGCAACTACTGATTATCCTCGCAGGCATCTTAAGGGTTCGAGAAAGCTGGTAACACTGACAGAAGGAGTCTGGGAAAGACCAGTTTGCCACACTCTGTTTTGAGTGTTGGAGACCAAGCTTCCTCCTCAAACTCTAGTGAAGCAAGGACGCAGTTCAATCCCAACCAACTGCAGTTACAGGAGGGCAAGTCTTCTGATCTTGCAGCAGACCAAAGCAAGCGAGGTAGATATCATGTGGGTCTAACCTCGACATCTTGTTTCAGGTAGTACATGATTTTGGAAGCTAGAAGAGTGGTCTGTCATTTTCTTGCAGTCCAGATCCATCCAGTACACCATCAGAAGAAAACAGCATGGAATATCTGATGTTACAAACTGGAAACAGAAACCACCAAGCAAGATGCAATACAGGGGAAAAACTACCGAAAAAGTGGCAAACTAGTCAAAACTTAAGAAACCACAGGCAGCTGCTACCAAAGGGAGAAGCTTACATTTCCAACAGAAAGGAAGCTTAAAGCACAGAGGGGCAAGGGCATGAAACTAGGTGGAGAAGCTAAAGCTCTAACCAAATGGCTTTCAGAGGACTTTGAGCATGCTCAGTATACTGCACCAATATGACTAGGCAGGAAGAAACCAGTTGTTCTATATTGAGATCCTGAAAAAAAAAAATTGTTTTTACAATGTTTTCATAGCAACAGTAGCATTAGTTTAGTCACTAGAAACTGTGGACCAATATTTGTCAAACAATAAAAACTGCTTTACATTAACTATTCTAAGCCTGTCATTTTGATTTGTGACATCAATGACTAGATATTGTAGCTTGAAGGAGCACACCACTATTTAAACCTGCACCAATGTCAGACTATCTTCCCATAGCTTCAGGGACACCTCTAAACAGGTAATGACCTACAGATGCAGATGAAGCTTACTATTCGTCATAAATAAGCTGGTTATTTGCATAACATGGTGGGGAGAACTCCTGCATAGGTCAATAGGATAAGATAATTTATTCGGCCCTTATCAGATAAACCAGACACTGTTGATGACCTGAATAAATAATTCAAAATCCACTGGAATAAAACATGCAAAGACAAAAGGTACAGGATATATAATCATCTAAAGATCACTTAGACACTATACAATTAGAATTTTCTATTTCTTAAACTCCTGAAAAACGCAGCATGAATGAAGCCTGTATATACAATGTACATATCTATACATCAGCTGGCTCCCCATGGGCTTACCTTTCAGCTCCCAGCTTACCCCCCATGGCAGGGGCAGCTCAGAAGCCGTGAAATGGATCCTGAGGCAGGAGGCATGTCATGTCACTGGGTTCAGGGCCTGTGAAAGGTCGGTTCCATCATGCTGACCAGCCCGGTTTTCTCATCCTGTGTTTTGGTCTCCAGGGAGGGCGGCAATGCAATGGTGACTAGACAGCCCTATCCATGCTCCCGCATGCAGGAGGTTGGCAGTCACCACTCCTCCAACCCCCAGTGCTGCAACCCCTTGGCTATCCTACCCCTAGCCATGCTAAGTGTTAGGCTTACACTGGGCAACCCATTCCTCCCCCCCGGAGAGCAATCCATCAGATGCTCTATCCTCTTTCCCCCAAGCCGACCCTCCAACCTCTCGAGTACACTCCCAAACACGGGTTGTCAGTGCTGTAGGTGGTAGCATTGCTGCACTGGCGGGCAGGCTCTCCACCTTCATTTGTGATCCCATTCCAGTATTTAGATTAGGTCTTACATGAGGTGGACTACTGGTATTTGCATTTGTCTGCATGTTCTGGTTTGCCAAAAAATATATTTTTACATTTTAGATTTGTTTCTGTTAATGATGGCAAAAGACCGCAAGCTAAGAGTCATCAATAAAGTAAAAAAAATAAAAAATAAAAGCAGTCAAATATACATTCGTTAATGAGTAATAATAGCTATTACGTGTCATGCAGCCTCATCTCTGGTCGAATTCTACTCTATGTGGTCTAACACAAAAATATTTAATAGTAATATTTGTAATTGTAAAAAGTGTAGTATTTGCATGCATTTGTCCCAAAAAGCATTTGTCTTGCATAGCTCTAATTTAGATATCATCTGGCTACTTTATTTTTACTTTAGGAAGGGGCATTTTATACACACACACACACACACACAGAAATGAGCCTCAGCTCGGTGTACTTCTCATGGTCGCCAGTTTACAAATACATACTGTAAATAGGCAATTTTAAAGCTTTCTCACTTCAGTATTTCAAGGAGGTACTCCACATGATCTATGAGATTATTAACTACTTTATTAGTTAGAAGCTTGAATATTTTTAGCATCAAATCGGATCCCGACACAGAAATCTGTTTTGTAACAAGTGAAGTACATGATCAGTAACTTAAGCTAAAATAATCTTCTAACACATGACAAGGCAGGGTTATGGCCTGGTGACGGTTTTGTACCTGTGAGATCTTTGATACAGTTATATCGCAGTTTACTAAATATGTTACAAAAAATAACCTTGCAAAAATGTGTTGAATTCCTTCCTCTCCAACCCAAGGTAAAAGACCATGTTACAAATGTTGGTGACGTACAGTCCAGTGAGAAGCTTATTCCTAAAGTGGATCCTTCCTTTATACATAAATAGCATCCAGAAAGGATTACATTTGTCTGCTCAGTTGTATGTAGAAAAAATATGGAACATTTGCACAGAAATCCAGCTACGTTTCATCAAACATTTAACATGCACAGATATTTGACTAGCTAAAAATGTTTACTGAATGATGAGGGAATTTTTTTAAAATAGTTACTGGCTTCCATCTTTACTGTAGATCTACACTAGTTAGAAAACATGCAACGTAAATGGTCTTTAAAAGGTTGAATGAATTAAAACTACCCCAATAAAAAATTTAGGAATGTGCAGGAACACATGATATACTTATGGGCTGGCTAACTAGAGCTGCTGCTTTAAGTTACAACTATGAGGTTAGATGCCTCCCAGAAACATCAGCATGGAGGGACACAAACAGGATTGAGGGAATTGTGCATAACACTGAGCAAGACAGAGACGTTCTCATCCATATAAACACAAATGACCTAGCCAGATGGTCAGCTGGAGAGACTAAGCAGCATTTAACGACTCCAGAAGAAAAACTCACTTCCCTTTCATCCAAATTCGTCTTTTCAGAAATTCTGCCTGTGTGGGGCAAAGGTGCTAACAGGCAGAAGATCAGAGAAAAAGGGATATCATCGAACTCAATACCTGGCTCAAAAACTGGTGTCGGGAAAAAGATTATGGCTGTGTAGGAAACTGGCAGAACTTCTGGGAGAGGGAGTTCTTTAGATTTGAAGGCCTATACCTTACAAAAGAGGGAACATGTGCTCTTAGCCAAAAATTTGACGTCTTTGTCAACCATTTAAACTAGAGGGAGGGGCTGGGGCATCAGCAATAGTTGCATCATATGAGCTTATGAATGTCCCTACCCCATCTAAGGAAAATCGATTGGAACCAAAACAGGGTGTCACAAGCACCACATGCATCACAACTCCATATGGGCATTCCAAACATGAGAGGGACGTTCAGAACATTAGGGACACAGGACACGGGACACAAACCACAAGCAGAGAAATCATGCAGCAAGCAGAACAAACCAAGACTGGAAGGCAATGGTGCCAATGCTCGTAGCCTTCCAAACAAAATCACAGCTCTCACAGCAATGATGGTCATGGCCAGCCTCGACTGGGTTGCTGTCATGGAGACTTGGTTCACCAAGAACCATACCTGGGAAGTCGCCATCCCTGGTTACACTTTCTTCAGAAAGACCGCATAGGTAGGAAAGGAGGAGGGATCACTATTTATATCAGGGAATGGATAAATGCTACTGAAACCCAAGGAACACAAAGCGAGAGGCCCTATGGATCACTCTGGGAGCTGGAAACAGGAACCCTATCAGGGTTGGAGTTATCTATAGACCCCCAAACCAGGGAGCTCAAAAAGGACAAGGTTCTCCTCGAAGACATAATGAGCATGGCCGACAAAGGCGAGCTATTGCTAGTCGGGGATGTCAATCTACCAGATGTAGAATTGTCCACCTTCACAACCTCTTCAGAGAGGAGTAGAGACTTCATCATGGCTTTGAGAGGGGCAGGACTGAATCAAATGGTGGTTTCTCCCACCAGAGAATCAGCTGTCCTGGACCTGGTATTAACAGTACCAGGGTATCAGACGTACAAGTGGGGATCAATCTGGGTACCAGGAACCACAAGTCAATCTGGTTCTCCATAAGCAAGACTCAGAACCCATGCCACTCTAGAATCAGCGGGCTCAATTTCAGGAAAGCAGATTTCCCTAAACGAGGGAAAGGATCAAGGCCCTGCTGGCAACAGATACCACACGGAATGTGGAGGACAAATGGACAAAGCTTAAAGATGCTACAGCATCAGTCACAGCACTGTGCACTAAACAAATCAGCAAGCCCAAAAGGGCAAGGGACCCCTCTCTGGTTCTCCAAAGAGGTGGTTACTATAGTTAGGGAAAAGAAAAAAGCTTTTCAGAAGTACAAGGAGACAAATTATCTATGAACTCTAGCTGTGACTGCTTTCCTTAATTCTCAGCTCGCGATCATCTCTAGCCTCAATTTCCCTCCAGTTGCACTTATTCTAATTGTCTTGTATGCACTTAACTCCACTGCTTCCCTCCTTCCCCTCACCTCTATCCCCCAAACCCCTTACTACTCCATCCCTTCCCACACTTCAGACTTTCTGCCTGGGCCTACCCCCCACCAGTTTGTGTGATGATGCCTTTGGTTAATTGCTTCCTCCCAGTTATGTCCATTCATCCCCCTCCTATCTTCTTTCAGTACTGTCCAGCAGTAGACTCATGTTGATCTTTCTGCATCTTACAATGTGTCCCAGGCCTCATTATTCAACAACACAGTTGTTATTCTTTTACTCCTAAATGTACTTGCGTGTTATTGCTGTCCACAGTAAACCCACTGTATCACTGTTGTATAACCTCTGACGTGGAACCTATGTAATGAGCTTGTTCTCAAAGGTGTTAATCCTAGATCTCAATAAATAAATAAAAAGAAAGAAATAAATAAGCCTGAAAAGGATAGAGAAGCCCACAGAGAGAAACTCAAGGAAGTCAAGAAAGCTATTAGGGTGGCAAAGGCCCAGAATGAAGAAAAACTGGCACAAGAAGAGAAAAGGGGGGACAAAACATTTTATTGATACATTCAAGAAAAAAGAAAATGCAAAGGGGGACTAATATGGCTGGCAAACAAGGAAGGGCACCTGGTGCAAAACGACAAGGACAAGGCAAAAGTTCTCCACAAATTCTTCTGCTCTGTCTTCACACAGGAAGATACTGGTAATGTTCCAGCACCAGCCAGGATACTTCCCATACCAGGGGAGTGGACATATCCCCCTTTATGAAAGAAAGGGCCCTTGAGGAGTTGTGTAAAATAAGGGTGGACAAGGCAATGGGCCCTGATGGAATATACCCAAGAGTTCTAAAAGAATTTAGGGATGAACTTGCCGCCCCACTTGTTGAACTGTTTAACATTTCACTGGAACAGAAGATAGTACCACAGGACTGGAAAAGGGCCATAGTTGTGCCACTGCACAAGAGTGGTAGCAGAAAACTACTGCCCATTAAGTCTGACCTCAGTGGTGGGTAAAATAAAGGAGACATTGCTTAAGGAAAGGGTAATGAACTACTGTACCTGAAAGCAAGTGGGTAACTTGACCCAAAGCAGCATGGTGTCACATCAGGATGCTCATGCCAAACAAATTTCATAGCATTCTCGACTGGGTTACAAGAGAAACAGACCAGGGGCAGCAGTGGATATGGTGTATCTGGACTTTAGTAAAGCTTTTGATACAGTCCCACACAGAAGGCTGGCCAAGAAACTGGAGCAAGCTGGCACTGGTGACAAAGTAGTTAAATGGATCCCAAGCTGGCTACAAGGCAGGACACAGGGGGTTATGGTAAATGGCACCTTGTCCCAAGAGGGGAAGGTGTCAAGTGGCATGTCGCAGGGGACAGTACTAGGGTCCCATCCTTTTCAACATATTCATCAGCAACATTGCTGAAGAAGGGAAAGTCTGCCTATGCAGATGATATGAAGTTCTGCAACAGGGTGGACACATGGAAGGGATTGCAGAAATGGAGGCAGATCTCAGGATGCAAGAGGACTGGTCCAGGAAGTGGCAGTTGAGATTCAACACCAAGAAAATGTAAAGTCATGTACTAGGGTAGAAGGAACCTATGCATTAAGTATGTCCTGGAGGGGAAGCTACTAGAAGAAACAAAGCTGGAATGGGATCTTGGTGTCATGATCTCAAACGATTTAAAGGTAGGGAAGCAATGTGAAAAAGCGGCACTAAAGGCAAGCAGCACCCTCTGATGTATTGGTAGGGGTATTACCAGTAGGAAGCATGATGTAATCCTCCTGCTGTACAGGTCCCTGGTGAGACCTCACTTGGAGTACTGTGTGCAGTTCTGGAGCCCTCACCTGAAAAAAAAGGCACAAGACCATCTGGAAACTGTGCAGAGACATGCCACCAAAATGGTGCAGGGTTGGCACCATGAAATGTACAAAGCTAGGCTCAGCCAGCTAAATTTATTCTCCCTTGAGCAGAGGAGGAACAGAGGAGACATGATTGAGACATTTAAATTTGTTAAAGGGATCAACACCGTACAAACCGGGAACCTTTCTGGGAAAAAAGGGCTGCACATACTAGAGGACACAACATGCACCTGGTGGGAGGTAAATTCAAAACAAATGTTAGGAAGTACTTTTTCACAGAGAGGGTGGCGGACACTTGGAACAGCCTGCCACCAGAGGTAGTGGCAGCCAAGATGGTCAGTGAATTCAAACAGGCATGGGATAGACAGTACAGTCACCTTAGCAAGACAAATTGATAGTGGAGAGTAGAAAACCCGGGCAGGCTAGACAGACCACATGGACTCCTTCTGCTGGCAAATTCTTATGTTCTATGTGCGGCAGAAGAACTGCCCTACTTTGATTTAAAGTCAGTCTATGTAAATGTCTGACAGTGCCTGGTAGTTAGTTTGTGGAATATTAAATGTCAGTTCTTTCAGGGACTCACGCGATGCACTCTGGCTGAGAACAGTGTGCTGCTCGAGCTCCGTCCCAGGCTAAATAAGAAAAGCTATTAAAATCTGATTTAAGCCAGTATTTCTGTTACCTAACTCACCTTGTTGGATGACTGAACTCCTGAGCATGCTTCAAGTTGCAAATATGGATGGGGATCGCATTGAGGAAGATACTGCAGCCCTGAGTTTGGAGACTCCACCACTGCTGACTGCCCACCAACAAGGCCTGTAACAAGTGAAGGCTGATACTCTACAGGCCGCTAATGCTGTGGCCCCTGCTACTGCCAACTCACAGGAGAAATTCTTCAATTAGCTGAGCAGGATTAAGGACATGCTTGTGGATTTATCATCTGAAATAAAGACCATCCATCCTGCAATGGAGGAGTTTAGCCAGAGGACAGTGGACACTGAAACTCAAGTGAGCTCCATGGAGGATCGGGTGACATGAGCAGAGCCTGAGACTGTGCAGCAAAGATGGAATGTGGCAAAGCTCGAGCATCCGGATGACCAGGAAGTTCAGAGCAGGTGAAACAATCTCATTATTGTGACTCTGAGAAAGAAGAAAGCAGGGATGCAATAACTTTGGTACAGAAACTCTGAACTAAAATCACAGGTCCCCCACCTAACGACCTTATTTTATCAAGAAGGCTCACAGAGCATTGTGACAGACCAATGTCTGGACCAGATAGAAAGCTGAGACCTATTATTTCTGGACAGCTGAATTTTCTGGATAATGTCCATATGCAAAATAAGGTCCGTAGTGCTAAAGAGATATTCTGGGAGGGCAAGAGATTTTCATGTTCAGTGATCTTATTACACAGGTCAGGATGAAACTGGTGGAGTACAATTAAATTTAAGAGCAAGCTGTGGGCTGCACAGATTCCCTTTTGACTCTTGTACCCTTCTAAACTGGTCATCATCACCACGGACAATGGCAAATGGCAATTCCATTCAGCTGCAGACGCAAAGAAGGAGCTGCCTGCTTTATACCCAAATATGTTTCCACCAGGAAGGCAACTTCTTAGGGTCCAGAGGCTACTCTTTTTCCCTGAGCATGGCTGACCATGGTGGGTTAAGGAGGAGCAGCTTTAACTGACTCCATGGCTTGTCTTACATTGTTCGGGATCTAAGCTAAGAGGCAATGGGCTCTGTCTGAAATATGCAACTAAACAATGTCCTGAATTATAACCTCCAACTGGTAATGCTGTCTACTGCTTGTTATTTCATTTTATTAACTGTTCCACAGAGGGGTTTATTTTCATCTTTATCAGCTCTCCTAGCACAATGGTGTCACACACAGGGTAAACTGCACTTGTACTTTAGTGCACAGCCTCCATTCTTAAGCTCTGTCTGTCTGAATGATATCAGGTGATCTGATGTGCACCCTCCGATGCAGATGCGACCAGTGTACTGGTGCAGGTATGTTTTTGCGTGAGCTGCAAATGTACTGTACTTAACTCCAGTTAGAAAACTCTTTATGTTTAACAATTACAGCTCCTTAGTTTCGACTAGCCTCTCTAAGTTACACAGCAGCAGGCTTCAGTTTTTCTATGCTTTGGGGGCAGATCCTAGGGATGTTGGGGGGGGGGGGCTCCATCTTGCTGTGTGGGAACCTGCTTCTGCAGAGTGTCCTCTGGATATCACTCACAGAGCTTACTAGAGCACTTAACACTTCACACCTGGCCAATCCCAGAGTATGTGTGGCCACTTTATCCTGGGGATCTGCCTGGTGGGCGACGGACAACATGGCAAATACCTCTGCCTGCTGCACATGTGGGCATGGTGCAGGAGTCTAAAGGTAATACACCCACAGTTACCAAGTGATGGAAGGATAAAGGGTGGAAATCTGGGGAAAGAATGGGGTGGAACTTTTTTTTTTTTTTTTACTTACAACTTTTTTTGACATCACAAAAATGAGATGGTGTGAGATGATAGAGCAGGTAAAATTCTGTTCATTATTAACTGTGTTTATATGTTGCTGTTTCTTGGTATGGGGGAGGGGTGACATCAGAAGAGATTAAAGAGCCAAAAGGTGCAATCTGCATTATGATATGAGGAAACACTTATTAACTAATTCTGATGGGGACTGTCACTAAATATGTTTCATGGAACGTGAAGGGGACACAATCATGTACAAAGAAGCACTGTATTTTAAAACTTCTTAAGAAACAACAGGCCTAGCAAAGGGAAGTTGCTATTCTGATTGCCTGGTCAGAGCAATTTAAGCTGCTGTGAGAAACTACTGATGGGGGAGGGTGATATGTCTTGCTCCATGGGGTACAGCGACAAAAAGAACTCTTTCTGCGATCTGTCTATGGCCCAAATGTTTCCAAGCGAGTCCACTATTTTTTTTCTATCTCCCATCTGACCATCTTGGCACAGTTTACCCACGGGAATGTGGTTCTAAATCCTCATGTGGAAAAAATGGGGCCAAGAAATGGGGGACCAGACTCCTGCTCAGCAGGCCCTGAGGAAGTTAATGGACACAGCAGGCAAGGTAGACCCATGGCATATGGTTCACCCTCTAGATGGAAGTTATACATTAAACATTCCACCCCTCCCAATTCTTTTTCAAAAACTGATTATTTCCTCATTGGTCATGACTAGTCTCCATGGAATGGAGGAATAGGAACACGAGTCAGGTGCTTTTGGACCATGCACCAATTAGTCTGAAGCACTTTTTTTTTTTGGGGGGGGGGGGAGACGAATAACCAATTTGTAATTGTGAGTCTGATCTTGTCAGTGACAACTTTGTCTTTGATTAACTGGCAATTACTCAAGGACAAGAGTGCCACTGACAAGATCAAGCAGACTATCCTGTATTTCATGGAGGACAGTGAGAAGGTTGGTGCAGGATCTGGACATGATGCAGGAAGCCAGAAAGTACTATGTAAGGGGAAAGCCATTAGAGTGGAACAGGAAACCTGAGCGGGAACAGGTTGCTGCAACTTTGCTGACTGAAATATGAACCATAGTGTAAGTTTTAATACAAACACGTGCCAGGGGCAACTTAGATGAAACAGAATGCTCTTGGAGCTAAATACACAGAATTGTTAAGCTAGAAGGACGAGAATATTATATTTAGAGCTAAAGTTTGTTATATGGACCAGGGTGAAAAGGCAGGCAGCCTCTTGGCTTTAAGGTTTAAGCAGCAGGAAAATTTTAGAGTAATTAAGGGCATATGACAAGGGGATTCTAAGTCATTAATCACAGATGCCAGGGAAATGGCAAATTGTTTTCAGGAATTCTATCAGCGATTATACCAAGTGGAAGATATCTATAAGAATATGGTGGTGCAAATAAAAGACTACCTTACTGGGGTAACTCTCCCTAACTTGCAGAGGTCCAACAAACAACAAGCCTTAGAGGGTAATGTCCCTGTAGGGGAAGTGCAGAGAGCCACAAAATCACTTATAAACAAGGCCCCAGTTCCAGACAGCTTTATGCGTAAATTTTTATAAGGCCAACTGCAGGGAACCGGTTCCCTTCCTGGCAAACCTATGCAACTACATTTATAAGGAAGGCATACATGTACAAGCCACCTGCACACACATAAACCAGACTAGCTGAATTTAATCCTAATGCTTTTCCTTTTAATAGGTTTTTTCAATGAGTCAGTGGAGTTGCCAAAAGTACCAGAATGGGTCCCAGCTTTGCCAATTGGGTTGTTGGTTGGGATGAAGATAGAAAAGCTACATACTTACCATAACAGTAGATCTTCGAGGGAATCTCATCAGGCTACACCTATGGAACCATAGGCATCAGGCGCCAGGACCACATGGAAACATTTTTGGTAGCAGTCCACTGGGGAAGACACATGACGACATCTTGGGTTGATGTCCTTTCTATATAGGTGTGGGCAGCCCCTCTCCCTTCTCTGTTCCCTACCAGAGATCATACTCAGAGGACCTCCCTTTAAGTAACCAGGAAAGAGCTGAAGTTCCAGTTATCAGGCAAGGCCAAAAACAGCAGGTAGTCCATCCCGGAGAAAGAGATTCTCTCTCAAAGATCTACTGTTATGGTAAGTACATAAAGAACAGTTATGTAAGAACTCACCATAACAATAAATCTTCAAAGGGATCTCAGTTATCAGGTCACACCATAAGATCTTCACTGTCAGTGAAGCCGGATCCACATGGAAGATTTTTCAGCAGTACAAATGGGGCCACCCATGCCATAGTCACCTGCCGACACCGGTAAAGGCATGAGCGGCTCGGCTTCCTCCTCAGTTTTTTCTCCCGGAGACTAAGGGAGCATACCCAATGCCATGCCATGCCATGGGGGACCCAAGGGGGGGGGTGCCCAGGCCAAATTAAAAGGCAATGAGGACAGGCTGAGTGAGCTCAAAATGTACTCTCTGGGGGACAGAAGGGACAGAGGTGATATGACAGAGACCTTTAAGTACTTGAACGTGAAGGGCATGAACAGAGTTAGTACTGAGGGTATATTTAGGTTGAAGAGGGAGAGGATCATGAGAGGGCATAGTCTGAAACTAGAGGGGGTAGGTTCAGGAGGGAGATGGAGACAACATCATGGAGAAGGTTGTGATTGCGTGGAATGCGCTGCCAGAGGAGGTGATCTCTCTGAAATCAGTGGAGAGTTTTAAAAGAGGGTGGGATGGGGTCCAAGGCAGAATACAAGTTTTGGGGGAGTTGACCAGAGTAGGGAACTCAGTTTGGGGTAACAATGGGGGTGGAGGGGCAAGAAGGGGCAGCAGCAGTTGTCTGAACTGGGAGCTGCATAACCGAGCAGATGTGATAGACTGTGAGGCCTGTATATGCTGGCCTTTTCACATATTCATATGATACACCAGTAAGCCAGTTCCGAGAAGAGAGACCCATAAAAGGGGATGGTGGAGGGAAGGCAGACCTCATGACTGAGATCCCCTCAAAGATCTACTGTTACAGTAAGTTCTTACGTAACTATTCTATCTCCTTCAGGGTTATCTCAGTCATCAGGTCACACCGTAGGAATGAGTCCCAAGCAGTTACAGGTGCAACAGAACAGTCCGGAAGGAAGGCCAACCAAAGCTTATGATAGGTGGCCCTGCAGAACAGCCCTGCCATAACCCGCATGGGCTCTAGAAGCAATATCCAGACTGTAGTGCTTGGTGAAAGTATGGGCGATACTCCAGGTGGCAGCAGCACAAATGTCCTCGGCAGAGACCCCATTTAAACAGGTCACAGAGGTAGCCATGCCCCTTGGGGTGTGGGCTTTCACTGCCCCTGGAAACTCTGCCATGCTTGTAGCAGAACACAGTACAATGCACCAGCCAATGGGAGCCTAGGAACACTCCACAATTGGTTTCTGATGAACAGGCATGATAGAATCTCAGCATCTGGAGTCCTTCCTGACTTCAAGTCTGACCATTCCCCCATCTACCCCCTAGCTTCCCAAGCTGCCTCAGATGCTCCCTGCTGCCAGACCCGCTGCCTAAAGCTCTGATTCAGGAGCCCCTGACCGGGCACCCTGAAGATCTGTTGCGGCCGTGGCTTCCCAAGCTGCCCTGGCCTCTCCCTCCTGCCAGACCTTCTGCCCGAAGCTCTGATTCAGGTGAGAAGTCTGCTGTCAACCGGGAAGGCATCTCAGGGCTCGTATTGGCTGAAGCAGTGTGAACCAAGCCTGTGATTGGTGGCAGAGGTTATGGCTTTTTCCATCATTGGCGGAATTCTGTCTCCCAGCTCTGGGCTTCTAAGGACCTGATGTAGACTAGAGGGAAATGTTTAAACTGTAATTTTTCTCCCGCCCACCTTTCTTTGGTGGTGCTGAAGCCCTCATTGGTGCTCCTGCCTATTGACATACAGTACTTGTACTCTCTCAAAGAAACACACATCGAAACATAGAATTTGACGGCAGATAAGGACTGCTTGGCCCACCTAGTCTGCCCATTTCCCTACCTGATGGATAAGCTGCAGATTCTAGTTAATCAACAGCTTACTTCCTCCTACCGCCCACTAGAATTGCCTTATGCCTGTCCCATGTATTCTTGAATTCTCCCACTGTTCCTGTGCTCGAACCTGTGCTCAGTCCTTTAATGCAAGGACCAGCTGTGATATCTACATACAGTGTTGATTTGAACTAGACCCTTTCACTAGCTTTTCTGCCGTAGGACCCAATATGCAGTCCCTAATCCTTTTCCTGGTGAGCTGGGTATGTTCTCTCAATTGCACATTTGATCAGTACCCAGATACATACACTGTAGCCTAGTCACATGTATCCATGCTACATCCAACATGCCCATGATATCCCAAGATTGCCCAAAAGTTTTATTTAGAGACGGGTACTCTACTGTATGTTCTAAGCAGTACACATTCATTTCCTTACATGAGTTTTAAGAATCAATGCCTCCTCTTATCCCTGCTCACCTATTTACTCTTTCTGTTAGGACTCTACTGTATGTATATTTGGGCCCTTAGGCTACTCAATTAACACCGCCCCCATCCATTGAGTCCAGTCCTCATAGGGGAGGTAAAATCTGCCTGATTAGTGCCCTCAAAAAAACTTTTTCTGTTGCTGCTAATTTACTCAGGCAATGCTGAACTTAATCCTGGTCCCCCTTTTCAATTTGCTCAGATGAATGGACGGAGCCTTAATTCATATTAATGCCTGCAGCCTGCTTAGGAAATCTGATGCTATTCAGACATGGGTCAATCACACCAGCCCTGATGTGCTAGTGGTATCAGAAACATGGCTGAGGCCCACCACCCTGGACTGCGAAATTAATATACCCTCGTACTATGTCTTTAGGTCAGACAGACTGACGGGGTAGCTCTACATTCATGACAAGTACACTACCTCAGTAGCAGACTCTTCCACGTTGCACAAGGTATTTGAATGTACTACCTTAAAGGTACAATTCTGCCAGTCAGTCCCTCTCTTATATCACTGGATGTTACAGGCCTCCCTCTGCTGGGCTTAAAGTGCTGAAATACCTAAGTGATGTTTTAGGTTCATTACCTTCAGAGGTCATCATTATGGGCAACCTCAATATGGACTGGCTATCTGCAGCATCCAAACCTTTAAAATAATTTTGTGATACCTTTGGGTTGCCTCAAATCATAATAGAAGTGACCCGCCCTAATATTAAATACCCTGATCATGGCACATTACTTTACATAATTTTAATTAATAAACCTCACCAATATACTCACTTGGGCGTATTCTTCAATGATCTAAGTGATCACTGTGCTATTGCCTGTGTGAGGTCGGTCCCGAAAACAGTATAATTTTCTAGATACATCTTTAAGAGATGTCGGAGGAATTTTGATCCCAACGCCTTCCTTTCTGATCTCAAATTTGCAAAATGGCATGATTTCTATCTGGCCCCAACTGTGGCCGATGCATACGAGGCCTTCCAAAACAGTGTCCTCAGGACCACTGATAAATATGCTCCATTAGTTAAAATCCATACCGAGAAGAAAACTTGCCCATGGTTCACAGGCAGATTAAACGCTGCCTTGTTGCATAGGGACACCCTATGGAGAAAGGATAGAAAAGCAAAACAAGCAGCTGACTGGACAGCCTTCAGGGCCACAAGATATTGGTGTCCCACAGTAAACTAGCGCTGAAAAAGCTAAGTATTTCCAGTTAGAACTTGAGTCCTCATCCAATAGATCAACAACATTTTGGAGGACACTAAAGGACCTTGAAGGGCACTCCCCATCCAATTCATTCCCACCAAAAATCTCTGTTGGTGGCAGTACCACTACCAACAAATACTCAATTCTTAAACTCAATCATTTTGCCACAGCAGGTCTAGCTTTCAACTCATCACCAGCCAGTAACCTCTGGGCCAGATGTGTGACTTGAACCCAGAATGTCTTAACTCAAACTCACCTAACCTAGAAGCAGTCTTCTCCTTCTGCCCTATATCCGTGAAAGATGTTGAGGAACTACTACTGGCTTTGGATACCAGGAAAAGCGCAGGGGCTGACTTTATGGAGCCATTCTACCTAAAGCTGGGATATTATGTTCTATCCGCCCCTATTGCCCACCTTTTCAATATGTCCCTTGCTCAGGGCTCACTGCTCTCCATATGGAAAACAGCTCATGTCATTCCGCTTTTTAAATCCGGAGACTCCAATGTCCTAAATAACTACCATCCATATCCTTACTCCTTATCTTGTCTTAGTTACTGGAAAGGGTAGTAAATTCGTAACTCAGGCAATATCTAGAGAACTTTAAGCTACTAAACTCATTCCAATCTGGATTTAGACCCTGTCATAGCACAACCTCTGCACTTGCCAAGGTCATTAACAACTGGTAGAAAGCCCTGGATGCTAAAAATGTTGTATGTACCTTGTTTCTTGACTTTAGCAAAGCCTTTGATATGGTGGATCATGACCTGCTTCTTGTCATCCTATGTAACACTGGAGTAGACAATCTGGCAATCAAATGGTTCACCAACTGCCTTACCGAGTGGTAACAGCAGGTCAAGGTGGAGGGCAATCTCTCCACATTAAAAACCCTTCAAAGGGGTGTGCCTCAAGGATCTATCCTCAGCCCATTATTGTTTGTCATCTATATTAACAGTATAAACACTGGTATCAAGTCAGCAAGCATTCATCTGTTCACAGATGATACACTGCTGTATATAGACAGGCCTACACCCAAGCTGGCTTACAAAGACCTCCAGCCTGAACTCAATCACTTTGCAGGGAAATCTTTTGAATTTAAAACTTCTGATAAATGCAAAAAAAAACTAAGGCTATGCTTTTGGCCCCCTCAGTTAATGCACACAAACTTAACACCGTAGGAATAACTCATCAAGTACTTACACTACTAGGTGAGCCTCTAGAATTATTATCGAAATTTAAATACCTGGGTGTCTGGGTTGATGATAGGCGGTCTTTTATAGAACATAATGAGGAGCTTTCAAAAAAGTTAAAACAGAGACTTGGTCCTTTTTACAGGATCAAACATTTACTCACGCAGGAAGCTAAAACATGATTAGTGCAAACCACCTTTATGCCACTACTGGACTATGCCGACTTCCTGTATGGGCAAGGTCCAAGTACGGCACTGGCCAAACTCGACACACTCTACCATTGGGCGATTAGATTCATAGCTGGTGCGTTGTATGCCACCCACCACTGCACACTTTAAACCATGATGGGATGGAATTCTCTTACTTTTAACTGGCACAGAAATGCAGTACTCTGGACTTATAGTGCGCTCTCTAACAAGCTCCCACAATACATCTCCAACGGCCTACCTGTCTGCTCTGCAGGAAACTACCCCTTAAGCAGTCTCTCATATACCTTGCTACTTATTCCCAAGGTCAGAACGTGATCTGGTAGATTGGCCATAAGTCGCTCTCTCCCTGTTCTCTGGAATAATGTGCAAAACACATTGAGACTCGTGCTCCCTGTGAAATTGACCTTCTTCAAAAATCTTTTTGTGCGGACATTCAAGGAGACTTGCAACTGTTCCCACAAATTATCTTCTCTTGTTCATTGTTATCTTCTCCTTTGTCCTAATTTCCCATGTCTTCTTGGTCCCCTTTGAACCTGAACGAGTTGTACATTTATAATTGTATAATCATTTTCTTATATCTCTATTTTTTCTATGTAAATTGTTGCCTCCTCCTAGTGCACACTTTCAGACCGACTATACTCCCAATGTACTGTATTCCATTGTTGTATGTATATTCTGCTTCCTTGTGCTTCACTCCAAATTTGCCTGGTGTATTTATTGTTTATATACTGCTGTAATTGCTTGTACCTGCCCCAGGTCCACCTTGTAAATGAGTTTTCTCAATGGTATTCCGCCTTGTTAAATAAATATTTATTGACTGATACTGTGTTTGGAGTCTCTCCTCTCCCAAAGTGCCCTATAAAATTATACAAGTGAGAGACTTCTCCCACTTTAACTTTGCTCTCTTTCTTCAAAATCCTGCAACCACCGATTGGGCCACAGTACTCTCTGTCACTGATGTCACAGGTGCCCTTGACAACCTTCTAAACATCCTCCCCTCTCTGCAGGATAAGCATGCACCTCGCATCAGAAAGAGAGTTAGAGGCGCTATCACTAAATGGTTACATGGGAACTTGCTGTCCCTCATGAAAGTCCATGATAAGCACTGGGGTAAATTTAAAGCCTCTAAGGAACTGTCCGACTACCATATAATACCGGAAGCTCCGTAACATCTGCAAAAAAGCCAAACGTAATGCCAAGAGTGAATACTGCAAGCCTGCCCTCTTATCCTCTGCTAGGGACCCGCAATATTTCTGGTGCACTATTAAAATTGTAGTCGGGGTTATAGCCGGTGTGATACTACAGATATGACTGTCGATGGTAGAAATTGCAATAATGCTATTACCATTGCCAGTGCCTTTAACAAGCAATTCTCAGATCTTTCAGCACACACCTCCGTTTACTGCTGACAATGACAAGTCATCTACCTCTAACCATTCCTCCCCTCCAGAATCTGTCTCACCCACCTTTCTATCTTAAGACAATCTCAGTGAGGGAAACCTACAAGCTTCTCGCTGGCCTTTCACGTCATGCGAGTGCTGGTCACGATGACCTTGAACCAAGACTCCTAAAGATTGAGGCCCCTTTGCTTGTGAGCTCCCAATATCCCATATTTTTAATCTCTCCACCATCGGAATTGTTCCTGCAGTCTGGAAAGTAGCAAAGGTTGTTCCTGTTTTCAAGCAAGGCGACTGGAAATGCACAGAAAACCACCGTCCTATAGCCACCCTGTCTGCTGTTAGCAAGATACTGGAAAAGGTAGTGGAAGTGCAGCCGACTGACTACCCATCTAAATATACCTTACTGTCACCGTAACAGCACGGATTTTGTAAAGGACATAGCATTGGCACAGCCCTTGCTAAAGTTACATCTAATTTAAGGATTGCCATGACCCGGGGAATGCTGACTGGGGTTATCTTCGTGGACCTCTCAAAGGCCTTCAGTTTAGTGAATCACTCCCTACTCTATACCAAGCTTCACTCCCTCGGTGTTGCTGGTCCAGCCCTAAACTGGTTTTCCAACCATCTCACTGGCAGGCTACAGCTTAAGTACAATAGAGCTCTATCGAAACCTGTTCCTATCATTATCGGTATCCCTCAGGGATCTATTCTGGGCCCTATCCTATTTTCTCTTTTCATCAATGACTTCCCCAACAGTCCCTACCCATAGCACCACAACCCTATATGCCAATGACCTGGTCCTCCTAGCTAGCTCAGGTGATGTCCGTGCCATGAATCACAACCTACAAGCTGACTTTAGCAAACTGCAACATTGGCTCCTAATAAATAAGCTTGTGCTGAACTTAAAGAAAACTACTCATGCTCTTCGGCTCTTCTGGCAAACTCAAACAGTGACTTGACCCACTCAATGTCTTAAGTCGTGATGGTGTCCCAGTTGGCACTACATGCTCCTTTAGATACCCAAGAGTTACTCTTGACCCCCAGTTAGACCTGTCTCAACACATTCAAAATGTCTGCAGGGCAACAAATATCAAGCTTGGACTTGCATACCGGGCTCATTGGTCCCTTACTGCTGCTGCACAGCTTGCCTTTGCTATAGGTTTATTCCTTCCCTCTCTCAGCTATGGGCTGACAACCTTTACCCTCGCCGCAAAAACTAGTCTTGCTAAATGGGATGTGGCCTATAATAATGTAACCCCTAGATGGCGCTATCCCAGGGGCTACTACCCCTGCCTGATTTGCCACTAACAGGTTGAGGGGCCTGGATCCAATGGCGGGTGCCTCCACCCAGAGGTCAGGGTTTGCAATAGTTAAACTAACTTGGTCACAGCCCTCTGGGACACTGCAACCCCCCTTTCTTCCCACTAGTGGCCCACACAATATATCAGAATTACCTTCACAGTATACACTTACCCCCAGGTCTGGTTCCGGCACTGGGACCTCCTGTGAAATGAGATACAGTGCAACAATCACAGTACAGTACTTTAAAATAGACAAATACCTCAGGCAGTATAACTTTGCTGAAACAAGCAGCTCTGATTTATTTAGGGGGATATAACAAGGACAGGGGGAAATCAGGTTAATTAGCTTATCACTCTAATAATCTACCTATGGCTCTGTGCACAGGCCTATCCCTATCAGTTACTGTCCCTGGGTACCCAAGCCTAGTGCTAGTCCAAACCCGTGGCAGCTGGTAGGGGCCCTTTCACACAGAGAAAGGAGAATTAAAACAGTCAGCATTACAGTAATTCCATTTGGATTTAATGTGGCAATTCAACAGGGAGCGACCCTGAATTAGTACTCACGACCTCCAAATAAGATAGGGTCCTTCAATGTCAGCAGGGCTCACTTGAGGTACACAAACCTCTTCACACATCCATATAAAGAAGCACTATACCAGGCAGGCTGCATCTGTATCGATCGCTATTACTGCACAATACCTGGGAGAACACACAGCAGATTCAGTTCCTGACAGACAGGTGCAATTTCAACAATTCCTCCAGTCTTCTACAGGGTGAGCCTGGTTTCCTCTTCAGAGATCCTTCGATTCTTTTCACAGGGGCCGGTTCAGTCCTAACAAGCTGTTACACAAGCTGCAGACCGGAACTCTGGGCCTTACACCGCTTTTTGACTAAAACTGCACACTGAAAAGCACAGGGCTCCTTCCTTCTTCACTGCCAAAGCTCAACTGAAACTCCAACCGACAAAACGGGCACTTCCTTTGAGTTCCTCCCAGTTCTTGACTGGATTGGCTGTCACGCTAATAGACTGCTGCTGTTGGTCCAAAAGGCACTGAAGTCTAAACTTCATCTCCCAGAGTCACTGCCCTACAATCCTCTTGTGGCTGGCTCAGATTATGAGTCAAGTTCTGATTCGTCCCAGGCACCATTTTAGAGCTAGCTACCCCACACTGATTGGTCCAGTTCAGTTCAAAACTAGAATGGGGAACTAGCAGACACAGTTCTGACTGCAAAGAAAGCAGGTTAGACAAACTGTAATTTCATTATTACTCTAAATAATTTCTGGCAAACAGTTACATCTTTCAGATAGGTTCCCTTTGCACTCCTAGTGACTGCAAAAATGAAGTGAATTGGCAGCAGCTCGAGTGGTACTCAGAGAAGCACACAGTCCCCCATACAAACTAATTATGTCTGCAAGCAGACAGCTCTTAAAGAGACAGTACCAGAGGCTCTAAAACACTCACTGATAAATGGCTTAAATGCCAAACACCATTCAGGCTTGGAGCATTCAAGCAAGCTCCTGGAAGTCTTTGGGAACCCCATTTGCAGGGGGTTACACCCTTCCTGGCCTGGGAAAGCTTGGCGTCCGCGTCCAAGCAAGTACCTCATAAAGTTTCAACTGCAACCATATACATTTGCATTAGGCTCGCACATGTAATCATCAGTCAATATATCATTTTACCAAGAACACATTTCTGAAACATTGCAGTACGTCACTCTTTACACAGTATTACATACACGTTGTACCATAACTCAAGTTATTACCTCTTGTACATGAAACCTGAAAGAGGGGCCCTTCCTATCAGTTACCTTGGGGCTGGATGGGGCAAGGGCACCATACTAGAGGGCAACACAAGTAACTTGGTTAGCACTGATGCTCAGTTTGGGCAATGAGCTCGGGGACACATACACTCCTTTATGGACAACATTGAGAGGCAAGTCCACAGGCCTCCCAAGTGAATCATAACTGAGGTGCACCACAGGCTTTACAGCTCGACCAGTCTTTCTAGGGGAACTGTTACAGTCTCTGCACTCTGAGCCTCATTTTCAGCATTGTCCTCACTTGTCAGGGAGTCTCCATGGGGGTAGAGAGGCTAGAACTTGGGGCACTTTCGCTCCAGGAGTTATAGTTTCTGAGTCCACAACATTTGGCTCGCATGGAGAGCTTTCAGACACTGGCAGTGGACTGTCAGGGCACCAAAATACTCTTCTTGTTGGTGTGTCACCAGTCTGCCCCAATCTATCATTTTCCTCCCTGAGCTACGAACAGTTCAACCATGCACAATGATTCCATTTCATCTGATCTGATGCTTTGCACTTCACTTTCTGGGAGCATTGGCTCCAGGGATGAAGCTGGGGCTTAGACAGTCAGAAGGCCAGCTTTGTCTCCAGTATTGACTAGGGATTGCCCGAAACAATTGACTCAGTTCGTAGAAGGATAGTATTCAAAGTCACTCTCACTTTCTTCCGATATGGACTGACAGTCATGCTCAACTAGGACTAGTGGAGGAACACTTTAACTTTGCTCTGTAGGTGCAGACTTTCTTGATCTTTTCTTAGCAGCAGCTCTAGTCACTGGTCCAGAGGGGCATCTTCTAGGGCTCAGACTCAATTAGATTTGTCCAATGGGCAGTAAATGATTTCTATGCATTGTTTTTACATCTTTTGAATTATTCTCAGGCCTTACTTTGTACACTGGCAGATCATCTAGTTTGCCCACTACAATGTGAGGGAGATGGTAGCCATCTGTCAGCAATCTTGTGCTTGCCATGCAGTCCCAGATTTCTTAGCAATCCCGATCTCCTCCTGGAGTTCCTGTGCTTTCACCTTTTATCTATACCTTTCTTTGTTGCCAGATTTCTTTTTGGCAGCCATGGTTTGAGCCAGATTGAAGTACGCATGAGTTAGCTGGGCCTTTAACTTTTGCACATACTGTAAGCCCAGTTGTCAGCTTGAACCCATCAGGAGAGACCCCAAACACACATCTACTGGTAGTCGAGCTTCTCTTCCAAACATCAGTGTGTGGGAGAATCCAGTGGCATCACTTTTGGTGCAGTTATAAGCATGTACCAGGGTGCTAATTTGTTGGCTCCATCTAGGCTTGTCCTTTGGGTGCAGGGTGCCTGAGCATATCTAGCAAAGTCGGTTGAAGCGTTCAGGCTGTGGGTCCCCTGGGGGTGGTAAGGAGTGGTTCTGGACTTTCGACTCCCACAGAGAAAGCATCTCTTTGATCAGACGACTCTCAAAGTCTCTCCCTTGATCAGAATGGATTCTTTGTGGAGCCCCATAGTGAACAAAAAAGTTTTCTACAAGTACTTTGGCCACAGTGGATGCTTTCTGGTCTTTGGTGGGGAAAGCTTGGGCATATCTCTTGAAATGGTCAGTGACCACCAGCACATTACTGATATTTCTTTGATCTGACTCCAAACTCAGAAAATCAATACAGACCAGCTCCATGGGTGCACTGGTGGTGATGTTAACAAGGGGGGCAGCCCTCTGGGGCAAAGCTTTCCTCTGTAAGCAGCGACTACAAGTTCGAATGTGTTGCTCCACATCAGCCCCCATCTTAGGCCAATAGAATCTGGATCTCACCAAGTCAAGTGTTCTGTCTATACCAAGGTGCCCCATGTGGTTGTGCAAGGACCTCAGTACTGAGTCTCGAAAGGCAGTGGGCAGCACTAGTTGTTGTCTACTTGTCCCCCTCTGTCTACTGTTTCTCTGTATAACAGTTTATTGATCAGTTTCAACTTAGGACCTTCTTTGTATAACAGTGCAGTTCTCAAATCAGTGGAGCGTAATTTGGATACATCTTTTCCTGCATAGAGGGCTTCTAAAGCTGCTTTGATCATGGGATCGTGGGATTGAGCCCGCGAATACTGTCATTGTCCAGCTGAGGCGGTGCACCAATGTCTATTGCAGAAAAGTGGCAATAAGCAGCAGGTATGCAATTCTCAGAGGCTCCCAAGCAATCCACCATGCAGTCCACTGCGTCCGTGGACATTGTTCCTCCCTGTCAAACTTCCGGCAGAGTGCCGAATGTCAGGTTCTGCCAATCGGACCCAATCATTCTGGGGAACAGGCCTCCGGAGAGAGCATCAGCATCTATGTGGTTCAGACCTGCTGTATTGAGAGCATAGTCATATGTAGATAATGCAGAAAGCCACCTATGGCCAGTGGCATCCAACTTAGCTGAGGTCTGCACATAGGTCAAAGGATTATTGTCAGTTTTACTAGTATTTTAGCCCCATACAAGTACTCATGGAATTGGTCAACAATAGCCCACTTCAAAGCTAGGAACTCTAACTTATGTACAGGATAGTTCTTTTCGGATGGGGTCAGGCTTCTACTGGCAAAGGCCACTGGTCTCAGGCCATTCTCGTGCTCTTGGTACAACACAGCCCCAACCCTTGCAAGCTAGCATCAGTGTGCAGGGCCGCAAGGTTTTCTTGGATCGGCATAGGCCAGCACTGGAGCATGGGTAAGTTGATATATGATCTCATGAAAAGCAGTCTCACAATCAGGAGTCCAAGCGGGCCCCAAATACTTCACTCGGATGAAAATACACTCTTTCAGTCTTGAGGGACGCTGACTTTTGGTATTTTTTTGGGTTGGGGATACCCTTGAGTAAGGTTAAGTAAAGGCGGATCACTCTTGAATAGTCCTTGATGAGCGCCGATAATAACCACAGAATCCCAGGAATCTTTGCAGTTCTTTTCAGATTTTTGGGCTGTGGCCAGGTGGTCAAGGCCTCAACTTTACTTAGGTGGTCTCTATTCCTCGGTGGATACTATGTGTCCCACATACTTTACTGATGTTTGAAAGAATTGACACTTATCAATGGACAGTTTAAGGCCAAAGTCCTCCAGTCGGTCCAATACCTTAAATAATCTGCTCTCATGTTCCTCAGTGAGCTGCCAAACACAATAACATCATCTAGGTATACCAGGCACTCTAGTAAGTTCATGTCCCCCACTGCACGCTCCATCAATCGTTGAAAGTGGCTGGGGCACCTGAAATCCTTGAGGCATCCTCATGAATTCATAGAAATAGCGGACAGATAAAGGCCGTCTTCTCCACGGTCCTCTGGGGCCATCGGGATCTAGTAGTACCCACTGCGGAGATCCAGCACAGAGAACCACTTGCTCCCGTTTAGGCAGTCAAAGCATCCTGAATGCGGGGCATTGTGTACTGATCAGGGATAGTCCGCGGTTTAAGGTGCGATAATCCACACATCCTTACTGTTCCATTCTTTTCCTCACTACCACAATGGGGGAAGCATAAGGGCCTGGATTCTTGTATTACACCAGCAGCTAACATCTCTTGCAGATGCCGTCTCACATCATCTATGTCAGCAGGTGCCAGGCGTCGAGACCTCTCACGAAATGGTCTTTCGTCATGCAGCGGATATTGTGCTCAGCTCCTTGCCGCATCCACATCCCATTCCTTTAAAGAAACACCTGGTCTCTCTGGGCAAGCTTCTCACTGATCCTCACTTTCCATTCAGCTGGCAGCGGGAGTCGCCAAATCAAACAAGTCAGGCGTTACTCTGTCATTCTTCCTTGAACTCTTGCTGCTGGGTAGCACTGCAGTGTCTGCACAATGCACATTAGCCAGGATGCAACCTCTGTTTACTCGAATGTCTCTTTTCAGACACATTATGAACTTGGACCATTACCCTTCTGGCATAAGCATGGGCTCTAGCGGGCAAAATACTTAGGCTGACCAGCAGTCCCTCTGGCAATTTTCCATCGCCTGGTGCATCCAACATTAATATTTTATTCTTAACATCCTTTCTGATACGGACCTCTCCCTGTAAGGTACACTGGGCATTTGGCGCCAGGATCAGAGACTCAGGATCCTTCTTCCATACAATTCCGACCCGGTTCCTCTGGTTCTGTTTTTCAGCATCTCTGTGCCTCATAGGCCTTCTTAATTAAAGCTGGAACTCTTACAGCTCTACTAGTCTTTGACCCTGTTTTTCATAACACAACTGTGCCAGCCTTCCGAACATATGAGCATTTGTTCCAATCAACAAAGGGACACCATCATACAGTCAGTGGGGGACACACTAAGGCTAGGGTCTCTACTTGTTCGGCCACTCCAGCCACGGAGGTGGGAAAGACAGCAAATTCGGATATACCCGGAATAGGGGTAGGCCTTCTCACTTAACCCCCCTACATGCAGTCCTTCTAATGGTTGTAAGAGGCGTCTGACAAATGCTTCTGATACCAATCCTGGAACATAATTGTCACTTGGGACCACTGTCTAATACAGCTCTTGTAGACACTCCATTCACCTTTACAGTGGTCTCCATGGAGGGACCCACTATTCTGGACCAGTCTGGAGAGGTGGTAGTGGGGGCCTGGGCAACTGACCTTGCCACAAAGGGCGTGAATTAGCATTTTGGTGCCCTCACAGGGATCATGTAGTGCACCTCTTAGCCACTGATTTCTTCTCCGAAGCTCTCCTTGTAGCCTATATGCAACTTTGTCAGTGTCTTTTGGGACTGGCATTCCCTTTTCATGTGCCCATCTTTCCACAATTATAGCAAAACATACTTTCTGGAGTTTGAGCTGGCGGAGGCACCACACTGGGAGCCAGGGCGGGGTATTACTAACTGGAAACCTGGGTGCCATCTCTGTCTCTGCGGTGATAAGCATTTGGAGACATCTCGTCAGTTTCTCCACTTCCATGGTCAACAATTGAGTTTGGAGCTGTTATCAGCAGGAGATACATGGGTGGGTACCCCCACCCCTTAGCAGATGCAGTCGGATATAGGTCAGGGCCCATACTTGCAGGCGTGCCTTCATAAAGGGACTGTTTTTGAATTCTCGGATCTCTCTCAACAGTTCGCCCCATTGTGGCATATCTTTTCCCTTGTCAGAGCACTCATTGACTGTCAACCTCTGCCCTGAACTTCACTTGATGGGTCACCCTCAGTCACTCGGGTCGTAGCCACAGCTGTTGGTGCAGGTACCTCCCGAGGCCTTTTCTCAACTCCTCAATTTCTCTCATTAACTCATCATAGGAGGGTGGGATTCCAGTCGATTTGCCAGGCGAACTGAAGCAACAGCAGTTCTGAGAAGGGGCAGACTTAAGGATTCTGTCCAGTCTGGTTCGGTCCAGTTCAATCGCTGGCAAACTACCCTTTCTGAGGCATTCTTGCAACAATTTTCCAGCCGAGAGACATACACAGACAACAACTCCCTTGGTACTGTTGTGCATTTCTTACTCTCCACCATAGGTCCTCATCAGAATCTGGGCTCCCATACACATTCTCCAAGGCCTCAAGATAGGCCTGTGCAGTCGCTTCAGGGTTACTGGCCCGTTTATACGGATGGTAGCCAGGGCAGGACCTCGGAGGCTCTCACTAACCCTCTTTAGGCTTTTGCCTTCCAGCATTGCCATTCTAGCACTTGGGGCAACATAGTCTATCCAGGTCTCCCAGTCATCCTCCCTTGGGGGTGGGAGGGTGCCAGAAGATCCTCAACCTTGGTAAGAGTCGTGACTAATGGCAGGTGCAGAAATAGGAGTCTGCATTGGTTCAGCCACCATTACGGGCACTGGAGCAGGAGAGGGTGTTGGGGAGAGAACACCCCAGGTGGCAAGAATAGTTTCTTCAAGTCCTCCACAGTTTTCCCTCTCCAGCAACCATTCAGCAAATTTCTCCTCAAAAGTTTCAGATAGTGGTGGGGCTGATTCCCCGGTCTTTACTGTCCTTAGTTATCACTCTCCAAGCAGTGAGGGCTCCCTCTGGGGTAATGGTCTGTGGCACTTTGGAGCTATCTATGGGATCCTTAAACTCTACTAGGGCCAGGAAAGTGTGGGTGAGCAGATTAGCATGCCGACCCACCACCACAGGGTTTTGTAAACCTTCCACCTTGGAAAGTACTCCTGCACAGTGTCCGTATTGATACCCAGGGGATGTCCAGGATAAGCATAGCATTTTGGGGTCGATCTCCTCCCAGTACACCACTCCACCAGCGGTGCACAGCCACTTCTGTCGGGTGCCCATTTTTTCTTAACAGTGGTTACGTAAATATGGCCACTAGAGGACACACAATCCCAGCGGTGAGCCTCCAAGATGTAACCCTAGATGGCGCTATCCCAGGGCTACTACCCCTGCCTGATTTGCCACTAACAGGTTGAGGGGCCTGGATCCAATGGCGGGTGCCTCACCCAGAGGTCAGGGTTTGCAATAGTTAAACTAGCAGTCACAGCCCTCTGGGACACTGCAACCCCTTTCTTCCACTAGTGGCCCACAATATATCAGAATTACCTTCACAGTATACACTTACCCCAGGTCTGGTTCCGGCACTGGGACCTCCTGTGAAATGAGATACAGTGCAACAATCACAGTACAGTACTTTAAAATAGACAAATACCTCAGGCAGTATAACTTTGCTGAAACAAGCAGCTCTGATTTATTTAGGGGGATATAACAAGGACAGGGAAATCAGGTTAATTAGCTCATCACTCTAATAATCTACCTATGGCTCTGTGCACAGGCTATCCTATCAGTTACTGTTCCTGGGTACCCAAGCCCTAGTGGCTAGTCAAACCGTGGCAGCTGGTAGGGGCCTTTCACACAGAGAAAGGAGAATTAAACAGTCAGCAGTACAGTAATTCCATTTGGATTTAATGTGGCAATTCAACAGGGAGCGACCCTGAATTAGTACTCACGACCTCCAAATAAGATAGGGTCCTTCAATGTCAGCAGGGGCTCACTTGAGTACACAAACCTCTTCACATCCATATAAAAGAAAGCACTATACCAGGCAGGCTGCATCTGTATCCCGATCGCTATTACTGCACAATACCTGGGAGAACACACAGCAGATTCAGTTCCTGACAGACAGAGTGCAATTTTCAGCAATTCCTCCAGTCTTCACAGGGTGAGCCTGGTTTCTACTCTTCAGAGATCCTTCGATTCTTTTCACAGGACGGATTCAGTCCTAACAAGCTGTTACACAAGCTGCAGACCGGAACTCTGGGCCTTACACACGTTTTTTGACTAAAAACTGCACACTGAAAAAGCACAGGGCTCCTTCCTTCTTCACTGCCAAAGCTCAACTGAAACTCCAACCGACAAAACCGGGCACTTCCTTTGAGTTCCTCCCAGTTCTTGACTGGATTGGCTGTCACGCACAATAGACTGCTGCTGTTGGTCCAAAAAGGCACTGAAGTCTAAACTACATCTCCCAGAGTCACTGCCCATACAATCCTCTTGTGGCTGGCTCAGATTATGAGTCAAGTTCTGATTAGTCAAGGCACCATTTTAGAGCTAGCTTACCCCACACTGATTGGTCCAGTTCAGCAGTTCAAAACTAGAATGGGAACTAGCAGACACAGTTCTGACTGCAAAAGAAAGCAGGTTAGACAAACTGTAATTTCATTATTACTCTAAATAATTTCTGCAAACAGTTACATCTTTCAGATAGGTTCCCTTTGCACTCCTAGTGACTGCAAAATGAAGTGAATTGGCAGCAGCTCGAGTGGTACTCAGAGAAGCACACAGTCCCCCCATACAAACTAATTATGTCTGCAAGCAGACAGCTCTTAAAGAGACAGTACCAGAGGCTCTAAAAACACTCACTGATAAATGGCTTAAATGCCAAACACCATTCAGGCTTGGAGCATTCAAGCAAGCTCCTGGAAGTCTTTTGGGAACCCCCATTTGCAGGGGGGTTACAATAATATTTGCCGCTTTGCCCTTGCCGTCCCTTGACTTACCCGTCACTGTGATTTATACAATCAACCACACTGGTTGTACCCGGGTAATTAGCGCTCATTTGTCTTGGGCTGCTTCACAGACAAAATAGTCTGCAATGCCACCCCACCCACCCTGTCCAAACTCCTTTGGTCGGCTTTACCATCATACAGGCTAAGGTCAGCTGACTTGCAACCCCTCCTTGTCCCCAAAACTTGTACACTGTCAGGTGATCGTGCCTTTGCTGTTTGTGCCCCTAGATTCTGGAATACCTGCCTGCAACCATCAGATGTACCCTCACCCATCCCATGTTTAAGAGCTCCCTCTGGTTGCACTGAAGTGTGCTTCAGCCTGCAACTGTTCCAAGGCTGCTTGATATACCCTACCCCTGGCTTGGACCCTGGTGTGCACCCTCCACTTCCCTGGTCCCCTAACCCCTCTCAGCTCTAGTAAGGAGAATTATCTACCCTGCATGCCCTTCACCTCAGCACTTACCATCCTCAAAATGGGACAAATTGTGCTTGTATTATTTCTACAAAATTTAACTATTGTTCGCCTGTTTTTAACCTTGATGTATATGCTTATCTGTTCATCCTGTACCTGTTTATTTGCATCATCCTGCTCACTGCTTGTATTTCACATTGTTTTAATTCCCTCACACTGTTTTGTAAACCATGCTCTTGTAATCTCCCGGGTCGCACCTGAAAATAGGCATTCCTTGTCTAGTGTGCTTACCCGGTAAATAAAAGCTAATAAATAAACCATTTAGACAAACATTATTTGGAAACCTGAATGCCCTCTCTTCCTGGGGCGAAAGAAACAAAAAGCTGCTTTATCTTTCTGCTTTCCTTGGTACAGAGCAAATATTATTTAAAATTCTGTGCACGTCTAATATATGGAGCAGTGCTTCCGCTGGATTGGCATGCTCTGGAAAATAAACTCGTAAGTGGATAGATTGGTTCAGGGTAAACTCAGATGCCACCTTGGGGAGAAATTTAGGACTCATGTGCAAAGACACCCTTTGTCTTTGTGAAAAATCAAATAAGGCTCTTCACACCAGAGAGCCTGAAGCTCAGAAATCCTTTTGAGAGCAGAAGTAATAGCAACCAAAAATAATGCTTTCCAAGAAAAAGCATAGCTCGCAAGTCATGGCTGGGTCAAATGGAGACAGGGTCAATTTCTCCAAAACAACATTTAAATTCCAAACCGGGATGGGGAAATGGATTGGAGGTTTCAGGTGCAAGATGCACCTAAGAAAGGTATAGGACGCATCTAGCTAAGTCATGGTACAACTGCCCACGGGCTTATGAAAGGCAGAAATAGTTAAAAGGTGCACCTTGAGGGAAGAGTACGGGAGACCTGAATCAGACAGTGAAATAAAGTAGTCCAGAATCTGGCTCACCAGACATGTAAAGGGTCTAGATGATGCTTGGCAGCCCAGATGACAAACCTCTTCCACTTCATAGCAAAGGTGGCGCTGGTGGAGGGCTTACGGGCTGCCACGAGGACATCATCCCCCTGCTGAGATACCCCAAACCGGGCAATGGCTATGTCCTCAGGAGCCAGGCTTGCAAATATAAGGACCTGAGGTTCAGATGGACAAGGGTCTAGTGAGCCTGCATCTGCAGATCCCTGCAAAGGGGCAGTGGAACTGGAGGTTCCTCTGCTAACTGTTACAGTAATGGAAACCATAACTGCCATGGCCAGTAGGGTGCAACCAGAATCATCATGGCCCCCTCCATCTGCAGATTTATTAGCATCCTCTGAATTAGAGAAAATGGAGGGAAGGCTTATAGGAACCTCCCGCTCCAGGAGAGGGACAACACATCTCACCACACAACTTCAGGCCATGGAACTAGCAAGCAGAAATCGGGAAGTTTTGCGTTGCGTGGGGATGCAAAAAGGTTCAACTCTGGACAACCCCATCTGTCAAACAGATCTACTGCAATGGATGAGAGAAGTTCCCATTTGTGTATTCCTGACAGAGTCCAGCTGAGACTGTCGCCAGGGTGTTCAGCATGTCTGGGATGTAGACTGCTGAGAGGACGAGGTCTTAGTCCAGCACCCAGTACCAGACTCTCATGGCCTCCCTGCAGAGGGGGTATGAAAACATTCCCCCCTGCTTGTTGACGTAGTAGACAACACTGAGGTTGTCTGTCTGAATCAACAACTGGCCTGGAAGGAGATGGTTCTGAAAAGCCTAAATGGCATACAGGACTGCCCGCATCTCGAGGATGTTGATATGCAGAGACATATCGATCTGGGACCATGTCCCTGGAATCTGAAAAGGACCCAGGTGTGCACCCCAGCCCGAACTGGAGGCATCCTTTGTGAGACTCTGCTGGGGAGAGGAGATCAGGAATGGGACCCCCTGTAACATGATCTGGAGGTTCATCCACCACTGAAGCACCTTGTAGACTGGAAAGAAGACAAGCACTGGCTGCTCCAGGTCATCTGTGCGTTGGTCCCATTGCACCCGGAGTGCCCACTGGCGCACCCGCATGTACAGTCATTATGCCTAACAGCCTCAAGTACACCCTTGTGGGTAAATAATGGCTCTGGGTGACCTCCTGAGCCTGGGAAATGAAGCAATCCACTCTGTTTTGGGGTAGGAAGGCCCTGCCCTGTGCCCAGTCCAGGACTGCCCCAGTATACTGGGGTCTCTGGGATGGAATCAAGACAGACTTGGGCAGATCAACAGTGATGCCAAGGGAATGGAATAACTGAAGGGTCCACTTCAGGGCCCAGAGGAGCAAATCTCTGGAAAAAACTTTGAGGAGCCAGTTGTCCAAGTGGGGAAAGACATACTAACATACTAAGATGCCAGAAGAGTAGGCCTAAAGGTCTGCTCGAAGATCAGCACCCACTCTGGGCACTGTTGCTGCCCTCCCTGCCTCTCCCGTAATTCCCCCTGCCCAACCCACCAGTGGAGTCACACCTCCAGATCTCGCAGTATCCAGTTTAACCCCTCCCCCTTATACCTGTCCCAGCCCTTCTTGAAACCCTCCACTTTATTAACAGCCACCAGTTCCACAGACAGTGCATTTCAAGGGTCTATCACCCTCTCGGTGAAGTAGCACCTCCTAGTCTCCCCCCTCAGCCTCCCGCCAACCAGACTCATGTGGTAACCCCTGGTGGACCCCTCCCCCCTCAGTGGGAGCACCCTATTTGGACTGACCCTACTTACTCCCTTCAGATATTTAAAAACCTTGATCACATCCCCTCTGTCCCTTCTCTCCTCAAGGGATTACAAGTTCCTCAAGTCTCTCCTCATAGGACATTCCCCCCAGACCCTGAATTATCCTGGTCACCCTCCTCTGGACCCTTTCCAGCAGTGCAATATCCTTTTTCAAGTACAGGTGCCAAAACTGCACACAGTATACCAGGTGCAGTCTAACCAGGCAGTTATACAGAGGGAGAAGCACCTCCTGTCTCCTCGAAGTTATCCCCCTAGTGATGCACCCAAGCATTTTATTTGCTTTTGTCGTAACACTCCTACACTGCTCAGAGTTATTCATTTTGGCATCTACAACCACACCAAAATCCCTTTCTCCTCCCGAAACCTGCAGTTTCTCCCCACCTAAAAAGTACTCATGAGCTGGGTACCTAAGCCCCAAGTGGAGAACACTACATTTCTTGGTGTTGAACTTCAGTTTCCAGGTGCTTGCCCACCTCTCTAGAACCTCCAGGTCCCCCTGTAGGGCTTGTCAACCCTCCTCCCCATCCACCACCACCCCCCCCAGCTTTGAGTCATTGGCAAAGAGGCTTATCTCACTCCTGATGCCATCCCTGACATCTGAGATGTAAGCATTAAAAAGGAGTGGACCCAGCACCGACCCTTGTGGGACCCCGTTAATGACCCTCCTAGGTGATGCTACCTCTCCCCCCCCGACCACTACCCTCTGAAACTGCCCAGTTAGTCAGTTTCTTATCCACCTAACCATCCTATCCCCCACCCTCATCCCCCCTAGTTTGCCCAGCAACCCAGGCTGTGGCACAGAGTCAAACACCTTGCTGAAGTCTAAAAAGATGACGTTCACTGGTCTGCCCTGATCCAGTGCCTCTGTCACCCACTGGTAGAACTCCACAAGGTTTGTCTGAGGTGATCTGCCCCGAATGAAGCAGTGTTGGTGATCATCCAGATGGCCCTGTGTTTCCAGAAACACCTCCAGTCTTTCTTTCAAGATGGCCTCCATCATTCTGCCCACCACCGACGTCAGGCTGACAGGCCTGTAGTTACCCAGCTCATTCTGTGAGCCTCCTTTGTAGATTGGCATGACATGAGCCATCCTCCAATCCTGAGGTACCCACCCCTTCTGAAGGGAGGAGTAAAAGAGGTCTGCCACAGGTGCAGCAAGGACATCCAGCATCTCCTTTAGCACCTTGGGGAGAAGGCCATCTGGACCTGGTGCCTTATCCGTTTTCAGGGACCTTAGGGCTTCCCTCACCCTACCAACTGGAATTTCAACATCTGTGTCCCCCCCCTCACTCCCATCTTGCCTCCCCCCATAAGTTGTTGACCTTCCGTCATCTCTAGTGAAGACCGAGGCAAAGTATCTGTTTAGTACCTCCGCCTGCTCCCCGGCCTCCTCAGCCCACCCTACCTCTGACCTCAGTCTACTAATCTTCCCCTTTACTTTCCCTGATGTACCTAAAGAGCCCTTTCCCTCCCCCGGTTCTGATCCACTATGCAACCTCAGCCCCATCCTTGCCTTGGCCCATCTCACCACCCTTATTACCTTTTTAGATATCATATCATACTCCCCCGTCCACAACCCCACGCGAGCGCTTATATCGTCTATAAGCTGCTCTTTGCTCCTTCATCCATCAGCATGGCTTTCTGGCTCTACCAAACATGCGATGGGCCTTTGTGCAGGTCTTGGTAGCTTCCAGGAGTCCTGTTTTAATAATTTCCCACCTGCTTTCAGTGTCCATGCCTGGTCTGATCCTCTCCAAATGTCCCTTAAAGATCTCCTCCATACCCTCAAAGTCTGCACCCCTAAAGTCAACCACCACCATTTTAGTGCAGTTTTCCCCTTCTCCCAGGTCTAGGGGAAAACCAGACTGTGGCATGATCACTCCCTGCCAGTGGGTTCCCTACCACTAGGTTCTTAACCAGATCGCAATCCGGCAGGACCACATTCAGGGTTCACCCTTCCCTCACCAGGTCAGCCACCAGTTGTGAAAGGAAAGCATCCCGGAAGACATCCAGCAGTCGCTGCTCCCTAGTCAATGAGGATGCCATGGTTCCCCAATCAACCCCTGGGATATTAAGATCCCACAGCACCACAGTTCTACCTGCCCCCTGACCACAGAGGTCCCTGAGGTTCTCCACCAAGCCTTCTTCAAGTTCTTTCACCTGCATGGGTGGCCTATAAACCACCCCCCAGGTTTACCCTCTTAGCCACAGGCATCTGCAAGGCTACCCACAACGCTTCAACGTTTCCCTCTTCCCTCTCCACCCTGCTTATATTGATGCCATTTTTAATGAAGAGTGCTACCCCACCTTCCCTTCCTATAGCATTGCCCTTCCTTGACATAGTGTACCCAACCAGGTTTAGGTCCCAGTCATGCATAGGAGTGACCCAAGTTTCAGTGACTGCTGCCACATTCACCTTCTCTTCAGTAAGCACTGTGTGTAGTTCAGACATTTTGTGACACATACTCCTGGTGTTTATCAGGCCCACCCTCCATCCCTGCCTCTCGCCCACCCCTCAATCTGGGATCCTTCAGTTAACTGCATGTTTTTACTTCCTTGTTCATGGTTTGTTGCCCTGGTTTGGCACCCCCTCCCATGCTGGGGGGGAGAACGTTAAGTCTTCCCTCGATGTGCCTGCTAGCAGCATCTTCAAGCTCCCACCCCTCCCCCTTCACACATTTAAACCCCACCTAGCTTCAACAAACTCAGTCAGATTGAGTTTCAAAAACCTCCTTTCCCCCCAAATTTAGGTGCCGCCTATCCCTAGCATACAGCGTAAGCATAAGACATATAGACCTTCTCTCTGGAGGGCCGCAGCTACCCTGCTAAGCATTCTGTAAAGACCAGAGGCACAGAGGATAAGCCAAAGGGCAATACCTTGAACTGGCACTGTTCACCCTGAAAAACAAACTGGAGAAACCACCTGTGCAAAGGACAGACAGAGATGTGCAAGTAAGCAGCTTGCATATCCAAAGAACACAGCCAATTGCCCTGCTTGAGTAGGGGCAGCAGGCCTGGGAGCGTAACCATGCAAAACTTTTTGTACTGGATATAAAGACTGAGGTCCTTGAGATCTAGAATGGGCCTCAAATCTCCGGTCTTTCTGGGGACCAGGAAGAACCTGGAGTAGAAAACCCTGTTCCGCTCCTGCCTGGGCACTGGCTCTACTGTCCTTTTCCTCAGAAGGGACTGTACTTCTTCCCCAAGAAACATTACATGGGCTTGAGGCTAAGTGGATGGCAAGGGGGGGTCGTCTCTGGAGGCTGTTCTAGAAGCTCCAGAGTGAGACCCCGTTCTATGATCTGAAGAATCTAGGGATCTGACAATATGGTTCTCCATTGGTTTAAATGGAGGGAGAACCGACTTCTGACACCCAACTCTTGGTTGGGGAACCTAAAGATGGGGGTTTGGCAAGGGGTCAGGCAGAGGGGGATCCAGCCACTGGGGCATACTGGTGACTGGGCCGGAGGAAGGGGTAGGCAAGGCTGAGAAGGCTTTTCATTTTCCCTGGGAATGGGAGCATGCTCTGGACTTGTGGGACACCTTGCGAAAGGACGGGCGCTGTCTGCTGCTAGGCTGGGTATGGTAGACCGAATCAACAGACTTAATAGCCCTGCCAGATGCCTGCAGATAATTATGTCCTGGACATCTGACCCAAAAAACTTTGAGCCATTGAAAGGGGCATTCAGCACCTTCTGCTGGACATCTGCTGCAAAGCCTGAGACTCTGAGCCAGGTGTGCCTATGATGGCAAATGCTGAGCCCTGGCACCAGTATCAGAAATGTCATACAAGGCCCTGAGGAGGTGCTTACTGATGTCCTTGCTGGCCTGCAAAGATTTGAGAACCTCCTGTATTTAGGAACAGTCTAGGAGGGCTTGGACACCTGCCTTGCCCTTCTTCCAGTTAGTGTTTTGGTACTTAGAAACATAGGAACATAGAATATGACGGCAGATAAGGACCATTTGGCCCACCTAGTCTGCCCATTTTCCTACCTAACAGATAAGCTGCAGATCCTAGTTAACCAACAGCTTACTTCCTCCTACCCCCCACTAGGACTGCCTTATGTCTGTCCCATGCATTCTTGAATTCCCCCACTGTTCTTGACTCGATGACCTCCTCAGGGAGGCTGTTCCATGCATCCACAACCCTCAGTGAAAAAAATATTTCCTCACATTACCTCTGAGCCATCCCCCCCCAAATCTTCAAATTGTGACCCTTTGTTCTTGCACATCTCTTTTTCTGAAAGATGCTACCCTCTTTGACTTCGTTAATTCCCTTGAGGTACTTGAAAGTTTCTATCATGTCTCCTCTCTCCTTTCTTTCCTTAAGGGTATATGTATTAAGCTCCTTTAGTCTTTCTTCGTATGTCTTCTGGTGCAGACATCTGGTGGTACTTGACCATGTGGGAAAGACAGCTGGCAATCTGAAGTCCCAAGGTGGGAGGAGGCATAAACCCTCTTACCCCAAAGGTCTATTCTTTTGGATTCCCTATTGGGTGGAGGAAACTAAGGTGACTGGGCATGTTGGAACTGTTGTGTGCTGCTCTGATGACCACAGAATCTGTCTCAGGTTGAGCAGCATAGTAAGGCAGGCCCCGAGGGGCATGATAGAGCTCATCTTCCCTGTGGGACATGGCAGGAACCATGTCTGGACGGTGCCATGCTGCAACAGTGGCATTCCTCAGAGCTGGGAGAATAGGAGGAATTACTTGAGGGGGAGATTTTGGAATCTTCAAGAAGTCCACCAGTTCTCTCTTGGTGGCATCCTCTTCCTCAGTATGAAGGCCCATAGCTGTGGACAGCAGCTTCATGACATTGGAAAAAGGTAGGATCCTCAAGAGGGAACCTGGGAGTATATTTAAGAGAGTCCTCACTCACTGAAGAAGCTGTAGACCTATCAGAGGAAAGAGATTCCTCCTTCCTCCTCAGGGAAGATGAGGTCAGAGTGGTAGTCCTCTTCAACGTTGACCTGTTCTAACTCGAGGTCCAACATCGAGGGATCACAGACGGCCTGCAGGGCACAGCCTGAGAAGGCCTAAGCAGTGTAGAGAATGACGAGGCCATCAACAGTGCCACGGAGCAGGTCTGTTAGAGCCCAACTGATGCACCAGGGCTGTGGTTAACCTGGCCAAAACATCATTGAGCTCGACGGCAGGAGAAGAGTGCATAGACTGTGGAGGGGTCACTAACACAGGGTGCAATGAGCCATTTATTGGGTCTTGCGAGCCCGAGGGTCAGGAGAAGCATCAGACTGTGGAGGGGCTGGCACTGACAGACCCAAGAGTCGAGGAATGGGGGGGCCAACAATCAGAGGGTTGACGGCGAACCTCCGTGAAAAGCGGGAGGAGGCGGTAAGGGCCTGGAAGAAGTAGAGTGCATCTGTGCAGCTGCAGTCAATGGGGTGCCCTCTGAGGAGGAACAAGAGGCCACCGGGGATCAGAAGCGCCGCTGGGGGAGCGGTCCTGTTTGTGGTCTTTTTTATGACTCCCCCCAGACTTGTCTCAGGCCTTCGAAGCCTGGGAGCTCAATGAACCCATCAATGACTGAGAAGGAGGGACCCCCGGAGGACCCTGCCCAGGACTGGCTACCTGTTGCTCCCTGAGGAATTTCTTCAAAGCCTTTTTGCGTTACCTAAGGGTTGTTAGGTTAAATGTTTGTCAGAGCACACAGAGATGACACGATGAGGCCCAAGACAGCAGACACAGAGGTTGTGGTCATCTGAAGAAGCTATCTTCTTTCTGCAGCGGCTGTGACGGAAGAGAGAAGTGGAAGGAGCAACTCTCAACATAAATGAGGTTAAAGATTCTCTGGTTTAAAAGAAATGCTAAAAACTACGGTAAAAGAAAAATTGGTAGTCAAAAATGTTGCAAACTGCGACAGAGCTTCCACAGACACACATGCAACCAGTCTCGATGGCAGAAAAGAACTGAGGAAGGAGCAGGGCCGCTCACACCTTTATAGGATTGATGACATTGGCAGGTGACTTCAGCGTGGGCAGTCACAGCTGTACTGCTGGAAAATCTTCCTTGTGGATCCTGCTTCATCGATGGTGAAGTTCCTATGGTGTAACCTGATGTCTGAGATACCCCCAGAGGAGATTGTTCCTTCTTCTGCAAGGATATCTCTTTCTTCAGACCACACCTATGGAACAAGTCCCTAGCAGTACTGACAGAGAGGCAGTCTGGGTGGCTGGAGGCTACAGGCCTAAGAAAGAAGGCTTGAAGCACAAGCAGGCTGAAGCCTGCCCTTCTTCTAGAGGCAATGTCCAGACTGTAGTGTTTAGTGAAAGTGTGGACAGTACTCCAGGTTGCAGCAGTACAAATGTCTGCAGCCGAAACATTCCTGAAACAGGCAACAGAAGTGCCATGCCTCTGGTTGAATGGCCACAAACTCTATGAAGTTCCTTACCATACTTCCTGTAACAAAAAGTAATACAGTTGGCCAGCCATCTGGACAGGTACCATTTAGAAACGTACAGTTACGCAAGAATTTACCGTTAACAGTAGATCTTCAAAAGGAGCTCTTGCAGCAGGCACCATCAGTAGGACTAAGTCACCAGGCACTAGGACCACACAGAAAACTTCTAGCTAGCAGTCTACAGTGTGTGTGTGTGTGTGTGGGGGGGGGGGGATCACCCCCAACATCGGCATGCCAGGGTCAGCCTATGGTATAAAAGGGGCAGTTCCCCAGCTCCACCCCAGTTCTCTTGCCGGAGACCCCAGCAGACTCAGGAAAGAGAAAACCAAGGCGCTTCCTCATAATAGAGGGAAGCAGAGAAGCAGCAGTCCTCAGGGGGTAGGAGGGAGGGAAAGCAGTGCCTGCTGCAAGAGCTCCTCTCAAAGGATTACTGTTACAGTAAGTTCTTACATAACTGTACTGCCTTACTTCAAGGGGGCTCTTGCTGTAGGCAACATCAGTAGGACTGAGTCCCAAACAGTATCAGAACTGAACCTGTCAGCAGGGAGGAGGAATAATAATAGGTGCAGGCCCTTAAGAAAGAAGGCCCTAAAGGACTGCAAGGCCACGTCTAGCCCTACACCTAGAGACAATGTACAAATTGTAATGCTTGATGAAGATATGGCCAGAACTCCACGGTTGGGGGTGGGGGGGGGGTGGGCTGCACAGATATCTGCAATGGACACATTCTTTAAAGAAGTGACTTGAGGCAGCTTCTGGTAGAATGGCTTCGACTCAGCTCCAACGGCTTGCTGTACTTAAGTATAGCAGACAATACAATTGGCTAACCATATAGACAAACACTGTTTGGAAACCGGAACTCCTTCTCTCTGAGGAACAAATTAAACAAACAACTGATCAGACTTCCTGATGCACAGGTGCAATCCAAATAATACCTGAGCACCCAGTGAACATCTAGAGTATGAAGTAAGCTCTTCCCCTGATTAGAATACTCAGGAAAATACACAGGCAGGTGGATGGATTGATTTAGTGCGAACTCAGACACCACCCTAGGAAGAAACTTAGGATTAGTTTGCAAAAACACCCTGTCTTTATGAAAAACCAAATAATGCTCTTTACACATTACAGCCTGTAGCTCAGAAACCATCCGAGCAGAAATAATGGCAACTAAATATAACGCTTTCCAAGAAAGGAAGTGTAGCTCACAGCAGGCTCAAAGGGAGGCAAAACGAGCTTTTCCAAAATGAACAAAAGGTCCCATGGCAGGACAGAATCCTTAATGGGAGGTTTCAGATGCAACATACTATGCAAAAAGGTGCGGGAGAGATCCAATTGGGCAATGGTTTTGCCCTCAACAGGTGCATGGTATGCAGAGATGGCAAAAAGGTGCACCTTAAGCAAGAAGTAACCTAAACCAGAGTCTAAAAGGGATAGAAGGCACTTCAGGATGAGATTTATCAGACAGGTGAAGGGATCCAAGTGTCAAGTGGGGCCCCAAATGAAGAAGCGCTTCCACTTCGTGGCATAGATGACCCTGGTGGAGGGTTTCCTAGAAGCATCTAAGACATTTGCCACCCGGGATGAGACTCCAAAGCAGGCAATAGCAAAGACTGCAGGAGCCACGCACGAAGATGCAGCAGTTTGAGGTCCGGATGGACCACAGTGCACTGCTCCTGGGAGAGCAAGTTGAAGCACGGGGCAAGAGAACTGGAGGATCCACTGCTAATTGTTGCAGCAGTGGAAAACCATATCTGATGTGGTAGGGTGCTATGAAAATCATCACTGCCCCTTCTGACTGAAGCTTGAGAAAGTACACTCTCCCGAAGAGGAAAAGGAGGAAAGGTATATAGGAACCTCCCTATCCAAGAGAGGGACAACACATCACACCAGAAAACACCAGGCCCTGGATTGAGTGAGCAGAAATTGGGTAGTTTGGGGTTGAGCGGGGATGCCCTCAGGATGGCCTCACCTGTCAAAGAGGTTTTCGATCACAGAGGTGAGAAGCTCCCAATTATGAGCCCTCATCAGGGACCTGCTTAGACTGTCAGCCAGGACATTTTGGATGCCTGAAACATGTATGGCGGCTAGTTCCAGGTTGTACAGAATGGCCCAGTACCAGACTCTCATGGCCTCCTTGCAAAGGGACAGGAATGAGTCCCCCTTGGCTTGTTGATGCAATAGACTACTGATATGTTGTCTGTCTGAACAAAAAGGGCCCAGAACAAGGTGAGTCTGGAAGGTCTGCATCACGTAAAGGACAACCCTCATCTCCAGGATGCTGACATGGAGATATGTCTCGCCCTCAGACCAGATCCCTAGTTTGACTATGGGCCAAGTAGGCACCCCAGTCCAGGCCAGAGGTGTCCATAGTCAAAATCTGTTGTGGGGAGACAGCTCTGAAACAAACCTCCTTGAGGAGGGTGGAGGGGTTTAGCCACCACTCCAGAGTCTACCTCACCAGACTGGAGACCAGGACCTGCTGTTCTAGGTTGTTGGTGTGCTGGTCCCATTGGGCTCAGACAGTCAACTGAGGTACTCTCATGTGCGGGCGAGTTAATGGAAAATACAGCTAAGTAAGAACTTACCGTAACAGTAGATCTTCGAGAGAGGCTCTTGCAGTAGGTAATTACATATAGGACTGATGCCGGCCGGCGTCAGAACCCAACGGAAAAATGTTAGCAGTCTCTGGCGGGGGACCGCCCCCACGTCAGGTGACCGACATCATGCGGCGTCAGTATAAAGGGGTGGTCCCCCACGCCCGCCTTCCATTTCTTTCCCGCCAAAGGCCAAAAGGCAAGACGAGAGAGAAGCAGATATTTCCCTTCCTGGAAAAGGAGCCGAAAAACCTTAGGGGGATAGAGGGCAGGAAGGTATTACCTACTGCAAGAGCCTCTCCTGAAGGTCTACTGTTACGTTAAGTTCTTATGTAACTGTACTATCTTACTTCGAGAGGGCTCTTGCAGTCGGTAATTACATATAGGACCGAGTCCCAAGCAGTCTGGAACAAGGAGAAGCAAACGGGAGGAGGAAAGTTACTCAGAAGTAGACCCACTGGTTGTGAAGGCCTTAGGAAAGGAGGCCTTGCAAAACAGCCAGCCCGAAGCCTGCTGTACAGCGAGAGGCAATGTCCAAACTGTAATGTTTCATAAAGGTATGGACAGAAGTCCAAGTGGCGGCTCCAAAAATGTCAGCCACTGACACGTTCTTGAAACAAGCCGCAGAAGCAGCGACCCCTCTGGTGGAGTGGTCTCTAACTTGACCCGGCAGGGTCTTGTTGTACTTGTCATAACAGAAAATGATAAAATGAGCCAACCATTTCGATAGGCATTGCATAGAAACAGCATTGCCTTCTCTTTTATGAGCAAAAGAGACTAACAGTTGATCAGTTTTTCTGAGATCCTTCGTCCTGTTGGTGTAGTATCTCAGAATTCAGTGAATATCCACAGTATGCAGGAGGTACTCTCCTTGATTGGAGTGCTGCATAAAAAAGGCAGCCAACTCTATGGATTGATTCAGCGTCTATTCCGCTACCACCTTAGGGAGAAACTTAGGGTTGGTTCGCAGAGCCACACGTTCATTGTGAAAAATCAAATACGGGATTTTACACATCAGAGCCTGAAGCTCGGAAATCCGTCGAGCAGTAGTAATGGCCACTAGGAAAAGAGTCTTCTAAGAAAGGAAATTTAGGTCTACTGAGGCTGCCAACTCGAAAGGAGGCAGAGTAAGCTTCTCTAAAATGAAATTCAGATCCCAAGGAGGGGCAGGAACCTGGATAGGGGGCCGTAAGTGAAGGACCCCTCTCAAAAAGGTCTTGGAGACCTCCAGCTGAGCAAACGTTCCATCTGCAAAGGGGACATGATAGGCCAAAATGGCCACCATGTGAACCTCTCAGGATGAATGGCTGAGACCCAGATCGAAGAGGTGTCACAAGTAATCCAGAAGTCGGCCGGCAGAGCACGAGAAGGGCTCGACATCATTGGAGGCAGCCCAAATAGAGAACCGCTTCCATTTCATGGCATAAGTAGATCTGGTTGAGGGTTTCCTGGCCTCCACCAGAATCTCAGCTACTGGGGGGGGGGGCGAAGACCCCAAATCGGGCTTGAGCTACATCTGCAGGAGCCATGCGTGCAACTGAAGGGACTTGAGACCTGGATGGACCAGGGTCCCCTGATCCGGGGTCAGCAAAAACAGCAACAGAGGAAAGGAGGTTCCTCTGAGTACTGTTGCAAGAGAGAACCAAACTTGCCTGGGCCAGAAAGGAGCGATCAGAATCATTCGAGCTCCTTCCAAACAGAGTTTCTGCAAGACCCTCATAATCAGTGGAATTGGGGGAGGCATGACTAATCTGCCTTCCAGTCTAGAGACAGAGCATCTCTCCAAAAAAATGCCACGTCCTGGAGCGAGCGAGCAGAACACGGGAAGTATTGTGTTTTGAGGGGAAGCAAACAGGTCTACCTGTGGAGTTCCCCAGCGCAGGAAGATGTCATCTATGACCCCCTGATTCAGTTCCCATTCGTGAGCTAGAGCAGATGACCGGCTTAGCCTGTCTGCCAGTGTGTTCTCAACCCCCAGGACACAAGATGCCATGAGGTGAAGGTTGTGCTGCACTGCCCAATCCCAGACTAGCATCACATCTCTGCAAAGGGGGTAGGAACGAGTTCCTCCCTGTTAGTTGATGTACCAGACCACACACATATTGTCCGTCTGTACAGCTACGTGACCGGGAGACAGATACAGATGCAGAGCCTGAAGAGCATACAGTACTGCCCTTAGTTTGAGCACATTGATGTGAAGAGACTTCTCGGGCTTGGACCAGGAGCCCTGGGTCCTGTGAGGACCGAGATGGGCTCCCCAACCCTCGCTGGAGGCATCCACAGTCAACGTCTGTGAAGGGGGAGGAAGACTGAAGTGAACTCCCCGGCAGAGGTTCTTCTGAACCATCCACCACTGCAAGTCCCGAGCCATGGGAATGGAGACCAGGACAAGTTGACCTAGGTCGTCCACCAGCTGATCCCATTGAGACCGAAGCGTCCACTGAGAAATTCTCATGTGGAGCAGAGTGCGAGGGACTGCTGGAATCACAGCCGCCATTAGCCCGAGGAGGCGAAGGACTGACCTGGTGCTGACCCACCTGCGGCTGAATAACAGGCTGACCTGGGCCTGGAGAGTGGCGGCCCTGTCCGGAGGCAGGAAGGCCATGCCAGAGGTCGTGTCCAGGATCGTCCCGATAAACTGGAGCCTCTGGGATGGAAACAGATGGAACTTGGCCTGGTTGATGGTAAGACCCAGGCAGGCAAAGACCTGCTGAGTAAGGGAAAGGAAGCGCAGGAGTTCCTCCCTGGATGGGGCCGCCAGGAGCCACTCATCCAGGTATGGGAAAACCTGCACCCCTTGGGTACACAGGTAGGCCACTACCACTGAAAGGCATTTGGTGAACACCCAGGGCGCCGAGGAAAGACCAAATGGGAGGGTTTTGAACTGGTAGTGGTCCCCCTGGAACGCAAAATGCAGGTATTTGCAGTGGGAAGGGTGGATAGGGATATGTAGGTAGGCATCCTGCATATCCAAAGCGCACAGCCACTGTCCCAGCCGGAGAAGGGGCAGGAGGCTCTGCAGCAAGAGCATCTTGAACCTCTTGTAATCCACAAACAAGTTCAGGGGGCTGAGGTCGGGAATCGGCCTCACGTCCCCCGTTTTCTTCAGGACCAGGAAGAAATGGGAATAGTACCCCGTTCCCTGAAAAGGAAAGGGGACGGGTTCTATCGCCTCCTTCAGCAAAAGTGCTGAAATCTCTTCCTGGACCAGAAGATGATGTTCCCAAGAGTACAATGACCTTGGGGGAGGGTGTCGAGGGGGTTTCTTAAGAAACTCTATTGAGTGTCCTTCTGCGATCAGCTGGAGCACCCAAGAATCTGAAGTTATCCTCTCTCAACCCAGGAGGTGGAGGGAAAACCTCCCTCCTACCGGTTCCTCTGGAAGGCCCAGAGGCTGTGGGAGAGAAAAGGAGTCAGGTGGTGCGGGGCAGCGTTGTGGCTGAAGCACCCGCTGCTTTTTTGGGCAGAGGGGGCTTGGCAGCCAGAGGGGCCCGGCGTTTATTGGCCCGCTTTCCCTGGGGTTTCGCCTTTTGCCGATTCCGCCTGTGAAAGGGACGGAGGTGCGCTTGATGGGGGTGGTGCATGGAGTCCACAGACTTCAGTACAGTCCCTTTCTCCTGCAGATCGGTGATAATGTCCTTGACATCACCACCGAACAGCACCGAACCCCGGAAGGGCACCTCCTGAATAGCGGACTGCACTTCCGGGACCAACCCTGACACATGGAGCCAGGCATGAAGCCATAAGCCTACGGCGAAAGTGGAGCTCCTACCAGCAGTGTCCACTGCATCGTATGTAGCATGAAGCATGTGGCGACTGCCCGAACGTGCAGAGCAGATGAGGTCAGCCACTTCCTGTTTGACCTGAGAGTCAGGAAGGAGTCCAATTTGGATTCCCTCTCACTTAGACTCACCTTCTGGTAATCCCCCATGTGATCAACATAATTTAGGGCCCTACTGGAGTGGAAGAAGCAAAGATCTTCTTCCCATACTGGTCCAGAAGACGGGATTCTTTGTCAGGTGGAGATGAGCGCAGATGTTTCGGGTTAGCTGTCCGGCCATGAGCGGCACTAATCACAACAGAATCAGCTCAAGGATGAGAATCTAGAAAGTCAACACCCTCGGGAGCCTGACATAGCCTGTTCGACTTCCGAGGAAGCGGGACTAAAGCTGACGGTTGCTTCCAAATAGTGGAAACAAGATCAGCTTGAGGCTCAATCCAGGGTGGCACCAAGGTAGGAGCTGTCTCGGGCAGGTCCAGATGCTCAGCAAGTTTTCTTATGCTGTGGATCCGGCTCCAAGGAATGCCACTTGTGAACCTCCTGGATTTTACGCAGCAACTCCGTAAAGGAAGGATCCTCCGGAGGAGTCCTAGGCCTGGGCTTAGATGGAGAGCGTGGCTCGTTGTCCGTCTCAGAGCAACCGTTGGAGTCGTCCGAGAAGGAAGAAGGTGCAGAGGAAGACTCCTTCTCCCGGCAGGGAGAAACGGACCCCTTGGAAGGTCCTCGGGAAGCGATATCCTGCCCGCCTGGAACCAGAGGGCTCGCCCCTGTGTCCGGAGGTGGGAGGGAGTCTGCTGTGGACGCACGAGAGCCCGAATCGCACTGTCATCGGAGATGACTTTCCACCTCTGGTGAGTTGAGCCTGGCCTCAGCCCACCAGGAGGCCAGAGTCTCCTTCAAGTCCACCGCGGCTGAGGGCAGTGGAGAAGAGGAGGGGATACGGTATGATTATACCCGTAGGTGTACATCCATAACCCGACGGCGGGTATTGAGGAACCGGGTACTGTGGCGTCGGATAGGCTGGCATTGGATACTGCGGAGCTGGGTAAGACAGTGTCGGATACCCGGGAACCGGGGGGTCTGCTGGAGATGGCCCGGCTGGAGGGCCCATGGGCGGGCCTGGAGCAGAAGGCCCGGCAGAGCGGCATCCGGGAAAGGGATGTCGCCCGGCGTCAGCAAGACTATTGTCGGGGCCAGCGTCTGGGGAACCGACATCAGGTCAGTCCGCCCAGCGGGCGGACGGCCTGCCGGGGGTGCAGAGGAACCTAGGCATTGCCCAGGGATGATGGGGAAAAATCCCCGGGGTCAGGCTGAGGAGACGCAGGGTCCCCAGAGGACAGCTAAGGCTGTGGGGAGCCAGGAATGGTGGATGTGAGAGGGTCTGGTGTCAGCTCAGCCGCCGTGCGGGCGTTGGACAGGCCAACATCAGACTTATCAGCGGAGTCCAGGCGGACGCCGGAGGAGCAGACGTCCGACTTATCAGACCCATTGCTCGAGGCAGGTCGCGAAGGAGGTGCAGCCTGGTTGGGTGGAAGAGGGGCCGTGCACCACCCCGAAGGGTTGGGCCATTTATTGACCTTCTCCGTGTGGGCATCAGAGGAGCTGACATCCGGCTTACCGGAGCCGCTCGAACAAGTAGGCCACACGGTGGCAGCTTTACTGGGAGTGGAGGCCTCCAATAGTCGGGAGGCACCCGAAGGGCCCAAGCACAAGCCAGACGGGTGGGCTGACACCGCCTTGAAGCCTCCAAGGTGGCTGCTCAGAGCGGTCTCCCCAGAGGGACATTACCTGTAGCACGGCTGACCGAAGAAGACGCGGTGGATGAGGAGCCCTTATCCCTGTGCTTCTCCTTGTCTTTCTTCTTACGATGGCCTTCGGGGGAAGTGGACACCTGCCGGAGCTTTTTTTAACTCCTTCTCCATGGAGGACATTTTCTTCTTTAGTATATGGGCCTCCAGGGACTGCTGCCTCCATCTGCAGTTGGCGGTGTTGAATTTAAGGCAGTGCTGACACTTCTCCACCTGATGATCCGAGCCTAGACTGAAGAGGCACTGGGAATGGTCGTCCTTGTGAGGGAGCTGGGTGCCGCATGAGTCGCACTTATTATTGTGCTCGGAAGGTGTAGGGGACGACATACACCGATGAATGCCTGATGATTTAGACGAAGAATTGAAAAAAAAGACAGTAAAAACTACCAACGAGAGAGCTGATGAGCGCTGAACTTTACTGCGAGGCGCTGACAGGAGCGACCATGGGAAAAAAACTGGAAGGCTGGTGTGGGGACCGCCCCTTTATACGGACGCCGCATAATGTCGGTCACATGACGTGGGGGTGGTCCCCCGCCAGAGACTGCTAGCTAGAAATTTTTCCGTTGGGTCCTGACGCCGGCCGGCATCAGTCCTATATGTAATTACCTACTGCAAGAGCCCTGTCGAAGTAAGATCAGTGGTTATGGCTGCCGCCATGTGCCCAAGGAGGCACAGGAAGGACCTGGCAGGGATGTGCTGGAAGAGACAACCAGCTGGGCCTGTGCTACCAAACATTCCACTCTGTCCTGAGGCAGGAAGACTTTGCTCAGGGATGAGTCCAGAACTGCTCTTATGTACTAGAGGTGCTGGCATGGCAGGAGGCAAGACTTTAGGAGGTTCAGAGTAATCCAGAGTCTGGAACAACTGAAAGGCGACTTCCAGGGTCCCGATCAAGCGAGTCCTGGAAGGGGCTGTCAACAGCCAGTTGTCCAAATAAAGAAAGAGACAAAACCATAGAAGTTGATGGCAGATAACGGCCACAGGCCCACTGCGTCTGCCCAGTTTTGTATCTAGCAAATCCCAGATTAGCCTAATGGACATAATGTCCATCTCCGTAGAGCCACAGCCACCACTGCCAGGCACTTGGTAAAGACCCAGGGGGCTGAAGAAAGAGCAAAGAGGAGGGCACAAAACTGGAAATGGTTCCACTGAAAGCAAAAATGGAGAAACCAACTGTGGGGCGGGAAAACCAAGATATGGAGGTAGGCATCCTGCATATCAAGCGAACAAAGCCAGTTTCCTTGGTGAAGGGGAAGCAACCAGTGAAGAATGACCATCCTGAACCGCTTTAATTCTAGGTACAGATTTAGGCGGCTAAGATACACAAATCAGTCTCTGGTCCCCCATCTTCTTGTGATTGAAAAAAGAAGTGGGAGTAGAATCCCTTCCCTCTCTGTGCTGGGGGAACTGGCTCCATGGCCCTTTTGCACAACAATGCCTGAATCTCATCTTGAATTAGGCGGATGTGGGCCTGAGAGTAATGGGACTACAAGGAAGGGCTGTTCAGGGGATTTCCTGAAATTTCAGGGTGTGCCCCTTTTTCACCATCTGAAGGAACCACTGGTCTGAAGTTATAGTGCATCACCTGTCTAAGTACAGGGGAAAAGTGATTCCCCGCTGCCTCCAACAAGGACACTGCTGGAGGAGGAGGAGGGATGGGTAAGGAGTCAGGCAGTAGCACCAGGGGTGGACAAAGTGGCTGGGGATGCTCTAGGGACCCTCAGGGTGGAAGCTCCAGCCAGCTGGGTGGAAGCCTTGCACTTGAAGGCACCTCTGGGCTGCTGGCTCTCAGCCTGCTGTCTAGGGGTCTGACAAAAGAGCTGACCCTGGTTGAACCTGGGCTGAGACTGGTACATAGGCTGTACCGAGTGCAAGACTTTGCCCGATTCCTGTAAGGGTGAAATAAGGTCCTGGGCGTCTCTGCCAAAAAGGACAGATCCCTGGAACAGGGCATCCAGGATTCTTGCCTGTACATCTGGTGCGAAACAAGACACCCGGAGGCAGGAGTGGCGGTGGATGCAGACACCAGTGGCTGCCGCTTGAACTACTATGTCTACAGCATAAGTGGCTTAGAGGATGTTGTTGCCCATGTCCAAGCCTGACTTAAGGAGCTGGACCAATTGGGTTTTCATGGGATCCTTGGGGAGGGCCTGCACAAGATCCAAAGCCTTGTCCCACAGTGCATTCTGATTCTGCACAATGTGGGCAAGGTAGTTCAGAGTCCTGATGGCCAGCGTGGTTGAAGCATAGACCTGCTTGCCGAATTGGTCAATCTGGCGAGACTATGTATCAGGAGGGTGGGTGCTAAGGTGCCTAGGTTTCTTGGTATGGGCATGAGCTGCATTCATGACCACAGAGTCCACCTCTGGCTGCTCCCCCAAATAGGTTTTGCCAGTCGGGGCAAGATGAAGTCAGTAAAGCATTCTTGGCCAAGGCCGGAGTGGAGGGAGGGAGGGAGGAAGGATGGTTCCAGGTGGCCTTGGTGATGACCTCATATGACTCAATGAGGGGTGGCACCACCAAGGGGAGTAACTCCTTTCTATGGAGAGAGGCTGCCAGCTGGCGACACTCAGGGTCTAGTTCTTCCATCTCCCAGCCCATCAAGGGCAGAATATGCTTCATGATGTGCATAAACATAGGATCATCTGTAGGGAACCTAGGGGTTTCCTTGGAGGTTTTAGGATCATCAGAAGGCCCCCTGGAGTCATCAGAGTCCACCAAAGAGGAGGAGGAGGAGGAGGAGGAATACCTCCTGGACAGTTCACTTTCTGGGACCGGCATTGGTGGTTGACGGTCCTCCTCGTGTCAGTCCATTCAAACTGCTGAGGGTACTGGGGACCGGGGTTGGCTAGGCCCTACCCAGCCAGAGTCCTTAGGAAGAGGGTCCCTAGGAGGCAGAGTAGGGTGTCTATTTATCCTTCGTGAAAGCCCACCAGGCTGAGAAAAGTGCATTGTAATCCACCGGAGGAGGTGGGTGATAAGGTGGATAAGGACACTAAGGAGGTGGCACCGGGTACCCAGACATCGGTTCCTGGGGCATGGGATACCCTGGCACAGGCCCAAATGGTGCCGGGTAACCAGACATAGGTCCCCGAGGTGTCGGGTTCCCTGGCGTCAGTTTCTGAGGCATCGGGAGCCCCAGCATTAGTCCCTCAGGTGCCAACTGAGGATTGCCCGATGGGCCAGCTGGCGTTGGATAAGGCTAAGGCAACAACGATTGAGGCGTCATCAGTGTAGACACCAGCAAAGCAGGAGGCTGGACAGACAAAGGCTGATGCTGGTCTAGCAAGACAGGTGATGCTGGCCCCGAAGGGGAGGTGGAAATCTGTGTTGGGGAGCTAGCTACCAACAGAGACAAAGGCGACGCCTGTGTAGAGGAGGTAAGCGCTTACTCTGGGCATTGCAAAGAGGCACCAGTCCCAGAGTCGGGGAACTGACATGGGCAAGGCCAGGAACGGGGGAGCAAGGGGCAAGGACCGGCTGCTCACAGAAGAAAGCCCGGTCGAGCCACCTGGCTGAGGACCCACTGGGAGTAAAGGCCTGAGCATCAGGGGCTGGGCGGCAGCAGACAGAGACCGTGGCCCCAAGGAGCCACTGCCAGAGACAAAAATGAGGGTGGGTAGCAGAGAGACAGGTAACCCTGCCGAGGTGAGGACTGCCAAAGGATGGGGCCGACCTCCTGTGGGAGGAAGACCCCAAGTTAGTCGCAGACTTGTGCGGGTACTGAGAGCATAAAGCTGACCATGGATGGTCCCTGTGCTTTTCCCAGTGTTTATGCTTCCTAGCCGACTTCTTCTGGGTGGGAGAAGTCGAAGTCCTGGAGGCCAGGAATGTGAAGATGAACAGCCTTTGCCCTGGAGCTCCTTCTCCCTGATGGCTAACTTCTGCTGCAGCAAGAAGCCTTGAAGGGTCTTCAAAGTGTTCCATGTGGCCTGGTAAAAAGTCCTGGCTGTTCTGGCAGACCTCGGTATCATGGTCAGGACCTAAGCAGAGCAGGCAAGAAGAGTGGCTGTCCTTGGAGGGAAGCTGCTTGCTGCAAGCACACTTCATACACTGGTCAGGACTCAAAAGGTGAAGCTGGAGAAGGAGACATGCACAAAAAAAATAAAATAATTTTAAAGCGAAAATTTATTTATTTAAAGATTGGTAACTGGAAGATGCACACTGAGCAGATATTCATTTCCAGGAGTGACCCGGGTAAAGGGGTTACAAGTACAGAGCAGTGGTACAGAATTACAAATTCATAAGTGCAAACAGACAGAAGGTAACGAGGTATACAGGGGTACAGACAGGTATAAAATTGCACATTACGTAGTGAATAACACAACACATAGGCAATATAGCAGCGGGTGGTTACAAGCAGATAAGAAAATGATACATAACATGTGCATTTCAGTAACACATTATGCAACATAATAGCGGTGGGTTATTGTTGAAACCTGGGTAGGTGGTAGGACTCATAGGAAACTAGGGCAGATGTTTTCAGAAGATACAGAGGACCTGGCACGCTGGGATACTGGTGAACCAATGAAAGGATAGGCAAGGTACTACACTACCTAGAGGTTATTCAGGTTGTGGGCATGAGCAAGGAGTTGGGGGGTAGAGGTCAAGGGTTCATTTAATGAGACTTAAGGATGGCAACGTGCCAGAAAAGTACGAAGCAAAATGGCGGTGGACTGAAGCAGGCATCTGTGAAGGTCTGACTTACATGGGTCAAGGGCAGGAAAAGAACTGAGGTGGAGCTGGGGGACCACCCCTTTTATACCACAGAGGGACATCGGCATGCTGGCGTAGGGGGTGGTCTCTGGCTGTAGACTGCTAGCTAGACAGCTTAGTCCTACAGTGTTGCCTGCTGTAACAGCCCCCTCGAAAACAGATTTGATATGCCCTCTTTCCCAGAGGTGAAGGAAACAAGCTATGAGGACCTCCTGGAGTCCTTCATACGATGAACATAATATCCAAGTATTCTATGTACATCCAAAGTACGGAGCAGTGCTTCCCCCGGATTGGCATGCTCGGGAAAATAAACTGGTAGGTGGACAGTTTGATTCAAAGTAAACTCTGACACTACCTTAGGAAGGAACTTAGGGTTCATTCATAAAGACACCCTGCCTTTATGGAAAATCAAATATGGAGGCTCACACAGAGCCAGAAGCTCGGAAAACATTTGAGCAGAAATAACAGCAACTAAAAATAATGCTATCCAAGACAGGAAGCATAAGCCTCAAGTCGCAGTTGGCTCAAAAGGAGCCAAAGTGAGGTTCTCTAGCACAAAATTCAGGTCCAAAGCTGGGACTGGACTGCGGATGGGAGAATTCAAGTGCAGGATGCCTCTCAAGAACATATGGGCTACTTCCAGCTGAGCCACCATATGGCCATCATTAGGCACAAGGAAGGCTGAAATAGCAGCCAAGTGCACTTTGCCAGAAGAGTACTGCAGTCTTGCATCTGACTAGGACAATAAATACTGTAGAGCCTGTTTCACTGGGTAATCGAAGGGGACCAGGTGATTAGAAGTGGCTCACAAAGCAAACCGCTTCCACTTCATGGAATAGATGACCCTGGTGAAGGGCTTGCTGGCAGCCACCAGGACATCAGCCACCTTAGGAGACACTACAAACCTTGCAATGGCTATGTCTTCAGGAGCCAGGCATGGAGGTGGAGTGACTTTAGGTCCAGATGGACTAGGGTTCCCTAATCCTGTGATACCAAGCCCTTGCAAAGTGGCAGGGGTATTGGGGGTTCCACAGCCAACTGCTGCAGTAAGGGAAACCAGATCTGATGAGGCCAAAAGGGAGCCACAAGAATTAGAGTGGCTCCCTCCATCTGGAGCTTGATTAGCACCCTCTGAGTCAGAGGAAAGGGAGGGAAAGCATAAAGTGACCACACTTTCCAGGAGAGGGACAATGCGTCTCACCAGAGAACTCCAGGCCCTGGAACAAGCAACCAGAAAAGGAGCAGTTTTACTTTGAGTGGTGATGCAAAAAGGTCAGACTTTGGCAACCCCACCTGTCGAAAAGGCCTTCGACCATGAAGGTCAGTAGCTCCCACTCCTGCATTCTGTTCTGTGACTGGCTTACCTTGTCTGCTAGAACATTTTGGACACCTGGAACATGGACAGCTGACAATTCTAGATTGTATTCTAGAGCCCAGTACCAAATCCTCATCACTTCTCTGCAGAGGTGGCAAGAATGAGTGCCCCCCTGCTTGTTTATGTAGGGGACTACACTGATGATGTCCATCTGGACCTACAGATTTCCCAGACACAGATGGGTCTGGAAGGCCTGCAGAGCATACAGAACAGCCCTCATCTCTAAGATGTTTATGTGGAGGGAAGTGTCCACTCTGTTCCATGTTCCTCATGTCTGGTGTGGCCCTAGATGTGCCCCCCATCCTGAAGCATCTGTGGTGAGAATCTGCTGAGGTGAAGTAATGATGAAAGTAACCCCTTTCAGCAAATTGCTGGGTTCCATTCACCACTGGAGCACCTTTCAGACAGAATAAGTGACTAGAACTTGCTGTTCTAGGTCACTGATGTGCTGATCCCACTAGACTTTGTGTCCACTGAGGGATTCTCATGTGCAGGCTGGACAAGGGTACCATGACAATGGCTGCTGCCATCATACCAGACAGTCTCAGGAATGTCCTGGCTATGACATACTTGCTGTTGTAAAGCAACTGGGCCTGTGCTATGAGGTGCTATACCCTGTCATAGGACAGGAAGGCTAAGCCCTAAGCTGTGTCCAGTACTGCTCCTGTGTACTGCAGACACTGACAAGGAGTCAAGACTGACTTGGGCAAACTGACCGTGATACCTAGGGCATCAAACTGTCTGGTACATGCTAGGGTGCGAGACAGTTGCTCCTTGGACTGAGCTTTGAGCAACCAGTTGTTCAGGTAAGGGAAGACATACAGTCCCTCTCTCCTAAGAGCTGCTGCCGCAACTGCCAAGTATTTGGTAAATACCCTTAGAAAATGGGCTTTTTATTTGCTGGGCTTTGATTGGTTGGTACTCCTGCCAGAGGGGTACATTAACTCTCAATAGACACCCAGAAAATGAAAAGTCCCAACCTGTCATGCCTCACGCAGAAACTTGTATCCCTGTGAAAGTTTGAATTTTAAAAAGGAACAGCTGCCATTTTTCCCAGCTCACTGAGCGAGATGAAGCACCCAGTCAGCCCTACCACATTAACACGCCACAACCCTGCCCACCACTAACTGCCATTTTCTTTAGAAAAACAAAACACACAAATGACTTCATTTTATGTACTGTACCTGCTTTCTGCAGTCTTAGCTTCCATCTCTACTACCTCGGTCGACCCCCATTCTTCAAAAATCTGCGGATCTGCTGTCCACAGTACACTGCTCCACAATGCAACCACCTGCCCGCCACCACCATGCCACTGCCAATTCTCTGATGCATTTAGTGTTTTTTAAACTGTGGCCCATCACTACCACAGTTCAAAATGGAGCTTAAAAATAAAGTGCCTGTACACACCAAGTTTACTTTTCATTTCCTCCCAGTTCGCCCGACTGCCACCACCGCTCCTCTATCAGACTCCCCCGATCACCACCACCTTTCCTCTGCCAGACTCCCCAGGTAAACAATCAATAACAATCATTCTGCCGGCCCGGTGGCGCTGAGGGTTGAGGCGCTGACGCCACACCGCGTGCCGGCAGCCCGGTTCGGAACGGACTCGGGCGGCCGGGTTGGGGGAGGGAGAATCAGCGCCCAATGGATGCTCTCCTCAGGGGTGGTGACCAAGAACGCCTATGTTTGCATCCTTCCATAGCCGGTGGAAGCACCGCAGCAGGAAGGGGATGGAGACGGCTTCGCCTGGCCGGAGCCGGGAGGGGGACGCTGCGGCGATGAGGGCTGGCGCAGGCCAAAGACATCGCTGCCACTCGGGACGCACGTCTCAAGCGCAAGGCGCCCAGGGGCATGGGCAAGGGGAGAAAACTGAAAACACCCTCCGGCTGCCCTAGATGAAGTCTGCCCTAGTCTACCGGACCACCTACATGGACAGACCCCAATGTGCCAGGGAGAGGAGGAAGGGCACTCTAGGGGCAGATCCCTAAGGTGGGTGTCGGGGGACATGAGTGGATGGAAGGAGGGGGCACCGGGGTAGGGAAGGAGGATAAAGACGAAAATAAAAATAAAAATTAAAAAAAAATAACTGAATCATTCACTAAATAAAATAATGTGAACTAATCAATGCATTTTATTTATTTTATTTCTAGGATTACAAACATCTTTGAATCAGTGTTTCTTTTACAAAGGTTCCACGTCATAAGAGTACAGTCGGTTGACATAATAAAGATGAAAAAGCGTAAGGCAGAGTGGGGAAAACAACAACATTATATGTAGGGTATCGTGTAAGGCACAAACTGGAAAATTCAAAACAATTAATAGTGCAGTCAGTAAAGTGACTTTGCCAACAGTAATTGTGTGGAGTGAAAGTTCTTAAGAGGGAAGTCGAGAGAGAGGTGCTATGGGTAAATGAACAGTAAGGAGATCAGGGTAGGATGAGACGTGGTGGGGTAGGAGTCCCGGGGGTAGTTCAAAGAAAGACGAGGTTAGGGAAGATGAGGTGGTGGGGAGTAAAGGAGAAAGCAGGGAGTAGGTGATAGCTATTATAAAGAGTGAGGTGGGAGCAAGGTTAGATTGGTGGGGGCGGATAAAGGAGTTGTAGGGGATGAGAGGGTTAGATGAATGTCTGAAAAATGCATGTCTAAAAAACAGTTCAAATCAGTTTCTGACACTGTCGATGGGGGTGGGGGGAAGAGACGATGAAACCATAATAACCAGCTACAAAAAAAAAAAAAAAAAAAGATAAACTGTGGAGGCTCCATTAGGGCATGAATCCCTGGGTTAAAAAAAAAAGCAGCATCCAAATGTTGGCTGAGGAACTAATTAATTGAAAAAAATCAAAAGAATAAGACTTTTCACGTATAAAATACTGTGGCCCATTTTCTAAGTGCAATAATACCCTCCAGGGTGGGTGGTACTGGGCAATACCGGACCTTCCAGGGCTAAAGGCCCTACCCCCCCGGTCCGTATGTGGCGTTGGGCCTCACTACACCCCTGGGTGGTCCAGTATTGCCCAATATCACCCACCCTGTCACAGATTATTGCTTACGTGGTGCAAATGGCAAGCCAAAGGGCAACACACTGAATTGATGTGTTCCCCCTAAAACAGGAACCAGAGATACCTCCTGTGGGGTGGATAAATCTTGATATGGAGGTAAGTATACTGTAAGTCCAGAGAACATATCCAGTCCCCTTTTTGAATGAGATTTATTTTATTTTATTTATTTAGTTTTTGTTGACCGGGTAAGTGCACTAGACAAATCTTGCCTATTTTCAGGTACGACCCGGGGGAAAGGGGATACAGATGAATGCCAACTGACCTTTGAACCAGATTAAGCTGTTGGTGGTATTTTTAGTGAATGAGGGAAATCTGGCCAGGACACCGTGGAAATTCCCCTACTCTTTGCAGGGTGGGGGATCCTTCCCATGAGACATCTGGACCCTGTCCAGTATGCCTCAGTCACCAGAGACAGCAGGAGCAACGGACAATGTGGAACAACTAGACGGCTCTCTTACCAGCATGGATACTGCTCCTCCTGCAGTTATGGAAGTCTGCAAAGCTGTAGACATCGACCGGGATAGTTCTCTTACAAGTCAGGCACTGTCGGATGCGGAGGATGGTTGTCTCGAGGCGGCACTTACAAAATTAATTTCTCTACCGGAGGAAGAGAAAAAACGAAAAAGACCTGAATCCGGACAGTTGGTTTCTTCAGTGTCGGTGAAAAAATGCAGTGCACAAGCTATAACCGACCCCATGGAAACGGCTGACGATACACTCAGAAGCTCACAAATGGAAGACTCTTTTCCTTTCTCTGCGAGATTTTCTACTTGGTCTCCAGATTTGGCTTTGGAAAGTGCAGGATGGATCAAAAATCACTCGACCTGGATCCCAGACCCGAATTTGCCTTTACCTGGCTCCGCGATACAAACGGAACGTTTGTGCAATGCTAGAGAATCGGAGGACCGTTTTTTGCAGGTGGACCGAAAGATTACGTCACTTCCGCCTTCACCCTCGAGAACCGAAAGCACAATGCCGATGGAGCAGTCTATGGAGTCTCCCAACCTTTCACCTGCTGCTAAAGCGACCATTCTTATGGACCACACTGCTATTTCTGGACATTTAAATCATCCTAAAGGCCAGTACTTAAACCAGGGGGAAGCGAATGCCAAATCTGTCGCTGCAACGCTGACTGCTTCTGATACTGCCTCTGCTACTGTTAAGCCAGCTAGCTATGCTTCCTTATTTATAGCAACAGAGGTGCCAATGAGAAAAAGATTTTTGGCTCGTATCCATTACAAAGGGGGTATGGATCTCCCCCGATAGGAACTTTGTAGGGAAAGCCCTCATTATTGACTCATTAGGTCTCAGGCCATCAGAGGTGTATGCCTTAATACACTCCTCAGAGGACTATAATTTTGATGTTTCTTTTCGCTCAGCCACTCTGTTGGATAAATTTTGGTCAGCCTATTATACTGCCCGGACTGATTCTGTCTGGAAATATTTTATAGTAGTTCCTATTACTAAACCAACTGCCAAAATTGTTACTGTTCTTTTAGGAATGAAGGTGTTAATGTGCTAGATATCTTGTATTGGTTGGAACAGTTGCACTGTTATGGGTCACCCACATGCAATAATTTGACAATGGTTTTTGGACGGGGATGAAGTTTAATGTTCAGCTTAAAATTACTGAATCTGGAATACAGCACTTGCCCAATTGTTTCTACTTAGGTAGGGATCGTGGAATTTTGTTTTACCCAGGGCAACCTCGTCTTGCTATAGATGTGGAGATTTGTCACATTTGAGTTCAGACTGTACTCAATTGAAATGTACTTTGTGGTATGATAGGTCATACTGCTTTAGCTTGTACTACACCTCCTTCCTGTAATCTTTTGGTGATACGTCACACGCTTTGTACATTGCCCTTGGGCAGCCCATAATACTTCAGATTATGTAGAGCATGATACCTACATAGCTAAGTCCTCTTCTACCAAGACACAATTTGCCCAAAAACCTTTACAGCCTGATAACAGTCATGTTAAGTCTCATCCTCTAAGTGTTCTACTATACTTGACTTACCTAAACATTCTGCTCCCATATCTGTTCCAGATCTCTGAAACCTCTGCCCCCTTAGGACTCTTAGTACTCCTGAGACCACAGTCTTTCCACACCACTTGGTATTTCTGAAACAAGCAGGCCTTCCACGACTAATGGGTTGGCCACAGTTTCAGATAAAGTTTTACTATCGTCTACAGGAGCCCAAGTGGCAGACTCAGAGGATAATTTGGAATCCTCTTCTCCAGTAGCCACGTGAGACTTGGCTCCACTAAGCAAGTCGACCCTGTTATTTCTTCCTTTATCCCAACATCCAATCCATATGAGCCATTACAAAGTTGGGGAGACGCTATGGAAGAGGAAGAAGAGGAGTTGGGACACTCCTCTTTGACCCCCCCCTTTGGCTGCTCCCATATTAGCTGATATTGTTGGAACTACTTCAAAGAAGAAAGCTGCAAGAATTAGAAAAAATAAATGAAGGGTTTTTTTTGGCAATGGTTTGTTTTATTTTCTTCATTTATGTCAGTTATACATTTGGCTAGTTTAAATGTGAATAGTATCAGGTCCAGATATAAGCGTCTTGTTACCTTTTCAGCCCTACATGGTTTAGCCTATGACGTATATTTTTTGCAGGACATTAGGTTATATACCACAGGGGAACTCGCACTAACCTCCAGAGATTGGAGTATAGGACCCTCTTATTGGTCCGTAGGTCAAGAACTTTGTTCTGGTGTTGGTTACTGTTTTACATCTTCTAATTTCACTTTGCAAAAGACTGTAGAATTAGTCCCTGGTAGAGTTCTAATATTAGATCTTCTCTGGTATCAGTTACCTTACAGATTTATAAACATTTATGCACCTCAACAGAAAGCGGCCTGGGTTCACATACTGCAACTTATTAGTCCCTTTCCTCATAATCGAACCATTTTATGGGTGGGATTTCAATATATGTTTGGAAGTCCTTCTAATAGGAAAACGATCAGATACTAATGCATTACGTACTATTATAGTAGACATGAATTTAGTGGATGTTTTAGCCACTCATTAATACTGACTTTTACAAAGGGAAATTAAAACACGTATAGATTACTGGCTTTGCTCTCACACTGTTGGAAAAATCAAAGGATTTACGATGCCAATGGCGACTTCAGACCACCACCTCACTGGAATACAAATAGCGCTAGAAGACATTTTACCACAAGGTCCAGGGGTTTGGAGAGTTAATTCATCACTATTGTCACACCCTGCATTTCTTCAGAAATTTAAAGAATTGCTTACGGACCGTGTTACAGCTACTGTTTTATAAGATTCTATGATAGATTGGTGGTCCGATACCAAATCATATATAATATCATATTTTAAGTTTTATGCAAGATTGTTAGCGGACGCTAGACATGATGCCTCTAGCCGTTTGCATCACGAATTACTAACATTATTTTCCGACTCTTACTTGTATGGTACTGATTGTACCACTCGTATAACAGAAGTTAAGACTGCCTTGGCTAAAGTGCAATATGATCGACAACAATCGATACTTTTTGAACAGAAATATAACACCACAGGGACTCAACGTCAATTTAACCCCTTTGATGCCTCTAGGGAGAAATTTTGTGGTAAACAAATATCCCAGTTGTCAAATGATCAGGGTCAGATCATTAAAGGACAAGATAATATTATGAATTATGTTACACAATTTATAAAACATACCTTTGAGACCCCTGCTAGCAAAACAACTGACATGTCACTTTTATTACAAATTATAGATGCACCTACATTATCAAAGTCTCAAGCACAAGAACTTATAAGACCCTTTTCTTTAGAAGTACAGAAGGTTATTACAGGTCTTAAAGATAAAGTGGCTCCAGGTTCCGATGGCCTTTCAGCAGAAATATATAAATCTTTATGGCAATTTATACCACATCAATTGTTAGAGGTATTTAATACTTTTTTGATAGAGGATCGCTTAACGGGTCAGATGTATGAGGGGCTTATGATATTTCTTTACAAAAAAGGTGATAGATCCAAATTGGGGAATTGGAGACCAATCACATTATTGAATACGGAATATAAAATTTTTGCAAAATTATTAGGTAATAGAATTGCGAAATATTTACCATCTATACTTTCACCCTTTCAATATTGTTCAATCTCCGGCAGATCAATTAGAGATGCTTTACTGCTGCTAAAGGAATTATTTTCTCAAGGATCGCAGGGTTTATTACATGGTTATTTGTTTAATTTTGATCTATCCAAAGCCTTTGATAGTATTTTCCAAGAATTTATTTGGTTAATTCTTACCAGTTATGGTTTTCCACAACCCTTTATTAATTGGCTTATTTTATGTTATTCGTTAGCCTATGTTAGACCTTATATAAATGGTAGACTCGGTAACCCTTGTTTTATACGTAAGGGTGTACGGCAGGGATGCCCTTTAAGCCCTTTATTATTTGTCATTGCTTTAGACCCTATTATACGGTTACTATACAAGTCCCCTGGATTTTCTGGTGTTCCTGATGTTACTTCTACCCCACATAAAATCATTTGCTACGCAGATGACCTTTGTGTTTTTGTACCAAATATTACTGAAGGTTGTCTATTATGTAAAGTGTTACCGATTTTTTTTTTTTTTTTTTTTTTATCAATTATTGGATCTCGTTTAAATTTACAGAAAAGTGTATGCCTAACCTTATCTTCTACTTTGGAGATTATTGATTCTATAGGGGGTATTAAGTTAATAGATTCCCCACATAAATTGTTAGGTGTCTACTTTGGCGTTTCGGATTTAGCAGCATATAATTGGGAATTAGTTATAAATAAGGGCAGGGAAAAAGCTTGCAGTTGGCATAAATGGTCATTAAGCAAGAAGAAACGTATTTTTTTAATTAAAACATGTTTATTACCCTTATTCCTACACACAGCACATATTTTCCCGATTCCTAAATGTTTTTTGTACCCCTCTTACATCTTTTTTTCTCCTGTTTTTGGGGCAGTCGTTTGAATCCTATTAGTCGGAATGTTTTATTACGCCCATACCGTACACCCAATAGTGTTTTTCTATTCACTTTTTTTCTCCACAAATTTGAAGCCAGTAGTTCAGGACCTTTTGCAACCCTGGGTTCCCTTAGTCCACATCTCCCTTAAAGAAATTCTTTGAGAATGGAATAGTGGTGTTTTTATCCATAAAAATAAAAGAAGGTATACCTTGACAACAGATTGGGAATGGTCTTTGATATGTTAAAACATGGCATGTTTCAACTGAGATGATTATAAGGCTCAATCGGAAACAACTATATAATGGAATTATAGAAACCCAATTTACAGTGGAGATATTTCCGGGATGTACACCTACTGAAAAAACGCAAATTGGTACACGCTTAATGGACCCTCGAATTCCTAAAACGATGTGGGATATTGCTTGGCTGGGTGCACATGGTAGAACAGGCGTTCGGGATAACCATAAACATAAACAAGTAGTAAATAGATATTGCTTTCGAGAATCTTGTATAGGTGTTACTGAAACAATGACTCATCTATATTTTTCTTGTCCTTTTATTTTACGGTTTTGGTTTTTATGGAAACGTCATTTTTGGAATAAGACTTGGCGTGAGTGGGATCAAAAAGCTTTATTTTGTGGTATATTTCCAAATTCTTGGGTTACTTATAATTCCAGCACTTTGAATATTATAGCGGTTATAATATTATACTGGGTTTGGCAGTTTCGATGTTGGTTTCTGTTTCAGCAGCGTCATCTCACTCCTGAGGATCTATTCCGGAGGATACAGACTTATATTGCTCAATTTAAAGAAGGAGAGCGAAAAATCCTCAAACGGAATATATGGGAACGATATTGGACTTCCTTTTGATGCTTCAATTTGATGTGACTTTTTTTTCTTTTCCCTTTCCAGATTTAGACTGATTCTGAGTTCCCAGTTTTTCTTTTGGAAACAGATATTCACTGTATCCTTTATGTTTTCCTTTTTCTTGATTGTAAGTATTTGTTATGACTTGTTTTTAATAAACATACCCCTACTGCTTGGCCAGTAGGGGGACTTGCTGTTGGACCGCAGGTAAGTCGGAACCTGCACTGAAGGTGGATAGAGGTAGAGGAGCTGACGGAGCAGCCGAGGGCTGCAAATGTGCCGGCAACTAGGTTGAACCAAACGGAAAGCACAATGGAGCATATTGGTGTGGAAGATAAAGAACTGTTCATTTCGGCAGAGGATTTGACAGCCTTATCGCCAGATTTACGTGCCTCTGATACGACAGCAATATTACCAGAGATGAGACAGCTTAAACAAAAATTAGCAACTTTACGTTTTGAACAGTGGACGGTAGCGGAGAAATTGAAGGCCCTAGATGATTAGGAATCAGTGCACCTTACCGGGTTGGATGGGGAATTGGAAAATGTGCCTGCCATATGTAACTCGGATCCAGTTCGGTCCTCGATGGTTTGCTGTGCCTCCAGTAGCGAAGATGATGGCAACGTTGTAAAGGAAAAAGAGCGAGAAGTGGCTGGCAGTTCTGTGGGAGTGACTTCCCGGTGCCATGAGCCGACAGAGGAGAAGGAGAACAGGAAATGCGTACGGCATGAATTACGGGTGCACAAAGACGTCTTGGTGGAAGAGGAAGTGCTGAAGGGGAATGGCATTCGAGAGGTACAGAGGAGTCCGGTGAAGAATTCGTTGGGATTTACCTTTTGTGCTACCACAAGCGCTGCAAGTAAGGTTGCTGAGCCTGGGAAACGCTGCATCTTTCAAACTGAGCCAGGAATACAATCCGGTGTTCAGGAATTTTTATTTTCAAAACGACATTTGGATAAGGTAGGAGAAGAGGGGAAGGAGAAGAGAATGGCATTGACTTTTGCAAAACGCCATTTGGTGCTGCCTACTACGGGGATAGATGGAACTCTGGTTGAAAGTCAGCAGGGAGGGGGAGAGACAGTTCCAGACACTGCTAGTATTGAACCTATCACTGCCGATAACTGGTCCCCACAGAAAGCTCTAAGCAAAGCTGGCTGGACCTTGGATTGTGGGTCTTGGAAGCCCACGCCTGACTGGGACCCGAAGTTGAATTTCTCCCAGAATGAACCAACCTGGAAACCCAAGTTACATGACACTGGTGGTTCACGGGGGGGAGTGAGTAGGTGGGAACAAAGAGGCTGCTCCTGTGGCGAGTTCAACCCTTGGAAGGCAGGAAATCTCAGTACTTGTGGCCCAGGCACAAGTGGAGGCACAGGACCAGAGGGAGACGAGGGGGGGAAAGCCCTTGATGTCAGAATTATTTTCCAAAATTAAACAGGATGCTGCACCTCGCAAGAATGCGGTGCGTCTTCGATATAAAAGAGGTTTGGAGGTTTGACCTGATAGACAATATGTGGGTAAATGTTTATTGAAGGATTCTTTACACTTCTCTCCTAGGGAAGTGTTTGCATTTATTAATATTTCGGGGGAAGACAACTTTGATGTTAGTTTTCGTTCCGCTCATGCTCTTGACATGTTTTGGGAAAGATATACTCAGGTTAAATTTTCCCCTTATGGACACCCTTTCTTGTGATACCTTTGTGAGACAGCACTCAATAAAGTATGTCACTGTTATGTTTAGAAACGAAGGGGTTCATATCGATGATATCACTTTACTGGCTAGGCCAAAATGTGAAATTTTGAGTGCCCCTAAAGCAATTCTGGATTCGGAACAATTTTGGACAGGGGGTTGGCGTTTTAAAGTGAAACTAAGACAAACGGATGCAGGTATTGAGCACATCCCAAATTCCTTTTTGTTAGGGAGGGATAGAGGGGTGTGTTTTTATGCGGAACAGCCACGGGCATGTTATAAATGTGGGGCTAGGACTCATTTATCAAGCTCTTGTGACAAACCGAGATGTGATAACTGTGGTGAAGCAGGTCATATTTCCTTTCAGTGTGCTAACTTCACGAAGTGTGATCTTTGTGACGAGACAGGGCATGTGTTTGCTGATTGTACATGGGCGACCAAAAATAAAGGTTGTTGTGGTAGCCCAGATTTATTAATACAAAAAGCACAGGATTTGTTGATAGGGACGGTTCCCGTTGGTTCCCCACAGCCAGTAGAAGAAATGCCTTCCGTTGTTGCGATGAGTGAAAAGGGGGCAGAGGTAGTGAGTCATGAACAGGATCCTTTAGAACCGGTTCCGGGGGAAGCCTTGACGGTAGAAGGACAGCAGCAACAGGAGCCCTTTCGGGCTCCAGTGGTGGCTGCAGTTCGACGATCCTCTAGAAATATTAAAAGTCTTCCACAGCAGCCAGTCATGGAAGTGGAAACCAGTAACTCCTTTGCCTTGTTGACCAGTCAGTGGGGGGAATCAGATATGGATTGCCCGGAGGATCATTCCCAGCAGACGACGGACAGTCCGCCTTCCCCATTACGACTGCAGGAGGATTATAAAGGGAAGAAGAAGAAAAGGAGGAAGAAAGATAGGTGATGGGTTAACTTTGACTAGGCATGCTGCAATTTCGGTTAGGTTCGGTGAACATGCATAGTATATTGAATTATAAGAGACGGCAGATAGTTTATGACTTGATTCATTCTACTCTGATTGATGTCTGCTTAATTCAGGAAACATGGATGTATACCATGGAACAAGCTAGGTGTTTTCAACGTGAATGGTGCTAGGGCCATCTTATTGGTCTTTTGGCCAGCAGTCGGCGGATGGAATAGGGTTTCTATTCCATTCTTATGACTTTTCTTTAATTAGGTTGATGGATCTGATACCAGGACGGTTAATGATTTTAGATGGTCTGTGGAAATCCAGGTCTTGTCGGTTTATTAACGTTTATGGTTCTCAGCTTAAAGCAGAAAGGGTGGCACTCTGTAATATGTTACAACCTTATTTGCTGACATCGCTGGAGGTGTTTTTGTGTGGGGATTTTAACTGTGCTTTGATAGATGTTGGGGATCTGAAGGGGGGAGTGGTTAAAAAGATTTATTGTGATACTAGAGCCTTTTATAAAATGATTCATTCAGCCGGTTTAATTAATGGCAGTAGTAAACAAAGTTCAGGGCCCAAATTTACATATAAAAGGAATCGGTTTACTTCCACAATTGATTACATTTTTTTATCTAACAACATTCCCTTTACTTTTGCAACATGTCCAGTGTCCTTTTCTGACCATCTGATGTTACTTTGTACCGTTTCTCCTTATGCCAGACTGATAATTCAGAAGGCAAGATGGAAGTTAAATCCTTTATTGCTGAACTCGAAAGGGGTACTGGATAGAATTCATTCATTGCTGATGGCACGACTGTCGGTAGCATTTTTATATAGCTCTATGGGCGAGTGGTGGAAGGATTCTAAAGACGATCTTTGTCGCCTATTAAAACAGCAGGGGAAGGCCAAGGCAAATAATGATTTTCTACACTATTTAAAATTAAGACAGCAATTGTATTACTTATTTTCGGTTGCCAATATTTCCACTTTAGATTATAGTTCACAGATTAGGATACTGAAGGATCAGCAATTGGAGGTTCAGTATAATAGGGCTAGAACCCTTAATGCTCATTTGCGTTATGGGATCAAGAAGCAGCCGGGAGGTGATCCATATGACGCCTTTAAAATTTATACACAATCCACACATTTGAATACACTCCGGAATGAGGTGGGTCTTCTGGTACAGGATCAGCAGTCACTTTATACTATTATTAAACAATTTTTTTTGGTGTACAAGCCTGTGAGGCCCCCGAATGCTCAGAACATTTCGGACTTTCTGACCCAGATAGAGGTACCATACCATGGGTTTGATTCGTCAGTGTTGATTCAGCCTATTACTGCACAGGAAATAATTACTGCCATTAAAAACCAAAAAACGGAACTTCCCCTGGGATTGATGGTTTGACATCAGATTTATATAAGGCCTTTCCGGTGGAATTTGCCAAATGTTTGGTGTTAAGTGTTTAACGCATTTATGAGTAAATCTGATTTTCCAAGTTGGTTTGCAGAAGGGCTGCTGATTTTTTTTAAATAAATCAGGCGACAAATTTGACTTGAATAACTGGAGACCAATTACTCTACTGAATTCCGATTATAAACTATTTATGAGTATTTTGAATACTAGATTAAAACAATTAGCGGTTATAGTGCTTTCCCCATTTCAGTTTTGTGGAGTGCCTGGGAAAAACATACATCAGGCTCATATGATCTTGAGAGACATTGTGGAGTTCACGGGTGTTCAATGGATTTCGGGATGCATTGTCTCTGTTGATCAGATGAAGGCTTTTGATAGAGTATATCACCCTTTTTTATTTACAACCTTATGACGGTATGGGATTCCAGAAGTTTTCGTACACATTATACGATCGATTTATGATTCAGCAATTACACGTCCAGTGATACAACTTGAGATAAGGGAAGGGTTTCATGTCCCGACTGGGGTATGGCAGGGTTGCCCTTTAAGTCCCCTGTTATATGCATTCACAATTGACACACTAATTAGATCATTAACACAAAACCCTCGTTGGGAAGGAATAGGTTGGGCTTCTGATGTGGATAAGTGGTATATACAAGCTTATGCTGATGATTTGTGTGTTTTTTCTCTGATAGTTCACAAGTTGCAGCCTTTTTTTTTTTTTTTTTTTTAGACTTCATGGATGAATATGCAGTATTGGCAAATTCCACTATAAACAGGAATAAAAGTAAAGATGTATTTATTGGGATGGATGGTATACCTGAATTGATAGTACAAGGTCTTAGTCTTTCTTGTGATCCAATTAAAATCTTAGGATTATTATATGGGCCAAGAAATGTGCCAGATCTTAATTGGATGTCCGTATTGACGTCCATAGAACGGAATATTAGTATTTGGAAACAATGGAAATTGGATAAAATTAAATGGGTTTCGATTATTAAGAAATGTATTATTCCAAAGTTATTGTATACAGCGCTGATTTTTCCTTTGCCACTACTCTTGGAAACCCGAATATATAGTCTTCTTCCAGATGTTATGGGGTAGTAGGCTCAATCCGATTAAACAACATTTTACATACTTGGAAAAACAGAAAGGTGGTTTAGGGATGATAGATCCGGTTGTTTTTTTTGCCACCTTATTTATTTCAACCAATATTAAACTGGGGGAGGGGGGGTAACCATGGAAAGAGTTGGATTGTTACACCGACAAGTGATGGGGAGGTATTATACTCTTTGGGTTGGAAGACCCCCGAAACCGATTCTGACGTTGTTACTCCCAAAATATTTTGTACCAATTGCAAAAAAATTATTTAAATGGGGGTTGGAGGCACAGGTAGTCACAGTTAGTGCAGGTCCACAGTTGTACAAATCAGTAATGCTTCAATTATATCCTAGTGAGCCAGTGTTTAAGAACTGCCCTATGAGATATGTGGATGTTGTCTTAAGAAAATTAAATAACCCAAGGTTAACTGCTTATATGTGGGAAACTTTATGGCTTATGGTATATGGTCGAATTGGAGTCCGAGGGAATGCCAAACATAAACCAATACAGGAAAGGAATTGTCCGTTTTTGGAGTGTGTGGCACAAGAGGAAACGGTTGACCACTTTCTTTTTACTTGTTCCTATGCTAGCTCCCTGTGGAAATTCCTGGCAGTACGATGGCATATGAAGTGGTTAGAATATATGGATTATGACACATTAGTGATGGGTCATATACCACAGTTCCAGTTATTATATCATACGGACACTTTACAGATTTTCTGTAGTACGCTGATATATTACTTGTGGCAAGCTACAGTAGGTGCCAATGGGTACTATATCAAAAACTGATGCCTCATGACACTGTCCAGAGATGGATCCAGGGGGCAATGTACAGGATTTATAGTCATGACACAGCATTCTTCTCCTCGAGGAAGGTGAGAGAATGGTGGAAAGGATTTTTGAAATTTATTAAATATAAATAAGAACTTTCTGTTCACAAGTGGATGGTGGGGTATATGAAAAGACACTAAAACCAGCTTGTTTAGCTTTGGGATTTCCTTTTGTACTTATTTAGGATAACTCCGTACTGTTTTTTTTCTCTCTCCTTTTGTTGTTTGTGTATAACTTGTTGCTGAGTTCATTAAGATGTTTTTTTTTTTGATCATCTAGTTTCTTATACTGTATAGTTTTTGTAGGAAGGAAGTATTATTTACGTAAGGTAGTAGGATAGATTAATTCCTCTGGAAGTGCTTTAGTGAATGTATGACAATAATATTTGATTTATTTTGTTTCTGTTTAGTGGTGTGAAGTAACACTATTGGTATTTATTGGTTTCTAATTTTGCTGTGTATAATGTTCTGTGGAGTGCGGTTAGCACGATATGTACTTATTGATTTTTGATGTTATCTTGATGTTACTTTAATAAAATATTCCCCTACTGTTTTCGATAAGTGCCATGGGCTCTTTAACATCCACCTGAACTACCACCAATCCAGGCAGATGGGACCTCGGTTTAACGTCTCATCCGAAAGACGGCACCTCAGAAGTGCAGCACCCCTCTCATGCTGCACTAAAGTGTCAGTACTGGGATATTAACTCAAGTGCCAGATGTGGGAACTGAACCCGCAGCCCTCTGATCTCCCAGCCTCAGAGGCGAGTGTGCTACCTACTGAGCCACTGACACTGTTGCAGCAAGCCTTGCAGAATGACCATCCTGAACTTCCTGCACCGAATACTGAAGTTCAGATTCCTCAGATCAGGAATGGGCCTCAAGTCCCCTGTGGATCTGGGACTAGAAAGAAACAAGAATAGAAACCCCTGTTCCTTTGTTCCTAGCAAACTGGCTCTATGGCTTTCTTCTGCAGTAGTGTACCTACTTCCTCTAGTAGAAATGCTATGTGGTTAGAAGTGCAAGTCGAGGGAAATGGGAGTAACGTCTGGAGACAACTCCAGAAATCCTAGCACATGGCCCTGTTCTATGAAATGCAGGACACAAGCATCTGCTTTAACCCCCCTACGCCCTCTTTCCCAGGGTTGAAGGAAATGAAAAGCTGTGAGGACTTCCTGCGGTCCTTCGTACGGTGAACATAACATCTGAATATTCTATGTACATCTAAGGTATGGAGCAATGCTTCCCCTGGATTGGCATGCTACGGAAAATAAACCAGTAGGTGGATAGTTTGATTCAAAGTAAACTCCGACACCATCTTAGGAAGAAACTTAGGAATGGTCTGTAAGGACATCAGAGGTTCAATTCTCAAAGGTCAATGCAAGTTTCGCTAATGGCAGCTTGCACCGACTGCCAGTGCATTAGGAACCCTGCGCCCGATTCTCTATTGGGTAGGGTCCCAGTGGAAAAGTCGCGCAGCTTGTGGCAGCTGTGGCCATGTGTCAACAGATGGTGTATCTGTGAGAATTGCTGCAAGCTGTGGGGCGGTCGGATGGCAGCTGTGCCCATGGACAGCGACTGGTGTCTAGCAGTTCCCCCCCATGTCACCTATATAATGACAGAACAGAACTCCCTAGTGGCTAGTACCCCCCCCCATCTCAGATCCCCTTTTTAATAAAAATTCAAGTCCCTGGTGGCTAGCTGCCTCCCCAGCCCCAATCCTCATTTCAGTAAAAGAATACATGTCCCTGGTGGCCAGCACCCCCCAACCCTGATCTCTTTTTTATTAAAGGAATTCACGTCCCTGGTGGCTAGTGGTACCCCTCCCAGATCCTTAATATCCCCCATGAAATATTCATAATCTGTCCTTGGTGGTCTAGCAGGAACCCCCATCCCTGATCTGCCCTTATAATACAACATATAACTTTCTCTGGTAGTCTAGTAGACCCCCACCCTGGCAGGCAGTGCTCCACCATCCTCTCTCCCCCATCTGATTACCAAGCCAGCATCCGGCACAGCCCTCCACTCTCCATCATGGCCAGCCATCAGGAAGCGCGTACGCACTCCCAGACAGCTCACTCGGCAGCCGGTCATGTCGGAAAGTGAAGGGCTATGCTGGTTGCCAACTTGGGAATGAGATGGGGTGAGGCACTGTCTGCCAGGAAGGGGGGTCCACTAGACCATCAAGGAAAGTTGTCGGTTATATTACATGGGCAGATTGGGGATGGGTCCACTAGCCCACCAAGGACGGATTTATGAATGTCTTATGGGGGCATCGGGCTGGAGGGGACCACTGGTCACCAGGGATGTGAATTCTTTTAATAAAAGGGGTTTGGCACAGCGGGGGTAGCTGGCCACCAGGGACATGAATTATTTTATTAAAAAAGGGATCAGGAATGGGGAACAGGGACCGCGGCACAATGGCACAAGTTTCTAAACCCTCTCAGAGGACACACTTGTAAGTACCCTTAGAGCAGCCCTTTCTGATCTAACGGTACTTAGAAATTTGCCCACTGGAAGGGTTTTGAGAATCTCGAATTAGGGGATATGGCAGCCTGCATCTGCCACAAGCTCCCTAGCACCATGGTACAGCCCATTGTGTGCTGCAAGGACAATGCACACAGCCTGCAATGCCACAGGCTGTGTTTGAGAATTGCTCCCAGCGCATCTTTTGGCATAAGCCATACCCTTTCGCCATTCCCTGTGGTGCAAGCCCCTTGCACCAATCAGGTAGCTTTTGTGAATTGTGCCCCATCTTTATGGAAAATCAAATAAGGAGGCCCATACATAAGAGATTGATGCTCTGAAATCCTTCGAGCAGTAGTAATAGCAACTAACAATAATGCTTTCCAAGAAATGAAGCCCAAGTCACAAGTCGAGGCTGGCTCAAAAGGAGCCAAAGTGAGTTTCTCTAGCACAAAATTCAGGTCCCAAGCTGGGACTGGATTGCGGATGGGAGGTTTCAAGTGCAGGATGCCTCTCAAGAATGTACGGGCCACCTACAGCTGTGCCACTGTACAGCCATCAACAGGTACATGGAAAGCTGAAATATCAGTCAAGTACACTTTGATAGTCGAATGCTGCAGTCCTGAGTCTGACAAGGACAATAAATACTCTAGAATCTGATTCACTGGTAAAAAGAAAGGATCCAAGTGATGGGAAGTGGCCCACAAAGCAAAACGCTTCCACTTCATGCAGTAAGTGGCCCTGACTGAAATTTTCCTGGCAGCCACCAGGACGTTATCCACCTTTTGAGACACTCCAAATCTAGCAATGGCTGTGTCTTCAGGAGCCAGGCATGGAGAAGGAGTGACTTGAGGTCCAGATGAGCCAAGGTTCCCAGTTCCTGTGGTAAGCAAGCCCTTGCACAGAGGCAGGGATACTGGGGGTACCACTGCTAACTGTTGCAGCAAGGGGGAACCAGATTTGACGAGGCCAAAAGGGAGGAACCAGTACCAGGCTGGCCCCCTCCATTTGGAGCTTGATTAGCACCCTCTGAATCAGAAATGGAGGAAAGGTGTAGAGGAACCTCCCTTTCCAAGAGAGGGACAATGTATCTCACCAGAAAACTCCAGGCCCTGGAGCGAGCAAGCAGAAAAGCAGCACTGTCGGGCTGAGTGGGGACACAAAAGAGGTCCAGCTCTTGAAGACCCCATCTATCGAACAGATCTTCCACTACTGAGGTCAGTAGCTCCCACTCGTAAATTCTGGACTGTGACCTGCTTAGCCTGTCTTTCAGGACATTCTGGACACTTGGTACATGGGTGGCAAACAGTTCTAGATCATGTTCTAGAGCCCAGTTCCAAACCCTCATCACGTTTCTGCACAGGGGGTAAGAATGAGCCCCCCCCCTGCTTATCTATGTAGTGTACTACACTGATGTCTGTCTGCACCAGCAGATGCCTCAGGAACAGATGGGTACGAAAGGCTTACAGACCATACAGAACGGCACTCATCTCCAGGACATTTACGTGGAGAAAACTCTCCACTCTGGTCCATGTTCCTTGTGTCTGATGAGGTCCCAGATATGCCCCCCCCCCCGAAGCGCCTGTGGTGAGAATCTGATGAGACAGGGATTAGGAAAGGAACCCCCTTTCAGCAAATTGCTGGGTTCCATTCACCACTCACCAGTGAAAAACCTTTAATACAGAAGAAGTTACCAGGAACCTGCTGTTCTAGAATGTCCGTGCACTTATCCCACTGGACCCTTAATGACCACTGAAGGGTCCTCATGTGCACCCTTGCCAGGGGTACCATGACAATGGTTGCTGCCATCAGGCCCAGCAGTCTCATGAATGCCCTGGCTGTGACATATCTGTTGTGAACCACCTGGGCCAATGCCATGAGGCACGAAGCCCTGTCCTTGGGCAGGAAAGCTAAGCCCTGAGCAGTGTCCAGAACAGCCCTATGTACTGCAGACACTGACAAGGGGTCAAGACTGACTTGGGGAGATTGACCGTAATCGCTACAGCATTGAACAGCTGTCTGGTACACACTAGGTTGTGAGACAGTTGCTCCTTGGACTGAGCTTTGAGCAACCAGTTGTCTAGTTAGGGGAAGACATACAGTCCTAAGTGCTGCTGCCACCACCCCTAAGCATTTGGTATAGAACCATAGTGCAAATGACAAGCCAAAAGGCAATACCCTGAACTGGTAGTGCTCCCCCTGAAACAGGAACCCGAGGTACTTCATGGTGGGGGACAAATCTTGATATGCAGGTAAGCATCCTGCATGTCCAGGGAGCATACCCAGTCCCTCTGTTGCAGGAGAGGCAGAAGGCCTTGCAGAATGACCATCCAGAACTTCTTATACTGAATAAAAAAGTTCAGATTCCTCAAATCCAGGATGCGCCTTAAGCCTAATGTGGATCCGGGGACCAGAAATAAATGAGAATAGAACCCTCTGTCCCTTGTTCCCAGGGGACTGGTTCTATGGCCCTCTTCTGCAGCAGTGTACAAATGTCCTCTAACAGCACTGGTATGTGGTCTAGAGAAGAAGTTGAGAGAACTGGTGGAAGGTCTAGAAACAATCCCAGAAATTCTAGAGTGTGGCCCTGTTCTATTATCTGCATGAGCCAAACATCTGTTTTGACCCTTCTCCACTCTTCCAGGTGGAAAGAAAGACAACACCCTACCAACACCTCTGGATTTAGTACTGGGCAGTGGGGGTCTAAGAAGGACTCATGCTGACATAGGTCCCGCAGCTGCAGCCACACCACCACCGCTAGGGGCTTTTGAGTGGACATCTGCAGTGGCGGTTGGGGCCGGTAAACTTGACCCTGTTCTGCTTTTGCTCTGTTGTCTAGCCCCTGACCTAGGCCAGTTGGCAGCCTGACGAAAGGGCTACTTCTTGGCTATGTGTGGTAGAGGAAGTGGACGGACATTAGAGTCCTACCAGAAGCTTGCAGGTTGGCGAGGATGTCTGTCACATCTGCTCCAAACAAACAGCTTGTATCCCCTGAAAGGGGCACGCAAGACTGATTGCTGGACATCACTAGCAAATCCTGGCATCCTCAACCAAGAATGTCTTCTTAAGCAGATGGCAGCTGCAGCTGCTCTGGCTGAGGCTTCAGAAATGTCAAAGGTAGACCTTAACATGTGTCTGCATATGTCGGCCCCAGTCTGGAGGGCCTTGAGCATCCCTTGCTTCTGGGTACCCTCCAGGAGGGACTGGGCTGCTGCCTCAGCCCTTTTCCAGAGGGTATTCTGGTATTTGACCATATGGGCCAGATAATTTGCTACTCTCAGGCCCAATGTCACCGAAGCAAAGGTACCCTTTTCAAGGAGGTTCAATTTCCTCAGCTCCTTATCTGGGGTGAGGGAACAGAGATGCTTAGGCACCTTAGACCTATCATGGACTGCATTTATCACACCTGAGTCAGCCTCAGGTTGGCCTGCAAGGACGGGATTTCTAGAAGAGGCCTGGTACAGCTTGCTGCCTTTCTCAGCATGGCAAGAATTATGCTGGTCTGTGCCAGGCGGCCAAGGTGGCATCCTCTAGTACAGCAAACAGAAGGGGAATTATAAGGGGTGGAGAATCTGGTAACTCTTAAGAACTCCGCCAAATTCCTTTTAGTGATGTCTTGCTCCTCAGCATCAAAACTCACAGCAGCCTGGAGTTGCTGCATCATACAGATGAAATAGGGGTCTTCCGGAGGGGACTTTTAAGTATGTACAATGGAGTCCTCAATCCTGGTGGAAATAGTGGAGCCAGATCTCTCTGATGGGCTTTCCATACCTTCCTCCTCCTCCTTTTACTCTTGTAGAAAGCGGTCAGGGTTATATTCCTGATTGTCGGCAACAGGTCCTGAATGCTGCTGGGAAGGAAAAGACGACGTTGATTCCCTGGAGTGTATCGGGCATGTCAACCTAGCAGGCATTGGTGCTGGGGCTAGTCTGGAAGTTCCCGCTGTCGTGTCTGGTGTAGGAGGAGGTATGAGGCACTGTAGTATCTCAGTGAAGGAGGAGAACACTGTCTGCATGCCAACAGGGGCTTGCACTGCATAGATGCCTTGCAATGCTGACGGTGGTGTTGAGGTCCCTGACATTGACAGGCCTTTTTTAGCCATACTAGGCCTGACAAAACTCACTGCCAGAGCCAACCTTGTGGGTTGAGATCTGAGTGGCAGGAGATGCTGATGGTGCTGCAGGAGTCGTCATCAAACATAGAGGCAACTGGGAGTGCACCGGGAGATTTATTCTTGCTCCTTTCCCTTTCCCAGTTTTTATGTTTCTCAGAGGATTTCTCTTGGGCCTTGGAGGACTGCGAGCCTAAGGAGTAGACTGGCCATGCAGTAGAGCTCTCCTCCTGTAGCTCCCACTCCATTCTGGCTACCTGCTGTTTCAAAAAGGAAGATCTGCAGGGCTCGTCACCATTGCCGGGCAGCTATATTAAACTTCAGGCAGATTTCATAGGCCTTAAAGTCATGGGCTTCTCAGAGACAGCACACGTAGACGTCATGGCAGTCGCTTGAACAAATCTTACCACGGCGCTAACAATATCTAAAGACTTTAGCGGAGTCTTTAGCAAACATACATGATGATGGCAATCACTTTTTAAATAGAAGTGATGAGAACTAGAGTGAGAAAACAAAAAATTCTAGAAAAAGCAGTCTGTGGAGTTTGGAGAGTACGGCTGACAACGGAAAAAGAACTGGGGGTAAGACATCCCCATGGGCAGCACCTAGTGGACTAACTGGAAAAAGTTTCCTTGTGGTCCTAGTGATAGGTGGCTATACTGACACTGTAATGCAGCATGAGGGAGTGCTGCATTCCTGAGGTGCCGTCTTTTGGATGAGACATTAAACTGATGTCCCATCTGCCTGTTCTGGTGGTAGTTCAGATCTGCAGGGCTTGTCACCATTGCCGGGCAGCTATATTAAACTTCAGGCAGACTTCACAGGCCCCATCTCTTCAAGTGGTGTAACAGGCTGTGCTTTGAAACAACTGAAAAGCTGCTTGGGATATACTATATTGGATTAGAAATCTACAACTGATCTCTCTTACTTACATCTGAGGGAAGTTTTCCTTACTCTACAGTCTTACATTGGGATTGTTTTGTGTTTAATTTCATTTTTAAATCAGGAAGGGGTTTTTCAAAACTACTAACAGCTAATATTCTTGAAGTGAAAATACCTCTGGCTGGAAGCTGCAATACTGAACACAGGATTTGCAAGAAAGCGAGTTGTGCTCACAACAGAGGGAGGCGAACCTTACTATTGTCTATGGTTTGTAGCAGATATTCTGCAGGTGGAGGCTACGTCTAACTGAAAGGTGAAATAAGGAACTTAGAATTATCAGGAAAAGACAGTCTTTCAAGCAACACAGGGAGGTGGATCTAGCTTTACGTTTGTTACAATTCTTAAGATTTTCAGTGCAGGAAGAGTTTAAAGCACAGCTGACTTATTTTGGGCTGACTGCTTTCAGAGCACAAACTACCAGGCTGTTTTGGGGCTGGGGAGGTTTACCTGTGTCTGATTTGGATGTCTGGATTTTCTCTGTTCGATTAGCAGGGTATTTTCTCTGTCAAATTGTTGTGTAGGGCATCTTGCTGACAGGAAGGCACTCATCGCAGTGGTGGGTCAGAGCTTTAGCTGATTGTTTTGTGAGGCACAGTTTAGGCCCAACCTTCCCACCCTCACCCCACCCACCCCTGGAAATAGTTCCTTTATACCTGGGGTTCTGACATCATTTCCTCAAGAGTTATAGGTGCATATCACTGTCATATCCTCTCTAGCACACTGCACTAACAATATAAGCATACACATTGTATAATATATATATTTCTATATAACGCGCCAATCACACACACAAACACACACACAAAAAAAAAAAGAAAGTAGATAAACATGTGGAGAGTAGTGCAATGTAATGGCTGTGGGGCAGCAGTCTTCCGGGAGTCTTTCTGGAGGCTCAGATGCTGCCCTATTTGCAGACAACTCTCTGCCCTGAGGGAGGAAGTTGCCCATCTTCAGGCCACACTGGACAGTAGTAAGGGAACCTTCCCCTAGGCCACACTGGATGGTAGGAAGGGAACCTCCCCCATCCAGGAAGCACCATAACTGCCACCACTACCTCAGAGCTTGCGAAGAAAGCACAGCAGTTGGACCACAGTGGGCTCAGGGAGGGTGAGGATGGTGGAACAGAGGCACACCCAGTCAGTTGTTCCACTCCACAATCCATACACCATTCTGGGGGAGCATAGCTCCCCTATGGATGCACCCAAAGAGGAGACTAAGGAGGCTGAGGACAACTGTCACAAGGGAGGCCCACGGGAAGGAGGCAGAGGACACCACAGGGAAAGGAAGCAGCTCCTGGTGGGGGACTCAATTATTAGGGGGATAGAACTGGGGGGAGCAGGGAAAACTGAAGTAAGGTGCCTGCCTGGTGCCATGGCTTGGATGGACAGGAAGTGCATCCTCAGGATCATGAGATCACCTGCACGGGAGTCTGAGCTGGATGTCATTGTCCACCTAGGGACAAATGACTTGGCTCATCATGAGATTAGAGCAGTGCAGAAGGACTTTGTAGAATGGGGAGGGGCCTAAGACAAGTAGCACACAGTATCCTTCTCAGAGGTGCTGCCTGTCAATGGCATGAGTGAGGCGGTACTGCACCATGCAGTTTAATGAATGGTTGAAGAAATGGTGTAGCACAGGGGTTTGGCTTCAATGGGGACTGGGGTTCCACCTGGAGGACACCAGCCTATACTCGGCAGGATGGTCTGCATCTGTCCAGGAAGGAACAAGTCTTTTGAGCAATCGGTTTAAATGCTTCATTGGCAAGCTTTTAAACTAGTCAAGGGGGGAGGCACTGGTAAGCAGCAGGAAAATCCCAGCCTCTCCCTACAAAACAGGGTACTAAATGAGAAAAAGACCGAGGTAGAAAGGTCAGTGGGGGATGCTGCAACAGAAGGTAAAGCCATCAAAAAATGGAGAGCAATGAGTACCAATGCCCGTAGTCTGAGTAACAAGCTTCCTGAATTAGTGGCCTTGATGGAGGAGGAACATCTGGATATCGTGGCAGTCACAGAAACATGGTACACACAAAACCATGACTGGGACGTAAACATACCAGCATACACTATCTACAGGAGGGACAGGGAGGGTAAAAGAGGAGGAGGAGTAGCTCTTTACATAAGGGAAGGAATCAAAGCAACAGAACAAAAGGGAAAACAGGGAGGAGAAGAAGCACTGTGGGTAAATTTGGAGACCGGCAATGGCACCACAATCTGCACAGGGTTGACACAGACCTTCTCAGGGGAGGAAATGGACAAGGAAATGATAGAGAGTATACTTAGAATGGCAGAAAGGGGAGATATTGCTGATGGGTGATCTGAATATGCCAGATGTTAACTGGAGTGCAGTTGCAGCAGCCACTTCTAAGAGTGGAGTTATTCTAGATGCCCTACAGGGGGCATGCCTTAGACAATTAGTACTGGAGCCCACTCGAGAGGAAGCAATCTTAGACCTGGTTCTCTCAAACGGAGATGAAGAGAGGATCACAGATGTAGAAGTGGGCAGCCATCTGGGAACTAGCGACCATCGAACAGTATGGTTCACAATAAACACAGCAATAGAGTCAAGCAATACAAAGGCAAAAGTACTGGACTTTAGGAAGGCTGACTTTGCCAAAATGGGTGAGTGCCTAAGGAATGCACTAGCAAATGGGCAGGAAGGAGGGGTAGAAGAACAATGGGGAATAATAAAAACTGCCAGAGAGGCAACAAGCCTTTGTGTGAAGCAAATAAAACAAAACGATGTAAGAAACCACTATGGTTCTCAAAGGAAGTAGCAGTGAAGGATCAAGAGAAAAAGAAAGCATTCAGAAAGTACAAGGAATCACAGAAGGAGCAGGACAGAGAACTGTATCAGTTAAAGCAAAAGGAAGCTGGGAAGGCAGTCAGAACAGCAAAGGCCCAAACCAAGGAAAAGATAGCCAACTCAGTTAAGAAGGGGGATAAAACCTTTATAGGTACATCAGGGAGCCAAGGAAGACCAAGGGAGGGATAGTGAGGCTTAATAAAGGGGAGGGAGGGTGGGCAGAGGGTGACTGTGAAAAGGCAGAGATACTAAACAAATATTTTTGCTCAGTATTTACAAAGGAAGAGGGGGAGGTACCTAAAACAAACAGTATAAACACTCTGGATACAGAAGTTGATACCAGCCCATTTACAGAAGAAAGGGTTCTGAAAGAACTCTTAAAACTGAAGGTGGACAAAGCAATGGGGCCTGATGGGATTCATCCCAGAATTCTAAAAGAACTAAGGGTAGAACTAGTGACACCACTGACTACCCTCTTCAACAAATCATGGGAGGATGGGGTGGTACCCGAGGACTGGAGGAGGGCAGATGCGATTCCCCTTCACAAAAGTGGAAGCAAGGCAGAAGCAGGAAACTACAGACCTGTTAGTTTAACCTCAGTGGTAGGGGAAAATGATGGAATCACTTCTGAAGGAAAGAACTGTTGAGTATCTAGAGGCTAGAGGGCACAGGACCCAAGGCAACATGGATTCACAGCGAAGGTGGTCATGCCATACAAATCTGATAGATTTCTTTGACTGGGTGACCAAAGTAGTAGATCAGGGAGGGGCTGTGGACATGGCCTACCTAGACTTTAGCAAGGCATTTGACAGTCCCACAAAAAAGATTAATATACAAGTTAGGCAGCCTGGGAGTGGGTCCCAAGATGACAGCCTGGGTAAAGAACTGGCTGGAGAATAGGACACAGAGAGTAATAGTAAATGGAGTCCACTCTGAAGAAAGGGGTGTTACTAGTGGGTTACCGCAGGGTTCAGTATTAGGACCGGTCCTCTTCAATGTCTTTAAGTGACATTGCAGAGGGACTGGAAGGAAAAGAATGTCTCTTTGCAGATGACACAAAGATCTGCAACAGAGTTGATGCACAAGGTGGGGTGGAAAGGATGGGAAGGGACTTGGCAAGGTTAGAGGAATGGTAAAATGTATGGCAGCTTAGATTAAATGCTAAGAAGTGCAGGTAATGCACCTGGGAAACAAAACCATGGGGAAGAGTACACAATGGGGGTGAGATACTAACAACAACAAAATGGAAAGGGACCTGGGGTAGTCATATCAGATGACCTAAAGGTGGGCACAATGTGAGAGGGCAGCAAGAAGGGCTGGGGGATACTGGGATGCATAGGGAGAGGCATCACCAGTAGAAAACAGTAGTTATTATCCCTCTGTACAGACAGCTGGTCAGACCCCATCTGGAGTACTACGTACAGTTCTGGAGACCCAATCTCTGCAAAGACATAGACAGGATGGAGGCTGTCCAGAGGAGGGCAACTAAAATGGTGCAGGGTCTGCACCGGAAGACATATGAAGAGAGACTTAAGGAGCTTAATATGTATAGCCTTGAGGAAAGGAGGGAGAGGGGGGACATGATAGAAACTTTCAAGTACCACAAGGGAATCAAAATCCAAGAGGGTAGCATCTTTCAAAAGAGAGTGTGCAAGAACAAGAGGCACAATTTGAAGATGGGGGGGCGCGGCTCAGAGGTAATTTAAGGAAGTATTTTTTCACAGAGAGGTTTGTGGATGGCTGGAACAGCCTTCCGGAGGAGGTTGTGGAGTCAAAACCAGTGGTGGAATTCAAGCATGCATGGGACAGTCATAAGGCAATTCTAGGGGTTGGGGGTAGGAAGAAGTAGGCTGCTGGTTAACTAGGATCTGCAGCTTAGCCATTAGGTAGGGAAATGGGCAGACTGGATGGGCCAAGCGGTCCTTATCTGCCGTCAAAGTCTATGTTTCTATGGATGTTAAAGGTCTCATGGCACTTTTTGAAAGGAGTAGGGGAATTTTTATTAAAGTTGGAAAGGAACATACAATCAAAAAATGTACGAAACCTAAAGCAAGTTATACAAATCAATATACAGATACCAAATGTTAAAATAAAACCAAACAGTGTTAAGTCACACAATGATTTTAACTAAACCATATGTTTAAAAACAATCACATAATTTATAGGTATATTCATATAACACAAATCCTAAATTATTTATTCTGTATCATGCTTAAATATAATAGGCATATATACTTACTATACATACTCATTTTACTTATATCTATTATAACCAATCAATAGAGGCCCATCTTCCTTGAAAGGTTGTTGACTGGACTGAATTATAATCTTGCAACCTGATGTCTTTAATTACTGTTTCTACCATAAAAAAAACAACTCGTCAGAAGTAAAATGCAGTTGTTTAATAGTCAATCTGCACCGGACAAACCATATGTAAAATTTAAAACAAACAAGAAATAACCATAGTGTTACTCTATCATGTTTCGTCCACAGAAAAGGCAAAATACCAAGGCGTAATATTTCTAAAGTCATAAAACCAAACGGAGATGTAGGCCAGTGATGTTGAATTGATTGCCAAAATCCTTGAATAAAAGGGCACTCTAGGAATAAATGCTGCATTGTCTCAATTACATCTGGACATGTTCCTCTAGGACAATATCTCTCCGACACCTGTCTATGCTTTAGATTTCCTCTTACATTTAGGCGACCATGCAAGGCCAGCCAAGTTACATCCCACATAAAAGTAGGAATATGAGGGGAAATCAGCATTTCACCGATCAGTAATCTAGCTGGCAAAGAACAAGAATCAAATCCTGCTGTCTCTTGAAAATATTTTAAAATCAAAGATTCATACAAGTTTTTCCGAATATAAGAAAGGAGATGCTCTTTGGAAATACCCCATAGCTTTATTTTAGCAAAGCAAGTTCTCATTGGATCAGGTAAATAAGAAATTGAAATTTGTTGAGGAAGGTTATCACATGGGCCAAATAGAGAAAATAGGTCCCAAGGAATCTATGACCCAAGGGGACCATCTATTAATTTTTTGAGCTACCAAGGGGAATAAATTAGCATATAAATATATGGTGAAAAAAATACCACAGGTTGTATCATCTTCAACCCTCCACTTCTTCTTTCTCTCAATAGTAAGCCTCTTTTAATTGGATTAAATGGTTTCCCCAGATACATGAAAGAAACAACAATATATTCTGATTTCTAAAGTTGACGGTAAGCTATATACTGTACTTAAATATAAAAAATAGGTAACAAAAAGGTTTTTATCATGTAGATTCGCTTTAATTTAGTTAAACGCCAAGTATTCCAAAGATTAACCTTATTTTGTGCTTCATTCAATTTAAGTATCCAATTCTGATAAGCCAAATCTCCAGAATCAAATAAGATCCCTAAAATAGGGTCTGTCCCTTTTAATACTGATACCCCAATTATTATATCATCTGTGACATCTTCAGCATTAAGAGAAAGGCAATATGATTTCTGGTAATTTATTTGAGCTCCAGTATGAGTCGTAAAATTAGTTAAAATTATTCCCAGATTATGTGCTGATGGGATATTTCCTATTATAAAACAAATGTCATCTGCATATGCAATGCTCTTTATTTCAGGGTCTTCACAGGAAAAGGATACACCCTGTATACCTCTAGTTTTATCCACCATTCTAAGTAGCGGATCAATGGTAAATAAATATAGTAAAGCACTCAGAGGGCAACCTTGCCGTACTCCCTTTAAAACAGTACACCTACGACCTATCCACCCATTACAAAAGGCTTTAGCAGAGGCAGACTTATAACATGTTTAATCCAATTAATAAACATTTCAGGAATGCCATATATAGCCAAACAACCCATAAATACTCATGATTAACATTATCCAAAGCCTTAGCTTGATCCAGACTAAAAATAAGACCTGTAAGCTCACCAGTATTACCTCTATGAAATATTTCTCTAAGTAATATTAAACCATCAGAAATCTTTCTTCCTGGTATTGAACATGCCTGAGAACTATGTAATAGAAAATCAGCCATTGGTATAAGTCTATTATGCAACCGTTTTGTAAATATTTTAAAATTTGTATTAAGCAGGGTAATTGGCCTCTAATTTGATAACTTAGTTCTATTTCCTTTTTTGTACATAAATACCACTAAACCATCTGACATACTATTTGGTAATAATCCTGTAATCAGAATTTCCCTTAAGACCTCTACAAATTCTTGTAATAATATTGTAAAAATTATTTTATTATCTCATATGGCAAACCATCACTCCTGGGCAGTACTCTGCCTTTGTTAATGAAAAACTAGCAGATACTTCTAAAGATGTTATATCAACAAGCAACATGTCTCTGCTATGTTTATCAAGCATAGGCGGAATCACTTGAGTTAACCATAAGGAATGGGGAACCAGAAACAGTAGCATATCCAAATAATTGCTGTACATGATTATCTAAAGCATTCATAATATCTTTCCTGGTCGTGACATTTTTACCTGTAGAGTCACAAACCTCTGCCATATATTTTGATGTCTTTGTTCAGCACAAAACTGATAGGGGTTCATAAAGACTTTACCTCCTTGGGAACCAAATCTTCTTTCTACATCTAAGGATTTATATCTACTATATTGTGTTGAATTTAATAATTTTTGAATTCTATCTAATTCAGATAAGGCTGTATAACCCCCTTGTGCAACTATAAAATTTAAGTCTAAAAACTGTTGTCGAGTTTTTAGACATGTATCTTTATTAAATTTCCCATTAATCTTGCCAATTATTTGGAAATACTGTCTTATATCTATTTTTATGTTTGCTTGCATGCATGTGCAAGAAACATAGTGCCATCATCCGAGATTTTGGAGGTGTGTCACCTCCTCCTCCAATTCAGTTAGTGTGTTGGCAGGCACGGCCCCTGTAAGCCAATGCATGCTGGAGCTGTCTATGACAAGCTCCGAAATGCAGTGGCATACAGTTGAAAGGGGGAGCTACGCTTCAGTGAGCAGTGATAAGATATTGCCTGCTTATGCGCAGCTCCCCTACACACACAGAAATACATGCATACCGCGTGCTGCCCTCCCTCCCCACACACGAGCTAGCCGACGGGGTGCCCAATCCTGTTGGCTTGTGCTTCGCTCCCCAAAGCTCTTCACATGCCACGCTGGGTGCCCACCCCAGCATGGTAACTCACAGAATAGCCGACGGAGTGCCCAACCTCGCCAGCTCCACTGTCCTCACCCCAACTAGTATTGGGTGCCACGCTGGGAGCCCACCCCAGCGTGGCAACTCGATCATAGGACGACGGGGTGCCCAATCCCCCGCCGGCTCCATGGCCCCCAGTTGCCTTTGCCACGCTGGGAGCCTACCCCAGCGTGGCAAACGCCCCACATCGTCTTTTTTTTAACCTGCAAAATAAAACAGTCCCACGGCGCTTCTCCCAGCCCCCCACAACCCGCACTCCACCATTGCGCACCCTGCCTCCCCACACACCCCCCGCCACTTATACTTACTCAAGCTCAGCGCGAGATCTTCGTGGACTGGGAACACGCCTGCACTCTTCAAAGCCGACCACAAACTGAGGAAATGCCGTAAGCTGTATAATGGGCTAGACAGGGTTTTTAACTTTATTGCATATCTCAGGCATTTTTGGAATTTTTGCACCAAATTTTCAACATGGGGTTTTGGGATCCTTCTCATGAATGATGTCACTGTCATGCGTTGCTATTCGGGCCCAAAGGGTGATTTCGCAGTCACTGCGCCGAAATCACCCTTTGGGCCCAAAATAACGCCATGACAGTGACATCATTCATGAGAAGGGTCCCAAAACCCCATGTTGAATATTTGGCAAAATTTCCAAAATGACTGTTTTATGAGCTGCAGGCTATGCAGTTCCTACGCAGACTCGTAAGTTCGCGAATTTTCAATAGTTTCACTCCAGATTTTCAACATTTCCATTTTACCACACCTTCTTATGAGTAGTACAGCTGTCATTTTTCACATCTCACCTAAAATGTGTTTCCGCCCATGTAGCGCACAATGGCACAGTTGGTGTGCTAGGATCAATGGTATGGGACAAATTAAGAAAATCACAGTGACACTGTTCATGAGCAGAGGTCTTAAAATGGCTATGTTGAAAATTTGGTGAAAAATTCTAAAAATGACTGTTTCTGACGATAGTTGCGCGGTTCTATGCATCGCCTGTGAAGTTTAAGTGTAATTCTAATATTTTCACCCAGATTTTCAACATTGCCATTTTATTACACTTCCTTATGAACAGTACAGCTGCCATTTTTCATGTGTCGCCCAAAATGTGTTTTCGCACATGTAGCTCACAATGGTGCTGTTGGTGTGCGAAAGCAATGTTTAGGACAGATTAAGAAAATCACAGTTACACTGTTCATGAGCAGAGGTCTTAAAATGGCTATGTTGAAAATTTGGTGACAAAAGTCCATAAAATGACTGTGTAACGAGTGAGCATTGCGCAGTTTCCACGCACCCTCGTAAGTTCATGACTTGGTAATATTTTCAGTCCAGATTTTCACCAGTGGCATTTTTCCACACTTCCTTATGAACAGTACAGCTGTCATTTTTCACAACATAGCTGAAGTGTGTTTTCACACTTTCAGCGCAGAGATGCGTGGTCACTGGGAAATCATTGTTCAGCACAGATAAAATCACAGTGACACTGTTCATGATCGGAGGCACCAAAATGCCTGAGTTGACAATCTGCTGTAAAAAAATCCCCAACCTAATTATATTACGGGTGTACATTGCACAGTTTCTATGTACGCTCATGACTTCACCATTTTTTTAAATATTTTTACTGCAGATTTGCAACATTGCCATTTTTTACACCTCCCCATGAACAGTACAGCTGTCATTTTTTACATCCTGTTCGGAATGTTTTTGCACATGTGGTGCTAAATGCCGTAGTCGCTGTGCATAAGCAGCTTTCGGCTAACAAACTGATATTCCCCCTGTTCATGAGGTGGGGTCACAAAAAAAATGTTGAAAATTTGGAGGAAAATACCAACGAATGCCTGAGGTATTAGGGTTTCCAACCATAATGCCCAACCCTGTAGAGAATGACAGGCATCAGGGTGTGACTTGGGATTCTTGCCTGTAATGCTCATACCATTCCACACCCTGCAGTCAGTGAGAGTATCGAGGTATGCCTTGGACTCTTCGCCCCAAAGTTCACCCCATTTCTCTATATCGCACCCATCTCACTGTATTTCCTAATGAAATGGGGTGCCATAAGGGCCAAAGACCTCAAGGAACACCGTGACACTTGTCAGTGTCTGCAGGGTGGATGTGGTGAAATGGCGTGGCCGCTATGCCTGATGACCCAAAGGCACACCCCAATGCCTGTCACTGTCTGCAGGGTGGTGGTGGGGTTGTCTTCAGTTCAATACTTCACTGCCATTCCTATTACGCAGCTCTGTAACTTCTACACTACCACTGCCAATGCCAGCAAGCAAACATTCGGCATTGACAAATGCTTGTTGTATCTTCCTACCAATCTCTATACAAATCATAGAGGCTAACCACTGATTTCCTTGCCTGTAGTACTGCCAAAATTCCTTCTTCAGCAGTTGGTAACTTAAGTAATGCCAGGTTAAGATGCCAATATCCTGGTCCTCTATGCATTATTTCATAACTACCTATCGTAATCTCAAGTATCACATGATCAGAAGGTGCAACTGGTATAGTCTGAGCTTTTTGTATTGTTAAGGTATCTGAAATAAACCAGAAATCTATCTTTGTTGCTTTAGTACCTTGAAAAAATGTTTTTTGCGGTTTACCTAATAAATCAAAAACATCAACCAATCCTGACTGTCAATAAATCATTAAGACATTTAGTATCACAAAATAACTTTGTGGATCGTATACCTCTATCCATATGATAACGGCTACAATTAAAATCTCCACCTAAAAGCACAAATCTAGAAGAGAACAAATAGGGCAATAAAGTCTTAAATAATGCTATTCTCTCAGATTTAGCTTGCAGAGCGTAAACATTAATAAATCTACAGTGTAAATCATTAAGTATCATATCTAACAATAATATGCGACCCGGCAAAACATCTATAAGTTGAACTAGGCATGCTGTAGGATTATTAACTGCTATACCTACCCTTGTGCATAGCTCTTCACCAGACCAATAAACAGTACCCCATTTCCACCTTTCAGTGGCCTGTTCTACCTCAAACTTGGTATGTAACCGAGTATCTTGAAAATAAGCTACATCATCCTTGCCTCCATCAAACAGTGAATAAATCAACATTTGCTTCCTCTTTGACTGAATACTGTTAACATTTAAAGATGCCAAATTTATATTCAAAAACAGACAAAAGGGGAAGGGGAAAGAAGGGGGTTGTTATAACTCATATCAATGTTCCCTTTTATTTTTATTATTTCTTTTTTGTAGATTTTCTCATCCCAGGTTAACCCTTTTTATTTTCCACTGTATCTATAACATCAGCAGATGGTTCTGGATCAGAAGATCCCTTCAGGTTGTGAAAAATGGACCGAGGTGGAATCTGACTCAGTACCTATGTCTTCCTGTAATATCGAAAATGTGTTCTGGAGAGGTATCAAACCTTGTTCAGATATAGGTATTTTAGAGGTCCTGGATCTTAATCTGTGACATCTAGCAGTAATGAGGTTAAAAGATTCTTCAGGTGGAAGGGGGGAAGAAGCATAGTATTAGGAATAACCTGGCCCACAACAGAATCTGTAAGGATCACCATTTCAGTAGATATTAAGTTCTCCTCTTCCTGGGAGGGAGTAGTTGATACAATTTCCGAAATGTCCGCCCATTCCATACTAGGTATGGTTTCAGGGCTACTTGGGGGAGGAGGTACAGGTTTTGCCCTGACCTTCTGCACTGTATTTAGGTAAAAATCCTGGTCGAAAAATTTCCATTTGTTTTATTTTGGGCAGCCCAAGGACAGTCAGTAAATACATGGGGTTCTTCACAAAGTGAGCATTTAGCTGGATGATGACAATTGGACATTGTATGCCCCAATTCTCCACACTGGACACATTTGATGACTTCACAATTCCTGCTAAGGTGTCTACCAGAACCACATTTATAACAGTGATGGGGCTGTCCCGGATAAAAGATAAATCCTTTATCCCTTCCCAAATAAAAGCAACTGGGAAGATGTTGTAAACCTTTTTCGGTTTGGTTTAAATTAACTTTAAATCTCCAACCACCATTCCAAAATCCTTCTGTATCAAGAATGGGCTCTGGGTTTCCTTTCATGGTACACTTTTTCTCCAACCAACAGGAGATATCCTCCACATTAACTCCTTCATTATGGATCAATACAGTAATAACCTTGAATGTCTGTTTGGTTAATGGTATGGCCTGAAAATGGACCCAAGCAGGATTAGTCTTTAATAATGCATATTTCATCCAAAATCTGTTTAACATATCTGGTGTACGAAAACTAATCTCATACGTATTGTCCCCTGGCGTATGAATCAAAGCATACACCTCACTGGGCGTAAAACCCAGCATTTGTTTAAGTAAGACTTTCCCCACATAGAATCTGTCAGGCATGGTATCAGTGGGTCCCAAAAACCTCAGCCTTACAGCATTTCGTTTTTTAGCCAAGGAAACAGGTTTATGAAAAAGGCTAGCATAGGAGGTAGTTGGGGTTGTAAGATGTGGTAGGGTATTTTGATCAACACCAGGCCCTATATCATTAGTAGCTTTATTTTGGTTGGCATTTCCCTCCAAATCCCCACTTTGGCACTGTTGAAGTGATTTTGATCCTAGTTTAGGACTAACTGGCTGGTTGTGGTTAACCACAGCACCTGGATCCATTAAAGACCTGTTTATGTCGGATAATTCTACATTCTGTATTATAGAACCAGGGTCTAAACTACCCTCAGACCTAGCTGCAGGAACACTAGTTTCAGAACTAGGCCCATCTAAAACTGCACGAGGGTATGATCCATACCTGGAATTGGTATGGCAGGGTCCTAATCCACTGACCTGAATCTCCAATAGTATCTCACCTCATTTCTTTTCAGGGCTTATATCTGGGGACCAAACGGGGGAAGGTTCTACTTCTATATCCCCTGAAATCTTCGGTGAACAAGCTTGTTTTCCCTCAGGGCTGTTTGCGCCTTTATGTACTTTCAAGTCAGTACCTGTATGACCCGAGGGTGAATCTATCTCGGGTCACTTCAGTTTCCCAATCTCTTCTTCAGCAGCAAGCTGAGCAATTTGATAATCCATAGCAGCCTTCTCCCAAAGGCGTTGTTTCTCTTGTAATATAGTGAGAGCTTGTTGATCTTCCGAAGCATCATCGGCTATCTCGGCATTTAGAAGTCGCACTTCTGGGTTTGGATTTAAAGCCGACGTGCTCTTGCAATTAAAGCTAGACATAATCCTCATATGTGCTGGACCTGCAGTGCACTTTTCACCTTCCAGCTGAAAACTGTGTTTTGAGGGATTACATACGTTTTGCTGGCCACCACTCGGGTGCATTCCAGCCATATCGTTCTGCTCTGCTCTGGGTAAAGCCTGTGAGCTCTCCTGCATCTGAGCTCCTCCACTGTCATTGGCCATCCTCAGACTGTTCCTCTCTCCCAACAGTCTCACAGCACCATCACTGTCCACAAGAGATATTGGAACAGAAAGGGATTCCTTGTCTTCTGTCTCTCCTGTATGCAGTCCTCCTCCACCAGGATCCATGGGAGCCGCCATCTTGGTCCCACAGGAAGCAAGAGTAGGGGAATTTCCCCTGTGCCCTGGCCAAATTTCCCCCTAGTCACAGAAATACCACCAACAGCTTAATCTGGTTCAAGGTCAGTTGGCATTCATCTGTATCCCCCTCCCCTGGGTCGTGCCTGAAAATAGGCAGAATCTGTCTAGTGCACTTACCCGGTCAACAAAAACTAAATAAATACATTAAATACTTCCACATGTGCAGGCTGATGGAGATATCCTCGAAAAATATCTAAATCCATGGGTCCTACACCATGGAGTGCAGATGGCGGGGAAGGGGAGAAGAATATGATCATGAGTTTACTTGTGGTAGCTAGTCAGCCTCATACCACATCCAGTATTTGTAACCAAGCTATATGAGCTAAACCCCAAAAGATTAAATGGCACTTACAAACATTGGACTTGGGCCCTTACTATAGATGACATACTAGCGAAGCGGGAGAAACTATAGCAAGATTTATATAACCATATCAAGTTTGCTAAATATAGACTTTAAATTTAAAACAAAATTTATACCTTCCTCCCACAAAGCTCTTTAGGATGAGCAAGTAAAGCCGGCCAAGTGGCGCTGAGGGTTGAGGCGCTAGACACCACACCTCACGCCACGCTGGCGACCCAGGTTCAGGAGCAGGCCTAGGTCACCGGGGGCAGAAAGGATTAAGTGTCCGGAGGACAGCTCTCCTTCCTCGGGCAGCCAGGGATTCTCTGCCCGGCACTGCGGCGACCTCTGGTGGAGACGGAGGTACCGCAACGCTCAGGGCCAGAAATAAAGGGCTGTGGAGTTACGGCAAGATGTTCCCTGGCATCATTGCACGTCGGACTCAAAGACAGGGAGAGGGAAGGAGTAACGAGGGAGTGGGGTTGGGGATGAAGCAAAAATATCCAGCCAAGTGGATAACGATGGCACCTGTATCCACCAGGACCACACTCCACCGCCGAGGGCACTCCTTACCTGAGCCAAGCACAGCCCGGCCCCAATTTGCAGATAGAGCACCCTGGGTGGATAGGGTGGCCCTACCTCAGGGGGTTCAGAGCCGGGTGGATACCTGGGCTGGTGCTAGGTTTCAGGAGGCCTCTCAGGCACTGAGGTAGAGTCAGGGGGTACTACAGGATGCCTGAGAGTGTTCCACTGGCAGGAGGAAAAAACAGAATTCAGAAAAAAGGAAGGATGAGCAAGTAAGAAACGGATGCGTGTTCCAGGTGTCAATGGGCCCCTGGGGCCCTGCTGCATGTACTGTGCATCTTGTGATGAGGCTCAGCCATTTGTGAGAGGCTATTAAAATAAGCCTAGATCCATTTTTGGAGTTAGGGGTTGCCTTCACACCTGAAATTTTCACAGCTGGGGACTATGAGGGCAAGCTCGGTGGCCACTGTGGCCAAATGAATTAATTTGGGGCACTGGATAGATACTGAGCTCCCTGTTAAAAAAAAAAAAGGATGACACCAAGAGGTATCAATGGCCCTCAAAGCTGAAAAAATGGTAGCCAGTATGAATAAAAGGCACAAAACATTTGCTCAAAGATGCGTACACTAATATCACTGACGGAATAATTAACTTGGGAAAAATGTTAAGGGAATGTGAAACTGAAGGGGGTTGATCATTCCAGAAAGAGCTTTGTATAATATACTGAGTAAATGATTAATTTTCCAGCTATATGTACCTCATTTGCTTCGTCGTACCCAGCTTATTGATCTTTTTGAAGTACTGTGCATAGTTGGGGATGCTGTTCTGTGATTGCATGAAGTCTTGGATTGTGTTGTTTTTAAAACAAAAATTAATAAAGTACAATGAATAAGAAAAAAAAGTCTGTTCTTTCTCACAGAGATGGGCAGAATAGGTTCCAAGAAAAAAAAGAATACCCAAGAATAAGGTTGGCTCTTAAACTTGGAACAAAAATCTTGCTATAAAAATACAGGTTTTGGGGTCTGAAATACAAATCAGTGATTAACAGACAGTATAATATGCAAATGTGTGCAAATTACTAGGTTTGAAACCAAGATCCTTTTTGGCTTCTAATTAGAACTGGTTCTAAAACTTGTAATTCGAAGCAGGGAAGGTTGGTCCATTTCTAGCATCTTTCTTTACATGCACTTGTTACTGTTTACATTACTGATGACATTTTCAGTTACTGTGCTCAAACTGCTCATTTTCACAGATTTAGGAGCTACTTTTACTGCAGCATTAGTCTGACAGGCTACAACACTAAAAGGAAGGTTGCCAAACAGACTGCTAAACCCAGGTATTTTAGCAGACTCGGAGCAGGAGTCAGGTGGCCATAGCTGGGGCAATGTGTCCCCCCCTGCCTGCGGGAGGGCTGTGCCAGGGTCTGCCAACACAGTGCTCTCTACATAGGGTGTGCTTGCTGTGCGCATGTGCTTCTGGTTGACAGAGGAATCACCAGCACATCACAGAAGGTGGAGAAGGTGGGAGGCCAAAGGGCATGGGAGAAAAATGGAAAGGAAAACCACCAGTCCACTTAGATGATGACTGCTCATACTCTTGGGCGTCATACCAGGATGACCTCTGTGAGTTTCCTCTCCTCGGTACCATAATAAACAAATTATTGTTTCAAAAACAAAAACAACTAAAAGGTTAAATTATTTCACTGTAAGAACACCTAGAATGTGGAATCTTCTTCTTCAACATTTAGTAGATAGTCGTTCTAATATAATTTTCAAGAAAGGGTTGGATTGTTGGCTGGAGTGTAATAACCTCAAGGTATAATTATCCCACCATGGTGGTGGGGGACAATCTCGATGGGCAGTAGCCTCCTTTTGTCCCTTGAAACCAAGTAAGTAAATGAATAATAATCGGTAGTCGAGGCTGGAAGGTTACCGTTGTAACAGCCTGAGGATCAGGTGGATAGTCTCATCACAATAAAAAGCTATAAAGATCCACCAAAAACTCAAGGATTAAGAAAATTAAATGTACTCCAATACAAAATAAATATAACTGCATGGCAGCTATTTGGTTTCTGTTTCATTTAGCTACTGATTTTATGCTCTGTAGGGAATAGTAACACATCTGGGTAATGTTCACACAACCTTTGTAACTGCTGCCACCCAGGACTATCCTGTAAACATCCGGTACACAGAAGCTACTGTTCTCATCACTTGTTTAAAGTAGCAGTGCATGACACAGTGACAACGTTATACCCTCAACTTTTTATATTTGTTTCATCTGCACTTTTTCTCATGTCTTGCAAGATGGAGTGCTCCTTTAATCATTTAAAATTTATACCAAGTATTGGCCAATGCCAACCATGTTTGCTTGCTTGTGTTTGCTCTGTAGTTATTGGGCATAGATACAGGACACTGTCAGCTATATTTATATATATACATACATACATACATACATACATACATACATACATACATACATCCACACACACACACACACATTTCTGCTGCTTTGTGACCAGGGTACCTGCTGCCATCTAATGCCTACTGGTGGCACGTTATATGGCACCCTGACCTGCCTCATCTATACACTTTGTATGTTTTGTACAAAATAAAGGAATTTAAAGTAACCTGACTGAATAGCCTGATAAGTTCTGTCACACGATGGTCAGTGCATTCATAAAGCAAAGATGTCGCTGAACCACCAGCAAACTCATGCATGCACGAGGTAGTACTCTACCCACTAGATACAACCATGTAATTGTTTAGAAAATAATATTGCACCCTTAAACATCAACTTCTTCGAAAAGAAAAATGGAAAGCATTTCAAAACATTTTTCTGTGTGTGTGTTTTTTTTTTTTTGTTTGTTTGTTTTTTTAACTAATATATGCTATAAGTGAACTACATAGTTCCTAACAAATAAGTTCCTGGAACAGAGGAAAATAAGCAATAATGCCCAACAGGGTATGTGTCGTGCTGGGATAATGTCATGCCTCAGGGCGGCCTCGTGCATCCAACAACTGAGGCGTGTCGTTATCCAGAACGACACACACCCTGGAGGGCATTATTGCTAATATACAATGGCTTGTTGTTATACATAATAAAAAAATCATTTTAAAGATGTTTTGGTGTGGAAAATATTGTTTTTTAAGAGAAGATGAAACAATAAAGCAAATGGTCAAGCGTATCTAGCTCATCATAGAGCTCATCTGCAGGTTGACAGTGAGGCTGAGACTAGACCCGTGATGTTGAACTGGGATAACATCATGGGTCCAGCCCAAGACTGACCAATCAGAGTCCAGGATTTTTTCTTGCCATTGTATAACTTATTTTAGCAAACTGTTAAACATCTAATACAGCCAAGCATAAATAATAGAAACAATCACTTGCCTTACTGAATATAAAGTGGGGAAGTGGAGACTTTATTCAAGGCAGTGTAGCAATTTAGTAAAAGTCATTAGTGTAACTGTCTTTTTTCCAGTCCGAAATAGAAAACAGCCCAACTATGCGCACACTGCCCCAATGAAGCGTTAATCCCCATGAATCCAGGACCTTGCATTGCGCATGTACAGACACTTAAAGGTGCCAAAATCAGCTGACTCAATGAAGAAAACAGGTGCCATGTCTAAGTGAAATAAAGTGCGCCATCAGAGGACGCCATCTTGCCCAAACCCTCCCCCCGACATTTCCACATCCCATAGTGAAATCTCAAACATCAATTACCTACAAATGTGTAAAAGTGATATTTTTCTAATGGCCAGGGTCAGGGAAAACAAGGGTTGGTGAGCACGTTACAGTCTTTGGTGAAGAGCGGGTACCTGGTCCCACCATGATTTAACCACTGTCCTCAGAATCTTCATCAGAATCCTCTCCCTTGGCCCAAAACTCCTCTTCTGTTCAATCTGCCATCTTAGTGGCATCGCCAGCATTTGCAAATTGATGTATTTTCTCTGTAGCAATTTTCGGACTGGCAGCCATTAAAAGAATATAATGTACCCCCAGCTGGCGCAACTGGGCTCAGACCCTATCAAAACTTTTCCAGCACTGCCAAGTCATATAGCTCAGGTCCATGAATAAGTGGATTTTGTTGCCCTGCCAATCCAAAGGACCATGTTGTTTATCTTGTACTAAGATAGTGTCTCTATAAACTAGTCCCCAACACAATAAGGAGGGTATGCGGTGGAAGTTCATTTGTTGCAGTACAACTTTGCCCCCCTCTCGGGCTGATCCAGTAGGTTTTCAATAAAATTATTTCTTCTACTTTACGGGCTTCACAGAGGAAAGTGGAGATTAACTGGTTAGGATTTTCTCCCTCGACCTTCAGGGAGCCCAAGAATACTCACATATGTTGCTTGAAGTCACTGCCTAGGTTCTCCAATCTGTGTCGGAGCACCACATTTTCTTTAGAGAGACCAGCAAATACAGTTAGGACCGTCTCAGCCAATTTGGAAATGGATTTCCTTTCACCCTCCAGCAGACCCATTTAGTTTAGTTTTTTTATTGACTGGGTTAAGTGCACAAGACAAATTCTGCCTATTTTCAGGCACAACCCAGGGGAGGGGAATACAGATGAATGCTATCTGACTTTGAATCAGATTAAGCTGTTGGTATTTTTAGTGAATTTGGGGGGAATCTGGACAGGACACTGGGGAAATTCTCCTACTCCTGCAGTAGGGGGCACTGAGGCTATGCTCTGTGTCATGGCTGCGGTCATTCTCACTCTGGCTACTGAAGCTGATGGTTGTGCCGCTATGGAGCTCTCCACACCACTGGATTGTGCGGCTGCACAGGCGAATCTGTTTGCGATCCACTCCCCTTCTACTGCAGTGGTGCTAGATGGTTTATCTGAGCAACTGATGGATTCAGATTGTCTGGAGAAGGCTCTGGTAGAGCTCGAATTATGACGCAAGAAGGAACTACTATTTTCACTGATACAGGACACTGAAATGGATTTTGAAGAAACTAAATTGAGATTGGAGGCGGAAAAGAAGAGAAAACGAACACAAGTTAGCCCACAGCTTTTAGTGGGAAAGAAATTACATTTCATCTCCACTGATGCGGTTCCCCCAGCCGCTGCAGTTGCCTCTGTTCTTCCCCAGTCATGGCAGTGTTACCTGAAGATCTCCCCACTGATGCAGACTGGGCTCTGGAGACCGCCTTGCAACAAGCAGGATGGGTTTCTCTGCATGGTCGCTGGGTCCCTGATCCCACTGTTCCACTTACGGGTTCTCCCCTGCGTGATTCGCTGGACGCTTTGTCGGGAACTTCCCTGTCGCAGGGCCTAGGAGTTTTGGGCCCTGGGGATAAATCTATTCCACCACTTTTGCAGCATCAGGCTCCTTGTTTGTCACCCGTTACAGAGCCTGAACCCATAGAAATTGAGACCCTAGAATTATTGGAACCTGTCGCTGCTGGCTCCCCGACTGTCTCTCCAATGAAGCTGGCCGAGACTGGAGTTTTGGCTACTGCTGAGTTTATACCTCCAATTTCCGGTGAGCTTAATGGTACTTCTGTCCCTGATAACTCTAGTAATGGGGAGGTTGCAGCCATTTCTATGCCTCAGTCTTTGCCAGATTCAGCCGCACCCCCCAGGTTAGCTATGCTAGCCTCTTTAATAAACCTTTGGAGGCTGCAAAACACTGCTTTGTGATTTGTTTGAGATTTAAGGGGGACAGGGAGTCCCTACCTGATAGTCTCTTTGTGGGAAAGGCTTTAATTAGAGATTCTCTCAGATTTACCCCAGTGGACATTTATGCTTTTATACATACCCCTGGCGATTTCAACTTTGATGTCAGTTTTTGTACTGGTGCCTTACTTGACAAATTCTGGAGACTTTATGCGGATGTCAGACATACTCTGCTATGAGAGGATTATGTAGCAATTCCTATCACGAAACCCTCTATTAAAACTGTCACCATCCTATTCAGGAATGAGGGTGAGAGCATCAATGACATTATCTTTTGGTTAGAAAAACACTGCGACATCCAGGGGAATCCTGTTCCCGTCGTGGACGACCATGGGTTCTGGACTGGGAGCTGGACCTTTCAGGTCAAGCTGAAGCAATCTGAGATTGGGACCCGTCACTTACCCAAGTGTTTTTCTTGGTCGGGACAGGGGCATCCTTTTTTTTTTTTTTTTTAATCAGGGTCAGCCTAAGAGCTGTTACAGGTGTGGGTCTTGTCTCACCTCAATACTGACTGTACTGCTACAAAATGTTTTCAATGGTGGGGGGCATACTGCTTGGTTTTGTACTGTCCCCTTGCTTTGTAACTTGTGTGGAGACAATGAGCATGATTTTGGCTCTTGTCCCTGGGCTGCCCATAATTCTGAAAATGACACTGAACAAGATTTCTACTTGCATATGGCTAAGAAGTCTTTCCGCACTACAAGGTCCCCTCCGCTGCCATTTCCTAACTCATCTCCGCATCCACAATCGGCTGCTCCTGATCCCTGTCCTCCAGCTGAACCTCTCATTGTGGCTGCCATGACTGATTCATTGGTGTCACCTGGGTCTCAGCCATCTATGGAACCCATGCCTGAGGCATTGCCTCTCTCTCGCACTGCAGTATCTTCTGGGCCTTCATTCCCACATGACCTGGTCCAAAGTTTAGACTCTTCTCCTCAGCCAACCCCTCTTCCAGCGGGTTCTCTGAGCATCTCTGTTGCTGAGGACATTCCACTATCTAATCTCTTTCATGCTTTTCAGACTTGGGGTGATCAGATGGACAAGGAGGACTTGAATGTTTCAGGTTTACCTGTTGCTGAGTTTGTGCCCCCCCCCCCAATCTTTCCTTCCACCAAGGAGAAACCTCCTAAAGTGATGAGGGTAATTAGATCCAGTCGGAAGAAATCTACTGTACGTCCCTCTTGATTTACATGGTTCTTTTCATATTGCTAGCCTAAATGTAAATAGCAACAAGTCAGATTTCAAACATTTAACCACCTTTTCTTTATTGCAAGAATGTGCTTATGATGTTTTTTTTCCTCCAGGATACTAGGCTGCATTCTCTTAGTGATATTTCTGTTGTTCAGCGGGATTGGATTCTGGGTGACACATACTGGTCTAGGTATTTATTTTATATCATCCCTTATTCAGGTGCATAAATTTGTGGATATCTGCCCTGGGAGGGCTTTGTTGTTAGATACTGGCTTTGAGGGCCAATCTTATCGATTAATATTCATCTTCCACAGACTAAGGCACAAAGGGTGGAGTTATTACAACAGCTGCACCCATATCTTTATACCAGACGCCCTGTGTTATTGGGTGGGGATTTCAATATTAGTTTATAGAAATCAGATAAAATCTCCCAGGGATCTAAGGTTTACTGTGATGCTCACTCTTTTAGGCACTTAATTCGGGCCATAACCTTGACAGATGCACAGGCCTCCCTTTGTAAACACCCCCTCATACTATTTTAAGGGCTCCTTGTCCACTTGCACAGATTATTGGTTCACCTCCTTCACCCTTCCCCTTTTTCAGACTGAAACGGTCCCCTTTGCATCCTCTGACCATACCTTGATTGGCCTTTATGTTTCTTCCTCCCCACCTAGGGTCAGAGGGAAACGGGTTTGGCGCCTTGATATTGGATTACTTGCTGACCCTGAGGTACTTCAGGACATAGAGGTGATTTTGACTGACTGGAAATCTGTGCTTTTCCTTGGTGGACTGATACTAAGAGTGTTCTCACTGCTTTTTTTTTTTTTTCAGCCCTGTTCCTTACATCGGAGCAGTACTGAGAAGGCGGAGTACTCCCATCTGAGATCCATCTACCTGGACTTATTATCCAGATGGATGGACTCTGGGTCTGATGTTGCAGCAGCACTAGCTGATGCCACGCATGACCTGTTGTCTTTCCAGAACAACAGGCATACAACCTTGGTATTAGAGCAAAGGTTTGGTACGCAAGGGCGGAGATGCCAGACCAATCCGTTGGATGACTGTAGTGCTAGATTACGTAAAAGTAAGATTACATCATTACTCACTGCCCAAAATGTTGAACTGACTGATAACCATTCTATTCTGGCTGAGATAGAATGACAATTAGAGCACCAGAATGTCCCTTTTAATTTAGATTATCCAGTGGTGCATCAGCTACTGGATATGGCGGATGCTCAGAGGCTATCAGATTCGCAGCAGGCATCGTTGATTTCTGCTGCGTCTCTGTCAGAACTTGAAGCGGTTATTTCTGGTCTTCAGAAGAGAGTTGCGCCTGGTTCAGATGGCCTTCCTGTGGAGCTGTATCAGGTTTTGTTTCGATTCATTCCCACTGAACTCCTTTTAGTTTATCGTAGTTTTCTGGATTCCCTTCTTTTGGCTAAGCATATGTATGAGAGTCTGTTAATTTTTTTTATTCAAGAAAGGGGACAGAACTGATTTACACAATTGGCGACAAATTACATAGAAACATAGAATTTGATGGCAGATGAGGAAAGCTTGGGCCCACCTAGTCTGCTCATTTCCCTACCTAATGGATAAGCTGCAGATCCTATTTAACCAACAGCCTACTTCCTCCTGCCCTCCACTAGAATTGCCTTATGTCTATCCCATGCATTCTTGAATTCCCCCACTGTTTTTGACTCTACGACCTCTTCAGGAAGGCTGTTCCATGCATCTACAACCCTCTCTGTAAAAAAATACTTCCTCACATTACCTCTGAGCCTCCCCCATCTCCAAATTGTGCCCCCTTGTTCTTGCACATCTCTTTTTCTGAAAGATGCTACTCTCTTGGACTTTGTTGATTCCCTTGAGGTACGTGAACATTTCTATCATGTCCTCCCCCTCCATTCTTTCCTTGAGGCTATACATATTAAGCTCCTTTAGTCTTTCTTCATGTGTCTTCTGGTGCAGACCCTGCACCATTTTAGTTGCCCTCGTCTGGATAGCCTCCACCCTGTCTGTGTCTTTCCGGAGATGGGGTCTCGAGAACTGCATGCAGTACTCCAGATGGGGTCTCACCAACTGTCTGTACAGAGCGATAACAACTTCCTGTTTTCTACTGGTGATGCCTCTCCCTATGCATCCCCAGTATCTCCACACCCCTCCTTACTGCCTTCTCACATTGATTGCCCACCTTTACACTTTTGAATATGGATTTCAAAATTTTGGCCAAACTTTTAGGTACTAGACTTTCTGGGGTAATTTGGGGGGATGTTATTCATGCCTCTCAGTACTGTTCTGTCCCAGGTCATAAAATCTCAGATGCATTGTTGCTTCTTAAAGAAATAATGCAACAAGGGGCACTGTCCAACTCCATGGGGGTTTTGTCCATCTGCACCAGTCTAAAGCTTTTGATAGGATTCAGCATGAAAATTTATGGCTTTGTTTAGACCTTTATGGGTTTCCTCGAACTTTTATTACTTGGATCCGGCTCCGTTATCAAGGGGCTTTTATTTGGTCTTAGGATAATAAATGTTTGGGTCGACGGGTAAATGTTGCAGTCGGGGTGCATCAAGGTTGCCCCCTTAGTCCCCTTCTTTATGTTCTGTGTGTGGATCCTATTGCCAAGATTTTACATAGGTCCCCTGGTATATTGGGGATTTCTTCCCGGGTGTCAGTGAGGTCCGTTTCATATGCAGATGATCTGATTTTGATGGTTCCAGATAGGGTTGCCACCTTTTAAGAAGCCCAAAGTGGGACATTTCTTACGGAAGCATGATTTTTTGCAGAACAGTACGTAACCTCGACACATGCAATAGACTTGTTTTCTCTATATAAATCAGAATTAAGACTAAATATTGTAGTTTCTTAGTTGCTTCTATCATTTTAATGTATTTTAGTTATGGTATTATAGTTTTCTGCAACATTTAGTGGAAAGTTAGAAAATATTTTTTCCTACTACAAAGTCAGGACTAGTAGTATTTTTCATATTTTTTTTGCAGGACACAGCTGCCCAAATCAGGACTGTCCTGCGAAAATCAGGACAGTTGGTAACCCTAGTTCCAGATGCTGTGTCTGGCATTAGTACTTTCCAGCTTGTCCGGACTTTGTCTCAAGTGATTGGGGCTCAAGTGAATGTAGGGAAATGTGTCTGCATCCCTTTTTGTCCACCTCTTCCACAGGTTGGAGTGCTACCTCCCACATGGTTGAGTCCTATTCCAATTTGTACCCAGCCCTGTAAATATTTGGGTATTTTTTTGGCTAGGGAGACATGCAGGTATTTAATTGGGATTGTCAGCTTGCTAAAGGCCAGGGATTGGTTTCAAATTGGAACAATAGGTTCATGAGTAAGGACAAATGTGTTTATTTCCTCAAGACATTTTTGATTCCTGTCTTTATCTCTGAGTCATATTTACTCCATCCCACAATCCTGGAAAACTATGTTATATTCATGTTTTTTTAAAGGGTTGTGAGGCAGTCGGCTCAGTCCTATTAAAAGGATGGTTACTTGCCTAGAAAGCAAGGGGGCAGGGGTGAGTACGATAAATCCCTTGGGGTTTTTTTTGTCCTTTTTTTTTTTTTTTTTTTTTTTTAAACAGCTTTATAGTCTCTAGTGAAGGATGCAGATGTACAGTGGAAAGCATGGTCACTGACATCAGTATACCACATTCTCTTAGAATGGCGAGGGCATGCCTTTCTACATAAAAATAAAAGGCACTATAGATTATCCCCGGACTGGTCTTTATGTTTTGATTATATTAAATGCTGGGGCCTCACAGTCCAGAATTTGTTGCCCATGAATCAACAGACTCTTTATGATTATGTTGTTCTGACTCATTTCTCTGAGATGCCTTTTTCAGTATATTCTCCGCTGGTTCAGCGGGAAATTATGGATGCCCTCTGAGCCTAGTCTCCTTTTGAAATTCCAGGACATTGTGTGGTTGGGTATTCATGGCAAGATAAATGTACGGAGTAACCATAAGCAGATTGCGGACCGTTACTGTCCCAGACACTCTTGCTTACTCCAATTGGAAACACTTGACCACTTATATTTCCACTGTCCGTTCATTCTTGACTTTTGGAAACTCTTAGCAGTTTGTTAGCAGACGCAAGTGTTTAGTATTATGTCTCCTGATTGTTTATTTCAGGGTCCCCCCCCCTGTTTTGGAACCATTTTGAGCCGAGTAGTCTTCGGATTTTGATGGGGGTTTTTTTATATTGGATTTGGCAGGTATGCTGCAAACTTCTATTACAACAGCAGAATGTAACACCTGTAGAATTTTTTTGTTTTGATACACAATGATTTACTCAGTATTAAACACTGATGTGGGAAAGGTTACATTGAAAACGTGGCATGATAGATGGGAACCTTTTTTTGGCTGTTTTGACCATGAGTGTTTCATTGTATTATGTCCTTTATGGCATTCTCATTGTTTTGCTTTGGTTTATTTTGGTTTTTTCTTGCGTATCCATGCTGGTTCTTCTGGCTCAGTGATAGCTGCTCTTCAGGCCCTTCATTTATAACCTCCGTTGGTCCCATGGGTCTTTCCCTTTTACATGGTATCCCCAGGTAACATAAGGTTGAGCTTCGGTCTAGACTTTACCATGATAATGCACTCCTGAGCTTTTCTAATTTGAATATGGGTACACCCGTTGGGGGTTTCTCACATTCTTATTCTGTTGGTGCCTTTTGTATTTACCTTTTACTGGAATTTGTTTTGTTTGACATCTCCCAGCTATTGTATGAATGATATCAGTACCTGTGATTTCCCATGGCTCCCCTCTCTTTAGTTTCAGAGAGGGATGTGGGTGGTTTCCAACATGGTATTGGTTATTCTCTCATCTATATTACTGTACGATTCCATACTTTTTTTTTCTTACAATTTCTTGTTTGTATAATGTAATACAAATTTGTTTTGATATTTGCTGCTACAATTGCGCAAAATGAGTAACTGTGGAAAATTTGACTTTTTTTTTCTATATGGTGCTACGGTTATGATTGTAGTCAAAGTAAGATATACCATATCCTTGTGGAAAACAGTATATGAGGGATCAGTGACCAAGGCATACATTTCAGACACTCTCCCGGCAGAGGTGATGACCAGTAGAAAAGCTGTTTTCCAAGTTAAAAACTTTAGCTCACAGCACACAAGGAGCTCAAAAAGCTGGCGGGTATGCATTCAGCACAAGGCTGATATCCCAGGCAACCACCAGCTTCCTGAAGGGAGGCCTTGTGTGTAAAATGCTTAGGTTAACTCTTGAAGAATGGCAGCTGTGCCAGTTAAAGGGTAACTACAGGCTCATGGACTGTGGAAACAGCAAACAAGTGGACCGTGACTGCGGAAGACTAAGCCAGCATCAGAAAGGTCCAACTAGCACTACAAAACCTTGTCAGGTGGACACAAAAAGGGGTCCATGTAGGTGTTGCAGCACCAGATTAAAAATCTTTTTCATTTGGCTGTGTAAATCTTCCTAGTGGAAGGTTTACGGGCAGCCAAAAGTATTTCAGAGACCCTCTGACATACCTTGTACCTGTTCACTTCCATCTCTTCAGGAACCAGGCCTGAAAGTGAAGGGAGTGCAGGTTGGGATGGACCAGATGACGCTAAGTCAGCAAGTCCATCCTGAGTGGAAGGATCCTAGGTTTGCTGACAGTCTGTTCAACAAAGCAAACTATATTTGTCAAAGCCAGCAGGGGGACAAATCAATATCATCTTGCCCCTGTGCATCTCTAGATTGAGAATTTGTTTCTGCACTAGGGGGACTGGATTGAATGCATACAGAAAGAGATTTTGTGCTGGCCCAGTGGCGCTGAGGGTCGAGGAACGGACTCAAGATGCCAGGGGTCAGCAGGGGAGGGGGAGGACTAAGCATCTGGAGAACTGCTCTCCTCTCCTGAGGTGGGTTGTGGGTCTTGTTTGGCTCCTTAGCGGTCCCCAGTGGAGACTGGGGCCCATGCAGGAGCCAGCACTGTCTGGGGTGGAGCGCAGCAGACGTCAGCGGTGTGCTGCGCAGACGTCATTGCATGTCTGCGCTCCAGGGGGCAACTCAACAGCAATGAAAAAACCCTCTTGCCAGCAGGATGAAACCACTAATGGGTGATCCTCCCACAGCCAGGGTGGGGGCTCAAGACTGATGCAGTCCACCTCCTGGTCCACTGCTGCCAGGGAGCCCCTTCATGGGGGGCAAGCCATGGTCCTCCCTGACTTTGCAGCCGAGGCTCATCTGACCATTTCAGGGAGTGTTGAGCACCCATGTAAACAGGCTGACTGGGGGTTAACAGAAAGCCCTGCTGGTCGTGAAAAAGCATAAATAGAGTCTACCAAAAAAAAAAGAAAATGTTGCCATTGCAGTCTGAATGCATCCTTACAGAAAATGCCATGTCCTGGATTTCTGAAACAGAATTTAAGCAGTTTGGCACTGAGTAGGGACATAAAAAGGTCCACACCTGGAGTGCCCCACTCGAATAGTGATCTCACGTCACCCGGAGCTAGTGACCATTCATGAGGATCGACCTCTGTTAGGCTGAGCTCATCTGCCGTAGTGTTCTGTACTCTTGGCAGGTAAATGGCTTGGTGCAGGATCTCTTGCTCCAGGTGCCATTCCCACACTCTCATCGCTTCTCTGCAGAGGGAATCAGTGTGCTCCTCCATGCTTGTTAATGTAATGCACCACAGATTTGTTGTCTGGAGAAGGACTGTTTTGTGGCTGACAAGATCCACTAAGGCTCTCAGGCTGTACAGCAAACCTGCATCTCCAACTCAGTAATGTGGAGATGAGTCTCTGATGGGTCCCAGACACCTAGTGTTTGGAGGTCCTGACAGTGGACTCCCCACCCCAACAGGGAGGCATCCATGTTGAGAGTCACCAGAGGCTCCAGTTGGGAGAAGGGAAAGCCCTGGTGGAGAGTGTCCTCTACCGACCACCATGTGAGTGACAGGACCAGGGGCTGGGTCACTAGTATGGGGAAGGTCTGAGGATGTGATGTTGTGGTCAATGTGCACAGACACTGAGGAGGCCATCGGACCCAGCATGTGTTTCATGGAGTGGGCTTGAACAGATTCTGTGTTCCATTATGTAGCATGCCATCTGCAGGATCACTTGCTTTCTGCTCTCTGAAGGAAAGACCCACGGCTTGATAGTATCCAGAAGAACTCCTATGAATACCAGCTGCTGTGAGGTTTGTAGCTGAGACTTCTGTAGATTCAGCAGAACCCTTATGGAGGTAAGAACTGGGAGGGCATGGTCACTGCCTGATCAGTCTCCTGCCTGGATGGACTGGCTATCAGCCAATCATCCAGATAAGGGTAAATCTGGAGTCCTTTTTTTCCCCCAGATATGCCTTGTGTACTGCAAAGCACATGGTATAGACTTGAAGTGCTGAGTACAGCCCAAAGGGGAGGACTCTGAACTGGTAATGCTGCCCCAGTATAATGAATCAGAGTTATCTGTGGTGGCTGGGGTGTACCAGTATTTGCTGGGATGAATCCTGTATATCCAGGGAAGCTAACCAATCCTGAGGTTTCAGGAAAGGAAACAGAGACCCCAGATAAGTCATTTTGAATTTGCTTCAATCCATGAACTTTTTCAGGTTCCTGAGGTCAAGAATGTGGTGCATGCCCCCGATTTCTTTTGAACTAGAAAGTAGTGGGAGCAGAATCCTGTGTTTCATTCTAACTCTGGCACTACCTCCAATGCCCTGCAGCTCTGAAGCCCGCAATATTCTACGGCAGATGCGCTGACATATGGGGCTGATAACAGGGGTTGCCTTCTGGATAGATAATCTGGAGGGACTCCCATGAAGTCCAGGGAGTATTCCTCCTAGATGGTCCTGAGGACCCACCTGTCCATCAGAATGGACTCCCATTGATGGGTAAAGTGGGTCAGGTGCCCCCCTACTGGGAAGAAGAGGTCTGACTAGGGCAGTTGAGGCAGGACCAGGGCCTGAGTGGGTGGCACTGGGTGCTTTCGGGGCCTATGCCTTCGGCTGCACCTTCTTTTGAAGCTAGGGAGGCTAAGATTTGTTTTGGGCTCCCCTGCCTTTTCCAAGAAAGGACTGCCAGTTCTGAAAGAAACTATGTCCTTTTCTCCTCTGAGGGTTAGCAGGAGTTGGCCTTGAAGTCTTCAAGGTCATTCTAGTTTTCTGAGATGCCTCAAGAGACTTCTCTATCTGTTGTCCAAACAGGTAAGTACCATCGAAGGGAATGCTCATTTTCTGTTGCTGGACATCTTGAGAAAAAAACAGAAGTACATAATTTGGAATGCCTTCTGATACATATGCCTACCACAGCAGAGCAGGAGGCAGTATCAAGGATATCCATAGCTTAGAGCCGATGACTGCTAGACTCAATACCATGAGTAGCATCTCCAGAATCTTCTGTTTAGTTTCAAAATCTGGCAGGGACTCTGCCAGAGACTTAAGCAATTTCAAATGGTATACTCATAGCTGGAAAAATGGCCCTTGATAGCTAGCAATCCACATGCCAAGGGTAGCTGCTATAAAAGTCCACGTGCCCATAGTGTCAGCCTTATGTGACAGGATGTGCAGTGACCTCCAGGAGAAGAATGTGTAACCCCTAGGTGGTGCTATCCCAAGGGCTACTACCCCTGCCTGCATGGCTAGTTGCAGGTTAAGGGGTATGGGTGCCTCCACTCGGAGGTCAGGGTTGTTAGTAGTCAAGCTAACCTGGGCACAGCCCTCCTGGACACTGTAACCCCCCTCTTTTCCTTCTAGTGGCCTGTCCAATACACAATAATTACTTTCACAATGACCCTTATTCACCAGGCAATTACCCACACTGTTTGCACTTACCACCAGGGTTGGTTCCTCTGGCTCGACCCTGGAGACCCCCTGTAAAACAAGGTTATGCACAGCAAATAGCAACAGTACAGTACTTTGGGCACAAACTGGAACCACAGTCAGGTTAAATGCAAAAAGATTTAGATCTGATTTATTCAGGGGACTTGAACAAGGAAGGGGTGAATCAGGTTGATTTGCTTAAATGCTATGTCAATCAGATAGTTATGTATGCACTTCAGAGTCCCTACAGTGTCACCCACCCTGGGTACCCAGGTAGGAAGATGGTGGGCTGGCCAGGAACGTTGCCCGGAGTAGGCCGGCATCGCAGATGGTTGGGGCCCTGTGATAGAAGAAAGCAACATGCACAACACACACGATTTGTAATCCAGAGCCGGAGGGCTCAGTTCATGACAGAAAAGACAACAAAGAAATCAGATGACAACACTTTAGATTTAGCTGTTGTTGCAGGGAGCTACCCTGATGTTTACTCACGATACCCAATACAGGACACATGCAGATGAAATTGAGACAGCAGGTGGTTGAACTGGAGTGCCAGGAGAAGCAGGGCCCACACAAATTACCGAGGCTTCATTCCTGTTCAAAGCGTGAGCAGGGGGCTGATCCCCAGGCAGGTCTCTCTTGTCGATGGCTTTCTCTGTGCAGTGGGTAGTCTGGCTGGGCCAGTGTGGCAAGGCCCAGGCCCAATGGAGATGAATACAGATTCAGTCCGTGGGAGATGGATGCAGCCTCCAGCAAGCAGAACACAGTTCAGCACACAGTGGGGAACCAAATCATGATCCACTAACAGCACACGGCACTTTTACATGTAAGAAATTCTATTATACCAAGCAGACTGCAGTCCGGTCGCAATTACAGAGTTTCTGCACAAACCGTGAGTTCAAAGGTGGGTGGAAATCCTGACAGGCCAATCGCATTCAGCAAACCTTCAGTCTTCTTCAGGTTAAAGTCTGGTCACAGTCCAGTGGCTTAAATCGTTCTCACAACTCGGATTCAGTCGAAATCAACTCTATTTTCCCTCTCAGGGACAGCAAGCAGACAGGCAGGCCAAAACTCAGCCCTTTCACAGTTCTCTCATGCGAATCCACACAGGAATTGCTGCTCGACTGTCTCAAGCTGTTACTCCTTCATTTCTCCAACTCAGATCTGAACTGAAACTGCAAGTAGTCTGGGACTTTCCCCAGGATCCAGAAGGTTCGGTTGGCCGATTCCTCTGTAAGTCACAACAAGGGCTCCCCCTGTAGGTTCATTTAGGCGCCAAAAGCCCAAAACTACAATTCCTACAGAATTTTGCTCCCACAAAGCCCTGGGGACAGGCTCCATTTTACAGTCTCCAAAGGTACTGGGTGGCCCATTTCAGCAGTCCAGGACCAAGATGGTGGAGATAAACAGAAATGTCCATGTTGCAAAGAAGGCAGGTTAGACAAACTGCAATATTATTACTATTCTAATAAATGATCAGCAAACAAGTACATCTTCTAACAGAGCTCCCTCTGTGCTAATAATGATGGCATAACAGAGCGATTATTTGGCAGCCCGAGAGCGGGACCCGAGCATAGAAACACTCAGCCCCCTCCCAGATTAATTATGACTGCAATCCAGGCGGCCCTTAAAAAGACAGTACACAGAGGCTATACAAGCACTCTCTGGCAATACATTTAAACTGCTAAAACGCTGGACACCAGCCTGGCAGTGAGCATTCAGGCAAGCTCAGGGAAGACTTTTCGGGAACCCCCATTCGTAGGGGGGTTACAAATTGTTTTGTCATTCTCAGCGAGACTAACAACGCGATCAGCTATCATTTGAGAAACATACACTGATCTATCCTTAGGGATACTGTACTTCCTGTCTAGCTGTCAGAGACAGAAGGGATAGAGGGAAGTCTAGTCCAGAACGCATCTGACAAGGTCTGAAATGTGGGCAGAACAGAAAGAACTAAAATGACTGGCACAGCAGCAACATTTAACTGCAGACAGACACATTTACCTGGGCCAATGGCTGAAGTCTCAACATCAAGTGCAGAATGCATATTCCTGAGAAATGCCTGGAAAGAAAGATCCTCCTGTGGAACAAAAAGAAATGCCCAGGACCAAAGAATTCAGACTAAAGAAAGAGGCTTCAGCGCCACCTCAGAAATGATTAAGTCAGGGTCAGACTCGTCTCCTCCACTTCCTCCCCAGAGGGAAGGTTGTATAGGGGGGTCAATCATAAGCCCTCCAGTGCTAAACATGGCCTTGGTGACACTGGAGCACATTTATGAGGAGCGGGTGTCAATGGCGGCACCATAACCAGAACTGAATATGGCACCAGGAGAGGCCGGAAAGGCCAAAACTGTGGTTGCCGACCGTGTGGATGACGACCCAACCAGCAGTTTTACCAAAACCCAGTCCTATCACAGTGACCTTGAAAGGTGATGTGGCCAGTGGACAGGAGTCAGCGGTGCAATCACTGGCAATGGCCCAGGGGTTGTTGCTGGAGCCAAATGCTCTACTCTGCTTGAGCGCCCCACCCACGGCTCCAGTTCCACCGGTCCTGAAGGATCAGAGACTGGCTTTGCTGGCAGAGGTAAACGAGCCACACACTGCACCCACTGATCCATAAGAGCCACCCAAAGGTGAAACTGCTCACTGGAGTCCCTACTAATAGACAAAGGGGGATTCCAGGTCTGAGGCTTCACCTCCTAGTGCTAGAGGCCCTCAACAATGCCAACAGTGCCAGTGAGGGCCTCTGACTTTGGGAGACAGAGGATACAGACCTCACAGAGGGCGACTCTGAATGGTACTGTTTCTTCACCTTCTGACAGGAAGAAGAATTCGAGGCCAAGTGGCGTGGAGAACCCAAACAGGATAGGGAAGGGCCCACTTCTTTTTGTGCTTCTAGAAGGACTGTCCTTCCTCCCAGGCACAGTACCACCTGTTGTCAGAACCTTTTCCTGATGGAGAAAGTAGACCAGACACAGCCCCACTGCCGGAACAGCTTGCCTGTGAAGGCTCCCTATCATCGTCATCCATAACCATCGACTTGGTAGGGCTGTGAGAGACAGAGAAAGTTATCTTTGTAATAACACTACAAACTAACAAAAATAAATTATAGCTTTAAACACTAAAAACTGAGAAGAGCTGAAGGTTGCTGTCATATAGACAAACGTTTTGACTCCTGGCAGATGAGCAACACTGTCGCTAATGCACACTTGATGGTGGGGGGAAAAGGAACTGAGGTGGTTGAGGGCTGGTGCCGAGGTAAACCATGCAACATGAGCCAGTCTTGTGGTGTCGTATATGCATGCCATTTACCTTGGTGCCAGCCCTCCTAAAAAGTTTTGGTCCCCGCAGAGTCCTAGTGCATCCAACTTAACCCCATTAGTGTGAATCAATGGTGAAGACGGACTTTGGGAAGATCTGTTTTTTTTTCTCCAGTCAGCTGGTAAAGTTACAGTCAGATACTGAGGCCTGGTATCTGATTACCTTTTACGAACATGCTGTTGCTCAGTACGTAGTCAAACATGTTTATAAAGCACACGCTGCTTATTCCTTTGGACAGTTTGGTAACTGCTCAACACCTGTTTGGATTACAGGTGGCACCAGATGTATTGAATCTATTGTATATAGAGAGCTATACTGGTGGACTGCAAGACTAGAATTTAAGACGTCAAGGATGGACTGGAAGCTAGGGTTGCAGAAGAACCTGTGGAAATCACCATGGCCTTCTTTCAGTGCATAAATGGCAGAAAAAACTGAACCCCTGAAAACAGGGTGAGATGGGGATGAACTTGTTAGGGAGCCAGGGGCGATGAGCAAGATGCTGAATGAATACTTTGCTTATGTGTTTACCAAGGAGCCCACACTGATGCAGTCTGCAGACATCATTCCTGCCCTGGCAGCGGAATACCTCCTGGTGAAGATCAAACCAGTTAAGTCCCAGTTTGGATGCTGGGGTCTCAAGCAGACTGCTTAAATCTGCAGATGCCAATAAGCTGGCCAAGGTGATGGGACTCCCTTGAGGATAGGGAAAATGTCAGGACCACCAAAACAAGCTGGGTGATTGGTGAAACTCCTTGGGTCTCCGATTCAGTGTAGCCAACTACAAGGTGCTACACACAGGGAAGAAAACCAGAGGCAGGACCTGCACTCCACGAACGGCTCCTTTTGCTACAGTGCAGAATGAAAGCACCTGGTGGTCTTAGTAGTCAAGGGGCTGAAGCATGTACATGGTTGCTGTCAAGACATCCAGCAGAATGCTGGGGTGCATGGGGCAGGGCCAGCTGACAAGCAGACCAGGGGAAGTAATCCAGCCACTTAACAAGACCCTGGTCAGGCCGCACCTGGAGTACTGCCTGCCATTCTGGGTCACTGAATGCAAAAAGGACATTAAGGCAGCTGTGCAGGTGCAAAGCAGGGCCACCAAAATAACCTAGGGGATAGGGGACTTAAGTTATGGAGAGGCTGATGGCCAATAATATGTTCACACTAGAGAAAATGAGACAGAGGACATGGTATCGAAAAGATCCAACATGCAGAGGTCTTTGATCCGGTGTTCTCCAGCAGGACACACACACACACACACACTGAAGCTGAAAGGTTCTAAATTCAGGGGTAATGTTAGGAGGCCTTTTTTCTCCCAGAAGTGGTGAACCTATGAACTAGCGTACCAGCAGAGACCACAGATATCAACACAATACAGGCTTTCAAGGCAAGACTGGACAAATGTAGGCTCACCAAGAGAATTACAGGATATCCAGACCCTGGGCAGTAGAGTGGGTACAGAATTCCTATAAATTAATACATATTGAACAGCATACAGACTCTTCCTGGCTCATGAAGCAGGTGAGGCAATGGATCTTGAGTTTCTTGGACCTTTATTTAGTATTATATTACTATAATACCGTACCTCTCAGTTTTTTCTGCCAATTCATTTCATTAAAAAGGTCTTCGGATCTTAGGAAGAAGTCATTTATCTTGCTCCCCTGCTCATCTCTCTCAGTAGTGTTATAAACTCTCAGTTTTGATTCCTTGGTGAGGAACTCACAGATGTTGGGCACAGGAAACACGATCTGCTCCATTGTTCGATCTTGTCGAACAATCTGTAAGTGAAGAAACATAGGAGAAAACTGTTATTCAATGACCACAGTACTTGAAGTGTAACATGATATAGTAACATAGAAACAGACTTTGACGGCAGATAAGGACCGCTTGGCCCACCTAGTCTGCCCATTTCCCTACCTACAGGATAGGCCGCAGATCCTAGTTAACCAACAACCTATTTCTTCCTAACCCCTACAATAATTACCTTATGTCTGTCCCATGCATTCTTGAATTCTCCCACAGTTTTAGACCCCACAACCTCCTCAGGAAGGCTGTTCCATGCATCCACTACCCTCTCTGTAGAAAAAATACTTCCTCACATTGCCCTGGAACCGCGCCTCAATCTTTAAATTGTGTCCCCTTGTTCTTGCACGTCTCTTTTTCTGAAGGATGCTACCTTTCTGGACTTTGTTGATTCCACTGAGCTGCTTAAAAGTTTCTATCATGTCCCCCCTCTCCCTTCTTTCCTCAATGGTATGCATACAGTATTAAGCTCCTTTAGTCTCTCCTTATATGGCTTCTCTTGCAGACCCTGCACCATTTTAGTTGCCCTCCTCTGGACTGCCTCTATCCTATGTCCTTGCGGAGATGGGGTCTCCAGAACTGGACACAGTACTCCAGATGGGGTCTCACCAACTGTCTGTACAGAGGGATAACAACTTCCTGTGTTCTGTTGCTGATGCCTCTCCCTATGCATCCCAGTACTTTAACCCTCCCTGCCTTCTCACATTGCTTGTAACCTTAAGGTCATCTGATATGATTATCCCCAGGTCCCTTTCCTTTTTGTTGTTACTACCCCCATTGTGTAATCTTCCCTGGGTTCTTGTTTCCCAGGTGCATCATTTTGCACTTCTTTGCACTGAATCCTAGCTGCCATACTTCTGACCATTCCTCCAACCTTGCCAAGTCCCTTCTCATCCTTTCCACGCCTCCTTGTGTATCAACCCTGTTGCAGATCTTTGTATCACCTGCAAAGAGGGACACTTTTCCTTCCAGTCCCTTTGCAATGTCACTTATAAAGACATTAAAAAGGACTGGACCCAGTACTGAACCCTGCAGTACCCCACTAGTAACCCCTCTTTCTTCAGAGTGGACTCCATTTACAATTACCTTCTGTGTCCTGTTGTCCAGCCGATGTTTTACCCAGGCTACCACCCTGGGACCCACTCCCAGGCTGGTTAATTTAACTATTAATCTTTTGTGTCGGACTGTGTCAAATGCCTTGCTAAAGTCTAGGTAGGCCATGTCCACAGCCCCTCTCTGGTCTACTACTTTGGTCACCCAGTCAAAGAAATCTATTAGATCTGCCTGACATGACCTTCTTCCCATAGGAACCCATGTCACTTTGGGTCCTGTGCCCATCACCTCTAGGTACTCAACAATTTTTTTCTTCGAAGTGACCCATCACTTTCCCTACTACAGAGGTCAAACTGACAGGTCTGTAGTTTCCTGCCTCTGTCTTGGTCCCACTTTTGTGAAGGGGAATCACATCCGCCTTCCTCCAGTCCTTGGGTACCACACCATCCTTCCATGATTTATTAAAAAAATTGTAGTCAGTGGTTTTACTAGTTCCCCCCTTAATTATTTTAGAATTCTGGGGTGAATTCCATCAGGCCCCATTGCTTTGTACACCTTCAGTTTTAGGAGTTCTTGCAGAACCCTTTCTTCTGTGAAGGGGCTGGGATCGACCCCCCCCCCACCCATCAAGAGTGCTTCTGTTTACTGGATTAGGCACTTCCCCCTCCTCTTTTGTGAATACTGAGCAGAAATATTCATTCAGTATCCCTGCTTTTTCACTGTCCCCCTCTGCCCATGCGCCATTCATTCTATTCAGCCTCACTATCCCTCCCTTTGTCTTTCTACGCTCTCTGATGTACCTAGAAAAGGTTTTATCCCCCTTCTTAACCGAGTTGGCTATCTTTTCCTCAGTTTGGGCCTTTGCTATTCTGACTTCCCTCCCTGCTTCCTTCTGCCTCAGCTGGTACAGCTCTCTGTCCTGCTCCTCTTTTGAGAACCATAGTGTTTTTTTCTTTCGTTTTGATTTGTTTATTTGCATCACACAAAGGCTTGTTGCCTCTGTGATGGCAGTTCTGATGATTACCCATTTTTGCTCCACCCCTCCTTCTAGCCTGTTTGCTAGTGTTTTTCTGAGGCACTCTCCAATTTTGCCAAAGTCAGCCTTCCTCAAGTCCAGTACCCTCACTTTTGTATGGCTTGACTCTGTAGCTGAGTTTAACGTGACCCACACTGTTTGATGGTCACTTGTCCCCAGATGGCAACCCACTTCTAGATCTGAGATCCTCTCACTGCCCCCATTTGAGAGTATGAGGTCTAGATCGCTCCCTCACAGTAGGTTCCAAACTAGCTGTCTGAGGCCTGCCACCTGTAGGGAATCAAGAATGGCCCTGCTCTTGGATGTGGCTGCAGCAAATGTGTTCCAGTTAACATCTGGCATATTCGGGTCTCCCATCAACAGTATCTCCCCTTTCTCTGCCATCCTAAGAATGCCTTCTATCATATCCTTGTCCATTCCCTCCCCTTGACATGGGAGTCTGTACACAACCCCTGTGTGGATTGTGGTGCCCTTTCCAGTCTCCAAGGTGACCCACAGTACCTCCTCTCTTGCCCGTTTACTCTTTTGTTCAGTTGCTTTTATCCCTTCCTTTACATAGAGAGCTGACTCCTCCCCTCTTCTCCCTTGCCTGTCTCTCCTGTAGGTTATGTACCCTGGATGTTAACATCCCAGTCATGGTTCTCTGTGTACCATGTTTCTGTGACTGCTATGATATCCAGGCATCCCTCTTCCATCAAGGCCACCAGCTCAGGAGCTTGCTGCCAGACTACGGGCATTGGTACTCATTACCCTCCATTTCCTGATGGCCTTACTCCTTTTGCCCCATCCCTGTCCTTCTTGCCTTTGTCACTTTGCCCATTTACCCTGCCCTTCTCCCTATCGCCACCTCTATGTTGATGTTTACCGCACTTACTACCCGTGATTTTTTTTTGGGGCTAGGATTTCCTGTCTTTCCAGTGCCTCCCCCCTTGGCTAGTTTAAATGCTTGCCGATGAAGCATTTAAACCTATCACCTGGGATCCTGGTTCCCCTCCTGGACAGATGCAGCCCATCATGCCAGTGTAGGCTTGCATCACTCCAGTTGGACCTCCAGTCCCCAATGAAGCCAAATCCCTGAGCTCTGCACCAGATTTTCAACCACTGATTGAATCCCATGGTGCGGGAACACCGTAGCCTCTCCTACGCCATAGATGGGCAGCACCTCCGAGAAGGTTACCTTGCGTGCTACTTGTCTAAGGCCCCTCCCCAATTCCACAAACTCTTCCTGCACTGCTCTAATCCCTTTCTTAGCCAGGTCATTTGTCCCTAGGTGGACAATGACATCCAGCTCCCTACCCTGAGCAGCTGCTCTGGCAATCCTGAGGATTTGCGCCCTGTCCCTCTAAGCCATGGCACCAGGCAGGCACCTTACCTCCCTCTTCCCACCCTACCCCAGTTCTACCTTCCTAACAATGGAGTCTCCCCACCAGGAGTTGTTTCCTTCCCCTGTTAGGTGCCATGCCACCCTCCTGTGGGTCTCCTTTGTGAAGTTCCCAGCTTCCTCCTTGGTCTCCTCTGCAGGTGCCTCCATAGAGGAACCACACTTTGCCAGAATGGCATAGGAATTGTGGAGAGGTACAACTGGAGGGATGCGCCTCTGTTCCACCACCCTCACCCTCCCTGAGACCACTATGGTTCAACCGCTCCTCTTTCTTGGCAACCTCTGAGGCAACGGCAGTGACACTGGTGGTCCCTGGATGGAAGAGGAGGTCCCACAAATCCTGACCAACTCAGCCTGGAGATGAGCAACCTCCTCCCTCAGCCCAGAGAGGTGCCTGCAGATAGGACAACACCGCATCCTCTAGAACATCTCCTGGAACTTGTTTACCAAGCTAAATGGATCCTCATCACATACAACATTGGGGACTAGACAGCAAACACTGTGCCCCTCTGGATGTAGTTTACTAGGTTCATTATAGTTTATTCCTGGAGTTATACAAATAAGTGCCTGACCACAGTTTTTTCAAAGCAAGATACTGTCACAGGCTGCTCTTTTCCTTAGTGGTAAAAATGAATAGTTAACACCTGCAGATACTGCCATAGATAATATAAATGGGCCAGTAGAGGGCTCGCTGCATTAAGGTAGATTTTCTTTCAATATTATATCTTCATTAGCAGCATGACCCACACCACTTTTGGCTCTGATGATCAGTGTTAACTATTATTCTTCACTAATTTAAACATTTTTCCATAAATCCATCTGGAAATTTTAATCTTTTTTTAAGTCATTTGGCCTGGCTCTGCCAGTGGGTTCCTTGCTTTTAAACACGTTACTGTCCAGAGGTTTGCCGCCCTTCTTGCCTTTTCAGAGTGTATCCACTGGCTACCATCTCCCCCAACATTAGGCTGAAGTGTGACTGGCTAATACAGATATACATTTTTAAAGAAAAGCTGCCTGAATGGAGTGAGACCCTTATTAGACTGTTTCTACTGAACCAGTTTTACAATCAGTGGAGTGCAAAACCTACCAATGCTATAAAACTAAAAATGGACAAAGTGATGTTTGTAATATACATATAATATTTTGCAGGGACCAGCTGAATATTACACATTTGCAAATTGCTGTCTGACTCATGCCCTACCACAGCTTTGTCCTACATGGATTATTTTCATAAAGTAGGAACCAATTGTTATGCACACATGTTCATTCTCTAGTCTTGCTCCTAGGAAACAGGATGAATTGCCATAGGAACTAAAACTGGTTTAAAATCTGAGACAGTTTAAACTATTCTCGTGAGGTACTTATGTTTTATTATTTGCACACGATTTGGAGTTGGCAGGATATAATAAGGAGGACTGAATTAAATAGGTCCAAAGTCACAAGTATATTTCTTTGATAGTATTTTAACTCTGCTAAATACTTTAGCAGTGTGATTGTTTGATAACTCAATGGTATGTTCTCCCAGCTAGCCCCCGATGTAAATGACAGACTTCATTTAAGGGGCTCAACTGCTGAGTGGGATTCTGGTAAATAAACTAAAGTACTTAGGATAAAGTGCAGTTATGCAAGAACTTACTGTAACAGTAGATCTTTGAGAGGATCTCTTGCAGCAGGCCACACCAGTTGGACCTGGCTGCCAGGCACTAGGACTACACGGAAAACTTTCTACCTAGCCGTCTACCAGAGGGGCGCCACACACCTCCAATGCCATCCTCTAATGTCAGCCTATACTATAAAAGTGGGCAGCCCCCATAGCCTCCTCAGTCCCCGGAGACCAAAAGCAGGAGCCCATTAGGGGAACCGAGGAGGTAACAGAGTGAAAAGGAAAGCAGAAGAATCTCAGTCATGGAATTGGAGAGATAGACAGAAGGCCAAAAGGCCATGAGAAAAAGGCAAAGGGGGAAGGAGGGAGGGAAAAGCATGGTCTACTGCAAGAGATCCTCTTGAAGGTCTACTGTTATGGTAAGTTCTTGTGTATTGTACTATCATACTTCAAGGGTATCTCTTGCAGCAGGCCACACCAGTAGGATGAGTCCCAAGCAGTTCTGGCAAAGACTGACAGACAGTCAAGGTGGTTGGCTGAAAGGGCCTATGAGAGAAGGCCTTGTGGAGAATAGCCAGGCCAAAATTTGCCCTGCGTCTAGGGGCAATGTTCAAACTGTAACATTTAGTATAGGTGTAGACTATACTCCAGGTAGCAGCTGCACGGATCTCCGTAGTTTAAACATTACGGAAACATGCCATGGAGGTGGCTATACCCCTGGTGGAGTGGCCACAAACTACACCTGGAAGTTCCTTGCCATACTTCCTGTAACAAAAAAACAATACAAAAAAAAATTACAACCATTTAGATAAACACTGTTTGGACTCCAGGGCAAAGGAATCAAATAATTGTGAAAACTTCCTGCAGTCCTTTGTCTGGTGTGTATAGTAACACAAAATTCTATGCACATCCAAAGTATAGAGCAATGCTTCCCATAGACTGGCATATTTGGGATAATAAACAGGCAGGTGGATGGATCAATTGGTTGGTTCAAAGTAAATTCAGACACCACCTTAGGAAGAAACTTGGGATTAGTTCGTAAAGACACCCTCTGTCCTTGTGGAAAGTCAAATCCGGCTGCTCACCCATGAGAGCCTGAAGCTCAGAAATCCCTCGAGCAGAAGTAATAGCAACTAAAAATAACACTTTCCACAACAGACAGAGTAGCTCGCAACTCACAGCATGTTCAAAAGGAGGCAGGGTGAGTTTCTCCAACACAAAATTTAAATCCCAAGCAGGGACCAGATTGCGGATTGGAGGCTCCAAGAGTAGGATGCCTCTCAAAAACATGCAAGACATCAAGTTGGGCCACAGAGTGGCCATCGACAGGTACATGGTAAGAAGAGATGGCTGAGAGATGTACCTTCATGGAAGAGAACCTCAGACCAGAGTCTGAGAGGGACAGTAAGCACTCCCAAGATCTGATTCACCAGACAAGTGAAGGGGTCTAAGTGATGCAAGGCAGCTCATATAGCAAAATGCTTCCATTTCATGGAATAGGTGGGCCCTGGTGGATGGTTTCCTAGCTTCTACCAAAACATCCACCACCTTAAGGGATACCCCAAACCTCACTATGGCTATGCCCTCAGGAGCAAAGCATGAAGGTGGAGAGATCTGAGGTTTGGATGGACCAGAGTGCCCAGTTCCTGGGAAAGCAGGCCTGTGCAAAGGGGCAGAGGCAACAGGGGTTCAACTACCAGCTGTTGAAGTTAAGGGAACCAGATCTGACGAGGCAAGAAGGGGGCAATCAGGATCACAGTCGACTTCTTCCACCTGAAGCTTCATCAGAACCCAGTGAAGGACCGGGAAGGGAGAGAAAGTGCACAGGAAAATCTCTTTCCAAAAGAGGGACAAGGCATCTCACCAAAAACTCCAGGCTCTGGAGCAAGCAAGCAAAAAAAAAAAAAAAAACAACAGGTTACTCACCTGTAATAGTAGTTCTAGGAGTGGTATATGATGTTCATCCACACTTCTGGCAGTTGCCTTTCCTTTTAAGACTTACCAGAAACGTCTTCAAGCTGGCTCTCCCACCCACCCGGGTGGTAACTCCCTCGGCTCTGCCCCATGACGCCAGATTTTGCCTGCTGGAAGCAGTGTTGTGCATCAATGCCATGGGAGGCCGGGTGGGTCCGTGTGGATGATCATATACCCCTCCTAGAAAGTACAGTTGCATACTTACCGTAATGGTAGATCTTCGAGGGGTATCTCCTGCAGCAGGTAATACACTTGGGTCATCACCAGAGTGCACTGTGGTACCCGGCAGCTCTCTTCTAGCAGTCTTTTGTCAGGGTCCGCCCATACATGATATCATTCTGCTCCTATATAAGATTGGGTAGTCCCTGGTAGCCTCAGTTTCTCCGCCAGATTCAGCTCACTAAGCGAAAACCAAGGGAGATCCAAGGTACCATAGTTATCCCTTACCATATATGTTTGGATCAGAAGTTGTTCTCTTAGAGAAGGAGGGGGATGAAGGGAGGGATCGTACCTGCTGTAAGAGATACCCCTCGAAGATCTACCATTACAGTAAGTACGCAACTGTACTATCTTCCATGGGCTGTACCTATAAAAGTGGGTGGTCCCTGGTAAGCTCCGTTCCCCGCCAGTTTCAGCTCAGGAAAGCGAGGGACCGAGGAGAACAGAGGTACCAAAGCTTCCCAACCCTACGTCATTTTTTCTGTTGCAGAATGGCAGGGGGTTGGAGGGAGGTAAACTACTTACTGCAAGAGACATTCCTGGAAGATATACTGCTACGGCAAAAAGTCTTTGCATAACTGATCTATCTTCCATGGAATGGTCTCTTGCAGTAAGTCATTACTTCTGGGAAATTCCTAAGCAGTTATCTTAGCAGAGGGTGGCCACATATGGCATTCTGCCTTACATCTTAGTGCGGTCTTAGGACCAAAAGGGGCTGAAAACAGATTATCAGCATATAAAAAGGGATTTTGTAAGCATGTCATTATAACATTCGTTATAAGATTATGGCTGAAAGACAAGCCAGATTGGCTATTACCTGGCATCATCAAATGAGTTTAAGCAGATGTAAACCCGATTAGGGTATCAAGTACTGTAATAAATCATAAGAATGTCAGCCATATAATGGAGTAATTGGTAGATCTCAGTGGCATGCACTGGAAAAGACAGTCTACGTCAAATCCTGTTGGGTTCTAAGTTTTTGGATAGTAACCCAGATAATACAATGTTATTTTGTAGTGCTACAATGTAGCAAGTTAGTACGGTTTTTTGCTTTGAAACAATGTTATCTACTTCACAATGGAATCCAGTGACAAGTAGGATCAGTGGCAACATTGTACCTGTTTTAGGGTAAAGACATAGAATGCAACAGAGTGATGTATTCAATTCTATCAGGTGTTAGTAATCTCATTTGCAAGGGATTCCCAAGTGTGCCAGGGTCTACCGCCTTGCAAGGTGTAAACCTGAAATGTTAGTATGATGGACCTTTTGTAAATACTGTCGGGTGAACAGCCATGTAAACAATGATCTGGATACTTACAGATTTAGGAGTCATTTGATCTCATGCATGAGATTTGAAAAGTAAGTAATTCATAAGGTTTGTTGTCCAAGTAGCGTGGCTCAGCAAGTTTGATAAATCTTGCAGTTTTATACTGATTTTATGGATTCATCATGCCCTGTCTGTCCAAATAGTAGAACATGTATCCATTTGTTATGAATAGGGTACTTAAGTAGCAGATAATGTTGCAAAATGAAACAATGTATCTGTGACATAAAGGAAGTCAGTGATTCTTAGAATCAGCAGCTATAACCAATCTTGTAGTTGGTTTAAGAACATGTAAAGTAAGAGTGTGATGTTGATATATCCATCTTGTATTAGTAATCTTGCTTACAAGGGGGTCCCAGGTATGTCCCGGCCTGCAACCTTGTTAGGCATATATCTGAAGTGTTCGTATGGTGAGTCCATTATGTGTACTGTTTGGAAAACAGAAGCTAAAATAATGAACAATATAATTGAAATCATAAGGCAGTGGATCTCATTTTTGAGATTACATAAACACATATGTGTATATATAAAAACAATTTTTACAAGCAAAAAAGACATGTAGGGTTTTTAAGACTTATGTCTGTATAGGTACTCACCCTTGTTTATGTGATCAATGTTCATGATCAAGTGAAAGCCGCTTCTAGCAGTAGAAAACTGAAGATAATATAATCCATACCAGGATATACTGATCGAGTCTGAGCATGTGAGTAGTAGTAGGTGGACCTGTTCGTGGGAGGGACATGGAGAACAACAGGCCGAGAGGCATCCCAATGGAATGGCCGTGATGGTCTGTGACAGTGATACCTCTGAAAAAGTGGCTAGATGTACACAGCCTTTTGGAAAAGGCATCAGTTTTTAGTTGAAGTCTTTGGTGAGAAGAGGAGGCACCCGGCAGGCCAGAGGGGCGGCCACGGGTTTAGAAGCTCGTAGGTGATCCAGTATCGTTTGAGCCCCGTGGCCAACAAATAGTCACCTGAAAAGGGGGCATTAGCCATATTCCGCTGAATATCAGATGCTAGCCCTGAGAGTCGGAGCCATGCCTGATGGCATAGAAGAATACCGACTGCAGAGGCTTAAGCTGAAGCATCAGTAATGTCGTATCCTGATCTTTTTCAGGGGATGCAGGTAGTCTTTTTATAAGGTCTCCAGCAGAGATACTTACCTGATGCTGGTTATAGTACCTGTATGATCAGGTTTGTCAGTGCAGTCGCGGGAAGCTGCAAAAACCACAGAATCCACAGTTGCCATATTTGTTAAATATGGCTAGTCAAAGAGGAGCCTGATAGAGCCTATGTGCTTTTCTAGGTAACTCCTGTGCCATTATGGGTTAACTCCATGCTTCAGTAATCACATTTCTCAGTGTTGTAGTAGTCCTTCGTCCCAGCTAGATGGTACATCATAAGGGTACTCATATTCTCCTGAATATTCATGAAGAGGCATGACACGTCAGCAGTCTAGCCCTGTGCGTGCCAGTTTTGATGGAGGCGGAGACATAGTCTATGATAAATGGTTACATCTCAGAGTGTGCATATGGTCCAAAACCCATAGAATCTAACACTCTATTATTTCTTCAGTGTGAGGATGAAAATGCCATGGAAGCTGGTTCTGAATCCTGTGCACATGGCGTCGGGGATCAATTTGTGCCTCTTGGTATAGTGATCCAGTGCTTTTTTTTTTCTCTCATCACAGACTGGAGTGTGAGTATCATGCATGAGAGCAGATGATGTTGGCATGCCCCTGCGTTCTGTAGCATTTAATTCTTTATTTTGTAGTGATGCAGCACCATAAGTATATTTTGATGCATGCCTTTAAAAGTATTTGTGGAATTCCATGGTAAACTTGTAATAACGATCCTCCATAAATGTATTATATGCAGGTAAAGGTGCTGTTCTATGATGCAGGGGCTGCCCCATCGACGATGGCAGCAGCCTCATCGACGGAAGAGAAGAAAAAATTACTCACCTTAGTAATGTTGTTTCTTCTAATGGAGTCTTGCTGTATTCTGACAATAGCAGTGAGTCCCAACCTTCGAACTACCCCAGAGATGAAAGAGTTAACTTTCCATGCCAGGCATGGAACGCTGAGCTCGAGCTCAGTTGAGACTCTGTTGCTGTTTAAACTCAAACAGTCAGATCTTTACAAACTAAACTCACTGAGGTCCTGTGTGGAAGCTGTAAACCTACACTAGCCAACTGGCTACTAATTATAACAACACATTTTTTGGTCCCAAAACAAAGACTCAAGTCAGGAAACCCAAAAAATGAAATAAACATAACACCCACTCACCCAAAAGAAAAGAGGGTGATAATAAAAGGTGGGGCACCTCCTGAGTGCCAACACTGCTACTGCCCACCCACATCCCAAAAACAAAGGTTCTGAGAGGGAAGGCAGGGTGAGGTCAGAATACAGCAAGACTCCATTAGAAGAAACAACATTACTAAGGTGAGTAATTTTTCTTCAAACAACATAAGTCTTGCTGTATTCTGACAATAGCAGACTACCAAGCAGTACCTCCATGGAGCAGGGACAGAACCTACTTAGGAATAGGCTCTGAAGCATCTAGCCAGAAACCGGCATCACTCCTAGCCTGGCTATCCAGAGAGTAACGCTTGGTAAAAGTATGAACAGTTTTCCAGGTAGCTGCATGACATATCTCTAAGATAGGAATATCCCTGGCAGCAGCCAGGGAAGCAGCTATACCTCTGGTAGAGTGAGCCCTCAGGCCTGAGAGTGGAATCCTACCTAGTTTTTCATAGCAAAATTGAATGCAAGAGACAATCCACCTGGCAATGGATCTTTTAGCGGCAGGTTTTCCTTTACCTACCTCACCATAAGTGAGAAACAGTTGGAGGGAGTCAAACTTGTGACCCTTGGTATGTTCTATGTAGTAGCTAAGGGCTCTTTTCACATCCAAACTGTGCAACCTCCTCCCACGAGAGGAGGAATGGTCAGTGAAGTACACAGGAAGAGACAGATTGGTTAAGGTGGAAGTCTGAAACCACCTTAGGTAAAAACGTCCTGTTAGTCCTGAGGACCATCTTATCTCTATGGAAAGAGATAAAATCAGGCTCCACTGACAGGGCTTGTAACTCACTTATGCGCCTGGCAGAAGTGATGGGCACCAGGAACACAGTTTTCCAAGTCAAGTACTTAAGCTCTGCTGAGGACAAAGGCTCAAAAGGGGGTTGCATAAGCTGAGCAATGCAAACATTAAGGTCCCAAGCAGGGGCAGGGTCCCTGAATGGCGGATTGGTATGAAACAATCCCTTGAAAAACTTGGAGAATACAGGGTGAGCTGAAAGAGAAGAGGGCTTACCTGCAAAATAAAAGCAGAGACAGCTGCCAGATGCACCCTTAGTGTGGCTGGTCTGAGTCCCAAGCTATTCAGATGGACCATATAGTCAAGGACTGTGGGCAGGTCAGCAGACTCTGGGAAATATGCTTCCCAGAGCACCATATGGAGAATCTTTTCCATTTGGAATTATAAGTAATTCTGGTGGAAGGCTTCCTAGCAGCCTTTAGAATATCCATAACACCTTGAGAGAGGTGTAAATCAGCAAACTCTAACTCTTCAAGAGCCAGGCCTTGAGATTGAAAGATTTGAGATTCGGCTACCAAACCCTCCCCTGAGCACAGGTTAACAGGTTGTAATTCCTGGGAAGAGACAAAGGAAGGTGGACTGCTGGGGACAACAGGAGAGGGTACCAGGGCTGTCTGGCCCAGTCTGGAGCAATCAGAATCACTTTGCAAGGTTGAGACCTGATTTTGACTAGCACTTTGAACAGGAGAGGGAAGGGGGGGAAGCATACAGGAACTTCCCTTCCCATTTGAGAACCAAGGCATCCAGGGGCACTGAGCCCAACACTGGGGGCCTGCAACAAAACAGGGGAAGTTGGTGATTGTCTGGGGCTGCAAAAAGATCCATCTGTGGGGTGCCCCATCTGGAGAAGATCACCTCTAAAACCAGGGGATCCAGTGACCATTCGTGATGGCCCTGATTTATCCTGCTGAGAGCATCTGCCAGGACATTGTCCTTGCCTGGGAGGTGTACTGCTGTGAGGGGAGGTGTTCAGGGAATAGGCCAGAGACCACAACTTCATTGCTTCTGTGCACAAGGCCATAGACCGAGTGCCCCCTTGCTTGTTGATATACCACATTGTGGTGGTATTGTCTGTCCTGATCTGAATAACTTTGTTCTGAACAGACTTGGAAAAAGCTTGAAGTGCTAGAAACACTGCTTTGAGTTCCAACAGATTGATGTGAAGCAGAGCTTCCTGAGGGGATCACAACACTTGGGTGGTCAGGTCTCCCAAGTGGACCCCCCACCCCAAGAGGGAGGCATCTGTAGTAAGGATTAAAGAGTGAGACTGGGTGACAAAAGGAACTCCCTGTCTTAGATTGTTCTGATCCTGCCACCACTGCAAGGACTGGATCAGGGTTCGAGTCACTGGTATCAGTTTGGTCAGAGGGTCCTTTTTTCTGAGACCAAAAGGTTCTCAAGTGGAACTGAATGTCCCTCATCTGAAATCTTGCTCCTTGCACCACTGCTGTAGAAGCAGCCATGTGCCCCAGGAGCTGCAGGAAATGCCTCGCTGGTCGCGACACCTGTAGGGTGAATGAAGAGGCCAGTGTGACAAGGGTCCTTGCCCTGTCCAGGGGAAGGAAGGCTCTGGCCTTTTCTGTATCTAGCTCTGCGCCTATGAAGGTGAGGAGCTGAACAGGCTCTAGAACCAACTTTGAAAGATTCAGAAGGAAACCTAGAGAGGTGAGCAGTTGCTGAGTTATCTGTAGGTGTAACTTGACTTGGTCTAGGGACTGGCCTACTATGAGCCAGTTGTCCAGGTATGGGAAGATGGCAATCCTTTGCCTTCTTAGAGAAGCAGCTACTACTGCCAGGCATTTTGTGAACACCCTTGGAGCAGAGGTTAGGACGAAGGGCATTGCTCTGAATTGGTTATGGCCTGGGAGCTTCTGACAAGAATATGGAAGTAGGCATCCTTGAGGTCCAGGGAGACTAGCCAGTCCCCTGGCCTTAGAGAGGGCAGAATTATTCCCCAAGTCACCATTTTGAACTTTGGCTTTAAAAGGTGCTTGTTTAAATATCTGAGATCCAGGATGGGCCGCCATTCTCCTGTCTTTTTGGGGGTGAGGAAGTACCTGGAGTACAATCATTTCCCTTGGTGTAGGGGTGGAACCCTTTCCACAGCTCTGAGAGCCAGGAGGGAAGAGATCTCTGCCTCTAGGGCAAGTGTCTCTGAGGGATTTGCAGATGGAAAGGATCTGGTTCTCATCTTTGGAAATTTTTTGAAGCTGAGAATCAGTCCCTGGCTTACTACTTCCAGGACCCATTTGTCTGAAGTTAGACTTCCAGTCCTGGACAAAGTAAGCCAGCCTGCCCCCTACAGGTGGTGGAGAATAGGCCCTGGCAAACCCATCAGGGTGCCTGTTTGGCAGGGGGTTTAGGCTGACGGGTGGTAGCAGGCCTGCTTGTACTCCTTCTGCCTCTCCCTCTAAAGAACCCCCTCTGAGCATAGGCAGAAGAGGCCTGGGCTTGGTAGAAAGGCCTATGAAAAGGCCTGCCCCTGCCCCTGGGGTGCTGCCTCTGAGGAGTAGCTTGCCTTTCCTTGGGCTGAGCACTCCTATAGGTGGTCCGGTATTCATCCATTTCTTCATGTAGTTCTCTGTTTGCTCCCAAACAGAGAATTACCCATAACAGGAAAATCCATGGCCTTAGTCTGGGTATCCCTGACAGGCTAGTACATCTGAGCCAAGCCATCCATGAAGTGCCACAGATGTAGCCATGACTCTAGATAAACATCACTGGAGTCCACTGCAGCATGGAATTGCACCTTGGATGCCTCAACACCATCAGCAGCCACCTGCTCCAGCTCCTTGGCAAGCTGGCCAGGGACCTGTTTAGCTAAAGCCATGACAGTGTCCCATCTAGATTTCTGATATCTAGCTGTATAGGCCATATAATTGGCCTACCCGAGTCCCAAGGATGCTGCCATGTACTGTTTCTTTGCCATGGCATCAATCCTCCTGGAATCCTTATCTGGGGGGTGTGAAGCCAAAGGTATATTAGCCTTATTACAGGCTGCAGCCTGCACTACCCCAACATGGCTGCATTGCTGGGTAAGGAACTCCGTATCTGAGCCTGACAAAGTATACCTCTTGTCCATTCTTTTATCCACAGGAGGTATAGAATTAGGAGTCTTTAAAATCTTAAATGTCTGTTTCCCAAAAGACTTGTGTAAGGGAATAGACAGCCTCCTGGACTCTGGGATATCCATCATTTCCACATAGTCAGGCTCCTCCTGGTCATCCACAGCTTCTTCCATAGGAAGCTGAAGGGTTTCGGCCACTTTCTTGTAAAACAAGAAATGGGAGGGGGACTCAAGAAAGCCTAGGAGGAGACACCCCTGAAGGTCTGTCTGGGGAGATGTCCGGGTCAAAGGGCACATCCAGACTTTCAAAACCACATTCACTTTCCTCATACTCCTCTTCCTCCTCCTCCAGTTCATAATATTCTTCTAAATCATAATCTGGAACCGGTGGAACCGAACGCCTCCCTGATGGTGCCGGTTCAGTCGGAACCGGGGAAAGCGACTGTACAATTTTTATCGCTTTTGCTATCTCATCAGCGGTTGGAGAAGAAACTTTTGGATCCACACCAGCTGATTTTTCCCTTCTTGTTTTCTTAACTGGAACAGACTCCTCGGAATTGGTTCTTCTTTTGCCTGAAGAAGTTTCGCCCTGGTTAGAGGGCACTCCTTCTGGTTCGGTTTGAACCGAACCGGGCTGGCCATCCAGGTCAGCGGACTTTTTGACCTCCCTTTCCCTGAGCCTACCAACCCTCTTTTCTAGGGTAGCTGCAGGAAAATTTTTTACAATTCTGGCAGTCTGAATCAAGGTGGTCAAACCCCAGACAATAAACACAGGTGGTGTGGGGGTCAGCCTTATCAAAGACTTCCCCACACACACTACAATGTTGAAACCCAGTGGGCCCGGTTTTTCTTTTGGGTTTCTCAGACATAGTGCCAGTCCTAACAAAACTTACCATTTTAATGGCAAACCGCCAGGCAAGACACTCTTATCGGTTCCTGACCACATTACGGGTCGTGAAAAAAACCGTAGTAAATCCGTTTTTTTAGAACCGATAAGAACCGCTAACCACACTCTAAAAGTAGAAATTAAAATTTTTTAACCACTTGATCGGTTCAAACCGAACCGATGAACCGTTTACAAGTTCCACACAGAACAGAAAACAATATAAACCTATCTAGTACTCACGAATACCACAGACAGAGACTGAACCGACAGGTTGCGGTTTAAATTCGGTCGAAAACCGAGAAAAGTGGTACTTTAACCGACAAATTGAACCGAGCGAAGGAGAAATCTCTGGAGCGACTGTTCAGTGAGGCGGAGTAAAGAATCTGACGGTTTGAGTTCAAACAGCAACAGACAGAGTCTCAAGTGAGCTTGAGCTCAGCTTTCTATGCCTGGCATGGAAAGTTAACTCTCATCTCCGGGGCAGTTCGAAGGTTGGGACTCACTGCTATTGTCAGAATACAGCAAGACTTCATGTTGTTTGAAGCATGCTTCGTCGATGATGTACTATGTCTTATAGACAAAGGGCAAGTAAAAGCATGCTCCGCCGATGGTGGAATACAACTCCATCGACTATGAGGAAGGCAGTACATGCTCCGTCGATGGTGGGATATACTCAGTCGACTATGAACTAGTGAGTACATGCTCCGTCGACGATGGAAATGCTGTCGTCGATGAGAAGGTCAGTGCATGCCCCGTCAACAGTAGTAGGCTTCTCGCCAATGGTGGAGCATTGCAGCATATTCTACCGACATGGGAGGCAGCCCCGTTGATGATGGAGCATGCAGAGTGTATTCCATCGATGAGGATGTCTTGTAGAGAGCCCTCACATTAATAGGGGAGTATGCCCCGTCAATGGGGAAAGTAGTAGGACCTCCATCATCGACAATGAATGCAACCTTGTCAACGGGGAAGGGGGGGCTGAAGAATGATGCTCCGTCAATGAGGAATGTTCCTTTCTTTTGATGAAGAATAGGCTGCCGTCGACAGGGGTGAATGCCCGTCAAGCTGCCATCGACAGGGTAGTCTAGCCCGTCGACAATGAATATTATCTTGATGACCCATGTTTCGAAGATATGACCATTGAAAGGCGGTCAGACAGGACTTTTAGGTGAAGGGGTTTCCTTCCCTATTTTAGTTGTTGAATGGGACTGTGTTCATGAGCCATTTAATTTAGTACCCTGTGTGTATGACAGGGAGACATCCCTTGTAGCATTCTTATCTAGTACAGGAATCTGGTGCCTTGTATGAAGTCTGGGCACCCCAGGCTATATAATCCACGTTGTATACTGCTGTAGAAGAGTTGCTGCCAGAGGTGAGGCCAGTGGGAAAATGAACGGAGCTAACCAGGGACCACTCACTTTTATAGATACAGCCCAGGAAGTGAGGTTGTGTGAGTGCTCCCTGGTGTGGAGACTACTGGAAGAAACTTCTGTGCTGGAGCGCCACCTATTGGGAACTCCCAGAAGTAATGACTTACTGCAAGAGACTCTTCCGTGGAAGAGCTACTGTTACAGGTGAGTAACCTGTTCTTCTAGGATCGTGGATATGTTGTTCATCCACACTTATTGGCAGACTCCTAGCAGTTCTCCAGGAGGAGGGAGGCAAGGCACACACCCCCTACTTAGGGAACAGAGATTGGAGAACTGAGGCCCCAAAACTAGCTTCGATCACTATAGTAGCGGGTGATGAAGGTGTTTGCTGACTTCCAGTTAGCAGCCTGGCAGATTTCCTGGATAGGGATGTCCCTGGAAGCAGCCACCGATGCAGCAGTATGGCAGGTAGAATGAGCTCTTATCCCTCTAGGAGGCTCCTTGCCCGCCAACTCATAAAACAGACCTATGCATGATGTAATCCATCTAGCAATGGTTCGCCTCACTGCAGGTCTGCCAGAAGTGGCTTCAGTGTAGGTGACAAACAGCTGGTGAACCTCTCCGCGAAATTCCACCATCCTCTCCTTATAGTAGGAGACAGCACATCGCAGGTCCAAGGTATGGAGTCTGTACTCTGCCTCCAAGGTGTAGGCTGGGTAGTAAACTGGCAGAGTTAACACCTGGTTAACGTGAAACTCTGACACCACCTTGGGAAGGAATTTCGGGTGGGGACGGAGGACAACTTGTCCCTGTGGAAGACCAGACAAGGGGAGTCCACCGAAAGCACCTGGAGCTCTCCTGTCCTTCTGGCTGATGTGATAGCCACCAGGAAGGCCATCTTCCACGACAAGTGTGACAACTCACACTTGTGCATGGGTTCGAATGGCTTGCCCATGAGCTTTGCCAGTACCAGTAGTAAATCCCACGGAGGTGGACGTTCATGCACTGAAGGGGATATGTGATCCAGGCCTTTGAAAAAGTACCTGTCCACTGTCTCCTGTGCCAACGTTGGCAGACTGGCCTGCACCCGGTAAGCAGAGATGGCTGCCAGGTGCACCCTAAAGGTCAATGACCGTAGACCCCATTTGGAGAGAGACCAAAGATAGTCGAGAATGTTAGCCACGGGGAAGGACAGAGGGTCCAGGCCCTTGTCCTAACACCAAATGGAAAACTGCTTCCATTTGAAGGCATAACATTTCATGGTCAATTCCCTTCTAGATGCCTCCACCACAGTGTAGGCATCTTCGGAAAGACCCAAAGCCTGGAACTCTAGCCGCTCAAGTACCAGGCTGTGAGGTGCAATGACTGAAGGTCCGGGGGGAATATCTTCCCCTGATTGAGTGATATTAGGTCCAGGCATGTACAAAGCCACTCTGGGTGTCTGCAGCTGAGGCTGAGGAGATCTGGATACCAGAACTGGCGTGGCCAGTCTGGGGCTACTAGAATCACCTTCACCTTATCCCTCCTCACCTTGAGTAACACCTTGTGGATCAAGAGAAATGGAGGGAAGATGTAGAGAGGAGTCCTGGGGTCCATCGCCTCGAGAAGGCATCCCCCTGCGGTGAGCCCTGCTGGGGGGGGGGGCATTAAACAACCTCAGCTTGGTGTTCTCCCTGGAGGCAAACAGGTCCACCATCCGTCTGCCCCAATGGGAGAACAGGCTATAAGCTACCTCTGGATAAAGAGACCACTCATGGGATATCTGGCCCAGATGGCTGAGAGCATCCGCCAGATGGTTCGAGGCTCCTACCACATGTATGGCTAAGAGAGCTGCCTCCAATCGGCCCACAAGGGTCCAGATGCGAGTGCATGCTGCCCTGGTTGCTGAGGTAGTACATGGTTGTGGTATTGTCCATCTGGACTTCAACCACTTGATCCAGGAGCTGAGGAGCGAAAGTTGACAGTGCCAGTCTGACTGCTCTGAGCTACAACAGGCTGATGTGGCATCGGGACTCCTTGGAGGTCCAGAGCCCGTGGGCCCTTTTGTCCCCCATGTGGGCTCCCCAGCCCAAGAGAGAGGCATCGATCATGAGAACGACTGTCGGTTCAGGGCAGACAAATGGGATCCCTTCCTGCAACTGGTCTGGGGCAGTCCACCACTGGAGAGCATTCCACATCTTCTGGGTTACAGTGATCAGCTGGTTGAACTAACCATGGTGCCGAGTCCACTGCGCAACCAGCTCCCACTGGAGGGGGCGCATGTGCCACTAGGTCCAATGGACCACCGAGGTGCATGCCGCCATGTAACCCAGAAGGCACAGAAAGTCCCAGGCAGGACACAATTGCCCAACCAGAAATGATTGGGCAAAGGAGGAAAGAACCTCCGCCCTGTCTGCTGGGAGCTGAGCTCTGGCTTGACAAGAGTTGAGCTCTGCCCCGATGAAGCCCATCACCTGAGACGGCACGAGTTCCGACTTAGCGGTGTTGATTAGGAGGCCGAGTTGAGAGCAAGTCTGGAGGGCCAGATCCCTGTCTCTCTCCACCTCCTGTAGGGAATGACCTGCCAGAAGCCAGTCATCTAAGTAGGGGTAAATACTCATCCCTTGACACCATAGATGGGCTGCCACCACTGCAATGCATTTGTTGAAGACCCGTGGGCCTGATGACAGGCTGAACAGCATGGCTTGGAACTCTTATAGGGTCCCCTCAACCCTGAAGTGGAGGAACCGTTGATGGGTTGGATTGAGATGTGAAAGAACATGCCCTGCATATCCAGTGAACAAAATCACATGTTTTGCTCCAAGGATGAAATGATCTGGGACAGAGTGACCATCTGAAAGGTGCAAGACCTGAGATATTGATTCAGTTCATGGAGATCTAGAATGGGGCACCAGCCCCCCATCCGCTTGGGCACCAGGAAGTACCTGGAGACAAAGCCTGGGTCTGCTGGAGGATCCGCCATGTGAGCTATTGCCTCCTTGAGGAGGAGCTAAGCAACATCGTCTCGAACAGCTGACTAGGTGTGAGTGGATATCCATTCCTCCCGAGGCACACAGGCTCAGCTGGGAGGGTACTGATCGAACTCTAGAGGCAGTCCCTGACCGACCACTTCGAAAACTCACCTGTCTGAAGTGACAGCAGACTAGACAGAAAGGAAGTGGCACAGCCAGCCCCCCACAGGAGGATCCAGAGCTGCTGTGACGGGTAGGGGTGGCAGCCCCCACCCCATCACTAAGCAGGTTTGGAGGAGGAGGAGGCTCCAGGACCTGAACCTCAGCCTCCTTTACGGGCCTGTTGGGGTCCAGGCTTAGGCCAAGAGCACCAAGCTTGAGCCTGCTGTTGATGCTGGTGCTGCTGTCCCCTTTGGAAGGAGGACTGCTGAGCCACAGGGGAAGGGTACCGAAAGGGCTTCTTCTTCTGCTGATTCTTGCCCGAAGAACCCTTGGCAGAAGTGGCATACAAGGTAACACTGGACTGTTCTATATGCTGAAGGTGACTGGCCACTCCTGGGCCGAACAAATCTGTCCCAAGGAAGGGCACATCAGCTAATTTGTGCTGAGTATCCGCCGGGAAGGAGGTGAAGGTTCAGCCAAGCCCTGCAGTGAAAGCTAACTGCAGCAGCCATCGAACGGGCACAAGAGTCCCCAATGTCCAGGGCCATCTGGAGCTGCTGTTTGGCAACAGTTCGGCCCTGGTCTCGGACCTGCTTGATCGTGGTCTGCATGTCCACAGGGAGATGTGGGAGGACTTCATCTAGTGACTCGAGAAGGGCATGAGAGAAGTGTGCCATGATGACAGCCGAACTTGCCTGATGAAGGCCCAAGGAGGAAGCCACATAGACCTTCCTAGCCGAATGGTCCAAAAGCTTGGACTCCTTATCAGGAGGTCAGTCCGTAACGGCAGAGCTGCCAGTATGCCTGAACACAGAGGTGGTCACCAGGCTCTTGGCTAAAGGGTGTTCTGTGAACCCCACTAGGGACCCCATGGGCACTGTGCACTTGCGGGCCATGCAGGCAGACTGAGCTGGACAAGAGGCAGAGCACTGCCAGAGTTCAAGGGCCATACCAACAGTGGCCTCAGCCACAGGAAAGGCCTCTGTCAGGGTATCCCCTCTTAAGGATGGCCGTAAAAGGGTAGTCTGCCTTTTTCTGGATGGGCTCCAGGGGCATCCCTCTGGACTCAGAAATGAGGTGAAGGATCCCTTGGAAGGAGGATGGACCTTCCTCCATCCCTAAGCCAACAGACTATTCATCATCCCCAGGATGAGAATGAAGCCCGGTGACGTCCAAATCCGATGAATCTGGATACAGCGGCCTGCCACCCAAATCACCCTCCACTCGCCGGGGCGGTCTGGGGTGACTGTGACCAACAAATGCTGGGGAAGCCCGGTGTCTGGTCTGTCTTCTTTGGATGGAGCCCTTCCCACAGGCTGTTTAGGCAGCAGTTCTACCACGATTGGTGGAGAGACCGGTTTAGGCTGAACAGGTGGTCTTGCCAGCTCCACGGGCGGAGGAACCAAGGATTCTGACTCTGAAGGGGTCTGCTTCAACCAAGGAGGTGAAACCAAAGTAATGGCTGGGGTAGGATTGTGCCTGGACAATATCAGCTGTTGCCACATGAGGTCCTTGTAGCACTGGAGGTTCCGCCGGAGCGTCTCTTCATCCGAGGTAGACGAGGAAGACCAATGGCATCACCTCTTTTTTGAGCACTTATGGCTCTTCCTCGGCCTGCCAGATAAGGGGGTTCTAGACCTCGACCGAGACTGGGCATGCTGACTCTGTCACTTGGGGGACACCGACGAGACCAGTGACGTCCGGGGGTCCAGAACCGGGTCCTCGACGGGAACATCAGCGGGCTGGGTCTCCTCATCAGGGAAGACAAAGACAGGAGTCCTTCCTAAGGAGTTGGTGACAGCGGGTCAATAATTTCGACCTCGTTGACCGCATCTTCAGTCTGCTGGCCCAACTGAAGGTCCAAAAGCCAGCGGCCAAAGAAGCGATCTCGACAGAGATTGAGACTGCATGCTCCTGGGCCTGGGACCTCTCTCTGTCCCAAGCGTGTCTTCGCCGAGATGAACACATACTCTGTTCCTTCTCCCACTTACGGTATCGGGAGGAGTGCGAGCACGCAGGCGCCTCTCCCCGGGTTGGGAGAGACTGGCACAACTCCTCGAAGGAACCAGAGAAGATAGAGCCTAGGTTGAGCAGAATGAAGAAGCACCAAGAGTCAGCAGCATGAGTCGCTTCTTCCTCGAACACCTGCATGCATTCCAATTGCTCGACGGAGCCCACAGCCGTGGAAACCACCCACCTAGCCTCTTTGGACTTTACTGAAGGATTCCTTTTCTCCAGCCTCCCCAATTTCAAACGTACCAGGCAGTTGTCCAGAACGTTGGGATGGAAAGCCAAGCAAAAGCTGCAGGACGAGGTGTCATGGCAGACACCTAGGCAATAGATGCATGTGAGGTGGGGATCCGGACACAACATCCTCTGGCTGCAAGCGCACCAGCAAAATCCAGGGGAAGATTTTTCTTCCATAATTGAAGACGCAAAAATGCGATCGCTAACTCGAACAATTTTTAATTTCGGTAAAACCTAAGTTTTGTAAGCCAGGGCCTATGAAATGCGTGAGCACGAGGGAGGGAATCTTCCAGTGGAAAGGAAGGTCTGGTGTCATGGGGTGGAGCCAAGGTATTTAACACTAGGGTGGGAGGGGAGAAGCCAGCTTGAAGACTTCCAGTGGATCCTTAAAGGGAAAGAGGACATGCTAAAGTGTGGATGAACAACATTTCCACGATCCTAGAAATACTGTTTTCCAAGAAAGGAAGCAGAGGTCGCAAGTGACCGCCACTTCGAAAGGCTCAAGGGTCAGTTTTTCCAAAAGGAAATTCAAATCCCATAGAGGGGTGGGTCGTCTAATGGGAGGTTTTATGTATAACATTCCTCTTAAGTACATTTTGGCAAGATGATGTTGATACAGTAGTCTCCCTTCTAAGGGCTTGTGGAAGGCCAAGACAGAGGCCAAATGAACTTTAACAGAGGAGTAGCTCAAGCCTGTCTCGGCAAGCAAGACTAAGTAGTCCAACACTTTAGTCAGTGGACATGAATAAGGGTCCAATGACCGGGAAGTGGCCCATTTGGAGAAGAGTTTCTGTTTGGCATTATATGTTTCCCTGGTACATGGTTTGCATGAAGCCAACAAAATACTGGTCACAGGTGAGGAGACTTGAAGATGGGCTATGAAAGCCTCCCCAGGAGCCAAGCGTGAAGGTGTAGTGACTTCAGGTTGGGATGAAAAAGGATTCCTTGATCTCGAGTCAACATATCTGACCTGATCGGCAACAGAATGGGGTCTGTTACTGAAAACTGTTGAAATAGGGGAAACCACACCCGCTAGGCCACAGAGGTGCTATGAGGATCATGGTGGCAGGTTCAAGTTGTAGTTTCAGTAGAGTCCGTTGTAACAGTGGGATGAGGGGGAAGCATATAAGAAGAGTCCTGTCCACGGTTGGGACTGGGCATCTATAGGCTGTCACTTTCTGTTCGGGATAATGGAATAGTATCCGGGGAGTCGGTGATTGATGGGGGAGGCAAAAAGGTCAAGGTGCGGGATCCCCCATAATCTAAAGATCATCTGAAGAACTGCATGATGAAGTGTCCACTCGTGCATGGAGGACTGGAGGCTGAGAATGTCAGCCAGGGTACTGTGGCATCCCGGTAGATGGACGGCTATCAACGATAGGTGTTGAAGTATGGCTTCCTGCCAAACTGCCATAGTCTCTCTGCAGCGTGTGTAGGACTTGGTACCTCCTTGTTTGTCTAGGTAATACACCACTGAGGTGTTGTTTGATTGGATCAGTAGAGGCCCCCCGAGGAGAGATGGGGGCGAAAGACCTGAAGGACAAGGCGGACTGCTCTCATTTCCAGTAGATTTATATGGGGAGAAATGGAGACTTGGAGCCACCTACCCTGTGTCCTGTAGGGACCCAGGTGAGCACCCCATCCGTCGAGGGAAGCATCCGTGGTCAATGTCTGCTGGGGAGGAGGGCACTGGAAGGCATGCCTTGAGATAGGTTGGCATGCTGGGTCTACCAATGCAGGGCCAAGCGTAGAACAGGAGTGACTCTGATTCTGTCTTGGAAATCCCCTGTCTTTTGCCGCCAATGATTCTGAAGAGTCCACTGGACTGGTCTCATATGTAGACAGGCAAAGGCCACTGTGGGGATGGCTGCAGCCATGTGCCCCAGAAGGCATGAGAGACATCTGGCTGTGATAAATTGTTGAGTTTGTATCTAGGAAGCCAGAGACAGAGGTCTGCTTTCTCTGACAGCAGGGAGGTAAACCCTGGTAGAGGCAGTATCCAGAAAAGCTCCTCTATATTGGAGCGACTGGGTAGGGGTTGGATTGGACTTGGGCCAGTTGCCCATAATTTCTAGGGACTGAAACAGGGCAAGGGTCACCTGGAGGGATGAAAGCAAAGAGGTTTTAGAGTCTGCTTTTATAAGCCAGTTGTCCAGGTATAGGAAGATGAAATGTCCATCCCGTCTCAGGGCTGCCGCCACAACCACTAGGCACTTGGTTAAGACTCTCAGGGTGGATGAGAGACTGAATGGGAGTGCCCGAAATTGGTGATGTTTTCCTAGCAGGTAACATTGAAGGAACTGGTGCTGGGTGGGGATATGTAGGTAGGCATCTTTCATATCTAATGTGCACAGCCAATCCCCTTGTTTTAACGCTGGCACCATATATGTTAAGGTGACCATCCGGAACCTTTCGTACTGAAAGTGTAAATTCAGTTGTCTGAGGTCTAGTTTAGGTCTGACATCTCCAGTGTGTTTGGGTACCAGAAAGAAATGGGAGTAAATTCCCTGGTGGCACTCCAACAGATGAACTGGATAGATGTCAGTCTTGTGAAGAAGTGCCTGAAGTTCCTCCTGGAGAATAGAAATATGGTTGGGTGGGTAATGGACAGAGCAGAGGGGATGACGGGGAGGTGCTGAGGTGAGTTCTAGTGTGTGCCCCCCTCTTTATGATCTGGAGTACCCACTCATCCAATGTTACCACTTGCCAGGCCTCTAAATGGATGGCAACACAATCGGCCACAGCTTCTGAGGCCTGGTTGAGGACAGCCCCGGCAATGCCCCAGTTGGTCATTGGGAAGTGGGCTGACCGACTCTACCCAGGGAGTGGGAGCAGAAGCCCTTAGAGGCAAGAGTGGTGGTCCTGGAAGAAGGCTGGGATGGAAATGACCATGGAATAAGGCTTTTGTAGGTGCCTCTGTTTACCACTTCATTTTGATTGAAAAGAAGACTGGGAGGATGGCTGAGAGGTATGATACATGCCATGAAACGTACGAAGGGTCCAACCTGAGGCTCGTAAATCCTCCAGAAGTGTTTGGGTGCCTGGACCAAAAAGTTTAGATCCACTATAAGGAGCATTTACCACTTTATGCTGTATATCTGGTGTAAAACCTGATATACAGTAGGTAACCGGGCGTGTCGTCTCAGGTTAACCCCCGTAGCCAACATGAAGGCAGATGTATCCACCACATCATATTCTGAGCAAAGCCAGTGTTGAAAGATGGAATTGCCAGTGGAAAATGTTGCCAATAGTTGGTCCTTCTCCTGAAATGGTAGGAGTTTACGGACTAGTTCTCTAGCAGAGGACCAGAGGGTACATTGGTATTTTACCACGTGTCCCATATAATTTAGGATTCTGAGATTCATGGTACCCACTTGGAATACCTTCTTTCCAAGGTAATCAAGATGGCAGGACTCCTTATCAGGACATAATAAGCTCATGTGTTTTGGTCGTTTGGTACGATCATGAGCTGCAGTGATCACCACTGAATCCACTTTGCGGGAAGTAGAAAGAAAGGGATGGTCAAATGGAGCCTGGTAAAGGCAATCTGCCTTTCTGGGGATGGCCGGAACTGCTGAGGGTTGGTTCCAAGCCACCAGTACAGCATTTTGGTAAGTTTGTATAAGTGGAGGTACCACTACTACAGGCTCTTCAGGCAGTGCAAGATAACCCGCCATATCCTTTTTTTATCATGTTTTTTTTATTTTTTATTTATTCTTTATTTCCATTTTTTTTAAATTAGTAGGTTACAAGTGATCTTAAAAGAAGCATTTAGACCTTTCATACAGTTCTCTCCAAAAAAAAAAAAAAAATGCCTATTAGAGTTTATCCAGCAAGTAGTAAACAACCCCCGACATCCCTTGTGAACAATGAAAATCCATTCTAGGCTGTAAATACAGTCATTGTTTAACATTTTTGGCCTAAACTATTCAATCAGCCATCAGACATAAACATCTTAACACCCACTTTATATTTGAGGCACAAACCCTTCATAGTGTTCTAATTGGTATAGTACCCATTTTCTCCATTTAATTTCAAATGCTTCTTTCCTATCTAGGAGTGCCGCAGACACTCTCTTCAGTGTATGTGTTTTCCTAACCATTTTAACCCATGCGATTTTGGTTGGAAAGTCTGTAGTACCCCAGCACCTAGTAATTGTTTTATGGGCTGCCAGGAGCAGGATTATAATTTGTTTATAAACTGATTTGTCTACCCTGAGATCCTCCAGCAGAGTGAAAGTCATGATTGACATGGGGCAAGCAAGTCTTTATCGTATATTAGGGCTAATTCAGTAGTTACCTCTCTCCACTATTGCTCCAATAGTGGGCATGCCCACATTATATGTGTGTGACCAGCTTGTAAGGTACCACATCCTCTCCGACATACCCCTGTTGGGTCCCCCTTGAACTTGGAAATCACTCAGAGCGCAAAAGAACCAAAGTCTAAATTTCTACACGAACTCCCTCCAATAGGGAGCCTGAATTACTTTGCTGAGGGGTACAGCTGCTCCCTCCCATTGGGCCCCTGGGATCTGAGTTTGTAACTTCCTGGCCCACTGCAACCTGGTAGTCTCCATGGAGTCTCCTGGGCGTTCCCTCAAAGCTCCGTATACCCTACTGACACAGTGCTCCATGGAGGCACCAATTAAAGTAGTGCAAATCAAATTCAGTAAGGTTGGGGGTGCTTCTGCCAGATCTACCAATTTATATTCATGAGGGGCTAGGTATGACCTCAGTTGCATATAGCTATAGAAATCTCTTTGGTGGAGGGGAAACTTGACATGAATGCTAACAAATGGTAGCATACCTGTAGGTCCCATCACCTGATGGATATATTTCAACCCTAGTTGTTGCCACTGTTTTGTACCCCCCCCCCGTACGGTTCGGGATAAATGCTTGGTCCCAGGTACCCACAGTTACAGCCTCTCTTGCAGGGTCAAGTAACTTCCCAGTACCTTAAAAGCCAGACGTGAAAAGGTACCCTGGTGTATACAGAACATTTTTTAAGCTGGCTACAATGCGGGGTTCCCCAAATACACAGCTCATTAAGTCTTCTATCCCATTTAGAATGGTTTCTATTTCTTTCCAATAAATGGTGCAATGTGAATTCAGCCAACCCAGCAAAGCGTGGATTTGAGCTGCCCTGAAATAGTCACAGAAGTTTGGAAGATTTAAGCCACCTCGGTTCCTAGAGAGCTGGAGTATACTATACCTAATTCTGGGAGTTTTCTCCATTCCACAGAAACCTAGATATCATCCTGTCCCAATCCCGAAAATAAATGTTAACTCGATTTGACTGGCAGGGTTTGGAGATAAAATAGGATTCTGAGGAGAACATTTTGTTTCACCGCTTCCACCCTATTAAGGAAGCTCAGTGAGGTCTGTGACCATCTGGACATGTCTGCTGTGAGCTGTTGGGTTATGTGTTCAAAGTTTACTATATCAATGGCTTCTATATCGACTGACAATTTAACTCCTAAATATCTCATGGTCACCCTATTCCACCTAAAAGGGTAAGAATACTTTAATTTTTGGGAAGGCTGAAAATTATACAGCAAGACTTCCGTCTTCCGGTCATTAATTTTGTAACCGGCCAACTGGCTGAATATTTCCAACTGCTTCCATACTTCAGGAATGGAACTCTATGGGATAATAAGGGTTAGGAATATATAATCTGGAAATACAGACAGTTTATACTTTCTGCCTCTCAGGAGAATTCCCTCCATGAGGGTTGTTGCCTAATTGAGGCTGCCAAGGGTTCTAAATAGAGGACAAATAGCAGGGGTGATAAAGGGCACCCCTGCCTTGTACCTCTGGCTAATGAGAACGGTTCCGACAGAGCCCCATCAATTTTGACATATGCTTCTGAGGAGGAATAGATGTTCTGGAGTTGTGTAATCAACTCTTTCGGGAATCCGAAGTTTGACAGGGTTTCCCAGAGAAAGGACCAGGCACTCTGTCAAACACCTTCTCGACATCCAACCCCAGGGTAACCAGCGGGATCCCTCATGAGCAGGCATAATCTATTAACAAGAAAGTACACTGGATTGCATCATAGGCTTGCCTCCCGCTCACAAAACCTACTTGGTCCTGGTCTATCTATGTCAGGAGAAGGGGTTCAATTCTGTGTGCAAGAACAGACATATAACTCTTATAATCGCAGTTGAGCATTGAGATAGGTCTGTAGGATGCTGCATATTTCAAGTCTTTCTGCGACTTGGGTATCACTGCTATTGTGGCATATTGCCATGAAGGAGACGGTTGCTCCCCCTTCTGCACAGCATGAAACGCTGACAACAGTACGGGTGTGATCAAGTCCTTATAGGCTTTGTAAAACTCCAGAGGGTATCCGTCCGGTCAGGGGGCTTTTGGGGTTTTAGCTTTATGCAATACCTGATCTAGCACAATGCTATTTACTGGTCGAAGTAAAGCTTGCATTTGGTTTTCTGTAAGTTTGGGGAGGCATATTTTGCTAAGGTAATTACTTTTCTTGTCCGGGGGGGGGTACTGCTGGCTGTATAGATTTTTATAGTACGTGGCCAGGGCATTCCTAATTCTCTGTGGGCGGGTAAGAAGCTGTTTAGTGTCTGGGTCATACAGACTTCCAGACTACCAATACAGGCCCTTGCTTTATGCTCCCTCAGCCATCTTGCTAGCCTACATGCCCCTTTGGGCCCTCCCTCATAATAATAGTGTTTTAAGTACAGCAACTGTTGTTCGATCTGCTGATCTATGCAATTCTGCAATTTCAGTTTTACCCGTTGAATTTGGGGTTTAATCGACTGGTCTCCCCTGGTACCATATCCTCTGAAGGAAGCCCAATTCCCCCTGTAATGCATTATAAGTTTTTTCACCTCTGTTTTTTCTTTAGTGCCACATATTTAATTATGAGACCTCAGAGGACCACTTTTAAGGTGTCCCAAAGGATAGTGTGACTAACCTTTTTACTCAGATTTTGTGATAGAATTTGAGGGATTGCATCCCGAATTTCTTGTTTAAAATCTGGGTCTTTAAGGTGAGTCAAATTTAGTCTCCAGTGTGTGACCCTCCAAGACCTACCAAGCTGTAATTTCAGGTAAACAGGGGCATGATCTGACAGAATAGTGGTGCGATGCCAAATATCACATATGGTATATGTGTGTTCTATGGCGGTAAAGGCATACTCCAGTCTTGCCGCTACTCCGGTTGTGGCGGAGATGTGTGTGTGCAACTCTGGGTGGTAGGAAAGATGTGCCTCCAGATGTGTACAAACCCCAGGGTTACCAGATTTTGTTTAATATACTTATGTAGCAGGTTTACTCTGTGAGGCATTGTTCTTGACACATCTACGTGTGTGTCCAGGACAGTATTTAAATCGCCTCTCATGATTGAAAGCAATTCTGCTAGGAACTTTTGTGCCACTTGTCTGCCTGACCCCGGGGGTGTGTATATATATATATATATATATATATATATATATATATATATATATAAATAATGAAATCAGTGTGACACCTCTGGAGTACAAACGACCAACAGCAATAGTGCATCGTCCCTCTGGATCCTCTATTTTTGTTATGGGCTTACATTGGGAACATCTGGACAACAAAATTGTTACCTCCTTCTCCGTCCCGTTCTATGCAATGAGTCGGCCACCAGGAGATGCCTATTAGTTTGGAGCTTTAGGTGTTCATTATGGGGCAGATGGGTTTCTTGGAGCAACATAAGTTCTGGTTTCTTCCTATTGATTAGCTGCTGAAGCCTGGCTCTCTTAACTGGGGAATGGACACCATTAATGTTGAATGACAATTTGTTTATCATGTTCTGTAGTGGAAAATCCCATTATTTTCTGAATTTGGACCATCATATTGTGAAAGGATGGGTCATCAGGCGGGGGCAGCCACATGTCGAGAGGCATCCTCATGTAAGGAGGAGATGACAGAAAGAGAGGATGGAGGACGGGAGTTCAAGTCCTGCCGCTCAATATCCTCTAGTTCTCCGGGAAAACCTTCCAGAAATTCTGCCTCTTCTGAAAAATAGTCCTCATATGAGGGAGGGGACCAGGGTGGAGTGTGTTCCCTGTTGCCTTGGAAGCATTTAGGCAGAATAGAACAGGAAGGACGACCCACCTCCCCTGGAGTGGGAGGCTGAGAATGCCTCATCGCTTCTAGAACCTGTTGTACCACTGTGGCTATGTCCAATGAGGTAGTAGTAGAGGTAGGGGGTTTCTAAGAAACCAGAGGGATTGTGGAAGAAATAGGATGTGAGCTATAAACAGGTCTAGCTCCTGGGTAGTAAAGACCAGGGTCCCGGATCCTGTCCGACTGGCCCCTGTGAGAAAATGGTTGTGAAGGCGGAGGGGGCAGTAGAAATGGCAAAACCAGTAGTGCTCCCCATGAAAACCTGTCCCGTCATCGATGGGATAGTAAAGGAGGAGGCATTAGAATGCCTAAAAGTAGATGTCATTGATGGGAGACGAGTCCCCGTTGATGGGACATCGATGGAACTTACATAGGGTTCCACAGAAACTGCTGAAGGGGCGCCAGAAAGCACCATCGACGAGAGGGTGTAAACTCCCGTCGACGAGGAAGCAGCTCTGGGGGGTTTGTCGATGGTGGTGCACCTGTGATGGTGGCAATCGACGAGTGCTGTCTCGATGATGATTTATCCTTGTCAAGTTTATGCTTCTTGTGTGAAGCTGTAACAGGGGACTCCTTGGGACGGGCCCCCTCCTCCAAGGGAGACAATTTCTGCTCCATGAGGTGAGCTCCAATATCCTGTAGCCGCTGTCAATGGGTTGCCTGGTTGAATTCCTGGCAGAGTTTGCAAGAGATGGTGTCGTGTGTAGGATCCAGACACCTAACACAAACAGTGTGCTTGTTGTAATGGTAGATCTTCCTACCAAAACAGTGCTGACTTGCTTGTAGATTCTTTGGACATTTGTCAATGAAGGATGGAAATGGACAGAAGTCAGTTTCCAGCTCAAGTTCTCATCGATGACTGCTGCTCTATGCATTAGCTGCTGCATACGCGCTAAAGATGGTGGGAAAATGAACTGAATACCAGGGACCGCCAACTCATATAGGAGCAGAATGATGTCATGTGTGGGTGGCCCCTGGCAAAAGACTGCTAGAAGACAGCTGCCATGCACCACAGTGCCCTCTGGTGATGACCCAAGTGTATTACCTGCTGCAAGAGATTATCCCTGTGGAAGATCTAGTGTTACAAGTGAGTAACCTGTTTTTCTAGGGCCATGGATATGATGTTCTAACCACACTCTGGCAGACTCCGAGCAGTTCTCCAGGAGGAGGGAGACAAGGTGCACACCACCTATTTAGGGAACAGAAACTGGAGAACTGAGGCCCCAAAACCAGCATCCCAGTGTGACTCAAGGTCAATGTGGTAATGGGAAATGAAGGTGTGTGCTGACCTCCAGGTAGCAGCCCTGCAGATTTCCTGGATAGGGACGTCCCTGGAAGTAGCCACCGACGCAGTGGTATGACGGGTAGAATGAGCACTTAGCCCTATGGGAGGCTCCCTACCCACCAACCTACAGTACAGATCAATGCAGGATACAACCCACCTGTCAATCATCTGCTTGGCTGCAGGTCTGCCAGGTGTGGCTTCAGCATAGGTGACAAACAGCTGATGAACCTCTCCCTGAACTCCAGCCGTGTGCTCTTTGTAATATGTGAGCACTCGCCTCAGGTCCAGAGTATGGGGCCTGTGCTCGGCCTCCAAGCTGTGGTTGGTAAAATACACCAGCAGATTAATCACCTGGTTAAGGTGACAATCCAACAACCTTCAGATGGAACTTTGGGTTGGGGTGCAGGAAAACCCTGTTCCCTTTGGAAGACCAGGTAAGAAGGCTCCAACAAAAGTACCTGGAGCTCACTGATCCTTCTGGCTGATGTGATAGCCACCAGAAAGGCAGTCTTCCAGGACAGGTGAGACATGTCATACATGTGCATCAGTTCGAATGGCTTGCCCATGAGCATTGTCAAACCCAGCAGCAGAACCCAAGGTGCTGGTGGTTCATGCATCGGAGAGGAAATGTGATCAAGGCCTTTGAAAAAGCACCAGACCACCTTCTCCTGCACCACCGACTGCTGACCGGCCTGCGCCTGGTAAGCAGAGATGGCTGCCAGGTGTCAACCAAAGGCTCTACTCAGAGGGACCACAGGTAGTCAAGGATGCTAGCCACCGGACGGGACAAGGAGTCCAGACCCTTGCCCTGGCACCAAATGGAACACCTCTTCCACTTGAAAGCATAGCATTCCCATGTCAACTCCTTCCGAGAAGCCTTCACAACAGTGAGGACATCGTCGGAGACACCCAAAGCCTGTAATTCTACCCACTCAGGAACCAGGATGCCAGGTACAGAGATTAAAGGTCCGGGTGGAGTACCTTCCCCCAACTGATGGAAAGCAGGTCTGGGCGGAGAGGAAGATGCCTCGGGAGCCTGCTGCTGAGATTGAGGAGATCAGGCTACCAGAACTGGCGTGGCCAGTCCAGAGCCACCAGGATCACCTGTGCCTTGTCCCTCCTGGCCTTGCGAAGTACCTTATGAATCAAGGGAAGGCATAAGAGAGGCCTGGGGTCCAAGGCCTCAAGAAAGCATCCCCCTGCAACGTTCCCTGCTGAAGGGGGTGGGCACAAAACAGCATGGGCACCATTACAGATTTCAGCGGGGGGCAACAACTGGTCAGAGGTGCTGTGGGGGCATTTTTTCATTTAAAAAAACAAAAAACAATGGCCTGCAATGCGGGGTTGGGGGGCAACTGACATCCTCCCAAATGGGACCGCTGCAAAATAGCCTCAGCTTTGCATTCTCCCTGGAGGCGAACAGGTCCACCTGAGGGGTGCCCCACTGGAAGAACAGACTGTGTACTACCTCTGAGTGGAGAGACCACTCACGAGACGCTTCGCCCACATGACTGAGGGCATTCGCCAGCTGGATGGAGACCCCTGCCACATGGATGGCTAGGAGATCGGCCTTCAGGCTGCGGATGAGGGTCCACACATGGACAGCTTCCTTGCACAGTGGCAGGGAGTGTGTCCCACCCTGTTTGTTGAGGTAGTACATGGCCGTGGTGTTGTCCATCTGGACCTGGACCACCTGACCCCGGATGTGCAGAGTGAATGCAGTCAGCACCAGCTGGACTGCTTGGAGCTCCAGCAGGTTGATATGACGTTGGGAAATCTCAGGGGTCCAGAGCCCATGGACTCTCTCTCTCTCCGGATGGGCACCCAAGCCCATGAGAGAGGCATCAGTCATCACGATGACAATCGGCTCTGGACAGACAAATGGGATCCCTTCCTGCACATGCTCTGGGACTAACCACCACTGGAAGGCATCCCACATCCATTGGGTCAAAGTGACCAGCTGGTCTAAGTGACCCCTGTGCTGAGACCACTGGCTGGCCAGCTCCCACTGCAGGGAGCGCATCCTCCAGTAGGGCCCACCGGACCATGCTGGTGAAGGCTGCTATGTAACCCAGCAGGCACAGAAGTCCCAGGCAGGGCTCAATTGCCCAACCAGAAATGATCGCGCAAAGGAAAAAGAGAACCTCCGCCCTGTCCACCAGGAGCCAAGCCCTGGTTCTACAAGAGTCAAGCTCTGCCCTGATGAAGCTGATCACCTGCAAGGGCACGGGTTCCGACTTGGCCTAGCTGACCAGGAGGCCAAGTGTGATGCAGGTCTGCAGGGCCAGATCCCTGGATCGACCTGCTATCAGCCAGTCATCCAGGTACAGGTAAATCCGGACCCCTTGGTGTACCAGGTAAGCTGCCACCACTGCGATGCACTTGGTGAAGACCCTGGGGGCTGAGGACAGGCCGAATGGCATGGCCTGGAACTCACAGAGGGTGCCCTCTTCTCGGAAGCAGAGGAACCTTCGGTGTGATGGATGGATTGGGACATGAAAGAATGTGTCCTGAAGATCCAAGGAGCAAAACCACATGTCTTGCTCTAGAGATGGTATGATCTGAGACAGTGTTACCATCCGGAAGGTGTGCAACTTGAGAAACTTGTTCAGGTTGGCAGTATAGCCTAAAGGTTAGATAATGAGCTGTGAATGAGCTTGGTACATCCGGTAGATCAGACCTGGGTTTGATTCTCACAACCTCCACTTGCATATTGTGTGACTGAACAAGTCACAACCTCCCAGTGCTCCCAGATCACCCCTGAAAACAGATACTTTTTTATTTATTTAGTTTTTGTTGACCGGGTAAGTGCACCAGACAAATCCTGCCTATTTTCAGGCACGACCCGGGGGAGGGGGATACAGATGAATGCCAACTGACCTTGAAGCAGATTAAGCTGTTGGTGGTATTTTTAGTGAATGAGGGGAAATTTGGCCAGGACACCAGGAAATTTCCCTACTCTTTTAGATAAGTGCCATGGGATCTTTAACATCCACCTGAACTACCACCAATCCAGGCAGAAGGGACCTCGGTTTAACGTCTCATCTGAAAGACGGCACCTCAGAAGTGCAGCAACCCTCTCATGCTGCACTACAGTGTTAGTACTGGGATATTAACCCAAGTGCCAGATGTGGGAACTGAACCCACAGCCCTCTGATCTCCCAGTCTCAGAGGCGAGTGTGCTACCTATGGAGCCACTGACACTTGTGCCTAGTGGGTCTTACCCAGTTACTTGGGCACCATGAAGTACCTGAAGAGATACCCTGGGTGTTCCAGAGGATCTGTGACAGGAACCACGACCTCCTTGTGGAGGAGCTGGGCTATGTCAGCTCTGAGAGCTGACAGAATGTCTGCGGATACCAAGTCCTCCTGTGGGGTGCAGGCTCAGCAAGGAAGGTACTGCTCGAATTCTAGAGGCAGACCCTGACCAACCACCTTGAGGACCCACCTGTCCTTGGCGACTGCGGACCAGGCAGAAAGGAAGTGGTGGACCCAGCCCCCCATGGGAGGTCCCAGGGGAGGTGTGACGGGCATAAGTGAGGCACTCCTCATCCCATCACTGTGTAGGCTTAGAGGAGGAGGAGGGTCCAGCTGAGGGGCCACTGGCGCCTCTCCCCCAAGGCTTTCAGATGACAGACTAGTGACTTCACCAGAGGTCACCAGGCCTGGGCCTGCTGACCAACCTGAGATTCAGCTGGTTTGGATGCAGGAGTAGAGGTAGACTGAAAAGGATTCCTTTTCTGCTGCTCCTTGGGGTCCTTTTGGGCAGATGTCATGGAGTCCAAGGTGGGACTGGACTTCTCGATGCGGGTGTGGTGACCCTCAACCCCGGGCCCGAACAAGTCGATGTCCAGGAAAGGAACATCTGCCAGCTTGTGCTGAGTGTCAGCCATGAAGGTTGAGATCCTCAGCCAAGCCTTGTGACGCATGGCCACTGTAGCCACCACGGAGTGAGCACAGGAGTCCCCCAATGTCCATGGCTGTCTGGAGCTGTTTATCTACAGCCTGGCCCGGGTCCTGGACTTGTAACTGTGGTCTGGAGGTCCACCAGTAGATGAGGAAGCACCTCATCCAGGGTGCCCAGCAGGGCATGGGAGAAGTGGGCCATAAGGAGGGCCGAGCTTGCTTGGCAGACACCAAGCGAGGAGGCGGCGGAGACCAAGCAAGGAGGCAGCATAGACCATTTTTCCACATGGTCCAATTTCTTGGACCCTGACGGGTGGCTTGTTAATGTCCCCAGTGTTGCCGGAACACCTAAACAGAGAATCGGCCACCAGCCCCTTGGTCAAGGGGTGTTCCATGAATCCTGAGAGGGAACCAGTAGGCACCACATATTTGCGGGCCATCTGAGCAGAAGGCACAGGGCAAGATGCGGGGTGCTGCTAGAGCTCCGGGGCAAGGCCAAGAATGGCCTCTGATACCAGGAAAGCCTCCGGAGTATCTCCCCGGTCAAGGATGTTGGTCAGCGGGTAATGAGCCGTTACTGGACAGGCTCCATTTTCATACCTGTGGAGTTGGAGATCAGGCTGAGAAGGCCCAGAAAGGAGGTAGGGCGTTTGTCCATCGAGAGATTCCCCCACTGACTCCATGTTGACTGGATGGGAGTGCAAGGAGGAACCCTCCGACTCACAGGAGTCATCAAATAGGGGTCGACCACCTGAGTCCCTGCTTGACCCTCCACAGGCAGTTAGGGGTGATGGTGATGACAGCCAATGGGGAAGCCACTTGGCCGTCCGAGACTCCCTGGTCAGAGCGCTGGTCTTTTGCTGAGTGGGTGGTGGCTCCACAGGAATCATTGGAGACGCCGGGGTCGGCAGAGCTGCTGGGACCACCTTAGGAAGCTCCTGAGGTGGAGAAGGCATCGGCCGGTTGGACGAAAGCCAGGTGATGACCTTCGTAGTAGCTGGAGCTGGCTTAATGCTGGTAAGCACCAGCTGTTGCCACATGAGATCCTCGTAGCGTTGATGCAGTTTGTGCCAAAGCCTCTCCTCACCCGAGGAGGATGAGGATAAAGAACAGCGGTGGCACCGCTTCCCATGGTGCAGAGAGTGGGAACACCAATGCTGGTAGGAACTGCTCGACCCATGGGATGAAGACCGTGACCTTGACCGCCAGGGGGACCGGCGGCAAATTATAAGTGCATATAAACATGTAAATAAAACACTGGGACTGCCACTCCCAATTTTCAGTGGTAATACCATGTTACATTTGTTTCCCTTAAATATATATCCAGCCCCTTCTTAAAATGTTCCCACCCCTTTCCGAATTTACTATATTACTTAGGAGTAAGTTCAAACTGCCACCACTCTTCGAGAAACAAGATTTTCTCCAGTCTCTCCTGAATAATCCCCATTCAACTCTTTGTGACTCTTGTTGTACATTCACTTGCTTTCTGAAATAGCCCCAATCCCTTACAAAAGTCAGAATTTTTTACGAAGCCAAGCAGAGCAACTTGATCTCAGATTTCTCTTTTTCTAGACCAAACGTGTTTAGCATGCATGGTCTCTTCCCATATTCCATGCTACTACCCCCTATTATCATTCATGTTACCTTTTTTTTTGCACCCATTTAAATCTATCTGTGTCCCTTCTCCAATACTGATACCAGAACTAGCAGCAGTACTCCAGCTGAGGTCTCATATATGCCCTATGTATGAGCCGTCACCTTTCTGGATCTTCTAAAAAAGTTCCGCCTTACACACCCAAATACATAAGTAGCTTTCTCAGATGCTGATTCACCCTGCCTTCCCTGTTCGAAGTCTATTGTTATAATACTTTGTTCACGTTCTTACTTCACCAGCCCTAATTCAGTCCCTTCTTACTTCAGTAGGAAGCAACATTTTCATAACCACCACTGTATCTGTCATTTTTGTCCGTTTGATAAGTTAACTGCTAAGATTTCACATCACTGAAAGATTGCCAAGACAAGTCTCTATACAGGATTAGGAACTGAACTTCTTCCTTTCCTGACCTCTATCTGTGCTGTGTGCTTGGCATAATATTCCAGGGCTTCATCTCCTTCTCCCATCTGTGCCCCAGGTTTCAGCATCTGTTGCAGTTCTTTGTTATGACGAGCCAACTGGGGGGGAAAAAACATGTTTTCAGAAGTTAGGGAATTACTCTTTTCATTAAACCTAGTTATTTCAATAAACATGGTTAATCTGAAGATACATATGAAAGACATTATCAAACTGAACATCCTACTCAGAAATTTAAAACACTGAGCTAAAAAATTTACAAACTGCATACCAACAATACAGCAAGGAAAAAAAAATGAACTTACAAGCCCACATCATTAATCAGTTTTCTATGACTCATTAAAGATTAGATTTTATAAGACACATGCTCAACCAAGCAAATGGTACATCTGCAACTGAAAGGAAATGCTAATTTTCGAGCTCAGCACGCTAGGGTTAGCAAGTGACAGCCATCTGCATTTTAACCATGGTTCAGTTCTCAATGTTGACACTGATGTCTGGAACCGATGACAGTTGTAGGTGGTAAATATTCTCATCTCACTTATACTAGGGTTGGGGTGGCAGTGGTGGGTGCATGTCTTCATAATCAGGATGGAATAGGGCAGATGGTGTGTAAAACTGATGCCACCTGATACATGCCAAGTTATAAGTACATAGTTCAGTTCAAATAAGGGTTTTTATCCATCTAGTCTGTCCTAAATTAAAGTTTCTACTGAGGTTGACAAGCTCCCTGCCCTAACTGCAAAGCACTGGGAAACACCTTTGCTCCCCGATGACCCCTTTGTGCCATTCTCATTTATACTTGAAACCCAAGATGGAGTCTGCATTCACCACTTCTGCTGGTAGCCTGTTAAATCTTTCCAGCACATTTCATTAAAGACAAATCCTTTTTAAATCTACCCCAACCCCCACCCACTACCAATCTTTGGTTATGAACCCTGGTGTTTTACTGAATCATTACTTCGATTAACTTGCTCAAACCCTGCCTGTTGACTCCACATTTGTATTTGTTTTGTCTTATTCATTTTCCCCCATGATGGGACGAAAAAACTGGGCCCAGTTATGTGGGTCCAACTGCATTGCCTTCCAGTCTCCCACAGCAGGTTTATTCTAAGTGAATTATATCTGCCTGCATTGTGCCAGTGTAACCCCCGTTACCCAGGGTTACTAGAATCCCAGTACGACCCAGTGGCAGGCAGGGACAGGCAGCTAGTGAAACTCCAGTTAAATGAATTTCACTATGTCTTGCTCTGCTTTCAGTCTCTGCTGAGCTGGAGCCATGACATCATTTAGAACTGTCGTAGCTGCACAAGCCACACTGGAATGTTGCAGCTAGGGAAGTTAGGATAGAATGTTGGGGAATTTGAAGTCAGTTCAGTAGTAGTCTGTAGCAGAGTGTTGAAGAGGTATGCTGCAGCTGCAGGCCCTCAGCTCTGACAAAGAGCTTTTTTTTGTTAGAGGTGTGTGTTCTCACCTGAAGAGGAACACAAAAAGAGCCTGGTGAAGTGGTAGAGACCCTGGTCCAGCTAAGGGAAGAAGAAGCTGCCTAATTTTAAGTTCATGCTGAGGCACCAGAAGTTTTGGATGAGAGTTCAGTGAAGAAGAAAAAGCCTGTGGGGCACCTGCAACCAAGGAGTGAGCCTGCTCTGATAAAGGGCCAATGTGTTTTCACCTGAGATAAGATGAAGTTAAGTGACTGTTACTGTGGGGTCAGGAAAAGACAGCCAAGTACAGTTTTTAATGTTGTGGGAATTGGACTGCTCAACTCTGGTGGGGTCTAGAGCAATGGACACAGCCACTGTTTAAGTATGTTTCAAGTTCAGCACAAGCGGGATGGAAGAACAGTAGATTAAATGTGACGTACATTTAAAGAGAATTTAAACAGTAAAGTGTTTTCAGAGGATGAGGTGTTAAAGTCCAGAGAAATGGCCGGGTATGAATTATGAGAGTGAGAGGTGGGAGACCCCTCCCATCAGTAGTAACCAAATTCACCTCTACGGGTTTGCTTTGGGACACCTGTTGCTTTCTCTCAGGTACTTGGCCAGTGCCTGAGGAAAGCACCCAGACATGGGACTGATGAAGAAGATTCCCTGATGGAGCCAGAAGTGCTCAGAGGTGGTTTAGGGAGCTACCGAGGAATGTTCCATGCTACATGGAAACTGTCCAAAGGGCTGGCATGAGAGCTGAGCCATGGAAGAAAGGTAGTCCAGAGGGCTGGCAAGGGAGCCGAGCCAGGGAAACCGAAAGAGTCTAATTAGGGCAGTGTGCCCTGTGTGTTCTCATACCCGAGGGTTTCAGCGTAAAGAGGATGTGTTCTGATCTCCATAAATCTGCATTACCAGGAGTGTAGCCCCGTGGGGGTCCATCTATGCTTTGTTATTCTGTTGGATGTAAATAAAAGTCACACTTTAGAATCCCAACTTCTGGTATTGGACATTACAGTTATTGCTTCCTGTGTCCGGAGTTATTTGGGGGCCCCTGTGCAGAGTAGCCAAACCTAGCCAACATGCCGAGTGACACCTTTCTCCCCAAGTTTCAACTTATAAAAATGGAGGCACCGCGTCATAGGACCCAGGTCCCTCAACCTGTTCACTAGCTACACAGACAGGGGTAGTAGCCCTCTCAGTTTAGTGCCGACTGGGGGTTACATCAGAAAACATGATAGAATGCAACATCTCACTGTCATACTGGAACAAGGTATACAAAGATAGCATACAGAGGCCAGGAGCTGAGGTGGAGAATATGGGTTCACACAGAGTTGTGACTCACTGGAACGCTTTATCAAAGGAGTTGTTTACAGTTCAAATTTAGCTACATTTAAAGACAAACTGCGCAGGTATCTACAAACCTGTGTTTGTTAGTATCACCCAATAATTATGTACAGACAGGCTGAATGGGCATATTCCTCCCTCCCTCCCTCCCTCCTGTTGGTTACTCTTATGTTGTGAGACCTTTAAATACCAAAAGGATATTAACATATTAATAAAGTGGAGAGCAGTGCCCTGTTCACAAGAAACAAGGACAAGGTAACAAGAGGGCATGGAAGGAAAGTGGTGGGGGAAGCTTTAAGAGGAATGTTAGGAAGTTCTTTACAGAAAGAGTGGTGGAGAAGTGGAATGTGTTGCCAGAAGTAGTGAGCAACATGGAGTCCACTGCTGCCTTCAAACACAAGTGGGATAGGCACAAGAGAACAGTCCAAACTAGAGGAGGGAGGGAGAGTGGGCAGTCAAGGGAAGGGATTTATAGACTGAAGGGGTTGGGGCAGTTGAAATACAGTCAGGCTTTTGGTAGGCGAGCTCTGATCCAGCATTTGGCAGGCTATGGAGGTAGGCAGGCAGACTCAATGGGCCACTGCGCCTTTTCCTACTATCTACATCTAATGTGTCAATGTCTGTGTCTCTGTAAAAGCTTAGTGATATTCCAGTTTTCTGCAAAAAACACTGGCAGTTGCTATCAGAAGGATGCAAAACTCATAACATTCCCCTCTTTATTTTTTAAAAAGATGCACAGGAAATCAGGAAATCTACCCATTACAGTTCATCTGTTCCTTCTGCATTTCCTGCTTCAAAAACATACTTCTCCACTGTGATGTCACAACCTGTTGCCATGGAAAACATTTTGATGTCACGAGCAGAAGAAGGTGACTTCATGGCAGGAAAAGCAGCTGGAACCAATAAAGTCTACAGAGCTAAAATCCTGTTTTCATGTCAACTGTCTCCAGTAATATATAAAGAAAAATTGAATGTCCAGAAATTAGAATTTTGCGGGAATTTTGTGCACCGGCATTCAGCTGATACCACATGTGAATTTTTGCTAGGAATTAGAAAATTGCTTTAAAGAGCACAGGGCTTTGAAAATGAACAAAACTTAATGTGCTAATGATATCCAGCAATTCCTTGAGAGGTTAGGGTAGGCATAATCTAATGGTCAGGTAACCAAATATCATCATAGACTGAGGAATGGCAACTAGAAAGGAGATGCTCTGTTCATTGTACTAAACAGAGACTCCAATTAGCAAAACTCCAGCTCTGATAATATTTTTCATCCTGATATTTTTTTTTCTTTCATCTTCTTCCCCCCCATTGACTGGCCCCCTTCTGTTCTACAGTCCCCTCAATCCCCATCACCCACTATCGCTGGGACTTACTGTTCCTCCACAGCCTACTCCCAGTGGCAGGGCTGCCAGAGGTACCCCAGGGGGCCTCACTTTGTCCGGTGAGTTCTGGGCCCAGTCGCCGGTCTCGGATCTGTAGCGAACTGTGAGCCCCCTCTTGCCACAGCTGGTGCTCTTTCCTCCATTTTCATTCCTGATCAAACACTCCATGGAATGGATGGCTTGATGTGTGCAAGCCAAGGATGCTTACATCTTTCACTGGGGTGCATCCCCCTCCCAATCCACGGCTCCAGCCGCATCTCCACGTATGGTCACCTAGGTGGTGATGCTGCAACAGAACTAGTCCCCCTCCAAGCAGAAGAGCATCTTCTGGAATGCCCAATCCCAACCCCCCAAACTGGCTGCAGGGTTTTAAATAATTAATTAGCATTTTTTTTCCTTGGGACTATACTAACTGTACAGAAAGTATTTATATGGATTTTCTAGAAGTGCTGTGCTTGTTTAACACAGTGAGGCAAGAGCTACGCATTTTCACAAAGATTTAGCATTTTTATGAGCAAAACGCTAATCAATTTTTAGAGTTAAATAAATCCCTGCAGCTGGCACCCCAATGATGTAGTTTTGCTTCTGAATGTGGGTTGCCAGTACTGTGAGAGGTAATGCTACCATTGTGCCAATGGCAGGTCCAACTTGCTGTTCTTTACATCAAAGCTTGTATTTGGTTCATCCTGCCTCCCACCATCCCAATGACAATAATCTCCCACTGCCTTTATGGCTGCCGTCAAATAGGGATTCAGACACATGGTGCACCAAAGGGCTGCCATATCAGGTGTGGCTGGAACTGGACAAATGCAACGTTGAATGCTGCAGACACAGACGGTACCATCTTCCATCCACTGCCCACTATAGTATAGTGACCAGACTGTTCCTCTTTATGTAATTTTTTTGTTCCTTGACCACCCATTTAATACTGCAACAGCAGTAATGCAATCCCTATGCAGGAGTACTTCTCAGTGACATAAGTGACCACTGTCCCATAGCTGCCATTAGATCAACAATCAAGCCACCCAATCCTGCAAAATTCCTCCCACGAAGGTCAAAAAAGAACTTTAATATTACAGGATATCTCCATGATCTGTGCCACACCACACGCTGGCTAAGAATTCTATCTCACAGCCTCAATAGAGTCAGCTCTTCAAATCCTAAATGATATAATCATAAGTGCCCTCAATTCACATGCACCTCACCAGTGTCAGAACCAAACTCAAATCCTGTCGCTGGTTCTCTGCCGACCTTAACCAAGACTGCTTGCCAGAGACAAACTCTGGAAAAGGGCAAGAAAGACAAAGGACCCAAATGACTGGCTCCAATTCAGAAAAGCCAGAAACTCCTGCACAAAACAAGTAAGAAAAGCCAAGGCAACCTCTACACAGCTGAACTAGATGCCTCCTGTAATAACCCTTCCAGGTTCTGGGGTACCATAAAGGGCATCCTAGGTCAAACCTCTACCCCTGTCTTACCATCCAAAATTCAATTAAATAATATTGAAATCACCGACAAGCAAAATATCTTGAATGCCTTCAATGACCATTTCACTACAGCTGGCCTGGCTTCTACTCTCTCCTGCAAACCTATTAAGATCATCTCTAAACCTACAATCTACTGAGAGTCAAAAGGTTGCTTCCACATTCTCATTCAAATCAATATTGTTCAAAGAAGTAGAAGACCTCCTACCCAACTAGATACCACCAAAAGTGCAGGTGCAGACTCCTGGATCCCTACTTTCTAAAAGTAGCACTGTATGCCTTAACCGCCCTCACCCATCTCTTCAATCTATCACTTGTCACTGGTACTATCCCCTCAATATGGAAAACAGCTCAAGTGTTTCCATTACTTAAGGCAGGTGATCCCATGGACCTCAATAATTATAGGCCCATCTCCATCTTACCAATACTATCCAAGATGCTTGAGAAGCTGGTAAACTCTCAGTTAACTGCCTACCTTGATACCAACAATCTCCTAAATCCAGCTCAATCTGGGTTTAGATCTATGCATAGCACCATCTCTGCACTAGCAAAAGTCACAAATGACTGGCAGACTGCCCTAGACAAAAAGAATAATACCTGTGCTGTGTTTCTGATTCTAAGCAAAGCCTTTGACACTGTGGATCATGATCTTCTAATCACCTCACTAAACTCCATAGGCCTTGACTCACTCTCTATTAAATGGTTCAGATGCTATCTCTGGAAGGCTACAACTGGTAAAGAATGATGGTGATCTATCTACCCTAAGCCACTCCTAAGAGGTGTACCGCAAGGCTCCATCCTGGGTCCCATCCTTTTGCCATTTACATCAACAATATTGACTCCAATCTCTCTTCTAATATCCACCTTTTGCAGATGACACTGTACTTTATGTGAGCGATCCTCACCATCAAAAGCCTGTGAGCTCCTACAGTCTCAATTCTCCTCCTCCAGCATAACCTATTAAAAAAGAAATTATTACTAAATGCTAAGAAAATCAAAGCTATGTTCTTTGCCCACAAGAACTGTTCTTCCACTATCCCATCATTCACCCTCCCACAACTCTCTACCATCCTTGGTGAAAATCTGGAATATGTTGACAAATTCAAATACCTAGGAGTATGGATAGACAATAAACTAGACTATACTACCCACGTTGAAGAGCTCCTGAAAAAGCTAAGACAAAGACTTGGTCTATTCTATAGAATCAAACACTACCTGACCAAAGATTCCAAACAAAGATTAATCCTTGCATCATTCATGTCCCTCATTGATTATGCTGACTTCCTCTATGGTCATTGCTCCCTCCCATCTAAACAAACTAGACACCCTGTATCATAGAGCTATTAGATTCATTACTGACCTTCCCTCTAGCACCCATCATTGCTCTCTCTACAATGCAGTCAGCTGGACATCCCTGCAACATAGAAGAAGAAAAATGCTGCTACCTGGATCTACAAAGCTCTGACAAACAAACTCCTTCCTACATCTCAGACTGCTTCAACCAGATCACATCCAGGCCTCTACACCTTGAGGATCAACAAACTGATCCTGCTGAAGATTCCTATCACCTGCACCGGTATGGAAGAGCTGCAATCAGTTATTCCCTGGCACTTATCTGGAATTCTATCCAAAGACATTGAAAATGGAAACACTGATCCCCTTACATCCTTCCAAAAGCTGTACGCCAGCCTAATCCCAGATTCATGCAATTGCTTCCACAAGGCCTAGTCCTCCCACCCCCACCCCCACACCCTCTCTCCCCACCCCCTTCTAAAGCTCCTCCTATTCTTCTATCATTCCTCTGGTCCTTTCCACATCAAACCTCAAACATATATGCCCACCCATGTACCATTATCCAAGCCTTATCCCTACCAGACTGTTTATTTCTCACCTTTAATAGGTTTTTGGTTTACTGTCCTTTGCCTTGTATATATGTAAATAATTGTACATCTATCTCACTCATAAATGTTTGTATTTGTGCTATTTCAATATCATGTTTTTGTATACACTCTGTAACCTTTTTTGTTATGACCACTCAGGTCCATCTTGTAAATGAGCTATGCTCAATGATGTTCGCCTGAATAAATAAAGATTTTGATTGATTGATTGATTGATTAATTTGTCAGTTTCAGATATCCTGTAGACTAGATATTTGTTTTGGTGAAAGAAGCATCCCCATGGCACAAGGTATACACAATTTTTCCTCCTAGCACAAAGCCAAAACAACATAGAAACACAAACTTTGATGGCAGATAAGGGCCGCTTGGCCCACCTAGTCTGTCCATTTCCCTACCTATTGAATAAGCTGCAGATCCTAGTTACACAACAGCCTACTTCCTCCTACCCCCCACTAGACTTGCCTTATGTCTGTCCCATGCATTCCTGAATTCCCCTACTGTTTTCTGACCCCACAACCTCCACAGAAAGGCCATTCCACATGTCCACCACCCTCTCTGTGAAAAAAAACACTTCCTCACGTTGCCCTTGAGCTGTCCCTCCTCTATCTTCAAATTGTGCCCCCTTGTTCTTGCACATCTCTTTCTGAAAGATGCTACCCTTTTGGACTTGGATTCCCTTGAGGTACTTGAATGTTTCTATCTTGCTCCCCCCCCTTTCCTTGACGGTTTCCATATTAATCTCCTTTAGTCTCTCTCTCCGTATGGCTTTTGGTGTAGACTCTGCACCATTTTAGTTGCCCTCCTCTGGACTGCCTCCATCCTGTCTGTGTCCTTACGGAGACGGGGTCTCCAGAACTGCACACAGTACCCCAGATGGGGTCTCACTAACTGTCTGTACAAAGGGATAACAACTGCATGTTTTCTACTGGTGATGCCTCTCCCTATGCATCCCAGTATACCCCAGCCCTCCTTACTGCCTTCACACATTGCCTACCTACCTTTAGGTCATCTGATCTGACTACCTCCCTGGTCCCTTTCCATGTTTGTTGTTGTTAGTATCCCCTCCCCCCAAACTGTGTACTCTTCCCCTGGGTTTCTGTTTCCCAGGTGCATTACTTTGTATTTCTTTGCATTGAATCTAAGCTGCCATACTTTTGACCATTCCTCCAACCTTGCCAAGTCCCTTCTTATCCCCCGTCAACCCTGTTGCAGATCTTTGTGTCATCTGCAAAGAGGCATACTTTTCCTTCCAGTCCCTCCACAATACAAAGGTACAAAACAGCCAGCAGAATAAAGCCATTTGGTCTATAGAGTCTGCTCAATTTTGCAGCTAGCACCCCTACTCTGCAGCTGCCCCTCCCACAGCCCACCATTTTGCCCTATCCCAGCCCCTTTTGAAACATCCCACTGTTTTACAGGCCACCACCTCTGCCGGTGGTGCATTCCACCCTGCTACCACCCTTTCGGTAAAGAAATGCATCATCTCCCTCCTAAACCTTCCACCCTCCAATCTCATGTCATGACCCTGAGTGTCTCTCCCCACCTCTCCTTGAACAGTCCCTCCATGCCTGTCCTATTTATTCCTTTCATGTACTTAAAGGTCTCAATCATATCCCCCCCATCCCTTCTCTCCTCCAGAGAGTACATGTTCAACTCCCTCAGTCTGACCTCATATGGTAACTCCCCCAGACCCATGATCATCTTTGTTGCTCTGCGTTGCATCCCTTCCAGCAATCTAATGTCCCTCTTTAGGCAAGGGTGCCAAAAGTGAACACAGTACTTCAGGTGGGGTCTGATCAGCGATCTGTACAACAGCAGAATCACCTCCCTCCTCCTAGAGATTATACGCCTTGCAATACAACCCAGCACCTTTTTGCCCACTGTTGCTGCTTTCCTACACTGTGCTGAGTTGTTCACTACTCCTGTAATGAGCACCCCAGATCTTTCTCCTCCTCAGTCACAGCAAGCTGCAGTCCCCCAGATGGTAGCACCTCTTTGGATTCTTTGTCCCTAAATGCAGCACCTCACATTTTTTGGCATTGAAATCAAGTTGCCAGGTGTCAGACCATGTCTCCAGCCTTGTTAGATCTTCCTGCAATCCCTGCAAACCCCCCTTGGTCATCCATCACTGCTCCCATCTTGGTGTCGTCCACGAACAGACTGATCTTGCTATTTACACCCAAGATGTCTGCAATAAATACCCCCAAATAACACCGGCCCCAGCACTGACCCCTGTGGGACCCTGCTCGTCACTGCCCTTGGGGATAATAATTCACCTCCCACCACCACCCTCTGCTGCTGTCCCTGCAGCCAGTTCTCCATCCATCCCACCAATTTTTCCCCTGCCCCTGTGCCTTTTAGCTTACAAGCTAATCTCCCATGTGGTACCAAGTCGAATGCCTTACTGAAGTCCAAGTACAGGACATCCACTGCATGCCCTTTGTCCGTTTCCCTAGTCACCCAGTCATAGTAGTCCACTTGGTTGGTGTGGCAGGATCTGCTCTTGACAAAGTCATGCTGCCGACTGTCCTGCACCCCACTGACCTCCAGCAGGATCACCAGCCTCTCCTTCAAGATTGTTTCCATCAGTTTCCCCACTATGGACGTGAGACTCACTGGTCCATAATTCCCTGGTTCATCTTTGGGACTGCTCTTATGGAGTGGAACCACTTGAGCTATCCTCCAATCCTGAGGTACACACCCAGAGTCCAGAGAGGCATTAAACAGGTCCACCAATGGGCCTGCGAGTACTTCTGCCATCTCCTTCAGTACCCTGGGGTGTATGCCAACCGGTCCCGGTGCCTTGTCCACCCTCAGTGCCCTTAACCCCTCTGGCACTCTACCTTCTGAGATTTCCTCATCTGTCACCCACTCCCCCTCTGATCCTATCCTCCCCGAACCTTAGGTATCCCCCCCCCCCTTACTCTTCAGTAAAAAATGAGTAGAGGTAGTCGTTAAGTGCTTCTGCCTTTTCATCCCCTTTTTCCACCCATTCCCCTCCTTCTTAATCCATACTATACGGTTCTTACAACCCCTTTTCTCCCTGATGTACCTGAAGAAGTCTTTTCTCCCCTCTTTAATTCCCTTCACCAGCCTGAGCTCCCTTGACACCTTTGCTGCCCTTACTTCCTTGGTCACCTCCTTTGCTTTCTTCAGGTACTCCTCCCTGTCCTCCCCCTCCCTGTTCTCCTGCATCGCCTACCTATTGGCGACTCTTTTCCTCCTCACCCTGCTTATGACACCCTTGCTCATCCAGCTAGGTTTCTTTGCCCTAGCTGCAGGAATTTGCCTCCACTATCCCTAGCTTAACGAGTTCTCACCTCCGATTTGTGTCCATATTAGGCTGAATTCTGTTCAGGAACCCTTGCATAACTTCACCCATCTTTTTAAAGTCAGCCCTTCTAAAGTCTGGCACCTTTGTGCCAGATGTCCCCCTCTCCCTGACCAGCTGCAACTGGAATCATACTGTCCATTGGTCACTCCCCGCCATTGGTTCCTCCACCCTCAGATCCTTCACCCACTCCCCGTTAGACAGTATGAGGTCAAGTGTATTTCCTTCCCTAGTTAGTTCACTGTCCAACTGCATCAGGAAGTTATTCTGGAAGGCATCTAGCATTATCTGTTCCCGTCTACAATTGATGTCAGGTATCTCTCACTCCACTCCCAGCAGGTTGAAGTCACCTACTATCACCACCCCACCCTTCTCACAGTTCCTCTGGATCTGTTCCACCAACACCCCGTCTTTTCCGATTGGGAGGGCGGCCTGTACACCACCCCCAACTGTAGTGTCCTGTTTTTTTGATCCTGGATTTGCATCCATAGAGCCCCTGCATCTCCCTCTTCCATAACACACTTTAGCCCCTCCTTCACATAGAGCGCTACCTTCCCCCTTCCTCTTAACTCTATCCTTGCAGGATAGTCTGTAACCTGGAACCACCAGGTCCCAGTCATGATTTTGGGTGGGCAATGTCTTGGTGATGGCTGCAATGTCCACCCTTCCCTCCGCCATAAGAGCCTGTAGTTCTGCATTTTTATTCTTCAAGCTTCTAGCATTTAAGGATACCACCCTCCATCCCCTTTCTTTTCTCCCCTCCTCCCTCTACCTTTATGGCCCTCCCTGTATTGTTTGCGCCTCACCTTATTCACTGTTATGGGGGTTAAGCCCATATGGTTTCCCATCTTGAGGTGTCTGATCACCTCGATCCCTTCTACCACCCCCCTCTCCTAGTTTAAATTCTCCTCAATATACTCCCCAAACTTTTGCTTCAGTACTTTCTTCCCCTCTTCGTTTAAGTACAGTCTATCTTTAGCAAATAGACTGCTGTCCTCCCAGGTCACCCCACCTCCTACCAGCCCACACCCTTTTCCTGACACCAGGTTGCCATGTCATTCATTAAACTCCTGAATCCTCAGTTTTCTTGCCATACTTGCCCTTGGGACTGGAAGTACATCGGAGAAGATCACTGATCTTCCTGCCCCCTTGCAAATTGAACCTAAATCCTCAAACCTCCTTTTGAACTCATCCAACGTCCCATCAGCCAGGTCATTCGTCCCTACGTGCAGAGATAGATGTGGTTTTTCCCTACCCTTTCTGGCATATTTTAGTAATGATTGCCACACCTTATCCACCTTCATTCCTGGCATGGCTTCCACCCAGACCCGACTATGCCTCTCTCCCTTGCTACCCAACCTGATCCCTCTCAGTATTGAGTCTCCTAACACTAAGATCCCACACCTTTCTTTCCTGTCACCCCTCCCATCCTCCCTTTCCCTCCCTGTCCTAACTCCTCCTTCCTCCTGCACACTATTCCCCCCTTTTGCCCCTGTTATACTACCCTCTTCATTACTCCCTCCTGTGCTCATTCTATCTTGACACACATTAGGTTCTTTTCCCTTCTCACCCCCACTCTCTGTCCTATTTCTCTCTATTACCCTGGACTGTTCTTCCACAGCACCTTCTCCTCTATCCGTCATTCCCATCCATGGCCAGTACCTGTTTGAGCCTATTGTATACCTATGTGTAGCAACTCTGGCCCCTGTTCCTTTTGGCCCCCCGTCTCCTGCACTTGTATCTCGCCCCTTTGTCCCCAGTGTGGACTGTTCTCTCCATCTCCTGTCCCTTCTTCTGTTTACCCAGTTACAGTCTGTGCTTCCCATTTCCTCTTCTCTTTCTGTCCAAAACATTTCCCTCTTTAACCTTAAAATCTCATCCTCCAGAATCCCTAGTCTTTGACAAACTGGGCACTCCCCCAGCCTCCACAAGATGCTCATGAATATGGCTGCTCCACAGTTATTACACCCCACAATCCTCCCTCTTCCGTATCCACTACTCCCCTCCTGCTACCGATCCTCCCCCCGGTGCATCACCCCTTCATGTCCTTTCCACAGACTTCCACAATCATTTTCCCCTATCCATTCTCTCCTCTGTGCCCCCCCACGCACAGCTATTCTACCCGTGTTGGCCCTCCAGGTGTCCTGCTGCCCCCTGGTCCACCTACCTTTCCATTGTCCCCAACCACCCAAGTTGCCATACCTCCCTCCAGTACATCCTTCCCTGTACTGCTCCATTTTCCTTCTGCGATACTGCCCTAGCCCTCTTTATTACAATGGTATATATGTCACAACTACTACCCAATCAGTTTCAAATTCCCAGATTTCCCTTCTCACAGTACTAGATTCCCTGTACCTTGATTCTACTTACTCAGCCCCAAGTCCCCAGAGTCGTAGTTCCTTGATCCCACAGTAATCTGCCTCAGATTCCCAGAGTAATGGACAACATACCCCAGTAACAGTTCTAGAATCACATTACCTTGATTTCATTTGACCAACCTCAAAATCACAGAGCCAAAGTACCTCGATTCACCCCAAAGATCCAGTATTTTCCTACACAGTTCGAAAGACACAATATCTTGATCCCAGAGGGAGTCCAAACACATTTGGTGATCACAGACCCTTTCAGATTGGTTCTTTCTTTTCTGCACACATTCCTTGCACCCCTGGCTATCAAGCAGTACCATAATTTACTTCATGACCTCACCTATTCAGTAGCTCACAGTAAAGTCTCTACTCAGTTTATTTCAGGGTGTGGTGTGTGTGGCTGTGTTGTGTACTGCAATGAGATGGCTAACAGTGTGTGTATGCAGTCAGCTGGTACCATATGTCATCACAGGCCAACGGTATAAAGGAAGTGATGCACTGGGGGGGGTAGGTGTGAGGTGGGGGGTTTGGGCCCCTCCAGAGACAATCAGCTACACCAGAACTCCCCCCCCCCCCCAGAAACCCTCAGCTGCACCACAAACTCCCCCAAACAGGTACCTTTCCAAATGAAGCCAGAAAAGCAACCTGGTACCAATTTAAATCTACACTAAACTGGAAAAGAAACAACAGTAGTAATAAACAAAAATCACATTCACTTCCCTGAAATGAGACTGATTCCATTCCCCCTTCCAGCCCTTTCTGAGAATCTAAAGGTAGCCCAGCTGCAGCAATGTCACCTATATAGACATTGAAGAGGACCGGTCCCAGTATTGAACCCTGCAGTACTCCACTAGTAACCCCCATTTCTGCGAAGTGGACTTCGTTTACTATTACCCTCTGCATCCTGTTGTCCAGACAGTTTTTTTTTTTTTTTTTTTTTTTTTAACCAAGGCTACCATCCTGGGACCCACTCCCAGGCTGGCTAACTTGTTTATTAATCTTTTGTGTGAGACTGAGTCAAATGCCTTGCTAAAGTCTAGGTAGGCCATGTCCAGCCCCTCTCTGGTCTACTACTTTGGTCACCTGACCCAGTCAAAGAAATCTATTAGATTCATCTGACATGGCCTTCCTGCTGTGAATCTATGCTGCCTTGGGTCCTGTGCCCCGCTGGCCTCTAGGTACTCAGTTCTTTCTTTCAGAAGTGACTCCATCATTTTCCCTACCACTGAGGTCAAACTAACAGATCTGTAGTTTCCTGCCTCTGCCTTGCTCCCACTTTTCTGAAGGGGAATCACATCCGCCCTCCTCCAGTCCTCAGGTACCACACCATCCTCCCGTGATTTGTTAAACAGGGTAGTCAGTGGTGTCACTAGTTCTCCCCTTAGTTCTTTCAGAATTCTGGGGTGAATTCCGTAGGCCCCATTGTTTTGTCCACGTTCAGTTTTAGGAGTTCTTTCAGGACTCTTTCTTCTGTGAATGGACTGGTATTGACCCCCCTATCCAGAGTGCTTCTACTTTTTGGTTTAGGTATCTTCCCCTCCTCCTCTTTGTGAATACTGAGAAGTATTCGTTCAGTATCCCTGTTTTTTCACTATCACCTTCACCCACCCACCCACCCCTCCCTTTATTAAGCCTCACTATCACTTCCTTGGTCTTTCTTTGCTCCTTAATGTACCTATAAAATGTTTTATCCCCTTCTTAATTGAGCAGGCTATCTTTTCCTCAGTTTGGACCTTTGCTATTCTGACTGCCTTCCCCACTTCCTTCTGCTTTAACTGATACAGTTCTGTTTCCTTATACTTCCTGAATGCTATCTTTTTCTCCCTAACCTTTCTCGCCATCTCTTTTGAGAAACACAGTGACTTTTTCCATCATTTTGTTTTATTTGCTTCACACAAAGGCTTGTTGCCTCTGTGTTGGCAGTTGATGTTTCCCCATTGTTGCTAATAGCTTGGCAGAAGACACCAAGAGAAAGGACTGCTGTGTGACTGAACTTCTCTGCTGGGACTAAAGTAGAAGAACTTTTGTATTTGGACCTTTAATTTAGGGTAAAACTAACATACAAAACAAAACAAAAAAGTGTGTGTTTGGTTAACTGAACTGAATGGGTAACTGAAAAGCCATCTAGGTGTAAATCTCAGGTGACTGAAAGGACTTAACTGCTGTGAGGTTTAAATTACTTGTAGAAAGATCTGGCAAGTAGGGGGAGTGGCTTAGCTAGAAGGAAGCTACATTTAAAGACTGCCTTAGAAAGATTCTGCTAATAGCTTGGCAGAAGACACCAAGAGAAAGGACTGCTGTGTGACTGAACTTCTCTACTGGGACTATATTGCCCTCCTTCCATCCTTTCCAGCCCCCCACCCAAAGCTAGTTCTATTTTTATAAGCACAGGATTTGACTGACAACAGGAACTTCCTGTTTAGGGACAGGAAGTGAGTGATCACAGAACCACCAAGGACCCACCATCCTAGAAGGGGCAAGAGTAGCTCTCCGGCCCCCTCTAGCTGCTGGAGGTCTGCCTCTGAACAAGTAAGTGGTCTACTGAGAAATATAGGATATTCTTGTCTCAGAACAGGACAATCAGGAGCTTAAAGGGCACACAGGCAGAAAGTAAGGAGAGAGAGAGAAAAACAGACGAAAGAGTAAGGATTGCAAACAGTTAAGGGGTCAGAAATAAGACATGATTGGAGTGATGCAGTGCAGTGGCTGTGGAGCAGCAGTCTTCCGGGAGATGTTCTGGAGGATGCGGTGTTGTCCCATCTGCAGGCACCTCTCTGGGCTGAGGGAGGAGGTTGCTCATCTCCAGGCTGAGTTGGCCAGGATTTGTGGGACCTCCTCTTCCACCCAGGGACCACCAGTGCCACTGCCGTTGCCTCAGAGGTTACCAAGAAAGAGGAGCGGTTGGACCACAGTGGGCTCAGGGAGGGTGAGGGTGGTGGAACAGAGGCACATCCCTCCAGTTGTACCTCCACATCCCTATGCCATTCTGGCAAAGTGTGGCCTCTATGGAGGCACCTACAGTGGAGACCAAGGAGGATGCTGGGAACCTCCACAAAGGAGACCCACAGGAGGGTGGCAGGGGACCCTGCAGGGGAAGGAAACAACTCCTGGTGGGGGAATCCATTGTTAGGAAGGTAGAACTGGGCAAGGAAGGGGAGAGGGAGGTAAGGTGCCTGCCTGGCGCCATGGCTTGGAGGGACAGGGAGCGAATCCTCAGGATTGCCGGAGCAGCTGCACAGGGGAGGGAGCTGGATGTCATTGTCCACCTAGGGACAAATGACCTGGCTAAGAAAGGGATTAGAGAAGTGCAGGAAGAGTTTGTGGAATTGGGAGGGCCTTAGTCAAGTAGCACGACGGTAACCTTCTCGGAGGTGCTACCCATCTATGGCATAGGAGAGGCTAGGGTGTTCCATACCATGGGATTCAATCAGTGGTTGAAAACTGGTGTGGAGCTCAGGGATTTGGCTTCATTGGGGACTGGGGTCCACCTGAGTGATGCAAGCCTATACTGGCATGATGGCCTGCATCTGACCGGAGGGGAACCAGGATCCTAGGTGATAGGTTTAAATGCTTCATTGGCAGCTTTTAAACTAGCCAAGGGGAGGCACTGGAAAGGAGCAGGAAATCCTAGCCCCCAAACAATCACAGTAGTAAGTGTGGCAAACACCAACATGGAGGTGTTGATAGGGAGAAGGGCAGGGGTAAATGGAGAAAGTGACAAAGGCAAGAAGGACAGGGATGGGGCAAAAGGGTGAGCCATCAGGAAATGGAGGGTAATGAGTACCAATGCTCGTAGTCTGGGCAACAAGCTCCCTGAGCTGGTGGCCTTAATGGAAGAGGGATGCCTGGATATCGTAGCAGTCACAGAAACATGGTACACAGAGAACCATGACTGGGATGTTAACATACCAGGGTACATAACCTACAGGAGAGACAGGCAGGGAGAAGAGGGGAGGAGTAGCTCTATGTAAAGGAAGGGATAAAAGCAACTGAACAAAAGAGTAAACAGGGAGGAGAGGAGGCACGGGTACCTTTGAGACTGGAAAGGGCACCACAATCCGCACAGGGTGTGTACAGACCCCCATGTCAGGGAAGGAATGGACAAGGATATGATGGAAGGAATTCTTAGAATGGCAGAGAAAGGGAGATACTGTTGATGGGAGACCTGAATATGCCAGATGTTAACTGGAGCATTTGTTGCAGCCACATCCAAGAGCAGGGCCATTCTTGACGCCTCTACAGGTGGCAGGCATTAGACAGCTAGTTTCGAACCCACTCGTGAGGGAGCAATCTTAGACCCTCAGACTCTCAAACAGGGGCAGTGAGAGGATCTCAGATCTAGAAGTAGGTTGCCATCTGGGGACAAGTGACCATCAAACAGTGTGGTTCACGTTAAACTCAGCTACAGAGTCAAGCCATACAAAAGTGAAGGTACTGGACTTTAGGAGGGCTGACTTTGGCAAGATGGGAGAGTGCCTCAGAAAAGCACTAGCAAACAGGCTAGAAGGAGGTGTGGAGCAACAATGGGGAATTATCAAAACTGCCATCACAGACGCAACAAGCCTTTGTGTGAAGCAAATAAACAAATCAAAACGAAAGAAAAAGCCACTATGGTTCTCAAGAGAGGTGGCTGTGAAAATCAGGAAGAAAAAGATAGCATTCCGGAAGTATAAGGAAACACAGATGGAGCAGGACAGAGAGCTGTACCAATTAAGGCAGAAAGAAGCAGGGAGGGAAGTCAGAATAGCAAAGGCCCAAACTGAGGAAAAGATAGCCAACTCAGTTAAGAAGGGGGATAAAACCTTTTATAGGTACATCAGTGAGCATAGAAAGACAAAGGGAGGGATAGTGAGGCTGAATAGAATGAACGGTGGGTGGGCAGAGGGGGACAGTGAAAAAGCAGGAATACTGAACTAATATTTCTGCTCAGTATTCACAAAAGAGGAGGGGGAAGTGCCTAATCCAATTAACAGAAGCACTCTTGATAGGGGGGTCAATCCCAGTCCTTTCACAGAAGAAAGGGTTCTGCAAGAACTCCTAAAACTGAAGGTGGACAAAGCAATGGGTCCTGATGGAATTCACCCCAGAATTCTAAAAGAATTAAGGAAGGAACTAGTGAAACCACTGGCTACTCTTTTTAATAAATCATGGGAGGATGGTGTGGTACCCGAGGACTGGAGGAAGGCGGATGTGATTCCCCTTCACAAAAGTGGGACCAAGACAGAGGCAGGAAACTACAGACCTGTCAGTCTGACCTCTGTGGTAGGGAAAGTGATGGAGTCACTTCTGAAGGAAAGAACAGTTGAGTACCTAGAGGTCAGTGGAGCACAGGATCCAATGCAGCATGGGTTCACAGAGGGAAGGTCATGTCAGACGAATCTAATAGATTTCTTTGACTGGGTAACCAAAGTAGTAGACCAGGGAGGGGCTGTGGACATGGCCTACCTAGACTTTAGCAAGGCATTTGACACAGTCGCACACAAGAGATTGATAGTCAAATTAACCAGCCTGGGAGTGGGTCCCAGGGTGGTAGCCTGGGTAAAACATTGGCTGGACAACAAGACACAGAAGGTAATTGTAAATGGAGTCCACTCTGAAGAAAGGGCTGTTACTAGTGGGGACCGCAGGGTTCAGTATTGGGTCCAGTCCTTTTAATGTCTTCATCAGTGACATTGCAGAGGGACTGGAAGGAAAGTATGCCTTTTGCAGATGACACAAAGATCTGCAACAGGGTTGATACACAAGGAGGTGTGGAAATGATGAAAAGGACTTGGCAAAGTTGGAGGAATGGTCAGACGATGGCAGCTAGGATTCAATGCAAAAGTGCAAATAATGCACCTGGAAACAAGAACCCAGGGAAGAATACACAATGGGTGGGGAGGTAGTAAACAACAAAACAGGAAAGGGACCTAGGGTAATCATATCAGATGACCTTAAGGTTAGCAAGCAATGTGAGAAGGCAGTAGGAGGGCGGGGTATACTGGGATGTATAGGGAGAGGCATCAGCAGCAGAAAACAGGAAGTTATTATCCCTCTGTACAGACAGTTGGTGAGACCCCATCTGGAATACTGTGTCCAGTTCTGGAGACCCCATCTCCACAAGGACATAGACAGGACAGAGGCAGTCCAGAGGAGGGCAACTAAATGGTGCAGGGTCTGCAAGAGAAGCCAGATGAGGAGAGACTAAAGGAGCTTAATATGTATACCCTGAGGAAAGAAGGAGAGGGGACATGATAGAAACTTTCAGTACCTCAAGGAATCAACAAAGTCCAAGAGGGTAGCATCTTTCAGAAAAGAGACTTGCAAGAACAAGGGACACAATTTAAAGATAGAAGGAGGGCGTTCTAGGGGCAATGTGAGGAAGTATTATTTCACAGAGAGGGTAGTGGATGCATGGAACAGCCTTCCTGAGGAAGTTGTGGGGTCTAAAACTGTGGGAGAATTCAAGAATGCATGGGACAGACATAAGGCAATTCTTGTGGGGGCAGGAAGATAAAGGCTGTTGGTTAACTAGGATCTGCGGCCTATCCTGTAGGTAGGGAAATAGGCAGACTAGATGGGCCTAGCGGTCCTTATCTGCCGTCAAAGTCTATGTTTCTATGTTTCCTCCACCCCTCCCTTCTTGCCCATTTGCTAGTGCTTTCGTGAGACACACTCCATTTTGCCAAAGTCAGCCCAGTACCCTCACTTTAGCTCATGTTACACCAGTGGTGAAAGTGGTTCAGAAGTAGTACAAGAACTGTATTCAAAACTGAAAACCCAGCCTTGCTAGGGGGGTGCGGCGGCATGCCCCCCCTGAAAAATTTTCAAAAAATTAGTCGATTTGGTACATTTTAGAGAATTCTGGATCACAATCTGTTTTGTAAACTGAATACTTTCAAGTTATATTTTAGTAATCTGTCTTCCTCAAAAAAAAGTTGATACAGGTTAAATAACTTAACATATTTAAAATGACTGGGGAGGGGGGACCACCACACTATGGAAGCAGCAGTTTCTTCGTGGATCAGTGATCGGAGGTGGGAGTGAGGGAACACCACACTACACTACAGAAAACGCTTTTACTTTATCGGGATCAGTTATTGGGAGGGACCACTACACTGTGAGAAAAATTTTATTTATTCAGGGATTGGTAATTGGAAGGGGGTACCCCTACACTATGGAAAACTGAGGATCAAATACTATTATGAGTTTCCACTACTGGCGTTTCTCTGAAGACCATTAAAACCCAGTTCCAAACCCCCCATCTGTCTTCACGATAATTTCCTAGCCCTTACCTTGCAACACTTAAAATGTAGGTCTTGGCTACACCTTATCATATATTTATATTTGTGTCAGATACAATATTAAAAAAAAAAAAAAAGCCACCTGATAGCTCTCTGTATCCCAGGTGGATCTGGTCAAGGCAGGTCATGTTATCCTTGGAACTGCCTCCCAACAACCACTTGATTGAACCAGTCTACCATTCCCCACTCCACACCCCTCTCAAGGCCCCCTCTGGATGCCATGAAGTGCCCTGTGGCAGCAACAGTCCCACACCTGCAAGACATCCTTTAATATATCTGCACCTTACTTCAGCCAACATCACTTTAGAGAGGAGCTCTAATTGTTTTCAAAATTACATCAAACTAAGTCTGTCTAGAATTCTAAAATAAAAACAAAACACAAATATAACTATGTCCCTAATTAAACCATCCTAAATGCTTAGAATACTAGCACGTCTAGCTATGTGTGTCATACAGTTATATATTAATACAAATTCAGTCTTGTTAGGGGCTTACAATAAGTAATTAGATAAATGAATAGTAAATGACCACTTAATCATTCCGCATTAGGAGACTACTTCTTTAAATATAGTCAGCTTTATAACCTGTACAGCATTTTTGGTAAGCTACAGCTGAAATAAACATTCCAATGATTCAAAGCCCAGCGTTCCTCAGTCGGGAGTCCAGCTGTGACGGAAAAGAAAACTTTTAGGTACGGAGCCTGGATAATCATTTACAATTTATCAAACATATCTGTTACTAAATTCCCATTTTAGGGTCCGCTACCTTAGTCAGATATTCAAGTTCATTATAGTTCCACCATGCAAGACCGGGGGAAATTCTGGCAGCTTTTTTCCCTAAAAGGGTCCCAATGCTACCCGCCCACATATTACAATTTACTCAACTGAAGCAGAGCTTAGCGAAAAGCAACCGGGAGCAGAGCAGTCCTGCAGCCATCTTCTCATTCATAGAATGATGCACAGCACTCATTCACTCAAATGACCCTTTATTATTCAGAAAAAAAAAAAAACCTGGGTCAAAAAGCTGAGAGCCTAATCAAACCCAGATTTACATTTACTACCCCCCCCCAAAAATATTACAGTAATCATTATTGCGCTTAGCACAACAGTGCATTGCCTTCTGACAGCTGAGCAAGTTCGACTACTCAGTTGAGAGGCTGTGACTTGTGGTGGGAAGAGCATGTGAGCCAAAGCCGACAGGACTATCCACAGAAGTGGCGCATTTCCCTTGGGCACCAACCTATTGAAAACCTGACAAGACTCGAGTACCTCCTCACTCCAACTTAATCCTCGAAGCACCAGCTCAAATTTTGTTGCTGTATCTCACAATGTTGACGAGGGGTGTAAACAAACCCTCCAACACTTAACAGATGAAAATAGCTACATGCGTGTTTCGAGGGGGGAGTCACACAGCCACCCATTTTTTTTTTTTTTTTTTTATTCTTTGTTAACCGGGTGGCCCAGTAGACAAAAGTGCTTGTTTTCTGGGGTGACCCAGGAGTTTTGGGTTGGTTAAGGGACTTGCTCAGAGTCGCACAGTATGCAAGTGTAGCTTGTGGGACTCAAACCCAGGTCTGCTGGATGTACCAAGCTCATTACAGCTTGTTATCTGGTAGACTGTACTGCCCGATAGCCCAGTGAGTCCTCAGGGACAGAGTTGGCTTAAAATGGTATGCTGCATTAATGTATAGGGCAGTCTGTGAGCTGGAGAGGGGACAATCTGCAGCACAGCCAAGAGGAGGGGTCTTAGGTACACTAGAAGAGAGCTAATGCCATCAGGAAGGGACTGTGAGGTGATCAGAGGGGTTGGGGAGGACTGGTGTTTGACTCAGTCAAAGTTAACGCATTCAATTTTATTTTCAGACTCATCCTCTAAACACGCAGGTGAGTCAAAGAAGAAAATCATGGCTACATCAAGAACTAACTCAAACTGTAACATCAGTGCCATACAGTTCCTGCAGCTGGTCACGTCAGTTGAGTTTTACCCCAATGAAGACACTGAATTTTCAGATTTATTTCTTGAAGTTTAGTAGTATCCCTTACCTCAGAGACAGACTGTTTAGCTGCTCAGTTTGTTTATGTTAGCTGGGCTTAGAGTTATTGTGCAGCACTGCATGTGAGGGGATCCATTGAGTTTCTTCACAGTCATGGTCCCCATGCCCGACCTGATACATATGACGTCGGGAGGCTCTCAGTAGTGCAGCAGGCACTGTTGGGCCAGGGGACGATCCACATCTATCTCCACCGAATCAGTTGGTCACTCTACAGTCACGGGGTGGCTGGTGCACCATGACCTGCCCGAGACTCCACAGAAGCCGACTGAGATGCACTGCACGGTCCTTAGCATTATGAACTGTTTGCCGCGTGGCAGTTGTCAACCGCCTTCTGCCGATGAGCTATTGGTCAGGTAGTTTCCACCAATCACAGACTGCGTTGTGGACATATTTCTGTGACAGAAGAAGAACTACGTCCACAACACAATCGTGATTGGTGGAAATTACCTACCAATTGACCAATCTGTTCTGATCAGTGACTGACTCTCTGACCTCTCTGCCCCCCAATGAGATTAAAAAAAAAACACAATGTTTTTGTTAATAACTCCTGCTTTATGTGGATCTCAGTGTGAAAACATTCTTTTCTAGTGAAAATGCGGAACAGCGTTCCGGTCGAAAAATACACGGAGCGCCCGTTCCTGCGTTCGGCTCATTTTCATCACTGTGTTACACTATGCTGTTGACCCAAGTGTCTGGGAGGCCGAGTGAGTATAAATATATGGCAGGATTCATTTTTGTTATGCTCTGAATAATACACTGGGACACATTTTGCCAAAAACTGAATTAACAGTAATCTAGATAAATGTAGTCATGGCATGTTAAAAAGAGTAAATGCAAATGAACAAAATAATTTGGAAGCAGTGTAGCCTAGAGGTTAGAGTATCAAGCTGTGTACCTGGAGACCTAGTAGATTTTATAATGAAACCCACACCACCACTCGCATGACATGTGATCCCGAGCAAGTCACTTAACCTCCCTCTGCTCCCCGGGTGCACCAGGAAGCTAGCTTTGGCTCAGTGTGCCTTTCCTGGCCAAAATTCAATATATAAGAAAAATGAAACAGCAAAAATCAGGTAAAATGCTATGAACTTTGACCAACGGGAACATGAAGTCCAAAATATATACACTGATGTGTAATTTGAAAATCAAAGGTCCCGGTCACTTAGGTTAATAATATGGCACATCACACTTGAGATGCTTGGACCAATTTTCCTAAGAACTGGAAGAAAGGGATAGCATACTGTACAAAAAATGCAGAAACCTGTAACCTATCATTTATAATTTTAAGGTCTAAGTTACCTGATTTGACAAACTTTTGAATATAATTGCTAAAGGAGTACATATGCAGCGTTTGAACAGATTTCAGCTGTATACTCAAGAATATAGAACCTCTTTAATTTCATGTGTCGGGCAAGACATAGACTGTTTCAGATGATAGAATCTTAGTGCAATCTGTTCCACAAATCCACCACTCTTTCTGTGAAAGAAGTGAGCAATTAAAACAGAATGATATTGAAAGAATACAGTATTTGGAAATATTTCAAAGAAAGACTGGTGGATTTGTGAACTCTGGAGCCAGGCTTTCCTCCATGCATAATTACCACTCAAGATATTTTTTTCCAGACATCCATGCTTCAGTGACTGTGAAACATCTTCTTACTGCTTATGACTAAACTGTTGGTTATGGACATCCTGACTGTGAAAATACTTAAGCTGACCCTCTAATGCTTGGTTCCGTTACAATTACCCAAAGCCAACCGTCCACAACCTTGGACTCCCATTAAGTCTGCTCAATTTAAACACCATCATTTTGTTGCTAGTCTGAGCCATGCTTCTTATTTTCCAAGTCTATGTTTTGAAGGCTGCTTAGCCAATCTAAAAGCAGACGTTTTGTTAGAGTGGTGGGCTTGGCCAAAACAGGAAAGAGCTAATTATCCTGTTTTGTCTTCTTCAAGGGCTAACAAGTTTCATCTTAGCAGGAGGTGACTTGTGTGCAACTGTAATTTATTATTTATTTCACAAGTTTTATCAGGAAAGACATACTGAGTGAAAACAGCTCATTTCCAGATGCATCCTGGGGGGAGGGGGTAAAGGAGGGCAATGAGAGCATTCAAGGCAAACATCATGTAGTAAAAACAGGTAACGTATACAAGCATTATATAAAAAACATTAAGATAAAAAAAATGTATACAAAATATGGCCAAAGCATGTGCTCCAGTGGATATCAAGAAGCACTGTTTGTGATACAAATTGCAATTTAGCAAGAAGAAAGGTAGGGAGAGCGAATTCAGTGAGAGTCAAAGGAATATATTAGAGGGGAAGGGTAGGGGCAGTGAAGCTGTAAGCTAGGGCAGGAGGTAAGGATTTGGAGGAGAGGGAGAGTACTGGGTTGGTAAGAAAGTAGGGGTAGAGGAGCAGAGTAAGATATGGTATCGATTGCAATTGCAGGAGTGCTGGGTGAAACTGTGGAGGAGAAAGGATAGAGTACATTGAGAAGTGACAGAGCGGATAGAAAGAGGGAGGAAATTCCACAGTTTGGGAAAATGGTAGGAGAAAGCAGCCTGGCCAGCTGAAGATTTCCTGGGAGGGAGAGCGAGGGTGCGATAGTCAGAGCTACGAAGGAAGTAAGTGGATGTGGGGGAGAGGGACAGGAGAGAGGTAAGGTATGGGGAAGCAAGCCAGTATTTGGAGATAGAGGAGGCACAGTGAGTGAGGAGTCTGGCTTCAAGGGGGGGCGGGGGAGAGGGAAGAATAAAGGCAGTAATTGTGTGTTTGGGATGGACAGTCCAGAGCAAAGTGACAGAAGGAGTGAAAGAGGGAATCCAGTCTGACTAGGGTGGTCTTAGGAGCAGCACTGTAGACAATGTCGCCAAAGATGAATAGGGGAAAGATCGTCTTCTGGACAATTGCACAACCAGCAGGAGGAGGAATGTAACCTCTATTCCTGTATAATGCTCCTAGTTTGGAGTAAAGTTTGTTGTGTGTGGCTTCCACATGCCAAGAAAAGTCACGGTGCTGGTCAAGCCAGACCCCGAGGTGCTTACATGACGTATCATAATCAATGGTGGCCCCTTCTATGGTGTGGAAGGAGGGGAAGATAGTAAGCCTAGCAAGCTTTTATCTAGCACACAAGGTCACTGAAACAGTTTTCTTGGCATTGAGGGATAACTGATTTGAATGGAACCAGTGCTGAATGCTGCTGAAGTCCAGCTGAAGCCTGGCCGTGAGACCAGCTGAAGCCTGGCTGTGAGATCAGAGGGGGAGAACCTAGAGGCAAACAGAACAGTGCCATCCATATATATTTGGATGGACGCAGAGGAGCAGGCAGTGGAGAGGTCATTCACGAATACTGAAGAGAGTATTGGGCCAATGATGCAGCCTTGTGGGACACCAGTGTTGATAGGAAGAGGAGGGGATATGGAATTGCCAGTTCACACAGATTGAGACCTACCCATGAGTTAGGAGTGGAAGCAATTGGTAGAAGAGTCAGAGAGGCCTGCTGCCTTGAGTTGGTCAGGTAGAAGGGGCAATATACAGTGTCGAAGACTTTGGCCAAATTAACAAAGTGGGTGGAAGTGATAAGGCCCTGATCCATGCCAGATAGAATGGAGTCAGTAAGCCAGAGGAGGGAGGAGTTGGTGGAGCAGAATTTACTATGAAAGTCAGACTGGAAAGGGGAGAAGGAAGAGTCAAGTAAGGCAGAGAGCTGGGACAGCATAAGGTGCTCTTGCATGTTGGCTAGAGTAATGTAATGCAAAGCTATCGAAGGTTTAGGATTCTACCGCACTGCACAGCAGGACATTTTTGACTATTTACAGAAAATAATGTTTGCTGGAAAATGTAGTTGTTGCCCCTCTGAAACCAAATGAGCGGTACTGGTCATATCTACTTTTCCCAGAATGCTTTGTTTTTCCCATACACTGTAGTTGTAATGCGTTCCTGTACTAGTGTGGACTTATCGGATTGGAGCTGGATCATGCAGAGGCATTAAATGAATACTTCTGCTTTGTGTTTACGAAGGAGAAAGGGGGGCAGATACACCAATGGAGGGGTGGAGTGGGTAGAGGGGGTGACTGACATAGGGATTATAGAGGAGAGGGTTCTGGAAGGGTTAAGGGTACTGAGGGTGGACAAGGCACTGGGATCAGATGGCATTCACCCTAGGGTACTCAAGGAGCTAGCAATGATCCTGGCAAGACCACTAGCTGACCTGTTCAATACCTCCCTGGACACAGAATGCGTACAAGACTGGAGGAAGGCCCATGTGGTGCCCATTCACAAAAGTGGCCTTAGGGATGAACCAGGCAACTACAGACCAGTGAGCCTCATGTAAACTGTGGGGAAGCTCATGGAGACAATCCTAAAGGAGTGGCTAGTGACCTTTTTGGAGGACAATGGTCTCCAGGATGGCCTACAACATGAGTTTGTCTCGGGCAGATCCTGCCAGACAAATCTAATTGAGTATTACCACTGAGTGACCAGAGAGCTGGGCAGGAGCCATGCGGTGGATGTCCTATATTTGGACTTCAGCAAGGCCTTTGATTCCGTGCCGCATGGGAGGCTGGGGGGGCTGGAATACATAGGGGTGGGAATGAAGATGACCAGATGGATCATCAACTGACTGAATTAAAGGCAGCAGAGGGTGGTGGTGGGGATCTCTCATCACCAAGGGAAGAGACGATTGGGGTACCACAGGGATTGGTACTGGGACCAGCTGATCTCACATGGGATCTGGAGTAGGATCAGTCTGTTCACTGACAATACGATGATGGGAGCTGTGGTAGAGGGTGGAAGGGGCTGCAGGAGAACCTGACCAAACTACAGGAGTGGTCTGAAACATGGCAGCTGGGATTCAATTCTAAGAAGTGCAAGGTACTGCATTTTGGAGCTAGGAACCAGGGGAGGAGCTATCAGCTGGGAGGGGTGCAACTAGAAAGCACTGAGGAGTAAAAGGATCTGGGGGTGCTTATAACGGGCAGCATGAACAACTCAGCTCAGTGCAGGAAAGCAGCAGCAAAACCCAACAAGATGCTTGGGTGTATAGTGAGGGGAATCTCCTCCAGAAATAGGGAGGTGCTCCTTCCCTTGCACAGATCTCTGGTTAGGATGCACCTGGAGTGCTGCATGTAGTACTGCCACCCATTCCTGAAGGAGGACATCAAATTGTTGGAGGGGTGCAATGTAGGGTGACCAAGATGATCTAGTTATTGTAGGGAAAGTCCTACAGGGATGAACGTGTACTCCCTGGAGGGAAGGAGAGGAGAGATGGGGAGATATGATTGAAACCTTTAAATACCTCAAGGGGATAAATACGGCTACTACAAAAGGGATTTCCCAGCATAGAAGAGGGACGGATACGAGAGGGCATCAGCGGAGACTGGGGGGGGGGATTCAAGAGGGAAATCAGGAGACGTTTTTTCACTGTACGGGTGGTGGACAGGTGGAATGCTCTTCCCGAGGAGGTGGTATCCTATAGAATGGTGGATGGCTTTAAGAGGGGCTGGGACAGGGTGGAGGGGGGTTGTGATAGCTTCAAGCTGAGGGTTCACAATCGAGCAGACTCAATAGACCATAAGGCCTGCTTCTGCTGGCATTTTTGTATGTTCGTATGACTGTCCTCAACTTATTCACCTAAATATCCCTTGTCTGTCACCTCCTAAGTGCTCTTTTTTCCCCAATGTGAATTTTAATACAGAATGTGGCCTCCAGCATTCTGAGGTTAACAGAATTTGTTTGAGTCACAATCTTCTATTAACAGGAAAACAACTTCACTCATCTATGAAGGTTTTAAACTCGAACAGTGATACAGTACTGGACCTTATATTATACACAAAAAAATACTCTGGGATTTGCTCCCATGATTTATTATGGCACTAGAAACCCTTGACAGAAGTCAGGAAGGGGGGACATTTTTTAAAAGCTACATGTAGAGAAGAGATTTTTTTTAAACATACTGTATATACAGGTTACTCACCTGTAACAGGAGTTCTAGGAATGGTATATGTTGTTCATCCACACTTTCTGCCAGGTATCCTTGCCGCTTTTATTCTTGCCGGAAGGTCTTCAAGCTGGCTCCTCCCACCCACCAGGGTGGTAAAACTCTCGGCTCCGCCCCATGACACCAGATCTGGCCCGCTGGAAGCTCAGGTTGTGCGTCGAAGCCGGGAGGTCGGGAATATGGATGAACAACATATACCATTCTTAGAACTCCTGTTACAGGTGTGAGAACTCATTAGGGACATGGATATGTTGTTCATCCACTTTCTGGCAGACTCCTGCTGTTCTCTGGGAGGAGGGAGGCAACGTTGTTCTCGATACTCTACTTGGAAAGAGAGACTGAGAACCGAGGCCCCAAAACCAGCATCCCGGCATGACTCGAGGTCGATGTGGTAGTGGGTAATAAAGGTATGTGTCGACTTCAGGTAGCAGCCCTGGAGATATCCTGGATAGGGACGCCCCTGGAAGCAGCTACCGATGCAGCGTGCATGGCAGGTAGAATGAGCTCTATCCTCTGGGAGACTCCATGCCCGCCAACCTGTAGCAGAGCTTCTATGCAGGAGGTGATCCACCTGCCTATCGTCCGCTTTGCTGCAGGTCTGCCAGAGCGGCTTCAGCGAGAGGTGACAAACAGCTGACGCACTCCCCCGAACTTCAGCCGTCCGCCTTTATAGTAAGCAAGCGCTTGCCTAGGGTCCAAAGTATGGAGCCTATACTCGGCCTCCAGGTGTGATTGGGTAGAACACCGCAGAGTCATCACCTGGTTAAGGTGAAACTCCCACCACCTTCGGAAGGAATTTTGGGTGGGGGCGCAGGACAACCTTGTCCCTGTGGAAGACCAGGTAGGAAGACTCGATGGAAAGCGCCTGGAGCTCTCCCATCCTTCTGGCTGACATGATAGCCACCAAGAAGGTGGTCCTCCACGACAGGTGTGAAATATCGCACCTGTGCATTGGTTCGAATGGCTTGCCCATGAGCTTGGCCAATACCAGCAGTAGATCCCACGGAGGTGGAGGTTCTCACACCGGAGGGGAAATGTGGTCAAGGCCTTTGAAAAAGCGCCCAACCACCTTTTCCTGCGCCACCGACTGCTTGCCGCCCGCCGCCTGCAAGCAGAGATGACTACCAGGTGCATGGCGGTCGCCGACTGCCCTTGCTGAGAAAGGACACAGGTAGTCCGGAATGCTTGCCAAGGGCAGTCGGAAGGGTCCAAGCCTCTCTGACATCAAATGGAAACCTCTTCCATTTGAAGGCATAGCATTTCTAGTCGACTTACGGGACGCCCAACCACATTGAGGACCTCGTCGGAAAGACCCAAGGCCTGGAACTCTAGCCGCCAGGAACCAGGCCGTCAGGTGCAGGGATTCAAGGTCCGATGGAACACCTTCCCTTGATTGACTGAGATCAGGTTCGTGCGGGCTGGAAGCTCGGAGCCTGGAGCTGAGGCTGAGGAGATCTGGATACCAGAACTGGCGGGCCAGTCTGGGGCTACCAGAATCACCTGCACCTTGTCCCTCCTCGCCTTGAGAAGCACCTTGTGGATCAAGGAAACGGGGAAGGCAGAAGAAGCCCAGGGTCCACGGCCTCGAGAAGGCATCCCCCTGCAGCAAGCCCTGCTGAGGGGGGCGGGCATGTAACAGACTCAGCTTCGCATTCTCCTTGGAGGCAAACAGGTCCACCTGAGGCATGCCCCAGTGGGAGAAGAGATCTTGTACTACCTCTGGCAGGAGAGACCACTCATGAGACGCAGCCCCTATCCGGCTTAGGGTATCGGCCAGGGTGTTGGAGGCTCCTGCCACGTGAATGGCTAGGAGATCCGCCTCCAGGCTGCGCAAGAGGGACCAAATGCGGAGAGCTTCCTTCCATAACAGCATGGAGCGCGTCCCGCCCTGGCAGTTCAGATAGTACATGGTTGTGGTGTTGTCCATCTAGACCTGAACCACTTGACCCCGCAGAAACGGAGTGAAGGTGGTGAGAGCTAGAAGGACCGCTCGGCGCTCCAGCAGGTTGATGTGGCATCGGAACTCCCAAGGGGACCAGAGGCCATGCGCTCAGTGTTCCCCCAGATGGACACCCCAACCCATCAGAGATTCATCGGTCGAGAGAGAGAGACCGTCGGCTCGGGGCGGACGAACGGAATGCCCTCCTGCAGATGTGCTGGAACGATCCACCATTGGAGAGCGTTCCACATCTCCTGGGTCACTGTCACGGGCTGGTCCAATGGATCGCAGCATTGTGACCATTGGCTGGCCAGTCCCCATTGAAGGGGACGCATGTACCAACGGGCCCAACGGACCATGCTGGTGCAGGCCGCCATGAGGCCCAGGAGATGCAGGAAGTCCCGGGGCAGGGCGCAACTGCCCAACCAGAAATGACTGGGCAAAGGAGGAAAGAACCTCGGCCCTGTCCACCGGGAGCCGTGCTCTGGCTCGCAGAGAGTCGAGCTCTGCCCCAATGAACAGTATCACCTGCTTTGGCACGAGTTCCGACTTGGCCTCGTTGATGAGGAGGCCAACCTGAGAGCAAACCTGGAGGGCCAGATCTCTGGACCGCTCCACCTTCTGTCTGGAGGGGCTGCTATCAGCCAATCGTCCAGGTAAGGGTACACCTGGACCCCTCAGTGCCGCAGGAATGCTGTCACCACTGCCATGCATTTGGTGAAGAACCTGGGAGCTAGGGAGAGGCCGAAGGGCATGGCCCGGAACTCGTATAGGGATCCCTCCGCTCTGAAGCGGAGGAATCTCTGATGGGACGGACGGATTGGGACGTGAAAGAACACGTCCTGGAGGTCCAAGGATGGGATTATCTATGCCAGAGTGACCATCCTGAAGGTTCGAGACCTTAGGAACTTATTCAGGTTGTGCAGGTTGAGAATGGGGCACCAGCCCCCCTGTCCGTTTTAGGACCAGGAAGTACCTGGACACAAACCCCGGGCCTGGAGGAGGATCCGCCACCTTCCTGATTACCTCTTTTTCGAGAAGCAGGACAATATCGGCTCGAAGGGCCGACAGCGAGGCTGCGGACCCCGTGGCCGCCCCGAGGGGCGATGGCTCGGAAGGTGGGGCCTCCTCGAACTCCAGAGACAGGCCTTTTCCTACCACCTCCAACACCCAGCGGGCCGTGGTGATAGCGGACCAGGCGGAAGGGAAGTGGTAGAGCCGTCTCCCACGGGGAACCCAGGGGGGAGTGACGAGGTTGGGGCCGGCATCCCTCAACCCGTCACTGGGCAAGCTTAGCGGAAGAACCGGCCGAGGGACCTCCTGGGCCTTTACCTCCTTGCTTCCTGTTGGAGGAAGCCGTTGGCTTTGGTTTGGGATGCTGCGAAGCCTGCTGGCCCTGTTGCTGGTGCTGCTGGGCCGGTCGAGAAGCAGGGACCGAAGGACGAAAGGACTTCTGCTGCCGACGGCGGCCTTTGTCCCTCTGGGCAGAGGTGACAGAGTCCAGAGTGGCACTGGACTTCTTGATCCACTGGAGGTGTCTCTCCACTCCAGGGCCGAAGAGGTCAGTCCCCAAGAAGGGGACGTCCGCCAGCTTGTGCTGGGTATCCGCCGTGAAGGTGGATATCCTCAGTCACGCCCTGCGGCACATGGCCAATGTGGCTGCTACTGACCTGGCACAGGAACCACCTATGTCCAGAGCAGTCTGAAGCTGCTGCTTCGCCACCGCCCTACCCTGGTCTCGCACCTGGCGGACTGTGGTTCGTAGGTCAGGCGGGAGATGAGGAACAACTCATCCAGGGAGCCCATAGGAGGGGAGAAATGTGCCATCAGCACAGCCGAGCTGGCCTGTCGGAGGCTGAGGAGGACACAGTGTAACACTTTGCGCCGCAAAGTCCAGCTTTTGGACTCTTTGTCGGGGCTTATCCACATCCCGAGCGCACTCGAACGCCGGAAACGCTGTCGGTGACTAACCCTTGGCAGAGTGGTGTTCCGAGAAACCGGCAAAGAGCCGTAGGGACCGTGATACTTCCTGGCCATCCTGGCCGAGGGCACAGGACAGGAAGCAGGCCGCTGCCAAAGCTCAAGACTGGGCCGACAATGGCCTCAGCCACCGGGAAGGCCTCCATGGGAGAATCCCCTAGGTCCACAATCTCCGCTGGGGATACTTGGCCCGCTTGGACACGGGCTCGAGCTGCATCCCGGTGGACTCCAAGATGAGTCGAAGCAGACCCAAGGAGGACGATGGGCTATCGTCCACTGACTGGCCCCCGAAGGACTCCAGATCGAACTGCCTGGACAACAGGGAGGAATCGTCGTCGGATTCTGAAGAGTCTGTGAAGAGCTGCCTCGGCCCTGAGCCACCCTCCACCTGCCGAGGACAGTCGGGAGTGAGGATGACCGACAACCTGTGGGGCAGGCCATGACCCGACCGAGAATTCCTGGTCGGTGCCCCCGACTTCGGTTGTGGAGGCGGAGGTTCCACCACAATCGGTGGATCAGCTGGTTTCGGCTTAGCAACCGGCCCTGGAGCGGGCAAATCGACTGAAACGAGTGGTTGCTTCGGGCGTTCAGGCAACAGCCACTTGATGGCCGGGGTCAGCTTAGGCCTGGACAACAGCAACTGCTGCCACATAAGGTCCTCGTAGTGCCGGCGCAACTTGCACCACAGCCTCTCCTCATCCGAGGAGGACGACAAGGAAGAACGGCGTCGCCGCTTACTTCGGTAACGAGACCGAGACCGCCGATGTCGGCGGGAATGGCTGGACCGAGAAGAGGTCCGAGACCGAGACCTCCGGGGGGACTGAGGGTGGGTCTGGGAAGGGGCGGACACCCACTCTTCCCTCGGCTCAGGCACTTTAACTGGGGACTGTGGCCCCGAAGGCACAGGCAGATCCTCGGTATCCACCGGGGGAACCGGTGAAGGAGGGTTGTCTGCTTCTCCAGTCAACAGTCCGTCTAACGGATCGATAAAAATCTCGACTTCATCAACGGGAGTCTCGGCAGGCTGGCCTGACGGGGGCACCGTGAAGCCAGCGGCCTCAGCCGCAACCACGACCGAAGTCGACGGTCGGCCGCCCGGGGAAGGGGACCTCTCCCGCTCCCAGGAGCGCCGACGGTGGGACTTACCCTTCGACTCCTTTTTCTTGGGCCGAGAAGAATGTCCCGAAGGCCCCTCTCCTTTTGTGGAAAGGGACTGACAAAGCTCCTTGAATGAAGCCGTATAAGAGGAACTCAAAGAGAGCGGGATAAATGCCACGGCCGAGGAGGAGGAAGATGCGGCCTGGGCCACCTCCTCCTCGAGGGCGATCAACTGCTCGAGCTGCTCAGCCGAGCCAGCCGCTGTGGACACCGCCCAACGAGCCTCTTTAGATTTTACCGGCGGAAAACATTTCTTGGGGCGCCCGAGCTTCAAACGGGCAGTGCGATCGTCCAGAACGTTGACCGAGAAAGAGCGGCACAACTCGCAAGCCTGCGGGTCATGATCTAGGCCTAAGCAGTAGACGCACGTGGAGTGCGGATCCGTCCTGGACATTTTCAGCCCGCAAGGGCACCTCCGAAAGCTGGGAACAGATTTGTCCATCGCAGCCGCGAGGGAAGATAAAGACTGAAGTTTAGAAAACTTCAAAACCAATTTCGGACGAACCGAAGAGTTAGGATCCAGTCTAAAACGCAGAGCGCTAAGGAGGGAACCTGAGCTTCCAAGCAGTAAGGAAGATCTGGCGTCATGGGGCGGAGCCGAGTTTTACCACCCAGGTGGGAGGGAGAAGCTAGCTCGAAGACCTTCCGGCAAGAATTAAAGCGGCAAGGACACCTGCCAGAAAGTGTGGATGAACAACATATCCGTGTCCCTAGAAATGTCCATATCAAATCTGGTCGGGGAAAATAACTGAGTGAAGAGCAGGGATGTTTGTGGAAAGCAAGTAATGGGATAGAGGTGATGGAGAGCTGAATGGCAAAGGTGGAGGGCAGGGGATCTGGTACTTGGGAGAGGCAGTAACAGAGAGGGGCACAGGGGATGTGTGGGGGGCAAAAGTTATGGGGTGCACAAGTGAGGACTGGGGAACTAGCAATACGCAGAGAGGGTCCTGGGCATTGTATGTGTTTTTGAATCTGTATTCCTCATTACGCTGATGTATTAGCAGCCATTTTTGCTCAAACTGTGGCTTGTTAATTTAGTGAATGTAGGTGCGAGATTTACAGCACTAAACTGGATTCCTCTTTTTTGGATTATTGTGTACAAACTTCAGGAGAGCCCGAACAAGCTGAGGGACTGACTGGAACTCTCTGAATCTCAGATTCAGTGCAGTCAAATGCAAGAAGCTAGCTACACTTTGGAAGGACAAAGGGACTGGGGGTTCATGATTTATTTATTTATTTGCTTTTGTTAACCGGGTTAGCACACTAGACAGCCATGTGCCTATTTTCAGGTGCGACCCAGGAGAGTTACAGGTGTCGTACATTAACAGTTACAGAATGGGCGTGACCCGAGAGAGTTACCGGTGTCAGACATCATACAATTAACAGTTACAGAATAGGAAAAAGTCCATAGGAGAGCCAGGCATTACAAAGGTGGCTCTGTAATTGCGAAAATACACGGGAGGAATACAGCAATAACATAGGAAATTACTCTGAAGCACGGATTGGTAGAGTTCACAATTAGTCAGTTTGAGGAGACAAGAAAATTACCTAACACAACAGGTGTTTCAAGGCTAGCTCTAGGACAAGGTAGACACTATGCGTAAACAGTAACTGTGACAATGGTAAGTGCAAGCGGGGGGTGCCAAAGGCAGGGGGGCTGCACCAGGCTGCTGGGCCAGAGCTAGAGGAGAAGGCAAGTAGGGCAGAGGCGGGAGTGAAGAAGAGGAGAGGCCCCACCCAACTGGGATGGGGAGGAGAGGGCAACGGAGTAGGTTACAAGGTACAGGGGCAGGGGGGAGAAGGTTTCAGGAAATTCCAGAGGGAGGCTTTAAAGCTTGGATGGGAGGAGAAGGCCTTGACTAGTTCAGGGAGCGAGTTCCAAAGTTTGGGGGCATAAATGTGGAAGGACCGATCGCCCGCGAGGGTGCGGGTCCTAGGAACAAGACGTTCCTGGGTTGTCCCGGGCCTGAGGTGGTAGGATGGGGCCCTAGGATTAAGGGGAAGGGCAAGGGCGGTAGGGGAGCCAGAGCAGACAATGTTGTCAATGAAGTTACTTAGAACGAAGGACCAGTGTTTCTCCGGGGGGAGCCACTCTAGGCGGTTGTAGAGATCACACTGGTGGGTGAGGGGAGGGGCGGAAAGCGCAAAGCAGCAAACATTGTTGTAGGCTGTGTCCCATTTTGATAGGCTGGTTTTGGGGACTGGGGCAAAGGTTACGAGACCGTAGCAGAGAGAGGGGAGGAGGGCCCCCCAGGCATGGGCTAGGCGGGCGGCAGGGGTGAGGCAGCTATTGGCTCGATAAGCTAGGCCAAGTTTGCAATTAGTGGCATTGCAGATGTTACGGATGTGTAGGGTAAGGTCCAGCTGCTGGTCAAGGGCGACACCTAGGTATTTGGCGGAGGTAACCGTCTCAAGGTGAGAGCCATCAGCCCCGAGGATACGCAGAGGAGCAGGGCAGGATTTTATTTTGTTCGAGGACCCAAACAACATGGCTTGAGTTTTTTTGAGATTGAGGGTGAGCCTGTGGTCCCCCAGCCAAGTATGTATGCGTTCAAAGTCGGAGTTAATAGAGGAGATGTCCCGCGAGCTGGCCAGGAGGACGAGATCATCTGTGTATAGGGTGGTGTGGGCATGGGTAGTGACGGAAGGTAGGTCGTTGATAAATAGTGAGAATAGGGTCGGACCAAGGACGGACCCTTGAGGTACCCCACAGAGGACTGGTGAAAGCTTGGAGGATGTCCAATTGAAGTAGGTGTATTGCTGTCGGTTGGAAAGGTAGTTTTGGAACCAAGCGTGGGCAGAAGGGGAGAACCCGAGGGATAGAAGCGTGGAGCCGAGGAGGGAGTGGTTAACTCTGTCGAAAGCTTTGGACAAGCCAACGAAAATGGCCCCAGTGAGATTGCCTTGATCAGTGCCTGCCCTAATCAGTGAGGTGACAGTGGCAAGGGCAGTGGACATGCTGTACCCTTTCCTGAAGCCGTGCTGGGCAGGAGAGAGTATATTGCAGTCCAGGATGTATTGGGAGAGCTGGGAGGCAACGGCTTTCTTGAGCAGTTTACTGGAGGCGGACAGAATGGCGATGGGGCGGTAGTTCTGGGGATCCTTAGGATTCCCCTGTTTTAAGATAGGAACAACTTTGGCCACTTTCCACAGGTTGGGAATGATCCCTGAGTTAATGGAGGAATTGAATAGGTGCGAGATGGGTCTGGCAAGGGGGTGGGCTCCCAGTCTGAGGAGTTTCAGCTTGAGAGTGTCATGACCTGCTCCACTATGGGGGGAGAGGCCAGAGAGCAGCTTTTCGGTCTCTTTAGGAGTAACTGGCCTCAGTTGGAAAGGGGCCGGGGGTGGGAGACGGGAGGGCGCCTGGGAGAGCGGATGAGAGAGGACAGGGAGGAGAGGAGGGGGGCAGTTCAGAGAACAAAGAGTTTAAGTATTAGTGATGGTGTGGGGGTTATTGCAGCTGATCCCACCCCATGAGCAGGTCAGTAACCCAGTTTTAGCCGATCCCTCAATAGCATTTTTAATATGTTGCCAGAAGCTCCTCGGGTTACTGCTGGAGGAGAGTAATTCAGTTTTGCAGAAATCACTTTTTGCAGAGCAGATGGCCCTTTTACAGGTGTTTCTGAGGTGCCTATAAGCCATCAGGTCATGATTGTTATGGGAGGCCTTGTAGAATGCCCAGCATTTATCCCTGGCCTTCATAAGGGAGAGTAGGTCTCCATTTAGCGACAGTGCCCCTCACCTTTCTCCTAGTAAGGGGTGCATGTTTATTCTGAAGGGGGGATCAGCTTGGCTAGAAATAGATCCAAAGGCAAGGGAATTGAGCAGTACAAGCTGTGTGCAGTCACTGTCATGAGAGCAGGCAGAATGCTGAGGTGCATCAACCAGGGAGTGACCAGCAGGGCAGAGGAAGTCACCAGTCACTTTACAAGGCCCTCGTTGGGCCCCACAATAAGTACTGAAGCAGTTCTGGGCTCCACAGTACAAAAACATTAACACCATCATTGGGTTGTTCCATGAATCATGTGTGCAGTCACACAAATTCCCATTCTGTGTGACACTCTGCAGTCCATTCTTTCTACGATGATCAGTTTGCCTTTCTGCTATTCAAGACTGTAAGTCTTCAAACTCACCAAACTTATATCTGAATAAAAGCAAACTGTTTTTATGTGACCCTAGAAACAAAGTGAAATGGATGCCTCTCTGATTTGCATGTCCAGCATGACTTCAGTGTTGTTAAACTCGCTGCTTCCACTCAAAGTAACACGGTCAATCTGTCTTATTTCACTTGTGCAACACTTGCATGATGCGAACTTATTTGAAGAATAATGTTGCTGCAACCTTGATTAATTCTTTTGTTTTCTCATGTATTGAGTACTAGAACTCAGTTCTAGTAGGTCTTCCTGCATTAAGTATGCAGCAACTTTAATATTCAAAATGCTGCTGTGAAACTGGTCTGTGGAATGAAAAAAACTCTGAACACATCACCCCAGTTCTTACTCCTTTTCACTGGCTTTCTGTAAACTACAAAACTGAATGCAGAATTTTATCCTGGGTTCATAAATGCAGAAATAGCACTGCTCCTTCCTATCTAAGTTACCTGCTATTTGCACACCTTCCCCCAGACCCAGTGTCTGTGATCCAACCCCACAAACGTCCTCACTATTCCATTTACTAGACTCGTTTCCTATGGTGACCCAGCTTTTCTGTATATGGCCCCTGACTCTGGAACCACCGACCACTGAACATCTGTTTATCTTCAGACATTTTAACATTTAGACACAAACTAAAACTTTTTTTATTCTACGTCTGATTATTTTATTAACTTTTGTTACTAACTTAAATTTTAATGGTTTTCTTGCATTTGTGTAGAGCTATCTGAAAATCTCTGTAAATGCTCTTTTTTTTTTTTTTTTTAAATCAAAGCCACTAAAATGATCATGGGTATTGATGACAAAAACTACGGGAGGAAGCTGGTGACACAACATGTTCAATATTTTAGAAACAGAGGCTGGGCAAATTCACAATCTCGGTCTTTGTCACACTCAAGGGTATTCACAAGACTGAATAGACAGGTGCCTAGATCTAGTTTCCTCCAGTCTATAGCAGGATTCGGGAGCATGCCCTGAAGCTCAGAGGGGGTAACCTCAATGGTAGCAGTAGGAGACACTTCTCTCAGAAGGTGTGCAACTCTATGTAACTATGTACCAATGGAGACAGTGAACAGGAAGGAAGTAGAAGCCTTCACATAAGCTTGGACAAATTTTTGCCTACCAAGGGAATCACGGGGTATCTTGAGTAGTAAACTCTTAGAGATCACTGGATACCTTTATTACATTCTTAGCACTATTCATTTTCTCAGTTCTGATGCCTGTCTGGTAGTCCTCCAAGCCGATCTCTAGTGCAATTTTACTTCTGTTTCTCTCCAATTCTGCTTGTCTGCACGTTTTCTTGTGTGTTCTAGTTTATGTTTTGAATTCTATTTATACAGTTGGCTACTTGTGTGTTTGTTTGATAAGCAACCTTTACATACGTGGCACGGGAATATATTTCCTTTCTTTCCATAAATCAGAAAAAATAATTCTGCAAACCAGTTAGTTGTGCTATTTGACTGTCCTTTAATGGGCTGCTGTGTGGTGGAGTAGTATGTAAATTTGCTAATGAAACTATTTTGTAATAATGGACTGCCAGTTTAAGCAGCCTGTTTGAATTCTAGGCAAGAGACCCCTATGGGAAGTCACTAGCAAAATGGCCAGCAAGGGAAAACTTGATTATGGGGGGCTTTAATCTGCCAGATGTAGACTGGGGCATTTTGGCCACAGCTGCACCAAGAGGCAGGGCCATCCTGACTCCATACAAGAAGCATTTCTCAGGCAGCTGGCTTGGAACCCGCTAAGGACGGGGCAGCGCTGGACCTGGTACTTACAGAGGCAGCACTGCTGATGTCACAGTGAGCAGTTCCTGGTACAAGTAATCATTGCACTGTATGGTTTGGCATACAGATAGGACAGGAGGAAAAAACACTAATATGAGGGTCCTGGATTTCAGGAGGGGAGATTTTAAAAAATGGGAATCTGTCTCAAGAGAATGCTTCAAAGGGGGGAATGCAGAGGGGGAGTGGAGGCTCAATGGAGAAAAATTAAGAAGCGTGTAGTCCATTGCAACTGCATCTTGTCTGAAGGAACTGAGCAAGGGAAAGAGGAGGAAGAGGCTGCTATGGTTCTCCAAGGAGGTGGCAAAGGCAGTGAAGAATAAATCAGCATTTAGAAAGTACAAGGAGGCCCAGAAGAATGAAGAATGGGAGGTGTATCTGGCAAAACAAAGGCAGGAAGGAGAGTGAGGGAAGCTAAAGCACTAACAGAGGAGAGAATAGCTAAGGCGGTCAAAAAGGGGTCAAGACCTTCTGCAGGTATGTTGGGGAAAGAGGAAGACAGGGAGAGGGATAGTGAGAATCAGGAGAGTCGGGAGGGACTGCACAGAGAAAGAGCAAGAGAAAGCAGAAATCCTGAATGATTGCTTTTTCTCGGACATCACAGTGGGGGGGTACTGACCAGCATGCTGTAGTAAGCACTAGGGAAAGGGGGAGTGGATACTAGTCCATTCTTGGTGGAAAGGGTCCAGATGGGACTGGAAGTCTTAAAGGAGAATAAGGCAATGGGGTCAAATGGGCTCATCCCAAGCGTCCTAAAGGAACTAAGCATGGTGCTGGTCGCCCCTCTGGCAGTGCTTTTCTGCACCTCAGTGGAGATGGGGAAAGTTCCAGAGGACTGGAGGAGGGCCAGTGTGTTCCCTCTGCACAAACGCAGCAGCAGGAAGGATGCTAGCAACTACAGGCCAGTTAGTCTCACATCAGTGGTGGGGAAGTTAAAGAGGTAGTATACTGCCTAAAACTGATATTAGACGTTAAAAGCAGCCAACCATTACCTTTTATATCTTAGGCACTTTTCCTTTTCCCTGCTTAAAATTTTTACTATTTTCTGGTCTGCCTGTTTTGGCTCCACTAGCTCTTCAATGGAGACACTAATGAAGGAGAGGCTCATGAAGTACCTGGAAGCAAGAGGGCTGCAGGACCACTGGCATCATACTGTAGTTTCACCGGTTTGTGGGGGGGGGGAGAGGCGTTGTGTCGAACTAATCTCAGATTTCTTTGGGTTACCAGGAGCTGGATCAATGGAGAGCAGTGGACGTGGCCTATCCGGACTTTAGAAAGTCTTTTAACACGGTGCTGTTCAGAGGGCTAGTTAAGAAACTAAGCAACCTGGGGATGGGGAAAAAATGATAAGCTGGGTATCAAACTGGTTAAGAGATAGGAGGCAAATGGTGGTGGTAAATTGTAGCCACTCAGCCGGTGAGAGCAGAGGGGCTACTGGGGTGTCACAGGGTTCGGTGCTGGGACCAGTTCTCTTCAATGTCTTTGTAAGCAACACTGTGGAGGAGCTTGAGAGGAAGGTGCGTCTCCGTGAATGATGCAAAATCTGCAACAGGGTTGATACTCAGGAAGGGGTAGAGAGAATGCAAAGGGATCTGAGGAAACAAGAGGAATGGTCTAGGGGTCCAGCAGGGTTTCAATGCCAAAAAATGCATTTCCTGTTGCACACCTTATGAAATTCATCCCTAAAAAGCAGTTCTCTAGTAAAATAAGAAGCTTAAAACTATTAGATTTGCAGCAACTATGTTTAACTTTAGTTTTTTCTAGTTTTCTTTTACTTTGTTTTGATCTTGGGCTACTGCATATTTCAGATAATGTACTGGATATTTCCTTGAGTCTTTCAAAAAGCATCTGACTATTTTCAAATGACCTCACAACTGATGCTTGTGACACCAAACTGCTGTCACAGTGAGAACTACGATGTCATAAACAACAGCCCTATGAGGTCAATAGGGTAAAAGACAATGGTTTTTCTACAGGCTTTTTGGATAAAACAAAAAAATGTATTACGCACCCTGGAAAGGAAATCTGAAAATTAAAAACATGTATTCTCCAGCAAACAGCTATGACTGAAACATAACTCTTATGAGATTATATGCAAGTGCAGAGTTGCTCTTTGAAGATGTTCCAGGCATTGTCCACTGGGGAATAAGTTCCATTCTTTCTCGGAATATAGTTTCCAATTCCAACATCAATGAAAGATGGACAAAGTTTTAAAAAAATATGCTACTGTGACCTGTTTAGTGGTACAGTGTTTTGTTTTAAATTTTTTCATGAAACAGATAGCCTTGTGATTTGCAAATGAGTTTGCCAACACAGCAGAGTGCATAAATGCTCCACTTTGTTGATGAAAATGAAATCCAACATGGACGTCTTTAAATTCTTTGGATTTATCGGTGTTGGAACAGTGATCGTCTTAAACTCAAGTCCTCAGACATAACCATCAGAAAACTGTTCCCCACCCTTTTAACCCAAGATAGGTTAAAATCCCTCATCAGTATAATATCATAAGTGTTTCTAAAAGAGATTATTATAGTCTCCAAATGTTTTAAAGCAGCTGGACTAGATTTAGGTGGCAGAAAATTAAATTTACATACGCACTGTAATTCTTTATCTTCTATGAACATCTTCACCATTGATTCATACTGGTGGGTCTGAGCTGGAGGTGCTAGGACCTCATGGGAGCCAGAACTTTTCAGGAGGGTTGGTGCCAAGGTAAGCTGCATGCATGCATAGCTCTGTGGGAACAGACTTACCTCGGCACTGGCTTTTTTCTTTCTTTTTTTTGTTCTTGTTCATTTACCAAGAAGGTGCAGCACAACATAAATACTTATGCACATAACCTAAGGGCATAAGAAAGCCCTGGTGACCCGTGAAAGAAAGGTCAACAAACCAGCATCTTCATAGTCCAAGCCAAGCATAAAGGCATGAAGACCAATAAAACATACTGCAGTGAGTCCGGGGGATGATGGGCAGACGTGTGAATAAATGGGGAAGATATTCCTGGAAGATCAAGAATTACAGTGAGCGTGTAATTTTCATATCATCCAGGAAATCAGTCTTCACCACCAAGTCCCACAATTGGTCAGAGCACCAATCTCAAAATCACCCAGAACAAGGTAGTAGGAGCCAAGGGCTCATTTAGGACAGCAATCCATTCAGGACTGTCCTGCCAAAGGTGGTACACTGCCTGGCATGGACATCCAAGGCATAGTGCTTAGTAAAAGTGTGCACTGTGCTCCAAGCTGCAGCTCTACACGTATCACAGATATGCACAGTACGACTCTCTACCATGGATGAGGCAACCGCTCTGGTGGAGTGGGCAGCTACCTGGCCCTCCAGGTTGACCTGAGCCATGGTATAGCAGTGGCTGAAGCAACTCAAAATCAATGCAGACATGCACCTGACTAACAGTCTGTTCCTTCTAATTAGGATCGAAGAAGACAAAAAGCTGTTTGAATTACCTTAAGTCGTTAGTTCTGACCAGGTAAAACATAAGGATCCTCTTAACATCAAGAGAACAAAGAGTGCTCTCTCCTTCATTCTGGAAGTTCGAACAGTAGGCAGGCAGCACTAGTGGCTGGTTAAGCTGGAACTCCAAAACCAGTTGTTGGCAGAAATTTGGTGGGTGGGTGGAGTAATACCTTGTACTAAACAGGCACCCTGGAGACTCTACTGACCACAGGTCCCCTTCTGCCATCATCTTCTATGTTTCTATGTTATTCTTATGGGAAAAATAGTTTACGGAGGATCTGTGACCAAGGCATGGATTTCAGAGACACTGCAAGTAGAGGCTGTGGCCACTAGAAATGCTGCTTTCCAAGTTAAAAACCTCGGATCACAAGTTACAAGGGGCATGCACAGTATTTGAGTGGGCATATCCAGCACAAAGTTGATTTCCCAGGCAGCCACCAGCTTCCTAATGGGAGGCCTTGTGTGTTAAGATACCCTTAAGGAACCTCTTGAACAGTGGCAGCTGTGCCAGGTAGAGGGTACCGACAGGCTTGTGCTATCCAAATACAGCACACAGGTGGACGTTTACCGTGGAACACTGTATGCCAGCAACAGAAAGTACCAACAAAGCCAGCCCGGTGGTGCTGAGGATTGAGAGGCTAGACGCCACACCTTGCACTATGCTGGCAATCTGGGTTTGGAGTTACCTCGGGCCACCGGAGTGTTGGCATGGGGGGGGGGAGCAGGATCGAGCATTGGCTCTCCTCTCCCAGGTAGGGGGTGGGGTCATCCACCCGTAGCCCCACCATCACCACATGAAGGTTTGGTGCAGCTGGTCAATGGCGCGAATGGAAGGAGGGCATCCTGAACAGTGTGCGTGCCTCCACACACACACGGTACATCAGGGACGCATGGGTGTAGGGGTTGGAAGAAAACCCGCAAAAACCCAGAAATTACATATGAAAAAAATATATATGTTGGCAAGTACTCCTGAACCTTGTCAGGTGGGCATCCAAAGGGGTCCACATGGGTTCTGGAGCACCAGATGGAAAACCTTTTCCACTCTGCTGTGTAAGTTTTCCTAGTGGAAGGCTTACAAGCAGCCACAAGTACTTCTGAGACCCTTTGAGATACCTTGTACCTGTTCACTTCTGCTTCTTCAGAAGCCAGGCACGAAAATAATGAGAGAGCACAGGCTGGGATGGACCAAGTGACCCAGAGTCATTACCGAGTCATTAAGTCCATCCTGAGTGGAAGAACCCTTGGTTTGCTGACAGTCTGCTCAGAGGAAACCATATCTGGTGAGGCCTGTAGGGGGGCTACCAGTATCATTCTGCCACTGTGCATCTCCAACTTGAGCAATGCGCTCTGCACTAAGAGTGATGGTTGGGAATGCATACAGAAACAGTTTCCTATTAAAGTCTGAATGCATCCTGACAAAAAACGCCCTGTCATGGATTTCTGTAACAGAACTGAGGCAGTTGGGCATTGAGTGAGGACACAAAAAGGTCCACATCTGGGGTACCTTACTCGAATAGTGATATCACGACATCTGAAGCTAGGGACCACACCTGAGGATCACCCTCTGTTCAGGTGAGATGATCTACCAGAGTATTTTAGTCTCCTGGCAGGTAAATTGCTTGATGCAGGATCTCCTGCTGCAGGCATCATTCCTACACTTTCACTGCCTCCCTGTAGAGAGGAAATAGGGTGTGCTCCTCCTTGTTTACTGATATAGTACATGACAGACTTGTCTGTCTGAAGCAGAACTGTTCTGTGGCTTTTTAGGTCCACTAGGGCCCACAGATTGTACATGCTGATGAGGAGAGGGGTCTCTGATAGGTCAGACATCTTGTGTTTGGAGGCCGTTACATTGGGCTCCCCAACCTAACAGGGAGGCATCCATGGTGAGAGTCATCTGTGGCTCAAGCTGGGAGAGAGGAAAGCCCTAGAGAAGATTCTCCTCCACTGACCACCATGTGTGACTGAACCATGAGCTTGGTCACTTAACTGGGATAAACCTGAGGGTGTGATGCTTGTGACCATTGTGCACCGAGCATCCACAGAGTAGTTCCCATAAGCCGCTGAGCCAGGAGCACTGTGAAAACTGATATAGCAATCAGACCCAGCATTCACTGCATGGAGTGTGCCTACACAGTTTTGCACTCATGATACAGCATGCCATCTGCAGAATTGCCTGCATTCTGCTGTCTAGAAGGAAGGCCCAAGCCTTGGTCATATTCAGAAGAGCTCCTATGAACAGCAGTTGTTGTGAGGGTTGAAGCTGAGACTTGGAGATTCAGCAGAACCCCCACTGAGATGTGGAACAGAGACAGTGGCCACTGCTTGTTCCATGTCCTGCATGGATGGGCTGGCAATCAACCAGTCATCTAGGTATGGAAAGACCTGGAGTCCTAGCTTTCATAGGTGAGCAGCGAGTAATGTAAAACTCTTTGTAAAGACTTGTGGCGCTAAGGAAAGCCCAAAAGACAGGACTCTGAACTGGTAATGCTGCCCAGCACAATGAAGTAGTGGTAACTGAGGTATACCAGTATGTGCTGGTATGCACCCTGCATATCCAGGGATGTTAACTAATCCTGACACTTCAGGAAGAGAAGCAGAGAGCCCAAAGAAAACCATTCTGAATTTTTCTCAATCCCTGAACTTGTTCAGATTTCTGAGGTTGAAAATGGGATGCTTGCACACGATTTCTTTGGGATTAGAAAGTTGTCTGAGTTTCATTCTGACCTTGGCACTATGTCCACTGCCCTGTTGCTCAGAAGGCACACAATCTCCTGTACCAGAAGCTCTAACATGAGACAATAAGAGGGTCTGCCTTATGGGTGGATAGTCTAGAGGGATTTGTGTGAAATCCTGGAATAACCCTTTTAGATGACCCTAAGGACTCACTTGTCCATCGTACAGGACTCCCTGGATGTAAAAACTGAGTCAGATCCCCCCCCTTCCACTGGGAAGGAGAGATCTGCCTCGGGCAGCTGAGTAAAGACCAGGGCTGGAGCTTCAGATAGTGGCACTACAGTAGGTGTTTTGGGCACTTGTACCTTCTGAGGCTGGGTTAGTTTTGGGCTCACCTCCGACAAAAGGATTGCTAGTTCTGAAAGAATCCAAGTCCTTTGCCCCTTTGGGGGTTAGAAGGAGCTGGTTTGGATATCTAAAGGGTTGTTCTAGTTTTTGCTGGCCAGACAGCTAAGTTCTACCAAAGGGAACATTCATAACCATTTAGATATCCTGGGAAAAACCACAGACATTTGCAGCCAGGAATGACAGTTGATGCAAATGCCTGCAGTTGGTGGCAGTGTATTTTTTGTCAGCCTGCTTTAGATGGATGCAACCATAGCAGGCCTGCTCTAAACCGCATCAGATAGGACCTCTAATGTGAGAGGAATTGAAGGAACTTAACTATATTAACTGGTATATCGGATTGTTTAACCACTCCAGACAGACGTTTCCCCGATCAATGGCTGTAGGCTTCAAATCAAGTGTAGAGTGCATATTTCTGAGCAACACCTAGAAAGTTACATCCTTATGGGGTACAGCCACACTACTTGAGTCTGAACTGTCTACGCTAAACAGAGTCATTTTTATCACCCTCAAAAATGATGAGGTCGGGGTCAGGTTCATCCCCCTCCAAACCCTTCTCATAAGGAGACGTGGCTGCAGCACCACTGGAGATACTGGCCCCAAAGGTTTAAGGTCCAGCACCAGAGGCTTCTCTGGAACTGAATCCCATTCTGGGCACAACCCAGATACCAATGGCCAGGCCCCAAAAGTTCCACATCTGGTGCCAGCACCAGAACCAAACCCGGTGCTGATGATCCAGCTGGCAACTGAGTGACTGGCAATAGCACCATGGCTGAACCCATCCTAACCCAGGACAGCAGAGCGATCAGTGGGACAGGAGTCTGTGGTGCGGTCACAGGCAAGTACCCAAGGGCTGTTGCCAGAACCAAACACTCTACCCAGCCTAAGGGCTCCAATAGCAGTTCCAGTGCCATCAGACCTGAGGGACCAGAAACCAGTTCCGAAGCAGAGGCACACAGACACTGCACACACTGCTCCATAAGAGCTGCTCAGTAGTCAAACTGCCACCAGAGTCCCCACTAGCAGAGAGGGACTTCAGGACAGAGACTTTGATCGCCTGAACCTAGAGACCCTTGAGAACATCAAAGGTGACTGTGAAGGACCCCAGCTCCTAGAGACCTCGCAGCAGACCTCACAGAAGGTGACCTCAGCCGGTAATGTTTCTTCTCCCTTCCTGTAGGAAGAGGAAGATGTTGATGTCAAGTGGTGCCATGACCCCAACCAGGACTGGGATTGTCCTCTCCTCTCTTTGTGCTTCTGGTGGACTGTCCTTTCTCGCGGGCACTGGACCACCCATGTTCAGAACCTCCCCCACTCCAAACAGGGACTGTGGACAGGACACTGCTGTTACAGCAGCTTGACTGAGTAGTCTTCCTACTGTCCTCCATGGCCTACAACCATTGACGCTCAGCAGGGTGGAGAAAGACTGACAGGAATTAATGTGTGTAAATTCACTAAATTTACACAAAAATAAACTCTGGCTTTAAACACTAAAAATAAGAACTGAATGCTGTATTCGTACAGACGTGAAGTTCTGACTCCCATCGGGCCAGTGAGGTAGTCACTGATACGCACTTGATGGTGGGGGAAAAAAAACTGAGGTGGTTGAGGGCTGGTGCCAATGAAAAGCCTGCTTATGCTCGTGGAGCTGCGCATGTGCACAGCTTGCCTCAGCACCAGCCTTCATGAGAAGTTCAGGCTCCTGCAGGGTCCTAGCACCTGCAGTCAATGGAGAAGAGGGATTCCTGGAAGTAGATAATTAACTTCACATAAATGTAGGAACAGAGAAAAACTGACAACAAAAGGTCAGTTTTGGTACACAGTATTCTGTTCTGCAGCAAGGTAAACTAATGTATGTTTGACTTTCTTATGTTTAGCTTGAAATGTTAGTAAAACCAATACTATCTGGGTATAACAGGACAGTTGGAGTACTGTTCCCTAACGACTTCCCTTCCCTGTGCTGTATTATGGCCTACAAAAAAAAAAAAAGCTTATTTTTACTGGCTTTGGAAATTGGGGAGGGAGGTCTTTGAAATATAAAACTCTCACTTTTTAAGGGGCACAATTTTAGCCATTTAGAGTATCTGTGTCACAGTTTAAACAAGCATTTGTCAATGCCGAGTGTTTGCTTGCTGGCATTGGCAGTGGTAGTGTAGAAGTTACAGAGCTGCATAATCGGAATGGCAGTGAAGTACTGAACTGAAGCCAACCCCACCACCATCCTGCAGAGTGTGACAGGCATTGGGGTGTGCCTTTGGGTCGTCAGGCATAACGGCCACGCCATTTCACCACACCCCACCCTGCAGACACTGACAAGTGTCATGGTGTTCCTTGGGGTCTTTGGCCCTTATGCGCACCCCATTCCATTAGGAAATACGGTGAGATGGTTGCGATATAGGAGAATGGGGTGAACATTGGGGCTGAAGAGTCCAAGGCATACCTCGATGCCTCTCACTGGCTGCAGGGTGTGGAATGGTATAAGCATTACAGGCAAGAATCCCAAGTCACACCCCTGATGCCTGTCATTCTCTACAGAGTTGGGCGTTATGGTTGGAAACCCTAATACCTCAGGCATTCGTTGGTATTTTCACTCCAAATGTTCAACATGGTTTTTTTGCGACCCCACCTCATGACAGGGGAATATCAGTTTGCTGGCGAAAGCTGCTTATGCACAGCGACTACGGCATTTAGCACCACAGGTGCAAAAACATTCTGAACAGGATGTAAAAATGATAGCTGTACTGTTCATGGGGGTGTAAAAAATAGCAATGTTGCAAATCTACAGTAAAATAATTAAAAAATGGTGAAGTCACGAGCATACATAGAAACTGTGCAACGACACCGTAATATAATTAGGGTTGGGGATTTTTTTTTTTTTTTTTTACAGCAGATTGTCAACCCAGGCATTTGGTGCCTCCGATCACGCAACAGTGTCACTGTGGTTTTCTTTATCTGTCCCGAACAATGATTTCCCACAGCGACCACGCATCTCTGCGCTGAAAGTGTGAAAACACACTTGCCATGTTGTGAAAATGACAGCTGTACTGTAAATAGGAAGTGTGGAAAAATGCCACTGGTGAAAATCTGGACTTAAAATATTACAAAGTCATGAACTTACAGAGTGCGTGGAAACTGCTGATAACTCACTCGTAACACAGTCATTTTATGGACTTTGTCACCAGATTTTCAACATAGATATTTTAAGACCTCTGCTCATGAACAGTGTAACTGTGATTTTCTTAATCTGTCCCAAACATTGCTTTCTGACAACAACAGCACCACTATAAGCTACATGTCGAAAACACATTTTGGGTGGCATATAGAAAATGACAGCTGTGCTGTTCATAAGGAAGTGTAATAAAATGGCAATGTTGAAAATCTGGAGTGAAATATTAAATTCGCAAACTTATGAGCATGCATAGGAACTGCATGATACACGCTCGTGAAACAGTAATTTTGGAATTTTTTCACCAAATTTTCAACATAGCCATTTTAAGACCTGTGCTCATGAACAGTGTCACTGTGATTTTCTTAATGTCGTACATTGATTTCACACACCGACTGCGCCATTGTGCGCTACATGGGCGGAAACACATTTTGGGTGAGATGTGAAAAATGACAGCTGTACTACTCATAAGGAGGTGTGGTAAAATGGCAATGTTGAAAATCTGGAGTGAAAATATTGAAAATTCGCGAACATATGAGCGTGCGTAGGAACTGCGCAATGCACGCTTGTAAAACAGTCATTTATTGGAATTTTTCCACCAAATTTTCAAAATAGGCTTCTTGAGAGCCCACCTTATGAACATTGGCAGTGTCGTTTCGTTAATCGGTCCCGAAAGGTGATTTCGCACAGTGACTGTGAAATCACCCTTCGGGCCCGAATAACGCCATGACAGTGACATCATTCATGAGAAGGGGTCCCAAAAACCCCATGTTGAAAATTTGGTGCAAAAATTATAAAAAATGCCTGAGATATGCGACAAAGTTGAAAAACCCCTATCTGGCCCATTATACAGCTTACCGGCATTTCCTCAGTTCGCGGTCGACTTTGAAGAGTGCAGGCGTGATCCGGTCCACGAAGATCATCATGCCAAGCTCGGAGGTAAGTATGGGGTGAGGGGTGTGGGAGGCAAGTGCGCAGTGGGTGGAGTGCGGGTTGTGGGGGCTGGGAGAAGCGCCGTGGGACGTTTTATTTGCAGGTAAAAAAAGACGGACGTGGGACATTGCCACGCTGGGGTGGGCTCCCAGCATAGCAGAAGGGCGGCTGGGGGAGTGAAGCCGGCGGGGATTGGGCACCCCGTCGGCCATAACATTGTTGCCACACTGGGGTGAGCCCACCAGCGTGGCACCTTGTACTCGGGGGAGAGAGTGTGAAGTCGGCGAGTTGGGCACCCCGTCGGTGATAGCATGGGGAGAGACAGTGAAGAAGCCGACGAGGGTCGGCACCCCGTCGGCTATACCATCGACTTGCCATGCTGCAGTGGGCACCCAAGCGTGGCATTTGGAAAGGCTTTGAGGCGCCGCAGCACAGCCGGCGGGGATTGAGCACCCCCATCGGCTATGCGTGTGTGCGGGGAGGGCAGCAGCAGTATCACGTGCGCTGCTTGCGTGTGTGTATAGAGGGAGCTGCGCATGGAGCAGGCGATATCTTATCGCTGCTCACTGAAGCGTAGCGCCCCCTTTCAACTGTATGCCACTGCATTTTGGAGCTTGTCATAGACAGCTCCAGCATGCATTGGCTTACAGGGGCCGCGCCTGCCAATACACTGACTGAATTGGAAGAGGGGGTGACACATCTCCGAAATCTCGGATGATGGCACTATGTTTCTTGCACATGCGTGCAAGCAAACATAAAAATGATTTGCTGGGAAACAATGACCTGTACTCGAGACTATGCAACTCCTTGTATCCTCTTACAACGTATGGAATGGGTATCTTGTACTTGCTTTATGTATAATTAATATTAACAAGGAAACAATTTATTATGGTTGACTGCTGGCTTAGTAGCTGCTCACTGTGCTGCCGTAAGGGTGACCTGGGTTTGGGAGAAAACCCGGGGTGCTGTCACTCAGGCGGAGAGGGAGTGCAGCTTATGGCAGTGCATCCTTACCAAGTGAGAACAGCACAATGCTCCACCAACATATCAACCCCTGGCAGGGGACAGTGAGCTTATTCCAGTGTTGGGGGCCACACACTGGCATGTGCAAGAATGACAGCAGTAAAGGTGGCATTGTGGGAGTGACTATTGGGGTTCGAGGAGAACAGGCGAAAATGATGGCCACCTATGACCGTGATTGGCAGTCACACCCCAGGACCCCTTCACCACTACCAAACTGACTGTTTACTAAATCGGGAGGGAAAACTACCGGAACACCCTGGCATGGGGCAAAAGCTATGGGGTACCATTGAAGCAGGTTAGAGGAGATGACATGGTGGGAGGTGTCCCGAGATGAGCTGGATTTGGGGCATCCACATGGAGGACAAAACCTATACGGAACAAAAGTTATTTGTTAGTATTCTGAGCCATGCTTTTTCTTATCTTTTACTATGTCAATCCTACCTGGTGTGCCAAGATATAAATGTTATGTCCCACATTCCTGGGAGATGCTGCATGATCTTCACCATTCTCATCATCCTCAAATTCCACCTCACCCTGCAGATAAGCTTTCTTTATCACCTCCACCTGGAAAAGGACAAAAAACACTATATGGAGCCCAAGACCCAGTTTTAAGCTACGAGCAGCCAACAACAGAGATTCTGGTTTACAAAACACTACATACAGTACAGCCAGTACTACAGTATAATATGGATTCAGGTGCTGTTTCATGAACATTGTATCATGGTCTGGTAGATAAGGTATTGCAAATTATTTTTGTCAGGGACATTCAGCTTTTATATATCTTATACTATAAAAGACCCTGCCAAGATTATGTATTCAATTTTTGTTAACCAGGTAGGTGCACCAGACATTAGATGCCTATTTTCAGGCAAGACATTAAATTAGAACCTAGGTAGCCTGTTTCACAGGCTATGACATAACTTCTGCATCATGAGTTGCCATTCCCTTCAGTGCATCTTGGAGGCACACGCATGTGTCTTGGTTTAGCAACAAAGGACCAGGGGTTTGAATGCAGACAGAAAGAACAGATTACTCACCTGTAACAGTAGTTCTAGGAGTGGTATATGTTGTTCATCCACACTCTTTGGCAGGTCCCCTTCCACTTTAAATCTTGCCGGAAGTCTTCAAGCTGGCTCCTCCCACCCACCCGGGTGGTATATACCTTGGCTTCGCCCCATGATGCCAGATCTTAGCCTGCTGGAAGCCAGGTTCTGTACGTCCGCAGCCGGGTAGGTCGGGTGGATCCATGTGGATGAACAACACATACCACTCCTAGAAAGTCCAGTTACACAAAGACTTTTGCTGTAACAGTAGATCTTTTAGGAATGTCTCTTGCAGTAAGTCATTATTTCTGGGAATTCCCAATAGGTGGCGCTCCAGCATGGGAGTTTCTTCCAGCAGTCTCCACACCAGGGACCACCCACATGACCTCACTTCCTTTAGCTGTACCTATAAAAGTGGGTGGTCCCTGGTAATCTCCGTTCCCCGCTGGTTTCAGCTCGGAAGTGAGGGACCAAAGCTTCCCAACCCTACATAGTTTTTCCTGTTACAGAATGGCAGGGGGTTGGAGGGAGGGAAACTACTTACTGCAAGAGACATTCCTAGAAGATCTACTGTTACAGCAAAAGTCTTTGTGTAACTGTACTATCTTCCACGGAATAGTTTCTTGCAGTAAGTCATTACTTCTGGTAGATTCCCAAGCAGTTATCTAGCAGAGGGTGGCCATATATGGCGTTCTGCCTTATATCGTAGTGTGGTCTTAGGACCGAAAGGGGCTGAAAACAGTGTATCAGCATGTAAAAAGGGATTTTGTAAGTGATCCATTACAGCATAGGATTACGGCTGAAAGATAAACCAGATTGACAATTAGTTGGCATCATCAGAGGAGTTTAAGCAGATGTGAACCCGATTAGGGTATGGCATATCAAGTACTGTAATAAATCATAAGAAAGTCAGCCACATAATGGAGTAATTGGTAGATCTCAGGGTCATGCACTGAAAATGACAGTCTATGATCAATTCTATTGGGTTCTGAGTTTTGGATAGTAATCCAAATAATACAGTGTTATTTTGTAGTGCTCCAATGTACAAATTCAGTACATTTTTTTGCTTTGAAACAATGTATCTACTTCATGATGGAATCCAGTGACGCAGAGTCAATGGTAACACTGTACCCATTTTAGGGTAAAAACATAGAATGCAATAGAGTGATGTAGTCAGGTCTGTCATGTGTTAGTAATCTCATTTGCAAGGGTTCCCAAGAGTGCCAGGGTCTACCGGCTTGTCAGGCACAAACCAGAAAGGTTAGTATGATGGTCCCTTTGTTGTTACTGTCGGGTGAAGAGACATGTAAACAATCTGGATACTTACAGATTTAGGAGTCATTTGATCTCGTGTGAGATTTGAGATGTAAGAAATTCATAAGGTTTGTAACCTGTCCATATTTTGTTATCCAAGTAGTGTGGCTCAGCAAGTGTGATAAAAGTTGCAGTTTATACAGGTTTTATGTATTCACCATGCCCTGTCTGTTCAGACAGTAGAAATGGTATCCATATAGTATAAATAGGATACTGAAGTAGCAGATAATGTTGCAAAATGAAACAATGTATCTGTGACCTAAAGGAAGTCAGTGATTCTTAGAATCAGCAGTAATATAACCAATTTTGCAGTTGGTTTAGAGAACATTTAGAGTGATGTTGAGATATCCATCTTGTATTAATAATCTTACTCACAAGGGGGTCCCATGTATGTCAGGGCCTGCAACCTCGTTGGGCGTAATCTGAAATATTCGTATGATGAATCCATTATGTGAACTGTTTGGAAAACAGAAGCTAAAGAATGAACAATATAATCAAAATCATAGGGCAGTGAATCTCTTTGTTGAGATAAAATAAACACATATGTGTACAGGTATATATAATTATTTTTTTTTGACCAAGCAAAAAAGACATGCAGAGTTCTTAAGACTTAGAATCGCTGTATGGGTACTCACCCTTGTCCATGTGATCTATGGTCATGATCAAGTGAAAGCAGCTTATAGCAGTAGAACATTGAAGATGATATAATCCATACTAGGATATAGCGATTGAATCTCAGTATGTGAGTAGTAGTAAGCGGAGCTGTTCGAGGGTGGGACATGGAGTCTGGCGCACAACAGGCCGAGAGGCAACCCGATGGAATGGCCGTGATGGTCTGTAACAGGGATACCTCTGAAAAAGTGGCTAGATGCATAGAGCCTTTAGAAAAAAAGCCTCAGTTTACAGTTGAAGTCTTTAGTGAGAAGAAGAGGCGCCCGGCCAGCCCGAGGGGCGGACATGGATGTAGAGGCTTGTAGGTCATCCCATATCGTTTGAGCCCCGGGGTCAAAAGATGGTCACATTAACAGGGGACATTAGCCACATTCCGTTCAATATCAGGTGCTAGCCCTGTGAGTCTGAGCCATTCCTGACGATGTAGAAAGACAGACTGCAGAGGTTCAAGCTGAAGCATCGGTAACGTCGCATCCTGAACTGTTTCAGAGGAGGCAGGTAGTCTGTTTATAAGGTCACCAGCAGAGGTACTTACCACATGCAGGTTATAGTACTTGTATGTTCAGATATGACAGTACAGCCGTGAGCAGCTGCAAAGTCACAGAATCCACAGTGGCCATATTTGTTGAATACGGCTAGTCAAAGAGGAGCCTGATGGAACCTGTGTGCTGTTCTAGGTAACTCCTGTGCCATTACGGGTTAACTCCATGTTTCAGTAATCACATTTCTCAGTGTTGTAGTAGTCTGTCGTCCCAGCTAGATGGTACATCATATGGGTGCTCATATTATCCTGAATATTCATGAAGAGGCATGACAGGTGGGCAATCCAGTCCTGTACATGCCAGTGTCGATGGAGGCCGAGACATAGTCTGTGATAAATGGTGTGTGAGTATCATGCATGACAGCAGATGAGGCAGGCATGCCCCAGCATTCTGTAGTATATAATTCTTCATTTTGTAGTGATGCAGCCCCATGAGTACCTTTTGATGTATGACGTTGAAAGTGTACATGGAAGTCCATGGTAAACTTGTAATAAGGATCCTCCATAACTGTATTATAAGCAGGTAAATATGCTGTTCTATGAAGCAGGGGCTGCTCCGTCAACAGTGGAACATACTCCGTCGACGATGAGGAAGACAGTGCATGCTCCGTCGACAGTGAGACATGCTCTGTCAATGATGGAAATGCTGTCGTCGATGATGAGAAGGTGAATGTAGGCCCCGTCAATGGTGGTAGGCTTCCCATCATCGGTGGAGCTTATGAACATTTCCCATCGACAGGGGAGGCAGCCCCATCAACGATGGCACATGCAGAGTGAGCTCAGTCAATAGAGGAGGTATGTTCATTGATAAGGATGTCTTGTAGAGCCCTCCCGTCAACGGGGGAGTATGCCCCATCAATGGGGAAAGTGAAAGGACCTCCGTTGTCGATGGTGAGTGTAGCCTCGTTGATGGGGGAGCTGATGAATGAAGCTCCGTCAACGAGGAATGTCCCTTTGATTAAGAAGAGCCTGCCGCCGATGGGGGTGAATGCCCGTCGATAATGAACATCATCTTGATGATATCTGTTTCGGAGGTATGACCATTGAAAGGCAGTCAGGCGGGACATTAGGTGAAGCAGTTTCCTTCCCTATGTTACTCGTTGAACGGGACTCTATTCACGAGCCCTTTAAAGTAGTCTTATCTAGTACAGGAGCACGGAGCCTTGTATGAAGTCCAGGCACCCCAGGCCATATTTTCAATCCACTACGTATACTGCTGTAGAAGAGATGCTGTCAGAGCTGAAGCCAGTGAGAAAATGAACGGAGATTACCAGGGACCACTCACTTTTATAGGTACAGCCCAGGAAGTGCGGTCATGTGGGTGGTCCCTGGTGTGGAGACTGCTGGAAGAAACTTCCGTGCTGGAGTGCCACCTATCGGGAACTCCCAGAAGTAATGACTTACTGCAAGAGACCATTCCGTGGAAGAGCTACTGTTACAGGTGAGTAACCTGTTCCTCTAGAAGCATGGATATGTTGTTCATCCACACTCTGACAGACTCTTAGCAGTTCACCATGAGGAGGGCTGCAAGACGTACACCCCCTACTTAGGGAACAGAGACTGGAGAACTGAGGCCCAAAAACCAGCATCTTGGCTTGACTCAAGGTCGATGTGGTAGTGGGTGATGAAGGTGTCTGCTGACGTCCAGGTAGCAGCCAGGCAGATTTCCTGGATAGGGATGTCCCTGGAAGCAGCCACTGATGCAGCATTATGGCGGGTAGAATGAGCTCTTATCCCTCTGGGAGGTTCCTTGCCCGCCAACTCATAGCACAGACCTATGCATGATGTAATCCATCTTGCAGTAGTCCACTTCGCTGCAGATCTGCCAGAAGCGGCTTCAGCGTAGGTGACAAACAGCTGGTGAACCTCTCCCCAAATTTCCACCGTCCTCTCCTTGTAATAGAAGAGAGCATGTCATAGGTCCAAGGTATGGAGCCTGTACTGTGCCTCTGAGGTGTAATTACGGTAGTATACTGGCAGAGTCAACATCTGGTTAAGGTGAAACTCTGACACCACCTTCAGAAGGAATTTCGGGTGGGGATGTAGGATGAACTTGTCCATGTGGAAGATCAGATAAGGGGACTCCACTGAAAGTGCCTGGAGTTTACCTGTCCTTCTGGCAGACGTGATAGACACCAGGAAGGCCGTCTTTCACAAGTGTGACAACTCACACTTGTGCATCAGTTCGAATGGCTTGCCCATGAGCTTAGCCAATACCAGCAGTAGATTCCACGGAGATGGAGGTCCACGCGCCAGAGGGGATATGTGATCCAGGCCTTTGAAAAAGCACCCAACCACTGTCTCCTGCACCATCAGCTGACCAGCCCGCACCCAGTAAGCAGAGATGACTGCCAGGTGCACCCTAAGGGTCGATGACCGTAGACCCCCTTTGGAGAGAGACCAAAGGTAGTCAAGAATGTTAGCCACTGGACAGGACAAAAGGTCCAGGCCCTTACCCTGACACCAAATGGAAAACCTTTTCCATTTGTAAGCATGACACTTCCTGGTCCATTCCCTTCTAGATGCCTCCACCACGGTGTAGACATCTTCGAAAAGGCCCAAAGCCTGGAACTTTAGCCACTCAGGTACCAGGCTGTGAGGTGCAGGGATCGAAGGTCCAGATGGAAAACCTTCCCCTGATTGAGTGATATCAGGTCTGAGCATGTACAAAGCCGCTCCGGGGGCCTGCAGCTGAGGCTGAGGAGATCTGGATACCAGAACTGGTGCGGCCAGTCTGGGGCTACCAGGATCACCTTCGCCTTGTCTCTCCTCACCTTGGAAATGGAGGGAAGGCGTAGAGAAGGCCTGGGGTCCACGGTCTTGAGAAGGCATCCCCCTGCAGCAAGCCCTGCTGAGGGGGGCGGGAATTAAACAGCCTCAGCTTGGTGTTTTCCCTGGAGGCAAACAGGTCTACCATTAGTTTGCCCCAATGGGAGAACAGGCTGTAAGCTACCTCTGGATGGAGAGACCACTTGTGGGATGTCTGGCCCAAGTGGCTGAGAGCATCCACCAGATGATTCCAGGCTCCTGCCATATGGATGGCTAGGAGATCCGCCTCCAATCGGCTCACGAGGGTCCAGATGCGGAACGCCTCCTTGCATAGCAGACTGAAGTGTGTGCTGCCCTGTTCATTGAGGTAGTATATGGTCTTGGTATTTTCCATCTTAACTTGAACCACTTGACCCCAGAGCTGAGAAGCAAATGCTGACAGTGCCAGTCTGACTGCTCTGAGCTCCAACAGGTTGATGTGGCATCGGGACTCCTTGGGGGTCCAGAACCCATGGGCCCTTTTGTCCCCCATATGGGCTCCCCAGCCCATGACAGAGGCATCAGTTGTAAGGATGACTGTCAATTCGGGGCAGACAAACGGGATCCCTTCCTGCAACTGGTCTGGGGCTGTCCACCATTGGAGAGCATCCCACATCTTCCGGGTTACAGTGATCAGCTGGTCGAAATGACCATGGCACTGAGTCCACTGAGCGGCCAGCTCCCATTAGAGGGGGTGCATGTGCAACCGGGCCTAACGGACCACGAAGGTGCACGCCGCCATGTAACCCAGAAGGCGCAGAAAGTCCCAGGCAGGGCGCAAGTGCCCAACCAGAAATGATTGGGCAAAGGGGGAAAGAACTTCCGCCCTGTCCACCGGGAGCCGAGCTCTAGCTTGACAAGAGTCGAGCTCTACCCCGATGAAGCCCATCACCTGAGAAGGCATGAGTTCTGACTTGGCCTCACTGATCAGGAGGCCGAGTTGACAGCAGATCTGGAGGGCCAGATCCCTGGACCTCTCCATCTCCTGCTGGCTGGAACCTGCTAGGAGCCAATCGTCGAGGAAGGGGTAAATTTTAATGCCCACGACACCGTAGATGGGCCACCACCACTGCAATGCATTTGGTGAAGACCCAAGGGGCCGATGACAGGTCGAACAGCGTGGCTCAGAACTCATACAGGGTCCCCTTGACCCTGAAGTGGAGGAACCACTGATGGGATGGATGGATTGGGACATGAAAGAATGCATCCTGCATATCCAGTGAACAGAACCACATGTTTCACTTTAAGGATGGTATGATCTGTGAGAGTGACCATCTGAAAGGTGCGTGACCTGAGATATTGATTCAGGTCGTGTAGATCTAGAATGGGGCACCAACCCACCCATCCGCTTGGGCACCAGGAAGTACCTGGAGACAAAGCCTGGGTCTGCTGGAGGATCCGCCACTGGAGCTACTGCCTCCTTGAGGAGGAGCTGAGCGATCCCATCTTGAAGAGCTGACTAGGTGTGCGTGGAACTCCGTTCTTCCTGAGGGGCAGGGGCTTGGCTGGGAGGGTACTGCTCAAATTCTAGAAGTAGTCCCTGACCGACCATTTCGAGAACCCACCTGTCCGATGTGATGACTGACCAGGCAGAAAGGAAGTGACTGAGCCGGCCCCCTACAGGAGGACCCAGAGCCTCGGCCTCCCTTTTTGGCCCTGTTGGGGTTCAGGCTTGGGCTGAGGGCACTAAGGTTGAGCCTGCTGTTGATGCTGATGCTGCTGTCCTCCTTGAAAGGAGAACTGCTGAATCGCAGGGGAAGAGTGCCGAAAGGGCTTCTTCTTCTGCGGGCTCTTGCCCACAGAACTCTTAGCAGAAGTAGCATCCAAGGTAGCACTGGACTGTTCTATGTGCCGGAGGCTACCGGCTACTCCTGGGCCAAACAAGTTGGTCCCAAGGAAGGGCATGTCAGTTAATTTGTGCAGAGTATCCACTGGGAAGGAGGAGAGCCTCAGCCAAGCCCTGTGGTGAGAGGCAACTGCGGCAGCCATCGAGCGGGCACAGGAGTCCCCGATGTCCAAGGCTATCTGGAGCTGCTGTTTGGCAACAGCTTGGCCTTGGTCTTGGGCCTGGCTTGACCATGGTCTGCATGTCCGTGGGGTGGTGTGGGAGGATTTCATCCAAAGACCCCAAGAGGGCACGGGAGCAGTGAGTCATGATGACGGCCGAACTTGCCTGACGAAGACCTAATGAGGAGGCCGTATAGACCTTCTCACCAAATGGTCCAAGAGCTTGGACTCTTTATCGGGAGGTTGGTCTGTGTCAGCAGAACTGCCAGTATGCCTGAACACAGAGGCAGTCACCAGACTCTCAGCAGAAGGGTGCTCTGTGATCCCCGCTAGGGACCCCACAGGCACTGCGTACTTGTGGGCCATGTGGGCAGAAGGAGCTGGGTAGGAGACAGGACATTGCCAGAGTTCAAGGGCCAGACCAACAATGGCCTCAGTCACAGGAAACGCCTCTGGAGTATCCCCTCTTTTCAGGATGTCCGTAAGAGGCTACTCCGCCGTCTTCTGGATGGGCTCCAGGGGCATTCCTGTGGAATCAAAAATGAGTCGGAGGATCCCTTGGAAGGAGAAAGGGCCTTTCTCCATCCCTAAGTCAACGGACAAATCATCATCCCCAGGATGAGAATGAAGCCCGGTGACGTCCGAATCCAATCAATCTGGATACAGCGGCTTGCCACCCAAATCACCCTCGACACGCTGAGGGCAGTCTGGGGTGACTGTGACTGAATCACTGGGGAAGCCCGGAGTCTGGTCAGTCTTCTTTCGAAGAAGCCCCTCCCACAGGCTGCTTATGCGGTGGTTCCACCACGATCAGTGGAGATGCCAGCTTAGGATGAAAAGGTAGCCACGCTGACCCCATGGGTGGGGGAACAGAAGATTTCGGCTCCAAAAGGGTCGGCTTTGGCCTAGGAGGTGAAAGCCAAGTAATGACCTGGGTAGGAGCCGGAGTCGACTTGTGCCTGGACAAGATCAGCTGTTGCCACATGAGGTCCTCATAGCGACAAAGTTTCTGCTGAAGCCTCTCCTCATCCGAGGAGGATGAAGAAGACCGATAGTGTCGCCTCTTTTTGAAGCACTTATGACTCTACCTTGGCCTTTCAGATGAGGGAGTTCTGGACCTCAACTGAGATATCGGCGGGACCGGTGACATCCAGGGGCCCGGAACCGGGTCCTCGATGGGGACACCAGTGGACTGGGTCTCCTCATCGGGGAAGACAAGGACCAGAGTCCTCTATAAAGAGTAGTTGACTGGGGTAGGCGACAGCGGGTCAATTGGGTCAAGAACAATCTCGACCTCATCGGCCACATCTTCAGTCGGCTGGCCCAATGGGAGGTCCATGAAGCCAGCGGCCGAAGAAGCGATCTTGACCGAGGTCGAGACCACATGCTCCTGGGACTGAGACCTCTCTCGGTCCCAAGAGCGCCTTTGCTGAGACAAAGACTTGTTTGGTTCCTTCTCCCACTCACAGGATCGGGAGGAGTGCAAGCCCGTAGGCGCCTCTCCCCTTGTGGGAAGAGACTGGCACAACTCCCTGAAGGAGCCCAAGAAGGTGGAGCCAAGGTTGAGCAGAACGAAGGAGCTTCGAGAGTCTGCAGCATGAGTGGCTTCTTTCTCGAACACTTGCATGCATTCCAATTGCTCAGCGGATTCCGCAGCCATGAAAACCGCCCAGCTAGCCTCCTTGGACTTCAACAGAGCGTTCCTCTTCTCCAGTCTCCCCAGTTTCAAATGTGCAAGATGGTCATCCAAGAGGTTGGGATCGAAGGCCAAATAAAAGCTGCAGGACGAGGTGTCACGGCCGACACCGAGGCAGCAGATGCACATGAGGTGGGGATCAGTGCGCAACATTTTTTGGCCGCAAGGACACCAGTGAAATCCAGCGGAAGATTGTTCTTCCATAATCGAAGATGCAAAAAAGTGATCGTGAACTAGAACGATTTTTGATTTCGGTAGAATCGAAGTTTTGAAAGCCAGGGCCTACGAAATGTATGAGAACGAAGGAGGCAACCCGAATCTTCCAGCGGAAAGGAAGATCTGGCGTCATGGGGTGAAGCCGAAGTATATACCACCCAGGTGGGTGGGAGGAGCCAGCTTGAAGACTTCTGGCAAGATTCAAAGTGGAAGGGGACAAGCCAAAGAGTGTGGATGAACATATCCATGCTCCTAGAACCTAACTTTTTTCTATTCTCAGCATGAGATAAGTATCAAATCCTAAGAGGCACTTTTTGCAAAATGTTGGCAGCACAGTGTTGGAATAGTAATTACATTTTATAGAAAACAATTGTGTAGGTAGGACATGTTCCTGGTGGGTCAAAGTCATATTACCCTTACAATATTACCTATTATTCAAATGGATTAGATAATTACTGTAATGTGATTGGTTAAAAACCATTCCAAATTCTAGCCTATGGTAATCTCATGACAACACCACAGCCTGGAAAACATTCCTGACATCCAGTTCTATATCCACCTCTAACCCATCTGATAAAAGCATAAATAAACTCCCAAAAGTTTGTTATTCTGGAAAACGCTACTTCTCCGGAAGTTGAAGGCACTCAGATATGCCTTGTGCCTTCGTGGGATTATCCCATGATAACAAGCACCCTTAAGAGTTAAAGAAAGAGTTATGTGCCCTTTGCAATAAGTCAACAAGATTGATTTGTCCATGGCTACATGCTGTCATTTGAAAAGCTATCACTGAATAGCTATGCATTATGTAATAACTGTGCACTGTGATATTTATATGCCTTGACATTATACTGCATTGGGCTATTTATTAATCCTTTTGTGTGAATTTCATCCCTTGTGGTTACAATGCTTGCCTCCCCCACTAAATAAATTAAATCTTACCCATTCTGTAGTATCGACTAAATATTCAGCTTTTTATCCATTTTAGAGAAAACCTTTACCTAAAGATTTTTATATCATGTTCTGTTTGCATTTCTACATCATCCTTACCTTACAGAATCAAAGTTAGACTATATAAACTTATTGTAAATGTTTCAGTTTGTAAATTGCAGGGGTACAGTGCATTACAGGGTGACTGGTCAACTGGCATTAACATCATCCCAAAAGGACTTACTGCTGTACATGATTATTTACTTTGGGGAGGGCACTCAAAACTATGCATACCGCAGTGTGTTCCTCACTATAGGTAAAATATGATCTTTCAGCAACTAAGGGATACAAGATCTGAGCAGGACCTGAAACACAACAGTTAACTTACCAGCTCCTTGGGTCTCATATTGTACAGTATCCTCTCTGCATTCTCACTGTCGTGTCTACTTTCCATTATTGCCAGAAGCAACTTAGAGGCATTATTCTGGTGAAGCAAAGGAAATTCATTCACTAATATAGTGTTCAAAAGAAATTGTTTATGAAGGTAACACAACATCTTTAGCTTCTTAGCCACAAACCTGACAAATAAAAATTATCTCAGACAAAGAGGTCATGAGAGATTAGGGGCCACCCACAATATCTGAAATTCAGCTGCTGACAGCTTTCATTTTCCTCCTGGAAAGACACTCCTGTGCAAATACTGTTTAGGAAGGGCTTAATCGAGGGACATGCATAATTAGCTACTAGTTACTCAGCTCCATGAACGCTCCCGATTCACATTTGAAAACACAGATTTAAAAGCAGGGCAACCTTTAGTTAGTATTGACTGAAAACATAATAAATTGCACCCCCCTCCCCCGTAGCTGAAAAATGGTCTCTAAAATCTGAAAACGTGCTGTGTAAAAGGTTGTCTCAGGGTTGGACAACTGCAGATTAGAAATGTATCCTATGGAAAAATAAATATGAAATAATGTCAGTGATCACCAAACAGCACATATTCCATGTCATTATGTCTGCTCATCCTTAAAAGTGCACCAATGCATTTACCGTATGAAAGTGATCTGTTGTTCTACAGACTTGAACATGTACTTAAAAATGATGTCAAAGACAGCTTCAAACCTCCCCCCACCCCTTTTAGGACAAAAGGCCATTTTGTTAAATGGGAGTGATCTGAACCATTAAACTTCAAATGTTTTTGCAGAATACGGACTTGCTTGCCTTCAGTTTGCAGAACGAGTGTTTACATACAGAACAGTCATGCAAAAACTTACAATAACAGTAGATCTTACAGAGGAACTCAGTCATCAGGTCACACCACAGGAACTTCACAGTCTGTTCCCCTGGGCTGGCATGCTCTGGAAAATACACAGGGAGGTGGGATAGATTGGTTCAGAGTAAACTCAGACACCACCTTGGGAAGAACCTTAGGATTCATGCGCAAAGACACCCTGCCTTTGTGAAAAATCAAATAAGGCTCCCACACCAGAGAGCATGAAGCTCAGAAATCCTTTGAGCAGAAGTAACAGCAACCAAAAACAATGCTTTCCAAGAAAGGAAGCGTAGCTTGCAAATTGTGGCTGCAGGCTCAAATGGAGACAAGGTAATTTTTCCAAAACAAAATTCAAATCCCAAGCCTGAACAGGATTACCAACTGGAGACTTCAGATGCAGGATGCCCCTGAGAAATGTACAGGTCACATCTAGCTGAACCATGTTATGACCAGTCACATGCTCGTGGAAGGCAGACACATCGAAAAGGCAAACCTTGAGGAATGAATATTGGAGGCTGGAGTCCGACAGTGATATCAGGTAGTCAGGATTTGGCTCACCAAACAGGTGAAAAGGTCCAGATGGTGCTTGGCAGCCCAGATGGCAAACCTTTTCCACTTCATGGCATAGATGGTCCTAGTGGAGGACTTCCTAGCTGCCACCAGGATGTCAGACACCTTCTGTGAAACCCCAAACTGGGCAATGGCTAGGTCCTCAGGAGCCAGGCATACGGACATGGGTCCCCTGAGCCTACTTCATAGATCCCTGCAGAGAGGCAGAGTAACTGCAGGCTCCACTGCTAACTGTTGCAGTAATGGAAACCAGATCTGTTGTGGCCAAAAGGGCACTACCAGGATCATGCTGGCCCCCTCCATCTGCAGTTTGATTAACAACCTCTGAATCAGAGGAAATGGAGGGAAGGCATAAAGGAACCTCCGGTTCCAAGAGAGAGACAAAGCATCTCGCCTGAAAACTCCAGGCCCTGGACCTAGCGAGCAAAGATTGGGCAATTTTGCATTGAGCGGGAACACAAAAAGGTGCAACTCTGGATGACCCCACCTGTCCAACAGATCTTCTGCAATGGATGACAGAAACTCCAATTCATGTATCCCGAACAGAGTCCAGCTGAGGCTTTCCACCAGGAACACAGACTGGCGAGAGGTCCAGGTCCTGGTCCAGTGCCCAGTACCAGACCTTCACTGCTTCCCAGAAAAGGGGATATGAATACGCCCCCCCTTGTTTGTTGATATAGTAGACCACACTGAGATTTGTCTCTCTGAATCAACAACTGGCTTGGAGAGAGGTGGTTCTGGAAGACTTGCATGGCATACAGGGATCGCCCTCATCTAGGAGGAAGTTTATATGGAGGGATGTCTTGACCTGGGACCAGGTACCCAGAGTCTGGAAGGGACCCAGATGCACCCCCCCCCCCAGCCCAAGCCAGAGGCATCCGTGAGTGAGATCTGTTGGGGAGACAAGATCAGGAATGGAACCCCTCTTAAGAGGTTTCAGGGTTCCATTGACCATTGGAGGACTTTGTAAACCAGTGAGTTGACCAACACCCACTGCTCCTGGTTGTCAGTGTGTTGGTCCAACTGCACCTTAAGGGTCTACTGAAGCACATGCATGTGCAGTCTGGCAATGGGGACAGTGGCAATGACTGTGGCCAAGAGGCCCAGGAACCTCAAGTAAACTCTCACGGAAACAACGGTTCTCAGCCACCACCTGAACCTGTGATATAAGGCACTCCGCTCTGTCTGGCAGCAGGAAGGCCTTGCCCTATGCAGAGTCCAGTACTGCCCCTATGTACAGCAACCTTTGGGAAGGGATCAGAATGGACTTGGGCAGGTTGACAGTAATGCCCAGGGAGTGGAACAACTGGAGGGTCCTCTCCAGAGTTCACAGAAGCCAAGCCCTGGATGAGGCCTTGAGTAGCCAGTCGCACAGGTACGGGAAGATATACAGGCCTTCTCGCTGAAGGGTGGTTACTGCTGCTAAGCATTTCGTAAACACCTGCAGAGCGCAGGACAAGCCAAAGGGCAAGACTTCGAATTGGTAGTGCTCACCTTGAAATACAAACCAGAGGAACCACCTGTGCAGTGGGCACACCAAAATATGCAGGTAGGCATCCTGCATATCAAGGGAGCACATCCAGTTGCCCTATTTGAGCAGGGGCAGCAGGCCTGACAGGGTGACCATGTGAAGCTTTTTGTACTGGATGTAGAGGCTGAGGTCCTTGAAATCTTGAATAGGCCTCAGATATCCAGTTCTTTTGGGGACCGGATAAAACCTGAAATCAAACCCTCTGTTCCTCTGCCTCCTGGGCATTGGCTCAATCACCTTTTTTGCAGAAGGGAGTGCACCTCTTCCTGAAGGACTTCTGCATGATCTGAAGGGTAAGTGGAAGGTACCAGAGGAGACTCTGGGGGCCGTTCTATAAGCTCCAGAGTGTGACACCTATTATCTGAAGAATCCAAACATCCAAGTTTATGGTTCTCCATCGACTGAGATGGAGGGATAACTGACCTCTGACCACCACCTCTTGGTCAGGGACTGGAAAGCGGGGGGGGGGGTCCTGGCAAGGAGTCAGGTGGAAGAGGACCCAGCAACAGGGGCTGGTCCATTGCCCAGGGTCCGTTTCACAGCAGGGCCCTGAGGCTTTTCAGTTGCCTGGGAGTCTAAAGCCCATTCCGGACTTTTGGGACATCTTATGAAAGGGTGGCCTCTGTCTGTTCTGAGGCTGGGTATGGCTGAGTGAGTGGACAGATTTCAGGGCCCTGCTGGAGGGCTGTAAATCACTGATTATGTCTTGGACATCAGGCCTGAAGAGTTTCGAGCCATTGAATGGGGCATTAAGTACTTTTTGCTGGAAATCAGACGCAAAGCCAGATACTCTCAACCAGACGTGCCTACGAAGGCAAATACTTGTGGCAGAAACCCTGGCAGCAATGTCCAACATATCATACAAAGCCCTAAGGAGATGTTTACTGACATCCTCAGTGGTCTGGATGGATTTCAGGACCTACTGCTTCTGGGAACCCTCTGGGAGGGCATGACTACCTACCTGCCCTACCCTTTTGCCATATGGTATTTTGGTGCTTGACCATATGGGACAAGTAGTTTGCAATCCGGAGTCCCAGAGTAGAGGAGACATAAACCCCTTTACCCCAGAGGTCGATCCTCCTAGCTTCCCTGTCAAGGGCGAGGGAGGTAAGATGTTTGGTACCTTGGACCTATCATGAGCCACTTTGATTACCACGGAATCAGTCTCAGGATGGGCAGCATAGTTGGGCAGGCCCTGGGTGGCATGAGAGAGCTTCTCTGCCCTCCTAGGCATGGTAGGGGCCATGTCTGGTCAGTGCCACACAGCAGTGGTGGCATTCCTCAGAGCTGGCAAAATGGGAGGAATGAATCGTTGTGGAGATTCTGAGATCTTCAAAAAGTCCACCAGGTCCCTTCTTGTGGCATCCTCTTCCTCAGTGTGGAACCCTATTTCAGCACACAGCTGTTTCATAATGTTGAAGAAGATGAGGTCCTCAGGAGGGGACAGAGTCCTCGCTCACTGAAGAGGCTGTAGACCTGTTCAGGAAAACGCTTCCTCCTCCTCTTCTTCCTCAAGGAGGATGAGATCAGGATGGTACTCTTCCTCTACATCGACCCATTCAAACTCAGGGCCAAACGAATGAGGGACCAACAGTTCCCTAAAGGATGCAGCCTGGAAAAGCCGCACAGGCATCAACAGCGACAGGGCGCCCAAAGACACCAAATACACCGGTCTATAAGCACCAAGCTGGTGCACAAGGGCTGTCGTCAGATGAGCTAAAATAGTATCGAGATTGACGGCAGGCAAAGGCTGCATGGAAAGCAGTGGTATTGTCAGATCAGGATACGATGAACCATCCATCGGGTCTTGACAACCCGACGGCCCTGGTGTCTGAGGGCCTGGAGAGGTGTCTGGCCTTGATGGAGGGGCCAGGATTGATGACCTGAGAGTCAATGATCAAGCAGCTGATGAACTGAGCATCGAGGGCCAGCCTCTCTCTGAAGAGGGAGTTGGGGCTGTCGTTATGGGCCTGGTAGGAGCAGAGGTTGTCCGTGCAGCAGCAGCAGTCGATGGCGTGCCCCTGGAAGAACATGAAGTAGGTGTCGGGGGACGGGAGTGCTTGCAGAGGGAGCGGTCATGGTCTCTATTATCCCCCTTCCCAGGATTTGCCTCATGCCTTTCAGCTCGATGGACTAAGCGGTGATTGGGAAGGCGGTACCTTGAAGGACCCCCTGCCCCAAACCGGCCACCCGTTCCATTAGACATTTCTTCAGAGCCTTTTTCTGTCACCTTTGGGCTGTAAGATTGAATTTTTTGCACAGCTCACAGGCAGGAACGTCATGGTCAGGCCCAAAACAGCAGATGCAGAGGTCATGGTCATCTGAAGAGGTAATCTTCTTTCTGCAGCAGCAGCGATGGAAGAGAGAAGTGGAAGGCGTGATTCTCAACATGAACAAGGTAAAATAAAATCTCTATTAAAAAGAAATTCCAAAACTAAACACTGAAGAAAAAGGCACAGGCAAAAAAATGGCAAACTGCAACGGAGCTTCCGCAGAGACCCATGTAAGAGGTGTTGGTGGGAAACAACTGAGGAGGGAGTGGGGTCGCTCACGCCTTTATAGGGTTGAAGACGTTGGAAGGTGATGTTGGCATGGTCGGCCCCAATTGCACTGCTGGAAAAGTATTCCGTATGGATCCTGCGTCACCAACAGTGAAGTTCCTATTGTGTGACCTGATAACAGATACCCCCGAAGATCATCTTCATTTTACAGAATGGGAGCCAGATTCTCAGTCACTTTGCTGCACCAACCCATAAACTTGCTATACCAAGAAAGGCATTCTGGGCCTTGCCTGGGCCAGTCCACCCCAGCGCAAGCGGTAGTATGAAAATTTGGCATTTCAGCTATTACTCAGCCTGTACTGTATATATTTAGCGCATCACATTTGTTAATCATATCTGCTGCAAGTGACCCTGTGACCCTTCTTGGAAAATAGGCTATTAGCCTAAATGAAGATATCCCAGTGGGCAGAAATTCAAAATAAAACTGCATAGAAACCAACACAAACTGAGCTTGCACATAGGAACAACATTAATTTTAAAAAATAGCACGGTGGCATGTACAGACAGCATAAGCAGGTAGAGCACACACATACTTGACCCCCAAACGCCTGACACATACCTGAACCCCTGACATGGCCTCAGTGCAAGCAAAGCACTAGGGCATCCAGCAGGGTGCTGCCATCTGATGCTTTTAATTACCTGCCAATAAATCTGTATTTGCACTCTCATTCTGCCTTTTGCCAGCAATTTTTGAGTCACTGCTCTCTCCTCGTGTCACGGCCCATACCAGAGGTCTGCTTGTGGGCTAACGACCATGTCCAGTATTCCATCCCTCTTTGTCACCCCTGGTAACCCAGTGGTCCCCCTGCCAGTAATGTGCTCTGACATTCCAGTGAACACCATAACACACACAGAACTGCACTCTAAAGGAACGGGGTGCAATTCAAAACAGATTCACAACAAGAACAGCACAACACACTCCAGAGTCCAAAACTTTTAATTCAGTGTATCCAATAAATATGATGGACTCAGTATGTACCTGCCATTGTCTTTATTCAGAGGGCCCAGGAAAGCACACACAACTACTTTCCTTATCTCCCCCCCTACACACCTCTCATCCTGCTCATACCAATCCCCCACCACCCTCCCACACACTACCTTATTATGTTCCTCCTTACCCTTCACCAATTCCAATAACTAGCATTTTTTCTTTACTTTAACAGTAAACCTAGCTATTCCCTTTCTCTGGTGGTCTTCATCTTTTTTTAGTGTCCCTGCTCCATCTAGGCACACCTGCTCGCCAATGTTAACCTGACTGTGGATTTTCTGATGGATTTAATTTTCGTTTGTCCTCCAGTATTGACACATTTGTGCATTAAGTACTGCTGATTACACTGATTCTATTTAATTATGTTCCAAATTATTGTACAAAATGTAACTGTTACTTCACTGGCTCTATTGTATTGTACTGTATTGCTGTGTTATCTCCCCTGTTCCCCCACGTATGCACCGGGTGACGAGCAATTTGTTGCTCAGTGTACCTTTCCTGGTGAAACATCAAAAAATAAATAAATAAAATAACCTCGGCGCTTTGCATCTGACGTGTGACGCTTCGTCAGGAGGTGGAGTTTGGCCATTAGCTGGCACCATTTAAATCTCTCAAATGTTAAAGTGACAGTCTACAATTTTTCAATACATACAAAACTCCACATGTAAGTGCCATACAATAATACAAATAATAAATACCAGTATATCAAAAATATAACAAATAAAAAACACCACTGAAGAGCAATGTGTTTAAAAATTATGGTTATTCTAAAAGTTTCAATAGTCCCAATATCAATTTTTCCAGTGAATACCTCTTCTTTAACCCCAGTTCCCTGCACTAGTCCTGTTCACTCCATGGTCCTTCACTGATCTTGGTCCCCTGCTGTCTGTGCAGCAGCCAGAGTTCAGACAGCCCTACTGCATATCCTAAAATGTCAAGTTGTCAGGGAAGGGGGTGCCGTAGAACTGTATTCATTGTAGAAATGTTTCCATGGTGACTAATTCCTTCCTCACACGAACACACCTCCATGTGCACTTGCTTGGAAGGTGAGTGACACCTCCTTTAAGCATAGCTTGGGAGAGGGGAAGCAGGCAAGGGACTGGTCAAAATCGCTGGCACAATTCTGCTCCAGTCCCTTGTGACCGAGAGCCAGGCCCAGTGTGCTTACTTGCCTTTATTTTATAGGATGGGTGCTTACTTTATCTTCATGGTACAGAACATAATGGGTGTTCATTGGCCTTTCTTTCATAATATAGGTTACTTATCTTTATGTTACAGAACAGAATGGGTGCTTATGTGCCTTTACAGTTTACATATCTTCATGTTGCATAAAAGAATGGGTGTTTGCCTACCTTCATTTTATAGTATGGGTTTTACTTGCAGCATCTTCATGGTACAGAATAGATTAGGTGTTTACCTGCCTTTATTTTATTGTCTGAGTGTTTACTTATATTCATCCATGTTATATTACACAATGGGTGTTTGCTTGCCTTTATTTAAGCAATAATGCACGAACAACCAGACATTTCCTAGGGATTAACTCCCAGCTGAGGGGTTAATGTACTGTGGTGGTGCAGCAGGGGCCCTTTACCCCTGCAAGGTCTTCAAGCCCATGGAAATGCCCAGTTGTAAGGGCATTATTGTGAGTATATGTCTTATCACATTAGTAAGGGGAAAAACACAGCACTTGCATTTAATATTACAAAGAAAAAAGAGAACGTTCCAAATGCCATGGTGTTCTGAACTGTAGCAGGCATTTCTAAGGGATTAAACCCAGCACAGTAATCAATAAGAGTGCATATTAACCTCATGTTTTACTAACTTAGAATGTATTGCATGTGGTTTACTTGCCTTCATGTTACACAATAGAACTGGTGCTTGCTTTTACACTATTGTATAGGTGTTTATTTTTATGTTGCATAACAGAATAAGTGTTTACTTGCCTTCATTCTACTGTATGCATATTTACTAATCATCATAGTACAGGCCAGAGTAGGTGTTTGCTTGCCTTTATTTGACTCTATGAGTTTACATACCTTAATTACCTTAATTTTACAGACTGGAAGTTTGCCTTTATTTAATAGTATGATTATTTACATACCTTCATTTTACAAAATAGGTGTATAATTGCCTTTATTTGATAGCATGAGTGTTTGCATGCCTTCATGCCTGGCTAATCTCCTAAGCCTCTCCTTTAACAATTTTGCTGTCCCTCAGGCCTGGAAACAGGCCGTTGTCATTCCCCAACCGAAAGGAGGCCCCCTCTTCCACCTCAAACTACCGCCCTATCTCCCTCCTCCCAGCCCTTGCTAAGCTTCAAGAGCATCTGGTGCTTGCTCAACTTACCTCCTTTCTCTCCGATTCTAACTTTTCACGCTGTTTCAGTCTGGCTTCAGGAAGGGCCACTCCACTGCATCCTCCCTGTTAAGACTCACGGACACCATCCTCTCCAGTATGGATAGAGGGATGATCTCCTTAGCTATATTTGTTGACCTCGCTAAAGTGTTCAACACGGTCTCCCACCAACTCTCAGCCACAAAGTGGTTCAGTGCCTACCTCGCTGGAAGAACACAATCAGTAAAAATTGCTGATGTTATATCCTTCCCCCTCACTGTGACTACTGGTGTCCCCAAGGGTTGGTACTCTGTCCCATACTGTTCTTTATTTTCCTCAACAGTCTGCACAAATTCTTCTATACACATGTATGCTGAAGATACCATCCTATTCTCCACCGGCTCCTCCCCTGAAGATGTAGCATCCAACCTCCAGTCGGACTTCGAAAAGGTCCAACTCTGGTTCAGTTCACATCAGCTCTCTCTCAATGCAAAAAAAACAGTCAGCATGTCCTTCAGCATGAGACAGCGGTTAGCCCAACTCCCCTCCCTCCCCTCCTTCTGCACACTGGATGGGACAACCCTGGAGGATGTCGCTTCCTTCCGGTATCTAGGGGTATGGCTCAACTGTCACCTTAACTTCTCCTATCATACTGATGCAATTATCAAGAAACTACACCCCAAGCTTGGAGTCCTCTACAGGAACCGCACCAGCCTTCCCTTCTCGGCTAGACGGGAATTAGTACAGAAAATGATCCTCCCTTCCTTAGATTACTGTGACATAGTCTATAGTGTGGCACCTTTATCCACCCTGTCTAAACTAGACCCTATTTTCTTTTTTGTACTTTCTTTTTATTGAGACCCTATTTTCAATGCATTCTGCAGCTTCACTCTAGATGCCACCCCCCGTTCCCACCACTGTGACCTTTACTGCTCCCTCGCCATCCCATCCCTCGAGAATCATTGTAAACTGCACTGCGCCAAGTTTGTAGCAAAACTCTGGCTTAGCGCTCTCCCCTTCTACCTTTCCTCACTACTGCTGATGGCTCCCACCCCCCACATGCTCTCCGGTCCCTTGACTCCCGACTACTAAATATTCCCAGTCGCAAGACTTCTGCTGGACAAACAGCTTTCTCGCACAGACTCCCAAAACTCTGGAATGCTCTCACCCCTCAAACTAGTCACTCTTCCTCTACCCATTCCCTAGCAACTGCGCTGACAAACTACTTCGCTGTAAACTGTGTCTGCACACATAACTAATCCCCCAATTCCCAAATTTTCTTGCCTGACCAGCGGCACCACCCTAACCATGGTAGCTGGTGTATACACATACTCGCGCACACCCTGGTGTCTCTCCGGCCTGCCTAGCTCTAACCTATATCAATCTACAGCACCGATTCTGTACTCCATAAATGTATGCGAGCATTGTATGTATGTATAGCAGTACATGTAGTTCTAGTGCGTATACCTTTAGCTGTCTAATACAATGTTGGTAACCACGTAATCCTCCTTCCCGCGTAACTGCCAAATTGTTATATACGTATATTGTTATTGTGTTATTATGATAACCTGTGTGTTATCCTCACCTTGTGTGCCTTTCCTGGTAAATCAAATTCAATAAATAAATACATTTTACAGAATGGGTGTTTACTTGCCTTTAGTTCCAGCACCAAGTCCATTCTCTTCTTCCCCAGAGGGTTGATGTCATTAAGAATCAAAGCTATGATGATGTCAATGCCATTGGATTCATGGGTAGCTATGCAATTCTGAAAGAAAGAAAAACATTCCCAGTAAGGCAAGGCAAATTTTATTTATACAGTGCTCAATCCATCAAGGGCTCCGAGTGCTTTACATACAAATTCAAATGTAAACAATAAATCTACCCAAAGATTAAAACTAAAACTACTCAGGTTCCACTAAACACTTGTTCAAATAAAAATGTTTTAAAAGCACCTCTGAAGGTCTCCACCGAGTTGGCTGCATGAATATGATGGGGAATCCAGTTCCAAATGATAGGTGCCGCCACCCCAAAGGCCCTGTCGCCTGACGTCCTGAGCCTTGAGGTGGGGACGACTAGCAGTCCGGCTTCAGTGGAGCAGAGAGGTTGGATAAGGAATCAGGAGCTCAAGTAGTCTGGCCCCAGTTCATGTAGGGCCTTGTATGTTAACAAGCCAATCCTGAAACATGCACAAATGCAGAGACAGCCAGTGCAAAACGTGTAGAACCAGAGTGATGTGATCCTGCAATGAGGAACCTGTTACAGGGCTGAATAAGGCCCTGCCCCATTTGGTATGTAGAATGAGCTTAAACGCAAGGGTCTGTTCTGTCCTCTCCTTTTCGGTCTCTTCTCTGTCTGGTTGTGCAACCAAATTTTCGTGAGACCTAGGAACTGATCATTTCTACTGTTCTGCAGTCCTCTGCCTCTCGCCATCTCTCTGCCTTCCCTTGCTGTTGTCTTTATTACCCCTTGCATATCTTCAGTTATAAAAATGTGAATCTTTATGTGGAAATGTCATTGATACTAGAAACCCTTTTGTTTAAAACTGCATATAGTCATACTGTTGAAATGATTGCAAAAAAGCTATTTGGAACTCAAGGGATTAACCGGAGAATCCTGGATGCAAAATCTCTGCAGAGCTGGCTACAAGAGGTTAGTTCTGGATCACAATGTTCTTTTTGCTGCACCTGCTGAAACTGACAAGAACACTGCATGAGAAGCAGAATGTTCTCTTAAACTCCCTGCAAAGAGTTGTTATAAAAAGAGCTGCAATGTTTTGCAAGAGGGAGAAACAGAGACAGATTTGAAATTGAAAAGAAAAACTCAAAAGGACTCTGCTCTGTATGTTTGTGCTGCCACTGTAAATAGTTATGCTGAACATTTTTATTTTATTTAACTGTTAATAATAAGACGTTATTTGCAAATTTTGAAACTGCTCCTGGTTTTCCTATGTTTCCTGACCTATGTCTCGACAACAGAGCCCACCAACATATGGGTTATAGTGTTCTGCACTAACTGCAGTCAACACATCAAACCTCCAGATAGCCCTAGATATACAGCGTTACAGAAGTCCAACCTTGTGGTGACAAAGGCATGGATAATCATTGCCAGGTTATCCTGGGCCAAGAATGGTCAAATCCTAGTGATGTTCCACAGATGGAAAAAGCCAGACCAGACAACAGATGACACACCTGTTGCTTGAAGGTCAATCTGTAGTCAGATATGGCCCTCAGATCTGACAGTTCTCACTGCAGAGAACTGCTGACCACCCAATACATGGAGGGTAAAATCTCCATCAGCAGGTTATCCCCCACGCCCAGGTTTGATACCCATGAGTTCTGTCTTGCCTGGGTTGACACATAAGCAGTTGGCAGCCATCCAACTGTTTATCTCAGCCAAGCAACGGTCCGTCATCGAAGACACCAAGACATCATCAGGGGCACAAGACAGGTTCAACTGAGTATCATCTGCATAGCAGTGAAATCCCACACTGTACTGCCTTATGATCTAGCCAAGCGGCAGCATGTACACGGACAATACTTGTGTGAGTAAGGATGGCAGCAAGGAAAGAATCAGGCCAGCAGAAATAGAGAAATTCAACAGCTGGCTGAAGGACTAGTACCAGACAAAAGGATTCAATTTTATCGGATCCTGGGGGAAACATCTAGGATAAATCACTCTTCAGATGGAACGGACTTCACAGCATAGCAGAGGGAGAAAGAGTGCTGGCTCAGAAGCTGAAAGTTTACTTGGACGATTTACACTAAGCAGAGAGGGGATTGAGACACAGAAACGGTACTGTGTCTAGCCAACTCCACCCCAAAAGAAAAACTGGGAGTAGACAAAATTGTTACATTCACATAGAGACAAAAAGTGTACGACGCAGGACATCAGTAAAATGACAGAGGGGAATATCTGTGGGAAAGGGGGATCTACAATCGGCGAGCAGAAGGCATGCTGCAAGCTCATGGAGGGGAGTCTGCCTCAAAGCTAGGAGCCTAGACAACAAGATCAGTGACCTCCAGGCTCTGGTGGCAGACAATGAGGTTGACCTGGTGGCTATAACTGAAACCTGGGCCACATACAACAATGATAGGGACCTTGTAATTCCAAGCTACATGCTGTTTAGGAGAGACAGACAAAAGGGGAGGGGCGGGGAAGCTGCCCTCTATGTGAGGAAGGGCATCAAAGCAGCTGAAGATACAAGTGCCAAGACTTGCGGGGCGGGAACATAGAGACACTTTGGGCTCACCTAACCACCACAGCAGGAAATAAACTGAACATGGGGTGATATGGAGACCCCTGGGGCAGGAAGAGGAGAAGGATGGGTAATTAGCTGAGGAGATACAAAATATAGCAAGTAAGGGTAACAGTGGTGGTCAGGGACCTGAACCACGGGACTGGGAGGTTCCAGTAGCCAAGAGCTCGAAAAGTCAGGCTCCAATGGATACAATAGAGGACTGTCTGCTGTCCAAAGTAGTGAAGGATCTGACCGGGGGATGCCATCCTGGATGTGATCCTCACAAATTCAGATGTGATTAGATCAGTCAAAGTAAGAGAACCCTTGGCAAATAGCAACCACAATTCTGGTTTGAAATATCCACATGTGATACAAAAATCTCCTTAAAGACAGAGGTGCTATGCTTTAAGGAGGGCTGATTTTGGCAGATTAAGTCAATTAGCAAGGGAAAGGTCAACAAATATCAGGGACAAGTCAGAGGTGGAGGAAATACGGGAAGGTATTAGGGAAGCAATCCTCAAGGCAACCAGGCTCTGCATCCAGACAGTAACAAAGAAAAATAAGTATAAAAGACCCATGTGGTTCTCCCCTTCAGTAAAGGAGGCAACCAGGGCCAAAAGGAATGCATATAAATTGTTCAGGCAGCAAAAGGGGGGACAGGGAATGGGAGAATTACTTTCAGAAAAGCAGGGAGGCCAAGAATAGTGAGGGATGCCAAGGCAGGCAAAGGAGCTGCAGATTGCACGTGGGATTAAATCAGGGGAAAATAATTTCTTCCGCTATATCAGCAAAAAAAGGAAGGGGGGGTAATTGCAAGGTTAAAGATTAAGGATGAGGTGCTTGAGGACAACCGGCAGAAAGCAGAGAACCTCAATGAATACTTTTGCTTGGTGCTCACTAGGGAGGAATAAGGCCCTCTGCCAGTCCCAGACAGTGGTATTGGGGCCGCCAGCCAGGTGGATCCAGAGAATGTGCATCCAGGAGTTCACTACTGACAGGGTCAGGAAGGGCCTTTCAGACATTGGACATGACAAAGCCCCAGGCCCTGATGGTTTGCACCCGTTTGCTGAGGAGCTAGCAGCCCCTCGCATGCACTTATTCAATAGGTCATTTAAGTCTGTGACTGTACCAAGCGCCTGGAGGGTAGCTAAAGTGCTGCCACTCCGTAAGAGTGGTGATAAGGAAGAGACAGGTAATTACAGGCCAGTCAACCTCACATCAACAGTGGGCAAGCTGATGGAGACCCTTATTAAACAAGATCTTGTAGAATACCTCAAAGTTAACCACCTTCAAAACAATAAACATGTCAAACTTTCTTTGACCATGTGACCAGGGCGTTGGATAGGGGCCAGGCAGTGGACCTGCCTTACTTAGACTTCAGTAAGGCATTTGACACAGTCCCACACAGACATCTCTTAAAAAAGTTGGAGGACCTGGGAGTAGCAGAGAAAATAAGCAGGTGGGTGTGAAATTAGCTGGAAGAGAAGAAACAGAGGGTACCAGTAAATGGGGTAAGATCTACTGAAATACATGTCACTAGTGGGTGCCTCAGGGGTCGGCCCCGGGGATGATCCTTTTCAATATATTCATTAGCGACATCAGCGAGAGTATAAAGGGCAGCATCACCCTGTTTGCCAATGACTCAAAACTTAACAGCAGAGTGAACAGCATGGAGGGAGTCAGAGAGCTACAGGAGGATCTTAAAAAGTTGGAAAGATGGACACACATATGGCAGTTAAAATTCAATGCTAAGGAGTGCAAGGTGATGCACCTGGGTAGAGCTAACCCTAAGACAGAATACTGGCTAAACGGGGTCAAATTTAGCTCCTCAGCAGAGGAATGGGATCTGGGGGTCATCAACAGGGATGACCTCAAGCAGCAAAGTCAGTGTAATAAGGCTTACAGGAAGGCTAGCAGGGTACTGGGATGTACTGGAAGGGGCATAGATAACAGGGGTCAGGGAGGAGATGCTGCACTACCAGTCCTTGGTAAGGCCTCACCTGGTGTACTGTGTCCAGTTTTGGAGGCCTCACCTTAGAAAGGATATTGCTGGGTTGGAGGTGGTCCAGATAAGGGCAACAAAGAGGATACATGACCTTCAGGGAGTCATCTATGAGGAGAGGCTAAAGGCTTTTAATATGTGGTGATTGAAAACTAGGAAGGAAAGGGGGGGATAAGACTGCAACCTTCCAAGTTCCTTATAGGCATAAACAAAGCGCTGCACACAGTGCTTTTCACCAGGAACACCTAGGGGCACAATATGGGGGCACGAGTGGAAATTAATAGGTGGGAAATTTAGAAGAGAAATCAGAAAGTATTACTTCTCAGAGAGGGTGGTGGAGCCGTGGATTAGACTACCACCTGAAGTGATGGCTGCAAAGTCTGTGTCAAGTTTTAAGCGCATGTGGGGCATGGCTTGGACACACTCACACAGCAATAGAGAAGGCTAGGCTGGACATCTCAGGGACAGGACCCTGGTGTGACAGTAGGTCCCAGGAAACCATGTATGGGCAGACTCTGTGGACCACAGGTCCCCTTCAGACATCATTTTCTATGTTTCTAATAGAATGGGAGCAAGGATCAATCCCTGAGGAACACTGCAAGGCAACAAGAACATTCCTGAGGTAGAATTCACCAGGACTACACGTTATGTCCTCCTGGTCAAATCAGAGCCAACTCAATGCAACACTGCGCCAGTAACACCCACATAGTTCCTTAGCCGATCAATCAGCACCCCATGATCTACCATGTTGAATGCCGAAGAAAGGACCAAGAGCACCAAGATAGTGCATTGCCCCCAGACCCTCAGGTGATAATGTGTCACCCTGACCAAAGCTGTCTCAGTGCTGTGCAAAGACCAGAAACCTGACTGGAGAGGCTCGAAGATGGAAAGACTCTCCAAGCAGTCCAACAGCTGTTCAGCCACCACCTTTCTCAAAAACCTTCACTAAAATGGAAAACTTAGAGACCAGCCTGTAATTCGCAATTATATCAGGGTCCAAAGATGGCTTCTTTAGGAGGGGCCTCACCACTGCCTCTTTTCAATCAAATCAATCAATCAATAAAGACTTTAATTGATCGATTGATTGAAGGACGGTTAGTCCGAAACTAGTCAAGATGTGCTTCTTATTGGCTATTTAAATACATTTTTCACCTGGAATCAGCGAGCAGCGTTTTTATTGTGGTGGTGAGTGCTGGAGTTTTTTTTAAAGTATTTTGTTCTTTTGCCTGAGCACCCCCAGCCTGGTGCAGCGTTCTACTGTTATGTCCAAACTTTTAATGAACATGTGGATTCTAGGCAATACAGATAAGTTTCACTGAAACAAATCTGATTTATTCATATTTTAAAATATTATTGCTAATTTTGAATGTGCTTTAAAAATAGATTGATAAAATTTTAAATTATCAACAGTTCACCAGGCCTGGTGGGTGTGCAACATCAGCAGGTGGAGACTAGGGAAAGAGTCCCAATCGCCCCACCTTTTGCTGGAGGGGTCCAGGGGATGATGTGAAGGCCACCGATTTATGGTGATTAAAGTAATGAAATTCGGTTTTCAAGAGTTGAAATTCCAGGAACTGCATTGGTGACTGTCAGTCTAAATTCTGGATTCTACTGTCGTACTTATAGTATGTGTATAAACAATCAGAATAAAGGAAGTCTCAACATACAGAGCATAAAATGAAGCAAATCAAAAACAGTACAGGAAGCAAGTATAAGAAAATACAAGTTCAGCAGATTTACTAATCTGGGATAAAATACCAAATTCTGTGAAACTGTTTGTTTTTACTGATGTGCAGATGGTCCAAATTCGAGAATTTTGACTGAGTTTTACACTAAAAACTAGAAACAAGTAACCAGTGGCCTTGAATTGATTCGGAAACATTTTTCAATAGACTCCAAGGAGAGGGAGCTAGGCAACGAAGACTACACAAAAAGCCACACACTGAGGATATTGCAAAAATACAAACTTGAGTCCACAAAGCAAGTAAATCACGTAATCAGAGATTTATTACAATTAGTTCAGAGTGAGGCACTAACCCCAATGCTTTGTATCCATTAGCATGATGCTTCATCAGGAATTGGGCAACCCACTGCACAAGCACCTCCTATGGTGCGAGCACTGGAGGCATGGACATCATGGATGAACGTACGGTGCTAGCTACACCCTTCCCATAGGATGGTGCCACAGGCACCTATAGGTTGATGCTGGGGTGAATGGAAGGGCCTAACAGAGGGGCATAAAAGGTCTACCCTCTATGAATTACGGCACCACTGCCCACCCACCCACCTCAATGCTGCTGAATGCCAATGTTCCCCACTCTGCCTCCAATGACTATAGCTGCCCCACAGTTGGGACACAGTTATGAGGGGGTAAGCCATGGAGGAACTGGGAGGATGAGCTGGCTGGGCTTGGGGAATGCCCCATAATTATACATGTGCGAGGGGTAGCTGGAGTAGTGGGGCACCAGAGGGAGAACAGTCTGAGGCAAGCAAAGGTAGAATGGGACACAGAATAAGTTATATGAAAAAGAATCATGAATTGTAAACTGTCTCGACACAACTTTTCCTAAATTTCCAAAGTTAGCCTTTTTCAAAGAAATTATCTTTAGCAGATTATAACTTTGGGACTGTTAGGGCTAGCATCTTTTTTTTTTTGAATGAAAAAATGGAGCCAGGACAACATCCTAGAAGAGTTATACCGATACTGCTATGTAGAGGTACAGACCATTTATATAATTGATACATTTTGCAAGTTAATTTACAAATATTTACATCCCTAATTTTTTAAGTTAGCCTTTTTTAAAAAAAAAACATATTTGAAAGTGGCTAACTTTGGAAACAGAGCTAGAAACCTTTTTTTTTTTATGAAAACTTGAGTCTAGGCAACATCATATACACGCTACACAGTACGAATATTTTTTTACGGATAATCTAAACTATCAATAATAGTCAATGTTTATGAATATATATTTGGCCCTAACATTTCTAAAGTTGTCCTTTTTCAAATATCTATCTTCGGAACCACTAGGTTAGAAACACCTTTTCTTTCTTCAAATTGAAAACTTGGTAGTCTGGGCAACCTCACGTCAGTAATACTGTTACAGTTAGTCACCATGTAGTTTTTTCAGCAATAATGCATTTTTGGCAAAAACATTAATCTACCAAATTTTTCATTTCATTACTGAATTAAGATACAGGATTTTGAAGTTGTTAAACATTCCTGCTCCCATGCCAAGCCTGCCGTGGAAGAATAAACTGCCTTGGTTTTGTGTTATGCTGTTCACCATCTGAAACATGTGGCAGGACCATCCGTATACATTCACAGGATGAATCTAGTATACGTTTTCAAAAGCAACCCTCAGTGCAAGAGATTTTTTCAAAACTGCTTTCAGCAGTCATCTTTAATGACTTCTGAGTCATTACTTACAAAAATGTGTTAAAAATCTTTCAAAAATTTCTGAGTGAATTAAAAATACACCAAGGATGTATCCAAGGATATCAGAAATGCATTTTCACTTACAACTGTATGATGACATTTTTTGCAGACTAACGAATACTGATGCTTTTAAAATCAAATATACAAAAAAATGTATGTGCAGAGTGTTTTCATTTCTAAGTGTAGTCTTGGTGTGCCCTTCCATTTGTCTGCAATAAGGAGGATTTTTTCCTAAATTCAGTTGCTAGTTTTATGACCCTTGGGATCTCCATTTGCACATGTTTTTGCTGCTCTTCTCTTTCCTACAATGTCTCCTGTCCCATGCAACAGTGATGTGTTCAGGACCATTAATTCAACAACAGCTTTTTTTGTTGTCAAGTTAAAAGCAGTAGAGCTGTGATTTTAAGTAACTCCTTGTTCAGGGAGCTCTAATGAAGGTTACATTTACAGACTGCCAACACCAGAGGGATAATTCAGTGGGCTATTCTGCAAGGAAACGACTAAACTCTTTCCTAATTACAGCACTGGTGACCTGGGGAGATCTGTGTGCTTTTTATGGCTGTGTATAGTTTGATGAAATGAAAAGCTTGGAAATATGTCCAGCTGAAGTGACAGCCATAAGGAATAGTGCTTTCCATGAAAGAAAATGGAGGTCACAAGTGGTCGCCGGTTCAAAGGGCTCAAGAGTCAATTTCTCTGTTAAATTAAGATCCCATGGAGGAGTGGGTCTTCTGACAGGTGGCTTAATATGCAACATTCCTCTCAGAATCATTTTGGTTAGATGATGTTGATACAGTAATCTACCATCCAGAGTCTCATGGAAGGCCAAAATGGAGGCCAAATGGACTTTGATGGAAGAATAGCTTAATCCTGTCTCAGCAATCGAGACTAGGTAATTGAAGACTTTTGTCAATGGACAGGAGTAGGGATCCAGTGATCAGGAGGTAGCCCATATGGAAAAATGTTTCCATTTGGCATTATACGTTTCCTTGGTTGCTGGTTTACGTGATGCCAGCAATATATTGGCAACAGAAGAGGACACTTGTAGACGTGCTATGAAAGCATTCTCAGGAGCCAAGCATGAAGGTGTAGCGCCTTCAGGTTGGGATGTAGAAGGGTTCCTTGATTCTGAGTCAAGAGATCTGGTCTGATTGGCAATGGAACGGGTTCCTCTACAGAGAACTGCTGCAGCAGAGGAAACTACACCTGCCAAGGCCACAGAGGGGCTATGAGAATCATGGCAGCAGGTACAAGTTGTAGTTTCTGTAGAGTCCATTGCAGGAGCAGGACAGGGAGGAAGCATATAAGAAGAGTCCTGTCCATGCTTGGGACAGGGCATCTATAGACCATCCCTTTTTGCTCAGGATAATGGAATATTATCTGGGGGGAGAGAGTGGTAGACTGGGGAGGCAAACAGATCCAGTTGCGGGGTCCCCCACAAATGAAAGATTTTCTGGAGCACTTTGTAATGAAGTGTCCATTAGTGTGCAGATGACTGGCGACTGAGAAAGTCGGGCAGGAGGTTGTAACGTCCTGGTGGATGGACGGCTGTCAGTACGAGGTGTTGCCGAATGGCCTCCTGCCAGACTGCAAGCATCTCTTTGCATAGAGTATGGAACTTCATACTGCCTTGTTTGTTGAGGCAGAATACTACTGCAGTGTTGTCTGACTGAATCAGCAATGGTGCTGGTGACAGGTGAGACTGAAAAGCCTGGAGGGCTAAGCAAACTGCTCTCAGCTCCAATTGATTGATGTGGGGATGAGGGATGGACTCTGATTTTGTCTTTAACATTTCCTGTTCTTTGAGATCACTGGTTCTGGAGAACCCATTGGACTGGTCCCATCTGAGGACAGGCAAGAGGCATCATAGGGATGGTAGTGGCCATGTGACCTAGGAGACACAGCATGCATCTGACTGTGACAACTTTCTGGGCTTGTATCTGCAGCACCAGAGATAGAAGCTTGCCTTTTGGCCGAGAGGTAGGCCATGGCAGACAGTGTCTAGGACCACTCCTATATATTGAAGCGACTGTGTAGGGTTCGGATTGGACTTTGGCCAATTGACTGCAATCCCTAGAGCTTGGAACAAAGTTAAGGTTGCTTCTAGGGAAGAAAGCAGACCAGTTTTGGCCTCTGCTTTTATGAGCCAATCGTCCAGGTATGGGAAGACAAAGTGCCTGTCCCTTCATAGGGCTGCTGCTACTACCGCTAGGCATTTAGTGAACACTTGTGAGGATGAAGAAAGGCCAAACAGGAGTGCCAGAAATTGGTAGTGTTGACCCAACAGGTGAAAACAAAGAAACATGTGGTGGGCAGGATGAATAGGGATATGAAGGTAAGCATCCTTCATATCCAGGGCACACAGCCAATCCCCTTGTTTTAGTACTGGCATAGAAACAGACACATAGAAACATAGAATTTGATGGCAGATAGGGACCGCTTGGCCCACCCAGTCTGCCCATTTCCCTACCTAATGTCTATAAGAGAAGCCGTATGAGGAGAGACTAAAGGAGCTTAATACATATATCCTTGGGGAAAGAAGGGAGAGGGGGGACATGATAGAAACTTTTAAGTACCTCAGTGGAATCAACAAAGTCCAAGAGGTTAGCAGCTTTCAGAAAAGTGCAAGAACAAGGGACACAATTTAAAGATTGGGGGGTTCAGGGGCAATGTGAGGAAGTATTACTTCAGAGAGGGTAGTGGATGCATGGAAACAGCCTTCCTGAGGAGGTTGTGGGGTCTAAAACTGTGGGAGAATTCAACAATGCATGGGACAGACATAAGGCAATTCTTGTGGGGGGGGGGTAGGAAGAAATGGGCTGTTGGTTAACTAGGATCTGCGGCCTATCCTGTAAGTAGGGAAATGGGCAGACTAGATGGGCCAAGCGGTCCTTATCTGCCGTCAAAGTCTATGTTTCTAATGGATAAGCCGCAGATCCTAGTTAACCAGCAGCCTATTTCTTTCTACCCCCATCCCCTAGAATTGCCTTATGACTGTCCCATGCATGCTTGAATTCCACCACTGTTTTTGACTCCACAACCTCCTCCAGAAGGCCGTTCTATGCATCCACAACCCTCTCTGTGAAAAAATACTTCTTTACATTACTTCTGAACCACCCCCCCATCTTCAAATTGTGCCCCCTTGTTCTTGCACACCTCTTTTTTTGAAAGATGCTACCCTCTGGGACTTTGTTGATTCCCTTGAGGCACTTGAAAGTTTCTATCATGTCCTCCCTCTCCCTCCTTTCCTCGAAGCTATACATATTAAGCTCCTTTAGTCTCTCTTCATACGTCTTCTGGTGCAGACCCTGCACCATTTTAGTTGCCCTCCTCTGGACAGCTTCCATCCTATCTATGTCCTTGTGGAGATTGGGTCTCCAGAACTGCACACAGTACTCCAGATGGGGTCTTCCCAGCTGTCTGTACAGAGGGATAACAACTTTCGGTTTTCTACTGGTGAGGCCTCTCACTATGCATCCCAATATCCCCCCAGACCTACTTACTGCCCTCTCACATTGCTTGCCCACCTTTAAGTCATCTGATATGACTACCCCAGGTCCCTTTCCATTTTTGTTGTTGTTAGTATCTCACCAAGGCTGTGTGCCCTGGATATGAAGGATGCTTACCTTCATATCCCTATTCATCCTGCCACCACAAGTTCCTCTGTTTTCACCTGTTGGGTCAACACTACCAATTTCGGACACTCCTGGTTGGCCTTTCTTCGGCCCCACAAGTGTTCACCAAATGCCTAGCAGTAGCCCTATGAAGGGACAGGCACTTTGTCATCCCATACCTGGACGATTGGCTCATAAAAGCAGACAGAGTTTAGGGTGAACATGCAGAACCTTTTGTACTGGATGTATAAGTTTAGTTGTTTGAGGTCCAGTATTAGTCTGAGATCTCCAGTTCGCCTAGGTACCAGGAAGAAGTGAGAGTAAAACTCCTTTTGGTGTTCTGATGGGGGTACTGGATAAATGGCCTTCTTGGTAAGAAGAGCCAGTAATTCATCCTGGAGAATAAGAATATGGTCGGGTGAGTAACAGAGTGGAGAGGATGAGGGGGAGGTCTGGAAAGTAATTCCAGAGGGTAGCTTCTCTGAATGATTTGAATGACGCACTTGTCCGATGTGATAGTCTTTCAGGCCTCCAAATGGAGGACAAAACGACCACCCACAGCTTCCAAGGTCTGGTTGAGGAAGCGTGGACAGGGCCCCAGTAGGTTCCTGGGAGGTGTGCTGACCAGCCCCACCAGGAGGGTGGGAGCGGGGACTCTTGGTAGCAGAGGTGTTGGTTCTGGAAAACTGAGAACAACCTTGGGATCCACCTCAATTTGAGCCTCTGTGTTTATCACCTCTTGTTTTGGTATAAAAAGAGGACTGAGGATGGTAGGACGGTAGGACGGCTGAGAAGTATGTTACATGCCATGCACCGTATGCAGGGTTCTTCCTGAAGCCAGGAGATCATCTATCAATGTTTGGGTACCTGGCCCGAATAGTTTGGACCCATTAATGGGGGCGTTAGCTACTCTGTGCTGTGCATCAGGTGTGAAGACTGAGACATGAAGCCAAGCATGGTGGTGCAAGATAATGCCAGTTGCTGACATGCAGGCTGAAGTTTCAACAGCATCATATCCCGAATGAAGTAACTGATGGGAAATGGAGTTGTCAGTAGATATTGTGGCCAATAATTGTTCCCTTTCTGGCAAAGGAGGGAATTTATTGACCAGTGCAATGGCAGAGGACCAATATATATATGCTGGCATTTGACCATATGTCCCATATAATTTAGGATTCTGAGATTCATGGTACTTTATTGGAAAACCTTTTTTCCCCCCAGATAGCCTATCCTACAGGACTCTATCAGGGGATAAGGAGCTCGTGTTGCGGTCATTTGGTACAGTCATGAGCGGCAGCAATCACCACTGAATCCACTTCAGGAGTGATGAATAAAAAGGGGTGATACAGAGAAGCCTGGTAAAGGCGATTTGCCTTACGGGGAACAGCCGTAACCTAAGAAGGTTGGTGCCAGGCCGCAAGCAAAGCATTTTGGTATATTTGGATTAGTGGGGGTACCTATAAGACTAGATCTTTTTGGTAATTCTAGATAGTCTGCCATATCCTTATGTTGTTTGTCATGTTCAGTAGTAAAGAATCCCATGACTTTTTGAATTTAGACCACCATGTCATGGAAAGATATGGAGTCTGGAAGAGAGGCAGCCACATGCCTGGATAGGTCTTCATTTAATGAGGAAATCTCCAATAGAGGAGATTGGGACTGGAAATCCATATCCTGGAATTCCTCGTCCTCCAGGTCTCCAGTAAAATCTCCCGGAAATTCAGCCTCATCTGGTAGCAAGCCATCCACACACGAGGGAGGTGACCAGGTTGGTAAAAGGTCCCTGTCACCCTGAAATTGTTTTGGCAGAGGAGTAGATGAGTGGGATGGGTGACTTGGCTCTCCTGGATCAGAGGGCTGTGCATGCCGGATGGCATGCAAGACATGCTGTACTACTGAAGTAACATCCAATTTCTTTTTGAGAAGGAGGGGGGGTTTATGGGAAACCAAATGGAGGATAGAAGGGATAGGACATGTAGCCTGAGCAGGTCTTGCCCTTGGCTAGTAAAGTCCAGGGTCCAGATCCTTGTCCACCTGGCCCCTATGAGTACCCACCTGCGAGGGTGGGGTTGGGGGGGTGGTATGCACAGCAAATGCAGCCGGTTTACCCAGTGGAATGAAGCTGCTCATTGATGGAACTGCCTGGGAAACAGTAGAAGGCAATGAAAATGATGTCGCCATTGACGGGAGAGGAGCCCCCGTTAATGGGACGTCAACAGAACCTATAAAAGGGTCATCATAAACTGCAGTCAATGCTGTGGAACACGCCATCGATGAGAGATAATATCCTCCTGTTGAAGAAGAGGAGAGTATGTGAAAACCTCTTCGATGGTGGGGCACCTGTCACGATGGCCATAGAAGAACATTTGAGGCACAGAGGTTGAGGAGGACTTCTCTGTGTTGTGCTGTCGACGGAACCCACAAGGGTTCATTACAGACTACCACTGAAGCACTGGAAGGCACTGTCGAGAGGGAGAAAACTCCCATCGACGAGGAGGGAGACTACGAATTCATTGGGACACCTGTAAAGGTGGCCGTTGATGAGCGTGAGAGGCACAGAGATTTAGGAGGGCTACTCCTCTGTGCTGGGTATGAGAGTCAGTGGATGGGGAGCCCCTTGATTCCCCATGAGGGATAATTTCTTGCTTGTTGATTCTTCAATGTTGTTTTGCTCAAATTCTCGTCGATGACTGCTGTTGAAGTTGCTCTAGCTGCTGCGTGTGAGCCGAGGATGGCGGGAAAATGAACTGAGGATACCAGGGACGGCCCACAGAAGGTCAGCAGCTCTTCTAGCAGTCTTTTTCCAGGGGTCACCACAATTATATTCAGCTTCCAGTTTTCCTATGTAAGTGCATGGCCCCTGGAAAAGACTGCTAGAAGAGCTGCTGTGCACCACAGCGAACTCTGGCTACGACCCAAGTGTATACCTGCTGCAAGAGACCACTCCGTGGAAGATCAACAGTTAGAGGCGAGTACCCTGTCTTTCTAAGGGCATGGATATAGTTTATTATCCACACTCTAGCAGACTCCTAGCAGTTCTCTGGGAAGAGGGGGCAAGGAGCGCACTGGAGAATTGAGGTACCAAAAGCAGCATACCGACAGAACTTGAACTTGAAGCTATAGCGGAAACAAAGGTGTATTCTGCTCTCCAAGTTGTAGCCCTACAGATTTCCTATATCTGTATATCTCTGGAGGCAGCAGCATGGCTGGTGGAATGAGCCCTAAGCCATGCAGAAGGTGGTCTACCAGCCAACGTATAGCAGAGGGTGATGCAGGATGTGATCCATCTGCCAATCATCTGCTTTGCTGCCAGTCTGCCAGGTGCTGCTTCAGTGTCTGTACTGTAACAAACAGCCAGTTAGCCTCACCCAAACTCCAGCGGTGTATTCCTTATAGTAAGAGAGTGCCCTCTGTAAGTCCAAAGCATGGAATCTATGGCTAGCCTCCGAAGATTGGTTGCTAAAGTATACCGGAAGGTTTATCACCTGGTTAAGGTGAAACTCTAATACTACCTCTTCAGGAAGAATTTCATGGTGGGGGAGAAGGATTACTTTGCCTTTGTGGAAGGCCAGATGAGACTGCAACAAGAATCCCTGGAGCTTGCTAATGCTTCTGGCTAACATAATGGCCACCAAGAAAGTAGTCTTCCATGACAGATGAGATATCTCAAGCCTGTGCATAGGCTCAAATGATCTGCCCATTAGCACAACCAGCACCAGCAGTAGCTCCCATGGTGGGGGTGGTTCATCAGGGTTCATTTTGGAGTGGGGGATTGGGACAATTGGCACATGGTTTTTAACTGTGTCCTAGGCACACGGTTTTTAATTGTGTCCTACCTTTTCTTGTATCTTGGGGACAAGCGACTGACTGTTCTAGAGCTTTTAAACAGATGTTTTACGAAACTGGGCTCTGCTGAACATTACGACCCATTATTTTTTTTCATTTGACCCTGACTTTTTTATACCCAGTAGGTCACTTTCTCACATAGATAAATATCTGTTATGAACCCTGGTTCATGCACCAGAGGAACAGGTGGTCAAGGCCCTTGAAAAAGCACCAGACCACCTTCTTCTGTACAACCATCGGCATAGCAGCCCCCAAATGGTATGTAGATGGCTGCCAGGTGCATCTTGAGCATTACTGCTCGTAGCACCAACTGACAGAGGGAACAAAGGTACTCCAGGATGCTTGCACAGGGCAGCAAAGGGATCAAGTTTCTTGCCCAGACACTAAATGGAAAACCTCTTCCTTTAACTGACGTAGCACCAAGGAGTCAACCTTTCTCAGGATGTCTCAACAATGTAAAGCACGGCAGATTCCAAAAAGGCCAAAGGCGTGGAACTCAAGCCACTCAGGAACCAGGAGGACCTTCCCCTGTTGTCTGGTCAGCAAGTCCAGGTGAAGAAGCAACCACCATGGATGCGTGCTGCTGAGGCCGAGGAGATCCAGATACCAGAACTGTCTAGGCCTGCCTGAAGCTATCAGAATCATCAGCCCCTTGTCCTCCTGGGCCTTGACCACCCCTTTATGGATCAAGGGAAAGGGAGGGAAGACATACACGAGGCCTGGGATATACAGCCTCAAGAAGGCATCCCCCACCAGTGTCACAGTGTGTCTGTGTGTGTTTTTTGGGGGGGGGGGGCTGCAAAACAGCCTAAGTTTTCTATTCTCCTAGGAGGCAAACAGGTCCACCAGAGGGGTGCCCCACTAGAAAGGTGGCGTACCACCTCCTGATGCAGGGATCACTTATGTGACATCTCTTCCACCTGGCTAAGAGTGTCTGCCAGCTGACTACTCACTCCCGTGATATGGATCACCAGGAGAGCTGCACCCAATGCTGCACATGAGGGTCCAGGTGCAGAGGCCCTCCCACACACAGAGGAAGGGAAAGAGTTTTGCCGTGCCTGTTCTGGTAAAACATGGTCATGGTATTGCCTGCCTGAACCTGCATGACCTGACCCGACCAGTCGCGCAAACTCCATGACAGCCAGGTGCACTGCACAGAGCTCCACCAGGTTGATGTGGTGACGGGACATCCTGGGTGATGAGAACCAATGGGTTCTGTGGTCCCCCAGGCGTGCTCCCCACCCCAGAGATGCAGCCATCATAAACATGAAAATTGGCTCTGGGTGGACAAATGGAAGCCCCTCCTGCAGTTGAGTGACTAGCCACCACTGGATGGCATCCCACACTGGGGGGGTCACAAAGACTGGCTGGTCCAGGTGACCTAGGCACTGGGATCACTGGCAGCCCAGCTCCCACTGCAGGGGGCATCTGTCAGTATGCCCAACAGACCAGGCTGATGGTGGATGCCTTGTACCCCAGCAGCCGCAAGAAATCCCAGGCAGGGCACAAGTGCACAACCTGAAATAATTAGGCAAAGGAGGTAAGGTCCTGAGCCCGGTCTGCAAGGAGACAGGCCTTGATCCACAGGGAAATCTAGTTCTGCCCTGATGAACTTTATGACCTGTGAGAATTAGCTTGGAGTTATCCAGATTGAACAACAGGGCCAAGACTCTGGAGGGCCAGATTTCTGGATTGCTCAGATATCAGTCAGTGGTCCAGGTACAAATATATCCTGATGCCTTTGCACCACAGAAGGCTGCCATCACTGCCATGCATTTGGTGAAGACCCTGGGTGCGAACAAATGGCTGAAGGGCATGACCTGGAACTGACATGGAATGAACTGCATGGAAATGAAGGTATCGCTAGTGGATTGGACTGACTGGGGTGTGGAAGAACACATCCTGGAGATCCAGTGATAAAAGCTACATGCCATGCTCCAGTGACGGTATAATCTTGCTCAAAGTGACCACCTGGAACTTGCACTTCTGCAGGAAATGGTTCATACTGTGCACATCCGGTATGGGATGCCAGCCCCATATCTGTTTCTAGATTATGAAGTACCTGGAAGTGTACCTTGACTTGCCAGGGTGTCTGTAATATGGGCTATGGTTCCTTTTACCAGGAGCTGAGTGATGTCCTCCCTTATGGTGGACATGGCCTGTGACACAAAGGACTCCTGAGGAGCATGGAGTCAGTAAGGTGAGAGCCTAAAAGTCAAGAGACAACCCTCACCTACCACTTCTAGTACCCAACTGCCTGTGGTAATAACAGAACAATGTGGCCAGAAGTGGTGTAACCGACCCCCTACTAGGAGCAGAGTCAAGGAATAGACAGGCAGTAGGGCCCCTTGACCCCCATACTTCTGGAAAGCGGAGTCCAAGACCAGCCCCTCAGCTGAGGAGTGGTCCAAGAACACCGAAAAGGACCGTGAAGGGATCATATACTTGTGGACCATGTAGGTGGAGGGTGCAGGGTAGGATACTGGATACTGCCAAAGCACCATGGCCAGTCCCAAGATGGCCTCAGCCATGGGAAAACCAACCCCTGGGGAGTTGTCCTTGTCCAAAATGTCTGTAAGAGGGTATTTAGTCCTCTTTTGTATTGGCTCCAAGGACATGTTCATGGACTCTGACATAAGACAAGAGGTCAGCCCCAAACATCACTAGCTTATGATAGTAATCAGTTCCTTGACCGAGGCCCAGTCGAAGGTATGGGTCCACGACACCATGGATGACCCAGCCCTTGACCATTTGTTGACATGGAAAACCTGGGTGTCTTCTGACTGGGTGATTTCCCCAGATAGCTGGCCTGACAAGCTAGCTGCAGTATGGGAGTCCTTAGTTGGGGCTCACAGCAAAGGCTGTGGTGGAGGTGGTTCCACCTGGAGGGTGCAGAGGCAGATGCTGGAGACATTTATCAAGAGTGGACTTGGGTAGGTCTCACTGTGGCTGCCAGTTGACTGTAGGTCCAAGGGGTAGAACCTTAGCACACCCTGCAATGGTCCACTGCTGCCAGAGGAGCTCCTCATAGCACCCCTGCATCTTGTGTCAATGTTTCTCCTCACCCAAGGATGAGGAGCATCTCGACGGCAGTAACTCCCAGTTGAATGGAATCGATCGTGCAAATGGTTGCTCAACAGTCAACCCAGGGGCATATGTCGAGGAGAAACCTCTGGAGGGCTGGCGTAGACCACATGCTGAGCCATGTTTACCACCATCAGCTTGGCAGGCAACACCACTGGCGGAGGCTGGTCCCATATGGAACCTACCAGCCCACCTCCTCCTGGGTAAGGACCAGGAGAACAGGGAGTCTAGGAGATAGACTCCTCTTCAATCTCCTCCGACAACTGGTCGACAGGATTGAGAAAAATCTCTAATGCCTACTCGACTGGTTTCGGTGTCAACAAGCCCAATGGGGGCACCAAGGAGCTGTTGACCAACTTCTTGGCTGAACGGAGCTCGATTGGAGTCAAGCACTCAGCATAAGTCAAGCTGTTGTGGAATTTGAGGGAGCAGAACCACCATGATCTCCCACGACGTGCCAACGGCACTTGTGCTTTTCCCGTGGTGGGCAGGGCTCTCCTTGAAGGCCTAGAGGGCCCAGCACATGATCCCAGAACCCATCCAAGAAGTACCCTCTGATATTGGCCTAGCTGGGAGAAGAGCCAAAGCCAATAAGGTGCCCACCGTAGCAGCCAATGCCTCTTCTTTCAAGGCCGCATGTTGAGCTGCTTACCCCACCACAGCTAGGGTCTTCTTATGGACTGTGGGTTGAATTTTTCAGGACTCTGTCAGCTGGCTGACCTAAAAGGAGCCTTGCCCTGTGGTCTTACAGTGATGCAGAAGCATCATCTGACACAGGCCACAGCCAAGACATTGTGCTGCATGCCAAGGCCGTAAATACAGGACATGTAGGTCCACGTTTGACATTTGCTACCGACAAGTGATGCAGAATTTGAGGCCAAGGGATGGCTTAACTTCCTCTGAATCCATCTGATCGTCAAGCAAGCAGAATCACAGCAAAAGAGCTGAAATCTCCATCGAGGGCATCTCCTTCTACTGCACCACATCATGAGACAATTTTCAAGCAGTACCAAGTACAGAGGAAGAATGGCAGGACCCAATGATCCTGAGTAAGGAGGCCTTGCAAAACACTGATGCCAAAGCCGGCATGTCTATGAGAAACAATGTCCGGACTGTAGTGTTTAGTGAATGTATAACCAGTACTCAAAAGTGTTAGCAGCACAAATGTCAGTAGTGGACATGTACTGGAAACAAGCCACTGAGGTAGTCACCCCATGGGAGGAATTAGCATGACCAGGAAGCTGTATATCGCACTTCTGGTAACAGAACGTAACACAATTGGCCAGCCATTGTTTAGAAATCAGGTAGTCCACCATTCAGGGGGGTAAAATTCAATAAACAGCTGAGAGAATGTTCTAGACTCCTTTGCACAACTCAAGTACCAATGTAGTGTACTACAGATGTTTAGCATATTTCATTTCATTTGTTTTACCAGGAAAAGCTCCATGGAGCAAAGCTCATTTGCACGGAGGTCCTGGTTAGGACAGTACAGTCCAGAAAAAAACACTGATAACAAGTACACAGACTGAGGAATAATATCTATTAAAATAGTGTATAGTCTGCTATGTCATAGCAAAAAGTAAATGGTACAGAACAGAGGCAAAAACATAATATAAGACATAAAATGATAAAAGAGCAGGGCTGATAATATTTGGAGAAATAAAGCAGCACACCAAATAGTGATCAGTAGCAGTAGGGAATATTAGGAGCAAGTAAGGCTGTCAGAGCAGTAGGGATCAATCTGAGATTTGAACGTATTTAAGCTCACAATTGAGCTCAGTTTGAGGTAGGTCTGAAGCTTATGCCAGTATGTTGGGGTAGGCCATCTGAAGGCCATTTTCCCATATTTATATGCAGTTCTTGGCATTTCTAGCAAAATACAGTTGCATGCTCTTGGGCTGTATACACTAGAGACTTTACTGAGCAGGTAAGAGAGATACTGCGCAAGGTCATGCCTAAGAATTTAACAGGTCCACAGATAAAGGTTTTTGAAGCACCTAGTGGCGAGGGAGGGCCAGCCAACAGATGCATACAGGGTGCAGTGATGGGTTCTTGTGGGCAGACCAATAATGAATAAGTGCCTTAGGATATAGGACATCTTTTTTTTTTTTTCCCCAAACTCTATTTATTCTCCCCACTTTCAGCAGGGACAGAGCCTATCCCCCATCTACCCTGTACGCGGATCCTCAACACCCCCCCCCCCCGACTGTTCACCACAACAGCTACAGGAGAGGAGGACGTGGCTTACCCCCAAGGAGGGATCCCCAGCAGGGAATGGGGGTAAGACCAGCATCACCCTTGAGCTTCTGACCAGACTTATACTGGACTTTGTTCAGCCAGATGGAGCAGGAGTCCATCGGGGCTTCACAGTGCTCACTCGCGAGGGGCTTTCTGCCTGTGTGTCCCTGGAGGAATGGACATGCAATAACATCAGCGCGTGACAGGCATGTTACCACGCCCGCAGGACGTCCGCCTCCACCCAATTCTCGGCGTTCCCCAGCGTCAGTGCTCGCAGTCTCCACTGGGAGCTGCTAGTTGTCAGGGAAATGCATCCCCACCCTTCCCAGGAGAGGAGAGCAGTCCTCCGGACGTTCAATTCTCTTCTTCCCCAACCGACCCTCACCCCCCCCGATGACCTGAAATAGCTCCTGAACCCAGATCGCTAGGGTGGCACGAGGTAAGGCATCTAGCACCTCAGCACCACCAGGCCGGCCTTCAGGACATCCACTTTGGCAGTGGACCTGTAGCAGCACCATATATGCATATATATTATTTGCAAAACGCTGTGTTAATGCAACATTCAGGGTTCCAGCTAAAGAAAAAAAAAAGTAGGGCAATGTGGTTTTAGGATTTCCAACCCTAAAACCCCAACCCCACTCCTAAAACAAATCGGGGCAGAGGTCTTCCAAGGGGTCATCAACCCTAAAGCTCACCTCAAATAGGTGTGTATGTTTCTGTAGAGTATAGAATAGGATGAGCTTTAGGGTTGACAACCCCTAGGAAGAATTCACCCTGATTTGTTTTTGGGGGTTGGAGTTTTAGGGTTAGAAACCCTAAAATCACATTTCCCCACTTTTCTCGCTTTTAGCCAGAATCCTAAATGTTGCATTAATTCAGTTTTTCAAAGAATTTCCTTACTTTTTGAGATAGTATAATCGTATCCTTATTTTGCAGTTGGGCGCAGTGTAATTGTATCCTTAGTTGTCTAACAAGAGTGCAAGGCCCACCCCCATCCCTCCAAAAATGTCTTAATGTATGATTATGGACAACAGCAATCAAAATTTTTATTTTTTATTTTATTGTTTTGGGTCGGATCCTCTATGCTCTGAATGGAGGTCAGCCCAGTGCTCTGCCAGCTGCCCCTCACGCTCAAGGCTTACCCTCCTTGGTCTGGGCCATTGGGAGAGCCCCATGATCATTGTTGGCTAGCCCGGCTAACCCCTGGTTGGGGTCACGGGAGGGGGCCCCCCCACCCCCGGCGAGCACTGGTGGCAGTGGGGACAGCCATTGAGCCAGGCCTCATGCCAGAGAGCCAGCTTTTTTTGTGCGCATGCTAGAGCCCGGGGGCTGGGGACATGCAATGACTACCAGCATCCGCCCCACCCCAATGTATTGGCGCTAACCGTAGCAGCAGGGTCCAGGAAGCAGCAGACACACTACCCCCCTCCCCCCGGAGAAGGACAGAGTTTCAAAGGACGCTCAATCCTCCTCCCCCATGCCAGCCCTCCGACTTCCTGGGTCCATTCCCAAACCCGGGTCATCTGCATCACAAGTGGAAATCCAACTGCCGCGCCAGTGGGCCAGCAGCAACCAAATTGTTAACACAGCCTTCCTATTTCTCCACCTCATGAACCCAGTAGCAAAAATTGTGAAATCCCACCAAAACATCATTCCGCACCACCGCACCGTCATTCTACGCCAGGGGCATGAAAATACATTTTTGGTAAGAATTGAAAAATGCCACCTGTGACAGTCATGAGGTGATGTAATGAAATGGCTATGTTGATAATTCAGTGTTAAAATACGAAAATTATCAAAATGTGAACAGATGCACACAACTTTACCATTTTTGCATATTTTGACCAAATTTCAACTGATCTTTCTTATGATCCCACCTCTTTAACAAGTATAGTGAAAATTTTGAAATCCCACCGAAAGGTCAATCGTCCATAAAATTGCCTTTTGGGCAGGATTTGCAAATGGCACCAACATTGTTCATGAGATGGGTACTCAAAAAGGTATGTTGAAAATCAGGTATCAAAATGTTGAAAATGATGAAGTTATGGAACCAAAGTCGGAAACCCCACTGAAATGCACTGAACCATATTTACCTTAATTACTCATATTGCAGTCCCAGCAGTAGCAAGACGTGCCTTCAATCAAAGAGTGGATCTTCACAGTGGGACCCGTTTAGGTGAGTGAGGGAGTGTGGAGGGGTTTGGGGTGCTCAGCGAGAGGTCAGGGTTGGGGGTTGCATCACCAATGGACTTTTTTCTGCTAAAAAAGAAAGCACGGGATAGTTTTCTTATTTTCAGAATGAGAGGCACAAGAGGGGTCCACTAGACACTAGAGCAAGCATCAACAAGAATGAGGACACCCTCAGGATAGTGGGGAGTTCCACTAGACACCAGAGATAAATGGCAAATTGTCCAGGTCAGGCATCAGACCATTGGGGGTGCCACTAGACACCAGGCACTTCTATAAATCTTGTCGAGGGGGGAACTGGAGCATTGGGGTGGGTGCTACTGGACACCAGGGAATAAAACAATATATAATACGTAGGGAAAAAAATAGATATAGTTATACAAAAAGGGAATGAGAGTCACAAATCCTTTTTCATGACTTGTGATCTTTTTTCATTTGAATGAAAAAGGAGTCACAATAAAGGATCTTAGTGAGTGACAAGAAAGTATTTAAAACGCTGAAAAAAAAAAAAATTCCAGCATTTTGCCACCACACAACTGTAGAACCCACCTAAAGGACTTGCAATGAGCAGGCTACATCTCTTGGTGTTCGTAGAGCACCCCATTTTAGTGGGTTCTCTATTTTTTCTTGAAAAAATGGAAAACAAGATGAGGAAAACAAAAAGATTTTATTTCTCATGAAAAGGATTGGCCACTGACGAAAAGAATCTTTTTCCATTTGACAAAATTCTTTTTCATTCCAGGAGGCTGTTTTCCCATTGACTAAAATGGGAACTATAAAATTTACTAACTTTTGAAGTGATTAATATTTCATCATCAATACTTCATCAGTCAAGCAAAAGGCACTTCTGCAACCCAAGCCCTTTCTACTCTGAAAATTTCAGATCAAAATTCCAAACCGCTTAGGCAGAGCATGTTGACAACAAAACCAAAAAACAGTGGAAAAGGGCAAATTTTTACTCCCCACTATGCGCAGCTTGGAATTTGTATATCCGACCGGAACACGTCTTGGCAAGTCAAGTGATCTACCCTACCAGACAGTATGCAACATTTTACGCAAATCTGTTGAACTGTTTCGAAATTATTAAACTGCAAACTCTGAGGTCTAACATAGAAAGCCCTGCTCAACTCTAAATACAGGGGCGCTACTGAGTATACATATATACATAACAGGGGCCTGGTCACACCCCTATAGTTTGGGTTGAATGATCACTTCTATGTTAAACTCAAAATTTTGTACTTTATTAACTTTGCAACTGTTCAACCAATTTGCATGAAATTTTGCATTCACCACTGATGTGCCAAATTTTGTTCTGGTCGGATGCGTGGGTGCGGAGATATGCAGTGTGAAAAAATGTGAAGATTAACTTTTTTTTTTTTTTTTTATTTCTTTGTCATGCCACAGTGGAAAAATGGCTTGGGATTTTGGTTTAAATGTTTTAGGGTAGAAAGGTCTTCGGTCACAGATGTGCCTTTTGAAGGTTTGGTGAAAATAAATATTAATCCGTTCAAAAGTTATTATATTTTTAAGTTTTCCATTATTTTCAATGTGAATTTTACTCTGCAGTTAGATGTGAGCCTCTAAAAAGGATCCTTTGTCGCAAATGGGTAATCCTTTTTTGCAAACAGGTCAACCTCTGTCACAAACGGGAAACCTTTTTTCGTGATGCCGCCATTTTGTTTTACAGTTGGCTAAGGAATCAAAATAAAATAGCTCAACAATTATGTGTTGAGTAGAAACTAACATACAGCTAGCTTATCAGGACCCCCTCAACTGGATTCTGCACTTATTTGTTCAAGAAATGCCCTACATTTTTTTTCCTCAGATTATAAATCTTTTTTTGTGACTTGTGATAGGAAAAAAGATGATTTTTTTTGTATCATGAATAATCCTTTCATTGGTCTTTAGTGGCACCCCCACCCTCCGATCACCGTTCCCATAGGTTTCCCTGGTGTCTAGTGGCACCCGCCGATCGATGCCCCTGCCTACAAAAAAGAAAATGGTCCATGTTTTTTTTTCCCCCCTACATAATCCCTCAGTGATCTGACCCACCTCCCAACCCCACCTCCCACTCAGCACCCACCACAAACAGAAGCTAAGGCACACCTCACCTCCTGCTGCTGCTTGGGGGTGGGGTGTTAGCTAGAAACCCCAATGTCACATTACCCTACTTTTGTCACTGTAATTAACCCCAACACATGCATCATCAAAGCTTTGGCAAAGAATATACATATATATAATCATGCAGTTGAGCAGGGGTAGGAACATAGCCCTGACTAGGGTTCTGTGGGCATATAGGGGTAACTTGAATTTATTTCTGTAGTGGAAGCCCAGCCTTGTCATCAGCTTAATATGGCTGCAGAAAAAAGTTTATTTTCTAGCCATATTCCTAGGTATCTCAGTCTCTACCAATTCCAGCTTGTCACCTAATAAGGTAAGAATGCGGTGGAGGGGTCCGATAAAGAACAGTTCGTAGAACTTACCGTAACAGTAGATCTTAGAGAGTTCTTGCAGTAGGTATTCACAAAGCAGGACTAAGCCGCCAATCGGGACCCCATGGAAAAATTTCTAGCTAGCAGTCTCTGGCGGGGGGCTGCCCCCACGTCAGCTGACCAGCGTCAGCCTATGTCAGTATAAAAGGGCGGCCCCCACACCTTCCATCCAGTTCTCCCACTGGAAGCCGAAAGGCATGACAGGAGAAGAGGAAATGCCCCTTAGACAGAAGAGAAAAACTCAGGGGGATGGAGGGAGGGAAAGCAATACCTACTGCAAGAGCCTCTCTCACAGACCTTACTGTTACGGTAAGTTCTTACTGTACGTAACTGTTCTATCTTACTTCAAGAGGGCTCTTGCAGTAGGTATTCACAAATAGGACTGAGTCCCGCTGTCTGGAACAAGCCTAATGTAAAGGAGGAGGAGAAATCATCCACAGACAGTCAGAAAGGCAGGAGAGGGATTCATGAAAGAAGTCCCTGCAACACAGCCAATCTGAAGCCCACCCTGTGGTGAGAGGCAACGTCCAAACTCTAATGCTTCATAAAGGTATGGACAGAAGTCCATGTAGCGGCTGCACAAATTTCAGCAGCCAACACATTCCTGAAGCAAGCAGCAGAGGCTGCTACCCCTCTGGTAGAGTGACCTCTGACTTGATTTTGGAGGGTCTTGTACTTGTCATAACAGAAAGTGATGCAATCAGCTAACCACTTAGAGAGGCACTGCCTAGGTATAGCATTGCCTTCTCTCGTGGATGCAAAGGAAACAAAGAGTTGATCCATTTTCTGAGATCCTTGGTCCTGTTAGTTAGTATCTCAAAATTCACGACATCAACAGTATGTAGAAGATACTCTCCATGATTTGAGTTGGTCGGGAAGAATACGGGAGCTCGACAGATTGGTTAAGTTGTGGATTCAGCCACCACCTTAGGAAGAAATTTAGGATTCATCCATGGCCACATGGTCTCTGTGGAAAATCAGGTAAGGATCTTACACATCAGGGCTTGAAACTCAAATCCTTTGAGCAGAGGTAATGGACACAAGAAAGAGTCTTACAGGAAAGGAATTTTAAATCAGTCTCCGCTGCTGGTTCAAAGGGGCAGCATGAGCTTCTCAGATTGAAATTAAAATCCCTAGGAGCAGGATTACAGATAGAGGGTCTTCATTTGAACCCAAGTAAGGTCTTGAGACCTCCAGCAATCATTTGTCCCCAAAGGAATATGGTAGGCCAAAATGGCTGCCATATGAACTTTCAAAGAGGAGTAGCTAAGGCCCAGATCATACAGGTGCCGCAGTAGTCCAGAATCCTGGCTGCCAGACAGGAAAAGGCTCCAAGTCCTTGAACCTGCCCAAATGGAAAATCGCCCACTTCATGATGAGGCTGATCTGGTGGAAGGCTTTTGGCTTCCACCGAATGTCCACAACTAGTGGTGACATGCTGAAGTGAGCAGTGGCTGTGTCTGTAGGAGTCAGTAATGAAGGTGGAGTGACTTGAGGCCTGGATGGACCAGAGTCCCCTGATCCTGGGTCAACAATTCCTGTGACAGAGGAAGAAGAGGTTCCTCTGAAAACTGTTGCAGAAGACAGAACCAAACTTTCCTCAGCCAGAAGAGAGCAATCAGAATCATTCACGCCCCCTCTGCATGAAGTTTGTTCAGAACTCTCAGAATCAAAGAAATGGGAGGGAAGGCATAGATGAATCTACCCTTCCAGCACAGACACATCACGTCTTCCCCCTACTGGTTCCTCTGGAGGGACCAGAGGAAGAGGGAGAGGCAGAGAAGCAGCCACAGCTCTGGGAGTATTGCAAGACTTGGTAGGAGGGGCTTTGGCCACCGACGTGGCTCTGCATTTATTGGGACGCTAAGCCTGTGTTTGCTCTTTTGCTGATGATGGTTTTGGGTCGAAGGACACTTCTGGCCTTGAGGAGGTTTGCATGGTCTGTACCAACTAACGCCAAACCTTTCTTCTGTAACTCCAGTGATGATGTCCTTTATATCACTGCGAATAGCAATAGTCCCGAAAAGAGGCATCCTGAATAGCTGTCTGCACCTCTGGGGCCATGCTTGAAATATGAAGCCAAGTATGACATCGAAACCTACAGAGAAAGTGAGCTTCTACCTGCAGTGTCCACCACATCGTAAGTGGCATGACGACAAGCCTACAAGCTGAATGAATGGAGGGACTAGATCTCGTAGTTCCCTGCTTCCATCTGAGAATCTGGGAGAGGATCCCAGTTTAGATTCGAATCGACTGAGAACTGACTTCTGAAGTCCCCATATGTCCCACATAATTTAGGGCCCTAATGCCCCGGGCAGAAGATGCAAAATATTCTTGCCATACTGGTCCAGAAATACAGGTTACTCACCTGTAACAGGAGTTCTAGGAATGGTATATGTTGTTCATCCACACTCATTGTTGCAGTATCCTTGCCGCTTTAAATCTTGCGGAAGGTCTTCAAGCTTGCTCCTCCCACCCACCGGGTGGTATAACTCTCGGCTCCACCCCATGACGCCAGATCTGGCCCGCTGGAAGCTCAGGCCAGGCGAGGCGGTGGAATGGTGTGGATGAACAACATATACCATTCTAGAACTCCTGTTACAGGTGAGTAACCTGCATTTCTAGACATGGATATGTTGTTCATCCACACTCATTGGCATACCCTAGCAGTTCTCCAGGAGGAGGGAGGCAAGACGACACCCTCAATACTTACTTGGGAAAGAGAGACTGAGAACCGAGGCCCCAAAACCAGCATCCGCGTGACTCAAGGTCCGATGTGGTAGTGGGTAATGAAGGTGTTTGCTGACTTCCAGGTAGCAGCCCTGCAGATTTCCTGGATAGGGACGTCCCTGAAGCAGCCACCGCTGCAGCAGTATGGCGGGTAGAATGAGCTCTTATCCTCTGGGAGGCTCCATGCCCGCCAACTTATAGCAGAGATCTATGCAGGAGGTTACCCACTTGCTTATCGTCCGCTTGGCTGCAGGTCTGCCAGATACGGCTTCAGCGTAGATGACAAACAGCTGGCGAACCTCTCCCGAATTTCAACCGTCGCTCCTTATAATAAGCGAGCGCCTTCTAGGGTCCAGAGTATGGAGCCTATATTCGCCTCCGAGGTGTGATTGGGTAGAACACCGCAGAGTCAACACCTGGTTAAGGTGAAACCCCGACACCACCTTCGGAAGGAATTTCGTGAAGCAGGACAACCTTGTCCTTGTGGAAGACCAGGTAAGGAGACTCAGTGGAAGGCGCCTGAGCTCTCCCATCCTTCTGGCTGACGGGATAGCCACCAAGAAGGCGGTCTTCCACGACAGGTGAGAGAGAGCACACCTGTGCATAGGTTCAATGGCTTGCCCATGAGCTTTGCCAGTACCAGCAGTAGATCCCACGGGTGGGGGTTCCCGACTGGAGGAAATGTGATCAAGGCCTTTGAAAAAGTGCCAGACCACCTTCTCCGCGCCACCGACTGCTTCCGCCCGCCTGTAAGCAGAGATGGCTGCCAGGCACCCTTAGGGTCGCTGACCTAAGCCTTGACTAAAAAGGACCTTAAATAGTCCAAGATGCTTGCCAAGGAACAGGAGGAAGGGTCCAAGCCCTTGCCTGACACCAAATGGAAAACCTTCTCCATTTGAAGGCATAGCATTTTCTGGTCGACTCCTTACGGGACGCCTCAACTACATTGAGGACCTCGTCGGAAAGACCCAAGGCCTGGAACTCTAGCCGCTCAGGAACCAGGCCGTCAGGTGCAGGGATTGAAGGTCCGGATGGAACACCTTCCCCTGATTGACTGAGAGCAGGTCCGGGAGCTGGAAGCTGCCGCGGAGTCCTGGAGCTGAGACTGAGGAGATCTGGGTACCAGAACTGGCGAGGCCAGTCTGGGGCTATCAGAATCATCTGCGCCTCCTCCCTCGCTTGAGAAGCACCTTGTGGATCAAGGGAAATGGGGAAAGCGTAAAAGAGGCCCGGGGTCCACTGCCTGAGAAGGCATCCCCTGCAGCGAGCCCTGCTGAGGGGCGGCATGGAACAGACTCAGCCGCTCTCCTGAGGCAAACAGGTCCACCTGAGGTGTGCCCCAAAGGGAGAACAGATGCTGTACTACCTCCGGCAGGAGAGACCACTCGTGGGATGCAGCCCCTATCCGGCTCAGGGCATCGGCCAGGGTGTTGGAGGCTCCTGCCACGTGAATAGCTAGGAGATCCGCCTCCAGGCTGCGCCACAGTGACCAAATGCGAGAGCTTCCTTGCATAGAAGCATGGGAGAGCGTCCCGCCTGGCGGTTTAGATAGTACATGGTCGTGGTATTGTCCGTCTGGACTCGGACCACTTGACCCCGGAGGAAGGAGCAAAGGCGGTGAGAGCTAGGCGGATCGCTCGGAGCTCCAGCAGGTTGATGTGGCATCGGGACTCCCGCGGGGACCAGAGGCCATGAGCCCGGTGTTCCCCCAGATGGGCACCCCAACCCATCAGAGAGGCATCGGTCGATAGAGAGACCGTCGGCTCGGGGCGGACGAACGGGATGCCCTCCTGCAAATGATCTGGAACGGTCCACCACTGGAGAGCGTTCCACATCCCCTGTGTCACCGACACAAGCTGGTCCAAGGGATCGCAGCGTTGTGACCACTGGCTGGCCAGTCCCCACTGAAGGGGACGCATGTTCCAGCGGGCCCAACGGACCACGCTGGTGCAGGCCGCCATGAGACCCAGGAGGCGCAGGAAGTCCCGGGCAGGGCGCAATTGCCCAACCAGAAATGATCGGGCAAGGAGGAAGAACCTCGGCCCTGTCCGCGGGAGCCGCTCTGGCTGAAGAGAGTCGAGCTGCGCCCGATGAATAGAATCACCTGCTTCGCTCGGTTCCGACTTGGCCTCGTTGATAAGGAGGCCCAGTTGAGAGCAGACCTGGAGGCCAGATCTCTGACCACTCCGCCTCCTTCCTGGAGGGAGCTGCTATCAGCCAGTCGCCCAGGTAAGGGTACACCGGACCCTCGGCGCCAGAGAAAGCTGTCACCACTGCCATGCATTTGGTGAAGACCCTGGAGCTGGAGACAAGCCGAGGGCATGGCTTGGAATCAAGAGGATCCTTCCGCTCGAAGCGAAGGAATCTCTGGTGAGACGGACGGATAGGGCGTGAAAAATCGTCCTGCAAGTCAGAGAGCAGAACCACCGCATGTCCGTTCAGGATGGTATTATCTGAGCCAGAGTGACCATCCTGAAGGTTGAGACCTTAGGAACTTGTTTAGGTCGTAGGGTCGAGAATGGGGCGCCAGCCCCGTCTGCGTTCGGAACCAGGAAGTACCTGGACACAAACCCTGGGTCTGAAGGAGGGTCCACCTCTCTTACCACCTCCTTCTGGAGGAGGAGGCGATGTCGGCTCGACGAGCCGCCAGTGAGCTGGGATCCCGAAGCCCCCGAGGCGGCGCTCTGAAGGGTGGTGCCTGCTCGAATTCCAGAGGCAGGCCTCTTCCCACCACCTCCAAGACCCACCTGTCCGTGGTAACAGCGGACCAGGCGGAACGGGAAGTGCGGAGCCGCCTTCACGGGGACCCAGGGGTAGGTGACGGGAATGGGGCGACACCCCTCAGCCCGTCACTGGGCAGGCTTGGAGGAGGGACCGCCGAGGGACCTCCTGGGCCTTTCCTCCTGCCTCCTGTTAGAGAAGCGGCGGCTTGGGTTTGGGATGCCAAGGCCGAGCCTGCTGGCCCTGGCGTTGCTGGGCAGGCGGCACGAGGCACAGAAGGACAAAGGGCTTAGGCTGTGGTTGCGGCCTTTGTCCTTCTGAGCGGAAGAGACCGAGTCCAAGGTAGCATTGGACTCTCGATCCTCTGCAGGTGACCTTCCACCCCAGGGCCAAGAGGTCAGTCCCAAAGGAACATCCGCCAACTTGTGCTGGGTATCTGAAGTAAAGGTGGATATCCTCAGCCAAGTCGCCGACGACAGCCACTCGCGCCGACACCGATCTGGCACATGAGTCCCCTATATCCAAAGCAGTCTGGAGCTGCTGTTTGGCCACTGCCCTGCCCTGGTCCCGCACCTGCTTAACCGTAGTCTGCAGATCGGCTGGAAGATGAGGGATGACCTCATCCAGGGAGCCCAACAGGGCATGAGAAAAATGTGCCATGAGGACGGCCGAACTGGCCTGACGAAGGCCGAGAGAGGACGGAGCGTAGACTTTTCGCCCGACATAGTCAATTCTTGGACTCCTTGTCAGGAGGTTTGTCCACATCCCTGGCGTTGCCGGGCGCTAGCAGCTGTCGGTAACCAACCCTCAGCAGAGGGTGTTCGAAAACCGGACAAGGAACCGGTAGGGACGCATACTTCCTGGCCATCCTGGCAGGCGCAGGGCAGGAAGCAGGCGCTGCCAAAGCTCCAGTGCCGGACCCACTGTGGCCTCGGCCACCGGAAAGGCCTCCGCTGGAGAATCCTCGGTCCAGAATCTCCGTGAGGGATATCGGCCCGTTGAAACAGGTTCGAGCTCCATCCGGTGGACTCCGAGATGAGCGAAGCAGTCCTAGGAAGGACGACGGCTATCGTCCATTGACTGACCTCCTGAAGACTCCAAGTCCAGTCGCTTGGAGAAAAGGAGGAATCATCTCGGACTCGGAAGAGTCCTCGAAGAGCTGCTCTGGCCTGAGCCACCTTCACCTGCCGAGGTCGGTCGGGAGTGAGGGTAACTGACAGCCGATGGGGTAGACCCTTAGCCGACCGAGAATCCTTGGTCGGACCCAGCCAGGTGGCTGTGGGCGGAGGTTCCACCGGAATCTGTGGAGCAGCTGGTTTGGCGAACAACGGCCTGGGTATAGGCTCTCGGATAAGTCCGGGGCTGTGGCCGCGCCGTGACAGCCACTTAATGGCCGGGAAGGCGACGGGTCGGCTTATTCCGCCAGGAGGAGTTGTTGCAACATAAGGTCCTCCATACCAGCGTACTTCACCAAGCCTCCCTCATCCGAGGAGGAGGACGAGACGAGGCGACGCCCGCCACATGTGCCGAGACCGAGACCGCCTGATGGTGGGATCGGCTGGACACATGAGGTCCGAGACCAAGAGTCCCGGAATTTCCGAGGTCGGTGCGGGAGGTGTCGGCGGAACGGCACTCTCCTCGGCTCGGATGGTCCATCCGAGGGCTCCGGAACCGGAGGCACAGGCGAGCCCACGGGATCCTCAACTCCTCCCGGGGGAACCGGGGAGAGGGGAATCTCGGCTGCTAAAGGAGACAGCCCGTCCAATGGGTCGAGAAAAATCTCGACTTCATCGGTGGGAGTCTCGGTCAACTGACCTGACGGGGACACCGTGAGGCCAGTGGCGAGCAGTGATCGGCCAAGCCGACGGCCGGGAGAGGGACCTTTCCGCTCCCAAGAGCGTCCGACGGAGGGACTTACCCGTCCCTCTTTTGGACCGAGAATAAGGTCCCAGAGCGTAGGTCCTTCTCCTTTAGTGGAGAAGGACAGACAAAGCTCCTTAAAAGAAGCCGTGTAGAAGAGCCCAGAGAGGCGGGATAAATGCCGCGGCCGAGGAAGATACGGCCCGCGCCGCCTCCTCTTCGGGGGCGACCATCCGCTCGAGCTGATCCGCCGAGCCCGCCGCCGCGGACACCGCCAACCGGGCCTCCTTGGACTTCACCGGAGGGAAACGCTTCTCGGGACGGCCCAGTTGCAATCGGGCAGCACGGTCTTCGAGGACGTAGGCCGAGAAAGATGAGCACAGGTCGCAAGCCTGCGGGTCGTGCTCAAGGCCTAAGCAGTAGACACCACGTGGAGTGTGGATCCGTCCGAGACATCTTCTGCCCGCATGGGCATCTCCAAATCCGAGTCGATTTGTCCGCCGCGGCCGGGGATGAAAGACTGAAGTCTTTTCATAAAATTTATTTTAAATCCATAAACGGAGAAATAGGAACCAGTCTCAAACGCAGAGCGTTAAGGAGGGAACCTGAGCTTCCAAGCGGTAAGGAAGATCTGGCGTCATGGGGCGGAGCCGAGAGTTATACCACCCGGGTGGGTGGGAGGAGCAAGCTTGAAGACCTTCCGGCAAGATTTAAAGTGGCAAGGATACCTGCCAATGAGTGTGGATGAACAACATATCCATGTCCCTAGAAGCCTAGATTCTTTGTCAGGAGCTTAAGTGTTCAGGGTTAGCAGTCCTGTCATGGGTGGCGCTGGTAACAGAATCTGCTTTTGGGTGAAGACTGAGAAAGTCTATGCCCTCGGGAGCCTGGTAAAGCCTACCTGCCTTGTGGGGAAGAGGGGCTAGTGAGGAAGATTGCTTCCAAATAGTGGAAACAAGGTCCACGTGAGGCTTGATCCAGGGAGGAATCAAGGTGGGTGAAGACTTAGGGAGATCCAGGTGAACAGCTAATCTTTGCCGTTGTGGATTCTGCTCCACTGACTTCCACTCGTAAGCTGCCTGGATTTTTTTAAGCAACTCCAGGAATGAAGGATCCTCAGGAAGGGATCTGGGAGAGTCCATTGGCTTAGGGTCTCTGGAGTGTGGGGCTCATCTCCTGGGTTGGGGGTTCAGAGTCTGAAGACTCCAAAGAAGAAGTGACATCAGGAATGGGGCAGGTTCAACCCGGTCTGGGGACAGCCAGAGGGAGCAGAAACTCCCTAGGGTGAGAGCCAGAAGGTTCTGGTCTATCGTCTGGTAAGAGCAGAGGATCACTGGTCACCGAAAAATGGGGTCTGACGAGGGTCCGGCATTGGCTGACATTTGTCCATGTCCGTAGTGGGCTGGGACTTAGCCTCAGCCCACCACGAAGACAGAACTTCCTTCAGGTCCACCTGAGGTTGTGGAGGAGGGGACTTGGGTATGGGTAACTGGGGAACCCATAGTAATGGTACCCATAACCTGGCGAGTGGAAAGCCCAGCGTCGGGCAATGTGGAGTTGGGTACTGCAGCGTCGGGAAATGTGTTGGGTACTGTGGTGTCTGGTATCCTGGTGCCTCGGGGGCCCTGAGGGGCCAAAGGACCCAATGGTGGCCCAGCCACAGGACAGGATGGTTCTGGTGTTGGTCTGGAGGGCGTAGGGGCTGGCTCAGAAGGTCCTACAGGAGGGTTCGGAAAGGTGGGTCCTGCGGGTGCTTACGGTGGTGCAGCAGGTCGGCCATCAGGCACTGGTAAGACGGAGGGGGACGACAGGGTTACCGTCGTTAGGTCTGGCATCGGAGGCTCTGGCGAAGGGGGAGTACCCCTGGAGATAGCATCCCAGAATCCTCTACCCCAGCCAGGGAAGAGAGGGCAGACTCCAAAGGAGGAGGTGGCGGGGATGGAGGAGTCTCCAACAGCTAGCGTGACTCCAGCAGCGTCAGGTGTGGCAACAAGGCCTGATTTGGGCGCAGGCTGGACATTTGTCGGAGGAGCCGACGAGTGACTTAACAGCCTTGTCTGGGTCGGTAATGGCAAAGCCGTGAACCAGACTCTCTCGGACCCTCACACTGGTAGGCCGAGAGGAGAAGTGGCCAGCGGAGTGGATGCCTCCTTGCCCCAGAGGCCCTGTCAGGCCTGAGAGTGAGCCCGACAAGGGGGCGATGCGCATTTGGATACCACCAAGGTGGCCATCAGATAGTGATCCCAGAGGGAAAGATACCTGTAAGGCCACGGCGCCAGCCAAGTCTCAGGGGCTGTGGATGACAAATCCTGGTCCATATGCTTCTTCTTGTCCCGTTTCTTCTTGTGATGGCCTTCAGGGGAGGTAGACATTTGCTCAAATATTTTCAATTCAATTCTTTTACCTAAGAGGCCATCTTTTTCTTTAAAATGTGGGCTTCCAGGGACTGCTGCTGCCTTTTTCGGGTGACTGAATTGAATTTCTGGCAGTGGTCGCACTCCTCCATGCAGTGGTCCGGGCCTAGGCAGAAGAGACACAGGGAGTGACCATCCTTGCGAGGGAGCTGGGATCCGCATGAGTCGCACTTGTTTCTATGTGATTTGGAGGGTGTCAGGGACGACATACACAGCCGATGTTAGAACAGAAAATAAAGAAAAAGAAAAACTGTTAAGCTTTTTAATAGAAAATGAGGAAATACTCATGCAAAATGGTGAGAAATAGCGCTGTTCTTTCATGAGGTACTTTCGCAAGCAGACGGTGGGAAAGAACTGGATGGCGGGCATGGGGACTGCACCTTCATACTGATGTAGGCTGATGCTGGTCAGCTGATGTGGAGGCAGTCCCCCGCCAGAGACTGCTGGCTAGAAATTTTTCCATGGTGTCCAGATACCTGGCGGCTTAGTCCTATTTGTGAATACCTACTGCAAGTGCCCTCTTGAAGTAAAACCTGCTTGTTATTGGGGGGAAATCGTACAGTATATTTCATTTTTGCAGCATTAATGAGGAGCTCCGAAGCACATAGTTGTAGTTGAATACTGAAGGCAGACTGGAGGCCATGTACAGCTTCTAGCAAGCTGGGTTTGGTTGCACATAATAATGTATCATCTGCATAACAGTAGTGTAACCCTAGATATGCTATCCAGGGCTACTACCCCTGCCTGATTTGCCACTAACAGGTTGAGGGGCCTGGATCCAATGGCGGGTGCCTCCACCCAGAGGTCAGGGTTTGCAATAGTTAAATAACTTGGTCACAGCCCTCTGGGACACTGCAACCCCTTTCTTCCCACTAGTGGCCCACACAATATATCAAATTACCTTCACAGTATACACTTACCCCAGGTCTGGTTCCGGCACTGGGACCTCCTGTGAAATGAGATACAGTGCAACAATCACAGTACAGTACTTTAACATAGACAAATACCTCAGGCAGTATAACTTTGCTGAAACAAGCAGCTCTGATTTATTGAGGGATATAACAAGGACAGGGAAATCAGGTTAACTAGCTTATCACTCTAATAATCTACCTATGGCTCTGTGCACAGGCCTATCCCTATCAGTTACTGTCCCTAGGTACCCAAGCCCTAGTGGCTAGTCCAAACCGTGGCAGCTGGTAGGGCCCCTTTCACACAGAGAAAAGGAGAATTAAACAGTCAGCAGTACAGTAATTCCATTTGGATTTAATGTGGCAATTCAACAGGAGCAACCCTGAATTAGTACTCACGACCTCCAAATAAGATAGGGTCCTTCAATGTCAGCAGGGCTCACTTGAGGTACACAAACCTCTTCACACATCCATATGCAGAAAGTACTATACCAGGCAGGCTGCATCTGTATCCCGATCGCAATTACTGCACAATACCCGGAGAACACATAGCAGATTCAGTTCCTGACAGACCGAGTGCAATTTTCAGCAATTCTTCCAGTCTTCTACAGGGTGAGCCTGGTTTCTACTCTTCAGAGATCCTTTGATTCTTTTCACAGGGCCATGTTCAGTCCTAACAAGCTGTTACACAAGCTGCAGACGGAACTCTGGGCCTCACACACGCTTTTGACTAAAACTGCACACTGAAAAAGCACGGGCTCTTCCTTCTTCACTGCCAAAGCTCAACTCAACTCCAACCGACAAAACCGGCTCTTCCTTTGAGTTCCTCCCAGTTCTTGACTGGATTGGCTGTCACTCACAATAGACTGCTGCTGTTGGTCCAAAAGGCACTGAAGTCTAAACTACATCTCCCAAGTCACTGCCCATACGATCCTCTTGTGGCTGGCTCAGATTATGAGTCAAGTTCTAGATTAGTCCAAGGCACCATTTTAGAGCTAACTTACCCCACACTGATTGGTCCAGTTCAGCAGTTCAAAACTAGAATGGGAACTAGCAGACACAGTTCTGACTGCAAAGAAAGCAGGTTAGACAAACTGTAATTTTATTATTACTCTAAATAATTTCTGGCAAACAATTTACATCTTTCAGATAGGTTCCCTTTGCACTCCTAGTGACTGCAAAATGAAGTGAATTGGCAGCAGCTCGGTGGTACTCAGAGAAGCACACAGTCCCCATACAAACTAATTATGTCTGCAAGCAGACAGCTCTTAAGAGACAGTACCAGAGGTTCTAAAACACTCACTGATAAATGGCTTAAAACGCCAAACACCATTCAGGCTTGGAGCATTCAAGCAAGCTCCCGGAAGTCTTTTGGGAACCCCATTTGCAGGGGTTACACCTTCCTGGCCTGGGAAAGCTTGACGTCCGGCGTCAAGCAAGTACCCCATAAGTTTCAACTGCAACCATATACATTTGCATTAGGCTACGCACATGTAATCATCAGTCAATATATCATTTTACCAAGAACACATTCTGAAACATTGCAGTCGTCACTTTACACAGTATTACATACACATTGTACCATAACTCAAGTTATTACCTCTTGTACATGAAACCTGAAGAGGGGCCCTTCCCTATGAGTTACCTTGGGGCTGGACAGGGCAAGGCACCATACTTAGAGGGCAACACAAGTAACTTGGGTTAGCACTGATGCTCAGTTTGGGCAATGAGCTGGGACACATACACTCCTTTATGGACAACATTGAGAGGCAAATCCACAGGCCTCCTAAGGAATCATAACTGAGGTGCACCACAGGCTTTACAGCTCGACCTAGTCTTCTAGGGGAACTGTTACAGTCTCTGCACTCTGAGCCTCATTTTCAGCATTGTCCTCACTTGTCAGGAGTCTCCATGGGGTAGAGAGGCTAGAACTTGGGGCACTTTCAGCTCCAGGGTTACAGTTTCTGAGTCCACAACATTTGGCTCGCATGGAGAGCTTTGACACTGGCAGTGGACTGTCAGGGCACTCAAAATACTCTTCTTGTTCGGTGTATCACCAGTCTGCCCCAATCTATCATTCCTTCTCCTGAAAGCTCAAACAGTTCAACCATGCACATGATTCCATTTCATCTGATCTGATGCTTTGCACTTCACTTTCTGGGAGCATTGGCTCCAGGGATGAAGCTGGGGCTTAGACAGTCCAGAAGGCCCAGCTTTGTCTCCAGTATTGACTAGGGATTGCCCCGAAACAATTGACTCAGTTCAGAAGAAGGATAGTATTCAAAGTCACTCTCACTTTCTTCCGATATGGACTGACAGTCATGCTCAACTGGGACTTGTGGAGGGAACACTTTAACTTTGCTTCTGTAGGTGCAGACTTTCTTGATCTTTCTTACAGCAGCTCTAGTCACTGGTCCAGAGGGGCATCTTCTAGGGCTCAGACTCAATTAAGATTTGTCCAATGGGCAGTAAATGATTTCTATGCATTGTTTTTACATCTTTTGAATTATTCTCAGGCCTTACTTTGTACACTGGCAGATCATCTAGTTTGCCCACTACAATGTGAGGGAGATGGTGCCTATCTGTCAGCAATCTTGTGCTTGCCATGCAGTCCCAGATTTCTTAGCAATACCGATCTCCTCCTGGAGTTCCTGTGCTTTCACCTTTTATCATACCTTTCTTTGTTGGCCAGATTTCTTTTGGCAGCCATGGTTTGAGCCAGTTGGTACGCATGAGTTAGCTGGGCCTTTAACTTTTGCACATACTGTAAATAGTTGTCAGCTTGAACCCCATCGGAGACCCCAAACACACATCTACTGGTAGTCGAGCTTCTCTTCCAAACATCAGGCGGTAGGGGAGAATCCAGTGGCATCACTTTTGGTGCAGTTATAAGCATGTACCAGGGTTGCTAATTTGTTGGCTCCATCTAGGCTTGTCCTTTGGGTGGGGTGCCTAGCATATCTAGCAAAGTGCGGTTGAAACGTTCAGGCTGTGGGTCCCCCCTGGGGTGGTAAGGAGTGGTTCTGACTCCTCGACTCCCACAGAGAGCATCTCTCTTTGATCAGACGACTCTCAAAGTCTCTCCCTTGATCAGAATGGATTCTTTGTGGAGCCCCATAGTGAACAAAAAGTTTTCTACAAGTACTTTGGCTACAGTGGATGCTTTCTGGTCTTTGGTGGGGAAAGCTTGGGCATATCTCGTGAAATGGTCAGTGACCACCAGCACATTACTGATATTTCTTTGATCTGACTCCAAACTTAGAAAATCACTACAGACCAGCTCCATGGGTACTGGTGGTTATGTTAACAAGGGGGCAGCCCTCTGGGGCAAAGCTTTCCTCTGTAAGCAGCGATCACAGGTTCGAATGTGTTGCTCCACATCAGCCTCCATCTAGGCCAATAGAATCTGGATCTCACCAAGTCAAGTGTTCTGTCTATACCAAGGTGCCCCATGTGGTTGTGCAAGGACCTCAATACTGAGTCTCGAAGGCAGTGGGCAGCACTAGTTGTTGTTTGTCTACTTGTCCCCTCTGTCTACTGTTTCTCTGTATAACAGTTTATTGATCAGTTTCAACTTAGGACCTTCTTTGTATAACAGTGCAGTTCTCAAATCAGTGGAGCGTAATTTGGACACATCTTTTCCTGCAGAGGGCTTCTAAAGCTGCTTTGATCATGGGATCTGGGATTGAGCCCGCGAATACTGTCATTGTCCAGCTGAGGCAGTGCACCAATGTCTTGACAGAAAAGTGGCAATAAGCAGCAGGTATGCAATTCTCAGAGGCTCCCAAGCAATCCACCATGCAGTCCACTGCGTCTGTGGACATTTGTTCCTCCCTGTCAAACCTTCCGGCAGAGTGCCGAATGTCAGGTTCTGCCAGTCGGACCCAATCATTCTGGGGAACAGGCCTCCGGAGAGAGCATCAGCATCTTATGTGGTTCAGACCTGCTCGTTATTCGAGAGCATAGTCATATGTAGATAATGCAGAAGCCACCTATGGCCAGTGGCATCCAACTTAGCTGAGGTCTGCACATAGGTCAAAGGATTATTGTCAGTTTTCACTAGTATTTTAGCCCCATACAAGTACTCATGGAATTGGTCAACAATAGCCCACTTCAAAGCATAGGAACTCTAACTTATGTACAGGATAGTTCTTTTCGGATGGGGTCAGGCTTCTACTGGCCAAGGCCACTGCGTCTCAGGCCATTCTGGTGCTCTTGGTGCTTTAGCCCCCAACCCTTGCAAGCTAGCATCAGTGTGGGGCGTAAGGTTTTCTTGGATCGCATAGGCCAGCACTGGAGCATGGGTAAGTTGATATATGATCTCATGAAAGCAGTCTCACAATCAGGAGTCCAGGGCCCCAAATACTTCACTCGGATGAAAATACACTCTTTCAGTCTTGAGGATGCTGACTCTTTGGTATTTTTGTGGGTTGGGGATACCCTTGAGTAAGGTTAAGTAAAGGCGGATCACTCTTGAATAGTCCTTGATGAAGGCCGATAATAACCACAGAATCCCAGGAATCTTTGCAGTTCTTTTAGATTTTGGGCTGTGGCCAGTGGTCAAGGCCTCAACTTTACTTGATGGTCTCTATTCCTCGTGGATACTATGTGTCCCATACTTTACTGATGTTTGAAAAATTGACACTTATCAATGGACAGTTTAAGGCCAAAGTCCTCCAGTCGGTCCAATACCTTAAATAATCTGCTCTCATGTTCCTCCAGTGAGCTGCCAAACACAATAACATCATCTAGGTATACCAGGCACTCTAGTAAGTTCATGTCCCCACTGCACTTCCATCAATCGTTGAAAAGTGGCTGGGGCACCTGAAATCCCTTGAGGCATCCTCATGAATTCATAGAAGCCAAGCGGACAGATAAAGGCTGTCTTTTCCACGGTCCTCTGGGGCCGCCGGGATCTGATAGTACCCACTGCGAGATCAGCACAGAGAACCACTTGCTCCCGTTTAGGCAGTCCAAAGCATCCTGAATGCGGGGCATTGTGTACTGATCAGGATAGTCCGCCCGGTTTAAGGTCGATAATCACACATCCTTACTGTTCCATTCTTTCCTCACTACCACAATGGGGGAAGCATGCTAAGGCTTCTGGATTCTTGTATTACACCCAGCAGCTAACATCTCTTGCAGATGCCGTCTCCATCATCTATGTCAGCAGGTGCCAGGCGTGAGACCTCTCTGAAATGGTCTTTCGTCATGTAGACCGGATATTGTGCTCAGCCTCCCCGCATCCTACATCCCATTCCTTTAAAGAAAAACACCTGGTCTCTGGGCAAGCTTCTACTGATCTTCACTTTCATTCAGCTGGCAGCGGGAGTCGCGAAATCAAACAAGTGGAGGTTACTCTGTCATTCTTCCTCGAACTCTTGCTGCTGGTAGCACTGCAGTGTCTGCACATAATGCATATTAGCCAGGATGCAACCTCTGTTTACTCGAATGTCTCTTTCAGACACATTATGAACTTGACCATTACCTTCTGGCATAAGCATGGGCTCTAGCGGGCAAAATACTAGAGTTTGATCAGCAGTCCTCTCTGGCAATTTTCCATCGCTGGTGCATCCAACATTAATATTTTATTCTTAACATCCTTTCTGATAATGGACCTCTCCTGTAAGGTACACTGGGCATTTGGCGCCAGGATCAGAGACTCAGATCCTTCTTCCATACAATTCCGACTGGTTCCTCTGGTTCTGTTTTTCAGCATCTCTCTGTGCCTCATAGGCCTTCTTAATTAAAGCCGGAACTCTTAAAAGCTCTACTAGTCTTTGACCCTGTTTTTCATAACACAACTGTGCTAGCCTTCGGAATATATGAGCATTTGTTCCAATCAACAAAGGGACACCATCATACAGTCCAGTGGGGGGACACACTAAGGCTAGGGTCTCTACTTGTTCGGCCACTCCAGCCACGGAGGTGGGGAAAGACAGCCAAATTGGATATACCGGAATAGGGTGAGCCTTCTCACTTAACCCCATACATGCAGTCCTTCTAATGGTTGTAAGGTCGCCTGACAAATGCTTCTGATACCAATCTTGGAACATAATTGTCACTTGGGAGCCACTGTCTAATATAGCTTTTGTAGACATCCGTTCACCTTTCAGTGGTCTCCATGGAGGGACCCACTATTCTGGACCAGTCTGGAGAGGCGGTAGTGGGGGCCTGGGCAACTTGACCTTGCCACAAAGGACGTGAATTAGCATTTTGGTGCCCTCACTGAGTACGCGTCGCACTCTTAACCACTGATTTCTTCTCCAGCTCTCCTTGTAGCCTATATGCAACTTTGTCAGTGTCTTTTGGGACTGGCATTCCCTTTTCATGTGCCCATCTTTTCCCACAATTATAGCAAAACATACTTTCTGGAGTTTGAGCTGGCCGGCGCCACACTGGGAGCCAGGGCGGGGTATTACTAACTGGAAACCTTGGTGCCATCTCTGTCTGCGGGCGTGAATAAGCATTTGGAGACATCTCGTCCAGTTTCTCCACTTCCATGGTCAAGAATCGAGTTCGAGGAGCTGTTATCAGCAGGAGATACATGGGTGGTACCCCCACCCCCATAGCAGATGCTGTCGGATATAGGTCAGGGCTCGTGACTTGCAGGCGTGGCGCTTCATAAAGGGACTGTTTTTGAATTCCCGGATCTCTCTCAACAGTTCCCCATTGTGACATATCTTTTCCTTGTCAGAGCACTCATTGACTGCCAACCTCTGCCCTGAACTTCATTGATGGGTCACCTCAGTCACCTGGTCGAGCCGCAGCTATTGGTGCAGGTCCCTCCGGGTCGTCTTTCTCAACTCCCGAATTTCTCTCATTAACTCATCATAGGAGGGTGGGGATTCCAGTCGATCTGCCAGGTGTAACTGAAGCAACAGCAGTTCTAGAAGGGGCAGACTTAGGATCCTGTCCAGCCTGGTTCGGTCCAGTTCAATCGCTGGCAAACTACCTTTTCTGAGGCATTCTTGCAACAATTTTTCCAGCCGAGATACATACACAGACAACAACTCCCCTTGGTACTGTGTGCATCTCTTACTCTCCACCATAGGTCCTCATCAGAATCTGGGCTCCCATACACATTCTCCAAGGCCTCAAGATAGGCCTGTGCAGTCAGCTAGGGTTACTGGCCCATGAATGGATGGTAGCCAGGGCAGGACCTCGGAGGCTCATCAACCTCTTTCGCTTTCACCTTCCCGAGCATTGCCATTCTAGCACTTGGGGCAACATAGTTCATCCAGGTCTCCCAGTCATCCTCCCTTGGGGGTGGGAGGGTGCCAGAGAAGATCCTCAACCTTCGGTAAGAGTCGTGACTAATGGCAGGTGCAGAAATAGGAGTCTGCATTGGTTCAGCCACCATTACGGGCACTGGAGCAGGAGAGGGTGTTGGGGAGGAACACCCCAGGTGGCAAGAATAGTTTCTTCAAGTCCTCCACAGTTTTCCCTCTCCCAGCAACCATTCAGCAAATTTCTCCTCAAAAGTTTCAGATAGTGGTGGGGCTGATTCCCCGGTCTTTACTGTCCTTAGTTATCACTCCAAGCAGTGAGGGCTCCTCTGGGGTAATGGTCTGTGGCACTTTGGAGCTATCTATGGGATCCTTAAACTCTACTAGGGCCAGGAAAGTGTGGGTGAGCAGATTAGCATGCCGACCACCACCACAGGGTTTTGTAAACCTTCCACCTTGGAAAGTACTCCCTGCACAGTGTCGTATTGATACCCAGAGGGATGTCCAGGATAAGCATAGCATTTTGGGGTCGATCTCCTCCCAGTACACCACTCCACCAGCCGGTGCACAGCCACTTCTGTCGGGTACCCATTTTTTTCTTAACAGTGGTTCGTGAATATGGCCAATAGAGGACACACAATCCCAGCGGTGAGCCTCAAGATGTAACCCTAGATGGCGCTATCCCAGGGCTACTACCCTGCCTGATTTGCTACTAACAGGTTGAGGGGCCTGGATCAAATGCGGGTGCCTCCACCCAGAGGTCAGGGTCTGAATAGTTAAACTAATCCTGGTCACAGCCTCTGGGACACTGCAACCCCTTTCTTCCCACTAGTGGCCCACACAATATATCAGGAATTACCTTCACAGTATACACTTACCCCAGGTCTGGTTCCGCACTGGGACCTCCTGTGAAATGAGATACAGTGCAACAATCACAGTACAGTACTTAACATAGACAAATACCTCAGGCAGTATAACTTTGCTGAAACAAGCAGCTCTGATTTATTTAGGGGATATAACAAGGACAGGGGAAATCAGGTTAACTAGCTTATCACTCTAATAATCTACCTATGGCTCTGTGCACAGGCCTATCCCTATCAGTTACTGTCCCTGGGTACCCAAGCCCTAGTGGCTAGTCCAAACCGTGGCAGCTGGTAGGGGCCCTTTCACACAGAGAAAAGGAGAATTAAACAGTCAGCAGTACAGTAATTCCATTTGGATTTAATGTGGCAATTCAACAGGAGCAACCTGAATTAGTACTCACGACCTCCAAATAAGATAGGGTCCTTCAATGTCAGCAGGGCTCACTTGAGGTACACAAACCTCTTCACACATCCATATAAAAGAAAGTACTATACCAGGCAGGCTGCATCTGTATCGATCGCAGTACTGCACAATACCGGGAGAACACACAGCAGATTCAGTTCCTGACAGACGGAGTGCAATTTCAGCAATTCTTCCAGTCTTCTACAGGGTGAGCCTGGTTTCTACTCTTCAGAGATCCTTTGATTCTTTTCACAGGGCGGATTCAGTCCTAACAAGCTGTTACACAAGCTGCAGACCGGAACTCTGGGCCTTACACACGTTTTTGACTAAAACTGCACACTGAAAAAGCACAGGGTCCTTCCTTCTTCACTGCCAAAGCTCAACTCAACTCCAACCGACAAAACTGGCTCTTCCTTTGAGTTCCTCCCAGTTCTTGACTGGATTGGCTGTCACTCACAATAGACTGCTGCTGTTGGTCCAAAAGGCACTGAAGTCTAAACTACATCTCCCAGAGTCACTGCCCATACGATCCTCTTGTGGCTGGCTCAGATTATGAGTCCAAGTTCTGATTCGTCCAAGGCACCATTTTAGAGCTAGCTTACCCCACACTGATTGGTCCAGTTCAGCAGTTCAAAACTAGAATGGGGAACTAGCAGACACAGTTCTGACTGCAAAGAAAGCAGGTTAGACAAACTGTAATTTTATTATTACTCTAAATAATTTCTGGCAAACAGTTACATCTTTCAGATAGGTTCCTTTGCACTCCTAGTGACTGCAAAATGAAGTGAATTGGCAGCAGCTCGAAGTGGTACTCAGAGAAGCACACAGTCCCCCATACAAACTAATTATGTCTGCAAGCAGACAGCTCTTAAAGAGACAGTACCAGAGGTTCTAAAAACACTCACTGATAAATGGCTTAAACGCCAAACACCATTCAGGCTTGGAGCATTCAAGCAAGCTCCCGGAAGTCTTTTGGGAACCCCCATTTGCAGGGGGGTTACAGTGAAATTTGGCATCTTGTACATCATCTCCCAGATAATTAGTATATATAGGGAAAAAGTGGTACAAGGACAGATCCTTGTGGTATGCCTTTAGACATTTGTGAACAGGAGGAAAGCAGACCCTCACACTTCAGATGGTGGTGTCTTCCCACTAGTTAATTTCTGAACCAGGGTAAGGCATGTTGACCAATACCAATATCAGACAGCTTGTGTGGCAATATTTGATGGTCCACTGTATCAAAGGCCTTGCTGACGTCCAAGAAAACGCCAGCTGAACCAGTCCTCTATTACTTTTGAGATGTACAGTAGCAGTGCTGTGCAGTGGTTTAAAAACAGATTAGGAAGGTGTAATTAAATTATGTCTGGATAGATAATCCCAACCCTGCTCATTAATTTATTTTTCCAGGACCTCAGCTAGGACAGGACCTTAGCTAGGACAGGCAAGATTGATACAGGCTGATAGTGGCTTTGGACTTATCTCCAGCTTTGAAAAGTAGGATTAAGTGAGTTTTTTTCCAGAGCGTGGGTGACTGGTGAGGGACAGACTTAACAGATGTGTTATGGGTGCAGTTAACACTGAGCCCCTTGCTCTCAGAAGGAATTATTCTAAACTGTCTGCCCCTGGCCCTTTTTGGTGTCACGTGTACAAAAGAGATCCTTCACATGTTTGTAGGTGATCATCAGAAAACAAAGGTGGATTTGGGCTATTATGTGGAGGTTTAAGACTTCTTATGGGATCGCAGCAACAGGTGATTGGTCAAAAGCTATTTCAGCAGGCACAAAATGTGAATTAAGATTCTTCCAGGATGAGTTGCTTGTCAGTAATATTGTTACCATTCACCTCGATCTTACATAGTAGTGCAGAAGGAGCTGCTCCACCTTCAAGGGATTTGATTGTCTGCCAAAATTTAGAAAGATTATTTTTGTTAGCTTCTAGGAGGTTTAAATAGTAGTTTGATTTGGCAGTGCGAATTAGTATGGTGCAAAAGTTTGTTTTTTTGTCTCGACACCCAGTGTTTATCCCTATCCCTCAACACCTATGTAAACGATGTTCCCCACCATCTGTGGGACCAAAAAGTAAACAGGAAGGTCTATAGTCTGAATTAATGTTCTTTCAGACACAACATTCAGAAAAAAATGAGGAATATAATGTAACACTTTCCCCATGGAAAATAAGAAAAGGTCTACAACCAGAGCCTGTAACTTAGAAATACGCTTAGAATGTCATTGAAACATGGCCACTAGAATAGTGTCTTCCAAGGCAGGAAACACAGCTCAAAAGCAGCAACAGGCTCAAAGGGAGGTGCAGTCAGGCTGTCCAGAACCAAACTAAAGTCCAACCAGAAAGGACTCTTGGACCAGGGGATGCGAAAGGACAATGCCTTTTAGGATCAATGGGAAACCACCAGCTGGGACACAGTCTTGCCATTTATCAGAGCATGAAAAGCCAATACAGCAGTCACGTGGACTTTTAGAGAGGAATACTAGAGTCCAGAGTCCTTAAGAGACAAGAGGTAGTCAAGAACTTTAGGAATTGGACATGCAAAGGGATCCAAGGCATGAAAAGTATACCACACCGGGAAACGTGTATTTTTGTGAATGCATATACCAGGCAGACTGTTTTCTAGCTACCAAGAGAACATATGCTACTTCCTGGGAAACCCCAAGCAGGAGAGCTCTATATCCACAGAGGCAAAGTGCGTAAGGGGATCAAAAATCTGGTGCACTAGAGCACCATGCTCCTGCATCAGAAGTCTAGCTCACTAGAGGGGGACAGGAAGCTCCATGGCTAACTACTGAGCCAGTGAGGAGCCATAAAAATCAGGCAGAAGGCCTGGCCTGTAGTTTTCAGGAACCCACTGTATAGGAATGAAGTAAAGGCATACAGAAACCTCCCTTCTAAGAGAGGGACAAAGCATCTCACCAAAAACTCCAAGTCCTGTAGTAAGTGAGCAAAACACAGCAGTTTTGCCCTATATGGATACAAAACAGGTCTATGTCTAGATGACCACATTTTTCAGAGAGGTCAGCACGACCAAGTTGGAGTTTCCATTCATGGCAGAGTGTACAGAACTGACTGAGGTGATCAGGTGTGCTGCATTCAGGGTACTGGGGATGAACACCGATGACAGGAATATGTCATGGTCCACCGCTTAGTACAATGTCGTCCAGCCTTCTGCAGAGTGTGTATGGATGGACTCCCCTCTGTTGAGTGATGTAGCATATCACTGACGTGCTGTTTGGATCAACAGTTGATTCCCTAGAAGTAGGGTGACAAGGCCTGTAAGCCATGTACAACAGCTCTTATCTCCAGAGTGTTGCTGTCAAGCATTTTATTCAGAGGGCCCCATTGGCACCAAGTTCTGAAGAGGCTCAGATGAGCAATCCAGCCCAAATCTGAGGTGTCTCAGCAATGGTGATACCAGAGGAAGGGGAACCTGTATTGAGGTTGAAGCAGTACAAGCACCAGAGCAGGGAATAAAGGAGGAGGAGGAGGAGGAGGAGTGACCTGTATGAGGTGCTCCAGCTCCTCAGAGTGCTGATCCCACTGCACTCTGAGGAACCACAGAGATCCTCATGTGGAGCTGTCCAGCAGAATAGTCAGGATGGCAGCAGCCATCAGGCCAATCAGTCTGGAAGACATCTGGCCTATACATAATCACTGGAGGAAACCAGCTGTGACTGTACCACCAGTGCAGCTGAAGGGCAGAAATGCCTGACCTGGCCCTGTGTCCAGGATGGCCCCTATGTATTGCAGCCTCTGGCAGGGGGTAAGGACAGACTCTGGTTCACTGACCAGTATGCCCAGCTAGTTGAACAACTGTCTGGTCCAAAACAGTGTGTAGACAATGGCTTCCCAACAGGGGGCCTTCAACAGCTAATCATCTATGTAAGAGAAGACATGCATGCTTCTCTCTGTGGAGTACAGTGGCTTCCATGGCAAATACTTTGATAAAGATACACAGTGCGGATCATAAGCCAAAGGGTAAGACACGGAATTGTTAGTGTGAGCCCTGTAACATGAAACAGGTATTTTCTGTAGGACTTGCTAATCTTTCCATGAAGGTATGTGTCCCTTCATGTCCAGCACAACTAGCCATCCCCCTTTCAGTAGCAGGGGCAGAAGGGACTGTAGGGAGACCGTTCTGAACTTCTTATATTCTAAGAAAAGGTTCAGAACTTGAAGGTCGAGTACTGGCCTTAAATCACCAGTCCACTTTTGAACCAGCAAGTACTGGGAGTAATAGCCTTGGTTTATTTCTGAAATGGACTTATTCCATAGCCCTCTTGCAGAGGATAGTTTGAACCTCCTCCATCAAAAGAGCAAGATGTCCCAGGGATATCTACTGGGCAGTGATGGGGTGACAAGAGGAACACTAAGGAGTTATAGGGCATGTCTGTGCTAAACTACCTCCAGCATCCAATTAATGGAATGGATCTCCCACCACTTCTGAAAAAAGAGGAATATGCGTCCTACCACCAAAACTTCCTGAGGCAGCAAAGCCAGAGGAAGGGAAGGGGAGTCAGAAGGTGTCAGGGTGGTGGGGTACATTTAAAGGTTTGACCTCTTGTTAATCTGGCATGGGCACTCACGCTTGAAGCTTGTAGAAGTGGAAAGCTGAGGCCCTGGGAACCATGATCAGGGCTCTTGAGTAGCCAGAGCTTGAATGGGCATAATGTCTGTGAAAAGGACAATGGCCTCTTCCATAGGGCTTAGGGTTCAAAGTATAAAAGGATCTAAGAATCATTTTAGAAGACTGTGTAACACCCCTACAAATGGGGGTTCCCAAAAAATCTTCCTTGAGCTTGCTTAAATGCTCATTGCCAGACTAGTGTCCTGCATTTTAGCAGTTTAAATGTATTGCCAGAAAGTGCCTGTATAGCCTCTGTGTACTGTCTCTAAGAGCTGCCTGGATTGCAGTCATACTTAATCTGAGAGGGAGCTCTATTAGAAGATGTACTTGTTTGCTTATCATTTGTTAGAGTAGTAATAATATTGCAGCTTGTTCTAACCTACCTTCTTTGCAGCATGGACAGTTCTGTTTGTTTCCATCATCGTGGTCCTGGACTGCTGAAATAGGCCAATCAGTACCTTTGGGCACTCTAAAATGGAGCCTGTCCACAGGGGCTTTGTGGGAGCAAAATTCTGTAGGAAATGTAGTTTTTGCATTTTGGCGCCAAGACAGACCTGGAGGGGGAGCCCTTGTTGTGACTGACAGACCGATCAGCCAACTGAACCTTTTGGATCCCGGGGAAAGTCCCAGACTGTTTTGCAGTTCAGTCAGTCTGAACTGGGAAGTGAAAGTGGTAACAGCTTGAGTGATTCAAGCAGCAGCCCCTGTGTAAATCGCACAGAACTGTGAAAGGGCAGAGTTTTGCCCTGCATGTCTGCCTGCTGTCCCTGAGAGGGAAATTTAAGTTTATTCGGACTGAATCCAAATTGTGAGGATGATTTAAGCCACAGAACTGTGACCAGGCTTTAACCTGAAGACGACCGAAGATTTGCTGAATGCGATCGGCCTGTCAGGATTTCCAGCACCCTTTGAACTCCCGCTATGTGCAGAGACTCTGTAATTGTGACCGGATAGTAATCTGCCTAGTACAGTAGAATTTCTTACATGTAAGTGTGCTGTGTGCTGTTAGTGGGTTGTGATTTGGTTCCCCACTGTGTGGTGAACTGTGTTCTGCTTGCTGGAGGCTGCATCCAGCTCCCACAGACTGAATCTGTATTCATCTCCACTGGGCCTGGGCTTTGCCACACTGGCCCAGCCAGACTACCCACTGCACAGAGAAAGCCATAGATGAGACCTGCCTGGGGATCAGCCCCCTGCTCAAGCTTTGAACAGGAACGACATGGGGCCCTGCTTCTCCTGGCACTCCAGTTCAACAACCTGCTGTCTCAATTTCATCCTGCCTGTGTCCTGTATTTGGTATCATGAGTAAACATCAGGGTAGCTCCCTGCAACAACAGCTAAATCTAAAGCGTTGTCATCTGATTGCTTTGTTGTCTTTTCTGTCACGAACTGAGCCCTCTGGCTCCAGATTACAAATAGTGTGTGTTGTGCATGTTGCTTTCTTCCATCACAGGGCCCCAACCAGCTGCAAGTCGGCCTACCCTCACTACTCCTGCCTAGCCCACCGCCTCCTACCTGGGTACCCAGAGTGTGTGACTGTGTAGGGACTCTGAAGTGCATGCATAACTGTCTGATTGATATAGCCTTTAAGCAAAATCAACCTGATTACGCCCCTCCCTTGTATAAGTCCCCTGAATAAATCAGATCTAACTTTTTTTTGCATTTAACCCAAATGTGGTTCCAGTTTGTGCCAAGAGTACTGTACTGCTGCCATTTGCTGTGCATAACCTTGTTTTACAGGGGGTTCCCAGGGTTGAGCTAGAGGAACCAGCCCTGATGGTAAGTGCAAACAGTGTGGGTAATTGCATGGTGAATAAGGGTCATTGTGAAAGTGATTACTGTATATTGTTCAGGCCACTAGAAGGGAAAGAGGGGGGTTACAGTGTCCCGGAGGGCTGTGCCCAGGTTAGCTTGACCACTAACAAACCTGACCTCTGGGTGGAGGCACCCGTTTCAGTACCCAGACCCCTTAACCTGCTACTAGCCAAGCAGGCAGGGGTAGTAGCCCTTGGGATAACATCACCTGGGGTTAAAACTGTAAATTCCTTAAAGCACTTTCAACTTCATTTCCAAACAATTGTTTATCCATGAAAGAAGCATACATCACAGACTGTTGCATATCAGAGGCAAAACAAGCCACCCTTAAAAAGCAGTGGTAACAGAGGAATATCCTAGACAGTAGCTCTGGCAGCAGCATCAGAGGTAACATAGGCCAAGCTCAAAGGTGCTTACCGGCTTCTTGGCCATTAACCATAGTTTGCTGAGCCAGTGTTTTATCCCAGCCCTAGAGAACTAGGAAGCCAAGAGAGTAGTCAGGGAAGCAAAAGCAGACAGAGCTGCACACTTCAGGAGGGACCAAAGGTGGGAAAAAAACAGTTCTTCAGATATATTTTGGAATAAAGAAATATGGGAGTGGGAATTTTTAGGCTAAGAGAAAGAGGTAGTGTAATAGATGAGGACAAGCAAAAAGCAGCCCTTCTTTACGACTGCTACTGCTCTCTATTCACGAGGGAAGATATAACGAATTTCTGCCAGAGAGTGGCATAGAGGTAACCAGGGCTAGAAATAATTTTTTTGAGATGCCTGTCCGAGGGACAGGTGGAATGTAAATGTTGCCTGTCCGGACAAAGTTTTACCTGTCCACATTTTTGTGAGGTGAATTTTAAACTTAAAACATAAAATGCACTGTAAAGTGGAAATAGAGAAAACTGTTGCTTTTGGGGGTTATTTTCAAGGTAAAACACTGATTGAGTCTAGTCTATTTCTGAATCAGAACTTGAATGTAGTCTGGAGCCATATGGTCTCACATGAGGTCTTCTTTTTGTTTTCCAGATTTGAACCATAGTGTTATGGCATCCTGCAGGTCAAATGTAGCACGCTAGCATCTGACAGCTTGACATGCATTAGTTCACATGTAGTCATAGGAGAAAGACAGGACCGCCAGTCAGACTTCACTCTGCCTATCAAGCTGAATCCTCTCTCAACTACTGCAGTTTCGGTTGGGATCAGTAGAGCTATTGTGACTAAGACCAGAATATCAGGGAATCGCTGTTCATGTGCATCATTATGGAGAATTTTTTGCCAGAAATCCAAATAGTGAAATTTCGGAGACAGCTCATTCAGTGATTTTTTCATAAGTGGTTTCAGCTCCAACCATTGTGCTTCAATCAAGTTTACATTATTATTGTGTTTCTTCAGTAGGTCACTGTAGTGCTCTGTGAGGGTTCTGACTTCCTCATTGCCATAAAGGGCTAGTTGGTCACTATCTGGTGGTAACTGTAATGGGTTAAATATACTGAATGACTGTAGGACTTTGTTTTAAAATTGGAAAATCATGAGTTAATACTTTCAATTGTTGATGAAAGAAGGCTTGTAACATCACGCAACACTGCCCGTTTGGTTCTATCTATAGAATATCCCCTTTCTAAGTTAAGGAAGATATCAGATCCACGGAACTGAACCTGAGTAGTGGCTGAGCCTGTCAGTCGACTTGTGCTAGTGTCACTGTCAGCTGTGTCAGAGTCAGGGAGCAACAGCAATTCGTTACAGACTTTGTCAAGTTTATCCTGCGCAGGGTAGTTCTCTAGCCAGAGCACCGTGCTTTCAACCTTGCTGACTACTGTTTCTACTGTTGAGCTGTCTCTCTGTAGAGTTAGACTGAAGGCCATCATGCCAGAAAGGTATTCAGCCAGAAACTGAGAAAAGAGGACAATCTCACAGTACTTATTGTTTTGAACAACCCACTGGCCTGATCTTTGTTTGCCCTGGTGTGGAAGCAATGTGCTGTAAATGTACAACTAAGGCCTTGTAGCGGACAGAATAACAGACAGAGCTCCTTCTCTGTGCAACCCACCGGTCCCTGACACGTTAACTGGTTTGTGAATGGTGTACCTTATATTACTGGCTAACTCTTTGAGACCAGCCCAGTTTTTGGGAGACTTATGGTATATTTTATAGATACCCGTTAAGACTTCATCTGTTGTTTTCATGATGGAATAGATGTTGCTGATTGCTTTATTGCTAGCTCCAACTTGTGGGCACTGCACTGAATCCCTAACAAATGAGGTCGTCTTTCAAAATCCTGCCAAACACCCCAGTCACTTTACCCAACATGACGGGTGCCCCATCAGATCCAAAAGCAACAATTTTTTCTTTCCAGTCTTTACAGTCCAAGGTGAATTCTAAGGCATCACCTACTGAGTTATAAATGCTTTCACCATTTGGAATAGAGACTGGCTGAAGGGAAACAAATTTGTTAACTGGACGGACATTTTCCATTGTCCTAATATAGACTGCCTCCTCTTCTATTACTGAGGCATCCGTGCTCGAGTCACATAGGACAGAGATGAAAGTGTTACTGTTAACCAGTTTTGCATCTTTTATCCTTATTGATTCTGAAATAAAATGTGAACGTTGCTACCTGTTTGTCACTTCTATAACTGACTCCGACATTTGCACCATTTACATGTTGTAATTCTAAGATGCCACGGAAATCTGTGAATGGGCGTTCTGAATTAATCAAATAAAGAGTTGTTCTAAACAAATGTTCCACTTGTGTCGCCTCATTTTTTTCCATTTGTATTATTCCTCGTTCTACTGCTAAGTTGGAAGGGTCTGTGTTAGACAGTATTTTTTTCATTGGCTAATTTATGAGGTTTGGAGAGTTCATGAGCTCGTACATTTTCAAGTTTCATGCTCTTACAGCCACTCATGAAAGTGTGTCTCCCTTAAGTATTTCTTGCAGTATGAGCAGGTCATGCCCACATCAGGCTCATATAGTAGCCACTCCCTATTTTTCTTCCAGGTCTCCTGGAACCCCTTTCTTTTGCCCGGGACTCCTGCCACTTTCAACAGTAGTCAGAGTTGCTGGCATATCAGCACTGGCACTACAAGTTGTCACATCTGTGGCCACAATGGTGGGGTGAGTAGTTGGTGCTACTGAGTCTATCAGTAATGGAGAAGCAATACACATAGAAGAACCCGAGCTTTCTCCTCCCTCTTGGCTTGAAACTGAAGGCTTTCCTGTAATTTTTTTAAAGCCAAACTTTAACAAAGACATTTTTTTCCCTTTTGGTTTACTTAGCTAGTACGAATTTAAAGTACAGTAAGCACTCTGAAGACAGTGGACACTACAGTGAAGTGATGATCAGAGATATGAGAAGACGTGAACAGTCTGTTTAGTTTTCTTTCCTCCCTGTAAAACCCGGACAAAGGAGTTTAATATTTATATTTTCCTCCCGCTCAGATTTCACAACTAAAACCTGAGGGTATCCTGCTGTCAACCTGTTTTGTAATTTAATCCCCTTCTCTCCTTTGACAGTGCCTTCTTGTCACAATGTCACTAATTTTACTTTTATTCAGTTAGTCCAGTGGCAGAGCACAACAGCAGGCTGACAGGGCTAGTTTAAATTAGTAGTAGTACTAGTAGTAGTACAGTAAGTCCATCAGTATCTATCTTCAAGGTTCAAGCTCTGGAGGGTTTTACACAGGCTGAGTGAACAATAAGCTTTAATAGAGCCTTGCCTTCACCTCTCTGTACACTCAAGATATATATTTTTTATTCAGAGTCAGAGATGATGAGACTTGCAGGTCACAAGGTCTCTTTTGGATGTGAGAGAGTTTTAGGTGTGTACAGGTACAGCGTCTGACTGCTTTGAGACTTGACTTGCACTAAATAAATCCCTTGTTCACCTCCCCTCTCCTCCTCCAAGTACCAGCAGGACTGATTCACACAAACTGAGCCCCCAAATGCTAGAGCCCTGAGAAGGGCTGTTGAGAATTTGCAGAAGTCTTTTTTTTTCACTTTTGAGACTAACTAAATAAATCCATTGTTCACCTCCCCTCTCCTCCTCCAAGTACCAGCAGGACTGATTCACACAAACTGAGCCCCAAATGCTAGAGCCCTGAGAAGGGCTGTTTAGAATTTGCAGAAGTCTTTTTTTTTCACTTTTGAGACTAACTAAATAAATTCCTTGTTCACCTCCCCTCTCCTCCTCCAAGTACCAGCAGGACTGATTCACACAAACTGAGCCCCAAATGCTAGAGCCCTGAGAAGGGCTGTTGAGAATTTGCAGAAGTCTTTTTTTTCACTTTTGAGACTAACTAAATAAATCCCTTGTTCACCTCCCCTCTCCTCCTCCAAGTACCAGCAGCCCCCAAATGCTAGAGCCCTGAGAAGGGCTGTTGAGAAATTGCTGATTTTTTTTTCCCCCACTCGCTCGCGCTCTCCTCACTCTGCGCTCCTCACCCTATGGCCAGACTAGTGAGTGAGGAGCGAGAGTCGGCACCAGTCAGTTTTTCCCGCTCGCTGAGAGGTCAGGTGACGCTAGTAGCTGTAGTCACTTGACCCTCAGTCAGTGGGAATGGGCGAGCGGAGCTGCACTTTTTGGCGGGCGGAGCTAGGCGTCATGACGTCGACGCAGTCCGGAAACCTCCCGTCTGCCACTGGGTCCTAGTGCCCAGCTCAATACTCTGGCTGTAAATGGAAATTTAAACGGCCTGTCCCCGGGACAGGCGGACTTCAAAAAACGGCTGTCCCAGGTGGAAACCGGCTGTCCGGGACGGGTGGACAGCCGGTTATTTCGAGCCCTGGAGGTAACCATAAGGGGAATTCTAGAGATGAGGCAGCAGGTGCTTACTAGTGAAAGGGTCTGGAAAAGACTAACGACCCTAAAGATTGATAAGGCCCCAGGACCGGATGGGAGTTTTCCTGAGGGTAGTCAAGGAATAGGCATCAGAACTAGCTGAACCACTGGTAGGGCTATTCAACAGCTCAGTTCAGACAGGGGTAATTCCAAATGACTGGAGGTTAGTGGACATAGTTCCACTACGGGGGGCGAGGGACAAACAGCAACCGGGTAACTGCAGACCTATCAGTCTTACTGTACCTCCCTTGTGGGTAAACTGATGGAGATGCTAGTCAAGGAGAACATAGGGAACTACCTGGAGAGATACTGATGCCAGGATAATAAGCAGCATGGGTTTGTGGCAGGGAGGTCTTGTCAGATCAACATGATATTATTCTTTGACTGGATAACAAGAGTAACGAATAACAGTCATGCTGGCGATCTACTCCACTTCAGTTTCAGGAAGGCTTCGGGCTCGGTGCCACACAGAATGTTGTTGAAGCTAGAGAATCTGGGTGTAGCAAAGGACATGGTTAGCTAGATGGAAAAGTACTGGATGGAAGGGGTTAACCCATAACTACTGCACATGATGTTCCTGCACTGATGTAATGTACTTGTCTTATCACTCTTTTTGTACTCTCCTGGGTCGTGCCTGAAAATAGTCATTGTTTGGCTAGTGTACTCAAGCCGGTTAACAAAAAATAAATTGGTTGGAATGGAGACAGCAGAGGGTTGTGGTAAAAAGAGTTAAATCCAAAGAACAGAAAGGTCACCAGTGGCATGCCCCAGGGATCAGTCCTGGGTCCAATCCTTTTTAATATATTCATCATTAACACAGGAGTAGGAATTCAGGGAAAGATGCATCTCTTTGTAGGTGGAACTAAGTTCTGTGGAAGGGCAGAGCAGGGGATTAGGGAGATACAGTTAGAACTACAAAGACTAGAAAGGTGGTCCAAGGTTTGGCAGTTGGAAATTTAATGCCAGAAAGTATAAGGTGATACACATATGGAACAAGATCCCCAGGACAAAGTACTGGATGGAAGGGGTTAAGCTGGGCACTACTTCTGACGAAAGACACACAGCAATCCTCATTAGTGACTACTCTAAACAATCTAGCCAGAATAACAAGGCCAACAGAAAAGCAAACAAGATGCTGGGGTCTATAGCAAGGGGTACTTACAGCAGAATAAATGAGGTATCGCTACCTCTCTCTCACTGGTGAGGCCACACTTAGAATAATGTTCCTAGTTCTAGAGTCTTCACCTGAAGAAAGATAAGGGCAAGCTGGAGAGGTTGCAATATAGGATAACCAGATTGATCCTGGGCTAGTAGTCCGATCTTACAAGGATCAGCTAAAGGCACTGAACAAGTACTCACCAAGGCCAGATGGCAGAGGGGAGATATGACACAGACCAAGTTTCTGAAGAGGATGAACTGCAAAGAACTACTCAGCAGGAACAGATCAAGAACATAGGGACATGAGTGGAAACTAGCGAGTAAAGGTTCAGGAGGGAAGAGAGAGAGAGAGTTTTATTTTACAGCAAGGGTGGCTGATTCATGGGAAAGTGTCAGCCAATGTGGTGAAAACCAAAACCATTAAAGGCTTCAAGCACGGCTGGGACAGAGTGAGGGGCTTAGTAGTAACTCAGGGCAGCAGCAGTAAAACAGGGGCATGAGGGTTGATAGTGTGAGCTAAACCCTGTACAGAAAAAAGGCCTTGGGGCTTGACAGGGTGCTACAGACTGACCAGATGGGCAAATATAGGTTACTCACCTGTAACAGAAGTTCTAGGAATGGTATATGTTGTTCATCCACACTGTCTGGCAGGTATCCTTGCCGCTTTAATTCTTGCCGGAAGGTCTTCAAGCTGGCTCCTCCCACCCACCCGGGAGGTAAAACTCTTGGCTCCGCCACATGACGCCAGATCTGGCCCGCTGGAAGCTCAGGTTGTGCGTCTAAGCCGGGGAGGTCGGATGGGTCGTGTGGATGAACAACATATACCATTCCTAGAACTCCTGTTACAGGTGAGTAACCTGTATTTCTAGGACATGGATATGCTGTTCATCCACACTGTCTGGCAGACTCCTAGCAGTTCTCTGGGAGGAGGGAGGCAAGGCGCACACCCCTGATACTTACTTGGGAAAGAGAGATTGGAGAACTAAGGCCCCAAAACCAGCATCCCGGCGTGACTCGAGGTCGATGTGGTAGTGGGTAATGAAGGTATGTGCCGACTTCCAGGTAGCAGCCCTGCAGATATCCTGGATAGGGACATCCCAGGAAGCAGCTACCGATGCAGCGGTATGGCGGGTAGAATGAGCTCTTATCCCTCTGGGAGGCTCCATGCCCGCCAACCTGTAGCAGAGCTCTATGCAGGAGGTGATTCACCTGCCTATCGTCTGCTTTGCTGCAGGTCTGCCAGGTGCGGCTTCAGCGTAGGTGACAAACAGCTGGCGAACCTCTCCCCGAATTTCAGCCATCCGCTCCTTATAATAAGCGAGCGCTCATCTAGGGTCCAAAGTATGGAGCCTATACTCACCTCTGAGGTGTGATTGGGGTAGAACACCGGCACAGTCAACACCTGGTTAAGGTGAAACTCCGACACCACCTTTGGGAGGAACTTCAGGTGGGGGCGCAGGACAACCTTGTCCCTGTGGAAGACCAGGTAGGGAGGCTCGATGGAAAGCGCCTGGAGCTCTCCCATCCTTCTGGCTGATGTGATAGCCACCAAGAAGGCGGTCTTCCACGACAGGTGTGAAGATCACACCTGTGCATTGGTTCAAATGGCTTGCCCATGAGCTTGGTCAATACCAGCAGTAGATCCCACGGAGGTGGAGGTTCTCGCACCGGAGGGGAAATGTGGTCAAGGCCTTTGAAAAAGTGCTCGACCACCTTCTCCTGTGCCACCGACTGCTTGCCAGCCCATGCCCGGTAAGCAGAGATGGCAGCCAGGTGCACCTTAAGGGTCGTTAACCGAAGCCCTTGCTGAGAAAGGGACCACAAGTAGTCCAGAATGCTTGCCAAGGGGCAGTCGGAAGGGTCCAAGCCCTTCCCCCGACACCAAATGGAAAACCTCTTCCATTTGAAGGCATAGCATTTTCTGGTCGACTCCTTACGGGATGCCTCAACGACGTTGAGGACCTCGTCGGAAAGACCCAAGGCCTGGCACTCTAGCCGCTCAGGAACCAGGCTGTCAGGTGCAGGGACTGAAGGTCCGGATGGAATACCTTCCCCTGATTAACTGAGATCAGGTCCGGGCGGGCTGGAAGCCGCCTCGGGAGCCAGGAGCGGAGGCTGAGGAGATCTGGATACCAGAACTGGCGGGGCCAGTCTGGGGCTACCAGAATCACCTGCGCCTTGTCCCTCCTCACCTTGAGAAGCACCTTGTGGATCAAGGGAATTGGGGGAAAGGCGAGAAGAGGCCCGGGGTCCACGGCCTTGAGAAGGCATCCCCCTGCAGCAAGCCCTGCTGAGGGGGGTGGGCATGGAACAGACTCAGCTTCGCATTCTCCTTGGAGGCAAACAGGTCCACCTGAGGGGTGCTCCAGTGGGAGAAGAGATCTTGTACTACCTCCGGCAGGAGAGACCACTCGTAAGACGCAGCCCCTATCTGGCTTAGGGCATCGGCCAGGGTGTTGGAGGCTCCTGCCACGTGAATGGCTAGGAGATCCGCCTCCAGGCTGCACACTAGGGACCAAATGCGGAGAGCTTCCTTGCATAACAGCATGGAGCGCGTCCCGCCCTGGCAGTTCAGATAGTACATGGTCGTGGTGTTGTCCGTCTGGACCTGAACCACTTGACCCCGTAGAAACCGAGTGAAGGCGGTGAGAGCTAGACGGACCACTCGGAGCTCCAGCAGGTTGATGTGGCATTGGGACTCCCAAGGGGACCAGAGGCCATGCACTCGGTGTTCCCCCAGATGGGCACCCCAACCCATCAGAGATGCGTCAGTCGAGAGAGACACCGTCGGCTCGGGGCGGACGAACGGGATACCCTCCTGCAGATGAGCTGGACGATCCACCTTTGGAGAGTGTTCCACATCTCCTGGGTCACTGTCACGGGCCGGTCCAACGAATCGCGGCATTGTGACCGCTGCCTGGCCAGTCCCCATTGAAGGGGACGCATGTACCAACGGGCCCAACGGACCATGCTGGTGCAGGCCGCCATGAGGCCCAGGAGGCGCAGGAAGTCCTGGGCAGGGCGCAATTGCCCAACCAGAAATGATTGGGCAAAGGAGGAAAGAACCTCGGCCCTGTCCGCCGGGAACCGTGCTCTGGCTTACACAGTGTCGAGCTCTGCCCCGATGAACAGAATCACCTGCTTTGGCATGAGTTCCGACTTGGCCTCGTTGATGAGGAGGCCAACCTGAGAGCAAACCTGGAGGGCCAGATCCCTGGACCGCTCCACCTCCTGTCTGGAGGGGGCTGCCATCAGCCAATCGTCCAGGTAAGGGTACACCCAGACCCCTCGGCGCCGCAGGAATGCTGTCACCACTGCCATGCATTTGGTGAAGACCCTGGGAGCTAGGGAGAGGCCGAAGGGCATGGCTCGGAACTTGTAAAGGGATCCCTCCGCTTCAGGGACAGACTGATTGGGACGTGAAAGAACGCGTCCTGGAGGTCCACGGAGCAGAACCACATGCCTCGTTCCAAGGATGGGATAATCTGAGCCAGACTGACCATCCTGAAGGTTCGAGACCTTAGGAACTTGTTCAGGTCGTGCAGGTCGAGAATGGGGCGCCAGCCCCCGTCCGTTTTGTGACCAGGAAGTACCTGGACACAAACCCCGGGTCTGAAGGAGGATCTGCCACCTTCCTGATTACCTCTTTTTCGAGGAGCAGGGCAATGTCAGCCAAGCAGGCCAACAGCGAGGCTGCGGACCCCGTGGCCCCCCGAGGGGCGATGGCTCGAAAAGGCAGAACCTGCTCGAACTCCAGAGGCAGGCCTTTTCCTACCACCTCCAACACCCAGCAGTCCGTGGTGATAGCGGACCAGGCGGAAAGGAAGTGGCAGAGCCGTCCCCCCATGGGGGGAACCCAGGGGGGAGTGACGAGGTTGGGGGCGGCACCCCTCAAACAGTCACTGGGCAGGCTTGGAGGAAGGACCAGCCGAGGGATCTCCCGGGCCTTTACCTCCTTGCTTCCTGTTGGAGGAAGCCGTCTGCTTGGGTTTGGGATGCCAAGCGCAAGCCTACTGGCCCTGTTGCTGGTGCTGCTGGGCCGGTCGAGGAGCAGGGACTGAAGGACGAAAGGACTTCTGCTGCTGACGGTGGCCTTTGTCCCTCTGGGCGGAGGTGACCGAGTCCAGAGTGGCATTGGACTTTTCGATCCGCTGGAGGTGTCCCTCCACTCCAGGGCCGAAGAGGTCAGTCCCCAAGAAGGGGACATCCGCCAACTTGTGTTGGGTATCTGCCGTGAAAGTGGATATCCTCAGCCACGCCCTGCGTCGCATGGCCACTGCGGCCGCAACTGACCTGGCACAGGAATCACTCATGTCCAGAGCAGTCTGGAGCTGCTGCTTCGCCACCGCCCTGCCCCCGCACCTGGCGGACCGTGGTCTGCAGGTCAGGCGGGAGATGAGGAACAACCTCATCCAGGGAGCCCATGACGGCATGGGAGAAGTGTGCCATCAGCACAGCCGAGCTGGCCTGTCTGAGGCCGAGGGAGGACGCGGCGTACACCTTGCGCCCGGCAAAGTCCAGCTTTTTGGATTCCTTGTCAGGGGGCTTGTCCACGTCCCGAGCGTTACCGGAGTGCCGGAAGACGCTGTCGGTGACTAACCCCTCTGCAGAGGGGTGTTCCGAGAAACCGGGACAAGAGCCGGTAGGGACCGCATACTTCCTGGCCATCCTGGCCGAAGGCACTGGACAGGAAGCAGGCCACTGCCAAAGCTCCAAGGCTGGGCCGACAATGGCCTCAGCCACCGGAAAGGCCTCCGTGAGGAGAATCCTCAGTCCAGGATCTCCTCAGGGGAACTACGGCCTGCTTGGACACAGGCTTGAGCTGCATCCCGTGGACTCTGAGATGAGCCAAGCAGACCCAAGAAGGACGATGGGCTATCATCCACTGACTGGCCCCCGGAGGACTCCAGATCGCACTGCCTGGAGAACAGGGAGGAATCATCGTCTGATTCCGAAGAGTCTGCGAAGAGCTGCCTTGGCCCTGAGCCACCCTCCACCTGCTGAGGACGGTCGGGAGTGAGGGTGACCGACAACCTGTGGGGCAGGCCATGACCCGACTGAGAACTCTTGGTCGGTGCCCCGGACTTCAGTTGTGGAGGCGGAGGTTCCACCACAATCGGTGGACCAGCTGGTTTCGGCTTAGCAACCGGCCCTGGGGCGGGCAACTCGACTGGAACGAGTGGTTGCTTCGGCCGTTCCGGCGACAGCCACTTGATAGCCAGGGTTGGCTTAGGCCCAGATCGCAGCAACTGCTGCCACATCAAATCCTCGTAGTGCCGTCGCAACTTGCGTCGAAGTCTCTCCTCCTCTGAGGAGGATGAGAAAGGAGCGGTGTCACCACTTCGGTAACGAGACCGAGACCGCCGATGGCGGGAACGGCTGGACCGAGAAGAGGTCCGCGACAGAGACCGAGACCCCCGGGGGAACCGAGGGTGGGTCTGGGAAGGGGCGGGGGATACCAGCTCTTCCCTCAGTTCGGGAACTTTAACCGGGGACTGCGGTCCCGAAGGAGCCAGCAGATCCTCGGTATCCACCGGGGAGAACCGGTGAAGTAGTGTTGTCGGCTTCTCCAGTCTACAGCCAGTCTAACAGATCGAGAAAAATCTCGACTTCGTCGACGGGAGTCTCGGCAAGCTGGCCTGACGGGGACACCGTGAAGCCAGCGGACTCAGTCGCAACCTCGACTGAAGTCGACGGTCAGCTACCGGGGGAGGGGGACCTTTCCCGCTCCCAGGAACGCCGACGGTGGGACTTACCTTTCGACTCTCTTTTCTTGGGCCGAGAAGAATGTCCCGAAGGCCCCTCTCCCTTCGTGGAAAGGGACTGACAAAGCTCCTTGAACGAAGCTGTATAAGAGGAACTCGGAGAGAGCGGGATAAATGCCGCGGCAGAGGAGGAAGAAGAAGATGCGGCCTGGGCCGCTTCCTCCTTGAGGGCGATCTGCTCAAGCTGCCAGCCGAGCCAGCCACCACAGACACCGCCCAACGAGCCTCTATGGATTTCACTGGCGGAAAACGTTTCTCGTGGCGCCCGAGCTTTAAACAGGCAATGCGATCGTCCAGAACATTGGCCGAAAAGGAACGGCACAACTCGCAAGCCTGCGGGTCGTGATCTAGGCCCAAGCAGTAGACGCACGTGGAGTGTGGATCCATCCTGGACATTTTCTGCCCGCAGGGGCACCTCCGAAAGCTGGGAACAGATTTGTCCATCACAGCCGCGAGGGAAAAAGAAGACCAAAGTTTGAAAAACTTCAAAATCAATTTCGGACGAACCGAAGAATTAGGATCCAGTCTCAAACGCAGAGCGCTAAAGAGGGAACCTGAGCTTCCAAGCAGTAAGGAAGATCTGGCGTCATGGGGCGGAGCCGAGAGTTTTACCACTCGGGTGGGTGGGAGGAGCCAGCTTGAAGACCTTCCGGCAAGAATTAAAGCGGCAAGGATACCTGCCAGACAGTGTGGATGAACAACATATCCATGTCCCTAGAAATGGTCCTTTCTTTTTATCTGTTTCTATAAACTTATTCCTACATTCACACGTGCAGCTACTGGTTCCTGCCATAGCCCTATGGTGGTGAGAAGCAAAACAGATACTGTAGTGCTGTTGGTAGTGTCAGAGCAGCTGTGGAAGAGAAGACGTACTATACACCAAACAGCAATGGCAACCAGCTAGAGAGGATCTGTGTTGTAGAGGTGATGGGGATAGACTTGGCTCTGCAGCCCGTCTCAGGTAGCCCAGTCAAATGAAACTCAGCTCATCATCAAGGACAACTTTCTTATCAAAAGTAAGAACTGAGAAGTCTATCTACGGTATAATCTGCAAATCTCACTACTGTATCTAGTCGAGCAAAGAAGGGCAGAGTGCTGAGCAGATATAGTTGACATCGAAAGTATTTCCAGTTTTCAGCTTTTCTTTTTCATTGACTGTTTTGTGCAACTGTGTGTGCGGCCATACACAGTTTGGGTTTGGTTCGGTTCAGGAGTGCATCTGCTCTCTGGCTCGAGTGTCATCACCATTATGAGACGCTGAGAGTGTGATGCACAGGAGCTCCTCATGAGTTTCTTTCTGACCTTTTCAAGTAGTCGTACATATCATATAGTAGACATATATGCCAAGGAACCATACTCCTAGAGTTCAAACGCAGGGATGAGAGGGAATTTACTAAAGCTGGCAGAGGGGAGATTCAAAAAGGATATACAGAAGCACTTCTTCATGGAAAGGGTGGTGGATAAGTGGAGTAGGCTACCAGAAGAAGTGATACAGGCCAAATCAATCAGCAGGTTCTAGTAGTGATGGGACAGGCAGGTGGGCTTAGTTTGAAAAACTGGACACAGTAACAAAGGAAAAAGAGGACCGCCACTAGGAAATGCACAATAGTTAGGTATCATGGGCATAATGGACGGGACAAGAGCCCTTTTCTGCTATTCCTGACTATATCTGTTTATGTATTTATGTATTTCAACTAGGAAGGGTGCCCAGCAGACATATTAGTATATTTTGCAAGCATTTTGTGTGTGGAAGTAAAATTAATGAAAACATGTTTTCATTATTTTTTTTTCAACACAAGGAAAATGACAACTGAAATTCAAGTCATGGATTACTTTGCCTTTTCAACGTGCCCTGGTGTTTTAGATTTTATTCATCTTCCCTGAGTACATTTTCAATAAAAGCCAACACTGGTGGGACCAAGGCTCGACTTACAGTTTGCTGAAAATATACTCTGGAATACCAATAAAATGCACCAGACCACAAACAAAACATTCTCCCCAGCCATCTGCTAAGGATTTCCCCATCCAGTTTAAGAGAAAAAGGTGTGTGTGTATATAAAATACACAACATTTACCATTAAAGACCTGTCAATAAGTTAAAATATTTGCTGGGCCACTCATTACAACTGAACAGACTCTCTTAGGTATATGTTTATAACAACCGGTGAGCAATTTTTTCTTTAGGCTTAACCAGTTATTTCCTGGAATAACCGGCTGGTTATTAAGGAAGACACATGCTGCCTCACACATTCTGAGCAAGAGTCCCGTCCTCACAGCAGCATATCTGCTGTCACATTTTCTTCCTGCAGCGGCTGTGAGAACTGTCACACTCAGTTAATTTCAAATCAGCAGCAAATTTGCAGTTTGTTATACTTAGAAAGTTTTGTGTTTTTTTGGGGGACTTCTGAACTTAGAATCAAAATACTGACAGAACTGTGCCAAAAACAGTGTATTGATCTTTCAAATCGTAAGTTTTAAAAAGTAGCATTTTCAGCAGTTCGTATTGACTCAACTGCTATTTTCTCTTTTCAAATAAATTTTATTTATTTGGGAAATTGGAATTACAACTCTGAGTCGTAGACTTGTTTCTAAAGGCTCCACATCAGAATAAAACAGACATTTATACAATACATACATAGAATAAATGTGGGTGAGCAACTATAAAGGGTACAAGTACAGTGAGCATGGGTTAATGCCTATACATTTGGTAGCTAAAACAGGGCAGAGCTATCAACATATTTACCTAATGAGCAGTTATGACCTATACAATTGGTAGTTAAAGCAATGCATTATATGAGTCGGTAGTAAGCTGCCTCAGGGAGGCCTTGTCTTATACATAATACAATGCATTCATAGTCCAGTGCAACTATATGGTAACCGAGGGAGGTGAGGAGCCTGTAGGCTAGAAGTAGCGAGTGCCCTCCACTACCTGGCCAAGGGCGGTTGCATGGCCTAGCAGCATGGTGCAGGATCCACAGGTTACCGGTTACACTGGCATTGACGTGAGGAGAGGATATGGGCCCTTAAGGCAGCTTTAAAAGGTCCTAGATTGGTGATTGATGTGACAGCCAGAGGGAGGGCATTGTACCAGGATTTATTTTTTTATTTATTTAGTTTTTGTTGACCGGGTAAGTACACTAGACAAATCCTGCCTATTTTCAGGCACGACCCAGGAGAGGGGGATACAGATGAATACCAACTGAGGGTCATTTTGAAATCTTCTGGTGCCAGGGCCTTTGCGTTTGTGGCTCCGACCCTCTGGAATCTCTACCACGTCAGATTAGAGAGTGCACAACAGTGGGGGGTTCAAACAAGCCTTAAAATCCTTTTTATGGATCAAGGCCTATGGGGAAGCGATTGACTGATTTGGGTCTGACTATTATTGTTTTATGGAGTTTGTTGTATTGTATTAATTATTTATTGTATTTTATATCAATGTTTTACTATGTTGTGATTTTATAACTTGTACTGCGCTTTGATTTTTGGAAAAGCGCACTATAAATAAAGAATATTATTATTATAACTGACCTTGAACCAGATTAAGCTGTTGGTGGTATCTTTACTGAATGAGGGAAATTTGGCCAGGACACCGGGGAAATTCCCCTACTCTTTTCGATAAGTGCCATGGGATCTTTAACATCCAGCTGAACTACCACCAATCCAGGCAGATGGGACCTCGGTTTACTGTCTCATCCAAAAGACGGCACCTCAGAAGTGCAGCACCCCTCTCATGCTGCACTACAGCGTCAGTACTGGGATATTAACCCAAGTGCCAGATGTGGGAACTGAACCCACAGCCCTCTGATCTCCCGGCCTCAGAAGTGAGTGTGCTACCTACTGAGCCACTGACACTGCAGGATGGAGCTCAAAGGGGAAGGATCACTGAGCCAGGGTGGTCCTGTCCCTAGGCACTTTCCAGATAGTTTTTGGGGCAGCCCGTGTGGACGCTGAGATGGTGGCTGCCTGAAGAGAAGTTATGACACCTACTGGTGTTAAACCTAGGTAGATTTTTTTGGTGACGAGACTGGTCTGGTATAATAGTCTTTCCTCAGGGGAGAGGATACTGGTGAGCGCGTATAGAGTGCAGGTATGTGCATTTCTGTCGGCACCAGAGAGGAGCCGGCAGGCCTTATTGATGACTACTTGTATTTGATGAAGCACTGTAGGGTCGGAGGCAGCATAGATTGTGAGGCCATAATCCACCAGCGATAAGACTGAGGAGGTAATGGCTAGGTGAAGTGCTTCAGTTGGCAGGCAATCTTTGTGTCTGTAAAGGTGACCAATGCGGGTGTTGGTGGCGGAGGTGAGGATTTTTATATGTTCGTGGAATGAGAGGGAAGAGTCAAATGTAATACCTAGATACTTATACTTTTGGACCTGTTCCAGTGAGATAAGAGAGGCAGAGAGTATTTCCAGGGGGAAATTCTTTGATCTGTTTTGATGGTGGGCATAGAGCATCATCTTAGTGTTTTTAATGTTGACCACCAATCTGTGTTCAGCAAACCAGTGTTCAATCTGAGAGAAGGAGTTTTGTAAGGTACGCTGGAGGAGAGAGAGAGAGAGAGAGAGAGAGATATCAGGATGTGCGGCATAAAGAACAGCATTGTCCGCATGGAGGAGAAGGTTGCCGGGGCAGGATTTAGGCAGGCACTGAGGTAGATGCTTAATAGCCGGGGACCCAGGATAGATCCCTGGGGAATTCCTGAGCACACAGGCAGCATAGTAAATGTGTTATTAATTTTAACACATTGGGTTCTAGATCAAAGATAGCTGGAGAACCATGAGAGTGGACAATGAGAGACCCCAATTTGTTGTAACGTGGAGAGGATGGGAAACCGTGTTGAAGGCCTTTGAGAGGTCTATAAACACGGCCCCTGCAAGGTGCCCCTTGTCAAGTGTGGAGTGCAGGGAGTTGGCAAATTCTGTGAGGGCAGTCGTTGTGCTATGACTAGCTCTGAAACCATGCTGCTCCCTACATAAGAAGTTGTGTGCGAGGAAGTAGTCAGTGAGCTGATTGGCCATGATCTTTTCAAGGGCTTCAGAGAGTGGGGGAGAATCAAGATGGGCCGGTAGTAGTTTGGGAGGGAGTTGTCACCACATTTCAATATTCGTGTTATCACTGCAGTTTTCCATGAGGTTGGGAACTGGCCCAGGCACAGGGACAGCTTTAGAAGGTCTGAGTGGGGAGATAACAGAGTCTAGCGCAAGGTATAGGATACGCATATCGAAGGAGTCTTTGCAGTAATTAGAGCTCTGGAGGGCTTTGGACAGGTAGGCTTTTGCTTCTGTAGGGGTAAAGACTGAGTTTGAAGGGGGGTGGAGGAGCTCAGGCGGTGGGGTAGGCTGAATTGGATCAAAAAAGTTGCTAGGTAGGACTGAGCCGAGGTCTGAGAAGGTGGAGTTGAGGCAGTTAGCTATGTGAAGTGTATCTGTGGTGGTAGTACCATTAATACCAAGTTGTTGGGGGGGAGCAGGATTTACCATTAAGCTCCTTGATGTTATCCCAGAACTTTCTTGTGCTACCCCAGGAGGTGGCTAGGACTGTTCTGTAGTGCTCCACCTTGGCCTTGTGGAATGCCCAGGTACACTTATTGCGGGCAGCATTATAGGCCCAACTATCGCTTAGCAAACTGGAGGCAGTGGCATGATGCCAGAGGTTGTCACGCATTTTAAACTGTTGTAGGAGTTCTGGGGTGATACAGACGCACTACGTTTCTTAGTGGTCACTTTGATGGTCAGTGCAAAAGCATCACAGACGGTATTAAAGGTGGTGGTGAAGTAGTGCTATGCATCATCTATGTGCTGGGCTTGGGAAATAGGGGACCTGTCCCAGTTAATTAGATATTGTTTGAGTTTGGCTATGCCTCCTGGGTGTAGTCTACTATGAAAGGTGATATTTGGTGGTGGTTTAGGTAGCTGACAGGACCAGCTGAAGATGAGTGGGGGGTGGTCACTTAAGGCGTTGGGTAAGACACCCAGGTCAATAATATGGCGGGGATGATCAGTGAGCAGGATATGTAGTAGGGTGTGATTTCCATTAGTGGGGTTGACCCTGGTAGGCTGGGATACCAGCTGGGTGATATCTAACGCAGCGAAGGTATCTTTGGTGTGTGCTGATGAGCTCGCCAGCCAGTTTATGTGGAGATCCCCAATGAGGATTTGTTCCATTTTGTGGCGGAAGGCTGGCTAGATAGTCAGAGAGCACTTTACAGCAGGGGATTGGCTGCAGGGTGGGGTGCAGGCGACGGTGAGAGTCAGAGGAGAAGGGTTTGGGTTGGGAGAGTTTTATTGAGAGGGCTTGGGCACCAAGGTAGAGGGAGGGCACTGGCATTTCAGATTCTGATGTTCTGATTACACAGAAATCTTGTTCAACTTGAGGTACTTCAATAAATTATTTCTGAAAAGCATTACTCTGGTAACATTGCTTAAGTTTTTACAGCGTCTAGCTGGAAAAAATTGCTGCATCAGAAATTATAAAAAGCAACGTGTGCGCTGGAGTGTATCACTGGAATTTAATACACATCCTCAGTGTGTGATGATGGATAAACACTATCAAGCTTTGCTCATAGAATTTATGTAGCATCACACACCTCGGGTGTGTATTAGATTCTTGTAATATACTCCAGCCCATGCATTATTCTATATTATCTATTTTAATTTTTTTATATGTTGTGCAGCAGTCTTAAAAACAGTTCTTTGTTTACCACCTTACTAACCCTCCACATTAATTTAAAACAGTCATAATGGGCTGTGGAATTTTTACAGTGCACCTTCCAACAACTGCTACTTACTCAGTGTGTCACTATGCAAGTCACTGAACCTCTGAACTTCCCAGTGCTTAACCTCTGCTTTTTCATTAGTGAACTTTCTGCCCTTTAAGTCTCCCTGTGCACTAAAAGGGGAGCAGCATTTTCTCTACAGCATTTTTACATTTTTGTAAAGCACTTTGAGACAAAATTCACATGACAAAAAACAAACTTCTTTCCTTCCTAAGTCCGCAGTCTGTTAGTTGAGGTGGTAGAGCTGCTTAGACTGTTTTCATGTCAGATTTGACTAAAGTACTTGAATGACACAGCAAGTCTGACTTCAAAGAACTTGCACTGAACTTCTTTAATCTATTTGGGTTACTGACACGCCTAGTCAGCCTGCTGGAAAAACTCTGCCATGAATATGTCAAGAAGACCCCACATTACATGGATCACAAGTTCCACACCTGCATCACAAGCCCTGCCTTTTCCTTTCATCCCACACCCTGGCAACACTGCTGCCATTTTCCAGTTATGCTCCTGAACTATTTCAAAGTGCATTCTTGTGGCCAATTTATACTAAGGGATTACAGTACAAGACTGTTTTTGCAATAATAAACAAACACTGCTGCACAGGAATTACCCACAAATCATCCAGTGCAGACAGAAGGAAATAAATACCATTACTGTACTGGCTGGACACATAGTAGGCTAGAAACCCCAGTGAAGCAGCCTGAACTCAGTAACAGTTTTGTTTTTTAGTAATGCTAAAATCTTATAACTGGCCTTGATATCCACTGAAATTCTATGCATTTCCAAATTTGCACGTTGTAATTGGTGTGGCGGGGGAATGACCTAATCAGGAATTGAAACCAGTCCAATTACCATCTTAATTTACTAAACAAATACACAGCCAGGAGGAGGTCCAGACATGGACCAAAATGCTGCCCATTTGTTCTGTGAATGAGAGGATAAATGCCAAGAAAGTAGAACTGAAATAACCAAATAACTCTGAAAGGTGCAGTTGCTGACCACCTATATAAGCATGAACTGTTAATTTTGGATTAAAAAACTTCTAATCAGGTTAGAATCACTGCCAGCATATCCTTACTTAACCTGTGTAGTCAACCATGAGCAAACGTCTGCATTACAAATGGAGAGCTGGCAAAAGCCTTTTTTTTCTTAATTCTCTGGGTACCGTCCCAGTCATGAGACTTATCTTGGATGAGACAATCTTTAAACAAACAATTCTAACAGAATTGTGATAGACTGAATGCTACTGGTAACAGAAACCCTGTATTTGTCCACAGTTCACTGCTGCCTTTACTGTTGCTGTATTGCAGTCTATTTAATTCCTTTCTGCGCCACAGTCCACAACATTTCTGTTTTCTGGGGGGGAGGGCAACTGCTTCCATTTAAAGTGATTTTGTACATGAAAAAGTAAACTCATTGCTTAACTTAAAATGAAAGCTCATGCACGGAACAGTCCCCGTTTGTAACTTTTAATGAATTTTTTGTAGCCATAATTTAAAGGAAGGGTTCATAATTTGGTCCGACAAGGTGGTAGCCCAGTCCCTTCACTTCCGTGGTCTCCACACCCCGTGCTCGACATGCAGCAAGGGAGAGCAGGGTTGTACTCCCCATTGAAATGAATGGATATTTTATAATTACTATGTTATGCATTATGACGGTGAGTTGGAGATTAATGGAGGCCACAGTCCAACTAACAAGGGCCTTGTTAGTCGAGCGATGGCCTCCGTTAATCTCCAACTCACTATCATAATGCATTAAAATAGTAATTAAAAAATACCCTATTCATTTCAATGGGGTGTACCACCGTACTCTCCTTTGCTGCATGTCATAGCGCAGGGGTTTGGAGATCAATATGGAAGTGGAAGGAATTGGCTGGCCACCTTACTGGGGCCAAATTATGATCCCTTCCTATTAAACTACGGCCGCAAAAAAATTCCTTAAAAGTTACAGAAGGGGACTGTCTCCAACATGAGCTTTCATTTACGTATGTTAACCCCCCTCCAAGTTCCAAAAATCACTTTAAGACCAAAGAGTGGGACACTATAGTGTAGAAAACCCCAGCCCTTGTCCTCTACCCTCCTATTGGGTTCCCGAGGACCTCTCATTTGCCCTTGATCTTGTTACACTATCCTGGTCCCTGCCAGCCGGACTGGACAACGAAACTAGTGTTTCTATTTCATGCTGGTTCCTGCACACTAGCACCTTGCTGGATTATGCACAACATGTTAATTCCATTTTATTTACTGACTTTACACTTTTTTGCTCAGCTCGCTGTACCCCTCACCCCCATGGAACATGCAATGTCTTTTCTGCATTTTTTGCACATCCTTATTCTTTGCTGTATTTCTCACATTGTTTACTATGTTATTGTTGTTTTGCATCATTTGATTGTTGTATTCTGTCTACTCAGTGTGTTCCACTGTTTTCCCTTCCCCAAGACACAACTGGAAAAAAGCAGTTTCAACTCAGTGTGCCTTTCTTCGCCAAGTCTAATAAAACATGCAAATCCTCACAAATGTTACTGTTATTTGGCTTGGAAGAGAAAAGTGTGTTAAATAACAGTTTCCAGGAGATCTGGATATCCACCTCTTGTTTCCCGCACCAATTTTGGGAGGTAGCATTGACACAATTCACACACAAAAAAAACAAGCACGTCAGTGAACTTTGGCTCTGGGTCACAAAATTGTGTTCAAGTCTGATACTAGCTCGCAGCTTATCCTCCCCATTTATACTTTTTAGTTCCCCGCCTTTCCCACCTACTGTAACAACATAGGTTCCAGACCACCCACTCATAATTTGATTTTCCACAGCCACCTCTGCCCCCACCCCCATGGCACGGCAACTCTGGGTTGCCACCACCGGTGAAGAACATAAGGGTCAGAGCCAGGGTGTGTAGGTTAGGTATGAATATTACCCTTCATACAGTACTTAGCCAGAGGTGGGTTTTTTTGCATGTAAACCCACCCCTAGGATGGAAGCTTTGCAGAACTCAAGTACACATGTAACCCCCTTGTTCCCGGGGGTTACTAGAATCCCAGTTATAATCAGTGGCAGGCAGAGAAGGCAGCTTGTGAAATGCCAGGTAAATGGGTTTCACACTGTCACACTCTGTTTTCAGTCTCAGCTGAGCTGGAGTGATGATGTAATCTTAGAACTCTTGCAGCGGCATAAGCCACACTCTGGCAAGCAGTTGTGAGCTAGAGTAGAATGTTCAGGATTGGGTGAGTGAGTCTTCCTGGAGGAGGCTGCAGCTTGCTGTGCAGCTCCTCATTTAGCTCTGACAGAGAGCTACTTCTTTAGTTTTGAGTAGTTTATTCTCACCCTAAAAGAAAAACATAGAAGACAGTGTCTGAAGTGGTGTAGATCTTGCTAAGTGGGTTTTCCTTTGCCCCATTCCAGGAGGGATGGGGCAATCTATAGAGCTCAAGGGCAATCCCCACAATCCATTCTGTCTGGTGAAGCTGCCTTGGACATCTTCATTTGTAGTGAGTACAACTTTTCTTCTGAGTAAGTCCAGGAGGGGCACCTGCAGTACCTGGGGTGAATTTCTCTAATAAAGGGACTCTGTCACCTAGACTTTGTGTTTTAAAAGTGTCTGCCTACGTTGGAGTCCAGTATGTGACCGTCCAAGTATAGAACTTTTATCTTCTGACACCTTTTAGGTGTGTGTGTAGTATGATAATCGAAATACATTTCAAGACAGCAGCTACAGTTTTCTACAGTTGTGTGGTGTTTTTAACCAGATGAATGGCCGAATATAAACTTGGAAGCAAAAGGTGGAAGACCCTCCATCTACAGTGACCCTGATTACCTCTCTGGGTTCAGTATGGGCACCAGTATTTTTTAATTTAGTGCATCTGGCCGATGCCTAATGGAAGTAGTTACCCCTGTATGTGGGTTGTTTTCTCTCAGTTTTCCCCAGTATGGTGGGTTCTGAAAGTTCCTGAGCCTGGATGTGCTCTTTTGTAGTCATGTGCACCACCTTTATTCCTCATGAAATATGGGAAAGTGTCCTACTACTGGCCGTGTGTGCCTAGTCGATGGGAAATGTACCAGTTCTGGCCATGTATGCCAATCTCCATTTCAGAACCAGGGTGTTCGCTGTTTTGTGTTACTTCAGCCAATGCTAAATAGGAATGTCAGGAATTTCTGTACCCTGTACAATCTGCAGTACCAGTATGTGTAGCCTTATGGGGGTCCATCTTCACTTTGTGATTATTCCTACTTTGTTGCATGAATAAAAGCCCCACACTAAAATCCCAACCGGTTTGGACAGTATTGTTATTGCTTCCTTGTGTCTGGATTTAATTGGGTGCCCCTGTCCAGAAGTGCAAACCTAGCATAATTGTGAACAAACATTTTTTTCTCAGAAACCTGGGTTGCTGGCCATGGTAATTGGTCCCCTCAGTTGTGTGCCATGTAGCCACACTTGGGTTTGACTGTTCTAGTGTAACAGTCGGGCCACCTAGCCTAATGGTGGCCATTTCTCCATTTTTCCAAATCTTGATTCACTTATGTAAACCCCCACCCCTCTTGTTTACCCCTAGACGTCTGTGGTGAAGAGGAGAATTCCCTTGTGCCTATCCCAGGTATTTTTTAGAAGCATATTTTTTTTTTCTTCCACCCAGCCACCAGCCCGGGCTTCCTAGCCAGTTTGCGGTGCCCAACCCCCCTGTTGCAGGGATCATGCTGCTTGGCAGTGGGGTAGGGATTTTTTTTTTTTTTTTTTTTACTTTAGAGGACTGCTCTGATCCCTAAACCCATCCCCTGAGGGTGCTGGTACAAAGGACCGAGGTCCAGGCAGGAAGCCGTGCAGAGACACAGCTTCCGCCATGTGTCTAACAGTGCCCTCCCCTCCCGACACCATCTGCTAATCGGATCAGTGCCAATCCTTCCCAGGAGAGGAGAGCTGTCATACAGTGGCTCAATCCAGCTCCCCCCCCCCGCCAGCCCCCGATGACCCGTTCCCAGGTCACTGGTGCAATGCTAAGTGTGGCGTTCAGCGCTTCAACCCTCAGCGCCACCGGGCCAGCTAGCTATCCCAGGTATTTTTGAACCCCACCATTGTCCTCCCCCCCCCCGAAGGCTGTACCAGCAATCTACTACCCTTTCTGTAAATAAATACTTCCTCACATCTCTCCTGAATCAACCCCGATCCAGCTGCATAGCATGTCCCTTTGTTCTAGAGTATCTTTCATTCTAAAAAATACACCCCTCCTGTACCTTATTAACTTCTGTGAGGAAAGAAAAAAGCACAGCACCTCCCCTGACCAAGAACAGAATCCAGGCTGCAGCTGTGAGAGTGCAGAATCCAAACCACTAGGCCACCAGGGTTATGAGCCAGGTAGTTTGTAATATACAGACCAACTATGTGCAAGACCATAGAAAAAAAATTTAAACAGAAAATAGATGCAGAGCTGAAAAGTAAAGAACTTACAGACCATACACAACATGGCTTCAAAAAAAAAAAAAAAAAGATGTAATGCACTACCAATCTGTTTTTTTTTTTTTTTTTTTATGAAGGTGTCAGCAATAGCTTGGATAAGAACTGCCCCGAAGATACCATCTACCTAGACTTTCAAAAAGCATTTGATAAGGTGTCACACAGCTTATTAATTAAAAAAATGATAGAACTATATTTTAACAGCTATACGGTTAAGTGGGTAGAAAGATGGTTAAATAGTAGATACCATCTCAAACAGTACAGAGGTCACTAGCGGTGTTCCCCAAGGTTCTGTCTTGGGGCCAACACTTTTTGGAATATATCTGTGATCCGCATAAGGGTGTTACCAACCAAATTAGTAAATTTGCAGATACCACCAGAATTTCATCTGATGTACATACAGAGGACAAAATCAAAAAGTTCAAACAGGATCTTAAGAGAATCAAAGACTGGGCAGTTAACAACGAAATGACATTTAATACTGACAAGTGTACAGTTAAACATTTGGGGTCCAAAAATCCAAACACCAATTATTTACTGTATGGCAATATCATAAAAGCAGCTAAATCTTAAAAAGATCTGGGGGTCATTGTTAATCAATTCATATCGAGTAATCAGTGTAGGAAAGTAGCGCACAGGTGGGGAACCGCATTTTAGCAGCCACTAAAATAGATAATAACGGTTATGCAACTGTGTGTTATGGGATCTTTTTAAAAAATTCCAACACCACAACAGTTGCACAACTCATTTTTGCTAATTGCTGGTGCTGACAGTCTCACAAACTTCCTCCATTCTCCCTCACTCTGTGACTGACCGGTTTTCTGTGAGCTCATAGTTGTGCGGATGTCTGTTCGGGAGCGGAGTTGGTATCAGCCGATTCTGAGACGTGGCAGTATCAACTAGATATTTATTGTGTATTCTGGGAGGCAGAATCAACCAGATAAATAATTAAAAAATCGTGAGGGAACGTCTTGTCAGCGAGCGGGAAGCCGAGCCGCCATTTTTACAGACTGCTCGACCCACCCACATGCAGAGAATGAGCGAGTGAAGACGCGGAATACAGACTGTGCGCAAGGAGACTGGTGCTGAATTTCGAAAATGCAATAATAACCGGTTATTACAGCATTTTAAAATCATAGTAAAGCCGTATATTAAAGGGGGTCATCAGTAGTTATAAATCATTCATTATGAGAAATGAAAACTGTATTCTTCAACTATATAGATAATTTATCAGACCGCATACAGACTATGCAGTCAGCTTCTGGGCCCCATAGCTCAACAAGGACAAGAAAATTACAGAAAGCATGCAAAGAAGAACCACAAAATTAATACAGAGGGTAAAAAACTTATGAGGAGAAGCTAATGGCTCTAGGTTTATATGATTTACAGTTAAGGAGGAACCAAGGTGACTTATTGTCATTTAATATTCTAATAACATTAATCTAATGAATGATTGCAATATTAAATTTGCCGATAAGCCCAAAAAGCTGAGGTGCCATAATAGGCAGATTTATATTCCTAGGGCAATCACGAATAAGCGTAAACACTATTTTACAATCAGGGCAATTACATTATGGAATGCCCTGCCCCAACATACTGTGGAAATTAATACCTTTCTGAGTTATAAAACTGAACTAGATAAATTCCTCTTGGGGACAGATATCTGAATCCACCCCACAAGCATGGTGAGGGTCATCTCGATGGGCCTAGATCTACTTCCACCCTTGCAAAACAGAGTAATACTGAGTAAGTGAGGCAGAGGCATAGGTACACTTCCCCATGATACCAACTCTTCTGGATTCCTTTTTAGGAGTCAAAAAGCTCATGTGTTTGGGTACTCTGGATCTGTTATGGGTGGCTGTAATGACTACTAAGTCAGTTTCTGACTGGTTAGCATAATAAGGCTGGTGAGATGGTGCAGGATACATCTTGTCAGCCTTCCTAGGAACTGGTGGTACAGCACTGGGCCTATACTAAGCAACATAAGTGGCACCCCTCAGAGCTGGGAATAGTGCAGAGATGACTATGAATGGGGATTATTGCACCTCCAAAAACTCCCACAAATTCCCTTTATGGAGCCTTCCTCTTCTAGAATGAAACCCATGGCTGCCTGTACTTTCTGCATAATTGTTTGAAACAAGGCATCCTCTGGTGGTGACTTTGGGGTACTGACCACAGATTACTCACTATAGGAGAATATGGTGGAGCTAGTACCAGGCCAATACTGGTCTTAAGCATACCCCTTACTCGGCCTCAATCTTCTTCCATTATGAGGCCTGGGTTGTATTCCACATCATTGTTATCCCCTTCTAACAACAGGGAAGAGAGGACTGCAACGGAAATGCTGGTGGCAGCTAAGGAAATCCCTTTGGTATATTATTGTGTTGCGGCGCCAGAGTCTAGGCGTTCGAGACTCCCATCGCCGATACTACAGGCTGGTCAGGCAGGCCTGGGAGAAGGCAACATTAACATTTCAGAAAATGGTATTGGCACTGATTGTGTCGATGACGCCTGTACTAAGGATCATGACTAACAGTCGATGGTGGGCCAAGACCCTGCAACAATGGCACTGCACCGCTCACAGTAGGACCAAGTCAAGCCTTGATCTTCACTCTGGTCAACTTGGGGGGAGGGGGCTGAAGTCACCACCACCAGAGTGGACAATGATGACAATAAGGAAGTACCTGCCAGCCACAACGGTGACCTGGAGCATATCGGTGAGGCCTTAACCTTGTCACAGTGTTTACGCCTGTGGTCTTGGCACTGATGCGAGTGTAGTTCCAAAGGTGTGTCCTGATGAAAGAAAGATCCTCAAAGATCTCTCTGTACCTCTTACAACCTTGAGCCGGTCTTGAGAAAGGAGATGACTTGAAGATGTCTTAAGAAATCTGACCTACAGAGTCCACATTCTGTTTGCATGTGTGGTAAAGATTTAATGGCACCATTTTTGCACAAATTTAAAGAAGCACGTTAGGCTAAAAGCCCTCCACAGTTGGAAAGCTAGATCAAGCTTTGGGGTTGGGAAGCTTAGGCATTTATTTAGGGCTGTGTCGCAGGAAAGTCTTGGATTTGAAGGAGTCTCTGTACTTTAAACCAATTAGCATACAACTGTTTGAGCCAAGGATTAGTTGCCATTTGTGTAGAAGTCGTATCATGGGGAGCTTCAAGGTTCTCTAAGGAGTGGGGCCATTTATTACTATTCCTCACCATGGTCAGCCAGACACTGGATTATTCTTTTATGTTCAGCCAAACACTGGATTATTCTTTTATGTTCAATCCACGGATGAAATTGAGCCATATAATGGTATACTTCAAGGTCTGGGATACCCCCTCCACCTCTGTGCCTAGGTCTCAGCAAACTGGACCATTTGATCCAAGCTTTCTTGCCTGCCCAGACAAAGCAGTGGAATACTTTTTGTCACTTGTTCCAATCCTGCCTTGGCAATGGAATTGGGACAGTTTGCAGAAGGAAAAGGAATCTAGACAGGACAGTCATTCAAAGAGAATCCACTCTGCCTAGCATTGAGAGTGGGACAATGTCCCATCTCTTAGGGTATGCCATAACATCCTGTATTAATTTAACATAATTTGCTTGGTATAATCACTTCAGTCCCACTAGAATATGACTCCTGAAACACCTCATCTGGGAAGTCACCCATTTATAGGGGGTACACTGTTTGAAGGCTGGTGTCATAGTACCACTAACCAGAACTACTTTCATCTTTCCTTCATTAATAATTTTAAACCCTGAGATTTCACTATAGCCCTCCAGCAGTTTCTGTGGCTTAGGGAAGGTAGCCACAGGGTTTCTCAGGCATAAGTGTCATCAGTGTGCAATGAATCACGATTAACCTCACCCCCCCCCCAACACACACACACACACACACACACACACACACACGCGCACACACACACAGTATTCCTTTAAGGTCAGGGCCATCAGTAGCTGAATAATGAGTGCAAACAACAATGGTAGGAGGAGACACCTCTGTCTCATCCCTCTACCTATTACTGTACACCGGGGGTCTGAGAATGTCTCGCTGACCTTCACCCGTGCAGTGAGGTAGGTGGATATTTTCTATAACCAACAGCAGAAACTGCCACTGAACTCAAATTTTGTCAGAGTGGCAAATAAATATCAACTACATCTGTAGAATGCTTTTCCCATGTTAATATCAATCACTACCTGCCGATCCTTGAAATCTCTCCCCGAGAATAAAATATTAAGGCAACATCTGATGTAGTCTGAAAGCTGCCTCTCTGGTACAAAGCCAGACTGACCCAGGTGCACCAGTTTCTGCAACTCTATCTACTTGAGTGTCCAGTATCTCAGTGAGTATTTGAGAGTTCACATTTCATAATGATATAGGGAGGTATGAGTCGCAACAGTCTGGTAGATTTCCAGGTTTTGGTATAACCGATACGAATTCTGAGTGCCAAGAATCCGGCAGCTCTCCTTTCTCTTTCCTTGCATTAAACACCTGTGTAAGCAAAGGAGTTACTTGGGCTTGAAAAGTCTGATAAAATTCTGCATTAAAGTCATCCAGACTGGGTGACTTCCCAGATCTCTTGTTATTTATGACCCGTGTGATCTCTACTGCAGTACAGTACAGTTACGCAAGAACTTACCGTAATAGTAGATCTTCGCGAACAGCTCTTGCAGCAGGTTACACCATTAGGACTGAAGCCGGCAGGCGTCAGGACCTCACGGAAATTTTCTAGCTAGCAGTCTTCAGTAGGGACCGCCTCGAATGTCAGTCCGCTCGACGTCAAGGCGAGTACATAAGGAGGCGGTCCCCAGAATCCCCAGTTCTCCCGCTGGAGACTCCCGCCGCTGGATGACATCAGAAAAGGAGATCGAGGACCCGCCCATCAGATGGCCAAGACTAAGAACCGACCTTTCCAAGTGTGTAGACTGAACCTACTTCCAAGGGGAATGATATGGAAGAATTGCTGCAAGAGCTGTTCAAGATCTACTGTTATGGTAAGTTCTTACGTAACTGTACTGTCTTCTTCGAGGTACAGCTCTTGCAGCAGGTTACACCATTAGGACTGACTCCCAAGCAATGGCGCCTTGAAAAGCCATCAGGAGGAGGCAATACTGAGGTTCCAACCCTTCCTGAGCCTAGGACAGGAGGCCTTGCAGGACAGCAAGGCCGAAACCCGCTCTTCGCCGTGAAGCGATATCAAGGCTGTAATGCCTCGTAAAGGTGTGCACCGAGCTCCAGGTGGCTGCAGCACATATGGCCGATGTGGATACGTTCTTCAGTGCCACAAAGGAGGTAGCCACTCCCCTTGTCGAATGGCCCTTGACCACACCTCGTAAGAGTTTCTGACGTTTGTTGTAGCAAAAGGAAATGCACTGAATGAGCCAGTGTGAAAGGGTCTGTTTCGAGACTGGAACTCCCATCATCCTCTCAGTGAATGAGATGAACAGCTGTTCCACTTTGCAGTGCTGTTTAGTCCTGGTCAAGTAGTACCTAAGACACCGGTGGACATCCAGGGTGTGAAGCAGTGCTTCTCCTCGATTAGCGTACCTAGGGAAGTACACTGGTAAATCAATGCCCTGGTAAAGAGTGAGGGCCGAGACCACCTTAGGCAGGAACTTAGGATTCGTCCTCAGGGACACCCTGTCTTGATAAAAAATTAAATAAGGCTCCTTGCACATGAGAGTGTGAAGTTCGGAGATTCTTCTCCCCGAAGTAACAGCAACTAAAAATAACGTTTTCCATGACAGAAAACGCAGCTCGCAATCTGCGGCAGGTTCAAATGGCGGCAGCGTAAGCTGCTCCAGGACGAAAGGTAAATCCCAAGGAGGGACGGGATCCCTGATGGGTGGCCTAAGGTGGAGGACCCCTCTTAAAAAGGCACGGGAAGTATCCAGCTGTGCCACCATGCGTTGGCCTATGGGGGCATGGTAGGCTGAGACTGCACAAAGGTGTACTTTGATCAAGGAGTAAGCCAACCCGGATTGAAAGAGGGATAGCAGGTATTCCAGAACCAGCTCCTCGGGACAGTCTAAGGGCGAAAAACCGCGTGCCTGAGACCACAAGCAAAACCTACGCCATTTCATGGCATACATAGCGTGTGTCGCCGGTTTTCTGGTGGCAGAAAGTACTTCCGCCACCTCTTGCGAGACCCCGTGTCACAAAATGGCTATGTCTCTAGGAGCCAAGCATGCACGTTCAGTGAATGTAAGTCGGGGCGGACTAGTGAACCTTCCTCCTGAGACAACAGGTGGGAGTTGATTGGCAAAGGAAGTGGAGGTTCCCGGGACAAGTGACTCAGAAGCGGGAACCAGATCTGTCTGGGTCAAAAAGGCGCTATCAAAATCGGCGTTGCATGCTCCCTGCAAAGTTTGAGAAGGACTCTCTGGATCAACGGGAAGGGAGGGAAGGCATAGAGGAATCTGCCCGCCCAGGAGAGGGACAACGCGTCTCGCCAGAAAACACTAGGCCCTGGATCTAGCGAGCAAAAATTGGGCAGTTTTGCGTTGGATGGGGACACGAACAAATCCAATTCTGGAGTGCCCCATCTGTGAAATAGATCCTCTGCCACCTCCTGTAGAAGTTCCCACTCGTGGACTCTGGCCTAGGAACGACTCAGGCTGTTTGCGACAGTACAGTCCACTCCGGGAACGTGAACTGCAATGAGGTTTGCGCCGTGTCATATTGCCCATTCCCACACTCTCGTGGCCTCCCTGCAGAGGGGGTAGGAGTGTGTGCCTCCTTGTTTGTTGAGGTAATACATCACCGCAGTATTGTCTGTTTGTAACAGGAGAGTACTTGGTGGAATGTCCGACTGGAAGGCTTGCAGGGCATAAAGGACCGCCCTCATCTCCAATATGTTGATATGGAGATGAGATTCCTGAGTGGTCCATGTTCCCTGAGACCTCACCCCGTTCAAGTGTGCTCCCCACCCCAGCCCTGAGGCATCTGTGGAGAGTGTAATCACCGGGGACGGCGCTGTGAATGGGACCCCCCACGGAGAGGGTTCCTGGGCCTAGCCACCATTGCCAGTCCCGAACCACAGTCTTCGTGATTCTTACTGGATGCTGCATATGGTCTTGCCTTTGGTCCCATTGCACTCTTAGCATCCACTGGGTTACCCGCATGTGGAGCCTTGCCATCGGGACTGTTGGAATGGCCACAGCCATGTGTCCAAGCAGGCGAAAGACCAGTCTGGCTGGGACGGTCTGCTTTGCAGATAGGTCCCTTATGAGGGACCGGATGCGTTCTGCTCTGTCTTCGGGAAGAAAAGCTTTCCCCTTGATGGTGTCCAGAACTGCCCCTATGAATTGCAGTTTCTGGGACGGTACCAGGAGAGACTTCTCGTAGTTGATCAGGATGCCCAGAGACTGAAAAAGGGCCTGGGTGTGCTGAATGGCTATCAACACTGCCTCCTTGGAGGAGGCTATGAGAAGCCAATCGTCCAGGTACGGGAACACATAGTGACCCTGTCTCCTCAGAGACGCTGCCACGACTGCCATGCACTTGGTAAAGACCCTGGGGGCCGATGACAGCCCGAAAGGGAGCGCTCGGAACTGATAGTGGCGGCCGAGAAACTCGAAGCGCAGTAACCTCCTGTGCGCTTGAGCGATGGGAATGTGCAGGTAAGCGTCCTGCATGTCCAAGGACGCCAAGAATGCGTCCTTCAGCATGGGGATTAGGCCCGGGAGGATCACCATGCGAAAGCGTTTGTAGGCGACCAACATATTGAGGTCACTGAGGTCCAAGATTGGACGGAGGTCCCCTGTTTTCTTTGGAACCAGGAAGAAGTGGGAATAATATTCTGCTCCTCTAGTTCCCTGGGACGTACTCCAAAGCTTCTTTCTGCAGAAGCGTGAGCACTTCTTGCCTGATGAGCAGGGTGTGCTGACCCAAGTAACGGGAGAGCAGAGGAGGCCTTGTTGGGGGGCTTGTCTAAGAATTCTATATAGTGGCCTTTTTTGACCAACTGTAGCACCCACCTGTCTGTGGTGATCGACTGCCACCCTGGCAGGTGGTCTGCGATGCGACCCCCGACCTTTGTTTCCCATTGATCCTGAGGAGCGGGGGCCGGGAAGGAGTCATGCTGTGGCAGCAGAGGGTCCTGCAGGTTGGGCCGACTTGATAGGACATTGGCCTCTACCTGAGGACATCTAGCCCTGGGCTTTTTGGGTGAAGGAGCCCCTCTGTTGCTGGCCGGAACGAGGTTGTTGTCTCTGAGTCCGGCTGCGAAAACGACTCTGGTTCCTACGAAAGAACTGAGTCTAGATCTGTACATGGCCTGGACAGATCTAACAGCCTTCCCAGCTTCCTGTAGTTTGGTGATGACCTTCTCAGATGCCTCACCGAACAAAACTTCGTCATGAAAGGGGGCATCCAAAATGTTTTTCTGGATGTCTGGGGTAAATCCGGAGACACGGAGCCATAAGTGTCTCCGGAGGCATACGCCTGAGGCTGCCGCTCTGGCCGAGGCGTCCGCGGAGTCATACACAGCTCTGAGCACCTGGGTCCCCACGTCTGAACCCGTGCGGAGGAGCTGGCAAAGTTCCTCCTTTTGGTCACCATCTGGCAATTTTTCTGCCAGTTCCTGTCCCTGTTCCTGTTCCCACAGTGCGTTCTGAAATTGAACCATGTGGGTAAGGTAGTTTAGGGATCTGATGGCGCAGGTCGCAGCTGCGCAAGTGCGCCTACCAAGCGCGTCCAGTTGCTTGGACTCTGGGTCTGGTGGCTGTGTGCTCAGATGTTGCGGTCTCTGAGACCGGTCATGAGAGGCTGTAATGACCAGGGAGTCGGCCAGAGGATGATTAGCCAAGTACTGGTCCTCCCTTGGGGCCTTGTACAGGCGGTCAGCCTTCTTCGGCATAGCCAGGAGCGAATGTGGACGTTTCCACGCTGCCTTGGTGACGTCCACAAAGGTGTCCACCAAGGGTGGTACTACCACAGGCTTAGGATCTTTCTGCCGAAGATAACAGGCAAGGCGTAGCCTTTCGGGGTCGAGTTCCTCTGCATCCCATCCCATCCCATGTTCTCTTGGATGTGTCTCATAATCTCAGAGAACGAAAGGTCATCCGGTGGAGACCTAGGAAGTTCACGTGGGTCTGGAGAAGGGATGCTGATCGGAGGAAGAGATCTGGAGCATGCCGAGATGTCAGATCTGGAGTCCTCCATCGACGGTGAATAACGACGTCTTCTGGGTCTCTTGGGGCTGGGTGACCCTGAAGAGGATCTAGACGGAGGCCTTCTCTTGTCTGTAGGTCTGCCCCTAGGAGGTCCTACTGGCTCCTGGGGGGAAGGTACTCGACCTGCTGCCCCTTTTGGTGAAGGAGGGGGCGCAGGGGGTCGGTGGTGCCGCAGGTGCGGGAGGAGGGTGCGTGGTGACCACATCCTTTTTGATGGTGTACCACCAGAAAGTGAATAGCTCCTTCACTTCTGTCAAGTTAAGGCCCGACAACAGACCGGGCACCGGTGGCCTGTCGTCAGGTCCCGGCGTCGGTTCCCCAGGGGTCTCCGGTTCTGGGGAGGATTCCCGTGGGAGCTCGACGGGTCCAAGGTCTCCCGCCTGGTCCTCGGGCTGAGTGGATTCCTCCTCTGTCAACGCCTCCTGGCCGACGTTGGTAGGTGGCGGTGTGGTTCTTCTAACTGCTGTGTTGGACGCGTCCCCGCCGCGCCCTGGGAGGTGAGTGCCTGGCCGGCAACGGGTGATGAACTGCCGCCGGTTCCCGGAAGTGTCTGTGAAGTTTGACCGACGTCGGGTCCGACATCTGCTTCAGGGAGGTCAGCTCCTTAGTCTTATGTTGAGGAGGCGGCGGCAGGGAGACTGACCGGACGCCGAGTGCCCGGAAGGGGACTTGTGGTGCTCCCCTGACCTGGACGAGGCCTTCGTAGAAGAAGTAGGCCTGGAGGTCTTAGCAGGCTGCAGGGTAGAAGAACCGCTTGCTGACTTGACCACGACCGGGGGGGGGGAGGCTGAGAATGGGCCCGAGATGGGGAGCGGTTGGACCTGGAGCTAGAGCTGCAGGAGTCCGAGGCCCTAGAGGGGGATCTAGATCTCACGTTCTCCCTATGCTTCTCATGGTGCCTGCAGGATTTATCCAAAGATTCCCCCTCGGAGGAAGGTTCCATGGCCCTGAGCTTTTCTTCTAATAGGTAAGCCTGGAGAGCCTTCTGTCGGCGGATCCGGGTCCGGCTATTGAAGCCCTGGCAAAAGGAGCAAGCCTGGGTGTCGTGGTCTGGGCCCAGGAAACGGGCGCAGGCCGAGTGGGGGTCTTTGAACAGGATCTGCTTCCCACAGGCGCACTTGGAAGAATGGCACTCCACAGAAGTTGGGGAGGACATCAGATTGAAGAGTAGATCTAGGAGAAGGTCTTCTTGTACAAAAAACGGCTTTCGGAAGGAATTCCTGATCGTCGCACGCTAGAACTGACCGAAGGGTCGAGACATGCGAGTCGATGGCGGGAAAGAACTGGGGATTTTGGCGGGACCGCCTCCTTATGTACTACGCCTGACGTCGGGGGTGGGACCGACGGCGGATGCGGTCCCCGCTGAAGACTGCTAGCTAGAAAATTTCCGTGGGGTCCTGACGCCTGCTGGCTTCAGTCCTAATGGTGTAACCTGCTGCAAGAGCTGTACCTCGAAGAAGATCAGGGCTATCATTTGTTTTATTGGCTTCCATCAAGACTAGCAGTGTTACTTGGTTAAGGAAAGCTGCAATTTTCCCATGTTGCACTGGGTCATTACCCAAGAGGCAGTACAGGGAGCCATAATAGTCCTGAAAATACTTGGCCATCCCTTTGCGCATGATACCTATAACTTAATTGTTCTTGGGATCCCAAAATCTCTTACCTGTCCACCTGTGCTTTGCATACGCAATAAGCAAGCAAGTGACCTGCGCAGTTGCCTTGTTCAAAATATTTCTGATTTAAATATCAGTTTTCCTTCTGTTTGTTGATCTAAAAGGTTTTTCAATTCATGCCTAACCCACTTAAGGTGCTCCTCACTTTCCAGTGCCACATTTTTTTCCACTGAATGGTAATCTTCCTATTTTTACAGCAGCAGACTAAACATCAATGTCAGTACATTAATACTGTATCCCTGTGAGGTACCACAGTATACACATAACCCTGCTTTTTTTCCTCTTTAATGTCTTTATAATTGACATTGCAGGGCAGCTGGAAGGGAAGGTCTGCCTCTTTTCGGATGACACCAAAATCTGCAACAGGGTGGACACTCTGGGGTGTATGCAAAGGATGAGCAGAGACCTGAGAAAACTAGAGCAGTGGTAAAGGGTATGGCAGCTGGGTTTCAATGCAAAATAGTGCAAAATAATGTACTTAGGGCACTGAAACCCAGGGGTGAGTACACAATGGGTGGAGTGGTATTCATGACCACCAAGCAGCAGAGAGACCTGGAGGTAATCAGATCACATGAGCTAAAGGTGGCCAGGCAGTGCAACAAGGCAGTAGGGAGGGCAAATGGGAAGCCGGGGTATACAGGAAGGGGTATCACCAACAGAAAGAGGGGAGGTGGTGTTGCCTCTTTACAGACTGCTGGTAGGACGCCTCCTAGAATATTGTGTCCAGTTCTGGAGACTATATCTCCGAAGTGCTCCCAAAGTGTGTCCATGTGCTCCAGTGATCCAGTGAATGCAGCTGAGGGAGGGCTAATCCTGGAATATTCAAAACAGATCCAAAAGAGCTGCACTCCTACATAAAGAAATGCGCATCACCATCCTTTTCAAATCAAAGAATCTATTTATTCAAAGCAAAGTTGCCAGTGAATGACTGCCTGCCAGCCACCCAGTGAAACAGTGTTGGTGTCCACCCCAGAGCTTCGCCTTCTAATGAGACTTCATCAGGGACCCCCGACACAGCCTCATTAGCAGGCGAAGTGCTGGGGTATATGATTCACATCCACACTTCTGGCAGTCTCCCTTTAAGAGCCAATTTGTTGTACTGTAAGAAGCTCCTCCCATCATTCAGGTGGTATATTCCTTGGCTCCGCCCCATGATGTCAGATCATGTACACTGGAAGCAGAGATCCGTGTGTCACTTGCCTGGGGAGGTCAGGTGAATTGTGTGGATGTGAACCTTACATCAACTCTAGAACTACAGCCACATGTGAGTAACCCTCATTTCATGGGATGTGGATATGGTTCACTTATCCACACACCTCTGGCAGACTTCCAGCAGTTCTCCAGGAGATGGAGGCAAGGCACGCACCTCTCTTTGGCAAATAGAGATTGAAGAACTGAGGCCTCAAAAGAAGCATCCCGGTGTGACACAAGGTCGACGCTATAATGGGAGATGAAGGTGCGTGCTGACTTCCAAGTAGCCACCCTACAGATTTCCAGTATGGGGACATCCTTGGAAACATCTACCAAGGCAGTGGTATACATGCTAGAATGAGCCCTAAGCCCTTTGGGAGGCCCCCAACCAACCCATAGCAGAGGTTGATGCAGGAGATGATTCACCTGCCGATCATCCTATTAGCTGCTGGTCTGCCAGATGTGGCTTCAGTGCTGTTACAAAGAGCTGGCCAGCCTCACCCCAAACTCCAGCCATTTGCGCCTTACAATAAGGGAGCACCCACCACAGGTCCATAGTATGGAGCCTATGGTTGACCTCTGAAGATGTGTTGGTAAAGTACACCGGAAGGTTTATACCTGGTTAAGCTAAAACTTCAATACCACCTTGAGGACAAACTTGGGTGTGGGCGAAGGACTACCTTGTCCTTGAGGAAGATCAGGTACGGAGACTCTGCCAAGAGCACCTGGAGTTCAATGATCCTTCTGGTGGAGGTAACAGTCACCAAGATAGGAGTTTTCCATGACAAGTGTGAAATCTATCACCTGTGCATAGACTTGGAAGGGCTGCTCATGAGCACTGCCAGAACCAGTAATATGTATCAAGGTGGTGGTGGTTCACACACTGGTGGGTTCAAGTGGTCATAGCCTTTGGGGGGGGGGGGGAAATCACCCAACCACCTTCTCCTGCACCACCATAGGCACACCAGTCCACGCCTGGTATGCAGAGACGGCAGCCAGATGAACCTTGAGGGTTGTTGATATCAGCCCCCAGCTGGCAGAGGGACCTCTGATAGTCCAGAATGCTAGCCAAGGGGCAGGCAAGTGTATCAAGCTCCTTGCCTTGGCACCTGATGGAAAATTTCCATTTAAAGGCATAGCACTGGCGAGTCGTCTCCTTTTGGGACAGCTCCAAAACATACAGCACATTCTCCGAAAGACCAAGAGCCTGGACGTCTAGCCACTCAGGAACCCGGCTGTGAGATGCAGGGATTGAAGATATGGGTGCAGGATCTTCCCTCGATGACAAGACAGCAGATCTGGTAGCAAAAGCAACCATCATAATGGTCTGCTGCTCAGGCTGAAGAGATCTGGGTACCAGAATTAGCGAGGCCAGTCCGGGGCTATCCGGATCATCCGCACCTTAACCACCACCACCTTGTGGATCGGGGGAAGGGAGGGAAGGTGCAGAGGAGGCCTGGGATCCAGGGCCTCATGAAGGCATCCCCCAGCAGTGTCCCAGTCTGAGGGAGATGGGCACAAGAAGCCTCAGCTTTGCATTCTCCCTGGAGACAAAGAAGTCCACCAGAGGAGTGCCCCACAGGGAGAACAGGTGGTTCACCACCTCGATGCGGTGACCACTCAAGCGACGCCTCGCCCACTTAGCTGAGGATGTCTGCCAGCTGGTTGTTGGCTCCTGCAACATGGATCACCAGGAGCTCTGCACCCAAACAGCTCACAAGGGTTCAGGTGCGGAGGGCCCCCGACACAAGGGAAGGGAGTGAATGCTGCCCTGCTTTTTCATGTAGAACATGATGGTGGTGATGTCCATCTGCACTTGCACAACCTGACGCTGGACAAAGGGAGTAAATTCTCTTGGAACTAAGTGCACTGCCCGGAGCTCCAGCAGTTTAATATAGTGACAGGACTCCTTGTGAGTCCAGAACATGTGGGCTCTGGTTCCCCAGAGACGCATCTATTTTAAGAGTGGCTGTCAGCTCTGGGTGGACAAACAGGGCTCCTTCCTCCAGATGTTCTGGGATGAGCCACCACTGAATGGAATCCCATATCAGCTAGGTCACCGTGACCGGCTGGCCCAGGTGACCAAAGTGCTGGGTCCACTGATGGCCCAGCTCCCACTGTAGGTGCCAAGCCTGCCAGCAGGCCCACTGGACCATGCTGGTGCAGGATGCCAGGTACCTCAGCAGCCACAGGAAGTCCTGGACAGGGCACGAGCGCCCAATCTGAAATGATCAGGCAAAGAATGTAAGATCCAGTGCCTGGTCCGCAGGGAGTCTAGTTCTGCCCAGTGAAGTGAATCACTTGCGAGGGGTTGAGTTGGGCCTTTTGGTCACTCCAGCAAAATCCGAAGTCTCTCCAGGTCAGGAGGGCTAGGTCCCAGGGCCACTCTACAGCCTTCTTGGATGGCCCGGTGATCAGCCAGGCATCTAGGTAATGGTATACCCTGATCCCCCTGGCACCGCAGGAATGCTGCCACCACTGGGCACTGAGGAGAGCCACATGGCACGACCTGGAAATGGTAAAGAACCCCTTATATGCAGAAACAGAGGTACCACCAGTGGGATGAACAAATGGAATGGGGAAAAATGTATCCTGGAGGCACAGGGAGCTGAACCACATGCCGTGCTCCAGAGATGGTATTATCTGGTTCAGCGTGACCATCCTCAACTTGCCTTGCACTTCCTAAGAAATTTGTTCAGATTGTGAAGATCCAGTATGGGGCACCTCCCCAATCCATTTCGGGACCAGGACGTATCTACACCAAGCCCTGATCTGCCATGGAATCTGGGACATGGGCTATGGCTCCTTTCTCGAGGACCTGAGCAACATCCTCCCTGAGGACAGACAGCATGTCCTGCAGCACCTCGGCCTCCCTTGGTGTATGGGATCGGCAAGACAGGAAAGCCTCGAAGTCAAGAGGCAACCCTCTGCCCACCACCTCTAGGACACACTCATCTGAGGTAATTACAGATTAACTGTAGCAGAGGTAGCAAAGTTGACCCTCCACAGGGAGCTGGGGGCAAGGACTGGATGGGTGGGAGGAAAACCCCACCCCCCCGAACAGTCACTGGGCAGCTTTGGAGGGAGCACCAGTAGTAGCTGCTGGAGGGACACTGCTACCCCTGCCCTTATTGGGGACCTGACTGGGGAATTTGGCCTTGGGGTGCCAAGCTTGAGACTGCCCCTGCTAGGGCTGCTTTGACAGAAAGGGCCAAAACTGAAAAGACTTTTGTTTCTGCTCATTCAAGTCCTTCTGAGAGAAAGTCACAGAATCCAGGGTGGTATAGGACTTCTCAATCCTAGTGAAGTGTCCTTCCACCCTAGGGCCAAACAGGTCAGTGCTCACAAAGGGGACTTCTGCCAACTTGCACTGGGTGTCTACCCTAAGGGTTTAAATCAGCAGCCAGGCCCTGTGACACATCGCAACAAAAGCTGCCATGGAAGCAAAAATTGCCAACGTCCAAGATCGCCTGAAACTGTTTTGCCAGTGTGTGACCCTAGTCTCAGACCACTTTCACCACCAGCTGCTTGTTGGCAGGGAGGTATAGGAGGGACATGATCCAGTACTCCCATCAGGGAGCGACCAAATTGGGCCATCATCCGTGTGTAGCTTGCCTGATGGAGATCCAAGGAGGTCACAGTGTAGGCCTCCTTCGCCATGTGGTCAAGCTTTCTGGACTCCTTGTCAGGGGGCTCGTCCATTTCTCTAGTATTGCCAGACTTACAAAAAACCGAGTTGGCGACCAGACCCTCGGCCAAGAGGTGGTCCGAAAATCCAGACAAGGTGCCAGTAGAGACCCCATACTTGTGGGCCATATGGGCAGAGGGTGCCAGGCAGGAAGCAGGGTGCTGCCAAAACTCCAGTGCTGGTCCTAGGGTTGCCTCAGCCACCCGGAAGGCAACCCCTGGGGATTCGTCCCTATCCAGGATCTCAGTGAAAGGGTATTTAGACCTTTTTCTGGACTGACTCCAAGGGAACCTCCATGGACTTAAACATGAGCCTTTGGAGAGCCCCAAAAGACACTGGTCCATGGTCACTGATCATTTCTTCAGCCGAATCATGATCAAATGCAGGAGTCCTTGAGGACTGCACTGAGGACACACTGGAGTCATCAGAGGAATCTTAGAAAATGGTCCTTGACTGTTTGCCGCCGTGCACCACTCGGGACTCATCTGAGTGTGCGATTTCCACAGAACACTGGCCTGGCAAGCCAGTAGCCAGACAGCAGTCCATAGAAGGGGCTCCCTGCAAGAGCGGTCGTAGAGAGGGTTCCACCTGAATCAGTGGCAAGACTCATGTCAGGGATAACTGTCTAAGGAGGATTAGTACGGGCTGGACTAATGATGACCAGGTGAGTGCAGGGGTCGAGGGGGGAGAGCCCTACCCTATCCAGCCAAGGCCCACTGCTACCAAACAAGCTCTTCACAGCACCATCTCGTAACAATGAAGCCTCTCATCATCCAAGAATGAGGATGAAGAGTGCCAAAGGCGACGCCTTCCAGTTGAGTGAGACCAAGAGTGGGTGGAAATCCTCAAGCTGGATCTCAACTTGGACCTTGAACGTCGACATGGCCAATGAAGATGAGAAGATAAGATCAGAGGGGCAGTGTATACTACCTGTATGGGGTTCGGCCATTAAACCCTAATGGAGGCAACTCTTGGGAGGAGACAGTCTGGTTAGCATCCTAGTCCTCTTGAGTGAGGCCTGACAGGACCAGGGTCCTGAAGATCCCTTCCAACAATGGGTTGACAGTGTTGAGGAACTCTCATCTGCCTGCCTGTCCTGTGTCAAGGCCAAGAAGCCCAACAGGGTCACCATGAAGCTAGCAGGCCGTCCCTTGATCAAAGCAGGCTCAGCCAAAGCTGAACACTTGACAGTAGTCAAGCGATCGGGGGAGTGAGAAGAGCATGCCCCTTCTCGTTCCTGTGATCGACAATGGGACTTCGACTTTTTCAACTTACCATGGCAGACAAGGCTCTCTCTGAAGGGTCCTGCAAATTTTGCTGAAATTACCTGCAAAGGGTGTACCGACACTGGCCCCCCCAAAACAGAAGCAGCGCTGAGACTGATGAGGTGTATGCTGTGGCCTTAGTCACTGCCTCTTTCATTGCAGCCAGCTGGGCTGTGGACCTTGCAGCACGGAGACTAACTTGCAAGCTTCCTTCAACTTCACTGGTGGATCCTGTTCAGCCAGCCAGCTGAGGAAAGACTAGCATAACTATTTTCAAGGGAAGCAGGAAGCATCACCTGACAGGCCGCAGGAAGCAATGTCGTGTTTCACAGTTTCACTTAGGCAGAACCCACTGGGCATTAGCTCAGTCACTGGATGTCTTCAAGCTTGGCTCCTCCCACCACCTGAGGTGTCATCCTCTTGCTCCTCCCCATCTGCTGTCAGATCCTGCACGCTGGAAGCAGAGATCTGTACACCTCTTGCCAGGGGATGTTAGGTGAATATGAACTAAATATCAATAGTAGAACTAGGGTTGCTGGTGAGTAACCAGTATTTCTATAAACTGGGATTTATTTCATTATCCATACTTATGCAGACTCCTAGCAGTCCATTGGTTGGAGGGGACAGGGCCCTATTTGACCAAAATACTGGAAAATAAACCTCAAACGCAGCATCACTATTGACTTGAGTCTGTCAGTGATGTAGTAGGTAATGAACATTTGTACACTAGATCACTAGACCAAGTAGTAGCTCTGCAGATGATCTCGACTGGGGTGTGCTAGCAGCAGCCAAGGAGACAGCTGTAGTCCTAATGGAATGAGCCTTCAACCCCTTGGGTATCTCCCTACCAGCTTAACACCGATCAATGCAGGATGTCCACTTAGCTGCCCGTCTAGTGGAGTGGCTTCATCATAGGTCTCAAACTTCTGACAACCCTATCCACAACACACTGCTGTGTGTTTTTTGTAATAAGGGAGTGCCCATCGCACACGCAACATGTGGAGTGCACTCTCCACATCAGAACTGGGCTTCTGAAAGTAGACTGAGAAGTAGAGCATCTGGTTGAGGTGGAATTCTTTGGGCAGAAATGTTACGTGCAGGCCCAGGATGACCTTGTCCTTCTGGAAGATCAGATCTGGAGACTGCACTGAGAGTACCTGGAGCTCATTTAACTGCCTGACTGAGGTAACTGTGACCAAAGAAGGCAGTCTCACATGAAAAGTGTGACATCATGATCTCACAATTTGTTTATTAGCTCAAATGTTTTGCTCATCAGTTTAGTAAGCTTCAGCAGAAGGACACATGAAGCCAGTGTTTCGCACACTAGAGTAACTAAGTCATCTAGACCTTTGAAGAAGCAACCAACAACCTTTTCCCATGCCACCGCAAACATGCCGACCCATGTCTGTAGGCAGAGACGGCTACCTGACGCACTTTAAAGGTTGTGGCTTGTAGCTCTGAGACACACGGAACAAGGGTAGTCAAGAACTGTTGCCACTGGACAGACATAGGGATCAACAGACTTGCCCTCACACCGGTGCATAACCTCTTCCACTGGAACACGTACATTCTACAAGTCAACTCCTTTCAACACGCATCCACCACATGGAACACTGTCCTCTGAAAGGTCCAGACCCTAGAATTCAAGCCAATAAGGTACCAGACGGAGAGGTGCAGGGACTGAATGTCTGGGTGCATGACCATTCCCCTCATTTCATCAGCAGGTCCAGATGGAGGGGCAACTGCCATGGGGCCTGATGCAGAGGCTGAGGAGAGCCAGACACCAAAATATCTGTGCTAGTCCAGCTCTAGCAGATCATGTTAACTTTGTCCCTGCATGCCTTGAGCATCACTTTGAGAAATCATGTGAAAGTTCTACAAGGTCTAGGAACCAAGGCCATTAGAATGCCCCCCCCCCCCATTAATGTTCCCATCTGAGGGGGCAGGAACAGAATAGCCTCAGCTTTCTGTTCTTCCAAAAGGGAAATAGGTGCACCAGTGGTGTGCCTTACCATAGAAACAGCCACATCCTTGTGCAAGGACATCTCACCCACCTGGCTGAGAGCCTCTGCCATCTGTGTGTCCTCCACCTCCTCCAATTGTACATGCACTGCTAGAAGATTCACCTACAGGCTGCATGCATACCAGAGACCAGGTTTGGAGTACCTCCTGACACGGGGAAAGGACTGTGTCTTGCCCTGCTTTTTCAAATAGAACATAGTGGTTGTGTTGTCTGCCTGGACTTGCATGACCTGACTTAGAATCACTGGATCAAACTCTGTCAGTGCCAGGCACACTGCATGGAGCTCCAGCAGATTCATATGCATGCCAGTCTCACTTGGCAGCCAGAAACCCTGGGCTTTGTGGGCAGACATGTGAGCTTTATAACCCACCAGATCTGCATATGTGGTCAGGGTGAGGGTCAATTCTGTATGAAAAAATGTAATTTTCTTCCACAAGGTTCCGGGAACACAGTCACCACTCAGTAGCGTCCCACACTGGCTAGGTCACCCGGACCAGCTGGTGCAGGTGACCGTGGTGCTAAGGCCTTTAGCGTGCCAGCTCTCACTGTAGGGGTTGCTCATACCAGTGGGCTCAACAGACTACATTCGTCAAAGTTGCCATGTACCCAAGCAGCTGGAGAAATTCTCAGGCTCAGTGTGATTGCTCAACCTGAAAGGTCAGGCAAGGGGGGGTAAAATCCTCCACTCTGTCTATAGGCAAGCAAGTCCAACTACACTCCAATGAACTTGATCAACTGTTTAGGAACCAGTTCGGACTTGGCTGAGTTGACCAGAAGGAAAAGATCCCAAAAGGTCTAGAGGGCCAGATTCCAGGGCCACTACACTGCTTTCCTGGCAGTGCCAGCAGTGAGTCAGTAATCTAGGTATACTGCCACCTCTACGACAGTCATGAGTTATCACATCAAATCCATGCATACAAAGTAAGCGTGGTCAATAGGGTGCTGTCAAAATAGCGCATTGAAAAATGGCGTAATGAAAAAAAACAGCGCTCATCTTAAACTGCTAAATCCCAACTAAGTTTCAATGTCATTTTCGTGTGGTCAAATATCAGAGTAGTCTATATGCCACAAAAAGAAACTAGAATAATTATGCGCAGTCAGGCAGTCATTGTATGTTTTATATATCTAAACAAAGTGAAATTTCTCCCTCATCAGCACTTCTCTTAAGCCACGTAATACCATCTGCTGACCACTACACGATTACACATCATACTATCCCAGCTGAGGAAATACATTATTGTATTAGAGAACTGACAAATGTTTTAAATTAATCAAATCAAATTACAGCTTAGAAACATGTATCTAATTGGTCGATATGTAATTGGTACAATCAAGCAAAACCTATTTATATAGTGTGATGTGGTCTCCTCGTTTTGGTATAAGAGTAGTTTTTGGTACTACAGTCTGTAGTAGCCATGTGTCTGCAGTTTGTTGCAAGTCAAGGGGGCCAGCTGTTGCTGGCACATGAAGGATACCTATACAGCGAGGAGAGGATTTGGATATACTACGATATCCAGTCGCTCAGAAACCCAACACCCTGTAGCTGGAAACCAGAATCCCGAATCTCTACAGTGGGATTTTGCCTGTCATGTTTTGGGGGGCTTTGCCCCCCTACACCCCCCCTTAATTATTATTACTAACTCCGGAGGAGGTGGGGGAGAGAGAGAGAGATTCCACTGTCAGGATTTTCAGTTTTGGGACTCTGGTGTCAGGGTTCTAAATGATGGGATATCATCGTGATTAGAGATGCAGCGAATTTCAATTCCACCGGCGAAGTGAAAGCGGAGGGGGCAATGCAAAGTGCTCACTCCGCCTTGTCATTACCACTTTGCGTTAAGGCAGAATGGCAATGAGAAATAAGGCGAAGTCATTGTTTTTAATGGACTTTGTGTTTTTCATTATGATTCTAAGTGATCCACTTGGTGTTTCAGATTTGGCAGCCCCCCAAACACATTATATGGCTTACAGTAGCATGTAAGTCACATGCTCTTTAACTAAGCAGGAAGAAAGTGAGTCATACAAGCAGACACTTTTACTTTCTCCTGTGCAGACGGGAGAGTGTAGTGTGTTTTGTGACTGCTGATACTTTGAGATCAGAGCGAGGAGGAGATTTAAACTTTGATTTAGACCAAACCGCTTTTTTAAAAGCTACATTTTTTTTGTCTTTTCTGTACTCCTTTTTACTTAATTTGTTCTTTCTGTAAATTTTATTTTTCTTACCTTTATAAGTAGTTAGTTGTTTGTGTGTGTTGTGTGAGAGTGTAAGCAGTGATTGCTCGGACTGAGGGAGCTCAGTAGGAGAGATGGACCAGGGTGAGGGAATGTCTGGGGCGGGGGCAGCTCTGGGACAGCGTGGTAGTGGTAAGCGTCGTACTGTGTGCATGTGTGGAGGGCATGGGCGCCCATTCCTGTTGGACTGCTCAAAACTTGTGAGTCGCCCCCCCCCCCCCCGGAAGCAAGACCAGCACCTCCTCCTATCCTGACTCTGAGGCAGTTGAACCACCACCAAGTCCAGCACCAGGTCCTCTGGAGCAGGATGTGCCTGTTCCCCTGGGCCCAGGTGTGGATCCCATCCCTGTTCAGCACCATGACCAGCCAGCTGCCAGTTCATCTGGCCATCCCCTGCCTGTAACAAGTCCTCCCCACACCTCCATTGTTTGGCAGTTTTTGACTGTGACGGGGGGGGACAGCAGTGTGGTCAAGTGACACCTATGTGAGGTGGAGGTGTGTCGTGGCCCCCGGGGGACTCACCTGGGGACTGGGGGGCCAGCACACCCATATGCTCAATCACTACAAAAAAAAAAAACTGTCTGGACAACAGGACACAGTGGGTAATAGTAAATGGAGTCCACAGTAAAGAACGGAGGGTAACTAGTGGGGTACCGCAGGGTTCTGTACTGGGACAGGTCCTCTTTAATGTCTTCATAAGTGACACTGGAGAGCACCTGGAAGGAAAGGTATGTCTCTTTACGGAGGACAAAGATCTGCAACAGGGTTGATACACAAGGTGAGGTGGAAAGGATGAAAAGAGACTTGGCAAGGTTGGAGAAATGGTCAAATATATGGCAGCTTAGATTCAATGCAAAGAAGTGCAAGGTAATGCATCTGGGAAACAAAAACCCAGGGGAAGAGTACACAATGTGGGGTGAGTTAACAACAAAAATCGAAAGAGTCCTAGGAGTAATTGTATCAGATGACCGAAAGGGGGGGAAGCAATGTGAGAAGGCAATAAGGAGGGCTGGGGGGATACTGGGATACATAGGGAGATGCATCAACAGTAGAAAACAGGATGTTGTTATCCCTCTGTACAGACAGTTAGTGAGACCCCAACTGGAGTACTGCATGCAATTCTGGAGACCCCAACTCCGCAAAGACAGAGACAGAGTGGAAGCTGTTCAGAGGAGGGCAACCAAAATGGTGCAGGCTCTGCACCAGAAGACATACGAAGAAAGACTAAAGGAGCTTAATATGGATACCCTTGAGGAAAGGGGGGCATGATAGAAACTTTCAAGTATCTCAAGGGAATTAAAGTACAAGAGGGTAGCATCTTTCAGAAGAAGAGATGTGCAAGAACAAGGTAGAGGGTGGACGACTCAGAGGTAATGTTAGAAAGTATTTTTTCACAGAGAGGGTTATGGATGCATGGAACAGCAATTCTGAGGAGGTTGTGGAGTCAGGAACAGTGGGAGAATTCAAGAATGCATGGGACAGGCATAAGGTAATTCTAGTGGGGGGTAGGAGGAAGTAAGCTGTTGATGAACTAGAATCTGTAGCTCATCCATCAGGTAGGGAAATGGGCAGACTAGGTGGGCCAAGTGGTCCTTATCTGACGTCAAATTCTATATTTCTATGTTATGTTACCAGCAGTTGTGCTACAGAATGGACCATGCCTGCACCTGCTGGCCATTCTGCAGCAGAGAGGATACAGCTGTGCATTACGGCATCCCTAAGAAGAGGAGGGCCACAGCAGCACCTGCTGCTCCACCAGCACCCCCACCACCACCATCAGCAGGTCAGCCTGTAGAATGTGTGGACCCCAGAGAACTTCGTGTAACACAGGCTGACTTGGCAGTTCTCTGGAGTGCTGTCAAGGAGAACAACGAAAGGGTGAGTGCTGTGGAGCAGTGGCTAGATCACATAGAGGGACGTAAGTGGCAAATTATGTCCAAGCTGGAACTGCTGCTGGATCACCATGGGATCCCACATTATTTTTTTTTTTTCCTCACACCATGTGCCCCCCCACACCTTCCTTGCTGTGTTATAAAATGTATTCCTCCACCATCCCTGACCCTTGTATGTAATTATGCCCTATTTTAGTTGTCTTCCGTATGCGTGACACTTTGTACTCTGAGCAGTGCAAGTATACTGTGCTAAACTGCATGTGTGCAGTCAGTCTTCTTTCCAGTCTGTGTATGTACTGCAGGCACTGTCCAACTTCCTGCCTTAAAAACAAACATTAATGAGTACAATGGGGTGGTGAAGCATAGATAAAATACTACAAAACAGGCTTACAATACATCCAAGTAACTATTAAAAAAAATGAATGTTGTGATTCGTGACGTGATCGTAAATCGTGATTTGTGACTACATTTGTGACCGTGATGATGAAGAAACATGAATGCCTATGGCTGTACTTCCCCGGACCCCAATGAGGTGTGGCACAAAACTCCCCGACTTAAAAACAAACATTAATGAGTACAATGGTGGGATGGTGAAGCATGGAGAGATACTACAAAACAGGCTTACAATACATCCAAGTAACTATTAAAAAAAATTAATATTGTGATTCGTGACGTGATCGTGAATCGTGATTTGTGACTGTGACAATGAACGTGATTCGGTGTCGATGGTGTGAGATAAGCAGTATGAAACTGTATTGGGAACGCGAATGCCTATGGCTGTACTTCCCCGATGAGCTGTAGCTTAAAACTCCCAGACTTAAAAACACGCATCAGTGAGTACAATGGTGGGGTGGTGAAGCCTGGAGAGATGCTACAAAACAGGCTTACAATACATCCAAAACTGGAAAAAAAATTAATGTTCTGATTCATAACGTGATCATGAATTGTGATTTGTGACTGCATTTGTGACCGTGATGATGAAGAACATGATTCGTATCATGAGTGACTCGTGATGATGGTCCTGACTTAAAAACGCATATTAGTAAGTACGATGTTCATGCAGAATTGAGCACCGCACCTATCCAGTACTCTGAAGGGAAGCCAAAAAAACAACTGTGACTTAAGTTACAGATGGAGATTGGGCCCTAAAGAGATGCAAATGCACAGACAGATTAAGATTGCGCTGTGCACTGAAGAGATAAAGGCACAACACCTAACCAGTGCTCACCATCAGAAATTCAAATCTGGAAAAAATACCTTTGCCGGTTGGGGGCGGGCGAGGGGGGGGGGGCAGTGTACTGCACTGCTGCAGTAACAGTCACTAATACTAGTACCAGTAAACATACTACAAAGTAGTACAAAAATCACACAGCTGCATTGGATAGCAGCTTTACATTGCTGAAATTATTATGTGGCACAATAAAAGCTGTATGATTTGATGACATTGCATCACACACATACTCACACACACTAAGTAATGCATAGTAAATTGAAAACTTCGGTAATATAACCACATATTTTAAACAAACTAAAATTGCCAGCCTGGTGGTGCGGAGGTTGAGGCGCTGGACGCCACACCTCGCCCACGCCGGCTATCTGCAGATTCGGGAGCGAACCTCGGGCTGCCGGGGACCGCTGAGTGTCCGGCTATGCCTCTCCCGGGAGGGAGGGTTCTTAGTCCGCAAGCGCGACCCTGGCAGAGGCTGGGGTGTGACGGCAAGTCGGGTCCCAGGGCTGGATTGGTTGAGGGCGTGGGTCAGCAACTAATCAGCCACAAGGACTATAGGGAGGATATTGCCGACATCGGCTCACTCCTTGCGTAAGGAGCCCATAGCGTCCCGCAGGAAAAATGGAAACACCCTCACTGGACCCAGGAAGATGGAGCACCGAGACGGGGTCTCTGTGCCGGAGCCTGCCTGCAGCCCTACGGACCCTGACACATGCAAGATTCAGGGGGTCTGCCCCAACCCTGACCCCTCCCCGGGAGTATCTGTGGCAAGATGGAGGGACCAAGGATTAACAGGTAAGGCTCTGGCAGGGACTAGGCTTGATGGGCGACTCCCGATGGTGTTCCAGATGCAGGCTCTGTCTGCAAGGCAGGCCATGACAGAAATGAAGGAAACAGCAACAAGTACACAGGAGTCTACATATCAGATTGTGGCCAGTGCCACTAGCACAGTGTCCTAGGCTGTTCCTGGAAAACTTCTGTCCTTTGCCTGCAAGAAATGCATTGTGCAGCACGCTCGCCAGGCAGTTAAGTGTTCCTCCTGTTTTGCCAGCCTCCCTCTATGACCTGCATATACCTCATCAGTACACACCCGACAGATCCTGTAGACCCTCTCCCGCTGCATGACAGCTGCAGTGTTGAGGACAGGCTCCTTAATTTTGCCACCACGAGGAATCTAGAATATAGGAGTCATGCAAGCATTGGTATGCAGACGGAACCTTCAAATCAATACCGCCTCTAGTCTCACAGTTACATATTATTCATGGTGTCTGGTACAGCATAGTCATCCCCAGCATGTTCATTCTGATGTCCAGTAGGACATCTGGAAGCTATGGGCGTGTGTTGAGTGAACTGAAATCCCTGAGGCCGTAGCTGTGCCCAGATTGAACCATGACAGATTTTGAACAGGCTGCGGTTAAAGCCTCTGTTACTGAATTCCCCACTGCTGAAACCAAAGGCTGTTTCTTTAACTTCTGCCAGGTTATTTGGAGAAAGATACAAGAATTGCCTGAGATTCATCAGAGGTATGTGGCCAACAAGGAGTTTACTCTGCATATCTGCCTGTTGTCAGCGTTTGCTTATGTTCTACCTACTGACATACTCACAGTGTTTGACACTATGAGGTGCTGGGATTTTTTTTTGTGGACAATAAGGACATGTTGGCACCTCTACTTTACTATTTTGAGGACACCTGTGTTGGGCGACCAGTGGGTCATCGACGTCGTGGTCACCATAGGGCCTTATTGCAAACTGACTTCTGGAATTGCTATGACGCAGTTACAGGTGGACTGCCAAGGACAATTCTGTTGAGGGCTGACATCTAAGTTTTAACAACCAGCTTGGTGCCAGTCATCTGAATATTTGGAAATTCATTCAGGCACTGAAATCTAAGCAAAATATGAATGAGTTAAAAACAGAGCAATACATTTCTGTGCAGGATCCCCCTCGACCAAGAAAATAGTATCAGGATACTGCTAAGTGCATTACTGCACTGGTGCAAGAGTATGGAACACGCACAGAGTACTATTATCTCCGCGGCACAGCACACAGTTTCCAACTTCAGTGTGTGCATGGAACTGATTACTAGTAACTACTGTTTGCAAGCCAATACGTTCTTAATGTGTGCATTCAGTGAGTTTTCTCACTGTGCCTTCATGCATTTTAGTGCTCGTTTTCAAGGTGAATTCATAATAAAAAAAAAATTAACGATGGTCCTTGCTCATTTGGATTACAATGCAGCCTGAGATACCTGCGTGCAGGTATCTATTTACGAGGTCCACTCCTTCCTAAGGAATGCAGAACAGGGTCAGAGAACACAACTGAAGCTACTGATGAGGGAGAAACTTCATGTTACAGGTAAAAGCATACTTTAAATAAAACACACAAAGACTGTCTTGCCTGCACACAATTATTTTAGAAGCCTTTGATAAAGAAAGATAAAGACATAGGCACTGACACACTGGGTAAGGTTTTCAGAATGCTAGTAAATTGTTAATGTCGGTATTGTATCTGTAAATGTATAACTTGTGTGACAAATATAAATGTTGGCAAAGTTTTTAATAGAATCCTGCCATAGACACAGAATAAGCTCAGACTGTACTGCTTTTACATCAATGCTGTCATTGATTTCACAATACACTTTTATCTTTGTGGTGAATAGACTACTCTGTTTGACCGCAATGTTTTTCCTTGCGCAGAATTGACAAGAAACCAGTCATGATGGAGAGGAACTTGGTGAGCACCCTAGGTGCCAAGGAGATGCTGTATGGCATTACCTTTAACTGATAAGGGATGCCACCAATGCAAAACCAGAGGCAATGCTGGTAGGAAAGACAGAATGTAATGTGTTGTCCTGGAGGTCCAGGGAGCAGAACCACACTCCAGAGGAGGTACGATCTGGTCCAGATAGACCATACGAAAATCCACCCGATTGTGAACTTGTTCAGACTGTGCAGATGCCAGATGGGGAGCCAAACCTCCATCAGCTTCGGAATCAGGAATTACCTGGACACAGATCCATGAGAGATCAGAACAACCAGGACAGGCTCAATGGCCCTGCACACTAAAAGTTGAGCAATCTTGCTCTGCAGTGCAGTTAGCATGTCCTCTGCACCATGGACTCCATGGTGCCCGGGGTCAGCAAGAAGGGAGAGTCTCAAAATCAAGAAACAAACTAGAACCCACCACTTCAAAACCCACTTATACAATGTAAGAATGGACCACCATGGAAAGTTCACCAGATGGTTCTACTGACTCTGCTGCTGAGGCTGATAGCCGGAACCACAAAAGGAGCTCTTCTTCAGCTTAAAGGCCTGCCAAGTCTGCTTGGGTGAAGCCACCAAATTCAAGTTGATTTATAATGGGTGAAATGGTCCTCCACCACAGAGCCAGAGAGGTCAGTGTCTAAGAAAGGTGTGCCCACTAGCCTCTGAGTGACCATGGAGACCTGTAACCAAGCCCTTCGGCACATGGACACGGCCATAGCCACAGCTTAGGAGCAGGAGTCAACTGTGCCAACAAATGTCTGCATCTGGTGCAGAGGCAGCATCTCTGCATGGCTGGAAGCCAGGAACAGAGGCATAAGATCAGTACAGACAGCAAATAAAGTGTAACAAAAATGAGTCATCATGGCATAACTGGACTGCCAAAGGCCCAAAGAAGCTGCTCCATAGACTTTACGGGCCAGTCCTGCTTCTTGGATTCCTTGTCAGGCAGCTCGTCTGCATCTCCTTGGAACTTCTTCCTGAAGGCTGAGTGCAGTTCAAGCCCTACAGCCAAGGGATGCTTGGAGAACCCCCGGGATAGCATACTTGTGGACCCAGTGGGCAAGGGGTGCTGGACAGGACAATGGGTGCTGCCAAAGACTGAGCACCTGACCCAGTACAGCCTCAGCAATCAGGAATGCCATGCAAGGGGAGTCTTCCCTTTCCAGAATATCCACAGGGGGTAGGATTCCCTCTTATGCATTTGTCTTCAAGGGCAGACATCTCCTGCAAAAGAGGAGTGAAGGATACTAGCTTGTTTGTCAAGGAACCACCATGCGTCAAGTTGGGATACAATTGACTGGGATTGAGTACTCAACCTCTGAGTCAGTCACAGTCATTGAAAAATTGCTAAAGCTGCTTCTCAGGATTGTGGAACACCCTTCTGTCAGGGATGGCAACCAACAGGCACCAAATCAACTCGAGCACAGTTCAAGAGTCCTCCTTGTTGGGGGGAGGGGCCCCATGTGTGGCAGCAGTGTAAGATGGAGGGATCACAGGCACCTCTGGCCATGGCCCTGAGGGCACCAGCACCCTAGTGAGAGCTGAAAGAGCGGAAAAAAAGGACCTACACTGCCCTGGGTCAGCAAGAGCCCAGTGCTGTCACTGAAGACTTCATACTTCCTTCAGATTTGACACCAGTGATCCTCTGAAGAGGGTGAGGAGCACGATGGGTGTCATAAGCCACACTGACCAGAGCGGAAGCAAGATCAAGAGCGGTACCACGAGTACTACCTTGACTGGTGATCCCCTTGAGGTTGTCGGGTATCCACTGGCAGCACTGTGTACATCATATACTTTGGCAGCGACTCTACAATGGAGAGCCATGTAGTAGGCACCTGTAGAGGGAACTCTGGTGGAGGCTCAAATGGAGTTGGCTTGACTGGGACACCTGTGGAAAGATCCCCAGCCAGGGAGGGCAATGGCAGAATCAGAGTCTTTGAGAAAGATGAAGTCTCTCCTGTATCAGACTTCTGGTCAACCAGCTCGAGAGAAATCTTAACCGGCTCCTCAACCTCAGTTGATGTCCAATGCACCAGCGGGGGCTCATGGCAGCAGCGACCAAGCCTTCGACCAGAGGAAGCTCGACCAAGGTAGACTGGTTGGGAGAGCTGAGCAATTGGGAAGAGCAGGAATTCTCTTCTGCTCACGATTAATGGTGGTGGTGGTGGTGTTGCCTATGATTTTTCTGCAAGACATGCTCTCTCCATGTACATGTCTCGAAATTCATGGCCAGTCCCTCTGGGACCATGGGCAAGGCTGAAGAGGAGCTCCCTGCTGCCTCCTCTGCTATGGCCTCAAGACAGTCTGTAGACTTGGCAGTCACCAGGGCCTGTCAATGTTTTTGAGGCCTATCTTGTAGGAAACACACCTTCCATTCTTCCAGGGATGAAGGATACATGGCCTTGCAACTAGGGTACCCACTAACATAGTGGTTCACTACTGGCAGTACAGGCATGTGGCATGCGGATCTATGGCCAACCTCTTGTCTGTACAAATCGCGCCTCAAACACTTTTTTTTGTGGTCCACAGTGCTTAAAGCACTGACTGGAAGATGAGAATCAAGCTTAAAGACTTACAGAAAATATTGAGAAACTGACAACATTTTAGCATATGAAAACTGGTTTTCCCCAATATGCTGCAGAAGGAGAGGACCAGTGCCGGAGGACAACTTGCATGGTGGGAGGAACCAAGCCTGAAGTGGTCTGGTGACTCAGCTAAGTCCAGTATATTCTGCCTAGGTTTGGGCAGTGAACTGAATCCTGGTAAATAAAAAAAAGTGTGCTATGGTGTGTGTTAATGATTGTGTCAGATGTGGGAGGGGAGTTTGTGTCATGGTCAATGAGTGCATCCCACCCTCAAAATCAATACTGCACTGCCACCTGATTGAAGACTGGAGGGTGGGGACTGAGCCTGTCACTGGATCCAGCAGTAGAGCAAAAGAAACAAGCATTTGTCAATGCCGAATGCTGGCTTGCTGGCACTGGCATTGGTAGTGCAGGAGTTAGAGGGATGCATAATAGGAATGGCACTTAAGTACTGAACTGACACCAACCCCACCCTGCAGAGACCGACAGGCGTTGGGGGTCTGCCTCTGGATCATCGGACATAACGCTCATGCCATTTCATCTCACACTACCCTGCCGACACGGACAGGTGTTGGGGTGTGCTTTGGGGTCTTACACTCATCCCATTTCATAAGGTAATATGCTGAGGTGGGTGCGGTACAGGAGAATGGGGTGAACACTGGGCCCAGACGACCGCAAGACACATCTTGATGCCTGTCAGTGGCTGCAGGGTGGGGGTGGAATGGCATGTGTATTACGGGCGATGATCTCAAGTCACACCCATTGGGTGTCAGTCTGTACGGAGTAGGGCATTATGGTTGGAAACCGTAACGCCCTGGGCGTTTGTTATTTTCACTCCAGATTTGCAAAATGGGATTTTTGTGACTCCACGTCATGAACAGTCGCACTATCATTTCATTACTCAATCTGGAAAGGTGGTTTTGCACAACGACTGCGCCATTTGGCGCCAAATGTGTGAAAATGTATTTCTGGCAGGATGAGAAAAATGACAGCTATACTGTTCGTGAGGTGGTGTGAAAAAATGGCAATGTTGAAAATCTAGAGTAAAAATATTAAAAAGTGGCAAAGTTACGAACGTGTGTAGAAACTGTGCAACGCACGCCTGTAACACAATAATGTTTTGGATTTTTTTCACCAAATTTTCAACATGGGAATTTTTGAACCTATGATATCTATATATATATATATATATTTTTTTTTAAATGCAACAAATGTGGGTCTGGTTTGGCCAAGATAGAACTACTATCTTATGACCAACTCGAGAGACAGTACTATTATCTTGCAAAACTGGGTATGTCACAATGGAATACTGAACCAATCGGAAAGCAGTTTTAACAATGTTGATGATGACGTCACAATAGCAATGTGCAGAACAAAAACCAGCATATTAAAGATGCTCTGTAGAGTTAGCAGCTTTCTACTTCACATTTATTATAATTGTATTGGCTTGCACTATACTGAGTGTACCGATTTGTAATGTATTGATTTCTCTCTTGCTGAGCTACTGATCAGAAGGGCACAGTTTACATTTTGGACTTTTTTTCTAACTTTTGATCCATACGGTCATAAAACCACCTCAACACCTATTGTATAAATCAAATATGACATGGGTGAGAATGAGACCGTAGAAAAATCTTCATTCGTCATACCTAACCTCTTTTGACCTCACTCCTGGGTTTGCCACTTGTGAGGTCATGAGGTCAAGTATATAGCTCATAAAGATATTTCTTCTATCTTAATCTCTCCCATGTCATATCCTACATTTATATATCTAGCTAATTAGCTTGCTAGCTACCAAGCTATCGAGAGAGCCAACAACAGCTGCTTCTGTATGCATCAGCTTGCTGTGTAAGGCTTTATTTGTTCTATTATTGTGATGTAAGTGGCGTAATGCACTAAAACTAAGAGGTAGCATAAACACTAAGAGGTAGTATGGAGTGTGTGGGCATGGGTGACACACATCACAATAATCTAACAAAAAAATACTTACACATCACACTAATGCACACACACATTTTAGCTCTAACCAACTCTTGTTTATAGGAGTTGGAAGAAAAAAGGGCACTGCATTAGGGGTGCTTGGGATCCTCTGGAATCCTTTCCATCTGTGAATATCAGAAATTTTCAGAGTCTGATTCTGTCCCTCATCCAATTTAAGGCTTAGGAGCGGAACAGGGGACGGAATCAACATTTCCAGTTCTGCATCCAACTCCACACAGTTGGTCACCAAACCTCCTCCCACCCAGTATAGTCCTGCCTTTAGTAGGCAAAAGTCATCTCCTCTTGCCTCCCTACCTTAAGCCAGTGCTAGGGTGCCCTGGCTGTTGTCATCACTGGTGGTGTGGCTCCAGGAGGGTTGCAGGCTGCACTGCAATACCACTACATGAGCTACCAAAGGTGGTGAAGCAGAAGGAAGGGCAGATGAACGTGAACACCGGCTGCATCAGAGAGTAAGCAAGCCCAGAAACACTGCACAATCCCTGATCCCAGCATCCTAGCTGAAACTATGGTGGCAGAGCCCCAAAGCATGCAGCATGATACGGGCATCCCTCAGGCCCTGGCAATGTGACTGGTTACTCTGAATCCCACAAACTAGACGGGCTGGATGGGGACTACTGTACAATCTCCGGACAGAGCCATAGAAACATAGAATTTGACGGCAGATATGGACTGCTTGGCCCACCCAGTCAGACCATTTTTACCCATCTACATTACCACCGCAGACCATGCTTGCTCTATGGTTCTTTCTCCCTCCCTCTCCACTATTATTCCTTTTTGCCTATGCTATGCATTCTTGAACCCAACCACTGTTTTCACTCCCACCACCTCCTCGGGAAGGCTGTTCCAGGAATCCACCACTCTTTCTGTGAAGAAGTACTTCACATCTTTTCTGAATCTACACCCCTCCAGCTTTACAGCAGGTCTCCTTGTTCTTGAGCACCTTTTTTTCTGAACAACACTTCCCCTCCTGTACCTTATTTATCCAGCAAGGTATTTAAAGGTCTGTCCTATCCCCCCTCTCTTCTAGGGTGTACATATGGAGGTTCTTTAGTTTTGCCTTATAGGGCTTTGAATGCAGACCCTGCACCATTTTAGTTGCCCTCCTCTGGACCGACTCCACTCTGTGTCCTTTCAGGGATGTAGTCTCCAGAAAACTGGACACAGTACACTAGGTGGGGTCCTACCAGCAATCTATATAGAGCAGGGGTTCTCAAATGGTGAGGCCAGCCTCCTTGGGGAGGCCCCCAACCTGTTCAAGGGGAGGCTCAAGCAAGTCTGAAAAAGTACTGTACTTAAATTTTGAGTTTTATATATTTTGTGTAAAGAGATGAAGCAAACAGAAGGAGGATAAAAGTAGTCGAATTTTATGTATTTATTTACTAATAGGTGACAAGGAAAGGTGAATGAGCCAAGGCTCATTTAAGGTGTACCCAGGGAAGGGTAGGGAGTGAATACATTTCAAAAGGTAACTGCAAAATAATCAAGAAATACACGATAAACAATAGTGCAAACACATATGAACAATAAACTAATAATGAGTGGTGGTAATTGATCAATTTGTAGGCTGATGGCAGAACAGCCCAAATACAAGGGTTGAGCATAGAAGTGCTAAGAGCAATAGCAGGAAGGAGCAAAGTAATCCCAGAGAAGCTGCTTAGGGGCAGGGAAGGAGGGGGAGAAACAAAGTATGTAGGAAGGTAATTTCATACAGAGAGGAACAGAGAAAGTAGTCCGACCCATGAAGGTACTGCAACAAGGGGTAACGATGGTTCAAGAATGAAATTATTGGAGCAAGTAGGCTGGGGGGGTTACAATAAGCTAAATAATATTTGTTTATTTTTTATTCAGATAACACCGTTAAGCACAGGAGCTCTTTTTCAAATGTCCCACGTCAGTACAAGACAAGGAGCTGAATGTGAGCCAAGTATTCAAAGGGGTTTCCATTTATTCAAGGTGTACTGCACAAAGTACAGTATGTAATTTTTCTTTGGAGAGGCCCAAGATTATTTCAGTTTTTGGGGGAGGCTCAAAATCTTTTCCATGGATTTGGGGAGGCTCACTTTGACAAAGTAAGAACTATTGATATAGAGGCAACACTACCTCCCTCTTTCTGCTGGTGCTGCACCTTCCTTACACTCCTCAGCATCCCACAAGCCCTCCCAACTGCCTTGTCCTACTGCCTGGCCACCACTAGGTCATCAGATTTGATTACCAACAGGTCTTTTTCCTGCTTGGTAGTCGTCAATACTCCTCGACCCGTTTTGTACTCTGCCCCTGAGTTTTTGTGCCCAAAGTGCATTATTTTGCACTTTTTCACACTGAAACCCAGTTTTTTATTTATTTATTTTTTTTTTTACAATTTGGCCAGAACAGACGCACTAAAACAAAACTTGTTTTTAGGTGCGTCCTGGAGCACAGGGAAGTTAAAAACTTGCTCATAGTCACTCAGTACACAAGTGGTGGCTGTAGGATTCAAACCCACTTCTCCAAGTTCTCAGTTCAGTGCTCTTAACCTCTGTACTATACTGCCTCCCAGCTGCCATACCCTTGACCACTCCTCAAATATTCTCAGGTCTCTGCTCATGTTTTCTACTCCCCCCCCCCACCGAAGTGTCCACCTTATTGCAGATTTTTGAGTCATCCAACAAAGAAGCAGACTTTCCCTTCTAACTCCTCTGCAATGTCATTTATTAAGACATTAAAGAGGATCGGTCCTAGCACAGATCGCCAAGGCACCCTGTTGTTCAAACCATCCTTCCTCAGAGTGAACTCCATTTACCACTACCCTCTGTCGCCTATCCCCTAACCAATGTCTTGTCCAGTTTACCACCTTTGGACCTTTACATACTGATCTTCCGCGTGGAACTGTGTTGAAAGCCTTACTAAAATCTAGGCATGCCCCTGTTCACCACTCCACCCCGACCTAGTTTCTTTGTCACCCAGTCAATGAAATCTGTCAGATTCATTTGACATGACCTCCCTCATGTGAACCCATGCTGCCCCGGGTCTTGTAACCCACTGGATTCATGCTATTCCACAATTCTTTCCTTCAGCTGTGATTCCATTAACTTTCCTACCACCGATGTCAGACTGACTGGCCTATAATTGCCAGCCTCCTCTCTGCTATCACTTTTGTGTAGTGCGACTACATCCGCCCTCCTCCAGTAATCCAGAACCCCTCCCGTTTCCAGTGAACTGTTAAACAGAAATGTCAGAGGTGCAGCCAGTATCTCCCTGAGACCCCTTAATACCCCTGGATACATCCTGTCTGGTCTCACTGCTTTGTCCATCTTCAGATTAACGAGTCCTATCAGGACTCTCTCTCCACAGAAAATGGACTAGTGTCCTCCACCATCCAAATCTTCTATTACTTTTTGTGGTCCTTCCCCTAATTCTTCCTATGTGAGCACTGAAGAAAAGTATTTGTTCAGGATGTCTGCCTTTTCCTGGTCCCCCTCTGCACAGAACCCTCTTCCCTTTTTAACCTTACAGTCCCACCAGTCTTCCTCTTTTCACTTACTTACCTAAAAAAATGTCTTGCCCCTTTCATTACCTCCTAGACTGTTCCCTCTTCAGTTTGTGCCTTTGCACTCCTTACTGCAGTCTCTGCTTCCTTGTTTCCCCTGATAAGCCTCCCCATCCTTCTCCCGCTGGGTTTCTTTATACCTTCTGAATACTACCCTTTCAGCCTTTACCTTTTCAGTCTCCTCTTTCGAGAACCACAGCAGTCTCTTTTTCCTCTTGCTTTTGCTCACTTGTTTGATGCAGAGATTTGCTGCCTTTACTGTTATCCCTTTTAGCTTCACCCACTGTTCCTCCATCCCACCCAGTATTTGCCCACCTTTATAAAATCTGCCCTCCTGAAGTTCAGGACCCTCGCCCTTGTGTGGTTCAGTTCTTCAGTCCTCCTTATACTGAACCACACCGTATGGTGATCACTGGTCCCCAGGTGGGTATCCCCGCTTGACTTCCACAACACTATCCCTGTTAGTGGCAGGTCCAGTATTACTGCATCATGAGTGGGTTTCACTGCCTAGTTGCTGGATGAACACCCCCTGGAGAGAGTCCAGGATGTTCCTGCTTCTAGCTCAAGCCACCTCAGGGAGGCTCCAACCTACATCCAGCAGGCTGAAGCATACTTCTCAACCTTTCATCACTCAAATGTGTGACAGTACGTGTGACAAATGGGCAAAATGTGAGACACACCATCCAAAATGACACTGCAAGCTCAGAACAGAGTCAGTCTGTGCACTTATGTTATTCATGTTTGCTGATAAGCGGTAGCATAGATTATTACAATTTCTGCATTGAAGTTTCAGTGGGCAGTGTGAAATATTACCTGTTCCATATGACACAGAGGGTTTCTGAGAGGTAAAATGAGTGGCGTGCCTCGTAATGTGTGACAGTTGAGGGTATGGGCTGAAGTCCCTCACTTTACCCCCGATTTCTGCCATCATGCCCACCATGAATGCAGAACTGCAACGTGGAGCCCCTGGAGTACTAAGGTCAGAGCCACAAAAGGGAAGGACAGGGCTAGGAGGAAGTTAGGCAGAGAAAGGCCACATCAGTGGACACTTGAAAAACATGGTGGTATAAAAAATAGCCCTGTTAAGCTGCCTTAGCAGTTTCCTCCTTGATAATATCATCAGAAAGCTTTACCACAGGCACAGTAGCTCCTTATTTAGGGCTGGACATGAGAACACTCCAAATACTGCACACATCACCTCTAGAAAGCGCCAGACAAACACAGCTAGTGGATCTGAATAGGGAAACAAATCTTCTGGGAGATGTGTCAGATACTTGGCAAATGGCAACATGGTTGCCACGTATGAAACAAGTGGTTTCCCTAGCAACCCTAATTCTGACGTGCAAATCATAATTTGCCTGACTGCCTACCATCCAGGCTTCATCACAGAGGTCAGGCATGAGACAGCTCGTCATTAGCCAGGTATCATACTACCAGCAGAAGTACACTTGTCACCAATATGAAAGAAGTGAAAGAGGAACTACTGCAACAGCTAAGTGCTACGTCTTGTATATAAGTGACCTCAAAAATATAATTGGTTGTTTTTACCAATAATTTATGTCCGTCAATAACATCAATATGCCAGTTTCCTCTTTGCATTTTATTTTGTTTCTGAATGGAGATGTGGTTCTTAAGTTTTAAAAGTTCCTGCGCCTTTATCACACCCACCATAAAACAATAAATAATAAAAATAAAGACATTTGTTTGGTGCTGTGCTGTTAATTATCACAAATGTAGGCTAGCACAATCTGAATACATTTACAGTATGACTCCAGAATGGGCAGTCAAAAAAATAACCTAAAACAGAGATTTTTTTTTAGTTTAATTGCTGGTGGAGATATTTATTCACAAGTCATTAACTACAATATTAGTAATAAAAACAGTTTTCAAAATATCTGCGAAAATTAAAAAATATACAGATTATTAAACGAAGGATTGCACAAATATATTATTGATGATGTAAGCCCCCTCTGGGAACCTACTTCAACTTTGTCCCTGGGTTTAGCTCGCCTGGTCTCTGGGACCCCTGCTGGCCAGAGAGACAGGAGGACAGGGCTATACAAAGGAGGTTTTGGTGCAAAGGGAGAGCCAGTGAGGAGAGGAAGGAGGTCAGGAGGCAGCCAGTGTTCGGCCAGAGGGCTAAGGGGACCAGGGTGGGGCGACTGCAACCCCGACCCACCGCCCTTGAAGATATGTGTACCCAGAGTCGGAGACCATCCTGTGCTGCTGAGTTTGTCCGCTGTGTGTGGGGACCGCCACACCACGTTGGGAGACAGGGCCCAGGGAGTAGAGGAGCCTGCACCATGACCCCTGGCACCAAGGCAGGGCAGCATGATGGGTCCCTGTGTGTTTAGGCCTGGCAGTTGCCATGGTGTCCAAGGTGTGCAGGTCAGTTGTGGCAATCGGCCTGTTGGGGGGTGCAGTGGTGGCAGCCTGTATTCCATCACGAAGAAGCCCTCGTCCTACTAAGAAGAATTGTGGATGTGCCCAGAACCGCCCAGAGAGAGAGAATCTGTGGAGTATTGGTGCAGCGTGGAGAGACCAGGAAATAGTTTGGGGAGGCGTGGGAAGAAGATTATGTTCCCAGCTGCAGTTTGGGTCAAGCGAATCAGTGCTGGAGGGATCTTTGAGATGTTGATCGTGTTGAGGCCTGCTTGGCCTGTGGACTAAAGCTTGCCACCGCCATCATTTGGACAACAGCATTATTTGGCTCCTTGGAGTGCCTGTATAGATCCCTGGATCAAAGTATGCTGTACACTGGTTTCGTCCACGAAAACTGTGGATTGCCCACCATATAGTGCTACCTCAACTGCTCCACGAAATGGTTACCAGGTTTTTTTTCATGTAAATCAGTTTGGAATCTTCCAATCTGTGGAAGATGGACTTGATTTCTGCTTTCTCATCTTAACCAAAGTTTGTACCCCAAGCTGCTGCGGGTTGAAAACTGCCTGGACTATCAGAGTAAACCCAGGTAAATGAGCTACAGTATGCTTTTCTGGACTGTGTTCCATGGCTGTAACTGCCCCCCTTTACTACCTGGAATACCCCTAGACAGCTGGGGGGCTTACACTGACAACTGTACAGTTCATTTGTTTTGATGACTAACGAGTACTGCTGCTTTAGACAGGTTTCAAAATGTTCTTTTCTGAGGTGGAGCTAACCATGGATGGGAGATGCTCCTCATCAAATCTCTGTTTACAGACCTATTGATATACAATTTAAACACTGAAATTTTGCTACCTTCAGTACAAAATCGAATAACAATATTAAAAAAGGTGTCACCACCACTGATCTATGAAAATAGGCATTGTCTAGACTGCTTACCCGGTTAACAAAAGCTAAATAAATAAATGAGGGGGACTGCAACACGTCTTCATCAACAGATTTCTTCAAACTTCAGCAGGGCCCTCTGGATCAGGCCCACCACCATGCCAGAGTTAGTCTGCTATGACTGCACCAACTAACAAGACGACAAAAATCAGAAAAAAATCTGCAGCAGCTCTGTAGAGACAATCAGAACTTAGAAAAGAAAACAGGAATTTTCCACCAGGTTAGTCACTGCTAAAAGGTCCACTCAGACTGGTAAGCAAGTGAGGGATACAACTGGACAGGCAGACCAGGCACTAGCCACCTCGAGTAAACTTTTCAAGAGAACAATCATTTTAAAGTCGGACTGTAGAACCTCAAAGAAAGTTATTAGGGAGTGAAGCTGGCTCCATGGTGAACAGCGGTGGGGCACCTGCCTGGTGCGCTGCAACCCAGGTTCAAGCCCTGAGCCCTGGACATCAGAAGCGGAGACCAGTGGGGAAGGTGAGAGAGCTTCCACATGTACATTCTCCTCCAACGAAAGGGTGCTGTGGAGCACCTTTTGGAGAGTGACACCTACTGGTGTGCAGAGCTTTGCTAGCATGGGTGATCACACATTGGCTGGCTATGCCTCCAAGGAACTGCCACGGTGCATGCCACTAGGGTGTAGGGAGGGGCTCAGAAAGCAGAAACTAGCACCCATCTCAGTCTGCCTAATGATGGCTGCCTAGCCCCCCCCCTCCAAAGCCACAGTCCCACATGTGCACTGATCCCCCCAGCCCTGTACACCTTGGAGGACCCCCCCCTTCCAGAAGTGCTACTCCCCTCCTCTTCCCAAGGAAGAGGGCCCCCCTAGCAGGGATAAGCCAGACCCTCTGTGGATGCAGGGACAACCTGGGGAGCCAGGTGGCAGCAAGCAGCAGCGAAGGGTGAAACTGACGGGCACACAGGGACATTTAACAGCCAGGAGTGGGAGGCTGGGGATTGTAGGGGAAGGTGCAAAAAAAAAAAAATTAGGCAGCAGTACCTGTGTTAGTATGAGCCCTACAGGGATTCAAATCAGAGGACCCATTATGTTTTGAGACTTGACTAACACACTTGTTTAGAAGGATCCCCCAAAAATAAAAAATAAAACTGCTTTAACAATAGAGCAAAACTCCCTGGAAAGTTACTTTGGACCCAATGCCCTACATACAATCACCATCCACTTTACTCTGGTCTCTCACTGGAATTTGGCACTGCAAACCACCAGAAGAATGACAGAAATGCTTGCTGGTGACACCATGATCCAAGTACATTAGGATCTGGCGTTCACCACACAGACTCAGGGTAAATCATCCGAGGAGTATTCCCTTTGCCTTCTTGCTCCCTGCATGTCTTCAGTTTGGGGGGTCGTGGGGGAGACATACATCTTTACAAACCCCCAGAAAGTAGGGAGGCTGGGAGAGAAAATAAGAGAACAGCAGATGTCAGAGGAGTCCTTGGACAAACCCGACCCCTAAACAGAGGGGTAGTTTGGAATACCAGATATGCATGCGCAGTTTTTGTCACAGCATAATGGAGCTAAGTGATAGCAACACAGAGGGCTTACGACTTTGTGCTGTAAACATAGCCAGATTGCCTAGTGGAGTGATCTGCCGAGAATGACTATAGGGAAGTAAGTGTTTAACAATATTTGATAATGATTATGACAGAAGATATGTTTTTACTGCACTTCCTCAAAGGCAAGATGGCTGTGGGCTGCTGTGGTTCTAAAACGATGTTCCGAGGCATGCAGTCTATTATATGGACACTGTGGAGCATTCTACAGTAAATGGCAATGGACTGAACATAGACTTTTAAGGTCTGCTGTCTGCCAGTTTTGCAGAGATTTTCTGTTACTCATTGCAATGTTTAATTTGTTCTCGAAATTTTGCAATAATTCAAAGTAAACACCATGGGCAGCTTGTTACACCACATACATTAACAAGATCAACTGTTTACCAGTCTTCTGGGATATTCAGTCTGTACAGTAATGGGGGCGTGTACAGCTAATTACTGTATCTCTCAGACCCAATTCTGACTTGCAGCACAATAACTCAGAGTCAAATAATGAACATACCACTACTTGTGTTGCAAAATGCCATCTGCTGGGGTGGGTAATAGTTCATCTTACATCAACTGTGTAGAAGAAATAGCACACCCAATCCTGTCAACTGCAGGATACACTATCCTGTATTAATGTTTCTTTTGAAACTATTAATGTAGACTGACTGCTTACTGTATATGCACATTACATACTAAGAAACATACCAAGGAAGTCAACAGAAGATGGAGGCCATGAAGCCCATGTTAACTGCTCCCCGCGTTTTTCACAGGTAGTAATCCAGACTTCTGCCCTGCGGAATATATTTGCCTAAATTTGCTTTAAAGGATAATTTGGTGTTGCTATTGATTAAAGATCCTGGCTGCCTATTCCATAAGCCTATAAGTCTGTGTAAAAAAAAGTGCTTTTCCTATCTGTCCTAACATTCCATGACTCAGCTGATATATAAGTCCCCTTGTGTGATATGGATTCTCTTTAAATTCCAGTTACAGTTCTTCCATTAATTCAGCATCTTCGACATGTCATTTGTAAGCAGCATGTCTCTCCTCATGTCCAGACTCATTAAATGTATATACCTTAGCCTCTCCTTGTAAGACTGAGCACTCAACCCCCAAATCATCTTCATAGCCAGTCTCTGAATTCGCTCCACTTATGGGTCCCAAAGCTGAATCGCATAGTCTAGGTAGGGTCGTACATAATATCTACACAATGGCAATTTAATGGTATAGTGGAGTGTTGTTCTGTATAGAATTCCATCCCTTTCAAAATGCTGTTGTACCACAGTTCAAAGGTCATGGAATGTGATTCTATCCCTACTGTGGTAGAACAGCATTCTAGAACCTCTAGAGACTGCATAAGTCAGTTTCATTTTGAAAGCAAAGAACTCACAAACAACTATTTCACAAAGTACTATACACTATAAAAATACAGGGCTAGCAACTCTATGTACAACCTGTGTGTTTGCCACCTCAGGTTCCGATTCCACGGATCTCTCAAGCTTCACTCTCGAGGTCAGAGGGAATCAGGACCCTTGTGTAGCAGGACACACTTGTGCATACTTGCCCATCCAGTATTCTCTATTTATATTCCTGCTATTTATATTCTGTCTGATGCAGTTAAGTATTTTGTCTTCTCTGAAAATTGCCTTGGTGCACCGTCTGCCTGGGATGAGCCCTATTGATAAAAAATTCCAGGTACAGTACTTTTACATTGTAATATGTGCATTTCTTCAAGGTTTTTAGATTCTGAGTGCGTCAGTTTGCATTTATCAGCACTGAATGTCATACCTCATTTATTGGCCCATGTAATTATGTATTTGCTCATTTCTTTTGGTCTCAATATTTCCCAATTTAATGTTGTCGTCATAGTTTTCTACCCATGCGCCTATGCAATTCTGCAGGATATATGTATATACACATTCATATTTGAAATAATATGGCCCTACTTACCAAACCCTAGGCAATGTACTGTTACATGCTGAAAATAATAAATGTAAGCCCTCCCCCCCACAGCAGCAGCTCATCATCAGCTAGGTTTTAATACCTGGTTCTCATGGCATGGTCCCTGGCAGTACTCTGTTAAACTCTCCAGTGTCTGGTTGATCAGTGCAACATTCTTCTCATTGATGTAGAGTCCCAGGAGACCCAGCCCTCCAGTTGTGCTGCCACAGATACAGTCCAGGAACTGTAGCGTCTCACACACCAGGTTATAGTTTGTCTTGTTGTTCTGACAACGCAGGAAATTCTGTAGTAAAATTTAAAAAAAAATACATGAAGGTGAATTGCCAAAGAGAGATTATGTGCATTAGTCAAGCGCAGCACTGACAATTTTAAACAATTATTTTATTATTACACTGCAAAATGCACTTTTGCAGCTTATTTTGTACATGTGAATCTCTTGCACATGCTCAAAGTATGAAATTAATGCACCTCCCTCTCCACAGCATTAGGACTATTCTTTGCAAATTAAGTTGTAACCCCTAGATGGCGCTATCCCAGGGGCTACTACCCCTGCCTGATTTGCCACTAACAGGTTGAGGGGCCTGGATCCAATGGCGGGTGCCTCCACCCAGAGGTCAGGGTTTGCAATAGTTAAACTAACTTGGTCACAGCCCTCTGGGACACTGCAACCCCTTTCTTCCCACTAGTGGCCCACACAATATATCAGAATTACCTTCACAGTATACACTTACCCCAGGTCTGGTTCGGCACTGGGACCTCCTGTGAAATGAGATACAGTGCAACAATCACAGTACAGTACTTTAACATAGACAAATACCTCAGGCATATAACTTTGCTGAAACAAGCAGCTCTGATTTATTTAGGGGGATATAACAAGGACAGGGGAAATCAGGTTAATTAGCTTATCACTCTAATAATCTACCTATGGCTCTGTGCACAGGCCTATCCTATCAATTACTGTCCCTGGTACCCAAGCCCTAGTGGCTAGTCCAAACCGTGGCAGCTGGTGGGGCCCTTTCACACAGAGAAAAGGAGAATTAAACAGTCAACAGTACAGTAATTCCATTTGGATTTAATGTGGCAATTCAACAGGGGCGACCCTGAATTAGTACTCACGACCTCCAAATAAGATAGGGTCCTTCAATGTCCTTGAGGGCTCACTTGAGGTACACAAACCTCTTCACACATCCATATAAAGCACTATACCAGGCAGGCTGCATCTCTGTCCCGATGTAAATTACTGCACAATACCGGGAGAACACACAGCAGATTCAGTTCCTGACAGACCGAGTGCAATTTTCAGCAATTCCTCCAGTCTTCTACAGGGTGAGCCTGGTTTCTACTCTTCAGAGATCCTTTGATTCTTTTCACAGGACGGACTCGGTCCTAACAAGCTGTTACACAAGCTGCAGACCGGAACTCTGGGCCTTACACCGTTTTTGACTAAAACTGCACACTGAAAAAGCACAGGGCTCCTTCCTTCTTTACTGCCAAAGCTCAACTGAAACTCCAACTGACAAAACTGGGCACTTCCTTTGAGTTCCTCCCAGTTCTTGACTGGATTGGCTGTCACTCACAATAGACTGCTGCTGTTGGTCCAAAAGGCACTGAAGTCTAAACTACATCTCCCAGAGTCACTGCCCATACAATCTCTTGTGGCTGGCTCAGATTATGAGTCCAAGTTCTGATTCGTCCAAGGCACCATTTTAGAGCTAGCTTACCCCACACTGATTGGTCCAGTTCAGCAGTTCAAAACTAGAATGGGGAACTAGCAGACACAGTTCTGACTGCAAAGAAAGCAGGTTAGACAAACTGTAATTTCATTATTACTCTAAATAATTTCTGGCAAACAGTTACATCTTTCAGATAGGTTCCTTTGCACTCCTAGTGACTGCAAAATGAAGAGAAATTGGCAGCTTGAGTGGTACTCAAAGAACACACAGTCCCCATACAAACTAATTATGTCTGCAAGCAGACAGCTCTTAAAGAGACAGTACCAGAGGTTCTAAAACACTCACTGATAAATGGCTTAAATGCAAACACCATTCAGGCTTGGAGCATTCAACAAGCTCCTGAAGTCTTTTGGGAACCCCCATTTGCAGGGGTTACAAAGTTATAATACACAAAGCCATCCCAGTTGGTTGCCAAAAATCTGCCAAGTTTACCCCTGCCATGCTGATGCCACTGGGTATCTGCTACCTATATCAAAATGCCAATGACTGAAAATGGGGCAGTGCTTTATACTTTGATCCAGGCACTCCAGGTTCCCAAAGAGCCTGGCTTCCAGACTCTGGGCCAGAGAGAGGAGCCACTAGAGAGATGTTTGCTATGGGAAAGTATCCAAACCAATCTCCTCATCAGTTGTGGACAGCCTGTGCACATAAAGTCCAGATTTAAGTAATTACTTTTTTGGTAAAAAAAAAAAAAAACCTTTTAAATTAAGAACAACTAAAATGAGTCCTCCAGAGTTTCAGAAACTGCTGTTCTGTAGCTCGCCAAATAAAAACAAACAATGCTACCCTGTAAATCGTGGTCCAAGGATGTACCCGCTGGGACTGGGTTCAGTTTGGCCTGTTGACATGGAATTCATCAAGGTCCTTTCAGGACAGTTCAGAGTTAATCATCACTGACAATACCAATATACTTGTGAAGCCCACAAACCTGGCAATCCCTGCCACAAAACAAACTGCTCAGACATTTAGCAAGGTTAGAAAATTAGTCATAAAAAGTTTCTTGTTCACTTTTTTTTTTGGAGAGCTGGGGAGATTATGTAGAGGACCTGTGCATTAGCATGCAATGAGGTCCAGAATTCAAAGTACAATGAGGTGCAGGATAATATGGCTTAGATTCAATAGCTAGGAACTACCTAAATCATTGCTTAACAGCAGATGGGTTTCAAAGGCAGGCTTGTTGTGTCCATTAGAAACTGGACGAAACCAAACTCCTTTGGCATTTTCAGAAGTCACCCAGGGACTGGGTAAACAAACGTCTTAGCCTCACTGTTGGAAGAAAACAAACAGTTCAGTTATTTGTTCCAACTGTCACTTAAAGAAACCCAGACATTTAAAGGGATTCATTGAAACACACAATTTGGTTCATCGTCTGATGCATTTTCTGTATTTACTGTAGCTTCCCTAATGTCATTACAACTCACTTTATAACAGGATCACTGCCTCTCTGTCTGCTTCAGCTGCTTGACTACACTAAACATCAAAATCATCTGCTTGTGACACCGCAGTTGGTCACTTTGGCAATGATTCCAATGTAATGCAGTATACAGTTAGCATGTTTTACCCGTGAGTTGAGAAAGTTGTTCTTAACATACAGTACATTAAGAACATGGCGTGCTGAGCGCAAGCTCAGCTGCAGTTACAGCTCAGTTCATTAGAATCATGCGTTCAACCTGTATTTTCACTTTTAAAATGAGTCACCAACAAAATTTCCTATAATAAACAAGCACAGCAACACAATGACTTCATCATTAAGACCACTCATGTTAACCCTTGTATTATTTAAAAAACACAGTGCCAAGAACTAGCAGGTTCACACAATTCATAGGTGCTGGGACATCATCAAGGTACTCAAACTTTGCTCTTGTGCCATATTATGTCACCACACCCACTAACGTGTGAACCAACTTGTTTACATGTTGGTGTTAGTTATTCTCTATGCTCTAGAAAGAGGAATGGGATGTCAGGTGTAAACATGAAGCTAAAGCAGATACATTCTAGGGGGCAATAATACTTTTCATTATGTAATGTGCATAGTTATGATAAGAGGATGCTAAATATAGAACACTGATTAAATGAGCTCAAATGTGTCTAAATGTTTTTTTCACAAATTCTAATGTCATGGGTTCTTTAAATGCACAGGAAAAGAAACGATACAAAAATGAGTTTTTATTTATTTTTATTTACTATGCTTTATCCTTCCACCCAGACTGGCCCATATTGGCCCAACCTCTGCCCCCAGCTCCATCGCCCATTCCCCAGGACTGATCTCCTCGGTGTTCCTCATTGGCTTACCACCCAGTGCAGGCCTTTTGGGGGGGGGGACCCCTTCCCCATTGGTCCTTAAACTCACTGGCCAGGGAGCGCCACAGAGTGACCATGCAAGACCTGCAGGGTGAGGCAGGCAGTATGCTGCATGGTCAGCATTTTCCATGCTCTGTCCCTGGGAGACATGGCGTGCAATGACATTAGTGGCAGTCATGCCAACATCTGCCTTGTCTCCCCAATCTAGTGAGCTCCTGCTGTCAGATGCCCGGCTTCCGCCAGGGGTCTGTCGGCTGACCCATCCTTCCTCCTGGAGGAGGAGAGTAGTTCTTAAGATGCTCAATCCCCCCCTCACCCAGCTAACCCTCCAACTCCCGGGCTTCTTCCCGAACCTGGGTCATCAGTGTCACAAGCTGCAGCTCTACTGCTGTGTGAGTTTTTACTGAAGCAGCAGACTATGATAAGAGTCAGAAATACCATAATTACTATGGACACTGTGTTAACATGGAACTGGCTAATGAAGAATGCCAGCAGTATGGATTATTACTGGTTAGGAATACTGCATGAAATTAATTAGGTATCAGCATTTCAATGCAGGTTCTGCATTTAAAAGCTTATGAAAGAGAAAGCCATTTTTGATTCATTTGATAATGGCACTGGTGTTAATAAAATAACTACCTCCCCAGACTTCATGGGCTACTCCAGTACAAAATTTGCACGCGGGAGCTTGGGTCGCCAACTAGCCCCACCCTGGAATCCCAAGGTCTAGATCCTGTGCAGGTGGTATGTCCTTCACTATCTCTGCCCTAGTCCTATGGAATAGCCTACCATCAGAAGTGATGAACTGCACTACCCTGAATGCCTTCAAAGCCACCCTGAAATCCCACATGCCAGTGGCTAGTAAATATAGTTGTAACTGATGCCTCGGATTTACTTCATAGTATTTCTGCCTACTTCCAACGATGAGGTCACTTATTCAAGGGCACGTAACCCTATCAAAAACACTCCTATTAGGACTATCAGCTTAAATCACCCATTACCCTGTGATGTCAACCTAGATATGGGGTTGCACCTATGTGATCCAAGTATAGCATTTGAGCTTTACATTATCTCACCCAAACCTGTCCTCCATAATCTCTCTCCCAAGCTGGTGACTTACTCAAGTATAAGTTATCAAACATGTTAGCTATTGTTTTTGACCTGTCTGTATGTGTTGGACGATTATGGCTCTAAGTCTTGTCATTTTTTAACTATTTCTTCACCCCCTACCCAGAGGAACTCTCACCAGCATCCACCATGCCTGCTCTCTACCTCCCACTGTGGAGCTGCGGCTGCTCTCCTCACTCCGACCGATGAAACCCCGGATGTGAATCTTCATAGGGAAAGGCCGCCCCTATCCTCCCAGGGCATTCCATCTAGAGTGTAGAGTGCTGGCCAGAGTGACTGGGCATGGAGACAGCAGAGTGCCCAGTGTTGGGAGTGTGGAACAGTAGGTGGTGCCTTCACCTATCCTCCAGGAGGTTTTTTTTTCTGCTTACCGTTTCCCCTGGAGCTCGGCCGTGCCATGGTGTCTGGGCATGGAGTGCCGACGCATGCTGCAGCTCTGCCCTTCACTACTGCAAGGCATCACACTCCTGGCCATCCTCCAGCCGCCGCCAGGGGCTGTTCCTGTGTAACACATCCCCAGAGCCCTCCCTTGGGAAGAGACAGCAGTCCTCCAGATGTTCGATCTCTTCCCTCCCATGCCGGCCCCAGGCGGCCAGAGTCAGTTCCCGAACTCGCGTCACCGGCGTGGCGCCAGGTGTGGCTTCCAGTGCCTCAGCACCACTGGGCTGGCCTCAAGTCTTGTAACTAAACATGCAAATGTGTAACTCTACTGTTGATTACTTATCCATCTCCATATAAACTAGTGCCTCTTACTGAATGTAATTAACTAGAGGTTGCCCCAAAAAGGGACATCACGTCTCAGTGAGCTTACCCAGTTAAATTTCAATGAATAAAAAAAAATAATAAATAAATGTGGCATGAACATGCTGCCTTTCCTGAACGAAACAGCTGATGGGTGTCCATAAACGACTATCCTAGAATTCCACTAAAGGGTGATGACATCAGTGACCATAATAGCAAAGCCAGAATGGTCAAATATGTCATCAAACCCTCAGATGGGATCCAATGCTTGTGTTACATGGACATGGATTTTTTATCATGTTTTTCCTTATTAAAAGCATTACTTTTGAAAACATGCCCCACTCCAAGCTGCTCACTGCCCCATCCAGTCATTGCTCTGGTGTTTTCTTAACGTGAAATTAACCATTCCTTGAAATTTCATTCTCACTACCATTTGTTTTATTAAATTCCAAACCCTGCTCCCAGCTGCTCCCACACACTGGCCAAACTTTTTTCTTTCCATTTGTGTCTTTAGTCCAGTAACAGCCACTGCTTCCTCATCCTTTCATTGCTTCCTCCTGATGACGCATTACTGTACGTCATAGTGAAAAATGGCAAAGAAGCATTATGCCGTAGTGTAAACAGGCAATGCTCAGTCAGATGAAAGCAGTGACAGGATAAGGAGGTAGTACTTTGGCACTGAACTAAGAATGTCAGTAAACACAAAGACAAAAAGAGTTAATCTGGAGACTTCCAGTTACGTCACCAGCGGGTATGCAGCACTAGCAGTGGCGCTCCGGTGCCCTAAATACACTAAAAAGCTCAAAAAGTATACATTTGACATAAAAACTATAGTATCAGGAGCTTTGAGTTTTACATGTTAATGGGTGGATGTGGCAAAAAAAAAGGCAACAAGAAGCCGTCTCTGATGCTGGTAGATTGACTCAACCGGCACTCTCACCAGCAGAAACAGTCTCCAGTATGGCAGGCTCCCAACTGGCAGGTCAGCCCAGCAATGCAGCCATCCTCAACGAGTTACAGGACTTTCACAATGAAGTCTGCATCTTCTGCAGTGAATGAACAGCTGAGCTTGCCAAAATGGGCCAAAAGGTAGTGGACCTCGAGGAGCACCAAACAGACCTGGACACCCACACTGATTGGCTACAGTGTGTTTTGCTCCACGTCCTGGATGAGCAAAAAGACTTGGCTGCAAAATGCAACAACCTGGAAAATAGGTCCCGAAGGTGTGACCTCTGAATACATGGCATTCCCAAAGATGAGAAAGGTAGAGATATCTCTGCATTTCTGGATTGTGTGCTTTGGGAAGTCTTACAGTTGGCTCCTGCCTTTACTATTGATATTGAGGACACGCATCGGGTTCTTACACCGCCGCAGAGACCGGATCAAAGGCCCAGATGAAAAATTACTCACCTTAGTAATGTTGTTTCTTCTAATGGAGTCTTGCTGTATTCTGACAATAGCAGTGAGTCCCAACCTTCGAACTGCCCCGGAGATGAAAGAGTTAACTTTCCATGCCAGGCATGGAACGCTGAGCTAGAGCTCGGTTGAGACTCTGTCTGTTGCTGTTTGAACTCAAACGGTCAGATCTTTTCGAGCAGCTAAACTCACTAAGGTCCTGTGTGGAAGCTGTAAACCTACACTAGCCAACTGGGTACTAAACCTAAAAACAGATTTTTCGGTCCCAAAACAAAGACTCAAGTCAGAGACCCAAAAATGAAAAACACAACACCCACTCACCCATGAAAAAGGGTGAAAACAACAAGGTGGGGCACCTCCTGAGTGCCAACACTGCCACTGCCCACCCACATCCCAAAAACATAGGTTCTGAGAGGGAAGGCAGGGAGACAGAATACAGCAAAACTCCATTAGAAGAAACAACATTACTAAGGTGAGTAATTTTTCTTCAAACAACATGAAGTCTTGCTGTATTCTGACAATAACGAGACTACCAAGCAGTACCTCCATGGAGGAGGACAGAACCTACTAGGAAATAGGCTCTGAAGCACAGCTGTGCCAAACAGAGCATCACTCCTAGCCTGGATATCCAGGGAGTAATGCTTGGTAAAAGTGTGAACAGTTTTCCAGGTAGCTGCTTGACATATCTCTAGAATAGGAATATCCCTGGCAGCAGCCAGGGAAGCAGCTGTACCTCTGGTAGAGTGAGCCCTCAGGCCTGAGGGTGGAACCTTACCCAGTTTTTCATAACAAAATTGAATACAAGAGACAAGCCGCCTGGCAATGGATCTTTTAGTAGCAGGTTTCCTTTACCAACCTCACTGTAAGGAACAGTTGGGGAGTCAAACCTGTGACCCTGGTACGTTCTATGTAGTAGCTAAGGGCTCTTTTCACATCTAAACTGTGCAGACTCCTCTCACCAGAGGAGGAATGGTCAGTGAAGTACACAGGAAGAGACAAAGATTGGTTAAGGTGGAAATCTGAAACCACCTTAGGCAAAAACTTCCTGTTAGTCCTGAGGACCACCTTATCTCTATGGAAGGAAATGAAATCAGGCTCCACTGACAGGGCTTGTAACTCACTTATGCGTCTGGCAGAAGTGATGGCTACCAGGAACACAGTTTTCCAAGTCAAGTACTTAAGCTCTGCTGAAGACAAAGGCTCAAAAGGGGGTTGCATAAGCTGAGCAATGCAAACGTTAAGGTCCCAAGCAGGGGCGGGGTCCCTGAATGGAGGGTTGGTATGAAGCAATCCCTTAAAAAACTTGGAGAATACAGGGTGAGCTGAAAGAGAAGAGGGCTTACCTGCTGACATGAAAGCAGAAACAGCTGCCAGATGCACCTTTAGTGTAGCTGGACTAAGTCCCAAGCTATTCAAATGGACAATATAATCAAGGACTGTGGGCAGATCAGCAGACTCTGGGGAAACATGCCTTCCAGAGCACCATATGGAAAATCTTTTCCACTTGGAATTATAAGTAGTCCTGGTGGAAGGTTTCCTAGAAGCATTCAGAATATCCATTACACCATGAGAGAGGTGTAAATCAGCAAACTCTAACTCTTCAAGAACCAGGCCTTGAGATTGAGAGATTTGAGATTCGGGTACCAAACCCTCCCCTGAGCACAGGTTAACAGGTTGTAATTCCTGGGACGAGACAGAGGAAGATGGACTGCTAAGGACAACAGGAGAGGAAACCAGGGCTGTCTGGCCCAGTCTGGAGCAATCAGGATCACCTTGCAAGGTTGAGACCTGATTTTGACTAGCACTTTGAACAGGAAAGGGAAGGGGGGAAAAGCATACAGGAACTTCCCTTCCCATCTGAGAACTAAGGCATCCAGGGGACTGAGCCCAACACTGGGGGCCTGCAGCAAAAAAGGGGAAGTTGGTGATTGTCTGGGGCTGCAAAAAGATCTATCTGTGGGGTGCCCCATCTGGAGAATATCACCTCCAAGACCAGGGGATCCAGTGACCATTTGTGATGGCCCTGAGATATCCTGCTGAGAGCATCTGCCAGGACATCGTCCTTGCCTGGGAGGTGTACTGCTGTGAGGCAGGTGTTCAGGGAATAAGCCAGAGACCACAACTTCATTGCTTCTGTGCACAAGGCCATAGACAGAGTGCCTCCTTGCTTGTTGATGTACCACATTGTGGTGGTATTGTCTGTTCTGACCTGAATAACTTTGTTCTGAACAGATTTGGAAAAAGCTTGAAGTGCTAGAAATACTGCTCTGAGTTCCAATAGATTGATGTGAAGCAGAGATTCCTGAGGGGACCACAACCCCTGGGTAGTCAGGTCGCCCAAGTGAGCCCCCCACTCCAAGAGGGAGGCATCTGTAGTAAGGATTAAAGAGTGGGACTGAGTGACAAAGGGAACTCCCTGTCTTAGATTGTTCTGATCCTGCCACCACTGTAAGGCCTGGATCAGGGTTCGAGTCACTGGGATCAATTTGGTCAGGGGGTCCTTCTTTTGAGACCAAAAGGCTCTTAAATAGAACTGAATGTCCCTCATCTGAAAACTTGCTCCCTGCACCACTGCTGTGGAAGCAGCCATGTGCCCCAGGAGCTGCAGAAAATGCCTTGCTGGTCGAGACACCTGTAGGGTGAATGAGGAGGCCAGTGTGATAAGGGTCCTTGCCCTGTCCAGGGGAAGGAAAGCTCTGGCCTTTTCTGTATCTAGGTCTGTGCCTATGAAGGTGAGGAGCTGAACAGGCTCTAGAACTGACTTTGAAAGGTTCAGAAGGAAACCCAAAGAGGTGAGCAGTTGCTGAGTTATCTGTAGGTGTAACTTGACTTGGTCTGGGGACTGGCCTACTATGAGCCAGTCGTCCAGGTATGGGAAGATGGCAATCCTTTGCCTTCTTAGAGAAGCAACTACTACTGCCAGGCATTTTGTGAACACCCTTGGAGCAGAGGTTAGACCGAAGGGCACTGCTCTGAACTGGTAATGGCCTGAGGGCAGTTCGAACCTGAGGTACTTTTGATGGGAGCTTCTGATGAGAATATGGAAATAGGCATCCTTGAGGTCCAGGAAACTAGCAGTCCCTGGCCTTAGAGAGGGTAGAATAATTCCCAGAGTCACCATTTTGAATTTTGGTTTTAAAAGGTGCTTGTTTAAGTATCTGAGATCCAGGATGGGCCGCCATTCTCCTGTCTTTTTTGGGGTAAGGAAGTACCTGGAGTACAATCCTTTGCCCTGGTGTAGGGGTGGAACCCTTTCCACAGCTCTGAGAGCAAGGAGGGAAGAGACCTCTGCCTCTAGGGCAAGTGCCTCTGAGGGATTTGCAGGTGGAAAGGATCTGGTTCTCAGCTTTGGGAATTTTTTGAAGCTGAGAACCAGTCCCTGGCTTACTACTTCCAGGACCCACTTGTCTGATGTTAGAGACTCCCAGTCCTTGACAAAGTAGGCCAGCCTGCCCCCTACAGGTAGTGGAGAATCGGCCCTGGCAAACCCATCAGGGTGCCTGTTTGGCAGGGGGTTTTGGCTGAGGGGTGCAAGCAGGTCTGCTTGCACCCCTTCTGCCTCTCCCTCTAAAGAACCCCCTCTGAGCATAGGCAGAAGAGGAGGACTGGGCATGGTAGAAAGGCCTATGAAAAGGCCTACCCCTGCCCCTGGGGTGCTGCCTCTGAGGAGTGGCCTGCCTTTCTTTGGCCTGTGCACTTCTATAAGTGGTCCTATATTCGTCCATTTTCTTCATGTAATTCTCTGTTTGCTCCCCAAACAGAGAATTACCCTCAACAGGAAAATCCATGGCCTTAGTCTGGGTATCCTGCAACAGGCTAGTACATCTGAGCCAAGCCATTCTACAAAGTGCCACAGATGTAGCCATGACTCTAGATGACATCATTGGAGTCCACTGCAGCATGGAATTGCACCTTGGATGCCTCAATACCTAAGCAGCCACCTGCTCCAGTTCCTTGGCAAGCTGGTGAGGGACCTGTTTTGCTAAAGCCATGACAGTGTCCCATCTGGATTTTGATACCTCGTAGTATAGGCCATATAGTTGGCCTGTCTGAGTCCCAAGGATGCTGCCATGTACTGTTTCTTTGCCATGGCATCAATCCTCCTGGAGTCCTTGTCTGGGGGTGTGAAGCCAAGGGAAGATTTGCCTTATCACAGGCTGCAGCTGCACTACCTAACATGGCTGTATTGTTGTGTAAGGAACTCCGTATCACAGCCTGACAATGTATACCTCTTGTCCATTCTTTTATCCACAGGAGGTATTGTGTTAGGAGTCTTTAAAATCTTAAATGTCTGTTTCCCAAAAGATTTGTGTGAGGAATAGACAGTCTCCTGAGACTCTGGGATATCCATCATTTCCACATAGTCAGGCTCCTCTTGGTCATCCACAGCTTCTTCCATAGGAAGCTGGAGGGTTTCAGCCACTTTTTTATAAAACATGAAATGGGAGGGGACTCAGAAAGCCTAGGAGGAGACACTCCTGAAGGTCTGTCTGGGGAGATGTCCGGGTCAATGGGCACATCCAGACTTTCAAAACCACATTCACTTTCCTCATACTCCTCTTCCTCCGGTTCATAATATTCCTCTAAATCATAATCTTGAACCGGTGGAACCAGCCGAACCGAGTGCCTCCCTGATGGTGCCGGTTTGGTCAGAACCAGGGAAAGCGACTGCACAATTTTTATCGCTTTGGCTATTTCTTCAGCGGTTGGAGAAGAAAGTTTTGGATCCACACCAGCTGATTTTTCCTTTCTTGTTCTTTTAGCCGGAACCGACTCCTCAGAATCGGCTCTCCTTTTGCCAAGTCTCGCCCTGGTCAGAGGGCACTCCTTCTGATTCGGTTTGAACCAAACCGGGCTGGCCATCCGGTTCAGCGGACTTTTTAGCCTCCCTTTCCCTGAGCCTACCAACTCTCTTTTCTAGGGTAGCTGCAGGAAAATTTTTACAAATCTGGCAGTCTGCATTGAGGTGGTCAAACCCCAGACAATAAACACAGGTGGTGTGGGGGTCAGCCTTAGCAAAGACTTCCCCACACACACTGCAGTGTTGAAACCCAGTGGGCCCGGTTTTTCTTTTGGGTTTCTCAGACATTGTGCCAGTCCTAACCAAACTTACCCTTTTAATGGCAATCCGCCAGGCAATACCCTCTTATCGGTTCCTGACCGTGTTACGGGTTGTGGAAAAAAACGTAATAAAATCCATTTTTTTTATGTAACCCCCTGCAAATGGGGGTTCCCAAAAGACTTCCAGGAGCTTGCTTGAATGCTCCAAGCCTGAATGGTGTTTGGCGTTTAAGCCATTTATCAGTGAGTGTTTTAGAACCTCTGGTACTGTCTCTTTAAGAGCTGTCTGCTTGCAGACATAATTAGTTTGTATGGGGGACTGTGTGTTTCTTTGATTGAGTACCACTCAAGCTGCTGCAATTCACCCCATTTTTGCAGTCACTAGGAGTGCAAAGGGAACCTGTCTGAAAGATGTAACTGATTGCCAGAAATCATTTACAGTAATAATAAAATTACAGTTTGTCTAACCTGCTTTCTTTGCAGTCAGAACTGTCTGCCTAGTTCCCCATTCTGGTTTTGAACTGCTGAACTGGACCAATCAGTGTGGGGTAAACTAGCTCTAAAATGATGCCTTGAACGAATCAGAACTTGGGACTCATAATCTGAGCCAGCCACAAGAGGATTGTGTGGGCAGTGACTCTGGGAGATATAGTTTAGACTTGATTGCCTTTTTGGATAACAGCAGCAGTCTATTGTGGTGACAGCCAATCCAGTCAAGAACTGGGAGGAACTCAAAGGAAGTGCCGGTTTTTGTCTGTTGGGAGGTTTCAGTTTGAGAATCTGAAAGTGAAGGGAAAAACCTGTGCTCCTTCAGTGCACAGTTTCATCAAAAGCGTGTGCAAGGCCCAGAGTTCCGGTCTACAACTTTGTAACTGCTTGTTAGGACTGAATCCGTCCTGTGAAAAGAATCAAAGGATCTCTGAAGAGTAGAAACCAGGCTCACCCTGTAGAAGACTGAAGAAATTGTTGAATTACACTCGGTCTGTCAGGAACTGAATCTGCTGTGTGTTCTCCTGGTTATTGTGCAGTAATTAGATTGGGATACAGATGCAGCCTGCCTGGTATAGTGCTTTCTTTTTTTACCATATAAATGTGTGAGGAGTCTCTTGAGATCAAAAGTAGCCCTGCTGACATTGAAGGACCATATCTTCTTTGAGGTCGGAGTACTAATTGGGTCGCCCCTGTTGAATTGCCACATTAAATCCAAATGGAATTACTGTACTGCTGACTGTTTAATTTTCCTTTTCTCTGTGTGAAAGGGCCCTACCAGCTGCCACGGTTTGGACTAGCCACTAGGGCCTGGGTACCCAGGGACAGTAACTGGTAGGGATAGGCCTGTGCACAGAGCCATAGGTAGATAGTAAAGTGATAAGCTAATTAACCTGATTTCCCCCTGTCCTTGTTATATCCCCTAAATAAATCAGAGCTGTTTGTTTCAACAAAGTTATACTGCCTGAGGTATTTGTCTATGTTAAAGTACTGTACTGTGATTGTTGCACTGTATCTTATTTTACAGGATGTCCCGTGCCTGAACCAGCCTTGGGGTAAGTGTATACTGTGAAGGTAATTCTGCTATATTGTGTGGGCCACTAGTGGGAAGAAAGGGGGGTTGCAGTGTCCCAGAGGGCTGTGACCAAGTAAGTTTAACTATTGCAAACCCTGACCTCTGGGTGGAGGCACCCGCCATTGGATCCAGGCCCCTCAACCTGTTAGTGGCAAATCAGGCAGGGGTAGTAGCCCCTGGGATAGCGCCATCTAGGGGTTACATTTAGAACCGATAAGAACCGGTAACCACACTCTAAAAGTACAAATAGAGATTTTTTAACAACTTGATCGGTTCAAATCGAACCGATGAACCGTTTACATGTTCTACACAGAATAGAAAATAATATAAACCTATCTAGTACTCACAAATACCACAGACAGAGACTGAACCGACAGGTTACGGTTTAAATTCTGTCGAAAACTGAGAAAAGCGGTACTTTAATAGACAAACTGAACCGAGCAAAAGGAGAAATCTCCGGAGCGACTGTTCAGTGAGGCGGAGTAAAGAATCTGACGGTTTGAGTTTAAACACCAACAGACAGAGTCTCAACCGAGCTCGAGCTCAGCGTTCCATGCCTGGCATGGAAAGTTAACTCTTTCATCTCCGGGGCAGTTCGAAGGTTGGGACTCACTGCTATTGTCAGAGTACAGCAAGACTTCATGTTGTTTGAACAATCGTTATGAAATTTCTAAACTACTCTGTAAAGCAACAGCTGTTAACTGCAGCCTGGCGTATGAGAGAAACTAAGTACAAGGGCAGGCAGATTTTCTTCGACAATGACTACTCACCTGCAGTCTCGACCAAGAGAAGGGAATATGCCCCTATCCTGCAGACACTAAAACAGCAACTACTCTGCTTCACGCCTTACCCGGCCAGGTTAGCCATTATATTTCCGGAAAGACCGCAGCACTTTGAAACATCCGAGGTGGCCCTAAAATTCCTTAACAGTAAAGGTATTTCTGTTCCAATGCCAGAAAGATCTACAGCATGTGTCAAAGAGCAGACACTGCAGGAGGCCTCTTGGCAGCAAGTCCCATCTAAGCAATCCAGACAGCAACAGGGCTCAGCTGCTCTCCAGGATATGAAAGACCTGCTCCAGAAATTTAGAAGGGACTCCAAAGCCTGACCTGACTGTAAGTCAGTGGTCTGCATCACCCAGGTACCAGGCTTTAAACCAACCATCTAGGGACTGATTCGGACTTCAAAGACTGAGCTTTGGTGGGAGTGAACCCTGGGGACTTTGCCTTCTGAACTACCTACATACTAAGGGAGATTGGAGTTTAACTGTTATATAATGTTGATACATACACTTTCCAGGATCTCTTTGGATTAAAATAAAATATTTTTCAGACTGTGCTCCTGCTTGAGGGGCAGGAGGGACACTAGGCTGAGCAGCACAGATGCTTGGCTCGCATTTTCCTCCGCTCTCTGTAATCAGTTGAGGGGTATGATACTGGACCTGAATTCACGGAGCCTGATGAATGCTTAGTAAGGGGGCATTTATTTTCTCTAGAAGGAACTACTTCTCAGCACTATGCATTATCTAACTAATCTGTAATTTCAGGCTGCATACTGCTCAAACAAATGAGAAGAGGGTGGAAAGCATCCAGTGTTAAAAATGATTGCTCTGTAGAAGTACTCATACAATTGGTTTACTCCAGAGCTCTCTAATTTGAGCCCTCCCTCACTTTTAGCCAGACTCTTGGGAGCTGGGATGGCTGTTTTCTTGGTCGCCACCCAGATTAAGATTCATGGGTGGTCCTCTTACCATGAAGTAAACTTTTCAGTTTATGCCCCAGAACATCCAGACACTCTAGAATGCCTGAATATTCTCATTTAAACCCATAATGCTGTAGTTAAAGTTTCTTTTGTCAGGGTTTGGCTCAGGTTCAATACGTGCAACCCGTCTCCCTAAAGCGCATTATTGGAGTGCAGGGCTACTATCTGTCCCCATGTGGACATGGACACACTCCTCCTGGGGCTCGCTACCACCAGTTTACTATTCCACCCTAACATATTCAGAACAGTTACTCAGGGGATTTGGGCGCAGTGGCAACAACATAAGCAACTGAATCTTTATTTTTTTTAATATAGTCCTGAACAAAAACTTCTTTCCTGTTTCCATCAGCTGCATTCCCTCTGGTTGGACATTTTGCTCGGATGTGCAGCAGGTGGGCGGAGCCCAGCCCTAGGTATTTATTGGTGGCTTGGGGTGCACCTTTGCTCTGGCTGCTATACCTCATCGCGCCACTTTTGATTTAAGTGGCGTGAGGGAGGGCCCATGAACTCACTGTGGCACTACCCACTTGGAAGTATGCTTTGCCCTCACTTAGGAGGCATATTGTTTGCCTCCCTACCTAGGAAGTCATTACTTTGGGTCCCATTGGCCCTATGTGGCATGGACCTCTTTCTATGTTGTTTTATCAGCTTATGAGGTTCAAATGGTTTGCCACCCCTCCTTAGCTCCCTCTCACTTCCTCCTCCACCTCTTCCCGTTCTTCTCTGCTTTCCTATCCCTTCCTCCTCCCTCCCCTCCTTTTTCTCTCCGTTGCCCTCCCCTATGACAAGGCCACTCGGCTGCAACCCCTACCAGTAAGTTCTGGCCTCACTCCAGGATGTCCTCTGAGGTTTTGTGACATTTACCTAGTGTGTATTCATGAACTGTGTCAATGTGCTTTCTGACCTGTCCTATGATGAATTTGTACCCTTGTTCTTAACCTGTTCATTTCTCGTCTGTTACTCTTATATCCCCCACACCAATGTCATTTGTTCTGTTTATCTTACTGACGTGAAACCTTTGTAAACGAGCTCTTAGCTCAAAGGTACTTGTAATCCAAGATCATAAACGTGCTTTACACAATGTTTGTTAAGAGTAGTCGGTTATAATATTTTTATGCTTTATTATGTTAATGGAGCCAGGAGTTCACCTGGTCGTTGGTTTCTGTATTATGGCTCTACATGTTATAGCAGAGTAGTTGAGGTTCTTCTGTAAAAGCTCAGAATAATGTAGACAGAAGACAGAGGACATAGTCTTCATCAGTCTACTTATGTCTAATCTTATTTCTCCAAATTGCTATTTATCTACTGAAGTCTTGTTTTCAGGAGGGAGAGTGGTCACCAACATACAGAGTCCCAAATACTGTGTTATATGGATAAGTCATCATTGGTTATGCCCCAAACATCAATGGGATTCACAATCTCATTAAGCGTTCGAGACGAATGCAATTCCTTAGAATGGATAAGCTGGAGATAGTCCTCTTACAGACTCATTTGTTTCCTACAGAGCATGATAAATTTAAAGCAGGGGAACAGTTAAGGGGAGTAAGGGAGTATTTTACTCCCAGTTTTGCCTGATTTACTACCACTTTCTGATGTTAAGAATTTATTTCCCACCCTACATACGTATATTCATTAGAAATGCACAGTATTAGCAGCACCATGCAATGCTAGCAGCCCCTGCATCACACACTATGAAGAAGACAACAGAAGGCCATTCAGTCTATCCAATAAGCTCATACTGCAGGGTCTTCAGCTTATGCTACTGACCTTGCCCCCCCCCCCCCCAAAAAAGCGGGTCCTCCTCTTCTCTCCAAGCCCCATATATTTCTCCTATGCCTATCCCAGTCTCTCCTCTAGCTGTTTACAGACTTCATCAAGACTACCTCCTCTGGCAGCCCATTCCATCTGGCCATCACCTTCTCCATGAAGAAATTCTTCCTAACCTCCCTCCTACCCCCCCCACACATACTTTAGACTGTGTCCCCTTGTAGTTCAGTTGCCAGAGACTGAACTATAAAAGTAGAAGCATATGGGGCGGAGACAGAAAAGAGCAGGAGTATCACTTGGTGCTGTAGTACAGGACACAGTGTCAGAAGTTGCTAACTGGCTGGCCAGAATGGTTGTTGTAACCTGACATGTTAAAAAGGCCACAACACTAGCATCAGGAAGGTATCTCAAATTCCATGGCAGCACCAGTCAAAGAGTCAGTGGCTGCAGGTGCCCAGTGGGTTTGAGACTTGGTTTAGAGGCAGGGTTCGAGACAGATCAGCCGATGGCATTACAGTACTACCATTTAGATGAAAATATTAACAGGCTGAAGAAGCAAGCAGCTACTTCCCAGTCCTAAATCTTATCTGGACCCCTGATTTAAGCATATGGTTTTCCAACAGTGGTGGCCTCCTCGCATGTTTCGGGTAGGAGATGAGGACAGCTATTCTTGTCTCGAGGGGAGATTTGCAACATAAAGTAATTCACCCTGAAAGTCAGTTTGCCATAGTGACTGGTAAGTTATATGCTCACCCAGTCACACTGACATCCATTTATTTCCCCAGTTCCCTAAAACACTGGCACAAACTTTCTTTTCTCAATTATTGGAGGTCTTACAGGGACAACTGCTTATGGGGGGAGACATAAATGTTACTCTCAATCCTAATCGGGATGTCTCAACTTTCCAAACTCACAAAGCCAATCCCCTTCAGAAGTACCTGCAGAGGACCACTCCCTCTCTGGGCTTTATTGACACCTGGCATCATTGTTTCCCTACCACTAGAGGATATACTCATGTAGCTCCCCGCAACAAAGTGGCATCCAGATTAGACTACCTATGCAGCACAGCTGAGCATCCTGAAATTCTTCAAGACATTTGACATGGCATGACCTTTTTGTCTGACCATGCTCCAGCATATGCCAAATTTACCTTGGGATCCAGTCAGGGGGCCAAACTCTGAAGACTGATTTTAACCCACCTGAGAGACCCCCAATTCCAGCAGGTGATACAAGAATCGATACCGCGAGTCCATGCGGAGAACTCGCAGTCTGGTGTTTCTTCTGCGATCCTCTGGGACACGCTAAAAAGCGTCATCCTGGGGAGGGGGAGATTATAGCTTTTTCATCTAAAAAGAGAAGGGGGAGAGGGATGCTCGCTTTGGGGAACCTCAGGATGGGTTGAGAACCCTTCAGTCTTTTTACGACCAAGGAGATCAGATAGTGCGCTGCAGATACAGATTGTGAAATAAAAAAAAATCAAGAAACTGGTAGACCAAAAGATACAATAGCATTTATTGTGTTTAAGACACACCTACCATGAGGGAGGACCCAGAAGGGCTCGGAACTTGGTCCGTGACTTAGGATGCACTAGGCTAAGGGCTTGTGTGACCAGTCTGTTGGACCTGATACGGGAAAGCTATTTCGCACCACGCAATATCAGGCAGACCGTGGCTAAATATTATCAAACTCTGTATCTCATTGGTCTTACCCCATCATTTTACAAAGACACTTATCTACAGAAGCTATCTTTACCTAAATTCCCTCCAACCCAGGCAGAGGCATTGCTAGCTCCGATAACTAGCTGAGAACTGGACATGGTGCTTAAAAATGCTAAGTATATTCACATTGCTCCTCACTATCCTATCCCCCCCAAAAAAAAATCCCTGCCAAAAATCTCTCTAACACCCCTGTATATGCACATATGCCAGCATCTCATCCCCCCACTGCTCCTAACCCTCCCACCTACCTTCCACTCACCACCAGCGAACCACACACACAGCATCACCTACCGCCCCCACACCCCCCACCGGTGCCCATACCCCCAGGTCCCACAGTGGTAGGTGGTATCCCTCTGTCCTAGCCTACCCATCCTTAACTCCCTACCCATCCCTGCACTGCCCCCCCCAGTTCCCCGCATCTGCCCAAGCACCCCTACCACTACACTGTAGTCCTTTTCTCCACTCATCATCTTACTCCTCCTGCTCTCTGGGAATGTCCACCTAACCCGGGCCTGGACCTCACGCCCCCCCACAGGTCATGGACTCGCATTGCCTCCATGAATATCTGCAGTGTCCCAAGGAAGACTGCTGCACTCCAGTGTTGGGTCTCTCAACACAAGCCCGACATTCTTGCCATAGTGGAGACCTGGCTCTCCCAATCAACTCCAGACTCTACTGTCTCCCTCCCTGGCTTCACCCTCTTTAGAGAAGATCATGTGGGTAAGCGTGGCGGCGGATGCGCAGTCTACCTAAGTAACTCCCTCCTGGGTCATGTCCTACCCGCCCCCAAGCTCGACCACGGGGCCCAAGCCATCATCCTAAAAATGACCCCTGACCCAGGCCGTAGCCCTCTTTACCTCACAACCGCCAACATACCCCCATGTGAACAAAGTCAAGCTATCCGCTCCCTTACCGACCATCTCACTACCCTGCCACACAAGGCTGAACAGCTCATCCTAGGAGACCTCAACATCAACTGGCTTGGCTCCACTTCAACACAAATTAAGGACAACTTCACAGCCCTTGACCTATCTCAATTAGTGACTCGACCCACCAGATTTAACCAAATCAAGTGGGACCAGCTCCTTACTAGACATCATGCTCTCAAACCGCCCACACAAAGTAAAGGGTGTTAACGTCCTAGCCAACTCACTCAGTGACCACTCATCTATTCTTTGCTTCTGGTCCTCCCCCACTCTCCAACCTGTGTACAAAGCTACTCCGCCGACGTTCCGCCCGGAGGACTAAACAAGCTAAAGCAGTAACTTGCCCAGTTTGACTGGTCCCCGATCTCCTCGCGAACGGATACAGATACCACTCTACCCTTCCTCACCAGTGCCTTCTGCAAGGCCTGTGACATCTTTGCCCCCCGTCACCAACACCTGTTCTAAGAGACACACTGCTGCCTGGATTTCCCCTTCCCTGATCCAACAACTGAAGCAGTGTAATAACCTATGGCACATTGCTGTCGAGACCGGCAGGTTAGCAGACAGGCAAGCCTATAATGCAGCTCGCAACCAGTGCACCTGGGCCATAAGACAAGCCAAAGCCAACTACTATCAAACCACCTTGACCTACTCCTGGGGCTCTGCCCGAGCCTTCTGGGATAACATAAAGGAGTTAAATGGGAAGACCCGCTCCTTCCTCCCTCACAGATGGTTATTAATGGCACAGTTAATACAGACCCATCCTGTGTTGCTGACTACCTTAAATACAGATTACTCATCTGTAACAGGAGTTCTAGAATGGTATATGTTGTTCATCCACACTGTCTGGCAGGTATCTTGCCACTTTAAATCTTGCGGAAGGTCTTTAGCTGGCTCCTCCACCCACCGGGTGGTAAAACTCCGGCTCCGCCCCATGGCGCCTAGATCTGGCCCGCTGGAAAGCTCACGTTGTGCGTCCGAGAAGCCAGGGAGGTCGGGTGGAGTGGGTGGATGAACAACATATACCATTCCTAGAACTCCTGTTACAGGTGAGTAACCTGTATTTCTAAGGACATGGATATGTTGTTCATCCACACTGTCTGGCAGACTCTAGCAGTTCTCCAGGAGGAGGGAGGCAGGCGCACACCCCTACTTAGGAATAGAGACTGAGAACCAAGGCCCCAAAACCAGCATCCCGGCGTGACTCGAGGTCGATTGGTAGTGGGTGATGAAGGTGTGTCTGACTTCCAGGTAGCAGCCCTGCAGATTTCCTGGATAGGGACGTCCCTGGAAGCAGCCACCAATGCAGCAGTATGGCGGTAGAATGAGCTCTTATCCTCTGGGAGGCTCCATGCCCTCCAACTACAGCAGAGATCTATGCAGGAGGTGACCCACCTGCTTATCAGTCCGCTGGATGCAGGTCTGTCAGCGGCTTCAGCGTGGGTGACAAACAGCTGGCTTAACCTCTCTCGAATTTCAGCAGTGCGCCCTTATAGTCGTTGCGCCCTTCTAGGGTCAGAGTATGGAGCCTATATTCGGTCTCCGAGGTGTGATTGGGGTAGAACACCAGCAGAATCAACACCTGGTTAAGGTGAAACTCCGACACCACCTTCGGAAGGAATTTCGGTGGGGGCGCAAGGCAACCTTGTCCCTGTGGAAGACCAGGTAAGGAGACTCGATGGAAAGTGCCTGGAGCTCTCCCATCCTTCTGGCTGATGTGATAGCCACCAAGAAGGCGGTCTTCCACGACAGGTGAGCGAGATCACACTTGTGCATTGGTTCGAATGGCTTGCCCATGAGCTCTGCAGTACCAGCAGTAGATCCCACGGAGGTGGAGGTTCTCGCACCGGAGGGGAAAATGTGATCAAGGCCTTTGAAAAAGCGCCAGACCACCTTCTCCTGTGCCACTGACTGCTCCCCAGCCCGCGCCCGGTAAGCAGAGATGGCTGCCAGGTGCACCTTAAGGGTCGTCGACCTAAGCCCTTGCTGAGAAAGGGACCACAGGTAGTCCAATATGCTCGCCAGGGAACAGGAGGAAGGGTCAAGGCCCTTATCCTGACACCAAATGGAAAATCTCTTCCATCTGAAGGCATAGCATTTCCTGGTCGACTCCTTACGGGACGCCTCAACTACATTGAGGACCTCGTTGGAAAGACCCAAGGCCTGGAACTCTAGCCGCTCAGGAACCAGGCCGTCAGGTGCAGGGATTGAAGGTCCGGATGGAACACCTTCCCCCTGATTGACTGAGAGCAGGTCCAGGTGAGCTGGAAGCTGCCTCGGGAGCCTGGAGCTGAGGCTGAGGAGATCTGGGTACCAGAACTGGCGGGGCCAGTCTGGGGCTATCAGAATCACCTGCGCCTTGTCCCTCCTTGCTTTGAGAAGCACCTTGTGTATCAAGGGAATGGGGAAAGGCGTAGAAGAGGCCCGGGGTCCACTGCCTCGAGAAGGCATCCCCCTGCAGCGAGCCCTGCTGAGGGGGGCGGGCATGGAACAGCCTCAGCTTCGCGTTCTCCCTGGAGGCAAACAGGTCCACCTGAGGTGTGCCACAATGGGAGAACTGATCTTGTACTACCTCTGGGGGACAGACCACTCGTGGGGCGCAGCCCTATCCGGCTTAGGGCATCGGCCAGGGTGTTGGAGGCTCCTGCCACGTGAATGGCTAGAGATCCGCCTCCAGGCTGCGCCGCAGTGACCAAATGTGGAGAGCTTCCTTGCACAGAAGCATGGAGCGCGTCCCACCCTGGCGGTTTAGATAGTACATGGTCGTGGTATTGTCCGTCTGGACTCGGACCACTTGACCCCGGAGAAACGGAGCAAAGGCGGTGAGAGCTAGGCAGACCGCTCGGAGCTCCAGCAGGTTGATGTGACATCGAGACTCCCGCGGGGACCAGAGGCCGTGCGCTCGGTGTTCCCTCAAATGGGCACCACAACCCATCAGAGAGGCATCGGTCGATATAGAGACCATCGGCTCGGGCAGACAAATGGGATGCCTCCTGCAGATGAACTGGAGCGGTCCACCACTGGAGAGCGTTCCACATCCCCTGGGTCACCGTCACTAGCTGATCCAATGGATCGCAGCGTTGAGACCACTGGCTGGCCAGCCCCCATTGAAGGGGGCGCATGTTCCAGCGGGCCCAGCGGACCACGCTGGTACAGGCCGCCATGAGACCCAGGAGGCGCAGGAAGTCCCGGGCAGGGTGCAATTGCCCAACCAGAAATGATTGGGCAAAGGAGGAAAGAACCTCGGCCCTGTCCGCCAGCAGCCGTGCTCTGGCTCGAAGAGAGTCGAGCTCTGCCCCGATGAAAAGAATCACCTGCTTCGGCTCGAGTTCCGACTTGGCCTCGTTGATGAAAGGCCGACTTGAGAGCAAACCTGGAGGGCCAGATCTCTGGACGCTCCACCTCCCTGCCTGGAGGGGCTGCTATCAGCCAGTCATCCAGGTAAGGGTACACCGGACCCTCGGCCGCAGAGAAATGCTGTCACCACTGCCATGCATTTGGTGAAGACCCTGGGAGCTGGAGACATGCCGAGGGCATGGCTCGGGAACTTCGAGGGATCCCTCCGCTCGAAAGTGAAGGAATCTCTGATGTGACGGACGGATAAGGACGTGAAAGAATGCGTCCTGCAGGTCCAGAGAGCAGAACCACACGCCGCGTTCCAAGGATGGTACTATCTGAGCCAGAGTGACCATCCTGAAGGTCCGAGACCTTAGGAACCTGTTTAGGTCATGCAGGTCGAGAATGGGGCACCAGCCCCCCGTCCGTTCCGGAACCAGGAAGTACCTGGACACAAACCCCGGGTCTGAGGGAGGGTCCGCTACCTCTCTGATCACCTCCTTCTCGAGGAGAGTGATGTCGGCTCGGCGAGCAGACAGTGAAGCTGCGGACGAGGCCCCACGAGGTGCGACAGCTCTGAAGGGCGGGGCCTGCTCGAACTCCAGAGGCAGGCCCTTTCCGACCACTTCCAACACCCACCGGTCTGTGGTAATAACAGACCAGGCGGAAAGAAAGTGGCGGAGCCGCCCCCCGGGGAACCTGGGAGGTGAGGTGGTCGAGGTTGACACCCCTCAACCCGTCACTGGCAGGCTTGGAGGAGGAACGGCCGAGGGACCTCCGGGCCTTTACCTCCCTGCTTCCTGGAGGAGGAAGCCGAGGGCTTCAGGTTTGGGATGCAAGCTGTGCCTGCTGGCCCTGGCGTTGCTGGGTCGGACGTGCCCAGGCGCAGAGGGGCGAAAGGGCTTAGGCTGTGGTCTGCGGCCTTTGTCCTTCTGTGCGGATGAGACCGAGTCCAAGGTAGCATTGGACTTCTCGATCCTCTGTAGGTGACCTTCCACTCCAGGGCCAAAAAGGTCGGTCCCCAGGAAGGGGACATCCGCCAACTTGTGCTGGGTATCTGAAGTGAAGGTGGATATCCTCAGCCATGCCCGACGGCGCATAGCCACTGCGGCCGCTACTGACCTGGCACATGAGTCTCCAATGTCCAGAGCAGTCTGAAGCTGCTGTTTGGCCACTGCCCTGCCCTGGTCCTGCACCTGCCTAACCGTGGTCTGCAGGTCCGCTGGAAGATGAGGAACTACCTCGTCCAGGGAGCCCAACAGGGCATGAGAGAAATGTGCCATGAGTACGGCCGAACTGGCCTGACGAAGGCCGAGGGAGGACACAGCGCAGACTTTGCGCCCGGCATAGTCCAATTTCTTGGACTCCTTGTTGGGAGGTTTGTCCACGTCCCTAGCGTTCCCAGCACGCCGGAAAACACAGTCGGTAACTAGCCCCTCGGCTGAGGGGTATTCCGAAAAACCGGACAAGGAACCGGTAGGAACTGCATACTTCCTGGCCAAGGGCGCAGGACAGGAAGCAGGGCGCTGCCAGAGCTCCAAGGCCGGGCCCACTATGGCCTCGGCCACCGGAAAGGCCTCCGAGAATCCTTGGTCCAGTATCTCCATGAGGGGATACTTGGCCCGCTTAGACACTGGTTCGAGCTTCATCCCGGTGGACTCCGAGATGAGCCAAAGCAATCCCAGACAGGACGAAGGGCTATCGTTCGTCGACTGACTTCCAGAGGACTCCAAGTCTACTTGCCTGGAGAAAAGGGAGGAATCGTCGTCTGACTCCGAGGAGTCCGCAAAGAGCTGCTTCGGGCCTGAGCCACCCTCCACCTGCCGAGGTCGATCGGGAGTGAGGGTAACAGACAGCCTATGGGGCAGGCCCTGAGCCGACCGAGAATTCTTGGTCGGAGCCCCAAATAACGGCTGTGGAGGCGGAGGTTCCACCAGAATCGGTGGAGCAGCTGGTTTTGGCAGAACAACCGGCCTGGGAACAGGCTCCTCGGGTAAGTCGAGGGGTTGTTTCGGCCGCTCCGGTGACATCCACTTAATGGCCGGGGAGGCGGCGGCTCGGCTTGTTCCTGGCCAGAAGGAGCTGTTGCCACATGAGGTCCTCATATCGTTGACGTAACTTACATCGAAGCCTCCCCTCGTCCGAGGAGGAGGAGGAGGATGAGCGGCGGCGCTGCTTACCACGGTGCCGAGACTGAGACCGCCTATGACGGCAGGATCGGCTGGACCGCAAAGAAGTCCGAGACTGAGAACCTCGGCTTTTCCGAGGACGGTGCGGGGAGGGGACGGGTGGAACCGGCTCTCCCCTCGGCTCGGAGGGTTCACCCAAGGGCTCTGGAACCGGAGGCACTGGGAAACCCACGGGATCCTCAACTCCCACCGGGGGAACTGGGGAGAGAGAGGATTCTCAGCTACGCCTGTCAACAACCCGTCCAACGGGTCGAGAAAAATCTCGACTGCGTTGACTGGAGTCTCAGTCAGCTGACCTGACGGGGACACCGTGAGACCAGTGGCTGAAGCCGAACGATCGACCAAAGTCGATGGCCGACAACTCGGGGAGAGGGACCTTTCCCGCTCCCAAGAGTGTTGATGGAGGGACTTACCCTTATCTTTCTTTTTGGACCGAGAAGAAGGTCCAGCAGACATTGGTCCCTCTCCCTTAGTGGAGAGGGACAGACAAAGCTCCTTAAAGGAAGCTGTATAAGAGGAACCCAGGGAGAGCGGGATAAATGCCGCGACCAAGGAAGATGCGGCCCGCGCCGCCTCCTCTTCGAGGGCGATCATCTGCTCTAGCTGAGCCGCGGAAACCGCCGACTGGGCCTCTTTGACTTCACCGAGGGAACGCTTCGGGACGCCCCAGTTGTAAACGGGCAGCATGGTCTTCGGTGACGAGGTCGAGAAGGAAGAGTACAGATCGCAAGCCTGGGCGGTCGTAACCAAGGCCTGTGACAGACACACATGGAGTGCGGATCCGCCCAAGACATCTTCTGCCCATAAGGGCATCTCCGAAAACCGGGAGTCGATTTGTCCATCGCAGCCACGAGGGATAGAAGACCTAAGTCTAGAAATGCAAAAACTTTTAAATTTGCAAAACCAAGAGTTAGGAACCAGTCTTATACGCAGAGCGTTAAGGAGGGAACCTGAGCTTCCAAGCGGTAAGGAAGATCTGGCATCATGGGGCAGAGCCGAGAGTTTTACCACCCGGGTGGGTGGGAGGAGCCAGCTTGAAGACCTTCTGGCAAGATTTAAAGCGGCAAGGATACCTGCCAGACAGTGTGGATGAACAACATATCCATGTCCCTAGAACACAACTTTTTCTGACCCAAGTGCAATCCTTCCTGCCCACTTCTTTGTCCCCATCCTGGTAACCAACCACCCAGCTATTTCTCGTCCCCCTTTTCTCTTCAGGGCCATCTCCCCCCATGATGCTAAACCGCTCCTCCTAAAAGCCCTCTCCTCCCACAACCTGAGCTGTGACCCCCTTGACTCCAGGATGCTCAGCCTAACAATGGATGTCATGCTAGCCCACCACACGGACCTTCTTAATCGTTCCCTGTGCCTCGGCCAATTTCCGAGTGAATGGAAACAGGCTGAAATCACCCCTATCCATAAAAATGGAGACCACACAGTACCAAACAACTACAGACCTATCTCTATCCTCCCCAAGGCTCTGGAGAAACAGTATCCATGCAACTCGTGGATTATCTATCCAACTACAACATGCTGTGCGCGAGAACAGCATCGCACCCTGGTCACAGAACCACCACAGCCCTACTGGAGTTTTTCCACCAAATACACTCTGCACTAGACACCAGGGAGATTGCTGGGGCAATGTTCATTGACCTATCCAAGGCCTTCGACACTGAGTCACCCATTAATGCTCGACACCCTCCGTAAGATGGGATTCTCATCTGGCCCTCTGGCCTGGTTCTCCAGCTACTTCTGGGATAGATCCCAATGGGTCAAGTTAAATGGTACCCTATCTACTGCGCTGCCTGTACACTCGAGTCCCACAAGCTCCATTCTGGGCCTTACACTGTTCAGTCTCTTCTTAAACACCCTTCCCAGCTCTTGCACAGGAAAACTGCTACTATATGCCGACAATGCAGTACTAGTCGCCTCATACCCCGACCCACTCACTCTCCAGAGCTCCCTGCAACTCTCCTTCAGCCAAGCTGAAAAATGGCTCCTCGACCATCGCCTGGTTCTGAACCTCAAGAAAATAAAATCTATGATCTTTGCACACCGACAAAGTAACTCCAAAAATGCTCCCCTTCGCATCTTTCCCAGCACCCTCCACCCCCTTGAGCAGGTATCAACATACAAATACCTGGGCATCACCTTCGACTCTGCTTTCTCCTTCCATGCCCATGTCAGTGCTTTTTTCTCTGCCATGAATGCCTGGATTGGACTCCTCTAGCGTCACAAAGACTGCCTCCCCGAGTTTGCCCTATGGCTGGCTATCACTTCCTCCATCCTGTCATTGGTTGACTATGGACTCCCCCACCTATGCAGCCGCTGACCCCTGCCCTCACCAAAGTCAGATCTCTATCAACAAAGCCTGCAGGCTCCTGACCGGTGCCCCAAGCAGAACTCAACATGCCAACTCTACTCCACCTCTAACATAGTCATTCTTGAAAGCGTCTGCAATATCACACCTGCATACTGGCTAAAAAGGCTCTACTTGGGCTATGTCCCCAGAGTCGCCGCTAACTTCTCAGGCCTTCCACTCGGTCACCACCTGTAATATTACCAAAGCCACCTTCCAGGTGCCTAGACCAGGACCTCACTGTTAAAGGTCCTTTCACCACAGAGCACCGTCCTAGTATAACTCCCTCCCACACACATCACAAACACCCACAAAACTGGCCTGTTCCAAAACCGCCCTCATAAACACCTCACTCGCTTTTCGGGCTGTATATGCCTATCATAGGGCCTTCCGTGAGTGCCTTTCAAAACCAACCTGCTCCTACAGTATTACATATGCACCAGTTTTCTCGATTAGCCTGTTTTCAGTCTGTGTACCACACACTGTATCCTGTGTGACCCACGGGACCCCTAATGACTTACTGTCGTGTGCTGTTCTGCAACTTGCCTATGTTTACTTGCTCTTTGAAATGCCTGCTATGTATGCTGCATGTATCCCACCTGTACTGTTCCCCACTGTCTTGCTTCACAAATATATTGTCTCCCTCCTGTGACAGAGTGCCTTTGTAAATGAGACTTTGACTCAAATGTCTGTAAATCCGATATATGAATTAAATAAATAAAAACACTGAAAGCCCTGGCACTGACAGGTACCCTTATGAATTGTATAGAGAGTTTAGGGACTTACTGTTTCCTGCTTTACTGACAACATACCATGAACTACATAATGGTGGCATCTCCCCCAAAATGAAAATATGCTGTCATAGTGGCCATTCCCAAACCTGACAAATATATTAAAATCCGGACTCATTGCCCTCTCCATGTTAAATAAGGATTATAAAATGTTCATGACTGTCCTTGCCCGTAGATTTGAAAATGTACTCCCCCTGCTCGTTGACCCCGACCAAGTGGGATTCATTAAAAGCAGACAAGCTCACGATGCAGCCCGGTGAACTTATTCACTAATTGATTATGCCTCTCAGCAGAAAATACCCTTAGTCCTACTGGGACATGATGCAGAAAAGGCTTTTGACAGGGTTGCCTGGCCATTTCGCTGGGCAACCCAGTCCCACTTTGGAGAGCATTCTTTCGGAAATCCAATCTACCTGATCTCAGAAAGTATGCCTTGGTGTCCCAGCTCCAAACTATACTATGTTGGCTGAATCCCACCTATGATGCTCATTGGAAACAATTCTTACTCCATTGGAGTGAGTTGTTTAATCTTATGGGATACCACCACAATGTTTGCCATTATCCAAATTCCCCTGATACACGGCCAAGGCCTTTCATCATTGGCTTGTTCTAATGCATTAATACTTTACTCATTAGAAGCACTATACCTTAGGACAGTAGCACATGCTGCCTCCCCCCCACCCACACACACACAATCAATAAAGCTCTGAACCTTTGGCAAACATATGGCTTAAAATATATATCTCAAATGATGGAATCCACAGGTTTGCACCCATTTGTCACTATAGAAGCTACATTTAAGTTGCCACAGAAATATTTTCATAGATACCTGCAGATCAGATCACACCTGCGACCTTCAGAGGAGGCCCTTCCTTCTAGTTACCTTGATCCAGTCCGACCTTAGGGGTGCCACTACAGAACATTTGATCAGTTCTATCTACAAAGCTCTTAATGAGAGACTGGGCAACTCGGACAACACCATAAGGGTGGCCTGGTCTAGGGTATTACAGGTTGATATTCCCTCACTCAGTTGGTGGGCCTCATCTCTTAGGGCTTTTAAGGTTTCTGGCACCCCCAATGGAAGGAGTATGCCCGGAAACTAAAAACTAGATTTTTTCTGCCTCAGCAATAGTAGCTAAATTCCCACCCACCTCATTCAGGGGCTGTTGGAGGGAGTGTGGCTGTGAATGCGCTGACCAGGCTCACATTCTGTGGGACGCTCAGCTCTTGATTAAATACTGGGAAGAGGTTACTCATGAAATTATCCTTATTTATGACTGTCCACAGCTCCTCACCCCCACATACATTTTGACGGCCACACCCCCAGAAGGGGTTAAACTTGATAAGGCCATTTATCTGCAAGTTACTCTTAATTCTCGCAGCTAAAAAGGCCATCACCAGACTTTGGCACACTAAGACAAGCCCAACCAAGGAGACCGGTGTTAATTAGCTTAGGAAATATATGCATTAGAGAGTGTCTCTCAGCCAGACTGTGGGATCGAGTAGCAGCTTTTGATCTTCGGTAGCAAAAGTGGATCATGCACCAAATGGCTTACTATTCTGATTTTGTTCCCTAGGAAATTCCAGTGGACTCTGTTGTTGGAGGAGTCTCCCTTTGGGAGATTGGGGGGGGGGGGCACGCACTGCCCCCTGGGGCCACCCGGGCTGAACTGAGTCCTACGGGTGATCTCTCGCTTCCCTTTATTTTCATTTTTATTTTCAGTCTCATTTTCCCTCAAGTGTTCTCTTTATTTTCTTATTCCTCTCTATGGCTTAACAGATTAGTATGGACAAAGGAGTGGCCGAAGGGCACTGGGCTCACCTGAATTTATGTAATGCATGATACACTTTTTATTAGATGTATTTAAACACCAGCTTTTTTTTAAGAGGTAAAGGAAGGTGTATATTATCCAAAAACTGCAACTGGTGACTGTCGTTTAATGTAAGGATATGCTTTGCAATTTTTTGATATCTGTTTTTAAAGGGAATGGAATCTGTCTGATATGTATGTACTTATGTGTATTTCCATGTATGTATTTTTGTCTTAATATACAATAAAATTACAATATATAAAAAGTTAATCTGGCCAGCATGTCTGAGGTTTGTGGAATGGCAGGTAGTGGAGTAGGATTTTAAATTTAATAAAAATGACAGTGAGTCAGATTCAAGAGGCAGTGTGGTCAGTGGTGCTGGAAGGTTCTGATAAGTGGTAGGGCCAATGGGATTTATGGTCTGGCCCTGCCCTCCCCACTGACTCCCCCCTCCACCCAATTGGCTCTGCCCCATGGTCCCTCCTCCCCATCATCTACCCCATCCCTGCCAGATTTCTTCATCCTGATTTGTCAGGCATACAGAAATAAATACAGTAATATAAGCATTAAATGCACAGCAGCAAACATAACAATATTAAAATGTATTTATTACCAACTAGGCAGCAATGCAGAGAAGATAAAAACAGGTGCAAATGTAAACTCTTTATGGCACAGTCACAACTCACAAACAATTGTCTGTCTACAATAGGCAAAAGAGGGTGGAAGCAGGGGTCAACCGTAACCTTTTTCTTTTTGCACTAGCCATCAGGACAAGTTGATTTAAGATTGTAGTAGAATATCAAAGCTACAGAAATTCAGAATACACATAAGGAGCCATGTGGGTCACACTGGAAACCGGAAATGGGACAGCCATACGAACTGGGACTGTCTACAGGCCTCCAGACCAAGGGGACATAGACACATTACTCCTTAGAAGACATAAAAAACATGACCGCTAAAGGGGAGGTTCTGATAATGGGAGACTTCAACATGCGGATACAAATTGGTCAATACCAGCTGGAACATCCACAGAACTAGAAACATAGTAGATTCCTGCAAGGGAGGGCCTCAAACAACTGGTACAACAACGCACAAGAGACAGGACTATCGTGGATCTAGTACTGACTAGCAGGGAAAAGGATCACAGATCTCCAGGTAGAAGGTCACCTAGGTAGGGGCCAGTGACCATCACATGGTATGATTCAATTTGGCCACTAGAACTAAGGCATCCCATTCCAAGGCAAAAATATGGGACTTCAGAGGCGACTTTGATAAAATGGCAACAGAGTTAAGCTAGCCCTGGCAAGAAAACATACAGGTGAGGGGTACAGGCAAAGTGGGCAAGCATTAAGGATGCAATATTTGAAGCAACATTGCATTGTGTTAGGAGAAAAGCAAGAGCAAAGAAGGAGGAAACCACTTTGGTTCTCAGAAGAGTAGCAGAAAAGCTCAGAGCCAAAGGCTGGCCTTCAGGAAATATAAGGAGCATGGTGGGATGAAGATAGGGAGGCATACCAAACTTCCTAAGGGAAGCAGGAAGGCAGTAAGGCAGGCAAAATCCCATACAGAAACCCTAGCATGAACAGTTAAGGATGGAGGCAAGACTTTCTATCGATTAGTGAAAAAGAAAGTCCAGGAGAGTTGCTAAGATCAAAGGGATAAGGGGCATGTGTGGAGAGGATCAAGGAAAAGCATCTATCCTAAATAGATACTTCTGCTCAGTACTTACTGAGGAGAAGGTAGGGCAGGGCCCATGGCTCAGCACCAGAGCAGGAGCAGGAGAATAGGCAACCAGCACCCCCTAACAGCTTCAGTCCCTTGCAATTTCACAATCTTCCACTACCATATAGTAAGCTGACTTCAGGATGTATCCACCATCTAAGATAACAGTCCTGGATAAATCAATTAATGGAGCTGAAAGCATACAAACTGAGTCATTGAGGTCAGCACCACAGTCAGCGGTCAGTGCCAAGACAACATATTCAAATTCCAGAAACATGCAATGCCACATAAACACAAACTACGACAACCACCACAGCTTTTATAATAAAAATTCCTCTCCTCCCATCTGTGACTTGGGCTTGGTTCGTACCATGCTCATTCTACCAACACAGCCGTGATGCCATCGAAACTGCTTCCTGCTGCCAACAACAGCTCCTATTGGCTACTATCTCCATCTGTGGCTGTGCAGATGCACTCAGCCATCAGCCTCTCACAAGACTAAAGGCTGAAAAAAAAAAACAAGTCTGCTTTATTTGCTGTTGGATGGGGCACACACAGCAGGAATTTGCACATCCCACTCCAGCTCAACTCATACAAACAGAATAAAAAAAAAGGAATTGTAATGGTTTTTAATGGTTAACTTAAAAAAAGAACACTATTGTGGAAAAACATTTTACTTGTGATAAAGCCTGCTAGTCTGCTACAGCCAAGTCAGGAGCACAAAAGTTTGCCAAAATACCAACTTAGTGCAAAAACTGTTTTTTATTGTGCAAGCTGAGGAGTACTGATGCACGAAACAACAGATACAGATGCAGCAGCAGCAGCAGGTTAGAGGATGATCTCTCTACCTGAGTTGTATGTCCAGTCTCATAGACTCTCAAGTACTCCTTAATTAAATAAATGAATATGCAATGCAGCATGCTAGTGTACATACACAGAGTATGATTGTACACTACAGTATGCTGCATTGCATATTAATTTTGTTTTGTAAATAGTAGTATTAATATTATTTATTGTTCTTTTGCCAAGAGGGGACAGGAGGGCAACCAAAATAAGTTAAGAGCAAGCCAGGAGCAGAGAAGCCACCCAAGTGGGTGCCCATGCACTAACCTTGAAATTGCAGATTTACAGTCAGGCATTTGAACCTCTAAAGGCATTCAGACAGTCATAGAAACATAGACTTTGATGGCAGATGAGGACCGCTAGGCCCATCTAGTCTGCCCATTTCCCTACCTACAGGATAGGCCGCAGATCCTAGTTAACCAACAGCCTATATCTTCCTGCCCCCCACAAGAATTGCCTTATGTCTGTCCCATGCATTCTTGAATTCTCCCACAGTTTTAGACCCCACAGCTTCCTCAGGAAGGCTGTTCCATGCATCCACTACCCTCTCTGTGAAATACTACTTCCTCACATTGCCCCTGAACCGCCCTCCTTCTATCTTTAAATTGTGTCCTTGTTCTTGCAAGTCTTTTCTGAAAGATGCTACCCTCTTGGACTTTGTTGATTCCCTTGAGGTACTTGAAAGTTTCTATCATGTCCCCCCTCTCCCTTCTTTCCTCAAGGGTATACATATTAAGCTCCTTTAGTCTCTCCTCATATGGCTTCTCTTGAAGACCCTGCACCATTTTAGTTGCCCTCCTCTGGACTGCCTCTATCCTGTCTATGTCCTTGCGGAGATGGGGTCTCCAGAACTGGACACAGTATTCCAGATGGGGTCTCACCAACTGTCTGTACAGAGGGATAACAACTTCCTGTTTTCTGCTGCTGATGCCTCTCCCTATACATCCCAGTATACCCAGCCCTCCCTACTGCCTTCTCACATTGCTTGCTAACCTTAAGGTCATCTGATATGATTACCCCAGGTCCTTTCCTGGTTTGTTGTTCTTACTACCTCCCCACCCATTGTGTATTCTTCCCTGGGTTCTTGTTTCCCAGGTGCATTATTTTGCACTTTTTGCATTGAATCCTAGCTGCCACGTCTGACCATTCCTCCAACTTTGCCAAGTCCCTTTTCATCCTTTCCACGCCTCCTTGTGTATCAACCCTGTTGCAGATCTTTGTGTCATCTGCAAAGGCATCTTTTCCTTCAGTCCCTCTGCAATGTCACTGATGAAGACATTAAAAGGACTGGACCCAATACTGAACCCTGCAGTGCCCACTAGTAACCGCCCTTTCTTCAGAGTGGACTCCATTTACAATTACCTTCTGTGTCCTGTTGTCCAGCCAATGTTTTACCCAGGCTACCACCCTGGGACCCACTCCCAGGCTGGTTAATTTGACTAATAATCTTTTGTGTGGGACTGTGTCAAATGCCTTGCTAAAGTCTAGGTAGGCCATGTCCACAGCCCCTCCCGGGTCTACTACTTTGGTCACCCAGTCAAAGAAATCTATTAGATTCGTCTGACATGACCTCCCAAGTTCTGCTTCAAAAGGCCTCTTCTTCTTTCAGTTCTTTGTTGTTCTGTTCCAATCAGTTCTATAATTTATTACCTACACAGTCAGAGTCACAGACTAATGAAGCAGGTGGGGTGGGGGAGCTGCCCAGAAGCCCAGGCAGCAGCACATGACAGGCCAGCTCAGTCAAGACAACTCAAGTGATTGCTCTTTTTGAAACTGTAGTGAATGAGTGAAGTCTAAGAAAGGAGACAACACAACACAAGTGTGAAGTGAAAGTGAAATATTCACATAGATGATTAACTTTTTTTTTTTTTAGGGGGGTCAACTCTCTGGACTAGGACTGGACTTCTGTTCTTCCTGTCCTCTCTCATTTAGTCTTTTTCTCCCCTCAGATGAGCTCGCAGCAGCATACCCGAGTTGATGACTGGCTCGTGGATCACCAGGATCCATTCCGATCGTCGTCGTCCTGACGGTCGTCTCCTCTCCACTCTCTTCTTGTCATCTACTCTCAGGCATCACTCACTCCATCCTCCTCTCATGGTGCTCACCTTGCGCACTGCTTTCCCACCCTGAAAATTAATCTCCTCGAGGCAGCCAGGCAGGAATGTCATGTGGTCCATCACCAACACTGGCTTCGCACCCGCACTGGATGAGGGAAGGACTACTACGGTCTACTATCCTAGCCATGCGAGTCCATTGCCTTCAACCTGACATGATTGAGGGGGACCAGTTAGCACCACGCTGTAGGGGCGTAGGGACAAAAACAAAGATGGACTGCTCAACCACGCATTCAGTTGGCCAAGGGAGGTGATGATGTCGGAAGGACATACGTCGCCATCCATGCACACACAGAGTACTAGTGTAAATGTTGTGGATGCTCAGCTACTGTCAGGTCACAGTTGCGGATGGTTTAAAAATAAAGCATTCGGAATGGAGAGAGAGTTTGTGGGGAGTTTTATTGCACGGTTTGGCCATCGGAATGGAAATTGGGTGGTGAGATTTGGGACCGGGAACAAAATCGGGGCATAAGAAGATGCAAGTATGTATTTTTTACAATGATTGTTTTACAATAAAAAGTGCCCAGGCCATGCCCTACCTGATTTTAAAGTGGTGGGGCCATGGCCCGGGTGGCCACCCCCGGCTCCGGCACCACTGAGTGTGGTCTAGTTGTTAGACCACCAGCTTGAGAACCCGGAAATTACAGATTCAGACGCCACTAGAGCCAAATACTTACTGTGTGACCTTGGGAAAGTCACTTAACCTCCCAGTGCTCCAGCCAAACCAGCTGTGGAAATGGACTGAAGCATGACACCACTGTCTTGTTGCATCTTTGCTGGGCTATCCTGGGGTAACTAAATAGTAACACTATAGGACTGGTTATTTTCATGTTAAAGGAACACTGTCAAATCCCCGAAGGTCTCAAAATGTCTCGAGTTAAAACATTTTTTTTTACGATTGGTCACATTCTGTATAGACTGTTTAAACAATGGTAGTTTGATTCTGATTCGGCTAGCTTCTTTTAAAAAGTATTTCTTTGATTAACGCCAACTTCATCTTTCCTGGACTTAATACTCACAACACACTCTAGACACTCACAATGCAGTGGGAGAAGCATACCTCTCAACCTCCTGCCTCATAAATCAGGGACAAGGCCTAGAAAAATCAGGGACTCATCTTCAAAATTGGTGATATCTACTCAGGAACCTGGTAGAATAAGGGGCTTAGTGTAAAATGCATTTTCAAAGGAAGAACAAATCTGTAACTTTAATGTTTTACATTATTTTGTGCTTCCAACCCCTACTGTTTGGTCACTGAAACACAATTTTTAAGAGGGACAGAATCAAATTTTGAGGTAAAATCAGGGACAGTTGAGAGGTATGGGGAGAAGAGGAGCCTATTGAATCTTGAGTGACTGAGCTGTTTTTTTTTTGGGGGGGTGGTTCTAGTGTTATGGAAGTATATATTAACAGTTGATTGAAGATTTGAAACAAAGCGAGTTGGGTATAATTATGTCATTAGCATGCATCAGAGTTCTACTAAGGCAGGGAGCTTAGTTCACGTTGCAAGATGGCGGCTGAGCTGAGCCAGCCTGAATACAATCTCGTTGTTTTTGATTTGTTAATTTTAAAATTTTTAGTTGATTTTGAGTTTTTGTGTATATTTTTAGTTTGGACTGCAGTAGCATGAGTTTCGGGACGCTCTGTCGGTCTGGCGATTAGCAGTTTTGCGGAGCGTTTCTCGGAGCCCCGTTTGGTCGATTTTTGGAGCCCCACTTTTATTGTTTGGAGTCCTGCACTTGTTTTGCTCTCTGGCGTTCTCCGTGGTGACTTTTCAACATTCCTTGATGTTCTCGACCTCCCGACTTCAGTGTGAGAGGCTGTGGAGTCGGGAGCTATTTGCAGGAGTACAGAAGTAAGAACACTAAGACTCCGCCAAAAGTTTTATATTGTTTGCTCCAGTAAGTTTGTTTGACTTTTTATGTTTGAACTCTGCCTGGACTTCCGACGTGGGAAGCTGTGGTACTGAGGAGGTGGAGCAACTGTGGAGAAGATTTTATTTGGACATTGATTTTGTACTGTCTTTAGTGACACTGTTCTGTTTTAGTGATTTGAGAGTCTCCTTGGTCACAGCGTGATAGACTGTGGTGACGAGAAAGATTGAAGGAGGCTTTATTAAACTGGGATTTGAAACGTTTGGACATTGAGTGGATTCAAGGAAAGGGCGTGTTTTTGTTCCTTTCCTTGTTTGCTCCTGTTTCAAACTCAGTGGACCGTAGGACTTAAAGTTGAATTCTTGGTCGGGAGTTCGGACTGTGGAGTGTTGGGGAAGAAGGACTTGAGTGGTTGTCCCAGTTGTCCCGGAGGTGGGTGTGGGGTGCTGCTGTCTGTACCTGGGAGGGCCGGGGAGTGCCTGCTGGTGGGTTGGTGTTCTTGGGGGCCTCCAGGTGGTGCCGGAATAGCCTGACAGAGGCCTGGCTGTTTCTGGCATCCTAAGTAGGGGGGACAGTTTGCATATCCGCGTCCTCCTGGGGTTCACTGGGTGAAGAGTGCTTCCTTCCAGATGGAATTTTTGAATGGTTGAATGCCAGGTGTATGAAGAAAATATACTGACTCTGAGACTTTATGAACTTTTGTTATGTGGGGCTTATGATTAATGTTATTAAGTTCAAGGACTTTTTAGTTGGGGGCTTTTAATAATACGACAGCTTCAGACCTATGTTTTTTGTTTTATTTGTTTGTATGTGATTTTATTTCATCTTGCAGTGAGAGTGCTAAGATTGTTTTTTCCCCTCACCTTTGCTGTGAGAGGGCTGAAGGGGAGGGGATTTTTTGTGTTGGGGTAGTGAGAGTTCCCCTTTATTTTTATATTTATTAATTTTATTGTTTTGTTTATTTTTATTATTTTATGTGTTTTTTGTATGGGTTTTGAGGATTTGTTTTTGTTTAATTTGACATATTTTGTTTTAGTTTTAGCAGTAATATGTGTTGGCCTGTAGGTTCCATGGGGGTGCGCTATTCATCCTCCTCTCTTCGCGCCCTCCGCCCTTTTTATACCCTTCCTTTGCAATTTGAGATCTACCAGTGCTGTAGAGCACTTGGGATTGTTCGTAGGAGAGTGGGGAGGCGGGGTGGGCGAACAGGCAGAGATGGATGAGGCGTGGCCATCATGTCGGGGTTATTAGGTCCAGAAGGTGCCCTGGGGCGACATGGAATCCAGACAGGATTTTCCCATATCTGGTGCCCATACCCAAGGGCACTGCCGAATTTGGTGGGCAGATAGGTCAGACAACCTCCGAGGTTTGTCCAACTCGGGCGGTGTTATGCAATGCCAGGTCTGTTAGGAATAAAACCGCTATTATTGCGGATCTTGTTGGCTCAGCTGACCTGGCCTGCATCACCGAGACCTGGCTGGATAAAAACTCTGGCCCCATATTGGAGGCCATGGTTCTGGCCAGGTATTCGGTGATACACCGCCCGAGATTGGACCGTGGGGGGATTGCAGTCTGTTTCAAGACTAAATTGGGCCTCACGAATGTGGCAGTAGGTGAGGCTGAATCTTTGAGTATGTAGTTGTAGCAGGTGTAGGCGTTCGAATCGTTCTCATCTACCATCCACCCGGAGATGGGAAACATTTTTTTTTTTTTTTACAGGAAGTAGCAGACTTTCTCATCGATATGTCATTTGAGTCTCCCAGATTGATGGTTCTGGGTGACTTAACGCCTGGATCGACAATGAACTCTCACAATTTGGAAACCACTTCCTCCAACTTATGTCTTCTTTGGGCCTTACACAGGTAGTTTCCACTGCTACACATAGATCTGGGCACTCTCTGGATTTAGTCTTCCTCTTAGGGATTGACTCATCCGACGTGGGGGTGGAACCAATTGTGTGGTCTGACCACCACACCGTGAGGTTCAATTTTTGCACCCCCCTTAGAAGGCCTTCCCCTGTGGAGTTGGTCAGGTACCACCCATTGCGAAATGTTACTTCTCAAGGCCTTGCTGCGGTCCTTGATCTTTCATCCCCCGTGCTGGCTAGCAGTAATCCAGGGGAACTGGTGTTGGCTTATAATACGGCCGTTACAGTGGCCCTGGATTTTATTGCTCCTGTTTATGAGCGCCCCCTATCCCTTTGCCCCAGGTCCCCCTGGTTTGATGGGACACTGAGGGAGTTGAGGAGACGGGGTGAATGTTAGAAGTGGTGTGGCGCAAGTCCGCCTTGATGCTGACCACCTTAGATTGATGGAACATTATTCTGTCTATCAATCTGCAATCACCCATAAGAAGGCAGAATTTCTGTCCAGGGAGATTGCAGTTGCACAGAATCAACCGGCTCAGCTGTTTCGGACGGTGGACAGACTGTGCAGCCCAGCTGGTCTACAAGTCCGGAGAGCCTTTTCGCAAATGGAGTGCGAGGAGCTTGCTCGGTTCTTTGCAAATAAGGTGGATGATATGAGGGCGGGCTTGCGTCCAGCAATCTCTAAGGGTGATGTTGTGGAACAATGAGAGCTCACAATGCCTAGCTTTTCTTGGGGTTCCTTTTGCCAACCGGAGGTCGTGGATATTATGAGGATCGTCCATAGTGTGTGGCCTACGAGCTGTAGTTTGGATCCTGGACCAACTCCCATAATTTTGGCTTGTCTTGAGATCATTGGCCCAGTTATGGTGCAGATAGTCTGGTGTTCCTTAGAGTCAGGTGAGTTTCCCAACTCCCTGAAAAAAGCAGTGGTTACACCTTTACTGAAGAAAGTTACTTTGGACCCAGACCATTTTTCAAACTACAGACCTATCTCTAACCTTCCCTTTTTGGGGAAGGTTATTGAGAAGGTAGTGGCAGCCCAATTGGAAGACCATTTAACCATCCATAATATCTACGAATCCTTCCAGTCTGGTTTTCGGAAAAGACACAGCACCGAGACTGCGCTAGTTTGGGTGCTTAATGATCTTCTGAGGGCGAGGGATCAGAAGAGATGTTCTATCCTAGTTCTTCTTGATCTCTCATCAGCTTTTGACACTGTGGATCACCTGGTGTTGTTAGCATGCCTGAGGCAAATATGCGGAATATAGGGAACCGTTTAAAATGGTTCACTTCATTCCTTACCAGGAGATCACTGAGAGTTAATGTTGGGTGTTCATTCCTCCGCCCAACTTCTTTGTTGTGTGGGGTGCCTCAGGGTTCAGTGCTGTCACCCATTATTCGCAGTGTGGAGCATGCGCCCTCGGAGACATTATAAGATGATATGGGCTGAGGTTTCACTGCTATGCAGATGACACCCAGCTATACCTGTTTTGTGCGCCTGACCAGGATGGAGCTCTCTCTGTGTTTAACAACTGTCTGGAAGAAATCTGAGGATGGATGGATTCTAGTTGGTTGAAGTTGAACTCAGAGAAGACAGAGGTATTGGTGGTGGACCCTGGTGGTCGGATAATGAGGCCGAAAGATGGCTCGCCCTCTGGAATTTTTCTTGATGGCGTGGCACTTCCGACCTCCGAATGGTTGCGCAACCTGGGGACTGTCCTAGATGACAGGCTGACCTTTCAATCTCAAGTGTCGGCCATTGTCAGGACTTCCTTTTATCACCTTAAGAACATTGCCAGAGTGCGTCACCTTGTTCCATCTGACTCTTTGCCAGAGTTGGTCCACGCCTTTGTGTCCTCGCGGTTGGACTACTGCAACGACCTTTACTTTGGGCTTTCTGGGGTTGAAATCCATCGCCTTCAGCTGGTGTAGAACGCTGCAGCCAGGGTGTTGACTGGGACAAGGAGATCCAGTCATATCACCCCGGTACTGCACGAACTGCACTGGCTTCCTATACGGTGGCGGATCACCTTAAAGTCATTTTATTGACTTTTAAAGCCCTTCATGATCAGGGACGATCTATCTGAAAGAACTTCTGGTGCCTTACTCCCGACCAATCGCTCGCTTGGCTGGCGAGAGTTGTAGAACTCAAGGTGAGTTTAAAACTTCTGATAGTAGAGATTTTTTATGTAGCTCCAACTCTTTGGAATTCTCTACCTCACCAGTTAAGGAGTGCACCTCCTTGGAGGTATTTAAGAAAAATTTGAAAACCTACCTGTATGGAGCGCCTTCTTGGATGATTAGCTGATATTTGAGTGTTGATACTATTCTTTGGATAGTATGGATGGTTTTAATGTAGGTTTTTAATATGTGATGCTGTTATGTATTTATATGTTTTATGTGATATTTTATAATGTGTTTTTTGACTTGTAAAGCGCTTTGAAATCTTGAAAAGCACTTTAAAAATAAAGTTATTATTATTTATTAAAGGAAACAGATTAAACAACTAGCAACATCGATGAATGTTACAGAAGATCAGCAATCACAAAATAAGGGTTTTTACCTAGAAATAACATGATACAAACAAGGTTGGGCACTGACTGCATGGGACATCAAGCAATTATGCAGGTGGTTTTCTGCAAATTTTACATGATCAGAACATAGGTCATTGACTACAGCCACTGTAGCTCACACTTGTCAATTTTAAAACTAGCCAGTTAATATCAAAGCGGCGCACAACTGGCAGCAACAAGCTGCTGCATGATCGATGTAATGTCAGATCAGTGGTACAACAGCATGCTGACTTTAGATCAGTAGTACAGCATTTCGGCTGCTATTGAAATCTTTGTACAATAAGGCTACCTATCAGTGCTGGAGAGGGAAAACTATCACTGGGGAACCCACCATTTTGAAGTAGGAGCGATTGTATCTCACAGGAGTCTGGGAGCATGTTTCCTTATTGTAAGTTGCAGTCACACTTTAGTGAGTTTCATGCCTTTTAGGTACACAGGACAGCCCTTCCCAATTTGCTCTTGTAATGGGGTCACACTTAATATTTATCTGGGGCAGAGTTCCTCTGGTCCCTTTTTCTCCACTGCTAACCACATACTATATAATATATGCATAAATATGGCTCTTGAGTTAGGATATGGTTTAGAAACCTTGCATGATACAACCTGGATATATTAGTTATTGTACAATAGGTATTAGGGTTGCTTGGACACAGAGTTAGGGAAGGTTTCAGAGTCAGAATCATTCATTTATTGGATAGCAAAATTGAGAAATGTCTTCTGGTTTACAATTGCGTTAAACATAAAAACAGTGTTACAACATATAAATACAATTATCACAAATACATTCTAATAAAACATTAGCAAATACTGAATTTTATTAAAATATTAGGCCAAATAGAAACCTTGCACGCTATAACTTGGATACATCAGTTATTGGCATATGGACTAGAATCCCAGTCCTCAAGAGTGTTTGGAGCTCCCCATAACCCAGGCTGCTACAGCTCACATACAGATTGGAATCCTACTCCCTGCAGCAACATTCGGAGCCCCCCATAACTCAGGCTGCTACCGCTTACATATAGATTGGAATCCCCCCTCCCTGCAGTAGCGTTCGGAGCTCCCCATAACCCAGGCTGCTACCGCTCACATATGGACTGGAATCCCCCTCCCTGCAGCAGTGTTCGGAGCTCCCCACAACCCAGGCTGCTACTGCTCGCATACGGACTGGAATCCCCCTCTCTGCAGCAGCGTTTGGAACTCCCCATGACTAAGGTACTACAGAGGCTCTCCCACCAGCGTTGAGAGGGCTAAAATACTTTAATTGCCTGAGTTATCCATCGGAGATAGGCATCCGATTGTTTCTCCTGCATCTGATATTGTACTTGCACCACTAAGGACACTGTGCATTTAAAGTCACTACTTTAAGTGTGCCTGTAGCATAGGGACTGAGGAACGCAGGTTAGCCGGTACTTTGTGATTTCAGTTACCTGAATTTCTGCTGTGTTTTGGGGCATTTGTTCACTGCAGTCTCTGTGCTTTAAGGGACTGGAGCTGAAGGTCTCGGGGTGCGTGGGTGGGAGGAGCAGGCTAGGTTGTTTTGCTGTCAGGAGCCATTGCCCACCCCTTTGTCCTGTTCCTGCCCTGACTCCTTTGTTCAAACCTGACCACTCTCCTTCCTCCACAGGCTGCTACCACCGACACAGACTGGAATCCCCTCCCTGCAGCAGCGCTTGAAGCTCCCCATAACCCAGACACTAAAGAGGCTCTCCCATTAACACTGTGAGGCTAACCCGCTGCCACTACGTGGCAGCTACCCCTCCACCCTGGAGGAAAGTATCCTATACCTTCTCTTCCTCCAGGGCCGAGCTCTAGAATTACGAGTCTTCTCGTTTATCCAATATCCTGCCCTTCATTTGCGAGCCACAGATAAATGGCCCCATGATATCCACTTTAACCCCCCATCCACCAAAAGTGAACCTATCAAACCCTTCACTGTAATAACAAGTGAAAGTCTCTGATAAAAAGGAAGCTATAAGGCTAACAAGGAGGAAATAGTTTACCTATTCAACTATAAACCAATCAATTATCCTACTTTACGCAGCTGAAATGACACCTTGTGTATCCTATGTGGCCCCTACACCTTATTTAGAGGTTTTATTAGGAAGTCAGCTAAATGTGGGAATGAGTGGGGAAAACACAGCAGACCCGGAGACATGAGAGGGGAGAGCCACATATAGTTTCACCGAAGAGAGTAGAAAGACTGTCCCAGTTTAGTATGCCTATGCCATTGCCTGGACTCCCTATGATTCGGGGAACACAAAGGGGCCTAGATAGGGTCCAGTTGATCCTGGAGTATCAACCACTTTCTTCATCTATTATCCCACCTTTTTTGACCCGTTATATTTTGCTGCGACTCTTTCATCAGAGAATTCCTGAACCATTTTTTGCCATTCCTGTAGCGTAGGAACCTCGGCCTGTCCCCATCTTCTGACAGTAGTCTTCAATGTGGGTGGAAAAAATACTTATACCGTCTGGAGTTCAGAATTGGAGGGAGTCGGGTGGGTCAGTGGGCAAAGGGTGAAGATATGTGGTTGTATCCATTCCCCTTCACCACAAATTTTAACAATGTCCTGTAGCACCCCATCCCAGAAGTCTGCTAATTTCAGGCATAAGGTGAGTATGTGCATTAATCATAGTGTTGCCTTTCTTTTACTAATCCACAGTTGAAGCGAACAAACAACAGTACTTCCAGTGACCCAACAGCTGCACTCATATAATCCTTTACTACCCCTTTGCAGCTTCAGGGGTTGTTCACAGCTCTAGCTGGTAATACTTACTGTCTGACACTTATCCATGGCTCCCCAACTTTCCCCAACGTTGGTGACCAGCTCAATACTCACTCCATCTCCTCCTCGGCTCTCATTGGTGCCTTGCTCTCCATCCCTAAGTTTCCACATCATATCCTAATGATTTCATCTTCTCTAATCTGCTTATAACGCTGAGTAAACACCATGATCTCACACCCTTACTTATCCCAAACTGCTATATCTACCTAGTGGCTTATGCATACAAAGTGCCTTTTCTGCCATTCATTCCTGCCCCATCCCCTTTGTCCATCATAAACTTTGGTACCTTTTCCTTCTTACGCTCATCCTTTTAGGAGATACTGAGCTATATCCTGGCCCAACAGCCCACCTCTCCTGCATTGATGCAAACTGGAAGGACACAAAGGGATTTAGAGTTGTTCACCTAAACATTAGGAGCCTTCTCTGTAATTTTGCTGAACTACAGGCTTCGGTTGCACTTTAGCACCTGCTGTTATTTGCCTGTCTGAGACATGGCTTAAACCCTCTATATCCATGATACTGCCTGCTCATTACACAACTATAACCTTATCAGATGTGACAGACGCACCTCTAAACGAGGTGGTGGTGTTGCCACACATCCTACAAGACAATCTTCAAAAATCCTTCAGCCTGGCAGAATCATGGTTCATCGACTGCAGGCTCGTTCTCAACCATAAAAAGACGAAGTCCATGCTCTTCACTCACAACCAGAGCAGATCCTGCGACTCCCAGCTGCATATTATGTCTAATGGTCTCCACCCCATAGAATAGGTTCACAGTCTCAAATACCTTGGCATAACTTTTGACCCAGCACTATCCTTCGAGACCACATCCACCTCCTTTGCTCCTCTGTCAACTTACCTATTGGCTTGCTCTACCACCATAGGGGCTGCCTCCCCCGGAAGCCCTTAGGCTCGCTATTAACTCCGCAGTCCTCTCTCTCATAGATTATGGGCTCCTTGTCTACGGTGCTGCCACCAACACATTTCTTCACAGAGTTAAAATCTCCCTCAACAAAGCATGCCGCCTCCTTACAGGTTGTGGTAGGGTGCAAAGAGTGCATGTGTGGGTGAGCCTATCGAACCTGCTCAACTTCGAAGAATGACTCCAGCACCAGTCCTGCTTTTTCACCAAAAAAATGATGGATGGTCTGGCCCCACCCGGACTCTCAGTATTGACTCAGTCTGCCCCCGTTGTACCCTCCACCCGTAGCTCCACTAAAGCATTGTTGCATGTGCCCAGAGTCAGGACTGCCCTGGCCCAGAGGTCCTTCATCTACAGAGCCCCTGCATGGATAAACTCCCTACATCTCCAACGAGAACAAACTCTGGCTGTTCAAATCCTCACTCCAAAGTCACCTCCACACCATCCGCAGCTGTAATTGCCTTTAGCTTCTGCCCAACTGACCACCTCATTGCCTGACCTCGACCTACCTTTGACAATGGTTTTCTGTCCAGCCTTCTTCCTCTCAAACTCTAACTGTACATGAATTGCACTATTGTATCCTGCCTTTTATTTGCACTACACTTGCAAAATACTGTAAATGTCTTGTATCTTTTTAACTGTTTATTGTACCTGTGTCTAACCTTGATGAGGAGCCTTTGTAAAAAGAGTCACTGACTCAAAGGATTGTAATTCCGACATTAATAAATTAAAAAAAATACATATAGTTTACAAATCCCACCTACACCTCTCTGCTCTTACTTTCCCTGCCCTCTCCCATTGTGAATCTGTTCATGCTACCCTCCTGCTAGGCACAAAGAAACTTAATATAGTGTGCGCCTACAACCGTCCCCTAGGTGGCACCACTGGACTGGAGGAACTCCTCTCCCAGGTTAACTTGGCAATTGAACACAATGAGGTCCTCATCCTAGGTTAGGTGACCTAAACCTTAATTGGCTTGGCAAAGCTAACAAAACTCTCCATACTGTAGTCCAAGGCCATAACCTTCACCAGCTTATCATTGACCCCACCAGGGTCATGTCTCCCCCCCCAGATCTAGTACCCTAATTGATTAGGCCCTGACGAATCATATTGACTAGATCGTTACTGCTGGTACTCTCTCAGATGCCAAAGGTGACCACGCCCCGAGATACTGTATTTGGCATTCTACAGGACATTCCTCTCTCCCCCTCCCCCCCCCAAACTTATGTTCCAGATCTTTGCCAACCTAGCTCAGACTCAGTTTCTGAGCAATCACTCTATGGTCAACTGGTCCTGCATCTATTCAGCCAGTAATGCTCAGGTTGCCCTTGACCACTGTCTAACCATGTTTAGAACACTCCAGGACATGCACACACCCTTAATCACATGTCGAATACGAGGCACACCAAGTAGGTAGCTCCACAGAAACCTACTTGCTCAAATCAGGGCTAGGGACAAAAGCTAGAGGCATTTAAAGATATCTGGTCTTTCATCTGATTACAATGACTGTAGGACTCAAAGGAATGCATGCAAAAGAAATATTCATTTAGCAAAGAGTTCATTTTGCAAAGGTTTATTGATTGATGTTGCTGGTGACACTAGAAAATTTTGGCCCTCATATAAAGACATTCTTGGAGCCAAACACTCCCAGACAACTAATGATATGGTACTTAATGATGTGCACTGTAACAATCCTGCCACCACTGCAACCTCCTTTAACCTTCACTCTCGGAGTTATCCAAGTACCACATCTTCATTCCCTTCTGCCCAATCTGTCACCCCCTATACTGAAACTGAATCCTTGCACTCACACCTAGATTTCTGGTTTCATAATATAATTAGGCTTGATGTCCTTAAAATGCTAAACACCATCTCTGACTGTACTAGTATTGGCTCAGATGGTCTTGAGCCTAGGCTCTTGAAACTGGCTGCCCCTTTATATTGCCTCCCCTGGCAAAAATCTTTAACATGTCTCTCTCCACTGCACAGTCCCTAGCATCTGGAAGATTGCTAGGACCACTCCATTTTTAAAAGGGTGATCCCAAAGTCATTGCTAACTATCTACCAATAGGCATCCTCTCTGTTCTTAGCAAAATATCAGAGAAACTGGTAGCCAAACAAACCATCTCATTTCTCCATGATTATAACCTCCTCTCTAACTCCCAGCATGGTTTCCACAAGGGCCATAGTACTGCAAGCGGCCTCCTTAAATTCACTAATGATACCTACACTGCCATGGACAATGGGTTTCTGACAGGTGCAGTCTTTATTGACCAAACCAAGGCATTTGACCTTGTTGACCACCCCTCTTCTTACCAAGTTACTGTCACTTGTTTCTTCCAGATGTTGTGGCCAGGTTTAACAGCTGTCTGTCAAACAGGAGTAGGCCATGAAATTCAACTCTGCCACATCCGACCCATTGCTACCATAAATATTGGAATGCCACAGGGATCTATTCTAGACCCCCTCCTTTTTTCAATTTTCATTAACTATATCTTTTCACACACCCCTACTTGCTCATCCCTGCTGTATGCGGATGACCTGGTTCTTTACTACAGCTCCCCAGGAACATCTCAGACATCAATCAATCTCTCTCTCTCTCTCCTCCAACTTCTTCCACATTCAGTCCTGGCTATCCAACAACAAACTCGTTCTTAATGTTGGAAAAAACACACGGCATGCTCTTCAGTTCCTCCGCCAGGCTTAAGAGCAAACCGTGGTAGACTACAAATCTCCTGCATGGATGGCTCCCAACTGGACTGTGTTAGTTCTTTCAAGTACCTGTCGTCCTGCTTGACAAATCCCTGGACTTTGATCAGCACATCTGTGCCACCTGCAAGTCAGTTAATGCCCAAATCAGGATTGCATACAAAACAAGCTATGCTCTAATCCCCCTCAGCTAAGTTAGCCATTGCACAGGGCATTCTGCTCCTGGCCCTGGCCTACAGCTCGGTGCGTCGAGAGACACTCTCCACAAGTGGGACACCACATACAACAATATTTGCCGCTACGCTTCAGCATGCCCTCACTGCAAGCACCACTGTCAGCTAGCTCTATGATGACCTAAAATTGCCCTCCCCCAGCACCCACTAACTCTCCTCCTTTGGCTAATAGATGGCACTGTCAGATCTAGAAACCCCCAACCCTTGCCTCCATGTTGCACCCATATATTTCACCCACAAACCTCTTATGGTTTAGATCTATTGGCCAACTCCTCCACACCCAAGGTGTAAAACTTCCATGGGTAACAGCTTTTTCCCATGCTGCCCTTCAATACTGGAACTCTTTCCCCTAGCCATCTGACTTGCTTTAAGGCATGTCAACTCAAAAGACTACACGGAATCACCTAACTGATTCAGACCCCCTGCATGTGCTTTCCCACCTTAAGCACTCCATCCTCTCACTTCTGACACCTGTGTCACCTTACGCTTCATCACTTACTGCTCCCTCCTGTACTTCTTGCTCACTAATCACCCTTTCCTCTGCCAATGCCTCCTGCCTACTTCCTTGACTCCTGGTCCACCACTCTCCTTGCCCACTTCTAGGCACTGCCATTCACCCTCCCTCCTCTACACAGACTTAATCATTAATTTACCTACCAACCTATTTATCTGGTTATATTGTATGTACTACCTCTACTTGTTATCGACTATTGAATTCTTATCTGTTACTCAGCTGCTGCATTCACCACCTGTAGCACTGGCTTTTTTCCATAATTAGTTACTGTGTTACTGTTGTCCATTTAATGTATTTTTCTCCATTTATGTATGAAATACTATTCTCTACTGATGGAACATATGATTGTTATTAATTTGCACTTGTTATTTGAGCTCCTCTTTGTTACACCTTGTATTACTGTCCACTGATGACTTGTACTTTCTACTAGCCACTGTTGTACTGTATCCACTGCTGATGTTTTTTATTCCACCTTGTACCCTCCCGAGTTGTGCCTAACTATGCATCCCTATGTCACGTGCACTTACCCAGTTACCAAAAATAAAATAGAGTTGTACAGCAGGTATTAGGGTTACTTGGACTCTGACTTAGGAGACGATTTAGAAACCTTGCATGCTATGACTTGGATACATCAGTTATTGCACAATAGGTATTAAGGTTGCTTGGACTCTGCCTTGTGGAATCTGATTCATCTTATTCTAATCCCACTTTTGGATTTGCAGCCAAAAAATCCAAAATCCTAAACTGAATCCTAAAACCCATTTTACATAGGCATTTACGATTTCAAATCCGAATCCTAAATCCAATTTTTCATCTTTTTAGAATTTGAAATGGAATTGGATTTGGAAGATCCTAACATCCTCAATCCTAAAACTGGGTCGGAATCAGCTGTTTCCGAGCATCAGTAGCTGCTATTATAAGAATATCTGCTTTCATTAAGACTTAGCATATGTTGTCCACTGAACATTCAAAATGACCGAAAATAGAAACAGCACAAAATAGTGGTGTTCTCACTATACAAAGCCACAGGGAGCCCATATGTGGGATACAGCGGGTGCTTCTGGGAACCACACTACATAATTGACAGGGCCAAACTTCTGAAAACCTGGAAAGGAACAACAAAATAACAGACCTGGAATAGAAGATTCATAATCAGAGGCTGGGGAACATAGCATGTAATCAACTGCTGAGAAAAAAATAAAAAATCAGAGGATATATCACCCAATGAGAAAAAGGAGCCGTTTCAATTGTTAGGTAATAGCAGGGCAAGAAGGCCCCCAGTTCAGAATTCAGGGATCTGCCTGCTTACCTGTAAATCTCTGTTATGATTTTCACACAGCAACTGCAGAAACCGAAGGATTGGTTGCATTATAGCAATCACTGCACTCATCTCCCCATCATCTTTGTCTTTATCTCCAGACGGTGGTGCTCCATCCACAGAGGCAAAATGGTCATCGGGATCTGCCTCTCTCCTGTAGGTGTTATAGGCCTTCCGGGTAGCAGAGGAGGCCTCCAGCAACTGGTCCCGGACTTCTTCTGTAATCTGAGTGCTCGAGTCTTTTTCTGAAATGCATATCAACAACAGAGGTGCACAGTTAATGCCTGTAGGCACCTTAGTGTGGTAACCAGTTCCGATGCCCAGGTAAAAGGAACTCCTGACAAACTCACACTTTGGACAAGGCCCCCCAAACTGCTGAAATTACCCTCTCTGCTATCACCCACCCAGCAAGCCTTAACTGCCAAAACACAGCACTTCAGTTTGCTCTGGTCACTAACATTAGTGAACCTGAGATGTTATCCCCCTCCCCCACCCCCCCACCATGCCTGGAATTTTTACTGGGGTATACTTTGGTTAAAAGCAAGCTGTTGTCCTCTATGCATTCATTGTTCTCTGTGCAGTCACCTGTTAATTGAATATGATCTATATACTGTATATGCCATATTCTTTGCAAAAAAAATTCATTAATGCACCAGTTAAGAGTTCAACTTAATACCACGAAAGTAGAGAAATTTGGAGTTAGGATTTCCAACCTTAACTCCCCCCCAGCTCCCACCCTAAGCAGCAAAAGGAAAAAAAAACATTAAGGTTATGGTCTCCAGAGCCTTGTTGAATTAGTAGTGTGGTCTTCCTTGGGGTTGTCAAAGAACAGTTACATAAGAACTTACTGTAACAGTAGACCTGTGACAGCATCTCTCACCAGGCCACATCTTTGGAGCTATAGCCACCAGGCACTAGAACCACATGGAAACTTTTTGTAAGTAGTCAGCCAGGGGCCGCCCACAATGACATCAGATGTCATCGTATACATAAATGTGGGTGACCCTTCCTCTCCTCAGTTCCCCACATGAGATCATGCATGCTCAGAGAACTTACTTGTAGGGAACCAGGAGAGACCCCAGCCCTCCACATACCAGATGAGACAGAGTGCTGGAAAATGTAGCAATGGAGACAGCCACCCAAGTATCCTTTGTCGCACACCCTAAGGCGTAAGGAGGGTGGAACGCCATGGCCTGATTAAAGAGATTCTCTGTAATATCTACTGTTACGGTAAGTTCTCACGTATCTCTTTCATCAAACCACACCTTTGGAACAAGTCCCAAGCAGTACCAAAAACTAACAGTCTAGGTGGCTGGAGCCTTTAGGCTTATGACAGTAGGCCTCTTAGCACAGCTAAGCCAAACCCAGCTCATCTACGAGAGACAATGTCCAGACTTGTAGTGCTTAGTGGGAGTGTGAATAGTACTCCAGGAAGCAGATGCATAAATCTCTGCAGTGGAAATATTCCAAAATCAAGCAACTTAAGTGGCCATGCCTCTGGTGGAATGACAATGAACCACACCAGGAAGTTCTTAACGTACTTCCTGTTAACAGAATGTCATACAATGTACTAGCCATTTGGATAGGCACTATTTAGAAACTAATGTCCTCTTTCCAAGGGGCAAACAAAACAAAAGCTGTGAGGACTTTCTGCAGTCATTTGTACAGTGTGTACAGTACCTGTGTATTTATGCACATCTAAAGTATGGAGCAATGGTTCCCTTGGATTTGCATGCTCTGGATAGTGCACTGGCAGGTGGATGGTTTGATTTAGTAAACTTAGACACCACCTTCGTGAGGAACTTAGGGTTACTATGCAAAGACATTCTCTGTGGCAAAATCAAATAAGGAAGCTCACACATTAGAACTTGCAGCTCTGAAATCCTTCAAACAAAAGTGACTGCAAATAAAAATAATGCTTTCCAAGAGACAAAGCATAAACTACAAGTCACAGCTAGCTCAAAAGGAGCCAAAGTCAGCTTTTGCAAAATAAAATTCAGATCCCAAGCTTGGACTGCATTTTGAATAGGAGACTTCATGTGTAAAATGCCTCTCAAGAAATGTATGGGCTTGGTGGTGCGGAGGGCTGAGGCTTCCTGCCTTACCTTGCTCTATGCTGGTGATCAAGGTTTGGAAAGACCTCGGGTTACCAGGGTGCTGGCACCGGGGGGGGCAGGATTGAGTGTTGGTTCTCCTCTTCCGGAGTGTCACCCATCCGTAGTCCCCCCACCATCAGATGGAGGTCTGGTGGCAGGCATAGGCAGTAGGAGTTACTGGTGGGGACTGTACCATAGTGCGTGGCGTGCACATGCCTCCACCACGCGTCGTCGCCGGAGGATGCAAGGGACTGGGATCAGGGAGAAACGGTAAAGCAAAAGTACCTATGGAAAAATAAATGTATGGCCTACCTCCAACTGAGCCACCGTAGATGACCATACACAGGCACATGGAAGCTTGATATGACAGCCATGTGCACGCTGAGGAGTGCTGCAGGCCTGAATCCAATAAGGTCATCAGATATTCTAGAACCTGACTGACTAGGTGGGTAAACTGATCCAAGTTATGAGAAGTGGCCCATAAAGCAAACCACTTCCATCTCATAGAGTAGGTATGCCTGAGGACTGTTTTCTAGCAGCCACCAAAACATCCACCACTTTTTGGGATATCACAAAGCGAGCTATGACTGTCTTCAGAAGCAATGCATGCAGATGTAAAGACTACAAATCCGGGTGGTCTAGGGTGCCCTTTTCCTGTGACAGTAGAACCTTGCACAGGGAAGAGGTAGTGGAGGTTCCACTACCAGATGCTGCAGCAGGGGATGCCATATCTGCTGAGGCCATAGGGGAGCAATGAGTATTAGAGTTGCTCCCTCCCTCCTTAGCTCAAGCAGTACTCTGAATTAGCAGGAATGGAGGGAAGGTGTACAGAAACTTCCCTTTCCAAGATAGGGACAATGCGTCTTGCCAGAAAACTCCAGGCTCTGGAGCAAGCAAGCAGAAATGTGGCAGCTTTGCATTGTGTGAGGACGCAAAAATGTCCAACTCTGGATACGCTCATCTTTCGAACAGGTCGACCACTGAAGTCAGCAGTTCTCCATTTTGAGTGGTGATCAGCTTAAATTTGTCTGCGAAAATGTTTTGGGTAGCTAGAACATGTAATGCTGATATTTCTAGACCATGTACCACAGCCCAATACCAAACTCTTAGTGCTTGCCTGCACAAATTGTTAAGAATGAGTCTCCCGTTTGCTGACTTATTGCATTACACTGATGTTGTCCATCTGTATTAACAGAGGACATGCAGACATGTGGTTCTGGAAGGCCTGGAGTCCGAATAGGGCTGCTCTAATTTCCGGAACATTTATGTGCAAAGCACAGCTCCACCTGGTTCCACACGCCTTATGTCTGCAGAGGATCCAGGTGGGCTCCCTCTCATGATCCTGAAGCAACTATGGTGAGGATCTGATGTGGAGAAGGAAGCAAGAATAGGATGCCTTTAAGCAGGTTGCTGCGTTCCATCCATCAGTTAGGCACTTTGTGCAGTGAGGACGTGACTAGAACAATCTGTTCTAGATAGTCTGTCAGCTGGTCCCACTGGACTCTCAGTGTCCACTGTGGGATCCACATGTGCAATCTGGCCAGTGGTATGGCAACAGTGGCTGTCGCCATTAGTCCCATAAGAAGTACAGTACAATCTCGATTGTCTGAACCATGATTATCCAGATCACCTGATTATCCAAACTCTAGCATTATCCTCATACTCTGGTTTACCTAATGTTATGGACCCCCGATTATCCACACTCTCAATTATCCAAACAAATCTGATGTCTCCCAGAGCATTCAGACAATTGAGGTTGTAATGCACTAAGGTCCTTGCTGAGACATAAAGGCTGCTGTGCACCAAATGTGCTTCTGCAATCAGGCGGTCTGCCCTGTCCAGAAGCAGGAACGCCGAACCATGGTCTGTATCCAGAACTTTCTCTATGTACTGCAGCTTTTGGCAGGGCATCAGTACATATTGTGATACACTGACTGTAACCCCCAGAGCAATGAACATCTGATTGGTTTGAGCTAGGGTCTGGAGCAGCTGGTTCCTGAATTGGGCTTTTAATAGCCTGTCGTCAAGGTAAGGAAAATCATACAGGCCTTCCCTGTGAAGGGCTGTTGCCACCAGAGCCATGCATTTGGTAAAGGCTCATGGCACATCAGATAAGCCTAAGGGCAACACTCTGAATTGCTACTGCTCCCCCTGAAACAGGAACTTCAGATACTGCCTCTCCTGTTAGGTTTCCAAATCTTGGTATGGAGGTAAACATCCTTCATATCCAAGCAGCAAATCCAGTCCTGTTTACAACAGGGGAAGAAAACCCTGCAGAATAACCATCCAGAACTTGTATTCTATGAAGAAGTTCAGATCTCTCAGATCTAGAACTGGTCGCAGATCCCCCGTCCACTTTGGAACAAGGAAGTATCTGGAGTAAAAACCTGTGTTCCTCTGTTCTACGCAGGTCCTATGGCCTGTTTTTGAAGCAGAGTCTGCACTTAGTCTAGCAACAAGGAGATGTGCTCTGGTGTGTATGCTGTCACCACTTGTGGATGATCTAGATGGTTTCTAGAAGCTCCACAGCATAACCCTTGTCTAATCTCCAGAACCATTGCATATGTAGGTATCTCCCTCCAATGGTCAGAGTGGAGGGACAGACAACCCCCTACAAACACCCCTGGAGGTAAAGGTGGTTGAAGGGTGTATAAGGAGTCATGCTGAGCTGGTGGGAGTGAGGCCACTGGCTCCACACCTGGGGTGGTGGTGGTGGCGGTGGTGGGGACTGGCAAGGCATCATACCTTTGTCTCTTCCCTACTGTCTGTAGGTCAGACGCTGTCCCCCGACAGCAGATGGGTGAAAATTAGACCTGCTCACACCCCTGGGTTGGGTATGGTACAAGGGAGTGTACCGACTTCAGAGTCTTGCCAGATGATTGAAGATTTCACAAAGCATCTTCCACATACTGGCTTAACAGTTTCTGCCCTCTGAATGGGGCATTGAGAACTGTGTTCTGCATGCCAGTTGCAAAACCTGGTACTCAGAGCCAAGAGCAGCACCTGAGACATATGCCAGAGGGAGCAACCCTAGCAGAGACATCAGAAATATCACATGGTGTGCGATCAACTGCTTTCCCACATCAGCAACAGCAGTAAGAGTGGTCTTTTTTTTTTTTTTTTTTTAATCACAACATTATTTATGTCACCACTGTGGACCTGGCAGGGGCTATGACCCCCGAGGGGTATGTCCTCCAGCCCATCAGGGCCATCCTGGATCCCGGCATTTTTTCCCTGCGTTTTCTCCCCAATGCCCTCACCTGTGCAATGGGGCACAGAAGCTGTCTCCACCTCCGTGGAAGCAGCCGAGCACCCTGGGCATGGGCTGAACCCTCTCATTGTGCTGATGCACGCAGCATAAACCCCCAACCCCGAGGAAGGACAGCATTCCTCCAGATGCTCAATCCTTACCCCCCCGGCCAATCTCTGAACGACCCAAGTCTGTTCCTGAACCCAGGTTGCCAGCGTAGCGCAAGATGTGGTGTCCAGCACCTCAACCCTCAGTGCCACTGGGCTGGCTGTAAGAGTTGTCTTCTCTTACTTAACAGTACCCTCAGTCAAGGCCTGTGCAGCAGCCTTAGCCTTCCTCTAGAGTGTGTTCTGATATTTCATCATATGGGCCTGGTAATTAGCAATACGTTGGCTTAGTGAAGCCAAGGCATATATACGCTTGCCTGTAACATAAAACCTCCTAGATTCTCTATCTGGATGAAGGAACTCTGGTGTCTAGGTTCCCTGGACTGATCATGGGCAGCTGTGATCACCACTGAGTCAGTCTCAGGCTGGGTGGCATAAAAGTGCTTTCCAGAGGGGCAGAATACATTTTGTGTGCCTTTCTGGGTACAGCTGGTACATTGTTTGGCCTATATCAGGCTGTGTAAGTGGCATCCTACAAAGGTGGAAGTAGTTGAGGAACCACAGCAGAGGGTCCAAGGGTGGAAGTAGCTGAGGAACCACAGCAGAGGGAGATTCTAGCATCTCCAGAAAAAAAACAGCAGGATCTTTATGGTAGAACCCTGCTCTTCTACACTAAAGCCCATGGCAGCTTTCATCTGATGCATCATGTTGAAAAATGAGGGATCCTCTGGAGGTGAACTTGGTGTGTTCAGAGTCCTCACTACAAGAGGAGACTGTGGAGCTGGTGCCCTGTCCTTACTGGCTCTCACCATAGTCTTCCTGCATCATTAGATCAAGGTTGTACTGATTTTCATCGTCGACTCTGTCATCAAAGAAAATAAAAGACCACAACGTCGGCTGAGGAGGTCTCCATGGCAAGGGAGTACACCTTGTGGCATCGATGGAGTATTTGTAGTAGTCCTTGTTGACAGGCACCCTAGAACAGCCAGGCCAGGCAGTATATGCTTAATCATGTCTGAAAATGTGGCAAGGACTGCCTGAGCATTGGCACTACTTTAGTTAGTAGGTGCAACTGAATTGGTCAACACTGGATGATGAATCTTCCTCAACAGCAATGTACCAGCTGTAGTAGGCCCAGTAGTGCCCAGACCAAGCCCCAACCTTGATGTTTTGTTGAGAGTCATGGGGGGCGGTCGGCGACGTCAGAGGGATCAATGAAGCAGATGTCATACCTGTAGTCTGCAGGGGCTACCTGGAGTACACCGCAGAGGCCTTTGTCCCACCGCTTGTGTTTGTGACTCCTGAAGCTTTTTCCAGGGACTTAAATGACTGTGACTCAGTTGACAAACTGGGCAATGTGGATTTTTCTTTAAGCTGCTTCTCCATTCTCTCAATGGTCTTTTGGAGGAGGAATTTCTCCAAAGCTCCCTTTCTGCATCATCTGGTTGAGGAGTTGAATCCCCAGCAGATCTCAAAAGCTTTCACATTTAGAGGCCTAAGCAGCAATCACATATGTCATGCAAGTCTCACATGTAGATCTTCCCTCTGCCCTCACAGTATCAGAAGAGTTCCAATGGTTCTTTCAATGACACACAGGTCACCAAAAACACTACAGAAGTGATTACTTGGGTATATGAAAAAACAAAATGGTAGTATTAAGGAGTGGCTTTTCCGATGGAGGGTCAGATGAGTCTGAGCAGTGATGCGGAAAATAACAGAGGAAAGGATGGGCCGCCTATGTATATGCGGACATCTGATGTTGATGTGGATGGCCCCTGGCTGATTGCTTATGAAAAGCTTCCATCTGGTCCTAGTACCTGGCAGCTATAATTCCAAAGGTGTGGCCTGATGAAAGATCTCGAAGAAGATGATCTGTAATGCTCACCCTTCCATCCCAGCCTGTAGTCTCCTGTCTGAAGCACAAGGTACAGTTCCAAGCCAGTGCCTCATAGTAATACACTCTTCAAAGGTAGAGAAGTATGTCTCACCACATATTACCAAGACAATCTGTTGTACCTTTCTTCATGCAGGGCACAAGGGGCCCTGCGTGAAGAAAGGAGGACACGTCTGATGTCGATTGCTCAGGGAACAGGGTGGGCATTAGGGTAGACAACTACAAAGACGACCCCACCACTGATTCGCTAAGACTCTAGACACCCAAAACCCTAATTTTTTTTTTCCTTTGCTGCTTTTGGGGAAGAGAGTTAGGGTTGTAAACCCTAATGCCACATTTCCCTACTTTTTTGGCATTAAGTTGAACCCTAACTAGTGTATTAACAAAGGCTTTTTGCGAAGAATTTCCTTTCTTTTTGAGACAGTGGAATCATATCCTCATTTACGCAGGTCCGGGACCTGTGTGAACAGATGCAGGTGCACAGAGCCCTTTGGGCCCTGTGGCAAGGGAAGACTCAGTCTGCCTACAGAACTGCAGCGGTGGATGTCAAGAATTACTGGGGTTATCTGGTGGGCTACGGAAGCACAGGGCCCTCTGGTCCCTGCGCTCCCATGTGGCCACAGATGCACACGGCAAAAAGTCCATCTGTCAACTTGTGCATAAGGCCCTCTACCATCCATGGGCGCAGGGCTGCAGGGCCCTATGCCAACATGACAGCCATCTTCACTACATGGTACTCAGGTCCATGTGGACAACCCCTGCAGCTTTCATTCCCTGACTGGGGGGGGGTGTCGGGTAACACTGCCATCCCTCCACCCTCACCCCATCCAACTAGGTCATTGAGCTTGCCCCTGAACTCAGCTCACTGGCATGGGATCACAAAGCATACCCACTGGGGTCAAGACTGGAACTAAACATAAAGTTTCATTATTTTGATTCCAAATTTTCAAGATAGTCATTTTAAGGACTCTCCTTATAAACAAGACAAGTAGTATTTACAGTATATTAGTCGAAGGATCAATCTGCACCAGAACTGCGAAAACAAGTTTTATCCAGGATTTAAAAAATGACACCGGTCATGTTTACGAGGTGGTATGTAAGAATGGCTATTCTTAAAGTCTGGAGTAAATACTGAAAATTAGCAAAGTTATGAATGAACACTGAAATACTGTGATGTTCACTCATAACCTGAGAATTTTACTATATTTGTATATCTATTTTCAGCACAGCCTTCTTATTACCCCACCTCATGATTCCAGTAAGTGAAACTTTAAGTCCCCATGAAACTGTTATTCTGCGCCACCAAAACATCATTCTGCTCCACAGGTTCAGAAATGCAGTTTGGCCAGGATTTGAAAAAAAAAAAAATGACAGCTGTCATGTTCGTGAGGTGTTGTGAAAAAATGGCTCTGTTGAGAATTTGTGGTCAAAACATTTAAAATTACTAGTTATGAGTGAGCACAGAAAATGTCAACACGTGCTCATAACTTTGTCATTTTTACATATTCTGACCCCAGATTTTCAATATAGCCTTCTTATGACCCCACCTCATGAACAAGGGTGGTGAAATTTTCAAATCCCACCCAAAAGCTGATTTTGCAAAGCAACCGAAAAATCACCTTTTGGGACAAATTTGCATAATTCCACCAGCATTCGTCATGAAGTGGGGTCCCAAAAAAGCCACGCTGAAAATCTGGGGTCAAAATACATAAAAATGGCAAAGTTATGGATCAAAGTTCAGAAGCCAAACCACATTATACCATGCCTACCCGATTTTCTAATGTTACAGTCACCGGTTCCAGCAGCAAGAAGAGTCTTTGATCGGAAATTAGATCTACACCATAGAACATGCTTAGCAGAGTGAGGGTGTACTGGGGTGGGGGGTGCTATGAGGGAGGTCGGGGTGGGCTGGTGGAGAGTGTGTGGGGTAGGTCAGATCAGCAAGAAACCTCTTTTTCAGGCAAAAAAAAAATCCATGAGGGACAGTTTTTTTTTTTTTTTTCAGGAGACTTCACTGACACTGGGGATTGGGCACCCCAGTACCACCACTTACATAGTGGAACCACAGTCGGGTGACCTGGAAGGGAGGGCCGTCAAGACAAGCGGTACCAAGGGTGGGCACCCTGGTCCGCTTATTAACCTACAAAAACTATAAGTATGTACATATATATATATATATATATACACACACACACACACACACACACACACACACACATACATATACATATATATACACACACACACACTGTATATATATTTATATAAATAAAATTGGGAAAGCACGGGCACACGACCTGGAAGGGAGTACTAATAATTAAGAGACTGATTGTTGTTTCTGTAATTTCCCATCCTGGTAGTTTACATACTGTTCCACCCCCATCCCTCTCCAGTTCACATCTGTAAATGAGATTTCTATTTAGCTTTGTATGTTTACATGGTAAATAAAGACCTTCAAGTAACAGTATGCAGTGACACTTATTTTTCAGTATTTCCTTTTCAACTTTCACCAAGTATATGCTGCTGGTCTATGCAATGTAAAAATTTAAGTTCCAAGCTGGGGAGAAAAGACACTTTGCCTTCAACCAAGCACTCCATTATTCTGCCCTTGGCTTCCAGGATCTTGCCCCACATGGATGTCCAGCTCACCAGCCTGTAGTCACTGGGATCCAGTCCCTCCCTTGAATATGGGGACTGCACTGGCCACTTTTTAGTCCTCTTGCTACCCAAACTCTTTAAAGATTACTGCAAGCAGGCTCACCGCCTGTTCCTTCATCTCTACTATGATCCTATGATATATCCTGTCTATCCCTTGGGACTTGCAAGGTGTGATCTTCGCCAGGCAGTCAGTCACCAAATCAGGTGGGATTTTCACATGCTGCATTATGGGTACTCCTGATGCCACGAGTGCCCTTCCACCACTGGAAGCCTAGCCGTGAACACCAAAGCAAAGTATTCAATTAGCATCTCTATCATCACCCCTGTCTCTCTTACTGCTTCCTTCCCCGTTCCCATTTTCTGAGGCCCAGTCCCCTCCTTTGCCTTAGTCCTTCCGTTTATGTACTAGAAAATGGCTTGGGTGTTGTCTGTAGTTTGTGTTGCTATCCTGACTTGCATCTCCTCCTTGGCTTTTTTAATTCTAGCCTTGGAGCCCCTCAGCGCTGCTCTATTCTCCTCTCTGGCCTGGGAACTGCATAAACAGAAGGTATGGAAAGCACTTTTTGAAGCTGTAAAACAAAAGAATTCAGTTAAAAAAAAGTTAGTGCAATTGTGCCAGCCTGACATTGGCCACCTGGGTTCAGGAGCAAGTCATAGTCATTAAAGGACCAAGATTAAGCTGGGTAAGGACCTGGCCTACTAGGAAAACCCAGAGGGTCCTAGTAAATGGTTCACTCTCCAAGGAAAGAGATGTGACTAGTTGAGTGCTACAGGGATAGGTGCTGGGACCATTACTATTCAATATCTTTATTACGGAGTCTGTTTGCAGATGACACCAAAGTAGGCAACAGGGTAGACACACTAGGGGGGTGGAGAAAATGAAGGTGAACCTAAAGGCTCTAGAATTGTGGTCAAAAGCATGCCAACTGAATTTCAATGTAAAGAAGTGCAAGGTCATGCACACTGGGAAGACTAACCCAGGAAGGGATTACTGCCTAGGGGGGAAAAAACTTGAATCCTCCAAACAGGAAAAAGATCTGGGAATAATCATCATCACAAACTATCTGAAAATGTCAAAACAATGTGAGGAGGTAGCACTGAAGGCAAGTGGTATGTTGGGGTGTATAGGCAGCAAGGTTACCAGAAAAAAGAGAGAGAGGTCATTCTGCCACTCTATAGATCTCTGGTGAGACCGTATCTGGAATACAGTGTCCAGTTCTGGAGACCGTACGTAAGAAAAAGATATGGAGACAATGCAGAGGAGAGCAACAAAAAAAAAATACAAGCGCTGCACAACAAAACCTATGAAGAACGCTTGTATGACAAACATGTATTCTCTGGAGCAGTGGAGGGAGAGGGGAGACATGATCGGGACCTTCAGGTTCCTGAATGGTAAAAAACGAAGCAAAAGTCAGGACCTTCCCAAACAAAAAGTCACTCTGGCCAAGGCACAACACGAAGATAGAGGGGAGCAAATTCAGAGGTAACACACTAAAGTTCTTCTTTACTGAGAGAGTGGTAGATGCATGGAACTGCCTTCCAAATGAAGCAGTGGAAACAAAAATGGTGGGAACCTTTAAATGCACGTAGGATAGGTACAAGGGCACCATAACACTGAATAGCAGCTAATGGGAGGGTGGTAGGCTCATGGGCAGACCAGATGGACCGATGGTCTTCTGCAGCCGACACTGTCTGGGATACTTATAGAAACATAGAGAACACTATCCTCTGTGGGTTCAAGGTAGAGTAGGACAGGCACATGGCCACAGTATAAGGGAGGGGGAGAGAGAGGTAAAAGGGTATAGCCACTAGGGCTGGCGCAGTGTAATTAGGTAGGGTTGGCAGACAGGTGGGTTTCCAGGTTTTTTTCTCCCACCATTTTATATGTTTGTTTATTCCACATAAAACTCTTTAGGCAGAGCCCATTTTCAATGGGTTTAGAGTCAGCAACAACAGAAAACATCAAGTAGAGTGGACTGCATGGAAACCATACAACTCAGTGCAATACAGAAACAGTGCAACAAGTGAATACACAGTATCATAAAAATCACAATTAATGTAACAGACAACAGTTATACAATTGATCCTGTAATTATTAGAATGCTTGAGTGATAGTTATACAAATTAGTGCTGCCACAGCCAGAGTGAGGGTGCTGACAAACTAATTTCAGGTTGGTTTGGTAGGGCGCTGGCAGAGAAGTCAGCGGAAGCAGTGGCAGAAACCAGAAAGGGAGGAGAAAAGTTGGGATTTAAATAAGCTCAAAGAACAGTCAGCTTTTAGGGAAGGATGTACGTAATGCCACAGTTTAGCAAATCTGTTAGAGAAACTAGATTGATCAAGCGAGTTTGTTCCATGGGGGAGTAGCAGGGAATGTTGTACCACTCCTCTAGTGGCATATGTTTGGTCAACATAGTTAAACATGGACTGGATGCTGGGGGACAATGTGCCATAAAGGGCTTTCCTTCCAATGACTAGTGTGTAAAACTACAGTCTAGAGTCAAAATTAAGCCAGTTTAGGTTGCTATAAAGCAGGCATGTGTGTGTGTGTGTGTGTGTGGCGTGTAACCCCCTGTTCACAGGGGTTACTATAATCCCAGTTAGAACCAGTGGCAGGAAGGGAAAGGCAGCTAATGAAATGCCTGTTAAATGGATTTCACACTGTCAACCTCTAGTATCAGTCTCAGCTGAGCTACAGGGTTATGTAATCTTAGAACTCTCACAGTAGCATAAGCCACATTTCTTGTCAGCTCTAGGGAGATAGCTTTAGAATGTTCAGTGAGTCCTGAGTAGGAGTTCCAGGAGGAGGCTGCAGCTTGCTGTGCAGCTCCTCATACAGCTCTGACAGAGAGCTACCACTGTTTTTTGGGTAGTTTGTTCTCATCCTAGAAGAAGAACATAGAAGACAGTGATTAAAGTGATGGAGACCTTACCAAGTGGGTTTTGCTTTGCCCCATCTCAGGAGGGATGGGGGCGGTCTTCAGGGTTCAGGGCAATCCCCTCGCCCAGTCTGTCTAGTGAGTTTGCCTGTGACAACTTCAGAAACAGTGAGAACTTTTGTGTCAGCCCAGGGGGGGCACCTGCATTCCTTTTGGTGAATTTTCTCTCACAAAGGGACCCTGTCACCTAGACTGTGTCTGTTTTTAAAAGTGTCTGCCTACGATGAAGTCTAGAGAGGCAGACTGTCCAAGTATAGAACTTTTAGTCATGTAGTATGTTACGTGCGAAAAACATTTCAAGAGTTCATCTACAAGTTTTCTGTGAGGGTGTTATTAACCAGATGAATGGCAGAGTATAAACTTGGAAGCAAAAGGTGGGAGACCCCCCCCCCCAAATCTGAAGTAACCAGTTTACCTCTCCAGGTTCAGTTTGGGCACCAGTTCAATTTTCAGTCAGTGCATTTGGCCAGTGCCTGATGGAAGTAGTTACCCAGACATGGGTTTTGAATTCTCTGTTTTCAGTTCACCTCAGTGTAGTGGGTGCTGGAAGAATTTGAGCCTGTATGTGCTCTTTTGTAGTCATGTGTGCCACCAGTATTCCTCGTGAAATATGGGAAAGTGTCCTAGTACTGGCTGTGTGTGTCTAGTCGAGAGGAAATGTATCAGTAACTGGCCGAGTCTGCCAATCTCCATTTCAGACCTGAGAGTTCGCTATGTGTGTTCTGTATGCCTATGTTAAATGGGAAGTTCAGGAATGTCTGCACCTCAGTAACCTGCATTACCAGTATGAGTAACCCTAGGGGGTCCATCTTCGCTTTGTGATTATTCTCTGTGTATGTGAATAAAAGCCACACTCTAGAATCCCAACCTGGTTTGGACAGTACTGTTATTGCTTCCACTATGTCTGGATTTACTTGGGTGCCACTGTCCAGAAGTACAAACCTAGCACAATTAGGAGCAAACGTTTTCTCCCAGGGACCTGGGTTGCTGACCATGGTAAATGGTTCCACCAAGTGTGTGCCAGGTAGCTGCCACACTTGCTTGCCAGTCTAATAGCAGGCTCAGAGAAAGATTTGTAAAAGAAATGTTCTGTAAACCCCAACCCCCTCTTTTGCCCCTAGACGCTATGTGGTGAGAGGAGCAGCCCTGCTAGGTAAACAAGGGGGGCTGGCGGGGGGTTACATCACGTTTTTGGCAGAGTGCGAATCAGCAAGCTCTGCTAAAAAGGCTCCTAACTCTTGCCAACTCATCGTCATTTGCAGAGCCACAGACAGTGATTCCATAGCCAATAATGCTAGAGTTATAGCTTCTCAACAGCAGTTTCTTGACTTCAGGCAGGAAATTGATCCTATGTCAAAAGAGCAGCCCAAGACTTGAGTTAACAGTCTTGTCAAGAATGTCTATGTGGAGCCGGCCCGGTGGCGTTGAGGCGCTGGATGCCACACCTCATGCTGCCCCAGAGACACGGGTTAAGGAGTGAGCTCGGGCTGCGGGGAGCGGGCGGGGTGAGGATTGAGCACCTGTTGGGCTGCCTCCTCCCGGGGCGGAGGTTGGGGATCGCCCAGTGTGCCAGCGGCCCTGGTGGAGACCAGGGGCGCTCAGCACGCCGCCGCACGCAATCAGCATGCCCTGATGCAGGCAGGAGCTGCCGCGCACCTAGCGCCAGGGAGGCCACATGCATGGGGAGAGCATCATTACAAGGAAAGCCTGGTCTGCAGGGGGCACCTGCCCCCATGCCCAGGTCCATCCTGCCTGATCTTCCAGGTTCCTCCACCTGGGTCCTCTCCCACGTCAGAGTCTGAATATAAAAGTGCACCCAAGAGGGGTTAAGCTGGGGGTGCTGACCGTGGACAGAGGAGGAGAGAGGAGGCACAGGTACGAGGACTTCAGGCAAGGCAGGAGCAGGCAGGATGCCTGAGAGAGGCCCCTCAGACCGCGACCGGAAGGAAAAAGAAACAAAGAAAAAAAAAAGAAACGTCTATGTGAGCGGCAAATGACAAGGACATGTCAAAGGTGACCCCAAGATGCCGAAAGGTGTCATCTTGCGGGGGGACCAGAGAAGGAGGAGGTGATGGTTAAAGCAAGGGAGGAGGGGGATTAGTTGCAGGAGGCATATGCCATACCATTTGGTTTTCTTAGTGTTTAGTATGAGCAGGTTGGCGGTGAACATTCTTGGATGGTGTGGTGAACCATTCTTGGATAGTGTCAAAAATCAGATTGGCGTTTCCATTGTAGATTCTCCAGGCACTTGTCACTGGAGAAAATAACTGCATCATCAGCATAAAGCACAAGATTTGAAGACTTGCAGACAGCAGGTAAACCACTGATGAAAAGACATAGTAGAGGTCCAAGGATTGAACCCTTGGGGACCGTCCAACAGTGACTGGTTGAGTATCTGAAAGTGCATTGCGGCACTTAACTGCTTGTGTTCTACCCATTAAGTAGTCTTTAAACCAGTTGACAACATTAGATGATAGGCCAAGATTATGGAGTTTCTGGCAGAGAAGTGCATGGTTTATAAGGCCTTGGTGAGATCAATGTACATAGACCTTGCGATTTCTCCCGTCAAAAGCACAGTGAAGTGAATCTGTGAACTCCAGTAGCACTGTGGTAGTAGTGTAATTTTTCCTGAAGCCATGCTACTCCTTGGCAAACAGCCCTTGGTTTTGTAAGTAGAGAGCAATCTGATCATTAACAGCCTTCTCTAAAATTTTTGATAGTAGGGGCAGAATGGAGATGGGATGGTAATTAGTGGGAAGGTTACGAGTACCTCCCTTATGGTCTGGAGTTATCATGGGCTTTCTTCCAGAGCGCTGATATTTGGCCAGTGGAAAGGGACAGGTTAAAGGGAATCCGCAAGTTTCCTTATAGAATTATTGTGAAGGTTACTATGAGGATCCAGTATATAAACTGCTGGGATATAGTTAGAAAATGTTTTCAGTAAGACAGAAAAATACATTTAAAACTGTGGTGTGGAGGCATCTATTTTGTGGACAGTAAGGGTGCTGTGATGACGTCACTGACTCATCAGCTCTAACAGTATGCAAGTAAGCAGGTTAAAACAAACTGCTCCTACAGACAGGTCTCCTGCTATATCATGAAGATAAGCACTGGATTATTTTCTTGCACTCTTGTCAAACATAAAATCCTGGGTGTTCCTCAGAACATAACAGAATCCCGGACAGCACAATCAAACTGTTCTCACCTGCTGTACTGCACACTGTTAACACGGGTGAGGCAGTGACATCATCACAATACCCTTCCTGTTCACAAAATGGATACCTCCACATCCCTATTTAAAAAGCATTTTTCTGTCTTACTGAAAACATTTTCCAACTATAACCCAGCAATTTACATACTAGATCCTCATAGTAATCTTTACAATAATTTCTTAAGGAAACATATGCATTCCCTTTAAAGATAATCTGCAGGGGGCAGGTGACTTCCTCGATGACTAGCTTGAGAAGCTTCATATCAATGTTGTCTGGACCAAGACACATGGTAATTTTGGATTTAGCTAGATAGGTAAACACTTCTGTCAAGGTCAGCCTTTTAAAGTAGAAATTAGGCATGAGTGGGGGGTGTCAGGCAATTCAACAGTCAGAGAAGGGTGAGTACAAGGGTTATATATGTATGACGATTGGTCACAGAACATGTTGAGGGAGCTAGCAATATTTAGGTATCCTTCAATTGTAGAGCTATCAACCAAAATGGAGTTGTGCAGGGGTTTCTTAGAATGGCCTAGGATATTGTTTATACTAGTCCAAAACCATTTAGGGCAGTTAAGGAAATTTTTCTGCTGTGATTTGTGAAATTCAACTTTGGCTGCCTTAATACGGGTTTTGACGGTGTTACGCAGTTCTTTGTACTGCTAGAGATAATTCAGATGACCAAACTCTCTGGATATAGACCATGCCCTGTCCCTCTCATCTGACAGAGACTTAATGGTGGGGGTGTACCATGCCTGTGCGTTGCCTTTCCAATGCAAAGTCTTGAAAGCGGCAACAATATCACATATTCTATTAAACTGTAGAATGAAATACTCCAGAACACAGTTCACATCAGGTGGATTAGTGAGGAAGGACCAGTCTATTTGTGGCAGCAGAGCACTGAAGTAGGGGAGCTTCTGTGACTGAAACACCAGGGCTATTTATTTATTTATTTGCTTTTGTTAACCGGGTAGGCACACTAGACAGCCATGTGCCTATTTTCAGGTGCGACCCGGGAGAGTTACAGGTAAAACTTCATACAGGAACAATTGAGGAAGCATTAGAAATACATAGGAAGGTAGTTACAAGTAAATACTTCGTATATAAACAACAGAGGGAGCATAAGGAATACATAGAAAGATAACAGGCAATTCAGTGCTGGCTCTAAAGCAAGGTAGGCATACATCGAGCAGTTGAGGAACAGAGAAGAGTGTATAAGAAATAGACAGTTACGGGGCTAGCTCTAGGGCAAAGTTGGCACAAAATTCATACATGTACAATTGAGGAGACAAGAAACATAACTAAAATAACAGGCAGTTCAAGGCTGACTCTAGGACAAGGTTGGCATGGTGCATTTAGAGTAGGATGGGACAGGCAGGATAAATCTCGGTGGGGAACAGAGATAATGGAAGGTGCCTGCAGAAATGGGAGGGGGGTGCCCTAGGCAGGTGGTAAGTCCAGAAATCATGGCCAGATTCAGAAGGAGAAGTGCAAGTCTCGCTGAGGCCCCCACCGTCCAGTCAGGTTGGCAGGTGAGGAGGGGCAGGGGAGTAGGTCTACGTTGAGCAGGAGCAGGGGAGGAAGGTTTCAGGAAGTTCCAGAGGGAGGCTTTGAAGCTTGGGTGGGAGGAGGAGGACTCGAGTGAGCTCGTAGAGCGAGTTCCAGAGTTTGGAGGCACAGGGGTGTGGAAGGCCTGGTCCCCACTTAAGGCAAGTGGTTCTAGGAAACCAGGTGTTCTGAGTTGATGTAGATCGCAGGTGGTAGGATGTGGCGCCAGGTTTAAGGGAAGGGCCAGAGTTGGGGGGGTGCTAGAACGGATGATGTTGTCAATGAAATTACCTAGAGCGAAGGAGCGATGCTTCTCAGGGGGAAGCCACTCCAGGCGGCTGTATAGGTCACAACGATGAGTGAGGGGAGGGGCGGAAAGCGCAAAGCGGCAGACATTGTTGTAGGCCATGTCCCATTTTGTGAGGCTGGATTTGGGAACAGGTGCAAAAGTTACAAGTCCGTAACAGAGTGATGGGAGGAGGACCCCCCCTAGCTAGGGCCAAGCGGGCGGCAGGGGTAAGGCAGTTATTAGCGCGGTAGGCTAAACCAAGCTTGCAATTAGTGGCCTTGCAAACATTGTGAATGTAGGAGGTGAGGTCCAACTGAGGATCTAAGGTGACCTTCAGGTACTTAGCGGAGGTTACCGTCTCAAGGGCAAGCCGTCGATCCCATGGATCAGCAGGGGGCAGGGCAGGATTTGATTTTGTTTAGGACTCGAACAGCATGGATTGGGTTTTGTTGAGATTGAGGGTGAGCCTGTGGTCACCCAGCCAAGTCTGAATGCATTGAAGTCGTGGTTCAGATGTAGTTTATTATGGAGATGTCCGGGGCTGGCCAGGAGGGCGCGAGATCCTTCGGCATACAAGGTGGTGTGGCCATGGGCAGTGTGAGCGGAAGGTCGTTGATAAACAGCGAGAATAGGGTTGGACCGAGGACGGATCCTTGAGGGACCCCACAGCGGACGGGTGAGAGGTTGGAGGATGTCCGATTGAAGTAGGTGAATTGCTGATGGTTGGAGAGGTAGTTTAGGAACCAGGCATGGGCGGAAGGGGAGAACCCAAGGGATAGGAGTTTGGAGCCAAGGAGGGTGTGATCAACCCTGTCAAATGCTTTTGAGAGGTCCACAAAAATGGCTCCAGTAAGGTTGCCTTGGTCAGCACTTGCCCTGATCAGAGAAGTGACTACAGCAAGGGCAGTGGACGTGCTATGCCCTTTCCTGAAGCCGTGCTGGGCAGGAGAGAGGATGTTGTAGTCCTGGATGTATTGGGAGAGCTGGGAGGCAATGGCTTTCTCGAGGAGTTTACCTGTGGCGGACAGAATGGCAATGGGATGGTAGTTGCCAGGATCTTTGGGATTTCCTTGTTTGAAGACAGGAACAACCTTGGCCACTTTCCACAGGTCGGGAATGATCCCAGTGTTAATGGAGGTGTTCAATAAGTGCGAGACGGGCCTGGCAAGGAGGTGGGCCCCCAGTCTGAGTAGTTTCGGTTCGAGGCAGTCGTGCCCAGCGCCAGTGTGAGGGGAGAGGCCATCTGCAGATCATCTGCAGAGGACTGGCGAGTGGTCATTAAGAAGGTCAGGGAGGATAGCAGTGGAAACGACTGTCAGGGTGGCTGACTAGGACCCAATCGAGCAGGGTGGCAGTGCCAGTTACGTCGGTCTATTTATTTATTTGTGTTTTGGGGACTGGGCAAGTCCACTGAGACAATAGCAGTCCTTTTTTCAGGGATGACCCAGGAGAGCACCAAGAGTAGTACAGTACAGAGGAATATAGAAGACAGATAATTACAATTCAGAGCAATTTCACAGAAGGATAATTACAGCAGCAGAGACATATACAGCATAACATGGTCAAGAAGCATGACCAATAAGCACAGCAAATTACAGTAATGATAACATAAAAACAAATAATAGGCTAGGCATCTATAAAATAATGGTTATACAAAATCAGGCCTAGAGGTCATGTGCAGAAAGGTATACATAAGTTAGACAAGGAGGATGAGAGGAAGTAAAGCATGGGTAGGAAGTGAAGCAAGGGTAAGGAGACAGACAGGAAGTAATGTAGGGGTGTATTAGGCTTCACCTGGGGCAGGAGTACGTAGCAGCAGAGAGAGAGGCGCATGCAAACTGGATTGGAACATGGGAAGTGAGGCAAGATAGGATTTTGGGGGGGGAGAGAAGAGTTCCAATCTGACACTGCTATAAAAGCGAAGGACTTATGGGTAGTAGCTAGTCGCAGATTAGGTCATATAAGAAGGGAGAGGGACACAGATCTTCGGGCTCGGGGAGCCTGTCTACAGCAGACAATCTCACCGAAGCATTATTAATCTCTCCAGAGGTCATGGACCTTCTTTTTGTATAGGACCTGTTGCCTTATATTCTTTTTGAAGCCCTGGTCCCTTTGGTCACCAAGCAACATTTTCTTTTTCATTCTTTTTGATCCTCGCTCCTCTTGTCCAGCGACAGTCTACCTTTCTAACACCGGCAACCTGATCAACCATTGCTGTAAGATCCCCAGGGTGCCTCAACCCACTTGAAGTTCGAAACCAGTTCTCTTCTTGGTGGTCAGTAGTGCAGGATCAAAGAGCAAAACTCGCATCATCCAGGGCCCAGGTGTTTTTCCTGTCACTAAGGATAACAGAGACTAGGGTGCCAGTACACACAAGATGCGTGCTGACGCACAGAATCGGTCCATGTCATCCCTCCCTGCCACGTCAGCACCAGTGGTCACTGAGGCGGCAGTAGTGTGGTACAGTCTGCACCCATCCTATGCAGAGGAGAGGGCCCTTTTGCACACTTGATCCTCCGATGAGTCGGGCTTGTTCTTAAAACCCAGGTAGTCAAGTCAGGCCAGCTCAATTGCCATTTTTTTTTTTTTTGGTACATCTAACATACCTTATTTTTACAGCTTCAGAATGCTCCCCATACCTTCTGGTCATGCAGTGATCTTTTCACTTCTATAAAAGGTCACCTGACGTTTAAAGAGCTAGTGTAATGATTTATATCAGGGTTTCTCAAATAGGGAGGCCCAGTCAAGCCAGAAAAAGTACTATTTTTGAATTCTGAGTTTTAGATATTTTGTGTTAAGGGATGAGGCAAACAGAACGTATAATAGTAGGTGCATTTATATTTTATTTACATAGTTACCAGAAAAGGTCCATTGAGCCAAGGCTTATTTTAGTGGTACCCAGGGAAGGATAGTGTAAATAAAATTCAATAGGTAACTGCAAAATAGTCAAGCAGTATAAACAGTGCAAACAAATAGGCACAATGAATAAATTATGAGGGGTAGCAACTGACTAATTAGGCTGGTGGCAGAACAACCAAAATATGGTACTAGGAGCAAGAGCAGGAGGGAGCAAAAGGATCCCTGGCAAGTTGCTTAAGAGCAGGCCAGCCGGGGAGAGGCAAAGGTATGTAGGAGGGTCATGCCAGATACACGGGAAACACACAGAGAAGGTCTGATCCACGAAGGTATTGCAACGAGGGGTATCAATGGCATGAGAGTCAAAATTGTGGGGCAAGTTGGCTGGCTGTGGGGGATTTGTAATAAACTGAATCAAATGAGAGCCAACTGCTTAAAGGAGTTTCACTTTAATTCTGATGTACTGTGCAAAACATGCTGCTTTTCTATGGGGAGGCCCAAGATTATTTCAGTATCTGGGGAAGGCTCAAGATCTTTTCCATGGCTTGGGGAGGGAAGGCTCAAGATCTTTTCCATGGCTTGGGGAGGGAAGGCTCAAGATCTTTTCCATGGCTTGGGGAGGGAAGGCTCAAGATCTTTTCCATGGCTTGGGGAGGGAAGGCTCAAGATCTTTTCCATGGCTTGGGGAGGGAAGGCTCAAGATCTTTTCCATGGCTTGGGGAGGCTGACTGTGTCAAAGTCTGAGAACTACTGATTTAGATGGATACACAGTAGGTAACCATCAGCCAATCAGCCTAAGGATGGCACAGCGCTCACTTGAAATACTGAAGGCTAGAAAAATCAGAATGAAGCCAAAAAAAAAGATCACCAGCTCCCAACATCTCCCAGCAAACTCAGCACTCTGTAAATTGGAGGCTGTGATGCTAGTTTCCTTCCTCACATGGTGTGTGTGTGTGCATGAAGGACCCAGGAAGTCCTCAATGAATGAAGATGCTGGAGCCTCTAGTTTTAATTTCCTGGACATAAACCAAGGCCTGAACAAATGCATGTACAGTGGACAGAGTAACACCTATACCTCTTCTACAACTGCTCTTGCCTCTTCAGCAGCCCAACCTATTTCATTCATTCATTGTTTTTTTTTTTTTTATAGTCACTCCAACCACATCATTAAGGAATACAGAGCTGCATGCCCCACAAAGGGGAGCTGGTTTCAAGTTGTACAATTTTTTTCAAACTTGCATCGTTTTCTTAAATTTTGTTAAACAGGTGCATCTGGCTGTTACTGTAAGACGGTAACCAATATAGTAGATTTAAGAAGAAAACTGTGCTGCTGTGCGTCTGTCCCTTCATTTTAGACCACAAAGTACTAGCTATGTTGGAGATAAACTAAGTTATAATACTGCATGGCATCTCTTTAACAGTTATGTCATCCACATTTAGCTTTATTAGAAAAGCTCGGCAGGATCCTTCAAAGTGGCAACCCTGTGACCTTGGGAATCACAGAAGTGCCAGCTTATGATGGGTTTGCACTCTCATATGCTAGGAATTTAGCAGTGTGTGCCCAAAATCCTTTCACAAGCAACTTTTACAGCTGTCGGAGAGAGATGAGTCAGACACTTCAGTGGGCCTGGAATCAAAATCAAATCCCAGGGGTGGAGGGCCAGCGCATCATCCTACCTGAAGTAATCTCATAAATGCCTGCCAAACAAATCTGAAAGTGAAATTCTAAAGGGTAATTTTACCTTTCCTACGCACTGGCACATCCCTCTCCGTGGAGTCATCATCTTTCTTTTTATTTCCCAGGTCACTGGTGTTCACTGTTACTGTAGCTTTGATCTCTTGCTGGGCCAGCTTCATACGATCATAAAATACCTTGAAGAATTTCTCAGACTTTTTATCCTCTGTCAGTCGGCAGTAAAATGAACGCTACAGACAAAAATAAAGTTAATTAAATGCATTAAAATCACATTCTCCTTAGGCGCTGTTTTTCTGACACCCCCACCCCCACGAAAACAATATTCAAAGTATGTTCCAGTACTGATGAACCAAGACTCATCTCTTGGATAAGGCGTTAGCACAGTTTTATCTGCAAAAATATCACTTAATTTTACAAGAGTATCCAAGGTAACAATAAAGAGGCTGGCATCAGAGGCAGTTAGGACTAGAGAAAAACTTGATACTATAGAGATAACAGATTCACAGGTCATAAGTAAATAGGCATTTAATTGTCTAGTGTAACTACCTGGTTAGCAAAAAACAAATAAATACAACTAATACTTGGTGGACAGAGCACAATGACTGGGAAGGGAGATTAATGTCTATAAACTTGTTAGGAAACAGTGTAGAGGAAAGTGGCAGGCGAACTGTAGCTAAATAACACTGAGGCAGAAGAGGAAGCAGTGATGAAAGGCAAAGGAGGGTGTCACAAACTCACTCAGCAGGTCAGGCCCTCTACTCCCAAAGTGCCAACCTCTGACCACAGTCTTGTGAACAGTGTAACAGACAAGGTAACTCATCTGTTTTTGTGAGTTCGGACCAACCTTTGGTCTCAGTTCTAGAGGGATTCAAACTGTTAACCGCTTGTTAGCATACCCAATGCACAGGCTCAGATGTATCTTGTCTTCAGGGGGCCAGATATCTTTGCCCATGGGCACCTAACCAGCGTGCAGAAATTAACCCTTTAAAACTTTAATAAAGACCTCAGATTTAAAACACTTCTCTTTCCAGTTTGGTACCACCATAGCCATGTCTGCTGTAACCACAAATATTTCTCAGCAAAAGAAAGCAATTCAAAGACAGACCAGGTTTTCTCTAAAATTAGAGTTTTTACTAAAATATATAATAATGTCAAACATACAATACAGAACTCTTATATCACAAGACATACAGATCTTTAAACAAAACAAGGTTTAAAACAATTGCAAATTTCTACAACTATGTTTAGATTTGTCTAGCTTTCTAAGTACCTCTTTTCAGTGATCAGATGTATTCTTGGTCAGTATCAGAAACAAAATGCAACTCTATAGTGAAAGAGAATAATCTTTTCAAGCAGTATTGGCCAACCCTTTTGGATGAAGTCATCCAGCCCCTCCTCTGGTCAAATATCTAACAAAAATATATTTTTATACAGCCACAGGATGTAATTTTATTAATCTATACTATACAGCTATACAGGATGCATTAATTCTGCAACCTTACCATAACAAGTTTCAATGACACCTCTTTTGATCTCATGCTGTACCCTCTTCACACAGGCTGCATAGGGTCATTTACAACCTTACACCTCTATGTAACATCCTAGCTTCCCTTATTTTAACGTCATAAACCTAGTTTATGATTTCTCTCTTACCAAATTAACTTAACTCTGTAATTAGCTCAAAAAACAGGATCCTTAATAAAAGTCTTCCAGTAACACACTGTCTCTAAAAAGACTGAGTGTGTGATACAATGCTGTCAGCAGTTCTCTTGGCCTGCATCTGTCAGCTAAAATCTGGGGAGGTGGGGAGGATGAGAGAGAGGTCATTCCTAGCATTTGAATTTTCAGCAGAGACATTAATACATTTTATATAAAAAAAATATATAACAACAGCACTCAGAACTGGCCGTCTACGTCACAGAGGGCACTTTGGAATCACATTATGGGTTTAGTGTAGAAGGGATAGTGGGAAAGGGGCTGGTAATGGGAATCTCTTACAGGCCTCCAGAACAGATGAAGAAAGGGACAGGTTATTGTCTGATGAAATCATCCGGGCAAGTGATAAAGAAGATACAGTGGTCACAGGGGCCTAAACTATGGGGCAGTAAGCTGGGAGGAGCAGGTAGCAACTGCATCGGCAAGTAAAAGTTTCACGGATACCATGAAACAGTCACTTACCATAACAGTACATCTGCAAGAGAACCTCCATTGGGCCACACCTTTGGAAGTGCAAGCCATCTGCGTTGGACCCACTTGTAGACTTTCGCCAACCAGAAGCCGCCCAGGACAACATACAATGCCACTGTACATAAAACATGGACAGACCCATCACTCCTCAGTTTCCCGTCAAAGACCAGGTTGAAGGGCATCCTTCCTGGAGGAACCAGGCCCCTATAGGTGCACAGAGCGGCATGGGACTGGGAAAAAACTAACCATGAGGCACTTATGGACACCCCAGTAAATCAGTAGTCCTCTCTACCAGCCACTGCGTCAGTAAGGGGGAAGGAGGGTGGATGCACTGTGGCCCAATGGAAGAGATTCTCTCAAAAATCTACTATTACACTAAGTAACTGTTCCATCTTTATGGGGGATATTCTCTCCATAGGGCCACATATTTGGAATGATTCCCAGGCAGTACACAAAGCACCCAGGGAGGATGACCATGTCTGATAGGACATCATGACAGGTGGCCTTGCAGTACAGCAAGACCAAAACCAGTATGTCTGCCAGAGACGATTTAAAGACTGTAATGCTTAGTGAAAGTATGTGCAGTACTTCATGTGGTAGCAGCACATAGTTCATTTGCAGAAACATGCTGGAAACAGGCAAAAAGTGGTCATACCACAGTCAGAGTGGTCACAGGCAGCATCAGGAAGTTCCTTACCATGCTTCCTGTAACAGAACACAGCAGTTAGCCGGCGATTTGGACAGGCATTGTTTAGTCACAGGGGCACCTTCCTTACCAGGGACAAATGAACAGCAGCAGAGAGGACTTTCTGCAGTCCTTTGTGCAAGCAAGATAAAAACATAGTGTTCTATGTACATCTAGTATAGGCAGCAATGCTTTGCCTGTCAGCATGATCAGCATAATACACAGGAAGATAATAGTCTATTGAAATGTGAAATCACACACAACTTTTAGCAACAACTAAGGACTGGTCAGTAAGGGCACCCTGTCGTCCTGGAAAATCAAATAAGTAGGCTCAGCCATGAGAGCCTGAAGCTCAGAAATTTTAAGAGCAGAAGTAATCAGTGACAAGAAAAAATGCCTTCCATGACACGAAGCACGTCACAAGTCACAGCCAGCTTGAGGTGGAATCTGTTTATGAATCGGGGGATGCATATGTAAAATATCTTTAAAGGAGAACAGTATTTAAGTAAAGCTCCCCACTCCCCGAAACCAGACTGCCCGATTTAGCTTTTGGCACTAAAAACAAAAAAATAATTGTTTGCACTTACTCGCTCCAACACTTGTAAACTCTGCCGGCAGGCAACATGGCAGGTTCTGCATGGTGCCATCTCGTGTTAGTGTGCAGCACCGCACTGCTCACTCAGCATACAAGTGAGCAGTGCAGCACCGCACACTAACACGAGAGATGGCACCATGCAGCGCCTGCCATGTTGCCTGCAAGCAGAGTTTACGATTGTTGGAGAGAGTAAGTGCAAACACTTAATTTTTATTTTAGTGCCAAAAGCTAAATCAGGCAGTCAGGATTCGGGGTGGACTTTACTTAAGTATTGTTCTCCTTTAAAAAATGTACAGAACACATCAAGTTGTGTCACAATACACTCACCTAAAGGGACATAAAAAGTTGACAGCAGCCATAGGGACATAAAAAGTTGACAACAGCCAAATGCACCTGAATAGACAAATACCAGAGACCACAGTCAGACAGGGACAGAATATACAGTAGTCCAATACAGTATTCACAGGATGCGTAAACTGGTCCACGGAATGTGAAGCACGCCAAGGAGAAATGCTTCCCCCCAAAAAATAAATAAAACAGGTATGCCTGCTAGCCACAAGCAAGACATCTGCCACCTTGGGTGAGACCCCAAAATGAGTGATTGGTACATCTTCAGTAGCAAGGCATGCAGATGCAGAGACAGCAGGCCTAGATGGACCAGGGACCCTCAAATCCAATCCTGGGACAGCAGACCCTGACACAGTGGGAGCTGAACAGGAGGCTCCTCCTTCAAGATGCTGCAGAAATGGAAACCAGATCTGGCATGGCCAGAAGGGTGCCACCAGTATTAAGGTGGCATGCTCCTCCTGTAGCTTGAGCAGCACCCTCTGTTTAAGAGGTATCGAAGAAAAAGTGTAACGAAACCTTCCTTTACAGGACAATGTGTCTCGTAAACTCCATGCCTTGGAGTGAGTGAGAGCAAAAACGTGGCAATTGTGCACTGTACCAGGATGCAAACAAGTCCAACTCTCAATGACCCCAATTTGCAAAGAGGTAATCTGCCACGGAGGTCAGCAGTTCCCATCCATGAGTCACGGACTGAGACCTGCTCAGGCTGTCTGCCAAGATGTTTTAGACACCTGAGAAAACATGGCAAACAGCTGTAAGCCACTGGACATTCCAGGTACCACACAGTCACTGCCTTCTTACTTGTTTATGTAGTGCATGACACTGACATTGTCTGCCTGAATCAGTAAGGGTCTGAGATGGGCATGAAATGCCTGTAGGCCAAGTAGAACAGTCCACATCTCCAAACTAGTTATATGGAGATCAGACTCTAATCTGCATCACGTGCCTCCAGTCTATAACAATCTTAAGTGGTCACTTAAATCGGATGCCAAGGCATCTGTTGTCCATATCTGCAAGGGAGCCAGGTTAAAAGAAATAAATGGAGCACCCTGTAACAGGTTTGGGTGGTTCATCTACCATAACAGAGCACAGCAGACAGGTGATGCGATGAGAATCATTTGTTCCAAGTAGTTCATCACTTGGTGCCACTGCACCTGAAGAGTATAATGTGGAATGAGCATATGGTGGTAAGCAAAAGGAACAGTTATGGTGGTCACAGCCATCAAATCCAGGAGAGGCAACATTGTTCTAGCAGACACATAATGGATTCTGTGTATCAAGAGGGTTTGAGAAACGAGGGCCTCCATCTTGTCTGCAGGCTGGAAAGCACCGACCTCTGCCGTGTCCAGTACCACCCCAAAAAATATTGGAGGCACTGACAAGAAACAAGTATTGATTTTCGGTCGTTCAGTGTAACACCACAGTTCTTGAATAGTGTTCTCATTCTGGACAGCGTGTGCGTGATTACATCCCTGGACAGAGCTCTTGAGTAGCCAGTCATCTACATATGGGAAGACAAGGAGTCCTTTACTCTGGATGGCCTCTTCCACTACCACTAAACATTTGATAAATACCCACAGCAGGAATGAGCTAAAGGGCAAGACTCTGAACTGGTAATAAGTGCCCTCAAGCATAAAGTTGAGGTACTGTCTGTGGCATATGTGAATTCTGATACATCTGGGGCACATAGCCAATCCCTTGTTTGCAACAGTGGGATAACCATTCAAAACTCTGAACTCAGCGCCACTGGGCCTGCCCCCCCTTGATGTACTTAAATGTTTCAATCATATCCTCCCTATCCCGCTTCTCCAAGGAGTACATGTTCAGCTCTTCTAATCTCTCCTCATAGGACTTCCCCTAAAAATCACTGGATCATCTTCGTCACCCTACGCTGCACCCCTTCCAACAACTTGATGTCCTTCAGGAACGGGTGCCAGTACTGCACATAGTACTCCAGGTGAGGCCTGACCAGAGATCTGTACAGGGGAAGGATCACCTCCCTATTCCTGGAGGAGATTCCTCTTGCTATACACCCTAGTAGTATCTTACTGGCCTATGCCACCGCCTTCCTGCACTGAGCAGAGCTGTTCATAAGCTAAAGGGCAAGACTCTGAGCTGGTAATAACTGCCCTCAAGCATAAAGTTGAGGTACTGTCTGTGGCATATGTGAATTCTGATACATCCGGGGCACACAGCCAATCCCTTGTTTGCAATGGTAGGATAACCGTTCAAAACTTTTTGTATTTGATGTACTCGTGTAGACCTCTTAGGTCCAATACGAGCACGCAGGTCTCCTGTCCACTTGGGGACCACACAGTTATCAAGACTAGAACCTCTTGGTTTAATGAGTTCAACAGCACACTGTTGTATCAGCACTTCAGTCCATCATCGTAAGGACAAGTGAACTGAAGGATAATGACTTGGAGATAGATGTATTGGAGGAGTAGACAGCTGCTCCACTGCATGCCCACTTTCCATTATTTCAAGTACCCACTCATCTGTGGTGTTCCACTTTGGAAGATGAAGGGATATCCTTACCCCATCTGCACAGCCAGAGGCACAGGGGAAGCAGGTGCAGAGTAAGAAGGTACTGGGGCAGCAGGACCATTGGGACAGATACCTTTAAGTGCATTTTGCATGGGCACCCAGGAGGGCAACCCTACCCTGTTTATGGGTCTGCTGACAGGAAGCACAGGCAGCAGGCCTAAGAAAGATCACTACCATGCCCCCTGGAAAGCTGAGGGGTCAGGGACATAAGAGACCTGAGAATCATTCTGGAGGACTGAAGCTTGTGCAAAACAAATTTAACATCACCCCCAAATGGTCTGGACCCTCTAAAAGGAGCATTGAAGACATTCTGCTGTACATCAGTGGCAAATCCAGCCACACATTGCCATGAATATCTCCAAAAGCAAACACCAAAGCCAGCAGTCCTGGCAGGAGCTTGGGAGTCATCATATGTAGAACAAAAAAAACAGATGCTTACCAGTTCAATGCCAGTCCTAGAGCTTTCAGCAAATCAGCTCTGGTAGGACTATAATGCAAGGAGTTAATTGTAATCATGGCAGGACTTCTGGTGATGTCACGACAAGAGCAGCAGCTTACTCCCATCCTTTCAGAGAATAAAACTTCTCTTCACTTAAAGCGCTTCAAACTGAACAATATGAAAACTAGAGAGAGTGGAGAGAGCAGGATGACCAGATCAAAGTTGGAGAAGGAGCAAACCCCTCTGGATGGCTCTAGATATAGGGCTCTGAGCTTGGACCACAGCCACAGTCCTTCCCCAGCTAGCTCACATGGCTCAGCCGAAGACACAGACAGAGGACAAGAAACACTAGAAACAGATTCAAGAGACTGCTACAGGAAATTAAGGCCTCCAAAGGAGAAAATAAAATGGTATTTAAAATATCCACAACTGCTTTACTGGTCTGGAAAGAAGGATGTCTGAGGCGGAGGACAGCATAGCGGTCCTTGATAATGGAGTCATGCAGCTGGGTTTGGCAGTCGGCCTTATTTTGCATTATACTGAAACTTTGCAGGAAAAATGTCTGGATCTTTAAGCTAGATCCAGAAGAATTTTCACTATCAGAATTGCCTGAGGGAGCAAGACTGGCAACATGTGGCACTTTATCCAGGACCTGTTCCGAGAGGTCTTAGCACCCTCTCCTCGACTATAGACTCATGGATTGAGCGAGCTCTCTGCTCTCTACACCAAACCCATAGACCCATCAGTACGCCCTAGAGTAACTGAGATAAAATTTGCCAGTTTTCAAACAAAAGAAGAGATTCTTAAGCAGGCTTGGCAAAAGGGTATACAATATATGAAAACGGCAGCAGAAGCAGTCCTTACAGTCTATCGAGTCTGCTCGATTGTACAGCTAGCTCTCAACATGCAGCTGCCCCACCCTCCCACCCCTCTTCATCATAACCCCCACTCTGTCCCAACCCCTCTTAAAGCCAGCTACTGTTCTTCAGGACACCACCTCTCGGCAGAGCATTCCACCTGTCCACCACCATTTCTGTGAAAAAATGCCTCCTGAATCTTCCCTCAATCTCAACTGATGCCCTCTTATCCTCCCTCCTCCTCTTCTCAGATGAAAAATCCCTTCCGTATTAACCTTATTTATCCCCTTGATGTATTTATTATTTTGTATTTATTCCTCTCTCCTGCCCTCAGCTCTGGTCTCCTTGGGAGCACTAAGGAGTCATCCCTCTGCGGGCCACCCTTCCTGAACAGTCCTCCGTCACCCATGTAACCTTGGTTTAACCCCAGGGCGGAGATGAGGTGGGCCCTAACACCCCAAGCAGTCAGTAGCGTCGGTCGGTCAGGTGCCAGGTGGGCAGCCGCAGATCGAGGGCAAGCTCCAGTGCTCCATCTCCACTGGAGCTGAAGGGCATTTTCCCGTTTCTTGGGGAGTGGCTAGAGCCCTGATGTCAAGACATGGAACCAACATCTGCCACTCCCCCGCCCCTTCTCTACGTCGTTAGCACTTGCTGCATCTCCGGCCTCCGCCAGAGAGCAGCCACGCACCGACTAGGGACCCCTGTCCCTCCTGGGAGAGGAGAGCTGTCCTCCTGACGCTCAATCCTCTCCACCCCTGCTGACCCCCAGCAACCCGGGCTCGCTCCCGAACCTGGATCGCCGCTGGCATGAGGTGTGGCGTGCAGGGCCTCAACCCTCAGCGCCACCGGGACGGCCCCCCTTGATGTATTTCAATGTTTCGATCATATCCTCCCTATCCCTCTTCTCCTCCAAGAAGTACATGTTCAGCTCTTCTAATCTCTCCTCATAGGACTTCCCCTAAAATCCCTGGATCATCTTTATCACCCTATGCTGCACCCCCTCCAACAACTTGATGTCCTTCCTCAGGAACGGGTGCCAGTACTGCAGAGAGTACTCCAGGTGAGGCCTGACCAGAGACCTGTACAGGGGAAGGATCACCTCCCTATTCCTGGAGGAGATTCCTCTCGCTATACACTCTAGTATCTTACTGGCCTTTGCCACTGCCTTCCTGCATTGAACAGAGTTGTTCGTGCTGCCCGTTATAATCACCCCCAGATCATTTTCCTTCTCATTACTTTCCAGCTGTATCCCTCCTAGCTGATAGCTCCTCCCATGGTTTCTAGCTCCAAAGTGCAGTACGTTGAACTTCTTGGCGCTGAACCACAGCTGCCATCCAGCCTTCGATGCCATCTACCACAGCTCCCATGTTCAGATTGTCCACAAACAGACTGATCCTACTGTGGACCCCATGTGAGATATGAGCTATTAATATCCCAAACACTGGTCCCAGCACCGATCCCTCTGGCACCCCACTCGTCACTTTCTTTGGTGACGAGAGTTCCTCCCCACCACCCTTTGCTGCTTTCCATTCAGCCAGTTGACTATCCCATTTACCATCTTTGTTCCCACCCCTATGTACTCCAGCTCCCCCCCCAGCCCCCCATGCGGCATGGAAACAAAGGCCTTGCTGAAGTCCAAATACAGGACATCCACCACATGGCCTCTGTCCAGTTCACTGGTCATCCAGTCATAATACTCAATTACATTTGTCTGGCAGGATCTTCTGGAGACAAACTCATGTTGATGACTGTCCTGGAGACCACTGTCCTCCAAGAAGGTCGCCAGCTGCTCCTTTAGGATCGTCTCCATGAGCTTCCCCACGATCAATGTGAGGATCACTGTCCTGTAGTTGCCCGGCTCCTCCCTGGGGCCACTTTAGTGCATGGCTTCACATGGGCCATCTTCCAGTCCTGTGGTACACATCCTGTGTCCAGGGAGGTACTGAACAGGTCATCCAGTGCCCTCACCAGGATCTCCGCCAGCTCTCAGAATACCCTAGGGTAGATGCCATCTGGTCCCGGTGCCTTGTCCACCCTTAATGCCCTCAGTCCTTCCAGAACCCTGTCCTCCATAATCCCTACATCAGTCAACCCCTCCCCTCTTCACTCTACCCCCCTTTGGGGTATCTGCCCCCTCTCTCCTTCGTGAACACAGAAGAGAAGTACTCATTTAATGCCTCTGCCTGTCCCCCCCCCACTTCTCAACCCACCCTCCGCCTTCCTAATCCTCGCAATCTGGTCTTTGTTTTTCCTTCTTTCTCTAATGTGTCTGAAGATGTCCTTTTCTCCTTCCGTAATACCCTGTGCCAGTCTCGGTTCTCTTAAGGGCTTGGCCATTCTGACTAGCCTAGTAACCTCCCTGGACTTCTTCGTATACTCTTCCTTCTCAACCCCCCTCCCCGATTTCTTTAGTTTGCGAAATACCTTTCTCTTAGCCCTTACCCCTCCATAACCTCCCGAGTCAACCAACTGGGCTTTTGCCCTTCCTTTCTTTCTTCGTGCCTTTGTACACACCCAGTTTCCTCTGAAAGACCTCTTTTTAAAAATCTTCCACTTTTGACTGGCATCCATGTCCTGACGAATGCCTTCCAGATACTTACCCCCAAATCTCCCATCCTACTAAAGTCTGCCCCTTTAATATCAATCACCCTGGTTTCCGTACTTTGTTTCCCTAGTCATATTAAGTGTGAACCACACTGAATGGCGGTCAATCCCAGGCAGTTGGTCCTCCGCCCCCAAATCCTTTACAACCTCCACATTTCAAAGTACCAGGTCCAGAGTCTTATCTAGTCTAGTAGGCTCATGTACGAACTGCTCCAGGAAGCTGTCCTGAAATGCCTCTAGTACGACCTGCTCCCTCACACTTGGGACTCCATCCCAGGTAGGTTGAAGTCCCCCACCACCACAGTGCTCCTCTTCCTATAGACCCTTATGATTTGCTCAGTAAGCTCTCTGTCCAGGTCCTCCCCTTGTACTGGAGATCTGTATACTATCCCCATCCTCAGTGTCCTACCTTTCGAGTCCTGAAGCTGCATCCATAGGGCCTCTGTTATACCTTCCTCCTCCCTTGTACACCTTATCCCTTCTCATACGTAGATTTGGATGTTAGTTATAATGGCATCAGACTTTACTTTGATCAGGATTACACCCCCCCACCACCGAAGTACAGTGACTATGCCTTCAATATAGACCTATTATGAAAGCAATAAGGGCTAAACAAATCAGATTCCAGACACTTTACCCTGCCAAAATTCATATCTTCTGGGAGGATGGGACCCAGCTATATGACACAGCAGAGGAAGCGGAGGCCACCTTGAAAGCACAGAGTGGCACTGTAGAGACACCCTCAATCTGCAAGTAAGTAAACCAGAAGGAAGGGGAAGAATGGCATAAAGTTTCCACGAAGACCGCCAGAATGGTGGGACCAGAACAGCGAGGAAAACAATGTCGGACATCCGCTTCCTGCATTCATCTACACAGCAATCGACCTGGATATTCCTTCAAACTTTCTTTAATATGCAGAGGATACCTTATTGCTGGAGTCCAGATCAAAGACCCTGGTACTGTTGCACACTTTCGAACAACTGCCAGAGCTCCTACAGGAGACATTACTAACTGTGCGGAGAGCTATGGTGCGAGACAGGAGGCGAGGAAAGTACTTAGTAACTCAGTATTAAAAAGACAGAAGGAGGAACTAGGCCCATCGAGGCCACCTTCCCACACGTGTGGGCTATTTGTTCCCTAGACCCATGATGTATTTGTCTAATTTGTTCTTAAACTGCAGGGCATTTTCGGAGGCCACTACACTTTGAGGGAGTCTGTTCCATAATTTCACTGCTCTGATAGTGAAGTAATTTTTCCTTTTGTTAGTATTGACCCTTGGGACCACCAATTGTTTGAATGCAACATTACCTATGCTCACAAACCATTGACCCTTAGATGTAATACCAGTCATTAAATATTTGTCACTAAGTAAATTAAATAGTAACAATAAGTCACCCCTTTGACTTCTAATTGCCAAGTCAAATAGTTTTAGCTCTTGAAATCTTTCATGATAGGGCAAATGCCTAATTCTTGTGATAAATTTGGTGGTTTTCCATTGTACACTGTCCATCAGTTTTATATCTTTGGTCAAAAAGGGAGTCCAAAAGGATGACGCATAGTCCAAGTGGGGCCTTATGTAAGACTTGTATAATAGCAAAATACATGCTTCATGCCTTGACGTAAAAGCTCTTCTGATCAATGCGAGAGTCCTATTAGCTGTTTGTGCAGCATGTCGACAATGGTCGCTTGCTATGAGGGAACTGTTAATTATTCCCAAATCTTTTTCTGTTTTTACCTGCATTAGTGGGTTCCCATTAAGGTAATATTGAGTCTGAGGGATTTTGGCTCCTAGGTGCATGATACTGCATTTTGAGATGCTGAACTCCATTTTGTTATTAGCCCAGTTTTCCAAATATAATATGTCTCTCCTAATACTGTCAGTTTTATCAGCTTAATTAATGTCCTGACAGAGCTTGGTGTCATCAGCGAATTTGCTGATGTAACCATTAACCCCTCGGTGCAAATCGGTAATGTAGATTCCAAATAGGACAGGGCCCAATACAGAGCCCTGGGGAACTCCACTAGTCACCCTAATAGAGTCAGACAATTGTCAAAGATCTTAACAACCTGGGCTCTATTATACAACCATGCCCCTACCCATTTGATTATTTTTAGTTCTAGTTTTAGTTCTATCAATTTGGCAATCAGAATTCCATGTGAAACTTTGTCAAAAGCTTTTCTTAAATCGACAAATAGAACATCAACTGGTATTCCTTGGTCTAGATGAAAACTAACCCTTTCATAGAGGCTGATCAGACTGTTGGTAAAGGATCTACCAGCCACAAAACCATGTGGTTTCTAGTCCCTTAAAGAGCTGGTGTCATGCCTACATTCCATTTATATTTTATATATTTCTTCTCCCCATTATTTATTACTAAGGAAATTTGCATGAATATATGATCTTTATCCCTCAGAGTTCCTTTAGAGTGCATCTGCTTCTGTACTTTACTCCCTACTTCAAGTCATAATCCTCTGGTGTGACATCACAATCTGTTGCTATTGGAGTAACTGTGATACCACAAGTAGTGCTCTATGACTTCAGGTAGGGGAAAGCAGCAGGAATAGACCAACTCTTCAGGTGCAAAGATCCTGTTTTCATACAGATGACCTCAGTAATAAATAGTGGGGTGGAGGAATACAGCACTAATTGGAAATACAAGCTGGGATGTGTCTAAATATTAGGTTTTGTTAAAGTTCTCCTGTACATGACACCAGCCCACCCCCCGTCCGTTTTGTGACCAGAAAGTACCAGGACACAAACCCTGGGTCTCGAGGGGGGTCCACCACCTCCCTTTGGAGGAGCAAGGCAATGTCGGCTCGACGAGCTGACAGAGAGGCTGTGGATCCCGTAGCCCCCCGTGGGGCAACAGCTCGATAGGAGGGGAGCTGCTCAAATTCCAGAGGCAGACCCCTGCCTACCACTTCCAACACCCAGCGGTCCGTGGTGATATCGGACCAGGCACAAAGGAAGTGACGGTGCCGTCCCCCCACGGGGGAACCCGGGGAGGAGTGACAAGGTTGGGGGTGACACCCCTCAACCCATCACTGGGCAGGCTTGGAGGAAGGCCCGGCCAAGGAGCCGCCTGGGCCTTCTCCTCCCAGCTTCCTGCTGGAGGAAGCAGCAGGCTTGGCTTTGGGGTGCGGAGTATGAGCCTGCTGTCCCTGATGCTGGTGTTGCTGGCCGGAGGTGCCGAAGGGGCTGAATGACGAAAGGGCTTACGCTGCTGCTGGTGGCCTTTGTCCTTCTAGGCAGATGTAACAGTGTCCAAGATGGTGTTGGATTTCTCTATCCGCTGGAGATGACCCTCTACCCTGGGTCCGAACAAGTCGGTACCCAGGATGGGGACGTCTGCCAGCTTGTGCTGAGTATCAGCCGTAAAGTTGGAGATCCACAGCCAAGCTCTACGGCGCATGGCCGCTGCGGCCGCTACTGACCGGGTACACAAATCAGCAATGTCCAACGAAGTCTGGAGCTGCTGTTTACCTACTGCCCTTCCCTGATCCCACACCTGCTTGACCGTCGTTTGAAAGTCAGCCAGGAGATGAAGAATCACCTCATCGAGGGAGCCCAAAAGGGCGTGTGAAAACTGTGCCATCAGAACGGCCGAGCTAGCCTGACGAAGGCCTAGGGAGGAAGCTGCATATACCTTCTGCCCCAAGTAGTCCACTTTCTTCGACTCCTTGTCGGGCAGTTTGTCCACATCCCGAGCATTCCCAGAACACCGGAAAACGCTGTCGGTCACTAACCCCTCCACAGAGGGGTGCTCGGAGATACCGGAGAGTGAACCTGTAGGGACCGCATACTTTCCAACCATCCTGGCCAAAGGTGTGGGACAAGATGCTGGCCACTGCCACAGCTCCAGGGCTGGGCCAACAATGACTTCGGCCACTGGAAAGGCCCCCATAGGGGAATCCCCTTGGTCCAGTATCTCCATGAAGGGATACTTGGCCCGTTTTGAAACGGGTTTGAGCTTCATCCCAGTGGACTCACATTAGTCGAAGCATTCCTAAAAATGAGGATGGGCTCTCGTCCACTGACTGAACCCCTGTAGACTCCAGGTCAAGCAGCCTGGAGAACAAGGAGGAGTCATCAACAGACTCGAAGAGTCTGCGAACAGCTGCAGAGCGCCTGAGCCACCCTCCACGTGCTAAGGTCGATTGGGGGTGAGGGTGACCAACAACCTATAGGGCAAACCCTGACCCGACTGGAGAATCCTTGGTCGGGGCCCCAGTCTTCGGTTGTGGAGGCAGAGGTTCCACCACAATGGGTGGAGCAGCCGGTTTCGCCAACAACCAGTTCTGCTTCAGCTCCTCGACCACAGGGTTGCTTCGCACTCTTCAGCGCAGACAGCCACTTAATGGCCGTAGAAGGTGACTGAGCTGCCTTATTCCCAGACAGTAAGAGCTGCTGCCACATTAAATCCTCATAACGCTGTTGCAGCTTACATCGGAGCCTATCCTCCGAAGAGAACGACTAGGATGAGAGATGCCGCTGCTTTCCATGGTGCTGAGACAGACTGCAGACGTCGGTGGAAGTGGCTGGACCTGGAAGAGGTCTGAGACTGAGACCTTTGGGGATTCTGAGGGTGGGTCAGAAATGGGATGGGGGAAACCCGCTCGTCCCTGTTCAAGGACCTTAACCGGGGACTCCCACACAGGAGGCACAGACAAGTCCTCTTTTTCCACCGGGGGGAACTGGTGAAGTAGGGTTGTCGGCATCACCAGTTGACAAACCGTCCGACGGGTCGAGAACATTCTCGACTGCATCTATGGGTGTCTCGGCAGGCTGACCTGATGGGGACACCGTGAAGCCAGTGGCCTTAGCCACAACCTCGACCGGAGTTGAAAGTCGACCATCCGGTGAAGGGCATCTCTCCCGCTCCCACAAACGTCGACGGTGGATCTTACCTTTGGAGTCCTTCTTTTTGAACTGACTGGAATGTCCCGATGGTCCTTCTCCCTTGGTGGAGAGGGACTGGCAAAGCTCCTTAAAAGAAACTGTATATGAAGAGCCCAAGGAGAGCAGGATAAATGCCACAACCGAGGAAGAAGATTTGGCTTGGGCTGCCTCCTCCTCGAGGGCGATCATCTGCTCCAACTGATCCGCGGAGCCCGCCGCTGTGGACACCGCCCAACGGGCCTCCTTCAACTTGACCGGTGGATATCGTTTTTCAGGGCACCCCAAAAGAAGTCGAGCAGCACGGTCCTCCAAGACCGAAGCTGAAAAGGATTTGCACAAATCGCAAGCCTGCGAATCGAGGCCGAGTCCTAGGCAGTAAACACACATGGAATGCGGGTCGGTCCGGGACATCATCTGCACACAGGGGCACCGACAAAATCCGGGAGTCAATTTGTCCATCGCAGCAGCGAGGGAAAAAGAAGACCAAAGTCTTGTAAATTTGAAAATAAGTTTTGGATTAACCAAACAGTGTGGATCCAGGCCTAAAATGCAGAGCACCAAGGAGGGAACCTGAGCTTCCAAGCGGTAAGGAAGATCTGGCATCATGGGGTGGAGCCGAGAGTTTTACCACCTGCGTGGGTGGGAGAAGCCAGCTTAAAGACCTTCCGGCAAGATTTAAAGTGGCAAGGAACCTGCCAATAAGTGTGGATTGAACATATCCATGTCCCTAGAAAGTAGTTATGTAAGAACTTACTGTAACAGTAGATCTTTGAGAGAATCTCATCAGGTCACACCTTTGGAACTGTATCTGCCAGGCACTAAGACAACATGGAAACCTTTTCACTAGCAGTCTACTGGGGGCCACCCACAGTGATGTCTGATGCAGACATCCTTCACTACAAAGCTTGGGCAGCCCCGTGCCCTCCTCAGTTCCCTGCCAGAGATGATACTCAGAGGACCTCATCCTGAGGAACAGAGGGAGAGCTAAAGTTCCCGCTACCAAGCGAGGTAGAACAGAAGGTAGACCGTCCAGGATACAGAGACCAGGAAGGAGAAGTCCAAAAGAGATGGAGAGTGGGATGGCACAAGCTTGATGAGAGTCTCTTGAAAGTCTACTGCCATAGTAAGTTCTTATGTATCTTCTTCGAGGATTTCTCTCATCAGGCCACACCTATGCAACGAGTCCCAAGCAGTACAGACAGTCTGGGAGGTTGGGGGCTATAGACCTAAGAAAGAAGGCCTTGAAGCACAGCCAGGCTGAAGCCTGCACTTCTCCTAGAGGCAATATCCAGATTGTAGTGTTTAGTGAAAGTGTGGACTGTGATCCAGGTAGCAGCGTATCAGATCTCTCCGGCCGACACATTATTGAAAGAAGCAACAGACATGCCCATGCCTTTGGTTGAATGGCCACACACAACCCCAGGGAAGTTCTTTACCACACTTCCTATAACAAAAAGTAATACAGTTGACCAACTATTTGAACAGGCACCGTTTAGAAACTGGTATGCCCTCTTTCCCAGGCGCAAAGGAGACAAACAGCTGCGAGAACTTCTTGCAGTCCTTCATGCGATGACAATAATATATATATATATATATATATATATATGTATTCTATATACATCTCAGCTATGGTACAATGCTTCCCCTGGATTGACATGCTCTGGAAAATAAACCACCTTTGGAAAATTAGGGTTGGTACACCAACGTCTTTATGGAAAATCAAATAATGAGGCTCACACGTTAAAAAATCCTCAAAAATCCTTCAAGCAGAAGTCACAGCAACTAAAAATAATGCTTTGCATGACAGAAAGCACAGCTCACAAGTCACGGATGGCTCAAATGGAACCAACGTAAGTTTCTCAAACAATATTCAGGTCCCAGGCTGGGACTAAACTGTGGATGGGAGGGAAGCTTTAAATGAAGAATGCATCTCAAGAATGTATGGGCCACCTCCAGTTATGCCACCGTATGGCCATCAATAGGCATATGGAAAGCTGAAATGGCTGCCAGGTGCACCTTAATGGAAGATTACTGCAGTCCAGCATCTGCAAGGGACAGCAAGTAAAATCTGATTCACTGGACAAGTGAAAGGATCCAAGTGATGGGAGGCAAAATGCTTCCACTTCACGGAATAGTGGCTCTGGTGGAGGGCTCTCTCACAACCACCAAGACATCAGCCATCTTTTGAGACACTCCAGATCTAGCCATGGCTATGTCCTCAGGAGCCATGAGTAAAGGAGGAGTGACTTGAGGTCTGGATGGACGAGGGTACCCCTCTCCTGTGATAGCAAGCCTTTGCAAAGGGGCAGGGGAATTGGAGGTTCCACCACCAATTGCTGCAGTAAAAATCTGATGAAGCCAGATGGGAGCAATGAGAATCAGAGTGGCTCCTTCCATTTGGAGCTTGATCAGCACCCTCTGAATTAGAGAGAAGAGAGGAAAAGCATAGAGGCACCTCCCTTTCCAAGAGAGGGACAATGTGTTTCACCAGAAAACTCCAGGCCCTGGAGCGAGTGAGCAGAAAAGTTTTACATTGAGCGGGGAACGCAAAAAGGTCCCACTCTGGGCGACCCCACCTGTCGAACAGGTCTTCCACCACAGAGGTCAGAAGCTCCCACTCGTGCATTCTGGACTACGATCTGCTTAGCTTGTCCACCAGAACATTTTGGATGCCTGGAACATGGACAGCCAGTAGTTCTAGACCATGTCTAGAGCCCAGTACCAAACCTTCATTGCTTCTCTGCACAGGGGGTATAAGTAAGTCCCTCCATGCTTGTTTACGTAGTGTACCACACTGATGATGTTTGTCTGCATCAGCAGAGGCCCCAAGGACAGGCAGTTCTGGAAGACTTGCAAAGCATACAGAATGGCCCTCATCTCTAGTATGCTTATGTGGAGGGAATGCTCCAGTTCAGTCCAAGTACCCTGGGTCTCATGAAGGTCCAGGTGTGTCCCCAGCCTACCCCTGAACCGTCTGTGGTGAGTATCTGATGACGGAAGGGGATTAGGAAAGCCTTTGAGCAAATTGTTGGGTTCCATCCACCACTGTAGCACCTTCTTCACCTGTGATATGACAAGAACCTTCTGTTCTAGATCGTTGGTGCATTGATCCCACTTAACACTTAAGGTCCCTTGGGGAAGCTGCATGTGCAGCCATGCCAGTGGAACCATAAACAATGGCTGCCCTTATCAGGCCCAGTAGTCCGAGGTCTGTGACATACCTGCTGCTGTAAAGCACCTGGACCCGAATAATTAGGCACGCTGCCCTGTCCTGGGGCAGGAAGACTGATCCCTCAGCAATGTCCAGTATAGCTCCTATGTACTGGAGACACCGATTTTGGGGGGGTCAAGACTGACTTGGGCAGGTTGACCATAATTCTGAGGGTATGAAACAGCTGTCCAGTATGCTCTAGGGTACAAGACAGGCGCTCATTGGACTGAGCTTAGAGTAACTAGTCATCCAGATAAGGGAAGACATATAGTCCCTCCTTCCTGAGGGCTGCTGCCACCACTGCTAAGTACTTGGTAAATATCTGTGGCACAGATGACAAGCCAAAGGGCAATACCCTGAACTGACAGTGATTCCCCTGAAACAGGAAAGTTCAATTACATAACTTACTGTAGCAGCAGACCTTCGAGAGAGCCTCTTGCAGTAGGTAACAACCTTGAGGACTGCACCTCCTGGCGTCGGGACCACATGGAAACTTGAGTTAGCAGTGTCTAAGGGGGGGGGGCACCCGATGTCAGCATGACACTATATAGTGGGCGGTCCCCACACCGGCTTTCCAGTTCTCCCGCTAGAGACCTCCAAAATGGAGCAACAGGAGAACAGATGAGAGGCTCCTGGAGCCAAAATAAGCTCACAGAGGAAGAGCAGCAGAAGTTGTGGGAAGGAGGGAGGGGAAAAAGATTACCTACTGCAAGAGTCTCTCTCAAAGATCTGCTGTGATGGTAAGTTCTTACATAACTGTATTATCTTATTTCAAGGGCTCTTACTGTAAATAATAACCTAGAGGACTGAATCCCAAGCAGTGTGAATCAGAGGGAACTGAAACACCAGCGGCAGGAAAGGTCTGCAAAGTAGTGAGAGAGATTAGGATAGAAGGCCTTGGAGGACAGCTAGTTCAAAGCCAGCCCTGTGCCTAGAGGTAATGTCCAGACTGTAAGGTTTGGTTAAAGTATGGACAGAACTTCAAGTGGCCGTTGCACAGATGTCAGCGGTGGACACATTCCTGAAACAAGCAGTAGAAACAGCCATGCTTCTAGACCTCCCCTGGGAGGGTCTTACCATACTTCTGTTAACATAACACAATGCAGTTTGCCAATCCCCTGGATAAGCACTGTTTGGAAACTGCTGCACTCTCTCGGGCGCAAAAGAAACAAAAAGCTGATCCAATTTCTGGACAGAGTACGGTTAGTGCAGTAATGCAAAATTCTGTAAACATCAGAAGTATGCAGAATTGCCTCCCACTTATTGTAATACTCAGGGTAATTCACTGGTAGTTGAATGGACTGATTCAACGTCAAGTTATAAACCACTTTTGGTAAAAACTGAGGTCTGGTACGCAGAGCTACCCAATCTATGTGTAAAATCAAATAAGACTCCTTACATATCAGGGCCTGAAGCTCAGAAATCCTTCGAGCAGAAGTAACTGCAACTAAAAAGAACACTTTCCAATACAAATAGTGCATATCACAACTACCAACCAGTTCAAAAAGAGACATGGTAAGTTTCTCTAAAATAAAATTCAGATCCCAAGGAGGAGCGGGATTGCACACCGGGGTTTCAGGTGGAGGATCCCTTTCAGGAAAGTTTTGTAGACCTCCAACTGAGCCACAGATGTGCCCTCTACCAAGGTGTGGTAGGCATAGATAGCAGACTTGGTGAACCTTCAGTGAAGAGTAAATCAAGCCCAGGCTGGAGAAGTGCAGCAAGTGCTCTATGACCTGAGGAACAGAACACAAGAAAGGGTCCCAACCCTTTGAAGTGGCCCAAATGGAGAAACGCTTCCACTTCATAGCATAAGTCATCCTTGTGCAAGGTTTTCTAGCCTCCACAAGGACTTGAGCCACTCTGGAGGAGACTCCATAATGCGAGGCAACTATGCCAGAAGGTGCCACGTGTGAAGGTGAAGGCACTGTAGCCCTGGATGGACCAGCGTGCCCCTCTCCTGAGTCAGGAGAGCGTGGCAGAGGGGCAGGAGAACCGGAGGTTCCACTGCAAGCTGCTGAAGAAGCAGAAACCATATCTGGCAAGGCCAATACGGGTCAATCAGAATCATGTGAGCCCTCTCCACTTGCAGCTTGAGCAGCACCCTCTGCAGAACTAGAAAGGGAGGAAAGATGTGCAAAAACCTTCCTGTCTAGCAAAGAGATGGTGTGCCTCGCCAGAAAGTACCATGCCTGGGATCGAGCGAGCAAAACCTGGGTAGTTTTGCACTAAATGGGGAGGCGAACAGATCCAGGTCTGGATGACCCCATAAGTCGAATGTCTTTGACCACTGCTTGCTCGAGTTCCCATCCGTGGACATTTACTCTGGTGCAGCTGAGACTATCCGCTAGGATGTTCTGCATGCCTAGAACGTGGACCGCTGAGAGATGTATTTGATGTAGAACTGCCCAATTCCACACCTGCATTGCCTCCTTGCAAACGGAATATAAGCGAGTGCCCCCATGCTTGTTCGGGTACCAGACTACACAGATATTGTCCAACTGGACTAATAGTGGGCCTTGGCAGAGCAGGTGCTGGAAAGCCTGACGAGCATGCAGTACTGCCCTCATCTCCAATATGTTTATGGGGAAGTAGACCTCTGACAGACCACAGCCCTTGTGTGCTGTGGGTCTCCAGATGAGCCCCCCAGCCCATCCCTGAAGCATTTGTAGTCAGGGTCTGTACAGGGGGAGGGGACTGGAAAGGGATGCCCTTGGCAAGGTTGCTGAGATCCTGCCACCACAGGAGATCCCTTTGCATCAAACTGATGTGGTCCAGGCCATCTGACCTCTGATCTCACTGCACCCTGAGCATCCACTGCAAAACATGCATGTGGAGCCTGGCCAGAGGAACAGTGGGGATGGCCATTGCCATAAGGACAAGGAGTCGGAAGAATAGATTAGGCCGAAACCCACCTGCTGGAGGCTATCAGGTGAGCCTGCTTCTGTAAGGTTTCCGCCCTGTCCTGAGGGAGGAAAGCCATACCCTGGGCCGTATCCAGCAACACTCCAATAAACTGGAGGCGCTGGGAGGGGGTAAGGTGGGAATTTGGGTAGCTGACCGTAATCTTCACTTGCGTAAAGAGGTCCAAGGTAGTGGAAAGAGTAATTTCCAGCCGCTCCCTTGACGGAGCTGACAGAAGCTAGTCGTCAAGGTAGGGGAACGCATAGTGGCCCTGGCATCTCAGGGCCACCGTCACTACTACAAGACACTTGGTAAAAACCCAAGGTGCAGAGGACAGACCAGGGAGGACCTCGAACTGATAATGCTCCCCCTGAAAGAAGAACCTGAGGTAGTGGCGATAGGCAGGGACCCTGGTTTTCCATTTTTACCGGTAACACCGGTAACAATCACGGAATCCTGCTTGGTTTGTGGATTTTGAATTCTTGTACCGGTGCCTCAACGGAAATTGCATGTCACTGCACAGAATCTCTAAGATTTCAGCATTTTTTTTAATTTTTTTTATTTTTATTTTCTCTTTCTATGTCCCCTTTCTCACAGCATCAGTCTCCACTTTTCAGGCTGGGTATCCCTTAGCTTCACCCCCAGGTAATGGTCAGGAGCTTCTGTAGTCCTGCCCCTATCCTGCCTGAGTTGTACTACTGCCAGGTGGGAAGAGAGGGGACCCTAAGTCACCCCTCCACACTCCCTTAGTGTGCATGGGGCAGCCCAGTGGGTCCCTCATGGAGCCTGGTTATAAAGTCTGGGGCACCTGGATCCCTTCTGCCAGTGGCCGATGTGGGGTGATTGTTCCTGGTTTTCTGATCTCTGTCCCTGAGGGCACTGGCACTAGAGAAGATCCAAGGAGGTAGGTCACATAGAGACATGCCACTGCTCCAGATCTTGGCTAGGGTCCTCCCCTCCTGATCACTTCTGCAGTACCATTGCATCACCACCCGTGGTCACACAGGTGGTGGTAAAGCAGCAGGACCTGCAGCCCACCCTCCCTGAAGGAGGAGAGCAGTCCCCCAGGTGCTCGATCCTACTCCCCTGGCCAGACCTCCAGCAACCCGAGTTCGCTTCTGACCCTGGGTTGCTGGCATTGCAAGCAGTAGTGCTACCGCAGCGCCAGCATGCCGACCCAGATTTCAGCATCATAAAATGAATGATGCTGTGCTTTGCATTCTTTCTGCTTTGTTGCATATACAGTCAGTAAGGAAATCACCCGCACTGCTTTGTTGTAATCAGCCATTCAGTTTAACCACCCATGCCTAGTGGTTAGAGTAACAAGCTGTGAATGAACTGGGTACATCCAGCAGACTTGGGTTTGATTCCCACAACCTCCACTTGCATACTGTGTGACCTCAAGCAAGTCACTTAACCTCCCCAGTGCTTCTAGGCCACTTCTGAAAACAGACAGTCCTGCCTAGTGGGCCTTACCTGCTTTACAAAGAATATAAAAAAAAAATACCAATATATGTTTACTACATCATAGAATAGTAGTCAGGGTGCCATGTAATTTACTTGAGTTTTACTTGGGCTGAAATGATTTTGTATAGGTAAAGATAAATGTTCAGATACATTTTATGTGTTTTATAACCTTGTTTTTAGATTTTAGTCAGGTGTTTATTGTATTCTTTGCATATAAGCATCTAGGTTGTAGATTGCTAAATGCAGGATCACTGTTGCCAACTAGCTTATTCAAGTTTATAACCAGTAGGGCCATCCACAATCCTCAGCTGTTTGAATGAAAACTAGTCTGAATGAAAGTATGCTCACAAAGAAGAAACTGCCTTATTACTTATGAAAATACTTCACAGTTAGCACCCCATTTAGGTGAAATGGATCATTTGTAGCTTTTCTCCCCCTACTGTTTCAGTCTCTGTGACAACAAAATGTTTTCTGATAGACTGCTTCAACAAAAAGCAAATGTTAAGTATTTAAGTGTACTTATGTTTGGCCAGTGGATTTTGAAAGCACAGTCAATGACATACAGAAGGTAAGACCCCAGGGGCTGTATGATGCTGGTGGGCAGAGTAGTGCTCAATTCACATCTGAACAAAGACATGAAAACTGGGAGACACCCTTTTCATGCACAACAAGGGAAAAAAAAGCATCCGCATGTCTGGTAGATGCATAAATCCATTTGAACATCCTCCACTAATCACTTGTGGATTTTTTAGGTGAAGACACTTTATTTCAAAGAAGCAAATTCAAGCAGTTTTTTACCCCTGGCCATTCACTCCTTCAGGCCTGCTAAGGCCCCCTACCATCACTGCTGAGTGCCAACCACCATCCACTGCCCCTTACTGCTGTGCTACCAGGTAACGCAAAGTAACCATTCATTGAGTGGGCCCCTACCCCTGTGGGAGGCTACCTGGGGAGGAGAATTGCCCTAAAGAGCTTCCAGTGTATCCTGGGCATGGCAGAGGTCAGAACGGGCACATGTCTAGGGATTCTGGCTTATGGAGGGACCAACAGCTGTCCTTGGGTCAGTGGGTGTTTTCCCATTTTCTTGGGAGTGTGACAGGCCACACGATGTCAAGGCACAAGCCGACGTCCGTCACGCTCCCTCCTGCAGTGAGGGCTGACATGTTGTCGTGCCTCTGACCTCCACCAGGGGCCAGCAAATGCTGAGCCATGAACTCACCCTCCCTCCCAGGAGAAGGTGAGTGGTCATTGGACACTCAAGCCTTCACCCACCAGCTGGCCCTCTAACACCCAAGTCTGTTCCCTAACCCTGGTCAGCAGTTTCACAGGCAGAAATCCAATTCAGACAGTTAAATTATAGATAGGAAAAAACAAAGGTAGTCCACCTTAGCGGTGAAGGTTCAGATTAAGTCACATCTGAGTTCTAACAAGCAAAGAGACCAAGTCATTTGTAACTTGTGCATGTGGGGTGTGGGTGCTGAAGAAAGGGGGTCATAGTGCTGCCACTACTGCCATCACCCCAGAGGGATGTGGACTGCATTGTTGCTACTGCCATCATGCTGAAGGGGTGGGGGCCGTAGTGCTTCTGCCATCACCACTGGTGGATGGGGAATGTAGTACTGCTGCTGTCCCACCTGAGGGATGGGGACCATAGTGCTGATACTGCCATCACACCTGAGGAATGGTGAATGTAGTACTGCTGCCATCACACCTAAGGGATGGGGGCCACAGTGCTGCTGCTTCTGTCACACCTGAGGGAAGGAGGTTGTAGTGCTTTTGCTGCTGCCATCACACCAGAGGGATGGGGGTCATAGTGTTGTTGGTGCTGCCATAGAACCTGAGGGATGGGGCCATAGTGCTGCTTCCATTACACCTTAGGAATGGGGGCTGTAGTGTTGCTGCTACCATCACATCTTGTACCTAAAATAACTTTAAATTGGTACAAGGATGGAAGGATGTGTAATAGTGGAAATCAAAATTGCTAAAATGCATGTTAGCAGAGTTAAAAATTGTTAAATAAAGTACACAAAACCAAATACCGGTAAGATCGGATTTTGGCTTAGCAGACACCGGTGACAATACCATTTTTTACAATGTGCAAAACGGAATATGCTTTTTCTCAATCCCGGTAAACCAGTGTCCCTGGCGATAGGCCAGAAAAACTAGGATATGCAAGTAGGCATCCTGCATTTCCAGGGCAGAGAGCCACTGTCCCTTGTGTAGGAGAGGCAGCAGACCTGGGCGAGTCAGCATCCGGAACAGTTTGTACTCTATGTACAGGTTTAGAGTGCTGAGGTCCAGAACTGGATGCAGATCTCCCATTATCTTTGGAACCAGGAAGAAGTGGGAGTAGAACCCCTTTCCTACCTGGTTTGCTGGAACAGGTTTTATGGCTTCTATTTGCAGAAGAGCCTTTCTTTCTTCTCGTATGAGAGGGATGTGCACCTTTGGAGAATGAGATACTCCTGGAGGTTTGTTTGGGGGTCTCTCCAGAAGTTCCAATGTGTAACCTTAATTCACCAGCTGAAGGACCCATGAATCTGTGGCGACTGCATCCCACCCCAGTAAGTGACTGGCGAACCTTCCATCCACCGGCTTACCCAACAGAAAGGGGGGGGGGGTCACGAGGCAGAGGGAGGGTTGGAAAGAGACGCCCCGGAGGCTCTCTGAGCTTTGGCCAGAGGGGTGGCTGTGGCTAAAGGTGCCAGACATCTGGTTGTCTGCTGCTGTTTCATCTGTCACTTGGTCCGGCGATGAAATAGTTGTTTGGCCTTAAATCTGGGGTGGTACATAGTATGGACCGGCCGCAAGGCCTTGCCCTTGTCCTGAAGGCTGATGATTATGTCCTGGGCGTCGCCCCCAGAGAGGACAGAACCCCAGAAGTGGGCATCCTGAATGACCGCCTGGACATTAGGTGCCAAGTCTGACACCCTTATCCAGGAATATCTCCCGAGGCAAACTGCTGTAGTAGTGCCCCTGGTCGTAGAGTCCACCGCATAATATGTCGCCCTTTGAGTGGCAACAGGTGAACATAGCAGACCTGATAGTGTCTGCTAGGATGGTCTTGAACTCGAAGTCCGGCATGGCATCAATGACAGGCTCCAGCTGACAAAAGAGAGACTTCTTTTATACTATCACGTGCGACACATAATTTAGAGTGCGCATGGCCAGTGTAGAGAAAGAACAGAATTTCTTCCCAAACTGGTCCAGCTGCCTCGATGTGTCTTGGCATGGTGGACCTGTCAAGAGCTGCTGTAATGACCACTGAGTCTGCCTTTGGGTGGACACTGAGGTGATCCTTACCCTCTGGTGTCCTGTCGGCCTTTTTTGCCACCACCAGGATGGAGGAAGGCATCACCCAAATGGTAGAAGCCAAATCTTCATGAGGCTCTAACTACAGGGGCATAAGCACAGGTGCTGTCTCCTCTATATTCAGTTCCTCAGCTAGTCTATGATGTTTGGGATCCTGTGCATCTCTTCCACTCATAGACCTCTGCCATCTTTTTCAGAAGGTCTGCAAATGAAAGGTCCTCTGAAGGCAATTTGGGGGATTCCTTGGGCTTGGGCTCCTCTGGAGGGGGAGTCTCAAAAACCCAAAACAGGATGAGGAGGAGGAGGAGGACCTGGACTGATTCTGAATCAGGTCTCTGAAGACCTGTCATCGGGATGAGAAACCTCCTGAGACCTAGGAGAGATAGTGTCCATCATCGGTCCTGTCGAAGGACCTTTCGTCAGGCCCAAAGTAGACTGTTGTGGCTCCACTGGAGGAGTAGGCCTGGGAGCCTGATCCAGGTGAACTGGGGTGGAAGATCTCTCAAGGTGCTGGCTGTCCAGCTCTGAGATGAGCTGTGACTTGGTTCTGACCATCAGGATGGGAGGATGGCCTGGAAATCTGCCTGAGGAGGCAGAGGGGGCTGATGGACCTAAACTCTTAAAAAAAAAAAAAAAAAAACCCAGTGTCTGGTACCATGACATATAGTACTCATGCGTTGGGTAACCTGGCAAGGAGTAGGTAGGCGCATACCCCGGTGTTGTAAAGCCTGATGTGGGGTAGCCTGACGGAGGGTAACCCAGCGTATAATGTGGTGGCAGGTAACTGGCGGAGGGTAGCATGACAGAAGCCCTGATGATGGTGCCCTGGGACCAGAAACTCGGCCCAGAAGGACCCGGAAGAGTAGGGTCAGGTATGGGACCAACAGATGGCAAACCCAGCATTGGGGCAGACAGGCCCACCAGAAGGACCAGTGGAGAGGGGTCCAAAGGTTGCCCGGGAGGTCTGACGTGAGGTCCAGAAGTGACCCTGCAATAATGTCACCTGACAGATGACCCCTGTCACTGGTCTCCTGCTCATCTGGAGAGGGCAGAGGAAGCTCCAGGAAAGGACAGGAAGTGATATCCCGGTGGGGAGATCCAATCGGTGAATTTGCGTTAAAATTGGCAGCTGGCTCTCATCCAACTGGACGTGGTCGGGTCCTGCACCGGAACCCAATGTGAGCATGTCAGCAGGGCGGTCATCAGAGGATTAGACAATCTGCTTATCGACCTTGGCCACGTGGACACCAGAGTCCCTGGTGCCAGACTTATCAGCCCGGGATGGGCATTCCTCAGGGGGTCCGATGAGTGACCTATTAGCTCCACTTGACTGCTTAGACACCACTGCAGAAATGGGTCCACGAGTGGTGGAGGCCTGGGACTCAGCCAAGGCACCCGTTGGCTGTGACCAGCTGCGGCGGGGGAACTAAGGACTGTTTCTAGGAAGGTGGAGCAGACTTGGAGACGACAGCAGTCTTCCCAAAGGCAGAGGACTGCTCGTCACCAGAGGGCGGCTGCAGGCAAGAGGGAGACCTATCCTGGTACCAGTGCTTCTCTTCATTTCTCCTCTTTTTATGCTTGTGGGAGTCTGTAGGAGAGGATAAAATGCTCCTCAGTTTCTGCAGCTCTTTCTCCATCGTGGCCATCTTCTTTTTAAGCAGGTGGGCCTCAAGGGCCTGCTGGCAGTGCATCCATGTGGCCTGGTTGAAGCTCAGGCAGGTCTCACAATCCACGGTCTTGTGCTACGGGCCCAAGCAGAAGAGACAAAGGGAGTGCGAGTCCTTGTGCGGCAGCTGCGTACTGCAAGAAACACGTTTATTCTTATGCAACTTGATGTGAGATGGAGAAGACATGCACAAATTTAAGTTTTAAACAATAAAGAAAGAAAAAACAGACACTCATCTGAAAAATGGCAGTCAAACTGTAGCGACGATCTCAGTGATGTCTGATTTGTACAGGTCGACGAGGGGAAAGAACTGGAAGGTGAGCATAGGGACTGACTTCTATATAGTGTCACACCAAATCAGGTGCACAAAAAAATGCATGGTTGTGTTTATCATTTTATTTTTAGCAAGTAAAATATACAGAAAGCAAAATAGTAAGTCAGACAACTTCTTTGCTTCAACAGCTTCTAAGGCTTTTCTTCAGCCTAGCATGAAACAAATAGTGTGAAAAAAAAACACTACCAGGCGGTCTTCCACCTTCCTCAGTCAGTATTCAGTTGAGTACCCTATCTATCCTCTCTCAGCACTGAGGTAGGTCTTTTTTATAAGCTCACTAGAAGCTGGGAAAACAATTTTCCCTGCCTTTTGATGAACAGCAGACATAACAAAACTAGCCAATAGAGGCCACTGTTGCTCCATAGAGAATAGTTATTTGGCAGCCACCTGGAGCACACTGCATAACTTGTTTACAACACTGTTAAAGGTCAGAGCCAAGGTAAGAACATTCTGTGCTCTCCTAAACTCTCCTGCAGGGTCAAATTACCTCATGCTGTCTGTTGCAAAATATATCTTAGAAGGGGGCTGTGAACATCTAGAAAAAGCAGACAAACTTTTGTTATTCTTATATTAAAACTGCACTCTTAGTTTTGTTTTCAAGTTAACATGCACAGAAAGCTTTATAAGCACTTAATTTGTAACCAGCCAACCAGCATGTTAGATATTATAAAAAACATATAAACTGTTTGGGGAAAGGGTGTCCACTATGACAGGGGTCATCCTGTCTCACACTGGTACATGATCTGGAGGATAAGTAGAGGGAATAGGAAGCATTTCTGGAGGCAATTCCAGAAGTTCTAGAGTGTGGCCATGCTCTATGAGCTGCAGGACCCAAGCATCTGTTGCAATTTCCCTTCACCCGTCCAGGTAAAAGTAGAAGCAACCCACTACCACCACCTCTTGAAGAAGTGGGGGAGGGGGGTAAGGAGTCAGGCTGAAGCTAAGTCTGTGGCTGGGGTAGCACCTCCACCTCTGGGGGCTTGGGCAGTGGTGGAGGTAGGAGCAGACAAGGCTGTTCCTGCTCTGTGCTTGCCCTGATGTCAGGCCTCTGTCTTGGGTCTGTGGGTGGCACAATAAAACACTCTCTGCCAACTTCTTGTCTGGGTTTGGTAAAGTACATGGACTGACCTAACAGTCCTTCTGAAGGCTTGATGGTGATAAAGAATATCTTCAACATCTGCCCCGAAGAGCTTGTAGCCTTTGAAAGGGGCATTTAAAATGGAGTGCTGGACATCACTAGCAAATCCTGACACCCCAAGCCAAGAATGCCTCCTGATGCAGATGCTAGCTGCAGCTGCCCAGGCTAAGGCATCAGAAATATCATAGGTAGACCTCAAGAGGTGCTTCCCTACATCAACCCCAGTCTGGAGGACCTAAAGCATCTCCTGTTTCTGGGGACCCTCTGGAAGGGTCTGGGCTGCTGCTTTATCCTTTTTCCAGATGGCATTTTGGAATTTAACCATATAGGCCTGACAGTTGGCTAGTCTGAGGCCCAACGTAGTGGAGGCAAAGGTTCTCTTTCCCATAAGGTCCAGCTTCCTCAACATCTTATCTGGTGGGAGAGAGCCGAGGTGTTTGGGCACCTTGGACCCATCATGGGCTGCCTTAATTACTACCAAATCTGCCTCAGGTTGCCAGCAGAAAAGGGCTTTCGTGATGGGGCATGGTATAGCTTGTATGCCTTCCTGGACATGGCAGGGATCAAGCTCAACCTGTACCACACAGTCAAAGTGACATCCTCCAATGCAGCCAGCAGAAAAGGGCTGACTAGAGGTGGAGAGTCGGGCAATTCTAGAAACTTCAAGTTTCTGTGAGTGATGTCCTCTTCTTGGCCATCAAACCCCATGGCAGTTTGAAGCTGTCTCATCATGCCAATTAAGCTGGGTTTCTCAGGAAGGGACCTAGGGGTATAGTGTAGACTCCACACTCCTGATAGAAACTGTGGGGCCTGATCTATCAGTGCTCCCATCAATGTCTTCATTCTCCTCTTCCTCCTCTTGTCCATCTCATCTACGGGCTCAGCAGGCTATAAAGTAGGCAGTGAGAATGTCAATACCCTGGAGCAAGCAGGGCACATTCAACAAAGCAGGTGTTGATGTGGGAACTGTGCTTAAATGCCATCTGTATACTACTATGGCACATGGTATTTAGGCACGGTTTGTGAAAATATCGTATGGCATTGGAGATATGAATAATAATATATTTCTGTACCTAGGGGGAGCACAGAAGAAGAGGTAACACCGCATCATTATCTCACGAGTTTTGCTGCGCGATCTCGGAGGTGAGCAGCACGACTTTACAAAATGCCAGCTAGAGAGCTGGATATGGTTTTTACGAGGATTAAGGTACAAAAATAACGGTGCATACTGTGATTGCAGGGGGATCTGGTGACTGGAGCCCCGATCTGTGCAGTGATCGGGGCTTTAAGTCTGCCAGTACATCTCCTTTAAGCCAGACTCTGAAGCGCATTGATAGATAGTATCCCCATAAGTGGAGTCAAAATCAGTGGTGGAATTCAAGCATGCATGGGACAGTCATAAGGCCATTCTAGGGGTTGGGGGTAGGAAGAAGTAGGTTGCTGGTTAACTAGGATCTGCAGCTTGTCCAGTAGGTAGGGAAATGGGCAGACTGGGTGGGCCAAGCAGTCCTTATCTGCCGTCAAATTCTCTGTTTCTATGTAATCTAGTAATGGAAGAATTACTCATGTGACTACTTATATGTCCATTAAAATCAGACAATCCCTGGATTGTTTTAAATGGCTCAAGCACGACTGAATGATAGAAGCAGTTTCTTTAATGTGACTTTTAAAAGTGAGAGAGGGCTTTTTTTTCCTTTTTGCCTTATTGTTCTTTTTGTTCTTTTGATATTAACAGCTCTTCTAAATGACTTGCATGGATGTAATCTGAGCTTGAAAGATCAGATACGATATTTTGTATGAGTGAGATTGTGCTATAACTGTACAAACAAAAAGAAATTGACAATTACTGGAAGATCTGAAAGATGTAATGGTATACATAAACTATGATATACATCTAAAAAAAAATAAAGGAGTATAAAAAGTGAGAGAGGGATCAAAGTAAAGCCCCAGGTACTTAAATTATGTGACCCTTTCTAACAAAGAACTATTTAAAGTAACAGTGAAAGGGCAGCTAGGTTAGCTAAAGAGTGCTGTGAACCAGATATCATATAGGTTTTACGGCATTCAAAAATCCGTAAATTATCTGAAAACCAGTTTACCAAATCATCAAAATCGTACTGCTGTGTTTTGGATAAAATAGCAACTGATTTGTGAGCTGAGGAGAGGACAGTATTATCAACATAAAGATGTAATGAACGTCTTGGAATGGCAGAGAGAAGAGGACTGACAAACAAACTGAACAAAATGGGACCAAGAACAGAACCTTGCAGAAACCTAGTTGTGACAGGGAGAGAAGAAAGGCACCCATCCCAGAAAACAGACCAAGATCTCCCTTGCATGTAAGAAGAAAACCAATTAGCAATATTTAGTAAGAAAAAAAAAACATAAGGAAGACAAAAAAGAAGTCAAGAATGATTAAATCAAAAGCTTTAGATGGGCCAATGAATACAGAAACAAAAAAGCAACCCAGAATATGAGGCCTCCTGAGCTGCAGATTGAGAAAATCAATGCCAGTAGTTTGGGAGCAATTAAACAATTTGGTGCTGTTCCAAACAGTTATAGATCTGTGTGAGTACAATTTTCTCCAAGAACTTGTTGCACCTGTTTCAACCCACCATAGATCCTGGCTCCTTCTGCCTCAGCCGCAAAAGTTTACCTCCCACCCTCTGTAATATGAGTGGGCACCCTGCTTCTCAGCCTACCCTCATGTTCTCTCCCCATCCTTTCCCTTCTTCATCCTCTCTCTTGTTAGGTCTTCTCTCAGCTCTACGTCTCTCCCTGCCTCCTCCCTTTAGCAGTTTCTCTCAGTTTCAGCTGGTCGTAAAGATACCCTATGGCACTTTTGCACCTTCAATGTGATATTACTATTTGTTTATATATGGGCACTGACCTTCCATTGTATAATTTACTCCTAATGTGCCTAAATTACCATTAGTGTCTTAATTTTGTTTCACTTCTGATTGTGATGTATTATACATTTCTTTACACTGCATTCTATGTATCTGCTTATCTCTGTCTTGTTGACCTCCCGGGTCGTGACTGAAAATAGTCACTTTTGTGTCTAGTGCACCTACCTCGTCATCGAAAGATAAATAAAATAAAACTTTGAAATGATGGGCAAAAGACAGATGGGGCAATAATTATCTACCCCCAATTTGGAGCCACTTTTGTGAAGAGGGATTACCATGGAATGTTTCCAAACAGAGAGGAAGGAATGGGTAGACAAGGACAAGTTAAATAGACAAGTCAGGGGTGGAACCAGTGTGCTGCTACTTAGTTTTAACAAAGAATTCTCTAGATTGTCAAGGTCTTTTGCAGAATCTTCTCTTAAGGTGTTCAATAACTAGGCAACTTCAACACATTCAATCCTCCTAAGGTAGAAACTAGATCTGTTAAAATTACATTCTTCAAGAGGCCTGGTTAAAGAAAGGGAAGACTCTGAACCCTGCTTTGGGGAGCAAAGTCAATGGGGCTCCAGTAAAGAGCCTTGCAATTTGCAAATACAGTCTTTTGCATAGGAGGTAATTTCACAATAAGGTAAACCAGGGGAAGGGGAAGGAGATTGAGAAGCCACCCTCCAAACTGAATCTACTAATTAACAATATTTTTTTAGCTTCTTCCTTGAGACAACCAGGTTTGGTTTAAACCAAGATGCCTTGACTTGGTGAATATGGGACACTCAATAGTTCCAGGATTTACAAACAAATTTTAAGATTCAGACATGTTCAGTTTTTTGCATTGTTATACAATTTAGCACAATGCTTTGAGAAACAAATGGGGTGACCCAAGAAGCATATCTCGCACTTACCCACATGTCACAAACCTTTGAAAACTGAGAAAGAAATCACATGCATGATTGACATCAGAGCAATATAAAAGGGTACTCCCCCCCCAAGAGACTCCAGTTTAGGTCACTAATAAAAGCCTCAGAATTACAACTTCAGAAACACCAACATTTGACAGTCTTAGGGGAAAAGTTTAGAGGTAAAAGATTTAATGTGCAAAATATCATAGAATGGTCACTAAAGTGTTACCCAGGCAGCCCCAGGATAGGGTGTCCCCCCACCCCAAACACTTTCTGATAATGCATGTGGAAGAACGCCGAAATTAACTGGCAACCCGCCCTGGTTCACGGTTCCCAGCCCCAAAACAAACATTTTTCCCTTTACCTGGGTGCTCGTGGTGGGTTCCCCGACAACTGACAAAGCCCCCAACTGCTACAGCAGAACTTCTGCAGAAACAGGAAACTAATGCCAAAGAAGTTCTGTGGCAACAGGGGGACCTGCCACAAAACACAGAAGTTGATGGCAGATAAGGACCGCAAGGCCCATCCAGTCTGCCCATTTCTTTTTCTACCTTATAAATGTGCCATCGGCCTTTGCTCTGTCAGTGGCCTATCTATTCATACTCATCTGTATTGCTCCCCTATGCCCATCCCACGCCTGTTTTAAGTCCTGCACTGTATTCATAGCCACCACTTCCTGAGGTAAGCTGTTCCATGCATCCACCACCCTTTCTGTGAAAAATAATTTCCTAACATTCCCCCTTAATCGGCCTCCCTCTGGTCTCATGTTGTGTCCTCTTGTCCTGCTATTTTTCTTATATTTAAACATGTTAGACTCTCTCACCTTGTTAATGCCCTTAAGGTGCTTGAATGTTTCGATCATATCACCTCTCTCCCTCCTTTGCTCAAGGGTATACATATTGAGCTCCGTTAATCTGTCCTCATGTGTCTTCTGATGCAGTCCCTGCACCATTATGGTTGATCTTCTCTGGACTGCCTCAATTTGGTTAATGTCCTTGTGAAGGTGTGGCCTCCAGTACTGCATGCAGTACTCCAGATGGGGCCTAACCAGTGTCTTGTAAAGAGGGATTATTACCTCCCTCTTACGATTTGTGATACCCCTACTAACACACCCTAACATCCCCCTAGCCTTACCTACTGCTTTAGAGGTCTGCTTGGACGATTTCAGGTCACCGGTGATGATGCCAAAGTCTCTCTCATCCTTTGTGACTGCCAGCAACTCCCCTCCCAGCCTATAGGTGGCTTCAGGGTTTCTCTTTCCTATGTGCATGATCTTGCACTTCTTTGCATTAAATCCCAGTTGCCACTCTTCTGACCATTTTGCTAGTTTATCCAGATCTCTTCTCATTCTGCCCACCACATCTGGAACGTAGACTAAAACTGCCACAGAGAAATTGGGGCCTCATTACATTCCTCTTAACTCTCCCACCGAGAAGCCTTCCCTCGTCCTTTTGTCACTGTGTTTTTATTTCTGATCAACTGTTCCTCACTACTTACTTTATCTCCCTAAGGAACTTGTATGTTTTTGTCACGTCACCCCCCTCTCTATCCTGGCCTCCAGCTTACACGTTTAGGTCTGCCAGAAGTACCTCATGTGACATGCCCTGTTGGCCCCGAATCATACTGGTGACCCTATGCTACACCATTTCCAGTTTATTCCTATTCTTCCTCAGGTGGGGCTCTAAAACTGGGCAGAGTACTCCGGATGTAACCTCACCAGGGACCTGAACTGGGGCAACATCATCTCCTTCTTCCTCCTCCTTCTCTTGAATCTTCTCCCTATACAACCCAACATTCTTGTTGACTTGCTGTATGCCTTGTTGCACTGGCCTGAACATTGGAAGGCATCACTGATACCTCCCAGGAACGTTTCCTCTGTCATTCTAGTTAACCAAATCTCTGTGGCTGTAGTTAACAGAAGCAGTGGTGGTGATGCTGCTATGTGTTTTGCAGGTTCATAAATATACTGAGACTATTTCTGGTACCACTGATACTGTACTTCACAGAAAGTAAGATTGCTGAAGTAAGTTTCTGAATCATTATAGTTCATTCCACAGTATCCTTTGCTCTGTGGTTTATATCAGGTTTAATTATGTAATGACATTCAATTAGCCACAGAATACAAAAGAATAACTGTCTGACGTGAGTAATTAAACGCCAAGGCTGAAAGCCAAGGCATTTAATCAACCACAAAAGCTGGTTATTCCAAGTATACTCTAACTGAATGTTGTTACCATTATACGACTAGAAATTTTGAACCCAGGATTTTGAAATTTCAGTGATTGTTAAAGTGGTATGTGCCTTTTCCCCTTTTTTCCTGTGGACTAAATCTATAAATGTCTACAGGCATGTCTAAAATGTGGATAACCTACTGTGGATGTGTCAAAATGTAAATGTAGTAGTTTGTGGCATTTTAAATGACAGTTTTCCTGTGTTCTGACAGGCTTACAATAGATACATACCACTTGTATAATTTACCATGAAATTGTTTGGGACATTTCTATTTAACAGATACCTTCATGCAGTAGCATAGTGCTGCTGATGGTGATGATAAGGAACTTAAGGTTCATCTTATCTGTTACAACTGCTGAATGTCCATGACTACACCCAACAGAATGGACATATCCAAACGTATCGGCCAGCATGCTACTCTGCTTTAGAAATGGTACACGGTAACAACCTTTGAAGAAGGTTAAAGGCTCCTACTCTAAGGATTTCAATTTATTGTTCAGCACCTCTTTTGTGGATGTTTGTACAGGTTAACACAAAAGCAATAATATATAAATTAAAATCCCAAACTGAAATAATTATCAAATGCTATAAATATCTTCTGTATGTTGTTCATGACTAATTTGGTTAATTTTATGACAAGGCAACTGATAAAAGTAATCAATTAGGCCGTAAAAATAAAAATTACATATTCACCGTAATTCTTAATCATTTAGGAATATCGTTACCATTGATTCCCACTAGTGGGTCTGAGCTGGAGGTGCTAGGACCTGCGAGAGCAAGAACTTTTTCAGAGGGCTGGTGTCACTGTAAGCAGTGCACAAGCATGCCACTGCAAGAGAAAGCATGTGGGTGCATGCTTACCACAGCACAAGCCCTCAACCACCTCTGGGCCTTTTTTTTTTTTTTTTTTTTTTTTTTAAAAACACTGAGGAGGTGCAGCATAATCTAACAAGTACCTATGCACTTATCCTGAGTGCATAAGATAGCCCTGGTGGCCCATGTAAAAATGGCCACCGAACCAGTAATATAGTGTCTTTACAGCCCGTATCAAACATAAAAGGGTGAAGATCAACAGAATGTACTGGAGTGAGTCTGCTGGATGGCAGGCAGGAGTGTGAATCAATGGTTTAGCTATTCCTAGATTATCAAGAATTATAATGAGTACATAATTTTCATATCTTCCAGGAATCCATCTTCACCATGGATTCCCACGAGTGGGTGAGAGTAACAAGCTCAAAGTACCCCTGACAAGGGTGGTAGGAACCAAGGACTCACTCTGGCTAGTAACCCATTCAGGATAGCCCTGCTGAAGGTGGCATGCTGCCTGGCATGGACATCCAGGGCATGATGCTTCATAAAAGTGTGCACTGTGATCCAAGCTGCATCTCTTCAAGTATTTCCAAAAGGCACAAAGCAAATCTCTGCCAAGGATGTGGCAACTGCTCTGGTGGAGTCAGCATGTACTCAGCCCTCCATCTTAACCGTAGTGGCGCAGGCTGTTTACAATCCAGGTAGAAATGCACTTGATTGTAACAGGCTGCACCTTCCAATTACGATCAAAGGAGACAAAAAGCTGTTTGGCTTCTCTGAAGTCTTTCATTCTGTCCAGATACAACTTAAGGACCCTCAACCTCCAGAGAATGTAGGGTTCTGTGCCCCCATTCTGGAAGATGGAAAGTAGGTAGGCAGCACAGATGGCTGGTTAAGATGGAGCTCCAACAACACTTTTGGTAGAAACTCGGGGTGTGTAGAGAACTAGCCTGTCCTTATTTTATTTATTTAAAATTTGATAACCAGGAAAGGTACCATGAGCGAAGCCCATTTCCAGGTATGACCCGGGGAAGGGGTTACAGATACTGAGAGTAAAACATAATAAAACAAAGTGGAATACACAGTTGTACAAAACAGTTGCTACTAACAATCTAACAATGTGCACCATGATACAGAATATATATACTATTACTTACAATGCGAGGCTGAAATACAATTGGTGGGTAACAGCTGTGAGGAGCTAAACCATTAATAGTGGCTTAGGAATGAGTAGGGAGAAGTGAAGAGGGGTACTAGGGAGGAGATTAGGTGCAGGAAAAGGTGGGGGTTGGTCTGAGTAGGCACTTAAGGACAGGAAAATAGGGGGGTGAGGCGGGTATGGGAGGGGACGCTGTTCCAGATGGGAAGACAGCCTGTAGGAGAAGGCCAGTTTGCCAGTGGAGGTGTGGACTCGAAGGAGTACAAAAGAGCAGACATAGCAATGCAGTGAGTTGTACTGGGGGGGTTTGCAGGTTTGAGGAGAGATTAACGGTAAGATGGGAGAGCTCCAAACCAGAACCTGGATATAAGGGTAACAGTGCGAAAATAGTCTCCAAGAAAGGGATTGGAGGAATAGGGAACAGCAGAGGTTGCAGTGGTGAGTTAGATGGGGGAGTTGGTGGCAAACTGACAGAAGGCGTGGTACAGAATGTTGAGTTTGGATAGGGAGGTCACCGGGGTGGTGATGTAAACCACGTCTGCATAGTCAAAAGTAGGGAGGATCCATTTGATCGGTAGGTCATGTCTAACTGAGAGAGGAAGACTAGTCTTGTGGTGGTAGAGCAGCCTAAGTTTGGGATGCATTTTTGAGTGTAGGGCATTAAAGTGGGAAGAGAAATCAAGAGAAGGATTGAGACAAACCCCAAGGTACTTGTATGTGGGGATGTTTTCGAGGGCAGTATTTTCGCTGGAGAAGAAGGAAGGGTGATCATGAATCCCTGCAAGTTTTTGCTTGGTTCCGAAGGTCACAGCGACTTTTTTTTTTTTTAATGTTATGTTTTAGACAATTTTTGTTGAGCCACAATGTAACTGCAGAGAAGTCCTTTTGGAGGGGGGTTTGAATGTCAAACACATGGTAAACAATATATGGAGAATCTGTGACCAAGGCATGGATTTCAGATACTCTGCGAGCTGAGGTGGTAGCCACTAGAAATGCTGCCTGCCAAGTTAAAAACTTCAGCTCATACGTTGCAGAGGGCTCAAAAGGGAGTGAGCATATCCCAGCACAAGGTTGAACGAGCTTGCTACATCCAGCAGACCAGACCCGAGTTTTATTCTCACAACCTCTACTTGCATACTGTGTGACTGAGCAAGTCACTTAACTGCCCAGTGCTCCCAGGTCGCCCCTGAAAACAGACACTTGTGCCTATTGGGCCTTACCTGGTTACCAAAGACTAAAATAATAAAAAAAAAATAAAAAAATTTCCCAGGCAGCCACTGACTTCCTGATGGGAGGCTGTGTGTATAAAATGCCCCTACAGGACAAGTAAACCAACAATTTGGGGGTGCGCAATTATATTGCAAGTGCCATTATGTCATATCTGAAAATTGCACTGAAATGTAAACAAAAGCTCTGAACAGCCCAACAGCCAAGCCACCCCATGGCTCACAAAATGGCACTGACATACCACGTGATATCATCGGAGCAAGTCCACTCCACTTTTATCAAAAGCTATGGCCTACCGTTACACCTGATAATGCAGTGGTCCTCCAGTTAACTTGTCTATCTCAATTTATTAAATCACCTCAGATTAGCCAGAATTTAGCTTAGTAGCAGATAGGCTGTTAATCATTCTTATATTATTAAATTATGTTATATTTCAGACTACTTTATTCCCTGATATTAACTACATTTCATTGTTTTTTCTTTTCCGTTGTTTCACTGTAAGAAATCTGCCTGGAATGTTGTTATTCTACTTGCTGTTATATTGTCTCTGCGGTTATTTTTCATGGATTACTCTATTGTTGCCAATAAACAAGTATAAAAACCTATGGGCACAATTTTAAAATGTTGGATATTGTTGGTATATGTAAATATCAGCATATGTATCGATACTTAGCTTTGCACCAGAGTCTGGTGCACAAACTAAGAACTGATATCTATGCTAGTCATTTGTATGAAGAATGGGGGAAGGTCACAACACTTCAACAAGTTAAAAAGGTATGGCTGTTGCACCCGGTCAAATGACTTCTTACCATGGAGAGAGAGAGACGAGGGCTATAGGAGTGTTGGCTTTCTTTTACTGTAGAATATACAAAGTATGCCACTTTTCTAACATTGTCAGAAATATGCTGGCCTTTCATGAAGGCCATTAGAGATTCCCTAATCCGAATTAGAACAACAGCGTGGAGCCTGTCGGCGTAAACATTTTCATATATTTTTGCTTCCAAATTTAGAAGGGCACTTGATCTGTAGCTCATGCAAGAGGTGGCTTCCTTACTAGGTTTATGAATTAGTTTCATAAGGCCATCAATCCAGCAACTACTGTATGTCTACTCCCCTGTTTCCCCTCCTCCTTCTCACTCTCACCCTGCCCAGTTATATTACATTATCATGATCAGCTAATCCTGGAATCTATATGTTCATTTACAATGTGTTGCCTTTTCTCTACTAAATAAATTGCAGATCCCACCACCACAGCTGCTTCATCTGCACTTGGAGATGTTCCAAAGCTTCTGTGCATCTCCTTGTTAACTGTTTAACTTGCTATCCCGTTTACGCTGGCATGTTGGGTAATCCTACCTGACAGTTACTAAGTCACTGTTCTCTATGATATTACCATTCAAATTATTGCAACCTGTGCTGTTAATGAACAAACTGAAAAACATATGTATGTATTTATTTCAATCTAGGATTACAATACCTTTGAGCCAAGGCTCTTTTACAAAGGTTCCACGTCAGCGTGTGCAACAGTTATTTTTAGTTACAAACATATAGTCATCGACTTACAGACATGTAATAACCAGTACAAAGACTTGAGCTATGAGCAAGACAAAGGAAGGGGTGGGTGGTGGGGGAAGTGAGGTAGGAGATCGGGGAGGAGGTGTAGGAGGGGTAATGCACGGGAGGTGGTTGGGGCGGGCAGGAGTGGAGATACAGGGGGAGGTGGGCGAGGGCAGGAGACAGTGCAGCCAGGGGGCCTTGTCAACCTTGTTGTGTAACTCTATAAATATAAGTTGTAAACTGTACTTACTATTCTGTAATTCTATTGCTGTTATCCTGTTGCTATTGTAAACTTCTGTCTCCCTTCCCCCTCCCCCCAGAATGCATCTGGAAATGAGGAAACTGCTCAGTATGCCATCCTGGTGAAACATTTAAATAAATAAAAAACATGGGTACAGAAATACATGTGTGCACCTTACAAGCTGAAAAGGATTCTTGGACCCAGTTCGTACCTAGTCCCTCACCAGTCTAGAACTGGCTTGGCCTCCAGCAGATCAATCATGCCATAATTTCGCTTTAACACCCCCCTCCATTTGTTCCAAACCCCCTCCTCCTGTCAACCTCACCAGTCCCATGTGTCTATCCCACCCTCTCTTGAAGCTTGCCACCATGTTAACACTGACCAGTGCCACTGGCAGACAGTTCCCCTTTTCCACCACCCCATCTGTGAGAAAGTATTATCCATCACAACTTTTAGAGTACTCGCAGCCCTCACAAATGGGGTTTAGGAGTTGTCGTCTGCTAGGCCACTCTAAGAAGTCGGCCAGTTCCTCGATGTATCCAGTAGTGTCCCATTTTCTTTTATTTCTAGGATTAAATTTATTTGAAAGTGGAGGGAGACTTGAACCTAAGAAGGACCCCCTCTACAATTTAAATGTTTTTAAGAATGTATTTTTGTTTTTGTTAGTTTTGTATTATTTTGTACTTTGTACTACGTTGTATATTATGCCAACTAAGCCTTGCTTGCATAGGCTCCAGATTGTTCCTGAAAACGGGCCTTGGCTCAGTGTGCTTACCCAGTAAATAACGTGAAATTAAATGATTTAAGCTATAAACTAGGTCAGAAATTGGCAGAGTAACAGGACACAGAAGGTGGTGGTAAACAGAGTTCAAGCCGAAGAGAGAGGGTAACCAGCGGGGTGCCACAGGGTTCAGTGCTGGTGCCTGTCCTCTTTAATGTCTTCATAAGTGACACTGTGGAGAGGCTAGAAGGGAAAGTATGCCCCTTTGCAGATGACACCAAGCTCTGCAATAGGGTTGACACTCCAGGGGGGTGAAGAAAATGAGAATGGACCTAGGCAAATTGGAGTAATGATGAAGAGTATGGCAGCTTAGATTCAATGCAAAGAAATGCAAAATCATGCACTTGAACAAAACACCACAGAGGAATACACAGTTTGTGGGGTGGGGGTGGGGGGTAGGTACTGAAGACAACCAAACAGGAAAGGGGCCTGGAGGTAGTCATAACAGATGACCTAAAGGTAACCAAGCAATGTGAGAAAGCTGTGGGGAAAGTTGGAAGGATGCCAGGGTGCACAGGGAGAGGTATCACCAGTAGAAAACAGAAGGTGGTGATGCCACTGTACAGACAATTGGTGAGACCTCATCTAGACTACTGCGTTCAGTTCTGGAGACAACATCTCCATAAGGATACAGACAGGGTAGAGGCAGTCCAGAGGAGGGCAAAAAAAGTGGTGCACGGACTACACCACGAGCTTTATGAGGAGGGGCTGAAGGACCTCAATATGTATACCCTGGAGGAAAGGAGTTTGGGGGGGGGGGGGGACATATGATAGAAACATTCAAGTACCTCAAGGGGATAAACCAAGTTAAGGAGGGCAGAATGTTTCAAAAAAAAAAAGGTGCAAGAACAAGGGGTCACAATATGAGGCTAGAGGGGGGAAGGCTCAGGGGCAACGTGAGGAAGTATTTTTTTCAGGGAAAGGGTGGTGGATGCACAGAACAGCCCCCCTGAGGGGGATCATAGGGGCAAAAATGATAGGTGAATTAAAGAATACGTGGGATAGACAGAAGGCAACTCTAGTGATAGGAAGGAGAAGGTAAGCTGCAGATCAAATAGGATCTGAAGTTTATGCATTAGCTAGGGAAATGGGCAGACTAGGTGGGCCAAGATATCCTCATCTGCCATCAAATTCTATGTTTCTAATTGATGATTCTCAGTAGTATCTTTTTTTTGTTTTAATCAACCTGTATACTACATTGATTTTATACATAAGCAATAACCCACAACACCGCATGTGTAGAGGATTAATGCATGGTCTGGGTGAATTGGAAGGCACAAGATCAACGGCCAAGTCACTTTCGCTGTACTCGAGAAGTGCATTAATTCTCAAGAAACCCATGCCCTGGAGTGGGTTACTGTGCTTATAAAACAATTTTTTTGGGTTAATTAAAGGTTTTGCTAGGTAGAATAGGTAGGATTGCTCAGTTACTTCAATTTAAAAAGACAGTTAGGATAATAGGTGTTTCATAGGATATTAGGATTGTACGATACTGGCCCTCAAACTCAGATATCCAAAAAATACACCTAGGATGTTGAACTGGATTTTAGGGCATCGTATTATGACATCTAATATCATAAAAACTGAAATCTGCATCCTCTGACTGCCCCCTCCCATTCCTCCTTATAGCAAAAAGAAAATTTACTACATGCCAGCCACATCTGGAGGCTGCTGCCCCTCCCCACCAAACTGATATTCACCCCCACCGTTTTACTTGTTGCCCCCCATCCCTAGATCAGAGAAAGACTCCCCAACCAACACATCCACTACCCCCACCTCCAGCCCCCAATAATAAATAAATATATATTTTAGCATGTCTGACTGCACCTCTGGAGGTTGCAGTCCCCCTCAAATCGATACCCCCACACCCTTGCACAAAATAAAGACCTTCATCTCTAAAGAAAGACCCCCCCAACCAACACACCCACTAGCCCCCATGTCTCCCTCCCCACCAATAGCACCCAAACCTGGGACCCAGATTTAGTGATAATAATAAACGGTCAACACAGCACGACGGCTTATGCTCGCCTCTTTTCATTCCAGTGTGGGTACACTAAAGTTTGTGAAACAAATCATCCTATATGTAACCCCTAGATGGCGCTATCCCAGGGGCTACTACCCCTGCCTGATTTGCCACTAACAGGTTGAGGGGCCTGGATCCAATGGCGGGTGCCTCCACCCAGAGGTCAGGGTTTGCAATAGTTAAACTAACTTGGTCACAGCCCTCTGGGACACTGCAACCCTTTCTTCCCACTAGTGGCCCACACATATATCAAATTACCTTCACAGCATACACTTACCCCCAGGTCTGGTTCAGCACTGGGACCTCCTGTGAAATGAGATACAGTGCAACAATCACAGTACAGTACTTTAACATAGACAAATACCTCAGGCAGTATAACTTTGCTGAAACAAGCAGCTCTGATTTATTTAGGGGATATAACAAGGACAGGGAAATCAGGTTAATTAGCTTATCACTCTAATAATCTACCTATGGCTCTGTGCAGAGGCCTATCCCTATCAGTTACTGTCCCTGGTACCCAAGCCCTAGTGGCTAGTCCAAACCGTGGCAGCTGGTAGAGGCCCTTTCACAGAGAAAAGAGAATTAAACAGTCAGCAGTACAGTAATTCCATTTGGATTTAATGTGGCAATTCAACAGGGAGCGACCCTGAATTAGTACTCACGACCTCCAAATAAGATAGGGTCCTTCAATGTCAACAGGGCTCACTTGAGGTACACAAACCTCTTCACACATTTATATAAAAGAAGCACTATACCAGGCAAGCTGCATCTGTATCGATCGCAATTGCACAATACCGGGAGAACACACAGCAGATTCAGTTCCTGACAGACCAGAGTGCAATTTCAGTAATTCCTCCAGTCTTCTACAGGGTGAGCCTGGTTTCTACTCTTCAGATATCCTTTGATTCTCTTCACAGGACGGATTCAGTCCTAACAAGCTGCAGACCGGAACTCTGGCCTTAACACGTTTTTGACTAAAACTGCACACTGAAAAAAGCACAGGGCTCCTTCCTTCTTCCTGCCAAAGCTCAACTGAAACTCCAACCGACAAAACCGGGCACTTCTGAGTTCCTCCCAGTTCTTGACTGGATTGGCTGTCACTCACAATAGACTGCTGCTGTTGGTCCAAAAGGTGCTGAAGTCTAAACTACATCTCCCAGAGTCACTGCCCATACAATCCTCTTGTGGCTGGCTCAGATTATGAGTCCAAGTTCTGATTCGTCCAAGGCACCATTTTAGAGCTAGCTTACCCCACACTGATTGGTCCAGCTCAGCAGTTCAAAACCAGAATGGGGAACTAGGCAGACACTGTTCTGACTGCAAAAGAAAGCAGGTTATACAAACTGCAATTTCATCATTACTGTAAATGATTTCTGGCAAACAGTTACATCCTTCAGATAGGTTCCCTTTGCACTCCTAGTGACTGCAAAATGGAGTGAATTGGCAGCAGTTTGGGTGGTACTCAATCAAAGAAACACACAGTCCCCCATACAAACTAATTATGTCTGCAAGCAGACAGCTCTTAAAGAGACAGTACCAGAGGTTCTAAAAACACTCACTGATAAATGGCTTAAACGCCAAACACCATTCAGGCTTGGAGCATTCAAGCAAGCTCCTGAAAGTCTTTTGGCAACCCCCATTTGCAGTGGGGTTACATATAGAAGTAACACCTGACTGTCCATGGCTTTAACCGGGTGGTTTAGTGGTGGGGAAGGAGTTATTTAATTGCATGGTTGGGGTTGGGGGTGGGAGAGCAGGAGAGCAGGCTTTTAGTATATCCATTTCCTGATCTGATGCCCTACAATGCTAGAATCGTATACAGATTATCCTAATAAATGACGATCATAGCTTGGATCAGATGTTGGGATATCTAAGCAACCTCAGAAACACAGAAATATAGAGAAACAGAAAGTGTCGGCAGAAAAGGACCAGCACGCTCATCCAGTCTGTCCAATCTTCCCTGCCCATTACTACACCCTGGACTCTGTTTGGTCACAGGTGCCCTTCCCTCCTTCCTTTCCTCTGATTTGCCCATGTGCCTATCCCACACATGCTTGAAGCTCTCCACTGTCTTCTCCCCCACCACCACCTCTTCTGGCAGGCTGTTCCAGGCATCCACCACTCTTTCTCTGAAGATGTAGTTTCTCAAATCCCTCTTAAACTCTCCTCCCCCAAGTTTCATAACATTCCCCTGTGTTCTGGTGCTCTCCTCCTCTTAAAAAGACTCCCCTCCTGTATCTTGTTCATTCCTGTGAGATACAGGTCTCAGTCATATCCCCTCTCATTTTCCTCTCCTCCAGGGAGTACACTTTGAGCTCCTGCAGCCTCGCCTCATATGGTTTCCTCTGCAACCCCCACACTATTTTAGTAACTCTCCTCTGGACTGCTCCCATCCTGTTAATATCCTTGCAGAGGTATGGTCTTCTGAACTGGACATAGGACTCCAGGTGGGGTCTCACTAGTGAGTGGTAGAGTGACGACACACCGTCCCTTCTCCTGCTAGAAATCCCCCTCCCAATGCAACCCAGCATCCGGCTAGCCTTACTTACTACTTTGTCGCACTGCTCTGCCACCTTGAGATCGGATATTATCCCGAGGCCCCTCTCTTGCTTGGTGACCATAAGTACCTCCCCCCCTTTTATACACAGCCCCCGGGTTTCCCTGTCCCAGGTGTATAACTTTGCATTTCTTTGGCAATGAAGCCAAGCTGCCACATCCTAGACCACTCTTCTAGTTTCCCCAGATCCCTTTGCATTCTCTCCACTTTCTTTTGGGTGTCCACCCTTTTGCAGATTTGTGTGTCTTCCACAAAGAGACATGTTCCCCTCCAGTTCCTCAGCAATGTCACTTATTAAGCTACTGAAGAGGACAGGACCCAGTACCGATCCCTGTAGTACTCCACTGGTCACTCTCCCGTTCCCTGAGTGACTGATATTTATCACCACCCTCTACTTATCTTTCAACCAATTAGATACCCAGCTTGCCATGTTCCTCCCCACCCCCAGCTTCCTAAGTTTCTTGATCAGCCTTCTGTGTGATACAATGTCAAAGGCCTTATTGAAGGCCAGATAGGCCACATCCACTGCCCTCCCCTGAGACACCGCGCTAGTTACCCAGTCAAAGAAATTTATGAGACTTGTTTGACATGACCCTCTCTCTCCCCATCCCCAGAAGGCCACCGGAGGTGGGGGGTGTCATGTTAAACAAATCTCATAACATTTCTTTCACTGGGTAACTAAGGAGGTCGCCCATGGGAGGGAAATGGATGGGGCCTATCTGGACTTCAGTAAGGCCTCTGACACTGTATCACACAGAAGGCTGTGATTAAGAAACTTAGGAACCCAGCAACCCTAAAAGTGAGTGAGTTTGTTAACAAAAGCTGTATGTTTTAAAATGTACCCGTAATAGTATTTAATTTGAAGAAACCAATGCTCTATTGTGGGTTTTTGCACTTAAAAAGTGGAAAAAAATTGTAATGAAATGGAATGCAGTTTTATTTTCATTTTGTTAGCTTGTTAGGTAGATTAGGGCAGGTTAGTTACGAACTGTGCAGCTTCTAGGTAAATATTCAACAGTTTGGTGCAGTCTTTTAACCACTGAAGTTGTATGATTTGGTCAGTTTTTATAGCCTATTTAATAAATGGATATCTATTATCAGGTTTCCTATCTAGTTCTTTGCATTTTAGGCTTTAGACTCACATGGTGTGCAGGTTTGGTGCCAAGGAGCATGCACCACGGCCGACTCACATAGCTCATACGGTAGTCTGCCACTACTCTTGCCTTAATGGTAGGAAAAAGCCTGCCTTGTTTGATACTATTTTGTTATAGTTCAGCTAAGAATAGTTGACAATGACTTTAAACTGTACATATGTCATCTGTTGTACATCACAGTGTTTGCCTTATGGGATAGCAGTCCTGCATTCATTAAAATGTGTGTCTCAGCTCCCAATCAACTACAGGAGTGTTACATTAGTATTGATAAGTTTTAAACATCCTGTTTGTCCCCCCTCCTTGCTTTTAGATCACTTACTTGCATATATTAAGGTTACCACCTTTTAAGAAAACTCAAGTGGGACATTTCTTGCTGAAATAATTTTTTTTTTGCAGGACAATATCCTTAGTGCAATAGATGTGTTTACTCTAAATAATCAGAATTAAGGCTAAGCGTTGAAGTTTTTTAGTTGTTTCTATTGTTTCTCATCATTCTAAGGTATTTTAGTTAAGGTATTGTAGTTTTCTGCAACTTTAAGAAGAAAGTTAGAAAATATTTTTTCTACTATAAGGTCAGGACATATAGTATTTTTCATTTTTTTTGCAGGACACAGCTGCCCAAATCTGGATAGGTGGTAACCCTAGAATATATGTGTGTATATACCTTAACATTTTCAAAGTTATAAGGTAGGTTTGTGATTGACTCACTCATTCACTGAGAAAGCCTGTACCACACATCTGCAGTCACTTCCACTGCTTTGACCAGCTTGCCTGTATTGACCACACAGTATTCTAAGCACTGAATAAAGAAAAATCACTTACCTACACAAAGCTCTCAGTGATTCCTTGTGCGGAAGTCTCCCCATCCAGTGGTGAGTGCAGGTTTTCAGTTTCTCTACTATTTCAAACTAAGCACCACCAGCCCCTGTGTGGACTGCCCTCTGTTTAAAATGTATTCAGATGCTATTATGCTCCTTGTTACAGCCTTGTTCCTAAACCTGGGTCACCAACATCGCATGCGGAAACCCTGCCACTGTGCAGACCAGCCAGCTCCACTCAGGTGCGCTCTGATGAGAAACTAATCCTGCGCACTGTGTAAAAGGCCTTGCTAAAGACCAAACAGAGAATGTATATTGCACTGCCCTTGTCCCACACCCTGGTCACCCCCCTCTAAGAAAATGATCCAGTTGGTTTGGTGTGATCTGCTCCTCATAAAGCCATGCTAATATGGGAATGAGGACCTTGGCCTTAATCAAGTGATCCATTATTCTGTCCTTGATGATGTAAAGTAAAATTGTATTTATAGAAGGCTCCCTTCCATAGCTCAAGGCGCCTTTACAATACATCTGCAATACCATTAACAACATTATAATTAAAACCAACAAAACAGCAACAATCAATCAGTAAGCCCCTGAGAATGCCTAGATGCCAGGACCTTGCCCCGTTCTGATGTCAGGCTGCCTGGCCTGTAGTTGCCTGGGTTCAACCTGGCCCCCTTCTTGCAGAAGGGGATCCCACTAGACACTTTCCAGTCCTCCAGTGCCACACCTGTATAGACATTCTCACGAAAGGTTACTGCAGGTAATCCTGACAAACTGTTTCTTTAGCACCACTATGATCCTGGGGTGTATCCAGTCTGCCCCTCTGGATCTACCTGGTTTGATCTTTGCCAGGTAGTCAGCTACCAAGGAGGGCATAAGGTCTGCATGTTTCATCACGGTTACTTTTAATATATGTCCAGAGACCCTTTGGTGAAAACCAAAGTGAAGTATCTAGTAAGCATCTCTGCCATCACCTCTGGCTCTCTCACAGGATCTCCACCCCACACCCTTTCAAAAATAATCATTTCAAGCTGATATTTTTCCTCTGTAAATTTCATTATTCATTGTAAGTTGAACTTGACCCTGGTATCTGATCTGATAGTAGCAGTTTTACATCAGGTTTCCCATTAGTTAAATGTTGCAACAACAGAGGAAACCTAAAATGAGTAAGAACAGGGCAGGATAATTATTCAACTTATCCAGTGTTTCCCGTGAATACTTAAATGTGCATCATTTTTGCTACAGTTTAATCTCATTTCCATGGAATGATTTCTTTAAGTCAACAACATAAATTATAGTACAAATGTTTTCACATGAAATGTAACCACTTCCTTATTGTCAAAAATCAATGAATCATGTGGCATAACCAGTGCCTGGTGGGGATTTAACCCTTTCTAAATCATAATTTATTTCAGTTTTCATAGGAAATGGAAAGCGCATTAAGAAGTAAACAAAACTAAGAGAGTTACTGGATGTAACTGCAGGTCTACTACTGGTATTCCTTCCACATAATGCAGTTTAAACAGTGCTTAAGGGAGGCCCATTTAACCTCTTTCCCTGCAAATTACTGAAAGTTAAGAAGGTGAACACCAGACACCATACATAGCTCAAATAAAGCTTTTTCTTTTGGGGTGGGCGGGAGGGAAGCTTCAGCACTAGGACTACAGTTACACATAATTAACTTTAGTTTTTACTACTGAGACTTTCAGGGCCAGCCTGGTGGGGGTGGGGGTTGGGGGGGCAGTTGCCCTGGGCCTCGTGCTTGCGGGGGACCCCCACTTGTCTTACTTTTATGACTATGTCTGCGGTTCCGTAACTTGTACCAACAAACAGCCTGCATGGAGCAAACAGCAGGCAGCCACAGTCAGTGCCCATTCTGTTCTTGCTCCAGCCTTTTTCATTTGTTCCTGTTCTTGCCTGCCACCATCTCACCACACCTCCCACCATGCATCACTGAGCACCACCCCCCCAATCATTGCTGAACCGCTGACGACATCACAGAACCGCCAACTGCAAACCCTATTGTCTGCAGTATACATATTGGCAGAACAGCACCCTGACCCATCTGGGACCCCACACACAGACACAGACACACACACGCTGCAGACTACCTCCTCCCAGGACCGGGGCATACATTTCGTGAGCCCAGGAGTCAGGCCGTCTCCAAGCTAGGCAGTAGGATACAGAGATGGCCAATAAGAACAGCAGCAAGAGCTCAGCAAGGAGGAGGTGTTTGCAGCCAATGGGTGGGCAGAATTCAACAACTGACTAGTGAATGGCTTGCTCACCCAGTCAGCTCGGAGTCAGCAATGCCATCATCAGGAAGGAAGTTTAAAGGAAGATGGAGGAGCCATGGATTTTTTCCCCCTTTTCTGTGGCCACATTCTCCATTTGATGATCTGAACAGACCTGCTGAACCCACCGGAGCTCCTGAGCCTGCCTCATGACTGGATTGTCACCTGGACTGCCTGCAAACTTACGACCCAGAGTGCCATGGACTAAAATCACACCAGCCGTATCTACACACCGACCAAGACTGCCAGACCATTTCTTCCAGTCCTACTGCTGACCTCTCCTGGCACTTGAAAGTATGGGTACTCTCATACTATTCATATAGGGGAGCCAAAAGGGGATATGAATTGAAATGCTGCTTGTTTGGTGGTGGGAGTTTAAAAACAAGCATTTGTCAATGCCGAATGTTTGCTTGCTGGCATTGGCATTGGTAGTGTAGGAGTTAGAGAGCTGCATAATAGGAATGGCAGTGAAGTATTGAACTGAAGTCAACCCATCACCACCCTGCAGATAGTGACAGGCATTGGGGTGTGCCTTTGGGTCGTCAGACATAACAGCCATGCCATTTCACCCCACACCCTGCCCTGCAGACACTGACAAGTGTCACGGTGTGCCTTGGGGTCTTTGGCCCTTATGCTCACCCCATTCCATCAGGAAATACGGTGAGATGGGTCCTGTGTAGGAGAATGGGGTGAACTTTGGGGCCGAAGAGTCCAAGGCACACTTCGATGCCTCTTACTGGCTGCAGGGTGTGGAATGGTATGAGCATTACAGGCGAGAATCCCAAGTCACACCCCTGATGCCTGTCAATCTATACAGGGTGGGGCATCATGGTTGGAAATCCTAACGCCTCAGGTGTTCCTTGGCATTTTCACTCAAAATTTTCAACATGTTTTTTTGTGACCCCCCCCCCCACCTTATGAACAGTGGCAATATCAGTTCGTTAGCCGAAGGCTGATTTAACTTTAACAACTTCGCCATTTTGGCACCAGAGGTGCAAACACATTTCAAACAGGATGTGAAAAATGACAGCTGTACTGTTCATGGGAGGTGCAAAAGTGGCAATGTTAAAAATCTGCAGTGAAAATATTAAAAAACTAGTGAAGTCACGACGTGCATAGAAAATGTGCAACACACCCGTATGCAATTAATTTGGGGATTTTTTACAGCAGATTGTCAACACAGGGATTTTGGAACCTCCGCTCGTGAATAGTGTCACTGTGATTTTCTTAATCTGTCCCGAACAGTGATTTCCCACAGCGACCACGCATTTCTGCGCTGGAAGTGCAAAAACACATTTCGGCCATGTTGTGAAAAATGACAGCTGTACTCTTCATAAGGAAGTGTGGAAAAATGCCAGTGGTGAAAATCTGGAGTGAAAATAGAGAATTTGCAAATTTACAAGCGTGCGTAGGAACATCACAATGCATGCTCGCAAAACAGTCATTTTTAGGAATTTTTTCACCAAATTTTTAACATATCCATTCTAACACCTCTGCTCATGAACAGTGCCACTGTGATTTTCTTAATCTGTCTCGAACATTGATTTCGCACAGTGAGTGCGCCACTGTGCGCAACATGCGCGTGAACACATTTTGGGTGAGATGTGAGAAATGACAGCTGTACTGCTCATAAGCAGGTGTGGTAAAATGGCAATGTTGAAAATCTGGAGTGAACATATTGAAAATTCACAAACTTATGATCATGCGTAGGAGCAGCGCGACGCATGCTTGTAAAACAGTCATTTCGGAAAATGTTTTCACCAAATTTTCAACATAGCGTTTTTGGGGGCCTGCCTCATGAACTGTGACAATGTTGTTTCGTAAATTGGTCCCAAAAGGTGGTTCTGTGCAGTGACCGCAAAATCTCCTTTTGGGCCTGATTAACACAATGACAGTGACAGAATTCATGAGGTGGGGTCCCCAAAACCCCATGTTGAAAATTTGGTGAAAAAATTCCCCTAAATGCCTGAGATATGCAGCAAAGTTGAAAAAACCCTATTTATTCCATTATACAGCTTATCGGCATTTCTTCAGTTCACGGTCGGCTTTGAAGAGTGCAGACATGTTCCTGGTCCACTGAAGATCATCGCACCGAACTCTGGAGGTAAGTATGGGTTGAGGTGGGCTGTGGGGAGGCAGGGTGCAGGTGGGGGAAGGGAAGGGTCAGGACAGTCAGCGAGGGAAGGTTTTTTCTTTCAGGTTTTTTTCCCCTTAGACAGCGGGACTGTGCCATGCTGGGGTGGGCTCCCAGTGTGGCAGCTGGAAGGCTGTTTGGGGGGGCAGTGGAGCAGACAGGGGATTGGGCACCCCCATCGGCTGTACAGACTGTTGCCATGCTGGGGTGGGATCCCAGCGTGGCACCTGGTAGTCTCTTGGGGAGGGGCAGTGGAGCCAACGGGGGAATTGGGCACCCCCGTCACCCATACAGTGTGTGCGTGGGGGGGAGGAGCATGAGCACACAATATGCGTGTATGTGTGTGGGAGGAGCGCATTGGAAGACAGGGTGCCACACCTCCATAAACTCGGATGATGGCACTATGTTTCTTGCACATGCATGCAAGCAAACATAAAAATGAATGCCCGGTAATTATAGTACAATAAAAAGTTAGTGGCTCAGTTGGTTACACACTCCCTCAGGGGCCAGATGATTGGAAGCATTTTGTTCTCTACATTATGACTTTGCATATCTCCGATGATCTTTTATTCATTTATTAAAAATCCATGGAGTAGGAAGGTTCATTAAGACTGAAGTCTTGTGGGCAAGCACTTCCTGATTAAATAAAAGTACATTATAACCACATAAAATTGGATAAAATACATATTTTCATTATATGTTACAAACATTATTGAATAAAAGTTTAAAGAGTGAAACAAAGGTACCAACATATTACAAATAATATATCCCAGTATGAACTGTAAATACTACTTTGTATTTTTTGATTTAGTTTGATTGTCCAACCCAGGACCTCTTTGTAAACGAGCATCAGTCATCTGAGCTTTTCCTGGTAAAGTGAATGAATAAACAAATAAATACAAATACACCAGGCTCTTGGCTGTACTGACACTGTAGTGCAACACCAGGGGGCTACTGCCCTGTTGAGGGACTGTGGTTCAAATGAAATGTCAAACTGAGGTTTCCTCTGCCAATCTCTGTTAGCTGTTCAGGTTGAGGTTAAAGATCCCATGGTAAGAGTACATTTTTTTCTCCACGTCTTATCCCACATTCCCCGACAGTAAAACAGCTCCATGTAATTCACCACACATGATGCACCTAGCTATGAGTTGTCACTGTTGAGTGTACCCTTCACGGCCAAAAGTTACAAAAAATGAACTTTGGAGGCAGTGTGGTCTAGTCCAGCTTGCTGCGGAAATGGGTAGCAACTGGACCACAAGAAACTAGATGTGCATCTCAGCTGGACTATTGCAGATTATTGCTGTAATTATATTTATTTATTTTTTTTCCAACGGAAAGCAGTGCTACACAGAACTTCGTATTTTCAGCCTCGTGGGGCGGGGGTACAGATGCAAACCAACTGAAATTTATGCAGATTAGGTTGTAGGTAGCATTTTACCTAATAAATAAAATGTACAAATAAAATGAATCATCTTTCCTCATTCCCCCTAGTTTGAGTACCCTCTATTCTGAGTGACAACAGGTTGAGAGGGAGCGAGAGAGAGAGAGAGAGAGAGAGAGTAAGGCGATAGGACCTGGAGAAGGTTTTTTACCATGCCTGGGGCTCCACCTCTACTGTAACGAGAACACCTCCTCACTCTCCACTGCGTACTTCTCTGTTCTTAATTATCAGCTCTGGTTTACACAGAGAGGAACTGTTCCGTCGCAACCTCTCTCCCTCCCCCTAGTAAACCGACTCCCACGGAATAACTCTATTATTGGAAGAAAATAAAACTTGCTGCCTTGAAGGAAAGCCAACAGGGGATCCGATGCAGGAAATGTCCCTCTGGCTCTGGCTGCGTGAGAGGTGCCCCAGAAAGTACTGTGTGTGCATATCATTATGCGAGCAGCAGCTGAGGGCAGACAATTGCATTCTCACATACTGAGGCAGGGACAAACAGATCGACAAGCGATGGACTCGTCTCAGTCTTTCAGTGCAACCAAAATCCAGCAACTGACCAAGAAAATGGGCTGTAAGTGGCTTGGCTTTCTTTCTTTCCTGTAGTACTGTTTACTGTTAGACCCGGGCTGGGTGGGCGTTAACGGGGAACAGAAGAATGCTGTAAGCCCAGTTTGGCAACTTTGTAGGAATGTCTTTAGTCTGCATCCCCTGGGGTGTGATCTGCTCACTGATCTCTCGATCGTTTGAACAAGATGTCAATTTACTGTGTGCGTGGGGGGGAGCATGCTACTCTCTGAAGCATAGCTCTCCCTTTCAACTGTATGCCACTGCATTTTCAGTTGCTGTCATAGACAGCTGCAGCATTCATTGGCGAACTGTGGCCTCACCTGCAAACACACTGACTGAATTGGAAGACAGGGTGCCACACCTCCGAAAACTCAGATGATGGCACTATGTTTCTTGCACATGCGTGCAAGCAAACATAATGATCTTCCGTGTGTGGTATGGTCTGGGGAAAGGTTGATAGGACAGCTCTAAATGTAGCTTTTTTTTGTGTGCGCACGATTCATTGGGGGGGGACTGGAGCCATGGTCCTCTGGGGGAGCTTTGTAGCAAAGGGCCTGCTGGCGTAGCTGGGACTTTCTCATACTATTTGTCTGGGGGAGTCAAGAGGGGTCTGAATTGAAATGCTGCTTGTTTGGGGATAGGAGTTTAAAAATCATCTTGTGTGTGGTGTGGTCTGAGGGAAGATTGACAGGTTAGCTTGAAATGCAGCTTTTTGTGCAATTCACTGGGGGGATTGGAGCCATGGGCCTCGGGGAGCTTTTCAGCGAAGGGGCCTGCCAGTGTTTGGGGGCGAGATTGGATCAACAGGACTGCAAGTTTGGCTTGGGAACATCCAGTTCCCCAGCCCACAAGACCCATTGATTCAAGGCTCCCTGCCTTGAGGATCTGGCCTGTTGGAGTTCTTTTTGGGGGGTGGGATTTCAAGTGATGTGCCTCCTGGTCTGTCTTGGGGATGGCAGCGAATGAAAATCCTGTTGGTGTGGCTTGGGGAGGATTTGAAGCAAAAGGTCTGCTGGTCTGGCTTGAGGAGCACCCAAGTCAGACCACCAAGCCACCGACTCCAAGCCCTCCGCATCCAGCCTGTTGGTGTGCCTTTGGGGGCAGGGGATTCAAGAGCTTGCCCTACCTTGGAGATCTGGCCTGTTAAGTGTGCTTTTCGAACACTAGACTGCCGACTGCTGGTTATAGGGGGCCCCGTGTTTTACCTCTATCCTGGGCCCAGCAAAGTCTAAGGCCAGCTCTGGAGACTTTTTACTTGTCCATATGAAGGTGGATTATAAGCTGCATCTAGAAAGAAGGGTTAAAGCTCTCTTCATAGGAAGACGACAAGGACTCAAACCAAATGTAGAATCTCTGCAAACCTGGAAGTCTACGCTCTGTGGGTAATGAACTATAAGCACAGGCCCACACAGCAGTCCTACCTGCTTCTCAGAGGGCTGTTCCTATTCGCCATGACTGAAGCTGCCATCTGCTCTCAGAGAACTGACAAACAGCTATGGTAGTGTTTAATGCACAACACTCATCTGCTTGGAGACAGACTAGCCTCTGCGTACTGTAGGGTGCAAACAATTTGCCCTCCTCCTACTGAAGTCAATGCCTCTGTGTCTCCAGCTGGCACGGTAAGCCGAAGCACTAGATAATGAATGCCCTCCTCTGGGAACACAGCACCTTAACTTCAGCATGGTCAGACTCTGGGGGTTCCAGGGCAGGGACATCCAAGTCACTGTGCAAATCCAAGTTTCCCAGATGCACAATTCCCAGCCATTGTGTCACTGGGCCAGCTTCTAAAGGTGCTGAATTTATACTTAACCTGAAATATCTGTGTTGCGTAGGGCTGGATTTACAAAACTATGCCTGTGCACAGCCGAACCTCGGCCCATTATTGCACTGATAGTCTTTATCAGTTTGTGCCATTTTATTAAACTTTAAATAGTTCTTTTATATGCCAGCCTGTCAGCACAGCAGGAAGGCCACCACTTGCAAGACTGGCAGCCTGGATTCAGAAATGAGCATGGGTTGTTGGGGCCTGGGCATGGGACGAAGGACTGAGGGTCCCAGGGGCAGCTCTCCTCCCTCTAGGTGGGGGATTCTGCATCACACCATGAGACTGTCACCTGGTGAAAGCCACATGGTAGTGTGATTGAGAGCATCTGTGTGGTCCTGGGCAAGTGGTGAATAACCAGCAAGTCCATGAGAAGGCCAGTGATGAGGTGGGAAGGTGACAGGGTCCTGGGGACAAAGTAGCCAGAAACAAAGAATTGAAGAAAATAATTCTGCTGATCCTAGATAATCACTTGTCGCAACAAATGGCACCTCCTAGTTTCAACATTTCAGTCGGGTCTGAGTGAACGAATGCATGCCAATGTGAAGTAGCTCAATGGCCCATGGTAAATGTAGTTCATAGGGCCATGGCTAGGTGAATCCTTCTGTTACATATATTATAGGGGCTCAATTGTGCCCCTATAGTTAGGGTTGATATGGTGCTCAGTGTTAAACCCCTACCTTTCTACCTTGTTAACTTTGGTGTTGTTCGACAGAATAGCTCAAAAATATGTTAGCACGGTCACACTGCCATAGTCTCAAGACGTGTAAAGTTTCATGATGACACCTTGCACAGTTTCCGAGATCTGGATACCCCTTATTTTGTAAGAATCTCACTTTTTCTCCTATACTTAACATGGGTTTGTTGGCTTGCATGTACAGCCTAGATGGTATTGAATTTCTTCACAAAACTTTCAAGGTAGAAGCCTGTGCCAAGGTAATGCCTTTCAAAGGCTTCACGAAAAAAAATATTGCACAGTTCCAGGGTTATAAGGCTTTAAAGTCTGGTTGTAGATAACCCTCTGGTGCGAAACAAAAAATGTTCAATTCCTTAAGAGTATTTTTGGTTCACATCACTTAGGTGTCCTGGACCAAAACACTCATATTCTACACAATTACCTTACACCTACCTACACCTGTTTCTGACCCCCTCCTGCATACAGTCTCCCCCTCACTTTTTCTCTTCCCCTTGCTCTCCTGTTTCTCACCCCCCCATCCTACCTGCACTTATACTATCCCTTATAGACTAGCTCCTAAAAAGGGTGACTGGATCCTATGTGTTCACCCTTCTGCATCTGCATCTGCATCAGTAGTGTTCTGCCTGTAATGTATGCATTGTCAACCCTGCATCCTATGCTTGGTCTCTGTACTGATACTATATGTATGCTGCTCCTCTGAACTGCCATCACAGTAACTGTTGCAACAGGCTATATTCTACTCATTTGCCATGAACCTGTTTTGCATCTGTTATGTATGTACCTGAACTCGCACTCTGTACATCCCTCTCCCCATTCCCCCAGGACGTACCGTGAGATGAGCATTAAGTTGCTCAGTGTATCTTTCCTGGTGAAACAATTCAATAAATAAAATAAAAATTTTTTCTGGTTCGTGACTGCCATCATCTTGTTTTTTCTTTGCAATAAGAAAAAAAAGAGGAGGAATATACACAAAAATTATTTCTTTTTAAGAAACAAACAGCTGAACCTAGCTAATTTTCTGTTTGAAAACTGCCCTGGAAATAACGTTTCTGGGCACCTAAAAGTCCTGGATGCGTAGCTTAGCGAGAGGAGCCATTCACTAGCATTCTCTGTAGGAGGACAGTGGGACTTTCTCCCCTCCCATATACAGTTTACCTCGCCACCGCAGACCTGACAGGGGCTATGACCCATCCTCCTTAGAGGAGTACATCCTCTGGCCAAGATCCCCCAGTCTGTCCATCCCCCTTGGATTCCCCCTCAGCAGCAGAGGCCAAGATAAGGAGTGCCGGCATGCCCCTACGTCAAATCTGGTGTCAGGGATGGACTCACTCGGGCAGATCAGGCCGTCATGGGTCCTGTCAGTCCTGGAATTTTTTCCACCATTTTCTCCTACACCCAAATCTGTGCAATAGGAGGGGACACTTTCTTCACCTCCACAGAGGCAGCCAACTGCCCTGGACGTGGGCCAACCTCTTATGTGGCTGCACGCCTGTGAAGACTTCCAGCCACCACTAGGTGTCAGTCGACAGCGCGCAGTGCAAATAGCCCCATCCCGAGGAAGGAGAGCCGTCCTCTGGACGCGCTATCCTTCCTCCCCCAGCCGACCTCCTAATGACCTGAGTGTGTTCCAAACCTGGGTCGCTGGCGTGGCACAAGGTAAGGTGTCCAGCGCCTCCAACCCTCAGCACCATCGGGCCAGCCCTGGCGGGACTCTGAGTCATGCTGCCAGCTAGAGTTGAAGCAGAGAGCTGGTGATCGATATCTATCTATCTATCCATCCATCCACCCACCCACCCATGCATCCTATGTATCTATTGTGATAACACACAACCATTCAGTTTCCAAAACTATCTTTAGCAAAAACTTGTATACTGTAGGTCCTGCACTGCAAAGTTTAGTGATGTGCTTGATATGGCATGTTATCACTTGTTTACATATGAAATAGTGATGGTAATATGAATAAATGTGCAGCGAGACTGGTACCAAGCATGTCTATCGTAACTCTGCTTTTCATGAGAATCAGATGGCAAATCAGTTCATCAGAATTTCCTGCTGAATGCAAATCATGACATCAATCATTCAAACCAATTCAGACAGTAAAGTAGCGAGACATCAAAACAATTGATCAGACTGGCATAGATCTCAATCAGGAAGAATGATATCGGACATAAGTACTTGTGTTTTTTTTTGTTTTTTTTGTATATTTTATTTTTTCCTCCTGGGGCTTAGGGCATCTCTCTGGGGAACCCTCTCGTTGCTGCCCCTACTTCCTACCTGAAGCCCTCCTTACCTGCTCTCCTCACCAGTTCCTCGGCTAGATCCAGACCCCCAGATCACCCCCTGGGGTAGGGCCGGCCCACCCACACTTGGTGGTCTTTCTGTAATTGTGGGGACTGCCAAGGAATCCGGAGGGCTGACCAGAAGATCGGGTCCGGTAACTGGGATGTGGGCAAGACACTGAGCCCCACTTTGCCTCCACTAGGCCACCAGGGTTGTTTCTTGCAGTCCCCCGGGCGCAGATGTGCACCACAGCAAGTAAACCCTGGATCCATGCCGGGAGGAGACAGCAGTCCTCCGGATGCTCAATCCTCTCCCTCCCCTGCCGACCCCCGATGACCAGAGTCTGTTCCTGAACCCAGGTCACCGGCGTGGTGCAAGGTGTGGTGTCCAGCACCTCAACCCTCAGCGCCACTGGGCCATCCATAAGTACTTGTGTTGATCCTCATTTTTTGTAATATGAACATCACATGTCTTAAATTTGAGATTCTGTTTATTTCTTTATCTAAAGTTTGGTGACTGGGAGAGGCACACTGAGCCACAATGTGTTTCCAGGTGTGACCTGGGGAAAGGGTAGTAGGGAAGTAAAACAGCAAATAAACAATGAAGAGGAAATACAAAGTAAAATGACAAATATATATGAGGAAGTGAACTATACCAGTAGAACATAAATTACAGAGTGAAGGTGTTACAATGAGCAAGGTAGCACTAGATATAACCACTGCTAACAGTAGACCAGTAAAAGTGACAGCAGTTAAGATACATCATAGGCTTGAGCTGAGAGAATGATTTGCATAGGTAGCAGGAGGAGGGGGGCATGAGAGGAGAATTGGGCGGTAGGCAGGAGTAGGAGCAGTAGAAGAGGGGTTGGGGAGATGGCGAAGGAGTTGAAATACTGAGTCAGGAGTAGAAACTGGACATGTGGCAAGCATTCTATCTATGCAGTTTAGATGGAGTCGAGTGTTTGTTGGGGGGGTTGTAGCACATACAACAGTACGAATAATGATATAAACAACTGTCTGCTCTTTGATTGAGATTCTAAATACATTCGGCTGTAATCTCTGCTGTTTTAAAACTTAACTCCCCCACACACACATCCTTACAGTCTCCAAATCTTGACTCTGATAAAGTGCAAATTTAATACATTGCGTGTAGTTTATGAGCCTGAACCCACCAGAATCATCTGGCTTTACAAAACGGTCATGACAGCAAATGCATATTTGAGTTGCCCAATGGAATGAAGTACATCACACTACTGAACTTGTTTTTCAATTGTTTTTTCCTGATCCGACAAGACAGAAATTGCAGCGACAGAGGATCACAAATCACCATTTATACAGGATTACTGGAGGTAATGTACAACTCTCGATTTTAAACTATACATTACAGATATCATCTACCTTTCAGCAAATATATGAGTATTGAGAGAAAGTACAAGAATGAACTACAGAGAGTACAGACTAAAGGATCAGGCTACCATGACAAAATAATAACAGTTACTGTGTCTGAAGTGGTCATGCATGTTAGAGCATGTGACAGAGACTCACTCAAAACAGCGCATACCATAATCACTGGTTGAGAGACAGACAGATGAAACTCTATTAAATCCAGACACAGATGAGATTTTTTTTTTTTTTTTGGTTACTTTATTGGAAGCCCAACTACTGTTTCCTCAAATACTTTAAAACAATATATAGCTTAGTGTATGGCTCCTGATGCACAACAAGGCTGTTCTCCAACCAAGTGGTTACTATGCCGACTGCGGACCTCAAGAGTGCAGCTCGAGAGGTCTCACAGTCGGCACAGTAACCACGAGGTTACAGATTAGCCTTGTTGTGCATCAGGAGCTATACACTTTTCTGTAGAGTGTATAGAGCAAAGTTTGCACTAGGAGGAAAAAAAAATGTTAAACATTACATTTTGCAAAACACTCAATACAACTCTAAAACAGGAAGGGATCACATTAACAATTTGCCTGCTGCGCTCCTGAAATGCCATCATCCTGACACCTGTGGAGACATAAATGAGGGAGATGGGCTGGAGGAAAAAAAACAAGCAGAAAATGAAAAGTAGATGCTTACTTTCATTACAGCAGTCATAAGCAATCCATGCGCCTGCTTCTATCAGTTGGTGTCATCTATGAGGAAACGTTTAACAAGCTACAACTGCCCCACTTGGGCGCCACACTTACACAACGGAAACAAAATACAGGGCAGATGTACATGCTCCACTGCCCTATGACCCCTGACACTGCCTGGATCATTCATGACTGGTATAATGAAAGTAACCTATTTTTCAAACCGAGACTGTAATTGTGTGCTTACTGAAACTTTTTTTTTTTTTTTTTTTTTTAAAACATTCGGTTGCTCGTTAGTTGACACAGGATGCCATGAGACATGTGACTGGACTACGCGCTTGTATTGCAGCTCGCTGGCATAGCACCATGATGTACGTAGTGCAGCAGAATGAGAAGTCACTACTGCAGCATAACAAGATTTGAGGCTACACTGAAATCCATCGGTTAACCCCCTTTGAAGGCGTAGAGCCGAAGCTCAGGGGTCTGGATTTGCCTTTTGGATTAAATCACTTGCAGTATACTTTTCCGTGTCCTTTAGTGCTCATTACCTTGCCCTTCTGGAGCCAAAAGTCAATGTGCATGTCTCACACCTGTGAACCTGTGAGTGAAGAGGTGCTGGGCCCCTCTGGGGCCTGCACTTCTGCAGACAGAAGTACTGCTGCAATTTTGGTATCACGGATTTTGTGGCTGCAGTGCTTTTTCAGCCAGAGGTCAGCGTGTATGTGTTACAACTGTGGCTGCAGAAGCACAGGCTGTGAAATGTGTGCGTGTCTTACAGTTGGGGTAAGTACCTGAAGCTACAGAAGCACTGGCCCCTTATGGTCTTGCACTTCTGCAGACAAAATAACTCTTGTAATTTAGGTATCATGGATTTTTATCTGTGGCTGCAGGGGCCTGTGCTTCTGCATAGAGAAGCAGTGTTGTGATTTGAGTATCCTGGATTTCCATCTGCAGCGACAAGTGAGTATGATACAAGGCATAAAATAAGTGGGTTCGCAGTCGCAATTTGCGACCCAAGAATCGGGAAACACGAGTCAAATGTGGCAATGATGAGCAGTCATTGCTAATCATTGCCAACTGGTCCTGGGTCCCTTAATTCCCTTTTTGGGTGGATGTTTCTTTACATTTTGGTTTTTTCCCTCCTCCCTCGTGCTCTGCCCCATCTCTCCTGATTGGCCAGCTGCTCCTGCTCCACCCCACCCAGTGTATGCATGGGAGAAATATGAAAGCATCCTCTTGGAGCCTGTTACCCCAGTAAGCAGGCCCATAAGTTTCAACCGGAGCAAAAAAGGTAAGTTCCAGGTTCCTTTCTTCCATTTTCTGTCTTTTTTCAGGTGGTGTCCAGTATTTAATGTTTTTTGTTTTGCAGGCAGGAGCATCGCCAGGTTGGGGGCCACATGACAGGAACCACAGGGCAGTGAGAAGCAGAGGAGGCAGAGCAAGAGGCGACCCGACCAGGACCATACAGGGCAAGCATCACGGCGTGACGTAGATTCGGTACTGCAGCAACTGGCTCAGCAGCAGCAGCAGACCTACGATCAAGAATCTCCAAAAAAGTAAAAAAATTTTTAATTTATTGTCGGGGAGCCTGGAGGAGGAGTGAACTACGGGAGGGCACGGACTAAGGCAGTGGCATGGCTCTTGGGGGACAGGGGGACACTGGCAGGCATGTCATGGACTCTGGCCTGCAACTGGTGGGGGGAGCTGCTGTAGATGATCAGGGGATCTGAGCTGAACAAGCAGATGGGAAAAGACATTTAAGTGTTGTGCCCTGCAGTTGCAGTGATGGGAAAGTCATTTAAAAGTAATGTGCCCTGTTTTTGCAGAGATCGTTCAAAGACAGAAGTCAACCTCAAACAAGTCGTTGTGCCCTGCAGTCAGTGATGGGAAAGTCATTTAGAAGTAATTTGTTCCCTGCTAGAGATGATGGGAAAGACATAACTAAACCATCACAAACATTAAGTCATTGTGCCTGCAGTAATATTTGCAGTGATGGAAAAATACATTTAAAAAGTAATGTGCCTTGCTTGCACTTTGAGATGGGAAAGACATACTAAACCATAAGCAGTGTTGTGCCCTCAGTTTTTGCAGTGATGGGAAAAGACAGTAATGTGCCATGCTTTACCACAAACAAGTTGTGCCCTCTCTGTAGTAGTTTTTGCAGTCATGGAAAAAAGGCATTAAGTATGTGCCCTGCTTTGTAGAGATGGGAAAAGACAAACTAAACCACTGTTGTGCCCTGCTAAGCAGTAGTTTTTGCAGTGGCAGGAAAGACATTTAAAAGTACATCTGTGCCCTGCACTTGCAGAGATGTGAAAAGTTTATGTGTTGTGCCCTGTAGTTTATGCAGTGATTGGAAGAGACATTTTAAAAGTTTCACGTGCCCTGCTTTGCAGAGATGGGAATGAAGACAAGAACTAAAAAAACAAGCAGACCAGTGTGGGAAAGAACTGCTCTGCAGCAAATGTTAGAGGGGACAATAACTACAACCACAACAAGTATGTCCAGTTGGGAGGCATGATTTTTAACAAGTGTTGTGCACTGCTTGCAGAGATGGGAAAGGCATACTAAAACCTTACAACAAATACTGTGCCCAGTAATGTGAAAGGACATTTAAAAGTGTTGTGCCCTGCTTAGTTTGCAGAGATTTTTAACTTGATGCAGTTGTGCCCTGCTTACTGTGTGCCCTGCTGTATTAATTGCTGATCCACGCTGGAAAAAGAGAACTGTGCCCTGCTTTATTGCAGTGTTTCACTGTGGACTGTGTCATGTCTTAAGTTTACTGGCAGCCCACAATGTGAAAACTTAAGTAGATACTGTGACCCCTGCTGTTACTTGATCCATGCTGGAAAGAAATGTGCTGCTATATTCACTGTGGATGTCATTAAGTGTATTGGCAGCCCACAGCCTTGGGGGACGGGGCTGGGGTTCAGAAGCAAATCTGCTGAGCTGCCTATTATTTTTTAATACTAAGCCACTGAACTGTGTTGGTTCACACCCAGACAGCACCCTTGTTTTGCCAACTTCAACCTTTTTAATAACTGCAGTCTGCAACATGGCTGGAGTAAAATTAGCAACTGCAGAAGGATGGCATCAAAAACATGATACAGAAAAAAACTGGCTACAGATAAGAAGTGAGGGAGACTCTGCAGTGTGTGTTCATTGCAAATTGTAACATGGCAAAAATCACCAAGATGAAATAGAGAGAAGTAATTGGTCCAAACGCAGCAGATGGTATACTTTGGAGATGGCATTAATTTAGCAATAATGCCATCCTCAAAGTGAATTATCATACTGATCCACACAGCTTGAAAAGCAGTGCACCACAGAACCACCACGTCTATCCCACCCAAATGTTCATGACTGTGTCTGTGCACCACTCAGTGTGACTTGGTAGGAATCTGCAGGTGGAAGGATGCGCAGCACCACAGAAGAGCATCCGGCAACACAGGTCCGGAGGAGAATGGACCATCACAGGGAACGCAAACAGAAATGTGTGTGGCATTGAGTTGTACTCTGTAACAGTACATGGCAAGCTGAACGGCAAATATTGCTCTCAGAAAGCAATGTAGAACACCCCTAATAACTCCAATTGAAAGTAAAAGAAGCAAGCTACAACGGAAGAGGAGGCATGAAAGAGGGGACGTAACCAGATTGGAGCGCCATGCTAGAGACACACCGAAGGTCAGACAATATGTAAACGAGATTGAGTTGTAGATAGTGTAAGGGACAAACGAGCAAGTAATAGACCTCCCACGGTGGCGATCACAATAGCTGTGCACATGTGGAAAATTTTCACACACCAATGTTGAGACATACTTTCTACATACTTATGCTTGCTATTGTATTCACAACATCAGCATATGAATCGTTGTCTCTGAAATCTTCACAAAGTGCAGCAAAGACATGGAAACTGTGGAAAAGGTGTCTGTATTCTTGTATTCACAGTACGAAAATTACAGTCATAGTAACCACATTGTCCTAAAAGCCATGTTACAAGAGCATTAAGCCACTCTGAAGGTGGCATCTAATGGGGAATTAATGCATGGTTGGGCCATTGTAGGCACTTGGCCTGTAGCCTCGTGCCACAACCATCCCAATCATGCATTAATTCACCATAAGATGCCACCTTCATCGTGGCTTAATCCTTACTTGTGCTGTGAGTACAGAGATGAGCTACATGGGTTGAGGAACTTCAGTGAGGCATTAATTGTAGGGATTAGAGACCCCCAGCTAAAAGATGACAACATCCGGAAACATCTTCTGACAGAGCAGCACAAGAAAGCTGTTAACGTTTTGAAATTTGGTAGAACAAGGTCACCACTTGATATATATCACCATACCACAATTGTTAATTTTAAAATATTTTTTTTTTTTGCAGGGGGGGGGGTTAGGGATCTGGACCCAGACCTAAAACAATTTTACTTTATTTGCAGGGAGAGCTTTCAGTAATGCAGAGGAACAGCATTTTTTTTTTTTAAGTCAAGTCTTTGGTAACCGAGTAAGGCCCACTAGGCACAAGTGCCTGTTTTCAGGGGCACCCTGGGAGCACTGAGCAGTTAAGTGACTTGCTCAGAGTCGCTCAGTATGCAAGTGGAGGCTGTGAGAATCAAACTCGGGTCTGGTCTGCTGGATGTATCAAGTTCGTTCACACCTTGTTCCTCTAACCTCCAGGCTATACTGCCAGCCCATAGAATGATTCTAGGCAGGCTGATGGAGATCCTGTATATGATGGCCAAAGAGGACATCCCTACTAAAAAGTCTGAAGTGACAGCAGAATAAGAAGCGCCATGGAGTTCATTTGAGCAATAAATACATTAACGCCATTTGTGGGAAAGAACTCACAATGTGTATTGGCAAGAACCTAGAAGATAACCTGCTGGCAACTGCCAAAATGCTAATTATTTTTCAGTGCTCATGGATGGTAGTACTGACAGTGGTGTAACTGAAAAGGAACTGGTTTACGTAATTTATGTAAATCCCATCAATGGTCACATGGAGTCTAACTTTTTATGAATGAAAGCTGCATCAGATGGCACAAGTCAGGGATTGAAAAATCTCCTTCAAGACATTTTTACAGACTGTGGCCTTAACATAAAAACATGGTGGGGTTTGGGGCTGATGGGGCATCTGTCAACATGGGTGTAATATGGGGTCTTGCTGCTCTTTTAAGGGAAGACATACAGTGGTTAGTTGGTGTTCATTGTTTCTCGCACAGAGACTAGAACGGGCCATAAAAGATGCTTTGGATAACACCTATTTCAATGATGTTTCAGACTTTCTGACCCAACTGTTTTATCACCATCAGAAAAGTCCTAAGAGACTCAGAGTTACGGTCCCTTGTCCAAGCCATAGAGATGTCAGCTGAAAAGCCCAAGAAGGCCCATGGCACACGTTAGGTGCAACATAAACATCTTGCCACCCATGCTGTACCAAATCATTCCACCTAATTTGTGCCCATTTAGAATCTATGGCCATAGTCCCAACTCATGACCAGGCCAAAGTCAAGGGAGTTTTGCAAATTATGACTAAATTCCAAATGGCGGCACACCTTTTGTATTTTGACCAGCTGCTTCCGTCACTTGCCAGGATCTCACTAGCACTTCAAAAAGTAGTAGTTGAAATGCCAGAGCTATTTAGCTCTGTTAAAACTTTGAGAAACATTCTTGACCATGCTAAGCAGAGTGGTCCCAAAGGTGGCAGTGAACTTGACATTCTCTTAAAAAAATGGGTCTGATGTTCTTTCAGGAGCATGGGCTAAAGTCAGTTACAAGGGTGTGAACGTAACACATTTTAGTGACCAAGTTGTTAAAACTTTTAAACAGCAAGCTAAGAAATACATTACAAACATTCAGAACTATTATGAACAAAGGTTTGGTTTGACTGTTGAATGCAATATCTATAACCCTGCAAAAGTTTTAGATAATGTTGCTCAGATAGTGCCGCCAGGGTTCCACTACTGATCTGGCAGATGGTAGCACTGGTCGAGTAGCATCCAACCCAGGATCCAGCCGAACATGGAGGTCTGATCCTGGGTCAGATCCTGTGTTATCTGGCACCAGAACCAGGGATCCAATGCCAGATTCCCTGGATCCGGCCATCTGATAACGCAGGATCTAACCAGGGATCCGACGGCCGGATCCATAGGCAGATAGTGGAAGTATCTGGTAGATCCATTATCCTGCCACAAAAGGACAGATACCTGTGGATCCGGCTGAATCCACCTGAGCAACACTGGTGTTAGATACCAGACTTTAGCCAGCAGACAGAAAGGAACTGGAGCTGTATGGTAACAGTGACATTACTGTAGTAGCTGCCCACTTTTCAGCACTTTTGCAGCCTGACTGACAGCACTCTGCTATTTGCAGAATGGCAAGAGTTTAAGATTTTTGCTCAAACCAATTCCATCAATCTTTCTGCCTCTGCTATCTGGCCAAAGCTGGCATGCGATTTCCAAAATTCTTATCCAAATCTGTTGAAGCTTGTCCAATATGCTGAGGGTATTTCTTGCATCTAATGCAAAAGTAGAAAGGTGTTTTTCAAGTATGAACAACTAGCAGTGGATACTGCAGAAACACTGATTCACACTAAAAAGCAGGGCCCCCTTCCAGCTGCATTTAACCCAGACAGAGCTGTAGACATTTTTTAGCGCTAAACCAAGATGTCCTGGTAATTTGGCAGCTGAGGATGGTGCCCCCCCCTCGTCCCACAGTCCCCCCTCAGAAAAACAGGCCAGAATTACTGGCTACATACCTGGTGGAGAACAGTAGCATAGATCAACCCAGTCATAGTTGGAACTTTATGGTCAATCACAGTCCCAGGTGAAGTTTTTATGTTGGGGCAAGAGTTCATTTTAAATTTATGTTTAATTTGTCATGACTCATGATCATGATCACAAATTCATGGTCTGCTTTGGCAGACATCCCTCTCGGCTCTTAAAATGTATGTGCTGCTGCATAATTGCTATATTTCTCTGGAAATGGATAACTAAAACAGTTTCAGAAACGTGTGGACAATGTGTGTTTTATCAATATAGAGCAAGATAAGTACATGGTATGGGATTTTGTGCAAAAATATACATTTTTGCTAATCAACTTTGGGCAATTGCTAATCAATGTTTTACTTTGATTAGCGAAGGACGTTAATCAGGTCTCCAACACTAATTTATACCTTGGTATGTAGGTTTTGCGCAATGCACCCCACCGATACAAATCCATGAAGGTAGAGCATCAGTGCTACTGCATTTGCGTCATCTGGAAACAGCTGCATGCTGCTCATCTTTCCTGATGATGGCTGTCTGTGTTGCTTGTGTGCTTTGTCCTTTTGCTGCTGGGGGGAGGTTAGGGTTGGAAACCCTAATGCCACATTCCCTACTTTTGTTGCTTTAAGTTGAACCTATACTGGTTCATTAACACAAATTTTTTGCAGTGAATATATATATATATATATATATATATAGACAGTTAAGGCCTCAAAGATTGTCCTTTTTTTGCAGTGACTATACATTGATGATTAAGTACATAAAGATTGTCCATCAAGTCTTATGTTCCTACATCACTACTTTGCACTTCTAGAACTCTCCCCACCATGCCTCCCTTCTGCTCCTAATCACCCCTTTGAAAATGTCCTATTGGGTTCTGAGTCCTGAGCTAGTCGCAACACTAATCACTTTGCTGGGTAGATCGTCCTACCTATTCACCACCTGGTCCATGAAAAAACTACTTTAGATGGTTAAAGGGCCAAAGTATGGACCTTGAAACCCGGCAGACCAAGCCTGAAACCTCAACTTCACTTGCATAAGGTGTAACTCTGAACAAGTCACAACCTCCCTGTGCTCCTAGAACATGCATGGAATAACTAGCTTTGGCTCACTGTGCCTTTCTTGGACAAAAGAAAAACAGCCAAAACAAATCACCCCTTCCAGTCTGAGGTTGTGTTGCTCCTTAATTTAAGCTGCTCTGTAGAGTCCAACATAATATACATTATGGGTCCAATGTCCGAGATTAACCAATCACTTTCTTTACATAGCTCGTGAAACACTCATATAGTGAATAGAGTTTCACAAGCTATGTAAAATAAACAGCCTGAAATCTGAGTTTCAGAAACACATTCTCATCTTTCTGCCACTTTTAAAACATAACTGCCATCATGATAAGCCAATCACATTTAAGCTGCCAATGTCCACACCATAACAAAAATGTAATTAAAAAATATCACACGGTAATAGTTAAAGAGGGACTCCAGCCAAAAGTGCTTCATTCCAGAATTAGATTAAGCATATCCCCAATAAAACTCATACCAAAAATTAGGCTTCTGTGTTACTTTGTTTTAAAGTTATGAGCCATTTTGTAACCCTGATTTCACTACCTGTTCCAAAAAGCCAGTTTCAGTGAAGAACTGATGATGAGGTCATCTCCAGAACTCGTAGTCTAGGCCTCCCTGTCAGCAAGCTTATACAGTAGGACCTGTTTCTCCAAAGTTTAAAGTGATTTATGGAAGGCTGCCATAGCAAATATGCATAGTAACCTGTAGGAGTTGTGAATCAGTCTCCTACTATTCAAACTGCGAAGGAGGACCGTTTTCCATGAAATAAATGCTTTTATTTCTGTGCTCTGCTTCACTTGTATAACCTGACCCTTTTTTTTCCCCTCAGTGCTGCAACCCCTAACCCTGACATCATGCAAGGGAAACAAAGATTTTAAGCACTGTTTTGAAACACAGACCTATGTTGCTCAGTCTTGGTATTATAGAAATCTACACTACTGACATACTGTAGGAGACTAGCACCACATCCCTCAGTAGAGAAATCTTGTCAGCTAGATACTATATGCACAATGCCTTGTTTTGAAAATAAACATATGAAAGCTTTTATTGTTTAAGCCACTACAGAAATATGAGACTGCACCTCATAGTAAGGGAACTGGAAAACAACTTCTTATTGCACCCACAATGCCTTTCTATGTACATCTACATATTAGGTTCAGTCACCACCAAAATAAGGGACTGCACCACTGAGTAACCAACATTTACATCAACATTATAATTTACCCAGAATTCCTTGTTGCTGTATGTAAAACGTTGACAGATCCTTTACACGAAATCATTCTGGGGGTGTGGCCGCAGACAGAAAACTGGAGGGTGGGCAGAAACAAAGTGCTGATAAAACATAAAATGACTGACAGGTTTTGTTTTAGAAAACAAATTGCAGCTTCAGCATCTGAAGCATGGGTGGCAATGGCATACTATGTGAAAAAGGCATTTGTGGAATGTCAATAAATCACTTTAAGTCAACTTTATAATTTACCCAGAATTCCTTGCTGCTGTATGTAAAACATTGACAGCTTCCTTGCATGATGTTCTGGGGGTGTGACCACACAGAGAAAACTGGAGGGCAGGTGTAACCCCCCGGCAAATGGGGGTTCCCAAAAGACTTCCAGGAGCTTGCTTGAATGCTCCAAGCCTGAATGGTGTTTGGCATTTAAGCCATTTATCAGTGAGTGTTTTTAGAGCCTCTGGTACTGTCTCTTTAAGAGCTGTCTGTTTGCAGACATAATTAGTTTGTATGGTGGGGACTGTGTGCTTCTCTGAGTACCACTCGAGCTGCTGCCAATTCACTTCATTTTGCAGTCACTAGGGTGCAAAGGGAACCTATCTGAAAGATGTAACTGTTTGCCAGAAATTATTTAGAGTAATAATGAATTACAGTTTGTCTAACCTGCTTCTTTGCAGTCAGAACTGTGTCTGCTAGTTCCCCATTCTAGTTTTGAACTGCTGAACTGGACCAATCAGTGTGGGGTAAGCTAGCTCTAAAATGGTGCCTTGGACGAATCAGAACTTGGACTCATAATCTGAGCCAGCCACAAGAGGATTGTATGGGCAGTGACTCTGGGAGATGTAGTTTAGACTTCAGTGCCTTTTTGGACCAACAGCAGCAGTCTATTGTGAGTGACAGCCAATCCAGTCAAGAACTGGGAGGAACTCAAAGGAAGTGCCGGTTTTGTCGGTTGGAGTTTCAGTTGAGCTTGGCAGTGAAGAAGAAGGAGCCTGTGCTTTTTCAGTGTGCAGTTTTAGTCAAAAAGACGTGTGTAAGGCCCAGAGTTCCGGTCTGCAGCTTGTGTAACAGCTTGTTAGGACTGAATCCGTCCTGTGAATAGATTCAAAGGATCTCTGAAGAGTAGAAACCAGGCTCACCCTGTAGAAGACTGGAGGAATTGCTGAAAATTGCACTCGGTCTGTCAGGAACTGAATCTGCTGTGTGTTCTCCCGGGTATTGTGCAGTAATTGCAATCGGGATACAGATGCAGCCTGCCTGGTATAGTACTTTCTTTTATATGGATGTGTGAAGAGGTTTGTGTACCTCAAGTGAGCCCTGCTGACATTGAAGGACCCTATCTTATTTGGAGGTCGTGAGTACTAATTCAGGGTCGCTCCCTGTTGAATTGCCACATTAAATCCAAATGGAATTACTGTACTGCTGACTGTTTAATTCTCCTTTTCTCTGTGTGAAGGGCCCCTACCAGCTGCCACGGTTTGGACTAGCCACTAGGGCTTGGGTACCCAGGGACAGTAACTGATAAGGATAGGCCTGTGCACAGAGCCATAGAATGATTATTAGAGTGATAAGCTAATTAACCTGATTTCCCTGTCCTTGTTATATCCCCTAAATAAGTCAGAGCTGCTTGTTTCAGCAAAGTTATACGCCTGAGGTATTTGTCATGTTAAAGTACTGTACTGTGATTGTTGCACTGTATCTCATTTCACAGGAGGTCCCAGTGCCGGAACCAGACCTGGGGTAAGTGTATACTGTGAAGGTAATTCTAATATATTGTGTGGGCCACTAGTGGGAAGAAAGGGGGGTTGCAGTGTCCCAGAGGGCTGTGACCAAGTTAGTTTAACTATTGCAAACCCTGACCTCTGGGTGGAGGCACCCGCCTTTGGATCCAGGCCCCTCAACCTGTTAGTGGCAAATCAGGCAGGGGTAGTAGCCCCTGGGATAGCGCCATCTAGGGGTTACACAGGCAAAAACAAAGTGCTGATAAAACAATCAAGCATTTGTCAATGCCGAATGTTGTCTTGTTGGCATTGGCACTGGAAGCACAGGAGTTAAAGAGATGCATAACAGCAATGGCAGTGAAGTACTGAACTGACACCAACCCCACCCCCACCCTGCAGAGACTGACAGGTGTTGGGATGTGCCTTTGCGTCGTCTGCCATAATACTTATGCTATTTCATCTCACCCTACCCTGTAGACACTGACAAGCGTGTGTCGCGGTGTGCCTTGGGGTCTTTGGGCCTTATGCTCACCCAATTCCATAAGAAAATATGCTGAGATGGGTGCTGTATAGGAGAATGGGGTGAACTTTGGGGCTGAAGACTCCAAAGGACACCTCGATGCCTATCACTGGCTGCAGGGTGGGGGTAGAATGGCATGAGCATTACAGCAGACATTCCCAAGTCACACCCCTGATGCCTGTCAGTCTCTACAGGGTGGGGTGTTATAGTTGGAAACCCTAACACCCAGGGCGTTTGTTGCTATTTTCACTCCAAATTTTCAACATGGGCTTTTTGTGACCAGCCCCCCACCTCATGAACAATGGCACTATCAGTTCATTAGCCAAAAGGAGATTTTGCACAGCGACTGCACCATTTGGTGCCACAGGTGCGAAAACACATTCCGGGCAGGATGTGAAAAATGACAGCTGTACTGTTCATGAGGAGGTTTAAAAAAATAGCAATGTTGAAAATCTGGAATGAAAATTTGAAAAATTGAAGTCACGAGCCTGCATAGAAACTGCAAAACGCATGCCTGTAACGCAATTTTTTTGGGGATTTTCACCAAATGTGCAACACGGGCTTTTTGGGACACTACCTCATGAACAGTGGCACTGTCATTTCGTTAATCGGTCCCGAACGGTGATTCCGCACAATGACCGAGAAATCACCTTTCCGGGCCGAGATGACAGTGCATGTGTTCATGAGGTGGGGTCCCAAGAACCTCATATTGAAAATCTGATACCAAAATTCCCAAAAATGGCAGAGATATCAACCCAAGTTGAAACCCCCCATTGCCTGCCATTATAAAGCTTACCGCATTTTGTTCAGTTCCCTGTCGGCTTTTGAAGAGTTTAGACATGTTCCCACTCCACAGAAGATTGTAGCGTCGGCCCGTCAGAGGAAAGTATGGGGTGAGGGGGGTGCAGGTTGGGGGAGAGGGCACGGCGGGACGACGATGGATCTTTTTTTTCTCTCGAGCAAAACACTCATGTTACCAAAATGAAAAATAAACCACTCTAATACAGCAAAGAGTGGCTCTGGGGCACATATTAATATATATTTGTATGTTTGTATACATCCACATTTCCCTCCTCCCTCATGGGAGCACATGGTTAGACTGGCTAGACATTCCTCACAGGTCTTACCCTGCAGCCCCCAAATCATTGTTGTAGACCTTCTCTAGATAGTCTCTAACCTCTCCCTGTCCTTTTTCAGATCTGTGGTCATGCTGCAGATGTTGCTTTCTTAACAGGGAAACACTATGGGCGACTACTTACTTTTGTCTATACGGAAATGTTGCTGCACTGAAGGCTCCCTTTCTAAGTGTTAAACCGCCAGCTTGCCAAATGAATACCTCACATGGGCAGCTGTGAAGTACTGTATCTATGATCTGCTCAGTACTGTCAATGGAAAAACCTAGAGCACCAGTAAGCTTGGCGGAAGCTAGCTCATGTCAGCCTCTCCCATTTCAATTGCTGATCAGGTTCGGTTCACATGCCACTGCATGCCACCTCTACTGTACATATGTCTTATCCATTTAGTTAACTATTTACCAGACCTGACCTTCATACTACACACAGCTGCTTCAATTATTTACCTATAAGGAGGAAGAGTGTTCAGTTTTATGTTGCATATCATGTAACCGTGGATGCCATTCCAACTTACTTGATCAAATAGTTGGTATTCCAGACAAAGTATTTCTTACAGTTTTATGTGTTTTTTTTTTTAAAAGAGGACCATAATTTACACTACAGTGTAGGCACACATTTGTAGAGTGGCTAAGAAACTAAAGCCCAGTTACTGCTGGTAAGAGGTTTTTGATTTCAGCTGTGTGTATTATGTTTCAATACAACAGCTGCACAGCACTCCCTTGAGAGGGAAATCCAGGCATGACATGCACGTATATTGAACTTGGACATCTAGTGGCACTTTTCATATCAGATACAACATAGAGGCGTTCTCATTAACTAACTAATTACAGTGCTGATAGAAAACTAATGGTGCCACAAAGCAGTCTTTCTAAGATTCTTACAAATACTAACACCAAAGTAGAATAAGATGAGTATGTAAGCTGCAGCTGTAGGAATTTAGACAAAGTACAAGCCTGGAAACATACTACAATAGAGCGTAAACAGCTGGATATATTGGGGAAAAGGATCAAACAAATGACAGGATCAGTACCTCATACTAGTAATTGTAGAATAACATGTTGGCAATGTCAAATATGAACAATGTGCTATTTACTAAGACTGTTTGGCTTTGGGGAGCAGAGATTGCCAAAAAGGAAACGTACAGTTATTTAACATCTTACTGCAACAGTAGATCTTAGAGAGAATTTCTTTTATCAGGCCACACCTATGGAACTATAACTGCCAGATGCCAGGACAACATGGAAACTTTCTGCAAGCAGTCCACTAGGGGCTGCCCATGACGACATCTTACGTCCAAGTCCTCTCTGTATAAACGTTGGAGGCCACTCTCCCTCAGTTTCCTGCCAGAGATCATACTTACAAGACCTCCCTCAGGGAAGCAGGAGAGAGCTGAACTTCCAGCTGCAAGGCTGGAAACAGGTAGTCCATCCTGCTAGAGAGAGAGAGACGGGAGCGAAGAAGCTCAGAGTCCAAGGAGGGCAGAACGGCATGGCCTGGTGAAAAAGATTCTCTAAAATATCTACTGTTGCAGTAAGTTCTTATGTAACTGTACCATCTTCTTCAAGAGGATCTCTCATCAGGCCACACTTATGGAATGAGTCCCAAGCAGTACTGCCACAGAGACAGTCTGGGTGGCTGGTGGCTACAGAACTAAGAAAGGAGTCCTTGAAGCACAGCCAAGCTGAAGCCTGCCCTTCTTCTAGAGGCAATGTCCTGACTGTAGTGTTCAGTGAAAACGTGGACTGTACTGTTGCAGCAGCACAGATTTCTGCAGCTGACATTCCTGAAACTGGCAACAGAACTGACCATGTCTCTGGCTGAAAGGCCACGAACAAGTCCAGGAAGTTCCTTGCCATACTTCCTATAATAGAAAGTGATACAGCTGGCCAACCATATGGACAAGCACTGTTTAGAAACTGGTATGCCCTCTTTCCCAAGGCTAAAGGAAACAAAAAAAAACTACGAGGACTTCCTACAGTCCTTCGTATGATGAACGTAATATCTGAGTATTCTATGTACATCCAAGGTAAAAGGATCATTGTTTAACCAGGAATAGCACACTAAGCCGAAGCTTGTTTCCAGATGTGACCTGGGAGCACAAGGAAGTTAAGTGACTTGTTCAGGATCACACAGTATGCACCTAGGTGGCTGTGGGATTCAAACCCAGGTCTACAGATCTGCATCTCAGAGCCTTAACTCACTGCACTATACTGCCTCCTTGAAGCAATGCTTTCCCTGGATTGGCATGCTCTAGAAAACAAACAAGTAGGTGGACAGTTTGATTCAAAGTAAACGCCAACACTACCTTAGTAAGAAACTTAGGGTTGGTCCATATACACACCCTGTCTTTATGGAAAATTAAATAAGGAGGCTTGCACAACAGCTTGAAGCTCGGAAATCCTTTGAGCAGGAGTAACAGCAACTCAAAATAACATTTTCCAAGAAAGAAATCGTAAGCCACAATTCACAGCTGCCTCAAAAGGAGTCAAAGTGAGTTTTTCCAGCGCACAATTTAGGTTCCAAGCCAGGACTGGATTGCAGATGGAAGGCTTCAAGTGCAAGATGCCTCTCAAGAACGTGTGGGCCACCTTAGCAGAGCCACCGTACGGCCATCAATAGGCACATGGAAAGCTTAAACAGTAGCCAATGCACCTTGATAGAACAGTACTACAGTCCTGCATCTGACATGGACAATACATACTCTAGAACCAGATTCACTGGACAAGTGAAGGGATCCAAGTGATGAAAAGCAGCACACATAGCAAACCACTTCTACTTCATTGAATAAGTCTCTCTGGTGGAATTTTTTCTGGCAGCCACCAGGACGTTAGCCACCTTTGAGGATACTCCAGATCTTGCGATGGCTATGTCTTTAGGAGCCAAGCATGGAGAAGGATTGACTTGAGGTCTGGATGGACCTGGATGATCCCACCTGTCAAACCGTTTTTTGACCACAGAGATCAGCAGCTCCCACTTGTGCATTCTGAACTGTGACCTGCTTAGCTTGTCTGCCAGGACATTTTGCACACTTGGAACATTAACATCCGACAGCTCAAGACCATGTTCTAGAGCCCAGTATCACAGCCTCATTGCTTCCTGCACAGGAGGCAAGAATGAGTCCCCCCCTGCTTGTTTATGTAGTGTACTACACTGATGTTGTCCATCTGTACCAGCAGGCGCCCTGGGGACAGATGGTTCTGGAAGGCTTGCAGAGCATACAGAATGGCCCTCATCTCTAAGACATTTATGTGGAGAGAAGTCTTCACTCTGGTCCATGTTCCTTGTGTCTGATGAGGTTCCAGATGTGCCCTCCAGCCCAGTCTCGAAGGGTCTTTTATGAGAATCTGTTGAGGGGAGGGAATGAGGAAGGGAACCCCCTCTTAGCAAACTGCAGAGTTCCATCCATCCCTGGAGCACCTTTCGGACAGAACACGTTACTAGAACCTGCTTTCCTAGATTGTCAGTGTGCTGAGCCCACTGGACTCAATGTCTATTAAAGGATCATGTACAGCTTGGCCTGGGGTACCTTGACAATGGCTGCTGCCATCAGGCCCAACAGTCTCAGGAAAGTCCTGGCTGTGACATACCTGCTGTTGTAAAGCAGCTGGGCCTATGCTATGAGGCACTCCGCCCTGTTGTGAGGCAGGAAGCCTTGGCCCTGAGCAGTGTCCAGTACTGCTCCCTATGTACTGCAGACACTGAAAAGAGGTCAAAATTGACTTAGGCAGATTGACCATGATCCCTAGGGTACTGAACAGCTGTCTGGTGCATGCTAGGGTGTGAAACAGTTGCTCTTGTGACGGAGATTTGAGCAACCAATCGTTTCGATAAGGAAGACATATAGTCCTTCTCTCCTGAGAGCTGCTGCCACAACTGCCAAGCACTTGGTAAATACCCATGACACAGATGACAAGCCAAAGGGCAACACCCTGAAAGTACAGTTACGTAAGAACTTACCGTAACGGTAGATCTTCGAGAGAGGCTCTTGCAGTAGATAATTACATATAGGACTGACGCCAGCCGGTGGCAGGACTACTGAAAAAATTTCTAGCTAGCAGTCTCAGCGGAACTGCCCCATCAGGTGACGGCGCCATCTGACGCCGGTATAAAGGCAGGTCCGGACGCCCGCCTTCCAGTTGTTTCCCGCCACAGGCCCGGAAGGCCCGGACGAGAGAGAAGCAGATACTTCCCTCAATGGAAAAGGAGCTGAAAAAGCCTAGGGGGATGGAGGGCAGGAAAGTATTACCTACTGCAAGTACCTCTCTCGAAGATCTACTGTTACGGTAAGTTCTTACGTAACTGTACTATCTTACCTCGAGAGGGCTCTTGCAGTAGGTAATTACATATAGGACAGAATCCCAAGCAGTCTGGAACAAACAAAAGGCACCGGGAGGAGGAACTACTCCAAAAAGTATAAAATAATCTAGCAGGTCTCAAGAAAGGAGGCCTTGCAAGACAGCTAACCCGAAGCCTGCTCTACGGCAAGAGGCAATGTCCAAACTGTAATGTTTAGTAAAGGTATGGACTGAAGTCCAAGTGTCGGCAGCACAGATGTCTGCCGCAGACACGTTCTTGAAGCAAGCCACAGAGGCGGCAACTCCACGAGTGGAGTGACCTCTGACTTGACCCAGGAGGGTCTTGTTGTACTTGTCATAACAGAAAGTGATGCAATGGGCCAACCATTTTGATGGGCATTGCTTAGAGACAGCATTGCCTTCTCTTTTGTGAGCGAAAGAGACGAACAACTGATCAGTCTTTCTGAGATCCTTCGTCCTATCAGTGTAGTATCTCAGAATCCTGTGAACATCCATGGTATGGAGCAGGTATTCTCCTTGATTGGAGTACTGCGTGAAGAAAGCAGGTAATTCAATAGACTGATTCAAGGTAGATTCCGCTACCACCTTCGGAAGAAACTTAGGATTCGTGTGAAGAGCTACTCGTTCTTTGTGAAAAATCAAATAAGGGATTTTGTACATGTGGGCCTGGAGCTCGGAAATTCTGCGAGCAGAAGTAATGGCCACCAAGAAGAGCGTCTTCCACTATAAAAACTTCAAGCCTGCGGAAGCTGCAGGCTCAAAGGGAGGAAGGGTAAGTTTCTCGAGGACAAAGTTTAAGTCCCAAGGCGGAGCTGGAGCCCGGACAGGGGGCCTGAGATGAAGGACCCCTCTGAGGAAAGTTTTGGATACCTCCAGCTGGGCAAATGCCTCATCAGTGAAAGGGAGATGGTAGGCTGAAATAGCCGCCATATGGACTTTCAAAGAGGAGTGACAGACCTAGGTTGAAAAGATGACGCATGTACTCAAGCAGAATGGTCACAGGGCAGGAAAAGGGCTCCACGTTCCTGGACGCGGCCCAGATAGAATATCTTTTCCATTTTATGGCATAGGTGGACCTAGTGGAGGGCTTAGCCTCCACCAGAATCTCGCCACTTTAGGAGAAACGCCAAACAAGCTTGAGCTAGGTCTGTAGGAGCCATGCATGAAGTTGAAGGACTTGAGTCCCGGATGGACCAGGTCCCCTGATCCTGGGTCAGCAATCCTGAGATAAAGGAAGAGGAAGAGGAGGAACCTCTGAGTATTGTTGTAGAAGAGAACCAGATTTGCCTGGGCCAGAAAGGAGCGATCAGAATCATTCTTGCTCCTTCTAAAGCAAGCTTCTGTAGCACATGAGGGACTAGAGGAATTGGGGGAAAAGCATAGACGAATCTGTCCTTCCAGCTTAGCGATAGAGCGTCACTCCAGAAAGCACCTCGCTCTGGAGCGAGCGAGCAAAAGATTGTAAGCTTTGCATTTTGGGAGGAAGCGAACAGGACTATCTGAGGAGTCCCCCAAATTTGGGAGATGCTTTTTAGAACTTTTTCGTCCAATTCCCACTCATGTGGAAGAGCCGACGAGCGACTTTGTCTGCCAGGACATTGTCGACTCCCGGAACATGGATCGCTGTGAGGTGAAGGTTGTGGAGAGTTGCCCAATCCCAGACCCTCATCGCTTCCCTGCACAGCGGGTAGGACAGAGTTCCTCCCTGCTTGTTGATGCACCACACCACGCACATGTTGTCCATTTGGACAGCTAGGGTGACCAGGAAGGATGTAAGGTGAAGGGTCTGAGCGCAAACAGCACTGCTCAAAGCTCGAGCACGTTGATGTGGAGAACTATCTCCAACTTTGACCAAAGGCCTTGGGTTCGTGAGGACCCAGATGGGCTCCCCAACCTTCGCCTGAAGCGTCCATGGTCAGAGTCTGATCGGGGGGAGGATGAAAAAAGGGGACCCCCCGGAAGAGGTTCTCTCGAACCATCCACCACTGCAAGTCTCTTACCATCGGCGAGGAGATCAGAACCAGATGATCTAGGTCATCTACTCGTTGATCCCACTGAGATCGAAGAGTCCACTGAGAGATTCTCATGTGGAGGTGTGCTCGCGGAACCGTCGGGATGGCCGCCGCCATCAGCCCCAGCAGACAGAGCACTGACCTCTCCGGGACCCTCCTGTGATCCGACAGGAGGGAAATCTGTGACTGGAGGGAGGCCCCCCTGTCCGGAGGCAGAAAGGCCTTGCACAAAGTTGTGTCGAGAATTGCCCCGATGAACTGGAGCCTCTGTGAAGGATCCAGGTGAGACTTGGAATGGCTGATGGTAATACCCAGGCCAGTGAAAACCTGCTGGGTGAGGGAGAGGAAATGTAGGAGTTCCTCCCTGGACGGGGCCACCAGGAGCCAGTCGTCCAGGTAGGGGAAAACCTGAGCTCCCAAAGAACGCAGGTGGGCCGCTACCACCGCCAGGCATTTGGTAAAGACTCGGGGAGCCGAGGAAAGACCAAATGGGAGCGCCTGGAATTGGTAGTGGACCCCCTGGAATGCAAACCTGAGGTACTTCCGGTGCAAAGGGCGAATGGGATGTGCAGGTACGCATCCTGCATATCTAGTGCACAAAGCCATTGGCCAGGCCGAAGCAGGGGCAAAAGGGATTGAAGGGAGAGCATCCTGAACCTCTTGTACTCCACATACAGGTTCAGGGAGCTGAGATCGAGAAGAGGTCTGAGATCTCCCGTCTTCTTTGGTACGAGGAAGAAGTGGGAATAGTACCCCGTCCCGTAGAGGTGAGGAGGGACGGGCTCTATAGCCTGTTTCGCAAGAAGCGCTGAGATTTCTTCCCTGACCAAAGGAAGATGGTCCCTTGAGTAAGCGGAATTCAGAGGGGGGTGATGGAGGTTTCTGTAGAAACTCTATGGAGTGCCCCTCTGCTATGATCTGAAGCACCCATGAATCCAAAGTACTCTCTCCCAACCCGGAAGGTGGAGGGAGAACCTCCCTCCTACCGGTTCCTCCAGGGCGTCCGGAGGCGGTGGGAGAGGAAAGGAGTCAGATGGTGTGAGGCAGCGCTGCAGCTGGGGCACCCGTTGCTTTTTTGGGCGGCGGGGGCCTGGCAGCTGTGGGGGACCGACGTTTAGTGGCCCGCCTTCCCTGAGGTTTCGCTTGAGGCCGGCTGCGTCTGCGAAAGGGACAGTGCTGTGGGGGATGGGGCGGTACATTGAATCAGCAGTTTAGGGCCGTCCCTTCTCCCTGTAAATCAGTGATGATGTCCTTGACATCACCACCGAAAAGCACAGAACCCCTGAAAGGTGCTACTTGGATGGCTGACTGCACCTCCGGGACCAGACCTGACACATGGAGCCAAGCGTGACGCCGAAGACTTACGGCGAACGCAGAGCTCCATCCTGCAGTGTCCACTGCATCATAGGTCATCCTCAGAATGGACCAGGTCAGCCAACTCCTGCTTGAGTTGAGAGTCAGGCAAAGAGTCGATCTTAGATTCCCCTGGGTAAGGACGGCCTTCTGGTTATCCCTCATATGTGCTACATAGTTCAGGGCCCTGATCCCCAGTGTGGAAGAAGTGTAGATCTTCCTTCCATACTGATCCAGAAGGCGAGATTCCTTATCCGGGGGAGACGAGCTCAAGTGTTTCGGGTGTGCTGACCGGCCGTGAGCGGCGCTAATCACAACCGAGTCTGCACGGGGGTGAGAGTCTAAAAAGTCTACACCCTCCGGAGCCTGGTATAGCCTGTTTGACTTCCTGGGAAGTGGGGCTAAAGTTAAACGGATGTTTCCAAATAGTGGAAACAAGGTGGGCGTGAGGTCGATCCAGGGTGGCACTAAGGTAGGAGCCAGAGGGCAAGTCCAGATGTTCGAAGAGTTTTACCGCTGAGGATCTGGTTCTAAGGAATGTCACTGATGGACTTCCTGGATCTTCCTGAGCAACTCCGTGAAGGAAGGATCCTCCAGAGGAGACTTCGGAGGAGTCCTCGGCCGGGGCTTGGACGGAGAGCGTGGCTCGTCGTCTTTCTCGGAACATCCATCGGAAGCATCCGAGGAGTCCGAGAGAGAAGGAGAGGAAGAATCTGAAGCAGAGTAAGACTCCCTAACCCATCTAGGGGGAGGAACGGGTTCCTTGGGAAGGGTCTCAGAATGCGTGTCCTGCCCATCTCTGGATCCCGAGGGCAAAACCCGGGAATCCGGAGAAGGAGAGGGAGAGTGCTGTCTAGGGCATACGGGAGCCAGGGGTGGCACCGTCGCCGTAATCGGGTCTCGACTTCCTTGGTGAGCTGAGCCTTGGCCTCAGCCCACCAAGAAGCAAGCGTCTCCTGGAGATCCACCGCCGGCCTAGGGGGCGGTGGAGGAGGAGGAGGGGGATAATTGTACGGAGGAAATCCGTAGAGGGAGTATCCGTAACCCGGCCGCGGGTATCCTGGAGTCGGGTACTGTGGTGTCAGGTACTGCGGTGTAGAAGGAGTCGGCACCGGGTACGGCGGCACAGAATACTGCAGACCTGGGAAAACCAGCATCTGAAACGACGGCGGATACCCAGGCACTGGAGGAGCTGTCGGAGCAGACAGCCCAGCCGGGTACTCCACGGGCGGATCAGTCGGGATAGGCCCGTGGGGTGGAGGGCCCGAAGGAGGAGGAAAATCCCCCGCCAGCGTCAGAGGGGCTGGTGTCGGAACCAGCGTCAGCGGGGCCGGCGTCAGAAGAGCCGGTGTCAGAAGAGCCGGCGTCAGATCCGGTTCTTCAGGAAGAGGATCGGACAGTAGCCCAGGGTCCCGAGTCTCATCCGGGGACGGAGGAGAGAAATCCCCGGGGTCAGGCAGGGGGGACTGGGGCTCCCCTGATGGCAGCGAAGGCTGTGGGGAGCCTGGAATGACAGAAACAACAGGTTCCGCCATAGGCTCGGCGCACGTCGGAGGAGCCGACGTGTGGCTTATGGGCCGAGTCCCGGCAGACGCCAGAGGAGCCAGCTTCGGGGGTCCTTCTTCGGAGATGGGCCGAGAAAGAGAGGAGGCCTGGTCCAAGGGGGACACTGCCGAGCGCTGCCCCGAAGGGTCGAGCGACTTAGAGGCCTTCTCCCGGCGTACGTCGGAGGAGCTGACCGCACCAGTATGCCGCAGGCCTGCGGCGGTACTGGGGGCTGGAGTCTCCTTTTGCCCGGAGACGCCTGGCGGGTTCAAACTCGAACCCGTCAGGCGAGTCGATGCCTCCTCCAAATCCTTGGAGGCTGCCATCGGGCGATCCCCCGGAGGGGATGTTACCCTGCCCGTGACTCCGGCCGGAGTCGCGGAAGAGGAGGCCTTCTCCCGGTGCCTTTCCTTGTCCCGCTTCTTGTGCCCTTCAGGGGAGATAGACGCCTGCCAAAGTTTTCTCAGCTCTTTCTCCATCGCAGACATCATCTTTTTGAGGAGACAGGCTTTGAGGGACTGCTGGCGTCGTCTGCGGGTGGCCGCGTTGAACCAGAGGCAGTGCGGACACTTGTCGACCGCGTGGTCGGGGCCTAGGCAGAAGAGGCAGAGGGAGTGACAGTCTTTGTGAGGCAGTTGCGCCGCACGAGTCGCACTTATTCTTTGAAGGGGACGACATATACTGACGTTCACCTGACGAAAGAGGAATAAAATTCTGAAACTATTCAGAAAAACCAACGAAGTAACAGGACTGAGCGATAAGAACTTAACCGCGAGGCGCTGCACGAGCTGACGGCGGGAAAGAACTGGAAGGCGGGCATCTGGGACCGCCCCTTTATGCCGACATCATATGACGCCGGTCACCTGACGTGGGGGTGGTCCCCGACAGGGACTGCCAGCTAGAAATTTTTCCGTGGCTTCCTGCCGCCGGCCGGCATCAGTCCTATATGTAATTACCTACTACAAGAGCCCTCTCAAGTAAGATCTGGTAATGTTCCCCGAAACAGAAACCAGAGATGCTTCCTGTGGGCAAGCGGGAGAGCAGAAACAAACTTTGAAATGCAGGTAAGTATTCTGCATGTCCAGGGAGCATATCCAGTCCTATTTCTGCATGAGGGGCAACAGGCCTTGCACAGTGACTATCCTGGCCTTCTTGCACTGAATACAGAAGTTCAGATCCCTCAGATCCAGCATGGGCCTTAAGTACCCTGTGGATTTGGGGACCAGGAAGAAATGAGAATAGAACCCCCCTGTTCCTTTGTTCCCAGGGAACTGGTTCTGTAGCCCTCTTGCACAGCAGTGTACGTACTTCCTCCAATAGCACTGGTATGTGGTCTGCATGGAATTGGTGGAAGGTCTGGAGGCAACTCCAGAAGTTCTAGAGTGCAGCCCTGTTCTATCAACTGTAGGACCCTCTGCCTACTTTTCAGATGTGTGTGGTAGAAGGTATGGACTGACCTTAGAGTCCTTCCTGAGGCTTGTAGGTCAGAGAGGATGTCCTGGACATCTGCCCAAAGGGTCTTCAAAATGGATTGCTGGACATCACTAGCAAATACTGACACCCTCAACCAAGAATGCCTTCCTAGGCAGATGCCAGCCACAGCTGCTCTGGCTGGGGCATCCGAAATATCGTAGGTAGACCTTAAGAGATGTTTACCCATGTTAGCCCCAGTCAGGAGGGCCTTGAGCATCTCCTGCTTCTGGGGACTGTATGGGTGGGATTGGGCTGCTTTAGCCTTTTTTCAGAGGGTATTCTGGTATTTGATCATATGGGACTGATAATTTGCTGTTCTGAAGCCCAATGTGGCAGAAACAAAGGTTCTCTTTCCCATGAGGTCCAGTTTTCTTGACTATCTGGGTGGAGAGAACCGAGACGTTTAGGCACCTTAGACCTATCATGGGCTGCATACAGCACAACCGAATCAGCCTCAGGTTGGCCTCTAAAAAAGGGCTTTCCTGAGGGGGCTTGATACAGCTTGTTTGCCTTTCTGGGTATGGCAGGTATCAAGCTTGGTCTGCACCAGGTATCCAGAGTGGCATCTTCTAGAGCAGCCAATAGAGGAGGAATGATAAGAGGTGGAGAGTCTTGTAGACCTGCTTGACCTACAGTCCCTAATGTCAACTACCTTGTTTCTATGATACAGCCATAAGGGTTACTGGTATTTACTTATGTTTGCTATGATGTACTACTTAGTATAGTCATATTTGTGGTCTTAACAGGCCACCTACAGCTACTGGCCATAATGCTATCATCAGCATATTGTATGAATCATTCTACTGTACTCAAAAGTAGTTTTAGTCAGCATAATGCTTATCACTGTGTATGTGCAAACCTAGTAGCCTTGAGTGCGAGCTGCCCACTGTACCCACCAATAGAAATGCTTTGTTTAGCTTTTCTAACACGCAGATGAGCCCGTTACCAGGTAATGGGCCCTCTTATAAGGGCAGTTTTCTCTTGCTTCAGGCTGTGCTCTCAGCTCATCGGAGCCAGAGGAGGACGAAACTGCACAAAGCAACAGTTCATCTTATCTTAGGAAAAAGCTGCAAGAAACCGGAGCTCCTTGGGGCTCAGTATGATTTTTATTGAAGTACCTGTGCCAGTCAGGGCTCCTGACTTGAAATCCGGGGACTGTGTTTTAATTAAAAAAAAAAAAAAGGAGCCAAAGTCCTCTCTGCTCTGCCAGGCCAGCTGGGCTATAAATAGTAAGGGCCGTTTTCTCTTGCTTCAGGCTGCGCTCTCAACTTATCGGAGATGGAGAACTAAACTGCACAAAGCTGCAGTTCATCTTATTTTGGGAAAGAGCTGCAAGAAACCGGAGCACCTCGGGGCTCAGTTTGATTTTTATTGAAGTACTTGTGCCAGTCAGTGCTCCGGACTTGAAATCTGGGGCTGTGTTCTAATTATACTGTATATAAAGTCCCGCCCTGTTCCCTCCTCCCCTTAAATGCACTCTAGCCCCTCCCACTCTTGGTCAGCCTATTAATTTTTTGTCTCAGCTAGCTGAAACTCCTGCCTGTCCCTCCTCTCCGCTGACCCCTAGTGGAGATCACTACGAACTGTTTCTTATCACAATAAACAGTTACATGATATGCCTAGATTTCAACCCTGTGTCAGTCTGATCCTACTCTCTGATGACCACCTTGTGGTGGTCTGGTGGCCTGTTTATTTTTTGCTAACTTGTTATACAGTTTGTTTGCACCCTAGCTCTGAATTTACTGCCACCAATGCCTGCATTGTTAATTGTGTTCTGATTTCTGCCTGATAAGTATCTCTATTCTGCTTACTAGTGCATCCAAATCTAAGATATTATCCACCACCACTACTTATCTGCCGGGTTGTAGCTACCTGCGCATTGCAATATTACCGTGCAGTTGTTACATGCCCCATCTGTACTTGACCTCCCTACTTCCTGTCTGGGCTTGCTGGCATAGCCAAACATCTGAACCGCCTTGTTTCAACATGCCTCCCCCCAGTGGCAGAACACTAAGGGCCTAAAATTTAGCCACCTTAACCACAGCCTTCTTGCTAACCTAACGGCCTGGGTGGCCCACTACAATCCGGACATCCTGGGGATATCCAAAACCTGGCTTAAACCAGCCCATTCAGACTCTGTCTGTGCCCTCCCTGGCTACCTTGCGATCAGACAGGACAGAGTGAGTAACAAGCGGGGGTGGACTACTGCTGTACTACAAACCCACCTTAAAGTGTCTCTCATACCTCACCCCTCCCCCTCTTGTGAGTACCTACATGCCCTTCCTATATTGGGCAACACAAAGAAGCTCCACCTGGCCTGTGTTTACAACCCACCCAAAGGTGGTGTACGTGGCCTCTCCCTTGGCTGCCTCAGTCCCAAGGTGGAGACAAATGAACTCATGGTATTCGGGGATTTTAACCTGAACTGGCTGTGTGTCGATGCCAAAGTTTACAATCCCCTTCTGTCTGGTCTCGCCCTAGGTCAGCTTATCACTGAGCCCACCAGACTCTCCTCCTCTGGGGTGCAGGGCACTCTTCTAGACTGGATGTTGAGAAATAGGCCCGACCGTATCTCAGCTTCTGGCCTCTTCCCTGATTCCATCTCGGACCACTCCCCCACCTTCTGTATCTGGAAGGTCCCTGCCCCCCGGGTCCCCCCAAAAGTAATTCAGAGGAGGGACTATTCAAAATTTGAATTCAACAACTACCTTACCGATCTCCGCAGAACAGACTGGTCCCCGGTCTACACCGAACATGACCCCTCTACTGCTCTTGATCACTTCCTAGCCATATTTGCCCCACTGCAAGACAGACACGCCTCATTCATAAAAAGGAGAGTGAGGGGCACTGTCACCAAATGGTTACAAGGGGACCCGTTTGCCCTGATGAAGCTTAGGGACAAAATCTGGCTAAAATTCAAGGACTCTGGGGACAGATCTGACCTTGAGGCATACAGGCAGCTCAGGAACTCTTGTAAATGCGTGATCCGCTCAGCCAAGAGTGGGTTCTGCAAATCCTCTCTTGAAGCGTCTGCCAAGAACCCTAGGAGATTCTGGGGCACCATCAAGCATACCGTTGATGGTCCTGCCTGCCCCCAGGTCTCCAACCTGCAAATCAATGGAGTCAGCTGCAACAATGCCCTAACTATAGCCAATGCCTTTAAGGTCCTGTTCTCAGACCTGTCTGACTTCACCTCCATGCCTTCAGTTACAAATAATCTGGGTCCCCGCTTCTGACACTGTGCCTCATCCTCCCCCCCCCCCCACCTTCTACTTCAAGTCTGTTTCCTGCGATGAGACATGGAAGCTCTCTGCTGGTCTCTCTCCTCACTCTGGTGTTGGGTATGACAACCTTGAGCCCCAATTACTTAACCTGGGAGCCCCCCTCTTGGCCCAACCTATCTCCCACATTCTCAACTCCTCTCTCATATCTGGGTCCATCCCAGCCGTATGGAAGGTGGCTCGTATGATTCCAGTACTCAAACGTGGTGATCTCAAAGTTCTTGAAAATTATCGCTCCATATCAATTCTGTCAGCGGTAAACAAACTGCTTGAAAAGGTTGTGGCCGCCCATTTTGCTCTCTTCTCCAAACCTCAGCCTCCACTCCCCCACGCAGCATGGGTTCCATACAGGGCACACCACCTCCACTGCCCTTGCACAGGTCACCTCTGAAATCAGAACTGCGACTGACCAGGGCAAACTCACGGGGGCCATCTTCATTGACTTGTCTAAGGCCTGTGATCTGGTCGATCACACTCTCCTGGGCACTTCCCTCCAATCCCTTGGTCTTTCCTCCTCAGTCCTAGCCTGGTTTTCCAACTACCTCATGGGTATGCAACAGTACACGAAGTTCCAGAAAGCCCTATCTGGGCTGGCACCGATAACCTGTGGGGTGCCTCAGGGGTCTGTCCTAGGCCCCTTACTGTTCTCCTTTTTATCAATCAGCTACCCTCAGTCCCTGCATCCGGACAGGTCACCCTTTATTTATTTTTTAATTTAGTTTTTGTTGATCGGGTAAGTGCACTAGACAAATCCTGCCTATTTTCAGGCACGACCTGGGGAACGGGGATACAGATGAATGCCAACTGACCTTGAATCAGATTAAGCTGTTGGTGGTATTTTTAGTGAATGAGGGAAATTTGGCCAGGACACCCGAGAAATTCCCCTACTCTTGCAGTAGGGGGCCTGTTTAAAGGCGAGATGTCTCACTCTACCGTTGAGCCTAGCGTGAAATGGATGGCTAAGGCTGTGAGCGATTTGGAGACTGCACCAGAAAAAATGAGTATTCCGGGCAATGAAACCGCTATAAGGATGGCTGGATTGCACCTGCGAGATGGCCAGCAGAACGTCCCGAGCAGCAGTTCAGTAGCGGAACATTTGGGAGTGCCTTTGAGTCTTGAACAGAAGCAGCAGTATTTAGCTGCTGAATTATTATGTGTCAGTGAGCAACTGACCTCAGAATGTATGCGGCAGGCAGAGGATCGGAAGTGAAAACAATCGGATGCATCACCAGGTACTGCAGGGTCTGAGGAGTTACGAAGCTGCTCTCCACAGAGGACGCTTCTGCGGTCTCCCCTGCCTCGGTTCCTTTATCTCCACGGTGGGACTGGAGCACAGAAGAACCAGGGTCGTGGTCTCCGGATAAGGCCCTACTTGCAGCAGGATGGATCCCTCTCTCTGATGGGCACTGGAAGCCCAGTACTGGACATGTCACCCCTTTACTGGAGCACATAAGTGATGATTTGGTTTCTTGTGAAAAAATACTACCTGCCTTTCAACTAGAAGTTATTTCTACCAGTCAGGTACATATTGATGCAGTAGGCCCTGATGACACCCCAGGCTCATCCACTACCACTGACCCCACATCAGGCCTCCACCCTGGGGAACCTGTCAAGCCATCTTATGCTAGTGACTTCCACAAGCCAGTGGAACTAGCTAAAAGAAGAAATGCAATTACGCCTATGCTATGTAGGCCCTCGTGACCCCCGACAGGTTTTGTGGGTAAAATCCTACTTAAACAGAGTATGGGGTTTTCTCCTTCGGAGGTATATGCACTCATTCATGTACAAGGGGAGTTTACATTCGATGTTAATTTTCATACCCCTGCATTACTGGAGACATTTTGGTGCAGATATATAAATCTGAAAACTAACCCTTTATGGGCAGACTTTATAGGATTCCCCCTTACTAAATAGCCCTTCAGAGTCATCACCATTCTATTTCGAAATGAGGGGGTGAATATCGTGGACATTGTGCACTGGCTAGAACAAAGATGTGATATCCAGGGTAATCCTATGCCCATTTAAGATGGGGAAGGGTTCTGGAATGGAGGGTGGACATTTCGAATAAAGTTACATCATAATGACCAAGATTTGATTCATTTGCCCAACTGCTTTTTCATTGGTCAGGATAAGGGTTTTTTTTATTTTACCCTGGGCAACCAAGAGTATGTTTTAAATGCAGCTCATCTAGGCATATTAGCGCATCTTGTGATATTTTGAAGTGCTCTTATTGTGGGGAAATGGGTCACCCTAGTGCCCATTGTTTTAAGCAACCTAGGTGTAATTTTTGTGATACCCCTGGACGTATATTTGATGACTGTCCCTCTGCCGCACAGAACACAGAGGATGCTGACTTTGGGGTGCAGGATCATATCTGTCTGGCAGTGAAACAAAGTCCAGGTCCTGTGGTGACCCAAAAATCCCAGACTTTAGGGGTATCTACTACTGGAAAGAGCCCTGCTCCTACCCCTTTGATCGAGGATGAAGATCAAAAATCTCACATTTCGGAGAATAGGCCTTTTTCATATGTGGGGTGTTCTCATGCTATTCTCAATACCTCGGCTTCAGATAACAACCCCCCCCCCCCGAATCCACTGCTAGGGACATGGACTTTACTTTGGTACAGGGGGGAAAAAAGGGAAATCTACCAAACTAAAGGGTGAAAGAAAACCAGAAATAGTGGTCCCGGTAGAAGATGCAAATAAATTTTCTGTATTGGCAGAGGCTCCCCAGGATTTAGATCCTGTAGACTCTCCTATTGAAGGAACACTGGTGATAGGCTCCCAGGGAGATTGCTTAGATTCTACTGAGCATTTGGCTCAGGGGCCTAAAAGTGGAAGAGTAACAAGAGCATCGAGCAAAGTGAAATGAAGATCCTTTTTTGCTTAATCTATGGATCCTTTCTCTTTTAAAGTAGCATCCTTGAATGTTAATAGCATTCAATCATTATATAAATGACGTAATACCTTCTCGTCTTTTTTGAATGCTAACTTAGATTGTATTTTTTTACCAAGATGTACACCTACATTCCACAGCTGAGAGATCTGCGGCCTCTGATGCAAGGCTTTGGGGAGATAGTATTTGGTCCCAAGGGGAGGACCAGTGTTCAGGGGTTGGGATTTGTTTTTTTTTTCTTTTAAAGTTAAGGTTGTGCGACAGTTAGAGGTACTGCCAGGCAGAGCTTTGCTGTTGGACATAATTTGAGCTCACCACTTAATTCGCCTCATAAATATTTATGCTCCTCAAACAAAGTACGAGGGGATACTTCTTTTTCGGTCCCTCTCTCCCTTATTACAGACGTCTCATTTGGTGGTTTTGGACGGGGATTTTAATGTTACTTTGGCCCAGTGCACTGCCCCTACCCGTAATAAGTATATTGTGATGCTCAGTGTCTGGCTTACCTGGTTAGTGATGTGGGCTTGATTGATGCCTTTGCTTCTCTCCCCCAAAAAAAGAGCGGTATACATATTTTTGTGGCCCTCTGGCCTCTGTAATTGATTATTTTTTTGTTTCTGCTCTCTCAAATATTAAGTTAGCACGTCTCCAAAATGTAGCAGCCTCGGACCATAAGTTGTTAATAGTTATTAGTGATTTTCCTGAGGTTAGAAAGGGGCCAGGGACCTGGAAATTGAATACCTCATTACTCTATATTACAGTAGTGTGTGAAGGCTTTCTAGCAGTACTACAGGTGAGAAAATCCGTATTTTTCTTATATGATGATATTTCTACTTGGTGGGAAGATACAAAAACAGAAATACATTCCTTTTTTCGTACAATAGGACGGCTTAATGGAAAATTAAAAAATGATGAAATTACTTTTTTAAGAAATAGTATTTCCTTCTGGGCATCTTTCAGACCCAATTTAGGGCCGACAGGCCTACAGAAAGTTAAAAATCTTAAGAGTAAATTGTCGATGAAACAATTGGAAGCCCTAAAATCATTAGAATATAAACAAAAGTACGGTATTAGTGGTAAAAGAAAAGATACGTTGCCATTTGATTCTATTCAACTTCTCCGAGACCATCATAATATGGAATATTTGATTACCTCTACTGCTAGTACTGTGTATAACAAGGGGGATATTTTAAGAGAAATTACTTCCCATTTCTCTCAGATTTTTGATAGTCAACATTTAGCAGTAGATAAAGTGCAACAGTGGCTCAGATCTCTACAACTACCCCAACTGCCACAGGACGTTAGCACTATTTTGACTAGCCCCATTTTATCGATAGAACAAAAAAAATTTAATTTGTTCACTTAAACCTGGTATTACGCCTGGGTCTGATGGTCTTCCGCACAAAGTCTATAAACATATTTGGGAAGTTTTAGGATCCGAATTTTGTATGCGTCTAAATGAGGGTTTATCCCGGCAAAAACTCCCTAAGAGTATGTTGGAGGGCCTTTTGATTTTGATTTTTAAGGGAGGATGTCGGGGAGACTTAAAACAATGGAGACCGAATTCACTGTTGAATACCGACTATAAAATTTTAATGAAAGTTCTCAGTCAAAAATTAGCTACTATTATAGATCTGGTAGTGCATCCGTCCCAGACCATCGGGAAGGCGGGTCCAGGATGCCCTAATTTTGGTCCGGGAAATCTTACATAAAGGAGACAACCAGGAATTATTTAGACATTTAGTTTGTTTGGACCAATCTCAGGCGTCTGATAGAGTCGAATATAACTATTTGTGGGAGACATTATGGTCCTTTGGAGTTCCATCATTGTTTGTCACTTGGTTACAGACTTGCTATTCTGGTATAAGCCTGATCCCAAGTATTAATGGATGGGTGGGTGATGCAGTTTTTGTTCATGGGGGGTAAGACAAGGGTGTCCTCTTAGTCCCTTATTATATGTCCTATCTCTTGACCCTCTATTACATGCACTATATAAGACGGAAGCAATAACTGGATTGTCAGTGGGATCAGAAGATGAACAGGTGGTTACTTTGGCCTTTGCAGATGATCTAGAACTTTTTTTGGCAGACCGAACTTCTGCAATAGCCGCTTGTAACCTTTTATGCAACTTTAATCATATTTCTGATTCCAAAATTAATGTACAAAAGAGTGGGATTTTGTCCTTAGGATATGATGCTGGTGATGTAGCCCTTGTTTGGGGAATTCCTATAGATAGAACTTATAGGAAGATATTGGGTATCTTTTTTGGTGGGGACGATCCCCAAAGGTATAATTGGAAGCAACTTCAAACATCAGCTAAAGAAAAAGTAACACGTTGGAATAAATGGCAGATGACCAAAGGAAAGTAGATTTATTTAATTAAAACCTTTTTATTGTCCCATTTTTTTGTATCCCCCAGTGAATTTGGAAGCCACAGTTTATAGTGTAATCTTTCAATGTTTATGGGGTAGCAGGCTGAATCCTGTCAAGAGAGGTGTTACTTATTTACCTCTACAAGACAGAGGGTTGGGTATGGTAAACCTAGTAGTTTTTTTTCTATGTGACTTTAATATTTTTTAATTTTGTGCCAGTGTTGACAAGGTTTGGATCCCCTGGATGGAGGATGCGATTGGACCCCTTTTTAAGGATTGGGACCCAACTCTTCCTCTCCCACGGAAAACAAGGGTGGCCTACCTACCTGGACATCCTTTAGGTGTAATAAGTAAATTAAAAACTTCGACAGTGCAGAAAAATTCCCTTTGTACACTATCATGGAAATCCCTATATAATTGGATACTAGGAAACTTTTATATCTCCTCTTGGTATACTGAATTACCTACTATTCAATCTTCTTTGATAAACTCCTTTTTATCTAGCAAAAGACTTCCATATTATATGAGAGATTTTATTTGGTTATGTTGCACACCAAAAATTAGGTGTCCGAGGGAACTTAAAGATAAAGGTATTACAGAATGTATATGTCCCAGAGGGGGTGTTTGTGCAGATACTATAGAGACTTTTTCCCATTTTTTATTAGATTGTCCATTTGCCATAGCCTTTTGGGAGTTTTGTCATAGGAAATGGCCTCTGAATCCTTTTCACAGTCAACCCTCAAGGATCTGGCTAGATGGGGTACTACCTGGAGTATGGGTTAAATTTGATGTTATTACTATTCGCTTGCTGATGAGTTTTATTAGTTATCAGCTTTGGTTAGCTAGGTGTGGCTGGTCTCTTCGACAACAAGTGTTAACAGGAGACCAGAGAGCTTTATTGTTACAAAAGGCTATATTGAAGCGGCAGGCTACAGAACAGAATAGAGTTCTACCCGAGTTGTATAAATTATGGTGGAGAAACATGTCCTCGTTAGATACAGGGTGAGGGGTATTTTTTTTTATTATTATTTTCATACATACGCTTGGAGAGAACCATAGGTGATGACGTCATAGTTTTCCTATTATTGGAATATTTAGACTTATAAGGTATTTTTACCTCTGATAGAAAGTGTACTATTTTATCAGTATCATAGTATGATTCCTAGTGTTTAAAGTTTATATTATGGTTCTGGTATATGGGACCTATCTGATGTAAAGTCGAGGAGTTCGACTTATATTGTATGATTATTTTTATTTAAAATTTGTTTATTACTTTTTATTTTTTGAAACACTGAGCAGCATACGAGTTGAGGTTTTTTTTTGTTTGTTTTTTCTCCCTCTATCCTGGACAGTAGAATGGGGTAGGGGTGAGAGGTTGATCTTTGAGATTTATGTTTTCCATTTTTTCTCTTCATAAGATGAAGTATTTACTTCGGAAGCTTATTTTGTTTCTTTTCCTTTTTCTTGTATAAATATTTTTCTACTTATGAATATGGTGACTTGAATTTTGAGAGATAAATCCACCCTGCTATTCGGGGAATGGGGATTATGTCTAATTTGGGGTTTTTGGATTAAAATTCTTATGTGTGGAGACTCCTATTTCTGTTATTGATTTCTTTTTTATGTATTAGTATGATGTAATACAACTTTGTTTTTTGTTGAATTCTCAGTAAAATATTCCCCTACTCTTTTTGATAAGTGCCATGGGATCTTTAACATCCACCTGAACTAGCACCAATCCAGGCAGATGGGACCTCAGTTTAATGTCTCATCCGAAAGACGGCACCTCAGAAGTGCAGCACCCCTCTCATGCTGCACTACAGCGTCAGTACTGGGATATTAACCCAAGTGCCAAACGTGGGAACTGAACCCACAGCCCTCTGATCTCCCAGCCTCAGAAGAGAGAGCGCTACCTATTGAGCCACTGACACTTTATGCCGATGACCTCATGCTCCTAGCTAGCTCCCAGGATATCAGAGACATTAACCCTAGATTAAACTCTGATTTCGACCACATCAGATCCTGGCTAGAGGCAAATAATAATATTTTTATTTATATTGTGCCTTTCAAATGTCAAGGCACATTCCAATAAAATAAGATAAAAATACAAGACTACAAAAACAGAACTACAAAAAGCAGTATTATAAAAACACACAAAGGCAAATCAATGAACAGTAAAACCATATGCCTTTTCCCACAGAAAGGTTTTAAGAGCCTGTTTAAAACTCCCCACGGTCGTGCACCCCCTAGTCAGACAGGGTACAGAGTTCCAAAGGAAAGGGGCCGCAAACATAAAAGCCCGGGCCCCAGCAGATTTTAACATCACCCTTGGAATCTCTAGCAACCCCTCGTCGGCTGAGCGAAGCGATCTCACAGGCCGATAAGGGATCAGGAGTTCTTTCAGGTAATCAGGGCCCAGATCACGAAGGGCTTTAAAAGTCAGTAATCCGACTTTGAAGGTGATCCGCCACTGAACTGGCAGCCAGTGCAGTTTCCGCAGCACCGGTGTAATATGGGAAGATCTAGGGGTGCCCATCAACACCCCGGCTGCAGAATTCTGCACCAGCTGCAAACGGCAGATATCAACCCCCGGAAGCCCAAGGTAAAGCGAGCTGCAGTAGTCCAGGCATGAGGTCACAAAGGCATGGATCAAAGTTGGCAGATCACCAGACGGAACAAGGTGCTTGATCCTGGTGATGTTTCTTAGATGGTAAAAAGATGACTTTACCACCGCTGACACCTGGAACTGAAGAGTCAGCCCCGCATCTAATACCACCCCCAGATCTCGCACCTGTTCAGAGACCTGTAGCTCGACATCTCCCAAAAACAATCCAGATTAGGTGCCGGCCGTAGGTCCTCCTAGCCGGCGATCTGGACCCAATACCAACACCTCCGTCTTTCCTGAGTTCAACTTCAGCCAGCTGGACCTCATCCAATCTTGGATTTCATTTAGGCAGCTGTTAAATACCAAGATAGCTCCTTCCTGGTCGGGTGCAAAGGACAGGTATAGCTGGGTATCATCTGCGTAACAATGAAACCTCAGCCCATACCGTTTCACAAGGTCTCTGAGGGGAAGCATGTACACTGCAAACAACATGGGGGACAATATAGGGCCCTGAAGAGCCCCACAAAGTAGAGAGATGGGATCAGAGGAAAAAAAACAATGACACCACCCTCTGAGTTCTTCCTTTGAGGTTTGAAGTGAACCATCTGAGAACAATCCCAGACAGCCCAAACATACATCTCAGGCGCTCAAGTAGGACCCCACGGTCAACGTTGTCAAATGCTGATGACAGATCTAATAGTACCAAAATGGACCGTTTTCTCTGGTCTCTCGCCATCAGTAGATCATTGAGCACCCGAACCAGCGCAGTCTCGGTACTGTGCCTCTTTCGAAAACCTGATTGGAGAGGTTCATAGATGCTATGGATGGTGAAATGGTTCTCCAGCTGGGCCGCCACTACCTTCTTGATCACCTTTCCCACAAAGGGAAGGTTTGAGATAGGTCTGTAGTTAGCAAGACAGTCTGGGTCCAAGGATGCTTTCTTCAACATGGGTGTCACCACAGCCTCTTTCAAGGAACAGGGATATTCACCCGAGTCAAGGGAACACCAGACTATCTGTGCTAGAATCAGAAGAATAAACTCCCCCACACCCCAAAATTAGGGAAGTAGGGCCTGGATCTAAATTACAGCAGGTAGGATGCAGCCCTTGAACAATCTGCATAACATCTACGATTTCCGGGCGGTCAAAGGTACTCCAGGAAAATGAAGGGATGGTGACCACATCCTGGCCACTAGCAACCTGCATAGAATGTGTCAAACAGATCTCTGACCTAATGTCAGCCACCTTATCAGCAAAGAACCGAGCAAGCTCATCACACTGTATTTGTGAAAAACGCTCTACAGGGCTGTAGACAGGTTGGGTTGCACAATCTGTCCACAGTTCTGAATAGCTGAGCTGGTGTGTTCTGAGCAGCAGAAATTTCCCCAGACAGGAACTTTGCCTTCTTACGAGAGATTTCTGACTGATAGAATTGATAATGTTCTAACAGTCTAAGGTGATTGGCATCCAGGCCAGATTTCCACCAACAACGTTCTAACCTGCGTCCAAGTCGCCGCAATTCCCTCAAGCCCCATTGAACCATGGAGCCCGAGGTCGAAGGGAGAGAGGATGCACACGAACTGGAGTAATAGAATCCAGGGGCAGAGGTGATGGCAGTATTATAGGCCACAACCAGCACCTCTGGATCACTGCAATGCACAGGAAATTGTGATAGGTCAAGAACCGTAGCAAGGCCATTGGAAGAAATATTCCGCAAAGGGTGGTACTTGACCATCTCCACAGGGGTCGGCCGACAAGGTGGGGCACCAAAATTTAATCTCACAGTGTAGTGATCTGACCAGCCGACTGGTTCCAGCCCCACGTCAGAGGTCTTGATCCCCAGGAGGAAGACCAAATCAAGAGAATGGCCACCTTTGTGTGTAGCAGTGGTAACCACCTGTGTTAGGCCCAGTGAATCCATTAACTGGAGGAAGTGTTGTCCAAATTGTGAGAGTTCGTCGTCGATCCACGCATTAAAGTCACCCAGGACCATCAACCTGGGAGACTCAAAAACCATATTGACAATGAAGTCCGCTACTTCCTTAAGGAATTGCTTCTCATCTCCTGGTGGACGGTAGATGAGAGCAATTCGATAGCTCACACCTGCTACAACAGCACATTCAAAAGAGATGGTCTCCTCGACTGGAACACTAGTGAGTGCCAATTCAGTCTTAAAACAGACCGCAACCCCCCGTCCAACCTCGGGCAATGCATCACCATATACCCGGCTGGAATTGAGGCCTCCAATATTGGTCCTGCATTGTCATCCAGCCAGGTCTCGGTGATGCAAGCCAGATCTGTCGAACCAACAAATAACCAAATAAGCTTGTCATCAACCTCCAGAAGATGCAGGCTATGTTATTCAGCTCCTCTGCCAAGGTCAGAAAGCGTCAAGCTGATCTCGAAGTTGCTGGCACTGAAGGCATCCCTGTGTCGGTTGTAGACTCATTCAAGTACCTGGGGGTAGGTAACCCTTGACCCTCAGCTGGACCTCTCCCTGCACATACGCAACTCCTGCACGGCCACAAACTGGAAACTGAGGCTGGTGTACAGGGCCAAAAGCTGCCTCACCCCAGCTGCCTGACTCATCCTTGCTAAAGGGTTTTTTCTCCCTATGCTCTGCTATGGGCTCACCTCTTTCATGAACACCCCAAAATCCTGGCTCATGAAATGGGACACTGCACATAACAATGTGTGTCGCTTCACCCTCTCAGACCCCCGGCTCACTCATCACTGCCTGCTCTACTCTAGGCTGGGGTGGCTCTCCCCTAGTAATCATCGATCCTTTGTTCTGGGCAACTTTACTGACAACATCATCCATTTGTCTACTCCTCCGGCACTTGTCGAACTGCTCCAGCCCGCCCCCTCTGGCTATCGGCTGAGATCCAGCAACTCCCAGGCCCTCACAATCCCAAAAACCCACTCCCTCGCAAGGGATCACGCCTTTGCCCCCAGAGCCTGGAACCTTCTCCCTGCTCATGCAAGAGCTGCCCCCTCCCACAGCTGCTTTAGGTCCTCCCTCTGGGCCCCCAATACAAACTTCTGCCTGCCTTTGTTCTTAGCTGTCCCACCCTCCATGGTACCCCAGTGCCCTTCTATGACTGAGTGCATGCATATGTCTTCTGCCCACCTTTGCTCTTAGCTGTTCCCACCCTCCACGGTGCGCCTTGTGCTCATCTGTTGACTGAATGTGTGCACCTTAGAGTTCTCCTCAAATATGCCCTGCTGTTTCTTTGATTTGCTTCCTTGACTGCCTCATTGAGATTGCCACGCCTGAACACTGTATTTGTATTACATTTGTCCTCTGTCAATACCTGGCTGCAGCTCTCTGCCCATACTGGTCTGTAACTTGTTGATTGCTGCTACCTTGTCTCTGTATCTGTATATTGACCCGAGTTCTTTGACTGTACTTGACCGTACCTTGTTGATTGCTGTTACCCTGTCTCTGAATTGTTATTGCCTGTATCTTGGTAGTTCTCCTGGTTCGCACCTGAAAATAGGCACTTGACTGTCTAGCATGCTTACCTGGTAAACAAAAGCTAAATAAATTATCTCTGACTAGAAGAGTTTGTGCAACCCTGTTTTTTTACAGAGTGTTCCTATGATGACACTGGGTGTCTGGAGATTCCGTACTCCAGGAAGTACACTGTCTTTTTTACATGTATTTGAGGAATAAACCTTTATTCTGAATCACCTGTCTTCTGTTTCATGTTTTGCCATCAGTTTTAGAATCCTGCAACCCCAACAGTCTGGTAGCTCTAGAAACTCTACAAAGTTTCTCCTAGTGATGTCTTGTTCTTCAGCATCAAACCCAATTGCAATTTGGAGTTGCATCATGAAGGAGGGGACCTCGGAGTATACAGTGTAGAGTCTTCACTCCTGGTGGAAATGCAGGAGCCAGAATTGTCAGATGGGCTCCCATCCATATCTTCCTCCTCCTCTTGTAGGAGGTGGTCAGGGTTGTATTCCTGATCCTCGTCAATGGGCTCTGAAGGCCACAAGGACAGACATTAGTGAAGAAGTCAATGCCCTGGAGTGTGTAGGGTGTGTTGATGTAGCAGGCGTTGAAGCGGGGGCTGGCCCAAGAGGCCCCGCCATTGTGCCTGGTGTGGGAGGAAAAGGAATCAGGTGCTGTTTTATTTCCACAAAGGAGAAGAGCACCATCTGAACGTCGATGGTGACCTGCACTGCAGGGGAGCCGTTCGATGTTAATGGGGGTGACTGGAACCCCAACATAGACAGGCCATCGCCGGCTGTAGTAGGTCCGGTGGAGTTCACTGCAAGCTGACCTTGAGGGTTCTGAGGTCTGAGCAGCAGGTCTTGCAACATTGATGAGGATATCAGCAGACCCAAGGTCTATGAGCTTACGCTGGCTGTGGGAGGTCTGGCGGAACTCACTGCCTGAGCCGACCTTGTGGGTTCAAAGGTCTGAGCGGCAAGAGGCATTGCCGCTGAAGTGGTCGACAACACTGCAGCAGTCGGCGAGAAGTGTAATGGCAACCAGGAGCATACTGGGGATGGATTTATACTTACTCCATTTCCTATTTCAGTGTTTGTACTTCCCTTAAGACTTTTCTTGGGCCTTGTACGACTGGGAGCCCGAGGAATGGGCTGGCGATATGGTCAAGCTCCTCGACTGGATCTCTTTCCATTCTGGCTACCTGCTGCTCGAGGAGGAAGTTAGGCAGAGCTTTTTGATGGCATCAGTGGGCAGCTCGATAAAATTCAGGCAGATCTCGCAGGCCTTAATGTTGTAGATCTGTCCAAGACAGTACACACAGACGTTACGGTCACTGCTGGAGTAGATTTTTCCACTGCACTTGCAGTAATGGAAGAGTTTAGAGGTGTCTTTCATCGACATACACGATGACAGCAATCACTTTAAAATAAAATAACTACTAGGGTGAGAAAAATCATAAAACTTAAGAAAATTTAAGATTTGGCAGTGGACTGTAGCGGTGATGTCTCCATGGAGTACGTCAAATATGGTCGACAGCAGGAAAAGAACTGAGAAGGCAAAGGGGCTGCCCACATTTGTATAGAGAGGACGTTGATGTAAAATGTTGTTGTGGGTGTCCCCTAGTGGACTGCTTGCAAAAAGTTTCCTTGTGATCTTAGCACCTGGCGGCTATAGTTCCATGGGTGTGGCCTGATGAAAAAGATATCCTCGAAGAAGATGGATGTTACCACTGGTGGTCCACATAGTTCCCACGGTGGCAGCTCAACTCATCCCAGTCTTCCTGGATCATGTTAAGGACAGTCTGTTAGAAAGCAAAACACCACAAGGACACACAAGGGGGATGCCATATTGAACACCACCAGTCACTGAAGAATCGAGGTTAACATTACAACGAATATTAAGCTTGCCCATACTGCTTTGTCTTGGCTTGTAAACAAGAAGTCTTCCAACAAATAAACATATACATCATTTGGTGCTCCCAAAAAGGCCAGAGTCATGTAGTAATGTCCCTTATCTTCTGATCACAGATGATATGCTCCTGAATGTTTCTGGAGCACTTGATTTCTTGGCCAATTTTGCAGCATCATACAGATCCATAACATGGTACACTTCTGATACAACTGTAACTGAGGAGACCAATGAGAAGCAGTGTGAATGGGACAGCCAGCTGTTTTTAAAAACAGGCACTTTAAACCTTTGAACTCCACAGCCTTTGCATGTTGGAATAGTTTAAATAGCTTAAAATATGGTTTAAGGCGCTGGCCCAGTGGCATGGAAAGTTGAGGTTCTAGATGCCACACCTTACGCTACACCGGCAACCCAGGTTCGGGAACAAGCCTGGGTCGGGGTGGATTGGGGGGTGGAGGGAGGGAGCAGGACTGAGCAGCCAAAAGGCAGCTCTTCTCTCCCGGGGAGGGACCTTGTTGCCTCCGTAGTACAGCTGCCCCAGGTGGAGGCCTGAGGATAGAGCAGACAGGTGGGTGGCATGAATAGGGATGGCGCTGCGGAACCATGGTGCGTGTGCGCCTCCACAAGCATATGCACAGGCGCAGCACAGGGCAAAAACAGGTGGCAAATGGTTCCAACTGGCAGGATGATGCCGGTCCCCCACAGGCTCCACACCCAGCTACTGGGGCACCTCTGTGCCATCGAGGTAAGTCTGCATAGACGTCAGGGTGATGGGGCTGCACAGAGAGGTGATGAAATGTAAAATAAAAAATTAAAAATATGGTTGTAGTCTTATCTCAGCATCCTCATACTTCACAGCTCCCTTAAGGGCTTTGTCTCTTGCCCTCAACATAAAGGCCACCAAAAAGGTTCTTAGGCAGGTACTGCCCACAGGCGCTTTACAGCAGTTTACTCCACACATCTCATCTATGTGGAGCTCCCTCATCTACTGTTATCCAGTAAGAGCTGCCAGTAACCAAGCCAGGCATATGCCCACCATATCCATGCTCCCTAGTTCTACCAGCAAGTCCAAAATCCACAGCTTCTGCACCTTGGTTGTATTTTTTAGAGCCTCCATCCTTGACAGGAGGTGCTTCTTTTCTTCTACAATGATGCTGAAGTATGTCACCACAGTCTCAGAATGCTGCATTGCATCCCCAGTTGCATCCTGCATGTATTAGACTCGTACCCATTTCATGATCCTTCCCGTGAAGGTGTTAAACATATTTTCAGTGCTTTGTAACAGTCTTGCACATTTCATGAATTATTCGATATCCTTGAACTCTCTACCCTCTGGTATCTGATGTAGAATTTCCAGGTTTTGTAGCTCCGACTTGCCATCCTCCCTGTACCCAAAAATGTCCTTGAATGGTTGAGCAGTATTGCCTTGCAGTTTACACGTTACATGTGAGATGACTGAACAGTCAGGCAATGACTAATGTTCTAAAAATCCACAGCAGCAGGGATGCAAGACAAATGTGGCCTCCTGGCTGAGCTACTAACCCCAACCCTGCAGTAAGACTAAAGTTACAAAATAAAGGATCATTATTTATTAATATCTTTTGATCTGTTTGATTATCTACTTCAAATAGCTATACAAAATTCTTTTGTATTAGTTTGGAACTGGAGGACCTCGTGGACATCAGAACTTTTGAGACTGACATATGGTGCCAATGTGCTGAACTGGGCACACACTAGCACCATATAAAGTGGCATCAGCCCTGCTGCCCCCGCACCTTTTGTCTCCTTCAAGAAGGGAAATCAAAATGAAAAGGCACAATAGAAAAATATAAATGAGGGGAAAAAAGTGTATGGATATACATTTATAAAATGAGTAAGAAAAAAGGAATCCTCTGGTTGGTTGAAACGCATCAGGTGACCACACACCTGCACTTTAACCCCCCTCCAAAACAATTTGGCCATTCCATAAGATAGATAACCCACTCTACGGTGTGCTGTCGCACTCGGATATATGCACACCTTGGGTGGTTGATGCACTCAGCCTACAATGGACACCAAGGCGTGCATATATCAGAGTGCCACCACACACCTAAGAGTGGGTTATCTATTACACATATGAAATATATATATATATATATATATATATATACACACACACACACACACACACACACACACACACACACACACACACCAGCGGAAAGAACACTAGAGGTGAGATGATGGAAGGGCTGTTGAGTTAAAGAGCTAGTGTACTGCCTAAAATTAATATTCAATTTTAAAAGCATTCAGCTGTCACCTTTTATATCTGATGTACTTTCTTTTTCCCTTTGGTTAAACTCTGCCTGGAAGTTGACATTGTATCTTGTAGTCCTCCCATTACATTATCAGCACTGTGATCTCACTGACTGACATCACAGGTGCTCAGAAGAGCCACTCAGAGATGCTGCCAGGTCAGTCACCTGTGGTGTTAGTCAGTGAGGTCACACTGCTGACAATGTAGTGGGACGAACATTACTAGATTAAGTCAACTACCAGGCAGAGGGCTATTACACACATCCAACACAACACTAGCACACAGAAAACTTTCTAATACACACACAAAAAAAAAGAACAATACTTAAGAAATAAAAACTAATTAAAAGCTGTTCTTGTCTGCTATTTTTGATTCTACTGCTGAATAGGTTTGGAACGTATTTAGATTCTGCACATGTATATACTCCTGTAGCACTGTAAAGTTAATAGAGTATTATCAAAGATAACATAACAGCATTTTGAAGAGGATGTGCACATAAATACTTGAAGGTTTCTTTAACCCACGATAGCAAGGGTCAAACTTACTGATATGATCAGTATATAGCAATAAACACACATTTTTACTAGCAGTACACCTTTACAAGGCCAATAACACAAGGCCAAGAAGGAAAAAAAACCTGCAGGCTACACAAGAAAAAATAAATCAAGGAAAAGCATCTCGCTGTCTGCACCAGTGTCAGAAAACAAAGCACAACTTGCTCACTTGGGGAGTTGATGCCGAACCAAAGGATCAGAAAGGGTCCAAATCTAAACAGGTCTGAACCTTAAGTGTCAGTTTTTCCAGTTCTGTTTCCCTCCAGTCACCGGCCACACTGTGATCTCCCTCAGACTTGCCCCCCCCCCTTCCCCAGGTTGCTGATCATTGTCTTCCACCCACCCAAGACCCTCCACACACCAGGCCCCCCTCTGAAGCTCCTACCTCTCTTGGCCAGCCAACCCCCTGGCTTGCATACCCCCTTGAGACGGGGCTGCCACTTCTCTTCAGCACCCTTTCTCAGAATTCAGTTGGTGGCCAGAGTGTAGGAGGAATTGGGGACTCTGGTGCAGGCAGGGTCCTGAGATGGGCATGGGGGACCAGCTGTAGGGTCCATCATCGTCCTCCCGGCAGCCAGAGTTTTTTCTTTGTACTGGTGGTCCCTCCCCAAAGACGAGAGATATGCAGTGATGTCAGTGAGCAACAGGCACGCTCCTGCACCTGCCCGGAGATGTCCACCGACATCTTCACCCCAGCATAATTCCCCGTGGAGTGCAGCACCTTCAGTCTCCACTGGGAGCCACTACTTGATGGAGAATCCCGGCCCACCATCTCCAGGAGAGGACAGCAACTCTTTCCTCCCTTGCCAACCCCCAGCGTATGATCCGAAACCCAGGTCACCAGCATGGCGCAAAGTAAGGTGGCTGCCTTAGCCCTCAGCACCACTGGGCCAGCCTTAAAAGCCAGTTTAAATACAGTCCATTAACTTGCATCGTTCAACAAAGCATGCATCGAGCCTCCTTGTTCAGGCAGTGGTACAAAATGATTTGAGTAGCACACTACACTGTACTGCTTCTCCATATTCACGCTACAGCACACACTATACCATAAACAAACTGTTGCGCAGTAAAAAGAAACTGGGTTTGTTGGATGTCAGACCATATGTAAGATGAGAAGGAACCCCAATGACTGGAGAGCTTAATGCCTACTTTGCAAATGACAGCTATTGGCAGCAAAAAATTCCTAAGACAGAATCTGGTAACACAGAAATCTGCTAAAACAATTGAGAGATTTGCTGATTATATGGCGATTCAAAGTACTTTAGGCTTTTGTACACACTGGCTGAAAATACTAGAGGGGACCTGTAGCAGAAAAAAAAAACAGGTTTGGACTCTGGGAACAGGTGGGTGGGTCAAGTGTGACTCAAATGATAAACAGTGCACCCTATAAGGGAGTACAGGATAGTACAGACTTGTACAAAAGTGTAGAACACCCAAACTAACACATGCAAGGTAGCCCGTTTAAATTGCCAAGGATGGTTGCTCTGGCACAGGGGTAGCACTACTGCTTGATATGCAGACGACTCGGGTTCAAGAATGAGCCTGGATCATTGGAGGACCAGCCAGAAGAGGAGAATGAAGCCTTCTACAGGACACCCTCCTGCTCCTCCAGGGAGGAAGGGCGGATCCCTGCCACCACACGACTGCCACCTGGGTGTCCAGAGGTGGTGGTGCAGGAAGCAGTGCAGTCAAGGGATGCAGGACAGCTGACTGGCTGAACGGATGTGCATGCCTTGCATGCTTCCATCATCCAGCGTCTCATTGAAGAGGAGGAGGAAAATCCCCAGAAAACACAGTCGTGCACTATGACAGCTCTAGGTAGCTCAGAGACGCTGTATCCTGCTGACCCAAGCTTGCACTGGGAGCATGACACAGGCTGATCTGAGGGACCTGATCCTGCTCAAGGACCTCCACAATGGGGAGGAGATATCACGGGGCCTCCTTTCTGGCAGAAGGTGAATCCTAGGAGAGATAGCAGAGGGGTGATGGAGTTGGGGCAGCCCAGAGCTCAGAAGGATTGCAACTGGCTGGGGAAGGATAAACAAAGTTAAAAAGAATGTTTTGCCAAGGCCATAAACTGGTGTTACAGGGTATAGAAGAGCTGAAAACCCCAAGACTTAAGTTATATCTGGAATTCAGTGGACAAATAGGAATATATATATATATACATACATACACTCACGTTTGCTCTGTTTTTGTTTATTCTTTGGTAACCAAGTAAAGTCTGCAAGGCACAAGCCTTGTTTCAGGGGCCACTCAGGAGCAGTGTGGAGTTAAGCAAGTTTGTCACACAGTATGCAAGTGAAGGTTTTAGGAAGCAAACCAAGTCTGCTGGATGTACCAAGCTCATTCACAGCTCGTTATTCTTACCTCTAGGCTACACTGCCAGCCCTGAAACTCAGCTGTGAAAATCAGAATTGGTAAATACCATAAATCTTATGGTTCCTGGGAACCAAAAGATTCTAGCAGCTCTGATTTGGGGATAATCTGGGTAAAGGGAGTTGAATGGAAGGTCAGGCCCATACACTCATTACATAGATGTGTGTGTGTGTGTGTGTGTGTGTGTGTGTGTGTGTGTGTGTGTATATGTATGTATATATATATATATATTAGAGCCAAAAAACTCTGTTTAATGCATCAGTTAGGGTTGTTCCACAGTGACAAAAGCGAGGACATTCGATGTTAGGGTTGAAACCCCCTTTGCACCCCTCCAGCCCACCCCCAAATGGAATCGGGGTGCGCATTGGGGTCATCGGCCCTAAGTGTCACCCATCACATGTGGAAAGAAGCTGAGGAATAGGAGAATGGGGTGACAGGACCGATGACCCCAATGCACACGGTTCCATTTGGGCGGGTGGGCTGGAGGGTTTCAACCCTAACATCAAATTTCCTCACTTTTGTCGCTATGGAACAACCCTAACTGATGCATTAAACTGAGTTTTTGCCTCTAATTTCCTTCTTTGAGAATGATAATGAGAAATGAGTGAATGTAATGGCGGTAAGGAGGCGGGGCCCACCCGCTTGTGCCCGCATAGCAAAATTATGTCACGCGATGGTGACGCAGTAAACAGAAAGAGAAACAGTACTGTAGACAGAAATGTTAAAAACACCACAAACGCAACCGCAACTGAAAACGCAAAGGGTAACGCACATGGTGGCGTGAACGGTAAGTGAAACGGGTACGGAACCGCAAGCAGAAATGGTAATGTTAACAGTAATGTAAGTGCACAGGCTGGTTTTACCCAAAAGCTGTATAGAGAAAGACAGTGAGTACAAAGAACGTCTGCAAAATAATGACTCTCTGAACACAAAAATGAGGACTTGGAATAGTAAATTGCTTATATCTCAATAACCATATGACACAGAAAAAAAATTTAAAAGTCATATGAATTATCACTTTCCTGGCTAGTTTTGTGTTTAGCCCCCATTAGGGGGCTAAGAAGTTTTTCAACAAAAAGTCTGTATCTCTCACCGTTTTCGAGATACAGGCCCTGAAAGGCATGTTGAATGCTGTAATGTTATCCTATGGGGAAAAAAACAGAAGTTCGGACTGCCATAACTTTGCCTCCCTGTAATATTTTTTCACCAAACCACTGAAAGGCACATCAGTGGGATGCTGCCTGTGTTCCCTGCAAATTTCAGCCCAAAAGACCAAACTGTTATTTTGCAGCAGGGCGCCAAACGATTGCTGCAATGCATCATACACCGTAATGTTATCCTATGGGAAAAAGCGTCAACTTTGGAGTACCGTAATGTTGCCGCCATGTAATATTTTTTCACCGAAACACTGAAAGGCACATCTGTGAGATGTTGGCTGCGTTCCTTCCAAATTTCAGCCCAAAACTCCAAACCGTTCTTTTGCAGCGGAGTGCCAAAGAATTGCTGTCATTTTCCCCACAGACTAGAAAAGTACTGTCGCAATTTGCGAAAGCTTTTGCAAAAATTTGCGACACTTTCGTGAGCAAGAAAGTACTTTGCGAAAGTACTTTTTCCAGAAATTAGAGAAACATATTTCTGGGGTGTTTTACCCCCCAAATAAAGACATGGCTAGCATCCTCAGGGTCCGACTAGGTGAATACAAAAAGAATGAGGTTGCTAGAGGGTCCCAAATTTAAATGCCAAGCATTTTTCTGATCACTAACTGAAAACAAGATGGCGGATTTGCGAAAGTAAGAGGGCTATTTGCAAAAGTAAAAATGCATTTGCGACACGGTCGAATTTTTTGTTAACTTTTCCCATTGACATAATGGGAAATTGTTTTTTGAATAACTTTTGAACAGTTTAATATTTTTTCATGAAATCTTTGGAAGGCACACATGGGGACCCGGCCGCCCGTTCCCTTAAGATTTCAGGCGAGTTCTTGTAAACGTGCGACCTGTGGCGCGACCGAAGAATTCCAGAAAAAGAGTAAACGCACGCGCAGATCATGCTCAACTCCGCAGCCGTGTACCCGACTGGTACGAAACTTGGCAGATCCCAAGACGTATGGGTCTTGATCGTGTATTCCAAATTTCAGGCAAATCCATCAAACGGTTGCAAAGTTATTAAGGTGCAAAATTTGGGGTTTAACATGTAAATGGCTCCTCAACCCTAACTATGGAATATATAATAACTGGTGACCCCCGTTATCAACCTGGTTTTGAGCACTGTAAAAAGTCGCATCAACCCGCAGGTTGATACAGAAAAACTCATATCAACCCGTGGGTTGATATGACTTTTACAGTCACGCGGCAAGAAGCCTGCAGCAGTCCAAATGGAGAACCGTTTCCTTGCCGCCTGCGGCAGGGACAGGGAAAAATGAAATATTTACTAGATCAAAAAATGCTCATTAAAACATACTTTCCCCACTACCCATGACTGGTTCCCTAGGCTGCATGAACTTTCACTTCAGACTGGCATGACCCCGACCCATCGAGATGATGCAACAACAGTCCCCTCGGTATGCAATACTAGTGAAACCTCTCGAGCTTCGCTCTCGAGGTTTCTCTATCACACACCTTGGGTGTGTAAAAAACTGCATATCAACCCCCTACATATGCATTATTCTCTCTCTCACACATATATATATATATATATATATATATATATATATATATATATATATATATATACACATATACACACACACACACATATACATACATATATATACATATATATACACACACACATATACATACATATATATACATATATATACACACACACATATACATATACACACACACATATATAATACATATATATATACACACACACATACATACACATATACATATACATATACATACATGTATATATATACACACACATACATACATATACATATACATATATATATATACATACACACACACACACACACACACACACACAGAAAAAAAACAGTACTCTACACAGCCAAAGTTGATCAGCACTCCTAAAGTAAAAAACACAAGCCACTTACCCTTCCATTTTCAAATGGCTTCCAATATGATTATTGTAAAATACATTCAGCAACATGGATAAGGATAGCAGCAGCAGACAAAAAAAACTCTGGCCAGAGCCGGTACTGCTGCAGCAGTGCTTATGGAGGAAAACGGCACTGTTCATGTGTCCAAGATGGCCACTGGAGTTCTCTGCATATGCGGGATGACTCGCGCATGAGCACTGGGCTCTAGCGACCATCTTGGGACACGACAGATAGTGCCGCTATGCCCTGGAGTTTAGTGTGCACGTGTGAGTCATCGCGCATGCACAGAGAACTCTGGCGGCCACCTTGGTCATGGCAGATAGTGCTGTGTTCTACCAGTACTGACGGGCTGAATGCACAGTGATTGCCTTTCACCTCCACTATTGAATGAAGTTAGTTCGGTAGCCAGTAAGCTCCCTTCCCCCACAGTGATCTAAGATGTCTGCAGGGCTATGCCCTCTGCAGCCGTAATGAGCTCTTCTTAGCAAAATTCACAACTTATTTTTGTGCAGTTCTACCCTGGATATCACAGGTGGTGTTTTACAATATGGTCCTCCAATTTGTCAGAACTTCACAAGCAGCTTTTTGTTAAAGCACAAATGGAAGCAGTGCAATCTAGCTTTTTATGTTCACTCGTGTGCAAACATTTTGGTAAGAGTGGGTTTTGAGAGGTGGTCACTGTCGGTACAATGCAGGGCAGTCTGCAAGGGGCTTGCAAGTGTCTTCTGGTCTTGCTGAGCAAAAACTTTGGTTGGGGAGGCTCTTTCCTTTGAAGTACACATAGTAACATACTAATTACGGCAGATAAGGACTGCCAGGCCCACCAAGTCTGCCCATATTCCCTGCCTGCGTCAGCAGCCGCTGACCCTTCTTGGTCATTGGCTTTTGCCTCTCTTCCCCACATCTAGGGTTCCCTTATGTCTATCCCATGCATGTTTGAATCCTCCACTGTGTTAGCACCCACCACTTCCTGGGGCAGGCTATTCCAAGCATCCACCACCCTCTCTGTGAAGAACAACAAATCATATTTTCCCTTTCCTGCCCCCCCTCCAATCTCAGTGTACCCCATTCTCCTTGCAAAAAACTTTTGTGCTGAAAGATGTCATCCCCAACCCCCACGCACTTTGTTCAAGCCTTTAAGATACTTGAAGGTCTCCATCATAGCCCCTGTTCCATCCTCTCCAAGTGTATAAATGTTGAGGTATTTTTATCTGTCCTCATGTGTTTTCTAATGCAAACTCTGCACCATCTTGGTCACCCTTCTCTGGACCACCTCCACCCTATGTCTTTTCGAAGCTGTGGCCTCCAGAACTGAACACAGAATTTTAGATGAGGCCTCACCAGCATTTTGTACAATGGCATCACCATCTCCCTTCTTCCACTAGAGATACCCCTTCCTATGCATCCCAACACCCCACTGCCCCCCCCACACACACAGCCTTGTTACACTGTTTGGCCACCCTTAGGTCATCTGAGAAGATGATCCCTAAATCCCTCTCTTTCCTGGTGACTGTAAGCAACCCCTCCCCCAAAACAAAATTCTGTAGCTCTCTGCAGGGTTTCTTCATCTCACGTGCATGACCTTGCACTTTTTGCATTACATTTCAACTGCCACACCTTTGACCATTTTTCCAGCTTTCCCAGATCCCTCCTCATTCTTTCAACCCCCTCTGGATTGTTTAATCTGCTGCAAATCTTGGTATCATCTGCAAATTGACAACCTTCCCCTCCAGCCCTTCAGCAATGTCACTAATGAAGACCATGAAAAGGACTGGACCCAGGACTGATCCCTGAGGCATGCCACTGGTCACCCTCTTGTCTTTGGATTTCATCCCATTTACTACCACCCTCTGCTGCATGTCCCTCAACCAGTTTCTAACCCAGTTTTCCACTTTGTGGGCCATACCCAGGCTCCCTAGCTTGTTCACCAGTCTTCTGTGAGGTATGGTGTTGAAAATCTTACCGAAATAGAGGTAGGCGATATCCACCTCCTTCGTCACCCAGTCAAAAAAGTCAATTAGATTTGTTTGACATGACCTTCCTGCTGTGAAACCATACTGCCTTGGATCCTGTGCTCCCATGTGTTTCACAATCCTTTCCTTAAGCAATGCTTCTAGAATCTCACCCACTACTGAGGTGAGGCTGACCAGACTATAGTTTCCTGCCTCCCCCGCTACCACTCTTGTGGAGAGGAGCTATATTCTCTCTCTTCCAGTCCTATGGAACCACCCCTGTATTGAACAACTCACTAAACAAGGCTGCTAGCACCGTCCAATATTCTGGGGTGTATATTTATTTATTTATTTATTTAGTTAAACATCAGTTTAGAAACCTTTGAGGCAGAGGCTCATTTACAAAGGTACCTCGTCACAAAGAGGACATAAGAACAGTAGTACAAGGGACACAGTACTTACAAACAAAAAAGTTACAGTTCAATTACAATTTTGTTACAATAGAATACAATCTCCAACGAAGCAAAAGATAACAAAAGGTGCAAAACTTATGGTCGGGGGAGAGCTGGTGGGAGTAGAAGGGAGGGAGATAGGGGAGGAGGAATTAGTAGGGAAAGGAAGGGGGGGAGCTGCTCAGTGAGCACTGTCAAACAGAGTATATATATTTTTTTTTTTTTTTTTTTTACACTAGGCTAGCGGCAGTTGCATTTGCGAGAGCTAAGCAGGAAGTTTCTGAGCCTGGGCTTAAAGCAAGCTAAGGTTAGTGAGTTTGAGACACTGGCAGGGGAGGGAGTTATACCAGTGGGCGCACAGTAGGGGAATGCCCTCTGACCTTGAGAGGTTCTGGCTCCGGAATAACTAGGGTAGCTCTTGATGAGCTGCGCGTGATCAGGTCGCAGAAATGCTAATGGAGCTGGATAGGCCTATGGGGGATAGGCCACGTGAGGTTTTAAAGGTGAGCTGGCATGTCTGATACATGAGTCGCTTCTTCCAGGTTGAGTAGGGTAGCCAGGGTGTACAGCTCATGTGTGAGTGAGTCTGGGAGCACCAGTGATAAGTCTGCAGGCCTTATTAACTGTGAGGCGAACCTTGTTGAGGGCAGTCTGATCTGCTGAGCCATAGACCGGAAGGCCATAGTCAATGAGAGACATGATAGAGGAGGTGACAGCCAGGTGGAGGGCATCAGGAGGGAGGCATTTCTTGTGCCGGTAAAGAATGCCTAGCCATGAGTTGGCGACAGAATTTAGGGTAGATATATGTCCATGGAATGAAAGTGCAGGGTCAAAGGTTATACCAAGATATTTATAGGACTGCACCTGGTCAATGACGAGATTGGGTGTGGAGTGGACAGCTAAGGGAAACTTGCTGTACTTATTTTGGGGTGGGAGACATCGCTTTTGTTTTCTTAAGGTTGATAACAAGTCGGTGCTCAGTGAACCAGGTAGCTGCAGAGTCAAAGACTACTTGGAGGGAGTTCTGTAGCAGCATGGGGTCATTGTGGGAGGCAACGAGAACAGCATCATCAGCATAGAGAAGCATCTTACCCGTACAACTGCTGGGTAGGGAGTTAAGAAAGAGTGAGAATAGTAGGGGTCCAAGAATTGAGCCCTGCGGCACCCCAGAGCGAATGGGGCATGTTTCAGAGAGAGTACAGTTGACTTTCACACATTGGGAGCGGCCGGAGAGATAGCTGGTGCACCAGAAACAGGTCCTGAGGCAAAGCCTATAGGTCGAGTGGAGAGCAAAAGAGGATGCTAGCGAGTATCAATGCTTTAGACAGGTCAATGAATATAGCACCAGCCAGGGCACCAGAGTCCAAGGAGGCATGGAGGAAGTTGGAAAATTCCAGGAGTGCTGTATTGGTACTATGACCTGCTCTGAACCCGTGTTGTTCAGGGCAGAGAACATTGTACTTACAGAGGTAGTCAGAGACTTGGGATGCCACAATTTTCTCTAACCTTAGAGAGGGGGGAGAGGATTGAGATGGGTCGGTAGTTACCCGGAAGAGTCCTGTCACCACCTTTATGGACAGGGGTAACTGTGGCAATCTTCCAGGCAGAGGGGAATTGTCCGAGACAGAGTGATTTGTTGAAAATGCACGTAATAGGTGAGAGGACTATATCATCTGGCCCCATCGCTTTGTCTACCCTCAGTTTGGCAAGTTCCTCCAGGACCCTCTCTGCTGTAAAAGGACTGGTGTTTACCTCTCTATCCCCACTATTTCTGCTGTCTAGCTATGGTCCCTGTCCTTCCCCCTCTACCATGAATACCAAACAGAAGTATTCATTCAGTACTGATGCTTTTTCTAGGTCACCTTCTATGCACACCCTTCCCCTCCCCTTTGAGTCTTACAATCCCTCCCCTGGTCTTCCTTCTATCACTAATGTATCTATAAAATGTCTTGCCCCCTCTCTTTACCATCTCTGCTAATCTCTCCTCTGTTTGCGCCATCTAACTGCTTTCTTTGCCTCCCTCTGTCTCTCAAGGTACACCACCCTGTCCTCACCCTTCCGAGTCTCCATGTGTTTTCTGAAAGCCCCTTTTTGTCCCTCGCTTTCTCTACCACCTCCTTTGTGAACTATAGTGATTTGTCACATCCACTATGGCTTCCTTTTAGGTGTGCTCATCGCTCCTCAACCCCTCCTCATAAGGTGGTTCTTTCTTTGATCTGCATAATGCTGCCCAGCAAGCAGAGTTTATATGAGCCCTGATCAGCCTTGCTGTGTCGCCCCAACATAACATGAAATAAAAAAAAAAAAAAAAAAAAACTGTTCCTCAGTCCCTCCCAGCCCCCTCACCCTTCTTAATTTTTCAACACTCTGGTTCCCAATCCCTGATGCCAACTACTACCCCCACTCCACCCGTTTTTACTGTGTGACACTAGGGAGCCCATCCCAGTGCCACCTAACAAAAGAAAACTGTCCCTCAATCCTTCCCACCCCTTCATTGTTAGTTTTCTGACATCAGGGTGCCCAATCCCCTGTGCCAGCTACTACCCCCAAACTCTACCCATTTTCACTGTGAGACACTGGGAAATCCACCTCTGGTGCCGCCAACATAACATTGACACTGGGGTGTCAAATCCCAGTGTCAGTACCTGAAATAAAGAAAACTACACCTCAAACTATTCTAAAAAAATGTTTTCTACACCCTGTAAACAAGTAAACTGTCCACTGATGTCTGTTGTCGCTGCTACCCTCCCACCACCTCACCCTCTCACTCATCACCCATTAACTTTCCGAAACTGGGGTGCCCAATCCCAGGTGCTGGCTATTACCCCTGCCTGTTTTCATTATGCAATAGTGGAAAGCCCACCCCTGGTGCTGCCAAACACACCACCACCCCAGTGTCAGTACCTGAAGTAAAGAAAACCATCCCTCGGAGACTATTTTTATACATCCTGTAAAAAAGAAAACCACCCACTGATGTCGGTTGCTGCCACTACCCTCCTCCCACTGGACCTTCCCACTCAGCACCTACCACCCCATACCCCTTATTCATGTACCACGGCTTCCAACGCCATAATCCTCTCTTGACCGGAGACATGTCTTCACTCTTCAATGCCAGACTGGGAACCATCTAAATAAGGTATGCAGTTCAATGTATTTCAATGGGTTTTGAACTTGTCCTCTTAACTTGGTCCTCCAAATTTTCAACATGGTCTTTTTGGGACCCCATCTCATGAACGATGGCAGTGAAAATATGCAAATCTGTCCCAAAAGGAGATTCTGCCGTTACTGCACAAAATCACCTTTCAAGCAGGATTAAAATCCCCCCCCCCCTTGTTCATGAGGTGGGTGGGGTCATAAGAAGGCCATGTTGAAAATTTGGGGTAAAAATATTTTTACGCAAGTTATGAGTGTACGTGGAAATTTTTCAATGTGTGCTTGTAACTTTGATAATTTTTAGTATTTTGACCCCAGATTTTTAAACAGTCATTTTTTTTCACACCAGCTCATGAATAAACTGTCATTTTTCAAATCCTGTCCAAAATGTGTTTTTGCACTTGTGGTACAAAATCACTTTTGGGCAGGATTTAAAAATGTCCTCTGCCCTTGTTCATGCAGCGAGGTCATAAGGAGGCTATACTGAGAATTTGGGGTAAAAATATATATAAAACAAAGTTATTAGTATACACTGAAATTTTCAACACATGCTCTTAACTTTGGTAATTTTCAACACAGCCATTTTTTCACACCACCTCCTGAACATGACGGCTTTAAAATGATGCCTGTTATGTTCAGAAGGAGTGGTCATAAAGACTACTTTGAAAATAATTTGAGGTCAAAATGTGAAGAAAAACAACTAAGTTATGAGGAAACGAACTGTTAACGTTTAACTCAACTTTATTTTTGCAGATTTTGGCCCGATGTTCAACTAATCCCTTGTGTTACCCCACCTACTGAACATGACAAGTATTTTTCAAATCCCCTCTGAAACTTATTTTCACAGTCGCATTGCGAAATCACCTTTCAGCTGGCGTTTAAAAAAAAAAACAGCCACCTGTCTTGATCATAATGTCAGGCCATAAAAAGACACATGGAAATCTGAGGTCAAAATGTGGGAGGGAGCCCACTGAAAATTAGATAATGCCTCTCAGCTGGCCTATCCTGGATAAATAAAATCTTTTTTTTTTTTAAATTCTATTCTTTAAGATTTTCAGATATTACAACAAAAAACAACATACCATCTGGTATCAGAGTAGGCGTTTAAGAATGCACATCACAAAAGTACAACCCTCATCTATTACCCTGACCCTCCACACCCCTACCTCATAACCTCTGAACTCCTCCCTAACCCCCTAAGGTGAGTTTATTCAAAGTAAAATAAAGTGCCAAAGGAAGCCAGAGATGCACATTGTAAAACGTAGGCATTAAAAACTTCAAGTAAAGACTACCATCTGTAAAATACCCAAAGTAATATAAATTCATAAAGACTTAAGGATTGTGAACAACATTGATTGTATCTTGAGGTATATTATATAGAGGTGATTAACTCCAAGCGATTCCCCCTGCATTTTAATAAACGACATTTGTTTGTTATGAAAGTAAGAGATGGTCCGCATTACAGTTAAATTATGTTTAAGCTCAGCCTTCCATTCTTTAAAGGCTGGAGTAGATTGGTCAGCCCAATATTTTAGGAACAGCTGAGTGGTTGTAACCCCTGTGCTGGTTATTATGGATTTATCCTTAAATGATAAATCATTTTTAAAGTCCCATAGAATACAAGAAAACAAATCAAAGTCATAAGCTTTAACTGTGTTATCCAGGATGTTACATTTTATTTCCTTCCAAAGTTTTTGAACATAATGGCAGGACCACAGCATATGGTATAAGGATCCAATGTCCTTATTACATTTATAACATATATTAGTTTGCTTAATACCCATTTTATGTAATCTCAGGGGAGCTAAACAAGCGTTGTGTAGAGTTTTATAACATATAGCTCTTAAGTTGTCAAGGGGGATACACTTGTATTCTTCCATAATTGAGGCCAATCTAGAGAATGGAATGAGTCATAACTAGCCCAGAATGAATTCTGGAGAGCTAAATCAGAACATTCTAGATTCAGAATGAATTTATATAGATTTGTAATTGGGTGAGATTTAGTAACCATACAAATTGAATCTGTTATTAATATTGTACTCATCCTTAAGAAATAAGTAGTTCCCAAAATAGGCACGTAGTAAAAGTTTTAACATAAAAAAGTTAGTTTTTTGGATCAAAAACATTTTATAGAAATATCAGAGAAAGAACAGAGTTCCCCCTGATTTACAAGAGCTTCTACGTTAGGATTTACTAAGCTAGGTAGAAACTGTGACGTCAATATTTTCCCCTGTTTATACGAAGATTCGAATTATAAAGCACTGGTTGAAATGTATTCTGAGAGATATTAATGTTCAAACCTTTACAGATTTGATTGTGAATCTTAAGAAACATACACTTTGATGGCAGATAAGGACCGCTTGGGCCCACCTAGTCCACCCATTTCCCTACTTACAGGATAAGCCGCAGAGCCTAGTTAACCAACAGCCTATTTCTTCCTACCCCCACAAGAATTGCTTTATGTCTGTCCCATGTATTCTTGACTTCTCCCACAGTTTTAGACCCCACAACCTCCTCAGAAAGGCTGTTTCATGCATCCACTACCCTCTCTGTGAAAAAATACTTCCTCACATTGCCCCTGAACCACCCCCCCATCTTTAAATTGTGTCCCCTTGTTCTTGCATGTCTCTTTTTCTGAAAGATGCTACCCTCTTGGACTTTGTTGATTCCACTGAGGTACTTAAACATTTCTATCATGTGTCCCCCCTTCCTCAAGGGTATACATATTAAGCTCTTTTAGTCTCTCCTCATATGGCTTCTCTTGCAGACCCTGCACCATTCTAGTTGCCCTCCTTTGGACTGCCTCTATCCTCTCTATGTCCTTGCAGAGATGGGGTCTCCAGAACTGGATGCAGTACTCCAGATGGGGTCTCATCAACTGTCTGTACGGAGGGATAACAACTTCCTGTTTTCTGCTAGTGATGCCTCTCCCTATGCATCCCAGTGTACCACCAGCTCTCCCTACTGCCTTCTCACATTGCTTGCTAACCTTAAGGTCATCTGATATGATTACCCCCAGGTCCCTTTCCTTTTTTGTTTTTGTTATTACTTCCTCCCCCATTGTGTAATCTTCCCCTGGGTTTTTGTTTCCCAGGTGCATTATTTTGCACTTCTTTGCATTGAATCCTAGCGGCCATACTTCCGACCATTCCTCCAACCTTGCCAAGCCCTTCTCATCCTTTCCACGCCTCCTTGTGTATCAACCCTGTTGCAGATCTTTGTGTCATCTGCAAAGAGGCATACTTTTCCTTCCAGTCCCTCTGCAATGTCACTTATAAAGACATTCAAAAGGACTGGACCCAATACTGAACCCTGCAGTACCCCATTAGTAACCCCTCTTTCTTCAGAGTGGACTCCATTTACAATTACCTTCTGTGTCCTGTTGTCCAGCCAATGTTTTACCCAGGCTACCACCCTGGGACCCACTCCCAGGCTGGTTAATTTGACTATTAATCATTTGTGTGGGACTGTGTCAAATGCCTTGCTAAAGTCTAGGTAGGCCATGTCCACAGCCCCTCCCTGGTCTACTACTTTGGTCACCCAGTCAAAGAAATCTATTAGACTCGTCTGACATGAACTTCCCGCTGTGAACCCATGCTGCCTTGGGTCCTGTGCCCCACTGGCCTCTAGGTACTCAACAATTCTTTCCTTCAGAAGTGATTCCATCACTTTCCCTACCACCAAGGTCAAACTGACAGGTCTGTAATTTCCTGCCTCTGTCTTGGTCCCACTTTTGTGAAGGGGAATCATATTCACGGGTACCACACCATCCTCCCATGATTTGTTAAAAAGGGTAATCAGTGGTTTCACTAGTTCTCCCCTTAATTCTTTTAGAATTCTGGGGTGAATTCCATCAGGCCCCATTGCTTTGTCCACCTTCAGTTTTAAGAGTTCTTTCAGTCCTTTCTTCTGAGAAAGGACTGGGATCGACCCCCTATCCAGAGTGCTTCTGTTAATTGGATTAGGCACCTCCCCTCTTCTTTTGTGAATACTGAGCAAAAATATTGTTCGGTATCCCTGCTTTTCACTATCCCCTCTGCCCACCACCGTTCATTCTATTCAGCCTCACTATCCCTCCCTTTGTCTTTCTACGCTCCTGATGTACCTATAAAAGGTTTTATCCCCCTTCTTAACCGAGCTGGCTATCCGTTCCTCAGTTTGGGCCTTTGCTATTCTGATTTCCTTCCCTGCTTCCTTCTGCCTTAACTGGTACAGCTCTCTGTCCTGCTCCTTCTGTGTTTCCTTATACTTCCTGAATGTTATCTTTTTCTCCCTGACTTTCACAGCCACCTCTTTTGAGAACCACGGTGGCTTCTTTTGTTTTGATTTGTTTATTTGCTTCACACACAGGCTTGTTGTCTCTGTGATGGCAGTTTTTACGATTCCCCATTGTTGCTCCACCCCTCCTTCTAGCCTGTTTGCTAGTGCTTTTCTGAGGCACTCTCCCATCTTGCCAAAGTCAGCCCTCCTGAAGTCCAGTACCCTCACTTTTGTATGGCTTGACTCTGTAGCCGAGCTTAACCTGAACCACACTGTTTGATAGTCACTTGTTCCCAGATGACAACCCACTTCTAGATCCGAGATCATCTCACTGTCCCCATTTGAGAGTATGAGGTCTAAGATTGCTCCCTCACGAGTGGGTTCCGAAACTAGCTGTCTGAGGCATGCCACCTGTAGGACATTGAGAATGGCCCTGCTCTTGGATGTGGCTGCAGCAAGTGTGTTCCAGTTAACATCTGGCATATTCATGTCTCCCATCAACAGTATCTCCCCTTTCTCTGCCATCCTAAGACTGCCTTCTATCATATCCTTGTCCTTTCCCTCCCCCTGACCTGAGGATCTGTATACAACCTGTGTGGATTGTGGTGCCACTTCCAGTCTCCAAGGTGACCAACAGTGTCTCCTCCCTCCCTGTTTACTCTTTTGTTCGGTTGCTTTTATCCCTTCCTTTACATAGAGAGCTACTCCTCCCCCTCTTCTCCCCTCCCTGTCTCTCCTGTAGGTTACGTGCCCTGGTATGTTAACATCCCAGTCGTGGTTCTCTGTGTACCATGTTTCTGTGACTGCTACAATATCCAGGCATCCTTCTTCCATCAAGACCACCAGTTCAGGGAGCTTGTTGCCCAGGCTACGGGCATTGGTACTCCTTATCCTCCATTTCTTTATGGCCTTACTCCTTTTTGCCCCATCCCTGTCCTTCTTGCCTTTGTCACTTTCTCCTTTTACCCCTGCCCTTCTCCCTATCGACATCTCTATGATGGTGTTTACTGCACTTACTACCGTGACTTTTTTGGGGGGACTAGGATTTCCCTGCTCCTTTCCAGTGCCTCCCCCCTTGGCTAGTTTAAATACTTGCCAATGAAGCATTTAAACCTATCACGTAGGATCTTGGTTTCCCTCCTGGACAGATGCAACCCATCATGCCAGTATAGGGTTGCATCACTCCAGGTGGACCCCCAGTCCCTAGTGAAGCCAAATCTCTGAGCTCTACACCAGTTTTTCAACCACTGATTGAATCCCATGGTGTGGAGCACCCTAGCCTCTCATACGCTATAGACAGGCAGCACCTCCGAGAAGGTTACCGTACGTGCTACTTGTCTAAGGCCCCTCACCAATTCCACAACCTCTTCCTGCACTGCTCTGATCCCTTTCTTAGCCAGGTCATTTGTCCCTAGGTGGACAATGACATCCAGCTCCCTCCCTGTGCAGCTGCTCCGGCAATCCTGAGGATTCGCTCCCTGTCCCTCCAAGCCATGGCGCCAGGTAGGCACCTTACCTCCCTCTCCCCTTCCTCCTCCAGTTCTACCTTCCTAACAATGGAGTGCCCCACCAAGAGTTGAACCAATAACTGTATTTTTAATTTCTTTAGGTATATTTTTGTAAGCAGAGTATAGAATAGCTTCTGGACAAACTGTACTTTTTAAGTCAATCTTTTTTGAGTTTTACCCATGTGGGAACATAAAGGGAAGACTGATCACTGTACATAAGCCATCTGAAGTATTTATTCATATGTGAAGCCACATAATAAAATATGAAATTGGGAATTTTCTGACCTCCTTGATTTTTAGGACGCATTAGTTTTTGTAATGCAATTCTAGGTGTATTATTTAGCCATATAAAGTTGTGTATGATTGAATGTAGTTTGGAGAACCAAGTAAGAGAGGAAAACGTTAAGCATATTTATAGGAAAGAAAATTCGTGGGAAGATGTTCATCTTTATGATGCTAATTCTGACTTGAAAAGAAATGGGGAGATTAACCCATCTGTTTAAATCCTGAGTGATTTTTTGCAAGGACAAGTCTAAGTTTAACTTAGAGAGGATCAATCCTGACTCCATCACCTTTAATATACATGTAAGTCTGAGCTGCATTAAAGAAAGCTGTGCACTTACTTTGGTTTTTCATGATGTTCCCTGGATGCATTTTTATTTTGAAAATTGCTAGAACTCAGCTGTGTGCTGGAGATCGCGCCCGCGCTTCCGGATTAATGACGTGTGGCCATGTGATGTACGAGTAGGCCACACTGGCAAGTCCCTCACTGTTGAAGCTGTATCTGTTTGCAATGGAGCACCACGCGGGAGGCAGAGCTCAGTACCTTGACTGGCTTGGAAGAGCAGTGAATGGACTGAGGTTGAACAGTCTAGCAATCTACCTTGAGGCCATCTGTGTTAAGGCCTGCCCCAAAGCTTGCGATGGGCTGTCCCATCTTCAAAACTCTAAGCGCCAACATTTAGACATCAAATGTAGTGCAGGTGTACTGGACCTCCACATTATTGTTGGGTCCAGTATAGGAGAAACAAAGCATATGTCAGTCAGTATGGGCAATATTTTTCCCACACTGACAATGCAGGAACAGCAGAATGATGGTTTTGATGGCCTTCGGTTCTGAAAACCCAACATAACAGTCTGGAAATAAAATCAGCAAAAGAACCAATACAGCTGAAGTTCACTTCCACGGTGTGCAGTTGATGGTGGGGAAAAACAGAACTAAAGCAGTTAGGGTGTTGGCTATGGTTACTGACTCTGATGCGCAGGGTCATGTATGCGCCAGTGATGACATCACAGTTGGTGCTCTGGCAAAACGTTTTGCTCCTATGGGGTCCCAAGCATCTCCGGCCCTATGACCAAACAGTGGGGTTCTATGGGGAAGATTGATTCTAGGAAAATCTGGATTAGACCGTTATGGGGAAAGTCAGTCCACTGTTGCGGTTAGGGAGAAACAGGATTGCTTTAAGACTCAGGTCTTCTGCCCTGTGATTGGCAGGAGCGTAGCGAGTCATGGCTATGAGGTGATCGGTCTCTTGGGAAGGAGACAGTACTGCTACCATCGGACTGAGGAGTGACACACTGGCATTAGCTTGGTGGCCCCCTCTCCCCACTAGTCCTGCAAGCTGACAGACACAGCAGTCCTTACAACTAAAATGAGATGGGGGGAATAAAAAGTTGAAGTGGAGGAGCACTGTCCCATCACCTCCTCCAATAAAATTCCAAAGTGGAGTTGTAGCCACAGATGAACCTAGCAATACTCATTTCGATTGCTGCATTATCAGTAGCTGTGGCTGTTCCTCAGACTTCCTTGCAGGGGTTAAGTGTAGGAGTGAAAAGCATTAGTAAATGAGGGATGAAGAATGAAGCTGTGCGCAATAGTGAGTAACGGGGGAGTTGAAAAGAAAATCTTCAGCTGTATCCCATAATCCACCTACCCTAAACATCCACCTACAGTCAGCTTCATTTGCTGACGCACTTCAAAACAAGTTGGCTTCTCCTTGCTGGGGAAGGCAAGCAAACCCTAGACACTCATTTAATTCCCCTCATGTGCCTGCAGCTAGTGAACAAGCAGGATATAAATAGAAGTTATATAACGTCTCTTTGTTGATGCCAGTGCTTGTAGAAAAAAAGCAGCATGACCTTGTTTTTCAGAATAGGCCGCCTCCGCCTGGCTGTTGACAGCTTTAATCCCATTAGGGATCCTTTCCAAAGCCTGTACAGCAAGGTTAGGATTTCACCAGTGCTACACAACTTAGCTGGTGCACAGCATCCACAAGTTGTGCTCCTCTTTTCGGCAGTCCTAGGTCGCCCCTTTACTAAACAAAATTTAGCAGCTGCAGGTGACTGCAGTCCTTAATACCATGTGTTAATCTGTTCCAGACATACCAAGTTGTCTCCCTGTAACAAGACAGAATATCTCCCTTATCCCAGCTATAAAAAAAGATTAGAACACTCGAGGGAAGTGCTTACATAGATTCATTTATGGTTAATGAGTTTACCACTAGGATTTTTCATTTTTTTTATTAAAACTTCTTCCAATTTTTTTTTTTTTACCCATGTAGCTTTTTCTCAGCCTTGGGCTTTGGCAGAGCTATCAGCCCCTACCAATACCCCATCAGAAACTGCCACGGAGCACCCCTGGAGCACAATGCAGCAAAGGTGGTCCAGGGCCAGCCAGGTGGTGGTTTGGGTGTCATGATCAGGAGCCAGGCATTTCACTTTTTCTTTCTTTCCTGTCCTGATGGCATGCAGTAACCCAGAGGTGCATGCCAGTGTAGACGCATGCACGCTGTACCTGCCACCCTCCCCTTCCCCGAGATATGCCAACTACCCTGTCATGATGTGGTGGCTAGGAGCTGTGCAGGTCCCCCCCCCCCAGGAGAAAAGAGCAGTCCTCCGAGCGCTCCACCATCTTCTACCCCAGCCGACCCTCCGGCAACCTGAGCTTGCTCCTGAACTCTGGTCCCCAGCGTAGCAGGAGGGATGGCATCCATTGCCTCAGCCCTCCACACCACCAGGCTGGCATTTCCTCTGGTATTCTGAATAAAGTTTGGCATTTTAGAGAGTAAGTAAAATAGTTTTATTCACCTGTAATCAACAGAGATACACACTAAACTGATCTGCAGCCTCATTTACAATGAGGTCCCTTAGTATGCTCCAGAACAAGTTGCCGACATTTACACTAATCAGAGAGATCCATAGCACTGTATGTTCTGTTCAATGGGCTATTAAGAGACTGGTTTCCTGGAGCATTTTTAAAGGTTACTGATGGGTCAGTTCTGCTACAGCTTAACTTATCTAATGTGGACCACAATATAGTCCCTTAGTGAAAGGAACGTACGAACATAATGGAAAAACTGCAGGGCATGGCAAAATCGAACCTTAGTGCTCCCACAAATTTAAACTGCAACCTGTAACTACAATACACAGCACTTGTTGCATACCAAGGCAGGGGGCATGTCTCCCCTTTCAAGTGCAGCAAAATGCAAATCACTGATCCAGATAGCAGTGGGTGGCATTTGAGATAGTGTCCATTAAAATCCTAGCAAGCATCTCACAGTAGCATGTTGACTGCCACCTAGTACCTGCTGCAATACTACCATGTACAGCTAGCTGTCTGCATCACCAGGCACATGGCCATACACCTCATATAGTGGTCCCCTTCCACAAACTAATTTCCCAGTCCATGTTGACTCAGCTCTTACCTGCCCCTTCTGGTCCATTTGTACCCCACTCCTCAACCCACTCTCAAATGCCCTGGTGGACTGTGGTACCCTCCTACTACTCTACGACCCAGTCACAACTGTACTGGTGGCCTGACTCACAAGTGTATGGACCACCAGACCAGAACTACTGCCTGCTTTTAGTAACTACAGGTGGGCAACCAGGGAATGCAAGGCCCTGTTCGACCAGCATGACTCTACAGCAATGTGCATCAGAGTTTTTGCCTTTATTCCCAGTGTCTCCTTAGTATCACACTAGCACAAGAGAATGGCTTAAAACACCTTACAGTACTGACCAAAAGGATCATAATGATTGCACTGGTACAAAGTGATCTTCGTACCACCAAGTGAGATGCTATATAGGGCCCCAGATTTCTAACACACACTTTAAATAATAGCATTATGTTTTCAGACCATTCTGATTAAGACTGTCAAGACTGTGACTGCCAAATGGCATAGTGACAGCACTACGCACTTCCAAACTGGTGACCCGGGATCGGAAGCACATGCAAGGAGCCAAAATCATGGTGGCCAGGGTTGGGGAATGCTGCCGCAGGCAACATTTATATGGGCTGGCAGTATAGCCTAGAAGTTAGAGGAATGAGGTGTGAATGAGCTTGGTACATCCAGCAGACCAGAGTGTGATTCTCACAACCTCCACTTGCATACTGTGTGACTGAACAAGTCACTTAACTGCCCAGTGCTCCCAGGTCGCCCCTGAAAACAGGCACTTGTGCCTAGTGAGCCTTACCTGGTTAACAAAGACTAAAATAAAAATTAAATAAACATCACCCAGCCAGCAGCCGGTGACTCAGCAGCCCCTTGCAGTGGGCCAGGGAGCCTGCCCCAGGTAAGGGGTGGTACATGCACTCAGAGCATGCTGCATCAACTGAAGTCACAAAGGATGACTGACCCACATCACTGTGTTGAGTGAGCCACAGAAACTAATCTAGGAGGAAAACCCATCTTCCATTCATATGAAGGCCAGGCCTGAACAGTGTATACCCCGACACAACAGTATACCCCTGATAATGACTGCAGCTGGGCGAAGACATAAACATATGCACAAAAAAAAAACAAAAAAACAGTGAAGACTAAGACATAGCGACCATTTTCTTTGTGGAACAAATACCCATTTTTCACAGTTTTGCACCCAGCCATCAGAGCTGGTGTAGCTGTATCATGTTATGAGGAAAGTGGTTACATATAAAACACTGCTAGCCAGCCTGGTGGTACCGTGACTGCACCATTGCCTGCCATACTGGTGACCTAGGTTCAGCAGCAGACTCAGAACTGGCACAGGCGGTTCAGGGTCTGGCCAGGGAGAGAGAATGCAGCGTCCTAAGGACAGCTCTCCTCTTTCAGGGAGGAGGCTCATGCTATTCCATTCTGTCTGCCACCTGGCAGAGGCTAGATGGCAGTGCAGTGAGGTTGCCTCAAATAGTGGGAGGACCACTCTCAGATGTTGATACGTGTGGTGCATCACTGCATGCTGGCAGTCCTATGGAGAAAATGCTGAAGTAAGGCAAGGTGACTCCCATACTGGACCCCCACAAAGGGATCCATACACCACAGATTTGGCAGGGCTCCCACATCTGAAGATGTGTGTGTGTGTGGGGGAAGACAGCTTACCTCCCTCCAGCCCTACCACAGGGGTGATCAGTGGAGAATTTATCAGGCTGCTAAAACCCAGAGATGGTGGGTAATGGGGGTGGGGGTGGGAGTGGGGCAGGAACAATGAGGACCAGCTAGCGGTAAGCAGGAAAAATAAAGGCTCAAAAAAAGTTGCTCTGTGGTATGAAGTTAACATTTATTTATATTTTAACAGGATTGGGTACTAGGCAGAAGTCTGTTTTCAAGACCGTCCTGTGTTTGGGCATACAAAGCTACAGAGAGCAGTACCATAACATAAAACAATTGCATGGTTACACAAGTATTCAAGTGCAGGCACATACGAGCACACACCAATTGCCAAGTGTTACCTTAAAACTAGTATAAGTTGGAATCTTTGGAGGCAATGACTTTCATGCTGTGGTTGCTATGAAGTTAAAAGATATTGCACCACATCTTGATCTTGTTTTTGGAACTTCAAGTTCCTTTCCGGTCACTTCCCAAAAGGAATAATTTTAAGAAATTGGGGTTAATGTACTCAACAAATAAGATGGGAGCCTGGCCTGCCATACATTTATAAAGAAAGCTTAATAACTGCCTTCCTCTCCTATTTTTTAAAGATATCCAGTTGACATTCAGAAGCAATGTACGTACGCTGATGTATCATTACAGATGGGCCCATATAACCTCAAATTAATCTAGCAATATGGTAGTGCTGTCTATCCAGCTTTTGCAGGCTTCCCTTACCTGCCATTCCATAGACTGCACTACTGTAATGCAACATAAGCTACATAACCGCTGAGGCAAATCTTTCTCTGGTTTAATGTCATACACAATTTATGTCTTCTCAGAGCACCCAATTTTTCATAGGTATATGCAGAGCTTAAAGTAATAGACTTTCATCCATGGAGCTCACCTTAATAATTAGCATATATTACGTTACCCAGTAAATGTTTAATTTCCTCTTGAACTGTTCTGCGGTGGTACACCCTACAACCTCAATAGGGAGTCCATTCCACATTGAAACCACACGCTGATTGAACCACTGATTACTTTTCATCAATTTACAGTTCTTTTTTCCAACTGTAGTGGATGAGAACGGGTGGTACAAGTCTGTTCTCTAAATTTTGTGATGCTTTAGTACGCAGTTTATCTATATGACCAACAAACTTTTCAGAATAGAACTAAAGACCCAGGTACTTGTAAGAATTCACTGGATCAGTTTTAACTACCTGGAGAAAAAAAAAAATTAACTCACTTGACATGGTCATGCTTTTCACAGTCCCAGACAAACTACACTTTTTTGTTTACTACTTAAAAATTAACTTACTTTGTACCAACCTATTTTCTAGTTTATTAAACTCTAATTGCAAAACATTTTGTATCTAGTTTTGTTTGTGGGCTGGGAAAAGGACCATGTCACCAGCATACATTTTTATGGTACTAATTGAAAAGAACCATGACAAATTATCTATTAAAAGAACAAACAGTAAAGGCCCAATATTGGTCCCTGTAGGACCCCCTTCTCCACTGCTCTCACACCAGATGTCATACCACTTACCAATGCAACCTGGAAGCAATCTTCAAAAAGGATCCAAATCATTTCAACACTTCCTGCCCCATCCCTTTAACGGCCATCTTTTATGTCAACAATATGTGATTAACTGTATCAAAAGCTTTTGTTAGAGTCACAAACACTGCCTCCATCCACCTTTTTTCTAGAGCATGGGCGATGGTGTCCGTGAAATCCAATACGACTGTTTGTGTGGAGTGAACCCAAACTGTGGAGGGCATTATCATCAGGGGCGCACAGACGCAGGAAGGGCTGTGCCCTCCCTTTCTGCAAAGTGAGCACCTAGAGCCCTTTTATAAAAAATATTTTTGCTTTAGGAATAGAATGGAACGCTACCTTGGAAAAAAGGGCCTCCTCTTTTGTGCTACATCACATGCCCAAGGTCTGTGGGGCCCCAAGTCAGGTCATATGCCATAACTCATAACCCTGGTTCTCCTGGATAGCAGTGTACACTTCATTACTCAAAACCTAAAGATGCAAGGGTCTTTTCATCACTGTCTTACTTCCGTAGTCGAGTTACCCAGGATAGTCTAACTGGGAAGCAAAATCTGTGTGCTCTTTCTACCCAGTTTTACAGCTAGGGAGACTGAAACACAGCAACTTGCCGATGGTAACAGCCAGTGTCTGTGGTGGGATTTAAGCCAGCAACCGCCAGAATCTAGGTTCAGTGCTCTAACAACCAGGCCACACTGCCTTCCTTTTGTCCTGTGTGGCACTTGCTAAAGACTTCTGGACACACAGTATGGGGTTGAATTTTCAAAGGGTGGTGCAGGGCTTGTGTCAAGCCACAACACTTAGTTTCTGCAGCTACACCAATCCCATTTGCTGCAGCTGCACCCAGTTTTCAAAGCTCAGGCACAGCTGCAATAGTTCATCCATTTTATGGCAGCTTGCACTAAATCTTGGGCACTGGCTCTGTGAAAACAACCCCTGGGATTGACAAGCTAGACCACAAAAAGATGGTCTAGCCTGCGTTAACTGCCGCATGGGATGGAAAATCCCATTAGATTGCTGCAAATCTGGTGCACCATATCTTTGGCACACCCGGGGCTTGTGGCAATCTTAGGATCTGGCCGATGGCATTATTCTGATCAGCAAGAACACAGAAGAAGCTTGCCACTGGGACAAGTTAAATTCCAGCTAATATTCCATTACAGATTGCCTTTTCCTCAATTTGTTTCCATTATGTAACCCCTCTGCAAATGGGGGTTCCCAAAAGTCTTCCAGGAGCTTGCCTGAATGCTCCAAGCCTGGGTGGTGGTCGGCATCTGAGCTGCTTAACTGTGGCTGCAAGTGAGTGCTATTTGAGCCTCCATGTACTTTCTCTTTAAGAGCTGTGTGCTTGCAGACTTAGTTTGTATGGGGAGACTGTGTATTTAATGCTCAAATCCCGCCTGAGCTGTGGAGTAATCGCTCCAATTTGCGGTCGCTGAAGTGCAAAGGGAGCCCATCTGAAAGCTGTAACTGTTTGCCTGTAATCATTTAAAGCATTAGCAAAATTGTAGCTCGTCTAACCTGCCTTTATTGCAGCTGGGACTCTGTGCGTTACCTCTCCATTTTGGACCTAAACTGCTGTGCTGGGCCAATTGGGTAAAGGGAGCCCTAAAATGGAGCCTGTGGACGAATCAGAACTTGGACTCTTAATTTGAGCCAGCCACAAGGGGACTGTATGGACAGTGACTCTGGGAAATGTAGTTTTGACCTTGGCACCTTTTTCTACCAACATAGGAAGTCTTATTGTGAGTGACAGCTGAATCAGCCAACAGAATAGTGTGGAGCTAAAGGAAATGCCCTGCTCTGTGACTGGAAAGATCAGATCAGTTGTGGCAGTGAAGAGAGAAGGAGCTGTGTGCTTCTGTGTTGCATAGTTTTGTGCGGGAAGCACATGTGAGGCCCTGAGTTTCAGTCTGCAGCCTTTGTGAGTGCCAGTTTGGACTGAATCCAAGTTGTGAGGAGAAAGAAGCACTAGAAGTGTGGAAACCAGGCTCACCCTGTAGAAGACTGGAGAAACTGCTGAATCACGTTCGGTCTGTCAGGAACTGAAGCTGCTGTGTGTGCTCCCGGGTATTTTGCAGTAATTGCGATCGGGATCGAGGCACAGCCTGCCTGGTATAGTACTTTCCTTTTACATATAAATGTGCGTAGCGCTTGTGGAGAATCGCTATTTCAAATCCCCTGTACAGTGAACTGTGTGCTGAAGCTGGAAGTAAACCCCAGCTTAATTTGGACTACGTCCGTTTGCTATCAACTACAGTGGGGTCCAGTCACAAGGACATTGTCCTCATGCCCTGCTATTCTGGCAATCCAGAGGGACATTCTCCATCCAATCCTCAGCTTGGGGGTTGTGAGTACAAATCAGGGTATTCCTCTGCAGCTTGTTTTTCAATCACAAGTGTGTCATCTAATTCTTGTTGTTTCATGGACTGAGCCCTCCAGCTCCAGATTACAACTGGGTGTTGTGCATACATTTTCTTCCACAGGGCCCTATCCATCTGCACCTGCCGGCCAACCCTGGGCAACGGACCTGACTAGCCCCCCCCCCCAACCTGGGTACCCAGAGTGTGACTTTTCAGATCCTGTATGTGTGCACAGTACAGTGATTTAATGCCATTAATTAACCCGATTTCCCCCCTCCCATGTTACTGTCCCCTAAATAAATCAGATTTGCTGTTGTTATACTATATACTGTCTGTGGTGGTGGTACTTATGGAAACAGTGTTGTGTTTTGCTGTGTATGCTGATTAACCTTACTTTACAGGGGGTCCTCAGAGACGTGCTGCTGAATCAGTCTCGAGGGTAAGTGATATCTATATGAGTGAACAGTGTGTAAACGTGGGGTATTGGGGCTGTAACTCTGGTGTACTGTGTGAGCCACTAGGGGGAAACAAAGAGGGTCACAGTGTCCCAGAGCGCTGTGATCAAGCTAGTCTAACCACTACAAACCCTGACCTCTGGGTGGAGGCACCCACCAAAGAACCTAGGCCCCTCAACCTGTCAGTAGTCAAGCAGGCAGGAGTAGTAGCCCTCGGGATAGCGCCACCTGGGGGGTTACAATTACTTTGTAACAGAATTCCCCAAGCTCGAATCAATAAATCACTGCTTAGTTTGCAACTGTTGGCAAGAAGTTTCCTCCATGAAAAAATATCATAAGAATGTCAGGAACATAGTACATATCTATAAAATTATTAAGTTACCATAATTGTTTTTACTACCCTTCTTTGTGTGATGGGTTAACTGGCTCAAGTATTCATGTCTTGATAATCTCATAACTCTTACTGGGTCTTGTACAGGGTTCGGTAGATATATATTTGCATTACAATGTGGGGGCATGCCTCCCCCCCCAAACTATATTTATGCTCCCTCCAACTGGTAGAATGGCTCCCCTTAAGCTGTCTGCATGCCCAGGATTTAACCCTCCTGTCAGGTTTGACCTCTGGCCTCAATAATATCCAGGTGCTAAACTCTCCACCTTCTATATCTCAAGAGATTACCTCTTCCAGTGGGGCTACCCCTTCCACACATTGGAAAGCAGTCCCTCATGATATAATGGCAAGAGGAGCTAGGGTTAAACTTTGGGCTTCAAAGCCCTTAACTACAGCAGTGGCACACAGTTAAGTCATCCATTTGTTACTGCTCCACTGTGATTCACAAATCCTACCCCAACCCCATCCACTAGGTCGCACAGCCACAAGCATGCATCTAATTGAATGCTCATGGACACCTGCTCGCCCACATATATGCACTCTTAGCTATACTGCCATCTCTGGTCAGGTGGCTATGTTGAAGGAGCAGTCAATGCCCTCCCAAACCAGAGCTGAAGGGCATTCAATTTTAATGCCATAACTTCCTCTTACCAGCAATTGGCACAATGGACTGTACATACAAACCTGGGTCTCTGGTTTGGCAAACTGTGCCTAGAACCATTACACTGATTAGGCAGCTTAAACATGTCGAAGTAAAAGGTTACCAAGACATTATACCAGGCAACAGTCATGTAATATGCAGGCACTTTGATACTATACTCCCCCAAGTTTATTCAGCTTTTTATCCCTGCTTGTAGCTGCTTTTTCTGTCTCGGCACAGAGGCAGGCTCAGGTTCCCCTCCACTCTGAGGTGATCTCCCAATCCAAACACTGATTGAGGCACAGGAAACAAGAGATCAGGGTGTGGGTGGGGGTTCATGGACACTGACTCCAGGGAATTTCACCCAGAGTACTTCCCATAGCCGCCCTTGTCCATATAGCACTAAGCAATACTAAACTACTGCCATGGCTGGCCCAGTGGTGCTGAGGGTTGAGGCGCTGGACGCCACACCTCGTGCCATGCCGGCGACCCAGGTTCGGGAATGGACTCAGGTTGTCGGGGTTCAGCGGGGAGAGGGAGGATTGAGCATCCCAACAGATGCTTTCCTCCTTCTGTGGAGGGATACCAGAGGTGCCACAGGCACCTGACGTTCCCGAGAGAGCTGGTGGAAGCAAGGGCTCTCGAGAGCTTGGTAGCTCCACTCTGTGGAGTCAGGGCGGGGGGATGCTATTAGGCACTTGGGAGGAGACATGCGTCAGCATATCACCTGTCTGGACGTATGTCCTCATGCCGGCATCCCAGGGGGTTGGGACAGGGAAGGGTCCACAGAAAAGCAGAAAAAAAAACCCTCAGCGGTCTTAGATGATGACCACTGTGGGCCATCCAGCCACCAATTCAGGGGACAGATGCCGCTGTGCAGGTGCAAGGAGGGAAGGAACTCTAGAGACAGATTCCATGAGCAGGGGCAGATTGACGAGGGCAGGTTAGGAGGGATAAAAATAAAGTAAAACTACTGCCATGCCCACAGGCAGTGTACCCTGTGTACGGAGGCAAACTTCTATAGCCCATCACAGGGGATGCTGATGCTCCAGGTGCAGGCACATCAAACAACTCTTTCTAGTCAGCTAAGAGCAACTGACGTCAGCGCAACCTGACTGCCCCCAACTGCAAGCTCCATGGCTTCTCATGAAGCTCGTTCGCCTTGCATAGTATAGCAATGAATTACTGCTGGCACACAGCAATCAAGTCATTTTGCTTTTAACAGTACAGTCTTGCGAGTATGTGAAGGCACATTCTGCTGCCATGCTTTAAAGAGCAACTATCTTGGTCCCTGCCCTGAGAAGCACAATTGAAGCCCACCTGGGCAGAAGTCCTAGGATGCCCATCTTTACTGTTTTAATAGCCTCTATTTTAGAAGGGAAGGGATTGCATCTTGGCTCTGTAGAGCTGAGCCATGCTGATCCCTTCCACTTCCTGATAGCCCTTCAGTCCGCAATCCGCCCGTTCACGCCCCGCTCCGTTTTTGATGTTATGGTTTGTAGAGCATTGGGGCACACTTCAAAGAAATGAATAGGGCTGTTTTTAAAGTTACATTTCCATTGTTTAGATGGCCGTTTGGAACAAATCATGGCCACGGCTTAAATAACAAGGACCTTGTTAGTTAAGCGGTGGCCATGATTTGTTCCAAACGGCCATCTAAACAATGTAAATTTAACTTTAAAAACAACCCCGATTCATTCCTATGGAAGGGCACCTCCACACTCTACAAACCATGACATCAAAAAACGTGAGCGTGGGGGCGGAACGGGGCGGATTGCGGACTGAAGGGCTATCAGGAAGTGGAAGGGATCAGCGCGACTTGGCTCTACAGAGTCAAAATACGATCCCTTCCCTTCTAAAATAGGGGCTATTAAAAAATTAAAGATGGGCATCCTAGGACTTCTGCCCAGGTAGGCTTCAGTTGTACTTCTCGGGGGGAATGGTCAAAAAGCCCATGAAAGTTGCTCTTTAAAATCAGTTTTCTGTACACTTCATAAATCTAGAGCATATTCCTGTAGTCCAGCTCCCAAGTATTTGGATGGTTTACCTGCAGTCATAGCCCAAACTAATGAGGTTTATTACAGGATAAGCACCAATTTAGCCCTGCAACACACATCATTGCCCCAAAGCATGTAATCTCTTCTTTATAGGTAATTTATTCTCAGCAATACAAAGTTCTTGCCTCAGGTTAGTGCATTTAAGTCATAGCATGCCCAGTTCACTGATTTTTATCAACAAAAATGCCTCACCCTTCAGAATGATACAAGGCAAAAGATTTGCACTGCTACAAGTATAAACAACAAGCATTTGTCAATGCCGAATGTTTGCTTGCTGGCATTGGCAGTGGTAGTGTAGAAGTTACAGAGCTGCGTAATAGGAATGGCAGTGAAGTACTGAACTGAAACCAACCCCACCACCACCCTGCAGAGAGTGACAGGCATTGGGGTGTGCGTTTGGGTCGTCAGGCATAACGGCCACGCCATTTCACCACACCCCACCCTGCAGACACTGACAAGTGTCACGGTGTTCCTTGGGGTCTTTGGCCCTTATGCGCACCCCATTTCATTAGGAAATATGGTGAGATGGGTGCGATATAGGAGAATGGGGTGAAGTTTGGGTCCGAAGAGTCCAAGGCATACCTCGATGCCTCTCACTGACTGCAGGGTGTGGAATGGTTTGAGCATCACAGGCAAGAATCCCAAGTCACACCCCTGATTCCTGTCATTCTCTACAGGGTTGGGCATTATAGTTGGAAACCCTAATACCTCAGGCGTTCGTTGGTATTTTCACTCCAAATCTTCAACATGTTTGTTTTGTGACCCCACCTCACGAACAGGGGGAATATCAAGTTTGTTAGCTGAAAGCTGCTTATGCACAGTGACTATGGCAGTTAGCACCACAGGTGCAAAAACATTCTGAACAAGATGTAAAAAATGACAGCTATACTGTTCATGGGGAGGTGTAAAAATGGCAATGTTGCAAATCTGTACTAAATATAAAAAAAAAATGGTGAAGTCACGAGCGTACATAGAAACTGTGCAATGCACACCCGTAATATAATTAGGTTGGGGATTTTTTACAGCAGATTGTCAACTCAGGCATTTTGGTGCCTCCAATCATGAACAGCGTCACTGTGTTTTTCTTTATCTGTGCCGAACAATGATTTCCCACAGCGACCACGCATCTCTGCGCTGAAACTGTGAAAACACACTTCAGCCATGTTGTGAAAAATGACAGCTGTACTGTTCATAAGGAAGTGTGGAAAAATGTCACTGGTGAAAATCTGGACTGAAAATATTACAAAGTCATGAAGTAACGAGGGTGCGTGGAAACTGTGCAATGCTCACTCGTATCACAGTCATTTTATGGACTTTTGTCACCAAATTTTCAACATAGCCATTTTAAGACCTCTGCTCATGAACAGTGTAACTGTGATTTTCTTAATTTATCCCGTACATTGATTTCACACCGACTGCGCCATTTATGCGCTACATGGCGAAACACATTTGGGTGAGATGGAAAAATGACAGCTATACTACTCATAAGAAGGTGTGGTAAAATGGCAATGTTAAAAATCTGGAGTGAAAATATTGAAAATTCGCGAACTTACGGCGTGTGTAGGAACTGTACAACACCGCGCTAGTAAAACAATCATTTTGGAATTTTGGCACCAAATTTTCAACATGGGGTTTTGGGACCCCTTCTCATGATTGATGTCACTGTCATGGCGTTATTCAGGCCCGAAGGGTGATTTGACCAGTGACTGCGAAATCACCGTTCAGGCCCGAATAACGCCATGACAGTGACATCATTCATGAGAAGGGGTCCCAAAAACCCCATGTTGAAAATTTGGTGCAAAAATTCCCAAAAATGCCTGAGATATGCAACAAAGTTGAAACCCCCTATCTAGCCCATTATACAGCTTACCGGCATTTCCTCAGTTCGCGAGTTCGCCTTTGAAGAGTGCAGACATGTTCCCGTCCACGAAGATCGTCGCGCCGAGCTCCGGAGGTAAGTATGGGGTGAGAGGGGTTGGGGTGGGGAGGCAGGGTGCGCAGTGGGTGGGTGCGGGTTGTGGGGGCGGGAGACTCGTGGGACCGTTTTTTCTTTACAGGGTACAAAAGCGGATGACGTGGGACTTCTGCCACGCTGGGGTGGGCTCCCAGGTGGCACAAGAACGATTGGGGGATTGGGCACCCCGTCGGCTAAGGATAAACACCCGCGCTGGGGTGGGGCCCCCAGCGTGGCACTACTCGGGGGGTTAGGACAGTGGCGCCGGCGGAGGTTGGGCACCCCGTCGGCTATATCATTACTTGCCATGCTGGGGTGGGTATCCAGCGTGGCATTGAAAACTTTGGGGAAGGTGGAAAGCAGCACAGCCGATGGGGATTGGGCACCCGTGGGCTATACAGTGCGTGCATGGGGTGCGACACCTGCGTAGGCGTCTGTGGGAGGCGATGCGCGTGAGCAGCCGATATCTTGTCGCTGCTCACTCAAGCGTAGCTCCCCCTTTCAACTGTATGCCACTGCATTTTGGAGCTTGTCATAGACAGCTCCAGCATGCATTGGCTTACAGGGGCCGCGCCTGCCAACACACTGACTGAATTGGAGTAGGAGGTGACATCTCTGAAATCTCCGATGATGGCACTATGTTTCTTGCACATGCGTGCAAGCAAACATAAAAATGACAACCCTGTTTAATATTAAAATACATGATTAAAAATTAAATTCTAAGTCCCTATCTTACATTTTCTATTATCACTGAACTTTACAGAAGATCCCTCATCTGAAGAGCTGACCTCAATTTCCAGGCAGGGATTGAAGAGGAAGTTACATAAGTGAATGCATTTACCATCAACTTTCAGAAACCCGAGCCTCCTCAGAGGTGCTGTAAAGTGCATGGCAAGCAGACAAGTTATTTGATAAGAGAGGAGGCCAAGGCAGCAGAACCTGTTCTTAGAAGTTTAAACAAGTCGTTGCTCTTTGGATTTTTACACTATCTTTTTGTAAGACAATATTTCAGTTTTTTTTTTAACTCACATTTTTCTATGCCCCCTTGGCCTACAACAGCTACATCTATCTGGGGCTCCAATGTCACAGGCTGGCTCTCCCTGCGTCTACTGCACCCCCTCTGCCTCTCCACAAAGCCATGGCTTACCTTCCCCCCGCAGGGTATGGGGTGAATGTACCCCCGCATTTTCTCCTGGGTCTTGTTGGGCAGCAGCATGATGGACGCATGGGGGCCCAGCTGTACCTAGGGTCCCTTCGCTTTGTGAGCTGGGGCAGTCACTTTCTTCCATTTCAACCCCTGGCCATCCAAGTGCATGGGCCGCAGGTATGAGCACGGATAGCAGTATGCTGTATATGAGCCCAGCTGATGGCCGCCTTAACCATCTGCCTCCGCTGCACTGCCACCCATGGTCAACTAGGTGGCAGCACAGAAGCGGACGCAGCAAGCAACCCTCCCTCCCCATAGGAGGACAGCATTCTCTGGGACACTTGATCCTCCTCTCCCAATTCAGGTCGCTGGCACTGCACTTGGCAGTGCTACAGCTACGCTGACGGGCTGCCCAAAGGGAATGTCATTTTAACTTTTTAGCTGAACCATCTACTCTGCTTCATAACTTTTTTTTTTTTTTTTTTTTTATTATCAGTCTAACCCCTCCCCATGCTGCGGTCAGTCAGCAGCACCAATCTTGCCATCTATCTTCACTGCAAGCTTCTCAGTCCCAATGGTGGGAGGGTAACCATGAAGGGAAAGCCCCTCCATGGTGGGCCCCAGAAAGGGTAGGACACTTCCTAGGCTTTAGCACCTACATTAAGTGGCCAACTCACTTTTACTCATTCTCTGCATCCACCTTGAATGAAATACCTTCTCACATTAAGGGTTTGCCTACTTATAGTGCCTTCTCTGCTGCATTATCAGCCCACTTGTCTGGACTATTTAAATGTAAATGTTTTTAGTATTCTGTACCGAGCTGTTGTGTTGTCCTACTGATGTGGAACTTTATAGTCCCGATGTTTTGCTGTATGGTAGTAGAATCCTTTGAACTTGACCTCAGGTCATGCCTGTAAATGGAACTGTATTCCATTGTACTTACCCGAACAACAAATAAAATGAAAATGAAACTAATGTAACCTACCTCTTTGAAAAGGGAAACTAGCAGCTGCGACCAATGCTGTAAACGTGCAGGGCTGCAGGGCCCATTGGACATCATGCAGACAGCTGACATTTTTTGTAATTATTACCCAGTAAGTGTCTGCCATAGGCAGCTGAAATGCACACATGCTAAGGCGTGCCACTGCTGGGCTCAACTATGCACCCTCAACTGCCCCTGAAGGATCTGTGATGCACCACCACCTGTGGATACCCAAGTGGCAGTAGTGCAACAAGGCATGTAACAACCCCCTCCGAGGAAGAACACAACTTCTGCAATGCTTCATTCACCTCCTTCCTGCCACTGGATACTTAAGTTCAGGGTCAAAACCTGGGTTATCAGTGCCATGAGTGGCAGTGTGTCACTGGGCTAGCATGTCAGGAACGTTCTTTACTCTGGCTTAATATATTTTTAATTTTTGGCATGGTCATTCAAGTTAAACTACCACTACTTACGATTCATCTGACAGAAGAAATTCCTTGCAGAATGATCTGCTAAACTACAACTAGGGATAATAAAGTATTGATTTACTGCTTTTGGTAAAAAGTCATAGAAGATATTCTGTTCCAAGATTGTCACTGGAATCACAACTAATGGGCTATATGGAGTCCTACTAGGGACGCTCGCACAACTCAAAGCTGTGACATCAGCATGGAATGCTGGTGATATCTGACTAAAGGCAGACAACTCAGTGCAGCACCCCCCCCCCCGGGGTAAATCTATCAAACATTACAGTTTTCTTTCTGTCTGAATGGACTACTTTTTATTTAATCTCTAAGGGGAGTGGGACCTCTTGGTGTTCATTTAAGAGCTCTGACATGAAATAAGCCCAGCCACCAAATGCTGTGGTGGACACACCCATCAACTGGGTCCCAATTCTTAAATGTAACTGCCCGAGCTTACAACGTGAAAGTAAGCATCTGATTGGTCAATGGAGGCCAGGTAATCCCCTGGCCAAACAGTGTAACTACTGAACACAAGGACTCCATCTTTAACTTCATTTGTCTCACAAACCTGATAAAACGTGGAAGGTCAAAAAATCAGATACCCCAAAAAAAAAAAACAAAGTTTTTGGAACCATGAAGTAGGTGGAATAAAATCCCTGACCTCTCTTCTGAGGGGCACTAGCCCAAATACTCCAATCTGGAATAAGTAGGTGACAGTTTGATCCTCTGCCTTCAGTTTCCTGGGATTGGTCAAAACTAAAGACTGGAAGAACCAGTTTCTGAAAGGCAATGTAGAGGACTAGAGAGCATAGCCTTGCAATATGATCTTCAGAACTCTGTTAAAGGTTAATGTTTTGGCCCATCTTTCACAAAAATTCTGTTGGTGATCCCCTAGGGTCTTGGGGGGGGGGGCAAGATGGGCTGGTGAATTCCCATACTTTAGACTCTGGCCCTTCCGTTGGTATCCCTGAAGCTTCTGTGGGAAAAAGAACCAGTTTTTAAAGTTCTTAAAACTCCAGTATGAACCTCTTGAGCGCAGATTTCTGTATCCTCAAAGGAAAAAAATTGACACTGGAGTGCTGAAAATTACCTGAGCCTTGACCTCTACATGATAACAGAGTTGTGCTAGACTTTGGACATGGGCAACTGACACTTTAGCCTTAGTATCATTAAGAATACCTTCACATTTTGTGCTGAAAAGTACGTTGCCTAAAAAAGGAACCCCACACTAACGTATGACAGGCCTGAATAAGACCCTGTCCCATTTGTTATGTAGAGAGAGTTAAATGCAAGGATCTGTTTGATCCTTTTCTGTTCTGTCTCCTGTCTGACTGCACAGTCAAATTTTCTTGTGAGACCTAGAAACTGACTACTCCGACAGTCTCACTACCCCCCCCCGCTATCTCTCAGCCTTCACTTGCTGTTTCTATCTTTTCTTTCCTCTTGCATATCTGAAGTTATAAAATATGTGTGAATATTTATGTGAAACTGGGATCCCTTGGCTTGAAAATGTATATGGTTATACTGTTGAAATAACTGCAAAAAGCTATTTGGAGCTCAAGGGGTTAACCCGAGATGCTGATTTGCAAACTCCTAGATCTCTGAACAAGAAGTCAGTTACGGGACACCATGTACTGTTTTGTTGCACCTGCAAGGAAGGAAACTGACAAGAACATTTTCTGAAAAACAGGATGCCTTCTTAACGAGTTCCCAAAGACTTATAAAAAGAGCAGAAATATTTTTGCTAGAGAGAGGGAGACAGACTGAAACTTGGAATTAGACATACCCTCAGATGAAGGACTTTATTTGCTCTGTTTGTTCCATATAACTGTTTACAAAGACAATACAATTATATTTTTTATTTTACTGCTATTGGAAAAATATGAAACGCTACTTGCGAATTTTATACCTGCTCTGGGTCTTCCTATGCTTCCTGGCCTGTGCCTCAATGACATAATGCAACTTGGAAGACTTTTCAGCTAACCAGTGGCACAACCAGACTGCTCTCATAGTAGCCTCTGCCACGACAGAGGGGCTAGCAGAAAGGTGCAACACATCTATAGCCAGCTCTCTAAAGAATATAGAAGCCAGATTAATTAAAAGACTCAAATCTTTCACCTTTCAATCCTCAGGAAAGCCATTCAACAGATTGGTTGCCCAGTCACAGAGTACCCATGCCAACAAGGCTGAGGCAGACACAAAACCCTAATAGCTGACCCTGCAGCGAAGTAAGTCCCCCTTACAGGTAGCATCTATTCTTGTGTACAATGAAAGTCACTGGATGAACTCCATCCAGACAAAGCTGCTTCAAACAATCTTTTTTATTTTCAAAAGTACACTTGATGGGCTACGTTTCATGGTGTTGCCACGTCATCATGCTCGCGTGCATTTCCTGATGAGATTAATATTTTTCAAAATTAATCATTTCTTTTATCTCCTTTTTTATCCAAAATACACTATGCCTACTCCCCCTGTGAATGCACCTCTGCCAGTACACTTGCCAGACATGCTGGGTGCTCAAACAATAGATTATAATCATCTCAAACTCTTTTATTGTGTATCATTTATACCAAAACAATCCCCTCAGTGTGACACCTCCATTGTGCACATGTTCTTTCTCCACCCAGCTCTTAGGGTTATTACAAAAACATGGACAGAGACCACCAATAATGAAACCATCCTCAACAAAATACAACACCTCGAACAGAGGGATATTAAATTAGAGTGGCATGCTCCATCACTGGGGAGTATGTCAAAAGCAAAAGAATTGCTCATGGACTCAGGGTTTTGGTAGAACCAAACCTTGGATTCATGACGATAGAACTAAATGAAAAGTGGACAGGGATTACGCAATAAATGTCCCACAAACTTCATGCTGGCACTAACTGAAGCAATAAAGAACAAAATAACCTGATGGTATAAATTCAAGAAACAAAAGAAAATTAAAAAAGTAGGCTACAGCACCAAGAATTCACCGCAGCACTGGAAAAAAAATAACTTGGAGTATGAGGATTATATTAAACAAAAGCTGAAGAAATTTAAATGAGATAGTTGATTATAGAGAAAACGGGGTACATAAATGGTTAATGAAGACAAGAGGACAAAACAGGCATTCATACTATACACAACAAACTACCAGATTCTGACAGTGGAGAAAGTTTTGTAATGACATCCTATGGCCCAGCAAGGCCAAGGGAAGGGGACCAGGAACCCCCCCTTTTTTTCTTTTTAAAGAAGAGAAGTCACTATACAGGGACAGCAATGCCATGAGACCTACATCAGAGCAACAAGAATAGAGGTACGGACCTCAGAAACAGGGGATGGCAGAGAGAATCCCAATACAGAGATACATGCCGGGAAGCAAGAGGAGGGGGGGGGTTGGTGGAGGAGGGAGAGAAAGAGGAGGAGGGGGGGTGGTGTTGGTTATAGGGGCAGAAAGAGGAGGAACAGGTAATTTTCAACCTCAGTGGAAAGGAAATATCAGCGATAGAAACCTATGTTTTAAGAAAGGGGCTTTCTTTTTCCCCAGCAAGAGACTGACACATTTCAATTCGAAATTGACATACAAAAATTTTATAGAAAAATATGGTCAGCTGACTGGTTTGGTACTAGATCACAAGAACAGACCACAAAAAAAAAAAACAAAAAAAAAACCAGATGAGATGAGCATTAGGGGGGAAGTCTAGTTTCACACTCCCTAGAGGCACAAATACAGTGGAGAGTTATATTAAAGTTGTAGATAAACAGATCAAAAAGATGTGCACTGAGGAAAATAAGAGACCAAAATGGAACAATTTAACAAGGAGACAAAGAAACTTTACAAAACCTGGAGAATGATAAAACCATTATTATCAAACCGGCAAACAAAGGGGGAGGTATTGTTCTTTGAAAATATGAGGATTATAAGGCAGAATGTCTCAACCAATTGGGAGACTCAGAGAAATATGTGGAACTAGACCAAGATCCCACTAATAAGATTAAGGTGGAGATGCAGGATCTTTCAGAGCTGAGAACAGATATGGGATGGCCAGCTGAGGAAGAAGCAGACACGTTAGTCAATAAGAACCCAAATAAAACCTTGTTCTATGTACTATCTAAGGTACATAAGAACCCATAGAAGCCACCAGGATGCCCGATTGTCTAGGGAAGAATTCTCTATTACAACCACCATCTAAGTATGTGAACTACCATATACAACCTGAGGTAGAGAAAATGGATATCTATATTAAAGATACGGGACATGTGATTAAATTAGCGGAAGAGATAAATCAAAACTGGGACTGGGAAAACATTCTGCTGGTAACATTTGACATCCAAGACCTCTACATGAGTATTAAACATGATGGAGGATTGAATGCACTACTAGCAGCACTGAATGGAAGGGAGGATAAACATCCCCTCGAGTGAGTTTTTACACCAACTAGCTGAGATGGTGTTAGCAAAGAATTTCTTTAAATTTGAAGGTTTTTTATTTACCTCTTAGTCCAAGGCACAACGATGGGGAGTACCATGGCCCCATCATATGCCAACATTTTCATGTGGGAATTTCAGAAGGCACATATATTGGATGTCACCAGCAACCCCTTCTTCCGGCACATACTGTTCTGGAAAAGATTTATTGATGACATACTGGTATTGTGAAATAGCATAACCAGTGATTTTGACAGATTTGAACAATACATGAACACAAGAAATGACAGTGTGAAATTGACAATGACAGCAGATGGCTCTCGGATACCTTTCCCAGATTTACTTATCTATAAAACAGAAAAAGGCTTGGAAACCACTTTATACCTCAAACTGACTGACAGAAACACAACACTACATTATACAAGTTACCATGACCTGAGATTAAAATGCAGTATACTGAAAGCACAGATCATAAGAGTGAAAATAAACTGTAGTGAGAATACAGAATATTAGAGTGTTGCAGAGGACATGGCTAATAGATTTATAGATTGAGGGTACACCAGACCCCTGATAATGCATGCAGTATATGAAGTTGAAGGAATGAGTAGAGAATAGCTTCTCTCAAACAAATCAAAGAAAGAAACAGATAATAGAACAGTATTATCTACCAGCTACAGCCATTTAAACAATAAAATAAGAGACAGTCATAAATAACTGGCATATCATACAGGCAGGTGATATGGAGAATCAAAGGTTTAGGGATATACCCTTAATAGCCTCAAGGAAGAACTAAGCAATCAAAGATAGATTAATTCACATGTTACACAAGAAAGACACAACACAAACTAAACAACTCATACTGGGACCACTAAAGAATGGAAGCTTCCGGTGTGGCTGCTGCTTCCAATGTGGTAACACAAGAGGAAAGACATTATAGTAAACGGAGTCCACTCCTAAGAAAGACGGGTCAATAGTGGGATACCGCAGGGTTCAGTATTGGGACCGGTCCTTTTTAATGTCTTTAAAAGTGATATTGCAGAGGGACTGGAAGGAAAAGTATGCCTCTTTGCAGACACAAAGATCTGCAACAGGGTTAAGGGGTGGAAAGGATGAGAAGGGACTTGACAAGGTTGGAGAAATGGTCCAAAGTATGGCAGCTTCAATTCAATGCAAAGTAATGCACCTGGGAAACAAAAATCCAGGGGAAAAGCACACAATTTGGGGGGGGGGAGAGAAGAGGTACTAACAACAACAAAAATGGAAAGGGACCTTGGAGTAGTCATAGCAGATGACCTAAAGGTAAGCAAGCAATGTGAAAAGGTAGTAAGGAAAGCAGCCTGGGGGGATACTGGGATGTATCTGGAGAGGCATCCCCATTAGAAAACAGGAAGTTATCCCTCGGTACAGACAGTTGGTGAGCCCCCATCTGGAGTACTGCATCCAGTTCTGGAGATCCATTTCCGCAAGGACAGACGGGATGGAGGCAGTCCAGAGGAGGGCAACTGAAGTGGTGCAGGGTCTGCACCAGAAGCCATACAAAGAGAACCTCAAGGAGCTTAATATGTATACCCTCGAGGAAAGGAGGGAAACTTTCAAGTACCTCAAGGGAATCAACAAAGTCCAAGAGGTAGCATCTTTCAGAAAAAGAGATTTGCAAGAACAAGGGGCCCAATTTGAAGATAGTGGGGAGGACAGCTCTGGAGCAATGTGAGGAAATATTTTTTCACAGAGAGGCTAGTGGACGCATGGAACAGCCTTCCTTGGGAGGTTGTGGGGTCAAAAACAATGGGGGAATTCAAGAATGCATGGGACAGACACAAGAAAATTCGGAAGAAGTAGGCTGTTGGTTAACTACAATCTACAGTTTAATTAATAGGTGGGGAAATGGGCAGACTGGGTGGATCAAGTGGTCCTTATCTGCCATCAAAGTATGTTTCTATGTTTTGAGCATCCTTTTATAAATGTGAAATATTACATGAAACATATAACATGCACTATGGACCATATTGTGTATGCCCTTCAATGCCAATGTGATTGGATCCATATGGGCAAGACAACAAGAGAGCTTAAAACCCACATCAGCATGCACAAAAGCGATATTTGCCTACAAAACAAAGACTCCTCAGTTGTGAGACATTTTAATGAGGCAGGACACTCCATCTCATCCCTCAGATTCTGGGACTGGAACAAATTACAGAACCTTCAAGAAAGGATATAAAATGGGACAATATCCTATGCAAAAGGTAAGTGTTTTGGATCTTCACTCTGGACAGTATGAATACCAGATTTGGGTTAAATGAGGAATGCAACTGGCATTTGTATCAATGACTTAAGAACATTTGAAAGCACATTTGTGATGCCTTACAAATGTATAATATATTTTTGGAGTACGACTTTATGTAATACTTGAAGAGGAACTGTTCCAGCTGCTTTCCTGCCTTTGGTGGGTGCCCTCCCTCCCATCCTTAGACTTTTTCTGCACTACTGCACTTGGATTTTACAATAAAATGACAGTAGTAGTTAAGTGTTTATAGATCACCCCAGAAAGTTAAGTGAAGAAAGGAAAAGGACATTAAAAACAATATAAACAGATATTTTAAATAAAAAAAATATAAAAAAACAGTAGGCACTTTAGCCTCGGGTGGGGGACGAACCACCGTTGAACTAACTCCTGTGGCACTGTGATCCACAATGAACAGCTACCCAACAGTGCCATGGTGGAGTCAGCTCACTGCAGCCAAGCTGTTCAAATGGCCTTTCCTGGAGGTGGAGATAAGTCAGAAATGTCATCCATGATGTCTGGAATCCCCCCCCCCCCAGCACCACCACCACTTGGCAGTATAAAAACTGCGTAGGCAACAGCTATGGCGGCTCCAAACACAAAGGAGTCAACCGATACCGACGCCTGCAAAGAACTTTCCCCGAGTACCTCTCTAAGCAGAGAACGCGTTTATGTTTAAATAGCTTTTATGGTACTGAATGATTATAGAGGTTCTCTATATTTATTTGCCCTAGTGTGAAGCTGTGTTAGTGCTATTTAAGGGAGAAAAATTCAGAAAGTCAAAAGTCTTGCGACATGAAAAACATTAAGAATGCATATATTAAGCAGCAGGAGATGCTGGCTCATACTGAATATGTAGGAAAGGTTCCAGGAAGCACCCGTCCTGTGTTTGTGGATGCAAGATTGTTAGAAACTGAAGGGCAGTATTTGCTTACCAAAACAATAAGGAAAAGAGCAGTTTTGCTCTAATAGCATGTAGCTTGTGATAAAGTAATGAAGTAAATGGCCTTTGAGAAGGAAGTAGAGATAATGAAGCACAATGTATAAACCAGGCACAGTGGAAAACACTGTGAGAAAATGGGGAATACTGAGTATGCACTGTTTACCATTAATAAATGGTGGGAAGTAATTGCATATTTAATGAGAAATATAGTCTATAGAAAGGCTTTATAAAAGGTTAACAATGAAGGAATGTTTTACTTTTTGAAACACAATGATGGTTAGTGGCATAATAGAGCGAAAGAAAGATAAAGAAACAATTTGTAACAATCTTAGGTGAAGACTGGCTTCTCGTTTAAATATGGAAAGAAAATACACATTGTTTTTAAAAAAATGATAGGAGGTTGCAGTATTGAATGCAACTTAAAACTACAGTGTCATAAAGACTTTAGTAAATACAACAGACAAAACAGAGTATATAATACAGTTAATAAATTCATAGATAATTTAGAATTAGTTTACTTTATAAGAATTGTAAATACATTAAAAGTCAAAAATTACTATGCACAATGGAGGTATCATACATAGGAGTTTTTGGTGTAAATAATATAGAAGCAAAGAGTTTGAGATGATTATAATCTATTGTTTGAGCACTCAGCATGTCTTGCAGGTGCAGGGATTTATTTAACTCTAAAAATTGATTAGCGTTTTGCTTATAAAAGTGCTAAATCTTTGTGAAAATGCATAACTCTTGCCTCACTGTGTTTAACAAACACAGCACTTCTAGAAAATCTATATAAATACTTTCTGTACAGTTAGCATAGTCCCAAGAAAAAAACTGCTAATCAATTATTTAAAACCCTGAGGTGTACTGGCAGAGGTGCATTCACAGGGGAAGTGGGCACAATGCCAGACAGTGTGTTTTGGATAAAAAAAGATATAAAAGAAATTATTAATTTTGAAAAATATTGTTCTCATCAGGAAATACATGAGGGCCTGATGAAGTGGCAACACTGTGAAAGGTAGCCCATCAAGTGTACTTCTGAAAATAAAGTGTTTGAAGCAGCTTTGTCTGAATTGAGCTCATCCAGTGACTTACTGTACAAGAGAACAGATGCTACCTGTAGGGGGACTTGCTCCACTGCAGGGTCAGCTATTAGGGTAGTGTCTCTGCCGCAGCCTTGTTGGCATGGGTACTCTGTGATTGGGTAACCAATCTGTTGAATGACTTTTCTGAGGACTGAAAGGTGAATTGCAATTCAAGACTTTACATTTACCCAAATCCAGCTTGTCTTACCAATTATGGTGGCTAGATCCCCAGAAACAAATTTAACCCCTAAAATCTGCAGTCAGATACCCACTATTGAAGTGATTGTGAGTGCAAGTGTTCCCAAGGGCCTACCCAGACGTTTCTTAATGTTCAGGGCCCCACCCTGAAAACAGTCCAGAAAGTCTGATCCATTTGAGAAAATGCAGGACAGACCATTCATCTTCCACTAGCAATCACACACCATCCCTGTATGCAAGAGCTTTACAGCCGACCAGTCCTGCCTCATTACATAAAGGTAAAACACGACAGTCTTGTTCAAATTTCCTCGAGAGGATCTAGGCACAGGATATACAATATGGAGCTTAGGGGGCGCCCTTGGTGCACTTTAGAAATCTTGCCAGCTTCACCAACCCACCCCTTAATTACTGGAGAAACTGATGAATTTTGGTAGATACATTGGATCTATGCTAGAAGGTGAACTGGGAATCTGTAACTCCTAAGCCCAACCCATAGAGATATTCATGTGAAAAATTAAGTGTTTTGTGTTGATCCAAAGACAGCAAGAGTCCCTGCAACCTGTCTGAATTCCCTCTTTCTTTTTGTATCATAAGTTTATTATGTTTTTTTCATACACCATACAAGTATAATCATTTAAGGTGATACAACATTATAGGTACAGTACATCCTCCTCCATGTGAGGTGATGTCAAAGTGCAGTACACTTCAATCACTGACATTTGTGTTGTTACTAAGTTAATACTTACATGGTATATTATTAAAAGTAAAAAGAAACTAGAATCACAAGGAGCTTCGACTGTACCTTCTTAATAAAAAAAAAGACAAAACACAGCCAACTTCATTGCCAGTAGTCTACCCTGTGATCTGTGAGGAAATAAAGGAATAAAAATGTGCTTTGCCTTGACTCTGTATATGTCTCGCTGTGTTTTATTTCTGCTAGAATTTTCATAAGAATTCTGTAGTGCAGATGGTCATTTATTTAACCATCCATTAAAGACCCACTATATATTCTCCTCTCTCCCTCCAGTGTATGCATTTGGGATCCTCTAGGACGTCTATCCCTCCCGAAGGAGTGTGGCTTCCCCCAATGTTAGGGTGGTCATGTATGTTGCCCATGTATGCAGGAATCTTTCCTCGTGCCCTTTTAACACATAAGTTAGTCTGTCCACCGAGAGTGCCCTCAGAGTCAGGGTTTTCCACTGATCAACTGTGGGAACATTCCCAGTGACCCACAGGTGTTGCATTCCTTGTCTGGCTACTACCAGGAGTATTCTGATCTGTCTGGGATGCAATTTCCATTCTCCTGTCCAGCCACCCCCAGCAATAATGATTTTGGGGATGCCTCCAATTGATATCCTGCTATTTTATTCAACTCAGTAATCACCCCTCTCCAGTATTTCTGTATTCCTGTGCATTCCCAGTAATAATGCATCCAGGTACCCGAATTCCTTTTTTTGACAATATCTTGCAGGAGGATAAGGTGCTCGTGGACAGCCCTTCCAAGAACAGAGCAGGTCTCTGACTGGATTAACAGATGCCTTGACACCTGCAACAATCTAAATGTCAACATTTTGTGTTAATATCTTAAGATCTGTGTTCAGGAGACTGACAGGTCTCCAATTATTCAGATCAATGTTTTTCCTCTATTCTTATACAAAAGACTAATAGGCCTTCTTTCATACTAGTACTAGCAGCAGGATGATGGCAGGCTGCCAAAACAAAGATTATGAGCGGGACCTTCAAGTCACCTGAGCCCTTTTCTTCACTGCACCAGCAGCCCAGGAATGATTGGCTCCACTCCACAACTCACTATAGATGCAGACCAGTCTGCCAGGAGTTGTGAGGTGGGACATTACCACCCCCCCACCCAAAAGCACTGATCGCTGCAAAAGAACCATCAGAGCCAGAGCCCCAGATAACGCTGCTCACCCTGACCAGCCAATCAATAGGAGCTTAGGCTGCCAAAACAAAGACTGAGTGGGACCTTTAAATCACTTGAGCCCTTTTCTTCACTGCACCAACAGACCAGGAACAATCAGCTCCACACGGGAGTTCACTACAGCCACAGACCAGTCTGTCAGAGGTCATGAGATGGGACATTTCCAGACCTCCCCCCCTCTCCAGTGATCACCACAAAAAGGATCATCAGAGCCCGAGCCCCAGTTGAAGCAGCTTCACTTGACCAGCCAATCAATCGAAGCACAGGCTGCCAAAACAAAGACTCTTGAGTGGGACGTTTAAATCACCCTAGTCCTTTTCTTCACTGCACCAACAGCTCGGGAATGATCGGCTGCACACCAGAGCTCACTATAGCTGTGGACCAGACAGCCAGAGGTCATGAGGTGGGGCACTGGCAGACCTCCCTCCCAAATGATCACTGCAAAAGGACCATCGGAGCCAAAGCACCAGCTGAGGCCGCTCCCCCAGACCAGTCAACCAATCTGAGTGCAGGCAGCTCTTTTCCCTCCTATAAACTGCAACATGGTGCTGCAAGTGGGCCTCTGCATAGCAGATCGACATGGTAAGATTGTAGAATAAGGGCATCTACCATGGCTGTCAGCCATGGCGACAGCTGTCGGCCGGAGACTCTGCCCAATTGTGTCATGGTAAATGGGTAACTTGGAGAACATAATTCCTGCTTATTTTGGGACTCATGGGGTAAGAACTGCTGTGTCTATTTCCAATGCACAAAGCTTCTGTTCTCTGGGCTGCTGCTCCCTCTACAACTGCCGGTTTGTTAACAAGGATTAAAGACCTGTAAGGATACTCACATCTATGCAGCCCCCCTAATAAAGAACAATTATGTAAGAACTTATCATAACAGTAGCTCTTCAAGGAGATCTCAAATCAGCTAACACTGTAGGAATCTTCAACATCGGTGAAGAGGAATCCACACGGAAGATTTTTAGCTGTACAACAGGGGCCGCCCACACTGTCAATCTCACCAACCTTATATAGGCATGAGTGGCCCCGCTTCCTCCTCGGAGACTAAGGGAGCTAGGCTCTTGCCATGGGGAACCAAAGAGAGAGAGGTGCCCAGATGTAAAAGAAAGGCTGAATACACCAGATACCCAGTTCCTGGACAGGAGCCCTGGAAGGGGTAGTGGGAAGGAAATCATACCTGATGATTGAGATCTGCTGTAAGATCTACTGTTATGTTAAGTTCTTGCGTCACTGTTCTATCTTCTTCGGGGGTATCTCAGTCATCAAGTAACACCGCAGGAATGAGTTCCAAGCAGTTACAAGTGCATAACAGACAGTCTGAGATGAGGGCTCTCCATAAACTTAAGACAGGAGTCCCTGTAACACAGCCCTGCCAAATCCTGCATGGGCTTTAGAGGCAATGTCCAGACTGTAGTGCTTGGTGAAAGTATGGACTCTACTCCAGGTGGCAGCCGCACAAATGTCAGTGGCTAAGACCCCTCGGAAACATGTCACCGGAGTAGCCATTCCTCTGGTGGAATGAGCTTTGACAGCACCAAACAAATCATTGACATACTTGTTGTAGCAGAACACAATGCAATTTGCCAACCATTTGGATAAACATTGCTTAGAAACTGAAACGTTCTCTCCACCTGGTGTGAAGGAAACAAACAACTGCTTCGACTTTTTGGACTCCTTAATCCTAAGCAGGTAGTACTTCAAAGTTCTGAGCACATCTAACATGTGGAGCAGTGATTCCCCTCGACTGGCATGCTCAGGAAAATAAACAGAAAAATACATGGACTGATTAAGCGTAAACTCTGAAACCACCTTGGGGAGAAACTTAGGATTTGTGCGCAAAGACACCAGTCTTTGTGAAAAATCAAATAAGGCTCCACACATCTGAGGGCCTGAAACTCTGAAATTCTTCAAGCATAAGTAATTGTAACTAAAAACAACACTTTCCAAGAAAGAAAAAGTGCAAAGCACAAGTTGCAATTGGTTCAAAAGGGGAGAGAGTCAACTTCTCCAAAACAAAACTGCTAGGGGAGCACCATACTAGATCTGGTAATGACAAACGGGGAAGGGGTTGAGGAGGTGGAGGTCAGGGAAAATTTGGGGGACAGTGACCACAGGGCGGTAAAGCTTTAAAATTCAGTAAGGGACAGTTAAGTGCATTTCAACCACTAAGGTGCTAGACTTTAGGAAGACAGATTTTAGGAGGATCATAGAAATTGTAAGGAAGGAACTAGAAGGAAAGGAGAACGTGGATGATATGGGGGAGCTGTGGGGGAAAATTAAGGGAGGAATATTGAAGGCGAAAGAACTACGCTTTAGGATGATGAGCAAAAAAAAAAAAAGAAGGGGAGGAAACCACTTTGGCTCATAAAGGAGGTGGGGGTAGAAGTTAGGGAGAAAAAGAGGGCATTCACGGCATATAAAACTCAAAGAGAGACGGAGGTATACGAGGGAAACTGGAAAAAATAATCAGAAGGGCAAAGGCTGATACAGAGGAGAATATCACGAGGGAGGCGCAAAGGGGGATAAGAAATTTTTTTTAGATATGTGAGCGACAGAAGGAAGGGGAAGATGATGATTATTAGACTCTGAGGGAAAGGGGGGTAATGATAGAAGGGGATATGGAAAAGGCTAATGTTCTGACTTGATTACTTCATATTAGTCTTCATGGTGGAGAAGGGGAAAGGGCCAGAGTTGGAAGTCAGAGGAAGGGAGGGCAGGGAAGTGGACTTGGGTCCATTCATGGTGGACAGGATATTGGATGAACTGGGGAAACTGCAGAAGGATAAGGCGAGGGGCCCGGACAGGATTCACCCAAGAGTGCTCAAAGAGCTGAAGCAGGTGTTGGCGGCACCACTCACAAGGTTATTTAACCTGTCACTGGACAAGGGAAGGGTTCCTGGTGACTGGAAAAGAGCTGAGGTGGTGACATTGCATTGGGGGGAGACCAGGAAACTACTGCCTGTGACAGGGTTGAATAGGACCCTGTCCCAGTTGTTATGGAGAGCTTGACTGCAGGGATCGGTTCTGTTTTTCCTTTCCTTTGCGCCACCAAATTTTCTTATGAGACCTAGGACTTGATCACCCCAGTGGTCTTGCAGTTCTTTGCCTCTCAATCTTCCCTTGCTGTTTCTGTCTTTTTCTCCCTTGCCTATCTGCTGGTATAAAAATATATGCAAATCATGTGGAAATGTAACCGATATTGGGATCCATTTGTTTAGAAAATATACAATGTTACTGTTGAAATGTACGTAATTATAGTATGAGATGATTGCAAAAAGCTATTGGGAACGCAAGGGGTTAACCTGAGAGCAGATTTTAAGCCCTTCTTCAGAAGCGGTGGAGAAGGGGCCTCAGTTCTGGGACATTGTGTTCTTATTGCACCTGCCTGAAACATACAAGAACATTTTAGAAGAAACAAAACAAAACAGGATGCTTGTAAAGGAAAACTGTGGAAAACAGTGCTGGCAATTACAAGGGCTGCAAAAACACCAAATTAACAACCTATACATTTTACCATGACTGCAGCTAACCTTTGCAGAGTTATTTCTTATCTGTATGGTGGTCCTGGAGGCACCATTTCGAAAGTGCCACCGCACAGGAAGGCAGAGTGTGACCTTGGTACCTCCCAGATCATCCTGTTGTGTGCCGGAATGCTTGTTCATGATGATCGAGGCACATTTACATGGAGTAAAAATAAACAGTGTACCATGTAGAGGTCTTTGAACTGTACCTCTAGAAGCAATCCCCGTTAAAAACAGAGCAGTGTAAGGCAGTTAAATTCGTTATTAAAGTTCCAGCTCCGAGTTCGGGCATGCGCGGTAGCGCCTAGTGCTACTGCGCATGCCCAAACTCGGAGCTTAGACACTACTGCACATGCCCAAACTCAGGATCACCATTTCGGGCAGCCAGAAGATTCAGAGTCAGTGCGACAAGGCAGTGGGGAAGGCACTCAGAATGTTGGCATGCATAGGGAGGGGCTTTACAAACAGGAGAAGGGAGGTGATCATGCCACTATACAAAACCTTGGTCAGACCGCACCTGGAATATGAGGTACAGTTCTGGAGGCCATACTTACAAGGGGACAAGGACTGGCTGGAGAGGGTCCAGAGAAGTGCTACCAGAATGGTAAGCGGGCTGCAGGAGAAGTCATACAAGGAGAGACTAGGTGAGCTGAGCCTGTACATACTGGAAGAGAGAAGGGACAGGGGGACATGGTTGAAACATTCAAATACTTCAAAGGCATAAATAGGGTGAGGGTTGACAATATCTTCAGACTGAGCGAGAACAAATCCACTAGGGGGCATGCATTGAAACTCGAGGGGGGGCAGATTTAAAGGTGACATCAGGGGGAATTCTTTACTGAGAGGGTGGTGGGGTCATGGAACAGACTGCCGGAATGGGTGGTGGAAGCTGATTCAGCAGGCAAATTTAAAAAAGCCTGGGATACATACATGGGCCTAATCAACATGGGGCAGACAGAAAATGGAGGATGGTGGTCTTCCTAGATGAGGGGACTCAAGCTGACTGGAGGGACTGGGGTCTTTTTCTGCTGACAAATTTCTCTGTTTCTATGTAAAATTCAAATCCCAAGCCAGGACAGGAGACTGGATAGGGGGTTTCAGATGCAACATGCCCCTTTATAAAAGTACAGGAGACATCCACATCCAGCTGAGCAACTCAGCGATCACCCATGGGCTCATGAAAGGCAGAAATAGCCAAAAGGTGCACCTTGAGAGAGGAGTACTGAAGACCTGGGTGAGTGTGAGATCAGGTAGTCCAGGATATGATTCATCGAGCAGGTAAAAGGGTCTAAGCTATGTTTGGCAGCCCAGATGGGAAACCGCTTCCACTTCATGGCATATGTAGCTCGAGTGGAAGGCTTCTGGGCAGCCACTAGGACGTCCGCCACCCTGTTAGAGACCCCGAACGTGGCAATGGTTATGTTCTAAGCAGCCAGGCATGCAGATGGAGGGACCAGAGGTTGGGATGGACCAGGGTCCCCTGATCCTGGGTCAGCAGATTCCTGCAAAAAGGAAGAGGGACCAAAGGTTCTTCTGCCATCTGCTGAAGGAGAGGGAACCGTATCTGGCGAGGCTAGAATGAAGCTCCCAGAATCATGCTGGCCCCCTCCATCTGCAAGTTGATTAGCACCCTCTGAATCAGTGAAAACAGAGGGAATGCATAAGGAAACCTCCCGCTCCAAGAGAGGGACAATGCATCTCTCCAGAAAACTCCAGGCCCTGGATCTGGCGAGTAGAAATTGGGCAGTTTTGCATTGAGTGGGGATGCAAAAAAGGTCCAACTCTGGCTGACCCATCTGTCAAACAAGTCTTATGCAAAGGATGAGAGAAGCTCTCACTCGTGCATGCTGGACAAAGTCCTCCTGAGACTGTCTGCCAAGGTGTTTAGTACACAAGGCACATGGACTGCAGAGAGCAGACTGTGATCTAATGCCCAATACCACACTCTCATGGTCTCCTTGCAAAGGGGGGTATGAATGAGTCCTCCCCTGCTTGCTGATGTAGTATACTAGGCTTAGATTGTCTGACTGCATCAGCAGTTGTCCCGGAGCAAGGTGTTCCTGAAAATCCTGCATGGCATAGAGCACTGCTCTCATCTCCAGGACACTGATATGCAGGGAGGCTTCTCATTGAGACCAAGAGTCCTGGGTCTGGAAGGGACCCACGTGCACTCCCCAGCCCAGACCTGAGGCATCTATGGTTAAGATCTGATGCTGGAAGAAGATCTGGAAAGGGATACCTTGAAGTAGATTCAAGGGGTCCATCCACCACTACAGTATCTTGCGTACTGGGGAAGAGACCAGGACTGGTTGTTCTAGCTCATCCATGCGCTGGTCCCACTGTAACTGGAGGGTACGCATATGGAGCCTGGCCAGCGGAGCAGTGGGTATGGCTGCTGCCATCAGGCAGAGCACTCTAAGGAATACCCTCTCAGGAATGTACAGACTCTGGGCAACTTCCTGAGTCTGGCCTATGAGGCACTCTGCCCTGTTTTGGAGCAGGAAGGCCTTCCCCTGCTTAGAGTCCAGAACCACCCCTATATACTGCAACCTTTGGGACAGTATTAAAACTGACTCGAGTATGCAGATTGTAATGCCCAGGGAATGGAAGAGATGGAGAATTCACTCCGGAGTCAGCAAAAGCTGTTCCCTGGACGGGGCCTTCAGGAGCCAATCATCCAGATAAGAGAAGACATACAGTGCCTCCCTTCTGAGAGCTGCTGTGACCACTGCTAAGTGCTTGGTAAGGACCCGCAGGACAACAGGACCCAGAAGGTAACAGTAAACGAAGTACACTATGAAGAAAGGGGGGTTACTAGCGGAGTACCACAGGGTTCAGTATTGGACTGGTCCTCTTTAATGTCATTATAGGAGACATTGCAGATGGGCTGGAAGGAAAAGTATGCCTCTTTGCAGATGACACAAAGATCTGCAACAGGGTTGATGCACAAGAAGGAGTGCAAAGGATGAGAAGGGACTTGGCAAGATTGGAGGAATGGTCAAAATATGGCAGCTTAGAGTCAATGCAAAAAAGTGCAAAGCAATGCACCTAGGAAACAAAAAACCCAGGGGAAGAGTACACAGCGGGGGGGGGGAAGGAGGTACTAACAACACCACAAATGGAAAGGGACCTGGGGGTAGTCATATCAGATGACCTTAAGGTAGGTAAGCAATGTGAGAAGTCAGTAAGGAGGGCTGGTGGGATAGTGGGATGCATAGGGAGAGGCATCACAGGATAGAAAACAGGAAGTTGTTATCCCTCTGTACAGACAGTTGGTGAGACCCCATCTGGAGTACTGCATACAGTTCTGGAGACCCCATCTCCGCCAGGATGGAGGTAGTCCAGAGGACGGCAACTAAAATGGAGCAGGGTCTGCAACAGAAGCCATACAAAAAGAGACTAAAAGTGCTTAATATGTATACCCTTGAGGAAAGAAGGGGGACGACATGATAGAAACTTTCAAGTACCTCAAGGAATCAACAAAGTCCAAGATGGGAGCATCTTTAAGAAAAAGAGATGTACAACAACAAGGGGGCACAATTTGAAGATAGAGAGGGGAAGGCTCATGGGCAACATGAGGAAGTACTTTTTCACAGAGAGGGTGATGAATGCATGGAACTGCCCTCCTGAGGAGGTTGTGGGGTCAAAAACAGTGGGGGAAAAGAATGCATAGGACAGACATAAAGCAATCTTAGTGAGGGGTAGGAGGAAGTAGGGTGTTAGATAACTGGAATCTGCAGCTTATCCAATAGGTAAGAAATGGGCAGACCGGGTGGGCCAAGCGGTCCCCATCTGCTGTGAAAGTCTATGTATTCTATGTTTCTATGTAGTGCAGAGGACAAACCAAAGGGCAGCACTTTGAACTGATAATGCTCGCCCTGAAAGGTGAAATTGAGAAACTTCCTGTGAGGAGGAAAGACCGAAATGTTCAGGAAAGCATCCTGCATGTCCAGTGAACAGAGCCAGTCCCCTGTTTTGAGGAGGGGCATTAGGCCTGGCAAAGCTGCCATCCCAAACTTCTTGTACTGGATATATAGACTGAGGTCCTTTAGATCTAGAATACTGTACACCTCAGATTTCTGGTCTTTTTGAGAACCAGGAAAAACCTGGACTAAAACCCCTTGTTTCACTGGTGCCTAGGCACTGGCTTGATGGTCTGCTTGTGCAGAAGAAACTGCATTTCCTCCTGGAGAACAGACAGGTGAGATGGGTAACAGGAGGGTGGAGGAGGGGTTTCTGGAGGCTGCTCGATTAGCTCCAAGGTGTGACCCTTTTCTATAATCTGCAGAATCCATGCATCCGACGTTATGGCTCTTCATTGATTCAGATGGAGAGAGAACTGACCTCCGACCACCACCTTCTGGTCCAGGACCAGTGGAGGGGGGCCAGCAAGGAGTTAAGCAGAGATGAAGCCAGCCACAGGGGCAGGTCCCTCACTTCTATAATAATGGGCAGGAGAAAAGGAGGAGTATAAGTGTGCACAAGTTTGAAAGTCAGGCAGAGGGTGGGGAATTGCAGCCTGGCTTCAAAAGAAGGCCAGCCTAGTGACCCAAGGACAGTGCAATGGAGATTTCTGGCATTAGTTCCAAGGGCAAATCGAGCTATCCTGTGGTAAGACTGTTTTAGCTTGTTAAGGGTGGAGACCTGAGCTGAATGGAGGATTGGTGCACCATAGAAGATAACTGGAGGTAGGAAGGAGGAGGCAATGATAAGTCGGGAGGCAGGCTTAAGATAAGCCTTGAGGTGGTGTAGCATTCAGAGCTTCTGTTGGAGGGTCTTGACCACTGAGGAAACATGGGTGTCAAAGGTGAGGTGGGAGTCCAAAGTCAAGTCCAGATATTTAAAGGACTGAACCATTTCAAGAGGGTCGCCCTGAGAGGAGCAGATTAATAGTGCGGATGGGGTGGGAGGCTTAGGGGTCCAATGGAAGAAGAGCATCGATTTTGTTTTCTTAGCATTTAGCACCAGGAGGTTATTAAGAAACCAAGTCTTGAAGTTCAGGAAATGCTGCTGGAGAAGGTGGTTTAACATGGCATGGTCAGACTAGGACCGGTAGGAGGATGGCATCGTCTGCATATAATTGAACCGACGTACCCCCACAATGTTGTGGAAGCTCATTGATAAATAAGGAGAACAGGAGTGGACCAAGAATAGATCCCTGAGGGATCCCATTCTTTATGGCACTGAAAGGGGAAGTCTGGCCGGGCCCATTTGACACACTGAGTATGGCCGGTAAGGTAGTTTGTGAACCAATTCATAGCTAGGGTATCGAGTCCAAAGGTGAGTAATGTATGCAACAGATTATGATTAACAAGGTCAAAAGCCTTGGTGAGGTCAATAAATACTGCACTAGTCACAAGGCCTTTGTCCATACTGCTAAGGATGTCAGAAGTAACAGTGAAGAGGGCTGTGTGGGCAATATGTGATTTTTGGAAGCCATGCTGTAACATGGAGATAGTGTTTTTCAGTTCAAGATATGCAGAACCTCTTTCTGGGTGGCCAATTTAAGGTGGAAGGATTGATTACTATCAGTGGAAGTTGGGGAGGGTGGCTGTGGAGCATGTGTCGGTAGGGAGGTCTTATATTTAGATAGGTCCGTGAAGGTTAAATTAAATTCTGTAGCAACTGAGACAGGGTCGGTGATGACCTCAGAGCCATTAAGGAGCATGGTGTAGGGTGAGGAAGTGGGTTTGCCCTGAAGTATGGCATTTATCAGTCCTCAGAATTCTTTGGGGTTAGAAACACAGCCTATGACAGCAAATAAGGATCGCGTGGTTCACCAAAGTCTGCCCAATTCCCTACCTATTGGATAAGCTGCAGATCCTCGTTAATCAACAGCCTACTTCTTCCTACCCCCACCAGAATTACCTTATGTTTGCCCAAGGCATTCTCGAATTCCCCAACTGTTTTTGAACCCATGACCTCCTCAGGAAGGCCATTCCACGCGTGAAAAAGGAGAGAGAGTGGTGGTTAGAGAGGTTATTGGTTTGGAGGGTACACAGGTTTGGCCGAGTGGATCTGGGACTTACATTGGTTACGAAGGTGTCCATAGGCCTGCCAGTCAGATTGCATGCCAGAACTCTGGTATACCTTCCATGCAGTATCACGTGCAGGCTTGAGAGCTCTTAGATCCTAGGGGAGAGCCAAGGGGCAGTAGCCCCCTTGGTCCTCCGCTTAACCAAGGGTGCGTGATGGTTGACCATAGAATTGAAGATGTTAGCAAAGTATTCTAGGGCTAGGTTGACATCAGATAGACTGTTGACTGGGGACCAGTCACCTTCAGAGGGAGAGGTTAGGAAGTCTTGGGGACAGAACAAGGTCATATCCCTAGAGAGCATTATTTTGAAGGGTGGATTTGGGAAATTATTCCTCCAGACACAAAAGGTGGGGAAGTGATCACTCAAGGCATCTGACAGAATGCCAGAGGCTTTAATGTGCTCGGGGTTGTTAGTAAGAACCCAGTCAAAAAGAGTATGGTGACCAGATTTATTGTTAAGCCTGGTAGGATCGCTAATGAGCTGGAAAGATGCAAGTCAGATGGAGCACTGTGAACAGAACCCAGCTCAATGCCTAGCCAGTTGCAATTAAAGTCACCACATAAAACCAAATCTGTGGGCAGGAGAGAGGTCCAGGAGTTAAGGAGGGAGTACTGGGAGGGACATACAGTAGATGCACCCAATAATTAGTTTTTATGTTCGTCGTGCGTGCAAGCGCAGATGAAGATGTTGCTATAGTGGGGTGTGGGAGGGGTACATCCACTGGAGAGCTCTGTTCAAGGGGCAGGTATTCTGGCAGGCAAATCAGAAGGCAGGCTGCTGATGACTCACTTTCTGTTTTCTGGGCAGAATTGCCAAGGTTTTCAAAGGACAGAGTCAAACCAATAGTGGCACGGCTTGGTCCTTTGATGTGTTCAAGGGATTACATTTACTTCCTGGTTGCACGTTCACACTACTGTCACACTGACAGTGACTGTGGCAGTTGTCACGAACCAGCTTGCTGAGCAACAGCCTGCTCGAGTGAGCATGTGAACGTGCTGCAGCTCACTGTTTGTGTAGTGCTGTTTCAGCAGCAAATTAATCCCTCCTGCTCCCTCCCACTGCTGCTGTCCTCCCCACTTCCTCCATTCGAGCCCCCCCAGCAAATCAATCCCTCCCACTGTTGCTGTCCTCCCTGTACCCTCTATTCTGTTCGACACCCCCGTAGCAAATCAATCCCTCATGCTCCCTCCCATTGCTGCTGTCGTCCCCGCACTCTCCATTCTGTTCACGCACCCCACGCACCAAATCAATCCCTCCCACTGCTGCTGCCCTCTCCATGCCCTCCATTCCCCCAGACACAGGGGAGCCCTGTCCCAGTGCCTGGAAAGGTAAACAGCATTGTTCCCTCTTATAAAAAGAAAACCGTCCCTGATGTCTTTTCTTAAACCTGCAAAACAGAAAACAGTCCCTCGTTGTCTCCATCCCCCTCCCCCATCCCGAGCCTCCCACTGTGCACCCACTTCCCTGCACCCCCCCCAACCCATACTTACCTCTGAAGCAGTGATCTTCTGTGGACTGGAACACATCTGCACTCTTCAAAGCTGACCAGTAAACTGAAGATTTCAAGGTAAGCCGAATAATGCGAGTCAATGGGGGGGGGGGTTCAACTTTGGTTGATATCGCAGCCATTTTTAGGATTTTTGGCCCCAAATTTTAAACATGGGGTTCTTGGGACCCCACCTCCTGAACACCATCACTGTCAATTCGTTACTAGGTCCCGAAAAGGGGATTTTGCAGTCTCAGCGTGGAATCACCTTTCGGGACAGATAAATGAAAAATTTGGTGAAATAATTCAAAAAAATGAATGCGTTACGAGTACGCATTATGCAGTTTCTACACAAGCTCCTAACTTCGCCAATTTTTAATATTTTCACTGCAGATTTTCAACGTTGCCATCATTTCACACCTCCTTTTAAACAGTACAGCTGCCATGTTTCATATCCTGCCTGAAACATGTTTTTGCACCTCTGGGACAGAAAGGCGTGGTCGCTCTGCAAAATCACCTTTTGGGATGAGTAAACAGAATAACAGCAGCACTCTTCATGAGGTGGGATGCCAAAAAGGCCATGTGGAAAATTTGGTGTGAAAATATTAAAGTTACGAGCCTGCACTTAAATTAGCAAAGACTGGCTTGTACCTTTGGTACTTTTCAACATTTTGACACCAAATTTTCAACATAGCTATTTCTTCACTGCACCTCATGAATGTGACAGCTGCCATTTTTCAGATCCTGGCCAAAATGGTTTTTTTTTGCAATTCGAAAGGTAATTTTGCAGCCACTGGGTGAAATTACCTTTTGGACAGGAGTTGAAATTGTACTTTTTTTTTTTCTTCATTAGGTGGCGTAATAATACAGCTATGTTGAAAATGTGGTGTAAAAATATCAAAACACAACGGTTATGAACCCGTGTTGAAATTTGCACAATGCTGGCTCAGAACCCCCCAAAACAAAAAAACATGACACCAGTGCACATGAACATTCGGCATTGACAAATGCTTGTTTCACTTACCTAAGTACTATAGAGATGTAGACTGATTCCATTCTTTAACAGGCATCTCTCACTTTTTCATCCATGCATCCTGGAGAGAGTAGCACTTAGCCCTTCTCTTGGTAAACAGCTTTTTGTCCAAGTTACATTGTTCTTTGTTCACCACTTGCTCAAAATAAAGGAAACGCAGGAAGCACTTGAGAGTCTCCTTGGAACTGGACAATAGATAGTGGTGCAGCCTACTGAACCTCTGCATGCTGTGGGGTTCTGTAAATCTCCTTGATCAGGAAAGGGCTAAAACAGAGAAGTGCATCAAAACAGAGCAGGACTTTGTCTCCTTGGACTACTAACTTTTTTCTTTCTCAGACATATCATCATCATCCTCCTCCCGAGGAAATGCTGGATTCAGTGGGGTCTTATTGACTATAAAATCACCACTGTATTATGGCTACATCGCAGAGCTGAGCCCTGAAAAATCAGCAGTATACTGTAAGTCTGGAAGAGCTCCGGCACATCCACATGAGCTTGTTCCAAACCCACTTGTCCCAAAAGGCTTGACTAAGGTTAGGGTGTCTTTGCAGAAGGAGCTTGCAGTTCATCATAGAAATTCTTATTTAGAAGATAAGAGAGGGATTTGTAACTCTAGGGAGCGGAGCAGCAAGATGGCCATGCTGCTGCTCCGTGTTTGTGCATTTTAACTCCAAAGTAAAACTAGTCAAATTTTATACATTTTAGCCACCTGACAATTTTTACCTGGATGACTTACAGCTCCTGGAGCTTGTGTCCCTGCTGTTTGTTTTAAGGAGCAGCTGAAGCACTGGAGGTTGAGAGGTTTAGCGTGCACTCATGCACTGACTTTTGCTACTGAGCGTATTATTCTATGAGCACTGATTTTTGTCTTTGCAGCACTACTGTATGAGCTATTGGCTTTAAGACTTAAAGTTTTCTAAGACGTATTTTCATGGAAATAATCAGCTAACACTACTTGACAGGTCTGAGCAACTTAGCATGAGGCTGTTCAGTGTAGCAGGATGATAGGGCACTCGGGCGTTTTAACCAGGAAGTGCCTTTTCTTGCTAAGCAATAATACTTCTTGCATTTTTCTAAATTAATCCCGACTATTAATCCCAATCATTGAATTTTGCAAGGTGTGGTGGCCTGACGGAGTGTGACTGGGTGAACCCTTTGACTAACAATAGCTGAGAAGTTTGTACAGCAGGATAAAGCTGGAGGCAGGAGTGTGCAAATCCCATTGCCCCCTGTCCGGGGCAAGTACAAAAACAGAGCTAATTTCATTGTAATTAATAGGGGCAAGTGAAAATTCAGCTACAGTCATGGCTGGGCAAGTAGTAAAAGTTTTGATTTGAACACCCCTGGCTGGGGGTAGTGGCCGCACTATATTACTGTTGTCTGGGGCTGGGAGGAATCCCTCTATTAATAAATATGCTTCACTTGACGGTGCAGCTTTTTTTTTTTTGGGGAGGGAGGGGGTAATTCCCCAGATTACAGTGAATCTGTTAAACCTGGAGGCTGGATAATGGAGGAAGATGGTGATTGGAGCACATAAGTTTAGGAGCCTAAAGAACCTGGAAACAGGGAGATTCCATTGGAAAGGGAATGGTCCTCTCCAAACTCAGTGGAGTATAGAACCCTGGAAGCATGGTTATATTATTAATGGACTCCTAATGGGTAATAATGGAGCAAATGTGAGTAACCAGTTTTCATTCACTAAAACTGCTAAATCCCACCTGGATGCACTAGTGCCTGGCTAGAGGTACTTTTCCTAGCAGAGGTACTGTTTCTCTCATGCCTTGTGTATTTGGTAACACAAATTATGGCACTTTTATTTTTACACCAAGAGGTAACTTCTCGTTATTCCCTATATCTGATGGCATAATACAGGTTGAACTCCTGTCTGTAGAAATTCTAACAATGTGTACTTGCCAGGGAGAATCTTTATAGCATCTACACACTGCCACAGACACACTGTTCTTTTGTGGGCTACATGTTTAGATATCCTAATATTTAAGACTGTTCCTTTATTATTTTTAATCTCCCCAAAAACTATTTTGCAGAAAGGAATAAACAGATTAAGTACAGAACAGAACTGTATTCAACGGCCCGAAAAGCTTTAGACTTAAATGCCATAAATGTGATAAGACAATGGGCCACCAAACTTGTAATACTGTACTTGTGTATCCCCTAGGTGGCGCTATCCCAAGGGCTACTACCCCTGCCTGCTTAACTAGTAGCAGGTTAAGGGGCCTGGGTACTGAAACGGGTGCCTCCACCCAGAGGTCAGGGTTGTTAGTGGTCAAGCTAACCTGGGCACAGCCCTCCAGGACACTGTAACCCCCCTCTTTCCCGTCTAGTGGCCTGAACAATATACAATAATCACTTTCACAATGACCCTTTATTCACCATGCAATTACCCACATTGTTTGCATTTACCATCAGGGCTGGTTCCTCTAGCTCGACCTTGGGGACTCCCTGTAAAACAAGGTTATGCACAGCAAATAGCAACAGTACAGTACTCTTGGCACAAACTGGAACCACAGTCAAGTTAAATGCAAAAAGAGCTAGATCTGATTTATTCGGGGGACTTGAACAAGGGAGGGGCGTAATCAGGTTGACTTGCTTAAAGGCTATATCAATCAGACAGTTATGTATGCACTTCGGAGTCCCTACACAGTCACACACTCTGGGTACCCAGGAAGGAAGACGGTGGGCTAGCCAGGAACGTTGTCTGGGGTAGGCCGGCTCACAGCTGGTTGGAGCCCTGTGGTGGAAGAAAAGCAACATGCACAAAACACGCTATTTGCAATCCAGAGCCAGAGGGCTCAGTTCATGACAGAAAAGACAACAAAGCAATCAGATGACACCAATTTAGATTTAGCTGTTGTTGCAGGGAGCTACCCTGATGTTTACTCATGATACCCAATACAGGACACAGGCAGGACGAAATCGAGGCAGCAGGTTGTTGAACTGGAGTGCCAGGAAAAGCTGGTCCCACACGAATCACCGAGGTGTCATTCCTGTTCAAAACATAAGCAGGGGGCTGATCTCCAGGCAGGTCTCTCGTTGATGGCTTTCTCTGTGCAGCAGGCAGTCTGGCTGGGCCAGTGTAGCAAAGCCCAGGCCCAATGGAGATGAATACAGATTTAGTCCGTGGGAGCTAGATGCAGCCTCCAGCAAGCATTACACAGTTCAGCACACAATGGGGAACCAAATCACGACCCACTAACAGCTCACAGCACATTTACATGTAAGAAATTCTACTGTACCAGGCAGATTACTATCCGGTTGCAATTACAGTCTCTGCACAAACCGGGAGTTCGAAGGTGGCTGGAAATCCTGACAGGCTGATTGCACTCAGCAAATCTTCGGTCTTCATGTTAAAGCCTGGTCACAGTTCTGTGGCTTAAATCATCCTCACAATTCGGATTCAGTCCGAATAAACTTCAATTTCCATCTCAGGGACAGCAGGCAGGCCAAAACTCAGCCCTTTCACTGTTCTCCTGCGCGAATCTATGCAGGATTACTGTTCGACTTGTCATGAGCTGTTATTCCTTCACTTCCCAACTCAGATCTGAACTGAAACTGCAAGCAGTCTGGGACTTTCCCCAGGATCCAAAAGGTTCGGTTTGCTGATTCCTCTGTCAGTCACAACAAGGGCTCCCCCCTCCAGGTTCATTTAGGTGCCAAAAGCCCAGAACTACAACTCCTACAGAATTTTGCTCCCACAAAGCCCCTGGGGACAGCTTCCATTTTAGAGTCCCCAAAGGTACTGATTGGCCCATTTCAGCAGTCCAGGACCAAGATGGTGGAGATAAACAGAAATGTCCATGTTGCAAAGCCGGCAGGTTAGACAAACAGCAATATTATTACTATTCTAATAAATGATCAGCAAACAAGTACATCTTCTAACAGAGCTCCCTCTGCGTGAATAGCGATTATCTGGCAGCCCGGGCAGGACTCGGGCATAGAACTGGGGGAGGAAGGGGAGAGGGAGGTAAGGTGCCTGCCTGGCACCATGGCTTGGAGGGACAAGGAGCGAATCCTCAGGATTGCCGGAGCAGCTGCACAGGGGAGGGAGCTGGATGTCATTGTCCACATAGGGACAAATGACCTGGCTAAGAAAGGGATTAGAGAAGTGCAGGAAGAGTTTGTGGAATTGGGGAGGGGCCTTAGACAAGTAGCACGCACGGTAACCTTCTTGGAGGTGCTGCCCATCTATGGCGTAGGAGAGGCTAGGGTGTTCCGCACCATGGGATTCAATCAGTGGTTGAAAAACTGGTGCAGAGCTCAGGGATTTGGCTTCATTGGGGACTGGGGGTCAACCTGGAGTGATGCAAGCCTATACTGGCATGATGGGCTGCATCTGTCCGGGAGGGGAACCAGGATCCTAGGTGATAGGTTTAAATGCTTCATTGGCAAGCATTTAAACTAGCCAGGGGGCGAGGCACTGGAAAGGAGCAGGGAAATCCTAGCCCACCCCCCAAAAAAAATCACGGTAGTAAGTGCAGTAAACACCAACATAGAGGTGTTGATAGGGAGAAGGGCAGAGCTAAATAGGGAAGTGACAAAGGCAAGAAGGACAGGGATGGGGGGGGGAAGGAGTAAGGCCATCAGGAAATGGAGGGTAATGAGTACCAATGCCCGTAGTCTGGGCAACAAGCTCCCTGAGCTGGTGGCCTTGATGGAAGAGGGATGCCTGGATATCGTAGCAGTCACGAAAACATGGTACACAGAGAACCATGACTGGGATGTTAACATACCAGGGTACATAACCTACAGGAGAGACAGGCAGGGAGAAGAGGGGAGGAGTAGCCCTATGTAAAGGAAGGTATAAAAGCAACTCAACAAAAGAGTAAACAGGGAGGAGAGGAGGCACTGTGGGTCACCTTGGAGACTGGAAAGGGCACCACAATCTGCACAGGGGTTGTGTACAGACCCCCACGTCAGGGGGAGGGAATGGAAAAGGATATGATAGAAGGCATTCTTAGGATGGCAGAGAAAGGGAGATACTGTTGATGGGAGACTGAATATGCCAGATGTTAACTGGAGCACATTTGCTGCAGCCACATCCAAGAGCAGGGTCATTCTTGATGCCCTACAGGTAGCAGGCCTCAGACAGCTAGTTTCGGAACCCACTCATGAGGGAGCAATCTTAGATCTCGTACTTTCAAATGGGGGCAGTGAGAGGATCTCAGATCTAGAAGTGGGTTGCCATCTGGGAACAAGTGACCATCAAACAGTGTGGTTCACGTTAAACTCAGCTACAGAGTCAAGCCATACAAAAGTGAGGGTACTGGACCTCAGGAGGGCTGACTTTGGCAAGATGGGAGAGTACCTCAGAAAAGCACTAGCAAACAGGCTAGAAGGAGGGGTGCAGCAACAATGGGGAATCATCAAAACTGCCATCACAGAGGCAACAAAAGCCTTTGTGTGAAGCAAATAAATCAAAACGAAAGAAAAAGCCACTATGGTTCTCAAAAGAGGTGGCTGGGAATGTCAGGGAGAAAAAGATAGCATTCCGGAAGTATAAGGAAACACAGAAGGAGCAGGACAGAGAGCTGTACCAGTTAAGGCAGAAGGAAGCAGGGAGGAAGTCAGAATAGCAAAAGCCCAAACTGAGTAAAAGATAGCCAACTCGGTTAAGAAGGGGGATAAAACCTTTTATAGGTACATCAGCGAGCGTAGAAAAACAAAGGGAGGGATAGTGAGGCTGAACAGAATGAACGGTGGGTGGGCAGAGGGGGACAGTGAAAAAGTAAGGATACTGAACGAATATTTCTGCTCAGTATTCACAAAAGAGGAGGGGGAAGTGCCTAATCCAATTAACAGAAGCACTCTTGATAGGGGGGTCGATCCCAGTCCTTTCACAGAACAGGGTTTTATTTAACTCTAAAAATTGATTAATGTTTTGCTCATAAAAGTTCTAAAACATTGTGAAAATGTGTAGCACTTGCCTTACTGTGTTTAACAAACATAACACGTCAAGAAAACCTATATAAATGCTTTTTGTACAGTTAGTATTGTCCCAAGAAAAAACTGCTAATCAATTATTTAAAACCCTGCAGAACAAAGGGTTCTGTAAGAACTCCTAAAACTGAAGGTGGACAAAGCAATGGGGCCTGATAGAATTCACCCCAGAATTCTAAAAGAATTAAGGGCGGGAACTAGTGAAACCACTGGCTACTCTTTTTAATAAATCATGGGAGGATGGTGTGGTACGCGAGGACTGGAGGAAGGTGGATGTGATTCCTCTTCACAAAAGTGGGACCAAGACAGAGGCAGGAAACTACAGACCTGTCAGTTTGACCTCTGTGGTAGGGGAAAGTGATGGAGTCACTTCTGAAGGAAAGAATTGTTGCGTCCCTAGGGCCAGTGGGGCACAGGCCCCAAGGCAGCATGGGTTCACAGCGGGAAGGTCATGTCAGACGAATCTAATAGATTTATTTGACTTGGTGACCAAAGTAGTAGACCAGGGAGGGGCTGTGGACATGGCCTACCTAGACTTTAGCAAGGCATTTGACACAGTCCCACACAAAAGATTAATAGTCAAATTAACCAGCCTGGGAGTGGGTCCCAGGGTGGTAGCCTGGGTAAAACATTGGCTTGACAACAGGACACAAGGTAATTGTAAATGGAGTCCACTCTGAAGAAAGAGGGGTTACTAGTGGGGTACCGCAGGGTTCAGTACTGGGTCCAGTCCTTTTGAATGTCTTTATAAGTGACATTGGAGAGGGACTGGAAGGAAAAGTATGCCTCTTTGCAGATGACACAAAGATCCGCAACAGGGTTGATACACAAGGAGGCGTGGAAAGGAAGAGAAGGGACTTGGCAAGGTTGGAGGAATGGTCAGAAGTATGGCAGTTATGATTCAATGCAAAGAAGTGCAAAATAATACACCTGGGAAACAAGAACCAAGGGGAAGAATACACAATGGGGGGAAGTAGTAACAACAACAAAAAAGGAAAGGGACCTGGGGGTAATCCTATCAGATGACCTTAAGGTTAGCAAGCAATGTGAGAAGGCAGTAGGGAGGGCTGGGGGTATATTGGGATGCATAGGGAGAGGCATCATCAGCAGAAAACAGGAATTTGTTATCCCGCTGTACAGACAGTTGGTGAGACCACATCTGGAGTACTGCATCCAGTTCTGGAGACCCCATCTCCTCAAGGACATAGACAGGATAGAGGCAGTCCAGAGGAGGGCAACTACAATGGTGCAGGGTCTGCACCGGAAGATATATGAAGAGGGACTTAAGGAGCTTAATATGTATACCCTTGAGGAAAGAAGGGAGAGGGGGGACATGATAGAAATTTTTAAGTACCTCAGTGGAATCAACAAAGTCCAAGAGGGTAGCATCTTTCAGAAAAGAGACGGGTAAGAACAAGGGGACACAATTTAATGATAGAGGAGGGCGTGTCTAGGGAAATGTGAGGAAGTATTTTTTCACAGAGAGGGTAGTGGATGCATGGAACAGCCTTCCTGATGAGGTTGTGGGGTCTAAAACTGTGGGAGAATTCAAGAATGCATGGGACAGATATAAGGCAATTCTTGTGGGGGGTAGGAAGAAACAGGCTGTTGGTAACTAGGATCTGCGGCCTATCCTGCAGGTAGGGAAATGGGCAGACTAGATGGGCCAAGCAGTCCTTATCTGCCGTCAAAGTCTATGTTTCTATAGCACCACTCAGCCCCCTCCCAGGTTAATTATAACTGCAATCTAGGCAGCTCAAAGAGACAGTACACAGAGGCTATACAGGCACTCTCCGGCAATACATTTGAACTGCTAAAAACACAGGACACCAGCCGGGCAAGTGAGCATTTAGGCAAGCTCCAGGAAGACTTTTCGGGAACCCCCATTTGTAGGAGGGGTTACATCTGTGAAGGAAACATTGCTTTTTAACCCAGAGCTAAAAATTAATTATTCTCCAGAGGTTTCCTACTGTGAAGGTTAAAGCTGTGATTAGTTTATTCTGCAGGGAAATGGTATAGTGTCTCAGTTGTTAGGCAATTATGATAAAGCATGTGCATTTTATGTTTTAAAAGGGGCTTTAATAATCAACATGGAATGGTCGAATAACTGTTTTACATTATTTTTGCAATCTAATGTGCTTGAATGATGCTATATGTTTTGTTCTTTTCTAGTCCTGGACTCATCACTCAGACACAGAACTTGTATTTTATTAGTTTTATATGAAAATCTTACAAAACTGATCCAAAGTGAAAGTGCATAAACACTGTGCACTAAATATATTACAGCAGGAAAAATAAGGCACATCACACACTCAGGTAGTTACATTATCTGAGGGCAACAAACTAGGAGAGCATATTAAAACCTTAACCAGAGTTTTAAGTATATCAGTACAGGAGACCACAACACACCAACAGACTACAGACCAGAGTACAAAACCTCAGCTTTCAAGTTATTTGTGAATGAGCCCTTCAGCTTTCTAATGGTCTGAGCAAAGCATTTATCACAAAGCTTTTTTCTTTTGTGAGCTTGTTCTGCTCCAGATGTGTGCTTTGAAGTGTATAACTAACCTAAAGATTACTTTACAGCAAGCAGGATGCAATTTCTCAACAATACCCCATAAGAGCATTATATTAACTATAAACCAATTTACTATAAACAGTGAATAGGTCCGTAAACTTGAAAGTCAGTGTGTGATAACAGGAATAAAAACACAATCACCGAGAGCGGTCCTATCAGGTTGTCCCTTCTGACACTGCGCAGCCAATATCACTGCGGTGAATTGGAATAACATTTAGCTCCAAATGTTTCTCAGCGTGAATCGTAAAAGTGAAGGGGAAGGGGTGAATAAAAGGAAAAAAAAAAACAGCATGAGGTCCGCGCCATCTTAAATGTCTGTAGAAACCACCTACTTGAAGTGTATGGGCAGAAGATGGTTTAAAAAGTTTGGTCTCTTATTTCCAGGGTCTGTTAAACTTTAAATCCTTAACTTTTAGGAGTGAAACATGTGACGGCGGCTTTTTTTTAGGTTGGGGTTTTGGAGTTAAGTTTCACAGTTTGGGGTACTAAATACAAAGTATGCTTGAGCTGTGGAGAAGTCATATAGTTTGAGACCTTCCGGTTCCGGTCGCCTAAGAAATGGTAGCTTGATCACGCACCACAAGAACCAAAGCAGAACAATCTGTCAAAATCCAGCCAGAAAAATAAAGAAACTGTCGAAAAAATGTAGCATCAAAGAGTACATGATGTCCCCGAAAATAAAACAAAGATGGGACGAGTGGGCAGCATCCAAAACTTAATTTCACCAACTCCAGAACGCAGCAGCAGGCCAAGATCCGCGCAGAGATAGGTGAACTAATCGTGCAGACGCCTACAGTCGGAGACGACATGGAAGAGAATTTTACTATTACATCTAAAATGCTTTGCACCACCTTACAGCAAATAAATGATACCTTAACCAGGTTGGAGCAAAGATCTTCTGAGGACAGGCAGCAAATAACTAGCGGAGAAAACTTCACAATTGGAAGAGACTGTCTCCGAGTATACAGCTGTCATGGATATACATAATTCAGCCCCACAAGATCTACATCGGAGGGAACTTGCCTTACAACAGCAGTTAGAGGACTTGGAGAACCGTAACAGACGAAACAATCTCCATTTGCATGATCTCCCGCAGGGGACTGAATCGGGGCAAATGTCTCAGTTCATGAGTAGCTTTTTGAAAGAAATTCTTGATCTGGAAAGTAGCAGAGACCTGGGTATTATTAGAGCCCATCGCTCACTGATAATGAAACCTAAAGACCAAAAGGCTAGACCCCGCTCAATAATTATGGCTTTTTTGGACTACAGAATAAAGGAAGAAATCCTCCATCTGGCGTGGAGCAAGAAACAAGTGCTATTTGGTGATGCCCAACTGTATTTTGACCAAGACTATGACCCTCAGACTTTAGCACGCAGACAGAAGGCATATGGCGTGGTAAAAGCATTTAAGCAGGCAGGTTATCAAGCCCATTTAGGAGTACCCAGCAAAAGTCAAAATAAATACCTCAGAAGGATGGCAACGTTTTCCAGAACTGTTGGAGGCCGTGAAGTGGGACGAAAAGCATGGCGTCCCGATCCTGGAGAAAACACCAGATCAGCAGGGGTATGGATGGACGAGGGCCTGGCAGATGAAGGGCCTAAAAAAAAAAAAAAAAAATGGCATGCTCGGGAGAAACACAATTAGTGTGGGACAAGGTGTGTTCTAAGACAGTCCCCCAGCTCGATGGAAATTTCCCGGACCAACGCGCACCTCCTGGGCAAGAGGAAGGGGCTACCTGAACAGATGAGTACACTGAACTCAAATAATATTGGGGACTTTGTTTAGAGATAAAGCAAGACGGAAGATGCTACGCCTGGGCCTCACCCCAAACACTCACTTTAGAACATAGGAAGGCGATCGGACAAATGTGGTTTAAACATCTGTGACTGCGGCTGAGTGGGCTTCGGCCTCTCTGCTTTGTTTCTGTTAACTTGCGTTTAGCATTACTTCTCACTGGATTTTTTCTATTAGGAAGCAAGGAGGGATGAGAGTCCGGGGTGGGGAAAGAGGAGATCCATCAGTCGGGAGGACGGAGGATGAACTTGCTACGTCTACAACAAAGGCAAAGGGCTACATTTGAGGGATATATACAGTGATTGGGGAGGGGTGCGCGACACCTGGGGGTGTCTCCTGGAGGGGGGGGGCTCGACTGGGGAAGGGGACCCAGGTGGAGAAATATCTATTTTTTCTTAGAAAATTGAGTTTTGAGAGGTCTGGGGGTCAGACTTGATTCAGTCCCGGGGGAACCCATCCGGCTTCCTCGCCCTGCTATCTCGGGGCAACATTCTTCCTGGATCATAAGACTGAGGGACAGTTCCCGACCCTGAGATTTACACAAGCAACCACTCAATGCCTTATACCCGAGTAGGAGCCATTAACCCTGCTTCAGCAGAGGATGTCAGCCAAAGAGGCGGCAGAGCATGGTAGAATACCAAAGTGGCTCTAAACGAGAAATGGTGCAGAAATTGCCTCAGTCAAGCAATTAAAATAAGAGGGCGTGGGGTCACGGGAAGATTGTGGTTGGAGGGTCCTAGTCCCGATCCCCACTATATATGGGAATCCAGGTGTAACTCAGAAGGGCTGCGGGCCGGGGGGCTGGTTGCAAGTGGAAGGGTGGATGTTTAACAGAGAAAGGAGGATATAGGCTCTCATGGTTTTAGAGGGCACTCCTGAAGATGTCTCCCTCCCTGGGAAAAGTTGAAATCCGCTGGGGTCACTTCCGCCTCCGTGGTTATTAGCCTTCCTCCGGGGTCCTCGGGGCAACATTCAGATCTGGGTGGTCCCGGACAGGGACATACCATATCCAAGAGCCCCCTATAACCCCCTTTGTTATGTAGGGTTTTCTTTTATTTAATGGTTTGGGTCGGTGGCTTGCTATTACACCGGGTGACCACAGACAACCCTGCTGGAGCATGCCACATTGAAGGAGGCATTTTCTTGCTGGGAGGCTAAGTTTCTGGTCTCCTACCTCCCTCCCTAGAGTTTCTCCAGGAGAGAGGAAGAGGGTATATTTACACCTTGAAGTACCAAGAATGACTAATCTGCTATTCTTATGGCACCATGTAAATAGTTTGGTTATAAGGAAGATGTTATGTTGTTACATATACCTGTTATAGTTATTAAGGCGTGCTCATGGGCATCATCAAATGATTCAAAGGTTCATGATCTTAATACAATGGGGGACCTACGGATAGTTTCCTGGAACATCAGAGGGATCAATAGCCCAGTGAAACGAGCCAGAATACTACAAGAGCTGCAAAGGCAGCAAGCCTCTATTGCGTTTCTGCAAGAAACACATTTAGACAGCGAGGAACATAAAATGCTTCGTAGAGGATGGGTGGGAGGGGTCTATGCAGCCGAATACCAACATCACCCCAATAAAAGGGGAGTGGCTATACTAGTAAGGAGAGACATCCCACTACAGGTAACCCAGGTGGAGTCTGACCATGAGGGGAGGTATGTGAGGCTTAGGGGTGAGTAGAGAGGCCAGAGATGTACCCTCGTAAATCTTTATGCCCCTCACATTGAACAGCAAAGGACACAGTTTTTAAATAAATGCCTTTCGGAATCAGTAACAGATCCACATAGTTTAGTAGTGATGGGAGGGGACTATAATACAGTCATGGACCTTGGGTGAGATAGAGTGGGCTCCAAGGCAGAGGGCTCGGCCAGATCTAATAAGGTGTTAGCCAGATTATGTACAGAACTGTCCCTAGTGGACGTCTGGAGATTTACCAACCCAAAAGCAAAAGACTACACATATTTTTCACCGAAATACAAAATGTATTCTAGAATCGATTTTTTTTGGTATCCCATAACGGTTTACAATATTTACACAAGACAGACATTGGTAACATTATTCTGTTGGACCATGCCCAGATTTCTTTAAGCATGGAATTGTCCCCCAGACCTAGAGAGACAACATGGCATTTAAATGCAAGTCTCCTAACACACAGTAACTTCAAAGAGTTAATCCAGAAAGCCACTACAGAATTTTTGGAAAATAATCCACCGGTGGACACAGAGGCGGGGGTTAGATGGGACGCCCTAAAATGTTACTTGAGGGGGCATATCATTAAATATGCCTCCAGATACAAAAGATCTAAAATCCAAGAGAGGGTAGAACTGGAAAGGCGAATTGCTTGGTTGGAACAGAACCACCAGAGAACTTTGGACCCAGAGACTAAAACGGAATTAGAGGAAATAAAAAAAAATTGAACATAATTTTGGACTCACAGGTGGAAGGCCAGCTAAGGTACTGTAGACAAAGGTATTATGAACAAGGGAACAGGGCAGGCAAAGTACTGGCCTGGCAAATTCGAAAAGAGCCTCTAGAGCAGTCCCAAAGATACGATCACTTGAAACTCAGAGTCCGATTACATCCCCTGATTTAATAGCTGCCCAATTTAAAAAATTTTATGAGACCCTTTACCAAGCAGATAGGGAACCAGGTCACCTAGAGAATACACTTAAGTACCTAGAAGTCATATAATCCCTAAATTGTCAGATTCACAAAGATCTGAGTTGGAATCTCCTATCACCACAGAGGAGATTTTGCAAAAAATCAGGCAGTTAAAAAATGGTAAGACCCCTGGATTGGATGGATATGTGGCAGAATTCTATAAAGAATTTCGGGAGACATTGCTCCCCTCTATGAAGGAGGCTTTCAATGAGTTGTTGTGGGGAGAGGGGGCACCCCCCAGATCTTGGACAGAGGCACAGATTTCTGTGATCCACAAACCAGGAAAAGACCCGGAGAGTTGTGGCTCATACCGTCCCATATCCCTACTCCCAGTGGATTCCAAAATTTTCATCTGAATAATAGCAACCCGCTTACAAAAAGAGATACAGACCCTGGTACATTGTGACCAGGCTGGCTTCATATCAGGGCAATATTTGCAAGATAATATACGTCAATTCCTAAACATAATCTCAGCCCAAAAACATAAGAAACAATTCCAAGTAGCTATAAGCATGGACGCCGAGAAGGCATTTGACAGGGTAGATTGAATATTCCTAGAGGAAACTCTTAGGAGATTTGGGTTTGGGGACAAATTTGTAACCTTGATCGGGGCTCTATATCAGGCACCAAAAGCTAGAATTAAAGTGAATGGTTATCTCATGGATAGCTTCCCTTTGGGGCGGGGGACAAGACAGGGCTACCCCCTCTCTCCGCTGCTTTTCACATCGTCTTTGGAGCCTCTAGCAGTAGCCATTAGGACAAATCCCCTAATAAAGGGAGTGCAGGTCGAGGGTCATCCCCAGAAAGTTGCTCTTTATGTGGACTACTTGTTTTTCTTTCAGAGCCCAAAATGTCATTACCAGCTCTGGCGGCTGAATTAGCGGAATATGGGAAATTAGCAGGTTATAAAATCAACCACTCCAAGTCGGAGATGTTCATCTTAAGTGGCAATCCCTCCCAGGAATTTAAGGCATCCTTCCCATTTACTTGGGCAAAAAAAAATGTTATAAAATACCTAGGGATTAGGATATCTGTTGACTTGACCTTACTTTATAAAAATAGCTAGGCTCATCTGTTCCAACAGACACAAGCCGATCTAGCCAGATGGCAACTACCACTAACTCTATATGGGAGGGTCCAAACTATAAAGATGAATGTCCTACCTAGGTTCCTTTTCCTTTTTCAGACCCTGCCCTTGGGGATCCCTAGGGACTTTTGGACTAACTTACAAAAAAACACCACAACGGTTTATATGGAATGGCAAACGTCCTAGGATAGCCCTGACTACACTGCAGGCCCTGAGAGAGCGGGGTGGCCTGGCTTACCCTCATTTTTATTTTTACTTTTTGGCAGCTAGGGGATCCCAATTGTGCACCTGGGCGAAACGCAGAACAGATTCAGGATGGTATCTCCTGGAGAAGGACTCACTGAAAGGATGGGCACTTTGGGCCTTACCTACTAACACATTGCCACCCAAGACACAGGGTCCGGAATTAAACCCATGGGTCTCCCACACGCTGAAGATATTGCAGAAGCTTAGGAAGATTACATACACCCCTGAAGGACTGGGACCGCTCTCCTTGATACGGTTTGAGCCTACATTTGTGCCACCTAGGTTTGATGTGGGTTACAAAGTTTGGGCCTCAAAGCGCTTAACCACCTTTGCCCAATGCATAGAGAACAATTCAACTCTGTCCTTTGCACAAACAATTGATAAATTTCACTTGCAAAAGCAAGACCATTTTAGATTCTTACAGGTATGCCATTACATATCTACAGCAAACAGAATACAAAAAATAACTAGGGATAGGACAGAGTTGGAGAACTACTTCTATGGGAACATAGTGATTAAGAGGAATACACACCCATTATCATAGTTACATAAGATATTACTCCATACCCTTCCTTCAGGCCTAGATGAACTTAAAGTTAAATGGGAAAGGGAGTTAAAAGTTAGCATAGCACAGAACATCTGGGTCAAAAGATTCAATAGGGGCTGGCAGGTTACAAGCTCTCCTACATGGCGAGAGTTTCATTGGAAGATCATTTGGAGATACTTTCTCACCTCCACTAAAATGAGACACTTTGGTCAGTCTGGGTCTGCAATGTGCTGGAGGAGCTGTGGAGAGACCAGAACACAAGCTCATATTTTCTGGGACTGCCCGCGGATCCTCCCATTCTGGAGGGAGGTGCACACTCTCATATCCAGTCTTACAGGTCAGCAGATACCCTTCTCGGGGGAGGAGTTGGTGTTGGAACTCCCTACATTGATTAGTGGGCCTAGGCAGTCCACAAAATTAGCTCAAATCATGAGGTTGGTGGCACTTAAATCCATCACTGCCAGGTGGTTATCTCCACTCCTCCCCCCCTCAGTGCAAGAGTGGCAGTCCAGAATATCTCAGGTGGAAGCCATAGAACGGATTACAGCAACTTTGAGGCTACAAAGTGAAAGATTTGCTCAAATTTGGTCCCCCTGGTATCAATAAGTAAGAAAGAGGAATTGACCCCCACATAAATTTTTGCTAGGAAAGCAGAAAGGAAACTTATGTTTTAGTGACAGATGGATAATTAATGGCGCCATGATAAACTGATGCAATTTTGTGCCCGCCTTTAATTTTAATTTTAATTCTAATCTTAATCGGAATGTTAAAATTCAAATTCAGAGTTTTAATTGATTAAGCTTTTAAGCAGTTAGAGTAGTTTTGTTTAAAGGGACAGAGCATAGTCAACTATATAAGCTGGTCGAAAGATGGGGGTCAAAATGTTTTTATATGAGATAAACCCTATTGTTCAGCAGTACAATCAAATAGATATCTAATGTGAGACTTAGAGATATGATCTCTGTATTTGAAAAGAAGAGGTTTAACACAGCCAAGTCAAAAAAGTCTTTAATATCAGTTGCTATATGAGGACAATATATATTGCTGAATGATGATTACTGTGATGTCCTAAGTAACCACTAATAAAGCTCAGTTACAAAAAAAATATATAGTTTATGACATCTGAGTGCAATTTAGGACTGGACCATATGCTACTTAGCATTGGGATAGCACCTGAGCACCGATTCAGTTCCCACTTATAATCTCAGTTTGGTCCGTGTTGGCCCAAAAGAAAGGCTTTTCCTTTTTTTTTTTGTTAAAGGGAGTTAATCTGAGAGTCTCTCCAGTCAGAGTTTGGGAGACAAACATTCGGAGTCACGGCTAACCTAAAGCTGATGGTATGGTGGGAGCTCTTAAGAAGTGCAGAATAATGTCACTGAGACCTCCTATGAATAGAGCAATAACATTTTTCTACACCTGGCAGATGGCTTCTTCCTTTTTTTGCCCTATCATTTTGAAAATCACACTCATGGTGCTGGGATAATGGACTGGGGAGATACTTTAGTCCTCCCAACTATTTTAAATATTAATCAAATTTACATTAAGAAGGTCCTGGATGTACTTGGGTTAGCCTTGTAGCTAAGAACTTGGCATTTATTTCCATTTTCTCTAAAGTTTTAAATGTTTTGCATCTTGGGCTGATTGTTATAAAAGAAGAGAAGAAACTTAGGTGCCTTGCTTGACTTCAGAACTGGTTACTTACATCACTTTACTCAAGACTGATTACAGATCTCATGAAATCTAACTCAAAAGCTTTATTAAATCTACAGTAGATGAGCAATAATTATAAAAATGGTGATTAATTTATGGCATTACTAAATATGTGGGATTTCTCTAGTTTTCCTTTGCATATATCGATTCACTCTCAATGCTAGTTTTGTGTGTTTTAATATATGTACTACTTGTTATGTTTGTAACTGTAATGACCGCAGTCAAACAATAAAACATACTGAACTGAGGGGGGACAAAATGCTACTTGTAACTCATGTCTACCACTAGGAGACAAGTCAAATGTGTCTTCCCACTGTGCCAACAGAGCAGGGATTTGTGGCTGAAAACTCAGCATGTGATTAACTAGTGCAATGCTAGTCCAACTCATACGGAGACTGCTGCATACCTTTTCAAACATACTTTGCACTTTTTGAATGAAAATAGTCTGTAAAAAGCCATGGTTCCAAACAAATATGCCTTTTGCCAACAAAAGTCCATTCACGCTGCTGACTTCTGGAGGAAAAACATGTCTGATTGACAATTAGCAGTTCCGCAAAATAACAAAAAAACAAACATACATGTAGGACAATGATGCAAACCCTTCTGACTGCGTCAGCTAGCTAGAGCATTAAAGAAGTCTGTGGTTTGATAGTTCTATGTAGAAAATGCCGCAATACACAAAACTACCATAACAAGAGAACTGCGCAAAATATCAGTTTGCATTAACAAAAATACCACAGCAACAGCTGTTGAATAAAAACAATGACGCAAGAGTGAAGGTGTGTGCGCATGCTCATAGCATCAGAAAATTCAAGACATTTGCTCTAGGCAGTAAAAAAAAAAAAAAAAAAGTGTGTGAAAACAGCACTGGTGCTTGCAAACTGCTTTGAGAGCCTTCACTAAAAAATTTAAAAATAGAAAAACAAATTTCAGTCAGGCCTACACACAGCACAATTACAGTACATAAAATAAACACAGGGTTTGACAAAAGGGGAGAGAAAAAATTCCAAAACCTACAGTACCTTAGACACCAGACTAAAAAAAAGACCAAATCAAACCAATACTTCTCTTAATACCATGGAGTATCAAAAAGGCACACAGACCTTCGCCAATGAAGCCACACGTGATGAAAAATTGCAGGCTTGCCAATTTAAGGCACAACTGAAATTAGAGAGTACTGCCTGTAGAGACAAATAGCATCTTCCTGCTATAGTTACAATTTTTAATGAGAGAAAGTTTAGCTACCAGTAACAGTAAATCTTGGGGAATCTCCTCCACACAGCCCCACCTTAGGAACTGTAAGCTGTCAACATTAGGAACACTTCGATACTTCTGCCTAGCTGGGGCCACCCACATTGACGCACCAGTGCCACCTACTGTACATAACAAAGGCAGCCCCATACCGCCTCAGTTTCCCGCTAGAGAAAAGCTTGGAGTTGCACTATATGCAAATCTAGAAAGGGATCAGCACCAACAGGAAAGCACTTGACACAGGAACATGGAATGTAGCAAATTAATTCAATTTTATTAAATACAAAAAGTGCAGTAAAAGACAAACTCACTATACTAGGTGCACGGATAAAACTGCCACAGTATAGTCAAAGGCTATGCTGAATACATTTTTTTACCTCCGTCGGTAATTCACGGGAGCATGTTATATATACATTAAACAGACTTTTTTTTATTTTTTTCCTATACATATTTTATGCCCCATATTTTTCCCCGTTTTTGGCCACCCACGTGCATGTGGAGGCATGTGCTCACGTCACGGCTCAAGACACCCCCGTGTCTTGCCGCTCCCTCCCACCTCTGCTATCCACCAGACCTCCACCCAGTGGTAGCGGAACTATGGAGGAACAACGACCACCCTGAGTGAGGAGAGCTACCCATGGCTGCTCAATCCTGCTCTCACCCCCCCCCCGTGCCGGCTGCCCAGTGGCCCAAGTCTGTCGCTGGTGTGACGAGAGGCAAGTCGTTCAGCGCCTCAGCCCTCTGTACCACCGGGACGGCTTTTTTTACTTTAAATTTATATGGGGCTCATCTTTTCTAGTTGCACTTCATAGGTACACCTGGTCTTTGAACCCTTTTGTTTAAGTTTGTGCTTATGTTTTTTCCACTTACAGCTCAAACACACACTCTCAAATAAGATAACCAATGTCCTGATTGGTTTGTTTGAACCCACACGCTTCCTTATTCTTATGTGTAACACCTGTTTGGTGTGGCGTGTATAAGAGCACATTTGCAATGGTCAGACATCTCTGATGAAGCCTGGAAGTCTCTAAGTAAAATGTTAGTTTAATGTATATATAACATGCTTCTGTGAAACATGGACAGAGATCAAAAAAGGTCACCACATAATATGATCAACTTTTCATTAGAAAAAAATATACAACATTTATTTTAAGGACACATACTCCCAAATCAGTACTCTAAGGACCATTTAAAGATCATAGAGACGGGAGGTCACAGGGGTCACCATGATATGCTCATTTGAGAAAATAGGTCCTGGATAGGATGAGAACCCATAGGCACAATACATACAATGCAACTAAGCAGAAAATACCAGCAATGTCAAAAACCTCAAAATCTCTTATATACACTGTTACATACAGATAGAAGATAAATACCACAAGGAATTCTTTATTGCACATTATCTATAAATGAGAAATTTCTATGTTTTCACTCAAACCATTACCATGATAAGCCCCCATTTCATATATCCAAAAACCCGCCCGTTGCCCAATTCCCTCTCAGTCCAAGTTTTTTTTTTCCCCCTACATTGTGAGTTGCACTATACCAGCAGGTACTGCAGACCCCAACCAAGCCAATACACAATGGTTCCAGAAAGAAAAAGTCCATGCAAAAGAAAGCAGAAAAGCACAAGACCAAGCACGAAGTAACAGGTACATGTATGCCTTCCAGAGTATGCCACCTGAAGTACAGCATGTGATAAGTGGGAGGGTAAGCTGTGGGTCTATGGAGGAAATCCAAAGATTATCTAGTGTTACTGATAAGCAACAAAACCATCTTCGAGGACATCTACCTCCAAATAGGCGCACTTTAGAACAATTCTCTAGCTGGAACAGTAGACCAGGGAGTAGGCCAGACAGTAGGGACTATGAAGACCCCTTAAGACAGCAGACCATGGGGAACCTCGGGTGATGTTAGCGTCTGATGCAGATGTGAGTTAGAAGAGTACTGCCTGTAGAGACAAATAGCATCTTCCTGCAAATTATTCAGAATAATCCTCTTCAGTTCCGAAAGTAAAAGAGAATTAACAGAGTTAAAGTCATTCAACAAGCTGGCAAGCAATTATAAAAAGAAAGAGAACCAACGGAATAGCCTAAAAAAGTACAATATTTAAAAGCTCTGATGGAAGAGAGAACTCGGGCCCACATCCAGTCCTCCTCACGGCCATCAGAGCCATACAGTGGCACAAATGAAGATGAGGAGGAGCCAGGCTTCACAATAACCTCAAAGCATCTCTTTTTATGAATTGTAGAAGACTGGCTCCACGATAGAGATTACAGGCCAATATCAAAGACAATACAAAGGGCATACAGGTGGTGTGCCGATTTGTAGAGGGGAACTGACAGAAGCCTCAGCCACTACAGAACGTCACAGCAATGTGGCACTTTGGTACTTGTATCATCAGGAGCTCATGGAAAAGGTGTGGACCATCTGGAGCTCTGCTCCAGCCAAAATAATAGGATACAAGGCTTTCCTGGGGGACTGGAACAGGGAGATACAATGCTATACACTGAATCCCAACTAAAATAATTTTTAAATCTGCTAACAAAGGTGCTCAACATAGAAAGGGTACACCAAGTATTGACGCCATAAATCAACTGACCCTAAGGCACGTCCCAGATCACTAATAACATTATTTCTGTACTACATGATGAAAATCAAAATACTGATTACCACCTGGAGTAAATATATAAAAAAAAATTGTGTTTGGCAATATAAAATAGTTTTTCAACCATGACTTCACACCGCAAACTCTCCTGAAGCATAAACACTTTCTTGCAATATAGCAGTAAGAAAGGAGCTATTGAAGTAGGAGGTCAAGATACAGCTAACTGTACCTGCACAATTCAAGATACTTCCTTCAGAAAGCACCCACCCTTTTAGAACACTTGCAAAGGCTAAACACTTACTCCACAAACTAGGGGTCCCCGGGGACTTAACTGACACCCCCCTCCTCCACATGGTTGACTTACAGGAAGAGCAACTTTGTCAACAGGCAGAAAAGGGCCAAAGAACCCAGCCATAGAGAAAGGTTATGATGCAATCTAGGCAAGGAAAAAGAATGCAGGATAGAGCCTGAATCAGCAGCACTGGACACTTGAAAAAAAACCAGGACACAGACAGCACTACAAGGTCAGATACGAATGCAGATAAGTGTGCTGAGAGGTATGATATCCAATCCTGCTGGACAAAATAAAATGAACTCCAACTCAGTGCTCCAAACAAAGTTAGTACTGGCTTATTTTACTCACCAATTTTTAAGAAATACTCTAATTTTGATGAGAACTGATCATCCCAGTCCTTGGAAATTAGGTCATAGTGAAGGATTATGGCCAGTTGCGCAAGCAAACAGGGAAGGTTTACGGTAACAGGCTTGCATCTTAAGTGACACCACTTAGTCACGCCTCTTCCCATCTATGTCCGAGTCACAGACATGCCAGAGTCTGAATAATAACAGAAACAGTGCTTACAACAACTAATATTTAGAAATTATTGTCTGTTAATTACCACATAGGACCAGGGGGGTGTGAGGGGCAGAGCGCACCCACAGAAGAAAGAACAGCTAATATTTAGAAAGTAGAGAGTACATTTTGTCTTAAGAGATGCCACTTAGTCATGCCAGAGTCAGAATATTATTAATAGAGAAGGAAATTACCACATAGGACCCGGAAGGTGGGGGAGGGGGGCAGAGCACCCCCCACAGAAGAAACAACAACTAATATTTAGAGGTTATTGTGCGGCAACGGAGTACATTTTAACAATAAATAACCACATAGGACCTGGTGGGTGTGGGCGGGGCGGAGTGCCCCCACAGAAGTAATAGTGTGTGACTTAAGCTGCATTTGATGTCTCGAGTACAAAGAAACAGTGATAACAATAGGTAGGAAATACAGAAAAATACATGCCTTAAGCTATGTGTCGAGTACTGTGCCCCCACACAATAAAGAAAATGTGATAGTAGGTAGCAGAGGAAAATGCTGAGAATCTGCCGTCTCTGCTGTAGTATGATTCGGTATTTGTACGAATAACGAGCTGATGTCCAATTTAGTCTGTAGTCTTTTCTGCATGTTTGCGGCTATCAAAAATGTGATTGCATTTAGCATGGTGTCTGCTTTGCTTATTTATGGTGTGGGCTGCTGGTCTGTGTTGAGCGTATAGCGTGTCATCTGTTTGTCACTCACTCGTACAGCTCTAAGAGACGCATTACTGAGTAGTCTCTGAAAGCAGCGAAGTGAAGTGATCTGGCCGTAATCCTTCATTATCGATGGAAATTATCCATAAATACTTGGAAAAGAGCTGTTTTTCTGAGGGTGTAATACTCAATATCATTGTGCACTGAGCATCCACTGAGTCATTCTCATGTACAACCTTGGTAGGGGACTGCAAACACCCAGGAGTCCCAATATGTGTTGCATGGAATGAGCCATCAGTCTTGCGCTACCTGATAAAGCATGCCATATGCAGGTTTGCTAGCACTCTGCTGTCTGGAAGAAAGGCCCAAACTCAGGTTGTGTCCGGAAGAGCTCCTATGAACAGAAAGTACTTGGGAGAGCTATAGGTGAGACTTGGAAGATTTCAGCAGAACTCCCACAGATGTTAGAAACTGCGAGTCAGTGGCCACTAACTGCTCTATCTCCTGCTTGGATGAGCCTGTTAGGAGCTAGTCTTCCATGTTCAAAAAGGTCAGTAGCCCCTAGCTTTCTGAAGTGGGCTATGAGTACTTCAAAGCACTTTGGGCTTTCCTTGGCACTGAGTCTACAAAGGGCAGGACTCTGAACTGGTAAGGTTGCCCTCCAAGCAGAACCACAAGTAATTGCAGTGGCTAGGGTGCACCAGTACTTGATATGCATCCTGCACATCTAGAGATGCTAGCCAGTCCTGTGACTTCAGGCAGGGTTGCAAGAAATCCAGCAAAACATCTTCAACTTTTCTTTATCCATGTACTTGTTCAGTTTCCCCAAGATCAAGAATGGGGCACATGCCCCCCTGATTTCTTGGGTACCAGGTGGTAGTGGGAGTAGAATCTTTGTCTGTTCTTACTCTGTTACTATTTCTACAGCCCTACTTCTCAGCAAGCACACAGTTTCTTGTTTCAACAGCTCTGACACGTGACTGGCAAGGGTAACTGCCTCCTGGGTGGACTGTTTTGCTGGGGCTCATAACAATTACAGGGAGTACCCCTCTCAGATGATCCTTAGAACATAATTATCCATCAAAATGAACTCCCACCGATGACAGAACTGAATGAGGCAAGGGGAGAAGTGGACAGCTCAGGCAACTGAAGCAGACCTGGGGCCTGAGCTTCAGATGATGGCACTGAACAGTTCTGGTGCCTGTGCCCTCAGTTGGGGATGAAATGGCTGGGATCTGTTTTGAGAGCCTCCTCTGCCACTGGCACAAAATTACTGTTTATTGTGGAAAGAGCTATGTTTCCTACCCCTCTGTGGGTTGAAGGGAGCTGGTCTGGAAATCTTAAGAGTTGTTCTAGGTTTGTTAGACTCTAAGATACTACTCCATTTGCAAGCCAAGCAGATGCCATCAAAGGGCACAATCATAATCTGTTGTTGGATGACGGGATGAAGCCAGCAATCAACAAACAGGAATGCCTTCATATACAGATACCTGCAGCCACAGAGCAGACTGCTGTATCTAAGAAATTCCTTAGAGACCTTCAGCTGGTGGTTATTGGACTCAATACTTTCACAGCTAGCAGCATTTCTCACTTATCTTCCTTGTTGGGCAGGGCCTCTGCCAGCAACTTGTACCAGAGGGCATACTCATACTTGAAGAAATGCCCTTGATAGTTAGCCACCTTCAAGCCTAGGACAGCTGAAGCATAGATCCACTTGCCCGTAGTGTTTACCTTGCACATCTCCTTGTCGGTGTGGTGTGCTGTGACGTCTTTGAGCATTGATGGCTTTGTAGTTTTCAGCCAAAATGAAAATGGCATTGGCTTGTGGCTGAGTGAAACATGTGGGTTTAAACATAGGGGCCACTTATTTTCTGTCTGCCTGCTTGGGGACAGCTGCCACAGTAGCAGGCCTCCAAGCAATCTCCAAGAGGGTCTCTAGGGCCGGCTGGGAGGAAAACTAGATACCAAGATATTATGCATGTTTAAGAACTCCAGCTTGAGGAACCTAGCCTGGTCTATAGCTGCTATCTCAAAATGTAAAAAGCTATGCATGTTTTTAAGCAGAGCATGAAAAGAGATATCCTCTGGAGGCACAACTGGAACTAGCTCAGGGTCCTCTGCCATAGTCACCATCCTCGTCCCCTTCAGTAAAGATTAGATCCAGATCAGACTTGTCTCCTTCATCCCAAGGGAAGAACTGGACCCTTATGGGTGATGGCAGAGGCTGCAGCCTTGGCATCACCAGTGGCAGTGATCCTGGCCCTTGGTAGGTTCTTGGGAACAGCACCACTGGTGGCAGAGGTCGAACCTGGCATTGATGGCCAATATGGCACTGAGGGCAGCACCTGAAGACCTGGATCGCAATGCTGGACAAGGCACCGTTGACAGTGTTGAGGGTCCTGCCTGTCCCAAAGGACTCAGCAGAAGCACTGTGGCTGTCCCTGGAGGGGTCGGGAATGACACAAGAGGTGGAAACAGCACTAAAGACAACCCCGGCATCAAGGCTGGTGTCAAAGTCAGCATGTCTAAGTCCAATGGCACTGAAGACAGCACTAGCTCCATTAGCCCTGGAGGGCTTTGGGCCAGTATCAACACCAACACAAAAGTACTAAATCTACTGCTCCACAAGAACTGCCCAGTGGCTAAATTACTCAATGGGGGCCTCCCCATGTGACAGGGGGTGGCTACGGGACTGAGACATGAAACCTGTAAGCCTGAACTACCCTGGTGTCACTGGAGATGATGGTGGAGACCAGGGTCCAGAGGCACTGAATGCCTACTGGCAGAAAGACCCAAGGGTGGCCTTGACTGGTGCCTTTTCTTCCCTTTATGTTTTTTGTGGGAAAAGGTTGAGACAGATGAGTGCAAAGACCCTAATGCCAAGCAGGTGTGGGAGCTTCGCTGTCTACATGACTACAAGTGTTCAACTCTCTGTTTTAGTTTAAACTACACTAGAGTTTATTTCTGTGTCAGTTTAGTTTTACATACACACACAAAATCAAACAGCTTTTTCTCAGCCCTACCTTGCAAAAGTGGTCGAAAATGGAAGATTGGGAGACACAAACAAGCTAGTTGCTCCAGCAACGGAGCTGTGTCTCCACCACTCCTCTCTGGGCACTTCTTCAGCAACAAAGGGGGTGGGGGAGAGAGACACTACTGGAATAGAAAAAGGAAAAAAACAGTCCAGTTCTAGCCCCAACAAAGACAGTGAAGGAGACTGCGCACTTGGTGGGGGAAAAAGGAACCGAGGTGGTTGGGGCTCGTGTTACTCCATACCAGCAAGCACATGCTGGGACATGCACGTGGGGCCTACTCATGCCACCAGCTCCTGCCATAAACACTCTGGCTCCTGCGGGGTCCTTTCACCTCTGGCTGACCCGTTAGTTGGAATTGATGGAGAAGATTGATTTTTTAGCAGCTCAAGTCCTTCAACTCAAGAGAAAATGTACCTGGGGCGGAGCCAACTACTGAACTTATCAGACACATGGTGCAGTGCTTTGACCTTCTACAGCCCTGAATCTAATATACTGGCCTGAAAACTAGATCTTGATTCATATTTCTGTGTTGCTGCCAGTATCCTGAGTGTTTTGATGCCTTTCGTTTGTAACTATAGGGAGAAACACCAGAGGAGGAATGCAGCAAGGAGTCCACCTGATGACGACCCAGTAATAGAGTAGCAATGACGGGCCAACTACCTCCACAACTCCCAAGGCCAGTCAGACATTCAGTGCAGCACTCATGAAGGTGATACAATCTATGGACCAGAAACTGGAGGCACTGGGACTTCTGGTGATGTCATCACCAATGCAAAAGCTGCCTGCTTGAGCTCTGTACCTCCATCTACCCCAATGTATGAAACTCTTCATTTTCTTTTTTTTATCTTCTATTTTTGCACCATCCCACGAGGAACTCTCTCAGGCATCCACCATTGCCTCCAGCTCTATCTCCTTGCCTGAAACACCTCTCGTTCCCAGCACCAGCCCGGTGATCCCCCCAGCTCTGAGCACCCCCCCCCCCCGAGGTAGGGCCACCCTATCTGCCCAGGGCACTATCTAGAATTTGGCAGGCCGGGCTGAGCTCGGCCCAGGAGAGGAAGATGTCCGGCAGTTGGAGTGTGGCTGCTGGTGGTGGTGCCATCATCTATCCCCATGGGCGGGAATTTTCTACGCAACTGTTTCCCCCGGGTGCAGCGTGCAATGATGTCCATGCACAGCTTCCCTGCTGACGTCTGCCACACTCCCCACCCCTATGATCTGGCTGGTGATCCTGTAGTGCCCCTGATCTCCACCGGGGGTCGCTAGGAAACTGAGCAGCCCCCAGACGCTCGATCCTTCTCCCTCACCTGCCGAACCCCAACTCCGTCACTGAACCTGGGTTGCCGGCATGGCATGAGGTGTGGCGTCCAGCGCCTCAACCCTCAGCGCCACTGGGCTGCCAAAATCTTCGATTTTAGCAACCCAAAACTCAAAGGAGATTACTATCTAGCAGAATGAATGTCAGGAAGAAATTTGTGGGCCGACTTGTCATTGGACGACCAGTTGCAGAAAAGAACACTTCACTCCCGGTCGAACAGCATGGCTTCTTCAGTGACTGGCAGCTCTCCTGACCCACCACCTGAGATGGACGTCAAGGAAGAATCCTTTAAAATTACATCCCGTACTGCTGTTTAGGAACACCACAATATTAGTGCCAAACTTACACAATTAGAGGAGACCATTTTATCTTCAGAATGAGAAATATGGCAGTTACAGGAAAAAAGTACTGAACTAGAGCAGGGCGTTACCAAGACAGCCATGCAGGTAACTTTTCATATCACTACCTTATTATATTTCTACCGCAGAGACAGAAAAATTGCTGACTAATTGGAAGACTCAGAATCTCGGATTCAGATAAATAATTTGAGAATCCACAGACTGCCTGAGGACAAGTAGAGAGAGGCTATGGAGGAATTACGGTCTTCCTTCCTCACAGAACTGCCCGATATCCCAAACGATATGGATTTAGGCAGTGAGTGGGCAAACCAGGCTTTGTTACTAAAGACAAAAGAGAAAAATACAAAAAGCTTTAATTACAGTACCAAAATGTCAATATTACACAAGGCCGGGGATACAAAGGAAACCGTATTGGTGACACAAGACTACTTTGACCATGCTATCTCCCCCCTGTGTGATGGACAGAGGAAAATCCTGATAGTGCCTAAACTGCTGAGGGAGAAAAATTACGAAGCCCACCTCCTGGCCCTGGCACAACTGTGGATATTTAAAAAGGTCCAAAATTCTTTCAATGTTTGGAGGACGCCAGGGACACTTTGATGCAACTAGGAATCACCTGCCCTGTGCCAGATCATCATGAACTCGACAAGACGGCATCGCTTCAGCAGAACAAATGGATCCCAGCATCCTCAGTGAATGGTGGCAATACCAGATGCCCAGAAACTGCACCCAGACTGTTCGCTGATATGGAAAGGTTGAACTCTACAGTGAACTGTTTTTTTTCTACATTTGTCACTGTACCATCTTTCCCTCCTTGTGCCACATGGATTTCCTACACTTTCCAAACGAACAATCTGAGGCTCACAAATCCGTTTCCCCATGTGTTCCTAAGGAGTCACTAGGGGGAAATCAGTGCATTTAAATATTAAGTAGCGGGATCACCAGTGGATTCCCTTACCCAGGTCTCCAGGCTGGGAGGTGGGGTGCTGATGCTAGCAGTATGGTGGTTCTTTGTTCTCATTCAGAGACCACATTTTCCCACCTCCAGGTGGCACTACACAGTTGGTAATATCCGTAGAACCCATGCCATGTGGTATAAGGTGGCTGCCAGCCTAGTTTTGCCACATGATGGGGGTATGTAAGGAGGACGGAGCAGAGGTGGCTTCATCGATGCCCAGGATGTTGCCCAGAGTGTCTTGGTAATGACACAGGGAAGCTCTGACCATAGTGGGTGAATCACCAAAGAGCTAAGTCAGCCAGTCATCATAACATGCTTGGCTACCAACACGACACAGGTTTCCTATGTGGATTGAGGGTCGATGTGGACCAACTTTAAGCCTAAATTGTATCTAAACCCAGCGGAGGACACGATCAGAATCAGCCATAAGACCTCACCCTCAGCAGCCTGGCTCTCAAATAACTGGCTCCATTGCAGCTACTATTCTCTCTCCAGTGGTCCCCAAGGGACACCAACTGATATCGTAACAGCAAATACAGGTTACTCACCTGTAACGGGAGTTCCAGGAATGGTATATGTTGTTCATCCACACTTACTGGCAGGTCCCTTGCTGCTTTAAATCTTGCCGGAAGGTCTTCAAGCTGGCTCCTCCCACCCACTCGGGTGGTAAAACTCTCAGCTCCGCCCCATGATGCCAGATCTAGCCCGCTGGAAGCCAGGTTGTGCGTCGAGGCCGGGGAGGCCAGGTGGGTCATGTGGATGAACAACATATACCATTCCTAGAACTCCTGTTACAGGTGAGTAACCTGTATTTCTAGGGACATGGATATGTTGTTCATCCTCACTGTCTGCCAACTCCTAGTAGTTCTCCGGGAGGAGGGAGGCAAGGCGCCCACCCCTTCTTAGGTAGAAAGACTGGAGAACCGAGGCCCTGACCAGCACCCCGGCATGACCCAAGGTTGATGTGGAAGGGGAACAGTAAAGCCTGCTTCCAGGCGGAAGCCCTGCGGATATCCGGACCGGAGTATCCTTGGAAGCAGCCACCGATGCAGTGGAGGACGGGTAAAAATGAGCACTTATCCCTCTGGGAGGCTCCATGCCCACCCACCTATAGTGGAGACCTATGCAGGGGTGACCCACCTGCTCGTCGTCCACTTGGCTGCAGGTCTGCCAGATGCGGCTACAGCGTAGATGACAAACAGCTGGCGAACCTCTCCCGAACTTCAGCTTCGCCTCCCTGGGTAGGTGAGCATTAAACATGTTCCTATGGAACCTATATACGACCTCCGAGGTGTGAATGGGGGATGAACCGGCAGAGTAGCACTTCAAGGGAAGACTCCGCCATCGCCTTCGGAAGGACTTCGGGTGGGGCGCAGGACAACCTAGTCCCTGTGGAAGACCAGATAGGGAGATTCAAAGGAGCGCCTGGAACTCTCCCCACCTCCTGGATGGCCGAGTAGCCCCAAGAAGGTGTTCTTCCACCACAGGTGGCGGAAACTTGCACCTGTGCAAAGGTTCGGACGGCTTGCTCGTGAGCTAAGCACATACCATCAAGGATCCCACAGAATGGGGATACTCTCCCCCAAAGGGGAGGCGTGATCGAGGCCTAGAAGTGCCAGACCACCTATTCTGCGCCACCGACTGCCTTCCGGCCCGCGCCCGGAAGACAGGGGTGACCACAGAAGCACCTAGAGGGTCATCAGCCCAAGCCCTAATTCAAAGAACAGACGCAGATGGTCCGAAATGCTCGCCCAGGGACGGGAGAAGGCCAGGCCCTATCCCATCAACAAATGGAGAACTTTTCCAAGAGGACGAACATTATTTCTGGCCGACTCCTAGCAGGACATACTCGAAAGCGAGGACCCTGCCGAAGGACCTAGGCCTGGCCCCTAGCCGCACAGGGGCCGGGCTCACAGGTGTAGGAATTGAAGGTCCGAAGGAAAAACCTTCCCCTAAAGGAAATCAGGACCGGGCGGCCTAGAAGCCGCCACGGGAGCCTGCGGCCGAGGCTGAGGAGAGCTGGATACCAGAGCCGGCAATCCAGTCTGGGGCTACCCGCATCACCTGCACCCAGTCCCTCCTTGCCTTGCCCGTAGGTCAAGGGAAATGGGGGAGAGGCATGGAAGGGCCCGGGGCCCTGACGGCATCCCCTACAGCAGACCTTGCTGAGGGGGTGGACATAAGCAGCCTTGGCCTCGTATTCTACCTGGAGGGAGGAGGGAGAAGATCCTGTGCTACCTCCGGCAGGAAAAAAACACTCATGAGGCGCAGCCTATGTCTGGCTGAGGGCAGTAGCCGGAGAATTGGAGGCTCCCGCCATCTGAAGACTGGGAACCCGCCTCCGACTGCGCAAAAAACCCAATGCGGAGAACCTCCTTACGCCGAGGCAAGGGGTTCAACCGAACCTGGAGGGGCAGGTAGCACAAGGTTGTGGTGCTGTCCCGATGGACTAAAACCACTAGACCCCGCACAAACGGAGCGAGTGGTGCAAGCTAAGTGGACCGCCTGGAGCTCCAGCGGGTAGAGAGGACATCGGGACTCCCGAAGGACCAGAGGCGAAGCACTCTGTATTTCCCTAGATGGACAACCCCATCCATCTGAGAAGCATCGGTCTGAGAAGACAGTCGACCCAGGGGGAACGAACAGGATGTCCTCCTGCAGGAGTTGGAACGGTCCGGAGGGAAGCGTTCCACTAACTCCTGGGCTGTAGTCATGAACTGGTCCGAGGAACGCAGCACTGTGACCACTGGCAGGCCCGTCCCACTAGGGGAACTCAGCCGCAAAGAGCCCGGGAGGTGCAGGAGGTCCCGGAGGGCACAATTACCCGGCCAACCTGACTGGGTAAGGGAAGAAGAACCTCAGCCCTGTCCACCCGGAGCCAAGCTCGGACTCAAGAGTTGAGCCTAGTCCCGGAGAAAAACCTCACCCGCTAAGGCACGAGTTCCAACATGGTTCCGGTAAGGGACACTAATGTAAGCCTGGAAGGTATTAATCAGGCCGCTATCCGGGTGGGGTTATGCCCGGACCCTTCGAAGCCACAGAAACTGTGGAGCAGAGAACGAAGGGCCTGGCCAGGAACTCGTAAGGAGACCTCTAGCCGGAGAAAGGAAGGGGTCTCTCAAGAACGGACGGAATGAGGAGGAAGTATGTCCTGGAGGCCCAGGAGGAAGCCGTATGCCTCGAACTGAGGATGGGAAATTGGCAGAGGGACCATCCGTCGTGCCGAAGGATGGGCGCAAGCCCCTCATCCGTTTGAGGCCAGGAACACCTGGACTTGAACCCCGGGTCGGAAGGAGGCCCACCACCTTCCTGACCACCCCTAACTAGGGGGCCAGGCAAGTCGGCTCAGTGGTCCGACGAGGAGTCTGTGGACCCAAGGTCCCTGTGGGGTAACGGCTCAAGAGGAAACCTGTTCGCAACCCGTGACAGGGCTATCCTTAGCACCACCCAAGAGGAAGAGGTGCAGAGCAGTCCCCCCACGGGGAATGCCTGGGCAGGGTCGACGGTGCTGGGGACAGCTCCCCTTTAGCCCATCATTGAGCAGGCTCGACGGAGGAAGAGGCCGAGGGGGCTCTCGGACCCCTATTTCCTTGCTTCCTTTTGGAGGAAGATGCTGGTCTGGCAACAGGCCGACCAGCACATGCCTGCTGGCCCTTGAGCTGGGCCGGTCGAGCCGCAGGGGTAGGGGGCCAAGGGGCTTACGTAAAGGCTGAGGGCTGCCCTTGTCCCTCCAGGCGGGATTGACCGAGTCCGGAGTGGCATCGGACTTCTCGGGCCCCTGGATATGTCCCTCCATGCCAAGGCCGAAGAGGTCAGCCCCCAAGAAAGGGGTGTCTGCCAACTCATGCTGGGTTTCCAAGGAAAAAGAGGATAACCTCAGCCACGCCCTGTGGTGCATGGCCACTGCGGCTGCCACTGATCTTGCACAGGAGTCGCCCAGATCCAGGGCCGACTGAAGCTGTTGTTTCGCCATCGCCTTACCCTGGTCCTGAACCCACCGGACCGTGGTCCGCAGGTCGGTTGGAAGATGAGGAAGGACCTCGTCCAGGGAGCCCAAAAGGGCGTGGGAACAGTGCGCCATCAGTGCCGCCGAGCTGGCCTGACGGAGGCCTAGTGAGGACACGGCGTAAACCTTGCGCCCGACTTAGTCCATCCTTCTGGACTCTTTGTCAGGGGGCCTATCCACATCCCTAGTGTTTCCAAAACATTGGAAAACATTGTCGGTAACTACCCCTTCAGCCGAGGGGTGCTCCAAGAAACCGGGCAGAGAACCGACAGGGACAGGGTACTTCCTGGCCAAGGCGAGGGCAGAAGCAGGCCGCCACCAGAGCCTCCAAGGCTGGGCCCACAACAGCCTCAGCCACCGGGAAGGCCCTCAGGGAGAGCCCTTGGTCCAGAATCTCTAGAGGGGTAGGGTGCCCGTTTGGAAACAGGCTCGAGCTGCATTCGTGAATTCCGAGATGAGCGGGAGCAGACCCACAGAGGACGATGGGCTGTCGTCCACAGAATGTTCCGGGGAAGACCATGGGTCTTCCCTGCAAAGAAACATAACGGAGCCGAAGTCAGGCTCAGAGTCTGCAAAAAGCTGCCGCAGGCCAGAGTCACTCTTCATCCGCCGAGGGCAGGCGGGAGTGAGGGGACCGAGTGACCCGTAAAACAGGTCATGGTCCGGCCTGGGTTCCGCCGATGGCAGAGGGGCAGCGAGGATCGGGCGAGCAGCCATCCCTGAAGAGGGCTCCTCGATTACCTCGAGTGACTGCGTCGGCCGACCGGGCGGCAGCTGCTTACTAGCCGGAGAATGAATCGGGGTCGATTGCCTTCCGGACAACAGCATCTGCCGCCACATAAGTTCCTCGTAACTTCGACGCCAATGGCATCGAAGCCACTCCTCATCCGAGGAGGGGGACAAGGAAGACCGCAAGCCACTTGACTCGGTGCCCCGACCGAGACGCCGAGGTCAGCGTGAGCAGCTAGACCGAGAGGAGGACCGAGACCGAGACCCGAATCCTGGGGAAACCGAGAGGGGCTGGAGAGGGAAATGTTCCTCCCTTCGGGTTTGGAGAATTTGGCGAGGACTGTCGACCCAAGGGTACCGGCGAGAACCTCAGCCTCCACCAGGGAAACCGCGAAGGAAATGCAGCACTAGCGGAGACGGCCCAGATGACGGCGAGGGCTCGCCACGTCGCGAGGGGTCCTGGACGGCTGACCTGACAGGGACACTGTGAGGCCAGAGGCGAGCCGCATGCTCGACCGAAGCTGAGCGCAGCCTAGGGGAGGGGAGTTTCGCGCCCTACGGGCCGACGAAGGGACCCCGCCCATGCCCCTTGGAATTGGGATGAGGGAAAGTCCCAGGAGTCCCTCTCCTTTCCAGGAGAGAGAGACTGACGAAGCTCCTTGAACGAAGCTGAATGAGTAGAACCCAAGGACAGCGGGAAAAACGCCGCAACCGAGGAAGAGGGAGGTGGAGCCGCCCCCCACCCGGCGGATTCGAGCTACTCAGAAACAGCCGAAGCGGACGCCCGACGATCCGAGGGATTCTCCAGAGCGAGAAAAACTACCGGATGTCCGAGCCCCGAACGGGCCACGCGGTACTCCTGAGAGCTGGCCGAAAGAGCACAACAAAATTCGCAAAGCTGAGGATCATGATCCAGATCACTGCAGTAAACGCACATGGAGTGCGGATCTCTCTTGGAGGAAAAAAAACGGGCGCCTCCCGGGGTTGGGAAAGGATTGAGTCATCACCGCAGCGAGGAAGAAAATATCAAAATTTCTCTTAAAAGATTTCGAAGACCGAAATTTTCAGGAACCAGTCCAACGCAGAGCGCTAAGGAGAAAACCTGAGCTTCCAAGCGGTAAGGAAGATCTGGCGTCATGGGGTGGAGCCGAGAGTTTTACCACCCAGGTGGGTGGGAGGAGCCAGCTTGAAGACCTTCCGGCAAGATTTAAAGCAGCAAGGGACCTGCCAATAAGTGTGGATGAACAACATATCCATGTCCCTAGAAATGTTTGTTTTTATTTTATTTATTTTTTTACACCTAGCTCAAGCCTGCATCCTTCTGAGCAAGTCGGCATCTCACATGTGTGGGCCACTCCTCGGGCTGCCCTGTCCCTCCTTCCTGTGTGGAGTGACCTCCAGTACAGAAATCAGTCAGGCAGTTTTGCAGACTGGTGCAGAAATCTACTCAAGGTTATTGTTGTGTGGCTGTCTAAATAATGTAGCTGGGTTTGCGTCCCACAAGAATTTAACTTTTTGAACAGTGGTACTGAGTTATTGGGGGGCCTTCTGGGTCCTGGACATATTCTTCAGATGTCTTTCCATTGTTACTCTGTGTTCATGGGGGTGTGGATGAACATCTTTTTTTCCTTTAAAGGTGATGATGGACCTTCAGAACTGGCTACTAGAGGTAGACAGGGTGAGCCAAGGTCTCTATCCATGGACTGGTGGAGGGACACACACCTAACATCTGTGTTACCCAAATCTTTGCAGCTTGAAGCTGTTTTGTTCGGATTTCTAGGGGAGCATGTTCTAGCTCCATATATTGTTCAGTACGTCTTATGTATTTGTGTTAATCATGGAAGCAGGGGCTCTGGATTACAATACACTCCCTCCAGTTAATTAACTTCCCCTAGACAGGTCACAGCAAGTGTTGAGGAGGATATCAATGGGCAATATATTTATATAGCGGGCTATAAAGGGGCATACTCTTTCCCTTATTGAATATATATGCCCCCCTACTTAGATCAGGACAAAGTGGCTTTTATGGTCTTGTTGAGGTTCCTCTCATTTGCTAGGTCCTTGTTTATCCCTGGGGAGACTTCAACATGACTCTGAACAACCTCTGAGGTTGCCAAGAAAGAGGGAGTGGTTGGACCACGGTGGGCTCAGGGAGGGTGAGGGTGGTGGAACAGAGGTGCATCCCTCCAGTTGTGCCTCTCCACAATTCATTTGCCACTCTGGTGAAGCATGGTTCCTCTATGGAGGCACCCACAGTGGAGACCAAGGAGGATGCTGGGAACCTCCACAATGGAGACCCACAGGAGGGTGGCACAGGACCCAACAGGGGAAGGAAACCATTTCTGGTGGGGGACTCAATTGTTAAGGGGGTAGAACTGGGGGAGGGAGGGGAAAGGGAGGTAAGGTGCCTGCCTGGTGTCATGGCTTGAAGGGACAGGAAAAGAATCCTCAGGATCGTGGGAGCAGCTGCAAGGGGGGAGTAAGCTGGATGTCATTATTCACCTAGGGACAAATGACCTGGCTGAGAATGGGATAAGAGCAGTGCAACAGGAGTTTGTGCAGTTGGGGAGGAGCCTTAGATAAGTAGCACACACAGTAACTTTCTCGGAAGTGCCATCTGTCTATGGCATGGATGAGGCTAGGGTACTCCACAACATGATATTCAATGACTGTTTGAAAAACTGGTGCAGAGCTCAGGGATTTGGCTTCACTGGGGACTAAGGCTCCACCTGGAGGGATGCAGGCCTATACTGGCAGGATGATCTCCATCTATCCAGGAGGGGAACCAGGATCCTAGATGATGGGTTTAAATGCTTCATTGGCAAGCATTTAAACTAGCCATGGGGGAGGCACTGAAAGGAAGAAGGGAAATCCAAGCCCCCCCCCCAAAAAAAATATATATATCAGGGTAGTTAGTGAGGTGAACACCAAGATAGAGCAGTCAATATGGAGAAGGGCAGGGGTAAATGGAGAAAAAGAAAGGCAGTAAGGACAGGGATGGGACAAAAAGAAATAAAGCCATAAAAAAATGAAGGGTAATGAGTACCAATGTCCGTAGTCTAGGTAAAAAGCTCCCCGAAATGGTGGCGTTGAAGGAAGAGGGATACCTGGATATCATCGCAGTCACGGAAAGATGGTACACAGAGAACCATGACTGGGATGTCAACATACCAAGGTACACAATCTACAGGAGGGACAGGGAAGGAAGAGGAGGAGGAGTAGTGCTCCATGTTAAGGAAGGGATCAAAGCAACAGAAATAAAGGGTAAACAGGGAGGAGAGGAGGCACTGTGGGTCACCCTGGAGACTGGAAATGGCACCACAATCCGCAGAGGGGATATATACAGACCCCCATCTAAGGGGGAAGAAATGGGCAAGGACATTATAGAAGGCATCCTTAGGATGGCAGAGAAAGGGGAGATATTGCTGATAGGGGACCTGAATATGCCAGATGTTAACTGGAGCACCTTTGCTGCAGCCACATCCAAGAGCAAGGCCATTCTCGATGCCCTGCAGGAGGCATGCCTCAGACAGCTAGTTTTGGAACCCACTCAGGAGGGAGCAATCTTAGACCTCATACTCTCAAATGGGGACAGAGAGAGGATCTCTGATCTTGAAGTGGGCAGACATCTGGGAACAAGCGACCACCAAACAGTGTGGTTCACAATAAACTTAGCTGTAGAGTCAAGCCATACAAAAGTGAAGGTACTGGACTTCAGGAGGGCGGATTTTGTCAAAGTGGGAGAGTGCCACAGAAAAGCACTAGCAAACAGGCAAGAAGGTGGGGTGGAGCAACAGTGGGGAAACATCAAAACCGCCATCACAGAGGCAACAAGTCTGTGTGAAGCAAATAAATCAAAATGAAAGAAAAAAACACTGATTCTCAAAAGAAGTGGCAGGCAAGGTTAGGGAGAAAAAGATAGCATTCGGGAAGTATAAGGAAACACCGAAGGAGCAGGACAGAGAACTGTACCAGTTATAGCAGAAGGAAGTGGGGAAGGCAGTCAGAATAGCAAAGGCCCAAACTGAGGAAAAGATAGCCAACTCAGTTAAGAAAGGGGATAGCCAGCCCGGTGGCATAGACGGTTGAGGCACGGGTGCCTTACCTCTTACCACGCCGGCGACCTGGGTTGGGGAATGGACTCGGGCGCCTGGAGTTGGCAGGGGAAGGGGAAGGATTGAGCTTCCGTAGGACTGCTCTCCTCCCCTGGGGTGGGTTAGGGATGCATGGTCGCTCTGCAGCGGCACCCAGTGGAGATTGGGAGCATTGCAGAGGGAGCATTTCAGGGGGAAACACCAGAAAACGGAAATACCACTCTGGAGACTGGCCGGATAACGGCTACCGCCTAAGGACACCTCCGAAGAGTCCCGGAGGCCATGCAAAGTCTCAGCAGCGCCCGGGACTGAAAGAAATAGTGTGCCAGTTTCCTCCTGCCAGTGCCTTCCCCCTTGGAGGAGAAGGATCCACCTGGTACAGGGTTAAGCCGGGCTATACCGAGGTTGGCTGTGAATATGAGGTAAGGTGGCTTGCGTGGAGATAGTAGGAGGTATGTCTGAGGGGTCATGGAGGCTCGAAGGAGAGGCAGCTCCAGGGCACAACGGGGCAAAAATAGATAAAAAAAAAAAGGCAGGGAACAAAGAAAGACTAAGGCAGGGATACTGAGGCTGAATAAAGAGGAAGGTGGTTGGGCAGAGAGCGACAGTGAAAAGGCAGGGATAATGAATGAATACTTCTGCTCAGTATTCACAAAGGAAAAGAAGGGGGAAGATACCTAATCCAGTCAATAGACGCACTCTGGATAGGGGGGTTGATATTAGTCCTTTCACAGAAGAAAGGGTTCTAAAAGAACTCTTAAAACTGAAGGAGGATAAAGCAATGGGGTCTGATGGGATTCATCCCAAAATTCTAGAAGAACTAAGGGAAGAACTAGTAACACTACTGACTACCCTTTTTAATAAATCATGGGAGGATGGTGTGGTACCCAAGGACTGGAGGTGGGTGGATGCAATTCCCCTTCACAAAAGTAGGACCAAGACAGAGGCAGGAAAGTAGACTGTTTGACCTCAGTGGTAGGGAAAATTATGGAATCACTTCTGAAAGAAAGAATTATTGAGTACCTAGAGGCCAGTGGCGCACAGGACCCAAGGCAGCATGGATTCTCAGCAGGAAGACCATGTCAGACAAATCTAATTGATTTCTTTGACTGGGTGACCAAAGTGGTAGACCAGGGAGGGGCTGTGGACATGGCCTACCTAAATTTTAGCAAGGCATTTGACACAGGCCCGCACAAAAGATAAACAAATTAGCCAGCATGGGAGTGGGTCCCAGGGTGGTAGCCTGGGTAAAACACTGGCTGGACAACAGGATACAGAGGGTAATAGTAAATGGAGTCCACAGTAAAGAAAGGGGGGTTACTAGTGGGGTACCGCAGGGTTCAGTACTGGGGCTGGTCCTTTTTAATGTCTTTATAAGTGACATTGCAGAGGGACTGGAAGGAAAAGTGTCTCTCTTTACAGATGACACAAAGATCTGCAACAGGGGTGATGCACAAGGTGAGGTGGAAAGGATGAAAAGGGACTTGACAAGGTTGGAGGAATGGTCAAATGTATGGCAGCTTAAATTCAACGCAAAGAAGTGCAAGGTAATGCACCCGGAAACAAAACCCAAGGAAAAGTACACAATGGGGGTGAGATACTGACAACAAAATGGAAAGGGACCTGGGGTAGTCATATCAGACCTAAAGGTGGGCCAGCAATGTGAGAAGGCAGTAAGGAGGGCTGGAGGGATACTGGGATGCATAGGGAGAGGCATCACCAGTAGAAAACAGGAAGTAGTTGGCCCTCTGTACAGACAGTTGGTAAGACCACATCTGGAGTACTGTGTGCAGTTCTGGAGACCCCATCTCCACAAAGACAGACAGGGTGGAGACTGTCCAGAGGAGGGCAACCAAAATGGTGCAGGGTCTGCACCAGAAGACATATGAAGAAAGACTAAAGGAGCTTAAGATGTATAGCCTCGAGGAAAGGAGGGAGGGGGGACATGATAGAAACTTTCAAATAACTCAAGGGAATCAACAAAGTCCAAGAGGGTAGCATCTTTCAGAAAAAGATGTACAAGAACAAGGGCGCACAATTTGAAGATAGAGAGAGGATGGCTTGGAGGTAACATGAGAAAGTATTTCTTCACAGAGAGGGTTGTAGATGCATGGAACAGCCTTCCTGAGGAGGTCAGAGAGTCAAAAACAGTGGGGGAATTCAAGAATGCATGGTACAGACATAAGGAAATTCTAGTGGTGGGGTAGGAGGAAGTAGGCGGTTGGTTAATTAGGATCTCAAGCTTATCCGTTGGGTAGAGAAATGGGCAGACTAGGTTGGCCAAGCAGTTCTTATCTGCCATCAAATTCTATGCTTCTATGAGGGCTCAGGTGGTAAGCCCCCTGCACTGGACTAAAGGAGTGCCGTCCTCAGCAAACTATTAAAAGAAACGGGAACTGAGGATGCCTGGAGGTTTTTACGCCCACATGACAGTGACTGTGTAACCAATCTCCCATATTCTGTAACTTTCCGTAAAACTCACATGTATACAGAGGTACTATCATCTCCTCCGAGTCCTCGACCTCTTCTATTGAGCAGGCCCATCAACTTAATTTCTTCAGTGTACAAAATTTGTTCGTCGCCAATCAGCAAGCAATGAATTATAAGAAAACTGTTTTATATGCTACTTGGCTTCAGCCACTGGCCACCCACTAAAACGATGACACTGTAAATCAGGTGACCTTACTGACCAACTTAAATAATTCAGCTTGCTTTTAGATCAGCACCTGGATTACTCAGCATGTGAATTGCATTGGCAAAATGCTTTGACAAATGTGGGGCCCTCTCTAGAGGGCGAATAACTGTCTCCCCCTCAGCACCAGAAAATATATAATCTAACTTATGATCTTTCCCTTGCTAGACTACGGTGACATGGTAATTGTCAGGGCCTCCAACACTGCCTTATTTAAACTCATCTCCCTCTTCAGTGCCCTTTGTAGTTTGTCATGGTCTGTCCTCCCATATCCCATCACTGTACTCTGTAAGAAGGTAGGCTGCCCCCCCACCACCACCACACACACAAACTTCTTTGAGGTACCCGTGAGCCAAATATTGGATGGGTAAATTATAGGTTACCTCAGTGATATTTTCATCCCTCCTCCAGTCCCTCCTATTGCTTATGGTCAGAGGATGGCAATAGATTCCAAACTACTCAGTGCAGGCAGGGGGACAGGAAGTACATATGATATTAATACAGGCACAATAAGTGGTAACATTAATACAGTAGCAATACATGAATAACTAAGAGTAGCAGGATAACAATAACATTCCAACAAAATACAATGAGTAATTGCCAAATTAATCAAAAATGAAAGTGTTAATATGCCATACACTGTGAGGGTTACATGGGGTAGCTGCAGTTAATGATACAACAGGAGATGAGTGCTATAAAATGAGTAGCGACTACTATAAATAAAAGAGTCCTAGCTAGTGGAGGGGAGAAAAAGAGGGGAAGGGCAAGTTAAGACTGGGGGAAACGTGCAATTAGATGAAAGGAAGTTATGGAGGGCAGAGGAGAGGGAGTAAAAGGAGGAGGAATAGCGGATCTGATGAGGGAGGAAGTTCCAGATTTTGGGGAAGAGGTGGAGGAAGGCAGATTGGCCTGCAAATGTAGAACAGGGGATCGTGAAGATGCACAAGTCGGTGGTTCAGAGGGAGTGAACGGCAGTGGGGGAGTGGAGAGGGAAGAGGACAAATAGGAGGGAAGAGTGCTAAACCAGTGTTTTGAAATAAGTTTGACACAGTGGGAGACATGGCAGTTAGTAAGAGAAGGGAAAGACAGAGTGATAGAGACCACAGTGGTTAGTACCTGTAGGAAAGTCCAGGGCGAAGCGATAGGAGTTGAAAAGGGTGTCCAATCTGGATAAGGTGGATTTGGAAGCGGCACTGTAGACTACATCACAGTACTCAAAGATAGGGAGAATCATCTTCTGAACGATCGCACGCCTGGCCGTAAGAGGGATGCTATTACAGTTCCTGTATAGGGCTTCAGAATGGCGATTTGTCCAGAGAAGGTTAGGTGTTGATCCAGCAATACACCAAGGTATCTGAAGGAAGAGGCGTCCTCAAGCATGGTCCAATCCAGGGTGGGGAGAACAGGGAGCCTAGCAAGTCTCTGCCTAGTGCCAAAGGTGATGGAGACTGTTTTCTTGGCATTTAGAAAGAGGTGGTGGGAAGTAATCCAACTCTGAAGCTTAGTGAAGTCGAGCTGAACTCTGGTTTCCACATCGTGGGGAGAATGGCCAGAGATGAACAGGACAGTATCGTCAGTGCACATGTGGATGAGAGTGGAGGAACAGACTGATGTTAAGTCATTTTATTTATTTAGCTTTTGTTTACCGGGTAAGTACACTAGACAAGTAGCATGCCTATTTTCAGGAACGACCCGGGAGAGCACAAAACATACAGTATACATACATGGCAACATTGGAGAAACAGCATGATACAGTAAAAAAACAGCTATAACAACGCTTGTATAAGGGCAGAGATACTGCCACACACAGTACAAATTGTTACAGGACATAGACATTAGAATCACTGAATACATATTTCATAGACCATCATGGACTCAGAGTGGACAATAGTGGACTGCAGAGTATTACATTACAGAGACTAGGAGCAGTCACATCTTCTCGTTTGTTTTAGGTGGGACCACAGGGAGGCGCGAAAGGTCCCATGGGAAGGGGCAGAGTGAACAGAGTGTTCTGGAGTTCCAGAAATTTAAGAAAATAGAGAAGAGAAGGGGACCCAGCACTGAGCCCTGAGGGCCATCAGTGTGGATTTATAGAGGTGGTGAGCAGGACTCGACAATTCTAACCCATTGTGTCCTCCCTGTAAGGCAGGCCCAGAACTAGTTAGTAGCTGATGGAGAGAGCCTGGCTGAAGTGAGGGACTGGAGAAGGAAGGAATGGGAAACTGTGCCGAAAGCCTCGGATCGGTTGACAAAGATGGCAAAGGTGATCAAGCCACAATCCATTCCAGTGAGGACTGAATCAGTGAACCTGAGCAGGGAGGTTGTAGTAGAAAGTTTTTTCCTGAATCCAGATTGGAATGGGGTAAAGATATTGGAGTCCAAGAGAAAGGAGGAGATTTGGGATAGCACAAGGTGTTCCTGAAGTTTAGAGAGGATGGGAAGCAAGGAAATAGGGTGGTAGTTACCAGGGGAAGTACAGTCATCCCCTTTTAAGCACTGTAGCTTGGTCCAGAACCATCTCCATCTCAGCCACTGTAACAGCTGGTAAAGCAGATGGGTATTCTGCCCAGGCATCCAATCCTGCCTCATGTATATCTGTATATTTTTTAGCCTGTTTGTTTTTTCAAATATAGTTTATTGTACTTTTGAATGCAGACATGTTTCAGTAATATTAAGTAGTTTCATCATTCAGTTATAGTACAATACATTTCAAAATGCGCCGTTAAAAAAAAAACAAACAAAAAAAAAAGAGCACCAAAGTAGAAAGTGTGTTTTAGCATTTCAGTTCCAGTTTGCTGTACATCTAAGCATGGAAATATTTGGATAACATGTTTAAATGATTAATCAAATTAAAAAAATAATATAAAAGAAGAACTGGTAGTACATGACTTCTTGCTGACTTTTCTATTGCTGTTATTAAATTTTGAGCAACTCTGTTCCATGGGATATAGACTCACTGTGTGGTCTTCTGAATATTGGTCTTTAGAGGGTCTCCTCTCCATCTGAGCCCCCCAAATTGTCAGTCTAGCTTTGCCTATTATCCAAGTATTCCTCTAGTGCTAGCCACCATTTCTCAATTTGTGGGACTGCCCCCAACTTAAGTATCAGTTTCTCCATTGCTGCACAATTGTCCGTTTCAGCCAGACTGTGCATTTGGGTGGGGCTCCTCATCTTTCCATAGTGTCAGGATAACCAGTTTTGCTCATATAATGGCTATGTATAAAAACTTTTTCCAGGTCTCCCAGTAACACCATATTGGCATCTATTTTCACATTTGTCGTAATTACTGCTGTTATGGTATTCAGAATCTCCTGCCAACACTGGGGCAATTTGGGGCATGTAAACATATGTGGCACAGAAACAGACTCTGCTGACAGATGAGGACTGCTTGGCCCACCAAGTCTGCTTATTTTTCCCTGCCTACAGTATCACCGCAGATCCTAATGAATCTCCAGCCCATTCACCCATCCACCCCCTTCTCTTTCCCCAAGATTATCTTATGCTTATGCCATGCATTCTTGAACTCCACCACTGTTTTTTCGCCCCACCACCTCTGCTGGAAGACTGTTTCAGGAATCCACCACTCCTTCTGTCAAGTACATCCTCACATCTCTCTTGAATCTACCTCTCTCTTCAGCTTCTTATGGCCCTTGTCACTGAGCACCTTTTATTCTGGGAAGAAAAAAAAAAACCACTTCCCTCCTGTACCGTATTTACCCTTGCGGTATTTAGACGGCCCTATCATATCCCCCTCACCCCTCTCTTCCAGGGTGTACATATTTAGGTCTTTCAGTCTCTCTTCGTACGGCTTCTGATGCAGACCCTGCACCATTTTAGTTGCCCTCCTCTGGACCGCCTCCTCTCTGTCTATGTCCTTCCGGACATGTGATCTCCAGAACTGGACACAGTACTCTAGAGGTGGGGTCTCAATAGCAAGCTATACAGAGGCAATGCCACCTTCATCTTTCTGCCAGTTATACCCCCTCCCTATGCACCCCAGTATCCCACCAGCCATCCCAACTGTCCTATCTCACTGCCTGGTCACCTTTAGGTCATCCAATATGATCACCCAGAGGTCTCTTCCCTGCTTGGTGGTCATCAGTGCTACTCCTCCCATTCTATAATCTGCCCCCGAGTTTCTGTGCCTCAAGTGCATTACTTTGCAATTTTTCACACCGAATCCCAGATGCATACCCTTGATCACTCCTAGAGTTCTCTCAGGTCTCTGCTCATCCTTTCAAAAACACACACACACACACACACACACACACACACACACACACACCACCTGGAGTGTCCACCATATTGCAGATTTTGGGGTCATCCACAAACACACAGGCCTTCCTTCCCAGCTCCTCTGCAATGTGACTTATAAAGACATTAAAGAGGACCGGTCCCAGCACTGATCCCTAAAGCACCCGCTGGTCACCCTCCCTCCCTCCCTCCCTTCCTCTGAGTGAACTCAGTTTACCACCCCCCACTGTCTATTCCCAAACCAGCTTTCCTACCCTATTTACCACCTTTGAACCCACTCCCAAGCTATCCAGCATCTTACTAGCCTTCTTTTTTTTTTTCTCTACTTTGTTTTAATCCACCTTCTCACCCTGGAGCTCGCTTCTTGGGAGACACCAACCACCACCAGACTTGCATACCTGATTCTCCCGGGTTCCCTCCATGGGCTGTGGCTATACCCCAAGGCAGAGTGCAGGGACGGGACCTGAGCGTCCATTGCTTTAATGTCTCGTCAGGGTCCACGGTGTTCAGGCAGGCAGTCGCCATTAGGGTTGGTGTTCTTGGTGCTCCGTCTACCCATGCTCAGGCGGTGTTTTTTTTCCCCTTTCTGAGGAAGTGGCGGCGTCCTGGCGGCAAGGCATTACGTGAGCAACACCACTCCCAACCTCTCTTTGTATGTGCTCCTGCACTTGCTGTTCCTCTGGCCTTGCCAGAGGCAATAGCTAGCAGGTGAATGTCCCTCAGATGCTCAATCCTCTCATTCCCCTGCCGACCCCTGATGACCCAGGCTCGTTCCTGAACCTGGGTCGCCGGCGTGACGCAAGGTGTGGCATCCACTTACTAGCCTTCTATGTGGAACATAGTCAAAAGCCTTACTGAAATCTAGGTAAGCCACATCCACTGCTCCACCCTGACCCAACTCCTTGGTCACCCAGTCGAAGAAATCTATCATTCATTTGACATGACACCCCCCAATGAATCCATGCTGCCTCTGGTCTTGTAAGCTACTGGATTCACAATATTTTCTTTCAGCAGTGACTCCAATAACTTTCCCACCAGTGAAGTCAGGCTGACTGGCCTATAACTGCCAGTCTCTTCCTGGCTACCATTTCTGTGAAGTTGGACTACATCTGCCCTCCTCCAGCCCTCTAGAACCACTCCTTTTTTCAATGAGCAGTTAACTACGACTGCCAGAGGTGTAGCCAGTACCTCCCTGAGCTCCTTCAATATCTCTGGATGCTACCCATCTAGCCCCACTGCTTTGTCCACTTTCAGATTAGCAAGTCCTTTCACGACACTCTCCTCTGAAAACAGACTCGTGTCCACCTCCCTCCCTCAAATGCTCCTGACACTTTTTAGTGGCCCCTTCTCCCTCCTCTATAAACACTGAACACAAGTATTTGTTCAGGATATCTGCCTTTTCCCGGTTCCCCTCTGCACAGTCCCCCACTTCCCTTTTAATCTTACAATCCCACCCTCTTTTCACTTACATAAATAATGTCTTGTCCCGTTACCTCCTGGGCTATTCTCTCTTCAGTTTGTGCCTTTGTGCTCCTTACTGCTGTCCCTGCTCCCCTCAATCTCCCCGGATATACTTCCCTATTGTCTTCCTTCTACATCACCTTATACCTACTGAATGTTGTTTAGCCTTACCTTTTCCGCCAACTCTTTTGGCAGGCATCTCAGTTCTACTTAGAAAATGGGCTTTAAAATATAAGAAATCTGACTGGCTGCCAGGGGCACATTAACTTACAGTGAGGGCCCTGGTAAAAACAAGTGCCAGGCATGCTCCTTGCCCACTCAAGTATCCATGCCCATCCTGCTTCCTCACTGGCTCAAACCACCCAAATTAATTTTAAATCACCATTTTTTTCCCTCCCACTTAGTGAGAGATACTGGCCGCAATGCTGTGTACTTCATTAACATCTACTTTCATACAACCTCAGCTGACCTCATTTTTTTTTTATTTAATTACAGTACCCTATTATGCAGTGCTCCATGAATATGGATACCACGACTCTCTCTGAAAGCGGACTGCACTGTCCGGCCTTCTTCCTCCAATCGGCTGTTTGCTTGCTCCCGAAAAAGTAAGTGCTTACATTTCTAGTGAATGGTCAAGCGAGGTAACCCTCCCTCATGAGAAGCACGCCACACAACTACTCTCTTTTTGAATAATTTTAAATAAAAAAATATCAAAAGAAAAGCCGGACTGATCAGCTTCAGGGAACCACCTGTCAGTGTTTTCTAATGTGCAGTGCGTGCCTCTCTCTCTGCTTGCTGTACCTGAATGCCACTATCGGCGACTGGGCACTCTATTAATAGGAGCAGTAGAGCTTTTCATCTTTCTTTTCTTTGCCCTGCATTCCCCTCTCACTTGTACTGACAGGACTTAAACATTTTTTGAACCAATGGGGTGGCAGAAGTAAACACAAGGATGTGGGGGGGGCTGAAACTGTACAGTACCACAGATAGAGGGACTACTTTACCCAAAAGAAGAAAAAAATGAACTCTACACAGTTTTATAGAATTACTTTAGATGTTTTTTGTAATCCTATAACAGAAAGGACACAGTCCATTTTCTAAGTGCAATCATACCCTCCAGGGTGGGCAGTATGGGCAATGACAGACCTTTCAGGGGCTATAAGGCTCACATCCCTGGGCAGTCCAGTATTGCCCTGTCGGGTATTACTGCTTGCTTTGCATCTATGGCAGAGGCTGTCATACAGGAGGGATATCTTTTTTTAATCTGGCTGGAGTGTAATGTGCTTGGTATATTGTTAGGTAATGGATTAGTTTAAATTTGCTCTACATGGGGACCCTACAGTTCTCCTCCAAGATGTCATCCCACTCCTCGTCTCTGCCATTTTCATTTGGTGTCCACCCCTATTAAAGGGTATTCCATGCAGAATATTTGTATAATGTGTTAACCAGGCCCTTACAATCCTGTGCCCCATCTAGAATTTGAGCTACTTCCAAGGTATCTGTATTTTTAATGTTGTGCTAAAGACTGTACTTAAAAACTGTCAATTGAATGTATCTAATGCATTGTTTTGCAAGGTCATATCTCTGCTGCAACCTTTGAAAGGATAGCAAGTTCCCATTTTCATAAAAGTGACCAAACACTTGTATCTCTTTTTGTTCCTAAGTGCGGTGCCCCTGTTCTTCCAGGAATTCAGCGAGAGAAGCGCTCCATACTATGGCCAATGGGATTTTTTACAACCTTTTTGTTTGTTTTTTATGTATGATCTGGTCTTTAATAGAATGTATTCCTCCAAAACTACTGGCATTAGTTTCTGATGAAGGATTGTGTCTAATCCGAAAGTTTAAGCACCCATTTTCTTTTGTAACATCTATGTTGGTCCAATACAAGGTATCAAATCATCTTTTTTTCTGGATCTAAGAATTCAGGGAATAGATGGTTATTTCATAATGGCATTTCAGTAGTAAAGTTGGATTGAATTCCCATGGTCTTGTGGACACTGTGCTCTGTGCTATATTTTGAGTAAGTGTTGCATAAAGTAGAGTTATGTAAGAACTTACTGTAACAGTAGATTTGTGAGAGAATCTCTTGTCAGGCCACACCTATCGAACCATAGCTGCCAGGACCACATGGAAACATTCTGCTAGCAAACTACTAGGGGCCACCCACATCAACATCGAACACTGACATCTTCCATTATATAAGCACAGGCAGCCCATGCCCTCCTCAGTTCCCCGCTGGAGATCATACTCGGGGGACCTTCTCCTGAGGAATTGAGGGGAGCTAAAGGTTCCCACTACTAAGCAGACAGGAGGCCTTGAAGCACAGCCAAGCCAAAGCCTGCCCTTCTTCTAGAGGCAATGTCCAGACAGTAGTGTTTGGTGAAAGTGTGGGCAGTACTCCAGGTGCACGAATCTCTGCAGCTGACACATTCCTGAAACAGGCAATATAGTTGGTCACGCCTCTGGTTGAATGGCCAAGCACAACCCCAGGAAGTTCCTTACCGTACTTCCTGTAACAAAAGGCAATACAGTTAAGTAAACATTTGGACAGGCACTGTTTAGAAATTATACACCCACTTTCCCAGGCGAAGGAAAAACAGCTGAGCTTGTGAAGACTTCCTGCAGTCCTTCGTGTGATGAACATTATATCAGAGAATTCTATGTACAGTATATCTTAAGTATGGAGCAATGCTTCCCCTGTATTGGTATGCTCCGGGAAATAACCAGGCAGGTGGTTCGTTTGATTTAAAGTAAACTCAAACACCATCTTTAGAAGAAACTTAAAGTTGGTACGCAAGGACACCCTGTCTTTGTTGGGAATCAAATAAGGAGGCTCACACGAAAGAGCCTGAAGCTTGGAAATCCTTCAAGCACAAGTAACAGCAACTAAAAATAATACTTTCCATGTCAGAAAGCGTAGCTGGCAAGTCACGGCTGGCTCAAGCTGAGCCAATGAAGTTTCTCTAAAACAAAATTCAGATCCCAGGCTTAGACTGGATTGCAGATGGGAGGCTTTAAATGAAGGATGCCTCTCAAGAATGTATGTGCCACTTCCAGTAGTGCCACTGTATGGCCATCTACAGGCACATGAAAAGCTGAAATGGCTGCCAGGTGCACCTTTATTTTTTATTTATTTAGTTTTTGTTTACCGAGTAAGTGCACTAGCCATAGCAATGACTATTTTCAGGCACGGCCTGGGAGGGTACAGTACAACAATACGGGGAAACATTTCAATACAAGTACAAAAATAGTTAACAGTATACAGAGCAATTAGCAAAATGTAGCTATAAAACAAGGAGGTTGCAATACCAGTGTAGGAAAAAAAAAAAACAGGAACAGTACAAAAACCAAAAACTACACCACAATTTGTTTTGAGGAAGAAGAATATGACAGATTGAACATTTTTGTGCTAATAAGGGATTGAATATAGAACTTAGGGGAGGGATAATAGTAAGTTACAGAAGTAAGAGCCAAGAAAAGGGGGATGAGGGTGAAGAAAGGTGGGAGGTGGGACAGATAAGTAGAAGAGAAGTGCACTGCGTCTAGAAGGGCAGATCAGTAAATGTAAAGGAGAGATGAGGCTGGGAAGGAATGAGCTAGGGAGGTTTGAAACAGGAGCACTTGTGGGAAGTACAGTATCAAGATAATTACGCAGCCCTTTTTTAAAAGACGCACAAGATGGTGATTGGTGCAAAGCTAGTGGAAGGGAGTTCCAGTAATTGGGGGCATGGCAGGTGAAAGCACTAGCGCTTTTAGTGGTGTTGTGTCTGGGGATGAAGATGGGGGCTTGGTCAGCAGACCACAACCCATAGCAAGGTGTCAGATTTTGGAAAAGGCCTGCCAGGGATTTGGTATTTGTAGGTGGACCATATTGTCAATGACAGAGCCATAAGCATGAAGCCTTAGTTCAGTAGGAGGAAGCCATCCCAGGTCTGAATAGAGGAGACAGTGGTGTTTCAGCCAGTGTGAGGACGACGCATAGTGACAGATATTTTTATATATGACATCCATTTCAAAGGACTAATTTTTCATGAGGCATATGTGCGTGCACCATGGTGAGGGATGGAAGGAGTATGCCACAGGCAATGGCAAGCCTTGCTGAGGGAGTGAGCACATAGCTGGTTTGGTAGGCTATTCCAAGTTTAGAGTTTACCAGTTTGCGGGTCTGATTGATGTGTTAGTCGAAATTTAGTGATGGATCAAGGGTGACGCCCAGATATTTAAATGAATTTACAACCCCAACTAGAGAACCATTTAAGGAGGTGACTTTAAATTTAGGATGTACATGTTTTGAGTTTCACATTTGATCCAAAGAGCATAGCTTGGGTTTTAGACTCATTTAGTACAAGTTTGTGAGTAGACAGCCACTCCTGTATTAGCTGAAAGTCAAGAGACAGTAGATTGTTTATGTCTTCAATGCTTTTTGTGCTAGCATACAGAACAATGTCATCTGCATTTAGCAAGGAGCTTGTCCTGTGGAGGTCGGTAGAGATGTTATTTATGAAAAGAGGGAAAAGCAGGGGCCCAAGGATGAAGCCTTGTGGCACCCCAATGTTTATAGTGGTTTTGTCCGAGAGGGTAGAGTTGTATTTCACAATGTAAGTCCTTTCAGACAGGTAGTTCCCAAACCACCTTACAACGTTAGTCGAGAAGCCTAGTGATCCAAGGGTGGATAGAAGGAGTGATCAGCTAAGTTAAACGCCTTAGTCATGTCAATGAAAATTGTCCCGGTGAGATGACCGGAGTCCATAGCCACTAGTGTATCTGACATGAATTTGAGAAGGGCGGTAGTGGTGCTATGACCTTTGCAAAAACCAAGCTGAGCAGAGGAAAGTAGATTATGTTTCTGTAGGAAGTCAATTGTCTGGGCAGCTACAAGCTTCTCAAAAATTTTATTTAAAACAGACGGGATGGCAATGGGACCACAGTTTGAGGGATTTTTTTTTTTTTTAATTTTTTTTTTACTTATCTTTTTCCCTCCGATCGTGGCCCCATAGAGCATCTCTCGGGCAGCCTGATCCTTGTCCTGCCCAGCCTGAAGCCTCTCCGAACTCTGCCTTCCTCTCTCCTCCACACCCCACAGCCAGCACCCCCAGTTTAACCTGCCTGGGGTGGGTCGCCCTCTCCTCTTGGGCGCACTTACTAGTCAGACTCCGGTCGCAGGACTGGGCCCTGTGGAGGAGGACCTGAAGGTCGATCGGAGCAGGCCCGGCAAGGGGGACAGATGCCGTCACCTCTCCCTGGTGTCGTTTTCCCTTGTTCTGTGTGGGACCTCCCCCCTCCCTGCGTGGTGCGCGACGACGCAACTGGTGCACGGCAACCCTGCTGACGTCTACCACTCTGGATTACGTGCAAGTCTGGGTTGCTGCAGTGCCCCCGGCCTCCGCCGGGGGACAGTAGCGCACAGAGACATCCCTCCCCCCTGTACCCGGGGAGGTGAGCACCACAGAGGCACTCATCCTCAACCCTCCCCAGCCGACCCCCGGTGGCCCGAGCTTGCTCCCGAACCCGGGTCGCCAGCGTTGCACAAGGTGTGGCATCCAGCGCCACAACCCTCAGCGCCACCGGGCCAGCCTAGTTTGAGGGATCTTAATCTTTTTTGAAAACAGTGGTAATCCTAGCTACTTTCCATATGTCAGGGATGTAGCTCTGACACAGGGAGAGCGTGAAAATCTTGGCTAGGGGAGCAGCGATCAAAGGGGCTACAATCTTAACTGAAGAGTATCACAGTCCAGAGTCTGAAAGGGACAGCAAGTTCTCCAGAATCTGATTCACTGGACAAGTGAAGGGATCCAACTAATGGGAAGCAGCTCACAGAGCAAAGTGCTTGCTCTTCATGGAATAAGTGGCTCTGGTGGTGGATCTTCTTCAGCCACCAGGACATCAGCCACCTTTTGGGACACCTCAGATCTAGCCATGGCTATATCCTGAGGAGCCATGCGTGAAGACGGAATGACTTGAGGTCCAGGGTACCCTGGCTCCTGTGATAGCAAGCCTTTCCACAGGGGCAGGGGTGTGTCACGTGGACAGCTGGTTCTGATTACACTATGATATTTTTTCTGCAATATAAAATATGTAGGGAAGTGTCTGTCAGGAGAAACTACTGTCTTGCTGAAACTGACACATCAAAACCCCCCAGGTGTAAGTTCAAAGCACAGGACGTAGGTTAAACTACAGATATCTGAAATGCAATTAGCTTGTTAAAGTTGCTTTGAAGCACAGGAACTAAAATATCCATTTTATAATGCCCTCAGGGAAATCCTTTGATTTGCACTAGGTGTCATGAGGAAAGGGGCATATGCATGTGTTGAGGTGTCTTCCAAGGAAGCCAGCTGATTACATCAAAGAGATTTTGATGTCTGTGGAAAGCAGGTCCCAGACTAAAGTGGGAAGTCCAATATGCATTTGCTTGGGGTATCCAGTGAATTACATCAAAGAGACTGATGTCTGTGTGAAGCAGATCAGACTGGTTGGGAGAAGTCACATGAAGAGAGGAGATTCAGATGTCACCTATTTTTGTTTAATATCTTATTAAGACATCCTGTGTTATAAAATATAAATTTTAATACACCAAGGCGGAGTTAGGTGACCTCAGAGAGAAGGTCGGCTCAAGACTGCTTTTAAGTCTACTAAGCAGACCTTAAACAGAGACATTCATTTTCTGACCGAGAAAAGAGGACCATCGAAGAACTGAAAGATTAAGAAGTAAGGATACATTAGATAAGACCAGTCTGAGTGTATAGGTTGTAGGAATTTGCACTTTTAAACCTATTTTGTTTTAAGACTGTATGTGTTGGGATATCTTGTTCTGTATTTACTGTTTTCCTATTTTTTACCTATTTTAAAGTAAAGATATATTTTAAAAACAGAAACCGCCTGGTGTGCCTTGAAACTTCTTTTTTTTTTTTTATAAGTGAAGCTTAGATGGTTATAGCTGACACTGTGCAAGAGCTTATTGTGGTACCAAACTGGGAAGCAGATAAGAGTTCTCTAGGTCTTGCATAGAGTTCTAAGGGTTCATTTTGTAATACCTGTTTAGGTGCCTGTAGGCAAAGATATCTGGCCCCCCCAAAGACAGAATTATCTGAGCCTGATAATTGGGTATGCTAACAAGAGTGTATCAATTTGAATTCCTCCAGAACTTGGGACAAAGGTGACTTGAACCCACAAAACAGACGAGAGGGTTACCTTGTTCTGTTAACTGTTCACAATTCTACGCTCAGAGGTTGGCACTTTGGAAGTAGAGGGCTGACCTGCTGAGTAGGTTTGTGACAGACTGGTGGCAGAGGTGGGATACAAAGTTTGGTGGTATAAGTTTTAATGTTCAGTGTGTCAGCTTGAGACTGTTCAGCTGACTTGGAAAAAAGAAAGGCAGTGTTTTATTTCAAAAGGAAACAGAACTATATCCCTTGGCTTGCAGTCAAGTTCCTACCCATTTTATTTTTTTTTTTCTAAAGTGCCAGTCAGAATAGTAGTAGTTAGGAAAGATGATGTCTGACTACAGCAGGCACACTGTAGAATACTTAAAGCAGTTGTGTGTGGACAGAGGATTCCTGTTTGAGGTGACAGCCAAAAAGTAGAACCTCACAGATGCCCTGATGGTAGAAGATACCCAGAGCAGCGAGTCATGGACCGTGACTGGAAAGGACCAACCCTTGAGTGTGGCAGGGCTAGCGGCCAGTGCAGTGTCCAGGTCTGGTGAGGAGGACAACAGGGCCACTGTCAGTGAAGGGCCACAGCAGCAGAGGAAGGTCACCAGTATCCTGAATCCAGAGGTACTCAAGCTGCAAATTGAGTTGCGCAGGATGGAGCTGGAGTTCCAGAGAGAGAGATAGAGAGAGAGAGGGACCATGAACAAAGGGAGGCAGAGGAGAGGAGGGAGCAAGAGAAGCAAGAGGCAGAGTGACAACAGATGGAGACAGACCGTGAGGAGCACGAGCGCCAGTGAGCTGCAGAGGAGAAGAGAGGGAAGCGCCAGAGGCAACACGAACTGGAGAAGATACGACTCCAACCAGCGGCACCAGAGCAGGTAAGTGGCTTGGGTTTAACTGGGACTGCAGGACTGGGTTACAAACTGAATTCCAAATTAATAGCCAAATTTAAAGAGTGGGAGGACATGGATGCCTTTTTAAATTCTTTTGAAAAAGTTTGTATTCAGGCTAAAATTCCTAGAGAGTCCGGGAGCTTCCAGCTATCCACTTTTCTTACCGGGAAAGCTCGGTATGCATTGGGTCAAATGGACGATAAGGACAGTAATGATTACAGCAAACTAAAAGCTGCACTGTTAAAAAAGTTTGAATTAACTGCTGAATCATACAGAGCTAAATTCCATAAGCTCAGGAGAAGCCCTAATATGAGCTATGAGGAGCTAGCTATGAAATAATATCAGTTTTTAAAACATTGGTGGGAAGGAATTGAGGCAAACTCTGTTGATAAAATTGAAAATGTGATTTTATTAGAACAGTTTTATTGGGCATGCCCAGCTAAACTAAAAACCTGGCTAGAGGACCGAGATCCCAAAACAGTGCAAGAGGCTGCTGAACTCTCGGACCGCTATGCCAAGAGCAGACCTGCTCTGAGAGTGAATGAGGTGGGCGTGGCAGCACAGAAAGGGAAAAGCGTGCCTTCAGGGCAGCTAAAACCTTCACTGCCTCCACCGAAACCAGTTAGCCCCAGATTTCAGAGAAAAGATTTCTCTGAGAGAAAGGACGAATGCTGGTTGTATAAAGAAACTGGGCATATTGCCAGACAGTGTCCCAAAAAGGCGAGCAATAATATACAACCGGGTGCTAGAAAAGAAGTGGGTTGTTTGTGTGTCCCTGGAAGCATACCAGTGAACATAAGGGAACACATGCACCCTGTCATGGTGAATGGTGTACAGACGCAGGGGTTAAGGGACACAGGGCCATCCCTGACCTTAGTAAAGGGGGATCTGATATAACCTGGTCAGCTTATACCCAATAAATACGTCACTGTACAGGACTTTGTGGACGGGGAGAAAACATTGCCCCTCGCTAGTGTTCTCCTGGACTGGGGTGAAAAAGTGGGAACTGTGCAACAGGTGGCTGTAGCCAGAACATTAGCAGTGGATGTGATCATGGATAACTATCTCCAGCAGGGGATGGTATGTGCAGTTACCTGTAGCCAAGCGGCAAGGGAAAATTGTAGTTCCCTGAAACCCACAGAAAGAAACGTGGAAGCCACTGAGAGGCTGGTTCCCCAGCCTGTCTCAGATGGGGAGACTGATAAAAAGGGAGTACAAATTTCCCCAGTAGCCAATAACCACACAGCTACAGACAGTTACTCCGACGAGGGGGGGGTGACCACTTGTCAGAGGGTTGGGATTGACAGTGATCTTGAGGGCCCTGACGCTAGTGCTAGGGACCCTAGTTTAGCGACTGAAGGGGACCTGTCCCATGCCTTGGGACTGTGTGAGGGGTTTGCAGCTACTCAGAGGAGTAACCCTAGTTTAGAGAAGCTGAGGGCTTGAGCAGACTCTGACAGAGCACAGCGAGGTGATGGCAGACATAAGGTTTATTGGGAAAATGGACTTATGTATACTCAGTGAGTACAGAAAGAGGGAGGGATGCTAGGCAGGCAGCTTGTTGTTCCCCAGGGGTATCGTGAGCAGTTACTTAAGACTGCCCATGATATTCCCTTGTCTGGTCATCTGGGAATTGTGTGCACTACGCAGCGGTTAGCCCAGAATTTCTACTGGCCTAACTTCACCCAGCAGGTGGAGTATTGCAGTTCTTGTCACCGGTGCCAAGAAATAGGGAAGGCAGGCAAGAAAACCCAAGCCACCCTGATTCCATTGCCCATAGTGGAGGAGCCATTCCAGAGGGTGGGAATGGATATTGTGGGGCCTTTAAATACTCCCAGCTCCTCAGGGAAGAGATTCATCCTGACTGTGGTGGATTATGCCACCTGGTACCCAGAGGCAGTCGCCCTATCCTCTATGAGGACAGACAAAGTGGCAGATGCCTTACTTGGGATTTTCTCCCATGTTGGGTTTCCGCAGGAGGTAATAACCGATCAAGGGGGTTCCTTCATGTCGTACCTTATGAAATGTTTATGGGAGAAGTGTGGGGTGGTGCAGAGATGCATGACACTGTATCACCCACAAGCCAATGGACTTGTGGAATGATTCAATGGTACCCTAAAGTCAATACTCCGGGCATTTGCTGAACAGCATGGGAGGGACTGGGAGAAATACCTTCCCCACCTGTTTGCATACAGGGAGGTGCACAAAAAGTTGACAGGATTTTCCCCCTTCAAAATCTTATATGGACGCCAGGTACATGGGCCCCCTATACTTGATCTGGGAGGCCTGGGAAGGCAAGCACGCCACCCAGGGAACTCCCATTGTGGATTACGTCCTTAGGTTTAGGGAAAGGCTTAAGGAGCTTATGGGGACAGCCCAGAGCAAGCTGGCAGCTGTCCAACAGAAACAAAAAGTGTGGTATGACCACAGAGCCAGAGCTCGCTCGTACATGGTGGGTCAGGAAGCCAAGGTCCTTACTCCGGTCCGGAAAGACAAGCTGCAGGCTGAGTGGGCAGGACCATACAAAGTGGTTAGGAAGGAAAATGACGTGAACTACATTGTGGAGTTACCTGACCAAAGGCAGACAGAAAGGATGTACCATGTCAACATGATGAAGTCATATGCAAATAGGGCTGACATGGTGTTTGCAGTGTGTAGTCATGGGGAGAGGACGGATGAAGGAGACCCAGTTCTGGACTTGCTGGAAGAGAGTAAACAGGAGTTCTCTGTGGAGGCAGTAAAATTGTCTCCCCAGCTGACCCTGGGCCAGATCCAGGAAGTAAGGGAGGTTTTATCAGACTTTGGCCCCTTGTTTAGCGCCAAGCCTGGACTAACCCCTTTAGTGACACATGATGTGGTAAACAGGGACACAGACGCCTATATGGCGGACAGCATATCGGGTGTCAGAGGCTGTCCAAAAGGACATTAGGAGGTAGTGGAGGAGATGCTGGATTTGGGGGTAATCCAGAGATCCCACAGTCCTGGGCCTCACCCGTGGTCTTGTCACCCCAAGCCAGATGGCTAGACTCATTTCTGTATGTGAACTACCGTGGACTGAATGCAGTCAAAGTCAGGCATACCCGATGCCCCGGATGGACGGACTCCTGGACAAGTTGGGAGGGGCGACCTACCTTACGACCACTGACCTGACAAAGGGGTATTGGCAGGTAGAGTAAACGGATAGAGCTTGGCCTTCATCACTCCGAGACGCTTATTTGAGTTTAAAGTAATGCCTTCCGGAATGAAGAACGCCTCGGCCACTTTCAAAGGTTGGTGAACCAGGTGTTAAATGGTGCTGAGGAGTACGCCGTGGCATACCTGGATGACACTGCCATCTTTAGTACCAGCTGGGAGGAACACCTATCCCACCTTAGGGAAGTGCTGGGCAGGATACAGAGGGGCGGGCTCACTGTCAAATCTGAGAAGTGCCAGGTGGCCATGGGAGAGGTGGCATACCTCGGGCATGTGGTAGGCCAGGGACAGCTCCGTCCTAACCAAATAAAAATAGAGGTAATCCAGGCATGGCCCAGACCAGAAACTCAGAAGCAGGTCAGGAGTTTTCTCGGGACAGCAGGGTACTATAGAAAATTTGTACCCAATTACAGTGCCCTGGCTGCTCCCCTATCTGACCAGACAAAGAAAAGGATGCCCAAGAAAATTACCTGGGACCCAGATTGTGAGGAAGCCTTTTCCAAACTAAAGGAGGCACTGTGCAGTGCTCCTGTTTGACAAGTCCTGACTATAGCAAACCTTTTATAGTTCAGACTGATGCCTCAGACATGGGTATTGGGGCAGTACTGAGTCAGACATCCAGCCAAGGGAGAGATCACCCAATAGCCTACCTGAGTAAAAAGTTACTTCCCAGGGAGCAGGCATACTCCATGGTGGAAAAGGAGTGTCTTGCCATAGTGTGAGCCCTAAAGAAACTGGAGCCATACTTGTACGGGCAGCATTTTGTGGTGCATACTGACCCCAACCCCCTGGTTTGGCTGACCCAGATGGGGAAGAACAATGGTAGATTGCTAAGATGGAGTCTTGCTTTGCAAGGATATGACATGACCATTCTACTCTGGGCTGGAGTGACCAATCCGAACTCAAATGGAATGTCTTGTGTCTACGAGGAGTGAACTGATTTGGGAAGCTCATCCCATGCAGGGTATAGAACCCCCAAATTCAGTCTAGGTGGGGAGGACTGTGGCACGTGGACAGCTGATTCTGATTACACTATGATATTTTTTCTGCAATATAAAATATGTAGGGAGTGTCTGTCAGGAGAAAATACTGTCTTGCTGAAACTGACATCAAAACCCCACGGGTATAAGTTCAAAGGACAGGACATAGGATAAACTACAGATATCTGAAATGCAATTAGCTTGTTAAAGTTGCTTTGAAGCGCAGGAACTAAAATATCCATTTTATAATGCCCTCAGGGAAATCCTCTGATTTGCACTAGGTGTCAAGAGGAAAGGGGCATATGCATGTGTTGAGGTGTCTTCCAAGGAAGCCAGCTGATTACATCAAAGAGATTTTGATGTCTGTGGGAAGCAGGTCCCAGACTAAAGTGGGAAGTCCAATATGCATTTGCTTGGGGTATCCAGTGAATTACATCAAAGAGACTGATGTCTGTGTGAAGCAGATCACAGACTGGGTTGGGGGAAGTCACATGAAGAGAGGAGATTCAGATGTCACCTATTTTTGCTTAATATCTTATTAGGACATCCCGTGTTATAAAATATAAATTTTAATACACCAAGGCGGAGTTAGGCAACCTCAGAAAGAAGGCTGGCTCAAGACTGCTTTTAAGTATCCAGAGCAGACCTTACACAGACATTTATTTTCTGACTGAGAAAAGAGGAACATCGAAGCACTGAAAGATTAAGAAGCAAGGATACATTAGATAAGACCAGTCTGAGTGTATGGGTTGTAGGAATTTGCACTTTTAAACCTATTTTGTTTTAAGACTGTATGTGTTGGGATATCTTGTTCTGTATTTACTGTTTTCCCATTTTTTACCTATTTTAAAATAAAGATATATTTTAAAAACAGAAACTGCCTGGTGTGCCTCGAAACTTTTTTTTTTTTTTTAAGTGAAGCTTGGATGGTTATAGTTGACACTGTGCATGAGCTTATTGTGGTACCAAACTGGGAAACAGATAAGAGTTCTCTAGGTCTTGCATTGAGTTCTAAGGGTTCATTTGTAATACCTGGTTAGGTGCCCGTAGGCAAAGATATCTGGCCCCCTGAAGACAGAATTATCTGAGCCTGATAATTGGGTACACTAACAAGAGCGTATCAGTTTGAATCCCTCCAGAACTTGGGACAAAGGTGACTTGAACCCACAAAACAGATAAGAGGTTTACCTCGTTCTGTTAACTGTTCACAATTCTATGCTCAGAGGTCGGCACTTTGGGAGTAGAGGGCTAACCTGCTGAGTGGGTTTGTGACAAGGGGTACTGGAGGTTCCACCAACTGCTGCAGTAAGGGGAACCAGATCCAATGAGGTCAGACAGGAGCTTGATCAGCACCCTCTGAATTAGAGGGAAGGGAGGAAAGGCACAGAGGAACAGTCTTTCCAAGAGGGGGACAATGCATCTCACCAGAAAACTCCAAGCCATGGAGCGGGTGAGCAGAAAAGCGGCAGTTTCTGACAACCCCGGCGCACAGGAAAAGCGGTGCCAGGACAGTTTTTAATGCTTTCTGTGAAGGGCTGCACCCCCTCGTAAGAGATTCTCAACTCAAGGGGTGCGTATGGGAAATGTGAAAGCATAAAAAAAAAAAAAAGGTTAGACCAGGCGCAATAAAATCGCACCAGCGTCCGGACCGAACCGGTACCTCACCAACCCCAACCACTAGCCCACCCCGACACCATGGCGCGGCTGTTGCATCCACTGCAGCACCACCCCTACAGCCCTTCCACCTCCCAGTCCATGCTCGCTCCCCCCGCACACACATAGCGACATCTTGTCGTCCAGTTCGCCAACCCCCTCATCTGGTCACCCTACCTTCCCATCGCCGTGAGGGATTGTGCCGGGAAGGAGTCGCCGTTATGGACGGTGCCCTTCCTCATGCGCCCACCTCACGGGATACCGTTGAACAGGTCTTCCACTACTGAAGTCAGCAGCTCCCATTCATGCATTCTGGACTGCAACCTGCTTAGCTTGTCCGCCAGGACATTTTGGATGCCTGGAACATGGACAGCTGATAGTTCTAGACCATGTTCTACAGCCCAGTACCAAACCTCATCGCTTCTCTGCACAGGGGGTACAAGTCAGTCCCCCCCCTTGCTTGTTTATGTAGTGTACCACACTGATGTCTGTCTGCATCAGCTTAGGGACCCTATTAGTAGAGTGGTGTCTTTCTTTTTTATCAAAAGGTAGTTTAAAGTATTAAAAAAGGTTCTGAAAATAAGCCCCATAGGCTTGCATGGTGCACGTCCCTGCGTGCTCCCTGGTACCACATCACAAATTGGGGGAGGGTGGGGGCAGAGCAGGCAGTCTAAGAAGTGGGAAGGGATTGGCTAGCTCGCGGTTAGGACAAATTACGATCCTTTCTCAAACTTTGATCCGTGAGTAAAAAAATGTATTTTTACACAGCTGGGCTATCGCCACCCCAGGGTAGCGGGCTATGAAGCCCAACGTGTGACATCACACAATTCTTTTAAGTCCCCTGTGGATCTGGAGACTAGGAAGAAATGAGAGTAGAACCCCCTGGTCCTTTGTTCCCAGTGAACTGGTTCTATGGCCTTCTTGTGCAGCAGAGTACATATTTCCTCCGGTAGCATCGGAATATGATCTGGGGGATAAATAGAGGGAACGGGTGGCAGTTCTGCAGGCAATTCCAGAAGTTGTAAAGCATGATCGTACCCTATGAGCTGAAGGACCCAAGTATCTGTTGTAATTCCCCTCCACCTGCCCAGGCAGAGGGAGAAGAGACCCCCCACCACCACCACCTCCTGGAGTACTGGGGGGGTGTCTGGTAAGGAGTCAGGCTGAAGCTGAACTTGTAGCTGGGTTCCCATCCTGGGTCAGTGGGTGGCACGATGAAAGGGCACCCTCTGCCCAATTCTCGGCTGGGTGTGATAAAGTGAGTCAACTGACCCAAGAGTCCTTCCTAAAGCTTGAAGATCAGAAAGGATATCCTGCACATCTGCCCCAAAGAACTTGTAACCTTTGAAGGGGCACTCAAAATGGACTGCTGGACATCTCTAGCAAATCCTGACACCCAGAGCCAAGAATGCCTCCTGAGGCAGATGCCAGCCACAGCTGCACTAGCTGAGGCATCAGAAATAGCATAGGTAGACCTCAAGAAGTGCTTACCTACATCGGCCACAGTCTGGAGGGCCTTGGAGGGGACCCTCTGGAAGAGCCTGGGCAGCCGCTTTAGCCTTCCCCCAGGGTATCCTGGAATTTGACCATGTGGGCCTGGTAGTTAGCAATTCTGAGGCAAAGGTTCTCTTGCCCATCAGGTCCAGCTTTCTCAGCTCCTTATCTGGTGGGAGAGAGCTGAGGTGTTTAGGCACCTTGAACCTATCATGGGCCACCTTAATGACCACCAAATCTGCCTTAGGTTGGCCTCCAAAAAAGGGGTTTCCTGAATGGGTCTGGTATAGCTTGTCTGCCTTCCTGTGCATGGCAGGGATCGAGCTGGGTCAGTACCAGGCAGCCAGTGTGGCATCCACTAATACAGCCAGCAGAGGAAGGATGACTAGAGGTGGAGAGTCTGGCAATTCTAGAAACTCCACCAAGTTTCTACGAGTGATGTCCTGTTCCTGGGCATCAACCCTCATGGCAGTTTGGAGGAGTATCATCATGCCAAAGAAAGTGGAGTCCTCAGGAGGAGACCTAGGGGTATATAGTGTAGAGTCCTCACTTCTGGTAGAAACACTGGAGCCTGATCAATCACTGCTCCCATCCCTATCTTCATCTGCCTCTTCCTCCCATGGCATGAGGTCATGTACATATCCCTGATCCTCGTTGACAGGCTCAGTAAACTGCAAAGTGGACAGCAAGGATGTTGATGCCCTGGAACGACCAGGGCATGTTGAGGCATGCATTGACATGGAGGCTGGTCTGGTAGGTCTTGGCATCATCAGGCCCTGAGGAGGCTCAGGGCGCTGTAAGATCTCCACAAAGGAGGAGAGCACTGTCTGTACATCAATGGTGGCCTCCATTGCAGGGGTGCCTTGGGGCATTGACGGAGGTGTCTGGAGCCCCAATGTCAATAGGCCATCACCAGACATGGGAGGTCTGGCAGAACCCACTGTCAGCTGATCTGGAGGTAGTGGAGGACTGAGTGGCAGGGTGTGCAGCGTTGGTGGTGGTGTCAACAGCCCGGATATTGATAAGCCTTCACTGGCTGTGGGAGGCCCAGTGGAACTAACTGCGAAAGCCAACCCTAATGGAACAATGGTTTCGGTGGCAGAAGGCATTATGGCCGAAGCGGACGACAGTGCTGAAATGGTCAGCGCCGAACAGAGCGGACTGGGGGGGGAGGGGATTTGTCTATACTCCACTCCCTCTACTGATGCTTGTGCTTTCCTGAAAATGCGAACCAGAGGACTGGGCTGGCGACAAAGAGGAGCTTCTCGCCTGGAGCTCCCTTTCCATCCTGGCTACCTTCTGCTCTAAGAGGAAAGACTGTAGGGCTTTCTGGTGTTGTCACATCGGTTGACTGAATTTCAGGTCATGCTCACAGGCCTTGGTGTTGTTGACCTCTCCAAGACAGCAGCTGCAGATGTCATGGAAGTAGATTTTTCCACCGCACTCATAATAACAAAAGAGCTTAGCAGGATCTTTTGTTGGAATACATGATGACAGCAATCGCTTTAGAAATAAAGTGATAACATACTAGGGTAAGAAAAATAAAGAAAGAATAGAAAAATCGACACTTGGCGGTCGACTTGAAGCGACGGCGTCTCTGTGGAGTCCAACAAATACAGTCGACGGTGGGAAAAGAACTGCAGAAGGCGCATAGTGGAGGACATCGACATCCAACGGCACCATGGATGGCCCCTGGTAGACTGCTAGCAAAAATGTTTCTGTGTGGTCATAGTGCCTGGCGGCTATAGTTCCACAGGTGTGGCCTGATGAGAGATATCCTTGTAGGAGATCATAATTACCCTGAGCCACATCACAATTGGTTAAATCTGAGCTGTAATTCAGGTCGGTTAGTGTTTCTCTATTGCTTCATTTTCCATCAATATACCTTTGGCATCCAATTGTACACTGCACCAGCCCCGCATACCTGCCAGTTGGGCCACCCAATAGTATTTTTCAGAGCTGGGAACACCCAACCCTTTTCCCTGGGGGTAGTGTTAAAGAGATCTACCAAGTTAAAGTACAGTGGTTTTGCACTGGCTGGATTGGTGCCTTAACCCCTTGAATTGATACTGATGCAGTGCATAGGTGGCAGAATCTAGTCATTAACAAATGGTATCCCTCGTAAAATTAGTCCCACCAGGTCCCTTTGACTTCCCAATTTCTGGGGCTGCCCATGCTCCGCCCCATGCACTCACTAAAGTTGTGATGTGATGCTAGGGAGAGCGTGTGGACCAGTGTCATTATAGTCTATGGGCGGCAGCTTTCTATGTTTTTTTATGTTTTAATAGTCAGTTGGTGATGAAACGTGGACACCGACTGACTAACAAGGTCCTTGTTAGTTGACCAGTGCCCATGTTTCATCACCAACTGACCATCAAAATATAAAAAACATCGAAAAGCTGCCACACATGACACTATGGCAGCTAGATCCCCAAGCTCTCCTTAGCATCATGTATAATGAGCAAGTAGTGCGAGAAATGTGAGACAAAAATGGAAGTCCAAGAGACCTGGTGAAACTAATTTCAGAGGGTGCCATTTGTTAATGACTAGATCTGCCACTAGCAGCTGCATCAGTATCGACTCAAGGTGGTAAGGCACCAATCCAGCCGGTGCAACAGCTGAGACTGGTAAGTCTCTTTAATTGGTCAAATTTTATCCTGAGGATTTTAACATGCTCAAATCCAGTCAGTACAGCAAGACCTCAAATGCCTGAAAAACTTGGCAAGGATAAGAATTGGCAGCACCTGAAACAGGTACTGAAAGCATGATAATATTGCCTTTTTAAGTACATTTACCTGTTGAAGCATTTCTAGTCCATTTCTATTTGCTGAATTTTGCAGTGTACTGTCTCTGCTATTCCACTTCTCTGGGACCCTGTAAACCATCCCCTGGTATTCTTTCATTGCATTTATTGCTCATAACTGCTGTACATTTTTGACTCTGCACATATCTGTCTGTATTATTGCATACCATCTATTGTTTGCTAGTCAATATTCCTCATGCTCCCTGTAACCCCTTCCCTCAGGTCACAGCTGAAAACAAGCCCGTCTGGCCTCAGTTTGCCTACCAGGTAAATGTGTTTCAAATAAATTTACTGCATTTCAGCCCCAAAAAAAAACAAACAAACATCTGTAAACAAGATTACTGCTTGTCTCAGTATCTACCTGGTAAAACAGTTTCATAAACATAACTAAATAAATGATCCTGACCAATTTACATCATGAAACCTTTCAAGCGTCCGTTTACAGCTTCAGATGAAAATATGTTAGAAACCACCCAGGCAGAGACTTCTGTTGTTGAAGTTGCTACACTTAGGTCATTCATGCCCTTGAGTTAGAAGCCCAGAACTAGCTGTATAAACAAATAATTCAACTGCAGCAGGAACAAAGCAGTACTGAAATGCTTCCACAAGCCCCTGGGATTAGGGTAGGGCAAGCAGCACCTTCAAGGGACTTTCCACAACCTTAAACAGGAAGGAACAAAGCCAACGTGAAAAAAGTCTACATGTCTGGCAAGCATTCAATACTTAACCACATAAGCTGCAACACAATACATTACCCTATACCCATATAGCCGGAGAGCAATTCCGCTACCTGTAGAATCTTGTAAGCATCTTTCACGTCAGTCAATGTCTTCAGCAGAAAAGAAACCACTTTCATTTTTGGGCCAACCCTCCATTCTTAGGGTTGCCTAAAGCTAGCAGTGACTTAGAAAAGGAAGGTCAAGAGGTGATCCTTTAACTTTTGTTCATGTAAACCGTATTATAAAATGGCGAGAAAGAATCTAGAAGCTTGACTGGCCAAATCGATCACCTGAACATGGTCTGATCTAGGATATACACGCACACAAACTTGATTGCCAACCACTTGTGCTGCAAATCCTACCTCACACACCAGGTTTTTCACACCAGCCTGCCTGCATTTCTCTGTCTCCCTCCCTTCAGTGCAACCCAACCCCTTGCAGAAAGGAAGAAGAGAGCTATGTTTGACCTCCTAATCAACAGCAATGGCATCAGCCAAAGTCTGTCACACTGCTCTTAATGGGGCCACAAAGGACTAATCACTTTCTGCACTATAAAACAAATTCACTATTCTATTGCATTCGTATGACTGCATTTGCCTACTCTATTATTCAGCTTACTTAGCCATTTTCAACAGGCCACTTAAGAAGTGCAATAAACCACTTCAGAGAGTGGTTTACAGAATCTCAGATGCACTTTCCATGGATTGTAAGGAAACACTGCCTTTGGTCTCATGATTTACCCTCTAAGCCGTGCATGTACATCTCAAACTGCCTGGAAAACAGCAGTAATAACTGCAGTTCTAAAAAGTGGAGACTGCTCCTCCCCCAACAACTACCGGCCCATCTCGATTCTCCCCCCACTCTCTAGAGCCCTTGAAAAAATCCTGTCATAATAACTCACCGAGTACCTCCTCGCACACAACTTATTATGCAGGGAACAACATGGTTTCAGAGCCGGTCACAGCACAACCACTGCCCTTATGGAATTTTCTAACTCTTCACTCTGCTCTGGATAAAGGACACCTTGCCGGTGCCATTTTCATTGACCTCTGTAAGGCCTTTGACACAGTCTCCACCCTCTCCTTTTGAGCACACTTCAGCACATCGGGGTATCACATGGTCCCCTCTTCTGGTTCTCCAGGTATCTCTCCTCTAGATCCGTGTGTGTTAAAATTAACAACATCCTCTCTACCACCCTACCAGTGCACTCTGGGGTCCCACAGGGCTCCATACTGGGCCCTCTGCTCTTTGACATTTATCTTAATGCCGTGCCCAGCTCCTGCTCTGGGAGTGTACTTCTTTATGCGGACGAGGCAGTTCCCTATATGCCTCCCGCCCTGACCCTTCTACACTCCAGTCCTCCCGCCAAGACTCCTTCAAAAAATTGAAAACTAGTAGTCAACATCAAAAAACTAAAACCATGCTCTTCACACACCGCCAAAACAGGGCACAGGACTACCACTTGAAGATCCCCTCCAGTTTACTCATCCCTCTGGACCAGGTCCAAATCTACAAATACCTGGGTGTCACTTTTGACCTCACCCTCTCGTTCCATGACCACATCAAAATACTCTCTTCCGCCACCAATGCCCGAATCAGCCTCTTGTATTGGCATAAGGACTGCCTGCTGCCTTAAGCTCTCCATCTGACAGTCACATCCTCAGTCCTGTCAGTTGTGGACTACGGGCTCACAATATATGCTGACTCTGACCCCACTGCACTGAACAAAATCCAACTGGCAATCAGTAAAGCATGTCGGCTCCTCTCTGGCGCAGACAAATGAATGCATACCTGCACTCCCTTGCCAATGTTCTCATGCTAGAGGAAAGGCTTCAATACCAGACATGTCTCCTTACCAAAAGAATCTACCTGGGTTTGACCCCCAGGGTTACAGCTTCACTTCTCTCGGCCACCCTCTCAGTGGCTACTCGCACTGCCACCAAGAACGTCTGGAAGGTACCCAGGATTAGGACCGCATTGGCTCAAAGATCTTTCCCCTTCAGAGCCCCCTCCTGGTACAATGCCCTACCCCTTGCTATCACCTCCATATTCAAATTAGGTCCTTTTAAGGCTGATCTGAAAACTCACATTTTGTCCTATCGCAACTGCCAGTGTGCTCGCTAAGCCTAGTCCCAGGCCATGCTGTAGCACTAAAGGGCGAAACAGGCCTTCCACTGACAAAGTCTCCACAGAGGCAGCTCACAATCTTCCTCCTCTGAAGCCTACTGGCCCTATATCTAACATATTAATGTCTTCCTGAGGCAGCACCCTGTTATTTGAATGTAACCATGTGCATCTACCACTTTACTTAGCTACCACATGTATAGGACCACTACCTTAACTGATTATCTGCATACACACTTGTACAACACCTTCCTGTAATCAACTGTTGCAACTGTAATCTTGTTATAATCTGTTATTGTTTCTCACTCTGTACTTGACGTGGAGCCTTTGCAAATGAGTCTGTGACTCAAAGGGTTGTAATTCCTAAGTTCTTAAATAAATTCTGTAAACCACACTTTGGTGTGGTTCACTGCTTACTCAGACGTTGTGAGGTGTATTACTGGAGAAAAAGCTGCAAAAAACTAGCTAGCTCCTAGTGCCCTATTCATGAATGCTGCCTATCAATTTTAGGTTATTAGGGGGAGATATTACAAACACCTCCAATTCAGCTGGTCTTAGAAATCTAACAAACCCTTTTCTAGTGTAACCCCCCTACAAATTGGGGTTTACTAAAATGTCTTCCTGGGCTCTTAAATGCCCACTGTCAGGCTGGTGTCCTGCTTTGCAGTAGTTCTATTTGTCTGTATGAGAGTGCCTTAGTACGTCTCCATGCCTGTCTCTTTACAAGAGCGTCCAGCCTGTATTTTGAAAATCAGTCTGGGCTGAACCTGAGTAATTAAGGCTCGCGACCAGTCAGACAGCCTGTCGTATTGCTCCATTCTGCAGTCACTGTTAGCGCAGAGGAAGCCCCATTAGAAAATGTGGTTATTTACTGCTTATCTGTTACAGTAATTAAAAAAAGAGTTTGTCTAAACTGCCTTCATATGCAGCTTGAACTTTTGAATAGGAGCAACTATTTTGGTTCTGGACTGCCAGTACTGGACCAATCGAATCTCTGGGGAATTAAAATGGAGACTGTCCTCAAGGGTCATATGGGAAGGAAATTCTGTAGTATTTGTAGTTCTAAGTGTTGGCGCCTAAATGGACCTGGAGGGGGAGCTCCTACTGTGACGGACAGCTCCTGTCATCCAACCGAACCTTTTGGATCTAAGGGAAATGCCCAAAACTGCCTGAAGCATTGTGTCAGTCGAGAGTGGAAGTTAGAGAGTGAACAGCTCGAGTGGTCGAGCAGCTGCTCCTAGGAGGAGTGAAGAATTGGTGGGAAGGCTCCGTTGGCCTACCTGCCATGTTCTCTGGCCCAAAGAGATTGCCTACTGCAGATGTCGGACTGTTCCGATTGCTGGCTTAGACTTGCGGCAGAGGAAAGAAAATGCGTCAGTATTTCTTGCAAGTGGGACCGAAGACTTGCTCCAGAAGCGATCGGCCTGCCTGAATGAGAAAAGATAGTCTTTGCACAGTGAAGCTGTAATCAGCAAATGGACTATATCCGAATTGTGGCTTAGAGAAATAACTCAAAAATTTAAGTGCTCTGAATGTGTTTCGTGGGTCACGATTTGGTTCCCCACAGTGAATCCTGTTATGCCAGCTGAAGGCTTTCCAGCAATAGATCACAAACTCTTCTCAGGACTGTTCCTCCTGCTTGGGCCTTGCCATCTCAGCCTAGGCTGCTGCCCGCAATCCAGACATCATCTCGGCAAAAGACTGGCTTGGGGATTTGGCCCCCTGGTCAACACCATCTCACAGGTAGTGACCACCAGGAGGTGAGTCATGTAGGTCCTGCTTCCCCCAGCACACCACATCCACACCATGAGGTCTTCATCTCGCCTGTCCTACATGCTGGTCCAGGTTGTGAGTACAAATTAGGGTAGCTCCCTGCAACAACAGCTACAAATCACTGTGCGTCATCTGATTGCTTTGCTTGGGTTATTGCTAATGGACTGAACCACCCAGCATGGGATTACAAATATTTTGGTTGTGCACATGCTGTCTATCTTTCTAAAGGGCCCCAACAGCAGCTGCAACGCCGGCCACCCCGGGCAACGCTCCAGGCTAGCCTGTGTAAGATCTGGGTACCCAGGGTTGCAAGACTAATTATCAGGGACTTACAGTGCATGCTGAATCAGCCTGAAGTAAATCAGAGTGCCAAACATTTGACTAAATTCATGCCTTTCCCTTGTTCACTTCCCCTGAATAAACCTGATCATCTGTTTCATGTTTAACCTGGCTAGTGTGCATATTAGCTGGGTCACAGTGAAAGGTTTTGCATTGTGTATTGCTCATCTTATTTTCCAAGGGGGCTCCAGGGACAACTGCAGCAGATCCAGCCCTGGTGGTAAGTGCAAGGGGTGTGAGCATATTCTTACTGTTATCCAGTGTATGCAAATTATTCTATGGTATTACTGTTCAAGCCATTAGAAGGGTTAATGGGTGGTTATAGCATCCCAGAGGGCTATACCAAAGCTGTCAAGTTACCCCAATACCATTCCTCCGGGTGGAGGCACCCATTCAAAAAACTCAGGTGCCTCAACCTGTGCATATTTCCAGAGCCAACAGCAGTAGCCCATAAAATAGTGCCACCTAGGGGTTACATCTTTGGAGGCACCACTGGGATTAGCACCCTCTAGTGGCCAAAATACAAAAATTATGTACCTACCGTAAGCTGTGCTCTTCTCTTGTATCTTCACCATTCATTACTGCTGGGTGTAAGCCAGAGGCACACACCAGTACAGGATTTATTTTTTTTTTTTGGGGGGGTTGTCACGAGGCCGACATTCATGCTGGCAAACAGGGTTAGCCATTACATGCAAGAGACTCCTCCTCCACCCCAGTTCTGTCCATGGAGAGGAGAGAGGAAAAAGGGGATGAGAGAATTAAAGGTGAGGCAAGAGAGCCAAGAGACAGGAAAAGGAAAGGATGTAAACTGAAAAAGGAAAAAGACGACCAGAGGACAAAGTGATTGGACTGTTCTCCTAAGTGGCCATAGGGCCCCAACTCTTGGATGGTAGCACAGGAAAGGGGAGAGAGAGAAAGAGAGGAGAAGGAAGGGGAGAGGGAAGGTTCCTTCCGCCGTGTTGAGTTGATAGACAATTTGGCTTATTATAGTCCCAAAAACCTGAAAAGGTTTGAAGACACAGAAGCAAGGATCCAGTCAACTTCAAGGACGATGGACGGAGGTCCAGAACAAGTGAACTTGAAATGGTCTTGGAAAATCTGAAACATGATGGAGTTAGCCCCTCTTCCCAACCCTAAATGCATATTTGGGATAAAAAAGTCCTGGACCATGGCCCTCCACAGTGTACCACCTGATGGCTTAGTCAAGGGGAAAAACCTGTAAAGCAGGAGAGGGCTCTGTCCTGAATGACTTCTAAGGCAGAGGAGAATGAGAAAGGGGGAGGAAAACCCTATAGGTTCCCCATGAAATGTACTGACAGTCCCCACTTCAGAAGATGAAAAACAAATGGAGCATATGAACTAAGTTAACAAGGACACAACAGTGCACCACACTGAAAATCCCAGGGAGCTCCCTGCAAGGCTTGGGCAAAGACCCTACTCATCACCCCCCTAGGATGAGCACTCTGTGACTTTTCAGAGAAGGAAACTAAGAGCCCTGAGGTACCAGGGGGACTCTGCCCCTGACTGGCCTCGAAGAGGGGGAGGGCAAGCAAGGTGGAGGTGGCGCCCAAGAGGGGAAGGTGGGTGGGAATCAGTAATGAATGGTGAAGATACAAGAGAAGATCAAGAATTACGGTAGGTATGTAATTTTCATATCTTCCCTTGTAAGTCTTCACCATTCATTACTGCTGGGTGAATACCAAGCCCCCCGGAGGGGACCTGCCACTGCCCTGAGGGAACAGATTCCCTCAGCCTCCTGTGGGGGAGACGCAGGAGAGAGAGACCCTTCTGCCATACTAGGCCAATATGGCCCTAAGGCTGGTCAGGCTGAGGGTGTCCTCTCGTGGCCCGAGGCGGAAGACAGCCATGATTCCTCCTCACCCTGCGAGAGAAAAGATGGGTCCCCCGGAAAGCTGAGGAAATCGCCCTATGCCAGGCAACAGGTGACAATCTAGACAGGTGAAGCCATGCTGTCTGCCTGATGCAGATCGCGGTCCCTACTAATCTGGAAGCCACCTCACTGGCGTTGTACCATGCCCATGCTTGGTGCCTTGCAAGTTCCAGAGTTTGTGCAGAGAGGGCAATGGCTTGCCTAGATTCCTCCAAATCAGGCAAGGATGCTAAAACCTGAGCCAGCATCTACCACAGGTGCCTGCTGCAGGCAGTGTGGTGAGCCTCATGAGAGCTGATGCAGAGTAACACACGAGCTGAGGAGAAAACTCTTCTTCCCATCCCCACTGGTCAAATTCCTCAGAATCCGGATCTGTGGGTCGGTCATGTGCCGGGCGTTGGAGCCCAGAAGGAGTGTCTAAAGCCATCAGCCTTAAAGTTGGGTGAGTCAGGGAACCAAGAGACTCCTGGGGAGCAGTACCACCTCCTGCAGTCTGCTGGGGCTGGGGATGAGGTGGCTGGAGACTACCAGGTGCAAATAGATGCTTCCTGGAAGGGAATGGGCCAGGAAGGCAACACTACGTGGTTGGCACTGAACTCACTCAGAAACACGTGCGTCTCCTGCTCAGTATTGTCTCTAACCACATGGGAGATGCTGAGCTCCTGAACTAACCTCGAAAGGAACCACTGATATTCAATGTAATCAGTGTCGGAGGAAAGGTGGACAGAATGTTCCTCTTCCTCACATAAGGAAGTAGAGGAGCTTAGATGGTCAGAGTCCTTCTGCGACGGGGGAGATAAGCGAATGACTTGCTCATCCATGGCTCTAACATTCCTAGGGAAGGCCACCACAGTGGCCCTGAACGTTTCCCAGGTTAAAGGTCCCATAGGGCCCACATGATCTGATAGAGGGGGAGGTGTCTGCAGAGGGATGGGGGAAGGGCACCTCACCAAAAGTGCTCAGCCTCTGCAACCCTGCAGTAGATCCTCCCACATGGGGAATCTGGGGGTCAAACCAGTCCACGGACGCTACAAATGTGAAAACAAAACCTGGCCAAGCCCTGAGGGAGAATCTCCCCTGTGGTGCAACTGAGGTTTCATAGTTCCAGAAGGGCAACCCTCAGCACTGCCCACTAAGGGCATCCCTGAAGTCTGAGAGGAGGAGAAGCGGGGTTCAGCACTGTGGCTCCTCCCCACTCCCTGCAGGGTAGTGGAAGAAGGCCTAAGCACCTCACCCCGGTCTCTCAACCCCTCAGACTCCGAGGCCACCCTCTTCCTCAAACCCAGTGTCAAGGGTTCCCCCAATCTCCCAGGCCCCCCAAGGGAGGCCACAGGAGAGGAGGTCCCCATCCTCACCAAGGGAGCCACCGCAGCACCAGAGGTGGCAGCTGCCCCAGCCCCCGTGGCTGAGACCACCAAATCAGGCACCCCAAAACTGCTATCCACCACAGCACCCCCAACACCTAAGTCAGCATTTGGGGGGGGGACTGCAGGGACCACAGGCTCCTGGGAATCCAGGAGGCCAACATAAGGCTGCCTGGTGCCGCATCCAAAAGGACTCCCTGACTCCGAGAAGTTGGGGCACCAGTCTGGATCAGCCAGCTAGTCATCCACCTCTGAAGAAGAGGAGACCACACAAACCGCCAGACTAGCAACCCTGGGAGCTCTCCTACCAACAGAGCTGCCACACGACATGGCACTGCCCATGGCGCCACCTCAATCACTAGCATCGTGAATGACGCTGGGATCAGAAGCGGTGTTAAGGGTCACCACATCAGGGGAGCCTGCACCACCAAGGAGGTGACTGCCATGGCAGTGCCCTCGACCCCGCTCCACAGGGAACAGAGACGATCCTCCGGCACCACAAAAGAAACCTCCTCGATGGCAAGGCTGGAATCCGAAGAGGTCTCCTCCTCACCAGGCCATATAGACCTGGGAGGGGACCCGGAGGCAGGGTCAAGAGATCTTGCCATGGCATCCCTAGAACAAAGCCATCCTCTGAAAGTCGGCAGGGCCCTGCAGACTTTAAACGTGCAGATCTCAAGAACGCGGCTGTCCATGGAAAAATAGGCATCGCAGTTGTCTATATTGTGGTTGGGACCCAGGCAACCCAAACAAAAATCATGTTGGTCCATAAAGGAAAAGTGCCAGGCATGGGGGCACAGCCCGCTTTGGATTTTCTCTTAGCCCCCAAACCAAACGTAACGTGAAAGAATTCAACAAAACTTTTACAGAAAAAGGACCCAGTGCCGTCGGTAGAAATAAAAGGAATGGGCTTGTCAGTTTCCAGCGGTGTCAGGTAAAATCAGAACTGGGATGGAGAGGCAGCAAGACGGTGTTGAATGGCGAAAGCCTAGTGACACAGACTAGCTTTTGGCTACTCGCACAGCAGGTGCCACCTCAATGGCAGGAGAAACAAAACTGGGGTGGAGGAGGAGTCTGCGGTGCCTAACGGCCAACCCTCGTGCACCACGCAATGCATCGACCTTACAGGCGGCACCGTCAGCACCAGCTCTCCCCTCCCCAAAAAAAAACAAAAAGCATTACGGGTGTGCACCTCCATTACACCAGCAGTAATGAATGGTGAAGAATGACAAGGGAAGATCAAGAATTGCAACTGAAGAAATGGCTGTGCTTCAGTTAGTTGGTGTACAGGTCATGAAATTGACCCCCAAAATGTTTTATTAATATTGGATATACCCTTGGGCACCAGTAAAGATATTATAGAAGGAGCACTTTCAAAAATTGAATGTCTGAGAAAAGCTGTAGTGGTAAGCCGACATGCTGACTTGACTGCCCAAATCCTAATGGCTTTAGAGGAGTGTAGCAACCCTATGGACAGCACTAAAGTGCCCAAAACTATTGTCGTGGATGCGTCCCCCTCCACCAGGAGGGTGGTAACAAAAGATAGTGAGGATCCCTCCGAAAACAAGCTCCCACCCTTATCCGAGACCTTTGAGGAGAAGTTTGCCAAATTGTTACTGGATCGGCAAAATGCTTGAGCACTTCAAAAAGTTGTTCCTGTTGCCAGTTCCAATACCTGCTCCTACACCAACTCCCGTGCCTGCCCCCGTGCCAACACCCACACCTGTGCCCACAGTTAGTCATGACTCCTACTGCAGGCTGCAAGTGTTTTCAGGCATTCTACCCTCACCTAATGGGGAAGATGATTGGGAGACATGGATAGACTATTTGGCCCTCCTAGTGCCCGAATGGCAATGTTCCGAGTGGAGAAGAGAAAAAGGCTGAGTGAAAGTCTCAGAGGTCCCGCTCTGGCTACTATCCATGCCAAGTGGGCTAACAACCCGGCGCAACTGCACAAGACTATTTGGCTGCTTTGGAAAATGTATTTGAGAGCCCAGACTCAGACGAGGATCTTTGGTGGAGGGTTAAAACAACTCATCAATGTCAATCAGAGCCCTTGTCTGTGTATGTACCTCAGCTTGAAAAGACCTTACAGAAATGCCTTAGGAAAGACAGTGTGGCTCCAGGCAAGCTAGACTGAATTAGATTGGACCAAAGTCTGCTCCATTCTCCAACTTATTGTTGCTTAAGTTTCGGCTGGCAGGCCGGCTGGATTCGCCTCCCACATATGACGAACTGATGAAATAAATCTGGAGAGTTGAGCAAAGGAGGCTACCCTAAGGGCCTCCTCATGTATCTGCTGCTGTCACTCAGGTTATGGAGGATGATCATATGGGTTAAGTTCAAGGGCAGAATGTAGCGCCGGATGAGCACTCAAGAGACTGTAAAAGATACCCCACCATGGGCAAAGCTGCTGAGAAAATTCAGAAAAATGAAAGCTGGTGCCCCTACCATTGTCGTTTTTTCGGGTAAAGATCCCGACTCCTCTCAGAGTGCATCTGCTGTGGGAGTGGAGGGGTGCATGCTCAGGTGCCCCCTTCTGATGGCAGATCAAAGACTGAACTAAGTGAACTGACTGCTACACTAAGAGAATTTCTGAGATGTATTGCACCACTTTCAACACCGCAGAAAGAGAGGGAGGTCGAACCAAGATTTTCTGTTACTAGTGCTCCAGCACCAAATGAGTACTCCTTCCAACCCCCTAGCTGTGAATGGAAGCCAGCTCCTAATGTAATGTTACAGCCAAAGCAGACTAAAGAAAGCATAATTTGCCACAACTGTGGGCAGGATGGACATATAAAAAAAAGAGATTGCCGGTCTCAAAAGGACCTAGAAAAAGTGGTTGGCAAAAATCAATTGCAGAGAGGTGCAGCAAATGACTGCAGCGGAGGTTCAGGCAATCCCAAATCCAATTTCTTTGTGGCTAGGATGTCTGTAAGTTCCTGCTAATGTTCCCCTGGACTGGTCCGAAATGGTGGGCCCATCCACGGAAACCCCAGTAACAGTTTATGGCATCTCCACTCGAGCTGTGCTAGACAGTGGCTCGCAGGTCACCACATGTATTTTTTTATTATACTTTTTGTGCCAGCTCCCAAGCCCGACAGGCTCGTCCAGGCTCCATCAGCTGCCCCCCTCATACTCAGGCCCCAGTGGAGCCACCAATGGGTGAACTCTGGTGGCCAGAAGGGACAACAGAGCCGGCTCATTGGCAGGGGCTGGCATGTATTTATTTCTTTTTTTAGTAGACTGTGAAACCCCATGGGGGCAGGGACATGCAATGATGACCTGCGTCCACCCCGCCCTCCAAATGTGCAGGCACCGACTGCTGCAGAACCCCCGGCCTCCACCAGAAGTCCAGACACTCACCCTCACCTCCCACCAGAGTAGGAGAGCAGTCCACCAGACACTCAATCCCACTTCCCTCGGCCAGCCCTCTGTCTCCAGAGTCTGTTCCTGAACCCGGGTCACCGGTGCCGCAGATGGCGATCATGCCTCTGCGCCAGCAGGCTAGCAGGTCACCATTATATTTAAAGATTGGTACGACCAGCACTTATCTGACCTTCCAATCCTACCCCTAGAAAGACTGCATGTGCGGCGTTGAGTGAAAAATCCTATCCTTACCAGGGGTATGTACGATTTTGGTTATCTTTCCCTATTGCTAGCGTGGATGAACAAGTGGAGACCCTGGCCCTGGTGTGCCTGCCAACTGGACTGTATGATGATGTACCTTTGTTGATTGGCACAAATGCTCATATGTTTGACCGGCTTGCCCAGCTCTGTCACGAGAAACAAGCCAAATGGACTGGGAAAGTCAGACGCATTTCGGCCTTGGTGCAGCGAGCCTATGATTTACAGATGCAAAACAGAGACTTAGAAAGATGAACCCGTGGGTGTAGTATGGAAAAAAGACCCAGACTCACTGGTATTACCTCCAAATGCTCAGTGTACCATTAGTGGAGAAGTGTGCCTAAAAACAGATGTCAAACACAAAATCCTTATGCTGGGTGCCCCAGAAGAGGGGAACCTGCCTGAGGGGCTACTGGTCAAGTCCAACATTCTGCCTGCCCGGGGTCCATGCCTACACTCAGCGGGTAGTGGTGCAAGTTCAGAACATGTCAGATTGAGAGGTTCAGGTGAATCGAAGGTGCACCCTAGCTACCGTATATTGTGCAGATACTGCTGTGCTGCCCAGCAAAAAGTGCTCTGGAGAGAGTGTGATGAGGTGACGCCTGACCTGTTTGACTTTGGAGAATTCCCCTTTCCTGCAGAATGGAAAGCTACAATCAGCCAGAAGTTGGCTCAGAGAAGCCAGGTGTTCTCCTTGAAAGAGTGGGGCACAGGTTGTGTAACAGGGGCCGAACACTGCAACAGACTTCATGATGAGAGGCAGTTCAGAGAGACATCCCATCGCCTTGCACCTGCGGACACTGACTATGTTCAACACTATCTTCAGGAAATGCTGGCCGCAGGGATCATTCGAGAGTCTCGAAGCCTGTATGCCTCCTCAATTGTGGTAGTCTGGAAGAAGAATGGATTGGTGAGGATGTGCATGGACTACTGGACGTTAAATCAGAGAACTGTCCCGGACCAATACACCATGTCTTGCATCTAGGATGCCCTCAACGGAAGCCAGTGGTTCTCAGTATTCTATCTTCAGGGCGGTTACTATCAAATCCCGATGGCTCCAGAAGACAGAGAAAACAGCCTTCGTTTGTCCCCTGGGTTTCTATGAGTTCCTACGCATGCCTCAAGGTATTTCGGGAGCGCCTGCCACCTTCCAGCAGTCGATGGAGCGAGCTGAGGGAAGCAAACTTGCTACAGTGCCTTGTACATCTCAATGAAGTCGTCATGTTTGGCCGGAACCTTGAGCAACATGAATCTCACCTGTGGAATGTTCTTGACCCATTAGAGGACTTTGGACTAAAATTATCGATAGATCAGTGTCAATTCTTTCAAAAATCTGTGAAATATGTTGACCACATAGTGTCAGCCGATGGGATTCAGACTGAGCCAAGCAAAGTGGAGTCGATGACCACCTGGCCTCAGCCTAACAATCTTAAGGAGCTGCGAAGATTCTTGGAGTTCTGCGGCCATTATCACCATTTCATAAGAGATTACACCAAAGTCATTCGCCCTTTACTCAATCTAACTCAAGGTTACCCACCTACCAACAAGAAATAAGAAAAATGCAGTTAGAGAAGAGGAGGTTTACTTTCAGACTAATTAACCTTTCAGAGCAATGTGGACTTCTGAATGTGAGATAGCTTTCTATGGTACCATTCATCAGCTTATCCATGTGCCTGTGCTTGCCTATGCAAATCCCATTAGACCCTATGTGCTGCACACAGATGCCAGTTTAAAGAGACTTGGTGCTGTCATATATCAAGAATATGAGGAAGGTTTGTGCCCCGTGGCATTTGCTAGTCAGAGTCTAACCCCGTCTAAGAGGAACCCCCCCCCCCGCACAAACTTGAATTCCTTGCTCTGAACTGGGCTGTGGTGGACCAATTTCATGAGTATCTTTGTGGCGCAAAGATTCTAGTAAAAACTGACAATCCACTCACCTATGTTCAGACTTCAGCTAAGTTAGATGCCACTGGGCATCGCTGGTTATCTGCACTGTCCACTTATGATTATTTGGCAGAATACAGACCGGGCCTAAACCACACCGATGCTGACGCCCTCTCCAGAAGGCCTGACCATAATGCAAACTGGGTGAAAATGTCCAGTTTGTCAAAGCCCTCTGTCAGAAATTTGACAAAGATGAGCATCCCCCTCCTGAAACACTTGACTGCCTCATGGACTGCTTGGGCCCCCTGACACTTGTGATCATGCTTGAACAGCTCGCAGCAGTTACACCATTAGGACTGAAGCCGGCAGGTGCTAGGACCCCAGGGAAATTTTCTAGCTAGCAGTATCCAGCGGGGACTGCCCCCACATCAGGAGTCATATAAAAAGGGGGCAGTTCCACAGAATCCCCAGTTCTTTTCCCTCCGTCGACTCACCAGCATCGGCCTCACGGTCCCACTCTAGCATACGACGACTAGAACTTTCAAATTTTTACCTACTAAATGTCGGCATCTCCAACTCCTTCCTCAGAAGGACATCCCTCTAAGTGTGCCTGCAGCAAACAGATCCCTTTCAAGGATCTCCATTCATCCTGTCTGCAGTGCTTAGGCCTGGAACATGACACCAAGGCCTGCTCCTTTTGCCAGGGGTTCATCAGTCGCACCCGGATCCGCAGCCTGAAGGGACTTCAAGGGGTTCCTCTTGGAAGAAAAGTTAAAAAGCATGGACAAAGACCCTGCCTCCAGAGGTGAGTCTACCTCTAAGTCCTATAAGCACCGGGACAAGCATCGGGAGAAGGTCAGCTCCAGATCCCCTAACCAGGCCTCGGACTTGCGCACCAGCTCAGGCTCCTCACGCTCAGACCGCTCTCCCTCCAGGGCCCGCTCTTAGCCCCCTCCAGTAAAGGTCAAGTCTTCAGGCAGCACTTCAGCTTCTCTCCATCCTATCAAGACTTCCAGGCCTTCGGCTTCCTCAACACCCTCCCGGGCCTCCTTGAAGTCTTCAGACCATCACCAGTCCAACTCCTCTTTGAAACAAGCTTCCTCAGAGAGACGCCGGGACTCCCGACACCAGATCGGCCTCCCAGCCTCCTAGGGGTCTGGATCCCCCTCCCAGGAAGACTAAGGACCAGACGTCCCTAAAATGGACGATGGACCCGAAGCGGGCTTCTGACCCTTCATCGGTTAAACGCCCGTCGGACCAGACTTCGGCTAAGCACTTGATGTCAGTGAGGTGTTCACCGGAGCCGAAGACTGCCTCCCCGTCACCGGTGGACACCGGTCACCAGGACTCTACAGAGGAGGACCTGACATTGCAGGCAGGCGACAATGAGGATGTCGGGCTTCCACAGAAGCCTTTGCCAAACCCAGCGATGCCCTCAGACCAGACGCCCGATACCGGCGACAGACCACCAGCGCCAGGTCCTTCGTCTGGTATGAATATTCAAGAGGTCAAAGATCTCTTTACCTTTTGGTGGGACATAATAAAGAAGGCTGTGATCCCAGTCAAACCTCCTCCACCTACTCCTTCACCTCCTACTCCCCCTCCTCCACTGCAGGGGCCAGCAGGAAGACCACCGACCCCCAAGGAACCTACTCCACCTCCTAGGGGAAGATCCAAAGAACGGAGAAGGCCCCCTTCAAGATCTCCCTCAGGGTCTCCCAGTCCTAAGCGACCCAGATGTCGACAGTCCACTCCGCAGGGGGATGATTCTAGACCTGACCCTCAGATACCTCAGGTCTCCTACTCCAATCAGCATCCCATCACCTGACCCATGAGACCTGCCCAGGTCACCTCCGGATGATCCCTCTTTTTCCAAAATCATGAGGCACATCCAGGAGAACATGGGGGGATTCAGAAGATCTCGGCCCCGAGAGACAGCGCCTAGCTCGTTACCTTCGGCAGAAGGACCCTAAGCCTGTGGTGGTGCCACCCTTGGTGGACACCTTTGCGGACGTCACCAAGGCTGCGTGGAAGCATCCACACTCCACCCCTGTGGTGCCGAAGAAAGCTGACCGCCTGTACAGGGCCCCGGCAGAGGACCAGTACTTGGAGCAACAACCTCTGGCTGATTCCCTGGTCATTACGGCCTCCCATGATAGGTCTCAACAACCACAGCATCTGAGTACACAGCCACTGGACCAGGAATCCAAGCAGTTGGATGCCCTGGGGAGACGCATGTATGCAGCTGCTACATGCTCCATTGGGTCACTAAACTATCTGACTCATATGGTTCAGTTTCAGAATGCCCTGTGGGAATAGGGTCAGGACCTGGTTGACAAACTATCAGATGGCGAGCAGAAGGAGGAGCTCTTGAACCTCCTCTGCACAGGGTCAGACGTGGGGACCCAAGTGTTAAGAGACGCATATGATTCTGTGGACTCATCTGCCAGGGGTGCAGCTTTAGGTTTCTGTCTCCGGAGACACTCCTGGCTCTGTGTCTCCAGTTTTACCCCGGACGTACAGAAGAGTATCCTGGACGTCCCTTATAACTGAGAGGTCCTGTTTGGTGAACCCTCTGATAAGGTCATCACCAAGCTTCAGGATGCCAGGAAGGCAGTAAGGGCTGTACAGGCCATGTACAGACCCAAATCTGGTTCCTTTCATAGGAACCAGAACCGTTCTCGCGGCCGACAGTAGCCACGTTCTGGCCAGCGGCACAGGGGCACCTTCCATCGTAAGGCCCAACCTAAGTCTTCCCCAGGCCGAGGTCAGCGGTATACCAAACCGGCCCAGCCTACGGGGGGTAATGCCACCACAGCATGACTCCTTCCTGGCCCCCCGCCTCTCCTCTGGATCAGCGGGCAGAAAAGGTCGGGGGTCGCATCACTCGCCACTCTTCAGGTTACCACCGACCGGTGGGTCCTTCAACTGGTCAAGAGAGGTCACTTTATAGAATTCTCTCGACCACCCATCATCAAGACCTCCCCTGCTTTTGGATTACATTTGGGTCCTTGCGCACTGCTCGCTACAGCAGGAGGTGCACCGGCGCTACTGAGAAGGGAAGCTATGAAACGCGTACCAAGGGAACCAGAGAGGTGCAGGTTACTATTCCACTTCTTTCTGGTTCCCAAAAAGATAGGGAACCTCCGTCCGATACTGGATCGCAGCGATCTCAACGCTTTGGTCCTTTACAAATGCTTCCGCATGGTGACCCTTCCTGGTTTGATACCCATGCTCAAGCAGGGTGCCTTCCTAGCGTCCTTGGACATGCAGGATGCCTACCTGCACATACCCATTGCTCTAGCACACAGGAAGTTCTTGCGCTTCCGAATTCCTAGGTCGCCATTATCAGTTCCGAGCCCTCCCTTTCGGACTGTCATCAGCACCTCGGGTGTTTACGAAGTGCATGGCAGTCGTAGCGGCAGCTGTACGAAGACAAGGCCCTCTACCTGGACGACTGGCTCCTCATGGCACCCTCTCAGGAGAGACTGATGTCCACAATTCACTGTACTCAGTCCTTGTTCGGGACGTTGGGCATCATTATCAATCAGGAGAAGTCGCACCTGGTTCCGTCACAGAATCTGCAGTTCATAGGTGCAGTTCTGGACACCGTCCAGGGGAGAGTTTTTCTGCCCCAGAACCGAGCGGAACACATCAAATCCCTCATCAGGGACATCTTGGCAAAGAAGACTGTCCCAACCAGACTGGTTCTTTGCCTGCTCGGAGACATGGCTGCGGGCCATTGCAACAGTCCTGCTAGCCCGTCTCCACATGCGGGTGAACCAGTGGATTTTACGGGTTCAATGGGATCAGAAGCAAGACCATTTGCAGCTTCCAATTCGGATCACGAATGCCGTAATCCAGGATTGGCAATGGTGGTTAGATTCACAGAACCTGTTGGCGGGGGTCCCCTTCACTGCGCCGTCTCTGATTGTGACGTTCTCCACGGACGCCTCAGGTTTCAGTTGGGGAGCACACCTCGACGGGGTCAAGTCTCAGGGATCGTGGATACCCCAAGAAGCTCATCTCCACATAAATATTTTGGAAATGAGAGCAGTTCTTTATGCCCTGCAGGCCTTCCAGTTCGAGATCCCACCGGGTACTCTCCTGATACAAACAGACAATACCAGGGTGATGTATTACCTCAACAAACAAGGAGGCACCCATTCCTACCCGCTTTGCAGGGAGGCCATGAGGGTGTGGGATTGGGTTCTACAACATGGCACAAACCTCAATGCTGTTCATGTTCCAGGAGTGGACAACGTCATTGCAAACAGCCTGAGCCGCTCTCAGGCCAGAGTCCATGAGTGGGAACTACTCCAGAAGGTAGTGGAGGATCTGTTTCACAGATGGGGCACACCAGAGTTAGACCTTTTCGCGTCCCCAACCAACGCAAAACTGCCCAATTTCTGTTCACTAGATCCAGGGCCTGGCGTTTTCTGGCGAGACACGTTGCCCCTCTCCTGGACAGGCAGATTTCTCTACGCAGGAATCTCCGGTGCCTCTGCCTATCAGCTCTCACTTATTGTCCCAGGAGGCAGGTTCTTTGGTCCATCCGGACCTTCACTCTCTGAACCTGCATGCCTGGCTCCTAGAGACACAGCTATCATGCAGTACGGGGTCTCAAGAGGTAGCAGATGTTCTAGCAGCTGCTAGAAAACCGGCCACTCATGCCACATATGCCATGAAATGGAGCAGATTTTGCCTCTGGGCTCAAGCACGAGGACTTTCCCAGATGGATTGTCCGGAAAGGTCGGTCCTGGACTACCTCCTGTCTCTTCCAGGCAGGCTTGGCCTACTCCTCTATTAAAGTACACCTTTGTGCCATCTCAGCCTATCATACAGCTATAGGCCAAAGTCCCATAACTCAGTTGGACATAGCACGAGCCTTCCTGAGAGGTGTTCTCCACCTTAGACCCAAATATATATGTATCTTCCTCCTTCCCACAGAGGTTTCAAGATCCAAATACAAGAAAACTACTGTTCATATGTATTTTGGTAGCGAAGAAGGTCATAACTAAAAACTGGCTTTCCTTTGCCCCTTTATCTCTAAACCAGTGGCATGCATTAATAATCCAGATATATATAGGATGGAACACTTAACTGCCATAATCAATAAAAGAAAAGAGCAATTTTTATTTAGCTTTTGTCAATCAGGTAAGTACACTAGACAAGACAATTGACTATTTTCAGGTACAACCCGAGAGAGTACAAGAATTACAGATTCAAAGTACATAGGACAACATGATACAGAATTAGGCAATTTACGGTCAGGTAATACATATCATATACAGTAAGTACACATCAGTAGAACACACGTAGAAACTAAGGGCAGTACAATAAGTACGAATTGAGATGCAGCAGAAACAAATTATATACAGCTTAGTGTCCCAGAAAGTGAAGCCACAGTCAGAGCATCACACAACAACATGGGTTAGAATACATTATATACAGGGCAAGCAATCCAAAACACATCCAAGAAAAGGAGTGCAGTGCAACGACCAGGAGAGATCATGGGGATCTGGGACAACCACATGCCGAGGAGAGCTTTGAGGTGATTCCATAGGGAGGATTGAAGGCACGTATGCGAGGGGGAGGAGCAAACCTGGGCAGGAAAGGAGTTCCATAACCTGGGAGCACACACGGCAAAATCTCTAGCCCCCATTTGAGTCCAAGTGGTAAGAATCTTAAGGATGGCGGGGCCCACAGATCTGAAGGAATAGGAAGAGGAGACAGCCAGGACAAGGAGCTCTGCCAGCCTGGGGGGGGGGCCAGTACCAAGGACCTTGCCCGTGAAACACCCCCAGGACAAAATCTAGGTGATTTGATGGGGAGAGCCAATTCAGCTTGCTATACAGGTCACAATGGTGGGTGAGACAAGGGGCAGCCAGAGCAAAATGGCAGACATTATTGTAGGCAGTGGACCACTTAGAAAGGGGAATTTTGGAGGTGCAAGCAAATAAAAGGAACCCGTAGCAAAGCGAGGGGAGGAACACACCTCTAGCAAGTGAAAGACAGGCGGCTGGAGTAAGGTTGCTCTTAGCTCTGTAAGCCAGACCCAGTTTGCAATTAACAGTCTTACATACATTCTGGATATGGCATCCGAGGTCAAGATGCGGGTCAAGTGTCACCCCAAGGTATTTAATGGTGTCAGTGACAAGGATCGGAACACTATCAGGACCAGTGACACATAAAGGGACAGGAGAGGCCTTACTCTTGACCAGGGACCCAAAGAGCATGGTTTGGGTTTTCTTAAGATTGAGAACCAATTTATGGGACGTAATCCAGGACTGAATGTTCCCAAAGTCCTCACTCAGGTGGCAGTTAATGACTCCTATATCCAGAGAATGAGTGAGGATGACCAGGTCATCTGTATAGAGGATGGGCCTGCAATGGACAGAGGCAGAGGGGAGATTAACAAAAATGGAGAAAAGCAGGGGCCCAGGACTGAGCCTTGGGGGACACCCATGGTTACAGCAGTAGAGCCCGAGAGCACCTTACCATATTTGACAAGCTGCCTTCTGCCATGAAGATAATTGGAGAACCAGTGGAGCACACCAGGTGACAGACCAAATGACCTGAGCTGAGAGCAGAGCAAAGCATGGTCAACAAGGTCAAAGGCCTTGGAGAGGTCTATGAAAATAGCACCAGAGAGCTTGCCCTGGTCCATAGCTGCCCTGATCCCAGAGGAGACTGTGACAAGGGAAGAGGATGTGCTGTGCCCCTCCCGAAAGCCATGCTGCACAGGAGACAGCAGATCATGCAACTGAATATACTCAGAGTTGCCCTGCAGCAACTTTCTCAAGAAGTTTGCTGACCGCTGACAAAATGGCTATCGGACAGTAGTTGTCGATCATTTTAGGGTTGCCCTGTTTAAGGACAGGGACCACCCTGGCAACCTTCCGTATGTCAGGGATAACCCCAGATGACAGGGACAGACTGAAAATATGGGCCACCAGGGAGGCAATACAAGAGACACCAAGACAGAGGAGCTTCGGTTACATACCATCATGGCCAGCAATGGAGAAGGGGAGAAGAGACCAGAGAGCAATCTCTGCGTCTCTTGTACCGTCACAGTCTTAAAATGGAAGAGTGGATTGGGTAATGGAGGGGCAGAGACCTGGTCACAGCTATCACCTCCACTGGGGGGGGGGAGAGGAGATAGTGAGGTGAAAGCAGGTCACAGAAATGCAAGTTAAATGCATTTGCGATGGTTAGTGAGTTATTGCAATCAACACCATTGATAAGCATATCAGTGGCCTCACCACTTGAGGAACCACTAGCTATGTTTCTAATGTTCCCCCAGAACCTCCTAGGGTCCCTAGCTGAGCTCAACAGCGCAGTTTTGTAAAATTCGCTTTTGGCAGCCCTTATTGCTTTTTTCCCCACACTATTTCTGAGTCTCCAGTACTGCTGAAATACAGCCTGGTCCAAGGTGGTCTTGAAATTGGCCCAGCACTTGTCTCTACACCTCATAAGGGCTAAGAGGCTGCATGTAGCCACTTGGTAGCAGACCCCCTGACCCTCCACCTGACAAGGGGGGTATGCTTATCCTGAAAAGCCCCGAAGGTGCCGAGGAAGTGACTGACAGCAGAGGAGGAGTCCTGGGCATTCCATACAGCAGACCTGTCAGTGTGCTGAAGATTGTTATGAAAAGAGCCAAGATCAAACTTGGAGAAGTCCCTGACCTGAATGATCTTATGAGGAATTTTCAGTGAGGGGATCTTCCACACACTCTATATAGGGGAGTGGTCTGGGGTGGAGTCAGGAAGGATGCCCGATGAGCTAATCCTCTCAGGCCTGTTGGTCAGAATTCAATCCAGGAGAGAGCTCACACTTCCATTGGGAGAACACCTGGTAGGATCCTTGATGAGTTGCAACAAGGAGAGACCAACAAGCAGCAACTCAAACGCCTTAGTATTACTACCAAGCCAGTTTAGGTTAAGATCACCCAGGATCATCAACTCATTATGCCAGGTCACAGAACCAGCAGAATCAAGGAGGTAAGTCAACCCTGCTATGCCCCCCACAGGAGGACTATAAGTACATATAATATGCAACTTTTTGGTCATCCCGAGCAACAGTACTGTATGTAGTAGCTCACAGGGAGACTGCAATGGCTGTTGACACGACAAAACCAACAGGTTGAGGTGGCTCCAGTACTAGACCAAAATGCCAACCCCCTCTGAAATGCTGTGATTTTTATCTATATTTATTGATTATTGTTTTTACCTTACTGTACAGCACCTTGAAGTGAGAAAGGCGCTATATTAAATAAAATTTATTATTATTATATTACTACTATTTTTTCCCGGGCGATCTTGCCTGATGAGGTCATAGCCAGGAAGTGCACATGCAGGGTCGTCTGGGGTTGTGGGATTAAGCCAAGTTTCGGTTGATGCCAAGGATGTCAGGTCTGTGGTAGGTGACCTAAACAAGAAGTTCTGCCAAGTTGGGCAGGAGGCTGCAGATATTGAAATGAGCTATTTTCAGCCCTTTGCCAGGCAACCAGCTCCCAACTGAGGGAGAGGATTGACAGGGTGGACCAGGGTTGAGATAATTTGTAGGAGATGGGTGGTATATATCTCACTGATTAAACCAGATTTTATTCCACTGAAAAGATAAACCAAAAGAGGTTCAACCCAAACAGGAATAAAATAGGCCCCATGAATTGTGTAGAAAAATGCAGAAAAGTGGAAATAAGTATTGTAATGTCAGGATGTGTTTTATTTATTTTGTTTGCTTGTTAACGTTATAGCTCATTAATTCATCTGTATGTAGATTTGTCATGATCCAGCCATACCACCTCTACGGTGCAAGGAGCCTGATCCACCAACCCCCTTCAAAGAGATTGATAAGGTGCCACTTGCTCCCACGGGCAGCGGTCACGATCTAGCCATAGCACCTCTACGGTGCAAGGAGCCTGATCTACCCAACCCCCAAAGAGATAGATAAGGGGTACAATGCTTGAAAAATTGCCATGCTTTCTCTGGGCTGTGTGAACGCTGAACTGGATCATCACTTGCAATTTGCTGTTTTCAATTTCAGCACCTTCTCACGGTAGCGCTATTGGCTCCACACCTGTGTAGAGCTCCCTGATTGGCTGGTCTCACTCACCTGAGACAGGAGCACCAGAGACGTGTGGCTTAATGTAAGCCTGCATCCCTGTACTCTGCTTCTAATTTATACATTTTAATTTAGCCTGTTCTGCTCGGCCTGTGTAAAGTAACTTACCATCCCCCCCACTGCAATTTCTCTCCAACTGTATGTGCACTGATTCAGTGCTAGCTCTGCAAACTTCCCCTTGATTTTTCATCCCACCCCGCCCCTCCGCGTCCCAGGCCTCCTTTAAATGCACAGTCTCCGCCCACTCCTATCTAATGTTTCCATTTACTGGTTACTTACTGTCAACAACTTCAATTCCTCCCATCCCCTATTTGCAACTAAGCAGTCTAAGCAGCTTTATCTTATTCTGTCTTGCTGAGGCGTACCATTTTGGTACTTTAAGTTTGCTTATTGCTCACTGGCATATCTTGTCTTGCTAAGGCAATTGATTTAGGTCAGGTGATCTCTCTAGTACTTAGTCTGCTCCAGAGTAGTAGCTAAGAAATTTGCTTCAAAGCCTCTCTGCCCCTAGTACTTCTCTATAGTCAGGTGAACTCTTATTAGCTTGACTAGGAGCTGTACTTAAGGATTACTGCTTCAGGCTTCACTGCCTATAGTAGTATTTTGCAGGGATTAAGAAATTCTCCTCCACTGAGAATCCCTTCTCTTGCCCGCACTTGTAGTGGTCATTGGGCGATAGTCTCATAATGAGGGCATATTACCTGTTTCTATGCTTGTCTCTGCTCATCTTACATGTATTGGACCCAAACGTGAATCAAAAAATAACTCCTAGAGTGGGGAATGGCTCTTTTTTTACATTGTCCGACCAGGACTTTTCCTATCAAGTAGACAAACTTGTTTCTGCTCTAACTTCCCCTAGCCTGCTGCTGGTCCTTCACCGGCATACAGGAACTCTCCTAGGGCCTGCTCACAGGGCTACACCACCTTCTGCATACTCCCCCCTACTCCCACTGACTCTCTCGGTCAGGGTATTATCGTATGCAGCATCAGGAAAACTGGGAACTAGCCTCAGAACTCCCTGTACTGCCGCAGACAAATCACGCAACCGAAAGAAGACCCAGCCACCCACACTTCTCCTAGGAGTCTGCAGGAAACTCTTGTTCCTGCTTTTACTATGCTCAGGAAATGTTGAGCTTAATCCAGGCCCTCTGGCACCCATGGAATCCCCAGCAGAGCTACAAAGCCCCAAGGGGCTTACATTCTTGCATGTTAATATATGTAGCCTATTAAAAACAATCACTTCTGTTCAGGCCTGGGTATGTCTACTGCTCCAGATGTTCTGGTGATTATGGAGTCCTGGCTCCCGCCGGCGACCAGTAACAGAGTTAACATCCCCTCCTACTCTTTGTTCAGAGCCAACAGGCAAACCAGAGGTGGTGGGGTCGCTATTTACATCAAGGATAAATTCCCTGCCTCCATAATTGACTCAACCTCTGTCCCAAAAGAATTAGAAAGCTTGTCATTCAAGATTGAAACTGCCACCGGTGTCTCATTATGTATAATAGGATGCTACAGACCCCCATCAGCAGGACTACAGTTGTTAAAACATCTCAAACGTCCTGGGTTCAGCATCTTCAGAGTGCATCATACTAGGGGACTTCAACTTAGACTGGCTCTCCAGTACATCCACCCCACTTAAAATGTTCTGCGATTCCCTTGGGTAGTCACAGTTAATCAACGAATCTGCTCATCCTAACAAGCTCAACCCTAATAGTACTCTCTTGGATATAATTTTAGTTAAATTCCATTTATTCTCCCATGCTGGCGTCTTTTTCTCCGATATTAACGACCATTGCTTCTTTGCGTGTGTAAGATCCACTCTTAAATCCACAACTGTACCAAAATTCTCCTTTAAAAGGTGCATATGCAACTTTGATCTCCATGGGTCTATATCAGACCTAAGAGACTCCATGAGGTCGCAGGAGTTCTATCTAGCCAAGTCCCTGACTATGGCTTATGATATTTTCTCAAAATTGTGCTAGGGGCTCTCAACAAGTATGCTCCCATAGTAAAAGTTTGTGCCAGAAACAAATCCTGTCAGTGGTTTACAGAACACCTGAAAGATGCTTTGTGGGTAGAGATGTACTCTGGAGAACTGCTAGGAAAACTAATTTAATAAATGACTGGAATTCTTTCTGGAGGGCAAGAAACCTCTGCATCAAAATGGTCAGAGAAGCCAAAGCTAATTTCTACCACTCTCAGCTGGAGAGCTCCTCAAGAAATGCCTCCAAATTCTGGAGGACTATCAAAGACATTGAAAGTCACACCACTGTAAATTCCCTACCTACTAAATTATTGATGGACAATACTGTCATCTCCGACAGACCGTCTATCCTCGATGCTCTCAATAATCATTTTGCCACTGCAGGGCTAGCCTTTGACTCCTCTTCCTCGAATATCCTCCAGCAACAACTTAGACTGGATACACGAGAAAAACCCATCCCTAGTCCATCCTTCTCTCTGCAGCCTACCTCCCTGAAAGAAGTCGAAGATCTTCTCCTTCAGCTGGACACTAGGAAAAGTGCTGGGGCCGACCTTATTGACCTGTACTACTTAAAGGTCAGCTACCATGTCCTCGCAGTCCCAATTACTCATCTCTTCAACTTATCCTTGTCCCAGGGTGACCTACCGCCCATTTGGAAAAATGCACTTGTGGTCCCTTTGTTTAAGTCAGGAGACCCTACTGACCTCAATAACTACAGGCCAATCCCCCTACTTCCAATCCTGTCAAATATGCTGGAGAAAATAGTGAACTCCCAGCTTCGGAAGTACCTGGAATCAGAAAAATTGCTCAACCCATTACAATCCGGTTTTAGAGCACAGCACAATACAATCTCTGCTCTAGCCAAGGTGACAAATGACTGGCAGCTTGAATTAGACAAAAAAAACTTTGCACAGTTTTCTTGGACCTCAGCAAGGCATCTGATACCACTGATCACAGACTGCTTCTGTCGTCCTTCTGTAACATTGGTTTGGATTCCCTATCCCTTAAATGGTTCTCCAACTACCTCTTAGGACGACGTCAACAAGTAAAGGCAGAAGGGAAAGTTTCTCCACCAAAACCCCTATTGAGGGGTGTACCGCAAGGTTCCATTCTTGGTCCCTTGCTTTTCACCATTTATATTAACAACGTAGATGCCCCCATCAAAGAAGCACAAATACACCTATTCGCGGATGATACAGCACTCTATGCTAGTAGCTCCACAGCTGAAGCGGCTTGTAAAGCCCTTCAAAATGAATTTAATCTGCTGCAACATCATTTTATAAACCAGAAACTGCTCTTAAAAGCAAGAAAAAACCAAAGTAATGTTCCTCTCGACCCTTCAAAATGCAATAAATCCTACAATTGCTGGGACAGTCCTGCAGATCACTACCATTCTAGGTGAGCAGTTGGACTACATGCCAAGATCAAGTACCTGGGGGTCTGGTTAGACCATAGACTTACTTTCACAGATCACGTAGAAGAACTGGCAAAGAAACTTAGACAAAGACTTGGTCTGTTCTTTAGGATTAATAATCTCCTCACAAGAGACGCTAAACTGAAACTGGTTCAAACTACCTTTCTTTCCCTATTGGATTACGTAGACTTTCCATATAGTCAGGGACCTGCAGGTAAGCTAGCCAAACTTGATATGCTTTATCACAGAGCCATAAGATTTATCATGGGTCTTCCATACTCAACCCACCACTGTGCTTTGTATACGGCAGTGGGATAGTCATCCCTTGATTACAGACAGCAAAAAAAATGCTGCTGTTTGGACATACAAAGCTATCTCAGATAAACTGCCCCAGTATATCTCTGTTTACCTTTGTGCACTTTGGGGAAGTATGCCCTGAGAAGCACTTCATATAGCTACCTTTATGTTTACAAAGCAAAATCTCACATTGGCAGAGTAGCTATCAGCTTTGTGCTCCCTCAACTGTGGAACAAGCTGCCAAAAACTTTAAACTCAACTCACCCCATCAGCCTAGCAGCTTTTAAATCTCTGCATCTACTTCATAATAGGAAGTCCTGTGCCTGTCTACCCTAAATAGTGACTCCTATAAGTCCAAGCACACTCTAATTCCTACTGTTAAAAGACTGATCACATCTATAATCGACTCTTCCCTCTCCCCTTTTTCCAACCCCCATATCTGTCCCTTCCACATTCCTTTGACCCTGGTTCCCGCTCTAAATTCTCCATACCGTATCACTATATATCTTTTTATATTAGGTTTTATTTGTGTTCAGTGCACCTGATATGTATATTTCTTTACTTTTATGAAAAATTGTGTCCTACCCAAAACTAGCTGTATCTTCTGTTCCAACATACACTACTGTCAATGCTACCTGCTGATACTTTGTATATACTACATTATTGTGTATTACTTTATTTGTATTATTACTATTTTCTTGTGTGTTGCAACCCATGTATATTGTCCCTTGTTAAACCCAGGTCCACCTCGAAAATGAGCTTGCTCAACGATGATCACCTGGTTAAATAAAGACTTTATGTATAAAAAAATGGAAAATACAGAGTTTTAAAAAAAGGGAATACAAGCATACGAAGAAGCCAGTGGAAGAAGGTCATTTGGTCTATCAAGTCTGCTTGTGTTGCAGGGTCCATAGCTTGAGCTAATGTCCCTGCCCTCCCTCCCCACTCCTCCCATCCTCCCTACCCATGACCCTTACCCTACCCCCATGCCTGTCCCAGCCTCTCCTAAAGCTCCCCACTGTCTTCAATGAGATTACCTCTTCTGACAGTGCATTCCAAGTGTCCACCACCCTCTCTTTGAAGAAGTGCATCCTGACCTCCCTCCTAAACCTCCCACCCTCCAGCTTAAGACTGTGCCCCCTCGTGTCATGGTTGCCACTCAGCTTAAAGAGACTCTCCTTATTAACCTTATTTATCCCTTTCGAGTACTTGAGGGTCCCAGTCACATCCCTTCTCTCTCTCTTGTCTTCCAGGGAGTACATGTTCAGGGCCCTCAACCTCTCCTTGTATGCCTTACCCTGCTAACCAGCTATCATCTTTGTAGCCCTCCTCTGGACCTTATCCAGCAGGTTAATGTCCTTTTTGACATGTGGGCACCAGTACTGAACTCCATACTCTAGATGCGGCCTTACCAGTGACCTGTACAAGGCCAGTATAACCTCCTCTCTCCTACTACTGAGCCCCCTAGATATGCATCCCAACATCTTGTTTGCCTTTGCTGCTGCTTTCTTGCGCTGCGTGGAGTGCTTTGGGTCACTAGTGATCAGCACTCCCAGGTCCTTCTCCTCCTCTGATGCAGATACTCGGACTCCATCCAGGTAATACTCTGTCCTAGGATTCTTGGCTCCAATATGCATAACTTTGCATTTCTTGGCACTGAAGCCAAGCTGCCATATACTGGACCACCTCCTTCGCTTTTCCAGATCTTCCTGTAGGTCCTGTATCCCCTTCAGCTGTGTCCACTCTCCCACAGAGTTTGGCGTCATCCACGAATAGGCACATTTTGTCCTTAATGCCATCTCCAATGTCACTGATGATGACAATGAACAACACCAGCCCCAGCACCAAGCCCTGCGGGATCCCACTGGTTACCTGTCTGGTACCAGATTACTCTTCCCCCCACAACCACCCTCTGGGTTCTGTCCCTCAGCAAGTTTTCCACCCATCTAGCAATCTTTTCCCCAACCCCGAGATCCACCAATTTCCTGATAAACATTTTGTGGGGCATAGAGTCAAAGGCCTTCCTGAACTCAAGATAGAGGATGTCTACCACTTGGCCCCTGCCTACTATCCTAGTAACACAGTCAAAGAAATCAATCAGATTTGTTTGATATGATCTCCCCCCTCCATGAACCCATGCTGTCTCGCATCCTGGAGACCATGCTCCTCTAGATATTCCACCAACCTCTCCTTTAGTATAGTCTCCATAAGCTTGCCCAAAATGGAAGTCAGACTGACTGATCTGTAATTCCCTGGGACTGCTTTTGTGGAGCGGCACTACATGTGCTGTTCTCCAGTCCTGCGGTACTATGCCTGTCTCTAGTGAACTATTAAATTGGTCTGCCAGTGGCCCTGTCATTGTACAATTGACTCTGTACAACTGAATGCAGAGACCTACAGTTCATTCAGTTTATATTTCATACACTATCTTCTATAGTCCTCTTCTCCCTACTCTATTACCAAGGACATTTACATGAAAACATGATGTTGGAGGTTGGTACAGTGGCACTGAGGACTGAGGCACTGGACGCAAACCTTGATCCATGCCAGCAACCCATTTTCAGGAATAAACACAGGTTGCCGGGGTTGGGTGGGGGAAGAGGATCAAGTATCCACCTGACAACTTTTCTCTCATGGTGGAATGGAACATCCCCCTCACTGCTCCTATAGTGCCACCACATGGAGGTGTGGTAGTGTAGTGGCTTTGGCCATAACCGGAGGGCGGCGGTTGGCGGTTCTCGTGCCTCTACATGCATGCGCATCTCTTCCATTACATATTGCTGGCTGCCACTGGGGAGAAAACAGAACCAGCAGGATGATGCCTGCTCTGGACCCACGCCGTCACCCAGGTGAGGTCACAACTAGACTGAGTCCCTGAGAAGGTGGGAAGAATGGCCCCTAACCTCCTGGTCCTGCCATGGGGGTAATCCATGAGAGTTCGAATGGCCAGCAAGCCCTGGAGTAGACATGTGCCGGCCCTGAGTGGGGTGGGGCTGAAGGGGGCCAGTACCTCAAGGAGATAAACACTGTGATAAAAAAAAGTGCCCTTTGTCTGTTAGAATTCATCTGGGTCAGCTGTTTCTACCTCACTGGATGTCAATCTTTTACTTGTGACATAACAGTTTATTGCTGGGGAATTGACAGATGTCAGAAGCATGCAACTGTAATCTTAGGTGGGAAACATACAGCTGAAACAGATAATTCATGAGAATTTCCTGAAGTGATGGAGAATATGGGGTAAAAAAACAAAAACTGAAATAGAAACTAAGCTGTGTCTAAATATTAGGTTGTTCAAAGTTCTTCTAGATAGAGCAGCTGCTCTATAATACTCATTTTCCGATAGGAAATGTATCATGTTGCTGAATAGTGGTTGGAGTTTATGTAACCCCCCTGCAAATGGGGGTTCCCAAAAGACTTCCCAGGAGCTTTCTTGAATGCTCCAAGCCTGAATGGTGTTTGGCATTTAAGCCATTTATCAGTGAGTGTTTTTAGAACCTCTGGTACTGTCTCTTTAAGAGCTGTCTGCTTGCAGACATAATTAGTTTGTATGGGGGACTGTGTGTTTCTTTGACTGAGTACCACTCAAGCTGCTGCCAATTCACTTCATTTTTGCAGTCACTAGGAGTGCAAAGGGAACCTATCTGAAAGATGTAACTGTTTGCCAGAAATTATTTAGAGTAATAATGAAATTACAGTTTGTCTAACCTGCTTTCTTTGCAGTCAGAACTGTGTCTGCTAGTTCCCCATTCTAGTTTTGAACTGCTGAACTGGACCAATCAGTGTGGGGTAGCTAGCTCTAAAATGGTGCCTTGGACGAATCAGAACTTGGACTCATAATCTGAGCCAGCCACAAGAGGATTGTATGGGCAGTGACTCTGGGAGATGTAGTTTAGACTTCAGCACCTTTTGGACCAACAGCAGCAGTCTATTGTGAGTGACAGCCAATCCAGTCAAGAACTGGGAGGAACTCAAAGGAAGTGCCAGTTTTGTCGGTTGGAGTTTCAGTTGAGCTTTGGCAGTGAAGAAGGAAGGAGCCCTGTGCTTTTTCAGTGTGCAGTTTTAGTCAAAAAACGTGTGTAAGGCCCAGAGTTCCGGTCTGCAGCTTGTTAGGACTGAATCCGTCCTGTGAAAAGAATCAAAGGATCTCTGAAGAGTAGAAACCAGGCTCACCCTGTAGAAGACTGGAAGAATTGCTGAAAATTGCACTCGGTCTGTCAGGAACTAAATCTGCTGTGTGTTCTCCCGGGTATTGTGCAGTAATTGCGATCGGGATACAGATGCAGCCTGCCTGGTATAGTGCTTTCTTTTATATGGATGTGTGAAGAGGTTTGTGTACCTCAAGTGAGCCCTGCTGACATTGAAGGACCCTATCTTATTTGGAGGTCGTGAGTACTAATTCAGGGTCGCTCCCTGTTGAATTGCCACATTAAATCCAAATGGAATTACTGTACTGCTGACTGTTTAATTCTCCTTTTCTCTGTGTGAAAGGGCCCCTACCAGCTGCCACGGTTTGGACTAGCCACTAGGGCTTGGGTACCCAGGGACAGTAACTGATAGGATAGGCCTGTGCACAGAGCCATAGGTAGATTATAGAGTGATAAGCTAATTAACCTGATTTCCCCTGTCCCTGTTATATCCCCAAATAAATCAGAGCTGCTTGTTTCAGCAAAGTTATACTGTCTGAGGTATTTGTCTATGTTAAAGTACTGTGATTGTTGCACTGTATCTCATTTCACAGGAGGTCCCAGTGCCGGAACCAGACCTGGGGGTAAGTGTATACTGTGAAGGTAATTCTGATATATTGTGTGGGCCACTAGTGGGAAGAAAGGGGGGTTGCAGTGTCCCAGAGGGCTGTGACCAAGTTAGTTTAACTATTGCAAACCCTGACCTCTGGGTGGAGGCACCCGCCATTGGATCCAGGCCCCTCAACCTGTTAGTGGCAAATCAGGCAGGGGTAGTAGCCTCTGGGATAGCGCCATCTAGGGGTTACATCTTGGAGGCTCACCGCTGGGATTGTGTGTCCTCTAGTGGCCATATTCGAAACCACTGTTAAGAAAAAAATGGGTACCCGACAAGTGGCTGTGCACCGGCTGGTGGAGTGGTGTACTGGGAGGAGATCGACCCCCAAAATGCTATGCTTATCCTGGACATCCCCTGGGTATCAATACGGACACTGTGCAGGAGTACTTTCCAAGGTGGAAGGTTTACAAAACCCTGTGGTGGTGGGTCGGCATGCTAATCTGCTCACCCACACTTTCCTGGCCCTAGTAGAGTTTAAGGATCCCATAGATAGCTCCAAAGTGCCACAGACCATTACCCCAGAGGAGCCCTCACTGCTTGAGAGTGATAACTAAGGACAGTAAGACCCGGGGAATCAGCCCCACCACTATCTGGAAACTTTTGAGAGAGAAATTTGCTGAATGGTTGCTGGGAGAGAGGAAAACTGTGGAGGACTTGAAGAAACTATTCTTGCCACCTGGAGGTGTTCTCCCCAACACCCTCTCCTGCTCCAGTGCCCGTAATGGTGGCTGAACCAATGCAGACTCCTATTTCTGCACCTGCCATTAGTCCTGACTCTTACAGGTTGAGGATCTTCTCAGCACCCTCCCCACCCCCCCAAGGGAGGATGACTGGGAGACCTGGATAGACTATGTTGCGCCCCAAGTGCTAGAATGGCAATGCTCGGAAGGCTAAGCTTAAAGAGGGTTAGTGAGAGCCTCCGAGGGCCTGCCCTGGCTACCATCCGTACAACGGGCCAGTAACCCTGAAGCTGACTGCACAGGCCTATCTTGAGGCCTTGGAGAATGTGTATGGGAGCCCAGATTCTGATGAGGACCTATGGTGGAGAGTAAGAAATGCCAACAGTACCAAGGGAGTTGTTGTCTGTGTATGTCTCTCGGCTGGAAAAATTGTTGCAAGAATGCCTCAGAAAGGGTAGTTTGCCAGCGACTGAACTGGACCGAACCAGACTGGACAGAATCCTTAAGTCTGCCCCCCTTCTCAGAACTGCTGTTGCTTCAGATTCACTGGCAAATCGACTGGAATCCCCACCCTCCTATGATGAGTTAATGAGAGAAATTAGAGGAGTTGAGAAAGGCGACCTCGGGAGGTACCTGCACCAACAGCTGTGGCTACCGACCGAGTGACTGAGGGTGACCCATCAAGTGAAGTTCAGGGGCAGAGGTTGACAGTCAATGAGTGCTCTGACAAGGAAAAAGATATGCCACAATGGGGCTTAACTGTTGAGAGAGATCCGGAATTCAAAAACAGTCCTTTATGAAGGCCACGCCTGCAAGTATGGGCCCTGACCTATATCCGACTGCATCTGCTATGGGGTGAGGGTACTCACCATGTTCTCCTACTGATAACAGCTCCAAACTCAATTCCTTGACCATGGAAGTGGAGAAACTGCACCAGATGTCTCCAAATGCTTATCCATATGAGACAGAGATGGCAACGCAGGTTTCCAGTTAGTGAATACCCCGCCTGGCTCCCAGTGTGGCGCCTCGGGCCAGCTCAAACTCCAGAAAGTATGTTTTGCTATAATGTGGGAAAGATGGGCACATGAAAAGGAAATGCCAGTCCCCAAAAGACACTGACAAAGTTGCATACAGGCTGCAGGAGAGCTTCGAGAAGAAATCAGTGGTTAAGAGGTGCCGCGACATGATCCCAGTGAGGGCACCAAAATGCTAATTCACGGCCCTTGTGGCAAGGTCAGCTGCCCAGGCCCCCCCACTACCGCCTCTCCAGACTGGTCCAGAATAGTGGGTCCCTCCATGAGACCACTGTAAAGGTGAATGGAGTGTCTACAAGAGCTGTATTAGACAGTGGCTCCCAAGTGACAATTATGTTCCAGGATTGGTATCAGAAGCACTTTGTCAGGCGTACCCTTACAACCATTAGAAGGACTGCATGTATGGGGTTAAGTGAGAAGGCCTACCCCTATTCGGGTATATCCGAATTTGGCTGTCTTTCCCCACCTCCGTGGCTGGAGTGGCTGAACAAGTAGAGACCCTAGCCTTAGTAGTGTCCCCACTGGACTGTATGATGGTGTCCCTTTGTTGATTGGAACAAATGCTCATATGTTCGGAAGGCTGGCACAGTTGTGTTATGAAAACAGGGGTCAAAGTCTAGTAGGCTTTAAGAGTTCGGCTTTAATAAGAAGGCCTATGAGGCACAGAGAGATGCTGAAAAACAGAACCAGAGGAACCAGTCGGAATTGTGGATGAAGAAGGATCCTGAGTCTCTGATCCCTGGCCAAATGCCCAGTGTACCTTACAGGGAGAGGTCCGTATCAGAAAGGATGTTAAGAATAAAATATAATGTTGGATGCACCAGGCACGGAAAATTGCCAGAGGGACTGCTGGTCAAGCCTAGTATTTTTGCCCGCTAGAGCCCATGCTTATGCCAGAAGGGTAATGGTCCAAGTTCATAATGTGTCTGAAGAGACATTCTGAGTAAACAGAGGTTGCATCCTGGCTAATGTGCATTGTGCAGACACTGCAGTGCTACCCAGCAGCAAGAGTTCAAGAGAATGACGAGTAAGCATACAGACTTGTTTGACTTGGCGACTCCCGCTGCCAGCTGAATGGAAAGTGAGGATCAGTGAGAAGCTTGCCCAGAGAGACCAGGTGTTTTCTTTAAAAGAAGGAATGGGATGAGGATGCGTGCGAGGAGCTGAAGCACAATATCCAGCTGCATGTGAAAGAACCATTTCGATGAGAGGTCTCGACGCCTGGCACCTGCTGACATAGATGATGTGAGACAGCATCTGCAAGAGATGTTAGCTGCTGGTGTAATACAAGAATCCAGAAGCCCTTATGCTTCCCCCATTGTGGTAGTGGAGGGAAAAAAGAATGGAACAGTAAGGATGTGTGTGATTATCGCACCTTAAACGCGCGACTATCCCTGATCAGTACACAATGCCCCGCATTCGGATGCTTTGGACTGCCTAAGCGGAGCAAGTGGTTCTCTGTGCTGGATCTCCGCAGTGGGTACTACCAGATCCCGATGGCCCCAGAGGACCGTGGAAAACGGCCTTTATCTGTCCGCTTGGCTTCTATGAATTCATAGCGCCCCAAGACTGTGAGTGCCAAAGCCACTTTTTTCAACGACAATGATGGAGCGTGCAGTGGGGGACATGAACTTACTAGAGTGCCTGGGTATACCTAGATGATGTTATTGTGTTTGGCAGCTCACTGGAGGAACATGAGACAGATTATTTAAGGTATTGGACCGACTGGAGGACTTTGGCATAAATTGTCCATTGATAAGTGTCAATTCTTTCAAACATCAGTAAAGTATGTAGGACACATAGTATCACCGAGGAATAGAGACCGACCCAAGTAAAGTTGAGGCCTTGACCACCTGGCCACAGCCAAAAATCTAAAAGAACTGCAAAGATTCCGGGATTCTGTGGTTATTATCGGACTTCATCAAGGACTATTCAAGAGTGATCCCCCTTACTTAACCTTACTCAAAGGTATCCCCAACCCACAAAAATACCAAAAGTCAGCGTCCTCAAGACTGAAAGAGTGTATTTTCATCCAAGTGAAGTATTTGGGGGCCGCTGGACTCCTGATTGTGAGACTGCTTTCATGAGATCATATATCAACTTACCCATGCTCCAGTGCTGGCTATGCCGATCCAACAAAACCTTACGTCCTGCACACTGATGCTAGCTTGCAAGGGTTGGGGCTGTGTTGTACCAAAACCACGAATGGCCTGAGACCAGTGGCCTTTGCCAGTAGAAGCCTGACTCCATCCGAAAAGAAACTATCCTGTACATAAGTTAGAGTTCTAACTTTGAGGTGGGCTATTGTTGACCAATTCCATGAGTACTTATATGGGGCTAAATGCTAGTAAAACAGGCAATAATCCTTTGACCTATGTGCAGACCTCAGCTAAGTTGGATGCCACTGGCCATAGGTAGCTTTCTGCATCTACATGTGACTATGCTCTGAATACCGAGCAGGTCTGAACCATAGATGCTGATGCTCTCTCCCGGAGGCCTGTTCCCAGAATGATTGGGTCCGATTGGCAGAACCTGACATTCGGGCACTCTGCCCGGAAGATTTGACAGGGAGGAACAAATGTCCACAGGACGTAGTGGACTGCATGGTGGATTGGCTTGGGGCCTCTGAGATGCATACCTGCTGCTTATTGCCACTTTTCTGCAATAGACATTGCACTGCCTCAGCTGGACAATGACAGTATTCAAGGGCTCAACTCGCCGATCCCATGATCAAGCAGCTTTAGAAGCCCCTATGCAGGAAAGATGTGTCCAAATTACGCTCCACTGATTTGAGAACTGCACTGTTATACAAAGAAGGTCCTAAGTTGAAACTGATCAATAAACTGTTATACAGAGAAACAGTAGACAGAGGGGGACAAGTAGACAAACAACAACTAGTGCTGCCCACTGCCTTCGAGACTCAGTACTGAGGTCCTGCACAACCACATGGGGCACCTTGGTATAGACAGAACACTTGACTTGGTGAGATCCAGATTCTATTGGCCTAAGATGGGGGCTGATGTGGAGCAACACATCCGAATCCTTGTAGTCGCAATTTACAGAGGAAAGCTTGACCCCAGAGGGCTGCCCCTTGTTAACATCACCACCACCAGTGCACCCATGGAGCTGGTCTGTATTGATTTTCTGAGTTTGGAGTCAGATCAAAGAATATCAGTAATGTGCTGGTGGTCACTGACCATTTCACGAGATATGCCCAAGCTTTCCCACCAAAGACCAGAAAGCATCCACTGTGGCCAAAGTACTTGTAGAAAACTTTTTGTTCACTATGGGGCTCCACAAAGAATCCATTCTGATCAGGGGAGACTTTGAGTAGTCACTGATCAAGAGATGCTTTCTCTGTGGGGAGAGCGAAAGTCCAGAACCACTCCTTACCACCCCAGGGGGACCCACAGCCTGAACGTTTCAACCGCACTTTGCTAGATATGCTAGGCACCCTGCACCCAAAGGACAAGCCTAGATGGAGCCAACAAATTAGCACCCTGGTACATGCTTATAACTGCACTAAAAGTGATGCCACTGGATTCTCCCCCTACCGCCTGATGTTTGGAAGAGAAGCTCGACTACCAGTAGATGTGTGTTTGGGGTCTCTCCTGATGGGGTTCAAGCTGACAACTATTTACAGTATGTGCAAAGTTAAAGGCCCAGCTAACTCATGCGTACCAACTGGCTCAAACCATGGCTGCCAAAAGAAATCTGGCCAACAAAGAAAGGTATGATAAAAGGTGAAAGCACAGGAACTCCAGGAGGAGATCGGGTATTGCTAAGAAATCTGGGACTGCATGGCAAGCACAAGATTGCTGACAGATGGCACCATCTCCCTCACATTGTAATGGGCAAACTAGATGATCTGCCAGTGTACAAGTAAGGCCTGAGAATAATTCAAAAGATGTAAAACAATGCATAGAAATCATTTACTGTCCATTGGACAAATCCTGATTGAGTCTGAGCCCCAGAAGATGCTCCTCTGGACCAGTGACTAGAGCTGCTGCTAAGAAAAGATCAAGAAAGTCTGCACCTACAGAAGCAAAGTTAAAGTGTTCCCTCCACAAGTCCCAGTTGAGCATGACTGTCAGTCCATATCGGAAGAAAGTGAGAGTGACTTTGAATACTATCCTTCTTACGAACTGAGTCAATTGTTTCAGGGGCAATCCTAGTCAATCGGAGACAAAGCTGGGCCTTCTGGACTGTCTAAGCCCCCAGCTTCATCCCTGGAGCCAATGCTCCCAGAAAGTGAAGTGCAAAGCATCAGATCAGATGAAATGGAATCATTGTGCATGGTTGAACTGTTTGAGCTCAGGAGGAAAATGATAGACTGGGGCAGACTGGTGATACACCAACAAGAAGAGTATTTTGAGTGCCCTGACAGTCCACTGCCAGTGTCCCAAAGCTCCATGCGAGCCAAATGTTGTGGACTCAGAAACTGTAATCCCTGGAGCTGAAAGTGCCCCAAGTTCTAGCCTCTCTACCCCCATGGAGACTCCCCTGACAAGTGAGGACAATGCTGAAAATGAGGCTCAGAGTGCAGAGACTATAACAGTTCCCCTAGAAAGACTGGTCGAGCTGTAAAGCCTGGGTGCACCTCAGTTATGATTCACTTGGGAGGCCTGTGGACTTGCCTCTCAATGTTGTCCATAAAGGAGTGTATGTGTCCCCGACTCATTGCCCAAACTGAGCATCAGTGCTAACTCCAAGTTACTTGTGTTGCCCTCTATATGGTGCCCTTGCCCCATCCAGCCCCAAAGGTAACTGATAGGGAAAGGCCCTCTCTTCAGGTTTCATGTACAAGAGGTAATAACTTGAGTTATGGTACAATGTGTATGTAATACTGTGTAAAGAGGACGCACTGCAATGTTTCAGAAATGTGTTCTTGGTAAAATTATATATTGACTGATGATTACATGTGCGAAGCCTAATGCAAATGTATATGGTTGCAGTTGAAACTTATGGGGTACTTGCTTGACAGCGGACGTCAAGCTTTCCCAGGCTAGGAAGGGGTGTAACCCTGCAAATGGGGGCCCCAAAAAAGACTTCCAGAGAGCTTTCTTGAATGCTCCAAGCCTGAATGGTGTCGGCATTAAGCTTCATTTATCAGTGAGTGTTTTTAGAACTCTGGTACTGTCTCTTTAAGAGCTGTCTGCTTGCAGACATAATTAGTTTGTATGGGGGACTGTGTGTTTTTCTGACTGAGTACCACTCAGCTGCTGCCAATTCACTTCATTTTGCAGTCACTAAGTGCAAAGGGAACCTATCTGAAAGATGTAACTGTTTGCAGAAATTATTTAGAGTAATAATGAAATTACAGTTTGTCTAACCTGCTTTCTTTGCAGTCAGAACTGTGTCTGCTAGTTCCCATTCTAGTTTTGAACTGCTGAACTGGACCAATCAGTGTGGGGTAGAGCTAGCTCTAAATGGTGCCTTGGACGAATCAGAACTTGACTCATAATCTGAGCCAGCCACAAGAGGATTGTATGGGCAGTGACTCTGGGAGATGTAGTTTAGACTTCAGCACCTTTTTGGACCAACAGCAGCAGTCTATTGTGAGTGACAGCCAATCCAGTCAAGAACTGGGAGGAACTCAAAGGAAGTGCCCGGTTTTGTCGGGTTGGAGTTTCAGTTGAGCTTTGGCAGTGAAGAAGGAAGGAGCCCTGTGCTTTTTTCAGTGTGCAGTTTTAGTCAAAACGGTGTAAGGGCCCAGAGTTCCGTCTGCAGCTTGTTAGGACTGAATCCACCTTGAAAAGAATCAAAGGATCTCTGAAGAGTAGAAACCAGGCTCACCCTGTAGAAGACTGGAAGAATTGCTGAAAATTGCACCTCGGTCTGTCAGGAACTAAATCTGCTGTGTGTTCTCCCGGTATTGTGCAGTAATTGCGATGGGATACAGATGCAGCCTGCCTGGTATAGTGCTTTCTTTATATGGATGTGTGAAGTTTTTGTGTACCTCAAGTGACCCTACTGACATTGAAGGACCCTATCTTATTTGGAGTCGTGAGAGTACTAATTCAAGGTCGCTCCTGTTGGTTCCACATTAAAACCAAATGGAATTACTGTACTGCTGACTGTTTAATTCTCCTTTCTCTGTGAAAGGGCCCTACCAGCTGCCACGGTTTGGACTAGCCACTGGGGCTTGGGTACCCAGGGACAGTAACTGATAGGGATAGACCTGTGCACAGAGCCATAGGTAGATTATTAGAGTGATAAGCTAATTAACCTGATTTCCCCTGTCCTTGTTATATCCCCTAAAACAAATCAGAGCTGCTTGTTTCAGCAAAGTTATACTGTCTGAGTGCATTTGTCTGTGTTAAAGTACTGTGATTGTTGCACTGTATCTCATTTCACAGGAGGTCCCAGTGCCGGAACCAGACCTGGGGGTAAGTGTATACTGTGAAGGTAATTCTGATATATTGTGTGGGCCACTGGTGGGAAGAAAGGGGTTACAGTGTCCCAGAGGGCTGTGACAAGTTGGATTTTAACATGCAAACCCTGACCTCTGGTGGAGGCACCATGCATTGGGTCCAGGCCCTCAACCTGTTGAGTGGCAAATCAGGCAGGGTAGTAGCCTCTGGGATAGCGCCATCTAGGGGTTACATTTAGTTAAAAAAAAAAAAAAAAAGAAAGAAAGGAATAAACTTCACAATGGTCTGGCTGAGAAACTGATGGGGTTAGGAGTAGGCCCTTTGATGGTCAGATGGATTGAAAACTGGCTAGCTGGATGCACCCAGAGAGTATTGGGCTGTGGGGAGCTCTCGAACCCTAGAGAGGTTGGTAGTGGGGTACTGCAGGGCTCGGTCCTGGGTCCGATCCTGTTTAATGCATACATATCTGACATCAGGGAGGGTACAGGGTGTGAAATGAATCTCTTCGCTGATGACTCCAAGATGGGAGCAGTAGTTGAGGGAGAAGAGGGGAGGTTGGCCCTGCAAGGGACCTGGACACCCTGGAGCTGGGCTCACATGAAATTAAATTTCAATATCACCAAGTGCAAGGTATTGCATCTTGGTGAGAACCTAAACACAGGTACACCCTGGGAGGGAGGCTGGAGGCCTCAATAGGGAAAAAGACCTAGAGGTCATGGTGGATGCATGTATGAATAACTCTGAGCAGTGCAAGAGAGCAGCTAGCAAGGCAAACAGGATGTTGGGATGCATCGTGAGGATCACTCTCTAGGAGCAAGGAGAGTGATTTTCGCTGTACAATGGACTGGTTAGACCACACCTTGAGTACTGTGTGCAGAACTGAGATCACACTTGAAGAGGGACATACAGCTCCTGGAGAGGGTACAGAGGGAGGCAACTAAGATGATACGAGGGCTAGGGTTTGACGTATGAGGACAGACTTGAGGAGCTCTGCCTGTTTTCACTGGAGGAGAGGAGAGACAGGGGGGACATGATTGAGATCTTCAAGTACCTCAAGGGAATAAATAGGGTAAACATGGAGGGGATCTTTAGACTAAAGCAGGGAGGTATTACCAGAGGCATGGTTTGAGTTGGAAGGAGGAAGGGTGAGGGGAAAGTGGAGGAGGTTTTCACTGAGAGGGTGGTGGACCCTGGAATGCACTGCCTGGTGAGCTGGTTCAGAAATCCACAGTGGAGGGCTTCAAAAGAGGGTGAGACAGACACAGAAAGTGGATGTATCAGATGATGGCCTGTCCCAGGGGGGTGGGGATGGATGATAGGGGTTTCTGGAACACAAGAGAGGGGAGGGCCTCGGCACCCAACTAGAGATCTGAGGTTCGAGCAGACTCGATAGACTGTAAGGCCTAATCTGCTGGCAAATAGTATGTTAGTATGTTATATAGTGCTCCTTTCCCCTGTTTATTTTTTATATATAGCTTTTTTCAACTGGGGCTAGTAGGCTGGCTCTGGCCCTTTCTTAAGGGGCTCTATTCATCCTGTGGCATGCCTCCCGATCCAGCCCCCACACTCGGGCTGCAGGTTTCCCCATAGATTCCCCCCCTCCCCCGGTGGTGGGGCCAGGGTGGGGAAGGCCACCCCCCTCCCCCAAAAGCAGAGTCCAGATTTGCCCGGGGGACACCAGAGTGAGGAGCATGGCCAGGGCTTCATAGAGCCTGCTGTTCTTCAGCACCCTCCTGTCTTGGGCACCCTCAGACCCGCACTACCAACAGGCCTCCATCTGGTGGCAGTCTTTTGGTGTTAGCAACGAACCACACACCCCAGGAGAGGAGAACACTCCTCCGGATGCTCGATCCTCTCCCTCCCTGGCCTACTCCTGACAGCCCACATTCACTCCTGAATACAGGTCACCGGTGTGGCAGGACGTAAGGCGTCTAGCGCCTCAGCCCTCCATGCCATTGGGCTGGCCTGTCCCCTGTTTATGAGACACATTCTGTTGAGCGTCTCACGTGCAGGCATCATGGAAACTTACTCATTTGGGAGAGGATTTTTAAAACATTGACAGACCTCAATCAATAAATGCTAATACTGCCACAGAGATTTCTCTTGCAGCTGTAAAAGCCATGCCTCAAATTATTTGGGTATCAGCACAGCAGTATTAATATTAACAACATGTATCTCCCAGCTTTTCTGTCATAATCCAAGTTTCCACAAGAACAACATGGAGAGGGATGGGTTACTCTGTCCACAGAATAGATCCAAAAAGCTTGCATCTAACTTCAGATAGGAGAACAGACTAGTATGAAAGCTCCTTGGGAAGACAGCAGTCTTCTGTCAACTAGGAAAACCATATGGCAGCAATACCCTCCCATACAGAGGCTCAGGAACCCCAAAGAGCATGTGGGGGGGGGGCACTTGAATGCAGTTAGAAACCATATAGTGCTAGAAGCATACAAAAAAGATCAAACTGCCTATTCCCAAATTGTTAAATGTAAAGACAATCCACACTGACATGTCAGTGGCTCAGTAGGATAACAGGTATCCCGGAACATTAACCATGATGGCTTCAAATACATTTGACTCTGACCTGCACTGTTTGCAAATGCAGAATTTATAGCTTTATTAACAGGCAATATATCCCTCTTTAAAGGGAATCTGTTTGATACCCTATATCATTATTTCAACTGTTACCATAGTTGTGCAGAAAGAAAAGGACTTTAATAAAACACTGAAAAATCATTTTTGAATAGGGAAGTGTGGCATCCATTTTGTGGACAGGAAGAGTGTTGTGATGATGTCACTGCCTCACCAGTATTATCAGTGTGCAGATGAGGACAGTTTGACTGTGCTGTTAGGGATCCTGTTAAATTCTGAAGAACACCTTGGATTTCATGTTTGGCAGAGTGTAACAAAAACAATCCAGTGCTTTTGTTCATGATTTAAAGGAAAACTACACCCAAAACTTGAAAAAATATATGCTGTGCAGAGTATTTTAATTTGTATGTGAAGTTCTAGTGTTTCCTTCCCTCTGAATGGTATTAGGAGTTTTTGCTAAATTAGCCTGCTAGCTTTAGGGTAGTTTTACGACCCCTGGAGATCTCCATATCAAATAGTTTTATTGCATTTCTTTTACCTACAGTGCACCTTGTTTCATGTGATGGTGATGTAGCAGAGCCCACACATTCAGCAGAAAGCATTGCATTACAGTCAGTTCACAACAACAGAGATGGCTATATTTTAAAATCTGTAGAATTCAGCTTGGTGATGACCCTCATCCGAAAGGTTTTACTGTCCTGAAAAACTTTGCTGCTGGTAATTTTTGTGAAGCTTGTAAAGCTTCCAAGATATTTAGTTTGTTTGGCATGTGTGTGTTGAATGTTGGGTCTCTCTTACATCACAGTCACATGAGACAAGATGCACTGTGGGAACAAGAAATACAATTACGCTATCAGGTATGAAGATCCCCAGGGGTCGTAAAACTAGCATAAAAGCTAGCAGGATAATTTGGGAAAAACTCCTAATACCAGTCAGAGGGAAGGAAACAATAGAACTTCACATACAAATTAAAACACTCTGCACAACATATATTTTTTCAGGTTTTGGGTGTAGTTTTCCTTTAATAGGATTCCTGTCTGTGGGAGCAGTTTGTTTTAACCTGCTTCACTGCACACTGTTGAGCTGGTGAGTCAGTGACATCATCACAACACCCATGTCTACAAAATGGGTTCCTCCACATCACAATTTTAAAAGTATTTTTCTGTCTTACGGAAGACAGTTTCTAAATACAACCCAGCAGTGTACATACTGGATCCTCACAGTAACCTTTACAATAACTATATAGGGAATCGTACGGACTCCCTTTAAGCTGCCACATTCTTTATGGCTCTGGAGCCCTTGGTTGCTCATTTTTTTCCTTTCTGTAGAGAATACATGCCCCCATTTTACCAAACAGTTTAAGATAAATGCCACAAGACTTTGTCAACTGAGATCTAGTTTGGACATTTAAACCGCAGTAGTATTAGAAACCTTGGAAATACGAATGCATCGATTATAGTGTAACCCCCCTGCAAATGGGGGTTCCCAAAAGACTTCCAGGAGCTTGCTTGAATGCTCCAAGCCTGAATGGTGTTTGGCATTTAAGCCATTTATCAGTGAGCGTTTTTAGAGCCTCTGGTACTGTCTCTTTAAGAGCTGTCTGCTTGCAGACATAATTAGTTTGTATGGGGGGACTGTGTGCTTCTCTGAGTACCACTCGAGCTGCTGCCAATTCACTTCATTTTTGCAGTCACTAGGAGTGCAAAGGGAACCTATCTGAAAGATGTAACTGTTTGCCAGAAATTATTTAGAGTAATAATGAAATTACAGTTTGTCTAACCTGCTTTCTTTGCAGTCAGAACTGTGTCTGCTAGTTCCCCATTCTAGTTTTGAACTGCTGAACTGGACCAATCAGTGTGGGGTAAGCTAGCTCTAAAATGGTGCCTTGGACGAATCAGAACTTGGACTCATAATCTGAGCCAGCTACAAGAGGATTGTATGGGCAGTGACTCTGGGAGATGTAGTTTAGACTTCAGTGCCTTTTGGACCAACAGCAGCAGTCTATTGTGAGGACAGCCAATCCAGTCAAGAACTGGGAGGAACTCAAAGGAAGTGCCCGTTTTGTCGGTTGGAGTTTCAGTTGAGCTTTGGCAGTGAAGAAGGAAGGAGCCCTGTGCTTTTTCAGTGTGTAGTTTTAGTCAAAGCGTGTGTAAGGCCCAGAGTTCGGTCTGCAGCTTGTGTAACAGCTTGTTAGGACTGAATCCGTCCTGTGAAAAGAATCAAAGGATCTCTGAAGAGTAGAAACCAGGCTCACCCTGTAGAAGACTGGAGGAATGGCTGAAAATTACATTCGGTCTGTCAGGAACTGAATCTGCTGTGTGTTCTCCCGGTATTGTGCAGTAATTACAATCGGGATACAGATGCAGCCTGCCTGGTATAGTGCTTTCTTTATATGGATGTGGAAGAGGTTTGTGTACCTCAAGTGAGCCCTGCTGACATTGAAGGACCCTATCTTATTTGGAGGTCGTGAGTACTAATTCAGGGTCGCTCCCTGTTGAATTGCCACATTAAATCCAAATGGAATTACTGTACTGCTGACTGTTTAATTCTCCTTTTCTCTGTGTGAAAGGGCCCCTACCAGCTGCCACGGTTTGGACTAGCCACTAGGGCTTGGGTACCCAGGAACAGTAACTGATAGGGATAGGCCTGTGCACAGAGCCATAGTAGAGATTATTAGAGTGATAAGCTAATTAACCTGATTTCCCCTGTCCTTGTTATAGCCCCTCAAATAAATCAGAGCTGCTTGTTTCAGCAAAGTTATACTGCCTGGAGGTATTTGTCTATGTTAAAGTACTGTACTGTGATTGTTGCACTGTATCTCATTTCACAGGAGGTCCCAGTGCCGGAACCAGACCTGGGGGTAATTGTATACCGTGAAGGTAATTCTGATATATTGTGTGGGCCACTAGTGGGAAGAAAGGGTTGCAGTGTCCCAGAGGGCTGTGACCAAGTTAGTTTAACTATTGCAAACCCTGACCTCTGGGTGGAGGCACCCGCCATTGGATCCAGGCCCCTCAACCTGTTAGTGGCAAATCAGGCAGGGGTAGTAGCCCCTGGGATAGCGCCATCTAGGGGTTACAATAGGATTTTCAAACGAGTGAGCCAGTTGCCTAATCCTGATCAGTTACTGTAGTTCATGTTTACAGGCCACAATTTCAGTACAAGTTGAGGCCAGAAGCTGCAATGAAACAAGTGTAATATCCCAGTTCAGCTGCTGACATACAAAGTCACAAGCCAGCATTTTAGAGCAGATGTATGAGGTCATCAAGGTCAGGGTACCCTTACAGCACACAAAAAAATAGAAATTTATTTGCTTGACTTCTGTTCTATTTGCAGTTCTTTTGATTTTATTTATTGTGTTTACGGTTTGCCACTGGGGATTTACATGAGCTGTAGCCACTGTATTTTACAGCGTGTTTACCCAGGACAGCCCCAGCTGAGCTACAACATCCTGTTTTCAGTGGGGTCCTGCTTCTACCTATTTTCACAGCTGACTGGCTGGATATTGAGAAGTAGGGTAACTTGCCAAACGTCACACAGTGAACATATTTGTTCTCCTGGGGTTTGAACCTATGATCCCTCAGTTCTCATGCTAGTGCTTTAACAACTAAATCACACAGTGTCATACCTTTTCTTTTGCTGGTACTGATGCAACCCAGTTTTCAATTACCACATATGATTTAATTTTTTTCAGTATATTATATATTACTGTTTATTAAATGGGTAAGATTTTTCTGGGCCAGACCATCAGCACAGGGGTAGAGTTGCTGCCCACATCACGGTAACAAGCCTGGGAAGCTGGAGGAGGAAGTTTCTGCATTCTACCAGATGATCGCCTCCTCGTTGGAAGGCTGTTAGACCAAACCCCACTGAATGAGGGCCACCTGGGCCCACAGATGGTGCAAGTCCGCAAGGATGGCAGTAAGAAGGAAGACATCCCGCTCTGCTATGAGTACACCCACTGCAGGCTCAAGCTGCTCATTCACACTGGTAGTAGGGCCAACCAGTTCAGCACGGCAGAAGTCTCTTACCCACCAGTACATGAACACTGGGAGAAGGTTAAACTCTTAAGGACCCCAACAAGGAGGGAAGCCAGAAGGAAAAAATGAACTGTTCCTCTGGGTTGGGGGGTAGGTGACAGGACTGGGTGGTAGCTGCGTGGATCACAGAAGGAGGTTAGCCGGGGCTAAAGAGAGAAAAATAGTAAGTTAAACAAATGGTAATATTTTTTTGAGTGACCCAGTTGCTTAAAACCCCTCTAGAACTGTATTTGTTCAGAGTACTTTTACTTTTCCTATCTTCCCCCAAACCCTTAATTGCTACATCGGACTGCAAAAAACACAAATCCACCATTTTAAATCTCCAGCTATTACTGTTCCTGACAAACGTTGTGCATTTCATATGTAAAATGTTTCTAATCTTATTTGTAGGGTCCGCTTTACAAGTAATAACATACACAGTGTGGGGTGTGCAGCACATTTGTATTGTATACACAAATTCCTTATAAGAAAGACTCTTAGGTGTCGTTTATATCTCAATTACTATTTTCTATGCAACTCTTGAACCCTATGCTGTGCAGTCCTGTGACCCATTCAGCTGCTGCTGCACCATTTTTTCTCAGCTACAGGTGACACCATATGATAACCCTGTACTTGTGTCAATGGTGCCACGTATAGTCCAGGGATGCCCTCTGGGTCTAAGGGTAAGGTGGCATGCTTGCCTGGAGGTCCCTACACAGTAATGGGAGACAGCACTTTTCCCTCTTTCACTCCCTGGTGTATTCTGCCATTAATACTTTCCATAAGAACAGTAGTAAAGCCACACTGGTCCCTTTGTCTAGGCTGTACCCTTCTGCACATCCTTGGGAGCCTCATGACCCCTCTTATTTCTTGCAGATCACCACTGCGGGAAGTTTACTCGGGGATCAACCTTAACCATTTGTGCACTAGTCAGCAGGACAAGCTGGTCAAAAATTGCACTAGCCCACAGATGGTTGCACTAGCCCACAATTATAATGGTAAATTTCAATCACTTATACAAGATAAATGCAAGCCAAGAGAATTACTCTGATTATTGCACATTTATCCTGCTCCCACACTGCTTCCTGCCATACTGTAGGGGAAAAAAAAAAAAAAGACTGCAATGCAATCACGCACAGTGTGCTCCCTCCACTGTTTTGTACCATGGCCCCCTCTTCCTCTTTGCACCCCTTCCCACCCAACCAGAGGATACCACAACAGCAAATGTTCAATCAAGCAATCCCAGCTCTGCACGCACAATAGGTGACATCATCTGTAAGTCACCACATTCTCACCACCACCACCACCACCCACAGGGCAAAAGTAGCAGTACTAGATATCAGGAAGTGATTATCCAAATTCTGTTTCTTGTCTGGAAGCATGCAGCCATAGTTTGGGTTTCCATATTTGTAAATCTTTTTTTCTAGCGATCTTTAGTTGTTTTTTTTTTTAGATATTTAAAGTTTATTTCCATTGTGGTGGATCTAAAGTAAATATGGCAGTTGCCTAATTTCCAGCCTAACTCCCCCCCCCCCACGTTGCATCCTATCTTTTGTTTACTTCCATGGGACGCTGAGAAAGACGTTCCTGCTGTCCCTGCGTAGTGCTGAGTCTCATGCACATGTGCTGTTGGCAGCAGATGGGAAAAATGTAGACAAAAACAGAGAAAATGGAGCATATTACGGGGTGACAGTACAGTAAAAACAAGAAAGATTACCAGGTAAGTGTGCAACAGAGCACAGGAAAACCGTTGCAAAAGATCCGATTTTTGTCATCTAGTACTGCTGCTCAGAGTCAGGCAGAGAAAGCCACTTTCGGCCCCACCCTATGATCAACTGGAGACCTGCACTTCTGGAAGTTTTTGTACAGTGCCAAGTGAGCCGGGGGCAGCTAGGAATTTTTTGGAGAAGGGGGATATACAAACATAAGGGGCTTGGGAAATAGAAAAGTATTAATTTTAACACGCTCTGCCCCCAACAATTTTTTTTTTTTTTTTTTAAAACACTGTCCTTTCATTAGCCCAGGGGAAACAGTACAGAGGTATGGCACTATACTACCTCTGTTTCTATACAGGATGATCTGTGTACCCCATGAATGCCTATTTTAACATTTCAAATAGAAACATAGAAACATAGAAGTTGACGGCAGATAAGGACCGCAAGGCCCATCCAGTCTGCCCATTTCTTTTTCTACCTTATAAATGTGCCATCGGCCTTTGCTATGTCAGTGACCTATCTATTCATAGTCATTTGTTGCTCCTTATGCCTATCCCATGCCTGTTTGAAGCCCTGCACTGTATTCATAGCCACTACTTCTTGTGGTAAGCCATTCCATGCATCTACCACCCTTTCTGTGAAAAAGAATTTCCTCACATTCCCCCTTAATCGGCCTCCCTCTAATCTCATGCTGTGTCCTCTTGTCCTGCTATTTTTCTTATATTTAAACATGTTAGACTCTTTCACAAATGATATATTTTATTAAGAAATAGAATTTGACGGTAGATAAGGACCGCCTGGCCCATCTAGTCTGCCCAGTTCCCTGCCTACTTAAACCCCTGATCCTAAATGATCAGCAGCTTACCCTCTCTTTCCTATCACTAGGGTTGCCTTCTATCTATGGCATGCATTCTTGAACTCACCAATCATTTTAGCCTCTACAACATCTGCTGAGAGGCTGTTCCATGCAACCACCACCCTTTCTGGGAAAAAAATACTTCCTCACATTACCCCCTCTTCCCCGCCCCGAGCCCCCCTCTCTCTCTCCCCCAGCCTCATAGTGTGACCCCTTGTTCTTGCACATCTCTTTTTTGAAAGATGCTGCCCTCCTGGGCCTTGCCGATTCCTGAGGTACTTGAATGTATTTCCCCTCCCTCCCTCCTTTCCTCCAGGGTATACATACTGAGGTCTTTCAGTCTTTCCTCATATGCTGGTGAATTCCTTTCACTGGTTTTGTTGCCCTTCTCTGGACCGTCTCCATTCTGTCAATGTCCTTCCAGAAACGCGGTCTCCAGAACTGAACACAGAATTCCAGATGTGGCCTTACCAACTGTCTGTACAGTGGCACCACCACCTACAGTGTTCTATTGGTAATGCCCCTCCCTATGCACCCCAGAATCTCTCTGGCCCTCCACACCGCCTTTTCACATTGCTTGGCCACTTTCAGGTCATCCGTTACTTTTACCCCAGGTCCCATTCCAGTTTTGTTGTTGACAGTTATCACCCCCCCCATTTTGTATTCCTCTCCAGAATTCTTGTGGCCTAAATGCATGACTTTGCACTTTTTCATATTGAATTTAAGCTGCCACTCTCTTGACCACTCCTCCAATTTGCCTAGGTCTCTTCTCATTTTTTCCACCCCATCTGGAGTGTCTACACTACTGCAGATCTTGGTGTCATCCTCAAAAAGGTTTCCATTCCTTTCTAGCCCCTCTGCAATGTCACTAATGAAGACATTGAAGAGGACCGGCCCCAGAACTGAGCCCTGTGGCACCCCATCCTGTCACCCCACTCTCCTGTGACTGAACTCCATTTACCACGACTCTGTGTCCTGTTGCTCAGCCAATTTCGGACCCACGGTACCACCTTGGGACCTACTCCCAGATTGCACAACTTGCTCACTAGCCTCCTGTGTAGGACGATGTTAAATGCCTTCCTAAAATGTAAGCAGGCCATGTCCACCGCCCCTCTCCAATCCACCACCCTGGTTACCCAGTCAAAGAAATCTATCAGATTTGTTTGACAAGATCTTCCTGCTGGAAATCCATGTTACCGCAGGTCTTGTGCCCCACTAGCCTCCAGGTATGTCACAATCCTTTCCTTTAAAATGGACATTCCATGATTTTCCCCACCACTGAGGTCAAGCTGGCCGACTTATAATTTCCAGCCTCCACCTTGCTCCCATTTTTGTGTAGTGGTATCACATTTGCAATCCTCCAGTCCCTAAGTGTTATTTTTGTACCATACATGCTCCAAAACTTTGTTTTTAGGATGAAAGAACATGCTGGGTGGGAGAAGGGTGGGACTGCATAGATGGCATTGGCTGGCATGGTCCATTTAGAAGAGCTGTGAACCCCTACACTTGCCACTACTGGCAGCTACGGATCCGTGGATGGACATTTCAGAGTCTTGTCTGCAGTGTTGTCCAGGGAAAGTACAAAACAGAGATTTGGAGGGGAGAGGGTGCAGCTATGGTGAGGATGGGATAAAACCCACCACTGCAGGGTAGACCCTGTATACCTCTTAGCATGTTGTCACTGTAATGTTGGATACAGAAACTCAAAATGAGGGGCACTGGTCTTAATGTGGGACAAAGCATAACAGACACATTCAGAACACTGGACGCTAGTAACTTAACAACACTCTACCCTTGATCACAGCCTGGACAGTAGTTGAAAGTCCTTTTAAATTTAATAAGCTTTATTGGGTTTCTGTAGGAATACAAACAACATGCTATAGCACACTGAAAACAAACCAATACAGTTAAGAGTACTACCCTTCCCCTCTCACCCACCCATCCACTTCCCACCCCCCCATATGTCAGGCCCTGGAGCAGGGAGGGAAACTGACAGACATGCAGGTTAACACGGGCCCAAGACGCTAAGGATGAGGTTGGTGCCCTAGGGTAGACAGCCAGGCATCCAAGGAGCCCAGGCATTTAAAGCAAGCCGGAAAGCATCCTCTCATAAAGGCTAACATACTGTACATTCTACTCGTAAGGTGTCCAGAACTTCCTGATGCCATTCAGCAAAGGACAGAACAAGCTCATCTATCCAGTGCCAGAGGAATATTTTTTTTTTTTTTTGCGCAGCCATAGTAATTAATGCAAGATGATAGTGCCTGGCCCCCATGACCACCTGGATGTCCACTCCCAAAATACACCACTGCGGTGAGAAGGCCTCAGTTAAGCCCAGTGTTTGGTCTAAGGCAATAGTTCTTGGACTTTGTAACAGTGAGCCTCCCCAAATCCATGAAAAATATTTTGGGCCTCCCCCAAAAACTGAAATAATCTTGGACCTCCTCAAAGAAAAACAACATACTGTACTTTGCACAGTACACCATGAATAAATTGAAACCCCTCTGAGTACTTAGCTCACATTCAGTTCTTTGTCTTATCCTGATGTGGTACCTTTGAAAAAGAGCTCCTGTGCTGAAAGGTTCTATCTGAATAACAAATAAATAAAATAAACAAATATTATTCAGCTTATTGTAAACACACACACAGGCCAGCCTACTTGCTCTGCTATTTTCATTCCTGAATCATTGTTACCCCTTGCTGCAGTACCTTCATGGGTCAGACTACTTTCTCTGTTTACTCTCTATATGAAATAACCTTCCTACATACTTTGCCTCTCTCCCTCCTTCCCTGCTCCTAAGCAACTTCTCTGGGATTACTTTCCTTCGTGCTATTGCTTCTAGCACTTCTATACTCAACCCTTGTATTTGGGCTGTTCTGCCATCATTCACAAATTGATCAATTACCACCACTCATTATTAGTTTATTGTTCATATTTGTTTGGTCTATTGTTCATTGTGTATTTCTTGACTGTTTGCAGTTACCTTTTGAAATGTGTTCACTCCCTACCCTTCCCTGGGTACACCTGGAATGAGCCTTGGCTCATTCACCTTCCCTTGTCTCCTATTAGCAAATAAATACATAAAATTCATCTACTATTATCCTCTTTCAGTTTGCTTCATCTCTTTACACAAAATACATAATTTGAAATTTAAATACAGTACTTTTTCAGACGTGCTTGAGCCTCCCCTGGAACAGGTTGGGGCCTCCCCAGGGAGGCTGGCCTCACCATTTGAGAACCCCTGGTCTAAGGCCTCACATACAGTATGTGATGCCATAAAGGTTGGGCTTTTGGACAATTCCAAAGAATATGAAAAAGGGAGCCCTCGCTGCCATTACATCTAGTGCACAGCATTGAGTTCCTCAGCCCCCACTTACATAAACTTGCAGGAGTACTGTAAATAGCATGAGCGATCTTAAATTGGCTAAACAAGCTGAAAGTCCTAACAGTGGAGCGATAATGATTCGCACAATCTTTTGTGGGATCCCTCTTTTGAACTGCCAGATAACTGCAGCGCTTATTTATTTATTTATTTAGCTTTTGTTAACCAGGTAGGTACACTAGACAAGACAATTGCCTATTTTCAAGTACGACCTGGGAGAGTACAGGAATAATAGATTTAGGTACATACAATAACATTGTACAAATTAGACATGTTACAGTTCATGTGAGGATACAGATTCGACACAGCATACAAAACATGGTAAGGCATAGATTATACAGTATTAACATAAAAAAACACCTCGTGGGAGATAAGAACAGTAATGTTACAGATACAACACAGCGTATGAGCATGGTAAGGCATAGATTACACAGTATCAACATAAACACCTTATGGAAGCCAAGAGCAGTTCCAGGGGCAGAGTACCGAAATCCTTCAGATGTGACACTATATACAGCTTAGCAACCTCTTGGAGTCTGGTCTTTTGTCCAGGAGTAGCTCCAGAGCAGAGGAGTGCTGTGATGGCTCAATTCACGGGGGTTTGGGGCAGCCACAGGCTGAGGCAAGTTTGAGATGGTTCCATAGGGAAGAACGGAGACACATCTGTGAGGTGCAGCCTGCAGGACCTGGGCAGGGAAGGAGTTCCACAGTCTGGGAGCCGAATGCAGCAAAGTCCCACCCACCCATTTGAGTCTGTGTAGCCGGTGTCTTGAGGAGGGCCTGTCCCTGGGACCTGAGGGAGTAGGAGGAGGAGACGGACGGGACAAGAAATTCTGCAAGCCTGGAGGGGTGCCAGTGCCATGGACCTTTCGGTGAAGCACCCTAAGACAAAGTCTATGTGGTTGAGTGAGAGCCAATTTAGCCTGCTATGGAGGTGCAAATGGTGAGTGAGATGGGGGCAGCCAGAGCGGCGGCAGACATTATTGTAGGCAGTGGACCACCTAGTGAGGTGGACTTTGGATGAGCGGGCAAACAAGAGGAGCCCATAGCAGAGCGAGGGTAGGAGCACCCCTCTGGCAAGTGCAATCCGAGCTGCCGGAGTAAGATTACTTTTTGTTCTGTATGCCAGACCCAGTTTGCAGTTTATAGTCTTGCAAGTATTCTGAATGTGGCGGCCAAGGTCAAGCTGCGGGTCCAGCATCACCCCAAGGTATTTAAAGTTGTCAGTAACTGGGATCTTGACCCAGTCGACACCAGAAACACATAGTGGAGTAGGGGCGGCCTTAATCTTGGCCTGAGACCCAAAGAGCATGGCCTGGGTTTTCCTGAGATTTAGAACCAACTTATGTGACAATATCCAGGATTGGATGTTCCTCAAGTCCTTGCTCAGGTGGTGATTTATGACCCCTATCTCAGGGGAGTGAGTCAGGATGACCAGGTCATCTGCATAAAGGATAGACTTGCAGTGGACAGCAGCAGCCGGGAGTTTGTTCACGAATATGGAGAAAAGTAGGGGCCCCCAAGACAGAGCCTTGTGGGACACCCATGGTAACAGGGATAGTGTCCAAGAATTCCTTCCCATACTTAACAAGTTGCTGTCTGCCGCTTAGATAGTTGGAAAACCAGTCGAGCACCTCAGGTGATAGACCATATGAGCTGAGCTGGGTGGAGAGCATGGTGTGATCAACAAGATCAAAGGCCTTAGAGAGACCTATAAAGATGGCTCCAGAGAGTTTGCCTTGGTCCATATCCGCTCTGATCCAAGATGAGAGTGTGACAAGGGCAGAAGTTGTGCTGTGCCCTTTCCTAAAGCCATGCTGCTCAGGGGACAACAGGTCATGAGACTGCAAGTACTCCGAGAGTTGCCCTGCCACGACTTTCTCGAGAAGTTTGCTGACATTATGGATATTGGATGGTAGTTTTCTATGAGTTTGGGGTTTCCTTGTTTAAGTATTGGGACCACCCTGGCTACTTCCCATACTTCCAGAATGACACCTGACGACAGGGACAGATTGAAGATATGGGTTACCATGGGGGCAATCTCACTTGCACCAAGACTCAGAAGTTTCAGCTCCAATCCATCATGTCCAGCACTCGTGAAGTGGGAGAAACCAGAGAACAGTCTCTGCACCTCTTGCACTGCCACCACCTTAAAAAGAAGGGGCGGGTAAGTTGAGGATGGTGTGGCCCATTTTTCACCCTCCCCCCCCCCATGGGGGAGTGATGAGGTAAAGGTAGATAGGTCCGAGAAGTATTGGTTGAATGCATTTGCGATGGTTGGGGGTTGTTGCAACTGGCACCATCGATGATCATATCCGAGGCCTCACCACTCAGGGTCCCACTGACTATATTCTTAATGTTTCTCCAGAACCTCCTGGGGTCCCTAGCTGTCCGCAGCAGCACAGATCTGCAAAATTCCCCTTTGGCCACCCAAATAACCTTCTTACACTGATTTCTGAGCATCCTGTACTGCAGAAATACAGCCTGTTCCGCCGTGGCCTTGAATTTTGCCCAGCACTTATCTCTGTACTTCATAAGGGTTAGCAGACAGCCCTGCAGCCACTTTGCCGCCAAGCCCCTGACCCTCCATCTGATGACGGGGGCATGTTTATCCTGCAGCACCCTGAACGCAGTGAGGAAGTGACTGGCTGCTGATGAGGAGTCCTGTGCGTTCCATACTGCTGACCAGTCAGCGTGCTGGAGATCAGCATGGTAGGAGCCAAGATCAAACCTTGAGTAGCCTCGGACCTGGATAATTTTATGTGGGATTTTCAGAGAAGGAATCTTCCACATCCTGTACATGGGGAAGTGGTCCGAGATGGAATCAGAGAGGATGCCCGACGAGCTGATCCTCTCTGGTCGATTTGTCATGACCCAGTCCAGGAGAGCGCTCCCTCCACCATTGGGTGGGCATCTAGTAGGCTCCTTAATCAGCTGTGACAGGGAGAGACCAGCAAGGAGTGGTTCATATGCTTTGGAGTTGCAACCAAGCCAGTTCAGGTTGAGATCACCTAGAATAATAAGTTCATTATGTCGGGTCACAGCACCTACAGTATCCAGGAGGATGGACAACCCCTCCAGGCCACCCATTGGGGGATTGTAGGTGAATACAACATGTATCTTTTTGGTTATCCCGAGCAACAGCACCGTGTGCAGGAACTCACAAGGGGACTGCACAGGTTGTGGACAGGGTAGCACCGACAAGTTAAGATGGCTTTTGTAAGAGACCAAGATGCCACCCCCCCCCTTTTTTTCCAGGGCGATCAAGCCTGAGGAGGTCATAGCCCAGGAGGGCATATGCGGAGTTTGGTATGGTGGGTTTAAGCTAGGTTGCTGTTATTCTCAGGATGTCAGGGGTGTGGTGGGTGACCCAAGCTAGTAGTTCCGGCAGGATGCTACGAATATTGAGGTGGGCTATTTTCAGCCCTTTAACCAACATCCCGCCCAGAGCAGCAGGGGCCATTTGGCAAGGTGGGCCAGGGTTTAGCTCGATGTCACCCAATAGTGCTAGGGTCACCAGGAGTAGCCACAGGAGACGTTTTAGGGAAGGGGAGCCATCCCTGGTGTGCACCCTGCTTAAAGAGTTGTTAAATCACACTAGGCCATTTGGAACACAGATATTAACATGAGGACTACAGCCTACTGAAGTAGCGACTTTTTTAACTTCATTAACAGCCATGAAAAACCTGCACAAATCAAGATGGATAAGTAGATAGTTAGCTGCACTAGCTCTTGTCAATTTGCACTAGGTCTTGGGCTAGTAAAACAATGCTACAATTGACCCCTGTTTGCTACAGAGCCTTTCCTACTCTGTTCTGATCTCCCACTTTGACCAGATCTCCCACTGTTATGAGTATACGAGTTTGCCACCAGCAGCAGGCCATAATGGTCTATCTAGTCTGCTTGACTGCACAGCCCATTTAAGTCCCTGGAGCTGCCCCCACTCCTCTTAGAGTCATCTACCTCCCTCCCTCTTGCTTCCCTCCCTTCTACTTCCCAGTAATGCCTCTTCCTCAGTCCTTATAGGACACTGAAGCATCTATTCAGCTGGTATGCAGGAAACATAGAAACATAGAATTTGCCGGTAGATAAGGACTGCAAGGTCCATCCAGTCTGCCTGTTTTCCCTACCATTATCGACCATCGCTGACCCTAACTGGTCCACGGCTTTAGACCCTCTTACACCCTACTAGGGTTCCCTTGTGCTTAATCCCATGCATCCTTGAATCCCCCCACTGCGTTTGCTCCTACCACCTCCTGGGGTAGGCTATTCCATGCATCCACCACCCTTTCTGTGAACAACAACTTTCTCATATTCCCCTTTATTCTCCCCCCAACCTCATATTGTGACCCTCGTTCTTGTACATTTCCTATACTGAAATGTTTCCCCCACTTGCACCTTGTTTATGCCCTTAAAATACTTGAAGGTTTCTATCACATCACATCCCCCTGCTCTCATTTAATTCTTCCAGTGTATACATATTCTTTTTTTTTTTTGGTCAACTTTATTTCCCTCCAGTCACGGCCCCATGGAACTGTCTCAGGCATCCAAGCCCTTAACCTGCCCGCCAGAGGCCCCCCCCCCCAAACTGAACCTTCTCTCTCTTCCTTACCTCCCTGCAGCCAGCACCCCTGGTCTAATCCTCCCAGGGTGGCTCACCCTTCGCCTCGTGGGCGCTCTTAGATTCAGACTCCAGCTGCAGGGTTGGACTGAGGTGAAGGACCTGGAAGGACAGACGGGGATGGCCCAGCAAAGGGTATGGGGGACTTGGTGCCGTCGCCTATCCATGGCGCCGTTGTTTTCCACTTTTTCCTTGAACTCCCCCAGAGCTCGGACGTGCAATGATGTCCAGCTCGGCTGATGCATGCTCCTGCGCACCCCCGAAAGATGTCTGCCGAGCTCCGATCCCCAGTGTTTCGCATCTGAGTACTGTAGTGCCTCCAGCCTCCGCTAGAGGTCACCAGTACATCAGGTGGTGGAATCCCCCCTCCCCGGGGAAGGAGAGCAGTCCAAGGGACACTCAATCCTTCACCCTCCCTGCCGCTCCCCAATGACCCGGGTTCGTTCCTGAACCCGGGTTGCCAGCGTGGCACGTGGCACGAGGTGTTGCGTCCAGCACCTCAACCCTCAGCGCCACCGGGCCGGCCAGTGTATACATACTGAGGACCTCTAATCTCTCCTCATATGTCTTTTGGTTCAAGCCCTGTACCATTTTAGTTGCCCTTCTCTGAACTGCCTCCATCTTGTCTAAGTCCTTGTAAAGACACGCCCTCCATAACTGTGCACAGTACTCCAGATGCACTTCTTCTCACTGAATCTTAGTTACCACGCTTTGGACCATTTCTCCAACTTTTCTAGGTCCCTCCTCATTTTTTCCACCCCAGCTGGAGTGTCTACCCTGTTGCAGATCTTGGTGTCATCTGCAAATGAATAAACCTTTCCTTCCAGCCCTTCTGCAATGTCACTGATGAAGACATTAAAAAGGACTGGGCCCAGGACGGATCCCTGTGGTACCCCATTGGTTACCTCCCTCTCCCTGAATTGGACCCCATTAACCACCACACTCTGCTTCCTTCCTGCCAACCAATTTCTAACCCAGTTTACCACACTGTGGCCCACTCCACAGCTTGTTCACCAGTATTTTATGTGGAACGGTGTCAAATGCCTTGCTGAAGTCTAGGTAAGCGATAGCCACCGCTCCTCCCTGATCCACCTCTCCTGTCATTCAGTTAAAGAAATCTATTAGATTCATTTGACAAGACCTTCCTGCTATGAACCCATGCTGCCTCAGGTCCTGTGCTCTGCTGGATTCCAAATGTTCCACAATCCTTTCTTTAAACAGTGCTTCCATAATCATCTTACCCACCACCGACGTGAAGTTGACTGATCTGTAGTTACCAGCCTCCGCCCGGCTCCCATTTTTGTGAAGGGGAACACATGTGCCCTCCCCTCCAGTCCTCCAGAACTACTCCTGTATCAAGTGACTCACTAAACAGGGCTGCCATTGGTGCTGCCAGCACCCCCCATAGTTCCTTTAATATCCTGGGGATGTATGCCTTCTGGCCCCATCACTTAGTCCACCTTCAGCTTTGTGAGTTGCTCTAGGACTCACTTTGTCGTGAAATAACTGGTGCTCGCTTCCCTACCCCTTTGTTTCTGGTGCCTAACTGTGGTCCCTTCTCCCTCCCCTTCTGTGAATACTGAACTGAAGTGTTTGTTCAGTATTTCTGCTTTTTCTAGTTCTCCCTCTGCACACTTCCCCCCTCCCTCTGATCCTTACAATCCTGCCCCAGTCTTCCTTCCTTCACTGATGTACCTAAAGAATGTCTTGTCCCCTTTCTTTACTGTCTGTGCTATTCTGTTTGTGCCTTTGCTCTTCTGACCACTTTCCCTGCTTCCCTCTGGCTATTTAGATACACCACTCCATCTTCCTCCCTCTGTGTCCCCTTGTATTTTCCGAAAGTCAACTTTTTGGTCCTCACTTTCTCTGCCACATCCTGTAAGAACCATAGTGTTTTCTTTCTTCTCTTGCCCTTATTTCTCTGCCTAACGCACTGGTTTGTCACCTCCTCTATGGCTCCTTTAAGATGTGCTCACTATTCATCCACCCTCCCCCTGGACTTCGTTCCTTGCCAAGGTTGCTTTGATACATATCCCCATCCTAGCAAAGTCTGCCCTCCTGAAATCCAAGACCCATGTGTCTTTGTGTGGCTCGACTGTGATACTGTGCTCATGTTTAACCAGATTGTGTGGTGGTCACCGGACCCTAGGTGCTCTTCAACCTGGACGTCCGTGATTCTGTCCACGTTGGTCAGTACTAGATCAAAAATCAAACTGTCCCTGGTGGGCTCTAGCACTAACTGCCAGAGTCCTGCCCCCTGCAAGGATTCCAGGATGTTTCGGCTCCTGGCTGAGGCAGCCACTGGGATGGTCCAATTTACATCTTGCATGTTAAAATCTCCCAGTAGCAGTACTTCCCCCTTTGCTGCCATGCCATATATTTCTTCCACCAGTACCCAAGCCACCTCCTCCCCCTGTGCTGGAGGCACGTAGATCATGCCCGTATCACGCCAATCTAAGTATAGGGCATACAGGCAGACTGGCAGTGGTCCTTATCTGCCAACAATTACTATGTTTCTATGCGCGAATTGCTGTGCCATAGCCAGTCTCAAAGGTGGCCCACAGCATCTCGGCCTCCCCCTGCCTTGCAGTTGCTTTTATACCCTCCCTGACGTAGAGAGCCACCCCACCCTTTTTTACCCTCTCTATCCCTCCTGAATAGAGTATAACCTGGTACATCTACTTCCCAGTAATGGTTCCCACTGAACCACATCTTGGTTATTGCTACTATGTTCAGGTCAGCCTCAGTCATCAAGGTCACCAGGTCTGGGATTTTACTTCCCAGATTGCGGGCATTTGTATATGTGGTCTTCCATGTATCACTGCCTGCCCGTCTACACTTCTTGCTTCACTCATGTACTCCTGGCTGATGGGCGCCCCCGCTCTGGGCTCCTCACATTAACCAGCTCCTTACTATCACCTTACAGTGTACCAGGTACCGATGCAGCAGCATGTACCTCAGCCTGTACTCTGGCACAGGCTGGAAATTACTCCAAGCCCTTTGATAGAGGCATCATCTCTGATGTTCATCTGACATAGGACTCCCCATACAAGTAATACGCATATTGCCTATTTGGGTCAGTATCTCTCTCGCAGCAGGTCTTTCACCATCTTTGGCACAACTGGCAGCCTCCCTCAGGAATAAGACCATTGCAGCCACCCCCCCCCCCCCAATCTTTGGATTCACTGTGCACTGCAGGGTTGTCAGGAACTTCCCTGGAGGGGCAGGCATTTAGGGTATCCACAGAGCACCTCCCTTATACTCCCACCAGAATTAATGGTCATCTAGTCTAAATGGTCTTCAAACTCCAAGACCTTGGGGTCCCTGAGGCCTGGCAAGTGTCCCGAGGCAAGAGTGCCCCCAGAGCACACCTATACCCACCTATCACAGACATCCTGACACCAACTAATGCCAACACCCAACTAACATTCTAAGCTCTACTCATTGGATGCCAGAGGCTCTACCAATCAGTAGGTTCCATGGTCTGGCATTCTAGTAAACAATCCCTCCCCCCTGCTGGCAGAACAGGGTTGTAACCTGTAGGTGTAGTGTAAACAGCAGCAAAGCTACATAGCACATATAAACTTCTAACAGGGCAACTGTAACTAAAGTTAGTCAGGCTTAGTAAGTAAAACACCCACAAGAAGTCACGTTGTCATGAAAATTTGTTTTCACATTATCACTTAAATGTTTTTTTCTGACAGACAACCTCAGCCTAACCCAATAATATGAGAAGTGCTACATTGTGATAACTATGGCTTGGCCCTTCACCATAGTCAGTGCAGAGTTCAGTTTACTAGAGTAGGCAGAAGAGCTAAAGGTTTGCTTTATCTGAACCAAAAAAACATATTTTCTTTGGGGGGGGTGTCAAGAAATGGGTCAAATTAAAAGGAAAGGATGTATGTATGCATTGCCAAGAATTACAACTGTGGGAAATGTGGGGTTTGAGACAGTAGCGTGCAGAGCAGCTCACTTTACCAGGAAATGACCACTCAAATTAGATCATAAAAACTTAACTCATGTTACAGAAGTACAAAAGAAATGGGTTTCAAATATCTGGATTTTATCATTGCCATGTCATAACAGATAACATGTCCCAGTATCTGCACTGAAGCACTTTATGACTTATAAAAGCAACAACTGTTTCTTAGCTAGACTGCCACCACAACCAACAACTTAAGTGTTGATGGTGATGGGCTAAACAAACCAGTGACTTCCAGTGACAGTTTCTTCAGAATGGTTTAAATCGCACCCAGCATTATGTGGTTTGGGGAGGAGAAAACAATGAGCTTTTAACATGGGAACTGTGGCAGGTACCGCAGCAAGTTAGCTCACCTAAACACAATACCCAACTAACATTTACGTCATGGGCTTCTCATTTTGCATGTTCATCTGTTCATCTTCCTCCATCCACATGTATGCAGATGACACAGTCCTATTCACGACTGTCCGTAACCCGGATGAAGTTGCTACCAATCTCCAGGCTGACTTCAATAAAGTTCAACTCTGGTTTAGCTCTCACCAACTCTCCCTCAATGCCAAGAAGACAGTCTGCATGACCTTCGGCACTAGGCAGAGACTATCTAGGCTCACAGCCCTCCCCCAATTCCACACCCTAGACAGGACAGTCCTTGAGGACTCTTCTACTTTTAGGTACCTACAGTAGGTGTATGGCTTGACCAACACTTATCTTTCTCTGCACACTGACACTATTCTGAAAAAACTATGACCCATGCTTGGAGCCCTTTACAGGAATCACAGTAGCCTCCCTAAAACTGCGAGATGCGAAATTGTGCAGAAAAATGATCCTACCTACCTTTGACTACTGCAAATGTAGTCTACAGTGCTGCTCCCAAGCCTACCTTATCCAGGCTGGATCCCTTGTTCAAAGGAAAGCTGTGGTTTGCAGGGGCTCCCCGCCCCTGCAAACCTTACCCTCCGGTTTAGACAATCGAAAAAGCTTTTTTCTTCTGCCGCAGGAAAGTGGTTTAATTTAGTTTTAAAAGTCTGCTACCCAGAATGCTGCAGATGCTTAGGAGGCTCCATTTACTGTTAAGGTGGCACCACACCATAGATTTCAATGCAAAGGCGCATGGTGTGCCATACCTTAATAAATGGAGCCTCTAGCACGTCTGGCGCTTAGTGGTTTTAAAACTAAATTAAACCACTGTAACAGCTTTTGCTTTTGACTATAGTCTAAACGGAGTGGAGTTGCAGGGGCGGGGCTCAAACTCCTATTTCAACTGCCACTTTGCTCTCGATGCCCCCCCCTCGCACCCATCACTGCATGCTCTACTGTTCGCTGCCATTCCCTTCCCTCGAGGATCGACGCTTTCGCCACAGCACTAAATTTGTGTATACATTCTGGCTTGGCTCCCTCCCGCTCTACCTTACCTCCTCCCTCTCTTCTCTGCCAACCCCCGCTCATGCTCTCAGATCTTCTGATTCCCACCAATTGTCAATCCCTCATTGTCAGACCACAGTGGGCCAAGCTGCCTTCTCTTATCGCCTCCCTAAACTCTGGAACAACCTCCCTCACCAAATTCGTCACTCCTTCGCCGTGCCATCCTTAGCAGCCACCCAGTCCAACTACTACATCGTAAACTGCTCCTGTGCTTAACATCAAATCCCCCTGCCCATCCCCCCCTCTACCCGCTAGGCTATTCCACCACCCACATGACTCGCTAGCACCTTCCACCCCCTCCCTCCTTACGTCTGGACCAGCAGCTTATGAATACTGGCCTATCTCCTCTACCACAGCATTCTGCCCCCTCTGCACTTACCAGGCAATGTTTTCCTTGCCTTGTGTCCTGTTACTATTGAGTACTACGTCTGATGATCTCTGGTCTTGTGTTCCTCACCCCATGTACACTTTATGTGATGCATCTTAATTGTAATGTAACCCAATTGTAACCTATGCTATGTTGGTATATTATGTATAATGCCTTGTACAATGTCAACCTTGACTCCTTGCCACAATGCCTGTTATCTGTTCTCCAACTGGAACCCTCCCCCCAGGTCGCACCGGGAGATGAGCATCTTGTTGCTCAGTGTGCCTTTCCTGGTAAAACATTTCAATAAATAAAATACAATCGCCCATTCTCTATACTTCTGTTATAACTGCAGCGATTTGACTGGTTTTGTATTAGTTGCCTGTGGCTTCCAATTATGCCTTCAACTGGAATGCTAACTTGATTAATTTGTTCTTTCTAATCTTATTCTTGACATGGGAACCGATGGAACAGAAACCTGGAAACACAGGACATGTTTACAGTTAAACTCTTGACACAAAAAAAGGCTGTCTAGAGGTCGAACACACAAATGTGTTTACATGCAATTAAGGAATAAAATGCAATCATATTATGATTTGTATGAAGTTTGCCAAGTAACGTGTGTATTGTTTCGGAGTAAACACAAAGGGTGGGGTTGGGGCGCATTATATGTGATGTATACCTATAAAGAAAATGTAATGATTTATCTATATTCATGGTAAATGCTGAACATGCAGTAACGGGGATGACAATAAAAGTCAGACACAGCACAGCTAGCAGAGAATGGTAGCCACCTCTAAGCTAATGGCAAAAAATAACCTGCTCAAACTCCAGTTATAACCTAGGACCATACCTCTCAACCTCCAAAGCAGCAAATGTGTAGCAGAGACTTTCAAAAACCATAGCAAGAAGCCAGCCCAGTGGCGCGGAGGGTTGAGGCGCTGGACGCCACACCGGCGACCCGGGTTCAGGAATGGACTCGGGCCGCTGGGGCTTGGAAGGAGAGAGTGGACTTAGCATCCTAGGACTGCTCTCCTCCCTCTGGGGTGGGTAGGGGAAAGCATATAATGCTGTAGCACTGCCTGGCGACGGCTGGGTACGGCGCAATTGTGGTGCTTAGAAAGGGGAGGAGCACAGGAAGACATCGGCCCAAGAGCATACGTCATTGCACTGTCGGCTCCTGGGGAGATAATCAGAGGAAAAAATGGCTGAGCGCGACCAAGGCAGCTTGATGGCCATGCTCCCATCGACCCAGAGGACTGTCACGGAATCTCGCTGGGGGGCCCAGTCCAGCCTGGCTCGGAGAGGCATGGGGAGGTCCTCTGACGGGCTGGGGCAGCCGCACTGGACCCCCATCATGCGAGTGAGCCTGTTTCTCCGGGCGATGGGGGGCCATGTCTGGATGTTTCACCGGTTGTGCCAAGAGAAGGCACAATAAATAGAGATATATATATATAAAAAAAATCATAGCAGGAAGCCAAAAATCATAGCACCCATTTTTCGGCAACGCATAGTGACACGGCATCACACAACCCATATGCCAACTCCAGAAATGCAATTATTTGTGCATTTTGATTAAGGTAATTGCTCCTAAAATGCATCCCACAGTACTGGACAAACTTTCTTGCCATCTAAATAGTAAATAAAGACAAAAATGCTATGATGTATGTATTTAGTGATTATTTTACACTGCCCACAGAGAAGAAACTTCCCTATGACATTAAATTCAAATGACAGCTAGACATCTATACTATATACTAATACACATTAATTGATCGTTTAAGTAACAGAGACTGCAAGTTACAGTATTCACTTGGTGTTTTGCAGATAAATGTTCTTTGTTGTATATGACAACTGCTTTTTTGGCTGCTTCCAAGACCTCTTTTGGCTGCGATGTCATACAAGTGTCATGTTCCTCATTGATTTTTATTGCAAGGTGGCCATTCAATGTGTCTAAAAATCACTGAGTGGCGTAATTCTGACCCGACCTTTATAACCATACTAAAGACCCTCTCTGATTCTGCATTAGAATGTGGCCAACACAGTAACATGAGCATTAGCCTTCTGAACAAAGATTGCACTTGATCTTCACATTCAGACAGAGCTAATACTTTACACAAACAGTCCCTAAGCCATTTGCTCTTTACGCCGCCTTGTGCTTGGCTATATCTACATCAGCAAAATGAAAAAAGCCAGCACAAAGACTCGTACTTTTGTGTTGATTTATTCAGTGCAATTCTGATAATGTGGATAGCAGCAGAACAAACTCCTGACCGGTTTCGCCTGTATAGGCCTTTTCAGAGGAATACTGGTGTAAAAGGGGAGTTGCATTTTAACATACAATGCAATCAATCACATTCAAGTGACATCATACATAAAAAGTGATGTCTTGTTTTTAAAATCACAGAGTGAATTAAAGTGCTAAAAGATGTGATACTCATTGCTAAAGTGCAAACAGTGCTACAGACTCATGTACATACATACAATTTTTAAACTCTAGAGAAAGTCCTCTTAAATAATTATAACTAGGGGAGGCATCATCATATTGCTGGTTTATAACCATAACATATGTCCATATATAAATATAAGGAAATGACCATTTAAACACATTATCTCTTTTAGTAATTAAATAATGGTACTTGTGGTAATTTTCCATCTAGATGCTATACTACAGTGCCTCTTGTACTTTATTATTTTTTATAATTATTTATTATTTAACAAATGAATGGCAATTACTAAAATTAACCATATATCATCTTAATTATTTTCACTGAAATAAGTAATTGGGATCCCTTGGTCATCACTTGAGGTGGATCGATATCGCTTATTTCCAGTCGACTGCTATCTCTAAATTAGTGGCAATAAAAATTAAGCCTCTCTAGGGACCTAAAAGGACATAGTGGGAGACAGAGAAGAAAAGAAAGAGGGGGAGGAGGAGAAACAAAAAGGGGGGTGAGAATGAGTGAGGCAGGGAAAAGATGGATGTTAGTGGTATCAGGAAGGTGGGGTCGGGAAAGGAAAAGTAGAAAACGTGGGGGGAGAAGAGATATACGGGAAAGGAAAGAAAGACGGGGCACATTTGTAGATGGCATAACTGCATAACCAATTAATATATATATCTGCTTAATATTGTACAGTGTCAGTATCTTGAACAGCCACCATATTACAAACATTTTTAACAATCATTTTTATTATTTCTTATGTTTCTTTCTTTTTAACAATGGCATAGTATCTAGTCTGTCGTTTAGACTGTGTTGAACATACCCTCCTAATTGGAAGATCCAGAATGCTTCTCTATATAGCAATAAATCATCAAGACATCAGTTTCTTTTACCAAGATGAACTTTTTCTATGCCCTGAAAATCGAAAGTGTGATTTTTTTGTTGTTTACATTATCGGCTACATGAGATTCTAATGTCTAGATTTTTAACAGCTTTCATGTGTTCTCCTATCCTGACTTTCGGCTGTCTTCTTGTTTTTCCTACATAGAATTTTTTGCATTGACGGGTTGCTAGACAGACAAGTGTGCTGTCGCAGTTTATAAAGTTTCTAATATCAAAAATTTTAGCAGCGTTCTCACTTGTGAATGTTGTTCTTTCCATTACGTGACAGTATTTACACCTACCACATTTAAAGTTACCTAACAGTAGATCTGGTAGCCATGTCTTTTTTGGTGTTTCTGCTGGTTGAAGGCTGTGTGAAAAATATCGGCCATGTTTTTACCCCCTTTATAGCTTAATCTAGGGGTATTAATAAAGCTATTCCTCAGTACTGTGTCTAAACGTATAACGTTCCAGTTTTTTGTTATGATCTTTTTTATAAACTCTGCTGAACTCCTACAATAAGTGGTCACAAAATTAAGGCATTCCACACTGTCTGCATTTTGTGATCTTTTTAGTAGTTCTTCACAATTTTTGGAATGGACCTCTGCTTCTGCCAGGTCCAGAATTTCTTGTTTGTAGCCCCTCTGTTAGAACCTCACTCTCATGTCACTGTATTCTTTTTTGAAATCTTCCTCATCACTGCAATTACGTTTGATTCTCAGGAATTGGGACTTAGGGATGTTATTTTTCATATGTTGGGGACGGCAGCTGGTAGCATGCAAGATCATGTTCCTATCTGTCTCCTTTCGATATAGATTGGTCTTAATGGTACCATCTGTGTTTAGATATTAACAGGTCTAGGAAACACACTTTTTTATTAGCATGTACTGTGAATTTCAGATGTGGGTTGGTATATTCCATCCATCCCCTGAAATCATTTAGTTCTTCCTTGCCACCCTTCCATACCATCAAAATGTTGTCTATATATCGCCTCCAAAGCTCTAGCCTATCGAAATAAGGATTAGTCACGGGGCAATAGTCTTTTTCTTTCTCCCAATATCAGAAATAAAGGTTGGCATAATTGGGGGCAAACGCTGCCCCCATAGCCATACCCTGTGTTTGCAGGTAATAGAAGCCTTGAAACAGGAACACATTAAAGCTTAAGTACCAACCAAGGACTTTCGCATAGGAAATCAACTAGACCAGGGTCGAAGTCAGTACCACTCTCTAACCAGTACCTTAAGGCCTGTATGCCCTCTTGGTACGGAATGTTTGTATAACGTGATCTGATGTCAAAAGACACTAAATACCAATCTTGTTCTAATTCTAGGTTGTTCAGTATATTTAATACCTGTGTTGTATCTAAGATTAGATGGTAACTGAGCTACCAGGTCCTGAATGTGTGCATGTACATACTGTGATATTGGTTCTAATAAACTGCCTATTCTGGAGACTACTTGCCTACCAGGTGCATCTACTAACCCTCTATGAACCTTTGTAACATGGCAAAATTAGGCAAGCCGAAAACAGGAGCACTCATTGGAGGAAAGGCATCACATGTTGTAGTTTGGAGACTGCATTCATTTTACAATAATGCCATCTCCAAACTGAACTACCGATTTGTGCCACACACACCCCAAGAAAAGCAGCACTAAAATATTGGGCGAGAACTGGCAGAACGCTAGTCCTTACCTCTCCTACCCACCCAGCAGATTCTCTGACACGGTTAGGTGGAAGGCAGTAGTGAAACCAGCAGGAAAACCTCACTGGCTGAAACACCAGCAAAGCAACTGGAAAGAGTACAAACATTCAGACCGTGCACCTGTAATTGAGTGATCGTCGATATTGCACTAAAATGTCAGTATGGGACGCATATAAGTTTGAAGTATCAATAAAATAACAGTTCTCCCAGTCAGAGAATGGTGTCTGTAAGGTTGCGGGCTATACCAGAGTAGTAAAACCAGCACATTACACACGTCGGCAAATATGTAAAGCATCTCCTACAGATTGTGCATGTCACATTGCAGCAGCAGAATCAACAAAGTTAGACCTCCTAAGGAGTGTACCGAAATAACCACCGTTAGTAATCTTAAAAGAATTGTACAAAAATGTCTACCAATATTCAATAGAAGCAGATGTCTGCTGTGTTATGCACGTCAGTTGTTGAATAAATGTATATAGCTGGATCAAAAGTGCAATGAACATATTTGAACATAACATGAATCTTTTCCTCATGCAGTCAGCAATACACATAACATCTTTGAAACATTATACAATGTATCACCATGTTACAAGAGCATTAAGCCACTCCAAAGGTGGCATCTAACAGGGAATTAATGCATGGTTGGGCGTTGTAGGCACTCTGCCTTCAGCCTCATGCCACAACCCTCCCAACCATGCATTAATTCCCGACAAATATACACCTTCGTTGTCAACTTAATACTTACTGAAGTGTGTAGCATCCCCAATTGGATGTGTTACAATTAGAGCCTCGTACACTGAGCTGGAAATAAGATTATCATCCAGTGCATCATCAAGTAAATCATCTGCCATTTTCTTAGAAGTCTGTGCGGGATCTCCTCTCTCACATTCTGTGTTTCTATGTTTCTATCTTTCCTTTTAACAGTTCATTATGTTCTTTGTTGTTCAATTGTCTTAGACATTCTAGAACACACTTACTGGTGTCCTGTATTACTATGGCTCCTCCCTTGTCCGTTCTTTTTATTGCTATAGTTTTGTCTTCTTCCAGTTTCTTGACTGCTTCTCTTTCCATCTTTGTAATGTTCCCATAATAATGTCCCTTTGGTCTTTCATGAATATGGAAATTACGTACCTACCGTAATTCTTTATCTTCTTGGACAAGTCTCCACCACTCATTCACACTAATGGGAACTGGGCCGGAGGCACTAGGACCCAGCGGGAGCAAACTTTTTTTGCTAGAGGGTCGGCGCCGGAGATGGCGCCATGAGGACTGGCACCACGAGCCTCCGCCAGGCAGTAATGACTATCCCAGCATGGACCCTCCAACCGCCTCAGTACTCTCCCCCGAGAGGTGCAGGCTTAATCTAACCTAGAAGGATAGCCTAACCAAAAACGGACATAAGATATAGTCCGGACGACCTCGTATAAAAAGGGTCAACAAATAAGTCTTCACAGCCTAAAGATTGAGGGAGTGAAGACCAACAACAGAGGTGAGCTCGGGGGATGGTGAATGGGCGTGTGAATGAGTGGTGGAGACTCATCCAAGAAGATCAAGAATTACGGTAGGTACGTCATTTCCATATCTTCCTGGACATAAAGTCTCCACCACTCATTCACACTAATGGGAGAGTACTGAGCTAATAATCCCCCGAGAGGGCGGCAGGAGAGACCAAGAGCTCACAGTTTTAGGACAGGAGTCCATTAAGGATGGTTCTGCCAAAAGAATAATGTCAACTGGCATGGACATCCAGGGCATAGTGTTTGACGAAAGTATGCACTGAGCTCCAGGTGGCCGCATTACAAATATCTGCAATGAGCACATTGTGGATTTCTGCTAGGGATGCTGTGACCGCTCTAGCAGAGTGAGCGTACACTCTGCCCTCCAGCTTAACTGGCACCATGGAATAATAGTGGCGAAGGCATGCCACCAGCCATGCTGAAATACATCTGATAGCGACAGACTGACCCAGCCGGGTCTCGCTGAAGGAAACAAACAGTTGCTGAGCTTTGCGAAAATATTTTGTTCTGTTTAGATAAAAACGCAAAGATCTTTTTTTTTTTTTTTTTTTAGTTGTTTTACCAGGAGTAGCACACTAACCTGAAAGCTTTTTTACAGGAGCGACCTGGGAGCACAGGGAAGTTAAGTGACTTGCTCAGAGTCACACAGTATGCAAGTGAAAGCTGTGGGATTCAAACCCAGGTCTGATCTGCTGGATGTCACCAGATTTGCAGCTCACAGCCTTAAACCACTGCACTATACTGCCTCCCTTTTGACGTCCAAGGAATGAAGAGGACGCTCTCCTTTATTCTGGACGCTCGCAAAGTAAGTAGGAAGGCCCAAAGGTTGGTTTAGATGGAATTCTGAAACAACGTTAGGGAGAAACTTAGCATGGGTCCTAAGAACTTTGTTTTTATGAAAACACAGTATACGGAGGGTCTGTGACCAAGGCATGTATCTCAGAGACCCTGCGGGCCGAGGTAATGTCTACTAGGAAGGCCGTTTTCCAAGTGAGAAATTTTAACTCACAGGTAGCAAGAGGCTCGAAAGGTTTTTGAGTGAGCATGTCTAGCACAAGACTAATGTCCCAGGCTGCAAAAGGATGTCTGATGGGAGGTCTGGTATGCAGAATTCCCTTAAGAAACCTCTTAACCACAGGTAACTGAGCCAGTGACAAGGAAAGTACTGGTTCATGATAAACTGAAATAGCACAAAGGTGAACCTTAACTGTAGAGTATTGCAGACCTGAATTTGAGAGGTCTAAAAGGTACCCTAGAACTTTATCTGGTGGGCAGGAAAAAGGATTCAAAGACGATTTTGCACACCAAAGCGAAAAATGCTTCCATTTGGCTGTGTAAGTTTTCCTGGTGGCTGGCTTGCGCACAGCCAGAACATCTGAAACCCTGCGAGAGACACTGAACTTGTTCACCTCTTTCTCTTCAGGAGCCAAGCGTGAAGGTGAAGCAATTTCAGATTGGGATGGACCACAGGCCCCTGAGTCAGAAGGTTCGTCTGAAGGGGAAGCAGTTCCGGAGGAGTTTCTGACACACTGTTGAGTAGTGGAAACCATATCTGTCGAGGCCAGAATGGAGCAATGAGGATCATTTTTTTCCCCCGGGACTCGAATTTGAGAAGTACTCTCTGAATTAGAGGAAGAGGCGGAAAGGCGTATAGAAAGAGTTTTGTCTACCGCAGCCTGAACGCATCCTGACAGAAAATGCCAGACCCTGGATTTCTGGAGCAGGAGAGAGGCAGTTTTGTGTTGAGTGGGGATGCAAAAAGGTCCAGGTCTGGAGTTCCCCACTCTGTGAATAGTGACTGAACTGTGGTTGAGTCGAGGGACCATTCGTGAGGATCTGTCTCTGTTCTGCTGAGACGGTCTGCCAGTTCGTTCTGCACTCCCGGTAGGTATACCGCCTGAATTAGAGCCTTGTGCTCCAAGCACCATTCCCACACTCATTGCTTCCCTGCATAAGGGGTAAGAATGAGCACTGCCCTGCTTGTTGATGTAATACATCACTGCTTTGTTGTTCGTTTGAAGGAGAATGTTTTTGTGACAGAGAATGTCCTTCAAAGTCCGGACTGCATAAAGGACTGCTGTCATTTCTAAGACATTTATGTGAAGTTGGGACTCATCCCGAGTCCATGTACCTTGAGTATGGAGAGTCTGACAGTGAGCTCCCCACCCCATCAGGGATGCATCCATGGTAATGGAAAGCTGATGATCCAGAGGAGCAAAGGGGTATCCTTCCAGAAGATTGTCCTCTTGTGACCACCAGGTGAGTGACTTCTTCAGAGGTTCTGTCACTTTGATGAGAAAGGATTGAGGGTGCGTGGTCAGGGACCACTGAACATCCATTGAGAGGTTCTCATGTGGAGGCATGCTAGGGGTACAGTAAACACCGAGGATGCCATGAGACCTAGCATCCATTGCATTGAGACAGCTGACACCGAGCTGCTCTCTCCGATGTATTGGGCCATCTGAAGGATATCACCCCTCCTGTCCTCTGGAAGAAATGCTTTCGCACAGGAAGTGTCCCGAAGAGTTCCTATGTAAAGGAGCCTCTGGGAGGGCTGCAACTGTGATTTTTTGAGGTTCAGCAGGACTTCCATGGACGTGAGAAAGTGCGAGGCCGTGGCTATGACATCCAGAGATCCTTGCATGGAAGGACTTGCTAAAAGCCAATCGTCCAGATATGGGAACACTTGTATTCCGATTTTCCTGAGATGCACTCCGAGAATTGCATAACACTTTGTAAAAACTTGCGGCGCCGAGGATAGCCCAAAGGGCAGGACTCTGAACTGATAATGCTGGCCCAAAGCTACGAACCTTAGGTATCTGTAATACTTCAGACGATAGGAATGTGCTGGTAAGCATCCTGCATGTCCAGGGAGGCTAACCAGTCATGTTGATGAAGCAAAGGTAACAGGGTTCCTAGTGATATCATTTTGAATTTCTCTTTGGGTAGGAATTTGTTTAATTTTCTGAGGTCCAAAATGGGGCGCATGCCCCCGGTTTTCTTTGGAACCAGACAGTAATGGGAGTAGAACCCTGTTTTCCGTTGATCCAGCGGAACTACTTCCACTGCCCTGTTGTTCAGAAGGCCTTGTATCTCAGAGGCGAGAAGTTCTGAGCCTGGGCTGACATCTGGGGGGACGATCCGGAGGGGTGTCCAAAAGATTGAGGGAATACCCCTCGCGGATTATCCGGAGTACCCATTTGTCCGAGGTTATGGACTTCCATTGATTGTAGAAGTGAGTCAGACGACCTCCCACCACTGAGGAAGAGTCCCCCTCGGACAGCTGAGGTGGGACTTGGGCCAACAACTCAGAAGGCGGCACTGGGCACTTTGGGTCCTTGCGCCTTCTGCTGCGTTTTCTTTTGAGGCCGAGGGGCTTGGTTTTTACTAAAACCTCCCCTGCCTTTGCCTCGAAAGGGCTGACGGTTATGGAACTGGCGTTTCTTAACACCCCTCGAGAGGGGCGGGAGGAGGTCAGAGCCAGTTTAATGGCTGACCTAGTCTTGTGTGTGGCCTCTAGAGCTTGTTCTGCCAAGGGGCCGAAGAGGTACACACCATCGAAAGGCAATGCCATTACCTGCTGTTGTGCATCATTTGTGAAACCTGAAGTGCACAGCCAGGAATGACGGTGGGTACAAATGCCCGCCGCCGGTGCTCGGGAGGCAATATCGAAGGCATCCATAGCTACTTTAACCTGCTGGTTGTTGGACTCGATACCCCTGGTTATGGTATGAAGAAGCTCTGAATTAGTATCCGACTCCGGTAGAGCTTCAACCATTTGTTTAAGCGAATGCCAAAGGATATACTCATATTGACAGAAATAGCCTTGGTAGCTGGCAATACGCATACCTAGAGTGGAAGCAACAAAGACTCTCTAACCCAAAGTGTCTATCTTACGAGATTCTTTGTTAATAGGTTGAGCTGTAGTAGTCTGGGGAAGGACAAACTTATTCTCTGCCAATACTACAATAGGATCCGCAAAGGCTTGAGATGCCAAAATGGGTCAATCCTTGGGAGCAGCATATTTCCTATCTATGGACTTAGCCACTGAAGGAATGAGAGCAGGATTATTCCATACCATTTGAGACAGCGTCTCAAAGGAGGGCTGAACCGGAGGAGTCAAATCCATAGGGATCTCTGGAACATGGAGGTATTGGAGTCTTAACAGTTTCCCAGGATCGATATCTGTAGTTTGGAGACAGAGTGGAACTCAAGTTTTTCAGCAGAGACTTATAAGACAGGTCCTCGACCACAGGCTCTGCAGCAGGAATAGATCCTGTTCCTTCCACCACATCACCCAGCCTAAGGTCTGGTTCAGGCTCAATGTCATCTCCTGACAGTCCAGGAGAGACTGTATGGACAGGAAAGGAGTGAACTTCAGAAGGAAATGAGGAAGGAAAAGGATTAAAAGAGGAGTCTTGAAGCTGGATGATGCCCTAACAGGTCTCGGCGCTGAAGAAACGCACGGCGCCGAGGAGACACAGAGTGCTGAGGACGGCGCCGACAGATGCGTCGGTGCTGAAGACAGCGCCGAGCATGCCATCAACGCCAAGGGCATCGAAAACATCCCAAGAGTCCGAAAAACAGGATTTGATGAGAAAGAAGGATGAAAAGCAGGCGATAGAGGCATCGGTGTGGCCCCCTGCGCCGCAGCCCTGTGGGGGGGGGGAGACACCTAAGCGCGGAGTCGATGACACTGAAGACAAGCCACCTGACTAGGGAGGCTCAACAGCCCTACCATATCTCCCAACAAGCCCAAAGGCCCCCCGAGTGACCAGACCAGGCAGCTGGACCAACCTCCGAGCCCACTGTTCCATAAGAGCAGCCCACTGATGAAACTGCTCATCTGAAGACCTACCAGAGGGCGGGGTAGGGTTCCGATGTCGAAGACGTCGGCTACCAGAAACAGAAACCAGCGACTCCAAAGGAGGAGACCGGCAACTAGCCCCAATAACTGACCGTCTACACGCAGACATATCAGAGGGCGACCTCAAGTGATTTCTTTTCTTTCTTTCCTTCTCTTTCTGACCTGTGGGCGAAGAAGAGCTCAAAGGCCGAAGCGAGTGTTGAGAGTCGACCGTTTACTTTTATGCTTTCAAGGGACTGCCCACCCCCTCAGGCACTGGACTGTCCGCTGTCAGACCCCCGGGAGAAGGCGGCAGACTGGACCCAGCCAGGCTGACTGAACAGCTTTCATACGAAGTCTCCCTACCGTCACCTGACCCGCTCATGGTTGACTCCGTCAATGTAGGCTGAGATAACTTTCAACAAGAATAAACTAAGCGATACTTATTCGAAATATTACTACAAAACAATAAAACTGAAAAACTAAGTTGCTAGTTTGAAGTTGGACTCCCAGCGGGCGAGCTAATCGTCACTGAAGTACACTCGGCGGCAGGAAAAAAGAAACTAAAGTGGTTGGAGGGTCGACGCTGGGATAGTCATTACCACACGAGCAGAGGCTTGCGGTGCCACTCCTCGCGGCGCCATCTCCAGCGCCGACCCTCTAGCAAAACAGTTTGCTCCCGCTGGGTCCTAGTGCCTCCGGCGCAGTTCCCATTAGTGTGAATGAGTGGTGGAGACTTTAAGTCCAGGAAGATCATGCATTTCAATTCTTCTTCACAAACTTTTCCGAATGTCGAGGCACTATAATTATAAGGTGGACTAAAGTCTGAATCATACTTAAACCGAGTCAGATTGATATCCTGTATAGAAATTTTTAATTCTGTCCCTGTATTGCCCAATTTAGCTGATTATTTTATATACTGTTACCAAGGGAACATTTAATCTCCATGCAATTCACTTCCTGTATCTGTTACTATACTGGTGTTTATCAATATCTGGTTTCCTTCTCCAGGACTTCCTCTTCTAGTAGTTGTATCGTTTTTATTTCCGAAAGTCTTGAGGCTCAGGTTCCTTATAAACCTCCTCAAGTCAAAAAACAGTTCAAATGGTGTGATGTCATATGTAGGCACCAATTACAGTCCTTTTTGCAGCATTTTAACTTCTATTTCTGTTAGACTTTTGTTGGATAAATTACATTTATTTCTCCTCTGTGGTTCTCCACCTCCCCATTCCTAGTCCTCTGTGGGTTTGTTCTTTTCTTCCATCAACGCAGAGTTCTTTTTGCCCCTGTGTTCCTTGGATCCATTTGGGATTCTAGAAACTCATTGTTCTGGGTGTTCTTAAGTTCAATTGCAGGCCTGGGTCTGGGTTGAGTGGTGTCATGTCCTCCTTAAAAAAAATCTTCAGGTACCTCACTATCTGACCCACTGGTACTTGTAGATATATAGTCTGAGGGACATGGGGAGGACCTACGAGTTTTCAGCAAAGATTTGGTCTGATTTATCTTGTTTTTTTATAATTCCCCTTTTTGTTATTTCTATTTGATTTAGGCCAAATAAAGACATTTTCTAATGCATCATTTCTATCCCTCTCAGTTTTTTTTTTTGTTCTTTTAATTTTTCATCCTGTTTGTCCAGTTTTTTTTTTTTTTTTTTTTATTTTCTTTTGTTGCCTGCTCTTCTTTTTGTTTTAACTTCCTGTAGGGAAGGTTATTGTCTTTTATAACCTTTTATAATGCATTTACTTAAAGCAGTTGAGCCCTCTTGTTGTGCTTCCTATCAGTATATACAAAACTCCTCTTTCTAGGGACATGGATATGTTGTTCATCCACACTTATTGGCAGGTATCCTTGCCGCTTTAAATCTTGCCGGAAGGTCTTCAAGCTGGCTCCTCCCACCCACCCGGGTGGTATAACTCTCGGCTCCGCCCCATGACGCCAGATCTTCCTTACCGCTTGGAAGCTCAGGTTCCCTCCTTAACGCTCTGCGTTTACGACTAGTTCCTATTTCTTCTGTTTCTGCGAATTTGAGTTTTTGCTAAAAGACTTGGTCTTGATCCCTCTGGCTACGATGGACAAATCGACTCCGGTTTGGAGATGCCCCTGCGAATCAGAAGATGTCTCGGATGGATCCACACTCCACGTGTGTCTGCTGTTTGGGCCTTGAGCACGACCGCGGGACTCGCGACCTGTGCTCTTCGCTACCGACCTCGTCCTCGAAGACCGTGCTGCCCGATTGCAACTGGGCGTCCCGAGGCGTTCCCTCGGTGAAAGTCTAAGGAGCCCGATGCGCGCAGTGTCGCGGCAAGGCAGGCTCAGCGGATCAGCTCGAGCAGATGATCGCCCTCGAAGAGGAGGCGGCGCGGGCCGTATCTTCCTCGGCCGCGGCATTTATCCCGCTCTCTCTGGGTTCTTCCTACACAGCTTCATTTAAGGAGCTTTGTCTGTCCCTCTCCACTAGGGGAGAAGGGCCAATGTCTGCTGGACCTTTTTCTCTGTCCAAAAAGAGGGACAAAGGTAAATCCCTCCATCGACGCTCTTGGGAGGGGGAAAGGTCCCTCTCCCCGAGTAGTCTACCGTCGACTTCGGTTGACCGCTCGGCTTCGACCACTGGCCTCACGGTGCCCCGTCCAGGTCAGTCCACTGAGACTCCTGTCGCAGAAGTCGAATTTTCTCGACCCGTTGGGCGGGCTGTCGCCTATAGAAGCAGATTCCTCTCTCCGGTTCCCCGGAAGTCGAGGATCCCGTGGGCTTGCCTGTGCCTCCGGTTCCGGAGCCCTCGGATGAACCCTCTGAGCCGAAGGGAGTGCCAGTTCCTGCCGACACTTCCCTGCACCGACCTCGGAAGAGCCGAGGCTCTCGGTCTCGGTCTTCTTCGCGGTCTCGGCACCACCGTGGCGGGCGTCGCCGCAAGTCCTCGACTCCTCCCCTCCTCGGATGAGGAGGCTTGGCGTAAGATTCGTCGGAGTGCAGGGACCTCATGTGGCAACAGCTCCTCCTGACCGGGGTAAGCGATGCAGTCACCTTCCCGGCCATTAAGTGGCTGTCACCGGAGCGGCCGACACAACCCCTCGACTTACCCGAGGAGCCTGTACCCAGGCCGGTTGTTCAGCCAAAACCAGCTGCTCCACCGATTCTGGTGGAACCTCCGCCTCCACAGCCACTATTTGGGGCTCCGACCAGGGATTCTCGGTCGGCTAAGGGTCTACCCCATCGGCTGTCGGTTACCCTCACTCCCGACCGACCTCGGCAGGTAGAGGGTGGCTCAGGCCATAGGCAGCTCTTCGAGGACTCGTCTGAGTCCGAGGATAATTCCTCCTTTTTCTCCAAGCGACTGGACTTGGAGTCCTCAGGAGGACAGTCAATGGGCGATAGCCGTCGTCCTTCCTAGGACTGCTTGGCTCATCTCGGGTCCACGAGATGAAGCTCGATCCCGTTTAAATGGGCCAGAATATCCCCTCACGGAGATTCTGGACCGGATCTCCAACGGAGGCCTTTCCAGTACTCGAGGCCATAGTGGGTCCGGCCCTGGGCTTTGGCAGCGCCCTGCTTCCTGTCCTGCGCCTTGGCCAGGATGGCCAGGAAAGCTCCGGTCCCTACGGTTCCTGTCCGGTTTTCGAGCACCCTCTGCTGAAGGGTTGGTTACCAACAGCGTTTTCCCACGCCCGGCAACACCAGGGATGTGGACAAACCTCCCGACAAGGAATCCAAGAAATTGGATTATGTCGGGCGAAAAGTCTATGCTGCGTCCTCTCTCGGCCTTCGTCAGGCCAGTTCGGCCGTCCTCATGGCACATTTTTCTCATGCCCTGTTGGGCTCCCCGGATGAGGTCATTCCTCATCTCCCCGCGGATCTGCAGACTACGGTCAAGTAGGTGCGGGACCAGGGCAGGGCAGTGGCCAAACAGCAGCTCCAGACTGCTTTGGATATTGGGGACTCATGTGCCAGAGTCGGTGGCGGCGCAGTGGCTATCGTCAGCAGGCTTGGCTGAGGATATCCACCTTTAGCGCCGGATACCCAGCACAAGTTGGCGGATGTTCCCTTTTGGGGACTGACCTCTTCGACCCTGGGGTGGAAGGTCACCTGCAGAGGATCGAGAAGTCAATGCTACCTTGGACTCAGTCTCTTCCGCTCAGAAGGACAAGGCCACAAACACAGCCTAAGCCCTTTTGTCCTTCTGCCCCCAGCCCTGCCCAGCAGCGTCAGGGCCAGCAGGCTCGCCTTGGCATCCCAAACCCAAGCCGCGGCTTCCTCTAACAGGAGGCAGGGAGGAAAAGGCCCAGGAGGTCCCTCGCTGGTCCTCCTCCAAGCCTGCCCAGTGACGGGCTGAGGGGTGTCGCCCCCATCCCCGTCACCTTACCCCTGGGTCCCCTCGTGGGGGGACGGCTCCGGCACTTCCGTTCCGCCTGGTCCGCTGTTACCACGGACAGGTGGGTTTTGGAGGTGATGGGAAGAGGCCTGCCTCTAGAATTCGAGCAGGCACCGCCCTTCAGAGCCGTCGCCCCTCGGGGGGCTTCGGGGTCCCCAGCCTCGCTGGCGGCTCGTCGAGCTGACATCGCTCTCCTCCTCCAGAAGGAGGTGATAAGAGGTGGAGGACCTCCTTCAGACCAGGGTTTGTGTCCAGGTACTTCCTGGTTCCGAAGCAGACGGGGGCTGGCGCCCCATTCTCGACCTACCGCGACCTAAACAAGTTCCTAAGGTCTCGAACCTTCAGGATGGTCACTCTGGCTCAGATAATACCATCCTTGGAGCAGCGGCGTGTGGTTCTGCTCTCTGGATTTGCAGGCCCAGCGTTTTTCCGTCCCTATCCGTCAAATCTCACCAGAGATTCCTTAAGCTTCCGGCGGAAGGATCCCTTTTCGAGTTCCAAGCCATGCCCTTGACTCACCTCCAGCTCCCAGGGTCTTCACCAAATGCATGGCAGTGGTGACAGCATTCCCTCTTGGCGCCGGGGGTCGGGTGTACCCTTACCTGGGCGACTGGCTGATAGCAGCTCCCTCCAGGCAGGAGGTGGAGTGGTCCAGAGATCTGGCCCTCCAGGTCTGCTCTAACTAGGCCTCCTTATCAACGAGGCCAAGTCGAACTCGAGCGAAGCAGGTGATTCTGTTCATCGGGGAACAGCTCGACTCTCTTGAGCCAGGCAGCGTCCCAGCGGACAGGGCCGAGGTTCTTTCCTCCTTTGCCCAATCATTTCTGGTTGGGCAATTCATCTCCCGGGACTTCCTCCGCCTCCTGGGTCTCATGGCGGCCTGCACCAGCGTGGTCCGTTGGGCCGCTGGAACATCGCCCCTTCAATGGGGACTGGCCAGCCAGTGGTCACAATGCTGCAATCCTTTGGACCACTGTAGTCGGTGACACAGGGGATGTGGAAGCTCTCCAGTGGTGGATCGCTCCAGGTCATTTGCAGAGGGCATCCTGCTCGTCCGCCCGAGCCGACGGTCTCTATCGACCGATGCCTCTCTGATGGGTTGGAGTGCCCATCTGGGGAACACCGGCCCATGGCCTCTGGTCCCCGCGGGAGTCCCGATGCCACATCAACCTGCTGGAGCTCCGAGCGGTCCGCCTAGCTCTCACCGCCTTTGCTCCGTTCCTCCGGGGTCAAGTGGTCAGAGTCCAGACGGACAACACCACGACCATGTACTATCTAAACCGCCAGGGCGGGACGCGCTCCATGCTTCTATGCAAGGAAGCTCTCCGCATTTGGTCACTCGTGCGCAGCCTGGAGGCGGATCTCCTAGCCATTCATGTGGCAGGAGCCTCCAACACCCTGGCCGATGCCCTGAGCCGGATAGGGGCTGCATCCCACAGTGGTCTCTCTCGCCGGAGGTTGTACAGCATCTGTTCTCCCATTGGGGCACACCTCAGGTGGACCTGTTTGCCTCCAGGGAGAACGTGAAGCTGAGACTGTTCCATGCCGCCCCCCAGCAGGGCTCGCTGCAGGGGGATGCCTTCTCGAGGCAGTGGACCCCGGGCCTCTTCTACGCCTTTCCCCCATTTCCCTTGATCCACAAGGTGCTTCTCAAGGTGAGGAGGGACAAGGCGCAGGTGATTCTGATAGCCCCAGACTGGCCTCGCCAGTTCTGGTATCCAGATCTCCTCAGTCTCAGCTCCAGGACTCCGCGGCAGCTTCCAGCTCGCCCGGACCTGCTCTGAGTCAATCAGGGGAAGGTGTTCCATCTGGACCTTCAATCCCTGCACCTGACAGCCTGGTTCCTGAGCGGCTAGAGTTCCAGGCCTTGGGTCTTTCCGACGAGGTCCTCAATGTAGTTGAGGTGTCCCGTAAGGAGTTGACCAGAAAATGCTATGCCTTCAAATGGAAAAGGTGTTCCATTTGGTGTCAGGGCAAGGGCTTGGACCCTTCCTCCTGTTCCTTGGCAAGCATCTTGGACTATTTATGGTCCCTTTCTAATCAAGGGCTTAGGTCGGCGACCCTAAGGGTGCACCTGGCAGCCATCTCTGCTTTCAGGCGGGCCAGGAAGCAGTCGGTGGCCTAGAGAGAAGGTGGTCTGCGCTTTTTCAAAGGCCTTGATCACATTTCCCTCCGGTCCGAGAACCTCACCTCCGTGGGATCTACTGCTGGTACTGGCAAAGCTCATGGGCAAGCCATTCGAGACCTATGCACAGGTGTGCTCTCTCTCACCTGTCGTGAAGACCGCCTTCTTGGTGGCTATCCGTCAGCCAGAAGGATGGAGAGCTCCAGGCGCTCCATCGAGTCTCCTATTTGGTCTTCCACAGGGACAAGGTTGTCCTCGCGAAACCACCGAAATTCCTTCCGAAGGTGGTGTCGGAGTTTCACCTTAACCAGGTGTTGACTCTGCGGTGTCTACCCCAATCACACCTCGGAGGCCGAATAGGCTCCATACTGGACCCTAGAGGCGCTCGCCTATTACAAAGGCGCCACGGCTGAAATTCCAGGAGAGGTTCGCCAGCTGTTTGTCACCTCGCTGAAGCCGCATCTGGCAGACCTGCAGCCAAGCGGACGATAAGCAGGTGGGTCACCTCCTGCATAGATCTCTGCTATAGTTGACGGGCATGGAGCCTCCCAGAGGGATAAGAGCTCATTCTACCCGCCATACTGCTGCATCGGTGGCTGCTTCCAGGGACGTCCCTATCCAGGAAATCTGCAGGGCTGCTACCTGGAAGTCAGCAAACACCTTCATTACCCATTACCACATCGACCTTGAGTCAGCGGGATGCTGGTTTTGGGGCCTCGGTTCTCAGTCTCTCTTTCCCAAGTAAGTATTGAGGTGTCGTCTTGCCTCCCTCCTCCCGGAGAACTTCTAGGAGTCTGCCAATAAGTGTGGATGAACAACATATCCATGTCCTAGAAATACAGGTTACTCACCTGTAACAGGAGTTCTAGGAATGGTATATATTGTTCATCCATCCCCGACCTCCGGCTTGACGCTGGCCTGAGCCAAGCGGGCCAGATCCTGGCGTCATGGGGCGGAGCCGAGAGTTATACCACCCGGGTGGGTGGGAGGAGCCAGCTTGAAGACCTTCCGGCAAGATTTAAAGCGGCAAGGATACCTGCCAATAAGTGTGGATGAACAACATATACCATTCCTAGAACTCCTGTTACAGGTGAGTAACCTGTATTTTTTGACCATACCCTGCCCTCTTTGTGACTCTTAATCCCCTTGGTATTCTTTCAACTTCTATGCCAGAAATGGTGTCTGGCTTTAACAGCCATCTTCTCTAGCTGTAAAAATGCTCCCACAATGTTTATTTCATCTTCCCCTGGACTTATCCTGTTTTCATTTGTATTGCCATTCACTGTTATGTAGCTCCTTCACAAAAAAAAAAAAAAAAACCCTCCTCACCTTGTATCTTGAAGAGCAGGTCCTGTAAGCCGCTCTGCCAAGTGGCACAGACAACCAATGCTTGCGTTATCTTTCTTTAATCTAGATACCACAGAATTGTTCTTCCCTATCATTGAGGCTGCATAGTCTGAGGAAAATGCACCCAGATTGTCTGGTGGAATGTCAAATCATTTTAAAGCATCCATCAGAGAATTATACATTGCTTCTCTAGTACCTGAAGTACATTCTGGCATATAAAGGAATTTTACAACATTCCTTCTCATGGACTCATCAAAGTAGCCCAGTAAAATAACTAAGTTTTTCTGTGCCCATATCTGTGCTTTGGTCCATGTAAACACAAAATGGGACTGTCCGACACATGGAAGCAACATCTTGCTGGTATTATTCCCCCCAAGCATATCCCTTGTAATGCAGGATGTCTTGGTTGCCCCAAATGACATTTCCTTACAACTTCTGGCTCTAAGCAGTACTTTTTCATACATTTCAGAATGTGGTCTGCTGCAGCAAATGACAAGTTATGTTCTGCTACCACCTGAACAAAGGCAACTTCAGCTTCAGTGACTTTATTGCTGGTTAGTGCTACAAAAAATTCTGTGACCTTCCTCCCACTGGCATGTTTTGTGTTCTGAATGTCTTTAGGTGTGGTGTTTTATGATATCTGAATGACCTCCATGACGAACAGTTAAGTCACATATACAGGTTTTGCAGAACGTGTAAGTTGGTCCCAGTTTGCTCTCTCAAACCCAATCAAAGGTCAATTTCCAACTGCTCTGGAATGAGTAGTATCGTTTTTTCTTATTCTCTGGTGTTTGAGCCCCATTGTTTTCATTGTCTGCGTCATCAAAATGATCAGGTTGCATTTTCAGACTAAGCAGGTCAATGGCAAAATGGAATTAGGTCATGGCAAAAACCACAGACTGTGCCAGGCCAGACAATGTAAAAAAAAAAAAAAAGAAACAAAACTGGAAAAACAGAACAAACCAAAAACAAACAAAAAAAGAAATGGAAAAATAATTTCCTCCTGAAGACAAAAACAAAACGGCAAAATCAGTCTTCCAACTTCCAGGGTTAGATTTTAACATCGTTTTACTAGCCCAAAACCTTGCAAATTGTCCACGGCTAGTGCAACTAACCCTCTACTTGTCAGTCTTGACTAGTGCAGGTTTTCCATGGCTGTTGACGGAGTTAATTAAAAATGCCCCTATTTTAGCAGGCTCTAGTTCTTGTGGTAATCTGTCTCCGTGGTCCAGATGGCCTGGTGTGATTAACACCACCTTATGAGTTGCAGTTATCTGGCAGTTCAAGAGGAGTAGCCCACAAAAGGCTCACTCCGAGTCATTATTACTCTACTGTTACAACTTTCAGCTAGTGTCCAGTGTATGATCAAGGGCAAAAGCTGTTAATTCATTAGCTTCCAGTTTTCTGAAAGTGTTTGACAATTTGTCTCCCATTATTAAGACAAGTGGCTCTCCTTTTGCTACATTTGAGTATGGGTATCCAACATTTCAGTGACAAAATGCTAAGAAGTATACAGAGTCTGCTCTGCAGGTGATGGGTTTTATCCCAGCCTCACCATAGCTGCTCCCTCTCCTCTCTAAATCTCTCAATGCTGTGTACTTTGCCTGGGCACCACTGCAGACCAGACTCCGAAATGACTTTCTGTAGACCTACAGCTGCCATTACTGGCAAGTATAGGGGTCCCCAGCTCTTCTAAATGGACTATGCCAGCCAATGCCATCCATACAGACCCATCCTTATCCTAACCAGCAGGTGCTTTTATTCTAAAAGAAAAGCTTTGAATCATGTATGGTACAAAAAATACCTTAATAAAATACATAATTTGAAAGGCTGAAATAAGCATTCTTGTGGTGCATACATCATTCTATATAGAAACAAGGGTTGTATAGTATCCTGCATGCATGTGTATTGTTGAACATTGCCTGATGAAAGGAAAAAGTTAAAATCTGTTATTGTGCATAACATGTTAAAATCAATACTTTTAAAAGTAAAAATGTCAAAGTTGTTTGTTTCCCAAGCCCCTTTGGTTTACGTAGCCCGCTCCCCAAAGAAATCATAGATGTGCTTCTGGCTCACTTCCAGAAGTTTAGTGCTTCAGTTGATCACAGGGTGGGGGCTGATACTAACTTTCTCTCTCTCTCCACACCACAACATTCTCACTTCTGTGTGACACAGCACTTAAACAACTAGGGGACCAGAGAGGTAATACAGAAACATAGAAGTTGACAGCAGATAAGGACCCCAAGGTCCATCCAGTCTGCCCATTTTTTTCTACCTTATGAATAGTGGTGGGGGAAGTGGGCTCAATCTGCTCTGCAAAGGATTTCGCGGAGCACAGGTGGATTCGCGGAGTGCTCCGCAACGCGAAGCGGAGTACTTTGCGTTATAATGAGGAACGTGAAGTGCATTGAAAGCAGTGACTTCACGTTACTCCACCTCCACTGGTCACTACTATTTCAATTCTAAGGCGAAGTACACCGGTGGAAGTTCACTTTGCCTTATTTTTGAGCTCCGAAAGCGGATTTTGCAGTGATTCATGGGAGTTCAGGTCATATGGGCTCTATATTGATCTATACAGCCTAAGTTTGGGGTAGTACAAGTAGGAAGGAGTAGGAGACAGTGTGCTCGGATACCTGCCTGTAGGAATCTTTTAAAAGCTGTTCAAAAAGCATTTTTGCTTTTTTGGGGGGGAATCAAACTGTAGTTAATTGATTGTAGGAAACCCTCCTGTGCTCACATCATCAAGCGTTTTTGTTTGTGTGTGGATTCTGAATGTAAATTTACAACACTGAGTGTGTGTGTGGTGAAAGACAGTGAAGTGTGCTGTGCGGGGGAGGGGCATATCTGTGTGTAGGTAGATTTAAGTTGGAGAACTAGTGATTTCTTTGTGTTTTGGTTATATATATTTCTGTTATATAACTGTGTTACTGTACACATAGTAAAATGGTCAGTAATAGTAAACATTTTCTTGATGTTTGTTGTGCGAATGTGGTGCAGCATTTCATAAGGTCGTTTAAATTACAAATTTACATTACATGGCAGTACACTGAACTTTTGCATTTGCATCGCATTCCTCATTCAGCATTGTACACGAAGTGTTCTGTGTTGTGTGTAGTGTCGCGTGCATCAAATGTAATACACCTTTTAAAATTTGTGACACAGATTAGTGTAAGTGCAACTAAGCGCAGCAGTGTGAACCTGCTATCCACTGCAGCTGCCTGATTTTGTACTGCGATCGTGTTCTTAGTTTTGCTGCTTGTAGTGCCGTAAAAATCAGCACCGTCTGTATTGAGTGCTCCCCACCCACTCCTACATTGCAAAGGTATTTTTTTTACCAGACTGGATTGTTTTTGTGACCCCATCAGCACCACTGGTTAAAGAAGTTGTTTTAATTCCATGACAGTGTCACAACACAGTAATCTCTTATCTGTTGCTGAAGCCACAGTTGTTTATTTTGCTTCACATCCAGCCAGCGTCCCTCCAGTCAAAGTGAATGTATCAAAATCTGAATTTGGTAATAATATTTGTGGTTGATCCCCCAAAATGCCTGCAAAGAGACATGCAAGTAAAAATGTTTCTGGCCATGACAATGTTGGCAGTAAGATGGTCTGTGGGCGTGGTAGTAGTATGCGGACGGAGAAGTGCATTGCTGATGTGAGGAAAGTTATTTCTCCTGAAATGTTTTGTACAGCCCAATCAGTAGCTTCACTGAGAGTTGGAGGAGATGATGTTTTCCCAGTCGGTGGTGTTAGTGTTAGTGGTGGTGAAGGTAGTATTAGCACTGTTGCGTCAAGTTCTAATTCCGACCAGTGTACTATATCCAAACATACTGAGTGTGAAGCAGTGCAAGTGAGTGACAGCATAGATGTCATACTTCCCAGTAACATCCCATTAACTGAACCAGATTCTGATGATCATGTCAACGATAGCATACAATGTGATATTCCATCCACCGTGGCACTTAACGTCACACATTTTCCATGCAATGATTCACAGTGTGGTGAAAAAATATCAGGTGATGGTGGTGTAGATGCTGATGATGAATGTGATGTTGTTGCAACATGCAGTCCACATGTTAGCATCCAAGCAGAAGATGTGGATGTGTGTGACAGTGACGTTGATGAATATGGTGATGTAACTGACCCCAGTTGGGAACCGGAGAAAAAGAAATTAAAAATGGCTGTATTTGAATCTGTTTGCAGGAATCCGCCCCGTAAAAACTTGTGATTTACGGTTTTAGTGGATGATGAGGAGGAGGAGGAGGATGACGACACAGTAATCAATATGATAGGTAGACGTGGTGGTCAGTTGCAGTCCAGGTGTGCAGTGCCAGAAGCGTCCGTGCCTCTCCCCAAACTTCAGTGCTTAAAATAACAGACTTAAATAAGCCACATCATCATGGACATGTTAAAAGCAGAGCATCACAGTCCCTTGTTTGGGATTTTGTTCAAGTTGCAAATGATGATTCAGTTGCAATCTGCCAGGTTTGCCATGTGCGTGTGAGTCGAGGTAAAAAGGGGAGCCATTTTGGGACAGGAGGACAGCATACGCATTTTAAGAATAGAAACTTGGCTCTGTGGACCCAGCACAAACTGGCAGCTAATACCAGACTTGGGCGTTCACCCGTATCACCGGTGGCAACCATAGCCAGCATGTTATCCCCTTCCATGACTGTTAAACCCAGTAGGAAATTAAACGTGTGCAGTAGTGCGGCAATAAGAGCAGAGGATTACTACAGACATGATGAGATAGAGGACCATAATGACTTTGAAATTTTATCCAGTGCTGGTGAAAGTAGCAGTTTTTGTGGTGTTGGTGGTGATGAATGCAGTATGTCTAGTGCAAGTGGTACATCAATCCCAGTTGGCAAATCTGGAGAAAGAACATAATTTCTGGGTTTGTCATCATCACCTGTGCCACCGTCTTCATCAAATGTCCACACTCCACCCCCTGCCAATGCCATTCATCACAGAGCACAACCATTTGTGACCAACACACCCCGTGTAAAACATTTATCAGCCCACGTTAGAGTGTTTTTGTGCATAAGCTGAAGTACCCCCCAATCACACAGTGTCACGTGAACTTAATGCTGCTGTAGCGGAAATGCTGGCAATCGATATTTTGCCCTTCTCCTTTGTGGAGAATTCTGGGTTCTGGCGGTTTGCTGCCTGTGCCTGTCCAAAATAGAAAGTCCAATCCAGGGCATACTTTTCTACCCGTGCTGTTCTCAAGTCATTCGGCACTGTCTCAGACTCTGTAAGACATGCCCTTCAACAGTCCTCCTCTCCATTCATCCATTTAAGTATGGATATGTGGGCCGGCCCGGTGGCGCTGAGGGTTGAGGCGCTGGTCGCTACACCTCGCGCCACGCCGGCGACCCATGTTTTGGAACGAGCACGGGTTGCCGGGGGTCGGCGGGGAGGAGATGGATTGAGCGTCCGGAGGACTGCTCTCCATCTCCGGGTTGGGGGGATTTAGGCGGCCGGTGCTTGCCTGACCCCTAGCGGAGGCTGGGGATCAACAGCACGCAGCCGGAAAGAGGGGAGGCGGGACATGGCAGATGCTTGACTAGTGCGCGCACGCTCAGTCACTGGCGTCATTGCACGCTACGCCCGCCTGGGAAGAAAATTGAGAAAAATGGAGCCCGGCAGCACGATGTCGTTCCCCGGCGCCATTCCCGGAGGACGCCTCCCTGGCATGGACCTGTTCGGGTGGGTTGAGTCGCTCCCCACCACCCTGCCATGAAGGGTAAGTCGCAGTGCGGAAGGGAGGGAGGGTCTCATGTCCGAGGATGGCGCCGGAGGAGCGACCGGGCGCTGGCCAGAGCTTCTGTGGAGAGAAATAATATCCAAAAAAAAAAAGTATGGATATGTGTACAAGTGGCAAAACAGTGGGGAGTTCATATCTGTGTATAACTGCACACTGGTCGCAGGTGCCAGGGGTTGTTTGTGATGCTGGCAGTATGAATATTCAGTGCAGGAAGGTGGATTGTCGCGGTAGCAATCTTCCTGGAATTCGCCAGCATGCAACAATAGCTATGCACAGTGTGACCTGTTCACACACTGACTGAAATTGACAGATGGCTAAACCCTTTGTCCCCGAGAGCTGGGTTCATATTAAGTGACAATGGGTCACATGTGGTGAAATGCATCACGGATGGTGGTTTTTTCGTATTCCATGCATGGCCCACTGTTTAAATCTTGTGGTTCAGGAGTTTCTGCAGCACCCTGACATAAAGGAAATATTGACCATTGCACGACGTATCTGCTCTCACTTTTCAAGATCTGGAAAGGCCTGTGACCAACTGCGGCAGTTGCAGATACAAAACAGCCTGCCTCAGCACCGCTGGAAGTTGTCACCCAGTGGAACTCCACGTTATACATGGCAGAGAGGTTGTATGAACAATACAAAGCTTTCTCAGGATATCTTGTTATGCACACTAGCCGTGACAGTTCTGGGTTCTCCATGTCTGACGACTGAACAGTGGCACCTCATGGACTCTGTAATCATTTTGCGGCCTTTTGAACATGCCACACAGGCAGTGAGTGGCGAGTCTGCCTCCATTAGCCAATCAAATCCACTGCTGCAGATGCTGAGGCAGACATTAGTGAAAGTACAGCATAGCCTTGATGTTGCCGGAGACAGTGCTAGCAGTATGTTGCTACAACACATGCTGACAGTATTCGACCAGAATCATCACATTGTGAGCATTCAGCGTAGTGACAACTTTGCCATGGCAACAATGCTGGACCCATGATACAAACGTGGAATTGCATCAGTACTGGAGGGAGGGCCTGAACAGGTAAAAAATATCAGTGGCCAACTGGTTCACTTGGTTCATGAGGCACAGAAGTCACATGCCAAGGTTTGCAAACCTCAGCAGCATAATCTAGCTGAAGGTGTAGCTGGAGGACCAGCAAGCATATCATGCAAGAGTAAGGGGACTGCAGTTCCTGGTGGTCTGTCATCCAAAGTGGTTGGCATCAACCCGCTTTTGGAGGCTTTGTCCCAAGTGGGTATTTGTGAAATCAATGATTCCGGGGAACAGGCTGATGCATCAACAATTGGACTTAGTGCAGCACAGAGCGTAGTTGAGTCATATTTGTCTGAAAACAGGCATCTGACAATAAGTGAAGATCCTCTTTTGTACTGGAGTGGAAAGGCCAGTGAATGGCCAGAGCTGACTGCAGTGGCACTGAAGTACCTCACATGCCCACCCTCCAGTTTAAATGTTGAGAGGGTATTCAGCGCATCAGGTACAATAGTCAGGGATTGTCGGACAAACCTGTTTCCTGCAAATGTTAGTTTGCTAACATTCATTAAAATGAATGAGAAGCACATACCAGCACATACTGCAACCTCGGTATTCGTACCTCGGCCTAGTCATGGTGGTCTTGCTGATGTGGAAATGGAGCATCCTGGTGGCACTGGCAGTGGCTGCCTGAAACGGCCCACCACTGACGTAGATGACGACACAATGGAGAAAGAATTTCCCAGTGGTCAGACTTCAGACATCGATGACTGTGAGGCAGTTTTCTTCTGAGGATGATGATGTGTTAATGTTGGCAGGTTTTAACTACAGTATTTAAAGGAGGTGTACCCACCACCACCCGGACCACTACCACGGGACTGATGTTATCAAGTCTGCTGCCACCATGAGTCTGTCTGCCCCCACGGACCACCACCAGGACTGATGTTATTCAACTCTGCTGCCACCATGAGTCTGTCTGCTCCCCCACGGACCACCACCACCACCGGACTGATGTTATGCAAGTCTGCCACCAAGAGTCTGTCTGCCCCCCATGGACCACCAGTGCACCACCACTACCAGCTTCTTAATATTTAAACCATAAAGTGAGTATGTGCACTCATGTTTGTTATGCTGCCTCACTTCCTTAAGTTGTCTGTTTTGTTTTCTGTAGCTTTTCAGAGCTGCAGTGGCAAAACACATACAGTACACTACTTTTGTTTCTTTTACAGGAGAACAAAAACAGGCTCCATCGCTAATACTCGTTGGGAAAGAGCTATATCGTACAAAGAGGAACTGATGTAATGTCCATGTGAAATCCATTCTGTTAAGTATGAAGACTTTATTTCATCCATTTCATTGCTTTGTAAAGACTGCTGCAAATATTGCACACAACAGGTTGTCTTAGTAGTTGACAAGATGTGTCTCTGAAATGTAACTTGACAATAGGGATTGAGATTTGAGAACCTGGCCGGCCCGGTGGTGCTGAGGGTTGAGGCGCGGGACGCCACACCTCACGCCGTGCCGGCAACCCGCGTTCAAGAATGGACTTAGGTCGCCGGGGGCTGGCAGGGAGAAGGAAGGATTGAGCATCCCACAACAGCTCTCCTTCCTTCGGGGTGGGCTAGGGATATGCGCCGCACTGCAGTGACACCCAGCGGAGCATGGGTGTTCTGCAGGTATGGGCATTAACATATGGGGAGCCGGCAGACGCCTGCACGCCAGTGCATTAACATCATTGCACGTCGGGCTCTCTAGACAGGAAAGGAGGAAAAACATCTCCTAAGCCTCCTAGATATGTGACCACTATTCTTGCTCCTTCACCACCCGCTGTCTAATAAGGGGCAGACTCCGCTGTCGGCTCGATCACTCGGAGAGAGGAGGTTCCCTCCTCACCCGCCTGGGGTAATCCAGGCCATCGAGGGACCTCCAGATTCGAGAGTGTGTGGCACTCTAGGAGCAGATCTCCAGGGTAGTCGGTAGGGTCGGAGAGCAGAGCACCTTGGTGGCCTGAAGGAGTGGAGGTTAGGAGACAGTAGAGGCACAGAAAAATAGAAAGTTAAAAAAAAAAAAAAAAAAGGTTTGAGAACCAGGGAGGGACACATAACAATGAAGCTGTAACTTTTAACAAGTCATTCATTTCTTTTTTTAGGAAAATTTGCGATACTTTGTTGTTCTGTCAAAGTGGCCTTATCCCAAAAAGTTCTTCAACATCAGGAACACCCTTCCCCTGATCCGGGCTTGGGCACACATGCAACATGCAGAAGTCGTTTCATTCGATGACCATGACCATCATTAACAACCAGACTCCAGAAGGATGCAGATGAAATCTGTGAAGAAGTAAAAAAAATAAGAAACCATTACAGACAAAACTGAAAATATGATCCCCCCCGCCAAAAAAAAAAAAAAAATACTTACCTTCATGTGCTTGAGAGTTATCCGTTTTCATTGAACTGCAAAAAAATTCTCATTGAGCTGGAATGTGCACAGCAACACTTTGGAGTCACCTGCGTGATGCAGAACAATAGCATGAGTACATGTCCATGTCAAGTTCAACCCCCCTCATCATCACCTGCAAAATACACAACTATGTATCTACTCACCAAGGATACTATTAGTGTACATCCAAAGGGCACCTTTCAATCCAGTTGAGATGATCACATTTCATTTGGTGGAATCGGCTCGCACAACACATTGGACCAGCAACACGAACCTCACAGTCATCATTTTATACTGGGGACGGGGTATGTGCTGAAACAGTCTCATTCCACTTCATTACCACTTGTCAATTTTCTGCACACAAGGAGGATGCACTGTGGACCTGCAGGAAAAATCTGGGGACTCTGCCACTTTTGTGTGTTCTGTGATTGTTGCTGTGAGCTCATAGTCATGATGTCATAGTGACATTTTTACAATTAAAGCAGCATTGCAAGAATGTCCTCACAGTTCTGAACTACTTTTTTATGCTACTTTAAATTGCCACAGCAACTACTACTTACGTACGAGTCGTCAGTGACTTGAATGATACAATTCTTCTCACAGTTTATTTCTGCTTCTCTTACTCCTACTTTTTTTCATGTATGAAAACAAAATGAGCAAGTCTTCCAATATTGTTCCGAACAGCTTTGTATTTATTTGCAGCTGCTTTTCAATAACCATTGTTCCATGGTGTCATATAAAACACTGACTGATGCATAACTGTTAGTTAACAACAGAAGTGACACATGAGAACTACTTGATGTGATGGAGAAAAGCAGAGGAAAACAATGACAAAGACCTGGTCACACTCAATGTCAGCAGCACCAATTTAAAAGGAATGCCCCTTTCATTATTTTACACATGAAAAAAGGTAGTACAACACACTCAACTACTGCAAATTATCGTATCATTCCAGTCAGTCAGGATGTAAGTAAGGGAAGTTGTAACATAGCATTAAAAAATATAGGTCAGAGTTGTCAGATTGTTGTGCTGCTGCTTTACAGACAGTCACCACATTACGTAGTTATGGTGATGCACATAAACTAATATGTGGGGGCATTACTACCACTGCAATATTTCTTGCTCCACAGAGTGCAATATATGTCTGTGAAAACCACCCATAATTTCATTACAGTGAGTCACATGACAGAGGAATTAATCTGAAAAGCAACCCACATTTGTGCCACACTTCCTCAGCAACGTTAAGGCGTGATGGCGAGAGGCAAGAGTGCATGCTCCACTATACTGAATGTCCAGCAGCTGTCCCAAGCAATGTTTCCTAATGTTATAAGGTTCACTTTGTGGTGAAATGTGGGATGTTTCCACTACCAAGGCTCTTCTTACTGGAAACGTGGCCACACATTTCACAACAAACTGACCATTAACATAAAGAAACATTTGCAAACCTGCACAGTCAGATATTCACTGTAAGGAGCACGCACACGCGTTCTTCAGAATGTGGGCAGATTTTCAGAATGGGAATGCCTCTGTCACATGACTCACTGTAATGCAGTTACGCATTGTTTTCAAAAAAATGTATTGCACTATGTGGTGCAAGAAAGATTCCCCAGGAAGGGAAAATGTGTATGATTTAATAACAACAAACAAAAAACACACAACAAAAGTACAACACAGTAGTGGGGTGGGTGGGGGTAGAAAACAATACCTGGACTTACTATGGCCATGGGATGCTGTGGTGGTCCAGCAGCAGATGCAGCACTGAAAATATTTGCTGCTACTGTGCTTCCACTCTGGTAACCTGCTGTTCCAAATTAATGAAATGCTTCTCGTTTTCCTCCAGTGCTGCCCACACCAGGAGGAGGTCAGACTGGCTAACAGGGACTGTGCCGGGGTCCACTGCAGCGGGTAATCCAGGTAGTGGGGCTGGTGGTGGACAGGGTGGTGCTGGTGGCTGTGGTGGCAGTGGTGGTGGTGGAGCACCTGATGTAGCTCTCCTCCTGCTGCTGCGAGGCACATCTCCCACCCCAGCAGCACCCTCAGCCACTGCCAAGGAAGGGCCAGCAGGTGGATGCATGGCCCCTTCCGTGGCAGCCTGCCACTCTGCCCTGTGGTGATTCATCATATGGGTGCACTGGCCACCGGTCCCCAAATGTGCCCCGGGGGGACCAAGGCGCACCAGCACATCACACACACACGGCACTGCACCACTGTGCTGTCTCCCCCCACACAATTCAAAACTCCCACACTGGGGAGCTGTGAGAGTTGGACCAGTACGACTTGGTGGCTCAGTCCCACCCACCACCACCCACTATGGCTAGGGCCACCGCCTGTGGCTGTGGAGGTGGTGCTGCTGGAGCCCCAACAACTTTTGCTAGTGGTGGTGGTGGAGAAGGTGGACGAGCAACAGCCACCAGTGGCATTGGTGCTGCTGCTGCTCCTGTTGCTTCTGCGGGGAAAGCAATACTGGCCAGAAGTTTGGAGCGGTCCAACATAACACGACTGCCCCACCCCCCATGGGTCCGCACTCCTCCCCTCCCAACGCTCCCACGTGTAAGTAAGTAAAAATTGATTTTTTAAGCGCTTTTCAATGCCAAAGCACTGTACAAATAGAAACAATTAAAATACATACATATAACATAAAACAACGTCGATAACAATATAATCACAACAAAATCACTCTCCATATGCCTTTTGAAATAAATAAGTTTTTAATTCTAACTTAAAACTCTCAACAGTCAGGCAGCTTCGTATTCCACAGGGTAGGGGCAGCGTAAGAAAATGCCCGTGCTCCACAAGTTTTTAAGCGGACCCTGGGAACCTCTAGCAATCCCTCGTCGGCGGAGAGGAGCGAGCGAGAGGGACAGTAGGGAATGAGGAGATCTTGAAGATACCGCGGTCCCTGTTCGTGTAGGGCTTTATAGGTCAGTAACCCGACCTTAAAGGTGATCCGCCACTGAACCGGCAGCCAGTGCAGTTCGCGCAGCACAGGCGTAATATGACTTCTCATAGATGTCCCAGTCAAAAGCCTGGCTGCAGGTCACGTGATGGCATCTGGCTAGAGAGCAGCTGAGTTTCTGAGCTCCTCCCGCTGGTCGCCTTTTTGTGCATTTAACTTGCCATCCTGCTCATCTTTTTGGCTAATTTATATTAATAACGCTTGGGGAAAGTTTCTACCATTATTTGGTGACTGAAGCAGCGAAAATAAACGGTTGCTGGCTTGAGATGGAGGTAGATAGCAGGCAGGCCTCAGTCAGGCACACTCCTCCTGCTTCCCCAGAGAAGGCCTCCAAGAAGCAGAGGAACCAGGCCCCTACCAGAGCTGATCGAGGTGGGGAGAAAGGGCAGCAGGTTGTACCACTATCACAGAGACAAGTTTCTTCAAGAGCTTACCCCTGAAAGATATTCTTCCAGGACTTAGCAGAAATTAAAGTAATTCATGATGATCTTTCCTAAGTCTCTACAAAGTCACAGATATGGAAGCAAGGCTAATTTCCTCAGAAGCGTGGAGGTCTAGAGCGGCAGAGTTACTGAGCTCAGACAACAGGTCAAAAATTACAGCGAAGACTAAGGATTTAGAAGGACCGAAACCGCAGAAATAATCTTTTAATTCTGGTATACCTGAGTCAGAGGAAGGCCCAGACATCATGGCCTTTCTGCAAAAATTTTCGCAAAATTGTTGGTCCTTCCCCATTAGCCCTACCTATCACTTAGAGAGCTCATCGTTCTGAGATCTAAACCTGCTCCAGGATCCCCTCCACGTCCCATTATTGTTAAATTTTTGAGCTATGTGGAGAGGAATCATGTTTTTATGAAAACTCGTGAGCTGAAGGACATATTCTGGGGCTCGCCGAAAATCAGGATCACCCAGGACTTACCCAAGGAGACTCGGGAGAAAAGAGCAGCTTACCATCCAGTAGTACAAAAATTGATTGCAGCTTCTATTCCGTTTAGAATGGTGTATCCAGCGATTCTGAAGGTTACGATAAATGGCACTACAGCAAGCTACAGCTCCCCGGAGGCGGCTAGCAAAGAGTTGGAAGTTAAACTGACGGACTTATTTAAATTACGTGGCTGAAATTCTTGAATGGCCTTGTCGGAGGAACTGAACCCTAACTATCGCTGGGGCTAAAATCACCTTTGCTAATGTTTAAATTTAGTTAAGAAGCTTACTTGGTAGTGGCCTCCCCCTGCCTCTCGTTTTCTCCTCTCTCTCTGGTTTCTTGCCTTTCGCCTTTGCTGTCCTTCTAGTCTTTCCGTTTCTTTTCTTGAGTTCCCCTTTTCTCCTGATGGGTTGGCCTGGATTGGGGTTGTGGTGGCAGGCTCCGGTTGGCGCCCCCGATTTCGCCATTTGCCCTGCAGCGGAACTTAGTTTTAGCGGTGATTGTTTCGGAGGACTTCGGGAGACGGACCTCTGTGGGTCCTTACGCTTTTGTTCCCCTGGAAACAACATTCTGGATGGAATTTGGTGGCAGGAGGCTTGCATGGCAATTTTGTTTGGATTATCTTGGTTCTCTGGATTTCCTCTTTTCTTGGACTGCCTTGACTCAGGTAGTTTCTTTTCCCTTCTGTTATCTCGTTCTGGCTTGGCCTTATTTGGGTGTTGGGGTACGCCTATTAAAGCCGTTTGGGACTGGGGTTGATATAATGGGGTGGTATGTTACTACCATATTCTACCTTTGATTGTCCCTCTTCCCTACTATACCTTTTTTCTTCTATTTCGTTACGGACTATGGAGGGAGGTGGCGGGTGGTCAAGCTCCGAGGGACTTGCTGCTAGATGTGGAATCCTGAGCCATATTGTGGGGGTTAGCTAACCTCCCCGGGTTGGGGCTCTCGGGATGGCAGCCCTAGTAGCAGGGTTGGCATTCTCCTGGGAGGGTCACTGATTCTGTTTCTTTGCGGTGCTGGTCCCTGACTCTGGGGTTTGGAGGTTCGCCAGGGGATTGGGGCCTGAGCTTTGGTTGATTGGGTAACTTCGTGATTCAGGCTCGGCCAACCCGTTGTAAATATTTATGTTTTGCTTGGTTGGGAGTATGGGACGTGGTCGGGGGAGATTGGGAGGGTGAGGGAGGGGGCTCTGGTTTTATTTCTATGACTTGGTCAGATGTTCTTGGAATTGGGATGAAGAATACTTGATTCTGAGGTCTGATTATTTGTTAAACTCGGTTTTCTGTTCTGGGATGAGGTTGGGGATTGGGGTTTAGTAGTAGATGTCCCAGATATATTATATGATTGTTGCTTTACTGGATAGTTCATTTCGTGGGGTTGTTCAATGTGGTGCACCATGCAGTTATATACTATATTGCCTCTGTCTGGCGTATATTAACGTCTTTATTTTTTGAATGGCTAAGAACAATGTTAAGATAGCGTCGTGGAATGTTAGGGGCTTAGGGATCGGGTTAAGAGACTACAGGCCTTCAACCACTGTTCATTATTCCACATTGACATCTTGTTTTGCAGGAACACACTTATCCAAGATGAAACCAGACTGCTCTCGATCTGTTTCTCCCAGGCTTACCTTGCTGGAAATTCGAGTTTCAGTAAAGGGAGCAGTACTTATTAAAAAACATGTATTGTTCATTAAGGAGCAGGTGGCCATAGACCGGAGGAGGGTTTGTTTTGGTGGAAGGTATTTTGAATGGTGACAGGGTAGTATTGGGTTCCATTTATGGCCCAGTTGAGGTAATCCTGAATTTTTATGGCCTTGGCTAATAAATTGCTAGGTTTCTCCCAGCCCAATTTATACTGGGAGGATTGGGACCTACCCTTTTCTCCCACCTTAGATAGGGAACCACCAGATAGACGCCCACCCTCCCAGTATGGCCGATGCCTTCACAGGTCTGGTCAGAAATGTTTGGTCTAGGTGACCCTTGGTGCCTAGCTAATCCTTCCTGTCGTGCCTTTTCCTTCTATTCTCAACCGCGTGGAACTAAATCAAGGTTAGATATGATTCTGGTTAGCTCTCCCTTTTTCCCGAATATCCTTTCTTCTGGTATTGAGCCGATAATTGTATCAGATCACGCTGTAGTCTGGACGCAACTGTCTCTAGATCCTGGATACTCTCGGGATTCAATATGGCGATTAAATACACAGCTGTTAAAAGACCGTCAGCTTGTCTCTGACATTAGCTCCCGGATTTCCTCTTTTTTGGTGGACAATTTGAATTCCACTTCTAGAATTGATATGCTCTGGGGTGCACTGAAATGCTATCTTAGGGGGGAACTTATTAAAATGGCTTCTTTTAGGAAAAGGACTAGGATGGCGAAGTCTTTGGCTCTGATGAGTAAAGTAAGGGAGCTAGAGGCTAGCTACGTTGCTACTTCCTCAATACAGGATCTTAAGGAGCTTTTGTAGTCAAAAGCAGTACTCAGACCTTCTGAAGGAAAAACTGAGTATTACATGATAAAACCCAAGCAAAATATTTTGAGTCCGGTGAAAGGCGATAAATTACTGGCTTTACGCCTCGCTTCATGAGGGTTCAAGGATTATTCCTTCGCTGTCCTCTCCAGATGGTAATGTAATTTCTTCGCCTAGAGACATTGCGAGTATTTTTAAGGATTATTATTCAGAGCTCTATAGATGCCCTTCTCCTCCCCTTTCTAGTTCAGCCATCATGGATTATCTTAGAACAATAGACATTCCTTGTTTATGGAGACCCAGCAGGCGAGTTTACTAGCGCCTATTTCGGCTGAGGAAATAGGTAGTACTATCGCTTCCTTGGTATCGGATAAAACACCGGGGCCAGATGGCTTTCCGGCAAACTTTTATAAAGTGTTCGCTGAAGACCTGATACCTATCCTCCTTAAATTATATAACTACTTACCAATCTCTTCTGAACTTGACCCCGCAATGTTTGAGGCTACAATTGTTCTAATTCCTAAAGCAGATAAAGATTTGGCAGACCCGGCTAGTTACCGTCCCATTTCTCTTCAAAATTATGATATTAAGATTTTAGCCAAGATCTTAGCTGAAAGGATCAAAAAGTATGGATGAGGCTGCCGAGTCCTGAACAAGCTGGTTTTGTCTCTGGGAGGTCGCGGCGGATCATCTGAGAACCCTGTCATATATCCCAATACGCCACAGCAACGGGTCCGATAGCCCTGATCTCTCTTGATGCTGAGAAAGCATTTGATCGGGTTGATTGGTCCTTTCTCTGGGCCGTAATGGGTGAGATGGGGTTTCCGGCTTCTTTCTTGGATATGATCCGGGTACTTTATAGATGCCCCTCGGCTAAGATCTATTGTAATGGGGTTTTTTCTTCTTCCTTTCGGCTCTTTGCTGGTACCAGGCAGGGTTGCCCTCTCTCTCCTTTGCTATTTAATCTATTTTGGAACCCTTGTTGATTAAACTTAATCGTCTCCTCAGGTGAGGGTGTCAGGCTTCAACAACGTGACCTAGTTTGTTCTGTGTATGCAGATGATGTCATGCTTCATTTAATGGACCCAGTAACATCTCTAGAGGCTGCTCTTGATATTATTAAAAGTATGGCTTCTTTTCTCGTTGTAAGTTGAATATTTGAAGTGTGAGGTTTACCTTTAAATTGCTATGTCAATAAGCAGGACTTTCTCCTTCGATGAGATGGACTCCCAGATCTATCAAGTATCTGGGCATACATTTCTCTACTGACACCTCTCTGTTGAAGAAACTAAATTTGGATAGAGTTCGGGATTTGATTAGTCAGGATCTGCAAAGATGGTCAATTCTCCCTATTTCGCTCTGGGGGCGTATTAATATTCTTAAAATGAATATACTTCCCCGGATCTTTTACCCACTGAACCTGACTAATCTCTGGATTCCCCTTTCATTTTTCCAGCAGCTTCACCGGTTATTTTCCAGTTTTATTTGGCGAAGGAAGGGAGTTTGGCGTTCCTATGCTAATCTTTCGCTCCCTAGGGAGAGGGGTGGTTTAAGATTGCCCAATCTTCAGCTATATTACTGGGCAGCCCACCTTTGAAGTTGGGACGATGGTTCTCTCGGTGCTTCGAACGCTGGTCCAATTTGGCTTCAACTCGAAAAAGGATTTTCTCTTTGAACTCGGCTGATATCTCCACTTGTTCTATTTGCTCGAGGGCTCTTTCTCAAGCTGATTCCAAATAAAGTGGTGGCCGATAATCTTAAAGCTTGGGTACAATGTCAACTTCTTTCAGATCTCCGGTGGGAGGATTTAGGACAGCCAGTGGTGTTAAACCCTAATGTTAAAGTTGGGAATTCTTGGATATTTCCAGGATGGGTCCCACAACTTAAGGAGGCTACTGTGGAGCAGTTGTTTAGTCAAGACCTGCTGCTGCCATCAGATGAGATTCTTAATAAATTTGGTATACCTAGCAAGGGAATCTTTAAAGTTTTCCAGCTCGACACCTAGTGAGCACTATAAATTACTTCTTTTAGGCAATCGGTAGTCCAACCTTTCCTAACTAATATTGTGAACCTTGCTTCCCAGCCCCATTCTGTATCATAATTTACTCATACCTATTAAATTTTGGGTACCTGAGGGGTTGAGGGCTCTTCGGTCTGGGCAAATCTTCTTCCTGATGCCGTCCCGGTTTGGGCAAACATTTGGCGTAACTTGTATAGCTATCACACTCAGGATAGGTTGAGATTAATACAATATTATATCGTGAATAATCTTTATTATACCCCTGTTAAACTCTTTCAGCGTAAATTGATCTCCAATGCAGACTGTTTTAGGTGCTTACTAGCGGAGGGCAATTTAATTCACATCTTTTGGGAGTGTCCTAAGGTGGCACCATTGTGGTCTCTAATTCAAAGGAATCTGGATCCCGTTCTAAGCCTTAGTGGTTATTTCTGTCATGAAGTCTGTGTTTTGGGAGATTTTTCTAGCATACACACTGTAGAATGTTGTTACTATATGGCCCTAGTGTCCATGGCGGTTAAGAAACTGGTCTTAAGGCATTGGAAGGACCACTTGGTTTTATCATATGCAGATTGGTTGAAGGAGCTGATGTCGTTTCTCCAATCTGAGAGTTTGATTGCCAGTTTTAAAGATCGGAGGATTTGTTCTACAAAGGTGGGGCAAATTACAAGCTATGTGCTTGAAGTAATACCTAGGCCTGACAACCCGATCCTTTGCCCTCATATGGTATATTGTAGCTACCTTTATATATTTGATGATTCTAGATCTTTATGTGACTTTATATGAGCCATGGGATTGTGAGAATTGCCAATTTGTTCCAGATATATAATGATATCCAGATTTAAGAGGGTTTTCCTTTAGGTCTTACGCTGGTGCACCCATTTGGGGGGGGGGTTATGGGGGTTTACAGGTTGGGACTTATATGTTTGATTGTTTGTATGGTTAATTGGTAGGGCTTTCCTAGGGAGGTATTGATATTTTTTCTTGGGGGGTGGGGGAGGGTATGGTATCCGTGATATGATGTATATGGTATTTATTGGTATATGGTGGAGGGTTTTGGTGGGGGGGAGGGGTTCTTTGTTTTGTTTAGTCTGTAAACATTTTGGACATTTTGGTTCTGTTATGGTTGGTATGTTGAAAACTAATACACTTAAATTTCAAAAGCCTGGCTGCTGCGTTCTGCACCAGCTGCTAGCGGCGGATATTAACCCCCGGTAGCCCTAGGTACAGGGCATTGCAGTAATCAAGGCGAGAAGTAACAAAGGCATGGACCAATGTTGGAAGGTCAGCCGGAGGAACTAGGTGTTTCACCCGAGCGATATTCCTAAGATGGTAAAAGGAGGATTTGACAGCGGATGACACCTGAAATTTCAGGGTCAAACCATCATCAATAATAATGCCCAGGTTACGCACCCGGTCTGAGGTTGAGAGCTGGGCACCATCGATCCATACGCCTGAAGGAAGCCCAGCCCTACAACCCGCCTCAAGGCGACCTGGGTCCACCACCAACACCTCAGTCTTATCTGGGTTTAACCTTAGCCAGCTGGCACTCATCCAATCCTTGACCTCTGATAGACAGCTGTTAAGTGTAGAGACTGCATCTTCCTGTCCAGGACTAAAAGACAAATACAGCTGGGTGTCATCTGCATAGCAGTGAAATCAAGCTGTATTGCCTAATAATTCTCCCAATGGCAGCATATAGACAGCGAAACAACATGGAAATGCTAGATGGAGCCCTCATGGAACCCCACAGGGCAGGAGAAAGGTATCAGAGGAATAAATTCGGTGATAACCCTCTGTCTCCGCCCCGTGAGAAAAGATTGAAACCATTGCAGAACTGTACCAGACAGTCCACAATAGAGCCGCAGGCGTTCCAGAAGCACACCATGGTCCACAGTGTCGAATGCTGCAGAGAGATCAAGAAGGACTAGAATAGTACAAGCCTTTCAATCTCTCGCTATCAGGAGATCATTTAGAACCCGGACAAGGGCAGTCTCAGTACTATGTCTTTTCCTAAATCCTGATTGAAGAGTATCATAGACATTGTGATTTGTAATATGGTCATCCAGTTGCAGTGCAACCACCTTTTCAATAACCTTGCCCAAAAAGGGCAGGTTAGAGACAGGTCTGTAGTTAGCTGGGCAGTTTGGGTTCAATGAAGGTTTTTTTTTTTTAGGAGTGGTCGAACGACGGCCTCCTTTAGGGGATCAGGAAAGATCCCCTGCTCCAGAGATTTCCAAACAATTTCAGCAATGGTCGGGCAGATAGTATCTATGCAACTTAATAATAGAGGCGTAGGGCCCGGATCCAAACTACAGCTGGTTGGACGTACAGTCTGGACAATCCTCACAATATCCATGAATTCCGGCTTACCAAAGTCAAACCAGGTGACACAGGTGTTTGTTTCCCTGCCGATCACTGCAAACCTTGAAGAGTGAGCCTGGCCGACATCCACCTAATGCTGGCAATCTTATCAGCGAAAACCGAGCAAGCTCATCACACTTTATTTGAAAATTCTTCCAGACTGTAGACAGAGTGGATTGCACAGTCTGTCAACAGTCTGAAAGAGTTGAGCTGGTCGGTTCCACGAGCAGCAATCTCCTGGACAGGAATTCTGCCTTCTTATGGGTTATTGCCGATTGATAGATAACATAATGATCCGTCAATCTAAGTTTGTCAGCATCCAAGCAAGATTTCCGCCAGGCCCTCTCTAGCTTCACCCCTCTCTCAGTTCCTTCAAAGACTCATCAAACCATGGAGTCTTTGGGCGGCTTGATGAGGGCTGCAACACGAACAGGAGCAATTTGGTCCAAGGCCCTGCTCACTGCCTTATTATAGGCAAGAACAAGGTCCCCTGGACCCATGCTCTCACCCGAAACTCCTGATAGGTCCAGTACCGCTAATAGGCCCTCTGGATTTACTCCCCTTAAAGGGCGATACTGGACCATCTCCATAGAGGCAGGCCTATTAGGGGGTGCCCCAAAGCTGGATCTTATGGTGTGATGGTCTGTCCACACATTTGGTTTCACCCCCAGATGCATAACATCCAAATCCAGTAGGAACACCAGGTCCAAAGAGTGTCCCCCTATATGGGTAGCAGAGGTAACTACCTGTGACAGGCCCAACACAGACATAAGTTGAAGGAAGTTCTTTCCAAAGTGCGAGACTTCATCGCCGACCCAGGCACTGAAGTCACCCATTATTAACCATCTGGGTGACTCCAATGCCATGTCAACGATGAAGTCCGCGAACTCCTTCAGGAATTCTCCACCATCGCCGGGTGGACGGTACATGAGGAGAATCCTAAACTCTGCACCTGCTGCCAGGATACACTCAAAAGATCTGGTGTTACCCACTGGCACCTCCACAAGACTCAGATCTGATCTAAAAAAAGATGGCCACTCCCCCGTCCCCACGATCCAATCTCGGACGGTGCATCACCGAGAACCCAGCCAGAGCAGCAGAGTCTAAAATAGGACCTGCATTCTCATCCAGCCAGGTCTCTGTGATACATGCCAGGTCAGATATTGCAACAAGATCTGCAATAATAGCAGTCTTGTTCCTAATAGACCTGGCATTACATAACACCGCCCGAGTTGGATGGGTTTTCGGAGGAGCGCAGTACCTGCCACAATCTGTGGAGCCTTGGGTATGGGAATCCGCAAGGAGGACCTCTTCTGATCCCATTTCACCCCAGGCGCTCCTCGATCCAACTATCCCATCTGCCCACCCTCCAATCTCCCACTCTGTCCGCCCACCCATCCCTTAAACACCTTCTCACTATTCCCGCTGTACGGCAGTTATTAAGAACGCCATTAGACAACCGACAGTGAAAGGGACGAGGCTCCGGAGCAGAGGGAGAATAGCCTGGACCGTCAGAACCCCATTAAACACATTCCTTAACAACAAATATCTAATAAACTAACTCAAATAAACACACTTATCAAACAAGCTCTCTCTCTCTCTCACACAAAGGAGGCAAAACATACATAAAACCAAAATAAATCCCAACTCAAAACTAACCCAAATAATACAATCAGTAATCTTAAACAATAAAATACCATTAAATATTAAACCTAAAACAGTTTTGTATTTTTAAAACACTGAAGCACCTCTCACGTGCAACAATGCAACAGATGTTATAAAATCTCCCAAAACTACCTCTCACATAGGAGTGGACCAAGTTACTAAATCAAATTAATAATTATACACATTAAAAATAAAATAAAATACAATATATATCCCTCTCACCACCCTCAAAATTCATAAGGAAACAGAGATATCAATTCTCAAACTGTTCAGACGGATAAAATAATGTTTACACAAAAAGTCCAGTAGTAGGGATCCAAATCCAAACCCAACGAAGGAGCCTGAAGGAATCCACAAATCCAGCAGCGACTGTAATTCAAGGACCAAGCTCCAGACAGTCAATTATCCGGGAAACAGGTAGATCAGGGCAGAATGTATTACCTGAGACAGCAGTAACAGCAACCTTACCCGGTCAACGACCCGCGGCTACGACCATCGACTCGCGCCAGCGAGTCGCCTTCCCCGACTCCAACCTGACACTCCATCCTCCTGGGTCTACGGGATGACACACACAGACAGTGGACACACACACACACACAAAAACAAAACAAAACTTATACAAAAAAATTCACTCACCAAAAAAACACTAACACAATACAAACACTAAATAAAATAGCTTTTAAAAAAGCTATTTGAATTGGATTGGCAGTAACGACTCCAAGAGCCAAGGAAACTCCTCTCACAAAACAATTTTGCTTTCTCCCTGTACAAATGGAAAGGAGAAAGTGAAACCGCTTCTGACTCACTTCCTTCCTGCCTGGCTAAAGCATGTGACTTACAGTGCTAGAGGCCATGTGATGTGCCTATTTTCTTCTCACTTCGCCTTATTTCGCGTTAAGGCATAATGAGAATGCAAAGTGGTAATAACGCAAAGTGAGTGCTTTACAGGGTCCACTTCACGTTGTGCTCCACAGACGCAAAGTGGTCACTTCGCGGGAGGATTTATAATTCGCTGCATCTTTACTAATGAATCTGCCATAGGCCTGTACTGTCAATGGCCTATCTTTTCATACCCATCTGTATTGCTCCCTTATGCCTATCCCATGCCTAGTTTGAAGCCCAGCACTGCATTCATATCCACCACTTCCTGAGGTAGGCCGTTCCATGCAACCATCACCCTTTCTGTGAAAAAGAACTTCCTCACATTTCCCCTTAATCGGCCTCCCTCTAATCTCATGCTGTGTCCTCTTGTCCTGCTATTTTCTTATATTGAAACATGTTAGACTGTCCAAAATGAAAAACATGTACAGAGTTTAAATTATATCAGCCTCACATTAACACTACTTTATAGAAGAATAAACCAATCCAGCCCTATCGAGCAGCTGGGTACAAAGTAATATACATCAGTGCATGCTTGATTAAAAAAATATATAATTCTTGCTTTAAGTGGCCATGAAGGTCAAACAGCATTCATGGGGATTGTTCTTTCACCAAGACTGAAAATGGGAAAAAACTGCTGCAGCAGTTACATTTAAAGAGGCACATCTGCGACTGCATGACTAGAGAAAGTCTGAAAATTACCACACTTCAAATAGAACATTTCTGCTGAAACATGATAAAATACACATTATCTGCACTAGTAATCAAAATACAGTTTAATCAAATCATTAACACAAAAATTCAAGGAATTTCACCATAAAACAAATGTGAGCGCCCATGCAGATTTTTTAACACTCTCAACCCACTATCAACTCGCATGTAATAATGTGCATTTTAGACATTTTAGCACAAATGTTCCATTTCCAACATAGTTAAATTAGCATTGTAAAGTGTGGCAATTTTCAGGTAATTATGCAGATGTTTCTAGGCATTCAAAAAGCACAGCCACTTGTCCCACAAAAACACACACAACAGAGTCTAGCCTACACTCTACAGACACACTTACTTTGATATCCTCCAAGTTAAGTAGCTTTATTTATTGTGATCTCGGATTAACGTCTTGTAATGCTTACTTACTACTTGCCAGCAGAAACAGGTCACATGGTCTATCAAGTCTGCTCGACTGTGCAGCTAGCACCCCATTTTGCAGCTCCCCCCCCACACACACACACACGCATGAATGCCAACTGACATTGAACCAGATTAAGCTGGTGGTGGTATTTCCAGTGAATGGGGGAAATTTGGCCAGGACACCAGGGAAATCCCCTACTCTCCAGTAGGGGAAACTTTACATCCTGGCACTCTGGTCAAGATGGCCACTTTCTCTGAAACTTCGACTGAGATGGATGTGCAGGAGGAGTGGAGACGGTCTCCTCCACTGCCTTTCAGTCTCCAGAGACCGAAAGCTTTTTTGATGCTCCAAATACTTTGAAGGGGGTGCCAGAGACCCAGAAAAATCCTACAGACAGCAAGAAAACGGACAAGGAATGGAAGAAAATACTTGCCATTTTCAGCCCGAGGAAACCTCTATTGTCCAGAAGGCAAAACCTTTTGATTTAACTACGGATTTGGAAGCCCAGCTAATGCAGGAGGAGCGAGACTTTCTTTTAAAACAAAATTAACTCAGTGAAGCAACTACTTCGACTAGAACCAAGACAAACCCGATGGAGACTGTAAGTACCATGGTTTCACTTCCTAGTAACCAACAGCAGGCCCAGCTGCAAATTTCAGGTGCGCCTGGACGAACAGCAGTAACACCGGATCAAAGGAATGAGTCACCCACGGAGCAGCGGTCTGCTAAACAGCAACACAATTTTACGGCAAGTACATCTCATGCTCCTTTATTTGTGTTTGATGGGAGCACAGCTAACAATAATGCAAACTGTAAAAATGGGGTTGCAGTGGTAATAGTACAGACAGGCGTGGGGGCTCCTGGCCTAAATGGCAATCCTAGCAGAATGGAGACAACAACTACTGAGTGGTAAGTTCAGCCTGCTTTGCAAGGTGCTGGCTGGGAACAAATTGCAAGTGGGCAGTGGGTGTCTGGTTCCTCTCCTATACAAGTAACAAAGAAAGAAACGAACATACAGAAAGGAGAAGCCAAGACTAATATATCAGAACCTATTACACTAGTACCCGTGAATCTAGTGGATATTAAAATATCTCCGCTCCACATCCCAGAAATCTTACAACTTACATAGAACCCACTGTTTGACATAAACACCCCCACCATTGCAATTGAGAAAGAAAATAGTCCAGGCCCAACCCTTGGAGCCAGCACCAGAAGACGCCAGGCCTCATCAGAATGCACCACAGGCAAATACTTCAGACACCACTGACCAGGAGGAACAGATCTTATGCATCTTTTTTCAGGGAACCAGTATATCCAGCTAAAAGACAATGCGGTCCAATTAATTTACAAAGAGGCCTAGAGGTATTTCCTGACCGCCTGTTTGTCGCTACAACACTATTGAAAACCTCCATGAACTATACTGCAGCTGAAATATATGCACTTACACATGCTTCTGGCAAGCAAACTTTTGATGTCAGTTTTAAATTTAAACGTGGTCTGCAGAAATGTTGAGAACTTTATCATACCTTGAAGACAACACCCTTATGGTTACCTTTTGAAGCAATTCCCTTGACGAAACTGGCCAACAGAACCATAACTGTACTCTTCCAAAATGAGGGGGTCAGTGTGACTGACCTTCTATACTGGTGTAACCCCGCTAATACCCGGGGTTACAAGAATCCCAGTTAGATCTAGTGGCAGGCAGGGAAGGCAGCATGTGAAACTCCAGTTAAATAGATTTCACATCGTCTCAGTCTCAGCTGAGACTGAGGGATGACATCATAAAGAATTCTCGCAGCAGCATAAGCCACATCAGAATGTTGCAGCAGGGAGTTAGATAGAACATTGGGAGGTTTTGAAATCAGTCTTGATGTAGGCTCAGTAGAGGAAGGAGGTGTTCTGCTGTAGGCAGGCCCTCAGAGCCCTCAGCTCTGATATAGAGCTAGCTGGAGTTTTGTGTGTGTTCTCACCATAAGAGGACGCAGAAGGACACTTTTGAAGTGGTAGAGACCGCTTCCCCAGCAGGGATGGGGGAAGCCAACAGCCAGCTTTCAGGGGCAATCCCCTGGCCCAGCTAGGTGAAGAGAGAAAGCTGCCTGAAGATTTGTGCTGATGCACCATGAAGAACTGTTGATGCTTCCCTGTGAGAGAAGCCTGTTGGCACCTGCAATCAAGGGTGAGTCAGCTCTGTTAAAGGGCCAATGTTTCACCCGAGAGAGTGTGTATTAAGTATCTGCTACTGTGGGTCAGGAAAGGCCAGCCAAGTACAGTGCTTAAATAGTGTGGGATTTGGACATCTTTAATCAGTGGGGGTCTACAGGGATGGACATAGCCACTTAAGTATGCCTCAAGTCAGCGCACTGGACTTTCAGAGACTGTAGATCGAATGTGATATATATTTGAAGTGTTAATCTACAACCGTTAAGAGTTTTCATAGTAGAGGTGTTTTAGAACAAACGAATGGCCAGGTATGAATTATGGGAGCAAGAGGTAGGAGACCCCCCACTTTGAGTAACCAGATTCAACTCTATGGGTTCTCTTTGAGACACCTGTTGCTTTCTTCCGGGCACTTGGCCAGTGTTTGGAGAAAGTACCCAGACGTGGGATTAGATGGAAGAATTTTCTCTAATGGAGGCAGTATGTGCTCATGGGTGGTAGAGGGAGCCACTGAGAAATGTTCCATGCCATATGGAAAGTGGTCCAAGTGCTGGCCGGATGTGCCATGCAGGGAAATAGTCCAAGGCTGGTCGGATGTGCCAGGCCAGGGAAATCCAGAGAAGAGTACAAGTTCGGGCTGAGTGCCCAGTGTGTTTTTAAACCTGAGGGTTACAGTGTGTAGACGATGTGTTCTGGTCTCCATATATCTGCATTACCAGGAGTGTAGCCATGTGGGGGTCCATCTATGCTTTATTGTTCTGTTGTGTTGTGAATAAAAGCCACACTCTAAAATCCCACTCCTGGTTTGGACATTACAGTTATTGCTTCCTGTATCCGGAGTTACTTGGGTGCCCCTGACTAGAAGTCAAACCTAGCCAAAATGCCGAGCTTTTTCTCCCCGAACCCGACCCCTGGGGTTACACTTGTTAAAGCAAAGATGCACAGTTTTGGGAAATTCAGAGGCAATCTTTGATGAGGAGAAGATATGGACTGAAGGGTGAGGATTGTTCTACATACCACAGAGACTGGGTTGCAACACTTACCAGATAGCTTTTTCACTGGACGTGATAGAGGGGTTCTGTTTTATCAGGGACAGCCTAAAGCTTGCTACCGATGTGGGGAAACTGGACATATAAGCTCACTTTGTGATAAATTGAAATGTACACTGTGTGGGGACTTGGGGGCATACGAGTGGTCATTGTCAAAATGATCAGCTTTGTAATTTGTGTTACACAAAAGGACACATGTGTGTGTCCCTGGGCTGCCCAAAACCAGTCCAATCAGTCAGATGGTGAGGAGCAGCGATTACTAATAGCCATTGCACAGAGAACTAGGGGTAGAACCTTCCCCACCCCACTAGGGAAGATGAAGTAGGAAGTGTGCAGCTGGCAGAAACGGATGAAAGAGATCAGAGAGAACAAACTCCTATTGCCAGTGGTCACCAGAACCAGGCCCCACAGAATTCCCTCAAACAAATCAAGCTGATAAATCCAAGGAGCCACAAGGAGAGACAACTCCAGTACTGAGATGGCTCTCGCGCCACCACCCCAGGTAGACTCAGAGCTGGGAAGTCTAGGCGGCCACAAGGAGAAGGCAGACTTGGTCCCAGCCTAAACCCAAAGTGTTAAAAACAACAGGAATCCCTGTTGCAAATAGATCTGAGGCCCTTACAGACGCTCTAGAAACTTCAGGCAATGAATCAGATGAATCCTCAGTTCTCTCATCAATGCAAGATGGCAGCTCAGACAGGGAAGATCCCTCCACCCCCACCACCACAGAGCTCACTACCCCTTCTGCCACGATTCATCCCCCAACTAAAGCCAAAGCTAAACTGAAAAACATCAGAAACTAGGAGTTTAGTAAAGCAGCCCCCATGAGTTATTTAACCTTTTCGCCTCTTTTTTCTTTTTCTGCTCAAATGAATGTTGATTTAGCCCTGTACTCTCTCAATGTTAACAGTGTCAAAAATCATAGAAAAAGGCAAGCTGTGTTCTCTCATATTAAATCACTTGGGAGTGGGATTATTTTGCTACAAGATACGAGACTGCATACATTAAATGATATTAAGGAGGCCACGCAGCTATAGCATGTTGGAACATTATACTGGTCCATAGGCCCAGATACATGTTCAGGTTTAGCAATCCTTTTCTCAGGGGTTCAGTTTCAGTTAGTGAAACTCCTTGATTTATCCACAGGAAGAGCATTTATGGTAGAATTAAGAATCCAAGGGGTCCTATATAGAATATTGAATGTGTATGCAGCTCAGACAAAGGCTGAAAGGATAGAACTTTTTCAAATTATTCAGCCCTATTTACACTACTCACAGAATGTAATTCTAGGAGGTGACTTCAATTGCAGCATATCCCTAACTGATAGAGGTAGAAACACGAAAACAAAGAAGTTTTTTTGTGATGTGACATTTTTAAAAACTATGGTCCAGGTAGCAAATCTAAAAGACACACACCATTGTACATCAGGATATACTGAACCAACATTCTACAAAGGTTCATTAGCTATCCGAATAGACTACTTTTTCATCACATCATCTCTTAACATTACACAAACAGGGGTATTAGTATCAGAATTCTTGGACCACAAGATTTTAAGCCTTAAAATCGGTAATAAAAACCACCCCCATTATGGACCAGGGACCTGGAAATTCAACTCCTCATTGTTAGAATCTTCAGAAATTACACAGGCGATAAACTATTTTCTTGAAGCTAGGAAATCTATTTGTCTTGTATGATGATCCCCCGTTGTGGTGCGAAGATGCTATCATGGACCTGTCGCATCTCATTAAATCATATAATAAAAATAAAATAAGCACTGAATACCATCAGTATCTGCAAAATAGAGTCCAATTGCAGAAACTGTTATCACTGTCCCACATACCAGGCCAAAGTTTTGTTTCCCAAATACAAAAAATAAAACAGATGTCAGAATTTCATCTAGTACAGGCTCAGAATCTTCAAAATCAACATAGATTCTCCATGCAAGGAAAGAAAGAATATACCTGCCCCTTTGGAATGTGCAATAAAAATGCCACGCAAATACAAATGGTAGTTTTAAGGAATGAAAACCAAGTTCTACGTTCTGAATTACCAGACATCAGAAGGATTGTTGACAACCACACACAGCAATTGTTTTCAACAGTCCACACACACAGGTACATGACTATGACTGTCTGTTACACGATTTAGAGAATCCTAGATGCATGGCAGAACATGCTGAAAGCCTTGTGCAAGATATCCATCCGGATGAAATACTTCAGGCTTTAAACACTTCAGTGTATAACTCTCCTGGTGGCAATGGCCTGACCAATGAACTATACAAGTACACTGGCCACAAACTACTACTGGAACTTGCACAGGTGTTATCGTGTATACTCCAAACACATTCCCCCTCCCTTAGAATGACTAGTGGACTAGTAATATTTTTATTTAAAAAAGGAGACAAAAGCAATATTCAGAATTGGAGGCCTACTTCGCTTCTTAGTACTGATTTCAAAATACTCACCAAAATATTGAACACCAGATTACTGAGGGTGGCTGAGTATCTCATTTCCCCAGCTCAAACATGCTTGGTCCCAGGTAGGAAGATCACAGATCACCTAATCTTGTTACGAGAATTTGAGCATGGCAAGACAAAGAAAGCAGCTGGAAAGGTCATCTCACTAGACCAGCAAAAAGCTTTTGATTCAGTTCATCATGATTTTTTTATGGGCGGTACTGACTCACTATGGTATACTATGAGAATTTATAAAATTGATATGGTACCTATATAAAACTGCAACAATAACTCCAATGGTGCAAGGTTGGAAGGGAGCCATTATCAGGCTAGGAAGAGGAGTATGACAGGGGTGCCCCTGAGTTCCCTTCTTTTGGTTTTTTGAATCGATCCCCTTCTACAGATTTTAAATAAATCTGAACAAATCAAACATATTGTCCTAGCAGATAAGAATCTTCAGTTGGCAGCAATAGCATATGCTGATGATCTGTGCATCCTAGTTCAGGACCCAGAATCGGCCTTTGAGGCCATTCAGATGTGCAACCAGTATGGAAACTATACAGATGTACATTTGAATGTTGAGAAATGCGTGTCGAAATATCTAGAAAACCCTGATCAGGGATTAGTGGAATAAAGGTAACATCAGAACCAATGAATATTGTAGGTGTATTGTATGGTTCAAATGATGATGACACACTAAATTGGGGCAATAAAATAAAACGGGGGCAACAAATGGTAGCAGGGTGGAACAAATGGAAACACAGCAAGCAAAAAAGTATTTATTTAATTAAAACATTTTTAGTACCCATATTTTTACATCTCAGCCACATCTGTCCACCACCTAAATCATTAGAAACTTCACTTCTAAGCACTTTCTTTCAAGCAGTCTGGGGGAGCAGCTTAAACTCCATCAAAAGAAACATAACATTGGCTATTAAAGAAGGGGGACTGGAGATGATAAACCCCATAGTTTTCTTCTGTAGTATTTTTTTGTGTACTAATATTAAACCACTATTGGTTTTTAGAGGGTCAAGAATGGGCTACCCTAATGTTAGACACTTGCTCACAATGGCTGGCTCAGTGGGAGCACGGAAGACTGAGAATCCTTAAAAGGTCAATAGTCATCCCAGAATATGTCAGGGATACATTTCAGAAACTAAAGTAGAGGAAACTCACCAGTACAATGGTAATCACTAAAACTAGAAAGGAAACATACATGTGGCTACAAGGTAGTTCTTTTAGTGAATTACTAACTTTTCCAAACTGTCCTGCAGCTTACACCCCCTCCCTAACCCTCTTAGTTAAAGAAAGTAGGATTCCAGACAGAATATGGGACCTCCACTGGTTAAGCTGCCATGAGAGGATCAATGTAAACTCCAATCACAAACACAAGCAGCTAGAGGACAGACTCTGCAGTAGGCAACAGTGTTTCCAAAAACTAAAGACAATCCAGCATTTATTATTTGCTCATACATTCAAGGGTTCTGGGCATTATTAGCCACAGAATTAAATGTACCTTGGTTTAAGACTATTACTTATGAAGCTTTAATGTATGGACATTACATGGGTGATGCTCTCAGATGGAATGTAAGCTCATTACATATTGTCTTATTAGTTATTAAATGGTTCATTTGGAATTTCAGCTCACTATTTACGTTACAAAAAAACATATTACTCATACTGAACTTCTTGCTAAAATCAGATATGAACTTAATGACATTTGTAACACGGCATTATGGAGAGCCATGCCAGGGTGCCCCGCGATAGGCGCGACGGTGTCACATGGTGCAGGAGCAACACGGCATTGTGAGCCGATAATGCCGTGTTGCTGTTATGGGAAGCACGTTTGAACCCAACACGCATTATTTCTCATAATGCCGCGTTGTTTTATGCGTTTTGAGCCCAACACGGCATTATCGTCTCATAATGCCGTGTTGCTCCTGTAGTGGCCATGATAGCCACTGGGTGGCAAGTAGCGCTGTGGGCGGTCGGTGCTTACCGATCCAAACAGGGAATAGAGGCTGCAAGGAGCAAGACTGCTAGGCGTGTATGCAGGGGGTAGAGTTAGACAGCACACACATAGGGAGAGAAATTGCCTTAGTGTCCGGTGCCTTTCTTGCGAATCACTGTCCAGACTTCTTGCCCTGCTAAACATCGAGCTTGTCCGTGTCACAAGTGCATTAATCACTGACAGAGGAGGGCTCTACCGGTGATTAATGCCCGCTGGGGGTTGAACCCTCGGGCTTCGCCCTCGTGCAACGACGCCCCCCCAGCGGGCATTAATCACCGGTAGAGCCCTCCTCTGTCGGTGATTACTGCTTACATATACCAAAGAGGCCAGGCTGCTTACACAGAATAATTTACGTGCTCACTGGAGAAACATGCCCTGGATAACTGATACGGCTGTACCCATCACTTGATATAGACAACAGTTCAGTTTATTAGGTAACTGTTAAATCCTGAACGTTAGTACTGATGATTACAAAATGAAGTTAAATTATATTGTTTTCTATATTTATTTTCTTGTATTGGATATCATTGCTCATTTTCTGTAACCCCATGATTAACCCGATTTATTTCTTATGGAACTGAATGGATACCTTTGATTTGATTTGCATTGCATTGTTCGATTTTTCCCTTTAATAAACTCCCCTACTCTCTTCAGAATCAGTATGATTGGGGTACATGAACAGTGTTTTTGCCATATTGAAATATTACTTGTGGCAGAGCAGATGCTAGTTTTTATTTCAACAAAAGTTGATGTTATACAATTTATTTGGAGATATCTGCGAACAAGCTATGGTTCAGATTTATAGAGATGATGTTAAATTACGTCCTAGAGCACGTGTGTTGGTATGGTGGAGGGGTTTCACCTTTACGAAAAGATATGCTTAAGTCACCGGTGGTAGTTTGGTATATAGGGCACAATAAGAATTAGTGGATTTTAGAATTTGGAGGATAGAGATTTTGTTATTTTAGTAGGAGTATTGTGTTAAATGTATATTTGCTGTTTTGATGTATTGTTATGTTTGTACAATAAAACTCCCCTACTCTTTTTGATAAGTGTCATGGGATCTTTAACATCTACCTGAACTACCACCAGAAGAGGCAGATGGGACCTTGGTTTAACGTCTTATCTGAAAGACGGCACCTCAGAAGTGCAGCACCCCCCTCATGCTGCACTACAGTGTCAGTAATGGGATATTAACCCAAATGCCAGATGTGGGAATTGAACCCACAGCCCTGCATTATTCTGACAGATCATTGCACTCCATGGCATGGTCACTAGTGAAATGTTCAATGAAGAATATTTGTTATTTAAATAGTATCTGTTACACTGTTGCTAACACCATTCTTTTATGCTGTGACATCCAAAGCATTTACAAAATAGGGTGGAATTGTATATGCTGTACTACATGGTCTCAGTTGTCATCTGTTATCCGACTGTCACATGGGAATTGGTATACTTTTTTTTTTTTTTTACTGAAAATAGGTCGTTTTTGGTGCATGCTCCCAAAACACTGCCCATCTCTGGTTATTTACAAGCAAGGTCAATGACATAGCTGAATATACAAGTAAGCACTTCCCTTGCCACGGCATTTATCCTGATGCTCAGTTTTAATAAACCAAAAACACGTGCTGCGTTTCAACGTTATGCCAACACCTCAGTACCAAACAAATCAGCTATAAGCTATTAAGTAAATAAATATAACAAAATAGAAGACAACTGCAAATCAGACACTCAAGCTTTAGAAATATCAGAAGTCTTCTACCTAAGCTAATGACTTTTTAGAGCCCAGCCATTAAATTTGTGCATTTACCCCTGCCTGCCCCTTAGTCATTCTTTATGTCCCCATAGCATAGTGCATCAGACTCAAGACTTAATAGTCTTCTCTTGACTTACCGAAAAACTAACTTGCAGGTTCAGGAATCAGGATTCAGGACAGGCTGAGGTCAGGTCTCAGTCTCTTCTTTCCTTTGGGCAGGCACCGGCGAACCGTCTGCACACTGTTCAGGGTGGGATGGATCTGATGAATTGCTGCTGCTGCTTAGCGCCCTTAGTGTTTGACTAAAATGATATGAATTACAGTTACAGTGGTAGTCACAGAAAGGTTTCTCAGTACGGAGGTATACCTGGGTATACTGAGGCAGAATGAGGCAGGATCACATGACCATCAATGCAAACTGCCTCAGTGGTACCTAAGCGGTACCTCGAGGTAGGACACCTTTAGATAACTACCACTGTAGCTAGCAGCAGTAGCACTAGCAGCCAACAGTGACAGCAGGTTTCGAGGGAGGGTCTGGCTTGCTGGATGCAGCGGTGCTCCATGTTGGCTCATCAGCAAGCAAGCTGGGCAAAGTAGAGGGCTGTGGCACAAATTCTACTCAGCGTTCTGGAACTCATTCTGGGCTGCAGCAGCAGGTCAGTTGTGGCAGCGTTCTCTCTCAGAGTCCTGCTGGCTGGCTCACTGACACTCTGGAAGTGGCTGAAGGGCAAATTTCTCTTAGACTCCAATGGATGCTCTGGGACTGGTCCTCGGCTATATAGTTCCAGAGTGCTGAAGGGACCCTTTTATGTCCCAGCCACAGACCTGAGGGTGAACAGCAAATTCAGGTCAGACGGCAGAGGTGCGATAACAGCAATGGACCCAGTGGAGTTCTATGACTGGCTCCAGCAGAACCTCTGACATCAGCAGGCATTACTGTGTAGTACAGTCAGGAAACAGTGCTGAAACAAAGCTCAGATGGTGTGGTGGGTAGACTGCGAGGTGCGGAGAATCAGGCAGCGGATAGCTAGGGACAGCCATAAACTGAAAATCTGAGCAACAGCTGCCCGGAGCGGGGCAGTGGAACCACACTCAAAATAATGCCCAAACATGGAGTGCTTCCGCCAAAAGCAGAGCAGTTGAGAGGTATGCCTAGGACAAATTCTATTTGGGACAGAAAATGAGTGGGTTTACTTGAACGGTCTAAACTGGAAGACCTCTAATTTTCATGCATCCTGCCTGCCAAAAATATGTTAAGTATTTCCCATAGCTGATGATCTTCCTGAACATCTTTTCTGTAGATTGCCAGTAATGGGTGTATGTCAGAGGTGTTAAGATCCCACCAGAGATGGAACTTTTCAGGAGAGCTGGCAGTGTAAGTAGGCCTCACATGTACGTCACCTAACACTGGTATACTTTGGTGCCAATCCCCAACCGACTTAATACCTACTTTTTTAGCATGGAGGGGCACAGCATGAACCTAATGAGTAATCTATGCACTTAACCTAGGAGCATAAGACAGCCCTGGTGGCCCATGTAAGGAGGGCCATTAAACCCAGTAACAGTGTCTTCACAGTCCAAACCACGTACAAAGGGGTGGGGGCCATAACATAATACTGGACCGATTCAAGGGGATGGTCAGCGGGCATGGGTATCTACGGATAAGATATTCAGAAAGATACAACAGTAACAGTAAGCACGCAACTTTCGTATCTTCCAAGAAGAACAGGTTACCCACCTGTAACAGTAGTTCTAGGAGTGGTATATGTTGTTCATCCACACTTACTGGCATGTCCCTTTCCCTTTAAGAATCGCCAGAAGTCTTCAAGCTGGCTCCTCCCACCCACCTGGGAGGTATATACCTTGGCTCCATCTCTTGACGCCAGATCTTCCTTTCCGCTGGAAGATTCAGGTTGCCTCCCTCGTGCTCTCGCATTTTAATGGCCCTGGCTTTCAAAACCTCGGTTTTACCGAAATTAAAACTCATTCGAGTTAGCAATCGCGCCTTTCCATCTTCGATTATGGAGGAAAAATCTTCCCTTGGATTTCGCCGGTGTTCTTACGGCCAGAAGATGGCGTGCACTGATCCCCACCTCATGTGCGTCTACTGCCTAGGTGTTGACCATGACACCTTGTCCTGCAGCTTTTGCTTGACCTTTCATCCCAAAGTTCTGGACGACCACCTAGCATGTTTATTTTTATTTTATTTATTTTAGTTGTTTAACCAGGAGTAGCACACTAAGCTGAAAGCTTTTTTGCAGGTGTGACCTGGGAGCACAGGGAAGTTAAGTGACTTGCTCAGGGTCACACAGTATGCAAGTGGAAGCTTTGGGATTCAAACCCAGGTCTGGTTTTTATCTGCATTTTATCTATAGCTTGCAACCCTTGCGGTGATTCACAGTCTCCTCATGAACCTAAAGGCTGACAGCTCACCTGGCCATGAAACTCTAGAGCCTAAATTCCTTAAGCTGGGAGGTGATGCCCTAACCCGCCCTGTGCGAGATTTATTTAATCGATCCTTCCTTACTTGCTGTGTCTCCGAAAAATGGAAAGTAGCAGTGGTCGTTCCCCATCCACAAAGGAGGTCCAAACTCAACAGTGGACAATTTCCGACCTATTTCAATACTTTGCCCTCTAGCAAAAATACAACAGCAGATAATCTATGACCACCTTCAGGATTACCTTGACCTCCACCATCTGCTCTCAACCTCTCAGCATGGGTTTAGGAAAAACCACAGTACAGTTACAGCTCTAATTAAAGTCACCTCTGACATATTCTGTGAGATGGACCATGGTCAAGCCACAGGAGCAATTTTGTTGTAGACTTCACCTAGGCTTTTGACTTGGTTAACCATGGCCTTCTATTACAACAACTGCGTGTCCTTGGTCTTGATGCCACTCCCCTGTCCTGGACCCAAAGTTACCCTTACAGCCATACCCAAAAAGCAAAATGGGCAGGCTCCCTATCTGACCTGAGCCCAATTATCCATGATGACCCTCAGGGCTCCATACTGGGCCCATTACTTTTTTCTTTGTATATTAATGACCTCCCTAATAATTGTGGTGGGGCCTCTGTTCACCTACATGCAGACAATGCTATCATATACCGTTCCTCTTCTGATACTGGGTTCCTCAATTCAACACTAGCCTCAGATGTCCACACCCTTGAGGACTGGTTACTTCAGAAGCAGCTCATCCTTAATACTAAAAAAACAGAGCGCATGTTATTCTCCAACTCGTCCGTACCAACCCTCCCCCCATGGCTATCCTCTCACATATGGGGGATGCACTCGAATCGGTCAGGTCCTTCAAATACTTGGGAGTCACCTTAGATCCCTCACTTACCCTGGATGCGCACGTTACAGCCATCACTAAAACTATAAACCAAAAACAACTGGTGTCCTCTTCCGCACCCATCCGTTCCTTATATTGACCTCATGCCGCAAGACCGCGGATCCTACACTCCTGCCCCTCATGTATGGTGCTCCATTACTACTGTCTGCTTCCACATCCATACTATCATGCCTATCACAGGCTTACCACAGAGTTGGCAGGTTTGCTCTTGGGGCCAATGCTCGGCACCATCACTGTGATGTCCTGTCTGCCCTAGGTTGGCTACCCTATGAATTTAAATTACGCTATGCCACACTAAGCTTTATACACAAGTTTGTACATTGCTTCATTCCTCCCTGCCTTGCTGATATTGTTCAACGGCGTCTCCCTTGACGTACCCTCAGATCTACCTCCTTGCCTCTTCTCTCAGTGCCAAACTTGAGACTCTCCATGGCTTGGAGATGGTTTGCATTTTCTGCTGTGTCCCACTGGAACACTCTACCTCCTTCTATACTGGTCTGCACCTCTCTCTCTGTTTCAGAGGTCGCTGTTAATTCACCTAACCACTCCATCTTGCTCCTGCTTCCGCTGACTCCTAACCCGTTCACTTCTTGCACGATTCTCCTAACAAAACTTCACATTATCTCCTGCTCTCCAAGACAAAAAAAAATGTAAATGTCTGAATGTGCGTAAGGTTTTGATGACTCTGCTTTAAATTGCTTATTTTTGCATAACTGAATGTAATTGATGTACTGTCTTACTGTATGACTGTTGGACTGTGCTTTAGATTGCTTATTTTACGTAACTGAATATAACTGATGTACTCTTACTGTATGACTACTCCTTGTCTAATTTCCTGTGTCAATGAATGCACTATCAATGTACTACACTTCCCGTGTCACCCCTGAAAAAGTTATAGTCTTGTCTCAGAGGGCCTACCCAAATATCAAAATTCAATAAATAAATAAATAAATAAATAATGTACCTTGCCTTCCAATTTAACCTGGGACATGGCACAGCAGTGGTGCACGCAGTTAATTTAAACTGAAATGCACTTGACTGACAGGCTGTGCTTTTTGATTAGGGTTAAAATAGACAAAAAGCTATTTCAACTGCCTGTAGCCCGTGGTCCTGCCCTGATACAACTTACAGACCCTGCACTTTGGACTTAGAGCTATTACCAAAAAACTGCCCCAGTACATTTTTGACTGCCTTCTGCTAAGTTTGGTAGGTACCTATGCACTAAGAAATACCACCCATATCTTGCTGAAAGTAACAAAGGTGAAAATACGCTTTGGTAGGGCTGCCATAAGTTATGTGCTGCCCGTTCTGTGGAACAAGTTGTAAAAACCAATGAAACTCATCATCCCTACCAACCAGTATATTCAAGACTCTATATTCTCGTTCTTTTAAGGAATCCTGCGAATGCTTTCCTCACCCCTAATATTCCCGTTTTGTTATAGGTAGTGCACTTTTATATCCTATCCGGCTTCTTTGCTTCCACCCCAGCCCATTTGTTCCCATCCATCTCCTCATCCGTAGCTCCTAAATACGTTATTTTTGGTCATTGTGCTGATACCTAAATACTTTTGATTCCCACAACCATACTTCATTGCCCTACCTACCACTAATTAGGCAGGAACAGCACTTTATGGTTGCTGAAATTTATACCCAGTTTCAGAACCTTGGCCCCTCCCCCCCTTACTACTCCCCACCTTTACTGCCCTTATACCTTTCCCCCTCCCACCTTCCTTTTTGCCCTCAAGGTACTTTCCCCCCTCTTCACCTGCTGTGCTCCCCTAGTCCTACTAATTATTTTTTGATTGCTGGAGATATGTTGTGGATATCTGCAGTAATACGCCTGTAATTATGCTTATGTTTCTTGTGCTGGCTCTTGTGTATATGCGGTCATCATTTACCAAATGCATTTTTCTTGCTAACACTACCGCTTTCTAGTTGACACTCTTTCTGAATACTGTAACCATTGTGAATTTTGATGTTTTTAATTATATTGTACACTGATCTCGAAACTATGCAGGTCCATCTGGAAAATGAGTTTTGCTCAATGATGATCTCCTGGTTAAATAAAGAGTTGATTGATTAACATGCAGTGAGTGGAAGGTCCTTTCTCCCTCATTCTGGAAGTTAGCATAGGCAGAATTATATCCTGATTAAGATGGAACTCCAACATCACCTTAGGTATAAACCTGGGGTATATATGGAGAACTACCTTATCTTTATGGAAAACCGTATATGTAAGATGTGTGACCAAAGTAAGGATTTCAGATACTCTGCATGCAGAGATGACAGCTACCAGAAATTTTGCTTTCCAAGTTAGAAACTTCAATTGACAAGTAGCAATAGACTCAAAGGACTTGTGAGTGAGCATATGCGTCACAAGGTTGGATATCTCAGGGAGCTACTGGCTTCCCGATAGAAGACCTTGTGTGTGTGGAATACCCCTAATGAATCTTTTAAGCAGTGGCAACTGTGACAAAAAAAGGGTACCTACAGGTTTGTGGTATGGTGATATAGCACATAGGTGGAACTTAAAGAGCTGCAGACAACTTCTTACATGTCGGGCAGGCAACTCATTCCAAGAAGGTGCCTGCCCGATGAGCTAAATGAGGTGGTTTGAACTATTTATTTATTTTTTATAATCGAGGTTAAATACTTACATTTTACCTTAGTATGCCCAGCTCGTAATTTCCCAGTATGAGCCATGTTCTCGGCCTTTTGACTGCTGCAGCTCCACCTCAAAACAGCACTTTGATGATGTAAGGTATGGGACAGGGCTGCAAGCACTCTATGTAGTAAATAATAGGATGGGAACAGGATCGGCGGGGGGGCTCTCTAAATGTACTAACATTATCTTTGCTGGCAGTTCTACATGTATGGGACCATATCATCACATATATACACAGACGCGGCTGTCATCTCCCTAGCACCTCTCCGTGTACACCCCTTGATTTCCCACTGCAGGTCGCCATAGCTTGATGGCGACCTAAGGAAGCTGAAGACTGAAGGGGAGACATTGGAGGGCTGCTGATGGAGGTTCTGCTCAGAGGGGGATAAACTGGTGCTGAGGGTTCATTACAATGTGTAGAGACCAGTGATTTTCTTAAATCAGAAATAATAAGAAGAATCAGCATTTATATAGCGCTTTTCATACATCCAAAATGCTTTACAAGCAATGCTAGACTGGTAGTGAAGTGACTGAATGTGTGGTGGCAGCCATATCGCACATCACCACCCACACACAGCCTGGATAATTGCATGAACTGCTAATAAGACAAAAGAAATTCAAGGTTTAAAAAGAAGTAAAACGAAAAACTTTTTTTGGCAAAAACTAAATGTTTGAAACAGCAGTTTAGGCTCCGTTATCACAGAGACGCAAGGAAGCAGCAGTGGAACTGTCTGATTCACAAAACCTTTCAAGACCACAGCATAATGCAGCTTAAATACAATGCAGTATACCAAGAAAGTACAGTTACGCAAGAACTTACTGTAACAGTAGATCTTCAAGAGGAGCTCGTGCAGTAGGCAACACCGATAGGACTAAACCGCCAGGTGCCAGGACCACATGGAAATTTTCTAGCTAGCAGCATACAACGGGGACTGCCCTCCCCCCGACATTGGCACGTCAATATCCATTCTAGTATAAAAGGGGCAGTCCTCCATGTCCACCTCAGTTACCCACACCGAAGACCCTGAAACAATGTTCAACAGGAAGAAAAAAGAGGACTCCTGGAGCTGAGAGAGGCCGTGATGGAAAGAGAGCAGGGGGATGGAGGGAGGGAAAATCCTGCCTACTGCAAGAGCTCCTCTTGAAGATCTACTGTTACGGTAAGTTCTTACGTGACTGTACTATCTTACTTCAAGGGGGCTCTTGCAGTAGGCAACACTGTTAGGAGAGTCCCAAGCAGTACCCGAAGGGAAAAACTCCAGGAGGAGGCGAGAGGATTGCAATAAGTAGAAAAGGCAAAACATGCCCAAGCACATCCTCAGCCTATGGCTGGCTTTCGGAAATAGGACAGTGTCAGGGAAAAACACCCTGGCAGATACAAGCTGTAGCCAATCTAAGGAGGCCACAGGAAAAATAAACCCCAGAAAAGTGGGAGCTATAAGGCTACCAAACAAACAGGCTCACCTTCGCCGAAGGAGAGCACCCTCTCTCGTTTGCTGAGATAAACAGAATCACAAATGGGCTGAACCATGTTCGGGTAGGACTGCTTGATGTCAGGCTGTCTCCAAAACCATAAGGGGGGCTTCCCTTGGAGACAAAAGTCTCCCCGTACTCTTGAAAGCATTTGAGGGGAGAAAAACTGAGGAATAAGGAGCCCCAGGAGGGACTCCTTAAGAACAAAACCTCTAAAAGAAGACAGCCCAAAGGGTAGCTGCTAGGAAGATACTCACCCACGGGCAAAAACCCCGGTGAAAGGCCATGCAAAGGAGAAAAGGTCCATTGGAATGTAGAGCCTTGTCCTCCTCTAGAAGGATAGGGAGACGCTGGTAGGACCCAACTTTCTGGTGTCTCGAAGGAGAAGGGTCAGGGTGTCCAGAAACAAGCCTTGAAACAACAGAGCAGGGCAAAAGAGAAAGCACTCTTATGACTGCCGCTTGGAGGAGAAATACCCCCAAAGGGAACCTCTAATCCCTTCCCTCATGGGAAAGGGAAGGAGGAAGAGGAGAAGTCCCATGGAACAGTACAAACCGAAGAGGTGCAGCAGTAGCTTCATTAGGCCGAGCACATGCAAGAGTAGCAAGGACCAATGTCCAGTCAGAAATAGTAAAACCTCATTGTCATATGACAAGCCTCAGGTGACAGGATGACACACGTATGTAGCGAGAGTCAGAAACTTCTCTTAGAGGGCCCCCGACTGGGGAATTCAAAAAGACGCCACACAGGAATTAGTGATGTGTCCCGTCCTGAATAAAATCCTCTGGGGGTAGGAGATCCCACTCAACTGCTCACCAACAACAAAAGAAAAATGTCAGCGTGATGGGAAGAAATCCTGGAGCCAAAGGCATACACTATTTTTCTGCAGAGCAGAGGACCTGAACTGGGTGGGGCGTCTCTCAGAGGGGCACCGGGTCCCTCTCTCACCTTCCAAGTGATCTGAAGTATGCCCATAAATGATAGCGGCAAGGGGACCCCACGGATGCACAGCGAAAACTCCAGTGAAGGAGTACCCAGGGACAACCCAGGAGATCTGACAAAAGAAAGGGAATAACTGGTCCTGGTCAAAAAGGATGGACCTGTGACCAGACAGCCCAAAAAAGCCCTCCCAAAGAAGAAGTGGGGAGGAATCCTGCCCGCGTTCGGAAACATAGGAAGGCACCTTGACATCAGTGTAAGTTGGACGGTTCCCAAGATGCCTTGTGATTTGGGGAGACAGAGAAGCACTCATAAGGCAAAAGCCTGATGTAGGGCCGAGAGACTGATAAGGATCTGAGATGGGCATTCCCAGCCTCAGGTAGACCCTGAGGCAGTCTCTCATGATGGGTCCGTCTGCGATACCACTAAGGAGGCCCACACAGAAAGACTGCACCAATGCAGGTAGAGGACCATTGAAGTAGCAGCCCCTGCACTCATAGCGAGGAAGGCGGAAAGCCCCATACCTCCGAAACTAGAAATGTCACCTGAGCAGACGCCCATTCAGAGGAGCTGATGAGCAGACATCAGGTCCCAATCCTAAACCGGATTAATTGACCTCCTTCAAGAAAAGCTTGGAGGAGACTGGAGGAGTAATACACCTCAGGCAGGTGGGGAGAATGGGTCAGAGGGTTGCACTCCAGTAAGTGCGGAGCTGGCCCCCTCAAACAAAGGCATGGTACAAAAGATCGAGGCCCACCACCAGTAGGTAAACGTCCTCTTAAGGGTAAGCGATGAGCATAGATAGTCCAGGTCGCGAAACATGAGGAAGGAAGGCCGTGGGAGGAGGGCAAAGTTTAATCCTCTCATAAAGAAGGTAAACAAGGAAGGCCTGAGCCTGATGTCAGCCAACACCCAGGGTAAACAGAATGGAAAGGTGTCCCTGACAGAGAAAGAAACAAAGGCAAAAATTGAAAGAAGTCAAAGGGAAGAGACAAGGCCTTCCCTTCTTCTGGTTTTCCTCCCTCTTCTGGAATCCCCATCTGATGAATGAAGGAGAGGAAGGAGGGACCTCAGGGTTTAGGAAGAAGCAGTGGGCACCGACAGCGCTGCTACCTCCACCACATGGAACTAAACAGCTGAGGCAGCAACAGTCGAAGAGGCCTTATGCTTGCCCCACCACCCTTGAGAACTGTCAGAATGAGGATGTTACCAATCCTGGAGATCATGGGAACAGTCCGAAAGGAAGTTCTAGAGTTCTGTAGGGAGGACAGCAATGCTTGCACCTCCTCCCTGAACAATATAGGGCCACTGAACAGCACGTCCAAAATGGAAGCTTGAACTGCTGACAAGTCGGTCAAACGTAGCCAAGCATGATGCCTGACGCAGACGGCAGAGGCCGAATTGCAAGCGGCAGCGTCTACCATGTCATAAGAAGTACAGAGAGCATAAAAACAGATGCTAGAGGCTAAAGCAAGGAGGTGCTCCAACTGGGACCGAGCAAGGGATGCCAGTATAGATTGAAGCAAATCCCCCATCTGCCCAAAGAAGAGTTGCTGATGCATAAGCAAAGTGACAAGGCTGAGTAAGACCTTGCCCCATTTGTTATGCAGAAAGAGATTAAATGCAAGGGTCTAGTCTATCCTCTCCTTTTCTGTCTCTTCTCTGTCTGGTTGCGCAAAAAAAAATTTTCTTGAGAGACCTAGGAACTGATCACTCAGATGGTTTCGCAATTCTCCACCTCTCACCATCTCTCTGTGTTCCCTTGCTATTTTTGTCTGTTCTTCCCCCTTGCATATCTGTGGGTATAAAAATGTATGTAAATCTTTATGTGGAAATGTCACTGATACTGGGATCCCTTTGTTTAAAACTGTATATAGGGAAAAAAAAAGGGGAGAACTAGTAAAATGGCAGACGGGTGCAGCAGATGACCTAACTGCTCTGTGACTACGGGAAATTCAGCGTTAGCAGCGGTGCTTGCTTATTGTTCTGACTTACCCTCTGCTTGTATTTTCTTCGGTCTTGAGCGTGATGGCTTAAATGGATCCACGAAAAAAAAAAAGGGGGTCAGTTCTGGACTTTGTTTCCCCAAAGTCTGGGCTGCTCGAGCAGCAGCATCCTCCTGGTAGACCAAGCCCGGAGAGTGGCAGCGGGAGTTCGAGTAGCATGCCGGCCACCCCGCAGGCTCTTAAAATAATGTCATTCTCTACACCCTCTGCTTTACAAAGAACTTTGGACTTATCTGCAACCAAGCAACAAATAACATTCTCTGACCAACATCAACCTTTTTCTCCTGTGGAGACAGGAGGCTACACATTGGAGAAGCTGGGTTTGACCCTAGAGAAAATTTTGGCATGGACAGAGCGCAGTGATGGACGATACGAGGTATTAATAAAAAAACAGACTTCCTGCAAACGGAACTGAATAGTGTTAAAACTGTGGCAGAGACAACAAAGGGAATCACAACGGATAATACTACAAAGCTGCCAAACTGGCGACTGCAGAAGCGAACTGTGTGAGCCTGATGCGAGATAATTTTAATATAAATAGAAAATTAGAGAATGCAGAAAATATGCTAAGATACAAGAACATTCGAATTTTGGGAGTTCCAGATCAGATGGATGCAGATTTTGACTCTACGAGGGATTTGGTTAAACATATATTGTTGATCACTTTCGAGCTACCCCAGGAGAATCCCCCCTTTAATCATGAAGGCTTTTAGATTATTCAGACGAGAGAGAGAAACATAACTTCCCAGATGAAGACAACTATATTGGCGACTTCTGGATTTGATTCAGATCGGGATTACATATTAAAATTAGCCAGGCTCAGAGGGGCCTTGGAATATAAAGGCTCCAAGTATTATATCTATCCAGATTTCTGTTACACTACGCAATAACGGAGGAGGAAGTTTTTGACTCATCGTCAGGAAATTTTGGAACTTGGTGCTTCATTTTCTTTGTTGCCACCTGCAAAGGTAAAAAATCATCAAGGATGATAAGTAAATAAAGGTTACTCACCTGTAACAGGAGTTCTAGGAGTGGTATATGTTGTTCATCCACACTTATTGGCAGGTTCCTTGCCACTTTAAATCTTGCCGGAGGGTCTTCAAGCTGGCTCCTCCCACCCACCCGGGTGGTAAAACTCTCTGCTCCACTCCATGATGCCAGATCTAGCCCGCTGGAAGCCAGGTTGCGTGTCAAAGCCGGGGAGGTCAGGTGGGTTGTGTGGATGAACAACATATACCACTCTTAGAACTCCTGTTATAGGTGAGTAACCTGTATTTCTAGGGATGTGGATATGTTGTTCAATCCACACTTACTGGCAGACTCCTAGCAGTTCTCTGGGAGGAGAGAGGCAAGGCACGCACCCCCTACTTGGGGAATAAGGACTGGAGAACCGAGGTCCCAAAACCAGCATCCCGGCATGACTCAAGTTCAGTGTGGTAGTGGGTAATGAAGGTGTGTGCTGACTTCCAGGTAGCAGCCCTGCAGATTTCCTGGATAGGGACGTCCCTGAAAGCAGCCACCAAAGCAGTGGTATGGCGGGTAGAATGGGAGGCTTCATGCCCATCAGCCTATAGCAGAGATCTATGCAGGAGGTGACCAACCTGCCTATCATCTGCTTGGCTGCAGGTCTGCCAGGTGAGGCTTCAGCGTAGGTGACAAACAGCTGGCGAACCTCTCCCCGAACTTCAGCCGTCCGCTCCTTATAAGAAGAGAGCGCTCTTCTAGGGTCCAAAGTATGGAGCCTATATTCGGCCACCGAGGTGTGACTGGGGTAGAACACTGGTAGAGTCGACACTTGGTTAAGGTGAAACTCCGACACCACCTTCGGAAGGAATTTCGGGTGGAGACGTAGGATAACCTTGTCCCTGTGGAAGACCAGATAAGGAGACTCTATGGAAAGCGCCTGGAGCTCTCCCATCCTTCTGGCTGACGTGATAGCCACCAAGAAGGCAGTCTTCCACGACAGGTGAGAGATGTCACACCTGTGCATTGGTTCAAATGGCTTGCCCATGAGTTTAGCCAATACCAGCAGTAGATCCCATGGAAGTGGAGGTTCTCGCACCAGAGGGGATATGTGATCAAGGCCTTTGAAAAAGCACCTGACCACCTTTCTCCTGCACCACCGACTGCTTTCTGGCCTGCGCCTGGTAAGCAGAGTTGGCTGCCAGGTGCACCTTAAGGGTCAACCGAAGCCCTATCTGAGAAAGGGACCATAGGTAGTCCAGAATGCTGGCCAAGGAACAGGATGAAGGGTCCAACCCCTTATCCTGACACCAAATGGAGAATCTCTTCCATTTGAAAGCATAGCATTTTCTGGTCGACTCCTTATGGGATGCCTCAACAATGTTGAGGACCTCGTCGGAAAGACCCAAGGCCTGGAACTCTAGCCGCTCAGGAACCAGGCCGTCAGGTGCAGGATTGAAGGTCTGGGTGGGAATACCTCCTCCCTGGTTGACTGAGATCAGGTCCGGGCAGGCTGGAAGCCGCCTCGGGAGCCTGGAGCTGAGGCTGAGGAGATCTGGATACCAGAACTGACGGGGCCAGTCTGGGGCTACCAGAATCACCTGTGCCTTGTCCCTCCTCACCTTGAGAAGCACCTTGTGGATCAAGGGAAATGGGGGAAAGGCATAGAAGAGGCCGGGGTCCACGACCTCGAGAAGGCATCCCCCTGCAGCGAGCCCTGCTGAGGGGGCCGGGTATGAAACAGCCTCAGCTTTGCATTCTCCCTGGAGGCAAACAGGTCCACCTGAGGTGTGCCCCAGTGGGAGAACAGATCGTGTACTACGTCCGGCAGGACAGACCACTCATGAGATGCAGCACCTATCCGGCTTAGGGCATCGTCCAGAGTGTTGGAGGCTCCCGCCACATGAATGGCTAGGAGATCCGCCTCCAGACTGCCCACGAGAGACCAAGTGCGGAGAGCTTCCTTGCACAGAGGCAAGGAGCGCATCCCGCCCTGGCGGTTTAGGTAGTACATTTTCGTGGTGTTGTCCGTCTGGACCTGGACCACTTGACCCCGTACAAACTGAGCGAAGGTGGTGAGGGCTAGTCGGAACACTCGAAGCTCCAGCAGGTTGATGTGGCATCGAGACTCCTGAGGGGACCAGAGGACGTGCGCTCTGAGCTCCCCCAGATGGGAACCCCAACCCATCAGAGAAGCATCGGTCGTTAGAGTGACCGTCGTCTCTGGGTGGACAAACGGGATACCCTCCTGCAGATGAGCCGGAATGATCCACCACTGGAGAACGTTCCCCATCTCCTGGGTCACCATCACTGGCTGGTCCAGAGGACTGGAGCACTGTGACCATTGGCGGGCCAGTCCCCAATGCAGGGGACGCATGTGCCAGTGGGCCCGAAGGACCACGCTGGTGCAGGCTGCCATGAGGCCCAGGAGGCACAGGAAGTCCCAGGCAGGGCGCAACCGCCCAACCAGAAATGATTGGACAAAGGAGGAAAGAACCTCGGCCCTGTCCGCCGGGAGCTATGCTCTGGCTCGAACAGAGTCAAGCTCTGCCCCGATAAACTGAATCACCTGTGTTGGCATGGGTTCTGATTTGGCCTCGTTGATGAGGAGGCCAATCTGAGAGCAGACCTGGAGGGCCAGATCCCTGGACCACTCCACCTCCGATTGGGAGGAGACTGCAATCAGCCAGTTGTCCAGGTAAGGGTACACCCAGACCCTTCAGCACTGCAGGAATGCTGTCACCACTGCCATGCATTTGGTGAAGACCCTGGGAGCTGGAGAGAGGCCGAAGGGCATGGCCCGGAACTCATAAAGGGATCCCTCCGCTCTGAAGTGGAGGGATCGCTGGTGGGATGGACGGATTGGGATGTGAAAGAACATGTCCTGAAGGTCCAGAGAACAGAACCACATGCCTCGTTCCAAGGATGGGACGATCTGAGCCAGAGTGACCATCCTGAAGGTTCAAGACCTTAGGAACTTGTTCAGGTCGTGGAGGTCTAGAATGGGGTGCCAGCCCCCTGTCCATTTTGGGACCAGGAAGTACCTGGACACAAACCCTGGGTCTGATGGAGGATCCGCCACCTCCCTGATCACCCCCTTCTAGAGGAGCAGGGCAATGTTGGCTCGACGGGCCAACAGAGAGGCCGCGGACCCCATAGCCCCCACCGTGGGGCGACAGCTCGATAGGGTGAGGACTGCTCGAATTCCAGTGGCAGACCCTTTCCTACCACTTCCAACACCCAGCGGTCCGTGGTGATATCGGACCAGGCGGAAATAAAGTGGTGTGACATCACCCCAATGGGGGAACCCGGGGAGGAGTGACAAGGTTGGGGGCGACACCCCTCAACCAGTCACTGGGCAGGCCTGAAGGAAGGACCGGCCGAGGAGCCTCCTGGACCTCTCCCTCCCAGCTTCCTGCTGGAGGAAGCAGCAGGTTTGGCTTTGGGGTGCCAAGTGTGAGCCTGCTGGCCCTGATGCTGGTGTTGCTGGGCCGGACGTGCCGAAGGGGCTGAAGGACAAAAGGACTTACACTGCTGCTGGCAGCCTTTGTCCTTCTGAGCAGACGTGACTGAGTCCAAGGTGGCACTGGACTTCTTGATCCGCTGAAGATGCCCCTCAACCCCAGGACTGAACAAGTCGGTACCCAGGAAGGGAACGTCTGCCAGCTTGTGCTGGGTATCTGCCGTGAAAGTGGAGATTCGCAGCCAAGCTCTGCGGCGCATGGCCACTGCGGCCGCTACTGACCGGGAACACGAATCAGCGATGTCCAGGGAAGTCTGGAGCTGCTGTTTGGCCACCGCCCTTCCCTGATCCCACACTTACTTGACCATAGTTTGGAGGTCAGATGGGAGATGAGGAATCACCTCATCCAGGGAGCCCAAAAGGGCATGCGAAAAGTTTGCCATCAGGACAGCCAAGCTGGTCTGATGAAGGCCTAGGGAGAAAGCAGCATAAACTTTCTGCCCAGAGTAGTCCAACGTCTTGGACTACTTGTCAGGAGGCTTGTCCACGTCCTGAGCGTTCCCGGAATGCCGGAAAATGCTATCAGTCACGAGCCCCTCTGCAGAGGGGTGCTCCGAGAAACTGGAGCGTGAACCGGTGGGAACAGCATACTTCCGAGCCATCCTGACCGAAGGTGCTGGACAAGAAGCTGGCCGTTGCCACAGCTCCAGGCCAACAATGGCTTTGGCCACCGGGAAGGCCTCCGTGGGGGAATCCCCTCAGTCCAGTATCTCCGTGAGGGAATACTTGGCCCATTTTGAAACGGGTTCGAGCTTCATCCCAAAGGACTCAGAGGAGCCGAAGCATTCCCAGAAATGAGGATGGGCTCTCGTCCACCGACTGACCCCCAGTGGACTCCAAGTCAAGCAGTCTGGGGAACAAGGAGTCGTCATCATCAGACGCCGAGGAGTCTGCGAACAGCTGTTGAGCGCCTGAGCCACCCTCCACCTGCTGAGGTCAATCGGGAGTGAGGGTGACCGACAACCGATGGGGCAAGCCCTGACCCGACCAAGAATCCTTGGTCGGGGACCCAAGTATAGGTTGTGGAGGCGGGGGTTCCACCACAATGGGTGGCACAGGCAGTTTCGGACGAACAACCGGTGCCGGCTCCGGCTCCTCAACCACTATGAGGGGTTGTTTCGGCCGCTCCAGTGACAGCCACTTAATGGCCAGGGAAGGCGATGAAGTTGGCCTATTTCCAGTCAAAAGGAGCTGCTGCTGCCACATTAGCTCCTCACAGCGCCGACGCAATTTGTGCCAGAGCCTATCCTCCGAAGAGGACAAAGACGAGGATGAGTGGCGCCACCACTTTCCACAGTGCCAAGACCAAGACTGCCAATGTCGGCAGGATCGGCTGGACCAGGAAGAGGTCAGAGACAGAGACCTTCGGTGTTTCTGAGGGTGGGTCTGAGAGGGGCCGGGGGAAACCCGCTCCTCCCTCGGTTCAGGGACCTTAACTGGGGACCCCGGCACAGGCAAGTCCTCGGTTTCCACCGAGGGAACCGGTAAAGTGGGGTTGTCGGCTTCTCCGGTCGACAGCCCATCCGATGGGTCAAGAAAGATTTCGACTGCGTCAATGGGTGCCTCAGCCGGTTGACCTGACGGGGACACCGTGAAGCCAGCAGCCTTAGCCGCAACCTCGACCGAATTAGAGTGTCATCTATCCGGGAAGGGGGACCTCTCCTACTCCCACGAACGTCCACAGTGGGACTTACCTTTGGGGTCCTTCTTTTTGGACCAAGAGGAATGTCCCGAAGGGCCTTCTCCCTTGGTGGAGAGGGATTGGCAAAGCTCCTTGAAAGAAGCTGTGTAGGAGGATTCCAAGGAGAGCGGGATAAATGCCGTGACCGAGGATGATGACGATGAGGCCTGGGCCGCCGCCTCCTCGAGGGCGATCATCTGCTCCAGCTGTTCGCGAGCCCGCAGCCATGGACACCGCCCAACGGGCCTCCTTAGACTTAACCGGAGGATAACATTTTTCAGGTCACCCCAACAGTAACTCTGGCAGCGCCGTCCTCTAAGACCAAGTCAAAAGAGTTGCACAACTCACAAGCCTGTGAGTCATGGCTGAGTCCCAAGGCAATAAGCACACGTGGCGTGCGGATCGGTCTGGGACATCATCTGCCCACAGGGGCACCGACGAAATCCAGGAGTCGATTTGTCCATCGCAGCCGCAAAGGAAGACACAGACCGAAGTCTTGTAAATTCTAAAACAAGTTTCGGATTAAACGAAGAGTTTGGATCCAGGCCTAAAACGCAGAGCGCAAAGGAGGGAACCTGAGCTTCCAAGCGGTAAGGAAGATCTGGCGTCATGGGGTGAAGCCGAGAATTTTACCACCCGGGTGGGTGGGAGGAGCCAGCTTGAAGACCTTCCGGTAAGATTTAAAGCGGCAAGGAACCTGCCAATAAGAGTGGATTGAACAACATATCCACGTCCCTAGAAACATGTTTTTCAATGTACATCAGCTTACTGTTTACATTCGCGCTCATTACTCTACCCAGGGGGCTGAAGAATCACTTGTTTTATCGCCTACACCGTCAGAACATGAAATCATAGGGAATTTGGAAAGAATGGACATATAAGGACCCAAGGACTTAAGTTTTGCTTGTTTGGACTGATTGAATTGGGGGCAATATAGATTAAATTTAAGTTTGTTATATTTAAAGAGGGGAGGCATTAAAATGATATAAGAATAATTTTGTGGAGTGAAAGTTAAATATATAAAGCTACTATCTTTTGGCTTAACAAGTATTAAGTATGTATTATTATGTTCCCCCTGTTTTGGACTGAGTCTATTCTTTTTATGTAAGGTATGCACTAAGGAGTCAATATCTAAATTAGTCTAATGATGTTGTATGGACTTTGTTGCTTATGAGTTCGTGAAGTACTTGTTTTTTTGTTTTTTTTTTTAGGAGCACATGTGTGCATATTTTTTTCTGAATACATAAAAGATGAAATTAATAAAATATTATTTTACAAAAACTGTATATAGTAAGCCAGCCCGGTGGCGCTGAGGGTTGAGGCGCCGGAAGAAACACCTTGCGCCACACTGGCGACCTGGGTTTGGGAACGAGCCCAGGACGCCGGTGGTCGGCAGGGGAGGGAGAGGACTGAGTGTCGAGGGATAGCTCTCTCTGTCCTGGGAGGCCACATGCTCGGTGCCCGACTGGCCTCCTGGCAGAAGCTTGGAGGCATAACAGACACATAGCACAGAGGGGTTGGGAAATTGGGACGTTGGCAGAGGCGCCTTGATGTCGGTAGCCACTCCCCAGAACTTCGGGAAAATACCTGTGGCACTCCCGGGTAGACTATGCGCCAGTCCCCAGTCCCCAATACCCCTACCTTCCCCGGTGACCGGCGTCCTGACGAGACTCAGGAATTTGGGGTGCTTGCCCCCACCACCTCATCCCCGTCTGGGGGTTAAGCCAAGGCTATGTGGAAGACAGACCCCGCCTTGGGATCCAGGTAGGAGGTGGGGACTAGAACGGCCACAGGCAGCTCCAGAAGGGAGTGGAGTGCCATGGAAGGGGAGGAATATAAACAATAGTGAAAAACTATATAGTTATGCTGTTGAAATTATTGCAAAAAGCTATTTGGAACTCAAGGGGTTAACCTGAGATGCAGTTTTTAAGCCCTTTGCAGAGCTGTTATGACGTCAGTTTTGGGACACCATGTACCATTTTGCTGCACCTGCAAGGAATGAAACTGACAAGAACATTCTGTAAACTTACAAGAACATTCTGGGAGAAGCAGGCTCTCTTAACGAGTTCCCAGATGAAGACTTATAAAAAGGTTCCATTTGTCTCAGTGGTGCAGCTGGTTAGTACAATCGGAATGTTATTCTGGGCGACCTGGGTTCAAGTCCCAGCTGAGGCACTTACTTCTTTCTCACCTCTGTTTGTATGCATTCCATAAATATGCACACCACACTCCTGTGTGATTGTTACAAGTAAATATGTGTGTTGCCATTGGGTTGTGCAATTAAGAAAGAGTAATATGCTCTGGGACAAACCAGGTTCCAGTTGTCTTAGTGGCGCAGCTGATTAGCGCAATTGGAACGGTATTCCGGGCAGCCTTGGTTCAAGTCCCAGCTGAGGCATTTACTTCTTTCTCACCTCTGTTTGTATGTGTTCCATAAATATGTACACCACACACCTGTGTGATTGTTACTTATAAAAAGAGCAGCAATGGTTTTGATAGAGAGACAAGGAGAGTGAGTGACAAACTTGGAATTAAGAGATACTCTCAGAAGAAGGACTTTGTTTTCCGTTTGTACTGCCTGTGTAAACAGTCATACTGAATATTTTTTATTTTGCTGTTACTTGAGAAAAATAAAAATGCTATTTGCAAATTTTGAAACTGCTCCTGGTTTTCCTATGCTTCATGACCTGCCATTTCGATCTTTGAAACTGCTCCTGGTTTTTGTATGCTTCCTGACCTGCGCCTTGACGACAAGCATATGTGCAAAGTACTTCTGGGCCCTCAAGGCCAAAGTCGGGGAGGCATAGACCTTGCATCCCAGAGAGTATAAAAGTTTGGATTCCCAATCCGGAGGGCAATCCTGATGGCCAGAACCTTCACTATCCACCAGTGCCTCCAAAAGAACGGAGGGGTCAGCCTTAGGGTGGGAGTCAAAGTAAGCTTTTCCATCCGGAGCATAGTATAACCGGTCGGCCTTTCTCGGAATGGGACTGACGTTGGCTGCTGCCAAACTGTGGATAAAATGTCATCATGTGAGACCACAAGATGGAGATCACCATGGAATCAACTTCTGGGAGGCATAGATGTTGCCCAAGACAGCGCCTTTAAGGGTCCTGTGCCTCCATTCACCACTCTTAGGATGCCTGTATGGTCTTCATCATCTCCAAGAATGAGGGGTGCTCAGGAGGGGACTTAAGGGTATTCCAGACCCGAACTTCCCCTATGGGCGAATGACACTTCCGAATCTGAGGCCAAGGGTATCAGAGGTGACATACCGGAGGTTGTGACCGTGCCTGCACCTAAGTGACGGCCCCTGTCAGAAGGGGAGGCCTCTGTGTCCAATGGAGGGGAAGCCCTCTGTGGGGAAGAAGCTGGCACCAGTGACTGTTGAGCAGGGGTCAATTATTTGGCCGATGCCCACCAAGCTTTCAGAAGGGCAATACAGCCTGGTGACGTCCGGCAAAGGAGCGTCAGATGAAAGAAACAGCCTAGCGTCGGAGACTGCATCAGAAGGCTATATACAGGGCCTGATGCCACCCCATATGAGCCAGCCGAGTGCCCAGCGGGTGCAGACTACGGGTCCAAGTCAGTGACCAAGGGCTCTGAAGAGCGACCAAGGGTTCCAAAGCAAGAACTGGCTCCTGGTGAGTCTTGGAGGGCACCAGTGAAGGTGATATTGGGGACATCTGGCCTGGAGACAGAGGACCTTCTGGATCTGATGGAAGAGGACAGAGTGTCGGGTGCCCTGAAGGAAGCTCAGTGGAGGAAGGCCCTGCTGGGGTCTGGCAGGGAGAGGTCTAAGAGGCGATCACCAGCATCAGCTGAGGAGCAGAGGGCCCCATGAGCGGAGGCTCCATAGAAGCAGGCTGTGGCCTTAAGGGTGACAGTGGGCATCAGTCTGGTAGACCATCATTGGGCCACAGGGTGGGGTCCAGAGAAGATGCTGGGAGGGTGGAAACAGCCGTAGCCTCACCCAAGGAACCGGCCTGGCCACCTGTCTCAGGAATCTCTTAAAGGACTGGCCTGAACAACAGGGGTGGCGGGATGGAGCAGGAATCATCAGGGAACGCACACGCACCACCTGCCATGGAAATAATGGTGGAAGGCTGGTCCACAGGCAGTCCTGAGGGAAGGAGGGCTGGTGTGAAGGAGGAGACCGACCTCCCATGGGAGGAAGACTCCGGCTCTGTCGCAGCCCCGGTGGGTGACCGCAACTCTGAAGTGGACTGATCCCGGTCCTGATGCTTCTTGTACTTCGAGGATAAGGGCTCTTCAGAAGTCTATGTCATGGTCTGGGTCTGCAGCTCTCTTTCCAGGGCGGCCAATTTCTGCTGCAGGAGATGCGTCTCCAAAACCTTCTGGCACCTTTTCTGCATGACTTGACTGAATTTTTGGCAGGCCTGACAGGCTTCGATGTCATGGTCTGGGCCTATGTAAATGACACACGTAATGTGGCCATCCTTTTCGGGGAGCTGCTTTCCACAGGTACACTTCGACTTGTGGGAGTGTGCTGATGAAGCCGGCGATGACAGAATAGAAAATAAACAAGTACTTGATGAAAAGAAATTAACAAGAAACAGCGGTCGCTGTAGCAATGTTTTCCATGGAATCAGACAAGTGCAGGTCAATGGTGGGAAAAGAACTCAGGTGGGTGTGGGGGACCACCCCTTTCATGCATTAGAATGGACGTACATGCCGACATCGGGGGCAGTCCTCGTATATATGTGGTCCTGTTGCTTGGTGACTTGGTCCTAACGGCATTGCCTACTGCAAGAGCCCCTTCGAAGTAAGATTCTAGTGTGTATAAGGTAATTTTGAGGGATTTTAATAATGTAAATGTGATAAGGAATAAAACTATATTTTCAATGAATGAAAAGAAATAAGATAAAATTCCCAAAAAATAAAAATTATAAATAATTTCACAGGGCTCTAAAAATGAGTGTCAGCGGGTAATCACTCTGAAAAAGTCAGTGCACTGGCGATTGTTGCTGGAAAGAACCGACCAGCTCAGCTCTTAGATACTGTGGACAGATTATTAAATCCTATCCATCTCCAGTCCTGTAAAGTGTTTTCCACAGAAAACTGACAAGTTTGATCAGTTCTTTCTGGACAAGGTGTCCTCCATCAGGGCTGTGATATTCTTAAGTGGATGTCATCGGCCTACAGCATCCAGTCTTTGAACAGGGGCACTTTGTCTTTATGGAGCAGTGTAAGCCAGTGTTGGCGGAGGATGTCCTTCAAGTAGTTTCTGGCCTACACCCCTCCTACTGTGTACTGGACCCTGGGCTGACCAGGCTTCTTTTGGAGTGCTGGGAAACACACTGTCTAATTTTTGTGGAGATTGTTAGGTGTTCGCTTGAGGGAATTTTTCCCAGTGCCTTGAAAAGGGCAGTGATGAAGCCCCTTTTTAAGAAACCACCTTTGGACCCTGAAATTCTTTCAAATTACAGGCCTATATTAAACCTTCCCTATCTGGGGAAGTTGACTGAGAAGGTGGTGGTGATGCAGTTGGAATAATATCTAGAGAAATACGAGTCTATGAGCAAAGGATAATGGATGTAGTTCCATCTTGCTTCTTGACCTTTCTTCGGCCTCTGACACAGTGGACCATGGGTAGGGGTGTGCAAATTGCATTGCCCAATGTCTGAGGCTGACCTAAAATCCCTGTCGGGCTAATCCTTTCATCTGCTGATATCAGCCCGAGGACAAGTGATTTTTTGGGTGGTTTTCTTCCCCTGCCTCAATTTCTTTTCCCCAGGGCTGCAAGGACAATTTTTTTTTTGTTTTTTGCACTCTTGCCATTCGCCAGTCCCACTTCCTCAACCCCCACCATCTATGAACTGTAGAGCGCTGTATCTCTGATTCATCTCTTCAGTGATCTGCATCATAGCAGCATTGATCACGTGTTTTCATTAGCCATAATTGGCTCACAGGAGGAGGAGGATTTTACTGCAATGGCAGGAAGAACCAATGGTGCGCGCCATCAATGCAGAATCAGAGGAGTCACTACTTGGTTAAGATGCCATCGACTCGAGGGTGATCTGACTGAGGAAATCTAAATCAAATTTAAACACGTGGGTAGAAAAATACTTGGGGCACTGCTAAGTGTGAAGAAGTCTGTCAAGTGGATTTGTTTCTTGCCCCCCTCCACATCACTAAGTAGTATGTGTCTACACTGGTGACCCTCGGAGTTGCGGTTGTGTGGGCACAGATACAGAGTTGTTAGGTTGAGTCAGCAGTCGACGAGGAGGGAGTCAGTTTAATTATGTTCAGTTCTGTGGCAGCACTGGCAGGATATAGATTGTGGGCCATGTGGTGGAAGAATGCACCTTCGGGACTTGGTCCTCTTGCAAGTCAGCAGTATTTTAAATTTGGGGCGGTAGTCGGAGCCAAAGCAAGCGTGGCATTGTGTTGATTAGTTTTTGATGCTTGCTTGGCTTTTTGGGCTGTTCGAAGTTTGCGTGCCATCAGACCATCATGTTGTGGCCATGGACTGCCTCGTTCATTCACCCTTCTGTTCTCAGGATCACTCAGATTCCACTGCACTGCCCCACCATCACGCAACTTGCTAAATGGTAAGCTTAGCTAGTTATCATGGCTTGCTAAACTCCCCAAAAGAAAACCGCTGCTTGATTGGGAGCGGTTTGCAAGTCAGGGCGTAATGTTCCTGGGTTGCCCACTCAAACATGCATTCCAGACAGGTGGGCCAGTAGTGTTGTGTACTGTGCCTCGATGGGTTGGTTGTGAATTGTTTGGTCCAGAGTCACACCCACCCTGCTTCTTTTAAAACAGTTTGTTCTGTTCTTCCTCCTGTGGGATGTTAGCTGCTAGATGCAGTGCCCAGAGAAAATCGTGTGCTGGCTTGGGGGGGTTGTCGTGGGCGCTTGCATGCACAGTCATTTTGGAATCCATATTGGTCATTGCAGTGAGAGACAGGACAGAGCATACAACAAGTTTGGGTCTGCCCTCCCTGACTCCATCACCTCTGTCACACATGATGTGTCCCTATACTAAACCCTTATAGTATATGTGGGCCCCACCACAGCATCTTTTGATTTTGCTGCAGAGTCTTCAGACACACTGTTTCCCAAACCCAACCAAGCAGCCCTGCTTTTTATTTTTTTTTTTATCTGCATAGTAAGTTTCTTTGCCCCTTGGTCCTCTGCTCTGTGGCATGCCAGTGCAGTGAACAGACCCTGGTGTTGGTGTTGTGCTGGTGTGGTGTGAAATAAATAACTAAAAAATAAGCCCGCTGTTGTACCCGAGCCTTGTTGCCTGCTGGCTTCTTCTTAATCTTGGCCTGTCTGTTCGGATTTCTTTGTCAGATGTATTTTGTTGTAGTGAATGGGATGGAGGAGTGAAATAAAAAAAGGTAAATGATGGTTGTATAATCTGCTGCTACACACTTCAGATCTGGCAAGGTCAAGGTCTGATTACTGGTGCTGACAGCCAATCCCATTCAAATGTAACCACAGTACAACAATTCAGTGGGGATTGCTAATGCTTTGTGTGGGCAGCACTCTATGCGGAGGTTTAAAAAAGTTCTCCGTTACTTCTCAGACTTTAACACATCAGGAAAGTGAACAAACTCACTGAGGCACCACAAACAACCCTTTCAGGCTGGCTACACTCTATGAATTTCACCAGTTAGTTAACCAAGGAGATGCATTTGATTTCTCACTGCCAGTATTCTGTTTCACATGAAGAAGCAGGGATCAGCTTGTCTTGGTGTTAATACTACAAAATTTCCTGTATTTTTTTATTGGTAACTAATTTAACAATGTGAAGTATGTAAACAATAAAAAGTGTAGTAGTAACAACAAGAAGAGCCGATCCCTGCTTCTTCAAGTGAAATAGAATATTGGCAGTAAGAAATGCATCTCCTAGGTAACTGGTCTGGTGATGACAGTCAGTCGGAGTTGGTGCCCTGCCTCTCTGTGTTGAGGATGTAGTGTAAGGAACAGAAAGCACCGACCCCCCCCTTTTTTTTTTTTATTTTTATTTCCTGTCTTTTGCACTTAAGATTCATCACACAAGGTAAGAATAATGAACTTACAGTGTAATTTCGGTTGTTTAAAATGTCATTTTTAATCAGTCTCTCTTTAGTGTAGGACAAGTACAACATTTCATGGGCAAGTAATTTTTATACCACCACTTGCCCTGGGACAAGTATTAAAGAAATTGATTTGCATACCCCTGACCATGGGGTACTGTTGGACTGACTGGTGCACTATGTAGGACTCAAATGGGACGGTGTTGCCGTGGTTTGAGTCCTACTTATTGGGAAAAGTGCAGCAGGTGACACTTGGCTCTTTCATCTTGGGTAATGCGATGCTGTACTGTGATGTGCCTGAGGGGTCAATCTTGGCTCCCATGTTGTTCACTGTGTACACGTTGCCATTGGGGGATATCATTAGACATGGCCTAGGCTTTCACGATTATGCTGTTGATACCCAGCTGCATGTGTCTCGTGCCCCAGATGACAGGGCGTCTTTGAACTGAGTGCCTTAGGAAAATTCAGGACTGGATGGATGCTATGGCTTTGTCATTCTCAGCCAAAGAACAATGGCATCAGTTACTAGCCAAGTGAAATACATTGGCTTAGATTTAGGCACCACATATTTCTTGTCTGACTGCTTGAGGACAGCTGCCACAGAAGCAGGCCTCCTCCAAGTCACTTCAGAGAGGTTCTCCAGGGCCAGTTGGATGTGAGAAACTAAAGAGACTGGGATATCAGACATTTAGAAACTCCAGTTGGTGGCACCTAGCATTGTCTGTGGCTGCTGACTTGAAATTCAGTGCAGAGTGCATATTTCTGAGCAAAGCCCGAAGGAGATCTCCTCGAGGTATGGTGAGAGGAACTGGTTCTGGGCTCTCTGGACCATAGTATGAGTCATCATTCCCACCGTCAGACATGAGGAGGTCAGGATCTGTAAAAAGGAATAGGTCTAAAAGGTGACAGTGCAGGCTGTGGCCTCATTAACACCAGACATAACCTCGGATGAGGACTCGGGACCAGCACTGTCGGCAGCACCGAGGACAGCCCTGTGACCGTCTCCTAAAGAAACTATCCCAGCACCAAAGGCCTGGGCAGCACCGTTGGCAGCACAGACACCAAAGCAGGCCCCAAAGAGCCCAACCCCAGCACCGGAAGTGGTACCACTAATGGTGTAGATGATCCCACCAGCTTTAAAGGTACCAGCAGTGGCCCAGTGGCTGCCCCTATCCCTGGAGGGGACAGAGGTAACACCACAGGTGGGGCAGACATCAGTGGTGCCAAGAGTGGCCCTATCCCAAAGGCTGAAGTTAGCCACATGCCCAAGTCAAGAAGCACCAAAGATGGTGCCAGCTCAACTGACCCCCAGGGGCCAGGAACCGGCATCAAAAATGGTGCCTCTTCACTTATACTCTGCACCCACTGCTCCATACAAGGTACCCAATTACCAAACTGTCCACTGTAGTCCCCTGTATTGGACAGAAAGGGGCACCATGATGGAGATCTCAACCTCGCAGGCCCCGGTATCTCCAGTGTCATCGGTTACAATGATGGAGAACCCAGGCCCACAGAATTTGAGTGTCTAACAGCAGAATGACCAGAAAGCAACCTCAACTGTGTAGTTTCTTCCCCTTATGTTTGTGGGAAGAGGTCGAGGCTGAATGGTATAAAGATCCCAATGAAAAGCATGGGCAGGAACTGAAACATTTCTTTACACAATTCTGGGAGGACTGCCCATCCTGCCAGGCACTGTACTGTCCATTGGCAGAGCACCCATCCCAGAGTTGAGTGCTGGCCGGACACAGCTCCACTGTTGGAGCCACTTGCCTTTTCTGACTCCCTACCTTCTTCCATGGTGCACTATTAGCACAATGTAGGACTGAGAGAAAACTGTAAATTTTTGTGTGATAAACTAAACTAATGAAAATAAACTAGTGTATTTTTAAACTAAAACCCAAGAACTGAACATTGTCATAGTGACTGTGTCCAGACAGAATATTAACAGGACCTTCTGAAAGAGAGGGAATAGAGGAAAGGCATACAGAAATTATTTCTGTCCCGGAAAGAACACACTTCTAGCCAGACAGTGCCCGGAGCTGGCTCTAGCAAGTGAGAATGAAGCAGTTCTGCATTGATCAGAGAGCCTAACAGATCCCCATCTGAATGACCCCTAGCAGTTGAAGATATCTTCAATTGCATCTTGGAGTATTTTCTATCTGTGAGCTGCTGTCTTGGAGTGGCTGAGTGCATTTGCTATTATATTGTTTTTTCCTGGGACATGTACTTCTATAAGGTGGAACCCTATGGCCCTGGCCCAAAAGCCATATTCTCATGGCTTTTATGCATATAGGCACACTCTACAGTACAAAGGGTCGCAGCTTACAACTGATAGGCACATTGCTTTTGTTCTGTTTTTTTTTGTTGTATATTTTCTTTATGCTCCATCTCTGGCCACTCGGACTCCCTCCGGTGTGGTCACTCGGCTCAACCCTTCCCGCCTGCCAGAAGTCCTCAGCTTTACTTTACCAGTGAGGGGACCTCCGTTCCGCTCCTCCGACCCCCCAGATCTAAGCCCTCTGGGGCGGGACCGCTGACTCCTCTGGTGTCCTTTCTGAAATTTAGCTGGCAACCAGGAAACGTGTGGAGCACTGGAGGCAGGCTAGAGGCCCCAGCGATGGGCATGGGGGTTGGCCACTGGACCCATCTTCGCCTACCGAGGTCCAGGACATTTTTTTCCCCTTGTTCTGTTCTTCGGCTCGGACATGCAATGCGTCCAGTGCACGTGTGCTCCCACACACTGGTCGCTGCCGCAGCCAATCCCCTTACAAAGGATCCCAAGGGCTGTCGTACCCCCTGGACACCACCAGGAGTCACCCAAGGCCCGGGATCCAAGACCCCCTTCCCTCCCAGGAGAGGAGAGTAGTCCCGGATGCTCAATCCTCTCCTGCCAACCCCCAAGGCGACCAGAGTTCACTCCCTAACCCAGGACACCGGCATGGTGCAAGGTGTGGTGTCCAGCGCCTCAATCCTCAGTGCCACCGGGCCGGCCTGACAGGCACATTGTAAAGACTCTGGGAGCAGAGGCGAGCCCGAATGGGCGGGCCCTGAACCGAAGCCAATCACCATTCTTAACTTTTTGTACTATGAGTAGATTTAAAGCTCTGAGATCCAATATGTGAAGAAGATCTCCCGTGATCTTCGGTACCAGAAGAAGTGGGAGTAAAATCCCCCATCTCATTTAAAGGGAGAGAGAGAGAACTGATATGTGTTTCAGAAGTGAACAGACATTTCTTGGAGGTACATCCAGATGAATGTCTAACAGATCTAAAGTATGATCTGACTGAATTAGTTTTGGACGCATGCGTCTGATGTTATCCTTTGCCAATCCTGTATGGAAAAATCTGTCTCCTACTTCCATGGGTTGGGGTCCTAGAACCACTGATTCTGGGGGACCTTCAGTCTGTGTTTGGTCCATGGTGGAGAACTGAAGGGGCAGGTCCAGCTGCCTTGGGTGCAGAGGAGTGGGAAGGCAAGGAAACAGCAGACTGGTTCCAAATTTTTTTTTTGTGACCTTAAAAGGGAGCGTTCAGAATAGAACGCTAAACGTCAGGGGCAAAACTTAATACTCTCAGTCAGGAGTGTATTCTGTGACATATGCCTGCAGTAGGCCCTTGCACTGGCATCAACCGCATCGTAGGTAGCTCTTAACAGATGCTTACCTACCACAGAAACTGTTTTATTGTTTCGTTTAACAGTTTAATTTTTGGCGCAGTATCAGGAAGGGCCTGGATATGTTCCAAAAGAAGCCTTCAAAAGTTCCCTTTAGTACTCGAAGAGGTGACCCATATCATTTAGAATTCTAAGGGTCATAGTAAAGGATAAGAAAATCCTGTTTCTCATATCATCTAGTTTTCTTGACTCCCTATCAGGAGTTGGAGCACTAAGATGCAGTGGCTAGCGAGCCTGGCAGGAGTTGCATTAAGGGCCGCTGAATCTGCTTGTGGAGGGACAGGACAAATATGGATGATTCACTGTGCTTAAATAAGTCCAATCCACCTTTCTTCATGTGGAAGTTATGGTGAAAGGTTGTTGCCATGCAGCCTGTATAGCTGCTGCAAAAGCTTCCACAAGGGGAGGGATGACCACCGTAGGTAGGTCAGGTAGTCCCAAGTAGCTTACCCATTTGTATCAAGGGGCATTCTACTCTGTCTCCTGGAAGTCAAAAATCTTCTGGAGATGTTGCAGAAAACTTAACACAGGTAGAATCATCAGGAGGAATCGTCCTCCTAGAGGAAACGGAAGACTGAGGAAGGAGATTTGTAGCCAGTATCAGGAACCACACCCTGATCCTCTCTCTTGTGCTCACTTTTGAACAAGGAGGTCCACCGTCTCAATATCTGGGGGAGGGAGCCCTGGAGGCAGGAGAGGCACTAATCTTCTTAGAGACAAAGGAATGTCTGGAGGAAGATTTAATGGAACCAAGGGAGAACCCCACAGGTTGACATTGTGCCAGACTGGTGAGGTCCAGAATAGTATGAGCTAGAGCCTACACGTCCACCATGTCCATACTGAATTAGCTGTATGCCTCGGAGAGAGTACATTGAGACTCAAGTGCATTTGGTGGGAGGGAACCCAAGTGGCTCACCGATGAGGTAGAACCCAGAGCCGGCTAAGAGGGAGGCATCATCATCAACAATGATGCCACAGATGACGGAAGGACCATCGTTGACAAGGAGGCAGTTGAATTAACAACTGTATGCCCAATATTAGGGCAGAGGGTCATAGATGACCAGGTAGTGCTTAAGGGAGAATTATATAGAACTCCCCTGGACAGCGCAGGCTACAAAGATGTCAAGCCAAAACAGACATCGACGACAGGGCTGAAGCTGTCATCAATTAGAGGGCTGAAGTCGCAGTCGATGAGAAGGCTGATACCATTGTTGACGAGAGGGCAGAGTCTGAAAGACCCGGCATCATCGATGTGGAGAAAGACTAGAGAGCCACGGCCTCAAAAAAAGCAGTTAAAACTGCTCTGGTTGCAGGACACCCACAAAGAGCACTTCAGACTGTTGAAGTAGACACAGGTAGATAGTAGCCTTCATATGTTGAAGTCTTCATTGAATAAAGGCCGTAGACAGCCTGTGGAAGAAAACATCTGTTAAATTGCAAAAATAAAATAGAAATACAAGGTGTAGTTTTTCGCTGACTGAAGCTGATCTCCAGAGATGTGTGCAGGTCGCAGAAGGAAAAAGAAATGAAGACTCTGTGGGACCGCCCTCCTTATGTACTACTTAGCACACATCACATGGAACAGAGGGGGCAGTCCCAGTCAGAATGCTTTGAAATCCTCCGGAAACGTGGCATGCAGCTGGAATATTCCTGTGTGTTATAACCTGCTGCAAGAGATTTACTCAATGAAGATCAGGCGTACATGATCCTTTGTGTTAGGTTTAGCTTAAGTCTAGATACCCTTAGCTTTGCATATCTATGAATGCAGTCTGCAGTAGCAGCCTTGTGGGTGGCTACATCTGAAGCATCTTATGTGGCTTGCAATTAATCTACGTGCAAAGAACTCTATGCCCTGGGAAGCCATGGCTACGACTTGTTGCCTAACCAAATCACAGGCACAGATTAAGCAAGCAAACTGACCTTCAACCACAGCACCTGATTAAATTTGGACGTATAAAGTTGGCAGCTTGCAATTGCGAGACTAAGGGCAGCTGAAGTATAGACCTTCCCAACTCAGTCCAGTCCACATACTCTAAAAAAGGCAGAACAGGCTACAATCAAAACCACTCCTCCATTGCTGGAGTACTGGATCCCCACATCTGGCTGAGATGGATATCCAGATTTCCCTTTGGGGTCATGCATCTGTGCTTGACCCCTCTGGGCACCACTGGCAGGCTGAACAAGCATTACTAAGCAGCCAATATGCCAATGTCCAGTGCCAGCTAAATAGGTGGGACTCAAAAAAAGTGACAGAGGATAGGCCGAGATACTCTGGGAGCTGCAGTTTTTGGTTCTTAAGCTGAATGCATGGAAAAAGTACGGTTTCATACTTACCGTAACAGTAGACCTTAGAGAGGATCTCTTGCAGCAGGTACTACTCTTGGGAGTCCACCAGAAGGCGCTCTTATGGACTGTATCTTTCACCAGCAGTGCTCAGTGGGAGCCACCCACCATGATGACATCACTCTGTGCAGTATAAATAAGTGGGCAGCCCCCAGTATCCTCAGTTCCCCGACGGCTATCAGCTCGCTGAGCGTGACTCCAAGGGAGAACCAAGGAGACCAGTAGTAGTCCACTATATATATATATATATATATATATATATATATATATAGAATGTGTAAAAAATTGCTCTCTGAGAAGGCAGGGGATGGAGGGCGGGAACGTACCTGCTGCAAGAGATCATTTGGAAGAGCTACCATTACGATAAGTACAAAACTGTACTGTCTTCATCGAGGGTATCTCTTGCAGCAGGTACTACTTTTGGGATGACACCCAAACAGTAATAATGAGGAAGGGTGGTCCATTATGGGAGGGGGGCCTTGTAGTACAGCACGTCCAAATGTGGCACAGTGCCTAGAGGCCATGTCTATACTATAGTGTTTTGTAAAAGTATTGTAACCCCTAGATGGCGCTATCCCAGGGGCTACTACCCCTGCCTGATTTGCCACTAACAGGTTGAGGGGCCTGGATCCAATGGCGGGTGCCTCCACCCAGAGGTCAGGGTTTGCAATAGTTAAACTAACTTGGTCACAGCCCTCTGGGACACTGCAACCCCCCTTTCTTCCCACTAGTGGCCCACACAATATATCAGAATTACCTTCACAGTATACACTTACCCCAGGTCTGGTTCCGGCACTGGGACCTCCTGTGAAATGAGATACAGTGTAACAATCACAGTACAGTACTTTAACATAGACAAATACCTCAGGCAGTATAACTTTGCTGAAACAAGCAGCTCTGATTTATTTAGGGGATATAACAAGGACAGGGGAAATCAGGTTAATTAGCTTATCACTCTAATAATCTACCTATGGCTCTGTGCACAGGCCTATCCCTATCAGTTACTGTCCTAGGTACCCAAGCCTAATGGCTAGTCAAACCGTGGCAGCTGGTAGGGGCCCTTTCACACAAAGAAAAGGAGAATTAAACAGTCAGCAGTACAGTAATTCCATTTGGATTTAATGTGGCAATTCAACAGGAGCGACCCTGAATTAGTACTCACGACCTCCAAATAAGAATAGGGTCCTTCAATGTCAGCAGGGCTCACTTGAGGTACACAAACCTCTTCACACATCCATATAAAAGAAAGTACTATACCAGGCAGGCTGCATCTGTATCCCGATCGCATTATTGCACAATACCTGGGAGAAACACAGCAGATTCAGTTCCTGAACAGTGCAATTTTCAGCAATTCCTCCAGTCTTCTACAGGGTGAGCCTGGTTTCTTCCAGAGATCCTTTGATTCTTTTCACAGGACGGATTCAGTCCTAACAAGCTGTTACACAAGCTGCAGACCGGAACTCTGGGCCTTACACACGTTTTTTGACTAAAACTGCACACTGAAAAAACACAGGGCTCCTTCCTTCTTCACTGCCAAAGCTCAACTGAAACTCCAACTGACAAAACCGGGCACTTCCTTTGAGTTCCTCCCAGTTCTTGACTGGATTGGCTGTCACTCACAATAGACTGCTGCTGTTGGTCCAAAAAGGCACTGAAGTCTAAACTACATCTCCCAGAGTCACTGCCCATACAATCCTCTTGTGGCTGGCTCAGATTATGAGTCCAAGTTCTGATTCGTCCAAGGCACCATTTTAGAGCTAGCTTACCCCACACTGATTGGTCCAGTTCAGCAGTTCAAAACTAGAATGGGAACTAGCAGACACAGTTCTGACTGCAAAGAAAGCAGGTTAGACAAACTGTAATTTCATTATTACTCTAAATAATTTCTGGCAAACAGTTACATCTTTCAGATAGGTTCCCTTTGCACTCCTAGTGACTGCAAAATGAAGTGAATTGGCAGCAGCTTGAGTGGTACTCAATCAAAGAAACACACAGTCCCCCATACAAACTAATTATGTCTGCAAGCAGACAGCTCTTAAAGAGACAGTACCAGAGGTTCTAAAAACACTCACTGATAAATGGCTTAAATGCCAAACACCATTCAGGCTTGGAGCATTCAAGCAAGCTCCTGGAAGTCTTTTGGGAGCCCCCATTTGCAGGGGGGTTACAGTATGTATTGGTAGACCATGTGACAGCCTCACAAATGTCCAAGATGGACACACCTCTGAAAAAGGCAGCTGATGTAAAGAGGGCCCTCGTGGAATGGGCATGCACGGTGCCCAGTAATGGTTTGTGGGCTTTATTGTAACAATAAGTAAAACAATTTGCCAGCCAATTTGATACTGCCTGTTTGGTAACAGGCTGTCCCTCTTTGCTTGGAGCAAAGGCTAAGAAGAGCTGTTCTGACTTTCTTGTGGGCTTAGAGCATGTTAGGTATATGTTTAGCGTATGATGGACATCCATGGTATGCAGTAATTGTTCACCTAAATTCGAGTGGTTGGGGAAGAACACGAAAAGGTGTATAGATTGGTTTAATGTGAACTTTGATACCACTTTTAGCAGAAAAACTGGATTGGTACATAATGAGACTGTCTTTTATGGAATACCAAATAAGGTTCTGAGCACATAAGTGCTTGTTGCTCCGATATGTGGCGAGTGGACGTGATCGCCACTAAAAACAATGTCTTCCATGCTAGGAAGTGCATGTCACACGAGACAGCTGGTTCAAATGGGGCGGACATGAGTTGTTCTATAACAACATTGAGATCTCAAAGTGGGATCAGTCTGTGAATGGGAGGCTTCAAGTGAAGAATTCCTTTAAGAAACATCCATGAGAGGTCTAGCTGGCCTACTGTACGACCTCCGATAGGTTCATGGAATGCTGAAATGGCAGCTAGATGAACCTAGATGGATGAATATCCTAATTTAGTCGAGATAGTGTTGTCAGGTATTCCACTATGTCTGGAAGCAGGCATGAGAAAGGTTTGAGCAATTTCATAGTTGCCCAATTGGCGAAATGCTTCCATTTGTCTTGATAGGTTTTTCTTGTGGATGGCTTTCTTGCAGCCAGTAAGGCATGGGCCACATTTTGGGAAACACTATGGCTGTTTATGACATTTTCAGGAGCCACGCATGAAGGCGCCATGAGCACAGGCTGGGATGCATAAGAGACCCCTGATGTTGAGTTGGTAGGTTTGGTTGGAGGGGAAGGGGGATGGGGTCTGTGACTGTCAGCTGTTGCAGGAGCAGGAACCATATTTGTCTGGGCCAAAATGGTGCTATTAGTAGTGTCACCGTTCCAGCTGCAGTTTGAGAAGGACCTGTTGGAGTAGAGGACGGGGGTGGGGGGAGATAAAAATCATCCCTGTCCATGGAAGGGATAGAGCATCTACAGAATGCCCCTTGTCCAGAATAATGGAACAGAAGTGAGGTAGTCTGTGGTTGATTGGAGATGCAAAGAGGTCTATCTCCAGTGTGCCCCACTGTTGGAATATGTTCTGCAGGACTGTCGCCCGCAGGGTCCATTTGTGGCCCTGTGCGTGGTAACTGAGATGGTCTGCCAGGAGTGGGACATTTTGTGCACCTGGGACATGAACTGCTATAAGCGTTAGTCTCGTCTTAGAGCATTTCTCCAGGCCCTGGCCGCTTCATGACAGAGACTTTGTGATTTGGTGCCTCCTTGTTTGTTGATGTAATAGACCACGGCTGTATTGTCTTACTATACGAGAAGGGGTCAGGCAGCCAATATGGCTGAAATGTTCTGACTGCTAGCCTTACTGCCCTCACCTTTAAGATACTGATGTGGAGCTTGGCTGTGGTGACGTCCCACAAACTATGGGTTTAATGTGGACCCAGATGAGTGCCCCATCCTATGGAGGATGCGTCCGTGGTTGGTTTTCGAGTCAGGACAAGTGCTTGGAAGGACATACCCTAGTCTAGACTGGATTTTTCCATCCACCGCTGTAGAGCCTTGCGTAGTGCAAGGGTGACCACAATCTGGTCTTCCAGGTTGCCTGTGCTTTGAAGACATTGGCTTTGCAATGCCCACTGGACTGGTCTCGCATGGAGACACGCATTGGGCACTGTTAAGACAGCTGCGGCTATGTGGTCTAGCAGTCATAGGAATTGACGGGCTGTTACAGTTGTGGTTGTCCTGTATCAGGTGGCCAGAGAGAGTGTGTGACACCTGCTGTCTGGCAGGAAGGCCCTGCCGCAAGTGGTGTCCAAGATGGTGCCAATGTATTGGGTTCGCTGAGACGGATCCAGTTGAAACTTGGGCAAGTTGACCATTATCCTTAGGTCTTCAGATAGATGTACGGTGGTCTGAAGAGAGTAAGTGAGGCCTTCTTTGGTGGATGCTTTTATGAGACAGTCGTCCAGGTAAGGGAAGACAAAGTGTCCCCTCCCTCTCAGGGTAGCTGCCACAACTGCTAGGCATTTTGTGAAAACCCTGGGAGCTGAGGATAGGCCAAATGGTAGTGCTCTGAACTGGTAGTGGTACCCCAACAGCTGTGAAGGTATGCATCCTTCACGTCCAGTGCACAAAGTCAGTCTCCTTGATGTAAGACAGGAAGGACAGTGGCCAAAGTCACCATTCAGAATCTTTTGTACCGATGTATTTGTTGAGGTTTCTGAGATCTAATACTGGACGTAAATCTCTGATATGTTTCAGTATGAGAAAAAAATGGGAGTAGAATCCCTGTTGGTTGATAGGGACTGGTTGAATCACCCGATTCTGTTTGAGGGATTCTAGCTCTTCCAACAGGATAGGTACATGTTCTTGTGGGTACCTGATATTGGGAGGTGAGTGCACTGGTGGACAAGATGCGAGTTCCAGCATATGTCCGGATTTTATTATTTGCAGCACCCACTCGTCCATTATCTGTTGCCATGCCTTTAGGTGACTCGAAAAAGGATCTCCCACAGCCTCCGAGAAAAAGTGGAAGAGTGCTGGGGAGGGCACAAGGGGAGTCAGATGGAAAGGAAGGCACCTGCCAGTGTGTGTGTGTGTGTGTGTGTGTGTGTGTGTGTGCGCGACCTCCACGAGGCAGAAGAGGAGGCTCGACTAGAGGGTTGGGAGTGCTGTCTGCCCCTGTTATACTGTCTATTGTTGCCTCTGACAGACAGTTCTGCAAAACTGAAAAGGTTAACAGTATCTTTTCTGTCCCATCTGTTGGAATGTATGGTACATTCCATGTACCGACCGAAGGGTACGGCCTGAGGCCTGTAAGTCATCTAGGATAGTCTGTTGTTGCAGAGCCAAAAAGCTTATCCCCATTAAATGAAGGATTGAAGATTTTTTGTTTAACATCTGGGGTGAACTCTGAGACACACAGCCAAGTATGGTGGCAAAGGTCCTGGCAGAAGTATCCGCTACATCATAGACAGCCCGCAACAGGTGACTGGAGAGGCTAGAGGCCAGTATTAAATGTCAACAGAAGTTGGTCCTTCTCCTCCGATTGCGGGAGTTTGTTAATGACTTCCGAAGCTGTATTCCAGAGTGTTTTCTGGTATTTCAGCGTGTGACCTATTTAATTAATGATGCGCAAGTTTAATGTGGCAGCCTGATGCACCTTTTTTCCCCCCATTAGGTCTATACATCTAAATACTTTGTCAGGTGGAAGAGAGCTCAAATGTTTATGCTTTTTAGTTATATCGTGGGCAGCATTAATCACCACAGAGTCAGCCTGTGGAGCTGCAATAAAGAAGGAATTGTCCACTGGTGCCTGGTAAAGGCAGCCTGCCTTTCTAGGAACCGCAGGTATAGCTGAAGTTTGTTGCCATGCTATCAGGATCGCATCCTGATAGGCATGGATGAAAGGAGGGACTACAATAGTCTGATCTTCAGGGAAGGTCCAGATAGTCTGCCATATTTTGTCTTTGCTTGTCCGGTTCCCTAAGAACCCCATCACCCTCTGGATCTGAGTCATGACCTCTAAGAAAGCGGGGTCCTTTGGGGGAGAAGAGAGAAACACAGGTGTACAATGGTCTGGGTACTCATCCAAGGAAGAGATCACAGAATTAGTGGAGGAGGGTCTAAGACTGTCTCTAGAATCTAGGTCTTCCTCATGGTCGGGCGGAAATTCAACCTCCAAAGACTGGTAGAAAGGAAAGGAGTAGGCGATGGTTTCCCTTGGTGGGACATATGAAGTCTCCTGTCTAGGACTCATAGGTGGAGGAGGTGAAGGAGATGAGGAAGGTGCAGGTCTGACTGGTTTAGTCGGTTGAGTGGGCTGCAAGCCTTGCATGACCTGTTAAACTGTCTGGACCACTGCAGCGACAGCCACAGAGGATGAGGGGGTGGTCACCTGAAGCACAGCAATAGTGGCTGGAGAAATACTAGCCTGTGAGCTGCTGATAAAGAAATAGGGCACGGTTGCAACTGGGCACCAAAAGCAGGGGTCAGTGTAGCCTTGGAATCAGTGCATGGCCCTCTACGAGTGGTCACTTGAGTAGGTGGTGACAACTTTGGCGGTACTGCTAGAGAGAAACCCTTCTCCCGAATGACATAGCTCTGCTCAGTTAATGGCCTCGTTGAGGACTGAAAGTGTCAGAGTGATTAAAAGAAGGCATCAGTGACAAATCTGCATGGTCTCTATGAGAGGACCAGGTCACTGATAAGTGACCGTGAGCTGCAGTAGAGGCAGGCGAGGTCACAATGGCCAATGCTGAGGACAGAGACGTTGACAAGAGGACCGGCAAGGTCATAGTCGAAGAGGGCCACATTTTTTCTGCATAGGGTTTAGTAGCTGTTGTCGATGGGCCACCAGAAGAGGCGGTCATCGAATGGGTTCTTTTATCCTCTGTTGAGGGAGTCTTATCCTTATGTTTGTGTTTTGATCTGTGCTTATGGGAGGGCTGAGAGGACTGCGATGAGGAGAGCAATCTTTTGTTCCATAAGGTACTTTTTTTTTTTTTTTTTTGCCATTTATAGGTTTTATGACAATATTGTGCACTCAAACACACTGAGCAAAGCAGCACAGCATGTATACAACAACACTTGTAGATATGCAGATAAGTCATTGCTACATTCGTTACAAGATATGGGGGGGTGACCATTAAAAAAAATTACCCTTAAAAAGAAAACTCTAAGCTAAGCTGCCAATGCTTTAAACTGTGCATAGTCATAAAATAAAATCTTACATCAGAAAACCGGCCTTCAGGCCTTGGTGTTGCATTCACTAATCGTAAAACTCCATGGTCCCTCTCAGTATACCCCGGCCAACATCCAAATACTTCCATAGTAACACCAACCTGTAATATAGATCATCCCATATACGGTTCAAACCAACAAACCTAAAAATTGCTCCAGATCCGAAAAGGAAGCTATAATAAGCATAAGGTGCCCTTCAGAAGGGAAAAGTCTATCACATTTAAGAACAGGTCTTGCAATTAAGGATGTTAGTCCATGAATCCCCCATAATGTCAGACAGGCTCTAATAATAAAAATCCAGACAGATTTCAATAGAGCAACTGTCTAAAAGTTATAATTGCAATTAACACGCCAGCTTAAGAACTGAGGCCAGCAAAGAGTCAAACAAAAGTAAATTGGAACTCCTCGTTAATGCTATAGTTATTATAAAGTCATTTAGGGAACCCTCTGGTCACTGTTCCATTAGGAAACGAAAAATTAGAGAGTCACTTACAAGCAATCAATTTTCAAGTGTTCCCCTGCTCTGAGTCAGAGGAGGGTTCCCCCTGTCTTACGGCTCTCTCGGCTTCAAGTTTTTCCAAGTTTTGCAGCCTCCTTAGGATCCTTGTAGATGTAAGCCTTCCGACCTACCGTAACATGCAGGTGAGCTGGCATAAGCATACTGTTGGGAATGTCCAGTTCCCTCATTCGACGTCGAACTGCACTGAAGCGTTTCCTTTTTATGCGAGTGGCACAGGACAGATCGGAAAATAACAGCACCCTGTTCCCCTCTACCTCCACTCCTCTTCTGCTTCTGGCTGCTGCCTGAAGAAACTGATCCCTGATGGCCATAGACACTGTAATCAGCATAATGTTCCACGCACCTTCAGACTGGCCACTTGCCCTTCGCATATTTACCCTATAGGCATGGACCACCTGGGTCTGGACAGCAAGGCTGTACCTGTCGGAGACCCAAGTGATCAGGAATAAGAGCAAATCCTCCATCTCAACTCCTTCTGACATCCCAATAGTTTAGACATTCGTAGCCTGAGTAACATTCTCCAAGTGTTCCTGGCGGGACCTCAGGAGTGCTTGTTCATTTAATGCAGGTCACCCCTACAGCCTGGGCCTGCTCAGACGAACGTTCTGCAGCTTTCGCCGTATCTACCACACCATCCAGCTTCTGTTCGACCACCAACATCCTGTCATCATAGTTATCCATCGTTTTGTCTATTTGTTGTACTGTTTTTGTTAGGGTGGTCACCGCTAGCTGCAGAGATTCCAGCATCGCCGGTCCGGTCCCATCAGAATCCTGTTCCACAGACGAGGTGGTTGCAGGAGTTGACGGGGTTTTACAGGGCCCCACCACGAGAAGCAAAGAAGTCTGCCTTTTGGTCTGCTGTTTTCCGAGCCATTTTAGTAGGAAGTTTACCAACCAGTCACTGCTCAATAGGGACTAGTGAGGGTTATTGCAGAGCCAATGGATAGGTTGAAAATGTAGTAATAAAGCACTTATAAGGTGTTGGTCAGAGCACTCTCTGAAAGTGCATCCACACAGCAAGCCCAAGGTATATTTCCATCTCCTGAAGCTGCCGTTGACAGGAGACTTGATTACATTTCTTACAGATGGAGCAGGCAAGCAGGTTTTATGGGCAGCCCCTAAGCACCTCACACAGACTGGGTGTTTGTCGTATCGATACATTTTTCAGCCTCAAGGGCAGTTCCTGAGTAAAGACTCCAAATGAGACATTCAGAGAGTAGGTAGGAGTGTAGATGAATGGTGAACTATTTGTTTTAGTTTTCAATGTTCTCTTTTCCTTGATGATGTCGTCCAAGCACTGACGAGCACGCTAACCATGCAGCGAGCTGACAGATGGCGGGAATAGAACTGAGGATACTGGGGGCTGCTCACCTAATACTGCACAGAATGATGACATCACAGTGGGCGGCTCCCACTGAGCACTGCTGGTGAAAGCTACCGTCCACAAGCACGCTCTCTGGTGGACTCCCAAGAGTAGTACCTGCTGCGAGAGAGCCTCGATGAAGATCACATCATCTGAATATCACCCCCATGAACCATTTGAAGCACTGAAAGGAAGTTTTCATAGCAAGATGGGCCAACAAATAGAGAAGTTTGTGCTGTTCGAAACAGCAAAGACATGGAAAACCCTGGCATCATCAAATGATTAGCACTCAGACTGATGCAAGCCCTCCTGAGGCATGGGAGTGATGATGTTCGCAGGTGGAGCTGCCCTTTGCATCCAAACCAGCTGGAAAAAAACAAGCAGATAACTGAACTAGCACTATATGGATGACAGCCACGTCTGCAAATGCTCATCTGAGAGCAACTCGGGTGCCATTTGAGGCACGACCATGCAGTAAGGAGCTATAGTCACTGGGATGACAGGAGAAGTGTTTGGTTTCAACTGCTTAGACCGACCATTGACAGCAAAACCAGATGAAGCTACCAACAGTCCCTATTTTCCCAGGACAGTCCTTATTTTAGGCAGCATGTCCCGGTGTCCCCACAAGTTTCGCAAAATGTCACTTTTGTCCTGGTTTTTGCTCACTTGTCCCAGTTTTGTTCCTTTTTTTGCTGACTGCTAATCTATGAGTGACAGTTACTTCAGCACCACTGTGGCACTGCTCGAGCTGGACAACAGTTTGCAACTTCAACCCCTGTGCCTATGTTACACCGCAAGCACATCAGCGGGAACACTATAAAGCATGTTCCTTACTGTTAGGTTAGACTGGGTAGTAGTGCAAACAAGTGCATGTGGATGTCTGCCTGCCAGCGGCTGAGAGGGACTCCAGACAGAAGACACTGACAGCAGTGAACTAAGGTACCTGAACCTGATCAGCTGCAGGGAAGTGTGTGAAAACAATCTCGTGTGGTGGAAGTCACTGAAGTGAAGTTTGCTCAGCAAATGAGGTGAGTGTAAGTGGGTTGGGATTGGACTGTCAGGAGGAGCAATACATGCAGCTCGAATGTCTGAACACAATTTAACACACATCTGAGTCGAATGAACTTTCTGTACATCATGATTTGGAACTTACTACAGCAGAATGATGTATTGTTTTAATCTGGATGTTTGCTACTTGTGTGATTGTGGGGCGGCATGGCCAGAGCAAGCAATTTAATTGATCGTGTGCAGCATTGTCTGCGGCGGTGCTAAATGGGAATGACACTTTTTGGGGGGGCAGCATGGTCAGGATGGACCTTGTTCCAGTTTTAGGCTTCGGAAAGTTGGTAGCTTTAAAACCAGACCACCAACCAGAGAGCATAGATTAGTGCTGAACTCTGAGCCAAAGCCCACTGCTTGTACACAGATCAGCACCAGGAGTAGTGCTGCTATAATGAGAGCAGAAAATGACAGCAGAGGGTTGACAACAGCTCACCACCCTGCCCCAAAGAATGCTAAGGTCAAGGGGTGCGCTGTATTGGAGGAAATCCATAGCAACTGTCCATTCTGGGAACAGTGCTCACAGAGACCAGCGCCACTGGTGCTAAAAGCAGTGTCGCTGGCACTGATGTAGCTACCCAGAGCACTAAGGTTGGTGCCAAAGCCTACACCACTGGTGCAGAGAAGGGTCACTCAGTGCTGAATCAAAAGACACCAGCACTGAGACAAGCAAGAACACCACCAAATACAAATGCTCCAATATTTGTGTAATGGACAGAGAGGTTGCTGGAACTCCAACTCAGAGGAGACCTCCACTTACTCTAACGGTTCTAGGTGTCAAGTGGCATTTTTATCTTCTTGCCATGTCCTCATGGCCTTTGGCTAGAAACAGGAGGGGTGAAAAAGAAGAGGAAGAGGACACATATGTCAATTACTCACAGAGAACTGGTTTGCAGAAGGAACTCAATTGCCTTGACTTGCATGGATGTGGGTCTTCTCTTTGCTAATCTTAGTCATGGCCAGGAAGTGCTATTTTTTACATCATAAGCTGCATCAAGGCAATCAAAATAGAGTGAGTGTGGATCTAGCCACAAGATCTTATTCGAACACATGCAATCTCTATTATACAGAAGTGAGCCCGGCATGATGCCAATAAAACTTACAGCACTGGAGAGTGCAGTGAAAAAAGCAGACAGTACCAGCATATGAAAATGAAGGGACAGAAAGATACAGAAAACCAAGAGCATCTACCTACAGTTGATGGAAAGTTCCAGCTCAGATGAGGTGTGCACTCAACTGTGGGAAAAAGAAACTGATGCAGTTGGGGCTGACTGATGGAATGCATCTTCTGTCACCATGCTTCAGTGTTATTGACTGCAAAAGTTCTGGTTCCCATAGGTCCCAGTGCCTTTGCCAAAGCCCAAAAAGTGATCTGTTAAAGAAATGATCTCCAAGATCAGCATGAATTCTGGGTTGGTCCTTTCTTCACTGAGAAGGGCATTTACATGCTTAACCTGTGACTTCGTCAGTCTTCAAGAGCTTAAGTCACAATGCCCTGCTTGCAACATCACAATACTTTCTACAGCAATTGGACAGTGATATCACAACAGGGTATTACAATTTTAGTTCCAAAAGAAACCTCAACTGTAAAGGTCAAGGATCTGCATTTCATTAAGATGTCAATAACCAGGAATAACAGAATGGTTCTATTTAAAAAAAATTTTTTATGTGTGGGGTATATTTTTTTAATCGAGTTCTGCTACACAGATAGAGAATGTGAATAGACTGAAAAAACTCTGACCGGCTTAGCCTCTAACAGATGAATCATCCCACATTTCCACTTGAACTACCTCCCACCCCAATAAGCACCAACCTTAACAGTTCCATGCGTCTATCCCACCCCCTTCAGACTTTTCACCATGTTGAAATTAACCAGCACCACTGGCAGACAGTTCCACCACCCACTACACAAAGAAGTGTTTTCTATGTTCATATGTCTCCCCCCCCCCCACCAGTCACCCTATTTTACTCTTTAGATAACAGGATTTCAGCCATGCCTCCCTTCTTGCTCCTGGCCTCCATTGTATACATACTGCGGTCAGGCATCCTCTCCTCACAAGTCCTCTCCTTTGGATCAAAAGGTGGTTTCAGCCCTTTTTTTAGTTGAGGGTTCCACACCGCACACAACACTACACATGTGGCCTTACCAAGGATCTGTACAAAAGTAAGATCACTTCCTATCTGCTTGAGAAGGCCCTACCTATGCACCTCAACATCCTGCTGAGCTTTCCCACGTACTTTGATATACTGAGATGTGGTCTTAAGGGTGTCACTAATTATGATCCCCCCCACCCCCAAATCCTTCTTTTCTAAGGTCTGTCATACACCCTCATCATCTAATATTCGGTCCACAGATTCCCCCTCCCCAAGTGCATCACCTTGCACTTTTTGGCAATGAATTTCAGTTTTCAGTCTTGGACCACTTTTCCAATTTCACTCTCCAGTATTAACCCTGCCACATAGCTGAGTGTCATCAGTGCTGATGACAGCTACATTGTTTCTGCTGGTGACCGAGCCCAGCTTTAAAGGAGTACACATACCATATGTATAGAGGAATGGTCAGTATTTTTGTTCAAAAAACATCTGTAAATGTAAACTTTCTTTTTAGTATCCTGCAATTAGGTAAAGTCAGCAAATGTAGTTTAGTGTACATAATTATGTATGTAATATCTAGAATAAAGATTCATATGAAAATTCCTCTTAGAATATTGCCAGCCATCTTTATGTACATCATCTAAGTTAACGGGAACACATTTTCAAAAATATTTATTAGGTCTAGGATTACAATACCTTTGAGCTAGGGCTCTTTTACAAAGATTCCATGTCAGGTTACAATTCAAAACATAAGGCATGTAAATCAGATTACAAATTCAATACATAGAACAAGGTTACAAAAGTGTGAGCTAAACAGAGTTACAAAGCATCTGAGAAAACAAGTTTGAGGCTAGGTGACAAGGAGATAGCGGATGAGGTGAAGAGAGGATAGAGGACGAGACAGACGAAGAGTGGGCCGGGGGCGGAGAGCTATAGAGGAGCGCAGCCAGAGGCATTGTTGTAGACATAACATGGAGAAGTGCATGCTAAGGGGTAACCAAGTGCTAATAAGAGAGAGAACTACAAAAGGTTAGGGAAATATTCATGAGGCCAGCTAGTGGAAGTAGTCACAGGAGCTAGAGGCAGTGAGAGAGAGGCGGAGCCTTGATTTAAATGCACCAAGGGTAGGAGTGGAGGAGATGTAACTGTTTAGACCATTTAGCCGGCTGGGCGCCCCATAGGCAAAAGATCTTTGACCTTGTGAGGTACGACAACGTGGAACCTGCAGGAGTTGTGATTCATACCCCCTGGTTGTGTGGAGGTTATTGCTAGGGTGCAGGAGTGCCCACACTCCAGGGGGTGCAAGGCCCATAGTCACTTTCTTTGCCAAGGTGCAGGACAGGTACTTTATCCGATTGGTGAGTTGCAGCCATCCAGTTTGTGCATAGAGGTCGCACGTATGTGTGAGGTGGTGGGATCCAGTGAGAAGTCATCAGGCCTTATTGAGGGAGGTGGATATGCGTCAAAGAGCGGTAGTGTGGGCAGAGCCATAGATAAGCCCATAGTCAATAATGGAGACAACAGAGCTCTGAACAGCGACAGTCAGGGCTTCTGGGGAAAGATGTTGCCTATGCCGGAACAGAAGGCCAAGGTGAGTATTTGCTGCTTTGGCTACAGAGTCAATGTGGGCACTGTAAGTTAGAGGAGGGTCTAGAGTGATCCCAAAGTACTTAAAGGCTTGAACCTGTTCCAGGGTGACTCCATGAATGGTTTTGATGGATAGGGGGTGCAGCTTATGCTTGTTATGAGAGCTGCTGAACATCATAGACTGTTTTCTTATTATTGAGGACCAGACTGTGATTTGAGAACCAATTTTCAACACATGTGAAGCCAAGCTGAAGGTTGTCTTATATAAATCAAAGGAATGAGAAAATAAAATGACGTGGAACCTTTGTAAAAGAGCCTCGGCTCAAAGGTATTTGTAATCCAAGAACAAATAAATAAATAAAAATAAATAAAACATTAACAAAGCTGAGATTATCTGCATCACAAAATGCTGTATAACCTTAAGCAAAAAGTTGCTGCTTACATTAAAACAAACTTTGTGCATCTTTAAAAAGGCTAGGATATAGCCGGCTCAGTGGTGCCGAGGGTTGAGGTGCTGGACGCCACACCTCACACAACGCCGGTGACCCAGATTTGAAAGCAAGCCCAGGCTGTCAGGGGTCAGCAGGGGAGGGAGAGGATTGAGCGTCCGGAGGACAGCTCTCCTGTCCTCTCCCGGGAGCGGGGTCTGCACTTGGCACTTGACTGGCCTCTGGTGGAAGCCAGTGGCACAAGTGCTGAGCAGACTTAGAGGAAGGGGTGGCGATGCCGGCGGTGATGCCTTGGTGGGGTGCATGCCTGCCCCACAGGAAAAGCTTGTGGCATGCAGCACCCAGGAAGCAGCGCCCGGAGCATGCCTCCAACATGCCCTTGCCTGCCAGCTACCTCCGGTCCAATGAAACGTGAGTATCGGGGTGCTTGCCCGCCCCACCTTGGCCCCACTTGGGGGGGGGGAGCCACAGTTGCATGGGGACTGGAGAGGTAGGTTGGGGTAGGGCGAATGAGTCAGGAGTATGACTCCCTGGCAGTCCCGAAGGGTCAGGTCTGCAGGATGTAGGTGAATAAACAGTGATTTAAAAAAAAAAAAAAAGGCTAGGACATGCAGTATTCCACAAATGCGGAAGGTTTATCTCTGAGGTAAGCTTCAGAAACTGGAGCCCCAAGCTGAAGAGTTAAAAACTAGACTTCTCTATCATGAGGGGCCATTGAACACAACTCCTTGCACGAGAAGGGTGTTAAAAGGTTTGTATTTAACTCCCTATTCTGAAAACCCTGCAGCTCCATCCTTGAAGCTGTTAGCAGGGTAATAAGGGGAATATTTGCAGCTCAGTTTTATTTAGCATGTGCATAGAAGCATCAAACTCCTACAGCATACACTACAGCGTCTTCCATCTCCATAACCCAATCCAACTCTAAACTGGCCCTGGATTTACAAAAACCTAGATTTTCTCAGCTCTGATCCAAACACAGTTATATGCTGGCCTGGATATTCAGCCGCATGTATATTTAAAGTTAATGGTGATAGGTACCTGCAGTTTCAAAATTAAAGCAACAGTTAGCATAAAGCAGTTCGCCATTAGTAAGTTTGGTCATCACAGCCTACATTTACATTATTAGCAATCAATCATCTTTATAATCATGTGACACGACAAACTACATCTCAAGGAGTTTAAATATGTTCACTTACCTGTATGGCTGTATTGCCCCCCTCTAGGAGAGCAATGGCCAACAGAATGCTTTCATGAAATATTCGGTCACTGGTTGCATTCATAATGAGGTCTATGACTAGGTCAGAAGCTCCCTCTTTATCCAGGTGACACTGAACCTCTGACAAGCTCATCTCGCCGTGGCTTAACGTAGGTGATCCTGTCCTTCCCCCTGAAATAAAGTCCAAAGTGAGTGTTTCATCTGTTTCACAAATCAATATATCCATTCATAAATTTTATATTACAATTTTAACAAATTGAGTAACTTATGCCCATCAGACAGTGTAAGTAAGTGGTGGTAAGAAATGTTTGTTAATAGGTGGAGTGAGTACTGCAGTTTGAGTAATACAAAATTAACCTCTTCAGATATATAGGTTACTTACCTATAACCATATTTCTGCTACTAGTTCAGATCACATCCACATTTGGGCAGTTCTACCTGGCATAGCTCAATCACAAGACACCTTCAAGCTTGGCTCCTCCCACCACCCATCATGTCATCCTTCAGTTCTACCTGTCTGATGTCACATTTGCAGACTAAAGGCAGAAATACACGTGTGTCTTGCCAGGGGAGGTTGCATGGGTCGAGTGCATGTGAAGTGAATACTAGTAGCAGACTGACTGTTACAGCTTATTGACCCTTTTTCAGACTATAGATTCAGTTCACTATCTACACTTGGGCAGAATCCTAGCAGCCCAAATGGAGAAGGGGCAAGGTAAACACCACAACTATTTGGCAATAGAGACTGGATGACTGAGGCCCCATATGTATCATCATAACTGAGCACATCAGAGCTGTAGTGGGATATCAATGCATATGTACTGGACCAGGTAACAGTCCTGCATATCTCCTTGACCGGGATACACCTGGCAGCAGCAGAAGCAGTAGCATATGTCTGGTGCATGTGAACTCGAACCCAGGATGCAAGGTCACAACACTTAATCCTCTTTTGTAACGAGCATATACTTATTTCATTATTTTACCTCCCTCCTATTTTTAGGTTTCCCTTTTGCGGGGCATTCTGCATCTGAAACCTCCCATAAGGGACAGTGTTTCCCCCCCTGGGATTTGTTGTTCATTTTGGAAAAGCTTACTTTGCCTCCCTTTGAGCCTGCTGCAAGCTATGCATGGTTGTAGCCAGGCATACTCCAAGTACCCCATGGTGTGCAATTTTATTTTAGGGGGTAGCAAATAGGCTCTGAACTGCTAGCTTTTTCCACGAAAACTAAAAGAAAATGCTGAACCTTTCTGTGATTTTATTCATAGGAGTTGAAACTAGAAGGACTGGTCACTAATACTGTCTTTGTTTCCCAAGGACAATACCATTTTACAGGCTCTGGGCTGGTATGTTGGTGTCTTTAGGAGCAATGAATGGCATTTGTATTTACCCACGCATGGCAACAACCATTGTCATGAGATACAAAAGTTGTATTTATTGTGCCAAAGGGGGCAACAAACACAGTCCTGGTGTACATTTGTGTATTGTCTGGCTACATCCGGGTGGGAGGTAGCACACACTAACAAGTGGGGGAGGGGTAGCAGTGAGTCCACTTGGTGTACAGATCTGAAATCCCTGACTACACCCCCGAAGCTATGCACCTATCAAAGGCAAGACCCTTGCCCAACTTGACCTATCCCGCACCGACAGGGAGGTCTCCCCTTTTCTGATATTAGATAGTATTGTGTTTCTAGTGATTTGAAAGTAGCATTATGCTTAAAGATTATCAAGCACCTGAATGATACTGTTCTGAAAAAAATGTCTCGATTCTAAATGAATTTAAATCAGCAAATAATAAAATGAATAGTAGGGGGGTGGATGTTTAAACTTGACAATATATGCTAGATATCTGGTTTTGACAGTGTTTGTATATAGGTAGCACATGTTTACAATAGTTAATCACAACCAATAGTACGATTTGAACTTTTATAAGTGTTTAATTGATTGGATGTTACTTGACAGCGATATAAAATGCTTAACGTGTCATCTCCCCTTCACCACGCCCCCTGATGAAGGGTTTTGTTACCCGAAGCGCCGGTACAAAGGGTGAGCAGTGAAGAGTTTGGTAATATAAGCAACAAATATGCAATTCTGCTTCTGAAAATCTCCATTGTCCTGTGGAGTGCTGTGTAAATTTTGGAGCTGCAGTATGTCTGGTGGAGTGAGCCTTCAACCCCTTGGGTGGCTCTCTACCAGCAAACCTGTAACACAAATCAGTACTGGAGGTACTGCCTGTAGGTCAGATGGAGATCTAGGAACAAAAACCAAGCATCTGACTCCAGAGACAGTATGATCTGATAGAGACAGACCATACAAAAGTTTCACCTGCAGGTAAACTTGTTCAGCACATACAGGTCTAGAATGAGGAACCAGTCCTCCATCTGCTTCAGTACCAAAAAGTAACAAGACACAAATTCTTGTGAAGCCAGGCTTTCTGGGACAGCCTCGAAAGCAATGCACTCCAGGAGCAGAGCGATAACCCTCTGCGGTGCATCCGGAGTATATCTTGGTACACTGAGTCAGTAAGGTGTAACAGTTGAACTCCAGAGACAGACCCAAATCCACAACTTCCAGAACCCATTTGTCTAACGTGATTGCAGATCACTGTGGAAGGAAGTAGAAGAGCCAACCCTTGACAGGGAACTGTAGCAAGGACTGTGTGAGAGGAGGAATGGCTCAGCACAACCCATCACTTCTTGCTTTTAGAGGGGACTCCGGAGGACTGACCTCCACACACACACACCATAGGCCCCCTTTTTCTGACCCTCCGACTTACTTAACTTTGCTGGGAGCTAGTGCTGATACTGCTACCTCGGCTGGGGCTGCTGTTATTGCTTGGGTTGGTAGTTGGAGCAACAAAAGGCACTCCAAATAGGAATGCTTGTGTAACCCCCAGGCCACTTTTTTAACTAGTGTAACCCCCCCCATTAAATATCTGGAAAATACTGGTGCCCATATACTGGCATACCAATTTACTTTATAATAAGGTAGGTACCACCCTTGGCGTTAGGATGTATACCTGGCTCATTTTCTAGAGGAAGAGAAGGGTGTGGGTACAGAAACAAACATGAACCCTGTGTAAAGGACAAAACCCTGGTCCTGGGTGGAGGTTGCTAGGCATATACTAGATCTAACCTGCTGAGGGGTCCCAGTAAATCCACACAACCAGAAGCAATAATCAGAATGTCCACAACAGTGACTGGGATTGTGCAGTATGGCTTTACTCAATAGATGGAAAGTAAAAGCAGAGGTGGACCCCCAAGGCTCGGTCCAGCTGGACAAGTACAAATCCACAAACTCTCCTTGCATGCAGTACAGTTCATTAACAGAAAAATCTTCTTCCCAAATTCCCAAAAGATGCATATGTGGACACCTGTCCATGCACATTAAATACAGGTTACTCACCTGTAACAGGAGTTCTAGGAATGGTATATGTTGTTCATCCACACTGTCTGGCAGGTATCCTTGCCGCTTTAAATCTTGCCGGAAGGTCTTCAAGCTGGCTCCTCCCACCCACCCGGGTGGTAAAACTCTCGGCTCCGCCCCATGACGCCAGATCTGGCCCGCTGGAAGCTCAGGTTGTGCTGCCTAGCCGGAGTGTCGGAATGTAGGATGCAACAAATATATACTATTCTAGAACTCCTGTTACAGGTGAGTAACCTGTATTTCTAGGACATGGATATGTTGTTCATCCACACTGTCTGACAGACTCCTAGCAGTTCTCTGGGAGGAGGGAGGCAAGCGGACATCCCTACTTAGGAAATAGAGACTGAGAACCGAGGCCCCAAAACCAGCATCCCGCGTGACTCAAGGTCGATGTGGTAATGGGTATAAAGGAGGTGCTGACTTCCAAGTAACAGCCCTGCAGATTTCCTGGATAGGGACGTCCCTGGAAGCAGCCACCGATGCAGCAGTATGACGGGTAGAATGAGCTCTTATCCCTCTGGGAGGCTCCATGCCCACCAACTTATAGCAGAGATCTATGCAGGAGGTGACCCACCTGCTTATCGTCCGCTTGGCTGCAGGTCTGCCAGGTGCGGCTTCAGCATAGGTGACAAACAGCTGGCAACCTCTCCCGAATTTCAGCCATGCCTTATAATAGCTTAGTGCCCTTTAGGGTCCAAAGCATGGAGCCTGTATTCGGCCTCCGAGGTGTGATTGGGGTAGAACACTGGCAGAGTCAACACCTGATGAAGGTGAAACTCCGACACCACCTTCGGAAGGAATTTCGGGTGGGGGCGCAGGACAACCTTGTCCCTGTGGAAGACCAGGTAAGGAGACTCAATGCAGAGCGCCTGGAGTTCTCCCATCCTTCTGGCTGATGTGATAGCCACCAAGAAGGCAGTCTTCCACGACAGGTGAGAGAGTTCACACCTGTGCATTGGTTCGAATGGCTTGCCCATGAGCTTTGCCAGTACCAGCAGTAAATCCCACGGAGGTGGAGGTTCTCGCACCGGAGGGGAAATGTGATCAAGGCCTTTGAAAAAGCGCCAGACCACCTTCTCCTGCGCCACCGACTGCTCCCGGCCCACGCCCGGTAAGCAGAGATGGCTGCCAGGTGCACCTTTAGGTCGCTGACCTAAGCCCTTGACTAGAAAGGGACCATAAATAGTCCAAAATGCTTGCCAAAGAACAGGAGGAAGGGTCCAAGCCCTTGCCCTGACACCAAATGGAAAATCTCTTCCATTTGAAGGCATAGCATTTCCTGGGTGACTCCTTACGGGACGCCTCAACAACATTGAGGACCTCGTCGGAAAGACCCAAGGCCTGGAACTCTAGCCACTTAGGAACCAGGCCGTCAGGTGCAGTGATTGAAGGTCCGGATGGAACACCTTCCCCTGATTGACTGAGAGCAGGTCCGGGAGAGCTGGAAGCTGCCTCGGGAGCCTGGAGCTGAGGCTGAGGAGATCTGGGTACCAGAACTGGCGGGGCCAGTCTGGGGCTATCAGAATCACCTGCGCCTTGTCCCTCCTTGCCTTGAGAAGCACCTTGTGAATCAAGGGAAATGGGGAAAGCGTAAAAGAGGCCCGGGGTCCACAGCCTCGGGAAGGCATCCCCCTGCAGCGAGCCCTGCTGAGGGGGCGGCATGAAACAGCCTCAGCTTCGCATTCTCCCTGGAGGCAAACAGGTCCACCTGAGGTGTGCCCCAGTGGGAGAACAGATCTTGTACTACCTCCGGCAGGAGAGACCACTCGTGAGATGCAGCCCCTATCCGGCTCAGGGCATCGGCCAGGGTGTTGGAGGCTCCTGCCACATGAATGGCTAGGAGATCCGCCCCAGGCTGCGCAGACGAGTGACCAAATGCGGAGAGCCTTGCATAGAAGCATGGAACGCCGCCCGCCTCTGGCGGTTTAGGTAGTACATGGTCGGGTATTGTCCGCCTGACTTGGACCACTTGACCCCGGAGAAACGGAGCAAAGGCGGTGAGAGCTAGGCGGACCGCCCAGAGCTCCAGCAGGTTGATGTGGCATCGACTCCCACGGGACCAGAGGCTGTGCACTCGGTGTTCCCCCAGATGGGCACCCCAACCCATCAGAGAGGCATCGGTCGATAGAGAGACCATCGGCTCGGGGTGGACAAACGGGATGCCTTCCTGCAGATGAGATGGAATGGTCCACCACTGGAGAGCGTTCCACATCTCCTGGGTCACCAGCACTAGCTGGTCCAATGGATCGCAGCGTTGTGACCACTGGCTGGCCAGTCCCCACTGAAGGGGGCGCATGTGCCAGCGTGCCCAACGACCACACTGGTACAGGCCGCCATGAGACCCAGGAGGCGCAGGAAGTCCCGGGCAGGGTGCGATTGCCCAACCACAAATGATTGGGCAAAGGAGGTAAGAACCTCGGCCCTGTCCGCCGGGAGCCGTGCTCTGGCTCAAGAGAGTCAAGCTCTGCCCGATAAACAGAATCACCTGCTTCGCTTGAGTCTCGACTGCCTGGCCTGATGAGAAGGCCGACTTAGAGGGCCAGATCTCTGGACCGCCTCCACCTCCTGTCTGGAGGGGGCTGCATCAGCCAATCGTCAAGGTAAGGGCACACCGACCCCTCGGCGCCGCAGGGAAAGCTGTCACCACTGCAATGCATTTGGTGAAGACCCTGGGAGCTGGAGACAGGCCGAAGGGCATGGCTCGAATCAAGAGGGATCCTCCGCCGAAAGCGGCGAATCTCGATGTGACGGATGGATAGGGACGGAAAGAACGTGTCCTGCAGGTCCAGAGAGCAGAACCACACGCTGTGTTCCAGAGATGGTATTATCTGCGCCAGAGTGACCATCCTGAAGGTTTGAGACCTTAGGAACTTGTTCAGGTCGTGTAGGTAGAGAATGGGGCGCCAGCCCCCCATCCGTTTCGGAACCAGGAAGTACCTGGACATGAACCCCGGGTCTGGGGGTCCTCTACCTCCCTGATCACCTCCTTTTGGAGGAGGAGGAGAGCGATGTCGGCTCAAGCAGCCGACAGTGAGCTGTGGACCCTGAGGCCCCGAGGTGCGACGGCTCTGAAGGGCGGGCCTGCTCGACTCCCAGAGGCAGGCCTTTTCCCACCACCTCCAGTACCCACCTGTCCATGGTAATAGCGGACCAGGTGGAAAGGAAGTAATGGAGCCAGTCCCTCAAGGGGAACTAGGGGTGAGATGACGGGGATGGGGGCGACACCCCTCAGCCCGTCACTGGGCAGGCTTGGAGGAGGGACCGGCCGAGGGACCTCCTGGACCTTTACCTCCCTGCTTCCTGTTGGAGGAAGCTGACGGCTTGGGTTTGGGATGCCAAGCCCGAGCCTGCTGGCCCTGACGTTGCTGGGCCGGGCGCGCCGCGGGCGCAGAAGGACGAAAGGGCCTAGGCTGTGGCTTACGGCCTTTGTCCTTCTGAGTGGAAGAGACCGAGTCCAAGGTAGCACTGGACTTCTCGATCCTCTGCAGGAGACCTTCCACCCCAGGGCCGAAGAGGTCAGTCCCTAAAAAGGGAACATCCGCCAACTTGTGCTGAGTATCCGAGGTAAAGGTGGCTATCCTCAGCCAAGCCCGATGACGCATGGCCACTGCGGCCGCCACAGACCTGGCACATGAGTCCCCAATGTCTAAAGCAGTCTGGAGCTGCTGTTTTGCCACTGCCCTGCCCTGGTCCAGCACCTGCCTGACCGTAGTCTGCAGATCCGCGGGAAGATGAGGGACGACTCATCCAGGGAGCCCAACAGGGCATGAGAAAATGTGCCATGAGGAGCCGAACTGGCCTGATGAAGGCACGAGAGAGGGCGCAGCATAGACTTTTTCACCGGGTAATCCAATTTCTTGGATTCCTTTGTCGGGAGGTTTGTCCACATCCCTGGCGCCCGGCGCTACGGAAACGCTGTCGGTAACCAACCCTCAGCAGAGGGGTGTTCCAAAACCGGACAGGGAACCGTAGGGACCCGATACTCCTGCCATCCTGGCCAAAGGCGCAGGGCAGGAAGCAGGGCACTGCCAAAGCTCCAAGGCCGGACCCACTATGGCCTCGGCCACCGAAAGGCCTCCGTAGGGGAATCCTCAATCCAGAATCTCCGTGAGGGATACCTGGCCCGCTTAAAACGGGTTCGAGCCATCCCGTGGACTCGAGACAAGTCAAGCAATCCTAGGAAGGACGAGGGCTATCATCCACTGACTGTCCTCCCGAGGACTCCAAGTCCATTCGCTTGGAGAAAAGGGAGGAATCATCCTCGGACTCGGAAGAGTCCTCAAAGAGCTGCCTCGGGCCTGAGCCACCCTCCACCTGCCGAGGTCTATCGGGAGTGAGGGTGACAGACAGCCTATGGGGCAAACCCCGAGCCGACCGAGAACTTTTGGTCGGAGCCCCAACTAACGGCTGTGGAGGATGGAGATTCCACCAGAATCGGTGGGGCAGCTGGATTTGGCCGAACAACTGGCCTAGGAACAGGCTCCTCGGCTACAACGAGGGGTTGTTTCGGCCACTCCGGTGACAGCCACTTAATGGCCGGGGAAGACGACTGGGTCGGCTTATTCCCGGTCAGAAGGAGCTGTTGCCACATGAGTTCTCATACCTCCGACGCAACTTGCGCATGCCTCCTCGTCCGAGGAGGAGGAAGAGGAAGAGCGGCGCGCCGCCTCTGCAGCGGTGCCGGAGATCGAGACCGCCCATGACGGCGGATCGGCTGGACCGCCAAGATGTCCGAGACAGAGACCAGAATCTTGGCTAGGCCGAGGACGCGTGCGGAGGTGTCGGAATCGCACTCGGTTCGACGATTCCACCAAGGCTCCGGAACTGGAGGCACAGACGAGCCGACGGGATCCTCAACTCCCACCAGGGGAACCGGGAGAGGGTTCGCTTCTCCAGCCGACAACCCGTCTAACGGGTCGAGAAAAATCTCGACCGCGTCGACAGGAGTCTCGGTCAACTGGCCTGACGGGGACACCGTGAAGCCAGTGGCCGAAGCTGAGGGGTCGACCGAAGCCGACTGTCGACAACAAGGGAAGGGGGATCTTTCCCGCTCCCAAGAGCGTCGACGGTGAGACTTACTTTTGCTCTTTTGGACAGAGAAAGGTCCAGAAGAAGCTGGACCCTCACCTTCGGCCGAGGGTCAGACAGAGCTCTTTAAAGGAAGCCGGCTACAGGCACCGAGAGAGAGCGACAAATGTCAGTAGCCAAGGTAGAAGCTGCCCGCGCCGCTTCCTCTTCGAGGGCGATCATCTGCTAGAGAGTTGATCCGCCGAGCCCACCGCCGCGGACACCGCCAACCGGGCCTCTTTAGATTTAACCGGAGGAAATCTTTTCTCGGGACGCCCCAGCTGTAAACGGGCAGCATGGTCTTAGAGGACGTAGGCCGAAAAAGAAGAGCACAGGTCGCAAGCCTGCGGGTCGTGCTCAAGGCCTGAGCAGTAGACGCACGTGGAGTGCGGATCCGTCCGAGACATCTTCTGCCCGCAGGGGCATCTCCGGAAACCGGGAGTCGATTTGTCCATCGCAGCCGCGAGGGAGAGAAGACCGAAGTCTTTTTAGCAAAAGACTTTTGATTTCGAAATTTCAAGAATTAGGAACCAGTCTTATACGCAGAGCGCTAAGGAGGAACCTGAGCTTCCAAGCGGTAAGGAAGATCTGGCGTCATGGGGCGGAGCCGAGAGTTTTACCACCCGGGTGGGTGGGAGGAGCCAGCTTGAAGACCTTCCGGCAAGATTTAAAGCGGCAAGGATACCTGCCAGACAGTGTGGATGAACAACATATCCATGTCCCTAGAACATCTCTCTTCCCATGAGTGTCATTTAGTGAATCCAAGCCACACACTCAGAACTCTTCTCTAACATAGGTGCAATTATGTGAAACTCAGCCACACACCTTAACCTCAGGGATCGACAAATTTTAAAATTATGTGCTAGTCCAGGACAACTGGCCTAGCCAAAAATGGTAGTCCCAGTGTTTTGAGTGGTAGTCCATGGTCGGTAGGCTGTATTTCAAGGGAAATTAAAAAAAAAAAAACAATGTGCCAACAAAGTACATTACTACTATGTAGATGCCAGCTTAGGCTGTCAGAAAAGTTTGTTTTTCTTCATTTTTCTAGTAAATTAACACAGGCTCAAGTCTGAGTCAAGTATCACAACAAGAGAAATATTAGATAGAATAATCAGAAGGACAATGAGAACTCAGAACTATCATCAGGAGTAGGGCTAGGACAGGAGACCACTCACTGTTTTAGTTCCTTGGGCACCTTTTGCCTTTTTGTTTTGGTCAGTTATTGTTCTTTACATTTTCACTGTATTTGCTTTACTTTTCCTGGGCAAAACAAAGCCCAACCCTCTCTCCTCTCAGTCAGTACTGCTTGGTCTGGTTTACGGTTTACCCTTTCCTTGCCTTTTTTTGTAATATTTTCTTTTGGCCCCTTAGGCATTTTTATTTTGGTCAGTTCTTCCTCTTTTTATTTTCTTTGCTTTTACTTTTTTCCAGGCAAAACAAAGTCCAACCCTGATGACCCTCTCCTCCTCTCAGACAATACAGGTCAGAGTTGTCCCTCTTTCCTTACTGTAATGCGTTGTTATTGCCTTAAGCAGTTTTGGGCTATTTATTTTTCTTGCTCAGCTGCATGTCCTTTCCCCTCCATGGCGCTTTCCTTCTCCCTCTAGTACCCTTCAAACCCTGCCTTCCAAATCACACACGCACTACACTTTTCTTTGTTCACTTTTTTTCCTGTCGTTTTCGGTCAATGTTGGAGATGCGGTTGGCAGACCCGATCTTACTAATGAGCGCACCTCGCGGCTCCTGCCCCCCCCAGCTCACCATCTGTCAGTCAGTCTCCATCACCAATTATCTCCTTTTTTTTTTTTAAATTTCAGCAATTTTCATGCCCAGAATTGACTGCAAAGTAGCTCAGGTCTCCCCTCAAATGGCAACAGCTGACACTGAAAATGAGTGCAATTCCCTTCCATCGTAAAGCAGACAACCACCCAAATCCTTCACCCGCGATGGAGTGAAAGATAAAAAGCGCATTTGATGCTACTCATGAGCTGGCCCTCAAGTTATTGACACAGCTACTAGGTTCCCTCCCCTGCATTACCTGAGCTTTTTCTGGTGGTCTGACCTGCTCCTCCCTGCCACTCGACTGTCCCGTGCTTGCTCTCCTCCTGCACGGCGGTGCACATGTTGCATTCCCGGGCTCCTCCTCACGACTCTGCTACCCGGCACTCTAGTCTGTCACATGACCCCGAGGAAGTTGGACTCTGCACGCAGCACCCTACTGGTGAGAAAGAGAGCGGCAGACAGAAAAATTTATTTTTTAATTTTAAACAGCACTACTTGTCCGCGACTACTGGTTCCACACAAAGTACTTGTCCTTGACTGTGCAGTGATAGCCCGGGACGTCGGGCTATTGGATTTGTCGAACCCTGCTTAACCTACAGCTTGGCCCTCGCTCAGGTAAACATACTGGTGCCCTTTACGAACCAGCAAGCCCTGCCTTGTAAGCAGTTAGATGGTGTTCCTCCCACCTTTGGCCCCAACCAACAGTCTCTGCCACTCTTCAGGGTTACACCACTGAAACCCCCATTCCCCACTGCAAGCTAGAGGTCCCATACTTTACTTGTCTCAAACTGGAGTGACCAGATAATAAACTGCACTCACTGGGGTACACAGTTTAACTTCACTTCACTCACACTGGTGAGACTAGGGGCACTGACAGGTGCAATCCAGCCTTATCTATGGGCATATGCACCCCAGACTATCTAATCCCCAAGACAATGTGGAGATCTAGTCTCTTAGAACAGTACTCACAGAAGTTATCCCATCCACAGGGCATTGAACAACGAAAAAAGGAAAACACTCCTGGGTAGCCGGTCAAAATCGTCTCTTTTAGGTCCTATCCAAGGCAGCTGAAAACACCACGGACTGTTCAGGGGATTGCCCCTCGAGTTCACTGAGAACAAGCAGTTCCTTCCACTTCACAGGGAGTAGAAATCAGGAAATCCTGCTGTAGTCTTGTCTCCACCACTTCAACTGGAAGCTGGAAATGACACGACACTAGGGTGAGAAATCCTGGGCCCTCTCCGCAGAGCCCACTGGCAGTGCTTCTGCCACTCTTCCTCACTCCACAACATTCTACTTAAAATTGAGCATTATAAGCTCCCCAGAGCAGCTATCCACAAAGTGTGGCTTATGCTGTTGCGAGAGTTCTAAATGACCATGGATTTGCCCATAATTTCCAGCTTCAGGTTTAGAAGCTAGATGGAGCTATTGATTATTTATACTGTTTTTACCGTTTGACCGTTAGCTTTTAAACTGAAATAAAGTTGAAGATTTTACTATTAACAAAATATTACTTTGCTGTGACACTGGATTTATTATTTAAGAAGCTGGACTACCGCCTGCACAGGAAAAGATGAACATCAAATATGCATTTTGTGTTTGTAATACATATTCTTTCTACTCTGCAATTTCACTGCACTGCAAAGCAGTCGTACGACTGTTGTATTTTTGGCATCTGAGTTGGTGCCTGTTCAATCCACTTTTGCTCTATCTTGCTCTGTTTACAACTGAAAGAAAAAGTGGTTCTGGGAAGCCCCGGCCCCCGTTTTGTCAATGCTAATTCGTCTCAGCCATATGACTGTTGTGTTTTTGGCATTTGAGTTCATGCCTGTGCAACTCACTCTTGCTCAGTTTACAACTGAAAGGAAAAATGGTTCTGGGAGGCCCCCCTACATAGGAGCCGGGTTTGTAAAATTTTTGGTGGGGTCAAGGCCCCGCCCCCTGGGTCAGGGGTCAGAGGTGAACCATTGGGTTCTAGGAGCTTGGAGAGTTGAGGAAGGATGGATATTGGGTTGTGATTTGTTGAGTTGTTCCTGTCACCACTTTTGTAAACTGCCCGGGGTAACCTTCCAGAAGGATTACAAGGAGAGAAGGACAGAGGGTGAATTGGGGAGTGGAAGGAGCAAAATAAGAGCAAGGAGGGTGCGGCCACAGTGAAGCTTATGCAGGGAAAGACCCACAGGGGATTGGGGGGGCAGAGGAAGAGAACAAGGTGAGGAAATAGAGAAGAGGGAGAGAGGTGGAAGTGGCAATGGAGCGATAAAGGAAGAGGGGATGAAAAGAGGGCAGGGATTGTGGATGGGAAAGGGATGAAGGAAGCAAGTGCTGTAAGTGGAACAGCAGTTACACAAATTACATCTTTAAGCAACACAGGCACAGGCCAGCCCCCTTGGAGTGGTTAACCCCACTGACCCAGGGCGGCTGGTCTGCTACATTAAAAAACAAACATTGTTGTCTCCCTTGTAAATAGGATCTCAGTCCACACCAGTAAAACCTCAGTACTACTGTACACAGGATCTTAGTCCATACCAGTCAAATACTAGTCCCCCACTAGTACTGTATCTCACATAGGATTTAATTCAGTCCACATCGGTAAAGCCCCAGTACCTTACATAGGGTTTTGTGCAGTACACATCAGCAAAGTCCCACTACCTAATAACAGAAGATTTCAATACACAATGTACCCTGTTAGAAGACCTTGCACCCCAACAGCAGGGAGTTCGGCAGCAGCACAAAGACGAGCAATAGCACCAGTGCCCCAGACATCATCACCATTACAGCACTCTCGCAGCCTGCAGTCCTCATGATCTCCCCCCTCCCCAAACATACATTTTTGTTCCTGATGACATCCTCCAAGTCCTGATCACTGATCCATGACTGGGGGCAACAGTCCAATGCCTTGCAAGCTCAATCAACCCCCCTCTTTAACCCATGGTGGGCACCACAGTCTCACCAACAGACTGAGTAAGCATATGCCCAGGAGATATAATGAATTATCCTGTCTCCACTGAACACAAACCTTTTTTGGTAGAGGCTCCTGCCTCATTCCATGATTGGGAAGCCAGTAGTCCAGTGACTGGCTAACATTTCACCCCCTCCCAAATTCACAGCACATGCACTAGTCCCACTGATGAACTGAGAAAGCACATATCAGGGAGGGAGAACAAATGTGGGGCTGATGGAATCCGTGATGGTGCTGGGCAAACGTAAAGTCATCAGCATCATCTGCCTGCTCAGTCTGTTGATGAAAGTCTGTCCCACTTTGTGGGTAATGGAGAGGAGAGACTGAAGTAGCTGGCTGTTGGATTATTGTGCCCACAAAGCACTAATCTGGTGTCCGGGGGGGAGGGGCGCTCTGCCTTTTTTTTATATATATAATTTAGTCTTTATTGAACTTTTGATGTTATACGGAATACACAGTTTATCATCCCATAACTCTCATCTTTTATGTTTACTTAACATTCACACAAAGTCAACCTGTTTAAATGTTTGTAATCATACAAGTATTAGTCTCACTCACAAATCTATTGCAGAATTGGCAGGACTAGGGGAGCCTTTACCAAAGGTATGTGGGGATTTTGAGGGGGTCGGCGAATGAAGGGGGAATATGCTATTTCTGCTGCAGTAGTGATGTCATTATGTTGTTCTGCTGCAGTAGTGATGTCACTACTGCAGCAGAACCACTTGGAATGCTGGCACATTGTTGTTTTCCTCTATTTAATTCCTGTAGTGACAGTATTCTAGAACCTCTAGAGACTTCACAAGTCAGTTTCATTATGAAAGAGAAAAAAAAACCAGTGCACACATTTCACATAATACTACCATAATTATTAAAAAATACAGAATGAGCAACTTTATGCCCAACCTGTGTGTTCTGTCACCTTGCGGGTTCTGATTCCCATGGACCTCGAGAGCAGTCAGGGGGAATCGGAACCCCTCTGTGCTTAGTTGCCCATCCAGTATTCTCTATGCCATCTCCTGACATGATGCCCAGAGGCAAGTTTTCAAGACAAGCCATTTAAAGCAGTATTTCCTCCCCTCCTCCAATCATGATCACACTTTCCCAGTCACCAATTTATAAATTACTATATTAATAAAATGGTCAGGAATGGAAACTTTTCTAAAAATTGGAATTTGGGGATCTTATGGTAGGTTTGGGGGGGGGGTCTGGGACTAGGTTTCTTGCATTTCTAGGTATATGCCTCTGTCTATGATGCTGTGGGAGGGGAGGGCCTCTGACTCTACACAGAGATTTCACTCAGCTCTGCATCATGACACAGTTTTAGCCACAGCTACAGAATGAGACAACACTAAGTTCACATTTTGTGACTAACGAGACCCCTGGGATGTACCTTGCCATTGTTGATGTCTTCAAGTAGGCTGAATTATAACATTTACTTCAGCAAAAAGATGGCCTCTGCCGCCAGACTACTTAGACTAGAAGCATCCCCTAGAGAGGCTGAGCCAAAATACAGAGAGAACAGCCATAACCCAGATTTGTGCCTTTGTTTGCCAATATTAAGTACATGTTTTGCACACACCACCCTAAAATGCTGCATCTGCACTATTTCATACTAAACAAGTCTACAAACCACTTAAGCTGGGGGCTGGCTGGGGAAAAGAGGCAGAGGGTTATAATAAATGGGGTGGCATCCAGAGAGGGCATGGTCTCAAGCGGGGCCCCTACTGTTCAATCTATTTGTTGGGGACATTGTGGAGGGCCTTGAAGGTGGTATGAGCCTGTTTGCAGATGATATCAAGATATGCAATGGGGTAGACACTCAGGAAGGGGAATAAAAAATGCAGACACACCTGGGAGGCTAGAGGCATGGCCAAAGTGGTGGCAACTTTCATTCAACACAAAAAAGTGTAAAATCATGCATCTTGGCTACAGGAACCAGAGGGCAGGGTACTGTATGGGGGGGGGGGCGCAGAGATCTGGAGGTAACGGAACAAGAAAGGGACCTGGGTATCACTATATCAGGGGACCTGAAGGTGGAAAGGCACTGCGGGAGAGCGCAGGCTGGAGCAGCGGAATGCTGGGATGCACTGGAAAAGGGATCACTAGTAGAAATAGGGAGGTCATAGTACCCTTGTACACCCATCTGGTTAGACCACATTTGGAATACCGAGTCCAGTTCTGGAGGTCATACCTCAAAAAGGATGTGGGGAGGCTGGAGCGAGTTCAGAGGAAAGCAACGAAGATGGTAAGGGGCTCAGCCACCTAGCCTATGAAGAAAGGTTGAGAGATTTGAAGATGTACTCCCTGGAATGGTGGGGGGGAGGGTTCTAAATAAGCTTGAAAAATTGATTAGCAGTTTTGCACGTGAAAGTGCTGATCAATTGCGAAAATTAATAGCAGATGCCTCGATTTGATTAGCAAAATCAAAAATCCTTAAATACTGTAACCTAAATAAAATCTTTTATTAAAATCAATTGTCTTGGCTTCATCTGTTTCAGTACCCCACACACACACACACACACACACACACACACACACACACACACACACACTTATCTCAGTACCACACCCTCCCCATCCTTGTCCCCTCTGCCAGAACCACTAAAACCCTCCTCCCACCCATCTCAGTGGCTAACCACCAACCCCCATCCAGGGGTACCTGCCAAAACCCCCACCCATTTCAGCTTCCCCAGCCATGGCCCCTTTACCAAAAACTTAAAGCTCAAGTCACCAGCCACAGTGACAAATACTGCTGCTTTTATTGTTAGCAGCGTTAAACCCATTGTCTTTACTTGTTTTTTATGTTTGCTTGCACGCATGTGCAAGAAACGTAGTGCCATCATCCGAGTTTTCCAGAGGTGTGTCAGCCTCTTCCAATTCAGTCAGAATGTTTGCAGGCGCGGTCGCAGTTCGCCAATCACTGCTCCAGCTGTCTATGACAGCTGAAAATGCAGTGGCATACAGTTGAAAGGAGAGCTCCGCCAGTGAGCAGAGCTCCCTCAACACGCGCGCATGCATATTGCGTGCTGATGCTCCCCACACACATACAGTATAGCCGACGGGTGCCTGACCCCGTCGGCTCTGCCCAAAACAGTGTTACAGCTGCCACGCTGAAGCCCACCCCAGCGTGGCACACGGTATGGCCTGACAGGGTGCCCAATCCGTCAGGCTCCAGCCCCCAAACAGCTTTACAGTTGCCACGCTGGGAGCCCACCCCAGCGTGGCACTAGCCCAGATATGGCGGCGGGTGCCCAACCCCGCCGGCTCCAGACCCCCAAACATCCTTTCCAGCTGCCACGCTGGGAGCCCACCCCAGCGTGGCAAACGCCCACGTCGCCTTAATAATTAAAAACAAAAACTGTAAATTAAAAACGGTCCTCGCAGTCTCCATGCCCCCACCCGCACCCTGCCTCCCCACCCCATACTTACCTCTGGAGTCTGGCGCGACGATCTTCGGTGGACCGGGAACACGTCTGCACTCTTCAAAGCCGACCGCGAACTGAGGAAATGCCAGTAAGCTGTATAATGTAATAGATAGGGTTTTTTCAACTTTGCTGCATATCTCGGCATTTTTTGGAATTTTTGCACCAAATTTTCAACATGGGGTTTTTGGGACCCCTTCTCATGAATGCTGTCACTGTCATGACGTTATTCAGGCCCGAAGGGTGATTTCGCAGTCACTGCACAAAATCACCTTTCGGGACCGATTAACAAACGACACTGCCAGTGTTCATAAGGTGGGCTCTCAAGAAGCCTATTTTGAAAATTTGGTGGAAAAATACAAAAAATGACTGTATTCTGGCGTGCGTGCTATGCAGTTCCTACAGCACTGTAGAAGTTCTCAAATTTTCAATATTTTCACTCCAGATTTTCAACATTGCCATTTTACCACACCTCCTTATGAGCAGTACAGCTGTCATTTTTCATCTCGCCACAATGTGTTTCCGCCTATGTAGCATAAATGAAGAAGTCGGTGTGCGAAATTAATGTACGGAACACATTAAGAAAATCACAGTGACACTGTTTATGAGCAGAGGTCTTAAAATGGCTATGTTGAAAATTTGGTGAAAAATTCCTAAGAAAAGACTGTTTTACGAGCATGCGTTGCATAGATCCTACACACGTTTATAAGTTCGCAAATTTTCAATATTTTCACTCCAGATTTTCAACACTGCCATTTTACCACACCTCCTTATGAGCAGTACAGCTGTCATTTTTCCCATCTCGCCAACAACGTGTTTCCGCCCATGTAGCGCACAATGGCGCAGTCGGTGTGCGAAATCAATGTATGGGACACATTAAGAAATCACAGTGACACTGTCATGAGCAGAGGTGTTAAAATGGCTATGTTGAAAATCTGGTGAAAAAATTCCCAAAAATCACTGTTTTAGGAGCGCACGTTGCGCAGTTCCTACGCACGCTGGCAAGATTGCGAATTTGTAATATTTGCACACCAGATTTTCAACAGTGCCATTTTACCGCACTTCCTTATGAGCAGTATAGCTACCATTTTTCACATCTCGCCCAAAATTTGTTTCCACACATGTAGCGCACAATGGTACAGTCGGTGTGCGAAAACAATGTTTGGGACAGAGTAAGAAACTCACAGTGACACTGGTCATGAGCAGAGGTCTTAAAATGGCTATGTTGAAAATTTGTTGACAAAACTCCATAAAATGACTGTTACGAGTGAGCATTGCGCAGTTTCCACGCACCCTCGTAAGTTCATGAATTTGAAATATTTTCAGTCCAGATTTTCACCAGTGTCATTTTTCCACACCTCCTTATGAACAGTACGGCTGTCATTTTCCACAACATGGCCAAAATGTGTTTTCACACTTTCAGCGCAGAGATGTGTGGTCGCTGTGGGAAATCATTGTTCGGGACAGATAAAGAAAATCACACTGACACTGTTCATGATCGGAGGTCCCAAAATGCCTGTGTTAACAATCTGCTGTAAAAAAATCCCCAAACTAGTTACATTACAGGTGTGCGTTGCACAGTTTCTATGCACGTTATGACTTCACCAGTTTTTTTAAGATTTTCACCATTGCCATTTTTTACACCTCCCCATGAACAGTACCGCTGTCATTTTTCACATCCTGTTCGGAATGTGTTTTTGCACCTGTGGTGCCAAATGCCGTAGTCACTGTGCAAAAGCAGTTTTCGGCTAACAAACTGATATAGCCACTGTTCATGAGGTGGGGGTCACAAAAAAAGCACGTTGAAAATTTGGAGTGAAATACCGAATGCCTAAGGCGTTAGGGTTTCTGACCATAACGCCCCACCTGTAGAGAATGACAGGCATCAGGGGTGTGACTTGGGATTCTTGCCTGTAATGCTCATACCATTCCACCCCACCCACACCCTGCAGCCAGTGAGAGGCATCAAGGTGTGCCTTGGACTCTTCGGCCCAAACGTTACCCCATTCTCCTATACCGCACCCATCTCACTGTATTTTCTGATGGAACGGGGTGCGCATAAGGGCCAAAGACCCCAAGGCACACTGTGACACTTGTCAGTGTCTGCAGGGTAGGGTGTGGTGAAATGGCGTGGTCGTTATGCCTGACTACCCAAAGGCACACCCCAATGCCTGTCACACTCTGCAGGGTGGTGGTGGGGTTGTCTTCAGTTCAATACTTCGCTGCCATTCCTATTATGCAGCTCTGTAACTTCTACACCACCAATGCCAATGCCAGCAAGCAAACATTTGGCATTGACAAATGCTTGTTTATTTCTGACACATTATATATTTCTGCCATAAAGTCTAAATTTACAGCACCTTCTCTGTGTTGACAGCAAGCATCTTTTCTGTAAGGACACTCAGAGGAAGAATAAATCAGTTTTGAGGGGGTGAATTAAGGGACATCCCTCATGTTCAAGGAGAGGTACTCTGTAGCCCTGAACCCACTTTACCAGCATTCTCCCCCCACCACCCTTCCCCACAGACACTCACCCACATAAGGTACCTCGTTTGTTTAGAACGCCGCCCAGTCTCTCTGCTGCGGCCTCAAAATAAACACTGGCAGTCACTCCGTAGTTAACTGTATTAGTTAAGTTATCCACCTAGTAGTGCTGTCTGTAGTATTCTCAGTCTCACTGCCGTGGCCCCGAATGCCGGTAGCCGCTCGCAGTAGTGCACTGCGATCGCATTTGCAAAGCACTACTGGGAACGACTACTGGCATTCGGGGCCGCGGCAGTGACACTGAGAATACTACAGACAGCACTACTAGGTGGATAGCTTAACTAACACAGTTAACCACGGTACGACTGCCAGCATTTATTTTGAGGCCTCAGCGGTGAGACTGGGCTGTGTTCTAAACTAATGAGGTACGTTATGTGGGTGAGTGTCTGTGGGGACGTGGTGGAGAAGGGTGGTGGGGCTGAGATGGGTGGGGGAGGGTCACAGAATGCATCGCACTTTTTAGTGATGCACATGTGAGAATGGATCACCCAAGCAGCCAGATCGCGATCGCAAATTGCTATGTGATACCGACTATTTAAACCCCATGGGACATGACTGAGACCTCAAGTACCTTAAGGGTATAAACCAGGTGCCAGCGGACAGTATATTCCAGCTGAAAGGTAATCAGAGGAAGAGGAGGCATGGCCTGCAGGTGGGGGAGTTCAGGGTAACATTAGGAAGTACTATTTCACAGAGAGGGTGGTGGATAAGTGGAATAGGCTCCCAGAAGCAGTGACTGGGGAGGAGACAGTGGATGGATTCAAAAGGGCATGGGACAGACACAGGGGAGTGTTGAGGATTGGTGGGGGCGCACTTCCTACCAGATAGCTGGACAAATGGGCAAACCGGGTGGGCCTGTTGGTCCTTTTCTGCCATCACAATTCTATGAAATCTATGAAGCTGCAGTTGGAGATAATAGAAATCCCTACCATAGGGAAGCTATAAGAAGATGTATTTACTTACTCTGCCAAATTCCATCACATATTCCAATAGTTTTACACCAAACTATACTATTTTGACAGTACAGCCACATCAGCTCAATTAGATGAGTATAAGAGAAAATAAGAAAGGGGAAAGCTTCCCAAGATGGATCATAACCTCTGAGAAATCAACATAACTGGCCTTTCACTAGATGCTTTTTAATCCATTCTAATACCCAAAGTGACAGTGGTTCTACAGGAACACCAACAGGTAGAACAGATTCACAATGAGAGGGGCAATCATTTTACTAATAACAGTAACATGGAAAAGATGCCTGTCAGAATTACACAAATAGTAGCTTCAAGCGCACTCAGGAATACCCTCGGTGCCAGAAAACAAAATTGCCAGTTTCCAGTTGTACATCCAGAAAATGTCTGCACTCTAACACACACAAGGAGAGCCTATTTCTTGGTTAGTCCATTATTTATAGCAGCAAGGTGCCCTTGTGTTTGTTAGAGTGCAGAAATTCTGTCAGAATTGCAGTCCAGTGAGTCTCCCTTTCCCTTATTCAGGTGGGTGCCAAGCTTCTAGCTCCACTGGCGCAGCACCTGACTAGACAGACTCATGAAAGATTGTTGCATACATCCCTAACTCAGCTGTGCATTTAAGTTTAGCTGCAGTTTGATCCTGGCAGGCCTCAGAGGAATTCTTGACTCCGAGCAAAGTTCAGACTCAGGGAGCCCCTACTAGTTCACACAGCCCTGTTTATCTAATAAATAAATAAAGCACAGTAATTTTGATGGGAGGCTTGGGCCCCTCTTGGTGCTGGGTCCTGGCCTGGGAATCACCCCCACAAGAGCTCTCCTGTTTGACTGCCATCAGACACTTTTTACTGGTGACTGGATTAAGTGCAGACGAGTCGACCATAGAGGCCATCCACAGTACTTACAACCTGATCTCTCTCTCCTCGGCTCGTCATCCTCCTTCCAGTAAGTTTTGGACTCAGGCTGGCTGCTGGTGCTGTGCTGGTTCAGGAATCAGTTCTCGAGTCATCCACTGCTGTGGCCTGGTGGTGCCCCTCTCTGCTCAAAACATCATCCAACCTGTCCCGACGTCATCCACTGTCGTGACCACTGACCAGACCTAGAGGACACTCTCCTCCCAACCCAGCCTCTCCTACTGTCTCACCCACCCATTCAGACCCCGAGTACTCAGACTTTCTCCCTCCTGAGTCCCGACCCAGCCTTTCTCTCTCTTACCCCGGGTGGGCCATAGGCCCGGACTCTCCTCCTCACTACGGCCCAGCCGCACTGCACAGCACCATGGTCTTTGATGCTGGCAGCTGCTGCTCGCTCAGTCACCTCACCCTCTCAGACTGGGGCTGGGCTAGGACTACCACTGACAGCCTGATGCCTCATGCACATCTGTCAACTTGCCCTTGGCTCCCTGGACCGACCGGCGACCCACACACCACCACAGAGTCAACATTGGCTGGCACCTCTCCTCATTATCTGCTCTAGTCTCGACTTTCTCCCTCCTGACTATTCCATTTGGAGAGTCAGTCCAGGGGCCGCTGGAATTGAAAAGCCAAAAGGTCTCGCTCTCGCTGAGCTCGCCTCACTCCGCGCTCTCCTGTCCTCGCCTAACCACCTTGCTAGCGCACGCCACCTCATACATATCACCCGACAGAGACAGACACACACATATGGCACCTATAAGCCCTCCCCCCTGGCCAATCACAGTGTTACAATGCTGGCAAATTGCGAGAAATGCCACTTTGCCAACCAACCAGCAGCACTCAATGATTGGGGAAGGGGGCAAACCAAGCAGCCAGCAAAGAACTAAAGGCACACAAATTTTAAATAAAAAACAGGAGTGCCGTGCCTGGCAGCCAAATAAAACAGGAGAGGGGGCTGCTGACAGCCGGCACGACCCCGTGCGGGTAGCAGCAGAGAGCATGCTGCACGCGTGCACTGTGACTGAGCCAAAAAAATAAAAAGGCAGGCAGCTGTGGAAAATATTGCTGGGGCTCAGCGCGGGTTTGTAAATATTGATGGGGCCGGTGCCCCATGGGCCCATACAACCCGGTGCCTATGCCCCCTCCCCATTTTGTCTGGACTGTGACAACAGGTTTTTCACATAATATTTGCTGCAATTGTTTTTGTTATAAAATTGTATGTGCTTGAAAGGAAGGAAGGAAGGAAGGAATAGTGCCCTACAAAAATCATCTGCGATGTAAAGGTCTTTAGCCAATATCGTCCAATCGCTGTAATTGTTTTGCGCGTAAATCGCTGCATGTTAATGCTCATGCTGTAATTGATGCAATATTGGGAAAGACATAATGGCCTTCTCTCCATAAGGCTGCTGCCACAACTGCGAGGCACTTTGTAAAGACTGGAGGGGCCAAAGACAGGCCAAATGGCAAGGCCTGAAACTGGTAGTGGTTTCCTTGGAAGCAGAAGCGAAGAAACCTTCTGTGGGGGTGACCAAGATGTGAAGAAAAGCATCCTGCATGTCCAGGGAGCAGAGCCAATCCCCCTGATGAAGTAAGGGGAGAAGGCTGAGAAGAGTGACCATCCAGAACCATTTGTACTCTATAAACTGGTTCAGGTGACAGGTTCGTGATGGGATGCAGACCACCTGTTTTCTTTGGAACCAGGAAGAAATGCGAACAGATTCCCATGCCTTGCTGTGCTAGAGGAACGGGTTCTATGGCTTGTTTTTGCAGGAGCACTTGGATCTCTTCAATCAAAGTGATATGGGCCAGACAGTAATTAATGGGAGGGGACTGGAGGATTGTCCGGGGGAATCTCCAAGAATTAAGGTGTGCCCCTGTTCCACCAACTGCAGAACGCACTGATCCAAGGCTATTCTGCACCAACCCTCTCCGTAGAGAGAGAAACGACCCCCCACCACCTCCCCCAGGGATTCTACAGGGGGAAGGGGTCGGGTAAGGAGTCAGGTCGGGGAAAGGCAACGCAGCCTGGGAGGTTCGGGGAGCTCTAGGAGCCGAACCTCCTGTGGTTTGGGAAGTGGCCGTTCTCTAAAAGGCACTTCAGGGCTGCTGACCTCTGGGTTGCTGCTTGGAGGAGTGATGAAAAGGCTGCCACTGGGATGACTTAGGCAGAGACTGGTACAGTGTATGAAACGAACGTATAGCGTTGCCAGACTCTTGGAGGCAAGTGATTAGATTTTGAGAATCCTTGGCGAACAAAATGGGCCCTCTGAAGGGGTGTCCAAAATCTTAGATTGTACATCTGGAGCAAAACTGGAGACCCTAAGCCAGGAGTAGCATAGAAGGCAAACTCCTGGAGCCACTACCCTACCTGTGAAGTCCACAGAATCACATGAGACTTGGAGAATGCGTGTCCCCACATCTGAGCCCGACTTTAGGAGGTGCAACAGCTCAGTCTTGTCAGCGAGAGCAGGCTGAGTCTGCCACCTCAAAGGTCTTCTTCCAAAGGGCATTCTGATATTGAACCATGAGGGCAAGGAAGTTTAGGGAACATATGGTTTATGTGGCTGAGGAATAGACCTTCTTGCTGAAGTAGTCTATCTGCCTAGAGTCCTTATCAGGAGGCGGAGTGCTAAGGTGCTGGGTTGTTTTGAGCGGTCATGAGCCGTGTTTATAATGACTAAGTCAGCCCCTGGGTGCTCCCCATAAAAGGGTTCATTTCTTGGGGCGTTATATAGGCAGTGGCTTCTTAGATGTCGCCATAGTTGTGGATGGGTGCTTCCGGGCAGCCCTGCTGACATCGCTGAAGAAGCAAATTAGTGGAGGAATGACTAGAGGCAAAGACTCCTTGTGAAGGAAAATGGCTAGCCAACATTGTTTGGGATACACTTCCTCAGAATCCCAACCTATGAGGGTCTGGATGTGCCTCATCACATCCATGAAAGCTGGGTAACCTGGAGGAGACAATGGAATGTCCTTGGGATCCTCCAGCTCTGATGGGAGATCAGAGTCTCCAGAATCACTGTAAGAATAGGAAAAGGAATATCCCCCTAACTCACTGGAGTCTGAAGAGAGAGGGGGAGAGAGAGAGAGAGAAGGTGAGTGACGATGCCTCTTGTCAGTGGGTCTTAGAATGACCAGCGCCTGCTGGCTGTGGGGTAGGTTCCCTAGGAGATAGCATTGGTGCCTTTCTAGGGGGAACCTGGTTCTTAGAAGAGTTGGGAGGAGGGCCCCTCAGAGTTGAAGTTGGGGGCTCCTTGTCCTTCAAGTACACCCACCAGGCCGCAAAAAGGGCATTAAGATCTGTGGATGGGTTCTGAGGCAAAGCCGGGGGAACCAGCATCTGTGGGGAAGGCTGGGAGGGCCCCTGCATCAGTTGGTCAGGCTGCAGTAACCCTGGCATCAGATCCACTGGCATCTGATCCACTCTGTGATAGGGTAGAACAGAACACTGTTCCAGTTGTTATGGAGAAAGTGTTTAAATAGAAACATAGAATTTGACGGCAGATAAGGACAGCTTGGCCCACCCAGTCTGCCCATTTCCCTACCTGATGGATAAGCTGCAGATCCTAGTTAACCAGCAGCCTACTTCTTCCTACCCCAACCCCTAGAATTGCCTTATGACTGTCCCATGCATGCTTGAATTCCACCACTGTTTTTGACTCCACAACCTCCTCTGGAAGGCTGTTCCATACATCCACAACCCTCTCTGTGAAAAAATACTTCCTTAAATTACCTCTGAGCCGCCCTTCTATCTTCAAATTGTGCCCCCTTGTTCTTGCACACCTCTTTTTTTGAAAGATGCTACCCTCTTGGACTTTGTTGATTCCCTTGAGGTACTTGAAAGTTTCTATCATGTCCCCCTCTCTCTCCTTTCCTCGAGGCTATACATATTAAGCTCCTTAAGTCTCTCTTCATATGTCTTCCGGTGCAGACCCTGCACCATTTAGTGCCCTCCTCTGGACAGCTTCCATCCTGTCTATGTCTTCTGGAGACTGGGTCTCCAGAAATGCACGTACTTCAGATGTGGTCTCACCAGCTGTCTGTACAGAGGAAAATAACTTCTTGTTTCTACTGGTGATGCCTCTCTATGCATCCCAGTATACCCCCAGCCCTCCTTGCTGCCCTCTCACATTGCTTGCCCACCTTTAGGTCATCTGATATGACTACCCCAGGTCCCTCTCCATTTTTTTGTTGTTAGTATCTCACCCCCATTGTGTACTCTTCCCTGGGTTTTTTTTCCCAGGTGCATTACCTTGCACTTCTTAGCATTGAATCTAAGCAGCCATACATTTGACCATTCCTCTAACTTTGCAAGTCCCTTCTCATCCTTTCCACCCCACCTTGTGCATCAACTCTGTTGCAGATCTTTGTGTCATCTGCAAAGAGACATACTTTTCCTTCCAGTCCCTCTGCAATGTCGCTTATAAAGACATTGAAGAGGACCGGTCCTAATACTGAACCCTGCGGTACCCCACTGCTAACCCCCCTTTTTTCAGAGTGGACTCCATTTACTATTACTCTCTGTGTCCTATTCTCCAGCCAATTCTTTACCCAGGCTGTCATCTTGGGACCCACTCCCAGGCTGGCTAACTTGTATATTAATCTTTTGTGTGGGACTGTGTCAAATGCCTTGCTAAAGTCTAGGTAGGCCACGTCCACAGCCCCTCCCTGATCAACTACTTTGGTAACCCAGTCAAAGAAATCTATCAGATTTGTCTGGCATGACCTTCCCACTGTGAATCCATGCTGCCTTGGGTCCTGTGCCCCTCCGGCCTCTAGATACGCAACAATTCTTTCCTTCAGAAGGGATTCCATCATTTTCCAGCATAATTAAATGCAAGGATCTGTTCCTTTCCTGTCTATTTGTCTGGTTTCGCGACCAAATTTTCCTGAGACACCTCAGATTTGATCACCCTGACAGTTTCGCAGTTCTTTGCCTCTCACTGTCTCTCAACCTTCCCTTGTTTTTTTTCCTCCCTTGCATATATGCCGATATAAAAATATATGCAAATCATTATGTGGAAATGTAACTGATATTGGAATCCCTTTGTTTAGAAAATATATAGTTAATTTTTGAAATGTATATAATGGTGGTTTGAGATTATTGCAAAAAGCTATTAGAAACTCAAGAGGTTACCCGAGGGAAGGTTTTAAGCTGTGAAAAAGGGGCCTCAGCTCAGGGACACTGTGTTCTGCCAGCACCTGCCTGAAACATATAAAAAACAGGATGCTTGTTAAGAATGAGTGTTGAAAGGACTTGTAAGAGAAAAAAGGGACACAAAGATGGAAGGAAAACTGATGGATGTTCTCCATTTTATTTTGCCTTTGTAAATACTTATACTGAACAAGTTTTTTTTTATGGTACTGCTAGTGTAAATAAATATTTTGGTTAATTCTACAACTGCTCCTGGTTTTCCTATGCTTCCTGACCAGTGCCTCAATGACACTCTGGCATTGGTCCCTGAGGCAAGGAACCATCAGGCGACAGTCTAACTGGAGTCGAGAGACCGGGCGTCGGTCCTCCGGGCGTCTGCTGTGAGACTGGTCCAGCCAGTGACTGCGGAGGATTTTGTGATGACGGCTGAGGCATTGTCGGGGTCGGCACTGGGGAGGCCACTGTCAATGGGACAGGTGCAGGCTGGCGCCGGTCTGGTGAAGCAGCTGGCACTGGCATGGAGGGAGAAGCCTGCCTAGGGAAGCTGAATTCTGAGCGGGACAGAGGCGTCACACATGTGGAGGAGGTGATCGCGAGGTGGCATCGGTCCCTGACATCAAAACAGACTTCACAGATGCCTTGACCGGGAGGGCAATGGGCAAAGACCTGCCGCCCAAACAGGACCTGGCCGAGGACCTGCTTGTTGAATATGCCTGAGCTTTAGGGGCTGAGAAGCTGGGGACGAAGTCCAGAGCCCAAAAGAACCACCACTCGAGACAGAAGAATGGGTGGTTTGACCACTGGTAGTCCAGAGGAAGAGAGAGACGATGCAGTGGAAGGAGCCAACCTCCTGTGGAAGGAAGACCCATGATCGGTGCCAGACTTGCGCAGGGACATGGAGCGGGAAGCTGACCGGGGTTTCTCCCTGTGCTTCTCCTGGTGTTTGTGCTTTCCCGAAGACGTCTTCTCCAAGGTTGATGAAGTGGAGGCCCCAAAGGCCGGGGAAGAGGAGGTAGTCTGGTGAAGCTCCTTCTCCATTGCTTTAAGTTTTGCTACAGCAGGAAGGCTTCCAGGGTCTTCTGGTGGTGAAGCCAGGTGTGCTGGTTAAAATCCTGGCAGTGCTGGCAGGCCTCAGTGTCATGGTCCGGGCCTAGACAAAGCAGGCACGATGAATGGCCGTCCCTGTGGGGGAAGTTGCTTTCCACAAGCACACTTCATTCGCCACTGCTCTACAGATGAGGAAGGAGAAGACATGTACAGATCACTGCAAAAAAGAAGAAAAATTAGAAAATAAGGAAGCGCAGGCAACGCGAAGAAAATGGCGGTCGACTACAGCAGAAGGCATCCGTGAAGGTCCTACTTGCACGGGTCAACAACGGGAAAAGAACAGTGGTGGTGCTGGGGGACAGCTCCTTTTATACTATAGACGGACACGGGGTGCGGGCCCCCGATTTATACTGCTCACTAGAAGTTGTTTAGTGGGGTCCTGGTGCCTGCTGGCTTCAGTCCTAATGGTGTTACCTGCTGCAAGAGTCCCCTTGTAGTGAGATGCATCTTTCCTTGCAGGTCACTGGACCTCCAAAGCCTGACTCTTCACTAGAGGTGAGCGCACAGTCATTTCTTCCTCACCCTAACCACCACCAAGTCCATCCCTTGAGCACCAGCCTGCCTCCCCATTCCCTTGGGCAGTGAACTCTGCACTGGATTCAGTCAATCGGGCTGACTATAGGCAGGACTATTACGGAGAGTGCCAACCTTTTAATCTCCATTCAGCTGAACTCCTTTTTAGCACAATTGGTGCTTCCAAAGTCACTGGACCTCCAAGACTGAATCTTCACAAGGGGTGAGTGCACAGCCATTTCTCTCTCTCCCTAACCGCTGATGGTTCCCATCCCTCGAGCACTAGCCTGCCTCCTCATTCCCTTGGACACTGAATTCTGCATTAGATTCAGCCAATTAGGCAGACTGTGGATGAGGCTTTTACCTTTTTTTGCCCTCCCTCCAGAGTGCCAAGGACTGCAGCGCAAAGGACATCATAGAGAAGGAGTCTGCTGTCCACCAGTCATGCTGTTCCTCAGCCTGTAAGTTCCCTATGGCCTATGCTGCACTCACAGTGTTAGTCAGATAGCTCAGAAACTTCTGACTCCTGCCAACAACTTATCTGAGTCACCCTAAACACTACTAGTCTCACTCTCAACTGTTACTGCGTCTTTCGCTGCTTAGTTCATTCGCTTTAGCAACACCCTATCTGGGTTACTCCTAACTCCACTGTTATTGTCAACTGTTGTATGTGTTAACTTCAACTTAAATTTTATTTTAAAATACTGTTCAACAAAATGACCATAGCACTGTATAAGGCATAGACAGCAAATTATAAAATATAAACATTAACAATCACACAATTAAATTAGAGCAGGAAATAATCCATACATAATACAGGAATTAAAGCAAAGAAAAAAATGCTAAGTAATATTGGAATCTGGAAATGCTAATCTAAACAAACGAGTCTTTAATGCTGTCTTAAAACTCTCAACAGTTTGGCTTTCCTTGACCTGGCAAGGAAGAGTTCCAAAGGGTAGGGGCAGCAAAAGCAAAGGAACAAGTCCCACAAGTTATTAGTCGCACCCTTGGAACCTCAAGTAATCCCTCCCCAACGGAACAAAGAGAGCTGAGGGGGCAGTAGGGACGGAGAAGATTTTGCAAGTAGAGCAGACCCTGTCCATGTAGGGCTTCATAGGTCAGTAACCCATTCTTAAAAGTGATCTACCAATAAACTGGTAACCAGTGAAAGCTGCGGAGCATGGATGAGACATGGTGAGTTCTCGGTAATCCAGTTAACAACTTGGCCACCGCATTCTGAATTAGTTGTAATCTGTGGATATCTACCCCTGGTAACCCTAGATAAAGAGCACTGCAGTAATAAAGGTGGGAGGTAAAGGTGTGGACCAGTGTTGGAAGATCATCAGGCAGGACCAGGTGCTTGATCCAGGCGATGTTCCTCAGATGGAAAAAAGAAAACAGCAGACACCTGAGATTTTAAAGTCAGGCTGCTATCGAAAACAATGCTCAGATTTTGAGCTTGATCAGCGGTCAGAAACTGGTCACCACCGAGCCAAATCCAGGATGGTTGACCTGCTGGCAGCCCCAAACCATGATGACCTGGTTCTACCACCATCACCTCAGTCTTGTTTGCGTTTAATCTTAACCAGTTAGCACTCATCCAGTCCTGGATCTCAGAGAGGCAACTGTAAAATGTCGAGACCAAACTACTATATTCAGGTACAAAAGACATGTAGAGTTGAGCATCATCTGCACAGCAATGAAAACTCAGCCCATACCATCTAATAATGTCTCCCAATGGCAGCATGTATACTGCTAACAACATGGGGGATAGCACAGAGTCCTGTGGAACCCCAGAAGACCGGGGAAGTGGGGCCGAAGAACAGAACAGACACACCACCATCTGTGTCCTTCTAGTAAGGAAGGAACAAAACCAACCGAGGACTGTACTGGATAGTCCACAGAGAAAATTCAGGCGTTCCAGCAATACCTCATGGTCCACCGTGTCAAATGCCACAGAGAGATCAAGAACCAGAACAGACCTGCTCCCTTGATCTCTCGCTATAACTACTTAGTTAGTGGCCTTAGTAACACACTGTCTGGGGCATCCTAAACTGCCATTTCATTGCTAATCTCTTTAGAGCATTTACTGTAAAGTCATTAGTCTAGTTTACCCTGTGTCTGGGCTACCCTATATACTCTACACTTTATCCCACTACTGTGCTAAGTATTCACTACCTGTCTTTAGTGCTGCAACCTCCACTGGTTTACCCAGTTATTCATCTACCCTGCTATTTTGTTGAGCTTAAAGCAGCAGTACATGAATCTGGTGAACATTCTGACGTATACTTTTTGCATGCTATTGACCCTTATCTCCTGACTTGCATGATGCCCTTCCTTCTCCATTTTGAGTCTACTCTAGTACTTTGTTTTTCATATTTGAAATAATATAAGGGGTGCTCCTTTTAATATGGCCCAGACCAGGTTTTCATCACCATTTCCAGTTGTTTTTGAACACCTACTGTTCCATAAGGTCAGGGAGCAGTGCCTGCTGCATAATAGTTTATTTTTAGTCACAACAGACAGGATCTTAAACAACTAATGTCCAAAAACAGCTGACAATATAAATGAAAACCTGGTCCAAGCCGTATTAAAAAAGCACCCCTTTTATTATTTCAGATGTGAAAAAAGTACTAAAGCAGACTCGAACTGTGGAAGGAAGGGTATCATATGAGTCACTAGATAAGGGGCAGTCTAAAATAGAATAAAAAAAGTATAGGTAAATTTTTATCACATTCATGCACTGCTGCTTTAATTTGCACAGCTAATTGCCTATCAGATTATTTTTTTCCCCATTTGCCAACTACTTGCTAGGAATATTTTACTTCTCTTAAGCTACACAGCTAGCCTGCAACTGTTACATCTTCACAGTTTTTGCTGCCGTGTTATTTAGGCTACATAAACTGCTGTTTGGCCTTAACATCAATTTAGCTGCTTGAAAATCACATACTCCCTCCTCACCTGTCTCCTCCTCCTCCCATACCAGTCCCCACCCTTGCCCTCCCTTCTTCCCTCTCCATTACCCCCACCTTTCTCCCCGGCCCTCTCTTTTCCACAACAAATTTTCTCTTGTTTGGGACAATCATGTGCTCCCCATTAACAAAAAACAGGGTAATTATTCCTCACTACCCCTGGATTACACCCGACGTGATTGACCAGTCCAAGTCCTGCAACTAAGCATGGGTCCGTTTCAAATTCTTCCGCTGTACCTTTTGTCCTACGGGTCTCTTAGAAACTCCTGTACAACTGAAGTCTGTGCCACTATGACCCAGTACTTCAAACCTCCAGAATATTCTTAACTAGTCAGCTAAGTTCTGAAGGGTTATTCACTCCATCTATGACAACCCAACCCAGTCCACTCCCCCAAGTCCTCCTGGTGGATGGGTCACCAGTCTCTCACCTTCCCTCTGTTGCTGCTCACTTCAATGAGTTCTTGATCACCTGAGCACTCCCTTCTTCCTTCCCCCTTGATCCAGCTCTCCCCTCTACCCCACTGCACATCTCACCACTTTCCCACTCAGCTAAGGGCTTTCATTTTTCTCCCAACACTCTTCAAGAAACCTTGCTTGCCCTCTCCTCACTTAACCCTTCTAAGTCCATCCCAGATGGGCTGGACCCTAAACTCCTTCACCTGCAGCATAAGCCATCGCCTCTCCTCCTGCTCGCCTTCACCTCTTCTCACTCTGTGCTGTCCCACTCCCTCAGTCCTGGAAGGTCAACAAGGTTCTACTTCTGCACCAAGGGGGCAACCCCACCTCACCAAGTAACTTCCAGTCTATCTCCTTCCTCCCCTCTTTTACAATGCTGAAGAAGAAGCTTGTCTGCTCCAAGATTTCAGACTTCCTCTACTCCTTCAACTTCCTTTTTCCTTTCAGTCTAGTTTTCAGAAGCACCACTCCATTGTCTCCTCCCTGCTGCACATCACCGACTCCATTCTCACTGGGATGGATCAGGGACATATCATAACAGCTACCTTCACTGATCCTGACAGAGCCTTCTATTCAGTGACCCACCACTTCCTCTTGGACAAGCTGAATTCTGCTGGCCTCTCAGTTCCTGCTGTTATTCGTTCCATTCCTACCTCACGGTCCACCAACAGTCAGTACAGACTGATGTGCCCCGCCCCCTCTACCTATCTATCCAAGTTGGGGTCCCAGAGATCTCCATCCTTGGTCCCATCCTCTTCTCAACATTTCTCAATGACCTGCCCCCCGCACATATCACCTTGCATATACACATGTATGCAGATGACAATCACAGACTTCCACAATGTACTGCACTGGTTCCATGCCAGCCAACTCCAGGCCAACACTAAGAAAACAGTGTCCATGACCTCTGGCACCAGTAAGAAACTGGCCAGGCTCACACCCCTACCAGTCTTCTCCATGCTGAATAGCACCCTTTTTGAGTTAGTCCCCACCATCAAGTATCTTGGTGTGTGGCCAGACAGCAGGCTGGACTTCTCTGCCCACATTGAATCCTTCCCACACTAAGCTCTGCCCCAAACTTGGTGCCCAGTAGTGCAATAAGGACAGCCCTTCTCCCCAGATCCGCCGAGAGCTGGTCATCAAGATGGTTCTCCCAATTTTTAACTATGTGGACGTGGTCTATGGTACCATCCCCTCTTCCACCACCAGACTAGATACCCTCTGCAATGCTTTCTGCAGATTTGCTACCAACTCACCCTCCCATACTCATCACTGCTCCCTGTACTCCTCCCTTTCCATTCTCTATCTTCCCTCATGTTGCCAGTCCCACTGTGCTTCGATTTCTAAATACTAGTTTGTATCGCTCCCCCTTACCTCTCCTCGCTTTTTTCTCCTATCCTCCTATTCTTGCTACTCCATCCACGCCAGTGATCTTTGCACCTTCTCACTTTCCCACCCTCACTCTTCTGCTAGACAGTCTGCCTTCTCCTATCGTCTCCCTCCCCAGGGAACGAGCTCTCCTCATCCCTCCATCTTTCCCCCTCACTCCCAAATTAGACACCAGCTGAGGCTTCTCCTTGCTCCTTCCTGCTCTTGTCGACCCTCTTCCTGACACTCCCCCTCCCCCACACTTGCCCCTACCCCCCTATGCTTTTGGCTCCTACTTGTGAGATGAAACTGCCTGGTTTACTCATCTGCAATGCCACAGCTTTGTCTTTTTTTTTTTTTTTTTTTTAATCAGGCAACATACATTTTATTTTAGCTTTTGTCTTCTTTTTTACGCCACCCTGTAAGCTAATTTTATGGTCCATTTGTTACGGGGTTGTTCACCTGCTTGTCCTGTATTCTGTTATGGCACTTTATAATTTATCACTGCAACTGGGGGTGACTCTTGACCCACAGCTGGATATGAACCAGCACATACGAAATACATGCAAGGCCTCAAGCTGGGACAGGCTTACAGAGCAAAAAGCTGTCTTACTCCAGCTGCCCGTCTTGCTCTAGCCAGGGGAGTCCTCCTACCTACGCTCTGCTACGGACTAATCTCCTTTGCCCACGTTGCAAAAACTAGTCTAGTGAAGTGAGACTCAGCGTACAACATATGCCGTTTTGCGCTCTCAGCCCCAAGCCTCACTCACCGCTGTGAGCTTTACACCCTGCTTGAGTGGCTCCCACCAGAAACTCACCGCTCTTATGTCATGGGCGACTTCATTGACAATATTGTCAGAACTGCCACCCCTCAAAACCTTACTGAGACCCTTGCTCCTGCTACACCCTCCTACAACCTGCGATCCAGCGGCTACCATGCCCTCCTGGTACCCAAAACCCGCATAACAAATGGGGACCAAGTCGTGAGTGTACACGCCCAGGGTTTGGAACCCTGCTCAGCTAGCACCCTCGCTCCTCTCCCTCGCACCGGAGCTTTAAAGCCTCCCTTTGGGGTTTTCTCAAAACAGCTGCCACTTGTCTCTGCACTAGACAAACCCTCTCTGCCTAAGATGCCCCAACAAACCGAGTTGTTACCTACGCATAAAGACTTGGGCAGAGCACAACTATGCTCATACTCCTCCTGCTCTCACAGTATCTATGAGAATGGACCTTTCAAGCCCACCGGCAAAACAGGGTGAGCACTAGAACTGTGCACTTCTTTCTCTCGTACTGGGCCCACTGTATCCCTGCTATGACTCCCCCTTATTCCACCTGCCAACCTTACAACTTGCTGCCTGCAGTATTGAACTCACATGGCACTTCTTCCTACTGACTGCAATGTTTAATACTGTACTGTAATCCCTGTTTATGGTATTGTTGTCTTACGGTGTCCCTGTGTTCTGATTACTTTATATTAACTCTTCACTACTATTTGCCTGATGAAATCTGATGCTTGTAAAGTCCCTGTTGTGCTAATTCTATGTAATGTAAACCTCCACTTCTATTTGCCTCATGTTCATGTATGTACCATGTTATGTACCTTGTAATCTCCTGGGTCGCACCTGAAAATAGGCACTTGGCTGTCTAGTGTGCTTACCTGGTTAACAAAAACAAATAAATAAACTGCATTTTTATGGCTTAAAGTAATTTCCTATTCTGTACTCCCCTTTCACTCTGCCTCAGGTCACACCTGGAACTGAACTTCAGCTCCATTATGTATGCCTTTCCCAGTTACCAATTCAGAAAAGCTGGTAAACCTCATTATATTCAGGTTGATGGGGCCAAGCACACTTATTGTCAGCTGTAGTCGAAGTATACTGCTCTGTTGAGGTCACTGCTGAAACACGGTCAGACCCCTTGACTGGCAACAGCTCCCCCAGAGTTTAAAGAGGTAACGTATTGCCTGGAATTAACAGCAACTCAGATGTAGTCAGCTATCACTTTTTATATCTGAAGCATTTTTATGTTTGCTTGAACGCATGTGCAAGAAACAGAGTGCCATCATCAGAGTTTTTGTAGGTGTGGCACCCTGTCTTCCAATTCAGTGTGTTTGCAGGCACGGCCACAGTTCACCAATAGAAACACAGAAGCATAGAATTTGACGGCAGATAAGGACCGCTTGGCCCACCTGGTCTGCCCATTTCCCTACCTGATGGATAAGTTGCAGATCCTAGTTAACCAGCAGCCTACTTCTCCCTATCCCCACCCCCTAGAATTGCCTTATGACTGTCCCATGCATGCTTGAATTCCACCACTGTTTTTGACTCTACAACCTCCTCTGGAAGGCCGTTCACACATCCTACAGCTCTCTGTGAAAAATACTTCCTTAAATTACCTCTGAGCGCCCCCCCTTCTATCTTCAAATTGTGCCCCCTTGTTCTTGCGCCTCTTTTTTTTGAAAGATGCTACCCTCTTGGACTTTGTTGATTCCCTTGAGGTACCTGAAAGTTTCTATCATGTCCCCCCTCTCCCTCCTTTCCTCGAGGCTATACATATTAAGCTCCTTAAGTCTCTCTTCACATGTCTTCCGGTGCAGACCCTGCACCATTTTAGTTGCCCTCCTCTGGACAGCTTCCATCCTGTCTATGTCTTTGCGGAGACTGGGTCTCCAGATCTGCACGCAGTACTCCAGATGTGGTCTCACCAGCTGTCTGTACAGAGGGATAATAACTTCTTGTTTTCTACTGGTGATGCCTCTCCCTATGCATCCCAGTAGTCCCCCAGCCCTCCTTGCTGCCCTCTCACATTGCTTGCCCACCTTTAGGTCATCTGATATGACTACCCCAGGTCCCTTTCCATATTTTTTGTTGTTAGTATCTCACCCCCCATTGTGTACTCTTCCCCTGGGTTTTTGTTTCCCAGGTGCATTACCTTGCACTTCTTAGCATTGAATCTAAGCTGCCATACATTTGACCATTCCTCTAACCTTGCCAAGTCCCTTCTCATCCTTTTCACCCCACCTTGTGCATCAACTCTGTTGCAGATCTTTGTGCCATCTGCAAAGAGACATACTTTTCCTTCCAGTCCCTCTGCAATGTCGCTTATAAAGACATTGAAGAGGACAGTCTAATACTGAACCCTGCGGTGCCCACTACTAACCCCCTTTTTCAGAGTGACTCCACTTACTATTACTCTGTGTCCTATTCTCCAGCCAATTCTTTACCCAGGCTGTCATCTTGGAACCCACTCCCAGGCTGGCTAACTTGTATATTAATCTTTTGTGTGGGACTGTGTCAAATGCCTTGCTAAAGTCTAGGTAGGCCATGTCCACAGCCCTCCCTGATCTACTACTTTGGTCACCCAGTCAAAATCGATCAGATTTGTCTGGCATGACCTTCCGCTGTGAATCCATGCTGCCTTGGGTCCTGTAGCGCCTCTGGCCTCTAGATACTCAACAATTCTTTCCTTCAGAAGTGATTCCATCATTTTCCCTACCACTGAGGTTAAACTAACAGGTCTGTAGTTTCCTGCTTCTGCCTTGCTCCCACTTTTGTGAAGGGGAATCACATGTGCCCTCCTCCAGTCTTCAGGTACCACCCCATCCTCCCATGATTTGTTAAAGAGGGTAGTCAGTGGTGTCACTAGTTCTACCCTTAGTTCTTTTAGAATTCTGGGATGAATCCCATCAGGCCCCATTGCTTTGTCCACCTTCAGTTTTAAGAGCTCTTTCAGAACCCTTTCTTCTATAAATGGGCTGGTATCAACTTCTGTATCCAGAGTGTTTCTACCGTTTGTTTTAGGTACCTCCCTCTTCCTTTGTAAATACTGAGCAAAATATTTGTTTAGTATCTCTGCCTTTCACAGTCACCCTCTGCCCACCCTCCCTCTCCTTTATTAAGCCTCACTATCCTCCTTGGTCTTCCTTCGCTCCCTGATGTACCTATAAAAGGTTTTATCCCCTTCTTAACTGATTTGGCTATCTTTCCTCGGTTTGGGCCTTTGCTGTTCTGACTGCCTTTCCAGCTTCCTTTGCTTTAACTGATACAGTCTCTGTCCTGTTCCTTCTGTGATTCCTTGTACTTCCTGAATGCTCTCTTTTCTCTTGAACCTTCACTGCCACTTCCTTTGAGAACCATAGTGGTTTCTTACCTCGTTTCATTTGTTTTTTGCTTTACACAAGGCTTGTTACCTCTGTGATGGCAGTTTTATTATTCCCCATTGTTCTTCCACCCTCCTTCCTGCCCATTTGCTAGTGCATTCCTTAGGCACTCACCCATTTTGGCAAAGTCAGCCTCCTAAAATCCAGTACCTTTGTCTTTGTGTAGGTGAATCTATTGCTGTGTTTACTGTGAACCATACTGTTCGATGGTCGCTAGTTCCCAGGTGGCTACCCACTTCTACATCTGTGATCCTCTCTTCATCTCCATTTGAGAGAACCAGATCTAAGATTGCTCCCTCTGAGTGGGCTCCAATACTAGTTGTCTAAGGCATGCCCCTGTAGGGCATCTAGAATAACCCCACTCTTAAGTGGCTGCTGCAACTGCACTCCAGTTAACATCTGGCATATTCAGATCACCCATCAGCAATATCTCCCCTTTATCTGCCATTCTAAGTATACTTTCTATCATTTCCTTGTCCATTTCCTCCCCCTGAGAGGGGGGTCTGTATACAACCCCTGTGCGGATTGTGGTGCCATTGCTTGCCTCCAAATTGACCCACAGTGCTTCTTCTCCTCCCTGTTTACCCTTTTGTTCTGTTGCTTTGATTTTTTCTCTTATGTAGAGAGCTACTCCTCCTCCCTTTTACCCTCCCTGTCCCTCCTATAGATAGTGTATCCTGGTATGTTTACGTCCCAGTCATGGTTCTGTGTGTACCATGTTTCTGTGACTGCCACGATATCCAGATCTTCCTCCTCCATCAAGGCCACTAATTCAGGAAGCTTGTTACCCAGACTACGGGTATTGGTACTCATTGCTCTCCATTTTTTGATGGCTTTACCTTGCAGCTGTCTATGACAACAGTTGAAAATGCAGTGCCGTACAGCTGAAAGGGAGAGCTCCGCTTCAGTGAACAGCAATAAGATACAGTAGTGTTGATTAGCATACTGCCGGCAATCCTGCTTGTATAGTCTCTGCATTCTCTTCCTTTTTCTTCATTGGTGTCCAATCCCCCATCAGCTTAATTAACCCTCCCCCCAAAAGAAACAGACTTCCAGTTGCCACGCTGGGAGTTCACCCCAGTGTGGCACACACCTGTATGGCCGATGGGGGTGCCCAATCCCCATCGACTCCATGCCCCCAAAAATCTTCCAGCTGCTGCGCTGAGGCCCACTAGCGTGGCACAAGTCCGTGTCGTCATCCTCAGCTCACGCCCCAAAATCTTCCAGCTGCCAACGCTGGGAGCCACCCCAGCGTGGCACAAGTCCCCGTCGTCGTCCTCTGCTCCACTGCCCCCAAAAAATCTTCCAGCTGCCACGCTGGGAGCCAACCCAGCGTACATAAGTCCCCGTCCTCCTAAAAGAACAAAGAAATACCTGAAAAGATAAAAATGGTCCCTCGTTGATTGTCTTGCCCCCAACCCGTGCCCACCCTCTGCATCCACCTCCCCAACAGACCCACCTCACCCCATACTTACCTCCAGAGGCTGGTGAGACTATCTTCGGTGGACCGGGAACATGTCTGCACTCTTCAAAGCCGACCGCGAACTGAAGAAATGCCGGTAAGCTGTATAATGGAATAAATAGGGTTTTTTTCAACTTTGCTACATCTCTCTGGCATTTTTTGGAATTTTGGCACCAAATTTTCAACATGGGGTTTTTGGGACCCATCCTCATGAATTCTGGCACTGTCATGGTGTTAAGCAGCCCTGAAAGGTGATTTTGCGGTCACTGCATGGAACCACCTTTTGGGACCGATTTACGAAACGACAGTGTCACAGTTCATGAGCTAGGCCCCCCAAAACCCTATACTGAAAATTTGGTGAAAATTCCCAAAATGACTGACGGTAAGCATGCATTATGAATTAACGACGCTCGTAAGTTAGCAAGTTTTTAATATTTTCACTCCAGATTTTCAACATTGCCATTTTACCACACCTCCTTATGAGCAGTACAGCTGTCATTTTTCACATCTTGCCCAAAATGTGTTTCCGCGCATGTAGCGCACAATGGCGCAGTCGGTGTGTGAAATCAATGTTTGGGACAGATTAAGAAAATCAGTGACACTGTTCATGAGCAGAGGTCTTAAAATGGCTATGTTAAAAATGTGGTGACAAAAGTCCATAAAATGACTTTCCACACACCCTCCTAAGTTCATGAATTTGTAATATTTTCAGTCCAGATTTTCACCGGTGGCATTTTTCCACACTTCCTTATGAACAGTACAACTGTCACTTCACACCATGGCCAAAATGTGTTTTCGCACTTCCAGCGCAGAAATGCATGGTCGCTGTGGGAAATCACTGTTAGGGACAGATTAAGAAAATCACAGTGACACTGTTCATGAGCAGAGGTCCCAAAATGCCTGTGTTGACAATCTGCTGTAAAAAATTCCCCAAACTAATTACATTACGGGTGTGCGTTGCACAGTTTCTATGCACACTCATGACTTCCATTTTTTTTTTTTTTTAAATATTTTCACTGCAGATTTTCAATATTCCCCCTTTTTTTTTTTTACACCTCCCCATTAACATTACAGCTGTCATTTTCATATCCTGTTTGAAATGCGTTTTTGCACCTGTGGTGCCAAATGGCATAGTCGCTGTGCAAAAGCAGCTTTCGGCCTACGAACGGATATTGCCACTGCTCATGAGTTGGGGGTCACAAAAAAAAGCATGTTGAAAATTTTGAGTGAAAATATCAACGAACGCCTGAGGCGTTAGGGTTTCCGACCATAACGCCCCACCCTGCAGAGAATGACAGGCATCAGAGGTGTGACTTGGGACTGTCGTCTGTAATGCTCATACCATTCCACCCTCACAAACACCCTGCAGCCAGTGAGGGGCATCGAGGTGTGCATTGGACTCTTCAGCCCCAAAATTCACCCCATTCTCCTATACAGCACCCATCTCACCATATTTCCTGATGGAATGGGGTGAACATAAGGGCCAAAGACCCCAAGGCACACCGTGATACTTGTCCGTGTCTGCAGGGTAGGGTGTGGTGAAATGGCGTGGCCATTATGCCTGACGAACCAAAGGCACACCCCAATGCCTGTCAGTATCTGCAGGGTGGTGGTGGGCTTGGCTTTAGTTCAGTACTTCACTGCCATTCCTGTTATGCAGCTCTGTAACTCCTACTCTACCAATGCCAATGCCAGCAACCAAACATTCGGCACTGACAAATGCTTGTTTCTTTTCTGTTTGCTAATTAGAACATCTTATACCTGGTAGTACTGGGGTGATGTGTGAAACAACACACTGTCTGGAGGCTTAAAAAAAGTCAGTTCTTTTTCTCCCACTGTATCAACAACACTGAGACCACACTGAATGTCGTATCACTAGTAGTGGTGGAGCCAGGTTTGGGAGTGTTTGGGAGCTGGGGGGGGGGGGCCATTCAGTGAATCATGGGGCTTCACAGTGGGCACTAAACAGTGAATAAAGATGTTAGCGGGGCTCCACTACTCACACTTGGGCAGCCAGGAGGGGCGACCGCCCCCCAGCCCCCCCTCTAGCTCCGCCACTAGTAACCAAGGAGAACCATTTCTTACTGCCAGATTATTCTGTCACATGAAGCAGCAGGGGTTGGTTCTTCTTGGTTACTAGTGATGTCTCAATTTCCTGCATTTTGATTGGTAACTTGTGGAAGTCATTGGTCAGGCTGCAAGGGTTCAGGTGCCTCAGTGTTTATTTATTTATTGATCAAAATGTTTCACCAGGAGGGCACACTGAACAAGTTGCTCATCTCATGGTGCGACCTGTGGGGAGGGGTTACATAGGGTTGTGAAGGATGATCAGTTACAATAGTATTTGGGTAGTACAAACAATACAACATTGTAAGATTGTGCAACAGTTGGAACAAAAGTTATTGTACAATAAACAGTAGTGGAACATTGGATAAATTACAATATATGTACAAAATCATACAAAAGAACATATAAACGTACAAAACAGTAATAATGCGATAGAACCATTTATAGTGCGTGAGTGTACCAGGAGCATACTCGACGTAGTACGCAAGTGCTGCTGAAGTAAAAAGGATGGGGTAGGTTGTGCACACTGGTGACCCAGAACGGCAGCTGGAGGAGAGAGGGGGAGAGGCAAGAACTTAATATGAGGAGAAGGGGTAGCCATTTCCTGATTTCCCCCTTCAGGATGTTGAGAACCCTGCCGGGAAGGGGGGTCATGGTAGGAAAGCAGAAACTGGGGATAGGTAATAAGGTGAGTTAAAGCAGAAACATCTGAGGGAAAGGTAATTGTGTAGGGCAGAGGTAAGGGAGTAGTTGGAGGAGGACTGTCGTATTTCTGGGGGGAGGGAATTCCAGATTTTAGGGGAACAGTTGTTTGGTCACATTTCTAATGATGGAGTGGGAGGAACAGAACTGACTTTTTTTAGTCTCCAGAATGCTGCTCCACATATCAGCCCAGTACCGCCAGGTAGAAAATTTTCTAATTAGCAAACAGAAAAAAAAATATTTCAGATACAAGAAGTGATTGCTGTCTGCATCTGAAAATTATTATTAATTCCAGGTAGTACACTAGCTCTTTAATCCATTCTCTCTCCAAGGTATCCTCCATTCAAACCGGGATATCCTCAGGCAGCCTATCATGAGCAGGCAGTGCCAGTCCTAACATGGGTCAAGGCGAACGGCTGTCCTGGGTGGAGTTCTGCCCAGGTCTGGATGAAGACATTCCAGGTGATCTTGGGACTGCATCCCAACCACTGTCAATTTGATTCAGGGCCCACCCAGTTGCTTATTGGCTCTGGGGAGTCCAGGGTCCAATTATTTCAGAGAGTGTTAGGTCATCTCTTGGGGGAAGAGAGGGTGGCCCTCTTCCCTGCCGCTCTGAAAAGGGCAGTAGTGAGATCTCTCCTAAAGAAACCATCTCTGGATCCCGACATTCTCTTAAGTTACAAGCCTGTCTTAAACTTTTTGGAAAGGTAATCAAGAAGGTGGTTATGATGCAGAAGTATGACATCTATGAGCCTTTCCAGTCAAGATTTCAGCCTTGTCACAACATTGAGACAGCAATCCTCAGGTGTTCAGTGATCTCCTCATGGCAAGAGATAGAAGGCATTGTTCCATTCTTCTCCTTACTGACCTCTCCTCAACATTCGACAAGGTGGACCATTAGGTGATTTTGGAAAGCCTGAATCAATATGTGGGTCTTCCCAGCACTGCGTTGTGCTGGTTTGAGTCCTACCCGTCTGGAAGAATGCAGCAGGTAGTCTTGGATATCTCCATCTCCAAGACAGCTGCTTTGGAATGTTATGTGCCTCAAGGCTCAGTCCTGGCCTGTCTGCCATGTAGATGATGCCCCTGGGTGAGATGATTAGCTGGTACAGTTTGGTGTTCCACTGCTATGCAGATGATACCAAACTACATTGGTCATGTATACCTCACGGGGTTAATGTCTTGGTGCTGTGCCGTTGTTTAAAAGAGATCAATGAATGAATGGCCTCCAAATGGTTAAGTCTCAACCCAGGTAAGACTAAGATTATAGTTATCGAACCAGGCCACCAAGGGTCAGCTTTGGCAGTGAGCAACACCTGGTTATCATCTCTAAATGATGTCACTCTCTGAGCTGTGGATGCAGTTAGGAATTTGAGGGTCACTATGGACTCCAAGCTGACCTTGGATAGCCAGATCTTGGCAGCTGGGTGTAGTGGCCTCTTCCTTCTCCAAAACATCTCCCAGATCAAACCGCTTCTTGTGACCAATGACTCTGTGACAACAGTCCATGCAGTCATCACATCCAGGCTGGATTACTGTGATGCTCTTTACACAGGGCTGTCCTAAAGTCTAATGCACTGCCTGCAGATGGCCCAGAATGTGGCTACACGTTTGATCTCAGCAACTATCCATAGAGATCCTATTACTCCTGTATGCCACAAACTGCACTGGTTGCCTATTTGGTGACATGTCAGTTTCAAGATATGCTGGTTGGTATACAAGGCCTGGGTCCTAGCTATCTAAAATATCTCTTGACTCCTCTTACCTCTGTCTGACACTCTGCTCCACCAATGTGGTCTACTGCTGGTCCTGCAGAATAGGTTAAAGCTCTGTGGGGACAGGTCTTTCATAGTTGCAGCGCCAATGTTATGGAATGCTCATATATGATCTGCCAGCATGGTGGGGCCTTTGAAGGGGGCCTGAAATTCCATCTTTTCAAACTTGCATATTGCCTTACCCAATTTATTACCCAAATTAATAAACTGCTAGCAGGAATATATCTTGTATCTGTGGGAACTGCCCAAGTGTAGCTGGTGAACTGAATCTAGGTACAAATACCTTTCAACAGCTCAGCAATATGGGCGTCTAGTATGAAAAGATTAGATCACTGAACTGTATTCACAGTATGTTGATTTACATCTTGGAACAATAGCCATTGCAAAGTTTAGTCAAGAAATTCCCCACAATAATTAAAATATAGTAACTGTCTACGCTACATGTATGTTGTGTGCCAAATGATATCTGCATTTATCTCCATACTATTCTTTCACAAACAGTATCTAGTTGTCCACTTTGTAAAAAGCTTGAAGAAACCAAATGCCTGAAATCTGTTTACACCCCCATTCAGTCCAAACCTGTTCATATTTTTTTTCTCATCCTATCATATTCATCACATTCAGTACAGCAATCACCATGAAAAACAGGTTAATCACCTGCAACCGTACATCTTCGAGGGTCTCTTGCAGCAGGTCATACAGTTGGGTGTCCACCAGAGGGCGCTCGTCAATGGTAGCTTTCACCAGCAGTGCTGACTTGTGGCTGCCCATGATGACGTCAGTCTGTACCTATGTATAAAATACATGGGTGGCCCCTAGCAGCCTCAGTTCTTTTTTCACTGTCTCCCAGCTCGCTTCACAAGTTTGTTGACGTCTTCATCGACGAGGAAAGTTCACAATCAACTTTCTTTCTTGTTTTTCCTTGCAATATACAAAACAAAAATTAAGTTTGGATTCCCTTATTCGCAAGTACCATTGTGGAAGAACACTCTACAGATTCCAGTACTTCAACTTCGTCGACAGCTCGTTCCTCCACCATGAGACTGGATCCTGCATCGACAATTTCTGATTTACACTCATCGACTACCCATCCCTCTAGCATGGGACTGGGTCCTTCATCAACAACCTCTACTTACGGCTCATCGATGGGCCATCCCTCCAGCATGGGATCTGCCCTACATCGCTGACACCTACTTGCCATAGTTGACGACCCTCCCTCTACCATTGGACTGGGCCTTTAGTCGATGATCCTGCTTGTCCTCATCGACGACACATCCCTGCAGCATGGGAATCCTCCTTCATCGACAAGGGCTTCTGCTTTGTTCCTCATCGATGACTTGCTAAATGGCCCTCTCGCATGGGTCAGGGGTTTACATTGACCGACTTACCATTCTTACCGCCACCGTCACAGCCAGTTTCTTCCTGAGGACTGATGGTTCAGACATCAGGACTGACTTCCAGGCTTGTTGGCTCTAGGCTTTATCCACAGCCTCAGCCCAGGGCCTCTGCGTTTCCCCCCTCTTGCATGGGGACCATGGGAAATCCTCCTACTTCCTCCTCCATCTCATTGACTACTCCTGCTGTCGATGTGGCCTCTGTTGTAAGAAACTCTGCTGGCGGTTATGCAGGCCACCTCCTAGACAGCTGGTTTGCCATGCACCTACCCCCCATTCATCTTTCCATCCCCTAAAAGAAGGTTTGTACTACTTTGATGAGCAGGAAGAGGAGCTTCCAGCTGATAATAAGGCATGCACCCCTTCCGGCACCTCTACTCTGTCTTCACTGGAGGATGATCCCAGGCTCTACTCCCTGCTCTCCTCTGGATGACCAGTTTCCTGGCAGTCATGACCCAGTTACAGCAGGTCATATGGTTCGCACCCAACGACCAAGGCCAGAGATGCCGCAACTTGGCTGATTCTTTGGCTCTACCAGAGGAACCGGACACTGTGGTTTCTCCCCTTCTCCCAGCCTGTCAGGATGCCATTTCTGTGGCTTGGCACTGCCCTTCCACACTCCCCCATTTCATTCAGTGCATCATTGAGGAGCCCCATGGTCCACCCGTTTTGCCACTGCTCCACAGGCAGATTCTGGGCACCTCAATGATGCACATAATCAGATGCAGCATCCACGACACGTGGGCTCCCCGTCTCCTGACAGAGCGTCCCAATTGGACTTGATGGGGAACAGGGTCTATGCCTCATCCACTCCAGTCATGCATGTCTTGAACCATATGGGGTATATGCTCAAGTACCAGCACACACTTTGGGCTGCCACTGCAGCAGTGGCGGTGCACCTTACTCAATCCACAGACACTAACCCATTGTTGTTTACCCTTAAAATGGTACTTGTATCTCTTGACCTCTTTTCTAGGCCGGCTACAATGCAATGGACACCTCTGCATGTACCTTGGCGATGGGTATTACCCTTCACTGCCATGCATGGCTTAGAGTCTGACTTTACATCAGATATGCAACAGTCCATATTACATGCTCCCTTTACTGGGCATAAACTTTTTGGTGTGAAAATCCCGCAGGCCTCCTTAATGACTTGCAAGCCTTAGGCTACACTCCCCGTACAGTACACACAATGTACCACGCTCTGCCACCTATCTCCCACAGGCGGCCATTTAAGTCCTTTCAGTGTCAGTGTGCCTCCGTTAGACAGGCTCAACCATCACACCCGCCTAGCCTCTTGCAAGTACCTTCACCTCTACCCCATGGGTGGCAGGGCCGAACCTGATACCGCCGCTGCCCCCACTTCTTTTTGACTCATCCACGAGCCTCCTCTGCAGGTCTTGGAGGCACTGGGCAGCAGCTTTTCTCTCTCATTTTGAGGCCTAGAAACAGACTACATCAGACGAAAGGGGCCTGCAGATCTTTTGTTTGGGGCCGCTCTCTGGTGCCCCTGGCCACTCCCCACCACATCCGCCTCTGCTCCTGTCATGCCCACTGGAACACATCCTGGTTCTGATGGAGGGGCTGCATTCTTCGCTTCCAAAGCAGGCAGTTTCACCTGTTTCTCGACCCAAGCTAAGCAAGGACTTTGACTCTCAATTTTTTCCTGGTACCTAAGCACAAGGGTGATCTCCACCCTGTCCTGGATCCGAGCTGGTTCATCCAAATTATGCTAGCATGCTAAAGGAACACAATCTGGAACACGTTATCTCCTCCACAAATCAGACACAATGCCTGCTCACTCCATTACTCCCTCACTGACTGGGTGGCCACAAACCATGTTGATTTGGTCCTCCAGGCTGGCACAATGGCTGACTCAATCAGCGACCACACCCCAATTTACGCCATACTGTCTTTCGAAATGAGCCACCCTCTGTACAAGCTCCTAACATTCAGAATGTTTGACCATCAAGACCCAGCGCCGGTCCTCACAGAGGTCTGGGCAGCAAACTGGTCTGCCCTCTACCACCACATCTCTGAGGCGGTCATGCTCTTTACCTCCACTCACATCCAGGATACACACTTCCCCCTCAAAACCAGAAGGATTAGAGGAGGTTGCACCCGCTGGCTATCCAAGGAGCTGCTGGTACAAATGAAAGACCGAGACCGTAAGTGGAAGGAATACAAAGCATTCCCTTCCCCCCAACTCTGGAATGTATACAGACTGCTGCGCAACTCCTGCAAGCAGACAGCCAAGTCGCTAAAGCGTAATTATCTAAATCAACAAATCAACAACCTTCGTAATCAGCAACATTTTTGGGCCTCCACTGGTTCTCTCCTAAACCCAGAAAATAGCAGGCAGATAATGTAGCTCTTATCACCCTCTGGTCTCATCTCAGACCCAACTGAGAGACTGCAAATGCTTTCAACTTAAAATTCACAGACTTATCCCACTATCTCAGCAAATTCCCTGCCCAGTCCTCCCCTGCCCAAAACCACCAACTAAACAACTCGACCTCATCCTCAACTACCACCCTGCCCCCTCCTTTCTACTTTAGGACTATCAGGCACACAGACACTGCCAAGCTACTAAATTCCCTACCAGCCAAAGGAAGCCCTGGCAGCGATGATCTGTACCCTGTGTTTCTAAAACTCATCTCTCCTGCAATCGTAAAACCACTCACTTTCATCCTCAATCTCGCCCTTACCACTGCTGCTGCACTCGACTCCTGGAAACATGCCAACATCATACCAAACTTCAAAGCTGGCGATCCCCTCTCCCCTGACAACCATCAATCCATCTCCCTCCTCCCCCACCTAAGCAAGCTGCTTGAAAAATCCATACACTCTTCAGCTAACAGAGCACCTGGAAAAATACAGCCTCCTATAACATAGTACCTCCTCTGCCCTGGCCCTCTTTTCCTATCATGTACTAAGAAGTGTGGACCAGGACAAACCCACAGGCGTGGTCTTCACTGATCTGTCAAAAGCATTTGACCTGGCTGACCACCACCACCTCCTTCACTCAATCCTGCTTCGCTTTGGCTGCTCCCCTGGACCTACTGCCTGGTTCCGCAGCTATCTATCAAACAGGACTCAGTCATCATCGGAAAGGCTTCCTCTGCTCCCCTTCCTGTACTCACTGGAGTTCCCCAGGGCTCCATTCTCTGCCCACTGCTATTTTCCATGTTTATTAATACACTTCCCAATGACAGCCTCAACTATAAAGCTCTTCTCTATGCTGATGATTTGGTCATCTATCATAGCGACACATCTATTGATTCAATCTCATCAACCCTCACACAAAACTACACATCCACCCATCATTGTTTCCTTTCAAACAGGCTCCTAGCCAATGGGGAGAAAAAAAAAAAAAAAAACTAAATCCATGCTTGGTTCCAAACCCTTCCTATCCAAAGCCATCAAAGCCAACTCCTCTCTCCTAGTTCTCAACCCTGCTGGTCCTCCCCTTGAAGTTGTCACATCCTTCACATATCTAGGTGTTACCCTTGACCCTTCCCTTTCTTTCTCAGAACATGTCAACCATGTGGTGCACCGGATCCACCAGAAGCTAGGTGCCACGTACCACCACAAACATTACCTATCCGCCAAAGTGCGCCTGGCCATTGCACATGACAACCTATGTCCCCTCCTTGACTACTGCTCCCCAGTTTACTTGCACCTATCCACCACCCTGCACAATCGGCTAAACTTGATGTATAACTATCACTTGATTCATCCTTCAAGCCTCTTACTGCTCCTACCACTGCTTACTCTGCGAGTCACTTGGGTGGCTCACCCTACAAGGTCACTTTGACTATGCAATGGACTGTCTGGTGGACAACTCCCTCAGGAACAGACATATATCCCCTTACTCACCCCTCGACAGGTAGAGTGGTCTTTAGGAATCTCAGGGCATCCTCAGTCCCCCCACTAGAAGTAACCCGTGCCTCCACCACCATGGGAACCTGAACTTTCTCAGTCACAGCACCCTCCCTATGGAACAAACTACCGCCACCCCATCTGTTCGCGCATCCCTCTCCCACCTAGCTTTTAAACATAACCTGAAAACCTGGCTCCTCACTGCTGCAAAATGTCATTGTTCAGTACAGCAACACTAGGGTATACAACTCAAATATGCTCTAATAGCACTCAGACTTTCACCTGATGCCCTACAGCACTTATACCCCCTCCTGCCCCCACTAGCCTGTCCCTTCTTCCCACATCTCCTTCCTACCCCCACCCCTAAGCCTACTCCTGCCCCCCTTTCCTACTTTCTTGCCCCTTTGATGTAATGAACTGTGATTGTTTTCCAATTTGAATTTTTATTATATCAACTGTTTTTTCTCACTTGTACTTGAACTGGACCACATACCTGCATACTAGTAATGCTTGTGTCTTGCACCATCTGTATTTGGCTATCCTTATGTACATATTGATATAGCATTACCTGTCTGCTCTGTCTGTACATTGTCATAGCATTACCGCTGTTTCTCTCTCTCCATCCTCACCGCCAGCTGTTGGGCATGCACGTATTGTATTTTGTAATTGACTGTACCTGTACCTATTTTTTGCCACCTTGTGTCCCGGATCGTGAGTGAAAATGGTCCTCTGCATCAGTGCACTTACCCGGTCACCAAAGACATAAATAAAGACAAATAAATCAATCCAGTACAACAAATTTTACATACCACTTTGCCCATAGTCCTGCCTCTTCTAGACCCTGAGGACTGGCTATGCACCCTCCACATGATGACTGCATACCTTCATGTCATCATGCTACACACTGCCCATTGAAGGTACCGCCAGTTCCAACTCCTGGGCTACCACCATTACTAATTCCGTGCCCTTCCCTTCAGGCTGTCCTCTGCCCCACAGGTCTTCACACAGTGCCTTGCAGTTCTAGCTGCCACCCTTCATCGCCGGGGACACTTGGCTCATAAATGCATTTTCTCAAGGCAAGTTGCTACACTCCTTCGCATGCACTCTGGAGCTCTTCCAGGATCTAGGCATCACTGCCACTGTCGCCAAGTCCAAAATGGCGCCATCTCCATGCTGCCAGTACATCGGCGCAGTCTTAGATACAACACATGGCAGGACCTTACTGGCACAGGACAGGAGTCAACAACTCGTCTCCCTCTCAGAGTGCTGCCATGCAGCTTACCTGCTCACTGCATGCCAATACCTGCGATTTCTCTGTCACATGGCCGCAGCCATTACCCCTGTGCCATACGCACGCTTACACAGTCCAGTGGGCTGTTTGCAGTCAATGGCACCAAAAGATGGGGGACTTTGACAACATACCTTCCAACTGGCGTGCCTTTTCTTTCCAACCATCCCTTCCTAAACCCTCACATCGATTACCTCCACCTTAAGTTGGGACGCCCATCTTGGCCCACACCAAACACAAGGCCTCTAGGGTCCGGAAGCCCCACCCCTCCACCTCAACATTCTGGAGATCCGGGCCATCTGTCTGGCTTTTCCAGCCTTCCAGACATTCCTTGCCCCCAGACCCCATGCTGGTTCAACTGGATAATACTTGCATGGTATACTGTATCAACACGCAAGGGAGCATGCAGTCACAAACTCTCTGCCAGGTAGCTGTGCAAGTTTCGAATCAGGCTCTAGTTCTCCACCTTCATCCCGTTGCAGTCCAGGTTCCTGAAACCCTAAACATCACTGCAGATCATCTCAGCTGTTCTGCACAGGACCACGCTGGGACCTTGTTGCTGGCGGTACTCCACGACATATTCCACCTATGGGACATTCTGGACATCGATTTATTAACCTCTCCGGACAATCACAGACTTTCCCACTACTGCTTGATCATTCCAGACTCACAGGGCCATTACTTGTATGCACTGTCCCTCTCCTGTCTTGTGCACAACTGTCTGTCACAGATCTCATTCCCCCTTCTTTCCACCGGGATCTTCTCAGGCAGAACAGAGGAATCCCTCTCCACCCCAATCTAAGGTCCCTTCATCTACATGCTTGGCTCCTGGGAAAATCTTTATAGCTCAGTACCACATTTCTGCCGCTGTGCCCAACATTCTGCTGGTCTCTAAGAAGGACTCACCCAGAAAGACACAGGCTGCCAAAGGGAGATATTTTACCATCTGGACAGCCAACAGAAGTTTGAATTCATACTCCTGTCCATTACCTCCCATCCTGGAGTACCTTTCCAACCTCTCATCTCAGGGCTTAAGCTACTCTTCCATCAATGTCCATTTGGCCACAATCTCTGCTTTCCATGACCCATTGGGGACCAATGCACCTCGTCAACATGTCTGTCCGGAATCCCGTTCCACCCTGTGCCCTCACCTTCATCTTACAAAAATTAACCCTTGAACCATCTGAACCAGCAGCTACCTATGACCTGCACTTCTTGGCCTGGAAGACCCTTTTCCTGGTTGCTGTCACACTGGCTAGACGCCTTTCAGACCTCCAGGCTCTCATGTGCCATAAGCCGTACCTTGTCTTCCATAAACACCAGAGTCTCACTCCACACCAATCCCACATTTCTTCCGAGGATGATTTTGAACTTCACGCTCAACCAATCTATTAATCTGCCTGTCCTCTGCCTGGATCATTCTATCCCAGGAGAGTTTCTCCTCCACACTTTGGATGCCCACTGCATCATTACCTCGCTCATCCTTAGTCTACTCATAAATCCAAGCAACTCTTTGTTGCATTCACTCCTGGCAGGGCCGGAAACCCCGTCACGAAGCAGACCTTGTCCAATTGGTTAGCTCACTGTATAACCTACTGCTACATCAAATACAACAAGCCCCGTCCCGGGAGCTGTGCACACACACTCCACTATGACTGCTGGCTGCTTCAGAGGTGTCTCTATCACCGATATCTGTGACACCGTCAATTGGTCTACCATCCACACTACTGCTAGACACTATAGTCTGCATTTGGCCCCCAGGTGCTGCACCTCTTTTGGCCATGCCATCCTGCAAAGCCTTCTGTCCAAACTGCCCTTTCTGTTTGACTGCTTGGGAATCATCCCAAGCATATGACCTGCTGCAAAAGATACCCTTGAGGAAGACAGTATAGTTTTGTACTTACCTTAACGGGTAGATTCCCAAGGGAGTTAAATGAATATCTGACCTGCATTTAAATATTTGAAATGTTTCTGCTTCTGCTGCCTCCTTTGGAAGTGAATTCTAGACAGGTATAATTCTTAGCATATAGAAGAATCTTTTTCTTTTAGGGAATGTTAACCTTAGCTGATAAATATGGCTTCTCAAAGTGATGCATCTATTGTTATTTATTAAGCTTAGGTCACCCATTAGATTTTCGAGAGGATCTCTTGCAGCGGGACACATTCCTTCCCTCCTTCCCCTTCCTTCCTTTTCTAGGAGAGCTGTCTTCTGTATCTCTACTCATCATCCTAAGGGGCAACTCCTCAGGCCTCCTTGGTTCCCCTCAGTGTGCAATGCCTCATGCCTCCTCGGTTTCCCTGGTGTCCTGCTCAGAGAGCTGGTTGCTGGCATGGAACTGAGGCTGCTAGTGGCAGCCCATGTATTTATAGGTATGTACAGACGGACGTCATCGTGGGCAGCCCCCAGTCAACAATGTTGGTGAAAGCTATCATTGACAAGAGCTCCCTCTGGTGGACATCCAAGTGTATGACCTACTGCAAGAGATCCTCTCAATGATCTACCATTATGTTAAGCATGAAGCTGTACTTTCTAAACTTGTATATATTTCACTTCCACACATAGATAGTTCCACTGGAGAGTGCTGATTCACTGGAACTTCTTCAAGCTAAGCTCCTCCCACCACCCGGGTGGTATATCCCTCAGCTCCACCCCATGACATCAGATCTTGCACACTGGAAGCAGAGATCTGAGTGGCATGGATGTGAACTACTGAGATTAGAACTAGGCTTGTTCAGGCCACATTCCTGCCTCTATTCGATGATGGCGACAATCTACAATTTTACTTCAGCCTTAAACCTGAACAAATTGGACATCCTCTACCATCGTGCACGACGGTTCATTACTAACTCACCTTTTCGAACCCACCATTGTGATCTGTATGCAGCTGTTGGCTGGACGTCGCTTACTACCGGATCTCTGATTCACTCTGGCACTTGAACTCTCAAAATCCTCCTGAACAAACTACCGAGCTATATAACATCCCTTATTTGCATCTCCCACAGTTCATATTCCCTTAGGAAGTCCGACTATCCTTCTGAACATGTCTAGGACTTGTACCTCCTTTGGTAAACGTGCCACCTCATACGCACTTTCAACTATCTGGAACCAGCTCCAGTCTATACTGAAACTCTCTAGCATTGTTTCTGTCAATCTCTTTAAAACCTTTGCTGCAACCAAATCAAAAAATACCTGCGGCTGTATCTAGTCCTTACTTGACTAGTGACTTTCCTCAGTTCCCTTCCCTAATTTTTCTACTTCTCTAATTCTACTTACCTCTCCTTTTCCTGCCCCACCATCCCTTTATTCTTTATTTCAGTCATCCTTACTTTCAATAGTCCTCCTCACGTTTTCTCCTTTTCCCTCCCCCTCCTCCCTCACAAGATCCCCCTCTCTTCTCCCTTTCCACTCCCCTTTGCACCTATCTTATACTCTCCCTTCACCTTATGCATCCTATTGCTCTTGTTCCAACTATTCTGACTGTAGTTTCTCTACTTTTAATGATTTCTCCAGGTTACGTTTATAAATATTACCTTTTTATGTCTTATTTTGAGCACTATGTACCATATACTTTTATGTACCAAGATTTTATATATGTAATTTCCTTTGTCTGTATACGTTCCTCAGGATCTCCTTGTGAATGTGTTAACTTCCAATAAACACGATGCACGTAAAGAGTAACAATTTTTAATGATTAAGCTGCTACAAGCAATTTACAGGGCAGCCAACACGGCTCCGGAGAACGGCCACAACACCAGATGACGCATGCGCCCGCAAACAAGGGTGGGTGCACCGTAATTACATATGTACATATGTAGGGAGCTACTTGAAATAATTAACTTAACAAATGAGCTTGCTCAATTGGAGTTTTCCTGCAATAAACTTGAACTATACTCCTCCTAGAAGTACGGTTACAGAAGAGTAATTTTTTTTTTTGTAACAGTTTACCGAAGAGTATATCCGTACATAAGTGAATCACAGTACTAACTGTAGTACTTTTAGGTACATACCTCTTCATACAAACAGATGCGCAGCCCTTGTACACCAATAAAAAATGAATTCTTTAACCTGTTTTTGTGTATAAAGCTGAATTAATTACTTTAAGGAAAAATAAACAATTCACAAAACTGTTAAAATCAAACTGCTGTGTCTGTGCTCTTTTTTTTGGTTGCAAGCCACATTTTTCCACCACCTGACCCCGCTCCACTCCCAGACTTACCTTAGTGCCCCTGCAGATACCCCCGGCTTACCCGCCAGGGTGGGGCCACCGCACTGGACCAACCCATCTAGGATGGGAGAAGGTGTCGGCAGGGAGTGCCCCCCAACAGTACCTCCCTGGCTTCCCCCCAGAGTGGAGTTCGAGGCCAGCCAGGCTGCAAGCGCCAGAATAGGTCGATAGGGAAGAGCTGGAGGAGCAATCGGAGCTAGGAATTAGGAGTGGCCATCATGCGGCGGCCTACACTTTTTTGATACTTTCCCCCCAGAGGCGGGGATGTGCAATGATGGTCCAGCATCCGCCCCCCAGAAGTTACGGCGCTGACTCAGCAGTGTCCCCAGCCTCCACCAGGGGTCCACAATGTGTCAGACACACTGCCCCCTCCCCCCCCCCGGAGAAGGACAGCAGTCCCTAGGATGCTCCAGCCTTCTCCCCCGGCCGGCCCTCCAATGCCCCGGGTCTGTTCCCGAACCCAGGTCATTAGCGTCACAGATGGACGTCCTGCCACTGCACCAGCAGGCCAGCCTCTGTGCTCGCTTTCAATACTGTCTGCCTATGTTGAACTTTTCTATCCTCTGGGGTCGATTGAGGGTGGGATTCCTGTGCGTTTTCCCTCTGGTCCCTGGAGTTCTCCCCAGCAATTCTTTTTTAGAATTCTGCCTAGTGACTATTACCCCCCCCCATACCCATGTCCAACTACTACTCTTCCACAGTGACATATCTATTCCAAAATGATTACTTGTTTACAAATTTTTCTAGAGTAAGTTGGAGGGTTGCAGTGATACTCCCTATCTGTACCATTGCCTCCTCTAGAATCTTCCATTCCTCAATAGCTGGTATGTTTGGGGAGAGCCAATGAGCTGTGATACTGTTGAGTGCCACCATGCACGTTGTGTGAAAAACACCTTGGTTCTGCCTGTGTCTAAGACCTGCCGGTGGGGGTGAAGAGTTAATACACAGATTTTCAAACCCATCAAGAAATCTGGTCCCCAAATCTTACTGAGCTCTGTCTGGGTCCAATACATTTGGATTTTGGGGCATCCCACAAAAATGTGGTAGTGATCCCCTCTGTCTGGGCATCCCCTCCAGCATTTATCTGTATGTGACCCTCTTCCAAAATGTACCGTAATCTTGGGGGTGTGGAAAAATCTGACCAAAATCTTCCATCTATATTCCCTCCATGTTGGAGGGAAAGTTACCTTCCACCCTCTAGTCAGAATTTTTTTTCCCAGTCCTGCGTGAAGAATTGCTGATTTGCCTCTGTCTCCCACTTTTCCTTCACTTTATCCAGGGCATGCCCAAACGATGTTGGCAGCAACTTATACACCATAGAAATGTATCTACTCCTATTCTTGAGGTGTGTCGTCCAGTATATCCAGTCTTCCCCAAGGTGTTTATCCCTAGATGTGTGCTTGGTAATCTCCTGTGGAGATGTAGAGACGCATCTGAAAATAGCAGACTAAATCTTTGTTAGGGATACCAAATTTTGTTTTTAGGGTGTCAAAAGAAACACAACCACCAACTTCAATCAGCTGCCTATATCTAGTCTAAGCAGATTCCACCATCGGAAACCAGGGTCTCTGTACAATGCTGCAAACTGTGGATCTCCTATAATGACTAAGGGGACCAATCTCATTGGGTATTTATGTGATCAATCAGATTTTCTGGAGGATCATTAATGTATGTTTGGTCCAAGGATTTTGTATTTGGTTTTATCAAGGCTGCAGTTAATTTTGCTCCTATAAGGCATATAGGGGAAGCAGAAGTGATGCTCTGTTTTCCAGAGCATACCATCTTGTATCTCGGTTTTGTTTAGCTATAGAAGTTGGGAGGCCTGTGTGGCCAAATACATCTTGTAATTTGTCAGGTCTAGACCACCTTTATCGTTCGGAAATAGTAGTAGTAGTAGTAAAAAGTTTATTTCTGATATCAGAAACAGGATAAAACCCAATTTAGCATCAGCTAATTTACAATGGGGTCCTACTGTACAAAAAATATCAGTTTCATTTTTAAATACATACAGATGCAAACACTATACATACATAAAACATAATACATATACAATCTGGGAAAAAAAAGAAGAACAAGATAATAATTACAACAATAAACCATATATATAAGCATCTCAAGTACAGCAAATCTTTAAAGACATTGCTTCCTTTACAAGCCATGATTTTATTTCATTCCAAGATATTTTATTTGTACTTGACCTCAAATAACCTGGTAACAAATTCCACAATTTTGGACCTTCATACAGATAACAATGTTGGCCCTTCACTGTTCTCATAAGGGGTACCCTAAATTTTACTTCTTCAGATCTCAAACCTACCTTAGCATTCCATTTCTCCAGAAACTCCACTAGATATCCTGGAACTTTTTTTACAATAACAGCGATAGGTTAACCATTGCACATGCATATTTCGCCGTTCTGTCAAGGATATCCAATTTAGGTTTCTGTAAAGAGTGCAATGATGTGTTTTCCGAGGGGCATCCAAGACAAAACGTGCATATCTATTATAGATGACATCAAGCTTTTCTAAATTACTCCTAACTGCCCCTCTATATATGACAGCACCATAGTCGATATGCGGAATTATCACTGAGTTAACTATCCTTAGCCTAGCATCAAATGAAAGACAACTTCTATGCTTATACAATACCCCCAACCTTTTACACAATTTTTGTGTCAAGCTATCAACATGAGAATCCCAACTACAATCAGAGTCCAACCATACTCCAAGTATTTATAACGATCCACAGAGGTCAGGCTATGCCCATCAAATGTCTTGATATCCAACTCCACAGGTACTTTTTGTTTGAAAACAACATTACCTGTGACTTCTGTGAATTCAAGACCAAACCATGTTCTGAAAAATATATTTGTAATGTATTAAAACATTTCTGCAATTTGTCCTGTATATATCCCACAGATTTCCCTTCGAGGTACAAAATTGTATCATCTGCATACAAGTGGTGCCGGACATCATTCATCAGATGTCCAACACCATTTGTATATATATTAAATAGAATGGGTCCTAGCACTGACCCCTGAGGAACACCAGAATTAACATCTAGATAGCCAGACACAAAATTACCACCTAACCTAACCCTTTGTTGTCTACCATCCAGGTAGCCATGGAACCAGTTCTGGGCTTCCTGGCTGAGGCCTACAGATCCCAATTCTTCCATCAATATCTGATGTCCCAAGGTATCGAAAGCCTTTGACAAATCAATATAAATTGCTCCAACCAGAAAGCCCCTATCCATGGCCACCTGGATGTCCGTCACAACCTTAACAAGTGCAGCAGTAGTAGTACTATGTTGTGCCCTAAAACCTAACTGATATCTATTATATTTTTCATTTTTTTCAAGATAACTATTTAATTGAGAAACCACAATTTTTTCAAACACGTTAGAAGTAACCAAGAGCAATGATATTGGTCTATAAATCCGCATATCATTTCTCACCCCTCCCTTAAACACTGGTATCACTTCTGCCTGTTTCCAGACTAATGGGTAGGTACCCGTCTTCAGTGAGAGGTTAAAAATGTCAGTCAATATTGGTGCTATTACTGGGGCAGCAAATTTTAACAAAAAAGATGGAATCCCATCTGGACCTTGGGCCTTATTTAATATTTATTTTTAATAATTCCCGATAGACTTGGCTTGGAATAATATTTTGAAAACAGAATAATAAACCATTTTCATCTTTCTTTTCTTGATTTCTCACTTGCTTAATTATACCAGGAAGGGGACATGTATTAATCTGAGAAGACCCTATATCAACAAACATTTTATTCAATATAGCAGCTGCCCCATCTGAAAGTTTTACTGGGCCATTTTCTGCCATAAATTCATTTGGCACTTCTGAGGTCTTATTTCCTTGTAAGTTTTTAACCATATTCCAGAAATCCCTAGGTTTTTTAAACTGGTCAGTTGCCATTCCAGAAATATAGAAATCTGATTTAGCTTTCCTTATTTGTGCAATATATAGATTACGTGCTGCTCGATATTTTCCCCAAAGAGCGCTCATTTTTTTTTTTTGCCAATCGCCATGCAACATCCCTTTTCTTACGATAAACTCTTAACTTTGCAGTATACCAAAAGGAATTTTTTTGTTTAACTTTCCTACTTTGGATAGGTGCAAAAATATCACACACAGATATAAATTCACCACAAAAATTATTTAATTTGAGGAACTGTCAATTGCTTAGCTGTTTTCCTAACACAAAAAGTTATCTGATGGTCACTAAATGAATCTGGAAGCACTCCAGCCACTGAATATTTAGTAGGATCAGAAGTAAATATCAGATCCAAAATAGTGGAGGAATTGGGAGTTTTAGCATTTAGTCTTGTAGCTGTGGCAATCAACTGAGACAAACCCAATATTGTTTTTAAATCCATTATTTTGCTGGTGGGTGGCACCCTCATCCAATCTATATTCATGTCCCCCATAATCACAAGCTCATGACTTTCCCTATAGGGAAGCAAAAGATCTTGAAGAACAACAAACTGTTGGTCATCTCCCCTAGGGGGAAGGTAACAACCCACCAGCAACAATGGTCTACAATAAGGGATTTTTATCTCCAGAACTACCTTTTCCATGCCTGATGTACTAGCACAATTTAGATTCTTAATTTCCAGAGCTACAATACCACAGACCAAAACGCCCCCGCCCCTTTTCCCACGGTCGTGCCTCCATAATTGGTAACCAGGTACCTGTATTTCACCATCCTGTATCTTTTTACTTAGCCAGGATTCAGTTATTACTATAATATCTGGTTTAAATTCCAGGATCCATTCCCTTATCATATCAGATTTTGGAAAGAAACTCCTAGCATTCAACTGAACAAACGAAAGTTTATTACTTTGTAAGATATCAGCTGTATACATATTCTCATTACCTGGCCCCTGGTTTAAACAGATATTGGCTGGACCTGGATTCAAGTGGATATTTCCTGACATCAGCAAGCTCAAAGCTATAAGAATTTTTAATTTTGCAACCATTCCATACGGTTTTGAAAGAAGTCTTCGAACCATAAGGCAAAAATAATGTCTGTAATTTGCCTCATGATTCAATTTCCATTTACCTACCAAAGCAGCCAATCTGCAAAAAATAGAGCTTTGTATTTGAATTAGCAACTGAACAATCGGCCTAACCTTTGTTCCCAAAAAAATTAAGGGTAGTGTTTGAGTATCCCCACATTGCTTAACAATCAGATTTCCTAATTGGACTCCAGTCACATTTCCATATTTAAAATTTATATTTCCAAACATGGAAAAAAAGGAAAGAATACCAATCATAAAACATACTACCATCAAAACATTAGTTAATATTTTACCCATTTGCAAAGTATGTATCCAAAAAACTAGAAAATAGAAAAAAAAATAGAACAAAATTATACAGTAGATATATTTAGAGACAGCAAGATAAACTCTTGCTATCAGTAGAACCTATATATGTTTTCCCCAAATATCAATAATTACCCAATCTTCTATTAAAATATAGGATTGTTCAATAAAAGCAATTTAGGAACATTACAAGATACTTTTTAACAATCCCAAAATAAAGATAAAAATGGCCCTTTTACACACCAGTCCAAATGCTCTTGTTTGCTCTCTTAATTTCAGTTTTCTTCTACGAGTGGCGCTTCATACTGTGTGAATCTCTTATGAGAGAACTGCCCTCCTCCTCTGTGACACTGCTAGTCTCCTCCGGTTCTTCACTAGCCACAAATTTAAATCTTGATTACCGGGAGCTGGAAGCAGGAGATGTTCCACATCGTGGGGGAGCACTGGCACAGGATGAGAAATCACACTGACCCCCAGATAGTAACAGCAGAAAAGCACTGAGAAGACGCTCAATATACTGGCTCAGTAATTGTGAACAGGTGTAACAGTTTAAAAACAGTCCAGGTCTCAGCGTACCTGCCGCACAGCGCAAGTCTTTTATGGCTAACTGCCCCTCCTCCTCCGTGACACTGCTAGTCTCCTCCGGTTCTTCACTAGCCACAAATTTAAATCTTCGGTTACCGGGAGCTGGAAGCAGGGAGATGTACCACACGGGGGGAGCACTGGCACAGGATGTTAGGGTGTTGTCACCCATATGCACCCAATGTTCCTGCCATGCAAACTTTCATGTCACCAATTTTAGTTTATGTCAGAAGGTCCATGGTATTTCTATGGGGTGGGTGTGAAAAATAAACAGTCTGGGGAGTAGATTCATTTTTCAAACTTCTATCCTTCCCCCTGCCAATAAAGAAAGTAGTTCCCAGGTTTGTAAAGCCTTAGCTATATGTTCTATTAAGGGATTCTAAATGGAACAATTTGGTCAGTCTGGGAGTAATTCTAATCCTTAAAATAACCTATTTTTTTAGGGGCATGGATACAGTTCACTAACCACACAAAAGCACACTTCCAGCAGTTCTCTGGGAGGAGGGGCAAGTCATGCACCCCTATTAGGCAAACAGAGACTGGAGACCCAAGGTCCCAAAAGCAGCATCCTTGCAAGACTTTAGGTTGCTGATGTAATGGGAGATGGAAGTGCGTGCTGATTTCCAGGTGGCAGCCCTGCAGAACTCATGGATAGGGATGTCCCTGGAACCAGCCACTGAGGCAGCAGTATGTCTGGTGGAATGAGCCTTAAGCCCTATAGTAGGCTCCCTACTATCCAACCTATAGCAGAACTTAATGTAGGATGTAATCCACCTAGCAATTGTCCACTCTGCTGCCAGTCTGACACTTACGGCTTCAGCATGTGTCACAAACAGCTGGCAAGCTTCAACCTGAAACTCCGGCCATACACTCATATTAAGCAAGCGCTCTCTGCAGGTCCAGGATATAGAGCCTGCAGTCGGCCTCCAAAGAGGGGTTGGTAAAATATACCAGCAAGTCATTCACTTGGTTAAGGTGAAACTCAGATACTAAATTTGGGAGGAACTTCGGGTGGGGGCGAAGGATGACCACCTTCTGGAAGACCAAGTAAGGAGACTCCACCGAGAGCACCTGGAGCTCACTGATGTTTCTGGATGACATTGGCCACCAAGAAGGCAACCTTCCATGACAGCTGAGACATGCAGTGCCTGTGCATAGGCTCAAATGGCTTGTCCATGAGCATGGCCAGCACCAGCAGCAAGTCCCAATGTAGTGGTGGCTCATGCACCAGAGGGGACAGATGGTCCAGGCCCCTGAAAATGCACCTGACCACCTTCTCTTGGGCCACCATCGGCATACCAGCCAATGTCCAGGGTTCAGAGATGGCTGCCAGGTGCATCTTGGGGGCCACTGCTTGCAGCCTCAGCTGGGAGAGGGACCAGAGGTACTCTAAGATACTAGCTACATGGTAGGCAAGAGGATCAATCTCCTTGCTCTGACACCAAATGGAAAACCGCTTCTATTTAAAGGCATTGCACTGGTGAGTCGACCCTTTCTGGGAGGCCTCCACAATGTGGAGCACCTCTTCTGAAAGACCTAAGGCCTGGAACTCTGGCAACTCAGGAACCAGGCTGTGAGGTGTAGGGACTAAATGTCTGGGTGCAGAACCTTTCTCTGTTCTCTGGTCACAGGTCCAGATGAAGAGGCAACCACCACAGAGGCACGCTGCTGAGACAGAGGAAACCCAAATACCAAAACTGCCGGGGCCAGTCTGGAGCTATCAAGATCATATGTGCCTTGCCCTTCTGGGCCTTGACCACCATGTCAATCGAGGAAAAGGGAGTAATGACGTACACGAGGCCTAGAGTCAGGGCCTCAGCAAGGCATCTCCAATAAGTACTCTGGACTGCGGGGGCGAGCACAAAAACATCAGATTTTTATTCTACCAGGAGGCAGACAGGTCCACCAAACTTGTGTCCCTCAGGGAGAACAGATGGTCAACCATCTCCTGATTCAGGGAACACTTGTGCAACATCTCTCCCAACCAGCTGAGAGTGTCCACCAACTGATCGTCTGCTCTGATGACATGAATCACCAGGAGATGTGTGCCCAGGCTGTTTATGGGGACCAGGTGTGGAGGGCCTCCCAGCAAAAGGGAGGGGACTGCATGCCACCATGCCTGTTCAGACAGAACATGGTTGTGGTGTTGTCCATTTGAACTTGCATGCCAGAGTTTTCAAGCAAATTCCATCAGAGCTAGCCACAACGCATGAAGCTCCAGCAGGCTGCTGTGGCAAGAGGACTCCCTGGGTGCCCAGAACCCATGAGTTCTGCAGTCTCCCAAGGTGCGCTCCTCACTGCACCAAAGATGTGTCTGTTATAAGTGTGACAGTCTGTCCTGGCTGGACAAATTGGACTCCTTCCTCCAGATGTTCTGGGATTAATCAGCACTGGATGGTATCCCACATCAACTGGGTCCCTATGGCTGGGTCCAGGTGACCTAGGTTCTGGGTCCACTGACAGCCCAACTCCCACTGCAGGAGGTATATCCACCAACAGGCCAATCAGACCACACTGGTGTAGGACATCATGAACCGCAGGATATCCCAGGCAGGGTGCAAGTGCCCAACCTGAAATGATCAGGCAAAGGAGGGAAGATCTACTGCCCAGTCCCTAAGGAGGTGGGCCTTGGCCTGACGGGAGTCTAGCTCTGCCCAGATAAACCCAATCACCTGCAGAGGATCAGTTTGGACTTGGCCAGGTTGACCAACAGACCCAAGTCTCTGCAGGTCTGGAGTGCAAGATCCCTGGACTGCTCCACAGCCTCCTTGGATGGCCGGGCTATCAGCCAGTCGTCCAGGTAGGGATACATCCTGACACCCTTGTGTCTCAGGAAAGCTGAGACTACTACCACTTAGTCGGTGAATATCCTAGATGCGGATGAGAGGCTGAAGGGCATGAGCTGGAACTGCTATAAAAATCATTCTGCATGAAGATATATATATAGACAGACAGACAGACATCATTTATTAAGCACTCATTTCCAGCTGGCCCAGTATTGCCGAGGGTTGAGGCGCTGGATGCCACACCTCGCGCCACGCTGGCGACATGGGTTTGGGGAACAAGCCTGGACTGCCGGGGCTCGGCAGGGGAGGGAAGAAACTGAGTGTCTGGATGGACCGCTCTCTTCCCTTGGTGAGGGCTTGGGGTGCACTTACTCTTAGAGCAACCTCTGAAGGCAGGCTGGAGATCGCCGATTGTAGCAGCATAGTGTATGCCAGGGGGCGGAGCCATAGCATTATGTTGCCTTGCTGGCCAGGCTCCATTAAGGATAGCCACTAACAAAAAAAGGTGAAAACCCCCCGGCTCAACTAGGACATGACGAGGGCCCCAGGGTTCTCCCTCTCATCCCCAATGCCGGCCCAGAGCACACCGGGGATCCATGGCCAACTTCCTAGAGGGATGGACCCTCTAATTCCAGATAGTGCCGCCGAGGGAAGGCGGGTCCTGTTCCAGAGGGTGATGCAGAGTGCTGGGAAATCCCTCGAAGGAAGGGTGAACTGGTGTGGATGACCACGGCAGGGAGCAGAAAGGGTAGGATTGTGTGGACACCTCTGAAGGATGCCTCGGAGAAGCCAGGTGCATAAACAGAATTAAAAAAAAAAAAAAAACACTCATATCCACAGATTCTGGACACTGTACAAACAACAGTAAAATTAACAAGTAATAAAATCAACCAAAATTCAATTATAGCAGTTCTGTTCAATAGTTAGTCATAAAAGGCCAGCCGGAATAAATATGTTTTGAGGCCCTTCTTAAACGCTTCCACCGAGGGAGCCCTCTCAAATTTTCAGGCAAAGAGTTCCACAGGGTGGGCATGGCAACCGAAAATGCCCCATCTCCGGAGCACCTCAGCCTCACCCTGGGAACTTCAAGGAGTGTTCCCCCCGGCAGAACAAAATGTCCGGGCAGGGTGATAGAGGACAAGGAGATCTTGCAGATAGACAGACTCCCCCCCATATAGGGTTTTTAGGTCAGGAGCCCTACCTTAAAGACAATCTTCCACCTGACTGGCAGCCAGAGCAGTTCACGGAGGACTGGAGTAATATGCTCAGATCTTCTTGCTGCATTCTGCACTAGCTGCAGCCTGCAGAGGTTACCTCCAGATAACCCTAGGTACAGGGCATAATAGCAGTCCAATCTGGAGGTGACAAAGACATGTACTAGTGGGGGCAGGTCATCAGGGATCGGATTCGGGCGATATTCCGTTGATAAAAACCACTCCTGACGATGGCCGACACCTGGACATCATGGTCAGTCAGTCTTCCAGGATCACACCCAAATACCTCACCTGTCTGGAGGGGACAAGAGGAACACCTCCTAACATTAGACCAGGGAGTATCCCCGCATCTCCCCAACCTGGAACCATCATCAGCACCTCAGTCTTGTCTGGGTTTAGTCTGAGCCAGTTTTGAGCCGTCCATGACTGGATCTCCTCGAGGCAGTAAAACACGGCAACCAGAACATGGTTCTCGGGTTCGCAGGACAGATGCAACTGGGCATCATCTGCATAACAGTAAAAACCCAGTCCGTACTGTCTGATATGCCCCAGCAGCAGCATGCATGCCGTGAACAACAAGGGCAACAGAATGAACCTTGCAGAACTCCACAGCAGAGGCTTCAGGACAGATGAGGCTAGCCCCATCGTTACCCTTTGCACTCTGCCTGTTAGGTATGTCCTGAACCAGCAGATAACTTTGCCAGACAGGCCACACCAGAACCGCAAGTGGTTAAGTAGCACCTCGTGATCCACGGTATCAAATGCCGTGGAGAGGTCTACGAGGACTAAGATGGTACAATCTCTCCTATCCCTCGCCATCAGGAGGTCATTCAACACCCTTGCTAGGGTGGTCTCCGTCCTATGCCTCACCTGGAAATCACACTGGAATGGCTTATAGGAAAAGGAACAGGTGAGGTGTTTCTCCAGCTGAACGGACACCATTTTTTCAATAACCTTCCCTAAAAATGGGAGGTTCGACACCGGCCTGTAGTTGCTGAGAAAGTCCAGGTCCAGGGTAGGCTATTTCAAAAGGGGTTTAACCAAGGCCTCTTTAAAAGCCTGTGGAAAGATCCCACTCCTCAAGCAACTTCGGACAATCTCAGTAACCACAGGTCCCAATAGGTCCAAACATCCGACCAAAAGCCGGGTTGGTCCTGGGTCAAGATCACATTGGGTAGGTCATAGCTTAGAGAGTATCCCCACCACCTCCTCCACCCCGACCAGCTCAAATTCCTCTCAGACAGGAGGAGCGTCTCTACACCTCTCAGATAGACCATCAACATCCTTTGGAGAGACACTGGAGGAGACCTCAGCCCTGATGGAGGATACCTTGTCGGCGAAGAACAGAACTAGTTCCTCACACCTAGCAATTGAACCCACTCCCCCCACACGTAGACAGTCAGGGTGTAACAACCTGTCCACCATGTGGAAGGGCTGAGCTGGTCCATTCCTTGCCACAGCAATCTCTCTTGACAGAAACTCCTCCTCCTTCCGCGAGATTGCCCCTTGATAGTCAATATAATGTGACTTCAGGGCCAATCTGTCCCCAGTCAAGATCTCCTCCAGTGCCTCTCTAACCTCTGCCCCCTTTGTCTTTAAACCATGCAGGTCTTCAAACCACAAAGGTCTACAGCGTGTAGACAAAGGGCGGACACGAATGGGTGTGATGGCGTCAAAGACATCAGAGACTGCCCTATTACAGGCAGTCACTGCCTCCTCCACCCCCACCGCACAAGCCCCTCTCACCCTCAATAGGTAAAGCATGCCACTAGTGCTATAGAGGAAACACCTCTCAAAGGGCAATACCGGACCATCTCCACAGAGGCAGGACCTTCTAAAGGTTGGGGGGGGGGGGGCCTGCCAGCGTGAAACCCACGGCATCATGATTGACCAGCTTACTGGATCAACCCTAAGATGACTTATTTCAAGATTCAAAGAAAAAAACAAATCCAGTGTGTGGCCACCCGAGTGAGTGGGAGATGACACATTTTGCACCAGACACAGGGCCCCCATGCTCTGCAGCAGATTGTGGCCTAACCCTGGAGCCCCACAATTGACCCAGGCATTGAAGTCCCCCTGGATCATCCACCTGGGGGACTCCAACACCAAGCCAGCTACCGGCTGCTTGATCTCCTGCATAAATTCCCTTGCTAAACCAGGGGGTCGATAAAGCACAAGGACCCCAAAGCCCACAACTCCACCCCATCGGGCAGCCACACACTCAAAGATCCTGTTTTGATCAACAGGGAGTACTGAGAGTTTCAGGTCAGACTTAAAACAAATAGCCACCCCCCCCCCAAACCCTGCGATCCACCCTTGGACCGTGTAACATGGAGTACCCAGCCAGCACTGCCACCTCCAATATTGGAGCAGCATTTTCATCCAACCAGGTCTCCGTGATATATGCCAGGTTGACCAAGGAAATCAGATTCGCTATTATAGCAGTCTCATTCCTGATCGACCTGGCATCACACAACACAGCCCGAGTTGGATGAGGTGGAGAAGCCAGAGCTGCCGTCTGCCCATAAACATTTACTGAGCTCTTGGGTATGAGAACCAAACAAAGCAACCCTCTTTCAAGTTCCCATTTCATCCTAGGGTGTCTCCTTGGCCTCACCCGAATCCCAGACACCCTTGCAGCCACCCGAGTACTGCCCCTCCAAGCCCCCAGGGCAGTCTGCATGCTCACATCTCTGATACACCACTACTAAAAGTGCTGGGAGCTTAAAGGGGCGAAGGGCCCGGAGGTCATCCCCCTCTCAAGTAGCTGTGCCTTATGGCCCCCAATCCCCAACACATTCCAGCAACCTATTAAATTACACCAAAAAAATTAACACAACCCACCCAATAACCCCCCAAAAACAATATTACCCAATCACACACCTTCTACTCACACTTCAACCACTCATCCAACACACAAACACAGCACTACAAACAAATATAAACAGCAGCACAGCAGAAAAATATTAAACAAATCAAATAGTGAAATCCATAAGCAGTTTCTATATAGAAAATAAATATTTGAGGATAAATGTTTGAGGATGGGCTCTCACCACCACCCTCACTGTCCAAGAGTTTGTGGCACTCTCACTACCACTACACTGAAGAAGATGAAATATGTAACAGGTAGAGGTACTCTCACTACCCTCTCCGGTCACATTACAAGTTCCAAACGAAGTAAGTCTCCAATGTCTGTAGTATTTAGTTAACCTCAGGCCATCCTGAGAAAACTGGATCCAAAAGTAATGTGCCAGCCCCCGGCCCTACTCCGAGGTAATGGCAGAAGCTCCACACCCCCCAAAGATCACCATAGGTGCCCAGCCCAAGTCAGGCAGCCCTGGCGATCCAAGGGGACAGAGACAAACCGGCCCTCTGGTCTGCATACTCTGACCCCATGGGGGAACAGTTGAAACCCGCCCCACCCCAAAGCAGGCCAGGTCCACCAGCTCAATCTATTACCGGTAACTTCATGATCCTTCTCAATCACAGCCCCATTAAAAAGGAAAACAGCCACTCTCAGAATACAGTTCAGAGTGAAGCTTCTTGACCAGGGCTCTTAACACAGACTCCTCTGGTCACATGGAAATGTCTATCCCAATCCAGCGCACAGAGCTCCTGAACTCCTGCACTCCCGGTACTCTCAGAATTCACCCCCGTCTCAGTCCTCTGGCTTCCTTCCGCAATCTCAGTGTCTCATCTGCTGCCCAAATCACTCCATAGCAAGATACAGCACAGACAAGTCCCAATTTAGCCAACAAATGACTCAATACTCCACATACAGTCCAGTTCGCCGCAACCTCATCCTAGGAGCCAACATCAACAGCGGGGAGTCCAAATGGTAATGTACATCAGACTGCGTCTCACACTTAAATCGCAATTTCCAATTGCAGCTCGATATACTATCCGCTGTAAATTCCACTATTGGCGGTTTCCAAACCAACTCGTACTGCTACTATATCTGACTAATGAACTGAAGGTACCGCCAGAGGGACAGATGGATTGGGATATGGAAGAACATGTCTTAGAAGTCAAGGGAGCAGAAACACATGGCCTGTTTCAAGGAAGGCATGATCTGGTTCAGGGTAACCACCCAGAACTTGCACTTCTGCACATACTGGGGCGTGGGCCCCCATCCGTTTCAGGACTAGAAATTACCTGGACATGTACCTCTGACTTGTCAGGGCACCTGGGACACAGGCTACAGCCCATTTCACAGTGACATCCTCCTAGGGAGCACAGAGTGCCCTGTGACATCGAGGACTCCTGAGAAGTGTGGAATAGCTAAGGCAGGAGAGTCTCAAAATCTAGAGGCAGCCTTCTACGTACCACCTCTAGAACTCACCTGTCCATGGCAATGACAGACCAATGTGGCAAGAAGTGGCGAAGGCAACCCCCTACAGGTAACTGGCTCAGGGACTGAATAGGTGGGTGGATGACACCTGACACCCCTGATCTGTCACTGGGCATCTTTGGAAGAGGTAGTAGCCACTGGGGCCAGAGGGACACCACTTCCCCTACCCCAGCCTCTTTTTAGCCCCTGGCTGGAGAAAGAACTTACTCTAACAGTAGATCTTTGAGAGACTCTCCTCCATTAGTCCACACCTTTAGAAATGTAAGCTGTGACCGCTAGGACCATAAGGAAAGTTTTGCTAGCTGGGGGCCAGCCACAATAATGTACAGCATCTACGTGTATATAAACATGGGCAGCCCCCTCACACTTCTCAGTTCCCCATCAGAGATTAGCCTCAAAGGACCTCCAATCATGGGGAATGAGAAGATAAGACCAGCACCAGACATACAAGAAGAGGCATGGGACTAAATACAGGATGCATGGAGTAGCTTTTAGGCACAGCATCCGATATGACGCCCACTGTAAGTAAAAAGGGCGATGGAGGGAGGAATGGCATGGTCTAATGGAGGAAATTCTCTTTAACATCTACTACTACTGAAGTTGAAGAACTGATGCTATGAGGAAGGGTTTGGATTCACTGGTGACTGGGGACCCACCTGGAAGGATGGAGGCTTGTTCAAGCCTGTCGGCCTGCATCCATCCTGGAGGGGAATCCAAGCACTCAATGATAAGTTTACATGCTACACTGACAAGCATTTAAACTAGCCAAGGGGAGTGGTAGGCCAGCAAGGAGGGTACCTAACTGCCCACCTCCCACAGTTAGCAGTGGAACCAGTGAACTGGAGGAGTGGCAGGCAAGGCAGGCCAGCAAGGAGGGTACCTAATTGTCCACCCCCCACAGCTAGCAGTGGAACCAGTGAACCGGAGGAGTGGATCTCTCTACAAAGCAGTGTGCAAAAGATGACGGTAAGCACCCAACAGGTGGATAGGCAGAAAAGGGGAAAAATTCAACAGAAGGGCAGACAGCAAGGAGAACCAAGGATAAATGACAACCAGGGAAGGGGCTGGAGTATAACAGCTAAACAGTCTAGGGAAGTCAAATCATGGAAAGTCATGTGTGCCAATGCCAGGAGCCTTAGCAACAAGATGGAGGATCTGGAGGCTGTCATGGTGCAGTCAGACCTGGACATTGTGGCCATCACAGAAACCTGGTGTAATGATAACCATGACAGAGATGGCCATACCTGGCTACAACATATTCAGAAGAGACTGGGCAGGTAGGAAGTGAGGAAGAGTGGCACTATGTGAAAAATGACATAAGGGCCACAGAGATCCAGGAGGAACAAAATAGGGGAGAGATACTGTGGTTTAAGCTGGAAAGGAAAATGGGGCCAGCCATCCGCACAGGTGTGGTCTATAGACCACCAGCCCAGCAGAAAGAAACAGATAGCGAGCTGATGCTAGCCATCCAAAGGATGGCAGACAAGGGTGAGGTAGTGCTGGTTGGAGACCTCAATATTCCAGACATGGACTGGAGCATCTCAGCAGCAGCATCAACTAGGAGCAGATTTATCCTGGACTCCCTTCAAGGTGCCTTCCTCAAGCAACTGGTCATGGAACCAACTCGCCAGCAAGCAATACTGGACCTAGTGCACACAAACAGGGATAGTGTGATGGGGGGCTAACCGTGGGGGAGCAACTGGGGAACAGTGACCACCAGTATTTGTGATTTGAAATCACTGAAGGAGCAGAACCAAACCACACAAAAACATGTATCCTGGACTTTAGAGGGGCAGACTTTGGGAAAATGGGGAGATGCTTGAAAGAGGCATTAAGGGGAATGGGGCAGGAATCGTGGGTTGAGGAACAGTTGGCAGTATTTAAAACGGGGATTACAAGAGAGAAAGGGACCTGGGGGTAGACATATCAGATGACTTAAAGGTGGGCAAGCAATGTGAGAGGGCAGTAAGGAGGGCTGAGGGGATACTGGGATGCATAGGGAGAGGCATCACCAGTAGAAAACAGAAGTTGTTATCCCTCTGTACAGACAGCTGCTGAGACCCCATCTGGAGTACTGTGTGCAGTTCCGGAGACCCAATCTCCGCAAGGACATAGACAAGATGGAGGCTGTCCAGAGGAGGGCAACTAAAATGGTGCAGGGTCTGCACCAGAAGACATATGAAGAGAGACTAAAGGAGCTTAATATGTATAGCCTCGAGGAAAGGAGGGAGAGGGGGGACATGACAGAAACTTTCAAGTACCTCAATGGTATAAAAGTCCAAGAGGGTAGCATCTTTCAAAAAAAAGAGGTGTTCAAGAACAAGGGGGCACAATTTGATGATGGGGGGGCGGGTGGCTCAGAGGTAATGTAAGGAAGTATTTTTTCACAGAGAGGGTTGTGGATGCATGGAACGGCTTTCCGGAGGAGGTTGTGGAGTCAAAAACAGTGGTTGAATTCAAGCATGCATGGGACAGCCATAAGGCAATTCTAGGGGGTGGGGGTAGAAAGAAGTAGGCTGCTGGTTAACTAGGATCTGCAGCTTATCCATTAGGTAGGGAAATGGGCAGACTGGGTGGGCCAAGCGGTCCTTATCTGCCGTCAAATTCTATGTTTCTATGTAAGAGCAACAGAATTATGCATTAAGCAGGTTAGCAAGGGGAAAAGGAAGAGGAGGCCATTATGGTTTTCCAAGGCGGTAGCGGAGAAAGTGAAAGCCAAAAAGAATGCATTCAGGCAATACAAAAAGACACAGGCAGAAAGGGATAGGGAGAAGTACCAGGAGAAGCAAAGGGAGGCAGGGAGGTCAGTAAGGGAAGCCAAAGCTCAGACAGAAGAACACATTGCAAAATCAGTGGGTAGAGGGGACAAAACCTTTTACAGGTACATAAGTGAAAATAGAAAGGTAAAGGGAGGGATAGTGAGACTGAAGGGGGAAGATAGGGGCCACGTGGAGGATGAAAACAGTAAAGTTGACATATTGAACAGGTATTTCTGCTCAGTCTTTACTGAGGAAGAGAAGGGTAATGGATCTGAAGGGAGTACATGGGGTGGGAATGGTGCAGAAATGGACACAAGTCCCTTTACACGAGAAAGGGTCCTGAAGGAACTAGAAGTAATAAGAGTTGATAAAGCAATGGGGCCAGATAGGGTGCACACCAGGGTCCTTAAAGAACTAAGAGAGGTGGTGGCTGAACCTCTGGCTATCCTGTTTAGCCGATCACTGGAAACAGGGGAGGTACCCAAAGACTGGAGGACAGCAGATGTAGACCCCTTATACAAAAGTGGGAACAAAGAGGAAGCAGGGAACTACAGACCAGTCAGCCTCACCTCGGTAGTGGGGAAGATCATGGAAGTACCACTGAAGGAGAGGTTGGTGGAACATCTGGTTGTCAATGGACTATAGGACACAAGGCAGCATGGTTTCACCAGGGGAGGTCATGTCAGACCAACCTCGTTGAATTGTTCAACTGGGTGACTAGGGAGGTGGATCGGGGAGGGCAGTGGACATGGACTATCTGGACTTCAGCTTGGCCTTTGACATTGTGCCATATAGAAGAGTATTACACAAACTGGGGAATATGGGTGTGGGCAGGACAGCAGTGGTGGGTAGGTAACTGGCTGGGTGGCAGGACACAGAGGGTGGTGGTAAATGGCTGTCACTCCACAGAGGGAAGAGTGACCAGTGGGGTACCACAGGGATCAGTGCTGGGACCAGTCCTATTCAACATCTTAATCAGTGACATTGCGAGGACCAAGAAGGCAGAATTTCCTGTTCAGCTGATGACACAAGACTCAGAATAGAGTAGACACACCAGAGGGTGTAGACAGAATGAGAAGGGACCTGCAGAAACTTGAAGAACAGTCAGGGGTTTGGCAGTTGAAATTCAATGCAAAGAAGTGCAAGATAATGCATATGGGGCACAAAAAACTCTGGTACAATATATCAGTTGGAGGGTGAGGATATAGCATGCACCAAGCAGGAAGGGGATCTTGGCGTTATCTCTAATGACCTCAAGGTAGGGAAACAGTGTGACAAGGCAGCAGGTAAAGCAACTAGGATGCTGGGGTGCATACTGTAGGCAGGGGCATCACCAGCAGGAAAAGGGAGGTCATAATTCCACTATACAAGACACTCACTAGTGAGGCCCCACCTGGAGTACAGTGTACAGTTCTAGAGACCTAACTTACATAAGGACATAGGGTAGAGGAGGACAACAAAGATGGTACATGAATTGCATCACAAGTCCTATGAGGACAAGTTGAAGGAACTGAGTATGTACTCTCTGGAGGAGAGGGGATATGATAGACATACAAGTATCTTACAGGGAGGAACAGGGTGCAGGAATACACTATTTTTAAGCGAAAAAGATGCTACAGGACTAGAAGGCATAGGATGAAGTTGGAGGGAGGATGATTCAGAGGAAACGTGAAGAAGAATTTCTTCACAGAATGGGTGGTGGACAAGTGGAACACTCTGCCAGAGGAAGTGGTGGGGGCTGAAACAATCACAGAATTTAAGAATGCATGGGATAAGACAAAGGAATTCTGGAGGTCAAGGTTAAGGGGCAACAGACTTCTAGGAAAACAAAGTGAACTTACAAGCTGAAATGGGCAGACTGGGTGGGCCGTAGGCCCTTATTTGCCTACACTGTCTATGTATCCACGTCTATGCATCTATAAAAAGTTATTATGTAACTGTCCTATCTTCTTTGAGGATATCTCCTCCATTGGGCTACACCTTTCAAAAGATTCCCAAGCACTGCAAAGTTAATCGGAGGACGGTACAGTCTGACAAGCATTTGTCAATGCCGAATGTTTGCTTGCTGGCATTGGCATTGGTAGTGTAGAAGTTACAGAGCTGCATAATATGAATGGCAGTGAAGTATTGAACTGAAGCCAACCCCACCACCACCCTGCAGAAAGTGACAGGCATTGGGGTGTGCCTTTGGGTCGTCAGGCATAACGACCACGCCATTTCACCACACCCTACCCTGCAGACACTGACAAGTGTCACGGTGTGCCTTGGGGGCTTTGGCCCTTATGCGCACCCCATTCCATCAGGAAATACGGTGAGATGGGTGTGGTATAGGAGAATGGGGTGAAGTTTGGGCCCGAAGAGTCCAAGGCACACCTTGATGCCTCTCACTGGCTGCAGGGTGTGGGTGGGGGTGGAACGGTATGAACATGACAGGCAAGAATCCCAAGTCACAGCCCTGATGCCTGTCATTCTCTACAGGGTGGGGCGTTATGGTCGGAAACCCTAATGCCTCGGGCATTCGTTGGTATTTTCATTCCAAATTTTCAACATGTTTTTTTTGTGACCCCCACCTCATGAACAGTGGCAATATCAGTTTGTTAGCCGAAAACTGCTTTTGCACAGCGACTATGGCATTTGGCACCACAGGTGCAAAAACACATTCGAACAGGATGTGAAAATGACAGCGGTACTGTTCATGGGGAGGTGTAAAAATGGCAATGTTGAAAATCTGGTGAAAATCTTAAAAAAACAACTGGTGAAGTCATGAAGCATGAGAAACTGTGCAATGTACACCCGTAATGTAACTAGTTTGGGATTTTATAGCAGATTGTTAACACAGGCATTTTGGGACCTCCGATCATGAACAGTGTCAGTGTGATTTTCTTTATCTGTCCCGAACAATGATTTCCCACAGAGACCACGCATTTCGCGCTGAAAGTGTGAAACACATTTCGCCATGTTGTGGAAAATGACAGCTGTACTGTTTCATAAGGAGGTGTGGAAAATGCCACAGGTGAAAATCTGACTGAAAATATTACAAATTCATGAACTTACGAGGGTGCGTGGAAACTGCACAATGCTCACTCATAACACAGTCATTTTACTGAGTTTTGTCACCAATTTTCAACATAGCCATTTTAAGACCTCTGCTCATGACCAGTGTCACTGTGATTTTCTTAATCTGTCCCAAACATTGTTTTCGCACACAGACTGTACCATTGCGCTAATGTGCGGAAACACATTTTGGGCGAGATGTGAAAATGGTTGCTGTACTGCTCATAAGGAAGTGCGGTAAATGGCACTGTTGAAAATCTGGTGCAATATTACAAATTCGCAAACTGCCAGCGTATGAGGGAACTGCGAACGCAGTCCCAAAACAGTCAATTTTGGGAATTTTTTCACCAAATTTTCAACATAGCCATTTTAACACCTCTGCTCATGAACAGTGTCACTGTGATTTTCTTAATGTGTCCCATACATTGATTTCGCACACCGACTGCGCCATTGTGCGCTACATGGGCGGAAACATGTTGTGGGCAAGATGTGAAAAATGACAGCTGTACTGCTCGTAAGGAGGTGTGGTAAAATGGCAATGTTGAAAATCTGGAGTGAAAATATTGAATTCGCAAACTTACGAGCGTGCATAGGAACTGCGCAACGCACGCTCGTAAAACAGTCATTTTTAGGAATTTTTCCACCAAATTTTCAAAATACACTTTTGAGAGCCCACCTTATGAACACTGGCAGTGTCGTTTCGTTAATCATTCCGGAAAGGTGATTTCGCGCAGTGGCTTCGAAATCACCCTTCGGGCCCGAGTAACGCCATGACAATGACAGCACTCATGAGAAGGGGTCCCAAAAACCCCATGTTGAAAATTTGGTGCAAAAATTCCAAAAAATGCCTGAGATATGCAATAAAGTTGAAAAAACCCTATCTATCCCATTATACAGCTTACCGGCATTTCCTCAGTTCGCGATCGGCTTTGAAGAGTGCAGACGTGTTCCCGGTCCGCCGAAGATCTTACGCCAAGCTCCAGAGGTAAGTATGGGGTGAGGGGGTGGGGAGGCAGGGTGCGCAGAGGGTGGGTGCGGGTTGTGGGAGGGAGGCAGGGGAAGCGCCAAGGGACAGTTTTTGGCTTACAGGTTTATTTCCTAAGACGACGAGTGGGACGCCACGCTAGTGGGCTCCAGCAGGCAGCTGGAAGGATGTTGGTGGGGGCAGGAGCCAACAGAGATTGGGCACCCCGCTGGCCATAACATCATTTTGCCATGCTGGGGTGGGCTCCAGCATGGCACCCAGATGCTTTGTGGGGGAGGGTGTGCAGCGGTGAGGGGATTGGGCACCCTGTGGCCATAAAACATTTTGCCACGCTGGGGTGGGCTCCCAGCGTGACACCTGGATGCTTTGGGGCATGGAGCCGACGGGGACTGGGCACTCACGGGCCGACAGTGTGGGGGGAGGGCGAGGCGCATGAGCACACAGTGTATGTGCGCACGGTGTGTGTGTGTGTGTGTGTGTGTGTGTGTGGAGGGGAGCTCTGCTCACTGAAGCGAGCCTCTTTCAACTGTATGCCACTGGATCTTCAGCTGTCGTGACAGCTGGAGCAGTGATTAGCGCACTGCGACCGCACCTGCAAACACACTGACTGAATTGGAAGAGGCTGACACACCTCTGGAAAACTCGGATGATGGCACTATGTTTCTTGCACATGCATGCAAGCAAACATAATAAATGATAAGGACAGAAGGCATTGCAGTACAGCAAGCCCAAAGCCAGCACATTTGTGAGAGATGATGTCCAGACTGTAATGTTTAGTGAAAGGTGAACACTGCCCCATGTGGCTACATCAAATATGTCAGCAGCAGGGAAACTGCAGAAACAGACAACAGAAGTGGCCATACCACTTGTGGAGTGACCACAAACAGCAATAGGAAGTTCCTTATTGTACTTCCTATAAACAGAATGTAATACACCGTGCACCATTGGATAGGCATTTTGTTTTGTGTTAAAACACAGGAGTGCCCTCTTTCCCAGAGTTGAACGAAACAAAAAGAGGACTTTCTGCAGTTCTGTGAGTAATATAGTATTGTAACATGGCAAATAATGTGTGCCATGAATCCAGCATAACGATAGGTAGAAACACACCAGATGGTACAAAATGAAGCGGTAATTAATTCTCTGGAAATGACTGCTTCATTTTGTAGTACAAACACTGTCCACACAGAAAACGCTACCTCAGCATACAAAGAGAAACTTTCCATTCACTCACTGAGCCTCGACAATAGTTAGGCGGCTTCGAGCAGCAGCACAAATGGCGTCTTACCCGACAGTCAGACATAAGCTGAATGACAGTACAGATTAACAATCTAAATGTTCAACTCGTTGCAGGCTGCAGCCACAGTATGAACTGATCTTAGATGTTCGAAAACATATGGCACTGAGTAGCATACAGTAACTCCAACAAAAATGTGTGTGTTTCTGTTTTAAATAATAATATTGGCAGTTAATTTCTGTAGCACTTCCATATTACAAGTACATTAATCACCTCAACAGGAGGGCATTTCCCAGGATTTAATGCATGGTTGGGGGGTGGGAAGCACTCTGCATGCGGCCTTATGCACCCCCAAATCATGCATTAATTCCTGGGAAATGCCCTCCTGTCGAGGTGATTAATGCTTACTTATACAATGAGGTCTGAGAATGGGGGACTCTGACTGACTGGCACCTTTCTGCCGTGGTAAATCCTGGTATTACCCACAGAAAAGGTGCCAGTCAGCCTCATCTGGAGTGGAATGCCTAACTTTCTGAAATCACTCCAACGCAACCAAAACAAATTGTAAGCTGCTATGTTCATTCCTCGCTGCAGTCCACATCAGTGAAATTTGGAAACCTGCCTAAATCAAACACACAGTGCCCTCCCTAAACAACTGCAAAAAAAGAAAATGAAGTGGTGAAGCAGAATACCTTAGTAGCCAGTGCAACTGACATCCAGTAATGGTTGACCCTTCCTGCCTCCTCCTAACCACTAACCGCTGACTCCGACCTCTGTCCCGTAACAGCTCCTACCATTTTCCCTCCTGGCTCTGTTGCCATGACCACTTCCTCCCAGGTAGATCCCGCATATTAACACTGCATTTTTAACAATAAAAAAAAAAAAACCTCAGAGTCACTCCTCTCTCTTTCTCCTCATAGCAAAACTGAACCCAGAAGCAACCACGCTGATGTACGGCTACATGTTAGGGCTTGGATCATGCTCTGTCACACTATATTTCTACAGACAGAGGGGAGAGCATTGTCTTTGTATTAAAAAAAGAAAATGGTAACCATATGGGCTGCACCTGCAATTCTAGAGAATGCAGCGGGCTACAGAGGGGAGGCCATTTTTTTTTTCTATTCATTACAAAAATGTTAACCACGTGGTGGCATGAACAAGGCTGATGCGCTACCTTTTACCTGTCACATCTGTGGTCTCAACCAGCATACATCTCTGACACATACACACACACCAGCAACATGCATGCTATTACTGTAACCATACTGGAGGGGGTGGGGTCTCCTCAATACTGTACTGCTAGCAACAGGGCACTATTTTTTATGGTGTAGGAATAAATTAAAGATGCATCATAAAACGTGTAAAAAAAAAATGGAGTTACTTTATTTCTTTATGTCACCGAAAAAAGGGGAGACACTGTATAATTGCAATAAACCACAGCAGGGTATGGGTTATGCTGGTATTGACCCACGACTGAACTGGTTTGACCACGAGGCCATGAAACCACAATAGCCATGGGTAAATCCCAGCATAACCCACACCCTGTCATGGTTTATTACTTATAGTAGCCTGTGTACATCCAAAGTATGGAGCAGTGCCTCACCCTGGTTGGCATGCTGGGAATATACAGGAAGGTATACCATTTGATTTGGTGTAAATTCAGATACCGCATTCAGTAGAAACTTAGGATTCATATGCTGAGAGAGACTGTTTGTGAAACATCAAATATGCAGGCTCACACGATGGTGCCTGAATCTCTGAAATCCTTCGAGCAGAAGTCATAGCAACTTAAAACATTTTCCGCGACAGGAAACATAAGCCACAACTTGCAGCGGGCCCAAAAGGAGCCAATGTCAGTATCTCAAGTATAAAATTCAAGTTCTAAGGTGGGATTGGATTACAGATAGGTGGTTTCTTATGAATAATAGCTCTCAGAAAAGTACAGGACACCTCTAATTGGGCAACTGTATGACCATCAATAGGGGTATGGAAAGCTGACAGAGCAGCTAAATGTACAGTACCTTAATCAAGGAATACTGCAGAACAGAGTCAGAGAAGGAAGGCAAGTATTCCAATACAGCATTCGCAGGACATGTAAAAGGGTCCAAATTCTGGGAAGCAGCCCAATGTGAAACACTCCCATTTCAGGAAATAAGTATGTCTGGTAAAAGGCTTCCCAGCTGCAATCTGGACATCAGCAACCTTAGGAGTACCCCAACATGGACAATGGCTATGTCTTCATGAGCCATGCATGCAGATGTAGGGACTGCAGTTCTGGATAGACCAGGTACCCCTTGTCCTGTGGCAACAGACCCAGACACAGAGGTAGAGGATACAAGGCTCCACTGCCAGATGTTGGAAGGAGTAAAAATCATATCTGGTGAGGCCATAATGAAACAATGAAGATGGAAGTGGCACTCTCCTCCCACAGTTTGAGCAGAATCCTCTGCTATCACAGGAATGTGGGGAAATGCATGTAGGAATTTTCCTTTTCAAGACAGGGACAATGCATCTCACCAAAAAACTCCAGACCCCTGATCGAGTGAGCAGCAACGCAGCAGTTCTGTTTTGTGTGGGGATGCAAAAAGGTCCAACTCTAGATGACTCCATCTTTTGAAGCGGTCATTTAACACAGAGCTCAGCAGTTCCCATTCATGAACCATCAACTGGGACTTGCTTAGCCTTTTTCCTACAAGGAGGTAACTGCTCAAACTCACGGAGCCACGACGTATAAACCAAAAGTAAAAACCAAAATACTAGTCAGGCTGTCCTTTATTATTTGATGTTTATGCATACGTGTTATTAGGTTTTTTATGGTTAACAATAAACAGGCTGTCCAGTACTGAAAAATAAACCTAATGCTGGGTAACACTAAAATACTATTATATGAATTAAAAACAGTAAAAGCACAGCAGTATACTCCTAAAACAGCACAGCTTTGCATGGTCATGTGCACTTTTTCAAGGTGTGGCTATCTGCATTTTAAAATAATGCAGCAACCAATAAACCATGTGAACTCACTGATACAATGCTAAGTTAAATCTAATAATAGTTAAATAAGCTTACTAAAATCAAATATTTATATTATTACGCATTACTATATATATATATATATATATATATATATATATATATATATCTCTCTATATATATATATATATATATATATATATCTATCTATATATTTATCTTCATTACAATAACAGAAGAGCTTTGAAAGAATCTCTCCTATTAGGCCATATCATCCCTGCCTCTGTCCCCCTTATACGTCTGTGACAATAGCAGCAGATATTGTACCTAATTCTAACCCATGGCTGTTATCTCTAGCACCCTGCATCACCCAGTATGCTTGGTGCTGGTCTGATCTCCTGGTTCCCCACAGGTGGCAGTCCTCTGAGCCTAATCTCCCATTGGGAACTTAGGAGTGATGGTTCTGTCCAGATTTATGTAGACACTGAAACATGGCGACGGCGTGGTGGCTCCCAGTTAGCAGAAGCTTCTGTGTGGTCCTAGTGCCTGACGGCTGTAGTTCCAAAGGTGTGGCCTAATGGAAGAGATTTTCTTGAAAATCTACTGTTAGGGTAATACCCCTGTCACCAACAATTGTGAAAGACATCACTCATATTGTATTTTGCAGGTCCCGAGTGATTTACATGTGGAAGATAACTGATGGATGGTGACACTGGATATCACATCTCTTATATAATACCACCCAACAGGGGTGTTGTTTGGGGGCGGATTGCCATCCAGGAATCTTGTATGGTTTATCTGCCTAAGTATCAGAATGCACCGAAACGTTACTGGTTTTGCGAGAGAAGTTATTAAATTACAAATACCTTTATGTTTATGGGAGATTTTTATTTACAGGTGAAGGGGACAGCTATGGGGCCACCTTTGCATCAAATTATGTCTGTCTATATTCGGCCCAGTGGGAGAAAAACATTGTCTTATCTGATGTGAATCCATTTTTTGACAAAATTATCTGTTTAAAATGCTTTATTAAGGACATATTCTTGGTGTGGGGGGGGGTCCCCATCTGAACATATGGAGTTTAAACAGTACTTGAAATCTACAAATGTCAGTCTTAGGTTTACTGTACATTATAACGAACTGTGAATTTTTCCGAACTTGATAACTGAAAAAGATGGTAGATGCGAGACAAAAACAACAGTGCACTGCAAGAACACTAAAAAAATGCATTGTTACATTCTGAAAGCTGCTATTCTCCTCTCCAGGACTAATTTCCATCCCTGGTCAGGTGCCCCGCTACTAGAGACACCGGCCTGAATCTGTGCCAGCCGCTCCTGGATCCCTGATCCACTACACAGACTCAGGACACATTTTTGCCCCGGTCAGGTGCCCCACTACTAGTGGCACCGGCCTGAATCCATGCCGGCTGCTCCTGGAACCCTGACCTGCTACATAGACTCAGAACTAATTTCCACCCCTGGTCGAGCACCCCGCTACCAGCGGCACTGTCTTGAATCTGTGCCGTCCGCTCCTGGTACTCCGACCTGCTACACAAACTCTGGACTAATTTTCGCCCCTGGTCGGGTGCCCCACTACTAGCAGTACCGGCCTGAATCCGTGCCAGCCGCTCCTGGAACCCCAACCCGCTACACAGACTCCAGTACGCCCACTCAAATCCTAGGGCGCCCCGGCTCAGAACCACAAGCTCCGAATGGCTGCCTTGCTAGGACCTGGCTCCTCATTGCACGCTGCTTGCAGGTCTCTCCTCACTGGACCAGCTCACTGCTGTAATTTCAGGGCCTCGGCGCTCCACTTTTAAACTGCAGAAACTCTGTTTAAAGAGATTCACCAACATATACATTAATACTCCTGCACCTGAAATCTAGATGCCTTACCCCCACAGGAGCAGAGAATTGTAAATATTTCCAATTGCAATCCAGTATGAGAAAAACTGCATCACTCCTAAAAGTCTTGAAACAGGGTTCCGTGGACTTCCCTGTTATAACTGCCTTCCTCACTCTGCCCCCGTGCTCACCAACATTATGATGAGATGCCAATGAGAGCGCAGGGGTGCGCTCCATTCTAATCAACGGGTGGCATCTTTTCCAGCAATTTTATGTATTATCATGGCCAGTTGGTAATGAAACGTGGGCAACTAACAAGAACTTTGTTAGTCAACCGGTGCCCACGTTTCATTACCAGCTGGCCATGATGATGCATAAAATTGCTGGAAAAGATGCTGCCCATTGATTAGAATGGAGCATGCTCTCACTGGCATCTCGTCATAACGTTAGTGAGCACAGGGCGGAGTGAGGGCGGCACCTATAACAGGGAAGTCTGTAGGACCCCGTTTCAAGACTTACGAGTGATGCAGTTTTTTTCATACTGGATTACAATTGGGAATATTCACAGTTCTCGACTCCTGTGTGGGTAAGGCATCTAGATTTCAGGTGCAGAAGTCTTGATTGTTAAATCTCTCTGAATTGCCGAAACTGATTCTATAATCCTGTATTTTCTGTTGTTGGCGCTCCGGTGCTTTTATTCCTAACCTGTTTACTGCCTGTTTGCTAACTGTTGGAGCTTGCCTAATGCTAATGGATGTTTTTGCTGTGTTGCCTACTGTTTATTTTTAGAGCTGCATGCTTGTTACTTCTTTTTAACTGCACTGTGTCCCCTTAACTACCCTCTCACAGTTTCCAAAACTTTTCTTTCAATGCCTGCCTCTTCAGCTGTCCACAACTCCCTTCCCCCCCAACCTGCTAAACTCGACTCCTCTGCTCTTTACTCTAGTCTCCCTATCCCCTTCCAGCTAAATCTGTTCTCTGTCTCTGGGAACTTGGTGCCTCGTCCTCGGCTCCTGCCCCCAACAGTCTCTTTCTTGAACTACTCTCACCCGCCCTCTTTTCACACATACTCCCACTTTCTTTGTCCCATCCCAGACCCATCCACCCCCCTTCAGCTCCCCTGCTGTATATTACTGATGGCAGCTCTTTTCTCTTCCTCTCCAGGACTAGTTTTCGCCCTTGGTTGGGTGCCCCGCTACTAGCAGCACTGGCCTGATTCCGTGCTGGCCGCTCCTGGAACCCTGACCCGCTACACAGACTCAGGAATGCCCACTCGAATCCTAGGGAGCCCCGGCTCGGAACTGCAAGCTTCGACTGGCTGCCTTGCTAGGATCTGGCTCCTCACTGGATGCCGCTGCTTGCAGGTCTCTCCTAACTGGACCGGCTCACTGCTATAATTTTGGTGCTTCATTTTTAAACTGCTGAAACTCTGTTTAAATTGCCGAAACTGATTTAGTAACCCTGTATTTTGTCCCACCCACCCTGCCAGCCTCAACCTCTATTAAATACACTTTCCCTACATCAGCACCACCACTCCCTCCTCCTCGGCTCCCAACGAAGTCCTCCTCTTGAAGAGATGGGAGGCCATTGTGTCTCCAACCCAACTGGAGCAGAAGCTTAAGTCCCCCCCCCATACTGCCTGCCCCCGTGGCGACTGCTAGTAACAACCCAGTCCCCCACCAGTTATCGTTCAGAACTATTCAACTAAGATCCTTGCAACCTTTTATTGTTTAGAGCTATTCAAATCAAGATCAGTGCAACAATGAAACCCTTACTCCCTCTGGAAGTGTTTATCCTTCTGTCAGGCACACTACTGTTAACCAGCCTCTCAGCCTCATTACTTTCCCTTGAACAGGCCGAACTCCTCCACTTCTCAGAAGACATACTGTTCCCCCCCCCCCCATTTTATGTGGTGGGGGTCTTAAAACTCTCTTGGCACCATTATACTTTACCTCCTTTCAAACCACGAGCATCATCTGCTAGGTTCTTCCCTCCACACCACCCAATCTCTTTTCCACCCTTTTCTCCCAACTGTTATTTCTCCTCCGCATCATATTTTCCCTACTGTTATTGGCTGGGGATATTGAACCCAGCTCAGGGCCTGTTACCTCAGCCTCTACACTTTCCAACACAAATGGGCTGGCCATCTACCACCTAAATGCACGGAGCCTGCTGCCAAACCTAGACCACATCAAAGCCTGGATATCCCAATGCTCCCCCGATATCCTCTGTATCTCAGAGACTTGGTTATCTGCTAAAATCCCAGACTCTTCAGTCGCCATTCCAGGATACTCCATTTTCTGACATGACAGGGGTCAGCGTGGAGGTGGTGTTATCATTTATACCCACAACTCCCTTCTTGTATCTATCGTCTCCTGGGAGGTTGCCCCAAAATCCCATGAGATCCTACTCTCCAAGCTAGTGTTCCCTTCCTCCTCCCCCGTTTTTGTCGGTTTACTATTTCTCTTCTAGCGCCCTTCCCTCCTTCTTGGTCTCCAAACTAGCGGCCCTAATGTCCTTGGCTACCTCGGGTGAACTTCTAATCCTGGGTGACTTCAACATTAACTGGCTCGCACAACATTCTAAGGCCATCACCCATGAGATTGAATCCCTTAACCTCACACAGCTCATCACCGACCCTACCAGATTCAATCCTCACTCCCCCAACCACTCATTGTTGGACTGGATTTTAGCCACCCACCCCCAAAAATTCTCCTCAGCTGGTACCCTCCTTGATGCCTTCAGTGACCACTGCATCACATTCTGTATCAGGAAGCACCGCCCACCCCATGCCCCACCCAAGTATATGTGGTTCAGGCCTCTAAGGTCCCGCAACCAACAGGGTCTATTGTCCGATCTCTACCTGGCTGACTGGTCCGGAGTCTTTACTGCCTTGGACAATGACCCTGCACTGGCGGCCTTCAACTCTACCTTCCTAGATATATTTTTATTTATTGAAATGTTTCACCTGGAGGGCACACTGAACAACAAACTGCTTGTCTCACGGTACGACCTGAAGATATGGAATTCTCATGCCCCTTTAAAGAAGTTGCGTCTCCAGCACAGGCATCTCCACTGGATCTCCAAACTAGCAAAGCTTTTCAGGGCTAGAGATGAAGCTTGAAAAGCATTTAAAGCCTCATCCAACGCCTCTGATCTTCAAATGTACAGAACATTGAGGAATAAATGTACTCAGGCTGTGCGCTCTACTAAAGCTGGATTCTTTAAATCACAGCTTGACGACTGTCATCCCACCCCATCTGCCTTCTGGAAAACTCTCCACTCTCTACTTGGCTCCACTCACCAAGCTCCAACCCCATGTTCTGACCCTGCCAAGGATGGACCTGGTGCAGCAGCCTCTTCCACAAACCACTTCTTCACTACCTGTGCCTTACCCCAAGGATAACCCCCCACTCCATTATCCCTTCCACATGCCCCCACCCCCGGGACCAGTCAGTTATCAAATTCCCCATCCCTTTCCACCAGCACAGGTGCGAACCCCTCCTCTCACCTACACCCAACCATACCTTCCCCCTATCAACTCTTTACAGGTACTTCGTGCTCTCAAATCTCTGAAATCCTCCAAACAAAGCCCAGATGGAATAAATCCCATTCTCTTGAAAATCTCAGCTCCTGCCATAGTCCCCCCAATTACACATATCGTCATCCTCTCCCTCTCCACCTGCTCCCTGCCTAAGGCATGGAAATTAGCCAAAGTTATCCCACTTCATAAAGGAGGTGACTCATCAATCACCAGAAACTACAGGCCTAACCCTCTCCTTCCCTCCCTCATCTCTAAAAGGCTAAACTCCTTCCTTGCCTCCAAGGACATTCTAACACCATACTAGTTTGGCCTCCACCGCCTACACTCCACCTCATCCTCCCTCCTCTGCCTCACCAACTTCATCCACCTGGCCATGGATAAGGGTCATCAGACACTTGCCATCTTTATAGATTTGGCCAAGACCTTTGATTCTGCAGCCCATAATATACTCCTTGATAATCTCTCAGCCATAGGACTATCCACATTGTCTACTGAATGGTTCAAGGCATATCTCAAAGACAGGTTTCAATTCATCCAGCTTGAGGAATCTAAATCAGCCCACTCCCTATTGTGGCAGGTGTTCCCCATGTTTGTAAACAACCTCCCCTCTGCCTGCTCAGTATCCCAGGTCCAAATGTATGTGGATGACACCACTGTCTTCGCTTCCAGTCCCTCTCTAGCCCAGGTTGAACCCATCCACCAAGCCGATTTCGTGGACACCCTAAGATGGCCTGAAGATAAATCGCTCAAATGCAACATCAATAAAACGGTTGTTATGGTCTTTGGTTCCACCCAGAAACTAGCTAAAATTACATCTGCTCCTTCCCCCTTTATGATCTAGATGGCTCCAAAGTCACAGCAGTTGACTCATGCAAGTATATGGGAGTGTGGCTAGATCCCAAGCTAGACTTCTCTCTACACCCAAATACCATCCACAACAAACTGCGTCCAAAATTTGGTATGCTTCACAGGCACAAGGAAAGTCTATCCCTCCCTATCAGAAGGGAATTCATTTCTAAGCCTATCCTTCCCTTGTTCGACTATGCAGACATGGTCTATAGCTCAGCACGACAATCCTCCCTGGCCAAACTAGACCCTCTAGTCCATGTTTTTTGCAGATTCGCCTCAAACTGCTGCCTGGTTCATTGTACAGCCCTTATCGCTAAGTTCTGATTCAACACCCTTCCCTCCTACTTCTTCTCTTTATTAACCTCAGCCCTTAGTACTGGCTACTCCCTACGCTCATGTAACCACCGTTCCTTCACCCTGGGCACACCCCATATGCTCGCTGGTAAAATAGCATTCGCCCATCGTCTCCCTACCCTCTGGAACTCCCATCCCCTCTCTGTACGTAACCTGCCTACAGTGCTGTTCATCAAGAACTATTTCAAGTACCTCCCACCCACTCCATGCCAATGTTTCAACCCTCCCTAATGCCAGTTATCTGCAGCAACACTGGGCATTCCCCAGTAATGTTCTGCCAGCTTCAGCTCTTACTTCTATCCTGGTTGTCCATTACCTGTTACTGTGCCCTCCACCTCAACTGCACTTACTTGTGCACTCGTCTGCTACAAAGCACCTTATCTCAGCTTATAGCCGATGTGCAACTAGGTTCTCTTATTTAATTTGTACATTACTAGGTAAGCTACTAGGCCCTGCTACATGTATTTCGTTTAACTGCTGTAACTGCATTTACTGTAACTGATGATTTTCATCAAGTCTGCCTGCTTATCACCTGCTGTTCTTCCCATCTGTATTATTCAATTGTAACCGATTATGTTTGCTTGTATTGTTCCCTTCCCCATACCCTGGGTCGCACCTGGAAATGGGCTTCAGCTCAGTGTGCCTTTCCCGGTTTAAACTTTTAAATAAATATTCAAGACATCTTACTGAGAATATCCCTTGGGGTCAGTACATGAGGCTAGAAAGAAACACTAGCTGGCCGTAACAGTATGTGGAAGGGGCTGACTTTTTTTTTACCTATTTTTTTTCCCTCCAGTCACAGTCTGCGCAGCCTCTCTCAGGCATCTTGCCTGTTCCTGCCCTGCCTGACGTCTTCCTACCTGAGCCTCTGCTCTCCTCCCTCTCAACCCATACAACCGGCACCCCAGCTTAACCCCTCCGGGGTGGGGTTGCTCCTCCTCCTGGGCGCTGTGTACAGTCAGTCTCTGGCTTGTGGGCGAGAGCCCGGGTGGAGAACACTGGAAGACCAGACAGTGGGCAGGTGTCGTCACCTAGCCCGCAGACTGGTGTTTTCCCTGTTCTGGTGTGTGCTCCCCCTTCCGTGCATGGTGCAGGTCCCCGATGTTTTGGCGCACGGCAACCCTGCCAAGCATCAGCCACGCTATGTACCTGCTGCCTCGCATGCTGCAACACGCCCAGTCTGCACCGGGAGCTGCTGGCACGCCGAGCGATGCCCGTTCCCCCCCACCCAGGGAGGAGAGCAGCCTAGCGGATGCTCAGTCCTCACCCGCCCCTGCCAGCCCCGGCACCCAAGCTCTCTCCTGAACTCAGGTCGCCAGCATAGCGCAAGGTGTGGCATCCAGCGCCTCAACCCTCAGCACGATCGGGGACTAACAAATTAAGTCATCATTTTCAGATATGGGGTTATAATAAAACTTGGACTGTTGAGCTGTCCGGGAGGGGAACCAGGATCCTAGGTGATAGGTTTAAATGCTTCACTGGCAAGCTTTTAAACTAGCCAAGGGGGGAGGCACTGGAAAGGAGCAGGAAAATCCTACCCCCCAAGCAATCACAGTAGTAAGTGCAGCAAACACCAACATGGAGGTGTCGATAGGGAGAAGGGCAGTGGTAAATGGAGAAAGTGACAAAGGCAAGAAGGACAGGGATGGGGCAAAAGGGGTAAGGCCATCAGGAAATGGAGGGTAATGAGTACCAATGCCGTAGTCTGGGCAACAAGCTCCTGAGCTGGTGGCCTTAATGGAAGAGGGATGCCTGATATCGTAGCAGTCACAGAAACATGGTACACAGAGAACCATGACTGGGATGTTAACATACCAGGTACATAACCTACAGGAGAAACAGGCAGGGGAGAAGAGGGAGGAGTAGCTCTCTATGTAAAGGAAGAGATAAAAGCAACTGAACAAAAGAGTAAACAGGGAGGAGAGGAGGCACTGTGGGTCACCTTGGAGACTGGAAAGGGCACCACAATCTGCACAGGGTTGTGTACAGACCCCCATGTCAGGGGAAGGAATGGACAAGGATATGATGGAAGGCATTCTTAGAATGGCAGAGAAAGGGGAGATACTGTTGATGGGAGACCTGAATATGCCAGATGTTAACTGGAGCACATTTGCTGCAGCCACATCCAAGAGCAGGGCCATTCTTGATGCCCTACAGGTGGCAGGCATTAGACAGCTAGTTTGGAACCCACTCGTGAGGAGCAATCTTAGACCTCGACTCTCAAACAGGGGCAGTGAGAAGATTTCAGATCTAGAAGTGGGTTGCCATCTGGGGACAAGTACCATCAAACAGTGTGGTTCACGTTAAACTCAGCTACAGAGTCAAGCCACACAAAAGTGAGGTACTGACTTTAGGAGGGCTGACTTTGGCAAGATGGGAGAGTGCCTCAGAAAAGCACTAGCAAACAGGCTAGAAGGAGGTGTGGAGCAACAATGGGAATTATCAAAATGCCATCACAGAGGCAACAAGCCTTTGTGTGAAGCAAATAAACAAATCAAAACGAAAGAAAAAGCCACTATGGTTCTCAAGAGAGGTGGCTGTGAAAGTCAGGAAGAAAAAGATAGCATTCCAGAAGTATAAGGAAACAGAAGGAGCAGGACAGAGAGCTGTACCAGTTAAGGCAGAAAGAAGCAGGGAGGGAAGTCAGAATAGCAAAGGCCCAAACTGAGGAAAAGATAGCCAACTCAGTTAAGAAGGGGGATAAAACCTTTTATAGGTACATCAGTGAGCGTAGAAAGACAAAGGGAGGGATAGTGAGGCTGAATAGAATGAACGGTGGGTGGGCAGAGGGGGACAGTGAAAAAGCAGGAATACTGAATGAATATTTCTGCTCAGTATTCACAAAAGAGGAGGGGAAGTGCCTAATCCAATTAACAGAAGCACTCTTGATAGGGGGGTCGATCCCAGTCCTTTCACAGAAGAAAGGGTTCTGCAAGAACTCCTAAAACTGAAGGTGGACAAAGCAATGGGTCCTGATGGAATTCACCCAGAATTCTAAAAGAATTAAGGAAGGAACTAGTGAAACCACTGGCTAATCTTTTAATAAATCATGGGAGGATGGTGTGGTACCCGAGGACTGGAGGAAGGCGGATGTGATTCCCTTCACAAAAGTGGGACCAAGACAGAGGCAGGAAACTACAGACCTGTCAGTCTGACCTCTGTGGTAGGGAAAGTGATGGAGTCACTCTGAAGGAAAGAACAGTTGAGTACCTAGAGGTCAGTGGAGCACAGGATCCAAGGCAGCATGGGTTCACAGCAGGAAGGTCATGTCAGACGAATCTAATAGATTTCTTTGACTGGGTGACCAAAGTAGTAGACCAGGGAGGGGCTGTGGACATGGCCTACCTAGACTTTAGCAAGGCATTTGACACAGTCCCACACAAAAGATTAGTCAAATTAACCAGCCTGGGAGTGGGTCCCAGGGTGGTAGCCTGGGTAAAACATTGGCTGGACAACAGGACACAGAAGGTAATTGTAAATGGAGTCCACTCTGAAGAAAGGGCGGTTACTAGTGGGGTACCGCAGGGTTCAGTATTGGGTCCAGTCCTTTTTAATGTCTTCATCAGTGACATTGCAGAGGGACTGGAAGGAAAAGTATGCCTTTTGCAGATGACACAAAGATCTGCAACAGGGTTGATACACAGGAGGCGTGGAAAGGATGAAAAGGGACTTGGCAAGGTTGGAGGAATGGTCAGACGATGGCAGCTAGGATTCAATGCAAAAAGTGCAAAATAATGCACCTGGGAAACAAGAACCCAGGGAAGAATACACAATGGGTGGGAGGTAGTAAGAACAACAAAACAGGAAAGGACCTGGGGGTAATCATATCAGATGACCTTAAGGTTAGCAAGCAAGTGGGAAGGCAGTAGGGAGGGCGGGGGTATACTGGGATGTATAGGGAGAGGCATCAGCAGCAGAAAACAGGAAGCTGTTATCCCTCTGTACAGACAGTTGGTGAGACCCCATCTGGAATACTGTGTCCAGTTCTGGAGACCCCATCTCCGCAAGGACATAGACAGGATAGAGGCAGTCCAGAGGAGGGCAACTAAGATGGTGCAGGGTCTGCAAAAGAGGCCGTATGAGGAGAGACTAAAGGAGCTTAATATGTATACCCTTGAGGAAAGAAGGGAGAGGGGGGACATGATAGAAACTTTCAAGTACCTCAAGGGAATCAACAAAGTCCAAGAGGGTAGCATCTTTCAGAAAAGAGACTTGTAAGAACAAGGGACACAATTTAAAGATAGAAGGAGGCGGTTCAGGGCAATGTGAGGAAGTATTATTTCACAGAGAGGGTGGTGGATGCATGGAACAGCCTTCCTGAGGAAGTTGGGGGTCTAAAACTGTGGGAGAATTCAAGAATGCATGGGACAGACATAAGGCAATTCTTGCGGGGGACAGGAAGATATAGGCTGTTGGTTAACTAGGATCTGCGGCCTATCCTGTAGTTAGGGAAATGGGCAGACTAGATGGGCCTAGCGGTCCTTATCTGCCGTCAAAGTCTATGTTTCTATGTTTCTATGAGCTGGAAAACTTGAATAGGGAGGAGATGCTGTTATCTAGATACAGAAATGTTAGGGAGGCAAACTGTCAATTATGTTACAGATTTTACTCCATGCAGTCATTTAATTAGATCAGCACTGGGAATTAATTGGTACATTCTACACACCTGGGAAAGACTTAAATCTGTAGCAGGAAAATCACCCCGTATGGTTTACCACGGAGGTGCCAACATTGCGAACAAGGTGACTAGTAGTCTTCATGTTCCTAAAGAGAAACCGGTACCCCCCCCATGGGAACCCACAAATGTTGTAATTGTACTTTTTTTGCCAAGCAAACAAGGTGTGCAGTGGTTTTGAACATCCAGTTTCTAAAACTACCCATGCCCGGAGACAATTTGTGAACAGTAACACCACCAACCGAGTATATGTGGCTGTGTGTAGCTGCAACTCCTTTTATACTGGCAAGACAAACCGCCAGTTTAAAATAACATTTTTTGGAGCATCTACGTACCTAAAGTTATGTCTAGTTTATTTATGTTATGGGGGTGAATACACTGTTTCATGCCTGGCTGATATGTATTCTTTCTTGTATTGTCATCTATGTATATAGCTGTTGTAAATATGTCCTGCCTATTACATTGTTTTTTTCTGGTCGTTATTCTCTACATAGTGCTTTTATAGATTTTATAAATGTTAAACATTTGCTTTTAGTTAGCTTATGTAGTTATTAGTTTTAAATTAGTACTGTATCTGTGAGTATATAGAGAATGCCAGTGTAGGTGTGGGTTATGATTTTTCACACACCTAAGTTGTGCGATAATCTATAAACCCCGAGAGCAAAGCTCGAGGGGTTTATGAGATTATCACAAACCAAGGGTGGGTGAAAAATCATAACACAAACCTGCAAAAGCAATTTTTTTTTATAATTACTGGTGCAAGGGCGTGAATGTCAAAGGTACTGGAGCACTTCTGTGTCACACACACAAAGACAGACTCTCTGTCTCGTCCTCTCCAGTAAATTCCTTTTTTTTTTTTTTTATTTAAACTGTGGACTTGCAGTGAGTGAGGGAGACTAGACAGTCTCAAGAATCAGCCACAGTCCGTTCCTGTTCACAGTGGCTGACTAACGAAGCTCCCCATGAAGGGCATGAATAGCAGGATCAACTAGATAACATTTTTAAACATGGCAGGATTGACCAGATAAATATTGAAAAGGTATAACAATTTACCTGCAGGGACACAAAGGGAAATGATTGGTGCGATCCTCAAAAACAAAAAATGGAGCCACCATATTTGCGGACCTCTTCAGCCCACCCACACACTGAACAAGAGCCAGTGAGGTAGCACGATGTTGGTGACTGACAGGACAGTTTTTCTGAATGCCATAATAACTGGTTCTATTGGTTACTACAGCTTAAATGGAGGTCACTCTGTAATGCTAGTCACCAGTAACTATATGCTGTTTATTGACTGATGCAATACATCTGGGGTATCTTTTATTAAGGAACAGTATTTAAAAATGCAAATGTATGCAGATAGCCACACCCTGAAAAGTGCATCACAGCTTAAAACGCCGGTGCCATTTTAATAGTATGCTGTTATGCCTTTACTGTTTTTAATAGTATTTTTTGAGTTTTAACAGTAGTTTAAAGTTACCCAGCATCCGGTTTATTTATTCAGTACCAGGCAGCCTAACTTATCCTTTGGTCTTGACTTGCTTAGCCTATCTGCCAAGATATTTTAGAGACCCCCAGAGAAACACGGCCAATAGCTGAAGGCCATAAGACAGAGCCCAGTACCATACTCTCATTGTTTTACTGCACAAGGGATAGAAGTGAGTGCCCCATTGTTTGTTGATGTAACGTATTACACAGATGTTGTCTGTCTAGATTAGCAAAGGACCGGAGCAGAGAGGATTCTGAAAGGCCTGGAGGCTGTACATGTGCAGCTTGGTCTCCACCTTGGTCCAAGACCCCTGTGCCTGGTAAGGGCTGAGATGAGCATCCCAACCACAGTACGAGGCATCCACGGTGAGGATCTGTACAGTATCTGATACAAGGAATGGAATGCCCTTCAACAAGTTATCACTATCCATCCACCATAATAATGCTCTGTGAAGAGGAGATGCGATGAGAATCATTTGGTCAAGCTCATTCATTAATTGATCCCACTGGACCCTGAGTATCCACGGAGGCATCCTCATATAAAAGGTGTGACAGTGACAGTCATTATGGCCACAGCCATGAGATCCAGAAGACAACACTGTCCTGGCAAAGACCTAATAGCTCCTGTATACCAAGTGTGCCTAAGCAATCAGAGTGTCTGCCCTGTCCTGTCGCAGAAGAGCATATTCCTTCCGAGTCCAAGACTGCCCCTGTGTATTGCAGTCTTTGGCAAGGAATGAATACAGACTGTGGCACATTCACAGTGACCCCCAAGTCAACAAACAACTGCCATGTCCAAGACAGGGTATGTAGTGGAGTTTCCTTGGAGCTGGCCTTCAGGAGCCAGTCATCCAGATAGCACATACAGGCCTTCCCTGCGAAGGGCTGCTGCAACTACTGCCCAGCATCTGGTAAAGACCCATGGCACAGAAGACAAGCCAAAGGGCAATACACTGAACGTGTTCTCCCTCCAGCATAAAGCAGAGGTATCATCTGTGGGATTTCTTAACCTATACATGAAGGTATGCATCCATCATGTCCAGAGAACAAAGCCAGTCCATTTGCATAAGGGGAAGCAGAGCCTACAGGGATACTATGCAAAACACTGTGTATTTGAGGTACAGGTTTAGATCCTAGAGAGCCAACACCCTGTCCATTTTGGTACCAGAAGTATCTGGAACAGAATCCTCCATTTCTCTCCAAAAGGAGGAACCCATTCTATGGCACGTTTTTGGTATAGAGACTGAACAACTTTCTTCAGAAGGGACAAATGGCCTGGAAAATAAAAGGATGATCTTTAGGGATTTGCATTAGCTCCAGAGCATGCCACTATGTAATTATCTCCAGAACCCACTTGTCCATAGTGGCCTCCTGATATTGTTCCAGATGCAGGGAGTTCCTGCCCCCCCCCCCAACTTATCCCTGAAGGTAACAGCTGAGGTGGGGGGAGAGACGGAAGACAGTCAGGTGGAACCGGAGGCAGCAGGGCCACTGGAACAAATTCCTTTGTGTGCTTCTGTATGAGCACCAAGGGGTGGGAGAAGAGGACAAGGAAGGGGACTACCTCCTCTACCACAGCCCTAATAGCAGGCACAGCTATTCGGGCTGCAGGTGGAAGAAGGACGCCCAAGCCCCAACCTCTAGCAGGAGTGGAATTACAGGGACTTAACAGACCTCAGTCATTTTAGAAGTTTCAAGGCCATGTAAGGCCTCTTTAATACTGCAGCCCAACAGTTTTGCCCTTTTAAATGGAGCATTAAAAAGCACCTATCGCACATCACTGGTGAAGCCAGCAAGTCTTACCCAATAATACGTCATATCATGCAAATACTGGAAGCAGCAGCCCTGGCAAACAACATAAGCTGCGAGCAGAAAAAGTCTGCCAACCTCAGAATCAGTAAACAATATTTTCAGCAGATCATTCTTGGCAGAGACATCAGGCAAAGCCTGAGCCACAGTACAACCAGTTTTCAATAGGCTATTCTGATATTCAGTCATATTGGCCAGGCAGTTTGTAATCCTAAGGCCCAATGATGCGAGAGGCATAAGCACATTTGTCTATCACATCCAGCCTCTCACATTTTTTTTTATCAGAAGACAAAGTACTCAGGGTCTAGGGGCTCTAAACCTATCATGAGCAATCATGATGACCACAGTCAGTTTCTGGCTGGTTAGCATTATAAGGCTTAGCAGATATGCAGTGAGTTTGGTTTGTACCATGCAACAAAGGTAGCATCCTCTAATGCAACATATATAGATGGAATTATAATGAAGGGGGACCAGGGTACCTCCCAAAAATTCCATGATATTCCTTTTTGTGGAATATTCCTTCCACAGCAAAGCTCATGGCAGACTGCATTTGCTGCATCATGCCTTGGAAAAATAGATACTCAGGAAGAGATCTTATGTAGTGCCCCAGAGTATGGGGGCACCATTGAAGTGTTTAAATAAATATAGTGCCCCTCATATGGTCCCCAGCATGGGCAGTATTAGGGGTATTCTGTAGGGGTCCTTTCCAGTGTTTCTCCCACCCCCCAAAAAAAGGAAAAAAAATACATCAGGCAGGGCAGTACTTATTGTGGATATATAAAAAGAAGTTTTTTTATTTTTCTCCCTGCTGCCTGCTCTGCTCCAATCCATGCCCCCCCCCCCAAGCAGGCAGCAGGCTCATGGAATCCTCCCCATGAGTTGGGACTGCTGTCCCTATCCAAGGTATGGATCTAGGAGCGAATAGTGAATTTAAAAATAAAGTGTGGAAGCCCATTTAGCACGAGTTCGGGATTCCAGAATCCGAACCCCGAGTGCAGCGCTTTTCATATAGCAACTCCCAATTGTTTTTGGGTGATTGCATGCTGGGCTGTGGTAGTGAGCGGACCGCTAGAGTGTGATGGGGACCAGTAGGGCTTACCTGGTGTGTTGAAGCCAGTCCCATCAACTCTGTAGTGGTGCCCCTCCTCCAGCCACTGAAGACTGCTGCATTTCTGCTGTCTGGTTCCTGCAGTCCCTGTTGTCGTGGCAGCGTGAGTTTGCCGTGGTCGTGCTGAAGATAAGATGCCCACGGTCCCCTGTGTCCAGTGTGGGCTCTGTTTTGCCCAGTTTTTTTTTGTGGTTTTGTGCCCCAAAGAAAAGTGGTCCCTCAGAGGTACTGAAGAGCCATGTCACTCTTCCTTAAGACTGTCGGCCCTCCCAAGACCTCCTGCCATCCACCACTTCACCTGCTCCCTTTGCTGTGGTCGCCTTCCCACTGCCAGAGAAGCTCCCGCCTTCCTCTGAAGCATCTTCACCCCGGGCCAGGGCGATGAGTTGGCAGCAACACAGGAAAGTGCTGACTGCCTATGGACATTTTAAAGAAGAAAAAGTTTGTTTTAAAAAATGTTTACTAGCACTTGAGAGCACTGTCAGAGGGATGGGCTAGACGGCCAGGCTAATTTAATTATTCACTGAGCAGCGACACCCAAGGGAAGTGGCCCAGTATAGAGGACTTGGCAAAAGTGGTTAAATATTCAGTAGGAGCAGAGCAAAGGTGGGGCGAGCAAGAGTGATGGACAGGAAGGCCCTGCTCAGGCCTAAGGAACATTTAAAGGGGCTACTCACTGAACGAGCCCTTAAAGGGGTAAAGGCAAGCCCCTGGTTGGTAAAATGATGCTCAATCGAGTAGGCTCAACTTAAAGGGGTACAGGCAAAGCCCACAGATCTGAGAGGGGCCCAAGAGACAAGGTCCTACAGTAAGGAAGGGGCCCAGCCAGTGAGGTTACCCCTACAGTAAGGAAGGGGCACAGCCAGTTAGGTTAGCCCTATAGATTTAATGGGGTCCAGCAGAATAAATTCAGAGGGCTTAGCAAGGCCAGGTGCCCTTCACATTCCCTGTTACACCCTAGTCCTGGACACCTAGTTGGGGTTTTGTTAGCACAGATTTAAAGCGATTGGTTCTGGGGACCCCAGTCTTCCCGTTTGTGTACTGGGACAGCGACTGCGGTCGCATAGGTGGGAAAGGGGTTTTTAAGTATTTACCACCTTCAGACCACCCCATAGGGACAGCCAAGGCAGGAGTTGGCTAGCAGCTCCTTAAATCCCTCTGCTGCTCATCAGCGTATCCACTTCTCCTCTTCAGACTCTTCCCGGTCCCCAGTCTTATGCACTCCCACTGCCTTCTCATCCTTTTCCCTCCTGCTTTCCTCCTCTCCCTTATGACACTTCTTCTGGAGCATTGTGCTCCCACTTGGCTCAGCCATGTACCATGTTTTTGCTAATGTGTATATATTGTTTCTTGTTACCTGTTGCAAAAGTTTGTATCATACTAGTATTTTATTTCAACCTTGTGGTGATGCATATCTTTCTCCCATTGCTATTATTGTTTCTCAGGTGTATATATATTGTAACATTTCATTTCTGCTGTAACCCTATGGCTATACTCTCTGGGTCAACCCTGAAAAAGGGACTAATTGTCTCAGTGGACTTACTGGGTTACCAAACCTCAAATAAACAGGCTAATACCTATTGCGGCAGTAAGGCGATTAAAAGGGTAACTGGGACATTTGGTGTCGCAACAAACCTGCAACCACTTGAACTGTCTACTGATAGTAAACAGTTCAAACAGTTGGCAGACTACCAGTACCTGACTGCAAAGTACAAGAATGGTTTTACTGTTTGCTATTTTCTGGATGGCCTTATTGTGTGCAAATTGCCCCTGCACCAAACAATTGCCCCAATTTGGAATACTTGCCCCAGCTCTTGTCAAGTTGCCTCCAGAACCGAACAACTGCCGCCGATTTGGAATATTTGCCCCTGCTCCTGGCAAGTTTCCTGGGAAGCCGAACACTTGCCCCAGACCTGTTTAACTGCCCCAAACTGGGTTATTTGCTTGTTTGCCCAGGGCACTGTTAAACTGCCCCAGAGCAGATCCCGAGTCTACCAACCAGCTTTGACTGCTAAAGACTTGTGTGCATGGACTCAATCTTCTGCCACTATACTGCACTGCAAGTATTGTCTGTAATCTTATCTCAGTGGAAATAGTCTCCATCCCTCTGAAAAAGACAGAAACAGACTTTGACGGCAGATAAGGACCGCTTGGTCCATCCAGTCTGCCCATTTCCCTACCTACTGGATAAGCTGCAGATCCTAGTTTTACCAACAGCTTACTTCCTCCTACCTCCCACTAGAATTGCCTTATGTCTGTCCCAAGCATTCTTAAAATTCCCCCACTATTGTTGACCCCACGTCCTCCTCAGGAAGGCCGTTCCATGCATCCACTACCCTCAAAGAAGAGATCCTACAGCTTCAATCTTCACCACCACCTTCTGTTTCTGTGCCTGTGATATTGGTTGAAATCTTCTTCACCCAGAGTGTGTTTGTCCTGGAAGAACTACAGCAACGTTCCCTTGTCATTCACCGCAAGTCTTAGTCAATCAAAGCCTAGTGTGATTCGCAGCCGCTGTTTTCTCGTTTTTCTTGGTTCTTGTTCTGGACACTTCAAGATCTCCAGTTGTCATCATCTTGCTATGCTCAGTTTGTTATTTTTCGTCTCTTTTAGGAGTCCCCTGCTTCATCCTGGTTCCTTATCCATTTCTGCTTGCATAAGACTTTCTCCCCAGCTCAGTTTGTCCTTGGCAGCCCTTAGCGGGCTTGTGCCACAGTGTGTTCAGTGGATCATCTGTTTTCTTAAGGATCTTCAGCAGCTCATCTTGTCCTTGGCAGACCTCGCCAAAGTATCTTTTGCAGCTCTTCTGTTTTCTGGCAGCCCTCCAGTGGGTTTGTGCCGAAATCTTGCTCAATTTTGCCCTTCTGTTTTCTGGCAACCTACCAGCAGGCTTGTGCCAGAAATCTGCTCAAGTTCATTCTTCTATACCAGCAGCCTGTGAGAGTGGGTTTTATGCCAATGAACCTATGGTCTGTTTACAAATCTCTCATAACTCCAGTGCCTTCCCCTACAGTGCGAGTTCTATGCATTGCAGGATTCCTCATCTTCATCCCCCTTCATTTCACCCTCAGCTGTGTGCATGAAGACCCCTGCAGGAAGTGGACTCTGATGTTCTTTATTGACTCAAATAGTTGCAACTGTACTACGTAATTCAATACTGCAAGAGCCCCTTGAGGGCTAGCAACTGTCCTATGGTGGTACAATAGGAGTGCTAGGGGTAGAACTGAAATACAGTGGCCTTAGGCTGAGAAGCACCTCTTAAGAGTTTACAGGATTCTTGTTTAGCTGGTGTGATTACAGCACATGAAAATAGTAATCGCTGTTTTGCCTATTTGCTTACTGTTTTACTACCCTTCTTCCCTTGTGACTCTGTTAACCTACCCCTTAGACATCAAAACTCAAGGGATGACTCCTGCCTGTCCTTGTCGGGTGATTCCATCCGCCCATCTAAAGAACCTTCAGCGCCCCCTTGCCATTATACCTGCTGAGGGCGACGCTTGCATTGGTAGTCTGGTGATTTTTGTGAAACAGATTTCTGGTAATTGCACTCATTTCCAGGAAGTACAATAAAAGTACAGTTACGTAAGAACTTCCCGTAACAGCAGATCTTCGAGAGGCGCTCTTGCAGTAGGCTATATAAGGACTGAACCGTCAGGCGCCAGGACCCCATGGAAAATTACTAGCTAGCTGACGTCAGCCGGGACCGTCCCCTGATGTCGGCACACCCCCCACATCAGCCAATGATATAAAAGGGGTGGTCCCCAGTCCCACCTCAGTTCTCCTGCCAGAGACCCAGCCTTTAGAAGGGAAGGAGAACTGAGGAGGTTTGAAATTAAACAAAAGGGTAAGGTAGAAGGAATACCAGAGGGAAGGAGGGAGGGAAAGCAGCACCTCCTGCAAGAGATCCTGTCGAAGATCTACTGTTACGGTTAAGTTCTTGCATAACTGTACTATCTTACTTCAAGTAGGAGCTCTTGCAGCAGGCTGTAACCAGAAGGACAGAGTCCCAAACAGTCAAGAAGAGAGACAGACAGGCATGGGCAGATGCTAAAGGTAGAATAAGATCTTCAGGACAGCAGGCCTTGAAGAACAGCAAGGCCAAAGCCAGCCCTATGCCTAGAAGCAACGTCCAAACTGTAATGTTTGACAAAAATGTGAACAGAACTCCAAGTAGCAGCCACGCCAATATCTGCTGCGGACACATTTTTCAAAGATGTGAAGGAGGTGACAACACCCCTGGTAGAGTGGCCTTTTACCAGGCCTGGTAAAGGCCTGTTGTACTTATGAGAACAGTAAACAATGCAGATAACTAACCACTTAGACAACATCATCTTAGTAACTGGGGCCCCTTCAGATCTTGGGGCAAAGGAAACAAAGGACTGTTTGGTCTTTCTGAAGTGACCGGTGTGGTTAAGCTAATAACCAAGCATCCGGTGGACATCCAGAGTATGAGGTAAAGCCTCCCCTCTGCTGGAATACTCTGGGTAATAAGACCGGTAAATGGATGTCCTGATTCAGAGTAAACTCAGATACCACCATAGGTAGAAACTTAGGATTCAACCTCAAGGACACCCTGTCCTTGTGAAAAACTAAATAAGGCTCTTTACACAGCAGAGCCTGGAGCTCAGAAATTCTATGAGTGGAAGTGACGGCAACTAAAAATAACGCTTTCCATGACAGAAAACACAGCTCATAATCTGTGGCCAGTTCAAAGGGAGGCAAAGTAAGTTTTTCCAACAAACAAAAGGTCCCATGGAGGGAACGGGTCCTGAATGGAATGTTTCAGGTGCAAGATGCACTGCAAAAAGGTGTGGGACAAATCCATCTGGGCAAGGGTCTTGCCCTCCTATTGGTGCATGGTATGTAGAGATGGCAGAAAGGTGTACCTGGATAGAGGAGTAACTCAGACTGGTACTGGATAGAGAGAGGAGATGCTCTAAAATGGAGTTCGCTGGACAGGTGGAAGGGTCAAGGTGGCAGAGCAGAGGCTCAGAGGCAGAATCGCTTCCATTTCATAGTGTATGTGGACCTAGTGGAATGTTTTCTAGCGACCACTAGGACATCAGCTACTCCAGGGGGAATCCCAAATCTGGCAACTGCTAAGTCTGCAGGAGCCATGCATGCAGGTGCAGTAATTTGAGGTCTGGATGGACTAGGGTACCCTGGTCTTGGGAGAGCAACTGTGAGTTCAGAGGCAAAGGAACTGGAGGCTCCACTACTAACTGCTGAAGCAGAGGGAACCAAATCTGATGAGGCCAGTAGGGAGCTATGAGGATCATCTCTCCTCCCTCAGACTCCAGCTTGAGAAGGACCCTCTAGAGTAGCAGGAAGGGAGGGAAAGCATACAGAAACTTCCTTGTCTAACAGAAGGACAACACGCCTCACCAGAAAACACCATGCCCTGGATCTAGCGAGCAGAAACTGGGCAGTTTGGCGTTGAGTGGGGCCACAAAAAGGTCCAACTCTGGCTGCCCTCATCTGTCGAACAGTTGCTCTGCAACTAACTGGAGTAGTTCCCATTTGTGGGCTCTGGACTGAGACCTGCTTAGGCTGTTGGCCAAGGCGTTTTGTTGCCCAGAACATGCACAGCGGTGAGCTCCAGGCAATGCTCCAGTGCCCAATACCAGACTCTCATGGCCTCCCTGCAGAGGGGATACAAATGAGTTCCCCCATGCTTGTTGATGTAAAAATCCACCAACATATTGTCTGTCTGGATTAGGAGAGGGCCTGGGAGAAAGGCCATCTGAAATGCCTGTAGGGCATAAAGGACCGCTCGCATCTCCAGAACACTGATGTGCAGAGTTTGCTCTAAAGGGAGCCATCCTCCCTGGGTCTGCCACTCTGCTAAGTGGGTTCCCCAACACTGACCTGAGGTGTCCGTAGCCAGGACCTGCTGCGGGGACTCCTGTCTGAAGGGGACCCCCCTGGAAAGGTTGACAGGGTCCATCCACCAAGTCAGGGTCCAACGTACTGCGTCGGAGACTTTGACAGGTTGCTCCAGATTATCCGAACGTTGGTCCCACTACACCCCAAGTATTGACTGGATGACCCTCGCATATAAGCAAGCCAAAGAGACAGTCAGAATGGCAGCCGCCATGTGACCTAGCATCCGTAAAAATTTCCTGGCTGAGGCTTGATGAGGACACAATCTGAGCTTGGGACAGAAGGTGGTCCACCCTGTCTGGTGGCATAAAGATTTTGCCCTGTACTGTATCCGGTATCGGTCTGATATATTGGAGTCTCTGGCAGGGCCATGGGGATGACTTTGGCAGATTCAGAGCAATCCCCAGTTCTCTAAAGAGAGTAAAGGTGTCCTGGTGTTTTTAACAGCTGAACCTTTGTTGGTGCTGTCAAAAACCAGTCGTCTAAGTAAGGAAAGATCCAGTGGCCTCTTCTCCTGAAGGATGCAGCAACCACTGCTAGGCACTTGGTGAAGACTTGGAGCCAAGGACAGGCCAAACAGCAGAGCTTGGAACTGATAGTGATGCCCTTTGAAGAGGAAGCGTAGGTTATCTTCTGTGGGGATGGAACATGAGGATGTGAAGGTAGGCACCCTAGCATGTCCAGAGAGCACAGCCAGTCCCCTTGATGAAGAAGGAGAAGTAAGCCTGGGAGAGTGACCATTCTGAACCTTTTGTATTTGATGTACTTGTTCAGATGGCTGAGGTCCAGAATGGGACCAAGATCCCCGGTCTTTTTTGGCACTAGGAAGAAGTGGGAGTAAAATCCCTTTCCCCTCTGACCTGGAGGGACTGGCTCTATGGCATGCTTTTGAAGAAGCACCTGAATTTCCTCTTGGATTAGGGCAATGAGAGACTGAAAGTAGAGGGAGGACACTGGTGGATCTTCTGATGGCCTCCCCAGGAACTCCAGCATATGACCTCTCTCTATGACTTGAAGGACCCACTGGTCTGCAGTTATTTTGTGCCACCACTCCAAATAGAGGGAGAAGCGACCCCCCCACCACCTCCCCAAGGTTCTCTGCTTGGGAAGGGGGATCTGGCAACAAGTCAGGCTGCAACTCCAGAGGTGGGCAGAGTGGCCTGGGAAGACCTGGCAGCTCTGGATGAGGAACGCCTAGGGGTCTGAGAGGTGGTCTTGTGCTTAAAACACCCTCACTGCTGCTGCTCGTTTCGAGATTGCTTTCCAGAGTAACTGCAAAAGGATTGCTTTTAAAGGGTTTCTGGTTGGCCTTGTACATCTTCTGGACCGACCAGATAGCCTTGCCCAAATCTTGGAGATGAGTAATGAGTTTCTCGTCCTCGTCCCCAAAAAAGATCAAGCCTGAAGGTTCTGGGTGAAACACAAGACCCAAAGCCATGAGTGGCGTCAGATACAGATGCCAGTAGCTGCTGCCCTAGCAGCCATATCTGCTTTATTTATAAGAGGCATGCAGAACATGCATGCCTACATCTGAGCCAGACATCAATAGGTCCAAAAGTTCTGCCTTCTGTGGCACATCCGGCAAAGCTTGGACCAACTCCAAGCTTTTTTCCCCACAAGGCATTTTGGTATTGAACCATGTGGGTGAGAAAATTCAAGGTCCTTATAGAACAAGTTGCTGAAGTGTAGACTTTATTGCCTAGCTGGTCCAAGTGCCTGGATTCTTGGTCAGGAGGCTGACTGTCCAGGTGCTTGGGCCTCTTACACCTGTCATGGACCATGGTAATTACCATATTGTCAGACACTGGCTGTTCCACAAGGAAGGGCTCATCCCTAGGTGCCCTGTAGAGCCTATCTGGTTTCTTAGATAAGGCAGAAGAAGAAGAGGGGTGCTTCCAGGTAATCCTAGTAAGGTCCTGAAAGGTGTCTACCAGCTGGGGCACCACTAAAGGCTTAGGCTCCTTTTCTCAAAGGTACTTGGCCAGCCTATGCCACTCTGGATCTAGGTAGTCTCCCAGCCGTTACTGGCCTGGATATGCCTCATGACATCCACAAATGACAGGTTGTCAGGAAGGGACCTATGGGTGGCCTTGTGGTCCAGAGTGGGAGAATGACCCCTGAGTTCAGAGGCTCTGGCGAAGGAGGAGGAAGTCAAGGAGCTGCTCAAGTCCTCAGAGTCAGAGGAGAAAGAGGCGGTCTCATGCCAGCCTCTACACTTCGAGCAGCGTCGGTCTGTGGACCTAGAGGATGAGTGTTGGTGTCTCTGGCCCCTTTGCTTAGATTGGCCCCTATGCCTGTCATCATGATGCAGAGAAGGGCTCTTGGGTGGCACAGTAGGTTCCCTGGGTTCCAGCACGGTCTCCACTAGATTTGGCTCGGAAGGGGGGGGGGGAGAGGAGAGGCTTAGTAGAGAAAATATCACCCTTGACCTCATTACACCAAAAACAGAAACGGTCCTTCACCTCACTAAGTGGGCTCTGAGGGACCGATGGACCAGTGGGTGCCTGGGGCTGAGGGTTAGCAGGTGTCGGGCAGGTTGGCATCTGAAACCTGGGCATCGGGTCCTGGGGAGCTGGAACTTTGGACATCAGGCCCTCCATTGTTGGCATAGAGGAGACAGTCGTGTCTACTGGCAATGCAGGAGGGACCGGCAATGGCTAAGGGGTCACTGGGTTTGACACTGAAGTGCCTGGCGACGAAGGAATGGGCATCTGCTGGCGATGGTCTGGGGACACAGCCAGCGCTGGCTGTGCAGGAGCCAGAGGTGAAGACACTGTGGAACGGGGCAGAGGCATCACAGAAGCCACAGAGGTGGACGCATGCTCCGGGCATCGGGGGGGGCCTTATCCGAAGGCTTAGAGGCTATAGCCAAAGCCAGGCCAGGCAGACAGTGGGTGCTGACCCACCACCCGAAGAAGCACCGGCCGTGCCACTTGAGGAGGAGGCCGAAGACTTGGGATAGCCTTCACCTTCAGGGGCTGCAGGGTCAGGATCTAAGCCCTGGACCCTGACGAACCTTCACCTGCCATCAGCACTAAGGCAGAAGGTCTAGCTGATGGCTGCCCAGAAGAAGCGAGGGCAGACCAGGGAGAATGGTTTAACCTCCCAAGGGAGGAGGAACCAGAGGTGGTCTTCTTGTGAGGAGACACAGAATGGGAGCATTTGCAGGTCTTGTCCTTGTCCCGGGACTTGTGCTTCTCCTGGTGTGGCACTGTCGATGTGGAGGCCCCCCCCCCCCCGAGATGGAGGAGGAGGAGGAGCAAGAAAGGCTCCCCCTCCCACCCAAGGATTGCTTCTGCATGGCGGCAAGCTGCTTCTCAAGAAGGTGGCTTTTAAGGGCCTTCTGGCAGTGAATCCTAGTCCTTTTGTTAAAGCTCTGGGAGTGCAGGCAGGCCTCCGTATTGTGGTATGAGCCTAGGCAGAAGAAGCAGGCCGCATGGCCTTCCCTTGATGGTAGCTGCTTGCCGCACACATACTAGGACTTTCACCACTCAACTGAAGAAGTCAGAGAAGATGACATGCAGAGTGGAGGAAAAAGAAAACACTATTTTGAAAGAAATTAAAAGAAACACGGGTAAATGCGCAATGGTGGTCAACAGTAGCACGAGGCATCCATGGAGTCGATGTGAATGAGGCAATGGCAGGAAAAGAACTGAGGTGGGGCTGGAGACCACCCCTTTTATACCACTGGCTGATGTCAGGGGCAGACTGACGTCAGGGGGTGGTCCCCGCTGTAGACTGCTAGCTAGAAGTCTTCCGTGGGGTCCTGGCACCTGACTGCTTAGTCCCTATGGTTATAGCCTGCTACAAGAGCTCCATCTCAAAGTAAGATGTCTAGATACCACCATTTCATACACCAGCCCTTCACACTTACGGCATAAACCACCTAGTCCCTACTAGAGGATTAGAAGGTAGAACGAGAACCAGGCGCCAGAAATGTTTCTCCTAGTTCTCTAAATCCTCAATGTCCATGAGGTCAGTATATATTCCATTTCACTGTCATCGGTATGACTGACGATGGGAGCTGCAGAATGGATGGGCTATGCCAATGGCGTCTAAGAGGCAGCAATCTGTGACATGATAGTGGAACTCATCAACTGGTGCAGAGTACCAGAAGGTCCTGTCGTCGAAATAACTACCTGCCCTGGTAACCCAGTCAGAATGCACAGAGTCTGAAAACAATGCCAGCTCAGCATGAGCATTGACAGCATCCTACAAAGGGGACAGGACTACCTGCATCGATGGACCCTGGCCTGATGGCGATGGTGTCATAGCATCAATGGCAGCACCTAAACCAAGCCCAACCTTTATGCCTCAACAATGGCTGTGGGGACAGTAGTGAACATCACCAGAGTTGGCATTGATGAGAATATAACCTCTCTCAATGATGACTGGGACCTCTGTGGTGAAGTAGACTTGTCCTTTTCTCTGTGTCTGTGCTTATGGACAGACAGTGAGGTGGCCTGAAATGATGACTGCTCCTTGTTTTGATCTTTAGACTTCAATGGCCACTTCTGGCACAGTGAGGGGTACACATTTTGAGCCCTGTTCCTTCTCTATGGCTTTCAATGTCTTGAGTAAAAGGAAATTCCCTACAGCTTTCTTACAGCATCGTCTCATAGCCTGGTTAAAACCCTGGCAAATCTCACATGTCCTCAGACTGTGTGACAGACCGAAACAGCACACACAAACTGCAAGTGCGTCTTTATAAATTTTATCTCCGCACTTACAATACTGAAATAAAGGCTATTCAACTTCGGAGGCATAGAGAAACAACGAGTTAGAACACCAAGTAAAGTAAAATAAGCAGAAACAGCTAGGTTGGCAGCATTTCCTTCAGCGGGTCCAATGAGGATAATTGATGGAAGGGAATAAACTGAGAATCGGTGGGACTGCCCACGTTTATATACATGTAGATACTGCCTGTTAATGTGGGCAGCTCCTGGCTAGCAAAAGTTCCATGTGGTTCTAATGCTGATGGCTTCTAGTTCCAAAGGTGTGGCCCAATGGAAGAGAGATCCTCAAAGATCACTCATGCTAAGTAGCACTGAAATAGTGCCAAATTAGAGCAAATATGCAAACAAATCTACAAGGTTGGCTCCATGCTCATCACCAAGTAGATGACAATGCTCAGCACAAAGCTTTACACCATATTCTGCACAGCATCATGCTTGGCACCAACATTAGTGTAAATAGTACAGCTGACATCAGTATCAAGCTCAGTACTGACCACGGTACCAAGATCCCTGGCAATAAATACCACCAACTGCAGCAATTGCATCTTGTGGTATGGACATAAACAACAGACTCTCACGAGTCCGAAAATACAGGTTACTCACCTCTAACAGGAGTTCTAGGAATGGTATATGTTGTTCATCCACACTTATTGGCAGGTTCCTTGCCGCTTTAAATCTTGCCGGAAGGTCTTCAAGCTGGCTCCTCCCACCCACCCGGGTGGTAAAACTCTCAGCTCCGCCCCATGATGCCAGATCTGGCCCGCTGGAAGCTCAGGTTGTGCGTCGAAGCCGGGAAGTGCGGGTGTGTCGTGTGGATGAACAACATACACAATTCCTAGAACTCCTGTTACAGGTGAGTAACCTGTATTTCTAGGGACATGGATATGTTGTTCATCCACACTTATTGGCAGACTCCTAGCAGTTCTCCGGGAGGAGGGAGGCAAGGCGCACACCCCCTACTTAGGGAATAAAGACTGGAGAACCGAGGCCCCAAAACCAACATCCCGGCGTGACTCAAGGTCGATGTGGTAATCGTTAATAAAGGTGTGTGCTGACTTCCAGGTAGCAGCCCTGCAGATTTCCTGATAGGGACGTCCCTGGAAGCAGCCACTGATGCAGCAGTATGACGGGTAGAATGAGCTCTTATCCCTCTGGGAGGATCCATGCCCGCCAACTTATAGCAGAAATCTATGCAGGAGGTGACCCACCTGCTTATCGACCACTTGGCTGCAGGTCTGCCAGGTGCGGCTTCAGCGTAGGTGACAAACAGCTGGCGAACCTCTCCCCGAATTTCAGCCATGCGCTCCTTATAATAACAAGCGTCCTTCTAGGGTCCAAAGTATGGAGCCTGTATTCGGCCTCGAGGTGTGACTGGGGTAGAACACCGGCAGAGTCAGCACCTGGTTAAGGTGAAACTCCGACACCACCTTCGGAAGGAATTTGGGTGGGGCGCAGGACAACCTTGTCCTGTGGAAGACCAGGTAAGGAGACTCAATGCAGAGCACCTGGAGTTCTCCCATCCTTCTGGCTGACGTGATAGCCACCAAGAAGGCAGTCTTCCACGACAGGAGAGAGAGTTCACACCTGTGCATTGGTTCGAATGGCTTGCCCATGAGCTTTGCAAGCACCAGCAGTAAATCCAATGGTGGAGGTTCTCGCACGGAGGAAATGTGATCAAGGCCTTTGAAAAGCGCCAGACCACCTTCTCCTGCGCCGACTGCTCCCCTGCCCGCGCCCGGTAAGCAGAGATGGCTGCCAGGTGCACCTTTAGGGTCGTCGACCTAAGCCCTTGACTAGAAAGGGACCATAAATAGTCCAAAATGCTTGCCAAGGAACAGGAGGTAGGGTCCAAGCCCTTACCCTGACACCAAATGGAAAACCTCTTCCATTTGAAGGCATAGCATTTCCTGGTCGACTCCTTACGGGACACCTCAACAACACTGAGGACCTCGTCGGAAAGACCCAAGGCCTGGAACTCTAGCCGCTCAGGAACCAGGCCGTCAGGTGCAGGGATTGAAGGTCCGGATGGAACATCTTCCCCTGATTGACAGAGCAGGTCCGGGCGAGCTGGAAGCTGCCTCAGGAGCCTGTAGCTGAGGTTGAGGAGATCTGGGTACCAGGAGTGGGCCAGTCTGGGGCTATCAGAATCACCTGCGCCTTGTCCCTCCTTGTCTTGAGAAGCACCTTGTGAATCAAGGGAAATGGGGGAAAGGCGTGAAAAGGCCCGGGGTCCACAGCCTCGAGAAGGCATCCCCCTGCAGCGAGCCCTGCTGAAGGGGGCGGGCATGAAACAGCCTCAGCTTCGCATTCTCCCTGGAGGCAAACAGGTCCACCTGAGGTGTGCCCCAGTGGGAGAACAGATCTTGTACTACCTCCGGCAGGAGAGACCACTCATGAGATGCAGCCCCTATCCGGCTCAGGGCATCGGCCAGGGTGTTGGAGGCTCCTGCCACATGAATGGCTAGGAGATCCGCCTCCAGGCTGCTGCAGTGACCAAATGCAGAGAGCTTCCTTGCATAGAAGCATGGGCGCGTCCCTGCCCTGGCGGTTCAGGTAGTACATGGTCGTGGTATTGTCCGTCTGGACTCGGACCACTTGACCCCAGAGAAGCAGGAGCAAAGGCGGTGAGAGCTAGGCGGACCGCTCGAGCTCCAGCAGGTTGATGTGGCATCAGGACTCCCACGGGACCAGAGGCCTGCACTGGTGTTCCCCAGATGGGCACCCCAACCCATCAGAGAGGCATCGGTCGATAGAGAGACCGTCCGGGCGGACAACGGGATGCCCTCCTGCAGATGGGATGGAATGGTCCACCACTGGAGAGCGTTCCATATCTCCTGGGTCACTGTCACTAGCTGGTCCAATGGATCGCAGCGTTGTGACCACCGGCTGGCCAGTCCCCACTGAAGGGGGCGCATGTGCCAGCGTGCCCAACGGACCACGCTGGTACAGGCCGCCATGAGACCCAGGAGGCACAGGAAGTCCCAGGCAGGGCGCGATTGCCCAACCAGAAATGACTGGGCAAAGGAGGTAAGAACCTCGGCCCTGTCTGCCGGGAGCCGTGCTCTGGCTCGAAGAGAGTCGAGCTCTGCCCCGATGAACAGGATCACCTGCTTCGGCTCGAGTTCCGACTTGGCCTCGTTGATGAGAAGGCCGACTTGAGAGCAAACCTGGAGGGCCAGATCTCTGGACTGCTCCACCTCCCGTCTGGAGGGGGCTGCTATCAGCCAATCGTCCAGGTAAGGGTACACCCGGACCCCTCGGCGCCGCAGGAATGCTGTCACCACTGCCATGCATTTGGTGAAGACCCTGGGAGCTGGACATAAGCCGAAGGGCATGGCTTGGAACTCAAAGAGGGATCCTTCCGCTCGAAAGCGGAGGAATCTCCGATGTGACGGACGGATAGGGACGTGAAAGAACGCGTCCTGTAGGTCCAGAGAGCAGAACCACACGCCGTGTTCCAGAGATGGTATTATCTGCGCCAGAGTGACCATTCTGAAGGTCCGAGACCTTAGGAACTTGTTCAGGTCGTGTAGGTCGAGAATGGGGCGCCAGCCCCCCGTCCGTTTCGGAACCAGGAAATACCTGGACACGAACCCCGGGTCTAAAGGGGGGTCCTCTACCTCCGTGATCACCTCCTTTTGGAGGAGGAGGCGATGTCAGCTCGACGAGCCGCCAGTGAGCTCAGCGGACCCCAAAGCCCCCCGAGGTGCAACGGCTCTGAAGGGTGGGGCCTGCTCGAATTCTAGAGGTAGGCCTTTTCCCACCACCTCCAGTACCCACCTGTCCGTGGTAACAGCAGACCAGGTGGAAAGGAAGTGTCTGAGCCGTCCCCCATGGGGAACCAGGGGTGAGGTGACAGGGATGGGGGCGACACCCCTCAGCCCGTCACTGGGCAGGCTTGGAGGAGGGACCGGCCGAGGGACCTCCTGGGCCTTTACCTCCCTGCTTCCTGTTGGAGGAAGCTGACGGCTTGGGTTTGGGATACCAAGCTCGAGCCTGCTGGCCCTGACGCTGGGCCGGGCGTGCCGCGGGCGCAGGACGACGAAAGGGCTTAGGCTGTGGCTTGCGGCCTTTGTCCTTCTGAGCGGAAAAGACAGAGTCCAAGGTAGCATTGGACTTCTCGATCCTCTGCAGGTGACCTTCCACCCCAGGGTCGAAGAGGTCAGTCCCCAAAAAGGGAACATCCGCCAACTTGTGCTGGGTATCCGAGGTAAAGGTGGATATCCTCAGCCAAGCCCGACGACGCATGGCCACTGCGGCCGCCACAGACCTGGCACATGAGTCCCCGATGTCTAACGCAGTCTGGAGCTGCTGTTTAGCCACTGCCCTGCCCTGGTCCTGCACCTGCCTGACCGTAGTCTGCAGATCTGCGGGAAGATGAGGGACAACCTCATCCAGGGAGCCCAACAGGGCGTGAGAAAAATGTGCCATGAGGACGGCCGAACTGGCCTGACGAAGGCTGAGAGAGGACACAGCATAGACTTTTCACCCGGCATAATCCAATTTCCTGGATTCCTTGTCGGGAGGCTTGTCCACATCCCTGGCGTTCCCGGCATGCCGGAAAACGCTGTCGGTAACCAACCCCTCGGCCGAGGGGTGTTCCGAAAAACCGGACAGGGAACTGGTAGGGACCGCATACTTCCTGGCCAACCTGGCGGAAGGCGCAGGGCAGGAAGCAGGACGCTGCCAAAGTTCCAAGGCCGGACCCACTATGGCTTCGGTCACTGGAAAGGCCTCCGTAGGAGAATCCCCTCGGTCCAGAATCTCCGTGAGGGGATACCTGGCCCATTTAGAAACGGGTTCGAGCCTCATCCCGGTGGACTCCAAGATGAGTTGAAGCAACCCTAAGAAGGACGAAGGGCTATCGTCCATTGACTGCCCTCCCGAGGACTCCAAGTCCATGCGCTTGGAGAAGAGGGAGGAACCATCATCGGACTCAGAAGAGTCCTCAAAGAGCTGCCTCGGGCCTGAGCCACCCTCCACCTGCCGAGGTTTATCAGGAGTGAGGGTGACTGACAGCCTATGGAGCAAACCCAAGGCCAACCGAGAATTTTTGGTCGGAGCCCCAACTAATGGCTGTGGAGGCGGAGGTTCCACCAGAATCGGTGGGGCAGCTGGAATTTGCCGAACAACCGGCCTGAGAACAGGCTCCTCGACTACATCGAGGGGTTGTTTCGGCTGCTCCGGTGACAGCCACTTAATGGCCGGGGAAGACGACTGGGTCGGCTTATTCCCGGTCAAAAGGAGCTGTTGCCACATGAGTTCCTCGTACTTCCGACGCAACTTGCACCGAAGCCTCCCCTCGTCCGAGGAAGAGGAAGAGCGGCGGCGCTGCTTGCTGCAGTGCCGAGACCGAGACCGCCTATGGCGGCGGGATCGGTTGGACCGCGTGGATGTCCGAGACTGAGAGTCTCGACTGGGCCGAGGAAGGCGAGGAGAAGTGTCGGAAATCAGCACTCTCCTCAGCTCGGATGATCCCACCGAAGGCTCCGGAACCGGAGGCACAGATGAGCCGACGGGATCCTCAACTCCCACGGTGGAACGGGAGAGAGTTCTCAGCTTCTCCAGCCAACAACCCGTCTAACGGGTCGAGAAAAATCTCGACCGTGTCGGCAGGAGTCTCGATCAACTGGCCTGGCCAGGGGACACCGTGAAGCCAGTGGCGAAGCTGGTCGACCGAAGTCGACTGTCGACAAGGGGAGGGGGATCTTTCCCGCTCCCAAGAGCGTCGACGGAGAGACTTACTTTTGCTCTTTTTGGACCTGGAAAAAGGTCCCGAAGAAGTTGGACCCTCACCTTTCGTTGAGAGGGTCAGACAAAGCTCCTTAAAAGAAGCAGAGTACGAGGCACCGAGAGAGCGCGGGACAAATGCCGCAGCCGAGGTAGAAGCGGCCCGCGCCGCCTCCTCTTCGAGGGCGATCATCTGCTCGAGCTGATCCGCCGAGCCCGCCGCCGCAGACACTGCCAATCGGGCCTCTTTAGATTTCACGGTGGAAATTCTTTCTCGGGGCGCCCCAGTTATGTCGGGCAACCACGGTCTTCAGGGCGTGGGCGAAGGAAGAGCACAAGTCGCGGGCCTGCGGGTCATGCTCAAGGCCCAGGCAGTAGGCATGCGTGAAGTGCGGATCCGTCCTAGACATCTTCTGCCCGTGGGGCACCTCCAAAACCGGGAGTCGATTTGTCCATCGCAGCCACGAGGAGAAGACCACCGAAGTCTTTTTAGCAAAAACCTTTTTGATTTCGAACTTTCAAAGAATTAGGAACCAGTCTTAATCGTAGAGCGTTAAGGAGGGAACCTGAGCTTCCAAGCGGTAAGGAAGATCTGGCGTCATGGGGTGGAGCCGAGAGTTTTACCACCCGGGTGGGTGGGAGGAGCCAGCTTGAAGACCTTCCGGCAAGATTTAAAGTGGCAAGGAACTTGCCAATAAGTGTGGATGAACAACATATCCATGTCCCTAGAACTAGCAGTTTTGTGGCTACAAGAGGAGCATTAGATACATATGTTGGCACCACGCTACTTCAGTACTGACACTGGTACCACGGAGTAAGTCATTGTCACAAGATGACAGAAGCATAAGGATGGGAGACGCTGTAACGTCTGTCACTAGATGGACCACAAGAGTCCTCATTCATGACCCACAGTGTTAAAGAGCAGGTACCTACTGTCTGGCACCCAGCTCCCCTCAAACATATATAATGGTAGAACTGCTCTACTATGTACTGTGCCTGTAATCAGTGAAGCATCAATATATTTGTTTAGATGTTGCTTACTTTCTGGATCATATTGTACCCTGCTGAATGTTCCATCAATATGTTGTAAAGTCAATGATTGTTTTTAATATTATGTTGTATATTTGGCCAAATGTGTGTTTTGTCTCACTGTTCAGGCACTTCAGGTTATGCCAAGATTGGTCTGTGATCTGAACCTCTACTTTGAAAATGTGCTGTTTTGATTGTTATATTAATTAATTCCGGGTCACACCTGAAAAAGGAACCGCAATATCCCCATGGGCCTAACTGGTTAACAAAAATTAATTAATACATAAATAAAATAATTGCCTGCTGTAATCTTTCATGATTCCTAAGTACAGGTATGGTTTCAGAGGACTGGACAGCAGCCAATGTGGTTCCAAACCTGGGCAGCCAGACAGTGTTGGGCAAGATCCTGTAATCCATTATCAAGAGAGGTATACCGCCCCCACACTGATTTATATGGGACAAACTATGACAAACCAGTCTGATCCCCTCTTCTGGAGGGTATTAACAAGGAAGGCAGACTTGGGCAGGGCTGTAGACAGTCCATCTGGACTCTAGCAAGGCTAATTTATCTGAATTTCAGCAAGGACTTGGACACTGTAGCCCATGATAAGATTAGTAGAAAGTACACCAGGGAGATGTACAAGAAGCAAACACAAGGAGGACTGCCAATTGTCTTGGCGCAGTAAGTAGAGGGTTGGAGTGGATGGGCACTAAGAGTGATGAGGGGTACTCAGCAGTGCCCCTCAGGGATAAGTTCTGAGGCCAACATTTTCATCAATACTCAGGAAGCTGGGATCTCCAGCAGGCTACTCAATTTTGCTGATGACACTGAGCTGGCCAAGGCAATGGATTCCCTCAAGGATAAGAACAAACTTCAGGAGGGCTTTAACAAGCTGGTCCTATTCCTACACTCTCTGATTCAATGCAACTCTACACTTTACAGGAAAAACAGAAGTAGGTTATACACACTGTGTGGGGTTCCCCTTGCAGTGGAGGAGGAGGAAAATGACCTGGGGTTATAACAAAGGGCATTAATGTTTTATAAATTACATTTAGAGCATGCAATGGAGACATTAGTAATGGAAGAAAATTTGGGAAGGGGAATGAAAAGTTGGGCTACAAAATCTGTAGAAGACAAACCATGATTCTACTTACCGGTTCCTCCAGATTTTGCAGGCCCTCCAGGTGACAGTGGACCACTGCTAAAGCTAGTAAGGCTCTCTCTTCTGCCTTGGGGACGGACATTGCCATAATAACGGTTGACCAAAAGCTGACGGAGTGCTTCACCCTAGTCCAAGAAAAGTGACAATGTTAACTGGAAAGTCATTAGAAATGTTTAGTCATTCTATTGCTACTGCAGGATCATTCCATGGTTTAATTTTTTAATTTAGTTTTAATATAGTAGAGCAGCATCCCACTTTCAACCTTATACTTGAATGCCCCAAGAGTTTAAATTAATTCAGGTTAGCTTCTCATATTATTCAGTTTATTGAATTCTTGCATCATTTGACAAATTACTGTATTCATCTTTTCATAAAGCACATCTTTTCAAGCATCAACAAATATATTCTGTCAAAGATCAATTGTGGTTGTGTCTCAAAGGGAAGGATGTGGAGGGAAGGAGACAGAGCACAAAAGTAGGAAGGAGACCCAAAGCACAATTACTAGTTATTTTTTCATGAGATGCAGTGAGACCAATATACATCAAATGATGTAATGAAATGTTAATCAAAAGTTAAAATAATTATACAAATGACAGAACCCCTATGAAAGTACAAAAATGTAGATTATACAACAGGCACAAAAAAACAGAATCCTGCATTTTGATTTGCTGGCTGGCGCCTTTTCAGCATTGTAAATCTTCCAATGTACCCACTGGAAAAGGTGCCAGCCACCACTCAGCCCCATCAGGAACTCCATGGCAAATCCCTCCATTCATCGTAAACACACCATTGCCAAACACACGGACGGACGGCGAGATTACCTTGTCATTAACCCGACATCCGATACTCAGTCACTAGCCTCAAAACTTCAAAAAAAAAAGTGCTGCACCATTCTGAAAAAATGAGGCACCCAAAGAAAGAAGAAAATACAGTTCATTCTGCCAACAGCAAAGAAGCTGAAAAAATCCATAACAGTAGCGGTGGCAATCAGCAATCCTGCGGCACATGCACAGAACTCCCAAAAAAATCTGAGCACTACTTCCACACTAAAACAAAGGAGCAGCACGTTTCAAAACAAACGGACATTTTAAATATTTTTTCTCTACAAAAAAACCCAAGCCTTTGTATAACAGCAATATACCACTCCAGGGAGTGGGTATACTAGCAGATTTACCACTTCTGGTGTGGTTAAGTCCCTCGGCTGCGCCTCATGACCGAACCACACCAGCCGTGGTAAATTCACCAGTATACCCACACCCTGTTGGCGTATATTGCTTAAATGATTACTCGCAATGGAATCTCTGCTTTCATTCCAAAAATAAGGTTACAGGCTGCCCTAATGGCACAGTGGCAGAATGTTCTGCTGCCACAAAGGCAACCTGGTTCGGCTACGGAACTGGGCTGCCACGTCAGGCCTGGCTGAGGTAGCGCCCGCTTGGCACTGTACCTCAGTCAGGAAGTGGCAATGATGAGTTCCAGCATCACTGTAAGCCCTACAGATAGGCCAGGCAGCTTGCCTCTCACCGTGGGGACGCTGAGGGTGACTGAGGCACTGCTCATGTCAGAGGGGTGGCAGGAGGAATCAGGAGAAAAACCGGAGCTAAAACTCCCTGCTATCTCAAAGACTGCTCAAAACCAAAACAGGGTATATCCCTGGTATGACAGCAGGGAGCAGGAAAAACAGTAGTCTGAAGAAAAAAAAAAGGTTAAATACAAGTGTGTGCTTGTAAGAGAATCAGTGCTTCCTAATCGTTATGCATTTCTGTAATGTTCTCTTCAGACAGAAATATCACGCACCTACTGTCATTGTTGATCTTCTGGAATATCACCACCACTGATTATCACTCAGGTTTCTAGGGCTAGAAGCACTAGGACCTCACGGAAGCAAGTTTTTGTTTTTTTTTGCAGTGAGGGAACCGATGTTGAGTAGTGATGGCACCTGCACACTTCAAGTAGTACTGCGCATACTTGCCAATAACCGACGCCAGCTCCTGCAGCACTGTTTGCCAGGAGAGAAAAAAGCGGAGAGAAACAAGAGAAATAACTAGAAGCTTTCTAGCCCGAAAGGATATAGGAATTAAAGACCAACATAGAACACGACTACAATCTTAGAACAAGGATGGGATGCACTAGATGACACACGGGTAGAGCTGGGTCTAGAGAGAGCCAGAGCCTCATACCACCAACAACTAGATAAACAAGCATTTGTCAATGCTGAATGTTGCTTGCTTCTATGTGCTGTTTAGGAATTTGGAAGTCATTGGAGTGCAAATAATAAAAATTCGCGAACTTACGAGCGTGCGTAGGAACTGCGCAATGCACGCTCGTAAAACAGTCATTTTTAGGAATTTTTTCACCAAATTTTCAACACAGCCATTTTAAGACCTCTGGTCATGAACAGTATCACTGGGATTTTCTTAATGTGTCCCGTACATTGAGTTCGCACACCGACTGCGCCATTGTGCGCTACATGGGCGGAAACACGTTTTGGGCAGGATGTGAAAAATGACAGCTGCACTGTTCATAAGGAGGTGTGGTAAAATGGCAATGCTGAAAATCTGGAGTGAAACTATTGAAAATTCGCGAACTTACGAGTATGCATAGGAACTGCACAACACACGCTCATAAAACAGTCATTTTTAGGAATTTTTCCACCAAATTTTCAAAATAGGCTTTTTGAGAGCCCACCTTGTGAACACTGGCAGTGTCGTTTCATTAAATCATTCCAGAAAGGTGATTTTGCGCAGTAGCTGCGAAATCACCCTTCGGGCATGAGTAACGCCATGACAGTGACATCATTCATGAGAAGAGGTCCCAAAAACCCCATGTTGAAAATTTGGTGCAAAAATTCCAAAAATGCCTGAGATATGCAATAAACCTATCTATTCCATTATACAGCTTACCGGCATTTCCTCAGTGCGCGGTCGGCTTTTAAGAGTGCAGACGTGTTTCTGGTCCACCGAAGATCACCGTGCCGAGGTCCGGAGGTAAGTATGGGGCAGGCAGGTGTGGGAGGCAGGGGTGCGCAGTGGGTGGGTGCGGGTTGTGGGAGAGGGGGCAGGGAGAAGTGCCGAGGGACAGTTTTTTATTTCCAGGTTGTTTTTTTGTTTTGTTTTGTTTTTAAGGACGACACGGGACGTTTGCCACGCTGGGGTGGGCTCCCAGCGTGGCACAAGACGGCTGGTGGGGAGGGGCGTGGAGCCGATGGGATTGGGCACCCCCATCGGCTACAACACATTTTGCCATGCTGGGGTGGGCTCCCAGTGTGGCACCTGGATGTTTCGGGGGAGAGACAGTGGAGCCGACGGGGATTGGGCATCCCCATCGGCGACAGTATGTGGGGAGATGCTGCAGCCGACGGGGATTGGGCACCCCTGTCGGCCTAACATTCATTTTGCCACGCTGGTGGGCTCCCAGTGTGGCACCTGGATGCTGAAGTGTGTGGAGCCAGCGGAGAGTTGGACACCCCGTCCGGCCGTACAGTGTGGGGAAGGGGGAAGGCACATGAGCACGTAGTGTGCGTGCGTGCACGTGTGTGTGTGTGTGTGTGTGTTGGGGGGGGGAGCTCTGCTCACTCAAGCGGAGCGCTCCCTTACAACTGTATGCCACTGCATTTTCAGCTTGTCAGACAACTGCAGCAGTGATTGGGGAACTGGGGCCGCGCCTGCAAACACACTGACTGCATTGGAAGACGGGCTGACACACCTCCGAAAACTCGGATGATGGCACTATGTTTCTTGCACATGTGTGCAAGCAACATAAAAATGGATAGTGGTCCAGAAAAATAGGGCAGCAGCCCTGAGCATGTGGCTCTGGCAAATGCATGAGAGGGATATGACTCAATCTGCATCATGTCCTACATACTTTGAATCTATTTCCTGTACTCTCCCGGGTCATACCTGAAAATAGGCAATTGTCTTGTCTAATGTACTTACCTGGTCAACAAAAGCTAAATAAATATCCAAGAATGGGACCTCCTTGCAAATGAGATGCCAGTGTGCCAATAACAGATAGATTCCGGAAAAAGGACAACTCCACGCTACCAGATAGAGAAATGACTGAACTCGTGAGTTAACCATATCCTTCATTCTTTACATCAGGGAGAAGAAAGGTGGAACCTACGCATGTTTGGAGTTGCAGGATTGTACAGTCCAAGGGAGTCGAGATGTGTTCATCTCTCCAGATATCCTAAGGGTAGTGGGCCATGGCCCATAAGCACAAAGAGAAGAAAATGGTATATTAAGCAAAGTCTAACAGTCAGGGGAAGGATTACACGAATATGACCTGCTTCTCCTGCAACCACAGGATACACCCTGTGTGAAAGCTAGTGTACTTGATCCAAACAGGTACAGAGCAACAACCCCTACCCCACCCCCCCGTGCAGAAGAGCTGCTCAGTGGCATTAGACTGGAGATTGCCCAGGAAGGACACATGTTGCATTTAGCAACAAACAGGGATATGCCCACATGGGGAGAAAGAAGAGAAGGCAAAAGGGGAGAGAAGCAGACTTCACAAAAAAAAAAAAAAAAATGAAAATCCACCTTTTTCATTGGGGAAAGGACCATACTCCATTTTTTTTTTTTTTTTTTTTTTGAGTGAGAGTAGGGCACAAGAGAGTGCCCTGTTTTTGCCATAGCAGGAGGGAATAAACCCCATAAGACGGTTATGATTGAGGAAATACTCGCAGAAGAAATTTTATGTAGGGCTGATAAGGCAGCTCACCCTGCTGGTGCCGAGACCCTGGCACTGTAGGACCAGTGAAACAAGTACTGCTCAACTAACTAAGGATTTTTGTAGGGTAATAAAGTTTTTGACTCTCAACTTGCGCAAGCAGCATCCTTCAACTCCAAGAACCAACTCTGGTGTCATCTCGCATCCAGGAGCAGCTGTACCAGTCATCAGGTTGCCATTTCTAGCAGACTACATCTCAGTGACCATATGAGGCTGGTCTGCCCATGCCTTGATTGACACCAAAGGAGACATCTCAGTCATCAACACCAACATTCTGAACAAAAGAGCTCTTCGTCAATCACCTCACATCTCAGCAGCCAACTTGAAGCACATTGTCACAGCAAACAATGATATGGTACCTATCACATGTCATCTCCCTCAAACTACATTTTGGCTCACAGGAAGCTACTGTCAAGTTCTACCCGTTGCCTGATCTACAGTCAGTGATTCTTGGCACGAACTTCCTCAAATACTACAAAGCATCCTGGACTTCATTTCAAGCTGTTAGGTGCGTGACATGTGGGTGGATTTGTTGGTGTCAAATTGAAAATCTAGTGAAGACAGAAGGAAGAAACAAAATCTCACCAGTGAGTAACAGTAGGTCTAAATTAATCAACCCTATGCAGAAACGTTAATGTACTCAGCTGTAACCTTCCCAAAAGCACCACTCGGCTTCTCCAAAAGTGTCGTGGACTGGAGAAAAAAGGGCCCTTTTATCGTCTCATCTAGCCTGACATTTTTTTTTTTTTGTATTATTTTATTGTTTTTACAGTAAAAAACGTCTTAATACAATTTCCTCATGCCAGACATCACATTTCAATTCCATCAATACATTCAATGTAACAGTTTTACAAAATCTTGACATTCTGGATTTCGGATATGGGGGTATCCCCACATATGTCCAAAGTAAAGTCCAGAAAATGCTGCACCCTTCATGACTATGTGTGGTCTAACCCACAAGAAAAAGTTCTCTCAGAAAAATGACAACAGCCAGTGTTGTTATGACCCCCAAGTCCATAATGGTAATCCAAGACATTGTTGGTGTTACAGGAAATAGCACTTCCCTTTCAGAGAAATTATACAAGTAACAGTAGTAGTTGTAATTTCGGATGAACTGCAAAAAAACTACATGATATGTTGAAGTTACATCAGCTCCCATACATTTGGTTGCCCTTTATTTATGCCATTTTAAATCGAAACTAACAAAACAGCCTTCTTCAACAAGTGCTCATTTATACATAAAGATCCATCTGAGTCTGAGTCTGAATCTATTTTTTTACCTTGTATTTATGCCCCAAACTACCTCCTCTCTCCACTCTCAGACATCCTCTAACTGCACTCCCTGGTCTCGCCACGGTCTTCCCCTAGAGTACCTATGGTTCCACTAGCCTAGGTACCTGGATAACCCCCCGAGCAGGGTGAGGAGGAACCCCCCCCATGCTTACCTCCCCAGAACCAGCATACTGAGTCGTGGATCCTGTACAACGGGGTCTGCCGCTACGAGCCCGAGACGTACAGAAAGGTGTAGTCGCCTAGGAGAGATGGAGGGTTTTTTCCTTGTTCTCTCTAGACATCAGCGTGCAATGGGGGCCAATGAGCTAGTATGCACATTGAGACGTGCCTCCTGCTCTGCCCCCTGCCGACACCTGCCCAATGCCCTTGCTGGTACTCAGACTACCGCACCTACAACACAGGCTCCCTCAGATGGCAGTATTAAGTAGAGTGTAGAACCCCAAAAAAAAAAAAGAGCAGCCAATGGACACTTCATCCTTCTCCTCCCCAGCCAACCCCCGGCGCACCGGGCCGGCCCCTGCATCCAATTTTAATATAGATATCCAACATAGTATTTAAACATTTGGACTCAGCATGGAAATTAAAATGAGCACTTATTACTGAAGTAACATTTAAGAGGTAAAGTAAGAGTTCAAAACATGCACTAGTTCATGTAGCTTCATCAGAATCAGAGGATTCATGTGCTCCCTTGAACTCCTTTGAAATGGCTGCCACCTTCTTCCCAGCTTCATCTGGATCCATGTACTGAAATGTTTTGCCACCACATTGCACCCTCAAGTGAGTAAGCATTAAGGATGAATGTGCCACCCTCAAGCTTCTCAATTTTGCTCGCACTCCATCAAATTTCTTCCTCCTGGTCCTGTGGCAAATATGTCTGGAAATGGGTGCACAGTGTTGCCTTAAAAGTTAAACGTGTCCACCTCCCTTGCTGTCTGTAGGATGTGGTCTCTAATTGCTGGACTCGTGGTGACAAGCATAATGGTCCTAGGTAAGTTGGCATTGCTTGCAACAGACCGGGGAGAGATGCGGTATGCCTTCAAGAAACAATCAGCTACATGAGGTATTGTCTACTTTAGCGCTTCTAGTAGCCATACTTTGAAAAAAAAAAATCCAGGAGATTCTCTCCTTCACAGTGCTCCAGCAAACCCACCATATGCACATTCGCAGCCCTCAGCGTGTTTACTAATGCTTCAAGCTGATACTGTGTTTGAGCATTTTCCTGCAGAGCTTTAGTTGATGTAGAGAGCGCTTTGATTGCTGCCTATTCCGCTATTGCGGCCGTTTTCATGGCTACTTCAATTTTTGCATCTTGCGCGGCAAAACGGGACAGGATGGATTCCACCTTCATATCTATGACCTTCACGGATAACTAACGCTTCCATGGTGGCTCGGTCCCTGCGCTGGAGATAGGCTGCTGTGTCTGTCTGTGGAAATGTTTCCTGAGGGTGAGTTTTTGAGTCACTTGGCTGGGCTTTATTCATACGCCCTATGATCAAAAATAATAAATTCTGCAGCTCGACATCGGGAACACTGATTACTTATCAAAATTACAACATTTTGCCAGAAATTCTTATTTTAAAGTTGTTTTTTTTTTTTGATCATCATCTCCGATTAGTTCTGAGCTCTCCCTGAACACAACTCATCTGAAGGCATGCTCCGCAACGCCCCCAAGCCTGTCATTTTCTGACCATACTTTCCAACACTGGCACTGAGTGTCTGTGAGGGCAAGGAACTGACAGAAGGTCAGATATTAAATGCAAATAGTGCTGGAAAGTCCAGGAAGGGACAAACAGGGCAAAACTCCACCTAGGTCACCTAAAGAAGGGTTATGGTTTTAGTAAGCCTCAGGGAAGTACTTTTAAGTTTCTAAAAATGTAGATGTGCTCAGAACACCAAATACTGACTGAACAGTGCCAATATTCAGGTGTTGCCCAAGTACCAAACATCCAAATCCATTCAAGCAATGTGTGTTTTGTACTCAGATTTGGTCCACACTGTTACTTTGATCTGATGCTCCCAGAAACTAATCAACTGCACCCATTAATATGTAAGAGCAATCAATAAGGGATGCTGTTGCAGCAGCTCTGTCTCTACCCAACATCAATGTGGTACATCTCATACAACATCTTAGATGGGCACATGCAACTGGGCAGGGGGGGGGCTGGGTGCTGATTTGGCTGGGGTAGCAGTGGGTGGTTTATTACAATGACCCTGATATAAAGTACAATAACCCTGGTATAAAGACAAGCACCTCTCACCCAATATCCACCACTGTGCTTTCCCCAATACTAAAGGGGATACACAATTTACTTGGGGGGGGGGGTGACTGTTTTGAGCAGAAGATACACCGATTATTAGATCAGACATTTATTAACTGATCCCTTAGATCTCAGGCAAGTACCGAGTTCAGAAATGGACTTAGGCGGCCACAAAACTGGGGTGGGGGGCTTCAGCGTCCCACAGGGTGTTCTCTATCTGGTGGGAAGGGTGGCAAAGGCTTGCTGCACTAGCTCCACATGTGGTCTCACAGGTGAAGGGACAGCCAAGCTTAGAAGTGGGTGGGAGGATGTGCATGTGTGCTCCCCCGCATGCTTGCTGTCTGCATGCTTGGGGATATGTTGCATTGTCTTACTGTGAGAAGGGAGGAAACTATCAGTCACAGCAGGATGATGCCAGTCCCCCATAGGCCCTATACCACCAATATAAGAACCCTCCTCCAATGAATATGGATGCAGGGGGGGTATGGGAAACCCTGCAAGGAGGGGGAAAAGGGGTATGTCCCAGAGAAGGCAGGTGATGAGGTAGCGGGGGATGTCCTGCAGACGGGGTCAAGTTGGAGAGATGCATAAAATAAAGAAAATAATGCAGGTAGATAGCAAATATAAATTTCTGTGTAAACAACCACTTCATTGTGGTTCCATGTCAAAATGGCGAATTAATATGGGCGACCGTCAAAACGGAGAAACCATAACAGCGCATTCTATAATGGCTACCGCAAATTACAGCGAAAAACAGATTCAGATAGCTTGTTGCACTAAACCACTACACTTCAAACTGAAAATTGTAGGCAAGTCCTCTCAGGTACTCCAACCGATCCCACTCCAAGTACTCTTCAAGCATCAGACTCAGCTGCTCATTAAGGTCCCGGAACCATCTCCTTCCTGCAGTGGTCCCAGCACCAGACACCAGTTTGTGCTGCCATCCTTACAACTCACAATACCTTAATGCTGCCATTGTTCTGCCTTTATTGATTGGGGGGCTCTGCCCCCAAACCGGACCCCCAGCTATTTCTACATATCTAACTCCGAAGCGCACCTGGATAATGAGGGAATGCACAACCGCCTGGTCGCCGGTATTGTAGTAGCCATTTATTGTCAGTTGCCATTTAATATGTCGCTGTTTATTATATGTAGCCATTGTTGTTTTCGGCATTATGACTTCACCATTTAAGTGTAGCCATAATTGATTCGCCTTTATCACATGCTACCCTTCACTGTACAATACAAAAATCAGAACAATCCAAAACTTGGCAACCAATATCTGCTGATCTGTAGTTTGGGCATTTCTAGGGATAGGTACTGCTCACACCTAGTTTATATATCGTTGTTTAGACAATTTGCACAGGTCTCCATCATTTCCAACATTACTCCCCATGTCCTAGTCTTTACTCCTTATCTTTCCTGAAGAATTTTGTATAAAATGCAAACCAACTTCTACTGTAACTTGTCTGAATCTCAGTCAATGTGCTAAAATTCAGTCAAGTGTCACCAAAGGCGACATGGACATGTGTCAAAGACAACTGATGCTATCTTCAGTTGCATTTTCCTCCCTACAATACTTTGCACTAGGGATTGCCTGCACTGAAAGGATTGTGCTGTGCCCATGTGCTCATTGTATTATACCCAGTAGCCTTAGGCATGAACTCATTTACTTTAGAATGGATCTGTGGAATAAAAATATTGTTACCAAGAAGCTTTCGTGGAATAAAAGTATTGTTACCAAGAAGCTTTCGTATAAGGGCACAGCAGCTTAAGGCACATGCATCCCGCAAAAATCCACCCAAAAACTGCTTTTAAGCTCCAGGTCCCCACCCCTTGTATAGAACTACATACCCTTCTCTGATCTTCCAGTTTCTTCTGTGGCGGGCTTTGATCAAGTTCCTGCAGGTGACATGAGCATGCAGGAAAGAAAAGGTTTTCAAGAGTGTGAATACTGGAAAAAAGGTGCCACCTCCAATCCAACATGCAACAAGCAGTAGTAAGCAGATGGGTATCATGGTGAGAAAAATCGCACAAGACAGAGTAGAGACAGGATTACAAGGTGAAGATACAGGACAGAATTTGTTTTGGTGTTCTATATATTTAAACATAACTTGTGGAGAAAAGATAAATATGATACAGACTACACTGCTCGCGGACTAAACGAGATACTGAACACAACTTTCTACATACTCCTGTAAAGCTTCCTCACATGACCATTTTGAGGCTTCCAGTTTGTACAATTAATTACTGAATAAGGTAAGGAGACAAGGGTTTGCATTAACTTGAAACGTATGCATTTTCGATTCCCTTTCATATCTGCTGTGGTTTTGTAACAAGAGTCCTTTGATTCTTTGACAGAATTAAGTTTTCAAAAGTAACCACAAACCAAACAGGCTTAACCACCTTTTTCGATCTGTACACATGAATTTTTTTTTTTTGCACATAATCTTTAGACTCTTTGGTACACAAATTGGAAATGAACACTTATTTCAGCCTCCAAAACAGGCCACTAAATAAAATTCTCTTACAGATTGAAAGAGACAACTTAATGTTTTCCTGGAGAAAGAAGTGATGATATGGGATTAAATTACAAATTGGGTAAGGTCTGTTTTTGAGTAAATTATCATTTTCAGTTCGAAAATTTCTTATGCTCTTATTAAGGTAATCTGCTACCAATTACTTTTCCAGACAGCTATGTAAAGTAGTCACTGGATATCTCTGCATGACAATTACTGATGTACTATATAAACTATATTTATACTATATAAATGGGATTTCCATTAACTCCAGAGTGAGAATTTGGGCAGTCAGAGAAAATTCTGGTACATGGTTAGCTCTCTCTTAAATCTCTATGCATGCAACTTTAGTATTCACCTGAACACCCCTGCCGGCCCTATAAATGACCTCCTCTGCTGTTGCGGAAGCTTTCGTCATGAAGTTCTCTGACCAGTCAGCCCTTCTCTCCACACTCCCACCCAGTAATCCCACACATGCGGATGCAAGCGCAATCCTCTCACACTCTTCTGCCACCCCAAGCACTACCCCCCGCACCCCCTTTCTACTTCAAGTCCATATCCCCTAAGGAAACTCTCAAGCTTCTACGGGGTTTACCTAATTGAGGAAGCCCTGGCTCCAATGGCCTCTTCCCCGTTTTCCTGAAACTTGTCATCTCTCTGATTTGTAAGCCCCTCACCTTTATGAGACGTTAAACCAAGGTCCCATCTGCCTGGATTGGTGGTAGTTCAGGTGGATGTTAAAGATCCCATGGCACTTATCGAAAAGAGTAGGGGAATTTTCCTGGTGTCCTGGCCAAATTTCCCTCATTCACTAAAAATACCACCAACAGCTTAATCTGGTTCAAGGTCAGTTGGCATTCATCTATATCCCCTCCCCCGGGTCATGCCTGAAAATAGGTAGAATTTGTCTAGTGCACTTACCCGGTCAACAAAAACTAAATAAATAAAAAAAAAATATATATATACACATATTTAATCTTGTCCTGTCTACCTCCACCATGCCTGACTTCTAGAAGTCTGCTAGGGTAATCCCCATTTTCAAATCTGGCGACCCCCACTCCCCTTACAACTACCGGCCCATATCTATTCTCCCCACTTAGGTAAGCTCCTAGGAAAGGTCGTCCACCACCAACTATCCGACTATCTCACTAAATACAATCTCTGATGCAGCCAGCAACATGGCTTCTGCAAGCATCATAGTACATCAACTGTCCTGGCTCTTTACACTGATCACATTCTCTCCAACATGGACCGTGGATGCACCACAGGCGCTGTCTTCGGTGACCTAGCTAAAGCTTTTGATATAGTTAACCACTCACTCTTCCTCTCTAAGCTATCCGCACTCACTTGCTCTGCTGAGACAACTGACTGGTTCAGAAACTATCTTTCCGGACGTTCTCAAACTGTCTGCGTTGGCACTTCCTCTTCCCCATCACTGTCAGTCACTTTGGAAGTCCCCCAGGGCTCTACTCTGGGCCCCTTACTATTCTCTATATTTGTCAACTCCTACCCACAGACAGTTTTGCTTGCAACTCCCTACTTTATGTTGATGATCCTGTCATCTACTTCAGTGACAAATTCCTCCCTTGTATATCATCCGTCCTAACCCAAAACTACTGTGCGGCCTTCAACTGATTTTCATCTAATCTGCAGCTGGTTAATGCTAAATAAACCAAGGCTATGCTGTTTAGGTCGAAACTGCTTCTTGCCAAAACCCTCTGTGCTAACTCCCTCTCCTCGTTCACCCCCCTGAAGGCCCTGCCCTCGAATGCGTTCACTTGTTTAAATATCTGGGGGTGCTGCTTGATGCCTCTCTCATCTTCCACGGCCACATACACATTGTCAGCAGGGTTAATCAGAAGTTAGGTGCTGCCTATTGCACAAAACCTTCTTCACTAAGGAAGCTCGCCTAGCTATAATCATGGACAATCTGTGACTGGGTCGTGCCTGTAAACAGTCCACTGGACCAGTGCATCTACCCAGTTATCAAAGTCATAAATAAATATGTACCGCAAACATACAAAACTTTGGGGTGTATCCTATGCATATACAGTATTCCTGGTAGGATGGTTAACAAAAAATGCCTGGCTTCCAGCCATCAGATACAGCAAATACACACTACTTCTATATTCTGAAATTAGAAGCAGCAGGCTACTGCATGTCTAATGGTCTGCTGCAAAAGGAAGGGCCTTCCTTTTTTTGGGTGACAATAGCCTTCTGTGGCAAGGGACACCTGTACGGCCAGGATGGGCTACACATGTGCACAGCAGGAGTGGGTGTACTGATCAGGAAAGTGGACAGGGCACTCAGGAGGGTTTAAACTAGAGAATGGGGGTGGAAGGGGCCGATCACCATATAAAAGACGCAGATGTAGAGGATCACACCAAAGGAAGGCAGCAGAGTTAGGGAGCACCAGAAGAGGAGCAACTATCCTCACTTTCATGTAGGCCAATATAAGGAGCACAACCAGCAAAATCGGCAACCTCAAAGATCTGCACCACTTCTAAGGCCAAGACTTAGTGGCACTCAGAGTCTTGTGGGAAAGAATGACTGTACACCAAGTTAAAGGTATACAGATTATTTTGAAGATATATGCTAGACATGAAAAGGGGTGGGGGTGGCTCTCTTAGTGAGAGAGTTACAGTGGAGTATACAGAGGTCATAAGGGGACAGTTATACAGAATTCAAATAGGCTGCGCTGGGGAAAAGGGGCAAAAGAGCCATCCTGGGAAAGTGCTACAGGCCCCCAAACAGCCAAGACCACCATAGAAACATAGACTTTGACGGCAGATAAGGACCACTTGGCCCACCTAGTCTGCCTATTTCCCTACCTACTGGATAACCTGCAGATCCTAGTTAACCAACAGCCTATTTCTTCCTATCCACTACAAGAATTGTCTTATGTCTGTCCCATGCATCCTTGAATTCTCCCACAGTTTTAGACCCCACAACCTCCTCAGGACGGCTGTTCCATGCGTTCACCATCCTCTCTGTGAAAAAAATACTTCCTCACATTGCCCCGAGCCGTCCCGCCTCTATCTTCAAATTGTGTCCCCTTGTTCTTGCACATCTTTTTTTCTGAAAGATGCTACCCTCTTGGACCTTGTTGATTCCACTGAAGTACTTAAAAGTTTCTATCATGTCCCCCCTCTCCCTCCTTTCCTCAAGGGCATACGTATTAAGCTCCTTTAGTCTCTCCTCATATGGCTTCTCTTACAGACCCTGCACCATTTTAGTTGCCCTCCACTGGACCACCTCCATCCTGTCTATGTCCTTGCAGAGATGGGGTCTCCAGAACTGGACACAGTACTCCAGATGGGGTCTCACCAGCTATCTGTACAGAGGAATAACAACTTCCTTTCTTCTGCTGGTGATGCCTCTCCCTATACATCCCAGTATCCCCCCATACCTCCCTACTGCCTTCTCACATTGCTTGCCAACCTTAAGGTCATCTGATATGATTACCCCCCCATTGTGTAATCTTCCCCTGGGTTTTTATTTCCCAGGTGCATTATTTTGCACTTCTTTGCACTGAATCCAAGCAGTCATACTTCTGACCATTCCTCCAAACTTGCCAAGTTCCTTCTCATCCTTTCCATGCCTCCTTGTGTATCAACCCTGTTGCAGATCTTTGTGTCATCTGCAAAGAGGCATACTTTTCCTTCTGGTCCCTCTGCAATGTCACTTATAAAGACATTACAAAGGACTGGGCCCAGTACTGAACCCTGCGGTACCCCACTAGTAACCCCGCTTTCTTCAGAGTGGGCTCAGTTTACAATTACCTTCTGTGTCCTGTTGTCTAGATAATGTTTTACCCAGGCTACCACCCTGGGAGCCACTCCCAGGCTAGTTAATTTGTTTATGAATCGTTTGTGTAGGACTGTGTCAAATGCCTTGCTAAAGTCTAAGCAGGCGATGTCCACAGCCCTCCCTCCATGATGCCCAACTGGCAGAAGAAATTATTACAGCAACCAAATTTGATTACTGTTGTGATCCTGGGGAGACTTCAATCTGCTGGGCATAAAATGACATCTTGAAAAGGCTAATGGCAGGGTTGCCGTCCCCCTTCAAACATTAATTTATATAAGAACATGTCCAACAGGGGGTTAGGTTTGAAGCTACACTTGACCTTGTTCTCAGCGGTGGGGGTTGGGGTCACCTCCAGGGTTAATGTCAAGGAACAGGTTGGAGGAGGAGACCACAACCAGGTAAACCTCTCCCTGATGACAATGAAGATTATCCGTCTCAGCCACTGGAACATGAAACTTTAGAAAGGTGGACTTTGCCAAATCAAAGGATCTTGTTTTAAAGGGTCTGGAGCAGCTCAAGGAGGCTGGTACTGCAGAGTACATGGTGGATTAATTGAAAAAGGTACCTGAAGCAGCCACAAAGGTCTGTATCCCTATAAGCAACTATGGAAAATGGCTAAGAAGTGTCCCCTCTGGCTCGACAGGGACTGAAAGCAACCAGTTCTGAACATAAAGAAGTTCTATGACCCCTGGAAAGAGACTGGCTGCCACCAGGAAAAAGGGGAATACAGAGAGGCATTTAGACACTGCAAGACCAGAATTAAGGAAACTAAGGAAGGGCCAGAAGACAGGGCAGCAGTGGGAGAAGCAGACAACACAAAAACTGCCTTACAGTTTAGAAATGGAAGGGAACATGTGAAGAAAGGGCCTGGGCCATTAAACATGGGCTGATGGGTAGAACCTGCAATAGAGCCAGGGGCAATGACAGAGATGCTGAATGAAACCTTTGCTTTGGAGTTCAAGAAATGGCCACTCATAGGCATGGGGGAGGGAAAGGTGGCTTCTTGGGAGGACCACTGTCATCAGGGGTAGTCATAAATTTATTTATTTAGTTTTTGTTGACTGGGTAAGTGCACTAGACAAATCCTGCCTATTTTCAGGCACGACCCGGGGAAGGGGGATACAGATGAATGCCAACTGACCTTGAACCAGATTAAGCTGTTGGTGGTATTTTTAGTGAATGAGGGAAATTTGGCCAGGACACCAGGGAAATTCCTCTACTCTTTTCGATAAGTGCCATGGGATCTTTAAGATCTACCTGAACTACCACCAATCCAGGCAGATGGGACCTTGGTTTAACGTCTGTGTACATCATGCCCGCTCTGATAGCGAACTGTACCTGGCATTAACTTCAGCTCATACTGGAGATGTGAGAACAATTAACTGGGCCTCTTGCAGTAACTGTCATGAGTTTATCAGGACAGATGTGGTGTGGGAGTACTGGAAAATTACCAGCATGGTCTCCTTTTCCAAGAAAAGAGCAAATTGGACCTGAGCAATTACAGGTCAGACAGCTTCACATCTGTACTAGACAAGGTCCTGGAATTCATGATCAAGGATAGAATAATGCAGCACTTACTTAATGCCAAGGTTCTCTGCCCTCCTCTCAAAGCTTTATGAAGGAGAGATTGGGCTAAACCAACCTGATTGCCTTCAAGTGGGAGATCAGGGAGGTAGACCGGGGCATGAGAATAGACAGCCTTTCTGGACTTTAACAAGGTGTTTGAGACTGTGGCGCAGTACATGTTTTACAGCCAAGTACACCAGTGTGGTATACATTATGCACACACATAGTGGACTGCAAACTAGCCACGGGGCAGGAAGGAACAGAGGACTGTGGTGAAAAGGCTCTGCTGCTGAATCACTGTTCAATATTTTCATCCATGATCCGAAGCTGGGGTCTCCAGCAGGATGAAGAAGTCTTCTGATAACACTAAGCTGGCCAAGATATGGTTGAGTTGAGGATGAGGCCAATTTTCATTGTGACCTGCATGAGCCTAGAAACTCAGATTCAATACAGTCAAAATGTATGTTGTTACACCTGGAGAGAAAAAACTGAGCTAGGACCAACCTACACACAATGTGAGGCTCTACTTGCTGCAACATGGTATTAAAATTACTTGAGCCATAACAAAGGACTGCTGCATGACAAGCAGTGTGAAGCTGCTGTCCAGAGGGTTGGAACTAACATTTAGAATTACTCCAACCCCCCCACCCACACACACTTTCTGTTTTGGTACATAACTGACAAAGCAGCAGTGCTACAAAATGGAGCATAACATTTGACCCTACTTCCCCCACTATAAAAGATTCCATGCACCTTCCAGTTTTTTTTGGTGGTACAATTTTTTAATTCCATCACAATTTGGGTATTTTATAAATATTTTGAGTTTTTTGTCAAGAAAAAAAGATGGGTGCCACATTTTGCATAGAAATAGCATTGCAGACCTGGCAAGGGTTAGGACTGAAAAATAAAGGCTCATGGTGCGCAACATAGGTGGAACCTAGGCAAGTACATTTGACAGGTATGCCAATGTGTTTCTTTAATTGTAGCTGAAACTAGCTTTTTTGGAAAAGCAGTTTTCACTGCACTGCTGCTATAAAGGAGCCACCCAGTCAGACACGGCTTAAAGAGCACCTTTTTTTCCTATAAAAACAACAGAGCTCCCTTGTCTCGTCGGGAGCTCCTCCAGGCTAGTCTTTTTTTCTCTACAGTTGCAAAAGGAAGGAAACATAATTTGCCACCGAAGGGCTAGCCATATGATGTCTCTCTCTCCACTTCCCGTATCTCCAATCCGCTCCCACGCCCTAACCTACTGTGACGTTTTTATAGCTGAGCGCAGGGGCATGCTCCATTCACTTGAATGGAGTCTCTTTTTCAAACGCAATTTCCCTGATTGTATAAGGTCAGTCAGTATAAGGGCACAATCGAGCAATCTTGATAGACCATAAGGCCTTTATCTGCTAGCAATTTTGTATGTTCGTATGACTGTAAGTCGGGTTTTGGTACCTATTTATTTTATTTTGTTTAGTTTTTGTTAACCAGGTAGGGGCACTAGACACGGAGATACCGGAGCATTAAGGATCCCTCTTGTGCTCGCGGATAATTACGGCAGTTTCAGATGCCACTCACATAGCACTGCTCCGCACATCACAGCATCGGAGGTCAGCAGTACACGCACATCATGACCGGTACATTGAAATAACTAGGAAACTATATAAAGCAAAATACGGAGGGGCGTGGGGGGCAGAGCCCCCCAAATACAAAAAAGACCACCAAATTGATAGAATAATGTTTAAGGGCACAACTACTTCATTGGTGCACCCGGGGGCCGTGGGGAGCAGAACGCCCCCAGATAAAGTAATTTTTATAATTCTCCGACAATTAGCAGCAAGATGTTTGGAGGTCTAGGACTTGCAACAAAAGTTTACAGACACTTAAATCATTACCGGCTGCAGCTTCTGCCCGCACCTTGGGATAAACATTTTACTGAGACTAATACAGTGCAGAATAGCGGAATGTCTTGTTTGTTTTAGACCTTTTTGAGCTTGCGCAATACTGCATTTCGTACTTTTCAAAGTGTGTGACTATACTGTATGCAATACATAGCGTGTTGCAAAATTTGGAGTGTCTTTGTATGCCATTTCAGTCTGTGGAGGTGTGTGTGTGAAGTTGCTAGAACCTTAAGTACCGTACTGCACATAAATATTTTTTTCATGCAAGCGGGGACCTTAATCCTCCGGTACTGCCCTAGACACTAGAGTGACTATTTTCAGGCACGACCCAGGAGGTTACAAGGTACAGGTGGGCAATTTTGAGACAGATAACAATGAATAACAGATCTGATACAATACAGAATACAAGGTTACAACAATTTCAATGGGTAACATGTTTACAGAAGATATAGATGCAAAAATCCAGGTATGCTAAAACAAAGGACAAAAGACCAGATAATTCAAGTTTAAGTGCCAAGGCAAATACTGCCTGACACGGCTGAGGAACAGGATGTTAGTAAAATATAGTGATAGAATCCTATTTCAGGAGTAGATAGAAACAAACCCATTTAAAGAACTAGCATGAGAGGGGAAAGGAAAGAGGATGAGGGGAGGGGGGCGATTAGTGTAACAGGCACGGCATAAAAGAGAACAGAGTCGGAGTGAGCCCATGTGGGATAGACTTAGGACCAGGGCATGATGTGGCAGAGGCGAGTGGTTTAGGGAGGTCTGAAACAGGTACAGGGGGCACACTTGGGTTAATATCCCAGTACTGACACTGTAGTGCAGCATGAGAGGGGTGCTGCACTTCTGAGGTGCCATCTTTCGGATAAGACATTAAACTGAGGTCCCATCTGCCTGGACTGGTGGTCGTTCAGGTGGATGTTGAAGATCCCATGGCACTTATCGAAAAGAGTAGGGGAATTTCCCCGGTGTCCTGGCCAACCTTCCCTCATTCACTAAAAATACCACCAACAGCCTAATCTGGTTCAAGGTCAGCTGGCATTCATCTGTATTCCCCTCCCCTGGGTCGTGCCTGAAAATAGGCAGGATTTGTCTAGTGCACTTACCCGGTCAACAAAAACGAAATAAATAAAAGTAAAAATAATTCTTAAGAAAGGACCGATGCCGCTTTTTGAAAAGTGCATGACTGGGTGCACTATGGACATCCAGTGGCAGGGAGTTCTAGTAGCATGGGGCTATAATAGAGAAAGCACCAGGAGCATTTGTTGTTTTAGCCCATGGCATTTGTAAAAAGGACTTTTCAGAGAACCGTAGCCCATAGGAAGATGTTTAAGAGCACAGTATGGAGGCAAGCTCATCAGGTATAGTGGATCTGATAATATCTGTCAAAGACCCTAGTGCGAGGAGACGGTGAGCTGAAGGGGAGAGCCAGTTGAGACCATAGGAAAGTTGACAGTGATGCTTTAGGCATGGGGATGAGGAGGCAAAATGACAGATATTATTATATGCTGTATCCCATTTCTTGAGGGCAGTGTTTGTGGCACTAACAGATGTGACAGCACCATATGTGAGTGCAAGAAGAAGAATGTCCCAGGCAATGGCCAGTCTAGCCGAGGGAGTGAGGGAATGGCTCATCCTGTACACAGTGCACATTTTAATATTAACAAATTTCGTTGTGAGCTGGATATGGAGGTCAAAGTTCAATGACTCATCAAAGACAACTCAGATATCTGAAGGCACTGACCTTCTCTAGAAGGGTGCCATCAGGGCACAGGATCCTAAATTGGTAACGGCATGTTTTTAGTTTGGTCCCAGATCTAAAAACACATTGATTGTGTTTTGCTCACATTGAGTAGCAGCTTATGTTTGGAGAGCCACTGTTGGATGCTGATCTCTGATATCAATCAATCAATCAAATTATTTATCCAGGCGGACACCACTGAGCAAGCTCATTTACAAGGTGGACCTGCATTACACAAGTCAAGTAACAATGCATTTATTTACAGACAAATAGACAGTAGATGCAAGAGTACAACAGTACAGGTAGGCCTGCAATAGACAGGATAAGTAAAAATACATTTGGGTTCAGGTAAAGACAGTCGGTAAGGGTATACATAACAATAGGGTAGCAAGTCAGTAAAATTTATACTAGATACAACAACATACATGGTTTAGTATTCCTGTAAGGTAAAGGCATTATAGTCCAGCGAAGAGATTAGGTAAAGTGAATGCTACAAGAGAAGAAACATACATAGTCCGTTTAAAAAGACCCAGGCGTATCAAGGGGGAGACGTGTCTGGAGAAGTGGGCAGCCAGTGGGGGGGGTCTGGAACTGGGATAATACTAGGAGTGAAGGAATGAGATGCTGTGGGTATACAAGGAATAGGTGGATGAGGGAGGGTGAGATTTAGGGCGGTAGATAAGTAGGTGGCTCAGGGACAAGTTATGCACTGACACAAGAAGAAAGGAGGATGGGAAAAGCAGGGAGGATGTGGAAGGGGGGCTGTAAGTAAGCTAGGTAAGGTATATGTCTAGCTAGATATGGTACTGGAGCGGGAATAAAGTACCAGATCATTAGCGTAGAGAATGAAGGAGCAGAAGGGTGTGACCGATACAATCTGATTTATAAGGAAGGAAAAGAGTAGAGGACCCAGGATGGAGCTCTGCTGAATGCCAATGTTTATTGTAGTATGCTCTGATACAGCAGAGTTAAACTTGACAACCTGACCCCTATTTGTGAGGTAACTACAAAAGCAGTCAACTGTCGGCTGTGAGAAGCCAAGGGATCTAAGACAGGAGAGAAGAAGTGGGTGATCCACAAGATCGAAGGTTTCGTGAGGTCAATGAAAATTGCACCTATTAAAGAGTTGGAGTCTATATCAGTTAGAACATCATTTGTGAGCTGGAGTAGGGCACTGGAGGTGCTGTGACCCTTGCGAAAGCCATGTTACTTGGCAAAGAGGAGACTGTGCTTAGCAAGATGGTCTAGAGTTTGGGCTGCCACTAGCTTTTCAAGTAGTTTGCTCAAAACAGAGTATGGAAATGGGTTGGTAATTAGAGACAATCTTTCCATCTCCTTTCTTAAAAACTGGAGTTACTCTACCAATTTTTCAGATATCTGGGACATAATTATGACAGAGTGATAATATGAAAATTTTAGACAGGGGCCCAGCTAAAAAGGGGGCAGCCAGTTTTAGGAGTTTGGGCTCTAGGCTATCAGAGCCAACACTAGTGGTGTCAGAGATTTTATTTAAGAGTTTGAAGACTTCAGATTTTGTAATCACTCGAAGCAAAAAAGGTGGGTAGGGCAGTTGAGGGTCATCAGGGAGTAGGTGCTGTGTAGTAGGCGTGGAAGAGAATGAGAAGGTGAAAGCAGCAAGATTTGAAAAGTGTTTATTGAAAGCGTTAGCAATGGTATGAGGATCATTGCAGTGAGCTCCAGTTAGCAGCATATAATTGCCCGGGTTCATCTAATAAGGCTCTTGTTAGTCGAACCCTGGCATCAATGGATACCAGAACACGATTTACAATTGGGAAGATACATCTGAAAAAGGCAGCCCATTCAAGTGAATGGGTACACTACGCTTCCGACCTATAAAGGCGACCAGAGCATGAGGGGATCAGAGGCTCAGGATGTGGAGGGATTGTGCAGCTAGCCCTTCAAGGGCAAATTCCGATACCTTCCTTTTGCAGCTGTAGAAAAATAAAAAGATTAGCCCGGAGGAGCTCCTTGCTTGTTGTTTTCTGTCTTTCACAACATGGGGAAAGGTGCTCTAACTTTCTGAACTGGCAGCACTACCACATCCTACATACTTAACAGAACTTTTTTTTTTTTTTTAGCAATTTATCCTTTTGTTGTGATACCACTTAAATGTAGCTCACCATTTCATGTCTGATCACTCACCTTTCAATGACATGAGACCTATCTCCTGGTAGTCATCTCTACTGTATTTAATTGATTCATCTACATCCTCCACCTTGTTAATCTGGGATCAACAAATTCTTGTATATATTCTGAAATGCTCTTTATTTTTCTCTGCACATGATGGAGACCTGGGAGATCTCAAAAGCTTGTGTCAAATATGTTCAGTTAGTTTAATGAAAGGTAGTAACATAAAACTGTACTCATGTTTCCCTAGACTAACACAGCACCACAGACCTGCAACAGTTCTTGGCTACTCAATACAAGGAGGGCATTGTTGGTCAAGGGGGTGCAATTTAGGGCCTTTAAACTGATTAGGGATATGGAGGGCAAAACCTATGAGAAGAGGCTGGTGGCCCTTCACATATTTAGGCTGGAGAAAAGAAGGCAGAAAGGAACATGATCTCAGTCTTCCACATACTTTAGTGCACCAACAGGAGTTAACAGAGGAAGAGTTTATTTAGTTTGCTCTAGCAGTATGCTGGGACATGCCTGGACGCTCAGAGGTGGTAAAATGGGGTGGGGGGTAACATTACGTGGCATTTCACCCGGAAGGTTGTGAAACTATAAAATAGCCTACTGCATAGACAGTAGACACATTAAAGGGGAACAGCTACCACCAAGGGCTCCCATACTCAAGCGGGGAGCTGGTCCGAATGTGTACTTTGTGTGCAAAAACATTCTTGGTTTATTTTCCGTTTACTGTGATACAGTAAACTGTAATGGACTAATTTTTTTATTAGCTGTAGGCTGACATCTTATGTTACCACAAATCCCAGAATCCCCTGCAGATTACATCAGAGCATCAAGGCAGGAGTGAGAAGATTCACTAGCCCACAGTGCATGTTAAGAGTTTATATAAGCTCTGATCTTTTGTTTGCTAGTCCCACTGTCCTCCATGGGCTATATACAGTCAGAGGACTGTACAGATACCTTGGAGAAAAGTCATCCCAAAAAAAACATTTGACTGGAGATTATAAAAACTTTAATATGCACTGCAGGCTACTAAATCTTCCACTGCTGCCTACTGCTCTGATGTCAGCTGCAGAGGATTCTGGGATTTGCAGTAAAAGAATATGTCAGCCTACAAGTAAGCAAACGGAGTCTGATATAATCTACTATACCACAGTAAACAGTAAGTAAATCAAAATGTTTCTGCCCACAATATACACACTGGGACTAGCTACACACTTGAGTGTGGGGTCCTTTGGTCTGTCTGCTCCCTTTTAAGACAATACTGGCTTTCAAAGTAAGCCTGGACAAATTTCTGCTTCCCAACAGAATCACAGGGTACCCAAAGCAGTAGAATGGTTGAAGAATCACCTTAAATTTATACATGTTTCCACAGCATATAGTACTTGTCTATCCCTACTTATGAATGATGCACAGGGAGCAGGTGGGGAAGCCTTACCTACTGGACCTAGAGTTCCTTCTGACCTTAAACTGTGTCCTGGGGTGGCAATTCCACCACCTTCAAATAATAGAGATTAGAGTTCCACCTCAAACATTTCCCATCTAACCAAGGATGGCAGTTTCTTCAAAATATACACAATATACACAGACCACACAGTAACAGAAGATTCTGGCCCAGATCAAATAAATACAAACAGTAAAAAAGGGGAGTGGGGCTTAAGTGGCTAGTTCTTTAAAATGTAAAGAAAAACAGAGAAGCAAGCTTTGTGGACAGTTAAACATCAAAAGCAACAAGTGAGCCTGTTTCAACTCACCAGTTAGGTTATGTATTTCTTAAATGTAAATAATCACTAAGCCCAAATAAGCACCTTGGTGCTTGGTGATTTTAACTAAACAATAAATGAAACCTTCTGGTAAGTTGAGACTGGCTTAATTCTTGCTTCTGATGATTACAGTAAGTCAGCCATATTTCATTAGTACTGTACCATATTATTACAGCCAGAACTATGCATCGAAACAGGAGTTTTCCTTCAGCTACGGTTATACAGATTTAATGGAAACAACAATGAAGTTCAGCAAATGCAGTATGATTTACGTCCAGTTATTAGATTTGGTTACACATTATATATACACATACAGACATTCTGTACATCAGACTGTAGTGCAGCTAGCAAGATCTTGGGACACACATATTTGTTAATGACACAAATATGTGTGTGCTGTCACACACCTCTTCAGGGTTTTCCACTTCTGAAGGCTGGGAGAGCTAATTGGGAATAAAATTAAGATAATTATTTCTGGCAAAGTAATTGCTCATCGCCCATCATGAGAAGACAGAACAAACATGAATAAGTTAGCTGTTTGACATTGCTGGAGACATGACACTGACAAAGTTCTGGTGGCTAGTATAGAATTTATTATGGTCAATCTGCATCAGAATTTACAGAGCAGTTATTTTCTGCAGCAGACATTGGGATCCAACTCTGCCCTACCGCTGACTAGCTACTCGGAGATCAAAGCTTTCAGAAATCACTTATCTGAGTGCAGTTTGAGATGTTAACGTTTTGCAAACTTTTTATATAGCTCTCAATCCCTTTCATCCATCATGCTCCCTGGGCCTACTGGTGTCCTGCCAGCCCCAACAAAAACTACACAACTCCTTACATGCAGCAAGAGGCTTGAGAGTACTGGCTACCATTACTGAGGCCGCAGAAGTGGGATTTTCTCCTGTAGCCATCCCCTTCCCACACTGCACCACCTCATGTATGTGACGGGCCTTGCTGGCTGCAGCATCCCTATTTCAGTCAAACAACCTCTTTGGCCCACCACAAGAGGTGTTAGTCTCACAATGTAGCACTCCTTCATCACAGCCAATCAGCTGCTGGCATTCTGGGCTCACTTCTGAACCTGGATCACCAGCGACTCTATATGATGCACTATGACTGGAACACTGGGAGGCCCCAAATTACTTGCTTGTAGCCATAGTTTCATTACGAACATTCAGTTCACATCCACACTTAGGCATTCTTCCACTCAGCATGTTCTGTCAACAGGACAGTCTTCAAGTTCGACTTTTCCTACAACCCACCGATGTGTTCCTCTAGCTCCATACTCTTGAACTCAGATCTACAGGCTGCAACAGGAATCTGAAGCAAGCCTTGCCAAGGGCGGTCGGTTGGATTGTGTGGTTATGAATAGAATACCAGCAATAGAAAGAAACAAGGTGACACGTACTCCTTATCCGTGTGTCTGGAGCACTCCAATCATGGTCTCTGCTTTGCTCCACGAATGCAGACTTGTTAGTCACTATCAAGGTATGCCTTGAAAAAGCACAAGTGTAAAATGTCAGTTTTGTCTTGTGTTGCTCTGCCAAGTCTTTTTACTGTTTATTATTACTGCTGCCTCTTGCACTAAATATTTTTTGCTACTAATAACTGTTTTTGTGCCTTTATTGTAGTGGGTGTTTTGAGCTTGGGTGTTTGTGTCCTGGGTCCACTGTTCTCCAGTCTCCTTACCTAATTTGGGGCACACACCTTCCCCCCTACTAAGAACTGCTATGAGTCTTCTCAAGTGGGGATAGTGAACTGAATCAGGGTAGTTAGAATTGCAGGTTATTCACATGTAACCACAGTTGTTTAGGTGGAACATGGTGGTCATGTTGACCAAGGCCACTTTACCACAATCCTAAAGAATCCACCAGCGCCTGGGGAACTGTGCACAACTCCAGCAGGCTGGCGCTGACCAGAGTCTTATTTTGCAACACAAACCTATGTGCTCTACTTTCATTAGATGTGCGCTTTAGTCCACCCAGTGATCAACCAGATAGATGGCGCCAGACAAACCGGCTATCCTCTGAGACATTCGTGGGGAGGACAGTCACCAAAGAATGTCATCCAGCATTAGCTGGGTCACCTGGAGCAATTGGTTTTGGACTGTGGGTGACAGAGAACTGGTGCAACAATTCTTACTGAATAGGTCACATAAACCAGTGGGTTAAATGCACAATGTGAACCAAAGAATGCTGTGCAAATAGAGTACTCCAAATTAAATCCAAATCGGAGCATCACGACCAGTCTAATATATCCACGCAGCTAGATACATACAAAAAGAGCTGCAATCCATGGAGTTCCAGTCAGTTGGAAATTTATTTATCTGATCATGAGTGATACCAAAAAGTGTTACAACAAACTGCCTCGCTGCTTCAGGTAACAAACCCTTCTTCAGGAGGCGTGGTTTAGAGAAAACACAAGTTCCCTTTTATACAAAACATTAGACACACCTGTAACTACTTACATTAAACAAAATACCAGTACAGAATTGATACAAAAGGTGCCGTAGTTAAAAATAGAACACAGACGCTTACATAAAGTTTCCCTTCTCATGTTTTATAGATGTATATAAATAATTCACATCTATTGATGCCAACATAAAATCAGGCTGCCATTCGATGTTTTGTATTTTCAACAAAACGTCATTTGTGTCTTTGAGAAATGACTTTACTTCTGGTATACATTTCTGCAAATAGAAGTCAACATACTGCCCTAACTTCTCTGTTAAAGAGTCCACCCCCGAGACAATAGGTCTCCCAGGAGGATTACAAAGGTCCTTATGAATCTATCCTCTCCCTTCTCCTATTATAGGACACTCTGCCACCTTTTACATAGGCGCTTAATGCAATGGCTGCAAATTGCTGTCTATTTCCATACCTTATGCGAATTAATTGATACTGTATTTTCATTCTGAATAGTTGCATCTGAACATATTAGAGTTTATAATAATAAATGTTTGAATAAATCAAAGATGTATTCTATATGACACTACTGATAGAGGTCATGTTCTGAAAATATTTAATAAAGTATATAAGATCAGGCTAACAATTGTTAAAATGTAGTTATGAGACTAAAAAGTTTACTCTATGTAAGTGTCCGTTTTCTATTTTTAACAACGGTATCTTTTGTATTAATTCTGTACTGGTATTTTGTTTAATTTAAGTAGTCACAGGTGTCTCTAATGTTTTGTATAAAAGGGCACTTATGTTCTCTCTAAACCAGGCCTCCTGAGGAAGGGGTTTGTTACCCGAAGCACCGAGGTGCGGCAGTTTGTTGCAACACTTTTTGGTATCACTCACGATCAGAAAAATTTCCAGCTGACTGGAACTCCATGGATTGCGGCTCTTTTTGTATGTATGTTGCTGCACGCATATATTAGACTGGTTGTGATGCTCCTATTTGGACTTCATTTGGAGTACTCTATTTGCACAGCATTCTTTGGTTCACATTAATTGTATATGGGCTTGTTCCCCATTGCTGTGCAGACCCGAATAGTTCCCGCTGGCTCGCTGAGCAACCGTTTGTAATTACTTAAATGCACAATGGCTGTGGTAGAGGCCTTGAAGCCTAACAGGCGTTGGAAATCCTAGGCCGAGCACGATTGCCCAACTGAAAATGACTGGGCAAAGGAGAGCAAGTTCTCCCACCCTGTCAAGAAACAGATGAGATCTGGCCTGGAGTCAGTCTAATTCTGTTCCAATAAAGAGTATCAGCTGCTCTGGGTAAGCTCAGTCTTGATAAGATTGATCATCAGGCTGAGATCCTCAAGCTTCTGGATGCCAGTATGATAATCCCTGGATCACAACACGTCCTCCAGTGAGTTCCCCGTGATGATCCAGTTGTCAAGGTAAACTAATACCGTTGATGTCTCTGCATCTCAGACAGGAAACCAAGACGGTCTTTGGGATAACACCCTGGTTGCTGAATGTAGGATGAACCACATGGCTCTAATCAGATACAGGGTTCCCTCCACCCAAATGAGAAGGGACCATCTGTGTGATAGACAAATGGGGATGTGCAAGGATGCATTCTGGAGATCCAGGGACTAGAACCAAGCACTTGACTCCAAGGACAGAATGCACTGATGCAGAGTCACCATGTCAAACTTCCAAATGTGCATGAAGTTGTTCAATAGTCCGCAGATTGAGAATGGGCCCCAGCCCCTCATCAGATGGAGCACCTTAAAGTACCACAACATAAACCACTGCTGAGCTTGATTTTCTGCGATAAGCTCATCGCATACCACTTCAGAAGAAAAAATTACTCACTGCAGTAATTCTTTTTTCTTCCAAGGGGTCCTTCAGCATCATTAACAATAGCAGCAAGCTGACCAGGTTGAACTACCTCGGAGGTGGAGCCATGAATGTACATAAAATAGTGTGGCCAATAAGAAACAAGCAAGAGGGTGTGCTGGGTGCAAAGAGTCCAAAGGGCTCCAGAATTTTTTCAAGGACAGAATGAGAACAATCACTAAAAGGACTATGCCAACAGGCTTTAAAACCATGCAATAGCATGAACTATTAAAAGACTATAATTAACCATTAACATGCTCTAAAATCAATCCAGAAACCTGAACGAATTTGGCAAAAAGATAAGAAGCAGAGTCCTCTTAGAGTAGGTGCCTGAGGAGACAGGATGGGAGGTTACTGATTCTAGAGGACCCCTTGGAAGAAAAATAATTATCTGCAGAGAGTAATTTTTTCTTCTCACCTCAGGAGTCTTTTAGCATCAGTAACAGTAGCAAACTACAAAGCAGTACAGTTGGGAGGTGGGTACAGAACTTACTTGGGAAAGAGGCTCTGCAGGACCACCCTGCCAAATTTGGCATCAGATCTTGACTGTACATCCAGGCAGTAATACGTTATGAAAGTGTGTACAGTTTTGCAGGTACCTGCTTTGCAGATATCTAGCAAGGGAATGTCCCTTGCAGCTGCCACAGAGGCAGCAGTGCCCCTAGTAGAGTGGACCTTGAGGCCTTGGGGGGCTGTTTGCCAGCCTTGGCATAACAGAACTGAATACAGGACACTATCCAACGGCAGACAGTTCTCTTGGTAGCTGGTTTTCCCTTGCCCACCTCACCATAGGTGAGGGAAAGCAGAGTGGTGGAGCCTCTGAGCTGTTTAGTATGCTCCATGTAATCGGACAGGAGTCTCTTTTTATTTATGATCTCTCTAAGAGAAAGAGGGAGATGGGGAGACCTGTCTTGGTCAGTGCTTCTAAAGTTTTTTTTTTTCGATACATTTTACTCAGAGGAGTGTGACGGAGACTAAGGATTACAAGGATCATTTTATGTCAAACGAGGGTGGGGGAGCACACACGGTGAGTCGGTATTTTTTGATTCGTGATTTCAGCAGTTGGTAATTTAAGTGTCAGTATTTTGATTCGATTGGGAAATAGGACTTTGGATATTGAGCGTCGGGATTATTACAGTTGGGCAAATGTACAGATCCCCGGCTGTGAAGCTCTTTTCCCTGGAGTGGAACTGTCGGTGAAAAGACAGGGTGAGAAATGGGCTGATTAAGGTGGAACTCGGGAGACCACTTTTGGAAGGAATTTCCTGTTTGTTCTGAGCTCTACCTAGTCGTTATGAAGGATCATGTAGTTAGGCTCAGTGCAGTTCTGAAATCCTTCTTGCAGAAGTGATAGCCACTAGGAATACTGTTTTCCAGGTAACATACTTAATGTGGGCTGTAGCCATGGGCTCAAATGGAGGCTCCATGAGCTTAGCAGTACAGAGGTTAAGATCCCAAGGGGGAAAAGGTTCCCTAATTGGGGGCTGTAGATGGAGGAGGCCTTTGAAAACCTTTTTAAAATGGGCCTGGACATGATAGACTTTTCTTTCCCAGTGGAAAGGTAGGCTGAGACTGCAGTTATGTGAAGTTTCAAGGATGAGGCCTTGAAGCCTGACTGCAGATTAACTAAATAATCCAAAAGGGAAGGGGTAGAGGCCTTCAGAGGCTCTATCCTTTTTCCTTTACACCAGAAAGGAAATCTTTTCCATTTAGCTGCATACGTTTTCTTTGTGCTTGGCTTTGTAGCCATTCAAAGAATTTTCAGAACTTGTTCTGCTGGCCCGGTGGTGCTGAGGGTTGAGGCACTGGACGCCACACTTCGCACTACACCAGTGACCCAGGAAAGGACTCGGGTCATCGGGTACGGCTGGGAGGGAGGTGGATTGAGTGTCCCAGGGACTGCTCTCCTCCAGGGAGGGTGGGGAGGGACACCCACACATGTGCTGGCTCCTAGCAGTGGCTAGGGTGAGTTGATGAGCAAGAAAGGGTCAGCATGGCAGACTTCTGATGTGCAGTGCTCGGGAGTGCGTACCACTGGTGTCACTGCACGTCTGTGCTGTGAGAAGGGATTTCGGGCCAAAAAAACAGCTGAATCGCCACGGTGCTGCACAGGTCACTCCCAGGAGCTTCCTCTGGCTCTGACCCCTTGGTCTTCTGCGATTGGGGACACGAAGAGGCCTAGAGAGAGGGAAGGTGAAGGCGAGGAGGTAGTAGCTTGGGTATGGCATCCAGTGCAGGAGCCGCTAGCCGAGACCTGACATGAGGCACCGTAGGGAACACCCCAGTTGAAGAGGTAAGCAGGAAAAAAAAAAAAAAAAATGAACTTGTTCTGAATACTGTGTACCTGGGAATTCTAGCCTCTCAAGAACCAGGCTTTGAGGTGAAGGGATTCCAGGTCTGATAATTCACCCCCACTTGTGGTAAGGTGAGGAGACAATGAGTCAGAGGAAGCCAAATTGGCTTCTTGTGGGACATGGCCAGCAGGAGAGGATACCAGGCTTGCCTTGGCCAGTTTGGAGCCATCAGGATCATGGTTGCAGGCTGATCCCTGAGCTTCAGTAGCACTCTGTAACAGGGGAAATGGAGGGAAGGCATACAGAAACTCCCCCGTCTAGTTCAGGACTAGTGTCATCTGCTGGGGGTCTGCAGCAGTACAGAGAAAGTTGGTAGTTGGGGATGCAAATGGGTCCACTTCTGGTGTGCCCCACCTCCTGAAAATAGTGGCGAGGACTTGACATTCAGAGTCCATTCATTGTGTCCTTGACTGATGTGGTTCAGAGCATCTTCCAGGGTATTGTCCTTGCCTGGGAGGTGTATGGCAGAAAGACTCATATCCAGGGACAGGCCAGGGACCAGATTCTCATGGCCTCTGTGCATGGGGCCGTAGACCTTGTGCCACCCTGCTTGTTTATGTAAAACACAGCAGTTTTGTCTGTTTTGATGTGAACAGTGTGTCCCTTGACCTGAGGGGGTGAAGCCTTTCAGTGCCAGGTACACAGCTCTGAGTTCCAGAAGATTTATGTGGCTTTTGGAGTCTTTTGGGGTCCAAGTGTATGTGAACTGTCCAGATGAGCTCCCCAATCTAGTAGTGAGGCATCTGTGGCAATGATTTTTGAGGGACAGGATAGATGGAATGGAATACCCACTGAGAGGTTTTCCTCTTCCTTCCACCAGTCAAGAGCTTGAAACAGTGTCTGTCACTGGTACCAGCTTGGACACAGAATTTTTCTTTTGTGACCAGTAGGATCGCAGATGGTACTGCATACCCCTCATCTGAAACCTTACCCCTGGGACCACAGGATGTCATGGAGAACATGTGGCACAGGAGCTGTAGAAAATGCCTTGCAGGCCTTGGGTGGCCTAGCAGGAAAGAATTTGCTACAGTCAGAAAGTTATGAGTTCTGTCCTGAGGAAGAAAGGCTTTTGCCTGCTGAGTATCCACGTCTGCTCCTATGAAGCTGAGGAGCTGAGAGGGTTCCATGTGAGATTTATTTTCATTAATAAGAAATCCTATAGAGGACAGAGTTTGTATTGCACAGTTTAAAGCCTCTCTGACTTGCTGAGGGGTCTTGCCCACTATGAACCTGTCATCCAGGTATGGAAAGACTGAGATGCCCCACTTTCTCAAGTGGGCTGCCACCACAGACAGGCACTTTGTGAATACTCTGGGAGCAGAAATCAGGCCAAAGGGCATGGCTGCAAACTGATAATGGCCTGAACGCAGCCTGCTTCTGTGGTACTGCCTTATTGGTATGTGAAAATAGGCATCCTTGAGATCTAGGGAGGCTAGCTACTCTCCTTGTTGCAGAGAATGTATTACCAATTGCAGGGTAACCATTTTGAATTTTGGTTTGAGTAACTGCCTGTTTAAGTACCAGAGATATAAAATAGGTCAACACGTACCGTTTTTCTTTAATGTCAGGAAGTATCTGGAGTAGAGACCTTTTTCATGCTGTGAAAGGGGAACTCCCTCTCCACCACTCTGGCGGACAATAAGGTCTTTACTTTCAGCTGTAACAAGAATCTCTGTTGGGGATGGGGGTTTTGACAGAGCTGGACCCTGAAGGTCAGGAAACTACTTGAACTGTATGGCTAAGACCTTTCTCCACCACCTCCAAGACCCACGTGTTTGTGGCGTTACGGGTCAAGCCTGGAAGTAGTGGGTGAGCTGGCCCCCCACTAGAAGAGGGGAGGCGACCTGGTTGCAGGAGTTGGGGCTTAGACTGAAAGGCAGGTGCAGGAGTGGTGGCAGCTTTTCTCTGACCACTCCTGCCTCTTCCCCTGAAATAGCCTCATTTGGGAGTAATCTATGGGCATAGGAAAGTATGGGAAAGTAGTCCCTGCCTCTATTTGCCTTGGGTTTAAACTTCTGGGATGTAGAGGCTTTTTGTTTGGCTGAATTACTTTCATAGGTGGACTTGTACTCTTCCACTTTTTTCATATATGCTTCAGTCTCTTCCCCAATGAGGGAACTGTTTTCACAGGGGAAGTCCATGGCCTTGGACTGTGTATCCTGTGATAAATTAGATGTATGTAGCCAGGCAAAACGTCTAAGGGATACGGCCTGAGCTATGACTCTTGCTGCTGCCTCATTAGTGTCTGCAGCCATGTGAAACTGGTATTTGGTGGCCTCAAGATCAGATTTCACTGTTTCAGTAATGTTCTGAACCATCCTGTCAGGCTTGTGTGACAGAATGGCCTGGACAGAAGTCCAAAAAGCCTTTTGGTATTTGGCAGAGTATGCCAAGTAGGAACACAGATGTAAAAGTAGAGAGGCTGTGTCATAAGATTTTTTTGCCATAGCATACATCTTACACAATTCCCTTTCAGGAGACAAAGAGGTGAGAAGGATCTTAGCCTTATCATGCGGCCTGAACCACCCCTTTGTGGCTGGGTTGAAAACAAGTCCCTCTTAGGGGAAAAGACAAACATATATGAAAAAAGTGGAAGACTACAAGTCCACCTATGAGTTTAGTCAGTGGCAGTGGCTCAGCAGGTAGCACACTCACCTCTGAGGCCGGAAGATCAGAAGGCTGAGGGTTCTATCCCCACACCTGGCACCTGGGTTAATTCCAATACTGACACGGTAGTACAGCATGACGGGGGTGCTGCACTCCTGAGGTGCCATCTTTTGGATGAGACGTTAAACCGTGGTCCCAGCCTCCTATTCTGGTGGTAGTTCAGGTGGATGTTAAAGATCCCATGGCACTTCTCGAAAAGAGTAGAGGAATTTCCCCAGTGAGCTGGCCAAATTTGCCTCCATTCACTAAAAATACCACCAACTGCTTAATCTGGTTCAAGGTCAGTTGGCCTTCATCTGTATCCTTTCCCCGGGTAGTGCCTGAAAATAGGCAGTTTAAATCTAGTGCACTTACCTGATCAACAAAAACTAAATAAATAAAATAAAAAAGAAATTGGCCTCTTGTTTAGCCAAAGGATATTTCCTATCCATCTTCTTGTCTACTCCTGTCAGGGAGGTAGGGGCCTGCAGGAGCTTCATGGTGGTTTTCTTAAAAGATCTGAATATAGGAAGCACAATCTTTTTTATTGGAGGAAGACCCATTATATTTTTATAGTCATCATCCTCCTCAACATAATCATCCTTGGTGGACTCCTGAGTAGGTAGGTCCAGGGTGTCCACCATGTGTTGTAAGAAGGTCAGGAAGGAGGAAAGGTCCTCTGACCATCTGAAGTGGTGCCAATGTGTGGGTCAGGTGAAATGTCTGGCTCCGGAGGCTGGCCATTATCATCATCATCCCCCTGTCCAAAAAAGCAAGGTGGCTCAAAGGTTGGGACAGGCCTGCTGGGATTAACAGGACCTTGCGTGCACTTATAGGCTACTCAAAAGGAGCCTTCACCATCTGGCCTAGGCTTGAGCTATTGCTTGGGGTTGGTGACCAACATCAAGAGTCCAGAGTCAAAACGGACTTCATGCACATGAGGTGGTCATCAACCTACAACCCAGTAAGATCTGTCCCTGTAAAGAGTAGGTCTGTGATTTGTTGCTCTAATTTCTGCATGAACACAGAAACCCACAACCTAGCACATTGTTAAATCGACACTGCAAAGACTGCCACATCAGCAGTAACTGGGACCACCTGCAACTAGTGTTTAGCCAAAATCAACCCCGGATCACAGAACTCGTCACTTTCATTAAGGTGCATGAAAAGCTGGACAGCCTCCTGAAGAGCTCATGGCTATACTGGGCCACTTAAGTCACACCGGTGGATGGCGGATGCCCAGGGACGTGGCTGCATAGACATTCTGGCCAAGGTAGTCTTGCTTCTTGGACCCCTTTGTCCAGCAGCTTATCCAACTCACCCTGCACCTTCACCTTGCGGAACACTGCATCTTCCACTAAACTCTCCAGTGACTAATGTTCTGAAAATTAGCCAAGGGTGGTGGTGGTGTCTGTATATTTGTGGTTCATATAACAGGACAGAACTGGCAGGAGGCTATGTGCTGATGTTGTTGAAGTTTATATTTTTACAGTATATGGCCACTAAGCAAAGCCTATTAGAGATGTTATGAAGTTTTACTTCACCAGCAAAGTTACAAAATTAGTCTTCGAAAATTACTTCGCTAAGTTCTCACTTCACAACTTCACTCAACTTTGCCTAGAAAAGTAGCGTAGGTGAAGTTAGGCAACTTTAAGTCAATTTGCCTAAAAAAAAGGACAACTTTGCTTTGTGAAGTTGGCACTTCGCACTTGGCAAATTTCACCAACTTTGCGAATTAATTTGCAAAGTGAATTTTATCAACCTTGCCCCAACTCCAAAGCCTATTTTCAGGACTATACTGTATATGACTACACATCTGGGTGTAGCCAGATGCTGTATGCTGGGCTCAGATAGCCGGGGTGAGAGAAGGCTACCACTTGTGAGCTGTCTTATTTGAGAATGTCCTGAGGATAGGTCTCCTTCTGGACCTCCTCTAATGAAGTGACCAAACCATGGGCATCTGTTACATTAGAACAGCACTGGAGAAGCTGGGCCACCAGTAGTGCAACTGCCTGCAATGCCAACATCATGAGCTTGGGAATGAGCCTGAGCTGTTGGAGTGCCGGCAGGGGCAGGATGGTTGAGCGTTCCACGGACACTTGCCTCCTCAGGGAGGGAGGGTTCACATCTCTGCTGCAATACTGCTACTTTGGTGACTCCAGGTGGCAGTGCCACAGAGCCAGTGTGCAGAGAGGACAGCATCAACATTTTGACGTCTCTGCATTAGGCACAACATCATATGATGCGCTGGGGAGGGGAAAAAACTGAAGGAAAATTCCTTACCAATCTGGATGCCACCCACCACCTGCCACAGGTCCCGCACCACTGACTGTGGCCATCTCCTCTCCAGGCAGCCCTTCCTGTGGGGAAGTCATCCACAGGGGAACACAGGAGTGACGCAAATCCCATGGAATGTCAGTGACAAGGCTGGGTAGGGCAGAGAAGCATAAGGGGGACTATTGGCATCAGGGGTAAAAGTACAATAAAAAGGAAAAAAGAACAGCATCGGAGAACTGGTCCCTCGCAGAAGACCAGTCAGAAGACTGTCCTCCCAATGACATGGAGTTGACAAAATAGGCAACATTTCTGAGTCCGATTCTCGACAGAGGAGGGTCGACTGCAAACAGATGTTGACAAACCTATTCAACAGGGAAATGACCACCAACAGGAGAGAAGGAAGCCTGGACTCACTCACAGTCCATGATCTGGGCACCCTCTGACAGTCATATGGAACTTAGAACAGTAGGATGCACAGCCAGAGTCGGTGTCGGGAGAGAGTGCCAAGCCCAGGATGGATCTATTGGCATCAGCGATTGACCCTGACCCAGGGTAAACACTCCGTAGACCCACTGCTACCAGACTGTTCTCTTTCATCCCTGAATGGCTCAATATTGATGGTGGGAGCTTGATAAAGAAGAACATGATGCTGATTGCCGATGGCAATGTTGGCAACAATGCAGAGAGAGCGCCAGAACACAAACATGGCCATCAACTCAGAGATCAGTATGGGGGCCGTGGCCTCTGGGTTTGGATGCCACCAACAGAGTGAACCTGGGAACCTAAACAGGAGGCCATTCAGAGGTTTGGATGACCAGTAGCTGTTGAACTGGTGAAGGTCTGACTGGGAGCTCCATTGGGCTGTAACCACCTTGCTGGGTTAGGTCACGGTCAACAGCAGGGTTGAAGGGAGGAATCTGCCCCCTCAACAGATACCTTCTTGATGGAGTCGACCATCACACTGACTAGCACTGATGCAGTTGACTGCCAAGACAGAAACACCACAGGCAGACAATCAGGATCTATGGGTAGCACAACACCCCATGAAAGCAAGGCCAGCCCCCCAGTGCAGCAGTAGTGTTACCACTTGTAACGTCAACCACCCGGGTTTAGGAATGAGTCAGGGCTGTCTGTGGAACAGCCAGGGGGAGGAGTATCAAGTGTCCCAATGGACACTCTCCTCCTCCAAGGAGGGGGTGTCTCTCTGTTCTGCTGCTCTACTGGGATCTGGGTGATCACAGGTGGCAGTGCAGGGGAAGGCATCAGTGAGGCAGCCTGGAGTGAGCATCAAGTCATCTGAGTGTATCCATGTGACAGCACCCAAAGACATGACATGCTCAACACCAGACCCAAACCACCACCTACCAGGGGATCCTCCAGGCCTTCACCTCCACCGTAGGTGGCCAGACAGCAGGGCACTAATACCAAAGCGGCTGAAGATGGACCCAGCCCTTTTGGGGGGGGGGGCGTAAGCCAGGGGAAGCATAGCAGTGAGTCATGGGTGGGCCTCAGAGGCCTTGCAGGGTAAATGGCAAAGTCTTTGATGGGTATTGGGAATAGCAGGAGCGGAAGCAGGACCCTACCAACACCTTGAGGGAAAAAATTTTAACAAAAAAAAACTCTTTTGAAAGTTGCCAACTACGTGAATCCTCCAACTGGGTAGAATACAAACAGCCCCTTAACCAACAATGATCTCATGATTAGCATCAGTTCCTCTTGTGTTTTCGTCAGCAAGATGGGGACTCAATTTGGAAGGAGCAGAGTTTTTTAAACCCTTTGTCGTCATAAAGACTCAGTAGATCCAGCACAAACTCCTCCTCCACCACCAAAATATGGCTCAGGATCCTCATCAGCCACCACCTCTAGAGACTGTAACCAGTGATTAAAATGGAAATATTTAGTCAGAGCAACTCAGATCTAGAGTTCTACATAGTGGGACTGTCATTTCAAAGGGGCTGAACCTCTCCCACAGTAGTCAATGAAGAAAGATGACAAAGGTGGTGGAACCGTCATACAATTTTTTAAGAGGTGGTGGAACTGGGCTCCTGTGGGCTCCTGCCCAATATAACCCCTGCCTGTAACTGCACCACCAACCATACAGCATGTGTACTTCTGTAAGTTTGCCCTGGATCACCTGCTGTCATGGCCCCAAGGGCTGCCGTGTGCACTGACTGACACCAAGAGCAATGTGCCACACTGTGGCCTAAGCCCAGAAAGTTAACGCAGGCATCATGTCAATTGGTTATGGACACTGAGGACTTGCACAAAATGCACCTTTTGAGTGAATCACAATGACAGAGCCCAAGAAAGCTTGGATAAAGTAGACTCCTAATTCATTAACATGAGCTGTAAAGGATGAGACCTGCTCTTTCCAGTTGAAGAAAAATGAGAGCAAAAGGGGCAGAGCTGGAGGACCACATGGTTGGGTGGATGAAGTTAAGTCAAGCTTTAAGATTGTTCTGGTGACTGACAACACTCAATGCAAGACTCCCTAAGTGTGGATAGTCAAGAGAATCTAGGTAGTTGGAAAGCACAGTTACATTCTTACCATAATACTAGATCTTCGAGATAATCTCTTCCCTTAAGCCGCACCATTGGAACAGCAGCTGTGTCAGGCATTAGGACTACACAAACTTGTCAAGCTAGGGGTGCCCACATCAATGTCGCATGTCAGCATGTATATAACTGGGCGGCCTTACCTCTCCTCAGTTCCCTGCCAGAGGTTAGGCTTGGAGGCCCATCCTTTTTGGGGAACCAGGAGAGTAAGCTGGCACCAACTACACAAGTGCTGGTGGAAGCACCATGGAGAGAAAAAAATACCGGTGTGAATGTATTGTGTCACCCTGGGGGGGTGGAGGGATGGTCAGCATGGCTTAAGGGGAAGAAATTCTCTCAATCTACTGTTAAGTATGTTGTTGTGCTATCTTACTTCAAGGATATATATCCCCTTAAACTACAGCTTTGGAATGAGTCGCAAAAAAAATCAGATGGGAGGATGGCAGTCTGGATTAAGAGAGGTGGCCTTCTAAAACTTCAAGGCCAAAACCAGCACTCTTGTGAGAGCCAACGTCCAGACTGCAATGCTTAATGAAGGTGTGAATTGTACTCAGAGTGGCTGAGGAACAAATGTCAGCAGCAGAGACAATTTTGAAAAAGGTGGCAGAAGTACTTTGTAGATATGAACACAGTGTGACAAACAAATATACAAACTAACAAGGGGAAATAACATCCTGGATTTGGTAATAAACAGGGAAAAAATGGTCAGTAAGATAAACATTAGGGAACGACTCAGTAATAGCGTCCACAATATTGTTGAATTTACAACAACAAATGTGTTGTACCAGAAGGTTAGGGGGTCCACCATATTAAAGAGCTATAAAAAGGCAGATTTTTCAAAAATTAACAAGGAGTTGCTTGATTGGGATTGGCCAAGGGAACTGAAGGTGAAGGATGTGAATGACATGTGGTTAACATTGAAAAATAAACTGCTAGAACGCATGGGAAAATATGTACCCAGCGTAAGGGTATAAACAAAAAAAGGAAAACGCCCAGTCTGGTGTACTAGCAAGATCCTAAAATTAAGTACACAGAAAAAAAGGCATATAAAAGGATGGAGAATGATTCAGAAATAAATATTTCTCTATATAAGGAATCATTGAAGAAATTAAAAAAAAGACAGCAAGAATTATGACATTTTGAACTACTTCATACAAAGGATGGTGGGAAAGGATGCTATGCATATCTAAATAACATGTATAGAAAGAATAGTAGACTAGGCCCCATTTCAAGTAATGGTAATAAAATTAGTGACCCCAAAGACATGACAAAAGTATTTAACAAATACTTCAGCACTGTCTATAAGGCAAAGAATGGTGATAAAAGTGGGATTAACGGAAAACAATACAATAGCTTGATACTAGGAACAACTACTGAGGAAATAAATGAGTTACTAAACAAAATCAAACTAAAGCAGCGGAGGCGGATCAGTTAAGCCCAGAAACCGATTAAAGAAACTGCAGGTTATATTAAATTCCCCTTGACTTATTTAATAAACACTTCTCTTAAGGAAGGAAAGGTACCAGATGACTGGAAGCAGTCAGTGGTCATACCGCTTTATAAGAAGGGAGACAGAGGTATAACATTTAATTACAGACCAGTAAGCCTGACCTCAATCCTGTGTAACATTATAGAGACTATATTAAAAACTAGAATTGAAGAAAATCTTAAAATATTGTGGTATGAAGATAGAAGTCAGTACAGATTTTAACAAAACAGGAGTTGTAACACTAACCCAATAAGCTTCTATGAATATATATGCAAGGAAATGAACAATAGTGTACCCTTGGATACAATATTCCTAGATTTCTAAAAAGCTTTCAATAAGGTACCACACGTTGGCTTACTTCAAAAGTTAGGGAAGATAGGTGTGGATAACAGAATTATTGCAAGGATCGAAGACTGGCCGGACGGGAGAAGTCAAAGGGTGAGGGGTACTGGGTGAATATTCACTCAGTAGGTGTGACTAGCGGTGTTCCGCAGGGGTCTTAGAAACATAGAAGTTGACGGCAGATAAGGACAGCAAGGCCCATCCAGTCTGCCCATTTCTTTTTCTACCTTATAAATGTGCCATCGGCCTTTGCTCTGTCAGTGGTCTATCTATTCATACTCATCTGTATTGCTCCTATATGCCTATCCCATGCCTGTCTGAAGCCCTGCACTGTATTCATAGCCACCACTTCTTGAGGTAGGCCATTCCATGCATCCACCACCTTTCTGTGAAAAAGAATTTCCTCACATTCCCCCTTAATCGGCCCCCCTCTAATCTCATGCTGTGTCCTCTTGTCCTGCCATTTTTCTTATATTTAAACAAGTTAGACTCTTTCACCTTGTTAATGCCCTTAAGGTGTTCGAATGCCTCGATCATATCACCCCTCTCCTCCTTTGCTCAAGGGTATACATATTGAGCTCTGTTAATCTGTCCTCATATGTCTTCTGATGCAGTCCCTGCACCATTTTGGTTGCCCCTTCTCTGGACTTCCTCAATTTGGTTAATGTCCTTATGAAGGTGTGGCCTCCAATACTGCACGCAGTACTCCAGATGGGGCCTAACCAGTGTCTTGTAAAGAGGGATTATTACCTCCCTCTTACGACTTGTGATACCCCTACTAATACACCCTAACACCCCCCTAGCCTTACCTACTGCTTTAGAGGTCTGCTTGGATGATTTCAGGTCATCAGTGATGATGATGCCCAAGTCTCTTTCTTCCTTAGTGACTGCTAGCAACTCCCCTCCCAGCCTATAGGTGGCTTCAGGGTTTCTCTTCCCTATGTGCATGATCTTGCACTTCTTTGCATTAAATCCCAGTTGCCACTCTTCTGACCATTTTGCTAGTTTATCCAAATCTGTTCTCATTCTGCTCACCCCATCTGGATCATCTACTCTGTTGCAGATCTTGGGTGTCATCTGCAAACAGACAAGCCTTACCCTCTAGTCCATCTGCAAGGTCACTAATGAAGATGTTGAAGAGGACTGGCCCCAGGACTGATCCCTGAGGTACCCCACTTGTGACTTGCATCTCTTCTGACTGTATACCATTTACCACCACTCTCTGTTTTCTGCCCGTCAACCAGTTTGCCACCCAGCTGACCAACTTCTGGCCCACCCGAGCCTACCCAGCTTATTTATCAATCTTCTATGTGGAACAGTGTCAAAAGCTTTGCTGAAGTCAAGGTAGGCGACATCAACTGCTCCCCTTGGTCACCACTCTGGTTACCCAGTCAAAGAAATCTATGAGATTAGTTTGACAGGACCTTCCTTTTAAACCCATGCTATCTTAGATCCTGTGCCCTATGGATTCCAGGTGTTGCACTATCCTTTCCTTAAGAGTGCCTCCATAATCTTGCCCACTACTGAGGTAAGACTGACTGGTCTGTAGTTCCCTGCCTCCTCCTCTACCACTCTTGTGGAGTGGGATCACATGAGCCCTTCTCCAGTCATCTGGGACCTCTCCTGTGCTCAGAGACTCACTAAACAATTCTGCTAATGGCTCTGCTAGTTCCACCCTTAGCTCCTTAGGTACCCTGGGATGTATGCCATCAGGTCCCATTGCCTTATCCACCCTGAGCTTAGCAAGCTCTTGTAGGACCCTTTCTTTTGTGAAGGGAGTAGTGCTCACCTCCAACCCCCCTGTGTCCATGGTGCTGAGCTGTGGACCCTGCCCTACCTTCTCTTCAGTAAATACTGAGCAAAAGTATCCATTTAGGATAAATGCTTTTACAGGTCTGTGCTGAGCCCGGTGTTATTCTCAATATTTAAGTGACGTGCATATGAATGTACGAAACAGGTTGGCAAAATGTGATGATATTAAGCTGGGTGGACCTGTGGCCAACTCTGACCAGCAAAGCAGCTTGAAAATGGACCTAAAAAAGATAGAAAAATGGTCAATAAATAAAAATATGCCCCCTAGTGTCTGCAAGTGCAGTGTGATGCATGTGGGAAAAACAAAATCTACAGAAGTATAATCTGAATGGGAAGGAATTACAGGCAACTAAAGTTGAAAGAGAATGTCGCATTTGGGTAGATGAACTCGTGTGTTTTAAAGATCATAGAACAGCGGTTATAAGAAAAATTAATTTTATGATTAAAAATATAAGGAGAGGTTTTGTAAACAACAGCAAACAGTGTTTAATTCCTCTATATAAGTTGTACGTTAGATCTCATTTAGATTATGGCTCACAACTATGGAGCCCACATACTTTAGGAGAAATAGATAAAATTTACAGAACACAGAGGAAATTCACCAAATTAATAGGACCACTTCGAAAGCAGAGTTATAAGGAGAGACTAATGAAAACTGTCCTCTTCTCACTACAGCTAAGGAGAACAAGGGGTGCTCCTGCTTTAACCCTCAACTGTCCTCCTATGCCTCTGCTCCTCTCCATGACTCATATCCCCTATTAAGCCTTCGCGCCCCCCCCCGAGCCTGCTTCTCAGCACGCTCTCTTCTCCCTTCACCGCTTACCCCTCACTCCTACCCCTAACCTTTAATTTTTCTTTCTCCATTACCAGTTTGCCCCTGCTTAGTTTTGACCTCTGGCAGGGTTCTCAGCATCCTGGAGGGGTCTAGCACTGGGCAAGCCTCCTCCCCCTCCCCTTCCCCCTCTCCCTCCTTTCTACCCAACTTGTTCTCATCTAAATCTGCCCTCTGTCAGGATTCTTAGCACTCTGGCGATGTCTACTCTCAGATAAGTTTTCTTCCCTCCCTCTTTCCCCCCTATTCCCTCTGCCCAACTTGTCCTCACCCAACTCTATCCCCTGGCAGGGTTCTCTGCATTCTGGAGGGGCCCAGCAGTGGGCAATTACTCTTCCTTCACTCCCCCTCCCCCAAAATCCATTCTACCCACCTAGTCCTCACCCAATTCTGTGCCCTGGTAGGGTTCTCAGCATCCTGGAGTGGCCTAGTCTTAGGCAAGCTTCTTCTTTCCCTCCTCTTCCCTCCTTTCCCTTCATCCTTTCTTTTCTCTCTTCACAACTTGTCCTCACCTAGTTCTGCCCCCTGGCAGGGTTTTCAGCATCCTGGAGGGATCCAGCACTGGGAAATTACTCTTCCTTCCCTCCCCCTTCCCCTCCATCCTCTCTACCTAACTCATCCTTGCTTGACTCGGTTGTCTGGCAGGGTTCGTAGCATCCTGAAGAGGCGAAGTCTTAGGCAAGTTTCTTCCACCCCTCCTCCTCCTTCCCTTTACCATCCCCTCTACTAGCTCTACCCAACTTGTCCTTGCCTACTCCTGCTCCTTACTCTTAAGTCCTCACCTCATTCCGCCACTGGCAGCTATCTCCACAATCTGAAGGGACCAGTTCCAGGTACGACTCATCCTTCCCTATCACCCACCTCTCTACCTCCCTGTACTTAAAGGAATTAGTTCACTTGAGCTAACAATTTGCACTTTTTGTTCTGTCTGAGGTGCTCCTAGACTGCACTAGCACTGTGTTAACCTGCCCTTCACAACTGATTTTTTTTCCTCACTTTTCTCCTGTAATGTTCCCCCATCTTCATCCTCTCCGTCCCCCAGCTTGTTTCCCATGTCTAACCCTCCTTGAAGTCCCCTCACTGGACCTCATTTATTCAATAACTGCTAAATAATCTGCCTCTCAACTGTGATCCATTCCTGCAAGGAGTTGGCTCCAAGGCTACATAAATTTATGTACCATGTTCCTCAGATATGCTACTTGTAATTAAATGCATATTCCACAGGTATGATATATTTAACTATATGTTATGTTACAAATGTGATTATATATTTTTAACTGTATGTCTTGTTACAAATATAATTGAATTTTTAATTTCTCAGATATGATAAATGTTAAACTCTATGTCTAATTCTTCATCCAAGTGTACCCCTTCCCCCCCAGGAGACAAGAAACTTGTTTTTCAGTGTTGTTGCCTGGTGAAATATTTCAATAAAATAAATAACGATGATGTATAGGATCATGCGAGATGAATGCCAAAGAAAGGATATGGGGATTGACAAACAGACAAAACCAGAAGGTTTAAGGATGCACAAACAAATTAAATTAAATACAGACAAAAATAAGTCAGTTTTCATTTATCAATAGAACGGGCAGGCCATGGAATAAACTGCCACTACATGTAACAGAAGGTACCACACTGGAAAAATTCAAGAAAGGTACTGATGTATGGTTAATGCAAAATCAGGGCCATGTGTTCCACTGATGTGCGGAATGGTGAATATGTGCCATATAGCCTTCTACTGTCCTAATACCCAGTATATAAGCACCCAGTATACAAGTGGCCATACCCCTTGCTGAACACCAGGAAGTTGCTTACCATACTTCCTATAACAGAAAGTAACATAATGTGCTAGCCATTGAGATGGGCATTGTTTAGACACAGAAGTGCCCTCTTTCCTAGGGGCAAACGAAACAAAATGATGAGACTACTTTCTACAGTCCTTGGTATGAGCAAGACAGTATCTTAAGATTCTATATATATATATATCTAAAGGATGGAGCCATGCTTCCCCCTGATTTGTGTGCTCAGGATAATAAACTGAAGGTGGATGGACTGATGTAAAGTCAGACACCACCTAGCATACCTGCATGCATAGCATAGCATGCACCAAGCAGGAAAGGGATCTTGGGGTTGTCATCTCTGATGACCTCAAGGTAGGGAAACAGTGTGACAAGGCATCAGGTAAAGCAAATAGGATGCTGGGATGTATAGGCAGGGGCATCACCAGCAGGAAAAAGGAGGTCATAATTCCGCTATACAAGACACTAGTGAGGCCCCACCTGGAGTACAGTGTACAGTTCTGGAGACCATACCTACGTAAGGACATAGGGTGAGAAGGTTCAGAGGAGGCAGACAAAGATGGTGCATGGATTGCATCACAAGTCCTATGAAGACAGGTTGAAGGAACTGAACATGTACTCCCTGGAGGAAGGAGGAGAGGGATATGATAGAGACATACAAGTATCTTACAGGGAGAAACAGGGTGCAGGAAAACACTTTTAGCGAAAAAGATATTCCAGGACTAGAGGCATGGGATGAAGTTGGAGGGAGGACGATTCAGAGGAAACATGAAAAGAATTTCTTCACAGAATGGGTGGTGGACAAGTGGACCACCCTGCCAGAGAAGTGGTGGGGGCTGAAACAATCACGGGATTTAAGAATGCATGGGATAGACATAAAGGAATTCTTGAGGTCAGGGGTAAGGGGAAACAGACTTCTAGGAAAACAAACTGAACTTACAAGCTCAAATGGGCAGACTGGGTGGGCCATAGGCCCTTATCTGCCGACACTGTCTATGTATCTATATATCAATGTATCTCTGTACCTCTGGCAGGAACTTAGGATTTGTACGTACAGAAACTCTCTGTGGAAGACTAAATAAGGAGGTACTCACATCAGAGCCTGTAGCTTGGAAATCCTTCGAGTGGAAGTAATGGCAACTAAAAATAATGCTTTCCATGAGAGAAAGCCTAAGCCGCAAGTCATGGCTTGCTCAAAAGATAACTTAAGTCTTTCCAAAATGAAATTCAAGTCCCAAGAAGAGACTGGATCACGGATGGGTAGTTTAAGATGAATACACCCTTTGAGGAACATATAGGAGACCTCCATCTGTGCAACTTTACAGCCCTCAATGGGTGCATGGAAAGCTGATGTAGCAGCCAAATGTACCTTAAGGGATGAATATTGCAGACCGAGTCTAACAATAATAAATGGTCCAAGACATCCTGCACTGGACAGGTGAAGGGATGTAGATTCCTTGAAGTGGCCCATAAAGAAAAACATTTCCATTTAGTGCATAAGTATGTCTGGTAGAAGGCCAAGGCTTTTCAGGCTGCTTTGAGCGCATTAGCTACTTCAAGTGATCCATGACAGCGTGCAACGGCTATGTTTTAAGGAGGCATGCATGTAGATGCAATGATTTCAGGTCTTGATACAGCAAGGAGTCCTGCTCTGTGAGAGAAGGGTTCAACACAGAGGCAAGGGTAGTGGAGGTTCTACTGCTAGCTGACACAGAATGGGAAACCAGATTTGCAGTCTCCAAAGGGGGCTATGAGGATGATGGTGGCACCTTCCATCTGCAGTTGTAGTAGTACTCTGTTTGATAGGAATTCGAGGGAATGCATACAGGAACCTCACTTTACAGGAGAGGGGACAATGAGTCACCAGAAAACTCCAGGCCCTGGACAAAGTGAGCAGAAACACTGCAGTCCGGCACTGTATGGGGATGCAAAAAAGTCTAACTGTGGATGACCCCATTTTCTGAATACATCTTCAACTACTACAGTCAGAAGTTCCCATTCATGCATCTGGGACATTGACCTGCTTAGCTTTTCCGCCAAGATGTTTAGGGCACCTGGGAAATGCATGGTTGATAGCTCTAAGCTATATTCTGGCGCCCAGTACCAGGCTCTCATTGTCTTCCAGCATTGGGAATGAGTCCCTCCCAGTTTGCTGATGCAGTGGACTACACTGATATTATCTGTCTGGATCAACAGACGGCCTTGTTTTAGGTGCTGCTGGAAGGTGCAGAGACTGTACAGTATAGCACAGATATCAGGTATATTGATGTACAGACTGGTTTCTTGTTGGCTCCATAAGCCCTTTGTTTGATAGAGACCCAGATGAGCAGACCAGGATGCACCCATGGTGAGGATCTGTGTTTGTACTGGAGTCACAAATTGGACACCGTTTGACAGATTGGTGCAGTCCATCCGCCACAGCAGGGTTTTTCTCAATGGAGATGTAACAAGGACCAATTGATCCAGGTCCTCCATTAACTGGGTCCACTTAAGTCTTAAGAGTCCACTGTTGAATTTGCATATGAAGGCGTGCCAGAGGTACTGTAACAATGACTGCTGCCACAAGATCCAGCAGTCATAAAAGATCTGGCTAGGACCTTATGACTGTTAAAATGACACGGCAGGATAGAATGCTGAGCACAGGGCTGGTGGTACTTCAGCAGAAAAAAATTCAATGCAGTCACAAAAGTTGAGCACACACCACCTTGTACGTAAAACAAAAAAACTCCAGCTCCAGGATATATTTTAAAATGTCTATTTCAGATGGCTAGGATAACTGCCCATAACGTCGGCCTGATGCATTTCGGATCCTACTTGATCCTTCTTCAAAGGTTAAGGCTCCACTGGTTCAACACGTCTTCTAGTCAATTCATAGTGATGACATACATCAATGCTTAATAAAAACTTTTTTTTTAACATATTTATTAATTTTAATGCATTAGATACAAGCATATATCACAGGACAGTGCACAATAAAAAAATACATTATCTTGATAAAACAGTATTTTCAGCACTCCTGAATTGGTACATCACATGGGGGTTACCACTATTATATTTACTTTAACCTAATAGATAATACAAAAGGTTATTTCTGCCATGCGTGGGGAGATACAATAATAGAAAAATTCAATTAACTCCCATAAGACACCCCTTTCAAAGGTGAACAACTCCCCTTTTATTAGCATAATAAGATTACATGTAGTAACACAGCCTCCTCAGCTCTCTTCTCCCTATGCTTATTTTCCTTAATTTGGGATCAAATTCTACCCTTTAGTAAAGAGCAAAACTAGAACATTTATTTAATTTGAAACACTGATGGTATACCTCTCACCACCTCCCCTCCTGTAACAGAGGAGATCTGCCAGAAACTCTGCACTTTAACACTAACTGAGCATGTTTAAAACTAGGCATTTTAGGACCGAGTTAAATCATTTTTACTTAACTGCATCACATAAGATAAAGAAAAGAGCACGTCTTACATGTCCTTCCCCGTGTGCACAACAGGATGACCCATGAAATTTAAACTGTGCCATTGACGATTAACAGGCAAAGCACATCAATTCTGTTACAGAACTTCAGAAGAAAACCCTTGTATGCACATCTTTAGATTGAGTTCGTGCAAATACATTTATACCCCAGTCCTTATTCAGCCATTACTGTGAGTAACGACTTACTGAACCTGAAGCCTCCAGGTCTCATGTGTTCTGATCTCCCTCAAAGTCTGATTTGGAGCCCCTGGCTGTACAGTCCAGTTCAATTTTAGCCAATAATTTGCCTGCATCTGTCGGGTATAAGAATGGATACTTTTTTGTCCCATAAACCACCTTTAAACTCACCAGCATCAAGAATACAAGGTGGACACCCACCTGTCGAAGCCTCGAGCGAACTCCATCGAAGGTTTTACGACACTAGCAGGTGGTATAGCTCGGATCCGGAAAGACATGGACAGGTAGTCCTTGCCACTGTCAGTCCCCTTCTCCTTGCCTCTTGCAGAATAATATCCCTTTCCCGGATTGACTCCAAGACTGCTAGTATCGCTCGGGCTGGTGGGTGTGTTGCATCTGAATGTAGATGGGTCCCTCTTGCACTGACCCGGTAAGCTCGTTGCACATTTACCAGAGAAGGCAGTTCAAAAAAGTCCCATAACCATTGTTCGAGGAAGCGATCCAGAGCTTCCCCCTCAGACTCCTCCGGGATACCCAGGATACACAAATGGGATGCCTGTGCCCAATTTTCTAGATTCTCTAGATGGCGCCAGAGCAACAAGTTTTCTTTTACTAGGCGCATCGTCGTTACCCTCATTCTAGTTGTGAACGTGTCCATTTTTTTTATCGACTGCTGGGCTCGCTTTCATCAATGCTGCATTGGAAGGCTGGTTTGGGGCATTGTCAGGCAGCTCCCCAGCTTTATCAAGGCCTAGTCTTGTGTCTCTCTGCTTTGCTCAGTCTTTGCCCGTGGTGGTTTTTGTGCGGCCTATTTCACCATTTGCTGCACTTTTTGGTATTGTTAGAGTCAGCAGGTAGTGACGGCTCTTAGTTCAGTAGACTTATATGAATCAGAGGTTTTCCAGCAGTGAAAATCTGGCAATTAGAAGTGTAGAGCATGGAGCTATAAAAAGCAGCTGTCTCCAGTTCGGCTGCTAGCCATGACCCCCCCTCCCCCAAAATAAAAACTAACAAAATATTTAAAACTGCAGTGGGATAATGTACCATTGAAAGAAATAAAATAAAGGGCAAGCATCAATGTTCTAAATTCTACACTAGAAAAAGTATATATACAGCTTTATAAAAATACATATAATAGTATTAAAATCTAAGTAATGGAGGTTAGTGTTAGACCAATACAAATAACTATATACCCACGCTGACAGACAGGAGGGAGTGTGGGGGGGTTTGAAAAAGCAAGTAAGAGGCTGAGGAAGATCTCAAGGGAAGGAGAACAAAAACGGGAAAGGAACGGTCTGGGGAAAGGGAAGGGTGGCGAAAGGAAAAAGACTGACACAGAGATACGGAGTAGAGGAGGGAGATGAGAAGATAACTAACAGTCAGACATAATATTATTAATTGATATAGAGTCTTATATAAATCAGACTGTATAAAGTGCATTCCAGAAAATTGTAAATGAGTCAAAAATACACTTTAAAAATATGAATAAAATCATTAAACATGCAGGCTTATCTCCTATTACGTAAAAATGGGCATATATCATAATTCATGTTAAGACCTGGGAAGTGAGTGACTCCCAGATTAATAATTCAGAACGCCTCATGTTTTAATACTAGGTCACAGAAGCTACTTCCTCTAGGTTTGGGGTGCACCTTAACGATGCCTTGGAAGGTAAAAACATGTTCTCTTTCCTTCTGCCCCACCCCTTTCCCCACACCATTCCTTTCCTGTTTTTGTTCTTTCCTTGAAATCTTCCTCAGCCTCTTGTCATTTCACCAACCCCCCTACAATAGGGGATAAGCCTGTATATGTTTAGTGATTTTATGCATTTTACTCATATTTTTAAAGCATATTTTTGCCTACTTTACAATTTTCTGGAAAGCACTTTATACAGTCTGGTTCATATAAGCCTCTGATACCAATTAATATTATGTCTGACTGTTACATACTAAGAGTAACAGATGCACAGAAGGTCGTGGCCCATATAAGTACATCTCCAGACTCTGAATATCTTTATACCTTATTTAATAAAAAATTTGTCAAGTTTAGTTTTAAAGGTTTCTACATTATCCACGTCCAACAATAATTTGGGTAATCCATTCCATATACATACAATTCTTTGAGTAAAAAAGGAGCATCTGATGTCTAGCTTCAGATATGTTAAAGATAATTGGAATTTATGGCTTCTAAGATTACATTCTCTCATACTGAAGGTCATTTCCAATTGTGTCATAAGCTCCTTGTCTTTTGCTATATTGAACATGCAGAGCAGGTCCCCCCCCCCAGTTCTTCTCATCTCCAACGAATACAAATACAAATCCAGCTCCATAAGTCGCTCTTCATAGCTTCCATCTTGTAAATCATCTATCATCTTGGTAACCCTTCGCTGCACTCCTTCCAAGGCACTGATGTCATGCCTAAAATAGGGACTCCACAGTGGAGAGCAATAGTTTAGGTGGGGATGTATATATGCTCTGTAAAGTGGGAGAATGCATTCTATTTCTAGAAACAAAGGATCTTTTTATACAACCTATTATTTTATTTGTTTGTTTCCTAATATGATTGCAATGTGAAGTGAAAGTGAGATCTGCATTAATAATTACTCCCAGGTCGTCGTCTTCTTTTTCTGATATCAGTTGTGAACCATTCAACATAAATTGCACATTGGAGTTAGTATCTCCTAGATGCATAACACATTTGTTTATATTAAAAACCATGTCATTTTGTTTGGCCCAGTATTCAAGTTCTTGGAAGATCCTCGGAACAAAATGCAATTTCATCAGGTGAACCCACTTTAGCTACAATTTTTGTGCCATCCACAAATTTTATGCCCATATTCTTGAGATTTGCTGTCATGGGTCCCAGGACGGATCCCTGTGGCACCCCACTAGTAATTATACCTATAGTACAGGTATATCCTCCTATGCGTACTATCGGTGTACGTTTTCTTAACCACTCTTTGACCCCATTGATCAACACAGAGTGTATCCCAAAGGATGTCACTTTGTATATCAGGGTTTGGTGTGTCACGTTTTTGAATGCCTTACATAAATCCAGGTATACTATGTCCACTGGTACCTTTTCATGAAGGAAACTACTTACTCTTTCGTAAAAAAATACAGGTTACTCACCTGTAACAGGAGTTCTAGGAATGGTATATGTTGTTCATCCACACTCATTGGCAGGTATCCTTGCCGCTTTAAATCTTGCCGGAAGGTCTTCAAGCTTGCTCCTCCCACCCACCCGGGTGGTATAACTCTCGGCTCCGCCCCATGACGCCAGATCTGGCCCGCTGGAAGCTCAGGTTGTGCGTCGAAGCCGGGGAGGTCGGGTGGGTCGTGTGGATGAACAACATATACCATTCCTAGAACTCCTGTTACAGGTGAGTAACCTGTATTTCTAGGGACATGGATATGTTGTTCATCCACACTCATTGGCAGACTCCTAGCAGTTCTCCGGGAGGAGGAGGCAAGCATTTGACACCCCAATACTTACTTGGGAAAGAGAGACTGAGAACCGAGGCCTCAAACCAGCATCCTGGGCGTGACTCAAGGTCGATGTGGTAATGGGTAATGAAGGTGTTTGCTGACTTCCAGGTAGCAGCCCTGCAGATTTCCTGGATGGGGACGCCCTGGAAGCAGCCACCGTTGCAGCAGTATGGCGGGTAGAATGAGCTCTTATCCCTCTGGGAGGCTCCATGCCCGCCAACTTATAACAGAGATCTATGCAGGAGGTGACCCACCTGCTTATGATCCGCTTGGCTGCAGGTCTGCCAGGTGCGGCTTCAGCGTGGGTGACAAACAGCTGTGAACCTCTCCCGAATTTCAGCCGTCGCTCTTTGTAACAAGCGGCGCCCTTCTAGGGTCAAAGTATGGAGCCTATATTCGGCCTCCGAGGTGTGATTGGGGTAGAACACCGGCAGAGTCAACACCTGGTTAAGGTGAAACTCCGACACCACCTTCGAAGGAATTTGGTGGGGCGCAGGACAACCTTGTCCCTGTGGAAGACCAGGTAAGGAGACTCTATGGAGCGCCTGGAGCTCTCCCATCCTTCTGGCTGGACGGATAGCCACCAAGAAGGCGGTCTTCCACGACAGGTGAGAGAGAGCACACCTGTGCATAGGTTTGAATAGGCTTGCTCATGAGCTTTGCCAGTACCAGCAGTAGATCACGAGTGGGGGTTCCCTTACTGGAGGAAATGTGATCAGAGCCTTTGAGCATGAACCAGACCCTTCTCCCTGCGCCACCGACTGCTTCCTGCCCGCTCGCAAGTGAGATGGCTGCCAGGTGCACCCTTAGGGTAGTCGACCTAAGCCCTTGATTAGAAAGGGACCATAAATAGTCCAAGATGCTTGCCAAGGAACAGGAGGAAGGGTCCAAGCCCTTGTCCTGACACCAAATGGAAAACCTTTTCCATTTGAAGGCATAACATTTTCTGGTCGACTCTTACGGGACGCCTCAGCTACATTGAGGACCTCGTCGGAAAGACCCAAGGCCTGGAACTCTAGCGCTCAGGAACCAGGCCGTCAGGTGCAGGATTGAAGGTCCGGATGGAACACCTTCCTGATTGACTGAGAGCAGGTCCGGGCGAGCTGGAAGCTGCCGCGGAGTCCTGGAGCTGAGACTGAGGAGATCTGGGTACCAGAACTGGCGAGGCCAGTCTGGGGCTATCAGAATCACCTGCGCCTTATCCCTCCTCGCCTTGAGAAGCACCTTGTGGATCAAGGGAAATGGGGGAAAGGCGTAAAAGAGGCCCGGGGTCCACTGCCTCGAGAAGGCATCCCCCTGCAGCGAGCCCTGCTGAGGGGGGCGGGCATGGAACAGTCTCAGCCGCGTTCTCCCTGGAGGCGAACAGGTCCACCTGAGGTGTGCCCCAATGGGAGAACAGATGCTGTACTACCTCGGCAGGAGACCACTCGTGGGATGCAGCCCCTATCCGGCTCAGGGCATCGGCCAGGGTGTTGGAGGCTCCTGCCACATGAATGGCTAGGAGATCCGCCTCCAGGCTGCGCACGAGTGACCAAATGCGGAGAGCTTCCTTGCATAGAAGCATGGAGCCTGCGTCCCGCCCTGGCGGTTTAGATAGAACATGGTCGTGGTATTGTCCGTCTGGACTCGGACCACTTGACCCCGGAGGAACGGAGCAAAGGCGGTGAGAGCTAGGCGGACCGCTCGGAGCTCCAGCAGGTTGATGTGGCATCGGGACTCCCGCGGGGACCAGAGGCCATGAGCCCGGTGTTCCCCCAGATGGGCACCCCAACCCATCAGAGAGGCATCGGTCGATAGAGACCGTCGGCTCGGCGGACTGAACGGATGCCCTCCTGCAAATGATCTGGGACGGTCCACCACTGGAGAGCGTTCCACATCCCCTATGTCACCGACTAAGCTGGTCCAAAGGATCGCAGCGTTGCTTGACCACTGGCTGGCCAGTCCCACTGAAGGGGCGCATGTTCCAGCGAGGCCCAATGGACCACGCTGGTGCAGGCCGCCATGAGACCCAGGGGCGCAGGAAGTCCCAGGCAGGCGCAATTGCCCAACCAGAAATGATCGGGCAAAGGAGGAAAGACCCCGCCCTGTCCGCGGGAGCAGCGCTCTGGCTCGAAGAGAGTCGAGCTGCGCCCGATGAATAGAATCACCTGCTTTGGCTCGAGTTCGACTTGGCCTCGTTGATAAGGAGGCCCAGCTGAGCAGACCTGAGGCCAGATCTCTGGACCACTCCGCCTCCTTCCTGGAGGAGCTGCTATCAGCCAGTCGCCCAGGTAAGGGTACACCGGACCCTCGGCGCCCAGAGAATGCTGTCACCACTGCCATGCATTTGGTGAAGACCCTGGGAGCTGGAGACAAGCCGAAGGCATGGCTTGGAACTCGAAAAGGGATCCTTCCGCTCGAGGAAGAATCTCTGGTGAGACAGACGGATAGGGGCGTGAAAAGCAGCGTCCTGCAAGTCCAGAAGCAGAACCACACGCCCGCGTTCCAAGGATGGTATTATCTGAGCCAGTGACCATCCTGAAGGTTCGAGACCTTAGGAACTTGTTTAGGTCGTGTGGAGTCGAGAATGGGCGCCAGCCCCGTCCGTTCGAACCAGGAAGTACCTGGACACAAACCCTGGGTCTGAAGGAGGGTCCGCCACCTCTCTTATCACCTCCTTCTGGAGGAGGGAGGCGATGTTGGCTCGACGAGCCGCCAGTGAGGCTAGGGACAGAAGCCCCGAGGGCGGCGGCTCTGAAGGGTGGTGCCTGCTCGAATTCCAGAGGCAGGCCTCTTCCCACCACCTCCAGACCCACCTGTCCGTGGTAACAGCGGACCAGGGCGAACGGAAGTGCGGGCCGTCCCCATGGGGACCCAGGAAGAGTGACAGGAATGGGGCGACACCCCTCAGCCCGTCACTGGGCAGGCTTGGAGGAGGGACCTCCTGGGCCTTTCCTCCCTGCCTCCTGTTAGAGGAAGCCGGCTTGGGTTTGGGATGCCAAGGCGAGCCTGGCCCTGACGATACTGGGCCAGGCGCTGGGGCACAGAAGGACGAAAGGGCTTAGGCTGTGGTTTGCGCCTTTGTCCTTCTGAGCGGAAGAGACCAAAAAGGTAGCATTGGACTTCTCGATCCTCTGCAGGTGACCTTCCACCCCAGGGCCGAAGAGGTCAGTCCCCAAAAGGAACATCCGCCAACTTGTGCTGGGTATCAGTAAAGGTGGATATCCTCAGCCAAGCCATCGCCGCATAGCCACTGCAGCCGCCACCGATCTGGCACATGAGTCCCTATATCCAAAGCAGTCTGGAGCTGCTGTTTGGCCACTGCCCTGCCCTGGTCCGCACCTGCTTAACGTAGTCTGCAGATCGGCGGAAGATGAGGATGACCTCATCCAGGGAGCCCAACAGGGCATGAGAAAAATGTGCCATGAGGACGGCCGAACTGGCCTGGCAAGGCCGAGAGGAGGATGCAAGCGTGAGACTTTTCGCCCGACATGGTCTAATTTCTTGGACTCCTTGTCAGGAGGTTTGTCCACATCCCTGGCGTTGCGGTAGCGCGACTGTCGGTAACCAACCCCTCAGCAGAGGGTGTTCAAAACGGACAAGGAACTGGTAGGGACCGCATACTTCCTGGCCATCCTGGCCGAAGGCGCAGGGCAGGAAGCAGGGCGCTGCCAAAGCTCCAGTGCCGGACCCACTATGGCCTCGGCCACCGGAAAGGCCTCCGTCGGAGAATCCCTCGGTCAGAATCTCGTGAGGATACCTGCCCGTTTGGAAAGCGGTTCGAGCTCCATCCGGTGGACTCCGAGATGAACCAAGCAGTCCTAGGAAGGACGACGGGCTATCGCCCATTGACTGACCCTCCTGAAGACTCCAAGTCCAGTCGCTTGGAGAAAAGGAGAATCATCTTCGGACTCGGAAGAGTCCTCGAAGAGCTCTCTGGCCTGAGCCACCCTTCACCTGCCGAGGTCGGTCGGGAGTGAGGGTAACTGACAGCCGATGGGGTAGACCCTTAGCCGACGAGATCCTTGGTGGGAGCCCAATGGTGGCTGTGGGCGGAGGTTCCACTGGAATCGTTGGAGCAGCTGGTTTGGCGAACAACCGGCCTGGGTAAAGACTCTCGGATAAGTCGAGGGTGCGTCGGCCGCTCCGTGACAGCCACTTAATGGCCGGAGGCGGCGGGGTGGCTCATCCCGGCCAGGAGAGCTGTTGCAACATAAGGTCTCGTGCCGTCGGCGTAATTTCGCGAAGCCTCCCTCGTCCGAGGGAGGAGGCGAGGCAGCCAGCGGCAACGCGCCCTTACATGATGCGGGGCCGAGACCGCCTAATGATGGTGGGATCGGCTGGACCGCGAAGAGGTCGGAACCGAGTCTCCCGAATTTCCGAGGTCGGTGCGGGGAGAGTCGGCGGAACCGGCACTCCCTTGGCTCGGATGGTCCATCCGAGGCTCCGGAACCGGAGGCACAGAAGCGAGCCACAGGATCCTCAACTCCTCCCGGGGGAACCGGGGAGAGGGGAATCTCGGCTGCTAAAGGCGACAGCCCGTCCAACGGGTCGAGAAAAATCTCGACTTCGTCGGTGGGAGTCTCGGTCAACTGACCTGACGGGGACACCGTGAGGCCAGTGGCCGAAGCCGAGTGGTCGACCGAAGCCGACGGTCGACGACTCGGGGAGAGGGACCTTTCCCGCTCCCAAGAGCGTCGACGGAGGGACTTACCCCTGTCCTTCTTTTTGGACCGAGAATAAGGTCCAGCAGACGTAGGCCCTTCTCCCTTAGTGGAGAGGGACAGACAAAGCTCCTTAAAAGAAGCCGTGTAGGAAGAACCCAGAGAGAGCGGGATAAATGCCGCGGCCGAGGAAGATATGACCTGCGCCGCCTCCTCTTCGGCGATCATCCTTCGAGCTGATCGCCGAAACCGCCGCGGACACCGCCAACGGGGCCTCCTTGGACTTCACCAGGAAAGCGCTTCTCGGGGCGGCCCAGTTGCAATCGGGCAGCACAGTCTGAGGGGCGTGAGCCGAGAAAGATGAGCACAGATCGCAAGCCTGCGGGTGTGCTCAAGGCCTAAGCAGTGAACACGTGGAGTGTGGATCCGTCAGACATCTTCTGCCCGCATGGGCATCTCCGAAATCCGGGAGTCGATTTGTCCATCGCAGCCGCGAGGGATCGAAGACTGAAGTCTTTTTCGCAAAATTTATTTTTAAATCCACAAACGGAGAAATAGAAACCAGTCTCAAACGCAGAGCGTTAAGGAGGGAACCTGAGCTTCCAAGCGGTAAGGAAGATCTGGCGTCATGGGGCGGAGCCGAGAGTTATACCACCCGGGTGGGTGGGAGGAGCAAGCTTGAAGACCTTCCGGCAAGATTTAAAGCGGCAAGGATACCTGCCAATGAGTGTGGATGAACAACATATCCATGTCCCTAGAAACTAAATTACTAGTAAGGCAATAACAATCATCTTCTATTCTAATTTTAAGGATACCTTCAAACATTCTGCCCAGGATACTAGTCAGGCTAATAGGCCTGTAATTTTATGTTTCACTCTTACTACCCTTTTTATACACAGGTGTTACCAGTGCAACCTTCCAATAACTTGGTACTAAATCCAGATGTTAAGGACAAGTTAAACAATTCATATAATGGTTCGATGAACCAGGATGCTATTTCTTTCAACAAGCGTGGGTGGAGGTTATCGGGCCCTGATGATTTTTTTATGTTAACTGCATGTAGTTTGCTTTTTATTTCCTGTCTACTTATTTCAGGCATGTCATAATCACCTGTGTTATTTGTACATTCACCTTTTTTTGTATTTAAAATAGGGTTAAAGATTGAACAGAAATAGTTGTTAAATTCTTGAGCCATTTCCAAGGGGGGTTGTATTGTATTATCACCGATGACCAATGGGCCAATAGTTTTAGTCGTTTGTTTTTTGTTATTTACATATGAATAAAAACTTTTGAATCCATCTTTTATGTGAGCCAGCTTGAATTCTAGTTTTCTCTTTTCCTTTTTATTGCATTCTTACATCTTTTTAGTGTTGCCCTATAGTTATTTTTGTTGTATTCATTATTGCATCTTATTGTGGCTCTATAAGTGCTTTTTTTTTTTTAATCAAATATAGTATATATAGAGGTTGCCAATATTGGTAGTTTTCCCCTGTTATTATATCCTACTTTATTTGGAACCTACTTTTGTTCTAGGGCGATTATTTTATTTTTTAATAACAGCCAAAGCTCTTCTGGAGATGCAAGTCCAGTGTCCCACTTCCATGCAGTTAGTTCTTTATTAATTTGATCAAAATTAGCCCTACCATAATTTTTTTAAAGTAGTTATACCGGGGTTACGTTCCAATATTATTTTTATTCCAAATGTTATTATACAGTGAGCACTGTTTTGCAGAGGGTCCTGGATTTTTAATATTCCTAATTTGATGGGGGATGTCTTATTAATAGATCAAGAATATTGTTTTTCCTTGTTGGTGTGCGTATAAGTTGAGTTAAACCATGCGATTCACGTAAGTCCAGAAAAGTGGTTTCCATTTTATTATTTATTGTGACATTTTTCCAGTCAATTCCTGGGTAGTTAAAGTCCCCTAATAGTATAACATCCGATTGATTCATTTTGTTATGTAAACTATTCAGTATAGCCTGATGCTCTAGTGGATCAGTATTAGGAGATCTATAACAGAGTCCCACCAACAATTTTGTTTGTTTTTCTCTTATAATTTCGATCTACAATATTTCACTGGCTATTTCACCATCTGGTACATTAACAGACGTATTTGATATTTTTTGATAAAGAAAGCTATCCCGCTTCCCTTTTTTGATCTGTTTTTGTATACAGTATTATAACCATTAATATTTATATTCCAGCTAGATTCGTCTCCCCACCATATCTCGTCGATTGCAGCTATGTCAGTGCTGTCCCTATGGAGCAGTACTTCTAGCTCATCTAACTCTGTAGTATGGAGACTTCTTGCATTTGTGAGCAGGAAGGACAACCCATAGTTTTTCAGGTTTCGATTTGTATTAGTATTGTTTGGATGTATATCAAGGTGTTTTGTGGGTATTTTATTTACAGTGTCCCTTTGCCCCCATGACTTTACTTTTTGTTGCTGTGGAGTTTTTTTATTATGTTGAACATAGTGTACCCTAGTATTCTTGTACCTTTTTATTTAAGTGCAGTCTATCATAACAGTACAAGTCATCCCTTCCCTCAGATATTTCCCAAGTATGTATAGACTTGATATTATTTGTAAGGCACCATCTTCATAGCCAGTTATTGTAAGCTTTTATATTTTTTGTTCTGTAATTGCTGGCTCTTGGTACAGGTAAAACTTCAGAGATAATGAGCATCACATTTAAGGTCTTTAATGTTTTTACAGCATCCTCCATGTCATTTGTTATTTTTCCAACCTCCTGTTTCCCAAAATCATTTGTCCCTACATGTAATATGGCTGTTTTGGGATTTCTGATGTTTTGAAAGATGCCTGGGAGCATGCTAGTTACATATTTTATTGTTGCATCACTATAACTACAGCTTGCAGTATTTTCTTTATTCCCCCTACTGGTGTATATCAGTATATCTGGTAATGGAGTCTCGCAGGATATAGATTTGGTCGGGCACTACATCTTGAATTAGGGTACCAATCGCATTACTGCAGATGTTAAGTTGTGGTTCTATAGGGGTGCTGATATCACTATCTTTATTCAAGGGGGGACCGAGAATGATTTATTGCTATTTTCCACCACTGGTGGGGATAGGAGGTTTAACTGGACATTGGTAGCCTGATTTGAGGGCATAATATGGGGAACAGGTGTTGAATCTGTACTTGGTTCATCTAAAAGTTGAATCAGAGGGTCAAAATGATTTGCTAATGGTATCACGAATCCCTCCGCCTTCCTTCCCTTTTCTTGACCTGGTCTAGCACCCTGTACGGTATACCAGTTATCATTCGTTTCATCAAAGTCCTCTAATCGATTTCGTTTTTTTGTAGGAGTTCTTCTATGTACCACATGTTTATTGGTGTCAAGATTCCCTGTATCATCTTTATAATTTTTTTGCAGTAGGGGGGATGTGCTTAAGTGCTCATTATGTTGATTGTGAGCATCATTTTTATTCTGTATGTTTGATTCACCACAATGTCTTTCGTTTATTCTGGACACCATATTTTGTTGGCTATATTCAAGGGCCTGTAATAGAGTACCAAACGTTATTTCCGCTAGCATATCAGCATTTTGCTTACATTTTCAACAAATAAAAGGGTTGCCAAGAATTGGTATCTCCGAAAATAAATACATTTCCCATGATATACACTTAGACCGCTGCTTACCCATGGTTGGTATCTTCTCTCACCCCATACTCTGGCTCTCTGTGTCAAGTCTTTTTCCTTCCACCCCACCCCCTTTTCCAGTTTTTGTTCTTCACTTGAGCTCTTCCTCAGCCTCTTACTTGTTATTTCAGCCCCCCCCCAAATCTGTCGTCGTGGGTATATGGTTATTATTTGTATCGGTCTAACACAGACCTCCATTACTTAGGTTTTATAACTATTATATGTATTTTTATAAAGCTATATATATATACTTCTAGTTTAGAATTTAGAACGTTGATGCTTGCCTTTTATTTTATTTCTCTGAATGGTCAATTATCCCACTGCAGTTTTAAATAGTTTAAGAGTTTTTATTTATTGTTGATATATGACGTCACTATGAACGGACTATAAAACTTGTGTTGAACCACTGGAGTCTTAGCCTCTGAAAAAGGATTAATTAGGATCCGAAATGTGTCAGGCGGGCGTTGTGGGCAGTTGTCCTAGCTGTCGGAAATAAAGACATTTTAAAATATATCCTGGAGCTGGATGTTTTTTGTTTTACATACAAGGTGGTGTGTGCGCTCAACATTTGTGACTACATTTGACCTTATGACTGTTGTAGAGGAGCTGGGCTTGAGCAATATTGCGTTCGGCCCTGTTTAATGGCAGGAAGGCTGTGCCCTCAGCAGTGTCTAGGAGTGCACCTATATATTGCAGATGTAGAGAGTGTTAAGATTGATTTCAGGATACTGACTCCCAAGTTGTCAAAGAGTTGTCTTGTTTGAGACAGTCTGCAGAAGACTGTCCCTGGAGTCGACCTTTAGGAGATGGTCATCCAGGTATGGGAAAACATATAGGCTTTCCCTGTGAAGGGCTGCTGCCACCACATCTAAGATCTAATCATTTGGTGAATACCCGTGGCATGGAGGGTAGGCCGAAAAACAACACTTCAAATTGGTAATGCTCCCATCTCCAGCATAAAGCGCAGATTTTGTCTGAGATTCTTTTTGATCTTAATGTGAAGATATGTGTCCTTCATATTCAGGGAACAGAGCCAGTCCCCGGGTTGTAAAAGGGGAATGAGAGCCTGAAGAGAGACCATACAAAACTTCTTGTGTTCTATGAAGAAGCAGAGTCCCCTTAGATCTAGTACAGGCCTCAGATCTCCTGTCCATTTGGGAACTAGGAAGTACCTGGAATATAACCCTTTGTTCATCTGAATTGGAGGAACCAGTTCTATGACATTTTGTATCAGTAATTGTATTTCCTCTTTCAGTACCCATTAATGTTCTGGAGGATATCAGGAAGGAGGCAGAGGATGCACTGCTTTACGACCATCTCCAGTACCCATTTGTCTGTGTTGATCTGCCTCCATTTTGGTAAATAAAGGGAGATATGACCCCCTTCAGCCATCCCTGGAGATAAAAGTGGCTGAGGGATATGAGGAACGAAGTCAGAGTGAACCAGTGATGGTAGAGTCACCAGTTCCAATGATCTTTGGTGCTTTTAAGTGTGCACCTGGGGGGAGTGGGCCTGGCAAGGCACCACTATCTCTGGTTCTGGAGGGCTGACGGAAGATGGCACTACTACCTCTGGCAGAAGTGTTGCGAAAAGACCTTCTGCCTCCTGGATGACTGAATATTCCCTAAAGTTTCTTCAACATAACCAAATAGTTTCTTGCTCTTAAATGGTGCATTTAGCAGGACAACAGTGGCAAAGCCAGCCCCTCTTACCTATGAATATCATCTCTTGCAGACCAGAAGCAGCAGCCCTGGCAGAGGCATCCGAAAGACCATAGGCCGAGTATAACAGATACTTATCTACCTCAGCACCAGCATTTTAACTGTTTAATAACTCAGTTTTAGCAGAACCACCTGGTAACACCTGTGCATCTGCCTTGGCATTTTTCCAGATGGCATTTTGATATTTAATCACATGGACTTGATAGTTAGCTATTCTAAGGCCCAGTGAGGCTGAGACTAATGTTCTTTTGCCCATGACATCAAGCCAACTAGACTCCTTATCAGGTGGCAGGAAACCAAGATGCTTGGGTGCTTTAGATCGGTCATGAGAAGCCATAGAATCGTTTTTTGGCTGGGTGGCATAATATGATTTAGCAGTAGATGTAGGATACTGCCTGTCAGCTTTGCATGGCACTGCAGGGATAGTATTTGGCCTGAGCCAGGCAGCAAAGGTAGCATTCCTCCAAAGCTGGATAAACAGGAATTATGAGGATGAAGGAAGAGCAGGGCACGTCTAAAAACTCCATTATATTATTTTTTTAGTGGAATCTTCCTCCTCCACTGCAAATCCCGGCTCAGTCTGAATTTGCTGCTTTAAGACTGAAAAGAGGGATCATCAGGGGGAGACCTTTGTGTATATACTACAGAGTCTTCACTGCAGGAAGAAAGTAGAATTAGAATGGGGATTATGTGGCTGTTCCCCATATTCCTCCTCACCATAATCCTCTTCCATCATAACGTCAGGTTTATAATCCACATCATCGTCAGCAGGCCTGTCGACAAGAGGGATGGATGACTAAGTCGGAAACCCCAGCAGCAGTTGTGAGGAAGGAATAGACAGCGAACTGGAAGCAGCAGTTAATGGAGCTTGAATAGACAGAGGCCCAGTCGACTAACACGGCCTGCAACTGCAGCCCCGGCAAAAGGCACTGAATCATCTCAGAGAAAGGCGCCAGTACTGCCTGCAAGTTGGTGACACCATAGCCAGGGGCCGTGCTCAGAATGGTTGAGGACTGGCTGAGACCAGACAATGACGATGGTGTACCAGCCATAGTAGGCCTGGTTGCACTGAAGCCAGACTCCATCCTTGGTGTCTGATCAATGGTAAAGGGGGGGGGGGCTGTGGTCACCGTCCCTGAAGCAGATGGAGACAAAGAAGGCATACCCGAAGGCTGCAGCAGTGACCAGAATCTTGCAGGGGAGGATGCTTTTTCCTTATCCCTGTGTGTGTGTTTAAGTCAACATGGACTTCTGTTTTTCGTGGTCCTTCTGCTTCGATGACTGAGCTCATAGAAGGAGCAGGCAGTAACTGTTTTTCACCCTGGTTGAGTTTCTCCATGGTGGCTGCCAGCGTTTTCTTAAGCAGAAAAGTTTCCAGGACTCCGACAGTGTCACCTAGTTGTTTGGTTAAAGCTCTGCAAAATCTCACAGGCCCAGACATCATGAGAGATGCTGAGGCAGCAGACACACTTCATGTGTGTCGTTCCTGAAAATCTTTCTACACTCGCAGTATCAGAAGAGTGTCAAATGCTTGGAAGTCACCCAAAGGTGATGAGAACAAACTCATCTATAGGAGAAAAAAAAAAAAGCTACATTGATAGTCATTTCCGCAACAGGTATGATGAGGCTAATCGATGGTGGGGAAAGGACTGAGGAGAGGTAGGGCTGCCCACAGTTTGTTTGTTTATTTATATATATATACACACACACATACACATATATACATTTATATATATATATATACATATATACACACATACATATATATATACACACACACACATATATATACTGATGCGTGACATCGAAGTGGGTGGCCCCAGCTTGGCAAAAGTTTCTATGTGGTCCAAATGTTTGATGGCTGTTCCAAAGGTGTGGTTTAAGGGACAAGATATCCTCAAAGAAAGATTAGACTTTTTCCTCCATCTCCTTTTGTGTCCCTCAGGTTTTCATCTCCTTCTGGCACTCCAAGTGTGTCTCTAGCTGCTGGCAGACTCATGCCTGGTCACCTTATTCATGTTGCCAGTTTCCTCAGTATGCCTACTGTCTCACAGTCCCATGACTAACTCATTTCTGAATGGTCCATCTCTCTGCTGCCACCGGAGAGAAAGGAAAGACAGCATCTCACTTGGTACCACAGCTGGGCGAGCATGCACAATGGCACTGGAGGGCCAGGTGGCATGAGGACAGAAGAATCGAGGCCGCCATCCAGAACACGTTGAACGGGATGGTTTCCGCTTTTCTGTACCTCCCACCCACAGATGGATGCCCACATAAAGGCTGGGGGGAGTGTCCAGTGGCATGTGGTCACCCCCCCAAACAAACAGCACCTGCACTACACCGCTACAGGAGTGGCAAACCATCCTGCCTCACTGCAGGAGGCAAGCAGATGCTCAAAGCCCTCTTTGTTGGCTTCTGCTCCTGACCTCCTAGGTTTGGAGCATGAACTTCAGTAGCCAGTGCACCAAGTGTACAACCCGCCGATCAGTGCCAGCTTCCAAGATGGACTTTAAAAGAAAATACAAAACAAAGACAAACTTTATACTGCATTTGTTAATGTTAAAACATCGGACTCGCACTAGAGGTCACTGTAGCATAAAAGGGAAGCAGAAGTAATCTTTCTAACAGAAGCTTGGGAGTCCATGAGGGGAAAAAAGATGACAAAACAAATGTTCTTCTGTTCCTACCCATGATTCGCAAGTGCCATTCTAGTGTACAAACCACAATGATACTTGTAACCTGCAATTTCCTCTTTTAGGTTTAATGTTTTAAGAATGGTACCCGAAATGGAACGCACACTCAATATGAAATGCAACTAATGCAACTAACTTCTGTTTTCTAAGTAACAGTCGTCACCCACCAATTATTCCTCCCATCCTTCCTATAGCAGCTGCTATTTACTAGTGTACAGTGCAAAGCACACACACTTCACTGAATGAAGCCATGACAGTACTGGGAGTTACTGTTTACTTCCAGCAAGAACCTATCACAACTAGCCAGGATCTAGTGTCAAGAATATTAGCTCAGAAATGCAAACCATCCACTTTTTATTTAATTTATTCTTTTTTTCTACCCCACCAGCTCAATGTAGTCTGTCTGTTCTCACCCAGACAACCTTCCAGCCTCACAGCCAACCCTGTTCTCTAGTGGCTTCCCCACAGCAGGACCTTCAGAGTGGCAACCCCCAAGGTGTCCAAATTTGGTGGGTTTGGAGAGTTGCTAGTCCCAAAATTTTGGAATAATTTGCCTTTACAACTCCGTTTAACAGTAAAAGTCCCTCACAAAATGCTTTTAAAACATGGTTTTTGGAGACACTTTCAGCTCAAGTTAAGTCCTCTTGTGGCCAACTGTTTGTGATATGGCATTTGTTTGCATGTAACTGTAGTTGCAACTCTAATGTGTTTATGTATTGTACTGTATTTTGTCTTCTTATTTGTTGTAATTATTTGTTACCTAACCAAGGGTCACCATTTTAAATTAGTTTACTCAATGGTCTAACCCATTTAATAAAAATGAAATGAAATAAAAATGAGTTGTTATGCTGGGAAAACTAACAATCCAAGATCAAAGAGTGCTATAAGTTAATAGGGCCTCCGAGGGATGGCTCTTATGGTATAAGAGACTCTGAGATGGAGGTCTGGGCGAGACGACCACTATCTGCCCAAACCTCAAGAGGAATCTCATACCATATGAAAAATCCCTCAGGGGCCCTACTAACTTGAGTTTAGTTTGAGTGATTTGTAGTAAGTGTTTTTTTATTTTTTTTATTTTATTGCACCATCCTCCCCCCAGCGTTGAAGTGGAATGCTTCCTGCCAGCGCTGCCGCACGAGGGCACACTGTACATGGAAAAAGATACAGCAGCTCTGCATGCTAAATGGCCAAAATCCTGTTAGTGATTTACAATGGCAAAGTGTCATCTGCCAGCTTTGGTTGCTTCCCCCTGTTCAAACTTAGTTACATTAACATGGTGCTGTATGCACACAACAGCTGTACGCAGCGCTGAGCCCGATATCGCTCCATCCCCAGCTGACCTGCATAACCTGGCTGGAAGGGGGGAAACAGAGGGGATGTGAGGAAATATTTCTTTACGGAAAGGGTGATGGATGCCTGGAATAGCCTCCCAGCAGAGGTGGTGGGTACCAAAACGGTAACAGGAGGGGGACCTTACTAACAGGGCTGGGAGGAGTGGTAAGGCCGGAGATCAATAAGGGTCTACAGTAGCACAGTAGGTAGGGATTCTAGGGCAGTCTAGGTGGGCCAAGAGGTCCTTTTTTTGCAGACAGCTATGTTTCTATGTAGGTCTCACAGCGGAGTTGCATTTCTACCAGTGTTTCCAGTCACTAGGCTTGCTGGGTACTAAAATTAATTTAAATACAGCTGTGTGGCTGATTTTTTGAGAAGGCTCTGAACACCTGCTGCAATGCTTAACCTATTTCTTTACATAAGGAGACAAAATATTTGCTTCCCCACTCAGTGGTTACATGGTAGGCCATATGTCCACAAACAGACCCATTTCTAGAGCTTTTTATTTTGCTAGTTTGTAAAACAGATCTGCTAACCCCAGAACAAAATAATCTCAGTTCCTTTTTCTCCTACTTGTTACCTCAAGAAAACTACTGAGTGGGTTTGCAGATCTATGCAGCTAAGCCTGATTTTCATTCATTTACATTCATACCACCGGCCCTCATAAGCACTGAAGGCACTTGTCTTAAAAACAAGTTTTTCGCACATGAAGGAACAAAACAAGTATTCCTAGTAAAACTAGTAGGGCTGGCAGTATAGTCTATAGGTTAGAGTAACAAAATGTGAACAAACTTGGTACATCCAGCAGACCAGACCTTGGTTTGATTCTCACAACCTCCACTTGCATAGTGTGAGACTCTGAGCAAGTCACTTAACTGCCCAATGCTCCCAGGTCGCCCCTGAAAACAGGGACCTGTGCCTAGTGGGCCTTACCTGGTTACCAAAGACTAAAATAAATTAAAAAAAAAAAAACTAGTATTCCCAAGCAGGAAAAGTTCAAAATCTGTTCAGCTCTGGCGATAATTCACTGAACCCAGTCTCATAAAGAAGATATAATTAAAAGCAAAAAAAATGCTTTTTTAAACTGCTTATGCACAGTTCAGCTGATATTTCTATTTATGCCACCCTGTAGTTTTCCTACACCCAAACTCCTTCAGCAGTTGACAAGGCACCCATCTGCTGCTGTCCCCCCCTTACCTGAGAATCAGTGACTGGGCCCACCCCCCATGAAGCCATGGCTGTTCCCCCCAAGCAGGGATGAGTTGGAGGGGCTTACCCTCTTAAGTACTGCATTTCATTGAGAGACCAGAGTGGCGGGACAGGCAGAAGGGATCAGGACTAGTTCCAGACGTTCAGTCATCTTTGGGCGTAGAGGCCATATTACTGGTTTTCTCCTCGAGGATGTCCACATGAAAAAAGAGACCAAAGGAGCATGTGCACACAGAGGCATGTCGCTGCTCCCGGAACCCAGCTGATGTCAGTCCTTCCCCTGGTGCCCCAGACTGCACTTCTACCTGTGGTCACCCAGGTGGCAGTACTGCAGTGGGGATGGAAACCCTCCCTCCCCAGAGAAGAGAGTCCTGTGGGACGCTCAATCCTCCTCCCACCGGCTGGCCACTGAAGATCCTGAGCTGGTTCTGGAACTCGAGTCACTGGCATCATGAGCAATAGCACTACCACTGTGCCAATGGGCCAGCTCAAAGCTTCAGTTTTAATGCTAACTGGGCCAAATTTTTAACACATCTGTTGCACTGCTAGACAGCAGACTTTGTTTTGTTAGTTATTTAACGCTACCATCTGTGACTGTTGTCAACTATTTGCAGGAAGAACAATCACCAAATTGCCATAAAATGGCTAAAACCATCAAAAACATCTGTATGGCAGTTTTGTAAACATTTGCTACATACAGCAGAACTGTCAAAATGCCTAGACTGGCAATGGTTTGGCTGCCTTTTAAAGTCTGAACAGCTACAACTTTAATAATTTGTGTATTTCCTTTCTCTTTGTTCTTTGCTGTGAATGACAAGTAAGGATTAACCCATGACAGAGCGTGGGTCTCTCCGGGATTAATGTACGGCTTGTGGGGGGTTTTCGGCCTCGTGGTTCCAATCAACCAGCTATACATTAATCCCTGAAAGACCCACGCTCTGGAGTAGGTTAATTCACTTGTAACATGGGGGAAGAGAAAGGGTTCAACACTCTTTATATGTTCCTCTTCCTCATGTTACATTTGCGTAAAAGTAATTTTAAAGTGCAAAATTACAAAAGTTCCAGGAGGATATTAAGGTTCCTGCCATGGGGAAGAGAAAGGGTCTGGCAACTGACTGAAGAAAGTACATGCTGAACTTTTTTATATTTGGACTGCAGCAGTGAACAATTACTTATCACATGCAGATGTGATCAACATTTCAGAATATGTGCTCATTTTGACTGACTTAGTTTTTTAAACTGTGGAATCATCTCAGTTTTTCTGCTACGTTTGAGATTTGGCTGCTGTGCATTATAGGAAATGATATATTTAAATGCAGAGGAAATCTGAGATCTGGTAGTTGCTGTAATTCCCTTGGCCAACCAACAGATGGTAGAACACTGAGGCGTACATCTTTTTTATCCGTGAATTTTACAGCCAACATTGCACATTAATAACTTTGTCTCCTTTCAACTGATTTACATGAAATTTAGAAAGCACAGCCTCTGTGTCAGGAACTCTTGATCCAGTAAATTCCACGTATATTGGTTCAGGGGAGGCAAAGTTACAGACGTTCACAAAAATGCAAAAGTCTCCGTTTTTGAAAATGTTAAGCCTTTTTTTGCCACCCAATAACTAAAAAAAAAATAATAGGAGACTTTGAAACCTGAAACTTTCAGGTTTGATAGAGACTGGTCACAAGGTGTGTGCTTTTGTGGTTTTTAGGTTCGACTGTTAAGTTTTTTTAAATATTTAATAAAAGACATGGAGGCAATCTGGAAAATCATATGTGGCATCCATTACTGTGTAGTTACTGAAAGGGTATGTGTTTCTGAGGCAATAGACCAAGTAAAAAAAGAAAAAAAAAAGAAAAAAAAAAAACACACATTTCATAGTCATATAGATGTTTTCAAGCTACTTATGGCTGAACTACCAGACATTTCACTTAAGCACATCTATTCTTGTTTGACGGCCATCTGTTGGCCAGCCGTGAATTGCAGGCTAAGACTGTTTTGGGACAGGAAGCTAACATGGGGAACAGAATGTGGGTGCACTTTACCATTGATTAATTTTCAGGCAACCATGGATTACTTGAGAATTCATCAAAGGTCACCTGATGCTGTTGGACCAATCCTGCGCAACCCTTTCTCTTCCCCATGTTACAACTTATTTTATACACTGGTTTATTTATTTAGCTTTTATTGACCAGGTAAGTACATTAGACAAGACATTTGCCTATTTTCAGGTATGACCCGGGAGAGTACAATGAAATAGAAGTTCAAACAGAAGACATGATACAATTTAGGCATTACACAGAAGCAGGTAGAACCAGATGAACATAACACAAGCAGTCAGTAAATACAGTTAGAATAGGAACAAAGAATATATACATGGAGTCACCAAGGATATTAACAGTGTATTACATAATTCTATACAGCTCAGAGCCCCAAAAGCAGAGCCGCAGTCAAAGCATCGCCTGGAACAGAGAGTAAATACATTGTATACAGAGCAGAACCCAGGCAGGATGCATCAGCAGGACCTGTGCAAGGGTACCAGAGGAAGGACATGTAAGTCCAGTGCAGGGAACCAAGGTTACTTATGGCGGTTTAGGACAACCACACGCTGAGAAGAGCTTCAAGTAATTCCACAGGGAGCTCCGAAAGCATGAGTGGGAGGGGGAGGAGTGGACCTGGGCAGGAAAGGCATTCCATACTCTGGGGGAACATGAAGCAAAATCCCTGTCCCCCATTTGTGTTTGAATGGCAGGAACTTTGAGAACAGCAGGACCCAATGACCTAAGGGAGTAAGAAGAGGAGGCAGCTGGTTTGGGGAGCTCAGCCAGTCCTGGGGGGGTGCCAGTTCTGAGAACCTTGCCCGTGAAGCTGCCCAAGTCAAAATTCATGTGGTTTTGGGGGGGCAGTCAAGTTTGTTATACAGGTCACAGTGGTGGGTGAGGCGAGAGGCAGCAAGTGCAAAGCGGCAAATATTATAAGCCATGTTCCACCTAGAGAGGTGAACTTTGGAGGTATGTGCAAACAGGATGAGTCCATAGCAGAGAGAAGGGAGAAACACACCTCTGGTCAGTGCAAGGCGAGCAGCAGAGGTAAGATTGTTCTTCGCTCTGTAGACCAGACCCAGTTTGCAGTTGACAGCCCTGCATACATTTTGGATATGATGCCCGGGGTTAAGTGTCTCCCAAGGTATTTGATGGAGTCAGTGATCAGGACAGGAGTACCATCAATACCAGTAATACTCAGTGGGGAAGGGGAGGCCTTTATCTTGGCCGGGGACCCAAAAAGCATGGCCTGAGTTTTTTTAAGGTTAAGGACCAGCTTGTGGGTCATTATCCAGGACTGGATAATCCTGAAATCCTCACTCAGTTGGTGGCTGATGACCACAATGTCATGGGAATGGGTGAGGATAACCAGGTCATCCGCATAGAGGCTACAGCTACAGTTGGAAGAAGTAGAGGGAAGATTATTGACAAAGATAGAGAAGAGAAGGGGCCCTAGGACTGAACCCTAGGGGACACAAGAGGCCACAGGAGTGGTGGCTGAGAGAGCCTTACTGAGTTTAGTAAGTTGCTGTCTGCCCTAGAGGTAATTAGTGAACCATTTTAGGGCAGATGGGGACAGACCAAGGGACCACAGTTGACAGCAAAGACAGACATGGTCAGCTAGGTCGAAGGCCTTAGACAGGGCAATGAAGATGGTGCCAAAGAGCTTACCCTAGTCTATGGCTGCCCTGATCCCAGAGGAGACAGTGACAAGGGCAGAGAACATATTGTGCCCTTTCCGAAAGCCATGCTATGCGGGAGACAGTAGCTCATGGGCCTGAATATACTCCGTGAGTTGTCCAGTCACAACTTTCTCCAGAGGGTTACTGATAGCCGACAAGAAGGCTATCGGTTGGTAGCTGTCGAGGATCTCTGGGTTGACCTGTTTGAGAACAGGGACAATCCTCATCACCTTCCAGAGGTCACGGATAACCCCAGAGGCTAGGGACATGTTGAAGATATGGGCCACTGGGGAGGCAATATAAGAAGCACCAAGATGGAGGAGCTTAGGTTCCATGCTATTGTGGCCAGCACTAGAGTGAGGGGAGAGACCAGAGAGAAGTCTCTGCATCTCCTGTGCCAGCACAGCCCTGAAGTAGAGTAACGGATGGAAGACAGAGGCCAACTGTGGGGCCGAGGCTGGGACACGGGAGGTGAAGGCAGACAGATCCGAGAAGTGGGAGTTGAATGCATTAGTGATGATTAGTGGATTGTTACAATTAGATCCATCTATGAGCATGTCAAAGACCCCACAATTGGAGGAACCACTTACTATATTTTTAATGTTCCTCCAGAAATTCCTAGCTGAGTTTAGTAAGGCACTTTTGCAGTATTCACTTTTGGCAGCCCAGATTGCTTTTTTGCATTCATTCCTGAGCCTCCTATATTGCTGAAATATGGCCGTGTCCATCAAAACCTTGAAGTTGGCCCAGTACTTGCCTCTAGCCCTCATGAGGGTTAGGAGGCTCCCATGCAGCCACTTAGTGGCAGACCTCCTTACCCTCTGTCTGATAATAGGGGCATGCTTGTCCTGCAGTGCCCTGAAGGTGCTGAGAAAGTGACTAACAGCAGTGGAACAGTCCTGAGCATTTAGCACCACAGACCAGTCCATAAACCTCAGATCCTCATGGAAGGACCCCAGATCAAACTTGGAGAAATCCCTTACTCGGATGATTTTGTGAGGAATTTTCTGGGAGGAGATCTTCCATATGCAGTACACAGGAATGTGGTCGGAGATCGAGTCAGGAAGGGTACCAGCGGAGCTGATCCTCTCAGGTCTATTGGACAGGACCCAGTCCAGGAGGGAGCTAGGACCGCCAGTGGTAGATCACCTAGTGAGCTCCTGAATAAGTTGAGACAAGAAGAGGCCAGCAAGCAGAGGTTCATACAGCTTGGTATTTCCTCCAAGTCAGTTTAAATTAAGATCTCCAAGATCATTAGCTCATTATCCCCAGTCTTAGTACCAACAGTATCAAGAAGGTATGATAACCCCGACAGACTACCCTTGGGGAGACTGTATGTACAGATAATGTGCAGTTTCTTAGTGTTCCCAAGTAACAGGACTGTGTGAAGCAGCTCACAAGATGGCAGTAAGGGCTGTTGGTGGGATACAACAGACAGGTTTAGGTGACTCTTGTAGTAGACCAAGATACCACCACCATGCTTTTTCCCAGGCCGATCTTGCCTAATGAGATCAAAGCCAGAAAGCTCGAAGACCGAGTCGGGGTGGAAGGTTTCAGCCAAATCTAAATCATCCCATTCCAAGGCAAAAATATGGGACTTCAGAGGAGCTGACTTTGATAAGATGGCCAACAGAGTTAAGCTAGCCCTGGCAAAAAGAAACACAGGTGGGGAGGTACAGGCAAAGTGGGCAAGCATTAAGGATACAATACTTGAAGCAACATCCCATTGTGTTAGACAGAAAAGGAAGTGCAAAAGAAGAAGGAAACCACTTTGGTTCTCAAATACAGTAGCAGAAAAGGTCAGAGCCAAAAGGCTGGCCTTCAGGAAATATAAGGAACACAGCGGGATGAAGATAGGGAGGCATACCAAACTGCCCTAAGGGAAGCAGGTGTAAGGCAGTAAGGCAGGCAAAGTCCCAAACTGAGGAAACACTAGCACTAACAGTAAAAGAAGGTGACAAGACTTTCTATAGATACATTAGTGAAAGGAGAAAGTCCAGAGGGGGTATTGCTAAGCTTAATGGAGAAAAGGAGCATGTGAGGAGGAGGACCCTGTAAAGGCATCTATCCTAAATAGATACTTTGCTCAGTATTTACTGAAGAGAAGGTAGGCAGGGCCCACAGCTCAGCATCATGGACACAGGGGAGGGAGGTGACACTACTCCTTCACAAAAGAAAGGGTCCTACAAGAGCTTGCTAAGCTTCAGGGTGGATAAGGCAATGGGACCTGATGGCATACATCCCAGGGTACTTAAGGAGCTAAAGGAGGAACTAGCAGAGCCATTAGCAGAATTGTTTAGTGAGTCTCTGAGCACAGGAGAGGTCCCAGAAGACTGGAGAAGGGTTTATGTGATCCCGTCCACAAGAGTGGTAGGCAGGAGGAGGCGGGGAACTACAGACCAGTCAGTCTTACTCAGTAGTGGGCAAGATTATGGAGGCACTCCTAAGGAAAGGATAGTGCAACACCTGGAATCCATAGGGGCACAGGATCCAAGACAGCATGGGTTTACAAAGGAAGGTCCTGTCAAACTAATCTCAGATTTCTTTGACTGGGTAACCAGAGTGGTGGACCAAGGGGAGCAGTTGATGTCGCCTACCTTGACTTCAGCAAAGCTTTTGACACTGTTCCACATAGAAGATTGATAAATAAGCTAGGTAGGCTCGGTGGGTCAGAAGTTGGTCAACTGGGTGGCAAACTGGTTGACTGGCAGAAAACAGAGAGTGGTGGTAAATGGTATACAGTCAGAAGAGATGCAAGTCCAAGTGGGGTACCTCGAGGATCAGTCCTGGGGCCAGTCCTATTCAACATCTTCATTAGTGACCTCGCAGATGGACTAGAGGGTAAGGTTTGTCTGTTTGCAGATGACACCAAGATCTGCAACAGAGTAGATGATCCAGATGGGGTGGGCAGAATGAGAAGAGATCTGGATAAACTAGCAAAATGGTCAGAAGAGTGGCAACTGGATTTAATGCAAAGAAGTGCAAAATCATGCACATAGGAAGAGAAACCCTGAAGCCACTTATAGGCTGGGAGGAGTTGCTAGCAGTCACAAAGGAAGAAAGAGACTTGGGCATCATCATCACTGATGACCTAAAATCATCCAAGCAGACCTCTAAAGCAGTAGGTAAGGCTAGGGGTGAGATATGTGATTAGTAGGGGTATCACAAGTCGTGAGAGGGAGGTAATAATCCCTCTGTACAAGACATTGGTTGGGCCCCATCTGGAGTACTGCGTGCAGTATTGGAGGCCACACCTTCACAAGGACATTAACCAAATTGAGGAGTCCAGAGAAGGGCAACCAAAATGGTGCAGGGACTGTGCATCAGAAGACATATGAGGACAGATTAGCAGGAGCTCAATATGTATACCCTTGAGCAAAGGAGGGAGAGGTGATATGATCGAGACATTTAAACACCTTAGGGGCATAAGCAAGGTGAAAGAGTCTAACATGTTTAAATATAAGAAAAATAGCAGGACAAGAGGACACAGCATGAGATTAGAGGGAGGCCGATTAAGGGGGAATATGAGGAAATTCTTTTTCACAGAAAGGGTGGTAGATGCATGGAATAGCTTACCACAAAAAGTGGTGGCTATGAATACAGTGCAGGGCTTCAAACAGGCATGGGATAGGCATAAGGGAGCAATACAAATGACTATGAATAGATAGGTCACTGACAGAGCAAAGGCCGATGGCACATTTATAAGGTAGAAAAAGAAATGGGCAGACTGGATGGGCCTTGCGGTCCTTATCTGCCGTCAACTTTTATGTTTCTAAGTCTCGGTAATACCAATAATGTCAGGCTAGTAGTGAGTGACCCAGGCAGAGAGTTCAGCCAGACTGGGCAAGACGTGGTGGATGTTGAGGTGAGCTATTTTCATCCCCTTGCCTGACAGGCAGCCCACAGAAAATGAGGAGGCTTGATAAGTAGGACCAGGGTTAAGCGTAGTGTCCCCAACCAGGGCTAGAGTCACCAGGAGGAGCCAGAAGAGATGCCTTACAGGAGGAGAACCACCTCTGGCCGAAGGCTTGCGAGCAGGATGCCTGACCACTATGGCAGGATATAAAAAGCACCTGAGGTCAAGACAGCAGATAGGCCAGAGGGGCTGTCTGTCACAGGCTATTAGACTGGAGAAGGTGAAGTCATGCTCCTCATGCTATTCAAATGTAACCCAGGCGCCCCCCCCCCCCGAGGGAGGGGAGGGTAGCAATCAGCAATAAGTAGAGGGACGCATAAGGCAGTGAGGTGGCCAATGATGAGGGCACTGATAAATGGGGAGGGCTTAGAAAAAGTAAACTCCAACAGAAACACAGCACCAACATTATTACTGTACCCACAATTTGCAAAAACCTTAGTTTATAAAAAAAAAAAGTAAGAGTACTTTATAATCAGGAACAGACCAATACCTCTATCTTATGATACCAGATACCTCTGTGGCACATTAATACTTTGTATTTTTTATAAAAATACCATCTTCAAGAAATATTTCCAGAAATTATGCTTGACACATTTGACAGAATGTGAAGTTAATAAAAGCAGTTTGCAAAAAGCCAGGCATAACATTTCTCCACCAGCTGGAAAAATAAAACCAAAAATGCTATGTGTGGTCAGTTGGTTGTAATTAAAAAGGGAATGAAATGAATTTGGTGTTCATGAAATATAGTGACTAACCAGAATAGCCGTCACCCCACCAAGTTCTGGTAGGCCATCCATGCACTTCCGTCCTCCAAGGTGGGTGGCACCCTCATTTCTGACCCCTTTCCGCTGCCCAGAGTTCAGCCCTTCTTTACCTCCTGTGCCTCCTCCCTCCTCTCCTCCCTCCCCCCAACCATCTCTCCATCTCGCTCCTCTCCTCTCGCTCCTGATGCTTCCCTCAAGGCTCTTTTGGCTCTCAAATCTCTTAAGGGTAGGAGCCCTGATGGCCTCGATCCCAGACTCCTACACCTCCCTGCATCTGCCATTGCTCTCCCAATCACTTCTCTTCTCGATCTCTCCTTCTCCCTTGCTTCTGTCCCTGAATCCAGGAAACACACGACTGCCATACCCCTTCCTAAAGGTGGTGACTCCTCCATCCGTGGCAACTACCATGCTGTCTCTTTGCTGCCCACCTTCGCTAACCTACAGGAGCACATTGTGCTGTCTCAGCTCTCCACCTTCTTTGATTCTTCCTCTCATCACCCCCTTTCAGTCTGGCTTGTGAAAATGCCACTCCACTACCTCCTCCCTCCTCTGGCTTACTGAATCCATTTTCTCAAGTATGGATCAGTGCCTCTTCATCTCCATCATCTTTCCTGATTTGGCCAAAGCCTTCAACACTGATGCCCACCCACTCTTCCTTGACAAACTCAGGTCAGCGAAGCTCTCAGACTCCACAGCTAACTGGTTTCACCCCTACCTTGAGGGTAGAACACAATCTGTTAGGATTGTTGAGCCCCTCCCTTTCCCTATCAGCACTGGTGTCCCTCAAGGTTCTGTCCTTGGCCCATTACTCTTCTCGGTCTTCCTTAATGACTCCCCTCTGCCTGCTCACCTGCATCCATCCACATGAACACACATAACACTGTCATATTTGACTCTGCATATTTGTCTCTGGTTCCTTCCTTCCCCTCTGAGCTGACGACCAAGCTTCAACTGGATTTTTAACAACGTCCAGCACTGGTTCTGGTCAAATCTGCTATCCTGAAATACCAAGAAAATGGTCTATAACCTCTGGCTCTAAGCAGAAGCTTTCCAGACTTACCTCCCTCCCCTCCTTCCACGCATTAGATGGAGACACACTCGATGTTCCATCATTTAAGTACCTGGTGGTCTGGCTTGACCGGCACCTTGACTTTTCTAAACATGTTGATGCCATCCACAGAAACTCCACCCTAAACTCAGCATGTTATACAGGAACAAAGGCTGGATCCCTCTTCCTACTCGCCCAGCAATTATCCAGAAAATTATCCTCCCCACTCTCGACTATGGTGACATGTCTACAGCACTCCACCAAAGACCACTCTAGCCAGGCTGGACCCTCTCTTCCACTCCTTCTGCCGCTTTGGACCATCTCCCCCACGAGTCGTTACCAGCTCAGTATGTCTTTCCTAGTGAAACTTTCTGAAATAAATAAATGTAAGTGAAGACACAATGGAAACAGAACCCTCCTATTTATTTACAAGTCAATCACAGCTTGGGTGGGCACCAGGGTGAAAGTAGCTCATAATACTACACGGCTGACCCCTACTACCCGGTGATTTTAAGTGGCTCAGAAATGCTGTTATTTGCTGCTAGCAGTGAATAATAGTATGAACAACGGAGTGTGAAAAACATAAAATAAAGACAGTTTTCCACTATCATCAGCAGAAAACACTTTCTTATAAAACAGCCTTAGCACTACTCACTCGGATCACCTTATACATACACACACACACACACACACATACATATATCCCCACAAAGAACTGTCACAAAATACAAGCCTAAGCCGGCCCGGTGGTGCTGAGGGTTCAGGTACTGGACGCCACACTTCATTCGACGCCGGCGACCTAGGTTCGGGAGCGGACTCTGGTCGCTGGTGGGAAATGGGCTGGAGCATCCCACAACAGCTCGCCTACTCTGGGGAGGGTTGAGGCCACAGTGCGAACACTTGCCTAACTTCGAGCGGAGACTCTGAGTACTGCAAGCCCCTAATGGTAGGGGATGGGTGGCCGCTATACAGCGTGACGGCGGTGCCTTGACGTCAGGGGTCTCACGCCATAGGGGATGGAGAAAGAGGAAAAACAGCCCGCCATCGCCGGGAAGACAGTGCTCCAGAGACGTGCCCTCAATGTGCCTTCGCCCCAGACTGAGGAATCACAAGGTATGGGGGTAAAAGGGTCTCTGCCCCATCCCCTCTCGGGGGGGCAAGCCGTAGCTTCATGAGGTTCCTGGGATCATTCGGGTAGGGTGGATGGCAGAGAGATGTCTGCCTGGGGGCTCCCGAAGGGTTGCAGATGGCAGGCTGGGACAAGTGGAATAAATAGAGATTTAAAAAAAAAAAAAAAAAAATACAAGCCCAGTTCTTTACCATGTAATTTAACAATTTACACATTGATGCCTGTTAATTCTACAGTAGTTTCACCTTATAAATCTGGGGACAATAGAAGCTGCTGACCCTCTGGGCACATGTCCAAATACCAAACCTGCATCACGGCCAAGAAAATTATAATGGATCTGACTCCACCTGGTGTCTGTGCCCTCCTTAAGCCTAGACATAGGAACGTCACTACAAGGAGATCCCATTCCCATCTACTACATATCCCACGATGTCGCACGACCCAAAGACAAAGATCATTCGCCTATCGGGCATCCAACTGGCTCAACTCTCTTGGCAGCGACATAGCGACCGCTCCAACACTCGGCCTCTTCAAGTCCAAGCTGCGCCTCTCACTGCTTGTATCCTCAATTGCTCATCTTAACATTTCCACTGCTCCAGCTGCAAATGCCCCAGCACCCAGCACCTACAATACGCCTTTGTACCCTAGCATCTTACCTGTCATATTCCTCAACAAGGCCCCCTGGCTGCACTGTCTCACCCTTGCCCACCCACCCCCTGTATCTCCACTCCTGCCCCAACCACCTCCCGTACTCCCCTTACCCCTGCACCTCCCCGATCTCCTACCCTCACTTCCCCACCACCCACCCACCCCTTCCCTTGTCTTGCTCATAGCTCAAGTCTTTGTACTGGTTATTACATGTCTGTAAATCAATGACTATATATTTGTAACTAAAAATGATGACTGTTGCACACGCTGACGTGGAACCTTTGTAAAAGAGCTTCGGCTCAAAGGTATTGTAATCCTAGACTGAAATAAATAAATAAATAAAAATGTCTTATCCTTTGCTCAGATTCACTTAATGAAATTACCATTTTGTTCTTCCCAGGCACCTCAGCATAATTCTGTATGTATCTGTTAACCAGGTGTGTGGGCCAGATAGGTTTAATGCAGCATCGTTACTTTTACATAGCGCATGGTGAGGTTTTGTTGTGCATGGAATTCAGAGGCTTTTGAAATGTTGTACCACAGCTCAAAAGGTCATGGAACAGGACTGTACCCTACTGTTGTACAACAACATTACGAAAACCTCTAGAGGTTCCACACACAAGCGCATGAGCCACAGAAATGGTAGGATCAACCAGATAAACTGTAGCAGTAGCGGTACGATCTCCCAAACCCCTAACTCTATGAGGATCAACCAGATATTGCATGATCAACTAGATATGTGTTTGTAAATAAAAACAAAAGCTTTAAAGCAGGATCAACCAGATAAATTAACTTGGGGAATGAAACTCCTCCTCACAGCCAACGTTCTCATGCCATGTGAGAGAGACACCTTTTTTTTTTTTTTTAAATCCCTCCCACACCCTATTGACAGACACTCCCCAACCAACCACACATCACACCCTAGTAACCAACCCTGAGTCCCAAAATACGACGTGGCTACCAACATTCTTTTTCTTATATTTTAAAAATAAAAAACTGTTAAACACTTATTTTACTTAGGGGGCAACATGCACAATAAAAAATAGTGGATGGGCAACTCTACGCTCAGCCAGTGTGCTGTGCCACCTCAGGGTTCTGATTCCCATGGATCTCTCGAGCTTCGTTCGAGGTCACAGAGAATCAGAACTTTGCTGTGGCACAACACACAACTTGATTGTGCATGGTTACCCATCCATTATTCTCTACACAGTGTATGGTGGAACACAGTTGTGAATGGCATTCCATCCCTAGAATAGGCTTGTGCTGCAGCAGTGACGTCGTGATGATGCTGTGCTGCACGGAGAATGTCACTGCTGCATCATAACATCATAGAATATGTTTGCACAGTTGCACTGCTCAAACCAAGGCACCTGATGAAGTGGTCATGGCACTGGTGAGAGCTGACCCTGGACATTAGTGGCACCTGGAAGAACGTGAAGAGTAAGGCTATTATCAGAGCATGGAGGTTTTTGAATATGTATGTGCTGGAGAGGCTTGGTAATGAGTTAACCATATAACCCCCCATTACCCGGGTTACTAGAATCCCAGTAAGACCTAGTGGTAGGCAGGAGGCTTGTGAAACTCCAGTTAAATGGATTTCACACAGTCTCACTCTGTTCTCAGTCTCAGCTGAGACTGAGGGATGACATCACCATAGAACTGTCACAGCTGCATGAGCCACAATGGAATCTGCAGCAGGGAGTTGGAGTAGAATGTTGGGAGGTTTGAGCAGTAGTCTGTAGTCAGTTGGAGTTTGGAGCTTGTTGTGAGAGGAACAAAGCAGCTCTGTGTTAGGCTCTTGGAGCCTCAGTCCTGACATAGGGCTGCAAGTAGGGAAAGGTGTGTGTTTCCACCTAAAGAGAGACACAGTGAGCTATTTTAAAGTGGTGGAGACCGCTGAATCGGGTCTCAGTGCCCCATCCCTGAGGGGATGGGGCAGGAAGGTTACCTGCATTTCAAGGGGCAACACCCTGGTTTCTGCTAGTGGAGAAGCTGCCTTATTTTGTCCAAGAGTCTGGGAAACAAGAAGATTTCGTGATTCGCCTGTGGGGCACCTGTAACCAGAGGGTGAGTTCTGCTCTTTCTAAAGTGCCCATGTTTCACCCTGTACTTGTGTTAAAGTGGGGATTGGACTACTGAAGTAGTGGGAGGCCTAGAGTAATAGGCTTAGCCAAAAGTAAAAGTATGTTCAAGTCCAGCACATAGGGAAGTCAAGACATGTAGAGGAGATGTGACATACGTCTACCCAGTAATCTACATTGCCAAGCTTTCAAAAGAGTTGTTTAGTTTCCAGAGAAATGGCCGGGTTTGGATTGTGGGAGCTGGAGGTGGGAGACCCCCCATCTTTAGTAACCAGGTCCACCTCTACAGATTTGCTCTGTGGATTTCTACTTTGCCTCATGCACTTAGCCAGTGATGAGGGAAGTACCCAGACGTGGGATTGGAAGGAAAATTCCCTCTAGGAGTAGAAGGCTCTAAGGTGGTTTGGGGAGCCACCAATAGGAAAACTGGTTCATTCCCATAATGGACCGCGGACCAAGTGGCCGGCGGGGGAGCCGGGCCAGTGGGGAAAACCCAAGTAGTGTACAAGTCAGGCTGTGTACCCAAAGCTGCGTGCAAGTCCGGGTTGTGTACCTGGTGGGTTTAGAGCCTGAGGGCTGGAAATAGTGAAGAACTGTTCTGTTGTTGTCTCTAATCTGCATTACCAGGAATGTAGCCCCGTGGGGATCCATCTATGCTTGCTTTGTTCAGTTTGGGTGTGAATAAAAGCCACACTGTAGAATCCCATTCCTGGTTTTGGACATTACAGTTATTGCTTCCTGTGTTCGGATTTACTTGGGTGCCCCTGTGCAGAGTAGCCAAACCTAGGCCCCCTGTGCCGAGTAACCTAGTCCTCCCCGAACCCAGTCCCCACCAGGTACTGCTGTCAGCTTCAACAGCATGCCACCTGTCGTTCTGCAAAAAGGCAGGGGTCCGGGGGTTACACATACACTGTAAAAGACTATGTATAAGCAACCATAAACATACAAGGCTGTGTTTCAATCTCAAGGTTTCCATGGTAACAGACCTCTAGCGCTGCAAGCTCAAGATCTCTTGTTATCACGGAACCCTCTCGATTGCAACACAGCCTTGTGTATGGTTGCTCATATACAATCCTCTAGATTACTTTTACTTTTTGCCAATGATGCCACCTCTGACAAGCTACCTTTCAGCCCCACACGCTCCCTTGTCTGTCATCTACCTGGTCCCTAGAGGGTCCATGGAGGGCATTTTCTTCACACAGTGGACTCCCTTGGGAATGGAAATCAGTGATCAGTCGGGAGTGGGGGAGCCAGAGAGTGCTGGCTTCATGCTGCTGGGCACTGGGGCTTTTCCTTCTGTTGCTCCAAGCCCTCAGGATGCTGGCAGCAAAGACCCGTACACAGCATGATGCTGACATCATAAGACAGTGCCCTCCCTCTTGCTCTCAGCTCAAACTTCACTGCCATGTACTGTCACCCAGATGGCCGGCTAGCAGCTGAGACTACGCCCACCCTCCCTCTCTAGAAGAGTGCATCTTGATCCTCTTTCCACAGGCCAGAACCTTATGATCCAGGGTCACTCCCAAACCCAGGCTGCCAGCAGTGCGAGCAGTACTACTGCGCTGACAAGGTGATCTAAGGGTACACAGATTCTTGAATGTTTACTTTGCAAATGGGTCACACCACTATATAGATAATTTCTGATCTAAATCAAAGAATTTCTGGTTCCTGTGTGAAAAAAGTAAGTTTGATGCAGAACCATTTGCTTTCTAGCCTCTACTCATATTCCCTGCCCCCTCATGTTCTCAGAATGTGTTGTGCCAGGTGACCTTGGATAAAGGAGGTAGGAGCACAATGTCCTCAGAGACCCCATCTTAACTCAGCCTTAGGGGGTATGGGCACAGCATCCTCCTAGACCTGCTTTAACATCGCAACAGAGCAACTCTTTTTAATAAATCATGGGAGGATGGTGTGGTACCCGAGGACTGGAGGAAGGCGGATGTGATTCCCCTTCACAAAAGTGGGACCAAGGCAGAGGCAGAAAACTACAGACCTGTCAGTCTGACCTCTGTGGTAGGGAAAGTGATGGAGTCACTGCTGAAGGAAAGAATAGTTGAGTACCTAGAGGCCAGTGGAGCACAGGACCCAAGGCAGCATGGGTTCACAGCGGGAAGGTCATGTCAGACAAATCTAATAGATTTCTTTGACTGGGTGACCAAAGTAGTAGACCAGGGAGGGGCTGTGGACATGGCCTACCTAGACTTTAGCAAGGCATTTGACACAGTCCCACACAAAAGATTAATAGTCAAATTAACCAGCCTGGGAGTGGGTCCCAGGGTGGTAGCCTGGGTAAAACATTGGCTGCACAACAGGACACAGAAGGCAATTGTAAATGGAGTCCACTCTGAAGAAAGAGGGGTTACTAGTGGGGTACCGCAGGGTTCAGTATTGGGTCCAGTCCTTTTTAATGTCTTCATCAGTGACACTGCAGAGGGACTGGAAGGAAAAGTATGCCTTTTTGCAGATGACACAAAGATCTGCAACAGGGTTGATACACAAGGAGGCGTGGAAAGGATGAAAAGGGACTTGGCAAGGTTGGAGGAATGGTCAAAGTATGGCAGCTAGGATTCAATGCAAAGTGCAAATAATGCACCTGGAAACAAGAACCCAGGGAAGAATACACAATGGGTGGGAGGTAGTAACAACAAAAAAAAGGAAAGGGACCTGGGGGTAATCATATCAGATGACCTTAAGGTTAGCAAGCAATGTGAGAAGGCAGTAGGGAGGGCTGGGGGGATACTGGGATGTATAGGGAGAGGCATCACCAGCAGAAAACAGGAAGTTGTTATCCCTCTGTACAGACAGTTGGTGAGACTCCATCTGTACCACTGTGTCCAGTTCTGGATATCCCATCTCCGCAAGGACACAGACAGAACAGAGGTAGTCCAGAGGAGGGCAACTAAAATGGTGCAGGGTCTGCAAGAGAAGCCGTATGAGGAGAGACTAAAGGAGCTTACTATGTATACCCTTGAGGAAAGAAGGGAGAGGGGGTCATGATAGAAACTTTTAAGTACCTCAGTGGAATCAAGAAAGTCCAAGAGGGTAGCATCTTTCAGAAAAAGAGATGTGCAAGAACAAGGGGACACAATTTAAAGATAGGAGGGTGGTTCAGGGGCAATGTGAGGAAGTATTATTTCACAGAGAGGGTAGTGGATGCATGGAACAGCCTTCCTGAGGAGGTTGTGGGGTCTAAAACTGTGGGAGAATTCAAGAATGCATGGGACAGACATAAGGCAATTCTTGTGGGGGGGTAGGAAGAAATAGGCTGTTGGTTAACTAGGATCTGCGGCCTATCCTGTAGGTAGGGAAATGGGCAGACTAGATGGGCCAAGTGGTCCTTATCTGCCGTCAAAGTCTATGTTTCTATGTGCATAGTGTCCTGCAAGACCACTTTGTAAAGTGTAGTTACACAAGAACTTACCATAACAGTAGATCTTTGAGAGAATCTCCTTCATCAGGCTACACGTATGGAACTATAGCAATCGGGTACCAGGCACGCCGATGTCCTACATCGACATCCTCTATATATAAACATAGGCAACCTGTGCCTTCCTTAGTTCCCTGCCGGAGATCATACTTCAACTAACCCCTCCTGGGGAAGCAAGAGAGAGCTGGAAGTTTCTGCTACAAGACGAGGTTGAAAACAGCAGGTAGACTGTCCTGCAGAGAGAGAGAGAGAAACAGGAGCAAAGAAGCTCCAAGTCTAAGGGGGACAGAGGGTGGGGATGCCATGGCCTGATGAAAGAGATTCTCTCAAAGAACTACAGTTACGGTTAAGTTCTTACATTACTGTACTATCTTCAAGGATCTCTCTTTCATCAGGCCATACCTATGAAATGAGTCCCAAGCAGTACTGCCCCAGAGACAATCTGGGTGGTTGGCAGCTACAGACCTAAGAAACGAGGCCCTGAAGCACAGCCAGGCCAAAGCCTGCCCTTCTTCTAGAGGCAATATCCAGACTGTAATGTTCAGAGAAAGTCTGAACACTACTCCAAGTTGCGGCTGCACAAATTTCTGCAGCTGATACATTCCTGAAACAGGCAACAGAAGTGGCCATGCCTCTAGCTGAAGGGCCACAAACAACTCCAGGAAGTTCCTTGCTGTACTTCCTGTAACAGAAAGTGACACAGTTGGCCAACCACCTGGACAGGCATGGTTCAGAAACCAGTATGGCCTCTTTCCCAGGGCAAAGGAAACAAAAATCTGCAAGGACTTCCTCTAGTCCTTCGTGCGATTAACACAATGTCGGACTATTCTATGTACATCATAGGTATGAAGCAATGCTTCCCCTAGATTGGCATGCTCCAGAAAATAAACTGGTAGGTGGGTAGTTTCATTCAAAATAAACTCAGACACTAATTTAGGAAGAAACTTAGGGCTGGTCCATAAAGACACCCTGTCTTTATGGAAAATCAAATAAGGAGGCTCACACATAAGAGCCTGAAGCTCAGAAATCCTTCAAGCAGAAGTAACAGAAACTAAAAATAATGCTCTCCAAGAAAGGTGGCATAAGCCACAAGTCACGGCTGGCTCAAAAAGGAGCCAAAGTGAGTTTCTCCAGCACAAATTCAGGTCCCAGGCTGGGACTGGATTGCAGATGGGAGGTTTCAAGTGCAGGATGCCTCTAAAGAATGTAAGGCCACTTCTACCTGTGCCACCATATGGCCATCAATAGGCACATGGAAAGCTGAAATAGCAGCCAAAGTGCATTATGATAGAAGAGTATTGCAGTCCCATGTCTGACAAGGACAATAAATACTCCAGAACCTGATTCACTGGATAAGTCAAGGGATCCAGGAGATAAGTGGCCCTCAAAGCAAACCGCTTCCACTTCATTGAATATGTGGCTCTGGTGGAAAGTTTTCTGGCAGCCACCAGGACATCAGCCACCTTTGGGGACACTTCAAATCTCACAATGGCTATATCTTCAGGAACCTAGCATGGAGATGGAGTGACCCGAGGGCCGTATGGGCCAGGGTTCCCTGTTCCTGTGATAGTAAACCCCTGCACATGGGCAGGGGTACGGTGGGTTCCACTGCCAGCTGTAGCAATAAGGGAAACCACATCTGGCAAGGCATCAGTTGTGCAGTCTCTTGGGTTTGATCAGCATGAACTACTGATGAACTATTTAAAAAAAAAAAAAAAAAGGCCATGTTGTTTTACAACTCCCACAGCAAATTTAGAACAGGCAGCCTTCCTATCTACAACAAGCAACAACCACCACTCGATCAAGTACATGAGTTTAAATATCTTGGTGTTACCCTTGACTCCACACTTTCTTACAACTTGCATGACCACCACACCTCTAAAGCCATTAACTCAAGGACTGAAGCCCTCTACTGCCATTGCCACTGTCTGACCAATGAAGCCATGCACACTGTAGGATCTAGCTGTATCCTGTCCATTACTGATTATGGGCTCGTCTTCTACAGGGCTGCTCAGATACCACCCTAAAAAGAACCAGGACCATCCTTAAGTGCTACAGACTTGTCACAGGAGCAGGTAAGTGTATGCATACCTGTCATCTATACAAACACTAACTGGCTCAATCCTGATGGCGGATTAGCCTCTCAGACCTGCCTCCTGGCAAAGAAAATCTGCGTTTGCCTCACCACCCCTGTAATGCATGCCTTCATGCAATCTACCCATAACACATGCTTTACACGTAGTATGCTCAAACTCAAGTATCTTGTTCCATTCTGCAGTACCTCCCAGGCTCAGCATGCCTTCTATAGCAGGGCCCCATATCCCTAATGAATGGTCCCCCTCCCGAAGTCTCAGATGAGAAACGAGGCCTGTACAAGCACAAACTTGCCATCACCTCACTAATCTCAGCAAGTGTGCCTGCACCTCTAGGTCTGTGGGTAGCCCACTCTCTCTTCAGGCCCCTGCTACCCTAGTTCACTTTCTTCCCCTCCTGCCCACCCTCCCCCTTCCTCAAACCACCAGGTCCTTACCTCCTGAGCCTTATCTCTCTCCCCTCCCTAAACCTCCAGGACCTCCTCCCTCACACCATTCTAATTTCTCCTGCTACACTCCTCTTCCTTGCCACATCCCTCTGCTCCCCTCTCCCTTCTTACCTCCCCTCCCTGCGACCTATACCACCTTGTAAGCCTCCCATGCATTACCCTTGGTAATCTCCCAAACTCACCCTTTCCCCCTTCTCCCCCTCCTCAAGCCCAGGCACTTCTGTAGCTTAGCACTTCATGACAATGTCATAATTTTGACTGCATTTTTCTCCTCGTTCTCCTACTACACCACACACCTTCCATGGTGTTCATCTAGCCCTACACTATCTGCTCCCCTCCTCCACCCTGTGGTAAATCTCCTGGAATATGTACTCCCTGTAATCTGGTGTTATGCTACCTGAATCAACTGCATTCTACCTGAACCTATTGTATCTACTGTTTATGACTTATGTCAATTTTTTATTGATGTTTTCTGTACCCCTGTCCTATGGAACCTGAACCAACTGTAGTTGTAATAGTTACTGTCAGTGTGTTTTATGATGATTAGTTCTTTACTGTATGTATTTTTCTTCTATTTGTACTCTGTTTATATTTCATGCCGACGCGGAACCTTTGTAAATGAACCGTTGGTTCAAAGGTATTTGTAATCCTAGTACTCAAATAAATAAATAAAAAAGGGGCCAAAAGAATTAGAGTAGCTCCCTCCATTTGGAGCTTGATTAGCACCCTCTGAATGAGAGGAAGGGGGCATAAAGGAACCTCCCTTTCCAAGACGGGGACAGCACAACTCACCAGAGAACCCCAGGCCCTGGAACATGTGAGCAGAGAAGCAGCAGTTTTGTATTGAGTGGTAACACAAAATGGTCCCGCTCTGGATGACCCCACCTGTCAAACAGGTCTTCAGCCACCAAGGTCAGCAGCTCCCACTCGTGCATTCTGGACTGCAACCTGCTTAGCTTTTCTGACAGAAGGTTTTGGATGCCGGAAACATGTACAGCCAACAACTCTAGATCGTGTTCTAGTGCTCAGTACCAAACCCTCATTACTTCCCTGCACAGGGGGTAAGAATGAGTCCCTCCCCTTGCTTGTTTATGTAGTGAACTACACTGATGATGTCCGTCTACACCAGCAGATGGTTCTGGAAGTCTTGCAGGGCAAAACAAAATGTCCCTCATCTCTGTCATTTATGTGGAGGAACATCTCCACTCTGGTCCATGATCCTTGTGCCAGATGAAGTCCCAGATGTGCCCCCAGCCCAGTCCCGAAGGGTCTGTGGTGAGAATCTGCTGAGGGGGAGGGAATGAGGAAGGAAACCCTCTTCAGCAAATTGCTGGATTCCATCCACCACTGGAGCACCTTTCGGAAAGAAGAAGTTACTAAAATCTGCTGTTCTAGATCATCGGTGCACTGATCCCCCATTGGACTCACTCTTAAGGTCCACTGAGAGATCCTCATGTACAGACTGGCCAGGGGTACTGTGACAATGGCTACTGCCATCAGGCCCAATAGTCTCGGGAATGTCCTGGCTGTAACATACCTGCTGTTGTAAGGCAGCCAGGCCTGTGCCATGAGGCGCCATGGGCAGATTGACCATGATCCCTAGAGCACTGAACAGCTGTCTGGCACGCGCTAGGGCACACCACAGTTGGCTCCTGGGACTGAGCCTTGAGCAAGCACTCATCTAGATAGGGAAAGACATACAGTCTTGCTCTCCTGAGAGCTGCTGCCACAACTGCCAAAGCATTTTTTAAATACCCATGGTGCAGATGACAAGCCAAAGGGCAATACCCTGAACTGGTAGTGTTCCCCCTGAAACAGAAACCTGAGGTACCTCCTGTTGGGTGAACAAATCTTGATATGCAGGTAAACATCCTGCATGTCAAGGGAGCATATCCAGTCTCCAATTTGCAGGAGAGTCAGCAGGCCTTGCAGAGCGACTGTCCTGAACTTATTGTACTAAATACAGAAGTTCAGATCCCACAGGTCCAGGATGGGCCTCAAGTCCCCTATGGATTTGGGTACTAGGAAGAAATGAGAAAAGAAACCCCTCTTCCTTTGTTTACAGGGAACTGGTTCTATGGCCTTCTTGCACAGCCTTGTACATACTTCCCCTAGTAGCACTGGTATGTGGTCTGGAGGATAAGTTGAGGGAACTGGTGGAAGGTCCAGAGGCAAATCCTTAAGTTCTAAGAACATGGCCCTGTTCTATTAACTGCAGGGCCCAAGCATCTGTTGTAATATTAGAACTTTGGCTACTAATAGTATCACTTCTCGCTTTTTTCCATAGAAAGGGGTACCAGGCAGGGCCGTCCCTTGTCCCCCCTTCTATTTAATCTACCAATCTAGCTACTAGTTAGAAAGTTAATCTTCTCTCATTCAGATGAAGGTATGAAGATTGGCGGCAAGGAGGTTCTAATATCCCTTTATGCTGATGACAGACTGCTCTCTCTTACTAATCCTAAAACTTCACTCCCAGAGACTCTACAGATCCTTGAAAACTTTGTGCACATATTTGGGTATAAACTCAATGTCTCCAAGACTCACTTTCTGGCTATAAATGATAGGTATAAGAAAGAAGACGTAGAAGGCTCTGGTACACAATGGGCAAAGGACTACATTGAATATCTGGGTATAAAAATGTAGAGAACTGTATCAAAAATGATTCATCAGAATCTTAAATCTTTTAAAGATAAAGATCATGATATCTTGCTTACATGGAACAAGTTACCTTTGAGTTTCTGGGGTCGGCTGGAGACTAAAGATGAATCTTTTACCCAGAGCTATCCTTCTCTTTTTAGTGATACCAGGCTGTATAACTAAAAAAATTGCTTTTGGGTCTGAATGGTTTGGTTGCAAAATTTATACGGGCATTTAAGAAAAACAGAGTGGCATGCAATAGAATGTTAAGGTCCAAAAGTAATTGAGACCAGAATGCGCCAGATTTCTATCTTTACTACCATTCATGCAGAGCTTTGCAATTTACTAAATGGTTCTTGATGGACCCAACTGACTATCGGGCTTCAGAATGGTTACAAATGGCAGCCGATTTTTTATCTAGACAAGATATTAACATCAGAGCCCTTCAGTTTGCCAAATCAAAGCTATCAAAACCAAAAAGTGTAATAGGAGACACACTGAGGCAGATTAGAATATGGTCCATCCTGCTTAAAATAAATCTAACTAGGTCAAGATTACAGCCTCTATCGGGCAACCCCAATTTCACCAGTAATAATAGAACACTGCGGAGGCCAGAGTGAATCTTCAACAAGTTAAATAAATGGAGCTATGCACCACATATTATCGGTGTCTTACCTCCACGAAATGCTGCCTATATATATTTGCCCCCAAATTTCCAGTAGTTTAGATGCGATATCGCTCACAAAGTTTCATCCACCGGCTTACATTGACTTCCTGGTCTTTAGACTCTCTCTTGCGCTTAGCCAAATTATGACGTGAACCCAGAGAGAGCGCAGGGACGAGCTCCATTATAGTCTATGTGGGGCAACTTTAACAGCATTTTTCTATATCACAATGACCATTTGGTGATTAATCAAAGGGTACGGGTGACTAACAAGGGCTTGTTAATGCCCGGTGCCCTTGATTAACTCCGCAAATGGTCACTGATATATAAAGTAAGCTGGTTAAAGTTGTCCCCCCATAGACTATAATGGAGCTCAATACCGCGCTTCTCCTCCTGGGTTTACACCATAATTTGGCTGAGCACTGGGGACCTAAAGGCCGGAAGTCAAAGTAACACAGTGGATGAAACTTTCTGACATTCACATCTGACTACTGGACATTCTGGAAATATATAGCGCATTGCGACTAACTACTGCTATAGTCACCGATCCCCACTGAAGCTAGCAGGGCACTGGGACTGCTGAAACACTCCTCGCTTGACCGCAAAACCGGCAGATGGGAGATCAAAGGTGCTTGGCGCTTATGCGATCGGCTGCCTGCATCGCAGTAAAAGACTTGGATGGACTATGCAACCCCCTTGGTCCAAGAGTGGCAGTGTACAGAAACAGAGTAAAGAAAAAGATTAAGTGAAGGCCTTCGAGGTCCAGCTCTGGATACTATTCACTTTGTGCAAGACGATAACCCAGAGGCCTCTGCGCAAGACTATTTAGCTGCATTAGAAGATGTATTTAGGAGCTCTGAATCAGGTGACGACCTTCTGTGGAGGTTAAAACAACCCAACAATGTTCTAGAGAACCCTTGTCTGTGTATATACACCCTGCATTGAAAATAACGCTACAGAAATGCTTTAGAAAAGGAGGTGTGGCCCCAGGTGAGCCGAACCAAATCCAGCTGAATTAGATATTTAAGTCTGTTCCCTATTCTGATTTATTGTTCCTCAAGTTGCGGCTGCCAGACTGAAGGGATTCGCCCCCCTCCTATAGCTTGTTGATGAAGGAAGTTCTACAGATCGAGCAAAGAGGGGCACAACAGTGGCCTGCTCACGCATCTGCGGCTGTCACACAAGTCGCTGATAGTGAAACACAGAAATTGTCCTTGAAGACAGGACCGCTAGGCCCATCCAGTCTGCCCATAGGTGACCATGTATGCATCCACTCACCCTAAGTGGCCAATGGCTTTTCATCACTCCCTTCCCGTTCAAGGTTTCTCTGTGCTTGTCCCAGGCATGTTTAAACCCCTCCACTGTGCTTATCCCTAGCACCCCTTGTGGCAGACTATTCCAAGTGTTCACCACCCTCTCCATGTAGAAACACTTCCTGATGTTACCTCTTAATCCCCTCCTTCCAATTTCATATTGTGCCCCCTTGTTCTGGTATCTTTTCTACACTGGAAAATTTCTCCCAAACTGCACCTTTTTTATGCACTTGAGATACTTAAAAGTTTCTATTATGTTGCCCCTTTCTTTCCTCTCCTCCAATGACTACATACTGAGGTCTCAGTCACTCCTCATGTGTCTTGCAGTGCAAACCATGCACCATCTTTGTCACCCTTCTCTGGAAAGCCTCCATCATGTTTATGTCCTTACGCATGTGTGGTCTCCAGTACTGCACACAGTATTCCAGGTGAGGCCTTACTAGTGTTTTATACAATGGCATCACCACTTCCTGCCTCCTACTACTAACACCTCTGCCAGTGCACCCCAGCATGCCACTGGCCCTCCCTGCAGCCGCTGCACACTGCTTTGATACCTTCAGGTCATCAGATATAATAACCCCTAGGTCCCTCTCCTCTTTGGTGAGGGTCAGCACCTCTCCCCCACCCATGTAGGGTTCCCACTACCTAAGTGCATTATTTTGCACTTTTTTGCACTGAACCTCAGTTGCCACACCTCTGACCATCTTTCAAGCTTCTCCAGGTCCCTCTTCATTACCTGCATTCCTTCTTAAGTATCCACCCTGTTGCAGATCCTGATGTCATCTGCAAACAGGTAGACCTTTCCTTCCAACCCCTCTGCAATGTTACTAATGAAGACATTGAACAGGACTGGTCCCAGTACTGATCCTTGTGGCACTCGCTGGTCGCCCCCTCTCCCCAGATTGGATCCCATTTACCACCACCCTCTGCCTTCTGTCTGTCAGCCAGTTTCTAACCCACTGTGTCACCTTATACCCCATGTCCAGACCACTCATCTTGTTCATCAGCCTTCTATATGGGGCAGTATCGAAGGCTTTGCTGAAATCCAGGTAGCCAATGTCTATGTCTCTCCCTGATTCACTTCCCTAGTCAACAAATAAAAAAAATCTATCAGATTTATTTGACAAGAACTTCCTGATGTGAATCCATGTTGCCTCAGATCCTGGGCACCAATGGATTCCAGGTGTGCCACTATCCTTTCTTTCAGCAGTCTCTATGATCTTCCCCACCACTGAGATGAGACTGAGTGGCCTGTAGTTCCCTGCTTCCACCCTGCTGCCACTTTTGTGCAGTGGGACTACATGGGCCCTTCTCCAGTCCTCTGGAACCATGCCTGTGTTAAGTGACTCTGAACAGGGTGGCCAGAGGTGCTGCTAGTTTCCTCTGCAGCTCCCTTAATATCCTCAGGTGCATGTCATCTGGCCTCTTGGCTTTTATCCACCTTCAGCTTTGTGAGTTCCTCCAGAACTCTGTCCACTGTGAATGGACTGGTGTCTATCCCCAAAACAGCATCCGCTCCCCAACTGTGGTCCTTGACCCTCTCCCTCCTCCGTGAATATTGAACGTAAGTATTTATTCAGTATTTCTGCCTTGTCTAGATCTTACTCCTTACACTCTCCCTCCTCCCCCTTCGAGCCTCACAATCCCCCCCCAGTTTTTCTTCTATCACTGATGTATCTATAGAATGTCTTGTCACAGACTGCACTAAACCTTCCCCTGTCTGTGCCTTGGCTTTCCTAACAGCCTTCCCTGCCTTTCTGAGACATTCAAGGTACACCTCCCTGTCCTCCTCCCTTTGGGTCCCCTTATATAGAAACATAGACTTTGACGGCAAATAAGGACCGCTTGGCCCACCTAGTCTGCCCATTTCCCTACCTACAGGATAAGCTGCAGATCCTAGTTAACCAACAGCCTGTTTCATCCTACCCTCCACAAAAATTGCTTTATGTCTGTCCCATGCATTCTTGAATTCTCCCACAGCTTTAGACCCCCCAACCTCCTCAGGAAGGCTGTTCCATGCATCCACCACCCTCTCTGTGAAAAAATACTTCCTCACATTGCCCCTGAACAACCCCCACCATCTTCATATTGTGTCCCCTTGTTCTTGCACATCTCTTTTTCTGAAAGATGCTACCCTCTTGGACTTTTGTTAATTCCACTGAGGTACTTCAACGTTTCTATCATGTCCCCCTTCTCCCTCCTTTCCTCAAGGGTATACATATTAAGCTCCTTTAGTCTCTCCTTGTATGGCTTCTCTTGCAGACCCTGCACCATTTTAGTTGCCATCCTCTGGACTGCTCTGTCTATGTCTATGTCCTTCGGAGATGGGGTCTCCAGAACTGAGCCCAGTACTCCAGATGGGGTCTCACCAACTGTCTGTACAGAGGGATATCAACTTCCTGTTTTCTGCAGTGATGCCTCTCCCTATACATCCCAGTATCCCCCCAGCCCTCCCTACTGCCTTCTCACATTGCTTGCTAACTTAAGGTCATCTGACATGATTACCCCCAGGTCCCTTTCCTTTTTTGTTGTTGTTACTACCTCCCCTCCCCTCCCACTGTGTAATCTTCCCCTGGGTTCTTGTTTCCCAGGTGCATTATTTTGCACTTCCTTGCATTGAATCCAAGCCGCCATACTTCTGACCATTCCTCCAACCTTGCCAAGTCCCTTCTCCTCCTTTCCACACCTCCTTGTGTATCAACCCTGTTGCAGATCTTTGTGTCATCTGCTTCCTGAAACTTGCTCTTTTAGCCCTTACTTTGTCTCCCACCTCTTTAGAAAACCATAGTGGTTTCTTCTTTTCTGTTTGGCCACTATCCTAATGCACTGGTTAGTTACCTCCAGAATGGCTCCTTTTATTCTCCCCCACTGTTCCTCCACCCCCTCCACCCCCTCTACCTTTTCCAGGGCTGCTTTTTAACATCTACCCATTTAATTGCAATTTGCCCTCCTGAAATCTAATACTTTTGCCCTTGTGTGGCTTGATCGAGTCCCTGTCTCCATGTCAAACCACACCATGTGGTGGTCGCTGGATCCCAGCTGCCCTTCCACCTGGATTCTTTCAACTCTGTTCCCACTGGTCCATACCAGGTACAGAATCAATTTGTCCCTGATTGGCTCATGCACATGCACCAGCTGTCCGAGTCCAGCTCCCTGCAGGGATTCTAGGATGGCCATGCTTCTGGCTGAAGCAGTTGCCTGGGAGGTCCAATCCACGTCTGGCATATTGAAATCTCTCATCAACAGGATTTCTCGCCTTTAGCTGCCATGTCATAAATTTCCTCCACTAGTACCATGCCCACTTCCTCCCTCTGTGACGGAGGTCTGTAGATCACCCCTGCACGTACTGCTGTGCCATTTCCTGGTTCAAGGGTGACCCACATTGCCTCGGCCTCCCCCTGCCTTCCCTGTACTTCTGTAGCCTTTATGCCTTCTCTGATGTACAGGGCCACCCCCTCCCCTTTTTACCTTCCCTGTCCCTTCTGAACAGTGTATAGCCTGGTACAAAGATGTCCCAGCTGTGAGTAGCAGAATACCATGCCTCTCATTGCTGCTATGTCAAGGTCTGCATCAGGCTTCCAGGCTGGAACCTTATTTCCCAGACCACAGGCATTTGTGAACATGACCTCCCATGTTTTACTCCCTGCCTTCCCTCTGTTCCTGTTTTCTCTACTTTGCCTCTTCCCTCGCCCCGGTATTCATGCTGAAGTGCTCTTGCTCCCCCCCCATCCCCTCTTATGAAAGTTTCCCCTGCCTGCCCCTCACTGCTCACTTCCATTGTTCCTGTTGTCAGTTTGTACTTTGCATGTTTCTTGTCCGGGGTGTTCTAAGCCACGTATCTCTCCTGGCTCTCCCCCCTTGGCCATTTTAAATGCTCTCTGCTGAAGCAGTCCAACTTCTCACTAAGGACTGGAGGCCCTTTCCAGACAGATGCAGGCCATCCTCCTGAAACAAGCTCGCATCTGCCCAGGTTGGGCCCCAGTCTCCTATGAAGCCAAATCCTTCCCTCCCACACCACTCCTTCAACCAGGAGTTGAAGGTTGGATGTGGAGTGCCCTGGCCTCCCTCATGCCTTGGACAGGTAGCGGCTCCGAGAATGACACAGAATGTGCTACCCATTTCAGGTCCTCTCCCAGCTTATTGAAATCTTCCTGGATTCTGGCTAACTCTGCCCTTCTCCTCACCAAGTCATTGATCCCCAGGTGAACAATGACATCCAGCTCCTCCCTCCTGGCTATCGCCCTAGTGATCCTATGGATTCACTTCCCATCCCTCCACGCTGTGCTTCCTGGGAGGTACGTGACCTCCCTCCCTCTCCCCCCGCTAATTGTCCCTAATCTCACACCCCATACAATAGAGTCCCCCACTAGGAAAAGCTTCCCCCTCCTCCGGGGTCCTTTGCTCCCCATCCCTGGGACTCTGGATTGGAGGTCCCGGTCATCCTGCTTGATCCCAGCTGTGGGTGCCTGTGTGGGCAGTCCTGTTCCTCTAAAACAGTGTAGGAGTTCTTAAGCTAGACTGGTTTGGGGGGTCTGATCCGGCCCCACTCTCCCTGAGCCCACTGTGGTCAAGTCATCCTTCTTCCTGGGCAACCTTCGAGGTTGATGCTGTGGACCCAGTGGTCTCTGTGTGGGGGTGGATGCTGCCGGTAACCTGGCCACCTCTGCACAGAGACAGGTAACCTCCTCCCTCAGCCCAGAGAGGTGCCTGCAGATAGGGCAGCATTACAGCCTCCAGAATGTCTCCCTGAAAACTGCTGCTCCACAACCACTGCACTGCGCCACTCCAGTCATCCCTGGTGTGACCTGGCCTGCAATATAACCTAGGTAATGCCCTCTAGATGAATCCCTATGCTCCTCCCTTTCCTCGATGTAGAACTTCCTGTGTGGTGCAGGAAAGTATAACACTACGGGCCCACACACTATAAAAGGAGGACTAGCCTAGGGTGGGTGGGATTACCTTCTGGCTGAGTCCAGAAACAATCAGCCAAGGACTCCCTTTACCCTATGTTCGCAGAGGACAAGCCCCAATGAAAAAAAGAAAGAAAAAAAAAAAACATCCCCAACATCCACTGAAATATGAGACCTGCCCTAAAGGTAACAGACTCAAACAAGTACAAACAGTTCCAAGCTTACCAGCAACTAAATACTTCATTCCCCCAAACTTAGCAGCAACAGGAAGGTACCTCTACCTGAGCCAAACAGTCTACTTCTGCACTAGTACACCATCAATTGAAACTTAAAGAGCTAAAAACTGGTGCGACAACTAAGACTGGTTCCAGTAAAAGCCAGGATACCTGTCAGAATGCATCTGCCATGGGACAGGTAGTGCACACCCCAGACCCCCCTGTAAATGGCAGTCTAGAGACTTGAATAAGTGAATTTTCTGCCATGGTAAAAGAATTGATTGGATGTAATGTACAACCCCAGGTTTGGCAATAAGGAAGGGAGACCCAGCAAGGACCCTCTGCTGTTAGTGCTCCTACTCGAGCTTCAAATAAGTGTTGTTCACCATCCCCTAGCTGCGAATGGAGGCCTATCTCCGATGAGATGCCACAGCTGAGACAGTCCGAGAGGTGTGTCCTGCTACAAATGTGGGAAGAACAGTCACCTGAAGAGGGAGTGCCGATCCAGAGAGGACCCAGCCAGGGTAAGAGACACACTGCTTGTAGAAAAGCACCAGAGGCAAAGTAATTCCAGTGGTGCCCCGACCCAGTCTCGGCACACCTCATTTGTGGCAAAGTCATCTGTTCCAGCTCCTGCAACTCCCACACTGGACTGATCAGAGTTGGTAGGCCCATCCATGGAAACTACCATGCATACTGAAGGAATTCCTGTTAAAGCAGTACTAGACAGTGGGTCTCAAGTCAATAATAATTTTTAAAGACTAGTACGATCAACATCCATCTGACCACCCATTATAATCGCTCAATAGCCCACATGTATGGGGACTGAGTGACAAATCATATCCTTATCTCGGTTACCTTAAAGTCTGGTTGTCTCTTCCTTTCTCTGTGGTAGGTGCAGGAGAACCTGTAGAGATATTAGCCTTGGTCTGTCCTCCCTCTGAATTGTATGACGGTATCCCTGTGCTAACCTGAAACCACCTATAGGTTGGGAGGGGAGTTGCTGGCAATCAAAAGGGAAGAGAGAGACTTGGGCATCATCATCATCATCATCACAGATGACCTGAAATCATCCAAGCAGTAGGTTAGGTTAGAGGGATGTTGGGGTGTTCAGCAGGGGTATCACAAGTCATAAGAGGAGGTAATAATCCCTCTTTACAATACACTGGTTAGGCCCCATCTGGAGTACTGCATGCAGTACTGGAGGCCGCACCTGCACAAGGGCATTAACAAACTGGAGGCAGTCAAGAGAAAGGCAACCAAAATGGTGCAGGGACTGCATCAGAAAACATATGCGGACAGATTAATGGAGCTCAATATGTATACCCCAGAGCAAAGGAGGGAGAGAGGTGATATGATCGAAACATTCAAACACATTAAGGACATTAACAAGGTGAAAGAGTAACATGTTTCAATATAAGAAAAATAGCAGGACAAGAGGACACATCATGAGATTAGAGGGAGGCCGATTAAGGGGTAATGTGAGGAAGTTCTTTTTTACGGAAAGGGCGGTGAATGCATGGAACAGCCCACCTCAGGAAGTGGTGGATATGAACACAGTGCAGGGCTTCAAACAGACATGGGATAGGCATAAGGGAGTAATGGAGATAAGTATGAACAGATATCTTATTGACAGAGTAAAGACCTATGGCACATTCATAATGTAGAAAAAATGGGCAGACAGGATGGGCCTTGTGGTTCTCATCTGCCATCAACTTCCATGTTTTTATATTTCTAATTAGCACCAATGCACACATGTTCAGCCACCTTGCCCAGCTATGGCAAGAAAGACAGCAAAAAGAAGACTAGGAGAGCCCTGCAGGTCCATGTCCTGATCAAAAAGGCCTATGAAATGCAAATGCACCCTTAATGAGCATGACAAAGATGAGCCTGTGGGTATGTTATGTAAAAAGGACCTATCCGTTATTGTGCTTCCTCTGAGTGCAGCATCAGTGGAGAAGTCAGACTGAGAAAAGATGTGACCAAAATGCTGATGCTGGATGCCCCAGAAGAGGGAACATTTCCTGAATGACTGCTGGTTAAGCCTAGAAAACTTCCAGTGCATGCTCATGCTTAAACCCAAAGAGTGGTGGTCCAAATTCAAAATGTTACAGACCGAGACATCAAGGTAAACAGAGGTTGCACTTTGGCAGAAGTTTATTGTGCTGACACTGGTGTCTTGCATTCTAAGTGCCAGGCTGGATAAAGAGTGTGAAGTATCACCTGACATGTTTGACTTCGGGGAGTCTCCCATCCTTAATAGCTGGAGGGACAGAATTAGTCAGAAGCTGGCCCACCGAACCAGAGTATTTTCCTTCAAGGAGTGGGACGTTGGCTGTGTAAATGGGGCTGAACACCACATCAGACTGCACGATGAGAACACCTTCAGGTAAAGGTCCAGAAGTCCAGCTCCTGCTGACATCGACAATGTAAGGCATCATCTGCAAGAGATGTTAGCAGGCATAATACAGGAATCATGCAGCCCCTATGCCACTCCAATCCTTGTAGTGCGGAAGAAGAATGGCTCCATCCACATAAGTGTAGACTACAGGACCTTTAATAAAAGAACTATAAACAATCAATGCACGATGCCATGCATACTGGATGTGTTAGATTGTCTGAATGGGAGTGAGTGGTTTTCAGTCCTTGATCTCTGCAGTGAATATTACCAGATCCCAATGGCTCCAGAAGACAGGGAGAAAACATCGTTCATCTGTCCTTCAGGCTTCTACGAATTTCTTTGCATGCCCCAGGGAATTTCGAGTGCACCTACAATGTTTCAAAGACTTATAGAGTATGCTGTGGCAGACATGAACCTCCTTGAGTGTCTGATTTACCTCAATGATGTCATCATTTTTGGAAGAACTCTTGAAGAACATGAGGCTCACCTGTTCAAAGTGCTTGACAGACTTAAGGAATTTGGCCTAAACCTGTCAATAGATAAATGCCAGTTTTTCCAAAGCTCAGTAAAGTATGTCTGCCACACTGTGTCTCCTGATGGTGTACAGACCAATCCTGGCAAAGTGGAAGCATTAACCAGCTGGCCAAAGCCAACCAACTTAAAAGAGCTGCAAAGGTTTCTCGTTATTACAGGTGTTTTGTCAAGGACTACACCAAAGTAGTACACCCATTGTTGAATCTGACACAAGGATACCCTCCTACTAATCAAAAGTACAAGAAAGGCACTATTAAAGAGATTGGAAAAACATACTTTTGACCTTTTGAACTCTCTGGTCAGAGGTGGACTCCAGACTGCGACTCTGCTTTCCATGAAATTATCAGCCGACTAATGACCCCATACTCACTTATGGTGACCCATTCAAACTTTACATGCTACGTACAGATGCCAGTCTGAGTGGCCTAGCGGCTGTGCTTTACCAAGAGTACACAGAGGGGTTGTGCCCAGTAGCTTTTAGCAGCAGAAGTCAGACACCTTCAGAAAAAAATTGCCCAGTGCATAAATTAGAATTTCTCACTCTCAAGTGGGCAATCAAGGAGCAGTTTCATAAATACCTGTATGGTGCAAAGCTCGATTTATTTACTGAAATGTTTCACCAGGAAGGCACACTGAGCGACAAGTCACTCGTCTCCCGGTGTGACCTGGGGAGAGGGGTACAACAGGAATGAGACATTAAACATTCAAGTTATAAGTTCAACATTAACATACAGTTGTAAGGCAGATGTTACAAACAGTGTTACAACAGTGTTGCGCATGATGGGTAGAAAGAGTGGACAATAATAAGTGCTGGGTTAATAGGTAAACAAGTGCTTACATAAAAGAAAAGGGGGAAAAGAGAGGCAGTGGTGAGGTGGGTGGGGAAGGGGGAAGAGTTGTGTCCCTGGAGACCATTTCAGGATGCAAGGAACCCTGCAAGGGGGCTGGTGGGACCAGAGAGAAGGGGATAAGGAAGTGTCCCAGAGACCCCTTCAGGAAGGTGGGGGAAAGGAGTAGATAAGAGATACAAGCCCCTTGGGGGGGGTAAGAGAGGGACCAATGGAGACCATTTGGGGTCCCTTACATTCTGTGAGAGATCAAGGGAGGCCAGTAAAGGGAAGCAAATTGGGGGAAGGGGAGGAGAGCTAGAAATTTGGGTGGGTGTGCACAGGGTAAAATAAAGTGACGGCAAAGGGGTAGGGTTTATCCAGGGCTTAGAGGAGGGAGTTAGGGAGGGACATAGTAGGAGCAGCTAGGAGCAAGGTAATTATTGAAGGCAGAGCTGATGGAGTAGGCAGAGAATGAGTGCTGGATTTAAGGGGGGAGGGAATTCCACATTTTTGGGAGGCGGTGAGAGTAACCGGATTGGTAGATTTGGGTGGATCGGCGGGGGACTACCAGGGTGCCAGAGTCGGTTGATCTAAGGAATGGGAGGGTGGGGCAGTGTTATAAAGGAGGAGGAGGTGAGGTAGGAAGGGAGCTCACCCAACCAGTGCTTGGAGGTGAATATAACAGTGGGAGAGCCACCTATTTGCAAGGGAGGGGAAGGACAGGGTATGATAAAGATCGCAAGTGGTGGGTGCAAGGAGGGGGCATCCAAAGCAAAGAGGCAGAAGGAATTGAAGAGGGTGTCTAGTCTGGCCAGGGAGGACTTGGGGGCAGCACCATAGACTTTGTCACAGTAGCCGAAAATGGGCAGTATCTTCTGAACAAGTTCACATGTAGCCATAGGAGGGATGCAACTATGGTTCCTGAACAGGGCACCAAGCTTGGGGTGCAGTTTTTTCTGGATGGCATCAATATGTCCAGAGAAGTTTAAGTGTTGGTCCAACCAAACACCTAAGTACCTGAAGGATAATGTGTCCTCAAGTAAAGTCCCATCAAGCGTGTGGAAAATGGGTAGGGAGGGAAGCCTTGAGAGTCTCTGCCTTACGCCAAAGGTCATGGAGACAGTCTTCTTGGTGTTGAGGAAAGGTTGATGGTTAGCAAACCAGAGCTGAACCTTGTCAAAGTCTTGCTGTAAGCTGGTTCTAACCTCATCAGGACAGGAGCCAGATGCATACAGGACGGTATCATCGGCATACTTATGCATAGCGGAGGATGGGAAGCAAACAGAGGGAAGGTCACTTAAGAAGATGGAGAATAGGAGGGCCCTAATACAGAGCCCTGGGGGACTCCAGTGCTAATCGGGAGGGAAGGGGAAGTGGCGTCCAAGATCTTAACTGATTGGGTTCTGCCAATAAGGTAGGCCTTGAACCAGTTTGTGGGAGAGGGAGATAGACAAGCTGCCAGGAGTGAGTCGAGGAGAAGGGAGTGAGAGATGGTGTTGAAGGCCTTGGCCAGGTCGACAAAAATGGCAGCGGTAATTTGGCCATTGTCCATCCTGGTTAGGATGGAGTCTGTGAGCCGTAGGAGAGAGGTGGTGGTTGAGTGTTTTTTCCGGAAACCAGACGAAAGGGGTGAAAAAGTAGGTGTCACATAGAAAAGAGTTGAGTTGGGAGAGGACAATGTGTTCTTGAAGCTTGGCAAAGGTAGGGAGGAGAGAAATGGGAAAGGTAGTTGCCAGGGCATGAGGGGTCACCCCCATTGGGTAGAGGGAGGACCACTGCATGTTTTCATGAAGAGGGGACCAAGGCAGTAGAGAATGAGAGATTTAGGATTAAAGAGAGGGGGTAGGCAATGGCCGAAGCAGAGAGAGAGAGAGGAGGTTTGGGTCAAGGCAGTCAGGGGAGGCACCTTTAGATGGGTTGATGGTGAGGAGGGCACTTAGGGCATTGTTTACGGTTACAGTAAAGAAAGAGATGGGGAGGTGTGAGGGAGATGAAGGGGGCACACCGCTAGAGGGTAGGGAGGGGGATGGGCAGAAGGGGAGTGATTTCAGTAGCTCAGTGGCGCAGGAGGTATAGTAGGAGTTAAATTCTGCAGCTACAGCTGGCGGGTCAGACCCTAGTGAGACACTAAGATCCTGGTCAAGACGGACAACAACCTTTTGACTTGTTTCGAAACATCTGCCTAACTGGATGCTATGGAACACAGATGGCTTTCTGCTTTATCAATATACAGTTATGCAGTGGAGTAGCTACCAGGCCTAAATCACATAGATTATGATGCTCTTTCACGAAGACCTGCCTCAGACCAACAGTGGGTGCACATTCCTGATCAGTAAAAGCACTATGCCACAAGTTCAATCGAGATTAAATTCCATCCTCAGACACAGTTAACTGCCTGGCAGATTGTTTGAGGCCTCCAGACTGTGTACCAGCTGCCTACTGTAACTATGCAGCCCTAGATTTAAGTTCTTTACCATAGCTAAATCCAGCTGACATTCAGAGGGAACAGCACTATGATCCCATGATTAGACAAGTTATTAATGCTTTAAGAAAGGGAGATGATGTTTCTAAACTGTGATCCAGTGACCCCAAAACTGCTTTGCTTTTATGAGATAGGCCTAAACTTAAACTACGTGAGCAGCTATTGTATAGAGAACTCACTGACAGCCAAGGGGAGATCGTCAAAAAACAAATAATGTTGCCCACCAAGTTTAAGTGTTGTATTAAAAGCCTTACATGACAACATGGGGCATTTCAGAAGTGAGAGAACTCTGGATCTAGCCTATGCATGCTTCTACTGGTCTAAGATGGGCCTAGACATTGGAGAGTATGTCAAAACTCTCAGTAGGTGCCTTCAGTGAAAAGTTCAGCCGCAGAGATCAATACAGCTACGAGTGCCCCCATGGAGCTTGTATGTATTGATTTTCTAAGCCTTGAGCCAGATTTAAGAAACACTGCAAATGTATTGTTAGTCACTGATCACTTCACGAGGGATGCGCAGGCCTACCCAACCAAAGACCAAAAGGCCTCCACTGTCGCAAAAGTTCTCGTGGAGAAATTCTTCGTGCACTACGGTGCCCCTGAATGAATCCATTCGAACCAAGGCCGATATTTCGAGAGCAGATTTATTAAAAAAAAAAAAAACTGTTGTCCATATGGGATTTAATAAAGTCCTGAACTACTCCCTATCATCCCCAGGGAGATATGCAACCAGAGGGGTTTAATCAAACCTTACTTGATATGCTTGGCACCCTGCACCTTAAAGATAAGCCCAGGTGGAATCAACAAATAAGCGCACTTGTACAGGACTATAATTGCACGAAAAACAATGCTACTGATTTTTCACCGTATCACCTCATGTTTGACAGAGAAGCTCGCCTTCCAGTAGATGTTTGCTTTGAAGTGTCTCCTGATGGTGCTCAGTCAGACAACTACCTACAGTATGTCAAAAAGTTAAAAGCACAACTAAATCATGTATACTAGCTTGCCAATACCATGGCTGCTAAAATAAATCTGGCCAACAAAGCTCACCATGACAAACGTGTTAAGGCCCAAGAACTCCAACCAGGTGGCCAGGTACTAATGAGAAACATTGGACTTCAAGGCAAACACAAAATAGTTGATCACTGGAGTCAAATTCCATATATTGTAGTCAGTAAACGAATCAATCAAAATCTTTATTTATCCAAGCGAACATCATTGAGCAAGATCATTTACAAGATGGACCTGGTTTGCCAGTTTACAAGGTGCGTCCAGAAGGGGACCCTCGTGCTGTTAAGACCATTCATAGAAACCACCTTCTGCCAATTGGGCAAATAATATTGAACACAGTACCACAAGATGCAGCTCCAACAGGGCCTGTAACAAGATCTGCTACTCATAACAAGCAATCAAACCAGCCTCCTGCTGTTCAACAGCGAGAGTCTCCTTTCAATAGTGCCACAGCAGACCATAAATACAGGTTACTCACCTGTAACAGGAGTTCTAGGAATGGTACATGTTGTTCATCCACATTTACTGGCAAGTTCCTTGCCACTTTAAATCTTGCCGGAAGGTCTTCAAGCTGGCTCCTCCCACCCACCCGGGTGGTAAAACTCTCGGCTCCGCCCCATGACGCCAGATCTAGCCCGCTGGAAGCCAGGTTGTGCGTCTAAGCCGGGGAGGTCGGGTGGGTTGTGTGGATGAACATATACCATTCCTAGAACTCCTGTTACAGGTGAATAACCTGTATTTCTAGGGACATGGATATGTTGTTCAATCCACATTTACTGGCAGACTCCTAGCAGTTCTCCGGGAGGAGGGGGGCAAGGCACACACCCCCTACTTATGAAACAAGGACTGGAGAACCGAGGCCCCAAAACCAGCATCCCGGCGTGACTCAAGGTTGATGTGGTAGTGGGTGATGAAGGTATGTGCTGACTTCCAGGTAGCAGCCCTGCAGATATCCTGGATAGGGACATCCCTGGAAGCAGCTACCGATGCAGAGGTATGGCGGGTAGAATGAGCTCTTATCCCTCTGGGAGGCTCCATGCCAGCCAACCTGTAGCAGAGATCTATGCAGGAGGTGATCCACCTGCTTATCGTCTGCTTGACTGCAGGTCTGCCAGGTGCGGCTTCAGTGTAGGTGACAGACAGCTGGCGAACCTCTCCCCGAACTTCAGCTGTCCGCTCCTTATAATAAGCGAGCGCTCTTCTAGGGTCCAAAGTATGCAGCCTATATTCAGCCTCTGAGGTGTGACTGTGGTAGAACACCGGCAGAGTCAACACCTGGTTAAGGTGAAACTCCGACACCACCTTCAGAAGGAACTTCGGGTGGGGGCGCAGGACAACCATGTCCCTGTGGAAGACCAGATAAGGAGACTCGATGGAAAGCGCCTGGAGCTCTCCCATCCTTCTGGCTGACATGATAGCCACCAAGAAGGCGGTCTTCCACGACAGGTGGGAGATATCGCACCTGTGCATCGGTTCGAATGGCTTGCCCATGAGCTTGGCCAATACCAGCAGTAGATCCCATGGAGGTTCTTGCACCGGAGGGGAAATGTGATCAAGGCATTGGAAAAAGCGCCAGACCACCTTCTCCTGTGCCTGGTAAGCAGAGATGGCTGCCAGGTGCACCTTAAGGGTCGTCGACCAAAGCCCTTGCTGAGAAAGGGACCACAGGTAGTCCAGAATGCTTGCCAAGGGACAGGCAGAAGGGTCCAAGCCCTTCCCCTGACACCAAATGGAGAATCTCTTCTATTTGAAGGCATAGCATTTCCTGGTGGACTCCTTACGGGATGCCTCAATGACATTGAGGACCTCGTCGGAAAGACCCAAGGCCTGGAACTCTAGCCGCTCAGAAACCAGGCCGTCAGGTGCAGGGATTGAAGGTCCGGATGGAATACCTTCCCCTGGTCGACTGAGATCAGGTCCAGGTGGGCTGGAAGCTGCCTCAGGAGCCTGGAGCTGAGACTGAGGAGATCTGGATACCAGAACTGGGCGGGCCAGTCTGGGGCTACCAGAATCACCTGCGCCTTGTTCCTCCACGCCTTGAGAAGCACCTTGTGGATCAAGGGAAATGGGGAAAGGCATAGAAGAGGCCCGGGGTCCACGGCCTCGAAAAGGCATCCCTCTGCAGCGAGCCCTGCTGAGGGGGGGCGGGCATGGAACAGTCTCAGCTTCGCATTCTCCCTGGAGGTAAACAGGTCCACCTGAGGCGTGCCCCAGTGGGAGAACAGATCTTGTACTACCTCCGGAAGGAGAGACCACTCATGAGACGCAGCTCCTATCCAGCTTAGGGCATCGGCCAGGGTGTTGGAGGCTCCTGCCACGTGAATGGCTAGGAGATCCGCCTCCAGGCTGTGCACGAGGGACCATATGCGGAGAGCTTGCCTGCATAAAAGCATGGAGCGCGTCCAGCCCTGGCGGTTTAGGTAGTACATGGTTGTGGTATTGTCCATCTGGACCTGAACCACTTGACCCCGTAGAAATGGAGTGAAGGTGGTGAGAGCTAGACGGACCGCTCGGAGCTCCAGCAGGTTGATATGGCATCGGGACTCCCGAGGGGACCAGAGGCCATGCACTCTGTGCTCCCCCAGATGGGCACCCAAACCCATCAGAGATGCATCGGTCGATAGAGAGACCGTCGGCTCGGGGCGGACGAACAGGATGCCCTCCTGCAGATGTGCCGGAACGGTCCACCACTGGAGAGCATGCCACATCTCCTGGGTCACTGTCACGGGCTGGTCCAATGGATCGCAATGTTGTGACCACTGGCTGGCCAGTCCCCACTGAAGGGGACACATGTACCAATGGGCCCAATGGACCACACTGGTGGAGGCCGCCAGGAGGCCCAGGAGGTGCAGGAAGTCCCAGGCAGGGCGCGATTGCCCAACCAGAAATGATTGGGCAAAGGAGGAAAGAACCTCAGCCCTGTCCACCGGGAGCCAAGCTCTGGCTCGAAGAGAGTCTAGCTCTGCCCCGATGAAGAGTATCACCTGCTTCGGCATGAGTTCCGACTTGACCTCGTTGATGAGGAGGCCAATCTGAGAGCAAACCTGGAGGGCCAGATCTCTGGACCGCTCCACCTCTGCTCTGGAGGGGGCTGCAATCAGCCAGTCGTCCAGGTAGGGGTACACCCGAATCTTCGGTGCCGCAGGAATGCTGTCACCACTGCCATGCATTTGGTGAAGACCCCTGGGAGCTAGAGAGAGGCCGAATGGCATGGCCTGGAACTCATAAAGGGATCCCTCCACTCTGAAGCAGAGGAATCTCTGATGAGACGGACAGATCGGGACGTGAAAGAACGTATCCTGGAGGTCCAGGGAACAGAACCACAAGCCTCGTTCCAAGGATGGGATTATCTGAGCCAGAGTGACCATCCTGAAGGTCTGAGACCTTAGGAACCAGTTCAGGTCGTGCAGGTCGAGGATGGGGCACTAGGCCCCCCCCCCCCGTCTGTTTTGGGACCAGGAAATACCTGGACACAAACCCCAGGTCTGGAGGAGGATCCACCACCTTCCTGATCACCTCTTTTTCGAGGAGCAGGGCAATATCGACAGCGAGGCTGCGGACCCCATGGCCCCCCCGAGGGGCAACAGCTCAAAAGGGTGGGGTCTGCACGAACTCCAGAGGCAGGCCCTTTCCTACCAGCTCCAACACCCAGCGGTCCGTGGTGATAGCGGATGAGGCGGAAAGGAAGTGGCGGAGTCGCCCCCCCCCCCACGAGGGGAACCCAGGGGGGAGTGACGAGGCTGGGGGCGGCACCCCTCAACCAGTCACTGGGCAGGCTTGGAGGAGGAACCGGCCGAGGGACCTCCTGGGCCTTTATCTACTTGCTTCCTGTTGGAGGAAGCCGCAGGCTTGGGTTTGGGATGCCAAGCGTGAGCCTGCTGGCCCTGTTGCTGGTGCTGTTGGGCCGGCCATGCTGCAGGGGCCAAAGGACGAAAGGACTTATGCTGTTGTTGACGGCGGCCTTTGTCCCTCTGGGCGGAGGTGACCGAGTCCAGAGTGGCATTGGACTTTTCGATCCACTGGAGGTGTCCCTCCACTCCAGGGCCTAAGAGATCAGTCCCCAAGAAGGGGACATCTGCCAACTTGTGCTGGGTATCCGCCGTGAAGGTGGATATCCTCAGCCACGCCCTGCGGCGCATAGCCACCGCGGCCGCTACTGACCTGGCACAGGAATCACCTATGTCCAGAGTAGTCTGAAGCTGTTGCTTCACCACCGCCCTACCCTGGTCCCACACCTGACAGACCGTGGTCTGCAGGTCGGCCGGGAGATGAGGGACAACCTCATCCAGGGAGCCCATGAGGGCATGGGAGAAGTGTTCCATCAGCACAGCCGAGCTGGCCTGTCAGAGGCCGAGGGAGGACGCAGCGTACACTTTACGCCTGGCAAAGTCCAGCTTTTGACTCTTTGTCGGGGCTTATCCACGTCCCAGCGTTGCAGAACACGGAAGACACTGTGGTATACCTACGGCGGGGGTGTCCGAGAAACCAGACAAAGAGCCGGTAGGGACCGATACTTCCTGGGCCATCCTGGCCGAGGGCGAGGACAGGAAGCAGGCCGCTGCCAAAGCTCCAAGGCTGGGCCGACAATGGCCTCAGCCACTGGAAAGGCCTCCCCGGGGGAATCCCCTCAGTCCAGTATCTCTGTCAGGGGATACTTGGCCCGTTTGGACATGGGCTCGAGCTGCATCCCGGTGGACTCCAAGATGAGTCGAAGCAGAACCAAGAAGGATGATGGGCTATCGTCCAGTGACTGGCCCCTGGAGGACTCCAGGTCGACCTGCCTGGAGAACAGGGAGGAGTAGTCATTGGACTCCGAAGAGTCTGCAAAGAGCTGCCTCGGCCCTGAGCCACCCTCCACCTGCCGAGGACGGTCGGGAGTGAGGGTGACCGACAATCTGTGGGGCAGGCCGTGACCTGACCAAGAATCCTTGGTCAGTGCCCCAGACTTCGGTTGTGGAGGCGGAGGTTCCACCACAATCGAGTGGAGCAGCTGGTTTTGGCCGAACAACCGGCCCAGGAATGGGCATCTCGACTGGGGTGAGCGGTTGCTTCGGTCGTTCGGGTGACAGCCACTTGATGACCAGGGGCTGAACCGGAGTCAGTTTAGTCCTGAACAACAGTAACTGCTGCCACATAAGCTCCTCATAACGTCGACGTAACTTATGTTGAAGCCTCTCCTCATCCGAGGAAGAGGACGAGGACAAACTGTGTCGCCGCTTACTTCAGTACCGAGACCACCGATGTCGGCGGGAACGGCCTGACCGAGATGAAGTCCGAGACGGAGACCTCGTGACCGAGGGCGGTCTGGGAAGGGCGGGGACACCCGCCTTCCTCGGCTCGGCACTTTATCCGGGGACTGCCGCCCCGAAGGCACAGGCAGATCCTCTGTCTCCACCGTGGGAACCGGTGAAGGTGAGTTGTTGGCTTCACCAGTCAACAGCCCATCAAACGGGTCGAGGAAAATCTTGACTGCATCGACGGGAGTCTCGGCAGGCTGGCCTGACAGGGACACCGTGAAGCCAGCGGCCTGAGCCGCAACTTCGACCGAAGTCGACGGTCAGCTGTCCAGGGAAGGAGACCTCTCCCGCTCCCACGAACGCCGATGGTGGGACTTACCCTTTGACTCCTCCTTCTTGGGCTGAGAAGAATCTCCCGATGGCCCCTCTCCCTTCGTGGAAAGGGACTGACAAAGCTCCTTGAACGAAGCTGTGTATAAGGAACTCGGAGAGAGTGGGATAAATGCCGCGGCCGAGGAGGAGGATGATGTGGCCTGGGCAGCCTCCTCCTCGAGAGCGATCATATGCTCGAGCTGCTCAGCCGAGCCAGACACCGCCCAACAAGCCTCTTTGGATTTTACCGGCGGGTAATGCTTCTCGGAGCACCCGAGCTTCAATCGGCAGAGCAATCCTCCAGGACGGTGGCCGAAAAAGAGCGGAACAACTCGCAGGCCTGCGGGTCGTGGTCTAGGCCTAGGCAGTAGACACACGTGGAGTGCGGATCCGTCCTGGACATTTTCTGCCCGCAAGGGCACCTCCGAAAGCCGGGAATTGATTTGTCCATCGCAGCCGAGAGGGATGATGAAGACCGAAGTTTAGAAAACTTCAAAACTAGTTTCGGACAAACCGAAGAGTTAGATCCAGTCTAAAAACACAGAGCGCTAAGGAGGGAACCCAAGCTTCCAAGCCGTAAGGAAGATCTGGCATCATGGGGCTGAGCCGAGCTGTACCACCCGGTGGGTGGGTGGGAGGAACCAGCTTGAAGACCTTCCGGCAAGATTTAAAGCGGCAAGGAAACTGCCAGTAAGTGTGGATTGAACAACATATCCATGTCCCTAGAATTGTAATTCTGAAGATAATGAAAGTGAGTTTGGTACTGCTTATTATCCTTTTTTCAGACTTGCTCAGTTGTTCCAAGGAGCTTCCTCTAAAGCTACCAACAGTCCCTATTTTTCCAGGACAGTCCCTATTTTAGGCAGCATGTCCTAGTGTCCCCACAAGTTTTGCAAAATGTCACTTTTGTCCTGGTTTTTGCTTCCTTGTCCGAGTTTTGTCCCTTTTTTTTTTTTGGTGCTGACTGCTAATGCGTGAGTGACAGTTATTTCAGCACCACTGTGGCACTGCTCGGGCTGGACAGCAGTTTGCAATTTCAACCCCTGCGCCTGTGTTGCACTGCAAGCATGTCTGTGGGAGCACAGTAAAGCATGTTCCTTCCTGTTAGATTAGACTGGGCAGTAGTACAAACAAGCGCATAAGGACGTCTGCCTGCCAGCAACTGAGAGGGACTCCAGACAGAGAAGAGACCGGCAGCAGTGAACTAAAGTACCTGAACCTGATCAGCTGTAGGGAAGTGTGTGAAAACAATCTGTTGTGGTGGTGGGACTCACTGAAGTGAAGTTTACTTAGCAAATGAGATGAGTGTAAGTGAGTTGGATGGGACTGTTAGGAGGAGCAATACATGCAGCTCGAATGTCTGATCACAATTTAATGCAGGTTTACGTCTAATGAACTTTCTGTACATCATGATTTGGAACTTGCTGCAACAGAATGATATATTGTTTTAATCTGGATGTTTGCTACTGGTGTTACTGTGGGGCGGCATGGCCAGAGCAAGCAGCAAAATTTAATTGAATGTGTGCAGAGTTGTTTGCGGTAGTGCCCGTGGGAGTGATACAGTGGGGGTGGGGGAGGGGTCATGGTCAGGATGGACCGACCCAGTTTTAGGTCTCAGAAAGTTGGTAGCTTTAGCTTCCCCTCATAATTCCAGTAATGGCTAACAGCTCAGTGACCTCTGACAATCCTGCTCTCTCGATTCTCCCAGAACCTCCAGAAAGTGACATCCGAAGTGTGACCTCTGAAACTGCTGACTCCCTCTGTTTGGTGGAGTTATCTGAAGTTAACATGACTGAACCAGGCAGGGCCAGTGATGAACATGTAAGTGAACTAGGAAGTGATGCTGAATTAAGTAAGCTAAGTGAATTGTTTCGTCCAGAAGAAAGTGTTGCTGTTCCTGAAACTGCCAGCTGTGTTGTAGAGGATAGCCATTTCATGGAAATACCTCTTTCCAACCAAGATGAGTCTACAGAATTGAACAGCAGTGATAATGTGCCAAATGCTGAGCCTGTTTCAAGTTCTGATTCTCAAGAACCTGCAGAGGTGCCCCTTTCTTCAGAAGCTGCTTTACTGGTGGACAATAAACCGGGAGTCATGACCCCGAGCGCCAATGTTGAAAGTCAAGTGCCAGTGCCCTCTGTGTCTAGAAAATCAGAAAGAGCTGTAAAACCTGTGGTTTGGCTTACTTATAACACACCTGGAGTACCTTCTGACCTGTTAATGAATGTTGTCCACAAGGGAGGGTACATCACAGCCAATACCAAAATAGCCAATACCAAACTGCCTCCTCCCAAATCTAAATCTCCACCCAGTATAGAAAGGGTCATAGATACAAAGTGAAAGGGGTTATCTGAAGAACATGTTGGTTTATGGTATAACAAAAAGTAATGTCTAAGGGTTACAGCCAAAGTTCTAATGTAATTTATTACTGTTAACCAAATGCAAAAGGTGTGGTGTTTTACTTGTAAAATATCATGACAGGTTACCAATAACTAAACTATGCAGACGTTTAAAAGAAATGCCAGTTAAAGTGATAGCATGCTATACTGCATAAATACTTGCTATATGTTAGGCCTAACACTGTAAATAGCACACCTTGTATATAGTAGAGTGGTATTGTTATGGTTACCAGTTTATTATAGGCTTGGCGCGGACGCCAAGTTTTTCAAGCAAGGGAGAAATGTAACTCCCTCTTTGGGGGCTTATCTTAATTGCCCCGTTATCTCCCGGTTGCCTTCTGGTGTCCACCCATTCCCCCAAGTACTCTGGTGCCCACAAATCCCCCAAGGAGCCCTGTGCTAAACTGCAGCCCATTTTGGGCTTAAAACATTACACCGCAATCACAACTGTTGTCTTTTTGCACTGCACGAAGCAGTCAATTGTGCATGCGCCAAGTGCCTTCATGTCCCGACTACTGGTTTTGCAGTCAAGCGGGGAGTGTTTCAGCGGTCCCGGTGCCCTTGCTAGCTTCAGTGGGGACCGGTGACCTCCAGGAGACTGATCAAAAGCCGCATTAATATTTAAAAACAAAGTTTGAAATTGGGGAATAGTGAGGGCTCATAAATATGCATAAGCCCTCATGAATATTAATGTGGGAGCTACCTGCTGCCTGGGGAGCCAGCACTGTGCTGGCAGTGATAAAAGAAGTATTGGGAATAAATGCTTAAGAGTGTGCTTGTTTAAGAGAGCACAGTTGGGGCTACATGGCTGTGGGGAAACTGTCAATAATCTGGCTGCACCAGAACATTAATTGTGGGACAGTGTATAAACTGCTTAAAACTGTACTTCAGCAGCCATTTTGACCACCTTGCAGTGAATCGACAGCAAGGATTTACCAGAGGGACTCTTGGGACATTGCCAGAGACTTTTGGGGGAAAACGGAGGTACAATTATAGGTGCCCAAAATCGAACTAATTAAGAGACACACCGTTTCTGAAAGCTTGGACAGCTGATCGGATTGTTGGGGCTTTGCCCTTTATTTAAGAGTGACTGTTTGAACTGAGTCAGTCCATAGTCACTCTGTTGAGAGTCCTGCTCGAGCCACCAAGAGGGAGCCTGTGTGACTCAGCTGCAGATCTGCAGAAGAAGGGCCTGCTCTTGCCTCCCTGCTGAACTCTAGACTGCCAAGAAGCAGAAAAGAGATCAAGTGCTCAGCTGCCAGGCTGAGAGAAGGAACACTTTGCAAAATAAGTGCTCTTTGCCAGAAGTGGCTCAGAAAGGGAACTGAGAGGATTTCTTGAGTTAAGGACTCCAGTGCCATTTGGAGCCGGTGGATGTTGTGTTTGTCTGCTGTCACGTTCGGAAAAAGGGGAGACCTGTTGCTACCTGTTCCTGTTTGTTTCTCACCAAAGTTAAGACAGCCTGCTAGCTGCAAGTTAAGTGACTTTTCCAAACTGCATACCAAGCCAAACTTCATGAACTGGGCCAGTGCCAGCTGCGGCCCTCAATACTGTTCCTGTACCAGATCCAGCATTTGCCTGGCAAGAAACCAGCCTTGGGGAGTCGGCCCCTGCAAAAAGCAAGTCACAGGTTGCGGCCACCTACAGGGAAAGGCCATGAAGAGGAGCCAAGTCATGCCTGCCCCAGTCCCCACCATCATCCTGGCAAGCCACCGGATCCATGGTGTCTTCATCCTTTTCTTCAATCGCTCTGGGTGCAGTGAGTACAATCAGGGTATCCCCTACAACAACCAAATAAATGTATGGTGTCATCTGATTTGGGCTTATAATTTCTTGTTGGGTGTTAACTGTGTTTACAGACCATCTGGCCTGGGATTACAAATATTCTACTGCTTGCAAGTATTTTATCTGTCTGTTAACACCCTTCTCTCCATCAAGGGCCCCAACCAGCTGCAACGCCTGCCTATCCACAGCAACACTTCAGGCCTGCACCCAACCCCATCCTGGGTACCCAGCAGCTGTATAAACTGATTAATTCAGGGACAAATCTAATCAATATTGGTTATTTGCTTAATTACAGTAATACAATAGTTAACTTAAATTCTCACGCTACCCCCCTTCCCCCCGTGTTCCATCCCCTAAATAAACCAGATTTGTTTTGCATGTTAACTGGGTCTGTGAGCACATTATTGTTATGGAGTCCAGTGAGGGGAAAAGTAAAGCTGTACTTTGTTTGCTGGTTAACTGTTCTTTTGCAGGGGATGCAAGGAGCATGCCAGAAGTCCAGACCCTGTTGGTTAGTGTGAAGCTGGTGAGCATATTATTAGTGCTAGCCGTTAAATGTGGTATTGCAGGAAAAGTACAGTGTAAGCTGCCAGTCTGTGTGTTGGGCCACTATTTGGGGTTGTGGTTAGGTATAGTTTCCCAGAGGGCTGTACTAGTTCTACAATTTACCCACGTAATCCCTCTGGGTGGAGGCACCATAATTATAGTTCTACTGCTGGTAGAGAAGCCACAGTACCCGTTGAATCCGAACCCATGCCCCTCAACAGAGAAGCAGGCAGGGGTTGTAGCCCTTGTTAGAACGGCACCAGGGTTACATGCTACAATTCAAAACTTCACACAATTTATACTACACTCCCCATGAAATGCATAAGATAGGCCTCTGTGCATCTCCTGATTGTTCTAAATGTAATAATAAAGGGGAGGGAATGTGGGCAGAGGGTGACAGGGATACTGAATGAATATTTCTGCTCAGTATTCACAACAGATGAGGAGGGGGAGATGCCTAAACCAAAATAAGGAGAAACTCTGAATGGGGGGGTCGATACCAGTCCATTCACAGAAGAAAGGGTTTTGAAAGAACTCTTGAAACTGAGGGTGGACAAAGCAATGGGGCCTGATGGGATTCACCCAAGAATACTAAAAGAATTAAGGGTAGAACTAGTAACACCACTGACTACACTCTAACAAATCATGGGAGGATGGAATGGTACCTGAGGACTGGAGGAGGGCAAATATGATTCCACTTTACAAAAGTGGGAGCAGGGCAGAGGCAGGAAACTACAGACCAGTTAGCTAGACTTCAGTGGTAGGGAAAATGATGGAATCACTTCTGAAGGAAAGAACTGTTGAGTACCTAGAGGCCAGTGGGGCACAGGACTCAAAGCAGCATGGTTTCACAGCAGGAAGGTCATGTCAGACAAACCTAATAGATTTCTTTGACTGGGTGGCCAAAGTAGTAGACCAGGAGGGCTGTGGATATGGCCTACCTAGATTTTAGCAAGGCATTGAGCACAGTCTCACACAAAAGATTAATATACAAGTTAGCCAGCCTTGAGTGGGTCCCAAGGTGGCAGCCTGGATAAAAAACTGGCTGGACAACAGGATGCAAAGGGTAATAGTAAACGGGGTCCACAGTGAATGAAGGAGGGTAAATTCATGGGTACTGCAGGGTTCGGGTACTGGGACCGAACCTCTAATATCTTTATAAGTGACACTGGAGAGCACCTGGAAGGAAAGGTATGCCTCTTTGCAGATGACACAAAGATCTGCAACAGGGTTGATACACAAGGTGGGGTGGAAAGAATGAAAAGGGACTTGGCAAGGTTGGACGAATGGTCAAATATGTAGCAGCTCAGATTCAATGCAAAGAGGTACAAGGTAATGCATCTGGGAAACAAAAACCCAGGGGAAGAGTACACAATGGGGGCTGAGTTAATAACAACAAAAATCGAAAGAGACCTAGGAGTAATTATACCAGATGACCTAAAGGTGGGCAAGCAATGTGAGAAGGCAGTAAGGAGGGCTGGGGGGATACTGGGATGCACAGGGAGAGGCTTCAACAGTAGAAAACAGGAAGTTGTAATCCCTCTCTACAGATAGTTAATAAGACCCCATCTGGAGTACTGCGTGCAATTCTGGAGACCCCATCTCTGCAAAGACAGAGTGGAGGCTGTTCAGAGGAGGGCAACCAAAATGGTGCAAGGTCTGCACCAGAAGACATACGAGAGACTAAAGCAGCTCAATATGTATACCCTTGAGGAAAGGAAGGAGAGGGTGGACATGACAGAAACTTTCAAGTATCTCAAAGGAATTAACAAGGTACAAGAGGGTAGTATCTTTCAGCAGAAGAGATGCGCAAGAACAAGGGAGCACAATTTGAAGATGGGGGAGACGGCTCAGAGGTAATGTTAGAAAATACAGGTTACTCACCTGTAACAGGAGTTCTAGGAATGGTATATGTTGTTCATCCACACTGTCTGGCAGGTATCCTTGCCGCTTTAATTCTTGCTGGAAGGTCTTCAAGCTGGCTCCTCCCACCCAACCAGGTGGTAAAACTCTCGGCTCTGTCCCATGACGACAGATCTGGCCCGCTGGAAGCTCAGCATGTGCGTTGAAGCCGGGGAGGTCGGATGGGTCATGTGGATGAACAACATATACCATTCCTAGAACTCCTGTTACAGGCGAGTAACCTGTATTTCTAGGGACATGGATATGTTGTTCACCCACACTGTCTGGCAGACTCCTAGCAGTTCTCCGGGAGGAGGGAGGCAAGGCGCACACCCCCAATACTTACTTGGGAAAGAGACTGGAGAACTGAGGCCCCAAAACCAGCATCCCGGCGTGACTCGAGGTCGATGTGGTAGTGGGTAATGAAGTTATGTGCTGACTTCCAGGTAGCAGCCCTGCAGATATCCTGGATAGGGACGACCCTGGAAGCAGCTACGGATGCAGCGGTATGGCGGGTAGAATGAGCTCTTATCCCACTGGGAGGCTCCATGCCCGCCAACCTGTAGCAGAGCTCTATGCAGGAGGTGATCCACCTGCCTATCGTCCGCTTTGCTGCAGGTCTGCCAGGTGCGGCTTCAGCGTAGGTGACAAACAGCTGGCGAACGTCTCCCCGAACTTCAGCCGTCCTGCTCCTTATAGTAAGCGGTGCTCGTCCTAGGGTCCAAAGTATGGAGCCTATACTTGGCCTCCGAGTGTGACTGGGGTGGGAACACCGCAGAGTCAACACCTGGTTAAGGTGAAACTCCGACACCACCTTGGGAGGAACTTGGGTGGAGCAGAGACAACTCTTGTCCCTGTGGAAGACCAGGTAGGAGGCTCAATGGAAAGCGCCTGGAGCTCTCCCATCCTTCTGGCTGACGTGATAGCCACCAAGAAGGCGGTCTTCCACGACAGATGTGAAAGGTCACACTTGTGCATTGGTTCGAATGGCTTGCCCATGAGCTTGGCCAATACCAGCAGTAGATCCCACGGAGCTGGAGGTTCTCGCACCAGAGGGGAAATGTGGTCAAGGCCTTTGAAAAAGCGCCCGACCACCTCCTCCTTTGCCACTGACTGCTTGCCGGCCCGCGCCCGGTAAGCAGAGATGGCTGCCAGGTGCACCTTAAGGGTCGTCGACTGAAGCCCTTGCTGAGAAAGGGACCACAGGTAGTCCAGAATGCTTGCCAAGGGGCAGTTTGGAAGGGTTCAAGCCCTCTCTGACACCAAATGGAAAACCTCTTCCATTTGAAGGCATAGCATTTTCTGGTCGACTCCTTATGGGACGCCTCAACTACATTGAGGACCTCGTCGGAAAGACCCAAGGCCTGGGACTCTAGCCACGTAGGAACCAGGCCGGCCAGGTGCAGGGATTGAAGGTCCGGATGGAATACCTTCCCCTGATTGACTGAGATCAGCTCCGGGTGGGCTGGAAGCCGCCTCGGGAGCCTGGAGCTGAGGCTGAGGAGATCTAGATACCAGAACTGGCGGGCCAGTCTGGGGCTACTAGAATCACCTGCGCCTTGTCCTCCTCACCTTGAGAAGCACCTTGTGGATCAAGGAAATGGGGAAAGCGCGAGAAGAGGCCGGGGTCCACGGCCTTGAGAAGGCATCCTCTGCAGCAGCCCTGCTGAGGGGGCGGGCATGGAACAGACTCAGCTTCGCATTCTCCCTGGAGGCAAACAGGTCCACCTGAGGCGTGCCCCAGTGGGAGAAGAGACCTTGTACTACCTCCGGCAGGAGAGACCACTCATGAGACGCAGCCCCTATCCAGCTTAGGGCATCGGCCAGGGTGTTGGAGGCTCCTGTCACGTGAATGGCTAGGAGATCCGCCTCCAGGCTGCGCACTAGGGACCAAATGCGGAGAGCTTCCTTGTATAACAACAAGGAGCGCGTCCCGCCCTGGCGGTTCAGGTAGTACATGGTCGTGGTGTTGTCCATCTAGACCTGAACCACTTGACCCTATAGAAACGGAGCGAAGGTGGTGAGAGCTAGATGGACCGCCCGGAGCTCCAGCAGGTTGATGTGGCATCAGGACTCCCAAGGGGACCAGAGGCCGTGCGCTCGGTGTTCCTCCAGATGGGCACCCCAACCCATCAAAGATGCGCCGGTCGAGAGAGGAGACCTCGGCTCGGGGCGGACTAAACGGGATACCCTCCTGCAGATGAGCTGGAACGATCCACCACTGGAGAGCGTTCCACATCTCCTGGGTCACCGGCCATGGGGCCGGTCCAACGGATCACAGCGTTGTGACCACTGGCTGGCCAGTCCCCATTGAAGGGGACGCATGTACCAATGGGCCCAACGGACCACGCTGGTGCAGGCCGCCATGAGGCCCAGGAGGCGCAGAAAGTCCCGGGCAGGGAGCAATTGCCCAACCAGAAATGATTGGGCAAAGGAGGAAAGAACCTCGGCCCTGTCTGCCGGGAGCCGTGCTCTGGCTCGCAGGGAGTCGAGCTCTGCCCAGATGAACAGAATCACCAGCTTTGGCACGAGTTCCGACTTGGCCTCGTTGATGAGGAGGCCAACCTGAGAGCAAACCTGGAGGGCCAGATCTCTGGACAGCTTCACCTCCTGTCTGGAGGGGGCTGCTATCAGCCAATCGTCCAGGTAAGGGTACACCCGGACCCCTCGGCGCTGCAGGAATGCTGTCACCACTGCCATGCATTTGGTGAAGACCCTGGGAGCTAGGGAGAGGCCGAAGAGCATGGCTCAGAACTCGTAAAGGGATACCTCCGCTCTGAAGTGGAGGAATCTCTGATGAGATGGATGGATTGGGACGTGAAAGAATGCATCCTGGAGATCCAGGGAGCAGAACCACACGCCTCTTTCCAAGGATGGGATTAACTGAGCCAGAGTGACCATCCTGAAGGTTCGAGACCTTAGGAACTTGTTCAGGACGTGCAGACTGAGAATGGGGCGCCAGCCCCCCATACGTTTTGGGACCAGGAAGTACCTGGACACAAACCCTGGGTCTGAAGGAGGATCCGCCACCTTCCTGATTACCTCTTTTCGAGGAGCAGGGCAACATGGCCCGGCGGGCCACACAGCGAGGGCTGCAGACCCGCGTGGCCCCCGAGGCGGCCCGCTGAGCGGAACCTGCTCGAACTCCAGAGGCAGGCCTTTCCTACCACCTCCAACACCCAGCGGTCCGTGGTGATAGCGGACCAGGCGGAAAGGAAGTGGCGGAGCCATCTCCCCACAGGGGGAACCCGGGGGGAGTGATGAGGTTGGGGGCGGCACCCCTCAACCTGTCACTGGGCAGGCTTGGAGGAAGAACCAGCCGAGGGACCTCCCGGGCCTTTACCTCCTTGCTTCCTGTTGGAGGAAGCCGTCGGCTTGGGTTTGGGACGCCACGCGCGAGACTGCTGGCCCTGTTGCTGGTGCTGCTGGGCCAGTCGAGGAGCAGGGACTCCTGCGTCGTATGGCCACTGTGGCCGCTACTGACCTGGCACAGGAATCACCTATGTCCAGAGCAGTCTGGAGCTGCTGCTTCACCACTACCCTGCCCTGGTCCCGCACCTGGCGGACAGTGGTCTGCAGATTAGGCAGGAGATGAGGAACAACCTCATCCAGGGAGCCCATGAGGGCATGGGAGAAGTGTGCCATCAGCACGCCAAGCTGGCCTGTCGGAGACCGAGGGAGGACGCAGCGTACACCTTGCGCCCGGCAAAGTCCAGCTTTTTGGATTCCTTGTCGGGGGCTTGTCCACATCCCAGCATTACCGAACGCCAGAAAACGCTTGTTCAGACAAACCCCTCCGCAGAGGGGTGTTCCTAGAAACCGGGCAAAGAGCCGGTAGGGACTGCATACTTCCTGGCCATCCTGGCCGAAGGCACGCGGAAGCAGGCCGCTGCCAAAGCTCCAAGGCTGGGCCGACAATGGCCTCAGCCACCGGAAAGGCTTCCGTAGGAGAATCCCCTTGGTCCAGAATTTCCGTCAGGGGATACTTGGCCCGTTTGGACACGGGCTCGAGTTGCATCCCGGTGGATTCCGAGATGAGCCGAAGCAGACCCAAGGAGGACGATGGGCTATTGTCCACTGACTGGCCACCGGAGGACTCCAGATCGCAGTGCCTGGAGAACAGGGAGGAATCGTTGTCGGATTCCGAAGAGTCTGCGAAAAGCTGCCTCGGCCCTGGGCCACCCTCCACTTGCCGAGGACGGTCGGGAGTGAGGGTGACCGACAACCTGTGGGGCAGGCCATGACCCGACCGAGAACTTTTGGTTGGGGCCCCCGACTTAGGTTGAGGAGGCGGAGGTTCCACCACAATCGGTGGACCAGCTGGTTTCAGCTTAGCAACCGGCCCTGGGGCGGGCAACTCGACTGGAACGAATGGTTGCTTCGGCCGTTCCGGCGACAGCCACTTGATGGCCGGTGTCTTAGCGGGGGTCGGCTTAGGCCCGGATAGTAGCAACTGCTGCCACATCAAATCCTCGTAGCGCCGGTGCAACTTGTGTCGAAGCCTCTCCTCCGAGGAGGACGAGGAAGAGCGGCGTTGCCGCTTACTTCGGTAACGAGACCGAGATCGCCGATGTCGGTGGGAACGGCTAGACCGAGAAGAGGTCCGCGACCGAGACCAACACCCCTGAGGGGACCGAGGGTGGGTCTGGGAAGGGGCGGGGATACCCGCTCTGCTCTCGGCTCGGGAACTTTAGCCGGGGACTGCGGTCCCGAAGGAGCAGGCAGATCCTCGGTATCCACCAGGGGAACCGGTAAAGTAGGGTTGTCGGCTTCTCCAGTCAACAGCCCATCTAACGGATCGAGAAAAATCTCGACTTCGTCGACAGGAGTCTTGGCAGGCTGGCCTAACGGGGGCACCGTGAAGCCAGCGGCCTCAGCTGCAACCTCAACCCGATGGTCGGCTACCCGGGGAGGGGGACCTTTCCCGCTTCCAGGAACGCCGACGGTGGGACTTACCTTTCAACTCTCTTTTCTTGGGCCGAGAAGAATGTCCCGAAGGCCCCTCTCCCTTCGTGGAAAGGGACTGACAAAGCTCCTTGAACGAAGCTGTATACGAGGAACTCAGAGAGAGCGGGATAAATGCCGAGGCCAAGGAAGAAGAAGGAGAAGATGCGGCCTGGGCCGTTTCCTCCTCGAGGGCGATCATCGGCTCGAGCTGCTCAGCCGAGCCAGCCGCCGCAGAAACCGCCCAACAAGCCTCTTTTGGATTTCATCATGAAAACGCTGGCGCCGAGCTTTTAAGCGGGCAGAGCGGTCATCCAGAACATTGGCCGAAAAAGAACGGCACAACTCGCAAGCCTGTGGGTCGTGGTCTAGGCCTAAGCAGTAGACGCACATGGAGTGCGGATCCGTCCTGGACATTTTCTGCCCGCAGGGACACCTCCGAAAGCTGGAAACAGATTTGTCCATCGCAGCCGCGAGGGAAAAAGAATACCGAAGTTTGAAAAACTTCAAAATCAATTTCAGGCGAACCAAAGAATTAGGATCCAGTCTCAAACGCAGAGCGCTAAGGAGGGAACCTGAGCTTCCAATCGGTAAGGAAGATCTGGCGTCATGGGGCAGAGCCGAGAGTTTTACCACCCGGGTGGGTGGGAGGAGCCAGCTTGAAGACCTTCCGGCAAGAATTAAAGCAGCAAGGATACCTGCCAGACAGTGTGGATGAACAACATATCCATGTCCCTAGAAGTATTTTTTCACAGAGAGAGTTGTGGATGCATGGAACAGCCTTCCTGAGGAGGTTGTGGAGTCAGGAACAGAAGGAAAATTCTAGAATGCATGGGACAGGCTTAAGAAAATTCTAGTGGAGGGCAGGAGGAAGTAAGCTGTTGATTAACTAGAATCTGCAGCTTATCCATCAGGTAGGGAAATGGGCAGACTGGGTGGGCCAAGCGGTCCTTATCTGCCAAATTCTATGTTTCTATGTAACCCGACTAAGGGGTTCGTAATGCATAAGTTCTGGGAATGGCAAGATTTATGGGATAAAATTACAGAATATCTTAGGGGTTACTGAACTTTAGTAAAGAGACCTGCAGTATCGGCCATTTCAGTGAATTTCAAACATAAGACCCTTGAACAGAAATATTCTGTTTTATTAATTGGGGTATCGGTCAGAAATGTGATCCTACGGGCCTGGTTGTCTGATACTGTGCCATCCCTACTAGAGTGGAAATAGTGCCTTTTGTTGATTCTGTGCACAGAAAAACTAACCCTTCGTATGCATGAACAAGGGATAAAATGCAATAGTAGGTGGGGCACATTGTATAGATTTGTAAATGGGAATGGGAGGCCTCCTTCTGAACAACAGCAAATATCACAGGGTTCATCCACCAGATTCCCTGTTCTGACTTTCATTGCTTCACTGTGGATAATGTCTACATTATTTTGTTTGCCATTCTCTCTCTACTCCTCTTCCCTTCCTTTTCTTCTTACTTGACCACTTAGATTTAAAACAACTGCTTCATCTGTGCCTTATATTACAAAAATGTTATTTACCCTTGAATGTTTTATTTGTAGTAATAGTTAAACATACCTTTCTGACTTATTTCTTTCCTTCTTAACACTTGGTTATTGGTTTAAGTTATAATACGTACCAGTTACCATTAAGCACAGTATTCATTTTGATATTTGCTTGGTGTCGTTGAGACTATTTCTTAAACATTTACTGATTGATGCTTTTTTAATATATTTATTTATTGAAATGTTTCACCAGGAAAGGCACACTGAGAAACAAGATGCTCATCTCCCACTGCGACCTGGGAGGGAGGGTACAGAAGGAGAGCTGATACAGACAGTATAACATGACGTATGTAAGTAACTGTTTTTTTTTTATGTGCAAATTTATTACAATAAAATTTAATTGACAAAATAAATCTGTTGTAACCTCTCTCCACTGTTCCATGCAAAAGGGAGCGGCGACCCCCTACCACCATCTCCAGATTTTGTACTGGTGGGTGGGGATCAAATAAGGACTAGGGCTTAAACAGATTCAGTGGCCGCAGCTGCATCTCCTCTAGGGTCTTTGGAGTGGGCACCTGTGGAGGAAGTTGGGGCCAGAAAAGCTGCTCTGCTTTTGCTTTGTTGTCTGGTCCCTGACCTAGGCCTATTGGTGGCCTGCAAAGGGGCACCCTCTACCTACTTCTTGCTTGTGTGCAGTAGAGGGAATGGACTGACCTTAGGGTCCTTCCCTGAGGCTTGCAGGTCAGAGAGGATGTCCTGCATATCTGCCCCAAACAGCTTGTATCCTCTGAAAGGGGCACTCGGAATGGATTGTGGACATTAATAGCAAATCCTAATACCCTCAACCAAGAATGCCTTCTTAAACAGATGCCACCCACAGTTGCTCTGGCTGAGGCATCCAAAAATTTGTAGGCAGACCTTAAGAGGTTTATCCATGTCAGTCCCAATCTGGAAGGCCTTGAGCATCTCCTGCTTCTGGGGACCCTCAGATAGGGACTGGGTACTGCTTTAGCATTTTTCCAGAGGGCACTCTGGTATCTGACCATATGGGCATAATTTGCAATTCTGAGACCCAGTGTGGCAAAGGTAAAGGTTCTCTTTCCCCATGAGGTCCAGTTTTCTTGACTTATCTTGGTGGGGGGAGAGAGAACCGAGATGTTTAGGCACCTTAGATCCATCATGGGCTGCCTTTATCACAGCTGAATCAGCTTTAGGTTGGCCTGAAAAAAAAAGCTTCCCTGAAGGGACCTGGCACAGCTTGTCTGCCATTCTGGGCATTGCAAAGATCAAACTTGGTCTGCGGCAAGTGGCTAGGGTGGCATCCTCTAGTGCAGCCAGTAAAGAAGGAATGGTAAGAGCTGGAGACTCTGGTAGCTCCAGAAACTCTACCAAGCTTTTCCTAGTGATGTCTTGCTCCTCAGCATCAAACCCCATTGTAGTTTGGAGTTGCTTCATCATAGAGATGAAGGCGGGGTCTTCAGGAGGGACCTCGGAGTATACAATGTACAGTCCTCACTCCTGGTGGAAATGGTGGACCCAGACCTGTTAGATGGTCTCTCGTCCATATCTTCCTCCTCCTCCTCCTCCTCTTCCTTTCTTTTAACAGGAGGTCAGAGTTGTATTCCTGATCCTAGTTGGCGGGCTCTGAAGGCCGCAAGGGAGGAAGTGAAGATGTTGATGCCCTGGAGTGTGTAGGGCATGTCAAAAGAGCAGGCACTGATGTGAGGGCTGGTCTAAGAGGCTCAGTCATCGTCACGCCTGGTGTAGGGAGAGGCTAATGTGCTGTATTATCTCTGCAAAGGAGGAAAGCACCATCTGAATACTGACAGTAGGCTGCAGTGCAGGTGCACCTTGCAACATCAACGGGGGTGTCAGCAGCCCTGATGTCAATGGGCCTTTGTCTGCTGTGGGAGGCCTGGCAAAACTCACTGCCAGAGCTGACGCTGTGGGTTCTAAGGTCTGAGCAGCAGGAGTCAGGAGTGTTCCACTCCCTCTCCAGGTATCTGTGCTTTCTTGAAGACTTCTCCCAGGCCCTGGAGGACTGTGAGCCCAAGGAATGGGCCAGTGATGCAGTGGAGCTCTTCCCCTGGAGCCCTCTCCATTCTGGCTACCTGCTGCTCAAGAAGAAAAGTATGCAGGGCTTTTGGAAGGCATCATCGGGTAAGCTTGGTTAAACTTCAGGCAGATCTCACAGGTCTTAATATCATGGGCCTATCAGACAGCACATGCAGATGTCATTATCGCTGGAGTAGATTTTTCCATCACACTCGCAGTAACAGAAGTGTTTAGCAGCGTCCTTCATCAACATACACGACTATGGCAATCGCTTTAAAAATCAAAGATTTAGCAGTCGACTGTAGCAGCGGCGTCTCCATGGAGTCCGGAGAGTATGGTCAACGGTGGGAAAAGAACTGAGGAGGACATGAGGCTGCCAACTTTTATACAGGTAGGACAGTCATGGGCTGCACCTAGTGGACTGCTAGCAAAAAAGTTTCCAGTTCCCCTTCCAGATCAGACACTCCCCTTCCACTTCTCTATCCTGAAACTAACCTTATCCCACTGATCTGTGTTCTCGGATTGTTGCTCCTGGCCAAGGCTAACCCTTCCCCCCCCGAATCCTCACCCCTTGGCTCAGCTGCACAGGCACTTACCTTGCACTTTATCTCAGCTTGTCTCTCTCTACATTTCCTCAGCCTTTCTCTCCTCCCTCTTCCTTCTCTCCCCTCCTCCCCCGCAGCAACCTCATTGGTCAATCTGTTATTATTCTCTTCTTAACCTTCACTATCTGTATCTCTGTATTACCGCATTTCATTGTTACCAGCATCTTCGTATACCCTGTACAACCTGCTTCTATTATTGGACTCTGCATACCAGTTCAACTTATGTATTATAAACTTCCAAACTCCCCTTTCCCTCAGATTCGCACAATCGCACCTGGAAATGTGCCTCGGCTCAAAGTGCCTCTCCTGGTCAAAACCTTTAAATAAATAAATAGGTGTGGCCTGATGAAAGTGATATCCTTGAAGAAGCTCTTAGTTACAGTGGGTATGCACACTGTCCTTCAAGTTCTCGCCTTAAGTGACAAGGGTGTACTCCAAGGCTAGAGATAAAACCAACAACAAAATGAACTCATTTCACTTGCTAGGAGATGCTCTGTGCCAGGTGTGTGAAGTTTTCCCTACCAGCTCTAAAGTGCTACAAGTTTGTCACATTTTAGCTATAGCTGTAGCTATGACACTTGGCACAGGTAGCCCTATACTAAGCGCTGCTTTTCTTCTGTGCCATTTTTGGCTGCAGATATACAGCAAATTGGTGCTGAAAATTGGGCCAGTTTGTCTTTTGATACTCTGGCTCCAGTAGGTATCCATAGCAGCCTTTCTCTCCACTTCTACCCTGTATATAGGTATAACTTCTAAGTCTTGCTGACTGCAAATATGTTGAATGGCTGAAATTTCTAACCAAGCTGGATTTGGGAAAAAAAAAAAATAAGAAAAAAGGAAATCTCTCATTCCATCATTAAAAAATTAGAAGCTGTAACACCCACCATTTACGTGGGAGTGAATTTCACTAAGCTTACTGAACACGGTCTGGCCTCAGCTGCCCTCCTTGCACATACTGAATGATGAGGGCTGCGTTTGCCAGTATCAAACAGTAAACAGCCTGCCACATTTATTGGCAATCACCACTGAAGGTCACACATCAGCAGAGAGCCTGAATTCCAGGAAAAAAGGCCGCCTCTTATGTAATGGCAACTTGAGAGCTGGCAGTTGCCCAAGAATCGTGCCATTTGCAGCAATTTAGAAAATCTAGGACACTTTGCAACCAATGTTATCTTAGTGCCACCTTCAGGTGAGAATTTGCAAGCTCAACTTAAAATATTTTACTACTAAAAAACATTTTCTTCCTTTGTTCCCACCCACCCTATCCATTCTAGGAAGACTCCAATAAAGTTCCAATTATGTAACAAAGTAGCATCCGATATCCACTTATTCCAGAAATCAGTAGCTGTTTTAGCTTAATCTAAGCTTTAAAGGGTGAACATTTCACATTTTTAGGGGAATGTGCTACCCCCTTGAAAATAATTCTTGATCTGATCCTGCAGACATCTACTCATTTAATATTGGATTGACATGCCTCATTTTGTTTTTTTATTTTACCCCAAAATCAATAGTTTGAAGTTTAAGAATGAAAGAATACATTCAGACCAATTTCTCAAGTAATAGTCACAGTAGGGACCAGTAAGGAAGTACATATTTAAGGCAACCAGCATCTGTGTGAAGGAAGTGTGTAAAGGCAGAAGGAAAGAGAGACTGTTACTGTTGTTTTGTGAAGTGGCCAAAGTGGTGAAGGAAAAAAAACAAAAAAAGGTTGCATTCAGGAGGTATAAGGAAATGCAGAGGAAGTAGGACAGGGAGGTATACCAAGTAAAGTAGGAAAGGCAGTGAGGGGAGCAAAAGTGCAGACAGAGGAAAGGATGACTATGGGGATACGACTTTCTTCAGATCTGTAAGTGAGAAGGAGAAAGCAAGGGAAGGGATGGTGAGGATTAAGGAAGGAAGGGGAAGACTACACAGAAAAGATCAGGAAAAAAACTGCCATCTTCAACAGGTACTTCTGCTAAGTCTTCACCGGGGAGAGAAGAGGAGAGACCACCATGGAGTAGCCAGAACAAAGTGTGTGTGGGGGGGCTGGACAAGTCCATTTTCTGGAACACGCAGGTCTGAAGGTGGACAAGGCTATGGGGCCAGACAGGATGCACCCAAGGGTACTAAAGGAACTCAGGAACGTACTAGCTGCCACAGTGATGGTCTTAACAGTTCACTGGAAACAAATGTTCCACAGAACTGTAGAAGAGCAGATGTGATCCCTCTATACAAGATCGACAGCAGGAAGGTGGTCAGCAACTACAGGTTAGTCTGTCTCACTCCGTGATGGGGAAATTAATGGAAACCCTGCTTAAGAAAAGGCCTGTAGACCATATTGAACTGGGCTGCCAGACCACAGGAAACATGGATTCATGGTGGGGTGGGGGGAGGGCAGGGGTCGTACCTGATTAATCAGATTGGTTTCTTCAACTGGGTGACTAGGAAACTAGATCTGGGGAGGGCAATGGACATGGCCTATCTGATCTTTATCAAAGCCTTTGACACTGTACTACACAGGAGACTGAAACAAACTGACAGTGTCAGTGGCTCAGCAGGTTGCACACTCTCCTCTCAGACTGGAAGATCAGAAGGCTTTGGGGGTTCTATCCCCACACCAGGCACTTGGGTTAAATCCCAAAACTGACACTGTAGTGCAGCATGAGGGGTGTGCTGCACTCCTGAGGTGTAGTCTTTCGGATGAGATGTTAAACCGAGGTGGTAGTTCAGGTGGATGTTAAAGAACCCATGGCACTTCTCGAAAAGAGTCGGGGAATTTTCTTTTTTTTATTAAAACTGCAAAATCATATCCACACAACAGTGTTAACACATACAAACTCAATATACAAATAACAGAAATCAAATAAGTATTATAATCATACATGTGCTATTATACATTCAAATACAAAACCCAAACAACCTCATACTAAAGCCCCCCACTGTAAGAGTAGGGACATTTTATATTATATTAAACTTCCAAAATCAAATACACCAAACAGTGTTAAGTCACAAAAATGAGATACAACTCATGAAATTCAAATAGGTACCACAACCATACATTGTCAGAAGTACAAAAATAAATCTGTAAATTCCAAATCACACACTAAAAGACCCCCCACTCCTGGTTATATTTCCCAAAACATGTTTAAACCAGTGTTGTAATACCACCATATATTATAATAAAAATTTCCATTTTTCTAGATCTCTAAAGAAAATCAAAATATGACCACCACTGCAATACTTTTCCTGTACTTTCCCTTAGCAATTCAGCTGACTTCCATTTCCTAAGTTCCACAGTAATTTTAAAATAAAGATCTAAAGCCAATATCTCCTGTTGTTGCAGCACCAGACGGCATCGACAGATCCAAATCCAATACAGGAAATATGCACACATAACCCTAATAGTACTTACATTAGGCTGACTCCTCTGTGTAGCGGCAATGCCAAAGTACAATAAGGTAGAACTTGGAGGTATAGAGAGTTTACCTTTCCACATATTTTTAACAATATCCCAAAAACTTTACAATAAATGGGCAGGAATAATAGAGATGATCCACTGTTTCTATCACCTCTGTACAACACTAAGACAATACAAAATCACACATGCCCACACAATGCAAAGCATCATGGGCTGCATATGCAAATCACCACAGAATGTTATGCAGCTTCAACTTTAAGCAGAATTGCATGGTGCCGAAAGGCCTCTCACGCAGTTTGCAAAGGGTGCTAACAGATGACAGACACGTGTTTCGTCCTACCAGGACTCGTCAGTATGCCTCGTCTGTTTGACACCCCAGTGGAATGAAGAAGGTACCCTAAGATGGTCTGTCTGGGTTATGTTGTGGTGAACCCATTAAAATAAAAAACTATTTAAAAGACAAAGAACCTCTGTGCGCAAACACTGAGGCAAGGGTTACCCCAAAGGGCACTTGACTCTCTAAGACAACATCTCTAGTAAAGCTGTGTGTTTCTGATTTCCCTTCACATTAATTTTCTGATGAAGCCCCAGCCACACCGTATCACACATCTGCTCAGGGATCTATGAATCCAGGATAAATTCTGATATTAAATCCTGCTGCAATTGTGAAAATCCGAAAAAAAAGGTGTTCCTTAAAATAAACAGCCAAAATCTCATTATACAATTGTTTCCTAGAAAAAGACTGTACTGTCATATATTTAACATCCCATTTAATTATACAGTCAAAAACCTCCTCCCACCGTTTTACTAACCTAGGACTTCTTTTTATGAAAAAACTTGTTCCCTTTCCATTCCAACAAAAATCTCTTGAGCAGAGAAAATCCTCAAATACCCCACAACTGGGTAGTGCCTTCTATGAAGGGGAGCAAATTCACATATAAAAATACAGTAAAGAAAACTAGAATAGGGTTCAACATATTCACCCCTCCACCTTTTACTGCTTTACATAAAATATTCAGTTTAACTGGATTTAACCGGCTACCCCAAAAACAAGTGAAAAAACACCTAGATAATGAAACTTCCAGCCTCTTAGGGACCATGAATATTAATTTATTTATTTATTTGCTTTTGTTGACCAGGTAAGTCACACTAGACAGCCAAGTGCCTATTTTCAGGTGCGACCCGGGAGAGTTACAAACTTAAGTAGGCAGGTACAGTGATAATCAGTTTTACATACAAAAGGAATATCAGGTGATAGAAGAGAATGACAACCAGTAAAAAGTCACGAACCCGGGGGGTGTTAGACGACCCGGGAGAGTTACAAGCTAGAGCATACACAAACAGTGAGTGAGTCAAAATTTACATGCAACGGGAGAGCAGGTGAAACCAAATATGGCACTCAAGGAGGAAATGGCACGCTTTAGTATGATTTGGGTAGGTAGTTAAGTGTTCAAAAGGGTTAGGACAAGATAGGTACAGTGCACACAGTAACAACACAGGTTCAGTCATATGATACGATTAAGTGCCAGCATGTGTGGGGGGTTACCGGGACGAGCCAACCGGGAGGGCCAGGTGACCTCATTCGGGAGGTAAGACAGGAGTCCGCCATTACTTGACCAGTTGACGGAGAATAAGTGCGGTGGACCCTGGGGCGCAGAGACCCCCATGCCCGCATAGTGCAGGGGGGTTACGAGGTGATAGACAGGTGGAGGAGCCTTCAGGAAGTTCCAAAGGAAAGTTTTAAAGCCTGGATGGGAGGGGGTGGACCGAAGGGCTGGGACGACACCCATAGTTTAGCATAGTTGGCGAAGACCCTCGACCCGCAGGGTGCGTGTCCCAGAACCTGGGCAGTTGAGGTCGGTGGCTGACCTAAGGTGGGAGGAAGAGGTGTAGGTTGAGGGAAGGGCAAAGGCAGCGGGTGGCTGATCTTACAATGCTGTCAATGAAGTTCCCTACTACAAAGGTGCGGTGCTTCTAATGAGGGAGCCACTCAATCCATGTGTAGAGGCTGCAGCGGTGTGTCAGGGGTGGGGCAGACAGCACAAAGCGGCAGATGCTGTTGTAGGCCGTGTCCCATTTTGTAAGGCTGGTTTTTGGCATGGGGGCAAAGGTCACTCACTAATGTATAACAAAATCTGAGTCAAAAAAGATCTAATCAGGAATACCCTCTTCTTTTTTTGCAACTTTCCATCTATTCCATCTGCTTACCATTTCATTCCCCCCTGTCAACAACCATTCCCAGTTATACTCCGCCATATCACGACCCCCATAATAAACACCTATGATTTTACATGGGCCTGTTGCCACCCCGCAACCACCAACCTCCGTGGGGGAATCCTGAACTCCCTTCAGATAAATGCATTTTGTTTTCCCAACATTCAAAGTAGCCCCGGATGCCTTTCCCTCTACTTGAATAAGATCCAATGCAGTTACCAGTGACTGGCCATCCTGAAGTATAAGGCACATATCAGCAGCATACGCCAATACTTTACAACTTAAGAGTAACCCCCAGTCAACCCTAGAATTCTTGGAGATTGCTGGAGAAGTCTCATAATCGGGTCAATCATAAACACATAAAGGAGTAGGCTCAAGGGGCAACCTTGGCACACCCTTCTCTCTGTATCTGGATATTTGAACCCTTGACGCCGTTATCATAATGTACTACCAACGTTAACCCATAACAGAGTTCTAACCAACCAAAAAATTCCTTTGGAATCCCATAAGCAAGTAAATACTCCTGAAAAGGAGTGAGAAACCCTGTCGAAAGCTTTGGGCTGGTCCAAACTAACCAAAAACCCAGAATTCTGACAAACCATTTCCAGCATCCCCTTCTACTACTTCTCTAAGTAATAAAGCCTCAGTTATTTTCCTCCCTGGCACCGAACAAAATTGCATCGGGTCAATTAAATCTTCCATAACCTAGGCCAATCTATTGCCCAACAATTTAGCAAAAATCTTAAAATATACATTTAACAATGTAATAGGATGCCAATTTAATTCCGTAGGATCCCCAGATTTGAATATCAAGATCAACAAACCCTCATACATACTGAGAGGTAAATAACACTCTTCTTGAAAGAATCTATACACTGCCAACATTTCTGTTGGGATGATCTCCTATATCACTGTATATATTTCACCTGAAAAAAACCATCAGAACCTGACGAAATTCCCTTATAGAGACCTTTAATAACCCCCTCCATTTCTGGAGCCAAAAAGGGAGCAATCAGAGATTCTCGAAATTCCTCGGCAAGCTGTGGCAGTGCTGCTGCTTGGAGTATCTGAAGGGTAAACTGAGAATATTCCACCAGGGTACCAAACATCTCCTTCACATAATGTTTTTATTATGGGGTTGATTGTACAGTATCAGTGACTAATAACCCTTGTGGAATCTTTAAACTATCAACTTTTCCACTTTTCTTTTTTGACAACTCACAAATGGATTTATGCTTTTGCCCCCCCCCCACCAGTACCAAACGTTTGTTCTCTCTGTAAAGAACGAAACCAGTCATATTGATATGACCTCATATTAATTTTAACTGAATCAATCTCTTCTCTATGGTCCGCCCCCTCCTCACACTGTCTAGTCAGCAGCATGCCTAAATCATGCCTCAGAGCCAAATATTCCTTCTTTGACACAGCTTGAGATTGCCCTTGAACACGAAAAAAACCCTACCATAAGTAGCTTCAGGTTCTCCCACCAAAGTCCAAAATTATCATATAAAAATGCTGTAGTTACTTTATCCTTTACCAATGTTCTAAAAGCTGACAATATTACCCGATTCTCCAATAGGGTCACATTCAATCTCCAGAAACCTGGCCCAGCCTCTCTTACTGGAGGAACTGCAATATGTACTCCTATTTGCAAATGATCTGAAGTTTGGATTGGTATAATAGTGATACTTGAAACATCCAATAGTTGCTTAATAAATAAATCAGTACGGGAGGAAAGGGTACCTTTAAAAAAGTGGCCTTCCCAGATCTTGTACCGCTCCTCTGAAAATCTTTCAACCCAGCCTGAGTTATTACTTTCTGCAAAAAAGCTTCATCACAATACTGCTTCTCTTTTATGTTACGGAGTTGAAAATTTATATTAAAGTCCCTCCTCTCCCCCCCAAAAAATCGGACTGCTCGTATACAGATAGGGCTGCACCTTTGTCAATAACTCGGTTCTCAAAGCTTTTGTTTGATGGCCATAAATAGTAATTAGTCTACAAGAAAGGACATTAATAACCACATCTAGTAAAAAAGCTCTACCAGGATCTATATCTAGCATCCTCAGAACTTTGATAGTGGAAGGGTGAAAACAAAAACCTACCCCACAACAAACTTCCATTCCCATTGACCAATACGAAGAACCCCACAGTCAATCTCTAGTTGCTTATGAAATTTTTGATACTGTTTGAAGTCTGGTGTCCTGCAGCATAAAAACTTCAAAGTCCAATTGCTGCAGGATACCAAATGTAGGTTTCCTCCTGTAATCAGATTTTATACTATTTACATTTATACTCACAACCCGTAAATTAACAGCTCCAGGGTGGTTTAGTCATTTTTTTTTTTACTGGATCTCGTTACCCATTTTTGCAAAACAACCACCTCTGACTTCTGAGACTCTAGATCAGGGGTTGATGCTAAGCAAGGGGAGGACGGCGAACCATCCTCCATTGGATCGTCCCTGTCCACCTGCTCTCCCCAAGATGTAAATGCTGAAAATCTATTAGAAAGGGGTAAGGGAGACAAGGGAACTAACAACTGAACCAAATCTGGGCCATCTGCCCTAGATGGACTAGGGGGGCTCTTGACTCACCTCTCTAAGAGAACCTCCCTGTGAATCCATCATAACCACAGCTTCCTGCTGCTCCTGTAAACTTAAGGGCATCTGAATAGGAACACGCTTCGGGGAACCTTGAGGAGTTACAAAAGGGGTTTCTATAGGAACCTCCCCAGGACAAATGACTTCTTTATCCATATTACTAGATTGAAGGGTGGGGGGAGGAACAGCTGTACCCTGTGTTACACGAGGTCCCTGCACCCCAACTGGTACCCCGTAGACAGCTAGCACTTAAGTATATGTTATACTAACATATAGAGCTAAGGGCATCTACCGTACAACAGTAGAGGTCAGGATATGAAAGCATAACGTAATACACTTTGCTTGCTAATACATGTATTATTCTATGCATTTTCTGCGTCCTTGGAATAATTATGATATGTAAGTCAGCACTGCCACCTTTTGGTGATTTGTACTATTACACTGAGTTATGTAAGACTGTGTAAGAACTCTTGTTTACAAACTGATGACTATACAAAATTGTATAATGTTATCTTGGACCGTGGAGCCACCTCTAACAAAGCCAATAGGGCTCATCTCTATGACTAGAAATGTTTCTATCTTACAGTAACCATAGTAATTATCATAGGTATATAATGTAATACACTGGTCTTGTACCTCAGAAATCCCAGGAGACGCAAAGAAACCTCGAGTTATAGGGAATGCTTAGCACTGGCTTCCGGTTCGAATTGGTAAGAACTGCTTAGGGCAACTGTGATTTTATCCTTTTGGTAGTAATAAATAAGTCTATTACTCTTACGCAACATGTCTGTGATTGCTTGCATTCCCAATATTGCCAAGAACCTGAAAGTGAGGTTTAGACCGTCTGACACCTGTATACCCATATGTAGTCTACCACTATCCCTTCCAAAGAAAGAAGAACCTCCTCTATCCCTTTCTCTGTGCCTAGGTGGAAAAGGAGTGACAATATCCTGTCCTGAACTATATTTATACGGTTTCCTAGCCTGAGACAATAAATTCTCATGATCCGACACCTCATCTGAATTATGGGCCACCCAGGGGCATTCCTGAAACCCATGGTCCTCATCCCCACACAGATTACAAAAGGGGGGGGTATATTGTGCAGCTGAATTACCCAATACCCTGCAGTGAAAACATTGAATACTGTCAAGTCATTATTCAGATGAGTTAAAGCACCACATCGACAACAGTTTTTTGGCTGACCACACAATATTTCCCAATCTCTCCCCCCCAAAAATGAACTTGGCAATTGCTAAATCCTCATATCTGTTTGCCGCAATTGAACCTGAAAGTTCCACCTTCCACTCCAAAATCCATTTTCATCCATGATTGGTCGAGGGTGTTCAAAAATAGTACAACATTTTTCTAATCAGAAGATATTATTCACATCAACTCCCTCATTTCGAAACAGTACAAAGTCTTAATAGTAGGTTTAGCTATGGGGATAGCAATAAACTCTTTCCATAACTCCATATCCTTCTGTTCATAATACAATTTCCAAAATGTATCCAGTAAAACCACAGAACAAAAGCTAACATCATAAGTCCGGTCTCCTGGTGCATGGATAAAGGCATATACCTCAGTCAGAGTAAATTACAACAACTCTTTTATAAGAGATTTCCCCATCCAGTGCCTGTCGGGGGGGAATTGGGGCTTCCCTCACATATCGGAGACGAACTAGAAATCTCCGTTTATCAGCTACCTCGGGCTTACAGAAAAGCCCAGCATAAGTTACATGGCTGCCCTATCCTGCACAGAGGGTATTACCTCCCTTGGCCTCAACCCTGTAATATCCATACTCTCTCCTACCTTCCCCATAGTCATCACAGGGGAGTCCACCTGAATTATATTCTGAAGTCATTTATTTTGCAGAGCTAGGTCTTGGTTTCCCACAAGGGGAAAACCTGCGTCTGGCGCATCAACTATATCAGTGGCCTCACTGCCATGCTGCGCAGGTGCAATAGGGTCAAGCAGGGACTTAGGATCTCGTCCGTCATGGACCGCTGCATTGTTCAACTCCACATCTGAACCAACGAGCATACAGCAGGCCGAGTCATCAGGAGAACCCGGAATCTGAATCTGTGGGTCAGGAACCCATTGCTTACTGCGATACAACCATCCTGCTCTGTGTGAAGCGTCCTCCGGTGACAAGTCATCCGAGTCAATAGACTGTTATATGATCAGAGTACCTTGACCATTCTCCAAATCCAGACTTAAAACAGGAATAGAACCAACACTCAAGGGTAAGCACTTGCTAGTACCCGATAAAGGACTAGCCAGTGACCTTTTCAGTTTCTTTCTTTCCTCCTCCAGTTTAGATCTACTAAGATTGTATTTCTATTTAGCAGTATTAATTAGTGCCAAAAGTTGATTCTTTTTTCCTCCAACTCTTCCTGTAATTTAATCTCATCAACATTCATTTCTCCAACAGTATCTGGCATAAGGGATGGAACGACTAGGTTCTCTGACATAACTCCTTGAATAGGACTCACATCTCCATGAATCCTCTCCTCAGTCAGGATATGCAGTGTACCTGGAGCTCCAAGACCCTGACCATCCCCATCCATATAGTCTGAGACATACTGAGCTTCCTCCAACTCTCCTGCAACGCTTCAGCGCTCTCTACAGCGAGAGTAGGGGAAATTTGTGTTATAACTTAAAAGAAATGCATACATAATATAGTGTTACATCACACTAAATAATAATACAAAAAAAAACCAGAAATAAGTATTTTGTCATACAGTAAATTTATAAATCAACATAGCATTAGTATAACCCCAAAAACCCATGTAGTGAAAATGAAAGCTTACTTTAAAAACTACAAAAAAATACCTACATAGCAGTGTTACTCCACACTAAAGCAAGAAAACAAAAAAGGAAAAATAAACAGAAAGAAATCTCACAACAAAGAGAACATAAAAGTACTGTAACCATGAATATAATCCCAAAACCCAACCTCCAAATGACCCCGAGTAGCATAAGGAAGTGGTAAAATAACCACAATAGCAAAATACCTCCATGGCAACGTAACATCGAACAAAAGCATAAGAAAAAAAAGAAAAGAAAACGGGGATTTGGCACACAATTATACATCATGGAAAGAAAGAAAAATACAAAATAAAAAAGCAATCCAGCAGTCCTAAGCTGACATACCTACAAGCTGTAGTAGCTCTTACCCTTAAACTAACCTATATCCAAAAACCAATCCATGTGTCTCCACCTATCCTGAAATAGAGAGAATGAACAGGTTAAGAAATCCAAGTCCCTAAACTGTACCAATGAATTTTGTACTGTCCAGAACCATTGTTCTGCCGTAACCTGTCTTTTATACAATGTCAATTGGCATCTCGTATGCCATATATGATACTTAAGCACTAACAAGAATAAATGAACAGTGCCGGAGTCATATTTATCCCACGTTCAAGGTAATAAGCCCAGTAACAAAATATCCCTAGTCATAAATAAAAAAGGAAAACTGGGCTACTGTAAATACAAAAAAGACCAAAAGGACAGAATAAATGGACACTCGAAAAATAAATGTTCCATAGATTCCAATATACCATGACAAGTGCTATCCCTAGGACACCCTCTGTCTGCTGCCTCCTTATGTTTCAAGTTGTTCCGTACATTCAACTTCTCATGAGTGCATAACCAAAGCACATCCCACATTTTACCTCATAATTTGGGATTTGTTAACACCTTCCCTATGCTAACAGTCTCAACTGGAGTTTTAATCCAGTATTTAGGAATATCTATAAAAAAAACTTCCACAACATGAGTATACATCTCTTTCCTGGAAACCATCAACAATTGATGTTTTGTAAAGGACCATAATTTTAATTTACAAAAAATATACCACATAAAATAAGGGAGACCCTGTAATGATCTTTGTTTTGGAATGGCAGACTTAGCTCCCCAGGAATCAAGCCAAGGGCCTACTTGATCAGAAACCCAGGGACTCCACATTTTAGTGCCAGATTGCAACACTGGTTTCAGATTGCCATATAAAAATAAAGAGAAGAAAAAAACAATAGGATGAACCATATGTAGCCCACCATCCTCAATGGAATGACATAAAACCCCCCTCTTTATCGGATTAAGTCTGCTACCCCAAATAAACTGAAAGAAGATTCCATAAAGTACCGTCACTAATTGTTTAGTTGGTGGGAAAACCAAACATAAATGTAAAAACATAGTTAATAAAAAGGTTTTAACCATATAAACTCTTTAATTTGGACATGTGCCAAGAGTTCCATTTTTTAATTTTCACCTTAGTTTCTGAAATAATGAGTCCAATTATAAGAACACATAACCCCCATACCAAAATATGCCCCCAAAAGTTTTTGAGGTTGTAACGGACACGGGATGTCCAGACAAACTGGAGTCACCAGAACTAAGTCTCCAATGGGAAGGCATGTACTTTTAGCAATGTTAATGGTAGTACTAGTAAGCTGTGAAAAAAGCTGAATGTCTTGAGCTGCCGTACCTCCTGATGCCTGGTCCCCCAGTACCAGGCACATATCATCCGCATAGGTAATACTCTATTTCCAAATCCCCACTATGCACTGAGAGACCCCTAATGTTATCATTTAGCTGTAATTTCCATAAGAGTGGATTCAAAGCCAGCACATACAAAGCCGGGCTCAGGGGGCAACCTTGTCTTACCCCCCTGTGAACCGGACAACTAGCCCCCACCCAGCCATTCACATATGGCTTAACCAATGCTTTCTGTTAATAATACAGTTTAATCCAGTTTAAGAAAAGTATCCGGAAAACCATGACCCCATAGTACAATCTATAAATATTCATGACTAACAGTATCAAAAGCTTTTGTTTGATCCAACCCAACCAGGTATCCACTCATTTCTCCACCAGTTCCTTTTTTCCATAATCTCTCTAAGCAAAATTAATGCATCTGCAATTTTCCTCCCCGGAATAGCACACAATTGTGTAGTATGAACTATGTCCTCTAGGACCAAAGCCAAACGATGATATAATAATTTTGCCAGGATTTTACTATACTTGTTTAAAAGCGTTATAGGTCTCCAATTATCCCAAAAAACTCTTTCCTCAGATTTAAACAGGAAAAAGATAAGACCATCATACATGCTACTAGGTAATTTATAAGTACTTAAATAATTGAAAAGCAGCAACTATCTCAGACTTAAGCAGAGTAAAAAGTAATTTATAAAACTCATTTGGAAGGCCATCCGGCCCTGGGGCTACACCCTGTTTCAACCCAGAGATGATGGAACCCAATTCACTTTCAGTGACCGGGACAATCAGAGAGAATTTTGATGAATCAGAAATTTGTGTCAAACTACAAGAGGCCACCCAATCCTGTACTTCCCTGTCTGATATACCTAATAAAGAAAATGTGTCCTTTACATAGCCTTCAACTTCCTCCTTAATTTCCAGTTTCCCATAATTCTCAATCCCCTCCTTAGACTTAAGGTTATACATAACTTTATTCTGCTGTTGGATTGAACAAGAATCAAAGGAATTCACACTACCATGCTTCCCCGTACATCCCCATCTCTGTTCAGTTTCTAAGTATTTCATCCTGTTACATTGCAGAAGAAATAACTTGCTCTTAATTTGGTCTACATAGAAAATTCCGGAAGAAAACTGTAAAGTCTGCAATAAAGTTAATTGTTCCTGCAAAGCTTTATGATTTTTTTTTTGTGTGCCATTCAATTTTCCCATTAACTCATAAATATTTTTGGAAATATTCTTTACTTGCAGACCACCACTCCTCTAGGGAGTCATATAAAAGGGCCACAGATTCCCTGGCTTGTACCAGAGAACGAAAACCTTCCCATATCTCAATATTGTCCAGCAAACTTAAATTTAGTTTCCAATACCCCTTTCCCCCTCGTGGTGGCAGCAAGGTCAGAGAGAGACCTCAAGAAGACCATGGTCTGATGTTGCAACCGGCATCACATTTGTATGTCTAATAGTTAGATTAGGAGACAAAAACCAAAAATCTATCCGTGTGGATAAAAGCCCTTTAAAAAATGTATGATGGGGATTCCCAATATTAGGAAAAGTAAATGCATCAATTAAACCGGTCAACTGTAAAACATGATTAAGATACGTTGAGTCATAATATATTTTAGAGATCTGTGATCCCCTATCAGCCAAAAATCTACTAGTATTAAAGTCTCCACCAAGAAGCAGATTTCTAGACATATAAAGATATGGCAAAATCAATTTAAGCAAATCAATCCTAGCCGTTTTAGTCTGGGGAGCGTACACATTAATCAAACGAAAATCTATCCCCTGAATTTGAACATCCAATAAAAGAGCTCTACCTGCTAACATTTCTACCTGATGAAGCACTGGAACAGTATGACTCATACTATATGAGTAGTGAAACAGATACCTACCCCACTACAAAGATCCGTCCCTCCCGACCAATAACTAGCGCCCCAAACCCATGCATTCCTGCCTAGACTGAGATCAGTCTGGATCTGCAACCTGGTGTCTTGAAAAAACAATATCATATTTCAAATCAGAAAATAAAGTAAAAGTTGCTAATCTTTTCCCCTCTAACACACTATTTGTGTTGAGGGAGGCAATAGCCAAATCATAGTGTCCCATCCCCAAAAGGCTGTATCAGAGGTATCTTAAAGGAACTTTCCTGGAGGAAGCCCTAACAACCATCCGCCTCTTCCGCCTCTGTTTGTTACTAACATTTCATTGCTTTATTTTTCTCGGATTCAAATTGTTGTTGCTGGTATACCTTCTGCATTATTACAAGGTGTGCTTACAGGTGTGTGCTAACAGATTACTGCCGTAATCTTCTGATTCAATTTGTCTTTTGCAAGTTATATCTTACGTTACTGCTTCATTTTTCTCAGTAGCAAAGTGTTTCTTACAGGGTATATCTTCTCTGAAATTATTACAGGTGGTGATTTACAGGTTTTACAGTTTTATCTAACATTAGGATAAGCTTTCAGGGTTACTGCATTTGTTGTTGACTGACTGTATCTGCTCTTACCTCCTCATTCTTTCATCTGTGGTTCTTTTTCGGCAGGAAGGGCCCAGCCACCCACCCCCATCCCCAACCACTCCACTCCTTTTATAGGGTACCACAGTTGTGCAATTTCTTGTGGCAAAGCAGGAAAGGGCAGATCAGTGGGGCATCCACAAGGTGAGCTCATTTACAGGGGCACTAGTAATTTAACTTGCTATAAAAAGTTTATGAAAACAAAACACAAAAATCAAACCATTACTTGCATTTTCTTCCTTCTAATTACTCTGACCGGGTTACAAACCCAGCAATTTATTTGGCATGGATATCATTAACTGCAGGTACAGCGGAACACTTTTCAGAAGGACAGTCTTACAGGATTTAGGACACTGTCCTACATGCTGGGCCATTGGAGATCTTAGGGCTCAGCTCCGGGCAGCATGGCAGAGACTGCGCGCCTCAAATTTCATATTCAAGAGGAAATACATTATAAGAACCACCTGCCATTTCCCCAACATCCAACAGAAGAACTTCGACCGCAGAGGGTAGTTGGTCCAGGAGGTTGGCAGGTGGTTAGGAGGGGCAAATCAGGTGCCCCATCACTCTGTGCTCTCCAACATATTACTTCCAAAAACCATATAAACACTACAAATGGATATCTGCCTCTATCTCTGAAATCAAACAAAGGGGCAGAGGACACTACAGAGCAGGACACTGCAGCACAGGAGCTAGCACAACAAAACTCGCCCAAATCAGGAACCAAAACAAAAAAAGCAAAAAGGAAATCCAAAAAACTTATAATCATAGGAAACTCCATGATTCGGGGAGTTGATACCCATCTCCAGCCAGGGGTAATGGTCAGATGTCTCCCAGGTACATCAGGTGGAGAGACACTGACCACATTGCTAAAATTGTTCACAAAGCAGGAGAAAACACTGACGTCCTGGTACACATAGGGACTAATGATCTCGCTAGCCGGTCAGTTGTGGAGACCAAGGAACACCTGACCAGGCTGGGTGACAAACTATCATCCATTTCGTCTGACATCTCCTTCACTGAGATCCTGCCAGTCTGGGGGGGAGGGGCAAATGGACGGAAGGTCAGAGAAGGGGAGATAGGGGAGCTAAACATGTGGCTCAAGGGCTGGTGCCAGGAAAAAGGACACAGATTTTTAGGGAACTGGCAACAGTTCTGGGAGCGAAAGTTCCTTAAATTTGATGGACTACATCTGACTAAGGAGGGAGTCAGTGCATTGGGGCAGAAGTTTGACATCTTTGCAGAATATTTAAACTAGCAAATGGGGAGAGGGGTGCAGCACCCCATACATCGAATGGAAAGAACACCCTTCCCCCTCAGCTAGTGGTCAAACAAGGATTCAGCACGTTTGCAGTTCATTTGCATCACCAGGTAAGAAAAAAGGTCCGTCTCCCCATATGATGCACAGGGGAAATGCCAAACCTCACCCAACAACTAACACACCAAAATCTGGCCAATGGATAATCATGTACACAAATGCTCACAGCCTGGGAAATAAGATCCCAGACCTGCAGGCAATAATATCAGAGGCTAAACTGGACATAGTAGCAATTAGTGAGATGTGGTTTTACCAGTAACCACACTTGGGAGACTTCAGTACCTGGCTCGTACTGTTCAGAAGAGACCGAGGCAAAAAGGGGTGGAGGACCTGTATGTCAATGAAAATATCAAAGCTACAGAAATTCAAGAATACACAAATGAGCCAGAACAACTGTGGGTCACCCTGGAAACAGGAAATGGGACAGCATAAGAACTGGGTTGTCTACAGGCCCCCAGACCAGGGGAGGACATAGACACATTACTTAGAAGATATACAAAACATGACAGCTAAAGGGAGGTTCTGATAATGGGAGACTTCAACATGCCGGATACAGATTGGTCAATACCAGGAACATCTGCCAGAACTAGACACATGGTGGATTCCCTGCAGGGAGGGCCTCAAACAACTGGTACAACAATCCACAAGAGAGACCAGGCTAGCCTAGATCTAGTACTAAGAGGGAAGGGATCACAGATCTCCAGGTAGAAGGTCACCTGGGGGCCAGTGACCATCACATGGTATGGTTCAATTTGGCCACTACATCTAAATCATCCCATTCCAAGGCAAAAACATGGACTTCAGAGGAGCCAACTTTGATAAGATGACCAACAAAGTTAAGCTAGCCCTGGCAAAATGAAACAGAGGTGAGGGGGTAGAGGCAAAGTGGGCAAGCATTAACGATGCAGTACTTAAAGCAACATCCCATTGTGTTAGACACAAAACTAAGTGCAAAAGAAGAAGGAAACCACTTTGGTTCTCAAATACAGTAGCAGAAAGGTCAGAGCCAAAAGGCTGGCCTTCAGGAAATATAAGGAAACATAGCGGGATGAAGATAGGGAGGCATACCAAACTGCCCTAAGGGAAGCAAGGAAGGCAGTAAGGCAGGCAAAGTCCCAAAATGAGGGAACACTAGCACAAACAGTAAAAGAAGGTGACAAGACTTTCTATAGATACATTAGTGAAAGGAAAATGTCCAGAGGGGGTATTGCTAAGCTCAAAGGAGAAAAGGGGGCATATGAGGAGGAAGACCCTGTAAAAACATCTATCCTAAATAGATACTTCTGCTCAGTAATTACTGAACAGAAGGTAGGGCAGGGCCCACAGCTCTGCACCACGGACACAGGGAGGTGGGAGGTGAGCACTACTCTCTTCACAAAAGAAACGGTCCTACAAGAGCTCGCTAAGCTCAGGGTGGATAAGGCAATGGGCATACATCCCAGGGTACTTAAGGAGCTAAGGGTGCAACTAACTAGCAGAGCCATTAGCAGAACTGTTTAGTGAGTCTCTGAGCACAGGAGAGGTCCCAGAAGACTGGAGAAGGGCTCATGTGATCCCACTCCACAAGAGTGGTAGCAGGGAGGAGGCAGGGAACTACAGAACAGTCAGTCTTACCTCAGTAGTGGGCAAGATTATGGATGCACTCCTTAAGGAAAAGATAGTGCAACACCTGGAATCCATAGGGGCACAGGATCCAAGACAGCATGGGTTTACAAAAGGAAGGTCCTGTCAAACTAATCTCATAGATTTCTTTGACTGGGTGACCAGAGTGGTGGACCAAGGGGGAGCAGTTGATGTCGCCTACCTTTGCATCAGCAAAGCTTTCAACACTGTTCCACATAGAAGATTGATAAATAAGCTGGGTAGGCTCAGGGTAGGTGAGAAGTTGGTCAACTGGGTGGCAAACTGGTTGACGGGCAGAAAACAGAGAGTAGTGGTAAATGGTATATAGTCAGAAGAGATGCAAGTCACAAGTGGGGTGCCTCAGGGATCATTCCTGGGGCCAGTCCTCTTCAATATCTTCATTAGTGACATTGCAGATGGACTAGACGGTAAGGCTTGTCTATTTGCAGATGACACCCAGATCTGCAACAGAGTAGATGATCCAGATAGGGAGGGCAGAATGAGAAGAAATCTGGATAAACTAGCAAAGTGGTCAGAAAAGTGGCAACTGGGATTTACTGCAAAGAAGTGCAAGATCATGCACATAGGGAAGAGAAACCCTGAAGTCACCTATAGGCTGGGAGGAGAGTTGCTGGCAGTCACAAAGGAAGAAAGAGACTTGGGCATCATCATCACCGATGACCTGAAATCATCCAAGCAGACCTCTAAAGCAGTAGGTAAGGCTAGGGGATGTTAAGTGTATTAGTAGGGTATCATGTTGTAAGAGGAGGTAATAATCCTCTTTACAAGACACTGGTTAGGCTCCCATCTGGAGTACTGCGTGCAGTACTGGAGACCACACCTTCACAAGGACATTAACCAAATTGAGGCAGTCCAGAGAAGGGCAACCAAAATGGTGCAGGGACTGCATCAGAAGACATATGAGGACAGATTAAAGGAGCTCAATATGTATGCCCTTGAGCAAAGGAGGGAGAGAGGCGATATGATCGAAATATTCAAATACCTTAAGAGCATTAACAAGGTGAAAGAGTAACATGTTTAAATATAAGAAAAATAGCAGGACAAGAGGACACAGCATGAGATTAGAGAGAGGCCGATTAAGGGGGAATGTGAGGAAATTCTTTTTCACATAAAGAGTGGTGGATGCATGGAACAGTCTACCTCAGGAAGTGGTGGCTATGAATACAGTGCAGGGCTTCAAACAGGCATGGGATAGGCATAAGGCAGCAATACAGATGAGTATGACTAGATAGGCCACTGACAGAGCAAAGGCCGATGGCACATTTATAAGGTAGAAAAAGAAATGGGCAGACTGGATGGGCCTTGCAGTCCTTATCTGCTGTCAACCTCTATGTTTCTATGTTCTGCTAGCAACAGTTCCTTCCAGATCTTCAGCATCTGAGGGAGCGTCAGCCTGTGAAAAGGCCCAAGATGCAGTGTCAGAGTCCAAGTCTTCCTCAGATATGCCTTCCCGCAGTGGGTGAAAGGGATTATGGTGAACAATGGATTCCACAGACGCACCAGGGGTTACCTTGGCCTTTCTCCCCCTCATCCTTTTTTGGTTTTTAACCTCCTGAAACCCATCACCCGCAGGCGGGGGAGGGGGGGCATACTTCAGAGGACTGTGGGACATCCCCAGAAACCTGGACAGTATCACAGCTAGTATCAGAAGGGCCATCCAAAACAGTAGTAACCAGCCTAGCCACAGTCAGGTTTGCCAAATCTGAAGTGGGTCTGTGGGTTGGGAAAGAACCCCAAAAGCCAGAAGCTGATTTTGTTTTCTGAATATAAAAGTCCTGTATGGTATAGTCCGCATCAGCAGTATTATGGGATGCCCTAGGGCAAGTCGGGAAAGAATGGGCTTCCTCATCACACAAATTACACTTCAATGGATTCAAGCAATGGTAATTTGAGTGGCCTAAGTCTCCACATTGAGTGCACTTAAGCACCATTTGAAACACTGACGAGGTTGACCCAGATAAAAGATAAAAACCTTTATCCCGCCCAATATACAGCCAATTTGGTAAATGCTTCAAGTCAGTGCCTTCATACGGAAGCTTAATTTTAATCTTTCAACCCCCATTCCAAAACCCCTCCCCATCCAAGATAGGATCAGGGTACCTTGTACTTCACATTTCTTATCCAACCAGTATAGAATATCCTGGATATTAACCCCCTCATTCCGAAATAAAATTGTGATCACTCAAAATGATTGCTTCATTAAAGGAATGGAGTCTAAAGGGGATTGGTTTTAAAATTCATATACCGGCCCAGAATTTTTCCAACAAGTCCGGGGTCCGAAAACTAATAACAAATGTTGATTCCCCTGCAGCATGGATAAGAGCATAAACATCTGCAGGGGGAAATTGCAATGATTACTTTAACAGAACTTTCCCCACAAAAAAATGATCCGGAGGTGTCTCCATACCTCCCAAATAACAAAACCACACAGCATTTCATCTTTTTGCAAGCTCCACAGGCTTCTTAAAAAGACTGGCAAAGGTTTGAGGAGAACTGTTTTGCCCACCTAGAGGCTCCTCTACCGAATCGCCCAGCTAGGGCTCCGGGACATGCTTCAAAGCAGGGACCTGTTCAACCGAGGCCCTAGCATCATCCACAGGTGGAATATGCTGGCTATGGGGAAAAGCGCCCAAAATGGGAGAAAATACAACAGTACTTGAAGGCTCCATAGGCTGCTGATGTCCCACACCATCAACAACAGTGGGCAAGTCCGCAATCGGCTCTGCAACTGCTTCTTGGTCAGCACTGACTGTATTTGAGTCCACTCCAGCAATCCAAATGCCGTCCGCATTCAGTGTCCAACCTGCCCTCTCCAGGGCTCCTTCTGGGGACCATGCTTCTCCCACGTCTCCACAATGTGACGTAGTCACCTGGGTAGGTCCGAAATCACAATCAGGGCCCTGCTAAGCACTGCTAGTAACAAAGACTTGGGAAGTGCCACCTTTTGCAGTGTCAGGAGAATCATCACCCAGCCGCTTACGTTTCTCATCGTCCTCAGAATTCAATTTTTCTGCCGCCAACTGGGCTTCAACTAAATCCAGCTCATCTTGCAGAATCTACAGTTTTTCCTCTAAAGAAAGGTTCATATCCTCCGTCTGACACTGAATCTGTGGAAACTCCATAAGGACTGAACCGTCCAACTGCATACGATGTTCCTCAGAGACTGGCATAGGAATATCCACTAAAACATTTTTGGTGTCAACTGCACCAGACAGAGTGTCTGAAACAGGTCCCATCTCCAGCTCCACATCTCCCGAAATGGAGGACTCCATGCTTGCAACAGCAGTTCCCCCTACCGACGAGTAGGGGAATTTCCCCGGTGTCCTGGCCAAATTTCCCCCATTCACTAAAAATACCACCAACAGCTTAATCTGGTTCAATATCAGTTGGCATCCATCTGTATCATTCCCCCCAGGGCAAGGCTGAAAATAGGCAGAACTGTCTAGTCCTCCTTCCCGTCAACAAAAACTAACTAAACTGAGTTGCCTAGGGTTGGGAACCAAAGTGCTGAATTAGGTTCGTAACTGGTTAATGAACAGAAAACAGAGGGAGACAGTTAATGACACTTATTCCAGTAATGGGAGTGTGACCAGTGAGGTGCGGCAGGGCTCAGTACTGGGAATGGCCCTCTTCAATGTCTTCATAAGTAACACAGCAGAAGAACTGGAAAGGAATGTGCCCCTTTTTGTAGATGATACCAAGATCAGCAATAAGGTGGACACTCAGGAGGGGTTAGAGAGAATGCGCATGGATCTTGGAAAACTCAAATTGTGGTCAAGAGCGTGGCAGTCAGGCTTTAATGCCAAAAGATATAAATTCATGCACCTACGGCATAGCAACCCAGGAACGGAGTTAGAATTGTGAAGTACTGACTGTCACAAGGAAGGAAAGGAACCTTGGGGTTATCATAACTGATGACCTCAAACTGGCAGGGCAATGCAACAAAGCAGTTGGTAGGGATAATGGGATGCTGGGGTGCATAGGAAGGAGCATCTCCAGCAGGAGGAGGAAGGTAGTTTTGCCACTGTATCATTTGTTGGTGAGACGCCACTTTGAGTACGGTTATCCAGTTTTGGAGGCTGTATCTCAAAGGATACAGGTTGGAAGCCGTCCAGAGAAGGGCAACTAAAACAGTGCAGGGACTGCATGAGATGTCCTACTAATAGAGACGGATGGACCATAACATGTACATCCTGGAAAAGGGAGCGAGAGGGGACATGATAGATACCTACAATACCACACAAGGGTCAACAGGTTGTAGGAGGGGAATTTCTTTCAAATGAGAAAAAGTACCATGACTAGTGGATATGTGATTAAGCTGGGGGGGAGGGGAGTTTAAGACAGATGTGAGGAAGTACTACTTTACTGAAAGCGTGGTCGGTGCATGGAACACACTGCCGGTAGAAGAGGTGGAGCCCAAAACACTTGGAGGCTTCAAGCATGCATGGAACAGACATAAGGGAATATTAGTTAATAGGCAGGGAGGAGGGAGGGTCACTGAAGACCAGTTAGGGTCTATGAAGAAAGATTAGGCAAGGGACATATGGGCAGATTTGGTAGGCCAAGTGGTCCTTTTGTGACGAAAAAAAATCTCTGTTTATGTGGGAGGGGTACAGTTCTTAGTTATGCTACTCAGACAGAAATAAATATGTTCTTATTTTAAATGCTAAGAAATCCAGTTTTGTTCTTTAAAATCATGGTCACCTTATTTTTCCACCCCAGTTTCCTCCGGTACCATTCTAACAATAAGAGGGAAAGTCAAAAATTCCCCTCAGAACACCATCAAGGGAACAAACTAAATGCCATATTATTATAAGCCATCTATGTTCAGTTTCTGTGTTTAGAAACACAACCACTCACTGGAACTGCAGCAATCATATTTATTGAAATCTCGGATTACAACCTTTGAGCTGGAAGCTCGTTTACAAAGGTTCCATGTCATTACAAAACAGGGATACAGTAGTTAAATTATACAAGTCAAAACAGTGTTAAAGAAAACAGTCGCTTCAGATACAGCCATTTAACATGTAGGATTATAAAAGATGTAGGCTTATAAAAGTACAGATATTATGGTACAGTATATGCAGCAACAAAATCACATGCAACGTAAGTGCACTAATAATCTCACATCCGGCATAAATATCCAATGAGATGGGACTTGCTCAAACTGAAATATCTGGGGATATTCCTCAGAACGAATCCGGTAACCCTCTTTGATGATGACTATCCCCCACCTTTATTCATGAGATAACCAGGGACTATAAGAGGTGGACCTTGCTACCTCTCCCACCTCCGTGCCAGAGTTCAATCTTCCAAAATGAACCTACTCCCACGCCTACTATATTTTTCCCAGAGTGTACCTTGCATGGTCCCACAACAGACTTTAATATGCTGGCAGAGAAAGTTATCTTTATCGGGGCACGAGGCAGACCTCGGTAACTAGAGACACCTTATATTTACCAAAAGGGGAGTGTTGGTAGGCGGTCCCCTTTCTCCCAGGTTACTGGGTGGTATCGCAGATGAAAACTGTCATGCTGTGGTGCCATCCTAAATATGTGTCTCACTGGAAGGATATTGAACTTGACCACTTTAGGGACCCCACCCCACTGCAGGCCATTTCTTTTGCTTTACATCCCTGGCAAGCGGGAGATACATGGCAACTAACAGGGGTACAGGCAGCCTTGGAGGGTTGGAGACGGGGTACCGCCAGGGGTAGAACCACCCAACATTTGTGGAAGTATAGATGATGGGCCTGGGACACCCAATTTGAACCCGCCACGCATGGCAAATGGTTTAGAAATCAAGCCAGAGAGGGCTTTCCCTCCACATTGCAAATCTTAAAGGGGGGGGGGGCACCGATTTCCTTTGAGATGGCAATGGCCCAATATGGCTTGCGACCCTCTGATATTCAAATATTACCAAATCAGCAATTGGGTGTGGGCTGCCCTAGGGAACCTGGTGACGCTGAGAAATGAGGATCTTTCTCCCCCATTATTTGAGGCAATCTGGGCTACCTCCTCTGGGAAGGGGGTGATTACAAGGCTATACACTAACCTTCTAAAAGATAGAAGAAGAAGAAGAAGAATCAGCATTTATATAGCGCTTTTCATACACAGTATCCCAAAGCGCTTTACAAGCAATGCTAGACTGGTAGTGAGGTGACTGAATGTGTGGTGGCAGCCATATCGCATATCATCTCCCACACACAGCCTGAACCAGTTTATGGGAAGGGGAGTATTGGCCAGGACACTGGGAATGTTCCCTGCTCTTTGCGAAGAGTGCCCTGGGTTCTTTTACTTCTACCTGGACACCCACCAGGACAACACCAGGATGGGCAGAAGGAACCTTGGTTTAACGTCTCATCTGAAGGACAGCACACCCCAGCAGTACAGCACCCCCAATACTGCACTCAGATGCCAGCGAATTTTAGGTGCAAGTCCAATCCTGGTGTGGGACGAGAACCGACGACCTTCTGGTCCAGAGGCAGAAGTGCTACCAACTAAGCCACGCTGACACTCACAAGGTTAAAGCAAAATGGAAAAGGGAGACAGGAGGCATGATAAATTAGAATGCATGGAACAAGAGATGGGGGCTACCTCCTCCCCAACATGACGAGAATTCTTATGGAAGATTAAGAGTAGATATTTCCTAGTCCCAGGAAAAGCTAGTTAAATTCATAACTGCTAGTAGCCCCAGTTGCTGGAGGGAATGTGGAGAGCCCAAGGCTGGACAATTTCATATCTTCTGGTCCTGGCCAGGGTTACGGCTATACTGGAAAGAGGTCAATAAACACATTCAGGTCATCTTCGGGGAGGTTGGGAAACTGAGCCATTAACACATGGTACTAGGTAATGATCCAGTGATGTTAAGGGGAAAGGAAGCTAAATACATCTGGAGGGTGCTCCGGGCAGCCGCCCTCAAAGCCATCACAAGACAATGGCAACAGAGGAATAGCCCCACAATAGCAGACTGGATTAGTATAATCAATGCAATGGAAGAAATGGAAAGGATCACATTTTCCATTCAGCATAGGACAAGCCAATTCACAAACCGTTGGACCAGGTGGAATATGCACCTCATAGATATTTAGTACCTACTTCTCAGGAGAGGGGAAAATTTGGCCACAAGATGGCAAGAGGAGGCTCCTAAGCATGGGATAAAATGAGAGGGGGAATAGAGGAGCCACATGGGAACTCAGGGGGCTTTAAAAGAATGGGGCTGTAAATCATAGAGGACCCACTGAGCTCTATATTCACTTGGAAATCAGGGGAGAGTATTTTTAGAAAGTTATTAGATTTAGCTCGGAATGAGTATCAGCAGACAGCAGCTTTGTTATTTTTGTCAGCAGTAATGACTGCATGTATGTACATCTTTTATATATAATCCCCCTTTTTCTTTTTTTTGTTTCTTTCTATGTAATAACCAGCAGATAGAAAAATTAGCCTTTTGGTTTTTTAAACACCTAAAAATTCAGGAACACAGATATGTGAATGTATATTCAATTGCTATGAAATGCTCTACCTGTATGGAATTTATTTATTTGTTTTTGTTAACCGGGTAGGGCACACTAGACAGCCAAGTGCCTATTTGGAATACTACAAGTGTACCAACAAAATAAAGTTTTAAAAAAAAAAGTACACTAATAATGCAAGGCAGGAGAAGGAGAGGGGCTAATGGCAATAAAGGATCTGGTAGAAGGGAGTGAGAGGAGGAGAGGGGTAGTGAAGGAAGTACTAGGAGAGGGGATAAGGGGAGGACTGGAGTAGCCAAGTAGGCCTTGTCAAAATTAAGCAGATGAGGGGCGTAGATAGAGGGGGAGCGAGGGGGGGTGGGAGGCATGTAGATCTTGGTGGGAGGAGATGGACAGACATGGCTGGGGAAACTGAGGGAGGCACTGAGAGAAATATGAAGATGGGGGGATGTAGGAGGGGGAGAGTGGAGGTGTTGAAAGAGGCTTGAGCAGGTTAAAGGTAGCAGTCACAACAGCTTAGGGTTGCAAGATAGTCAAGAAGCTTAGCTTTTAATGGGCCGACTTTTGTATTGGATAGCATGTCCTCGCTGAGAGAGTTCCACCAGAGAGGAGCATGATACAAGGAGGAGCACTGGCTCTGGGTGGTGCGGTGGAAAGGGACTTTTAAGGTCAGGATGTTGGAACCCCCCTAGTGGTGTGGGTTCTGTCAGTGGGGGAGAGAAGGCTTTGAACACCAGGAGATGCAAGCCCCAGCATAGACTTTTTAGATAGAAGGCATACCTGGTACTGAATTCTACAGTCCAAGTTTAGCCACCATGACTGGGAGTAGAGGTCACAGGTACAGTATGTGTTAGGTAAGGGAGTGTTGAGGACAAGCCACAGGCTTTATCGAGGGCTACTCTGACCCTTGAGGGTTGTATTAGAGGTAGTGCTATATACTACCAGTCCGTAATCAATCACATATAGGACAGAAGTGGTAACAGATAGATTTAGGGCACCATCTGTTAGGCAGTGCTTGTGCCTAAATAGTTGGCCAATCCTAGTATTTGCTGCTTTAGCTACTAGGTCAACGTGATGAGGGAAAGAAAGGGAACTATCCAAGATGACCCCGGATATCAAACTCTGACCCATCTCTTGGGGATTTTGAGAGTTCACTATGTGCAACTGGTGGGATTTATGCCGTTATGGGGGAGACAAACAACAAAGTTTCAGCTTTTTTGTAGTTTAATAGGAGCTTAGGTTGATGAACCAGGCTTTGGCAGCGGCGAAAAAGTTGCATGTTTTTCCAGCATTACTGGGTCAGAGTGACTGGAAAAAAAAAAACACTGCCTCATCAGCACAGAGGAAGACCTTGTCCAGACATGTTCGGGGGGAGGTGGCTCAAGAACAGTCTGAAAGGCAGGGGGGCCCAGAATTGACCCCTGGGGCACCCCCATAATTACAGCCTGGCTTTCGGAGAGGACGTCAGTGATTTTCTCTTGCTGTGTTCTCTCGGAAAGTTAACTCCTAAACCAACATACAGTTTTGGGAGAGAGTCCCAAGTGGTTTAACTGGCTCAGTAGAAGTTCCTGATTGAGCCTTGGTGAGGTCAATATAAGTCGCCCCCACCAACTGGCTCCGGTCAAGAGCATCGTGGATGTAGCCTGTGAACTCCACCAAGGCAAAGGTGGCGCTGTGTTTTTTGGAAGCCATGCTGCTCTGGGTATAGCAGCTGATATTTATCACGGTGATCAATGAGTTGGTCATAGACAATTCATTCTAGAGCTTTTGAGAGAGGGGGGAGAATAGAGATCGGCCTACAATTGGCGTGGTTTGCTCCATCCCCACTTTTGAAGATGGGGGTGACCACAGCCTTCTTCCATGCCCGAGAGAATTTGCAGTTATTGAACGAGAGGTTCAAGATTCTGGTAAGGAGTGGTAGTGCCTCTTCAAGGGTTAAGGCAACAAGACTGAGGTCAAGCGTGTCGCTGCCCACTCTGGTTTTCCCCAAGATTTGTGAGAGGTATTGGTTTGCTTTGACCTGGGAGATCATTTTAATGGGGAAAGGTTGAGCGGTCTAGTGGTAGAAAGAAATCTGGAGGGAGTACACTACTTAGGTCTGTAAAAGCCCTGTTGAAGGTGTTAGCTCTGTAGTTAGTGTCCTGGGTTATTGCACCATTGAGATTGAGTACGGTTGGGAGGGGGAGATTTGTTGGGGTTACCAGTGAGAATCGTCAAATTATTCCAGAATTTGCAGCCATCACCCCAGTTGCTAGACAACTCAATCTTAAAGTAGCGACTCCTTGCTAGGCGAATAGCCCTTGTGCAATTATTTCAGTTATTTCAGGCAGTTTTGTATTTCTGGAAGTCTATGGAGGAGCCAGTATTTCTGGCTTTGTGCCAGAGATTGTCTTCAAGTTTCATCCGCTCAGTGAGAGCCAGGGTGATCCATGACGTACTACACCCCTTGGTTTTGCACACGACGGAAGGGGCATAAATATTACAGATCGTACTAAAGGTCTGGATGAAATGATTGAGCACGGAATCAACATCATTAGCTGCAAAATGATACAACCAGTCCAGTTGGAAAAGGTGTGCTCTGAAAGAGGCCAGCAGACTTTTTTTTAGCACTCTGGAAGTGTGGGTCTTAGCAGGGGTTCTGTGGGATTTATTTGACCAAGTACAAATTATAGGTGAATGATAACTGATAGAGTCAGGGAGGACAACTGGATGGGTAACTCTCTTGGGCCAGTTTGTAATTAGCCAGTCCAGCAGTGAACTGAGACTAATTTGACAATTCCTTCTTGTGGGAGAGTCCACTAGCTGACATGTGTAGGGAGGAGATAGCATCTTTGTACGGTACTGCATCAGGCAAATGCAGGTGATGCTGAATTTGTCAGACAAGAACTTCTGAGTTCTGGTCCAGGTTGGAGAGGTAGTTGAGGATTTCAGTGAAGCCTGCCGATTGCTCTTTGGGTGGTATGTATACTGTAATAATTGTTGGGCCTTTGTTGCGAGCACCTAGCTTAAGTTTAATTGCGAGTATCTGTACATTACTCCTGGCAGAAGGGCATGGAAGGACGCATCCTTGGAGTAAATGACAACCCCCACCCTGCTGCTCAGTATTATCCAGACTGAAGGAAGTATACCCCTCCAGCTGAATGGCTATGTCTGGAATTCCTGGTGAGAGCCACGTTTCTATGATGGAGAGCATGTCGGGGTTGCATTGAGATATCCAGACTCATAATAAGTCAAATTTAGCCAAAAGGCTGCAGATGTTAATGGATGCTATTGTCAAGCCACCAGCTCTTTTTAAGGGAGCCGGTGTGTGGGGAGAGGGGCCAGGGTTGGGATGGATGCTACCAGAGTGTAACAGGAGTAAACCAGGCCATTCTTATTGCAAGCCATTTAAGGAGCTTTAGCATCTGCATATGGTTTTGGACTGGGGGACGAACTTTCTTGCCTTTGTTGGAGATTATGACATTGAATAGTGTAGGGGGGAGAGGGGGGAGCAGCCCCACAGCAAATGCTGCATCATAAAGGACAGTGCAGGGCTGAAAATAGTGATGGCAGGGGTGAAGTTCATTTTTGGCATATTATGAGGTCAGGTGGCAAATCAAAAGTAACAGACATCAGAGTGGGATACAGTGTCAAGGAGTGGTGGGATAAGTGATAGTAGAACTAACAGGAGCCGGATGCTGAATGGATCCATTATAAAGGTATAACTGAGTGGTCGTGTTGCCTAGAGCTACTGCCACAGATAAGGTGCTATGGAAGACACTAGCTTTAGCCTCAGGGATACGGACAGTTTACACCTTTGGGGGGGGGGGCGCAGGCCTAGTGTGAAAACTATTTGAAGGTGACACAGGGTAGATGCGAGAGAAGATTAAAATGAAGAAGGCTGCCCGATTCACGCAGTGGTAGGAGCCTCGCCTTTGGCGATGGGGTTAGGGGGTTCGAATTCCACTTCAGGAGAGAGCAGGTGAGAGGTGGAGAATAGTATGTGCCAGAGGATAACGATAGAGGGCGAGAAGCTAAGCTGTATTAGTTAGGAGGTGGTGATGATGGGAGGGACTAAGAGTATGGGTGGTATACTAGCGACGAGGAAATATAACCTGAAAATGGGGACTTGGTAAATTTAGAGGTGCTCAGAGGTAACACCTAATCACGTGACTACTTGTACCTATAAAGAACGGGACTGCCCAGGGTGGGTGGGGCACTCAAGAAGCATTGACTGGCTACAACAGGTCAGGTAAGCTCTCTCCAAAGCTCTCGCTTGAGACTCGTACCTTCAGTTCTCTTGCTGCAGCTCCGTGGGCCTCTGTGGGTGGGCGGTGTGAAAGGGGATTAATACTGGAGCCTGCAGCTAGGGGAGAGATCACAAAACCAAATGTCACAGCCAGAAATCAGAATTTGAATAAAAGAACAGGTTCGAAAAGGTGGGAAAAAGCAGGAGAAACAGACACACAAGGCTGGGGGATAGAAGCCGTACTGCGCATGCGCGAGTACACTCCCAGGCAACAAGGGAAAGTGGAGTGAGAAACTGAGTAGAGGATTGAGTCACAGGTACAACTGTAGCAATGTCTAGCTGCCAGGTTATAACAATAATAACCGCATGCACAACAGATTATGATCACTTAGGTAGAAAAGCATAGTGCTATGTAATGTATCTAGCTCTTAAAGTAACTTTCTAACAAGCTCACAAACCCTTAAAGTTGCTACGATTCTTAAGGTGACTGACAAACACTCCCAGACCCTATAAAGATACTGTACCAAGGGTTAAAAATAATCATTCATCTGCCCATTGATATAACAGGTCAGGTAAGCTCTCTCCAAAGTGCTCTCCGGGGACTCGTACCTTCAGTTCTCTTGCTGCAGCTCCGTAGGCCTCTGTGGATGGGCGGTGTGTAAAGGGATTAATACTGGAGCCTGCAGCCTTCAGCTCACTTGCTGCAGCTCCATGGACCTCTGTGAATCTAACAAAACTATTTCCTTACACTCAAAAAGATCCAGTAGAACTGCAAATGTGCTGACATTTTAATCAGATTACTACAGACTGCTACTATGAGAAAACATGTTATTATTGCTAGATGTGATCCTAAGACAGGCACATACACCTTTGATATAAATTCTTCTAAAGTGTAATAAAAAAAAAAGTCTTCTGTGCATGAAATCCTGATCTAAATCTTTCATTGCAACACCAATCGTACTCAGATCCAAAGTTCATGAAAATATCTGTAGGTCATTAGACTATCGCTATCTAAGTTTCTGTTCCAGACCAGTCAGCTTTGTGCACCAAACAGAATAAAGTATGCTGTCTGTGAAAGGAAAGCTTACCAGAGCTGTCTTGCCCAAGTTATTCTATTAAACTGCACTTCAGAGGCCTGTGTGTGTGTCACATTGTATACCAGTGTTGCTATCTCTTGCCCCATTTATCTGTCATAAAAACATGCTTGGTGGCTACTTTTGTGTCTTATTAACCTGTATGTACGCCTTACACCTTTTGGACAGAGTTTTATATACATAAAAAACAAAATACTTGTCTTCCTTCTCATTACAGCTGATGCAAGCTCACTCATTGACCAGTACCCCAAATAATGCATTACAGAAGGACTGGAACTGCAGTAACAGCACAGAACAAAAAATGCTCTGATGTAAATTCTTGCATTTTGCTTATTTAAGTATTTGAGGCAAGACAAGAAATACACTTAAAGAGGCTTAATGGAATCAACTAAAACCAAACCCCGGCCGGCCCAGTGGTGCTGAGGGCTGGACGCCTTACCTCGCGCTACACAGGCAACCCGTGTCTGGGAACAAGCATGGGCCGCCGAGGGTCGGCAGAGAAGAACCGAGTGTCTGTACTGCTCTCCTTCTCTGGGGAGGGGGGTGTTCAGTGTGTTGTCGCTTGCTTGCTCCTTAGCAGAGGCTGGGGACAGGGTGCTACGCTGCAGAAGGGGGAGAAGTTGGGGCAGATGCTTGGAGGTAGTGTGTGCATGCTCCTCTCTGCGGGTATCATTGCACGCCTCAACTCCTGGGGTGAAACCAGGAAAAAAAAGATGCCGCGGCACAATGGTGGAGGGCACTTTGCAGGCTCCGCTCATGGCCAGCCACAGTATTGGCCCACTGAATCCGGTCTCAGGTGGTGGTTGGGGAACCCCGGAGGCATAAGCCCTAGGAGTACGTGTCAGCGCTGGATAATGGATGCCAGGGGACAGGGCTGGGGGCTCCCTCCAGATGACAGCCGGTTCCTGAAAGAGTAACTCCAAAAAAACCCATCTTCTAGCGTTTTTTTTACATTTTATATGGTCCCTCCCTAACTCTTTGGTGGGCATGATTACAGCACTTACAGTGTGGCTCCTTGGAGAACTGCCTCCAATAAAACTCTATAAACTTGTCAGCAAGGGCTGCCAAAGCACCGGCCAAATGGCAAACACCCCCAAACACGCACATATGCAAAACACAAGCAGACATCAACTTGGTGCAATAACTCTGCAACCAACCTACTCTTTGCTGCTGCTGGCCCAAGCCCACTGTTCAACCCTGGTCTCCTATGCAACAAGACTTTTGGTCACTTCGGAGGTGGAAGTGAGGCAGTTAAGGATTCTAAAATAAAGTGACATGACTCTATGACAGTCTTCAAAAATCAATAACTTCTATTGAATATGCCCATGTAACCCCCTTGTTCCCGGGGGTTACTAGAATCCCACTTAGAATCAGTGGGAGGCAGGGAGAGGCAGCTTGTGAGATGCCAGTTAAATGGGGTTCACACTGTCACACTCAGTTTTCAGTTTCTGCTGAGCTGGAGTGATGTCACCTTACAATTCTTGAAGCAGCACAGGCCACAATGGAATGCTAGCTGCAGGGGTTATCAGTAGAACGCTGGGAGATTCAGTTCAGTCTAAGAGGAGCAGTCTGTTTGGAGACTCAAGAGAGTGAGGAGTGGTGCTGGGTACAGCTCTTCGCACCTAGCTCAGAGAGAGAGCTACCTTAGAAAAAAAGGGGTGTGTTCTTACCCTAGAGAGGAACACAGAAAACCAGTTGTGACGTGGTGGAGACCGTTCCTGGGAAGTTGTTCCAGTGCCCCATCCCCGGAGGAATGGGGGAATTCTAGGATTCAGGGGCAATCCCCTGGTCCAGCCTGGAGAGGGTAAAACTGCCAGAGAGTCATTTTGTTCTGTTAGTACCAGAGATTGTGTTGTGGGAAAAATCCCTGGGGCACCTGCATACTGTGGTACGTTTTGCTCTGACAAAAACTTTGTTCACCGAGATAGTGTTTAAGGTAAAAGTGTCTGCCTACTGTAGGGTCAAAGAGAGATCTGCGAAGTACAGAACTTTTAGACTGTGTATGACTTAGAAGCATCTGCAACAGTGGGGGTCTAGGGTAAAGACATAGCCACATACAGAACTTTTAAAGTCAGGACACCTCCAGTGAAAAGTAGAATGTTAAATGTGAAAAACATTTTGAGAGAGCATCTACAAACAGTGTTCTAGAGAAAGGTGTTGTAACCAAATGAATGGCTGAGTACAGATTTGGGAGCAAAAGGTGGGAGACCCCCATCTGGAGTAACCTCTCCGAGTTCAGTTTGGGCGCCTCTGTTTTCTCTCGGCGCATTTGGCCAATGCCCAAGGAAAGCACCCAGACGTGGGATTTTGGATTTTCCCTGACAGCCGGAATGTGCTTATGGGTGGTTTAGGGAGTCACCATCAACCTCCATGCCATATGGAAAAGTGTCCTAGTACTGGCCGGGGTGCCATGTCGAGGAAAAGGAGACGTGTACCAGTTCGGGCCATGTGTGCCCAGATCCATTCAGAATCTGAGGGTTCGTAGTGCTTTGTACCTCAGTAATCTGCATTACCAGTGAGAGTAGCCCTGTGGGGGTCCATCTTTGTTTTGTTATTCTCTGTGTTATGTGAATAAAGGCCACAATGTAGAATCCCAACCTGATTTGGACATTATAGTTATTGCTTCCAGTGTCTGGATTTACTTGAGTGCCACTGACCAGAACTACAAACCTAGCATAATGCTGAGTAAACATTTTCTCCCAGGGAACCAGGTTGATGACCATGCTAAATGGTCCCCCCAGTTATAAGCCAGGTAGTTGCCATACTTGGTTTGCCTGTCTGAAGAATGGCAGGCTCAGAAGTAGAAGTAATGGGTCAACAGAGTTCTGTAAGATATTTGTAGTGATTACCCTGACCCCTCTCGGTGGTACCTAGATGTGAGAGGAGCAGCCCTGCTAGTAGAAACAAGGGGGGGGGGCCGTTGGGGGGGTGGTCACACCCACATAACTGAAATCAGTAAACTCTTGACAGTTACAGTAAAGAGGCCCCAGCTAAACTAACACATTTTTAAAAACTTCATCATGGCATGTTGAGCGCAGAATCCTTTATTTTGATTGGTTCACGAAGAACAGGTTACTCGCCTGTAACAGTAGTTCTAGGAGTCATATATGTTGTTCATCCACACTGTTTGGCATGTCCTTTTCCCCTTTAAATCTTGCTGAGGTTGTACATGGTCGTGGTATTGTCCGTCTGGACTTGAACCACTTGACCCCAGAGCCAAGGAGCAAAAGCTGACAGTGACAGTCTGACTGCTCTAAGCTCCAACAGGTTGATGTGGCATCGGGACTCCTCGGGGGTCTAGAACCCATGGGCTCTGTTGTCCCCCATGTGGGCTCCCCAGCCCATGAGAGAAGCATCGGTCTTAAGGACGACCGTTGGCTCGGGGAGGACAAACGGGATCCCTTCCTGCAACCATTCTGGGGCGGACCACCACTGGACAGTGGCCCACATCTTCTGGGTTACAGTGATCAGAGTTGGGTTGAAATGACCATGGCATTGAGTCCACTGGGCGGCCAGCTCCCACTGGAGGGGGTGCATGTGTCATCTGGCCCAATGGACCACTGAGATGCATGCCACCATGTAACTAAGGAAGGCGCAGAAAGTACCGGCAGGGTGCAAGTGCCCAACTACAAATGATCGGGCAAATGAGGAAAGTACCTCCACCCTGTCCGCCGGGAGCTGGGCTCTGGCTTGACAAGAGTCGAGCTCTGCCCCAATTAAGCCCATCACCTGAGAGGGCTTGAGTTCTGACCTGGCCTCATTAATCAGGAGGCCGAGTTGGGAGCAGGTTTGGAGGGCCAGATCCCTGGACCTCTCCACCTCCTGGAGGGAGGAACCCGCCAAGAGCCAGTCATCGAGATAACGGTAGATTCGTACTACTCAACACCGAAGATGGGCTGCCACCACTACAATGCACTTGGTGAAGACCTGTGGGGCCGATGACAGCCGAATGGCATGGCTCGGAACTCGTACAGGGTCCCCTTGACCCTGAAGCGAAAGAACCACTAATGGGACAGATGAATTGGGACGTGAAAGAGAGTCCTGCAGATCCAGTGAACAGAACCATGTTTCGCTCCAGTGATGGTATGATCTGGTTCAGAGTTACCATCCAGAAGGTGAGAGACCTGAGATATTGATTCAGGTCATGGAGCTCTAGGATGGGGCACCAACCCCCCATCCACTTGGGCACTAGGAAGTACCTGGACACGAAGCCTGGGTCTGTGGGAGGATCTGGCACTGGAGCTACCGCCTCCTTGTGGAGAAGCCGAGCACTGTTGTCTTGGAGAGCTGACTGGGTGCAAGCTAAGATCCTTTCCTCCTGAGGGGTGTGGGCTCAGCTAGGAGGGTACAGCTCAAACTCTAGAGGCAGTCCCTGACTGACCACTTCGAGAACCCACCTGTCCGAGGTGACATTGGACCAAGCGGAAAGACAGTGGCGGAGCCTGCCCCCCACGGGAGGACCCAGAGCTGGCGTGACGGGTGAAGGGGTGGCAACCCGTCACTGAGCAGGCTTAGAGGAGGAGGAGGCTCCTGGACCTGCGCCCCGGCCTCCTTTATGGTTTTTTTTTTTTTTTTTTAAACAGATGAATGCCAACTGACCTTGAACCAGATTAAGCTGTTGGTGTTATTTTTAGTGAATGAGGGAAATTTGGCCAGGACACCGGGGAAATTACCTTACTCTTTTCGATAAGTGCCATGGGATCTTTAACATCCACCTGAACTACCACCAATCCAGGCAGATGGGACCTTGGTTTAACGTCTCATCCGAAAGATGGCACCTCAGAAGTGCAGCACCACTCTCATGCTGCACTACAGTGTCAGTACTGGGATATTAACCCATTAACAGCATGGCCCTGGGCTTTTGCGGACCCTGCTTGGGCCTTGGGCACCAAGCTTGAGCCTGCTGCTGCTGCTGGCCTCCTTGATAGGAGGGTTGCCTGACCGCAAGGGAAGAGTGCCGAAAAAGCTTCTTACGCTTCTGCTGGTTCTTGCCCGAAGAACCTTTCACAGAGGTAGCATCCAAGGTGGCACTGGACTGCTCTATGCGCTGAAGGTGACCGGCCACTCCTGGACCGAACAAGTCGGTGCCTAGGAAGGGCACATCAACTAACTTGTGCAGAGTATCCGCCAGGAAGGAGGAAAGCCTCAGCCAAGCCCTGTGGCAAGTAGTCACTGCGGCTGCTAAAGAGTGGGCACAAGAATCCCCGATGTCCAGGGCCGTCTGGAGCTGCTGTTTCACAACAGCATGGCCCTGATCATGGACTTGCTTCACTGTGGTCTGCATGTCCACCAGGAGATGAGGGAGGACTTTGTGTAATGACCCTAGGAGAGCATGAGAGAAGTGTGCTATTATAACAGCTGAGCTGGCCTTACGAAGGCCTAAGGAAGAGGCCGCATAGACCTTACGGGTGGAATGGTCCATATTTTTGGACTCCTTGTCTGGGGGTCGGTCAGTGTCAGCTGAGCTACCAGTATGCCTGAACACAGAAGCGGTCACCAGGCTCTCAGCCAAAGGATGTTCTGTGAACCCCGCCAGGGACCCCATGGGCACTGCGTACTTGCAGGCCATGCAGGCGGACTGTGCTGAACAAGAAGCTGGGCACTGCCAAAGCTCAAGGGCCAGGCCAACAATGGCTTTGGCCACTGGAAAGGCCTCCATCGGGGTATCCCCCCCTTTTGAGGATATCCGTAAGGGGGTGCTCCGCCTTCTTCTGGATGGGCTCCAGGGGCATTCCAGTGGATTCGGAGATCAGGCGGAGAATGCCCTGAAAAGAGGAAGGGCCTTCCTCCAAACCCACCACGGATGACTCATCCCCAGGATGGGAGTGCAATCCGGTGGCGTCCAAGCCCGAAGAGTCGGGATACAATGGCCTCCCGCCTAGGTCTCCCTCAATACACAGAGGGCAATTGGAGACTACCGTGATCGACAGATGTCGGGGAAGCCTGGTGTCTGTTCAGTCCTTTTTCGAGGGAGCCCCTCTCTGAGGCTGCTTAGGCGGTGGTTCCACCAAAATCGGTGGAGAGACAGAGGCAGGTCGAACCAGGATACGGGCCGGCCCCACAGGCGGGGGAACCGAAGACTTCGGTTCTGGAGGGGTCGGCATCAGCCTAGGAGGCGGAAGCCAAGTGATGGCTGGGGTGGCTGGCGGGGCCGGCTTCTGCCCCAGACAAAATTAGCTGTTGCCACATGAAATCTTCATAGCGTCGACTGAGTTTCCGTCAAAGCCTCTCCTCGTCCGAGGAGGATGAAGATCTGTGGTGATGCCTCTTGTTAGAGTGTTTATGACTCTTTTTCGGCCATTTGGCCGAAGGGGTTATGGACCTCGATCGAGACCGAGGGAGTTGGCCTGATTGATTGGGAGACACCGGTGTCGGTGAAAACCGAGGGTCCGGAACAGTTTCCTCGATGGGACACCAGCAGGCTGGGTCTCCTTATCCGGAAAAACAAGGACCGGAATCCTTTCCAAAGAGTCGTCGACTGGAGTCTGTGACAGAGGGTTGATTGGGTCGAAAGTAATCTCAGCCTCATCAGCCATTTCCTCGGTCCCCTGGCCAGACGGGATGTCCGAAAAATCGGCGGCCAAGGATGCGATCTTGACCAAGGCCGAGACCATGTGCTCTTGGGACTCAGACTTTTCTCGGTCCCAAGAACGTCTTCGTTTAGATGAAGACTTTAGGTCCTTGTCCTCTTTGCGAGGGCGGGAGGAGTGCGAGCCCAAGGGCACCTAACCCCTGGTGGGGAGAGACTGGCACAACTCCTTGAAGAAGCCCGTAAAGGTGGAGCCAAGGTTGAACAGAACAAAAAAGCTTCGACTGGTCGAAGCTTGAGCTGCTTCCTCCTCGAATGCCTTCATTTGCTCCAGTTGCTCAGCGGATCCCTCGGCAACCACCCACCTCGCCTCCTTCGATTTCACCAGCGGGTTCCTTTTCTCCGGTCTCACCAGTTTTAAGTGTGCCTTGCCATCATCCAGGACACTGGGATGGAAGGCCAGGCAGAAAGTGCAAGACAAGGTGTCATGTCCGACACCTAGGCAATATACGCACGTTAGGTGGGGATTGGTGCAGCGACATCTTACAGCGCCAGTACTCGAGAAATCGAGGGCGATTTATCCTCCATGTCCAATGCGCTACAATCTGAATAGCTAACTCGAACGAGGTTTTAAGGTTAGTTTTGGTACAAACCGACGCTTTGAATCCAAGGCCTACAAATTGCTGTGAGAGCACGAGGGAAACTGCATCTTCCAGCGGAAAGGAAGATCTGGCATCATGGGGCGGAGCCGAGGTATTTACCACCTGGGTGGGTGGGAGGAGCCAGCTTGAAGACTTTCTGGCAAGATTTAAAGGGAAAAGGGACATGCCAAACAGTGTGGATGAACAACATATCCACACTCCTAGAACAGTCCTTACTCCACAGGTAATGAACCATTAATGTAAACAGAACAGCGGGACCTGTAATGCATGCACAATTCTACAACAGTTTTTTTTTTTTTTTTTTAATTTTAATTATAATAATGCTTTTTAAGCATCATTTTAATGAAAACCCCCATCTGGAGGTTTATACTGTAAAAGCAATAAGGATCTCCGTATTAGTAGAGAAAGGAATGGTAGTATGTTATGCAACTTAATGTTTCTCCCCAGTTAATAGTTTTAAAAGCAAAATATTTATTTCAGTCTTGTGGCAAAGACTTGTACTATTGGACAGATCTGATATACACTACTTTAAAATTACCCATATATTTCCAAAACTGGTAAGACCTGTAAGTACAGTCATGATCATCAAGGTAAAACCAAAATAAGATATAAAAGAGGCCTGTGTGTGAAATATATTTGACTTCACTTTCAATAATGTGCAGAAAATACCTGCAAATAAAGATGTGTGGGTGACAGAACTGAAGCACAATCATGAAGGGGATAGGTGAGCCCCCGTCTGCTGTTTTAACAGATGGTCCGAAAAGGACAGAATGCATAAAATAATAGTGAACAGATTGCATAATCTCCCCTGTTCAGGCAACATGAGGCAGACTACAGTATGGGTAAATGGCAGTATGCACATGGTATTACACAATGGTTTAAAACTCATTACTTCCAATAGCGCCTCATATGGCGTCTGAATCATCCATTGCTTAATCGGAGCCAACACGACCGCCCAGGACAGAATGAGTTTTTAATTCGCATTCACTATGCCACTAATGCAAGCAAGCTGATGCTCAAGTACTGGATCAACACATTCACATGAGAACACTGAACTACAGCGCCATCTACAGACAATACGAAAAGACAGTTCTACTTTCTAATGCGTAAACACTAAGAACCAGAGAAATGGGACTGGGGAAGACAACATAATGTTTAACCTCAGCAATATCCATTTCATCATCAAAGGTAATCAGCTGTAAAAAGAAGCAAAGACAAAGAAAATGGTGAGCAGCGTTAAAAGGCAAACTGAGTAGAGTTGGATTTTAACATGCAAAGGAGCAGTTAGAAAAGGCATGAGGGTTGGGGTATTTGCAATGAATATTAATAGACCATCACAAGCTAAAACTGTTGCAACAGTGAAATATTACCAACTAGTGTTATGTAATGTGTGGTTATACAGGGCAATTAAATATAAGTTAAGCCGGCAAGCTGAGGCAGGGGGCCTCGCCTCCTATTATGCCGGCGGCTCAGGTTCCAGAACAAACTTGGGCCACTTAGAGGATGACTGGGAAAAAGAGGATTGAGTGTCCCACAGTGGCTCTCCTCCTTTTGAGAAGGGGAACAGTGTGTACTGCCACTTGACCACCACCTAATTGAGGCTAGGTGGTGTAGCAGCGGTTGCCTACCTAGTTGGCCAAGTGCAGGTCTCTGAGGCGTACTGCATCTACATGCAGTATGTGCGCGCCATACAATGCATTCTATTCTGGGAAGAGAAAAGCTGCTGATAGCAGTGTACTCCTCAGACTGTGCACCACCTACCAAGGCACCCATGACTGTTCAATGGGTAGCAGCCAAGTCCTAGGTTGGGTGGGTGATAGGGCTGGGGGTAGCTGCTGGACAGGGTCTGCCCAAGTGTGAGACGGAAAACCAAATGATGGAAAGAAAAACCCCACAAACACAAAGTAGGTGGCTAGTGTAAGGAAGAAGTCTATAAGGCATAATACATAATGGAACAAGGGCCTTACTAGAGACATTTAAACACTGTTTGCTGCTGAGAATTGTTTCACTTTCTTTTGCATTACCAACAGAATACATTTCTTGACAATTTTTGGAGTATTGTACTTTTTTAAATTCATGGATAAAGGGCAATAATATGCTGTTGAAATAAAAGAAATGTAGTGATGCTAAGCATATTCTGCAAGTCAAATCTAAATGCAAAATAAGAAGGAAATGTATATGTGTCCATACCCAGGAGACAGCAAATAAATTCTGGACCATACAGAAAGTACAGTTATGTAAGAACTTACCATAACAGTAGATCTTCGAGAGGAGTTCTTGCAGCAGGTAACACCATTATGACTGTAGCCGACAAGCAGCAGGACCCCACGGAAAATTTCTAGCCAACAGTATACAGTGGGGGACTGTCCCCCCCCCCCATGTCGGCCCACCCCCAACATCCCATGTGCTACAAAAGGGGCGGTCCCCCAGCATCCCTCAGTTCTCCCACCAGAGACTCCGGCACGGATGAAGGTTTGGATGGAGAAACCAAGGATCCTATAGCCTAGAAGGCAGATGTTCTAGCTGCATATGCAGAAGGAATCCCTTGAGGGGAAGGCTGGTGGGAAACAGCACCTGCTGCAAGAGTTCCTTTCGAAGATCTACTGTTACGGTAAGTTCTTACGTAACTGTGCTATCTTACCTCGAAATGGAACTCTTGCAGCAAGTAAGACAATTAGGACAGAGTCCCAAGCAGTACATATTCCCTTACATATAGGGTGAAAGAAACAAAGAGATGAATACAGAGTCCCTTAGGAGAGAAGGCCCTGCAGGACCGCAAGGCCAAAGCTGGTCTTGCACATAGTAGCAATGTTCAGACTATAATGCTTAATTAATGTGTGGACTGAACTACAAAAGGCTGCTGTGCATATGTCTGCTGCAGACACATTCCTCAAGGAAGCAAGATAGGCTGCTACTCCTCTGGTGGAGTGGCCCTTTACTGGTCCTGGTAAGGGTTTGTTGTACTTCTGGTAACAGAATACAATGCAATTTAGCAACCATTTAGAAAGGATTTGTTTTGTAACAGGTGCCCCTTACACTCATGGGGCAAAAGAGACGAACAGTTGGTTAGATTGTCTAGATCCCTGGGTTTGGGTTAAATAATATTTAAGAATCCAGTGCCAGAGCAGGGGGAGCTACTATGGCCATGGCCCTACCACTTTCATAAGAGGCTCCATCAGTTTTTGCAATTTTCTAGGGGAGAATTTTCCCCTTACGTCCTTGGCCCAACCACTCTTCAGACCGTCTGGGTACCAATGATTCAGACACCATCTTTGGCAGAAACTTAGGATTTGTTTGCAGGGACACCCTATCCCTGTAGAAAATTAAATATGGCTCTTTACACATCAGAGCCTGAAGTTCAGAGATTCTCCGAGCTGAAGTGACTGCAACCAAAAATAACGCTTTCCTGGAAAGAAAGCGCAGCTCGCAATCCGTGGGTGGTTCAAAAGGAGTTAACGCAAGATCTTCCATGGGGATAATCTCTTGCAGTAGGTAATACACTTGGGTCATCACCAGAGGGTGCAGTGGTGCACGGCAGCTCTCTTCTAGCAGTCTTTTTCCAGGGGCCACTCACACATGACATCATCATCCTGCTCGTATGTAAGAGTGGGCAGTCCCTGTTATCCTCCGTTCATTTTCCTGCAGTGTTCAGCTCGCAAGCAGCAGCTAGTGCTTGTGAAGCAGTCATTGACGAGAACTAAAGCTGGGAATGGAATTTCCCTCCATTTCCAATCATCTACAAGCAAATCAACATTATTCTGGTCATGTCATTGTTGTAGGAAGATCTACCATTACGACAACCACACCATTTGTGTAAGGTGTCTGGGTCCCACACACAACACCATCTCCAGCAAACATTGCCAGGAATTCAACCAGGCAACCTGTTGATGACTGCTGCAGGAGACTGAAGCTCACCTCATGGAGAAGAAATTGTCTCTCTTGGAGAAGGGGGCCCATCCCAAGGATCCCCCTACTGCAGCGTCACACAAGAAGCATAAATGTGCTAAAGATAAATAATCATCGGGCAGACACTCGTCGACAGCCACCTTTACAGGTGCTCCACTATCGACAATGCCCTCTAGAACTGCTCTCTCATCTACGGGAGTTTATACTCTTTCGATGGTGCTTTCCAGCACCCTTTCAGCAGTTTCTGTGGACCCTTATGTGAGTTCAATCAACGTCTCGTCGATGACGACTCATTTCCCGTTGACATCTGCTTTTAAGCATTCTACTACCACCCCATTCACGGCCCTGTCAACAACAGGCCAGGTTTTTATGGGAAGAATTACTGGTTTTGCCATTTCTACTGCCCCTCCTCCTTCACAACCATTCTCTCACAGGGGCCAGTTGGACAGGGACTGGGACCCCGGTATTTACCACCCAGGGACTAGACCTGTTTATACCTAGCATCCTATTTCTTCCACAATCCCTCTGGTTTCTCAGAAGCCACCTACCCCACCCTCCAATACTACCTCACTGGACATAGCCGCAGTGGTACAACAGGTTTCATAAGTGATGAGGCATTCTCAACCTCCCACTCCTGGTTAGGCGGGTTGCCCTTTCCATTCTCCCACCCCTCCTCCTAAACACTTCCAAGGCGACAGGAAACCCTCTCCACCCTGGTCTCTTCCCTCCTGTGAAGAAGAGTATTTTTCAGAAAAGGCAGAATTTCCATTAGTCTTTCCAGATGATCTGGAGGATACTGACATTCTGGACTTGGACTCCCATCCTCTCTTTCCACTATTTCCTCCTTGCACAAGGACGTTTCCAGACATACAGCTGCCTCTCCTCCTGATGACCCATCCTTTAATGAGATGATGGTCCAAATTCAAAAAAAATCACGGGATTTTCAACTACGGAACATGATAAACAGAGAAAGGATATGGCAGATTATCTCAAACTGCCTTAAGAGCCTGTAGTAGTGGTACCCCCACTTATACATACTTATCAAAACACTGTACTGGTGGCTTGGAACCAACTTTCAGCAGTTCCTGCCATTCTCAGAAAGGCCTTTACCAGGCTCCTCTTGACCATCCTTTCCTTTCTACTACCCCTGAAGCAGATTCGGTAGTAATCAAAGCAGCTCATGATGGTACTAAACGACCAAAACACATGAGCTCGTTACCCCCTAATAAGGAATCACACCGTATTAATTACCTTGGGAAGAAGTAATTCCAGGAGAGAACCATGAATCTCAGAATTCTAAACGATATGGGACACATGGTTAAATATCAACGTACCTTCTGGTCCTCTGCTATAGAACTAGTCAGTAAACTTCCTCTGTCTCAGGATAAGGATCAATTATTGGCAACAATTTCCACTGGCAATTCCATCTCTTGGCATTTGCACTGCACAGGGTATGATGCGGTGGATATTTCTACCCATTTGTCGGCTACATGCATTACCCTCAGGCAACACGCCTGGTTGCGTGCATCAGGATTTACACCAGATATATAGCATAAAGTGGTAAATGCCCCTTTTAATGGCTCAAAACTTTTTGGTCCAGGTACCCAAACACTTTTGGATGATCTCCAAGCTTCAGGTCAGACCTTATGTACAGTACATGGTATGCATCATATCTCACAGTCATCTTTCCAGTACCACTCCCAGTCCTCTTTCCAATCAAGGAAAACTGGCAAAAACAGAGGTACCTACAAAGGTGGATTCCGGGGTCGTTCCTAGCCTTCTTCCAGGATCGCCACTCATACCTACAAGGGCTCTCACTCCCACCCACCAGGTGGGGCTGGCCAACCCAATTCCCAGTGACCAACTGGGGCATTGCCAAGGCTTCCTCAACCAGGCCTCGGAAGCCATGGACGGTCGCTTTGCCCTCCATCTAGAGGCCTGGCAAGCGATAACAGATGAGTGGGTCCTTCAGATCATAAGGAAGGGGCACACACTGGAACTTCCCTCAGTGCCTCATCATCCTCCCCACTCTGTCCATTACCCACCCGACCATTTCCCCATTTAAGAGGAACTTCAGGCATTTCTTCACAAGAATGCCATCTATCCGATTCCTCCTTCGAAGTGCCATCAGGGATTTTACTCCCATTTTTTTCTGGTACCCAAACACACTGGGGATCTCAGACCCATACTAGACCTCGGACAACTGAACCTACATATTCAGTACAAATAGTTTCATATGGTCACTAACATCCATCATGTCGATGTTAAAACAAGGTGATTGGCTATGTGAATTAGACATGAAAGATGCCTAGTTACATATCCCCATCCACCCTGCCCACCACCAATTCCTTCGCTTTTAGCCAACTTGACATTACCAATTTTGGGCACTCCCGTTCAGTCTCTTATCCACTCCGAGAGTCTTTACAAAGTGCCCAGTGTGAGTGGACATTTTGTCTTCCTGTACTTGGATGACTGGCTCATAAAAGCAGACTCCAAGACGACTCTGCTTTTGTCCCTCCAGGCGATCCTCACACTGTTCCAGTCCTTAGGAATTACTGTCAACTGGCCCAAATCCAATCCAACTCCTACCCAGTCACTCCAGTATATAGGAGCCGTTCTTGACACCACCTCCACCAGGGCCTACCTCCCTCCCTGTCGACAAAGATGACAGACTTCTGTCTCTGGCTTCCCAGACATGAACCCAACAATTTATCACAGCCAGATGTCTTCTTATGCCTTTTGGGACACATGTCTGCAGCCATCCCCACGGTGGCCTTTGCCCATCTACATGCAAGATCAATCCAGTGGACTCTCCAGAATCAGTGGCGGCAAAAAACAGGGGATTTCGATGACAGTCAGAGTCACTCCCAGTCTAGCTTAGCCCTAGGCTGATGGACCCTTCGTGACAACCTATTTCAAGGCATGCCTTTCCAATCTCCTCCTCCCCAGGAAACATTGACCATGGATGCTTCCCTCGATGGCTGGGGCGCACATCTGGGCCCTTACAGGACACATAGCAGATGGCCCTGATTCTCCATTCCTCCTCATATAAACCTACTGGAAATGAGAGCAGTCTGCCTTGCCCTTCAGGCCTTTCACCCCCACCTATCCCCTGGGCCTCTACAAATCCAATAAGACAACACCTCAATGGTGTATTATCTGAACAAACAAGGAGGTACTAAATCCTGCACTTTCTGCAGGGAGATGGTGGTTTGGCAGGAAGCCATACTTCAACATCACTGATTGCCGTCCATCTTCCAGGATGCCACAATATCCTGGCCGACATTTTCAGTTGCCAGACCTCTACACACAAGGGGACACCATCATGAAGTTCTTCAGATGATTTTCCGGTTGTGTGGGACTCCTCACCTCGACCTTTTTTTGCCTCCCCCAGCAATCACCAACTCCCCAGATACTATTCCATTATCCTGAACAGAAAGGTACTGTCTATAGATGCCCTGTCCCGACCATGGACAGGACTCATATGCTTTCCCTCCCGTTCCACTCCTGCAATGGACTCCATTGAAACTACAACTCGAACCTGCCACCATGATCCTTATAGCCCCCCTGTGGCCTCGGCAGGTGTGGTTTCCCCTGCTTCAACAGTTGTTAGTAGCAGATCCCATCCCGTTGCCAATCAGGCCATATCTGTTGACTCAAGATCAGGGAACCCTTCTTCACCCCAACCTGAAGACACTACACCTTCACGCTTGGCTCCTGAGGATGCTTTCATAGCCTGTCTTCAAGTCTCCTCATCAGTGGCCAATACTGTCTTGGCTTCACACAAACCATCTGCCAGAGAAACATATAATGCTAAATAGAAATGCTTCTCCATGTGAGCCGCTTCACGGTTGTTGGATCCTTATTCATGTCCATTAATTGAGGTAATGGACTGCTTGGCTTCACTTGCCAAGGCAGGCTTGAGGTACTACTCTATTAAGGTTCATTTGGCCTCTATTTCAGCCTTTCATGAACCTTTAGAAGGGAGACTACTTTAGCAACACCATCTTTTAAAGCAACACCATCTTTTATTTATTTTTTTTTCAGTTCTTTTTCCTTGCCCTCCCAGCCGGAACCCTCTCGGGCTGCCTCTCTCGCCGTGACCGCTCTACCGACAGCTGTGTTCCCACCATCTTCAAGTTCATTACGACCCCCACCCCGGAGGCTCGGGAGGGTCTGCAATTCCCAGGGAGGTAGAGGGGGCAGTGGTGAGGTACTAGCGTTGGTTGTGTGGTGGTGTTGGCACTGGAGGAGCCATCGCCTATCCGGCAGGAGGGGTGTTTTCTTCCTTTAGTTATGCCCCATTAGTGGTATGTGCAATGCTGTTCAGCCCACGACATGGGTGCTCCCTCACATCTGGAAGACAGCCCACGTCTTCCATATTTTCCAAACCCCGCGTCGCAGTGCCACCGGTCTCACCGGGGCCGCTGCGCCAGGGTACCGTGGATCCTCCTGGTCGGCCGGCACGGCGCGAGGTGTGGCATCCAGCGCCTCAACCCTCAGCGCCACCGGGTCAGCTCTATCAACATCATCTTGCCAAGATGTTCTTAAGGGGAATGTTACACCTCAAACCTCCCATTACATGGCCCACCCCTCCCTGGAACTTAAATTTCCTATTGGAAAAGCGGACTCTCAACCCTTTCGAACCAGCGGCTACTTGTGACCTCCGCTTCCTTTCCTGGAAGACAGTATTCTTACTGGTGGTCACTTCAGCTCACCGTATTTCCGAGCTTCATGCCTTAATGTATAAAGAGCCTTACTTAATTTTTCACAAAAAAACAGTGGCTCTTCATACCAATCCCTTCTTTTTATCTAAGGTGGTCTCGGAACACACCTTATACCAGTCCACAGAACTGCCAGTCTACTACCCTGAGCACTCCAATCAGGGAGAATACCTCCTACATACTTTAGATGTCCATCGTTATATTGAGATACTATATAAATCGTACCAAATCTTTCAGAAAAACTCCTCAGCTTTTTGTTACCTTTGCCTCAACCAGGGAAGGTTTTCTGGTTGCCAAACAGAACCTCTCCAACTGGTTGGCACATTGTATAACTTTCTGTTATAAGAAACAAACCATTACCTGGACATGTCCAATCCCATTCTACCCGAGCCATGGCCACTATGGCTTCTATCACAGATATCTGCATTTCAGCCATACGGTCCACTATACATACTTTCATGAAGCATTACAACTTAGACACTGCTACTCACTGTAGGATGGCTTTTGGCCACACTGTCCTACAAGGCCTTCTGTCATAACTTTCCACCCTTCCTGGCTTTACTGCTTGAGGAGTCATCCCAAGTGTATTACCTGCTGCAAGAGATTATCCCCGTGGAAGACAGTACAGTTGCATACTTACCGTAACAGTAGATCTCTGAGGGATGTCTCTTGCAGCAGTTACGATCCCTCCCTCCATCCCCCTCCTTCTCTAAAATAACTTCTGATCCAAATATATATGGGAAGGGATACCTATGGTACCTCGGATCTCCCTCAGTCCTCGCTTAGCAAGCTGAATCTGGTGGGGAACGGAGGATACCCAGGGACCGCCTACTCATATAGGAGCAGGATGATGTCATGTGTGGGCGGCCCCTGGAAAGACACTGCTAGAAGAGAGCTGCCGTGCATCACAGCGCCATCTGGTGATAACCCAAGTGTATTATACGCTGCAAGAGATACCCCTCAATGATCTACCATTACAGTAAGTACACAACTGTGCTTTTTTCCTGGACCAAAATAAGGTCCCATGGAGGGATGGAATCCCTGACAGGTGGCTTCATATGAAGGATGCCATGCAAGATCTGACTGTGCCAGTGTTTGTCCCTTCACAGGTGCGTAATAAGCTGACACTGCAGAAAGGTGCACATTTATGGAAGAGTAGCTGAGGCTGGAGTCGGAAAGTGAAATGAGGTACTCTAGTACCGAATTCGCTGTGCAAGTGATTGGGTCACTCAACGGCTGAGGGCCCAGAGACAGAAGCATTTCCACTTCATTATGTATGTGGCGCTGGTGGAAGGTTTCCTGGCGGCCACCAGAACGTCGGTTACGCTGGCAGGGACCCCGTAGCAGGAAATGGCTCAGTCTACAGGAGCCACTCATGCAGGTGTAAGGATCTCAGGTCTGGATGGACCAAGGTCCAGTTGTCCCGAGATAGCGAGTGTGAAGTGAGCGGAAGTGGAAAAGACAGTTCCCTCGCCAGTTGCTGGAGCAGTGGGAACCAAATCCATCAAGGCCAGAGGGGTGCAACCAAGATCATGTCCACCCCCTCTGACTGAAGTTTGAGGAGAACCCTCTGTATCAGGGGAAAGTGAGAGAAGGCATACAGGAATTTCCCTGTCGAGCAGAGGGGCAATGCGTCACCAGAAAACACCAGGCCCTGGATCTAGCAAGCAAAAACTGGGCAGTCTTGCATTGTGTGGGGATGCAAAAAGGTCCAACTCTGGCAGACCCCACCTGTCTAACAGATCTTGTACGACTGATTGCTGAAGTTCCCACTGATGGGTTCTGGATCTTGACTAGCTTAGGACATCCGCCAATGTGTTTTGCACACATGGGACATGGACTGCTGAGATCTCAATCCGGTGAGCTATGGCCCATTCCCAAACTCTTATTGACTCGCGGCAGAGTGGATCAGTGTGTTCCCCCTTGTTTGTTGATATAGAACACCACTGACATGTCTGTCTGGACCAGAAGGTGTCCCGGAAGTATGTCCGTTTGCATTGCCTATAAGGCATATAAGACAGTCCTCATTTCCAGTGCATTAATGTGCAGGGTCTCCTCGGTCAGGGACCACAATCCCAGAGTCCTGCGACTGTGTAGGTGGGCTCCCCAGCCTGGGGGTACCCACAGATAGGTGAGACTGTTCCAGCCACCACAGGCGGGCTTGCCTTATGGATCCTGGGATTGAGACAAGCTGATCGAGGTCATCCCAATGCTGCTCCCACTGGGCCCTCAGAGTCCACTGGAGCATCCTCATCTGTAACCTGGCCAGTGGCATGGTGGCAATGGTTGTAGTCTTGTGGCTGAGAAGTCTGAGTACTGTTCTAGCCAGGGCCCTTCTTACAGACCGAAAATGGTGAGCGAGCCCTCTGAAGTGGTCTGCTCTGTCCTCTGGGAGGAAGGCCTTCCCTTGAGAGGTGTCGAGGAGGAGTACTCCAATGAACTGGAGCCTCTGAGTTGGCCAGGGTGATGATTTCAGCATGTTTTGACTTTGGGAAAATGAGAGAGTGCCTCAAAAAAACACCAGCAAAGAGGCAAGAAGGAGGGGTGGAGGAACAATGGGGAGTGATCAAAACAGCCATCACAGAGGCAACAAGCCTTTGCGTAAAAAAAATCAATAAAACACAACGAAGGAAAAAAACACTATGGTTCACAAAATAGGTGGCAGGGAAGGTTAAGGAGAAAAGGGCAGCATTCAGGAAATATAAGGAAACACAGAAGGAGCAGGACAGAGAACTTTATCAGTTAAAGCAGAAAGAGGCTGGGAAGGTAGTCAGAATAGCAAAGGCCCAAACCGAAGAAAGGATAGCCAATTCTGTTAAGAAGGGGGATAAGACCTTTTATAGGTACATTAGAGAGCGAAGAAAGACCAAAGGAGGGATACTGAAGCTTAATAAAGGGGAGGGAATGTGGGTAGAGGGTGACAGTGAAAAAGCAGGGTTACTGAACGAATATTTCTGCTCAGTATTCACAAAGGAAGAGGAGGAGAGTTACCTAAACCAACAAGAGAAACACTCTTAAGGCGAGAATCGATACCAGTCCATTTTACAGAAGAAAGGTTCTGAAAGAACTAATAAAATTGAAGTGGACAAAGCAATGGGGCCTGATGGGATTCACCCAAGAATTCTAAAAGAACTAAGGGTAGAACTAGTGACATCGCTGACTACTCTCTTTAACAAATCATGGGAGGATGGGGTGGTACCCAAGGACTGGAGGAGGGCAGATGTAATTCCTCTTCACAAAAGTGGGAGCAGGACAGAGGCAGGAAACTACAGACCAGTTAGTTTGACCTCAGTGGTAGGGAAAATGATGGAATCACTTCTGAAGGAAAGAATTGTTAAGTACCTAGAGGCCACTGGGGCACAGGACCCGAGGCAACATGGATTCACGATGGGAAGGTCGTGTCAGACTAATCTAATACATTTCTTTGACTGGGTAACCAAAGTAGTAGATCAGGGAGGGGCTGTGGACTTAGCCTACCTAGATTTTAGCAAGGCATTTGATACAGTCCCCCACAAAAGATTAATACACAAGATAGCCAGCCTTGGAATGGGTCCCAAGGTGGTAGTCTGGATAAAAATTGGCCAGACAACAGGACGCAAAGGGTAGAAAATGGAGTACACAGTGAAGAAAGGAGGGTTACTAGTGGGTACCACAGGGTTCAGTACTGGGACGGTCCTTTTAATGTCTTTATAAGTGACATTGCAGAGGAACTGGAAGGAAAAGTATGTCTCTTTGCAGATGACACAAGATCTGCAACAGGGTTGATATATAGGCTGGAGTGGAAAGGATGAGAAGGGACTTGGCAAGGTTGGAGGAATGGTCAAATGTATGGCAGCTCAGATTTAATGCAAAGTGCTGCAAGATAATGCACATGGGAAACAAAACCCAGGGAAGTGTACACAATGGGGGTGAGATACACTGTAAAACAGTAAAAATAGAAAGGACCTGGGGGTAATTATATCAGATGACCTAAAGGTGGGCAAGCAATGTGAGAAGGCAGTAAGGAAGGCTGAGGGATACTGGGATGCATAGGAAGAGGCATCAATAGTAGAAAACAGGAAGTTGTTATCCCTCTTACAGACAGTTGGTGAGACCCCATCTGAAGTACTGTGTGCAGTTCTGGAGACCCCATCTCCGCAAAGACATAGACAGAGTGGAGGCTGTCCAGAGGAAGGCAACCAAAATGGTGCAGGGTCTGCACCAGAAGACATATGAAGAAAGACTAAAGGAGCTTAATATGTATACTCTTGAGGAAGGAAGGGAGAGAGGGGACATGATAGAAACTTTCAAGTACCTTAAGGGAATTAAAGTCCAAGAGGGTAGCATCTTCCAGAAAAAGAGATGTGCAAGAACAAGGGGGCACAATTTGAAGATAGAGGGGGGACGGCTCAGGGGTAATGTGAGGAAGTATTTTTTCACTGAGAGGGTTGTGGATGTATGGAACAGCCTCCCTGAGGAGGTTGTGGAGTCAAGAACAGTGGGGGACTTCAAGAATGCATGGGACAGGCATAAGGCAGTCCTAGAGGTGGGTAAGAGGAAGTAAGCTGTTGATTAACTAGGATCTGCAGCTTATCTGTTAGGTAGGAAAATGGGCAGACTAGGTGGGCCAAGCGGTCCTTATCTGCCGTCAAATTCTATGTTTCTATGTTTACTGTGATTCCTAGTGCCGCAAAGAAAGAAAAGTTGTCTACCACTGTGTGCTGAAGAGCCTCCCTGGATGGGGCTGTGAAAAGCTAGTTGTCCAGGTAAGGGAAGACGCAACGGCGTCTCCTCTGGATGGCTGCTGCCACTATTGCTAGGCACTTGGTGAATACCCTTTGTGCCGAAAATAGGCCGAATGGTAGCACCCTGAATTGGAAGTGCTGACCCTAGAATTTGAATCTGAGGAATCTCCTGTGGTGCCGGACTATCAGGATGTATAAGTATGCATCCTGCATATCCGTGGATGAGAGCCAATCTCCTTGATGGATCATGAGGAGTAGACCCTGAAGGGTGACCATCCAAAAGTACCTGTACTCCACGTAGTTGTTGAGGTCGCCGAGGTCTAGGATGGGTCTGAGGTCTCCTATTTTCTTGGGTGCTAGGAAGAAGTGAGAATAGTACACTTGTCCTTTCTGGCTGTTTGGTACAGGCTCTATTGCTCTCTTGTCCAACAGGGCCTGGATTTCGTCCTGGATGACAGCAGTGCGGTATTGGGAATACTGGGAGAAAGTGGGTGGTCTGTTTGGGGGCATCTCAGTAAATCCTATCATGTGACCCCACTGAATCATTTGTAGAACCCATTGGTCAGAGGCGACCAGCCTCCAACCCACTAGATAGAGGGAAAAGTGGCCTCTGACCACCCCTCCTGCTAAATCTGTCTGGAGAGGAGGGTTCAGCCAAAAGTCAGGCGCTAGTGGCTGAGGGCACAGTGGTCTGGGTGGGCTTGGCTAACCGTTACCCTGAGTTTCTGGAGTCAAGAGAGGCACCTTTACGACTGTATCCTCCTCTCTGTTGCAGTTGTTGCTGGTATCTGGATTGTTAGCCACATTTGCCATGAAAACTGTTTTCTAAATGGTTTCTGTCTGGGCTTATACATGGCCTGGACTGTGCATACAGCTTTCCTAGAGTCTTGAATTCTGGTGATAATGTTTTTGGATTCCACTCCAAAAAGGACTTAGCCGTTACAGGGGGCATCCAGGATTCCTGCTTGTACATCTTGGGCAAAACCAGAGGCCCTAAGCCAAGAGTGTCTCCTGAGGCATACCCCCATAGGAGCTGCTCTAGCTGCAGTGTCTGCAGAATCATAAGCCGACCTAAGGACATGGATGCCTATATCTGCTCCGGTCTGCATAAGTTTCTCCAACTCAGCATTTTTGGGACAATCTGGTAGGTCCCGAACTAAGTCCATCCCTTGTTCCCACATGGCATTCTGAAACTGCACCATGTGGGTCAGGAAGTTCAGAGACCTGGTAGTGCAGGTGGCAGAAGAGTACACCCACCTGCCCATCAAGTCCAGCTGCTTGGACTCAGTCTGGTGGCTGTGTGCTTAGATGTTTTGGTCTCTGGGACCTATCATGAGCAACCGTTATTACTGTGGAGTCAGCTATAGGCTGTTTGCCTAGGAAGGGTTCCTCTCTGTGTGTGCACTGTAGAAGCGATCTATCTTCTTTGGGGCAGCCGAAGACAAGGAGGGATGCTTCAATGCCGCCTTGGTTACGTCCTGAAAAGTGTCCACCAGAGGTGGAATGACCACCGGTTTTGGGTCTTTCTGACGCAGGCATTTTGCCAGCCAGTGTCTGAGTCAAGGTCCTCCGTGTCCCAGCCCATGTTTGATTGATTAGGACTCATAACCTCCATAAAGAAGGGGTCATCAGGGTGACCTTGGTGTGTCCCTTGGGTCCAGAGATGGGAGGTCAGAAGAGGAATATGATCAATGGCCCGATGCCTCTGAAGAGGAGGACCTGGACTTAGTATGTCTGTGTTTTCGACTGTGACCCTCTGTGGAGTGTGATGAACTCCTGCTCCTTGTCCGGAAGCATCTCTTGCAGCCCGAGCGACCCCTGCCGGCAGGTGGAGGGGTGGGCTCTTTGGGTGGAGGAGGTTCTTTAGGTGAAGGAGTGGATTCCCTGGGGTTAGGCTCCTCTACCCCTGTCTATCTGGTAGAACGTCAGCCTTGGTAGTGTCCCACCAAGAAGGAAACAGGTCTCTGACCTGTGACCGGTGGGAGTCTTGGCTCCTGATCCAGCATCGGCCAGTTTGATGGACCTGGCTTCTGACCCATCATCTGGTCCCAGAGTTGGCGGCGTTGGTATACCCATCAGCGGACCTGCGGGCAGCAACGGGGCTTTGGGCGGGGGTCCCTCCGGTGGTGACGGGACTTTAGGCGGGGATCAGAGGTCTTCAGCTGGATTCTGGGGAGAGGCTGATGGACTACCTGATGGTGGATCACTGCGATCATCAGCCAGTGTCTGTAATGTAGCAGACAATGCTGCTTTCGAAGTATTTGGAGCCTTAGGCTGTCTGGTGTCAGGCTCCTTTGCCTGACAGGTGTCATCGGGCAACCTTCCTGAAGTCATCTGCTTTTCGAACGTCAGGGCCTGGCAGAGGAGTGTGTCACTGGCCCTCAACCATTTCTCAGTTGACCATTTCTCTGGGTCAGCTTATGCAACATTAGACCCCTAGTGGGTTGTGAGATGGACCTCCCAGAGAAGAGGCCCGAACTCCCATGTCTGTCCAGGGAGTCTACTCCTGAGAGGCCGACTTGGAGGACACTTTCTTCGATCGATCACCGGAGGAAGACCTGATGGGGTCTGAATGCCGGCCTGAGGAATGGCAGTATGGCCGGGTCTTCAGAGGCTGAAGGGTAGAAGACCCCTGCGTGGAGCTCCCAGTCACCCTTACCTGGGCGGGTGGTCTCACTACCATCAACCTGGTAGGAGAACGTGTTGTCTGGGAGGCAGAGTCCAAACTCCTCCTGGAGGCAGACCAGGAGTCTGATTACCTAGATCCCGATGGGAATTTGTCTCTGTCCCTCTCTTTCCTCTTCATGGTGATGTTTCCCAATTTTTTGGGAAAGGGGCCCTCCTTGGCAGAGGAATCCTTCTGCATGGCGGCTAGCTTCTGCTCTATTAAGTAGGTCTGAAGGGTCTTTCTGGTGTCATATCCTTGTCCTGCTATTGAATTTCTGGCAGTGTGGGCAGGCCTCGGTATTGTGGTCTGGGCCTAAATACAGCAAGCAGGCCAAGTGTCTCGCGATGGGATTTGTTTGCTGCAGGCACACAGACTGGTGCCAGTCTATGGACGATGACAGGCAGGTCGACTTGCAGAAAAATAAAAGTAAAGAAAAATCGAACTTATTGTAAATAAAGTGTTGAAAACATGGATGAAATGGTGGTTGATCTAAGTTGAAGGCGTCCATGTAGTCGATGAGTGTGAGTCAACGGCAGGAAAAGAACTGGGGGATGCCTCCTTTTATACCACATGCGACGTATGGGGCACGCCAACGTCGGGGGCAGTCCCCCGCTGTATACTGCTAGCTAGAAATTTTCCATGGGGTCTTGCTGCCTGCCAGCTACAGTCCTAATTGTGTTACCTGCTACTAGAGTTCCATCTCAAAATAAGATCTTGCATGTCCAGCTGAGTAAATTAGAAATGCATTTCAAGTGTTCAAAAAAACAAAGCAGGAGCACAAGTGGTTTTGTTTATTACATTTTATTCATTCACCAGCACAGCTAGTAGTACACCTTCCCTCCCCAAGGAAAAGTGTGTATAACCCCAACCCCCCACCCCGGTCCCCTTGTGCTACTAGAATCCCATCAGTCTCAGTGCTAGGTAGGGAAGGCAGCTGGTGAATAACTAGTTAAACATATTTTCACCTGCTCCCTCTCTGTTTAGTTGGTCTCAGCTCTGAGAATGGAGGTGATGTCATTTAGAATTCTCACAGCAGCATAAGCCTTGGTAGCTAGCTGTGAGTGGGGAGTTTTAGAATTTTCAGTAGTTCTGTGTCAGCAGCTGGAGTGAGCCTTGAAGGAGTGAAGAACTGCAGTGTGGGCTCTGAAGAGAGCCTACTTTTTCTCACCCTTGTGTTTAGAACCATCTGCCTGCCTTGTAAAAGTGGTGGAAACCGTCTAGCAGGAGTTCCTGATTTCCTCTTCCCCAGTGAGATGAGGAGTGAGTGCAGAATGGATCCAAGGGGCAATCCCCTGATTTGACCCAGGACATTGAAGCTGCCTTTTCTTTGACAACTGTGAGTCTGACTTTGGGTTCCCAGGAGGAATATACCCGTTTTTGCCTGTTTTGTTTGGGTGTTACTCTGACAAAGGGACTTACTCACCCAGTTCTGTTTGAGACTGTTCTCATGCCTTTTCCTAAAGTTGGCTGACAATCGTGGAGTCCCTAGTGAGACTTGGCACATTGTACAGAAATTGCAGTTACGTAAGAACTTACCGAAACAGTAGATCTTCGAGAGAGGTTCCTGCAGTAGGTCTTCACGTATAGGACTGTGCCCCCTGGTGTCAGGTTCCAACGGCAAATTTGTAGCTAGCAATCATCAGTGGGGACCGCCCCCGACATCAGTACGACTACAAAGGGGCGGTCCTGCGCCCGCCCTCCAGTTCTTTTCCACCGGAGACATAGAAAAAGGTAAGTGGAAAGAAAGGAGTGATAATTCCTAGAACCCTGCTTCCAATCTAAACCCAAGGGCTAGGCAGGATGAAAATAAAGGAAACGTTCCAGGAGCTGGGGGGAAGGTGGGTGGGAAAGTAGACCTACTGCAGGAACCTCTCTCGAAGATCTACTATTACAGTAAGTTCTCACATAACTGCAATATCTTACTTCAAGAGGGTTCCTGCAGTAGGTCTTCACATACAGGACTGAATACCCAGCAGTCCAAAATAAAAATACAAAGATAAAGTTCCGGGAGGAGGAATCGTTTGCCAAACTGAGTACTGTCTTATTACAAGAGTCTTTGCAGGACCACAAGGCCAAAACTGGTCCTACACCTACAGGCAATGTCCAGACTGTAGTGCTTAATGAAGGTATGGACAGACGACCAAGTGCCCGCTGCACAAATCTCTGCCGTGGACACATTCCTGAAAAAGGCAGTAGAGGTAGCAATACTCCGAACGGAGAGATCTTTTACCACCCCCGGAAGGGACTTTCCATGTTTTTGGTAAGTAAAGTGGATGCAGTTAGCCAACCATCTAGATATGGTCTGTTTAGAAATGGCCTTACCCTGGCACTGGGGGCAAAGGCCACAAAGAGCTGATTAGACTTACTGACGTCTTTAGTCCGGTTAGTGTAATACCTCAAGATCCGGTGCATATTTAGGGTGTGCAGAAGACATTCCCCCCCCTGTTAGAATGCTGAGGATAAAAAAAAAAAAAAAATCAGTTCCACACTCAAGAGTGGTTTCCGAAACTACTTTTGGAAGGAAGGTTGTGTTAGTACCAAGGACGACTCTGTCCCTTTGAAAAATCAAATAGGGTTCCTTACAGACGAAGGCCTGAAGTTCTGATATTCTTCAGGCCAAAGTGACAGCAAACTAAAAATAAGGTCTTCCAGGAAAGGAAGCGCATGTCACAATTTGAATCTGGTTCTAAGGGGGCAGGGTAAGTTTTTCTTACATAAAGTTAAGGTCCTAGGGAGGACAGAGGTTCCGGACTAGAGGTTTTAGATGGAGGATACCTTTCAAAAAGGTTTTGGTGACCTCCAGTTGAGCCAGAGTTTTGCCCTCCACCAGGAGGTGGTAGGCAGACACCGCAGAGAGATGGACCTTGATGGAGGAATAACTAAGGCCCATCTCCGATAAATGTATGAGGTACTCCAACACCTGGGCAGCCAAGCATGAAAAGGGGTCCAAGCTCCTGGCTAGGACCCAGATCAAAAATCTCTTCCACTTCATGGCGTAGGTGGTTTTCTGGCTTCCACCAAGATATGAGCAACCTGGGAGGAAACTCCATAGCGGGGAGCCGCTATGTCCACAGGTGCCACGCATGAAGGTGGAGAGATTGAAGGCTTGGATGCACCAGGGTACCCTGCTCCTGTGTCAGGAGAATCGGAGGGTTTAGCACCAGCTGTTGTAACAGTGGGAACCAAATCTGACAGGCCACAGAGGGGCAATCAGAATTAAATGGGCTCCTTCCTCCTGAAGTTTCACCAGAACCTTCTGAATAAGAGGAAAGGGAGGAAAAGTGTAAAGAAACCTCCCTGTCCAAGAGAGAGAGAGAGAGAGAGAGCGCATCTCACCAAAAAGCACCACGCCTGGGAATGAGCAAGCAAAAGCTGGGTAGTTTTGCATTGAATGGGGAGTCAAATGGATCTGCTTCTGGCCGACCCCATTGAAGAAAGAGGTCTTCGACCACCTCCTGCTTTAATTCTCACTCATGAGCCCGGGCCACCGATCAGCTGAGACTGTCTGCCAGGATGTTGCTTACGCCTGGAACATGGACTGCTGTCAAGAAAAGGCTGTGCTGTATCGCCCAGTACCAAACCCTCATTGCTTCCTTGCAGAGAGGGTATGAGCAAGTTGCTCCCTGTTTGTTGATGTACCAGACTGTGGACCTGTCAGTCTGGATGAGAAGTGATCCCAGCAGAAGAAGTGACTGGAACGCCTGGAGAGCATACAGGACTGCTCCCATCTCCAGAACGTTGATGTGGAGCAGAAGCTCCTGGTCAGACCAAGACCCTTGCATCTTGTGGTCCCCCAGATGGGCTTCCCAACCCATGTCCGAAGTGTCTGTGGTGAGGATCTGGGAAGGGTTTGGGGAATGGAAGGGGGCTCCTCCTAGTAGATTGGAAAGATCTTGCCCCAGCAAAGATCTTTCTGGAGGCTGTTGGGAGATCATGACCCGCTGGTTCTTGTCATCCATCCTCTGATCCCACTGGACTCAGAGACCTCTGGGTGACCCTCATATGTAGTCTGGCCAGGGGAACCATCGAAATGGCCACTGCCATAAGTTCTAGAAGGCTGAGTACAGCGTGTGCTGGGACTCATCGAGCCTGGGCCATGAGGGTGACTTGAGCAATTAAAGTCTTGGCTCGATCCAGTGGCAGAAAAGCCTTGCTCTGAACTGTGTCTAATACTGCTCCAATGAATTGGAGGCATTGCGAGGGTACTAGCTGGGACTTGGGTAGACTGACTGATACCCAGAAGGACAAACAAGTTCCGAGTGAAAGAGAGAAACTCTTTCAGGCTGTCTGGAGAGGGTGCTGAGAAGAGCCAGTCATCCAGGAACACGTAAATGCCCTTCTGGCAAAGAAAAGTCGCAACCACCGCTAAGCACGTGCTGAACACCAGGGGTGCTGAAGAAAGGCCAAAGGGTAGTGCTCAGAATTGAAAATGGTTCCCCTGGAAGGAGAAATGAAGTAAGTGGTGGTGGGCCAGAAGGATGGGGATATGTAGATAAGCATCCTGAATATCCAGAGAGCACAGCCAAGAATTTTGTTGGAGCAGGGGGAGAAGACCATGAAGGGTCAGCATGCGAAACCTCTTGTACTCGACAAAGAGGTTGAGCATGCTGAGATCCAGGGTCAGTCTCAGATCTCCTGTCTTCTTTGGTACTAGGAAAAAGTGGGAGTAAAATCCCCTTCCTATTTGGTCTTGAGGGATGAGTTCTATGGCCGCTTTTTGCAGGAGGGCCTGAATCTCCTGGAAGACTATGGGGATCTGATCCCTTGGATAAAAGACCGTCCTGGAGGATGAGGGGACGGTATCTCCATGAACTCTATCAAGTGACTTTGTTGAATGAGTTGCAGAACCCATAGATCTGTGGTGACGGCCCTCCATTCCACCAGGTGAAGGCCAAACCTCCCTCCTACCGGTTCCTCCTTGTCGACTGAAGGTAGCAGAAGGAGGGTGAAGGAGTCAGGACATCTAGGGGAGTGGAGCTTCAGCCCTGGTGACCTGTGTGGGAAATTTAGCCTGCGGGGGTTTGGGCTCCAGATCCAGTGGCTCATTGTTTGCCCTGATGTTTTCCCTGGGTCTTACTCCATCGTCTTTGATGGCGAAAGGGCTGCTTCTTTTGCCCCGTCCTATACATGGCGTGTACGTTCCACAATGAGTGTCCGCTTTCCTGCAGCCATGTAATTATGTCCTTGGCGTCACTGCCAAAAAGAACGGAACCCCTAAAAGGGGCATCCAAGAGGGAAGACTGGGTGTCCTGTGCCAAACCTGCAATCCTGAGCCAGGAAAGACTCTGGATGCAGATCTCCGTAGCTGCCGCCCTAGCCACTGAGTCTACCGAATCATATGTTGCTCGAAGAGCATGATGACATGAAGACTTGCTCATGCGGACCTTGTCCAGAAGCTTTTTTCTGAGTGTCTCATCCTGGACCTCTTGGAGGTCTCTCTTGAGCTCCGAGAGGGAAGCCTTCTGGAAGGCCACCATATGTGAAATATAGTTAAGGGACCAGATGGCACAAGAAGTAGAGGAATATACCTTTCTGCCAAACTGGTCCAATTGCTTTGAGTCCTTGTCAGGAGGCCAGGAGCTCAAATGTTTGGGTTGTGCCGACCGGTCATGAGCAGCCATAATGACCATTGAGTCGGCCTTCAGAGATGTTAGATGTTGGATCCCTTCCGGGGGAAAGTAAGTGCGATCGGCCTTTCTGGACACAGCAGGGATAAGAAAGCTGTTGCCAGATCCTCATGAGGGCCCATCCAGGGAGGCATGGGGAGAGGATCTGTAGTGGCCAGATCCAAGTGTTCCACCAGTCTCTTGCACTGAGGGTCCACTTCTTTAGAAGGCCAGCCTCCTGCTGCCTGACTCGTCCTCAGAAGGTCACCAAAAGAGGGATCTTCTGGGGGGGATTTAGAAGATTCCTTAGGTGGGACCGCAACTGGAGACCGAATGTCCAAAGGATCGGAATCTACATCAGAGTCCGAAAGTTCCAAACCGCTGGGAATGGAAGGGTCCACCACAGAGGAACCCACCAGCAGGGAACCCGAAGCCCGTCTGGAGGAAATTGGTGGGGGAGGTGCCCTAGGCAGGGGAATGTCACCCACCGGATGCCGTAACTCTGAGAGAAGCTAGATTCTGGCATCCTACCACCAAGCCGGGATCGTATCCCTATCGATCGGTGGTGGAGAAGGAGGCTGGTAGACAGGGTTTTGTGGGCGATGCCAAGTAGGGTACTGGAACCCTAGCAATCCCAGCTTGTAGGCATAGGGAGGGCACCCAGGGCATCCCGGCATTGGGTATTCCAGCGTCGGAGGCACAAGTCCTGGCATCTGGTAAAGAGGTGCCAGCGAAGGCCTGCCCGGTGGCAGAAAATGGGGATCTGGCCCCGGAAAACCACCTGGAGGTTCTACTGGACCAACTTGGGGGGGCTGCCTGAAAGCCACAAGGTGGCGAGGCATCAGGAAGAGCCCCTGAAGGTCCCAAAGGAAGAGGCTCCATGATAGGATCCTGAGCCGGCGATGGACTCCTGTCCATGGGCCGCAAAAGACCAGGCGATGGGGGTAGCTCGGGTACAGACCCCAGCGAGAGGTCCAAAAATGATCCTGAGGGAAGAGAAAGCAGGATTGGGTGGTGAATCCCTGTGGTGAAGGACCTGAAAGGATGAAGAGTCTCCAGGCAGCACACTCGAGCCTACGTCAGGGGCTTCACAGGAGCCTGACAGGCGAGACTGAGGATCCGATCGGACGACAGAGGCTCCGTCGACCGACTTACCGGACCCGATTGGCTTATCGGTCATGACCGTATACCAGTCGACAGGGTCGGAGGGCAGTGCTGGGAGAAGGAGACGCAACAGATACCTCGAGAGAGGCTACCCCTGGCTGCCTGCTTACCTCAGCAGGAGGGGGAGAAGGCCCAAAGAAGCGGACGGGGTACCTGAAGAAGTACTCACGGTTTTGGAAGCTGGTCTTCCACGTGGTGACAGACTCCTCTCCCGGTGCTTCTCCTTATCCTTTTTCCTCGGGGCCGGCAACGATGACCTTTCCCTTAACTCCTGAAGCTACTTTTCCATCGACACCAGCCATCGGGTGGGATGGTGGGCCTTGACGGTCCGCTTGCGTCTCGTCCAGGCGGCTTGATTAAAGGCCAGACAAATGGCACACGCATCTGAGTTGTGCTTGGGGCCTAGACACAGAAGACAGCGGGAATGGTCATCCCTGTGCAGGATTTGAGCTCCACACTCAGAGCACATCTTTTTAGTGTGAGCAGACATACAATCGGTCAGATGTTGGTTAGAAAAATCATCGTAGAAGTCAAAAAAGCTTTGAATGACACACGGCGTTTGATTGCTGTTCTTACACGAGAGCCAAAAGAACTGGAGGGCGGATGGGACCGCTTTTGTAGTCGGATTCGACGTCTTCATCACTCTGATGTCGGGTGGTCCCTAGCTCGATGATTTCTAGCTACAAATTTGCCGCTGGAACCCGGACGCCAGGTGGTGCAATCCTATATGTGAAGACCTACTGCAGGAACCCTCTCGAAGTCAGATCTTTAATTTATACTCTGAAATAATGTGTTTCTAATGCTGAATATTAAAGTCATTCCAAGATGCATAGTTCTACAGTTTGCAAATGTTGCAGTGCAACTCAAAGAATGTCTAGGTATGGACTGGGAAGCAAAAGGTGGGCAAGCCCCATCTGGAGTGACCAGTTCAGCATTATGGGTTCTGTAAGGGTGCCTGCTTATTCAGGATATGATGGCCAATGCCTGAAGAGAACGTTTACCCCTTGTTGTGGCTTGTTCTAATTTTGAGCACCAGTGTGCTCCATCGTAGCCAGTTGCCACACTGCCAAAGCTCTAAATCCTATGCCATATGGGAAATGTTCTAAGTTGTGGCCCTTGCCACTAGAAGAAATAGTGTGATCTGTTGTGGCCATTGCCGCTTGAAGATGTGTGTTTCAATTGAGGCTATGCCGTTGAAAAGGGTTCGAAGTCCTATGCAATATGGGAAGTTTAGAGTTTCTGTCTGCTACAGTTGTTCTGCATTGCCTTGTGCCATGAAGTGTAAACCCCCGGGGGTCACCCTTTGCTTTTGTGCATCAACTTTGGAATAAAGCCACACTGTAGAACCCCAACCTGGTTTGGACAATCTTGTTACTGCTTCCTGTGTGGAATTACTGGGGTACACCTCTAGAAGTTCAGACCTGGCACAGCCCCTGGAAAAGTTCTCTCCTCAGGACCTGGGTTTAGAAATGGTCATTTTGTGTTTCAGTAACGCTTAGTGCTTTGTACCCCCACCTTCTCTTTCCCCTAGATAGAAAAATATGGGAGGTGTGCTTACCAGTTAAACAAGTGGCCAGTGGGGGGTTACATGCATTTCCTGGGATGCTCAATCCTCTACTTCCTGCTGGACTACCGATGCCCAGGGTTTAGGAGTAAACCCAAGTCATCTACGGGCACTGTTTCTGCTGTGCCAACAGGGCAGCTTAAATGCCCTTGTTTATTACATCTTATTTAAAACTTGCTCCCTATAAATACATTTTTACAGTACTTATTAGGCAGCAAAAAACCCACCCCACCCCCCAAAAAAAAAAAATATGAAATGTAGTGGTCTGGACAAGTTGTAAACATCTCCATATCAATCTTGGAACAGTACTATATTTTCTCCGCCCTGTGATTCACGCAGCACCTCCTAGTCTAATGACTAGCTTCACATGGGAACAGAATGTATGAAACATACTAGTCACAAGATAAAATGTGAACATATGAAAACAGGAAAGAAAGATGATCTATGGGCCAGGGAGATGTTTCCCCCCCCATCAACTCAGGCTTACCCACTTAAACCTTTCTCCTGGGGATGCTCATTTAGTCCTACTTTAAAGATAAGACACTGGAAAGAGAAATATTGGGTTGATATTTATTTGAACCATGTTCAATGAGAACTAAACTGTGTCCAGTAATTTGACAAACTGGCAAGTCACACTAAAGCTACATTATCTTGGGTTGTTACGTGGGACAGGATTTCAGCGGGCAATCAGCCTGAAGTGAAATGATGGATGTGGTCAGATGCTGCAAATCTGCAGGGATGACGTTAGCAGTATTAACTGGAAGTAAATGAACTTCACCATAAAAATAAGGATGGGGGAGAGAGAGAGACTGGCTCTTGCTTCAATCTTAGTTGTTAGGGCTGAGGTAATGTCCTTTTACTGTAAATTAAACTCAACAGGAAATGGACAAGTCAACATAGGAAAGTCTTGTACACCAGAATGCTGCTAAATGGAAAAGTACAGGACTATACAAGCCCAGGTGCAATTGTTTCATCATATGGGCTGGCCTTTAGCTTACACATAAAAATACTACACTCCGTTATTCCTTATGAAACATATCTACTGTTACTTGTTATACCAATTACTGCACTAGCAGCCAAATAAAACCCAATATAAGCCAATGATTAAGCACAGATCAAATTCTTACAAGACAATGGGCCCAATTTTGAGGAGTTTATTGCCACCTGAAACTGCGATGTCCCCCCACCATACATCCATGACCGTGGTGCAATGCTAATGACCAATCTAGATGTTAAGAGGCACAATAAAGGACAGCACCAGCTAATATCCCAGCAAGCACCCAAAATACTCCATAAAGTACTGCACGTCACAATGCTACCATGTATCACTAATTCTGAAGTGCTGGAAACATACTCATCAGACCCATGTAGCTGTGCCCTCCCCGTGCTGCTTCAGTCCCTCAGTTTAGTCCCCCACACCAGCACAGAACTGCCCTGGTGGCCCAGTCGCATCTCCTTTCCTCATTTCACCCAAGCAACTAGTCGTCTTGTGGCATCCACAACCCACATCGTATCCTCAAAAGCATATCTGGAATTGTTTCTGTTCCCCACCTACTCCCCAGCCTATGGTCCACCAGCTGGCTCCCTGTCCCAATACGTCAGTGACTGAGGTTCCAAGGGCCACTGTGCATCCAGCATGCTGTCTGTATAGATGCCTGTCTCAGATCCTGTGCACCCACAATTCAGCTGAATGGGAATAGTTTGCAGGGCTGCAACCTTTGAATCTGCACAAAGTGGTGTTTGCAACCATTTTGCACTGGCCAGTGTAATTGGGAAAGTGGTCCAATATTTATATAGTTTTCATTTTAGCTTTTTAGTGTGTGGTGTAACATCTCCATGTCCCCAATAAATTCAACTTTGCAATTAGGATAATGGACAGCAAGTAAAGTCTTAAGAGAAGTTCAGGAAGAAAAGCCAAGAAATTTGTTTTAAGCACCTTTTCATTCAAACTATCTTAAAGTGCTTTACAATCAAGGAGAGAGAGAGAGAGACAGACACACGGCTGCTGCAATTTATAGTGGACAAGGAGATTCAATTAGCATACAAATAGATATGGGAGGGAGGGAACGAGACTTTAGAAAGGTAAGGGACTTTCTCAGAGCCACACAGTAAACAAGTGGCGGTTGTTGGATTTAAACTTCCCGCTAGGTTCAACAACCTACAAACTAAAGCTGACAGCATGCATAGTCCAAATATCACAATAACCGAGTTACATAGCATACTGCAGCTGGAATACCCATGTTCACAATGCAAACTAGGTGCCATATACCGGGGTATGTGATGGCAATCTCTGCAGGAAGGACTGCAATTGCACTGATGCACTAACCAATCCTTGAGCACCTCAGCTGCTCCTGCCCAATATCTTGCATGCTGCAAGTGGTCCTAAAAGAGGAGAAAGATTACCTATTAGCTATGTACAGTACGATGGCTCTGCTGTAGGAACCAACCCCTTGCTGCGACACAAGGGAAATGAATTCCCCAAGAAGGGGCTCTACTATGGGGTGGGTAGCAAGTCTCCCAGTTGGTATCTGATGTGTACAGGGGCAAGTGGTGGGGGAGAACAAAAATAGTGAATAAATATATGAAATAGAAGAATAAAAAATAAGGCAAGGATATTTTCAAGAAATTCTGGAGGGGAGCCGGCCCGTCGGCGCAGCGGTGGGATTTCCGCTTGCGACGCCGGCGACCCAGGTTCGGGAATGGATCCGGGTCGGAGGATCGAGCGTCCGTCGGACAGCCTCCTACTCCGGGGAGGATCGGCAGCACTGCGCGCTGGGGACACCTGGTGGAGATCGGGAGTTCCACGAACCGACGCTGACGTGGGAGGCTGGGCGGACGCTGGCGCCATTGCACGTCCCCGCCTCCTCTGGGGAGAAAATCAGGTGGAAAAGATGGCGGGCAGGACCACCGATCAATGAACCCTCCCTGGAAAGCCTCACATTGCGCCGCTGCTGACGGACCCGACCAGTCACAGTTCGGGTCACGAAGGTACTAGCCACCATCCGGAGACAAGCCGAGGGTGACAGAGGGTCCTCAGCAGCAATTGACGGCGGTAGAGGTCTCCGGGGGCCATGACCAGGGCAGATGGAAGCCGGTGGTCCTGCCAGGAAAAAGGGCAAATAAAAAAAAAAATTCTGGAGATAGAAACTTACCAGTAACTAGATCTTTGAGAGAATCTCTCCTATAGCAGCAGTATCTACTGAAGCTGCCAGAACCAGGACTCGGTGAACATTAGTGTGCTGAACCACCTGCACCACCTTCATGTGGTTGAAATATGACCTTGTGCGTACAGACTGTGTGCATGGAGTGGACATGTCCAACTGCCTCAATTTTGGCCAGAGAGGATGGCGGTCTACGGCAATATCCTTACTTACAATGTGAGGCTATTTCCTTGATAGGTTTCTGTTACACCAAGTATGGCAAACAGCTGCCAGGAAAAAGTTATCAGTCATGCCACCCGGAAATGGCTACCTCTGTAGCCTGTTTTTGCTTTACATCAGCATCACAAATTTGCAATGCAGTTACATAGCGTAAAATCCATACATTTACAAAACACCATAGTTTAGAGATCACTTCCTAGGGGAAATAGAATAGGGTTTCAAGGCTTTACTCTGTATATACACTGTACCCAGTCTGACCAACCAACATAGTAGAAAAGCAAATGTACTTTGCTGGAAATACTGCTGTAGAATTGTGGGGCTCAATGGAGATGATATCTTGAAAGAAAACCAGAATGTTATTTACCAGCAACCAGAATGAGAGAACTCTCCATAAAGCCACCCTAACTCAACCCCCCATCCCCCTAGATGAGGTGTGGTGTCTGTCTTGTGGAGTCTCTCTATGCCTTCTAAAGCTCCCTAACAACTGGCGACAGACTCTCCCCATGCCATAGTTTGACAAAATGACCAAAGACAGTGTCTGTACAAATTTTTCTTTCTTTCTCTTGGAAGTTCCATGAACAGGAAGAAAGGTGATGGAATTTATCAACCAGAGTCCATCAATATAATATTTTAGCTGGCCCAGTGGCGCTGAGGGCTGAGGCACTGGATGCCTTACCTCGTACCACACCGGCGACCTGTGTTCGGGAACGAGCATGGACCGCCAAGGGTCAGCCGGGGAGGAGAAGGATGGGCGCCCAATGGCTGCTCTCCTTCTGGGGTGTCCGCAAGCTCCCACCACAATACTCTCGCCACCTGGGGTGCTTGGGTGGAAGGCGAGAGCAGGAAACGTAGACATCAGCAGAGGGGCGAGCACGGAGGCGATCTCCTCACTCATTGGCCCTCATTGCATGCTAACACCTGGGGATGAACAAGGAAACAACCCCCAAGGCAACGACTCCTCGCTGCACATCCTCGGCTCACTGGGGCAGACTCCATTGTGCAAATCCACTTCCGTAGCAAAGCTGTTGAGGAAGTAAGTGGGGTCTCCTCCTCACCCCACCCCGGGGGGGTCAACTGGGCATCTAGGTCAGAGGGGAAGTGGAACTGCGTACTCTAGGGGCAGATACAGACGATGAGGCTGGTGCACATGGGGCAGTGTGAGAAAGTGGAGAAAGGGGGCAGTAATGTGCAAAAATGCAAAGTCAAAAAAATATATATATACATAATATTTTTAAATCTGTAAGAATAACTGACTTTGGGCCCCCACAGATTTTCTCCCTCAGGAAGTTTTGGATTGCCTGTTGCAATTACAGCTCAAAACAGAAAGTTGAGAGCAATTAAGTAACACTAAGTACAGATTTGCTTCTGCTGCTGCCCAGGCAGGTGCATTCAAGAAAGTGTGAGCTTCCCAGTTTCCTTACCCTGAGCCAAGACTGAGGGGGCTTCGGACATCTGCGAACTGTCCTACAATAGCTCATGGGCTGTCGAAATGAACTTCCATGATGTGGTGCGAGATTTCACCAGGTATGTTGGACATATATCAGCATGACTGGCACAGAGGTACTGGGGCTTTTAATTTAAAACAAGCCCTGTCAATGCCTTCTCGCAGACTTACTGGTTATCTACCACTTCCCCAGGACAAGCACAGTGGTTGGTGCTCTGTAATGTCAGTCATGCACTAAACTGCAGGAGGAAGTTGGCATAAGGGTGGACCAGGGCTTTTTCCTCCCGTCCCTGGTTTTCTCCCCAAAAGTGCCAGTGTACAGTGACTCACCTCCCTGCATACAGTGGCATGCATGCCTAGTGTTCAGCAGCAGAACCTCTCCCCAGTCTAGGTGCCCCAGCTGTGCCACCCGGGACCCACCCAAGGGTCAGTCAAGTCCCAGGATGCAGTGTCCACCCCTCCCCAAGACAAGAGGGCAGTCCTTGGGTTTGCCAATCCTCCCTCCCCTGGCCCTGAGTGACCAGAGTTCATTCCCAAGCTTGTGTTCCCAACTTAGTGAGTGGTTGCACTACTGAATCGGTTATGCTGTGACATTTTTGACCAACCACGATTTGCCATAATTACCACCAAGTAAAGTGCCTGGCTGTGAGAAACAGATTTTTTTTTGTCCCCAAGAGCCAAGTATAGTTTGTCAGTCTTCTTCTGGATTGTAGGCAGGGAGCAAGGTTGCTGCCAAGGCACATTTGTTGCTGACTTTAAACCTGTGAAAACAGGAGGTATCAACAAAGCAGATGGAAACTACAAGAATTCAGAGGTTTTTTTTTTTTTTTTTTAAAGTTATCTACCTCAGCAGTCTAAAAATTCAACACCTCTAGCACTCTGCTCTGGATGATAAAGTCTACTTCCATGGTATCAGTACTGTGATGACAATAGGGACTCCGAGTCCATCGTGCCTACCCCTTCAGCCACATGACTATCCATTTGAATATGGACACACATCCAGGCTCATCCACAAGAATGCTACCCCTACGCATGCTGTAATCCTCCCCCCCCACCAAGAATCTGTCTTGTAGTATTTCAAAGCCTGAACTGTGCTAGCTTGTGTAGGCCTGGTGCCATCTACCAAGAGGGCTACTACCCCTGCCTGGGTGGCCACTAATGAGGTTGAGGGGCCTGGGTTCCCATTTTGCTGTTACCAGGGGTTCTCTCCCAAGATGAATAAATAAAAAGCGTGGTGCCTCCACCAAGAGTACATTTTAAGTGGGTTTGAATATTAGCAGTACAACCTCCAAGGATGCTGTACCAACCCACCTCACCACACAGTCACCCCAACACACGGACACCATAAACCAAAACCCCCAATTTTAACACTTTGCGTTTAAAGACTTAAACTAATAACATGCTCATGAGTCAGAATTTTTCCAAAACAGTAAACCATTCTTTTATTTACATGGGGAAGATTAGGAAATGGTAACTGGAGTAGAGGTTAAATAGTAAGGACATGTTTCAATTGGCATTCAGAAATTGGCATTCTAGAGCAATAGTTTCCCCAGTAGTTTAAAACATTTTTAATAACTGCAGCCACCAACCCTCTGATCTAGCTACCTGCAGCAGGTTTTCCCCCTACTAACAAACCCCAACTAGTACCAGTTTACCCCCTCTGTCCTCTGACTGGGTACCCAAGTATTTGTTGCAGGCCTGAAGTGCAGCTGTTGGCCAGCATCGGCACTCTTACTTTAAAATCCAACTACGCTTTCCTTTCTCTTTTATTACTTCAGCTCTTTACCATGCCATAGGGCATACATTGAGCACAACTATTTATAGCCCCCAGGTGCAGAACAATTCCTGCCTTTACTCATGGTTCTGCAGACAGTCTCTGGTGGCATGGTGACTGCGCCTCTGGGGAAGATGGAACAGCAGAACCTTGGAATCATTTGGATTTGAAGAGACTGGATAGATGCAGCAGGCACTCTGCAGACTGGATCTTCCGGCTTGCTTGGAGGTCTTGCAGCTTGTCCCCTTCAGCCTGTTTCCAGGCCAGATGCAGAGCATGAACGCAAGTCTTTCCAGGCCACAAGGAACCCAGACCCAGGAGTGACCCCATGGTCTGGCTCCCCAATGGATCAGAATGCCCTAGCACTCAGGCCCGTGCCTCCCTGTGGCCCAGCAGACCCCACTTGATATGAGGTTGGCAAGTTCCCTACCTGGCCACAGGTGGCAAAATGAGCAGATTCTCAGTCTCTCAGGCTCAGCTCAAGTTGGCAAATTTTAAATTAGAATTTTAAGAAAACATCCTTCAGCCACACTACCATCACGGCAGCCATGGCCCTTTTTCTTACAGATCACAATCTCTGGCTTCCCAACGAGCACAGTGTCTCAGTGGGACTTGGGCAATCATATTTGGCTCCTCCAAGGACCCTGAACTCACCCTTGACCAAAACCTTTCACTTCCCTTGATGGACTCAAATCCTTTTCCTCACCATGCAGGTGCTAATAGATGCAGAAGAGGCTCTCTCGCCAACCTTTTTGAGCTACCTGGTTTTACTGGCCAAGCCTCCACGTGTCCAGCAGACTCCCATACCAAGTGTCCATACCAAAACCAGTCCATTTTCCATAATCCGTTTTCTAAAACCAGAACCATTCCTTGAACCTTTTGTCCTATCCTTTTCCTTAAGACGCTGTGTCATACCAGGGTCAAACAGACTTTTTCCTTTCTTGAACCTTTCCTCCTTGTTTCTCACTATTCAGGTGCAGAATTAAGATAGCCATTTCTCTTAAAAACCTTTACTGAAGACCTTCATCACTGTGGTGTAGCTCCTTCCCACAGCAGCCTTTTGCAGACCCTTGCAGCTCTCTGCTGAACTGCACACCCGGACTCTTTGCTCCAAACTTCTTCCAACATGGGGACAGACAGATGGCAACCCTCAGGCAGGCCTTTCCTAAACCTTGCAGCCCCATGTTCCATATGAGGGGCTGGAGCACTCCCTCCTTCTGGAGGAGCTCCTCCCGAACTGACTCCAGAACCAACAATTCTTTTCCTTTTGGGAGCTTTCTGCAGCTCCTGATTGGCCAAAATCCTTATCCTTAACAGAAAATTAATATGTATGAGGCTCTCTCGACACCTGATTGGCTTGGCAAAATGGCACCAAGAATCTCCCCCCCCCTTTTTCCTCCATAAGACCATTTACTGTCCCACAAGTCCTTGGCAGCAATCCTGGCTCTCCCATTGGCTGAAACAGGGGACAAATCTTGCTAACATGGCTTTTGAATATCAATTTCAGACACAGTTCACCAATGTCCTCACTTTCATGTCCTGGTGCAGCCGTAACAAAACTATTTTCCCAATGCCCAACAGTTTCAAAGCAGGCCCTGTGCCCTGCAAAGTGACTGCACGCTAACATTTTCATTAAATCCTTTTCCCATCACTGCTGCAGTTTTAAACTGTCCTCAGGCAGCCTACTGCAGTTTATACACAGTCCCAACTCCACTCCCCTGGTGCAGCCACAGTAGACACTTATTTAACTTTTGCCCCAACGTCTTGCAGCCATCCCTTCCCTTTAGCACACCATTTCACGGTTTAGCATTTTTATTTTCCCTCTTGTCTGTCGCTGCTGCCGTTTTACACTCTCCCCAAGCAGCCTTCCTTATTCATATTCCCCCAGGCCTCATTAATATTCATGAGGCTCCACCTGATTCACAGCACTCATTAGCGCTCTTCAACAAAATGCTGCTGCGACTTTGTGACAGGGTTGAACAGGGCCTTGTCCCAGCTGTTATGGAGAAAGTTTTTTTTTTTTTGTATCATATTTTTGTGGACAGACAATAGCTTGTACATTCACATAGCATTAAAAGAAACATAGCAGGCATATCACATGCAGCAGGTTAATACACGTGACATGAAGTTAAATTTCCCTTTGTTACTTATACCAGACAGTCAATTTCTGGATTTTTTTTTTTTTTTTAAACTAGGTCTTTGTACGTCAGTATGTGTTCAACCTGAACCTGTCACCACTATAAATCTATGTACTATCTGCCATTGTCAGTAGATTCACTGTCACAGACAAGCTAAAAGGAACTGTCAGTTTAAGAAAATTAGAGTAAAATTTCAAAGCAAACAAACCATAAATCAAAAACCACATGGCTGGAATCTAGTATCTGAAGAATATTCAGGTATCTAAATAATACCATACTCTCTAATGTATTTTCCTGTTATATGGCTGCTTCATCCCCGTAAGCTGGGTGGTACAATGTTTTGTTTTATCTCCACTTGTAAAGGTCGTAGTGTCCTCCTCCCACCCAAAGGAGAGTTTAAAATGCAATAATCCATTTCTATTCTCTCCTTTTCTATCTCTTCTTGGTCTTGTTGCACAACCAGATTTTCTCATGAGACCTAGGTCTTGATAGCCCCAATGGTCTTGCAATTCTGTCTCTCTCTTGCTATCTCTACCTTCTCTTGCTGTTCTATCTTTTCTCCCCCCTTGCATATCTGCAGGTATAGAAATACAGTATATGCAAATCATTATGTGGAAATGTAACTGATATTGGGATCCCTTTGTTTAGAAATATGTAGTTTTACTGTTGAAATTGTATATAGTTATACTGTTGAAATGATTGCAAAAAGCTGTTTGGAACTCAAGGGGTTAACCTGTTTGCAAACTCTCAGAAGCTGTAACCAAGAGGTCAGTTCTGGGTCAATGTTCTTTTTGCTGCACTTGTTGAAACTTACAAGAACACTATGCGAGACGGATGTTGTTTTAACGAGTGGGTATTGCAAAGACTTATAAAAACAGAGCTGCAATTTCTTGCAAGAGAGACACACACACACACACACACACACACACACACACACACACACACAGAGAGACTGGGACTGAAAATGAAGAAACCCAGATGGACTTTCTCCATTTATACTGCCTTTGTAAATAGTTATACTGAACCAGTTTATTTTATTTTACTGTTAATAAATCACTTGTTGTGAATTTTACAAGTACTCCTCGTTTTTCTATGCCTCTTGACCAGTGCATCGATGCCAGATTTCTAACTTGACTCCTCCAGGTGTCCGGTCCCTGATTAGCTTACTAGGGGACGGGACCACTGGCGAGGCACTCGTATGGCCGAAATTAAAACGTGCTCCTGCGCATGTGCAGGCCACGAGAAATGCACATAAGTGCAAGAACACCACAATGGCTCCGCACTTAAGCTCCTTCGGCCCATTCTGAGCTAAAAAAATAATGCGGGGGCCAGAGGGAGGATCCAGGGACAAATGGGGACTCTGGCACAACGAGATATGTGCCAGAACAACGGGCGGACACTATGGTGAAAACTGGGAGATTGGGGCAGCCCCGAGGGGGCAAACCGGTAAGCCCCCCAACAGCGGGTTACACTTAAACAACCTTACTGGCTAGGCATATATGGGCATTACTCAAAGATCCTGCCACTCTTCTAGAGTTTTACTCCTCTTCATACTCAAGATAATATAAAGTTAAGAGGGTTTCCTTAGTGGAACAGCTGGGAACTTCCACAGCTTGAGTCACCACAATAGCATACCTCAATAACTGCAGGGGTTATAAAAATACTAAGAAACATAACAGAGGACATTTTGTAGGCAGAAAACACACATACGTCCAAGTAGTTTGCTCTGTTTCTGCCAATGCCACACCAGCCTAATGCTGAATAGCCCCTGATATGCCCCCTGGTAGTAGCTCAGATTCCCCCCCCCAAACGTAACTGCCTCACTTTCTCTATCCCAGTGTGTGCATCCCATCGTTCGAGCCCACCATTGTTCCATTTCTTCGCTGCAAAAAATACTTCTTCCCATCCTTCTTGAACCCCTTCCCCATGCACACATGCACGCTTATAGCCATGACCCTAGAAGCACCCTTGCAATGCTTAAATATCTGTTAGTCTACCATGTTTATTCCACTGATAAATGTCAATGTCTTGATCATGTCCCCAAGCTCTTGACTAGCCTCCAATGAAACACAGAAACAGACACTGATGGCAGATGAGGACTGCTTGGCCCACCTAGTCTACCCATTTTCCCTACCTACCTACCTTAACACCGCAGACCCTACTCGATCTCAGGCCCCCCCCCCACATGCATTCTTGAAGCCAGTTACCATTTTTGCCCCACCACCTCCACTGGGAGGCTGTTCCAGGCATTCACCACTCTTTCTGTTAAGAAGTACTTCCTCACATCTGTCCAGTCTCTCTCCCCCTCCAGCTTCATAGCATGTTCCCCCATTCTTCAGCATCTTTTTCCCTGACAAATGCTTCCCTCTCGAACCTTATTTATACCCATGAGGTATTTGAAAGTTTCTATCATATCCCCCCTCTCCTTTCTTCCAGGGAGTACATATTGAGGTCCTTTAGTCTTTCCTCACAGGGCTTGTGATGCAGACCCTGCACCATTTTGGTTGAGTATGTGTTAAGGCTGCCTAGACTCTCTTCACATGTCATTTTCTGCTGACATTGAATTATCCAGTTTATCTTTCTCTCTGCACAGATTTCAGCTTATTCCTGTCCCTTTTCAGGTAAGGGCTCTAGAATAGAGTGCAATATTCAGGTGTTGTGTTACCTGGGATCTGTACAGGGGCAGAATCAACTCCTTACTCTTATTGGAAACCCCTTAACTATACAGTCTAGCACTTTAGCAAGCAAAAGAGAAGTAGCTCCGGGATACTAGTGCTCTTGGTCATACGCAGCAACTACAGAGGCAAAAAAAAAAAAAAAGACTTGCCACTGATCACCAAACAGTGGACAGTTCTTCTAGTGTGAAAAATACTTACTTCTTAATTCAGTTGGTGCCAAAAAAACATTAAGACTGTCCTGAGCAGTAACCCATCCAATATATTTCAGAAATATAGTTTGCTAGTTATGTATTTGTTAAATTCTTTTATTGAATTGTTACATGGAATGAAAGTTGCTTTTTGGAAGGTTGACTTTTTTTTTTTTAATACAAACATATGAACATACAAAACTGCCAGCAGATAAAGGTCTTATGGTCTATCAAGTTTGCTCGATGGCGCAGCTAGCAGCCCTTATACTGCAGCTGCCCCTCCTTCTTCTCCAGTGACTGTCCCCCTTACCCTGTCCCATCCCATTTTGAAGCAGCCAGCTACTCTACAGGATACCACTTATTCTGGCAATGCGTTCCACCCAAACTCCCTCTCCATAAAAAAGTGTCTCCTCATTTCCATCCTGAACCTTCCCCCTTAAATAAATTTGTGTTTAAAAAAAAAAGAAATATAATTTGCTTTATCAAAGGCAAAACTGCAACAGCATTGTTCTGTTAAATATGATATTTAAGAGGGGGGCGTGGCCAGCAGCCGAGTGGAGAGCAGCTCTTACTAACAGCTCCACACCATGGACTTTGATTTAACTTGAAAAACTGTTAAAAAAGTGCCAATAACTGTTTTAAAATACTACCGGAGGATTTAACAGCTACTGCAGATTACGTATATGCCAAAAAAGTTTCTTCTAGCACAATGGGGTGCAATAAAACAATGACTGGAAGTGAGGGGGCCAGGCCAAAATAAACTCGTGCAGGCCCAGAGAAGTAGAAGTTTTCAGATGCCAGTTCTACTCAGCCCTCAAATGTGGCACTGTTGAAAGCCATCCAAGGCTTGGATAAAAGATTGATGAATTGAAATTCCAAATGAGGAAACTGATGCAGAGGCCGGAAGAGTCGGATACCCATAGGGCATCCAGACCGGCAATGGAAAGGATAGAAACAGTCCCAGAGGAGAAGAAGCAATACATGTTAAGCAAATGGGAGATGCAACATATTCCAGACATGAAGGAGGAGAGCATGACTGGAGAGAAACTGGGAGACAAGGAGGTGGGAGAGGAGACCCCCTTCAGCAGGGGGGTCAGTACCAAGGATGGGGCCCTAGCTAAAGGGGACCCACAGAGAGCCTCTGGAGGCAGAGGTACTATTACAAGGGGGGAGGATGGCGGTGTGGGGAAAGGGGAAACCATCAGGGCCAGGATAAATGGTTCAGATAAGAGAGGGTTAAAGGGGACACCTATTCAGAGGGCTCTGAGTTATGTGGGCAAAATAACGAGGGAGGCAGAAAGGGGAGGGTGACAAGGGGGTCTCTAATAAGGCAGGAAGACTCCCATGGAATTGAGATCACGAATAAAGGGGGATGGGGGGCTGAGAGGGCATAGTGGAGGTAACCATAAGGATGATGGCGGTGTTAAGGTTCTGTTATTGGGAGAGACTATGATTAGGGGTATCCAGTGGGAGGGACGGGGGGTTGGATGCCATAGCCAGGTGAAGGTAGTAGTATCTCTGGGCTGACAGTGCACAGAGCAAAGTTCATAGTGTGTAAATGGTTAGGGATTGTGGAGAAACCGGATTTCCTGGTGCATTTGGAACTAACAATCTAGAGGAAATAGCTTTGGAAATCAAGCAAGGTTCCAAGAACTTGCCAGGTTTGTCGGATAATGGATGCAACATTTCCTTTTGGAGGAATTCCAGTACCAAAGGCCTCAGTGGAGAAAAAATGAAGACTCACAGAGGTTAATGACTGGCTCAGGAAGTGGGTGAAGAGAGTGGGTTGGGTGTTAGGGAACTAGAAAGAGGTTGGGAGGATAAGGGACTGTATGCCAAGGACAGGCTTCATCTTGCCCCATTAGGGAAGGAGTCCTCAAACAGGGATGGCTGACTACATTCAAGAAGGTGGGGTTTAAACTTGTGGGGGAGGGATAAGGGAGGGCTGACAGAAGCCTCTCCTCCCAGATGAGGGAGTAGCCTTCAAGCCCAAGGGGAGGAGAGAAACAGACTGGGGTGGAGGTGTCAGGAGGAGCAGAGGAGGATGGAGTATAAGGAATCTGGGTGGGGTTCGAACAAGGGGATCAGGGATAAGAGGTGGGGCTGGTGTTAGTAAATGCCAGGAGCTTGGGAAACAAGTTGCCAGAGTTTCAGGCCATGCTGTTCGAGGGGGGGTGGATGTGGCAGCGGTCACAGAGACGTGGGCCAACAAAAACCATGACTGGGACCTAAACTTGCGGGGGTACACTATGCTTAGGAAGGATAGAAAGGAGGGCAGAGAGGGTGGACTGGCTATGTTCATTAGAGATGACATAGAAATTGCTAGGGTAGAAGAGGCAGAGGGAAACGTGGAGGCCTTACGGGTCACCTTATGATCCCCAGCAGGAGATAAGGTCAAGCTGGGTGTAGTATATAGGCCCCCCGGGATGAGTGATGTTCTAGAGGATGGTTTGCTGGACAACATCATTGCCCAGTGTGGACCAAAAGGGAAGGAGTAGATTGATAGGGGACCTTAATATCCAGGTACAAACTGGGGAACCATGTCCTCTAAGGTGGCCAAGGAGCAGAGGCTGCTGGACGGCTTCCAGGATGTGTTCTTAACACAGCATGTGATGGAGCCCACAAGGAAGGGGCATGTCCGGACGTGGTTCTGGCAGATGGGGATCTGGTAAGGGACCTGGTTGTAGAGGACCCCCTAACTGGGAGGCGACCACAATACTGTCTGGTTTCAAATAAGCATGGGGGAGATCTAGGACACTGGCAGTGGACTTCAGGGGCAGACTTTGTGGGCATGGGAAATATTCTCAGGATCACTGAAGGGATTACATCAATGACAAGTGTGGAAAGGAGATGGGAGGTCATAAAACAGGGACTTCATGAGGCAGTCAGGATCTGCGCTAAGTTGAAGCGTAAAGGAGCAGGTCACATAAACCATGCTGGTGGTCCAGTGAGTACAGGTAGCGGTCAGAGAAAAGAAGGCGGCCTACAAAAATATAAAACAAAGAGGATAGGGATAAAAAGGAATGTACCATCTTGCATCTAGAAAAGTCACCCAGATGGTGAGGAGCAAAGTCCAGTAAAGAGCAGCAGCTGGCACAGGGGATACATGGAGGGAAAAGGGTTCTTCGGTACATTGGGAGGTGTAGAAAAACTAAGGGCCATCTCAGCAGATTGAGATCAGAAGGAGGGTGGGTGGAAGAGGAGAGGACCAGGCAGAGGTATTTAGCCAGTACTTTGCCTCTGTGTTCACTAGGGAAGGGATGGGATATCTACAAGCAAGGCATGATGGGGATAAGGGAGTGAGTGGGATCAGGGAGCAACAGAAATGGAGCAAGAGGTACCCAGGGGTGTCACATCTGGATAAGGATAAAAAGGCCAGTAAGGTGGAGGGGACGGATGATTCTATCTCCGCCAAAGGGTGTGGTTAGCCTCAAGGCCCTAAAGAAAGACAATCTCCTGGGCTGGATGGCATTCATCCGAGTACTATATGGGAACTGGCGGACATACTGGCTGCACCCTGGCGAGCTCTTTAACAGGTCACTTGAGACAGGGAGGGTACCTAGGGATTGGCGAGAGGCACATGTGGTGCCAATCCATAAAGGGGGGGGGTCAAGAGAAGCACCAGGTAACTATAGACCCATCAGTTTGACCTCGGTGGTGGGAAAATTAATGGACAGTATACTAAAGGAACGATTGGGGATGTACTTGGAAGAGGTGGGAGGTCTGGATAGTCTGCAACATGGGTTTGTGCCAAGTAGATCATGTCAAACCAATCTTGTGGAGTTCTACGAATGGGTAAAATCAGAACTGGACAGGGGAAAGCCTGTGGATGTATTATTCTTGGACTTCAGCAAGGCGTTTGACTCTGTCCCCCACAATGGTCTGGTGGAGAAACTGATGGGGTTAGGAGTAGGCCCTTTGATGGTCAGATGGATTGAAAACTGGCTAGCTGGACTCACCCAGAAAGTGAGAGGTCTGTGGGGAGCTCTCGAACCCTGAGAGAGGTTGGTAGTGAGGTACCACAGGGACTCGGTCCTGGGTCCGATCCTGTTTAATGCATACATATCAGACATCAGGAGGGCATATAGTGAAATGAGTCTCTTCACAGATGACTCCAAGATGAGAGCAGTAGTTGAGGGAGAAGAGGGGAGGTTGGCCCTGCAAGGACCTGGACACCCTGGAAGCTGGGCTCACACAGGTAAATTTCCAATATCACCAAGTGCAAGGGTTGCATCTTGGTCGGAAAACCCTAAACACAGGTACACCCTGGGAGGGGAGGCACTGGAGGCCTCAATAGGGGAAAAAGACCTAGGGGTCATGGTGGATGCATGTATGAATAACTCTGAGCAGTGCAGGAGAGTGGCTAGCAAGGCGAACAGTATGTTGGGATGCATCGTAAGGGGGATCACCTCTAGGAGCAAGGACCCCGGCTACATACAGATTCAGCACACCCACAGAGCAGGGCCGTTTCAGCGGTTTTAGGCTCGGTAAAGGAGAGAGACTATGTATTTCGAGAAGCCAGGAGATGAGGCACATCACTGTGGCAAGGAAAGCTAGTACCCATCTTCCCTAACCTTAGTTTCTCCATTAGCCAGCACCGCAAGACTTTCGATGGGGTCTGTGCAAATTTAAGGCAATTAGGGGGTCCATCATGTACTCCTGATGCCTGCGAGTCTGAAAACATCATATGGGGCAAAAACCTATCACTTTGGAGATCCAGTAGGTGCAGCAAAGCTACTAACTAAAATAGAGACCGACTATGGAGCACAGGGAACCGATTCAGAGTCTGAAGATTTATTTATTTAGCTTTTGTTGACCGGGTAAGTGCACTAGACAAATCCTGCCTATTTTCAGGCACAACCCGGGGGAGGGGGATACAGATGAATGCCAACTGACCTTGAACCAGATTAAGCTGTTGGTGGTATTTTTAGTGAATGAGGGAAATCTGGCCAGGACACTGGGGAAATTCCCCTACTCTGTGTGGGGGCGCTGTTGGGCCATGGATTTGTCCGTGGAATCCAGTCATTCTGCTGGTGTACCTGCAGGAGAGCAGAGCTCTGCTCCTGCAGGTCCAGCTTTGGAGCCTACTTTGTTGCGAGTGTCTGGAGGGGTACGTGCCATGCCTGTGGCTCCCAATGTACCTGTCTTGTCTTCACCTACTTTGTCTGCCTTTCTGCCTGCTGATGAACTCTGGTTGAAATCTCTCCTTGCTTCTCATCGGAATTAGGTACTGGCAGTGATTGATGCCATTAGTCATGTTGAGTCTTCCCCTCCTGGGTCACGGACTCTAGAGCCTGTATTGGATCATGTAGCGGCACAGCTTGACTTGTCTCCAGCCGCGGTACCTTCTGGCTCATCGGTGGTGCTGAGTCAGCGGACTTCTCCTGTTGCACCTGACACACTAGCATTGCACCGCACTGCGTCAGAGTTTGTGATTACTCCTGCTCTGGATTTGGCTGCAGCTTCTCCACTGTTTATTTCAGTGACTGTTTCACCTCTCTTCCCTGTGAGTATTGTGGTTTCTTGTCCTTCTGTATCGCCTACTTATGCACCGCTTGTTTTGCCTACCACGCCTACTCCTACAATAATACCCTATACCAGCCCCCTACCTAGCTCTTTGGAGGCCTCCCTATGCAATGCGGGCTGGAAACCAGGCGATTCGGGACATTGGATACCTGACCCTGCCCATAGCCCGATACCTGGCAGTGGTGGGCAGCAGTCTCCCTTAGCGGATTTACCTACGCTTACTCATGTTAACTTGGATTTGGATTTACATGCTGAGGATGTCCATCATCCTGTCATGAACACTACATTACTTACTAAAAGTCCTTCCTTGCCTCCCTCCTCTTCGGGTGATGAAGGCCCTAGCACTCGGGGCCCTGCTTGGGGTGATTAAATGGACACAGATGTCCTGCTCCCTGACCCTTCTCCTGACCCTGGGGAAAAGGCTAAATCAACTTGGGAGGAATTTCGGAAACGAGATGCATTTAGGAACCCCCCCCTCCACTTCAGCATCAGAATGCAGTCAGACTTCAGTATGTTGAGGGTCTAGACGTTGTTCCCGACCGTCTCTATGTGGGAAAGATTCTTTTATAAGGCTCGTTGGGCTTCTTCACAAATGAGATTTTTGCACCGATTTATGTATCTAGTTCTACCTTATATGAAAATCAGTTTTAAGACCCCTCAGGGGTTAGACTGTTTTTGGACAAAGTATGATGCACTCAAGTACTCTGCGTTGTGGCTTCCATTTTGAGCTATCCCACTTACCAGGCCATCTATTAAAAATGTTACAATTTTGTTTCGCAATGAAAATGTGGCAGCTTGTGATATCACACATTGGTAGAAACAACGCTGTGACATTTTAGGGTTGCCTCAGCCTATCTTTGACTCCGAGCATTTGTGGACTGGTGGTTGGCGATATAAAGTGAGACTTAGGCATACCAATGTTGGTCCCTTAAACCTGCCGAATAGTTTGTTTTTGGGACGGGAATGAGGTCATTACTTCTATGTGGGGCAACCTCGTAACTGCTTTAAATGTGGCTCCCCTTCCCATCTCAGTACAGCCTGTGATAGACTAAGGTGTTCCCTTTGTCTATCTTTTGGTCATGCTAGTACAGATTGTACTTCTGAGCTCAAATGTAACTTGTGTAAGGAACTGGGTCATGGTTTTAGATCCTGTCCCTGGGATTCCCACAGTTGTGAGGATTGCCCAGACCAGGATTTGATCCTTCTCAATGCCCAGAAGGATATCGCTGCTGTGAAATCCCCTGTATCCCCAGTAATGGTGACTTCCAGTCCCCCTTTGTTCCCATATGTTATTGTCCCTGATCCCCAGGATGTTTCTTTATTGTCTAGGTCTTCCCCTGAGCCTCCTTTACAGGATGTGCCTCAGCCTGTTGTCCAGGACCTTTCCCTTGCATCCCCCCCTCCTCCTATTGCAGCCCAGGACCCTGCTGAACCTATGCTTGTCCCCGACATGGATCTTGATAATATTATAATGCCTCCTCCTGAGCCTAGTGTTCAAGCAAAAAAGCGGGCACAAAAACAAACTAAAAGTAGAGCCAAGTTGGCTAAGGCATCTTCTCCTGGTGTCTCTGTTCCCTTAAGTAATCAATTTGAGGTTCTATCCCGACACATTCAATCTTCAGATATGGAAGCTGATTCTGATGCCTTCTCACAACCTGTAGTGTCCTCTGATTCTGAAAATGAAAAATCAAAGGAGTTTCCCCAAGATAGTCGGCCCTTATGGCTGGGGGTTCGACCCACAGGAGTACTAGACCGGTAAGGTTACCTGATTGTTTTCTCCCTTTCCTTTTCTAGTCCTCTTTAATGGCACGGCTTTCACCTCACTGTTGCCACCCTCAATGTAAACAGTGTTAAAAATGCTCGTAGGCGCCTTCTTACTTTTCAATGTTTGCATGATTTGACATATGATATTTGCCTTATTCAAGATACCCATCTTAATACCCTTTCTTTGGTTACTATGGCAAAGAAGCTTTGGCGCTGGGGTCCCTCCTTTTTTTCTCTAGGGTTGGAAACCTGTAGCGGTTTTGAGTTGTTTCAGGGTGATGGCTTTCATGTCACAAAACTAGTTGAGGTAGTTATGGCATGTGCCTTGTTATTGGATTTTGTCTATTTAAATACAACTTGGAGGTTAATTGTGATTTATGCACCAGTTACTAAGAAGGGTCGAGTGGAACTCTCATGTGGTGCAGCCCTTTTTGTTCACGTCTCGCTTTCTCATCTGGGGTGGTGATTTTAATTGTGTAGTGCATAAGTCAGATGGGGGGGGACACTGACTGACAAAGATTTTTGTGATTCTAATTGTCTCAATCAAGTTATTGCTCAGGGTCATCTTCAAGATGTTTATAGAGTTCGTCATTCTACTGGTGGGTGTACTTTTTTTTTTTAAAGGCTCCTTATCCACTAGGATTGATTTTCTTTTTGCCACTACAGCACTACAGGTAATTATGGCTCGAACTGTTCCAGTGGAGACTTTGGACCACATGGTGGTAACTGCCTCAATAGGGGTAGGCCCTCATACTAAAATGGGACTGGGATATTGGAAACAATTCTTTACTATTACACGATAACAAGTTTCTGGCCCAAGTACAAGATTTGTTGAAGGCTCGTATGTCACTATCTGGACTTTCAGATGACTTGTTAAGTTGGTAGCTTATCACTAAGTCTGAAATCTCTTCCCTGGCTAAAAGGGTGTCTAAATATGCTGCAGTGACTAAATATAAGAGATAATTGTCTTTAAGAATGCAGTTGAAAACTTTATATTCTGCTATACACTCACAGGGTTTACATTTGACGGCACAGGAGCAGAATGTTAAAAAAGAAATGGCGGCTTTACAATATACAAGAGCCACGTCCCTTTTGCATGAACATAGGGTCTGTTCTGCTAATAAATCTGGTTTAGGGGATGTGTTGGATTGCAGTCATAAGCGATCGGCAGATCGCCTTATAATGGAGGTTGTGAGTACTGATGGTAAAAGTTATATTGCATTCCAGGATATTTTGCAGGCGGTCTCCTCACATTTTTTGGATTTATATTCTGCATCAACAGCGGATCGCTCTGGTGTAGGGAATTTGCTTTCCTCTCTACATATTGCTCCTTGTTCAGATGTACTGTTACAGGCTTTAACTGCTCCTATCAGTAAGATGACGTTGTAAGAGAAATTTCTTGTTTACAAAATAACAGCACCTGGTATTGATAGTTTACCTACAGAATTTTATGAATCCTGTTGTCCTTTGATTTGTGAAATGCTCACAGTTGTGTTTAACTGGGCCTTGCAACAACAATCCCTTGATTTTCATTTCTGTACTTCAATTCAGATTTTGTTATATAAAAAAGGTAGTGGGAACGTACTTTCAAATTGGAGACCTCCAAGTCTCCTTAATACAGATTTTAAAATATTAATGAAGATATTGAATACCAGATTAATGTCCGTAGCGGCAGTCTTGATTTCCCTGCACCAGTCCTGTTCAGTTCCGGGTAGATCCATATATACTAACCTCCTCTTGCTTAGGGAATTAGTTGAACTTGGTAAATCTGATGTTAAGGGGTTTTCTTATGTACTTAGATCAGGAAAGGGCTTTTGACAGAGTACCGCATTGTTATTTGTTTCAGGTTTTACCAACGCCATGCGTATGCCTTGCCCTTGGTGAATGGTTACTTGGGTTCATATATCCCCCTTCCATAGGGGGGTGAGACAGGGCTGCCCTCTGAGCCCTTTACTCTATGTTTTTAGTTTGGATCCACTTTTACGTAATATTGCCCATGATGTACAAATTTCTGGTGTTGTTCCCCCTCGTGGTAACCTTGAGGCTAAGATTTCGGCTTATGCAGATGATGTCTGTGTTTTTGTTGCTGACTTGCCCTCTGGTGATAAGGTATTGCACCACTTTTCTAATTTTTCGGTTGTTGCGGGTTCTTCTCTTAATAAAGAGAAGAGTTTTTTTATAACCACTGCATACTAGAATTCCCTGAAGTCATGTATTTACAAGGTATTCCTATTTTACTGGGCCCAGTTCGAGTCTTAGGCCTTGATTTTGGTAAAGGTGATAATGCGTTTATTAATTGGTCTGCTAAGATTGCTGCGGTTAAGTCAAGAGTTGCATTATGGAAATCATGGCAACAGACTAAAAAGAAAAAAGTTATTGCCAAAACTTTGCTTCTCCCTTATTTTTTATATCTCAGTGCGGTATACCCCATTCCTTCTGTTCTGGAAGCCACTTTATTAGGTCTTTTTTCAAATTATATTGGGGGGGGGGGAAGAGTCTGAATCCCATTAATAGAGATGTGTTTTATCTTCCTCTTGCACAGGGTGGTCTGAATTGTGTAAATCCTGTCACTTTTTATTACAGTATTTTTTCCATTGGAATTTGACTGACCTTGGTCGTCCCCAAACTGTACTATGGGTGATTTATGCACATAACTGGTTACCTCGATTATTTTCAGATTGGCCAAGATTGAGCCTGAAAAATATACATACTTCCACCTATGCAGTTTATATCAGACCTGCGATAATGAAGCTTAATAGATGGAAGATACTTCGGGCTCAAGTGTTGTGCAAACCTAGTAAATATATTTACGGTGTCCTGCAGACTACGGCACATTCCATAGTCCCTGTTTTTAAAGACATTCCTGATTGTTATGTTGACAGTATACTTAGTCTAGGTGGAATCAGTTTATCCACCAAACTTCTGTGGGATGTCTTATGGCTTAGTTGTCATGGACAGCTCAATGTTAGAGGGAATTTAAAGCATAAAATGGTTACTGAAAGAACTTGTCTGAATCAGGAGGAATCGATGTCCCATTTTTTTTTTAATTTCCTGTCCCTTTGTGCAAGAATTCTGGTCAACCCTTTCTGCTCGCTGGAACCAGCCTTTTTGGCAGGCTGTTACATATGTAGAAGTTGTGTGTGGGGGGGGGTTACTTCATTGTACTTTTCTGGATGCTAGTGTCTTACAGCTTTTGTTTGCCATGTTTAAGTTTCATTTATGGCAAGTAAGATGTCACCTTACGCTGAGACAGTTACAGCACTCTCTACTTGATGTTCTTCAACACATTGAACATAACTTGTTACAATGTTATTCTGAACGCAAATATTTGCACAACAATGTATGGATTATGAGGTGTTAAGCAGTTCCTTTTCTGAAAGACAAGATAGGATGATTTACTTTCTCTGTGTTGGGTTGTTGCCTATTTCCTTTGATATGTTTTATTAGTTGTGCGTTTTGGTTCTGTGTTGTATTACTGTTTGCTGATTTACTGCTCTGTTTATTAATAAAAACCTTCCCCTACTCTCTTCGATAAGTGCCATGGGATCTTCAAGATCCACCTGAACTACCACCAATCCAGGCAGATGGGACCTCGGTTTAACGTCTCATCCGAAAGACGGCACCTCAGAAGTGCAACACTCCTCTCGTGCTGCACTACAGTGTCAGTACTAGGATATTAACCCAATTGCCAGATGTGGGAACTGAACCCACAGCCCTCTGATCTCCCTGCCTCAGAGGTGAGTGCTACCTACTGAGCCACTGACACTGATAAGATGAAAACAACACTTGAACATTGTGTGTTCGGATATGGTCTAACAAGCTGATCATCGGACGTTAGAGAACTGGTAGACTTTTTCTAACATACCACCAAAAAAGTACACTATTGTTTAAACTTACATAGAAACATAGATTTGGACGGCAGATAAGGACCACTTGGCCCACCCAGTCTGCCCATTTCCCTACCTATTGGATAAGCTGCAGATCCTAGTTAACCAGCAGCCTACTTCTTCCTACCCCAACCCCCTAGAATTGCCTTATGACTGTCCCATGCATGCTTGAATTCCACCACTATTTTTGACTCCACAACCTCCTCCGGAAGTCCGTTCCATACATCCACAACCCTCTTCATGAAAAAATACTTCCTTAAATTACCTCTGAGCTGCCCCCCTTCTATCTTCAAATTGTGCCCCCTTGTTCTTGCACACCTCTTTTTTGGAAAGATGCTACCCTCCCTCTTGGACTTTGTTGATTCCCTTGAGATACTTGAACGTTTCTATCATGTCCCCCTCTCCCTCCTTTCCTCGAGGCTATACATATTCAGCTCCTTAAGTCTCTCTTCATATGTCTTCCGGTGCAGACCCTGCACCATTTTAGTGCCCTCCTCTGGACAGCCTCCATCCTGTCTATGTCCTTCTTGGAGATTGGGTCTCCAGAACTGCCAGTACTCCAGATGGGGTCTCACCAACTGTCTGTACAGAGGGATAATAACTTCTTGTTTTCTACTGGTGATGCCTCTCCTATGCATCCCAGTATCCCCCAACCCTCCTTGCTGCCCTCTCACATTGCTTGCCCACCTTTAGGTCATCTGATATGACTACCCCAGGTCCCTTTCCATTTTTGTTGTTGTTAGTATCTCACCCCCCATTGTGTACTCTTCCTCTGGGTTTTTGTTTCCCAGGTGCATTACCTTGCACTTCTTAGCATTGAATCTAAGCTGCCATACATTTGACCATTCCTCTAACCTTGCCAAGTCCCTTCTCATCCTTTCCACCCCACCTTGTGCATCAACTCTGTTGCAGATCTTTGTGTCATCTGCAAAGAGACATACTTTCCTTCCAGTCCCTCTGCAATGTAAACATAAAGACATTGAAGGGACTGAGTCTATCTGAACCCTGCGGTACCCACTAGTAACCCCCTTTCTTCAGAGTGGACTCCATTTACTATTACTCTCTGTGTCCTATTCTCCAGCCAATTCTTTACCCAGGCTGTCATCTTGGGACCCACTCCCAGGCTGGCTAACTTGTATATTAATCTTTTGTGTGGGACTGTGTCAAATGCCTTGCTAAAGTCTAGGTAGGCCATGTCCACAGCCCCTCCCTGATCTACTACTTTGGTCACCCAGTCAAAGGAATCTATCAGATTTGTCTGGCATGACCTTCCCGCTGTGAATCCATGCTGCCTTGGGTCCTGAGCCCCTCTGGCCTCTAGATACTCAACAATTCTTTCCTTCAGAAGTGATTCCATCATTTTCCCTACCACTGAGGTTAAACTAACAGGTCTGTAGTTTTCTGCTTCTGCCTTGCTCCCACTTTTGTGATAGGGAATCACATCTGCCCTCCTCCAGTCCTCGGGTACCACCCCATCCTCCCATGATTTGTTAAAGAGGGTAGTCAGTGGTGTCACTAGTTCTACCCTTAGTTCTTTTAGAATTCTGGGATGAATCCCATCAGGCCCCATTGCTTTGTCCATCTTCAGTTTTAAGAGTTCTTTCAGAACCCTTTCTTCTGTAAATGGGCTGGTATCAACTTCTGTATCCAGAGTGTTTCTACTGTTTGTTTTAGGTACCTCCCCCACTTCCTTTGTAAATACTGAGCAAAAATATTTGTTTAGTATCTCTGCCTTTTCACAGTCACCCTCTGCCCACCCTCCCTCCTCTTTATTAAGCCTCACTAGCCCTCCCTTGCCTGGTTTGTTAGATATTTTGATGCCAGTCAGTTAATTACTAAAAGACTAACCAGTCTTTTAACCTGCAAATCATGTTTATAATCTTTGTTGCAGTTAAGATTTTTATTGAAGGACTTTTTTCACGACTGATGTGATCTGGGGTATCCAATGTTAAAATCGTAGATGGTATGTTGTTTTATAGCATATAATGATTTTTGGATGCTTGCCATTTATTTTCCTGTTAAATAAAGGTACTTACTGACCTAATTAGGTCAGGAGACGGTAAGGGTGTGGGATTGTTGGAGGGGGGCCTTCTATTTTGGGTTACATTATGATCCAAGATAAGGGGGAAGTGTTTAATCTATTAAAGGGGCAGCATATGCTAAGGGAAAAATTGATTTGATCTTTAATGCATTCTCCCCTCATGGCTGCAGATGGCCCTAGGAATTTTACCCATCTTTTATCTCACATTTTAGTTACCCTCTCATTGAAGTAACATCGTAGGAGTGTTACTGATAATGAATGTTTTATTATCTATATGTATCAAATTTAGGCACTGTCCTACAGGTTATGCTTGTATCTATTGCAATTTTAAAATCAATAAATATAAGGTTTAAAAAAAATATGAGATTTAAAGGAACAGTAATGACAGCTGCGTGACCAATGCAAAATGCTTGGATGTCACAACTAGATAGTGAAATGTGTAGTAACTACACAAAAACATTTTTTAAATGCAGAAGTATAAATTGCATCCAATTTGGGATAAGAAATGAATGTTAATGCAAACTTAAGAGACTCTACAGAACTCACCTTCAAGAAAGCAAAACTTAGTGATATAAAGTAAAATTACATAAGAACTTACAGTAACAGTAGATCTTCAAGAGGAGCTCTAGCAGCAGGCTACACCATTAGGACTAAGCTGCTAGGTGCCAGGACCCATGGAAAACTTCTAGCCAGCAGTCTCCAGTGGGGACCGCCCCTGATACTGGCCCGCTCCTGAAGTTGGCCAATGGTATAATAGGGGTGGTTCCCCAGCCCCACCTCAGTTCTCCCACTGGAGACTAGGCCTATACACAGATGGAGAACAGGAGGCTCTAGCAACCCTAGGATGAACAAAAGACCAGGGGGAAGGAGGGAGGGATGGAGGGAAAGCAGCACCTGCTGCAAGAGCTCCTCTCAAAGGTCGGCTGTGTTGCTAAGTTCTTACGTAACTGTACTATCTTACTTTGAGGGTGAGATCTTGCAGCAGGCTACACCGTTAGGACCAAGTCCCAAGCAGCTCAAGGATAAACCCAGGTCAGATGGGCGATGGTGAAGGAAACAAAGAGGAGCTCTCAAGAGAGCAGGCCCTGGAGGACAGCTAGGCCAAAGTCAGTCCTCCGCCTAGAGATAATGTCCAAACTGTAATGCTTTATGAAAGTTGGACAGAACTCAAGTAGCAGCCAAACATCTGCTGCGGACACATTCCTCAGTGATGCAAAAGAGGCAGTCCCTGGTAGAGTGACCTTTAACCAGGCCTGGTAAAGGTTTGTCGTACTTATAGTTACAATATACAGTGCAGTTAACTAACCACTTGGATAAAGTCTGTTTGGTAACTGGGGCCCCTTCAGTTTTCGTGACGAAAGAAAAACAACTGGTCAGACTTTCTGATCAAATGGGTGCAGTCCAAATAATAACGAAGCACCCTATGAACGTCCAGAGTGTGAAACAGAGCCTCCTGTCAATTAGAGTACTCTGGATAATAAACGGGCAACTGGATGTCCTGATGAAGTGTAAACTCGGACACCACTTTCAGCAGAAACTTAGGATTAGTCCACAAAGACACCCTGTTCTTGTGGAAAACTAAATAAGACTCCTTGCACATCAGAGTCTAAAGCTCGGAAATCCTTCAATCGGAAGTAACTAAAAATAATGCTCATCAAGACATAAAGCACAGCTCGCAACTTGCTGCCAGTTTGAAGGGAAGCAAGCTACGTTTCTCAAAAAAAAAAAACAGAAGGTCCAGCCAGCCCGGTGGTGCTGAGGGTTGAGGTGCTGGATGCCACACCGGCGACCAGAGTTCAGGAGCAAGCTTTGGTGCCGGGGGTCGGCAGGGAAGGGATTGGATTGAGCGCTCGCTGGGCTGCTTTCCAATCCCAGGGATGGTATTGGGGAGTCCGGCACTCTGGCGGCCCTGGGTGGAGATTGGGGGCACCGACGAGCACTGAACTGCACGCACACAGCGTGACCCGACTCTGGCAGGGTGGCTGTGTGCCGAGAAGTCGGGGGACATGCACCATGCATGGGAGGGAGGAGGCGGTTTAAGGGGGAAGCCCTCTTCTGCCGGATAGGCAACTACTTCCTCCAGTGCCACTGCCACACACACACAATGCTGGTCTCCCATCAATGCCCCTTCGATCTCTCCAGGACTGTAGGGCCTGCGTCCCCGTAAAGTCATAATGTCCTTGAAGACAACAGGAGGCACAGCAGGTGGTAGAGTGGTCAGGCCAGTGGGTAAGCCTGAGAGTGTTCCAGTTAGGGGAGAGATAAAAGAATCTATGAAAAAAACAAAACAAAAAAAAAAACAGAAGGTCCAATGGAGAGGCAGGATCCCAGATGGGAGGTTTCAGGTGTAGAATGCCCTGCAAAAAGGTGCAGGACAGATCCAGTTGGGCAAGGGTCTTGCCCTCTATAGGTGCATGAAAGGCAGAAATGGCAGACAGATGCACCTTGATGGAGGAGTGACTAAGCCCCGAATTTGACAGAGGGAGGAGGCACTCCATGATGGAGTTCAAGAGACAGGTGAAAGGATCAAGGTTACATGCAGAAGCCCACAAGCAGAACAGTTTCCACTTCATGGCGTAAGTGGCTTTGGTAGCAGCCACCAAGTCGTCAGCCACCCTGGGGGAAACTCTCAAATGGACCCTGGCTAGGTTTGTAGGAACTATGCATGTAGGTGCGACCCAAGGTCTGGGTACACCAGGGTGCCTTGCTCCTGGGAGAGCAAGCATGCAAGGTCAGGGGCAGAGAAATCGGAGGCTCCACTGCCAGCTGCTGGAGCCGAGGGATTTAAATCTGCCGAGGCCAGAAGGGAGCAATGAGGATCATGTCTGCTCCTTCTGATTGCAGCTTGAGCAGGACACACTACAGCAATGGAAAGGGAGGGAAGGCATAAAGAAACCTCCCTGCTCAGCAGAGGGACAATGTGTCTTACCAGAAAACACCAGGCCTTGGATCAAGTGAGCAGAAACTGGGCAGTTTGGCGTCAAGTGGGGACACAAAGGGGTCTTAACTCGGGATGCCCCCACATTTCAAAGAGATCCCTGGCTACCGATTGTAGGAGTTCTCATTTGTTGGCCCTGGACTGACACCGGCTACCTGGAACATTAACTGCATGTTTGCAGCTCATTTGCATCATCAAGTAGGAAAAAAGGTCAGTCTCCCCATACGACGCACAGGAGAAATGTCAAACCTCACCCAACAACAAACACACCGAAATCTGGCCAGTTGAAAATCACGTACACAAATGCTCACAGCCTGGGAAATAAGATTCCAGACCTGCAGGCAATAATGTCAGAGGCTAAACTGGACATAGTAGCAATTAGTGAGATGTGGTTTACCAGTAACCACACTTGGAAGACTTCAGTACCTGGCTATGTACCGTTCAGAAGAGACCGAGGTGCAAAAAGGGGGGCTGGAGTGGCCCTGTATGTCAATGAAAATATCAAAGCTACAGAAATTCAGAGTACACATAAGGAGCCAAAAGAACTGTGGGTCACCCTGGAAAACAGGAAATGGGACAGCCATGAGAAAGTACAGTTACGTAAGAACTTACCCCAACAGTAGATCTTCAAGAGGAGCTCTTGCAGCAGGCTATTACATTCAGGACTATGCCGCAGACACTAGGACCTTCCGGTGGAAAACTTCTGCCAGCAATACCAGCGGGGACCGCCCCGACGTCGGTCAGGGTACAAGAGGGGGTGGACCCAGCTCCACCTCAGTTCTCCTGCCAGAACCCAGCAGAAGGCCTGACAAGAGAAGGAGGCGAAGCCTACCATGAATAAAAATAGAGAAGAAAGAAAATGGATCTGCATAACTTGAGGGGGAAGGCGGGAGGGAAGTAGCGCCAACTGCAAGAGCTCCTCTCGAAGATCTACTGTTACGATAAGTTCTTACATAACTGTACTATCTTACTTCGAGTGGGAGCTCTTGCAGCTGGCTATTACATTCAGGACTGAGTCCCAAGCAGTCCCACAGCAAGGAGGTAGCCGACCCAGGGAGGAGGAATACACGGACTCCAGAGGCCTAGGACAAAAGCCCTTGTAAAACTGCTAGGCCGAAGCCAGCATGGCGTCTGGAGATGATATCCAAGCTATAATGCTTGATAAAAGTGTGCACCGAGTTCCAGGTCGCCGCCGCACAAATGTTCTGAATAGCGACATTTCGCAGAGCGGCGAAAGAAGCTGACACTTCTCTGGTGGAGTAACCCCTAACCGGGCCCAGCAGGGGTTTATTGTGATGCTCGTAGCAAAACGAGACACAGCAGACTATCCATTTAGAGAATTTGCTTGGACACCAGTTGACCCAAGCAATGTGGTGCAAAAAGCCACAAAGAGCTGCTCCGATTTGCGGTGCTGAACCGTCCTCTTGAGGTAATAACTCAGAGTCCTGTGGACATCCAATGTGTGGAGGAGAGCCTCCCCTCTATTGGAAGGGGAAGGAAAATAAACTGGAAGATCAACCGACTGGTTGAGGGTCAATTCTGAGACCACCTTTGGAAGAAACTTAGGATTTGTCCTGAGGGAAACCCTTTCCCTGTGGAAAATCAAATAGGGCTCTTTACACATCAGAGCCTGAAGCTCGGTAGGCTCTGGGTAAGTATGACAAGTTTGCTAAATACTTGTACCTTACCCAGCTGTGTTCTGCTTGGGGAGTGTGTATGCGTGTGTGTGTGTGTTTAAACATGTACTTTTCTATAGTATATTATATAACATAGAAACATAGACTTTGACGGCAGATAAGGACCGCTTGGTCCACCTAGTCTGCCCATTTCCCTACCTAGAGGATAAGCTGCAGATCCTATTTAACCAACAGCCTATTTCTTCCTACCCCCCACAAAAATTGCCTTATGTCTGTCCCATGCATTCTTGAATTCTCCCACAGTTTTAGACCCCACAACCTCCTCAGGAAGGCTTTTTCATGCATCCACCACCCTCTATGTGAAAAAATACTTCCTCACATTGCCCCTGAGCCGTCCCACCTCTATCTTCAAATTGTGTCCCCTTGTTCTTGCACACCTCTTTTTCTGAAAGATACGACCCTCTTGGACTTTGTTGATTCCACTAAGGTACTTAAATGTTTCTATCACATCCCCCCTCTCCCTCCTTTCCTCAAGGGTATACATATTAAGCTCCTTTAGCCTCTCCTCACATGACTTCTCTTGCAGACCCTGCACCATTTTAGTTGCCCTCCTCTGAACTGCCTCCATCCTGTTTATGTCCTTGCAGAGATAGGGTCTCCAGAACTGGATGCAGTACTCCAGATGGGGTCTCACCAACTGTCTGTACATGGGGATAACAGCTTCCTGTTTTCTGTTGGTGATGCCTCTCCCTATACATCCCAGTATCCCCCCAGCCCTCTCTACACCTTCTCACATTGCTTGCCAACCTTAAGGTCATCTGATATGATTCCCCCCAGCTCCCTTTCCATTTTTGCTGTTACTACCTCCTGCACCCATTGTGTAATCTTCCCCTGGGTTTTTGTTTTCCAGGTGCATTACTTTGCACTTCTTTGCATTGAATCCAAGCTGCCATACTTCTGACCATTCTTCCAACCTTGCCAAGTCCCTTCTCATCCTTTCCACGCCTCCTGTGTATCAACCCCTGTTGCAGATCTTTGTGTCATCTGCAAAGGCATACTTTCCTTCCAGTCCCTCTGCAATGTCACTTATAAAGACAGTAAAAAGGACTGGACCCAGTACTGACCCCTGCGGTACCCCACTAGTAACCCCTCTTTCTTCAGAGTGGTCTCTATTTACAATTACCTTCTGTGTCCTGTTGTTCAGCCAATGTTTTACCCAGGCTACCACCCTGGGACCCACTCCAAGGCTGGTTAATTTGACTACTAATAGTTTGTGTGGGACTGTATCAAATGCCTTGCTAAAGTCTAGTTAGGCCATGTCTACAGCCCCTCCCTGGTCTACTACTTTGGTCACCCAGTCAAAGAAATCAATTAGATTCATCTGACGTGACCTTCCCCCTGTGAACCCATGCTGCCTTGGGTCCTGTGCCCCACAGCCAGTGTGTATAGTACAGTACAGTGAATCCTGTCTGCGGTGTTTTTTCTGCATATATGTAAGTAATACATGGAAAAGATTACACAGTAAACAAAGTATCAGCAAGAACAGATGACCTGTATCATTTTTCATGCAAAACATTTGTAGTAGATGGCTGTAATAATTTGACTATTCAAATGGTGCATTTCTGGCTTTTAGCAGGTAATTAGTTAGGAATGAACAGTAAATAGTTAGCCGATTCACTGTATGGTAAAAGCCACCAAAATGTACCATTTCCGTTCAGTTTTTACAAAATTGCTTTGAAAATACAAGAGGTCACTGCTGCAGATTTAACAAAGAAAAAATGTATCATTGTGACAGTATTTAGCATGTTAAGGAAAAGCTTGCTGGCCTTCTAAAAGTCACCAAAATGCACCATTTCACCTCAGTTTTTCAAAATGTTCCTGGGGAAGCATGCCCCCAGACCCCCTTAGAGAAATTTTGATTTTGTGCCCTTCCAAAATTTCTGGTTACATGACGCCCCTGTCAGAAACCCTTCGAGCTGAAGTAACAGCAACCAAAAAAGAAACCTTCCAGGAAAGGTAACGCAGCTCACAATCCGCTGCTGGCTCAAAAGGAGGGAGGGTGAGTTTCTCCAACACAAATAGGAGGTCACAGGGTGGGACAGGGTCCCAAATGGGAGGTCTCAAGTGAAGAATGCCCCTAAGAAAGGTGTGGGTCACATCCAATTGTGCTAATGCTCTCTCTCCCACGAGAGCATGATAGGCTGAGAGTGCCCACATGTGCACCTTGATAGAGGAGTAACTCAGGCCTTTCTCATGCAAGGAGAGGAGGTACTGTAAAGTTAAGTTCATAGGGCAGTTGACGGGATCCAAATGCTGTGGCAATGCCCAAAGACAGAAACGTTTCCATTTCATAGCATAGGTGGAGCGAGTAGAGGGCTCTCTAGCTGACGCTAAGACCGCCACCACGTCCGGGGAAACCCCGTTATCTGTTTTGAGCTACATCTGAAGGAGCCAAGCATGTAGGTGCAGGGATCGGAGATCCAGATGGACCAGAGACCCCTGATCCTGGGACAGCAACTGTGAGCATATGGGCAGCAGAACTGGAGGTTCCCTGGATAACCGCTGCAGAAGTGGGAACCAAATCTGTCGAGGCCATTCGGGGGCCACTAGGATCATTCCGGGCCCCTTCTGCCTGCAACTGGAGCAGTACCCTCTGAATGACAGGGAAGGGCGGAAAGGCATAAAGAAACCTCCCTGCCCAGCAAAGGGATAACGCGTCTGGCCAAAAAACTCCAGGCACGTGCTCTCGCGAGCAAAACATTGGCAGTTTGGCGTTGCGTGGTGATGCAAAGAGGTCCAGCTCAGGAAAACTCCACTTGTTGAAGAGCTGGTCCGCTACGGATTGTAGCAACTCCCACTCGTGTGCTCTGGCCCGCGACTGGCTGAAGCTGTCCGCCAGATCGTTTAGGATGCCTGGAACATGCATTGCAGACAGTAGAATGCCCCGTTCCAGTGCCCAGTACCAGACTCATCGCGTCCCTGCAAAGAGGGTATGAATGAGTGCCTCCTTGCTTGTTGATGTAAAAGACGACCGCCATGTTGTCTGTCTGAATTAGAAGACAGCCTGGTACCAGATCCTCTCGAAAAGCCTGAAGAGCGTAGAGGACCGCTTGCAATTCCAGCACATTGATGTGGAGGGACTGTTCCTCGGGTGACCAAACCCCTTGCATTCGATGTACACCCAGGTGTGCCCCCCATCCTAGGTCCAATGCATCCATTGTCAGAGTCTGACCTGTGGCTCCGGATGAAAGCTGACCCCTTTCTCCAGACTGCTGGGGTCCATCCACCAAAGCAATGTTCTCCTGACTGGCTCCGAGATCCTGACCTGAGAGTCTAGGTCATCATAGCTTTGGTCCCACTGCACCCTGAGCATCCACTGTGGAACTTTCATGTGGAGGCGGGCCAAAGGAGTGACTGGAATGGCCGCCGCCATATGCCCCAGTAAACTGAGGAAGTTCCGAGCCGGAACTCTGGGTGCTATGGAAATCCGTTTTGCCAGCTCTCGCAAGTGAACCCCCCTGTCTTGTGGGAGAAAAGCCATGCCCTGGACAGAATCCAGGATTGCTCCTATGAAGGCGAGCTTTTGGCTGGGCTCTGGGGATGATTTTTGCAAGTTCAGGGTGATCCCCAGCTCCCTGATTAGAGTATAGGTGTCTCCGAGAGCATGTAACAGGCTGTCTCTTGACGGGGCCGTAAGAAGCCAATTGTCTAGGTAAGGAAACATAGTGTCCCATCCGCCTCACAGCTGCAGCCACCACCGCTAGGCACTTTGTGAAGACTCGCGGAGCAGAAGAGAGGCCGAACGGAAGCACCGGAAACTGAAATGCTCCCCTAGGAAGTGGAACCTCAAAAATTTCCTGTGGGGAGGAGAGACTCCTATATGCATGTATGCATCCTGCATGTCGAGAGAACAGAGCCAGTCCCCTTGGCGCAGCAGGGGGAAAAGTCCTTGAAGGGTCACCATTCTGAACCTTTTGTATTCGATAAAGAGGTTTAGAGGACTGAGATCTAGAATGGGACGAAGGTCCCCAGTCTTTTTTGGGACCAGAAAAAAGTGGGAGTAGAACCCCTGACCCCGCTGCGCACAGGGGACCCTCTCTATTGCTCTCTTCTGCAGGAGTCTCCGTATTTCTCCTTCTATTAGTGGGATGTGAGAAGGAGGATAACGGGAGAGCTTTGGTGGAGTATGCGGAGGAAACTCTGAACTCTAGTGCATGTCCTCTCCGGACAATATCTAAGACCCACTGGTCTGCGGTAATGGACTTCCACCCTTCGAGATGAAGGGAGAAGCGGCTCCCAACCGGCTCCCCTAGAACTTCTGTCAGAAGAGGGGGGGACGGAAGGGAGTCATTGGGCAGAGCCGGGAGTTGGGAGAGAGTCCTGGGAGGACTTGGGCCTACGGACGGGAGGTCCACCAGACTGCTGGTTTCCGGATCTCCTGCGGAAGCCACCTCTCTGCCCCTGCTGGTTGCCACGGGCTGAACCTTGGATGCCTGAGGGCTTGTGAAAAGGCAGTCTACTGTGCTGATGTCGCTGGTCACCATGGTACTTCTGGTGGACCGACCAGATCGACTTGCCCGACTCCTGGAGATGGGAGATCAGAGCCTCCGTCTCCTGCCCAAACAACACGGTACCCTGAAGGGCAAATCCTGGATACCAGACTGCAGATCCTGGTGAAAGCCCAAGACTCTCAACCAGGCATGGCGCCAAAGGCACACCCCAGAGGCGGCTGCCGTGTCTGCAGTGTCATACGAGGCTCTCAGTATGTGGGAGCCTATGTCTGAGCCTGACTGCAAGAGAGTCAGGAGCTCTGTCTTCTTGTCAGAGTCTGGCATGGCCTGTGTCAGCTCAAGACCCCTTTCCCAAAGCGCATTCTGATACTGTACCATATGCGTTAGGAAATTCAGGGAGCGGATAGAACAGGTGGAGGCCGCGTAAACTTTTTTGCCCACCTGGTCCAGGTATCGGGACTCCGGGTCAGGAGGCTGTGGGCTGAGGTGCTTCGGTTGCTGAGATTTATCATGGGCAGCCGTGATCACCGATGAGTCGGCCTGAGGGTGTTCTGCCAGGAAGGGTTCCGCCCTCGGGGCCTTATACAGCCTATCTGACTTCTTAGGAACTGCCGGGATCGAGGCCGGATGCATCCAGGTGGTCCTAGTAAGATCCTGGAAGGTATCCACCAAAGGAGGAATAACCAGGGGCTTTGGCTCCTTCTGCCTCAGGTATTTAGCCAATCTCTGGCATTCCGGATCAAGGTCTTCCGTGTCCCGCTCATTGGAAGCCTCGATGTGCCTCACGACGTCCATAAAAGTAGGATCATCCGGAGGTGAGCGAGGCTGGTCCTTCTCTCCCCGGGAGCGCTTGAGGCTGAGAAAGTATGAAGAGGTCGATGATGAAGAGGAGGACAGACTATCTGATTTTGAATAATCTGACCCTACCCTGTGACCATGCCTTCGCTGACATCGGTAACTAGGGGACAGACGTCAGTCTGAAGACCGACTCCGGGCCCTGGACCGGTGACGGAGCAATGACCGACGTCGGGAGCGTTCCCGCCTAGTGCGAGAAGGGCTCCTGGAACGAGACCTAGACCGACGTCTGTCACTAGAAACCCTAGAGCGACGTCGGTGGTCCTCGGACCTAGAGCAGGAACGAGCACTGGAGGGGGGTGAAAGCTGGTGCTCCGGTGACTTCCGCGGAGAAGTCTCACCCCCCGGCTGTGGTTCTCCTGCAGGGTCTGGTACTGGTGTCTGGGCCGGCGACAGGGAGGCCCGCTTGTGGACCTGCCCCTACCAGAAGGAGAAAAGCTCCTTGAGCTCGTCCTTGGAGAAAATCTCAGCTGCTCGCTTCGGAAATGAAGTCTCCGGAACGTCGAGACACGAAGGAGAGCTCTTCTGAGGGCCCGGGGGGAGGAGGACTTGGGCGACAGGGACGTCTGTATCTCCACGACCGACCCTGTGTCCCTCGCCCCTTCGACCAGCGTCGGTGAAGGGACCGACAACGGGGTGACGCCAGAGGGCGCCGGAGAGTCCTTAGTCTCTGGAGACACACCTTTAGCAGGTGGCGTCGGTGCCTTAGCAGGTGGGGCGGAAGCAGGTACCTCTAAGGACTTGGCGATGACTCTTAGCGGAGTCACCCTCGGCTTGGCTGGCTTCTCCCCTGATGGGCTGGCCTTAGCCTATGGAGTCTTCGGCGGTTCTCCAGGCCCTGAAGGACAGGCCTTTTTAGGAGAAGGCCGTGAATGCGATCTGGACAGAGACCAGGACCGGTGATGGGACTGACTTCGGTCCTTGCTGTGGTGCTTCTTCTCCTTCCTCTTCCCCTCCAAGGAGTGCAGGTCCATCTTCTGTTCTAAAAGGTAGGCCTTAAGGGCCTTCAGGCGGCGGATGCGGGTCCGACTGGTGAAGGCCTGGCAGTCAGCACAGTTGGCAGTGTCGTGGTCGGGACCCAGGCAGAAGACGCACCGCCAATGTCCGTCCTTGGCGGGGATCTGCCACCCACAGTCACACTTATTCAAGTGTTCGGTGGCCTTGAAGCCGGGAAGACATCGAACCAGCCAGGTAGGAAGAGACTGGCGTGCGTACCCGAGGCGGCAAAGCGAAAAAAAAAAAAACAGCGCTTCGAGTGGGAATAAAATGAAGAGATGACGGCAGCGGATTGACGTCGGTGTCGGTAAAACGGCAAAACCATCAAAAAAAAGCAGGAATCTTGCTAGAAGTTCTTTTCGCTGAAATCGCAGACAGAAGCAGGCTTCACATGCAGGCACGCGGCGGGAAAGAACTGAGGTGGAGCTGGGTCTGCCCCCTCTTGTACCCTGACCGACGTTGGGGCGGGGCTGGCGTCGGGGGCAGTCCCCGCTGGTATTGCTGGCAGAGTTTTCCACCAGAAGGTCCTAGTGCCTGTGGCATAGTCCTGAATGTAATAGCCTGCTGCAAGAGCTCCCACTCGAAGTAAGATCTGGGGTTGTCTACAGGCCCCCAGATCAGGGGGAGGACACAGACACATTACTGTTAGAAGATATACAAAACATGACAGCTAAAGGGGAGGTTCTGATAATGGGAGACTTCAACATGCTAGATGCAGATTGGTCAATATCAGCAGGAACATATTCCAGAACTAAACACATGGTGTATTATCTGCAGGGGGAGGGCCTCAAACAACTGGTACAACAACCCACAAGAGACAGGGCTATCCTAGATCTAGTACTGACCAACAGGGAAGGGATCACAGATCTCCAGGTAGAAGGTCAGCTGGGGGCCAGTGACCATCACATGGTATGGTTCAATTTGGCCATTACATATAAATCATCCCATTCCAAGGCAAAAATATGGGACTTCAAAGGATCTGACTTTGATAAGATGGCCAACAGAGTTAAGCTAGCCCTGGCAAAAAGAAACACAGGGAAGGGGGTACAGACAAAGTGGGCAAGTATTAAGAATGCAATACTTTAAGCAACATCCCATTGTGTTAGACAGAAAAGGAAGTGCAAAAGAAGAAGGAAACCACTTTGGTTCTCAAATACAGTAGCAGAAAAGGTCAGAGCCAAAAGGCTGGCCTTAAGGACGTATAAGGGAACACAGCGGGATGAAGATAGGGAGGCATACCAAACTGCCCTAAAGGAAGCAGGGAAGGCAGTAAGGCAGGCAAAGTCCCAAAATGAGGAAACACTAGCAAGAACAGTAAAAGAAGGTGACAAGACTTTATATAGATACATTAGTGAAAGGAGAAATTCCAGAGGGGGTATTGCTAAGCTCAAAGGAGAAAAGGCGGCATGTGAGGAGGAGGAGGACCCTGTAAAAGCATCTATCCTAAATAGATACTTTTGCTCAGTATTTACTGAAGAGAAGGTAGGCAGGGCCCACAGCTCAGCACCATGGACACAGGGGGGAGGGAGGTGAGCACTACTCTGTTCACAAAGGAAAGGGTCCTACAAGAGCTTGCTAAGCTCAGGGTGGACAAGGCAATGGGACATGATGGCATACATCCCAGGGTACTTAAGGAGCAAAGGGTGGAACTAGCAGAGCCATTAGCAGAACTGTTTAGTTAGTCTCTGAGCACAGGAGAGGTCCCAGAAGACTGGAGAAGGGTTCATGTGATCCCGCTTCAAAAGAGTCATAGCAGGGAGGAGGCACGGAACTATAGACCAATCAGTCTTACCTCGGTAGTGGGCAAGATTATGGAGGCACTCCTTAAGGAAAGGATAGTGCAACACCTGGAATCCATAGGGCACAGGATCCAAGACAGCATGGATTTACAAAAGGAAGGTCCAGTCAAACTAATCTCATAGATTTCTTTGACTGGGTAACCAGAGTGGTGGACCAAGGGGGAGCAGTTGATGTCGCCTACCTTGACTTCAGCAAAGCTTTCGACACTGTTCCACATAGAAGATTGATAAATAAGCTGGGTAGGCTCAGGGTGGGTCAAAAGTTGGTCAACTGGGTGACTGGCAGAAAACAGAGAGTGGTGGTAAATGGAATACAGTCAGAAGAGATGCAAGTTACAAGTGGATCAGTCCTGGGGCCAGTCTTCTTCAATATCTTCATTAGTGACATTGCAGATGGACTCGAGGGTAAGGCTTGTCTGTTTGCAGATGACACCAAGATCTGCAACAGAGTAGATGATCCAGATGGGGTGGGCAGAATGAGAAGAGATCTGAATAAACTATCAAAATGGTCAGAAGAGTGGCAACTGGGATTTAATGCAAAGAAGTGCAAGATCATGCACACAGGGAAGAGAAACCCTGAAGCCACCTATAGGCTGGGAGGGGAGTTGCTGGCAGTCACAAAGGAAGAGAGACTTGGGCATCATCATCACTGATGACCTGAAATCATCCAAGAAGACCTCTGAAGCAGTAGGTAAGGCTAGGAGGATGTTAGGTTGTATTAGTAGGGGTATCACAAGTTGAAAGAGGGAGGTAATAATCCCTCTTTACAAGACACTGGTTAGGCCTCATCTGGAGTACTATGTACAGTACTGGAGGCCACATCTTCACAAGGACATTACCAAATCGAGGCAGTCCAGAGAAGGGCAACCAAAATGGTGCAGGGACTGCATCAGAAAACATATGAGGACAGATTAACAGAGCTCAATATGTATACTCTTGAGCAAAAGAGGGAGAGGGGTGATATGAAACATTCCAACACCTTAAGGGCATTAACAAGGTGAAAGAGTCTAACATGTTTCAATATAAGAAAAATAGCGGAACAAGAGGACACAGCATGAGACTAGAAGGAGACCTATTAAGGGGGAATGCAAGAGAATTCTTTTTCACAGAGAGGGTGGTGGATGCATGGAACGGCCTACCTCAGGAAGTGGTGGCTATGAATACAGTGCAGGGCTTCAAACATGCATGGGATAGGCGTAAGGGAGCAATACAGATGAGTATGAATAGATAGGCCACTGACAGAGCAAAGGCCAATGGCGCATTTATAACGTAGGAAAAGAAATGGGCAGACTAGATGGGCCTTGTGGTCCCTATCTGCCGTCAACTTCTATGTTTTTATGTTTCTATACAAGTTCCAGACTGTGTTCTACTGCCCAGAACAAGACTCATGGCCTCCCTACAGAGGGAGTAGGAATGAGTCCCTTCCTGCTTGTTGATGTAGAAGACCACCAACATATTGTCCATCTGGAGCAGCAGAGAACCCAGGGAGAGATCCGGCTGGAATGCCTGCAGAGCGCAGAGGATTATCCTCATCTCCAACATGTTGATGTGGAGATTCTGTTCTGTGGGAGACCAGGTCCCCTGTGTTTGGCAGTCTCCAAAAGGAGCTCCCCATCCCTGACCCAAAGCACCTATTGTCAGGAGCCCCTTTTTCCAAACTGAAAGGGTTCAGCCACCATTCCAGGATCTGGCACACTGCCTTAAAGACCTTCACAGGCTGCTCAAGGTAGTCTGTGTACTGGTCCCTCAGAGTCCACCGGAGTAACTCTCATATGAAGCCGTGCCAAGGGAATAGACACAGTGGTGGCTGCCATGTGACCAAGAAGCTATAGGTAGAGGGAGAACTGACCCCCACACCTCCCCAGAAAATCTGCCGGAGGAAAACCAATGTTTATCATTGCTAAAATAGCTGACCTCACGAGGGGAACGTTGGTGGGAAAGTACCTGCTGCATGAGCTGTTCTAGAAGAATTACAGTCATGGTAAGTTCTTAAGGAACTGTACTATCTTACTTCGAGAAACTGCTCTTGCAGCAGGTTACACCATTAGGACAGAGTCCCAAGCAGTGATAGGTATTACCCCTAAATTTGGGAGGAGGATAGGAGAAGAGTGAAGGGAATCCATCATGAAAGAAGTCCCTGCAGAACTGCAAGGCCAAAGCCCACTCTGTGCCTAGAGGCAATGTCCAGACTGTAATGTCTGATGAATGTGTGCATTGTACTTCAAGTAGCGGCTGCACAAATAGTACATGCTGAAACATTTTTCAGGAAGGCGAATGAGGTTGCCATCTCTCTGGTAGAATGGCCCTTTATCGGTCCCGGTAAGGGTTTGTTTTGCTTCTGGTAGTAGAACACAGTGCAATTCACCAACCATTTTGAGAGTGTCTGTTTAGACAATGGTGCCCCTAATATCCTGTGGGCAAAGGACAGAAACTGCGGTCTGGTCCTAGTCAGGTAGAACCAGAGTATCCTGTGCATATCCAATGTGTGCAGGGGAGCTTCTCCTGAATTGGTATACCCTGGGTAGACTGGTAGGTCAATATTCTGGTTAAGGGTTTCAATATTCTGGTTAAGAGTTAACTCACACTACCTTGGGAAGAAATGAGGGACTGGTCCTTAAGGACACCCTGTCCTTGTGGAAAATGCCCATGGCATTTAATGGGCATACTGAGCAGGCCTTGCGGTCCTTATCTGCCGTCAACTTCTATGTTTCTATGCAAAATCAAATATGGCCCTTTGCACATAATTAAGCTCAGAAATTTTTCTCGTAGAAGTAACTGCAAATAAAAATAACGTCTTCCAAGAGAGAAGGCATAGCTCGCAATCTGCATCTGGTTCAAAGGGAGGTAGCATGAGCTGTTCTAAAATGAAGAGAAGATCCTAAGGACGAATTGGATCTCTAATGGGTGGCTTCACGTGAAGGATGCCACCTAAGAAGGTGCGTGACAAATCTAAGTGGGCAAAGAATTTGTCCCCAAATGGTGTATGGTATGCAGATACAGCAGAAAGATGCACCTTTACTGAAGAGTAACTCAGTCCTGCTTCTGATAAAGAAAGGAGGTACTTTAATACTGATTTCACCGGGCAAGTTAAAGGGTCCAGTTCACAGGCCGATGACCAAAGGCAAAACCTGTGCCATTTTGTGGCATATGTTGCATGAGTAGAGGGTTTCCCTGCTGCCACTAGGACGTCTGCCACACTGTTTGATGCTCAGAGGCAAAACATTGCTAGGTCCTTAGGAGCCAGGCATGCAGGTGTAAGGATCAGAGATTCGGGTGAATCAGAGACCCGTTGTCTTGCCGCAGTAAGTGTGAGCTAAGCGAAAGGGGTTGTTCGCCCGTCAGCCCTTGGAGAAGAGTGAATCATCTCTGTCTGGGCCAATATGAGGCCACCAGAATCATGACTGCTCTGTCGTCCTGCAACTTGAGCAGGAGCCTCTGGATCAAAAGGAAGGCATAGAGGAATCTGCCTGTGCAGGAGAGGGACAATGAGTCTTGCCAGAAAACACTAGGCCCTGGATCTAGCAAGCAGAAACTGGGCAGTTTTGCATTGTATGGGGAGGTGAACAGATCCAACTCTGGCGTCCCCCATTTTGAGAAGAAGAGCATTTCTGCTACTGGTTGTAGGAGCTCCCATTTGTGTGCCCTGGATCGAGATCTGCAGAGTAGATCTGCCAGCATATTCTGTAATCCAGGAACATGCACTGCAGACAGTCTGATACGCTCTATTGCCCAGTACCACACACATTGCCTCTAGACAGAGCTGGTATGAGTGAGTGCCCCCTTGCTTGTTGATATAGAATACTACTGATATTTGTTTGGATCAGTACATGTCCTGGGGTTATGTCAGTTTGCAAGGCCTGAAGGCATAAAGAACTGCCCTCATCTTGAGGACAGTTATGCAAAGGGCTCCTTCTGTCCCTGACCAGAGTCTTTATGCCGCCCAAATGGGCATCTCAACCAGATCCCAACTCATCTGTTGTCAGGATCAGTGAAGAGGTACGAGACAAGAATGGAACTCCTACCAAGAGGAGTTCCAGTATCAGCCACCATTGCAAGACTTGGAAAATAGAGTTTGGAACTGAGACCAGCTGGTCTAAGTCATCCTGGCATTGGTCCCATTGGACCTCGAGTGTCCACGGAATGGTTCTCATATGTGATCGTGATAAGGGAACCACGGCTATGGCGGCCACCTTACGGCTTAGAGAAACATGGTCCTTACTGGGACCTGTTTTGGACCCTTGATGTACTGAGTCAGGTTTCATAGACGTTCTGCACAGTCTTCTGTTAGAAAGGTCCTTCACTTTCTGGCGTCCAGTACCGTGCCAATGAACTGCAGTCTTTGGCATGGTGTAAGGGTTGATTTTGACAGGTTGATGGTGACACCTAGGAAGTCGAACATTAAGCAGGTGTCTTGTAGAGCATGATATTGCTCTCTCTGGGACGAAACTGTCAGGAGCCAGTCGTTCAGGTAGGGGAAGACATAGTGGCCCTTTCTCCTGAGTGCCGCCACTACTACTGCTGGGCATTTGCTGAATACACTTGGAGCCAAAGACAGGCTGAAAGGCAGGGCTCAGAATTGGTAGCTGTGACCCTGGAATTTGAATCGCAGCAATGTCAGATGGTGCTTCGTGACTGGAATGTGGAGGTAGGCATCTTGCATGTCCAACGATGTGAGCCAAGCATCTGGATGTAGCATTGGGATTAAGCCTGGCAAGGTGACCATCCTGAAGCCTTTGTATGCCAGAAAGGTGTTGAGATCGCTGAGGTCTAGGATGGGGCGTAGTTCTCCTGTCTTTTTTGGTACCAGGATGAAATGGTAATAGTACCCTTTCCCTCTCTGGATCCAGGGGGCCTTTTTCATGGGCTCCTTCTTGAGAAGGGTATTGATCTCCTCTCAAATCAGTGTGGCATTTTGTCTTGAATATTGAGACCATAGTTGTGGTCTGGATGGCAGTTGCCCTGTGAATTCGATAGCGTGCCCTCTTTGATGGAGTTTAAGCACCCATTGATCTGAAGTGATTTGTCGCCATTCTGCTAGGTGTTTTGCAAAGTGACCCCCAACCTTCTCTTCCCTTTGAACCAGAGGGAGAGAAGGGGTCTGCAATGAGTCAGGTACTGGAGGGGGAGGGGAGGGTTGCCCAAGGAGTTTTTGTGCTCCTAGCACCTGGACCTCCTGAAGCTCGAGATGAGCCTTCGTGATTAAAGCCGCCTCTCTGTTGTCCAAATCTGGGCTGTTGATCTTGTTTGCACTTGAATCGGTTTTGTTGCCTCCAAAATGGCTTCTGCTTGGGTTTGTACATGGCTTGTACAGATCTTACTGCTGTTCAGTGTCCTGCAGTTTTGCGATTATCTTTTAGAACTCTTTGCCAAAGAGAACTGAGCCCTTGATGGGAATGTCCAGGATGCCCTTCTGGATGTGCGGTGTAAAGCCCGATACCCTCAACCAGGAGCGTCGTCTAAGGCATATTCCTGATGCTGCACTTCTTGCGGCTGAATCTGCAGAGTTGTGTGCTGCTCTGAGTATTTGTGTACCTGTTTGGTGGAGTTTTTTCAGCTCCTCTTTTTGGTGTCCATCTGGCAGGTTTTTGGCCAAGTCTTGACCTTGTTCCCACAGGGCATTTTGAAATTACACCATGTGAGTCAGGAAATTAAGTGACCAGATTGAAGATATCGCTGATGAATATATTTTCCTCACCATGGAGTTGGGTTGTTTTGACTCTGGGTCTGGGGGCCTGGGTACTTAGGCGCTGGGGGTCTTTGCGACCTGTTGTGAGAGACTGTGATGACCATAGAGTCTGCCACTGGCTGCTCTCCTAGATAGGGATCCTCGAGAGGGGGCCCTACACAAGTGGACTGCCTTCTTAGGGACTGCAGATGAATAAAAGGGGTGCTTCTAAGTGGTTTTTGTCACGTCCTGGAAGGTGTCCACTAATGGTGGGACCACCACTAGTTTGGAATCTTTCTGTCTTAGATACAGAAACAGGAGACGCCTTTCAGGATCTAAGTCCTCCGTATCCCAACCCATATCTTGGATATGTCGCATGATATCCATAAATATCGGGTCACTGTGGGGGGACCTTAGCAGATCCCATGGGTCTGATGAAGGGACACTAAAGGGAGAGCTTGACTTTGACGACTCTGAAGAAGAGGAGTGAGACTAGTCTAATGAGGAATCTGACCTCCTGTGGTGCTTTTTAGGTCTATGCATACTGAGAGAGTGGGAAGGGGTCTGGGAAGAAGACCTTGGCCACTTCTTTTCTTTATGCAACCTTCTGTCCTTAGACCGGCCCCCTCCTAGGTTTGGGAGTCTCCTCTCTAGGGGGTGGTCTGTCTGGGCTTTTCTCTTTTGGAGGAGGTAGGGTCTCCACCGGTTGTTTTGTGGGAACTACGTCCTTCCTAATGGTTTCCCACCAGCAGGAAAACAATTCCTTCACCTGGGTAATGTTAAGGCCCGACGACTGACCTGGCGCCAGTTCCTTATGAGGTGTCAACTGACAGTCATTTGACTTTTTGTGCCCTGATGCACCCACTGTCTGGTCTTTGGGTGGCTTAAGGTCGCGTGGGAGGTTTGTCTCCTCCTTATCTCTTGATGCTTAGTCATCACTGGGTTGCTCGACCCTGGTACCTTCATCATCCGAACGTCTGGGTAGGCAGACGTCCGGTATGGACAAGGTGACGTCCTTTCTCTGTTAATGAATCTCTGTCAATCATTGATCCTTAGGACATTTTGCAGGCATCTGGTCTGACGTCCACTTCAGATCCGAAGTCCGCTTGAAGGACGTCAGATTTGAGGTCCATTTGGTGGATGTCACTAAGGTTCCTCTGGGGGGTTGGGAAGCCAACCTCCAGTAGTCAGAGTCCAGGCGCAGGTCCAGGGAGTCAGGGCCTGTAGTGGCGGCTGACAGAGTGTACCTTGGTTGGATGATCTGTGGATGCAGATCGGCCTGAAGAGCCCAAAGGCTGGCTTTGTGAGATTTCTTTCTGCCGCACCTTAAGTGGCTTGGGGGTGGTTGCAGTGCCAGAGTCACCAGATATCTGGACTTTGGCTGGCAGAGGTTGGGTCTGTGTCAGAGACTGAGATCTGTTGGAGTGGGCAGAGTCTGAGCTCACCCTGGAGATGGACATCTGCGTGGATGGGGAGCGCCCTTTCTCCTTCTACCTCCATCTTTCCTTGTGTTTCCCCGATCTATGGGATGACTCTTCCCGTGAGGAGGAACCTTTCTGCATGGCTGCTCACCTTTTTTCTAAAAGAAAGGTCTCCAGAACTTTGTCTGTGGAGCCTCATGCAGCTGTTAAAGTTTTGGCAAATAATACAGGCCTTAGTGTTGTGTTTTGGGCCTAGGCACCAGACACATGCTGTGTGTTTATTTTTGAAAGGAATCCGTTTGCCTCACGTGCACTTTGAGGAGCGCCCTTTGACAGAAGACATCAGGGAAGACGACATGCGAAAAAGAAATTTGGATTTTGTTGAGAAAATAAAGAACTAAAGTAAAAATACTCCAGTGATTGTGTCATTCGATAGCTAAAGGCATCTGTGGAGCAGATGACTGCGAGTCAACAGCGGGGGAAAAAAAACTAAGGGATGCTGGGGGTCCACCCCTTTTATGATGCATGCGACTCTGGGGTCAGGGCCGATGTTGGGGGCGGTCCCCAACCTAATGTAGCTACCTAGAAGTTTTCCGTGGGGTCCTGCTGCTGCTGTCTTCAGTCCTAATGGTGTAACCTGCTGCAAGAGCCGTTTCTTGATGTAAGATTGTGCTTACCTGTATCAACACCTGACTAGAGGATGTCCAGCAACTCTGATTTCTGAGAGGAGTCTGGTTGAGCCTGTGCCAATTCCAGAGCCTTTTTCCACAAGGAGTTCTGGTATTGGACCATATGTGCCAAAATGTTGAGAGGATGGTACAGGTGGCCAAAGAATAGATCTTGCAGCCAAACTGGTCCAACCTTTTAGATTACTTGTCTGGAGGCTTAAAGCTAGGTGTCTAGGCTGTTTGGTCCTACCATGAGCCGCAGTCAACACCATAGAATTGGCCCCAACTAAGGCTCATTCCTGGGGGTTCTGTAGAGCCGGTCAGCCTTTTTAGGGACCGCCAAAGTAGATGAAAGGTGTTTTCTGGCGACCTTAGTATCGTCCTGAAAGGGTCCAACAATGGAGGCACAACTAGGGGCTTAGGATCATTTAGCCCAAGGAACTGGGCAAGATGGTGCATCTCTCAGAATCCAGGTCCTTGGTTTCCCACCTGAGGAAAGTACAGTTACATAAGAACTTACCATAACAGTAGATCTTCGAGAACAGCTCTTGCAGCAGGTTACACCATTAGGACTTAAGCGGCAGGCGTCAGGACCACAGAAATCTTCTAGCTAGCAGTCTTCAGCGGATGCCCAAGCTCGTCCTCGCCCGACGCCAGCGAGTATATAAGGGAGTGTCCCGCCCAGAGTCCCCAGTTCTCCCGCCGGAGACTTCCGGCCGCTGGATGACCTCAGAAGTGGAGACAGAGGATCCACCCTCAGAAGGACAAAGGAAAGAAAGTTCCTGCGGAAGCCTGGTTAGGCCTAACCTCCTCCAAGGGGGAATGGTGGGCGGGAAGATACCTGCTGCAAGAGCTGTTCTCGAAGATCTACTGTTACGGTAAGTTCTTACGTAACTGTACTATCTTACTTCGAGATACAGCTCTTGCAGCAGGTTATACCATTAGGACTGATTCCCAAGCAATAGCGCCTATAGACACTCTGGGAGGAAGCATAACGGGGAGATCTTAAAAATCCTGACTCTAGGACAGGAGACCCTGTAGCACGGCAAGGCCGAAACCTGCTCTCCGCCGTGAGGCAATGTCCAGGCTGTAATGCCTAATGAAGATGTGCACTGAGCTCCATGTAGCTGCGGCTCAAATGGCCGACGTGGAGAAGTTCCGCAGCGCTGCGAAGGAAGTAGCCACCCCCCTAGTCAAGTGGCCCTGGACTGTGGCCGGAAAGGGCTTCTGTTTGTTGTTGTAGCAAAAAGAAATGCACTGGACGAGCCAGCGAGAAAGGGTCTGTTTTGAGACTGGTTAGCCCAACATCCTCTCAGCAAAGGAAATAAACAGCTGTTCGGATTTGCGATGCTGTTTGGTCCTGGTCAAGTAGTATCTTAAGGAGCGGTGAACATCTTGGGTGTGAAGCAGTGCCTCTCCTCTATTGGTGTACCTGGGGAAGTACACCGGCAGATCGATGTCCTGATTAAGGGTAAGGGCCAAGACCACCTTAGGCAGGAATTTAGGATTCGTCCTCAGAGACACTCTGTCCTGGTGGAAAATTAAATAAGGTTCCTTACACATGAGAGCGTGTAGCTCAGAAATTCTCCTTGCTGACGTAACAGCAACCTAAAATAACATTTTCCACGACAGAAAACGCAGCTCGCAAACTGTGGCAGGTTCAAAAGTTGGCAGCGTGAGCTTCTCCAAGACAAAGAGTAGGTCCCAAGGAGGGATGGGATCCTTGATGGGTGGTCTAAGGTGTAACACCCCCCCCTCAGAAAGTCACGAGAGGTATCGAGTTGTGCCACTGTGCGTTGACCTGTCGGGTAGTGGTAGGCCGAAATCGCACAGAGGTAAACTTTAATAGAGGAGTAGGCAAGGCCCGAGTGAAAGAGGGAAAGCAGGTATTCCAGGACTGATTTCTCTGGGCATTCTAAAGGGGAGAGGCCACGTGCCTAAGACCACAAGCAAAACCGGCGCCATTTCATGGCATATGTCGCATGCGTTGCCGGCTTTCTGGCGGCAGAAAGGACTTCCGCCACCACTTGTGAGACCCCGTGTCGCATAATGGCTATGTCTCGAGGAGCCAGGCATGCAGGTTCAGAGAGCGTAAGTCCAGATAGACTAGCGAACCCTCCTCTTGAGACAGCAGGTGGGAGCTGATGGGCAACGGCAGTGGAGGTTCCCGGGACAATTGCGTCAGCATGGGGAACCAGATCTGTCTAGGCCAGAAAGGCACTACCAAGATCATTGTTGCATGCTCCCTGCGAAGTTTGAGAAGGACTCTCTGGATCAACGGGAAGGGAGGGAAAGCGTAGAGGAATCTGTCCGCCCAGGAGAGGGACAACGCGTCTCGCCAAAAAACACCAGGCCCTGGATCTAGCGAGCAAAAATTGGGCAGTTTTGCGTTGGATGGGGAAGCGAACAAGTCCAATTCTGGAGTACCCCATCGAAGAAACAGATCCTCTGTTACCTCCTGAAGACGTTCCCACTCGTGGACTCTGGCCTGGGATCGACTCAGGCCGTCTGCGATTGTATTGTCCACTCCGGGAACATGAACTGCAATCAGGCTTGCGCCGTGTCGAATTACCCATTCCCACACTCTCATAGCTTCCCTGCAAAGGGGGTAAGAGTGTGTGCCTCCTTGTTTGTTGAGGTAATACATCACCGCCGTATTGTCTGTTTGAAGCAGAAGAGTACTCGGTGGGATTTCTGACTGGAAGGCCTGCAGGGCATAAAGGACCGCCCTCATCTCCAGAATGTCGATATGGAGGTGAGCTTCCTGAGGGGTCCACATTCCCTGGGACCTCACCCCGTTCAGGTGTGCCCCCCACCCTAGCCCTGAGGCGTCTGTGGAGAGGATTACCTCCGGGGACGGCGCTGCAAACGGGACACCCACAGAGAGTGTCCCTGGGTCTAGCCACCATTGCCAGTCCCGAATCACGGCCTTCGTGATTCTGACCGGCTGCTGCATGTGGTCTTGCCTTTGATCCCATTGCACTTTTAGCATCCACTGGGTTACCCGCATGTGGAGCCTTGCCATCCGGACGGTTGGAATGGCCGCAGCCATGTGTCCGAGCAGGTGAAGGACCAGTCTGGCAGGGATGGTCTTTGTTGAAAGGTCCCTGATGAGGGACCTGATGCGCTCCGCTCTGTCCTCGGGAAGAAAAGCTTTCCCTTGGACGGTGTCCAGAACTGCGCCTATGAACTGCAGCTTGTGGGACGGTACCAGGAGAGACTTCTCGTAGTTGATAAGAATGCCCAGGGACTGAAAAAGAGCTTGGGTGTTCTGGATGGCCAACAACAGCGCCTCTCTGGAGGCGGCCATGAGAAGCCAGTCATCCAGGTACGGGAACACAAAGTGGCCCTGTCTCCTTAGAGACGCTGCCACGACTGCCATACACTTGGTAAAGACCCTGGGGGCCGATGACAGTCCGAAAGGAAGTGCCCGGAACTGAAAGTGGTGGCCAAGGAACTCGGAGTGCAGGAACCTCCTGTGCGCTTGAGCAATGGGGATGTGCAGGTAGGCGTCCTGCATGTCCAGTGATGCTAAAAAGGCATCCTTCTTCAGCATGGGAATAAGTTCTTGGAGGGTCACCATGCGAAACCATTTGTAGGCAACCGACATATTGAGGTTGCTGAGGTCCAATATTGGACGGAGGTCCCCTGTTTTCTTTGGAACCAGAAAGAAGTGGGAATAGTAGCCTGCTCCTCTCTGGTTCTCCGGGACGTACTCCACCGCTCCTTTTTGCAGAAGCGCGAGTACTTCTTGCCTGATAAGCAATCTTTGCTGACCCCAGTAACGGGAGAGCAGAGGCAGCCTTGTGGGTGGCTAGTCCACGAATTCTATAAAGTGGCCTTTTTTGACCAATTGGAGAACCCACCTGTCAGTGGTAACAGACTGCCACCCTAGCAGGTGGTCCGCAATAAGACCCCCGACCTTGGTGTCCCGTTGATCCTGAGGGGCGGGGGCCGGGAAGGAGTCATGCTGTGGCGGCTGAGGTCCCTGCAGACTGGGCCAGCAATGGGCGTTGGCCTCTGCCTGAACGACTTCCCTGCGCTTTTAGGGAGAAGGAGCCCCTCTTGTGGACCGGAACAGGATTGTTGTCTCTTCGTCTGGCTGCGAAAAAGGCTCTGGTTCCTACGAAAGGAACCAGGCCTGGGTCTGTACATGGCTTGGACTGACCTCATGGCCTTCCTGGCCTCCTGAAGCTTGGTGAGAACCTTCTCCGAAGACTCACCGAAGAGAACTTCGCCGTGGAACTGGGCATCCAGAATGTTCTTCTGGACGTCTGGGGTGAATCCGGAGACATGAAGCCATGAGTGTCTCCGGAGGCATACGCCTGAGGCTGCCGCTCTGGCCGAGGAGTCCGTGGAGTCATATGCGGCTCGAAGCACCTGGGTTCCCACGTCTGAACCCGTGCGGAGGAGCTGAAGCAGTTCTTCCTTCTGCTCACCTTCCGGCATCTTTTCTGCCAGTTCTAGTCCCTGCTCCCACAAGGCATTCTGAAACTGGACCATGTGAGTGAGATAGTTGAGGGACCTAATGGCGCAGGTTGCAGCTGCGTACGTGTGCCTGCCCATCCCGTCCAATTGCTTGGACTCTGGGTCCGGTGGCAGGGTGCTCAGATGTTACGGCCTCTGGGACCGGTCATGTGAGGCTGTAATGACCAGGGAATCGGCCAGAGGATGAGATGCCAAGTACTGGTCCTCCCTAGGGGCCTTGTACAGGCGGTCAGCCTTCTTTGGCATCGCCGGGAGTGAATGTGGACATTTCCATGCTGCCTTGGTGACGTCCACGAAGGTGTCCACCAAGGGTGGTACCACCACAGGCTTTGGGTCCTTTTGCTGAAGATAGCGTGCGAGGCGTAGCCTCTCGGGATCAAGTTCCTCTGCGTCAAAGCCCATATTCTCTTGGATATGCCTCATAATCTCAGACAACAATGGGTCATCCGGAGGAGATCTTGGGAGCTCACATGGGTCCGGAGAGGGGACGCTGATGGGAGAAGGGGATCTGGATCTGTCCGAGAAGTCTGATCCCGAGTCCTCCGTCGAAGGCGAGTGGCGGCGTCTTCTGGGTCTCTTGGGGCTGGGTGACCCTGAAGAAGATCTGGACGGAGGTCTCCTCTTTTCTGGTCTGCCCCTAGGAGATTCTGCAGTCTCCTGGGGGGAAGGTACTCTGCCTGCTGCCCCGGATGGGGTGAGGGGTGCTGGGGCCGGTGGAGTCATGGGTGGAGGAGGAGGAGGAAGAGGAGGAGGTGTGGGAACCACATCCTTTTTTATGGTATCCCACCAAAAGGTAAACAGCTCCTTGACCTCAGAAATATTGAGACCCGACGACGGGCCGGGCGCCGATGGTCGGTTGTCAGGTTCTGGCTTAGGCCCCCCAGGGGTCTCTGGTTCAGGAGAGGGTTCCCTTGGGGGTTCGACAGGACCGAGTTTGCCCGCCTGGTCCTCGGGCTGAGTCAACTCCTCCTCTGTAAGTGCCTCCTGGCCGACATCGGTAGGTGGCGTAGGGGTTCCTTTCTCTGCTAGGACAGGCGTCGGTCCCCCGGCTGGCGTCCGTGGTGTAGAAGGCCTAACCGGTGATGGGCGTTTGGCAGTCGTCTGGTCCCGGGACCGGTGGTGCTTGGCCGACGTCAGGTCCGACGTCCTCTTGAGCGATGTCAGCTCCTTGGTTTTCCGCTGGGGTGGAGGAGGCAAGGAGACCGACCGGAAGTCAGGAGCCGGACTTGTGGTGATGGCGGTCCCCTGTCCTCGGCGAGGCCTTGGACGAAGAGGAAGAAGGCCTGGAGGTCGAAACAGGCTGCAGAGTGGAGGAACCGGAGGATGACTTGACCGCGACCGAGAGAGGCTGAGAGCGGGCCCGGGAAGGCGAGCGGTCGGACCGGGAGCCGGAGCTACGAGAGTCGGAGGCCCTAGAAGGGGATTTTGACCTCACCCTCTCCCTGTGCTTTTCGAGGTGCCGGCCGGCTTTCTCGGATGATTCCCCCTTGGAGGCAGAATCCATGGCCTTCAATCTCTTTCTAGAAGGTAAGTTTGGAGGGCCTTCTGGCGACGGATCCGGGTCCGACTGTTAAAGCCTTGACAGAAGGAGCAGGCCCGGGTGTCGTGGTCTGGGCCAATGCGGGTCTTTAAAGGGAATTTGCTTCCCACAGGCGCACTTTGATGGATGTCCCTCTGCGGATGTTGGAGAGGACATCAGATGGCAGACGATTCAATGAAAAAAGAGTTTCCAATTCGAGAAACGGGAAAATAACTTTTCCGGGCGTCACGCGCTAGGTACTAACCGGAGGGTCGAGACATGCAAGTCGGCGGCGGAAAGAACTGGGGACTCTGGCAGGACACCTCCTTATGTCTACGCCTGACGTCGGGCGGGACCGGACGTCGGGGCGGACCGAGGCCGGGTGGACCGACGCCGGGGCGGACCGACGTCAGGGGCGGACGACCGACGCCGGGGCGTGTCCCCACTGAAGACTGCTAGCTAGAAGATTTCAGGGTCCTGACGCCTGCTGGCTTCAGTCCTAATGGTGTAACCTGCTGCAAGAGCTGTATCTCAAAGTAAGATCTGGATGTATCACATTACATCCATAAATGTGGTGTCATCCGGGGGTGACCTAAGAGAATCCTTATGGGTATCTGGATGATGATGAGGGAAGATATCCCCTCCAGACGATCTGGATGAGGAAGAAGAGCTCTGGCTAGAATCCTCTGATAAGGGGGAGGGAGAATAGGAACGCCGGGACCGGCTTCCACAGGAGCAGAGCCGGCACCTGGAAGGAGGATCTGGGGGGAAAATGGCGCCATTGTCCATGCCACCTTGGGTACCCCTCATCCGAGTGATCAGGAAAAGGGATGGCCTTTCTCAGTGGCGGCGAAAGTTTCTTGGGTGGAAGGGCAGTAGGTTGCTTAGGTGGAGCCAGAGGCTGGACCCCCAAAGGAGGTAGTTCTGCAACCTGGGGGGCAGGTGGGACCCTAGGCAGAAGGTCCCCTTTAACAGAGTTTAACCAAGAGTTAAATAGGGCCCCCATGTTTGCAAGAGAGACAAGAGGGGCAACGGGGGGGGAAGAGAACATTTGAGGGCCCAGCATTGGACCTGCTTGACCGGGCAACCCGGTCGTTGGGTCCGGAGGCACAGGGTTAGCAGGCTGCAGCTCTGCGGCTGTCTGGTTATCTCGTGTCAGATTATCCAGTGCTGGGTTAGGGACTGCTGGGGTTAGCTGGTGTCTGGTCCTCGATCATCGGCTCAGGGGAGGCCAGAACAGTCAGTGACATCCAAAGATCGGGCGATGATGGGGAGGGTGTCACCCGGTTTGACTCCGGAGAAGCCGCGGTCAAAGACACATATGTCTGCCAATGGCAGTCCATGGTACCTGATGACCTCGGCTGAGAGGATGCCTGCAGAGTGGAACGAATTGTCATTTGGAGCTCCTGCTCCTGGCATCGCTTGGTGTTGCCAGACCCTGAAGCCCGGTCCGATGATGGGGAAGCCCCAGCCGGGTGGACGACAGGCTCTGACCCACCGCCCAAAAAAGTACCGGCTGATCCACCTGGCTTAGACCCAGAGGTATGCTTGAAAGCCCCAAGACTCAAGGGAGTGAGGGCTGACGAAGGTCCATGCCCTGAAGACCCCCCAGCAGATGTCAGGACTAGGGTGGTAGGCTTGATCAACAGAACCCAGAAGGGGTGAGATCTGCCGGGGTGCCTGAAGTCTGACCTCCCGGTGGAGGAGGAACTGGAAAAGCCACCCTATTTGTGTGGGGACCTGGAATGAGAGTCCTATCAGGGTCTATCCTTATACTGGTGGTGTTTCCTGCTGGATTTCTTCTCCTTGTGGGCTGAAGAGGAGGAGGAGGTAGCCGAAACTGAAAAAAAAAAAAAAAAAAAAGAGGAGCTTTGTCCAGAAGGGGTCTTCTGAATGGCAACCAACTGCTTTTCCAGGAGGAAGCTCTTCAGAAGGTGGATCCTAGTCCTACGGTTGAAGCTTAAACAGTGCTGGCAGGCCTCAGAATTGTGGTTGGAGCTTAAGCAGAAAAAGCAGGCTGAATGGCTGTCCTTCAATTGTATTTGCCTTCTGCAGGCACATTTGGATTTTAGCTGCTAGGATGATGAAGTTGGAGAAGACATGCAGGTGAAGAAGTAAAAAATATCACTGTTTTACTAAAAATAAAGCGCGAGTAAACATGAAAATGTCAGTCGACTAAAAACAGAAAGCTCCTATGGAGCTGATGTGTGCGGGTCAACGGCAGTAAAAGAACTGAGGTGGGGCTGGGGGACCGCCCCTTTTATACTACTGGCTGACATCATGGGTGGGCCGATATCAGGGGGTGATCCCCAGCTAGAAACTGCTAGCTAGAAGTTTTCTGTGGGGTCCTGGCGGCTTAGTCCTAATGGTGTAGCCTGCTGCAAGAGCTCACCCTCGAAGTAAGATCGGGTGGTCCAAAAGCCACCAAAATATTGGCCCCTCAGATTAAGATAAACTCAAGAAATATCAAAAATGTGAATGGGAACCCCACAAGTATAGATACAGAAGAAATAAACATATTTAAACATTCTATGAAATGCTCTACACAGCCGACACAGACCCCCTGCTTCCAGGACATACCACTTTCCTCAAGGACTTAGAATTGCCCAACACCCCCAGAAGAACTTCAGAAGGAATTACAAGCACCTTTTAGAACCTCTTAAGTAATGGGCATGAGCCAAACTCTCCAAACGGATCGGCCCTGGTTTGTGGATGGCTACTCATCGGATTTCAGGGGCATTTTGTCGCCTGTCCTCACAGAAGTATATCATGAGGCACTGGGAAAAGGTGCATTGTCACGAAGTATGTATAATGTTCTCATCACACTTACATTAAAACCAGAAAAGGACAGTGCACTATGTTCAAGCTACAGCCCAATAACCGTAACACACACGCAAAGATATACGCCAAGATCTCGGCTAAAGAATAAACCCTACCTTATATTATTAGTGATCACCAAACAGGTTTCATGCAAGGTAGACATGTCTGATAATCTGAGAAAAATAACATATGTCACACAGCAGGCACAACTGCTAGAAGATCCAGCAGCACTCTTATCTATTGATGACGAGAAAGCTTTCGACAGGTGGCATGGCCCTACCTGTTTAACATCTTTAGGGCTTTCTGCTTTCCCCTGGTCCTAGACCAAATGATACAACAGCTGTACACTTGCCTAAATCAGTCATGAACACAATCTTATCTCACAGGAATTTCAACTAGCCAGAAGGACTAGTCAAGACTGCCCAGTCTCCGGCACTCTAACATAGCTATAGAACCATTCCTAAGAGACAGACACTAATTACAAGCAATTAATGTACAAGGCATCATCTGCAAAACCACAGCCTATGCAGAAGCTGTACTGGTAGCAGTCACCAGCAGAGCCGCATCGATATCTGTTCTTCTGCACAAAGAAAAATGTGTCCAATTATGTGGTTACAAATTAAACATAGACAAGTCAGAGATATTACCAGTGAACCCAAAATGTAGGAGGCACATAATAAACTCCACAAGCATGAAATGGGAACCCCCGAAAATAAAATACAAGTATCACTACATGCTTCAGGTAAACTAACCACCACAAAGAAAATACAGTAATGTAAGAACTTTCCGTAACAGAAGTTCTTTGAGAGGAACTTTTGCAGCAAGTTACACAGTTAGGACTTAAGCTATCAGGCACCAGGACCCCACAGAAAACTTCTAGCTAGCAGTATACAGTGGGGGACCACTCCCTGAAGTCAGCCAGACCCCAAAGTCTGCCTAGGGTATAAAAGGGGCAGTCCCGCAGCCAAACCTCAGTTCTCCCGCCACAGACCCCAGCGTATACTGAAACTGGAGAACTAAGCAGATTCCTCTACACTGAGGAAAAAAGAGGTAAAGATGGAGAAGCAGCCACCAGGGGGATGGAGGGAGGGAAAGCAGCACCTGCTGCAAGAGCTCCCATCGAAGATCTACTGTTGTGGTAAGTTCTTACGTAACTGTACCATCTTACTTCAAGGGGGCTCTTGCAGCAGGTTACACCATTACAACAGAGTCCCAGGCAGTAAAAGGACTGACCCCGGTCAGCTTGAAGGAGGCAGAAGTCAGCGCAAGTCTTTCAAGAGAGCAGGCATTGCAGGAATGCTAGTCCAAAACATGCCCTGTGCCTAGATGCAATGTCCAGACTGTCATGTCGGATGATAGTGTGGACAGAACTCCAAGTAACCGCTGCACAAATGTCGGCAATGGACACATTTCTTAAGGAGGCAAACGAAGCAGCCATGCCCCTGGTAGAATGGCCTTTAACCGGTCCCAGTAAAGGCTTGTCATATTTACAGTAACAATAAACAATGCAATTAACTAGCCATTTGGACACACATTGTTTTGAAACTGGAGCCCCTTTTTTCCTTGGGGCAAATGTAATGAATAACTGATTTTTTTTTCTGAGGGCTTGGGTGTGGTCCAAATAATACAGAAGCACCCAGTGGACATTCAGAGTATGCAGTAAGGCCTCCCCTTGATTTGAATACTCAGGGTAATACACAGGCAGGTGGATGTCCTAATTCAGTGTAAACTCAGACACCAGCTTAGGAAGAAACTTAGGATTGGTTCTAAAGGACACACTGTCCTTGTGGAAAACTAAATAAGGCCATCTGCGGTCGGCTGAGTGGCGCCAAGGCTAAGGCACTGAACGCCTTACCTCACGCTGCACAGACGACCTGTCTTCAGGAACATGCATGGGACAGAGGTTGGCGGAGGAGGGGGGCACGGAGTTGGATGGAGCTGCTGAGAGGCAGCTCTCCTCTCTGGGGAAGAAAGGTAGTATCCCTCGGCTCTTGACTGCCTTGTGGTGGAGGCCAAGGGGGCAATGCAGGCCAGAGGAAGTGCCAGGTGCTAGACTGACAGGTGAGCTGAACGGGCTGTTACTAGGGCAGTAGTACACTTGTGTGCCTCTACACGCATGCTTCTCTACTCCTGGGGTCCCAGGGAGGAAAATGGAGTAAACTGGATGCTCCAGTGGCAGGATGATGCCTGACCCTCTACAGGCTCTGCTTCTGGGCTGGGCATGAGTAAGCCCGGTAATTTCAGGATGTTGGGGCTTGGGGGGGGCGGTCGGCCTGAAGGGGGCACCAGCAGGACAAGGACTTAAATAGTTAAAAAAAAAAAAAAAAAAACTAAGGCTCTTTGCACATCAGACCTGGAAGCTCAGAAATTCTTCGAGCAGAAGTAACAGCAACTAAAAATAACGTTTTCCACGACAGAAAGCATAGCTTGCAGCAGGCTCAAAGGGAGACAAAGTAAGCTTTTCTAAAAAGAACAAAAGATTCCAGGGGGGAAACAGGGTCCTGGATGGGAGATTTTAGATGCAGTATGCCCCGCAAGACAGTGCAGGAGAGGTCTAGCTGGGCAAGGGTCATGCGCCAGCTATGGGTGCATGGTACACAAAGATGGCAGATAAGTGCACCTTAATCAAGGAGCAACTCAAGCCTGAATCAGATACCTAAAGGAGGTACTCAAGAATGTGATTCTCCGGACAAGTAAAGGGATCTAGATGACGAGCAGGGGCCCATATGCAGAACCTCTTCCACTTCATAGCATAAGTGGCTCTAGTGGAGGGCTTTCTGGCTACCACTAGAACATCTGCCACCCAGAGAGATTCCCCAAATCGGGCAACTGCTAAGTATGCAGGAGCCATGTGTGAAGGTGCAATGACTTAAGGTCCAGGTAGACCAGAGTGTCTTGTTCCTGGGAAAGGAGATCGGAGCTCAGAGGCAGGGGAATCAGAGGTTTCACTGCTAGTTGCTGGAGGAGTGGAAACCATATCTGACATGGCCAGTAGGGGGCTATGAGAATCATCTCTGCCCCCTCAGACTGCAACCTGAGAAGTACCCTCTGCAGTAATGGAAAGGGAGGGAAGGTGTACAGAAACCTCCCTGTCCAGGAGAGGAACAATGCATTGCACCAGAAAACACCAGGGCCTGGATCTAGCAAGCAGAAACTGGGCAATTTTGCACTGGATGGGGACGCGAAGAGGTCCAACTCAGTATGGCCCCACCTGTCAAAGAGATCTTCGACCACTGAGGGAAGAAGTCCCCACTCATGTGCCTTGGACCAGGTATGGCTCAGGCTGTCAGCCAAGGAGTTCTGAATGCCTGGAACATGCACAGCAGTCAGGTCCAGGTGATGCTCTATGGCCCAATACCAAACTCTCATGGCCTCTCTGCTGAGGGGGTAAGAATGGGTACCTCCAGCTTATGTAAAAGACCATGGACATGTCTGTCTGGATCAAGAGAGGACCCGGGAGTATCTTCATCTGAAAGGCCTGTAGAGCATACAGAACAGCTGGCATCTCCAGAATATTGATATGGATATGCTGCTCCTGAGGGGACCAGGACTCCTGAGAGTCTGATGGTCTGCCAGGTGGGTGCCCTAGCCAGACGCATCCGTGGTCAGGATCTTTCGAGGGGATGATGAACAGAAGTGGATCCCCTTGGAGAGATTGGCAGGGACCATCAACCACGTCAAGGTCTGTTGCATGAAGGCATTCTACCCCGAAAAGCTTTGCCATGGAAGGTGTCCAATATTGCCACTATGTACTGAAGTCTTTGGCTTGGCCAAGGGGAGGACTTGGGGAGGTTTAGAGTTATCCCCAGATCCTGGAACAGAGTGAGAAAGTGGCCTCCATGGTTCTGAGCAACTGCTCCTGGGTGAGAGCTCTTAGAAGCCAGTCATTTAGGTAAGGGAAGAAATAATGACCTTCCCTACGTAAGGCCACTGCCACTACTGTGAAGCATTTTGTAAAGACTCGTGGAGCCGAGGACAGGCTGAATGGCAGAGCCCAAAACTGGTAGTGGTTTCCTTGGAAGCGGAAGTGAAGGAACCTCCTGTGGGGTGGAGGATGTGAAGATAAGTGTCCTGCATGTCCAGAAAACACAGCCAATCACCTTGATGAAGTAAGGGGAGAAGGCCGCAAAGAGTGACCATCCTGAACCTTTTTTATTCTATAAACTGCTTCAGGTGGCTGAGGTTCAGAATGGGATGCAGGTCTCCCATTTTCTCTGGGGGCAGAAAGAAATGTGAGTAGAACCCCTTCCCTCACTGTGCTGGAGGGACAGGTTTCTATGGCTTGTTTTTGCAGGAGTGCTTGGATCTCTTCTTGGATAAGGGTGATATGGGTCTGAGGGTAATGGAAAGGGACTGAAGGATTGTCTGGGTGAAATTTCTAAAAATTCTAAAGTGGCTGCTGTTCCATTAACTGCAGAACCCACTGATCAGAGTGTATTGTGCGCCACCCCTCTCTGTAGAGAAAGAAACGACCCCCACAGCCACCACAAGAGATTCGGCTGGGGTCGGGTAAGAAGTCAAGCAGAGGAGCCGAGGACAATCAACGTGGCCTGGGAGGTTCTGGTAGCTCTGGAGTCAGAACCCTCCTGTGGCTTGGGAAGTAGCCTTCCTCTTAAAACACTTCTGGGTTGTTGGCCTCTGGGTTGCTGCTTGGAAGTGTGACAAAAAGACTGCCGCTGGGACGATTTAGACTGAAATCAGTACAATGTGTGAACTGAACGAGTAGCCTTGCCAGATTCTTGGAGGCAAGTGATTATATTTTGAGAATCCTCATTGAACAAAATAAGGCTTCTGAAAGGGGCACCCAGGATCTAAGACTGGACATCTGGAGTAAAACCAGAGACTGTAAGCCAGGAGCAGTGACGAAGGCCAATTCTCATAGCTGCAGCCCTACCTGCTGAGTCCGCAGAGTCATACGAGGCTTGGAGAAAGTGAGCCCCACATCTAAACCATACTTGAGAAGGTGGAACAGTACATTCTTTCCAAGAAGATCAGGCTGAGCCTGTATCACCTCAAAAGCTTTCTTCCACAAGGCATTCTGATATTGAACCATATGGGCTAGGAAGTTTATAAAAAAAAAAAAAGAGTGCAGGTGGCTGAGGAATAGACCTTCTTGCAAAAAAGGTCTACCTGCCTAGAGTCTTTGTCCGGAAGGGGGGAGGGGCTGAATGCTACTGTGCAGGGGCCACTTAGAACGCTCATGGGCCACATTAATAATGACAGAGTCAGCCTCTGGTTGTTCCCCACAAAAAAGGTTCATCCCTTGGGGCATAATACCGGCTATCTGCCTTCCTGGACATTGCTGGTATAGTAGAGGGATGTTTCCAAGCAGCCCTATTGACGTCCTTGACGGAGTCAATAAGGGGTGGGACAGCCAAGGTCAAAGACTCCTTTTTATGGAGAAAGATGCCTAGTGTACATCGCTTAGGATCCATTTCCTCTGTGTCCCAACCCATGAAGGCCTGGTTGTGCCTCATCACATTCATACAAGTTGGGTCATCTGGCAGAAACTGTGGGATGTCCTTGGGCTCCTCTGGTTCTGTCAGTAAAGAGTCCCTTGAATCATAAGAAGAGGAGGAAAATATCCTCCTGACTTGCCTGAGTCCAGCAAAGAAAAGGGAGCGCGACGATGCCTATATCAGTGGGTCTTTGAGCGATCGGCACCAGCTCAGACTAGTTGTGGAGTAGGCTCCTTAGGAGGTGGCATTGGGGCCTTCTTAAGGGGAATCTGCTTCTTGTTTGGACTGGACTGGGAGAAGGGTCCCTAGGAGTCTGAGTTGGGGGCTCCTTCAGGGCCTCCTTATCCTTGAAGTATGCCCACCAGGCTGCAAATAGGGCATTAAGGTCTGTGGGTGGGTTCTGAGGTATGGCCGGGGAAACCAGCATCTGTGGGGTAGGTTGAGAGGGCCCCAGCGTCAGTTCCGTAGGCTGCAGTGACCTTGCCTTTGGATCCAATAGTGTCGGGTTAGCTGGCGTCGGTCCATGTGGTAAAGAACCATCCAGAATTGGACTGACCAGAGTAGAGAGACCGGGCATTGGTCCCTGGGGGGTCAGCTGTGTGACAACGGGGCCGATCGGGCGACTGTGGAGGGTTGGGAGATGATGGCTGAGGTGTCACCGGAGTGATGCCAGTCTGGTGATGCAGCCAGTACCAGCCTACAAGGGGAAGTCTGTCACAGGGAGCCAGTTCCAGAGTGGGGCAGGGGAGTTACTCTCACAGGGGGAGGAGAGCGCATGCCCCTCACATTGCTTGGAGGCGTCTGTCCCAGATTTCAAAACCGACTTGGTAGACGCCTTGACCGGGAGGGCAATGGGCAAAGACCTCTCACCCAAGGACTTGGCTGAGCCACCTGACTGAGAACCCGCCTGCTGAATGGGCTACAGCATCAGGGGCTGAGTGGCTGCAGGTGAATTCCCGAACCCCAAAGAACCACCGCCTGAGACAGTAAGGAGAGTGGGTGGTTTGACCACTGGGTACCTGGAAAGAGAGGGGGCTACCAGAGTAGTAGGGGCAGATCTCCTATGGGAGGAAGACCTATATTTGGTGCCCGACTTGCACAGGGACCTGGAGTGGGAAACTGACTGGGGTTTGTCCCTGTGCTTCTCCCGGTGTTTGCGTTTTCTTGAAGATTACTTCTCCTTAGCTTATAAAGAATTGGATGCCCCGGAGGCCAGGGAAGAGAAGGTACTTTTGTTGCGCCCCTCCTCCATCGCTTTTAAGTTTTTGCTGCAGCAGGGAGGCTTCCAGGGTCTTCAAATGGCAAAGCTGGGTATGCTGGTTAAAATACTGGCAGCGCCGGCAGGCCTCAGTGTCATGGTCTGGGCCTAGGCAAAGCAGCCACAACGAATGGTCATCCTTGGGAGGAAGCTGCTTTCCACAAGCACATTTCATTCACCACTACTCCACAGAAAAGGATGGAGAAGATGACATGCTCAAGTAGCTGAAACTTTGGTGAAAAATGGAAAATTATAAAGCGCAAGTAACGTAAAGAAAATGGCGGTCGAGTAAGGCAGAAGGTGTCTGTAAATGTCCAAACTGGGGTAGAGCTGGGGGACTGCCCCGTTATACCACAGGCGGACATCGGGGTGGGACGGCGTTGGGGGAGTCCCCCACTGTATACTACTAGCTAGAAGTTTAGCGTGGGGTCCTGGCGCCTGCTGGCTTCGGTCGCAATGATGTAACCTGCTGCAAGAGCCCCTTCAAAGTGAGATCTGGAACTCTTTAATCCTAAACATACAGACAGACTTATACAGATGGTGTCAAAATGAATATTCTCCCTTGTGCCCCATTCATTCTTCCAATGACCCAATCAGAAATTACACAGGCACAAATTAAAAACCTATAACAACTCATTACAAAATTTATATGTGCAAATGCCTCAAGTCTTAAATTTCACTACAAAGCCATTCGCATAACTAAAGTAGCAAAGTGGCTCAAACAGAAGGAAAAAAATCAAACCATGCCAGAACCAACACCACAGTGGTTGCAGACTGAAAGGAATTTATGCAAAAACAAAGATAGATTTAACAGCCCTGCTCCACGCACACCTACCACCATCACTAAAGGAGACGCCAATGGCCACAAGTATTTCCCTGTCACACCTTCTGCTTAAAAATAGATTCATCTGTACAAAAACACTGGGATCAACCTGTCTGGATAAATCCTAACAAAGCAAAGCCAAATTTATTTATAAAACGCTATTCCAAAAAAAGACCATAGCGTTGTACATACATCAATAAAAATATCCATAAAAACACAAACTTACAACTCATAAATTTAAACAGGATACCAAAGGTAAGGGATAGCACAGGACTGTGTGCAGCCGTAAGGGAATAATGCTGAACGCAATAATGCTGGTCGCACCTGGAAATCAGCCTCGGCTCAGCGTGCCTTTCCTGGTTACTAAACGTTTAAAAATAAATAAATAAATAATAGAAGGCAACACAATGAACTTCCACAAATGGAAGGAGAAAGGCACCCTATATATTGAAGACCGTCTTACACCCAGGGGTTCCTAAACTTTAATACCCTGCAGAGAAAACAGTAATTGAGCGCACTGGACTACTACAGGATGATGCAGCTGCAACATGCAATAACCTCCAAATCTGGACCCCAGCTAAAAGGCCATACTCCATCAAAATGAGACTCTGAAATCCACCAAAACTGCCAGAATAGATACTCAGTAGCTGAGTGGTATAGCACTATAGTCAAGGCTGTAAATGGGAGTGCCAGCTAAGTCTGCCAGGGGTGGTCTTAGTGCTGAATACAAGTGCAGACACACGGTTATGGGAAGAGATCGCCTTTGCTAGGAGTACTACCTCCCTCATGGACTACAAGATTCAGTCACTCAAGACAGTGCGCAACCTTTCCTTCAACAAGTTACACAGGAGCCGGCCCGGTGGCGCGGAGAGTTGAGGCGCTGGACGCCACATCTCACGCCAAACTGGTGACCCGAGTTCGGGAGCGAGCTCAGGAGCCGGGGGTCGGCAGGAGTGAGTAAGGATTGAAACATAGAAACATAGACTTTGATGGCAGATAAGGACCGCTAGGCCCATCTAGTCTGCCTAGTTCCCTACCTACAGGATAGGCCGCAGATCCTATTTAACCAACAGCCTATATCTTCCTGCCCCCCACAAGAATTGCCTTATGTCTGTCCCATGCATTCTTGAATTCTCCCACAGTTTTAGACTCCACAACTTCCTCAGGAAGGCTGTTCCATGCATCCACTACCCTCTTGGTGAAATAATACTTCCTCACATTGCCCCTGAACCGCCTTCCTTCTATCTTTAAATTGTGTCCCCTTGTTCTTGCAAGTCTCTTTTTCTGAAATATGCTACCCTCTTGACTTTGTTGATTCCCTTGAGGTACTTGAAAGTTTCTATCATGTCCCTCTCCTTCTTTCCTCAAGGGTATACATATTAAGCTCCCTTAGTCTCCTCATACGGCTTCTCTTGCAGACCCTGCACCATTTTAGTTGCCCTCCTCTGGACTGCCTCTATCCTGTCTATGTCCTTATGGAGATGGGGTCTCCAGAACTGGACACAGTATTCCAGATGGGGTCTCACCAACTGTCTGTACAGAGGGATAACAACTTCCTGTTTTCTGCTGCTGATGCCTCTCCTATACATCCCAGTATACCTCTGACCCTCCCTACTGCCTTCTCACATTGCTTGCTAACCTTAAGGTCATCTGATATGATTACTCCAGGTCCCTTTCCTGTTTTGTTGTTGTTACCTCCCCACCCATTGTGTATTCTTCCCTGGGTTCTTGTTTCCAGGTGCATTATTTTGCACTTTTTGCATTGAATCCTAGCTGCCATACGTCAGACCATTCCTCCAACCTTGCCAAGTCCCTTTTCATCCTTTCCGCCTCCTTGTGTATCAACCCTGTTGCAGATCTTTGTGTCATCTGCAAAAGGCATACTTTTCCTTCCAGTCCCTCTGCAATGCCACTGATGAAGACATTAAAAGGACTGGACCCAATACTGAACCCTGCACGTACCCCACTAGTAACGCGCCTTTCTTCAGAGTGACTCCATTTACAATTACCTTCTGTGTCCTGTTGTCCAGCCAATGTTTTACCAGGCTACCACCCTGGGACCCCTCCCAGGCTGGTTAGTTTGACTAATAATCTTGTGAGGACTGTGTCAAATGCCTTGCTAAAGTCTAGGTAGGCCATGTCCACAGCCCTCCCTGGTCTACTACTTTGGTCACCCAGTCAAAGAAATCTATTAGATCTGCCTGACATGACCTTCCGCTGTGAACCCATGCTGCCTTGGATCCTGTGCTCCACTGACCTCTAGGTACTCAACTATTCTTTCCTTCAGAAGGGACTCCATCACTTTCCCTACCACAGAGGTCAGACTGACAGGTCTGTAGTTTCCTGCCTCTGTCTTGGTCCCACTTTTGTGAGAGGAATCACATCCGCCTTCCTCCAGTCCTCGGTAGCCACCATCCTCCATGATTTATTAAAGAGTAGCCAGTGGTTTCACTAGTTCCTTCCTTAATTCTTTTTAGAATTCTGGGGTGAATTCATCAGGACCCATTGCTTTGTCCACCTTCAGTTTTTGGAGTTCTTGCAGAGACCCTTTCTTTCTGTGAAAGGACTGGGATCGACCCCCTATCAAGAGTGCTTCTGTTATTGGATTAGGCACTTCCTCCTCCTCTTTTGTGAATACTGAGCAGAAATATTCGTTCAGTATTCCTGCTTTTTCACTGTCCCCCTCTGCCCACCCACCGTTTATTCTATTCAGCCTCACTATCCCTCCCTTTGTCTTTCTACGCTCACTGATGTACCTATAAAAGGTTTTATCCCCCTTCTTAACTGAGTTGGCTATCTTTTCCTCAGTTTGGGCCTTTGCTATTCTTACTTCCCTCCCTGCTTCTTTCTGCCTTAACTGGTACAGCTCTCTGTCCTGCTCCTTCTGTGTTTCCTTGTACTTCTGGAATGCTATCTTTTCTTCCTGACTTTCACAGCCACCTCTCTTGAGAACCATAGTGGCTTTTTCTTTCGTTTGATTTGTTTATTTGCTTCACACAAGGCTTGTTGCCTCTGTGATGGCAGTTTTGATAATTCCCCATTGTTGCTCCACACCTCCTTCTAGTCTGTTTGCTAGTGCTTTTCTGAGGCACTCTCCCACATCTTCTTAAAATTAAGCCCTCCTAAGGTCCAGTACCCTCACTTTTGTATGGCTTGACTCTGTAGCTGAGTTTAACGTGAACCACACTGTTTGATGGTCACTTGTCCCCAGATGGCAACCCACTTCTAGATCTGAGATCCTCTCACTGCCCCGTTTGCGAGTATGAGGGTCTAAGATTGCTCCCTCACAGTGGGTTCAAACTAGCCATCTAATGCCTGCCACCTGTGGGGGCGTCCAAGAATGGCCCTGCTCTTGGATGTCGCTGCAGCAAATGTGCTCCAGTTAACATCTGGCATATTCAGGTCTCCCATCAACAGTATCTCCCTTTCTCTGCCATTCTAAGAATGCCTTCCATCATATCCTTGTCCATTCCTTCCCCTGACATGGGGGTCTGTACACAACCCCTGTGCGGATTGTGGTGCCTTTCCAGTCTCCAAGGTGACCCACAGTGCCTCCTCTCTCCTGTTTACTCTTTTGTTCAGTTGCTTTTATCCCTTCCTTTACATAGAGACTACCTCCCTCTTCTCCCTGTAGGTTATGTACCCTGGTATGTTAACATCCCAGTCATGGTTCTCTGTGTACCATGTTTCTGTGACTGCTTCGATATCCAGGCATCCCTCTTCCATTAAGGCCACCAGCTCAGGGAGCTTGTTGGACTACAGGCATTGGTACTCATTACCCTCCATTTCCTGATGGCCTTACCCCCTTTTGCCCCATCCCTGTCCTTCTTGCCTTTGTCACTTTCTCCATTTACCCCTGCCCTTCTCCCTATCGACACCTCCATGTTGGTGTTTGCCACACTTACTACCGTGATTGTTTGGGGGGGCTAGGATTTCCTGCTCCTTTCCAGTGCCTCCCCCCTTGGCTAGTTTAAAAGCTTGCCAATGAAGCATTTAAACCTATCACCTAGGATCCTGGTTCCCCTCCTGGACAGATGCAGCCCATCATGCCAGTATAGGCTTGCATCACTCCAGGTGGACCCCCAGTCCCCAATGAAGCCAAATCCCTGAGCTCACACAGTTTTTCCAGCCACTGATTGAATCCAGCAAATCTGAGACACCCTAGCCTCTCCTATGCCATAGATGGGTAGCACCTCCGAGAAGGTTACCGTGCGTGCTATTTGACTAAGGCCCCTCCCAATTCCACAAACTCTTCCTGCACTTCTCTAATCCCTTTCTTAGCCAGGTCATTTGTCCCTAAGTGAACAATGACATCCAGCTCCCTCCCTGTGCAGCTGCTCAGGCAATCCCACAGTTACTCCCTGTCCCCGCCAAGCCATGGCGCCAGGCAGGCACCTTACCTCCCTCTCCCCTTCCTTGCCCAGTTCTACCTTCCTAACAATGGAGTCCCCCACCAGGAGTTGTTTCCTTCCCCTGCAGGGTCCCCTTCTGCCCTCCTGTGGGTCTCCTTTGGGGAGGTTCCCAGCATCCTCCTTGGTCTCCACTGTAGGTGCCTCCATAGAGGAACCACACTTTGCCAGAATGGCATAGGAATTGTGGAGAGGTACAACTGGAGGGATGTGCCTCTGTTCCACCACCCTCACCCTCCCTGAGCCCACTGTGGTCCAACCGCTCCTCTTTCTTGGCAACCTCTGAGGCAACGGCAGTGGCACTGGTGGTCCCTGGATGGAAGAGGAGGTCCCACAAATCCTGGCCAACTCAGCCTGGAGATGAGCAACCTCCTCCCTCAGCCCAGAGAGGTGCCTGCAGATGGGACAACACCGCATCCTCCAGAACATCTCCCGAAGACTGCTGCTCCACAGCCACTGCACTGCACCACTCCAATCATGTCTTATTTCTGGCCCCTTAACTGTTTGCAATCCTTACTCTTTCCTGTGTTTTTTTTTCTCTCTCTCCTTACTTTCTGCCTGTGTGCCCTTTAAGCTCCTGATTGTCCTGTTCTAAGACAAGAATATCCTATATTTCTCAGTAGACCGCTTACTTGTTCAGAGGCAGACCTCCAGCAGCTAGAGGGGGCAGGAGAGCTACTCTTGCCCTTCTAGGATGGTGGGTCCTTGGTGGTTCTGGGATCACTCACTTCCTGCCCCTAAACAGGAAGTTCCTGTTGTCAGTCAAATCCTGTGCCTATTAAAATAGAACTAGCTTTGGGTGGGGGAGGGAAGGAGGGCAATATAGTCCCAGTAGAGAAGTTCAGTCACACAGCAGTCCTTTCTCCTGGAGTCTTCTGCCAAGCTATTAGCAGAATCTTTCTAAGGCAGTCTTTAAATGTAGCTTCCTTCTAGCTAAGCCACTCCCCCTACTTACCAGACCTTTCTACAAGTAATTTAAACCTCACAACAGTTAAGTCCTTTCAGTCACCTGAGATTTACACCTAGATGACTTTTCAGTTACCCATTCAGTTACGATTGAGCGGCTGTCAGGCAGCTCTCCTCCCCAGGAGGGAGGGTGAGGGATAGCCCAGTGCACCAGCAGCTCCAGGTGGAGATCAGGAGTGCTGCAGTGCGCTGGGCTACACATGGCCCACGTGGCTGATGCAGGCAGGGTTGCCGTGTGCCATCACATCAGGGGTGCCCACGGTGGGGGTGTCTCACAGAACAAGGAAAACACTGGTGCTGTCCTTCATGCCCTACGCCGGGTTCCCTCGACTGGCCTTTCAGTTTCCCCGCGACCCCTCATCCGCAGCAGGAGACTGCCTTACTAAGAGTGCCCAAAGAGGAGGGACGACCCGGATGGGTTAAACTGGGGGTGCTGGCTGCGGGGAGAGGGGTGAGAGGAGGCACAGTTTGAGGATCCTCAGGCGGGCTGGATAAGGACAGGAGGCCTGAGAGAGGACACACGGGGCAGTGATGGGAGTGAAATAAAGTATAAAAAAAAAAAAAAAAAGTTACACAGGATGGGTACCATCCCAACAGCAAAGTGCTACAAATGGGCACATCCTGAAAGCACCTTGCTTCACAATTCATGAGAATGCCCAGAGATAGCAGGGTTCTGGACGTCAATCAAAAACTCAATTCAATGCTGGGCATGGATGACCTGATCACCCCCAAGATTTGTACAGCAGGGAATATACCTCAGCTGAAAATAGCTGTAAGCAGAAAATGTGCAATTAACCTCATTGTAACAGTAGCCAAGAAACAAATTCTAAAACTCTAATCAGATAGAAAGGCACCAATACAACAGGAGTGGCTCACTGACACCATGGAAGTACTGAGAGTACCAGCTCAAGATTTAAGAGGAGCGAAAAATGGCTTCCTTGGAAAATTTGGAAACTTAGGTACCCTTTTTTTTGGGGGGGGGGTCACTTGGTAGATACTGAGAGGTCTGCAGACTCGAGTAGACTAGATAGACCGTATGGCCTTTTCCTGTTGGTTATTTTCCAATGCATTTTTTTTTTTTTTTATTTTTAATCTATTTTGCTCCAGTCATGGCTTGTGGGACCTTCTCTCGGGCATCTGGTCCTTTATCCTGCCCACCTGTGGATCCCTTGGTCTGTGCCTCCTCTCCCACGTAGCTAGCACCCCCGGTTTCACCCACTCAGGGAGGGTAGCCCTCGCCTCTTGGGCTCTCTCGTAAGTAAGACTCCGGCTGCAGGTGGTCTCGGAGGGAGGAACTGGAAGGCCAGCTGAGAAGAACCTGGTGGAGGGCATGGGGGACAGGTGCTGTCATCTATCCCACAAACTGGTCTTTTCCTTGTTCTGTGCTGGTTCTCCCACCCCTGCGTGGGCACGCCCAGACGCTCTGGTGCATGGCAACCCTGCCAGCATTGGCCATGCTGATCTCATGCTGCCCGGCTTGCTAAGACATCCCCTGGTCTCCACCAGAGGTCGCTGCCACACCAAGCCAACCCAACCCAACCAATTCTCCTGGGGAGGACAGCACCACAGGGACTCCATCCTCAACCAACCCCTGCCGACCCACCAGCGCCCGAGCTCACTCTCAAACTCGGGTTGCCGGCGTAGCGTGAGGTGTGGTGTCCAGCGCCTCAACCCTCGGCGCCACTGGGCTGGCAGTTATTTTCAAATGTTGACAATACCTGATGAAATATCCGAAACCTCTGTGGAGACCTTAACAGCTATTGTGAACATAACTAACAAACCCCCTCCCTTTAGACTAAATGAACTGAGCAGTACTCCTAGTTATTTGAAACGAGACAGGTGAAGCACAGTAGAATTGTGAACACTGTAGCGATACTTTTGACAAGTTTCATTACAGTTAAGTAACCAATAACTAAGGCCAAATATGAACAAACTAATAATTGGTAGCACTTAGTACATAAACATGGGCATTCTGTGTATGTCAAATCCCCCCCCCCATCCTATTATTTTGTTTGTTCGCCTCACCCTTTCACCTCCCCACTATCTCACCCAACTTGACCAGACATCCAGGGTCTTACTCCTTTCTCACAGTACCCCCTGTACTCCTCTTTTATATCCCTTAATGCATGTATAATAAAGATGTAAAAACACATGCAAAATTTACTGTGACTGCAGTGCAACTACTAGCAAAGCATATTCAGGATTCCAACAATATGTGCATGGTCTATGCCTTAACAAAACTGAATAAAATATTATTTAAAAAAGAAACTAATGTTTAAGTGGCATCACAAATTGTGACTTGGTTACTCACTTGTAACTGTAGTTCTATGAGTGGTATATGGTTCACATCCACACACTGGCAGTTCCCTCCATAACAGCCATTTCATCAGAACATCTTTAAGCGAAGTTCCTCCTGCTACCCTGCTGATATATCCATCAGCTCCATCTGACATCAGATCTTGCACAATGGAAGCAGAGATCCATGTGTCAGTTGCCAAGGGAGGCTGGGCCGGTGGTGTGGATGTGAACCATATACCACTCCTAGAAAGTACAGTTGCATACTTACCATAACAGTAGATTTTCAAGATAATCTCTTGCAGCAGGTAATACACTTGGGTTATTGCCAGAGGGCACTCCTCTGCACGGCAGGTTTCCCCACAGAGTGATCTCATCACTGTGTGACTATAAGAGTGGCTGGCCCCAGGCATCCTCAGTTACTTGCCAGCTTTAGCTCACCGCTGTCTGAACTGAGAGAACTGAGGTGCCCTAGGAACTTTCTTCTTACATATGTGTAGATGTAAAACATCTGTTCTCTTACAGAAGGAAGGGGAAGGAGGGAGGGAACACACCTGCTGCAAGAGATTCTCTCAAAGATCTACCATTGCGGTAAATATGCAATTGTACTATCTTCTTCAAGCATATCTCTTTCAGCAGGTAATACTCTTGGGATGACTCCCAAGCAGTATAATCAGAAGGGTGGATGAGTATAATAAAAGGACCAACCGCATGGGCAAAGGCAGTGTGGCGGCGGGAGGCTATTATTGTGAAGGTATGGATTGTGGACCATATGGCTACATTACACATATCTGTAATGGACACTCCCATAAAGCAAACAGCTGTAGCAGCTATGGCTTTCAGAGTGCGCATGGACAGGGTCAGGTAGTTTGTTGTACTTGTTTGAACGTAATGCAATTAGCCATCCACGTGGAAAGGGTTCGTTTTGAAATATGGAGCCTTTTCCCTAGATTGTACGAAGGAGACAAAGAAGTGTGCTGTCATTCTGAGTGGCATAATGTTTTGAGTAGTAGCAACTAAGCACCCTGTGCACAGTGACCGTGTAGAAGTGAGACCCCCGTATTGGAGTGGGGTAATAACAGGTAGCTCAGAGTATGTTCTGAAACCATCAGATGCATAAGAAAATTCTGTCTGTGGAAAATAAGGTACGGTTATTTCTATTCGAGAGTGTGAAGTTTATAAATACGTATGACAGAAGTCACCGCCATAATAAATTGAGTTTTCTGTGAAAGAAAACAAAGGTTGCAGTTGATTAAACTGTCCAGAAGGACAAGTAAGAGCTCCACCATGGAGCAGGATGTCTAATTGGGGCTGAAGATGTAAAATTACCCCCCCCCCCCCGAGAAAATATTGTTGCCTTCAACTGGTTCATGAAAGGCTGGGATGGAGGTCAGATGAACCTCAATGGAGGAGTAGCTCAGGCTTGTAGCCGTGAGCGAGGATTAACATTCCAAGACTTGTAGCACTGGACATGAAAAAGGATCCACTGGTCGAGAAGTAACTCATATGGAAAAACCATTACCATTTTAAGTTGTAGGTTCATCTGGTAGAAAGTTTACGAGATGCCAGCAGCATGTTCACCATTTGCAAGGAGACATGGAGACGAGATACAAGAAGCACCTGCAAGAGCCACTCACGGAGGTAGAGGGAATCCAGAGTGGGGTGGAATAACCTGCCTATAATCTGTATCGGATCTGATCTGATGGGTAACAGCAGTGGGTTTGCCACCATTAAGTGTAGTAGTAATGGGAGCCAAACCTGCCCAGCTCACAGGGAACAATAAGGATCATCGAGGCCAGTGCCAGGCACAAATTAAATTAGCGTACTGTGCAGGAGGGGGAAGGGAGGGATGACAGAGAAAGAGAGTCCTGTCCAAGCACAGGACAGGGCAGCCACAGAAAGTCACTATTTTTCAGGAATGGACAAAAGGCCCCAGAGGACAAGCCACATTTTTCTCACGTTGAATAGATTTACATGGAGAGAGGTGGAGCCTGGGACTCATTGTCCTCGAGTTTTGAATGGACCTAGATGTGCACCCAGCCATTGGGAAAGTCTCAGTAATTAATGTTTGTGATGACGGCGGGGATTGAAATGGGCACCCTTAGAGATGTGGGGTCAGCAGGCTCACCAATGAAAGGTATAGTTCAGAGGTGTAGAGGGACCCAAACTCAAGCCTTGAAGGAAATAGATATTTGATGCCAACGACTTGTAGTACGTATTGGTCAAGCCGTATGCATTGTGCTGCGTGGGTACCGGTCTTAATGATGGCCATTGCCATATGTCTTAAAAAGTAGTTGTCTTACTGATGCATATTGTGCCTCTTGAGTTTGAATGGCCAGGGACATAAATGTGGTTTGACTGTGCTCTGGCAAGGAGGTCCCAAACTGCAGCGGTGTCCAAGACTACTCCTATGTATTGGAGACACTGGGCAGGGATCGGGAGGGAAGAGGGCCAATTTACCGTAATCCCCTAGGCTTTAAATTGTGTCAGAGGGGCTCATAGGGCTAAAGGAGGAGAGGCCCAAGAGTCTGCCATGAAAAGCCAATCGTCCTGGTATGGGAAGATGTAATGTCTAAGACCCTAGATCGCTGCAGGTACTACTGCAAATGCTGAGCCAGCAACTGAAACCGAAGGAGGCAGTAGGATAGGGCGGAGGCAGTAGATGCATGCTGGGATGTAGTGTGGCCTTCGACCAGTGGCTCTGTAAGGTCCCCACTTGCTACCATTACCACTGGAATGACAGAAGTGGTGGCGGGGCCCAGTGGCGCTGAGGGTTGAGGCGCTGGATGCCACACCTCACGCTACGCCGGCGACCCGGGTTATGGAACGGACTCAGGTGGCCGGGGGTCGGCAGGGGAGAGGGAGGATCAAGCGTCCCAATGGATGCTCCTCCCTCAGGGTGAGACCAGAGCGTACCTCACGTTGCATCCCTTCCACAGCCAGTGGAAGCACCGGCAACAGGGAGGGATGGAGCGGCTCGCTCGCGGGAGCTGGGGAAGGGGGACGTCGACAGCGCACGAGAGACTCAGCGTGTGTCAGCATGCCACCACTCGGGACGTATATCCCAAGTGCTGGACGTCTCAGAGGGTAGGGGATCTAAGGGAGAAAACGGAAAACACCTCTCGGCAGCCCTGGATGAAAGCCGCTCCAGTTCCATCCAGACCACCAAGAATGGACAGACCCCACTGTGCAAGGAGAGGGGGAAGAGGCACTCTAGGGGCAGATCCCATGGAAGGTGGATTGGAAGACATGAGTGGACGGAAGGAGTGGGCACCGAGAGCAGATAGGAGAGATAAAGTAAAAAAAAAAAAAAAAGAAGTGGTGGCAGTATTGAGTTGATAGCTGAGCAGAGTGATATCAGTCGTGGACTGTTGTAAGTCGTCAACCAGACATCCAGAATGTGTCCAGAATCATCTGGGTGGGAGGATCACAAAGTTTTGGCCATTAAAAGGCATAGTCATAATCTTATGTTGCATAGCTGAGGTAAAATCGGAGTCTGACCTACACATGTTTTCTAATGGTAATATCTGTGGTCGAGGTCAGAGGTGAAGTATCCCTGGCATCATACCCTGATCTGAGCGGTTGTCATGAGATAAAAAACATCAGTGGCCATAGTAGCTAACAAGGTCCTGGGTCGTGGGAAGGAAGGGAGTCCATTGACAAAAGTTGTGGCTAAAGACCAGAGTGTACATTGGTTATCACTACATGTCCCTTATAATTAAGAAGCCAAAGATTCATCGGTCCCGTGTGGTATATTATGTTTGGCAAGGTAGGTCAGACGGCGGGAGGTTGGGTTAGTTGATGAGGAGCTCATATGTCTAGATTTGTTAGCACAATTATGAGCAGCAGGAACAGCCACAGAACCTGCATCCAGGGTGTCTGCAAAGTAGGGATGGTCCACCGGAGCTTGGTATAGGCAATCTGCCTGTCTTGGTAATGCATGACCTTTGAAGGGTGGTACCAGGCAGGCAAGACTGCATTGGTAAGCAGCATCTCAGGAATAAAAGTAAAGGATGAGGCCTCGGAAAGAGGCTGAGGACCGGCATTGTAAGGAGAATATTCTAACACTTCTTCAGAGTTATCCCCCAAAAAAAGAATCTACCTCCCTAAAATAACGAGATGTATTAGAATAGTCCTGATCTGAATGGAAACGTGGTGGAGGGGAAGTAGGTGAGCGTGACCACTAGAAAGATTCTCTGGGAATGGAGGTCTGAGTATCTATCATGACCTGTAGAAAACTAAGCGACAGTAGCCCCATGTATAGAGGACAATGTGGTGACAGGGGTTGCCTGTCTTGTAGAAAATGATAGGAATCAAAAATGTTGCAAGTCTCTGCATATGCAGAGGTCCAGAGCCTGGGGTGTATAAACCAGGATCCCTGGGTTGTAGCGGTCAGCTGTGCTCTTACAGATGGCTGGTTGAAAAAGGAGAAATGACCGCAAGGATAATGCTTTTATCCTTCAGCAGAGAGCCCGAAGCCATCTCTGATGGCAAATTAAACATCGAGGACAGTGCTAAAAGGAGGAACTGTCGATGGATCTGCTAATCAGCTGAGACAATTGGTAAAAGGGATGCTGGTGATGGCGCACCCTGGCAGCAGTGGCCAGTGCGGAGAGAGATAACCCGGAGGGCAAGGAGTAATACTCCATGGCCCAGTGATGCCAAAATGATGAAGATATCTTATGGTGCAATACTGACTGTGTACACTGGTGGTAGTGGTCATCGATGAGTGTAGCGAGGAGGATGTGGAGTATGATGTACTGTCCTTTTAAATTGTAAATGAGAGTTATGGCAAGCAACGTCGATGAAGAGGCCAGCAATGATGAAGGCAGCATGAGGGGCACTGTCAATGGTGTGCACTGGTAACAGTAGCCATCGATGAGAGCAAGTCTGGAAAGGATGAGGAGTATCGCTCCACGTCTTGCTGATGTTATGCAGCACCATCGACGGTGTACTGGATAGTGGCATAGGTGAGTGCAAACAACATCAATGATAGTGTAAATGTCATCGATGAAGAAGGTATCTGTGCGGTATCGTCAAAGGTATGCACTGGTAACAGTGGTCGCCAACAAGAGGAACCATGAAGAAGATGAGGAGTACTGCTCCCCATCAAGATGTTATAGTGCCTCATCAACAGTGTGCACTGGTAACAGTGGCCATCAACAACAGCAAGCATAAGTAAGATGAGGAGTATCGCTCCACATCTAGCTGATGTAATGGTGTCCTGTCAGTGATGGACACTGGAAAACAGTGGCCATCTACGACAGCAACCTTAAAGGAAGATGAGGAGTATTGCTCCACATCCAGATGTTATGGTGCCCTGTCGACTGTGAGCACTGGTAACAGTGGCAGTCGACAAGAGCAACCCTGAGAAAGACAAGAAGTATTGCTTCAAGTCTTGCTGGAGAGAAAAAAATAGTTCTTCACAAACCTCTTCGATGACAAAGTAGGTAGGTTTCGTTGATAAAGACAGATAATCATTGATGAAGGTGGGAATGGTGAGAAAACACTGTTCCTAGGTTGAGGTCTCGTTGATTAAGAACTGCATGCTGGGAACAGGAAACTGCTGCTGTGTGGGCTGAAGATGACAAAAAAATGAACTGAGGATGCCTGGGGCCGCCCACTCATATAGTCACAGTGATGAGGTCACTCTGTGGGCGGCCCCTAGGCAAAGACTGCTGGGAAAGCCCGCCATGCAAAAGAGCGCCCTCTGGCACTAACCCAAGTGTATTACCTGCTGCAAAAGATATGCTCTAAGATCATCTACAGTTACAGGTGAGCAACCTTTTTTTCTAGGGGTGTGGATATGGTTCACTTATCCACACACTGGCAGACACAGCAGTTCTCTGGCAGAAGGAGGCAGGCACTCACCCCAATTTTAGCAAACAGGGACTGGAGAACAAAGATCCCAAATGCAGCATCAGCAAGACTCTGGGTCGATGCTTTAATGGGAGAAGATGACTTGTGCTGACTTCCATGTGGCAGCCCTGCACATCTCCCGGATGAGGATTTCCTTGAAAGTATCCACTGAGGCAGTGGTCCATCTGGTGAAATGAGCCCTGAACCTACAGGAAGCTCCCCATCAGCTAACCTATGACAGATCTATGCAGGCGTACGCCACCTGCCAACAGTCTTACTTGCCGGTCTGCCAGGTGGGGCTTCAGCATATGTCACAAAGAACTGGCAAGCCTCACCCTGAACTCCAGACATGTGCTCTACATAAAAGGAGAGCACCTGCCACAGGTCCAAAGTATGGAGCCTGTGGTCAGCTTCCTAAGATGGGTTCATAAAGGAGACCAGGAGGTTCATTACCAGGTTAAGGTGAAACTCCAAAGACAACCTTCGGGAGGAACTTCAGGTGGGGCAAAGCACCACTTTGTCCCTGTTGTAGACCAGGTATGAAGGCTAGACAGAGAGCCTGGAGCTCACTAATCTTTCTGGCTGACATGATAGCCACCAGGAAGGTAGTCTTCCACGACAGGTGGAACATGTCATACCTGTGCATAGGCTCAAAAGGCTTCTACATGACCACAGCCAAAACTAGCAACAAGTCCCAAGGTGGTAGATATTCATGTACTGGCAGGAACAAGTGGTCAAGGCCTTTAAAAAAGTACCTGACCACCTTTTCCTGTGGCACTGTCAGCATACCAGCCTGCACCCTGTAGGCAGAGATGGTCACTAGGTGCACCTTAAGGGTCTTCGATTGCAGTCCCAGGTGGGATAGGGACAAAGGTACTCCAATATACCAGTCAATGAGCAGGCAAGGGGATCAAACTCCATGCCCTGACACCAAAATTAAAAGATTCCATTTAATGGCATATCACTGGTGAGTCAACTCTTTCAATAGGCCTCCACAATGTGCAGCATATTCTCCGAAAGACCCAAAGCCTGAAACTCTAGCCGCTTAAGAAACAGGCTGTGGGGTGCAAGAAGTGAAGGTCTGGATGCAGGATCTTCCCTTGTTGTTGGGTCAACAGATCTCGACAAAGAGGCAACCACCACAGGGGTCTATTACTGAGGCTGAGGAGATCCAGTTACTAGAAATGGCAAGGCCAGTCCAGAGCCATTAGGATAATCTGCACCTTGTCCTTCTGTACCTTGACCACCATCTTGTGGATCAAGGGTAAAGGGAAGAAAGGCATGCGGGAGGTGAGGGGGGCCAGGGCCTCACTAAGGCATCCCCATCAATGTCCTGGAATGTGGGGGGCAGGCACATATGAACATACGAATGTGCCAGTGGAAACAGACCACCCGGTCCATCGTCTGCATGAGTGTATGCGCACCCCTAGTTTGCAGCTCCTACCTCCTCTCCCTTTGTCATCCCACTGCACTTCCACCTACCCCACCCTCACCTTCATCTTCACTCTCCCATTCCCGTCCCATGCCCTTTTAAAGCTGTTCACAGATTTACATGATACCACCCCATTCTGGTAGTGCGTTCCATTTTGTTACCACCCTCTCCATGAAATAGCATCATCTCATTCTCCTCATAAATCTTGCCCCCTCTATTCTTAGCCCATGCCCCCTAGTGTCCCTCTCCCCTCCTTAGTTGAAACACCCCATCTGCCCCATCCCTACTGATTCCCCTCAGATACTTGAATGTCTCTATTATGTCCTCTCTGTCACTTCTATCCTCCACGGTGTACATATTCAGGCCTCCCAGCCTGCTCTCACAGTCTCTCCCCTCCATTCCACATACCAACTTTGTTGCCCTCCTCTGCACCCCCTCCAGTAGTCTGATATCATGCTTTGGTTATGGCCTCCAAAATTGCACACAATACTCCCAAGTGCAGCCTTGTCAGCGACCTGTAGAGGAGCAAGATCACCTCTCTCTGCCTGGATGAAAACCCCCTTGCTATACACCCCAGCATTTTATTTGCTTTTGCAGCCACTCTCCTGCACTGGGCAGTATTGTTCATGGTCCCTGTTACCATTGCCCCTACGTCCTTCTCCTCCCTCAGTGATCCCCAGTTTAACCCCTCCCCAACCAGTATTCTCTCCTTCGGTGCTTTGCCTCGAAGTGCATAACCTTATACATCTTTGCACTGAACCCCAGCTGCCAACTCTCTGACCACTCCTCTAGCTTGCTTAGGTCCCCCTGCAACTGCTTCCATCCCTCCTCTCCATCCACCATTGCTCCCATTTTGGTGTTGTCTGTTAACAGACTTACCTTGCTCACCACCCTGTGCGCAATGTCAGATATGAAGAGCCCAAATAATACTGGCCCCAGCACAGAGCCCTGTGGCACTCTGCTCGTTACAGGCTTCAGAGCTGAGAGCTTCCCTCCCACCACCATTGTTACAGCCCCCCACTCAGCCAGCTTGTAATCCAGTTCGTCATTTTTGCCCCCATCCCTACACCAGTTGGCTTCCCCCCCAAGCCACCCATGAGGCACCGAATCGAAGGCCTTGCTGAAGTCCAAGTAAAGAACATCCACCACATGACCCTTACCTAGCTCACCTGTCATCCAGTCATAATATTGTATCAGGTTGGTTTGACAGGACTTCCCCGAAATGAAGCCATGCTGCCTCACATCCTGGAGGCCACTGTCCTCCAGGTACACCACCAGTCTTTCCTTTAGTATAATTTCCATGAGTTTGCACACTATGGAGGTGAGACTTACCGGATGATAATTACCTGGTTCATCCCTTGGTCCGCTTTTGAGTAACGGCACTACATGTGCCATCCTCCAGTCCAGTGGCACACATCCCGACTCCAGTGAGGTGCTGTACAGATCCGCCAGTGGCTCTGCCAACACTTCCGCATCTCCTTAAGCACCCTGTGGTGGATACCATCTGGCCCTGGTACCTTGTCTACCCTCAATGCCCTCAGTCCCTCTAGGACTCTACCTCCCTCAATCATTCCATCTGTCACCTACTCTCCCCATCCCCACCCTCCCAGCCCATGGTGGTAGCGGTCCCCTTCGTCTGAGAACACTGAGCAAAAGTATTCATTCAGTGCATCCGCCTGTTCCTCCCCCTGTTCCATCCACTGCCCACCCTTTTTTATCCTCACTATTGTTTCCTTGCACTTTCTTTTCTCCCTGATGTATCTGAAAAGCCCCCTTCCTGTGCCAATCTCAGCTCCCTCTGGGCCTTGGCTTCTCTCACTTTTGTGGTCACCTCCCTGGACCATCTTGCGTAATCCTCCCTGTCCTCTTCCTTTCCTGTCCTCCTATACCTCTGGTGTGCCTCTCGTTTTGCCCTCACCACATCCACTACCTTTCTATTCAACCAGCTTGGTTTCCTTGCTCTGCTCCACTCACTCTGTGTCTTGGTGCAGGCTTCCATTGCCTCTGTAATCCCCCCATTTAACAATATTCCATTTCTGCTCCACATCCATCTCCTGCCTTATGCCCTTCAGTTTCCCTTTCAGTACTTCCCGCATTCTCCCAAAGTTCACCCCGCTGAAGTTCACCACTTGGGTTATTGAGTTCTCTGGCTTTCTTGCACATCATGATATTAAACCACACCGTTTTGTGATCGCTGTTGGCTAGTGGGTCCTCCACCATTATTGCCTCACCATTCAACAATACCAGATCTAAAGTGTTCTTTAGCCTAGCAGTTCCACTGATCAACTGTGTCAGGAGACCCTCCTGGATCGCGTCCAGGAACACTTGCTCCCTAGCACTGGAGGTGACTGGAATGCTCCAGTCAACTCCCGACAAGTTGAAATTCCCCACGATGACCACCTTTCCCTTTTTACATACCTTTCTGATTTGTCCCGATAATTCCCTGTCAAGCTCCTCAGACTGGGACGGCGGCCTGTATACCACCCCAAACTTCAGTTTCCTACCTAGATGCTGCAGCCAGATTGCCTCTGTTCTCACTTCCTCCCCTTGTGCATTTGATCCTGTCCCTCCATAGACTGCCCTCCACCCCCCTCCCCCAGCACAGTCCTTCCTGTATAATTTGTACCTTGGGAATGCTGGATCCCAGTCCCGATGCTTACTTGCCCACATTTCCAAGACAGTTGCAATATCCACCCTCCACACTGCCAAAAGTGCTTGTAGCTCAGCTGATTTGTTGCTTAAGCTACTCGCATTCAGCGAGACCACCGTCCATCCTGCCCCCTTCTCTTAATCACCCTCCATCACCTCCCTTCTACTCTCTCCCTTTTCAGCCACCCCAAATCCTTCCCTGCTAGCCTGGGGGGTAGGTTGTGACTCCGCTCTATCAGATCCTTGCCTACCTGCTATCCACTTGCCACCCCCCTAACTAGTTTAAATCCACCTTTGCTGCAATATACCTCCCCAGTCTTTGTGTTAATACCTCCTTCCCTTCCCCGCTCAGGTGCAGCCTATCCCTTGTAAACAGATTGTTATCCCAGGTTACTGCCCCAGCCGCCCACAACCCCATACCCCTTTGTTCGACATTATTCTACCAACCATGCATTCAACTCCTTAATCCTCTCCCTTCTCACTGTGCTTGCACAGCGTACTGGGAGCGCCTCCGAGTAGGCCACAGACTCCCCAGTCTCCTCGCATAACCTTCCCACTTCCTCAAACCTCTCCCTTGTTACCTCCACCATTTCCCTCACTAGGTCATTTGTCCCCACATATACCACAATGTGCGGTTTCCTCCTACTCCTCCTTGTGCACCTTAGGATTGCTTGTCCTGCCTTGTCTGCCTTTAATTCTGGTATGGACTCCACCCATATCTGATTGTGCCTCTCCCGCTTGCTGCCCCATCTGATTCCCTTAAGTATGGAGTCCTCCAACACCAGTACACCCCTCCTCTTTCCTTGTGCCCATCGCTACTCCCCCACCCAGGTTCTCATTCCCGGGGCCACTCAAGATGGTGCTTTTACTATTTGTCCACCCAGAACTGGCTATCACACTCAGTTCTGTGTTCTCTCAGGAGGCAAACTGATCCACCAGAGGGGTGCCCCACAGGGAAAAACTGGTGGCTCACCACCTCTTGATGCAGGGACCACTCATGAGATGTCTCGCCCACATGACTGATAGCATTTGCCAGCTGATGGTCTGCTCCTGCAACATGGATCGACAGGAGATCTGCGCCCAGCCTGCACACATGGGCCCAGGTGCTGAGGGCTTCCCAACACAAAAGAAGGGAGTGTATGCCACCCTGCCTGTTCAGGCAGAACATGGTCATGTCTATCCGGACTTGCACGAACTGACCCCTAACTAAAGCAGTGAACTCCATCGGAGCTAGGCACTCTGCATGGAGCTCCAGCAGGCTGATGTCGTGATGGGACTCCCTGGGTGACCACAATCCATGGGTCCTGGGGTCCCCAAGGTGAGTTCCCCACCCCACTGGAGACTTATCCATCATGACTGACGGCCGGTTCTGGGTGAACTAACAGGACTCTCCTTCCTCCAGGTGGTGTGTGATCAGTCACCACTGGATGGCATCCCATATAAGCTGGGTCACTGTGACTGGCGGATTCAGGTGTTGGGACCACTGATGGCCCAACTCCCAATGCAGGTGCCAAATCCACAAGCAAGCCCACCAGACCATGCTGGTGCAAGATGCCATGTACCCAGCAGTCTCAGAAAATCCGGGACACAGCGCGAGCACCCAACCTGAAATGATTGGACAAAGAGGCAAGATCAAATGCCCTTTCCGCAGTGAGGCAGGCCTTGGCTTGTTGGGAGTCTAGCTCTGCCCCATGAAATGAATCACCTGTGAAGGGATCAGTTTTGACTGGACCAGGTTGATCAAGAAGCCCAAGTATCTGCAGGTCTGGAGGGCCAGGTCCCAGGACCACTCCAGTGCCTTTCTGAGTGGCCTGGCTATCAGCCAATCATCTAAGTAGGGATAAACCCTGATGTCCTTGTGCTTCAGGAAGGCTGCCACCACTGCCATGCACTTGTTAAAGACCCTGGGCACAGAGGAGAGGCCAAATGGCATGACCTGGAACTAACAGAACACCCCTTCTGCATGGGACTGGAGGTACTGCCAGAGGGACAGACAGACTGGGATGTGGAAGAATGTGTCCTGGAGGTCCAGAGAGCAGAACCACATAGCCTATTCCAGAGACAGAATGATCTGGTTCATCATGACAAATTCTTAACATGTGCCTCCTCAGGAACTGATTTAGAACATGAATATCAAGTATGGGGTGCCAGCCCTCCACCTGTTTCAGGAACAGTAAGTACCTGGACACATACTCTTGATTTGTCAGGGTGTCTGGGACATGGGCTATGGCTGCTTTTGCAAGAAGCTGGGCAATGTCCTCCCTGAGGGTGGACAGTGTGTCCTGCAACACCAAAAACTCCCTCAAAGTGTGGGATCGGTAAGTGGGGGACTCTGAGGTAGAGAGGCAAACCTCTGCTGACCATCCCATCAGCACACTTAACCATAGTGATGGTGGACCAGTGAGGCCAGAAGTGGCAAAGCTGACCCCCAACATGGAACTGGATCAGGGACTGGACAGGCAGGAGGTGCACACCCTCCAACCTGTCACTGGGCAGCTTTGGAGGGGGCCCCAGCAGCTGAGGCCGAAGAGGAACCGTTTCCCCTAACCCTACCTTCTTTGGGTGCTTGGCCGGAGAACTTGGCCTTGGGGTGCCAGGCATGAAACTACCCCTGCTGCAGATGTGGCTCCTGAGACTGCTGTTGTTGAAAAGGACAAAACTGAAAGGTCTTCTATAGCTTCTGACCTTTTGGGTCCTTCTAGGATGAAGCCACAGAATCTAGGCTGGCATTGGACTTCTTGATCCTAGTGAAATGTCCATCCACCTCTGGGCCAAAAAAGTCAGTGCCCAGGAATGGGATATTGGCCAACTTATGCTGAGTATTTCCCATGAACATGAAGATCCTCAGCTAGGCCTTGTGACACATCGCAACAGCCGTTGCAATGGCACGGCCACAGGAACTGCCAATGTCCAAGGCCATTTGAAGCTGGTGTTTAGCTGGCGCTTGACTTTGGTGTCTGATGACCCTGACAGGTAGCTGCCTATCAGCAGGCAGGTTCGGGAGGACAGTGCCAAGCACTTCTAGTAGGGAGTGACCAAAGTAAGCCATCATAAGGGCATAACTAACCTGACACAGACCAAGAGAGGATGCGGTGTATACCTTCTTAGCAGTGTGGTCAAGCTTTTTCAACTCCTTGTCAGGGGGTTTGTCCCTGTCCCAAGTATTCCCTGATTTCATAAAGACCAAGTCAGAGACCAGACTCTCAGATGGGGGTAGTCAGAGAATCTGCACAGACAACCTGTAGGGACTGCATATTTGTGAACCATACAGGTTCAGAGTGCAGAGCAAGAGGCTGGATGCTGCCAAAGCTCTAGGGCTGGTCCCATGAATTAAACTATTTATAAAAGCACCTTTCCAGAACCAAGGTACTGTACAGTACATAAATAAAAATTTCACACACACATTATAATCTAAATGTTAAAATCCATCAAAGTATCAAATCATAAAACATCAATTTCCAGATTAAATATTCAATTTCAGGAACTATCTGGGTATGCTATATTAAACAAGTGTGTTTTTAATGCAGTCTTAAAACTCTGGATGGAGAGGTAATTTCTTACCATAATATCAGTCGTGGAAAGGCAACCGCCCCGGGGATTCATCCTTACCCAGGACGTCTGTAAAGGGGAACCACTTTTTTGAACTGGCTCCAAAGTAACATTCATGGACATTAGAGAAAAGCCACAAAAGACACCAGCCCATGGTATGTGGTCAGTTCCTCAACCGATTCATGAACAAATTTATCTGAGGATTGCATACAAGACCCACAAGAAATGTCTGAGGACTCAAAGACAGCCCTCGACCTTTCCTCACATGAAACACTCGGGAGTCATCCAAGTGGGTGATTTCCGTAGATAACTTGCATGGTAAGGCAGTCCCAGCCTGGTGTCCTTAGTAGGTACTCCACACATGGGCTGCTATGGAGGCATATCTACCAACAAGGGTGGAAAAAGTTATTATGCCCTTATACAGATCTAATATAAGGCCTATCCTAGATTATGGGACTCTATTGTGGGGACCAATAAAAGGAGGCATGCAACAGAATTGAAAAAGTTCAGAGAAACTACAAAGTTAATTTATGAGTGCAAAAATCTGACCTATGAGGATCGCCTAAGAAAGTTAAATTTAGTGTCCCTTCATACCATAAGGATCAGAGGGATTTATTACTTTGCTATTCCTTACTTCAGGATGATAATCTCTCTAAATTACAAAATATCAAATTTAAAACTATAATAAAGGTACCAGGGGTCATCCATTACAATTAATACTGACTACATTTAGTACTGAAGAGAGCGCTTTTTTTCAGACAAAGAGTGGTGAATCCCTGGAACAACCTCCCTACAGAAGTTAATAGAAGTATAAACGAAATCATTTCAAGAAAAATCTAGACAAACACATTTTAGATGGCAATTGTCCTTCATATTATTATTAGTGATAGGAGTGCATATGGGCCAAGCCCCTTACTCCACAGTACGAGCCACAGTAGTAGTAGTAGTATGGAGAGACACGCGTCTGCAACAGCCATCTCAGAAGGATTGGCATGGGCTGGGCTGACGCTGGCCAGTTGACCACAAGGGTCGGGGGTAGAGACCTACCCTACCACGCCAAGACCAACTGCTGACAGAGAAGCTCCTCGTAGCGCTGCCGCATCAACTGACGGAGCCCCTTGTCAGAGGATAGAAGATTAGGATCCTTGATGGCAATGCCTCTTGGTCAAGTGGGATTGAGAACTTGAGGAGCCCCTTGATATACCTTAACCTGGGGGCTGATGTCGAGGAGATGCAGGCAAAGGTGTCATATACATGAAAGGCACCAGTTTTGCCTGCATGACCTCCAGTGGAGGTGGATCCAGAATGGTAACAGCCAGGGATACCGGCTGCACCACATCCTGCTGAGTGAGGACCAGGACAACTGCAGCCTTGGAGACAGACTTATAGCCCCTTGTGACAGGGCTGAATAAGTCCCTGTCCCATTTGGTATGCAGAGAGTGTTAAATGCAAGGATTTAGTTTGTCTACTTTTCTGTCTCTTGTCTGTCTGGTTGTGCAAGCAAATGTTCTCGTGAGACCTAGGAACTGATCACTCTGATGGTCTCACAATTCTCTGCCTCTCACTATTTCTCTGCCTTCGCTTGCTGTTTGTCTTTTCTTACCCCTTGCATATCTGCTATTATAAAAACACTGTATATGGGATTCCTTGGTTTCAAATGTAAATAGTTATAGTGTTGAAATGACTGCAAAAAGTTATTTGGAATTTAGGGGATTAACCTGAGATGCAGTTTGAGCTCCTCAGACTTGTTTGTAAACTTTTGCAGAGCTGTCTGGAAGTGGCCAGCTTGGGGCATTGTTCTATTTGCAAGCCTGCTCTGTAAAGAAACTGACAAGAACTCGGATACATTTTTGAGAGAAACAGGATGTCTCCTGGAAGAGCTCAGGATGAAGAAGTTAATTGTCAGGCTAAAACGTGTTACAAAAAGAGCAACAATCTTTTGCTACAGAAACAAACTTGGAATTAGAGATACCCTCAGATGGAGGACTTTGTTTTATCTGTTTGTACTACCTTTGTAAATTTATTTATTTAGAAGATTCACCAGGAAAGGCATACTGAGCTGGGCGCTCTTTCCAGATGCATCCTGGGGAAGAGGGGAAATTGTACAAGTTGGTCTTCGGTAGCACGAGAGTTCAATATACATAATGTACATGTTGGAAAACCATTTACAGATCAGAATAGAACACAATCGCAAATTACATTGGGGAATAATATCATGCAAGATGTGAAACTGAGTGACAGGGATACAGTCGACAATGCATATATAGCGCAGTCAGGAGGCACTAAAGTTAATAAACTTATGTCGGTAATCAATTACAGAGCAGTTAATTTCAACACACGTAGTAAACATTTGAGAGATGCAAGTAAAGTGCATAATACCTAGAGCTGAAAAATAAGTGCCTAATTACAGTTGCACCTAAATCTGAAACAAGTCATAGGAGAGCAGGAGAGGAAATCAGGAGTGGTTGCAAAAGGGAGAGGGGAGACCTCTGAGGTTGTTTGAAAGGACCCAGGGTGAAGGCATTCCCGATTTTAGGAAAGCAGTGGCTGAACGCAGCTTTGCCAATGGTCGAGGAGACCAAAGGGACTGCTAGAGTTTGAACATTTGAGCTTCTGAGGGTATGGCTGTTGGGGAGGCTGGGAGGTAGGGAACAGATTCAGAATTTGCCCACAAAGCAGGCACACTGGGCATGGCGTGTGTCCACAAGAAAAGGAGAGGAGAGAGATTTATACATATAACAGCGTTGAGTCCTAGGGGGACAGTCGAGAGTGTAATGCCAGAAAGAACTGAAGAGTGTCCAGTCTGGCAAGGGTAGTGACTGGGGCTGTGCTGTAGACAACGTTGTTAGTCAAAGATTGGGAAGATAATTCTCTGGATGACAGCATGGCATTCTGGAAGTGGGATACAGTCACAGTTCCTGTAAAGTGCACCTAACTTGGGCTGTAGCTTTTTGATTTTTTTTGTTATTGATAATAAAACACTACTTGCAAATTCTACAACTGCTCCTGGTCTTCCCATGCTTCCTGACCTGTGCCTCGATGACAACCCCCTCTGCAATGGGTCAACAAGGTTGATCAAGATTTCAACAGTCTAATCAACCGGTGTCAAGGTAGTCATACCTGATGGGGTACTATGAAGCTAGCGACCTGCCCTTCAATCAATTTTGGCTCATTTGAAGCTGGGAACTCTACATGCTCAAGCAGTCAGAGGAGTCAAGGTAGCGTGAGAAGCATGACCTCTCCTGGTCCCACTACCAATGGTAGTGTTTCTTACACTTCTTACCATGGCGGGAAGGGCATTCCCTTAAGGTCTGTAGGGCCAGACATTTCACAAACTCCCTTTCGAAAGATGCTCTGATGCTGGTGCCAGCTGTGAGTAGCGCCAATGCTGACGAGGTGCCTGTTGTGGCCTGTGCCACTGCCTATTCCATGGCCTTCAGTTGGTCTGCGGACCCCACTACAGCAGAGTCCACCTTGCAGCTGCCCTTCAGCTGCAATTTAAGGTCTAGTTTGACAGTCTGAGAAGACAAGCCTTGTAATTTTGTAAAGATCATGGCAGCATCGTCTGACAGAGGCCGCATCGCACATCATGTGCCACTCCCTAGGCAGTAAAGGCATGACACGTGTGCATCAATCTGCAACATCTGCTGGTAAATGATGCACTGTTTGAAGCCAGGAGCTTGCTTCACTTCATCATGTTTCATTTTCCATTTCCGAGAGTGGGAGAAGTACCAAGAGCAGAATACTGGAAAGCTGGAAGAAAACAATTGAAGTTTTCAAATGGTGCACTTTTTAGGTCCCACAACACCTGCAGCCCTAAAGAAAGAGACCAAACTCTTGCAGCGGAAAGGAATATCTCATCACACGGCTGAACCAAGATATACTGCCTCTGAGTGGTCGGCGGAGCTTTGCCTAAGGATGTTCCAACATATCAGCAGCTCTTCAGTAAGATCTGCCATCGTGCAAATAAGTGAATTATATCCATGCCCATAGAAACAATGGTTATGCACTTACATAACAGTAGACCTTTGAGAGAATCTTTCATCAGATCACGTTTACAACTGTACTCTGTGTCAGTGCTAGAGCCACACAAAAAGGTTTGCAAGCCAGGGGCCGCCGACTGCTATGTCTTGCATCAGCATCCACATATACATGGGTGGCTCCATCTCTTCCCAGCTCCCCACCAGAGATTATATTTGGAAGACCTCTGTGAGGAACCAGGAGATAAAAGCAGCACCCAGCATACCAAGCAGCAATGGGTGCTGGAAAAGGCAATGATAGAATGACAATGCAGGAAGGCCGGTGTCCCCTCCTAAAGGGGGAAGAGGAGTGGGTCAGCATGGCCTGGTGAAAGATTCTCTCGAAGACAGTACAGTTACAGATCTACTGTTACAGTAGATCTTCAAGAGGCTCTCTTGCAGCAAGCCACACCTTAGGACTATTGCCACCAGGTGCTAGAACCACATGGAAACTTTCCTAACTAGCAGTCTACTAGGGGACTGCTCACTGACGTTATACACAGACACTGCACTATCCTATAAGAGTGGGCAGCCCCTGCTCCCTCCTCCATTCTCCTGCTGGAGACCATAAGCCAGCTAGTAACAGCTAGGGTAACCGAAGGTTCCTGCCAAATAAAGTATACAGAAGGAGGTACAGACCCAGAAGAGTCTGGGGTGGAGGGAGGGACGGCACGGCCAGCTGCAAGAGATCCTCTCAAAGATCAACTGTTAGGGTAAATTCTTATGTAACTATACTATCTTACTTAAAGGTTATCGCTTGCAGCAGGCCACACCTATGGAACGAGTCCCAAGCAGTTCCACCATTAGACAGCACAATCTGAGTGGAAGAAGAAACCTGCAGCCTACAAAAGTAAGCCCTGGAGGACAGCTAGATCAAAGTTGGCCCTACACCTAGAGGCAATGTCCAGACTGTAGTGCTTGGAAGTGTAGACAGTACTCCAAGTAGCAACAGCACAAATCTCTGTAGCTGAAACATTCCTGAAACAGGCAACAGAAGTGGCCATTCCTCTGATGGTATGGCCACAGACAATGTCAGGAAGATCCTTGCCATACTTCCTGTAGCAGTACATTATACAATTGACCAACCATTTGGACAAGCACTGTTTAGAAACCAGAATGCCCCCTTTCCCAGAGGTGAAACAAATGAGAGGACTTCCTACAGTCCTTTGTACGGTGTGTGTAGTAAAGCAGAATGCTAAGCACATCTAAAATGTGGAGCAATGCTTCCACTGGACTGGCATGCTCTGGGAAATAAAACAGGAAGGTGGATGGATAGATTTAAAGTAAACTCGGAAATCACCTTTGGAAGAAACTTAGGCGAGTAAAAAATCAAATAATGCTGCTAGCACGCGTGTGTCTGCAGCTCTGAAATTCTTTGAGCAGAAGTAATAGCAACTAAAAATAATGCTTTCCATGACAGAAAGCATAGTTTGCATGTCGTGGACAGCTCAAAAGGAGCCAAAGTAAGTTTTTCCCAACACAAAATTCAGCTCACAAGGTGGGACTGAATAACGGACAGAAGGCTTCAGATGTACAATGCTTCTCAAAAATGTACACACCTCCCCTCCAGCTGTGCCAACAGGCATATGAAAGGCAGAGATGGCAGACATGTGCACCTTAAGAAAAGAGTACTTCAGACCGAAGTCTGAAAGAAACAGCAAGTATTCCAGAATCTGACTCACTGGACAGGTGAAGAGATCCAGCGAACATGAAGCAGCTCACAGCACAAAGTGTTTCCACTTCATAGAATAAGTGGCCCTAGAGGAAGGCTTCCTAGTCACCACAAGGACATCAGCTACTTTGGGAGACGCAACAAACTAAGCCTTGGCTACGTCCTTAGGAACCAGGCGTAAAGATGCAGGGACAGGAGGTCTGGATGGACCAGAGTGCCCTGGTTCTGGGAGAGCAAGCAGGTGCAGAGAGGCAGAGGTAGTGGAGGTTCCACTGTCAGCTGTCGCAGCAAGGGGAACCAGATCTGACAAGGCCAGAAGGGGGCTATGACAGGGTTGACTAAGGCTCTGTCCATTTGTTATGCAGAATGAGTTTAAATGCAAGGATCTGTTCTATCCTCTCCTTTTCTGTCTCTTGTCTGTCTGGTTGTGCAACCAAATTTTCTTGTGAGACCTAGGAACCAATCACTCCCGACAGTTTCACAATACTCCACCTGTCGCTATCTCTCTGCCTTCCCTTGCTATTTTTGTCTTCTTACCCCATGCATATCTGCAGTTATAAAAATATATATGAATCTTTATGTGGAAATGTCACCGATACTGGGATCCCTCTGTTTAAAACTGTATATAGGTATACTGTTGAAATGATTGCAAAAAGCTATTTAGAACTCAAGGGATTAACCTGAGAAGCTGATTTGCAAACTCTCGGAGATGCTGTAAACAATAGGCCAGTTCTGGGTCATTATGTTCTTTCTGATGCACCTGCGAGAACATTGGAAACTTGCAAGAACACTGTGTGAGAAGCATGCTGTTTTCTTAACGAGTTTCCCAGGCACAGACTTATACAAAGAGCAGAAATTCTTGTGCAAGAGGGGAGACAGACTGAGATTGGAAATTGTGAAGAAAAACTTAAGGACTCTGCTTTCTATGTTTGTACTGCCATTGTAAATAGTTATACTGAACATTTTTTTTTTTTTTTTTTTTTGCTGTTAATAATAAAATGCTATTTGGGAATTTTACAACTGCTCCAGGCTTTCATATGCATACTGACCTGTGCCTAGATGACAGGAGTGAAAAGGATCATCATGGCCCCTTCCATCTGGAGCTTGAACAGAACCCTGTGAAGCAGGGGGAAGGGAGAAAATGCATATAGAAACCTCCCATTCCAAGAGAGGGACAACACATTTTGCCAGGAAACTCCAGGCCCTGGATCGAGCAAGCAAAAAAGCGCCAGTTTTAGGTCCAAATCTGGATGACCCCACCTCTGAAACAGGTCTTCTACGATTGGGGAGCAGCTCCTACTCGTGCATTTTTGGCTACGAGCTGCTTAGGCTGTCTGCCAGGATGTTTTGGACAGCTGGAACATATACAGCTGACAGTTCTAGACTGTGTTCCAGAGCCCAATACCAGATTCTCATCACTTCCTGGCAAAGTGGATGAGAGGGAGTACCCCTCTGCTTATTCACGTAGTGGACAACACAGATTTTGTCCGTCTACATTAGCAGAACCCCCGGGGATAGCGGAGGCTAGAAGGCCAGCAGGGCATAAAGAATGGTCCACATCTCCAGGACACTGATGTGGAGAGAGGATCTCAGCATGGACCATGTCCCTGGAATTTGGTGGGGCCCTAAATGGGCTCCCCACCCCAATCTCAAAGCCTCTGTTGTAAGGGTTAGCTGAGGTGAAAGAATGAAGAAAGGAATCCCTCTTAATAGATTGCTGGGTTTCACCCACCAGGGCAAAACCCTTTTTATCAGAGAGGAGACAAGGACTGGCTGCTCCAGATAATCAGGACACTGGTTCCACTGGACCCTCCGTGTCCTTTGGGGAATCCTCATGTGCAAGTTGGCCAGAGGCACTGTGACTCTCGCTGCAGCCATCAAGCCCAAGAGCTGAAGGAAGGTTCTGGCTGAGACATAGCAGTTGCTATACACAGCAGGCAGGCTTGGGCTAAAAGGTGATCTTCCCAGTCCTGGGGCAGGAAGGCCATGCCCTGAGACATATTCCAGTACTGCCCTTATGTACTGGAAGTGCTGACAGGGGGGTCAGAACTGACTTGGGCAGGCTGACCGTGGTCCCCAGATCCTGGTATACATGGGTTGTATGTTCCGGAGTCTCTTAACAGGTGCTCCCTGGACTGGGCTTTGAGCAGTCAGTCATCCAGGTAAAGAAAGAATTCCTCCCACCTGATGGCAGCCGCTAGCACTGCCAAACATTTGGTAAGCACCCGAGGGGCTAAGGACAAGCCAATGGTCAAGGCCCGGAACTGGAAATGTGCCGGCTGGAAATTACACCTTAGGGACTGTCTGAATATGCAGGTAGGCATCCTTTATGTGAAGGGAGCAAATCCAATCCCCCTGGTGCATAGGGGGCAGCAGACACTGGAGTGTCACCATATGGAATTTTTTGTACTGAATGAACAGATTTAGCTCTCGGAGGTCAAGAATGGGCCCGAAATCCCCTGTGCATTTGGGGACCAAGAAAAAGTAACAGAACCCCCTGCCCCGTTGAATCTCTGGCTTTTTTTTTTCCAACAAGGAGTTGATTTCCTTCCAGGCACTGGAATGTGATCTGGAGGGTTAGAGGACAAAACTGGAGTTCTTTCTGGAGGCCACTCCAAATGGTCTAGAGTGTGGCCAATTTCTATGAGCTGTAGTATCCAGGCATCGCTGGTGATCTCTGTGACAGGGTTGATAAGACCCTGTCCCATTTGTTACGTAGAAAGAATTAAACGCAAGGATCTGTTTTATCCTCTTCTGTCTCTTGTCTGACGGTGCAGTCAAATGTTCTTGTGAGACCTAGGAACTGGCCTCTCTGATGGTCTCGCTATTCCACCCCCCCCACCGCTATCTCTCTGCCTTCACTTGCTGTTTCTTTCTTCCACCTTGCATATCTGAAGTTATAATGTATGCGTGAATCTTTGTGCGAAACTGGGATCCCCTGGTTTGAAAATGAATATGGTTGAAATGATTGCAAAAAGCTATTTGGAGCTCAAGGGGTTAACCCGAGATGCTGGTTTGCAAACTCTGCAGAGATGTCACCAGGTCGTCAGTTCTGGGACACCATGTACTGTTTTGCTGCACCTGCAAGGAAGGAAACGGACAAGAACATTTTCCGAAAAACAGGGTGTCTTCTTAACGAGTTCCTAGACAAAGACTTAAAAGAGCAGCAATACTTTTGCTAGAGAGACTGAAACTTGGAAATAGATACCCTCAGATGAAGGACTTAGTTTTATCCGTTTGTTCTCCCTTTGTAAATAGTTATACCGAACACATTTTTATTTTTTTATTTTGCTGTTAATAATAAAACACTCACTGCAAATTTTACAACTACTCCTGGTGATCCTATGCTTCCTGACTTGTGCCTCCACAACATTTTCCCTCCACTTGTCCAAATGCAGGGAGAGGTGATCACCTATCACCACCTCCTGTCTTACTGTGGGGGGGTTTGGTTCTATAGGTAGACTGAAGAAAGGGCACTCTATCATTTTTGAGCTGGTTGATGTGGTATGCATATTGGGCCAATATGTGGGTGTGGCCAGAGGTCAGCAGTTGAGACAGTATGTCCCGTACATTTGCGCCAAACAGTTTGAAGACTCTGAAGGGGACATCCAGGATGGACAGTTGAACAACCTGACACCCTCAGCCAAGAAAGTCTTCGCAGCCAAACTCCCACTGCGACAGCCCTGGCCGAGACGTCTACAGCATCATAGGTAGCACTAAGGCTGTGGATGCCAACGTCAGAACCCGCATTCAGAGACTGCATTATCTGCCATTTTAGAAGGTCCTCGGGGAGGACCCAGGCAGTTTCAAGGGCCTGGTCCCAGAGCTGGTTCTCGCACTGGACCATATGGGCAACGTAGTTCAGCATCTTGATGGTCAGTGTGGCAGAGGCAAAGGGTCTCCTGCCAATGTGATCCAGACTCAGCCAGGGACCAGGAACAGGAATGTTTTCCTGCTGGAGCCTGGTATAATTTGTCTGCCTTACTGGGCATGGCTGGGATCAGATTTGGCCAGTGCCAGGCTGACATCGTGGCATCCTCAAAGGGCTCAATTGAGGGAGGGATGACCAGAAATGCGGCATCTGGCAGTCACAAACAAGTAGCGGGGACCGCAGGATGTACTTCAAGGTCTCCTTGCTGTCAAATGAAACCGTGGATGAGGAATTGTAAGGAGTGGCTCTTCCATCATCACCATCATTTTCCTCATCCAAAGTAATGAGGTCTGGGCAGTATCTGTTTTCACCCCCCTCCCCCCCAAAGTTCTGGAGGGGAAGCGAAGATTCTGGGTCCTCAGGTGTGGGCTGCAGCCCCACTGGAAGAGCAGGAGGCTGTTGCAGGTACAAGCTTTGGGGAGGGGCAAGCTTAGCCTGCATAAAGTCCCACAAGGTGGTAAGCATGGAATGGAAGTCTGCTGCTACTGGAGTCAGGCCCACCGCTGTCAGATGGAAGATTTCAGAGCAGACTGCCAAGGACGACCTCGTAGAATGAGGGGTGCAGGCAGCAAGAAACGGAGACAGTGGCCTGAATTTCAGGGCACCACATGCCGTTGACAGGGGCAGGATTAGAACCCTGGCATCAACAGGAATCACAGCCATGAGAGGTCCGGTAAAATCACTGAAAGCCGACCTGTGGGTACTGAGGTCTAAGCTGCAGGCCAAACTATGTCGAATTCAGCCCAGATATCGAGGAGCAAATGCCGTCCAAGGGGGTCTGGCAAAGAGCCTTTCTAGGCCAACCCCACTGATGAGAGTGTCCGCAGCCTGGAAGAAGACAGGCCTTCACCGTCTGAGGCTGGTTAAGAATACTGCCAGAGCTGTACCATGTGTGGAAGAAGCTGTTGGATGGCAGAGGGCGTTACCATCGAGGTTATCGTTGAAGCAGACGATGATGCAACCGCAGACTGGCCCATGTGGAGCGCTGACCGGGAAAGGCGCATGGTAGGGGGTCCCCACTTGGGGAAGAGAAGATCCAAAGCTGACCTAGGGGCCAAGGAGAGGACCAGCAACACACAGAGGCTATTCCCATGGAGAGCACCGAGTTGCCGAGCGACCCTCAACGAGGGTCGATTTAAGATTTGTAGGTTTCATAGGTGGTACACGAGTCAAAGCTTTTGCCACATAAACGCGATGATATTTATTGGCTACATAGTTGTCTAATGCTACCGTAAATGTCTCCATCATGGTACTATAAACAATTGTTTTTGGAAGTCCATTCCACAAGTTGACAACATGCTGATTTCACCATTTCCCCCTTTTTGTAGTACTGCAATTGTCTCCCTATAGTTGAATCCTATATCATCCTAGTTCTCAACTGATATTCTTAATTTGAAGACCACGGCACTCCCAGAGGTCTGCATTTCCAAACACCCTACACACCAGACATACGTCTCCCCTAGTGCGCCAATAATGGGTTCAATTCATTCAACCTTTTAATGTATTCGAGATGCCTTTTACATTCTGCATACCCTTACACTGCACTCCCTCAAGCACTATCCTGAGATTTATATGGAGCCCAGAACTGGGCACAGTACTCAAGGTGAGGCCTGACCAATGTACTGTACAGCGGGATGATGACTCCACTTTCCCTACTCTTAATATGTTGGAGTATGCAGCCCAAGATCTTGTTTCCTTTTGCTGCAACTTTACGTGTGCTCTGTGAAGGATAGTTTATTGGTCATAACTATGCCCAAATCTCTTTCAATATCATTTTCTCATACTAGGTATTTAGAACAGTAGAAGACTCATTGTCCATATAAACTGTTACCCACATCAGTGGGAGCACTTCACTGTACTTTCTATTATATATTTGCCAACTTTTCTTTTAAACTGTGCTAATGTTTTTTTGTCATCCCGGCTCCAGGGATCAGCCCAGTCACGGTCCCCATTGCCCCTCGTCCTCATATCAGCTGCTCTCCCTAGTCCCCTGGCTTGCTCTCCAGGGCAGGGCAGCAGCACCGGCCAAGGTGCTCCGGACACAGTTCTGGTTGAAGGGAGCCACCCTGAGAGCTATCAAGAGGGCTTCAAAGAGGAGCCGAGGTGGATTTTTTTGATATGCTCCCTCTGGAGCAGAGTGCATGCAATGACGCCAGCCGAGGAAGAACATGCATGCTCCCGTGTGCGTTCTCCTCGAAGCATCTGCACTCTGCTCACCCCACGCCATGTCTCATCACCTTGCCCTCCTGCCTCCATGAAGGCACTTCGGTAAAGCTGCAGTACCCCCTCCCAGGGAGGAGAGCAGTCCATCGGATGTTCTATCCTTCCCCACCCCTGCCAACCACCAGCAACCCATGCCCGTTCCCGAACACGGGTCGCCGGCGTGGCAGAGGTGTGGCGTCCAGCGCCTCAACCCTCAGCACCACCGGGCCAGCTTCAATATCATTTTCTTCCAGTTCTATGTTGTTTAAGTAATATTTTGTCATAATATTTGTCCACGGAAAGTGCATTATTTTGCACTGAATCATACTGAAATATAGTTTATGACTGCTATTTTATTTAGTTCTTCTTGGAATGCCCGACATGCTGATACAATTTCCACTATTGCACCTAATTTTGTGCAGTCAGCAAATTTGCACAACCAGGATCTTTTAGTTCTTTGCACTCATGACACACAGATGTTAAACAGGGTTGGGCCCAGCAACAAATCCTGAGGCACACCACTACTCACTTCCCCCCATACAGAGGTACAACCTCTCATTACCCCCTTTTGTTTCCTTCCATCCAACCATGAGTCAATCCACTTTACAGTATCAGTATTTATTCCAAGGTTTTCTTTACTAATTCATCGTGGGGTACCATATCGTAAGCCTTTGAGTAGTCCAAGTAGACAACATCCACAGGCAATCCATCATCCAGTGCTTTACTTGTGGGCTCAAAGAAATGAAATAAGTTTGCTTGGCAAGATCTAGAGGGAGTAAACAAGTGCTGTGTTATACCCCCATACCCCAGTTCTTTGACCTGATCTGCTAAGATTTCCTTAACAAAGGCCTCCAGCAATTTACCCACAAGATCTCAGAGAAATGTCAGACCCAACAGTTGCAGGCCCAGGAGAAGCCACTGCCCTCGTTGAAGACAAGGAAGGCAGAGGTTAAAGCTGACAAACACCATGACAAAAAGGCATTCGGCCAGCACCAAAAACTTGTTGTTAAACAAAAGAAAAGTGAAAATAAAGAATAAAATCCAAGATTTGGTGGTTGACTGAAGCAACAATGTCTCCATGGAGCCAGATGCACGATGGTCGTTGGCAGGAAAAGAACCGAGGAGGGCATGTGGACCACCCACTCTTAGGGTGACATCTGCATATGATGTCAGAGTGGGCAGCCCACCAGTAGACTGCTAGTTAGTCAGCCAGTCCAGAGGAGGGCAACTAAAATGGTGCAAGGTCTGCACCAGAAGACATATGAAGACAGACTTAAGGAGCTTAATATACGAACATACGAAGAAGTCAGCAGAAGAAGGCCATTTGGTTTATCAAGTCTGCTCGTACTGCAGGGTCCACAGCTTGAGCTAATGTCCTTTCCCTCCCTCCCATCCTCCCTACCCATGATTCTTACCTTCCCCCATGCCTATCCCAGGCTCTCTTAAAGCTGCCCACCGTATTCAATAAGATGTCCTCTTCTGACAGCGCATTCCAAGTGTCCACCACCCTCTCTGTGAAGAAGTGCTTCCTGACCTCCCTCCTAAACCTTCCAACCTCCAGCTTAAGAATATGCCCCCTTGTGATATGTTTGCCACTCAGCTTAAAGAGACTCTCCTTATCAACTTTATTTATCCCTTTCAAGTACTCGAATGTCCCAATCATATTTTTTCTCTCCCCCTCCCTCTCTCTCGTCTTCCAGGGAGTACATGTTCAGTGTCCTCAACCTCTCCTCATATCCCTTGCCCTGCTGATCGGCTATCATCTTTGTAGCCCTCCTCTGTACCTTCTCCAGCAGGTAATGTCCTTTTTTAGGTGTGGGCGCCAGTACTGCACTCCATACTCTAGATGCGGCCTAACCAGTGACTTGTACAAGGGCAGTATAACCACCTGTTTCCTACTACTGATCCCCCTAGCTATGCATCCCAGCATCTTGTTTGCCTTTGCTGCAGCTTTCTTGCACTGCATGGAGTGCTTCAGGTCACTAGTGATCATCACTCCCAGGTCCTTCTCTTCTGATACAGATACTCAGACTCCACTCAGGTAATACTCTGTCCTGGGATTCTTGGCTCCAATATGCATAACTTTGCATTTCTTGACACTGAAGCCAAGTTGCTAGATTCTGGACCACCTCCCCAGCTTTTCCAGATCTTCCTGTAGGTCCCTTATCCCTTCAGCTGGGTCCACTCTCCCACAGAGCTTAGTGTCATCTGTGAATAGGCAAATTTTACCTTTAATGCCATCCCCAATGTCATTGATGAAGACATTGAACAACACTGGCCCCAGCACAGAGCCCTGTGGGACCCCACTGGTTACTTCTCTGGTGCCAGATAACTCTGCCCCCACCATCACCTTCTGGGTTCTGTCCCTCAGCCAGTTTTCCACCCATCTGACCATCTGTCCCCCCCTCCCAACTCCAAGATCCACCAATTTCCTGATCAACCTTTAGTGCGGCACAGTGTCAAAGGCCTTGCTGAAATCAAGATAGAGGATGTCTACCGCTTGGCCCGTCTACTGTCTTAGTGACACAGTCAAAGAAGTCAATCAGATTTGTTTGTCATGATCTTCCCCCCATGAACCCATGCTGCCTCTCAACCTGGAGACCATATTCCTCTAGATATTCCACCCACCTTTCCTTTAGTATGGTCTCCATCAGCTTGCCCACAATGGAGGTCAGACTGACTGGTCTGTAATTCCCTGGATCATCCTTGGGTCCGCTTTTGTGAAGGGTCACTACATGTCCTGTTCTCCAGTCCTGTGGTACCATGCCTGATTATAGTGAACTATTAAATAGGTCTGCTAGTGGCCCTGACAGCTCCTCAGCAAGTTCCTTTAGTACCCTTGGATGTACTCTGCCCGGGCCTGGTGATTTGTCCACTTTCAATGCCAGCAGACCCTCCCTCACTCTGTCCTCCTCTATCACTATGTCTGTGTTCCCTTCCCCCCGCCTCTTTTCCCCCCAGAAGGCACTGGTCCATCCTTCTCCCTGGTGAAGACAGAACAGAAGTATTCATTTAGTATCTCTGCTTCTCCTCCATTATCCTTCACACCTTCCTTAAGCCTAACAATCCCTTCCTTCTTGTCCCTTTTCTCACTTATATAGTGAAAGAAAGCCTTCTCCCCCTTCTTAATTCCTTCAGCGCCTTTGCTCACCGGACTTCCTTACTTGCCTCACTAGCCAACCTTAGGTAATTTTCCCTATCCACCTCTCTCTTGGTCTTCCTGAATTTTTTATAGGCCAACCTCTTTTCCCTTACTGCCTTGGCAACCCCAGAACTGAATCAGCTAGGTGCTTTGGCCCTTGTGTTCTTCCCCTTGAGCCTAACACACTCATCTGTGGCAACCAGTATTCCTTCCTTAATGATGGACAACTTTAGGTCTACCCCCATATCTGCTCTGATGCCAACCAAATTGCTCCTTAGAACCTCACCCATTTTCCTGAAGTCCACCCTCCTGAAATCTAAGATTTTGGTCTTAGTCGGGATGCTTTCCCTGCCCATATCCAAATGGAACTACACTGTGCAATATGTATAGCCTCGAGGAAAGGATAGAGAGGGGAGACATGATAGAAACTTTCAAGTACCTCAAAGGAATAAAAGTCCAAGAGTGTAGCATCTTTCAGAAAGAGAGATGTGCAAGAACAAGGGGGGACAATTTGAAGATTGGGGGGGCCTCAGAGTTAATGTGAGGAACTATTTCTTCATGGAGGAGGTTGTGGATGCATGGAACAGCCTTCCTAGGAGGTTGTGGAGTCAAACACAGTGGTGGATTTCAAGAATGCATGGGACAGTCATAAGGCAATTCTAGGCGGTGGGGTAGGAAGAAGTAGGCTGTTGGTTAACTAGGATCTGCAGCTTATCCATCAGGTAGGGAAATGGCCAAACTGGGTGGGCCAAGAGGTCCTTATCTGCCATCAAATTCTATGTTTCTATGTGGTCTTAGTGCCTGGCAGCTATAGTTCCACAGGTGTGGCTTGCTGCAAGAGATACCCTCGAAGTAAGATCTACTGTTACAGTAAGTACACAAGTGTTCTATATTCTTTGAGGATATCTCATCAGTCCACACCTATGGAATGAATCCCAAGCAGTACTGTCAGAGAGACAGTCTAGGTGGCTGGAGGCAACAGGCCTAAGAAAGGAGGCAATTTCCAGACTGTAGTGTTCAGTGAAAGTCTGGACAGTACTCCATATTGCAGCAGCATAAATTTCTGCAGCTGAAACAGGCAATGGAAGTGGCCATGCCTCTGACTGAATGGCCATGAACAACTCCAGGAAGTTCCTTACTGTACTTCCTATAACAAGCATTTGTCAATGCTGAATGTTTCCTTGCATAGTAATGCACTACACAAAGGCTTCCCCCCCACACACACAAATATCAGAAACACAGAAGGTGAAGGCAGATAAGGACCGCCAGTCTCATTCAGTCTGCCCATTTCTTCTACCTTATGAATGTGCCATAGGCTTTACTCTGTCAATGGCCTATTATTTATTCATACTCATCTGTATTGCTTCCTTATGCCTATCCCATGTCTGTTTGAAGCCCTACACCGTATTCATATCCACCACTCCCTGATTTAGGCCATTCTATGCATCCACCACCCCTTCTGAGAAAAATAACTTCCTCACATTACCCCTTAATTGGCCCCCCTCTAATCTCATGCTGTGTCCTCTTGTCCTGCTATTTTTCTTATATTGAAACATGTTAAGGCTCTTTCACTGTGTTAATGCCCTTAAGATGTTTTAATGTTTCGATCATATCACCGCTCTCTCTCCTTCGCTTTAGGGTACACATATTGAGCTCCATTAATCTGGTCTCATGTGTTTTCTGATGCAGTCCCTGCACCATTTTGCCCTTCCCGGGACTGCCTCAGTTTGGTTAATGTCCTTGTGCAGGTGCAGCCTCTAGCACTGCACACACTACTCCAGATGGGGCCAAATCATTGTCTTGTAAACAAGGATTGTTACCTCCCTCTTACAACTTGTGATACCCCTAATACACCCAAACATCCCTCTAGCCTTACCTATTGCTTTAGTGGTCTGCTTGGATGATTTCAAGTCATCTGTGGTGATGATGATGTCCAAGTCTCTTTCTTCCCTTGTGACTGCCAGCAACTCCCCTCCCAACCTATAAGAAGCTTCAGGGTTTCTCTTCACAATGTGCATGATCTTGCACTTCTTTTTGATTTTTTTTACCTATTTTTTTTCCCTCCGGTCGCAGTCTGCGGAGACTCTCTCAGGCATCCTGCCTGTTCCTGCCCTGCCTGAAGTCTTCCTACCTGAGCCTCCTCTCTCCTCCCCCTCAACCCACACAGCCGGCACTCCCAGCTTAACTCCTCCATTGTGGGGTCGCCCCTCCTCTTGGGTGCTCTGTACATTCAGTCTCCAGCTTGTGGGTGAAGGCTTGGGTGGTGAACACTGGGAGGCCAGGCAGGATAGACCAAGCAGTGGGCATGGGGGCAGGTGCCATCACCTACCCCGCAGACTGGTGTTTTCCCTATTCTGGCGTGCGCTCCCCCTCCCATGTGTGGTGCACGTCCCTGACACTATGGCGCATGGCAACCCTGCCAAGTGTCAGCCATGCTGTGTACATGCTGTCTTGCATGCTGCAGCACCCCGGTCTCCACTGGCACACCAAGTGATGTCCCATCCCACCCACCCCCGGAGGAGAGCAGCCCAGCAGGCACTCAATCCTACCCATCCCTGCCAACCCCCAGTGCCCTAGCTCGCTACCGAACTCGGGTTGCTAGCATAGCGCAAGGTGTGGCATCCAGCGTCTCAACCCTCAGCGCCACCAGGCCGGCCACTTCTCTGCGTTAAACCTCAGTTGCCACTATTCCGACCATTTTGCCAGTTTATCCAGATCTCTTCTCATTCCGCCCATGCCATCTGGATCATCTACTCTGTTGTAGATCTTGGTGTCGTCTGCAAACAGACAAACCTTACCCTCCAGTTCATCTGCAATGTCACTGATGAAGATATTGAAGAGGACAGTAGCCATATCCATTACTGTCCTCTCATATGAGATACAATATGTGCCACTATTAACGGAGGTGTCTTTAAAATGCTACAGCACTAGTTTCGCACACCACCGCACATCACCTAGTCTTGCGGCAGGAGTATGGGGATGGGGGTGAGTCTCGTTTGATTGACTTGTGGAGGAGTGGAATGCTTTTTGTAAGGATGGATTTGCATATTAGCCACAAGTCTGGACAACAGAAATTGCAGTAATGCATTGCTGTCCTAGTGTTTTAGTCTAGTTTTGCAGAGGGAGCAGTGATGATGGCATGGGGGCATTTTGCACACTCGACTGGCAGTGTCCCTCATAAGTGGGGCAATATCTTAACTGTAGGGTGTTGAGTGGGTCTGCAGGAGGAGAGGCGTTGTTCCGTGGCTGGTTCCCCTGCAAACTTTTTACACATAGAGTGAGCGCGTCGCAAAGAGCGAGGCAAGCTTTCCATTGACATAGTAAATTTAATCACTGGAGCAGCCAGGGGTCTGTCGGGTAGGGCCACGTTGAGAAATGCATTTGCACACGTTGGATAGCTATGATTCCTCAGGTACTTTTTTTTTTTTTTTTTCATTTTAAAGATGTGTTCCCACTTCTCCATCTCAGACCGGCAGCAGCAGCAGCAGCACTGGTGGTAATAACAGGAACAGAACTCATGATAATAAAAGTGATAGAACTATAGTCCACAGTTTTATTTAGAAACAAAAGATCCTTCTTGCCTAGCCTGGAGACCTCCACTGCGCCCAAAAAAATAATGCGTGTTTTGTGCCACTCATGTTACCTTGGTAGGCACTGATCTGTTCAGAGGCTGATTTGTGTTTCATTGTATTTAGCCAGGATAGCCTTTCTATGGTGCAATATAATTTCCATGTGGGCCCCGAGCTTTGATCTGTAGGAATGTATTGCTTTTAAAGCCACTCAGCTGCTTGCTGGCTGGCTTTATGCAAATGAAAGTACTGAAGTGCTCTCTTGTTGGAGCGCTTCAGTCCTTTCATGTACACAAAATTTACACTCCATAAAACTGTGACCACGGTCATAGTCTGCTTGTGTGGTCATGTGTCTGTCAGGGATGAGTCCAATGTACATTGCTCTGCATTGGGCTTGTCTGTGACATCTCTGAAATGTCGTTTTCTGCAGCAAAGCAAAATGTTTCTTGTGCATGCACAAGGAAACATAAAAAGTAATACAGTTGGCCAACCATTTGGACAGGCACTTTTTAGAAACTGGTTTGCCCTCTTTCCCGGGGCAAAGGAAACAAAAAGCTGCAAGGGCTTACTGCAGACCTTTGTACAATGAACATAATATCTGAGAATTGTATGGACATCCAAGGTGTGGAGTAATGCTGCCCCTGGATTGGTATTCTCAGGAAAATAAACTAGTAGGTAGATAGATAATCTGATTTAAAGTAAACTCCGACATTAACTATGGAAGGAACTTAATGTTGGTTCGTAAAGACACCCTATCTTTATGCAAAATCAAATAAGCAGGCTCACACATAAGAGCCTGAAGCTTGGAAATCCTTTGAGCAGAGGAAATCGCAACTAAAAATAACACTTTCCAAGAAACGCAGCTTAAGCCACAAGTCATATATGGCTCAAAAGGAGCTAAAGTGAGTTTCTCTCGCACAAAATTCAGGTCCCAAGTCAGGACTGGACTGCGGATGGGAGGCTTCAGGTGCAGGATGCCTCTCAAGAACGTACAGGCTACTTCCAGCTGAGACACCATATGATCATTACTAGGACATGGAAGGCTGAAATAGCAACCAATTGCACTTTAATGGAAGAGTACAGCAGCCCTGTATCTGGCAAGGACAATAAATACTCTAGAACCTGGTTCACTGGGCAAGTAAACGGGTCCAAGTGATGAGAAATGGCCCACAAAGCAAGCCGCTTCCACTTCATGGAGTAGGTGGTCCTGGTGAAGGAAACAGGAACCTGTGGTACCTCCTGTGGGGTGGACAAATCTTGATCTGCAGGTAAGAATCCTGTATGTCCAGGGAGCATATCCAGTCCCCTTTTTACAGGAGAGGCAGCTGGCCTTGCAGTGACCATCCTGAACTTCTTGTACTGAATATAAAAGTTCAGATTCCTCAGATTCAGAACAGGTCTCAAGTCCCCTGTGGATCTGCAGACTAGAAAGAACTGAGAATAGAACCCACTCTTCCTTTGTTCCCAGGGAACTGGTTCTACGGCCCTTTTCTATAGCAGTGCATGTACTTCCTCTAGTAGTACTGGCATGTGATCTGGAGGATGAGTCAAGGGAAACTGGAGTAAGGTCTGGAGGCAACTCAAATTATAGAGCATGGCCCTGTTCTGTTCACTGCAGCACCGAAGCATCCATTGTAATCCCCCTCCACTGTTCCAGGTGGAGGGAAAGGCAACCTCCCCACCACCACCTCCAGATCTGGTGCTGGAGGACAAGGGTTTAACAAGAAGTCATGCTGAAGCAGATCCAGTGGCCGCAGTCGCACCTCAACCTCTAGGGACTTAGGATTGCGCACTTGTGCAGAAGGTTGGGGTGGGCAAAGCTGACCCTGCTCTGGCTTTGCTCTGTTGTCTGGCCCCCAACCTGGGCCTGTTGGTAGCCTTGTGAAATGGCACCCTCTGCCCACCTCTTGGTTGTGTGTGGTAGAGGGAATGGACTGACCTTAGAGTTTTGCCCCAGGCCTGTAGGTCAGAGAGGCTGTCCTGCACATCAACCCTAAAGAGTCTGTACTCTCTGAAAGGGGGATTCCGGGTGGACTGCTGGTCATCACTAGCAAATCCTGACACCCTTAGCCAAGAATGTCTTCTTAGGCAGATGCCAGCCACAGCTGCTCTGGCTGAGGCATCTGAAATGTCGTAGGTAGACTGTAGGTGCTTACCTATGTCAGCCACAGTCTGGAGGGCCTTGAGCATCTCCTTTTTCTGAGTACGCTCTGGGAGAGACAGGACTGCTGCTTTAGCCTTTTTCCAGTGGGTATTCTGGTATTTGACCATATGGGCCTGACAATTTGCTATTCTGAGGCTCAGTGTGGCAGAGGAACAGGTTACTCACCTGTAACAGTAGTTCTAAAAGTTGTTCATCCACACTTGTTGGCATGTCCCTCTCTCCTCTAATTCTTGCTGGAAGGTCTAAATGCTGGCTCCTCCCACCCACCTGGGTTGTATATCCCTCAGTCCACCCCTCGACACCAGATCTTGCCTGCTGGAAGCAGACAGTTGTGCTTCAAAGCCAGGGAGGTTGGGTGGGTTCGTGTTTAATGAACAACATATACCACTCCTAGAAAGTACAGTTACGTAAAATGTTACCATAACAATAGATCTTTGAGGAGTGTCTCTTGCAGTAGGTAATACACTTGGGTTGTCACCAGAGGTCGCTGTGGTGCATGGGAGCTCTTCTAGCAGTCTTTTCCAGGGGCTGCCCACACATCATCAGCTTCCTGTTTCCTATACAATTGTGGGCAGTCCCTGGTATCCCAGTTCCCCTGCCAGATTCAGCTCGCTAAGCAAGGACTGAAGGGAAGCCAAGGAACCGTAGGTATCCCAACCCATAAGTCACTGGAGCAGAATTTGTTCTCCTAGAGAAGGAGGGGGATGGGGGGTGGGAACGCACCTACTACAAGAAACACTCCTCAAAGATCTACTGTTACGGTAACATTTTACGTCACTGTACTATCTTCCACGGAGTGGTCTCTTTGCAGTAGGTAATACACTTGAGATGAATACCAAACAGTAAGCCCAAAAAGGGTGGTCATTATGACAGGAGGTCTTGTAAGACCATTCAGCCAAAGGCTGTCCTACAGTGTGAAGCAGTATCAAGGCTTTAATGCTTCATGAAAGTATGGATTGTGGACCCAGAAGCCACAATGCAGATATCCCATATAAAGGCCCCTTTAAAGCAGGCTGCAGTTGAGGCCATAGCTGTGGTGGAATGGGTCTGGACAGGTCCTGGCAATGGTTTGTTGCATGTTGAATAACAAAACATTATAAAGTGTGCCAGCTAGTTGGAGAGGGTCTGTTTAGTGACTGAAGTTGTTCCTTGAATGAGGCAAACGTGACACAGTTGTGAAGTCTTTCTATTTCTAATCGACTGTGTTTGATTAATGCAGTATTGTAATATACAATGGACATCCAGCGTATGTAAGAAGTGTTCACCTCCATTGGAGTGATCAGGATAATATACTGGTAACTCCACGGGCTTGTTTAAGGTGTGTTCGGACACTACCTTAGGTAGGAAGCAAGGGTTGGTATGAAGTGTTACCCAGTCTTTGTGAAAAATTAAGTACGGTTCCCAACACATGAGGGCATGGAGCTCGGAAATACGCTGACCTGAAGTGACAGCCACTAGAAAAAGTGTTTTCTAAGAAAGAAAACAGAAGTCACAAGTGGCCGCCAGTTCAAAGGGCTCAAGAGTCAATTTCTCTATCAGAAAATTGAGATCCCACTGAAGAGTGGGTCTTTTGATAGGTAGCTTAATATGTAGTACTCCTTTCAGAAACATTTTGGCTAGATGATGTTGGTACAGTAATCTGCCATCCAGAGGTTCGTGGAAGGCTGAAACAGCAGCCAAATGGACTCTAATGGAGGAAAGTTTAATCCTGTCTTGGCAATCAAGTCCAGGTAATCAAAACTTTCATCAGTGATCACGATTAGGAATACAATGATTGAGAAGCAGCCCAGATGGAAAAGCGTTTCCATTTGGAGTTGTGTTTCTCTGGTTGCTGGTTTACATGAGGCCAGTAAAAAAAACAGCAACAGGAGAGGACACTTGTACACATCCAATCAAAGCGTCCTCAGGAGCTAAGCATGAAGGTGTAGGGCCTTCCGGTTGGGGTGTAGAAGGGTCTCTTTGATTCTGAGTCAAGAGATCCAGTCTGATTGGCAACTGAATGGATTCCTCCACCGGTAACTGCTGAAGCAGAGGAAACCACACCGGCCGAGGCCCCAGAGGGGCTCAGGATTAACGGAATAGTATCTGGGGAGACGATGGTTGGCTGCTGAAGCAAATGGATCCAGATGTGGGTTCCCCCACAGATGGAAGGTTTGGTGGGGTATTTCGGGATGAAGTGTCCATTTGTGTGCTGATGACTAGTGACAGATAGTTGACCAGGAGGTTGTAATGTCTTGTTATATGAACGGCTGTCGGTACTAGATTTTGTCAAATGGCTTCCTGCCACACTGCAAGGGTCTTTGTATAGAGAGCAGGACTTCGTACCTCCTTGTTTGATGAGAGAGAATACTACTGCAGTGTTTAATTGAATAAGCAATGGTCCCAGAGATGGATGATGTTGAAAAAGCCTGAAGGGTTAAGTGAACTGCTCTCAGCTTCACTAGACTGACGTGGGGATGAGGGATAGAGGTGGACCACTTGCCCCAAGTCCTGTAAGGACCCAGGCATGCATCCATGGTCAACATCTGCGTGGGAGGGGAAATCAGAAGGGCATACCTTGGCATAGGTTGGCACAGAGTGTCCACAGACTAGGGCGCAGCACAATGTGGAGACCACTGGTTCTGAGGAATCCACTGGACTAGTCTCTTCTGAAGATGGGTAAAGCTACAGTAGAGATGGCAGCAGTCGTATGACCCAGGAGAGACAGTATGCATTAGGCTGAGACAACTTTTTGGGCTTATATCTGCGATGCCAGAGACAGAGGCTTGTGTTGCCTGTCTGCCAGAAAGTAGGTTTTGGTGGAGACGGTGTCTAGGACTGCTCCTATATATTGGAATCACTGTGTAGGGGTTGTACTGGACTGTGGCCAATTGACTATAATACCTAGAGCCTGGAAATAGAGTTAAGGTTGCTTCTAGGGAAGACAACAAAGCTGATCTGGATTCTGCTTTGATGAGTCAGTCGTTCGGGTATGGAAGGAAAAAGTGCCCATTCCAGCGTAGGGCTGCTGTTATTACTGCTAGGCATTTGGTGAACACTCTTGGAGTCAATGCAAGGCTGAACAGGAGTGCCCAAAATTGGCAATGTTGACCCAACAGGTGGAAACGAAGGAACCTGTGATGGGCTGGATGGATAGGAATATGTAGGTAGGCATCCTTCATACCTAGGGCACATAGCCAACCCCCCTGTATTTAGTTTAGGGTGATCATGCAGAACCTTTTGTACTGGATGTATAGGTTAAATTGTCTGAGGTCCAGTATTGACCTGGGTACCAGAAAAGAAGTGGGAGTAAAACCCCTTTGTGCGTTCTGTAGGAGGTATGTCCCAGGCTTCCAAATGGAAAGCAAAACGACCGCACACAGCTTCCGTGACCTGATCAAGAAAGCATGGACATAGCCTCAGTAAGCCACTGGGAGGTGAGCTGACCAGTCCCACCAGGTGGGTGGGAGTGAGAGCCCTGGGCAGAAGAGATGCTGGTTACAGTAAGCTGGGGATGACCTCGGAGCTGCCTTTTATTAGAGCCTCCGTATTTTCCACCTCTTTAGGTGTAAAGGGAGGACTGAGAACGGTAGGATGGCTGGAAAATATGGGACATGCCATGCACCATATAGAAGGTTCTCCCTGGAGATTGGATATCACATGTCAAAGCTTGGGTTCCTGGCCTGAATAGTCTAGACCCATTAAAGGGGCATTGAGCACTCTACATTGTACATCAGGTGTGAAGCCTGAGACACCAAGCCAAGTATAGTGATGCAGAGTAATGTCAGTTGCTGACATGCGGACCGAAGGCATCAACCGCGTCATATGTCGAGCAAAGTGGACGTCTAGAAAATAGAATTGCTAGTAGCTATAGTGGCCAATAACTTTTCCTGTTCCTGAAAAGGGGGTAGTTTATTGACCGAGTCAATGGCTGAGGACCAGAGTGCATGCTGGTATTTCACCATATGTCCCATTATCTGGAGGTAATGAGCTCATGTGTTTCCTTTGGTTAAGATGTTCAGGAGTGGCAGTAAGCACCACTGAATCCATTTCAGGAGTGGTGAAGAGAAAAAGGATGACCCAAAGGAGCCTGGCAGAGGTGATCTGCCTTGCTGGGGATAGCCGCAACAGTGGAAGGCTGGTTCCAGGCTGAAAGCATAATATATTGATAGGTTTGGATCAATGGGGGTACCACTAAGACTAGGCCTTCTGGTAACTTTAGATAATCTGCCATATCCTTACGTTGTTTGTCATGTTCGCTGGTAAAGAATCTCATTACTTTTTTTTTTTTTAATTTGGACCATCCTCTCATGGAAGGATGGGTCATCCGGAGGAGAGGGAGTTGCCTGCTTGGATAAATCCTCATTGATAGACGAAATCTCCTATGAAGGAGAGTGGGGCTGAGAATCCATGTCCTGGAAGTCCTTTCATCCTCCAAATCTCCAGTAAAATCTACTGGTAATTCAGCCTCGTCTGATAGGTAGTCACTGTCGTATGAGGGAGGTGACCAGGGTGGGAAGGTTTTCTATCACCCTGGAAGTGTTGAGGCAGAAAAGTAGGGGAACGGGAAAGGTAGCTCGGCACTCTTGGATTGGAGGGCAGAGCATGCCACATGGCATGCAAGACCTGCTGTACTACTGGAGTAACATCCAGTTGGGGGAAAGGGGGCGCAGGATAATTGTATTTTGGAGGTGAGTGAATGTGTAGCCTGAGCAGGTCTTGCCCCTGAGTGGTAAAGTCCAAAGTCCCAGACCCTATGAGTGTACTCCTGTGAGGGTGAAGATGCAGTATACATGGCAAATGAAGTTGGTTGTCCCAGTGGAACACAGTTCTCCATTGACAGAGCTGGGAAACAGTATTATGCAATACAAATGATGTCCCAGTTGACAGGAGAGGAGCCCCCGTTGATTAAGTGCCGAATGAACCCATCAAAGGTTCATCATAGACTGCCCCCCAATGCACTTGAAAGTGCCATCGATGAGAAGGTGTAATCTCCTGTTGACTAAGAGGCAGCATGTAAAGGCATCGTCGACGGTGGAGCACCAGTCACGGTGGCCGTTGTCGAGCAGTGAGGCACACAGCTTGAGGAGGGCTTCTCCTGCTTAGTGCCATCAATAGAACCCAGAAAGGGTTATTCACAGACTGCTGTGGAAGTGCTGGAAAGCGTTGTTGGTTAGAGTGTAAACTCCTGTCGATGAGAAAGCAGAATATGAATGCGCCGTCGACAAGCATGGAGGCACAGAGGTTGAGGAGGGTTTCTCCCTTCTCTTTGATGTGCTGTCGACGGAACTCACAAAGGGTTCATCATCCCCCCCGATCCTCCATGAGAGATAATTTCTTACTTGTAGATTCTTCAATGTTGTTTCTCGTCGACTGCTGTTTAGGAAGTTGTTCTAGCTGTTGCGTGTGAGCTGAAGACAGCAGAAAAATGAGCTGAGGATACCAGGGACCGCCAAACACTTACACAGGAAACAGGAAGCTGATGTCACGTGTGGGCAACCCTTGGAAAAGACTGCTAGAAGAGCTGCTGTGCACCACAGTGACCTCTGGTGATGACCCAAGTGCATTACCTACTGCAAGAGACCACTTCGTGCAAGATCTACTGTTACAGGTGAGTAACCTTTTCTTCTAGGATTGTGGATATGTTGTTCTATCCACACTTGTTGGCAGACTGCTAGCAGTTCTCCAGGAGGAGGGAGGCAAGGCACACAACCCCTACTTAGGGAAAAGAGATTGGAGAACTGAGGCCCCAAAACCAGCATCTTGGCATGTCTCAAGGTCGATGTGGTAGTGGGAAATGAAGGTGTTTGCTGACTTCCAGGTAGTAGCCCTGCAGATATCTTGGATAGGGACGTCCCATGAAGCTGCCACCAACACAGCAGTATGGTGGGTAGAATAAGCTCTTATGCCTATGGGAGGCTCCTTGCCCGCCAACAGGTAGAAGAGATCAATGCAGGAGGTGACCCACCTGCCTATCGTCCACTTGGTTGCAGGTCTGCCAGGTGCGGCTTCAGCATAAGTGACAAACAGCTGGCGAACCTCTTCCCGAACTTCAGCCGTCCGCTCCTTATAATAAGAGAGCGCTCTTCCAGGGTCCAAAGTATGGAGCCTATATTCGGCCTCTGAGGTGTGACTGGGGTAGAACACCGGCAGAGTCAACATCTGGTTAAGGTGAAAGCTCAGACACCATCTTCGGAAGGAATTTTGGGTGGGGGCGCAGGACAAATTTGTCCCTATGGAAGGCCAGATAAGGAGACTCTATGGAAAGCGCTTGGAGCTCTCCCATACTTCTGGCTGACGTAATAGCCATGAAGAAGGCAGTCTTCCACAACAGGTGAGAGATATCACACCTGTGCATCAGTTCGAATAGCTTGCCCATGAGCTTAGCCAATACCAGCAGTAGATCCCACGGAAGTGGAGGTTCTCACACCGGAGGTGATATGTGATCAAGGCATTTGAAAAAGCACCTGACCACCTTCTCCTGCGCCACAGACTGCTTGCCGACCCGCACCCAGCAGTAAGCAGAGATGGCTGCTTAGGTGCACCTTAAGGGTCGTCAACCAAAGCCCTAGCTGAGAAAGGGACCACAGGTAGTCCAGAATGCTAGCCAAGGAACAGGAAGAAGGGTCCAACCCCTTGTCCTGACACCAAATGGAGAATGTCTTCCATTTGAAGGCATAGCATTTTCTGGTCGACTCCTTACAGGACACCTTAATGATGTTGAGGACCTCGTCGGAAAGACCCAAGGCCTGGAACTCTAGCCGCTCAGGAACCAGGCCGTCAGGTGCAAGGACTGAAGGTCCGGATGGAGTACCTTCTCTTTGTTGACTGAGATCAGATCCGGTTGGGCTGGAAGCCGCCTCAGGAGCCTGGAGCTGAGGCTGAGGAGATCTGGATACCAGAACTGGTGGTGCCAGTCTGGGGCTACCAGAATCACCTGTGCATTGTCCCTCTTCACCTTGAGAAGCACCTTGTGAATCAAGGGAAATGGAGGGAAGGCGTAAAAGAGGGCTGGGGTCCACAGCCTCGAGAAGGCATTCCCCTGCAGCGAGCCCTGCTGAGGGGGGCGGGCATGAAACAACCTCAGCTTTGCATTCTCCCTGGAGGTGAACAGGTCCACCTGAGGGGTGCCCCAGTGGGAGAACAGATCTTGTACTACCTCCAGCAGGAGAGACCACTCGTGAAATGCAGCTCCTATCTGGCTGAGGGCATCGGCCAGACTGCTGGAGGCTCCTGCCACATGAATGTCTAGGAGATCCACCTCCAGGCTGATCATGAGAGACCGAGTGCGGAGAGCTTCCTTGCACAGGGGCAAGGAGTGCATCCTGCCCGGTTGGTTGAGGTAGTACATGGTAGTGGTGTTGTCAGTCTGGACCTGGACCACTTGACTCAGTACAAATGGAGCGAAGGTGGTGAGGGCTAGTCAGACCGCTTGAAGCTCCAGTAGGTTGATGTGGCACCAAGACTCCTGAGGGGACCAGAGGCCATGGGCTCCGAGCTCCCCCAGATGGGCACCCCAACCCAAAGAGGAGTCGGTCATCAGAGTGACCGTCAGTTCGGCCGGGCAAACGGGATACCCTCCTGCAGATGAGCTGGAACGAGCCACCACTGTAGGCCATCCCACATCTCCTGAGTCACCGCCACTGGCTGGTCCAGAGGACCGGAGTGCTGTGACCATTGGTGGGCCAGCCCCATTGTAGGGGACGCATATGCCAGCGGGCCCAATGGACCACGCTGGTGCAGGCCGCCATGAGGCCCAGGAAGTGTAGAAAGTTCCAGGCAGGGCGCAACTGGCCAACTAGAAATGATTGGGCAAAGGAAGAAAGGACCTCAGTCCTGTCCGCAAGGAGCCAGGGTCTGGCTCGAAGAAAGTCTAGCTCTGCCCCGAAGAACTGAATCACATGCGATGGCACAAGTTCCGATTTGGCCTTGTTGATGAGGAGGCCAGTCTGACAGCAGACCTGGAGGGCCAGATCCTTGGACCGCTCCACCTCCAACCTGGAGGGGGCTGCAATCAACCAGTCATCCGGGTAAGGGTACACCCAGACCCTTCGGCACCGCAGGAATGCTGTCACCACTGCCATGCATTTGGTAAATACCCTGGGAGCTGGAGAGAGGCCGAAGGGCATGGCCCGGACCGCGTAAAGAAATCCCTCTGCTCAAAAGCGGAGGAATCGCTGATGAGACGGATGGATTGGAACATGAACGAACATGTCCTGAAGGTCCAGAGAACAAAACCACATGCCTAGTTCCAAGGATGGAATGATCTGAGCCAGAGTGGCCATCCTGAAGGTGCGCTGCCTTAGGAACTTGTTCAGGTCGTGTAGGTGGAGAATGGGGCACCAGCCCCCCATTGTTTTGAGACCAGGAAGTACCTGGACACAAACCCAGGTCTGGAGGAGGATCTGCCACCTCACTGATCACCTCCTTCTGGAGGAGCAGAGCAATGTCAGCTAGATGAGCCAACAAAGGCTGCGGAGCCCGTAGCCCCCCGTGGGGTGACGGCCCAATAGGGAGGGGACTGCTCCAATTCCAGAGGCAGACTCCTGCCGACCACTTCCAGCACCCAGCGGTCCATGGTGATAGCGGACTAGGTGGAAAGGAAGTGGCGGAGCTGTCCCCAAGGGGGGGAGACCTGGGGAGGAATGACAAAGTTGGGGGCAACATCCCTCAACCCATCACTGGGCAGGCTTGGAGGAAGGGCTGGCCGAGGGGTCGCCTGGACCCTTCCCTCCAGGCCTCCTACAGGAGGAAGTGGCAGACTTGGCCTTGGGGCACCAAATGTGAGCCTACTGGCCCTGTTGCTGGTGCTGCTGGGCCAGATGGGCGAAAGGGCCTACGCTGCTGCTGGTGGCCTTTGTCCTTCTGGGCAGATGTGACCTAGTCCAAGGTGGCACTGGACTTCTCGATCCTCTGGAGATGGCCTTCCACCCCCAGCCCAAACAAGTTGTTGCCCACGAAGGGAATGTCTGCAAGCCTGTGCTGGGTGTCTGCTGTGAAGGTGGAGATCCGCAGTCAAGCTCTACGGTGCATGGCTACTGCGGCCACTACTGACTGGGCACAAGAGTCACCAATATCCAAAGAAGTCTGGAGCTGTTTGGCCACCACCCTCCCCTGATCCTGCACCTACTTAATCATCGTCTGAAAGTCAGTCAGAAGATGAGGAATCACCTCATCCAGGGAACCCATAAGGGCGTGTGAAAAATGTGCCATCAGTATAGCCGAGCTAGCCTGTCAAAGGCCTAGGGAGGAAGCAGCATAAACCTTCTGCCCAGAGTAGTCCAGCTTTTTGGATTCTTTATCGGGCTGTTTGTCCATGTCCCTAGCGTCCCCGAAACACTGGAAAATACTATCGGTCACCAGCCCCTCAACAGAGGGGTGCTCCAAGAAACCAGTGAGTGAACCGGTGGGGACCTCGTACTTTCGAGACATCCTAGCCGAAGGCACATGACAAGATGCAGGCCGCTGCCACAACTCCAGGGCCGGCCAACCATGGCTTCAGCCACAGGAAAGGCCTCCGTAGGGGAATCTCCTCAGTCCAGTATCTCCGTGAGGGGATACCTGGCCTGTTTCTGTACGAGCTCGAGCTGCACCCCAGTGGACTCTGAGATGAGCTGAAGTATTCCCAAGAACAAGGATGGGCTCTCGTCCACCGACTGATCTCTTGCAGATTCCAGGTCAAGGGGCCTGGAGTACAGGGGAGTCGTCGTCAGACTCAGAGGAGTCCACGAACAGCTGCTGAGTGCCTGAGCCACCCTTCACCTGCTGAGGCCTATCGGGAGTGAGGGTGACCAACAAACTGTGGGGCAAGCCCTGACCCGACAGAGAATCCTTGGTCTGGGCCCCAGTCTTCGGTTGAGGATGCGGTGGTTACACCACAATGGGTGGAGCAGCTGGTTGAGGCTGAAAAACCGGTGCCGAGGTCAGCTCATTGACTACTATGAGAGGTTGTTTCGGTCGCTCGGGTGACAGCCACTTAATGGCCCAAGAAGGCGATGGAGTCCGTTTATTACCAGCCAACAAGAGTTGTTGCCACATCATATCCTCGTAGTGCCGGCATAACTTATGTCGGAGCCTATCTTACAAAGAGGATGAGCGATAACGCCACTTTCCATGGTGCTGAGACCAAGACCACCGATGTTGGCAGGATCTACCTGACATGGAAGAGGACAGAGACCTTCGGGGTCGCCGAGGGTGGGTCAAAGAGGGGTTGGGGAAACCCGCTCATCCCTCGGTTCAGTGTCCTTGACTGGGGACTTCGACATCTGAGGCACAGGCAAGTCCCCAGTTACCACCAGGGGAACCGGTGAAGAAGGGTTGTCTGCTTCTCCAGTCGAAAACTCGTCCAACGGGTCGAGAAAAATCTCGACCGCATTGACGTGTGTCTCAGCCTGCTGACCTGACGGGGACACCGTGAAGCCAGACGCCTTAGCCGCAACCTCAACCGAAGTTGAGAGCCGACCTGTCAGTGAAGGGGATCTCTCCTGCTCCCACGAACATCGATGGTGGGGACTTATCTTTCAGTTCTTTTTTCTTCTACCTACCCGTGTGTCCTGATGGTCCTTCTCCCTTGGTGGAGAGGGATTGGCAAAGCTCCTTGAAAGAAGCAGTGTAGGAGGAGCCCAAGGAGAGTGGGATAAACGCCAAGGCGGAAGATGATGTGGCCCTGAGCCGCCTCCTCCTCGAGGGCGGTCAACTGCTCCAGCTGTTTCATGGAGCTCGAGCCCGGACATCAGACAATCGGGCTGCCTTCGACTTCACCAGCGGCATACAGTTTCTCGGGGCACCCCAGTTGTAGTCGGGCAGTGCGGTCCTCCAGAATCGTAGCTGTGAAAGACTTGCAAAGATCGCAGGCCTGCAGATCGTGAGCAAGACCCAGGCACTAAACGCACATGATGTGCGGGTCGCTCAGGGATATGTTCTACCCACAAGGACACCAGTGCAAGCTGGGAGTTGATTTGTCCATTGCAGCTGCAAGGGAAGATGAAGAAGCAAGTCTAGAGAACTTTAAAATGATTTTTGGAACTTCCAAATTAGGATCCAGGCCTAAAAACGCAGAGCGCTAAGGAGAGAACCTGAGCTCCAAAGTGGTATGGAAGATCTGGCATGATGTGGAGCCGAGGGTTCTACCACCCGGGTGGGTGGAAGTAGCCAGCTTGAAGACCTTCCGGCAAGATTTAAAGGAACCTGCCACAAAGTGTGGATGACCAACACATCCACATCCCTAGAAAATGTAATTACCAGCTACCTCCGTGGGCCTTGATGCTTTCAATGCCTTTGATCTAGTAGTATGGGGGTTTCTATGGAGAGTCAGCCTCTTTTGGCTTCCCAGATGAGGTGATTGCTCGGTTAAGACACACATATACCTCTCCCGCAGCAGGGTAAATGGAACCATCTCAACCCCACTAACATTGGAAAGGGGCACCCAGCAAGGCTGTCCCCTTTCCCTTCTTTTTGCTTTATATATTGAGCCCCTGGCTACAGCATTGAGAAGATTGGGGGAGGTAAGAGGTATTAGAGTGGGGAAGGAAATTTTTTTTTTTTTTTTAAAGTCTTTGGTAACTGGGTAAGGCCCACTAGGCACAAGTGCCTGTTTTCAGGGGCGACCTGGGAGCACTGGGCGGTTAAGTGACTTGTTCAGAGTCTCTCAGTATGCAAGTGGAGGTTGTGAGAATCAAACTCAGGTCTGGTCTGCTGGATGTATCAAGCTTGTTCACCTCTCATTCCTCTAACAGCCTTACATGCTGATGACATTTTACTCACCCACTCAGATCCAGAACAGACAACCTTGCAACATAGAGAATACTGGGAAAGTTTGCTAAGGTCTCGGGTTATGCGATTAATTCGGCTAAGATGGAGGTCTTGACATTGAACTTTTTCCCATCCCCACTCCTAAGGAATTTACTCCGGTTTAAATAAAGAAGCACGAAAACTAAATATCTAGGGATCAATTTACCAGAAAAGTTGCAGAACCTATTTCTAATAAAGTATGAACCCCTAACACAAAATTTAGAGGCTGATCTCCACAGGCTGCCGTAATCACATCTTCCCTTTTATGCTGAAATAGAAACAAATTAGGACTAATGTTTTACCTAGAATGCTATATCTGTTTCAGACAATTCCCATATTTCCCCCGGTCTCATATTTCACCTCTTGGAACAGAATGTTAACAAGATTTGTTAGGGCAGGCTGTAAGCCTCAAGTCATATCAGATGGTCTATTCTCCAGCTTTCCAAAGATAAAGTTGGGTTAAATCTCTCTAATATACTCCACTATGCTTATGCAGTGTTTTTTTTTTTTTTGGGGGATATTGAGTTGGCTGAACCATACTGTAATGCATTATGAGAACAAATTGAATGTGCACTTAATGACGTACAAGATATGATACAGGTGATATCTGCACCTTTCACCTCTACCCAGGTTAGGAGGATGCTACCTGGGGATGCAAAAATTACAGCCCTCCTCCCATTATCCCTGGTTTTATATTTCTTGCAGCTACTTAGTTCTGAGACTGAATCTTTACCTGCTAGAACTGATTATACATTTCAGTGGCGGCATCAGAGGGGTCTCATTTATTTTCCAGTTTTTAGACTCTAATGGTACTTTCCCATTTACACAGTTACAAGCTACTCATAAATTTACCAATACAAAGCACTTCAGGTACCTGCAGGTCCAGACCTTCTTGACAAATAAAGGCCCAGAGAGGAATCTCCTCCCGGATCCCATGCCGCTCCTGTTAAATATATTCATGACTACCCTGAGGGGATTTTTGTGGCAACATGTAACTGGACTCCTATATAAGGGTCTTGGGAAATATCTGTCAGATTCATCAAGGGGGATACTAGAGGCCTAGAAAAACAGGTTACTCAGGGCAGTGGCTAAGGCCAACAGGATGCTGGGATGCATCGCTAGGGGGATCACCTCCAGAAGGAGGGAAGTGATACTCCTTCTGTATAACTGCTTGGTGAGGCCGCACCTCGAGTACTGCGTGCAGTTTGAGGCCACACTTAAAGAGGGGCATCAAACTCCTGGAGAGGGTACAGAAGATGGCAACCAAAATGATCTGGGGCTTGGGGGACAGGACCTATGGGGAGAGGCTCTAAGAGCTAAATATGTACAGATTGGAAGAGAGAAGGGACCGGGGGGACAGGATAGAGGTCTTCAGGTACATGAAGGGGGTAAATAGGGGAGGAGCAGTCAGGGTGCTCCAAAGGAAGGGGGGACAACTATAAGGCAAGGGTGGAAGCTGCGAGGGGGAGAGTCAGGGGAGAAAGGAGGAGATGCTACTTCACTGACAGGGTGGTAGAGCCATGGAAAGTGCAGCCCAGGGGGCTGCTGGAGGGGTTCAAGAGGGGGTGGGACAGGTACAGGGGAAGGATTCTGGAAGCAAAGTCCTGCGCAGCGAGAATATCCAGGACTGGGAAGGAAGAAACCAGAGAGGGCGAGGGGGGCAGCAAGGTCAGCTCCCAGGGTGGGGTCTGACCAAACGGCCAGACATGAAAGACTGTTAGGCCTATTCTGCTGGCATGTTAGTATGTTAGCAACTGTAACAGTAGTTCTAGGAGTGGTATATGTTGTTCATCCACACTGTTTGGCATGTCCTTTCCCTTTAAGGTTATTGCCGGAAGGTCTTGAAGCTGGCTTCTCCCACCCAGGTGCTATAACCCTCGGCTCCGCCCCATGATACTAGATCTTATCCCACTGGAAACACAGGTTGTGCATCTAAGCATCTAAAGTTGGGCGAGTTCATGTGGATGAACAACATATACCACACCTAGAAAGTACAGTAATGTAAAATCTTACCATAACAGTAGATCTTCGGAGAATCTCTCTTGCAGTAAGTCATTACTTTTGAGAGTTCCCAGCAGAGGTGCTGTGACATGGCAGCTCCTCTAGCAGTTTTGTACCAGGGACTGCCCACCGATGACATCATCTTCCTGCTTCCTATATAAGTGTGGGTGGTCCCTGGTATCCTCAGTTCCCCGCCGGATTCAGCTTACAAAAGTGAGGACCAAGAAGAGTTGCCTCATGTGGGATGAGTACAACCTTTACAGCCACCGGTATTGGTTATTTAATAGGAAGAGGACAGAGTACAGTAGGTTGCATGCGGAGTACGGGACATGCCATGAACCGCATGCAGAGTTCTGCCTGATGCCTGTAAATCATCCAGGGGGACCAAGGGTGGGATCGTACTTACTGCAAGAGATATTCCTCTAAGGTCTACTGTTACGGTAAGATTTTACATAACTGTACTATCTTCCATGGAATGGTCTCTTGCAGTAAGTCATTACTTTTGGGAGAATCCCAAGCAGTTATGTCCATGTGGGAGGACAAGTACGATAGGAGACCTTGTAGAACTGCACAGCCGAAGGCTGTCCTATATCTCGAGGCAATATGCAGATTGTTATGCCTTGTAAAAGTATGGATTGTGGACCAGGCAGCTGAATTGCAGATATCTGAAATGGAGGCTCCTGTAAAGCATGTCGCAGTAGTGGCCATAGCTCAAGTGGAATGGGCTTGGACAGGTCCAGGGAAATTCTACTTGTACTTTTTATAACAAAAGGTAATACAATTCGCCAACCATGAAGAAAGGGTTTGTTTAGCAACAGGAACCCCTTCTCTGCCAAAAGCAAAGGTGACGAATAATTGAGATGTTTACCTAATCAACTGGGTACAAGTATTGTAATAGCGTAGTATACGATGGACATCTAAAGTATGTAACATATGTTTACCCTGATTGGAGTAGTCAGGATAGTAGACCAGAAGCTCCAAGGACTGATTTAAAGTATGTTCAGGAAAGAATGAAGGAAGGGCCGGTACGAAGGACCACCCAGTCCTTGAGGAAATTCAAGTAAGATTCCCTACACATTAGGGCCTGAAGCTCGGAACTACGTCAAGCGGAAGTGACAACCACCAGAAACAGGGTTTTCTGTGAAGGAAAACAGAGTTCAGAAGTGGCTGCTGGCTCAAAAGGCTCAAGGGTAAATTTTTTCTATAAAAAAAAATTGAGAGCCCACTGAGGAGTGGGTCTTCTAATAGAAAGTTTAATATGCAACATTCCTTTCAAAACATCTTTGGCTAGATGATGTTGGTACAGTAACATGGCATCCAAAGGTTCATGGAAGGCCGATATGGCAGCAGAGTGAACTTTTTTTTTTTTTTTTTTTTTAAACTCTGTTTATCCCTGCCATCTCTGGAACTCTCTCAGACCTCTCCGCTGGCTGGTGCCGCTCTACCGCCCACAGTGAACGCCGCCATCCTCAAGGTCATTACTTTCTCCCCTGGCTCCCCCCGGGGGATATAGGATCCCGAAGAGATCGAAGGGGTGGTGGCGGGGCTCCAGTGCTAGGCATGTGACGGCAAGGGTGTTGGAGGGCCGTCGCCTAACCGGGCCAGAGGGGTTTCCAGTAATGTTTATGCCTCCGACATTGGATATGCAATGCCGCCCAGCCTGCAACGTGGGTGCTCCCACCCACATCCGGAAGGCAGCTGCCCGATGTCTGCCCCAAGCTTGTAAACCCCTATGCATAGCAGTGCCGCCAGTCTCCATGGGGGGCCGCTGCTGCACCAGGCTACCCCTGGATTTCTCCCCAAGAGAGGAGAGCAGTCCAGACGCTCGATCCTCTCTCTCCCCTGCCGAACCCCAGCGGACCAGGCTCATTCCCGAACCCGGGTCGCCGGCACGGCATGAGGTGTGGTGTCCAGTGCCTCAACCCCTCAGCACCACCATGCTGGCTGGCAGAGTGGACTTTGATGGAAGAATAACTTAAACCGGACTCTGCTACTGAGGCCAGGTAGTCCAGAACCTTCATCAGTGAACAAGCGTAAGGGTCCAAAGATTGAGAGGTAGACCACATGGAAAAGCATTTCCATTTGGAATTATATGTTGCTCTGGGTGCTGGCTTATGGGAGGCCAGGAGAATATAGGTAACAGGAGAAGACATTGGTAAACTAGTTATGAAAGTGCCTGCAGGGGTCCCGCATGAAGGCGGAGCGCCATCGGGTCGGGATGTAACAGAGTTCTTTAATTTTTATTCAAGAGGTTGAAGATTGGAGCGCCTTCTTGATTGTTGAGGTAGAACACTACTGCAGTGTTGTCTGATTGGATCAGCAATGGTCTACAGTCAAAAAAGGCTGGAATGTCAAAAGGGTTAAGTGGAATGCCCTCAGCTCTAGGTGACTGATGTGAGGTTGAGGGAGAGAAGTGGTCCGTGCACCCTGTGTCTGATAAAGAACCAGGGACGCACTCCCTCCTGTCAGGAGCATTCGAGGAGGAGGATGTCTGCATGGGAGGGACCGAAAAGGCATTCTCTGTTCATACACTGGTTTCGAATGACCATCAAGGCAGAGCTGATGGCAGGAAGGGAGTGACTCTGAAGTGGGTTTAAAATTGTTCTTGTTATTTGAGACCATAGATTTGGAGGATTCACTGAAGAGGTCTCATATGATGACTGGCGAGGGCTTCCGTAGGGACGGTAGCGAGCATGTGACCCAGAAGGCATAGCAGTTACCTAGCTGTGACTACTTTCTAAGTCTGTATGTGTGTTGCCAGAGACAAGGGTATGGCATGTCAGACAGCTGACAAGTGAGTTCTGGCTGAGACTGTATCTAGGACGGCTCCAATATACTGGAGACAGAGTCAGTCAGTGTGGACTATGGCCAATTGACTGTGATCCCTAGAGTGTGAAAATATTTGCAGGGTAGCCTCTAGGTGAGAAGGCAAAGATGTTCTGCTTTGTTAGGCCAGCTATCTAGATATGGGAAGATATATTGCCCGTTACCTCTTAAAGCTGTTAACTACCACCTCTAGGTATCTGGTGAACGCACTCAGGGCTGAGAGGCCAAACCCGAGTGCTTGAAACTGATAGTGTTAACCTAGCAGGTAGAGATGAAGAAACCTGCTATGAACAGGAAGGATGCATGTAGGAACCCTTCATATCTAGGGCACAAAGTCAATCTTACCATTTTCGGTATAGGCATGATGGACATCAAGGTCAACATGCAAAACAGTTTGTACTGGACAGAAAGGTTCAGATTTCTGAGGTCCTGTATCAGACCGAGGTCTCCAAGTTGTTTGGGTACCCAAAAGAAGTGGGAGTAGAATCCCATGTGAGGGGGTACTGGAGAAACGATGTGCATTACCAGTACAGCCCTCAAATCCTCTGAAAGAATATATATATATGGTTTTCTGAGGGTTATGATGAATATGACAGAGAGGACGAGGTGGCCGGAGAGAAATTCCAGAGTATGACCCCTCTGTATAATCTGAAAGACCCATTCAATGAAGTGATCATGTGCCCGGCATATAAATGGAAAGCAAAACAACCATCCATGGCCTCCGAAGCAGGGTCCAGGAGGGGTGGGAAAAAGAAAAAACCCTAGTGAGTCACTAGGCATCAGGCAGCCCAGCTCCCCCCGGGAGGGTGGGGACAGGAGCCACAAGTGGCAGAAGAGTTGCCTCATGTGGGATGAGTACAACCTTTACAGCCACCAGTATTGGTTATTTAATAGGAAGAAGACTGCATACAGTAGGTTGTATGCAGAGTATGGGACATGCCATGAACTGTACGCAGAGTTCTGCCTGATGCCTGTAAATCATCTAGTAAAATTTGAGTACCTAGCCTGAAGAACTTGGACCAGTTAAAAAGGGGGCCTAATGCATTTTATGTTGCACATCAGGTGTAAGTCCTGAAAAGTGGAGCCAGATATGGTGTCGCAAAGAACTGCCAATAGCTGACAATCAGGCAGAGGTACTGCCGGCATCAGATCCTGAGCTGGGTAGGTGATGGGAATTAGCAGTAATAGTTTAATATAGTAGCCAATAATCACTCCCTGTTCAGGAGAAGGAGGGAGGTGAATGATAATCTCAATGGCCGATGACCCACGGGTATGGTGGTATTTTAATCATATGACCCATATACTTTGGAATTCTGATATTCAAGGAACTGGACAAGAAAAGAAAAGGTCAGTTTCTCCAGGAAGACAAGTCTTCAGGATTATTTATGAAGTGGTAAGGAACTCATGTGATCATGAGTAGCAGAACAGGGCCACGGCTGGGAAAGCTTGAAAGGAAGGGAGGAACCAGAGGAGCTGGATAAATATAATTCACATTATGTGGAACAGTTTAGATAGCTGAAGGGTGATGAAAGGTGGCCAGCATGGCATTCTGGTAAGTTTGTAATTAGTGGGGAAAACCACCCAAACAGGCTCCTCTGGCAGAGCAAGGTATTCTGCCATATACCTATGGTTTTTGTGATAGTGAATCCCATGACTTTCTATATTTGTATCATCATTTCATAGAATGAAGGGTCATTGGGGGGTTGCTGCAAAGTTTAGGCAGGTCAACATCCCAAAAATAGATTTCTGAAAAAGGGAGACTGATAAAGAAATCCCAGCTCCTGGAAATCGTCGTGTTCAATGTCACTGGTGAAGTTTAACCAGGAGTTCTTGTTTATCTGAAAAACAGTCTTCCCCATAAGGAGGAAGTGAATGGAACCCATTCATCATGTATAGTCTTAGGCGGAAGAGGAGGAGATTGTGGAGGGTCAGCCTGCCTCCTTGGACTGGAGGGCAGGGAGTGCCTTATGGCATGCAAGACATGCCATACTACAGTGGAGACATCCAGTTCCTTCCTGAGAAGGTGGGGGGAGTGTGGGAAACACAAGGGGGGGGTGTGTAGCCTGAGCAGGTATTGCCCCTGGTTGGTGAAAAGCAGGGTCCCGATCTCCGGCCACCTGACACTGTGATTGTCCACCTAGAGGGTGGAGGGGTAGAAACATGGCATAAGCCTTTTTTTTTTTTTTTATGAAGCCCCATTTACTAGGAATGAATATGAGGGTGCGCTGTCGAAGGAGGGACACCTGGAGCGGTGGCCACGATGAGGTGTAAAGTACAGAGGATGAGGAGTCTCTCTCCTGCTCTGTGACAGTAATGGAAACCAGAAATACAGGTTACTCACCTGTAACAGGAGTTCTAGGAATGGTATATGTTGTTCATCCACACTCATTGGCAGTATCCTTGCCGCTTTAAATCTTGCCGGAAGGTCTTCAAGCTTTGCTCCTCCCACCCACCCGGTGGTATAACTCTGCCCGCCCCATGACGCCAGATCTGGCCCGCTGGAAGCTCAGGTTGTGCGTCGGGCCGGAGAAGTCGGAGATTGTAGGATGAACACATACCATTCCTAGAACTCTGTTACAGGTGAGTAACCTGTATTTAGGGACATGGATATGTTGTTCATCCACACTCATTGGCAGACTCCTAGCAGTTCTCCGGGAGGAGGGAGGCAAGACGCACACCTCCATATACTTACTTGGGAAAGAGAGACTGAGAACCGAGGCCCCAAAACCAGCATCCCGGCGTGACTCAAGGCCGATGTGTAGTGGGTAATGAAGGTGTTTGCTGACTTCCAGGTAGCAGCCCTGCAGATTTCCTGGATAGGGACGCCCCTGGAAGCAGCCACCGCTGGCAGCAGGTGCGGTAGAATGAGCTTATCCTCTGGAGGCTCCATGCCCGCTAACTTATAGCAGAGATCTATGCAGGAGGTTACCCACCTGCTTATCGTCCGCTTGGCTGCAGGTCTGCCAGATGCGGCTTCAGCGTAGGTGACAAACAGCTGGCGAACCTCTCCCCGAATTTCAGCCGTGCGCTCCTTATAATAAGCGAGCGCCCTAGGATCCAGAGTATGGAGCCTATATTCGGCCTCCGAGGGATTGGGGTAGAACACCGCAGAGTCAACACCTGGTTAAGGTGAAACCTCACACCACCTTCGGAGGAATTTGGTGGGGCAGGACAACCTTGTCCCCTGTGGAAGACCAGGTAAGGAGACTCGATGGAAAGCGCCTGGAGCTCTCCCATCCTTCTGGCTGACGGATAGCCACCAAGAAGGCGGTCTTCCACGACAGGTGAGAGAGAGCACACTGTGCATAGGTTCGAATGGCTTGCCCATGAGCTTGCCAGTACCAGCAGTAGATCCCACGGAGGTGGGGGTTCCCGTACTGGAGGAAATGTGATCAAGGCCTTTGAAAAGCCGCCAGACCACCTTCTCCCGCGCCATCGATCGCTTCCTGCCCGCGCCTGTAAGCAGAGATGGCTGCCAGGTGCACCCTTAGGGTCGCCGACCTAAGCCCTTGACTAGAAAGGGACCATAAATAGTCCAAGATGCTTGCCAAGGAACAGGAGGAAGGGTCCAAGCTCTTGTTCTGACACCAAATGGAAAACCTTTTCCATTTGAAGGCATAGCATTTTCTGTCGACTTACGGGACGCCTCAACTACATTGAGGACCTCGGAAAGACCCAAAGCCTGGAACTCCTAGCCGCTAGAACCAGGGCCGGCCAGGTGCAGGGATTGAAGGTCCGGATGGAACACCTTCCCTGATTGACTGAGAGCAGGTCCGGCGAGCCAGCTGCCGCTGGAGTCCTGGAGCTGAGACTGAGGAGATCTGGTACCAGAACTGGCGAGGCCAGTCTGGGGCTATCAGAATCACCTGCGCCTTTGTCCTCCTCGCCTGAGAAGCACCTTGTGGATCAAGGGTGGGGAAAGGCGTAAAGAGGCCCGGGGTCCATTGCCTCGAAGGCATCCCCGCAGCGAGCCCTGCTGAGGGGGCGGGCATGGAACAGACTCAGCTGCGCTCTCCGTGGAGGCAAACAGGTCCACCTGAGGTGTGCCCCAAAGGGAGAACAGATGCTGTACTACCGCAGGAGAGACCACTGTGGATGCAGCCCTATCCGCTCAGGGCATCGGCCAGGGTGTTGGAGGCCCTGCCACGTGAATGGCTAGGAGATCCGCCTCCAGGCTGCGCACGAGTGACCAACTGCGAGAGCTCCTTGCATAGAAGCATGGAGCGCGGCCCCGCCCTGGCGGTTTAGATAGTACATGGTCGTGGTATTGTCCGTCTGACCGGACCACTTGACCGGAGGAACGGAGCAAAGGCGGTGAGAGCTAGGCGGACCGCCGAGCTCCAGCAGGTTGATGGGCATCGGACTCCAAGGGACCAGAGGCCATGAGCTCGTGCCCCAGATGGGCACCCCAACCCATCAGAGAGGCATCGGTCGACAGAGAGACCGCGTCAAGGCGGACGAGAGGATGCCTCCTGCAATTGATCTGGAACGGTCCACCACTGGAGAGCATTCCACATCCCTGTGTCACCGGTACAAGCTGGTCCCAGGGATCGCAGCGCCAGGACCACTGGCTGGCCAGTCCCCACTGAAGGGGGACGGATGTTCCAGCGGGCCCAACGGACCACGCTGGTACAGGCCGCCATGAGACCCAGGAGGCGCAGGAAGTCCCGGCGGGGGGCGAATTGCCCAACCAGAAATGATCGGGCAAAGGAGGAAAGAACCTGGCCCTGTCGTCCGGAGCCGCAGCCTGGCTCGAGAGAGTCGAGCTGCGCCCGTGAATAAAATCACCTGCTTCGCCTCGAAGTTCGACTTGGCCTCCTCGTTGGACAAGGAGGCCTAGTTGAGAGCAGACCTGGAGGGCCAGATCTCTGGACCACTCCGCCTCCTTCCTGGAGGGAGCTGCTAACAGCCAGTCGCCCAGGTAAGGGTACACCGACCCTCGGCCGCCTGTGAGGAATGCTGTCACCACTGCTCATGCATTTGGTGAAGACCCTGGGAGCTGGAGATGTCAAGGGCATGGCTTGAATCAGAGAGATCTTCCGCTCGAAGCGGGAATCTCTGGTGAGACGGACGGATAGGGACGTGAAAACGCGCGCTCTGCAAGTCCAGAGAGCAGAACCACACGCTGCCCAAGGATGGTATTATCTGAGCCAGAGTGACCATCCTGAAGGTTCAGACCTTAGGAACTTGTTTAGGTCGTGTAGGTTGAGAATGGGGCACCAGCCGCCCCCTGTCTGCTTCGGAACCAGGAAGTACCTGGACACAAACCCTGGGTCTGAAGGAGGGTCCACCACCTCTCTTACCACCTCCTTCTGGAGGAGGAGAGTGATGTCGGCTCGACGAGCCGCCAGGTGAGGCTGGGATCTCGGCCCCGGGGCGACGGCTCTGAAGGTGGTGCCTGCTCGAATTCCAGAGGCAGGCCTCTTCCCACCACCTCAAGACCCACCTGTCCGTGGTAACAGCGACCAGGCGGAACGGAAGTGCCGGAGCCGTCGCTCTACGGGGGACTCCAGGGGTAAGGGGTGACGGGGGATGGGGCTGCCACCCCTCAGCCTGGCTACTGGGCAGGCTTGGAGGAGGGACCGCCGAGGGACCTCCTGGGCCCTTTCCTCCCTGCCTCCTGTTAGAGGAAGGCGGCTTGGGTTTGGGATGCCTAAGGTCGAGCCTGCTGGCCCTGACGTTGTTGGACATGGCTGGGGTGTAGTGAAGGACGGAAAGGGTTTAGGCTGTGGTCTGTGGCCTTTGTCCTTCTGAGCGGAAGAGACTGAGTCCAGGTGGCATTGGACTTTCGATCCTCTCTGCAGGTGACCTTCCACCCCTGTGTCAAGAGGTCAGGTCCCTAAAAGGGAACACATCCGCCAACTTGTGCTGGGTATCCGCAAAGGTGTGGATATCCCCAGCCAAGCCTGGCCGACGCATAGCCACTGCGGCCGCACCGATCTGGCACATGAGTCCCTCACATCCAAAGCAGTCTGGAGCTGCTTGCTTGGCCACTGTCTGCCCTGGTCCCGCACCTGCCGAACTGTGGTCTGCAGATCGGGCGGGAAGATGAGGGATGACCTCATCCAGGAGCTCAACAGGCATGAGAAAATAAAAGCATGAGGACGGCTTAACTGGCCTGATTACAGGCCGAGAGAGGACGAAGCGAGACTTTTCGCCTCATAGTCCAATTTCGACTTTGTCAGGAGGTTTGTCCACATCTCTGGCGCTATGCCGGGCGCTACCGGAAAACGCTGTCGGTAACCAACCCCTCAGCAGAGGGTGTTCAAAACTGACAAGGAACCGGGACTTTATACTTCCTGGCCATCCTGGCCGAAGGCGAGGGCAGGAAGCAGGGCGCTGTAAAGTTCCAGTGCTGGACCCATCATGGCCTCGCCACCGAAAGGCCTCCGCCGGAGAATCCTCGTCCAGAATCTCCGGTGAGGGGATACCTGGGCCTGCTAGAACGGGTTCGAGCTCCATCCCGCAGACTTTAGATGAGCCAAGCAGTCCGGAAGCGACGACGGGCTATCGCCCATTGGCTGACTCTCCTGAAGACTCCAAGTCCAGTCGCTTGGAGAAGAAGGAGGAATCATCTTCGACTGGAAGAGTCCTCAAAGAGCTGCTCTGGCCTGAGCCACCCTTCACCTGCCGAGGTCGGCGGGAGGAGGGTAACTGATAGCCGATGGGGTAAACCCTCAGCCGACCGGTAACTGGTCGGAGCCCCAATTGGGTGGCTGTGGAGGCGGAGGTTCCACCGAATCGGTGTGAGAAGGCTGGCTTGGCCAACAACCGCCTGCATAGGCCCCGGCAAGTCGGGGTTGTGTCGCCGCCCGGTGACAGCGATTAATGGCCGGGAAGCGCCGAGTCGGCTTATTCCCCGGCCAGGAGGAGCTGTTGCAAACATAAGGTCCTCGCACCGACGAATTTGACGCCAGGCTTCCCTCATCCGAGGAGGAGACGAGGACGAAGCGGCGACGCCGCACCGCAGTGCCGAGACCGAGACCGCTTATGACGGTGGGAACGGCTGGACCGCGAAGAGGTCCCGAGACCGAGATCGGAGAGTCCCGGAATTTCTGTCGCAGGAGGTGTCGGCCGAATCGCACTCTTCGGCTCGAAGGTCCATCCGAGGCTCCGAACCGGAGGCACAGGCGAGCCCACGGGATCTCAACCTCCTGGGAACCGGGAGAGGGGAATTGGCCAAGGCGACAGTCATTCAATGGGTCGAGAAAATCTCGACTATCAGTGGGAGTTCTCTGTCAACTGACCTGGACGGGACACTTGCAGGCCAGTGGTCAAGCCGAGCGGTCGATCAAGCCGACCGGCCGACGCCCGGGAGAGGACCTTCCCGCCCCGCAGCCGCCGACGGAGGACGGCCTTTGTCCCTCTTTTGACCGAAAGGTCCAGACGAGGCCCTTCTCCTTAGTGGAGAGGGACAGAGAAAGCTCCTAAAGGAAGCCGGTAGAAGAACCCAGAGAGCTGATAAATGCCGCTGCCGAGAAGATACTGCCCGCTGCCGGGCCTCTCTTCGAGGGCGACCATCCGCCGAGCTGATCCGCCGAGCCGCCGCTGGACACCGCCAACCGGCCTTGACTTCACCGAGGGAACGCCGGACGCCCAGTTGGAATCGGGCAGCATCGTCTTCGCGGGACGAGTCGGAAAGATGAGCACAGGTCGCAAGCCCGCGGGTCGTGTCAAGGCCTAGCAGTAGACACACGTGAGTGTGGATCCGCCCGAGACATCTTCTCCCGCATGGGCATCTCCGAGAACTGGAGTCGATTTATCCATCGCAGCCGGGAGGGATCAAGACTAAGTCTTTTGCAAAATATTATTTTTAAATCCGCAAGCGGAGAAATAGGAACCAGTCAAAACGCAGAGCGTTAAGGAGGGAACCTGAGCTCCTAGCGTAGGGAAGATCTGGCGTCATGGGGCGGAGCGAGTTATACCACCCGGTGGTGGAGGAGCAAGCTTGAAGACCTTCCGGCAAGATTTAAAGCGGCAAGGATACTGCCAATGAGTGTGGATGAACAACATATCCATGTCCCTAGAAAGGGTTATTTATGTATCGCCTTTTTATAGTGCTGGAAGCATAATTGATGAGGGAATGCAAATGTCCCATAAATGAGTAGGCAGCATAATGAGGCACCGTTGATGGGGGATAGCCATCCACAAGCAAGAGGGATGCAGCGCTGATGGTAATAGAGACGCATCAGACACGGAGGTAGCTGTTGATGAGAATGTGGAAATGAAAGTATAGATGCATCGTCAGCAGTGGAAGCAGTCGATGAGAAAAATAGATGCATCATCGATGGTGGTAGCCATCGATGAGAGCATAGATGCATCGTCGGTGGCAGCTGTTAAGAGCATAGATGCATCATGGACGATGGTAGCCATCGATGGGAATACAGATACATCGTCGATGGTGGTAGCTGTTGATGAAGATGTTGACCGTTATAAGCCATCAATATATAGATGCACCATTGACAGTGTGGTGGTCATCTACGAGGAAGAAAGACAGAGGGTGAGGAGAGGTACTCCTGCTCCATGTTTGTCTGGAAATGTTGATTCGTAGATAGAGGCGCTCTTATTGGATGAGCCCCCGGTTGTGTATAATCTTCTATGTTTCTCATCGATGACTGCTGTTTTCAGAAGTTGTTCTAGCTGCTATGCGAGCTGAAGACAGTGGAAAATGAACTGAGGATACCAGGGACAACCCACACTTGTATAGGAAGCAGGAAGATTATGTCATCAGTGGGTGGTCCCTGGTACAAAACTGCTAGAAGAGCTGCCATGTCACAGTGCCCTCTGCTGGGAACTCCCAAAAGTAATAACTTACTGCAAGAGACCATTCTGTGGAAGATCTACTGCTACAGGTGAGTAACCCATTTTTTCTAGGATCGTGGATATGTTTTTCTATCCACACTGTTTGGCAGACTCCAAGCAGTTCTCCGGGACGAGGGAGGCAAGGTGCACACTGCCTCTGATATACTTACCTGGGGAAGAGAGACTGGAGAAATGAGGCCCCAAAACCAGCATCTCTGTGCAACTCTAGGTCAATGTGGTAATGGGTAAAGGTGTGTCCTGTCTTCCAGGTAGCAGCCTGGCAGATTTCCTGGATAGGGATGTCCCTGGAAGCAGCCACTGACACAGCAGTATGGCGGGTTGAACGAGTTCTTATCCCTCTAGGAGGTTCCTTGTCCACCAACCTATAGCAGTAATCAATGCAAGATGCAATCCATCTGACAATTGTCCACTTTGCTGCAGGTCTGACAAGTGCAGCTTCAGTGTAGGTAACTAAACAGCTGGCGAACCTCTCCCCAAACTTCCACCATCCTCTCCTTACGAGTGTGCCCATATCCAGTCCAGAGTATGGAGCCTGTACTCTGTCTCCGAGGTATAGTTCAGGTAGAACACAGGAACAGTCATCACCTGGTTAAGATGGAACTCCGACACCACCTTCATAAGGCATTTTGGGTGGAGGCCCAGGACAACCTTGTCCGTGTGGAAGGCCAGGTAAGGAGTCTCCAACGACAGCGCCTGGAGCTCCCCAGTCCTTCTGGCAGACGCGAGAGCCACCAGGAAGGCGGTCTTCCACGACAAGTGTGACATCTCACACTTGTGCATTGGTTCAAATGGCTTGCCCATGAGCTTTGCCAGTACCAGCAGTAGATCCCACAGAGGTGGATGTTCACGCACCGGAAGGGATATGTGGTCTAGGCCTTTAAAGAAACACCAGACCACCTTCTCCTGTGCCACCGTTCTGCTGGCCAGCCCACACCCGGTAAGCAGAGATGGCTGCCAGGTGCACCTTAAGGGTCATAGACCAAAGACTCCCTTTGGAGAGACCCAAAGGTAGTCTAGGATGCTAGCCACTGAACTGGACAAAGTGTCCAGGCCCTTGATTTGAGGCTCCTGCCACATGGATGGCTAGGAGATCTGCCACCAGTAAGCTCACAAGGGTCCAGATGTGGAGTGCTTCCCTGCACAGCAGCCGGGAGTGAATGCCACCCTGTTTGTTAAGGTAGTACATGGTCATGATATTGTCTGTCTGGACTTGCACCACTTGACCCCAAAGGAGCAAAGCAAATGCTGACAGTGCCAGTCTGACTGCTTGGAGCTCCAGCAGGTTAATATACATCATCGGGATTCCTTGGGGATTCAAACCCCACAGGCTCTGTGGTTCCCCATGTGGGATACCCGACCCATGAGAGAGGCATCGGTTGTAAGGATGACCGTCGGCTCGGTATGGACAAATAGGATCCCTTCCTGCAAATGATCTAGGACAATCCACCATCGCAGAGTGTCCAAGAGCTTCTGGGTCACAGTGCCCAGCTGGCCGAATTGACCATGATGCTGAGTCCACTGGCTGGCAAGCTCCCACTGAAGGGGGCACATATGCCACCAGGCCCATTGGACCATGGTGGTGCAGGCCGCCATGTACCCCAGAAGATGCAGAAAGTCCCTGGCAAAGAGCAAGTGCCCAACCAGAAATGATTAGGTAAAGGAGGAGAGAACCTCCACCTTGCCATCAGGAGCTGGGCTCTGGCTCGGCAGTAGTCGAGTTCTGTCCCCATGAAACATATCACCCGAGAAGGTTTGAGTTCCAACTCTGACCGGATAAGATCAGCTGTTGCCACATCAAATCTTTGCAGAGTCGACTGAGTTTCCGTCAAAGCCTCTCCTCATCCAAGGAGGACAAAGAAGAGTGTCAGCATCACCTCTTCTTAGAGCACTTGTGCGTCATCTTTGGCTTGTCAGTCGAAGTAGTCAGAGACCTTGACCTCGATTGTCGGGGCGACCGACGGGGACGATCGGAAGGCACCAGGGAGACTGATGGTTCTTCGATGGGATTCCCAGCGGGCTGGGTCTCCTCATCGGAGAAAGGTACGACTGGGGTCCTAAATAAGGAGCTGTCAGCCTTGTTGAGTGACAATGGTTCAACTGGGTCGAGAATGATCTCAACCAGATCGTCGTCCAAAGTCTGAGTCGGCTGGCCTGACAGTGGCACCGTGAAACCAGTGGCCAAGGCTGCAACCTCAACCGAAGACGAGACAGGTGATTCCTGGGACCGAGATCTCTCACAATCCCAGGAACGTTATCTGTGAAACAAAGATTCTCTTGGTTCCTTGTCCTTATTATGGGACCGAGAGATCTGCGTGCCCGAAGGCCCCTCACCCTTGGTGGGAAGGGACTGGCACATCTCCAGAACGGAACTGGAGAAAGTGGAGCCCAAATTTAGTGGAATGAAAAAGGACTTTGAGGACTGATCTGCAGCCCAAGCTGACTCTTCCTCGAAAGCCTTCATTTGTTCGAGCTGATCGGCAGACCCTGTAGCCACGAAGACCATCCATTGGGCTTCCTTAGATTTGACCAATGGGTTCCATTTCTCTGGTCTGTCCAACTTTAACCGTGCGAGACAATCGTCCAGGATGTTCAGGTGAAAAGCGCGACACATATCACAGGCCTGGGTGTCATGGCCGATGCTCAGGCAATATATGCACATGGCTTGTGGGTTTGTGAGAGACATCTTTTGCCCGCATGGGCAGCGGCACAAACCGGCAGAAGATGTTTTCCATCGCCGTTGAGATCGCGAAGTGATTATTATTAACTCTGAGTTTAAGTTTAAGTAAATCTGAGGATTTTGAAGCCCGGGCCTACTGAATCCAAGAGCCGTAAGGAGGAAATGCATCTTCCAGCGGAAAGGAAGATCTGACGTCACGGGGCGGAGTCAAGGGTTATACCACCTGGATGGGTGTGAGAAGCCATCTTCAAGACTTTCCGGCAAGATTCTTAAAGGGAAAGGACATAAAGTGTGGACAGAACAACATATCCACGATCCTAGAACACAGAATTACCAGATCCGGTGCCTTATGAGAGCTGGCTGAAGTTCACTCGCAAATCCATGGGGGTTTCATTAGCGCTATATTGGTGGGAATTTGCCTGGAAGGCTCGTTCCTGCATCTTTAATACGCCAGCAAACTGGCAACATTTCTTCCTCCTTCAATAGGTAGTTGCTGTAGAGAATGTGGAGAGCAGATCACCACTCAACTTCATGTCTCCTTTTTTTTTTTATATATATATTTACTATTCTTTTTCTGCCGCCAGCCGCCCAGTACCTCAGCCTGGTCATGGACCCCTCGGCTTCCACTCTCTCATACTGGCCGCGACTCCCTGATACCCCCTGGCTTGCCCCGCCCCCCAGGGCGGGATAGCGGCACTACCCAAATTGCCACATCTGATGGGGCAGGTCAGGGAGCCAGCCTCAGACAGAGAATTGACGCCAAGAGCAGGCTTCATCAAGGGTGGCTGGCAGCTATTTTCTAGGCTGTCTCAGGAGGCGAGGACGTGCAATTATGTCCAGTGTCTGCCCGTCCTCTTGCATGTTGGCACGATCGCCTGGTTTCCCCGCCTCTGCCAGGGTCCCTCAGGCACAGGATACCTCTACACCCCTCCCCAAGGACAGCAGTCCATGGGACGTTCAGTCCTTCTCCCGGCGGCTCTCGAACTCTGGTTGTCGGCGTTTCAAAAGTAAATCCAACTGCTGTGCCGGCAGGCCGGCTAACTTCATGTTTTCTGAGCTTTCTCAGTATTGAGGCCATTTGGGCAGGAGGTGGCAGATTCCCTGGTTGAACTGCTGGGGCTGGAAGCATTGCTGACCCCTGAACTGGTCCTTTTAGCAGTCCCACCAGAGGGACTTCGACCCCAAAAGGGTTCTCACCTATTCACATATTTGCTGGCAGCTAAGAAGGCAATTACTTGCCTTTGGAAGACGAGTAACCCTCCTACAGTTCAGGACAGGGGGAAAAAAAAATGAGAAGAGTTGTACTACATGGAATGGTAGGTAGCCAGGTGCAATAGCAGATCCACAGAATTTGAAATGAAATGGCACCCTGGGTGTTTATTTTGGATAGAGACCCCCTTTTGTTCCGTGAGGAAGGTTGGGAGTGGTTAATGGATTGGCATTATGGGAGGAGCAAAATACACTGTTTAGATACCCAAGCTGTCGGAGTGTATCTTCTCTATTTTATTAGCACGTATTTTCTGCTGCGGATCAACTAAAAAACTACCAGTACGTTCCACTAGTGGTAAAAAGATGTATAGCACATGGTACCCCTTAATGTTTTTGGTTAAGGAGATGTGTGATTTTTTTGCATATAAAAATCAATAAAATAAAACAAAAGATTTTTCATTTTACAGAAGGTCCTTCATGACTGATGGCAAGTGCCTCACCTGTGTCTGATTTTTTCCCCTTTGGCTCCACTCCGTCACGTTCCAACACAGCTTTCAAGCGGCAGCTCCACAGTCTGATATCCTTTAAACTACATATCCCCAGTGTGCTCTCCCAATTAAAAAGAAAAAAAAAAAGAAAACTGCTCAGTTGGACAGTTACTGCGGTAGCCAGTGATGAAGGGCTACTGTCAGGTCTGATTTCAGGTTTACTGTGCTTTTCCATTCGAGAGGTCTTGCCTGAAGTACAGTAACTGTTCCACTCTGTTTTTTCATTGTCCTTACTTTTTTTTTTTTTTTTTAATTGGGAGAGAAGCGCACCGTGGGTATTTAGTATAAAGGATGTCAGTGTGGAGATGCTGCTCAAGAGCTGTGTCGGAATGTGGTGATGAAGCAGAGCCAAATTTGGGGGTGGGGGAGGGAGAATCAGACAGAAGTGAGGCACTTGTCATCAGTCACAGAGGACCTTCTGTAAAATGAGAAATCTTTTAATGTTATACATACCATGATTTTTCAATAGCAGCTCCTTCTAATTGGAATGTTTTACCTTTAACAGTCTGCCAGGCTATCTCTATCCAGAGTTTTAAGGAAAAACAAACAGTATTTGTCAAAGTTTGTATGTAATTGTCTTGTGTAACATTTTTTGTATAACCCTTGTTTTGATTTTGTATTGTTTGTTGGTTGTTCTCCCAGGACAAAACTGAAAAAGGGCCTTTGGTCCAGTGTCATTACCCGGTTAACAAATGAATAAAATAAAAAAAAATGTTTTGGACTTTTTTTTTTTTTTTTTACTAACGGACTGGGAACTTTGTGCAATTGTGAGACACTGACAGTATGAACATCTCGAATACATCTGAAGCCAGCAATTTGGAGGTGGTTGTTACCAGACTTTGAAAATGGTGGCTTGTCCAGTGGTTTGGGGGGGTTAAGAGGGATACAGCTGTTGGGACTCCTGAGGCTGGCTGGCATCTCTTATGTGGGTAATTTAAAAATTTACTATGGCTGTGAGGTGCCAGTTAGCCAATCAGATTTCATGATTCTTAGACCCCATTGTATAATGTACACTATTTTGTATCTTATCACTGAAGCTATGTTCGACAGTAATCTTGTACTCCTCACCCTCCCTCCCAACCCCCAGTCGCACCTGGAAATGAGCCTTGGCACTGTGTGCCTTTCCCTGGTTACCAATTTTCAAATAAATAAACACATCACTTTACTCCCAGCCCCAATTCCACCATGACCACCTACTCCACCACCAGTTTAAGAACTTGAACTTGATGGGACTGACATGGTGGGACATTTATCTGCTCCTTTCCTCACAAATCATCCCTTTCAACTCCTATTCTCTTCATGTTTTCTGCACGTACCGACACATGCCCAACAAATGATAAAATGCCAAGCATAATGACTCAGAATAGTCAGTGATTCTTAGGTGCCCACCTGACATGCACATCCACTGCACGCCGGGCTGCAGCGCCTATACTACTTGCAAAGTGAGGGGAAGTGACACCACCAGGTATCATCCCCCCCCCCCCAAGCACGGACAGAACACACCTAACCCCACTGAGAGACTGTACATCTCACACTGCAGCCTACATTAATTTTCACTTACCAACTGGCTAGTAGACTCAAACACACAGACAAAAGACTCAAGATTGATTGCTGTCTGCGACACCACCAGCAGTCAGTAAAAACTTTTTTTTGACAAACATCTGTCAACAACCTCTGGCCAAAGCAGTTAGGGCTGCAGCATCAGGACAAGGATGAGATGCCAGAGGAGCAGAGACATGGAACCACTTGGAGCAGCACTGAGAATGTGCAAACTGGTGGTTTGCGCATGCACAGTGGTGTGCTTTTTTTTTTTTGCCATGATAGCATCGCATCAGGAGCTCCCTCGGTGGTCCTGGACTCAGAGTTCACTTACTTAGGGGTCCAGAGAAAGGAGGGCCATGCACAATACTGCAAATATGAACTTCTCAAACTAAGACCCTTACACTTTTAGGCTCCTGCTAGGAGTTAACCCTACCAGGTGGCTTCTTAAAAACTGAAGAAATTCCAATTTTAAACAAAATAACTGCTGACATTAAAAACAATTCCAGTGAGTTTGTCCCCTAACATTTGTTCAGTATGTTGCTGCCTACACCAATGTATTCCTTCTTCTACTGCACAGAACTATCTGGTCACTTGATGCTATGCATGTGTCACCGAAGTCTGTCCCAGAGCAACTGATGTTTTCAGGTTTACCCTCCAAGCCACACCCCAGCTGGGTGTTCACTGTTCAGACTTTCATTCAGTGGAGTTTTAAAACCAGCCTAATGCCAAGGGCCACCCCCTCCTGAGTGGCCGAGACCAAGTGATGGCCAAGCCCACAGACAACCCATTCTTCTATATGTCAGAACAAATGACTTGTTCAGACATTGTGTACTGTCCTCTGCTACTTGTTACACTCTTGGGCCAGCAGGCTGAATTCTAACAGATTATAAGGGAGTTGTCTGTGATCTTATTTATCATCATTTGAAATTACTCCAACTGTGCTATCCTCATGAGATTCAGTATCTTGCAGTCGATAGCTTACCACAGTCCAGCAGGAAACAGTTAAATACAGGCTGCTAAGAACTAAATTTCATTTACAATTTAAGACATCAATAAAATAAAACCCTAGCTGGAATTGCCACTCAGATTACCGTAGACCCAAATTTGTATCCTGAATCCAGGGTGACGGAGGGAAAGGAGTGTCCCAAAGGAAGAGCTCCTCCAGGGAGCGGGGTACAAAAAAGTACACTTTGCTGTGCTACTGCCACTTGCGTAACCACAGGTGACACTGCAGCTGAGAGGCACTGAGCAGGAAGTGGCAGCACTAGCTGGATCTGCGTTCATATGCTGTGGCATGTGTGAGCCCATGGCCAGATGTTGGTATTGGGCGAACTCATACCAGAGTATTATACAGATGCTTCTCCCCTCCCCCTAAAATCCCTGATGTTTGCATACCATCCCAGCTCATTACCATATTATGCTGGGCTCTTATTTAGCATGAACACTAAAGGTTTGTAAAGGCACGTTCTTATAATTTATTCAGAAATGGACAAAACACCACAGATACTGTATGAGTCAAAAGTGATGTGTGGGTTAATTTGGCAGGAGTGTGGTCTTGTGCTTGGATCACAAACGTCTGCATCAGGAGATCCCAGGCAGGATGGGCTGTACAAGAAACACATTACTTACCTGTAACAGTAGTTCTAGGAGTGGTATATGTTGTTCATCCACACTTGTTGGCATGTTCCTTTCCCTTTAAATCTTGCTGGAAGGTCTAAAAGCTGGCTCCTCCCACCCACCCGGGTGATATATGCCTCTGCTCCATGCCATGACGCCAGATCTTGACTGCTGGAAACAGAGGTTGTGTGTTGAAGCTGGGGAGGTCGGATGGGTCAGTGTGGATGAACATATACCACTCCTAGAAAGTACAGTTACGTAACAGCTTACTATAATGGTAGATCTTTGAGGAGTGTATCTCGCAATACATAATATACTTGGGACATCACAGAAGTCGCTGTGGCTCATGGCAGCTCATCTAGCAGCCTATTTTACCAGGGACCGCCCACACGACATCAGCTTCCTGTCTCCTATATAAACGTGGGCTGTCACTGGTATTCTCAGTTGCCCCGCTAGATTCAGCTTGCAAAAGCAAGGACAGTGGGGAACCCGAGGTACCAAAGGTATCCCAACCCAAAGTCATTGGACCAGAATTTCTTCTCCTAGAGAAGGAGGGGGATGGTTGGGAATAAACCTACTGCAAGAGACACTCCTCAAAGATCTACTGTTATAGTAAGTTCTTATGTAACTGTACTATCTTCCATGGAGTCGTCTCTTGCAGTAGGTAATATACTTGGGATGAGTTCCAAGCAATATATCTAAGATGGGTGGACCTTGTGAAAGAAGGCCTTGTAGGATATATAATATACGATGGACATCCAAGGTATGTAGTAGATGTTCACCTTAGTTGGAGTATTCAGGATAGTATACGGTAAAGTACAGTTACGCAAGAACTTACCATAACAGTAGATCTTGGAAGGATGTCCTTCTGAAGGAGTTGGAGATGCAGACATTAACTGGTAAACTGTGAAGTTCTTGGTCGTCGTACGCTAGAGTGGGACCATGAGGTTGATGCTGGTGAGTAGACGGCGGTAAAAGAACTGGGGATTCTGGGGGACCACCCCCTTTTATACAATGCCTGATGTCAGGGGCAGGACCGATGTCGGGGGCGGTACCCACTGGATACTGCTAGCTAGAAATTTTCCATGGGGTCCTGGCACCTGCCAGCTTCAGTCCTAATGGTATAACCTGCTGCAAGAGCTGTTTCTCGAAGTAAGATCTCCAAGGTTTGGTTTTGAGTGTGTTCAGACACTTACTTTAGGAAGAAAGGAAGGGTTGGTATGGCGTGCCACCCAGTCTTTGTGAAAAAGCAGGTATTCTCTACACATGAGGGCATGAAGCTCGGGAATATGGCGAGCTGAAGTAACAGCCACTTGAAATAAGGTTTTCCATGAAAGGAAACTGAGGTCACAAGTGGCTGCTGGTTCAAATGGTTCATGGGTTAATTTCTCTATTAGAAAATTGAGATCCCATGGAGGAGTGGGTCATCTAATAGGTGGTTTGATATGTAACATTCCTTTCAAAAACATTTTGGCTAGATGATGTTGGTAATCTGCCATCTAGTGGTTCATGGAAGGCAGAAATAGTGGCCAAATGGACTTTAATGGAGGAATAGTTCAAAACTGACTGATAACGAGGCCAGGTAGTCTAGGACTTGTCAGTGGGCGGGAGTAGGGATCCAATGATCAAAAAGCAGACCATATGGAGAAGCGTTTCCATTTGGAATTATATGCATCTCTGGTTGCTGGTTTACGTGAGGCCAAGAGAATATTGGCAACAGAGAAGGACACTTGTAATCTGGCAATGAAAGTGTCCTCAGGAGCCAAGTGTGAAGGGGTAGAGCCTTCAGGTTGGTGTGTAGGAGGGTCCCTTGACAATGCGTCAAGAGGTCCTGTCTGACTGCCATTGGAACGGATTCCTGGACTGATGGTTGTTGGAGGGGAAACCAGATTTGCCAAGGCCACAGGGGAGCTATGAGAATCACTGTGGTGGGTTCTAGTTTTTATTTCAGCAGGTTCCGTTGCAGGAGAGGGACTGGGGGGGGGCATATAATAAGAGTCCTGTCTAGGGTTGGTACAGGGCATTTATAGACCATCCCTTTTTGCTCGGGATAATGGAAAAACAGTTGGGGAGACGGTAATTGACTGGGGAGGCAAACAGATCTATTTGTGGAGTTCCCCAGAGGTTTAAGATTTTCTGGAGTACTTCTCTGTGACGTGTCCATTCATGTATGCAAGATCAGCGACTTAGCCAGTCAGCCAGTAAATTGTGATGTCCAGCTAAGTGGACAGCTGTTAGTGTTAGGTGTTGCCAGATAGCTTCTTGCCAGACTGCAAGGATCTCCCTGCATAGGGTATGGGATTTTGTATCTCCTTGTTTGCTGAGGTATAACACCACTGCAGTGTTGTCTGACTGGATCAGCAACGGTCCTGGAGTCAACTGGGGTTGAAATGCCTGAAAAGCTACAGTAAGCAAACCGCTTAAATCTCTAGGAGATTGATGTGAGACTAAGGGTGAGAAGTGGTCCACTTGCCTAGTGTCAGATATGGACCCAAGTGTGCGCCCCATCGATCCAGGGAAGCATCCATGGTTAACGTCTGCATGGGAGAAAGGGATTAAAAGGGCATACCTTGACATAAATTGGTTCTGATTTTCCACCAGGGCAGGGCTCACTTCAGAAAGGGAGCAGCTCTGATCTCGTCTTCAAACTGTCCTGTTAAAACCATTGATTCTGGAGGGTCCACTGAATAGGTCTCATATAAAGACGGGCGAATGCTACCGTTGGGATGGTAGCAGCCATGTGACCCAGAAGGCACAGCATTTGTCTGGCTGTGACAACTTTCTGAGTTTTTTATGCATGATGTCAGAGACATAAGTGTGTCTTGCCAGGCGGCTGGAAGGTAAAGTCTGGCTGAGGCTGTATCTAGGACAGCTCCAATGTATTGGAGGGACTGAGTCAGGGTAGGGTTGGATTTTGCCCAACTGACTGATCCCCAGTGTGTGAAACATTTTTAGGGTAGCTTCTAGGGAGACGAGCACAGCTGTTCTGGAGTCTGCTTTGATTAGCCAGTCGTCTATGGGAAGATAAAATGCCCTTTTCTTCTTAAAGCTGCTGCGACTACTGCCAGGCATTTGGTTAACACCTTTGGGGCCAAGAAGGCGCCGAACGGGAGTGCTCAAAACTGGTAGTTTTGACCCAGTAGGTGGAAGTGCAGAGTGAATGAGACTATGTAAATAGGCATCTTTCATATCTAGGGCACAAAGCCGATCTCCCCATTTCAGTATCGGCATGATGGAAGCTAGAGTTATCATGCGAAAACGTTTGTACTGGATGAAAAGATTCTGTTTTCAGAGGTCCAGTATTGGTCTGAGGTTTCCAATTCATTTGGGTACCAGAAAGTGGTGGGAGAAAAATCCTATTTGATTTTCTGAGGGAGGTACTGGAGAAACAACCTGTTTGACCAGAAAAGCCCTCAATTCCTCCTGAAGGATGGGTATATGATCTGATGAATAATGAATTTTCCGAGGGGGGGTGGACTGGAGATAAATTCGGGAGTGTGATCCGTTTGCCAGGCCTCCAAATGGAGAGCAAAACTACCTCCTCCCCAGCTTCTGAGGCCTGGTCAAGGGGGCATGGGGAAAGCCCTAGTGGGCCACTGGTAGCTGAGCTGCCCTGCCCCTTCAGTAGGGCAGGGGTGGGCTCCTCTGGCAGCAGAGGTGTTGCCTCAGATGGGTTGAGTACGCCTGCTGAAGCCGCTTTTAGTATTTTTCGCTCTGTATTTTTCACCTCTTTTGGAATAAGAGAAGTACTGAGTATGGTAGGTTGTATGCAGGCTATGGTACATGCCATGAACTGTACGTAGGGTTCTGCCTGATGCCTGTAGGTCATCTAGTAAAGTTTGAGTACCTGGCACAAAAAGCTTGGACCCATTAAAGGGGGCATTAGCTACTCTACGCTGTATATCAGGTACAAAACCTGAAACGCGAAGCCAGGCATGGGGACACATGGAAATACCAGTGGCTGATAGGCTGAGGTATCTACGGCATCATATCCTGACCCGAGTAGGTGACGGGAGATAGAGTTGCTAGTTGACACTGTAGCCAATAGTTTTTCCCTTTCTTGTGAGGGAAGGAGTTTATTGATCAGCTCAATGGCAGAGGACCTCAAGGTACGCTGGTATTTAATGATATGACCCATTCATGGTACTTGAGGAAAAAACATTTTACCTGGATAGTCAATTCTTCGGGATTCCTTATCAGGAGGTAAGGAGCTCATGTGTTTAGGTCTTTTAGTACGACCATGAGCAGCAGTAATGACCACAGAATCTGCTTCTGGGATGGTGGACAGAAAGGGATGGTCCAGAGGAGCTTGATATAGACGATCCGCCTTCCAGGGAACAGCTGTAATAGCTGAAGGTTGATGCCAGGCAGCCAGCATAGCATTCTGGTAGGTTGGGATTAGCGGGGGGACCACTAAACAGGCTTCTCTGGTAATTCAAGATATTCTGCCATATCCTTAAATTGTCTATCATTTTCTGTAGTAGAGAATCCCACGACCTTTTGTATTTGAACCACCATTTCGTTAAAGGTTGGGTCATCTGGGGGAGAGGCTATGGAAGCTCTAGGTAGGTTCTCATCCAGAGAAGAGATTTCTGAATAGAGACAGTCAGGATTTGGAAAATCCAGTTCCTGGAACTCTTCTTTGTCATAATCACCAGGGAAGTCAGCAGGTAATTCTTGCTCATCTGGGAAATGGTCTTCCACGTGAGGAGAAGGGGAGCAGGGTGGTATGGTATCCCTGTCATTATAAAAACATTGAGGCGGAGGAATAGGAGATCGTAGAGGATCACCCTGCTCTCCTAGGTTGGAGGGTTGGGAGTGCCACATGGTATGCAAGGCCTGTCAGACTACGTTGGAGATGTCCAATTCTTTTTTTTTTGTATAATTTGTTTATTGATTTTACAGAAGAATCAACGACGACGTTACACAATAACAAAGGCATACAAACAAACAAATAAATCTCACAATTCATTGTTATTACATTCTGGGGTTTAGCATCATTTTTTTTCTCATTTAATTTCATGTGTTTACAGTTGTCTTTACTGAACCCTTTAACTATTGTGTCCTCTTATTAAGACAGTAATATAACAATGAAGCAACCAGAGGATGAGGCAATGAGGCATGGGGAGGCCCCCAAAAAAAACCTCAATATCCAATCCTACTCCAGCTCCAGGCCACAATGCAAGATGATCTCCTCCTTGTTATTTAATGTTGCCAGGAAAGGGGCCCATTCCTTATAAAATGTATCCTGCCTATCACTCAGTGTCAATGACAGCCTTTCCAAAGCCAGATTTTGTAACACTAGTTGGCGCCATTGAAGTCTGGTAGGGACTACATGGTTAACCCAAGTATTTTGGATACAATGTCTGGCCATCACCAACATTATTCTGATCCACCGTGGCAGTTGCTCCCACTCACCTGCCTCTCCTGGAGACATGCCAAACAATCCCACTACAGGATCCATTTGAATGGGGAACCCTGCCATTTGTGTCATTTCTTTACATATTTTATTCCAAAAGACCCTTAGAACCCTAGAGTTCCAAAAGGAATGAATGTAAGTCCCTCTCTCCTCTCCACACCTGCCACACTAAGGAGAAATGGATGGGAGTGCCCTGTGCAACACAGTCGGTGGATAATATGCTCTGTGCAGGAATTTTTAAAAGGCCTCCTTAAACTTGTTACAAATTGAGAGCCACATGTGAGCCACCAACATTTGTCTCCAACTATTCTCTGAAATTTGGGTGCCCAAGTCTTTTTTCCACAATTTTTTAACTTTCTGCGTATAGTCTGGGAATATTTCTCTTCCCCACCTTTACCACCTTACCAATAAACCCTTTTGGGTCTATTTGTGTCCTATGTATCATCGTCTCCACTGGCCCCCACCCATGTGATTCACCCATGCCCCTCTCTATCTTTGATAAGAATGCCCGCAATTGCAGATATCGCAAGGTTTGCTGTGCTTGTAGGCCCCTCTCTCTTACAATATCTTCCAATGCACACAGTATATCCTTACTAACCAGATTACCCATATATTTAACTCCCTTTCTTTCCCAGTCCCTGAACCCTCTATCCTCTAGTCTCGGTAAAAAAAAAAAAAGATTTCCCTCTATTGGTAATAATGTTTCCCCTTTATTAATCCCTCTAGATTTCCTAAGAAGGTTCCACACCTCCAGTACTGATTTTACTAAGGGGTTACAACCCCTTTGGGCAGCATAAGCCTGTATACCTTTAGAATGTAGGCATGCAGTAAGGCGTCCCAGACACCTCCATTGTTCCATCGTGACCCAACTTGCCAGTGCCGGGCGGTATTCCCAGTCAGCAATGTAACGCTGTTGGATGGCTAAATAATAAGTTGTTATGTTGGGGAAATTTATACCTCCCCTAGTCGTCTCGGCCTTAAGTCTCTGCAATCGAATTCTCAGTTTGTACCCCCTCCAAATGAACCAAGTAGCCAATTTCTCTATCTTCACAATGTCCCCTTTAACAAAGTGCATAGGAATCATTTGCATAGGGCACAACATCCTTGGCAAGATATTCATTTTCAATAAATTGATTTGCCCCAACCGAGCTATAGGTAGCTGCATCCATCTCCTCAAATCCATTTCTATCACCTTAAGTAGTGGCGTGTAATTTAATCCATACAAGGACCCAACTGTCCTACCCATTTTAACGCCCAAATAGGTGAGGCATGATTCCTGACCATGTATTCCCCATTGCATATCAATACCCTCCACCTTAGGGAAGCAAAACATTTCGGATTTATTTAAATTAATTTTATACCCAGAAAATATGACAAATTTCTTTATCAATTCCAACAGTAACGGCATAGACTTCCGAGGGTCTCTAACAAATAACATATCATCTGCATATAGGGTGACCTTATATATACCCTCCCCTCCAATACCCTGGATCCCCTGACACTGCCTTATTGCTGCCGCTAAGGGCTCCAATGCCAGAGCGAACAGCAGTGGTGACAGCAGGCAACCCTGCCGCGTACCCCTCTCCAAAATCAAATGGTGCAGAGAGCATTCCATTAACCAAGACTCGTGCTCTGGGGGGATGATACATAGCTTTAATCCACCCAACCTATGACCCGCCCAGACCAAACCGGGTCAGCACCTCAAAAAGGTACTCGCACTCTACTCGATCAAAAGCTTTTTCCACATCCATAGATATGATACAGTACATGATTTCTCTGTCTCTGCCCTCCAAACCGCATTAAGCAATCTACGCATGTTATGATAGGATAACCTCCCCTTTATAAACCCGGTCTGGGTGCATCAACATAGGCAGATAATCCTCCAGCCTCATCGCCAAAATCTTGGCCAAGATCTTGAGGTCGCAATTTAGCAACGAAATCAGTCTATATGAGGCACATGCTAGTAGCTCCTTGCCTGGCTTAGGTATCAGGCATATCGTGGCATCATAACAAGTATCCGGTATCCGCAGCTGTTCTTCCCCTTATCCCCTTGGAATACCTCACATAGTGTGCCCGCTAACTGACCCCCTACCGCTCTACAAAATTCCAGCGGAAATCCATCTGGACCACCCGCCTTACCTTTTTGAATTTTGCCAACAGCTTTAATAACCTCTTCCTTTGTTACCGGCTGGTTTAAACGGTCTCTCTGACTCACCGTTAGCCTGGGTAGTTCTATTTTGTCTAAAAATTCCTGCATCCATCGCCCCCCACCCTTACATTCTGCTTTGTACAATTGGGCATAAAACATCTGAAAGCAGTCCCTCACTTCTCCTGCCTCCCTATGCACCCTACCCTCCCTGTCCTTTATCCCTATAATCATAGTGGGAAATTTGCCCCTCCCAGTGAGTCTAACCATAAGTGGGCCCAGCTTATTAGACCACTCAAACATCTGGTGTTTAGTATAAAACCATGACTTCCTAGCTTGACCACGCACCAATGAGTTCAATGCCTCCCTTGTAGACGTTAGCAACTGACCTATTGCGTCTCCCACTCCCTGAGCCGCTTCTCTAATTTCCACCTCATTTCTTGCTTCTCTTTTTTTTAAACCCTGACCATATACAGTAGGCAATTATGGAGCCTTGCAGGAAGGCCTTCCCAGCATCCCAAAAAACAGAACTAGGCACCTCTGAGCCTTGATTAGTTTCTTTGTAAAAACACCACTGTTTCGATAAGTATTCCCTAAATTCCTTATTAGGGAGCATATATGTAGGGAATTTCCATTGCGGAGGCGTGTCTCATCTCTTGCATCGGACCCTCCCTATCACCATACCACGGTCCGAGATATGGATCGGGCTATGTGAAACATCAATTAACCTGTCATTCCATTCTCGTGGGAACAGAATAAAATAGATTCTTGTCCAGGTCCCGTGTGGGTTCGAGAAAGCGTGTATTCCCTGGCCCCTGGATTTACTGTTCCCCAACTATCTACTAATTCAAGCTCTAGCATGCCCAACCACCACTGATTTAATGCCTTTGACCTTCTCCCCAGTGATCCATAATTGGATCTGATACACTGTTTAGGTCTCCCCTAGCACAAGGCGAACTGTTCCCTAACTAACAAGTCCAGAAGCTCGGGGAAGAATTTCAGTTCGTATGTAGCAGGTGCATATACACTGCCAAATGTGATTTGTTCACCATACAGTTGCCCCGCCACAAAAACATATCTACCTTCTTTATGGTCTTTCACAACTTTTTGAACTTCAAATGGTAGACTCTTATGCAATAGGACAGCCACCCCCTGTTTCCGTGAAGAACAGTAAGCAGCAAAGCACTTACCCACCCACCCCCTAACAAGTTTTGCATGCTCAAAGTCCGATAGGTGGGTCTCCTGTAATAGTGCTACTTGTGTACCCCGCTTTCTAAGCGTTAAGAGCATTGTGCGCTTAATCGTACTCGTGACCCCCCCACACATTCCAGGAGACCACTGTTAAATCCTGTTTACTACCCATATTTTTCTTGTTTTTCCCCTGCACAAGAGCCTACCATTGGGCCCCCCATGCTCTCCAATATACCGCCTCAGCACTTCCCTTCAAGTTCAACATGAGATGCATGCAACAATATACAATAAAAACAACAACAAGATATCAGAGTAACAAACAGTGAACCCCCCCCCCACTAACTGAATACGAAGATCTCCTCCTAGATTCCTTCTGGCCTCCCTACCCATCTGATCACCCCAGTGGAGTACCTCCCAATTACATCTTTTACCACTCTGTATTTTCCCCAAACCATACCCCCACCCCCCCGAATGACACCAAATGCATTCCCAGAGTGTCAAAAAACCCCATCCAGTGACATCAGTGCCCCACTGCTCCCGCCACGGCCGCTACCTTTTACTAGTCTACTTATTTAAGAGAAAACAGATTGAAATTTATTACGCTGTTTGAGCAGGAAAGAATTTAACCCACCACCGGTTTTAATATTTCCCTGTGCAGCCTTGCCCACCACTTACACCCTAATAGTACCCCATGGTGCCCAATAAGAGCACACCCCCGATGAGCTTTACATCACCCCAGGTCCCTCAAGGAAGCATGTCAGATTATCTCCTAGTTTAATTTCCCTCTCCTATCCCATCCTCCAGCCCCAGTAGGCCCTTCCTTTCCTCATTCATCGGTGGTATTTCTCTCCCCAGAGGCTTCCCGCTCAGAAAGTCCTAGGGCCATGAGAAAAAGGGGTAGGCCACGCCTCAGACATACATGCTAAGCCCTCCCTCTCCCACGAGCTCACAAGCAAGCTGTCCGGTTCTTTTCTGTGACCCCTCAGTCTACTTATTCATCTTGAATCATAGCATTCGCCTTCAGAGAGACCTAATCTGTCCCAAATATTCACTATCTACATGTTCGTAACGTCCCAAGGAGGGAAGCAGCTGGAGTAATCGACCCTTTGCATTTCAGGCCAACTACCTGTCCCAGTCTCTCATCATGGGAAGGTCCCAGGACAAATCTTCCAAGCTCCGGGTGTACAGAATATTCTCCATGTTCCCATCTCAGCTGCTCAGGTCATATAAACAGAAAAACATTTCTAACATGGGTGTTGCAAGGGCAATGAACTCTCAGTTCGATATCTGGTTAACCTTCTCCGTGCCATCATTTGCTCAGCTTCTTCTGCAGGTCTGCCATGAATATTTCTGCCTTGTTAAGCTCCCAGAAGGAATACGTCACTCCCTCATGTTTTATCTTTAGCACTGCACGGTAGATCATAAAGTTTTCAACCTTAAGATTTCTCAGTTGAGCCATGAGCTGGTTAAACACCTTTCTTTTCTGGAGAAGTCGTAGGCAGTAATCTTGTGAAATAAACATGCGTGCCCCTTCATAGTCCAGTGCCCCCTTCCCTCTATATACAAGGCCTAGAAACTATGGGTCAGAATTTTGGGCGCAGAACTTGGTAATCTATCATAGAACTTCATGTGCCGCAGAATTCACTCTTCTTGGTGATTTTTTATTAATATTTCTGTTTATCCATAGAATCTGGTTCCCTTCCCCTCTTTTTATATCCAAAATCCCCCCTGTATGCTCAGAATGTGATGTTATCATTGCTATATCATACATTAGCTAATGAAATGGCTGCATTCTGCAACAGAAATGAACAGCACAACACTTTACCACAGCTCCCACTGCCAGAGATAGTTGCACAGCACGTCATGCATGGTGATATTTGCTCAACCTGCACTACAGCCTAATACAATTTTCAGTCTTACATTATTGCACTAGGGCCAACTTAAACAAAACCTTGTCGATAGCACAGACTTAAGTCCATACCTCACTTTGTACAAACCTATTTGTGCCTTTAAGGTATAGAGATGCCATCTGAAATGAATAACTGGTAAAATGAATTTAACTGTCATGTTTAAGAAAAATAAAGTAATTATGCCCAGAAAAGGGGAATATAATAATGTGTAGACCTGCTGAAAGGCTAGACCTGTTAAATAAATTGCACTGTGTGCATTTTTGCCAGGGTTATTGATTACATATCGTCATTGGTTGATAGAATCACCTAAAAGTTATGGAGAAATGTTGCGTGCAGGGACAGACATTGGGCCAGAGGGTAGCATGCTGTGTTTCCATGCCGGCAACTCAGGTTCAGAGATTAGCTCTGGGAGTTGGCTGGGCAGCACAAGGACTGGTGGAACACATCACTGCTCAGAGCCTGGGAAGGTATGGTGCAGTGTTCTGTCGCATGGTGGACACATTGTGATGGGCTGGAGAGCTCTATCTCACAATTGTTTTACATGCATGTCATGGCCTGATAGTGTTCCGCAGTGTGTCAGGGTAAGCAGGTTGACATGAAAAATGAGTTTTGCAGTAACTCCTCTTCCATTTCCAATGGGACCTGTATAGAATGAGGATGCAAGTTCACGGAAATTAAAAAATATATATATATATATATATATATATACAATATATATATATATGTGTGTATATAAACGTGTACACACACACACACACACACACACACACTTGTATGTATGTTACAGATCGCATATAAATATATAAGTGATGCACAGTGGGAACCTCATGAGTGGTATAGAAAGCACATACAAATATGTAAGTAATAGACAGTGGAAACCTCATTAGTGGGATAGATAGCATGCATATAGAAATACTTTATTTATCACATAAGATTCCCTCTGCATATGTAATTTATGCAACAGGCTAGGACCTTAAGGGAGAGACATTTGTTTTGCTTTTTTAGGCATAAAATTATTTTTATAAGTCTGTAATTTTTTGAACTAGTGTCACTGTGCTTTCCACCATCCTGACTGCTATAACCACTGCCATGAAAGTGAAGTCAGGATAACAAGCTGACACTGTGTTGTGGTAGTTTGTTAGTGCCGCAGAACTTCTGCAGAAATTACAAACCACTGCCACAGAAGTTCTGCGGCAAATGGTAGTCTTGCCATAGAACTTGGTCCCACTGTGCCACAGAAAAGTAGGGGCCCTGTCTATATGCTCTCAGGATCACTTCTCTATCCCAGAAAGCATGAAAATGGATGGATTATCTGCCATGGGGGCTGGTGTCCCGAAGGTCGTGGCATTACAGCTCGGTGGGCCCGTTCCAGCTTGAGACTGCCATTCTCAGGCTGAACTCCTAACAGCTCCGGGAGGGTCCGGCACAAAAGCTCACCACATCTCCCTTCTCCGCACCTTCTGATAAGCCTCTCAGGCAGAGGTTAAGTCGTCAGTAGTAGTTTTCCTGATAGTCCATAGCATCTTTTAGCTCCTCCAATTCTTTCTGTAACTGCATAATTTGCCTTGGTGCCTCTGCACTTTCATCTTCCAGCCATGATATCCTTTCCTCAGCCTCCTTTCTTCTATTAGAATGTGCGGCCTGTTGCTCAAGCACTTCTTGGAGTTTTGAATCAATCTTCTCCTCTAATTTCAGTAGTCTGGGCTCCAATGCAGCAATCTCTTGGCCTGTAACCTCTCGGTCTAACGCACCGATTTCAGCTGCTGACAAGGAAATCTTGCCCACGCTTTCACTCAACGTGGAGGCCATAGGGACTATTGCCTTCTTCCCCACTTTTCTGGCAATTCGCTGACTTTTCCCCGTATTAGACAAGATATTCCTCCATAACACCTTCCTGAATGATTTTGCACTGCTGCAATATTATGGGGTTAACTTTTTCCGCTCTAATTTTAATTTTAATCAGCTGTTAGCACAGAGCAGCATTATGGCACGTCTATCTCATTAACTGCTCATCAGCGCCCCCGTCCAGTTCTTGAGAAGGAGGGAGAAGTACGGTAGTGGAGGGGCTAGGACACGTAGTCTGAGCAGGTCTTGCCCCTGGGTGATAAAGACCAGGGTACCGATCTCTGTTCGCATGCCCCCTGTAGGTGGCCACCTGGGAAGGTGGAGGGGCAGTAAACAGGGCATAAGCCATAGGTTTCCCCTGAGGAATGTGGGGTATTGTCAATGGGCCCACGGGGGGGGGGAAAGTATTTTCACTAAGTTGTCAGATGCCATCAACGGGAGAGGAGCCCCCCGTCAATGGAGCAGCCGTGTATTTGACTGCATTTAAAGTGCTGGAAAGTGCCGGATGAGAGGATATGAGCCCCCGTCAACGAAAAAGTGGTGTGCAGGCATGTCGTTGAAGGAGGGACACCTGAAATGGTGGCGTTGATGAGCGTCATGGCAGGGAGTGTGAGGAGGGTTTCTCCTTTTTCTGCCTAGAAATGAAAATTACGTATCTACCGTAATTCTTGATCTTCTTGGACGAGTCTCCACCACTCATTCACACTACTGGGATCTGCGCCGGAGGCACTAGGACCCATTGGGAGCAAACTTTTTGCTGGAGGGTCAGCGCCAGAGATGGAGCCGCGAGAACAGGCACCACGAGCCTCAGCTCACGTGGCAATTACTATCTCGGCGTCGACCCTCCAACCGCCTCAGTACCTTTTTTACCAAGGAGGTGCAGCGCAACTAACCTAGAAGGATAGCCTAACCTAAAAACCGGACATAAGATAGTCCGGGCGACCCGTATAAGAAGGGTCAACAAAGAAGTCTTCACAGCCTAAAGATCTGAGGGAGTGAAGACCAACAACAGAGGTGAGCTCGGGGGACGGAGGGTGGGCGTGTGATTGAGTGGTGGAGACTCGTCCAAGAAGATCAAGAATTACGGTAGGTACGTAATTTTCATATCTTCCTGGACATGAGTCTCCACCACTCATTCACACTATTGGGAGAGTACCGAGCTAATAATCCCCCGAGAGGGCGGCAGGAGAGACCAAGAGCTCACGTTTCTTAGGACAGAAGTCCATTAAGGATGGCTCTGCCAAAGGAAGAATGTCGTCTGGCATGGACATCCAGTGCATAATGTTTAACGAAAGTATGCACTGAGCTCCAGGTGGCCGCGTTGCAAATATCTCTAATGGGCACGTTGCGAATTTCCGCTAGGGATGCCGCGACCGCTCTAGTAGAGTGAGCGTAAACCCTACCCTCCAACTTAACCTGCGCCATGGAATAGCAGTGGCGAAGGCATGCCACTAACCATGCTGAGATACATCTGATAGTGGCAGGTTGACCCAGCTGGGTCTCGCTGAAGGAGACAAACAGTTGCTGGGCTTTGCGAAAGTCCTTGGTTCTATCCAGATAGAAACGCAAAGCTCTCTTAACATCCAAAGAATGAAGAGATTGATCTCCTTCATTTTGGAAGTCCGCAAAGTAAGAGGGAAGGACCAAAGGTTGGTTTAGATGAAATTCTGACACAACCTTACGAAGAAATTTAGGATGATTCTGAAGGACTACTTTGTCCTTATGGAACACAGTATACAGAGGATCTGTGAATAGGGCATGTATCTCAGAGACCCTGCGAGCTGAGGTAATGGCCACTAGGAAGGCAGTCTTCCAGGTGAGAAATTTTAGCTCACAGGTAGCCAGAGGTTCGAAAGGTTTCCGAGTGAACATGTCTAGCACAAGATTAATGTCCCAGGCTGCAACTGGATGTCTTGTAGGTCTGGTATGCAGAATTCCTTTAAGAAATCTCTTAACCACAGGTAACTGAGCCAGTGTTAAGGAAAAAACTGGCTCATGATACACTGAAATGGCACTAAGGTGAACTTTAACTGTACAGTACTGCAGACCTGAATTTGAGAGGTCCAAGAGGTACTCCAGAGCCTTATCTGGTGGGCAGGAAAAGGGATTCAAAGAGGACTTTTCACACCAGAGCGAAAAACTCTTCCACTTGGCTGTGTAAGTTTTCCGAGTGGCTGGCTTCCGTGCAGCCAGAAGAATATCTGAAACCCTTCGAGAGACATTGAACCGGTTTACTTCTACCTCTTCAGGAGCCAAGCGTGAAGGTGAAGTGACCTCAGGTTGGGATGGACCACTGACCCCTGAGTCAAAAGGTTCATCTTTAGGGGGAAGTGGTCTCGGAGGAACTGCCAACATATTGTTGAGTAGTGGAAACCACAGCTGCCGAGGCCAGAAGGGAGCAATGAGAATCATCTTGTCCCCCTGGGATTTGAACTTGAGGAGTACCCTCTGAATCAGAGGAAGAGGTGGAAAGGCGTAAAGAAAGCGTTTTGTCCACCGCAGCCTGAATGCATCCTGACAGAAAATGCCAGGGCCTGGATTTCTGGAGCAGAAGAGAAGCAGTTTTGCATTGAGTGGGGATGCAAAAAGGTCCAGGTCTGGAGTTCCCCACTCTTTGAATAGTGACTGAACTATGGTTGAGTCGAGAGACCACTCGTGAGGATCTGTCTCTGTTCTGCTGAGACGGTCTGCCAGTTCGTTCTGTATTCCTGGTAGGTAGACCACTTGAATTAGAGCCTTGTGCTCCAAGCACCATTCCCATACCCTCATTGCTTCCCTGCATAAGGGGTAAGAATGAGCACCGCCCTGCTTGTTGATGTAACACATCACTGCTTTGTTGTCCGTTTGAAGGAGAATGTTCTTGTGACAGAGAATGTCCTTCAATGCTCAGACCGCATAAAGGACAGCTCTCATTTCTAGGACATTTATGTGAAGCTGGGACTTGACTTGAGTCCATGCACCTTGAGTGTGGAGAGCCTGACAGTGAGCTCCCCACCCCATTAGGGACGCATCCATGGTAATGGAGATTTGATGGTCCAGAGGAGCAAAGGGATACCCTTCCAGGAGATTGCTCTCTTGGGACCACCAGGTGAGTGACCTCTTTAAAGGTTCTGTCACCTTGATGAGATAGGACTGCGGGTGAGTGGTTGGGGACCACTGAGTACTGAGCATCCACTGAGTGGTTCTCATGTGCAGACGTGCTAGGGGTACAGTGAACACTGAGGATGCCATGAGGCCTAGCATCCGTTGCATCGAGAGAGCTGGAACTGAGCTGCTTTCCCAGATGTGACGGGCCATTTGAAGGATATCGTTCCTTCTGTCTTCTGGAAGAAAAGCCTTCGCACAGGAGGTGTCCAGAAGAGTCCCTATAAAAAGGAGCCTCTGGGAGGGCTGCAGTTGCGATTTCTTGAGGTTCAGCAGAACTCCCATGGACGTAAGGAAGTGAGAGGCCATCTCTACAGCGTCCAGAGTTCCCTGCCTGGAAGGGCTTGCCAGAAGCCAATCGTCCAGATAAGGGAACACCTATATTCCGACCTTTCTGAGGTGTGCTGCGAGAACTGCACAACACTTTGTAAAAACCTGTGGCGCCGAGGATAGCCCAAAGGGCAGGACTCTGAACTGATAATTTTGTCCCAGAGCCAAAACCTCAGGAATTTGTGATGCCTCAGGTGAATAGAAATGTGCTGGTAAGCATCCTGCATGTCTAGGGAGGCTAGCCAGTCGTGTTGATGAAGCAAAGGTAACAAGGTTCCCAGAGAAATCATTCTGAATTTCTCCTTGGGGAGAAATTTGTTTAGCTTTCTGAGATCTAGAATGGGGCGCATGCTCCCGGACTTCTTTGGAACCAGAAAGTAATGGGAGTAGAACCCCGTGTTCCGTTGATGCAGCGGCACTACTTTTACTGCCTTGTTGTTCAGAAGGCCCTGAATCTCGGCAGCGAGAAGGTCTGACTGAAGGGTTGACAGCCTGGGCTGTCGTTTGGGAGGACGATCCGGAGGGGTCTCCACAAGATTGAGTGAATACCCCTCACGAATTATCCGAAGGACCCATTTGTCTGACGTTATGGACTTCCATTGGTTGTAGAAGTGCATCAGACAACCTCCCACCGGAGAGGAAAAGTCCACCTCGGGCAGCTGAGATGGGACTTGGGCCAGCAACTCATAAGGTGGCGCTGGGCACTTTGGGCCCTTGCGCCTTCTGTTGTGTCTTCTTTTGAGGTTGGGCAGGTTGGTTTTTATGGAAACCTCCTCTGCCTCGAAAGGACTGACTGTTATGAAACTGACGTTTATTGACACTCCCTCGAGAGGGGACAGGAGGGGATCTAGCCAATTTAATGGCTGACCTAGTCTTTTGTGTAGATTTTAGAGCTTGTTCTACCTGAGGACCGAAAAGATATGCACCATCAAAGGGTAACGCCATTACCTGCTACTGCGCGTCATTCGTGAAGCCCGCAGTGCGCAGCCAGGAATGACAGCGGGCACAAATACCAGCAGCCGCGGAACGGGAAGCAGTGTCGAAAGCATCCATAGCTGCTTTAACCTGCTGGTTATTAGATTCGATACCTCTGGTAATGGTTTGAAGAACCTCTGGCTTTGTATCCGATTCCGGTAGGGCTTCAACCATCTGCTTGATAGAGTGCCACAGGATATACTCATACTGGGAGAAATAGCCCTGGCAGCTGGCAATACGCATACTTAGGGTAGAAGCAGCAAAGACTCTCTTACCTAAGGTGTCTATCTTACGAGATTCTTTGTTAATAGGTCGAGCTGTAGTAGTTTGGGGAAGAACGACCTCATCATTCTCTGCAGGACTACAATAGGATCCGCAAAGGCTTGAGATGCCAAAATGGGACGATCCTTGGGGGCTGAATATTTCCTATCTATGGATTTAGCCACTGAAGGGGTGAGAGCAGGATTATTCCATACCATTTGAGACAGCGTCTCGAAGGAAGGCTGAACCGGAGGAGTCAAATCTGTAGGGATCTCCAGGGCATGAAGGTATTGGAGTCTTAACAATTGCCCAGGATTGATGTCTGTAGTCTGGAGAGAAAGAGTGGAGATCAAATTTTTCAGCAGAGACTTAAAGGACAGGTCCTCGACCACAGGCTCTGTAGCAGTAATAGATCCTGCTTCCTCCACTTCATCACCCAGCTGAAGGTCTGGGTCAGGCTCAATGTCATCTCCTGACAGTCCAGGAGGGACTGTATGGACAGGAAAGGAATGAAAGTCAGAGGAAAGCGAAGAGGAAAAGAGGAGTCCTGAAAAGTGGAGGGCGCCACAAAGCCCAGGCACTTGTGAGCGCCACAGCACCGAAGCGGCGCGAGGACCCACCAGCGCGAAGAGCGATGCCGAGACCCACACGGCGCCGAGAAGCCGCACGGCACTGAGGACAGCGCTGAGAGGCCACACGGTGCTGAAGGTGGCGCCGAAAAGGCACCGAGAAGCCACATGGTGCCGAGGACGGCGCCGAGCACGCCATTGACGCCGAGGGCGCCGAAAACACTCCAAGACTCCGAAAAACAGGCTTTGAAGGAAGAAGAGCAGGAGATAAGGGCATCGGTGTGGCTCCCTGCGCCGTAGCCATGCGAGGGGGGGGACACCTAAGTGCGGAGTTGACGGCACCAAAGAAGGTGCCGTGCGACCAGGGAAGTCCAACCGCCCTACCTGGTCTCCCGATAAGCCCGAAGGCCTCCGAGTGACCGAGCCAGGTAGCTGAACCAACCTCCGAGCCCATTGCTCCATAAGAGCAGCCCACTGATGAAACTGCTCATCTGAAGACCTACCTGCGGGCGGGATAGGGCTCCGATGTCGAAGCCGTTGGCTACATGAAGCAGAGGTTGGCGACTCCGAAGGAGGAGACCGGCAACTAGCCCCGATAACCGAACGTCTACGTGCAGACATATCAGAGGGCGACCTCGAGTAATGCCTTCTCTTTTTTGACCTGTAGGCCGAAGAGCTCGAGGCCGAACGGTGCCGAGAATGCGACCGTTTATTTTTATGCTTCCGCGGGGACCGCCCATCCCCCCTGGCATTGGACTGACCGATGTCAGACCCCTTCCGGAGAAGACGGCGGACCAGACCCAGCCCGACTGACTGAACAGCTTTCATATGAAGTCTCCCTACCGTCACCTGACCTACTCATGGTCGACTCCGTCAAAGTAGGCCGAGACTTCTTTTATTTTAAAAAATAAACTTAAGCGATACTTATCGAGATATTACTACAAAATAAAAAAAACTGAAAACTATGCTGCTAGTTTGAAGTTTGACTCCCGGAGGGCGCTTACATCGCCACTGAAGTGCACTTGATGGCGGGAAAAAAGGAACTGAGGCGGTTGGAGGGTCGACGCCGAGATAGTCATTGCCGCGCGAGCTGAGGCTTGCGGTGCCGCTCCTCGTGGCTCCATCTCTGGTGCCGACCCTCCAGCAAAAAAGTTTGCTCTCAATGGGTCCTAGTGCCTCTGGCGCAGATCCCAATAGTGTGAATGAGTGGTGAAGACTCATGTCCAGGAAGATCAAAACCAGTGGTGGTGGTGTGGGCCCTTAGTATGAGCCCCCTGGTTCTCCGAGACATTTTCTGCTCCATCAATAGATGTTAAATCTCAAGCAACAGTTATTGATGAGTTGCCTGATTGAATTCCTGACAAAAACTGCAGGAACTGGTGTCATGTGTGGGTGCCAGACACCTTACACAAGAGGTGTGAGCGTCAAAATGGTACATCTTCCTGCCGCAATGACAGGAATGAAATAGTGCTCGTTTGCTTGAGGAGTTTTTAGACATTCGTTTAGTAATCCAAATTCTCACTGATAACTGCTGCACAGACATTCTAGCTGCTGCATGCAAAATGAAGACAGCGAGAAAATGAACTGAGGATACCAGGGACCACCCACATTTATATAGGAAACAGGAAGCTGATGTCATGTATGGGTGGCCCCTGGTAAAAAACAAAAGACTGCTAGATGAGCTGCCATGCGCCACAGTGACCTCTGGTGATGACCCAAGTATATTACCTACTGCAAGAGACCACTCCGTGGAAAAACTACTGTTACAGGTGAGTAACCTGTGTTTCTGGGGATGTGGATAAGTTGTTCTTATCCACACTTGTTGGCAGACTCCTAGCAGTTCTCTAGGAGGGAGGGAGGCAAGGTGCACACCCCCTACTTGAGAAACAGAGATTGGAGAGCGGAGGCCCTAAAACCAGCATCCTGGCATGACTCTAGGTTGATGTGGTAATGGGTAATGAAGGTGTTTGCTGATTTCCAGGTAGCAGCCCTGCAGATATCCTGGATAGGGTTGTCCCTAGAAGCAGTCACCGATGCAGCAGTATGGCAGGTAAAATGAGTTCTTATCCCTCTCAGAGGCTCCTTGCCTGCCAGCCTATAGCAGAGATCAATGCAGGATGTAGCCCATCTGCCAATCATCCGCTTTGCTGCAGGTCTACCAGGTGAGGCTTCAGCATAGGTGACAAACAGCTGGCAAACCTCTCCCCAAACTTCAGCCATTCGCTCCTTATAATGAACGCGTTCATCTCAGGTCCAAAGTATGGAGCCTGTACTCAGCCTCAGAGGTGTAACTGCTGAAGTACACCAGCAGAGTCGACACCACCTTAGGAAGGAATTTCCGATGGGGGCGTAGGATAACCTTGTCCCTGTGTAAGACCAGATAGGGAGACTTGACAAGAGCGCCTGTAGTTCCCCATTCCTTCTGACTGGCTTTATAGCCACCGGAAGGCAGTCTTCCACAACAGATGTGACATCTCACACCTCTGCATCAGTTCAAATGGCTTGCCCATGAGCTTTGCCAAAACCAGTAGTAAATCCCATGGAGGTGGAGGTTCACGCACCGGAGCAGATATGTAGTCTAGGCCTTTAAAGAAATGCCAGACCACCTTTTCCTGTGCCACCATCTGCTGACCGGCCCACACCCGGTAAGCAGAGATGGCTGCCAGGTGCACCTCGAGGGCTGTAGACCAAAGACCTCCTTTGGAGAGAGACCAAAGGTAGTCGAGGATGCTAGCCACTGGACAGGACGAAGGGTCCAGGCCCTTGCCCCGACACCAAATGAAGAATCTCTTCCATTTGAAGGCATAGCACCTCAGGGTCAGCTCCTTCCTAGATACCTCAACTACAGTGAGTACATCGTCAGAGAGGCCCAAAGCCTGGAACTCAAGCCGCTCATTAACCAGGCTGTCAGATGCAGGGATTGAAGGTCCGGATGAAATACCTTCCCTTGATTGATGAAGATCAGGTCCGGCATGCTGGAAGACTCCTCGGGAGCCTAGTGCTGAGGCTGAGAGATCTGAATACCAGAACTTTGGGGGCAGTATGGGGCTACCAGGATCATCCTTGCCTTATTCCTTCTGACCTTGAGGAGCACCTTGTGGAGCATGGGAAGTTGAAGAAGGCATAGAAGAGGCCTGGGGTCCACAGCCTCAAGAAGGCATCCCCTACAGCGAGACCTGCTGAGGGGGGGGGGCTGCCATGAAATGGCCTCATCTTGGTGTTCTCCCTGGAGGTGAGCAGGTCCACCTGATGGGTGCCCCAGTGGGAGAACAGGCTGTGAGCAACCTCTGGATGGAGAGTTCACTTGTGGGATGCCTCGCCCACATGGCTGAGGGTGTCCAACAGCTGATTCGAGGATCCTACCATATGGATGGCTAGGACATCTGCCTCCAGTCAGCTCATGAGGGGCCAGACACGGAGCACTTCCCTGCATACAGAGGCTGGGAGTGCATGCGGCCCCGTTTGTTGACGTGGTACATGGTTGTGGTCTTGTCCGCCTGGAACTGAACCACTTGACCCCGAAGGAATGGGAAGAATGCAGCCAGCACCATCTGAACTGCTCAGAGATCCAGCAGGTTGATATGGCATTGGGATTCCTCGGGGGTCCAGAGCCCGTGGACTGTGCGATTCCCCATGTGGGCACCCCAGCCTGTGAGAGCGGTGTCGGTCATGAGGACGACCATCAGCTCAGGGCGGAAAAATGGGATCCCTCCCTGCAGATGCTCAAGGATGGTCCACCACTGGAGGGTGTCAGACATCTTCTGGGTCACAGTGACCACCTGGTTGAAATTACCTTGTCACTAGGACCACTGGCTGGCCAGCTCCCATTGAAGGGGGCGCATATGCCACCGGGCCCACTGGACCACGATAGTGCAGGCCACCATGTAACCCAGAAGTCGCAGGAAGTCCTGTGAGGGCATGTGTTCCGACTCTGACTCATTGACCAGGAGGCCAAGGCTGATGCAGGTTTGGAGGGCCAGATCTCTGGACCCCTCCACCTCCAATCTGGAGGGACTGGCTAGAAGCTATTCATCGAGATAGGGGTACACTGACCCCTCGATGCTGAAGTTGGGCCGCCACCACTGCAATGCATTTGGTGAAGACCCTAGGGGCCAATGACCGGCCGAACAGCATGGCTTGGAACTCAGAGGGTACCCTCCACTCCGAAGCAGAGGAACCTTCAGTGGGACAGACAAATTGGAACGTGAAAGAATGCATCCTGGAGATCCAGTGAGCATAACCACATGTCCTGCTCGAAGGATGGTATGATCTGAGACAGAGTTACCATCCAAAAGGTGCATGACCTGAGAAACTGATTCAGGTCATGCAGGTCTACAGTAGAATGAGCACCAGCCCCTCATCCGTTTTAGGACCAGGAAGTACCTGGAAACGAACCCTGAGTTGACTGGTGGGTCTGCAACTCTGACCACTACCTCCTTGCGGAGGAGTTGGGCATTGTAGTCTCTGAAAGCCAACCGAGTACGGGTGGATACCTTTTCCTCCCATGGGACTTGGCTTGGGGGTTACTGCTCGAATTCCAGAGGCAGATCCTGGCCGATCACCTCCAGAACCCACCTGTCCGTTGTGACAGTGGACAAGGTGGAAATAAAGTGGTGGCGCCGGCCCCCCACGGGTGGACCCAGAGTGGTCGTGGCGGGTATGGGGTTGGCTGCCCCATCCAGTCACTACGTAGGCTTGGAGGATGAAGAGCCGGCTGCGGGGCCACTGGAACCTCTACTTCCAGGCTTACAGTGCGCCAAAGCCCCAGGCTTGGACTGAGAGCGCCAAGATTGAGCCTGCTGCTGTTGCTGCCCAGTTTCATACTGGGACTGCTTGGTCACGGGGCAGAAGGTATAAAGTGCTTTTTCTGAGGTTCTTTAGAACTCTGGGGTTCTTTTTGGGCAGAAGTAATTGAGTCCAAGGTGGTGTTGGACTCCTTAATACGTTGATGGTGACCATCGATCCCTGGACCAAACAAGTCGGTACACAAGAAGGGAACGGCTACCAGTTTATGCTGGATGTCTGCCATAAAGTTCGACACCCGCAGGCAAGCCCTGCGGTGCATGGCGACTGCAGCCACTGCTGAGTGGGTACAAGAATCCCCAATATCCAAGGCCATCTGGAGCTGCTGTTTAGCAACAGCTTAGCCCTGATCACGGACCTGCTTGACCGTGGTCTGAAGGTCCATGGGGAGATTAGGAAGTACCTCATCCAGGGAGCCCAGAAGGGCATGGGAAAAGTGTGCCATGATAGCAGCTGAACTCACCTGTCTAAGACCAAGCAGCACAGACTTTCCTGGCTGAATGGTCCAATTTTTTGGAATCTTTATCCAGAGGTCTATCCATGTCTCCTGAATTGCCCAAGTGCCGGAATACAGATTCAGTCACCAAACCCTTAGCCAAGGGGTGCTGTGTAAACCCCGAAGGGGCGCTGATGGAGACCGTGTATTTGCGGGCCATACAAGCAGAAGGCGCAGGGCAGGAGGCTGGATGCAGCCAGAGCTCCAAGGCCAGACCAACTATAGCCTCGGGCACTGGCAAGGCCTCAGATGGAGAATCCCCTTTCCTGAGGATATCAGTTAAGGGGTATTCGGCCCATTATTCAGTGGGCTCCAATGGCATCCCCACTGATTCAGAGACGAGATAGAGGATGCCTGTGAAGGATGTAGGATCCTCCTCCATTGACAGACTCATTGAATCGCCACCACAGGGACATGAGTGAAGGTCCGAATCCTCAGACCCGGAGTCCTCGAAAAGTAGCCGACCACCTGAGTTGCTGTCAACCTGCTGTGGATGGCCAGGGGTGAGGGTGACTGACAGCCTGCACGGGAGATCCTTATCAGGTAGAGACTCCTAGGCAGAAGCCTCTGAGGAAGACTGCTTGGTGGCAGCTCCACTAAAATAGGCAGAGAAGACAGCTAAGGCCGAGCCGTGAGGGTTTTTTATCAGCTCCACGGGTGGAGGAACAGTGTTGACCGGCTCCAGAGAAGTCAGCGTCAGCCTACAGGGTGACAGCCAGGTGATGGCTGGAGTCAAAGCTGGGGTCGACTACGGACAAGTGATCATTAGCTGTTGCCACACAATATCCTCGTAGCAATGACGCAACTTGCGTCAAAGCCTCTCCTTACCAGAGGAGGATGAAGACGAAGTGGCAGCGTCACCACTTCTTGGAGCACTACTTACGGGATTTCCTCAGCCTTTCAGTCGAGGGGATCAGATATCTAGAAGATGACTGCTGGGGCTTCTTGGAAGGAGTTGGGGAGAACCACGGCTCCTCCAGATCAGGGACTGTGACCAAGGGTGGAGCATCAGCTAGCTGGGTCTCCTCGATTGGTAGGACTAGAGTCCTAAACAAGGAACTGTCAGCCTCAGTCGACAATGGGTCGACAGGGGTTGATGAAAATTTTGACCTGGTCATCGTCCCATGTGTGAGCCGTCTGGCCTGACGGGGGTACCGTGAAGCCAGCAGCCAAGGCCGCAATTTCAACCGAACTCTAAATAGGAGACTCCTGTGACTGAGATCTCTCTCTGTCCCAACAGCATAGCTGGGAAGATTCCTCTCTTGGCTCTGTCCTTTTTACGGGACCAGGAGGTATGCGAACCCAATAGGCCCCCCCCTTTAGTAGGGAGCAACTGGCACATCTCTTTGAAGGAACCAGAGAATGAGGTGCACAGTTTGAGTGGAAAAAAAAAAGACTGACAATGAGGAGGATTGTTCGGCGGCACAAGCTGCCCTCCTCCTCAAAGGCTTTCATCCACTCCAACTGGTTGGCAGATCTTGCAGCCGCAGAGACCACATGATGGGCATCCTTAGATTTGACTGGCGGGTGACGTTTTTCCTGTCATCCCAGCTGAACAGGTGCAAGGCGATTGTTGAGCATCTGAGGGTGGAAGGTGCAGCAGAGATTGCAGGCCTGAGGGTCATGCGTATGGCCCAGGCAGTAGACTCATGTGGAATGCGGATCAGTGCGGGACATTTTCTGTCCGCAGGGACACCAGCAGAACCCAGGCAAGGGACTTGTCCTCCATCGTGGTCGCGATAACGAACTGTCAAGGAGATGCTCCAACAAGCTTTAATTTCGGTATTTTAGCCAAAGTTTTGAACACCAGGGCATCCTCAACATGGAGTGTAAGGAGAGAACCTGCATCTTCCAAGAAGAAAGGAAGATCTGGTATCATGGGGTGGAGCAGAGGCATATACCACGGGGGTTGGAGAAGCCAGCTTTTAGACCTTCCGGCAAAATTTAAGGGGAAAGAGACTTGCCAACAAGTGTGGATAAGAACATATCTACATCCCTAGAACTACTTCTGTATGACCCTGAGCAAGTCACTTAACCTCCCAAGGCTTCAGTCCTCCCAGATGTAATATGGGTAGAAGCAGAACTACTACTGAGAATGGACGTTGCATCTCAGCTGGCATTCAACCCAGCTGTGATGCAATAACATTTCTCAGTGGTGTTCTGCTTCATCCCATTTTATTGTTGGGTGGAACAAAGCACTATGAGGTTAATTTAATAAAGAGCTTAAGCAAGTCATGGGCTTGCCTTGCACCATATCTGCATGGACCCATGGTGCTTCCTTACAGAACTGTGATCATGTACAAAATTAAAATTCAAGTTAAAGACGGTTAATACATTTAATCTATAGGTGGGACCAAATTTATTTATCAAGTAATTATGATTAAATTCAGCCAGCAGCTGAGCCGATCTGATCACTGACCAAAATACTAACAAGGAACCGGGCAGAACAACATTTATTTATCAAGTTAGTTATGGACCGGGTGATTAAATTTACCTAGTCAACCTCATCACTAATCAGAGTCCATCGGACTACTACTAGGACTGACTGGACTGTCCGGGACCAATTCTTCTCAGATGCAGACTGAACAGAATTGGAATACCATTAACAATGAAGAACAAACAAGAGTCTGAATGAATGCCTTTTGGTTTTCTTTCAATTATGTTGGAGATGCACAGATGGGGTCAGGGCCAAGGGGATGGCGCCGAGGGACCTTTAGTAACAACATGTTTGCACAGTAGTGTAGTCTTGTCACAGCTGAGCCCACCTGGCGGCTGTCCATGCCATTTCCAGCATTAACTCATCTAGTCCACACAAAAACCAGCAGCTGCCCTGGCCCCTGCTGAGTGAGAGTAGCAGTCCAACAGAGATACCGCTTTAAAACTAACTGCCCTACTACCCTAGCTAGCTATTCCCCATCTTTTCTTTTCCCCAACCAGTGAATTTTCTTCTTCATAGGCACCGGCTTGGATTCGCTAACCCCCAAAAAAAAAAAATTAACTTTTTTTTCTTCTTCAGAGTCTGACAGTCCAAAAGATACAGATTTAAACTGCCGCACTACCCTAGCTAGCTATTCCCTCTCCCTGCGTCTTCCTAACCTGTGACTATCGGATCAGGATTCATTAAAAAAAAAAAAAAGTTTTATTTTCTCTTAGGAGTCCGACTGAGCCAGACCATGGACCAAAACACTAGGAGTTTAAGTGACAGTCACACAGCAAGTAAGTGGCTTTGGTGGCATTTGAACTTGGGTTTCCTTGTTCCTAGGTCTGTACTTAACCACTACACCAAATAAATGAAAGCACTGCAACATATTAAACTGGAATGGCCCCTCAATCCTTCGGTTTTCTTTCCAGCTCGGCATACAGACTATCCGCTGTTACAACAGTACTGCTGTCAGAGTAGAGTTCCTTGTCTAGCAATGGTATTCCATGCATCATACGTGAGGGAATTCAAATTCCTTTAAAATAAGTCTCTGTGGCAACATTTTGACAATAGAACTGGCAATAACAAGTGACAACCATTTATATAACTCAGCTATGCAGCACTGGAATTCAACTTCACTGTTCCAATGATTGTGGGAAACCAAAATTGTTTAAATCTACAGAGTTTTTTTTTATCAATCAAGTATAGTAAATCACTGAGTTTTTTGTCATTGTATTTAGAAAAGAATACTGGATTATGTTCACCCTTCATAAAAAATATGAGTTGTCAATTGGGTAGTCCATAACATTTAACACAATACCTCTCTTAGCCACCACAAAGAAAAAGTCACCTCCTAAAATCCCAGATCCTACTGAGGGCTGTGGTGGTGTTGCACTCTATTTACAACAGCCCCTTCAGTGAAAGCACGACTAGCAGGTTCAGCAGGATACCCCCTTTTCTCATAAGGGAATAACTGCACCCCTCCATACACTGTTACCAATGGTGATGGTATATTCCTGCAGTAGAAGGTCTCTCATTCCTTCTTTAGATGGCCCACTGGACACTCACTGCTGGGGGTGGAATGGATTCAATCTCTCAAAATCCTCTTCAAGAAAATGCCTTCCAGCATCTAACATCATAAAGTGCATGCAATGGGATGTCAGGTGCTCAATGGGATTTCTTTATCAGATTATTCAGATCTCCATGTCAAACCCCTTGCAGGATCTGTTGTCATGCTGCACATATGATTTCTAACACTGGAAGAGATTTTCTTGAAGCACACACTAAAGGATCACATGATTGTCACCCCAAATTGGAAAGTGCCCAGGAGAAGCCACTGGTGAGGGAACAGAGGAGAAGGAAATACTGACAAGTCACTAGTACACTACAAAAAACAAGGCCCCAGCACCAACTCTCTGTGACTTTCTGCAATGCCAGGACATGCTCGGGGGCTGATGGTGTCCAGATGCCGCAGCTCCTCCTCTGTGATCTGCCAGAGTTCTCCCGGGCCAGACCCACTGCTGCTTTCCCTACCACCAACCACCTTGATTCTGCACACTTCCTCTGGGCTTCTTCTGGTAGTCCTTGGCTGGACTCCCGCTCCCAGTCCTGCTGCTGCTACAGTGGGTTTTGAGCCTAATTTGGTCTGCCGTTGAAAAAAAAAAAAAATAAAATAAATAAAATAATAGGGAGTGCAGTTTGTGCCACTGGGAGACTGGGCATCCACAGTGTCACTATGAGGTTTTTTTTTTTTGGGGAGAGTAGAGACGCTATGTCATCCTTGACCGACCTCCGGTTCTTCCTGTCATCCTTGGCTGGGGACCCCCACCATGCTGCCGCCATGGGGTTTGAGACCCTTGTGTAGTCTGCAGCAAAAGGAAAACAACCCCCAAAAAAAGTGCGGCTTGCGACACTGGGGGATTGAGCACCCCCAGTGTCGGTACGATGTTTTGGAGGGGACAGGACACTGGGGGATTCAATCAATCTTTACTGTACCAGGAGAAAGCACCATTGAGAGAACTCATTTACAGGGTTGTCCTGGGGTACACTGATAAACAGGATAACAATATTACATAAAAAGAAGACCAGACAATATCAACAGATGGTCAAAATATAAAAGTATGCATGGAAGTTACATGGCAACACAACAATAATAAGACTAGGAATCATCTACCACATACTACATAATCAATCAGCTGGTCAAGCGCCAATAGTTGATATGACAAAAGTAGTCAACTACAGTAACAGATCAGGTGATATCCATGGGAACAAAATAATAGAGGGAAAAGAAAAATGTAGTAAGAGCAGGTGTAAGGAGGTAGCAAGCAAGGACGGAGGGGATGGGAGACAGTGCGAGCATGTGGAAGGGACAGCAGGTGAAAGCTGAAGGGGTGAGAGAAGGGAAAATCAGACAGATAAGAGGGGATGGTTATCATTAGTTGTGTCAGGTCATATACAAAAGGACAATGTTAGGAGAAGCAGGTACAAATTTCCTTAAGGGAGTGGCTCAGCTGAGTCTTACAAACAGACAGCCCTGTTAGATTTGGGAGTTTTATAACACTTTGTAAGATGTTCCAGAGGGTAGGAAGGGCATGGCTTATGAAGGCCTTTCTAAATCATGTCCTGATTCTGGGGATGTCAAGCAAAAGTATCGTCAAAGCAAATAAGGACACTCAGAAGAAGGTAGAGAGATCTGGGACATAACTGGGAAGCTTGTTAGTGCAGGCTCAAAGTCCAAAGAGTGGCTTTTTTTAGTCTAATTTTCAGCAACTGCCACCCAATTTGAGCATAGAGGGCACAGTGATGTGTACTGTAGGGGGTGTTCATAATGAAACAGATGGCCCTGTGGTATAGCATATCCAGCTTGGCCAGGGAAGCCAATGTGCAATGACCATAAATAAAGTCCACAAAATCCATCAGCGGAAGAAACGTAGACTGCACTAGTCTTTCTAGCATCATGGTTTAGGAGGCGCTTGATACGACAGAAGATGCCTAGCCTTTGCTTTAGTTTGTTGGACAGTTCTTCTAGATGAACTGCAAAGGAAAGCTTACAGGCAAGCCAGAATCCCAAGTATTAAAACATATCCATTATTTCAAGTTACTCCCCCAGTAAGGTTCAGATCTGGATTGTGTCTGCTAAGGAGGGGATAGTCCCTGTGGGGGCCAGAGGTGAAAGAAACATGGCTTTGGTCTTTTTTGCGTTGAAAGGCGGTTTCAGGTGGAGGAGACTGTGCTGAAGAATGTTGAAATCATGTTATAAGTCCATACACGCCAGTTTGAGTGAATTTCTGGCAACAGAGCACGGTATCATCCGCAAAGAGGTGGACACTGACTTTGTTAAGTCTGGAATTAATATCATTAATGTAAATGGCAAAAAGTAGTGGCCCCAGTATCGAGCCTTGTGGGACACCTCTGTGCAGGATCCTTGGCAGGGGGCGGGACTTTACTTGTTGCCTGCCAACGAGGTAGCTATTCAATGATTTTACAGATATGTTGTCAAGCCTGATGTTGGGTAACATGGCTAGGAGACTGTCATGATCTACCGTGTTGAATGCCTTACTCAAGTCCAGAAATAATGCACAGACATATTTTTTTTCAGCATCCGATGTGACTTGCAGTTGTTTGTCACTTTTTGCCAGTGTGGTGGTAGTACTGTGATTTGGCCTAAAGCCTGACTGGAGTGGGTTGAGAACGTTGTGTGATTCAAGAAATGCTCTTAGCTGGTTAACGACTTTCTCAAGGAGTTTAGATATGATTAGTAATAGGGATATGGGCAGATAATTATTGAGCTCACAGAGATTGCCAGATCTGAAAAGTGGAATAACATGCGCTATTTTCCATGGCTGAGCAAGGACACCTTGGGAGAGGGACAGGTTAAGAAGGTGGGTGATGGGAGCAGGCAGTAACCCACCTTTTAAAAAGAAAGGTTCAATTTGGTCAGCGCTAGCACTTTTTTTTTTTTTTTTTAGTATCCAGGGCCAAGAGGAAGTCTTCGACCTGACTGAATGAGACTGGACTAAAGGAAAGCTTGCAAGGACACCCGGGGGTAGAAAATAGTAAGGTGGGGGCAGACCCAACCAATTGGTCAAGTAATCTGCATGCAGAAGAGGTGTCGAAAGCTAACCCAGTGTTAGCAAAGTAGTTGTTTAGCTGTGCTAGAATGTCCTGTTCATTAGTTAGGGTGATGTTGTTGTAAACGACTTTGGTGGGTAGAGATGACAAGGGGCTATGACCCTAGATATCCTTCAATATCTGCCAGAACTTGGTGGCATTATTTTTAGATGACTCTAGGGCTGATTGAAAATGATTAGCTTTAGCAATTCTTGTAAGTCTGGTGCAATGGTTTCTGGTTGCCCTAAAGGCCGCCCAGTCGGCAGGCAGTTTGGTTTTGTGTGCCTTCTTCCATGGGGCATCTCTGGTGTGTATTGCAGACTTAAGGGAAGGAGTGAATCATGGACAAGATCTTTTACTAATTTTACATTTGACTCGGGGGTCATCCTTGTCTATAAACAACAATACAAGATTGTTAAAAGTAGAACAGGCCTCAGATATAGATTGGGCAAGACAGAAATCTTGTCATCTAATCAAGGCTAAATGTGATAAAAAAGGCTGCAGGTTTAAAATTGTGGAAGCTCCTTTTGAAAGTGAATTTGGGTGGAGGGGTAGATTTAGGAGTGGCCCTTATGCATGCCACAGCCCTATGGCCTATATCATTGTGAAAGACCCTGGTGTATGCACATTTGTGTGGCTTGTTGACTAGAATTAGGTCTAAGAGCCATTGGCTGTTTTTTTTTTGTATTGGGTCTAGTGAGCTCCTGGATAAGCTGTGAGAGGCCATAGGTATCACGGAAGTCCCAGAGAGGTTTTGAGCATGGACTAACCAACTGAGGTTGAGGTCACCCAGAATGACAGACTTCGTGATAGATGCTTCAAGCAATTTACTCATGCGAGACAGTATGTCAAGGCCCCCTGATAGAGGTCTAGAGCAGCCTGTGCTAAGAAGAGACTCATCCGAAGGCAGGGACAATTTTAGTGTCAGGCTTTCAAACCCTTTAGGCACTCATGAGGAGTCTGATGGACACCGCTAATTTGTCCAAAAGATAGACAGTGACTCCCCCACCCCTACTACCTCCATCAGTTATACAGACATTGTACGAGGGAATATTAATGGCTTAATCAGGTCCGTGTACAGATTTTAAGCCAGGATTCCGAAATCACTAGGATGTCAGGTTGAGTGTGAAAGGCCCAGGCTTGGATTAGATCAAGTTTTTTCAGAATACTATATGCATTCATATGTAAGAAGCTTAGCCATTTTAGTTGCAGGAAGTCAGAGGGCACAATTGGTGATGGAGGTGGGGTTTAACTCAACATTTCCAGAGCAAAGCAGCAGTAGAAGAAGGAGCTTCCTGAGGCTGCTGAAGATGAATTTAAGGAGTAGGCACCGCCCCTTTTTACAGAGGGGTGAGGGAGTGTTGAGCCGGAGTTGCAGGAATGAACAGAGGAGGCGTAAAGTGCAATCTTAGCTGGGATAACTGTGGTGTGTGGAGTTAATAGGTTTGGAGCCGATTTCAGGTCATGGTCTGCACTCCCCAAGGAGTGGGCACCCCCCAGTGTCACTATGGGGGGAGGGGTCATGATGGCAACACTCAAGAGTGCACCCTGTTCCATCAGCACTGTGTAACAGTGCAGTGCTGTGGTCCATAGGAACAACATGGGCTGAGGCTACTGTGATGCAATCCAACATGTTTGTTCGGAAGGAATGCAGAGTCCTTTTTCCCCCCAAGTTATCATAAAAAGGACTGCAGGGCTATGCCCACTGCAGCCCTAAAAATCCCCTGCACCTTTCCAAATCTACAACATTTACTCCATCTTGCTCCTGTTACAGGACCTGCAGCCGCTACTGCAGGCTCACACTGAACACACACTCCTCTCCAGCACAATTTAATTAGCCTACTTTTATTTATGTAGTTGAAAATTAATAATCACAGAAGACGCACTGAGCTGAGGCTCATTTCCAAGTGAGACCTGGGAAAGGGAACAGGTGATGTAATCAAAATGTATATGTGTGTATATATGTTATATGTGTGTATATATATATATATATATATATATATATACACACACAACACACACACACACACACACACACACACACACACACACACACACACAAACACACACACACACACATATATATATATATATATATACATACATACATACATACATATACACACACAGTAACGTTAACAGGTAAAAATAAAGAGCAGTCAACGTACAGTATGACACACTACAAGTGAAAATAAAGCAACAAGGCACAATAAGCAGTAATAATGTACCAAGAGAGACAGCACAGGGGAATGATGGCAGCACTGAGGAGGTAGAGAGCCAGACCATGGCAGAATCTAGGAGTCCCCCTGACAACATGGACAGTAAGGGCTCCAAACAAGGGATAAGGATGACATGAGTGGGTGGTGAAAGGTTTCAGCTGGTGCACGAAGGAGCCAGGAGAGGCAGAGAGAGGAGAGGAGAGGTGTAGGTTCCAGATTGAGAGAATGCAACAGAAGGCCAAGCACCCACCAGAGGCGTGGGGATATGGAATGGAGAAGATGCAGTGATCCCTGGATCGAAATGAGCGTGCGGCAGGAGATGGGAGAGAGGAGTAAGAAATGGAAGGATGGAAGGGACCAAATCAGTATCTGGAGATGAAGAAAGTGAAGTAGGGCCTGGCAATATGAGGGTAGGGAGGCGTAGAGGGAGCAGTGGTGAATTTGAGGGGGGTTGGTAGCAAAGCGGCAAAATGCATCACAGTGTGTCCAGTTTGGCAAGGGAAGTGGATGGGACAGTGCCACAGACCACATCCACACAGTCAAAGACTGGGAGCACCATTTTGGTTAACAAGCTCTCAGCAGGCATACAGAGACCAGCAGTCTGTTATGGTACAGTTTGGGGCACAGCTTGGCACAGATGGCATTAATGTGGGTAGAGTAGTCAAGCTTACTGTCTAATCACACACACACACACTGTGGTACTTCAAAGACTGAACCATTTCAAGGGGGTCCCATCCAAGGTGGAGAAGACTGGGAAAGAGGAGGGTCTGGCCACTTTCTGGCTGCTGCTGAAGGTCATGAATTTTTTTTTTTTTTTTTGTCGACCCAGAGTTGGTTTGAGTAGAACCAGCACGGGGCATTATGGAGGTCTTGTTGGAGCAAGCCGTCCACTGTTGCAGCAGAGTATGGAGGTGAAGAGGGCTCATCTGCATATAAGTGAATATGCAATGTGGCACAGATAGAGGGAAGGTTGTTGAGAAAAATGAAGAAGATGATGAAACCCAGGATGGAGCACTGCGGGACCCCAGCCTGTGTCGGTAGAGGAGGTAACAGGATGCCTCCAACCTGTACCGACTGTTGATGATCCATGAGGTAGGAACAGAACCATTCAATAGCAGGAGCTGAGAGGCCAGCAGAACTCAGCTTGTCCAGGAGCAGTGGATGGGCTATCAAATCAAAGGCTTTGGCCAGATCGATGAAAATGTTATGGTTATGTGCCCCCCATCCATCCCCAGAGAAGACAGTCAATAACATGCAGCAGGGGACTTCCGGTGACGTCAGAACTCGCTATGGCAGCTTGATCCACTTGCTCCAGCCCTCACCGAGCAAAATCCAAATCAATCGCCCTGAAAAGGATGTCATCCCCAGCTAAATTTAGAAGGAACAAAGCGGGGAAGCTTCACTTAACACCAGCACAAAAGTTAAAAGCCCTCCTGCAAGTGAAAGAGGAGGAAGTCTTACCCGAAATGGAAGCAGCTGGGGGGCCGAGCTAAGCTGGGCCGCACAGCAGCTTTTATGGAGAGTGAGCTTGTTGAAACGACATCAAACAGACAGCGTACAGTGACCAAAATCAACTCAGTGACTATCTGAACTCCCGATCTGACCTAAGCAGGATAGAACATAGAACAGAACAGATGGAGTTATTCTACAAACGTCTCAGAACAGACTGACCTCCAAGACCGGCTCTGCTGTACCTGCTGGCCTGAGACCCATGAAAGTTAACTCCATAAGCTAAGTGACCTTGAAGGTAGAAGCAGAAGACAAAATCTCAGAATACACCAATACCTGAAGGGCTTGAAAATGGTACGACCAACACTATACCATTCATCCAAGACCTGCTCCGAACAGCTATAGACCTACCTGAGGGCCTGGACCTCGGCCTGGATCGTGCACATCGCTCGCTGGCCCCAAAATCAAACAATTCAGAGGCCAGGCCAAGATCCTTTATAAACCGTTTCACTAAATATGAGAACAAGGAGGAAGTGCTCAGGAAAGCGTGGGCACAGAGCCCTCTGGAGTTTAAAGGTCATAAAATTTATGTAGATAATGACTAATCGACGGAGGTCCAGGAAGATGTTATGGCCGATTGTAAAAGCATTAAAGGTGAAAAATATTAAGGCTCAGATACTATTCCCAGCAAGACTGAAGATCACTTCAGAACAAGGTACAAAAGTCTTTAAGGATCTCCTCTCTGCTGCCCCATTTCTGGGAGACTTTGGAATCACGACCCCCCCCCCCCATGGCAAAAGAAAGACTCGAGAGGGATCTACTGAATTCAGCGTGGTCCGTGGCAAAGAAAGGTGTTCATAGGCCCAGCTCCTTGACGCGACAGACGTAGACCTCTTTGCGAGCAGACATTGGGGAAATGTTGAAGAAATTAGGCGATCCCGCCCTAATGAACAAGGATGCCTCCCCATCTGAAAAAAAAAAAACAGGAGTCAGATGTAGCAGAGGTTCTTTCACCCTTGTACCATGTGACTACCTGAAAAAACGGCCAATGAAAGGTAAGGCTCACAAAGGCCCCCCCCCCGAGGCCTGAGACTCGTGGTGAATTGCCCCGCTATGAACTAAAGGATCCAAGGGTCCTAGAGATCCTTAGCACTTATAACTTATATGGACTGCCTCATCCACCCCCTCCCATCTCTCTAACATGTGGGGTCCACAGTGAGTAAAAACACTTAAAGACAATGGCCGGAACTTGACACTTTACTTAGAGCTCCCTATTCCTATCTTTTGTTACTTAATAGTTTCTCCCAAAGTGTTTATAACTAGAGATAAAATGAAGGTTGCTCCGTTTTACGAGGGCCTAAAAGTCCCGCTCTGGGTGGATTACCCTGAGAAGAGGGGCACAATTTACTTTAATTGATTCCATTATATCCGCCTAGAGAAATATATTCGCTCAGTAAATTGTAGATTTCTTGGGGGAGGGGGAATGGCACAGCTGGGAGGGAACAGAATGCTCATTTGGACATACTTGATCAGTAAAACGCACATGTCATACGCTATTTATGCGATGCTTAATCGATCATGTAAGAGGCCGGATAGGGCTTTGTGTGTATGTGTGCATATACTTAAAATGTCTAAATGTTGTCTGAAGATCATTTGGTATGACGATACATATCAACTAATAATCTGTCGTTCAGTCTATTCCTTTGTGAGAACACACACGCTGATGGGAGGGTTACATCCCCGTTCCGGATCCTCACATGTTGGGCCCAGAGGGGACCCGGGACAGTGCCCTAGGCTAGGCCAAAACAGTGCACGGTAGGTTGAGCCCCATACAAGCCAGTCTGAACTGATCTCCACTTCCCATGGGGAACAACTGGCTGACGAGTCTAGGAGCATAATCGGGGGCCTCTCCCTCACCCTTCCAAATCACCGAAGGGGAGACACCGTGAGGAGGCCGCAGCTTGTTTGCCTACCTCTTAAGGAGGAAAAATGCGATGATGGGGTATCTGGAACTGAAAGGACTCCTTAACCTGAAAAAGGAACACCATTGACAATAAGGGCATAGTAGAATAAAAATCGGGGCAAACTGCAGGCATACAATGAGGTAAGGTAATTTTATCTCCCTTTCAATATGCATGTTGTGTAAGCTCGGGTGTTTGGGCGATGGGCACAGTGGATGACCCTGCCTTCTCCCCTCCTTAATTTCATCTCTGACAGAAGGGGAAGGGAACATATTCCTGGGAATACCAGGACCCTTTGGAGATCACTCATTGAACTTTGGAGTGCTCCTTACTGTTCTGTTATCACAGACACCCCTTCGCTGGTAAACATTGACCAGTGTCTCCTTGGAAGTCACCTGCACATAGTAAGGGGAACCAGGCAGAGAGGAATCCCTGCTGACGTAACCCAGCACTTAATTTAACTCTCGGCTCGAAGAAATATGAAGCCGGAGCAAAAGGTTCATTGTTACAAAATAGTTATGAGTTACTTATATCGTTATGTTAGAAGTTATTACTATTTTAGAAAAATTCTGCAGTTTATACAGTACACTTAGGTAAAATGTCAGGGCAGAAGGACTACAGGCTTTGGGAACAGAATGACCTATCTGACTGGCTAGATAATGGCTAGTAATGCCACAAAATTTCTATCTTTGAATGTAAACGTGTCGTCAAGCCCAGTAAAGAGGAAAAGGATTCAAAACTTTTTAGCATCTCAGGGTTGTGCGGGCATCTTTTTACAGGAGACTCATCTTTCCCCTATAGAAACTCAGAAACTTAAATGCAAATCCTTCCCGGAGATATATGCATCTTCCCTCCCAGAGGGCAGAAAGAGGTGGGGTAGCGATCTTGCTATCAGCTAAACTGCACTTCCAACAACAGGAGATGATAGAGGACCCAAAAGCTAGGTTCATTATGATGGTAGGGACCATCCAAGATACATCGGTAACCTTAGTCAACGTTTATATCCCTCCAGGGTCTTCATTTCGAATATACTCGAATATCCTTCAGATGGTGGCAGAAAGGGCCAGAGGGGTGTTAATCATGGGAGGTGACTGGAATATAGTCTTAAATAGAGCCTTAGACTCAACCTCCAAGATTCCGAAACTTCTTAGAACCCAGCTGCAGCAGATGGGTCTATGTGATACCTGGAGAGAGAAATACCCCAAAGCTCGGGAATACAAATGTGTTTCTCCCAGATTTAAGGTCTTCTCCAGATTGGACATGTTCTTTACTTTCCAGAGGGACCTGAATAGATTCACATCTATGTGGGTGGGTACAACCATCCTCTCCGATCATAGTCCTATACTTATGGAGGTGGAGCTGGAACTGTCTAAACAGACAACGCATTGGAGACTGAATGTTTCCATATTGCAGGATAAATGGATCATGAAGGAACTTAGAGACTTCATGCAGATTACATTAACCGAAAATATGAAACAAGAAGTTTCTCCACAAATACTGTGGGATACTATTAAAGCTTCCCTCAGAGGCAAAATAATCGCAATAACATCTCGTAAAAAATTGGAATTAAAACAAAACCAACAGAAATTAATAACACAAATTAAAGAGCTTGAAACAGCCCAGAAGACTAAATGGAAGAAATCAGGGAAAGGGACCTACAGAAGTGTAGGGAGTCATTACATAACCTTCAAAAATAGAAGTAGAAAAAGCCCTACCTTACTTAAAACAAAAATATTACGAAGGCAGACCCCAAGGCACCAAATTATTGGCATGTGGACTGCGACACTTTGCAGCCAAAGCTGTTATAACTAAAATAACTTCGCCCCGCACTGGCCAACTTGCCAGACAGACGTCCCAGATTGCTGATTCATTTGTAGAGTATTATTCTAACTTATATAGGACAATGAAGAACACCTCCAAACAGGACAAACTTAATTACCTAAACTCCATCCCCTTCCCCGTCCTGCCCCCGGACATAGCTCAAACCTTAATGAGGCCCATCACCCAGGAAGAAATCTCTCTTGTAATTAAGAAGCTTAAAAACGGCCAAATGCCCAGGCCCAGATGAATTCGGTCCTGAGTTTTATAAAACCTTAGCCCCAGAGATTGTGCCCCTTCTCCACAAGGCCTTTTCAGATATCTGGGCGAGGGGAGGACCCCCTCCCCCCTCCTGGCAATACGCCACTATCACGATTTTACATAAGGAAGGCAAAGACCCCTCGAAATGCGAATCCTACTGACCTATATCCCTACTGAATCAGGACTATAAAATATTTACTTCTATAATAGCAGAAAGAATTAACCCCCTTCTTCCAGAAATGGTCCACCCGGACCAATCGGGTTTTGTGACGGGCAGACAAGCACCTGATGGTGTGCATTCGGCCCTGAACATAATAGATAAGATCCAACTATCACGGACTCCCTCTTGTATATTGAGTTTAGACGCCGAAAAGGCCTTTGATAAGGTCTCATGGGACTTCCTGTTCTCGGCCCTTGAACACAGGGGATTCCCTGAACAATTTATTGGTATCATAAGATCCCTATATACAGGGCCCCAGGCTTATGTCAGAGTAAATGGGGGACTGTCCAGAAGATTTTCCCTGGGTAGAGAAACCAGTCAGGGCTGCCCCCTCTCCCTTCTTCTTTTTGTACTGTATATTGAACCCCTAGCTGAGGCCATTAGAAGGGCACAGGAAGTATAGGGAATAGAGGTGGGAGGGACCCAAAAGAAAATTGTATTATATGCTGACGATGTGTTGCTGACACTATCTCAGCCACATAAATCTATAGGACAAGCATGGTCTATTCTGGAATGCTTTGGGAAGCATGCAGGCTACTCCCTTAACAAATGAAAAACAGAGGTCTTGAGTTTTTTCTTTAATCCCCCAGCGGATAGCCGCAGACTTTTACCCCTCAATTGGGCAGCTGAAGAGATTAAATATCTGGGAATACACATGACCAAACACCCATCTAAACTGTTCAAAGCGAACTATAACCCCTTAATTAACTCCCTGAAGAGAGAGACGTTGAGAAATGGTCCCTAATTAACTTGCCCATGTATGTGAGAATCCAAGCCATAACTATGAATCTATTACCTAAATTCTTATACCTATTTCAATGCATACCTCTGTTTATCCATAAATCTGTGTTCGGGGCCTGGAACAGGATGGTCTCTAGATTCATTTGGTCGAATAGAAGACCAAGAATCAAACTAAAAACATTGCAGATGCGGAGGGAAGAGGGGGGTAGATCTTTGCCGGATCTGGAAAACTACTTCTTAGTGGAGCAATTGAAACAGTCTCTTCAGTGGTCCGGTCCTAGCTCCACCTTGAGTTGGAGGGAAATGGAGAGAGGGGAGGAAGAGGGAGAGGGAGAGGGGAGGCTTCCCCTTGAAGATCGGGTGGTCATCCCACAGCTGATTTGCCATCACCCCACCCCTAAATTAAACTCAGTAGGAGAGAGCCTCCGAGCGGTACACAGATTGTGGCAAAAGTACAAACTGTTTCAAATGTTATGGCCCTTTAAAAGAAAGGCCTGGGCGGAAGACTTTCCTCCGAATCGCCTTGACCTTACTTATAAACAGTGGACTAGGCTAGGCCTGTTGTACCTGGGACAGTTTGTGCAAGGAGCCTCTATCCTGGCTTTTGACACCTTGAGGAATAAATCTGGTTTGAGGAACACGGACTTTTTCAGATACCTCCAGGTTCAAACATACATAAATTCCCTCCAGAAAAAAGTGTAAGATTCTGAAGGGGTTGCACCCCTTCTAGAAACTATTAGACAAATAAAGACCTCAACAGATCAGAAAGGCCAAATTTCTGCCTTATATAAAGCTTTTAGAATTATAAAATCGGATCCTCTTATAAAACTTAAAAACAAATGGCAGGAAGAGATGTACCCGGGAGCCCTGCCCCTTAACTGGAATTTAATTTTTAACGTTGCCAGGCTGACTACCAGATCACCCCTCTGGCAAGAATTTGCCTGGAAGGTCAGGCTGCGCTTCTTCTACACCCCTGAGATGCTGAACAAAAAAAACCCCTCCCTCTCGGCCAGCTGCTGGAGAAGATGTGGGGAAGATAAAGCAGGCTACTTACATATTTTCTGGGCCTGCCCCAGGCTGGCCAAGTTCTGGGCTGACATTAAGTCAACAATAAAATAAATATTAGGCATCAACCAACAACTGGAGTGGCACGAAATGATACTGGGGGTCCCACCACAGGGACTTGGGGAGTAGATTCACACTGCCTATGGGCAATTTTAACAGCAGCCACTCTTAAAGCGGTAACCAGAACATGGCTGGGCACAGCCACTCCACAAAAACACGACTGGATCTCGATTATTAAGGGCATAGCCGAATTAGAAGATCTTACCTTTAAATTAAATCAGAAGACACTAATATATATCTAGAGATGGGCCAGATGGACCAACTGGTACTACTCTACTGGGGTAAGAGTGGGGGGGGGGAGCAGGGGTCACTCTTCTGGGCTTGGGAGACCCGTAAATGTAAATGTGTTGGTAATAGGATGAGTGCTAACATAAGGGTTGTCAATAGAGGAGAACACAAAGTTCTTGAATATATAATAATGAAATATGACATGGATGTGTATACAATACTCTAAGACTGTACCTATGATCCCTAAATGTGTAATTAAATTACTGCAGAAACTGAATAAAAATAAAGTTAAAAAAAAAAAATAACATGCAGCAGGGAGGAGACACTGGAATGGTGCTTCTGGAAGCCAGACTGAAAGGGGGTGGGGAGGGAAGTGGGAGGAAGAGAGGAAGTTGGAAATCCTGGAATAGACAAGTTTCTCTTCAGCTTTGCAAGAGAAGGGAGGAGGGAGATAGATTGCAAGTTGCACAGAAGGAGGGATACCCCCCCCTTGTGAAGTGCAAGAACTTTGGAAGTTTTCCAGGACTGAGGAACAGCACGGAGAGAGAGGGAGGGGTAAAGTAGATAAATGAGGGGGGATGCCATGGCAAAGGAGCTGAAAGATGGAGGAGTTTTTTTTTGGGGGGGGCGCTGTTTAGCACCCAACATGGCGGCTGCTTAGTTTCTCTTCCCCACAAGGATAGGATTTAAAAGCTTTAATTTTACCTTCCTCGGGACAGCAGATCATCTAAAAAGGCAAGATTTCTTGTAGTAAGGGCTACTGAAGACAAGAGGAGTCCAAAGAGAGACCAGAAACATACTGCCCAGCATATAGAAGCCTTTCTTTCTACAGCGCCTACATCGAGAGGAATAGGCCCAGGCCCTTCTGTATCGTCCGAGCTACAAATGAGCGATACCCTGAACACCCAGATTATGGCATTGCTACACAAAATCCAAGAGAATGGCGAAGAAACCGATCGTAGATTGGCAGCGGTGGAGTCCAGATTTAATGACCTTGAGGAGAAAGTGGGTGCAACTGCAACAGAGGTACAAGCACTCAAAGCAGAACTGGGTCACTAACAAGCAAAAAATGCTACTTTTGCGCAGGACCCAACTTTTCTCCGGTCTAAGATAGAAGCCCTTGCAAATGCAAAAAGACAATCAAATGTGCATATAATGGGCTTTCCACCGTGATTTGCCTCATCCAATGAAATCCTTACAGCAATAGACAGACTCATTTTTACAGACCTTACCCTATTGCCTGCTGATTCGGGGATTACAGTGATCAGAGCCTTCGCCATTCCTATGCGTTCCAGAAGGGGCCCAGGTAGCACACGTCCTTTGATTGCCATCGCTACGCTCTCAAATTCTGAAAGACGTATTCTGCTTTTGCGGGCTGCTAGACAAAGCAGAGACTTGGTCTGGGAAGGCAGTAAGATCGCCTTTTCCCCTGACATTTCCTCTCAATCCCAGACCAAGAAAAAGGCGTTGCAACTTACGAAGAAACTCCTTTTGGAAAACGGTATTGTGTCCCAACTCCTCTTTCCTGCGAGGCTCCAGATTAAGTGTTCCGGTAAAACCTATATTCTGACAGACCCAGATGCTGCTGCTACTTCGGCTTCCAAATTAATCGAGGATCAAACTAAGGGGAAAAAAGATGATCTGGACTTGAGTTCTGAATCTGACACCAATGACTGAACTTGGGACAGTTTAATGTGATGTTTCCCTATAATGCCAACTTACTCAGAGTAGTAGATATCTGCTTTTTCATTCTGTTTGATCTTTGCTGGAACTTACCATCTCTGATTGCTAAGCCATGTTGGTGCTAATATGTTTGAAGGTTGTTCTAGAATTTCCTGCCTATTAAGGGTCACAATGAATATAGGGGATACATTACCCCACTCAATTTGTGAACTGCAAATTATTTTTTTTAATAACATGTCTCCCTATCTGTTAGCAGGTCTGACATGTGAGATAAGGGTGTTAAGCAACTTAATTGAGCCCAGACAACCTAGTTATTTCCTAGTTTTAGTCTCCCTTGGTAGGATAATCTGCCTCCCTCCATCTTTTAATTCCTACGAGGGGCTGAAATAATGGCAAAATGTTGTGTATGGTATAGGATGAGTGAGAGCGCTAGGTCCTACATTTATTATCGAGCCGGAGAATAACTCCTTTATCTTACTAAGTTGTTAGTCACTAGTACAGAATGCACACGTAATACTGTATACTTTGAGCGTCTGCTGAGCTGTATCTGACTGTGATGTATAACGACTTATCTGCCCTGTATTTTGTGGTATGGTGTATGCTGTACTTTATGAAAAATGGTAAAAAATAAAGTGCAAAAAAAAAAAAAAAAAGAAAGATGGAGGAGTTTAGGAACCAGCTTGTTGGGGCTAGATTTGGACAGGCAAATGGAGGAAAGGGCATGCAGGGTTCCCTGATTAGTAAGAAGGAAGAAATGGAAACCCAGGGAGGGGTGGGGAGAAGGGAGGAGCAGACGGGAGAGGAAAGGAGCCGGGGGGGTGTGTGTGGAGAGGTAGTGCACAAGTAGTGAAGAACTCACTGGAGAGATGCATCAGAGGGAAAAACAGACACTGGTGAACCATTAACCATGAGGACAGGCGGAGCAGACTGGGTAGGAAGGTCAGAAAGGGACTGAATTACCTTCCAGAATGTAGCTGGAATGAAGGCAGTTCTAGAGGTTGGCCTTGAAATTGTGGGATTTCACAGCCTAGACAACCTTAGTACATGAATTTCTAAGTGCTCTGCTGGACAGGAGGTCTGGCAGGGAGTGGGGTAACTTCTAGTGGGCCCAAGGAAGATCATGGGACATGCACCAGTCTGAGTCTGGGGGAGATGGGAAGAGATGAACCTGGATTTTATTGGGGGGGGGGGGTGCTTTTCCCAGACTGACCAAAATTTGGAGTGAAACAGGGAGAGTGCCACGTCAATATCAGGGCAGAGAAGATGGTTGACTAATCTGTTGCAGCTAGGTCGATCAGCACAGCATGGATGTTAATCGTAGGGGCTGGAACAAATGTATCTGGGGAGGAAGTAGGACACCAAATGTCATACAGCAGTCACTGAATGAGTCTGGCAGAATTCCTGCAACCATGCGGTGGGAGTGAGAGAAGAGAACCCAGTCCAAAAGGATGTAGTTGGAGGATCAGGGACTGAGATGTGTCATTTCAGTGATAAGCTGGTAGAGATTAAGGGACTCTGTCCTGAGAGTAGTCTGCCTGGAGGCTGGGAAAAGCCAATTAAGTACTGACCAATATGCTTACCTAAAACTACAGTTAAATGTAGTGAAAATTAGCTAACTGGAAAGATCATGCTTGAATCTCAGATGATGTTGAAAATTATGATCAAACAGCCACTCTTTCACATCAAAGGAGCTCCATTAGTAGCCACGACCAGATCCTTCCCCTGCAGCAGAACTGGAAATAGTACTGAGATTTGTGCCTCATGAGAAGCTCCCCATCTCCAGCATCGCTGATTGGCTGCAGCAGGTCATGTGGTGTGCCAGCAACTTAGACATGCTCAGTGTGTGCACCCTGTAAAATCTGCTGCATCGTGACCCTGAAGTGTGGAAGTGCCAAAGGGAAACTGAATTCTTTCTCTGGTATCTATAACACCAAACTTTATTACATTCAGTGAATGAAAATTATGCATTGGCTCATCCTTCCACAGAGTTAGGCACTAATCATTGGTGGGTAAAAGGAAACAGAGGCAGTCTGAGCAGGCCCATGACATATGATGTCACTGCCCACTATGTGCCTAAGGCACAGGTGGCTCAAAGTTCTAATGTTCTTGCAGGTCCTGGTGCTGGTGGCCCTAGACAAAAGAGTGGGCTCTACGGAAGAGACCTTCAAAAAAGAAGATCTTTTGAAATGCAAACATGAAAATACCCCATATACTGTACTGAAGTGTGAATCTCCGCTTCTTTAGCCACCAACTAAATAATGATTGTCACTCATCAGTTCTTCAGTACACTACAAAAAAATCTCTACTTGATTTCATACTGAATCACTTTTACCGAGTTTTTCATGAAGTTGACATTACCTTCATTCAGCTGTAACAGGTACATTTACTCTTAACAGTCATACAGGAAGACAAAAATTTAAACTGTGCAGTGCTGTCAGCTTGTTTGCGAATTCTCCCACGGTTTAGTCTGACTTTCAGTTTTCTGGCTAATGCACAGCAATCTTGTATAGTTCTAGAAAGACCATCAAATACTAAAAGAAGGTACCTTCTCTCCATATCCTCTGTCCTTGGTCATCATTTCCCGGAGGGTTTGTAAGACTTTAATGCAAAGTTTCTCCTCTTTCTCCTCCAGCAGTTGTTTTGTGTGTTTTATCAACCTGTAAAAACACCACATTTTAACAAATTCTGCTTTGTCAGCTCTTTGCTGTGTCCTTCCAATATCAGGGTATGAATAAAGAAAGGTTCAGATATTTATTCATGGCTTTGACTCCCCAAAGTTTGCAAACAAATTCTGTTTTCTAGAAATAAACCAACTTGCATTTCCCAGACACCCAACACTGAATGTTGCAGCAGTATCCACCTGGAATAAAGTTTTGAAAATATGGGTTACTCACCTATAAAAAACAGTTGCATAAGAACTTACAGTAACAGTAGATTTTCAAGAGAACCTCTTTCACCAGGCCACACCTTTGGAACTATAGCCACCAGGCACTAAGACAACACAGAAATATTTTGCAAGCAGTCAACCAGGAACCGCCCATGATGACATGTCACCATATACATAAATTTGTTTGACCTCTCCCAAGTTCCCACTGGAGATCATACTCAGAGGACCTCACTATAGGGAACCAGAAAAGAACACTGCACTCCACCATAGCAGGTGAGACGGAGAGACGGAAAATGTAGCAATGGGGAGAGCAGCACAAAAATCCTTTGTCAACTCCTAAGGGAGAATGAGGGTGGGACGGCACGGACTGATGAGATTCTCAAACAGATACTCTTATTGTAAATTCTTACATAACTGTTCAATCCTCTGCGAGGATATCTCTCATCAGGCCACACCTTTTGAACAATTCCTAAGCAGTACCAAAAGCTAACAGTCTAAGCAGCTGGAACCTATATGCTTATAATAGTAGGCCTTATAGCACAGCTAGTCCCAAACCCAGCTTGTCTAGGAGAGAACGTCCAAACTGCAGTGCTTAGTGGAAGTGTGGACAGTACTCCAGGTACCAGCTACACAAATCACTGCAATGGAAACATTCTGAAAATAAGCTACAGAAGTGCCCATACCTCTTGTGGAAAAACCACAAACCACATCGGGAAGTTCCTATAATAGAACGTAATACAGTGGATAAGCACTGTTTAGGAACTGGGGTACACACTTTCCCCAGAGCAGATGAAACAAAAATCTTCAAGGACTTCCTGCAGTCCTTCACACAGTGTGTATAGTACCAGAGTATTCAATGCACATTTAAGGTATGGAACAATGCTTCCCCTAGATTGATATGCTCTGGATAACACACTTGTAACCCCTCTACAAATGGGGGTTCCCGAAAAGTCTTCCTTGAGCTTGCCTAAATGCTCACTGCCAGACTGGTGTCCTGCATTTTAGCAGTTTAAATGTATTGCAAGAGAATGCCTGTATTGCCTCTGTGTACCTTCTCTTTAAGAGCTGCCTGGATTGCAGTCATAATTAATCTGGGAGTGAGCTCTGTTAGAATATGTACTTGTTTGCTGATCAATTCTTAGAATAGTAATAATATTGCAGTTTGTCTAACCTGACTTCTTTGAAGCATGGACATTGCTGTTTATCTCTACCATCTTGGTCCTGGACTGCTGAAATGGGTCAATCAGTACCTTTAGGTACTCTAAAATGCAGCCTGTTCCCAGGGGTCTTGCAAAAGCAAAATTCTATAGGAACTGTAGTTTTTGCATTTTGGCACCAAAACAGACCAGGAGGGGGGAGCCCTTGAACTGACTGACAGATCAGCCAACCAAACCTTTTGGATCCTGGGGAAAGTCTCAGGCTGCCTGCAGCTAGAGTCGGTCTGAATTGGGAAATGAAAGTAGCAACAGCTTGAGTGATTTAAGCAGCAGCCCCTGCCTAATTCGTGCAGGAGAACAGTGAAAGGTACGAGTTTTAGCCTGCCTGCCTGTCTGTCTGCCTGCCTGCTGTCCCTGAGAGGGAGAATAGAGTTTATTCGGACTGAATCCAAACTGTGAGAGTGAGATAAGCCACAGAACTGTGACCAGGCTTTAACCTGAAGACCACCGAAGATTTGTTGAATGCGATCGGCCTATCAGGATTTCCAGCCACCTCTGAACTCCCGGTTTGTGCAGAAAGACACTAATTGCGACCGGATAGCAATCTGCCTTGTACAGTAGAATTTCTTACATGTAAATGTGCTGTGTGCTGTTAGTGGGTCATGATTTGCTTTCCCGCTGTGTGATGAACTGTGTTCTGCTTGCTGGAGGCAACACTCTGAACCTTTACTGTTCCCCTTGAAATGGGAACCTCTGATATTTTCTGTGAAATTTCTATATCTTGATATAGAGATAAGCATCCTTCATATCCAGGCAGTATATCTAATCCCCTTTTTGCAGCAACAGAAAATACTGTGCAAAGTTACCACTCTGAACTTTTTATGTTCTATGAAGAAGTTTAGATCCCTTAGACCCAGAATAAGCCTCAGGTCTCTAGTCCACTTTGGGGCAAGGCAAGGCAGTACCAGAAGTAAAAACTGGTGTTCCTATGTCCTAGAGGGGCAGGTTCTATGGCTCATTTTTGAAGCAGAGGCCCTAGATGGTATGTCAACACCACTGGAGGATGATCTGGAGGGTTGTTGAGAAGTTTCAGAGCATGACCCTTTTCTATGATCTCCAGAACCCATGCATCTGTTGTCACCTCCCTCCACCGCGTTAAAAGGAGAGAAAGGCATCCCCATACAACCACACTGGACGTAAAAGTGGTTTGGGGTTGTACAAGGAGTCAGGCTGAGCAGGTAGGGGCAGCGCCATATGCTCTACCACCTCTGCATGCTTCTGAATGGGCACCTGGGGTAGCGATGGGGACTGGCAAGGACTCTGCTCCCCTGCCCCTGCCGTCTGGGGACTGGACTCCCCTGACACCAGCTGGTTAAAAGGCACCACTGTTTCTAACCCTGGGTTAGATACAGTAGTGGAAGTGCACAGATTTCAAAGTCCTGCCCGAGACTTGAACTTTGAAAATCTCTTGTACCTCATGACCAAACAACCTTTGCCCTCTAATTGGGGCATTCAGAATTGTTTGTTGCACATCTGAGGCAATGCCTACTATCCTGAGCCAAGAATACCTCCTGTGACAGGTAACAAAGAGTCTGCAGCCCTGGCAGAAGCATCAGAAACATCACAGGCTGTGCAGAGCAAATGCTTGCCCACATCAGCCACAGCTGTTACAGCTTTCCATTTATCCTGTTTTGAAGTGCCCTCAGGCAAGGCCTGTGCAGCAGCCTTAGTCTTCCTCCAGAGGGTGTTCTGATACTTCACCATGTGGGCCTGGTAGTTAGCAATGCGAAAGCTCAATGATGCAGAGGTATATGTCCTCTTATTAATTACATCCAACCTCCTAGATTCCTTATCAGGAGGGAGGGAGCTCAGGTGCCCCTAGACCTGTCATGGGCAGCATTAGTCACCACTGAGTCAGTCTAAGGTTGTGTGGCTTAGAAAGGTTTCCCAAAAGGAGAAGAATACTATCTGCCTTTCTGGGGACAGCTGGTATTATCATTTGGTCTGTACCAAGCTGCATAGGTGGGATCATCTAAAGCTGGATGCAAAGGAGGCACCAGTACAGCAGGAGACTGGCAGCTCTAGCACTCCAGCAGGTTCTTTTTAGTGGTATCCTGCTCTTCTAGAGCAAAGCCCATGGCAGCTTGCATCTGCTGCATCATGGTAAAAAATGTATGGTATTCTGCAGGTGACCTTGGTGAGTTCACCACAGAGGCCTCTCTGTATATGGAGACTGTAGAGATGCCATGTTCATACTGGCTCTCAGCATAGCATTTAGCTTCTTATTCCTCTTCCTGCATCATTAGATCAGGATTGTTCTCATAATTCATCGTTGACTGAGCAGATGGGAATGAGAGACCTCACCGGTGATGTTGGCAGCAGCATAAGAGGGTTCAGTGGCAAGGGAATACCCTGCATTGTCGAGAGTTTTTGTCTAGAAGACCCTGTTAATGGGCTCCCAGGAACAGGGAAACCTGGCAACAGGTGCTTTATGTCAGAGAAGCAAAGAAGGACAGCCAGAATTTCAGCGTTGCTTTGGTTAGCGGGCATGACCACAGCAGTTGACAGGGGAAGCAGAGTCCCCATAAATGGCAATGTACCAGATGTAGTAGGCCTGGCAGCATCCACACCAAGCCCTGACCTTGGTGTCAAGTCGATGGTTGGGGGGTGGTTGGCATCACCGCTGGAGTGGACAACATCAAAGCAGAGGTCATACCTGTAGGGCACAGGGGCCACATGGAGTGGCTGGGGGAAGACTCCTCTTTGTCCTGGTGCTTGTGATTGTGACTCCCTGAAATTTTCTCCCAGGATTTAGACAACTGCAATTTGGTTGACTGAGCCAATGTGGTCTTTCTTGAAAATGCTTCTCCATTCTATTAATGGTCTTTTAGAGTAAAAATTTCTCCAGAGCACCTTTTCTGGATTACCTGGTTGCAGAATTAAGCCTCCAGCATATTTTGCAGGCTTTCACACTGTGGTCTAGGCCTTAGCAGCAGACAAAAACTTCATGGGAGTCGCCGGTGTAGATCTTTTCTCCACACTCACAGTACCAGAAAAGTTTAGATGGTTTCTTCGATGACATACAAGTCGTCAAAAATCGTTATAAAAGAAATTACTTAGTACCGTAAGTGCAAAAATAAAATGGTGGAAATAGCAGCGTCATTTCCTACAGCGGTCCAAGTTCCAATCGATGGCAGGAAAAGAACTGAGGAGGAAAGGGGTTACCCATGTTTATGTATACACTAATGGCTGATGTCATCGTGGATGGCCCCTGGCTGGCTGCTTGCCAAAGTTTCTATGTGATCCTAGAGCCTGGCAGCAATAAGTTCCAAAAGTGTGGCCTGATGAGAGATTCTCTTAGAAGATCAAACTATATAACTGTCCTGACAGGAAAACTTTATGTCACCTTTATTAGTACATCCATAATGCTGTTCATGCAGGGCCCTATGGGCCCTTATGAAGCAGCTCACTCATTTTCTTGGCACAGCTCCAGACATGCAGCTTTAAAAGTAGCAGGTATGTGAGGTACAGCCCTGGACATATAGCTTGGCCTTGGTTCACAAGGCTCAGGGCTCGGCAAGGGAGTTGAGATAAAAAAAAAAAAAACTAATTTCACATTTCCTTTCCATTTTGTGGCCATAATGATTCAATAGCTCAATGAATTTCCTTACTCTAAATAGAATTATAACCTGCTTCATGCAAACCTTTCGGGCCCTGTGTGAAGCAGAATGTGCAAGGACCTTCACAGAGAGTGTAGTGATAACTTGCTTCATGCAAAGCAGTTCAAACCCTGCATGAAACAAGAGGGGAGTCCTAACTTGCTTTGTGTAGGCCCAAAGGGACAACTGGGCTCTTTGGTCTCTGGGCATGAGTCAAAGTTTTCTTACTACTTCATGCATAGTTTTGATTCTAGTACAAAATGCATGCAGCTTTAATGTTCACCGTGCACACATGTGCAGTGAACATGTTGTTAGGAGAGTGGCTTCTGAGGGGGTGTGACACTATCAGCCTAATGCAGAGTGGTCTGCAAGGGGCTCGTCAGCGTCAATTCAGTCATCAGCCAAACCGATCATGACAATGTTCTGGCTTGCTGGGTGGAAACTTTGTGTATTTCAATGGAAAGAGCTGATCCAATCATAGGCTGGGTCTTTCTTTTGATCTATGCTGTCTAGCAAGCACAGCTGATCTGTCATGATCAGCCTAATGGGGTTAAATTACACCCTGCAAAAAAAGATGCAAGTCACACCAGGCCAGACTATTCACCTGAAAAGAACTATAGTATATGGTTATGACTTATTGTGACTAGAAAGCAGTGGCTTTCAAATTCTTGTTGTAGGACAGTTCAAAGGTCAAAAAAGTTGTTGTACTATCGTTCTGACATCACATCGATAGTACAACTTTTCTGACTTGCCCCACCACCCAATTGATTGATTTACACTGGGGATTAAAAAAAAAACGCTGGAGAAAATGGTGGTGTCACTTAGCGAGCGGTCAGGCAAGCAGCTCACAAGTACAGTTTGGACACGGACTATATTGTCAGCTTTGTGTGCCCAAACTATCAGTTTTCGGTATTTTAATTTTTTTTAAATCTACTAGCACAGTTACCGATGCCAAAGCAGAGTGGGATTTTCAGCGAGGAGTCGGAAGAACCTGAAACTTCTGCGGCAGAACTGCATCGCGGAGGACTGCAACTTTAGGTAAGGAACTACAAGAACAACAAAATGCTGAGTTTTAATGCGGGAATGTGAACACAAGGTATGAACCTTGTTAAATGTTGAGGAACCATACACTATATAAAATAGTGGACGGTTAACCATCCTCAACGAAAGCTGTGTTTCCATCTTGGGAGTCGATGGCGTCATAGAAACCTCTCGAGCTTCGCTCTCGGGGTTTCTGTGACACCAACGACTCCCTCGATGGAAACACAGCCTTGTTGTGGATGGTCAACCATTCACTATTCTATATGTATTCTTAGACATCCAACCTAATGTTAAGTCAGAAATGACACTGCACCAAGTGAATTAGTGCCGTTAAAAAGTGGCAACAATTACTTGCCGTGGCATTTCTTGGACTGAGAAATGGACTGTGCTCATAATAAGGAAGGCAATTTCATCATACTTGGCTGGGTTAATGATTATATTCTGTGTACTACACTGTGCTACAGAAAAAGGCACATTTGAAAAAGCTATGCAAGGTACACTTTAAGGCTTGAAATCTTGTCTGGGGAATGGGCAACAGGACGGAGGAGTTTCTCAGTACGGTGGCTCCAGCACCTGACATCACATGTGAGTGAACCCAAGAAGATCCTAGCTCAAACTCCTGGAGAAACTGCAAAGTGCCATCAGAAGCAGAGACCCGAGCCAGCTGGCTGCAGTGGAGGGTGCCTCCGCGCAGAGTAACAACTGCATGGGAATTTGGGAAAAACATGGTTCCATGCCATAACGGCGACTGGGGAACGGTGACCCATGAACAGGACGCAAATCCCCCAGCACGATGACTTTGAACAGAGTCTTTTTTTTTTTTTTTGCAGGGGGCCACCACATCCCCCCCTTGCACCTCCCCTTCTTTATTATATTAACTCCTGGTTGGGGGGGGGGCATACCTCAGGGAATGTGCAGAACCGCCTGTTACCCAAAAGTATCTGCCCTGAGGTTCTGTCTCTCTCTTCATGGGTTGCCGTTCCTCAGCCTCCACTTTAACGTGCTACCAAAAACACATGAAGGACATGGTGCTCAAATACTCCGGTATGTAATGGGGGCTCAAGGAGCTAAAGATAGCGAATACGATCAGCATCTACAGCAGCAACGATGGCACCTAAAAAAAATAAAATTCAGGGACACAATGTCTGGCAAAACTAGCAGGGATGACAGAATTAACTGTTCCTTTTTAGGTATAGCAAACTAAACCACAGGTACATTTTGTTTTTGATGCAAAATAGTGTTGCCAGTATGCATCAAAACAGAATTAATGGATTAATTTGCATTGGACAAGGAAAGCAAGACAGCCCTTCGTGCAAACACCATTCTGAATCTTGGACAAGCATAGCTCAAGTTACTCAATTGGTGTAGTTCCTATCTATAGATTACATGTCGGGTGTCAAAATGACAGGTATATTTATATAGCAAATGAGGGCAGAGTTAAGATGATGGATCCCTGGGCCTCACAACTGGCATACAAACTCTGCCAGAGAAGCCAGCCTCAGCAGATTTCATTGTTTCCATGGATGAGATTAATCGGCCAAGTTTTTTTTTCTCCCATTTATTAAAAGATACAGATTTTACAATGCAAGGTTATACAAAGGAAGAACCAGGAAATATACGCACATGTTAAACATTTACACATTGGAAAGGCTTAAATAATATTTAACTGCGGATGTCTGTCTACTACAGTTTTTTCATCATAAATAACTATAATTTTATCAAAATAGCTGAATCTACATTCCAGTATATATTACAGTATATTTTCAAAGAGAGTCTAAAATTAATACTGGAAGTTATATAATATTACGAGTGAAAGATTATCACAATTACAAAGATACTTTAAGTACATTAAGCACAATTGGGGTTTTAATTAAATTACAAAAATCGTCCCATATTTCTTTGAACAAATTTGATCCATCTTGTAAAACATTAACTTTTTCTAATTTTTAGAGATTGCTCATTAAATTTATTCACAAATTAAATTCAGGGGGTAAAGCATCTTTCCACTTCATTAATATGCATTTGTGAGCATTAACACTCAATAGGACAAGTCTAAATTTAAAATTATTGTTCTGACTTGCTGAATATCTGCATGTAATCATTAGACATTTGTTTGATTTCTGTAGGTGTATAGTTGTAATTATTGGAAATACCTGCAAAACTTTATCCCAAAGGTTTGTATACCATGGCATTCCATGAACATATGTTCCATTGTACCAATGTTAGTTTTACTTCTGGGGCAAAACCAAGAACATTCCAGATAAATTTGATTTAAGCGGCGTGAGCTATGGCAAGTTCTATGTAATAAGTTAAAATAAATCTCTAATAATTTGGAAGAAATAATACCTAGATTTGTTAAATCAGTTGCATGTGACCAAGTATGATCTGGAATCTTATCTGCCACTTTAATTTCCCATTACTTTTTAAAGAATTTAAATCTGAAAAATTTATTTATTGTGATCCCATATATTTTTGAAATTAACTTATAACTATTAGGCTGCACTAAGAGCCTTGCATATATTTAATAGCGGTTTTCTAGATAAATCCCAAATTTTACGTATAGTCTCAACTGTAGATATTAAAAAACATGTAAATTTGTTAAACTTATGTAATTGTTTTACTTTATCAAAATTTAAGAAACCATATAAATTAAATAGATTCGTAATTTCTTTTGCTCCTGAAAAGTACCATTGTTTAAATCCTGAATCACAAACAGAAAGGGCAAAACAGCCATTCAGATATGTGGGAACAAAAGGTGAGATAGCAGTATAAGAATTTATTAATTTTAAAACTTTAACCCAGATTTTACAAGTCATAGTAGTGCTTAAGCAAATATTTTTTTACTTTAGTGTGTTGTAGACTTATATACAGTATGGCCTAGATATTCAAAAGAGTTGCGCCATGCGCAACCCACTGATACGCACCAGCGCGATATTCAAATGGGAAAACTGCGTGGCACAAATCCCAATGCGCCGGAGCACATCAGTAATGTATGCAGGCGCATGGAGGGGGGCGTGCCCATGTATACCCTGCACAGCCAGATATTCAGCCCGGGACGTGCAGAACCATGCATGCGCAATCCCTACATGCGCCAGCACAAAGTTGATCCCATAAAAAAAAAAAAAAAAAAAAGGAACAACGGATGGCCACCCACAGGTAAGCTGCCGCATTACGGCAGCTGTGGCCACCCGAGCTCTGGCTGCACCTTTATGGTGGCACCCCCCCATGCCCGATCACAGGCTACGTAAATAAATAATATCCCCAATATCCCTGGTGGTCCAGTGGACCTGCCCGCCCGATCGCGGTCTAAGTAAATAAATAATATCCCCAATATTGCTGGTGGTCCAGTGGACCTACCCCACCTGCCCACTGAATCCCACCACCGCCCCGGTCAGCGGCGGGCAGCAGCACCCCACCCACCTGCCGCCCACCGACTGACACTGTCGGTAGGGCTGTACGCCCATTGGTCCACAGCGTGAGACAATGGGCATGCAGCCCATACCGTACTACACATTCCAGATATGTAGACTTTGTATTCTGAGCAGTGCAAGTATACTGTGCTAAACTGCATGTGTGCAGTCAGTCTTTCCAGTTTGTGTATATACTGCAGACACTATCCGACTCCCTGACTTAAACACAAATATTAATGAGTACAATGTTCATGCAGAATTAAGCACCACACCTGTCCAGTACTCTGAAGGGAAGCCAAAAAAACAACTGTGATTTAAGTTACAGATGGAGATTGGGCCCTAAAGAGATGCAAATGCACAGACAGATTAAGACTGCACTGTGCACTGAAGAGATGCAGACACAAAGGCACACCACCTAACCAGTGCTCACCATCAGAAATTCAAATCTGTAAAAGAATACCTTTGCCAGTTGGGGTGGGCCAGGGGGAGAGATACTTCACTGCTGCAGTAATAGTCACTAGTACTAGTACCAGTAAAGATATCACAAAGAAGTACAAAAATCACACAGCTGCAGTGGACAACAGCTTCTTATTGCTGAAATTATGTGGCACAATAAAAGGTGTCTGATTTGATGACAAGCATCACACACACACTCTAAGTAATGCACAGCAAATTGAAAACTTCAGTAACATAACCACATATTTTAAACAAACTAAAATTATGCACTGCTGCACCACAATAATCAGCAAAAAATGGCAAGAAATATTGAAAATATTACTGTGTGCACATTAAGTTATACAAGAAAAATATCACCAAAACTGAAAGCACTGTCTTTTTCTCCAAGTTAATCTACCTACACCACAGATACACCCTTCCCCCAAAGCATACTTCCACTGTCTCAGCGCACAGACTGAACGCTGTACATTAACATTCAAAATCCATACACAAACAGTAAACACTCGATGATATGAGCACAGGAGGGTTTCCTGTAATCGATGAACTAATGTTTCAGCAAAAAAAATGACTCAAAAAGGCTTTAACAGCTTTTTGAAGGTTTGAATTGCAGAGAGCTCTCAGAGCAGATTGTCTCCTACAGCTTCCTACACACACTACCCCAAACTGAGGCTGTGCAGAACAACCTAAAGCCCATGTGACCTGAAATCCCATGAATTACTGCAAAATTCACCTTTGGAGTTTAAAAACAAGGTTAAGTGAGGCAAAGTGGAAGGCGGAGTAACGCGAAGTCATTGTTTTCAATGGACTTCAGATTACCCATTGATGACCGCCATACGGTCATGCCAGGAGCACTCAGCGACCGCTCAATCCACGAATCACTTCACGGAGCGTACTGGGGCCACTTCGCCCATCACTAGTGTAAAGTGTCATCAGCGTATAAGTGGATATGATCAAACTTTTGTACTGTTAAACCTTTCATCCTGTTATTTCTAACTGCAATTGATCGAAGTTCCATGGCAATAGCAAAGATCAGTAGTGACAAAAGGACATCCTTGCCTAGTACCACAATAAAAAAGCTGTATGGAGACCAATATATTTATTAGTTTTTATTCAGGCTGTAGGATTTGCATATAGGATATCAATCCATTTCTCAAGTTATTACCAAATGTCACATTTCAATAAATTGTTTGATATAACTACTCCACCCGGTCAAATGCTTCTTCAGCATCTAATGATAATATGGAGAAATGTGTATTTTTGAACGTGTCAATCAGGTTAAGAGTGCGTCTAATACTGGATTTTAACCATCTCCCCGTAATAAATTTATTTTGGTCGGAATGTATTATCTGAGGAAGAATGACATCTAGTATCTTAGTTAATATCTTCACATAGGAGTTTAAAAGTGGTATGGATCTAAATGAACAGAGCAGAATGGGGTCCTTATTTTTTTTTTTGTTGTTGTTGTTGTTGTTGTTGTTGAAGAATAGTAGCTTCTTGACCTGAGGGGTATAAGGTGCAAGTTAAGAAAATATAACCAGAGTATTTTTAAATGAACTGCTAAGGTATTAGTAAAGGTTTTATAAAAATCAATAGGGGTGCCATCTGGCCCCAGGGCCTTCCCACATTTGTAATGATTTAATGGCTGATTTGACCTCTAAGAGAGAGAGAGAGAGAGATCTGCATCTAAAGCTAAAATTTGAGAAGCTGTGAGTACCGGTAACAGTATGGACTGCAGAAACAGGTGGATACCTTGTGTATTGGCCAAGTTCTCAGAAGATAACTGCTGATAATATTCAACAAAGACTTGATTTATAGCTTTAGGATCAGATACAACACCCCCCTTGTCATTAACAATTTTTGTTAATTATATTAGATTTTTGCTCCTTTCTTAGTTGCCAGGATATTTTATCAGGCTCATCACCCAATGCATAGTACTTTGAATGAGTATATAAGATCTGCCGTTTTGTCTCATAGGTAGTTAATTTATTGCATCAATTATGTAAATCTAGTAATTGTAATATTTTGGGGTAGCATTTTGACTAATGGGTTTTTCTAAAGTTTCCAATTTAAGTTTTCTTTTTTTCATATATATTTTAAAAAATGTTTCCCTGTAACCCATCCCTGTACCTTAGCCGTGTGTGCAAGTGTGGAGGCACATGCATGCTGCGTCTCAAGGTGCCCTCGCACTACATGTCACCCCCTCTGCCTATGCTGACCACCGGACCTCCACCCGGTGGCAGCTACAACCATCCCAGGAGAGGAGAGTTGCCTTCTGGCTGCTCAATCTTGCTCCCAACCTCACCCCCCAATGCCAGCTCTCTGATGAGAGTCCGTTCCCAAACCCAGGTCACTGGCATGGCACGAGGTAAAGCATCCAGCACCTCATCCCTCTGCGCCACCGGACCAGCACCCACTTTGTATTTTCTAGCCTCTTTTTTATTCTAAGAAATGGTGATACCACAACATATATATGCTTTGAACATATCTCATAATAAAAGAATAGAGGTTTCTGTATGTTTATTTTCAAAAAATAATTCAATGTCTTGAGTGATCTTTAAATTGTATCCCTGGTCTTTGAGAAGCACTAGATCTAATCAGAATATGTAGGAGGTAGAGCTATTTTTAACGTTCAGTGTTAAGAGGGCTGGTGCATGGTCTGAAACGTTGATATCTTCATATTTCACTTCCATTATACTGTATAATGATTTGGATAGTAAAAAGAAAAATCATTTCTTGAGTATGTTTGACAAGCACCAGAAAAGAATGAGTACTCAGTGCAAGAAGATTTTTAAATATCTCCATAGGTCCGCTAATTTAAAATCTGACATATAATTAAGTTTAACTGCTGCGGATTGTGGCTTACTTTCAATAATGGTTGACCTAGCCAATCTATTTAATACTAAATTGAAGTTGCCACCAATAATAATTGGGGAACTGAATGTTATTTGCATAAAAATGTTGCCAAAAAAATTGAGTAGAGTTTTTTACTGGGCCCATATATGTTTGACTACTATGACAGTAAATCCGTCCCTTACAGAGTAATTTCACAAATTATATATCTGCCTTGAATATCAGTAGTATAGCATTTAATTGCAACTCCAATGAATACAGAAACGCCTTTAGCATTTGAGCAATATGGTGCATTAACACCCTGACCCCATATTTTCGGATAAGTACTTTAATTCATTGTGTAGAAGGTGACACTCCTGTATTAACTGATAGCAAGTCAATCAGCATAATTAAGGATCCCAGAACTCTCAGTATAATCTGAGATTCCTTTAACGTTCCATGTCATCTTTTTTAGTATATTATTCACTGGAAAATGCACCATAAGCCAGTTTTAAACAAACAGGTGTTTGTGAATAATAGTATACTGATCTTTGTCTATAACTATACAGTAAAAAAGGTCTAAGAGGTAAATACATGTCCTTTTTGTTCATGGTTATATAAACTGCATTTATAGCATTCAATACGTTTGTCCTCAGTCCTGCTTTATCAAAACTCAAATAATCATAATCAGCTTTATTGTCTGTATTTCCTGCTTTAAATAAATTACTATCTATAAGAAAATTTACACAAATTCCATATTTTTTTTTTTTCTTTTTTCCTGGGGGATCCTCAGTCACTCATCTGCCTAGTTACAGCCCCCGGAGCTTCAACCACCTGCCTATTGCCGCCCTCCTGGTCACCCCAGCTTACCCCGGAGGAGGGGCGCGCACTGGTTCCCTAATACCAGTGCCTCGAACCAGTAACTAGCTGGGAGTGCGCGGCAGGGTGAATTGAAGCCCGGGAGGCTTTCACCTAGACGGAGGATCTCCTCCTCTTTTCCTTGAGTTTTCCTACCGGAGGCGGGACGCAGACGACCTGTGTCCGCCCGCCTCCCCCAGAAACTACAAGGCAGCGCGAGCTCCCGGCCCTGCCAAGAGCCCTCAGTGCCCGGATGCTGCCCGCACCTCCCCAGAGAAGGAGAGCAGTCCATAGGACGCCCATCCCTCTCCCCTGGCCAGCCCTCCGACAACTCGCGGTCCGTTTCAACCCGGTTCGCCGACGTTGCAAGTGGAAATCCTACCGCTGCGCCAATGGGCCGGCCCCTTCCATATTTTGTTTTATAAAAGGTCAACATCTGTTTGTTAATTCTCCTACCCTCTAATCCCTGAAAACCCTTTTATTAAAAAAAAAAAATTCCATTTAATGCACCCCCCACCCTGTGTTGAGATGGTCACAAATCCAATCCATAGGAACACTAGGATTATTGAAGGGAATAAATAACAGGATCTTGATTTTGGTTTAAAAAATTCATAGCCTTGTGTGTGTTACTCTGACCAAAATGTACCATCCTCCTTTAAATCCCCATTCGTCTACTAAGGTGACCATGACAGACAGCAGTTTGAGCTGTGCACAGCTGCTACATGGTTCTCGGATCACCACCTCTTTGTAAACGATTCATTTCTATCAAAATTCTATTATAGTATAACAGTCCTCAGAAATATAAGCAAGAGCTATCTATATCGACCACACCTATTTGTTATATCTTAATAGGACAAGGTTAAAGCTCCATAACCCCTGCTGCCATAATTTTTCATAACAAGCAGGGGAAAAGAGAAAAAAAAAAAAAAAAGAGGATTCCCAACATTTATGCCTTAATCATATAATACAGTTCCTTCCTCCCTCCAGTTTTCCTATCATGCCAGAAGAACAGAAAGGAAAAAAATCCTTACTTTTTTTCTCCCTCTCCCTTCCCCCTCCCTCCCTTTTTCTTTTACTGCAGCCAGTCCATGTAGAAAATAGCCTGTGGAAAAAAAAAATATTCCCTTTAGTATGAGACTGCGTCCCGAAGCTGAACAGTCAGAGCTATAGCAAGTGAAATTAACTTGTAATAGAATGAGAAAGAGAGGCAAGAAAAAAAAAAAGTTCTTGCTTGCATAGCAACTTCTCATTCCATCACCTTAAACTTCAATTAGCAGGTAATAAGACATCTTAAGCTGGTTGTAATTCATTCTTTCTAGACTCCGTTAATAAAGTAGTTTCTTGTAGGGACTGTACAGAATAATCTAGTAGTTGAATACATCTCTCCACCTCCTCAGCTCACTGTGTTGGCTTGTTAGCTTGATCTTGCTGAACCATACTGATGGAGGTAATTCCCAAGTTAGTTTCTTTATTAGGAATATCCATTAATATTTGGGTGAATTGTGATTTCGAGAAGGATTCTGCTTTGCTAGGATCAGCAAAGGTATAACATTGTGAAGCACACATTAAGCATGGGGCTTAATGTTAGCTGCCGCTCCTTTAAGAGCACTTAGAACTTGCATGTAACCATTTGTTGCAATGCCTGGCAGTGCCATGTGTACCTGTCAGTCACAGAACTAGTCTGTCAGGCCCTGTTCACACTAGAGACCGTTTATAAAATGTTACTAAAAAACGTTTTATAAATCGGTCCATAGCACGGTTATCAGAGTGTTCATATTCGATTCAGACAAATGTGCCAGGTCAAAGAGGTTCCCAGGCATGACTGCAGCACAAATTCAAAGCATTATGGGTTCCGGTTGGTGCCACAATGCATGTCGGGACTCGGGATACCCATGAAAGCAGACCAAAACCGATGGGGACAAAACATATATGGATAGAATCGGGGATTCTTCCTCTGCACAGTGGTGCCTATAATGTACCCTTTTCTTTATTCTGTGTTGGACAAAATGGATTTTCTCACCGGACGGGTTCCCTTAACCCATGTTACAGTACAGTTTGCATACACTCTGCTGTTAACACGTATTAAGGCAACCGTGTTTAGCTAAAACTGTGCTAAAGACCACCTCTTAGCAGGGTTTTAGAACACGGTTGTAACATGGTTTTAACCGTGTTAGTGTGAAAGCAAACTGTGTGCCGGGAGCTTAAAACGGTTTAAGACAGTTAAACCGCTTTAAACTTCCTACTGTGAACAGGGCCTCAGAGTCCGAATCTCTTGTAGAGAAGATGTGCCTACTACTGTCTCTGAATAAAACATTCTTATTCATTATTTTATGAGTCCGACTCATTTCATTCAGTACCAGCCAGGGGTCCTCACCACCGGCAACAAATGGGTCTGGCAGACCAGAGAAAAGGTAAGGGTCTTTAGTGGCTGACCAACACCAAAACATCACCATATTGCCCATGCCACATCAACCAAATCTTGGCCAGGGGGAGAAGAGAGAATCTAATGCCATTTTCCCAAAGCATTGCTTTAACTTTGGCAAAGGTTTTATGTGATGCGGAGTTTCTTTGCTAAAATCCAAGAATGCAGAGAATTTAATGTCCTCAGCATGTAGTCCTTTCTCAATATGAGTATCTGATAATTCTCTTCTTGTCTTGGTAATAATGTGACTTTACATACACAGGGCTAGAATAGCTGGAGTTTATGAAGCATGAATCAGTTGAAGTGTGCGGAGTCTGCCCCACTCCAAGATGTGCTTGGTAGAGAATGATTTTTCCCATAGGGAATTTTAGTCCCATTGCACTAGTCAACAATCTTTGTAAAAAGGGGAGCCGATGATCCTTCCCTTCTAAACCTTCTAGGAACTTTATAAATTTAAGACTGTTGCATCTTGAGCAGTCTTCAAATTCAGTAATTTTCCTCTGAAGTCGTAGTAACTGAATAGAGTGGTTAGACTAATTGTGCAGTGCAGGTCTCTCTCTCCAAGCTGCAAGACTAATTTTTCCAGTTCAGCAGCCCTTATGGGCAGTGAATTAAACTTCCCCCAGTTCATTTATCAATGAAGTCAGCAACACTAGCGTGTTAGTGAGCGAGTCTAATAAGCCTTGTTTGATTTCTGTTTTAATATCATTTTTAAATTGAACCAAGGCATCCAAGTCCAATTTAGATTGTGCCTCATAGCTTTGGGGGGGGGGGTGGATTGTCAGAGTACTGATTAAAACCCCTTGTTCTGCTGAACAGCTAAGAAGGTTGATAGGGTACAATTTTTGAGTTACCTCAGAACTGTGCATAGTCTTAGCCAAAGTATATAATAAATTATCAGATTTTCCACCAACCTGAGCATCTTGTCCTTGTGCTTCAGTCAGATCCATATTTAATGTAGATGAAGTTTGCACATTGACAGTATGATTCCCTGTAACAGCAACGTTCACTCCTTCCAACTCTGGGAATTGAAAGTTTGGATCAGTTTGCAAAGTAGTATCGATCAGAACGCTAGCCACAGCCAAGCCTTGTGCGGCGTGCGGCATCCGCCTGGATGACTTTTTACATCGGAGCATCAGGAATCGGAGACAAGAGCCGAAACAGTGAATTAGCTTCTGTAATAAAAAAAACTAATTTCTTCTGCTGTAAGTGAGTGCGAGAAGCGGTTTCTTTACTTTCAGAATTGGTTTGGCCAGAATTGACAAATTGTTTTGCCCTAGCACTGCACTGTTTTTTTTTTGAAGGAAATGTGGATTGAGAGGCTTTACACAGTGCACACCAATGTAAACATTGCACTATTATTGTAATGTAGCAGAAATGGAATAAACGCCAGTTTCTGTGCAATTTTGGATGCATCCACTCAGTTTAGCACCTTACTGGACCTAGGCACTTGTTTTGTTTGATTGACTGATCTGTTTCGATTTACTGCTAGCTGCATTTCATCTGCTGTTCCTGGTGTTTGGTTCTTGAATCCTATGTTATCTGGCTGTTTGTACAGCTACATTGTTCTGGTGTTCACTGTAACTCTCTTGCTTTCTCTAAACTGGACACTTGTGAAAATGGGCAACTTCTGTTCACGTGCTATTCCAATATAATAAACCAAATGTTCAAGGTAATACCGCTTCATTACTCAGTTTTTCAGATTACCACATAATCTTACCAGGGCTCTGACAGCATTCTCCACCTTGTTCATGAGATGGGCTCACAAGAAGTCCATATGGGGTCATAAGAAGTCCATATGGGCGCATAAGAAGGCTATGATGAAAACTTGGGGTAAAAATATGGAAAACAAACAGGAGTTTACATTGCAGTTTTTCAATGCACGCTCTAAACTGTGGTAATTTTCAATATTTTGAACCCAACTTTTCAACACAGCCATTTTTTTCACACTCTCTCATGAATGTGACAGCTGTCATTTCTCAAACTCTACCCAAAATGTCAACCCTTGTGATGCAAAATGACGTTTTAGCCATTGTTTCATTTCACCTGTCATACTCAGGAGTGGTCATAAAGAGATTATGTTGAGAATTTGGGGTAAAAATGTGAAAAACGAATTAAGTTATGAGGAAACTAACTGTTCCAACATTTACGCATAACTATTTTTTGCAGATTTTGGCCCTTAATGTTCAACATATCCCTTGTGCTACCCCACCTCCTGAACATGACAAGTGTAATTTTTTTTCCACATCCCCTCAGAAACCTGTTTCCACAGTCGCACACCAATATCACCTTTCAGATGGGACTTCAAAAATTCCACCTATCTTGATCATAACATTAGATCATAAAAAGACTGTTGGACATTTCTGCTCAAAATGTGGGAGCCCACTTAAAAGTAGGTACTGCCTCTCAGTTGCTCTATCCTGGGTAATTACAATCTCTTTCAAAGCAGGACACCACTGAAAGTGAAATACTGCACCTCATCTGCTCTGTCCCAGGTAAATATATAGTAAAAATGTGTACAAGCAAGACCTGGCACAACAGCAACACCAGCAGTGAACATTCAACATTGACAAATGATTATTTTGATCATGTTCTTGACCACATTTTGTGTTTCTCTGTTTTTAACATTTATTTAGCACTTAATGTTTGTGAAGCTTCCCCCCCATTTAGTCATGTGGTACTAAGTGTGCATGCACTGTTATGTGCACATGTTCAGTTTAAGTCAGTCAATTTTTACACTGTATCACTACTTTTTTCTAATTATTTTTTTCAAAACTGCCTTCCAACAAATCATACACCCAGAAACCTTTACAGTTGAATATTTTTCAGTATTCCCCTTCAGATGTTTTCTTTATGCTTAACTAACTCTGAAAAAAATGTTACTTTTTTTCAGCCTTTTTATCCTTTCGGCATACTGCACGTGACAAATTTTAAAACCTTAGGACTAAATAACTAAAAATCTTGTTTTCATACTATGATAAAGCCATGTTTTGGCACAAGACCTAGAAAACCTTTAAGTTTCATAATTTAAATTGATCCAATCTTATTTATTTGCTTTTTGTAACCGGGTGGATGCATTAGGCACAAGAATGCCCATTTTCAGGCATGACCTGGTAGAATACCGTTTGAAATACATGAGCATACATGTGGCACAGCACATGAGATATGAAACAGTGAGGAAGGGAATCACATACAATCAAACTTAGGGTGGGGAGAAACATTGTTCAGTATAAAACAATTAATACAGTTTGGACAAAGTCAAAAGAAAAACAAGATCAGAAAAACTGAGAAAAAAACAGGCACTGCAAGAGAAAGGTATACACAGACATACAGTAAGTGCCATTATGTGGTCATTAGCTTGGGAGAGTATGAACAGGGAGGAGAGGAAAAGGGAGAGCGGTGGGAAGCAGAGGGAGAGGTCAAGGGATGAGAGAGAAGCATGCAAGGAGGGTATTAAGAGAGGTGAAGAAAACGTGTCAGAGAAAGTAGACTGTCTAGGGGAATGGAGGGCAGGGAGAAAGGAAGGTCTAAGGCAGATGAAAGCAAGTGAAGGGGCTAGTAGCACGCAGATGATCACAGAAGTTTCTTAACACTAACATGGGTGGGAGCTCCAGTACCTTGGCACAGTGTCTTGCTTATATTGAGAACAAGATTGTTCTCTGTTAGCCAGGACTGAATCCTTTAGAAGTCCGACACGAGGGTGGTTTATGTCGGAGATATTTCTTGCACTATGGTAAATAACTAGATCTGCGTAGAGCAAAGATGAACAGGTAGGTGCAAGCAGCGGGATGTCGTTAATGAAGATTGAGAAAAGCAAGGGGCCAAGTATAGAGACCTGGGGCACGCCAACATGCATAGATGAAAGGTCAGATATGGCAGAGTTGAAAACTACAGCCTGTTTCCTGTCAGACAGATAGCTATTGAACCAGGCCACTACATCAGTGGGGAAGTCTAGGGAGCGTAGTTTATCAAGAAGAAGGGTATGGTTAACCAGGTCAAATGCCTTAGTTAAATCGATGAAAAATGCACCTATCAGGAAGCCAGAGTCCATAGAGGCATAGATGCCGTTCGTGAGTTTTAGGAGGGCGGTGGAAGTGCTGTGGTCTTTGCGGAAGCCATGCTGGGAGCAAGGGAGAAGGCTGTGCTTCTGAAAATCTATGGATTGGGGTGCCACTAGTTTTTCCAAGTGTCTAATTTTCTGGTAAGTTTAGTACACATCAGATGGCAAAAAAAAAAAGCATATTATTTTGCCACTTTTATATACTCTCATTAATTAATAACTTTTGTACCGCCATACTGATGTGTACTAAACTTACCAGAAAATTAGACCATAGGATTGGGGAAGAACACACCAAATGTTGCAGTCCTAACGGCTACAATCAGCGATACAAGCCGTCAAAAACCCCATGTTTGACACAAACACTAATGAAACCCTAACAGGGGTGCAACCACACCTCTGATATATGAAGCACATACATAGTACCACACATATACATAACTGTTAAAATACATAAAAAATGTAAATCATACTTCAATGAGATCAGTTTGTAAAACAAGGTACTTATGGCAATAGAAATTTATATCTTGCATCCAAGCCAGGTTCTGGGTAGATTTTTTAAGTGATCCAGTGTCCATGCTCATCCGATTCTAAGCCAGTTTTGCATGACTGGCCATATTCTAAAACCTATTCAACAAAAAAGAGCTCACTTTCCTTGTGACCACTTTTGATCTATTATCTGTGTAACCACCCCACCCCCAAAAAAAAAAAAAATCACCGCTGGGCTCTAATGAGAGACTGCTCGATCACGTGTAGCAAGAGCGCAACATGCTGAGGAGGAGAAAATTGCAGTTACATAAGAACTTACCTAACAGATCTTCCTGCAGTAGGTCCTCACATATAGGATTGCACCCTCTGGCATTAGGACCGCATGGCAAATTTCTAGTTAGCAATACATAGCGGGGGACTGCCCCCGGTGTCACATGATGGGACATCGGTGTGACAGTATATAGGGGTGGTCTCCATGCCCACCCTCCAGTTCTCTAGCCGGAAGACGCCGGAAGAGGAAAAACGGGAGAAAGGAGACAAAACTCCTAGAGCTTGGGGCTAATGAAAACAAAGCCCTAGAAAAGGAAAGGAGAGAAAAAAAAACAGGCAATGGGGGAAGGTCGGAGAGAAAGAGACCTACTGCAGGAACCTCTCTCGAAGATCTACTGTTAAGGTAAGTTCTTATGTAACTTTAATGTCTTACTTCAAGAGGGTTCTTGCAGTAGGTCTTCACATATAGGACTAAATACCAAGCAGTCAAGAAAAAGAAGTCTGAGACTTGGATCCATCTGCCAACTAGTAAGCCATTTAGGACTAAAGGCCTTGCAGGACTGCAAGACCGAAACCAGCCCTATGCCTAGAGGTGATGTTCAGATTGTACTGCTTGGTGAAAGTATAGATTGAAGACCAAGTGGCCGCAGCACAAATGTCTTAAATGGACACATTCCGCAAGAAGACCATCGAAGCAGCCATGTCAAGGGTCGACGAGTGCTTTTCATTTCCCGAAGGCTCTGTACTTCGTAAAATGGACAGGATGCAAATTAACTAACCATTTAGGGCAAACCTGTTTTGAAATGGCCATAACCCTGTCTTCTGGGTGTGAAAGCCAAAACAACTGGTCCGGATGTGCCTCCTTGGTCCGAAAGATACAGTATCTAAAAATCCTGTGCACGTCCAACGTGTGCAAGACATGTTCCCCCGTTAGAATACTCTGGGTAATAAGCCAGCAATTGAACATCTTGAATCGAAGTAAATTCCAAAACTACTTTCAGAAGAAGCAGTGTTAGTCCACAGAGCCACCCAGTCTCTATGGAAAATCAAATAAGGCTCCTTGCACACGAGGGCCAGAAGCTCTGAAATCCTTCGAGCTGAGGTGATGACAACTAAAAACAGCACTTTCCAAGACAAATAGCGCATGTCGCAACTTGCTGCCAGCACAAAAGGGGGCAAAGTAAGTTTCTCTAAAGTAAAATTTAAATCCGGGGTGGGTGGGTGGATGTGTGAGTGTGTGTGTGTTACGGACCAGAAGTTTAAAGTGGAGGATCCCCTTAAGAAAAGTTTTGGAGACCTCCAACTGTGCAAGGGTTTTGCCCTCCACTGGAAGATGGTAGGCAGAAAATGCATAAAGGTGGACCTTCAGAGAAGAATAACTGATGCTCGAATCTGATAAGATACAAGAGGTACTCAAGGACCTGGGGTGCTGAGCAAGAGAATGGGTCCAAGCCCTTGGTCATGGCCCAGATAGAGAATCTCTTCCACTTCAAGGCATATATAGATCTAGTGGAGGACTTCCTAGCCTCCACCAGAATCTGGGCAATTTCAGAAGAGATGCTGAACTTTGAGACTGCTATGTCCAAAGGTGCCATACATGCAGTTGAAGAGACCCGAGGCTCGGATGTCCTGCTCCTGAGACAGAAGGTTGTGGGAGAGAAGAACTGGTACCGGGGGTTCCAATGCCAGCTGCTACAGCAGAGGGAACCAAATCTGCCAAGGCCAGAGAGGAGCTATCAGAATAATTTGAGTGTCCTCTGCCTGAAGCTTCAGCAGAACCTTCTGAAGAACCGGAAAGAGATGGAAAGCATATATAAATCTCCCTGTCCAGGATAGAGAGAGCACACCTCGCCAAAAAACACCACGCTAGGAATGAGTGAGCAAACATTGGTTAGCTTTGCTTTGGATGAGGAGGTGACGAGGTCTATCTCTGGCCAACCCCACTGATCGAAGAGATCTTTCACTACTTCCTACTTTAGCTCCCACGCGTGAGCCTGCACAACAGTGCGGCTGAGACTGTCTGCCAGGCGTTGTGAACTCCTGGAACATGCAGTGCTATCAAAGACGGGCCGTGCTAGACTGCCCAGTACCACACTTGCATCACCTCCCTCCAGAGGGGGTACGATCGGGTGCCTCCCTGTTTGTTGATGTAACAGACCATGGCTGTGTTGTCGGTCTGGATTAGGACTTCTCCCAGTAGGAAGAGGGATTGGAAGGCTTGGAGAGTGTGGAGCACAGTTCTCATCTTCAAAATGTTTATATGTAGATGTTCCTCTTGTGGAGACCATCTCCCCAGAGTTCGATGGTCTCACAGGAGGGCTCCCTGACCCGAAACATCCGTCGTGAGGGTCATGGAAGGGGACGGGGGATGAAAAGGAATCCCCAAGGAAAGGTTGAAGAGCTCCTGCCACCAGAGGAATTCCCTCTTCATGCTGCTGGAGACTAAGACCCTGCGGTCCATGTCATCCAATCGCTGGTCCCATTGGATCTGGAGGGTCCACTGGGTCACCCTCATGTGCAGTCTGGCCAATGGAACTGTGGGGATGGCAGCTGCCACGAGATCCAACCGGTGAAGGATAGCATGCACTGTGGTCCAACATGAGCTGGACACCAACACGGCTTGCTGAATTAAGAGTCTCCGCCCTGTCCATAGGAAGAAAGGCCCAGCCCTGGACCATATCCAGCACCGCTCCAAAGAATTGTAGGCACTGAGAGGGTGAGAGTTGAGACTTGGGATAATTCACAGTGATGCCAAGTCTGGAAAAGAGGTCCAGGGTGGTGGAAAGAGATTCCAGACTGTCCTGAGATGGTGCCAACAGCCAGTTGTCCAGGTAAGGGAACACATAAATCCCCTTGCAGCGCAAGGCCACAGTACCACCACCAGGCACTTGGTGAACACTCGAGGTGCTGAAGAAAGGCCAAAAGGGAGGGCCTTGAACTGATAATTGTTCTCCTGAATGGAGAACCTCAGGAAACTGCGGTGGGCCTGGAGGCTAGGAATGTCATGTGCATCCTGCATGTCCAGCGAGCACAGCCATTGGTCCTGTTGGAGCAGGGGCAAGAGTCCCTGGAGAGTTAGCATGCAGAACCTTTTTTATTCCATGAAGAGGTTGCGGAGGAGGAGATCTAGAATGGGTCTCAAATCTCCTGTCTTTTTGGGCACTAGGAAGAAGTGGGAGAAATATCCCCTTCCTATCTGCCCTGGAGGAACCCGCTCTATAGCGGACTTTTCCAATACAGCCTGGATTTCCTGTTGAATAATGCTTCGATGGCCTGATGGGTAGGGAGACCTGCCTGGAGGATTGGCCAGGGGTCTGTCCAGGAACTCAATTGACTGCCCGCTTGCAATGAGCTGGAGTACTCATGCATCAGCGTTATTGTCTTCCACCCTTCTAGATGGAGGCCGTACTTTCCCCCACTTGTTCCTCTTGAAACACCAGAGGAGGTGGAGGGGATCTCACAATCTGCCAACCCATAGTTTGGGGCCCAGGCAGAGGATGCAGCAGGAGTGATGGTCCCCGTGCAGTATCTGCACGCTGCACTGAGAGCACTTTTTCATTTTGCACAAGGACCTGCAACAAAATGTAAGAAAAAAAGGACAGAAAACTTAGGAAATACTTATGAAAAATGGTGGTCAATTGAAGCAGAGTTCACCGCGAGGTCAGACGATATCAGGTCAACAGCGGAAAAGAACTGGTGGGCGGGCATGGGGACAGCCCTCTTTATACTGTCATGCCAATGTCCCATCACGTGATGTTGGGGGTGGTTTCCTGCTATGTATTGCTAACTATAAGTTTGCCGTGTGGTCCTGACACCAGGGGGCACAATCCTATATGTGAAGACCTACTGCAGGAATCTTCTCAAAGTAAGATCTTCGGTGCCTCTTGCATTCCGTTATCTTCACCAATGCTGGCGGCAGGGACTGGAGATCACAGAGCCCACCATCACACACCAAATCATTGGTGCCTCAATGTTCCACATGAAAATACCACCATGTAATGAGTGGGCGCGCATGTCAGGAGCTCCTCCCCAATGTGCTCTGCCCGCTCTCAACCCCAGCTGCCAGCAATGTCGCAGACCCACTGCAGATGACTGCAAAGACTGAACCGGACAATAGCCAAGGAGGGCTGCAACAATATCAAGGGTCAGCACACTATTTGGGGGCACAGTAACCATATAAATTAAAGAAGCTTGGAGCCAAGACTACTGCAGAAAATGCCCGCTGGGATTTTAATAACCCTCAACCCTGCCAATCGGCAAAACAGGGGTCTAGAAAGCCTTAGGCAGTTCAGCAACAGACCGAAATGGACTGTGAGGAAGTGATTAAATCAGAGGGTCTCCCTAATGGACTGGCAGACTAAAAGGGTCAATGAGAAGCCAGAGTAGGGCAGAAGAATTGATGAACAGTCCTACCTAACAAATCACACCCTGAATGGGGTTAAAAAAGCTTCTGAACTCAAAATGAGCTTGTGGCAGTCTGACAGGCACACTGAGGTCTCCTTTTGTGGGATTGAGCAGAAACCAGTTTGTTGGTCCACATTTCGGTAAACCTTACCCTAGGCTATTAAGGTGTGAAACTATGCCAGGGAAGGTAACTGGAAAGGGAAAGCTAAAACCTTTGAATGTCTGTGCATGTGGAGACATTTTCTGCAGAACAAAACTGATGTGAGAAAACCTGAAAGATCAGCTTGAGACAGCTGCTTAACTGAGAAACCAGAGATGGAGACCTGCACCTCCACTGAGCTGATGCAGAGCCATGTAGTGGCCTGCTAGCCCTTATCACATGGGGTGAATTGGGAACGAGGAGTTACCGGGCACGTACCCACAGTACGCTGGTACTCTTGATCAGGAGGGAAGTAGGATGGTGGAGGGTTCTCTTTGGAAACAGTGAAGCTACTGCAAAGTGCTCTTCTAAGTGTTGTGAGGGTTGAGTCATAAGGGCTGTGCTGTTACAAGGCTTCTGAGAGACTCAGAAGTGCTTCTTCTCCAAGCTGCTAGGGCCTAAAATGTTGCCTGACCTGCTGCTATGTGCTGGTTCCCATCGACTGAGCTGCATCTGTAGGTCACGAGTGCTGGCATTGCTGGCTGAGGTCTTTGTATTTTTTTCCAACTGGATTATAATTCCCTTGTTGTGTTTACATAGTTGGTTTTCAAACAATTCCCATTTGGGACTGCAAGTTCTATTCAACTGTGCTACCCCCGTTGTCTGGGAGTGGGGGTTAAAATGCAAGCCTACTAACTGTACTCAAGGACCTGGGGTGCTGAGCAAGAGAATGGGTCCAAGACCTTGGCCATAGCCCAGATAGAGAATCTCTTCCACTTCATGGCATACATAGATCTAGTGGAGGGCTTCCTAGCCTCCACCAGAATCTGGGCAATTTAGAAGAGATGCTGAACCTTGAGACTGCTATGTCCAAAGGTGCCATACATGCAGGTGAAGAGACCCGAGGCTCAGATGCCCTGCTCCTGAGACAGAAGGTCGTGGGAGACAGGAAGTGGTACCGGGGGTTCCAATGCCAGCTGCTACAGCAGAGGGAACCAAATCTGCCGAGGCCAGAGAGGAGCTATCAGAATCATTCTGCTTGTGATGCCTCAGCACCCTGGTATGACACTGGCCTTCTACACTGCCTCTGCACTCTGTTTGGACACCTTTAGGTCGTCTGAAAAGAATAACCCCCAGGTCCCTTTCCTCCTTGGTGATAGCCAGCAACTCCCCCCATCCTGTAGCTCTCTCCAGGGTTCCCTCTTCCCAGGTGCATTATTTTGCACTTCTCTGAACTAAATCTTATTTGCCACACCTCCTACCATTTTTCAAGCTTCCACCCCATCTGGTGTATCCACCCTATTGCAGATCTTGGTGTTATCTGCAAACAGGCAGACCTTTCCCTCCAGCCCTTCTGCAATGCCACTACTGAAGACACAGAATAGGACTAGCCCCAGGACCGATCCTTGAGGTACCCCGCTGGTCACTCCCCTCTCCCCAGATTGGATCCAGTTTACCACTACCCTCTGCATCCTGTCAGCCAGTTTCTTAGCCAGTTTACCACCATTTGCCCCATGCCCAGGCTACCTATTTTGTTAACCAGTCTTCAGTGTGGGACAGTGTCAAAGACCTCGCTGAATTTGAGGTAGGTGATGTCCACTGCCCCCCCCTTACCTCCTTTGTCACCCAGTCAAAGAAATCTATCAGATTCATCTGACATGACCTTCCTGCAGTGAATCCATGCTGTCTTGGATCCTGGGCATTGACTGCTTCCAAGTATGCCACTACTCTTTCTTTAGGCAGTGTTTCCATGACCTTACCGACTACTGAGGTGAGGCTGACCAGTTTATAGATCCCTGCTTCCTCCCTACCACCACTTTTGTGAAAAGGGGCTACATGTGCCATCTTGCAGTCTTCCGAAGCCACCACCCCATGTTAAGTAAGTCAATTAACATGGCTGCTAGAGGTGCTGTTAGCTCCCTTCGAAGCTCTCTCAGTATCTTTAGGTGCATGCCATCTGGCCCCATTGCTTTGTTCACCTTTAGTTTTGTGAGTTCCTCCAGGACTCTCCTCTCTGTGAACGGAGATGTGTCCACCCCCCCCTTCATGTTTGTTACTCAGCTGTGGTCCCTGACCTTCCCCTTCTTCAGTGAATACTAAACAGTACTATTTGTTCAGTATTTCTGCCTTCTCTGGGTCTCCTCCTTGTACTCCCCTATATCCCTCTGAGCCTTATAATCCCCCCCGTTTTCCTTCTTTTACTGATGTATCTAAAGAAAGTTGTCTCCTTTCTTCACTGTGCTAGTCTTTCCTCGGTCTGCGCCTCTGTGCTCCTAACTGCCTCCCCGCTTCTTTAAGATTCTTTAGGTACACCTCCCAGTCTTCCTCCCTTTGAGAGTCTCTATATTTCCTGAAAGTCTTCCTTTTGCCCTCACCTTGTCTGCTACCTCTCAAGAACCATAATGGTTTCCTCCTTTTCTTGTCTTTGCTTACCACCTAACGCACTGGTGGTTCACCTCCTCTGTGGTTCCCTTCAGGTGTTCCCACTGCTCCTCAACCACCCCTCCTATCTTTCTTCACCAGGGCCTCCTTGATACCCCTTCCCATTTTATCAAAATCCACCCCCTAAAATGTAAGACCCTTGCCTTAGTGTGACATGACTGCATCTGTCTCCATGTTAAACCACACTATGTGGTGGTCGCTGGATCCCAGCTAACATTACAACTGGACGTCTCTGATTCTGTCCCCACTGGACAGTACTAGGTCCAGAATTGCCCTGTCCCTGGTGGGATCACTCACTAGCTATCAGAGGCCTGCCCCCTGTAGGGAATCCAGGATGTCCTGGCTCCTGGATGAAGCAGCTGCTGGGATGGTCCAATCAATGTCTGGGATATTGAAATCCCCCAGCAGTATTACCCCACCCTTTGCCATCATTTCTTGAATCTGATCCATTAGATCTCTATCCATCTCCTCCCCCTGCAATGGAGGTCTATAGATCACCAGTGTGGATTGCTGTGCCATTGCCTGGCTCAATGGTGACCCACAGAGCCTCAGACTCCCCCTGTGTACCCTGCACTTCTGTTGCTTTGATACCGTCCCTTACGTACAGGACCACACCTCCCCTCATCCCTCCTGAACAGAGCATAACCCAGAACATTAGCATCCCAGTCATGACTGGTAGTATACCAGGTCTGGAAATTTTATTTCCCAGGCTTCGGGCATCTATAACAATTGCCTTCCATGGTTTGTTACCCATGCCCCCACCCCTTTTTCCTTATTATGCTGCTATTCCGCCCCTGCCTTTCCCCTTGTATCCAGTGCTGGAGTCCCTTTCTGCCTTTTACCTTCCTTTTCCTTGTTTCTGTCTACAATCCTATTTGTATCCTCCTTGCTGGCCTGTGAGGGTGGGCAGTGTGATTGATCCTACTCTTTATCTCCACCCCCCAGCTAGTTTAAATGCTTGCCAATGAAGCACTGAAACTGTTCACTAAACTGTTCCATGCCTCTGCTGGAAAGATACAGGCCATCTCCCCCATACAGGCATACATACCCCTAGACGGGCCCCCAGTCCCAATGTCACCAAAATCTTGCTCTCTGCACCAGTTTTTCAGCCAAGCATTAAAGTTCTTGGTGCAGAGATCCCTAGCCTCCATTTTGCCATGGACAGCAGCACCTCCGAGAAGGTTAGAGTTTGCTACCTGCCCCAGGCCCCTCCCCAGTTCCTCAAACTCCCTTCTGCACCATTGCTAACTCTGCCTTGTTCACTGCTGGGTCACTTGTCCCCAGATGGACAATGATATCAAGCCTCCCCCTCCTTACTATTGGCCTATCAATCCGCTGGATCCGCTTTCCATCCCTCTGAGCCAAGCTTCCTGGCATGCACTTTACCTCCCTCCCCTTCTCTTGCTGCTCCTAGTTCTACTCCACCGGCAATGGAGTCCCCCACCAGTAATATTTTCCTCTTCCCTTGTGGTCCTTCATCGCCCACCCTTGGGGTTCCTCTTCAGAGACCCTGCCCATCCTCCCTTGCTGCAACCTTGGATGACCCTTGGGGGTCTTCCCATTCCTCAAGCACAGTGTAGGAATTCAGTCACATGGCTGAGGGATGCGTCTCTGCCCCACCTCCCTTGCCCTGCCCAAGCCCACCGTAGTCCAATCACACCTCCTGCTGGGAAACCTTTGAGGTAGTGTGTGTGGATACGGTGGCCTCCGGGTGGGGGTGGGAGTTTCCCCGAATCCCAGCCAACTTGACCCGGAGACTGGCAACCTCCTCCCTCAGCCCAGAGAGATGCCTGTAGATGGGGCAGCACTGCAGTATCCAGAAGGTTTTCCTAAATACTGCTGCTCCACAACCACTGCACTGCACCACTCCCAGCATTTTCCTCTCTTTCATCTGTTTCTACCCTCCTGGTATGCTTGAGACTAAGACTGTTAATGTCTCCTGACTGTTTAGCCAACCCTTATTCCAGAGCACCTTTAATTTGCGCCCTGCCCTTTGTCTCTTCTGTTGCTCCCTGCCTCCCTTTATACTATCCCAGGTCACTACACCTCTTTCCAGTTTCCAACAGGAAGCAGTCATGACTGAGTCAGCTAGACCCTATAAATGTAGACTACCATGGGGTGGGTGGGCAGGGGTAGGGTTAGTGGGTGGGTCCTTCCTTCAGCAAAAAACAACAACAAAACCCAGCTAAACAAGCCAGTAAGATTAGAGAGAGAAAAAAAATCAACTGGTCTGCAACGCCACTCTGTGTAACCCAGAACAGTACAGTTAGTTAATTTACTTATCCCGAGTTAACCCCACAAACCGGAGCCTTGCAACCTGAATCAGAGTCCTCTGCCTTGCTACACCCCTCACCAGCGTTCAGTATTATGGACTGTGTAGCAAGCTCCTTAAAAATCAATTTAAACCCCTATTGCCCTCACCAAACCCTGGCGCCCTTTTTCCTGTGGTTCCAGATTTGCTGTTGTCCTACCTTTTTCTTTTGTGTGGTCCCATTCCCTGGTTCAGCCTCTGTGCTGCATTTCCCCACTAAACAATCAGCTCCCCAGACTTCCTAGAAAGGAGAATGCAAATGCAGCAGTCTCCCTGATCTTCCTGTAAGCGGACGCTGCAGGGGAAAATGGTATTCAAACAAGTTATTTAAATAGGATGTCACACTGCTTCCCTGATCCTGCTAGGGAAAAATTTATTTCAATAAGCAGATGTCACAATTCCTCCCAGACCCTTCTACCCCTGAATTCTGCACTATTAAAAAACAAGCAATAACCCCACAAACCGGAACCCTGTAACCTGAATCCCCAAGTCTTCTGCCCCACTACCCCTCACCGGCATACCTCTCAACTGTCCCCAATTTTCAGGGACGTCCCTGATTTTTGCCTCAAAATTTTACTCTGTCCCTCCTAAAAATGATGTTTCCATGACCAAATAGCAGGGGGTTATAAGCACAAAATAATGTCAAACATTAAAGTTACAGACTTGTTCTTCCTTTGAAAATGCATTTTACACTAAGCCCTTTATTCTACCAGCTTCTTGAGTATATATATCTCCAATTTTGAAGAAGTGTCCCTGATTTTGGTCCTTTGTCCCTGATTTTTTTAAGCCTTATCCCTGATTTATGAGGCAGGAGGTTGAGAGGTATGCTCACGGGTTAACAGTATTATGGACCGTTAACCCTTGCAGGGCCACAGACTGATATATTAGTCCAGAATTCCTATACTTTTTTTTTTTTAAATATGTATTTTATTGATTTTCCACTTTTATCGAAGACACAGTATGACAAGAGCTTTTCATAATTCTTTTGGCATTGTCAGTTGATATTCCTATTGTTCACATATACATAGTGATCATTATGAACAGCCTGTTCCCAGTTAGCCCCATCTCTTACAGCCCCCCCCCCCAAAAAATATTCTACTCATGCTTTCAAGGGCAAAATTCTGGATCAATTTCTAACTGGTAAGTAATCCATCACTGCCACTTTATTCTGAATGTTTGTCCTTTGTCTGCTATTTTTGCAAACAAAGATTCCATCTGGTAAATATGTATCATTATCCCTCTCCAATCTTGTATCACTGGGATTCTAGTAGTCATCCTTCTTCTTCTTCTTATGGTTTTCTTTGCTGCAAGCAAATATACCAGTAAAAGAGACTTGACCCAGGAGGGGGAATGGTCCGGCTATATATCTAGTATGAACATTTCAGCTGTAATCTCTACATTCTCTCCTATGCATCTGGATCTCTCTGTTTGCAGGGGCATCCAAAATGGCATAAGTAACAGGCATTGCCACATAATGTGTGCAAGGTCTGCCAATTGACAACCATATTCCCTCCAACACCTTCCGAAGCTCTCTGGTATATATTTAATAAGTTTTGCAGGGGAGCAGAAATATCTGTACCTACACTTCCAGGAGAATTCTCTCCAGGAATTTGAGGAAGTTATCTTTACTGCAGCCAGGGCTGCTGCAGACCATTGCTTATCAAGATCACCATATCCAAGTCTTTGTTTCAATTTTTTAGAATGGAGTTCATAGACTCTGAAGTGAGGTCCCTTAAAGTTTTATAGAGGAATCCTATGACATGCCCCCAGTGGTTCCCCCGAGCATGATCAGAATATATTTTAAGAAGGGGAGGAGTGGGTACATAACCCTAGCCTGAATGAGTTGGTTCCTTAAAACATAATTTTGCACTTGAAAATACCCAAACAGATCTGATTTTGGTAGTCCATATCTGAGGGTCAGTTCCTCAAATGTTAGGATTCCCGATGGTCCCAGGAATTGGAACAAATGTTCCAGCCCCAACTGTCGCCACCTAGAAAAAGTCAAGTTTGCTTGAGATGGATGAAAAAGGTCCTCTTCTGAAATTAGTTTACAACATTCATATATAGACTGGAGGGCTCCTCTTTTCCTACGCTTAAACCATATCCTTAACACCTGCGATGTGATGTTGGAGAAGTCCTTTAAAGGCAGGGTCTTACCAGGGGAAGAAAATAGAATTTTCTTGATGTCGTGGAGATCGTTTAAGTGGAACTGTAATGTTTTCCACAGGGCATGGCAGTTTCAGGATAGCCATCAAAGGTGGAAATGAAAAAATGCTGGTTCAGCATATAGTTTCAGGTCTTAAAGATTTACTCCCCCGTGACAGAGATAGATTTAAGATTTTTAGTCTTATCCTAGGATGGTTGTTTCCCCAGATAAATCTTGATATTACGTTGTCCCATGATTTAAAATAATATTTGGATGGAAAGAAGGGAACATTCTGAAACAAATACAATAATCGGGGTAGAATGTTCATTCTAATAATTTCTATTCTTTGGAAAAACGTCAGGGAGAGTCTCCCCCACTTGTCCAGATCATGTTGGATAGAACTGGATAAAGGTTCATAGCTGATCAATTCCATGACGTTTAAGTTTAAGGGAATATATATCCCTAGATATTTCATCTTGGTGGATCACCATTTTAAATGGTAAGCTTGTTTGAGATTTTGAGGAGTATAATTAAATAGAAGAACTTTTGTTTTTGAAATATTTAATTTAAAGCCTGCTAATTTTTCATACTGTCCCAGAATATTCCAAGCCTCCAGAATGGACTGTGTGGGAGATAAGAGGGTCAGGAGTAGGTAATCTGTGAAAAGGCTAGCCCTGTATTCTATCTGGTAGAGCGGGATACCCCCAACATTTTTATTCATTCTCAGGGCCGCTGCTAGAGGTTCAAAATATAATGTGAAAAGAGGAGGGGATAGTGGACATCCCTGGCATGTTCCTTGATGCAGGGAGAAGGGGTCAGACAGGCCGCCACTGATTCGGATGTATGCTTTCAGGGATGTACATAAAAGAGGTTAAGCCATTTTAATGCAGGTTCTAAGAATCGAAATGTGAGTAATGTATCCCAAAGAAAGGGCCACGACACTTTATCGAAAGACTTTTCGGCATCTAAACTTAAAAAGGCTGCTGGAATTTTTCTGTTCTGGATATGTTCTATCAGCATTAGAGTTTTCCTAATATTGTCCATCGTGTTCCGTTGTTTTATGAAACCCACCTGGTCTGAATGAATAATATTTGGTAGAATATTCTCTAATCTTGTTGCCCAAATGGCAGTATAAATTTTGTCATCTGTATTTAAAAGGGAGATGGGGCGGTATGATGATGGATCTAGTTTCTTCTTATCTGGTTTGGGTATTGCTAATATTATAGCATAGTTCCATGACAGAGGTGGGGGAGCACCTTCTGCATATTTCTATGAATATGGAGTGCATTTTTCCAGCCAATTCATTTTGAAAAGTTCTATACCATTCATTTGGAAAGCCATCTGGGCACAGGCAGCAATTTTTAGCTTGATTTGTTAAGGCTGAAATGAGTTTCTCTATTATTATAGGGGCTTCCAATTTTCTGACTTGGTCATCTGTTAGCCTGGGAAGATTTAATTGTTTTAAAAAGGCTTGCCTCTGCTCAGTCATTGCTTTCTCATCATGCCTGTATAGTTGTTGATAGTAGTTTGAAAATATTTGCCTTATTTCCTCTTCCCTATAAGAAGTCTGACCGGTTTTCGGGTTTCTAATTTTAAGTATAGTTACTGCACTTTTTCGAGTTTGTAGTTTATGTGCTAACCCGTGGGTTCCCCTCGCACCCTTCTCGTAGCCAGCCAATTTTAAATAAATTAGGGACTGCTGGATCTTGATGTCTATTAGTTTCTGGAGTGCTGCTTTGGTGTCTTATTTTCTTTTGGAGCTCATCATCTCCCTCTCTATATAGTAATTGGTAGTTTTGAAAGAGGGTCGTTGCGTTTACATATTATTTTTCCCTTTATTTTGTGGCATACACTATGGTCTCACCCCTAATAGTTGCCTTCATAGCGTCCCATAGCATAGCGTCTGATACAGTAGTGGGTGAGGGATTTTCATTAAGGAAAAAAAAAAGAATCCCACAATTTATTTGTTCTATAACCTCCCTATCTTTAAGAATAAATGGATTAAGTCTCCACAGAGTGTGTTTTTTTTTTTTTTCCTAAGTCTAGCTGCAGGAGAAGGGGGTGATGGTCTGAAAGAAGTTTCAGACAGATCACGATATCAGCTACTGCTGAAAAACGTTCACATGTTATGAAATAATCAAATCTCAAATATGAATGAAACCTACCAGATTGGTATGTGTATCCTGGGGAGGATGGGAACAATTTCTTCCAAATGTCTATGAGGCCCAGATTGTCCATTTGGGTTTTAAGAAATTTTACTGCACTAGATAGATGGTATATTGTCGGGTTTGAGGACTCTAAACCTGGTTGTACTGTTATATTGAGATTTCCTCCAAGTAGGAGTTGTCCCTAAAGGGTGTCCAGTATTTTGTTTAGTAGCCGGCAGATCACAGGCATTTTAGTTTGTGGGGGAGATATGTGTTCACCAGGGTCACCACTTTTGTATATAGCCGTCCCTGCAGGATCACATACCTACCCTGTCCATCTATATGTGTATTTTTTATCTCTAATTGTGTGGTTGTAGAAACTATAATCGCTACCCCTCTCTTCCAACCACTAGGATGGGATGAGGCGTCAACCGTGTGTGTGTCCCCATTTAAGCTTTTGGTGCTCTATCTGTGATAGATGAGTTTCCTGTATAAAGAGAATGTCTGCCTTTTGTTTAAGATGTTGCATTAAACGAGATCTCTTAATGGGATTACAAAAGTACAGTTTCGTAAGAACTTACCGTAACAATAGATCTTCGAGAGAGGCTCTTGCAGTAGGTAATTACACATAGGACTGACGTCGGCAGGACCCCACGGAAAAATTTCTAACCAGCAGTCCCTGGCGAGGGACCGACCCACGTCAGGTGACCGGCATCATATGACATTGGTATAAAGGGGCGGTCCCGGACGCCCGCCTTCCAGTTCTTTCCCGCCACAGGCCAGAAAGGTCCGGACAAGATGTTTCCATTCCTGGAAAAGGAGCTGAAAAAGCCTAGGGGGATGGAGGGCGGGAAGGTATTACCTACTGCAAGAGCCTCTCTCGAAGATCTACTGTTATGGTAAGTTCTTACATAACTGTACTATCTTACTTCGAGAGGGCTCTTGCAGTAGGTAATTACATATAGGACTGAATCCCAAGCAGTGTGGAACAAGGAAAGGCACCGGAGGATGGAACTACTCTAAAAAGTAACCCTAGCCATGCAAGCCTCAAGACAGGAGGCCTTGCAAAACAGCCAGCCCGAAGCCTGCTCTACGGTGAGAGGTAATGTCCAAACTGTAATGTTTCGTAAAGGTATGGATGGAAGTCCAGGTGGCGGCAGCGCATATGTCTGCTGCAGACACATTCTTGAAACAAGCCACAGAGGCAGCTATTCCTCTTGTGGAGTGGCCTCTGACTTGACCTGGGAGGGTCTTGTTGTACTTGTCATAATGGAAAGTGATGCAATGAGCCAACCACTTAGACAGACATTGCTTGGAAACAGCAATGCCTTCCCTTTTGTGAGCAAAGGAGACGAACAACTGATCAGTCTTTCTGAGATCCTTCATCCTGTTGGTGTAGTATCTCAGAATCCAGTGAACATCCATAGTATGGAGTAAATATTCCCCTTGGTTAGAGTACTGCATAAAAAAGGCAGGTAGCTCTATGGACTGATTTAGAGCAGACTCTGCTACTACTTTAGGTAGAAACTTAGGATTCGTGTGAATAGCAACTCGTTCTTTGTGAAAAATCAAGTAGGGGTTTTGCACATCAGGGCCTGAAGCTCGGAGATTCTTCGAGCCGAAGTAATGGCCACCAAGAAGAGCGTCTTCCACGAAAGAAATTTTAAATTTGCAGAAGCTGCAGGTTCAAAGGGAGGAAGAGTAAGTTTCTCGAGAACGAAATTCAAGTCCCAAGGGGGGGCAGGAGTACGGATGGGAGGCCTCAGATGGAGGACCCCTCTGAGAAAGGTCTTAGAGACCTCCAGTTGAGCGAAGGCTTTATCTGAGAAGGGAACATGGTAGGCTGAGATAGCTGCCATGTGAACCTTCAAGGAGGAATGGCTGAGACCCAGGTTGTACAGATGACGCAAGTACTCCAGCAGAAAAGCCACTGAAGAAGAGAAAGGCTCCAAGTTCTTGGAGGCTGCCCAAATAGAGAATCTCTTCCACTTCATGACATAAGTGGACCTGGTGGATGGCTTTCTAGCCTCCACTAAAATCTCCGCCACTTTTGGAGACACTCCAAAACGGGATTGGGCTAGGTCTGCAGGAGCCATGCATGCAGTTGAAGGGATATGAGGCCTGGATGAACCAGGGTCCCCTGATCCTGGTTCAGGAAACCTCGAGATAGAGGAAGAGGAAGAGGAGGATACTCTGAATATTGTTGTAGAAGAGAGAACCAGATTTGCCTCGGCCAGAAAGGAGCGATCAGAATCATTCTCACTCCTTCTGAGGCTAGTTTATGCAATACTCGTGGGATCAGAGGAATTGGGGGAAAAGCATAGACGAATCTGTCCTTCCAGTCTAGAGACAGAGCGTAAAGAGCGAGCAAAAAGTGGGAAGTTGTGTTTTGGGGAGAGGCAAACAGGTCTACCTGCGGCGTCCCCCAAAGCTTAAAGATATCGTCTAGCACCCCTTGTTCCAGTTCCCACTCGTGTGCCAGTGCAGAAGAGCGGCTTAGCTTGTCTACCAGAGTGCTGTCGACTCCGGGAACATGAATCGCCGTTAGGTGAAGGTCGTGTTGTGTTGCCCAATCCCAAACCCTCATTGCCACCCTGCATAGAGGGTAGGACAGAGTTCCTCCCTGTTTGTTGATGTACCACACTACGCACATGTTGTCTATCTGGACGGCTAGGTGGCCCGGAAGGATGTATTGGTGAAGGGCTTGGAGAGCGTACAACACAGCTCGAAGCTCAAGCACACTGATGTGGAGAACTTGTTCCAGCCTGACCATAAGCCCTGGGTCCGATGAGGACCTAGATGGGCTCCCCATCCTTCACCTGATGCGCCTGTAGTCGGTCTGGGGGGAGAGGATGAAAGAAAGGATCCCTCGAAACAGGTTCTCTCAAACCATCCATCATTGCAAGTCTTGTACCATCGGCGATGAGATCAGAACTAATTGATCTAGGTCGCCCACAAGTTGATCCCACTGAGAGCGAAGAGTCCACTGAGAGATCCTCATGTGGAGTCCAGCTCGGGGGACCTTCGGAATAGCGGCCGCCATGAGCCCCAGAAGATGGAGGACCGACCTCACCGAGACCCTCCTGTGTTCTGATAGCAGAGAAATCTGGGTTTGAAGAGAGGCCGCCCTGTCAGGAAGCAGGAAGGCCTTGCTCACGGTCGTATCTAGGATAGCCCCGATGAACTGTAGCCTCTGGGAAGGATCCAAATGAGACTTGGAATGGTTGATGGTAATACCCAGGCAAGTGAAAACCTGCTGGGTGAGGGACAGAAAATGCATGAGTTCCTCCCTGGATGAGGCCACCAGGAGCCAGTCGTCCAGGTAAGGGAACACCTGTACTCCCATTGTACGCAGGTGGGCCGCTACCACAGCCAGGCATTTGGTAAATACTGGGGCCAAGGATAGACCAAAGGGGAGTGCCTTGAATTGGTAGTGGTCCCCCTGAAATGCAAAACGAAGATACCTGCGGTGAGAAAGGCGACTGGGAATGTGCAGATAGGCATCCTGCATATCCAGTGCACAAAGCCATTGACCCGGCCGAAGGAGGGGCAGAAGGCTCTGCAGAGACAGCATCCTGAACCTTTTGTATTCTACATAAAGATTCAGGGAACTGAGATCTAGAATATGTCTGAGATCTCCCGTCTTCTTTGGGACCAGGAAGAAATGGGAATAGTAACCCGTCCCTTGAAGATGAAGGGGGACGGGTTCTATCGCCTGCTTTGTGAGAAGAGCAGAGATTTCTTCCCGGACCAAAGGAAGATGTTCCCTTGAATAGGACGACTTCAGAGGTGGGTGGCGGGGTGGTTCTGAAGAAACTAAGGAAAGCCCTTCCGCTATGAGCTGGAGCACCCAAGAATCCGTGGTTATCCTCTCCCATCCCAGAGGGTGAAGGGAAAACCTCCCTCCTACCGGTTCCTCTGGGAAGTCCAGAGGCAGTGGGAGAGGAAAGGAGTCAGGTGGTGTGGGGCAGCACCGCAGCTGAAGCACCCGCTGCTTTTTGGGGGCCAGCAGCGCGGGGCCTGACGCTTGGCGGCCTGCCTTCCCTGCGGTTTCGCCTTTGGCCGAATCAGTCTGCGAAAGGGACGGTACATGGAATCCACTGATTTCAGAGCCATCCCCTTCTCCTGCAAATCGGTGATAAGGTCCTTGACATCACCCCCGAAAAGCACCAACCCCGGAAAGGTGCCTCCTCAATAGCGGATTGCACTTCCGGGACCAACCCTGACACGCGGAGCCAGGCATGACGCCGTAGACCCACGGTGAAAGCGGAGCTCCACCCGGCAGTGTCCACTGCATCGTATGTCGCCCGCAAAAATGTGGCAACTGCCCGAACGAGCAGAACGGACGAGGTCGGCTAACTCCTGTTTTACTTGGGAGTCAGGCAAGGAGTCCAGTTTGGATTCCACCTCAGTAAGGACAGCCTTCTGGTAATCTCCCATGTGGCCAACGTAGTTCAGGGCCCGAATTGCAGTGTGGAAGAGGCATAAATCTTTCTCTCATACTGGTCCAGAAGTCGAGATTCCTTATCAGGAGGGGACGAGCTAAGATGCTTTGGGTATGCCGTCCGGCCATGAGCAGCGCTAATCACGACTGAGTCAGCCCGAGTGTGAGAGTCCAGGTAGTCAACACCCTCGGGAGCCTGGTATAGCCTTATAGCCTGTTCGACTTCCTTGGAAGTGGGGCCAACACCGACGGCTGTTTCTATATCATGGTGACAAGGTCGGCATAAGGCTCACTCCAGGGTGGCACTAATGTAGGAGCTGTCACGGGCAGATCCAGATGTTCAGCAAGTTTTCCGTCGCTGAGGATCTGGTTCCAAAGAGTGCCACTGATGCACCTCCTGGATTTTTCTAAGCAACTCCGTAAAAGATGGATCCTCCAGGGGAGACTTCGGAGGAGTCCTCGGCCAGGGCTCCGACGGAGAGCGGGGCTCGTCATCTCTCTCGATGCATCCTTCGGAAGAGTCCGAGGAATCCGAGAGTGAAGAGGAAGAAGAAGAAGAAGAAGACGACTCCCTGACCAGACTAGGGGGAGGAACGGGTTCCTTGGGTAGTATCTGTAAACGCGTATCCTGCCACTCTTTGGACCCAGATGGGAGAACCCTGGAGTCCGGAGATGGAGAGGGAGTATGCCGCCTCGGATGTACAGGAACCTGGGGCAGACCCGTCGTCGTAAGGTGGCTCTTGACCTCCTTGGTGAGCTCAGCCTTGGCCTCGGCCCACCAGGAGGCCAGAGTCTCCTGCAGATCCACCGGCGGCTGTGGGGGAGGTGGAGGGGAAGGGGGAAAGTGTACGGGCTATACCTGTAAGGAGAGTATCCAAAACCTGGCTGCAGGAAACCCGGCCGGGTATTGTGGCGGCCGGGTACTGGGCGGGCGCTGGATACCGCGGTCCGGCACGACGCATCGATAAGACGGGCGGGTACCCAGGAGGGCTGCTGGAGCAGCTCGGCACGCCGGTGGCCTCACGGGCGGGTCCACATTGGAGGGCCTATCAGAGGGGGGACATCCGGAAGAGGGATGTCTCCTGGGGCCGGTAGAACCGGCGTCGGAGGTACCGGCAGAGGGACCGGCATCGGGGCCGACGCCTGGGGGGCCGTCAGATCCGGTTCCAACAGAGGGGGGTCTGACAGAGGAGGAAGATCCTCCACATCACCCGAGCATGGAGGACAGAAATCCCCGTGGTCATGCTGGGGTGAGACTGGGTCCCCGGACGGCAGCGAAGGCTGCAGGGAACCAGGTACGATGGACGTGGGGATGTCCGTCGTCGGTTCCGTTGCCCGCTGAGCATCAGAGGAGCTGACGTGCGATTTGAGGGTGAGCTTCCGGCGGGCGCCAGAGGAGCCGGCATCCAGCTTATGGCGGCCATCACCATAGGGGGGCTGAGGGAAAGGTCTGCCCGTTCCGGTGGGGTAGAGGCTGCGCGCCGCCCGAAGGGTCGGGCATCTTACCAACCCTCTCCATGCAGACATCGGAAGAGCAGACGCCTGACTTAGAGGAGTCGCCCACGCCAGTAGGCCGCAAGCCTGTGGCCAAACCGGGGGCGGAGGCCTCCAATAGCCCGGAGGCGCCCGCAAGGCTTGATCGCGAGCCAGACGGGCTGGCTGATGCTGCCACCCAAGTCTTCGAGGTGGCCGCCGAGAGCGGGGAGTTACCAGTCCCTGCATCTCCCGAGGGAGACATGGTAGAGGAGGTTTTCTCGGTGCCTCTCCTTGTCTTTCTTTTCCGATGTCCTTTGGGGAAGTGGGCCTGCCTCAGCTTTTTTAGTTCTTTTTCCATAGAACTCATCTTTTTCTTGAGAAGATGGGCTTCCAGGGATTGTTTGCACCGTTTTCGGGTAGCCACATTGAAGTTCAGGCAGTGTTGGCACTTCTCGACCAGGTGATCGGGGCCTAGGCAGAAAAGGCACAGGGAATCCCCGTCCTTGTGTGGCAGTTGGGCACCGCACGAGTCGCACTTGTTTTTGTGCTCGGAGGGTGTAGGGGACGACATACACTGACGATGACCTGACGTTATAAGAAAAAAATAACCAATTTTCGGTAAAACCGACGAAAGACATGGGCTAACGATGCACAACTTTATCACGCAGGATAGCTGCACGAGCTAACGGTGGAAAGAACTGAAGGCGGGCGTCCGGGACAGCCCCTTTATACCGACGTCGTATGACGCCGGTCACCTGACGTGGGGGCGGTCCCTCGCCAGGGACTGCTGGCTAGAAATTTTTCCGTGGGGTCCTGCTGCCAGCTGGCTTCAGTCCTATATGTAATTGCCTACTGCAACAGCCCTCTCGAAGTAAGATGTCCATTTATGTTTAAGGAGTATATCTTAACCAGCTGTGTTGTCATTTTTTATCAAATGTCAAGTCCACTACTTTTGTATAACTTGTCTCCTTTTTTTCCCCTTTAGGTTTGATCTCTCCCCTACCCCTTGTCTCTTTCCCAGTCGTTGGCACCTCCCCTGAATGTGGATTCAGCCAAGAGAAGTCAGCGGTGCCGGACAGAGAAGGCCTGAGGAGAGTCTCCATTCCTGTTCCACCTACCCGTCCACTGCTCATCTCCTGACACTACTAAAATCATATTTTCCTATTTTTCATTCAGTCTCCTGTGTCTTCTTTCAATCACTTTCTGTAAAGTAACTTGGGTAACTTGTCTAACTTTTACCCTAACCTTAATTCTTAAACTCTTTTTTTTAACTATATAAAAAAAACACAATACTTTTATCTGTATTTGTAACTAAATACATTTTTGCTTCCAACTTTGAGATGGTATCTACTAGCCACCTCGCGTCTCTCCCATCCATACCCTTGAAAAGAGGAAGGATGTGATGAGTGGTCTCCATAATTATCAGGTGGGTAATCAACCCTCCCACAGTAGATCTTCAAGAGGAGCTCTTGCAGCAGGCTATAACATTTAGGACTATGCCACAGGCACTAGGACCACACAGTGAAAACTTCTGCCAGCAATACCAGTGAGGGACCTCCCCCGATGCCGGGCCCGCCCCGACGTCGGTCAGGGTACAAGAGGGGGCGGACCCAGCTCCACCTCAGTTCTCCCGCCAGTACCCAGCAGAAGGCCTGACAAGAGAAGTAGGCGAAGCCTACCACCTAGAAAGGAAAGAAAATAGACCAGCACTTTCTGAGGGGGAAGGCGGGAGGGAAGAAGCGCCTGCTGCAAGAGCTCCTCTTGAAGATCTACTGTTATGGTAAGTTCTTACGTAACTGTACTATCTTACGTCGAGTGAGAGCTCTTGCAGCAGGCTATAACATTTAGGACTGAATCCCAAGCAGTCCCAAAGCAAAGAGGTAGCCGACCCCGGGAGGAGGAATATGCTGACTCCAGAGGCCCTTAGGACAAAAGTCCTTGCAAAACCGCTAGGCCAAAGCCAGCACGGCGTCTGGAGACGATATCCAAGCTGTAATGCTTGATAAAGGTGTGCTCTGAGTTCCAGGTCGCGGCCGCACAAATGTCCTGAATAGCGACATGCCACATCGTGGCAAAAGAAGCTGACACTCCTCTGGTGGAGTGACCCCTAACTGGGCCTGGCAGGGGTTTATTGTGATGCTTGTAGCAAAACGAGACGCAACGGACTATCTATTTAGAGATAGTCTGCTTGGACACCGGTTGACCCAAGCGATGTGGTGCAAAAGCCACAAAGAGTTGCTCCGATTTACGGTACTGAACTGTTCTGTTGAGGTAATACCTCAGGGACCTGTGGACATCCAATGTGTGGAGGAAAGCCTCCCCTCTATTGGAAGGGGAAAGAAAATAAACTGGAAGATCAACCAACTGGTTGAGGGTCAACTCTGAGACCACCTTGGGAAGAAACTTAGGATGAGTTCTGAGGGAAACTCTTTCCCTATGAAAAACCAAATAGGGCTCTTTACACATCAGAGCCTGAAGCTCAGAAACTCTTCGAGCGGAAGTAACAGCAACTAGAAAACAAGCTTTCCAAGAAAGATATCGTAGCTCACAACTCGCTGCGGGCTCAAAAGGAGGGCGGGTGAGTTTCTCCAACACAAAAAGGAGGTCCTAGGGTGGGACAGGGTCCCTAATGGGAGGTCTCATGTGTAGAATTCCCCTAAGGAAGGCGCAGGCTACGTCTAACTGTGCCAATGCTCTCTCTCCCACGAGGGCATGATAGGCAGAAATTGCCCACATGTGCACCTTGATAGAGGAATAGCTCAGGCCTTTCTCATACAAGGAGAGGAGATACTGCAAAGTGGAGTTCACAGAGCAGGTGACAGGATCTAAATGTTGTGCAAGGCCCAAAGACAGAAACGCTTCCACTTCATAGCGTAAGTAGAGGGCTTTCTTGCGGACGCTAAGACCTCGGCCACTTCTGGGGAAACCCTGTATCTGTTCCTAGCTATGTCTGGAGGAGCCATGCATGAAGGTGCAGGGATCTGAGATCCGGGTGAACCAGAGACCCCTGGTCCTGGGACAGCAGCTGCGAGCAAATGGGCAGCGGGATTGGAGGTTCCTGGGACAACCGCTGCAGAAGTGTGAACCAAATCTGTTGAGGCCAGTTGGGGGCCACAAGGATCATCTGGGCCCCCTCTGCCTGTAGTTTGAGCAGAACCCTCTGAATGAGAGGGAAGGGCAGAAAGGCATAAAGAAACCTCCCTGCCCAGCAAAGGGATAACGCGTCTGGCCAAAAAACGCCAGGCGTTTGCTCTCGCGAGCAAAACAGTGGCAGTTTGGCGTTGCATGGTGACGCAAAGAGATCCAGCTCGGGAAGGCCCCACCTTCCAAAGAGCTGATCTGCTACGGATTGAAGCACTTCCTACTTGTGCGCTTTGGCCCGCGACCTGCTGAGGTTGTCTACCAACTTGCTTAGGACGCCTGGAACGTGCATGGCAAAGAGAAGAATGCCCCATTCCAGTGCCCAGTACCAGACTCTCATCGCCTCCCAGCAAAGAGGATAGGAATGGGTGCCTCCTTGCTTGTTGATGTAAAAGACGACTGCCATGTTTTCTGTCTGAACTAGAAGAGAGCCGGGTACCAGGTCCTCTCGAAACGCCTGAAGAGCGTAGAGGACCGCTTGCATTTCCAGCACATTGATGTGGAGTGACCATTCCTCAGGTGACCAAACCCCCTGCGTTTGATGAACACCCAGGTGACCCCCCCAACCCAGATCTGACACGTCCATCGTTAGAGTCTGACCTGGAGGCTCAAGATGAAAACTGACCCCTTTTTCTAGATTGCTGGGGTCTAACCACCAAAGCAATGTTCTCCTGACTGGCTCCGGGATCCTGACTAAGAAGAAGAAGAATCAGCATTTATATAGCGCTTTTCATACATCCCAAAGCGCTTTACAAGCAATGCTAGACTGGTAGTGAAGTGACTGAATGTGTGGTGGCGGCCATATCGCACATCATCACCCACACACAGCCTGGATAATTGCATGAACTGGTTTATGGGAAGGGGAATGTTGGCCAGGACACCGGGAATGTTCCCTACTCTTTGCAAAGAGTGCCCTGGGTTCTTTTACTTCCACCTGGACACCCACCAGGACAACACCAGGATGGGCAGAAGGGACCTCGGTTTAACGCTCTCATCCGAAGGACGGCACACCCCAGCAGTACAGCACCCCCCAATACTGCACTCGAATGCCAGTGATTTTTAGGTGCAAGTCCAATCCCGGTGTGGGACGAGAACCCACGACCTTCTGGTCCAGAGGCGGATGTGCTACCAACTGAGCCACGCTGACACCTAACACCACGCTGACTAAAGCGTCTAGGTCGTCGCAGCATTGATCCCACTGCACTCCGAGCATCCACTGTGGGACTCTCATGTGAAGGCGGGCCAAAGGTGTGACAGGAATGGCCGCCGCCATATGCCCCAATAAGCTGAGGAAGTTCTGGGCCGGAACCCAAGGTGCTATGGAGATCCATTCCGCCAATGATCGCAAGCGAATCCCCCTGTCCTGTGGGAGAAAAGCCATGCCCTGAACAGAGTCCAAGATCGCTCCTATGAAGGCGAGCTTTTGGCTGGGCTCTGGGGATGACTTTTTCAAGTTCAGGGTGATCCCCAGCTCTCGGAATAGAGTACAGGTGTCTCCAAGAGAGTGTAAGAGGCCGTCCTTTGACGGGGCCATGAGAAGCCAGTCGTCGAGGTAAGGGAATACATAATGCCCCAACCACCTCAGAGCCGCAGCCACCACTGCTAGGCATTTGGTGAAGACTCGCGGAGCAAAAGAAAGGCCGAATGGGAGCATCCGAAACTGAAAATGCTCCCCCTGGCAGTGGAACCTCAAAAACTTCCTGTGGGGAGGAAAGACCCCATATGCATGTATGCATCCTGCATGTCGAGAGAACAGAGCCAATCCCCTTGGTGCAACAGAGGGAGGAGACCCTGAAGAGTCACCATCCTGAACTTTTTGTACTCTATAAAGAGATTTAACGGATTGAGATCCAGAATGGGACGAAGGTCCCCCGTCTTTTTTGGGATCAGGAAAAAGTGGAAGTAGAACCCCTGACCCCACTGCTCCCAGGGGACTATCTCTATTGCTCTCTTTTGCAGTAGGGCCTGAATTTCTCCTTCCAATAGTGGGATGTGAGAAGAAGGATAACGGGAGAGCTTTGGTGGAGTGTGTGGAGGAAACTCTGAACTCCAATGTGTGTCCTCACCGAATAACGTCCAAGATCCATTGATCTGTGGTAATAGAGCTCCACCCTTCGAGATGAAGGGAGAAGTGGCCCCCAACCGGCTCCCCCTGGACTTCTGACCAAAGGGGGGGGCGGAACGGAGTCAATGGGCAGAACCGGGGGTAGGGAGAGTGGCCTAGGAGGACTTGGGCCTACGGGCGGAAGGTCCAGACTACTGGTTTCCGGATCTTCCGCGGAAGCCACCTCTCTGCCCTTGCTGGGATCTGCGGGCTGAAGCCTGATTGCCTGAGGACTTACGAAAAAGGCGACTGTGATGGGGGCGTCGCTGGTCACCACGGTACATCTGGCGGACCGACCAGATCGACTTACCAGATTCCTGGAGACAGGAGATCAAGGCCTCCGTCTCCTGCCCAAACAAAACGGCACCCTGGAACGGCAAGTCCCGGATACCGGACTGCAGATCCTGGTGAAAGCCTCAACCAGGCATGGCGCTGAAGACACACCCCAGAGGCGGCCGCCCTGGCTGCCGTATCCGCAGTGTCATACGAGGCTCTCAGAACATGAGAGCCTACGTATGAGCCCGACTGCAAAAGGGTCAGGAGCTCTGTCTTCTTATCAGAGTCTGGCATGACCTGTGTCAGCTCAAGACCTCGTTCCCACAATGCATTCTGGTACTGCACCATATGCGTGAGGAAATTAAGGGAGCGAATGGAACAGGTGGAAGCAGCGTAAACTTTCTTGCCCACCTGATCCAGGTATCGGGACTCCAAGTCGGGAGGCTGGGAGCTGAGGTGCCTCGGCTGTCGAGATTTATCATGAGCAGCCGTGATCACAGATGAATCGGCCTGAGGGTGTTCCGCTAAGAAGGGTTCCACCCTCGGAGCCTTATAGAGCCTATCTGACTTTTTGGGAACTGCCAGGATGGAGGCCGGATGCATCCAGGTGGACTTAGTAAGATCCTGGAAAGAATCCACCAAAGGAGGAATGACCAAAGGCTTCGGCTCCTTCTGCCTCAGGTATTTAGCCAATCTCCAGCATTCCGAGTCCCACTCATTGGAAGCCTAGATATGCCTCATGACGTCCATAAAAGTAGAATCGTCTGGAGGCAAGCGAGGCAGGTCCTTCTCTTCAGGGGAGCACTTGAGGCGGAGAAAAGACGAAGAGGATGAGGATGAAGAGGAGGAGCGACTATCCGACTTGGAATAGTCTGACCCTACCTCCTGACCATGCCTACGTTGACGTCGGTGACTGGGGGACCGACAGAGCAATGACAGACGTCGGTCAGGAGACAGACGCTTAGTGCGAGAGGGGCTCCTGGATCGAGACCGAGACCGACGTCGGTCATGAGAAACCTTAGAGCGATGTCGGTGGTCTTCGGATCGAGAGCGGGAACGAGCCCTGGAAGAAGGTGAAGGACGGCGCTCCGGGGACCTCAACGGTGAGGCTTCGCCCTCTGGCTGTAGTTCACCCGCAGGATTCGGTACTGATGTCTGGGCCGGCGACGGGGAGGTTCGCTTGTGAACCTACCCCCACCAAAACAAGAAAAGCTGTTTGAGCTCATCCTGGGAGAAGATCTCAGCCACTCGCTGTGGGAAAGAAGTCTCCGGAGCGGCGGGATGCAAAGGAGAGCTCTTCTGAGGGCCCGGGGGGAAGAGGACTTGGGCGACGGGGACGTCGGCAGTACTACGACCAACCCCAGGCCCTTAGCCCCTCCAACCGGCGTCGGTGCAGGGACCGACGACAGGGTGACGCCAGGGGGTGCCAGAGTCCCCTTAGCCTCCGGAGGCACGCCTTTAGCAGGCAGCGCCGGTGCTGTGGTAGGTAGGGCTGAGGCAGGTACCCCCACGGACTTGGTGCGGGGAAAAACCTGAACCGAACAATGGTAGCGACACTGACGTCAGCTGCGGAGGAGAAAACGGACAAAACCATCGAAAGAAATGGAAGACTTGCTTGTAGAAATTCTTTTTACGCTGAGAATTGCAGGCAGCAGCTAGCTTCACGTGTGGGTACGCAGTGGGAAAGAACTGAGGTGGAGCTGGGTCCGCCCTCTCTTGTACCCTGACCGACGTCGGGGCAGGGCCGGCGTTGGGGGCGGTCTCCCGCTGGTATTGCTGGCAGAAGTTTTCACCGTATGGTCCTAGTGCCTGCAGCATATTCCTAAATGTTATAGCCTGCTGCAAGAGCTCCCACTCGAAGTAAGATCAGTTGATCATTTCCACAAAGCTCCTCTCCCGGTACATCCCAGGCCTAAACCTCTCCGCTTAATTTAGTAGATATGCACCCTGTCTACAGCCTTAAAGACCTTTGGATAGTCCAGCTCAGGTAAAAGGGAGCAAGGAGAGAGAGGGTCCAACAGTTGGGGTCAGCAAATAGAGAAAACCCAGCCTCCCCACCTCTGCCCAACTAGTGAGGAAGGGCAGGGAAAAGGGGAAGGGGGCCACCGGGAGGTCAAAACTCCTCCCATCTTGTGCAGGACAGTTTGGCTCCTGTCTGATCACCCCCAAACGTTGCAGGAATCAGAGGTCTGGTACATGACTCACCTGTTATAGCAATTCAGCCTGAAGTAAGTCGGCAAATTATCAGACCTTCCTCTGACCGTTTGGTCCAATTAGTGAGGGTAACTGGATTTCCCACTTCAGACCCCCTCTTCTCCCATTGGTATCCTTAAAAGAATTTCTCCACCTTCATTTCAGTTTTATAGGCATATATAGATTCTACACCGCACCCTTCCAGTGGTTGTCTTAAGCCATCCTATCTTCTGTAATTGTCAGAGTAGCTGGAGTCATTATTGTGTCCTCTGTGCGAGGGGTTGTAGGTCTCCCTCTGTAAAGGTGTTTGCTAAATCCTCAACTCTGCTTTGTTGCTTATTGTGTACAGAATTTGTTCACCCAATTCTGTCCCAAAACAGAAGGACCAGGGATTTCAATGTCACATAGAGTTCTTTTCAATTTTACAAAGTATCTTCTAGAGGATCAGTAAAATTCGAGCTGGTCAATCCACTCTCCTCCTCGGTTTCAAGTAGAAAAAAAACTTGCGAGATCTTTTGTCCTCTTAAGCCTTCTCTTACCGCCACCATCGTCAATCCCCCCACCACAGTATGGCCAGTGTTCTGGCCCTACCCCCCACTGGCCCTACCCCCCACTGGCCCTTCCAGACAAGGCAGAAGTCAAGATGGAAAAGGGAGCCGAGAAAAGAGACCCACCCCCTGAATCCCAAGCCAGAAGGACTCCATCAATTAGTCTTCTCGGCCTGACTAAGTGCCTGCCATTGAAAAGACCTGGTATAAAACCCAAAATTGCAATGGGTGTATGTATGTATGTATTTATAGGTTTTAGCTATATTTTTACTTAGGTCCCACTGCTTGGGTTACCCTGATCGATATCATCCTCCGGCCCAGGCCAGAGGGCTCCCTCCCCCCCTCCCAACCCACCAAAGCAAAGGAGCAGAAAACTCAGGCTTAGAAATACAAAGGCTTACTGTTCTCACACAGGCAGCATGGGATTTCTAAGTTGATGTATCCTGTTGAGCATTTCTTCAAGGGAAAGATTAGATTCTGCTGGTTAGTCCTCAGCCTCTCTCTGTCTCAGTCCAGCATTTTTTGAGATGGTCTGATTCTGTTGGTGTTGGCTCTCATTTATTACCCCTCGCTTGATTAGGTCCATCGTTGCCTCCACAGCCATAGTGTAGGCTGTCAGCCTGCTTGGTAGCATGACTGTAAGCCAAGCTGAGTATGGCGTACGGAATTTAATTTGTTGGGCTCTTAACAGGGGTGCATATTCCCTCCTCTGCCTCTGAGTGTATGGAGCATAGTCACTGTCCAACACCTATCCGGGTTCCCAACATTATTTTTCCCTTCTGCCAGGCCTTTTTAAGTAGTGTTTCTTTAGTTTGGTAATTTGTAAATCGCACCACTAAAGATCTTGGTCTAGCACCTTTGGCTGTGGGTTTGGTCCCGAGTGCACGATGCACTCGCTCAAAGTCCAGCTGAAACTCGGGTCCCAGATCAAGTACAAGCTGAAAGAGATGGTCTACATATGCTAGGGGATCTCCTCCCTCCCACCCTCCCCTTCGGGGATGCCCAAGATCCTTATATTTTTCCGGCACCCTCCATTTTCAGCATACTCTTGTCTTAAGGAGGTTTGCAACTGTTCTTTGGCTAGGGATATTACTGCTGCCTCTAAAGAATCCAGTATTATGGACTTTTCAGTGATTTGGGTGTCTGCTTCATTTATTCTATTTTGCAGGGCCCCTATGTTGGCCCAGAGATCTTTGATTGTCTGTCTCATTTCTCCCCGGAACTCCATTATGGCTTTTAATATTGTGTCCTCTGGTAATGTCCCTTCAGGCCCTTTCTTTTTCATGTTGCCCTGGTTCTATTTCCCCACAATTCAGAGATCTGACGTTTGGACTGTTGCTGCGTGTTCCAAGGAGATTTGCCAGACTGCTACACATCCGAAGGCCTCTGATCCTCCATATCCTCCAGGTCCAATAAAGGCTGGTACCGACTGCGGTGCTGTTTCACCATCTAGCTCACAGGGATCCGCCCGGTAAACTCTTAGGATCTCCCGATGCAAGTTTTTATTAGGTTCTCTTGTCTTTTTCTGTTTTAGGAGATGGTTTTAAATAATATTAATGGGAGCTCTCGTCAGCGTATGGTTCAAAGAGCCATACTGGAACTGGAAGCTTAATTCCTATACATTCTAATTCTGTTGGTAGCCTATGGGTTAAAATGTCTTTCGTACTAGCCAAGTGCCTGCTCTGAATTAAGCTGTTTTTAAGTACAACAGCAAAAATATATGTTCCCACTGGGAATCAAACCAATGACCCTTTGCTTGGAAGGCCAAGACACTTCCACTACAACACCTGAATCCCCTACATTTTACATTTGTTGAATGTAATTTCTGTGAGTGCGCCCATTTCACGTAACCGACTGAATGGTCTACTGGTGAAGGTGCTGGAACTGCACCCATCTGGCCCACTTATTTTCCCTGGGTGGAGGTACTTCACTATTTCTTATCTGTTTAGGACAAACCCCCTACCCTGCAAGAGCCAACCTAACTCCTTAAGTAGGTGCACCCTGTACAGTCAGCAGGCAGGGGTGTGAACCCAGACATGGCAACCAGAGGTTCACATCTGCAAACAATGACTGACCTTTTCTACAGGAACCTTGATTTTAAAGGTTAAAAATGTAGGTTAAGGGTATTCATGATCACATGGTCACCTGCCCCCTCCCTCATAAGGTGCACTTACTCAACAAACAAGCCATACAAGAGTACACCAATTCTTACTTGCTGATAAACCCTCCACTTTCACATTTCCTTCTAGCTTCTGTGTTCTCTGGGAAGAGAAGTTCAGGATGGTGAAGAACATCCACCAGTACAGAGAGTTCCGCTTGAACAAGGGGTCGCAGGCGGTCCTCCAATGCAGATACAATATCCTGGAACAGAACACACAAGAGGAGTCACATCACCTGGGTTAGTATTAATTTAAAACCAAACATAAAAACCGAGGAGCAGACCCAGGTTCAGGGGAGTTGCATAGGACACACGTTCCTTGGGTAGGGACAGTACTTGTGCTCACATGGCACTGAGGCCCTTTTTGCCGGCAAATCAAGAAGTGGGGTTGGCATCTACTGTGAAGAAAGCTTCCAGCCCACTCTTCCACTCAATGGACAAGGTGCAGCTGTGCCAACCACAGTGGTGAGAAGGGGGAGGGGCCATTTGGCTCATAATGAAAAATAAAAATTTATCATGCATGACAAAGATTCCTTCAAACAGTTGATGTTCAGCTTGCGTACTAGAACAACTTTATTTTTGCTACTGGATTTCTCAGGTAGGATAAACTCAAATAAATTTGGGGTACAAGTCCCAACTAAACACACGGGGGGAACTGACAATCATAAAACAGTGATTGATCTAATGCTGCTTTTATCTGCAAATGAGTGGAGCCACTTTGAATGGTAAATATAAAAAAACTTTTGAAATATAACACTTCATTAAATATATGCATAAAAGAACATGTTAAAGATAAAAACAGAACAGATGTACCATGAGAGCACGGTGATCCTAGCACTAAAAACACAAAGCTCTACAGAAGAAAAATAGAAAAACTGGATCAAAACAGAATGCATAAAGAATTTTAAAGACACTGTACCACAATGATCTGGTGGAGATGTAATTTTTGTTCTACAGAGAACGTGAACCAAAATCAACCCACGTCAAGCAGAAAGTAACACATGTAAAGTAGAATAATGTATGGGGGCCATGTAAAAGGATGCATTTAACATACTCCTGAGGTTTGTGATAACCGCAAACCAAACAAGTTTTGCATGTGTGGTGTGCAAGTTCATCACAAACAAAGGGTATGGAACAAAAAAAAAAAAACACTGAGCTACCATTGCCTCCACATTAACTAGCTGTTAAATGTTAAAAATAAAACAAGAATGGTTGAAAAATTACATTTATAGATCATAATGGGCCTGGAATCAATCAATCAAATCTTTATTTATCCAGGTGGACACCATTAAGCAAGCTCATTTACAAGGTGGACCTGCATTACACATGGTCAAAAGACAGAATAACATAATTGGCAAAGGTACAGACATTAAAACATAGTTGAAACACAGGTAAAGAACGAATTGTAAAACAGTAATATGAGTCCAGTAGGACAGGAAAATTGAATATCTATTCTTTCTTTGAAGGTATATTCAGTAAAGAGATGCAGGAAGGGGGTTTTGTTAAGTAATAATCGTAGGTATCTCAAGTCGATGCGGCTACAATGGAGAAGGGGCAATGACAAAAGCAGCTCGCAAACCTTAGGTTCTTGTTATGGAGCAAAGGGTACATTGCTCACAGAAGCGGAAAGAATTAGGGAATACCAGCTATGGCACCAGAAGGCACTGGCAGCCCAGCTAGCTAACCTTAGGTTTTTGTTGTGGAGCAAAGGGGGTACGTAGCTCACAGAAGCAAAGAGAATTAACGAAGACCGGTTATGGCACCAGGAGGCGCCGGCAGCCCAGAGGCAGCAAGCGGCATCCGAGCTAGGCTCCTGGAAGAACTTGGAGTGAGGGGAGTGTGAGCCGCTCAGGTGAATTTTAGATAATGGTTTCGGAGGCACCGCCGCAGATATACCTGGATCGTGTAGCGGGTGCACTTGGAAAACTTAGGGGGTCGATGGCCCTAGGGGAGAAGAACCGGAGCAAGGGTGAGGTGATGCAGAGGTGTGGGAAAAATGAGGTATGTGAAGTGGGCAGTACAGGTGGAGGTGATACGAAAGTGGTATAAGAACAAGGTCAGTGGAAGCAGTGACATTTTTCTCTAACTTTGCATATAAGGACTTGAACACTGCAGTAGTTACTGGGGTTCTTAACTTCAACATTTTGTGAGTTTCATTCCAAAGCGTCGGAAGCGAATAGCTTATGGCCATACTCCCATATCGTGTGCGGACCCTGGGGATATTCAGAGTGATAAGGGAGCAGCTCCTTATGATGTATTTTCGGACTTCGCTTGGGGCAGAAGATCAGAGATATAGCATGGTAGCTTTCCAGCTAAGGCTTTCAGAGTCCATATGGCCGCGTTTCTTTTACATCTGAATTGTAGGGAGGTCCAACTCACAGCAGCGTACAGGGAACAGTGATGGGTAGAGGAGGGGAGGCCAGTAATGAAGCGCAGTGAACTGGGTATGGAGAATTTGGTGGGGGGAGGCATTTAACATTGAATATGAAGGGAAACAGGACTGGACGGGGAAGGAATGCCATCAGACACTTTCATTCAACAATTCAACTCAGTTTGGGGCCCCATGCCCAGTATGTTAGAAGCAGACACTGTCAGGGAGAGCCAGGAGTGTCTGCATGACATTCTCCTCTAGGTGGGGTGGGGTCGGCTCCAGCCACCACCATACAGAACCACATAGATGAAATCCCCTCTACTTGCACCACCGGAACTGCACAGCCCCCCCCAAGCACTTGGTCACAGACACATGGAAAGGGGAGCCTGCCTTGGGGGTTAAGACAGGTTAGCAGGGGGCCACAGAGGGTCTGTATTAGGATTAGCAGCAAGAGGTCTGGGGAACAGAGCCAGTGAGTATGAGAAATAAAAACACTGTATAAAATTCACCAAGACACATTTCATAACTAGCCTGTCTAAAAGATTTACATTGAAGAAAGCCCAACATCTTAGTATGTTTTTTTTAAATGGACATTCCCCTTTAAGATGGGCTGTTAATTTGTTTCCATGTAAATTTTCATTACTTTAATATCTGAGGGATGGGTTGATTACCATCCAAGATGAGGCTGTAAAGCATTGCGTCTTGTGTTTAAATACAACTAAAGAAATTTGACAAAGGAAGTGTCTGCAACTAAACTTTTTTTTTTGAAGGGTAAGAGTTTAGTTTTAGTTATTTATAAGGCCATATACATAGTACTTACTAACAGTAAAAAAAAAGAATTATGCAAGAACTTACTGTAACAGCAGATCTTCGAGAGACTCCTCCATTAGGCCACAACTTTAGAACCACAGCTGTCAGCACTAGGACCACTCGAAAATGTTTGCTAGCCGGAGACCACCTACTATCACAGGTCATGTCTACATGTATATAAAACGTGGGTGGCCCCATCACTCCCTCAGTTCCCCTCTGAAGATTAGCCTCAGAGAACCTCCAACTGGGGAATCACAAGATGAGACCAGCACTAAAGATACAAGGAGAGGCACGGGGCTGGATACAGATGCAAGGAGTAGGTTTTAGGCACTGGATGTAATAGAATCCTCACTGAAAGCAAAAGTGGGAGGGAGGGAGGGACGGCATGGCCTAAAGAAGGAGATTCTCTACTTCTACTGTCACGGTAAATTCTTACATAACTGATCTATCTTCTTCAAGGATACCTCCTCCATTAGGCCACATCTTTTGGAACAATTCCAAGCAGTACAAAGTAAACTAGGAGGATGGCACCTGATATGTAATCAGAACAGAAGGCTTTGCAGTACAGCACACCCAAAGAAAGCATGTCTACGAGATATGTTGCCCAGACTGTAATGTTTAAAGTGTGGACAGTACTCCATGTGGCTGTAGTACATATGTCGGCAGCAGGAACATATTTGAAACAGGCAACAGAAGTTACCATACCAATTGTGGAGTGGGCGTACAAGAGGCCCGGGGTCCACGGCCTCAACAAGGCATCCCCCTGCAGTGAGCCCTGCTGAGGAGGGGTGGGCATGAAACAGCCTCAGCTTCGCATTCTCCCTGGAGGCAAACAGGTCCACCTGAGGTGTGATCCAGTGGGAGAACAGATCGTGTACTACCTCCGGCCGGAGAGACCACTCGTGAGATGCAGCACCTATCCGGCTTAGGGCATCGACCAGAGTGTTGGAGGCTCCCGCCACATGAATGGCTAGGAGATCCACCTCCAGTCTGCTCACGAGACACCAAGTGCGGAGAGCTTCCTTGCACAGAGGTAAGGAGCGCATCCTGCCCTGGCGATTTAGGTAGTACATTGCAGTGGTGTTGTCCGTCTGGACCTGGGCCACTTAACCTCGTACAAACAGAGCGAAGGCGGTGAGGGCTAGCCGGACCACTCTAAGCTCCAGCAGGTTTATGTGGCATCGAGACTCCTGAGGGGACCAGAGGCCATGCGCTCTGAGCTCCCCCAGATGGACACCCCAACCCATCTGAGAGGCGGCGTTAGAGTGACCATCGGCTCTGGACGGACAAATGGGATACCCTCCTGCAGATGAGCTGGAACGATCCACCACTGGACAGTGTTCCCCATCTTCTGGGTCACTATCACTGGCTGGTCCAGAGTACTGGAGCGCTGTGACCATTGGCAAGCCAGCCCCCATTGCAGGGGACGCATATGCCAGTGGGCCCAATGGACCATGCTGGTGCAGGCCGCCATGAGGCCCAGGAGGTGCAGGAAGTCCTGGGCAGGGCACAATTGCCCAACCAGAAATGATTGGGTAAAGGAGGAAAGAACCTCGGCACTGTCCACCGGGAGCAGTGCTCTGGCTCAAAGAGAGTCGAGCCCTGCCCTGATGAACCGAATCACCAGCGTTGCTACGAGTTCTGATTTGGCCTCGTTGATGAGAAGGCTAATCTGAGAGCAGACTTGGAAGGCCAGATCTCAGGACCGCTCCACCTCCAGCCTGGAGGGGGCTGCAATCAGCCAGTCATCCAGGTAAGGGTACACCTGGACCCTTCGGCGCCGCAGGAATGCTGTCACCACTGCCATACATTTGGTGAAGACCCTGGGAGCTGGAGAGAGGCCGAAGGGCATGGCCCGGAACTCGTAAAGGGATCCCTCTGCCATGAAGTGGAGGAACTGCTGGTGAGATGGACGGATTGGGACATGAAAGAATGCATCCTGGAGGTCCAGAGAGCAGAACCACACATCTTGTTCTAAGGATGGAAAGATCTGAGCCAGAGTGACCATCCTGAAGGTACGAGACCATAGGAACTTGTTCAGGTCGTGTAGGCCTAGAATGGGGCGCCAGCCCCCTGTCCGTTTTGGGACCATGAAGTACCTGGACACAAACCCTGGGTCAGGTGGAAGATCCACCACCTCCCTGATCACCTCCTTCTGGAGAAGCAGGGCAATGTCGGCTCGATGAGCCGACAGAGAGGCTGCGGACCCCGTAGCCCCCCACTGGGCGATGGCTCAATAGGGTGGGACTGTTCAAATTCCAGAGACAGACCCTTTCCTACCACTTCCAGCACCTAGCGGTCCGTGGTGATATCGGACCAAGCGGAAAGGAAGTGGCAGAGCTGTCCCCCCACGGGGGGAACCCAGGAAGGAGTGACAAGGTTGGGGGTGACACCCCTCAACCCGGCACTGGGTAGGCTTGGAGGAAGGGCCAGCCGAGGGGCCTCCTGGACCTTTCCCTCCCGGCTTCCTGCTGGAGGAAGCTGCAGGCTTGGCTGTGGGGTGCCAAGTGTGAGCCTGCTGGCCCTGATGCTGGTGTTGCTGGGCCAGACGTGCCGCAGGGGCAGAAGGCCGAAAGGGCCTACGCTGCTGCTGGCGGCCTTTGTCATCTTGGGCAGACGTTATCGAGTCCAAGGTGGCGCTGGACTTCTCAATCCTTTGCAGATGACCCTCCACCCTGGGACCGAACAAGTCTGTATCCAAGAAGGGAACATCTGCCAGCTTGTGCTGGGTATCCGCTGTAAAAGTGGAGATCCACAGCCAAGCTCTGCGGCGCATGGCCACTGCGGCCGCTACTAACCGGGCACACGAGTCAGCTATGTCCAAGGAAGTTTGGAGTTGCTGTTTGGCTACCGCCCTTCCCTGATCCCACACCTGCTTGACAGTTGTCTGGAGATGAGCCGGGAGATGAGGAATCACCTCATCCAGGGAGGCCAAAAGGGCGTGCGAAAAGTGTGCCATCAGAATGGCCGAGCTTGCCTGACGAAGGCCTAGGGAGGAAGCAGCATAGACTTTCTGCCCGAAGTAGTCCAGTTTCTTGGACTCCTTATCGGGTGGCTTGTCCACATCCTGAGCATTTCCAGAGTGCCGGAAAATGCTGTCGGTCACTAGCCCCTCCGCGGAGGGGTGCTCCGAGAAACCAGAGATTGAACCAGTGGGAATGGCATACTTTTGAGCCATCCTGGCCGAAGGTGCTGGACAAGAAGCTGGCCGCTGCCACAGCTCCAGGGCCAGACCAACAATGGCTTCAGCCACCGGGAAGACCTCCGTGGGGGAATCCCCTTGGTCCAGTATCTCCGTGAGAGGATACTTGGCCTGCTTTGAAACGGGTTCAGGCTTCATCCCAGTGGACTCTGAGATCAGCCAAAGCATTCCAAGGAACGAGGATGGGCTCTCTTCCACCAACTGACCCCCAGTGGACTCCAGGTGGAGGGGCCTGGAGAACAGGGAAGAATCATCGTCAGACTCCAAGGAGTCTGCAAACAGCTGCAGAGGGCCTGAGCCACCCTCCACCTGCCGAGGCTGATCGGGAGTGAGGGTGACCGAGAATCCTTGGTCGGGGCCCCAGTTTTAGGTTGTGGAGGTGGGGGTTCCACCACAATGGGTGGCGCAGCCGGTTTCAGATGAACAACCGGTGCCGGCTTCGGCTCCTCGATTACAACGAGGGGTTGTTTCGGCCGCTCTGGAGACAGCCACTTAATGGCCAGGGAAGGCGATGGAGTCGGCTTATTCCCAGTCAAAAGGAGCTGCTGCCACATCAGATCGTTGTAGTGCCGATGCAATCTGCGCCAGAGCCTATCTTCTGAAGAGGACGAAGACAAGGATGAGCGGCACCGCCGCTTTTCACGGTTCTGAGACCGAGACCACCAATGTCGGCGGGATTGGCTGGACCAGGAAGAGATCTGAGACTGAGACCTTCGGTGTTTCTGAGGGTGGGTCTGAGAGGGGAAGGGGGGAAACCCGCTCCTCCCTTGGTTCAGGGACTTTAACTGGGGACTCCGGCACAGGAGATACAGGCAAGTCCTGTTTCCACCAGGGGAACCGATGAAGAAGGGCTGTCTGCTTCTCCAGTCGACAGCCCGTCCGATGGGTCGAGAAAAATCTCAACTGCATCAAGAGGTGTCTCGGCCGGCTGACCCGACGGGGACACCATGAAGCCAGCGGACTTAGCCGCAACCTCGACCGAAGTAGAGAGTCGACTATCCAGGGAAGGGGAACTCTCCCACTAACATCGACGGTGGGATTTACCCTTGGTGTCCTCCTCTTTGGACCGAGAGGAATGTCTCAAAGGCCCCTCTCCCTTGGTGGAGAGAGATTGACAAAGCTCCTTGAACAAAGCCGTGTAGGAGGAGCCCAAAGAGAGTGGGATAAATGCCACGACTGAAGAAGATGATGATGCAGCCTGGGCCGCTTCCTCCTCGAGGGCAATCATCTGTTCGAGCTGTTCAGCCAAGCCCACTGCCGGACACCACCCAATGGGCCTCCTTCCGACTTGACCAGAGGATAACGTTTCTCGGGGCACCCAAGTTGCAATCTGGCAGTGCGATCCTCTAAGACCGTGGTCGAAAAGGACTTGCACAAGTCACAGGCCTATGAATCATGCTCAAGCCCAAGGCAGTACACGCACGTGGAGTGAGGATCAGTCCAGGACATCATCTGCCCACAGGGGCACCGACAAAATCCGGGAGTCTGTCTGTCCATCGCAGCCACGAGGGAAGATAAAGACTGAAGTCGTTAAGATTAGTTTCGGGTTAACCGAAGAGTTTGGATCCAGGCCTAAAACGCAGAGCGCAAAAGAGGGAACCTGAGCTTCCAAGCGGTAAGGAAGATCTGGCGTCAAGGGGCGGAGTCGAGAGTTTTACCTGCCCGGGTGGGTGGGAGGAGCCAGCTTGAAGACCTTCTGGCAGGATTTAAAGTGGCAAGGAACCTGCCAGTAACTGTGGAATGAACATATCCCTGTCCCTAGAAACAACGTGCCAGCCATATGAATAACAAAAAGCTGAGAGGACTTTATAGTCCCTGGTGTAATACTGTAGCTCAGTATTCTGTGTTCATCCAAGTATGGGTCAAGATAGTTGTCATGCTCAGCATAATATACAGGAAGGTGCATTATTTGATTCAGTGTAATTTCAGATAGCACCTTTGGTAGAAACTTAGGATTCAATCTCTCCCTGTCTCTCCACACTTTTTAAACTGAATTACAAGAAACCGTTTTTTTTCCGGGGGGGGGGGGGGTCATGGCAGACATCAGGACATTGTCTACTCTCTACCTCTATCCCTGGGAGGACTAATAGCCACATTTAAGATGAAAATTTTGCCCAAATTCCTACTTTACTTACAAGCTCCACCAATTAAAATTCCCAAGCACTACTGTCAGTGACTGCACAAGGTGATAAATGCCTTTCATATGAGCAAAGGGTACACACAGAATCGGCAGAAGAGTACTAGCCACACCAAGAGAAGCAGAGGGTTTAGCTATTCCAAACCTCAAGCTGTATTATCTTGCAGCCCAACTGATGCTCATCATTTCATGACTCAAGCAGAGGTCGGAGACCAGGTGATTTGATATCAAGGCTCAGCAATCCAGAACCTACCCACTATTTGCTGTGCCTCACATCATTATTAGCTCCAAAGTCCATAAAGAAGTACCAAATCCCTAGACACTTCACACCCATAATGTCTTAGCCAATGTATGAAAGCTCACCAGAACCCCAAATGAGGTGGGTCCGCTCACGGCCATAATAGGAGACCATGATCTCCAACCCCCATATTCGATCCTGGATTCCAAAACTGGACTAGGTCAGCCTTGACTAGATAACCAGCAGTTACGTAACAAAAGGATTTTGTCCTTTAAGAAACTTCAGAATAATATCAGCTTCCAATGCAGACACTTCTATCGGTATCTCCAAGTAAAGCACTACATTGAGTGCAATAACTTACAAGACACAACTGAGAGAATACACACCGCTTGAAAAACATTTCTTGGACGGCGATGTTGAGGGGCAACACCAGAACTATTTCAAAGACATATAGAATTTTGCTCGGAGAAGCTTTTCTAGAGCTGGACAGGGTTAAGCATAGCTGGGAAGTGGAGAGGGTCTCCAGATATCAGAACTGGAATGGAGGTGGGTGCTGGATAGGGGGTGGTCACTTTCTCCCCAGGTTAGAGGACATTTTAATGGAAGCACGTAAGTTCTTCCACACTCCCATATTTACTCAACATTTCAAGGTTGGTAATATAGACAAGTGTTGGGAAGTGATGTTGAGGGTCCGGCTTCACATTACCATATATTTTGGGACTGCCCCAAGATCCTCCACTTTTTTAAAGGGTGCAGAAGACATTATGCAAGGTGTGAAGACCACACATCCCCTTTGCATTTAAACACAATTCTGGGGGTCTAGGTAGTGGGAGTGGGAAACTCCCAACACAGGGACTATTTAGAATACTGTTGCAGCAATGAAAAATCAGAGTCAACTGGATGCAGGCTCCCCCCCCCCCTTTCTTACGACTCCTGGCTAACCAGAGGGAAGATATCAGGAGAATGGAAGATATTACAGCTCACTTGTGGCTCACCTCTGACAAGCATACTGAACTGTGGATGCAATGGGATCTGAGGGGCATCACTTTTACAGCAGACTAAAGTGGCTCAGAGGAAGAAACTGGTGATGGTTGAGGAAGAAGACACTCTCCCACACATTATCAGTTGAACCTGTTGCAGACGGACAGTATCTTAAGGGCACTTGTGCAAACTGGAAGCGGTGTGTCTACAGAGTTATGCCCCTGTTGGCATTGTTTTGTTGTAGAGCTGTAGTGTAGGTCTTGTTGCCCTTTTTTGTTAAATTAAGTTAAAATTTCAATATTAAGGGAGGGGGGAGGTCTAATCCACTTGAAGATGTAACCGGTAGAGAGAGAGTAGTTAACCACACTGCGAACTACTAGATGATAGGAGCAAAACTTTTCACAGCATGTATTCTTCTCTTGGTAGCACTCTATGTAAACACATTTCAAATAAACTTTGGATTCATATGTACATAGACTGTCTTTCTGAAAAATCAAATACGAAGGCTCACATGCTAGAGCCTGCAGTTCGGAAACCCTTTCAGCAGGAGTCACTGCAACTAGAAATGTTTTCCATGACAGGAAACATAAGCTACAACTAGTGGCTGGCTCAAAAGGAGCCAATGTTATTTTCTCAAGCACATAATTCAAGTCCCAAGGCATGATTGGATTATGGATAGGAGGTTTCTTATTCAAAAGACTGCTCAGAAACATACAGGACACTTCTAATTTGGCAACCATAAGACCTTCAATAGGGGTATGGAAAGCTGATATAGCGGCCAAATGCACCTTAAGTTAAGAATACTGCAAGCCCGAATCAGACAGGGAAAGCAGGTATTCCAACACAGCATTCATACGACACATAAAAGGGTAAAAATTCCGTCAGTAGCTCACAAAGTGAAATGCTTTAAGGCATAAGTGTGTCTAGTAAAAGGCTTTCTAGCCATAACCAGCACATCAGCAGCCTTAGGGGATGCCCCCAGAAACATGCAATGGCTATGTCTTCAGAGCCACGCATGCAAATGTAGGAAGACTTCAGGTCGAGATGGACCCTTTGTCCTGTGACAACAGACCTTGACACAGACATACAGGGACAGGAGGCTCCACTGCCATATGTTGAAGGAAGGGAAACCATATCTAGCAAGGACATAATGGAGCAATGAGCGACGCTCTCCACCAACAGTTTGCACAGAACTCTCTGTATTAGAGGAATGGAGGGAAATGCCTTTAGGAAGCTCTTTCCAAGAGAGGGACAATGCTTCTTGCTGAAAAACTCCAGGTCCTAGAGAGAGCAAGCAGAAACATGGCAGTTTTGCATTGTGTGGGGTTGCAAAAAGCTCCAACTCTGGCCAATTTTATTTTGCGAAGAGATAATTTACCACAGAGGTCAGCAGTTCCCATTCATGAAATCATCAGCTGCAACCTGCTTAGCCTCTCTGCTAAGATGTTTTGGAGACCTGGGAGATACATGGCCAATAACTGAATGCCATGAGACCGAGCTCAGTACCATACTCCCATTGCTCCCCTGTGTAAGGGATAGGAGTGAGTGCCCCCTCGTTAATGCATCACACTGACATTGCCCATCTGTTTTAGCAGAGCAGTGGGGCAGAGATAGTTCTGCAATGCCTGAAGACTGTACAGGACAGCCCTTATTTCCAAGACTTGTATACGCAGCTCAGCTTCCACCTTGTTTCATGACCCCCGTGTCTGCTAAAGACCAAGATGAGCACCCCAGTCAGAGCTCAAGGCATCCATGGTGAGGATCTGTACAGGAGCTGGTTTAAGGAATGGAACACCTTCCAATATTTATTTTTCTTAATTTAATCCACTTTGTTTTATAAATAACAAACAAAGCAATACATGAATAAAGAAAAACAACAAATAAACCCCGACCCTCCTCCCAAACCCTCACCCACCTCCCCAGGAGCGTGCCCTAGGCCTAAAGAAAATGATAACTTACCGAAACAGTATGGCTATTGAGGAGCAGGAGAAAGATAAGCAGGTTATGTCAGTTTAAGTAAAATGCATGTAACTTATCCCACATCCTGTCAAAAAGGGGAGGTTTGTGGTGAATACTGGCAATCATCTGTTCAGTCTGTAACAAGAAAAGCAGTTCTTGTAGCCATTCTTGGTAGGAGAGGGGAGTCTGATCCAGCCAGTTTCTAAGGACCATTTTCTTAAAGAAAGGAGACACTATATGGCTTTAATCTCCCTTTCTAACAGGAATCTGACTATAATCCCCAATAATGCAAATTTCTGGTATAAAAAGCCCTGTTAGACCTAGTAATGGGCTGGCTCTAAGCTCTAGGATGTTCCAAAGTGGCAATATGTTTTCATGATCCAGCCACAACAATGCTCTGCAAAGAGAAGATATGACGAGAACTATTTGGTCCAGCTCATCCGTCAATGGATCCCACTGGACCTGGAGTGTCCACTGAGGAATCCTCATATGAAGGTATGCCAGTGGCACAGTCACTATGACCACAGCCAGGAGATGCAACATTGTTCTCACAGAGACATAGTGGCTCCTATACAGCAAGTGTGCCTGGGCAATCAGATCATCTCTCCTGTCGTATGTCAAGACAGCACATCCCTTCCCTGTGTCTAAGACTGCCTCTGTGTACTGCAATCTGGCAGGGAGTCACCACAGACTTTAGTACATTCATTGAGACCCCCAAGTTGAACTGACGTGTCAGAGACAATGTATGTAACAGAGCTTCCCTGGAGTTGGCTTTCAGGATCCAGTTGTCCAGATAGGGGAACACATATAGGCCTTCCCTGCGAAGGGCTGATGCAAACACTGCCAAGCATTTGGTAAAGACCAGTGGCGCAGAAGACAAGCCAAAGGGCAATACTCTGAACTGATAGTGTTCACCCTCCAGTATGAAGCAGAGGTACTGTCTGTGGGATTTTTTGATATTTACATGAAAGTATGCATCCATCATGTCTAGGGAACAAAGCCAGTCCCTGGTTTGCAAAAAGGGAATCTGTGCTTGCAGAAATACTGTTCAAAACTTTTTGTATTTGATGTAAAGGTTGAGATCTCTGAGATCCAACACAGGAAGCAGATTCCCTGTCCAATTTGGAACTAGAAAGTGTCTGGAATAGAATTTGTTTCTCTCCTGAGGAGGACCAGTTCTGAAGCACGTTTTTGGAATAAAGGTGGGACTTCTTCCATCAGAACGAACAAACGGCCTGGAAGATAAAAGTAAGGAGGCAGAGGAAGATCTGAAGGGATTTGTAACAGCTCCAGAGCATATCCCCTTCCAATTATCTCCACAACCAATTCATCCATAGTGATCTGCCATTAATTCAGAAGTAGGGAGAGCCTGCCCCCTACACTCACCCCTGGAGACAACAGTTGAGATGGAAAGAGAGACGGAGAGTCAGGTGTTACCCGTGGTGGCAGGGCCACCAGAACAGATTCCTTTGGGTGCTTTCATATGGTCACCAGGGGGAGGGGACCCGGAAGAAGACCACCTCCTCTGCTATGCCCTTTCTGGTGGCTGGCAGTTACCTTGGGCAGCATGCTGATGAAAGAAACCTTGAACACAACCTCTAGCCGGAGTGGGATAATGGGACTTTCCAGACCGTAGAGTCATGTTTGAAGGTCATATAGGGCCTCTAACATCATATCCAAACAGCTCTGCCTCATTAAAAGGGACATTCAAAAGTGCTTGTTACACACTGCTAGCAAAGCCAACAACTCTAAGACAAGAATATCTCCTCATGCAAATGCCAGAAGCAGCCGCCCTGGCAGAAGCATCAGAAACATCATAAGATGAGTGAAGCAAATGTTTGCCAACCTCAGCACCAGAAGAACATTTTAAGTAAATCATTCTAGGCAGAGCCAGCATGCAAAGCCTGAGCTGCAGTACGAGCAGTTTTCCACAGGCTAGTCTGATATTTTATCATGTGGGCCTGGTAGTTTGCAGTCCTAAACCCAAAGATGCAGAAGCATAAATACGCTTGTTCATCGCATCCAGCCTCCTAGATTCTTATCACAAAGCAAAGTACTTATGTGTCTGGGGTCCTAAACCTAGCAAAAGCAGCCATGATGACTACAGAGTCAGTTTCTGGCTAATAAGCATAATAAGGCTTAGCAGATCAACGAGTTTGGTCTGTATCATGTAGTAAAGGTAGCATCCTCTAATGGAGGATACATAGGAATGATTGGAGCCATCACAGGTGTTCACTAACAGGGATTTTGTTATAGCAGGGTTCACTATAGAGAGGGAACACTGTATATAGGTGGAGTTATAATGGAGGGGGAGCCGGGTACCTCCAAAAATTATATAATTCCTTTTAGTGGAATCTTTCTCTTCCACAGCAAAGCCCATGGCAGACTGGATATGCTGCATCACGGGTTGAAAAATTAAATCATCAGAAGGAGATCTCCAGGTATAAATCTCAGTCCCCACTGCAGGATGAGATAGTAGAACTAGGCCAAGGTGCTAGAAATTGTTTACCCATATTCCTCCTCTAAATCCATGAGGTCAGGACTATATTCCACTTCATCAGCAGCAGCACGATCGAGGATGGGAGCAGCAGAATGAATCAACGATGCCAGTGGTGGCCGAGGGGGACAAATCTGTGGTGCGCTAGTGGAACCTGTCGATGAGGGCCAAGTACCAGAAGGCCCTGTCAGTGGAATAAATGCCTGCATTGGTAATCCAGGCAGAATGTCTCATTTCTGAAAACTACAGCAGCACAATCTGAGAGTCAACAGTGTACTGTAAAGGGGCCAGGACTACTTGCATCAACAGGCCTTTGCCTGATGAAGATGGCATGCTAGTACCATCCATAGTAGGTATGGCAGTGCCTAAGCCAAGCACCATCCTGGTATCTCATATAAGTCAACACCACTGGAGCAGGCAATGATGCAGGTTTACCTCATCCCAACGGTGACTGGGACCTTGCTGGCAAAGCAGATTTGTCTTTTTCTCTGTGGTTGTGCTTATGGCCCGATGACAAGGAGGGCTGCGACAACTACTCCCTGCCCCAATCCTTAGACTTTCATTGGCTGCTTTTTGGCCAGTTAGGGAGACACAGACTTTAGACCCTCCTCCTCCTCCATGACCTTCAATGTCTTGAGAAGGACAACGTTTTCTAGTGCTTCCTTATGGTGTTGCCTTGTAGCCTGGCTTAAGCTGTGGCAATCCTCGCAAGACCTCACATTGTGAGACAGGCCCAGACAGCACACACAAACTGTGTGTGCGTTCTTTTTAAGGTTTATCTCCACACTTACAATACTGAAATAAAAGTATATTTGATTTTGGCAGCATGCAGAGACAATGAAATAAAACACTAAGTAAAATTAAAGGAATAAATGGCAACTGCTAGATTGACATTTCCTTCAACAGGTCCAACGAGGATGATTGATAGTGGGAAAACTACTGAGGAGTGACTGAGCTGCCCACGTTTATGTACAGTATAGCCTCGATTATCTGAACCCCAATTATCCAAATCTCCAGATTATCTAAACTCTGACATTGTCATTCATCTCTGGTTTGCCTAATGTTATGGACCCCCAATTATCCGAACTCTCGATTATTCAAAGAAATCTCATGTCTCCCAAAGTGTTCCAATAATCAAGGCTGTAGAGTACATGCAGTTGTGGCATATCATTGCGGGTGACCCCCAGACAGCAAATGTTTCTGTGTGATCCGAGCACCAACAACTATAGTTCCAAAGGTGTGGCCACTGTAGAAGATATCCTCGAAAAAGATCAGGTTTTCTTTGCTATGATAAACCAGTGAGCAAAAATCTGGGTAGGTAGGCACACAGTGTGCAGTTACCTGCAATCTCTCAATAATATTTCTGTAATCCCGTGAGGCAGCAAGCACAGAGTCTCTCCGAGCAGCATTACGGGCAGACATTCTCCAGCTCATTGCTGTCTTCTGAACAATGTTATGAGACTTTAAGAAGAGATTGTTCACCTGACTGTCCAGATCTACAGGGATAGCAATAGCTCGGCTCTTCGCTACAATGGAAGACAAAAAAGTTTGTTAAAAGAGCTTAGAGTCTGTGTCAAAAGCTAAGAAGCTATAGCTTGTTTTTCTATTTTTGTCCCCCATTTCTCTTCACCAACTGCCAGGCCTTCCTTACCTGTCATATGAGAATTATGATGGTAAGACCCGGCACCAGCCTCTGCTCGACATCGTCTCAGGAACCATAACAATAACCCACAGCTTGTCCCCGGTTGTTGGACCCCCCCTTCCAAATTCCCCAAACTGGGGAGGACACTTCACTAGACGATCACAGTCAGGAAGAGAAAAAGGCAAGGCATGGTAGGAGTTGGTAGGGCCTGATTGTGGTGTTTGGGGTGGGGGGGAGCTTCATCTGTCTGGGGCTGCTGAGTTTAATTTTTCCCAAAGCTCTGTCTTATCCCTTCACAGGGCAGTGACCCAACATAACACCTATCAGGGCCATCAGAAGGGTAGGTGAGCCCCACCCAACCTTCAAAACTCCCCTGCCAGTCCCACTCTAGACATGTGATGCCTCTTCCTCAATCACTGGGTTAGCAGGTGTGTGCTGGTATAAGGCTACACCAGCAGAGACCATTTATTTCTTCCCACATGACACCCTCCTCCAGGTCACCAGGGGACAGCTGTACAGCAGGAGGAGGTGTCCTTCCACAAGTACAAGAGGTACCTTCCCTGAGGCAGGAATCGGAGACAGACACTAACATTTTGTAATCATATTAACTGAAAATACTTGCTAGATAAAACCGTTTCTTGAATAGATTTATTCTGTACACTTTGACAATGCTTTGGCTATTGAACCATCAAAAAAAGGCAGAGTGCTGGCCCGGTGGTGCCGAGGGTTGAGGTGCTGGATGCCACACCTTGCGCTACACCGGCGACCCAGGTTCGGGAACGAGCTCAGGTCATCGGGGGTCAGCAGGGGAGGACTAGGGTTGAGCATCAGGACACAGCTCACCTAGTCCTGGGGTGGGCTGGGGAAACTACACCATGCTGCAGTGGCCCCTGGGGATGCCTGGAGGTACTGCATGTGACGGTGTAACTGGAGGGGGGAGCGCGTCGGACATCTGCACATATGTGCGCAGACGTCATTGCACGTCCACGCTCCCAATGGGGAGAAAAAGTGGAAAATGGCTGGGCCCGACCATGCAGCTTGATGGCCGTGCCCTGCCTTGCCAGGAGGACTCATGTGGTATCACATTGGGGGGCTGTTCTGGCTGGACAGGGTATGGGGAGACCCTCCAGCAGACCAGCGATGTCCGTGCCAGATACCACATCAAGTGAGTGATCCTGGTGCTCTCCCAGTGAGCAGGGCCGGCAGCTGGATGCCCCCGTCGGTAGTCGCCGCAGCAGGTGAATAAATAAGAATAAGAAAAAAAAAAAACAGGCAGAGTAGGACTCTGGCTAATCTGACACGACAAAAGCCTGCTTCTCTATTTGAGAGACAAACTTACATTCACAGAAATACAGAATCTGTTGGCAGAACAGGGCCACATCATTTTATCCTTAGAGGCCTGAGAATCACCACTGTGGTGCTGTGTTCAATTCAGCGTGCATCTGTGTGTGTGGGTGGAGGATGACTCATGGACTGATGCTCAGACACTCCCTACCAGATGTCCAGTAGCTGCTTAGTCAGAATGGACAAGGATATTTGTTTTCCATAACTTATTGACCCTGGATAGCCCTGCTGAGATGCATGTAGCTTCCAATGGGATCCTGTTTCTACCCATATTTCTGCAGCCACATGGCCATTAATTAGCCCTACCAGCCAGTGGGGAATATACTGCTGTACTAATCATTGTAGTAGTGGTGGTAGGGGTGGAGACAAGTAGCAAATACAAATAGGGGGAAAATAACACTTGGCTAAAAGGAGGATATACAGGTTACTCACCTGTAACAGGAGTTCTAGGAATGGTATATGTTGTTCATCCACACTCATTGGCAGTATCCTTGCCGCTTTAAATCTTGCCGGAAGGTCTTCAAGCTTGCTCCTCCCACCCACCCGGTGGTATAACTCGCCGCTCGCCCCATGACGCCAGATCTGGCCGCTGGAAGCTCAGGTTGTGCGTCGAGCCGGGAGGTCGGTGGGAGTGTGGATGAACAAACATACCATTCCTAGAACTCCTGTTACAGGTGAGTAACCTGTATTTCTAGGGACATGGATATGTTGTTCATCCACACTCATTGGCAGACTCAGCAGTTCTCCGGGAGGAGGGAGGCAAGACGCACACCCCATATACTTACTTGGGAAAGAGAGACTGGAGAACCGAGGCCCCAAAACCAGCATCCCGGCGTGACTCAAGGTCGATGTGGTAGTGGGTAATGAAGGTGTTTGCTGACTTCCAGGTAGCAGCCCTGCAGATTTCCTGGATAGGGACGTCCCTGGAAGCAGCCACTGCTGAGCAGTATGGCGGGTAGAATGAGCTCTTATCCTCTGGGAGGCTCCATGCCCGCCAACTTATAGCAGAGATCTATGCAGGAGGTTACCCACCTGCTTATCGTCCGCTTGGCTGCAGGTCTGCCAGATGCGGCTTCAGCGTAGGTGACAAACAGCTGGCGAACCTCTCCCCGAATTTCAGCCGTGCGCTCCTTATAATAAGCGCGCCTTCTAGGATCCAGAGTATGGAGCCTATATTCGCCTCCGAGGTGTGATTGGGGTAGAACACCGCAGAGTCAACACCTGGTTAAGGTGAAACTCCGACACCACCTTCGGAAGGAATTTCGGTGGGGCGCAGGACAACCTTGTCCCTGTGGAAGACCAGGTAAGGAGACTCGAGTGAAAGCGCCTGGAGCTCTCCCATCCTTCTGGCTGACGTGATAGCCACCAAGAAGGCGGTCTTCCACGACAGGTGAGAGAGAGCACACCTGTGCATAGGTTCGAATGGCTTGCCCATGAGCTTTGCCAGTACCAGCAGTAGATCCCACGGAGGTGGGGGTTCCCGCACTGGAGGGGAAATGTGATCAAGGCCTTTGAAAAAGCGCCAGACCACCTTCTCCTGCGCCACCGACTGCTTCCCGGCCCGCGCCTGTAAGCAGAGATGGCTGCCAGGTGCACCCTTAGGGTCGCCGACCCAAGCCCTTGACTAGAAAGGGACCATAAATAGTCCAAGATGTTGCCAAGGAACAGGAGGAAGGGTCCAAGCCCTTGTTCCTGACACCAAATGGAAAACCTTTTCCATTTGAAGGCATAGCATTTTCTGGTCGACTCCTGCGGACGCCTCAACTACATTGAGGACCTCGTCGGAAAGACCCAAAGCCTGGAACTCTGGCAGCTCAGGAACCAGGCCGTCAGGTGCAGGGATTGAAGGTCCGGATGGAACACCTTCCCTGATTGACTGAGAGCAGGTCCGGGCGAGCTGGAAGGCTGCAGGAGTCCTGGAGCTGAGACTGAGGAGATCTGGTACCAGAACCAGCGAGGCCAGTCTGGGGCTATCAGAATCACCTGCGCCTTGTCCCTCCTCGCCTTGAGAAGCACCTTGTGGATCAAGGGAAATGGGGAAAGGCGTAAAGAGGCCCGGGGTCCATTGCCTCGAGAAGGCATCCCCTGCAGCGAGCCCTGCTGAGGGGGCGGGCATGGAACAGACTCAGCTTCGCTCTCCTGGAGGCAAACAGGTCCACCTGAGGTGTGCCCCAAAGGGAGAACAGATGCTGTACTACCTCCGGCAGGAGAGACCACTGTGGATGCAGCCCCTATCCGCTCAGGGCATCGGCCAGGGTGTTGGAGGCCCTGCCACGTGAATGGCTAGGAGATCCGCCTCCAGGCTGCGCACGAGTGACCAAATGCGAGAGCTTCTGCATAGAAGCATGGAGCGCGCCCGCCTGGCGGTTTAGATAGTACATGGTCGTGGTATTGTCCGCCTGACTCGGACCACTTGACCCCGGAGGAACGGAGCAAAGGCGGTGAGAGCTAGGCGGACCGCTCGAGCTCCAGCAGGTTGATGTGGCATCGACTCCCTGGGACCAGAGGCCATGAGCCCGGTGTTCCCCAGATGGGCACCCCAACCCATCAGAGAGGCATCGGTCGACAGAGAGACCGTCGGCTCGGGGCGGACGAACGGGATGCCCTCCTGCAATTGATCTGGAACGGTCCACCACTGGAGAGCATTCCACATCCCCTGTGTCACCGACACAAGCTGGTCCAAGGGATCGCAGCGTTGTGACCACTGGCTGGCCAGTCCCCACTGAAGGGGACGCATGTTCCAGCGGGCCCAACGGACCACGCTGGTACAGGCCGCCATGAGACCCAGGAGGCGAGGAAGTCCCGGCAGGGCTAATTGCTCAACCAGAAATGATCGGGCAAAGGAGGAAAGAACCTCGCCCTGTCCGCTGAGCCGCGCCTGGCTCAAGAGAGTCGAGCTGCGCCCGATGAATAAAATCACCTGCTTCGCTCGAGTTCGACTTGGCCTCGTTGATAAGGAGGCCCAGTTGAGAGCAGACCTGGAGGGCCAGATCTCTGGACCACCCGCCTCCTTCCTGGAGGGAGCTGCTATCAGCCAGTCGTCCAGGTAAGGGTACACCCGACCCCGGCGCCGAGGAATGCTGTCACCACTGCCATGCATTTGGTGAAGACCCTGGGAGCTGGAGACAAGTCAAGGGCATGGCTTGAACTCAAGAGAGATCCTTCCGCCGGAAGCGAAGGAATCTCTGAGACGGACGGATAGGGACGTGAAAAACGCGCCCTGCAAGTCCAGAGAGCAGAACCACACGCCGCTGCCCAAGGATGGTATTATCTGAGCCAGAGTGACCATCCTGAAGGTTCGAGACCTTAGGAACTTGTTTAGGTCGTAGGTCGAGAATGGGGCGCCAGCCCCCGTCCGCTTCGAACCAGGAAGTACCTGGACACAAACCCTGGGTCTGAAGGAGGGTCCACCACCTCTTACCACCTCCTTCTGGAGGAGGAGAGGATGTCGGCTCGACGAGCCGCCAGTGAGGCTGGGGATCCCAAGTCTCCCGAGGGGCGACGGCCTGAAGGGTGGTGCCTGCTCGATTCCAGAGGCAGGCCTCTTCCCACCACCTCTAAGACCCACCTGTCCGTGGTAACAGCGACCAGGCGGAACGGAAGTGCTGGAGCGCCTCACGGGGACCTAGGGGTAAGGTGACGGGATGGGGCGACACCCCTCAGCCCGTCACTGGGCAGGCTTGGAGGAGGGACCGCCGAGGGACCTCCTGGGCCCTTTCCTCCCTGCCTCCTGTTAGAGGAAGCCGTGCTTGGGTTTGGGATGCCAAGGTCGAGCCTGCTGGCCCTGACGTTGTTGGGGTCGCGGCTGGGGCACAGAAGGACGAAAGGGCTTAGGCTGTGGTTTGGCCTTGTCCTTCTGAGCGGAAGAGACCGAGTCCAAGGTGGCATTGGACTTCTCGATCCTCTGCAGGTGACCTTCCACCCCAGGGTCAAGAGGTCAGTCCCCAAAAGGAACATCCGCCAACTTGTGCTGGGTATCCAGGTAAAGGTGGATATCCTCAGCCAAGCCCGCCGACGATAGCCACCGCGCCGCCACCGATCTGGCACATGAGTCCCCTACATCCAAAGCAGTCTGAGCTGCTGTTTGGCCACTGCCCTGCCCTGGTCCCGCACCTGCTTAACCGTAGTCTGCAGATCGGCGGAAGATGAGGGATGACCATCCAGGAGCCCAACAGGGCATGAGAAAAATGTGCCATGAGGACGGCCGAACTGGCCTGACGAAGGCTCGAGAGGACGCAGCGAGACTTTTCGCCCGACATAGTCCAATTTCTTGGACCCTTTGTCAGGAGGTTTGTCCACATCCTCGGCGCGCCGGCGCTACCGAAAACGCTGTCGGTAACCAACCCTCAGCAGAGGGGTGTTCAAAACCGGACAAGGAACCGGGGACCGTGATACTTCCTGGCCATCCTGGCCGAAGGCGAGGGCAGGAAGCAGGGCGCTGCCAAAGTTCCAGTGCCGGACCCACTATGGCCTCGCCGCCGGAGAATCCCTCGTCCAGAATCTCCGTGAGGGGATACCTGGCCTGCTTGGAACGGGTTCGAGCCCATCCCGTAGACTCCGAGATGAGCCGAGGCAGTCCTAGGAAGGACGACGGGCTATCGTCCATTGGCTGACCTCCTGAAGACTCAAGTCCAGTCGCTTGAGAAGAAGGAGGAATCATCTTGACTCGGAAGAGTCCTCGAGAGCTGCCTCTGGCCTGAGCCACCCTTCACCTGCCGAGGTCGGTCGGGAGTGAGGGTAACTGACAGCCGATGGGTAGACCCTTAGCCGACCGAGAATCCTTGGTCGGAGCCCCAATTGGTGGCTGTGGAGGCGGAGGTTCCACCGAATCGGTGGAGCAGCTGGTTTTGGCCGAACAACCGCCTGGGTATAGGCTCTCGGCAAGTCGAGGGGTTGTGTCGGCCGCCCGTGACAGTTACTTAATGGCCGGGAAGGCGCCTGGAGTCGGCTTATCCCGCCAGGAGGAGCTGTTAAAACATAAGGTCTCGCATCACCGACGTAATTTACGCCGAGCCTCCTCATCCGAGGAGGAGGACGAGGACGAGCGGCGACGCCGCTTATCATGTGCCGAGACCGAGACCGCCTATGACGGTGGGAACGGCTGGACCGCGAAGAGGTCCGAGACCGAGACCGAGAGTCCCGGAATTTCCGGGGTCGGTGCAGGGAGGTGTCGGCCGGAACCGACACTCCCTTCGGCTCGGAAGGTCCATCCGAGGGCTCCGGAACCGGAGGCACAGGCGAGCCCACGGGATCCTCAACTCCTCCCGGGGGAACCGGGGAGAGGGGAATCTCGGCTGCTAAAGGCGACAGCCCGTCCAATGGGTCGAGAAAAATCTCGACTTCATCAGTGGGAGTCTCGGTCAACTGACCTGACGGGGACACCGTGAGGCCAGTGGCCGAAGCCGAGCGGTCGACCGAAGCCGACGGTCGACGGCCCGGGGAGAGGGACCTTTCCCGCTCCCAAGAGCGTCGACGGAGGGACTTACCCTGTCCCTCTTTTTGGACCGAGAATAAGGTCCAGCAGACGCAGGCCCTTCTCCTTAGTGGAGAGGGACAGACAAAGCTCCTTAAAGGAAGCCGTAGGAAGAACCCAGAGAGCGGGATAAATGCCGCGCCGAGGAAGATACGCCCGCCGCCTCCTCTTCGAGGGCGACCATCCGCCGAGCTGATCCGCCGAGCCGCCATGGACACCGCCAACCGGCCTCCTTGGACTTCACCGAGGGAACGCTCGGACGCCCAGTTGCAATCGGGCAGCACGGTCTTCGAGGACGAGGCCGAGAAAGATGAGCACAGGTCGCAAGCCGCGGGTCGTGCTCAAGGCCTAAGCAGTAGACACACGTGGAGTGTGGATCCGTCCCGAGACATCTTCACCCGCATGGGCATCTCCGAATCTGGGAGTCGATTTATCCATCGCAGCGCGAGGGATCAAGACTGAAGTCTTTTGCAAAATATTATTTTAACCGCAAACGGAGAAATAGGAACTAGTCACAAACGCAGAGCGCTAAGGAGGAAACTGAGCTTCCAAGCGTAAGGAAGATCTACGTCATGGGGCGGAGCCGAGAGTTATACCACCCGGGTGGGTGGGAGGAGCAAGCTTGAAGACCTTCCGGCAAGATTTAAAGCGGCAAGGATACTGCCAATGAGTGTGGATGAACAACATATCCATGTCCCTAGAACAGTAAGTTACTGCTGCAGCTTAGCAGGGTACCTGAAGCATACAGCCCTTAGCCAGAGCAGAGGAAGGAAAAGAGTGAAACAAACGGTCCTAGATGTGTCGGGTGGGGAGGGGGGAGAGAATGAGGAAGAGGGCCCTCAGAATAAAAAGCAGCAGGCTTATGGTAGGGGATATATTGCTAATATGGTAGTTGTGATAAGGATTCCAGCGTGACATGCAAAGCCAAATCCGCCCACCACCACTTTCTGAAACCTTTGGGGGTTCTAAAGGTCTAGCATGGTGTTCTCAACTACTCACAGCCAACAACTACACAAGAGTTTCTACCGCATCAGTAAAGAAAACAGTTACTTAGATGATTAAAATTTCCACAGAGGTTCTATTCATTTCATTCATTATAGTTTATTAGTTTTACTTACCTACATCTGACAGCACCCTAATACAACTCTCTACTGAAGCCTTCTGACCTGGCAATAGCCAACTGCAGTGGTACACTCTGAATACACCTTGTAGCAGCTGGACAAAAACAGGTTGACGAGTCTGAAAGGGCAAGACCCAAAAAATATTTATGCAACATCAACTCTGCTAGTCTCGACTGGTACTATAGCACTGCAAAGCATGCAAAAACACTTCCCTCTTTTAGGAAGAACTCCCTTCAATATACACCAATAGATTAACCTGGTGCTTTATCAGTCAGTTCACCTCTGGGCACAGTCAGTGGGAAACTAGTGTGTGCGACAGTGACAAAGAATGGCTGCTAAGTTGCACCCCAGAAGTGGCTACATTTTATTAACTTCATGTCTGCGTTGATTGTAAAAGCAGTAACTTATGTATCAACTGTATCAACGCCCTTTTTGTATTAGACACTTGTTATTCTTGTGGTTGTATTTGGTTTCTACTTTGCCCTTGTTTTATAAATCTCACACAAAGCTCCATCTTCTCTTTTCTGCCTTTACATTAACATCCTTCGTATCAGACATTAAACCAAGGTCCCTTCCAACCATCTCTAGTTGCTGAACTGATGGAAGTTAAAAATCTGATGGTACTCGAGAGTAGGGGAGTTTCCCTACTATTATGTCCACCCCCATGAATAAAATGGGTCCATGTAACCCACCCACAGGATGCACCTGGAGACAACCCATCGCAGCACAGTATGTCTTTCCCGGTCAAAAATTATAAATAAAATCACAAGTACATCATTTACTCAAGAAGAAATTGTATGGCTTTTTTAAAATATGGGGACACAAATGAAGGCGGCAATTACAGAACATCATGTCTAACTAGACAAGCTGTTCAGTTCATTACCAATGCTCCAGCCACAACCCACCACTGTTCCTTGTATAAGGAGGTAAGCAGGACCTCCCTGGCAACCAGAAGACTTATTCACACATACACCTGTGTTTACAAAGCACCAGGGCTTGAAATAATCGCTTCAAGGGTACATATCCATCAGAAATGTGGCTGGTTATCCATACATTTCCTGATCAAATTATACATTTACTCATATAAAATAATAGAATTAAAAATTAACAGCAAAAATAGTGGTCCGGGAACGTAATTTACAACTCCCCTTCACTGTTTCCCTCAGAGGAACTGCTTGATAAGTTGTATTCCATGTGTTTTTGTAAGACAGTCTTTTCTGACAGGGACAACGCACCAGTTGGATCTAACTCCCATTTGTGTTGGGCTTAGTTTGACATTCATCATGCCCCAGCATCTCTGAGTCAGACATGATCTTCAGTCGGTTTTAATGTGTTTCATGACTAAAAACCCAGACTCAACAATGTTCGGCTGTATTTTGCATGGTAAAACTAAACCTAAGAAGAGATGCATGCTTATTGATCTGCAAAAAGTTGTTAAAGATTTTTCTTAAACTGACTTGTGTTAGTCTCTCTTTCTTTTAGTTAACAAATCACAAACAGGCTAGCTCAGTCAAAGATCAGACTCCTCACAGGGACTTCCCCTTACTGTAGGGTAATGTACGTGGTAGCAGCAGGTGATAGTTTTTAATCCACGCACCAGCTCCAAGAGAGATTTCCCCACATGGATCCTGCAACTGTAGAGCAGGGAGCAGTGTAGAATGCAGGAATCAGTTTTATTTTTTGTAATACGCACAGTAGCTCCGACAGAGACTTCCCCATAAGGATCCCCTTACTGAAGGGCAGTATTTGTATGCAGGATCTTTTTAACATTTATTTTAACCACACTGAAACTCAGGGAGAGACTATCCTCACAGAGACTTTCCCTTCTAGTGTAGGGCAATGAGCTCAGTGAACAGACATTAATTTAGTTGTTTGATATACCAGCTCAGATAGAAAATTCCCCACAAGGACTGCCCCCATATGCCAATCCAACTTAGTAAGCAGGAAATAGAATGATAGTTTTTTTTTCTCTCCATACTAAAGCTCAGAGATTTCCACAGGGGAATGTAACTTCTAGTGTACGGCAATGGGCTCACTAAGCAGCCAGTTATTTAGTTGTTTAATACTGCAGCTCAGATAGATCCCCACAAAGACTCTCCAGGGCAATTCAGTGTACTTAGTAAGAAAGCAGGAAATAAAAAGGTTCATTTTTATTTACACTGCCAGCTAAGATATTTTCTCTACAAGTATGTCGTCCCCCCCTTACTAAAGGCAATATGGGTTATTATTGTATGCAGGAATTTAATTTAAGCAACCACAGTTAGATTTCCCCACAGTCCTGGGACTTCAGAAATTAATAGGCAGTCTGTGGTTTCATTCTAAGACTACAGCAGTTGGTAGCTCTTTGCAGACCGTCACAGCCTACTGGGATCTTTTTCCACACACTGTTTATTTTAAATCAAAAAGCCCGCCTGCAGGAAGCATACAACTTAGGCTCACTGATGCCTGCTGTCCGCCGACCAACTGCAGTAGCAACCACCACTAAGTTCCCAGGTCCCCTTGGAAACAAAATTACTGAAATTCTGTGCCCCCAACTCCTCAGTAGTGTGCTCAAAGGCTGTTTTTTTTTCCCTTTTCACTAAACTTTGTCCGATTCATTTAATTGGGACATGACCCCCACTACTACTCCTCCCCTGGACTTGTGGAAAAAGCAGTTACTTGACTGTATTCTCTGAGTGCTGCAGCTATTACTGACTGCTATGAACTTAAGAGATTGATCGTATATTTTTTTTAAAGCTCTGAATGAAAATACAGGCTGTAGTTAAGCAGCGACTCCAAGACTGTCACTCACTCACCAGAAGTAAGCGTTCCTTCCTCGCCTGCTGCCAACTGACTTCGGATGCCACTCATGGTCAGTTCAGCAGGAAGAGTTCCTGGACAGCCAATCAAGAACGGAAGATGGAGTTAATCACAAGGGTCGCACTGTGGTAAGGACCCAAAAGTGTCTAAGGAGCACCTGCCTGTAGGATTGCAGTCAGTCCCAAGCCTGCGACAAGAGAGTATGATGTTGCGTTTCACCCACCCACTCCCCTCACATGAGACCTGAAGCATGTCCACGTAGCCGCAGCGAGACAGAGACTTGCTCGCACACTCCTACAACTGGCAGAAAACAGCACGTACAGCAGCAGCAACAGCATTTCCACATAGAAATGCAAAACTAGAATGAATATTTCCTGCAGCCTAACCGCATTTCCACGGAAATACAAAAAGGCTATATTTCGAGCCCTGAGCACTAATAAGCAAGTTGCCCCCTATATCACTTCTCTCCTCTACTGTTCCCACAGCTCCTATGTGCTAAGGAAATCTGGGTACATCTCACTGGATTCGCACTCACTTTGGTAAGTCAGTCATGAACTATGTTCTTCCCACAGCCTGGAACAAACTTTAATCCACGCTCAAATTAAGAAAACTTGATCACCCTGAACACGTTCATAACGCTTATTGACAAAATTACTCCCAACATCTGCCATCGTTATTAACCTTCTCCCCTATCCTATCCTTATCCTAGCTCTGTTATCCATATTTTGATTTTACCTTCTTTTCCCCTCTTTTCTATGGTAGTAAATAAAATAAATGTAAAATCGCACTTATCCATTTTTGCACTTTTGTATGAACCCAACCACGGCCGGAATTTGTTCTGCTAAAGTTTAGTTGTTGGTAATTAAATTATACATGCTACAGTTGTGTTATGTGCCCCAACTATGTAACCATTTATTTGCTCTGTATTGATGTTATGGTTTATGAACAAGGGACCACCTTGCAAATGAGCTTGCTCAATGGTTGTTATCCCTTCAAAAATGAACTGAACAAGACTCATGATGTTACATGTCCTGTGAAAGTGCAGGAGATTATTACACAACTGCACCTCTAAACCACAGTATCATCCTGATGGCGTAGAACATTGTGCATTTACTGATGGCAACTAAAGCCTTTTAAAGTGACTGCTGCTTTTTGGGAAAACTTGAAAACATATAAGACATTTAGAACACTGGGTGACCACAATGAAGAGGCAGTTTTCAAATTGTTTGTTTTTTATGCATTTCTATGAACCACACACATACTCTGGAAGTCTCAGTCCCAGTGCAAGGAACATCAGAGGCAAATCCTTGTGTAAGCCAGGCTGATTTAATATTTAGATATATTATAGCTTATATATAGTAAATGGTGAGTGCTTCCCCCTAAGGAAACTCGGTTTGTAATTTGCCGTAAAAGAGTGTTTATAACAGCAAACATGCACCGGGTTTCCCTCGGTCCATGCATGCACCAGCTGCTACTCTTCCCTTCCTCAGTGCCAGACTCTACATTTACTGCCACTCGCACTTGGCAGTAAGCTAATTAAAAAAAACCTCTCTATACTACTGCTATTTAGTTTATTATGACTTCATTTTTTTTTTTTTTAAAAGAAAATGTTTCTTTTTACAAGCTGCTTCAATCTGACTGGGGAAAGTGCTAAAACCCAACTGAACCGCAACTGCACTTGGATGTGTTTTTATTTTATAATTGTTGTGGCGTACAAATGCTCTAAAAAACAATTATATCAAATAAAAGATGGGGTGATGGGTTTAACTTGATTTTACACATTCCCTTCGTGTTGAATGCTTAAATATGTAGCATCCAACACCTCGGTTTGTGCAAAATCTCGTTAAACACACCACTCCATCTATTATTCTATATTTTATATGTGGTCAGCATTTCTCTACTTGGTGTGGGGGAACCATATAGACAAGAGAATGATGGAGCCTGCACCACTCACCCAGATGCCACAAATGCCTCCAGCTCCCTTCTGACCTGACCTCCTAGACCAAGTCTGCTTCTCAGCAGCCATTAGCTGGTCATCTTGTCACAGCCATTGGGGGGGGGGGCAAGCCACAGGGGAAAATGGAAGCCTAAAGTGGACCTGCCCTAAAACAGCCAAGGAGGTAAATAAAGGGTACATCAGGGAAAGCTGTATGCAGGATCAGGAATGCACTGCACTGTAAAATATCTGTAACTTAAAGTTGGTAAATACAAAGAATATTTTAAAGAGCACCGTTGGCAGTGGTTTTCAATTGTAAAACCATCAAACAGGGAGCCCCTTACCACATCAGGAGCTCCTACAGACTATTTTCACTTGTTTTAATACAGTCCCAAAATGAAGGGAAGAGATTGTAATCCTCCGAGGCTGGCTGCACAATCCCTCTCACTTCCTGACTCTCCAATCCACCCCATGTTCCAACCTTTTGTGGTGTCATAGGTCGAGTGCAGGGGTGCGCTCCATTCACTTGAATGAAGAGTCTTTCTCAAATGTAATTTCCCGATTGTAAATCGGATTTTAGTACCTATTGATGCCAGGGTTCAACTAACAGCCTTGTTAGTTGAACCCTGGCATCAACAGGTACCAATGGAGCAGAAAAGAAAGCCTGCCTTTCTTCTGCTTAGAACAAACTTCCAGTCTCCCTTCACTTCTCTTGTCTCTCAAATCTTCGCTACTAAACTTCATTTCCCCTCTCACTCTTGTCCCCAAGTCTCCCCTCTTCTGGTGTTCAGCACTAAATGCCAGTTGGCCTCTTGGCCACCTTAACTGGATACATAATTGACCTGCATCTTATGTACTCCTAAACAGCAACTGACACGTCTCGATAGAGAGACATGCCAGCAGTGCCCTACCCTACCTACAGTACCTCCCAGTACAGAGCGTACTGCAAATGGAGGTACTGTAAGGCAGGATGTTACAGTAATGTTGCTGCAGAGCGCAATGCACGTCTTTGCCACAGCCTCAGATCCCCTTCCTGATCCTATCCAAAGGATGACTTCAGGTCGGGATGGGGACTTGGCGAAATTCCATTTCGCCAGCGAAAGTGCCACAGAATTGGCATTTCGCAGCAATTTTGCTTTAATTCTGCAGCTCTTTTGCTGCCAAATGGCCCAAAATGAGATTTACCTTCTAGGAGTGGTACAGGATGGAACCCACTTCTAAAGCTAACACTGTTTCTATTGCAAGACTGTGTTTCTATTGCAAGAACAAGGGGGCACAATTTGAAGATGGGGGGACGGCTCAGTGGTAACAGGAGGAAGTATTTTTTCACGGAGAGGGTTGTGGACGCATGGAACAGCCTCCCCTGAGGAGGCTGTGGAGTCAAGAACAATGGGGAAATTCAAGAATGCATGGGACAGACATAAGGCAGTCCTAGTGGGGGTAGCAGGAAATAAGCTGTTTATTAAATAGGATCTGCAGTTCATCTGTTAGGTAGGAAAATGGGCAGACTGGGTGGGCCAAGCGGTCCCTATCTGCCGTCAAATTCTATGTTTCTAAAGCACTCTGCAACATGCTGCAGCAGACCTACTGAATAAAGCAATGTAATTTCAATGGCAATTAGTCCCCTTTGTCATGCAGGAAACTGTGGCATTCATGTCATCCTGGCAGTGTCACATTTTCCTAAATGACAAAAGGGACTAATTACCATTGAAATTATAGTGCTTTATTCAGTAGGTCTGGTGCAGCATTCTGCAGAGTGCTTCAAAATGCTGCAGAATTGCGTTTTATCCTGGGGGACACAACTGTATATGGTTCACATCCACACTTACAGCAGTCTCCCTTTAACAGCGGATTTACACGGCTGTCTTTAAGAGAGGCTCCTACCACCACCTGGGTGGTATATCCCTCTGCTCCACCCCGTGACGGCAGATCTTGCACGCTGGGAGCAGCGATCCGTGTGCTACGTGCCAGAGGAGGTTGGGTGGGTCGTATGGATGTGAACCATACAACACTACTAGAACTACGATTATAGGTGACCCTCATTTCTAGGGATGTGGATATGGTTCACTGATCCACATTTCTGGTAAACTTCCACCAGTTCACCATGAGAAAGGGGTAAGGTGTACACCCCTATGTGGTGAACAGACTGGAGAGCAGAGGCCCCAAAACCAGTATCCCTGCATGATTAGAGGTTGATGTAATAGGAGATGAAGGTGTGTGCTGACTTCCAGTTAGCCACCCTACTGATTTCCTGTATGAGGACAGCCCTGGAAGCAGCCACTGAGGCCACTAGTGGTATATCTGGCAGAATGAACCCCAAGCCCTATGGGAGGCTCCCTACTAGCAAATCTATAGCATAGGTCGATGCAGGAGACAATCCACCTGCCAATCGTTCTCTTAGCTGCCAGTTTGCCATGTGCAGTGTCCATGTATGTTGTAAAGAGCTGGTAATCTTTATCCCGAACTGCAGCCGTGCGCTCCCTATAATAAGAGAGCACCCACCACAGGTCCAAAGTATGGAGGCTACGGTCGGCCTCCGAAGATGGGTTGGTAAAGTATACTGGAAAGTTAATCACCTGGTTAAAGTGAATCTCCGATACCACCTTTGGGAGGACTTTCGGGTGGTGGTGGTGATGAAGGAGTACCCTACCCTTGTGGAAGACCAGGTGTGAAGACTCCACCAAGAGAGCCTGGAGCTCGCTGATCTTTCTGGTGAAGGCGATAGCCACCAAGAAGGTGGTTTTCGATGACAGGTGTGACATCTCACACCTGTGCATAGGCTCGAAAGGCTTGCCCATGAGCACTGCCAGAACCAGCAATAGGCCCCAAGGTGGTGGTGGTTCATGCTCCAGCAAGTTCCAATAGTTAAGGGCTTTGAAAAAGTGCCTGACCACCTTCCTCTGAACCACCATCACCACATCAGCCCACGCCCGGTATGCAGAGATGGCTACCAGGAACACCTTGTGGGTTGTTTATCTCAGCACCAGCCGAGAGAGGGACCAAAGATCATCTAGAATGCTAGCCAATGGGCAGGCAAGGGGATCAAGCTTCCACACCATGGAACACATCCTTCGAAAGACCCAGAGCCTAAAACTCTAGCCGCTCAGGAACCAGGCTGTGAGGTGCAGGGACTGATAAGACAGCAGATCCAGTCAGGCACAGAGGCAGCCACCGTGTAGTTGTGCTGCCAAGGCTGAGTAGATTGTATACCAGAACTGGCGAGGCCAGTTTGGAATTAACAGGATCATCCATGTCTTGTCCTTCAACACTTTGACCTCTACCTTGTGGATCGAGGAAAGGGATGGTGTATGTACAAGTGGCCTGGAGTCTCGGGCCACACTAAGGCATCCCCCAACAGTTTTCAGTCTGATGGGGGTGAGCACATAACAGCCTCATCTTTGTGTTCTTCCTGGAGGCAAACAGGCCTACCAACAGAATACCTCACAGGGAGAACAGGTGGTTCACCACCTCCTGATGCAGTGACCACTCGTGCAACGTCTTACCCAGCTGGCTGAGGGTGTCCACCAGCTGACTGTTGGCTCCCGCGACATGGGTCACCAGATCATCTCCCCCCAAGCTCCGCACGAGGGTCCAGGTGCGGAGGGCCTACCAACACAAGGTGAGGGACTGCGTGCTGCCCTGCCGGTTCAGGTTGAACATGGGCATGGTATTGTCCATCTGGACTTGCATGACCCAACCCCGGACAAAAGGAGCAAATTTCAGAGCCTAGTACACTGCCCAGAACTACAGCAGGCTGATGTGGTGACAGGCCTTCCTGGGAGTCCAGAACCCAAGGGATCTGTGACCCCCCCAGGTGCACTCCCCACTCCACCAGAGATGTGCCCGTTGTAAGACCGACTGTCAGCTGTGGGTGGATATATGGGACTCCCTTCAGGATATGCCATCATTGGATGGCATCCCACATCAACTGGGTACATGGGACCAACTGGTCCAGGTGACCGAGGCGCTGGGACCACTTATGGCCCAGCTCCCACTGTAGGTGCCACATCTGCCAGCAGGCCCACTGAACCATGCTGGTACAGTATACCAGGTACCCCACCAGCTGCAGAAGTCCTGGGCAGTGCACAAGCACCCAATCTGAAATGAGTGGGCAAAGAAGGTAAGATCCAATGCCCAGCTCGCAGGGAGGCAGGCCTTGGCCTAATGGCACGATTAAGTGAATCACCTTTGAGGGTATCAGTTCAGACTTGCCCAGACGGACCAGAAGGCCCCAAGTCTCTGCAGGTCTGGAGGACCAGGTCCCTAGACCACTCCACAGCCCACTTGGATGGCCAGACAATCAGCCTGTCATCCAGGTAGGGGTATACACTGACCGCCAGTGCCACTGGAATGCTGCTACCACTGCCATGTACTTGAAGACCCTGGGTACCACCGGAATGCTGCCTCTACTGCCATGTACTTGCTGAAGGCCCTGCGAGCCAATGAGATGCCGAATGGCATGACTGGAAATGGTATAGAACCCCTCCTGCATGGAACTGGAGGTATTGCCAATGGATGGACTGGAATGTGGAAAAACCCATCTTGGAAGTCCAAGGAGCGGAACTCCATGCCCTACTCCGGAGATGGTATTATCTAGTTCAGCATGACCATCCTGAACTTGCACTTCCAGAGAAATTGGTTCATATCAAGAAAATACAGTATGCAGCCATAACACCCCCAAAATCTGTTTCAGGACCAGGAAATACCTGGACATGAAGGCCTGGCCCACCATGGAGTCTGGGACACTTCTGTCAAGGAGTTGAGCAACAACCTCGATGAGGGAGGACAGTGTGTCCAGCGACACCACAGACTCCCTTGATGCATGGGGTAGGTAAGGTGGCAGAGCATCGAAGTCAACGCAACCCTTCGCCCACCACTTCTAGGACCCACTTGTCTGAGGTAACTACGGACCAGCTGCGCCAGAACTGGTGAAGCCGACCCTCCATGGGGAGCTGTGACAGGGACTGGACAGATGGGGAGGCAGATTCCCTCCAATCCATCACTGAGCAGCTTTGGAAGGGTCATTGGCACCTGCTGTTGGGAGGGGCACCACCACCCCTACCACTGCCCTTTCTGGGGGCCTTGACCAGGAAAACTTGATCTTGGGGCACCAAGCCTGAGATGGCACCTGATGGGGCTGCTACCTACAATGCTGTGACGGAAACAGCCCAAACTTAAGACTTTCTTCTGTTTCTGCCATTTCAAGTCCTTCTGAGTGGAATTCACAGCATGCAGGATGACACTGGCCTTCTCGATCCTGGTGAGGTGTTCCTCCACCCCAGGGCCAAAGAGGTCAGTGCCTAAGAAGGAAACATTGGCCAATTTGTGCTGGGTGTCAGCCGTAAATGTGGAAATCTGCAGTCAGGCCCTGAAATGGACTGTGACAGCTGCTGCCACGGCACCGGCATAAGAACTGCTCAAGTCCAAGGCAGTCTGAAACTGGTGTTTGTCCAGTGCTTGACCCTGGTCTCAGACCACTTTTACTACCAGCTGCTTGTCAGCAAATAGGCATATAAGGACATGATCCAGTACTCCCATTAGGGAGTGACCTAAGTGGGCCATCATCAGTTCATAACTTGCCTGATAGAGGCCTAGGGAGGACACAGTGTAGACCTTTTTCACTGCATGATCAAGATTTTTGGACCCCTTATTATAGGGGAGGGAGAGCTTATCCATATCTTTACATGCACATATGACTATTGGCTTAGGGACCCCACACTGCCAACTCCCCAAAGTCTCAACTCAACCTTCTTCCATGAGGCTAAGGTACTTATCATAGCCATGCTGGGATCTTCTGGACTTCACCACTACAACACTACCTACCCCCTCCGGTCCAAAGAATCAAGAGAGGATGAGCTCTGTGAGCCATTATAAAACTCTTAATATTCCTACTGTTCTGCCTGGGTAATGTGGAGTTAAACCCTGGACTGCTGGCCCCCTATCCAGTCACAGTCACAGCTTCCCCTACTTAGAAGCTTGAGCCTGCTACACATTAATACCCATAGCCTGCTAAACAAATGTGACCTAATTCAGACCTGGATAAGCCATACAAAACAGATGTCTTGGTGGTCTGAGACATGGCTAAAACCCTCCACCCAAGATTTCGAAATCAATATCCCATCTCAGTGTGTTTAGAACAGACAGGCACACGGCGTGGGGGTAGCTATATACATACACAACAAATTCTCAGCCACCACTCTTGACTCCACCTCAGTGCCTAAGGAATTTGAATGCCTTACCATTAAATTACAGTTGCCCTCCTCTGTCCCAATTACAATAGTCAGCTGTTACAGACCTCCCTCCACAAGCCTCAAACTATTAAATCACCAGTCTGACATACTGGACTCAATCTCTACAGAAGTTATCATCACGGGTGACTTCAATCTTAACTGGTTCACCAAATGCTCCAAACCCCTAAAGGCACTCTGCAACTCCCTTGGGTTTATACACCTAACTGTGGAAGCTACTCGTCTAAATATAACTCCTGAACATAGCAGATTACTTGATCTCACCTTTTCACCCATGCAGTTCATGCTATTAAATGACCTAAGCGATCAATGCCTGGTTGCCTGCATGAGGTCTGCTCCCAAACCCTCATCCACTTCTAGATTTACCCTCAAAATAAATAGTCAAAATCTTGACCACCATGCGTTTATTTCCGACCTGTAGCACGCGTACTGGCAAGATTTCTACCTAGGTAGCCTCAACTGTCTCCAATGCCTATGAAGCCTTCTACAGCATTGTCCTCAACACTATAGACAGGCATGCACCCTTGACTAAGGTGTGCACCAAGAAAACATAATGCCCTTGGTTTTTGCCCGATCTGAAAACTGCCCTATTTTATAGGGATAAGCTTTGGAAAAATGCACACAGAACCAAACTCCCAGTTGACTGGACTATGTTCCAGGCAGCCAGAAACCAGTGGCTTATTAGAACAGCAAAGCAGACTATTTTCAAAAATCGTAAGACATTTTCAAACTGAACCACCCTGCAAAATTCTGGAAAACTATATATATAGATATAGATATAGATATAGATATAGATATAGATATAGATATATAAAAAAAAAAGCATTGAGGAACATAAAAATTCTAACTCACTCCCTGCTAAAATTAACTCAAGTGGTATGACCTTCACCGACAAACGGAAAATACTTGAACTCCTTAATGTCTACTTTGCTACAGCCAGGTTGGCCTTTGACTCATCCCCTGCCAGCAAATTACGCGACCAGATTGGAGGACAGGCCTTGTGTGATCATGTCACTGACCCTTTAAACACTGATCCTACCTTCTCCTTCACCCCGGTCTCCCCAAAAGTAGTGGAAGAACTTATACTGAAATTAGACACTAAAAAAAAGTGCTGGCGCAGACCTCAATGACCACTGCTTTCTAAAGCTTGGACTCTGTGCCCTGGCAGTACCCATAATGCACCTTTTTTAACATGTTCATGGCCCAGGGTGCTCTCCCTGCTGTCTGGAAAACGGCACACGTCATACCTCTTTTCAAATCAGGTGACCACACGGATGTAAACAATTATACTGTAGGTCCAGTTCCTTACTCCCAAACCACCCCAAACTCCTTGAAAATATAGTTAGCGTGCAGCTTAGAAAATACCTCGAATTTGCCAATCTACCTTCTCCATTACAGTCTGGCTTTGGACCAGCCCACAGTACTGTTACTGCACTAGCCAAAGTCTCCAATGACTGGCCGACAGCCTTGGACAACAAAAAATGTGTGTGCTTTGTTCCTTGACCTGAGCAAGGCATTAGACACCCTGGATCATGTCTTAATACTGGACATCCTCAGGAACTTTGGTATGGACTCTTCTGCCCTGAAATGGTTTGATAGTTACCTCATTGGTCGCCTCCAACACGTAAAAGCAGATAGTGACCTCTCCCCATTTAACACCCAACCTCAAGGTGTCCCACAGAGGGCAATCTTGGGCCCTCTCCTCTTTGCAATTTATATTAACAACATCAATGCTGACATTAACTCAGCCAACATCCACCTATTTGCAGATGATACTGTCATCTACATTGATAGGCCTACCCCTGACTTTAGACAAATCTTTCACACCTCAAAATTGTTACTAAATGCCAAGAAAACAGATGTTTTTCTCTCATGTAACTAGACCAGCACAGACATCAACCCTTGTCTCCCTTCCCAAAGTCACTACCCTAGGAGGCGAGCAGATAGAATACGTAGCCAAATTTAAATATTTGGGTGTGTGGGTTGACCATAATCTTACCTTCACGGAACATACAGAGGAACCTGCCAAGAAGTCAAGACAGAGACTCAGACCCTTCTTTAGAATCAGGCACTTACTCACCAAGTAAGTAAGGACAAGGCCAGTGCAAGCACTTTTCTTCCACTCCTCGACTATACAGATATTCTGTATGCACAAAGCACTAGCACTGCCCTCACCAAACTAGACGTCCTATACCACCGCGCACTACGCTTCACAACTGATGCTCCCTATTCAACCCATCACTGTACCCTCTACTCTCTCTTAGGATGGATGTCACTCTCATTCAGGTGGCAAAAAAAATGCAGCCATTTGGATGTTCAAGGCCATTACCCATAGGCTCCCTCAGTATCTCTCTGACCGTTTGCCCATCTACGTGCCAGGCAAGTATGGTCTGAGAAGCCTGTCGTGTATTATCATCGTTCGGAAATTCAAAACTAGGTTTGGTAGCTCATCCATAGGTTCTGCTCTGCCATCATTATGGAACAAACTCCAAAAATTCCTAAAATTGGCCACTCCTATTAAACTATCAACCTTTAAGACCATACATGCTCAATCATTTAAGGAGTCCTGCCGGTGTAGTCAATTAGGAATTACCCCACCCGTCCTACTCCCCACTATCCAACTGCTCCATCTCTTACCCCCCTTCTGGATCCCTCCAGTCTTCCTCCTCCTCTCTTCCAACTACACCATCTTTAAGATCATATACTCTCTGCCATGCTAAACTGTCCTCCGTGTTAACAAACATGCAATAACGGCTGAACTAAACCTCCTGATATGACTGTACTGGCTACCTTGTTTTTCTCGTTACTTTTTGTACAAGCAACAACTGATCTGACTCAGCCATACTACTTCACTCCTTGTCCTTTCTACTCAACCGTTACTCACCCATATCTAGGCATACTGAAGCCTATGTACTGTACCAACTGCTCCTAACTGCTGCAAATTGTATTTATTCTGACCTTGTACTATACCTACTACCTGATTTTGCTGTATATAGTAATTACTGTCTTATATATCTAATTATTGTTTCATGCATTCCACTATGAATGTATAATATACTCGTATATACTTGTGTTTACAATTATTTAAAATATTAAAAAATATATAAATATATTTATGGATAAGTCACTCATAAGGCCGAAACTATGACCTTAATATAGGCAACTTTAATATTAGATATTCTATTGAATATTGCAGCCTGTGAATTTATTTGAAGAAGATTTCTATGCAACATTTCAAAAATATTTGGTGGACTGTCACTTTAATTTCACTTGCTTATTAAGTGTGCATGTTTGCTTGAAGCCAGAGACCCACCCCCTGAAGAAGGCCCACTACAGGGTTGAAGCGTCGGGGCTGTTTGCAACAGGCATGTTGCCAGAATAAATTTGCACTTTTTGCACTTTAAAACTGAATGAGAGTGTGAGTTTTCTTTTGTTTTGGGATTTGTTATTGGGCTGGCTGCCCTCAACTCCATACCACTTCTCTTTGTGTGCACTGTTTCTTTTGATCTTGTTTGAACTCTGCCTTGGATGGTGCAGCCGAGAAACACCGACAGCATTGTGCAAGCATTCAGTGGGGCACAAGCAGTTCTGTTAACAGAATTACAGCAGACTTCCCCTCCTACAGTGATGTTACAGGTTTTCCTTGCTACTTTCAGAAACCAACTACAGGTGAAGAATGAGCAACCTGAGTGCGACACCTAATTTGCAATTTGAGGAAAGTACTGAAATTATAGACAGCTCGGAGGAGGAAAAGTTAGGCATCAACTGCCTGGAAAAACCTGAGGACCCTGACAAATGTAGAGAACTAAACAGAAAGAACATTTTTCCATCAGGAGGCACTGAAGATGTTAACCTAGCCCTAAAGGACTTATTTCAGGAACTTGAAAAACTAAAGGTGAGAGAGCTTAACACTTATTATAAGAGGACAACACTAGAAAGGTATCTAGAACTGAACATAACACCATGTGGCTTACGGATTGATTAAACGCCTAGTTCAGGATTTGATGACCAACTTAAAAAGGATGGGAAGATGCAGATACTATCTGCACAATTAGCTGGATAAAAGATTTGATTAGGGAAGACAAGCACCTACAGCACAATATAAATAAAGAAATGTTAAATATTCAGAAGAAACTAGCTGAACTTAAATAGAAGGACTCTGATAATTTGAATAAGTTTTACTGCAAAAAGATTAACACGAAAAGGATCCAATAACTAGAAAAACAAAGGTGAATAGAGATCTAGGAGACTATAACAGGAAAGAGATTTTCATCTGGGAGAGAAGGGACAAATCCAACAGCAGAGGGCACTCGAGATCAAGAAAAAGAAGCTGGAGTTGCAATCCTAACAGAGAAGGCTACAAAAAAAAAAAAAAGTGAGCTTTCAGGAGACAACAGGAAATAGGGAATGCCTCAGTAGTAGAACCAGCCACTGCAAGTAATGACCAAGGGCCTTTTTTTTAGGCCAAGAGGAGCAGAGGCTAAGGGAAGAAGTACAAAAGATGCAAGGAGCAATACCAATAAATACAAAAGGAGCCCAAAGAAAACGCTCAGAGGACAGAGAGGGAGATGGAAATCAGCATTCCAAACAGTGGCCACTCAGGAACAAGGAGGCGAGATAGTAAATCTTACCAATTTAGAATCAACTGCAGACCAAATAAAAGTTTTAAAAAAATGGATCATCATTTGTTCCTACACCTAAACCAGATGCATTTAAAGTGAGAGTGGACATTTATAAGTTGATCACAAAAGTTAAAAAAGTTAAAACTTGAGTACTTTTTTGGAAAGAATCGGTTGAAAAAATACGGCTTTCGAAATGGGATTTTCTGAGGAAACTGGAAAAATGGGAAAATGTCAGATATCTACAAATCCCCTGGATCTAGACTTTTTGAACTTTGTAGAACATCCAGAACAAACGGAGACCGATTGGGACTAATATTATTGATGAACTTGATATTTCTGCATTGTTAGATGAAAATGGAAGTGTAAGTACATCAAAATGAGTACTGAATGTCCCATATTTAGACCTAAGTCTACTTTTTGCCCACATGTAAACTATCAAGCTATTAAAGTGTTTGAGAAATGTTTAACTAGAGAAGTAAATTATCTTTTTTCTAGTAATCAACACAGATTTTCCAGTAATTTGTCATTACAGGAAAGCAAATCATATTAATTAAATAATCTTAAGGGCTTTGTTCTTAAAAAGTCAGACAAGGGAGGGAACATAGTGTTAATGGATGAACAAATGTATTTAAATAAATGTATGAAAATGTTAGATAATAGAGATAACGATGAGAAACTTAAGAGCGATCCAACAGTGAAATTCCAGGCAGATTTATGTGAATTCTTGGATTGGAGTTTAAGATGTGGGCGGTTAACGAAACAAGAAATGGAATACATCACAACAGATTTTCCTGTAACTCATATTTTGCATCCTTCCTCAAATACACAAAAATACAAGGGACCCAACTAGTAGACCAATTATGTCAGGAATAGGTTTAACTTATAACTTAAGCAATTTAATTTTTTTTCCCCACAGCCTGTGGTTTCCACCTTAGATTCCTATTTAAGGGAGAGTATGGGTATTTTGAGTAAGTTAAAGGGAAAAATCTGGGATACTAATTTCAGCTGGCAAACAACAGATGTTAAAAGTCTTTACACCTCAATTAAACATCATTTGGGATTGGAAGCAACAGAGCATTTCTTTAATGACCAGGAATTGATTTCTAATCACTTCCTAAAATGGGCAGTTGACTTTGATTTGACCCATAATTACTTTATATTCAGTCATGAGTACTATTTACAAAAGTGCGGCACAGCAATGGGTGCAGCCTTTGCCACATCATATGCAAACATTTTATGGGCTATTTTGAAGAAAAGGTCAAAGATAGTATAAATAACAGGTTCAGGCATAATTTCAAAATATATTATCACTTTATAGACAATATTATTGTGTGGAAAGGTGAAAAAGAAAAGGTACCAGAATTCATTGAATACCTGAATGGAAATGAGTTGAGTCTTACCTTTACTTACAATGAAAAAAGTATTACATTTTTAGACCTTGAGCTTGTAGGTATACATGGAGAAGAAATCATTAGCAAGGGACACAGAAAGGAAACTGCAGCAAATACAATATTGCATGAGCATAGTTCACATCCTAAGAAACTGGTGAAATCCATACCATATGGGGAACTGATCAGACTTAAAAGAAACTGCAACAATGATGAGGATTTGGGGAAACAGGCTGGGGAGCTTAAAAATAGGCGCTGAGAGAGGGGGGTAACTCAGACTATTACAAGAATCCGAAGAGAGTTAAGAATTTGGAGAGACGTGATTTACTAACTTCAAAAAATGAAAGAAAAAGAAAAGGAATGGAAATACAGCAACAACAGAAAATATAAAGAAATGACGTTTTAACATTTGTAACTGAATTCAACCCTTTAGCTGAAGAGGTGGGTAATCTGGTTCACAAACTTTAGCCACTACTCCTAACTGACCCAATACTGGCAAACAAAGTTGCTGATAAACCACGGATAACTTTTTCTGAAGGGAGAATTACAGGTGAGAGAGTAACAAAGTTACTTTGTGAAAAACAGAGAATTCAGGAACATGTAAGGGCGATTACTAATGGAAACAATAAAGCACTAGAGGCTCATCTTCTGGAGTGTCATGACCAGAAACCAAAGTGTTTTCGGTTTACTATTTTAGAACATGGGGGAAAGACACTAGAGGGGAGGAAACAGAGTAAATATACTGTCACAAAAAGAAACAAAGTGGATTTGCACCTTGGAGACAGTTACCCCTTTAGGTAACCACCTTATGCTCATATGTCTTGCCATATTTTGTAAATGACCATATTGTATAAGCATGTCTGTACTGTTTGTGTGACGAGGTACCTTTGTAAATGAGCCTCTGGCTCAAAGGTTTTAAACTGATGTTTCAATAAATAAATAGGTCTCAATGAAGAAATGGACTTCTCTCCCTACTTAAAGAGCCATAGTGCTGAATGGGTGTCTCCACAGGACACACTTAGTAACCCTTTCCTTGCAAACCTGTAATTTTCCTTTTCATTTTTTTAGGAATTTTTCATCTGAACCTTTGTTTTGAAAGTGCTATGTGAGAGATACATGAATGTAAACCCACAGAGCTTGGAGTGGTTCTCCATTAAGTTTATTTAGGGATTAGGTGATCCTAAAATATTTATGATTTAATGTGCTCTTTCTCTCTTTACTTCTATAGTGAGTTTATGTGGGAACAAAATGACAGCCCATGTAGATGGACACATACCTGCCCTTTAACCTATGCCCTAGTAACAATAATATAATCTAAATGAAACAAATTTTGGGTGTCTCAGTACCATCTCGTCTTTTTATATCTGCGACCCTGTTGCTAAGTTGCAATCTATACGGAGCCATCCTTCCCCCTCCACCCTCATTTAGGTCACTGTTCTTTTAACAAGAGTTCTCTGTAAGTTGAGTAAAATTATCCAGTTTTTCAAGTTGTCATAGGAACCCACATTCTTATTTAAGAGAACACCTCAGTGTAATATATTCTACTATATAAAGGTAAAAGCAGAATAATAGATATGTGACCTCTAGCAACTTGTTTTGCCCTCCAACACTTGTATATGAAATCAAAGATACAAAAAATTATGATTTTTCTTTGTGGAGAGATTATTTTGTAATGTCAGTTTGATTACTTTTATTTGTTGCACTTAAGAGTTTATGACCTTTAGCAGCTTCAATCCAATCCAACTTTATATATAGCTTAGGTGACCTCCAACTGTATCTGAAAGATGACCCATCTTACTTGTGGCACATTACAGTTTATAGTGTTATCCATGGTTATAATAATCAAGAATTAGTGCCTTGAAATGGAGTTGGGCTACAATGTTTAGAATTCTTTAAAAATATAAAAAAAAATTAAAATATATAAAGATATTTAAGGATAAGTCACTCATAAGGCCGAAGCAATGATCTTAATATAGGCAACTTTAATATTAGATATTCTACTGAATACTGCAGCCTGTGAATTTATTTTAAAAAGATTTTTATGTAACGTTTCAAAAAAATTTGGTGAACTATCACTTTAATTTCACTTGCTTGTCAAGTGTGCATGTTTGTTGAAGCTTGAGATCCACCCTCTGAGGAAAGCCCGCTACAGGGTTGAAATGCTGGGGCTGTTTGTAACAGGTATGTTTACAGAATAAATTTGCACTTTTTGCACTTTAAAACTGAGTGCGAGTTTTCTTTTGCTTAAGCAGGAATCATTGCCTGACACAGGTCACAGGCAGCAACATCATGTTGCTCACCCAAACAGTAAATGCACAACATGTACAGATCCACCTGTGATAGCACTGGACATAGCGCTTGAAGCCAGGAGCTGGCTTAGAATCCCTGCAGTCCATGTATGCATCAACAGACGAGAACAAAACTAACGAAATATATCCGAAGTTAGAAACAAGTTTGCCAAGTGTTGCACTGAGTTTTCAGGAATGGACCATACACAAAAGTGCAAAGGAGAACAGACTCTGAACAGAAAGGAAGATATGACATCACGTGGCAGGGCTGAGGGATATACCACCCAGGTGCTGGGAGGAGCTTCTTTTAAAGACAGTCCGGCAAATAAGCTCTTAGCAGGAAACCAACGAAGGTGTGGTAAGTGAACCACACCCACATCCCTAGAAATACAGTTTTGGGACATCCCCAATACCCTTACCGAGGCTTGTTCTGTAAGACAAAATTCTTGTTTCGTGTCTGTCATGAAATAACATTTCCATCTCAAGAAAGAAGAATCTCACTCACAAAAGAAAATGGTGGACTTAGGTTTTTATGGTTTTAGTTCTTTCATGAACTGACCTTCCTTCAAGATCATGAAAAATACTCAAGACAGAAGAATCTAGGCTCATGAAACTATGGAAAAAAAAGTCCACCATCTTCTTTCATGAGTCGAGATTCTTCTTTTTTGAGTTCTTTTGTTACTCATGAAAGAAGGAGGTCGGGTCACAAAAGAAGCAGGGGTGGGTTACGTTCTCCACCCCCTCCACAGGTCTTCTGTGAGGTCAAACGAAAAGAATCATTGTTCTTTTGTGTGATCTCCTGAAACAACTGTCTGTAAACAGGGAACTTCTATCTATCTGCATTCAATCTCTTTATAAGCAGACCAGAGTGCCTACCACTGGTACCTTTCTCTCTTGCCCCTCTCCCGCCACGTCACCCACCCCATTTTCTTCAACATATGTGGCAGCACAAGGGTGCTTACCCCACAGTGTTAGCTTCACTTTCCCTACAGTAAAGAAAACCATCCCACATTGACTTTTTTCTTTTTGACACCTGAAAAATAAAATCATCCATCGTGACTTGCCCCCCAAGCACACACACACCCACACCACCCTGCCCCTACTCAGCACCCACCCCACACACCTCACACCTGATCATGTACCATGACACCTTCATGCATGTTCTCAGTAAGAGAACACCAGGACTTTCTTGTGATGGGAAGCCACAGTTGGAGTTGTGCTGTGGGCTTTAATTACAACAGTGGTCTGCCGATCCCCCTCGGGATCCTGTATGAAGAAAGCTACAACACATTTTGTTGGCAACATGTAGAGAGACGTACTTCTCTACCTTAGAAGATTATCAGTGTGAGGCACTGGCCTGGAGCTGTACTTTGGACAGAAGACCACGTGCTTTGGGGGTTGTTGGGTGAGTATTAAGGTTGATATCCTCAAGGAAACCCCACCACTGATTCACCAACACTCAGAAGACGCAAAACCCAAATTTTTTTTCCCCCTTTTGCTGCTTGGGAGGTGGGGAGTTAGGGTTGGAAACCCTCTCAAAACATTTCCCTATTTTTGTTGTGTTAAGTTAAACTCTAACTGGTGCATTAACAGCGTTTTTTGCATAGAAATGTAGAAACTGATGGCAGATAAGGACCACTTGGCCCATCTAGTCTGCCCATTTTCCCTACCTACTGTAATACCACAGACCCTACTTGATCTCTGGATTAGCCTTCCCTAACCACCAAGATTCCCTTATGCTTATCCCATTCATTCTTGAATTCCATTACAGTTTTTGCCCCCACAACCTCTGCTAGGAGGCTGTTCCAGACATCCACTACTGTTTCTGTGAAATACTTCCTCATGCCCCCCCCCCCCCACACCGACCGGCTGGAGTCTACTCCCGTACAGCTTCATAGCATGTTGCCTTGATCTTCCTGGACTAAAAGTTTCCACCTCTCATTGACACTAATTGGACTATGCCGGAGGTGCTAGGACCCCGAGGGAGCCAAAAATCTTCAGGAGGGCTGGCACCAGAATAAGATTGTCTATGCACGGCACCACGAGACTAGCTCACGCTGAATAGGTTATCTTGGCATCAACCTTCCAACTGCCTCAGTTCCTTTTCTCTTGCCATCGAGTGTGCTTCGATGACATCGCTCGCCTGCCAGGGTCAAGTCTTCGTCTATACAACAGCAGCTATAGCCGTTCAGTATTCAATTAACTTTCCATTTTTGTTCTTTTCTTATTTAAAGAAAAAAAAAAGATTATGATGGTGAAGAAGAAGAATTTTCAGCCTGCCATCACCAGAGTCTACCTTAGATGGTAGCTGTGTTGATAGGGAGACTTCATTTGAAAGCTGTTATGGCAGTGGGGCTGTGCCTGGTCCGCTGCCCTTTGTGAAAGGAGGGGGTTCTAACCATGGGCAGTCTGGTGCCGGGGGCGGGGGAGAGACAGTCCACCTGAAGCACAAAAGTAGTGGTCCTGTTCCCAACCTCAATCAGGGACCTGGCTCCACTTGACCTCAACCTCTTCCTCCTTTCAGTGGAAGAAGAATCAGTACCTCTCGAGGTTACCCTCTGGTACATTTGTGTGGGGATTGTCAGTGGTGGAGAGCAGTAGGCCTGAACCAACTCCGTTGGGTTTTCTGTGGCTCCACTCTTAACGGGCACGATCTTAGACACTGGATCTTGTCTCTGTCCTCGATGGTGTTCCAGTGAGTAGTTTCACCTCTGGGCCGCTCTTTTAGAGCAGGGGTATGGAGTCTGCCTTCGGGTCTCATAGCCGCTGGGCTTGGCCAATCAGGCCAGGATGTGCATGGTTCCCTCTCTGGTGCCAACACCATCGACACTGACCCCTCATACTACCCCCTCTCCCTTTTCCTTGCAGGGGCCGGCACAGCTACCGCTTTCCTTCTCTCCCTTTCTTCAAGTCCAGCAGAAGTTCTGGTGCAGTTTTTGGTGCCAGCACCGTATGTGGCACAGTGTGGTGCGGACACTGTGGGTTGTGCTGGCACTGTTGGTTGCAGCGGCACCATGTCTGGTGCAGCGGGGGTGCTAGATTTTTCACCGATTCAGGTGGTGTCGTCTCCCATGCTCCTGGTCTAGACCTATCTTTTGGAGGTTTCTGGGGTAGAAGTGGGTCGGGATGAGTCTATCCCTGTTCTGCTTTGTCGAAGATGCAGTGGATGACTCATTTTATGGGCTGGAATGCAAGCCTTCTGTATCAGTGTGATGGAAGATTATATTTCCATTTTTTTCCTCATGGATATGGGGTCCACCATAACATTTCAGTCTTCATCTGTGAACCAGAGCAGACTTCTACATCTTGAGTTCCTACACACCACAGTATGAGTACACCCTGTGGAAAACACTCAATACAATGGTCGAGAGCCTCCCGGAATCTAACGCTCCATTGTTAGGGGCTTACAGCCCAATAAGCAGCCGAAAGCTTTTATGGGCACCTACGACTCTGCCTCTATGACAGCTGCTGCTGGCATCAGGTGGTTAACATCTCCTTGATGGTGCTTATCTGTTTGGCCCTCAGGTTGAGCTCTGGAGACCACTCATTAGGGCTACCACTTAACAGGTGGTGCTTGCCACCTCTCAGAGGGATGGAAACTATCAACATTCTCATAACAGGCAGTACTTTCAAGGTAAAGGCTTAGATGCCATTATCAAGAACCAATCCCTTAGCCATGAAGAGACTGCATTAGAGGTCACAGAGCCCGAACGTGCCCTGTGCCAATCTCTGTGGATCCAGCCCAGGTCCCACCTCAGCTGTCTGAAGGGGATGCCTCTCAGCAGTAGGAGGGGTGCCTCATTCAGTTTGAAGTCCATTACAGTGGACATATGGGGCATCAGGATTGCCCAAGAGGGATTCTCTCCCAATTTCACAGATTTCCCCAGACCTGCGACCCTGACAGCAGCCCAGCCTGTCCGCCTCTCAGACACACTCTCCTGCTTCTGAGAATTGTGGCCTCTGCGGGAACTGGGCAGTAGAAGTTGTTACACAGTGAAACTGAAAAAACAGGTTCCTACTTCCATTGCTTCTGGTTGCAAGATAACATGTGGTATACACCCATTTGTCAGCCTTAGAAGGTTAAACAAGTACCTGTTCTGGGAGGAGTTCAATAAAACCTCAGCTTTCAAGTCTTCTCTTCCTGGACACTTGGCTTCTAGCCAGCCCATCCAGGCAAGAGATAGAGGAAGCAGTTGCCACAGCTTCTCAGTTGCTCTCTCCAAGGGGTTTTCTGAATCAGGGAAGATGCCAATTTCATCTTCCCAGCAGCTTCTCTTCTTAGCAGCCCTCCCAGATTCCTCCAGGGTGCCGGTTTTCATTGCAGAGGATGGGAAAAATGACATCTTCAGATGGCTCATTACATCATGGAAAATGGCTCTATTTGGGCCTCTTTCAGTTGAGCGGATGCTGGAACTCAGGGTGTCCTCCACAGCAAGCAGTGGTCTCTGACCATGCATCCACAATCCTCCATACAAAATGACAGCGCCTTGGACAAAATCTATCATGGGGAGCTCACTGTCAAGATCTCCACACTCAGGTGTGGAGCCAGAAGGAATCTCATCTTTCATAAATATCTTAGAGATGAGAACCATCTTATAAGCAAAGTCCTGAAGGATGTCCTCTGCCAAGAAGTAATCCTACTTCCGGGCGGACCACAAAGTTGTAATGTATGTAGGGTGGAGCACCCTCCTACCCTGTCTGCAGGACTGCATTAATCAACAGTCTGTCAGAAGTTCCCCCAAGGCAACTCCCTCTTCGAGTGGACCCTCTGACATAGGAACTTTAGTCTATTCTCACCTGTGCTCCCTCCATCTCCACGCCAGGCTCCTGCGGAAACGGAAGTGGGCAAGTTTTATAGGTTTCCAAGACCATCACAGACATCTTCTAAGCCGTGCATAGGCCTTCCACCAGGAGGGCTTAAGGGGCTAAATGGAAACCCTTCTCCATCTGGTGTGCAAGTCCCATCTAGACCATTTGGTTGCCCACCAAATAATGTGTTTGGGTGCCTTTTGGGACATGCTGAATGCAGGTCTGCTATACTCAGTGAGGGTTCACCTCTGCACATTTACTGCCTTGAACCAGTAGAGAACATGTCACTGGCTCAATCACTGTTAGTCAAGTTTTGTTTTTCCCTAGTTCGTTAACTCCAGAATGAAGGAGAGTGCTCTCTTCATTCTCTGGATGTTAAGAGGGTTCTGCGATTCGACACTGACAGAACGTAGAGATACGCATCCCAGCAACTATTGTTATCTTTCATCATACCTTGGCTGGATTGGCCTGTTGCCATGAGATGTATTTTGGCTTGATTAGTAGCATGTCTTCAACATAACTAATCCATGGCACAGGTCTAGTTAAAAAGCTGGGTTCACGTCACTCTACCAGAGAGGTCGTGGCTTTCCTGGCAGAGATTCATAATGCACCCGTTGCAGACATCTGCAAGGCGGAGCTCGGAGCATACCTTTTTAAAGCACTATGTTCTGGATATCCATACCAGACAGTTCACTTTCTTCGATGGGACAGTCCTCTTGGACTTCTGTCCTGAGTGAGCTCTGTCTCTTACCACCCTTCTCGGGGGGGAGCGGGGGGGGCTTGATTTTTAACTCAGTACTCTCCCATTAGTGTGAATGAGTGGTGGAAACTTTTAGTCCAGGAAGATATGGAAATTACGTACTTACCATAATTCTTGATCTTCTTGAGCGAAGTCTCCGCCACTCATTCATATGCCCTCTCACCATCCTCCAAGCTTACTCATTCTGTTTTTGGCCTTCACTTCCTTGTTATTCGGATTGCAAAGACATTGTTGAACTGACCCTTCTTGCATAGGTCATCTGGGCTTTCATATGCCCGGAAGTTAGGGTTAGGTTTTCTTTCGTTAGTTTACACTGCACCTCCTCGGTCAAAAAGGTACTAAGGCAGTTGGAGATTCGACGCCAAGATAGCCTATTCAGAATGAGCTAGTCTTGCAGTGCTGACTCTCCTGAAGATTTCTGGTTCCTGTGGGGACCTTGCGCCTTTGGTGTAGTCCCATTAGTGTGAATGAGTGGTGGATACTTCGTCCAAGAAGATCATTACAGTAAGTACGTAATTTCAATTTCCTGAGCATCTTTTTCTCTGAAAAATGCTTCCTTCTGTACCTTATTTATACCCGTGAGGTATTTGAAAGTCTATCATGTCCCCTTTTTCTAGGGTGTACATGTTGAGGTCCTTTATTCTCACCTCATAGGTCTCTGGTGCAGACCCTGTGCCATTTTAGTTGCCCTCCTTCAGGAGATGTTATCTCCAAAACTGGACAGTACTCTATGAGGCCTCATCAATGATTTATACAGCGGTATCACCACCTTCATCTTTCTGCTGGTGATACACCTCCCTATGCACCCCACTCTCTCTCCCCCCACTGCCTTGTCACACTGTCTAGCCACCTTTAGGTCATCAGATATGATTACCCCCAGGTCTCGTGCCTGTTTGGTGGTCGTCAGTACCACTCCCCCCATCTTGTACTCCACCCTGGGTTTCTGTGCCCCAAGTGCAAGATTTTGCACTTCGCACTGAAACTTAGCTGCCACACTCTGCCTACTCTTCAAGCTTCCTTAGAACCCTATTCATCCCCCGGAGTGTATACCCTACTGCAGATTTAATTGTCATCTTCAAAAAAGCATACCTTCCCTTCTAGTCCCTCTGGAATATCACAGACAAAGATATTAAAGAGAACCAGTCCAGTACTGATCCTTGTGGCACCCCCACTGGTCACCATTCCTTCCCCAGAGTGAACTCAGTTTACCACCATCCTCTGTCGTCCATCCCCTGATCAATTCCTTACTCATTATACAACTTTTGGACCCACTCCCAGGCCACCCAGCTTGTTCACGAGTCTGTAATGTGGAATGGTGTCAAAGGCCTTACTGAAATCCAGGTAGGCCACATCCACCGCTCAACCCTGATCTACTTCCCTGGTCACCCAGTCAAAGAAGTTTATCAGATTTGTTTGACATGACCTCCCCCTAGTGAATCCATGTTGCCTTAAACCCTGTAACCTGCAGTTTAAAAGATATTCCACAATCTTTTCCTTCAGCAGCAATTCCATTATTTTCCCCACCACTGAGGTCAAGCTGACTGGCCCATAATTGCCAGCTTCCTCCCTGCTACCACTCTCGTGAAGTGGGAGTACATCTGCTCTCCTCCAGTCCTCTGGGACCACTCTCTCCAGTAAGTGGCAGAATAGGACTGTCAGAGGTGCAGCCAGCATCTCTCTGAGCTCCTTCAATATCCTTTGATGTATCCTGTCTGGCCCCATTGCCTTGTCCACTTTCAGATTTGTGAGTATTCACTTTGCACTTTTTTTGCACTGAGCTTTAACTGCCATATCTTAGACCATCTTTCCAAATGTTCAAGTTTTTTTCCTCTTCCCCCACACCCTTCTTCACTGTCTGCCCTACTACAGATTTGTGCGTCATCCACACCGACATCTAGTTCTGAATATCCTCCCCATGTCACTGATAATTATACTGAACAGAACAGGTCCCAAGACTGACCCCACCCCATTTTTGACTTCCCTAGCCCATGGTAGTATCCCTATTTACTACCACCCTTTACTTCTTCCCAACCAGCCAGTTCACTATCCACCTTGTCCGCTTATCTTCTATATCCACGTCCTCCAGTTTTTTCAAGAGCCTACTATGTTGTACAACATCAAAGGACTTGCTAAAGCTAATAAAATACTGGGATGCAGTGCCAGAGGAATCACCTCCAGGAGGAGGAGGAGGAGGAGGAGGAAATAATTCTGCCCGTGTACAGGTTGTTGACGAGAACACACTTCGAGTACTGTGTGCAGTTCTGGTGCCCTTATTTGAATGACAAACTACTAGAGGAAATCCAGCGAAGGGCAACCAAGATGATCCAGGGAATGGGGGACAAACCACATGATGAGAGGTTAAGGGAGCTCAATATGTATTCTTTAGAAGACAGAAGGGAAAGGGGGGAATATGATAGAAACCTTCAAGTACCTAAAGGGTATAAACAAGGTTGGAGTGGAAGGCATTTGCAATTTAAAAAGGGAGGGGAATCACAAGGGGCCACAGTCAGACTTGTGGGGGGTAGATTTGAAAAGGAAATGAGGTGGCACTTTTTCATGGAAAGGGTGGTGTCAAAGTGGAATTAACTACCTGAGGAGGTGATGCTTACAACAGTGGGAAGTTTTGAAAGGGGTTGGGAAAGGGTAAAAAAAAAAAGTGTGAAAACAGGAGGGAGGATGGGGAAGAGGGGTGGAGGATCGCTCTGAAGGGCAGACAGCTACAATAAAACAGACTGAGCTGCACATTCAAGCAGACTCGACAGACCACTACTGCCTGTTTCTGTTGGCAGTTTTCATTTATATGTTCATAGGTAGAGTTATAACAAATCTGCTGCTTGCTTTTGTCCACTGCCCTAGTGACCCCATCGATAAAGCATTCAGGATGGTCTGAAAAGACCCTCCCACTACAAAACCATGCTGCCTTTAAACTTCTAGTCCATTGACCTCAAGACATTCCACAATTTGATCTTTGTTTATAGTCTCCAATAGCTTATCTATCCAAATGAAATAAGACTAACTGGCCTGTAGTTTCCCAGGTCATCTTATCGTTTTGGTAGAGTGGCACCACATTTAATGTCTTCCAGTACACAGCACCTCACCAGTCTCTGGAAACCTCTTCACCTTGTGAATGTGCTACCAAATAAAGACTAGAACTTAATAAGTGAAACCTGCCTGATCCACCTAACCCACAGTGGAGCCTGATGTGCTGTCTGATGCTCAGACCCTGGGCTGAGCGGATACCAAAAATCCCTACCAGGTATTCATAAACAGATTTTGAGCCTTGAAAATCAAGTGCTAGCTCTGGACTTCAGTATTTGGGGCAGTGGTTGTCTTACCTAAATTCATTTTCTGCTGGACAGGCCAGCAGCTTCTCTCAACAGATCCTGCTGCAGACAGCTGTTCCTCTGTAGGCTTGATACCACAGCTCCAAGTCTGCCTGCCTTCCACTACGTGATTAAAGTGTCATTGGATTATTTTCTACAGTAGCATTTCTACACAGCTCACACTCTTCACCACTAGAGGCACTCTGAATCATCCAGTATCACCAAGAAGGATACTCCAACGTGACTGAACAGCTACTGTACTTGAATGCCACCAAACAGGGCCCCCACTCTAGCAACTGCATGATACAATACAGTCCAGGAAAGCTACTACCTGGTATGCAAGTTGTACCAGAGATTAATATTTGTTAAAACGTCTACTTGTTTCAATATCCTCTTTGACCTGCAACACTAGCAAGACCACATCAGTACCATATTAGGCCTATAACCCTATAGCCTCGATGCACACACCTTATGTATTTGAGGGAACTCCCAAAATGAGACAATGGAGTGATATGGAGCATCAGTGGGGATAGTCTGTGGGACAGTGTGTGTGTGTTGGAAGGTTGTGGGGTTTGTACAAAGACTGCTTTGTCAATATTGTTTATACCTTGCCTTATCTCACCCTTTGCTTCCCTACAGCCTGTTTCTCCAATAAAGCCCTTCCTTGTTGCTTGCACCATATTCACAAACCCATCTGCTCCTACTAGTTTGCCTTGTATTTGCACATTTGCATGCTGCGTGTTACTGCTGAATAGGGTGTACTGTGTTACACGGTAGTTGGGTCCCACATCTCTGTAGGTGGGAAGAGCTTATTTTCCTGTGGGACATCATATATCAAAAGTATTCCCACAGCTAGGTTGCCTGGCAGTTCACAGGACAATGTGTCAGACTCCTGCGCCACTGACCCTGGTTCAGGAGCAGACTTGGGGACTAGATCAGGCAATCGTGGGGGTCCTGCCATATGGCAACAGTGCCAGCCAGGGAGAGATGGCGATGAGTTTCTGCCACTGCAACAACTCCTGTGATAGGCCAGAGGGCATGTCTCCTCAGCAGGGTGACACTGCCAATGTGTGAGGTCTAGAGAGACTATGTCTTAGCTCAGAAAGGGAAGCTGGTAGAACTTGGAGAGAAAAACTATGTGCCTCGAACAGTCTAAATGACAGTCACTGGCATCGACAGGTCCTGTAATGTGTGCATCCACACCAGCAAAGAAGGCTGGGGGGTTCACCAAAGAACCTGAGTGTAAGGCACAGGTGACAGTGCAGTGGCCAAACAGCTATATGAATGAAAAAAATAAGGATTTCTATAGGTAGTAGCACAATGTTACATAAATCCCATTACCAGCACAGAGTCTGGTATCGACCACCTGAAGACCCCAGCCAATCCCTTCCAACTACCCAGCTACCTCACTCACCTCACAAGTGGGGAGCATTAAAGGGGATTTTATAACTTCAGCAAAGGTCAGCAGAACTAGGCCAGGTCGGAGATGCTAAGCACAGAGTCATCCCCTCTGCATGCTGGCAACCTAGGTTCATGCCCCAAGTCCAACCCAAAAACAGCAGAGCCCATAAAAAAGGATGCTCTCCCCTGAAGGGGTGGGTGAAGTGGCATGCTGTTTGGAGTGTCTCCTGGACGGAGAATGGCTGGCATTGTTGACCATATGCCAGACAGCATTGCCTCATATGATGCAGATGTGGTGAATGCTCCCAACAGAGCTGGGTGGAGGGAGGGACCCAGAAAAGCAGAAACTTGCATCAAAACTTACTAGATCACAGCCCTCAAAGTCTCCTCATGCCACACAACCCCCCCAGTGCACTGGTGTGGTTCCCATAACCAGTGTTCCAACCACATAGATACCCTACACTCCCCTCTGGTGATGAAGGCCCTCCACAGAAGAGATACTGCAGTGCAAGAATACTTGAGGCTGGGGGTGGTGGGGGGTGCTGGCTGTGTAGCCATTGGTGGCAGTGAGAGGAGAGTCCAACAGGCAGTGGGGCTGTGCGTCTCACAGTGGCGGCAGAGAGGAATGGGAAGGAGCCAAAAAAGTATTAATTGTAGGGGACAACATAGTAACGTAATAATTTAAGGTCAGAAGGGACTGTAGGTCCCAAATGTCTACCTCTGTTTAATAAAGTATGGATAAGTAAGTTGTGCAAACACATACTAAACCTAAAGGGGTTCCCTACCCACTCTTTTACACAAAGTATACAAAGTTACCAGCGATTCCCTTGGCAATAAGAAATGTGTCCAGGCTTACACTGAAGGCATATGCTGTCTTCACCTTCACTGTCACTGCTGCTAGGCTGTTCCATAGGCTAACTACCATCAGAATAAGAGTTTCCTAACATCATCTCTGAATTAACCCCCACAAGCTTCAGGGAATCTCCTCGTGTCCTGCTGGAATACATTAGATCAAACATCTTTATTCGATCTTGTTGATATGCTTCAGTATGTTGAAGTCTGAGATCTTCTCATCTCAGCCTCCCTTTCTCCTATGTGAGGACCCCAGCCTGTCCTCCCTTTTTCTTCAATTCCCCTGATCATTTCAGCATCCCTGTGTTGCATCCACTCAACTGCCTTGATGCCCAGTGTTAAAAAGCCCAGAATTGCACACAGTGCTCCAAGTAGTGACAAGAACCTTGTAAAAGGCAGGATAACTTCCCCCTACCCTGCTGGTCACTACTTTTTGGCCGGTCCTTCTTAAATGCAGAGTCACATACTCCCATATCTGTTTGATCTTCAAGTCTTTTCCTCCTTACTGTAGCAAGAGACGGCCTACCTGTTTTTCTGCCCCAAGTGTAGTACCTTGCATCTGGCTACACTGAAACTGAGACTCCAGGAGTCTAACCAGCCACTCAGCTTATTAAGATCCCGTCCCCATTCTCAAGGGAGTACACAACCCTGGCTATATTAGTGTCATCGGCTAACTTAAGCAGCCTGCTAGAGACCCCAGCTTTCAGACTGTTGATGAAAATGATTAACACTAGTGGCCTCAACACTGATCCATGAGGGGAGGCTGCAGAGTACTCCTCTCCACTTGGAGTAGTGCCCATCTACCACAACCCTCTGCTTCCTGCTCCCAAGTCAGTTATAATACACCTTGTGTATTGTCTAGTGTATAATACACACTGGTGTATTTTGCCTAGAAGCTTGATATTTGAGTGCACTTAAGACTAAATGCATGACCCTACCTTGGTCCACCTCCTTGGTCACACCCTTGAAGAAGGTGATCATGCTGATTTAGCACATTGGGCCCCTCATAAGTCATACTAAGAGGGGGCAGGAATCTTACTCTCAACCAAGTGCTCCATTTGTCTGTCCCTGGAAATGGCTTCCATGACCCTGCCAACAGTAAAGCTGGGTTGACTGGCCTGTAGTTGTCAGGGTCTGATCTTTCCCCCCTCTTTTTGAGATAGTTTTTCGGCCTCTCAGCCACCATCTGCAACTCACTTTTGGGTCTTCTGTCAGTCAACCCTCAGCACCATCTATCACCCTACCCACCACTGGGGCCTGTGGGAATGAAACCACATGGTATCAGGCCTGAGGGTGCCAGTGACAATCATCTACACATCTTGAAGCAGTAGACTAGGTGTTTCTCTTATCTGATTTCCACCTGCAGCCCAGTCCCCCTCCCATTAAGTGCTGGGCACTTTCCCCACAGATCTCACTCCTCACCTTCAGTCTGTTGTTCTTACACCCTAGGAATGCACGTGAGACCACTCGTACAACCTAAGAGTGGCCTCCACAGCAGTATTAACATATGGATCAGTTCCTTAGCGCCCTCTTGAGTCAGAGGTGCCAGTTTTCTCCCCCCCAAAACTGTTGTGTAAATGAACCTAGTAAAGAAAAATACAAGGAATAGAAATAAAAAACATCTGTAAAATATAAACCAAACTGTGTCTGTGTTTTTTTTCAAAGTTTTAGTAGAAGTGCCAAACTCCCTTTAGGAATCAGTATTTAGGTTGTGCTATACAGGAGTGTTTTCTCAGACCTAAACAAGGTATTATAAAATATTAAGGACACGGACTGTAGCCAATACAGAGTATGAATGATTTTGACAGCATACTTGTATAAAAGTGTCTAGCTTTACTGAGCCTTACATCCCCTCTGGAAAACTTGCAAATCCATTCTTCCCCACAAGAGACCAAATTCATTTAGTAAACCCTCACTATAAGGCCACCTCTGATGTACTTGTTACTATGGACGGGATGCAATTACATTAAAGTATATTACAATAACGCTTAGTCTAATTATCTGCTTTCTGAGAACAGCCTTAGAGAGAGGGTCAACTGCTCACCAGATGCACCGACACCACATTGAAGTGCAAAACCCAGAGTGACTTATGAACTGCACTTAGAAATACCTGTAAAAGTTTGCCCAAGACAGAATTCTGTTGTAACAGAGAAAAAAGATGGAAAGGAATGAGAAAAGCTAAAAATAACTAACTACTTTGTATTCTTAAGTCTAACATAGTATTTTGTTAACATGCTGAACAACTTTCAAGCTTTTTGGGAAATCACCTAACATTTTCAGGGGACACTTCAGTTCATCCAGATCTGTATTCCTACTTAACCAGGACGGTGCACTACTGTGAAGCTGCATGCTATTCCTACTGTGCTTGCTCACATTAGTTAGTTATCAATTTACTTTTCTTTCAGCCTAACCCACTCTCACTCCCTTCCAGCTTACCTGCCCTGATGGGAGCTCAGCGCTAGTGAACCAACTCGCTGAGGTCCCATGGTAATATGAACGTTACCAAAAAAAGCTAATCAAACTTTACCACAGGGCTGTGCAATTGTTTTATTTAATGTATGCACCTCCCTTATCTCGGAGACCCCCAACATACACATGTAAACAAATGCATATATGTTTTTTTAATCTGCACTTTTTCCATTATGGCTGCGCCCCTACTGGCCTCCAGGTAACCCACCAGCCCAGTCATCCCTCCTAATAACTCAAAGGCCTGACCTCCAAGGGGAGGTGGAAAGTTGTCAGGTGTTTGGAGCACAAGTAAATAGAGGGGTACAGGAGTTGTGTGGGGTCTGACTATACTAAGCATTATCTGCACAGTCAGGGGAGTTCCCCCCAAAATTCTCCTCCCACCCATGAACATCACCGGCAGGGGGTACACTACTCACATATGCATGGAGACGTGCTGAGCCAAACATCCCTACCTCTCCAGTGTCTCCAGCTTGTACTTCCACCTGTGGTCTTCCAGGTGGCAGTGCTGCAGCAGAGACTGGCAGTGACCCTCCACATAAGTGAGCGTTCACATCCTGCTTGATCCTTCACCACACCCTCCAATATCTTGGGCTCAGTTCCAAATCTGGGTTGCCAGGGTCACAAGCAGCAGCCCTGCCCCTGCGCTAATGGGTCAGCTCAATATACATAAATATTAACTGGTTGACTATATTTTTTCTTCTGACATCATCTAATCAGTCTTTGGGTTGAGATGTTTCCCAGACCACCTTCCAGACCATTCTTCCCTACCCCCACAGATCACCCCCCTAGTGGAGGTCACTGGGACTGTGGAGCATGAAAGTCTCATTTGTTTTCCCCCCATTTTTCTTGCCTTCCCACCATCCTGGCAACATGCTTAAAGGACAACTGTGCCAAACCAGCAAGTAATGTTTTCCTGTAATACACAATTTTAAAATACTGGTTCCAATTACTGTAGTGTTTCTTCTTGAATTTCATAAAAGCCAGTAGAGATGGGTTTCAGATATACACACTGATGATAAGCACCATTTTAGAAAAGAATGCTGTAGTTCATGTCCCTTCAAACCAGAGTTCTAGCATACAGCATGGATGCATCGAGACAACAAAGTAAGAGCATGACAATGACAAACTACATTACTGCAGTTCTAAAATGGCATTTTCCACTAGTTAGCTTATCATAAACACCCACTGAATTTAGTAAAAGGCCTGTAAAGGTTAACCATAACAGAGCATGAATTGGTACATAAAACACAGCTTCTAGAGAAAGTAATGTAGGTTCAATGTAGCTGGCCTTTAAGCTGCAAGCAAGCTCACAGGTGCACAAGGATCCCCATGCAGGGGTTGGGGAAGCAAGCTCCCTGGGCCATCACAGCAGTACTGTGGCAGTGGAACCCACTCAACCCACCCTGTTTGGGAGCTCTGCCACACAGTAGTGCCACCCCTGCCCTAATAGATGCCCTGCCAGTACCAACCTCCAGTCCCTGCACCAAAGCCATTGGCACAGCAGCTGCCACTTGGTTACAGAGTGGCCCAAGCTACAGTTTTTAATGTTTCACAAAAAAGCACACATGTAAATTTGACATTTATTAAAATTCATAGAAGGGGGGTTTGTAGTCTTGTTTCCTACTGAACAAATACCATCATCGGCAAAATTCATTTTAAACTTAGCCAAATGAGCTTTCCAGTATTATGCACCTTTGTAATGTAACAATTTCACATGTATAATAAAAAACGCATTCAGGCGTGGCCACTCTGTAGCCAAGGGATAGTATGCTGCATTTCAGTATAGGTAACCCATGTTCAGGAGTCAGTGTCTGCAGCTGGGTAGCCAGCCTGCAAAAAAGTGCTGCTGAAGGCAATGGGTGCCATTATGGGGTGGGTCGGCACCACTGTCTGGCACCACAGTGGTCCCTCCCTGGACTAGGGAGTTAGCTCCCACTCGTGGAGGTGTTTCATCACATGATATTCCTGCTATGTCATGGAAGTCTCACTCAGTCTCGTTCAGAGCACTGTGCAGTTTTGAGGGAGTACAGAATGACAGGGACCCAAATGCACTCTTTGGCACAAGCAGGAGACAACTGGGAGTGCTTGGCTGGGGTGAAGGTTTGCGCCCTGACAGCATGTATTTTTTTAGGGGCAGACTGTGCTAAACTAACCAGATTACCTTCTTCAAGGGGGTGGAGAGGGATAGGGTAATAAGCAGAGCCTTTGATACTGTGGCACATGAGAAGCTTCTGGGCAGGGTACACTAGTGTGGGTACACGTGAGGCAATACAAAGTGAGTTAACTCATACTTCTGGTCATGTTGTTATATGTTATTCCTCACCTGTAAACTTGTGCTTTGGTCAGAGAATGGAGAACTGAAGAAGGTGGTGATGATGCTCATCACAGTTTCTGTGACGTATTTCTCCAATATTTGGTCTGAATGCTTTCTGTCACTGGTGTTGTTGCAAACCTAAGAAAAATAAAGTGTATGCCATTTAATACAGCAGCTTCACAACTACTGAAGGGCTTGTGGCTTGGCATGATTCATAAAGAATTGTGCAAGCAGTTTTCAAAGGCTTCCCTTTTACTAAGTGAAGAGCCAACATACAATATTACAGCGATAGACATAGTTATGTCCCAGTTAATCTTTAGATATATCCAGATATAGCTAAAGAAATCCCTTTGAAATTAACGGTGATTCCCTGTGAAATACCCAACTCTAGCTAGCTTTACAGGGAGATCTCACCTGCTACCACTGTATGTGAGCTTGCTGCATCTATGAAATTTCAGATGTAACCCCACATGGGGCAAAAAAAATGCGACCCTACCTTTTTTCAGTATAAAAGACTTCAGCATCTTCCAGTTTCATTTAATGGTAACATTGTATAGTTCCACCAAAATCTGAGCAATTTACAAATGTTTTAATTTAGTTTTCTCTCAAGAAAAAAGATGACAGTCACATTGGACACAGTAATAACATTTTACACCTGATAACGGTAGGCATCAAGGAAAAAAAAAAAGCATGGCATGCAGCAGCGTGGAGGTACCTAGATAAGTACAAGTTTCAGGTATCCCAATATTTCTATTAATTGTAGCAGAACAGAATGGTTGTTCACTGTAAAGTACAGTTTCTTACTTACCATAAAGGTAGATCTTCGAGAGTATCTCTTGCAGCAGGTACTACTCTTGGGAGCTCACCAGAGGGTGCTGTTGCAGATGGATGCTTTTCTTCCAGCAGTGTGTAGTGGGGGCCACCCACTCAGGATGTAATCAAACCTGTTCAGGTATAAAAAGAAGCGGGTAGCCCTCAGTATCCTCAGTTCTCTGCCGGCTACCAGCTCGCTGAGCATGGCTCCGAGGGAGAACAGAGGACACCAGTGGTACCCTCCTATAGACTGCTGTCACGGGGGGGGGGGAGAAGAAGGGCGGGAACATACCTGCTGCAAGAGATCCTCTCGTAGATCTACTGTTACGGTAAGTACAAAACTGTACCATCTTCATAGAGAGGACCTCTTGCAGCAGGTACTACTCTTGGAATGATTCCCAAGCATTTTTTTGCCAGGAAAGGAGGTTATCTATGAGAAGAGTCCATACAATACAGCCCGGGCCAAAGGATATGTAGCATCTACATGCCCTATCTAGGCTATAATGCCTTATGAATGTATGAATGGTGGACCATGTGGCTGCATGGCACATGTCTGAGATGGACACTGCACTGAAACATGCTGCTGAGGTTGCTAGGGCTCTAATGAAACATGCATGCACCGTTCCAGGTGACAGCTTGTGTACTTTTCTGTCACAGTAAGTAATACAATTGGCTAGCCCATCTGGATAAAGTTTGTTTTGTCACTGTCAATCCTGCTTTTTGGGTGGCATGTGCCACGAAAAGCTGGTCGGACTTTCTAATAGGTTGGGATCTAGAGATATAAATATGTAAAATACGCTGAACATTTAGGGTGTGCAGTATTTGTGCCCCCTGGGTTTGTATGAGTGGAAAATATACTGGTACAGGTGGTCTATGGTCAGGTTCAGCAGGAACCGAGAGACCACTTCGGTAGGAATGCTGGATTGGTTCATAGAGAAACCCTATTTCTGTGAAAGATTAGGTAGGGTTCCTTACACATGAGTGCTTGTAGTTCCGAGAGACATCTAGCCGATATAATAGCTACTAAGAATAGTGTTTTCCATGATAGGTAGTTCATGTCTGCATTTTCTGCAGGTTTGAATGGCTCTTTTGTGCTTTATAGGAGGTTTTAAATGTAAGATGCCTTTCAGGAACATCTTTGTCAGGTCTATTTAGGCTACCGATTTTTGCCCAGTCGGGTCATGACATGCTGATATGTGAACTTTAATGAATGAGTACCCCAAGTTATTTGTTTAATGATATTTGTTTATTTATTGAAAATGTTTCACCAGGAAAGGCATGATGAGCAACAAGATGCTCGTCTCACGGTGCGACCTAGGGGGAGGGGGGTACAGTGGTGGCAGGTATACATACAGTAGTAGAGTTTAACAGTAATGCATTACAGACAATGTACATCGAGTGGAGGTATTACAAATGAACTTGATTGCATAAGGAGAGCAGTACAGAACAATGATCATCAACGACAGGGTATACATACATAGGTATAAGGCAGGGTAAGAGCAATACAGAACTTGCACAACAGGGACAGGGTAAGCATATTACGGGTACACATATCAAGGGTACAAGGCATAGTAGGAGCAAAGCAGAGCATAAACATCTGGGACGGGGTGAACATACGATGGTTACTCTATGGGGGAATACATTAGCTATGTAAGTGCCAAAAGCACACCAGTGTGACAAAACAGAACTTGAGTGCCAGTACCAGCCTTGAGCTGCAGTGGGATGCACAGATTGCCTTTTGGAGTTGAGGAAGACTAGTATGCATTAGGAGCGTGGGGGGGCTAGATTTAGGTGGGGTGAGAGGGAGGGTGAATGGTATAGACTGCTGAGGGTGAGGCAGAGGAGGGAGAGATGGGGGGAGAGGGGAGATGCTGGGAGTGAGAGGAGGGAGTAAGCTTGAGTGTGAGTGCGTAGGGCAGTATATAAACCAGCCAATTAGGCGATTGCCAGGCCGCTGGTCAGGCTCTAGGGGGCAGCTGAGGGAGAGAGGTACTGAAGTGCAGGGGAGGTCAGGGGCAGTTGCAATTTGTTGCGAGGAAGTTAGTGAGGGCAGAAGATAAGGAGTATTTGGACGATGAATGGTGGATCTGGGCCGGTAAGCTGTTCCAGAGTTTGGGGAAGAGGTAAGAGAAGGCCGATTGGCCGGCGGTGGTCCTTCGTTGGGGGATGGATAATAGCCTTGTGTCGGTGGACCTGAGGGCGTGTGTGGGGGTAGGTGGGGAAGATAGGAAGGATGCTAGGTAGGGTGGGAGGGAGCCAAGCCAGAAATTGGAAGTGAATTTTACAGTGTGGATTAGGTGCCGGTTGCTCAGGGCTGGCAGAGCCAGTGGAGCGGTAGAGCTCGCGAGTGATGTGAGCCGGGGCATTGAGGCAAAGTGGCAGAACACATTAAAGAGAGGGTCCAGTCTGGCTAGGATGGTCTTTGAGGCGGAGCTATAGACTACGTCACAGTAGTCGAAGGTGGGTAGAATCATTTTCAGGACTAGATCACGTCCAACGGGTAGCGAGAGGCAGGAGCGGTTCCTGTAGAGAGCCCCAAGTTTTGGGGCAGTTTTGAAGTGATGGCATCTACATGTGTGGTAAAGGAAAGGTGGCGATCGAGCCAAACCCCTAGATACCTAAAGGAGGGCACTTCTTCGAGGATGGTGTTGTTTAGGGTATGGAAGATCAGAGGGTGGGTGAGTTTGGATAGACGCTGCCTTGTACTGAAAGTCATAGAGATGTTTTTTTGGCATTTAGGGAGAGTTGGTTGGTATAGAACCAGTGTTGGATATTGTTGAAATCAGTTTGTAGTTTGGAAGTGATTTCTTCGTGGGTCCGGCTGGAGGTAAAGAGGACCGTGTCGTCCACATACATGTGTATAGCAGAGGAGGAGCATGAATTTGGCAGATCATTTAGGAGGATGGAGAATAGGATGGGTCCAAGAACTGAGCCTTGGGGAACGCCGGTGGTGGTGGTGGGGGGGGGGAAAGAGATGTGGTCAGCTATTTTAGTGGATTGGGTTCTATTTAGTAGGTAGGCACGGAACCAGTTTGTGGCAGATTCTGCTAACCCCGCCCCTGATAGCTGGGATAGTAGGAGAGAGTGGGAGACCGTGTCGAAAGCTTTAGCTAGGTAAATGAAGATAGCAGCCGTGGTTAGCCCTTTATCCATCCCGGTGAGGATGGAGTCAGTGAGTCTTAGAAGGGAGGAGGTGGTAGAGTGGTGTTTTCTGAAGCCGGACTGAAATGGGGTTACGAAGTCCATTTCTGTAAGAAAGTGGGAGAGCTGGGATAGAACTAGGTGTTCTTGGAATTTGGCGAGGGTGGGGAGGAGGAAGATGGGAGCGGTAGTTAGTAGTGGAGGAAGGGGTAGGACAGTGGCATGCTTCTATACAGAGGGGAGTGACCCGGTGGTGAAAGACAGATTTAATAGGGCGGCTAGGGGTGTAGCAATGGCTGAGGCAGAAAGGAAGAGGAGTCTGTTATCAAGACCATCGGGGGATTTGCCTTTAGAGGGGTTCAGGGAGCTTAGGGCGTCTAAGGTTTCGGTGAGGGAGATGGGTCTGAAGGAAAAGGGGGTCCTACCAGTTGGCGGGGGATAGATGACTGGGGGTGGATGAGGTTATAGATGTGTGGGGGGTGGGCGAGGTTGCTGGAGGTAGGGAATCGAGGAGGGTTTCAGCGCAAGTAGTGAAATAGGAGTTAAACTCTGAGGCTACCTTCAGGGGTCGGTGAAGAGTGTCCCTTGGACGAGGAGAAGAGGTGGAGGGTTTGCTGTTTGAGGGGTGAAAAGGGAGTTAATGACAGTCAGGTACTTCACAATGTCCTGTAAGGGACATGTGAAGGGGTCAAGTGATCGTTTGGTCGCCCATATGGCGAATTGCTTCCACTTATCTTGGTAGCATTTTCTAGCAGACTTCTCTGGCTGCCAGCAAGATGTGGGCTACTTTATCTCAAATTTTATTTGGTGTTCTGAATGAGTGCTCAGGAGCCAGGCATGCAGATGTAGAGCTTTTAGGTCAGGGTGGAGGAGTGTTTCTTTCTGAGTCAGGAGATCTTAAAGGATGAGGAGGGGAATAAGATCTGTCTGTACCATTTGTTGTAGTAGTGGGAACCAAATCTGCCTCAGCCAGAAAGGGACTACAAGGATCTTTCATGCTGGTTCTCTCTGTCGTTTTAACAGTACTCTTTGCAGGAGAGACAAGGGGAAAATGCGTATAAGCATTTCCCCATCCAGGGTTGGGATATGGCATCTATAAAATGACCCATCCTGTGTGGCACAATGGAATAATACTGAGGTAGTTTGTGATTTTGTGGGGACACAGAGGTCTATTTGTGGGGTCCCCCATACTTGAAATATTGCTTGTAATGTTGATGCTTTTATGCTGCATCCGTGATTGTGGGCACATCTGTTAAGATCGTCTGCTAGCACATTTTGTGTTCCTGGCATATGCGCTGCTATAAGTGGTATGTTTTACTGTAGTGCTGTGTACCACAGTCTTGAGGCCTCCTGGCACAGCGAGTGGGATTCTGTGCCCCCCCTTGCTTGTTTATGTAATAAACTACTGCTGTACTGTCTGACAGTACTAGGAGTTGTCAGGGTTTTATGTATGGTTGGCATGTGTGAGGATCAAGCGAGACTGCCCTCATCTCCAGTATGATGATATAGAGCTGTGAGGTATAGTTGTCCCAACTGCCTCACATTTGGTGTCTGTTGTTCAGGTGTGCGCCCCATCCTATGATGGAGGCGTCTGTCGTTAAAGTTTGCTCTGGGGCAGGTGTTTGGAAAGGTACGCCTACCTTTAAGCTTGTGGGATCTGACCACTATTTGAGTGCTGTGGTGACCCTTTGGGTTATGATAACTGTGTCCACCAAGTCTCCTGTTCTTTGATTCCATTGTTGTCTGAAAGCCCACTGTATGGGTCGCACTCTGAGGTGGGCAAATAGTACTGTGTGTATGGCTGCTGCCATGTGGCCAAGGAGCAGTCTGGTGGTAACTGCTAGTGTCACATCGTACTGCAGTGCCAGTTGTGTCAAGGTGTGAATTCTCTCTTCTGGTAGGTAAGCTCTTCCCGTGGTCATGTCTAGCAATGCTCCTATATACTGAAGTCTCTGTGCTGGGGTGAGTTGGGGTTTTGGGTAGTTTATTGCAATATCCAGTTCTTGGAAGAGTTGCAGGGTGGAGTGGAGTAGGCCTTCCTTGGACAAAGCTTTTATGAGCCTGTCACCCAAGTAAGGGGAGACAAAGTGGCTCTTGTGCCTCAGGGCAGCGGCTATTACAGTGAGGCATTTGGTGAACACTCTTGGTACTGATGATAGGCCAAACAGCAGTGCTCTGAATTGGTGATGGTGGCCCAACAGGTTGAACCGTAAGTATTTCGTGTTGGCTGTACGGATCAGGATATGAAGGTAAGTGTCCTTTATGTCTAGTGCACACATCCAGTCTCCCAGATGTAAAAGGGGTAGAATGGTTGCCAAGGTCACCATACGGAATCTCTTGTATTGAATATGATTGTTAAGTGGTCTCCAATCCAGTGCCGGTCTGAGATCCCCTGTTCTCTTGGGGATTAGGAAGAAGCAGGAATAAAACCCTTTTCCTTTCTGACTGTGTGGTACTGGTTGAATTGCCCTTTTTTCTTGTAGGGCCTGTAATTCTTCCAAGAGAATGGGGATATGGTCCTGTTGATAGGAGGTGTAAGGCGGTGGGCATATAGGAGGACAGTCTATTAACTTCAGAGTTGTGTCCTGATTGAATAATCTCTATCACCCACTTGTCTGTCGTAATGGATTTCCAAGCCTCCAGATGATGTGAAAAATGACCCCCGATAGCCTCCGAGATTTGCAGAGGAGGAGCTGCGGGGAACTAGTGGTGGGTCAGTTGGTGAGGGTGGACACCACAGAGGAGAGTCTGCTAGAAGATTGCTGATCTTGTCTTCCTCTGTAAGAGTCTGCCTGAAGTCAGTTTGTTAGATCATCAAAATTCATGTTGCTGATGATACCTGGACTGACCTGGGCGTTGGGGTGAATGGTACATCCCACGTACAGATTTCAAGGTTTGGCCCGATGCTTGAAGATTGTGCGCTGGCACCAACGCTGTTCCCCATTAAATGCAGTATTCATTATTTTATGCTAGACATCAGGGGTAAACCCTGATACCCTAAGCCAGGCATGGTGTCCAAGGGTGACACCTAGTGCTGAAGCTCTAGTCGAGGTATCTGCAATGTCAAAAACAGTGCATAATAAGTGTCTGCTCAGACTGCAAGGTATTTAGAAGTCTGTCCTTTTCCTGAGTCCAGAAGTTGATTGACAATTTCAGTGGCAGCTCTCCAGAGAGTCTTTTGATATTTGAGCATATGGCCTACACAATTGCTAGCTCTAATATTCAGTGCCACTCCCTGGTATACTTTCTTCCCCATAGAGTCCAATTTTCTGGATTCTTTATCAGGAGGTAGTGAACTCATGTGTTATAGCCTTTTTTTGTGTCATGGGCTGCATTTATAAGCACTGAATCTGCCTATGGTGTAATCGGCAGAAGGTATGATTCACCGGTGCTTGGTAATGGCTGTCTGTCTTTTGTGGAGCTGCGGGTATGTCCGCTGGTTTTTGCCAGGCTGCAAGTATAGTGTCTTGGTAAGATGGCATGAGAGGAGGTATCACTATTTTATTTAGTTTTTGTTGACCGGGAAGTGCACTAGACAAATCCTGCCTATTTTCAGGCATGACCCGGGGGAGGGGGATACAGATGAATGCCAACTGACCTTGAACCAGATTAAGCTGTTAGTGGTATTTTTTTTTTTTTTAGTGAATGAGGGAAATTTGGCCAGGACACCGGGGAAATTCCCCTACTCTTTTCGAGACGTGCCATGGGATCTTTAACATCCACCTGAGCTACCACCAATCCAGGCAGATGGGACTTCGGGTTTAATGTCTCATCCAAAAGACGGCACCTCAGAAGTGCAGCACCCCTCTCATGCTGCACTGCAGTGTCAGTACTGGGATATTAACCCAAGTGCCAGATGTGGGAACTGAACCCACAACCCTCTGATCTCCCAGCCTCAGAGGAGAGTGTGCTACCTACTGAGCCACTGACACTGTCACTCTATTGCTGGATCCTCAGGCAGTTCTAGGTATTCTGCCAGGTTTTCTTTTTGTCCATCGGGTTCTTTGGTCGTGAACCCCATGACTTTCTCAATCTGACACATTATTTCCAGGAATGCTGGGTCATTGGGGGGGGGGCGGTGCAAGCCAGTCTGGGTCCCCTGTCCACTGATGATATTGTAGAATTTGTGGAGGGAGAGCATAGTCCTCTTCTAGGTCCTCCTGGTATAAATCTTCCTCCTCCTCCTGGAAAGATTCTTCTTCCATGGAGTGATAGGGCGACCTTGACAAGTTACTGTCAGGCCAAATGTCTCCTCTGGGTGAGAACACTTTGGTGGAGGTGAGGGAGAGGAAGGCAGAGCAGGCCTGGTCACCGTGGAGGGACGGGAAAGGCATAAATCCTGCACAACTTGTAGGATAGTTTGGACTACTGTTGCCACATCTACTGAGGATGTAACAGTCTTGTCTACTGCTGGATCCCGAGTCTGGTGCTCTCTATCTGGGAGGGGACAGGGAGAATAGAGGAGTCAGGACGTGGCTGGGAGACCAGGTGAGAACCTGCTGTAGCATAGCCTGGTCCCCTGATGTCCATATAAGGACATCTGTATACCACCACCTGTGTAGGGGGTAGAATTTTTGGGAGCACCATTAGGATGAAGCCTGGTTCTTTATGTATCCCTGGCCCATCATCAATGGGGCTGAAAAGGGGAGGTATTCCACGTGTTTAAATATGGCAGTTGACAGAGATCCTGAACGGTCCTCTCTAAAGGAGCACTGAACTGTCAATGGAGAATGATTCTGTCAAGTGGTGCATACAGTCATCGCCAAACAGCATGAAGCAAAGGTGGTAATTGGAGTGGAGACCACCGCAAGTGCTGTGTCAAGCGCCTCTGAGAGACCACCACCGATGAGGATTTACGATTGTCCATGATAGAATTCGGCCAACATCGTCCTTTAAAGAAGTCAACTTAATGTAAACATTTTCCTTCTGTTGATGGAGTTTTGTCCCAGTGCTTGAGTTTTGCACTCTTGTGGGACAATTGAGAGGATGAAGCTGGGATATGGGACTCCTTCTCAAGGAAAGCAATATTTTGCTCCATAAGGTGCAACAATCTCCAGGAGTCAGCGACGATGAGCAGCCTAAGTAAAGGCTTTACAGATGTCACAGCCTAAGATGCTGTGGGCAGCCCCCCCAGACACTGCACACACTCAGGAAGCTCATTGTATCTGAAGATTTTTCTGCCACAGGGGCACTTTCGGAATAGTGATCGAAATTCATTGTTGTAGAAATAAAGGTGGGAATGGAGAACCATTCCGGTAGTTCTAAGCGGTAGTTGATGGCGTTCTATGCACTACTGGCTGAAAGCTGTTCATGCTGCGAGCTGGTAGATGGCAAGAACAGAACTGAGGATACAGGGTGCTGCTCACTTCCTTTTATGCCTGAACAGGTGTGATTACATTACAGGTGGGTGGCCTCCACTACACACTGGTGGAAGAAAAGCAACTGTGGAAAGCTCCCAAGAGTAATACCTGCTGCAAGAGATGCCCTTGATGAACAGTAGATCCAGAGAACCTCTTCCACTGGGCCACATTTGGAACTATGAGCCATCAGCTTCCGGACCACTCAGAAACTTCTGCAAGCCAGGGTACAATATCAGCACGTACAGAAAGACGGCAGCCCCAGTACTCCTCAGTTCAAACTCTGAGGGCCTATTAATGTGAGGAACCAGATGGCCAGACTAGTACCAGGCACACGGTAAACAAAAGGTACTTAGACACATCCAAATTAGGCGGTTGACACACCTGCCAGCTTATATCTTACCAAGGGGGAGGAGAGTCTCTTGAAGATCTACTATTATGGTGAGTAAAAACAGGTTATTCACCTGTAACAGTAGTTCTAGGAATGTTATATGATGTTCATCCACACTTCTAGCAATGTCCTTTCCCTTTAAGATCTTGCCAGAAGGTCTTTAAGCTGGCTCCTCCCACCAACCGGGTTGGTAACTCCCTCGGCACCACCTCATGATGCCTGATCTTGCCTGCTGGAATCAGTTGTGTGTGCCAAAGCCAGGGGAGGTCAGGTGGGTTTGTGTGGATCCACATCATATACCATTCCTAGAAAGTACAGTTGCATACTTACCGTAATGGTAGATCTTCGAAGGGGTATCTATTGCAGCTGGTAGTACACTTGGGTCATTAGAGGGTGCTCTGGTGCACGGCAGCCTTTTTTCTAGCAGTCTTTCCTAGGGACCTCCCACACATCATCATCATCCTGCACCTATATAAGAGTGGGCGGTCCCAGGCATCCTCAGTTCCCCGCCAGATTCAGCTCACTGAGGGAGAGACGAGGTACCTTAGATATCCCCTCATGTATATATATTTGGATCAGAAGTTGTTCTCTTAGAGAGAGAGAGAGAGAGAGAGAGAGGGAGGAAGGGATCGTACCTGCTGCAAGAGATGCCCCTCAGAGATCTACTGTTACAGTAAGCACGCAACTGTACTATCTTCCACGGGGATTATTTATTTAAAATTTGATGACTGAGAAAGGCACACTGAGCCAAGGCTCGTTTCCAGGTGCGACCCGGGTACAGAGTGTACAGTGAAAGAGTACAAAAGGTGGAAAGTACACACAGTATATACAGACATTTATACAGAGAACTTAATACTTCACAATAAAATATGAGTTAACGTGCATTTTAAGTAAATGAGGCAGAGGTATAGTCCCACACTAGGGTATGTTGGTAGAGTGTGAGGGGTTTTAGCTGGTAGCCGCAGTCATTAGAGCATTTTGGGAAGGCTGGGGTGGGGAGGAGCTTGAGGAATTGCATCAAGGCAGAATGGGAAGAGGCCAGGCAAGGGTTGGAGGGAAGGCTATTCCAGAGAAGGAGGAGATGGTACGAGAAAGCAGCTTGGCCGGTAAGAGTATGAGGGCGGGGCAGGTGAAAGGTGCGTGGGTCTCTGTGGCGAAGAGGGTAATTTAGGGAGGTGGCAGGGGAAAGGCGGGAGGTGAAGTAGAGGGCTAGTGAGCCTAGCCAGTATTTTGCTATGAAGGAGGTGCTGTGGATTGTTCTGCTGTGGGAGAGCGGGGCCGTGGAGAGCGTAGCGTAGAGTTGGCAGTGGTGCGTAAGTGGGGAGGAGGCAGTGGCGAAGTGGCAAAGAGAGTTGAGAAGGGTGTCCAGTCTGGAGAGAGAGGTTGTTGGGGTGGTACCATAGATTATGTTGGCATAGTCAATAACAGGCAAGATAGTTTTGTGTACAAGTTCTCAATGGGTAGGGATGGGTAAGCTGGTCCTGTGCCGATAGAGGATGGCGAGTTTGGGTCGGAATTTAGTGCAGATGGCCTCCACATACGAGGAGTAGTTGAGGCGGCTGTCCAGCCATACTTCTAGGTACTTGAAAGCAGGGACTAGCTCCAGGGGTGAGACAGCCAGGTGGTAATCGCTTGGGGGGGGGCGCTGAGAGGGTGGCAAGCTTCTTCCTGGAACCAAAGACCATGGTGACAGTTTTTTTTTTTTTATAATTGAGGGTAAGCAGGTTCTCAAGGAGCCAGGACTGGACTCTGTTGAAGTAGTTTTGGAGGGTGGGGAGGATACTGTCAAAAGAGGGGCCTGAGGCATAGATTATAGTGTCATCTGCATATAGATGTACATTGGAGGAGAGGCAGGTGGATGGAAGGTCATTTACTAAGAGGGAGAAGAGGATGGGGCTGAGTATAGAGCCTTGAGGGACTCCAGATAGGATAGGGAGAGGGGTAGAAAGAGTGTCACCTATTTGAACAGACTGTTGTCTGTCATGGAGGTACGAGTGAAACCAGGAGATGGTAGGTTGGGCTAGGATAAAGGACTTAAGTTTGCAGAGTAGCAGTGGGTGGGAGACAGTCGAAGGCTTTAGCCAGGTCTATAAAAATGGCAGCAGTGGTGAGGCCATTGTCCATGGCAGAGAGGATGGAGTCAGTTATGCGTAGGAGGGAGCTGACGGTGGAATGGTGTTTTCTGAATCCTGACTGTACAGGTGAGAGGGAGTTGTTGGAGGAGAGAAAGTCAGACAGTTTGGCCAGTATTAGGGATTCCTGGATTTTGGGAGGGGGAGCAGCGAGATAGGTCTGTAATTTCCCAGTAGGGTGGGGTCTCCACCCTTGTGCAAAGGGATGATTTTGGTTGATTTCCAGGCGATAGGGACAGTGGCAGAGGACAGAGAGAGGTTTAGTATGTGAGCTAGGGGGCCACTATAGCAGAGGCAGAGATGCGGAACAGAACGGGGTGAATTCTGTTGGGGTGTGTTTTGGACGTGTTAAGGGAGGTGAGTGCATTGTATACTTCCTGGGGTGTAATGGGAGGAAGGAGGAAGCCAGGGGTGGGGGAGGATGGTTCGGCTGACTTGGGGGTGGGGGGTAAGGATGAGCACAGGAGACAAAGAATTTATTGAAGAGCTCAGCCACGGAGGCCGGGTCTGAGACGGTGTTGCCTTCACTAATTAAGAGTTGGGCACACCCTGTTAGTAGGGGGGTCAAGTAGGGAGTTGATCAGCTTCCAAAAGGACGTGTGTGGGTTCTGAGACCGCATGAGTTGTGCGTTAAAGTAGGAAGATTTTCTCTTGCAGCAGGTAATACACTTGGGATGACTCCCAAGCAGCAGATGCCGGAAGGGTGGAAAAGGTATGACAGAAGGCCCTGTAGGACAGTGCAGCCAAAGGTGGTCCTATGGCAAGAAGCAACGTCTAAATTGTAGTGCTTTGTGAAGGTATGAATTGTGGACCATGTGGCTGCATTGCAGATATCGGTGATAGATGCCCCTTTGAAGCAGGCTGCTATAGTGGACATGGCTCGGGTAAAATGGGTTTGCACAGTTCCTGGTAATAGCTTATTATACTACTTATAACAAACTGTAATGAAATGTGCCAACCAGTTGGAGAGGGTCTGCTTAGCAACCGGAAAGCCTTCCCTGGTTGGGGTGAAAGTAACAAAAACCTGAGGAGGAGTCTTCAAAGATTTGGTACAATTTATATAATATCTCAAAATGCAATCAAAATGTAAAGTATGTAGGAGTTATTCTCCTGAATTATAATGCTCAGAGAAGTAGACTGGCAGTTCTACAGACTGACTTAAGGTATGCACAGAGATCACCTTAGGTTAAAAAAAAAAAAAAAAAATTGGTACTAAGGTACTTTTTTTTTTTTAATCATCATTTAAGATTTTTACCCTCCAGTCGGCAGCCCCATTCTGACCGCCGCCCCAGCCCTGTTCCCTGAATAGCCGAGGCGCTACCTTGTACCCGCGCTGGGAGCGGAGCCTGCGGGGAGTCTGTCATCATCCTGCTGCCACCACAATTTTCTCCTCTGTTATCTCCCAGGAGTAGGAGCGCTTATGCATGAAGGCGCAGCAAATGCCTATGGGCCCCAGTGACAGCCCTTCCCTACCGCCATGGCCCACACCCTGGTTCCCCTCTGTGCCAGTGCCACCTCTAGCCTCCACTAGGTGTCACCACTGGCCAAGGGGTGCCGCATCCCCTCTCCAGAGAGGAGAGCCTGCCTGTCGGCAGCTCAATCCAGCTCCGCCCTCCCCTCCCGCTGCCAGCCTCAGATGACTCGAGCTCGTTCCCGAACCCGGGTCACCGGCATGCCATGAGGTAAACGCCTCAATGCTCTGCGCCACTGTGCTGGCCAGGGAAACACTGTCTTTATGGAAGATTAAGTGAGGTTCTCTGCACATTAGGACATGAAGCTCAGAAATACATCAAGCTGAAGTGATAGCAAGTAAAAATAATGTCTTCCAGGATAGGAAGCAGAGGTCACAAGTAGCTGCAAGATCGAAAGGGGTGAGGGTCAGCTTTTCCAATATGAAATTCAAGTCACATGGAAGGGTGGGCTGTCTAATAGAAGATTTGAGGTGCAACATACCTCTTAGAAACATCTTGGCAAGGTGGTGTTTATAAAGTAGTCTCCCTTCTAAAGGTTCATGAAAGGCCAAAATAGAGGCTAAATGGACTTTGATAGAAAAGTAGCTCAAGCCTGTTGTGGCAAGCAATGCCAAGTAGTCCAAAGTTTTGGTCAATGGACATGAATAAGGGTCCAAAGATCGGGAAGCGGCCCATATAGAGAAGTGTTTCCATTTGGCATTATGTTTCCCTGTTAGATGGTTTACGTGAGGCCAAAAGAATGTTGGCCACTGGTGGAGGCTTTAAGGTGGGCTACGAAAGTGTCTTCAAGAGTCAAGCATGAAGGTGTAGTGACTTCAGGTTGGGGTGAAGCAGAGTTCCCCGATCCTGTGTCAACAGGTCTGGCCTGATGGGCAATGGGAGTGGATCCGCCACTGAGAATTCCTGAAGCAGAGGAAGCCACACCTGCCAAGGCCACAGAGGGCTATGAGGATAATGGTGGCAGGTTCGAATTATAATTTCAGTAAAGTCCATTGAAGGAGCAGGACGGGGGGGGAGAGCATATAAGAAGAGTCCTGTCCACGGCTGGGATAGGCATCAATAGTCCCTTTTTGTTTGGGATAATGGAATAGTATCTGGGCAGGTGGTGATCATAGAGGGAGGTAGAGAGGTCACAGTGCAGGGTCCCCACGACTGAAAGACCATCTGAATAACTTCACGATAAAGGGTCCACTCGTGCAAGGAGGTCTGATAACTGAGACTGTCAGCCAAGGTATTGTGGTGTCCCAGTAGATGGACAGCAATCAGCTATAAATGTTTAAGTATGGCTTCCTGACAAACCACCATCGCTTCCCTACAGAGAGCACGGGATTTGGAACCTCCTTTTTGTTTGTTCAGGTAATACACAACAGAGGTGTTGTCTGACTGGATCAGTAGGGGTCCTGGGACAAAAAGCCTGAACTGCAAGGCGGGCCACTCTCATTTCCAGTATTTTTATATGAAAAGGGATGGAGTACATGGGCCACCTGCCCTGGGTCATGTAAGGACCAAGGTGTGCTCCCCAGCAGTCAGAGGAAGCATCCATGGTCAATGTCTGCTTGGGAGGAGGGGACTGGAAGGGCATGCCTTGAGATAGGTTGGCACGATAGTTCCATCAGTCTAGGGCCAATCGTAGAATGGGAGTGAAGAATTCTGTCTTAGAAATCCCCTGTTTTTGGGGATCACATGATGCAGAGTGCTGAGTAGGAGCTCCTCCGCTAAGCTCCTGCCTCCCGAATAATAATTCGTCTTTTAACAACATTAAAACTCAACTAATGAGGTCACCAGGCAAAGTGCAGTTCATAAGTCTATTAAACCTATAAGTAAGACTAAGATGTGGTGTAATCCTCAGTGAGACAGCAAGAGTAAGGAATAGAGGGGATCCCATATTTTACCATAAGCTGCTAGTCTGTTATGAAGACTTGCAATCGCCCTCTCTGTTCGGAGATTAGCAATGATTTCATGTAACCACTCCTGGAAAGATGGGGTGGATTGGTCTTTCCAATGACGTAAAATAAGTTTTTTAACAGAGAGAGCAACCATGGAAATATGGTATTTCCTGATTCTAACTCTAACCAGGGACATGTCCCCTAGGAGACAAACCTCAAAAATAAAATACTCCTGAAGACCCAATAGGGGATCTAGAGACATCTTAATTGAATTCCATAAAGGGAGAACTTTGGGACAGGACCAGAACATATGAAGGAGCGTTCCTTCTTCTTGCAAGCACTTAATACATGTATTAGAATTGTTGCTGCAGAATCCATACCTTTCTTCTATGCCTCCCTGGTACAAGGTCTAGCACCCATGCACAAAACTCCTGGCTTAGAGTATGCATGGTGTAAATCCCACTTAGGCTGACAACATCTGTCATCAAGGCACAGGCCAGGAAGCAAAGGAAAACCAGGAACAGTTGTAAAATTTGCAACAAGTGATTTTTTTTTCTCATAACAGTAAAATAAAAAATAAAATGATTCGGTATAACTATTTACAAAGGCAGTATAAACAGAGAAAGTCCATCTGCATTTCTTCTCAATTTACAATCTCAGTCTGTTTTACTCTTGCAAGAAATTGCAGCTTTGTTTTTATAAGTCTTTGCAATCCCTGCTCGTTAAGAAAACAGCATGCTTCTCACATAGTGTTTCTTGTAAGTTTCAACAAGTGCAGCAAAAAGAACATTGTGACCCAGAACTGACCTCTTGCTTACAGCTTCTCAGAAAGTTTGCAAGCAGGTTAACCCCTTGAGTTCCAAACAGCTTTTTCCAATCATTTCAACAGTATAACTATATACATTTCTAAACAAAGGGATCCCAGTATCAGTCACATTTCCACATAATGATTCACCTATATTTTTATACCAGCAGATATGCAAAGGGGGAGAGAAGACAGAACAGCAAGTGAAGGCAGAGACAGCGAGAGGCAGAGAATTGCAAGACTGTCGGGAAGATCAAGTCCTAGGTCTCACGAGAAAATCTGGTTGCGCAGACAGAGAAGAGACAGAAAAGGGGAGAACAGAACAGACCTTTGCATTTAAACTCTTTCTCCATAACAACTGGGACAGGGCCATATTCAACCCTGTCACACCACTTAATGGAAAGAAGACCATATGGAAAAAAGTTTCCATTTCAAAGACCGTGTGTATCTAGGAGGCTTTCTAGTCGCAAGCTAGACACCAGCCACCTGGGGGGCACCCTAAAACGAGCAATGGCTATGTCTTCAGAAGCCAGGCATGCAGAGGCAGAGACCACAGGTCCAGATGGACCAGTAACCCCTCAGCCTGCAGCAGCAGGCCCAAACAAAGGGGGAGCTGAAAAGGAGGATCCACTGCCAGATGTTGCAGAAGCAGAAACTAAATCTGGCAAGGCCAGAAGGCAGCCACCAATATTAGGCTAGCCTACTACACCCATAGTTTAAGCAGAACCGACTGGAGGAAAGGTGTAAAAGATCCTGCTTTTCCAGCAAAGGGAAACCATGTCTTACCAAAGAATTCAATGCCCTAGAGCAGCAAAAATGCAGCGGTTTTGCATTGTGTGGGGATGCAAAAAGATCCAACCCTGGATGGCTCCATCTTGTCAGGAGGTCATTTACTATGGAGGTCAGCAGATCTCATTCATGTCTCAGGGACTGTGACCTGCTTAGCTTGAATGCCAAGATGTTTTGGACACCTGGAAGAAACACAGCTGATAGCTGAAGGCCATGAGACATGGCCCAATACCACACTCACCATGTCCCTGCACAGTGGATTAAAGTGAGTGCCCCTTTGTTTCTTTAAGTAGCACATGACACTGACATTGTCTATCTGAATCAAAAAGGGAACGACGAGGCAGAGGTGCTTCTGGAAAGTCACAAGACAATGTAGAAGAACCCATATCCCCTGGACAATGATATGGAGATCCCAGTCTAGATTGGTCCAGGACCCTCGGGTCTGAAAAGAGATGAGATGGGCACCCCAGCCGAACAAGAGGTATCCATTGTAAGAAGTTGCACTGGAGTCATGGAAAAGAATTAAACACCCTGTAACAGGTTGAAGGATATCTACAGGCAAAGATGAAGCCCGACCACTGCACAGATTGGTGAGTCACCTCACAGATTCCCCCTGCAGGCACCTTATAAAGTTAAAAGTAGTTTTACCTGAACGCTCGTAGAAAGTATGTATACTAGCTGCAGCTGGCATGTTTAAATACGGTGTTCCTCACCCCCAACGATGAATGAAGCCCACTGCTCCTTTATTGGTAGTTCCTAAGGCAACGGAGACTATTAACTCTCCATACATAAGGGCACCAATATGAAGTGGCAGTGGAGCTTCACCATCTTGCATTATTAGCAGCATGATGTGGGTGGGGTGAGGAGTGCCATATCTGAACATGTCAGCTGCACTGAGGATTACATACTTTTACAAGCATTCAGTTAAAAACACTTTTAATTTTATATGGTGCCTGTTTTTTTTTGGGGGATCTGTGCAGCAGTCGGGGCTTCACACCTGCCGGTGGTTCTCCTTTAAGGTGGTCCATTCTTCATACTAGAGCACTGCGTAGAAGGTATGTGATGAGGACCATTTGTTCCAGCTCTTCAGTCAGCTAATCCCATGCACCCAAAGAGTCCAATGCAGTTTGAGCATGTGAAGACTGGCAAAGGAAACCACAGTTGCATCAGCCACCAGTCCCAGAAGATGTAACTTCATCTGAGCAGGCACATATTCACTCCTGCGTATCAGCTGAGCCTTGGCAACAACAAGCTATGTCCTGTCTGGGCTGGAAGGCAGTGCCCATTGCTGTGTCCAGCACCACACCAATACACTGGAGGTGCTAAAAAGGAACTGCTATGGATTTTGGTATGTTTACTATGACATCCAATATCTCTAAAAATTGTCGTTCTGGTCAGTGTATGCAGAACTGCTTCCCTGGACGGGGCCTTTAGGAGTCAATTGTCCAGATACAGGAAAACAAAGCCTTTTTCTCTAAAGAGTCACTGTCACAGCCACTAAGAATCCCATGGTGCCAAGAATAAGCCAAAGGGAAAGACCTGGAATGGACAGTGGCTAACCTCCAGCATGAAGCAAAAGTCCTGCCTGTGGTACTTGTGAAATTTTTTATGAAGGTAGGCAACCTTCATGTCCAGGGCACAGCCAATCCACCTTTCGTAGCAGGGGGATGACAGCTTGAAGAGAGACCATTCAAAACTTTTTGTATTCGATGAAAACGCTGAGGTCTCAGGTCCACTACAGGATGCAGATCTTCTGTTCATTTGAGTACCGGGAAGGATCCAGATTAGAATCCTTTGTTTCTTCCATGAGGGGGAATGGGTTCAATAGCACGCTTTTGTTTAAGTGACTGAACCTCTGTTAGCACAAGGGACAAGTGGTCCAGATGTTGATGACTAGGAAATTAGTTACGCAAGAATTTACTGTATCAGTAGATCTTTGAGTGGAGCTCTTGCATCACGCAATAACCATTAGGACTAAGCCGCCAGGTGCCAGGACCCCACAGAAATCTTCTAGCTAGCAGTCGTCAGTGGGGACCGCACCCATCGGCATGCCCATCAGCCAATGGTATAAAGGAGGCGGTCTCTGCCCCACCTCAGTTCTCCCACTGGAGACCCTAATTCTGAAGTGAAAGGAGAAATGGGCATGGTCTCACCAAAAGTAAAGGCAGATCAGAAGCCAGAAGGGAAAGCAGCGCCTGCTGCAAGAGCTCCTCTTGAAGATCCTCTGTTATGGTAAGTTCTGAAGTAACAGAGTTAACCAAAAAGAACTGTCCCAAGCAACTCCCGGGCAAAGTCTAGAGAAAGATTATTCTTATAATTGGTGATTCAACAACTAGGGGGGCAGATAAAATAGTCTGTAGAGTGAGGAAAGAACACACGACTGAGTACACTCCCCAAAGTGAAATTATCTGATCTAGAGAGGATATTGGATGGGCTGATTGAGAACACTTATAACCCTTTAGTCATCTTACATGTACGGATAAATGATATAGGCAGAAACATTATGTTAAACATATAGAATAATTACACCAAAATAACTAACAACCAAGGAAAAAGGGGGAGAGCTAATTATCTCAGGTATATTACCAGGACACAGACCCAACTTACATAAAAACTAGGTCAGAAAATCAACACCTGGCTGCGCTCTTTCTGCAAAGAAAAGAATATTCGGTTCATGGATAATTCCACCACATTTCAAAATGAAATAATGTTTAAAAGAGATGGGGTACAGCCAAATAAAATGAGAGCCAGAATCCCTGGCAGAAAACTTAATGATGTAATCAAGTTTCATTTACTCCAAACATTGTAAACCACCTAGACACAAACTGGAATGGGGTGCTATTAAATGCTAAAAGTCTTACAAAGAAGTTTGACGAATTTCAACATATGGTAATTTCTCATGACATATGTAACCCCCCTGTCACCCGGGGTTACAAGAATCCCACATGGGTCTAGTGGCAGGCAGGGAAGGCAGCTTGTGAAACACCAGTTAAATGGGTTTCACACTCTCTCACTCGGTCCTCAGTCTCAGCTGAGCTGGAGGGATGACATATAGAATTCTCGTAGCAGCATAAGCCACAGTGGAATATTGCAGCTGGGAGTTAGGTAAGAACGTTGGGGTTTTCAAAGTCAGTGTGGAGCAGTCTGTAGTGGAGGGAGGAGGTGCACTGCAGTTGGCAGTCCCTCAGAGCCCTCAGCTTTGTAATAGAGCTACCAAAGAAAGTGGGTGTGTGTTCTTGCCCTAGAGAAGGACACACAAGAAACCGTTTTGAAGTGGTTGAGACCATCCCCAGTTGCTCCAGTGCCCCATCCCTGAGGGGGCTGGGGGGAAACAAGACCAGCTCTTCAGGGGCAATTCCACTGACACTGCTGGAGGAAGAGAAGCTGCCTGTGAGAGAAGATTTGTGCTGAGGCACCGAGAAGTACGTTTTGTTTTCCTGGGAGAAGCCTGTGGGCACCTGCAAACCAGGATGAATATGCTCTGCCAGAGAGCCTATGTTTCACAGAGACTGTTGTGTTAAGTATCTGCTACTGTGGGTCAGGAAAGGACAGCCAAGTACAGTACTTAAGTTGCGTGTGGCTTGAAATGCATCTAATCAGTGGGGGTCTACAGGAATGGACATAGCCACTTAAAGAATGTTACAAGTCAGGGCACCAGTTATTAGAGACTGTAGATTGTTAAATGTGACACATTTTGAGATAGCATTCTACAAACAGAGAAGTTCATAAGGAAAGGTGTTGATTCCAAATGAATAGCCGGGTATGAATTTGGGGACAAAAGTTGGGAGCCCCCCCCAATCTGGAGAATCCAGATTTACCTCTACGGATTTACTTTGGGCACCTATAGCTTTCTTCCGGGCACTTGGCCAGTGTTCGCAGACAGTACCCAGATGTGGGATTAGGATATGTGTTTTCCTTTAGAGCTTGGAAGTGCTCATGGGTGGTAGAGGAAGCCACCAGTAGTAATATTCCATGCCATATGGATAGTGGGTGCCAGTGTTGGCCGAGGGCCATGCCAGGGAATCCAGGATAGACAGAGTACCAGTTCGGGCTGAGGGCCCAACGTGTTCCTAACTTGAAGGTAAAAAGAGTGTTGTGATGATAAAGAAGGTGTGTTCTGACCTCAAGAATTCTGTACAACCATTGAATGTCACCCCTTGGGGGTCCATCCTGCTTTGTATTCCTGTGTGTAAGTGAATAAAGCCCCACTTTAGAATCCCACTCCTGGTTTGGACATTCACAGTTCTTGCTTCCTGTGTCCGGAGTTACTTGGGTGCCCCTGTCCAGTAGTGCAGACCTAGCCCTGATGCAGAGTGAATGTTTTCGCCCCGAACCTAGGCTAGCCAGGTAATGGGTTATAAAATGGAGGCACCGGGCGCTAATAAATAAAATAACATCAACCCAGAACCTGGTTACACATACACATTGCCGTTGTGTCTTAGACTTGGTGGGAAGATACGGACTTATAGGACTATATAGACGGTTATAACCTTTATTCTAAATCTAGACCAATATGAAGGGGGGTAGCCATGTACATTAAGGACTCTATAAAATGCGAACAGGTGGACACAGAAACAACAGACAGACACACTATGGGTAAAAATTCTACCAAAAACATGGGATTGATATATAGACCCCCCTCAATTTCACCAACGGATGAAGCCCAAATATTAACATTTTTATCACAATTTAATCCAGCAGAAAAAAAATCATCCTAGTAGGAGATCTGAATCTGCCTGGTATCAACTGGCAGGAATTAAAACGAACAAATAATGATAAATGTTATCTAGAAGTACTAGATAAAATAGAGGTTGAACAAAAAGTAAATGAACCAACTAGAGGAGGAAACACTCTGGACCTCATACTGACAAACATAGAAGATAAGGTAAAAAGCGTTGTAGCTGACAGTCCATTGGGGAATAGCGATCATTGTAAGGCATTCTTTACACAGTTTAAAATAAATTAAGAACGTACTGCAGATATCAGGATGGGTACAACACACAAACTAAGTTTTGGAAAAGCAGACTAATCACTTAAAGATATGAATGACTGGAACTGGAGAACCGAATTCACAAACAAAACATTAAAGAAATGTGGGGAACACTATTCAAACAAATTGATACGGCTGTAAAAACAAACATAACCAGAAAACCTAACTATGGATATAAAGCACACACTCCTGTGTGGTTTAATTCCAAAATAAAACAAATGAGTAAAGAAAAGAACAAAATATTTAAAATGTTACACAAAAGGGACGACCCACTAGGGAAAACAGAACATAGTCAGAAAATTAAAAAAGGTAATAAAGACAGCAAAAACTGTTTATGATCTACAACTAGCCTACAGGACAAAGAACTATAAGGCCTTCTATATGTATAACAACAAAACTCAAAATGTGCAGAACAATATAGGACCATATTTAAAAAAACCAGGAGAACACAGCCAATGCTAAAGAAATGGCGGACATACAGAATGATTACTTTTGCTCGGTATTTAATAAAAATACATGTGTCAAAGAGGATAAACTAAATTCTAATCCCAGGAAAAAAATAATTGACCCAGAGGATGTAAAATCCAGACTTCAAAATATAAATTTAGACAAGTCACCTGGACCAGATGACATACATCCCAGAGTACTCTGGGAAATCTCAGATGTTTTGGCTCCACCACTAACCCATATATTTCAAAAATCTCTAGACCTCGGAGTTGTAGTTCAGGGCTGGAGGGAGGCCATAGTGGTACCAATCCTAAAAAAGGGCCCAAAAAATAAACCGGAAAAATTTTAGGCCTGTAAGCCTGACATCCATCATGGGCAAAATTCTGGAAGGAATTTTAAAAGAACACATTCTAGCCCACTTAGAAACATGGGTTTACCAAATCCAAATCATGGCAAACAAATGTACTATCATTCTATGAAAAATTAGCAAGGCCTTAGATGAAGGAAATGCAGTAGATGTAGCCTTTTCAGACTTCGCCAAAGCCTTTGACAAACTACCCAACAAGAAACTAGTAGACAGCCTAAATGATATCCAAGTTGATGTCAGCATAACAAATTGGGTGGAGGTATGGTTAGGAGGAAGAAGACAAAGAGCTGTGATAAATGGAATACTGTCTGATTGGGTGGGAGTGACAAGTAGGGTGCCGCAGGGCTCCGTGCTGGGTCCCTGCCTGTTCAGAATATATGTATCCTCACTCAAAAGCGATCAGCAGAATGTCTGGATGATGAAGTTTGCAGATGACTGCCGAATTGGGGCAATAGTAAAGATGATAGTTACAGCTTGCAGGAGACCGTGAATAGCATTCATCTATGGACAGCTAAACACAAACTAGACCTAAACGTAGGGAAGTGTATAATTATGCACATGGGGGAAAAAAAATCAAAACCATACATATAAATTGGGAATAACAACTTACCACACTCAAAAGAAGAAAGATCTAGGTGTCAGGATTAACAATGATTTATAATTTGGTCAGCCCTGCAATTTCATCACCAAAAAGGCTAATCAAGCCTTAAACTGTATATTACGTCACATAAAAAGCAGAGACAGCAAAGTATTGCTCCCTTTATACCAAGCATTGGTACGCCCCCATCTGGAATACTGCTCACAAGTTTGGTCTCCATACAGGAAAGGAGACAAAGAAACTCGAAGATATCCAAAAAAGGGCAACAAGAGTAATGACAGGTTATGGAGACAAAACGTTCAAAAAGACTCAAATATCTAAATCTATTTATACTACAATACAGGAGAATCAGAGGAGACATGTGCAGGGTATACAGGACATCACAAGATAAGGTATTATATGAGGAATTAGGCCTGAAGCACAGAAAAAGCTATGTATGAACCTAGGGGTCATCCATTTCAACTAACTCTGGATAAGCGGACTCTTCAAAAAACAAGATACTGGTTTAGCCAACGGGTGGTACCACTGTGGAACAGTCTCCCAATAGAGATAGTCACTAGTGAATCAGTGAGCAAATTTAAAGATAGACTGGACAAATTCTACCACAATAAACAAACTAGATTAGAACAAATGGCAAGCAATAATGGACGAAAGTCTGCAAACGCTTGAAAATACCTTGATCTTACTTCGAGTGGGAGCTCTTGCAGCAGACAATAACCATTAGGACAGTCCCAAGCAGTAAGGAGACAAGGCATGGGGAAAGTCTGGGAGGAGACTAGACTGCCATCTAAGGGTCTGGGACAGGAGGCCCTTAAGGACTGCCAGTCCAAGCAAAATCTCTGCTAGTTCATAGCACAAGTAGATCTAGTGGATGGCTTTCTGGCGGCCACTAGGACATCAGCCACCTTTTAAGAAACCCCATACCTTTCCTTAGGCAAGTCTGCAGGAGCCACACATGAAAATGCAGGGGACTTGAGGTCCAGATGGACCAGTGTGCCCTGATACTGGGAGAGCAAGTGCAAGCAGAGAGGAAGAGGAAGCGGAGGCTCCACTGCCAACTGCTGCAGTAGTGGGAATCAAATCTGCTGAGGCCAAAGGGGGGCAATGAGAATCATCTCTGCACCCTCCACCTGAAGCTTCAGAAGAACCCTCTGCAGAACAGAAAAGGGAGGGAAGGTGGAAAGGAGCCTCCCTGTCCAGCAGAGGGGTAATGCGTCTCACCATGAAACTCCAGGCCCTGGATCTAGAGAGCAACAATTATGCATTTTCAAGCTGAACGGGAACGCAAAAAGGTCCAACTCTGGATGGCCCCATCTGTCGAAGAGCTGGTCTGTTACTGTCTGAAGGAGCTCCCACTTAACAGCCCTGGACAGAGACCGGCTTAGGCTGTCAGCCAAGACATTTTGGAAGCCTGGAACATGAACAGCGATGAGTTCCAGGTGGTGTTTCAGCACACAGCATAATTTCCTCCTGCTTCTTGATGTAAAACACTACCAAAATATTGTCCAATTGGATCAAGAGAGGGCCCGGAAGGAGGTCCACTTGAAAGGTCTGTAAGGCATTCAGGTCCACCAGCATCTCCAGAACACTGATATGGAGTGATTGCTCTTCTGTAAACCAGACTCCCTGGGTCTGTCTGTTTTCCAGATGAGCTCTCCATCCTAAACCTGAGGTGTCCGTGGTGAGAACCCACCTCAGGGGCTCCTGCCAGAAAGGGGCCCCCGCCAAGATATTGGAGGGGTTGAGCCACCAGGCAAGTATCCTGCAAACTGGGTCAGACACTAACTGGCTGGTCAACGTCATCGGACCTCTGGTCACATTCTCCTCTTAGCATTCACTGAGGGACCCTCATGTGCAGGCAAGCCATAGGAATCATAGGGATGGCTGCCACTATGTATCTGGGAAGTCTCAGGAGGATCCGAGCAGGAACCTGAGGTGCCAAAGACACCAGATGTGCCTGATCTTGAAGGCGATCCACTCTGTCCAAGTGTTGGAAGGCCTTGCCCTGAATGGTATCCAGGACTGCTGCTATGAACTGGAGTCTCTGACTGGGCTCTAGGGACAACTTACAAAGGGTTCAGGGTAATCTTCAGCTCTCAGAAAAGCATAAAAGTGTCTCTGAAAGTGCAAACCAGCTGATCCCCTGTGGGAGCCATCAGAAGCCAATCTAGGTAGGGAAAAACGCAACAGCCCCTGCGTCGTAGAGCCACAGCCACCACTGCGAGGCACTTGGTGAAGACTCTGGGAGCGAAGGACAGGCCAAAAGGCAGGGCTCGAAACTGGTAGTGGTGACCCCGAAATGGGAAGTGCAGGAACCTCTTGTGGGATGGAAAGACTAGACTGTGCAGGTGTGTGTCCTGCATGTCTAAGAAAAAAAAAAGTCCCCTCGATGTGGGGTTGGGGGGGAAGAGACCTGGAAGCATTACCATCCTGAACCTCTTGTATTCTATACACTGGTTCAGAGAGCTGAGGTCCAGGATGGGATGAAGATCTCACGTCTTTTTTGGCACTAGGAAAAAGTGCGAATAGTACCCTCTTCCGTGCTGAGATGTGGGGGGGACTGGCTCTATAGCCCATTTTTGAAAGAGGACCTGAACTTCCCCTTCGATCAGGGGAATGTGAGGAGGAGGATAGAGGGGAGGACACTGGTGGAGTTTCAGGAGGCATCTGCACGACCTCCAGAGTATGGCCTCTATCAGCTGCAACATCCAAATGTCTGATGTTATGCTTCTCCATCCCTCTAGGTAGAGGGTGAGCGACTACTGAGCTTCCCCATTGACTCTGCCGGAGGAGGGGGTTGGGCAAGAGAGTCATTGTGCGGATCCGGTGGGCAAGGAGTCATTGTGCAGATTCGGGAGGGCAGAGGGGCCTGGGAGGACTTTGGTGGAGAGGCTGAGATACCAGGAGTTGGGGAGGTTGCCTTTCTTTATAGCCTCCCCCCTGCTGAGGCAGATTTTGGAGCTGCTGGACTGAGGTCTCCCGAAAGGGCCATTTCCCTCAAGGGTTTTGGTCCCCCCTTATACAGTTTTTGGATGGACCAAATGGACTTCCCAGATTCTTGGAGACAAGTAAAGTACAGTTACTCAAGAACTTACCGTAACAGCAGATCTTCGAGAACAGCTCTTGCAGCAGGTTACACCATTAGGACTGAAGCCAGCAGGCACCAGGACCCCACGGAAAAATTCTAGCTAGCAGTATCCAGCGGGGGACCGACCCTGATGTTGGCCCTTCCCTGATGTCAGGCATCACATAAAAGGGGGCGGTCCCCCAGCATCTCCAGTTCTCCCACCGGAGACTCCCGGCTCAAGTGTGACATCTGAAGGGGAGACAGAGGATCCGCTTCCAAAGGAAGGTTCGTAGAAGGTGTCAAAAGACGCTGTAGCCGAAGAATTAGGTCAGAAGACTCAACCTCCAGAGGGGAAGGTGGGAGGGAAACTACCTGCTGCAAGAGCTGTTCTCGAAGATCTACTGTTATGGTAAGTTCTTACTTAACTGTACTGTCTTACTTCGAGAAACAGCTCTTGCAGCAGGTTACTCCATTAGGACCGATTCCCCAGCAGTAAGGGACCAAGTTGTTATCGGGAGGAGGATAGGAGGAATGCTTCAGGCTTCAGGACAAAAGTCCCTGAAGGACCGCCAAGCCGAAACCAGCTCTGCGCCTAGAGGCAATATCCAAACTGTAGTGCCTGATGAATGTGTGTACAGTGCTCCAGGGCTGCTGCACAGATGGCTGAAGTGGAGACATTTTAAGCTGCAGGGAAAGAGGTAGCCACCCCCCTAGTAGAATGACCCTTCACCAGCCCCGGTAAGGGTTTACTGTGCTTCTGATAACATAACAGGATGCACTTTACCAGCCATCTAGAAAGTGACTGTTTAGAAACAGGAACACCGAACATCCTCTGAGCATAAGAAACAGAGCTGGTCCGATTTACGATGGGCTTTGGTTCTGGTTAGATATCATCTGAGGCACCTATGCACATCAAAAGTGTGCAACATGGCTTCCCCCCGTTACCGTGATTCGGGTAATACACCGGTAGGTCTATATCCTGGTTGAGTGTGACAGCAGAGACCACCTTGGGAAGGAACTTAGGATTTGTTCTTAAGGACACCCTGTCCTTGTGAAAAACCAAATAAGGATCCTTGCACATGAGTGCATGAAGCTCAGAAACTCTTCTGGCAGAAGTAACAGCAACTAAGAGAAGCGACTTCCAAGCGAGGAGACTCAGCTCGCAATCCGCAGCTGGTTCAAAAGGAGTCAGCGTAAGCTGCTCTAGAACAAAAGGAAGATCCCAAGGTGGAACCGGGTCTTTGATGGGAGGTCTCAAGTGCAGGATGCCGCACGAGAAGCCTCTAGTTGAGCTAGAGACCTGTGACCTATCAGAGAATGGTACGCTGAAATAGCGATAGATGGACCTTAATGGAGGAATAGACAAGTCCCTACCATAGAGGGATAGAGGCAGTCTAAACAGACCTTACAGAACACCTAATGGATCAATGCTCGAGCCTGAGCCCAATACAAAATCTATGCCACTCATGGTGTAAGTAGCATGAGTAGAGGGTTTTCTGGCTGCCACCAGAATGTCCGCAACTTCCTGAGAGACCCCGTATCTCAGGACTGCTATGTCCTTAGGAGCCAGGCATGCAGGTTCAGAGACCAAAGATCTGGATGGACCAAGGAGCCTGTCTCTGAGATAGAAGGTGAGAGCAAAATGGCAGAGGCACCGGAGGTTCCTGGGCCAGCTGATGTAAGAGAGGGAACCAAATCTGCCTGGCAAAAAGGGTGCTAGTAGAATAAGGCACGCTTGCTCTTGACGGAGCTTCAATAGAACCCTGTGGATCAAAGCAAAGGGTGGGAAAGAGTAGAGGAACCTGCCCGTCCAAAAGAGGGACAACGCGTCTCACCAGAAAACACCAGGCCCTGGATCTAGCGAGCAGAAATTGGGCAGTTTTGCATTGAATGGTGACGCGAAGAGGTCTAATTCTGGTGTCCCCCATCTGCGGAACAGGTCCTCTGCTACTTCCTGAAGCAGTTCCCATTCATGGACCCTGGCCTGTGATCGGCTTAGGCTGTCCGCGATAGCATTGTCCACACCGGGAACATGTACTACAGTGATGTGTGCGCCGTGTTGCAATACCCAATTCCAAACCCTTTGAGCCTTCCTGCAAAGGGGGTAGGAATGAGTGCCTCCTTGTTTGAGATAGTACATCACCGCGGTATTGTCTGTTTGAACCAGAAGAGTACCTGGTGGAATCTCCGTCTGGAATGCCTGTAGGGCATATAGAACGGCTCTCATCTCCAGAATATTTATGTGAAGATGGGACTCCAGACACATCCAGGAGCCTCGAGTCCTGACCCCGTTAAGGTGAGCTCCCCATCTGGACCCTGAGGCATCCTTGGAGAGAGTCGCTGAAGGAGGTGGTGCAGTGAAGGGGACACCTGTTGAGAGGTGGTCTGCGACGAGCCACCAATGCCAGTCTTGGATGACAGTGTTCGTGATCTGAACTGGATGCTGCAGATGATCCTGTTTTTGGTCCCATTGTGCTCTCAACATCCATTGGGTAACCTGCATATGGAGTCGAGCTAGGGGAATCATCGCAATGGCAGCCACCATGTGTCCGAGCAGGCAAAGGACGGTGCTGGCCGGTACTGTCTTTTCCTTTATGTCCCTTATGAGGGATCTGATGCGTTCCGCCCTGTCCTGGGGAAGGAATACCCTTCCCTGAATTGTGTCCAGAACCACTCCTATAAAGTGCAAGTTCTGAGACAGAACAAGGTATGACTTCTCCTGATTGATGGTGATGCCCAGCGATAGGAAGAGGGAACAGGTATCCTGTATTGCGGACATCAGGGCCTCCCATGAGGGTGCCATGAGGAGCCAGTCGTCTAGGTACGGAAACACGTAGTGGCCCCCTCTCCTGAGAGCTGCTGCCACGACTGCCATACACTTCGTGAACACCCGAGGTGCCGAAGACAGTCCAAAGGGAGGCTGAACTGGTAGTGGATCCCAGAAACCTCGAAGCACAGAAATTCATGAGCGCCTGAGTGATTGGGAGATGTAAGAGCCGCCCCACATATCCAGCGATGCCAGCCATGCGCCCTCTTTGAGCATGGGAATGAGACCCGGCAGGGTCACCATGTGGAAATGCTTGTACAGCACAAAGTTGTTGAGATTGCAGAGATCCAAAATCGGGCTCAAATCCCCTGATTTCTTTGGAACCAGGAAGAAGTGGGAATAGTAACAGTTTCCTCTCTGGTTCAGTGGAACATGTTCTATGGCCTCCTTGTGTAGGAGGGCCAAGATCTCCTGCTGAATTAGCAGAGCATGCTGATTCGAGTAATGGGAGAGCAGGGGAGGTCTGGATGGCGGGTGATCGAGGAACTCTATAGAGTGACCTCGTTCAACCAACTGCAACACCCACTGGTCGGAGGTGATCCTCTGCCATCCTGAAAGGTGATGAGAGATGCGACCCCCGATCTTCTCGACCCTTTGATCCAGAGGAGTGGGGGGGCCGGGAAGGAGTCATGCTGTGGTGGTGTTGGCCCCCACAGGTTGGGCTGCTTTTGAATGCTTTGGGCCCTGGCCAGAGGGGAACCTGGCTTGATTCTTACAGCCAAAGTTGCCCCTGGGTTGCTGGCCAGAACGTGGCTGTTGCCTTTGTTGGCGGCCGCGAAAACGATTCTGGTTCCTATGAAAGGAAACAGATTTTGGTTTGTACATAGCTTGTACAGTTGTGACTACCTTCCCAGCGTCCTGCAATTTGGTGATGACCTTCTCAGACTCCTCACCAAAGAGGACCGCTCCATTATAAGGGACATCCAGGAGATTCTTCTGGACGTCCGGGGTAAATCCGGAGACCCTCAGCCATGAACGTCTTCAGAGACAAACACCTGTAGCTGCTGCCCTGGCTGCCGAGTCCGCTGAGTCGTAAGCAGCTCGGAGAACCTGGGTCCCCACGTCAGACCCAGTTTGGAGGAGGTTTAGCAGCTCCTCCTTTTTGCCATCTGGTAAATCTTTAAGAAGGTCTTGGCCCTGATCCCAGAGGGCGTTCTGAAGTTTCACCATGTGCATCAGATAGTTCAAAGACTTAATACAGCATGTAGCAGCCGCATACACGCATCTTCCCATGGAATCCAATTTTCTTAGATTCCTGGTCCGGAGGCTGGGTGCTCAAATGTTGAGGCCGCAGGGACCTGTCATGAGATGCAGTAATGACCAGGGAGTTGGCCAGGGGTTGTTGCGCCAAATACTGGTCCTCCGTCAGAAGCCCTGTAAAGGCGGTCAGCCTTCTTTGGAACAGCCGGTGTGGAATGCGGACGCTTCCAAACTGCCTTGGTGACGTCCGTAAAGGTGTCCACCAAAGGTGGGACCACCACAGGCTTCGGGTCTTTCTGCCTGAGGTAACGGGCAAGGCGTTGTCTCTCAGGGTCTAGTTCTTCAGTCTCCCATCCCATATTGTCCTGGATGTGCCTCATGATTTCCGAAAAGGAGGGATCATTCAGAGGCAACCTTGGAAGGTCTGGTGATGGGGGACTGAAAAGAGATGTAGACCTGGAGATGTCGGACGTATCCGGTCTGGAGTAATCTCCCGATGATCGACGTCTGCCCCTGGGTCGCTTCTGGCTAAGGGACCCTGAGGGAGAGCGTGATGGGCGCTTCTCGTCTCTCAATTGGCCCCGAGGAGGCAGAGTTGGCTCCTTGGGTGTCAGGGGTCTGTCACCTTTAGCGCCCCTAGGAGGAGGTGAAGGTGTTGGTGGAGGCTGAGGCTTAGAAGGAACCACGTCCTTCTTGATGGTTTCCCACCAGAAGGTGAACACATCCTTCACCTCCTCAATGCTAATACCAGACGACGGACCCGGCGTTGGTGTGGGCCTGTCATCGGGGTCGGGCATCGGGTCCCGGGGAAGCACTGGATCCGGCTCCCTGGGCAAGCTGGTGTCCTCCGTGTCACCCGTCTGGTCATCTGACGGCATGGTAGCCTCTTCGCCTGAGGATCCCTGATGTCTGGTGTCCACCGGCGTTGGTGTAGTAGTCAGCCGTTTTCCGGGTGCTGGGTTGGACGCCTTCTTGGACTCCGTCGTCCGCTTAAGGGACACCAGCTCAGAAGTCTTCCTTTCAGGTGCTTTAGGAGGTTGGGAGACGGACCTGAAGTCGGTGTCCTGGCGTCAGTCAGATGTACCTCACGATTTGGAGGAAGACTTTTAGTGCCTGTCCGAAGGAACAGGCTTGGAGGCATCCGACGCCTGAGAGGTTTTGAGCGGGTGCAGGGAGGCGGAAGAACCCCCTGAAGACCTTACCTTTACCAGGGAAGGCTGGGAGCGAGCCCAAGAAGGAGATCTATCGGACCAGGAAGAGCTGGAGCTGGTCCTGGACTTTGAGGCCCTGCTTGGGGATTTTGCCCTGTCCGAGTCTTGATGCTTGTCCCAGTGCTTCTCAGATTTATGAGAAGATTCCCCTTTTGAGGAAGGTCTTTTCTCCATCTTTTTTAATTTCTCCTCGAGGAGGAATCCCTGAAGGGCCTTTTGGCAGCGGATCTGGGTCCTGTTATTAAATTGTTGGCAAATTGAGCAGGCCTGGGTGTCGAGCTCCGGGCCCAGACACCTGACACAGGCAGAATGATGGTCTGCAAAGGGGATCTGCTTGCCACAGGCGTACTTAGAGGGATGTCCTTTGGGAGAAGGAGTAGAAGAAGCAGACATGGATTAAAGTTTACTTAAATTAAAGATTTCATGCGTCGTAACAGCAGGCAGGCTTCCGTGAGGCCGATGCTGGCAAGTCAACGGTGGGAAAAGAACTGGAGATGCTGGGGGACCGCCCCCTTTATGTGATGCCTGACGTCGGGGCGATTCCCCCGCTGGATACTGCTAGCTAGAATTTTTCCGTGGGGTCCTGGTGCCTGCTGGCTTCAGTCCTGATGGTGTAACCTGCTGCAAGAGCTGTTTCTTGAAGTAAGATTGAGCTTTTCAGTCCTGTCTCTGAACAGAACAGAACCCTTAAAAGGGAGGTCAAGGATGCCAGACTGGCTGGCCCGGTGTCACTGAGGATTGAGGCGCTGGACACCACACCTCACGCCACGCTGGCAACCCGGGTTCGGCAACGAGCCCGGGTCGTCAGGGGTCGGCAGGGGGGAATAGATTGAGCGTCCCCAGGACTGCTCTCCTTCCCCGGGGAGGGAGGGATCCAGCTGCTGATGCACTGGTGACCTCTAGTGGAGGCTGGAGACACTAAAGTGCTCAGCTGCAAGTTGCTGGGATTGGAGCTGCAGCGGACGTCAATCGGGGGTGTGCAGGAGCATGCACCAGCCAGGCTGAACTTTACTGCACGTTTGAGCTCCAGGGGATGTAGAAGAACCGGGAAAACAACAGCGCCTTGGATAGGTGATGGCACAGAGTCTCCCATGTCAACCTTGACTGACCTTCCAGGTCCTCCATGGCCAGTCCTACCCTGCAGCTGGAGTCTGTCTATAAGAGTGCCCAAGAGGAGTGGGGCGACACCCTGGGAGGGTTACACCAGGGGTACCGGCTGCAGGGAGGAGAGGAGGTACAGCTCGGGGGGGGGGGCCCTCTGGCAGGCAGGACACGGACTCAGATGCCTGAGAGAGGTTCAGGGTGCCGCGACCAGAGGGAAATAAAGTCGAAAAAAAAAAAAGGATGCCAGACTGCAGATTCTGAGAGAATCCTGAGACTCTAAGCCAGGCAGGGCGCCTAAGGCAAATGCCGAAAGCTGCTGCTCTAACTGCCAAATCTGCAGTGACATACGAGGCCCTCAATACCAGAGTGCCTACATCCAACCCGGATTTCAAAAAGTCCAGAAGCTCAGACTTCTGTGCAGAGTCTGGAAGGGCTTGAGCTATTTCTATCCCTTTCTCCCACAAGGCCTTCTGGTACTGAACCATATGTGTGAGAAAGTTAAGCAACCAGATGGAGCAAGTAGATGAAGAACAGACTTTCTTGCCCATCTGGTCAATGTATCTGTACTCCTGATCGAGAGGCTGTGTACTAAGGTGTTTCGGATTCTTTGATCTTTCATGAGCTGCCATACTGACCATAGACTCTACGGTAGGATGTTCCACCAAAAAAATGCTCCTCCCTAGGGGCTCTATACAGCTTATCAGATTTCTTCAAGACAGCAGAGGTGGAGGACGGATGTTTCCATGTGAGCCTTGTTAGGTCATGGAATGTGTCCACCAAAGGAGGGACCACTAAAAGCTTTGGCCACTTTTGCCTCAGGTATTTAGCCAGCCACCACTGCTAGAGATCCAGGTCCTCCGTCTTCCATCCATTGGTGGCCTGGACGTTCCTCAGGATGTCCATGAACAATGGATGGTCATGAGGTGACCTGGGAGTGTCCCTATTGTCAGGAGACAAAGGGCAACCCTTAGCGTGAGAACATTCTGAGCCCGACGACTGAGCTCTCACTAGAGTCCACCAAAGGAAGAGCTAGACGTCTGTCATGGGACCGGTGATGGCTAAGTGACAGATGACCTTTAGACAAACATTGGCTAGAGGACCACCTGTCGTGGTGAGGTGGGGGTTCTCTGGGCTGGGCATATGTTCTTTCAGTGGCTTGAGTTCCAGATTCCCCTCCTTGAGGGGGTCTGGGGTTGGATCCGGCTCTACCGTAACAGGTTCTTTTGGTGGCAGCAGGTCCTGCTTAACATGACTCCATCAGAATGAGAACAGCTCCTGTATTTCATCTTTAGTAAACTGTGGAGCCGATGGACCATCTGAGGGTCTGGTGATGGCTTACCCGGCATTGGGAGTAGCCATGGTCAGGGTGACCAGCGACTGGGGTGATGGAACAGTACGAGACGGAGAGGGGGTCGCCTGCCATCCGTCAGCTGACTGAGATATCCCCTGGGGGAAGTCCACCTCTATAGGGGACACGGAATGAGCTGGCAATGAGGACGGTAATGCCCGGGCCGATGTCTAAGTGGGCATCCCTGTGGCGGACGACGGCTTCAATGAGGAGGAGGAGGCCATAAGCCTAAGAGGAGTCTGGGATGAGGTAGCCACAGACAGGGCCAGAGGTGTCTGGCGTTCAGACAGGCTCTAAACCTGCCCCCGACAGCGGGACTGGTCCAAGGCTTTGGATGTCACAGACATCTGGACCGAACGGATGGGAGTCGAAGCGTTACCACCCTGTTTGTGACCGGTTCCAGTCCCTGAGGTGGAGAACAATGTATGAGGTTTTGCCTGCACCTTCAGGGACGATGGGGAGAAGGTCAAAGCCCCTGACCCCGACATACCTCCGTCCGATGCAGAGGGAAGGGAGCAGGGTTTTGCAGGAGGCTACCCCGAAGGAGGGAAGGTAGGTCTGATCCCCTGTGAGATGAAGCACTGGAGGACTTTTTATGCAGTGGGGACCTGGAGCAGGAGTATCCCCGGGACTTTTTTTTTCGACCCTTGGCCCGGGATCAATGCTCCTACCCCCCCCAAAGTCCTTTTTGTCCTTGTGGGTCTTCGAGGTGGTAGCCATGGAGACAGTCTAGGAGGAAAAGGGGCTTTTCCCCACTGGCTGGGCCTGCATGGCGGCAAGCTGCTGCTTCATGAGATGTGCCTTAAGGGCCTTCTGGTGGTGGATCACAGTCTGGGAGTTCAACGCCAGACAGTGCTCACAGGTGCCGGTGTCGTGATTTGGGCCTAGGCAAAAAAAAGGCAGGCCTCAGTCGTGGCAGTCTTGACAGCAGCTGTTTGTCACAGGTACACTTCGATTTTCTCCTTTCCAATTAAGAAATGGATGAAGCTGGAGAAGACGGCATGCAGAAAGAAAAATAATATTTGTAAAGGAAAACTAAGAATAAATGCTGTAAACGCAAAAGTGGCAGTCTAAAGCTAGCTGGCGTCCGAAGAGCCGATGCTTGTGGGTCGACAGTGGGGAAAAGAACTGAGGTGGGGCAGGGGACCACCCCTTTATACCACTGGCTGTGTCCGAGTGGGCCAACATCTGGGGCGGTGCCCGCTGAAGACTGCTAGCTAGAATTGTTTCATGGGGTCCTGGTGCCTGGAAGCTTAGTCCTAATGGTTACTGCCTGCTGCAAGAGCTCCCACACGAAGTAAGATCTAGTGGACACACTGTAGGGGTAGACAACGGCTCCAAGTCGCATTATCTCCTTCCACTTTTGAAGATGTAGTGATATCCTCCACCCCACCTGTACCCCCCCAACCGAGGCAGCGGGGGTGTCAAAGTACTGGGGCAGCAGGGATGCCACCTTGACCAATACCTTTGGGTGCCTTTGCATAGGAACCAGGGGAGAAGGGACTCGAGAGCACCTCCACCATGGGCATGGGTCTGCTGACATAAGGGGCAGTCACCACAGGCAGCAGGCATACAAAATGAAACCCTGCTACACCCTGTGGCAGGCTGAGTGATCAGAGACACAAGGGACCGTAAGGTCATCCTGGAGGATTGAAGCTCATGCAGAACATTTCTATCACCACCACAAAACAGTCTGGAACCTCTAAAAGGGGCATTCAGCAAAGACTGTTGTACATCAGTGGCAAACCCAGCCACACATAGCCAAGAGCATCTCTGAAGACATGTGTCAGAGGCAGCCATGATAACCACAAAATCAGTTTCAGGCTGTGAGGCATAGCAAAGTTGAGCAGATGGAGCAGGATACTGCTTATCAGCCTTTCTGCACACTCAGGTAAGGCATTAAGCCTGTGCCAAGCAGCAAATGTTTCATCCTCCAAGGCAGGATATAAAGGAGGAATGACAACAGAAGGAACAATATAAATCCAACAAATTCCTCCTTGTGGAGTCTTCTTCCTCAGCAGCAAATCCCATTACATCCTGGATTTGACAGAGCAATCCCGGAAAATAGGCATGTTCAGTAAGGGGGACCTGGGTGTGTAAACAAAACAGTTCTCACTGCATGAGGAAAGGATAGAACTTGAGGGTCTCCCCACACTCAAAGAATCAAGCACAGTTTCTTCATCATCCAAACCCTCCTCCATATTAAGGAGATCAGGATTATACTCCCCAGCATCTGGAATTATGATGGAAGTGAAAGTCAGGGCTGGTAATTAAGGCAGTGGCTGAGAGGAAGGAATAGCAGGCATGCTGCTGTATCATGTCGATAACTGTGCCAATGAGGGAGGCTTTGTCGAATGGACAGCCAATGTCATCAGCGGAAGCAACCGTGAGAGTCGGACCATTGCCAGCACAACTTGGGAGTCAACTGCATTGTTTAAAGGGTCAGGGGCTACTGCTGTCCACTGTGTAGAACCTGACAAAATAGGCAGCCCAATGTCCTTGGTAGGTATGGCAGCACCAAAGCCAGACTCTGACCTTGGTGTCTCACAGGAGGTTGGGGAAGGAGGCGCTGTACTCATTACTGCTGGAGGGGATAACGAGGACTTACCCTCCTTCAGTGGAGACCGTGGCCTCACTGGCAAGCAGAAGCCTGGTCTTTATGCTTGTGATGATGGCTGGAAGAGGAGGACTTTGACTACTTATCCTCGTCAGTCATTCTACCTTGACCACACTAGTGAAAGCATTGCAGAATGCCAGGGATTTTCCTGCCCAGAGGCAGCCATCGTGCGAGAAGGCAAAGCCAACTTGGAGCCTGCAGCCATGGTGGCAGCTTACATGGCCTTAATGCTGATGAAAGTTTGAAGGACTGTTTTCAGCATTCCCTTTCTGCCCTGGCTGAATCCCTGACAGATCTTGCAGGCCCTTAAATTGTGGGACATGCCCAAACAGCAAACACAAACTGTGTGAGCATCATCCTTGTAGAGCTTGTAACCGCAGATACAATACTCAAGTAAAGGTTCAACGGTGACATAAAAAGACAACGTTGAAAAGCAAGTAAAACAAAGTTAGAAAATGACGTTGGATAAATGATGGCATTGTTTCTCTGCAGGTTCAATGAGCAGTTGATGGTGGGATTAAACACTGAGGAGTAACAGAGTTGCTAGGACATGTAAAGCCAGTGAGTATGGTATTTAATTTGGGCGGCCACCAGCTAGCAAAACTTTCCAAGTGGTCCCGATGCCAACACCTTACAGTTCCAAGGTGTAGCCCAACAGAGGAGATATTCTCAATAAAGATGTAGCTTTTTGGAAACAAAACGTTCTTCACTGCACTGCTGCTGTAAATTCAACCAACTGTCATCCTTGGTCTTTCACCAATGTTGGAAAACTGCATGAGATGCAATAAAAAGGTGTTGTGTTTGTCTTTGAATAACACACTTTAACATTATTTTTAACTGGTTCATATTGGAAACTAAAAGCTGCCGGAAAATCCAACTGCACTGCATGTTTTAGCACTGGAAAATATATATTACTACCAAAATACAGAAACAGTCTTGTTATAGCAGATGTCAACTACAACATTGCCCTAAAGGTTTATGGTATTTCTCCGGCTGCATTAGAATAGAGTTTTAAAATCATGATCAACTTGTGCTGTGTCTGAACTCTTACTAATATCTGAACTGCACCTACTACTGTAAGCTGGAAACAACCTGTCTTGTTAGAATAAACAATACTTTCATCTCATAAAATTCAGTTGATGTACACTTCACTGCTTAAGCCTTACCCTGCAGATATCAACAAGGAAGCTCTCAAACAGTTTCCACATGTGATTACTGGTGTATATCTCCTTCATTTCCACTTCTGTGTCCACATAGCAGTGGTTCAGGAAGTTGATGTATGCAATTTTCACCTAAATTGTAGCAACAAACAATACAACTGTGAGGAAAAGACCACACCTTGAATTTAATGTTCTAATTTTCTGCAAATGTTGATACTGTACAGTGTAGGCGTCAAGGGGTCACAGTCTGCAAGCCTGTGAAAGGCTCTTTTAAACAAATATACCGGGCTTAACGTTAGGTGTCCGTATATGTAATATTGTCTAAAATGTTCCCGTCTTAAATCAAAGTAGTAACTACTTCAAGGCACCTTTGGACAAGTGATGTCAATCACAGCTAAGCATGGTGTAGGTTGGGAATCAGTTTGCCTGACTGGGACAATTTTCTGTCTCAAGTTCCATAAAAGGGCTTCTGCCTTAATTTAAGACAGGAAAGATTATGATGGGGTATCTCTGGAATGGAGATACCTACAAGTATACCAAATGCTTTGCATGAAAGTGATTTTCATGACATTTCAGATGGTCAAAGACTCTGTCACAGGACTGGATAAAAACCTGTCCCATTTGTTATGCAGAGAGTTAAAAACAAGGATCTATTTTGTCCTCTTCTATTCTGCCACTTGTCTGTCTTTTGCCTGTCTGAATGCACAATAAACAGGTTACTCACTTTTAACAATAGTTCTAGGAGTGGTATATGTTGTTCATCCACACTTATTGGCATGTCCCTTTCCCCTTTAACTCTTGCAGGAAGTCTTCAAGATGGCTCCTCCCACCCTCCCGGGTGGTATATACACCTCGGCTCCACCCCATGACACCAGATCTTAACCTGCTGGGAGCCAGGCTTTGTGCGTCCGCAGTCGGGGAGGTCGGGTGGGTCCGTGTGGATTAACAACATATACCACTCCTAGAACTACTGTTACAGGTGAGTAACCTGTTTTTCTAGGATTGTGGATATGTTGTTCATCCACACTTATTGGCAGACTCCTAGCAGTTCTCCGGGAGAGGGAAGGCAAGGCGCACACCTCCTACTTCGGGAACAGAGATTGGAGAACTGAGGTCCCAAAACCAGCATCCCATCATGACTCAAGGTCGATGTGGTAGTGGGTAATGAAGGCGTTTGCCGACTTCCAGGTAGCAGTCCAACAGATTTTCTGGATAGGGATGTCCCTGGAAGCAGCCATTGATGCAGCAGTATGGCTGTTAGAATGGACTCTTATCCCTCTGGGAGGCTCCATGCCCACCAACTCATAGCATAGTCCTATGCATGATGTAATCCATCTTGCTATGGTCCGTTTGGCTGCAGGTCTGCCAGAAGCAGCTTCAGCATAGGTGACAAACAGCTGTCGAACCTCTCCATGAATTATTGCCTTCCTCTCCTTGTAAGAGGAGAGAGCACATCTCAGGTCCAAAGTATGGAGCCTGTACTCTGCCTCTGATGTGTAATTAGGGTAGTATACCAGCAAAGTCATCATCTGGTTAAGGTGAAACTGACACCACCTTCAGAAGGAATTTGGGGTGGGGGCACAGGACAACTTTGTCCCTGTGGAAGACCAAATAAGGGGAGTCCACCAAAAGCCCCTGGAGCTCCTGTCCTTCTGACAGACGTGATAGCCACCAGGAAGGCAGTCTTCCATGACAAGTGTGACAGCTCACACTTGTGCATTGGTTCGACTGGCTTGCCCATGAGCTTTACCAATACCAGCAGTAGATCCCATGGAGGTGGAGGTACACACATTGGAGGGGATATGTGATCCAGGACTTTGAAAAAGTGCCCGACCATCCTGCACTAATGTTGGCTGACTGGCCTGCGCCTGGTAAGCAGAAATGGCTGACAGGTGCACCCTAAGGGTCGATGACAGCAGACCCCCTTTGGGGAGAGAGAGAGAGAGAGAGAGAGAGAGAGAGAGAGACAGAGAGAGAGAGAGACCAAAGGTAGTTGAGAATATTAGCCACAGAACAGGATAAGGGGTCCAGACCCTTACTCTAACACCAAATGGAAAATCTTTTCCATTTGAAGGCTTAACATTTCCTGGTTGATTCCTTTCTAGATACCTCCATTACGGTGTATACAGCTTCGGAAAGACCCAAAGCCTGGAACTCTAGCCGCTCAGGTACAAGGCTGTGAGGCGAAGGGATTGAAGGTCCAGATGGAAGACCCTCCCCTGGTTCAGAGATATCAGGTCCAGGCATGTACAAAGCCACTCCGGGGGCCTGCAGCTGACGCTGAGGAGATCCAGATACCAGAACTGGCACGGCCAGTCTGGGGCTACCAGAATCACCTTTGCCTTGTCCCTCCTCACCTTGAGGTAACACCTTGTGGATCAAGGGAAAATGGAGAGAAGGTGTAGAGGAGGCCTGGGGTCCACAGCCTTGAGAAGGCATCCCCCTGCAGCGAGCCCTGAGGGTGGCGGGCATGAAAGCCTCAGTTTGGTGTTTTCCCTGGAGGCAAATGGGTCCGCCATTGGTTTGCCCCAATGGGAAAACAAACTGTAAGCTACCTCTGGATGGAGAGACCACTCGTGGGATGTCTGGCCTATGCGGCTGAGAGCATCCACAAGCTGGTTTGAGACTCCTGCCACATGGATGGCTAGGAGATCCGCCTCCAACTGGCTCATGATGGTCCAGATGCAGAGCGCCTCACAGCAGAGCAGACAGGAGTGCGTACCACCCTGTTTGTTGAGGTAGTACATGGTCGTGGTACTGTCCATCTGGACTTGAATCATTTGACCCCGGAGCTGAGGAGTGAAAGTTGACAGTGCCAGTCCAACTGCTCTGAGCTCCAACAGGGTGATGTGGCATCAGGACTCCTCAGGGGTCCAGAGTCCATGGGTCTTGCTGTCCCCCATGTGGGCTCCCCAGCCCATAAGAGGCACATCAGTCGTGAGGATGACCATCGGCTCGGGGCGGATAAACAGGATCCTTTCCTGCAACCAGTTTTGGGCGGTCCACCACTGGAGAGCATCCCACATCTTCTGGGTTACAGTGATCAGCTGGTCGAAATGACCATGGCAGCCAGCTCCCATTGGAGGGAGCACATGTGCAACCGGGCCCAATGGACCACTGAGGTGTATGCCGCCATGTAACCCAGAAGGCCCAGAAAGTCCTGGGCAGGACGCAAGTGCACAAACAGAAATGATTGTGCAAAGTAGGAGAGAACCTCCGCCCTGTCCGCTGGGAGCCAAGCTCTGGCTTGACAAGAGTTTAGCTCTGTTCCGATGAAGCCCACCACCTGAGAAGGCTTGAGTTCCGACTTGGCCTCATTGATCAGGAGGCAGAATTAGAAGTAGGTTTGGAGGGCCAGATCCCTGGACCTCTCCCACCTCCTGCTGGGTGGAACCTGCAAGGAGCCAATCATTGAGGTAGGGGTAAATTCTGCCCCCCCCCCCCCAGACACCAGAGATGGGCCGCCACCATTACAATGCATTTTGTGAAGACCAGTGGGGCCGATGACGGGCTGAACGGCATGGCTTGGAACTCATACAGGGTCCCTTCGACCCTGAAGTGGAAGAACCGCTGATGGCATGGATGGATTGGGACGGGAAAGAACATGACCTGCAGATCCAGTGAACAGAACCACATGTTTCGCTCCAAGGATGGTATGATCTGGGACAGAGTGACCATCTGAAAGGTGTGTGACCCAGATATTGATTCAGGTCGTGGAGATCTAGAATGTGGCACCAGCCCCCCCCGTCCACTTGGGCACTAGGAAGTAACTGGAGACAAAGCCTGGGTCTGAAGATTGATCCGCCACGAGAGCTACTGGTTCCTTGAGGAGGAGCTAAGCGATGTCATCTCAAAGAGCAGACTGGGTGCATGTGGAAATCCATTCTTCCCGATGGGTGCAGGCTCAGCTGGGAGGGTACTGCTCGAATTCTAGAGGCAGTCCCTGACCGACCACTTCGAGAACCCACCTGTCTGAAGTGACAGAGGACCAGACGGAAAGGAAGTGGCAGAGCCGGCCCCCCACGGGAAGACCCAGAGCTAGCATGATGGGAATAGGGGTGGCAGCCCCCACCCCATCACTGAGCAGGCTTGGAGGAGGAGGAGAAGGAAGCTCCAGGACCTGAGCCTTGGCCTCCTCTGCAGGCCTGTGGGGGTCCAGGCATGAATCAAGAGAGCCAAGCTTGAGCCTGCTGCTGATGTTGCTGTCCTCCCTGGAAGGAGGACTGCTGAACTGCAGGGGAAGAGTGCCGAAAAGGCTTCTTTTTCTTCTGCTGGTTCTTGCCCGAAGAACTCTTAGCAGAATTGACATCTAAGGTGGCACTGGACTGCTCTATGTGCTGCAGGTGACTGGCCACTCCTGGGCCAAACAAGTTGGTCCCAAGGAAAGGCATATCAGCTAACTTGTGCTGAGTATCCGCCGGGAAGAGGAGAGCCTCAGCCAAGCCCTGTGGTAAGAGGCAACTGTAGTGGCCATAGAGTGGGCACAAAAGTTCCTGATGTCCAGGGCCATCTGGAGTTGCTGTTTTGCAACAGCCCAGCCCTTATCTCGGACCTACTTGACCGTTTTATGCATGTCCACAGGGAGAAGTGTGCCCTGATGATGGCCGAACTTGCCCGCCGAAGGCCTTAGGAGGACGCTGGATAGACCTTCCTCCCCAAGTGGTCTAAATACTTGGACTCCCTGTTGGGAGTTCTGTCAGTGTCGGCAGAACTGCCAGTATGCCTGAACACAGAGGCACTCACCAGGCTCTCAGCCAAAGGGTGCTCTGTGAACCCTGCAAGGGACCCCTCAGGCACCGCATACTTGCGGGCCATGCGGGCAGACTGTGCTGAACATGAGGCAGGATGCAGCCATAGTTTGAGTGCTGGACCGACAATGGCCTCGACCACAGGAAAGGCCTCCGTTGGGGTATCCCCTCTCTTGAGGATGTCCATGAGAGGGTACTCCGCCTTTTTCTGGATGGATTCCAGGGGCATCCTTGTGGAATCAGAGATGAGATGAAGGATCCCTTTGAAGGAGGAAGGACCTTCCTCCATCCCCATGCCAACGGATGACTCATCCCCAGGATGAGAGTGAAGCCCGGTGATATCGGAGTCCGAAGAGTTGGGGTACAGCGGCCTGCCGCCCAAATCACCCTCGGAGGGCGGTTCAGGTGACCGTGACAGTTAGATGTCGGGGAAGCCCGGTATCTGGTCAGTCCTCTTTGGAAGGAGCCCCTCCCACAGGCTACTTAGGCGGCTCCATCACTATCAGTGAAGAGACCAGTACAGGCCGGACCTGGAGACGGGCCAGCCCCCGTGGGTGAAGGAACCAAAGGCTTCGGTTCCGAGGGGGTCAACTTCAGCCTAGAAGGTGAAAGGCAAGTAATAGCCGGGGTAGGAGTCGAAGTCGGATTGTGCCCGGACAAAATCAGATGTTGCCACATGAGGTCCTCATAGCGCCGACTGAGTTTCTGTCAGAGCCTCTCCTCATCTGAGGAGGCAGAGGCCAACCGGTGGCGTTGCCTCTTTTTTGAGCACTTGTGGCTCTTCCTCGGCCATCCAGACAAGGGGGTTCTAGATCTCGACCAAGATCAGACAGGCGGACTCGGTCGTTCGGGAGACACTGGCGAACCCAGGATACCTGGGGATCCAGAACCAGGTCCTCAAGGGGACACTAGCAGGCTGAGTCTCCTTATTGGGAAGACACGGACCCGAGTACTTCCAAGAGTCATCTACCGGGCTGGCTTGGCGTGGGTCGAGGACACCGACCCTCATCGGCCACATCCTCGGTCGGCTGGCCTGATGGAAGGTCTGTGAAGCCTGCAGCTGAGGTAGTGATCTCGACCGAGGTCGAGACCACATGCCTCTGGGACTGAGACCTCTCTTGGTCCCAAGAGCGCCTTCGCCGAGACGAAGAAGTGCTCAGTTCCTTATTCCTCTTATGAGATCAGGAGGAGTGTGAGCCCGCAGGCGCCTCTCCCTGGGCGGGGAGAGACTGGCACAACTCTTTGATGGAACCTGAGAAGGTGGAGCCTAGGTTGAGTGGAACGAAAGAGCGTTGATCGTCTTAAGCGCAGGCAGCTTCTTTGAATGCCTTCATGCATTCCAGCTGCTCGGCGGAATCCGCGGCTGCGGAAACCACCCACCTAGCCTCCTTGGACTTCACCAGAGGATTCCTTTTCTCCAGTCTCTCCAACTTTAAACATGCCAGTCGGTCATCCAGAACGTTGGGATGGAAGGCCAAGCAAAAGCTGCAGGACGAGGTGTCATGGCCGACACCTAGGCAGTAGACACACGCGAGATAGGGATCAGTGCATGACATCTTCTGGCCACAAGGACACCACCGAAATCCTGGGGAATATTTCTCTTCCACGTTCGAGGACGCAAAAGCGTGATCGCCAACTCAGACAAGTTTTAATTTTGGTAAAACTGAAGTATGGAAAGCCAGGGCCTACGAAATGCGTGAGCACGAGGGAGGCAACCTGTATCTTCCAGCGGGAAAGGAAGATCTGGCGTCATGAGACGAAGCAGAGGTGTATACCACCCGGGTGGGTGGGAGGAGCCAGCCTGAAGACTTCCAGCAAGATTTAAAGGGAAAAGGGACATGCCAATAAGTGTGGATGAACAACATATCCACGATCCTAGAACAAATTTTTATTGTGGCACCTAGGAAAGTAGAGTTGCGTAAGAAATTATCATAACAGTAGATCTTAGAGTGCATCTCTTGTAGCAGGTCTTAAGATATGGGATATCACCCGCAGGTGTCATTTCCTCTGGATGACTGCTCAGCAGTTGACCCTCGGACCTCCCCCTAATGTTACCACGTGGTGTCAGTCTGGCACATATAAAAAGGGGAGGTCCCAACTACTCCTCAGATCTTTTCCTTCATAGTGACTGAAATGAATACCTTTCTCAGGCCTCCGATGAGAACCCAGGAGGGATATAAGGTAGAAGCTCATGGAGTCATATAAAGACAGGAGCAAGGAACCCTTCTGAACTAACAGCTGGGGGAAGGCAAGCAGTACAGCATGACCTGCTGCAAGACATACTCTTGAAGATCTACTGTTATGGTAAGTTCTTACACAACTGTACTACCTTCTTCAAGACAATCTCTTACAGCAGGTCATAACACATGGGACAGGAGGCCTTGTAGAAAAGCCCACCCAAATTGGTCCACTTCTTGGAAACTATGTCTAGACTGCAATGTTTCATGAATGTATGTACAGTAGACCATGTGGCTGCTTCACAAATTTCTAAGGCAGAGACTCCCCGGAAACAAGCCATGCAGGCAGCCATGCCGCTGGTGGATGGGTTTCACAACCCCTGTGAGAAGTTTGTTGTATTTTATATAGATAAACGAAATGCAGTCGGCCAACCATGTGGACAAGCACTGCTTTGAAACCTGAAAGCCCTGGTTTCCAGGGTCAAAAGAAATAAAACATTGCTCAGTTTTTAGCAACTGTGAGTTGTGGAGAAGACAATATCCAATGTTCTATGCACACTGAGAGTATGAAGCAGGAATTCTCCCGGATTAGCTGGCTCTGTATAGTACACTGGTAAATGGACAGCCTGATTTAAAGTAAATTTAGCAACAACCTTGGGTAAAAATGACAGGTTCATGCGTAAAGACACCCTATCATTATTAAATTGCAGGTAGAGGTTTGCACATTAGTGCCTGTAACTCAGAGACATTTACCTGATGTGACGGCAACTAAAATTATATTTTCCAAGAAAGATAACGGAGCTCACTGGAAACAGCAGGCTCAAAAGGATTCAAGGTCAATTTTTAAGCATGAAATTCAAATCCTTCACAAGGACTGGATCCCGAATAGGGAATGAAGGTGCAAAATACCTTTTAAAAAGGTTCTAATCAAGAGTAACTGGGACAAGGTTTTTTTGCCCACAGGTAAATGAAAAGCGGCAATAACTAAAAGGTGGACTTTTACAGAGGAATATTTCAGTCCACCCTTCAACAAAGAGAGCAAATAGTCCAAGATGCTCTGAGGGGAACACTCTTAGGGATCCAAGTCCTGTGTAGATGCCCAAATTGAGAAGCGTTTCCACTTCATATAATAGAAGACCGCAGAGACAGTTTCCTGGCAGCCCTTAGGACTTCCGCCACCTTTGGGGACACTGAAGCACAAGAGGACTATGTCCTCAGGAACCAGGAATGTAGGTGTAGGAAGCAAAGATCCGGGTGTAGCAAGGAGCTTTGAGCCTGGGACAACAGGGCCCAGCAGATCAGTAGAGGCTCTGGTTCTGAGAGCTGTAGAAGCAGCAGAAACCAAATGCATTTTGGCCAGAACAGTGCTATGAGGATCATGGAGGCCCCCTGTCCCTAACCAGTTTGAGTAGTACTCTCTGAACAAGAGGAAAGAGCAGGAAAGCATAACGAAATATTCCTGTCCAGGAATGAGGCAACACGTCCGGCCACACAGTTCCAGGACTTCACTCAAGAGAGCTGTAAAGAGTCAGTTTTGCGGAGAGGCAAATAGATCTAACCATGGCCAGCACCACTGGAAGACATGGTTTAGGATGTACGGTATAAGTTCCTACTCACAGCCAGCCCGGTGGCCCTGAGGATTAAGGCATCTAGCCATACCTCACGTCACACCGGTGACCTGGGTTCAGGAACGACCTGGGGTCATCGGGGAGCCAGCCAGGTGGATGGAGAGTGGAAGCAGGATTGAGCCACCTACTGGCAACTCTCCGTTCCTGAGGAGGATGCTGTCCCTCCCCTAGTCCCATCACCACCGGGTGGAGGTCTGGTGGTGGTGTAGATAGATGGAAGGGGCAGCTAGTAGGGTGGGGTGTCCCACAGTGTGTGGCATGCCTCCACACGTATACGTCCATGCCAAGGACGGGCAGGTAGGGACAGTCGGAAAAAGGGAAAAACTGAATAAAGAAATAGAAATGGCCATGGGAGTGGATCTGCTTGGGGCATCCGCCACGGTGTTGGACACCCCAGGGATGTAGACCGCCAGAAGATGGATACTCCTTTGGATCGCCCAGTACCAAACCCTCATTGATTCTCTGCAAAGGGGGTAAGAATGAGTGCCTCCATGCTTGTTTAGGTAGTGAACTACCGCAGAACTGTTTGATTGCACCTAAAGACAACCTGGGGGAAGATGAGTCTCGACTGCCTGTAAGGTGTAGAGGACTGCCCTCATCTCCAGGACATTTATGTGGAGATGGGTCTCTACCTACATTCAAAACCCTTGGGAATCAGATGTGCAGGAGATGAGCTCCCCACCCTGTCGAGGAGGCGTCTGTGGTCAGAATGAGACATGGAACAGAAGAATGGAACGGCATGCCTCGCATCAAGTTGTCCGTGGACTTCCACTATTGTAGAGCTCAAAGAGCCAGGGAAAGAGATCAGGATCTGGGCATCAAAGTCATCCTGTCACTGGTCCCACTGGAATCGTAGGGACCACTGAATGACCCTCATATTCGGCCCAGCATGGGGGACAGTTGGGATTGTGGCCACCAAATGACCCAGGTAGTCTCGAGCCGAGACCAACCTGCTGAACTTTAGTCTGCACGCCAATGCAATTAGGTTGTCTGCCCGAGCCTTAGGTAGAAATGCCATCCCTAAGGAGGTGTCAAACACAGCTCTGATGTAGAAGAGCCATTGTGCAGGGTCCATCTCATTTCGGATAGTTTTCAGCTATCCCCACCCGGGCGACCAACTGAAGGGTTCGAGAATGCATGAACTGCAGCCAGTGGCGAGACAATGCTTTCAGAAGCCAGTCGTCCAGGTAAGGAAAGACAAAGGCCTTCCCTGCAGAGAGCTGCTGCAACCGCCAACAGGCATTTTGTGAACACCCTTGGGGCAGAGGAAAGGCCAAATGAGAGGGCTCCGAACTGATAACAATGGCCCGGGAACAGAACACTGAGAAACCATCTGTGAGTGGGGTGCATCTGGATATGGAGGTACGTGTCCTTCATATAAAAGAGAGCAGAGCCAATCTCCTGTGTTCAGCAAATGAAGAAGTGTTGGAAGAGACACCATCCTGAACTTTTGGTATCTGATATAGAGGTTGAGATCTCTGAGATCCAAAATGGGACGCAAGTCCCCTGTCCATCTGGGAACAGAAAATGGGAGTAAAATCCTGTACCTTTCTGTGGAAGGGGAACTGGTTTGATTTCATGTTTTTTGAGCAGAGCATTGATTTCATCCTGTAGGACCAATTCTTGGTCTGGGGTAAAATGAGACACTTGGTGAAGCAGGCGCTATTCTCTGTGAACTTTAATGTATGACCCGATTCGATCAGTTGCAGGAGCCACAGGTCCGAAGAGATTTCTTGCCACCCTTGGAGGTGCAGGGAAAACCTGCTCCCGATGACTGTGAGAAGGGTCTCTGGTCCCATGACCGAAGGAAGACCTTCAGGCTGAAGGCTGGCCCTGCTGGGGAGCGGCAAGGACATACCAGGATGTTTTGGGGGCATTTCTGGGGCCAAGTAATGTCAATTGAGCCTTGCACTTATTAGCAGGTGGCCTCTGAGTATTGTGACACAATCTGTAGGGGCAGCCCCTAGAGAACCCCCTGTAGGCCAGTTTTGTTTCTGTATGGTACAAGGTACGGATAGACTGAAGGGTATGACCGGAGTCTTGTAAATCCTTCAACACGTCTTTGGTCTGTGGATCAAAAAGCTCATCACCCTTAAAAGAAGCGTTAAGGATAGATTCCTGTATGTCCTGTGAAAATCCTGACACTCTCAGCCAGGCATGACATCTCAGACAAACACCCGCCGAGGACATTCAAGACGGTGTGAATGGCATCACAGGTGGCCCTGAGCAGGTGGCAGCATACTGCTGCTGCAGCAGACAGCTTGGCAGCCAGATCCTCCTAGATAGAACCCGAAAGGAGGGACTGGACCATTGCCTGGGAAGCTTTTATAATTTCTTCCTGATATTTCCGGAGGTGTCCCATGAAATTGAGTATACAGAGAGAGACAGTAGCCAAGGCATAAACCCTTTTCCCCATAACATCCAGTTTCTTGGATTCCTTATCTGGCGTCTGAGCACTCATGTGATGTGGTCTAGAGGTCTTATGAGCAGCAGTGATCACCACAGTATCCACCTGAGGTAGAGACAAAGTAGGGGTGGTCAACCTGGGCTTGTTAATTCCTATCAGCCTTACAAGGATTGAAAGAAATTTTAAAGGGTTGCTTCCAAGCAGCCCAAATAGCCTCTTCAAAGGTGTCCACCTAAGGAGAGGCGACCAGACTAATGCATTCTGGTACACCCAAATACTGTGTCAGTGTCTTTCTTTAAGTATCTTGGAACCCAAAAGTTTTTTTGGAGATTATCATAATGTCCGAAAACGTGGTATTATCAGGGGCAGAATATGGCAGTTCAGGGGCAGGTTCACCTTGTATAGACAAGGCAGCCGAGGAGGACTGGGGGGGTTATCCTGGTCCATACCTTCATCAGCATCAAGGTCAGCCAAATCCCAGTCCTGTAGGAAAGGGTCATCCATGTCCACAACCATAGGTTGAAAATATGGGGAGACAGGAGAAGAGCTGGCCATCCTCTGGGTCGAAGGCCTAGAGGTAGCAGAAAACAGGGCCAACACCTCACTAGGTAGGTGAATGGTCTTTCTAAGGTCTAGGCTAGCATTTACTAGGGCTTGGACATCCATCATGGTCATCTACCCAGTGGAAGTAGCTGGGCTAGAATGGACAGAGTGAATAGGAACCACTGAAGGTGGCAGTGGAATCAATCTGGCAGCTGTCGATGTGGGGTGCGTATAAGACCCTAGAATAGTCAATGAGGGGGCTAACATAGAGCCCTTTGAGGTAAAGCCGGTTGTCAACGAGAGAATCGTGGATCTTAAGAAGTCATCACCGACGGACGATGGCTAAATACCATAGAGGCTGCAAATTCACTCCCAGAACCCACTGTTGACGGAAGAGTTGTAGACGAGAGAAGAGAGGAGCCAATTGTCGACAGTGAAGAAGACAATGTCACATTGGCAACCTTCTTAGTACTTAACTTTTTTATAGTGATCAGGGTACTCTTCGTCAACAATGAGAGCGCAGCAGAAATGTGCTTCGTTTTGCTGGTATGTTTCTTACAAGGACCTGTCCCATCAATGAGGGCTCACCCGCAGAGTGGTGAGACCCTGAGGACGACGAAGACTTTCTGGGCTTGGAGCACTACTGCTGCTCCAGAAGGTCAACCTTTTGCTCCATGAGAACTCATGAAGCTGCTGAAGCCTTCAACATTTTGTGGCCTTGTTGAACCATTTACAGAGGATGCAATCTCGAGTGTCATGTTCAGGACCAAGGCACTAGACAGACATCATGGAGGTCCTCTGTAGTGATTCTGTGACCACAGGTACACTTTTGGAATAAGGGATCCAAAGGCATCAATAGATGAACCCGTTTTGAATGAATGGTCAGTAGAACTCTTCATCGACGACTGGTAAGCATAACTCTGGAGGACTTGTTACATGCAGGTCACGGTTGAAAAGAACTGAGGAGTAGCTGGGACCTCCCCTTTTATATGTGCCAGACTGACTCCATGGGTCAACTGTTGAGAAGTCATCCGGAGGAAATAGCACCTGCAGCTATCCCATGTGTTATGACCTGCTGCAAGAGAATGTCTTGAAGATCAGGCTACGTCGATGGTCCCACAATTTCCCTATTATCTCCCTTCCTGTACTTGATGTTTATATTTCTCTCTTCCCTTGCTTCTCTGTCGATAAAAACAAAATATAACTTTTTATGTAAAACTGAGATCCCTAGGTTTGTAAATGCATAAAGTTGTGTTGTCTGAAATGACTGCAGAAAGCTATTTGGGTTTCTTTAAAAATACGGCAATTTGTAATACAAGGTGTTAACCCTGAGCTGCCTTTTGAGCTCCACAAGCTTGTTTACAGAATTATTTCAACAGGAAACTAGTTTTGGAACAAAATGTATTAATTGGCTCCACCTGCTGAAGACTAGATGTGTTCTTCAGGCTGGCCTTCAGAAGGTAGCTGACAATGTTCTAACACATTCTGTGAAAAACAAAAGATGTAATTTACAAAATCGGGATGCAGAACTTAATTGCCAGGAAAATAAATCTTATAAAAAATAGTTTTTATTCAGAGATTGAGGGAGCTGAAGATTTTAAAGAGACTCTGATGAAGGACTGCGTTTTTTGTTTGTTGCCTTTAAGAGGTGTTTATCCTGCACAATCAAATTTTTATTTTATTATAGTATATGGTTTGGAATTATGTATAAAAATCAGTAGCTGCTTAAAAGTTGTTTTGCACATTCTGAATGTTGTGCACGTTCTATAATTAATATTCATCAGCCCTGCGCAATTCACCATCTGACTAGACCAAACAGAGCTGTTTAAACAAAAAATCTAAACAAACATAGTGGCACTGCTTAGCAAGCTGTTCCCCGGACAGTTTGGACACGGACTGCCGTAGTCAGTTCAGTGTTACCATACCATACTAATTTAGCAGTTTTTTTTTTTTTTAATCAAGTCCTGCCGCAAATCTTTCAAGAGTCAGGACTGGAATGGGATGGCACTGATGGACTTTGCTGCAGAATGAGCTGCCAACAACTGGGAGCACAAACACAAGGTATGAAACCTTGTAAAAACAAATGTTCAGAAATATTACTTTTTATCTCAGGAACAATATACTATAAAAATAGTATATGGGCAACTATACATGAACAAGGCTGTTTTCTCATCTCAGAGCTGAGAAGACATTGGGACCTCTCAAGCTTCGCTCTCTGGGTCCCTATGTCATCTCAACCCTTCAATGTAAACACAGCCTTGTTGTGTATAACTGCCCATACACTATTCCTTATATTATTAATAAAATGCTACTTGAAAATTTTCTAACTTCGTCTAGTCTGCCTGTGCTTCCTGACTTGTGCCTTTACCACACCTAGATTCCCTTTAAACAGATCCGCTCCTCTTCTGATCAGCAGGTTAACACCATATCTACAGAAAGATATTGTACATATAGCGTTTGTATCAGACTTTCATTTCTTATGGAATATTCTTCACTTAAATTTCCCATTTCTTACATTCTACAGTGATCTGGCATTCTTACCAATACTACAGCCAAACTCATATTTGACGGGATACAGATTTTATAATCTGGAATATGGGAATAATTTTAGATCTGGTGCTTCTGCTGTACTCCACATCAAATCAAATCAACTTTATTTATATAGCGCCTTTCAGAGCCAAGGCGCTGTACATAAAAACATATACATAATATAGATTAAAACAACATTAAAATCTCAACCATAATTAAATAAAAGCTAGACTAAATAAATAAGTCTTTAAACCAACTTTAAAACATCACCTTATCTACAGATCCTAGCAATTCCAAACATATGTGCTTGATACTTGAAATACTATAATTTCCACCAATCAGTAAGCCTACTGAAAGATGAATATTGCATTTCCCTTTTAATCTGATATTTCTTTCATGTTTGTGGAATGGTAGACACAGAAGAAGGTGCACGGTCACCCCCCTTCTCATCTTACCTCAGGTATGCAGTCCTCATTGGTCACCACTCTGACAATGTCATCCAGAGGTAGAAGGGAATTGCATTTTATTTCAGTGCTGACATTCTTCCCCTCTGTACAAACTGCCAGAAGCTCCACTAGATGGATATGGTACATAAGAGGGCTGTTCTCATCCATTCGATCTCGTTCTGATCTCATCATCTGGACCAGGGTCTGGAACGAGGCTCTGTCATTGTAGAAAACCAGAACATCTTCGCCAGCATTGACAAGCTACAGGGATATGGGGAAATGGGTAAATGGAAGACATTTTCTACCAAGCAGACATTTGTTTTTTTTTTTTTTAATAAGACACCTGCAAATATGCATACAGCTGTGAAAAACAAGACAGTGATTACAGCTCAGCATAAATTATTTTCTTGCTAAATTATATTTTCTGAATAAAAAAAATGTTTAGTAAAGACCTTATACAATGCTCCAACATGTAGATAGTAATAGCTATACATAAGAAAATTGTATTGTATTAACTCTATACAATGAAATTACTACCAGACTACCTTAAAAAATGTGAATTATAATTATATAATGCCATGTACATTTCTGCATGATATAACAAATAAAACAATACAGTGCTTACAGGCTGATTATTTCACAGACCAACAAAATATTTGTGGTTCAAGTGAAAACAATCAACCACAGAATCCTAGAAACCACTGAGCCTGAATCAGGCCAGTGGTCTATACAGCCTACCTCCTGGCAGACAACACATCTATGAATTTCAGTAGATGGGGTCATGGCATAGAGGAGAAAAACTGCCAGCAGTACAAACCACTGGAAAAACCAAGAGAAATTGAAACCATCCTGTTTCTCCCAGGCAATTACTTCCACTTTATTAAGGCACCACATTTGATTTTAAATCATATAGGAACAAGAGAAAATTGTTTTCCTACTATATTTTAGACCAAAGTATTGATCAAGATGTTTCTTGAACGCATCTACACTGTCTGCCTCAACTGTTTCAATGTCTGCAATCTCTTCCACATTAACCACCTTTCGAGAAATGCAATTCTTCAGAAGTATGATTTGTTTACCCAGTTTATTCACCAGTGGTGTGGTATATAATTACTGCTTACCCATCAACCACTCAGATGGAAACTGTGGCCCTATAACCAACTTCCTTAGAGTTTGCTCTTCTCTAGTTGGTTAATTCCTTTTAAGATTTTAACAAGCATTGTCAATGATGAAAGTATGCCATTGGTATTGCTATTGTACCGGGTAGTGCGGTTGGCAGGACTACAGTTTCCAGCAGCCTCAGATGACGGCTTAATATGTGCTTTCAGCACTTTTGAAAAACAACTTTTGCTACCCCTCAGATCCCTCCCTCATGTCTCCAGAACCTGATTAAGTGATTCATTGGTCTGGGAGCACAAGGAGAACCTCTGTTTTGCCTTAGGAGTGGCTTTAAAACAAATATGCACTTCCACGCATGTGCGACCCACCATCTCGCACTTTCAGGGTGCAGCTGCACCGCAGTCATGCGTGTGTGCTCCTCTAGTGTTCCGCTTTCAGGAAAACACTGCAGGGGCCGGCAGGAGGTTTCAGAAGGTGGCAGAGGCCCTGGTCTGGTGGCGGTGATCAGCAGGAGCCTTCGGGGCAGGAGGTAAGCCCCACACTTTGGGGGGGAGAGAAGCACAAGCATACCGAACATGGGTGACATAAGCCAGGCTGATCAAGACACTAAACAGCTGTTTGCTGGGCGGTGACCTGCAGCTCAAAAGAAAAAGCCACCATACGATTGGTTTGGCCTTTTCTTTTGAACTAGACCTAGTTTACACCCCCACCAAGGCAAAGCGGCGTCACAATCTGCCTAGCTGATGACTGGTGTGCCACTGTCTCACTCCTTACAGACCGCTCTGCATTGGACAGTCTCACACCCTTCAAAAGTCACTCTTATAGCAAGATGTTCACTGCGCATACATGCATGGCAAACAAACTGCTATTACAGCACTCAACTGTTTAAATTCTTCACCAGAGGCTGTACAAAAGCTCCAGAGTAATGAGAGAAATGATTGGTGACACAATGGTGCTCCTCTGTATTTCTTTGGTCCTCTGTGAGCCCACTATCAGCTCAATGCATTTTATACAAATATCAAGTTTTATTTTGTCATAAAATCTGGCTTATTTCTTTGACAAGGATTTTTTAGTTATTTTATGGTTTGTTCAATTTTACCTAAAAAGATACTGTGTGCTGTGGACCAACATGAATATGAGCCAATTTAAAGGGACACGGTCAACCTTTTTTACATCATATCATTTCTAGTTAAGAACTCACATTTTACGATTGCTTACCTTGTCTAAAATTCATTGATGTTGCTGTTTGTTTTGTAGGTCTTCTTGTTCAGTAGAACGGAAATGCATGACAATGAATATTTATCAACAACTTTGTTTTTGTCTGCAATCCTGGATTTGTTCTTACTGCATACTTTCTGAGCATTAGAAACATACCCAAATAGTGCAGTCACTTATGAGGTAGTAGCCCCACTGCATCACAAGTGGCTAGACTGTGTTGTGGGTGTTCCTAAGTCCAGGAAAGATGCAGTTGGAGCTGATCAAGGAATGTAAACAAACCTGTGTTTGTGTGGTAACACTAGTAAGGTGAGTAATCTGTTTTTCACTTTTTCAAAGGGGGAAAAAAAGAGTCAAACTACCAGCTACATCAGCAATCTTTAAAGAATGTTGGCAATCATGTTTTTTTTAAACTACAGACACTTGGAGACCTAAGGGGTTGACAGTGTCCCTTTAAAGGGACAGTCAATCATTGTGCAAGGAAAATGTTTTAAACTAACCTGTTAAAAAAATGGTCCAACTCAGGTTGTTTTTGTACTAGTTTGTTCCACTTGGAGTTGAACTTTTTTAAATAACCATTACAAGGTCAGAATAAGTCATACACCTGACAGGGAAACTAAGGATTTTCTTGGTATAATCTAAAAAGTCAAGATGTTACTTAAGATAAACATCATTGTGAAGAAGGTATCACAACCAATATGTAGAATTAAACTAATCACCCTGTTTAATGAAAGTTAATGAAGTTTGAGACAAAAATTGTTAATACCTGCCCTATGACTATTTACTTGTCATCTTTGGAATTGTTGGAACCAGTAATTCATAAGGAGTCTGAAAATAAAGTTATTACAAGAAACTGTGTGAAAACTACACAACATGCAGAGACCACTCATTTCAAACTGCTCCCTTTATGGTGACCAATATGGGAGTGTTTTAATGTGTCATTAAGAACAGTTATTCATGAGCTGTGATTTTTAAGTTTAAATGAATAGAGCTCTGTGGTGATGCTGCTCCCTAAGGAATGTAAAAGAAAGGGAGGAGGGGGACATTCATGAGCTTGAGAAATCTCCAGTCAGCATCACTTAATTTATTAATGGGCATGTCATAAAGCTGTGACATTACATTCACTATGAATTTGGGACATCTTAAAGGGGAACAGTCACCACCATTGGCCCAAACACTCAAGTGAAGGGGCTTGTCCCAATATGCATTTTGTGTGCACAAACTGTCTGGTTTACTGTTGTGTAAGAATATTGTATCAGGCTAACGTTGCATAATTGTAGGCTTACATCTTTCATTGTTAGAAATCCCAGAATCCCCTGCAGTGCATATGAAATCAGGAGCAGTAAGAAACTATGAAAAGACTCCACAGCCTGCAGTGCATGTTTCAGTGTATATAAGAGCTGATCTTTTGTTCGCTGGTCCTGCTGTCCTTCATGGGCTATGTAGTCACAGTGGACTGCCCTCAGCCCCTGGAGAAAGCAGCCCCAGAAAACACCTGATCAGAGATTATAAAAGCTCTAACATGCACTTCAGCCTAATGAATTTCCAACTGCTGTCTACTACTCTGATGTCAGCTGCAGAGGATTCTGGGAGTTGTAGTAAAAGAAGATGTCAGCCTAAAACGAAGCAAAATTAGTCTGATATAATCTGTAGTACAGTAAATGGGGAAGTAAATCAAAATATTTTTGCACATGAAGTGCACATTGGGACCAGCTCCACATCTGTGTGGAGGTGCTATATCACCTTCAAGGAATCAGCAGACCATCCAAATCCATGGCAAGGGATTCATGTTATAGCCCAAGAAAAACTTGTGCCACAAGAACAGAATAAAGATGTTTGCATTCCAGTGAAGAATCTTTGAAAAAGAGCTGAATGAACAGCTTTAACAAAAATTAGCTCTGAAAGAAGAATTTGGTCATGCAGAAACTTGCTGTGTGTGGCAAAACAGGTGGCCTCTTCATTTTCTATATGGACAGACAGACCTTTGAGGACCATGCCTGCTGTCCTACAGTATTATATTTTTTCAGATACAGGGGTATTTATATTTTATAGCGCAGTATTTAGTGGCAACTTGCATTACTTAACTGGTTAATTACTGCCGAGTTGTATTTTTATATCTCTTTTGGTTTTTAAAGGCTTTTGCACCACACAGCAATATGGGTATACCAAAATCATGTCCAATTTTTCACAGTTTACAAGTTTAGTTTGTTCCTGTCCTACAAAAACATACTGAAATCCTTTGCATTAGCTAACTTTTCTTTTTGCTGCTTCAGTATGCTTGTTCTCCCTCAAAATGCATTCGCTGTTTATTGTACAATCATTTACAGCACTATTTCTGGTATTTTTCACCATTTTATGTGAAAACTATTTTTGTCACTTCTGTGATGGCACATACAATGTCCATTCACAAAATAATTGGGATGGTGAAGGAAAAACTTGAGCCCCTTTTCTAATGGAAATTAAGTGTGTCTAATGTGGTTAAATGCTGAAGAATAAAGCCAGCCAATCAGCAGAGTGGTAGCACTACCACTCGCGATGCCAGTAGCTCAGGTCTGGAAGAGAGACTGGGTTGATGGGAGGGCAGAAAGAGGGAGGAGGATAGAATATCCCAGAGGATGTTCTCCTCTGGAGTAGGGACACTCCCTCTGCTTTCATGCCACTTTGATTCATGCGTAATTTCATCACACACTGACCACTGGCACCTGTATCACCTACCCAGGAGTTTTGTTAGGAGTTGCAATGTCTTACCACCAGCACCTGGAATTTACCCTGACACAGGTATGTCCTGGCTCATCAACAATTCAACAGTGATCCTGTGCATGCCGGGGGATCAGCAGCAACCAGTGCCTGAAAGTACAGTTACGTAAGAACTTATACCGTAACAGTAGATCTTCGAGGAATGTCTCCTGCATTAGGTAATTACTTTTGAGAGGTTCCAGCAGAGGGCACTATCACATGGCAGCTTCTTCTAGCTGTCTTCACCAGGGGCCGCCCACCGATGACATCAACTTCCTGCTTCCAGTTTGAGTGGGCAGCCCCAATATCCTCTGTTCCCAGCCGGATTCAGTTCGCAAAGGTGAGGACCGAGGGGAACCGAGGTACCAGTGAGTCCCAACCCTAAGTCCTTGGATAAGACTTTGCTCCATTAGAGAAGGATGGGGATGGAGGATGGGATCAGACCTACTGCAAGAGACATTCCTGGAAGAGCTATTGTTATGTTAAGTTCTTACGTAACTGCACTATCTTCTGCGGAATGGTCTCTTGCAGTAGGTAATTACTTTTGGGAGAGTTCCCAGCAGTTACATCCAAATGGGAGGACAAGTATGGTATGAAACCCTGTAGGACTGCACAGCCAAAGGCCTTCCTATGGTATGAGGCAAGGCCTCGAATGCAGTGCCTTGTAAATTATGTATCGTGGATCTAATAGTGGCATTGCAGATATCTGAAATGGAGGCTCCTGTAAAGCAAGCTGCATTAGTGGCCATGGCTGTAGTTAAGAGTGATCCTGGACAGAGCCAGGTAGTCCTCGCCATACCAAAAGGTAATACAATTCGCCAACCATGATAAAAGGGGTTCGGGTAGCAACAGGAAGCCCTGCTGTGCAGGAGGCAAAGGTGATGAATAACTGAGACATCGTCCTAATCAACTGAGTACGATTAGTGTAATAGTGTAGTATATGATGGACATCTAGAATATGTAACAGATGTGCACCCTGAGTGAAGCAGTCAGTCTGGTAGACCGGAAGCTCCAAGGAGTGATATAAAGTATGTTTCAGAGAGCCCTATCAGGAAGGAAGGAAGGCAGGGCCAGGACAAAGGACCTCTTGGACCTCCAGGAAAATCATGTAAGATTTCCCACACGAGAGTCGGAAACACAGAAATACCTTGTGTAGAAGAGATAGCCACAAGGAACAGAATGTTCTAGAAAGGAAAACTGTGGTCACAAGTGGCCACCGGCTCGAAGGGCTCGACGGCCAAAATGGAGAGCCCACGGTTTATAAGTTGGTCATTTCCACGCTTTTGAAACAGTTAAACAGAAATTTGGTTTAAGGCCGGAGGATAGACTCAGATATTATCAACTTAGGGACTATTTAAATAAACACATCAACAAACTCACCCGACACCCAGGCACTTGCAGAGTTTTCACTTTTTCAGAGGCTTTGGGACCTGGGGCTGATCATGCCATTACATTGTTATATACTAATTATCTCCAGATCAGGGGAACACAGCTCACTACCTGAAACTTAGATGGGAACAGGACCTGAACATATCGCTATCGTAACATCAATGGCCATTAATTTGGCGAAGTGTTTGGGCCACATCCAGTTCCCCCTCCCTTACGGATTTTTGTTGGAAGCGGAGGGTCCATTATTTTTTTTAGTACCAGTGCAAGCTGCACACAATAATAATGAAGCGCCATTGATTTGTTGGAGAGGCTGTGGGAGCCAAGAGTCACTCAGACCCATATTTTTTGGTTTTGTCCCTAACTCACCCTATTTTGGGAGAAAATAATTTTATCATCTGTCACATATTTTTTCGATTCAAATAACATTGGGCCCGGAACACTCAGTACTAGGTATTTTACCTAAAGAAATATCAAGCAAAGACGCAAAATACCTATGGCTGATTTTGATAGCTGCAGCCCTAAAATCAATAATTAGGAGGTGCCTGCAGGGGTCTCCACTGGATCCCTCTGAATGGTCTTCTATAATAGAATCCATAAACCGTATGGAAAAAATAACTTTCAGCCTGAGACAACTGCCCCAATCTTATCAGAATAGGTGGACGAGGTGGCTCTTATATGGGCCCTTCCAGGCCACAGACTAGATGAGATAAACTTAGGGATCATGGTCTTTATTACAGTACTATGTTTTGGATACCTAAAGGTGATGGTAGCAATTTTTTCTGAATAGGACATTTAGTCCCAATACTGCTAGATGTCTCCCAACCTAATCAGCATAGGTTTGAAAATTATGGTACCTGAATTTTAAATCCCAATGTATCTGAAAATCCTGGTATAGTTAATAGTTAACAATTCACAATATACTTAAATATATGTAATTCAGTGGTTAATTCATGAGCCAGACTGCTGGGGTGGAAGTTGAATTCTGTGCATTTCACTTTTCAGTGATTACGGTGAAGTGGATATGGAATTGTAATTTTAAATGCTTGTAACAATATGCTGAATAATATGAAAACTCTTAATAAAGCAAGTATACAAAAATAAGTGGGTCATTTAATAGGATGTTTGCTATGTATCAGACTGGGCAAAACAGCATAGTGAGATGATGCTGGTACAGTAACATGCCATGCAGGCTGAGTCATGGAAGGCCGAGATGGCGGGCGAGTGGTTTTAGTGTTAGGAATAACAACATAAACCAGACTCAGATAGTGAGGCCAGGTAGGTCAGAAACTTTGGAAGTGGACAAGAGGAATGGGTAACTGGCCGAAAGGTATCCATAGGAAAAGCGTTTCCATTTGGAAGGATAATGTTGCACAGTATGCTGGTATATGGGGGGGCCAGGAGAGATGGGCAACAGGCAAGGACACTGGTAGACTACCTAGGAAAGTGTCGAGCAGGGGCCCAACCTGAAGGCACAGAACTGTCAGGCTGGAAAGCAGCAGGGTTCCTTAATGGGCTGTCAAGAGGTTGAAGAGTGGAGCACCTCCTTGTATGCTGAGGCAGACCATCACTGCAGTGTTGTCTGACTGGGTCCGCAATGGTCCAGTGTCATAAAAGCCAGACCAGATAAATGGAATGGCCTCAGATCTAGGAAACCGAGGTGAGGCCAAGGGAGAGATGTGGTCCACTAGCCCTGCGACCATCAAGGACCCAGGTATGCATTCCATCTCATCAGTGAAGCAGCCGTGGAGGACTGAACAGGCATTTCTGTCATAAACTGGGTTAGAGTGACCCTCATGTCAGAGGTAACTGCAGAGGAAGTGACACTGAACTTGCCTTCATATGTTTCCTGGTTCGTGAGATGGCAGAGTCTGGAGGATTCACTGAAAAGGTTTCATATTTAGACGGGCGAGATCCACCATGGGGACAGCAGCGACCCCAGGACATAGAAGGCAGAGCAGTTGCCTAACCTCGACTACATTCTCAGTCTGTAAGTGTGATGCCAGAGACAAAGGTGTGGCAGGCTGGAGAGTTTTGTCAGATTGTACCTAGGATGGCTCCAATGTATTGGAGACAGAGGCAGTGAGGGTGGACTATGGCCAATGGACTGTGCCTCTTAGAGCTGGTATAACCACCTCCAGGTATGTGGTGAGCACACTCTGTGTCGAGGAAAGGTCAAACCCGGAGTGACTGAAACTGATAGCGGTAGCCTAGCAGATAGGAAGGAAAAAAACTGCGATGAGCAGGAAGGAGGCAGGTAGAAACCCTTCATATCCAGGGCTGAAAGTTAATCTTACCATATCTGGTATAGGCACGAGGGGCATCAAAGGCATCATGCAGCATCATCTGTACTGGACAGAAAAGGCTCAGAGTGGTGAGGTCCCATACTGGACCGAGAGCTCCACGTCGGTTGGGTACCCGAAAGAAGTGGGAATAGGACCCCATGAGAGGGCGTACTGGGGGAACGGTGTGCGGCACTAACAGAGCCCTCAAACCTTCTGAATGGATAGGTATGTGATACGAGGTTTTTTTTTCTCTCTCATCAATGAGTGCTGCTTTCAGAAGTTGTTCTAGCTACTGTGTGAGCTAAAGATGGGTGGAAAATGAACACAGGATACTGGGGCTGCCCACTCATATAAAAAGCAGGAAGGTGATGTCATCGGTGGGCGGCCCCTGGTTAACACTGCTAGTAGAAGTTGCCGTGTGACAGCGCCCTCTGCTGGAACCTCCCAAAAGTAACTACCTACTTCAAGAGACCATTCTGTCGAAGATCTAGTAGGAAGCAGGACCAACGCTGGCATTTGTGCCATGATGTCATTGCACATTTTGCCTCCCAGGGTGAACTTAGTTATGAAAAAAAAAAAAAAAAAAGGGTCCACCAGCAGGATGATATTCACCTCCATGAACTGGACCTTGTGCTATAACCCATGACCCCTTGCCCCCACCAGTACCATCTTCTGTCGGGAAACCAGCCACCCTGCACTGGGGTGGGGGAGTGGGAGCAATGTGCTTTGGGGGATGGAGGTGTGTCTCGGTCGGTGGTGGTGGTGGGGCCAAGCCTTGGAGCCACAACAGATGGGGGTCGGATGAACCAGGAAAAAGCGTAGTTAAAAAAAAAATCATGGATCTGTCCAGGTAAAAGTGGGGGGCCCACACGTCCAAGCACAGAGACTGGAGAGAGAGAGAGCTCTCTGTCACCCTGGAGGCTGGCGAGAATGTAAAAGACGCAGTTAGTTGTTGCAGAGGAACCCCGATGCCACTTAGGAAGGAACTTAACATATATGGAGCACTAGCTTATCCCTGTGGAAAACAGAATACTGAGGATCTGCAATCAAAGGATTGAAACAGATACTCCGAGTAGAATATCTAGTGGAGAGGTGCCGCCCAAGTGATCATCCTGGCTCACATGTCGCAAGAGGCTAAAAGGGCTTATGGGTGAGTAAGGACAACACAAGGTTCATACTGCAGAGAACCAGCAACTTCTGGGAAAGGGGTATTGTGTGAAAAGGTGCCCTAAAGGAACCTCAAAAGAGGTAGTAGGGCCAGATAGAGGGACTGACGGCTCAAGGCATTAAGGTATAACACAGAAGCAGACCCTAACTGTGGAATCCTGCAATCCAGCATCAGAAAGGTACAGCAAGGGCTCCAGAATGCACCCACATATACACCGGAAGGACTCAATCTGAGCTCTGGAGTGCCAGGTGGAAAACTCTTCCAAGCAGCTGGTTAAGTTTTCCTAGTGGAAGGTTACAGGCAGTAGAAAGTACTTCAGAGACATACTGAGCTATCTGGCACCTATTCATGTTCTTCTCTTCAGGAGCCAAGCCTGAAGATGAAGGAGCATAGGTTGGGAAGGACTAGGAGACCTTGAGCCAATTGCCCAACCTGAGAGGGATCCTCTGATTACTCAATGATAGTCCGTTTAACAGAAGAAACCATATTTGTCAAGGACAGAAGGGTGCGATCAGGATGACTGTGTGTCCCTAGTTCCTGCAGCTCAAGCAATATTTGGAGAAAATTGGGGGATGTGTACAGAAGACTGCCACAGCAGTCTAGCACATATAAAGAGAAAACAGCATGTCCTAGACTTCAGGACTCAGTCTAGCGTGGAGTGGGCATACAAGAGGCCCACATCTGGGATGCCCCACTATCGACTAGGTACAGTATCTCATGGAGTTATTTGTAAGGATGGGCCTGAGGTGGACCGAGCTTGTCTGCCAGAGTACTGAAGACACCTGGCAGACAGAAGGCCTGGAAAACAATCCTCTTGCTTGTGCACACATCCTAGACTGTTGTCCATTTGGAAGAGGACTGTTTCATGGTTGATGAGATCCACCAAAGCCCAGGGGCCACATGAAAGATCGCACGTCCAAAATACTGAATTGGAGAGCAGTCAGTTACAGATATCTTGTGTGTGGAGCCCTGATAGTTGGTTACCTACCCCAACAAGGAGGCATCCAAACAGAGCATCACCCGGGGCTCTGACTGGGAAAGGGGATACTGGAGAAGACTGACCTCCACTGACTAACAAGTAACAGACAGAACTAGGGGCTTGACTACCCGATGGAAAGTAGCCAGAGTTGCATGGAGTAAGCTTTAGATAGTGTCTCAAAATCTATATGCTGGAGCACCCACATACCGACCTCTGGAAGGAAGCAGAGCTTAAATCACAGCTAGAGACCCTATGAACAGCTGTTGCTGTAAGGGTCAGAACCGAATTCTCCAGACTGTGCAGAGCTACAAAAGAAGGGACCAAGGAAACCTGTAATGTAGAGTTACATAAGAACTTACTGTAACAGTAGATCTTCAAGAGGAGCTCTTGCAGCAGCTAACACACCTTTACGACTAAGCCGCCAAGCACCAGGACCCCACGGAAAACTTCTAGCTAGCAGTATCCTGCAGGGGACCACCCCCCACATCGGCCTGTCCCCGATGTCATTTACAGTACAAGAGTGGTGGCCCCCCAGCCCATCCCCACTTCTCCTGCCGGAGACCCCAGCAAGTTGGTAAAAGTGGTGAACCGAGGAGGTTCCTCTAATAGATGTAAACTAAGGTATCTGAGATGGAGAAACAGCTACCAGGGGGAAGAAGGGAGGGAAATACAGTACCTACTGCAAGAGCGCCTCTCGAAGATCTACTGTTATGGTAAATTCTTACATAACTGTACCATCTTACTTCGAGATTTGCTCTTGCAGCAGGTTAACACCTTAAGGACAAAGTCCCAAGTGGTGAAGGAGAGACCCAATCAGAAGGGTGGAAGTCTCCCAAAGAAATTAGGACAGGAGGCCCCGAAGGACTGCAAGTCCAAAGCCTGCTCTGTGGCGAGAAGCAATTTCCAGACTGTAGTGCTTCATAAAGGTGTAGACAGAACTCCAAGTGGCAGCTGCACAAATGTCAGAAGCAGACATTTTCCAGTGAGACAAAGGAAGCAGCCATGCCTCTGGTAGGATGACGCTTAACTGAGTGTAAGTGTTTGGATAAACACGGTTTAGAAACAGGAGCCCCTGTCATACAGGGTGAAAGAAACAAACTGATCAGATTTTCGAGTAGGCCAGGTGTTCAAGTAATAACGAGGCACCCTGTGAACGTCCAGAGCATGTAGCGATGCCTCCCCATGGTTTGAGTACTCTGGGTAGTACACCGGAAGGTGGATGTCCTGTTTCAAAGTAAACTCGGACACCAACTTTGGTAGAAACTTATGATTAGTTCTCAAGGACATCCTCGCCTTGTGAAAAACTAAATAAGACTCCTTACACATCAGGGCCTGAAGCTCAGGAATCCCTTGAGCAGCAGTAATGGCAACTAAAAATAATGCTTTCCACGACAGAAGTGCAGCTCACAACATGCGGCTGGTTCAAAGGGGCAATGTGAGCTTTTCTAAAAAACAAACAAAAGATCCCATGGTGGGACAGGATCCCTGATAGGAGGGCTTCAAGTGCAAAATGCCCCATAGGGAGGAACATGGAAATTCCAGCTGGGCAATAGCCTTGCCCTCAATAGGTATATAGTATGCTGAAATAGCAGACAAATGCACCTTGAGTAAAGAGTAGCTGAATCTTGCATCAGATAAAGAGAGGAGGTACTCTAATACCAAGTTCGCCAGGCAGGAGAATGGGGTCTAAATGCAGAGTGGTGGCCCAAATGAACCGCTTCCATTTCATAGCGTAGGCTGCCCTAGTAGAGGGTTTCCTGGCTGCTACTATGACATCCACTACTCTAGGTGATATCCTGAATCTGGAGATGGCTAGGTCTGCAGGAGTCACGCATGGAGATCCAGAGCTCAGATCCGGATGGAAAAGGGTTCCCTGTTCCTGGGAGAGCAAATCTGATTGGAGAGGCAGGGAAACCAAAGGTTCCACCGCCAGCTGCTGAAGTAGATGGATCCAAACCAGACATGGCCAGAAAGGTGCCACTAGGATCAACTCTGGACCCTCTGTGACTGTAGCTTAAAGAGGACCCGCTGAAGTAGAGGGAAGAAAGGGCACGCATAAAGGAACCTCCCTTTTCAAGAGAGTGACAACACATCGTGCCAGAAAACACCAGGCCCTGGATCTAGGGAGCAAAAACTAGGAAGATTTGTGTTGGATGGGGAGGCAAATATTTTTTTTGTGTGTGTGAACAATTTTTATTGAGACATAGGATAAGCGTTACAGAATACATGGTATTGCACGACATCAGAAGCATAATTTACAAGACATCAGAAGCATAATTTACAATACATCAGGGTATCATACTATAATACTATAGTGTAGTATGGACATGGTATACATTATTGCAGTAGTGAATTTAATTCAAGCTAGGCTCAATACCTAAAATGTTTAGATCAGTGGAGATTTATACCAAATTAATCACACTAGTGCTGCACAAAGGGACACCGACTATGAACAATGCAGGTGTTGGGAGAGGTTCGACTTACTATACTATGCAATAAGAGCCTACCCTAATAGTTACACCAAAGCGAAAGTCATCTACTCAAATAGGGAAGAGGTCAGCCTCAATACCAGTGACCAGGGGGCCCCAGAATCTCAAAAAAGCCTCCCTCTTCCCCAGAGCTGTAAGCTGAGCCCTTTCAATTTTCATGCATTGTTTTAGGTTGTCAGCCCATTGCTGAATACTTGGGGGGGGGGGGAGTGGAGGGGGGGCCTGCCATCCAGCACTGTGCAATTGTCTTTCTGGCATTAACTAAAGCCAGTGACCAGAGCGCCCAGAGACCTGCCTCTCCAGGATGGTCAGGATCAGCCCCCAAAAGGAATTCAGCAGGAGTAGATGGTATAAAAATCAAAACACGAGTCATTATATCACGCATTCCACTCCAAAAGGAAGCCACCCAAGGACACAGTAAGGCTGAATGTAAAATGTCTGCCTGGGCTGCACTACACTTGGGGCATATATCAGATTTTAAAGGATCCATTTTGTGTAGCCTTACTGGGGTAAAGTAGGCTTGGTGTAAAAAATTAAATTGCACTTGCTGCAGCTTATTGCTCCTGGAGCACACCACCAAATGCTTACTCGCACGCTTCCAAAAATGCTCATCCACCTCTCCCCCAAGGTCTGCTCTCCACTTGCTCATGAGTTTGGTGAGAGCAGCCCACTCCTCCTGAGGAAACGATAGAATGAGGCCATCAACCTCATACAAGGTTATGGGAAGAAAAGGCCTTCCTCAAAAGGAGAGAGAGGAGTCCATCCATTTTTGAGGCTTATGACATGGCAGAATAAATTCCTAAACCGCAGAAATATAAAAAAATTCCCCCTTAGATATACTCTACTTGGTATTAAGGTAGGTAAAGCTTACTAATTGCTGCCCCTCATACAACTGAGACACCCACTTAAGACCTTTATGCTCCCAATCTTTTAACCTCAATCATAGCAACTGTGTGAGATGACAAGCTTCGGAGAGTCCAGTATGAGTCATTTTGGTAGACGCAGTTTTCTTCCAAATTGATTGGTGCATATTGTACCATGCATCAATGGTTGATGACACAAAAGGATTCGAGTATTGGTATCATTCCTAAACAAAGTACCTCTGCTGACAATCCACCCTTGACATAATCGATCACAACTGGATTCCTCAATTTCATACCACCCCTTATCCCCACTCTGCAATCCAGTGGGTAGGATGGCAAGCTGAGCTGCAAGGTAACAGAACTTAAAATCTGGGAGGCCCAAATCTCCCCCCTCCATTTCTGTGGCAGCCGAATTGTTTTTTAGTACCCTGGCTGATTTCCCCCGCCAAATGAATCTGTGGATAATAGCGTCAACTTTTCTAAAGTGAGTTTTTGAAAGTTTGATTGGAAGGGATTGATATAACTATAGCAGTCTGGGTAAGATAATCATTTATTATCCCCACTCTCCCCATCAATGACAGTGGCAGGGCAGTTCATCTCTCACAGTCTGCAGCTATTGCCCCCAACAGGAGTCTGTAATTCAGACCATATATGGCATTGGTCCTACCAGCGATATATATCCCAAGATACTTTATTCTGGTGATCAACTACAGACCGTTCAGATGGTGACTCAGAGGCTGCCTGCCCAGTGTGCCAATCAGTAGTACCTCACTTTTTGACTGATTAATCTTGTGGCCTGAGATACAGCCATATTCCTGCAGGATCTCATGGACCCTTGGGAGGTCTTCAGTAGGATTCTGAAGATACAAAAAGGAGATTGTCAGCATACACAGCTAGCGTGTGCTCACTGTCATTAATTCTGAAGCCCCTAATATGTGCACTCTCCTGGATGACCCCTGCAAGCAGCTCTAAAGATAATATGTACAATATGGGAAGAGGGGACAGCCCTGTCTTGTTCCTCTACCTAAAATAAATTTAGGAGTCAAACGTCCATTAACTATTACTTGTGCTGCAGGTTCTGTGTAAAGGGTTCTAATCCAAGAAATGAACTGCAGGCCAAATCCCAAACTACTTAAAGTAGTAAAGAGATACCCCCACTCCACCCAATCAAATGCTTTTTCAGTGTCTAGCGCTAGAATAGTCACCCCATGTTTATTTTTAGATTTCTCCCAATGATGAGCAATATTTAATGTTCTCCAAATATTATATTTCCCTTGCCGACCCTTCACAAACCCAGTCTGGTCTTGATGTATAATCCCAGGTAACAAGGGATCCGGTCTGGAAGCCAAGGCCTTAACCAACACCTTATAGTCAGCTGTTAACAGCAAGATAGGCCAATAAGAGGCACACCAGGATGGATCCTTACCTGGTTTTGGGAGAACAGTTATAGTTGCAGATCGGATGGAGGAGGGCAGCCTTCCCAGGGCCAGACTCTCAAGCAGCATATCACTTAGCAGTTCTAATAGTGAATCAAGGAAACATTTAAACAGGTCGATTGATAAACCATCGGGCCTGGGAGCTTTCACACCCCTGAGGCTTTTAATAGCTAGACTAACCTCTGTCTGAGATATTGGAATCTCCAAGGCTGCAGCCTGTTGCTCCAGGAGGGATCTCATGGAGGACTTACCCAAAAATACATGTATATGCTGAGGGGAAGGGGATACCTTGGAAGTATACAGCTGTCTATAATAATCTCTAAAGGCCTGCTCCACCTCATCACGACTCCACTAGAGCGCCAGCAGAGTTGTGAATTTGATTTACTGCCCTTTCACCATCCTGCCTTCGTAGATGCCAGGCTAGTAGCTTCCCTGCACGTTCCCCATCAAAATACTGGCCGGCCTGTGAGAGTAAAATTGCTCTTTCCAAATGAGCACCACACACAGAATCATATTGTCATTTCAACTTCTGCAGTGTGTTATATAATGTTTGATTAGGGTTCGCTCTGTGAGCCTGCTCAGTGATCACAATCTGGGACCTTAACACTTCCACCTCTTTAGCAGTGATCCGGGCCTTATGTGCTGTATAAGAGATGGTTTGGCCACGTATATAAGCTTTTAATGCCTCCCATCTAGTTATGTCAGAGGTATCCCCTTTTTTATTAAAGCTGAGGAATTCACGAATACAAGCATTTATGTGTTTCACATATGCCTGATCTTTTAGCAACAGCGGGTCCAATCTCCAAGGTCTATTCCCAGTAGTTACACTCCCTATAGACAAGTCCACTGTTAATGACGCATGGTCTGAAACTAAGATGGATGAGTAACTTGCCCCATTAAGATATGGTAAAAAAAAGTTGGACTAACCAAAATTCTATCTATCTAGGCATAAGACCTCTGAGCACTGGAATAAAAACTATAGTCTGCCAGATGGAAACAAATGACGCCATGCATCAATTATGCCCACTTCTTGTTCAAGGACCCCCAGGGCCCTAGCATTTTTAGAGATCACCACGGTAGTAGTGCTGGATCTATCCAGAATAACATCCTGCACACAATTAAAATCTCCTCCCACCACCCACGGGCCCGGCCAAGCAACTAGTTCCAAAGAGAGCCTCTGTAAGAACTGGGGGTCATAGATATTAGGAGCATATATTGAGCCCAAATTGAAGGAGCCAGTTCCTGGGGACATTACTCTGGCTAAGGCATATCTACCAAATGGGTCCACCTGACTTTCCACCACTGTAACTTGAGATCCCAGCGGTATCCATATGGCAGCACCTCGGGCCTTAGTTAATCCATTTCCCACCCATAAACGCTTCTGTTTTGGAGGCCTCTGCCCGAGACATATGTCTCTCTTGCAGTAAAACCGCTTGCCACTTAGGTCTTTTTACTTCTGTCAGGATTTTTCTTCTTTTTGTAACCGACTTCAACCCACCGACATTCCAAGTTGATACTCTTAATGTATTAGCCATGACCCGATGTTAAAAGCCTCATTCCAACCACACTATCTAGTAATAAATCTCTCAATCCGCTTATAGTTCCCCATCTCATTTTTATATTATACATCCCACCTCCCCTTCCTTTTAGCCATAGACGCTCCCGCTCGAAGAGAGTCCATGAGGATACCAGCAGGTACCAGAATCGTACAACATATCGGTCGTCCCCCAGCAGGATACTACTACTTTTACCATCCACAGCTTCCCTCCCACCCCCCGTTCCACTCTCTGTACCAACAGCCCCCACAATAACAAAGTTGGAAACCTCCCTCCCCCCCTTAAGGCCAGAAATAGCCCATCCCAAAAAACCCTGCAAACAAGTAGCGAACATTTTCTGAAAAAATCTAGTTTGCACTGCACTTCATTAAACATGACATCAACTTAGGAGTACCAAAATTTACATTATCAGCAACGAAACAAAGAAAAACCATTAGTGCTAGCAAAGAGCAACTTTAGTGAATATTAGTTAACCGCAACGGATTGAGCCACTGTTCCAAAGTCCCTCTCCCTTCTCCCCCCATACACAAACCACTGAAGTCAAATTAGCAGATTTAAAGTTATTAAGTGACTTGGAGTTATTCTGTAGCTGCACTAGAATCCAACGTCACAGGTTGCTGCCTCTCGTCGAAACCCTGAGCCCAAGCCCAGGTTGAGAGCAGGAAAAGGTCTGCATCTGCAGCTTGGCAGTCCATATCAAACCCGTGCCCCAAGTTCAACAATACCACATACACAAGAGCTTGCAGACTAGTAATTCCAGGCCTCGCACTGCACTAATCACAGTCTGAGTCAGTGCACCATAATGCAAGGGCTAGTTTGGGGTTCATCAGGGAAGGGTGGAAAAATGCGCAGAGGTAAATCTGTAAGGAACTTCGGGCTCAACAAATTACCCCACTCACCTTTCCATCAGGCAATGTGGAGTAGTGGTAAATGAAGAAATATATTCCTTCAGCGATCCTCCAATTCTTGACGCTGTGGCGAATTCACTCCAGCTTCATTCTTACTGATGCCTTCCACCCATTTCATTGTCATCCTGGGACAGGAGAAAAACTGTGATGCACCCCCAGGCTGATCAATCTTAAGCTTCGCTGGGTATAGTAGCGTAAAAGACCAGCCCATTTTATATAAACTGCTCTTTATTTTGTTAAATTCTGCCTCCTTAATTGTAGTAGTTTGCTATAATCCTGAAATATGACTATTTTTTGATTGCCAAGGACGATCAGGCCCTTTTCCTTAGCCTTATGTAGGATGGCTTCTTTGTCCACTAGCAAAGATACTTAATGAGGCAATGCCTCGGGCGAGAACCCGGTGTTTTAGACCTACCCTATGCGCTTGCTCCACTTCACATTGCTGTAGGTCTGGAGGAAGACTCAAATGCTCAACGAGCCAGGCATGTAGCATTCTTTCTGGATCATTCCCCTCGAGGAGACCAATAATTCAAAGGTAAGAACGGCGCGACCTATTCTGCTGATCATATATCTTTTTGGGGAGTTCCTCTACCATTTTCTTTAAGGATTGCTTGTCTCTCGTTACCGCAGACAGCGAGTCCTCCAATATGTCAACCTGATTCTGCAGCTCTACAATTTATGTTGTGTGGGTAGCTGAGGCCTCAGAAAGTCCAGTCACTACTGAAAGAAAGTGGGATATTTTCGAGGTAATGTTATCGAACCCAGCCTTCATATCATGTTGCATGAGAGTCAGTATGGCAGGGACTGCAGCCAGGGACCTCTCGAGCTCAGAGACTCCTTCCTGCACCATTGGTGAGTTCACAGGCTTAATCACCTCTGCTAGGCTGCGGCGTTGCTACTTAGGCTGATCTGTAGTCCCAAACAGTAACTTAGACTGCTTATTTTTACCTCTGCCTGAAGCCACCAAGCTCCAGTAATGATCCCCACCACAAAGAATATATTTTGCCAAGTGGTACTCCTATTTTCTTATAGATTAGGCTGAGTGTAGACAGGAGCTAGGCTAAGCTGCATCTGCCATAGTCAGCGACAAGCCATGCCCTGGGGAGGCAAATAGATCTAGGTCTGGACAACCTCACCCGTCAAAAAGAGCACCTGTCAAAAAGGTAATCTGATCCTTGATCCCACTGAATTCTCAAGTTCCACTGGATCACTCATGTATAATCTGGCCAGAGGGACCATGGCAATGGCAGTTGCCATGTGCCGTAAGAGTTTGAGGACAGTCCTGGCTGGGACTTGATGAGCCGAGGAGAGCTGTTGAGCATGTGCCTGGAGGCACTCTGCTCTGTCTTGGGGGAGAAAGGCTTTACCTCAGGCCTTGTCCAGAATTGAAACTATGTATTGTAGCTGCTGACCTGGCCAGCGGGAGGACTTTGGGAGATTTAAGGTAATCCCCAGGTCCTGAAACAGCTGGAAAGTGGCCTGCATAGTGTGCAGTAGCTAGTCCCTGGTGTAAGCGGTTAGCAGCCAATCACTGAGATAGGGGAAGATGCAATACCCCTGCCTCCTGAGAGCTGCAGCCACTACTGCAAGGCATTTGGTGAAAATGCTGGGTGCAAAGGACAGGCTGAAAGGCAGAGCCCTGAACTGATAGTGATGCCCCTGGAAGCTTAAGGAACCTCCTGTGCGGATGGAAAATCAGAATGTGGAGGTATGTGTCCTGCATGTCCAGGGAGCATAACCAATCCCCTTGGTGGAGCGGTGGAAGCAGACCTATCAGGGTAACCATCCTGAATTTTTTTGTACTGATTCAAGTGGCTGAGATCTAGGATTAGAAGCAGGTCTCGTGTTTTCTTGGGCACTAGAAAGAAATGAGAATAAAACCCTTTCCCTTATTGTGCCAGGCAGACAGGCTCTATGGCCCTTTTGAGTAGGGGAGCCTAAATTTCCTCTGTGATGAGAGTGCTGTGGGCCCGGAAGTAATGGGACTGGATAGGAGGGTTGTCCGGAGGACCCTCAGTGAACTTGAGAGGTGCCCTCTCTTGATAAGCTGCAGAACCCACCAATCCATGATTATCTGATGCCACCCTTCAGTGTGCAGGAAAAAAATGACCCCCCACCACCACCTCCTCCAAGGCTTCAGCCGGGGGAGGGGAGGGTGGGCCGTGATTCAGGCCAAGGTGACGGGGAGCGCAGGCTGGGAGGTTCCGAGGGCCCAAGTGGCTGAACCTCCAGAGGCAGGAGCCGCGACCTTTTGCTTTAACGCTGTTGCCTGGTTGAAGCTCTGGCAAATCTCAGTTCTCACACTGTGAGACAGGCCCAGGAAGCAGAAACAAACCCAGTGTGCATCTTCCATGTAAATTTTAGAACTGCACTTACAATATCAGAATAAAAGCAATTTTGACTTCAGTGGCATACAGAGATTATGACAGTAAACTACATAAAGCAAAATAAAACAGCAATGGCATGGCTAATGAGGTTTCCTTCAGCAGGTCTAATGAGGATGTTAGTCAATGGGATAAAGAACTGAGGAGCGATGGGGCCACCCACGTTATATACACGTCTATGCAGCACATCACGGTGGGCGACTTCCGGCTAGCAAAAAGTTTCCGAGTGGTCCTGATACCGACATCTTACAGTTCCAAAGGTGTGGCCTGATAGAGGAGACGTCCTTGATGAAGGTAAATTTTTACTGGCCCAGTATTTTTTTAAATAGAAAAGATCAGATTGGTAAATAAAGGCCCACTCACCAAGATAATTTTATATCAATGTAAAATATTTACTAATGTCAAAGAAATCAGATATAGTACACACCACTAGAGGTTAGGTGTGGATACGCACATTGCTCAGCGCCCAAATACCTGCTTATTTAAATGCAGCAGTGTTGGCGCGGTACCTCTAAACAGTGAGTGAATGCGAGAGGTCCTGCCACACTACGGGTTGAAACTGTGCTTGCCTTCAGAACATATTAAGTAAGTAGTTGTATCCAATAGTCTACGTACTTGTTAAAATTTATAAACAAGACGGTACTTTTTGAAACAGTTGGCATGCCCTCTGTTCTAAAATGACAACTCTATATTTATTTATAGAAGTTCATTCAAATGAATACTTATGGACCATGCTTTATGGTAAAGCAGTTTTGCAATTTAAAGAGTGTTTATGTTTAGAAGACCTTTATTATATTTAAAAAGCTTGCTTCTGTCTATTTCAGATTCGGGCTATGTAATTAAGACACTAATACTTCCAGACCTACTGTATGTTTAAATATTTAGTAAGCGTACTTGCTACCATCTATTACAGTTTGTGCCCAGATTTAACATTTAGAATAGAATGCACATTAGTCGTTAAGAGAGAAAAGGAGCAGTATTTCAAACCAAGGACCATTTTATTTTTACAATTGTAAGTGATGTTTTCATGGTTGGAGGAGAGGTGAAAAAAATATTCTTTTAAATATGAAACAGCTGCTGAATATTTGCTTAAGTGCTGGTTAGAAATAATTAAGTTAATTATTTTTACAGAGAATAGAAAGCTTTATATAACAGTATCTTTATCATGATGTTATTACAGGACAAGGGTTCTGTAAATAGGATTGGTAACAAGTAATGTAATTTTAGAATCTTTGACAGTTTGTCAACTGAATAGCTGACTAGGCAGACTGAACTGTGGCAAGCATTACTGTCATGAATTGGTGAGAAGTATTCTGTTCAGAGTGTTTCTATATATCTCCATATAATACAATATGATTGTTTTATTTTTTTATACACGTGGTACTGTACTGATGAGTTTTTCCGAAACTTATACAAAGTAGAATTCAATAGAAATTATTTGGATTCCTGTGTATTATATCTGATTTCTTTGACATTAGTAAATATTTTACATTGATATAAAATTATCTCGGTGAGTGGGCTTTTATTTACCAATCTTATCTTTTCTGTTTCAATGTACTTGATTGGTACAGGCTCCTCCCTTAATAAAGTTTTTTCTGATTTATTTTTGAGGTTGGCTGGGCTGGACCCCTACCATTTCAGTATTTTTAAAGACATGGCAAACAACTGCCAGACTTGTCCACAGTGCCAGAGGTAAGAAAGGTTGGGGACAGGGTTAAAGTGGCTTTGATTCCCCTACCTGTTATCGGAGAGCCATTTTGGCGAGCTGCCGTGGACATTGTGGGGCCACTTAACACACCCCAAGTCACATCAGCAAGTGATGCATTTTGGTGGTCATGGATCATGCCACAAGGTATTCAGAGACAGTGTCCTTCTCCTCCATTGAGGCTGAGAAGGTGGCCAGCCTACTACTGGGGATATTTAGCTGGGTGGGTTTTCCCTCATAAGATTCTGTAGGGCCAGGGCACCAACTTCATATCTGATCTGATGGTTCATCTTTAGAACTGCAGGGAAAGACAGCTCAGAGCCTTTTCTTTTTTAATATATCAGCATTTTTTTTTTTTTTTTTTTTTTTATTTATCCTCCTGCCTACCTCCGGTGCCCACTCCTTCCATCCGCTCATGTCCCCCCATTCACCTACCTTAGGGATCTGCCCCTAGAGTGCCTCCTCATCTTCACCTCGCACAGTGGGGTCTGTCCTGTAGGTGACCCGGGTGGACCTGGAGCGGCCTTCATCTAGGGCTACCAGAGGGTTTTTCGGTATTCTCCCCTCACATCCCTCCCCTGGGGCGTCAGCACTTGGGACGTCGTCCCGGTGGTAGCCGATGCTGGCGCGCAAACCCTGTCGCGGGCGCCCCCCTCCTGGCTCCGGCGAGGCGAAGCCGCCTCCATCCCTTCCCTAATGCGGTGCTTCCACCGGCTATGGAAGGATGCAGGCGCAAAGCGCTCTTATTAACCCGCCCCTGAGGAAGGACAGCATCCGTTGGGACGCTCGATCCTCCCTCTCCCCACCGACCCCCGGCCGCCCGAGTCCGTTCCCGAACCCAGGCCGCCGGTGTAGCGCGAGGTGTGGCGTCCAGCGCCTCAACCCTCAGCGCCACCGGGCCGGGCAGCATTTTTTTTTTATCTAATTTTAAATTAAATACATTAGAGGTACAAGCTCACATCACCATTACAGGACGTCACAGAAGAACAATAGAATAAACAAGTCAAGAAAGGTCAACAAGTCCAGGGTTATAAACGTTCTTCTTGGGGAAGGTCTGGATAAGATGCTATTACGCTGGAGGCACGAATGACCCAGTTTTCCCTGTTGAAATGTTCTTGCATCCCAGTGAATGTTCCAGACCAGCCCACTTACAGGGCAAGGACAGCTGCACAATCAAAGGTGGTAATTTACGATGACCTTGAGATCTGAAAACCTCAGTATATGTAGCCCTGACCACCTTGCAATCTTGCCATCGTCCAAAATAGAATACTGAAAGATTCAGGTGTATGAATGACAAATGTTAAACGGTGAGTGGGCTGGAAGAAGAAAGAAGAAGCTTAGAAAACAAGTAAAAAGTAGAAAAACCATTGATGTTCCCTTCCAGAGGAAGGATGTATCGGTCACTGATATTAAAGGAATTATTCATAGGAAAGTTTCCTCGAAGATTTAGTTGACAGGGAAAGGGGAAAAGACAGATCCTAAGGCACAAAATCTGGATAATTGTCGAATTAGTATAAAACCCACTCCCCCCATTTATCATCAAAAGAGGAGACATGCTTACAAGTGCATGCCGAAAGTCTCTCAAGGGTGTAGATCGAGAGTAAGGGCTCTCCACATTTCATGGGTCAGAACCTTCTCCGACTGGCATAGGCAGGTTATGGCCTTTTTTGGCTGCCAGCAATAGAAGATTTAGTATTTTTATGGTGAGAGGGATATAGTCCAGTGGGGTGGTGGCACAGCAGTTAGGATGAGTGTGGTAGATATCATGCCTACACAGTCAAATGCATCTTTGAATTCTTGCGTGCCCCCCAACGCCTGGAAGAGGGGGCAGGTCACCATTATATGGGTGTGATCTGCCGGGATGTTACCACAGCAGCACCTGCAAATAGCTGACTGGGGTCCAGCAAATCTAGCAATTGCTGCTGGGGTACAGAAGTACCTCAAGTGGCACTTCCAGGGGTACCCCCTCCAGTACAAGGCCGCCATCACTGTGTGCTGGGGGACTGAATTAATGCCGTTGTTCAAGACTAACATCCAATTCTGAATTCCATCTAGTCAGGATACATTGGGTAGAGATCATCAAGGTAGCTTGAAAATCTTTATATAGGCTAATTAGATGTGGGACAGTGTTTCCCAATATGCACGATTTAAGAAGTTGAACCAGCAATGGAGGTTTTTCAGATATATGAGCCAAGACCTCTTCCCGTGTTCAGAGATATGAGCAAATTTCCAGATATTTATAAAAAGCAGACTGTGGAAGATGGTAAGAGGCCTGGAGGGATACAAAGGCTAGGATCCCCATCAGAGAGATCAGTTGGAACACATATGTGAGGCCATATTCATGCAATAGCTTGAGGGCTTTGTCTATTCTATCAAGGGGAAAGTCGTGGTAGTGAGTAATCACCCTGAGATAAAGTAGGTCTGCAGGAGTGAGGTAATGGTTCCTAATAAAGGGCCAATGCTTGTATGTTTCTGCTGTAAATCTGTGAAATTTACTTATGGGGTGCAGGCTGGTGGGCTACCGAATGTATAATAGGCCTGGTCTGACACATCGTTCAGTATTAATTCTATTAGTTTCCAGTACGACCGATAGGGTTAGTTCAGAGGCACAGAATGCGTGGGTGTGTTGCCAGCACATACCAAGTAAAGTAAGGAAGGTCAACCCCTCCTTTGTCCCTAGGCAAATGTAATACAGAATACCGTATCCTCTGGAATTTGCCCCGACATATAAATCTAGAAATGGCTTTGTCCCTGGCTTTAAAGTATATTTTGTCTGGCATTAGAAGCAGTGTCTGGTGAAAGTATAATATGCAAGGCAAAATATTTAATTGGATCACTTCTATTCTATGGAAAAGGCCTAGGCTCAAGCAGGTCCATTCGAATAGATCAGCCAGGATTTGTTGCATAAGAGAGTCATAGTTGAGGAGTTCAAGATGATCTAGGTTCTTGGTAAGTTTAATGCCCAGACATCAGCTGGCTTGTTTGTGCCACTTAAAGGGAAAGGCTCTTTTCAGAGTAGGGGGTGGGGAGTAACTATAGAGTAGGGCTTATGCTTTCGATGTTTTGAGTTTATGGAAGTATGCCACCCTTACAGCACTTCTAAAACCACAGAAAGAAAAACAAAAAATAACCTGCTAAGAAGCCAAATTCCTCTAAGTTCTCCCACACTACGGGAATGGATTCCTCAAGTTAGGCTACTGTGAGTAGCACATCATCTTCAAACAGATATTTTGTATCGTCATCCCCCTTTAGGAAGACCCTCCACTCGGGTGTCACAGGGATTAGATTCTGCCAGTGGCTCCACGTACAGGGCAAATACGAGTAGGGAGAGAGGGCATCCCTGGCGTGTGCCTCTCGATAGAGGAAAAGGTTCGGAAAGGGATCCATTTAATTTGAGATATGTTTATGCCACAGTGCAGACTGCCTAAATAGTTTGTATAAACTGCTGGGGTAAGCCAAATTGGAATATGGCCTTCTACAGGAATGGCCCCACCACTCTGTCAAACGCCTTTTTGGCATCAAGGCTGAGCAACACCAAGGGGATCTGTCTGGTAATCGCAAAGTCAACAAGCAAGAGACTGCAATGGATGCGGTCATGGGCCCCGACGCTGATGAATAAATCCCACTTGGTATGGGTTAGTCAGGTGGGGAAGGAGAGGTTCAAGGCGTCATGCCATAACGGACATTTAAATTTTATAGTGCAAATTTAACATGGAGATAGGCCTTATGAGGCAAGGTGTCGAGGGTCTTTCTGTGGTTTTAGAAGTGCTGTAAGGGTGGCATACTTCCATGATTTTGTGAGGGTGGGGAAGGATCACCCTCATGAACTCCCTGAAATGTCGACACCAGGTGACGTATGAGAGGTTCCAAGAAAGTCTGGTACAATACCACCAGGAAGCCATCCAGCCCAGCACTTTTTTTTTAGTGCTGGCATCGCAAAAAAAATTAATTACATATGAACTTACTGTAACAGTAGATCTTCGAGAGATGTTCCTGCAGTAGGTCTTCACATACAGGATTGTGACTCCTGGCACCAGGACTGCACGGCAAACCTCTAGCTAGCAATACATAGTGGGGGACCGCCCCCAGCGTCACATGACTGTATATAGGGGGCAGTCTAACACCCACCCTCCAGTTCTCCCGCTGGAAGACCCCAAAACAGGAAAACGGGAGAAAGGAGTAGACTCCGTGAGCCCAGAGCTAAAGAAAAAGCCCTGGAAAAGGAAAGGAGAGAAAAAACAGGAGCTGGTGGAAGGTGGGAGGGAAAATGAGACCCACTGCCGGAACCTCTCTTGAAGATCTACTGTTACAGTAAGTTCTTATGTAACTGTAATATCTTACTTCGAGAGAGTTCCTGCAGTAGGTCTTCACATATTGGACTGAATACCAAGCAGTCAAGAAAAAGAAGTCAGACATAGTTCTGGGAGGAGGAAACTTCTGCCAACTAATAAGTTGTTTAGGACCAGAGGCCTTGCAGAACAGCGGGACCAAACCCAGCCCTCTGCCTAGAGGCAATGTCCAGACCAATACTTGGTGAAAGTATGGACAGAAGACAAAGTGGCCAGAGCGCAAATATCCAAGGCGGACACATTCCTCAAGAAGGTAGTCGAGCAGCCATACTGTGGGTCGAATGGCCTTTCACTTCCCCCGGAAGGGGTTTCTCATACTTTTGGTAAATGTACGAGATGCAATTTGCCAACCATTTAAACAAACCTTGCTTTGAAATGGCTGTACCCCGTTATCAGAGTGTGAAAGCCACACACAACTGGTCAGATTTACGCACCTCTTTGGTCTGAGGGATATAATATCTCAAAGTCCTGTGCACATCAAACATGTGCAAGAGTTATGCCCCCCTGTTGGAATACTCTGGCTAATAAATCATCAATTGGGCATTTTGGTTTAAAGTAAATTCTGAGACTACTTTCGGAAGAAAAAAGGGTTAGTCCACAGAGCCACCCGGTCTCTGTGGAAAATCAAATAACGCTCCTTATAAACGAGGGCCTGAAGCTCAAATCCTTTGAGCTGAAGTGATGCAGACTAAAAAGAGCACTTTCCAAGACAAGCAGTGCATGTCGCAAATTGCTGCTGGCTCAAAAGGGATCAAAGTAAGTTTCTATGAATTAAAATTTAAGTCCCACAGGGGAACCGGATTATAGACGGGAGGCTTAAGGTGGAGGATCCCCCCTTAAGAAAGGTTTTGGAGACCTCCAACTGTGTGAGGTTTTTGCCCTCCACCAGAAGGTGGCAGGCAGAAACTGCAAAAAGGTGGACCTTCAGAGAAGAGCAACTGAGGCCCAAATCAGACAGGTGCAAGAAGTACTCAAGGACCTGGGGTGCTGACCAAGAGAATGCGTCTAAGCCCTTGGACGTGGCACAGATACAGAATCTCTTCCACATCATAGCATATGTAGATCTAGTGGAGGGGTTCCTAGCCTCTACTAGAACCTGGGTGACTAGAAAAAAAGACCTTGAACCGTAAGACTGCTATGTCCAAAGATGCCATGTATGCAGGTGAAGAGACCTGAGGCTGGGATGCACCAGGCTGCCCTGCTCCTGAGACAGAAGTTCGTGGGAGAGCGGAAGTGGTACCGAGGATTCCAGTGCCAGCTGCTGCAGCAGATGGAACCAAATCTGCCGAGGCCAGAGAGGAGCCATCAGAATCATGTGAGCACCCTCTGTCTGAAGCTTCAGCAGAATGTTCTGAAGAACTGGAAAGGGAGGGAAAGAATACAGAAATCTCCCTCTCCAAGACAGAGACAGTGCACCTTGCCAAAACACACTATCCCCGGGAACAAGCAAGCAAAAGCTGGGTAGTTTTACATTGGATGGAGAGGCAAAGAGGTCCATCTCGGGCTGACCTGACTGATCAAAGAGATCTTTCACTACTTCCTGCTTTAGCTCCCACTCGTGAGCCCATGCAACAGTGCAGCTAAGACTGTCCACCAGGACGTTGTGTACTCCTGGAACATGGGCTTCTATCAAAGACAGGCCATCCTGGGCTGGCCAGTACCACACCCGCATCACCTCCCTGCAGAGGGGGTACAATCAGGTGCCTCCCTGTTTGTTGATGTACCGGACCATGGCCATGTCTGTCTGGATTAGCAGTATTCCCAGTAGGAAGAGGGATTGGAAGGGCTTGGATAGCTTACAGCACAGCTCTCATCTCCAAAATGTTTATATGCAGATGCTTCTCTTGTGGAGACCATTTCTCACCACCCACCCCCAAGTCAGACTGTCTCTCAGGTGGACTCCCCAGCCTTGACCTGAGGTTGTTGCTATATTGTCGACGTTAAGTCCTTGTGTAGCCCTGTCCATGGTGGGATGGGGAGGGGGTCCGCATTAATTAGGTCAAGATGCTCCTCGAGCCTCTCCCTTTTAGGGTCCATCTCTTGAGATGCCAAGCTGTAGGTCTGCTGGATTGACCAGAAGAGTTCTGCAAAAGATGGGTCCTCTGGCGGAGACTTTGGAGACTCCTTCAGTTGTGGCTCTAGAGGGGGAATGAGGCTCCAAATGACAGATCGAGTCAAAGTCTGAGTCAGAGTAGAGTCTGAAGACTCCAGTCTGCTTGGTAAGGAGGTAACATCTGGTACCACCTTCGTGGCCTTAGCTCCAGAGAAAGCCTCATTTTGGCACCTGCCAGAGTCCCTGTCAGATGACCGGTGGTCGACTGGGGATGGACTCCTCTTCACTGCCTGTGAGATGGGGTGGCAGCCACAACCAGATGGTGTTCTCACAGCTCCTGCAGGAGTTGGGATTTGGCCTCGTTCCACCAGGCTGGAATTGTCCCCTGTGGTTCCGGCTGAGGAGGTGGAGAAGGCAGTGGAGATGGATAGCCTGGGTACCCCATGGTAGAGTAAGAGGGATAGCCAGGAGTCTGATACCAGTAGGGTAAGGATGGTACCTCAATACATGTGGCCAGTCATCTGCACCTGTGATGGGTAACCCGGCGACAGACCTCCAGGTGTCGGCTAAAATGAGAATTGTAATGGCGGGTAGCTGCGGTAGTTGTCAGAGGGGCCTGACGGCAAAGGGGCTGAAGGCCCAGAAGGTGGCAGGGCCAAGAAACCACTGGGAACATGAGGGTCAGTCGGCATGCCTGGGGTCTGTATAAGGATCCCTGAAGGGCCAGGAGGGAGCTCTGGCATCGCAGCGGAAAATCCAGAGTCCATTCTCTAATCAGTGGATTCTTGAACCGGAGACTGTCCCAGTGTCAGGGGTCAAACACCCCCCGACGTCTGATACATGAAAGGTGATGGGGGTAACGGAATAGATACCCCCCCTCCATTGACAGGTCCACTGGGAAAGCAGAAATCTCATCAGGAAGGCCCAACACAGGAGAGGTCTCCTGGACAGCAGAACTCGAGTCCCGGAAGTCTGGGGAAAACGTATGGTCAGGCTGAGTCAGTGAGGCCCTGGAGGGAGAACCATCGCATGACGCAGGGAAGCTGGCTCTGCATGATCTGACAGGAGGGCTTCAGCCAAGCAGTCGGACAAGCTGGCGACCAACTGGCTTCCACTGGGCGGGTGTCAGAGGAGCCGATGTCCGACTTACCTGTCACAGTCGAGTGGACAATGGAGGAGCTGGAGTCTGGCTTATCGAAAGAGGACATGCACCCAGTGGCGGAGCCAGAGGAAGACTCATCGGTTGAGCTGTCGACATGCCCGAAAGCAAATTTTCCAGAGAGGAACCCCCTTGCTACCCACTGATCAAGACTGAGGAAAGGGAGGATTCCAATCCACCAGGGTGGATGAAGACCTAGAAGGAAGAGAACTCACTGATGTGGAGGCCCCACCTGAAGTGGTGTTGGCTGTCTTTCGATGCTGAGTAAAAGGACACCATTCGCATTCCTGGTGCTTCTTTTTCCTCTGAGGTGGGTGAGGAGGAACCTTACCATAGCTCATGAAGCTCCTTTTCCATTGATGCAAGGCATTGTTTCAGAAGATGGGCATCAAGGGACTTCTGGCACCGGAAGTGTGTGGCAATCTCACAATCTGCCACCGGTGTTTGGGGCCCAGTCAGAGGACGCAGCGGGAGTGATCGTCCCTATGCGGGATCCGAGCACTGCACTGTGAGCACGTCTTTTTAATTTTGGGTGAAGACATGCAACAAAATTTAAGAAAAAGGACAGTAAGCTTAGGAAATACTTATGGGAAATGGCGGTTGACTGAAGCAGAGTTCATTGTGAGGTCTGATGAATTCAGGTTGACAGTGGAAAAGAACTGGAGGGAGGGCGTGGGGACCGCCCCATATACTGTCATGCCGACGTCCTGTCATGTAACACTGGGGATGGTCCCCCACTATATATTGCTAGACAGAGGTTTGCCGTGCGGTCCTGACACCAGGGGTCACAGTCCAATATGTGAAGACCTACTGTCCTGCAGGAACCCTCTCGAAGTAAGATCTGCTTCAATCACCAAGTGTGAAGTCAGGGAAGAAGGCTATCTGCTTGTGTATCGGTTAGGCAGGCAAGGGATTATGGCTGACACAGGCATCTATGAGGGCCGCTGGGGCCTGGGTATCAACTGTGTACAACTGCTGGTAATATACTGTCATATCTTTCCTAATTTTGCTTGGTTGGGTCAGGGTGATAGCCGCTGTCAGGTCATGGATTTTCATGATATACGCTTGCACTTTATCATTTCAAATCTGGCGAGCCATATTTTGGGCTCCTCTGGGGCCCCTCTCATAGTGATAATACTGTAGATATAGAAGTTGCTGCTCTGTTCTTTGGCCATGAAGGTTTTGAAACTCTTCCTTCACTCTCTGCAATTGGGCCTTGAATGACTGGTCCCCCTGCTGCAAAAAGCACTGAAGGGTGTGCAATTCTTCCCGGAGAGAGCTCAATCTGTTATCCCTCTCCCATTTTTCTGGGATGTGAATGCTATAATCTCGGCCCTCAAAACCACCTAAAGGGTGTCCCAGAGGATGGATGGCGAGATGTCCGGATTCGAACAGTCAGTTTGGATACAAGTGATGGCATCCTGGACCAGCTCTTGGAACTCTGGGTCCTTGAGGTGCATTAGGTTGAGCCGCCATGAGTTAGTTCAAGACAGCTTACCCAAACCAACCACCACAGAGACAGGTGTGTGATCTGATAGGACGGAAGCACCATGAATGATATCATGAGCCAAGTCCAGGTGTTCTGCTGAAGTGAACATATAATCTATGCGAGAGGCGTAGTTGGTGTATTCTCTGGTGGTAGGAAAAGAAATGTCTCACAGATCTATGATCCCTAAGTATGCCAGAGTGTCTTAAATATTTCTGAAGTGGTAATGATTGATGTGCCGAAAGGCTGGAGGCGTCTAGCTCAGGCGTGTGTGACATTTAACACAGCTGATCCTGCGAGGGTCCATGGAGGTCAAGAGGGCAAGCGGACAAGTCGCCCTACCCCACCCCCCAAAACCACCATTTGCTTCAAGTTGATCCTGCGAGGGTCCATGGAGGTCGAGAGGGCAAGCGGACAAGTCGCCCTTCCCCACCCCCGGAAACATAACTTGCTTCAAGTTGATCATGCAAGGGTACACGGAGGTCGAGAGGGCAAGCAAACAAGTTGCCCTCTCCTACCCCCTGAAACCGCCACTTGCTTCAAGTTGATCCTGCGAGGGTCCACGGAAGTCGAGAGGGCAAGCGGACAAGTCACCCTCCCCCAACCCCCGAAACCACCACTTGCTTCAAGGTATGGGAATCTGAATCTCAGCTGGCCAAGGAGCTCAGTCTCCTCCTTGCTTGCAGGAACTGCGCAGTTGGCACCATTTTTTACATTCAAACACTGTCTGTGTATGGCCCTTTTATTTCTATTTTAAATTGTTGCTGGCGTACATGAGGAGACAGTTTTTTAGGCTGTATATATGAACGCACTGTATTTTAATTAAGGCTTTATCAGGAACTTAAAGGAATTTTATACTAGCTGCTCCAGTTAAAGTTCTCTAAAGAAAGACTGTACGCTTGCATATATGTTGTCCAGGCTCTATGTTAAGCTTAAAGGCATTTGCTAATTAACAGCCAACAAACTTTTAAAGTCCTCGAAGGATTTCAGTACTGAATTTTACACCCCAAGTTTGCCTTAAAGTTTTCTTCACCGTGAGCCGATATAAGCTAATTTAGAACAACGTAGAACTCATTTCTGTGTAAATTAACTTTAGAACGGCTTCTGTCCCACAGTATTTCTCCTGCCAGCCTACAACTTGAGTCCCATATAACCGGAAGAACACTTAAGGGCAGGCTCTGTTTCTAATTCGGACCCCTAATCACCAGCCAAACCCCAGCACATTTTATCTATAAATTCTTAACTGATCTCCCTCTCTCCACAGTTGATCCTGCGAGGGTCCACGGAGATCGAGAGGGCAAGCAGACAAGTCACCCTCCCCCACCCCATAAAACCACCACTTGCTTCAAGGCATGGGAATCCGAATCTCGGCTGGCCAAGGGGCTCAGTCTCCTCCTCGCTTGCGGGACCTGCGTAGTTTTCCCTTGGTAAGCTCGCCCTTATATACGGAGAGAGGCTGTGATGCTGAACCAATCAGCCCACTTCTTCACTAGCAGCCTATACTATCTCGCCTCTAGGGGCAGATTTTTGGCTTTCCATCACCCACTACTGGCTCTCCCTCAGGTCTTCCTCCCATCGCTTTTCACTATGTTTCTGTCATTCATCCCCACACACATACTATTGTTCCCTGTGCTTATGCCTCCACACTGTACTTTCCCTAAATGTCTACCCTCTTTTGGATGTCATGTCCATCTGACAATATGGCTGCCACCCCCTACAATGAACTCCACAGCACTGCAAGTGAGCTACTGTCGCATCAACCACCTCACACAGCATCATACCAGCACTGGGAATGGGAGCTCGGCACCCTGCGCCTCTCAGACATCAGACTCACCGCCCCTGATACTGCCATCTCCCCCCTCATTGCATCTCCTGATCCTGGACTCCCGACTTGCTTACCCTCCCCATTCCTGCATTATTAAACTCTAAAGGGGCCCAAGCACACAAATCGCACTGCCCCAAAAAAATTGACCTGGAAGTCCTTCCTCAGGTCTCTTCTCCTCCTCATGTCAGGCAATATACATCCCAACCCTGGACCTCTCGCAATCTCCATGTCCACACACTCCCCTGCAGGTGGGCTGCTGATTGCCACCCTTAATGTATGCAGCTTACTAAAAAAAATGGGACTCATACCAGGGATAGGTACTGCAACATCAGCCAGACATCACTGCCGTGGGTGAAACCTGGCACTCCTCCCATATCCCTGACTCGTCGGTGTCCCTCTCCGGGTATAACAAATTACGGGCCGACCGACAGGGAAAGTGTGGTGGAGGCTGTCCCATTTACATCCAGGAGATTCAGCATGTACAGCTGCTCTCCCTCCCCATCTCATACCTGGACCACAGGCCCTCACCCTCAGACTTATCTTTGGTCGAACCCTTACCACCCTATTCATCACCTCTAGATAATTCCCCCCAGGGACCAAAAGACGGCCTTCCACTCTCGTGTCCTAGATGACCACCTTACCATCTCGCTGAAAAAATTGTTCTGGGGGGCTTCAATATCAATTGGCTATCTAAGTAGGCTGCCTCTTTCATCGACGAAGCCACAGCCCATGACCTAACACAAACAGTCCCTTCCCCCACCATCGCACAGGGTCCTCCTCCCTACTGGACCTAGTTTTCACTAACCGCCCTCACAAAATCACTAGCACTACTATTCTCCCAGACGCGATTAGTGACCACTCCTGTCCTCTGCTCCTGGTCTTGTAAGGCCCTCAAGTCCCTTCCAAAAATGGTCCTACGACGTAAACCTGGTAAACTGACACTCCTAAAAGCTCATCTTAGTACGTTGGACTGGTCATTCATAACAAACACCCTTGACCCAGACAGAGCCCTTGATCTCTTCATTCATTCCTTCAATGCCATCTATGATGTGTTCGCTACTCTTGCCAAAAGGATGGTCAAAGGCAACCCGGTGCCCTTGATTTCTTACCACCTACTGGCCCTGATGTGGTCTAGGGATTCCCTATGGCACCTCTCCATTGAGACCAGCCTGCCAGCAGACAGAAGTACAGAGAAGCCCAAAACCAATGCACATGGTCCCTACGCAAAGCCAACACAGAGTACTACAATTCTATCCTAACCTCTACCTGGGGCCAAGGGTGTAAATTTTGGAGTAATATTAAGGGTATCTGTGGAAAAGCCCCAAATCCTGCACCCACGCAAATCTTAGTCGAAGGGGGCCTGACCACTGACCCCAACTGGATAGCCACACTTAACCACGCTTTCACTGACCTCAGCCACATCCTCCCTTCCCACATCTTTGATCCACCCACCGTCTCCAACGCCCCTTCCCCCTCAGCACACCCTCCATTTCGCCTACGATGCATCTCCCCCAGGTCTGCTGAACCCTACATCAAAAAAGCCAAAAAGCACTCCCAATTCAGTAGCGACTCCTTAGACCTCAGACTTCTCCAGCTCACTCTACATGAAGTGCTAATCCCCTCACCCACATTATCTACTTGTCTTTATGTCTTGGGAAATTCCCCATGCAATGGAAATCTGCCTCTATTACCTCCCCCCCCCATATTTAAGAGCAGGGACTGTACCTCCCCCCACAACTATTGCCCCATCTCTATTCTCCTTCCCCTATCTAAGGCACTAAAGCATATCGTCTCTGATCAGCTCACTGACCAACTTAAACACAATATACTTTGCAACCAGCAAGATGGCTTCCGCAAAGGACATAGTACGACTACTGCCCTTCTTGAGTTCACCTCCTACCTACATACTGCCCTGGACAGTGGTCATCTTTCTGGTGCGGTCTTCATCAACCTCAACAAGGCGTTTGACACTGTCAAACACTCCCTCCTATAAACTACTCTATCCAAACTTGGCATCTCACAAGATGCCCTCTACTGGTTCACTGACTACTTGGCAGATCATTTCCAGCAGGTCAAAACTGGTAGCACCTTATCCAGCAGACTGCCAGTACACTCCGGAGTCCCACAGGGGTCCATCCCTCGGACCATTATTATTTAGTCTCTTCCTCAACTCCCTCCCCCAGTCCTGCTCGGGCAATATCCTACTCTATGCAGACGACGCCATCCTGTACTCCTCCAATCCTGACCTCACCCAGCTCCACCTCTCCCTTCAATCCTCCTTCAGTGATGCAGAAAAATGGTTCACCGCACCGTGCCTTATTCTAAATTTTAAGAAGACCGAAATTATGTACTTCTCACACCCACGTAATTCCAGCAAAGACCACTGCCCACAAGTCCTGACTGCCAACCACTTGAACAAGTGTACTCCTTTAAATACCTGGGCGTCACACTAGACCAAGCCCTTTAACTTCTACCAACACATTCATCAACTATCTACAGCCCTCAATATCCAGCTTGGCATCCTCTACCAGTTTAAATATTGCCTTACACTTGATGCCCTTCACCCTGCAGTCTCTTTCTTGGTCCTCACCCTCCTAGACTACGGCATACTTATCTATAGTGCTGCCAGTTCCACTGCCTTATTAAGACTCTGGCTCTCCCTCAACAAACACCGTCTCCTCATCCTGGGCTGTGGTAGTCTAACCCACTCATTATCGCCCTATAATTCGACAAAGTGGCATAACCTGGATAACAGAATTAGGTTTCATACCGGCATCATGGCCAAAAAGATTACACTCTGTCTCACCCCCCCCCCCCCAAGTCTCACCTCTAATACAACAGACCCTGTTACACCAACACACCTGTAGTTCAAGCAAGCAACTCCTCATGGTTCCCCGATGCCACACCTCCCAATTCCAAAGGTCCATTAGCTACCGAGCCCCTTCCTGGATAAATAACCTGCCTAACAGTCTCACGAACATGAATAGAATTGGCCCCTACAAAGCCTACCTTAGGAACCACCTACAGTCCTCTAATCCCTGCGGTTGCCACTCATACCAGCCCTGATCCCTCTTCCCCTGACTAAGGCCTATGGCCAGCTAACTCCCAATCAAACTCTCTGAACTAGCTCCTAAGACAGCTTATAAGTGTATCAATACACTGAGACTAATACTGTGCTTTTACTAGTATCTAAATGTTAGCCTATTACTGTAACTCTCGTATCATGCTTGTTGCTTATGTCCCATTTTTGTATTGCTCTGTACTGTTTTTTTTTTTTTACAGTATACCTGTACTGACATGGAACCTTTGAAAAGGAGCCTTTGACTCAAAAGTATTTTCCGAATCCTCTATACATAAAAAAGTCACCTGCCAAGATAATCTGGCCCTTCATGATCAGTAACAAGATGTTAAAGAAATGCTGTGCTACAGCTTTTTTTAGCTCCCGGCAGCAGATACAAGGAGGCCAAAGTGACAGGATTATTATATAGTAGGCCAAAAGCTATGGCAAAGCAGCCCTCTGGGTCAGTCTTCTGGCTGTCGGGTATAAACGGTATCCCCTTAGGTATTAAAACTTCCGCTCCTCATCTCCTTCCGGATGGATGAGAAGAGGCAACCACTGTTTGGTATCTGAGTGAGGAGAACTTAAATCTTGGCAGCAGAGAGGTGGGTCTCCTGAAGGAGTACCACCTCCAGCTGATCTCTTTTCAGCTGCTGTAGCAGTCGGCATCTTTTGACGGGGCGGTGTATGCCACTGCTACTAAATGAAACCACTTTGGAAAATTTGGCCACAAGGAATAGGGGAGAGTGGGTCTAGGTGCAGGATGGGTCGGGCCTCTTCTACCCCCAGGGAATGATGACCAGCCTGTAGAGGAATAGGTTGAAAAGCACTGGTCGCTCACAGACTGTGAGAAAGAACTTGAGAAAACAAAAATATAAAGGGTAGGGTTGGAAACAGTTAGTAGTTGCTGAATATGCAATAAGCTAAAAAATGGAAATTATGTACTTATCGTAATTCTTGATTTTCTTCGATGGAGTCTCCACCACTCATTCTCACTAATGGGATCATGCTGGAGGTGCTAGGACCCCGTGGGGGCCAAAAATCTTCAGTAAGCCAGCACTGGGATAGGATTGCACATGTGCAGCACCTCGAGGCGAGGCTAGCTCGCAACACACATGCTATCTTGGCATCGATCCTCCAACCTCCTCAGTACCTTTTTGGCCAAGGAGGTACTGCATAAGCTAATGAAAGAAAACCTCACCCTAACCACCAGGCATGTGAAGGCCCAGATGATCCACATCAGATACTCATGAACAAGCTGGGTGGCCTGGGAGTTGGTCCAAAAGTGGCAAACTGAGCAAGGAATTGGTTAGGGGATGGGTGACAGGGAATGGTGGTAAACTGAGTTCATACTGGACAAGGAATGGTAACCAGTGGGGTACCACAAGGATCAGTACTGGGACTGGTCCTCTTTAATGTCTATTTACGACATTCCAGACGGGCTAGAAGGGAAGGTATGCCTTTTTGCAGATGACAGATCTGCAATAGGGTAGACACTCCCGGGGGGGGGGTAAGAATAGGGATCCAAGAAAGCTTGAAGAGTGAGCAAGAGTGTGGCAACTAAGTTTCAATGCAAAGAAGTGCAAAATCTTGCACTTGGGGGCACAGAGACCAAGAGCGCAGTACAAGATGGGGGGACTGGTAATGTCGACCAAACAGGCAAAAGACCTGGGGGTAATCATATCTGATGACCCAAATGTGGTTATACAGGTTCTACCACTGTATAGATCACTGGTGAGACCTACTAGAGTACTGTGTTCAGTTCTGGAGACCACATCTCCTGAAGGACATACAGTAGGGATAGTCCAGAGGAGGGCAACTAAAATGGTGCAGGGTCTGCACCAGAGACCCTGTGAGGACAGACTAAAAGACCTCAACATGTACAAAAGGAAAGAAAGGATATGATAGAGACTTTCAAATACCTCACGGGTATAAATAAGATACCGGAGGGAAGCATTTTTTCAGAAAAAAAGATGCGCAAGAAATGGAAATTATGTACTTAGTGTAATTCTTGATCTTCTTGAACAAAGTCTCCACCAATCATTCACACTAATGGGACTACGCTACAGGTGCGAGGACCCCACGGGAGCCAAAAATCTTCCAGAGGGCTGGCGCCAGGATAGGACTGTGCATGTGTGGCGCCAGAAAACAAGCCCATGTTGAAGAGACTATCTCTGCGTCACACCTCCAACTGCCTCAGTACCTTTTCAACCAAGAAGGTGCAGCGTAAACTAATGAAAGAAAACCTAACCCTAACTTCCGGGCATATGAAAGCCCGGATGACCCATGCAAGAAAGGTCAATTCCACCATGTCTTCACAGCCCGAACAACAAGCTAGTAAAGACCAAAACCAGAATGAGTGAGCTCGGGGGATGGTGGGTGGGCGTGTGAATGAGTGGTGGAGACTTCGTCCAAGATGATAAAGAAATATGGGAAATATGTAATTTCCACATCTTCCTGGACTAAAAGTCTCCACCACTCATTCACACTAATGGGACAGTACAGAGCTAAAAACAATTCCCCCCCCCCGGGGGGTCAGAGACAGAGCTCACTCAGGACAGAAGTCCATAAGGACTGTCCCGCCAAAGAAAGAGAGTGGTCTGGCATGGACATCCAGAAAACAGTGCTTTACAAGAGCTTCAACTCACCGCCTTGCAGATGACTGCAATGGGCACATTACGGATCTTTGCCAGGAAGCCGCAGCCACTCCGACAGAGTGGTGAGAACCCGGCCTTCCAACTTGGCCTGTGTCATGGATTAGTAGTGTCGAAGACATGATACTAACCAAGCAGAAAACATCTAATGGCAACAGACTGACCCAGCCGAGGCATGCTGAAGATGCAATAGTTGCTCGGATGTGTATCTGTTCGCTCTGTTGATGTAGAATTGCAGAACCGTCTTAACATCCAGAGAATGAAGGGAGCGCTTCCCCTACATCTGGAGTTAATGAGGCAAAACTTTACCAATGGTAACTGAGCCAGTGACATGCTGTCTACTGGCTCAAGACAGACTGAAAACTTACAGAGGTGTACCTTCATTGTCGAGTATGGCAGAACTGCGTTGGACAGGTGCAAGAGGCACTCCAACATCTTACTTGGTGGGCAACCGAAGGGTCCAGATGGGACTTGCACACAAGATGGAGAAGGGTTTCCACCTAGTCACGCAAGCCTTTCTGGTGGAAGGCCAATACACAGCCTAGAAGACGTCCGCGAAGGCCTGGGAAACAGAGCATGCCCACTCCCATCTCCTCCGGGCCCAACATGGAGATGACGGGCGCGCAGACTAGGATGGACTAAAGTTCCTGTCAGAGGGTCTGCTCAGAGGTAGTCACCTTGGGGGAACTTATGACAGACTGTAGATCAATGCAAATCATATCTGCCGAGGCCAGTCGGACGATGAGAATCATCTGACCTCCCTGTGTATACAACTTGATTAGCACCCTCTTAATTAGGTTAAGAGAAGGAAAATGTACAGAGATCATCTTGCCTATTGCAGTGAACATTTCGTGACAGAAAACACCAGGGTCTGGATTTCTGAAGCAGGATAGAGGCAGTTTTGCGTTGAGAGGGGGACATAAAAAGGACCAGGTCCAAACTGCCCCACTCGTCAAAAGCGACTGAATGAAATCTTAACTGACTACTGCAGAGAGGGTAGAGGGATGCCCCACCCTGCTTGCTGATGTAATACATCACAGCTTTATCGTCCTTATGAAGTAAAAACACTGTATGGCAGGGAGCATCCTCCAGGACTTTGCTTATAAAATAGTCATCTCTAAGAAATTTTTGACAAGATGAGGTTCCTACTGGCTCCATATCAGAGTGTGGAGGCCTTGACAGTGAGCCCCCCATGGATTTTGTCCGAGACACTCATTTTGTACAGAGAATTGAGGATGCATGGTCAGAGACCACTGCTTACTGTGGAGGACGACCAGAGTCCCCGCATCCGCTCAACCAAAAAGGAGGCTGAATAGAGTAATTTTCTGTATTGTAATGAGCCATCTGAGATGTCGTTTCTCCTGTCCTCTGGAACAAAACTGAAGCCTTGGAGGTAATTCAGGAGGGCTCCTAAGAGGAGGAGCTGTTGGGAAGATAAACCGACACCTTCCCCGAACCTGCAGAGAACTGAGAAGCTGTGTCAACTGCTTCCTGTGTCTCTTAACCGGATGGGCTGGCTAGGAGCCAAATGTCTAGGAAGTGAGGACTTTAACACCGAGATTTAGTGAACTCTTCCCTGAACAGGTACTTGTTTAACCTTCCAAGGTCGACAAATGGGCACATGCCACCTGTTAACTTGGAATCAGAAACAATAGAAAAAGGAACCTGTGCTCCATTCCGCTGTGGAATAACTTACTACCCAGTTCCCGTAGAGGCCCTTATCTCAGAAGCAGAGTGCATGTGACTGAGAAGTGGACAGACTCGGCTGCTGTCTGTGTGGAAGGTGCGAAATTGGGAGAGTATCCCTCCCGGACAATCCTGATGACCTATAGGTCCGATGTAATGGACTTCCACTGGCTGTAAAAACTGAATTTATTTATTTATTTGGCTTTTGTTAACCGGGTAGGTACACTAGACAATACATTTGCCTATTTTCAGGTACGACCTGGGAGGGTACAGGAAATACAAGTTAAAGTACATTGTTTCAGTACCTGTGTTGTCCAATCAGTTTACAGAGTCAGAGCACACATTACATAATCAAGTGGTTACTCACAGTGGGACTTATGCATTAAGAACTGAGCAGTGCAGTGCATAACATTAGAGAAACTATAAATACTATTGTATATACACACACAACTGCAGGATCCCCTGAAGGAGGACCAATTAGATGCCCCTCCTACCACTGAGGCCCCCACCGGACAGCTGGTGTGGGGCCTGGGCTGGATACACAGAGGATGGTATAGGGTGCTTTTGGATCCTGTGCCCTCTACTGCATTCTCTTCATGGCTGAGGGATTGGTTCCTGAAAAAGGCACCTAAGCCTCTACCTTGACAGGACTGCCTGCTACAGAATGTTGTGTGGTTTAAATGGCAGCCCTATTGTTACGAGTGGCCTCTAGCCGAACAGGTAAGCACCATCAAGGAGACTTAACTGCTACCAGCGGCAGCTGTCCTAGAGGCAAGAGACATAAGTCTCCAAAAAGCTTTCAGGTGATTATTGGGCTATATGCCCCTAGCAATGGAGCGTTCGATTTCGGGGGGCTCTCGACCACTGCAGTAAGTGTGTTCCACAAGGTGTACTCTTACTCAGGAATGTAGGAACTCAAGACACAGAAGTCTGCTTTGGTCCACAGATGAATACTGAAATGTTACGGTGGACCCCATATCCCTTAGGAAAAAGAACCGGAAAGAACATCTTCCATCACACTAATACAGAGGGCTTGCATTCCAGCCCATAAAATGAGTCATCCACTGCATCTTTGACAAAGCAGAAAAGGAACAGACTCATCCAGATCCATTTCTACCCCAGAATAACCTCCAAAAGGCAGATCTAGACCAGGAACATGGGAGATGCCACCGCCTGGATTGGTGAAGACTTCAGAGCCATCTGCAGCTCTGGCATCACATCTGGCACCACCCATGATGCCGTCACAGCCTAGCACCACTCACAGTGCTGGCACCGCTTAAGGTGCCTGCACATACAGCACCAATGCCACATGGTGCCAGACAGTGTAAGATGTGACACCAGACAGCGCCAAACAGCACCAGACTGCAATGGTGCAATGCGCAGCACCAGAACAGTTTCAGGACCTAGACCTGAAGAAAAGGGTGAGAAGGAAAGTGGAAGCCATGCTGGCCCTTGAAGGGAGAAGGGAGTAGAGTCACGAGGTGCTATGTCAATGATGTTGGCACCAGACAGCACTGTGCACATGTTGGCCAGAAAGGCCCCTGAACCAGGTCCACTGGCCAGGACAACTGGGCAGATGCCGTACCCACTGCTCTAAAAAAAGTGGCCCAGAGGTGAAACTGCTCACCGGAACTCCATCGAGGACAAAGATGGGAACCAGTGTCGAAGATCGCCGCCATTAATTGCGGAGCAACAGGGGAACCCACCGGAGGCGGTTCAGGCCTACCGCTCTCCACCAGCCACAATCCCCATACAGACACACCAGAGGGTGACCTCAAGTAGTACAGATTCTTCTTCCAACAACAAGAGCAAAAAGATCTCGAGGTCAAACCACATTTGTGCTGTGGGTGGACTGCCCCGAGCACTGGACTGCCCATGGTCAGATCCCTATCCAGAAAGGGCAGCGGACTGGACACAGCCCCACTGCCATCACAGCTTTCAAACGACATCCCCCTACCGTCACTGCTACAGTCAAATGTAGACTCCAATGATGGCAGGCTGAGAATTTCTTCATCTTCTTCGTAATTTTTTATTTTTTTTTTTTAAAAGAAAACACCAAAAATGTCAAGTTGCCGGCTCTGTGGCACTGAGCAAAGGGGTTCGTCTGGCATGCTGGCAACCCGGGTTTGTGACCCACCCAGATGCCATGAGTGGAGACCAGCAGGAGGAGTACACAAGCATCCATTGGATGCTTCCACCCAGGGGCACCTCAGTATCTTTGAGGCGGGACTGGAGGTGTGCATGTGGGCACGTGGGCCTCAACACGCCCTGGCACACTACCCGTAAAGGACACCACCTGCTATAGGCCGAGAATGTAGCAGGGATGAGATGAAAAAACAGAAAAAGGAGCTCCTTGGACAACTGGATGATGGCCACCTGGCCCCCCCCAAGCATGCGTAGTCCTAACCTGGCGCTGGCCGACCTTCCTAAAGATTTTGGGCTCCTGCAGGGTCCTCGCACCTCCGGCTTAGTCCCATTAACGTGAATGAGTGGCGGAGACTTTTAGTCCAGGAAGATCAACAAACGTGTAAATATGTAAATAAAACCGTGCCAACTGGGCACAACATTCAACCAGAACATTAAAGAATGTGCCCATGGGTCCTCCACCACCCCAAACCTAAGGGTAAGTGGGAAACTTATGGGTTGCTTTCTAGGTAGGGAGAGGGAAGCTCTCCTGTGCGGAGACAGCCGACTTATCCCCGTGGAGGTTAGGTCATGACAGAAGCTGTGGGCCACCATAGCAGATTCTGCTACTAAGTAGGATAGGGAGGCTGAGTACATTCAACCAAGCTAGTCACCTACCATGCATCTAGTCAGTGTGAGAGGCTCAGATATTCAGAGAGCGCTAGGGGCCAGGACCTCATCATTAGTACAAGGCATAGGTTTGAAGTGGGAGGGGAGGGGTGGCAGTTTACGTTGTGTAGTTAGCTGAAATACCATGGTTCTGATGATAGAAAACACAGAACCAGATACCAGGCTTGTTTTTTTAGGCCTGGCTCCCGATCTTTATTGGAGCTCAGCCCGTGCCATGAAACCGTCCCCCACCATGCAAGGTTAGTTCCTGGGTGGAACCACTGGGTGGGCACCCTTCCCAACACACACTGTTTGTCATTGCCATCTTACCCCCAAAGTCAATGCCAGGGCGGCCCCCCCTTTGGCGTGCACTATCTGGCAATGGAGACAGCAGCAGAATGGGGCATCATACCCTGGGAGCAACTTTCTTAATGCTGCATAGTTTCCCTTGGAGGCAGGATGTGCAATGTCGTCAATGGGACTAACCCATCTGTCCCACCTCCCATACTGCCCGAGTGCCAATCACAGTGGATCTGCCGGCCACTGCTAGGGGTCTCTAATACGGACACTTGCCCACTCCCCCCTCGAGAAGGGTAGCCATCCTCTGCATGCTCAATCTTTCTCCACCCAGCCAGCCCTCAAACTCCAGGGTCCAATCCCAAACTCCGGATGTCAGCGTTGCAAGCAGACGCCTTGCCACTGCATCAGCGGGCTGGCTCTATTAGGCCTCTAATGCCAGCTGTGGCTGAAGACAGTTACTATATCCATTCAATGTCTATGCACAGGACTGGACTCTTATCCGGCCAACTGAATAAACTAATCCCCCTCCCATTCCCAATGAGGGGACCAAGATTGTTACAGCGAGTCCTACTGCAAGATGTAGGGTATATTTTATAACCCTAGTGCTTAATCTGGCAGTTAGGACTCAGACACTTATCCCTGCAATATGGGCCCCGGTGCTCATGAACAACTCAAGAGATCCCGTAGGAGAGATGATTGATGGTTTTGGGCACTAATCTGCAATAAAGATGACTTGCCTGTAAATAAGCAAATTTTATCTACTGCACTTACCTGGCAGAGGGTGACTGTGAAAAGACGGAGATGCTAAACAAATATTTTTGCTCAGTATTTACAAATGAAGAGGGTGAGGTACCTAAAACAAACAAACACACTCTGGATACAGAAGTTGATACCAGCCCATTTACGGAAGAAAGGGTTCTGAAAGAACTCTTAAAACTGAAGGTGGACAAAGCAATGGGGCCTGATGGGATTCATCCCAGAATTCTAAAAGAACTAAGGGTAGAACTAGTGACACCACTGACTACCCTCTAACAAATCATGGGAGGATGGGGTGGTACCTGAGGACTGGAGGAGGGCAGATGTGATTCCCCTTCACAAAAGTGGAAGCAGGGCAGAAGCAGGAAACTACAGACCTGTTAGTTTAACCTCAGTGATAGGGAAAATGATGGAATCACTTCTGAAGGAAAGAACTGTCGAGTACCTAGAGGCAAGAGGGGCACAGGACCCAAGGCAGCATGGATTCACAGTGGGAAGGTCATGCCAGACGAATCTAATAGATTTCTTTGACTGGGTGAGCAAAGTAGTACATCAGGGAGGGGCTGTGGACATGGCCTACCTAGACTTTAGCAAGGCATTTGACATGATCGCACACAAAAGATTAATATACAAGTTAACCAGCCTGGGAGTGGGTCCCAAGATGATAGCCTGGGTAAAGAATTGGCTGGAGAATAGGACACAGAGGGTAATAGTAAATTGAGTCCACTCTGAAGAAAGGGGGGTTACTAGTGCGGTATCGCAGGGTTCAGTATTAGGACCGATCCTTTTCAATGTCTTTATAAGCGACATTGCAGAGGGACTGGAAGGAAAAGTAGGTCTCTCTGCAGATGACAAAGATCTGCAACAGAGTTGATAGACAAGGTGGGGTGGAAAGGATGAGAAGGGACTTGGAAAGGTTAGAGGAATGGTCAAATGTATGGTAGCTTAGATTCAGTGCCAAGAAGTGCAAGGTAATGCACCTGGGAAACAAAAACCCAGGGGAAGAGTACACAATGGGGGGTGAGATACTAACAACAAAAATGGAAAAATGGAAAGGAACCTGGGGGTAGTCATATCAGATGACTTAAAGGTGGGCAAGCAATGTGAGGGCAGTAAGGAGGTCTAGGGGGATACTGGGATGCATAGATGCATAGGGAGAGGCATCACCAGTAGAACACAGGAAGTTATTATCCCTCTGTACAGACAACTGGTGAGATCCCATCTGGAGTACTGTGTGCAGTTCTGGAGACCCAATATCTGCAAGGACAGACAGGATGGAAGCTGTCCAGAGGACGGCAACTAAAATGGTGCAGGGTCTGCACCGGAAGACATATGAAGAGAGACTAAAGGAGCTTAATATGTATAGCTTTGAGTAAAGGCGAGAGAGGGGGAACATGATACAAACTTTAAAGTACCTCAAGGGAATCAACTAAGTCCAAGAGGGTAGCATCTTTCATAAAAAAGAGGTGTGCAAGAACAAGGGGGCACAATTTGAAGATGGGGGGGGCGGCGGCTCAGAGGTAATGTAAGGAAGTATTTTTTCACAGAGAGGGTTGAGGATGCATGGAACGGCTTTCCAGAGGAGGTTGTGGAGTCAAAAACAGTGGTTGAATTCAAGCATGCATGGGACAGTCATAAGGCAATTATAGGAGGTGGGGGTAGAAAGAAGTAGGCTGCTGGTTAACTAGGATCTGCAGCTTATCTATCAGGTAGGGAAATGGGCAGACTGGGTGGGCCAAGCGGTCCTTATCTGCCGTCAAATTCTATGTTTCTATAAACTCCATCAGGGGAATGCTGTGGCCAAGAGGTCAATCCTGCTGAGCAGGGTAGCTGTCACCAAAATCATGGAGTCCGCCCCTCTATGTTAAACAAGGAGTAACTACTAAATGGGTGACAAGAATTTCCGACTAACTGATTGGCATAAGACTGCTTCCCTCAGCAAACATTCAGGCTGGAATAACATTTTCCTAAAACAATAAATTGCAATGAATAATCTCACACACTAGAGGGCAGAAAAACTCTAATGATCACATTATATGCAACTCAAGGATAGTTGTGGGTCTCAATTTGTAGCGTGGCCAGTTAGAGTGGTCTGAAGGAAATATATTGAGTATTACAACTTGACGAGAGGAGGCTGGGCCTTACTCTCTCAGACGATCAATCGCAAGACACAGAAGTGACTCCACCTCAGGGCCCCGTGTGCTTACCCCTATCAAGGATACGAGATGGCTTGCTTGGTTGAAGAATTTAAACATGGGACCAGTGTTAACTGTGGAGGAATGGAGTCTAACATTTCCTACTGTGCCACAAATCAGAAGAAGTGTGTGTGGAGGGTTTGCAGAGTTAATAAGTTAAGGGTCTGTTCACCCAGGATGGTGCTGTAGTCAAGCTGGCCAAATTGAAAATGCTTCACAACCAGTTCAGAAAGATGTGCGGTTGCCATACTGACACCAGAGTCACCCAACTACACAGTGGGTTTTTGTTGTTAAATGAATGAAGCTGCTCAAAATATGCCACCCGATCAGGAATGCCCTGGTGGAAATGTGATGCCACTAAGGTCTCAGGTGCTAATATCAAGGTCAGTCCCTATGGGGTGGCATTTTTGATAAACAGCAGGCAACAGCCCGGTCGATTTATGATCCGAGGGCCCTCAATTATTTAACATACCTTCTACTTACAGACTGAACATGGAGCCAGAGGGCTCCAAACAACAACTAATGAACATTATTAACATAATAATAAAGGGCACAGGAGGAATGAACAAAACAATATCCTCCCTTACATGGTTTTCCACTGGCTGGCCAAATCATGCATCGCTTGTTTCTCGGATTTAATGGAGGCAGTTAAGATAAAAAAATCCAAGTTGCTGTTTTGGTACCAGAGAGGAGAGTAGAATCTCTGATACAGTAAGGAGCAGAGCCAGTCTGAAGAGCTAAAACCAACTCATTACGGTATGTCAAACAGAGTGGGATCAACTCACACAGATGTGCCAGAAGGAAATAAAGTCTTTGGCAAAATCCCCATGTTCAAGGAGGCGGGGGCCTCACAAAGGATTTAAGCAGCTGCTGAATATCTTCCATGGTGGCTTGGCCCAAATGCCAGCGGTCACCCCCTGAGAATGTAGTGGAGAACAGAGCACTTTGGAGGATGGTATCATTATTGTGGTCAGATTGATGCTGGAGGGGCACCTCTAATACTTTTGCTGACAGCACTTTGGCAGCTTCCTCCGGTGAGGAAAAGTACTTGGGGACTATCAGCAAACAATCACCAGTCGGGTCGGGTCTGGAATGTGAGATACTGTGACCGGAGTGCACAGAGGATGGGGGAGTATGCTCTTCTGGCCATCACTCCCAGAGAATAGCTGTTACTGAAGTGAAGTCTTGCATTCAGGTATGAATCTTACTTCATCCTCCAGGCAAGTAAAAGCAGGTCCTGTTTGATAGCGTAGTTCAGAAACTTAATGATGACCAAACACAGTCTATCTGTGGGCTTTTGCAGTTGCAGCTGAAGTGCTTGGTGGGCCCCCTCTGTGTTGATGGGAAATGCTGGGTCTAGCTGGAGTTCTCATAGTAGGCCCTCCACAAAAGTATTCATGTCACGACCCTCCAAGTTTTCTGGTAAGTTGTAAATTCTCATGTTACGGCAGATCCATTTTCTAGATCCTCGCACTTATCTTGCACGAGTCGACATTGCTGAAACATGTTAGACATGCAGAAATTCTCCAGAAAGGGTCATATGTACCCACCTTACACACACCCACATTATACATAATTTGAAAGCTTATTTTACGTAAGTTTAGATGAGGTATGATGTGAAGCCATCAAGCGGGACTGTAAGCCTATAAGCAAGGTTAAACAATGGTACCCAAAATGAGAAAGTGTCAATTTTTTGCACAGTTCCAGAAAACACTGCAACATGACTATGACTACAGTTTTTACTGTTCAAGTTAATTTCAACACCTTAATATGATGTTTATTGGTCAAAGCTACCAAATGATAATGTATTAAAAGATTATTGGTTTTGCATTGGCTAGTACTTTTTTTTCCCAGAAATGAAGCTGATTAGCATGTGGCAAAAACGGCGAATATTAACACTCTGCAATATACTAATATGAAATGTTTTTGCATTGCAGATTCTTAATTGTCAGTGTCTACATTTACAATTGAAATGTGCTGCCCAAATCAGTCTTACACTGAAGGTTGTGCACCAATAGCAATAAATTGCATGCCCATAGTTTGTACTGCACAGTGGGTACATATAAATGTATGTGAACTCCTAATGTAATGTTTCTCCATTTGTAAGCTTTTGTACATACAATGTAACATCTAGTCTGCCTGGTAAAATGTTTCAATTTGTAATTGCCTAAGCATGCAGTACTAACCTTTGAAATATTGTAGAAACTATTTTTTTAATTCAGTGACTTATGCACAGGTCAGTATTAGTGTTAGAGATGACGTCGAGGCACAAGTCATGAAGCACAGGAAAACCAGGAGCAGTTGTAAAATTTGCAACAAGTGATTAGTAATAGTAAAATAAAAAATAAAATTGTTCAGTATAACTATTTACAAAGGCAGTATAAACAGAGAAAGTCCATCTGGATTTCTTCTCAATTTCCAATCTCAGTCTCTGACTGTCTTTTACAAAACACTGCAGCTTTTTTTAATAAGTCTGTGCAGGAGCTCGTTAAGAAAAATAGGACGCTTCTCAGTGTTCTTGTAAGTTTCCAGTGTTATTCTCAGTTTCAGCAGGTGCAGCAAAAAGAACACTGTGACCCATAACTGATCTCGTTTACATCTTCTGCAAAAGGCCTAAAAACTGCATCTCAGGTTAACCCCTTGAGCTCCAAACAGCCTTGTAATCACTTCAACAGTATAACTATATACATTTTTCAAACAAAGGGATCCCAGTATCAATTACATTTCCATAAAATGAGTCACATATTTTATACCAGCAAATATGCAAGTGGAAGAAAATACAGAACAGCAAGTGAGGGTAGAGAGATAGCGAGAGGCAGAGAATTGCAAGACCGGAGTGATCAAGACCTAGATCTCAAGAAAATTTGGTTGCACAACCAGAGAAGAGGCGGAAAAGGAGAGAACAGAACAGATCCTTGCATTTAAACCCTCTCCATAACAAATGGGACAGGGCCATATTCAACCCTGTCACAGATGACAATACACAGCTTCATACTGGGATTCAATCAAAGTGCTCACTAGAAAAAATGGCAGTTTTAATACTAACATATAGATGTAATTTATATCTAATTTAGCAAAGTCTGTATACTTGTACAAAATGAAAACTGATGGTTGTGGTAATGCTAATAATATACTTTTTGAATTTTATCTACAAAGGGAAGTTACAGTATATGAAGACACGGTGGATACAAGCCCATTAAAGCTTGCATTAGAGAAAAAAATATCCACAAACTTTGAAAAATGTGTTATTTGTCAATAAAATCAACAGAATGTAAAACTGTCAAAAGCCACCAGTGCTGGGCAGAATTCTGTGATGCTGGCAGCAGAAGCCAGGAGAGATTACTTTTATTGGCGGCTACTGGAGGAGTTTTCTAGTTTACATGGTGTGCCACCAATACTTTGTCACAGAGGTTGCTTTCAGAAATACACAAGTAAGTCAAATTTGGCACATGTCTGAGCTGTATTCCACCCAGGAAAGAAAACAGACTGAATCCGATCAGATAACATCATGTTCACCTGGCTCTATAGCCCCCAGAGCAAGCCCATCCTCAAACGATTGGTCCTGTTGCATTGTTTGCTTGAGAAACAGACAAGAAACTTCATAAAATGGAAACATTTGAGAAAGCAACCAATCTAAGGTAGGCAGCATGTCAAAGAAGATGACATGTTGCGCAGAATATCTGCGGAAGATTTGATTGCTAAGGATGTAGTTCATCACTCAACATGTCTTTCTTCCTACCTGAGTAAAACAAATCTGAAAGCAATACATCTAGTTCCACTGCAACAATACAGTCAACTTATGACATTGTATTTTATCAGCTGATTGAAGAGACAGAGAGTGATCTTATGTAAAAGAAGGTTCTTCTCCTGTCCAAGCTGCTACAAAGATATAAAGCCCTACTTCCCTTGGATGTACTGAAAGCTATTCCAGTAGCAAATTACAGACAAGATTAGAAAAACACTATGATTCTGCAATTTCATTCCATGCACAGCATGGACAAGGCAAGTCTACCATTGTTCTATGCACCACAACATTAGCTGATGCTAGCCAAGCTGCTAGTACTCTGAAGCAGGAATTTAAGTCAACCAAATGTTTTGTGGATGTTTTACTGGCGAGTGAACCTGATGAACAGCTTTCAAATGAACAAGTGGTTTTGTAGAATGCCACTTCAATCCTTCTGTCTGAAATAAAAATTAAATCCTCAGAATATTATTCAAAGCCAGGGGACTGTAATTTACAGAGGTCAGCTACGTTTGTGCCACAGTTAGTGCAAGAGTTTGTCCTTTGGTTGATAGATAGAGACATAATTCAGCCAGCAATGAGTACAATCCTAAAGAAGACATTCAAAGAAGGTGCCTCTCAATTGTGGAGTGCACAGTATTTAACAGTTCCAAAATTATCACACTACAGCACATAAGCCTTGCTGCACAGCTACACCATGAGTTTGGGTCTTGCAATTTAATTGACATACTATACCTTCATGGATTCTGCATCAATTACGATGAGCTGAGGCGGTTCATGACTAGTGATGCAAAAACTGAAGAAAGATTCCAAGGAGGTGTGTTCATTCCAAATGGAATTGTACTACTTCATGCTGGTGGAAATCTCATCCATGTAGGAGATGACAGACATTAACGTAGAGACCACTGATGGAAATACCTTCCATTCAGTGGCTAGAGTTGTATTTCAATAACAGTCTGCCGAAAGTCCAGCATCACAAGAAATATCACTGAAGCTTGGGAAAGAAAAGTAACTTGCACTCCCCAGGCAATCAGAGTCTCTTATGCAGTGTGCAGCACTGGAAAAACCTAGAACACATCCACAGCCAACTCGCCATGAAAAAGTACTTGAGAAAATAAAACTCCTGTCACAAGTGAAAGCTGCCAAAGATCTTTCCTGGTGTTTTTTTTAAGACTACTATCTTGTGATGACGTGCCAATACCAGATGACGTGGATATTGTTCACACTCGAGTGGTTCCGTTTTGGACTGGCTTCAACCACAAGCTTGCCACAAAGAGCACCTACACAGCAGTTGCATATGTACCTATTGTGGATGCCAAACTAGCTGATGTGGCCACAGTCTATACTACAGTGCTGAAATGTAAGGAAATGTCAGCAGCTCTATGCCAGCAGCATGCTGTTCAGGCCATGGATCAACAGCTGTATGCTGTTGCTCAGCAAGTAAAATGGACTCTCCCAAATAAACTTTGTACCAATGTGATTCGCCTGGGTGGTTTTCACATCCGGTGTTTTATTGCATGTATTGGGAAATTTTGGGGAGATGCAGGATTGCTAGACCTTCATGTTGATTCTGATGCGTATGCAGTTTGTACTGCAGATTAAATGCTTGCAGGTAAGCAAGTGAACCATGCTCTACATGGTTTGACTCTAGTATTTGAGGCCCTGAATGCTCTGAAACTTTCTTCATTTGTTAAATGGTGTGAGCAGGGAGGAGGTACCCATGGAGTTCCAGCATTTGTCTGGTAAATGTTGGCCGACTCTCAAATGGTGTTAGAGTCTGAAGACACAGAGTCCTTACAACATGTCAAAGTGCTTGATGATGTTCTATCTCAGCACGTTACCTCTACTAGAGGAATTTCAGACGTGACATCAACAGGACTAACCTGTCTGTCCCACCTCCCACACATCTTGAGTGCCAATCACAGCAGATCTGCTGGCCTCCGCCAGGGATCTAATGCACTGAACACTTGCCCCATCCCCCCGGAGAAGGAGAGCCTTCCTCTGGACGCCCAGTCTCCTATATTCAAGTTCTGGGATAATTTTCTCCAGGTTATGCAGATACTTCTAAATGACCATGCAGAGCGAGAGGGTGATTGGAAACTTCACCTATACACACATCGTGCCATGCTTCCAAACTTCCTTGCTGCAAACAGGCCCAACTATGCCAGGTGGATCCCAGTCTACATTCTGGATATGCTAAAGCTTCCAGAAGTACACGGTGCCTTTGAATCTGGGGAATTTGCTGTGCATCAGACTCCTGGTTCTTTCAATGGAATTTGGAGTGACATAGGAACAGAGAAAACTGGCAAAGACTCAAAGGGCAGCCGTGGGATTGTAGGCCTGACAAGAAAGAAGCCAGCCCTTATCAGATGGACCCTCACATGACATGTCCTGAGTGAATATGCAAAATCTATTAGAGAAAGCAGTGGCCTATCAACAAGTAGTGAAGACAAAGTCCATAAACAAGTCCTTGCCTCTGCACTGAAGAGGGATGAAGAGCATGTTACGGCCTTACCAACATGTCATCAACAACATGACAAACCCATCTGACCTTGAATCACATCCAGAGGTGCTTATCAATGTATCTACTGGACTGCATGTAACATCATATGTAGAAGAGACTCTACTGAAAATAGCAGATGATGATGAACAAATGGAGAGATTTGTGAGAGATGCACTTGATTCTGATGGGACACGTAGCTTCTTCAGCCCAATCAAGAAATCTCATCAAAACATTTGCTGATCTGGCCAAGACCCCCAGCTTTTAGTCTGGCAAGGGAGGGACAATCACAGCAGCTATCAGTCCAGAAATTGTTTTCTACAGAGCCCTGTCCTTAGCAAGATGCAGAGATGATGATATAGTGGCAACTGTGCTTAGTCACCCAATTGGACCTGTGACTATGTCCCTTTTCCATGCTGCTTGAACAATGAGAAAAACATACAAAGCTGAATTAGGGCATCAGCTGAAAGCATCCATGAGCTACAAGGATGCAACAAATAAACCACAGTGTGCATCAGAGATGCCATAGCTGTCATTTAAATGATGGCTGGAGACAAATTCCACACTCCATGAACTGGCTGCTGAGTAACTGAGGCAGGTCCTAAAAGGATTTGACAAAGCTAATCCTGTAATCAAAGGATTTTGACAGATATGACAATAGTAACTCTGTAAAACCTGCAGAAAGACAGCACTGGCCAGTATCTAAGGTTGGATGCAATCAATACCAGGTGAATGGTGGACACCCTGTACCTCTATGGAAAGCGTAGCATCCAATAAGCAGTCACTTGTAAAATTCCTCTGTGAATATGTGGTTCAAACGCACCTGACAGTACAGGAGCACACCCAACACAAACACTCCTCCTTGCTGGAGGCTTTTCCAATGGAGACGTAGCAAAGTCCATCACCAGCAGAACTGCTGAAGAAGCCCAAGACTTGTACAGTACTCAAGAAGTGGACACAAGGATGCTTCTGCATGCTGTCTGTGGAAAATTTCAATATGGCTTTTGGGTCTCTTGGTGTCAAAGAAACCACAGTAATTATGTTACGAGATACAAATGTTTTGGTCTTTGCTGTTCACTACTTTCCAAAAATGGACCACAGATAACATGTGAATAGAAACAGGCATCATTATCAGCACAACTGACAAATGTCGCTTCACATCTGTGCATGCAGTTTGTGATACACTCAACTCCTGACTTCTGCAACATACTTCCTGCTGTACACGTATTAACAGGATGTGACTGTCATTCCTATTTGGCACTGGGAAAAAAAATATGTAATGTCAAAAGAAAGGGCACTTACTGCTTCACAGATCTTGCCAAAATTGGGAGAGAGTGACAAACAAGCCGCAATTTCTGAGGCAAGGAAGTCAGTAGCACTGCTGTATGACCAGAGCAAGAAAGAAAAGGAGACCCCAGAGACCTGAATTGCTTGTGCCTCAATCGAGCCATCAAAAGGGATAAGTCCCTGGCCAAACTCCCACCACATGAAGACAATTTTGAAGAGCATGTCAAAGGAGCCTCTTGACAAAGATTTGGATGTCTTTGCTCATAGGTAAATCAGCGATTGCATCACCATTGCAACGTGGATGGAAAAATGTGGATGATTAACTACTTCCTGTATTCCTCAGGGGCCCAATGGCATCCGAGCTTCTACAAGACCTTATTTATGCCTATACCAGTAGGGGTTGCTGCACAATACACTGTCTGTAGTTGGAACAGTCCTGCCTGCACAGAACTGTGTACATGCCAAGGCAATGAAGACTGTTGTAACCCACACGCACTCGACAGAGATCATGATGAACAAGATGATGATGTTGACTAGAAATGTCACCAGCGCTATTATATTTCAATGATACCTGTACAAATTTATTAGATTTTGTTTTACCTGTTAGATTGTTGTTGTGATGTTTTGAGGTTACAAAGAAATCCTATTTTCAGTCTTGAAATAATACATAGCACCATTAACAGACACAAATACAAATATTTCAAAGTGGTCATTCTAACGTGTTGAGAGTGTCATTGTTTAGCCCTGTTTCTATGGTAATGGCACCACTTGACAGCTCAACATCATACCTCATCTTAGATATAAGCTTTCAAATGATGTACTGTATGATGTGTGTGTGTGTGTGTGTGTGTGTGTGTGTATATATAGAGAGGGTACATTAAGTCAACCAAATTGGTGGTGTCTGCCACTCACCTATGTGGGCCATTAGTCCCTCTCTCGAGACGGTCTGCTCTGGTGTCTGTAGTGCTGCCCTACATCTCCAAGGACTGAACCGTATTTTCAATTTAAGCAAAGTCTGCTTTGAGGTCCTGTTTAAACTCCCGGAACTCCAATCTGAAGTCTCCAAGTTCCGCTCGAATGGCCGCATTAGATGGTTGTGCAGCAGCTGAGATTTCATCAGCCATGTCTGTTTGTGGCGACCTGGTTGAGTCCATGTGCAATTCAGTTTCTTCGGGTGCCAAAATGTCGGTGGTCACTGCTGCCAGTCTTCTCCTGCCCATCTAGCAAGGTAAGCTCCTCTGGAATTATTTTGATTCGTGACAAACAGAATGAGGTAGAAGCTAAATTTAATAGATTGAAGTACAGAGCTCTGATATGTGTGCTGCATCTCAGCTCACCAGAACTGGGGGTCCACAGCCCAGAGCCTTGCCATCCCACCCCCAGACTAATTGCCTTGTCAAGTGAGTCAACGGATTCTTAAGATCACTTTAAAGGCATTTGCTGATAAGCAGGAGAGAGAGAGATAGTGTGGACAAGCACCTACCCCATCTCAAAGTCCCCCAGGAGTCCACAGGGTTCTCAACCTTTCCATCTCCCGTTTGGCTATAGGGTAAGGATCCCTTGATTTGTTAAGGAATGAATGGGAGGGTGAGCTGTTAAGGGGAATCTTGTGGATTATGTTCTGAATTTCAGGTCACAGCTCACAGAGCTTGTGGAGTTTACTTTGGAGCACCTAGCTGCTGCACGGAGGCAGAAGACATGGTATGATCATGGGGCCACAGTTAAGGAGTACCAAGTCGGGCAATGTGTGATAGTGTTCAACCCCATCTGTCAGAACAAATTACAGGCAGCTTGGGAGGGGCCTCAATCAGTGGTAAGGAGGTTGAATGATGTTAATTATGTACTGGAGCTACAAGATAGGAGACACAAACAAACGAGACTACCACGTAAACATGGTGAAACCCTACCATGATAGGGTCAAAATGGTCCTGGTTATGCACAGCTATCCAGAGGAGGAGGAGGCAGAAGCTGACCTGCTGGTGGATGATCTGGGAGAGGTTAAGGGAGAATTCTCAGTGGGTGCTGTCACCCTCTGAGGGGTTGACACCAGCCCAAGCTGTCAAAATGGGTGGGGTACTGCAAATATTTGGTGAAATGTTTATGGGGAAACCGGAGTATACCACACTGGCAGAACACCACTTAGATACAGGGTTATAAGCCCTGTTGAGACAGCCATCCTACAGAGTACCAGAAGGAGCAAGACATGCATTACAAGGGGAGATGGAGGAGATGCTGGCTCTCCAGATGATTCAAGAGTCTAGCAGTCCATGGGTCTCACTGGTGGCAATGATGTCCAAAAAGGACAAGATCATGAAGTTCTGCATTAACTAGTGTAAGTGCAACAGCTGCACGGAGTCAGAAGCACAACCTATGCCCAGCATGGATGAGGGCCTAGAGAGGCTGGGGGAGCCCTTTACCTGTCCACCACAGACCTGACTAATGGCAGGTACCTCTGACCACTGAAAGTCAGAGGGATGTCAGCCTTCATCACCCCATTTAGATTATTCGAGTTCAGGGTAATACCATTCAGAACTAAGAACACGCCAGCTACCTTTCAATGGATAATGGTGCAGGAGACTTCACTCTGGTGTTTGTTTTATTTATTTAAACTGGCAAGTCCAAGGGCCGAAGACCCGTTTACATGGTTGACCAGTATACATAAACAATTACATATTAACAGACCAAAGATAAAAATCATACAGAATTTCTAAACAACCATAAACATATGCAAAACATTCAAATTAAACATTAAGATAATCATTTGCAATCACTTTCCTCATATAAATAGCATTTTAGTTTCATCTTAAAGATATTTAAACATTCAAAAATGGATAGTAAAAAATTAAAAAGGAAGGTAGTGCATATAGAAATGACCTTTGACCTGCCAATGTCATCATCAGTGGGATGGAAAAAAAATGTATATGACCTAGAAAAAAACTACTATGATGTCTAGTGAAAATGGAAGCTAGTAGGGGAGGGACCTTTTCAAAGTCACTTTTTTGGCCAATATACCAAGCTGCAACTTATATCGACAATCAAGGAGAAATAACCCAGCAACCCTTAAAAGGATACAATGATGGGTCCTTGCTGGTATCTGGGGAGAGAATCTAGCAATTAGCTTTAAAAGTACCCTAACTTTAGACAAAAGTTCAGCCCCGGCTGAGTGGTAGAATAATAGTCCACAATTTATTAAAGTAGTTAGGAATCTTTGTGCCAACATTTTCCTAGTAGAAGGGACCAGGAGTGAATTAAGGTGAAAAAGAGCTTTTTGATTAATTTGATGTAAGACTTTTATCTTATTAGAAATAAGGAGTTCAAAAGTTAATCTCTCATCAGCAATAAGACAGAGGTACCTAAATTGTTGCACTTAATCTATTTCCACCCCTTGTGCTGTGACCAAAGATAAGGTACTGTTTTGCTTTAATCTACTCAGTTTTATAAAGAAAAAAGTTTTTTATTTCATTCAGTACAAGCCTGTTCTTCATAAATCAATCATGAACAGCTAAAAAAAAAAATCATATGACAAATTGGCCTGTACCATTTTGAGATCAGCCGCGTTCGTGGGAATCACGCAGGTCATCTGCATATAAAAAAATCTGAGTTAGTGCAAATTGAAGGGAGGAATTAAAAAAAAAGACTGAAGGAAGAGGACACAAAATTGACTTTTGAGGCACACGCAGTGCAACTGAAGCAGGAAGTGAATACTGGCCATGAATTGTTGTCATCCGAGTACGAAAACTCCCGATAACTCCTAAGCCAAACAACAATCCTAAACTGCCTAACGGCAATTAAAAAAAATGGTTGACCAGCTCAAAGGCCATGGTTAGGTTCACGAATGCAGCACCTGTAAGATGGCCCTTATCAAGTGCCATCTGAACAGTCATTGACATCTACAGTTAGACTTGGGGGGGGGGCGCGGATATCACGTCAGGCATGTGACTGAGGTGTTCAGATGACTATAGGATGTTGGGATGAGTCTCGAGGCACAGAAGTGCCAGACAGGAATGCCAGAAGTGTCATACCTTGGGCACAGAGTGGGTAGTGGATACATCTGGTCTAAGCCAGGGAAACCAGAGTCCATCCAGGGATGGGCAATACCCATGACCAGGAGAAAAGTACAGGCTTTCTAGGAATGGCAGGGTACTACTGTTCTGTTCATGCTGAATTTTAAGCAGCATGGCCAAACTCTTGTCCAGTCTCTATCAGGAAGAAAATGCCAGAAAATGTTCAGGGGATGTAGACCTTGATACCACATTCCGTCAGCTGAAGGAGGCATTGTGTCAAGCACCTTCATTCGCCAGCCTGGACTATTCTCTTAGGCTCACTGTGCACTTAAGATGCATGTGATCGTGGGCTAGGTGGGGTTCTGAGCCAAGTTACACACTTGGGAGAGGAACAACCAGTTGTGTACGTGAGCAGTAAACAGCTGCCCAGAGAGGAGGCCTAGGCCATAAAAGAGAAGGAGTGTCTAAGGATTATTTGGGCTTTGCAGAAGCTGCAACCTTATTTGTCTGGGAGGGAGTTCTCCTTGCTTACTGATCACTACTCCCCTTACGTTGTTACACAGGACCAGTGTACACAACTCAGAATTGCTTAGGTGGAGCCTGGCGCTGCAGTCCTATAATATTGACATCAGGCACCACAGCGGGTCAAAGCACGGCAATGCCAACAGGCTGTCCAGACAGTAGTCGCTGCCCCCCCTCTTTTTTTTTTCAAAGTAGGGAAGACACTAGGATAAACTTATGTGGGATTCACCCAGAGAGTGAACGGAGGGCACAGCAGTGGGAGCCAGCTGGCTCAGACAAAAAAAAAATCCAACATAATTTATTGCTGCTAAAGGATTGGTTTTCTTTTCTCCTGGGGGGTGGGAATGTAACAATTTGCTAGGCATACCCGGTACTGCATTTTTCTTTTATTCAATTCTTTCTGCATGGGTATCAGTTACAATTTAGCAGCTGAAGGGCCCAAATTCATATTCCTGGAAAAAGTCGAGATGTTTATTACACACACAGACCAACTGGCTCTGAAGGCAATTACCACCTCTGCTGTTCTGTGCCATGGCAGGACCCCTAGACAATTAATGGGAGAGCTTCAAAGGGGAACATGTCCTTCATGGCAGAAAACTAATAGCTAACCAGACATCCCTGCTGAGCTAGACATAACTTGGGACAAAAAAAAATATGTATTTGTATACAGGAAGTCCTGAAGTCCAGATCAGACCAGTTTCCCAAAAGTATCAGCTCTCAAGTCACAAAGAACTAGTTGGGAAGTGATGTCACAGGATATGTGTCCTGAGAGTTGGGGTGGGGGGAAGTACAGTTATGCAAGAACTTACCATAACAGAAGATCTTTGAGAGAAGCTCTTGCAGTAGGTATTCACATATAGAACTAAGCCGCCAGGCGTCAGGACCACACGGAAAAACTTCTAGCTAGCAGTCTCTAGCGGGGGACAGCCCCATCAGGTGATCGACATCAGCCAATGTGATTATAAAGGGACGGTCCCCCACGCTCACCTTCCATTTCTTTCCTGCCAAAGGCCAAAAGAGGCATGACTAGAGAGAAGAGGATATGCCCCCATGGAAGACAGAAAAAGAAGAAAACTCAGGGGGACAGAGGGAGGGAAGGCAATACCTACTGCAAGAGCCTCTCTCGAAGATCTACTGTTACGGTAAGTTTTTACATAACTGTACTATTTTACTTCAAGAGGGCTCTTGCAGTAGGTATTCACATACAGTACTGAGTCCCAAGCAGTCTGGAACAAAGAAATACGGGAGGAGGATAGTCATCCACAACTGATATAAATCAGGGCTGAGCAGGTCTCATGATAGGAGGCCCTGTAGGACAGCCAATCCAAAGCCTGCTGTACAGTGAGAGGCAATGTCCAAACTGTAGTGTTTCATGAAGGTGAGCGACTCGCTCTGGAAAACTGCGTGCAAAACTAAGCTTGAAAAGGACTGGTGCATGTTTAGGAGGGCACGGAACAACTGCACTCAAGATGATCAAAGAGGCCAAGGCTAGCTATTACCGTGCTGAACTTGAAATTGCCCCAAACAACCCTTCTAGATTTTGGAAGACAAAGACTTATGTCATACCACTGAAAACTACCTGCAAAACTTACGTCTGGCAATTCCAATATCTCTGATTGACCATCCATCCTTGTTGCTCTCAATGATCACTTCACAACTGTAGGGCTTGCCTTTGACAACTCACCTGCTTGTTCCTTATGCTCAAAACTTAGTGCACAAGACCATGAATCCATCGACCCCAAACCATCCTTCATGTTTCAGCCTGATACTCTGAAAGAGGTTGAAGACCTCATACTACAACTGGATCCCCAAAAAGCGCTGGAGCAGATTCTATAGACCCGTATTTCATAAAGATTGGTTACCAAGTTTTAGCTGTGCCAATCACACATCTCTAACTTATCTCTATCCTTGGGCACCCTACCTCCCATTTGGAAAACAGCCCATGTCATCCCTATCTTCAAATCTGGTGACCCACGTGACCTAAACAACTACAGGCCAATTTCTCTTCTTCCAATACTGTCCAAGTTACTGGAGAAAACTGTGAATACCCAGCTAAAGAACCATTTAGAATCCAATAGCCTGCTAAACCCATTGCAGTCAGGCTTCGGAGTTCACAATACAATCACAGCTCTTGTCAAGGTGACCAACGACTGGTAATGGGACCTAGATGATGGGAACCATCTGTGCAGTATTTCTGGACCCAAGTAAGGCCTTTGATACTGTGCACCATAGCTTACTTCTCTCTTCCCTTCTGAACACTGGCCTGGACCAACTTTCCTTGAGCTGGTTTGCCAATTACCTACAGGCCGGCTAGAGCAAGTAAAAGCCGAAGGCTATTTCTCACCTCTCAAACCTCTTCTGCGAGCAGTGCCCATGAGTCCATCCTGGGACCTTTGATGTTTGCAATCTACATCAATAATATTGATACGAGCATAAAAGAGGCCAATATGCACCTATTTGCTGACGATACAGTGATGTACATAAACAGACCAACACCTGAAGTTGCATACTGTGACCTCCAATCTGACTTCAACCTGCTGCAGATCTAACTCCTAAAACAAAAGCTGCTTTTAAATGCTAAAAAAAATTAAAGCAATGCTATTCTTGCCCTATATTTAGGCTCCAAACCCAACCAACTCTGGATCTTTTCAACCGATTACTACAGTACTTGGTGAACCATTAGAATATGCAATAAACTTCAAATACCTGGGAGTCTGGACTGACTATCAACTATCCTTCACCTACCATATCAAAGAACTGACATAAAAACTAAGAGACTTGGACTATTTTTTTGGATCAAACACCTTACTAAAGAAGCCAAGATGAGGTTGGTCCAAACTACCTTCCTTTCACTGATAGATCACGCTGACCTCCTCTATAGCCAGGGTCCTACCGCAATGCTTACCAAGCTTGATACACTCTACCATAGAGCACCAAGGTTCATCACTGGCCTTCCCTTCTCAACACACCACTGTTCCCTATATGTGGCTGTGGGGTGGTCTTCCCTACCCAATAGACGCCAAAGAAATACTGCACTTTGGACTTAGAGCTATTACAAAAAACTGCCCCAGTACATTTTTGACTGCCTTCCACTAAGTTTGGTAAGTACCTATGCACTAAGTACCACCACCACCTCTATCTTGCTGAAAGTACCAAAGGTACAAATTACGCTTTGGTAGGGCTGCCATAAGTTATGTGCTGCCCATTCTGTGGAACAAGTTGCAAAAAACATTGAAACTCATCATTCCTACCAACCTGTCCATCTTCAAGACTCTATATGCTCGTTCATTTAAGGAATCCTGCAAATGCTTTCCTCGTCTCTAATCGTCCCATTTGCTATAGGTAGTGCACTTCTATATCCTATCTGGCTTCTTTGCTTCCACCTCTGCCCACTTGTTCCCTTCCATCTTCTCACCTTTAGCTCCTAAACACTATTTTTGGTCATTGTGCTGTTACCTAAATACTTTTGATTCTCACAGCCATGCATCATTGCCCTACCTACCACTAATTAGGCAGGAACAGTAATCTATGCTTGCTGAAACATATACCCAGTTTCAGCACCTTGGCCCCTAACGGCTTAATACTCCCTACACTTACTGCCCTTATACCTTTTTTCGCCCTCCCCCTTCCCACCTTCCTTATTGCTTTCAAGGTACTTTGCCCCCTCTTCACCTGCTGTGCTTTCCTAGTCCTATTTTTTTTTTTTTTGATTGCTGGAGATATGTTGTGGACATCTGCTGTAATATACCTGTAATTATGCTTATATATCTTGTGCTGGCTCTTGTGTATATACTGTCATCATTTATCAAATGCGTTGTACTCACCAATACTATCGCTTTCTAGTTGACACTCTTTCTGAATATTGTAACCACTGTAAACTTTGATGTCTTATTTGTACTGTACACTGATCTCGAAGCTATCCAGGTCCATCTTGAAAATGAGTTTTGCTCAATGATGGTCGCCTGGTTAAATAAAGATTTGATTGACTGATGTCCAAGTTGCAGCTGCACAGATGTCTGCCGCTGACACGTTCCTGAAACAAGCAACAGAGACAGCTACCCCTCTAGTGGAGTAACCTCTGACCTGACCCAGCAGGGTCTTGTCATACTTGTCATGACAAAGTGATACAATTCGCTAACCACTTAGACAGGCATTGCTTGGAAACTGCATTGCCATCTTTTTTGTGTACGAAAGAAAAATAGTTCATCCATTTTTACTGAGATCCTTAGTCCGATTGGTGTAGTATCTCAAGATTCTATGTACATCCAGAGTATGCAAAAGATACTCTCCATGATTGGAGTGGTCTATGAAAAAGGCCGGTAACTCAATGGATTGGTTCAGCATAGACTCAGCCACTACCTTAGGAAGGAACTTGGGATTGGTGTGCATAGCCACTTGTTCCTTGTTAAAAATCAGGTATGGGATTTTATACATCAAGGCTTGGAGCTCGGATATTCATTGAGCCGAAATAATGGCCACCAGAAAAAGCATCTTCCAAGAAAGAAACTTTAAATCTGCCTCTGTTGCCGGTTCAGGGGGGGGGGGGCAGTGTGAGCTTCTCCAGGATAAAATTCAGGTCCCATGGAGGGGCAGGAGTATGGATAGGGGACCTGAGATGGAGAACCCCTTTCAGGAAAGTCTTATATTTGAGCAAAAGACCTGTCTCCAAAGGGAATGTGGTAGGCTGAAATTGCTGCCATATGAAGCTTTAAAGAGGAATGACTGAGACCCAGATCAAAGAGGTCTCTCATGTAATCCAAGACTTTGTTATCTGGGCACGAAAAGGGCTCTAAATTCTTAGAGCTCACCCAGAAGGAAAACCGTTTCCACTTCATAGCGTAGGTGGATCTCGTGGAAGGCTTTCTAGCCTCCGCCAAAATGTCTGCCACCACAGGGGAGACTGAAGTGTGCCTTGCCTATGTCTGAAGGAGCCACGCGTGGAGATGAAGTGATCCGAGACCTGGATGAACCAGGGACACCTAATCCTGGTTCAACAATTGTTGAGACAGAGGAAGAGGAAGTGGAGGCTCCTCGGAAGACTGCTGCAGAAGAGAAAACCAAACATGCCTGGGCCAGAAGGGAGCAATGAGGATCATTCGTGCCCCCCCTACCCAAAGTTTGTTCAGCACCCTCAGAATCAAAGGAATGGGAGGGAAGGCATAAACAAATCTGTCCCTCCAACAGGGAGACAGTGCGTTCTGCCAGAAAACGTCTTGCCCTGTAGCAAGCGAGCAAAAGGTGGGAAGCTTGGCGTTGTCCGGGGAGGCGAAGAGGTCCACCTGAGGAGTTTCCCCACTGTCGAAAAATATTGTTTACAACCTTTTGATCTAGTTGCCATTCATGGGACCTGGCTGACGAGTGGCTGAAAGCGTCGGCCAGAGTATTTTCCACTCCTGGAACATGAAACATGGTCAGGTGAAGGCTGTGCTGGGTTGCCCAGTACCAGACTCTCATCACCTCCCGGGATAGAGGGTAGGAAAGAGTGCCTCCCTGCTTGTTGAGGTACCTGACTATGCACATGTCTGATTGAACCAGAAGATGACTGGGAAGAAGAGCCTGTGGAGAATAGAGGACTGCCCTCAGCTCGAGCACATTGATGTGAAGCTTCTGCTTGAGATGAGACCAGCTGCCCTGTGTCTTGTGAGACCTCAGGTGGGCACCCCAGCCCTCCCCTGATGCGTCCGTTGTCAGAGTCTGGATTGGAGGGTTGATGTAGAACGGGACCCTCAGACTGAGGTTCTCCTGAACCATCCACCACTGCAAGTCCCCGATCATGGGATCCAACATTAGCATCTCGTGATCTAGGTCATCCAGAGTTTGTCCCCACTGCAACCAAAGTGTCCATTGGGAGAGACTCATGTGGAGCCGAGCTAAAGGAGCCATTGGAATGGCAGCCGCTATGATCACGAGAAGGCAAAGGACCTTCTTGGCTCCTATCCACCTGAGGCCGGACAAGAGACAAGTGTGATTCTGAAAAGTCTCTACCCTGTCCAGGGGCAAAAAGGCTTTGCCTAGGGTTGTGTCCAGCACTGCCCCTATAAACTGTAGACATTGGCAAGGTACCAAATGGGACTTGGCCTGGTTGATGGTTATACCCAGGCTGGTGAAAACCTGCAGGGTAAGGGAAAGGGAGTACAGGAGTTCCCCTCTGGATGGGGCCGCTAACAGCCAGTTCTCCAGGTAAGGGAAGGCCTGCAGTCCCCGAGTACGCAGGTGGGCTGCCACCACCACCAGGCATTTAATAAACACATTTGGGGGGGGCCAAAGAAAAAATCAAATGGGGGTCTTGAACTGGTAGTGGGCCACTGAAAACGAAACTTAAGGTATTTGCAGTGGAAAGGGCATATGGGGATATGGAGGTATGCATCCTGCATATCCAGAGCACATAGCCACTGTCCTGGCCAAAGCACTGGAAGAAGGCTCTAAAAGGAGACCATTCTGAAACGCTTGTATTCCACAAACTGATTTAGGAAGCTGAGGTCTAGGATAGGTCTCAAGTCTCACGTCTTCTTTGGTACCAGGAAGAAATGACAATAGTAACCGGTCCCCCCAAAGGGGGGGTGAGGACGGGTTCTATCACTGCCTTCAACAGAAGAGACTGGATTTCTGCTAGTACCAGAGGAAAATGTTGTGGGGAGTAAGATGACTGAGGGGGTGGTCTGCGAAGTGGTTTCTCGTGAAATTATCGAGTGTCCGGCTGATATTAGCCGGAGCACCCAAGCATCTGCTGTTATCCTCTCCCAACCCAGTAGATGACAGGAGAATCTCCCCCCACCAGTTCCTCTGGAATGGCCAGAGGGAGAGGCAGGGAGTCAGGAAGTGGAGGGCAAAGCAGCAGCCGAAGCTCTGGAAAGGTTTTTTACTGGGGCAGCTTTGGATGCTGAAGGGGCTCTACGCTTGGGGAATTTAGCCTGTGTTTGCTTCCGTTTTGGACGGTTTTGGCATCAAAAGGAAAACCGCTACCCTTGAGAGGGTCTGTACAAAGTCTGAACAGACTTAAATGCAGTACCCCTTTCCTGTAGTTCTGTTATGATATCCTTAACATCGCCCCCAAACAGCACTGAACCCCTGAAGGGAGCATCCCGGATGGCAGTCTGCACTTCAGGGACCAATCCTCATATGTGGAGCCAGGCATGACATTGTAAGCCTACGGCAAAAGCCAAGCTCCTACCTGCCGTGTCCACCCCGTTGTGTGTGGCAAGTAACATAAGCCTACAGGCTGAACGCGCGAAACAGACAAGGTCTCCCAGTTCCTGTTTGGTTTGCGAATCAGGAAGGGAGTCCAGTTTTGCTTCTACCTTACTAAGGAGAGATTTCTGGTAATCCCCCATGTGGCCAATGTAGTCAAGGACCCTTATACCTAGGGTCGAAGATGCATAGATCTTCTTCCCATACTGGTCCAGAAGCCATGACTCCTTGTCAGGGGGAGACGAGCTGAGGTGTTTCAGGTTGGCGGAACGGCTGTGAGTGGCGCTAATCGCCACCAAATCCATCTGGGGGTTAAAACTAATAAAGTCTTTACCCGCTGGAGCCTGGTAAAGCCTATCCACCTTCCTAGGAAGGGGGGGCTAACGAGGAAGGTTGTTTTCAAATAGTGGAAACAAAATCTGTGTGAGGCTCTATCCAGGGTGGAATCAGTGTAGGAGCAGTTTCTGGCAGATCCAGATGGGCAGCAAGTTTTTTATGCAGTGGATCTGGCTCCGCTGATTGCCACTGACAGGTGTCCTAGATTTTTCTTAGCAACTCCAGAAAAGAAGGATCCTCTGGAAGGTCTTTCAGCCTGGAATTTTCTGTAGTATGTGGCTCATCCCCAGGATCAGAGGGCTCTGAGCCAGAGTCAGAGTCAGATGGCTCTGAAGAGGAAGACTCCCTGTTGGGGGGTGGAATAACCCCTCTGGGGGTAGCCTGGGGGTGCATCTCCTCCCCAAACAGAGTCAGATGGTTCTCCTCTGGTGTCAGGTAAAGGGGGAGGGGTCTCCTGTTGCCAATGTAAGGGGTCCAGCATAGGAACTGGCGTCAGCAGATGACTTTCAACCTCCCTGGTGAGCTGGGCCTCGGCTTCTGCCCACCAGGAGGCCAAGACCTCCTTCAGGTCTACGGTGGCTGCGAGGTGGCAGGAGGGAGGGAAGGGGCTGGGAGCAGGTGGTGGGAAACCCGTAGTATGAGTATCCATAGCCCGACAGTGGGTGGCCTGGTGTCAGGTATTGAGGCGTCGGGTGCTGCGGCGTCGGATGCTGGGGAGCCAGGTACTGTGGCGCCGGGTATTGCAACATTGGGAACTCTGGCACCAGGAGCTCTGACAGAGCAGAAGGACCTGGCGTCGGTCCTGCAGGTGGACCAGACGGTGAGGGCATTGGGCCCGGAGTAGGATGATCCACGGAAGGGTCAGATAGCCCCGACGGTGGATTGGGTCCTCTGTCAGGCAACAAGATACCGGAGGAAGGCATCTGAGAATCTGGCGCCGGGGGGAGGGGCACCCCTGATGGCAGTATCCCTGTATCCTCGACCCCGGCCAGGGAAGGAGGAGAAGAATGCCCGGGGGGTGCCTGAGGGGACGGGGATCTCAGAGGGCAATGTTATGATACGCTGCGGCCAATCCCGGATGTTGGGCATGCCATCAGAGCCTGACGTGGGTTCGCTGGCTGAGTGGTTGTCAGAGGGGCCAATGACCGGCTTAGCAGCAGTGTCCGGGCAGACATCGGCAGGGCCGGCGTCCGGCTTAGCAGGCTCACTGTCCAGAAGGCCATGAGGGAGGAGCGGCCTTAATGGAGAGGAACAGGCTGGGCTGTCATCAGCAGCACCAGCAACCGACTTAACAGCCTTGTCCGGGTAGACGTCGGACGGACTGGCGTCTGACTTACCGGACCCACTCTGATGGGAAGGCCGAGAAGGAGGAGCAGCCTTAGTAGGAGTGGAGGCCTCCTCTGCCCCAGAGGCTCCCGACGAGCCTGAGCGCGAGCCCACTGGGAGGGGGAGATGCCACCTTGGTAGCCACCAAGACAGCTGTCGAGGATAGTTCCCCAGAGGGGCAGATAGCTTGAGGGCCACGACTCCAGCCGAAGTTGCGGCAACTGTGGATGACGAGTGCCGGTACTTCTCTTTGTCTCTTTTCTTTTTGTGGCCTTCAGGGGAGGGGGACGCCTGCCTACGTTTTTTCAATTTTCTCCATGAATGCCATTTTCTTGAGTAGGTGGGCTTCCAGGGACTGCTGCCTCCGTTTTCGGGTAGCTAAACTGAATTTCTGGCACTGTTGGCACTCCTCCACGTGGTAGTCCGGCTCCAAGCAGAAAAGGCACAAAGAATGGCTGTCCTTATGAGGGATCTGGGAACTGCATGAGTCGCACTTGTTTATATGTGAATTGGAGGGTGTCGTGGATGACACACAGCAGAAGTTGAAAATTATCAAAACTACGAGAAAAATGCAAGTTAGGCTGAAAAGCGATAACTTTTAGCTGAAAAAGGCGAGATGAACAAGCACTGTTCTACCGCGAGGAACTTCCACAAGCAGACGGCGGTAAAGAACTGGAAGACGGGCATGGGGGCCTGCCCCTTTACACCGATGTTGGCTGACAACGATCACCTGATGTGGGGACGGTTCCCTGCCAGAGACTATTAGCTTGAAGTTTTTCCGTGGGGTCCTGATGCCTGGTGGCTTAGTCCTATATGTGAACACCTACTGCAAGAGCCATCTCGAAGTAAGATCTGGTTTTTGGAAAAACCTTGTTAACCAGAGTTCGGTAAAAGCAAGTCAGGCACTGGTATGGGACTCCAAACACCAACCATACCTAAGGTTCAAGTCTGCCCTGATTCACCAAAGTGTCCTGTGTTGTAAGCAGTTTTATTTTGCTAAATAGAGGAGGGGGAGGATAGTTTTCTTTCTCTGTTTTACCTTAATGTTAAAAACCATTTTCTTCTTCTTTCTGTAGGATTACTGTTCCCCATAGTCTTTGGGTAGTATCTTGTATTATATGTATACATATCCAAGTATTTAAAATAAGTATTTTTTATATACTGTACTTCATGCTTCTGCAGTCGAGTCCTTTGAGGTAAAGACAGCTGATCTACAACTAACAAAAAACATTTCAGCCTCTTAAAAGATGGCTACAGTCAGTCTTTTATTCTGCCTCTGAAGAGATGGCTACAGTTACCTTCTTTTGTTTCTTACGTAAAGTGTTCTCAGATGTGACAGAGAGGGGTAGGTTATTTGACCTTGAGCAAGGAACGCTGCAGTGGCTCTGGATGATTCAGACCTAGAGATACCCCAAGAAACTGTGTATGCTAAGTGGTGGGAGCTAACTGAGGACCCTTGAGGACATCTGAAGGGTTTGAGAATGCTTCTAACAGTCGCAGGTTGAGTCTGGAGAGACCTGTTTGCCACATTCCTAGGAGAAAAAAGTCAATAAGATTTTCTTTAGTGACAGGTGACTCTTACCTCTGCCATGACCATGTCCTGGCACTTCTTGATATACTTTCCTTCTGTTTTAACAATGGTCTGGAGAAATTTGATGTACTGGACATTCCTGCCATGAGTCTCTATGCAGTGTACAAAATGCTGGACAACTCGCTCATTGATTTCACTGCAGAGCTGGAAATTGTTCATGAAGATGTGCTGCATGGTCACGGCCTCCAGGATCTGACAAGTAAGAAAACAGTTATTTTGTGCTGCTTCACACTGATAACATTACTATTTCCCAATGAAAAACACGTTACCAATAGAAGAGAGGTTACTCACCTGCAACCATTCATCTACTACCAGGATTCAGTTCACATCCACATTTAAGCAGTCTTCAGTGTGCATCCTCAGCCTTAGTAAGTCTTCAAGCTTAAATCCTCCTATCGCCCAACCACGTGAGCATCTGGGTCTGCCTCTTTGCACTCAGATCTGCACTCTGGATCAGGAATCTAAAGGAAGCCTTGCCAGGGGAAGTAGAATGGGTCATGTGGATGTGAACCGAATACCTGTATAAGAAAGTACAGTTGCATGCTTACTGTAACAGGAGATCTTCGAGGGGTATCTCTTGCAGCAGGTAATATACTTGGGTCGTCACCAGAGCGTGCTCTTGTGCATGGCAGCTTTCTTCTAGCACTCTTTTCCTTGGGGCCGCCCACACACATCATCATCTTGCACCTACATAAGAGTGGGCGGACCCAAGCATCCTCAGTTCCCCGTCTGATTCCGCTTGCTAGGCAACAACTGAGGGAGAGCCGAGGTACCTTAGGTATCCTCTGTGTGTATATATTATATATATTTGGATTAGCAGTTCTCTTAGAGAAGGAGGGGGATGGAGGGAGGGATCGTACCTGGTGCAAGAGCTACCCCTCAAAGATCTACAGTTACGGTAGGTACTCAACTGTACTGTCTTCCACAGGGATAATCTCTTGCAGCAGGTAATACATTTGGGATGACTCCCAAGCAGTAAACCCAGGAAGGGCGGAAGAGTTATGCTAGAAGGCCTTGTAGGACAGTGTGGCCAAAGGCCATCCTATGGCGAGAAGCAACGTCCAAGTTGTAGTACTTCATGAAGGTATGTACTGTGGACCATGTGGCTGCATTGCAGATATCCATGATAGATGTCCCTTTGAAGCAGGCCACTGTAATCGTCATGGGTTCGGGCAGAATGGTCAGGAACACATCCTGGTAAGGGCTTGTTGTACTTCTTAAAACAAAAAGGTTATGCAATTTGCCAACCAGTTGGAGAGGGTCTGCTTAGTGACCGGGAAGCCTTCCCTGGTTGGGGCAAAAGTAACAAAAAGTTGAGGCGTCTTCCTGAAAGATTTGTCACGATTTATATATCATCTCAAAATGCGATGAACATCTGAAGTGTGGGAGATATTCTTCTGAAATAGAATGCTCAGGGAAGTAGACTGGCAGTTCTATAGACAGATTTAAGATCTGCTCGGAGACCACTTTAGGAAAAGAGGGAACGGTACGAAGGGACACTCCGTCCTTACGGAAGATTAAGTAAGGTTCCCTACACATTAGGGTATGCAGCTCAGATACTGTATACGATCTGAAGTGACAGCAACTAGTGATAAGTCTATAGTTTTGCCACACTTCCATATTAATAATGAAGGGCTTTCTACATGGGATTATTGTGGGGGTTATTTTAATGGAATGTGGTTTGGTATATCTGAACGCTAAATTTCAGGGTCATGGGTCGGGGGCCAACAAGGATTGTGTGAGTTTTTCTGAAACTGAATTTTGCTTCTCTAATGGTTTATTGAATTTTACTGCCTATAGCTCACCTAATATCAATAGTTTGGGTTTACTTGAAGAGAGAAAATATGTATGATATAGGTTACTATATTAGAACTAGTCTTGTGACCCCTTCTTTCTTGTCATTGAGACATTTGGAATTGTCTGGGGATGTAGAACTCAACCCAGGCCCTTTTGTAACTTTCAGCTCCCTATATGGTATGCCCCCAAAAAAAAAAAAGAGTTACATGTATATTAAATGCCAGGACATTAAAAAAAAAAAAAAAAAAACAGAGGTTGAGGCTTTCTTGGAACAAAATGACCCAGACATTTTGTGTATAACAAACTTGGTTGAAGCCTTCAGAGCATGGGAAACTTTACCAAATTGCTGGTTTTAAAGTTTTGAGGAGAGAAAAGGTGGGTAAAAAAAAAGGGAGGTGAATACTAGTATACTAAAGTGGGGCTAGACGTAGTTGAATATATACCAGAGTAAAGTTTTAATACAGAGTGTGAAATACTTTTGTTCACGTGATACTTGGCAGATGTTATAAATTTTACAATTTGTACGATATACAATCCCCCACAATTAGCTAAAGAGATTGACATGTTGGAATTTTTTAGTTCAGAAAGTAGATCTGGGGATTTACTAATCCTTGGTGATTTTAATGTAAATTGGATCCCTAGCATCAATCCAGAAGTAGAATCACTTGTGTCTAATGCAGGATTTGTACAGATGATTACTAATTATACTAGAATGAACCTGGTTAGTCAAAATCACACTATAGTGGATTGGATACTTACTAATAATCCTCAAAGGACTGTTGATAAAGGTACTCCCCCGATGTAATGAGTGAACACCTTGCAGTATTCTGTATTTTGAGGTGTAACATTCCAAAACCTCCTCCAAAGCTTATATCCTATATGAAATTTCCACCTTCTATCCCTCATGAACTCGAGCAGGAATTAAATCTTGTACATTGGTCATATCTGGATGCAATTCCAGAAGTGGATTATGCAGTGGATTTCTTTACAAAAAGCTTGGCACACCTACAGAATAGGTTTTTTTTTCCGTTTAAAAGTCGTAGAGTCAGAGATGCAGTGAATCGTTGGATCACTCCAGCTTTATATCAGATTATAAAAGAGCATAATACTGCTTGAAATGTTTATAAAAAGTCCAATATGGAGACTTATTTTAATAATCGCCAGCTGTGTAATTTATTTAAGGCAAAATAAAGGCTGAGTAAGTCTGAATATCACATGTCCAAGCAACAAACTAAATAACCCTAGAAAATTTTGGAATGCAATCAAAGATATAACAGCCCCTAGTGACAGGAATCTCTAATCTTATGACTATAGATGGTAATTCTACTTCTGATTCTGTTAAAATTACTAAAGCATTTTTGGTAAAATTTACAAATATAACTTCTTATACAAAGGAGTTTATTTCTAGCAGTCAGGGTCCTTTCTGTTCTAATGGAGCTGGAAAAAATCCTATAGCTTTTTATTTTCATTTAATAAAGCCCAGGGATGTTTTTAAATATTTAAGACAACTTTCTCCTAATAAAAGCTCTAGCCCGGGGGAACTTGAAGTAAGGTATCTGAAACTTGTAGCTGACTTTATATATATTCCACAAATGAAAGATTTTAATTTATCGCTGATTACAGGAGAGTTTCCCACTCGGAAAAATAGTAATTAAACCCATTTTTAAAGGTGGTATTGCAACAGAGATGGACAATTATCATCTTATCTCTTTGTTGCCTGTTATGGGTAAGCTACTTGAAAAAGTTGTTAAATCAACAGATGGTTCCGTTTCTCGACTCCGGTGGCCTCCAATCCCCTGAGCAGCATGGTTTTCATAAACATCATGGAATGGGAACAGCCTTTGTCAGGCTCATGGATCACACAGGTAGAGCCATGAATGGTAGAAAGCTCACCGGTGTTGTATACATGGACCTGTCAAAGGCCTTTGATATCGTTATCCATCAATTGCTGCTGGGGGAGGTTGGAGAACATCGCAGTCAGAAGCTCACTACTGAGGTAGTTTTCACAGCTATTTGACTAACAGATCACTGCGGGTTTGCTACCAAGGAGTTATGTCCAATAGTAAGATGCTGGAAGTTGGAGTGCCACACGGGGTCCATTTTGGGGCCCCTGTTATTTTCCTTATACATAGATAAGTTACCATCTCATTTGACACATACAGAAATTTTGATGTATGCTGATGACATTATACTCTGATAGTTCACCCTCAGTGGAAGAGAAAGAGGGAAGTTTAACTGCTGATTTTCAGGCATTAGACTAGATTAAAAAACCTCACCTACTCTTGCATAAAAAAAAAAAAAAAAGTATGCTTTTTGGTTCTAAAAATAGATTGAATAAATGTACATCTCTTGAAATTGTTAGCCGGGGGACTGTTATTGGAGCAAGTATTCCAATTTAGATACTTAGGGATCTTATTGGATCCCTGTTTATCGTACACTTTGCAGGTAAGAATCATCTGTAGAAGTATTAATCAAAGATTGGGTGCATTATTTAAATTACAGAACCTGCTGTCTAGAGATGCCAGATTTACTATAGCCAGAAGTGTGCTGTTGCCGATATTAAACTACAGCTCACTTCTGTTTTCAAATCTGGCAAAGTCCAAGACTACACTTCTTACAACTACCTTTCATGCATTCTGTAGATTTGCTTTAAAAGTCCTGTTTTGGACACACCATTGTAACCCCTATTCTTTGACAGCCTGGTTCCCACCTGGCTTACAGTCTCAATATAGTTTAATTTGTTCAATTCATAATACTCTGGCTCTGGGTCCAGTCTCTCCTTTATTTGGTTTACTGAATATAAAAACCTCAGACAGGAACCTGCATTCTGCTAAATCTATATGGTTGGTTCTGCCTAAGACCAAATTAAAACTGGGAATGCACACATTTTCTAATTATGGACCAATATATTGGAATAAACTACCCTCTCCCTTGCAGCAGGTAGTTAGCCAGGAATCTTTTAAATTGACTGTTAAACAGTATTTTCTAGGTATGTTGAACTGTGACTGATATTAACTATATTATTGTATTGTTTCTTATATATGTTGTACTGTAGAACTGTTTGTATTATCAACTTGACTGTGCTGTATTATGGTCCCGGGTCTCATTTGAAAACGGGCCTTGGCTCATGTTTATTCGGTAAACAAAAGTTTAAATAAATAAAACACTAAGAATAATGTCTTCCAGGTTAGGAAGCAGAAGTTGCAAGTAGCCACAGGCTCAAAGAGGTTAAGGGTCAGCTTTTCCAATAGGGAATTCAAGTCCTATGGAGGGATGGGCCATCTAATAGGAGGTGTGAGGTGTAACATACCCCTTAGAAACATCTTGGCAAGGTGATGTTGAAAAAGTAGTCTCCTTTCTAAAGGTTCATGAAAGGCTGAGATAGAGGCCAAATGGACTTTGAGAAGCAGCTCAAGCCTGTCACAGTGAGCGAAGCCACGTAGTTCAATATCTCAGTCAATGGACATAAATAAGGATCCAGGAAGTGTCCCATATGGAGAAGTGTTTCCATTTGGCATTATAGGTTTCCCTGGTAAATGGTTTGCCTGAGGCCAAAAGAATGTTGGCCACTGGTGAGGAGACTTGAAGGTAGGCTATGAAAGTGTCTTCAGGAGCCAAGCGTGAAGATGTAGTGACTTCAGGTTGGGGTGAAGGAGAGTTCCCTGATCCTGTGTCAACAGGTCTGGCCTGATGGACAACAGGAATGGATCCGCCACTGAGAACTGCTGAAGTAGGGGAAACCACACCTGCTGAGGCCACAGAGGAGCTACATTAAAGTCCATTGCAGGAGTGGGATGGGGTGGGGAAGCAAATAAGAAGAGTTCTGTCCATGGTTGGGACAGGGCATCGTTACGTCCCTTTTTGTTTGGGATAATGGAATCGTTTCTGGATATGCGGTGATCGACAAGGGAGGCAAAGAGGTCGAGGTGAGGGTTCCCCCACAACTGAAAGACCATCTGAAGAACTCTGCAATGAATTGTCCATTCGTGCAACTGAGAATGTCGGCCAAGGTATTGTGGCGTCCCAGCAGATGACAGGCAATCAACGATAGATGTTGAAGTATGGCTTCCTGCCAAACCACTATTGTTTCCCTGCAGTGTGGGATTTGGTGCCTCCTTGTTTGTTCAGTTAATACACTACTGAGGTGTCCAACTGGATCAGTAGGGGTCCCAGGATGAGGTGGGGACAAAAAGCCTGAAGAGCAAGGTGGACCGCTCTCATTTCCAGTATATTTATACGAAGAGGGATGGAGTACCGAGGCCACCTGCCCTGGGTCACGTAAGGACCCAGATGTGCCCCACAGCCGGAGGAAGCATCCGTGGTAATCTGCTGGGGAGGAGGGGACTGAAAGATCATGCCTTGAGATAGGTTGGCATGATAGTTCCACCAGTCTAGGGCTGATCGTAGAATGGGAGTGACTTGGATTTTGTCCTTGAAATCTCCTGTTTTTTGCCTCCACTGATTTTGAAGAGTCCACTGGATTGGTCTCATGTGTACATGGGCAAGGCCACCATAGGGATGGCTACGGCCATATATCCCAAAAGGCATTACAGGTATCTGGATGTGAAATTGCTGACTTTGTATCTGGGAAGCCAGAAACAGAAGTGTGTCCTGTCTGTCAGCAGGGAGATAAGTCCTGGTGGAGGTGGTATCCAGAATGGCTCCGTATACTGGAGCAGCTGGGTAGCAATTGGATTGGGTTTGCTCCAGTTGACCGTAATTCCTAGGGACTGGAACAAATTGAGGGTTGCCTGGAAGGACAAAAGCAGAGAGGTTTTGGAATCTGCTTTTATGAGCCAATCGTCTAAATACGGGAAGACAAAATGTCAGTCCCGTCTCAGAGCTGCCACCACCACCACTAGGGCATTTGGTAAAGACTCAGGTCAGATGAGAGACCGAATGGGGGTGCCCGAAATTGGTAATGTCCTAGCAGGTAGACGCAAAGGAACCGGTGGTGTGTGGGGATATGTACAGTAGGTAGGCATCTATGTCTAATGCACATGGCCAATCCCCTTATTTTAACATTGGCATGATGAATGTTAAAGTGACCATCTGCAACCTCTTGTACTGGATGTGTAGATTCAGTTGTCTGAGGTCTAGTATAGGTCTGAGATCCCCAGTGCATTTGGGTACCAGAAAGCAATGGGAGTATTATCCCTGATGGCACTCCAAAGAGGGGACTGAATAAACTGCATTCTTGTGCAGTACCACCTTGAGTTCTTCTTAAAGAATGGGGATGTGGTCGGGTGGGTAAGAGAGAGTGGGGAGGACGGGGGGAGGCAATGATGCAAGTTCCAGTGCGTGCCCCATCCGGATGATCTGAAGCACCCACTCGGAGGTTATCACTTGCCAGGCATCTAAATGGAGGGCAAAGTGACCGCCCACGGTTTCAGCGTTCTGATCAAGAAAGCCTGGGCAATGCCCCAGCTGGTCACTGGAAAGAGGGCTGACCAGTTCCACCGGAGGGAGGAAGCAGGACCCCTTGGTGGTAGGAGTGGCAGTCCTGGAGGATGGCTGAGAACGACCATGGAATCCACCTCTGTAGGTACCCGTTTGCCACTTCTCTTTGATTGAAAACATGTCTGGGAGTGGTACTGGTAAGATGGTTGTAAGAAATGATACATACCATGTACCGTATGCAAGGTCTGACCTGAAGCCTGGAGATCATCCAGAAGCATCTGGGTGCCAGGACCAGAATGTTTGGATCCATTTACCACTTTACACTGTACATCTGGTGTAAATCCAGATACATGTAACCCGTGTGTAGTCTGGAGGCCAACACCTGTGAGTCAGTATCACGAGCAAGTATCCACCACATCATACCCTGAACAAAGCAGATGGTCGAGAGATGGAGCGTGGAAATTGTTGCCAATTGGTCGCTCGCTTTGTGGGGGAGTTTATTGACTAGTTCTATAGCAGTGGACCAGAGGGTGCATTGGTATTTAACCATGTGTCCCATATAGTCAGGGCCCCTGGTGTTCTGTGGCAGGGCTCCTTGACTTCTGCGGCAGCATTTTCTGATTTCTGCAGCATGATTTATTCATTTCTCTGGCAGAATGCAGTCCTGTCATTGGCTAAATATGATGTGATGTCATCGATGACATCACATGCTGAGCATAGAGGAGGGGCTTCAGGGTAAACGAGTTGGGAAAGAAAGCCTGACACTATGGAAAAACAGCATATTTATATGAAAATTCACCAAAAACTATGAATTCTGCGGCACTATGTATATATTCTGCAGCATGATGCAAATTCTGCAACCGCAGAACTGCACAATTCCAGGGGACTTGCATATAGTTTAAAATTCTGAGATTCATGGTACCCACCCAGAATACCCCTTCCCCCAGATAATTGAGATGGTGGGATTCCTTATCAGGGGGTAAAGAGCTCATCTGCTTTGGACATTTGGTACGATCATGAGCTGCGGTGATCACTCCTGAATCTGTTTCAGGGGTACTGGACAAGAAAGGATGGTCAAGAGGAGCCTGATAAAGGTGATACACCATTCTAGGAATAGCTGGAGCAGCTGAGCATTTGTTCCAAACTGCCAGCAGTGTTTTTTTTTTAAACTTCCGCCTGGTCCCTGCCCCAAGGAATCCTTTCCTTGGGTCCTTTCGGCCAGGCCCAGACGTAGCGTGGACCCAGCATCATTCCACATGAGACTAGGAGATTTTTTGCCTTAGGTTTCCTCCCGGTCCCATCCCCCTGAGATGCAGAGAGGACTTAAGTCCAGACAGGCAGCGTGCTTACGCACGTTGCTGTCAAGCATCCACAGCACCCTCCCCCACCACCAGCTCCCTTGAAGGGAGCTGTTACATCTTGCCACCCCTGCTTTCACTGGCAGCAACATGTGTGGGCATCACTCCCCATGTAACCCACCCCCCTGGAGGAGAGCATCCATGGGGATGTGCAATCCTACCTCCCCCAGTGGCCCAAGTCTGTTCCCGAACCTGGGTCGCCGGTGTGGCGTCCAGTGCCTCAAACCTCAGCACCACTGGGCTGGCTTCAGCACAGCATTCTGATAAGTTTGTATAAGTGGGGGTACCACTTCAACAGGCTCTTCAGGCAGTTCAAGATAGTCTGCCATATCTTTTCTTTATCATGTCCTGTAGTTGAAAATCCCATGTTTTTTTTTTTTTTTTTGTTTTTTTAAATTTGGACCATCATCTCATGAAAGGTTGAGTCAACAGGAGGAGAGGCAGCAGCGTGACAGGAGGCATCCTCGTGCAAGGAGGAGATTGTCTAAATAGGACAGGAGTCCAGGTCCTGGAGCTCAAAATCTTCATGATCTCCTAGAAAACCTTCAGGAAATTCTGCCTCTTCTGAGAAATACTCTTTCTCATAGGAAGACGAGACCAGGCCTGAGAGGGTTCCCTGTCACCTTGGAAGCATTTAGGTGCAGGGGTGGGAGAACGGGAAAGGCGACCAGCCTCTCCTGGAATGGGAAGTTGAGAATTCCTCATCACTTCCAAAACCGGTTTCACCACTGCCACCACGTCCAGTGATGTAGCAGTAGAGGGTGTGGTAGGGACTTCTGGGAAACCAGAGTAGTTGTGGAGGAAACTGGATGCGAGGTATAAATGGGTCTGGCCCCTGGGTGGTAAATACTAGGGTTTCAGTCCCTATCTGGTTGGCCCCTGTGAGAGAATGTTTATGAAGGAGGAGGGGCTGCAGTCATAGCAAAACCAGGAGTTCTCCTCATGAAAATCTGACCCGTCAACAGGGCAGTAAATGGGGAGGTAGCAGAATGCTTAAAAGCAGACATAGTCAATGGGAAATGAACCACTGTTGATGGGGAGTCACTGGAACTCACATAAGGTTAGAAAGAAACTACTGAAAGGGCACCAGAAAGCACCGTTGAGAGAGTGTAAACTGCCATAGATGAAGTAGCAGTTCTAGAGGGTACTGTCAATGGTGGAACACCTGTAATGGTGGACATCGATGAATGTCTGCCCGATGAGGATGATTTATCCTCATCTCATTTATGCTTCTTGTGTGAAGCTGTAGTGAAGAGCTCCTTGGGACGGGCCCCCTTCTCTATTAGAGACAATTTCTGCTCCATTAGGTGCGATTCAATTTACTGCAGTTGTAGTCAATGGGTTGCCTGGTTTCCTGAATTCCTGGCAGTGTTTGCAGGAGATGGTGTCATGTGTGGGACCCAGACACTTAACAAAAAACGGTGTGGTTGTCATAACGGTAGATCTTCCTACTGCAACAACATAACCGAAAAAGTGATGACTTGCTTGTAGATTCTTCGGACATTCATCGAAGATCAGAAATGGAGGCAAATCCATTCCCAGTGCAAGTTCTCATCAATGACGGCTTCACAAGCACTAGTTGCTGTGTGCGAGCTGAAGATGGCGGGAAATGAACGGAGGATGCCTGGGGCTGCCCACTCATATAGGTGCATGATGATGATGTCATGTGTGGGTGGCCCCTAGAAAAAGACTGCTAGAAGAAAGCTGCCATGCACAAGAGCACACTCTGATGACAACCAAAGTGAATTACCTGCTGTAAGAGATTATCCCCATGGAAGATCTATGGTTACAAGCGAGAACCTCTGACAATCTAGATTCTGTTCACTAGCCACACACAGGCAGGCTCCTAGAAGTCCTCAGGAGGAAGGGGCCATGTATGCACCCCAAATTAGGCAAAAAGAAATTGGATGACAGAGGACCAATACACGGAATTGTGATGGTGAAGCACAACAATGCTGTAGTAGACGGCTACATGTCAAATTGCCCTGATCATTTTGCTCTGCAACAACCTGCCCTGGACTATTTGCTCAAGCGCCAATTGGCCATCATGTCAGTTCATCCCAAGACAATTTGCCGGTGGGTGCAATCTGCCTAACAGATGAGTCAATATGCAAGAGGGTTGCAGAAATGGAAGTGTTGTTGGAGTATAGTATGATATGTAGTAGAAACTGTCCAGGGATGAAGTGACTGGGAGTCAAGTTGATGTCGGAGCTAACAGTCCAGGGTGAGTTGTGGAGTGAAATGACTGACAAATTGATGAGTCCAATAGTAGATGAACGTGTGTGCTCTGAACCAGGTAGCAGAACTGTATATTTCAGAAATGGAACGTACCTAAGCAGCGGTATGTCTGGTTGAGCGAAAGTTCAACACCAAAGGCAGCCCTTTCCCTGCAACTCAGAGGCTGCCTGGGACACCTTCAGCATACGTGACAAACAGCTGGCGTGCCTCACTGCAAAATATAGAAATTACGTTCTTACCGTAATTATGATCTTTCTGTGTATCTTCACCATTCATCACAGATGGGTACTGGCCGGAGATCAGGACCCCGCGGGAGCCTTTTTTTTTTTAAAAGGATAGGTGGAGCTGATGCAGCATCGGCGCTGCCCTTGAGGCCGACGTACTACGTGGCGCTCGAGGATTAGCCGTTAAGCTGTGTCGACTGCCTGCCTACCAGTTCTGAGTCGCCGGAGAGGTAAGAGGAAGGGATGGAGGGTGGGACAGGAGAGTCCAAGGGACAGAAAAAGGAAGAGAAACTGAACTAAAAGGAGAAATAACGACTGAGAGGACAGTATAGAAGAAGTAAAAACTAAGGGGATTGGGTAGGGGCCCCAATCTCTGAAAAAGGAAGAAGGGAGGGGGGAGATAGAATTTAGGAGAGAGTGAGAGGTGACAAGAATCCAGGACCCTTGTCCGTCACCAGACTGTGTAGGAACTGCAAGGAGTGGCAAAGCTCACCTGCCAGAATTCAAGGCACAGAATAACTGGCAAACCCCAAAAGCAGAGTCGGCTATTCTGGAGAAGGACAGGGTACAGGGAATCAGTACTCTCTCTGTAAAGACATTTGGTGAAAAAAAGGATTTCCCCCTTTTTTTAAAAAAAAAGGAAGGATAACAGAAGGAGGGCAACCACCAGTTCTCACCCAGCAGGGGTGTAGATAATTAGTAGAGAGGAAGTGCTACTCGAACTGTACCCTTTGGGAGAAATTTACCTCTGTGTGTCCCAACTTTACCCTGCTCAAAGAGGGGAGGCACAGAGGAGGAGGATCAGAGACTGGGCCCCAGGAGGATGGTGGTGGGATTGTGATGAATGGTGAAGATACACAGAAAGATCATAATTACAGTAGCGTAATTTCTATCTCTTATCTTGTCAATCTTCACCATTCATCACAGATTAGGTGATACCAAGCACCCCGAAGAGTTGACTAAGTGAACCCTAAGGGACAGAATCCCTAGCCCTCAGTGGGTGACACACTGAGGGAGGGACCTTCTGGGCCTGAGACAGGCCGAGTGGGGAGGCGAGGCAGGGGTCCCCGGAGGGAAATTGCCCCGACAAACGTCATCTCGCCCTATGGGAAAAGAGATAGGTTCCCTGGTGATCGGAGCAGATCACCCTACACCGGGCCAAGGGTGACAACCGGGAAAGGCGAAGCCACGCCGATCTTCTGGTGCAGATCGCTGTCCCTACTACCCTGGTAGCTACCTCATTGGCATCGTAAGATGCCCTTGCTTGGTGCCTTGCTAGCTCCAGGCCACGTGCAGAGAGCACGATGGCTTGCCTGGTTTGCTCCGAGTCAGGCAAAGCAGCTAGGAATTGACCCAGCACTGACCACAAGAACCTGTTGTAGGCTGGATAGTGGGCCTGATGAGCGGAGATGGAGAGAAGCAACCGCGCCGAGTAGAAAGTCCTCCTCCCCCAGAAATCGAAATCCGAAGAGTCCTGATCTGGGGGCCGGTCACGGTGGAGGGCGCGAAGCCCATCAGGAGTGTCCAGGTGCGTCAATCCGGACTGTGGATGAGGCATAGAACCTGGAGACTCTGGAGGAGCGCAATACCTCTGGCTGAGGTCCCTAGGGGCAGGAACTCCGGAGAAGGGCCTCTGCCAGAAACGCATGGACGCCTCCGAAGGGAGCAGGCCAGGGGGGCACCACAAGGGTGGCCACCCCGAAATCGCCTAGAAAGGCATGCGCCGCATGCTCTGGATTGCTCGCAGATAGGGGAAAGGTGAAGGTCCTCCAACATCCTCGCGAGGAAACGTTGATACTCTGAGAAATCAGCGGCAGGAGAGATGTGGACAGATGGTTCCTCTCCCCCAGAAGAGGGGGATGAGGAGCTGGAGGTCACCATATGCTCCGAGGGTGGCTGCTCGGGGGAAGGTTGAAAAACCTGACTGTCCAAGGCCCTAACATAGGCAGGGAACCGAGAAGCCACCACTCTGAACTGCTCCCAGGTGAGAGGCCCGGTAGGACCAAGAATGCCCGGGAGCGCAGGAGAACGCGCCAGAGGAGTAGGGGCAGAGCCGAGGGAAGGAATCGGCTGACCTCTGCCAGGGAGCGGACCATGGACACCTGGGGAAGGTGTCCCGGAAGACTCCGCAGCCGACAGCTGTACAACCACGTTGGTACTGCCTAAGCTGCGCCCAGAGGAATCCCCCCAGTGAGGCGACCGGGGCCGTATGGGTCCAGAAGGACGGTCCCCTGCCTCCAAAGAATGGGACCCTCTCAAGGACCCGGAAGGGGAAGGGCGGAAGTCCGCACTCCGGCTTCTTCCAGGACCGGGTGGACCCCAGAGAAGGCCTACGCAGGGACCCCACCTCGACCCCTCAGAGTCCGAGAGGTCCTGGTCCTCGGGAGGGTCAGCCTAGGTAGCTGGCAGCCCTGGGATGTCCCGAAGGAAATCCAGGGCGGCAACCCCTCCACCCGTGAGGCTTCTCGATAGGCCCCAAAGTTGGGCGATCAAGACACACCACGGGAGGGTACACCTGCTGAGGGGTCCAGGAACCCCCAGGCCAGGTTGCATGGCTATAGTGGCGTGCGTGCCACCATAGCCTGCTGGTCACTGCCACTGACCCCGACCTGGAGGGGAACCTGACGCCTCCTCAAGAGGGGCTGACTCAACTTGTCGAAGAGACCACTGGTTCAGCCTCCTGTGCAGGCAACCCGAAGGTGTGACTGCTCGTCTGACTCTGAGCCCAACTCCGACCCGAAGAGGTGGAATCCGAGGCCCTAAGCAGGCGGTGGGAGGCGAGAGCGACAACCGCGAAGGGCCCAGAGTAGTGGCAGTGGTCGAGGCAGCACCCGCCCTCACGGCCCGAGGAGGGGCTGGCAGAAGGTGAGGGACGGCGGGACCAGAGGTCTGAGGCTAAGGCCAGCAGTGGCGCCGTCAAGTCCACGGCACAGGGCGGCACCGGGGACAAGCAGGCGCCCGGCAGCAGCTGCAGCGGTCCGGAGTCTGAACACCACCAGGCCCCTCGGCGCCCGTAAGTGGCGCCAACCGCTCCGAGGCTGGCTCGGCGGCAGCGGCACGCCCGGCCCCCTGGGCGCGTGGCCAGCGCCAGTACCTGGCTGGCGTTGACGGCTCCGAAAATGGAAACGAAGCGGCGCCATAGCAAAGTGACTCCAGTCCAGGGTCACGGCGCGCGACTTCGTACGGCGCCAAAGCAGCGTCGACAGAGCCCGCGGCGCCTAAGAGGCGACGGCGCGGTGCCAACAAGGCCCTCGCACCGGAGGAGCGGCACGGAGAGCCGACTACACCAACCGACAGTGTCGGCCAGACCTTCGAACCAGCGGGGCGACACAGAGGCCTTCACCCCGAAGGTGATTGCCATAGCGGCGCCTCCCGCCCACTCCCGGGAGGAAGCGGGACGGGCCTCCTGCTCCATGGGAGGAGTCTCAACCAAGGCTAGGCTATGGGGGGTTGAGACTCCCTCCTCCATGGCCCGTATAGAACCGGAAGGGACCCGGAGGAAAGGCCGAGAGAACGCGGCTTGGCCCGATGAGTGCGGATCCTACCTCCGAAAGTCAGCGGAGCTCGTCCAACTTTCCACGTGCGCTGTTCAATAACACGGCGGTCCATCGAGAAGCAGGCGTCGCACGAATCCATGTCATGAAGCGGGCCAAGACACGAGAGACACCGGTCATGCTGGTCGGTCACGGAGAAATTGCGGCCACACGGGCACCGACTCATAGGGGGCTGCCCCGCCTTAGATAATTTCTTGCCCTCCGACCGCGACATGACCTGCAGAAAAAAACACCAAAAATAGACTTGACGTCGCCAAAATTAAAAATAATGGAAAGATCTTACCAGTGACGTCGAGTAGGGCAGACTAGAACTAGTAGACCGACGAACTATCGACGAATAAGGGCCAAGGCCTAAAATTTTCTTCCAAACACTTCTTCAAGGTTTCCCACGAGGCGACCTCGACGGCGGGAGACGAAGAACTGGTAGGCAGGCGGTCGACACAGCCAGCTAATCGGCGCCCGTAGTGCGATCGGCCTCGAGGCTGGCGCCGATACTGCGTCGGCTCACGCTATCCTTTAAAAAAAAAAAAAAAAAAGGCTCCCGCGGTGTCCTGATCTCCGGCCAGTACCCATCTGTGATGAATGGTGAAGACTGACACAGATAAGATCCTGTTGTATGTTGCTGGGGGTAGAAAAGCAGTGTTCTGCAAATGTTTAGCATATGCAGCTTTGGAAAGAAAGCTGGTAGAATAAGTGCCTAGTTTAGGTGAAACTCACAGATTACCATTAGCAGGAACTTCACATGGGGGCAGAGGACAACCTCGTCCTTCTGGAAGAGAAGATATGGACACTCCACAGACTGGACGCAGCGCTCATTCACCTCATTTGGCCAGTGTCTCCCAAACTGCACTTTTTTCATGAAAGATGCGAGATATCACGTATGTCCATAGGTTCTAATTGCTTTCCCATTAGCCATGATAGCACCAGCAATATGTACTATGGAAGCAGTGGTTCCTGCACCTCAGGGGACAGTTGGTTCATCCCTTTAAGAAAACGGCTGTCAATGTTGGTGCACCTGCCCCAGCACGGTATGCAAAAATGCCACCTACATGCATCTTACAGGACGTAGCTCACAACTCTGTCAGGCAGACCAAAGGTAATAGAGAATGTATTAAACAGGACATAGGATTACAATGCAAACACACTGACCACTTTCAAGTGTATGTCTTGGAAGTCAGCTCCTCTGGAGAAACCCCAAACACATGGAGGACAGCGTCAGAAATTCCAGGGCCTGAAACTTTAGATGCTCAGAAACAAGGCCGTCAGGTACAGTGACTGTAGATCCTGCTGTCAGACTGTCCCTACAGATCTCCTCAGTAGGTCTGGCCTGAGTGGAAGCAGCCCTAGAGGTCTGCTGCCAAGACTCAGGAGATCCTGGCACCAGAACTAGCATGGCCAGTACAGAGCAACCAGGATCAGAGACTCCTTGTTCCTTCAAACCTTGAGAACCACATTGTGGACCAAGAGAAAGGCAGGCAAGGCTTATAGGAGGCCCTCAACCTCAGAGGATGAGAACACATCCCCCAACAGAGTGCCATCCTGAGGGTGATGGACACAGAAGAGTCCCAGCTTCCTGTTTTCCCAGGAGGGGAGTAAGGCCAGACAGCATTCCCCACAGGGCAAGAACCTGGGAAACTACATCTTGGTGCAGGGACTACTTGTGCAATAGCTATCCCACATAACTGAGAGTATCTGCAAGTTGATTGTCAGTCCCTGCAACATGGATCATCACTATATCCACCTGCAGGCCCAAAGCCAAGGACCATGTTCAGAGACCCAATCAAGAGAGAGGAAGGGAGAGTGAGTCACCCTGCTTGTTCAAGTACAACATGGTGGTTGTGCTGTCCCCGTTGACTTGGATAACATGGTCTCAGATCAATGGAGAAAAATCAGCCAATGCTAGGTGAACTGGATGGAACTCCAGCAGACTGATGGGGAGCACAGCGCTGCTTGTAAACCAGAACCCAATCCAGCAGATGCGTCCCACCAGGGATACACAAGTCATTTATGGTGTTGGTTTGATTAGAACAACTGGGATGCTTACTGAGAGGTTTGGGGGAAACAGCTACCAACTGATGGCGTCTAACATTGGCTGGGTCACCAGAACCAGGTGGTTCAGCGTCACCTGTGACTGGAACATACAGTTTTGTACTTACCATAACGGTAGATCTTAGACAGGATTTCTTGCAGCAGGTACTGCTTTTGGGAGCCCACCACAGGGTGCTCTTCCAGACAGTAGCTTTCACCAGCAGCGCATAATGGGGGCTGCCCACCCGTGATGTCATCACTTTGTGGAAGTATAAAGGAAGTGGGCAGCCCCCAGCATCCTCAGTTCCCCACCGGCTATCAGCTCGCTGAACAGGACTCAGAGAGAACCAGAGACTAGTAGTGTCCTTCCTGTGTAAAGATTACATAAAAAGTTACTCTCTCAGAGAAGGAGGGAGGGTACGTACCTGCTGCAAGAGATCCTCTCGAAGATGCACTGTTACGGTAAGTACGAAACTGTACTGTCTTCATCGAGGGCATCTCTTGCAGCAGGTACTATTTTTGGGATGACTCCCAAGCAGGCTCTATAAGGAAATGTGGTACGGCACCTAGAGGCTATATCTATCTGTAGTGTTTTGTAAAAGTGTGTGTAGCAGACCACGTAGCTGCATCACATATGTCCGAGATAGATACCCCTTGGAAGCAGACAGCTGATTTAGAAAGCACTCTGGTGGAATGTGCGTGTACAGCACCTGGTAGTGGTTTGTGGGCTTTATTATAATGGTAAGTGATACAATGTGCCAGCCAGTTTGATAGTCTGTTTGGTCACAGGTTGTCTCCCTTTTCCTGGAGAAAAGGCCACAAAGAGCTGGTCTGACTTTCTCGTGGGCTTAGATCTTGTGATATATATCTTAAGAATATGGTGTACATCCAAGGTATGTACAAATTGTTCCCCAGTATTCGTGTGGTTGGGAAAGAAGACTGTTAGATGCATGGACTGGTTTAATGTGAATTCGGATACCATTTTTGGTAGAAAAGCTGGACTGGTGTGTAGAGATGCTCTGTCTTTGTGGAAGACTAAATAAGGTTTAAAGAGGAGTTGTCTAAAATAAATGTGAACAAGGCAATGGGCCCCGAAAGAATACACCCAAGAGTTCTAAAAGAACTTGGGGATGAACCTGCTGCCCCACTAGCTGAACTGTTTAACAGTTCACTGGAAGAGGGGATGGTGCCAAAGGACTGGAAAAGGGCTATGGTTGTGCCACTGCACAAGAGTGATAGCAGGGAGGTAGCAGGATACTACTGCTCAGTAAGTCTGACCTGATGGTGGGTAAAATAATGGAGACATTGCTTAAGGAAAGGGTAATGAGCTACCTGAAACCAAGTGGGCAACTTGACCCAAAGCAGCATGACTTCACATCAGGACACTCATGCCAAACAAATTTCATAGCATTCTCAACTGGGTTACAAGAGAAACAGACCAGGGGCAGCAGTGGATGTGGTGTATCTGGACTTCAGTAAAGCCTTTGACACAGTCCCACACAGAAGGCTAGCCAACAAACTGGAGCAAGCTGGCATTGGTGTCAAAGTAGTTAAATGGATCACAAGCTACTGTAAGGTAGGACACACAGGGTTATGGTAAATGGCACCTTGTTCCAAGAAGGGAAGGTGTCAAGCGTGCTTGTTACTGAAGGCATTAGGTTAGCTGGGTCCTAGTGTGACCTCATTTTGGAATAGCCCTGTTTGCTTAGAGTGGAGCTCCTTTGTGTAAGTCACAACATATTCTCCCGCTGCATAGTAATGAGAGGCTTTGTTTTCTACACTACATAGGCAGCTCCCCAAGCTAGGCACTTGGGACAATCAAGCAACTGAAGCAACAAGCAGCTCACCTGAGTAGCTGAGGAAGCCAAATCTCCAGCCTGATAACTTCCGAGGTAAGAGAGCCTCTTCTCTTCATCTGGACGCCTGCAGAGGGTGCTAGCCGCCCCAACCACCCTCCCACCCAGGGCGGCTGTCAATTTATGATCCACCCGTGACATCACATCTGGTGATATCACGTCCTGTTGCCCAGAACCTATCTCCCACTTTCCATTTGCAGGTTATACCTGCTGGCCACTAGAGGGACCTATGCTCCTCACTACTTCCTACTCCTACCTGTATAGCACTACTTCCCTGGGATCTTGCTCACCACAATGTATTGGCCCTGCCTCACGCTCTGCCTGTGCCTATCCCCACTAGCAGTGCACTTGCCCACTTACCCATCTGCTAGTCCACACTGTGCCCTGGCACCTCCCTCCCTTGCTCCTGAACCTCCTCTCCTGCCCTTGGGACCTCTGTGTGTCCCGTCCCCCTGCCCTCCCCTAGCTTTCTCTTCACCTCAGGCACATCTGGGTGTCTTCTTATTCTTGCTTTCCCTCCTGTACCTCCTTGCCCACCCCTGCTCCCTAGCTCCTCCCCCCCCCATGTCAATCGTGGGAAAACCTCTCACCATCTCCCAGCCAGGGTGTTAGTCATGCTACTACTCCTGTCAGAGAACATTCATCAAACCCTGGCCCGGTTCCCAGGAGCTCCCCAACCCACACCACAGGCCTATGCATGGTCTCCATGAATATCTGTAGCCTCCTAAAAAAGTTTGACTCACTACAATGCCTGGTCACATCAATTAACCCTGATGTCATCACCCTGGTTGAGACTTGGCTTTTAAAATCCTCCCCTGACTCCCTAGTCTCCCTTCCTGGTTTCACCCTTTTCCGGTCCGACCGTGTTGGGAGACGGGGCAGCGGCTGCGCTATTTATGTCAAGGAATCTCTCCCTGTACTAGCCCTGCCCACTCCCATCCTTGACTCCAGGGCCCAGGCGCTTACGCTGAAACTAACCCCTGACCCTTTAAAGGAACCCCTTTATCTGACTACTACATACGTGCCCCCCAGGGACCAAACGCAGGCCACTGCCTCTCTTACAGAATACCTTACCTCTCTACCTCTTCCGCTGATCAAATTCTGGTGGGTGACTTAAATGTCAACTGGCTCAGCCCCTCCTCCTCCTCTACCGAGATTCCTTTTCTGCAATAGACCTAACGCAACTAGTTACCCACCCTACCAGGACTAACCCAAAGAGGCTCCAGTACCCTGCTTGATGTGGTACTCACCAACCGCCTAATCGGATCCCCAATGTACAAGTCCTCCCAGACTCTCAGCGATCACTCCCCATTCTATTCCACTGGTCAACCTCAGTCCCCAAACCCATAGCACAGTCCACATGCCGCGGCGTCTAATACCTGGTGGACTGATAAAACTTAAGGAACTTCTGTCCCAAATTGACTGGTCTCCTATACAGGCAACTCCTGACATCGACACAGCTCTCTCCTTCTTTACCCAAACTTTTAATAATGCCTGTGATATCTTTGCCCCAGTGTTGACCCGCCGTTCTAAAAGGAAGAATGCCCCCTGGGTTACCCCAGCTTTGATCCACCAGCTCAAGCATAGGGACAACCTATGGCACCGTGCCATTGAGACTGGCCGGCCCAATGACAGGCGGTTATACGCTGCCGCCTGAAACAAGTGCACTCGGGCCATCAGAAAGGCCAAGTCTGAGCACTATCGGTCCTCACTCACTGCCTCATGGGGAATCCCAGAACCTTCTGGGATAACATCAAACAGTTAAATGGGATGCACACTCCCCACCCACCCAGATCAACATTAATGGTGTGATCTCCTCAGACCCAGCCCTCATAGCCAACCACCTCAACACCTCATTCACTGACCTTAGCCCTATCCTCCCTACAAATTTTTGACCCTCCTCCCCAGCACCTGCCAAATCTTTCTAGCCTTATTTTCTCCTCCCCGTGTTTCTGCCCAAGAACTTAGGCCCACCTTGTCACTGCCCTCAAGAGTAATAGTACAGGCAGTGACACCCTGAATCCGTGTATCCTACGGCTGGTCTTAGACACAGTCCTTACCCGATCACATGCCTCATCAACCACTCTCTTTGCCTGGGAAGGTTCCAACTGCCTGGAAAGTCGCCACTGTCACCCCTATCTTTAAAGGTGGTGACAGGACTGTGGCTGGAAACTATCGACCGATCTCCATTCTCTCTCCTCTCTCCAAGGCCTTGGAAAAAGTGGTGGCCTCTCAAATCTCTGACTACCTCTCCACCTACAATGTCCTTTGTCCTGAGCAGCATGGCTTCCGAGCGGGCCACAGTACCAACACAGCCCTCCTAGAGTTCTCACACTTTCTCCACTCCTCCTTAGACACTGGTTTTCTGGCTGGTGCTGTCTTCATTGACCTCTTGAAAGCTTTCGACACTGTCTCCCACCCCCTCCTTCTTGATGCCCTTAGTCTCTCTGGTTTTGCTGCTGGGCCTATCTCCTGGTGCACCAGTTATCTGTCTGACCGCTCACAGCGTATAAAATTAATGGGACCTACTCAGACATCTGTCCCATCTTTTCTGGGGTTCCCAGGGCTCCATTCTGGGCCCTACTATTCTCCTTTACCTTAACACCCTTCCACGCTCTTGCTCGGGAACATTCTATTGTACGCTGATGATGCAGTCATCTTTGCCTCAAATCGTAACCCTGTTGCCCTCCAGGACTCGCTGCAGAAATCCTTCACTGAAGCCGAGGGCTGGTTCAAGGAACATAGATTGGTGATAAATCTTAAAAAACCAAAAACCATGTTCTTCACTCATCCCCAAAACAAGTCCTGCAACTTCAAACTCCTCATTCACTCTGGGTCCTCATTCCCACTCGAACAAGTTTGCTCCTATAAATACCTAGGGATCCATTTTGACCCCTCCCTCTCCTTCCATGGACACATCAGCTGCCCTAGCCACTGCCACTAATATCCGATTGGGCATCTTACATCGGTATAAACACTGCCTCCCCCCGGAGGCTCTTCGACTCGCAGTCACCTCCTCTATCCTGTCCCTAGTGGACTATGGACTGCCGGTGTATGGTGCTGCTGATCAGACCGCACTCCAAAAATTCGCACTACTCTGAATAAGGCCTGCAGGTTAATTACTGGAGCACCTAGGATGACACACACCTGTCTACTGTATGCTAAAGCGCTGGTACTTGATCTCGACGAGCGCCTCAAATATCTTACCTGTACCCTTACAAAAAAGACCCTCCTTGGGCTTTCCCCACCAGGATTGACCACCACCATCGCGCTCTGTCCCACTAGTTCATACTCAGACCTCTGGGAAAACCTCTCTTGTTATCCTAGAGCTAGGACCTCTCACGGCCAAAGAGCCTTCAGCTTTAGGGCCCCTCCTGGTTCAACACACTGCCCCCCTCCATCTCCGAAGCTCCAACTATATCGTGCTTCAAAACTTCCTTACGTAACCACCTTATTAACACCCGATGCTGTAACTGCCACTAGTCAAAGCCGTACTCAATACTTATGACAAAGCTTATTACTAAGCTGCTAAGGACGACATAACTCTGGTATTGTTTGCATCCATCCTACCTGTACCAGCTTGTTTGTATCTATGTCTTAATTTACTGTTATACTTATGTGTTGTACTGCTGTACTGTGTATTTTGGTTTGTCTTACTGTGACAAGGTACCTTTGTAAATGAGCCTTTGGCTCTAAGGTTTTCCAAACTGCTGTTTAAATAAAATAAAATAAAATAAAGCGTGTCATGCCATAGGGGTCAGTACTAGGCCCCATCCTTTTCAACATATTCATCAGTCTGCCTCTTTGCAGACTATATGAAGCTCTGCAACATGGTGGAGACTTAGGAAGGGATAGTAGAAATGGAGGCAGACCTCAGGATGCTAGATTAAAAGGTCCAAAACTGGCAGTTTTGATTCAATGCCAAAAAATGTACAATCATGCACTTGGATAGAAGGAACCCATGCATGAAATATGTCCTGGAGGGGCAGCTACTAGAAGAAAAAGCTGGAATGGGATCTTGTTGTCATGATCTCACACAATTTAAAGGTAGGGTAGCGATGCAAAAAAGCAGCACTAAAGGCAAGCAGCATCTTCAGATGTATTGGTAGGGGTATTACCAGTAGGAAGCATGGTGTATCCCTCCCGCTGTACTGGTCCCTGGTGAGACCTCACTTGGGAGTACTGGTGGGCAGTTCTGGAGATCTCACCTAAAACAGGACAGAATCCAGAAACCATGCAGATACATGCCACCAAAATGGTAGAGGGTCTGCACCATGAAACGTACTAAGCTAGGCTCAGCCAGCTAAATTTATTCTCCCTTGAGCAGAGGAGACATGATTGAGACATTTAAATTTGTTAAAGGGAACAGCACAGTACAAACCAGGAACCTCTTCCGGGAAAACAGGACAGCATGTACTAGAGAACATAACATGTGCCTGATGGGAAGTAAATTCAAAACAAATGTTAGGAAGCACTTTTTCACGGAGAGGGTGGTGGACCCTTGGAAGAGTCTGCCACCAGAAGTAGTGGCAGCCAAGATAATCAGTGAATTCAAACAGAAATGGGATAGACAGTATAGCCACTTTAGCAAGACAAATTGATAGTTTGGGTTGGGGGGGGGTAGAAAATCCAGGCAGACTAGACAGATCACAATGTCTCCTTCTGCCGGCAAATTTGTATGTTCTTATGCATTCCGAGTACATGAGATCCTGTAACGCGGATATGCAGCGAGCAGATGTGATGGCTACCAGGAATAATATTTTCCATGCAAGGTAGCACATTTCAGAAGACTCAACCAGTTCAAATGGTACTTTAGGGAGTTGTTCAATCACAAAGTTAAGATCCCAAGGTGGGATTGGCCTGTGGATAGAGGGCTTCATATGAAGGAAACCCTTTTAGAAACATTTGTGAGAGATCCTCCTGGGCTAGTATTCAATCCCTTATACAGTCATGAAAAACGGAAATGGCTACTTGCTGAACTTTCACAGAGGAATACCCCAATTTTTGTGTAGATAACTCAGTAATGTATTCCTGTATCTCTGGAAGGGGGCATAAGAAAGAATTTGACTTTTTGCTTGCCAAAAAGGGTGAAGCGTTTTCATTTATCTTGATAACACTTTCTTGTGAAAGGTTTCCTTGAAGCCAATAAAACTTGTGCAACTTTTTCAGAAACTTTTTGTCTGTTTATGAAGATGTTTTCGGAAGCCGAACATGCGGGTGCAGTGATCGTAGTTTGGAATGCAGGATGGCCACCTTGCTGTTGGGTCAGAAGGTCTTCTATCAAAGGGAGGGGAATAGGGTCCATGATAAGTTAATTGTTGCAACAGTGGGAACCAGATCTGTCTGGGACAAAAAGGTGCTACTAATAGTATTGCCGGTTCCCTCTGCAGTTTGAGGAGGATCCTTTGGAGAAATGGGACAGGGTGAAAGGCGTATACAAATCTGCCTGTCCTTGGTAGAGAAAGAACATCCATAGTAGGTCCCTTCTTGTCTGGTAAAATGAAACAGAAGTGAGGTAAATGAAAATTATGTACCTACTGTAATTCTGATCTTTCTGTGCATCTTCACCATTAGTACCTTTAGGAATAGTGGCCAGAGGTCACGATCCCACGGGAGCTCTTTTCTGGAGGATAGTAGTCAGCGCAGCACCAGGCGCCGCCCCTGAGGCCGCCGGGACGACCAGGTGGCACTCATGTGGCTCGGGGCCAGGTGTCACGACCCCACCTCTCACTGGTTCTGAGTCGCCAAAGCAAGAAGGTTGGGAGGGGAAGGAGTCAAGGGACAGATAAAGGAAAAGATACACAAACTAAAAGGAGAACTAAACGACTGAGAGGACAGAATAAAGCTGGAAAACTAAGGGGATTGGGAAGGGGACCCAATCTCTGGAAGTAGAAGAGGAGGAGGAAGGGGTAAAGTAATTTAGAAGTGAGGATGTGGGGAAGGGAAGGGGAACATACCTTGGAACCTTGACCTGTCTTCAGACAGTATAGAAACTATGAAGGAGTAGCCAGAAGGCTAAACTGCCAGAATTCAAGGCACAGAATCACTGGCAATCACTCCAACATAAGCAGAATCTGCTATTCTGGAAGAAAAGACAGGATACAGGGAATACCATCCCCAAAAAAAACTCAAAATCAAGTTTTGGTATAAGAAAATTAGTTTCTTAAATTAAATTGAGAGTCACGTCCAAAGGACAAGGAAATCAAAGGAAAGCTAATGGGGACAGAGGGAGAGAGAGAGAGAGAGAACACAAGAGAGGGCAACCACCAACCCCCACTCCACAGAGGTGGAGCCGAGGCACTGAGGAAGGATTGCCCCTTATCCTGACCACTCTCCCTCTAGAGAAAAACATCCCCCTATGTGCCCAAGGTCACCCCAGTCCTGACCAACAGAAAGGGGGGGGTGGAGGAAAGGGCGGCCTAGAAACTGAGGCCCCAGGAGGATGGTGGGTGGGATTGTGATGAATGGTGAAGATGCACAGAAAGATCAGAATTACGGTAGGTACATAATTTTCATATCTTATCTGTGTCAATCTTCACCATTCGTCACCTCTGAGTGAGTGCCGAGCCCCCTCAACTAAGTCCCTTAGCTCTCAGTGGGTGTCACACCAAGAGAGAGAACCTTCAGCGGTCTGGAGATGCCGAGAGTGGGAAGAGTGAGACGGCGACCCCCCGGAGGGAGTAGGGGGTTGCCCCGACAGACGTCATCTCACTCTATGGGAGAAAAGGTAGGTTCTGTGGTAAGTGGAAGTAATCACCTTATGCCAGGCCATGGGTGACAACCAGGAGAGATGCAGCCATGCTGTCCACCTAGTGCAGATCGCTGTCCCTATGACCCTGGAAGCTACCTTGTTGGCATCGTATGATGCCCTTTTTTGGTGCCTTGCTAGCTCCAGGCCACGTGCAGAGAGTGCAATGGCTTGTCAAGTTACTTCCGTGTCAGGCATCGAGGCTAGGAGTTGACCTCGCCTGGACAACAGAAACCTGTCATAGGTAGCATAGTAGGCCTGATGTGCAGATATAGAGAGAAGCAACTGTGCTGAGTAGAAGGTCCTCCTACCCCAGAAGTCAAAATCCATGGAGTCTGCATCTGGGGGCCGGTCACGGTGAAGGGCGTGAAGCCCATCAGGAGTATCCAGTTGCATCAGTCCTGAGCTAGGATGAAGCAGACTACCTGGAGACTCGGGGGTGGGGAGGCCACAATACCTCTGGCGGAGATCCCTAGGGGCTGGGACTCCAGAAAAGGGTCTCTGCCAGAAGTGCTGATGCCTCCCGAGAAAGGAGTGGGGAGGCACTACAGAGTATCGCACTGAAATCACCCAAAAGGCACCACGTCGGATGCTCCAGATTGTGCTGAATAGGTGGGGTGATGTGCAGGTCCTCCAACTTCCTCACGCGGAAACGCTGATACTCAGTAAGATCAGCAGCTGGGGAGATGTGAACAGACTGTTCCTCTCCTCCTGAAGAGGAGGATGAAGAATTGGAGGACCTCAAAGGTTCACAGGTTGGCTGCTCAGGGGGAGATTGTAAAACCTGCCTGTCCATGGCCCTAACATAAGAGGGAAATTGAGCAGACACAGCTCTGAACTGCTCCCAGGAGAGAGGGCCACTTGGACCAAGAATGCCTGGTAGAGCAGGAGGCGGTGGCAGAGCCAACAACAGAAATCAGCTGTTCTCCGCCTGGGCTAGAGAGCACACCTGGAGACTCAAGGGAAGAGGGAGCTCCAGAAAACTCAACTGCTGACAGCTGGTTAAGCATACTGGGACTGCCTAGGCTGCGCTCTGAAGAATCCCCCCCTGTGAGGTGACTGGGGTTTTGAAAGTCCAAAAGGACTATCCCATACCTCCAAAAAGGGGCCTTCGCAAGGAAACCAAAAAGGAAGGGTGGAGGTCTGCACTACGACTCCTTCTGGAACCCAGATGGGTCCCAGAAAAGGGTCGCCATGTTGAACCCCTACCCCTTGACCCTTCGGAGTCTGAAAGAGCCCTTCTCCTCGAAAAAGCCAGCCTAGGCAGCTGGAAACACTGGTCAGTCCCCGAAGGGACTATCCAGAGAGCAGCACCCTCCCCTCTTGTGGGTGCTCCGATCGCTCCAAAGTTGGGTGATCCAGTCACACCACCTGGGGGGTACTGCCACTGAGGGATCAGAAAACCCTCCAAGGCCAAGCTGCAGAGCAATGGTGGCTTGCACCCCTGACCCTGGACCTGGGAGCAACTGTCCGCACCTCAGAGGGGAGCTGGTTCCGGTCTGTTAAGGACACTACCAAGGTGTCCACGAGACTCCAGAGAGTCAGACTGCTTATCTGGCTCAGTCTGATTCCACCTCCAAGGAGGTGGGAGACCGAAGTCCTGTGCCAGACGGTACGTGGACGCCCGCTGCCACTTCAACTGAATGGGGCACCAGTTCAAGAGACTGCATCAGAGTCAGCGTAGAGGCCCTCAACCGCACCGAGAATGGCCATAAAAGACACAGGCGCCGGGCCGGTATGTCTCGAGGCAGGGTCAGGAGACTTCACCAACAACATCTCGACTGTGCTCTCAGCGCCATGAATGGTGATGAGATCAGAAACCCCCACGGTGCAGTGTCCTCACCTGATGCCGCAAGCGGCACCAGAGCTGGACATGGCACCATGTTCAACCATGGCACCGCAAACAGCGCAGAGACAAGAAACAGTGAAGGATGGTGCCATAGAGTCTCCCATGGCACCGTCAGCACCATCAGCGCCATTTGAGGAAATGACACCCAGGGGGGGCCTTCACCCCCAAAGGGGCAACTGTCAATGTGGTGCCTCCCCCAAGAGGGATGGACAGGGCCTCCTGCACTGTGGAAGGGGCTTCTGCAATGGCGAGGCTACTAGAAGCAGAAGCCTCCTCCTCCACAGTCCATGTAGAACTGGGAGGGGACCCGGAGGAAAAGCCGACAGATCATGGCTTGGCCCGACGAGTGAGTGCCCATCCCCCAAAAGTCGGCGGAGTTCGTCCAACTTTCCACAAGTGTTGTTCAATGACACGACTGTCCATGGAGAAGCAGGGGTCGCATGAATCCATGTTGTGTAGCGGGCCAAGACATGCGAGGCAACGGTCATGCTGGTCGGTGATGGAGTACTTGCGGCCACATGGGCACCGACGCATAGGGTGCCATCCCGTCTTCAAAGTTTTCTTGCATCCACCCCAACCAAGACATAACCTACGGAAAAAACAATCAAAACAAGACTAGACGTCGCTAAACAAAAGAAAAGGAATAGTCTTACCAGGTGACGTTGAGTGGTGGTGGACAGCAGAACTGGCAGGAAATTATAGAAACTGAAATACTACAGAGTCTATTGACTCGGCGTTGAGCGAAAATGGAGACGAAGGCTTCGAAACAGACAGCAGGCCTTTTGCGCAGAGCTTGCCACGAGGTGAGACCTCTACGGGGATCGACAAACTCTTGGGAAAGCGGGGTCAACGACACCTAACGGCCAACCCATGAGCACCGGGCAGTGCGTTGGCCTTGACGGCAGTGCCAATGGTGCATCGACTCTGCCCATCCAACAAAAAGCTCCCGCAGGGTTGTGACCTCTGGCCACTATACCCAAAGGTGATGAATGGTGAAGACTGACACAGATAAGATCCTGTGGTTCACCAGAGAGGTGAAGAGGTCCACCTCAGATGTGCCCAACTGATGGAAAAACCGGTTACTCACCTGGAACAGTAGTTCTAGTAGTGGTATATGTTCATCCACACTTCTTGGCATGCCCCATTCCCTTTAAGGATCGCTGGAAGGTCTTCAAGCTGGCTCCTCCCACCAACCTGGGTGGTATAATCCTCAGCTCCGCCCCACGATGCCAGATCTTAGCCCACTGGAAGCCAGGTGTGTGCGTCTCAGCCGGGGAGGTCAGGTGGGTCTGTGTGGATGAAAAACTTGTACCACTCCTAAAACTACTGTTACAGGTGAGCAACCTGTTTTTATAGGATCGTGGATATATTGTTCATCCACACTTCTTTGCAGACTCCTAGCAGTTCTCTGGGAGGAGGGAGGAAAGGTGCACCCCCCCACAGAAATACTTAATTGGGGAATAGAGACTGGAGAACTGAGGCCCCAAAACCAGCATCCCGGCATGACTTAAGGTCATTGTGGATATGGGTGATGAAGAGGTTTGCTGACTTCCAAATGGCAGTTTGACTGATTTTCTATATGGGGGATGTCCCTGGAAACATTCACCGATGCAACAGTACGGCAGGTGGAATATGCTCTTATCCCTCTGGGAGGCTCCTTGCCCACCAACTCATAGCATAGACCTATGCAAGATGTAATCCATCTTGCAATCGTCCACTTTGCAGCAAGTCTGCCAGAAGCAGTTTCAACGTAGGTGACAAATAGCTGGTGAACCTCTCCCGGAATTTCCGCCATCCTCTCCCTATAGTAGGAGAGAGCTTGTCTCAGATCCAAAGCATGGAGCCTGTATTCGGCCTCCGAAGTGTAACTGGGGTAGTACACCGGCAGAGTCAACACCTGGTTAAGATGAAACTCTGACACCACCTTCGGAAGGAATTTCGGTTGGGGACACAGGACAACCTTGTCCCTGTGGAAGACCAGATAAGGGGAGTCCACCCAAAGCACCTGGAGCTCCCTTGCCTCCAGTCGGCTCACAATTGTCCAGATGTGCAATGCTTTCCTGCACAGCATCCGGAAATGCATGCCACTCTGCTTGTTGAGGTAGTACATGGTTGTGGTGTTTTCCATCTGGACTTGAACCACTTGACCCCCTGGAGCTGAGGAGCGAACGCTTACAGCAACAGTCTGACCGCTCTGAGCTCCAACAGGTTGATGTGGTAACTGGACTCCTCGGGGGTCCAGAACCTGTGGGCCCTGTTGTCCCCCATGTGGGCTCCCCAGCCCATGAGAGAGGCCATCGGTCATCAGGACGACAGTCTGCTCGGAGCGAACAAACGGGATCCCTTCCTGCAACCAGTGCAGGACAGTCCACCACTGGAGAGCATCCCACATCTTCAGAGTCACAGTGAACAGCTGGTCAAAATGACCTAGGCAGTGAGTCCACAGGGCGGCCAGCTCCCATTGAAGGGGGCGCATATGCCACCAGACCCAGTAGACCATGGAGGTGCAGGCTGCCATTTAACCCAGAAGGTGCAGAAAGTCCCGGGCAGGGTGCAATTGCCCAACCAGAAATGATCAGGCGAAGGAGGAGAGAACCTCAGTCCTGTCCGCCAGGAGCCAGGTTCTGGCTCGGCAAGAGTCTGGCTCTGCCCCGATGAAACCACCTGAGAAGGTACAAGTTCCAACGTGGCCTCATTGATCAGGAAGCAGAGCTGGGAGCAGATCTGGAGGGCCACATCCCTGGACCTCTCCACCTCCTGTTGGGTGGAACCTGCTAAGAGCCAATCATTGAGGCAAAGGTATATTCTGACACTCCCCCACCCCCGACACCTGAGATGGTCTGCCACCACTGCAATGCATTTGGTTAAGACCCATGGGGCTGATGACAGGCTGAACAGCATGGCTCAAAACTCGTATAGGGTTCCCTCTGCCCTGAAGTGGAGGAACTGCTAGTGGGACAGAGATTGGAACGTAAAAGAATGCGTCCTAGAGATCCAGTGACCAGGACCACGTTTTTCTCCAAGGATGGTATGATCTGGGATAGAGTTACCATCTGGAAGGTGCATGGCTGAGATATTGATTCAAGTCGTAGATCTAGAATGGTGCCAGCACCCCCCCTGTCAGCTTCAGAACCAGGAAGTACCTGGACACGAACCCTGGGTCTGGTGGAGGATCTGCCACTCGAGCTACTGAGTCCTTGAGGAGGAGATGAACAATGTCATCTTGAAGAGCTGACTGAGTGTGGGCAGAAACTCTCTTCTCCCTTGGGGCGCAGGCTCGGCTTGGAGGGTACTGCTCTAATTCCAGAGGCAGACCCTGGCAAAACACTTCTAAGACCCACCTGTCCATGGTAACGGCAGACCAGGCGGAAAGGAAGTGGGGGAGCCAACCCCCCACAGGAGGACCCAGAGCTGGCGTGATGGAAATAGGGGTGGCAGACTTGGACGAAGAGGGTCCAAGGCCTGAATCCCAACCTCCTTTATGGGCCTGGGAAGGTCTGGGCTTGGGGCAGGGCACCAAACCTGAGCCTGCTGCTTCTGACCTCTCTGAAAGGAAGACTGTTGCTGCTGCTGGGCTGCAGGGGAAGAATGCTGAAAAGGCTCCTTCTGCTGCTTCTTGAGACCAGAAGAACTCTGAGCAGAAGTGGCGTCCAAGGCGGCACTGGACTGCTCAATGCGCTGAAGGTGACCAGCCACACCTGGGTAGAAGAGATCAGTGCATAGGAAAGGCACATCAGCAAGTTTGTGCTGGGTATCCACTAGGAAGGAGGAGAGCCTCAGCCAAACCTTGCAGTAGGAGGCAACTGCGGCTGCCAACAAATGGCACGAGTTCCCAATGTCCATGGGCACCTGGAGCTACTGCTTGGCAATGGTACGGCCTTGGTCTCGGACCTGCTTGACCGTGGTCTGCAAGTCCATGGGGAGGTGTGGGAGGACTTCATCTGAGGACCCCAAAAGGGCACAGGAGAAGTGTGCCATGATTATGGCCGAGCTTGCCTGACGGGGGCCTAAGGAAGAGGCCACTTAGATCTTCCGGGCAGAGTGATCCAATTTCTTAGACTCCTTCTCCAGAGGTCTATCGGTATCAGCAGAACTGCCTGTATGTCTGAACACAGAGGTGGTCACAAGGCTCCTGGCCAAAGGGTGCTCTGTGAACCCTGCTAGGGAACCCATGGGCACCGCATACTTGCAGGCCATCTGGGCAGACTGAGCTGGACAGAAGGCAGGGTGCTGCCAAAGTTCAAGGGCTGGGCCAATGATGGCTTCGACCACAGGAAAGGCTTCTGTCGGGGTATCCCCTCTCTTGAAGATATGTGAGAGAGGGTACTCCATCTTTTTCTGGGTAGGTTCCAGGGGCATCCCCGTGGACTCAGAGATGAGGGGGAGAATGCCCCAAAAAGACGAAGGGCCTTCCTCCGTCACTAAATCACCAGCCAACTTGTCATCCTGTGGATGAGAATGGAGGTCAGTGTCATCTAAATCTGAAGTATCCTGATACAGCGGTCGACCACCAAATCACCCCTCGGCCCCCACCCTGGGGCGGTCGGGGTGAGAAGTGACGAAGAGCGTCTGGGAGCTCGGTGTCCATCCGAGCTTCCTTAGAAGGAGCCACTCCCATGGGCTGCTTAGGTGGCGGTTCCACCAGAATCGTCGGAGAGACCAGTTTAGGTCGAACCATAAGAGGTTTAGCCGGCTCTGTGGGCAAGGGGAACTTATTTTATCAGTTCCTGGGGAGTCTGCTTCAGCCTAGAAGGCGAAAGCCAAGTAATAGCTGGGGTAGGCTTATGCCTGGACAAAATCAGCTGCTGTCACATGAGGTCCTCGTAGCATCGACGGAGTTTTCCGCCGAAGCCTCCCCTCATCTGAGGAAGACAAGGACGACCGATGGTGTCACCTCTTTTTGGCATGCTTATATGCCTCCCTTGGCCTGTTTGAGGGGGTCTGAGACCTCGATTGAGATCAGTAAGGCTGACTCGGTCGCTCAGGAGACACTGGTAAAACAGAAAACTTCTGAGAGTCAGGGACCACTTCCTCGGCGGGTTTCTCAGTGGACTGGGTCTCCTCAACAGGGAAGGAAAGGACCAGAGTCCAATTGAGGGGAGTCGGTGACTGGATTCGGCAACAATAGGCCGATCAGGTCGAAAACAATCTCAACTTTGTCGATCGAAACTCTGATCGAATGGCCCGAAGGCAAAGCAGAGAAGCCAGCGGCTGAAAAGGCAATTTCGACACAGGTCGAAATAGCCAGCTCCTGGGACCGAGATTTCTCCTGATTCCAAGAGCATCTTCATCTAGACAAAGACGGTCCTGGGTCCCTCTCCCGTTTACAAGACAGAGAGGAGTGCGTGCCCGCAGGACTCTCACCCTTAGTCGGGAGAGAGTGGCACAACTCTTGGAAGGAACCCAAGAAAGGGGAGCCCAAGTTGAGTGGAATGAAGAAGCCTCGAGAGGAAAATTTCACGGAGCTAGCCGCTTCCTCCTGGAAGGCTTGTATGTGCTCCGACTGCTTGGTGGATCCTGCGGCCGTGGAAACCATCCACTGGGCCTCCTTAGATTTCGCCAGCGGGTTCTGTTGTTTGGGCCTGCCCAATTTAGGGCGTGTGAGACTGTAGTCGAGGAAATCAGGCTGAAAACTGATGCAGAACTTGCAGGTCGTGGCGTCATGGCAGACACCAAAACAGTAGACAAGCAGTGTGCGAGTCCGTACGCAACATCATCTGGCCACATGAGCACTGGCGAAATCCGGGGGAAGACTTGTCTTCCATAATCGAGAAGCAACAGTCACAATTGCTAATGCGAGTAAGTCGAATTTTCGGAATGACCGAAGGCTCAGAAGCCAGGGCCTACAGAATGCAAGGGCACTATCGAGGCAACCCGAATCTTCCAACGGAAAGGATGATCTGGCACCATGGGGCGGAGCTGAGGATTATAATACCCAGGTGGGTAGAAGGAGCCAGCTTGAAGACCTTCTGGCAATCCTTAAAGGGAAAGGGACATGCCAAGAAGTGCAGATAAACATATCTATGTCCCTAGAATATGCTCTGTAGAAAGGATGCCTTGAGGGTCCATTCGTGGCCCTGTGCGCGTCGGCTAAGGTGATCATGCCAGGACATTCTAGGAGCCTGAATCATGAACAGCTGTTAGTGCCAGTTGTTGAAGAGCAGCGTGCCCAGACCCGGGTTGCCTGTCAGACTTTGGGATCTGGTACCCCCTTGTTTGTTGATGCAGTAGACCACTGCCATATTTGACAGTATCAGAGGGTCTGGGGACAGGTATGGTTGAAAGCTCTCGAATGAGAGTCTTACTGTCCCATTTCTAGGATGCTGATGTGTAGCCTAGCTGTGGTTGTGTTCCACTTGCCTTGGGTTTGATAATGCTGATCCAAATGGGCGCCCCATCCTGTGGCTGATTCATCCGTAGTGAGGGTTTGGACCAGGAGTGGCATCTGAAAGGGCACACCTTTGTCCAAGTTGGATTTGTCTATCCACCATGTTAGGGCCTTGTGTAATGCTGGGGTGACCATAAGCTGGTCCTCTAGAGCACCTGTGCTTTGGTGCCCTGATGTCATAAAGCCCACTGAATTGGTCTCATATGTAACCGAGCACTGAGGACAGTAGAAATGGCTGTGGCTATGTGGCCCAATAGTTTTAGGAGTTGCCTTACCATGATGGATGTGAGAGAGCTGTACTGAACAGCCAGGGATATTAGGTCCGACTTCTGTTTTCTGGCAGGAAAGCCTTTCCTGGAGTCATGTCCAGGATGTCTCCGATGTATTAGAGTCACTGTGAAGGGTCTATTTGAGATTTTGGGCCGATTTAGTGTTATGCCCAGTTGTTTGAAGAGTTGTGAAGCTGCTTGGAATGAATGGATCGAGTCTTCTTTGGTGGATGCTTTTATTAGCCAGCCATCTAGGTAGGGGAATGCAAAGTGTCCTCTCCTCAGCGCAGCGGCCACTACTGCCAGGCATTTCGTGAATACCCTGGGAGGTGATGAGAGGCTGAATGCGAGTGCCCTGAACTGATAGTGTTCTCCCAGCAGTCTGAAATGCAGATACCTGCGGTGAGCCAGATCCTTCATATCCAGGGCACAGAGCCAGTCTCCTTGATGTAAAAGGGGAAGGATGGTGAGTAAGGTCACAATTTTGAAACATTTGTATTGGATAAATTTGTTGAGGTTTCTTAAGTCCAGTACCGGATGCAGATCCCTTGTTTTTGGAATTAGGAAAAAATAATAGTAGAAGCCTTGACCTTGTTTAGTGGGGACTGGTTGTATTGCATTTTTCACTTTGAGTGACTGCAATTCTTGTAGCAGGGTAGGGATATGGCCCTGTGGGTAGCTTACATGTGGTGATGGACGATTTGTAAACTCTAGTCTATGTCCTGATTTTATGATTTTTAACACCCACTCGTCGGACGTTATATGTTTCCAGTCCTGGCATGAAAAGCAGCCTCCCACAGCCTCCGAGGCCAGCAGAGGAGAGCTGGGGAGGATCAGGTGTGGGTCAGGTGCAAGTCAGATGGACATGGTGATGCCCCCCACCCCCATAGTGGGGGTGGAATGACCAACACGTGAAGCAGAAGAGGTAGGTCTACTAGGAGGTTGCGACTGTTTACCCCCGTTAGACTGTCTGTCTGTTCCTCTTTGACACCCTGTGTGCTGAAACGGGTAGGGCTGTAAATATCTTTTCTGGCCTGAGATTTGGGGAGAGTATGACACATGCCATGCACCGATCTCAAAGTATGGCCCAAAGCTTGCAAGTCATCTAAGATGGTTTGTATGGCAGATCCAAATAACTTGTCCACACTTGAAGGGTGCGTTCAGGATCTTCTGCTGAACATCTGGGGTAAATCTCGTGACTCAGAGCCATGCATGACGTCTAAGATTGATGGCCATGGCAGAGGACCTTGCCTATGTGTCTGCCACATCATAGGCTGCTCTTAAGAGATAACGAGATAGGCGAGTGTGTGTTAAAAGTTGCCAACCACCGATCCTTTCCCTCAGACTGAGGTAGTTTATTTGCCACCTCACCCAATGCCGTCCGGAGTGTTTTCTGGTATTTTTAGCATATGGCCCATGTAATTTATGTCTCAAATTAGGAGTGTCCCCCCTTGGTACACTTTTTTCCCCATGAGGTCTAGACAGCTGGACTCTATCAGGTGGCAAAGAGCTTAAATGTTTTGGCTTTTTAGTTCTATCATGGGCTGCATTTACCACAGAATCTGCCTGTGGGGCTGCTGTGAAAAGTGATTGACTGGTGCTTGATAAAGGCAGTCAGCCTTTGTAGGCACTGGTGGGATAGCTGCAGGTCTTTGCCAAGCAGTCAGTACTGCATTCTGGTATAAAAGGCAGTACCACAGCTGGCCCAGTGGTGCTGAGGGTTGAGGCACTTGATGCTACACCGGCGACCCGGGTTCAGGAACAAGCCAGGGGGTGGTGGTGGGAGCTGGATCGAGTAGCTGGGAGGCAGCTCTCCTCTCCTGGTAAGGGTCCCTATTGCTCCCATCACATGGCCGCCACCAGGTGGAGGTCTGGTGACTCTGCAGGTCGGGATGTGGAACGCACTGGGAAAGTATCAAGGCTCTGCAGTGTGCATGTGTCACCAAACATGCATACGCAGCCGTGACCAGGGACAGAAGAAAAAAATGGTGGAAAACTGTGCCAACTGGCAGAATAATGCTGGTCCTGTGCAGGCTCTGCACCCAGCCAGTTGGGCACCTCCGTGCCATCGAGGTGAGTCCCAGTGAATGTCGGGGTGATGGGGCTTGGGGGGGACTGGTAGAAGGGGGCTGGTCAGCACAGGGTGCATAAACAAGCAAAAAAAAAAAAAGAGAAAGGTGGTACCACTATAGCCGGGTCTTCGGGAAGGTCTAAGTAGTCCACCATATTTTGCTCCTGTTTGTCTGGTTCCACTGTAGTAAAGCCCATTACCTTTTGAATTTGAGCCATGATATCTAAAAAGGTGGTATCATCAGGAGATGAGACCAGCATCAAGCAGTCCTGGTCCCCTCAAAGGAGGATATAGTAGAGTTACTGGATGGGGGTCTTAACCCATCCCCTACTTTACAGTATTCCTTGTATTTCTCTTCATCCTGAATGATGAACTCTTCCAAGGAATGGTAAAAGGGAGAAGGTGATGGGCCCCGTGTTGGGACATAGGTGGCCTCTGGCTGAAAACACTTGGGCAGAGGGGAAGGTGAAAAGAAAAGTGCTAGTCTAGCTGCTTTTGCCTACTGTGTAGGCTTTAAGCCTTGCATGACCTGCAGTACAGTCTGCACCATGGTAACCACATCCATGGAAAGTAGAGAGGTGGCTTGCTGAGGAAGTGACAGAGGTCAGAGACACTTGTCTGTGAGCCGAGGGGTATTATGGAAGAAACAGGGCACAGCTGTGGGCGCAGCTAGGCCCCAGGCAGAGGTTGTCCAGAACCTCTGGCGTCCAAGTATGTACCCCATGTGTTGCCACCTGGGTAGGAGGTGGCAGTTTCGGCATAAGTGTAAGGGAAAATCCCTTTTCTTTAATAATATAGCCCTGCTCAGTCAACTGTCATGTCAACTGAGACTGGAAGGACGAAGTGTGAATGGTGAAATGAGGGTGTCGATGGCATAGTAAGTTGGTCCTTCCTCGAAGAACACTGTGCCATTGATGAGAGGCTCAGAACTGCAGAGGTTACAGGTGACGTCATGACAGCTAAGGCGGCATTGAATGTAGTCAACGAGGGGACCAGCAAAGCCATCATTGATGAAGGTCTAGTTCATTTTGCGTAAGTTGTAGAAACCACCATCAATGATGGCCCAGAGGATGACGCCGATGAGTGAGACCATTTGCCATCAGAAGACAGTTTTGTCCTTATGTTTGGAGCTATGTCTGTGTGAGGACTGAAGTTTAAGAGGGTGACGAAGATGCATGGGTGCGAGACCCCTCCTCGAGGAGAGCAAGTTTTTGCTCTATGAGGCAAGATTCTATCTCGTGGAGTCTTTGCTGATGAGTAGCCTGATTCAATGCCCTGCAAACAGAACAGCCAGGGACGTTGTGGGCAGCCCCTTAATACATCATGCCAACTGGATGCTTGTTGTAGTGATATTTTTCCACCACAAGGGCACTTTCTAAACAGTGAGTCCAAATGAGATACTTGGAAAATCAAGTGATTGAAAGTGAATGGCAAGCCGTTCAGAGTGTTCTTATCATCATCGATGCACTGGAGCTGGAGAGCTAACATGCTGCGAGCTGATAATATGACCAGATTAGAACCGAAGATACTGGGAGCTGCCTACTTCCTTTATACCTGTATAGAGTGATGACATCACGGGTAGGCGGCCCCCATTATGCACGGCTGGTGAAAGCTACTGTGATACAGCGTCCTCTGGTGGGCTCCCAAAAGTAGTACCTCCTGCAAGAGATACCTTCAGTGAAGATCGACCGGTATCACAATTCCCACTGCATGGGATGCAGACATCAGTGAGCCCAGTGTATTAAGGTCATGAAAGAGGCCAAGAAACCCAGACGCTGAAGAAGTCCCAGACCATGTGGGTTTGCCCAACCTGAAAATTTTAATAGGCAATGGACAGGTTCTCCCCTCTGTCCAGGGGCAGACTATTTCTGGCTTGGAGGGAGTTTAAATCTGCTCCAATGATGATTATAACTTGCTTCAGGCAGAGCTCAGACTTGCAATATTAACCAGTAGCCCAAGTCCTTGAACTGCTGATGTCTCAAAATAAACTCCAGGTAACAAGCACTTAGTGAACATCCTGGCTGTAGACAACTGTCCAAAGTGTGTGAACCAAGGCAGAGAGACAGAGTCCTGTATACTCGCAAGTGGAGGAACAGTCTAGGAGAGAGATGGACCTGAGATTTGAAAGTATGTGCTGTGGAGAGCAAGGGAGCACAACCAAGCCTTTACTCCAGGAACAGGATGACCTGGTGCAGAGTCACCATGTCAAATGTCCAACCACAAATGAACAGGCTGAGAATGGGGTGCCGGACTCCCATCTCTTTTGGTACCAGAAAGTATCAAGATTCAAAGCCTTACAGTGCCTGGGTGTCCAGAACAGGCTCAACTGCACTCTGCTGGCGAAGCTGAATGACCTTGTTTTTTGTAAGGGGAAGAGTGTTCAGCAACAAGTTCTCCAACAGTACCTAGGTCCAACAGCAGGTAAATTCTCAAACTCCAGATACAACCCCATGCACACCAATCCAGAACCTGATATAATAGTACACCATTGTGGTAGGGACTGGGAGAGTCAGCCCCCAACAAGGACCAGCAGCAGGGTTTGGAAAAGCAAAAGAATAAAACCTATTGCACTAGCTTCTGCAGGCACCACCTCCGCCTCTGTGCTGACCATATCACCCCCCAAACATGCTCGAAGGCTTGGCAGGGAGGTACTGTTGAAACCACTGCCTCTGTTGCTGCGGTGTTTCTCCTGTATGGTTGAACTCCAAAAGAAGCATTGAAAGGAACCTGGCAAGGGCATGACCTACCTACCAATGGGGAAAAAATTAGTGTTCAAGTTCCTGACCCAACCTGAGAAGAAACATTAAATACAGTTTACTTACGTGTACCCATAATTCTACTGGTGGAATACAGTTCACATCCACACTGGCAGTTATGCTAAAGACAGTAGTAACTGGAAGTTTTCAAGCCAAGCTCCTCCCACCACCCCAGCGTATATCCTGACTCCGCCCCATGACATCAGATCTTATGCATGCTGGAAGCAAGGATCCAGGTGCCACTTGCCAAGATAGGAAGGGTGGACTGTGTGATGTGAACAGTTTACCACTAGTAGAACTAAGTTACAGGCAAGTAACCCATATTTCTAACATGGGTACACTTCACTATACACACACTGACAGACTCCCATAAGTTCTCTGGGAGGAGGGGGCAAGGTGCGCACCCATATTTGGCAAACAGAGACTGGAGGACCAAGGATCCAAAAGCAGCATCCAGACAACTCATGATGCCAATGCTGTAATGGGAGATTAAGTTTTGCGTTTTACTCCAGGCAGCAGCCCTGCATGTCCCCACGATGGGGATATCCCTGGGAACAGCCACTGACGCAGGGGTATGTCTGGTGGAATGAGCCCTAAGCCCCATGGGTGATTCCCTATCAGCAAACATATAGAAGGGATCGCTGCAAGATGTATGCCACCTGGCAATCAGTTTTGCTGCCAGTCTGCCAGGTGTGGCTTCAGTGTACGTCACAAACAGCTGGTAAGCCTCACTCCAAACTCCATCCATATGCTCCTTTATAGTAAGAGAGAGCGCCCTCCACAGATCCAGAGTATGGATCCTGTGACTGGCCTCAGAAGTTGGGTTGGTGAAATATACTGGTAAGTTAATCACCTGTTTAAGGTGAAACTGATATGCCTTTGGGTGGAACTCCGGGTGACGATTACTCTGTGATATAGATAGGATAGAAAAAGGCACTTAGCCCATCAAGACCATCTCCCACTCCTAGTGGGGGTATCGTTCCTTAAAATGATTTGGGTACCTATCTAATTCAGTCTTGAATTTGTCAAATACCACGAGATCAACTAGGCAGTGTGGCAAGTTATTCCACGTTCTTCGGGTTCGACCTGTGAAATAATTATCCCGTTTATTGGTATTCACCCTTGGTATTTTTAATTTTGTTTTGTGACCCAAGATTTGCCTATCTATCCCTGATAATTATGTCACATTGACAACTTAGATCCAATTTATTCAATGTGCTACACAGCTTTACAATATCACCTCTCTTCCTTCTGTTCTCAAGACTGAACAGATTCAGCTCTGACCATCTTTCCTTATGGGAACTATCCTTTAATCTGGTATTAACCTAGTGACTGTTCTCTGGACATTCTCCAGTGAATTAATGTCCCTCCTAAGGTACAGGGCCAAAAAGGGATACCCATAGTCCAAGTGTGGTCTCACATATGATCTGTACAATGGGATTAAAGAATGCTCATTCTGGATATAAAGTTTTTTTTTTTGTTTTTTTTAATACAGCTTATTAGTCTGTTAGCAGTCTGAGTGACATTCCTGCAGTGGTCGAGTGGGATAAATGCATCATTTAGTATCCCTAGATCGTGTTCATTCTGCACAGATCTGTTTTGAGTATGTCTTTAATGGATTATGTCTTCCTAGCTGAAGTACTGTGCATTTTTCTGTATTGAACTGCATTTTTTTTCACTTGTAGCCAATAATGCAATACACTTCAAATCGTTGACTACGGATTGATGTTTTATTGTCTGTGTCCACACCAGGGATAAAACAGTTATGTAAGAACATACCATAACAGTAGATCTTCAACACAATCTATCAGGTACAACCTATGGAACTTAGCAGTCAGGCAATAGGATCCCATGGAAACTGTTCTGCAGCAGTCTAAGTAGGGGCAGCACACATCAACATAAGGCTCCACTGTCACAGTCCTATATAACCGTGGGCGGCCCCGCTCCCTCCTCAGTTTTTTCCCCCCTAGTCTGAGGCCAATAGAGATAGGTGTCCCACCAGGGAATCAAGGAGAGAAAGAACGTGCCCAGCTAGCAAAAAGGCTGGAACTGGACAGCACAGCTGGAGAGAGAGGGAGAAAGGGGATGGAGGGCAGGACGGCATAACCTGATGACACAGATTCCCTCAAAGATCTACTGTTATGGTAGGTTCTTACATAACTTCTACCTTCTTCGGGAATATCTCTGTCATCAGGTCACACCTCTGGAATGAGTCCCAAGCAGTGCTAAGCGCAAAACAGTCTAGCTGGCCAGAGGCCTAAGAGAGAAGGCCCTGAAGCACAGCTGGGCCAAACCTGCCCTTCTTCTGGAGGCAATGACATGACTGTAATGCTTGGTGAAAGTGTGGACAGTACTTCAAATGGAAGCAGCACAAATTCCAGCAGGTGACACATTCCTGAAACAGGTGACAGAAGTGGCCATGCCTCTGGCCGAAAAGCCATGAACCACACCAGGAAGCTCCTTACCGTATTTCCTTGGACAAAAAATAATACAGTTGGTCTACCATTTGGACAAGCACTGTTTAGACACTGGAGCGCCCTCTTTGCCAGGGATAAAAGAAAAACAGAGGACTTTCTGCACTCCCTAGTATGGTGTGTATAGTACCCGAGAATTCTGTGCACATCTAAAGTATGGAGCAATGCTTCCGCTGGATTGGCATGCTCTGGATAATAAACAGCCAAGTGGATAGGTTGATTTAAAGTAAAATCAGACACTGCCTTAAGAAGAAACCTAGGATTAGTATGCAAAGAGACCCTCTCTTTGTGGAAAATTAAATAAGGCTGCTCACACTTGAGAGCCTGTAGCTCAAATTCTTTGAGCAGAAGTAACGGCAACTAAAAATAACACTTTCCATGACAGAAAGCAAAGCTCACAAGATGTGGCTGGCTCAAAAGAAGGCAGGGTCAGCATCTCTATAACAAATTTCAGATCCCCTAGTCGGAATTGGATTATGGATAGGGGGTTTCAAATGGAGAATGCTTTGCAGTAAAGTACAGGCCACATCCAGCTGGGCCACCGTACAGCGATCAATGGGCACATGAAAGCCTGATATAGCGGATAGGTACACTTTAATATAGGAGTATTTGAGGCCTACATCAGACAAGGTCAGGAGATACCCCAGAACCTGGTTCACCAGACAAGTGAAAGGGTTCAGGCGAAGGGGAGGGGCCCAGATAGTAGACCATTTCCAATTCACAGAATAAAAGGCCCTGGCGAAGGTTTTCTGGCAACCACCAGGACAGACACCTTCTGAGACACCCCAAACTGAGCAATGGCTAGGTCCTTAGGAGCCATGCATGCAAGTGGAGAGACTTGAGGTCTGGATGGATCGTGGTCCCCTGTGCCTGTGTCAACAGGTCCTGGCAAAGGGGCAGAGGAACTGGAGGTTTCACAGCTAATTGTTGCAGTAATGGAAACAATATCTAATGAAGCCAGAATGAAGACACCAGAATTAGAGTGGCTCCTTCCATCCATAGCTTGATTAGTACCCTCAGTATAAATGAAAAGGGTGGGCAGGTGTTAGGAAACCTCCTTTTCCAGGACAAGGACAACAGGTCTCATCAGAAAACTCCAGGTCCTGGATCTAGCGAGCAGAAAAGTACAGTTACGTAAGAACTTACCGTAACAGTAGATCTTCAAGAGAAGCTCTTGCAGCAGGCTATTGAAATGAGGACCAACTCCGAAGGCATTAAGACACATCAGAAAACTTCTCTGCCAGCAGTACCCAGGAGGACTACCCCCAGCCTGGCTCCACTCAGCGTCAGCCCTGGTATAAAAAGGGGTGGGACCCAGCTCCACCCCAGTTCCCCGCCAAGACCCATGAGCAGGGCCTGACAAGAAGGAGGCGAAGCCGAAGATGACAATCTGCACACCTCATTTGGGGGATGGAGGGCAGAAAAACAACGCCTGCTGCAAGAGCTCCTCTCAAAGATCTACTGTTACAGTAAGTTCTTACATAACTGTACTATCTCACTTCGAGTGGGAGCTCTTGCAGCCGGCTATTACAATAAGGACTGAATCCCAAGCAGTCCCTCGCCAAGGAGGTATCCGATCCTGGGAGGTGGAAGGAAATAAACTGGACACAGCAAGTTAAGACAAAAGTCCCTGAAGGACTGCCAGGCCAAAGCCGGCACAGTATCTGGATGCTATGTCAAAACTATAGTGCTTTACGGAACTATGCACCAAGTTCCAGGTAGCAGCCACACATATGTCCTTAATGGAGACATACCGCAGAGCAGCGTAAGAAGCAGACACTCCTCTGGTGGAGTGACTACTAACCGGTCCTGGAAGTGGTTTATTGTGCTTCTCATAGCAAAACGTAATGCAGTGGACAATCCACTTGTAAATTGTCTGTTTGGACACTGGTTTACTCAAGTGCTGTGGTGCAAATTCCACAAACAGTTGCTCCGATTTACGGTGAGTAGCCGTGCATTTGAGGCAATATCTCAGCATCCTGTGGACGTCCAAAGTGTGAAGGAGAGCTTCTCCTCTATTAGAGGGAGAAGGGAAATATACTGGAAGGTCGACCAATTGGTTGACTGTCAACTTTGAGACCACTTTAGGAAGGAACTTAGGATTCGTTCTTAGGGAAACCCTTTCCCTATGGAAAATTAAATATGGCTCTTTACACACCAGAGCCTGAAGCTCGGAAACTCTTCGAGCTGATGTAATGGCAACTAAAAGGCAAACCTTCCAGGAAAGGTAAGGCAGCTCACGATCTGCTGCAAGTTCAAATGGAGGAAGAGTAAGCTTCTCCATTCACAAATAGGAAGTCCCAGGGAGGGATAGGGTCCCAAATGGGAGGTCTCACGTGTAGAATCCCCCATAAAAAGGTGCAGGCCACATCCAATTGGTCTAAGGTTCTGTCTCCCAAAAGGGCGTGATAAGCAGGGATGGCCCACATGTGCATCTTTATGGAGGAGTAGCTCAAGCCTTGTTGGTATAAGGAGAGTAGATACTGTAATGCCAAGTTCACCAGAGAGGTAAGGGGGTCCAGACATTGAGACGACGCCCACAAGCAGAAACACTTCCACTTCATAGCATAAGTGGAGTGCATAGAGGGCTTCCTCGCTGAAACTAGTACATCTGCTACCTCTTGGGATACTCCATACCTGGACTTTGCTACGTCCGAAGGAGCTAAGCATGAAGGTGCAAAGACCTGAGATCGGGATGGACCAGCAAGCCCTGATCCTGGGACAGCAACTGCGAGCATATTGGCAGCGGAACTGGAGGTTCCATGGACAACCACTGTCGTGGGAACCAAATCTGCAGAGGCCACAGAACAGCTACAAGAATCATCCGAGCCCCATTTGGCTTGAAGCTTCAAGAGAACTCTCTGTATGAGAGGAAACAGAGGGAAGGTATAAAGAAATCTCCCTGCCCAACAAAAGGACAACGCACCTGGCCATAAAACACCAGGCGCAGGCTCTCGCGAGCAGAAAACTGGCAGTTTGACGTTGCGTGGAGACACAAAGAGGTCCAGCTCTGGACGACCCCATGTGTCAAAGAGCTGGTCTGCTACTGATTTCAGTAGCTCCCACTCATGCGCCTTGGACTAAGACCTGCTTAGGCTGTCAGCCAAGTCACTTAAGATGCCTGGAACATGCACTGTGAACAGGGAGATGTGCCACTCCAGTGCCCAGTACCAGACTTGTCGCCTCCCTGCATGGGGTAAGAGTGAGCGCCCCCTTGCTTGTTGAAATAGAAGACTACCACCATGTTGTCCGTCTGAACAAGAGGAGAGCCTGGCATGAGGTCCTCCTGAAAGGCACATAGCACACTGAGGACCAGTCGCATCTCCAAGACATTGATGTGGAGTTCGCGCTCCATGGGGGTCCAGATACCCTGCATTTGGCATGCCCCCAGGTGCGCTCCTCAACTCAAATACGAGGCATCCGTTTCTAAGTGTCTGATTCGAGGGCTCTGGACAGAAGGGGACCCCTTTTTCCAAATTTAAAGGGTCCAACCACCAAAGAAGTGTCCTCTCTACTGGCTCTGTGACTTTGACCATGTGGTCTAGGTCTTCTGAGCACTGATCCCACTGCACCCTGAGCATCCATTGTGAGATTCTCATGTGGAGGCGTGCCAGAGGAGTGATGGGAATGCCTGCCACCATGTGCCCCAGAAGTCTGAGGAAGGTCCTGGTTTGGACCCGAGGGGTTACGAGGACCGATCTGACAATCTTCTGCAAGTGATCGCCCCTCTCTGGGCGTAGAAAAGCCACACCCTGGACAGAATCCAGGACCGCTCCTATAAAGAAGAGTCTCTGATTGGGTACTGGGGAAGACTTTGGAAGGTTCAGGGTGATCCCCAGATCTCAGAAGAGAGTATAGGCGTCTCCAAGAGCTTGAAGAAGGTGTGACCTTGACGGGCCGCAAGCAGCCAATCATTCAGGTAAGGGAAGACAATGTCCCTGGTGCCATACAGCCACTACTGCCAAGCATTTTGTGAAGACTGGAGGAGTGAGAGGAGAGGCCGAATGGAAGAACCCAAAACTGATAATGCTCCCCCTGGAAGTGGAACCTCAGGTACTTCCCGTGAGGGGGAAAGACCCCAATGTGCATGTACGCATCTTGCATGTCTAGGGAACAGAGCCAGTCCCCCTGGCGCAGCAGAGGAAGTAGTCCTGGAAGAGACACCATCCGGAACCTTCTGTACTTTTTATAAAGATTTAAAGAGCTGAGGTCCAGAATTGGACGAAGGTTCTGTGTCTTTTTTGGGACCAGGAAGAAGTGGGAATAATATCCTTTCCCCTGTTGTTGCAGGGGGACTGTTTCTCTTGTCCTTTTTCGCAAGAGGGCCTGCATCTCTCTTTCTACAAGTGGACTATGAGAAGAAGGATATCTGGAGGAACCTCTGTGAACTCTATAGAATATGTCCACTCCTTATGATATCTAGGACCCACTGGTCCACAGTAATAGAACTCCATCCCTTTAGATAAAAGGAGAAGTGATCCCCTACTGCCTCCTATGAAGCCCCTGCCAGAGGAGGGGGTTAGGAGGGAGTCATTGGGCAGAGCCGGGAGTGGGCAGAGAGGCCTGGGGGGACTTGGGGCCACGGGAAGAAGCGCCTCCAGGATGCTGGTTGCTGGCTCTCCTTCGAAAGCCACCTCTCTGGCCCTGTTGGTTGCCATGGGCTTGGGCACCTGAGGGCTTATGAAATGGCCGATTTTTTGGTCTCCTCTGTACATCTGATGAACAGACCAGATAGATTTCCCTGACTCCTGGAGACGAGAGGTGAGCGACTCAGTCTCCTGCCCAAACAAAACAGTAGCCTGGAACATTAAGTCCTGGATCCCGGACTGCAGGTCTTAGTGAAAGCCTCAGACCCTCAACCAAACGTGGTGCCGGAGAAAGATCCCTGACCCTGCTGCTCTGGATGCCGTATCTGCAGTGTTGTATGAGGCAAACAAAACATGTGTGTCAATGTCCGAGCCAGACTAAAGAACATCCAGAATCTCAGTCTTCTTTTTAGAGTCTGGCAAAGCATTCACTAGCTCTTGTCCCTGCTCCCAGAGCACATTCTGGTACTGAACCATACGTGGCAGGAAATTTAGGGACCTAATGGAGCAGGTGGAGGCAGAACAGACCTTCTTGCCCACCTGATCCAAATAATGAGACTCAGGGTCAGGAGGCTGTTTAGATTCATCATGGGCAGCTGTAATCATGGAAGAGTCTGCCTGAGGGTGTTCAGCCAGAAAAGGTTCATCCCTTGGGGCCCTGTACAGCCTATCTGATTTTTCTGGGACCGAAAGCTGGACGTTTCCAAGTGATCCGGTTAAGATCCTGGAAGGTGTCCACCAAAGGAGGCACCACAAGAGATTTGGGCTCCTACTGCCTCAGGTACTTGGCCAGTCAATGGCACTCTGGATCCCAGTCCTCTGTATCCCATTCATTAGAGGCCTTGATGTGCCTCATGACGTCCATGAAGGTAGGATCATCAGGAGGCGAGCGGAGCTGGTCCTTTTCTCCTAGGGAACCCTCGATTCCTGAAATGGAGGAAGAAGTGCACCGGCTACTAGGTGTCAAGTAGCTGGACTTATCCCTGTGACCAGCCCCGCTCAAGCATCTGTGGCTCACCGACTGACGATGGTCCGAGGACCGACGGAGCAGTAACCGACATCGGGAGTGGTCCCGCCTATCAGAACGGGATCGGCTCCTGGTGTTGGCTACCAGACCTGGGTGAGCGCCCGCGGTCTGCAGACCGAGATCGGGAATTAGCCATGGACGATGTTTGAGGTGGTGGCCTCTCAGGGGTCTTCTGTGGTGAAGAGGCACCCTGCGGCTGTGGTTTACCTGATGGGTCCAGTACCGGTGACTGGGCCGGCGCTTCAGGACCTGACTCCACCAAAAGGAAAAAAGATCCTGTAGCTCGTCCTTCAAGAACACCGAGGCCGCTGTCCCCAAAAAAGGGACCTCCGAAGTATCCGGCCTGGAAGGAGAGCCATCTGGGGAATCCCGGGGGGGACTTGGGGATAGAGATGCTGTCCCTTACGCCGGTAGCGTCAGAATCCTTCGCCCCTTCTGCGGTGTTCGGGGACCAGGACAGGCATCAGCTTAATGCGGGGGTTGCGCTGGAGTGTCCTTGGACTCTGGGGCATGCCCTTATCGGGTGACGCCATGGCCTTGGAAGGCAGGGCCGAAGCTTGTGCCTCAGAGGACTTGGTGGTGACCCTTAGCTGAGTCACCTTAGACTTGGCTGGTTTCTCCCCCAATGGTCCAGCTTTAGTCTGTTTAGCTTTGGAGTGCTCACCTGAGCCCAGAGAGGTGCGGGCCTTCTTGGGAGAGGACCTCGAGCAGGACCTGGACCGTTGCTGGGACCGACTACAGTCCCTGTCATAGGACAGCTTCAATTTCTCCTTACCGGAGCATTTGGCCTTCTCCCTGGAGGTGTATAGGTCCATCTTCTGTTCGAGCATATATGTCTTAAGAGCCTTTAAACTGTGAATTCTGGTTCTACTCGTAAAGCCCTGGCAGGTAGAACAGGCCGCGGTGTCATGCTTAGGCCCCAGGCAGAAGACACATCTGGTGTGGCCATCTTTGGCTGGAATTTGATGTCCATAGCTACACTTGTTGTGATGGGGTCCCGATGAGGAGACAGAGGACGGGGATGAGATACATCGGTACCGAGACAAAAAACGTAGAGAAAGTAGAAGAAAATAGTGAAAAAACAAAATTTTTGCTAGAGGCTGGCAAGCCAAGAACTCTTCACGTACATGGGTTGCAGCGAGAAAAGAACTGGGGTACAGCTAGCTGAGAAGTTTTCCGGTGGGTCCTAATGCCTGCGGCGTTAGCCCTTAGTGTAACAGCCAGCTGCAAGAGCTCCCACTCGAAGTAAGATTGTGGCAGTTTGCATTGAGTTTGGACACAAGAAGGTCCAACTCTGGACAACCCCACCTGTTGAACAGGTCTTCTACGACCAAAGTCAGCAGTGCCCACTCATGCATTCTGGACTGTGACCGGCAGAGCCCATCTGCCAAGGTGTTTTGGGCTCCTGGTACATAGATGACTGAAAGTTCTAGACCAAGATCTAGAGCCCAGTATCAGACCCTCATTGCCTTCTGGCACGGGGGTAGGAATGGGCCCCCTTGCTTGCTGATGTACTATACCACACTGACATTGTCAGACTGCACCAACAGTAGGCCTGGAAAGAGATGGTTCTGTAAGGCACACAGAACTGTTTGCATTTCTACAACATTTATGTGGAGGTGGGTCTCCTACTGGGATTAGATCCCCCAGGACTTGTAAAGGGCTAGGTGCACTCACCAACCCAGACCCAAAGCATCCATGGTGAGGATTTAGTGATGGGCGAGGAGGACCATAACAATGGCTGCGGCCATTAAGCCTAGAAGCCTCAATAACATCCTGGCTGGGTCATACCAGTACTGAGCCACAGCCTGGGCCTGAGCTGTAAGGCAGCTCACCCAGTCTTGTGGCAAGAAAACCTTGCCCTGAGTAGAGTCCAGAACCTCCACCATGTACTGCAACCACAGGAACGAGGTCAGCACAGACTTGGGCAAATTGAAAGTAATGCCCAAGGACTGGGACTGTAGGTTGTGTTCTAGAGTTAAAGTACAGTTACGCAAGAACTTACCGTAACAGTAGATTTTTTGAGAGGTGCTCTTGCAGCAGGCTATTACGATTAGGATGGAGTCCCAAGCAGTCATGAAAAAAGGTAACAGCTACATCCGATAGGAGGATGAAGTATCACAGTGCTAGGAAGGCACCTAAGATAGGAGGCCTTGAAGGACCACCAGGCCAAAACCTGCCCTTCTCCTAGAGGCAATGTCCAGGCTGTAGTGCTTAATGAAAGTATACACTGAGCTCCAGGTAGCCACTGCACAGATGTCTCCAATGGAAACATTACGTAAGGATACAAAGGAAGTAGCCACTCCCCTGGAAGAATGATGCCTAACCGGGCCTGGCAGGGGTTTGTCGTACTTGTAACAGAAGATGATGCAATTTACCAGCCACTTCGATAATGTCTGCTTAGGCACCGGGGTGCCTTGTCAGCAGGGCGCAAGGGCCACAAACAACTGCTCTGTCTTACTTTGAGGAGCAGTACAGTTAAGATATAGTGCCCTGTGGACATCCAAAGTGTGCACAAGCGCTTCCCCTCTGTTCGAGCAATCAGGGTAGTACACTGGAAGACTGATGTCTTGATTCAGCGTAAGCTCGGACACCACCTTGGGAAAAACCTATGACTGGTTCGCAAGAAAACCCTGTCCTTATGGAAAACTACATAAGGCTCCTTGCACATCAGGGCCTGAAGCTCAAAAACTCTCCAAGCAGAAGTAACAGCAACCAAAAATAACGTTTTCCAAGAAAGGAAGCAAAGCTTGCAATTTGCGGCAGGATCGAACAGGAGAAGAGTCAGCTTTTCTAGCATAAAATGGAGATCCCAGGGCAGTACTGGATCTCTGTTGGGAGGCTTAGTATACAGTATGCCCTACAAAAACGTATGGGACACATTAAGTTGGGCGAGGGTTTTTCCTTCCACAGATATGTGGTAAGCAGAGATTGTGGAAAGATGTACTTTTATGGAGGAGTAGCTCAAGCCTTGATTTACTAAGGGGAGAAGATACTCTATAATTGAGTTCACTGGACAGGTGAGGGGGTCCAAGTGATGGGGTGAAGCAAACAGGCAAAATATTTTCCACTTCATGGCATAAGCTGATCTAGTTGAGGGCTTTCTCACTACAAGAATATCTCCCACCTCCTGGGAGACCCCGTAACTGGATTCGACCAAGTCTGCAGGAGCGTGATTTGAGGTCAGAGTGGACCAGCATTCCCTCATTCTGCAATAGTAAGTGCGAGCTCATCGGCAGCTGTATTGGAGGATCCACTGCCAGCTGCTGAAGTAGTGGGAAAATAATCTGCCGGGGCCAAAAATGGAGCGATGAGGATCATCTCTGCTCCTTCGGACTGTAGCTTCAGAAGAACCCTCTGAAGAACAGGAAAGGCATACAGAAACCTCCCTGTTCAACAGAGGGACATAGCATCTAGCCAGAAAACACCAGACACAGGCTCTAGTGAGCAGAAACTGGGCAGTTTGGCGTTAAGTGGAGATGCAAAGAGGTCCAACTCTGGGTGGCCCCACCTGTCAAATAGCTGTTCTGCTACTGACTGGAGGAGCTCCCACTCATGAGCCTTGGATCAAGACCAACAGGCTGTCGGCCAAGACATTTTGAACTCCTGGAATATGAACAGTGGTGAGGTCTAGGCAGTGTTCCAGTCCTAAATACCAGACCCTCATTACCTTCCGGCAAGGGGGGTTAAGAATAAGTCCCCCCTTGCTTGAGGACGTAAAACACTACCGACGTGTTGTCCGTCTGAATGAGAAGAGTGTCTGGCAAAAGGTCCCTCTGAAATGTCTGCAAGGCGTTCAGGACCACTCGCATTTCGAGGACACTGATGTGGAGCAGTTACTCATCTGGAGACCATGTTCCCTGGCTCTGTCTGCCAGATAAGCGCCCCACCAAGGCTGGATGTGTCTGTAGTTAGAATCAGCCTCGGGGGCTCCTGTCAAAAGGGGACCCCTCGTACCAGGTTGGAGGGGCCTAGCCACCAATAAAGAGTCCTTCTTACTGGGTCGGAGAACCTGACCAGCTGGTCCCGGTCATTGGACTTTTGGTCCCACTGCATCCTGATCATCCACTGTGGGACTCATGTGGAGGTGGGCCAAGAAAACTGTGGGGATGGCCGCCGCCATGTGCCTCAGAAGTCTGAGGAATGTCCTGGCTAAGACCTGTGGAGCCATGGATACAGACTGGACTACGCCTCTTAGACGACCACCCCCATCCCAATCCTGTGGGAGGAAGGCCATGCCCTGAACCGTGTCCAGGGCTGCTCTGATAAAAAGGAGTCACTGACTGGGCCATGGGGATGACTTTGGAAGGTTCAGGGTGATCCCCAGCTCTCAGAAGAGAGTAAAGGTGTCTCCTAGAGTGCAAAGGTGCTTCCATGATCCAGTCATCTAGGTAGGGGAAGACATAATGGCCCGGGCATCTGAAAGCCGCAGCCACTACTGCTAGACACTTGAAGACTCGAGGAGCGGCCAAACGGTGAGGCTCTAAACTGAAAGTGTCTCCCCTGGAAGTGGAACCTCAGGAACTTCCAGTGGAGAGGAAAAACTTATGTGCAGGTAGGCGTCCTGCATATCCAGGGAGCACAGTCAGTCCCCTTGGTGCAAGAGGGGAATGAGGCCTGGCAGAGTGACCATTCTGAACCACTTGTACTCTATAAAGAGATTTAAGGAGCTGAGCTCCAGAATGTGCTGAAGGTCTCCAATCTTTTACAGGACCAGGAAAAAGTGAGAACAGTAGACCTGTCCCTGTTGATCCAGAGGGACCGGCTCTATCGCCCGTTTCTGCAGAAGGGTCTGGATCTCTCCTATCAGAGGTGTGTGTGTGTGTGAAGGAGGATAATGGGAGGAACCTGGAGGCTTGTATTTTTTTTTATTTATTTTTGTTTATTAGATCATCGGTTTACAGACCTTTGAGTCATAGACTCATTTACTTGAGAGATTGTCCTTGTGACAGTGTTGAATAGACCCTTGTCCCAGTTGTTATGGAGAGTTTGAATGCAGGCATATGTTCTGTTCTTTCCTTTCCTGTCTCTTGTCACTCAACTAAATTCTCATGAGACCTAGGATTTGATCACCCATCAGTCTCGCAATTCTTTGCCTCTCACTGTCTGAGTCTTCCCTTGCTGTTTGTCTTTCCCTCCCTTGCATTATCTGCTGGTATAAAAATATATGCAAATCATTATTTGGAAATGTAACTGATATTGAGATCCCTTTGTTTAGAAATGATGTAGCGTTACTGTTGAAATGTATATAATTATAGTTTGAAATGATTGCAAAAAGCTATTGGGAACTCAAGGGGGTTAACCTGAGAGCAATTTTTAAGCCCTTTTTCAGAAACGATGGAGAAAGGGCCTCAGTTCTGGGACAGTGTGTTCTTGCTGTATTGAAAAGAACATTTTAGAAAAAAACAAGATGCTTGTTAAGAAGGTGGGTTGCAAAGACTTAGAGCTACAACGTGTTGAGAGACACAGATTAAAAGAAAACTCATATGGATCTCTGTTTATTCTGCCTTTGTAAACAGTTACTCCAACAATTTTATTTTTTTGTGTTACTGCTAATACTAAAACACTTTTTGCGAATTCTACAACAGCTTCTGTTTTTTCCTATGCTTCCTGACCTGTGCCTCGATGACAGATGGTGTCAGCCTAAGTGGGATTATGCCATGCATACTCTAATCCAGGATTTAGTACCAGGGAAGCACAGAGAAAGGTATGGATTCTGCAGCAGCAAGTCCAGGAATGGGTGCTAGGAAAACGGCAGCCAAACTAGCAGAGACAGAAGTCCAAGCTGAGACTGTGCAGCCAGCACAAGTTATAGAAAAAGAACAGGCAGTGACAGAACCTGAAAGCCTGACTACCTTTTTCAAATGGTGGGCTATACAACAAACAGATGGAGAAACAGAGGAGAGAAGAGATGCAGCGACAGGAGCAGCAGAGGAGAGAATAGAAGCAGCAGATGAAAGATGCGACAACAAGAGCAGCGATGGCTGGATGCCTTGCAAGCTATCAAAGGCAGAGGATCTGGCACAGATCTAGACAAGTAACAAAACATAAGCAACTTAAAAGCTATTAAACTCACAAAGTTGTGTCCCTCAGATGATATCAAGGCATACCTGACAACTTTTTAGAGAGTTGCCACAGCCTGCCAATGGCCAACGCAGCAGTGGACAATCAGGCTGGTACCCTACCTGACAAGGAAAGCCCAACTTGCCTACAGCAATATGGACGCTGCACAATCAGAAAACTTATCTGGTGAAACGTGAAATCCTGAAAAGGTATGACATCTCAAGAGAGACCTACAGGCAGAGACTTCAATCTCTGAAGTACAACTCAGTCGACAATCCTTCAGAAGCCTTCACTAGACTCGGAGAACTCCTGATAAAATGGCTCCAACCAGAGGGCAAAACAGTCCCATAGAGTGACACATTTGCCATGGAGCAAGTCAGCATCCTACCTACAGATGTGCAGCTTTGGATAAAGGAATATTGACCAGAAAGTGGGGAAAAGGCGGTTTCTTTGGCCGAAGACTACCAAATAACCAGACAGACGTCACAGCAGTGAGGTAACAGCCAAGCACTGGTAAGATACTCTTGTTCCTATCTAAACTCCAAGTCTGATAAGAATTCTGGTGGGGGTAACAAATCTGTGCCCAAAGCTGTTATTTGCTACAACTGTAATAAGCCAGGTCATATTGCAAGAAATTGCCATAAGAAGAGCGACACTGGAGCAGATTTGTCCTTGGCAAATTAGGGCAAGTATTTAACAGATGTGAAGGTGGGGGATAAGACAGTAAAGGGACTCTGATTCGGGAAGCAGACAGACCATAGTGCATGCTGAAGTGCTGGGAAAACACTGTGCAAAAGGACCAAGTACTGGTGTCATCTGCATCCACAGGGACACTCAATACTATCCCACCACCCAAGTAATTCTGCCATTAAGGGCATGTAGCACCAAATAAAAGTGGGGGTAGTACTTAAGTTACCTGTACCCGTGATTATTGGAAATGACTGTCCAGGATTTACTGAGGTAATCTCAGAGTTGGTTTAGACCCCGACAACAGTAACTGCTGCCACACAAGCTCCTCGTAGCGCTGACGTAATTTACTCCAAAGCCTCCCCTCATCTGAGGAAGAGGACGAGGAGGAACGGTGTCATCGCTTACTTCGAGACCGAGACCGCCGATGTCGGCGGGAATGGCTAGACCGAGAAGAAGTCCAAGACCGAGGGTGGTGTGGAGGGGCGGGGACACCCGCCTTCCCTCGCTCGGCACTTTAACCGGGAACCGCGGCCCGGGCGCAGGCAGAACCTCTGTGTCTCAACCGGGTAACCGTGAAGGTGGGATGTCGGTCACCAGTTGACAGCCCGCCGACGGAGTCTCGGCAGGCTGACCTGAAGGGGACACTGTAGCCAGCGCCTGAGCCGCAACTTCTGACCCAAGTCGACGGTTGGCTGTCCGGGAAGGGAGAACTCCTCTCACTCCCATGAATGCTGACGGTGGGACTCACCTTTGACTCCTTCTTCTGGGCCAAGAAGAATGTCCCAGTGGCCCTCTCCTTCGAGGAAAGGGACGGACAAAGCTCCTGAACAAAGCCGCAGCAGAGAACTCAGACAGCGGGGTAAATGCCGCGGCCAAGGAGGAGGAAGATGCGGCCTGTGCTGCCTCCTCCTCGAGGGCGATCATCTGCTCGAGCTGCTCAGCTGAGCCAGCCGCCGGACACTGCCCAACGAGCCTCTTTTGCTTTTACCAGTGGAAAACACTTCTCGGGGCACCCGAGCTGCAATCGGGCAGTGCGATCATCCAGGATGCTGGCCAAGAAAGAATGGCACAACTCGCAGGCCAGTGGGTCGTGATCTAGGCCTAGGCAGTAAACGCACGTGGAGTGTAGATCCGTTCTGCCCGCAAGGCACCTCCAAAAGTTGGGAATAGATTTGTCCATCGCAGCCGCGAGGGAAGATGAAGACCGAAGTTTAGAAAACTTCAAAACTAGTTTCGGACGAACCTAAGAGTTAGGATCCAGTCTAAAACGCAGAGCTCTAAGGAGGGAACCTGAGCTTCCAAGCAGTAAGGAAGATCTGGCGTCATGGGGCAGAGCTGAGAATTTTACCACCCCGGTGGGTGGGAGGAGCCAGCTTGAAGACCTTCCGGCAACAATTAAAGCGGCAAGGAACCTGCCAGTAAGTTTGGATTGAACAACATATCCATGTCCCTAGAACTGCTGATGCTGTAAAGGTAAATGTTTCCTTAACCCCTGAACAAACAGCAGAAATTCATAACTTGCTAAAGACATTTAACAGTACTTATACCACAGTACCAGGCCGAGCAAAAGGGGTCAAGCATGTATTAGTGCCAAAGAATGCTCGCCCTATTAGGCAAAAGGCATACAGGTTACTAGAGCGGTTAAGAGTGGACGTGGTTAAGGAAACAAAGAAAGAACTAGGTATCTCAGAAGGGTCGAGAAGTGCTTGGTCATCACCAATGGTGATTGTAAACAAAAAAGAAGAGGGTGTAAGACTATGCCTTGATTTTAGGAAAAAGTGTCAGAATTTGAATTATCCTATGCCCAGAATAGATGATTTGGCGAACAGACTGGGGAGTGCAATGTATTCCAGTACCCTCGATCTCACCAAGGGTTACTGGCAAATACCTTTAGCTAAAGAATCCAGAGACAAAACTGCATTTGCCACTCTTGTTGGATTCTATCAGTTCACCACCATGCTGTTTGGTTTGCATGGTGCTCCCACTACATTCCAGTGTTCCATGGATGTAATTTTATCCCCTCACACTGGTTATTGTGCTTCATGCCTGGATGATGTTGTGGTGTATAGTCCAGACTGAATAAGCCACCTGGAACACCTACGAGCAGTTACCCAATCAATCAAAAAGGCAGGTCTGACAATTAATCCTACCACGTGTGCACTGGGTATGCAGGAAACCAGATATTTGGGCTATGTTTAGGGAAATGGATAAGTCAAGCCTGAGGTTTCTAAAACAGAAGCTGTAGCTAACAGCCCTGTCCCTAAAACCAAGAAACATGTCAGGTCATTTTCAGGGTTGGCTAGTTATCAGAGATTTGTTCCCAACTTTGCAGTGTTAGCTACTCCTCTCACAGAACTCATGAAAAAAAAACAGTACCCGAATAATGTAAAATGGACCCCAGTGTGTGATGAAGCTTTTCAAGCCATTAAGGCTGCATTACATTCAGCCCATTTTAAAAAGCCCAGACTGAGAAACCATTTTTGTTACAGATTCAGAGGTACGTCTAAGTGCACTCCTGAGTCAAAATATAGATGGGATGGAACATCATATTCTGTGTACAAGTAGGAATTTGCATGACAGAGAGAAAAGGTACTCCACCATTGAAAAGGAATGTTTAGCAGCAAAGTGGGCCATGGAGTCCCTCGAGTTTTATTTGCTAGGAACTGACTTTGTACTTGGATCACATTCCTCTCTGTTGGCTTAACTAAATGAAAGATACAAATTCCCAGAATCACAGGGTGGTACATGGCACTACAGCCATTTAAATTCAAGGTGATTCACAACTCTGGTAAAGAGAATAGCAATGCTGATTTTCTGTCAAGATATGGATCAGGAATTGAGGGTTCTGAAGGTTATAAAACAAATGTTCATTAAGAAGCAGGATCAAATTTCAGACTTGCATCCTATGAAAGAAGGCTCTATTGGGTAAAACACCACCTTGTGTAGGCAATTTGATCAAGGCAGCCAACTTGTTACAGGTCACCAAAGGTAGGACTAGAAGGGCCTTGGCTGTCCCCTTCCATCGCACCTTACTTGGGCAATGTGCATTTGCCTACCAGGCCCCTCTGTGAATGAATTAACTCCCCAGGCACCTCTTAGCCACCAATTGTCTGGCCCAATTCAAAACTGACCTCAAACAGCACCTAATAACACTCTCTAAGTGCACCTGCCCCTAAGTCCAGCCACACCTGCTCTCTCTGCCCCCCAGCAAGCACTAGGCAGACCTCAGGTACCCCCTCCCTCTGTCCCTTCTCAAGACTTGCGTCAGCAATCAGTTTGCGTCATGCTCCTTCAGCACCTGCCATCCCATCTTCTCTCCCTCCCCAACTCCCAGTCCCGTGAGCTTCCCCAACAGTCACTACTAATGCAGGCTGCCTGACCATGCCCCCTCACATCCCACCATTTACTCTAAAATGTCTTCTCCCCTCAGCCTCCCCTCACACCTCCATTTTTCCCTATACCTTATCGCCCTACTTCCCCTACCCTTCACCTCCACCACAGTACCTACCTCTCTCTCGTACCTCCCTTCTTCACCCCACTGCCAGCTATCCCCATCCCTCTGAACTACTGACAAGGCATTTGTGCCTGCTTATTCCACCCTCCACCCTCATAAAGTGTTTCTCTTGTTATTTTAACTTGTACCTATGTTCTGAGTTATTCTTTAAGTTCTGAATCCATGCTGTATCGTTCATTGTGATGTACCTTTGCTTTCTCCTATTGTACTTTGTTTTGCAATCTATGATGTGGAACTTTTCTAAAAGAGCTTGTGCTCAAAGGTCTTTTCCAAATCACTAAATAAAATAAATGTATGAGTTTACACTTTACTGTTTGCTGTACTGTTATAGAAAAAAGGATACTGCACATGTGCTTCATTTCTGAAAGTTAGAAGATAATGTTAAAGAATTAGTAGAAAGTTTTGGAAACCGGTTTGATAAAACGGGTTCCCTCTTAAGAAGGGGGTGTATGTGACAGGGTTGAATAGAACCCTGTCCCAGTTATGGAGAGTTTGAATGCAGGGATCTGTTCCGTTCTTTCCTTTCCTGTCTCATCTCTCTGGTTGTGCAACCAAATTTTCTTGCGAGACCTAGGATTTGATCACCCAGTCTCGCAATTCTTTGCTTCTCGCTGTCTTCTTAGCCTTCACTTGCTGTTTGTCTTTTCCTCCCTTGCATATCTGCTGGTATAAAGATATATGCAAATCATTATGTGGAAATATAACTGATATTGGGATCCCTTTGTCCAGCAATAATACAATGTTACTGTTGAAATGTATATAATTGTAGCTTGAGATGAATCCAAAAAGCTAATGGGAACTCAAGGGGTTAACCCGAGAGCAGTTTTTAAGCCCTTTTTCAGAAAACTATGGAGAAGGGGCCTCAGTTCTGGGACACTGTTCTTGCTGCACCTGCATGAAATTGACAAGAATATTTTGGAAAAAAACAGGATGTTTGTTAAGAAGGGGGGTTGCATAGACTTATAAGAGAGCTACAATGTTTTGAGAGACACAGATTGAAGGAAAACTCAGATGGATCTTCTCTGTTTATTCTACCTTTGTATACAGATATTCTGAACAATTTTTTTTTACGTTGCTGCTAATACTAATACACTTTTTGTGAATTCTACAGCTGTTGCGGTTTTTTCCTATGCTTCCTGACTTGCACCTCGATGACAGTTCTCTCTGTATAAGGTCTAACACCTGGAGATCTGTAGTGATGCTGCTCCATCCCTCTAGGTAGAGAGAGAAGCGACCCTCTACTGCCTCCCCCATCACTTCCTACGAAGGGGGGGGTAGCAAGTCATTGAGCAGATCTGGGAATGGGCAGAGAGGGCTGGGAGGTCTTGGGGCCTCTAGAGGTGGAACTCCCAGGAGTTTGGGTTGGTGCCTTTCTCTTGAAGCCACCTCTCTGCTGAAACTGGCTGCAGGTATTTTGCCTCACGGGCTTATGAAAAGGCCATTTGCGGAAGGTTTCTGGTCCCCCTTGTACATCTTTTGGATGGACCAGACAAATTTCCCGGAATCTTGGAGACGAGAAGATCAGTTTCTCTATCTCCACCACAAAAAGAACGGAACCGTGGAGGTCAAGATACAGGATCAGAGACTGCAGATCCTGGAAGAATCCAGAGACCCTGAACCAGGCGTGATGTTTAAGGAAAACACCAGATGCCACTATCCTAGATGCCATGTCCACAGTGTTGTACGAGGGCCTCAGGACATGAGTGCCTACGTCTGAACCCGACTTCAGAATATCCAGAAGCTCGGTCTTTTGTGCAGAGTCTGGCAAGGCCTGAGTAACATCTAAGCCCTTCTCCCACATCGTATTCTGGTACTGGATCATATGTGTGAGGAAGTTCAGGGATCGAACAGGGCAGGTGGAGGAAGAATACACCTTCTTGCCCACCTGATCTAAAAATCTAGACTACATCGGGAGGCTGCGAACTAAGGTGTTTTGGCCTCCGATTTGTCATGAGCAGCTTTAATCACTATGGAGTCCGCCTGAGGGTGTTCTGCCAAAAAGGCTCCTCCCTCGGTACAGCCAGTCCAATTTTTTTTTTTTTTTTTAAGACACCGATAGAGTGGTGGAGGGATGCTACCAAGTGATCCTGGTAAGATCCTACAACATATCCACTAGACAAGGAATGCCCAAAGGCTTTGGTTCCTTCTGCCTCAGGTACTTGGCCAATCTCTGGTGCTCTGGATTCAAATCCTCCATCTCCCATCCACTAGAGGACTGGTTATGCCTCATGACATCCATAATTGCTTCAAGAAAGGTCATAGCACCTCATCTGCCCTACTGGAATTCTCTGGCATTCTTCACACCTCACTGGACAATGGTCAGTTAATTGGGTCCATCTTTATCAATCTGACTAAGGCGTTCTACACTGTCCATTACCGCCTACTGCTTGTGCAGCATCTGAAAACTGGGCTCTCTCCTGACTCCACTGCCTGGTTCAAAAGCTACTTGGAGAACTGGTCTCAGAGTAAAAACTGCAGATGTCCTCTCTGATACCAGGCCTGTTCGCTCAGGTGTCCCCCAGGGATCCATTCTGGGCCACCTACTATTCAGCTTGTTCCTGAACTCCCTTCCAAATTCTTGCTCCGAAACAATCATTCTCTATGCAGATGATGTAATTCTTGCCTCCCACAAGGATCCTAAACCTCTACAAGACAACCTTCAGCTTGGCTTCACATCTGTTGAAAATTGGTTCTCAAATCACAGTCTGGTCCTCAATAATAAGAAAACAAAGTTTGATGTTCAGCAGCTCGCATAACAAACATAAGCTGCATCCCCTATCCATTAAAACCCTTCACGGAGTAACCCTGGAACAGGTTCAAGCCTTTAAGTACCTTGGGATCACTCTAGACCCTCATCTAACTTATAGTGCCCACATCAACTCTGTAACCAAAGCAGCAAATACTCGTCTCGGCCTTCTCTTCCGGCATAGGCAACATCTTACGCCAGAAGCCCTGACTGTTGCTGTTCAGAGCTCTGTTGTCTCCATTATTGACTATGGGCTTATCTATGGCTCTGCCCCCACTACCGCTCTTAGACGCTTATCCACCTCCCTCAATAAGACCTGCTGACTTCTCACTGGATCCCAACACCTCACACATACGTGCGACCTCTATGCACAAACTGGATGGCTGCAACTCACCAATCAGATAATGTACCTAACCTGCACCATGGTGATGAAAATAACTATGGGCCTTGCGCACCCTGGAGTGTGTGCACTCCTGCACCCTAGCAATAACCCCGCTCAACCAGGGGGTCTGAATCACAGTTCCTGCAGGTTCCACATTGTCGTACCTCACAAGGTCAAAGATCTTTTGCCTACACAGCGCCCAGCTGGCTAAATGGTCTAAACAGTAAAATCTCTTCCACTCCTACCCTTGGTGCACTTAAATCAAGGCTCTGCCTCTCTCTCTCTCACTCACTGCCTCTAGCTCCTGTGACTGCCTCCACTAGCTGACCCCATGAATACTTCCCTAAACTTATGTAGTTCTCGCTCCTATTAGCACTTGGTTACCCCTTAGCATGCACTTCCTCATGTTATGTCTATGACAATGCCTCTGGCTGCACTCCTCCTCTATAGCTTTCCGCCCCCCCCACTCTTCCTCTCTCTTGTCCTCTATCCTCTCTGCACCTCATCTGCTATCTCCTTGTAACCTAGCCCCCAAAACGTGTTTTGTTTCTCAGATGCTTTGTAACTCTTTAGCTTACACTTTTGTAACCTTGTCCTATGTACTGAATTTGTAATCTGATTTACATGTCTTATGTTTTGAATTGTAACCTGACGTGGAACCTTTGTAAAAGAGCCCTGGCTCAAAGGTATTATAATCCTAGACCTAATAAATAAAAATAAAATAAATAATTAAAAGGAAGGATCATCAGGAGAAGATCTAAGGATGTCCTTTTCATCTGGGGCCACATGCCTTTCTCTCGACAGAGAATTGTCAGAACTCAATGTGAGAGTCCAAACCATGGACCCTAGAAGGGAGGGAAGCGGATACAGAGCGTGAGGAAGATCTGCGCCTCTCAAAGGAATGCCGCCCACTAGAAGACTGGTGCCAGCTGTCCGACTAATGTCGGCTGACTAACCGCCTGTGACTAGCGGAGCAACAACGGGTGGTACTTGGGTAATGGGAGCGGCATCGGTGACATCATTCTTTAAGTAAAGTCTGACCCTGGGAGTCAGTAGGACTTTGTGAGTGGGACTTCAGTTTAACCGCGAGAGTGGAAGGTTTTGGCATCTTAGAGGCTGACTTGTTTCCCTGACCTTGGTCCTTACCCGCATCTGGAGTCTGGTTATGATCCGGCTGCGGTGGAAGGACATCCTTTTTCACCTGGCCCCACCAGAACTGAAAGAGTTAAGTTAGCCCTTCCTTGGAAAACTGAGAAGTCGCTGACCCCACTGGGGTGGGCGAGGCTTCTCCGGCGTAGGTGAAGCAGTAGGGGAGGAGAGCGGTCCAGTGGGTCCCTGGCGGAGGAAGAGGATCGATCACCTTGGTCATCAGGCATAGAGGCCCTAAGGACCGGCGAATGTTCAGGATCCAAAAAGGCTTTGCCCGATGTACGCAATTTATCAGACACAGTAGACAGTCTGGAGACTGTCATCAATTTGGTCACAGGTGCCCGAGAGGCTGAGGTATGGTGAGCATAGGCTGGCTCAGAGGCAGACCCCAGATCTTGGTGCTCAGTGATCTTGCCTGGAGCCCAGGGAGAGACCAATGTCGGGACCTTCCACAACAGGACAGAGGTCCCCGTGGAAGCCATGGATGAAGACCGACCCCTGAGGAACAGAGTGACCACAAGGGTGTGGTCTTCACATTCAGGGTAGTCAAGGCCAGTTTAGAACCGGGGCCCTGCATGCCACCCCCTGATGTCAGTATTTTGGCGGGAGTTGAAGCATCCTGATGCCCAGTGGAGTGTTGTGAATGGCAAGAGGAATGGGTCAGAACCTGCCAAGTTAGAACCCTAGGAGGTTTTCTTACGGAGTGGGGACTGGGAGCGTGAACACCCCTTGGACTGACCCCGGATCCTTTTCTCTGGACTTACACGGGTCGGTGTCATTTTTCTTGTCATTCGAGGACCAAAAAAAGGAAGACTATTTGCTGGTGAGCTCTGCATTACAGCCACCTGCTCTTCTAAAAGATGAGCTTTTAGTGCCTTAAGGCAGCGGATCAGAGTCCGGCCCTTAAAGCCGCTGCAAACAGAGCAGGCCTTGGTGTTGTGGTCAGGCCATAAGTAGAAGAGACAGGCCTCATGCTTGTACTTTGCTGGAATCTGGCGGCCACAGGCACACTTCACCCTCTTCTTGTTGGTGGAGGAAACCAAAGGCGATGAAGACCACATACAGCTGAATAATATCCTGACAAAAAGCAGACTGACAGAAAAATAGGAAACTTCTCAAATATTCACTGGATCTACTGAAAAGGTGTTCTAAAAGGCAACCAAAGTGGTCGGTTCTGCAGCAGAAAAGAACTGAGGAGGGGCTGGTGACCGCCCCTGATATACCACTGGCTGACATCGGGGCGGAGCCGGTGCTGGGGCAGTCCCCACTGGAGACTGCTAGCTAAAAGGTTCCCCCGAGGGGTCCTAGTGCCTGGCAGCGTAGTCCTTATGATAACAGCCTGCTGCAAGAGCTCCCACTCGACGTAAGATCAGTAGTTCCCTGGACTGGGCTTTCAGTAACTAGTCATCTAAGTATGGGAACACAAAGGCTTTTGAGTCTGAGGGCTGCTGCTACAGCTGCTAAGTACTTGGTAAAGGCCCATGGCACAGAGCATAAGCCAAAGGGCAACACTCTAAACTAGTAATGCTCCCCCTGGAAAAGGAGAGAAAGGTTCTACTCCTGGTTCCCAAAAGAACTGGGGACTTGGGGCCCATTCGAGACCTGAAGGAGCTCAGTCTTTACACCAATACAGAAAGTTCTGGATGGTAACTCTACGTGGTCTCCTTCCTCTGCTCAAGCAGGTTAACCGACTATGCTCCATGGGCATGCAGAATGCCTATCTGCACATCGTGGTTTGCACCCCCCTTACAGGCAGTACCTACAGTTCCTCTGCTACCTGGGCACAGTTTTTTTTTCTTCTTATTTTTGTGCTCCTACCTACTCAACTGGTGGTGTGCCTATGGTTCCCTATCAGCCTTTCAACCTCCGGCACCCCTCCAGCTGCAGCTCCCATTCTTGACCTCTTTCCTCCTACACACAGCCCAGGTTTCTACCCAGTGGGTACTATCCCACACACTGGGGAGTTCCTGGTGAGCCAGGTTGGGAGGGAGAAACCTCGTGCGTCTGGTGTGGCGCTGGTGGGCAGAGGTATCATGGCGCCGAAGGATTAATTTTTCAGTTTTTTCTCCTCCTCCTCTCTCCTCCTTGTAGTCAGCAGTGCGTGGGTGACATCTAGGACATCGCAGCACAGATGCCCATAAACTGCACATCTGACACCTGCCCTGCCATCTCACACACTTCATGCTACCGTGCACCACACCCTGGCCACCACCAGGAGCCAGTGCTGCAGCGGTTCTCGTCCTCCACCTTCCCAAGGAGAGGAGAGCTGTCCTCCGGACGCTCAATCCTCTCCTCCCCGGCTGACCCCCAGCAACCCAAGCTCGCTACAGATCCCAGGTCACCAGTGTGGTTCAAGGTGTGGCATCCAACATTTCAACCTTCTGTGCCACCAGGCCAGCTATGGGCACTGGTTCTATGGCCCTTTTTGTGCAGCAAGGTGAATTCCTCCTCAAAGCACCACTGTGTGATCCAGATGATAAGATCCAAGAGCTGGGAACCAGTGGAACATCTGGAGGATGTTAGAGAAGCCTACAGCATGGCCTTGTTTGATTATTTACAGGACCCATGTGTCTGTGGAAATGGTTCTCCATTGGCACACATGGAGGGTGAACCAACCTCCGACCACCACCTCCTGGCTTGGAACAAGGGGGTGGGATTGGCAAGGAGTTAGTCAGAGGTGGAACCAGTAGTCGGGGCCACTCCTCCTCACCTGGGGTGCTTAGCAGAGGGATCAGTGGTGGAGGAGGGAGCAGGCAAGGCAGAGTTTGCCCTGCACTTACCCTGGAGCTTGGTTCCAGAGCCAAACTTATGAAAGGAGGGCCACAGTCTGCTCCTAGGCTGGGTATGATAAAGGGAGTGGATAGACCTAATAGCCCTGTGCTAGAGGCCTGCAGGTCATTAATAAGATCCTGCACATCACGGCCCAAAAGCTTGTGACCCACAAAAGGGGTATTCAGCACCTTTTGCTGAACATCAGCAGCGAGGCCAGAGGGCCAGATTTAAAAAACTCTTATGGATCTTGCAAGTCCTGGTGTGCCCAACATATGGCGCAAGGGCTTGTGGAGTTTCTTTGAAGCAGGTCACATTTATATGTCAGGTGTGCAAATGCCACAAATTAGACCAGCTCCCCGGTTTAACTTTGTGCCATTCAGGGACCCATTTGACAGGGCCTACACCAAAGATCTGGCACAAGCTGCTGTAAAGTGTGGAAATTGTCACAACTGCACTAAATGTACTAAAATTTTGTGCAGCTGCTTCAAACTTGCGTCAGCCTTTGAAAATCGAGCCCAGAGACTTTAACCCAGGATTGCCTTCTAAGGCAGATAACAGTAGCAGCTGCCCTGGATGCAGTATCAGATATGTCATAGGTGGCTTTGAGGAGATGCTTACTAACATCTTCCAAGGCCTGGAGAACTCTGAGAAGCTCTCGTCTCAGAGTACCGCCAGGAAGAGCCTGAGCAGTAGCCTTGCCCTTCTTCCAGAGAGTATTCTGGTACTTTATCATGAGTCAAGTAATTGACAATTCTAAAGCCCAAAGTGGCAGAAGCAGAAGTTTTCGTGCTCCAGAGGTCAGCCCTCTGAGATTCTCTGTCGGGGAGAGGCAGCTAATGTGCTTGGGCACCTTAGACTGGTCATGAACTGCCTTGATTACCACAGAGTTGGTTTCTGGTTGGTCTGCAAGAAATGAAGCCCCAAAGGTGCCTGGTAAAGCTAATAAATCTTTCTGGGTATGGCAGGAACCAGGTTGGGCCTATCCCAGACAGCACTGGCAGCATCAAGCAGTACTGGAAGTAGAGGAATAATAGCTTTGGCTAGAGATTTCTGGGATCTCCAAGATATCCACTATGTTCCTCCTTGTGACATCCTCCTCCTCAGTCTGGAACCCCATGGTGGAGAAGAACAGGTTACTCACCTGTAACAGTAGTTCTAGGAGTGGTAATTGTTCATCCACACTTCTTGGCATGTCCCTTTCCCCTTTAAATCTTGCTGTAAGCCTTCAAGCTGGCTCCTCCCACCCACCCACCTGGGTGTTATAAACCTTGGCTCCGCTCCACGATGCCAGATCTTAGCCCGCTGGAAGCCAGGTTGTGCGCCTAAAGCTGGGGAGATCGGGTGGGTGCGTGTGGTTGAACAACATATACCACTCCTAGAACTACTGTTACAGGTAAGTAGCCTGTTCTCCTAGGAGTGTGGATATGTTGTTCATCCACACTTCTTGGCAGACTCCAAGCAGTTCTCCGGGAGGAGGGAGGAAAGGCGCACACCCCCTACTTGGGAAATAAAGATTGGAGAACCAAAGCCCCAAAACCAGCATCCTGGCATGACTCAAGGTCGATGTGGTAGTGGGTAATGAAGGTGTTTGTTGATTTCCAGGTGGCAGCCCAACAGATTTCCTGTACAGGGATGTCCCTGGAAGCAGCCACCGATGCAGCAGTATGGCGGGTAGAATGAGCTCGTATCCCTCTGGGAGGCTCCTTGCCCGCCAACTTGTAGCACAGACCTATGCATGATGTACTCCATCTTGCTATGGTCTGTTTGGCTGCAGGTCTGCCAGAAGTGACTTCAGCATAGGTGACAAACAGCTGGCGAACCTCTCCACAGATTTCTGCCGTCCTCTCCTTGTAATAGGAGAGAGCACATCTCAGGTCCAAAGTATGGAGCCTGTACTCTGTGTCCGAGGTGTAGTTAGCAAAGGATACTGGCAGAGTCAATACCTGGTCAAGGTGAAACTGATAACACCTTCGGAAGGAATTTCGGGTGGGGGCGCAGGACAACTTTGTCCCTGTGAAAGACCAGATAAGAGGAGTCCACCGACAATGCCTGGAGCTCCCCTGTCCTTCTGGCTGACGTGATAGCCACCAGGAAGGCCATCTTCCACACGTGTGAGAGTTCACACTTGTGCATGGGTTCGAATGGCTTGCCCATGAGCTTTGCCAAAACCAGCAAAAGATCCCACGGAGGTGGAGGTTCACACACTGGAGGGGATATGTGATCCAGGCCTTTGAAGAAGCGCCTAACCACCGTCTCCTGTGCCAATGTCAGCTGACCGGCCCACGCCCGGTATGCAGAAATGGCTGCCAGGTGCACCCTAAGGGTCGATGACCGCAGACCCCCTTTAGAGAGAGACCAAAGGTAGTAGAGAATGTTAGCCACCAAGCAGGATAAGGGGTCCAGTCTCTTTCCCCGACACCAAATGGAAAATCTTTTCCATTTGAAGGCATAACATTTCCTGGTCGATTCCTTACGAGATGCATCCACCACGGTGTAGACATCCTTGGAAAGACCCAGAGCCTGGAACTCTAGCTGCTCAGGTACCAGGTTGTGAGGTGCAGGGATTAAAGGTCCAGATGGAATACTTTCCCCTGGTTCAGTGATATCAGATCCGGGTGTGTACAAAGCCGCTCCGGGGGCCTGCAGCTGAGGCTGAGGAGATCTGGATACCAGAACTGGCGTGGACAATCTGGGGCTACCAGGATCACCTTTAACTTGTCTCTCCTCACCTTGAGTGGCACCTTGTGGATCAAGGGAAGGCATAGAGGAGGCCTGTGGTCCACGGCCTCGAGAAGGCATCCCCCTGCAGCGAACCCTGCTGAGGGGAGCGGGCATGGTACAGCCTCAGCTTGGTGTTTTCCCTGGAGGCAAACAGGTCCACCAATGGTTTGCCCCAGTAGGAGAACAGACTGTAAGCTACCTCTGGATGGAGAGACCACTTGTAGGATGTCTGGCCTATGCAGCTGAGAGCATCCGCCAGCTGGTTCGAGACTCCTGCCACATGAATGGCTAGGAGATCTGCCTCCAGCTGACTTACGAGGGTCCAGATGCGGCACCTGCCCTGTTTGTTGAGGTAGTACATGGTCGTGGTATTGTCCGTCTGGACTTGAACCAATTGACCCTGGAGCTAAGAAGCGAAAGCTGACAGTGCCAGTCTGACTGCTCTGAGCTCCAACAGGTTGATGTGACATTGGGACTCCTTGGGGGTCCAGAATCCATGGGCCCCGTTGTCCCCCATGTGGGCTCCCCAGCCCATGAGAGAGGCATCGGTCGTAAGAACCACCGTCTGCTCGGGGCGGACAAACTGGTTCCCTTCCTGCAACCATTCTGGGGCGGTCCACCATTGGAGAGCGTCCCACATCATCTGGGTTACAGTGATCAGCTGGTCTAAATGACCGTGGCACTGAGACCACTGGGTGGACAGCTACCATTGGAGGGGGCGCATGTGCCACCTGGCCCAATGGACCACTGAGGTGCACGCCGCCATGTAACCCAGAAGGCACAGAAAGTCCCGGGCAGGGCGCAAGTGCCCAACCAGAAATGATCGGGCAAATGAGGAGAGAACCTCCACCCTGACCGCCAGGAGCCGAGCTCTGGTTTCACAAGAGTCGAGCTCTGCCCTGAGGAAGCCCATCATCTGAAAGGGTATGAGTTGTGACTTGGCCTCGTTGATCAGGAGGCCAAGTTGGGAGAGCCAGATCCCTGGACCTCTCCATCTCCTGAAGGGAGGATCCTGCCAAAAGCCAGTCATTGAGATAAGGGTAGATTCATACTCAGACGCTGAAGATGGGCTGCCACCATTGCAATGCACTTGGTGAAGACCCTCGGGGCTGATGACAGGCCGAACGGCATGGCTCGGAATTCATACAGGGTCCCCTCGACCCTGAAGCGGAGGAACCGCTGATGGTACGGACAGATTGGGGCGGGAAAGAGCGCGTCCTGTAGATCCAGTGAATAGAACCACGTTTTGCTCCAGGGATGGTATGATCTGGTTCAGAGTTACTATCTGGAAGGTGCAGGACCTGAGATATTGATTCAAGTCGTGGAGATCTAGGATGGGGTGCCAACCCCCCGTCCACTTGGGCACCAGAAAGTACCTGGCCATGAAGCCTGGGTCTGTAGGAGGATCTGGCACTGGAGCTACTGCCTCCTTGCAGAGGAGCTGAGCTAGGTCGTCTCAGAGAAATGACTGGGTGCAAGCTGAGATCCTTTCCTCCTGAGGGGCGTGGGCTCAGCTGGGAGGGTACTGCTCGAACTCTAGAGGCAGTCCCTGACTGACCACTTCGAGAACCCACCTGTCCAAAGTGATATCAGACCAGGCAGAATGAAAGTGGTGGAGCCAGCCTCCTACGGGAGGACCCAGAGCTGGCGTGATGGGTGTAGGGTGGCACCCCAGCCCGTCACTGAGCTGCTGGACCTGTGTCTCGGCCTCCTTTGTGGGGCTGTTGAGGACTCTGCTGTGGCCGTGTGTGCCAAGCTTGAGCCTGCTGCTGCTGCTGGCTTCCTTGGTAGGAGGACTGTCTGGCCACAGGGGAAGAATGCCGAAATTGGCTGGCCCGTCGGCGCAGTGGTTGGATTTCCACTTGTGGCGCCAGCAACCCGGCTGGGGGAGAAGGATGGAGCGTCCTATGGACAGCTCTCCTTCTCCAGGGGGGAGGGTGGGACAGTGTGCGGAGCAACAAGGACCCCTGGCGGAGGCTTTTCAGCCTATGGGGTTCTGGACCTCGATCGAGGAAGTCAACCCGATCGATCAGGAGACACCGGGGTTGGTGAAAACCGAGGGTCCGGAACCATTTCCTCAATGGGGACACCAGCAGGCTGGGTCTCCTCATCTGGAAAGACAAGGACCGGGGTCCTTTCTAAAAAATCGTCGACTGGAGTCGGCGACAAAGAGTCAATTGGGTTAAGAGAAATCTCAGCCTCACTGGCCATTTCCTCGGTCTCTCGACCAGATAGAAGAACCTGAAGCTGGCGGCTGAGGATGTGAGCTCGCCCGAAGTCAAGACCGCATGTTCTTGAGACTCAGACCTTTCACGGTCCCAAGAATGTCTTCACTTTGACTAAGACTTTGGTCCTTATCCCTCTTCTGAGGGCAGGAGGAGTGCGAGCCCAAGGGCGCCTCACCCCTGGTGGGGAGAGACTGGCACAGCTCCTTGAAGGAACCTGTAAAGGAGGAGCCAAGGTTCAGTGGAACGAAGAAGCTTTGATTGGCTGAAACTTGAGCTGCTTCCTCCTCAAACGCCTTCATCTGCTCCAGCTGTTCGGTAGATCCCATGGCCACAGAAACCGCCCACCTCACCTCCTTCAATTTCATCGGCGGGTTCCTTTTCTCTGGTCTCCCCAATTTTAGAAGCGTCAAGCTGTCGTCCAGGACGTGGATGGAAGGCCAGGCAAAATGTGCAAGACGAAGTGTTATGACCGACACCCAGGCAGTAGACACACATTAGGGGGGGGATCGGTGCGCGACATCATCAGGACACTGGAAACCGGTGAAATACGGGTGAAGATTTATCTTCCATGTCCGATGCGCTACTATCGGAATTGCTAACTCAAACGAGTTTTAAGTTAAGTTTCGGCGAAAACCGATGCTTTGAATCCAGGGCCTACAAATTGCTCTGAAAGCATGAGTGAACCTGCATCTTCCAGCGGAAAGGAAGATCTGGCGTCATGGGACGGAGCCAAGGTTTATACCACCCAGGTGGGTGGGAGGAGCCAACTTAAAGACTTCCGGCAAGATTTAAAGGGGAAAGGGACATGCCAAGAAGTGTGGATGAACGACATATCCACGCTCCTAGAAGAGCTGTTTTGTAACATTAAAGGAGGAGGGGTCCTCCGGGGCCTTGAGGTGTGTTTAGAGTCCTCGCTCCTGGATAAGATAGTTGACCTGCCAGAGGAATCAACCTCAACATCTTCCTCTTCCTCAGGGAGAAAGATCAGAGTGATATTCCTCCTCTATGTTGGCCTGTTCTGCATCAGGGACCAACAACTGGAATACTGATGGTTATCTAGAGGGCACAGGGTGGGTAGGTGGAACTGGCATCAACACCAAAGCAGCAAGAGACAGCAAGGGCAATGAAGGCTCAGACCATGGAAAAAACTGTTGAATGAGAGTCGAGGCTACAGAAGTAAGAACCATATTGAAGCTGATGACAGGGTGAGGAAGCTTCATTGACAGGTATTGACAGAAGGGGCACAGGTCCTGGCTCAGACAAACCACCACTAGTCACAGTAGATGTGGTGGGGACTGCCTGTGGACCCTTGCAGTTGAAGAGGTCTCGGCGGTGGAGCTATGGCCAATGGCTCCTCCACAGCCCCAGGAAGGCTGGGGGAAACTCTCCACCATGGGGGGGCCTGACAGCAGCAAAGGCGTGCATGGAAGGAGGTGTTGAAGCCGAAGCGTTAGACTGTGTGATCCCAGATGAATAAAATGAGGAATGCAACAGGGATCAGTACTGCAGTGGGGGAGAGAGAGAGAAACGGTCTGTAGGCTGATCCTTAATCTGATAAGGATTCTCTGAGTACTTGTCCTGGGCCTTGGCAGTTTGAAAGCCTGACGACAACGCCAGCAACTGGGAGGAGGGAGCATCAGAAGACCCCTGCTTTTTGCTGGCTGCCTGTTGCTCCATAAGGAACATCTCTTTCTTGCATCATTGCTGGGTGGTGAGCTTGAACTTCAGGCAAAGCTCGCAGGCAACAGCGCTGTGACTAGGCCCGAGACAGACACAAAGTTCACGGTCGGTCGAAGAGACCTGCTTTCCGCGATGGAAATGAGGCGACAAAGGAGCAGTTCGACATACAAAAATAAAAGTAATCATTTTTAAATAGTGATTCAAAACTGAAACTAAAGTAAAGTTAAGTAAAGTTTTGGTAGTTGACTGAGCAAAGAAGCTTCTGCTGAGTCCGTGAGTGAATGGTCGATGGCAGAAAGAACTGAGGAAGGAGTGGACCCGCCCACGCTTATATAGGGCTGTGACATCGTAGCTCAGCGTTGGCATAGATGGCCCCTACTAGACTGCTGCAGAAAAGTTTCCATGGAACCTAGTGCCTGATGGCTAAGTTCCATAGGTGTGACCCGATGAGAGATACCCCTGAATTAGATAGGTGTTTATCATCTGTATCCAAGACAAAGGACAACCTTGTCTTTGTGGAAGACCAGATAAGAAGACTCCATGGAAAGTGCCCGGAACCCAGTAACCTTTCTGGCAGATGTGGTGTCCACCAGGAAGGTGGTCTTCCATGAAAAATTACTTCTCCCATTTGTGCATAGTCTCAAAACAGCTTGCCCAACAGCACTGGCAACACCAGCAGTAGGTCCCATGGAGGTGAGGATCATGTACCAAAGAGAAACAGTAATTCAATCCTTTGAAAAAGCACCCTACCATCTTCTTTTGGGCCACTGTTTGCATATCACCCCACCCAGTATGCAGAGATGGTTGCCAGGTACACCTTAAGCACCATCGCTCACAGTTCATGGATCACAGATAGGTAAGAATGCTCACCATGGGGGAGGAGAGGATATCAAGTTTCTTACCCCAGCTCCTGGTCAAGAACCTCTTCCACTTAAATTAATAAGCATTTGGGAGTAAATTCCTTATGGGACATGTCAATGTGGAGGACTTCTGAAAGGCCCAGAGCCTGGTACTTTAGCCACTCAAATATTTGGCTCACAGGAACAAAGATTGCAGGCTCCAGGTACAGGACCTTCCAGTGGTGTCTGGTCAGCAGATCTGGGCAGAAAGACAACCTCCATGGAGGCCTGTTCCTGAGGCTGGGGAGATCTGGATACCAGAACTGCCTGAGATGGTCTAGGGAAATCAGGATAATCTGTGCTGTGTCCTTCCAAGTCATGACCACAACCGTGTGAAACAAAGGGAGGGAGGGAAAGTGTACAGAAGTTCTGTGGTCCAGGACCCTGCAAAGGCATCCCTAAACAATGTCACAGAACTTAGAGGCAAAGAACAGCCTCAATTGTCTGTTTTCCCAGAAGGCAAACAGATCCACCAGAGGGTTGTCCCACCGGGAGGACAGGTGGTTTACCACCTCCTGATGCACGGACCACTCATGTAACTTCTCTGTGGCCCAGCTGAGAGCATCCACCAGTTGACTGTTCTACTTTGACATGGATTGCCATGAGATCTACTTCCAGGCTGTACACAAGTGTCTAGGTGTGGACAGCCTCCCAACACAATGGAAAGACGTGCATCCTCCCCTGCCTGTTCAGGTAAAATAGGGTGGTCATCTACACCTGAAATGACCTGACCCAGAATCAACACAGCACATTCCATCAGAGTTGAACACACAGAATCAAGGGGGGCACTGGACTTAATAAGCATGACTTGTCCTTCCACCACAGGGTCTAAGAGTTTTGTACCCAAGAAGGGGACATCTGCCAACTTGTACTGGGTGTCCACTGTGAAGGTGAAGATCCTCAGTGAGGCCCTGTGATACATGGCAATGGCCACAGCCATGGCATGGGCACAGTCCATGTCCAAGGGCAGTAGAGGCTGGTGTTTAGCCAGCGACTGACCCTGATCTCTAATCATTTTAACTGGAATCTGTTTTATCAGCTGGAAGAATGGGAGAAGTTCCCCTAACATCCAAAATGGAATGGCCAAAATTCACCTTCATGAAGGTATAACTGGCCTGATGGAGACTTAGTGATGCAGCTGCATACACCTTTTTAGCCATGTGGTCAATCTCATTGGACTCTTGAGGTTTCTCCCCTCGGCCTCCAGATTAATAGAAGGCAGAGTCTAAACCAATTCATCTGCAGAGGGATTGTCAGAATAAAAGGAGCCTGTTGGGACTTCCTACTTGTGGACCATATGGGAAGAGGGCCCCGGGGAGGATCCCGTCCAAGATCCAGGACCAGTCCCAAAATGGCCTTAGTCATGGCAAAGACAACCACCAGGGAATCATCCCTAGCTGATATGTCAGCATACATGTACTTGCCTCATTTCTGAACTGGCTCCATCCAAGGGAATCTGCATGATGTCCAAGATAAGTCGGACCACAGCTCCAAATGACACTGGCTCGTGGTTGGTGATCAGCTATTTGATCGATTCCTGGTCAAAGGTATGAGTTCTAGTTGAGGCCGCTAATGACTCGCCTTGGAGGTGGAGGATTCTTCAAACACTGCTCTCTACCATTTTCACCATGGACCACCCTGGTATCCTTATTCTGGATGATCACCACAAAAGTTGGCCCAGCAAGCCGGCAGTGAAGCGAAACTCCCTAGCAGGGGCCCTGAACAAGTGGTGATGGATCCACTAACAATGGAGGATAAACAGACACTGGGACTGCTGAGAAGATGGACTGGTGTGAGAACACCTGGTAAAGGCCAAGGGACAGAAGGTTATGGGCCAGAACCTCACCCCTCCCTGCCATGGTCCAATGTTTCCAGAGGAGCTCCTCATAGTGACGAAGCATCATGCATCAATGCCTCTTCTCACCAGAGGATGAGGCGGTTGAAAGTCTACAGCAATGCCTTCCAGTCGAGTGGAATAGACAGTGTGAACAGCGTCTCCAACCAGACCGTAAACCTAAGGGTCAACAACAGCGGTCCTCTGGTGGGTTAGTGTTAACCACCTGCCTCAGCAGGTTAAGCACAACAGGCTTCATAGGCACAACCACAGACTCAGTCTCCACTGACAGCCAGTCAACAGTCTCAAGAAAAATTTCTTCCACCTGTTCAATCGAAGTCAAGTTCAACAAGCCTGATGGGGTTACCATGGAGCCCTCGACTGTCCCTTCAACTATAGGGAGCTCAACCAATGCCGAGCAGTCAGAGAAGCTGAAAGAGCAAGAAAGGCATGATTTCTCTCTGTCCCACGACCTGTGATGGTGTGGCTTTTTGCCCTTTTTACCATGGCAAAAAAGGGCTCCTCTGAAGGTCTGGAGAGCCACACACTTTTCCCTAAATTCCGAGAATGACCCTCTCTCCATTGCTGGTGCCAGCAATCACAGCTCTGAAACAGATAAGGAACTCACCGCAGTCACAGCCTCCTCATCTATGACTGCAAGCTGAGCAGCTGATCCAGCCACCACTGATGGCTTTTTTCAGTCTTTCGGATGACCAAGGGCCAGGCGAGACTGCTAGTGTTCAATGGAAATGGGAAGCATGACCTGGCAAAAACTGCGTCAGTTGATATGTTGAACAGCTAGGCATGTGTCATGCAGATCTGTAGCTAGCATTTTCTGCCTACAGAGTGCAGAATGTAAAACCTGGTTTGTTCCTCTCCATGGCTGACTGCAAAGTGAAGCCAAAGACCTATGAGCTACTTTAATGTTGAATCTGGACTAAAACAGTCAAAGATTCATCTGGAAAAAGTACTTGAAACTCTTATTCCTGCAACACTGCAAAGCTGCAAAGGAGAAGACCCGTAATTTTCAGCAGACAAAGATCTGACATCACAGGGCAGCGCATGAGGATATACCAACCAGGTGGTGGAAGAAGCTTTATTTAAAGACTTCTGATGATCTGGTGGTTTCCAACAGAATTGCCAGAGTGTGAGTAGTGACCTGCATCCAAGTTGTAAGAATTTTCTTTATTTTTTGTATAATCTGTTTATACTCCCCTGGGTTCCTGTCCACCACTTCTTCAAGCTGTGCAAGTCCCCGATATCTGACTAGTTTCTTCCCCGTTGCCTTCCTCCACCTGTCATGGACCACGCACCCCATCTAAGGGGGCTGGCACTAACCCTAATTTAAGGGTCCCTCCTCCCCCAAGGGGGGGCACAGGGGGTGAGGAGGAGATTTCTGGATAAGGTGCCCCGAGAGCAGACTGAGGGTGGAGGAGAAGGTGCACTCTAGGAACCATGGCATGTGGGGACAAGCGGCCATCATCCGGCAGAACTGGCAGCCCCATTTTCTGTTTATGGTGCCCCACCCACACAGACTCTGGCCGCAGTTTGAGTCCGGGGGGGGCACCCAGCAATGCGAGGACTCCCACACCACCTAGGGTGCCACTAAATCCACCATCAGGACCCATCCCTAGGAAGGAAGCATCCAAAAGGATGCTCTAAAACCCCTCCCTGCCAGCATCCACTCCTGATGTCCCGGACTCGGGGTGCAAATCCAGATCGCCAGAAAAGTTCTTTATTTTAAATAATTTTCTTGGTGCTAAATTTACCACTGTCCGTAGAACTGCACAAGGAACACTTGAATCGATAAATATGGGTAAACCACGTCAGTTACTTCCCAGTACCAGGTGACAGGGGGGAAAAAAAAAATTACAGAAACTTCCAAACGGTGCAGGACAGAGCAGTTTAGGTGGAGGCCCTCTCTGGTAGACACTGGGAGACATTTCAAGTAGTTCAGTACCCTACAAGAACAGTCTGCTCTCTAGATTAAAAAGTGGACACTTTAGTTAAAAATGAGAGTTTCAACCAGTGTATTACCATTCTGGAAACCTGTATGGATTCTGAAGAACAAGACGACTCAAGCCACGATGACCACCAACAAATCGGCAAATGCAGTAGTCAGTCTTGCAGGAAAAAGAACAGTTACATACTCACTGTAACAGCAGATCTTCAAGAGAATCTTCACAAGGGACAATACTAGATCTCAATACTAGGACCTGCTGTTCTAGATTGTCGGTGCAATGATCCCACTGGGCCCTTACTGGCCACTGAGGGATCCTCATGTGCAGCCTGGCTAGGGGTACTATGACAATGACTGCAGCCATCAGACCCAACCCCCTTAGGAATATTCTGGCTGTGACATGCCGGCTGTTGTAAAGCAGATGAGCCTCAGTCAGCAGGCAGTTTGCCCTCTCCTGGGGCACGAAGATAAGGCCCGAGCTGTGTTCTGTACCACCCCTATGTACTTGAGCCGCTGGCAGAAGGTCAAGACTAAATAAACAGGTGTCTGGTACATGCTAGGCTGTGGGAGAGTTGTGAGCTCGACTGCAGTGTTTGGGGCAGAATAGGAAACGGAAATGGTGGACAAGATTACCGTGGCAGGCGGTGATACCTTCAGGTTGTGGCTGATGGGACAGACCGTCTAAGTCACGGTGGGAAACTATAGGACTGATGGCTGGAGTGTGGCACAATGGACCTGTCATGATGGCCTAGAGGTTAGAGCAATGAGCTGTCAATGAGCATGGTACATCCAGGTACCCTGTGTTCGATTCCCACAACCTCCACTCAGACACTTGATCTGGGCTTCATTCCCACCACCTCCACTTGAGATGCGGGATCCATTCTTGCAACCTCTGCTTGCATACTGTGTGAAATATGCAAGGCCTGGAGGGGATTATATTTTTTGGAAGATGTGGGGGCTGGGGGTTTGCCCACTGAGTACAGTTACGTAAGAACTTACTGTAACAGTAGATCTTTGAGAGAATCTTTGCAGCAGGCCGTATATGTAGGAATGTCCAGCTGTAGGCATCATTTACTCTGAAAGATTTCTCAGAAGACAACCTGGGACCTCCTGCATGGCACCACATGATTACTTTCTGCATGTATAAAAGGGGGAGGTCCCAGAAGCTCCTCGGTTCTTTACCATCTCAGTGACCGAAATGAGAATGGAATCTGGTAGGCCTCTGAGGGAAATAGAAGAGGAAAAAGAAAGCAGTCCGAGTATCCAAAAAAGCAAAATTGGAGCCAAGCAACCCTTTTGAGGTGGGGGGGCAGCATGACTTGCTGTAAGAGAGTCTCTCGAGGATCTACTATTATGGTAAGTTCTTACGCAACTGTACCATCTTCTTCGAGGAAATCTCTAGCAGCAGGTCATAACATGTAGGAACAGTACCTAGCAGTTGGGATGCTTAGGGTAGGAGGAAGCAAAAACATTAACCTAGGACAGTAGTACTTGAAGAATGGCCTGTCCAAAATTGGTACACTTTGAAGCAACGTCCAGACTGTAATACTTGGTAAAGTTATGTACAGTAGACCAAGTAGCAGCTTCACAAATTTAAATTGCTCAAACGCCTCTAAAGCATGTCACTGAGGCAGCCATACCTCTCGTGGAGTGAGGCTTGACCACTCCGGGGAGTGGTTTATTGCACTTTTTATGGCAAAACGTAATGCAGATAGCCAACCACGTGGACAAGCACTGCTTGGAAACCTGAACACCCTCTTTCCCAGGGGCAAAAGTCACGAAAAGTTATTCGGTTCTGGTCTGGTGCAAGACAATTAATATCTTAATGTTTTGTGTACATCTAGAGTGTGGAACAGTGATTCACCCGGATTCACCTGCTCAGCAAAATACGTGACGGGTAAGTGTATGCCTTGATTTAAAGTAAATTCAGATACCACCTTTGGAAGATATTTCGGGGTGGTATGTAATGAGACTCTATCCTTCTGGAATTGCAGGTAAGGCTCCTTGAACATCAAGGCATGCAACTCTGAAGTAAGTCTACCTGATGTAATCGCAACTAGAAAAAAATTTCCCAGGATAAATAATGCAGCTCACACAATGCTGCAGGCTAAAAAGGACTTAACGTCGGTTTTTCAAGCATAAAATTCAAATCCCATAGTGGTAGCCGGCCCGGTGGCGCTGAGGGTTGAGGTGCTAGACACCATACCTTGCTCCATGCCGGCGATCTGGGTTTGGGAACAAGCCTGGGTCGTCGGGGTTTGGCAGGAGGAGAGAAGGTTGAGCATCCAGAGGACTGCTCTCCTTCTCTGGGGTGGGGGTGGGCGCTGCCGTTGGTGTGCTGGTGGCCTCTGGTGCTTGCTGAGGCAGCACAGCACACAGGCAGTCTACAGGGGGATGTGCTGGGGCCGATGCCAGGAAGGGGTGTGTGTGGTAGCGTGCGCGCCCTGTCAACTGGCGTTATTGCACGCCTTGCACATCAAGGGGGTAGAACAGGGAAAAGAAGGGCACCAGTCATGGCGGCATGATGGCCGTTTCCGCAGAGGACTCGCCAACACCAAGGGCGCGCAGTGATACTGGATCCTGATCTGCTGGCTGAGTGTAGGGGTCTCTCCAACACCCCGCCACGGGGGTAGAATACTGCAAGGCCCGATGTGGAGCGGGAAGATCCTTGGGATGGCAGACAGAGCCTTAGAGGATGCCTGGACGTAGGGCAGGTATGGCAGACTGGATGCCAGGGAAAAAAGGATAAACTAAAAAAAATCCCATAGTGGGACTGGGTCCCTAATAGGGGGAGTAAGATGAAGAATTCCTTTTAAGAAGTTCTTCATAATCGTAAGCTGGGACAAAGGTTTGTCGTCCATAGGTAAATTAAAGGCAGAAAGAGCTGAAAGGTGGACTTTCACAGAAGAGTATTTGAGACCAGCTAATGACAGGGATAATAAATAATCCAAAATGATGAGGTAGGCAGTTGTAGGGGTCCAGCTTGCAAGCAGAAGCCCAAATTGAAAAATCGCTTACACTTCATGGAATATGAAGACCTCGTAGGTTTACGGGCCACTTGTAGAACCTCTGCAACTTGCAGGAAGACCTGGAATCTAGAGAGGACTATGTCTTCAGGAGCCAGGCATGCAGGTGCAGGGAGCGCAGATCGGGATGCAGTAAGGATCCCTCTGCTTGAGACAGAAGAGCTGGGCAAATTGGTACAGACAGAGGATCCTGGACTGACTGTTGTAAAATCAAGGAAAACCAGACCTGCTTCAGACACAGAGGTTCAATGAGGATCATGGATTCCTCCTCCCTGATTAGTTCCAGTAGAACCCTCTGAACCAGAGGGAAGGCAGGGAAAGTGTAAAGCTATCTTCCTGTCCAGGAATGAGACAACACATCCCACCATAAAGTTCCACGACCTGGCACAAGAGAGCAGTAGCGAGACAGTTTTGCATTTTGCGGAGAAGCAAACAGATTCAATTCCGCGAAGCCCCAACACCAAAACACATCATCCAGCACTTACTGAAGGAGTTCCCATTCATGTTTTTTGGGGAGAAGTTCTGCTTAGAGTGTCTGCCAGAGTATTGTGGATACATGGGATGTGGACTGCCAGGAGCTGAATGCCTTTTTGGATTGTCCAATAACATACTTCCATCGATTCCCTGCAAATGGGATACGAATGCATGCCTCCCTGTTTGTTCAGATAATGCACTACTGTGGAGCTGTCTGACCAAATCTGGAGACAGCCCAGAGAAAGGAGGGTCTCGAAAACCAGTAGGGCATACAGGACTGCCCTCATCTCCAGAATACTGATGTGGAGACATGTCTCTCTTGCTATCCAAAGCCCCTGAGAGCAAACATGTTGTAGATGAGCTCCCAAGCCCTGTAAGGAGGCGTTTGCTGCCTGAATAAGACAAGGGACGGAGGTCTGAAAGGGGATTCTGCAGAACAGATAGTCCAGGGACATCCACCACTGGAGGGCCCAAAGAGCCAGAGGGGACAACATTATCAGCGTCTTGAACTCATCCTTTTGGTCCCACTGTACCCTTAGACTGGAGGACCCTCATGTGAAGACGAGCATGAGCGACTGTGGATATGGCTGCTGCCATGTGACCTAGGGGGTGAAGATAATCCCGAGCGGAGAAGTGACGAGATGTCCTGAGCTGGGATGCCAATGAGATCAATTTGTCTGCCTGATCTCATGGAAGGAATGCCTTGCTTCTGAGGTATTCAAGACAGCGCCAATGTATTGGAGACACTGTAAATGAACCATCTTGGATTTCAGGATGCTGATCATGATCCCCACAGAGGAGAACATCTGAAGTGTGCGGGCCAAGGTGGTGGCGAGCTGAGGACTAGATGGAGCTTTTAAAAGCTCATCGTTCAGGTAGGGAAAGACACAGATTTTCCCTTCTGAGGGCAGTGGCCACCATGGCCAGGCATTTAATGAAGACCCGAGGGGCCGATGATGGTCCAAAAGGAAGAGCTCTGAACTGGTAGTGAAACCTCAGAAAGTGAAATCTAAGAAACCTTCTGTGAGCTGGATGCATCAGGATATGCAGATAAGAATCCCTCATGTCCAGGGAACAAAGCCAGTCTCTCCCCATTTTAGGAAGGGAAAAAAGGCCGGTAAGGAGACTGTTCTGAATTTCCTGTATTCTATATAGAGTTTCAGGAGGTGGAGATCCAAAGTGGGGCGCAAGACTCCAGTCCTTTGGGGGACCAGAAAGAAATGGGAATAGAAGCCCCAACCCCACTGAAGAAGGGGAACAGGTTCAACAGCCCGTTTAACTAGAAGTGTCTGTATTTCGGCCTCTAGCACTGAGTCCTGCTTGGGGGGGGGGGCAGGGTGGTAATGAGAGGCCCTTGGGGGCATATGTGGAGGAACCTCCAGGAGATCCAATGTGTGACCTCAGTGAATCAGCTGGAGGACCCACAAATTTGAGGTTATCCCTGCCCAACCAGGAAGGTGCAAGGAAAACCTGCCCCCAATAGCCGTGGGGTGGGCCTCTACTCCCACAGCCTCGGTGGGTCCCTCAGGCAGAGGGCTGGCACTGCTGTGAAGCAGCAAGGATGTAGTGGGACACCTTTTGGATGGCCCGGGGGCCCAGCAGGAAAACCTGTGCCTTTCTTTTATTGGCCTGCCTCTCAGCCACAGAGTGTTGCCTATTAGCGCCTCGGCAGTACCCACCCCTGTAGGCAGGTTTAGCCTGTGTATGATACATGGTGTGGACTGATTGAAGGGTACAACCTGAATTTTGCAAAGAGGTCAGTATCTCCTGTGTTTGCGGTCTGAAGTTTGTCTCCTTTAAATAGTGCATTAAGGGTGGAATGTTACACATCTGGTTCAAAGCTCGAAACTCTGAGCTAAGCATGGCAAATTCCCACTGAAGACACCCTCGCAGATTAATCCAATGCATCATAGGTGGCTCTTAGCAGGTGATGGCACACTGCAGAAACCGTGGACAACTTGGTGGACAGATCCTCTTGAGAAGCTCTGGCAGGTTGGTTCAAAGCAGCCTTCAGGATCTCTTGGTAATTCAGGAGATGACCCATGTAATTTAGAATTCTTAATGTTATAGTGGATGAAGAATAGACTCTTCCCCATGACAACCAGTTTCTTGGACTTCTTATCAGGAGGCTGGGCGCCCGAGTGTTTATGTTATGCAATCCTGTCATGGGCTGCATCAACTACCACGTCAGCCTGAGGAGGAGAAGCAAAATATGCGTGCTCCAAAGAGGCCCGATATGTTTTATCGGCCTTCCTAGAGTTTGAAGGTGCAGAAAATGGCTGCTGCCAAGCTGCCCAAATAGCAACCTCAAACGTATCCATTAAAGGAGGAATGACCAAAGAAGCGCAGGCCGTGAGTCCCAAGTGGTTGGCTAACTTTCTGTGGGAGGCATTTTGTTCCATTTTCAGAAAACCAAAAGTCTTTTATAGGTGAACCATGTCGTCAGAAAATGTGGGGTCATCCAGAGGAGAGCAAGGCAACTCCAGAGTGGGTTCACCCTGAACAGAGCCAGCCAAGGACTCTGTTGGAGATGGATCTTTCTCCTACTTCACCCCTATCCAGTGGAATGGGCTTCCAAGCAGCATCCAATCAGCGGCCTCCCTGAGGATTTTCAGGGATGAGCTCATATCTCATCTACAGAGATCTAACCAATGTTGCTGCTACAAGTAAAAAATGATTCAAGTAAGTTAGCATACCAGGTCTCAACCTGCGAACACATGTACTTCTGTGAGTTATAGCCTCAATATTGCTCTGTAAATTGTGTCTCATGTCTTAAGAAATATGTGGAATAATAATGCTGTACACCCCAGTATGATGTATTTATTGTTGCTACCTGAATGTATAATGAATGTGTTATTGTGCTATGCTATGTAATTAACCCCAGGTTGCCCCAAAAAAAAAAAAAAAAAAGGACCAGCCAGTCTTAGTGGGCCTACCCAGTTAGCAAAATTAAATAAAGGACTCTGAATAAGGGGGAGTCTTGGTCCTCATTTCTTCATCTTCGTCCTCATGGTCCCAAATGATGCAGAAGAGTGTCTTCCATATCCAGGTCCCTCTGGGTATGATCCAGGGGAAACCAGAGAGTAACTAGCCATCCTGGAAACAGATGAATGTCTCGAGGGATCCAAGACAGAGACCAATGCCTCACCCCCATGGGGCCTATGGAAATGCTGAGTAAGGTCCAGTATGAAGTGAACCAAAGTGGACTTCAACCATAGCTATATGTGAAGAAGCAGTTGACGGGGCGGTGCGAGTCGACTGAATCTGTATTATGGAAGAAATAGGCAACAGTGAAGGAATCAACCATGCTGCTGTCAACGAGAGGTGTACAAAAGACCCCAAGATCATTGACGGTGAGAGTCATAGCAGTATGCACACAGTCTATGAAGCAGAGGTGGAAAGTTCTGTTATGGATGGGATCGACACAATCGTCAGACGGTGGGTGGAAACCTGCAACGGAGAAGGCAGCATTGGAAGCTGCAAGTTAATTACTCCCAAGGAGACAGTCGATGGAGAAGCTGTCGATGGGACAGGAAAGGAAGAACCAGAAGTCACTGACAGAGTTGAGGACAACTTGGCATATGCCTCAGAAAGGGCCTGCAGAACAACCTTTGTTTTCAAAAGGCCAAGCTTCCTTGATTGAGAGGAGGAAGAGGGGACCCCTTTTATCGATGAAGCGGGAGAAACATGTTTGGCTTTACCTGAATGTTTCTTCAATGGTTCCTTTGTCGTTGACGATGAGGGACCGCCAGTAGATCTGTGAGACTCCAAGAAGGATGTAGAAGACTCCCTGTGCTTTGAGAATTACTCCTGCTCCAGATGGGCAACTTTTTGCTCCATCAAAATTTCTCAAAGCTGTTGAAGCCTCCAGCGGTGACCTTGTTGAACTGCTTACAGAGGACACAGACACAGGTTTCGTGTTCAGGACCCAGGCACCGTGGAGGTCCTCAGTCGCGATAAGTTGGCCATAACCCTTACGAAATAATGGATCCGAAGCCATCAGTGTGTAAACGCAATGAACTGGGTATAACGCCACTGAGGGTTTGGTAAAACTCTCATCGTCAACTGGAAGCTAGACTCCAGAAGGAGAACGTGTAGCATGCAGGTCGCGGTGGAAAAGAACTGAGGAGCTTCTGGGACCTCCCCCTTTTATACATGCAGAGTCATCACGTGGTGCCGTGGGGAGGTCCCATGTAGACTGCTGAGAAATCTTCTGAAGGAAATGACGCCTGCGGCTGGACATTTCTACATGTTATGACCTGCTGCAAGAGATTTCCTCAAAGAAGATAATCCCTCTGAAGTGGTGCACAGACTTAGTTTACTCATGTATTGTTGTAGTATTGGGTTTTTCGTTTTGTGACTGCACTGACAGTGTTCCCGTAAGCCATGGTATTCCTGTCCACCACACTTCTGCTTCAAGAACTACAATCCTTCCGAGTTGCACCCCAGATTGTGCCTTGAGCAACCACTCATCCAGGTAAAGGAAGATGTACAGTCCTTCTCTTCTTAGATCTGCTGCCACAACTGCCAAACATTTGCTAAATACCCGTGGTGCAGATAACAAGTCAAAGGGTAATACCCTGAACTGGTAGTGTTCTCCCTGGAACAGAAACCTGAGGCATTTCCTGTGGAGTATACACAATTCTTGATATGCAGGTAAGCCCCAGATCTGGGCCTACTGGTGGCCCTGCGAAAGAGCACCTTCTGCCTACCCTTTGGTTGTGTATGGCAGAGGGAATGGACTGACCCATGTGTCCATCCTGAGGCTCGCAAGTTGGAAAGAATGCCCTGCACATCTTTCCCAAAAAGCTTGTACCCTCTGAAAAGGGCATTCAGGATGGACTGCTGAAAAGCCATGGCAAATCCTGACACCCTCAACCAGGAGAGCCTTCTCATACAGATGCCAACCACGGCTGCTCTAACTGCAGCATCCAAGGTATCATAGGTAGACCTCAAGAGTTTACCCATGTCAGCTCCAGTCTGGAGAACCTTTAGCATCTCCTGCTTTTGGGGACCATCTAGGAGGTCCTGGGCTGCTACTTTACCCTTCCTCCAGAAGGTATTCTGGTATTTGACCATATAGAAACATAGAAACATAGAATTTGACGGCAGATAAGGACCGCTTGGCCCACCCAGTCTGCCCATTTCCCTACCTACTGGATAAGCTGCAGATCCTAGTTAACCAGCAGCCTACTTCTTTCTACCCCCACCCCCCAGAATTGCCTTATGACTATCCTATATGGGCTTGATAATTCACTATTCTGGGACCCAGTGTGGCAGGTGCAAAGGCTCTTTTCCCCATGAGGTCCAGTCTTCACTCATCTGGGGGGCGGGAAGAGAACTGAGATGCTTAGGTCTCTTAGACCTATCATGGGCTGCATTTATCACAACTGAGTCAGCTTGAGGTTGATTGGTGAAAAAAGGCCTTCCTGAGAGGAGAGCAAGGTATAGCTTATCTGCCTTTCAGGGCATGTCAGGGATCAAGCTTGGCCTCTGCCAGGCAGCCAAGTGTCATCCACAAGAGCAGCTAAAAGGGGAGGGAAGGACTATTAAAGTGGGAGAATACGGGAGTTCCAGGAATTCTACCAGGTTTCTCCTAGTGTGTCTTGTTCCTCAGCATCAAACACCATTGCTGTTTGGAGCTGCTTCATTATAGAGATGAAGGAGGAATCCTCAGGAGGGGACCTAGGAGTATACAGGAAAGAGTCCTCACTCCTGGAGGAAACAGACCTGGGACTCCCCTCCATATCTTCCTCCTCTTCTTTGTTCCAAGGGATGACGTCAGGGTGGTATTCATCCTCATCGTGGGGCTCCAAAGGAGACAAGGAGGAAAGACAGGGTGTTGATGTCACAGGTTTAGCAGGGCACATTGATGGGCCAAATATCTATGTGGGGGCTGGCCTGGTATGCTCTGTTTTGCTGCCTGGAGGAGGCACAAGGTGTTTAAGAACCTCCACAAAGGAGGCCCACCGTCTGCATGTTGACGGTGGGCTGTATTACAGGAGCACCTGGGAACATAGATGGGTAAGGCTGGAACCCCAACATAAACATGGCATCCTGTAACATCAACGAAGGTGTTGGGGGCCCGACCGATGGGCCAGAGTGGTCATGAGTGGTCCAACGGGAGCAGCTACCAGCTGACCCTGCAGGATGCAGGAGGGGAGCAAGCGACAGGACTTGGAGCAGACAGGGGAAGCTGGAGCCCCATTAATGGACAGCCTTGAAGCGCTAACAGAGGAGGTTGGAACCCCAATGTCGGCAAAGTGGCTTGGAGTATCGACCGGGGAAGTTGAAACCCCAATGTCAATGGAGTGGCAGCTACAGCGTCGACAGGGGTGTCAGCAGTCCCAACATCGATAGGCCACTGCTGGCCGTGAAAGGTCCAGCAGAACTCAATGCCAGGGCTGACCCTGTGAGAACTACGGTTTGGGTGGCAGCATGTGTCAGAGCCAAAGCAGACAATGAGGCTGCAGTGGTTGGCACCCCACAGAGCAGCAACCGAGAGCAGATATGGGATTTATCCTTCTTCCTTTCCTCTCAGAGTGTTTGTGCTTCCCCGAAGATTTCTCCTGGGCCTTGGATGAATGACAGCCTGAGGACGGGGCTGTGGAGGACCTTTTTCCCCAGGAGCTCCCTTTCCATCCTGGCTACATTCTGTCCTATTAAGGAAGACTCGAGGGCTTTCTGACAGCGTCACCAGGTAGCATGATTGAAGCTCAGGCAGATCTTGCAGGCCTTAACATCATGGGCCTCTCCGAGACAGCGAAAACAGGCACTGCCCTCATCGTTGCTGAGGATGTTCTTACTGCACTCACAATATCTAAACAGTTTGGTGGCAGCGGTCATTCAACATATACAATGATGAGGATCACTTTAAAAATAGTGATAACTAGTGTGAGAAAAAGAAATCAAAGATAAATCAAAGGTTTTGGCAATTGACTGTAGTGACGGCATCTCCATGGAATCCAGCAAGTGTGGTCAACAGCAGGAAAAGAACTGAGGATAGCGCGGGGCCATCCACCTCTATATACCATAGGATGTCAACATCTGATATCATCGTAGGCAGCCTCTAGTGGATTGCTAGCAAAAACTTTTCCACGTGGTCCTGGCGCCTGACTGTTATAGATCTTCATCGAGGGCATCTCTCACATCAAGCCACACCTATGGAACTATAGCTGCCAGGCACTAGGACCACATGAAAACTTTTTAGCTAGCAGTCTAGTTGAGGCAGCCCATGACTATCAGGTGAACATCCTCCCTACGGAAACATAGGCAGCCCAGCTCCCTCCTCAGTTCGTTTCCCACTGACCATCATGTATCGGATTCCAAGGACACACTGCGGCATCAGTTGACTGCCAAATCTTTGATTTCTTTCTTTTCTTTCTCATCCTAGCTTGTTAATTACTATTCTATAAAATGATTTTTGTCTTTGTTTATGCTGAATGACCCCGAGGAACTCTCCAGTTATTGCGGGTGCAGTAAGATCATCTTTGATAAGGACGACCATGACGCCTGTGTTTGCTGTCTTGGCATAGACCACGATGCTAAAGCCTGTGAGGTCTGCCATGGACTCAAGCAGGCTACCCTGGCAATGCCATCAGAAGGCCCTAGAAAACTTCCTTCTGGAACAGAACGTCACCAGGCAATAAGCTCCTCCACCTTGCCAGCTCCATTCACAGGCTCCCACTCCTCTAAGACCCAGGACAAATCATTGAGTAAACATAAGCACTGGGAGCAGGAGTGGAGCAAGGACAAAATTCTCCCCAGTGCACTCTCTGGTTCCCGCGTCAAGCACTGACCACAGCTGGGTCGACCACCTTGGTGGCGACCCCCACTGCCGCCCACAACATCTCTTTCACTGGGTCAGCCTTGGCAGTGCTTCCCATCGGTCCTTCTGGCAATGGCTTGTTGGTGTCAGGCCTAATGACATTCCTGCTGACATTCGACTCCAGTCATTTAGGGCCTTCGTGGTTTGGGGGCACCAGACAGGACTCTCCACCGAACCCTCTTTGGCCAGCACTGGCCTCTCAAAATCAGGATTTTCGCCTATCCCGTCGATGCCTTTGCCCATTTTGTCAATGCCAGGACTGCAGACTCCCCAGTCCATGCCTCAGGAACCCCTGCCATTCCAGCCCACTCTCACTCAGCAGCTTCAGGCAGGGGATTCCACTGGCCAATGTGGCCCATCATCAGGATTTCTGCCTCCCCCATTGCCTACTTGGGCCACTTCGACATCTGGGACCCAACCTCCTCCCGTCACCATCTCCGGCCCTCCCACCGACACCAGGACCTCAGCCCCTTCTGTCTATGCCTCAGGTCATACTGCCAATATTGGGGAATCAGACCCCCACCCTGTCGACACCTCACGGTGCTCTAATGCTGCCACTTACCATCAACGTCCAGACCTTGCTCTCCTCCTTTTGGGAGTTCATGCACTGCCTTGCTCCTCTGGGCCGTCGACATGCCACAACCCATCAAGTCATCACGCCCTGCACAGTCAGTCATCTAGGTAGTCTGTGCCCCTTTCAAAACTTGGGGGATAAGTACCGTTCTGACCTCCTGCCACCTGATGAGGAGGAGGGCCTAAAAGCCCCTCCAGCTCGGTCTCCATGGTTTCCTCAGGAGGTGAGGACTTCTCTAAGTTTACCACATACCCCGCCCCTCCCAAATGACTCATTCATCCATCTATGTGATGATGCAGCTGCAAGCAGCTATGGGGTTTGATGCCGAGGAGCAGGATGTCACTCAGAAAACTGGCACAATACTTGGAATTGCCAGATTCTCCCTCTTTGATTATTCCTCCTCTGCTGTCTGCATTTGACAATGCCACTATGGCTGCCTGGTACAGGCCAAATATGATCCCTGCGATGCCCAGAAAGGAAGACAGATTGTAACAGACTCCTTCAGAGAAGCCTTTTTGCTGAGCAACCCAGCACAGATTCAGTAGCGATAAATGCTGCTCATGATAGGTCCAAGAGACCTCAGCTCTCCCCGACAGTGTCCAGAAAGCTGGATCTTATGGGCAAGAGGGCATATGCATCTTCCACACTGGTCAGTTATTAACTGCACTGGACATATGGTCAAGTTTCAGAATGCTGTCTGGAAGAAAGGCAAAGCTATAGTTCAGGCCTTTCCAGAGGGTGCCCAGAGAAAGAAGCAGCTTAAAGCTCTCTAGTCCAGGGCAGATGTGGGCAAGCACCTCTCAAGGGCTGCTTATGATGTTGTGGATGCCTCCGCTGGAGTAGCTGTGGTTGACATCTGTCTAAGATGATACTCTTGGCTCAGGGTGTCCGGTTTTGCCACTGACATACAACAGTCCATCCTGAATACCCCCTTCAGAGGCTACAAGCTCTTTGGGGTGGATGTACAGGACATCCTTTGTGACCTACAGACCTATGGGAGGACCCTGTGCTCAAGTTCACTCACCTTACCATACACCCAGCCAAGAGGTGGACTGAAGGTGCTTTTTCATCATCAGGCCTCCCACAAACCCAAGCCAGGTACACAACAACCAGGCATGCACCATGCAGTCACAGCCCTGCCCATCCCTACCTCCACCACTGGGAAGGGTCCCTAGGGGTGGAGATGTGGCCCTGCATGACTCCTTGCCAGACCCCCACCCTCCAACACTGCAAGAGGCAGTGGTAAGGAGTCTATTCTCCCTCCATCTGGATTGGTGGAGGGAGATATCATATACGGACATATAAAAAGAGCCAACAAAAGACGACTACCTGGTCTATTGTGTCTGGTAAGTGATGCAGGGTCTGGTCTTATAACTTATGCCATGACCCTGCCCCCCCAACCGTCCCCTCCCTCTCACCACCTCCCTTCCTTGGACCCATGAATTCCCTTTGTGCCTGTCCCAGGCTTTCTTGAATGCTCCCACCATCCCTGCTGATACCACCTCCTCTGGTAGCTCATTCCAGGCAGACACTACCCTCTCTGTATAGAAATGCTTCCTTACATCCCTTCTGAATCCCCCCACCAATTTTAGGCCAGGCCCCCTAGTGGTGCTGTCTCTTTTTAAAGAGACCCTCCAATTTAACTTTTTTAATTCCCATCATACATCTGAAAGTCCATCATATCCCCCTACTGCCTCCTCTCCTCCAGGGAGTACATCCCCAGGGCTTCCAGCCTTTCCTCACAGGACCTATCCTGTAGCCACTCTATCATCTTGGTTGCTCTCTGGACTCCCTCCAGCATGCTGATATCCTTAAAGTAAGTACGCCAGTACCACACCCGCCATTCTAAATGTTGTCTCACCAATGAGCTGCACAATGGTAAAATAACCTCGCTCTGCCTACTACTGAATCCCCTTGCACTGCACCCCAGCATCATGTTATCCTTCGACACTGCCCTTTTTCCATTGAGGGGTGTGTTTCAGGTCACTCGTAATCACTACCTCTGGATCCCTTTCCTCTTCGGAAGCAGTTACCTGAACCCCTTCAATGTAATACTCCACCCTAGGGTTCCTGGCCCCTATGTGTATCACTTTGCACTTTCTGGCATTGAAACCAAGTTGCCAGATTCCTGACCATCTCTCTAGTCTGGCGAGGTCTTCCCTCAGGTCCTGTATCCCCTCCTTGGGGTCTAACTTTCCCACAAAATTTAGTATTGTCAGCAAACAGGAATGTTTTAACTTTACTGCTCTCCCTGATATCACTTATGAAGACACTTAACAACACTGGCCCCAGCACCAATCCTTGTGGGACCCCACTGGTGACTTCCTTGGTGCTGGAGAACTCACCCACAACCACTACTCTCTGGGTTCTGCCACTCAGCCAGTTTTCAACCCATCTTACCATATTCTCCCTCATCCCTAGATCCTTCAGTTTCATTATCAACCTTTTGTGGGGTACAAAATTGAAAGCCTTGCTAAAGTGCAGGTATATGATGTCCACCATCTGGCTCCCATCCACTGCCCTCAAAACCCCATCAAACAACTCTATCAGGTTCGTTTGACAATTTGCCCACCACAAACCCATGCTGCATTTCATCCTGTTGACCATTCTCTGTGCAACTCACCAGCCTTTCCTTTAGTATGGTCTCCATGAGTTTACATACTATCGAGGTCAGGATGACTGGCTTATAATTACTAGGGTTGTCCTTAGGTCTGCTCTTGTGGAGTGGTACCACATGTGCCATCTTCCACTCCAGCAGCACCACTCCCAACTCCAAAGATCTATTGAAGAGAACAGCCAGCAGCCTTTCCAGATCCACCACTAACTCTTTCAGCACCCTGGGGTGCATCTTGTCTGGCCCGGAGGACTTGTCCTCCCTCAGGACCATCAGCCCCTTCCTCACTAACTCTTTCAGTCGTGATTACCCCTAAGGCTTCCCCTCCATTCCCTCACGTCTTCTCCCTGTGTGTAGCAGCAGCCCATCCTTTTCCTTTGGAAGGACGCAACTGAAGCACTCGTTTAATACCTCTGCTTTGCTCCTGTCTTCATGAACCCAACCATTCCCCTTCCTCAGCCTAACAATGCCATCCTTGTCCCTCCTTTTACTTATCTAGTGAAAGAAGGCCTTTTCCCCATTCTTTACTCCTTTGGCTATTTGGAGGTCTTTCTGAGCCTCTGCCTGCTACACCTCTCTTCTTGCTAACTTAGCTAGCATCTGGTATTCTTCCTCATCCTCTTCCTTTGATGTTCTGAATTTTGTATAGGCTTCCTTCTTTTCCCTTACCATTCTGGCCACCTACCCATAAACCAGCTTGGTGGTCTGGCTTTCAGTTTCTTCCCTCTCAATTTTATACAACTGCTTGTGGCCTTCTGAATGGCCTCCCTAATAATGGCCCATAGTTGGTCCACCTCCATGCCCTCCTCCACACTCTCCAGGTTTTCCCTTAGCACTTATCTCATCTTTTTAAAATTTGCCCTCCTGAAATCCAATGTTCTGGTCTTGGTGGTGATGTCATCCTTGCCCATGTCCAAACTGAACCACACTGTATTGTGGTCACTTCCACCCAGGGGTCCCTAACTTATCTTATGTACGTGCTCCCCATTGGTGAGCACTAAGTCCAAGATCACCCCCTCCCTTGCAGCATCAGTTACACACTGACTAATGAAGCAGTCCTGGATAGCCTTTACGATTTCCTGACTTCTGGGGCAGGATATGATGGGAGTAGCCCAATCCACTTTAGGCAGGTTAAATTCCCCACCACAACCTCCCTTTTCCGGCTGCAATCCTTAACTGGGAACACAGCTCTGCCTGTCTTCACCCTGGTTGTGCGGACTATATACACATTCTAAAAATAAGCCCCATAAGCTTGCATGGGGCGAGTCCCCGCGCTCTCCCTGGTACCACGTCACAAAACAGGGGAGTGCAGGGGCGGAGCAGGCAATCTAGGAAGTGGGAAGGGATCAGCTAGCTCCCGGTTTTAACAAATTACGATTCCTTCCCAAAGTTTGATGCGTGAGTAAAAAAATATATATTTTTACACAGCGGGGCAATTGCCATCCCAGGGTAGCGGGCTACAAAGCCCAAAGTGTGATTTTGGAACATCACACATTTACGTTAAGAGGATCTCTTGCATCAAGCCATGCCATCCCACCCTCCTTCCCCCTTAGCCTCAGAGCTTCTCTCTCTTGCAGTCTTTCTCCAGGATGGTTTATCTTCTGTTTCACCTTGCTTAGCATTGAGAACCTCTGGTCCTCCCTCAGTTCCCCAGGAGGAGGTCATTTGTACATGGACTCCAGCAGGGGAACTGAAGAGGATGTGGGCCTCCCACATTTATGCAGGGAAGGCAGCAGCGTCTGACGTTGTCGTGACGGCCCCAACTAGTTGGCTACCTAAAATGTTTCCATGTGATCCTAATGCCAGGTGGCTACAGTTCCATAGGTGTGGCCTGATGCAAGAGATCCTCTTGAAGATCTACTATTACTGTAAGATCTTACATAACTGTGCTTTCCGTGAGTGTAGCACAATGAAAGAGATATCCTCGAATAAGATAGTTTTCTTACAATAAATGGCATTTCTGAAGTATGTCACTGCCAAGCCCACTGAAGCTCAAGCTGGAAGGGGCTCGGCAGTCCATACCAATGACAGCCGCACTGTGATAGTGACACCACTCACTGCTTGTTGGGCAGCAACTTCATATATAGTTGAAAGAAGATACAGGTTACTCACCTGTAACAGGAGTTTTAGGAATGGTATATGTTATTCATCCACACTGTCTGGCAGGTTCCTTGCCGCTTTAAATCTTGCCGGAAGGTCTACAAGCTGGCTCCTCCCACCCACCCGGGTGGTAAAACTCTCGGCTCCGCCCCATGATGCCAGATCTAGCCCGCTGGAAGCCAGGTTGTGCGTCGAAGCAGGGGAGGTTGGGTAGGGTCATGTGGATGAACAACATATACCATTCCTAGAACTGTTACAGGTGAGTAACCTGTATTTCTAGGGACATGGATATGTTGTTCATCCATGCTGTCTAGCAGACTCCTAGCAGTTCTCCGGGGAGGAGAGAGGCAAGGCACACACCTCCTACTTAAGGAATAATGACTGGAGAACTGAGGCCCCAAAACCAGCATCCCGGCGTGACTCAAGGTCGATGTGGTACTGGGTAATGAAGGTGTGTGCTGACTTCCAGGTAGCAGCCCTGCAGATTTCCTGGACAGGGACGTCCCTCGAAGCAGCCACCAATGCAGCGGTATGGCGGGTAGAATGAGCTCTTATCCCTCTGGGAGACTCCATGCCCGCCAACCTATAGCAGCGCTTTATACAGGAGGTGACCCATCTGCCTATCGTCCACTTGGCTGCAGCTCTGCCAGGTGTGGCTTCAGCGTAGGTGACAAACAGCTGGCGAACCTCTCCCTGAACTTCAGCCGTCCACTCCTTATAATAAGCGAGCGCTCTTCTAGGGTCCAAAGTATGGAACCTATATTCGGCCTCCGAGGTGAGACTGGGGTAGAACACCGGCAGAGTCAACACCTGGCTAAGGTGAAACTCCACCACCTTCGGAAGGAATTTCGGGTGGGGGCGCAGGACAACCTTGTCCCTGTGGAAGACCAGATAAGGAGACTCGATGGAAAGCACCTGGAGCTCTCCCATCCTTCTGGCTGACATGATAGCCACCAAGAAAGCGGTCTTCCACGGCAGGTGAGAGATGTCACACCTGTGCATCGGTTCGAATGGCTTGCCCATGAGCTTAGCCAATACCAGTAGATCCCACGGAGGTGGAGGTTCTCTCACCGAAGGGGATATGTGATCAAGGCCTTTGAAAAAGCGCCCGACCACCTTCTCCTGTGCCACCAACCGCTTCCTGGCCCGCGCCTGGTAAGCAGAGATGGCTACTAGGTGCACCTTAAGGGTAGTCGACCAAAGCCCTTGCTGAGAAAGGGACCACAGGTAGTCCAGAATGCTTGCCAAGGAACAGGAGGAGGGGTCAAGGCCCTTGCCCTGACACCAAATGGAGAATCTCTTCCATTTAAAGGCGTAGCATTTTCTGGTCGACTCCTTATGGGATGCCTCAACGATGTTGAGGACCTCATCGGAAAGACCCAAGGCCTGGAACTCTAGCTGCTCAGGAACCAGGCTGTCAGGTGCAGGGATTGAAGGTCCGGATGGAATACCTTCCCCTGATTGACTGAGATCAGGTCCAGGCGGGCTGGAAGCCGCCTCGGGAGCCTGGAGCTGAGACTGAGGAGATCTGGATACCAGAACTGGCGGGGCCAGTCTGGGGCTACCAGAATTACCTGTGCCTTGTCCCTCCTCACCTTGAGAAGCACCTTGTGGATCAATGGAAATGGGGGAAAGGCGTAGAAGAGGCCCAGGGTCCACGGCCTCGAGAAGGCATCCCCCTGCAGCGAGCCCTGCTGAGGGGGGCGGGCATGAAACAGTCTCAGCTTCGCATTCTCCCTGGAGGCAAACAGGTCTGCCTGAGGCATGCCCCAGTGGGAGAAGAGATCTTGTACTACCTCTGGCAGGAGAGACCACTGTCTGGCTTAGGGCATCGGCCAGGGTGTTGGAGGCTCCTGCCACATGAATGGCAAGGAGATCCGCCTCCAGGCTGCGCACGAGTGACCAAATGCGGAGAGCTTCCCTGCACAGAGGCATGGAGCGCGTCCTGCCCTGGCAGTTTAGGAAGTACACGGTCGTGGTATTGTCCATCTGGACCTGAACCACTTGACCCCGTAGATACGGAGCGAAGGTGGTGAGGGCTAGACGAACTGCACGAAGCTCCAGCAGGTTGATATGGCATTGGGACTCCCAAGGGGACCAGAGGCCGTGCACTCTGTGCTCCCCCAGATGGGCACCCTAACCCATCAGAGAGGCATCGGTAGACAGCGAGACCGCCGGCTCGGGGTGGACAAATGGGATGCCCTCCTGCAGATGTGCTGGAATGGTCCACCACTGGAGAGCATTCCACATCCCCTGGGTCACTGTCACTAGCTGATCCAGCGGATCGAAGTGTTGTGACCATTGGCTGGCCAGCCCCCATTGGAGGGGACGCATGTACCAGCGGGCCCAACGGACCACACTGGTGCAGGCCACCATGAGGCCCAGGAGGCGCAGGAAGTCCCAGGCAGGGTGCGATTGCCCAACCTGAAATGACTGGGCAAAGGAGGAAAGAACCTCGGCCCTGTCCACCGGGAGCCGTACTCTGGCTCGTAGACAGTCGAGCTCTGCCCCGATGAATTGTATCGTCTGCTTTCGCACAAGTTCCGACTTGGCCTCATTGATAAGGAGGCCAACCTGAGAGCAAACCTGGAGGGCCAGATCCCTGGACCGCTCCACCTCCGCTCTGGAGGGGGCTGCAATCAGCCAGTCGTCCAAGTAGGGGTACACCCGGACCCTTCAGCACCGCAGGAATGCTGTCACCACTGCCATGCATTTGGTGAAGACCCTGGGAGATAGGGAAAGGCGAAGGGCATGGCCCGAATCAGAAGGGATCCTCTGCTCTGAAGCGGAGGAATCTCTGTGGACGGACGGATTGGGATGTGAAAGAACGGTCCTGAAGGTCCAGAGACCAGAACCACACGCCTCGTTCCAAGGATGCGATTATCTGAGCCAGAGTGACCATCCTGAAGGTCTGAGACCTTAGGAACCTGTTCAGGTCGTGCAGGTCGAGAATGGGGCGCCAGCCCCCCGTCCGTTTTGGGACCAGGAAGTACCTGGACACAAACCCTGGGTCTGGAGGAGGATCCACCACCTTCCTGATCACCTCTTTTGAGGAGCAGGGCAATATCAGCTCGGCGAGCCGACAGACGCTGCGGACCCCAGAGCCCCCCAAGTGGTGACGGCTCGGTAGGGTGGGGCCGGCTTAAACTCCAGAGGCAGGCCCTTTCCTACCACCTCCAACACCCACCAGTCCATGGTGACAGCTGACCAGGCGGAAAAGAAGTGGCGGAGCCGTCCCCCCACGGGGGAAACCCGGGGGAGGACTAGGCTGGGGGCGACACCCCTCAACCCGTCACTGGGCAGGCCTGGAGGAGGGACCGGCCGAGGGACCTCCTGGGCCTTTACCTCCCTGCTTCCTGTTGGAGGAAGCCGCAGGCTTGGGTCTGGGATGCCAAGCGCGAGCCTGCTGGCCCTGGTGCTGGTGCTGTTGGGCCAGACGTGCCGCAGACGCAGAAGGATGAAAGGACTTGTGCTGCTGCTGTCAGCGGCCTTTGTCCTTCTGGACAGAGGTGACAGTCCAGAGTGGCATTGGACTTTTCGATCTGCTGGAGGCCACTCCAGGGCCGAAGAGGTCAATCCCCAGGAAGGGGACATCCACCAGTTTATGCTGGGTATCTGCCGTGAAGGTGGATATCCTCAGCCATGCTCTGTAGCGCATGGCCACCGTGGCTGCAACCGATCTGGCACAGGAGTCTCCAATGCCCAGAGCAGTTTGGAGCTGCTGTTTAGCCACCACCCTACCCTGGTCCCGTACCTGCCAGACCATGGTCTGCAGGTCAGCCGGGAGATGAGGGATCACCTCATCCAGGGAGCCCATGAGGGCGTGGGAGAAGTGTGCCATCAGCATGGCTGAGCTGGCCTGGCGGAGGCCAAGGAAGGATGCAGCGTACACCTTACGCCCGGCATAGTCTAGCTTTTTGGACTCCTTGTTGGCTGGCATATCCACATCCCTAGCGGTCCCGGAACGCTGGAAAACGCTGTCGGTGACCAACCCCTCGGCAGAGGGGTGTTCCGAAATAACGGGCAAAGAGCCGGTAGGGACTGCATACTTCCTGGCCATCCTGGCCGAAGGTGCAGGACAGGGAAGCAGGCCACTGCCAGAGCTCCAAGGCTGGGCCAACAATGGCTTCAGCCACCGGAAAGGCCTCCGTGGATGAATCCCCTCGGTCCAGTATCTCTGTCAGGGGATACTTGGCCCGCTTGGACATGGGCTTGAGCTGCATCCTGGTGGACTCCAAGATGAGCCGAAGCAAACCCATGAAGGATGATGGACTTTTGTCCATCGACTGGCCCCCAGAGGACTCCAGGTCAATGGGCCTGGAGAACAGGGAGTCTGACTCAGAGGAGTCCGTGAAGAGCTGCCTGGGGCCTGAGCCACCCTCCACCTGCCGAGGACGGTCGGGAGTGAGGGTGACCGACAACCTGTGGGGCAGGCCATGACCCGACCGGCAGTCCTTGGTCGGCGCCCCCGATTTCGGTTGTGGAGGCGGAGGTTCCACAACAATCGGTGGGGTAGCTGGCTTCGGCCGAACAACCAGCCCAGGCTTGGGCACCTCGGCTACAGCAAGGTTTTTTTTTTTTTCGGTTGCTCGGGTGACAGCCACTTGATGGCTGGGGAAGGCATCTGCTTGTTCATAGACAGAAGTAACTGCTGCCACATCAGGTCCTCGTAGCGTCGACGCAACTTGCGCCAAAGCCTCTCCTCTTCCGAGAAGGAAGACGAGGACGAGCGGCAGCGCCGCTTACTTCAGTGCTGAGACCGAGACTGCCAATGTCGGCGGGATTGGCTGGACCGAGACTATGTCTGAGACCCTCTGCGTTTCCGAGGATGAGTCTGGGAAGGGGTCGGGGGACACCCGCTCTTCCCTTGGCTCAGAAGCCTTAACCAGGGAATGCGGCACCGGAGGCGCAGGTAGGTCCTCAGTCTCCACCGGGGAACCGGTGAAGAAGGGTTGTCTGCTTCACCAGTCGACAGCCCGTCCGACAGGTCGAGAAAAATCTCAACCGCGTCGACGGGTGTCTCTGCCGGCTGACCTGACGGGGACACCATGAAGCCAGCGGCCTTAGCCGCAACCTCGACCGAAGTAGAGTGTCGACTGTCCGGGGAAGGGACCTCCCGCTCCCACAAACGCCGACGATGGGACTTACCTTTTGACTCCTTTCTGGACCGAGAGGAATGTCCCGATGGCCCCTCTCCCTTCATGGAAAGGGATTGGCAAAGCTCCTTGAAAGAAGCTGAATGAGATACCAGGAGAGAGCGGGATAAATGCCGCGACCGAGGAAGAGGATGATGCAGCCTGTGCCACCTCCTCCTTGAGGGCGATCATCTGCTCGAGTTGCTCAGCCGAGCCAGCCACCGCGGTAACTGCCCAATGGGCCTCCTTAGACTTCACCAGCGGGTAGCGCTCCTCGGGGTGCCCAAGCTGTAACCGGGCAGCGCGGTCTTCCAGGACGTTGGCTGAAAATGAACAGCATAACTCGCAGGCCTGCAGGTCATGTTCTAGGCCAAGGCAGTAGACACACGTGGAGTGTGGGTCCGTCTTGGGCATTTTCTGCCCAAAAAGGCACCGCCGAAATCCGGGAGTCGATTTGTCCATCGCAGCCACGAGGGAGAAACTTGACCGAAGTCCTGAAAATTTTAAAATAAGTTTCGGGCGAACTAAAGAATTAGGATCCAGTCTACACGCAGAGCGTTAAGGAGGGAACCTGAGCTTCCAAGCGGTAAGGAAGATCTGGTGTCATGGGGCGGAGCCGAGAGTTTTACCACCCGGTTGGGTGGGAGGAGCCAGCTTGAAGACCTTCTGGCAAGATTTAAAGCGGCAAGGAACCTGCTAGACAGTGTGGATGAACAACATATCCATGTCCCTACAAATTAAGTTTCAAAGAATAGTTTGAATGTAAATAACTGTCTAATGCCTGAGATAGGGTTTCAAATTCAGCAGATCCTGAAGTGGTAAGACCCACAAATCACTGAATTTATAATACCTGAAAATGTTTATTTGTTGACAACCTCCTATATCCATTCTCAATACAGTAAGGAAGGAATTTTGTTTTTACACACCTTTCATACACACTGTACCTGAAAGCACTTTACAAGCCAGGAACAGTGGCCACAGCAGCTGTTGGGCACAGAGGGATTAGTGAGGTTCACAGACGTTAAGGAATGCCGAGGAGGGGTTGAGAGAAATTGGAGGTTAAGCTATTTGCTCACAATCATACACAGTGATTAAGTGGTAATGAGGGAACTCAAACTCCAGTCTTACCACTCCAGTACACTGCCTCCCTAAATCCAATATTACAACTAAATTGTGAAAAAAAGTGGTTTAGACATTCCTTACCCCTGGGTTCAGGAACAGGTTTATGTGTTTGTGAAGCAGAGCCTGATTCTGTTGGTTCCCAGCACAGAAGTTTTGGAGAAACTCATGAGCCAATTTCATAATCTCTTGCATCCTTGTATCTTCAGACTGTGGAAAAAGTTGGAACATAGAAATCCAGATTATTCATTCATTTTCAGCAGAGGTAGAATGAAGAGGAAAAAAAAAAAAACAGGATCTTCCCAGAATCAGTCTTCACCATTCATGACTGCTGGGTCCATGACAGAGGTAGGGATCCCTTTCGGGAGAATTAGCTTTACGATTTTTTAGGAGTGGGAGAGCAGACACTGGAGACCTTGCTGCCCACAAGGCAGACATACAACATGATACTCGTGGACTGGCCAGTAACCAATGCTGGCTCCCCTTCTCAGTTACACAGAAACAGACTGATGGCAGATAAGGACCACTTGGCCCACCCAGTCTGCCCATTTCCCTAACTACTGGATAAGCTGCAGATTCTAGTTAACCAACAGCCTACTTCCTGCCACCCCCACTACAATTGCCTTATGTCTGTCCCATGCATGTTTGAATTCCCCCACTGTTTTAGACCCAACAACCTCCCCAGGAAGGTGGTTCCATGCATCCACCACTATCTCCTTGAAAACAATTTCTTCACATTACCCCGAGCCGTTCCCCCATCTTTAAATTGTGCCCCTTGTTCTTACACATCTTTTCTGAAAGATGCTACCCTCCTGGACTTTGTCGATTCCTTTCAGGTACTTGAACGTTTCTTTCATGTCCCCCCTGTCCCTCCTTTCATCAAGGGTATACATATTAAGCTCTCTCAGTCTCTTCATATGATTTCTGATGCAAACCCTGCACCATTTTAGTTGCCCTCCTCTGGACTGCTTCCATCCTGTCTATGTCCTTACGTAGATGAGGTCTCCAAAACTGCACACAGTGCTCCAGATGGGGTCTCACCAACTGTCTGTACAGAGAGATAACCACTTCCCTTTTTCTACTTGTGATGCCCCTTCCTATGCATCCCAGTATCCCCCTGGCTCTCCTTACTGACTTCTCACATTGCTTACCAACCTTTAGATCATCTGATATGACTACCCCAGGTCCCTTCCATTTTTGTTAGTACCCCTGCTATTGTGTACTCTTCTCCTGGGTTTTTGTCTCCCAGGTGCATTACTTTGCACTTCTTTGCATTGAATCTAAGTTGCCATGTCTGACCATTCCTCCAACCTTGCCAAGTCCCTTCTCAACCTTTCTACACCCCCTTGTTTATCAACTCTGTTACAGATCTTTGTGTAATCTGCAAAGGGCAGACCTTTCCTCCAGACCCTCTGTAATGTCACCTATAAAGATGTTAAAAGAGGACAGACCCAGTGATTGAGCCCTGAGACCCATTAGTAACCCCCTTTCTTCGGAATGTGTTCCATGCACTATTACCTTCTGTGTCCTGTTGTGCAGCCAGTTCGCTACCCAGGCTACCACCCTGGGACCCACTCCCAGGCTGGCTAACCTGATTATTAATCTTTTGTAAAGGACTGTGTCAAATGCCTTGCTAAAGTCTAGGTAGGCCATATCAACAGCCCTCCCTGGTCTATTACTTTGGTCACCCAGTCAAAGAAATCTATTAGATTCATCTGACATGACCTTCCTGCTGTAAATCCATGCTGCTTTGGGTCCTGTGCCGCTGCCTCTAGGTACTCAACAGTTCTTTCTTTCAGAAGTGATTCCATCATTTTCCCTACCACTGATGTCAAACTTACAGGTCTGTAGTTTCCTGCTTCTGCCTTGGTCCCTCTTTCGTGAAGGGGAATCACATCTGCCCTCCTCCAGTCCTCAGGTACCACCCCATCTTCCCACGATTTGTTAAAAAATGTGGTCAGTGGTGTCAGTAGGGTCCTCCCTTAGTTCTTTTAGGATTCTGGGGTGAATCCCGTCAGGCCCCATTGCTTTGTCCACCTTGAGTTTTAGGAGTTCTTTCACGACTCTTTCTTCTGTAAATGGACTGGTGTCAACCTCCCTACCCAGAGTGCTTCTATTGTCTGGTTTAGGTAACTCCTCCTTATCTTCTTTTGTGAATGCTGAGCAAAAGTATTCATTCAGTATCTCTGCCTTTTCACTGTCTCCCTCTGCCCACCTTCCCTCTCCCTTATTAATCTTCACTATTCCTCCCTTAACCTTTCTATGCTCCCTAACGTTCCTATAAAAGGTTTTAGCCCCCTTAACTGAAATGGCTATTTTTCCCTTGGTTTGGGCTTTTGCTATTCTGACTGCCTTCCCCACTTCTTTCTGCCTTAACTGACACAGTTCCCTGTCGCGCTCCTTCTGTGATTCCTTTTACTTTCTGAATGCAGCCTTTTTCTCCTTAACCTTCCCTGCCAACTCTTTTGAGAACCATAGTGGTTTTTTACTCCGCTTTGTTTTCTTTATCTGTTTCACACAAAGGCTTGTTGCCTCTATGATGGCAGTTTTGATTTTTCTCCACTCTTCTTCCACCCCTCCTTTTTGGCCATTTGCTAGTGTATTCCTCAGGTATTCACCCATTTTGCCAAAGTCAGCCCTTCTAAAATCCAGTATGTTTGTTTTTGTATGGCTCGTCTCCATGGTTGTGCTTATTGTGAAGCACACTGTGCAGTGGTCGCTTGTTCGCAGATGTCTACTGTGTTCTAAATTTGTGATCCTCTCTCCATTTCTGCTTTTCCCCATCATTGAGGGAGCATCTGCAGAAGAGGGAGTTACCTGCATCAGTTCTGCTGCCACTGTTATTTGCTCAACGCCGTACCCAGCTCGGCTCCGGATCCTCAGCTTCATCTCCCGTCCCCTTTATTTTCAGAATGGCATTGAGTAGTTTATAATTTTCCATCGTCGTGGTCATGTCCAGTTCAAGGCCTTCAAAATCCGAATACCTAAGGTGGGGCTTGCTCCTAGGCATCAGTGCCCCTGTGGCCCCATGACCGCTAGGGAAGGACAAGACCACTGTTTGGCCTGCCTGGTTCCAAACTGATGGATTCATGTGATGTTTGCTTCTCCATTGACCCACCCACCTTTGGGGGACAACATCGCACTCAGGATGCCAATGTCAGATCTTTGGCCCTTCCTCTGGGTCTCTCCCCAGTACTATACATACAGAGGGAGAGCAGGCCTCTGTCACTCCTAGTTTCACTGGGATCCAGAGGCCTGCTCGTGGGGTCAGGTGGACAGTCAACTCATTCTGAGGAGTTGGTTGAGCACCCCTCAGTCCACTGTCCCCTCTGAGCCAGTGGTTTCCTCGGTGCCGCAACCTGGTGCTGCTTCCACTCCTGTTGTCCTTGGTGTTGGTGAGTAAAGTGCCACCAGTGGTGCTACTGGGTCCCTTTCAGATGCTGCTCGCAGTACCTGGAGAAGGGGGCGTCTCTGGGATGGCTTGCTTGGAGAGCTCCGCGAGCTCCTCAGAGTCAGAGATGGATGATCGGGATGATCCTTATTGGGTCTCCAGAGCCCATAAACTCCCCTATGCCCAACTCAAGGGTATCAGGAACTTTGGAGTTAGGCCACTCTGCTCCCGGTGCCACCCACTCCTCACCTGGGGGCATTTCTGGTGCCATTGAGGGGGCCAGCGCTGGGCACAGTGCCAGTTCAAGTTCAGCTACTGTTTCCGGAACTGAGCCTGATTCAGGCACTGCCATGGTGCCTATTAAGGCCCCTGCACCGGAGCTGGTCCTGGGGTGGATTCTGCTGCCACTCCTGGTGCAGGATCCACCCACCTCCCTCCCTCTGCAGGACCAACTCCTAGCCCTAGGGCTCTCCCAAGGGGCAGATCCCTATCTGGTGGAGATGGGAGGTCAAGGTCAGTGCCAAGGGCTCTTCCTAGAGTGGTTGAGAACTCTGGGAGGGATCAGAGTGCTGACCCAACCCTTCTCTCCCTACCGAACCAGACGGTGTCTGCTGTTAATGGGGCCAGGGAGCACCCGCAAGGGTCTGTCTGGCTCTGATCCCCTCACATGGGGTTTCCTTCTTGAGTATCACCCAGCTCACCCCTCTCCAGTTGGGCATTCCCCAGTGAGTGGGCTGCGCATTCCCCTCACTAGGGACAGGTCTTCTGCTCACTTCCGAAGCCCCAGCAGAGGATTTCCTCTGGTCTGCCAAGACCCTTTTCCACCCCTTCCTCTGCCGCCACCTGCTCTTTCTCCTCTTCCAGGTCTCTCTGGCCCTATGGGGACCATGACCTGGGAACTGTTAAGGGCTTCGGCAGGTGCGTTCCATAGGTACCCAAGAGCTTTGGATGAGATCATTTTCAGACCTGAACCTCAACAGCTGCGCCAATCCCTGAACCCAGCTCCTCTGAGGAAGAGGCCCCTCCTCCATCTACCTTTCTGACGACACTGATCTCACAAGCTATCAGAGATTCCTTACGGAGAAGCTGGAGGTGTGCATAACTTTGTAAGTCACAATCCTACTTATGCAACATGTGCATTCCTAGGGGAATACAGTGCTGACAACACTGTTATCCCTCCGTTGACCCAGCCTTTCATGGAAGCATCGCTTAGGGTCTAGCATCGTCCCTCCACCCCTGCTCCAGCCCCAAGGGACTGCCAGTGCAGGTACTGCACACTTCTGAGATCTCCCTGTGTAGTGCCCCACACTCCCCAGGCATGGAGCTCCATGATGCCCCTTTCTGAGCATCACCCCAGGCACAACCACTCCTGGAGTTTGACTGCTGGGGCAGAAGGGTATTCTCAGCGACATGCCTAAAGTGAGTTTCAGTGCACCAGGCACACCAGGCTGGCTATGCCAGGCACCTGTAGTCTGATGCTAGGTCAGCTCCTGGCATCTATGCCCAATTGTAAGGCTACCAGGCAAGCCATCATCCTTGTGTGCATGGCCTGGAGCTAGCATTCCACCAAATCAAGGGCATCTTACGACGCCAATGAGGTAGCATCCAGGCTTGTGGGAACCACAGTCTGAATCAGACAGATGGCATGGCTTTGCTTCTCTAGGTTATCACCCCTGGCCTGGTGTAGGGCGACTGCCTCACCATACCAGCGGACACACACTTTCTCCAGCAGGGTCTGGTGTCGGGGCACCTTCCCTTTCCCAGGCCACAGGTGTCTCTGGCTGCCCCTCTTGGGCCTCGCCAGGCCTGTGAGGGGCCCCTGCCCCTGTGTTTTCCCCCCCTCGGGAGATTGAGGTATTTGTTCCCTCAGGGTTTGTATATGCCACCGGTGGCAGCTACACTTCGGACTCACCAGTCATGAATGGCGAAGATTCATTCTGGGAAGATATGAAAATTACGTACTCAATGTAATTTTTGATCTTCCCAAATATCTTCACCATTCATGACTGCCTCCTCCACCTTCCCTCAAGGCCAGACTCTGGGCGGTGCCCCCCCTTTATAACAGACCACTTCAGCTGGGCAAACCCTGAGGGTAGCTTCTCTCTTGAAGGATGACAACCAGCTCTTCACACATGCTCCTTCTATTTTTCCTTTAGAAGGTCTGTCACCTTCAACTCCTCCTTCAACCAGCCCCCCCAATTTATTTTCCTTCTCATTCCTCATGAATGTTGGTTTCGAGTTTGAATCTCTTGAGCAGTCATGCCTTCAGTGTTAATTCGCTGCACTGCCCTTAGAAATATTTTGCCTGGTCCACCCAAGAGCCTTTATAGTTTACCTGTTCGGTACAAGGCTTCACATTCTGGGTTTTCTCCCTCCAGGGCAAACTGTAGTTTTTCTTTGTCCTGTTTATATTTAAAAAAAAAAAAAAAGCTCAGAGGACAAGCAGGCTTGCTACATACCCATTTTCATCCTTTCCTATAGGGAGACAAGTGTCTCTTGCCCTTCTGCCTTAGGACCTTTCGTTTTCTTATCCCCTACATGGCACTAACGTGTTCCTTCTCCAGGCTTGTAGAATTTTCAGCACCAACAGGTCTTTTATGCCCAGCTTCTACTGGGAAGCCACCTCTGTAGAGCAGTATTAACTTCTCCCCAATCCCTTTACCTCCTGTTGAGCACCTTTCATAGGTTAGTATCTGCTGCACTTCACCTGCAGGCAGCCACATTTTTCTTGGTCCCATGTTTTCCTTCCTTCTCCTTGAGATGCTTTGACTGTCCTGTATAGGACCCCCACCAGACACGCACTTTATAAAAAAAAATTTTAAATGAATGCTCGTGAAGAGGAAAATAATTAAAAAAAAAAAAAAAAAACATTTTATGGGAGCCACCAAATGGGAAATAAGGACATGGCCTACCTGTAACATGCTTAGACTGGTGCTCTTCCTGGAACCTCCATGTGTTGCAGCTCCTCCCCTGAGGAGATCAAACCTCCACAGAGGTAATATGGTATATTTTTATTTCTTCTTTTCTCTCTCTTTTTTCCTCTTCCTTGGCCTGCCCAGTTGCTCAAGTCACACCAGGCCAACTTAAGTCTCTCACCTTACACCCTACCTCTTCTTAACTCATTCTGCTTATTTACCTATTCAGTTACCTTTTTCTGTCCCTTGGGCCACCTGGCCCCCACCTTATCCTTTTCTCTATCTTTCCTTCCTTTCCCTCCAGCTATGCAGAACTGAGTAGAAGGAGGAGCTAGCATCTGTTACTGGCCAGTCCACGAGTGCCACATTAACATGTCTACTTCATGGGTAGTGCCGTCTCCAACATCAGCTCCCCACTCCCAAAAATTCTTAAAAATAACACTCCTGAGAAGGTCTCCTGCCTCCGGCGTTGACCCACCAGTCAAGAATGGAGAAGATCAATAGTTACAGTGAGTATGTAATTTTCATTTATATACCTGTAACCATAATTCGTCTACCAGTACAATCAACTCCACTTATGCTTAGTGGAGACAATCTGGTACAGCAGAAAAATTCAGTATTCCCAAACACTTTTTTTTTTTTTTTGGGGGGCCATTACTTTTCTGCTCCTGTGCTGGCCACGCTGTGCTCCAGAGGGCACCCCCAGCCCCCTCCCCTGGTGTTCACCATTCGGCGATGACCTGAGCTCCCAGGGCTTACCCACCTTGTGGGGTCGGTGGGGTTCCCCAACCCCCACTGAAGTCTGGATCCAGTGGGCCAGCACCGTGGCTGGCCGGGAGCAGAGCCTGCAAGGCACTCTCGACCACTGTGAAACACAGAAACATAGACTTTGATGGCAGATAAGGACCGCTAGGCCCATCTAGTCTGCCCATTTCCCTACCTACAGGATAGGCCGCAGATCCTAGTTAACCAACAGCCTATTTCTTCCTACCCCCCACAAGAATTGCCTTATGTCTGTCCCATGCATTCTTGAATTCTCCCAGTTTTAGACCCCACAACCTCCTCAGGAAGGCTGTTCCATGCATCCACTACCCTCTCTGTGAAATAATACTTCCTCACATTGCCCCTGAACCGCCCTCCTATCTTTAAATTGTGTCCCTTGTTCTTGCAAGTCTTTTTCTGAAAGATGCTACCCTCTTGGACTTTGTTGATTCCACTGAGGTACTTAAAAGTTTCTATCATGTCCCCCTCCCTTCTTTCCTCAAGGGTATACATATTAAGCTCCTTTAGTCTCTCCTCATGTGGCTTCTCTTGCAGACCCTGCACCATTTTAGTTGCCCTCCTCTGGACTGCCTCTATCCTGTCTATGTCCTTGTGGAGATGGGGTCTCCAGAACTGGACACAGTACTCCAGATGGGGTCTCACCAACTGTCTGTACAGAGGGATAACTTTCTGTTTTCTGCTGATGATGCCTCTCCCTATACATCCCAGTATACCCCCAGCTCTCCCTACTGCCTTCTCACATTGCTTGCTAACCTTAAGGTCATCTGATATGATTACCCCCAGGTCCCTTTCCTTTTTTTTGTTACTACCTCCCCACCATTCTGTATTCTTCCTGGATTCTTGTTTCCCAGGTGCATTATTTTGCACTTCTTTGCATTGAATCCTAGCTGCCATACTTCTGACCATTCCTCCAACCTTGCCAAGTCCTTTTCATCCTTTCCATGCCTCCTTGTGTATCAACCCTGTTGCAGATCTTTGTGTCATCTGCAAAAGGCATACTTTTCCTTCCAGTCCCTCTGCAATGTCACTGATGAAGACATTAAAAAGGACTGGACCCAATACTGAACCCTGCCGTACCCCACTAGTAACCCCTCTTTCTTCAGAGTGGACTCCATTTACAATTACCTTCTGTGTCCTGTTGTCCAGCCAATGTTTTACCCAGGCTACCACCCTGGGCCCACTCCCAGGCTGGTTAATTTGACTATTAATCTTTTGTGTGGGACTGTGTCAAATGCCTTGCTAAAGTCTAGGTAGGCCATGTCCACAGCCCCTCCTGGTCTACTACTTTGGTCACCCAGTCAAAGAAATCTTTTAGATTCGCTTGATGACCTTCCCGCTTAGAACCCATGCTGCCTTGGGTCCTGTGCTCCACTGGCCTCTAGGTACTCAACTATTCTTTCCTTCAGAAGTGACTCCATCACTTTCCCACCACAGAGGTCAGACTGACAGGTCTGTAGTTTCCTGCTCTGTCTTGGTCCCACTTTTGTGAAGGGGAATCACATCCGCCTTCCTCCAGTCCTCGGGTACCACACCATCCTCCCATGATTTATTAAAAAGAGTAGCCAGTGGTTTCACTAGTTCCTCCTTAATTTTTTAGAATTTGGGGTGAATTCCATCTGGACCCATTGCTTTGTCGACCTTCAGTTTTAGGAGTTCTTGCAGAACCCTTTCTTCTGTGAAAGGACTGGATCAACCCCCTATCAAGAGTGCTTCTGTTAAATGGATTAGGCACTTCCTCCTCTTTTGTGAATACTGAGCAGAAATATTCGCTCAGTATTCCTGCTTTTCACTGTCCCCTCTGCCCACCCACCGTTCATTCTATTCAGCCTCACTATCCCTCCTTTGTCTTTCTCACGCCGCTGATGTACCTATAAAGGTTTTATCCCTTCTTAACTGAGTTGGCTATCTTTTCCTCAGTTTGGGCCTTTGCTATTCTGACTTCCCTCCCTGCTTCCTTCTGCCTTAACTGGTACAGCTCTCTGTCCTGCTCCTTCTGTGTTTCCTTATACTTCCGGAGTGCTATCTTTTTCTTCCTGACTTTCACAGCCACCTCTTTTGAGAACCATAGTGGCTTTTTCTTTCATTTTGATTTGTTTATTTGCTTCACACAAAGGCTTGTTGCCTCTGTGATGGCAGTTTTGATAATTCCCCATTGTTGCTCCACACCTCCTTCTAGCCTGTTTGCTAGTGCTTTTCTGAGGCACTCTCCTATCTTGCCAAAGTCAGCCCTCCTAAAGTCCAGTACCCTCACTTTTGTATGGCTTGACTCTGTAGCTGAGTTTAACGTGAACTACACTGTTTGATGGTCACTTGTCCCCAGATGGCAACCCACTTCTAGATCTGAGATCCTCTCACTGCCCCCGTTTGAGAGTACGAGGTCTAAGATTGCTCCCTCACGAGTGGGTTCCGAAACTAGCTGTCTAATGCCTGCCACCTGTAGGGCATCAAGAATGGCCCTGCTCTTGGATGTGGCTGCAGCAAATGTGCTCCAGTTAACATCTGGCATATTCAGGTCTCCCATCAACAGTATCTCCCCTTTCTCTGCCATTCTAAGAATGCCTTCATCATATCCTTGTCCATTCCTTCCTCCTGACATGGGGGTCTGTACACAACCCCTGTGCGGATTGTGGTGCCTTTCCAGTCTCCAAGGTGACCCACAGTGCCTCCTCTCCTCCCTGTTTACTCTTTTGTTCAGTTGCTTTTATCCTTCCTTTACATGAGAGCTACTCCTCCCCTCTTCTCCCTGCCTGTCTCTCCTTAGGTTATGTACCTGGTATAGAAACATAGAAACATAAATTTGACGGCAGAATAGGACCGCAAGGCCCATCCAGTCTGCCCATTTCTTTTCTACCTTATAAATGTGCCATCGCCTTGCTCTGTCAGTGACCTATCTATTCATAGTCATTTGTATTGCTCCCTTATGCCTATCCCATGCCTGTTTGAAGCCCTGCACTGTATTCATAGCCACCACTTCTTGTAGCTATTCCATGCATCTACCACCCTTTCTGTGAAAAGAATTTCCTCATATTCCCCTTAATCGGCCTCCCTCTAATCTCATGCTGTGTCCTCTTGTCCTGCTATTTTCTTATATTTAAACATGTTAGACTCTTTCACCTTGTTTATGCCCCTAAGGTGTTTAAATGTCTCGATCATATCACCTCTCTCCTCCTTTGCTCAAGGGTATACATATTGAGCTCCGTTAATCTGTCCTCATATGTCTTCTGATGCAGTCCCTGCACCATTTTGGTTGCCCTTCTCTGGACTGCCTCAATTTGGTTAATGTCCTTGTGAAGGTGTGGCCTCCAATACTGCACGCAGTACTCCAGATGGGGCCTAACCAATGTCTTGTACAGAGGGATTATTACCTCCCTCTTACGACTTTGATACCCTACTAATACACCCTAACACCCCCTAGCCTTACCTACTGCTTTAGAGGTCTGCTTGATGATTTTAGGTCATCAGTGATGATGATGCCCAAGTCTCTTTCTTCCTTTGTGACTGCTAGCAACTCCTCCCAGCCTATAAGTGGCTTCAGGTTTCTCTTCCCTATGTGCATGATTTTGCACTTCTTTGCATTAAATCCCAGTTGCCACTCTTCTGACCATTTTGCTAGTTTATCCAGATCTCTTCTCATTCTGCCCACCCCATCTGGATCATCTACTCTGTTGCAGATCTTGGTGTCATCTGCAAACAGACAAGCTTACCCTCTAGTCCATCTTGCAGGTCACTAATGAAGATGTTGAATAGGACTGGCCCAGGACTGATCCCTGAGGTACCCCACTTGTGACTTGCATCTCTTCTGACTGTATACCATTTACCACCACTCTCTGTTTCTGCCAGTCAACCAGTTTGCCACCCAGTTGACCAACTTCTGACACCCGAGCCTACCTAGCTTATTTATCAATCTTCTATGTAGAACAGTGTCAAAAGCTTTGCTGAAGTCAAGGTAGGCGACATCAACTGCTCCCCCTTGGTCCACCACTCTGGTATGTTAACATCCCAGTCATGGTTCTCTGTGTACCATGTTTCTGTGACTGCTACGATATCCAGGCATCCCTCTTCCATTAAGGCCATCAGCTCAGTGAGCTTGTTGCCCAGACTACGGGCATTGGTACTCATTACCCTCCATTTCCTGATGGCCTTACTCCCTTTTGCCCCATCCCTGTCCTTCTTGCCTTTGTCACTTTCTCCATTTACCCCTGCCCTTCTCCCTATCGACACCTCTATGTTGGTGTTTGCCGCACTTACTACCGTGATTATTTGGGGGCGATTTTCCTGCTCCTTTCAGTGCCTCCCCTTGGCTAGTTTAAAGCTTGCCAATGGAGCATTTAAACCTATCACCTAGGATCCTGGTTCCTCCCGGACAGATGCAGCCCATCATGCCAGTATAGGCTTGCATCACTCCAGGTGGACCCCAGTCCCCATGATGCCAAATCCCTGAGCTCACACCAGTTTTCAACCACTGATTGAATCCCCATGGTGCGGAACACCCCAGCCTCTCCTATGCCATAGATGGGTAGCACCTCCGAGAAGGTTACCGTGCATGCTACTTGACTAAGGCCCCTCCCCAATTCCACAAACTCTTCCTGCACTTCTCTAATCCCTTTCTTAGCCAGGTCATTTGTCCCTAGGTGGACAATGACATCCAGCTCCCTCCCCTGTGCAGCTGCTCCGGCAATCCTGAGGATTCGCTCCCTGTCCCTCCAAGCCATGGCGCCAGGCAGGCACCTTATCTCCCTCTCCCCTGTGCTGCAGCATCTCCCTTTTCTGGTGTTCTCCTAGAGCTGGGCATGCAAGGACACCAGTTGAGGACAGCACGCACAAGTCTGCACATGCTCCCTCCAAGCGTCTGCCCCAACTCCTCCCCATACTATAGAGTAATACCCTGTTCCCCAGCCTCCGCCAGGGGGTGAACGGGCGCTGACTACTAAGGACCCCCTCCCCAGAGAGCAGTCTGTCAGACAGTTCTTCTCCTCCCCTGCCAACCCCCAGCAGCCCGTGCTCGTTCCCGAACATGGGTCGCAGGCATAGCGTGAGGAAAGGCATCCAGTGCCACCGGGCCGGCAACCAAACCCTTTTCTATGGACTGCCATCATACAGATGTCTAATGCAGTACACGCTGCAGGCATCATATAACAGACCATTACCAGCAGTCTCCCCTGTGTTTTAACATAGGACTTGCACTTCTTGCCAGTGCCCACAAGATCTCACCACTGCTCCCTCACTACACCAGCTGGCAGTTTTTCCCACATGCAGAGTGTTACAAATAAGGATAAGTTTTTGTACTCATTAAAAGCAGCTCAAAGAAGGTTTAATTAAACACTAGTTAATTATGAAAGCCCTTCCCCTACATGCGGATGGAGGCGATGTGACTTCTCAGGCAATGTCTCATGGCATGGAAACTGTGCTTCTCTGTGCAAGCACAGGTAAGAGTGCCGTTTTGAGAGAACATGGCTAAAAATGAAACAAAAGGAACAAAAAGAAATCAATGGGAGTTACTGTAGCAGGGATTGCACCGAGAGCAGCCAAGATGTATGCAGAGGTAAAGTCAAACTTGGTAGGAGAGCAAGTGTTGGCTGTTAGTGTCTCAGCCAGGCTTCTGGGTCATTGCAACAAACTGAACAAGCATTTGACAATGCCGAACATTCACTTACAGGTATTTGCAGCGGTGTTTGGTACCGGTACTGGCTTCAGAGGAGCGAGAAGGCAGTAGTGAGAGCATGGTGAAAGCTGCACCGTAAATGCAGGAAGAAGCTGCTAGTTAGAGAAGCCACTCCCACTGGCCTTAGTGGACCAGGGAGAGTGCACCAGGTGGCAGGAGCCACCAATAAGTAGATCCGCACCACAGCTAATGCAGAAGCCTGGGGGAGTTCAGAGGAGCGAGGACCAGGAAGAGAATGTGTGCTGGGCGGCAGAAGCTGAAAGGGGGATTTCAGAGGAGCGAAGACTGGGGAGAGAGTGTGCAGTGGATGGCAGCAGCAGCCAATAAGTAAAGCCAAACTGTGGCTGTTGTAGAAGCCTGGTGGGGGGGTGTATTTCAGAGGAGTGAGGACTGGGGAGCTAGAATGCGGTGGGCAGCAAGAGATGCCAATTAGTAAAGCAGCAGCGTGGCTATTGTGGAAGCTTGGGGGGGGGTGTCAGAGGAAGGAGAGAGTGTGGTGGGGCAGGAACCACCAATAAGTAAAGCCACATCGCGGCTAATTTGGAAGCCTTGGGGGCCAGAGGAGCGAGCATCGGGAGGAGAGTGCGGCGGGTGTTAAGTTGCCAAAAGTAGAGAGTTTAATTAGGACTTATACCAATTGCTGCCAGTCCTGCCCATAAACTCCTTTTTCTCCAAATTCCAGATAAATGCCTTCTCATCCTCTATCATTGTCTTTGACTTTGTCTCTTGCAATTTCTTCCAGCTAGTGTGAGTTTATGTGTTGATTCAGTTTTTAATCCACCTCCTGTATAAGCCAAGTGCAGTCTGGGGGGTTAGCCCGGCTGCACCTTTATTTCTTTTATCCCCCCTCCCTCTGAATGTTGAAACAAAAAAGAAGTGAGAGAGACTGAGGCGAAGGAGGAGGAAGTGGAGCAGGGACTAGTGGCACGGCTGGCTCCTACTCACTGCCAGTGGTATAATAAGCTTCTTATGAGGGACTGTGTCAAAGGTCTTGCTGGAAAAAAAAAAGTGGGGGATGTCCAACCCTCCCCCATTTACTTCCTTCGTTACCCAGTCAAAGAAATCTAGCAGATTCATCTGACACAACCCATCTGCTGTGAATTCATGCTACCTTGGGTTCTGGGCACCGATGGCTTCTAAATGTTCCACTATTTTTTTCTTTAGCAGTGCCTCCATGATCTTCCACACTACTGATGTGAGGCTGAGTGGCCTATAGTTCCCTGCCTCCTCCCGACTGATGGATTTGTGTAGAGGGACCACATGTGCCCTCCTCCAATCCTCTGGCATCACTTCTGTGCTGTGTGACTCTGAACATGGCTGCCAGAGGTTCAATCAGAGAAATTATCAGCAGATAAGGACTGCTAGACTCATCCCGTCTGCCTTTGCGCTGTGTACTTGACTACAGCTTCTGACCCCCCCACCCCCAGCTTTACCACTATGGTTCTCCTATGCCTGTCCCATGCATTGTTTAAATCCAACCACAGGGCTTGCTCCCACAACTTCTTGTGGCAGACCATTCCATGCATCCACCACTCTCTGTGAAGAAAAATGTCCTCCCATTCCCTCAGCCTGCCACTTTCCAATTTCATGTCATACCCCCTCAGTGTCATACTCCTCCTATATTGGAAGATGTCTCCCCCTGCACATTGTTTTTACCCTTGAGGTACTTGAATGTCTATCAGGTCCCCTGTCCTCGAGCCTGTACATACTGAGGTCCCTTAACCTCTGCTCGAAAGTTCTGTGGTGCAAGCCCTGTACCAGGTTAGTCACCCTTCTCTGTACCACCTCCAGCCTGTTTATATCCTTTTGAAGGTGCCATCTTCAGAACTGCACACAGTACTGCATCTGAGGCCTGACCAGGGTCTTGTATAACAGCATCACTATCTCCCTCCTTCTCCTGGTGATACTCCTTGCCTATGCACCCCAGCAGGTCAGTGACCCTCCCCGATGCCTTTGTACTCTGCTTTGACATTTGTTCCTTGGTGACGGCCAACAGCTCTGCCCCTTCCCCCCAATCCAGAGTTGTCCCCAGGGTTTCTATGCCCCCACCTCCCGCTAGAGATACCTCTGTCTATGCACCCCAGCATGTCACCCCTCCCTTCATCCTGTGACTCTTCAGGGTTCCCTTTTCTCAGGTGCATTATTTTGCACTGAACCCCAGTTGCCAATCCACAGACCATTTTTCAAGCCTCTCCTAGTCCCTCATTTTCTGCACCCCCTTCCGCAGTATCCACTCTGTTACAGATATCTATGTCATCTGCAGGCAGACTTTTCCTTGTAGGCCTTCTTCAATGTCACTATTGACACTGAACAGGAGTGGTCCAAGGACTGATCCCTGAGGTACCTCGCTGGTCACTTCCCTCTCCTTGGATTGGATCCCATTTACCACCATCTGCCTTCCTTGTTCCCGACCGCCACCTCGTGTGGCACATTTTTTTTTAAACTTATTTATTAGTGTGCACAAATAAAAACAAATATATCACATCGGTTCCATGTTAAAATAGCGAGCGCTTAATAGCGATGTTAAATAACGCGAATTAACTACAGTGATTGTCAATATCATAACATCACAGAATGGCGCTCACAAGTTCATCTATAATGTGTTAATAGTGAGTGGTTGTAAGTGCTCTGAAAACTGAAAACAGGTTACAGGTTACCTTGGGCACCAATTCATTAATGCAGTCAGACAGGTCACTTAGCTGCACTCGTTTACTTTCCGTTCTCCTGTGTCCCTGCTTCTTCTTTCAGGTTTAAGCTCCTCCTCTTACTTGCTACAAAAGGAAGCTCTGTGAGCTATACCTGGTTCTGTGTTGGAAAAAGCGATGGAGTTTGACAATTCAGAGCCAAAAAGGTAGGCCTTTACCCCTATACAAGGGATATGTGTATCGTAAGGACAAGGAGAGCTCTGATAAGGTGTACTGGAGATGTGTAGACTCACATAAATATCATTGCTTAGCGAGACTACACAGTTGAAAACCAAGTCTCTGCTGTTACAAGAGAGCACATATATGTCCCAGATGCAGGGGATGTGGGAGCAAGAAAAGTGATGGCAGAAATACGAGAGCGCTCGTAGCACTGTAGGGAACATCCCAGGTGGTTGTTCAGTGCACTAGCAGCACCCCTGATTGTTTGGCTGGCCGCCTGCCCTCTGTGCCCTTAATAAAATGCACAGTACAGCCAATTGGACAGGTGGACAGAGGATGTCCAGCCACACCTGCCACTGTTCAGGAGATGGTCATTCCGCCAGAGTTCACAATCACTAAATCTGGTGAACCATTCCTTTTATGATAGTGGCAGTGAACCTGAACTGTTCCTTATATTCACCACCCAATACAATCTCAAGCTGCTAACTGAGAGCACTGATTGGATGCTTGACAGGACATTCAAGAGTTGTCCCTTGATATTTAATCAGCTGTATACAATTCATTGCATTAAATCAGGTAGTGTTGGGACAGCTGTATATGTCCTGAATGAGTGGTAGAAAGACATGCTCCTACTCATGTGTTTTCAAAACTGCATGAATTTAGCTCAGGTTTGACACCAGCATCTGCCATTATGGATTTTGAGCAATCAGCATGGAAAACATTTGCTGCAGCATTTCCCAACACAGAGGTGAGAGGCTGCTTCTTTCATTTTGTGCAAGCAGTTTGGAGAATGATACAGATATACAGTAATATCCAAGAAAAGTACTGTACAAACCCAGAGTTTGCACTTCACCTCTGAGTGCTCCTATCATTAGCTTTCATTCCCCCAGCTGATGTTGTTTCATCATTTGATGAAATGAGGGAGTGGGAGTTCTTTACTGAAAATGAGGAGCTTTTGAGACCACTTCTTGACTACTATGAGTCAACGTTGGTGGGGAGACTCAGGGGTCGTACTGGGCACAGAACAGCAACATTTTCATCAAATCAGTGGAATTGCTACAAGCAGAGGCACTGCACAAACTAATAATGCTGTGGAAGGGTGGCACTGAGGTTTTAACTGCCGTCTCTGTTCATGCCACCAGAGCGTTTGGAAAATGATCGAATGCTTAAAAGAACAGCGGCTCACTGAATTAAAAATTGAGAAAATGGTGTCGGGGCAGTTGGATTAACACGTGTAACCCCCTTGCAAATGGGGGTTCCCAAAAGTCTTCCAGGAGCTTGCCTGAATGCTCCAAGTCTGGGCGGTGTTCAGCTTCTGAGCTGTTTAAATGTGGTTCCAAGTGAATGCTATTTGAGCCTCCACGTACTGTCTCTAAGAGCTGTCTGCTTGCAGACTTAGTTTGTATTGGGGGGGACGACTGTGTGTTCTAATGCCCGAATCCTGCCCAGGCTGCTGTCAATTCGCTCCGTTTCTGCCGCTGCTACATGTGCAGAAGGAGCCTTGCTGAAGGATATAACTGTTTGACAGAAATCATTTGGAATGACTGAGAAAATATAGTTTGTCTAACCTGTCTTCATTTCAGCATGAACTGCTTCAGTGTAGCTCTTTCATTTTGGTTCTTAATAGCTGACTTGGACCAATCAGGATGATAGGGAGACACTAAAATGGAGCCTGTGGACGAATCGGAACTTGGACTCAATTTTGAGCCAGCCACAAGGGGATTGTATGGGCAGTGACTCTGGGAAATGTAGTTTTACCCTTGGCGCCTTTTTCCACCACCAGAGAGAGTCTTATTGTGAGTGACAGCCGAACCAACAAAACTGTTGTGGAGCTAAAGGAAATGCCCTGCTCTGTGACTGGAAAGATTAGATCAGTTGTGACTGTGAACAGACAAGGAGCTCTGTGCTTCTATGGTGTATAGTTTCACACGGAAAGCACATGTGAGGCCCTGAGTTTCGGTCTGCAGCCTTTTGAGTGCCAGTTTGGACTGAATCTGAGTTGTGAGGAGAAAGAAGCACTAAAAGTGTGGAAACCAGGCTCACCCTGTAGAAGACTGGAGAAATTGCTGTCATGAACTGAAGCTGCTGTGTGTGCTCCCGGGTATTTTGCAGTAAGTGCAATCGGGATCGAGAAGCAGCCTGCCTGGTATAGTACTTTCCTTTTACATATGAATGTGCGTAGTGCTTGTGTGGAATTGCTATTTCCAATCCCCTGTGCTGTGTGTTGAAGCTGGAAGCAAACCCTAGCTTGTCTTGGACAACATCCGTTTGCTATCAACTGCAGTGGGGTCCAGTCACAACGACCTTGTCTCCATGCCCTGTTTCTGACAATCCAGAGAACATCCACCATCCAGTTCTCAGCTTGGGTATTGTGAGTACAAATCAGGGTATTCCCCTGCAGCCTGTTTTCAATCACAAGTGTGTCATCTAATTCTTGTTGTTTCACTGCTTCATGGACTGAGCCATTTGGCTCTGGATTACAATTGGTGTTGTGCATATATTTCCTTCTACAGGGCCCTATCCATCTGCACCTGCCGGCCAATGGACCTGGCTAGCCCCTTCCCCCCCCCAACCTGGGTACCAGGAGTGTGACTTTTCAGACCCTGTATGTGTACACAGTACTGTGATTTAATGCCACCAATTAAGCAGATTTCCCCCTCCCATGTTACTGTCCCCTAAATAAATCAGATTTGTTGTTATACTATTTATTTATTTGCTTTTGTTAACCGGGTAAGTCACACTAGACAGTCAAGTGCCTATTTTCAGGTGAGACCCGGGAGGGTTACAAACTGGGTTACAGAGAGATTACGTACAATCATGAGCGAGGTTTACAGCGAGATGCAGGACGAGCATAAACAGGGTAAGGAGAGTTGAGTGAACAAACAGTAAGTCAAAAACCTAGGTTTACATCAAGATACATGACAGCTTAACAGGGCTATCATAGGAAGCTAACAAATGGAGACGATATAGTACAGGATACGTACAGTGCAAAACAACAGAATATACGGTTACCCGAGGGGTAAGTACTCAAGGGGATAAAATATACCCCAGAGTAGTTCGGTGCATAGAGGTGAGAATACCCTTTTGCCATCAGAAAATCAAACAGAATACAAGTGCCAGTGGGTACGGGAGACCTTGGCCACCCGGGGGGTAGAACAGACTCAGGTGAGACATGTGACAGCTTACAGGGCCAGGTACCAAGGGTTAAATAACAATAATAGTAGCCCCTAAGAAGGAGGGCCTGTCTCATCACGACAGAGCAGTATTGGTGGATGCATGAACAAGTGGAGGAACCTTCAGGTAACTCCATAGGGAGGATTTGAAACCCAGATGGGAGGAGGAGGACCGAGTACAGGCAGGCGAATTCAGGATTTTGGGCATGACGGCCAGTCACTGTGAGTGCAGGTTCTAGAGAACCAGGTGGTCAGATGTGTCTATACTGTATACTGTCTGTGGCGTTGGTACTTATGGAAACAGTATTGCATTTTGCTGTGTATGTTTAACCTTATTTTCCAGGGGGTCCTCAGAGACATGCTGCAGAATCAGTCTCGAGGGTAAGTGGTGCTTTATGAGTGAACAGTGTATAAGTGGGGTATTGGGACCATAGGAGCCGACTCCATGGGTGCTTGGGTGCTCTAGCACCCACAAAGTTGAAATAAGCACCCTCAATATTTTTAGCACAGTGTGCAACAAAGGATTATTAGGGAAACTGGTCACAGGAAAAATACTACCTACTGGCAAGGAGCACCCACAAAGATTCCTAAAAGTTGGCATTCCTGATTGTGACTGTAACTCCTGTGTACTGTGTGAGCCACTAAAGGAGGTTACGGTATCCCAGAGGGCTGTGATCAAGCTAGTCTAACCACTATAAACACCGACCTCTGGGTGGAGGCACCCGCCACAGAACCTAGGCCCCGCAACCAGTCAGTAGTTAAGCAGGCAGGGGTAGTAGCCCTTGGAATAGCGCCACCTGGGGGTTACACACAGAAAATACAAGGATTCCAATATCCGTGTTGATAAGATAGTGTCACAATATACCACACAGACCAAATATGAGTATTTACGTGGCTTAGCATACAACTTTCAGTTTAAAGTAGGATTCTCTTCACATGCCAGCGGTGTCTGAATATTTTTTTTTTTTTTTTTTTTTAGCAGCAGTCACACAGGAAAGTCCCACAGGAAGTCGTTTGCAATCAGTCAGATTGTGTTTTTTTTTTTTCATCTGAACAGTTGCTATTTTGACGTGTTCCTTTTATGTCTAACTCAACTGAAATTGAATTGGAGGATTGAGCGGCGATTCTGTCTGACACTTAAGGTTAGGAATTTTATGTGAAGGCATCAAGGCACTGCACTCGCGGTAATTGTAACACGCTATTATAGTGTTGCTGTTTGCAGCACAATCGCGATTATTGTGGCTTGCTATTCTTCATCGGTCGCTGTTATGACTTTTGCCGTCCTGTCTTCGCAATTTTTATGTCACGATTACTGCAACGCTAAAGTCATGGGATACACATTACATCTAGAGTTGATACATGAGAAGAGACAGTCACAATATGCAATGTTAAGATTTGAAAGTCTACATTATGCTACATCCTTGGTGGGGAGTAGTACCTTATACATCTGACAAAAAAGTACAGTTACGTAAGAACTTATCGTAATAGTAGATCTTCGAGAGGAGCTCTTGCAGCAGGCTATCACAAATTAGGACTATGCCGCAGGCACTAGGACCACATGGAAAAACTTCTGCCAGCAATACCAGCTGGGGACCGCCCTGACGCCGGCCGCCCGGCGTCGGTCAGGGCACAAGAGGGCGAACCTGGCCCACCTCAGTTCTCCCGCCCAGTACCCAGCAGATGGCCTGACAAGAAAAGGAGACGGTTTATCCTAGAGAAGAGAAGAGAAGAAACCTGCACCTCCGAGGGGAAGGTGGGAGGAAAACAGCCTGCTGCAAGAGCTCCTCTCAAAGATCTACTGTTACGGTAAGTTCTTATGTAACTGTACTATCTTACTTCGAGATAGAGCTCTTGCAGCAGGCTATCACAAATTAGGACAGAGTCCCAAGCAGTTCCCTAGCGAAGAGACAGTCGCCCCCGGGAGGAGGAATATGCCAACTCCAGAGACCGTCAGTGCAAGAGTCCTTGTAAAACCTCCAGGCCGAAGCCAACACGGTGTCTGGAGATGATATCCAAGCTGTAATGCTTGACAAAGGTATACAGTTCCAGGTCGCAGCCGCACAGATGTCTTGAATGGTGACATTCCGCATCGCGGCAAAGAAGCTGAGACACCCTGGTGGAGTGACCCCTACCGGACCTGGTAGGGTTTGTTGTGATGCTCGTAACAGAACGAAACGCAATGGACTATGCACTTGGAGATAGTCTGCTTGGACACTGGTTGACCCAAGCGGTGTGGCGCAAAAGCCACAAAGAGCTGCTCTGATTTACGGTGTTGAACCGTTCTACTGAGGGAATACCTCAGGGACCTGTGGACATCCAAAGTGTGGAGGAGAACCTCCCCTCTATTGGAGGGAGAAGGAAAATAAACAGGAAGATCAACCGACTGGCTGAGGGTCAACTCTGAGACCACTTTTGGAAGAAACTTAGGATTAGTTCGGAGGGAAACCCTTTCCCTATGAAAAACCAAATAGGGCTCTTTACACATCACAGCCTGCAGCTCAGAAACTCTTCAAGCGGAAGTAACAGCAACCAAAAAACAAACTTTCCAAGATAAGTATCGCAGCTCGCAAGTCGCTGCGGGTTCAAAAGGGGGAAGGGTAAGTTTCTCCAACACAAAAAGGAGGTCCCAGGGTGGGACAGGGTCCCTGACGGGAGGTCTCATGTGAAGAACCCCCCTAAGGAAGGTGCGGGCCACTTCTAGCTGGGCCAATGCTCTGTCATCCACAAGAGCACGGTAGGCCGAGACTACCCACAGATGCACCTTGATAGAGGAATAGCTCAGGCCTTTCTAGTACAAGGAGAGGAGATACTGCAAAGCGGAGTTCACAGAGCATGTGACTGTGTCCAAATGCTGAGGCAAGGCCCAAAGACAGAACCGCTTTCACTTCATAGAATAAGTGGAGCGAGTAGAGGGCTTATGTGCGGATGCTAAGACCTCAGCCACTTCCGGGGAAACCCCATATCTGTTCTGAGCTACGTCTGAAGGAGCCAAGCATGAAGGTGCAGGGATCAGAGATCCAAGTGGGCCAGAGAACCCTGGTCCTGGGACAGCAGTTGCAAGCATATGGGCAGCGGGATTGGAGGTTCCTGGGACAACCGCTGCAGAAGTGGGAACCAAATCTGCCGGGGCCAATTGGGGGCCACAAGGATCATGCGTGACCCCTCTGCCTGTAACTTGAGCAGAACCCTCTGGATGGAGAGGGAAGGGCGGAAGGCATAAAGAAACCTCCGGCCCAACAAGGGATAGCGTCTGGCCAGAAAGCATGGTGCGCGTTCTCACGAGCAAAAGCGTGGCAGCCATTGCAGGTGATGCAAAGAGATCTAGCTCGAAGGCCCTACGTTCAAGAGCTGATCCGCCACAGACTGAAGCAATTCTACTGTATGCGACTGGGCTCATCGACTCCGCTGAGATCGCTGCCAGACTGTTTAGGACTCCCGGAACGTGCATTGCCGACAGATGAATGCCCTGTTCCAGTGCCCAATACCAGACTCTCAACGCCTCCGGCAAAGAGGATAGGAATGAGTGCCTCCTTGCTTGTTGATGTAAAGGCGACCGCCATGTTGTCCGTCTGAATGAGAAGAGAGCAGGGAATCAGGTCCTCCTGAACGCCTGAAGAGCGTGAAGGACCGCTTCGCATTTCCAGGACATTGATATGGAGGGACTGTTCCTCGTCGGACCAAACCCCTTGTGTGCGGTGACCACCGAGATGAGCCCCCCAACCCAGGTCTGAGGCATCCGTCATCAGAGTCTGACCTGGAGGCTCTGGACGAAAGCTGACCCCCTTTTCCAGATTGCTGGGGTCCATCCACCAAAGCAACGTTCTCCTGGCTCCGAGATCCTGACTAAGGCATCCAGGTCATCGGAGTATTGATCCCACTGCACCCTTAGCATCCATTGTGGGATTCTCATGTGGAGGCAGGCCAAAGGTATTACAGGGATAGCCACCGCCATGTGCCCCAGTAGACTGAGCAAGTTCCGAGCCGGAACTCGAGGTGCTATGGAAATCTGTTCTGGCAAACTTCGCAGACAAGTTCCCCTGTACTGAGGGAGAAAAGCCCTGCCCTGAATGGAGTCCAGAGTCGCTCCAATGAAGGCGAGGTTTTGGCTGGGCTCCGGGGATGACTTTTAAGTTCAGGGTGATCCCAGCTCCTCGAACAGAGTATAGGCATCCCAAGAGAGCGTGAGGCCATCCCTTTGACGGGCTGTGAGAAGCCAGTCGCCGAGGTAAGGGAAACATAATGGCCTGATCGCTTGAGAGCCGCAGCCACCACTGCTAGGCATTTGGTAAAGACTCACGGAGCGGAAGAGAGGCCAATGGGAGCACCCGGAATTGATAATGCTCCCCTAGGAAGTGGAACCTCAGAAACTTCCTGTGGGGAGGAAAGACCCCAATATGCATGTACGCATCCTGCATGTTGAGAGAACAGAGCCAATCCTCTTGGTGCAGCAAGAGTCACCATCCTGAAATTTTTGTACTCTATAAAGAGATTTAAAGGACGGAGATCCAGAATGGGGCGAAAGTCCCCCATCTTTCTGAGGATCAGAAAAAAGTGGGAGTAGAATCCTTGACCCCCAATGCTCCATGGGAACTCTATTGCTCTCTTCTGCAGGAGGGCCTGAATTTCTCCTTCCAAGAGTGGAATGTGAGAAGGAGGAGAACGGGACAGCTTTTGTGGAGTCCGTGGAGGGAACTCTGTGAACTCCAGCATGTGTCCTCTCCGAATGACATCCAAGACCCATTGATCTGTGGTAATAGAGCTCCACCCTTCGAAATGAAGGGAGAAGCGGCCCCCGACCGGCTCCCCATGAACGTCTGACCACGGGGTTGGGGCGGAAGGGAGTCATTGGGCAGAACCGGGGGTAGGGAGAGAGGTCTAGGAGGACTTGGGCCCACGGCCAGATGGTCCACCAGGCTGCTGGTTTCTGGATCGCTGGCGAAAGCCACCTCTCTGCCCCTGCTGGGAACCGTGAGCTGAAGTCCGGTTGCCTGAGGACTTTCGAAAAAGCTGATGGCGATGGGGGCATCGCTGGTCGCCATGGTACAGCTGGCGGACCGACCAGACAGACCTGCCCGATTCCTGGAGACGTGAGATCAGATTCTCCGTCTCCTGCCCAAATAAAACGGTACCCTGAAATGGCAGGTCCCAGATACTGGACTGCAGATCCTGGTGGAAGCCCGAAAGCCTCAACCAGGCATGGCACCGGAGACAAACCCCACAAGCAGCTGCTCTGGCAGCCGTAGCTGCAGTATCGTATGAGGCCCTCAGAACATGAGTGCCTATGTCTGAGCCCGACTGCAAGAGGGTCAGGAGCTCTGTCTTTTTATTGGAGTCTGGCATGGCCTGTGCCAGCTCAAGACCCCGTTCCCACAACGCATTCTGGAACTGCACCATATGCGTGAGGAAGTTGAGGGATCTAATGGAGCAGGTGGAGGCAGCGTAAACTTTCTTGCCCACCTGATCCAAGTAACGGGACTCCAGGTCGGGAGGCTGTGAGCTGAGGTGCCGCGGCTGTCGAGACTTGTCATGAGCAGCCGTGATCACAGTGGAGTCTGCCTGAGGGTGTTCAGCCAAAAAAGGTTCAGCCCTTGGAGCCTTGTAAAGCCCATCTGACTTCTTGACGTGGGCGCCAACAGCGGTAAACACCAAGGGAAGGACAAACGAAACGCCGAAAAAACCAAGCCGCTAACGGAAACAGTGCAGACATCAGTCTCGGTAACAAGAAAAACAGAATAACCGTCGATTTTAAAGATGGCTTGATTGTAGATCTGTTCTCGCTGGTGAATCGCAGGCAGCAGCTATTCACGGCATGGTACGCGCGGAAAGAATCTACAGGAGCTGGGTCCCCTCTGCATATCTGACCGACGTTAGCAGGGCCGGGCCGGGGCGTCCCCGCTGGTATTGCTGGCAGAAGTTTTTCTGTGTGGTCCTAGTGCCTGCGGCATAGTCCTAATTTGTGATAGCCTGCTGCAAGAGCTCCATCTTGAAGGAAGATCTAAGGATAAGCTTACACAGCCAAGAACAAGGACAGTCCCTGAGATGAGAACTTTACTGAAATGTATTCTGTCCATGCAATGGACTAAGCGTCCTCTATTGAGCATATTTGGGGGTGGAACCTGTCAGTTGGTCTGACCATTACACCATAAGGTTCAGTTTCAGGGCCCCCTCTAATAGGTCTGCCTCTACGGAGATGGTTCAGTACCACCCTTTAAGGGGTGTTAACCTCAATGACCTAATGGCAGTACTGGATCTATCGAGTTTGTCGGGTGAATGCATGAGTCCAGATGATCTTGTATTAGCCTATAATAAGGCTGTAGGAGATGCTCTGGACAAAATTGCTCCTGTTCATGCTCGGCCTCTCACCCTCCATCCAAGGAGCCTGTGGTTTGATGGCTCCTTGAAGGAGTTAAGGTGAGTTGGCCGAAGTCTGGAGAGAGCCTGGCGGCAGTTGGGCCTTGATGCAAACAGGCTTCGGTTGATGGCACATTATGATAGCTATCAATCAGAAATCACTCGTAAGAAGGCAGAATTCCTGTCCAGAGAGATTTCTGCTGCACAAAATCTACCGGCTCAGCTTTTCCGGACTGTGGATAGATTGTGCAATCCAGTCCATCTTCAGCCCAGAGCAGCTTTTTCTCAGCTAAGATGCGAGGAGTTTGCTTGTTTTTTGTGGATAAGGTTGCCAGCATCAGGTCCGGCATCGGACAGACCCCTCCTATGGGGGATTGCGGTGGTCGACTAGAAGTGGCTTGACCTCGATCTGTCTGGTTAGATTTTCGCCGGCCGGAATTCGGGGACATTGTGAAGATCATCCAAACAATGCGACCAACTAGTTGTAGTTTGGATCCGGTCCTACACCTCTTTCAGTAGGTTGTGTAGAAGTTATCTAGCCAATCCTTGCAGACGTTGTCTGGAAGTCTTTGGAGAAGGGGGTCTTTCCCGACCCCCTTAAGGAGGCGGTAGTTCTACCACTCCTTAAAAAATCCTCCTTGGATCCAGATTGTCTAGCTAACCACCGGCCTATCTCTAACCTGCCATTTGATGGTAAGATTATTGAAAAGGTAGTTGCGTTGCAATTGGATGATCATCTTATAACTCACAATGTCTATGATGCTCTCCAGTCTGGCTTCAGGAAAAGGCGTAGTACAGAGACTGCCCTTGTCCGGGTATTGAGCGACCTCCTTATGGCTAAAGATCGAAAGGCACATACCATTCTGGTCCTTCTCAATCTCTCTGCTGCATCTGACACTGTAGACCATGGAGTGCTATTGGAGCACCTGCAGGTCTTTTGTGGGCTGTCTGGTACAGTCCTCAAATGGTTTCGTTCTTACCTCATGGACAGGTTTCAGAGAGTTGTCACCGGAGTTTATTCCTCTGGCGCTCACTCTCTGCTTTGTGGGGTACCACAGGGCTCCACTTTAGCTCCCATGTTGCTTGCAGTGTATATGCTGCCATTGGGAGAAATCATCAGGCGATACAGTCTGGGTTTTCACTGCTATGCAGATGATACTCAGCTGTATCTGTCCTTTCTCCCCGGTCAGGGTGATGCACTCTCTGTACTTAATTGCCTTGCAGAGATCAGACTTTGGATGAGTTTGAGCTGGTTGAGACTCAATCTGGATAAGACTGAGGTATTGGTTGTGGATCCAGGTCGTCCGGGGGTGGGTGTGGGAGCTGGACAACCATCAGGTTTATTACTTGGTGGTGTACCGCTCTCTACCTCTGAACAGGTGCGAAATCTGGGCGTTATTTTTGATTATGGTCTGACCCTGAAATCTCAGGTGCCAGCTGTTGTCAAGTCCTCTTTTTACCATCTGAGGAATATCACCTGGGTGAAACATCTGGTTCCTCCGGAGATCTTCCAACATTGGACCACGCCTTTGTCACTACTCGTCTGGACTACTGCAACTCCCTCTACCTAGGGCTACCAGGGGTTGATATCCGCTGCCTTCAGCTGGTGCAGAATGCGGCAGCCAGGCTTTTGACTGGGACTTCTAGAACCAGTCATATTACGCCTGTGCTCCGCGAACTGCACTGGCTGCCTGTTTGGTGGCGGATCACCTTTAAGGTTGGTTTACTAACCTTTAACGCTCTACAAGATCAGGGACCCGGTTACCTGAAAGATCTCCTGATTCCCTACTGCCCCGTCTGTCCTCTCCGTTCCGCCAACGAGGGATTGCTGGAGATTCCCAGGGTTCGATTAAAGTCATCAGGATCTCGTGTCTTTGCTTTCTCAGCACCAACCCTGTGGAATTCTCTACCTCGTTGGCTGAGAGAATGTCCAACCATCGATAGTTTTAAGGTTGCCTTGAAAACATATCTATTTGATTTAGCATACTCTAGTCAGTCGTGGTTGACTTTTAAATGTTTGGATTTTACTATTTTTAATGTTTCTGTACAGCGCCTTGGATCTGAAAGGCGCTATATAAATAAAATTGAATTGAATTGAATATTAGACAAAGGGCAAATGGTTTAAGCCTGTGTTTTAACTCCTATTTAAAACCAGGTATCTCTGAAATATTCAAAGTTACTATAATAAAACTTCTACAAGCATAACACCACTGCAGTTTAACCCAAACAGAAACAAAAAAAGAGCCAATTTTACTGCCCAGCAATGTGTAACCCGCAATTAACCACACAGCTCCTAACAGAAGCAACATTTTCAGTAAATGGTATGAGGAAAACCTGCCAGTTGAAAACCTTGTGGTGGCAAGAATGATGACTGCCAATGTGAGGTGCTGTGATCTGGAGAAATGCGGGGAGGAGAGTGCCATCTTACAGTGAAACTAAACAGCAGTATTTTAACACCAGACTACCCCAATACAAGTATCTGTTCACTATTTGTCAAACAGGCTGCATTATACTATATTATACCACAGGTAACTGGTTTTAGCCGATCAGAACACTGGAATATTACGAGTTATTATCCCACAAACTACTACCTGCATGCCCACAGTAGTTTATCCACATTCAGCCATGCCCACAGTTGGTTATTCGCCTCTTTAATGTCCACAGTAGGTTATTCGACTCGCACCAATACGCAGGTCCAGAGTCACGACTTTACTTTTCATAGTTAATTTTCACACGAAATGCCACTAGTTTTTTTTTTTTTTTTAATAGAACTTACATAAATTGTACATAATTCCTACTTGTATAATAGTAATAACATCCATCTTGTAGGTGTATACTCGCAATAACAGACTTTTGTGGTGATTAAATCATCCACAGAAGCTGGTTATTGCTTCATATATGCCTACAAAATGGATGTCATCACTTAATTCTGCATGTGACCCCCAACGGCGTTCAAAGTTTTGTATCATTAAACCAGACCTTTGGCTCTTCCCCACCATAAACCAAGTCCCAGAATCTTACCGACCATTCTTGTAAAGTCCAAAGTTTAATCTTTGAATATTCTCTTCAGATTCAGAGTCAGATCCTCTGGTTGCAAACTCACGGCTAATATGGACCACAAGTTTACCTACATCTTTCGGGTCAGCAAAGATGCAAGTCTTGCCCCCATAGATGATCTTTAGTCTGGCAGGGAGCATCAAGATGTGCTAGATCCCCAATGCTTGAAGCTGCTGAAGGCCTTCCATCTTGACTGGGTGGAGTAGCAGAGGTCAGGGAAGAGGCAGATGACTTTGCCTTGCCATTCTAGGTTTTCAGCCTGTCTAGTGGCGTGTAACATCTTGTTGCGTTCTACCTCGTCAGCCAGGACAATCATCATGGTCTGTGAAGCATAGAAGTTGACAGCAGACAAGGACCTCAAGGCCCATTCAGTCTGCCCATTTCTTTTTCTACCTTATGAATGTGCCATAGGCCTTTGCTCTGTCAGTGGCCTATCTATTCATACTCATCTGTATTGCTCCCTTATGCCTATCCCATGCCTGTTTGAAGCCCTGCACTGTATTCATATCCACTTCCTGAGGTAGGCCGTTCCATGCATCCACCACCCTTTCTGTGAAAAAGAACTTCCTCACATTACCCCTTAATCGGCCTCCATCTAATCTCATGTTGTGTCCTCTTGTCTTGCTATTTTTCTTATATTGAAACCTATTAGACACTTTCACCTTGTTAATGCCCTTAAGGTGTATGAATGTTTCTATCATATCTCCTCTCTCCCTCTTTTGCTCTAGGGCATACATACGTTCAGTTAATCTGTCCTCATATGTTTTCTGATGCAGTCCCTGCACCATTTTGGTTGCCCTTCTCTGGACTGCCTCAATTTGGTTAATGTCCTTGTGAAGGTGTGGCCTCCAGTACTGCATGCAGTACTTCAGATGGGGCCTAACCAATTTCTTGTAAAGAGTGATTACCTCATTCTTCCAACTTGTGATACCACTACTAATACACCTCAACATCCCTCTAGCCGTACCTAATGCTTTAGAGGTCTGCTTAAATGATTTCAGGTCATCGGTGATGATGATGCCCAAGTTTCTTTCTTCCCTTGTGACTGCCAGCAACTCCCCTCTTATACTATAAGTGGCTTCAGGGTTTCTCTTCAGTATGTGTATGATCTTGCACTTCTTTGCGTTAAACCCCAGTTGCCACTCTTCCGACCATTTTGCTAATTTATCCAGATCTCTTCTCATTCTGCCCACACCATCTGGATCATCTACTCTGTGGCAGATCTTGGTGTCATCTGCAAACAGACAAACCTGACCCTCCAGTCCATCTGCAATGTCACTGATGAAGATACTGAAGAGAACTGGCCCCATGACTGATCCCTGAGGTACCCCACTTGTGACTTGCATCTCTTCTGACTGTATACCATTTATCACCACTCTGTTTTCTGCCCGTCAACCAGTTTACCACCCAGCTTGACCAATGTCTGACCCACCCTGAGCCTACCCAGCTTATTAATCAATTTTCTATGTGGAACAGTATCGAAAGCTTTGCTGAAGTCAAGGTAGGCAACATCAACTGCTCCCCCTTGGTCCACCACTCTGGTTACCCAGTCAAAGAAATCTATGAGATTAGCCTGACAGGACCTTCTTTTTGTAAACCCATGCTGTCCTGGATTCTGTGCTCCTATGGATTCCAGGTGTTCCACTATCCTTTCCTTAAGGAGTGTCTCCATAATCTTGCCCACTACTGAGGTAAGACTGGTCTGTAGTTCCCTGCCTCCTCCCTACTACCACTCTTGTGGAGCGGGATCACATGATCCCTTCTCCAGTCTTCTGGGACCTCTCCTGTGCTCAGGGACTCACTAAACAGTTCTGATAATGGCTCTGCTAGTTCCACCCTTAGCTCCTTTAGTACCCTGGGATGTATGCCATCAGGTCCCATTGCCTTGTCCACCCTGTAGGACCCTTTCTTTTGTGAAGGGACTAGTGCACACCTCCTTCCCCCGTGTCCATGGTGCAGAGCTGTGGGCCCTGCCCTACCTTCCCTTCAGTAAATACTGAGCAGAAGTATCTATTTAGGATAGATGCTTTTATGTGGTCCTCCTCCTCACACGCCCCCTTATCCCCTTTGATCTTATCAATACCCCCTCTGGACTTTCTCCTTTCACTAATGTATCTATAGAAAGTCTTGTCGTCTTCTTTTACTGTTCGTGCTAGTGTTTCCTCAGTTTGGGCCTTTGCCTGCCCTACAGCTGTCCCTGCTTCCCTTAGGGAAGTTTGGTATGCTTCCCTATCTTCATCCTGCTGTGGAGGAGGATAGTCTCCCAGAGCTCATTGACAGGCAATTTTATACAGCTAGTTTAGGAAATGCAAATGTTCCATTAACCACTGAGTTATGAAGGCTGTGAAGTCTTCATTCTCTAGCATCCTGGTCATTCAAACATGCATGGCTCTGGCCTGGTTTTCCAAGTGCTCCAGGCATAGACAGAGCATCGAGTTTTCTTTCACAAGTCCCACCGCTGTTGTAATGGACTTAGTAGCAGTATTCAATGCATTTTTACTTCTCCTTGCTACGTGATTACGGTCACGTCCAATGCGGTCACTTAGCCTAGCAGAGCCTCCAATTTAGCATCCATCAACTGGATTGCTTTTAATAAAGCAGAATTTGTTGGTTGCCCAGTTTCTCCAGTCAAGGTACAAGTTGATGGCACTGAACTACCCAGAGCCTTATCAACTTTCGGTCGTGCCCCTTCAACCTGTTGGCCACCTAGGGTATGTCTCCCCATTGTTCTGATTTCAGGATCAATTTGTTCAGCTTTGTTCAATGTACACTGATCTGCTGATTTAAACTGCCTCTAATTAACCCTTGCAGGGCCACGGACTGATATCAGGCCAGAATTCCTACATGTTCCAATTCTGTTGGCAGCCTAAGGGTTAAGTGTTAACTCGTTCTATAGTAGAAAATCACTGGTTTAATCAGGAGCTCCAAACACATGCATGCATTCAGTTCAGCAGTTGGCTCCACCTCTTATGGCACACTATTCTATGTGACCACCACCCCCTCTGTGGAGAAAACGTCTCACAATTCCTCTTAATCTACCCCTGTCCAATTTCATATCATGCCCCCTCCTTCTTGTACTCCTACATTGGAAGATTTCTGTCCCTGCACCTTGTTTATGCCCTTGAGGTACTTGAACGTGTCTATCATGTCCCCCCGCTCCCTCCTTTCCTCCAGTGAGTATGTATTGAGGTCCTTTAATCTCTCCTGATATGTTCTGTGTTGCAAGCCAAGTACCATCTTGGTTGCCCTTCTGTGGACCACCTCCACACTGTCCATACCTTTAATTTGTATTTATTACAGGCCATCTCTCTGTTCAATGGAAGCAGACTGTGATAAAACCTGTTAATAAAACTGGTGGCACTAAGGATATGGAAAATTACTGCCCAATTTCCCCACTTCTACCACTAGGTAAAATACTTGAAAAACTGGTAAATGAACAAATCACTGAATACCTTCAGTCTGCTTGCCTTAGGGATCCCAAGCAGCATGTTTCCATAAGTTTCATGGTACGGGTACGGACCACACCACTGCGGCTATGGATCATGGCTTACTCACTGGTGCTGTGTTCATGGACCTGTCTGAGGCCTTTGATTTAGTTAACCATCGCCTGCTGCTCGGGAGCCTGAGGAACATCAGACTGGCAGACTCTCCGCTTCACAGGTTCCATAGTTATTTAACTGGATGGCCCCTAAAGGTGGGCTTAGTGGTAGTTCATCTAGCTGTAGGATGATGGAACAGGGAGTGCCCCAAGGCTCCATCTGGGCCTCGTCTGTTCACTTTCACTGACACCATCCCTTCCAAAATGAAACACACAAATTATTTGATTTATGCGGATATGATTTTGTATTGTAGCACAGCCTCTATAGAAGCAATAAACAGTAAGTTAAGCGAGAATTTTTGTGTTATCAAGTAACTGGATAATGAAAAAGCAGTTATCTTTAAATTGTTAAAAGACCAAATGTATGTTCGGTTCTAGGTAGAGATTAGATAAAGTTTCTGATCTATTATAATTGACTCTTTTGGAAACTAACTGGATCAAGTTACCCAATTTAAATATTTGGGAGTTCTGTTGGATCCCAACTTCTTTTTTCTATTCATATAAAATCTGTAAGCCAACAGGTAAATCAAAAGTTGGGAGCCCTATTTAAATTGCAATCCTCGCCTACTTGACAGGGAAGGATGGCAATAGCAAAGGGTGCAATTCCTGTATTAAATTATAATTCTTTTCTTTTTACAGATTTGGCAAAGCACGATCTAACAATATTAACATCAGTATTTCACAGTATATGTAGATTCACATTTAAGTTACCATATTCTGCTCATCACTGTGTACTGTACAAACATTCAGGATGGCTTCCACCTAGGCTGAGTAGTTTGTATAGTCAATGTTGTCTGACAGATAATGTCCTTCGCCAGAGGGAAAATCCCCCCGTCTATCCACTATTTCACATTAAAAATAATGATAGGAGGGGTCGGCCGGGTGGCGCGTAGAGTTGAGGTGCTGGATGCCATACCTCGCATCACACAGGCGACCTGGGTTCGGGAACGAGCCCGGTACATCAGGGGTCAACAGGAGAGGGAGAGGACCGAGGGTCCGTGGACAGCTCTCCTCTCCTGGAAAGGGCGGGGGACACACACGCTTTGTATCTGACTGGCCTCTGGTGGAAGCCGGAGGCACAGCAGACATGACCACACAAGGGGGTTGTGAAGTGGCAGACATCGGCGGATATGCCGTGACGTCAGGGCAGAGGCCACTCTCGCGGAACATCAGAAAAAAACCCTACAGCACTCCCACGTAGACAGAACGCCAGGCCCCATCCCCAACACTCCTACCTGCCCTGGTGACCGGCATCCTCAGACAAGGAATTCGGGGTGCTTGCCTCCCCACCTCGTCCCTGCCTGGGGGGTAAGCCAAGGCTGCGTGGAGGATGGACCGCCACGGGATCCAGGTAGGAGGTGGGGACTAGAACGGCCATAGCCAACTCCCGAAGGGAGGGGTGTGCTGTGGGAGGAAGGAGCATAAATAGAAAGTAAACAAAAACCCCACTAATGATAGGAAACTCTGTTCTAGTGGAACAGTTAGCTTTACAGTGCCTATAACAAACTAAAATGGGAGAGCGCTCCTTTTAATGCAGCTAGAAACTGGAATGAGCTGTCTGGGTTACCTTTTAGGTAACATAAGCCATCAAACATTTAAAATTAAACTAAGGAAATATTTTCTTAGTCATTTATGTTATAACTTTTTGACTGAGTTTGTATTGTATTTTGTTTACTGCATTTTATTATACAGTATGTAACATCATGACTATTTTATGGTCCCCGAGTCACGTAAGAAAACGGGCCTTTGGCTCATTGCGTTTACCTGATAAACAAAAGTAAATAAAATAAAAAAATGTCCTTGCGCAGTTGCAGCCTCCAGAACTGCACACAGTATGAGGCCTCACTAGTGCATTATACAATGGCATCACCACCTCACGCCTTCTGCTAGTGATACTTCTGCCTATGCACCGTACCCCCAGCATGCCACTGACCCTCCTTGCAACATCTGTGCTGTTTTGACACCTTTAGGTCAACAGAACTGATAACCCCTAGGTCCCTTTCTTCCTTGGTATTCATCAGCAACCCCCCCCCCCAAAAAAAAAATCCTGTAGCTCTCCCCAGGATTCCCTTTTCCTAGGTGCATTATTTTGCACTTCTTTGCACTGAACCTCAGTAGCCACTCCTCAGACCATTTTTCAAGCCTTCCCATGCCCCTGTTAATTTTCTCCATCCTTTCTGAAGTATTCACTCTGTCACAGATGTTAGTGTCATCTGCAAACAGGCAGACCTTTCCTTCTAGCCCTTCCACAATGTCTGTAATGAAGACGCTGAACAGGACTGATCCATCCCTGAGATATCCCACTGGTCACCCCCTCTCCCCAGATTGGATCCCATTACCACCACAGTCTGCCTCCTGTCCATTAGCCAATTTCTAACCCAGTTTATCAGCTTGTGCCCCGTGGCCAGACTACCCATCTTGTTAATCTGCCTTCTATGTTGGATGACAGAAGGCTTTGTTGAAATCAAGGTAGGTGATGTCCACCGCCCCTCCCTGATTTACCTCCTTAATTAGGCATGAGGGTTTCCAACCTTAAAGCCCAACCCCCACCCTGCAGTCAGACAGGCTTTGGGGGTGTGCCTTTGGGTTGTTGGCCCGACCGCACCCCATTCCATAAGTAAATAAGCTTAGATGGGTGCAGTATAGGAGAACGGGATGAACATTAGGGCCGAAGACCCCAAGTCACACCCCAACGCCTGTCATTGTCTGCAGGGTGGGGGTGAATGGTGTGAGCATTACTATGGATGACCCCAAGACACACACACCCATCAGGGTGGGGCATTGCAGCTGGCAACCCTAACACCCTGGGCATTGGCATTTTCGCTCCAAATTTTCAACATGGCTTTATGGAACCCCACCTCATGAACACAGGCACTTTCATTTTGTTACTCAATCCCAAATGGCGATTTCACACAGCAACTGCACAATTCCACTCCACAGGTGCAAAAATAAATTTCGGGCAGGATGTGAAAAATGACAGCTGTACTGTTCATGAGGTGGTGTGAAAAATGGCTATGTTGAAAATTTGGTGTGAAAGTACTGAAAGTTACCAAAGTTATGCACGTATGTAAGAAAATTTCAACCTGGCCATTTTTAGGAATGTTTCCACCAGATTTTTAACATGGGCTTTTGGTACCCTACCTAATGAACACTGGCACTGTTGCCTTAATCGATCCTGAAAGGGGATTTCGCACAGTGACTGCTCAATTCTGCACCAGAGATGCGAAAACATATTTCAGGCAGGATGTGAAAAATGACAGCTGTACTGTTAATGACGTGGTGTGATAAAAAGTGTATGTTGAAATTTTGGAGTGAAAATATAAAAAATTGGCAAAGTCATACGCCTGCAAAGAAACTGCGCAATGCATGCAATCACCTCGGCGATTTTCGGGAAATTTTTTCACCAAATTTTCCACATGGGCTTCTTGGAACCCTACCTCATGAACACTGGGCACTGTTTCATTTATCAGTCCTGAAAGGTGATTCCGCACAACAACTGTGAAATCACCTTTTGGGACTGAGTAACGAAATGACAGAGCCGGTGTTAACGAGGTGAGGTCCCAAGAACCCCATGTTGAAAATTTGGGACAGAAAGTCCTAAAAATGGCAGAAATATCAACGTAAGTTGAAAACCCCATTCACAGCCATTATACGGTGCTTACCTTGATTCTCCAGATCGCGGTTCAGCTTTAAAGAGTGCAGAGGTGTCCCAGTCCACAGAAGATGACACCCAACCACCTCTGGAGGTATGTATGGGGTAAGAGGGGAGTGCAGGGAGGTGAGTGAACAGAAGGAGGGTAGGGATGGGGAAGGGGAATGGGAGAGGTGACGAGGAACAGTTTTGTTTTTCAGGTCAAAGAAAAGACATTGGAGGACAGTTTTCTTTTTTACAGGTACATGTCTTGATTTTTGGGGACACTGGGAGTAGGCTCCACAGTGTCCCGGACTATTGGGGGGTTACAGATATGGGGACACTGGTAGTGGGCTCCCCAGTGTCCTGGACAGCAAGAGGGTGGGAGGAAATAACTGGGACACGGAGTGGGCTCCCAATGTCACTCAGTGGTGGCACGGGGCATTTGTATTGCAGACATGGGGACTGGGCAGGAGAAAGCCACACCACGGTTCATGTTGAATCCTTTGGGGGCAGGTCAGAAAGCCACACTGCGGCTAATGTTGAAGCCTTTATTTTTGGGGGGGCGGGGGGAGGTCAGATGAGCCAGGACGGTGAGAGAGTACAGTGGCTGTGACTCCAACCATGCGCATTAGTGTGCACTCTAATGCACATGGCCAGAGTTAAGGGTACAGAAGGAAATGAAGCCCTTTCTCATTGGAGCAATTAATTTATTTCAAGTACAGGACACACCACATCAGCAAAGCATAACTACTGTCATGACCAGAGTGCCTGGTCATTGGTATACACTGCCAAGCCCATTGCAGTTTCAGCTGTAATTGGCTCGGCAGTGACATGCCTCTCAAATGCTGTATAGTCCCAAGACGTTCCAAGTGGAAGCGCTAGTGAACACAAAAAACGTAAGTGTAAACCAAGAGATCCTGATTCAGAGAACAATGCTGTACTGATTGCACAGTTGTGTGAAATTGTGAGGGTAAGGGTATATGTGGTTAGCAAGGTCGCTAGCAGTAACTTCATGACGGAGTTAGATGGTACATTAAAAAAACAGCACTGTATGGTTTGCACGAACAGCTGCTTATAATGGATAAGACAGACAAGTCTGTTACAAGCAGCTTCCCCTGTCGGTATTCGGTTCACATCCACACTTGGGCAGTCTTCTACTGAGCATGCTCAGTCACTAAAACAGTCTTCAAGATGGAATCCTACCACCCAACCATGTGGCACTCCAGCTTCTGGTTGCAAGCACTTGGGGGTATTTTTTTTGGGGGGGGTGGGGTCAGTCTCCCTCAACTCTTTAGGCCCTGCAAAATGGCCAATGACACTGGCATTGGTGTGAAAGGCTTGCTAGATCCACATCTTCCCCCAAAAATGCTTTTTTAACCCTATTAACATTCGTGCTCCAGTTCCACACCCAATGCACTCTGCATGCTGGAACAGGAATCTGAAGCAAGCATCTCCAAGAGAGGTCGAGTTGGTTGTGTGGATGTGAACTGAACATTAGTAGTAGAAATGGAAATGATGTACCTACCGTAATTCTTGATCTTCTTGGACAGAGTCTTCACCATTCATTCTCACTAGTGGGACTATGCCAGAGGTGCTAGGACTCAGCGGGATCCAAAAATCTAATGCCAGTGCTGAGGTAGGACTGCGCAGGCGCGGCACCACGAGACTGGCTAAAGCTGTATAGGCTATCTTGGTATCGACCCTCCAACCGACTCGTAGCTTTTTGACTGAGGAGGTGCAGTGTAAACTATCCTAGGAAAACCTAACCTACACCAGGCATAAGATAGCCCAAATGACCAGTGTATGAAGGGTCAACACAACAGTGTCTCCACAGCCCAACCAGCAAGGAGTGAAGACCAAAACATATTAAGTGAACTCGGGGGATGGTGGGTGAGCATGTGAATGAATGGTGAAGACTCTATCCAAGAAGATCAAGAATTACAGTAGGTACATAATTTCCATATCTTCCTGAACTAAAAGTCTTCACCATTCATTCACACTAGTGGGAGAGTACCAAGCTAAAAAATCAATCCCCCAAGCAGTACAGCAGGAGATCGAGCTCGCTCAAGACAGAAGTCCCGGCCCGGCGGCGCGGAGAGTTGAGGCGCTGGACGCCACACCTCGCTCCACGCCGGCGACCCGGGTTCGGCAGCGGACTCGGGTAGTCGTGGGGTCGGCCGGGGGGAGACAGGCTTGAGCGTCCGACGACAGCTCGCCTGCTCCGGGGAGGGATTCGGCCGATGCCCGGCACTTGCATGACCCCGAGCGGAGGCTCGGGGAACTGCAAGCCCCACTAGGGGATGGCTGGCCGTTGAGCAGCATGGACGTCGACGTGCGCGTCATGACATCAGGGGAGGTCGTCAGCTGCTCGGGGAGGGAGAAAAGAGGAAAAGAGCCTGCCTCGTCCGGGAAGAAGCGAGGACCTGACGGCGTCATATGTGCCCGTGCTCGCCCAACAGACCACGAGACTGACGAAATGTAAAGTTACGGGTTAGAACCCCTCCACCTCGTCCCCGCTCGGGGGGTAAACCGCGGCTCCATGGGGATCCGTGGTCTGTGAGGGCAGGGTTCCGGGCAGTGGGATGTCCGGAGGTCATCACTGAAGGGTCGGAGGAGGCAGGCTGTGAGGAGGATAAAAAAAAAAAAAAAAGACAGAAGTCCATTAAGGACTGATCTGCCGAAGGATATGTGCTGTCTGGCATGAAAGTAGAGAGCACAGTACTTTACAAAAGTGTGCACTGAACTCCAGGTAGCCACTCTGCAGATATCCGCAATGGGTACATTATGAATTTCTGCCAAGAAAGCCGCAACTGATCTAGTAGAGTGGGCGTAAACCCTGCCTTCCAGCTTGACCCGTGCCATCAAGTAGAAGTGTCAGAAACAGGCTACTAACCATGCAGAAATGCACTGGATGGACACAGGCTGACCCAGCCAGGTCACACTGAAGGACACAAAGAGTTGTTTAGATTGGCAATCTCTTTAGTTCTATCACTGTAGAACTGCAAAGCTCTTTTCACATCCAGAGAGTGAAGGTTGTATTCCCCTTCATTCTGGAAGCTGGTGACATAAGTCAGAAGCACCAAGGGTTGGTTAAAATGGAATTCTGAAACCACCTTTGGAAGAAACTTAAGGTGGATGCGAAGAACCACTGTATCTTTGTGAAACACCGTGTATGGAGGATCTGTGACCAATGCATGAATCTGAGAGACCCTATGAGTGGAAGTAATGGCCAAGAGGAAGGCAGTCTTCCAGGTCAGAAACTTCAAGTCACAAGTGGCTAGATGTTCAAACGACTTGCAAGTGAGTATGCCTAGCATGAGGTTAATATCCCATACAGCCATCAGTCTCTTGACTGGTGGCCTGGTGTGAGGATGCTAGCGCCTCAGGAGGAGCCCATACCCTCTTGACCCAAACACCCTCTCCTTAACTCCATGCCGGTTTTCTCTGGAACCAGAAAGTAATGGGAATAGAAACCGGTGTTCCTCTCTGCGAGGGAATGACTTCTATTGCCCTGTTCTTTAAGAGGCCCTGGATCTCAGCAGAAAGAAGGTCTGACTGAGCAGCGGACAGGTTGGACTGTCATTTCGGTGGTAGGTCTGGAGGGGCGAGTGTCCACAAGATTGAGGGACTAGCCCTCCCTGATAATTCTGAGGATCCATTTGTCTGATGCAACTTGCATCCACTGCTCGTAGAAGACAGAAGTCATCCCACTGCCGAGGAAGAGCCCCCTCTTGGGCAACAGAGGAGGGATCTGTGCCAAATTCTCAGAGTGGTGCACTAGGAGCCTTTGGGGCCTGTGTCTTGCTGTGCTTTCTTCTGAAGCTGGGTGGCTGTGTTTTTATTACCAGCTCCTCGCACCTCACTCCGAAAGGACTGTTACCTGCGAAACTGCCGGCAGTTCCCATTTATCTGAGGGGCAGGTGGCGCCGGCCTGGTTGTTTTCAGGGCAGACTTAGTCTTCTCTGCAGCCTCTAGCGCTTTCTCTACTTGAGAGCTGAAGTGGTAGGTACCATCAAAAGGGACATTCATAATCCTCTGCTGGGCATCAGCTGGAAAACCTGATGTCATGGGCCAGAAGTGACACCATATAGAAATACCCACGGCAGCAGCCCTGGAAACAGTTTCACAGGCATCCAACTGCAGCCTTCAGCTGCTGATTATTGAATTCTATGCCTCTGGTGATGGTCTGCAGCAGCTCCAAGGTGACAGACTCTGGGAGTTTCTCCGTCAAAGTCTCAAGTGAATGCCACAGAGTATATTCATACTGTGAAAAATTACCTTGGCAGCTAGCAATATGCATACCCAAGGTTGCAGCTGTGAATCTCCACTTGCCCAGAATGTCAATCTTGCAAGACTCCCTATTGACATGTCAAGCGGAAGATTCCTGAGGATGGACAACCTTGTCATTTTCAGCAAGCACCATCAAAGCATCCGTAAAAGCCTGTGAACACAGGATTGGTCTTTCCTTGGACGGGGTGTTTTTCCTATCAATGACTTTAGATAGTGAGGGACAGCCAGCTTGTCCCAAATCATCACCGATAAAGTTTTGAAAGAAGGCGGAATTGGAGGAGTCAAATCCACTGGGATTTCAGGGACATGCAAGAATTGTAACCGCAACAGCTTGCCAGGGTCCACCAAAGAGGTTTATAAAGCCAAGGCGGATCCCATATTCTTGAGTAAGGACTGGAAAGAAAGATCTACCATAGATTCAGCAGAGATTGAAGGCTTGCTCTCTAGTCCAAAAAGTGAGTCATCTGCATCGTTGTCAGAAAGCATGTCCTAGTCAGACTCATCAAGGTCTCCCTCCATGTCATACGGGCCACGAAAAATGAGGAATCGAGGCTGCCACCGGCATTGAGGCCCCTGGAGTCAGCTATGGCACTGTCACCACTCATGGCACCAAAGACTATACCATGAGAGCTGGTGCCAGCACAGAGGCCGGCCGCTGGATACACTGCTCGGAAGTGGCCTGTGCCATCCCTCAAAAAGTCCTGACAGACCTAGAAGAGAAGGGAGAAGTTGTAGGTACCTGTGCTGGACACTGCTTGGACAACAGTTGAGGGGGTAGGCATGAGCAGTGGATGAGGAGGATGCTAGACCCTCAGAAGGGGCCCACGCCTCTTTACCAGAACACCTAGGTGCCACAGCTCCAAATCCTGAAGGATCTGGAGCCGAAGCCACCAGAGGAAGACTAGACAAATGTCATACCCACTGCTCCATAAGAACGTCCCAATGATGGAACTGCTCACCAGAAGCCCCAACGGAGTGGCCCACGGGTGCAGTGGTTGAATTCCGCTGAGACGCCGGCAACCCAGGTTTGGGAATGGACCTGCTTGCCGGAGGGCCGCAGAAAAGGACTGAGTATCCCACAGACTGCTCTCCTTCTCCGGGGTGACCAGTGCTTGAGGAACCACTGGCGGAGGCCGGGGGCACCACAGTGACTGGCACCAGCTAGGCTCTGGGGGCAGGACGGACTGCTGGCATCACTGCACGTTCCCACCTCCATCTACAGGGGAACAAAAAGCCTGCCTCCTTACCGCCTTAATGACGTCTGCCCCCCAGCTGCAATCCGCTCCCAGGCCGACTCCCACCCTATCCAGTTGTTCGTGGGACCCTTCAAAGGGGCTGGGTGCCACGACCCCACCCTGGGGGTACGCCATGGGGGTACCAGGAGGGTTAATGTAGGAAACCGCAGCCAAGGGGTCCATGACTGGGCAGACGCACCGGTGGCAAGGGCCAAAAGATGTAAATTAAAAAAAAAAAAGCCCCAGAGGACGAGGGGCTCCTGGGTCGAGAATCATGACTGCCAGGAATGGAGGCCACTGGAGGCCCAATGCTCCTAGCCACCAATGACCCCCACTTGACATATCAGAGGGTGACCTTGAGCGGTACCTCCTCTTCGACAGTCGGGACGAAGAAGAGCTTGAGGCCAAGTGGTGCAGGGTCCTCGACCTGCATCGGAAATGCTTCTTTTTGTGCTTACAGGAGGACTGTCCTCCCTCTCAAGCACCAGACTGCCTATGGTCGGAACCCCCTTTGAAAAGGGTGGTGGACCGGACACAGCCCCACTACCAGAACAACTTTCAAGCGAAGTCTCCCTACCATCACAGACACCATCCATGGTAGACTCCGTTGAATGAATGTCTGTGAAAGATTAAAAAAAAAATATTAAATGACAAAACGAAACGAAATGCTGCTGTCGTATAGACTTGAAGACATTATTTCCACTGGCGAGCAACGTCGAACTGAAGCGCACTCAGCAGAGGAAAAAGGAACTGAGACAGTTGGAGGGTCAATGCAGAGATAGCCTATATGATGTGAGCCAGTCTAGTGGCGCTGCGCATGTGCAGTCCTACCTTGGAGCCAAATCTCCTGAAGATTACTGTCTCCTGCTGGGTCCTAGTGCCTCTGGCGTAGTCCCACTAGTGTGAATGAATGGTGAAGACTTTTAGCCCAGGAAGATCTGCGGTTACAAGTAGAAACAGACTACTCCCCTGTGACTGTAGGAGTGGTATATAGGTCACATCCACACATTGGCAATTCTACTACAAAGTGCCGATTCATCAGAATATCTTCAAGCTATGCTCCTGCCACTACCCACCTGGTAGTTCCTCTGGCTCCACATTGTGACATCAGATCTTACATGTGGAAGCAGGGATCCATGTGCCACTTGGCAGGGGAGGCCGGATGATGTGGATGGGAACTATATACCACTCCTAGAAAGTACAGTTGTATACTTACTGTAACAGTACATCTACAAGGGGCATCTCTTGCAGCAGGTAATACACTTGGGTCATCACCAGAGGGCGCTCTTGTACGTGGCAGCTTTCTTCTAGCAGTCCTTTTCTAGGAGCCACCCACACATGAAATCATCCTGCACCTATATAAAAGAGTGGGCAGCCCCAGGTATCCTCAGTTCCCTGCCAGATTCAGCTCGCTAAGCTAGGACTGAGGGAGAGCCAAGGTACTTCAGGCATCCCCCTCTACACTCCATGCAGTGTGTGTGTGTGTGTGTGTATTATATATATAATTTGGATCAAAAATTGTTCTGTTAGAAAAGGAGGGGGATGGACAGAGGGATCATACATGCTGCAAGAGATGTCCCTCGAAGATATACTGTTACAGTAAGTACGCAACTGTACTATCTTCCACAGGGAAGATCTCTTGCAGCAGGTAATACACTTGCGATGACTCCCAAGCAGTAAACCCAAGGAGGGTGGAAAGTTATGATATAAGGCCTTATACGACAGCATGGCCAAACGCTGTCCTACGGTGAGAAGCAATGTCTAAATTGTAGTGCTTCATGAAGGTATGTTTTGTGGACCATGTGGCTGCACTGCAGATATCCGTGCTTGATGCCCCTTTGAAGCAGGCTGCTGTAGTGGCCATAGCTCAGTTAGAATGAGCTTGAACAGATCCTGGTAATTGTTTGTTATACTTCTTATAACAAAAGGCTATACAATGTGCCAACCAGTTGGAAAGGGTCTGTTTAGCAACCAGAAAGCCTTCTCTGATTGGGGCAAAAGTAACAAAAAGCTGAGGTGTCTTCCTGAAAGATTTGGTACAATTTATACAATGTCTCAAAATGCAATTAACATCTAAAGTGTGTAGGAGGTATTCTCCCAAATTAGAATGCTCAGGGAAGTAGAATGGCAGTTTAATAGACTGATTTAAGGTGTGCTCCGAGACCACCTTGGGTAAAAAGGAGGGATTGGTACAAAGAAACACTGTCTTTATGGAAGATGAAGTAAGGTTCCCTACATGTAAGGGCACAATGCTCAGAAATATGTCTAGCTAAACTGACAGCTACTAGGAGAATAAGGTCTTCCAGGCTAGGAAGCAGAGGTCGCAGGTTGCCACAGGCTCGAAGAGGTCAAGGGTCAGCATTTCCTGTAGGAAATTTAAGTCCTATGAAGGGGTGGGCCATCTAATAGGATTTAGGTGGAACATTCCTCTTAGAAACATCTTGGCAAGGAGACACTGAAAGTAATCTCCCTTCTAAATGTTCGTGAAAGGTTTAGATAGATGCCAAATGAACTTTGACACAGGAGTAGCTCAAGCTCTTTGAGGCGAGTGAAGCCAAGTAGTCCAATACCTTGGTCAATGGACATGAATAAGGGTCCAAAGACCAGGAAGCGGCCCATACGGAGAAGCGTTTCCATTTGGCATTATAGGTTTGCCTGGTAGATTGCTTATGAGAGGCCAAAAGAATGTTGGCCACTGGTGAGGAGACTTGAAGGTGGGCTATGAAAGCATCCTCAGGAGCCAAGTGTGAAGGTGTAGTGACTTCCGGTTGGGGTGAAGGAGGGTTCCCAGATCCTGTGTCAATAAGTCTGGCCTAGAGGGAAATGGAATGGGAGTGGGTTCACCACTGAGAACTGTTGAAGTAGGGGGAACCACACCTGCTGAGGCCACAGAGGGACTATGAGGATTATGGTCACAGGTTTCAGTTTCAGTAAAGTCCACTGCAGGAGTGGAACGGGGGAAGCGTATGAGAAGAATTCTGTCCACGGTTGGGACAGGGTATTGATACAGTCCCTTTCTGTTCAGGATAATGGAATAGTATCTAGGGAGGCAGTGATTGTTGGGGGACGCATACAGGTTGAGGTGTGGGGTTCCCCACAACTGAAAGACAATCTGAAGAACTTTGTGATGAAGTGTCCACTCGTGCGTGGAGGTCTGGCGACCGAGAATGTTGGCCAATGTATTGTGGTGTCCCAGTAGATAGACAGCAATCAATGACAGATGTTGAAGTATGGCTTCCTGCCAAACTGCCATTGACTCCTTGCAGAGTGTGGGGGATTTGGTACCTCCTTGTTCAGGTAATACACCACTAAGGTGTTGTCTCATTGGATCAGTAGAGGTCCCGGAGTGAAGTGGGGATGGAAAGCCTGAAGGGCGAGGTGAATCGCTCTAGTTTTAAATAGATTTACATGAGGAGGGATGGAGTACTGAGGCCATCTGCCCCGGGTCATATAGGGACCCAGGTGCGCCCCCAGCTGTCTGAGAAAGCAGCCATGTTTTTAAACGTCTGCTGGGGAAGAGGAGACTGGAAGGGCATGCCCGGAGGTAGGTTTGAACAATAGGTCCACCAGTCTAGGGCAGAGTGTAGAATGGGAGTGACTCAGATTGTGTCCTCAAAATCCCCTGTTTTTTGCCTCCACTGACTTTGAAGAGTCCATTGGATTGGTGTCGTGTGTAGATGGGCAAAGGCCACCATGGGGATGGCTGCGGCCATATGTCCAAAAAGGGATAACAAGCGTCTGGCTGTGATAAATTGCTGAGTTTGTATCTGGGAAGCCAGAGACAGAAGTCTGTCCTGTCTGTCGGAAGTGAGGTAAGCACTGGTGGATGTGGTGTCCAGAATGACTCCCATATACTGGAGCAGTTGGACTGGAGTTGGGCCAGTTAACTAATTCCTCCGGACTGGATCAGAGTGAGGACTGCCTGGAGGAACAAAAGCAGAGGTGTTTTGGAATCCGCTTTTTTGAGCCAATTGTCTAAGTATGGGAAGACGAAATCTCAGTCCTGTCTCAGGTTCGCCGCCACCGCCGCTGGGCACTTGGTAAAGACCCTCAAGGCAGATGAAAGACCGAATGGGAGTGCCCGAAATTGGTACTATTGTCCTAGCAGGTAGAAGCGAAGGAAACCGTGGTGGGCGGGGTCTATGGGGATATTTGCTAGGCATCTTTCATGTCTAATGCGCACAGCCAATCCCCTTGTTTTAACATTGGCATGATGGATGTTATAGTGACCATCCGAAAGCTCTTGCACTGAATGTGTAGGTTCAGTTGTCTGAGGTCTAGCATATAGGTTTGAAATCCCTGGTGCATTTGCGTACCAGAAAAAATGGGAGTAAAATCCCTGATGGCACTCTGAAGGAGGAACTGGATAGACTGCATTCTTGTTTAGTGCCTGAAGTTCCTCTAGAAGAATGGGGATATGGTCAGGTGGGTAACAGACAGAGTAGGAGGCAATAAGGTGAGTTCCAGCATAGGCCCCATCCGTATGATCTGAAGTACCCACTCATCTGACATTACAGCTTGCCAGGCCTCTAAATGGAAAGCAAAGCGACCACCCACAGGTTCCGAGGCCTGGTCGCGGAAGCCTGGGCAGCGCCCCAGTTGGCCACTGGGAAGTGGGCTGACTGGCTCCACCCAAGGGGTGGGAGCAGGAGCCCTTGGAGGTAGGAGTGGTGGCCCTGGACGATAGCTGAGAATGACCACGGAATCCACCTCTATAGGTACCTCTGTTTTTCCAGCTTCTCTGACTGAAGAGAGGACTGTGAGCGGTACTTGTAAGATGGCTGTGAGGAATGACACATGCCATGTACCATAAGTAAAGTCTGACCTGAAGCTGTGAAAGGGCATCAACAAGGTCAGAGTCCAACATGTTTCAATATAAGAAAAATAGCAGGACAAGAGGACAGTATGAGAGGGGAGGGAGGCCGATTAAGGGGTAATGTGAGGAAGTTCTTTTTCATGGAAAGGGTGGTGGATGCATGGAATGGCCTACCTCAGGAAGTGGTGGATATAAATACAGTGCAGGGCATATAACAGTTATGGGATAGGCATAGGGGAGCAATACAGATGAGTCTTAACAACTGGGCCATTGACAGAGTAAATGGCACATTCATAAGGTAGAAAAAATAGGCAGACTGGATGGGCTTTGCGGTCCTTATCTGCTGTCAACTTCGATGTTTCTATATAAGCTTGGAGATCATCCAGAAGAATCTGGGTGCCAGGACCAGAAAGTTTGGATCCATTAAAAGAGGCCTTTACCACTTTGTGCTGTACATCTGATATAAACTCTCACACACGTAACCATACATGTCGTCTGAGGGTAACACCCGTGGCCGATATCTGGGCAGAGGTATACACCGCACTGTACCCCAAACGGGGCAGATGTTGAGAGATGGAGTTGCCAGTTGAAACTGTTGCCAATAATTGGTCCTCCTCCTGAGAGGGAGGGAGTTTACTGACACGTTCTATAGTAGAGGACCAAAGGGTATGTTGGTATTTAACCGTGTGTCCCAAATAGTTTCAAATTCTGAGATTCATGGTACCCGCCTGGAATACCATCTCCCCAAGGTAATCAAGACGGCGGAATTCCTCATCAGGGGTAATGAGCTCATGCACGTTGGACGTTTGATACGATCATGAGCCGATGTGATCACTACCGTATCCGCTTCAGGGTAATGGAAAGGAAAGGGTGGTTGAGAGGAGCCTTTCTAGAGATTGCTGGAACAGCTGAGGGCAGATTCCAAGCAGCCAGCACGGTATTTTGATAAGTTTGTATAAGTGGGGTACCACTACAACAGGCTCTTCAGGCAGTTCAAGATAGTCTGCCATATCCTCGCTTTGTTTATCATGCCCTGTAGTTGTAAACCCCATGATTTTTTGAATTTGGACCATCATCTCATGGAAGGATGGGTCATCAGGAGGAGACGCAGCAGCTTGATGGGAGGCATCCTCATGCAAGGAGGAGAGTGTCAAAATAGAGGATGGGAGTCCAGGTCCTGGAACTCAAAATAGTTAAGATCTCCTGGAAAACCTTCAGGAAATTCTGACTATTCTGAGAAATATTCTTCCTCATAGGATGGGTTGGGGGAGAAGAGGAGAACCGAGCCGGAGAAGGTTGTCCGTCACCTTGAAAATGCTTAGGTGCAGGGATGAGAATGGGAAGAGTGACCTGCCTCTCCTGGAGTGGAAGGCTGAGAAATACAGGTTACTCACCTGTAACAGGAGTTCTAGGAATGGTATATGTTGTTCATCCACACTCATTGGCAGTATCCTTGCCGCTTTAAATCTTGCCGGAAGGTCTTCAAGCTTGCTCCTCCCACCCACCCGGGTGGTATAACTCTCGGCTCCGCCCCATGGCCGCCAGATCTGGCCCGCTGGAGCTCAGGCTTCGCCGGCGAGGTTAGGAACGATGAACAACACATACCATTCCTAGAACTCCTGTTACAGGTGAGTAACCTGTATTCTAGGACATGGATATGTTGTTCATCCACACTCATTGGCAGACTCTAGCAGTTCTCCGGGAGGAGGGAGGCAAGGCAGCACACCCATATACTTACTTGGGAAAGAGGGGCTGAGCCGAGGCCCCAAAACCAGCATCGGCGTGACTCAAGGTCGATGTGGTAGTGGGTAATGAAGGTGTTTGCTGACTTCCAGGTAGCAGCCCTGCAGATTTCCTGGATAGGGACGTCCCTGGAAGCAGCCACTGTTGCAGCAGTATGGCGGGTAGAATGAGCTCTTATCCTCTGGGAGGCTCCATGCCCGCTAACTTATAGCAGAGATCTATGCAGGAGGTTACCCACCTGCTTATCGTCCGCTTGGCTGCAGGTCTGCCAGATGCGGCTTCAGCGTAGGTGACAAACAGCTGGCGAACCTCTCCCGACTTCCCAGCCGTATGGCCTTATATTGCTTAGCGCCTTCAGGGATCCAGAGTATGGAGCCTATATTCGGCCTCCGAGGTGTGATTGGGGTAGAACACCCCGCAGAGTCAACACTTGGTTAAGGTGAAACTCACACCACCTTCGAAGGAATTTCGGGTGGGGCGAGGACAACCTTGTCCCTGTGGAAGACCAGGTAAGGAGACTCAATGGAAACGCCTGGAGCTCTCCCATCCTTCTGGCTGACGTGATAGCCACCAAGGCGGTCTTCCACGACAGGTGAGAGAGAGCACACCTGTGCATGGGTTGAATGGCTTGCCCATGAGCTTTGCCAGTACCAGCAGTAGATCCCACGGAGGTGGAGGTTCACGCACCGGAGGGGATATGTGATCAAGGCCTTTGAAAAAGCCAGACCACCTTCTCCTGCGCCACCGACTGCTTCCCGGCCCGCGCCCGGTAAGCAGAGATGGCTGCCAGGTGCACCCTCAGGGTCGTCGACCTAAGCCCTTGATTAGAAAGGGACCATAAATAGTCCAAGATGCTTGCCAAGGAACAGGAGGAAGGGTCCAAGCCCTTGCCCTGACACCAAATGGAAAACCTTTTCCATTTGAAGGCATAACATTTTCTGGTGCGACTCATACGGGACGCCTCAACTACATTGAGGACCTCGTCGAAAGACCCAAAGCCTGGAACTCTAGCAGCCAGGAACCAGGCCGTCAGGTGCAGGGATTGAAGGTCCGGATGGAACACCTTCCTGATTGACTGAGAGCAGGTCCGGGCGAGCTGGAAGCTGCCGCAGAGTCCTGGAGCTGAGACTGAGGAGATCTGGTACCAGAACTGGCGAGGCCAGTCTGGGGCTATCAGAATCACCTGCGCCTTGTCCTCCTCGCCTTGGAGAAGCACCTTGTGGATCAAGGGAAATGGGGAAAGGCGTAAAGGACCGGGGTCCATTGCCTCGAGAAGGCATCCCCTGCAGCGAGCCCTGCTGAGGCGGGCATGGAACAGACTCAGCTTGCTCTCCTATGGAGGCAAACAGGTCCACCTGAGGTGTGCCCCAAAGTGAGAACAGATGCTGTACTACCTGCAGGAGAGACCACTCGTGGATGCAGCCCCTATCCGCTCAGGGCATCGGCCAGGGTGTTGGAGGCTCCTGCCACGTGAATGGCTAGGAGATCCGCCTCCAGGCTGCGCCAAGTGACCAAATGCGGAGAGCTTCCTTGCATAGAAGCATGGAGCGGCGTCCCGCCTGGCGGTTTAGATAGTACATGGTCGTGGTATTGTCCGTCTGGACTCGGACCACTTGACCCCGGAGGAACGGAGCAAAGGCGGTGAGAGCTAGGCGGACCGCCGGAGCTCCAGCAGGTTGATGTGGCATCGGGACCTTGAGGACCAGAGGCCATGAGCCCGGTGTTCCCCAGATGGGCACCCCAACCCATCAGAGAGGCATCGGTCGACAGAGAGACCCGTCGGCTCGCGGACCGAAGCGGATGCCCTCCTGCAAATGATCTGGAGCGGTCCACCACTGGAGAGCATTCCACATCCCCTGTGTCACCGACACAAGCTGGTCCAAGGGATCGGCTTGGCCAGACCACTGGCTGGCCAGTCCCACTGAAGGGGCGATGTTCCCAGCGGGCCCAACGGACCACGCTGGTACAGGCCGCCATGAGACCCAGGAGGCGCAGGAAGTCCCGGCAGGCGCATTGCCCAACCAGAAATGATCGGGCAAAGGAGGAAAGAACTCGCCCTGTCCGCCGGGAGCCGCTCTGCTCGAAGAGAGTCGAGCTGCGCCCGATGAATAAAATCACCTGCTTCGCTCGAGTTCGACTTGGCCTCGCTTGATAAGGAGGCCCAGTTGAGACAAACCTGGAGGGCCAGATCTCTGGACCACTCCGCCTCCTTCCTGGAGGGAGCTGCTATCAGCCAGTCGTCCAGGTAAGGTACACCGGACCGCGCGGCCAAGGAATGCTGTCACCACTGCCATGCATTTGGTGAAGACCCTGGAGCTGGAGACAAGCCGAAGGGCATGGCTTGAACTTCAAGAGAGATCCTTCTGCTCGGAAGCGAAGGAATCTCTGGTGAGACGGACGGATAGGGACGTGGAAAAGCGTCCCTGCAAGTCCAGAGAGCAGAACCACACGCCTGCTCCAAGGATGGTATTATCTGAGCCGAGTGACCATCCTGAAGGTTCGAGACCTTGGAACTTGTTTAGGTCGTGTAGGTCGAGAATGGGGCGCCAGCCCCCCGTCCGTTTCGGAACCAGGAAGTACCTGGACACAAACCCTGGGTCTGAAGGAGGGTCCACCACCTCTCTTACCACCTCCTTCTGGAGGAGGAGAGTGATGTCGGCTCGACGAGCCGCCAGTGAGGCTGGGGATCCCGAAGCCCCGAGGGGCGACGGCTCTGAAGGGTGGTGCCTGCTCGATTCCAGAGGCAGGCCTCTTCCCACCACCTCCAAGACCCACCTGTCCGTGGTAACAGCGGACCAGGCGGAACGGAAGTGCGGAGCCGTCCTCCACGGGGACCAGGGGTGGGTGACGGGGATGGGGCGACACCCCTCAGCCCGTCACTGGGCAGGCTTGGAGGAGGGACCGGCGAGGACCTCCTGGGCCCCCCTCCTGCCTCCTGTTAGAGGAAGCCGGCGGCTTGGTTTGGGATGCCAAGGCCGAGCCTGCTGGCCCTGACGCTGGGATGGGCGCTGGGGCACAGAAGGAAGGGCTTAGGCTGTGGTCTGCGCCTTTGTCCTTCTGAGCGAAGAGACCGAGTCCAAGGTGGCATTGACTTTCGATCCTCTGCAGGTGACCTTCCACCCCAGGGCCGAGAGGTCAGTCCCCAAAAGGAACATCCGCCAACTTGTGCTGGGTATCCAAGTAAAGGTGGATATCCTCAGCCAAGCCCGCTGGACGATAGCCACTGCGGCCGCCACCGATCTAGCACATGAGTCCCCTACATCCAAAGCAGTCTGGAGCTGCTGTTTGGCCACTGCTCTGCCCTGGTCCCGCACTCGCTTAACCGTAGTCTGCAGATCGCGGGAAGATGAGGATGACCTCATCCAGGGAGCCCAACAGGGCATGAGAAAAATGTGCCATGAGGACGCCAAACTGGCCTGACGAAGGCCGAGAGAGGACGAGCGTAGACTTTTCGCCCGACATAGTCCAATTTCTTGGACTCCTTGTCAGGAGGTTTGTCCACATCCCCGGCGCTAGCCGGCGCTGGCGAAAACGCTGTCGGTAACCAACCCTCAGCAGAGGGTGTTCCAAAACCGGACAAGGAACCGGTAGGGACCGCGATACTTCCTGGCCATCCTGGCCGAGGCGCAGGGCAGGAAGCAGGGCTGCCAAAGTTCCAGTGCCGGACCCACTCATGGCCTCGCCACCGAAAGGCCTCCGTCCGGAGAATCCCCGTCCAGAATCTCCGTGAGGGATACCTGGCCCGCTTGGAACGGGTTCAGCTCCATCCCGTAGACTCCGAGATGAGCCAAGCAGTCCTAGGAAGGACGACGGGCTATCGTCCCATTGACTGACCTCCTGAAGACTCCAAGTCCAGTCGCTGGAGAAGAAGGAGGAATCGCCTCGACTCGGAAGAGTCCTCGCAAGAGCTGCCTCTGGCCTGAGCCACCTTCACCTGCCGAGGTCGGTCGGGAGTGAGGTAACTGACAGCCGATGGGGTAAACCCTCAGCCGACCGAGAATCCTTGGTCGGAGCCCCAATTGGTGGCTGTGGAGGCGGAGGTTCCACCGAATCGGTGGAGCAGTTGGTCACTAACAACCGCCTGTATAGGCCTCGGACAAGTCGAGGGTTGTGTCGCGCCCGTGACAGTTACTTAATGGTCGGGAGGCGCCGAGTCGGCTTATTCCCGCCAGGAGGAGCTGTTGTAACATGGTCCCGCATCGGCCGACGTATTCTACGCCGGAGCCTCCCTCATCCGAGGAGGAGACGGACGAGCGGCGACGCCTGGGCCATCATGCGGTGCCGAGACCGAGACCGGCCTATGATGGTGGAAACGGTGGACCGCTAAGAGGTCCGAGACCGAGACCGAGTCCCGGAATTCCGGGTCGGTGCGGGAGGTGCGGCCGAACCGCACTCCTTCGCTCGGAAGGTCCATCCGAGGCTCCGGAACCGAGGCACAGGCGAGCCCACGGATCCTCAACTCCTCCCGGGGAACCGGGAGAGGGGAATCTCGGCTGCTAAGGCGACAGCCTCGTCAATGGGTCGTGGAAAATCTACTCATCATCAGTGGGAGTCTCGTCAACTGACCTGACGGGGACACCGTGAGGCCAGTGGTCGAGCCGAGCGGTCAACCGGCCGACGGTCGACGCCCGGGAGAGGGACCTTCCGCCTCCCAAGAGCCGACGGAGGGACTTTACCTTGTCCCTCTTTGGACCGAGAATAAGGTCCAGCAGACGAGGCCCTTCCTTTAGTGGAGAGGGACAGACAAAGCTCCTTAAAGGAAGCCGTAGTAGGAAGAACCCAGAGAGAGCGGGAATAAATGCCGCTGGCCGAGGAAGATACGGCCGCGCCGCCTCCTCTTCAGGGGCGCATCATCCGCCGAGCTGATCCGCCGGCCGCCGCCGACACCGCCAACCGGCCTCCTTGGACTTCACCGAGGGAACGCTTCTGGACGCGCCCAGTTGCAATCGGCAGCGGTTCTCGAGGACGAGGTCAGAAAGATGAGCACAGGCCTCAAGCCCGCGGGTCGGCTCAAGGCCGTACAGACACGTGGGAGTGTGGATCCGTCCGAGACATTTTCACCCGCATGGGCATCTCCGAAACTGAGTCGATTTGTCCATCGCAGCCGCGAGGGATCGAAGACTGAAGTCTTTTTGCAAAATATTATTTTTAAATCCGCAAACGGAGAAATAGGAACCAGTCGCAAACGCAGAGCGTTAAGGAGGGAACCTGAGCTTCCAAGCGGTAAGGAAGATCTGGGGTCATGGGGCGGAGCCGAGAGTTATACCACCCGGGTGGGTGGGAGGAGCAAGCTTGAAGACCTTCCGGCAAGATTTAAAGCGGCAAGGATACTGCCAATGAGTGTGGATGAACAACATATCCATGTCCCTAGAACCCCTCATTACTGCCAAAACCTGTTGCACCACAGCTACCACGTCCAATGAAGTAGTAGTAGAGGGTGGGGCAGGTGGCCTCTGTGGAAACCAGAGGAATCATGGAGGTAATTGGACGTGATGTATAAACAGGTCTGGCCCCTGGGTGGTAAATACCAGGGTATCGGTCCCTATCTGGCTAGCCACTGTGAGAGAATGGTTGTGAAGGAGGAGGCACTGCGGCCATGGAAAATCCTGTACTCCTCCTTGGGATGGGCCCCCTTCTCTAAGAGAGAATTTCTGCTCCATTAGGTGTGATTCAATTTCCTGCAGTCGACGAGTTGCCTGGTTGAATTCCTGGTAGTGTCTGCAAGAGATGGTGTCGTGTGTGGGACCCAGACATGTAACAGAAATGGTATGGTTGCTGTAGCAGTAGATCTTCCTACCGCAGTGACATGACCAAAAAAGTGATGACTTGCTTGTAGATTCTCTGGACATTCGTCGATGAAGATCGGAAACTGAGGGGTTCTCATCAATAACTGCTTCACAAGCACTAGCTGCTGCGTGTGAGCTGAAGAAGGCAGGAAAATGAACTGAGGATACCCGGAGCCACCCACTCATACAGGTGCAGGCTGATCTCGTGTGGGCAGTCCCTAGGAAAAGACTGCTAGAAGAAAGCTGCCATGCACAAGAGTGCCTTCTGGTGATGACCCAAGTGTATTACCTGCTGCGAGAGATCGTCCCCGTGTAAGATCTACAGTTACAAATGAGTAACCTAATTTTCTAGGGTCATGGATATAGTTCACTATCCACACACTGGAAGACTTCCAGCAGTTCTCCTGGAGGAGGAGGCATGGCATGCACCCCAACTTGGCAAACAGACTGGAGAACAGAGGTCCCAGATGCAGCATCCTAACAAGACTCAAGGTAGACGCTGTAATGGAAAATGAAAAAATGTGCTGACTTCCAGGTAGCAGCCCTGCAGATTTCATGGATAGGAATGTCCCTGGAAGCAGCCACAAGGCAGCAGTATGTCTGGCGGAATGAACCGTACAGGAGGTTCCCTACCTGCCAGGCTATAGCAGAGGTCGATACAGAATATGATCCACCTACCAATTGTCTGCCAGGCATGACTTCAGTGTATGTAACGAACAGCAGTCGAACCAAACCCCACACTCCAGTTGTGTGGTCTACATAGTAAGAGAGCACCTCTGCAGGTCCAGATAATGGAGCCTGCTGTCAGCCTCTGAAGATGGGTTGATAAAATATACCAGAAGGTTTATCACATGGTTTAGGTGGAACTCCAATACAACCTTTGTGAGAAACTTCAGGTGGGGGCAAAGGATGACACTGTCCCTGTGGAGGACTAGATAAGGAGACTCCACCATTAGCGTCTCAAGCTCATTGATCCTTCTGGCTGACGTGATGACCACCAGGAAGGCAGTCTTCCATGACAGGTGTGACATCTCATATCTGTGTGTCAGCTTGAAAGGCTTGTCCATGAGCATAGCAAAACACCAGCAGTAGGTCCCGCGGTGGAAAAGGTTCATGAATTGGACAGGACAGGAGGACCTGACCCTTTAAGTACCTGATCACCTTCTCCAGGGCCACTGTCGACATACCAGCCTGTGTCTGGTATGCAGAGATGGTTGCTCGCAGCCCCAGCTGAAAGTGGCCAGAGGTACTCAAGGATACTAGCCAGAGGGAATGAAAGGGGATCAATCCCCTTGACCCGACACCAAATGCAAAAGTTTTCCATTTAAAAGGTGTGGCACAGACAAGCTAACACTTTTCGGGAGGCCTCACAACATGGAACATATCCTCTGAAAGACCCAAAGCCTGAAACTCATGCCACTCAGGAACCAGGCTGTAAGGTGCAGGGACTTCAGGTCCAGATGCAGGACCTCCCCCTGTTTGGGCTGCAGGTGCAGGACCTCCACTTGTCTGGCCAGCAGGTCCAGGCAAACAGACAACTGCCACAGAGGCCATCTGTTGAGGTGATTTGGGTACCAAAACTGTCGTGGCCAGACTGGCGCTATCACAATCATCCATGCCTTGACCACTACATTGTGGATCAAGGGGAATTGAGGAAAGGAGTACATGAGTCCTGGGATTCAGAACCTCACAAACTCATCCCCCAACAGTGCCCTGGACTGTGGAGGATAGGCACAAAAAACCTCTGTTTGGCATTCTCACAAGAGGCAAGCAGGTCCACCAAAGGTGTGCCGCATAAGGAGAACATGTGGTTCACCAGTTCATGATGAAGGGACCACTCATGTGGCAACCCTGCCACCTGAATGAAAGTATCTGTCAGCTGACTGTTCCCTCTAGTGACACCAATTACGAGGAGATCTGCACCCAAGCTGTGCGCCAGTGTCCAGATGGTGAGGGCCTCCCAACAAAAGGGAAGGGAGTGCATCCTGCCCTGCCTGTTCAGGTAGGACATGGTCATGATGTTGTCCATCTGAACCTGCATAGCATGGCCCCAAGCAAAGAAGTGAATTCCATCAGCGCTAGCCGCACTGCATGGAGATCCAGGAGGCTGATGTGGTGACGAGACTCCCTGGTTGACCAGAACCCACAGGCCCTGTGGTACCCCAGGTGCACCTACCCACCCCAACATGGACACGTCCATTGTAAGAGTGATGGTTGGTTCTGGGCAGACAAAGAAGAATCCTTCCTCTAGGTGTTTGAGGATCAGCCATCACTGGATGGCATCCCACACTGGCTGTGTCACTGACTGGCTGGTCCAAATGTCCTAAGGGCTGAGACAACTGACAGCCCAACTCCCACTGCAGGTGCCACATCCACCAGCGGGCCCACTGAACCGTGCTGATGCACGTCACCATAGCAGCCTTAGGAAATTCCAGGCAGGGTGTGAGCCCCTAATCTGAAATGATCTGGCAAAGGAGACAAGATACAGTGCCCAGTCTGCAGGGAGGCAGGCTGTGACCCACAGGGAGTCTAGCTCTGCCCTGAAAAAGTGAATCACTTGCAAGACAATCAGTTCATACTTTGCTGGGCTGACCACGAGGCCCTAGTCTCTTCAGATCAGGAGGGCCATATCCACAAACTACTCCATGACCTCCTTGGACAGTCCGATTTTTCCATGGGGTCCTGGTGCCTGCCGGCTTCAGTCCTTATGGTGTAACCTGCTGCAAGAGCTGTTCCTCGAAGTAAGACCTCTGTTCTCTTGGACGATCCCATCTGTTCTCTCTGCCATTGTGGGGGAAGGAAAAGGCTGGGTAGAATGGCAATAAGTAGGCAGTGAAGGAATACAGCTGCAAACACCCTCGAAGGAGTGCACAAATACCCACCACTTTGGAGTGTTTCAAATTTTACTGATAAAAAATAAAAGCTCAGGAGCAGCACACTCGGCTGGCGCTTAATGTTTCAGGCACTACTTTATACTTTTTCAAAGGCATCATAGGTGAGCCAACAACATGTGGTTGCGTGTGCATGTTATATATATTAGCGAAAATTGCAAATTAGTAGCATCAGACAAATGTCCTCAAGTTGATGCATACTGAAGTGCATGACAGTGAAAATCCACATAAATGTATACACAAAGTGCTGTACAACGTGCTAAATACTGTAACATATCTACCAACTAGTTGCAGGTATTATCCCATCACCTGTCTGTATGTGCAAATGTAATAACCAGTAACAGATACAGACAAAGGGGAGTGAGGGTTAAAAGGAAGGAACAATGGGAGGAAAAGGGGAGGGTGGAAGGATTCATAAAATAAAAAATAGTAAATAGATAAATTATGTGGTCTGCCACTACATTACACTAACCAAAAAGCATTACATTTTTTTTTTTTTTTTTTTTTAAATCAATAACGTTTGAATACTCCAATGTGTTGGAGATTTGTACAGTTCTTCAAGGACGTTTGCAGCTCTACACCTTCACTGGCTGAAGATTTGAATATGTAGCAGCTCTGTCTGTTCTTGAGCTGCCTCTTCTCAGTTACTGACCGGCAATAAGGTACCATTCATAGGAGGTTCCATAGTAAAAGTATTGAGATCAGCATCAGGTCTGTAGATTGAATGAAGAACCATGAAGTACAGTCATGGATATCGTTGTGCACTAGCCTGTCTTCTTGTAATTGAGAAGTCAAGGGCATCTGAACTATAGGCTAGGCTAAGTAGTTAGTGCTGGGTCACCAGTGGCAAGCATCAGAAGCGTGGGTTCACTGAAGAAATGGTAGCTGGGCCAAGCAGCAAGAGAATAGCAGGCCTCCAGATGGAGCAAGAAAGCATGCAAGGACAATTCTCATTTGAAAGCAGGACATATGAGAGTCTCACCCTAGCAAAATTGGCAGGATGAGCAACAAATACACTTGAAAATTCAAAACTCAAATTAACTCAGACCTGCTGAGAGAAGAAAATGACTAGTGAACCAAGAGGGAAGCTACTTTAAATGGATAAGTCTTCCAAGAAAACGAGTAGGTGGCGCTCTTTTGAAGAGAGCTGGTCTGTAAATCAGGATGAGGAAATCAGCATGACAAGCAGGTCCAGAGAGAAAAGTGGGGGGGGAGAAAGATGACAAAACGGTCACACAGAAACCAAAGGACTGCAAACAGCTCAGTGCAGCTAAATGGATTCAGTGAAGAAAAATTATTTTGTTAAAGTTTACAACTGGAATTCTAGTAGCATTATCAATAATGTATCCATGAATCTGACCAAATTTTGCCAAACAGTAATTTCTGAAATTTCCAAGACACATTTTAATAAACCTATTAAACCACATTTATCCACATTTGCTACTGTTGATTCCAGTACTTATTTATATTGTGTATGCATGGCAAATATTGCGTGTATACCTGCAATAGCAGCAGAGTTACAAACAACCCCAACATTTCAAAAAGCTTCACACAATTTAACAAATAATTAAATTGCGAAATTATGAAGTCCTGTGACTTACAGTTTACAAAACCAACAATCTCCTTATTTAGCAGTTTCTAGGAATCTTCCAAGGAGCTGGCCCATAAGTACTGTGCTAGCACCAATGCTTGTGACATCTGCGACCAGAGTTCGGGAACAACCTCGGAGGCGACATCTGCAACCAGAGTTCGAGAACAATCTCGGGGGCGACATCTGCGACGAGAGTTCGGGAACAACCTTGGGTCATCAGGGGCTGGACTGAGCATCCCAGAGGATGCTCCCCTCTTCTGGGGAGGGAAGGTTTCATCTTCTGCTGTGATACTGCCACCTGGGTGACCACAGGTAGCAGTACGGCTGAGGGACATGGGGAGGGTGGGGATGTCACCGATGGCAGCAGACACATGCATAACATGTGCTGACTCACCTTGACATCCATGTTTGCGATGTCCCCAGAGTATGGAAGAAAAGATAAATGGCCCCGGCACCTCAGCAATTACTGCCATAGTACATTCCAGGCTCCCTCCTCCCCAGCGAATGGCATTACCTGATGACACAGAAGTACACAGGTACCCATACCTCCACCCTGACCCCAATCCCACGGGGGGGGGGAGAAGAGAGGGAGTACATCCAGGGCTTCATGGAGGTAGGTGACTATGGCTGGGGGGAGGCAGGGGGGAAATCAGGAGAGGACTGGCAGGTCCGAAGAATACAGAAGAGGCTTTGGAGAACAGGGGCAAAAGAAAAAAATACTCTTCCATGAAAGTCACATATACATTTTCAATTATCTAGCTCCAAAGGTGGCTAAATTCTAAGCAGAAAAATAATTTCAGAAATGTCCACAAATATTTTGCTAGATTTTGAGCCCCTATAATAAGTTCCACAACCCTCAACCAAATGTCATGGATCCTTGCATCTCTTTGGGAACCCTTACAAAAATTAAGGAAGTCAAATGGCAGGTCTGTAGCTGGGAGAATGATCGAGTCATGATAAATTTAAGAATTTCAAAAAAATTCCATGAAATTTCAGAATTTTCTGATTTCATCCAGCCTTAATCAAGACCAAAACCTCGTCCTGAAGTAGACATCATTGCATACCTTGACATGAGCCATCAGAAAGAACCAAAAAAGGAATGGCTCAAAGACAAAAAAACAGAGAAAACAGTAATGCCACAATCACCTAAGGTCCATCCAGTCTGCCCAGAATATCCATCCATTACCATAACAGCCTACGCTGTAGGAAGACACTGCTTTCCAGGCACTCATCTGCCACCACCCTCTCCATAACCTCTGCCAGGAATGGCAGTTTGGAGAAAGGTCAATTTTTAAGATCATCAGGATCTAAAGACAGCTTCTTGAATAGAGGCCAAGCCAATGCTCACTTCAGAGGCACAGAAAAAAAAAAAAAGATTCATCAGAATTTATATAGTGCTTTTCACATACAGTGAATCCCAAAGCACTTTACAAGCAATGCTAGACTGGTAGTGAAGTGACTGAATGTGTAGTGATGGCCATGTCGCACATCAACACCCCCACACAGCCTGGACAATCGCATGAACCGGTTAATGGGAAGGGGAATGTTGGCCAGGATACTGGGAATGTCCCCTACTCTTTGCGAAGAGTGCCCTGGGTTCTTCTACTTCCACCTGGGCACCCACTAGGACAGCACCAGGATGGGTAGAAGGGACCTCAGTTTAATGGCTCATCCAAAGGACGGCACACCCCAGCAGTACAGCACCCCCCCAATACTGCACTCAGATGCCAGCATTTTAGGTGCAAGTCCCATCCCGGTGTGGGACAAGAACCCTTGACCTTCTGGTCCAGAGGTGGATGTGCTACCAACTGAGCCATGCCGACACCAGAGACCCTCATTCAAAGAAGTACTGAAAATCCTTGCAAAGACTGGGTGGGGCACACACTCTTATCTCAGCCTTGAGAAGCTGAAATGGAGAAGGGGCCAGCATTAACCTGCATTCACCCTGAACATGCCTTCTGCATCTAGTTACAACCCAATCAGGGGAAAAAGCAGTTACCCAGCTGCCCACAGTCACAGAGATGTAAAAAACACTGCCATGTATTATGTATATGGATACTGATAACGTTATCCTTAAAGTTTTGTTTAAAATGTGAACTCGTCTCCCAGTGACAGCTAAAACAGTCTATTTAATTCAAACTTTGGGTGCTGAAATGTGCAAATCCACACTAAATCAGACTACATTTTATAACTAGCATACACATCTCTTTCTGCAAACATACTGCAAATGTGGCAGACAGTGGCTAAAAAGAAACTGAGAACTAATCCTTCTGGATCTTGCATGACAGCCTGTGAGGTACAGCTTTACATATAAATTTATAGTAAAAATATTTACGTTGACTTTTCTTGATTTGAGTTGTGAAGTGCCAGAAGGGAGGGCAAAACCTGAAGAAAATAGGGCAGTATTCCATTAGACGACTTCATATACTCAATTATACAGTAGCTAAATACCTTTTCATATGGTATCTGCAGTAATTCCAGCACCACGGTATGTGCCCCCATATTCCGTAGTAATCTCTGCTGTTGCTTTCGGCTTTTTCTGACTGAAGAATTCTCTTGGACACAAAGTTTACTGAGCCTAATCAATATCTGAAACACACAAAATTTGTTTCAACAATTATTCAACCCTGGCATAAAACTTTACCCAATATTCAAATCTCAGTATAAAGTGTCCACATTTATTTGACTAAACTATTTTTCTGCAAATAAAATAAAACCAAAGCCAGTGCTCAGAAGATGGTTAAAATAACCAAAATTGAAGTATAAATGAATGTGTCCAAATAAAGACTAGGTTACTCATCTGTGGATTAATTCACAAATTTGCCTCATTTTGTTAAGTTAATCCACCATGTGAAGTCCAAATTCATGGAAAACTGATAACCCAGCGAAATTAGAAGTTGCAACTTCACCAGTGGAATTTGGCACAAAGACGTCTTGTAAAAAAAGTTAAGTGAGACTTTGCTGGCGAAGTTTGGTGTTGATGCAAAGTTTGCAATGTACTATGGGACTGAAGGTCACACGTTGCTGAAATTTGCCTGTATGCCACACAGAGGCCGTCTTCACTGCAGTGTTCTGAAGCGAAAGTAGCAGAGAACTCTGTGTGTGCTTGTCAGAAAAAATACATCTCAAAAACCAAGCTTTTTAAATCCAAATTACTCTGTTTTAGAGGGCCTTGTGTTTTGTTTTTATTTTTTTTCAGTGATTTACTTTAAAGTAGTGGTTTCTGTTTTATTAGTCTGTGAAGCAGTGCTGTGGGGAAGGGGAGTTGTACTGCGAATTAGCAAGGCAGCCCAGAAAGATCCGGAGCATTTTTTGCCTAAGCAGGAGCTTTGCGTTATATTTTGGTTTTCTCACTCTTTTTTGTTCATTTTTGATCTGTAGCGAGTAATTTCTCATTTTTATTTCTGTGGTTTAATTTGGTGCATTTAAGTATTTCAGTCTTTCTGTAGCAGTGTTAATGATTTAGTTACAGTATTTTTCGTAAAGTGACGATGTTCTGTCACCTCTTGTAACAAACTACCCTGCTACCCCAGTCATTTTAATCCCGGTTCCGTTTAAAAAAACTGTATGACTTTTTTTGGTTGTTTTTAGTAGTAATTTTTTCACATCACATTTCTGATCCCTGATTTTCTAAAGGGAGGCGTTTGCTCCTGGTACTTATTTGTACTGCAAGATTTTTTTTTTTTTTTTACATTTTAGAATTTTTCATCTCAAACTAAGTAACAATTAGCATATGACAATGACCGACAAAGGACGTTCTACCAAAGGGAGAGGTACAAGGGAGGCAGCAAAGTAGTGTTCAAAATGTGCAAGACGAAAAAAGTGCTGCAGTTTAAAAAAAAAAAAAAAACAAAAACAGCCTACAGCAGTGTGTTCTCTGTGTTCCGGGGCTGGTAGTAGCAAAGGAGTACTTTGCAGCGGCATTAGGGTAGCTGAATTCTTCTCTGCCACATCTGTGGCAGCCATGCTAGTGGGGAATGTGGAAGGTGACAAGAGAAGCAGCAGTAAACAACCTGGGGGACAGGTTTACTGCATAGGTTGCAAGTGACCACAATAATCCTAACCCTAATGTCCCACAGGATAAAACTTCAACTTTAACAAGCCATAACATCACCAATCTTCAGAGTTAAGGGACACTCTGTACATCCAAACAAGGGTCTCAATGTGTTACAGTAACACACAATAACTCTAGAAAAATTAATGGTGTCTACAACACCCCAAAACCACCTCCCACCTTGACCATGGGGCCAAATCCACAATTTAAGTCTGATAATCCTAAAAATATGCCTCAAATATGCATCTCCTCTCAGACTGTAACCATACCAAGTTTCAGACAAATTTGACAAAATGTAACAGAGTTTGGACTAAAAAAAAAACAAAAGGAGTAGTTGGTCTAAGTAATTTTGACCCAACTTTGTCTGTGTACCCCAAGGAGAAGTTGCAGGTGGAACTGCAAGGTGAAGTCATCGATGGTGAATTTCCTAATTGAAAAACTTTACAAAATGATCTGCGGAGGCAAATTTGACAACTTCGCCAGAACTTCACTGGCGATTTAAAACTTTGCAACATTTCTACTCCTCTGTAACAGTAGAGCTTTGTCTTGTCCTACTTATCAAAGAACAGGAGGCAGTATAGCGCAGTGGTTTAAGCCTCTGAGCTGCAAATCTGGTGACATCCAACAGACCAGACCTGTGTTTTAATCCCACAGCTTCCACTTACATACTGTGCGACCGTGAGCAAGTCACAACTTCCCTGTGCTCGCAGGATGCACCTATAAAAAAGCTTTCAGCTTAGTGTGCTACTCCTGGTTAAACAACTAAAAAAAAAAAGAATGGAGCCTGCTCAGGTTCTAGAAACAGCCTCTAAGCTTGCTCCTCCCATCACATAACTACATGCTTTCTCATCTCTGTGCCCACTGATCTTAGATTTGGATGCTGGAAAAACAGGTTCAACAAAAAGCAAAAAAGGCGTTCTGTGCCTTTTAAGAATAAATATGTGATTTTAACATACAAGGTGTCCGTATAATGAGAAGTGCAGGGTGCTCCGCTTTTTTGCATTCTGTCTGACTGGCTTGCCTGGAGCATCACCGACCCAGTGTGAGACACTGCAGAGTAAACAAAAAACAGGTCCAAATAGCTAGCCCCGGCCATGGTAGGTTGGGTCTGGATGTTACCAAAATACTAGCAGCAGAATGGAGAGTAAACTGTCCTTTTTGCTACCTCAAAGACACACGCTTTTGCAAACTCAGCAGTCCTGCAGGAATAGGGAGCTAGGTGCACACCCTCGTTAGGTGAAGACAGACTGGAAGATCAAGGTAACAAAACCACATTACAGCATCTCAGCAGTTCACTACCGTAGAAAATTGGCGTGTGTGCACATTAGACCAAGAATCAAGCCTTACAAATCACTCTAGTGGGAATGCTCCTAGCATCGGCAACTGAGGCAGCAGTACATACAGTAGTGAGAATGCCTTTTTTTTTTTTACTTTGAGTTTTACATCAAAACTGTACAAACACTGCGGCTGTAGTATTATACAGCTGGTATAAAAAATTCATTCATAGCGCTTAGAGGGGACCAACAATCTGCACACCTTTGAGACATAACCAGGAAGGGAAACCAGCACTTTAAAACAACTGGAAATAAAAAATAGGCCCGGATGACGTCAACAAACAGACTACAAAATGTATAATTTATTAGCAAACATTCAGGTATATACAAGTAATATTGACCTTTGGAGCTCTACAGTCTGTATAAAACAAACAGAGTATCTTACTGGCTGAGTTTATGTGCTCAGACTCCCACCACAGAGAGGTGGTTACTTAAGAACTTACTGTAACAGCAGATCTTAGAGATACTCTCCTCCATCAGGCCACACCTTTTGAACTGTAAGCTGTCAGTGTCAGAACCACCTCAAAAAATGTTTGCCAGGTGAGGCCCACTCACAATATCATGCAGCACCCTGCTGGTAAAAAACATTACTTGGCCAAACCCCAGACTCAACCTCCTCCTTGTTCAAATATGGGCATTCCAGTGTCAACACTAGAAGCGCAGCTAAAGGTGGGCTCCTAGTGCCCTTTAGAGCACACAAATCTGGCTGAGATCCATCTCCTATCGAGGACCCAAATGGTTCAATGACCTGCCCCCTGCTCTCTGAGACTGTGGAAAACTCAGTCAATTCAAATCTGGGCTCTGCATGCACCTTGCACTTCAAAATTCCTGTTCCTCCTATATGTAACCAGAGCCAGTCTAAAAACCGCTAACACACCCTCAGCTGCATTTGGTCTACCCCCACTCCACCTGAAGTAACCCTCCAATACCTGTCCTACCTCTCCCCCCTCTTATCCCACCCCTCCCCTATCCTTACCCACTCCCATGTCTCTGCCATCCCCACTTCTCTGCCCTGCCCCATTTAACTATACCATGACAAAGCCTTCTGTGGCTGCTCCTGCCCCTCTTCCATTGCACCCTGAGGTCGCCTCCTACTTTTAATACTTGCCACTTATACAAGGGCTGTACCACATTACTTAAGTGTTGATTATTTGCTGCATCCTACAAGTTGTAACTTTGCATCCTTTGAAATTGTGGAATATTTTCCTTCTTTGTCAAAACCTGTATTGCTTCAGTCTTAACTCTTTTAATGGTTATCTACCTACTTGATGTGTCACCTATGTATTGTATTGTACTGTCTTTCTCTGACTAGTAGTCTTTGTAAATGAGCCAGTGTCTCAAAGGTATTATTCTGAATCAGAAATAAATATATAATGTTGGCGGCCCCATCACTTTTCAGTTCCACAGCTGAAAATAACCTTGAAGGGCCTCTTACAAAGAAGAGCCTGAAGAATAAACCAGTATCAGGCATACAAGGAGAGGCACAGGAATGGAAAAAATGAAGCATGGTGTAAGGCTTTTGGCAAAGCATTTGATATAATCCTCATGACTGAGAACGGGGGAAGGAGGGAGGGTATTATTACATGGCTTAATGGAGGAGATTCTCTCAAAGATCTACTTCAACTATGGCAAGTTCTTAACTAGCTATTCTATCTTCAATGATATCTCCTCCATTAGGCCACACCTTTGGAAGGATTCCCAAGCAGTACAAAGCAGCAGGGAGAATGGTACAGTCTGATATGTAATCAGGACAAGAGGCCTTGCAGTACAGCAATACCAAAACAAGTACGTTTATGAGAGATGATGGGCAGACTATTATGTTCGATAAAAGTGTGAATAGTGCTCCATGTGGCTGCAACACAAGTCATCAGCAGGGGCATTTTTGACATAAGCAACAGAAGTGGCCATATCTCTTGTGAAGTGACTACTAAGACCACCTAGAATTCAGTAAGGGCAGGTTGCTGAGTGGCACTCAACTGTGTTTTTGAGGAGCTCTGTCTATACACTAGATCACTTATTTCATCTTGATTTTGTCTGTCATTTTCTCAAATAAAAAAAAGTACAATGAGTTGGGGCAACTTGTTTCTGGGTGCACACTGGTGATTGGGTTACTTAAGGGGGGGGGTGTTGGCCAAGACACTGTGGAAGATTACCTAAACTCCTACATTCACTGCTATATGGAATATTTAACCATCATCTGGACAGCTACCAGCATTAAGCAGAAGGGACCTCAGTTTTAAGAAGTAGCAGAGTCATTTATTTAACATGTCATTTGAATGACATCGTAATAGTACAACCTCCACTCTAGTGCTGCATTACAGTGGCAGTATTTTTAGCAGTAGTAGTAAAATTTATTTTTAAATTAAGATTGTTACATTAATAAATATACATAGATTACAAATTTGGCACATCTTAATGTCCACATACACATTACAATATTTAACAAATTACATCATAAACCACGTGCTTACAATAACAGTTAATTAAAATGAATGTAATTTGTTTAGACATCACAATCCTTAAGTAAAATGAGTTTTTGAGGAAAAAATATGCAACTTTGTGTTCTATTAACCAACAAAAACCTTGCTATTTTTTTCTAAATGAGTTGAATTCTCTGTTTTTAACATGTAATTAAACTAATAAGTAGATTCCATGTCCAAGTTTGAAAGTATTTCACCCAAATATTCCCTTGTGCTGAATATAAAGTGCAAAACAGAGGAAAACATAGAAACAAAGAATTTGATGGCATGGCCCACTTAGTCTGCCCATTTCCTTATCCAACGGATAAGCTGCAGATGCTAGTTAAACAGAATACTTCCTCCTACCCCCCACTAGAACTGCCTTATGTCTGTCCCATGCATTCTTGAATTCCCCACTGTTTTTGACTCTACGACCTCCTCAGGAAGGCTGTTCCATGCATCTACAACCCTCTCTGTGAAGAAATACTTCATTACCTCCGAGCTGTCCCCCCCTCTATCTTCAAATTGTGCCCCCTTGTTCTTGCACATCTCTTTTTCTGAAAGATGCTACCTCTTGGACTTTGTTGATTCCTCTGAAGTATTTGAAAGTTTCTATCATGTCCCCTCTCCTCCTTTCCTCGAGCTTACACACCATAACTCCTTTAGTCTTTCTTCATATGTCTTCTAGTGCAGACTCTGCACCATTTTGGTTGCCCTCCTCTGGACAGCCTACACTCTTTCTATGTCCTTGTGGAGATGGGGTCTCCAGAATTGTACACCGTACTCCAGGTGTGGTCTTACCAACTGTCTGCACAGAGGGCCAACAACTTCCTGTTTTCTACTGGTGAAGCCTCTCCCTATGCATCCCAGTATCCCCCCAGACGACCTTGCTGCCTTCTCACATTGCTGGCCCACCTTGAGGTCATCTGATATGACTACCCCAGGTCCCTTTCCATTTTTATTGTTGACAGTATCTCACCCCCCATTGTGTACTCTTCCCCTGGGTTTTTGTTTCCCAGGTGCATTACTTTGCACTTCTTTGGCTGAATCTAAGCTGCCATACATTTGACCGTTCCTCCAACCTCACCAAGTCCCTTTTCATCCTTTCCACCCCACCTTGTGTATCAACCCTGTTAAAGATCTGTGTGTCATCTGCAAAGAGACATACTTTCCCTTCTAGTCCCTCTGTAATGTCACTTATAAAGACATTAAAAAGGACCAGCCCCAGTACTGAACCCTGCGGTACCCCACTAGTAACCCACCTTTCTTCACTGTGGACTCCATTTACGATTACCCACTGTGTCCTGTTCTCCAGCCAATGTTTGACCCAAGCTACCACCTTGGGACCCACTCCCAGGCTGACTAATTTGTTTATTAATCTTTTGTGCATGACTGTGTCAAATGCCTTGCTAAAGTCTAGGTAGGCCATGTCCACAGCCCCTCCCTGGTCTACTACTTTGGAAGGAGGTGCTTAGGGGAATTCTCGCCTTTTCCACAAGCACATGTTTTGGAATTTTCAAACTATTGCTTTCGATAAAGCCAAATCGAAACTTCGGATAATGGTTAAGTCCAGGTTGAGTTCTCACATTATTGGCCAGCCAATTACTAAATTTAAGGTTTTTAACCAAGTTTATTTCTTTCTTAAAGTAAATGACCTTTATTCTAATTTTTTTTTTTTTTACTCCCCTCCTCCTCGCAGCCCCCATCTCTTCAGGAGTCACCTATGGCCTTTGCAGCCCTTGCTCACCTACCTGGTGACCAGTGCAGTCCATCCCCCATGGAGCCGTGGTTATACCCCCAGGCTAAAGTGCAGGGGTGGGGGCCCATACCACCCAAGGCGTCTGTCTTTACTGCGGATGCTGTCTCTGGGCAGGTAGGGGCATTGAGTGTCGGGGCCTGGTGCTCCGTCTACTAGGAGGCCGCAAGGTGTTTTTCTGGTGTTCTCGCGATGTGCCATGTCCCCTCACGTCAAGGCGCTTGAGTCGACGTCTGGCACATCGCCCCCCTGTTAGGCATCGGACTTGTTATCCTCGAAGTCTCCACCGGGGTCAGACAAGAGCCGGGCCTGGTTCCTCCCCTGAGAAGACGAGCAGCAGTCCCTGGGATGCCTGCTCTTCCTCAAGCCGGCTCCTCCAGCTTTCCCCAGCCTGCACCCAACCTGTCACTGGTGTCGCAAGCGGAAATCCAACCGCTGCGCCGGTGGGCCTGCCACCTTTATTCTAATCTTGACAATTTCTTTTATATCTTTGTACGGAATTTTGTAACTAAGTATTAGCAAATCCAATAATCCATACTGCTTAATAATTATATTCAAAACATTAGTGCTTGGGAAAGTAAAACCATTTGAGTAATACCACATTTCCTCTAAGCACATCCTAGAAAGAGAGTTGTCTCATGTTGAACACTGAGACAGTAATTTACCATCCATATTTCTACATAACATTTAATTTGATATTGTCCTAACTCTGACCTTACTAAACTTGATGCAGCACCCTTAGGTACTGTCAACAAGTATTTATAAAATGTATTTAAAATCATTTCCAGTTCAATTTTTCAATTCCCCATACCTCTGCTCCATGTAATATTTGAGTTTGAATTTTAGCATTTATTATCCTAAGCAAGCAAACTACTGAATGGCCCCCATATTTATAATTAAACTTTTTGAAGAGTGGTATTATTTTATCAAGCCTAGCATTTATTGTATTAAAATGTTCTCTCCATTTGAGATTGTATGTATAAATTATGCCAAGGTAACAAAATTTGGTCACATACTCAATGTCATAATTATCACAAATTAATCTGCACATCCTTCCTTTTCTAATTGGTTTATTAAATATTGTATACTTGGTTTTGATAAAGTTGATTTCAAGATCAAGTTTGAGACACTCTCTATGAAATTGGGATATACCGCTTTTAATCCCAAAATAACTTGTGGAAATTAATACCATGTCATCTGCGTATGCCAGGTATGGACATACCAAGGACTCTAGCCTGGGCATGTGTAGCTCAGAATCCCTCTGCTCTATCAATGCTTTGTTAAGGAACAAGTTGAATAAGATAGGAGATAACACACATCCCTGTCAAAGACCTATATTAGCTGGGAATTTATCTGTAATATCCCCCTTAGTGTTATATCTTACTGTAGTATAATTATCCTGGTACAGTTTTTTTTTTTTTTTTTTTTTTATTAATTGTGGAATAGCTTGATCCAATCCATAGCTTTGTAGTATTTCCCATAACTTTCTCCTAACCACCCTGTCAAATGCTGCTCTCAAATCAACAAACACAAAATAATTTGTTTTTTAATTTTAGTGTATTTATGTATCAAATGGGATAACACGAAACGCTGATCTATTGTGGATGTCCCAGCATGAAGCCTGCTTGTGCCTCATCTAAAATCTTTTTTTTTTTAACCCATTCCATTATTCTGTAATATAACATTTTTGTAAATATTTTGAGAGTTATCCAGCAAGCTGGTTGGCCTATAATTAATAGGATCTCTCCAATCTCCCTTCTTAAGAATAGGAATTATTATATTTTCCCTCCAAGTATGCGAGATAATCCCTGTTTGTATTATCTTTTTAAATGTAAAAATATTGGAGTCCACCAGGAGAGATCATCCATAATGATATCCATCGGTATCCCATCTGTTCCTGGGGCCTCATGTCTTTCAGCCTTAAAGATAGCCTGGAATATTTCCTCTGCAGAGATTTCAAAAGATATTGGGAGCCAGTAAACCTTGTCTTTGTATTGTTCCATATCCTGCATATGGAACAGAGCTTTATAATATTCTTCCCAAGTTAAAGAGTCTATGTAATTCTCATACTGCTCGGGGATCTCGTCCCATCCCTTTAAGACTGTTCTCCAAAAATTGTTGTTATCCTTCTCTTTAGTTGTTTTTTTCAAACTGGTTCCATATTTTAGTTCTAGAATTTTTCCTTTTAATTTCCAACATCCTTTTATACTCTTTTTGGTTGTTAAATTTATGAATTTTATTTGGAGAGATATGTTTTCCTGGCACATCTATTCAATTCTTTTTTTTAATTCCTACAATCAGCATCAAACCATTTACTCCCTTTTTTATCTTGATATCTATATATTTTACTATAATAGATGACAAAAATGCCATGATCTCACTATATTTAGTTATGTATTCAACTGCAGATTCAAATTGTTTAACACTGAATAAACCTTCTCTAATACCGTTCTCAGTTAGTAGTTTAATAAAGGTTTTTTTTTTTTTTTTTTTAAAAAGGTCCCATCTGATGCCTTTTCTAACTCACTAACCCCTGCTCCCTATTTGTCTGCTTTTTTAATTGCGCTCATAAATTAATTTTGATTTCAAAGGACGATGTTCGCTCTCAGTCTTTGTCCCAATTCTAAAGTCTTCCAGAAAAGAGATAATTTCTAAAGAGATACAACAGAGATCAATGGTGGAGGATCCCCTACTACCTACATATGTATAGGCTCCTGTCTTATCTCCCATTAATATTATCAAAGCTTATTTTTTCCCCTAGATCTTGTTCCAATCTTAGACATCTTTGCATTGCCTATAGTCTCTGCATTTCCTATCTGTTCTAAATGAGCTATGATCCAGTGCTACACATGCCCAGGCCAGGTCATCTGGTAAATTTTGACTATGTCCAACCCTGGCATTAAAATCTCCCATAATTATAAACTAACAACCAGGATCTCTCTCATAATAATCTTCTATCAATTTGACCAGAATATCTAGATCGCTGGATTCCACATATTTAGATGATTTAGGAGGAAAATATACATAAGTTCCTATTAGTCAAGTGGTGGCTTTCATTTTTCCTAATATGCAGTCTAAAGTGTGAAATATCGTTCAGAAAATTAGCCCCATATACTTGCATGGCACGTGTCCCCGAACTCTCCCTGGTTAAACGTCACAATATTGAGGAGGGCAGGGGTGGAGCGGGCAGACTAGGAAGTGGGAAGGGATCGGCTAGCTGGCAGATCAGTGAGAGTTACGATCCCTTCCAAAACCTTACAGAGCATATTAACATTTTTACTCTTGGCACAGAAGGGCTATCGCTGCCCCAGGGTACCGGGCTGTGAAGCACGGTATGTAATCTTGCAACTTTACTTTAATCAGCTGGTCAAATCGGTTCAAGACATCTATAAGAAACTGGACATGCTTACACCCAGGGTCTCGGCCCTAGAATTCAGGATGAATGCCTATGAAGGGACAGTGCAGCAGAATGAAGGTGCCATCTTGAGGGCCTGTGATACATCTACCCAGCTCCTGAAAGAAAATGGCCTACTACGTCAGTGACTGGAGCTCCTTGAAAATCAGGCCAAGGAGAAGAATTTGCATCTGTTGGTGCTACGCGAGAAAGCTGAAGGGGAGGATTGCTTGGAATTTATAAAAACTATTTTGCCAGAGATTTTGGGACTTAATGAAGAGGACCTTCCCCCAATAGCGATCGAGAGGGCGTACTGTATAGACTCCAGAAGGCCACCATCGGACACCTCGACCCCGAGAACTGTAATGGTGGTATGCAGAGGTGTGGGAGATCGAGATAGGGCCTTGTAGATCGTCTGGAAAAGGAGGGCACTTAAATATGGCCAGGCTAAGATCAGCCTGTACCCTGATCTTGCATATAGTACCAGGCAAAAACACAAGGCATCTGATGGTGTCCAGGGTAGGCTGCGGCTTCAGCAGGTGGTACATCAGTTGCTATATCCAGCGTGACTGCGGCTGTCCTGGAAGGGAAAAATTTACTCCTGCAATGATCCTGAGTAGGTAGAGAAAATATTGCACCTAATGGAACTGAACCCAGAGGAACCAGCTGATGATGTGGAACCCTCACCGGAGGAGGACTGAAGGTTTTACCTTAAACTTTGTATAATGTGAGCTCGGTGGTAGTGGGCCTCAGGCCTCATGGGGACTATATGGCTAGTATTCTCACCCGACTGACTCTGTGAACTTTATTCTGTCCTGGGGCCAAATGTTTGAAAGGATGGCATATTCGCTTTTGTTGGGGGAAAGCTAAACTAGCTATTTTGAGACCGATAACTCACTTTGGGACTCTTACCTAATGTGTTTTGTATATCCTTATGGGGGCTTCTTTATCTGGGACCTGTTATTTTGGCCAATGTTGATGCCTGTCACATATTATTAGAGGAAGGATTCAGACAGCAAATGGGGATTGTGTATAATGGGGCTCTAATTATGTTTTGGGATATATTATGAGCACCGCCGGGGTCCTCCTTAAGCTTTCCTGTTAGGCTGTATGCTGGTGGATTTGGATTATGTATAACTGATTTTGAGATATTCCCCCTTGATGTAACAAATAAGAAGGGGTAAACTGCTCTGTGTAACCCATATAACTGACACTGTATAATATGGATGTTACTCCACCATGTGTATTGTGATGCAAGTTAATTGACTTGCAAAAATCAATATATAATACCAAAAAATGCATAAAATTTATTAAAAATGACCCACTTCATAATTGCACTAAGGCACTCTAGGGGGTATGTTATGGTGGGCTAAGGGTCCTTCTCGGGTGGTGGAATCCCTCGGCTATGCCTCGTGATTCAATCCACCCCGAGGTGGGCAGTTATCCCACCTTAGAAAATGGGCTTTTTATTTGGAGGCATCTGATTGGCTAGTGCCCCTTCAACAGGGGTACATTAGCTTTCAATAGATGCCCACCAAATAAAAAGCACCAGTCCAAAACTGCCATATGCCAAGCCATGTATCCTTGTGCCCAGCCTACTATTTCATTGGCTGAAGCACTGGGCAAAAAATTTCAAACTGCCGCTTTTTTTTTTGACAATTAGCAAGAGAGAGAGAGAGAGAGAGAGAGAGTGTGTGTGAGCCCTACCAGAAACACACAGACAAGTTTAAAAAAACTACTTGGCTGCACAGCACCAGCAAGACGTATTTATTTTTGTCAAATGTACCAGTACTGCAGCTTCTATGAGGAACGCTCTTCACCGCTCGCTCCTCAAAGCCACCTCCTCAATCATGGCTCTGTTTCATCTCCGCCCCACCCCCGTTGCTGCCCAGTACTGCAACAGTTCCACGGCATTCACTTGCCCAAACACAAAAAAATCAAAACCGGCATACCAGTAAAGTTGACATTGCCGCATCTCTCATCTCTCGCACTTCATTCTTAAAATAATCCTGCATGTCTGTAAAACGCAATGGCTGCTGTATAGCTCTAATAACCCATATGATCTCTCATGCCTCTCTCCTCCATTAAGTTGTCCGCTGCCAAGCCAGCAGTGTGAAAAATAAACGAACGGTAAAAATAAAACTCCTGAGTGTCTGAACCAAGAAAAGCATCACAGCCTCTAGAGTGTGTGTGTGTGGGAGCAGGCATTTAGGCAGTGTGTTGTGTGTGTGTGTGTGTGTGTGTGTGTGTGTGTGTGTGTGAGTGAGAGAGACACCATAAAAAAAACAGGCGGAGGAACTATTTTGTTACAAAACTCATTTTTAACTAGTTTTGAAAGAACATTTTTTGTCTAAACAATTTTTTTTTTTTTTTTTAAAGATACCCATTTTCTAAGCGCAGTAATACCCTGCAGGGTGGGCAGTATAGGCAATACCGGACCTTCCAGTGGCTATAAGGCCCTCCACCTGCGGCGTCGGGCCTCATTACACCCCGGGCAGTCCGGTATTGCCCAATACTGCCCACCCTGTCTGGTATTATTGCTTGCATAACACACCCTCCTCTGTCATGCCTTATTGCTTAATCATGCTCCATGTCACTGGAGGGTGGCAATGCAGGGCATGTAAGCCAGATAGTGTTAGAAGGGTACAAGCTCTTATAAGGTGGGATCTATCTGGAACAGACAACACCTTTATGAAACAAAATTAGACATGACTTCCAGAGCCCTGACCATCATCCTGAAGCTGGTGCAGAAAAATATTAATCTCAAGTACGGAATGGAGGCATCAGAAAACAGTTTATGTTTCTAATGTTTGGTTTATCGGCCAGCTTCAGAACTGCCAGGGAAAAGACCTGTAGGCTTTTCTCACCATTTGGTTCCCCATGTTTCTGCATCTGACAACAGATGGGACTTCAATATACGCAGTGTATGTTTTACAGTGTTTTCGAAGTGTGGAAGCATACTTGTTTAAAAAAGTTCCTGTTTTTTCCTACATCCGCTAATACCTGCTTAGCCCGTCTTGGTTGCTTCTGCCTCTGCCCCCCACCCCCTTGCATGCTTGTATCCTGAGTTTTCTGACAGTAACCATTCTGGTCCTGTCGACTACTCTAGGACCAAGAGGAAAAAGAAGCCTGCTTTTTGATCTTCATTGCAATGCTGCTGCTGCAGCAGATCATGGAAGAGGATGGAAGTGAAAGTTTAGTGTACACCACACAAGTAGGAGATAAAGAAATTTTTTTTCTATGGGGGGGATGATCGTTCATATTAACTGCTTCTTTGCCGTCAGGAGAGGAAGTGGGTGAAAATGAAATCGCAGCTGCTCATAGAGCAGAGATTGCGAGTGCTTGGTCAAACTGGTAGCAGGTAAAGCCACTCCGAAACAGAATTGTGAAAAAAATTATGTTATGCTAGGATGCTGAACCCAGACTGATGGGAGGAGAGCCAGTTTTAAAATTAACTTTTTGGTGGCAGTAGGGGACAAAGAAAACCAAAGCTTCCTCACGGCACCTTTTTACCTGCGAACCAAGCAGCATCAGTTAACCGCGCAACCAATAGTTATGGTCTCCATGGTTCACTTAAGCCACTGGGTTTAGGGAATAAAACGGCCACAAAAATTAAGGTTTATTGTGTATCCTTTGTGTGCTGGAGACTGACTTGGTGGGAGGGAGGTTTATTAAATCATAAAGGAGCTTGTGACACAGAAGGCTGTTTGTCAGGGGATGGGGAATCTGAAGTGGGCTGCATGCACTGGCTGACGCTAAAGCTGAGAGGAACTGAGATGCCATTTCAGATGATGGCTTTTTTCCCTATTTAAATATTTGTGTTTGGGGAGGAATATGGGGTGTAGGAGGTTACTGCTGTGTCAGCAAGGGAGGCGGGTTTACTGTAAACCTTTTTCAAGTGAACAGTGGGGAGGGGTTGGGGGGTCTGTTAAGTCAGCAAAGGCTTTGAAATGAAGAGGCACAGTTATTTATTTTTTATTCCGGTCATCTTGCTGCTGGACCTTTATACAGTGATGTTATATGGAGATATCACTGTGAAGGAGGGTGCTGACCAATCACAGCCCAGCAAATTTTCTTATCACTGTATAATATGAGAGCATTCTTACCTGAGGTGGCAAATGCAAATAAACCTTTTTAATGTGTGTTTTCCCTCTACATCTGGTGTACAATCATCAATACCACCATATATGGGCACATCCATTGCACTGCCTCCTCCCCTCATTCTTCATGTTTAACCTAGAATGACCTTTTAAAATGAGATTTGAGTGCCATCACCATAGGACCATAGGAAACATGGAGATTGGCAAAAGCATTCTCCCTGCTGGGAGACTGAATGGATGACCCTTTGAGAATTCTGAGGTTGAGTGCCAGTCAAACTCCCATGCCCTTCCCTCCCCACTGCATGTCCTTCCTGCCACCACCTGCCCTCCAAGAGGTAGCCCTGGAGAAAAACTGATACCGTAAAAAACAGACTAAGCTAATCCCAGGAGGACAGAGCACAGGCACCAGTACAAGCAGATTACTGGTCTGCAGCACCAGTGACAAACAGCAGTGTGGCAGATATGCTGGCACACACCACTGCACCCAGTGTAAGTGCATCACTGAAACAGGGCATCATACCTAGTGAAAAATATAAAACATTTAGCATGATGAAGCAACGACTCACTCAGAAAAATCCACCTAAGGACCCCTCTGCCACAGCTGGTCCAAGGGCTACCTGGAAATGCCAATGTACTACAAATGCCCCCTTTTGGTCCCATGTCCTGCAACAAGCATCATTATAATAGTGTGGGTACCCCCTGTGTTTGGAAACCTTGCAGTCAGATAGAATCACTGTAGGAATCTGTCCATTGGGGTCAGCCATCCCCAGGCACAAGAGTCCGTTCCCTGTCCAGGGTACTTTTTTACTGCCCCAGTTGCCCATTTTCGTCTCCCACATCACACTCCAAGTTCTGCTGTCTCTTCCCTCTTTCACCCTGCAATGCCCTCAGTCAGCATTAACAGGTATATTACCACAACTTTTCGGAGCACACATCTTATAAGAAAAGCGTGGCACATTTTCCCTTGAGCAACTAGCATATATTTTCCCATGCTCTCCAGACAATGAAGCCTTTCCCTTTTGGGCTCCAAGGGTCTTTTTAACCTTCACTGCTTGTTAGTGTACTACATTATATGCTTCTACTGTTGGGTGCCTTTGGCCCAGGAAGCCAATAAAACAAAACAAAGGAAAAAAACACTATGGTTCTCAAAAAAGGTGGTGGGGAAGGTTAGGGAGAAAAAGATAGCATTCTAAAAGTATAAGGAATCACAGAAAGAGAAGGACAGGGAACTGTACCAGTTAAATCAGAAGAAAGTGGGGAAGGCAGTCAAAATAGAAAAAGGCCCAAACTGAAGAATATAGCCAATTCATTTAAGGTGGATAAAACCTTTTATAGGTACATTAGTGAGCAAAGAAAGACCAAGGGAGGGACGGTGAGTCTTAAAGGTGGGTGGTGGGCAGAGGCCGACAGTGAAAAGGCAGAGATAATAGTTTTGTTCAGTATTCATAAGGGGGAGAGAACGCATTCTAAACCAAACAATAGTAGCACTCTGGATAGAAGGGTTGATACTAGTCCATTCACAGAGGAAAGTGTCCTGAAAAAAAACTACTAAAACCCAAGGTGGACAAGGCAATGGGGCATGAAGGGATTCGCCACAGAATTCTAAAGGAATGAAGGGGAGGTCCTATGACAGCACCGACTACCCTCTTTAACAAATCATGGGAGGATGGAGTGGTACTGAGGATTGGAGGAAGGCAGAGGTGATTCACCTTCACAAAAGTGGGAGCAAGGCAGAAGCAGGAAACTACAGACCTGTTAGTTTGACCTCAGTGGTAGGGAAAATGATGAAATCACTTCTAAAGGAAAGAATTATGGGGTACCTAGAGGCCAGCAGGGCACAGGACACAAGACAGCATGGATTCACGCAGGAAGGTCATGTCAGATGAATCTAATAGATTTCTTTGACTGGGTGACCAAAGTAGTAGACCAGGGAGGGGCTGTGGACATGGCCTACCTAGACTTTAGCAAGGCATTTAACACGGTCTCACACAAAAGATTAACAAGTTAGCCAGCCTGGGAGTGGATCCCAGGGTGGTAGCCTGGGTAAAATATTGGCTAGACAACAGGACACAGAGGTTAATAGTAAATGGAGTCCACTCTGAAGAAACGGAGGTTACTAGTGAGGTACCGCAGGTTCAGTACTGGGGCCGGTCCTGTTTAACGTCTTTAAAAGTGATACTGCAGAGGGACTGGAAGGAAAAGTATACTTCTTTGCAGACGACACAAAGTTCTGCAACAGGGTTGATACACAAGTGGGTGTGGAAAGGATGAAGGAACTTGGCAAGGTTGGAGGAATGGTCAAAAGTATGGCAGCTTAGATTCAATGCAAAGAAGTGCAACATAATGCACAAGGGAAACAAAAACCCAGGGGAAGTGTATACAATTGGGAGGGGGGAGGGGAGAGGTACTAAAAAAAAAAATGGAAAGGGACCTGGGGGTAGTCGTATCAGATGACCTAAAGGTGTGCAGGCAATGCGAGAAGGCAGTAAGGAGGACTGGGGAATACTGGGATGCATCAGGAGAGGCATCTCCAATAGAAAACTGGAAGTTGCCATCCCTCTGTACAGACAATTGGTGAAAACCCATCTGGAGTATTTCATGCAGTTCTGGAGACCCCATCTCTGTAAGGACAGACAGGATGGTGGCAGTCCAGAGGAGGGCAACTAAAATGGTGCATGGTCTGCACCAAAAATCATACAAAGATTAAAGAAGCTCAATATGTATACCCTCAAGGAAACGAAGGAAGAGGGAGACAGGATAGAAACTTTCAAGTACATCAAGGGAATCAACAAAGCCCAAGAGGGTAGCATCTTTCAAAAAGAGAGATGTGCAAGAACAAGGGGGCACAATCAAAATAGAGGGGATGGACTCGGGGGCAATGTGAGGAAATATTTTTTCACAGAGAGGGTGGTGGACACAAAGGAATGGCCTTCCTGTGGAGGTCATGGGGTCAAAAACAGTGGGTGAATTCAAGAATGCATGGGACAGACAAGGCAATTCTAGTGGGGGGGTAGGAGGAAGTAGGCTGTTGGTTAACTAGTATCTGCAGCTTATCCAATAGGTAGGGAAATGGGCAGACTGGGTGGGCCAAGTGGTCCTTATCTGCCAAAGTATGTTTTTAAGTTACTTCCTATAACAGAATCCAATACAATGTGCCCGCCATTTGGACAGGTATTGTTTAGACACAGGGATGTCCTCGTTCCCGGGAGCAAATTAAACAAAAAGCTGAAAGGACTTTTTGCCTTTCTTAGTGTGATCAACACAGAATCTCAGTATTCTATGTACCTCTAAAGTAAGGAGCTTCATATCACCCAGATTGGCATACTTGAGATAATAAGCAGGAAGGTATATCATTTGGTTCAGTGTAAATTCTTTTTTTTTTAATTCAATCTTTTTTTTGATATGCGAGTTCAATAACTCTACAGGCAGCATTACATCACAAGGTAATTCCAGTTAATTACATCACAGTGCATTACATGGTTTTGGCAGATAAAATGGGGTACAAAAAATAAGTTAACTTATTACATCAGTTTCCAAGAGATCATTATTACATAATTCAACACTCTGTTTCTGCACTATTCAAACCGAACCCAGCATGGCACAGTGGGTCTCCCCCACCCCTATACATACATAGATACATAGACAGTGTCAGCAGATAAGGGCCTATGGCCCACCCAGTCTGCCCATTTAAGTCTGTAAGTTCAGTTTATGTTTTCCAAGAAGTCTGTTGCCCCTTACCCTGACCTCCAGAATTCCTTTATGTCTATCCCATGCATTCTTAAATCCCGTGATTGTTTCAACCCCCACCACTTCCTCTGGCAGGGTGTTCCACTTGTCCACCACCCGTTCTGTGAAGAAATTCTTCCTCACGTTTCCTCTGAACCGTCCTCCCTCCAACTTCATCCCATGCCCTCTAGTCCTGGAACATCTTTTTCGCTTAAAAATAGTGCATTCTACAGTTTAGTTGTGTTAGAAATCAAAGAAACCCTCTGATCAGGGCCCAAATAACACTTCTAGACAAAGAAAAGAATAGGTTACAGGGTATGTAAACAGCTTAAGGAACAAAATCATAATGATCTAGTTGGTAGGATACTCATTTTTGCCATTGAACATCAAATTTCTGGACTTTATCCATCACCTTGGCGGAGAGTTGCTCAAGGGCATATATCTCCCTGGATAAAGTGAGCCAGGCTTTTTTGGTGGGAATTTTATTTGTAAACCAGTCTGGTAATAATTTTGTGGGTTGCTATTATAAATTTTGAAATTTGTTTTAAGAATTTCTTATCTATACGAAGTCAGTCTGGTTTAATAAAGGTCAGTGTGTGTGTGTGTGTGTGTGTGAACAAATCAGGGGCATCGTAGATTGCCCTCAGTTCCTCGAGGATCTCCGTCCAAAACTTGGATATCTTTGGACATGACTAAACGACATGACTGATTTGCTCCATCATCCCCACAATCCCTCCAACACTTTCCTTCCCCCAATTCTCCCATACTAACCAATAGGGCTAGGGTACGAAAGAAACTGGTTCGGAGTTTCCATGAGTATTCCCACCAGTATGGCGAGGGAAAGATTTTTAATGCTGGAAGTGCAGAATCCTTCCAGGCCTTCTCTGGTATTGGTACCTGCAGTTCTTGTTCCCATCTAAGCCTGATCAAGTTAATAGAGTCTCGATGTCTCTCATTTAAGGCCTTATATATTTTACTAATTAAGTGATCTGATGCTGTTCCTCTGATGTGTGCTTGTAGGAGCGGTATTTTTTTGGGGGGTTCTCAATCAACGCCACCAATGTCTGTTAATATGAATGAATATGCAATTTAAGATGTAAGAAAGAAATTAAATATTTATGGTGCAGATGGTATTCCCTCTGTAAAGAAACAGAGTGAAGAAGTCCTGACCCACCCACTAGCTGAAAAATGAAGGAAATTCCACATCTCTGCCATTGAGTTAGATATGGGCCTGAAGGACCTGATGGAAGGTCTGCATTGTGCTTCAATACTCCCAGGAACATTTTTTCTGGGAATGTTAAATAATCACTACTGATCTTAAGCCACGTCCTTAAGGGCTCCCTAGTGAATTTTGGATAGTTTGTTACCTGGCACTTTGGGGGTCGGGTCCCAAAAGGAGCTCCTGAGTGTTATATATATCTCCCCATGTTAATTCTAGCTGTTTCCATGGGCATCATATTGTTTGTTTATCCAGTTTAAAACCACCCTTAGGCTGTGCTGCCATCGCATATTTTCTGAGGTCAGGGAGGTTAAGTCCACCACCTTCCCTAGCCAGCTGCAGAACAGAATATCTAATTCTGGGGGGTTTTCCACCCCAAACAAAGCAAGATATTCTGTCCTACTCCTGAAAATATGTTTTAGTCAAATTAAAAGATAATGTCTGAAGGAAAAACAGAAATACGGGGGAACACATTCTGCTCAACTGCATCAATATTACTTAAACTTAGAGGGAGAGATGACCAGCAGGACAGGTTATATGCCAATTTTGGGTCAGAGGTTCAAAATTTAATAATTCTGCATGAATGGGGTTTCTTATAAGCTTTATTCTCAGATATCTCATCTCTTATGTATGCCACTTAAAGGGAATTTTTTTTTTTTTTTTAAATGGGGTGGTGGGGAATAATAAAGGAATAATGCATGACAGGGTGTGTGTCATGCTGGGATAACGCCACGCCTGGGGGGGGGGTTGGTCACGAGGCCGCAGGCCGAGTGCATCCAATGCCCCAGGCGTGTCGTCATCCTAAACGACACACACCCACACACCCTGGAGTGCATTATTCCTATTATACAATGGCTCGCTGTTACATAAAATAAAATAAAATAATTTTAAAGAGGTTTTTGTGTGGAAAAATATTTTTGGTTTTTAAGAGAAGATGAAACAATCAAAAGCTCAATAAAACAATCAATAGCTCCATAAAACAATCAAAAGCTCATCTACATGGGTTCACACTGAGGCTGAGTCTAAACCTGTGGCGTTATGCTGGGATAACGCCATAGGTCCAGCCCCGAAATGACCAGTCACAGTCCAAGATTCTTTCTTGCCATTGTATAATTATATGTTAATACCTCTGTTTTTTTGTTAATTTTATAGCATGCTAAATTACCAAATTTTTACAACTGTTTCCAGACCTCGGGTAGATTTTTGAGGCTCTGTAAGTGCCAATACGATATCTGCAAAGAGTGATATCTTCTGCCGACCACCCCCCAACGGGAGACCCTCTGTTCCCTGAGAAGATGCGATGGCCAGGGGTTCAAGATCTAAAGCAAACAACATTGGGGGCATCGGGCATCCCTGGTGCATGCCCTTGGAGAGTTGAAATACACAAGAGGGGGACCCCATCCACCTTAACATTTGCTTTAAGGGAGGCATATGTTTTTTGTAATTGTTTTACAAATTGTTCCAGGAATCCAAAGTGCTCCAGGGTCTGCCATAAAAATGGCCAGCTGACCCAGTCAAACGCAGTTCAGTGTAAATTTTGACACCACCTTCAACAGAAATTTAGAAGACTTACACAAAATCAAACAGAGGTTTATGTATAAGAGCCTGAGGCTTGGAAATCCTTCAAAGATCACTACAACTAAAAATAGCATTTTCCATGATAGGAAACTTAAGCCACAACTTATGGTAGGCTCAAAGAGAGCATGTCAATTTTTGAAGAATGAAATTCAAATACCAAGGTGAGACTGGATTATGGACAGTAGGTTTCACATGAAGAATACCTCTCAGAAACAATGTGACACCCATACCTGGGCAATTTTACAACCATCAACTGGGGCATGGAAAGCAGATTTAGCCACCAAATGCACCTTAATAGAATACTGCAGTCCAGCATCAGACAGGGAAAGCAAATATTCCAGCACAGAATTCAGAGCAAAGTGAAATGCTTCCATTTCAGTAAAATAATATGTCAGGTAGAAGACCTACTAGCTACAGTACAGGCAAGACATCGGCAACTGTAGGGGATACCCTAAAATGTTCAGCTGCTATGTTTTCAGGAACCATGCATGAATGTGCGCGGGGACTTCAGGTCTGGATGGAGCAGGGATCCTTTCCTATGACAAAAGACCGTGATCCAGAGAGAGGGACAGGATGCTTCATGCCAGATCCTGAAGGAGTGGAAATCATCTGTTGAGGCCAGAAATGGAGCAGTGATGAGTGGCACTCTCCACCCGCAGCTTGAGCAGAATCCTCTGTATTAGAGGAAGTGGGGGAAATGTGTATAGCAGTTTCCCTTTCCAAGACGGTGACAACACGTCTTGTCCAAAAACTCCAGAACATGGGGCAAGTGAGCAGAAACATGGCAGTTTTGCATTCTGTGGGGATGCAGAATGGTCCAGCTCTGGAGGACACCATCTTTTAAAGAGGCAGTTTACCATGGAGGTCAGCAGTTCTCATTCATGAACCATGGATTGGAACCTGCTTAATCTGTCTGCCAAGACATTTTTGGAGACCTGGGAGAAAAAGCAGAGAACTGAAGGTCATGAGACAGCATCCAGTACCATACTTTCATTGCTTCCCTGCATAGAGGATAAGAGAGAGTGCCCCCTTGTTTGTTGATGTAATGCATCACACTGACCCTGTCTGTCTGGATTAGCAGAAGACAGGGGCAGAAATGATTCTCAAAGGCCTGGAGAAAGTACAGCACAGCCCATACTTCATTTTCAGGATATTTGTATGCAGCCTGGCGTCCACTTTGGTTGATGACCCTGCGTCTGATAAGGGCTGAGATGGGCACCCCACCTGGAATCTAAGGCATCCATGGTGAGCATCTCTACAGGAACTGGTACAAGGAATGGAACGCCCTTCAGTGGGGTGTCACATCCATCTACAAAAACTGTGCTATGTGAAAAGGAGATGCGACAAGAAATTAAGATTACATACCCCCCCTTAATTGCTGATCTTCTGAAATGTCATCACCATTGAGTTACACTAGTGGGTCCTAGTCAGAGGCACTAGGAACCAGTGAAAGCTAGAACTTTTTAGGAGGGCTGGTGCCAAGGTAAGCTGCGTACATGCACAGCACTGCCAGACTGGCTAACACTGCATGACTTACCTCAGCACAAGCCCTCAAGCGCATCGGTATTTTTATTTATTTTAATTTTTTACTGAAGAGGGGCAGCATAACCCAAGTACGTAAACACTTAACCTAAAGGTGCAAGAGACCACTGGTGATCCTTAAAAGAAGGGTTAGCAATCCAGCAACAGTGTCTTCATAGCCCAAACAAGGAACAAGAGGCTGAAGACAAACATACTGGAGTGAGTGTGGGCGATGGTGGGTGGGTGTGTGAATCAATGGAGAAGACATACCTAAAAGAAGATAAACAATTATGGTTAGTACATAATTATATCTTCCAGGAATTATTCTTCACCACTGATTCACACCAGTGGGTCAGAGTACCAAGCTCAGACAAAATTCCCTGGACTAAGGTAGCAGGTGGCAAACGGATCACACTGGACACAAGTCCATTCAGAACTGTCCTGCCAATGGTGGCATGGTGCCTGGCCAGAACATGAAGGGCACAATGCTTAAAGGTTTGCACTGCGCGGCAAGTAACAGCTCTGCAAATACCACAAATATGAACAGAGCAAATCTCTGCCAGGGACATGGCAACTGCTTTAGTGGAGTAGGCATGTGCTTGACCCGAGCCATAGCATTGCAGTGGCATAGGCGGCTCACAACCCAGGCAGAAATACACTTGCTTGTCACAGGCTGTCCATTTCGACTGAGATCAAAAGAGACAATGAGCTGTTTGGATTGCCTGAAGTCCTTAGTTCTGACCAGGTAAAACATAAGGACCCTCTAAACATCCCAAGAATGTAAAATCCATTCTGAAAGTTGGTATGCAGCAAAGAGGTTGATACAGATGGAAGTTCAACACCACTTCTGGTAGAAACTTGAGGTGTGTGTGGAGAACTACCTTGTCCTTGTGGAAAACAGTACATGGAGTATCTATGACCAAGACATGGATTTCAGACACACTGTGAGAATTGATGTGTGGCCACTAAAATGCTGCTTTCCAAGTCACAAACTCACTCACAGGTCACAAGTGGCTCAAAGGTTTGTGAGTGAGCATATCCAGCACAAGGCTGATATTTCAGACAGTTGCCAACTTTCTTATGAGAGCCTTGTTTAAGTTACCCTTAAGGAACCTGTTGAATAGTGGCAGCTGTACCAGGTAGGGAGCACAGACAGGCTTGTCGTATGCAGAAACATCACACAGGTGGACCTTAACTGAGGAATACTGTAGACCAGCATCACAAAGGTCCAGCAATAGCTGGCCCGGTGGCGCTGAGGGTTGAGGTGCTGGACGCCACACTTGACACGCCGCGACCCGGTTCGAACGGACTTGGGCCGCTGGGGTCGGCAGGGGAAAGAGGATTGAGCGCCCCATGGATGCTCTCCTCCTTGGGAGGGGTACTGGGTGTTCATACACTGCCGCCCAGGAGAGCCGTGGAAGCACCAACTCGGGCAATGGCAGCTCCCATTGGGGAGCAGGGAGGGAGGACGCCATGTGGCACTTGGCAGGCGTGGCGTGAAGCACGTCACTACTCGAGCCAAGGCCCTCAGTGGGAGGAGGGGAGGCACAGAAAAACTGGAAAATAAACCGCGGCATTCTGGATGACTGCCGCTCCAGCCACCCAGTCTGCAACCACGGGCAGACCCCACTGTGCAAGGTGCTCCACGGGAGGAAGGAGGCAGGTAAGAGTCACCAGAGAGGCACTCTAGGGGCAGACTCAGTGGGGACTGAAGGGCACTGAGCTAGACCGAAGGAGAAGAGTGGCGAGGGCGACCAGGAGGGGATAAAAAGAGATTTCAAAAAAAAGAAAGGTCCAGCAAGTACACAAGAAGCCAGAATTGAGGGTACCCAAAAGAGTCTATGCAGTTTCTGGAACACCAGATGGAAACACTTTCCTATCTTTTGGCAGAGAGCAGCAAGAGGAAAGAGGCAGCTGCTGGAACTCTATTACTAGGACCTTCAATTAGGGTTAAAAAACAAAAACAAAACAAGAGTTGGTGTGCTTGTTAGGTGGGGGAAGGGAACTTGCCCGTGCATTAGCTAGGCGAAAAGTAGAGCTATAAATTAGGGTGCAGCTTAGGAAGCAGAAAGCCAGGTGTTTGCATTTAAAACTTCCCTAGTTAACTTTTGTCAGTGAGCAGCAAGAGGAAGGAGGCAGCTGCTAGAACTCTACTACAGGGACTACATGGCCCTCCCTCCCACCGACAGTTGGCCAGATCCACTTTTACAGGCACTGGATTTGACTTGAGAACAGGAACTTCCTGTTTGGGAGCAGGAAGTGAGTGATCACAGAGGCACAAAAGACTCATCATAGAAAGAAAAGAATAGCTCTCCCTCACCCCCTAGCTGTTGGAGGTCTGTCTCAAAGCAAGTAAGGAGACTACTGAGGAATACAGGAACTTCCTGTCCCAGAACAGGAAGGTCAGGAGCTGTAAGGGCACAGAGGCAGTAAGGAGAGAAAAAACAAACAAAAAAGTAAACGGAGAGGAAAGAGTAAGCATACTAAACAGTCAAGGGGCCACAAGTAAGACATGATGGGTGTGGTGCAGTGGTTGTGGAGCGGCAGTCTTCTGGGAGACATTCTGAAAGATGTGGTGATGTCTCGACAGGTGCATCTCTGAGCCGAGGAAGGAGGTTGCTCGTCTCCAAGCTGAGTTGGCCAGGATTCAGGGGACCTCCTCTCTCACCCAGGGAACACCAGGGCTGCCGCCATTGCCTCAGAAGTTGCCAAGAAAGAAAAGTGGTTGGACCACGGTGGGCTCAGGGAGGGTGAGGGTGGCGGAACAGAGGCACATCCCTCCAGTTGTACCTCTTCAAAACTCATATGCCGTTCTGGCAGAGTGGGGTTCCTCTATGGAGGCACCCATGGTGGAGACCAAGAAGGATGCTGGGAACCTCCACAAAGGAGACCTACAGTAGGGTGGCACGGAATCCACCAGGGGAAGGAAACTCCTGGTGGAAGACCATCGTTGGGGGTAGAACTGAAGGAGAGAGAGGAGAGGGAGGTGAGGTGCCTGCCTAGTGCCATGGCTTGGAGGGAGACAGGAAGCAAATCCTCAAGATTGCGAGAGCAACTGCACAGAGGATGGAGCTGGACATCACTGTACACCTAAAGAGACAAATGACCTGGCAAAGAATGGGATCAGAGCAGTGCAGGGGGAAGTTTGTGGAGCTGGGGAGGGGTCTTAGACAAGTAGCATGCAAGGTAGCCTTCTCGGAGGTGCATGGGTGAGGCTAGGGTGCTCCACACTATGGGATTCAATCAATGGTTGAAAAGCTGGTGCCAAGCTCAGTGTTTTGGCTTCTTTGGGATCTGGGGGTCCACCTGGAAGGATACAGTCCCATACTGGTGTGATGGTCTGCTCCAGGAGGGGAACCAGGATCCTAGGTGATAGGTTTAAATGCTTCATTGACAAGCATTTAAACTAGCCAAGGGGTGAGGCACTGAAAAGAAGCAGGAAAATCCCCCCAAAAACAAACAAACAGGGTAGTTAGTGAGATAAACACCAAAATAGAGAAGTCGATAGGGAGATGGGCAGGGGTAAATGGCGCTAAGTACAGGGATGGGGCTAAAAGGGGTAAGGCCATCAAAAAGTGGAGGGCAATGAGTACAAATGCCAGTAGAGTGGGTAACAAGCTCACTAAACTAGTGGCCTTGATGGAAGAGGGACGCCTGGATATTGTGGTAGTCACAAACATGGTACACAGAGAACCATGACTGGGATGTCAACATACCAGGATTCACAATCTACAGGAGGGACAGGGAGGGTTGAAGAAGGGGAGGAGGAGGAGGAGAAGCTCTCTATGTAAGGGAAGGGATCAAAGCAATGGGACATAGGGAGACGAGGAGGCACTGTGGGTCACCTTGGTGATAGGAAATCTCACAATCTGCATGGGGGTTGTATACAGACCCCTGTCTCAGGGGAAGAAAATGAACAAGGAAATGATAGAAGGCATCCTTAGGAAGGCAGAAAAAGGGGAGATATTGTTGATGGGGGACCTGAATATGCCAGATGTTAACTGGAGCATCTTTGCTGCAGCCACATCCAACAGCAAGGTCATTCTTGATGCCATACAGCGGGCATGCCTCAGATATCTAGTGTTGGAACCCACTCGGGAGGGAGCAATCAGACCTGGTACTCTCAAATGGGGATGGAGGATCTCAGATTTAGAAGTGGGCAGTCATCTGGGAACAAGTTACCAAACAGTGTGGTTCATGATAAACACAGCCGTAGAGTCAAGCCATACAAAGGTGAGGGTACTGGACTTTAGGAGGGCTGACGTTGGTAAAATGGGATAGCGCCTCAGAAAAGCACTAGCAAACGGACAAGGAGAGGTGGAGGAATAATGGGGAAACATCAAAACTGCCATCACAGAGGCAAAAAGCCTTTGCCTGAAGCAAATAAACAAAACTAAGGAAAAAAAAAACACTATAGTTCTCAAAAGGGGTGGTGGGGAAAGTTAGGGAGAAAGATAGCATTCAGGAAGTACAAGAAAACCAAAGGAGCAGGACAAAGAGCTGTACCAGTTAAAGCAGAAGGAAGCGGGGAAGCCAGTCAAAATAGCAAAGTCCCAAACCAAGGAAAAGATAGCGAACTCTGTTAAGAAAGGGAATAAAACCTTTTATATGTACGTTAGGGAGTGAAGAAAGTCCAAGGGAGGGATACTGAAGCTTAATAAAGGGGAGGGTGGGTGCACACAGGGCGACAGTGAAAAAGCAGGGATACTTAACATATACTTCTGCTCAGTATTCACAAAAGAAAATGGGGGTACCTAATCCAATCTAAAGAAGCACTCTGGATTGGGGGGGGGGGGGCGCGATACCAGTCCATTCACAAAAGAAAGGGTTCTGAAAGTACTCCTAAAACTGAAGGTAGAAAAGCAATGGGACTTGACAGTATTTACCCCAGAATTCTAAAAGAACTAAGGGGAGAACTAGTGACACCAGTGACTACCCTTTTTAACAAATCATGGGAGGATGGTGTGGTACCCAAAGACTGGAAGAGGGTGGATGCGATTCCCCTTGACTAAAGTGGAAGCAAAGCAGAGACAGTAAACTACAGACCTGTTAGTTTGACCGCAGTGGTAGGGAAAATGATGGAATCACTTCTGAAAGAAAGACTTGTTGAGTACCTAGAGGCCAGCGGGGCACGGGACCCAAAGCAGCATGGATTCACAGTGGGAAGGTCATGTCAAATAAACTACTAGATTTTTTGACTGGGTGACCGAAGTAGTAGGCCAGGGAGGAGCTGTGAGCATGGCCTACCTAGACTTTAGCAAGGCACTTTACAGAGTTCCACACAAAAGATTAATGAACAAGTTAGCCAACCTGGAAGTGGGTCCTAGGGTGGTAACCTGGGTAAAAAATTGTCTGGACAACAGGAAACAGAGTCCACTCTGAAGAAAGGGGGGTTATTAGTGGGGGTACCACAGGGTTCAGTACTGGGACCGGTCCTTTTTTAATGACTTTATAAGTGACATTGCATAGGAACTGGAAGGAAAAGTATGCCTCTCTGCAGATGACAAAAATCTGCAACAGAGCTAATATACAAGGAGGGTGGAAAGGGTGAAAAGGGACTTGGCAAGGTTGGAGGAATGGTCAAAGGTATGGCAGCTTAGAACCAATGCAAAAAAGTGCAATGTAATGCACCTGGAAACAAAAACCCAGGGTAAAAGTACACAATGGGGGGGAGGGGTTTACTAACAACAAAAAAAAAATGGAAAGGGACCTGGGGGGGTAGTCATATCAGATGACCTAAAGGTAAGCAAGCAATGTGAGTAGGCAGTAAGGAGGGCTGGGGGGATACTGGGTTGTTTAGGTAGAGGCATCACCAGTAGAAAACAGGAAGTTGTTATCCCTCTGAGCATACAGTTGGTGAGACCCCATCTGGAGTACTGTGTGCAGTTTGGAGACCCCATCTCTGTAAGGACAGACAGGATGGAGGCAGTCCAGAGGAGGGCAACCGAAATGGTGCGGGGTCTGCACCAGAAGCCATACAAAGAGAGACTAAAGGGGCTTAATATGTATACCCTCAAAGAAAGGAGGGAGAGGAGGGACATAATAGAAACTTTCAAGTATCTCAAGGGAATCAACTGCATCCAAGAGGGTAGCATCTTTCAGAAAAACAAATGTACAAGAACAAGGGGGCACAATTTGAAGATTGAGGGAGGACAGTTCAGGGACAACGTGAGTAAGTAATTTTTCACTGAGAGGGTGGTGGACACATGGAATAGCCTTCCTGAGGAGGTTGTGGGGTCATTCAGTAATGCATGGGACAGACCTAAGGCAATTCTGGTGGGGGTTAGGAAGAAGTAGACTGTTGCTTAACTAGGATCTGCAGCTTATCCAATAGGTAAGGAAATCGGCAGACGGGGTGGGCCAAGCAGTCCTTGTCTGCCATCGAAGTCTGTGTTTTATTTAGCTGTGTAAGTCATTCTAGTGGAAGGTTAATGGCAGCCAAAAACTGTTTCAGAGGCCCTCAGAGATACCTTTTACCCATTAATGTATATCCCTTCACAAGCCAGGCCTGAAGGTAAAGGGAGAACAGGTTGGGATGGACCAGATGACCCTATGTAACTAAGTTCATCCTGAGTGGAAGAATACTCTGTTTGCTGACTTACTGTATCTGTCAAGACTAGCAGGAAGTGACAACCATCATCCTGCCCCCATGCGCCTCCAATTTGAGCAAGACCCTCCACACTAGAAGGATTGGTGGGAATGCATACACAAATAGATTTCGCCACTGTAGTCTGAATGCATCCTGACAGATAATGCTATGACCTGGATTTCTGGAGCAGAATTGAGGAAGTTTGGCATTGAGTGGGGATGTAAAATGGTCCACATCTTGAATAGCCTGCTCAAACAGCAATCTCGCGATGTCTGGAGTTAGAGAGGCCACATGTGAGCACCGGCCTTTGTTCGGCTGAATTTGTCTGTGTAACCCCCCTACAAATGGGAGTTCCTGAAAAGTCTTCATTGAGTCTACCTAAATGCTCACTGCCAGGCTGGTGTTCTGCGTTTTAGCAGTTTAAATGTATTGCCAGAGTGTGCCTGTATACCGTCTCTTTAAGAGCTGCCTGGATTTCAGTCATAATTAATCTGAGAGGGAGCTCTGTTAGACGATGTACTTGTTTGTTGATCATCTGTTAGAGTAGTAATAATATTACAGTTTGTTTTAACCTGCCTTCTCTGCAGCATGGACAGTTCTGTGTTTCCATCATCTTGGTCCTGGACTGCAGAATGGGCCAAACAGTACATTTGGGTCTCTAAAATGGAGCCTGCCTACACGGCCTTGGTGGGGCCAACACTTGTAGAAATTGTAGTTTTGGGCTTTTGGCACCTAAAATAACCTGGAGGGGAGCCCTTGTTTTGACTGACAGACCGATCAGCCAACCGAACCTTTTGGATCTTGGGGAAAGTCCCACAATGCTTGCAGTTTCAGTTAGATCTGAGTTGGGAAGTGAAGAAGTAACCACTCAAGAAAGAGCAGCAATCCATAGTGAATTTGCGCAGGAGAACTGTGGAAAGGCCCGAGTTTGGCCTGCATGTCTGCCTGCTGCTCCTGAGAGGGAACTACAGGTTACTCACCTGTAACAGGAGTTCTAGGAATGGTATATGTTGTTCATCCACACTGTCTGGCAGGTATCCTTGCCGCTTTAAATCTTGCCGGAAGGTCTTCAAGCTGGCTCCTCCCACCCACCCGGGTGGTAAAACTCTCAGCTGAGCCCCATGACGCCAGATCTGGCCCGCTGGAAGCTCAGGTTGTGCATCGGGCTTAGGAGATCGGGGTCATGGGATGAATAACATATACCATCTCTAGAACTCCTGTTACAGGTGAGTAACCTGTATTTAGGGACATGGATATGTTGTTCATCCACACTGTCTGGCAGACTCCTAGCAGTTCTCCGGGAGGAGGGAGGCAAGGCGCACACCCCCCTACTTAGGGAATAGAGACTGGAGAACCGAGGCCCCAAAACCAGCATCCCGGCGTGACTCAAGGTCGATGTGGTAATGGGTGATGAAGGTGTGTGCCGACTTCTAGGTAGCAGCCCTGCAGATTTCCTGGATAGGGACGTCCCTGGAAGCAGCCACCGATGCAGCTGTATGGCGGGTAGAATGAGCTCTTATCCCTCTGGGAGGCTCCATACCCGCCAACTTATAGCAGAGATCTATGCAGGAGGTGACCCACCTGCTTATCATCCGCTTGGCTGCAGGTCTGCCAGGTGCGGCTTCAGCGCACGTGACAAACAGCTGGCGAACCTCTCTCCGATTTCAGCCGCAGGCCTTATAGTAAGCGAGCGCCTTCTAGGGTCCAGAGTATGGAGCCTATATTCGCCTCCGGAGGTGTGATTGGGTAGAACACGACAGAGTCAACACCTGGTTAAGGTGAAACTCACACCACCTTCGGAAGGAATTTCGGTGGGGGCGAGGACAACCTTTGCCCTGTGGAAGACCAGGTAAGGAGACTTGATGCAGAGCGCCTGGAGCCTTCCCATCCTTCTGGCTGACGGATAGCCACCAAGAAGGCAGTCTTCCACAACAGGTGAGAGAGTTCACACCTGTGCATTGGTTCAATGGCTTGCCCATGAGCTTTGCCAGTACCAGCAGTAGATCCCACGGAGGTGGAGGTTCTCGCACCGAGGGGATATGTGATCAAGGCCTTGAAAACGCCAGACCACCTCTTCTGCACCACCGACTGCTTCCCGCCCGTGCCCGGTAAGCAGAGATGGCTGCTAGGTGCACCTTAAGGGTCGCCAACCTAAGCCCTTGCTGAGAAAGGGACCAAAGGTAGTCCAATATGCTCGCCAAGGAACAGGAGGAAGGGTCAAGGCCCTTGCTCAGGCACCAAATGGAAAATCTCTTCCATTTGAAGGCGAGCATTTTCTGGTCAACTCCATGGGACGCCTCAACTACGCTGAGGACCTCGCCGGAAAGACCCAAGGCCTGGAACTCTAGCTGCTCAAGAACCAGGCCGTCAGGTGCAGGGATTGAAGGTCCAGATGGAACATCTTCCCCTGATTGACTGAGAGCAGGTCCGGGTGAGCTGGAAGCTGCCTCGGGAGCCTGGAGCTGAGGCTGAGGAGATCTGGGTACCAGTACTGGTGGGGCCAGTCTGGGACTATCAGAATCACCTGCGCCTTGTCCCTCCTTGCTTTGAGAAGCACCTTGTGCATCAAGTGGAACGGGGGAAAGGCGTAGAAGAGGCCCGGGGTCCACGGCCTCGAGAAGGCATCCCCCTGCAGCGAGCCCTGCTGAGGGGGCCGGGCATGGAACAGCCTCAGCTTGGCATTCTCCCTAGAGGCAAACAGGTCCACCTGAGGTGTGCTCCAATGGGAGAATAGATCTTGTACTACCTCCGGCAGGAGAGACCACTCGTGGGACGCAGCCCTATCCGCTTAGGGCATCGGCCAGGGTGTTGGAGGCCCTGCCACGTGAATGGCTAGGAGATCCACCTCCAGGCTGCGCACGAGTGACCAGATGCGGGGAGCTTCCTTGCATAGAAGCATGGAGCGCGTCCCGCCCTGGTGGTTTAGATAGTACATGGTCGTGGTATTGTCCGTCTGGACCCGGACCACTTGACCCTGAAGAAACAGAGCAAAGGCTGACCGCTTGGAGCTCCAGCAGGTTGATGTGGCATCGGGACTCCCTCGGGGACCAGAGGCCGTGCGCTCAGTGTTCCCCCAGATGGGCACCCCAACCCATCAGAGAGGCATCGGTCGATAGAGAGACTGTCGGCTCGGGGCGGACAAACGGGATGCCCTCCTGCAGATGAACTGGAACGGTCCACCACTGGAGAGCGTTCCACATCCCCTGGGTCACCGTCACTAGCTGGTCCAATGGATCGCAGCGTTGGGACCACTCACTGGCCAGCCCCCACTGAAGGGGGCGCATGTTCCAGCGGGCTCAACGGACCACGCTGGTACAGGCCACCATGAGACCCAGGAGGCGCAGGAATACCCAGGCAGGGCGCGATTGCCCAACCAGAAATGATTGGGCAAAGGAGGAAAGAACCTCAGCCCTGTCCACCAGGAGCCGTGTTCTGGCTCGAAGAAAGTCGAGCTCTGCCCCGATGAAAAGAATCACCTGCTTTGGCCAGAGTTCCGACTTGGCCTCGTTGATGAGGAGGCCGGCCCGAGAGCAAACCTGGAGGGCCAGATCTCTGGACCGCTCCACCTCCTGTCTAAAGGGGGCTGCTATCAGCCAATCATCCAGGTAAGGGTAAACCCGGACCCCTCGGCGCTGCAAGAATGCTGTCACCACTGCCATGCATTTGGTGAAGACCCTGGGAGCTGGAGATAAGCCGAAGGGCATGGCTTGGAACTCAAAGGGATCCCTCCGCTCGAAAGCGAAGGAACCTCTGATGTGACGGATGGATAGGGACGTGAAAGAACGCGTCCTGCAGGTCCACAGAGCAGAACCACACGCCGTGTTCCAAGGATGGTATACTGAGCCAGAGTGACCATCCTGAAGGTTCGAGACCTTGTGAACTTGTTTAGGTCGTGTAGGTCGAGAATGGGGCACCAGCCCCCCCGTCCGTTTCGGAACCAGGAAGTACCTGGACACGAACCCTGGGTCTGAGGGAGGGTCCGCCACCTCTCTGATCACCTCCTTCTCGAGGAGGAGAGCGATGTTGGCTCGGTGAGCCGACAGCGAGGCTTCGGACCCCGAGGTGCGACGGCTCTGAAGGGTGGGGCCTGCTCGAACTCCAGAGTCAGGCCCTTTCCCACCACCTCCAACACCCACCGGTCTGTGGTGATAACGGACCAGGCGGAAAGAAAGTGATGGCCGCTTCACTGGGGCACCTGGGGTGAGGCAATGGGGTTGGGGTGACAACCCTCAACCCGTCACTGGGCAGGCTTGGAGGAAGGACTGGCCAAGGGACCTCCAGGGCCTTTACCTCCCTGCTTCCTGGAGGAGGAAGCCGAGGGCTTGGGTTTGGGATGCCAAGCTCGAGCCTGCTGGCCCTGACGTTGCTGGGCCGGACATGTCATGGGCGCAGAGGGACGAAAGGGCTTAGGCTGTGGTCTGCGGCCTTTGTCCTTCTGTGCGGATGAGACAGAGTCCAAGGTAGCATTGGACTTCTCGATCCTCTGCAGGTGACCTTCCACCCCAGGGCCGAAGAGGTCGGTCCCCAGGAAGGGGACATCCGCCAACTTGTGCTGGGTATCCAAAGTGAAGGTGGATATCCTCAGCCATGCCCAACGGCGCATAGCCACTGCGGCCGCTACTGACCTGGCACATGAGTCTCCAATGTCCAGAGCAGTCTGAAGCTGCTGTTTGACCACTGCCCTGCCCTGGTCCCGCACCTGCCTAACCGTGGTCTGCAGGTCAGCTGGGAGATGAGGGACTACCTCGTTCTAGAGCCCAACAGGGCATGGGAGAAATGTGCCATAAGATCGGCCGAGCTGGCCTGATGAAGGCCAAGGGAGGACGCAGCGGACTTTTCGCCCGCATAGTCCTATTTCTTGACCTTGTCGGAGGTTTGTCCATGTCCCTAGCATTTCTGGATCGCCGAAAACGCTGTCGGTAACTAACCCTCGGCCGAGGGATGTTCGAGAAACTGAAAGGGAACCGGTAGGGACCGTGATACTTCCTGGCCATCCTGGCTGAAGGCACAGGGCAGGAAGCAGGGCGCTGCCAGAGCTCCAAGGCCGGGCCCACAATGGCCTCGGCCACAGGAAAGGCCTCCGTAGGGGAATCCCCGCGGTCCAATATCTCCATGAGGGGATACTTGGCCCGCTTGGATACGGGCTCGAGCTGCATCCTGGTGGACTCAGAGATGAGCCTGAGCAAACCCAGGAAGGACGAAGGGCTGTCGTCCAGCGACTGACCTCCAGAGGACTCCAAATCCACTTGCCTGGAGAAAAGGAGGAATCGCCGCCGACTCCAGAAGAGTCCGCAAAGAGCTGCTCGGCTCCAAGCCACCCTCCACCCGCCGAGGGCGATCGGGAGTGAGGGTGACAGACAGCCTATGGGCAGACCCTGAGCCGACCGAGAGTTTTGGTCGGAGCCCCAAACAGCGGCTGTGGAGGTGGAGGTTCCACCGAATCGTGGAGCAGCTGGTTTTGGCCGAACAACCGGCCTGGGAACAGGCTCCTCGGGTAAGACGAGGGGTTGTTTCGGCTGCTCCGGTGACAGCCACTTAATGGCTGGGGAAGGCATCGGCTTGTTCCCGGTCAGAAGGAGCTGTTGCCACACGAGGTCCTCGTATCGTCGATGTAAATTTTTTTTTTTCTACTTATTTTTTATCCACTCCTTACTATCCCTTCCAATCACCACTCCTTCCGTCCTACAAAGAGTGACGGCCCCCACCTCTGCCGACCAGCTTGGTCTGCCCCTAGAGTGCCACACTGCCATTGGGGGCACCTTGATGGCCCAGATTATCCCCGGTGGGGCGAGGAGAGATCCCCCCCTTCCCCCTGCGGCAGCTGCACATTGGGGTCTGCCCCTGGTCTCAGGGTGGTAAGTCCGGCTCCGGAGGACTTCATCTAGGCGACCGGAGGGCATTTTCCTCAGAGTTGTCTTCCCCTAACCCCGCCCTCTGAGACGCTCGGGCGAGAGTCTGCGTGCTGACACACGCCTTTCTCGCGCCCACTGGCATACCTTCTCCCCGGCTCTGACAGACGGAGCCACCGTGTCCTTTCGGAGTCGGTGCATCCACTGACCTCTCAGGATGTCAGGCGCCCAAGCGCACTCTCGTATCCTCACCCGAGGAGAGAGTATATCCATCGACGCTTCTATCCTCGCCGGCCTCGACGACCAGGTCCGCTCCAGAACCCGGTCGCCGCGAGATCGCCGGCGTAACTTATGTCGAGCCCCCGTCCGAGGAGGACGAGGACGACGGGCGGCGCTGCCATCATGGGTGCCGAGACCGAGACCGCCCATGACGGGCGGGATCGGCTGGACTCATGGGAAGTCCGAGACCAAGAACCTCGGCCTTCAGAGGATGGTGGTGCGGAGGGGACGGTGAACCCGCCCTCGGCTTGAGGTTCACCCGAGGGCCCGGAACCGGAGGCACTGGCAAGCCCATGGGATCCTCAACTCCCACCGGGGGAACCGTGAGAGGATTTTCGGCTTCGCAGGTCGACAACCCGTCCAACGGGTCGAGAAAGATCTCGACTGCATCGACGGGAGTCTCAGTCAACTGACCTGATGGGGACACCGTGAGACCAGTGGCAAAGCCGAACGATCGACCGAAGTCGATGGCCGACAACCCGGGGAGAGGGACCTTTCCCGCTCCCAAGAGCGTCGACGGAGGGACTTACCTTGTCTTTCTTCTTGGACCGAGAAGAAGGTCCAGCAGACGTTGGTCCCTCTCCTCTAGTGGAGAGGGACAGACAAAGCTCCTTAAAGGAAGCTGTATAAGAGGAACCCAGGAGAGGGATAAATGCCGCAGTCGAGGAAGATGCAGCGCACCGCTTCCTCTTCGAGGGCGATCATCTGCTCTAGCTGATCCGCCGAGCCCCGGCGCGAAACCGCCGACGACCTCTTTGACTTCACTGAGGAAAACGCTTCGTCGGGCGCCCAGTTGTAAACGGGCAGCACGGTCTTCGAGGACATAGGCTGAGAAGGAAGAGCACAGGTCGCAAGCCTGGGTCGTGCTCAAGGCCCAAACAGTAGACACACGTGAGTGCGGATCCGCCCGAGACATCTTCTGACCGCAAGGGCATCTCCGAAAACTGGGAGTCGATGTGTCCATCGCAGTCATGGGATAGAAGACCGAAGTCTATAATGCAAAAAACTTTTAAATTCAGAAAACCGAAGAATTAGTAACCAGTCTTGTATGCAGAGCGTTAAGGAGGGAACCTGAGCTTCCAAGCGGTAAGGAAGATCTGGCGTCATGGGGCGAAGCCGAGAGTTTTACCACCCAGGTGGGTGGGAGGAGCCAGCTTGAAGACCTTCCGGCAAGATTTAAAGCAGCAAGGATACCTGCCAGACAGTGTGGATGAACAACATATCCATGTCCCTAGAACTTGTGTTTTTTTTTGGACCGAATCCGAATTTGTAGAGCGAATTAAGCCGCTGAATTGTGACCAGGCTTTAACCAGAAAAAGACCGAAGATTTGCTGAATGCAATCGCCCTGCCAGGTCTTCCAGCTACCTCTCAACTCCCGGATTGTGCAGAGACTAATTGTGACCAGAGAGCCATTTGCCTGGTAAAGTGGAATTTCTTTACATGTGAATGCACTGTGTGCTTACAGTGGGTCGTGATTTGGTTCCCCACTGTGTCTCTGAACTGTGAATTGCTTGCTGGAGGCTGTATCCAACTCCACGGACTGAATCCGTATCCATTTCCATTTGCCTGGGCCCTGCTACACTGGCCCAGCCAGAATACCTGCTACGCAGAGAAAGTCATAGACGAGAGACCAGCCTGGGGATCAGCCCCCTGCTTAACACCTTGAACAGGAACGATGCCTCACCTTGGTGATTCGTTTGGGCCCTGCTTCTCTGGGTGCTCCAGCTCAATAGCCTGCAGTCTCAGTTTTGTCCTGCCTGAGTCCAGTAATGGGTATTGTGAGTAAACTTCAGAGTAGCTCCCTGCAACAACAGCTAAATCTAAAAGTTTTGCCATCTGATTGTCTTGTTGCCTTTTCTTTCATGAACTGAGCCCTCCGGCTCCGGATTACAAATAATGTGTGTTGTTCATGTTGCTTTCTTCCATCACAGGGACCCAACCAGCTGCAAAGTTCCTGGTAGCCCACTGTTTTCCTACCTGGGTACCCAGAGTGTGTGACTGTATAGGGACTCTGAACTGCATGCATAACTGTCTGATTATTATAGCTTTTAAGCAAATCAACCTGATTATGCCCCTCCCTTGTTCAAGCCCCCTGAATAAATCAGATTTAACTTTGTTTGCATTTAACCTGACTGTGGTTCCACTTTGTGCCAAAAGTATTGTACTGTTGCTATTTGTTGTGCTTAACCTTGTTTTACAGGGGGTCCCCAGGGTCAAGCTAGAGGAACCAGCCCTGGTTGTAAGTGCAAACAGTGTGGGTAATTGCCTGGTGAATAAGGGTCATTGTGAAAGTAATTATTATTGTATATTGTTCAGGACACTAGAAGGAAAAGAGAGGTGTTCGGTGTTACAGTGTCCCAGAGGGCTGTGCCGAGGTTAGCTTGACCACCAACAACCCTGACCTCCGGGTAAAGGCACCTGTTTCATTACCCAGACCCCTTAACCTGCTAGTAGCCAAGCAGGCAGGGGTAGTAGCCCTTGGGATAGTGCCACCTAGGGGTTACATCTGCTAGACTGTTCTGGATTCCTGACAGATGGCTCTGGGGAAGGATCTCCTGCTCCAGGCACCACTTCCACACTGTCACTGCTTCCCTGCCGGGAGGGTAAGAGTATGCTACTCCTGGTTAGATGTAAAACATCAGACTTTGTGCCTGTCTGGAGGAAGACTTTTGTGGGTGACTAGAGCCACTGGTGCTCGTAGGCCACCACAAAACAGCTTGCATCTCCAGAACACTGCTGTGGAGATAAGGCACTGATGAGTCCCACACACCATGTGTTTGGAGACCCTGACAGTGAGCCCCCCCCCCCCAATCTCAGCAGGGAGGCATCGACAGTGAGAGTCACCCAAGGCTCCAGCTGGGAGAAGGGAGAGCCCCAGAGGAGACTGTCTTACACTAATCATGTAAGTGACTGAACCAGGGACTTGGACTGGTCACCGGAATGAGTTAAGTCTGAGGATGTGACGCTTGTGACCACTGTGCACTTAGCGAACACTAACTCGTTCTCACGTGCAACCATGCCAGGGGCACTGTAAACACTGAGGAGGCTATCAGACATAGTATGCATTCCATGCTGTGGGCTTGTAGTTTTGTGCTCCATGAAGTAGCATGCCATCTGCATGATTGACTGCATTTTGCTCACTAGAAGAAAGGCTCAGGCCTTGGTAACATCCAGAACAGCTCCTATGAACAGCAGCTGCTCTGAGAGTTGGAGCCAAGACTTCACTGAATTCAGCAGAACCCCTGAAGGTGATGAACTGAGTGGCCATGTCCACTGTCTAACGTCTCCAGCCTGGATGGACTGGTTATAAGCCAAACGTCCAGGTATGGGTAAACCTGGAGTCTTCTCTTTCTCAGGTGCACTCCAAGCACTGCAAAGCACTTTGTGAAGACATGAGGTGTCAAGAAGATCCCAAAGGGCAGGACTTTGAACTGGTAAGCTGCCCCAGGATGAGTAATCAGAAGTATGCAATGTGACTGGGGTGTACCAGAATGTGCTGGTACGCATCCCTCACATCCACTGAGCTAACCAATCCTGGGAGAAATTTTAAATTTTTTCTGTCCAAGAAACTGAGCAGATTTTGGATGTCAAGAAACGGGTGCATACCCCCAGTGAAGGAACGACTAGTTTGCAGCCAGGAACGCCTTCTGATGCATATGCCCATAGTAGTCAAGCGGAGGCAGAATCAAGGGTATCCAAGTGACTTAAAGCTGATGACTGTTGGACTTAATTTCATGTATGGCAGTCAGCAGAATTTTTATTTAGTCCAGGAATCTGGCAGAAACTCTGCCAAGGATCTAAGCAGGCTCCTAAGGATGTAGTCATATTAAGAAAAATGCCCTTGAAAGCTAACAATTGGCATGCCGAGGATAACTGCTACGCAGGACTGTTTTCCCCACAGTGTCAAACCTGTGCAACTCCTCACAAGAGAGGTGTGCAGTGAACCCTATAAATGGGGACAGAAACAGTCCTGACATTCTCACGGTGCACAACAATGACTTCATGCCAAGGTTGAGAAACATACAGTGTACCATCTGGGGCACTGTATTTTTTTTAATAGCCTGTTTGCAGATAGATGGGACTGAAGCACGCCTACTCCAGAACACAGGGTCTGAAATGCAGGTGGAATAGGAGGAACTAAACAGACTGGCATGGTAGAAATGTTTAACCATTGCAGATGGAGATGTTTACATTGTTCAAAGGCTGTAGGTTCAAAATAAAGTGTTGAAACATGTCTCTGAGCAAAGCCTAAAAGTTATATCCTCCTGAGGCACAGTAGAAGGGCCTAGTCTGAAGAGTCCAGGTTAATAAGTCATCATCACTGTCCTCAGAAGAATGGGTTTGGGGCAAAGATATGGGTGGATCACAGAACTTCTGATTCAGAACATGTCCCAAGCAACTCTGGGAACATTGGCCCCACAGATGAAAGGCCTGTCCCAGGGGCACCACCAGCACCAGCCCCAGCATTGATGACCCCAAGGGGCCAGAGCTAGGAGTGGCTTTAGAACCAAATCTGGTGCCGGGACTGGAAATGGAACCAGGCCAGGCCCCCAAAAACCCCAAACACAGCATTGACCCCAGTACCAGACCCAGTGCCAATGACCCAACCGGCACCAGTACAAGGCCAATCCCACCAAGTGCTACAGGGTGGGGGTGCAGCCAGTGGGTCAGGAGTCCACAGTGCGGTCACTGGCAGGGGCCCAGTGGCTGTTGCTGGAGCAAATTGCTCTACCAGGCTTGAGAGCTCCATCCATGGTTCCAGTTCCACTGAATTCTTAGGACCAGGGACTGGCTGCATTGGCAGAGACTCACAAGCCTGTTGCTGCACTGCACCCACTGCTCCAAAGATCTGCCAAATGGTAGAACTGCTCACCAGGGTCCCCACTTACAGACAAGGGGGCTCCAGGACAGAGTCCTTGACCTCCTAAGAACCGGAGGCCCCTCATGTTGCCAATGGAGCAAATGAGGTGTCCCGGCCCTAGGAATCAGAGGGTCTCACAACAGACCTTGCAGAGGGCAACCTCGAATTGTACTGTTACCTCCCCTTCTAAAGGGAAGAGGAAGAACTTGAGGCTGAATGGCACCAAAAATTAACCAATACTGGAAACTGGCCCTCTCTTTTGTGCTTTCAGTAGAACTGTCCTTCCTCTTGCGCATAGGACTGTCTGTGGTCAGAACCCTTCCTAGATGAAAAAAGTGGACTGGATATGGTCCCACTGCAAGAGCAGCCTGCCTGAGAAGGCTTCCTACAGTCATCCACCATTGTCATCTACTGTAGACTCAAACGCTGTGAGGAAAAATGACAAACATGTTTTTGTAAAAGATCACTAAACTAACATAAAAGTAAACTCTAGCTTTAAAAGAGAATTTTTTTTTTTTTTTTTTTTTTTAATTTTGTTATTTTACCAGAAGAGACACACTAAGCTGAAAGCTTTTTTTACAGGTGCAACCTGGGAGCACAGGGAAGTTAAGTGACTTGCTCAAGGTCACACAGTATGCAAGTGGGGCCTGTGGAATTCAAACCCAGGTCTCCAGGTTTGCAGCTCAGAGCCTTAAACCATTGTACTATACTGCCTCCTCCTAATTGAATGTTGTCATAGGCAAAGTTCTGACTGCCGGCAGGTGAGCAAATTCATTATTTATTCACACTCAACAGTGGGGAAAAAAGGAAATGAGGCAGTTAGAAATGCAGTGTAAGCCAGTCACGCGGTGCCATGCATGCATACAGCCTACCTTGATGCCAGTCCTCCTGTAAGGTTCTGGCTCCCGCTGGGTCCTAGTGCCTCCAAGTAAGATACACTAGTGTGACTCAATGGTGAAGACAGATTCCTTGAAGATCAAGTTGCTCCAGCTCATCCGTCAACTGATCCCACTGGACCATGAGTGTCCACTGAAGTAAACTCATAGGAAGATGTGCCGGGATAGAGTTGCGATGTCCAAAGACATGAGACCCAGGAGACCAAACACTGTTTGTGCAGAAACGTAGTGGCTCCACTGTACCAAATGTGCCTAAGCAATCCGAGTGTCTGCCCTGTCCTGTGGCAGGAAAGCATATCCCTTTTCTATCTCCATGACCACCCATATGTATTGTAGTCTGGCATGGAGTCACAGATTCAGCCTATTTACTGTGACCCAAAATCAAAACTGACATGTCTGATATAGAGTGTGAAGCAGAGCCTCTCTGGAGCTGGCCTTCAGAATACAGTCATCCAGATAGGGTAAAATATACAGGCCTTCCATGTGAGGGACTGCTACAACTACTGCCAAGCATTTGGTAGAGACCCATGGGGAAGATTGCAAGTCAAAGGGAAATAGCTTGAACTGATAGTGTTTGCGTCAAGCACAAAGCAGAGGTACTGTCTGTGGGATCTCCTGATCGCGATGTGAACATATGCATCCTTCATGTCCAGTGACAGAGCCAGCCCCCCATTTGCAGCAGGGGAATCTAACCCTTCGGACATACCATTAAAAGCTTTTTGAATTCGATTTATAGATTGAAATCCCCGAGATCTAACGCAAAACGCACATCCCCTGTCCACTTTGACAGCAGGAACTTTTTGGAATAGAACCCTTTCTCTCCTGAGGAGGAACTGGTTATATGGCATGTTTTTGAAACGGTCCTGAAAGGACAAATGGGCCACAGGATAAACAGAAGGAAGTGGAGGATGATCTAGAGGGATTGGTAGCAGATCCAGAGCATGTCCCCTTGCAATTACCTCCAAACTCACTAGTCCATAGTGATCTCCTGTCACTATTTCAGATGTAGGGAGATCCTGTCCCTCACACTCACCCCTGGAGTAACAGCTGAGGTGGGGGAAGGAGAAGGAACAGAGTAAGGCAGAATGGGGGCGGCAAGCCACTGAAAAGTTTAGGTGCTTTTGCATGAGTACTATGGGGGCGTCGGCCTGGAAGAGAACCACCACCTATAAGCCACAGGGCTGCCAACGATGGGCACAATTACCTCTGGCAGCAGGCCTACGAAAAAAAAACCAACCTCTAATAAGAGTGGGACACAAGGACTAAAAAGACCTTAGAGTATTTTAGAAGTCTGAAGGCCACATAGGGCTTCTCTGACATCACAGACAAACAATTCAGATCCTTTAAATGGAGCATTTAGAATTGCCTGCTGCACATCACTGGCAAAGTCAGCAGCTCTAAGCCAAGAATTCCTTCTCATGCAAATGCCAGAAGCTGCAGCCTGGGCAGAAACATCAGGGACTTAATAAGCTGAGCCCAGCAAATATTTGCCAGCCTCAGCACTAGCAGGCAATGTTTTAAGCAAATCAGTTTTAGCAGAGCCATCAGGCAAAGCCTGAACAGCAGTACAAGCAGCTTTATACAGGCTATTCTGGTATTTAATCATGTGGACCTGGTAGTTTGCAATACTAAGTCCCAGTAATGCTGAGGCTTAAGTATGTTTGCCCAACACATCCAGCCTCTTATATTCCTCATCAAGAGGCAAATTACTCACATGTCCAAGAGCTCTAGACCCATCATGAGCAGCCATGATGATCGCAGAGTTAGTTTCAGACTGGTTAGTATAAGGCGGCTTAGCAGAAGGTGCAAGATATTGTTAATCATTCTTTCTAGGGACTGCAGGCAGTGAGTTAGGTCTGTACCATGCAGCAAAGGTAGCATCCTCTAATGCAGAATATACAGGTGGAAAAATAATGGATGGGATGCAGTGCACCTCCAAAAATTCCAGGAGATTCCTTTTAGTGGTGGTTACGAGGCAGGAAACAGTGGTGTGCAAACAGAATCTGCCAGCGAAGTCTGATAACCAGAAGGCCCCATCGATGGAATAACTGCCTGCTATTGCAACCCTAGCAGAACGTGTCTAATAATTTCAGAGAATGACGCAAGCACAGCCTAGGAGTCAATGGTGCCCTGAAATGGGGCCAGGACTACCTCCATCGATGGGCCTGGGCCAGGCAACAATGGTTATCATATTGTCCATAGTAGGTAAGGCAGCACCCAAACCAAGCCCTGATCTTGTTGACTCAACGACGGTCGGGTGTGTGTGGGAATGTAATCAAAGCCACCAGAGTGGGTGTTGAGGACACTTTCTTAATGGCGACCAGGACTTCACTGCATAAACGGACTTGTCACTGTCTCTTTGTGCTTATAGCCAGATGAGGAGGAGGATTGAGATGACCATTCCTGGTCCTTAATTTAGACGGACGACTGTTTCTCAGCAGATGAAAGATAGATTTTGAGCCCTTTTTCTCCATGGCTTTCAATGCTTAAAGGAAAGGACATTTTTGATGAGTTATTATATTTAGGCATAACTAATACCAAACTGATCAGTTAGCTGTCCAAAACAAAGCTGAGAGAATATACATCAGAACCCTGCCCCCAAAAAAAGGGGAGAGCTTAACTTTCAACTGTAATTTTAACAATCATTGACCTTACGGTAAAACAACACAGTAAATTGATGGACTGAACTACAGTAAACCATACCAAATGAAATTCTGTGAAACAGATACTTGGGCTCCCCAACCCACACATACAAATTCAAGTTCTACACTCACTCCATCACAGCCAACTTTTACGTTAAATAAAATCTCTGCCATACTCCACTTAAACAAAATCTTGATGCCATTAGCACAGAAAGATGCTTTCCACTTAATTTATAAAAAATATCTAGTTAGGAGACAGAAATCCTTTGGCAGATTTCTCAGTAAAGAACAATTCAGAAGATCAGCTGATCAGTCACTGCCGGTAACTCCATTATGTAAAACAATGGGACAAAAGGCCTTTTCTTGCTATGCCATTAAAAATGGAATGATTTTCCAAAACAGATTAGATTATCCCAATCTCTATGAGTTTTTAGAAATTAGTTAAGCCACTTGTCACTCATGTATATATGCAAATGTAACTATACAGTGATTTATCCTACATATTTGAATGATTTTTGTCTTTTTATATATATTTTTCACTTTTCAGCATGTTCATTATAAGTGATGTGCAACATTATATTTAATAGAGGATTAGTTGTGTTTTTATTAAACACCTGGGTTATGCCTATAAACAGGCATTTGGTCTAGTGTACTTACCCTGTAAACTCCTTTAAATATCTTGGGGTCACACTTGACCCTGCCCTGGACTTCTCATCCCACATAAGTGAGATTTGTAGATGTCGATTCCAAGATGGGGTGGCCTACCGTGTTCGTCACTCCCACTGCCAGGATCTCTGTCGCCCAGGGTTTTCTGCTCCCTGGACTAAGCTACTCTCTCCCAGTCTTTGCTCAGGCCTAAGTGGGTGTACTCCATACGTGGGACACTACCTATAACAATATTTGCAGGCTTGCCTTGTTGGACCCTCGCCTCACCCATCACTGCTTGCTTTACTCCGCACTGCAATGGCTATCGCCCTCAGCCTTTCAATCCTATACCCTTGGGTGCTCCACTGACTCCATTACTCATTACTCCTGTCCCGCCACCCAAGGTGTTATACTCACTCCTATGGTTTACTCTCGACCTCTGAGGTCAGCTACCTCTGCCCAACTCTGTCCTGCTCTGCTCTACCAAGATGGGTGAGCAAGCCTTCTCCCACTTTGCCCCCAAATTTTGGAATTCCCTACCTCATCTTTCAGGAGCTCCAAGTCACACCCAACTTTCAAGAAATTCCTGTTCTCGTACTTAAATTTTTTTGGTGTTTGCAAATGTACTTGACACTTTATTTTGTATTGCCTCTCTACAATCTGCTGGTCTCTTCTTGTACCGATGTTTTCAATGTTTAGTATCTTACAGCTCAGCCCTGTATAATTACACATCCCTGCACTGATACCATCAATCTACTGGTCTGTAATTACTGCCTATTCCTGTGTGGATACCCATATAGTCTTCTGTACATTGTTCTAACGTGGTTGCATTTTTTACTACATATAGTCTCCTGGGTCATGCCTGAAAATAGGTAGGTCCTTACCTAATGCACTTACCCAGTAGCCAAAAGCAAATAAATAAAACAAACAGAAATGAATTGATGGTTTCAGGATAAATATAGCACATTATACCAAACATGGAGTGCCCATATGCAATAGGAATGTTAAAATCAGTCCCCAGATCATCCAGTCACCCATGGGCACTGATTGAGGGTCCAGTCTAGTTCACAAAATGTCCAGACTTCTAACATTTTCCTTATCAGACCCCCACTTTAGGAATCCACCTCTTCACTCAGCAGCATCTCCCTCCAATCTTCCTTCGACTCCCCCTCTACCTTAGATTCTGCAGTTTCTGAAAACTTGTACCACTCTGTTTCCAACTTTTGTAGCAGGCCTCCTGTGAGTTGGTGAATATACATGTTTTACTGTCAAGTGACACCCTTATCCAAGCTGGAAACAGCAGTGGAAATGGGATTTCCAGGGTTTAAAACAGTTTCCTCACTCCCTCAAATTCCTTACACCTTTGGTGTGTGGTATAGTATTGGCCAAGTCTGGGAAAACATGCATTGCCTCACCTGTCAAAAATTCCTTTGCTTTACAAGCTGGGTATATGACTGTCTTTGAGGCCACAACAAGCATAAGTCAGCAATCCAGTTCAAAAGGTGTAGGCATTAGCTGTCGGTTGCCCATGACTGATACGATAAGCTAAGTATATCCTGCACATTGAAGATCTTTACATTCAAAGTTTTTGGCAAATAGTCCAGTCCTTCAAAATTTTCTGGCAGGCTAGTATTTCGGATTTTACATTCCTAGAGCCGGTTTTCTGCTCTCTCAAGCCGGTGTTTCAGATGCTTATTCTCCAATATATGGCACTGAGGTGGCCATAGCTTTTTTGGGCCTGTCCCACTGCTCCATCTATCTAACCTCCCAACCCAGAAACAGACTATTACACTAACATTCTGAATTATAAAGTCATCAACTTTCCGTTCTAAATGAAGGAACATAAACTCCGAGTTCTTTTATGTCTAAACTCACTCCCTTGCTGTTCCCGCAGCAGTTGCAATGGAAGATCTGCTCTGCTCACATTCTGTGCAGGCCTCAGGTTTAAAATGGTCAGTGACCTGTGACTAGTGACCATTCAGTCTTTCCATGTTGACAGTGGGCTCAAAGTGTTCAAAACGTTGTTTCTGGCACGGTTACTGGTTTCTGGAAACCTTGCTATAAAATAATTTTAATGCAGTTGAAAGCCACTACAGTAGGAGCTCTGCAAAACAGCATCAATTTGTGCCAATGGCTGGATGCCCCACTCTCACGGGTGACAGTGGACTGTCAGTCAGTAGCAGAAAGCACTGCAGGATGTGATCAACCTGTAAAGGGTCTGTTTGGCAGTAGGCCTGCCTTCAGCAGTTTCACCAAATGTAGCCAACACAAAATGTTGCTGTGTGCTCTTCGTGGAAGAATAGAGCCCTGCAAATATCCAGAGTATACTGCACAGACAGCAAAAGAGTGTTACAAGGACTGGTTCAGATAAAATTCAGAACATATCCTGCGGATGAATTTCACATAGATGCATAGGAAACTTTTTTTTTTTTTGATTGATTTCTTTATGCTCCTGTGCGGCCCCTTCCGTCCAGCCCACCCCCACCCCCAGCCTCGTCACCCTGGCATCCACTGGACTTACTTGCACTAGCAAAGTGCCAGCTAGCTAGTTCCAGAGCCTGTGAGGGTCAGCTTCATCCTGCCATCCTTTTCTATTTTTTTGTTTCGTTTCCCCATTCCCTGAGCACGGTGGTGTGCAATGACGCCAATGGCCGAGTCACACATGCTTCCACACATTGCATGCCAAGCGTCTGCCCCACATCCACCCCCTACATGTGGGCCCACTGTGCCAGCCCCCAGCCATCGCTAGGGGTCAGGCAGGCAGCAGACTCTGTCCCCAACCCTCCCTGGGAGAAGAGAGCTGTCCTTTGGATGGTCGATCCTTTCCCTCCCCAGCCGACTTCTCGGAGGCCTGCTCACACTGCGAACACGGGCATGTCATGCAGGAGGAGGCATGATGCCTCAGCCTCCACGCCACTGGGCCGGCACAGGACACTCTTGTCTTTGAGGAAACCTAAATGCTAAGACTCCACAGACTGAACCTGTGGCTCTCCCACGTGTCTGACAATGGTGATGGCAATCAAGAACATTGCCATCCAGAGCAGTGGACACAAATAATGGCTCAGATGGTTTCTTTGTGAATTAGGATAGCACCAGTGTAAGATATCAAAGTAGCAGAGGTTCACACTCCGGTGAAAACTAGTAATCCAAGCCATTTTTTTTTTATTTTTTTTTTTTTTTATTTACTTTACTTGTCCTCAATGGAGCTGGCAGGCGACTCCGGCCCTCCCTCGGAGGGGCTCGTCTTTGGACCCCAATCATCCCCTGCCAGCTGTACTGCAGAGTTCCCCACGGATTACCCCGCGGCAGCTTGCCACAGACAGAGCAGCTGGCTTACCCCTCCCCCACAACACAACCCAGAATTGGGGCAGCCAGCGGAGGGCACATCGGGTCATCATGGAGCCTGCCAGATCCCGGTTGTTTCACTTTTTTTTGCTCCCTGGGACCCACAAACGTGCAAGGAGAGGATTGGCTGGGCTCGGCCTACACCCTGGGTGTGGGACCCTCACATTCTGACCGTGCGCGTGATACTCAGACACCACTGGGTGTTGGGCAAATGCCACGCTACACTGTCCCCCCTCTATAAAGAAGGAGAGCCGTCTACAGATGCTTGATCCTTCCTCATCCCTGCTGACCCCTGATCGACCAGAGTCCGTTCCCGAACCCAGGTCGCCAGTGTGGCACACGGTATGGCGCGAGGTGTGGCATCCAGTACCTCAGTCCATGGTGCAGTCTTATAATCCAAGCCTTTAAAGAACTTGGGTGCAACCTGTTCATGGGCCAGAGTTGGGATGCCTGCCTTAGCATCTGTCATGTCACTCAGAGATGCAACTCACAGGCCAGATTGAGAAGGGGCAAGAATTCATCTAAAATGTGCCTCATCAAGCATGAAAAAGATGAGTATACTTGGCACCAGAAAAAGAATCTCTTTACACAGGTATTGCAAGCGGACTGCTGTAGAGAAGCACTCAGAAGTTACACAAGAACTTACCACAACAGTAGATCTTTGAGAAAGGCTCTTGCAGTAGGTAATCACTCAGAGGACTGCGCCCCTTGGCATCAGGACCCATGGAAAGCTTTAGCCAGCAGAATCTGATGGAGGATCACCCACCAGATGTCAGCGTAACCCCTATATAGTGGGCGGTCCCCACGCCCGCCTTCCAGTTCTCCTGCTGGAGACCTCAGGTGAGGAGTGATGGGAGAAGAGGAAACCAAGGCTCCTGGAGCCTAGAATTAGCTCATTAAGAAAGAGCAGTAAACCAAATAAATATGGGTGAGGGGTGAGGGAAAAAGGTTACCTACTGCAGCAGTCTCTCTCTCGAAGATCTACTGTTGTGGTAAGTTCTTACGTAACTGTTCTATCTTGCGTCGAGAGGGCTCTTGCAGTAGATAATCACTATGTGGACTGAGTCCCAAGCAGTGTGAATCAGAATAAAAACAAACATGGGAAGTAGGAAAAAGCCATACTGCAAACTGAAGACAGTTCAGGACAGCAGTCTCTGAAGCTGAAGCACAGCTAGGCCAAAACCTGCTCTGCCTCTAGAAGCAATGTCCAAACTGTAGTGCTTAGTGAAAGTGTGGACTGTACCCCAGGTAGCCACGGCACAGATGTCAGCGGCTGACATGTTCCTGAAACAAGCAGTAGAGACAGCCATACTCCTTAGTGGAATGCCTCAACCTCCCCCGAAGGGTCTTACCATGCTTCTGATAACAGAAAATAATGAAGTTTGCCAGCCATTTGGCTAGACACTGCTTGGAAACTGCCGCACCCTCTCTCTTGGGTGCAAAGGAAACAAAAAGCTGATTTGACTTTTGGACAGACTTCGTTACTGTAATAATGCAAGATTTTATGAACATCTAAGGTATAAAGAACTGCCTCTCCCCAATTACTATGCTCAGGGTAGTACACCAGAAGTTTAATTGACTGGTTCAAAGTAAACTCAGAAACCACCTTGGGTAAAAACTTATGGTCAGTACGAAGAGCCACCCAGCCTCTATGAAAAATTAAATAAGGCTCCTTAAAAATCAGGGCCTGAAGCTCAGAAATCCTTCAACCTGAAGTAACTGCAACTAAAAACAGTGCTTTCCAAGACAAATGGCACATGTCATAAGAACCAGCTGGCTCAAAAGGAGGCAAGGTTATTTTTTCCAAAATGAAATTGAAATCCCACGGGGGCACAGCATTGCGCACCGGTGGTCTGAGATGCAGAATCCCTTTTAAGAAAGTTTTAGAAATTCCCAACTGTGCTACTATCCTGCCATCCATGAGAGTAATGGTAGGCGGACGTAGCCGACAGATGGACCTTCAGCGAGGAATACCACAGGCCCAAATCACAGAGGTGCAGGAGGTACTCCATAATAAATGGAGCAGGGCATGAGAATGGATCCCAACCCTTCGCAGTGGCCCAAATGGAGAAACGCTTCCACTTCTTGGCATAAGTAGTCCTCGTAGATGGCTTCCTAGCCTCAATGAGGACTTGTGCGACTCTGGAGGATACTCCAGATCTTTAATCAGCTATGTCCTGAGGTGCCATGCAGGAAAATGAAGGGATTTCAACTCTGGATGGACCAACGAGCCTTCCCCTGGATCAGGCGGTCACTGCAAAGAGGCAAGGGAACCGGGGGCTCCACTGCTAGCTGCTGAAGAAGCAGAAACCAAACTTGACAAAGCCAAAAGGGAGCAATCAGAACCATGTGGGCTCCCTCAGCCTGTAGCCTGTGCAGCACCCTCTGCAGAACTGGAAAAGGAGGGAAGGCATACAAGAACCTCCCTGTCCAACACAGAGATAACACGTCTCACCAGAAAAAAAAAATGCCTTGGAGCGAACAAGCAAAACTTGGGAAGTTTTATGGTGTATGGGAAGGCAAACAGATCCAATTCTGGCCAGCCCCATAGGTAGAAAATGTGGTTGACTACCTCTTGCTTGAGCTACCACTTGTGGGCACTTACACTGCTGCAGCAGAGACTGCTCGCTAGGACATTTTGCATGCCCAGAATGTGAACAGCTGTGAGGTGAATTCGATGCAGAACAGCCCAATTCCACACCTGCACTGCCTCCCTGCATAAGGGATACGACCTGGTGCCTCCTTGCTTGTTGAGATACCAGACCATGCACATGTTGTCCAACTGGACTAATAGGGTGCCCTGGAGAAGCAAGATCTGAAACACTTGAAGAGCATACAGCACTGCTGTCATCTCTAACACACTGATGTGCAGAGAAAGTAACATCTGGGACCACGTGCCTCGAGCTTTGTGGTCTCCCAAATGTGCGCCCCAACCCATCCCTGATGCATCCATAGTCAGAGTCTGGGTGGGAGGTGGGGACTGTAAAAGGAACCCCCCTGGTGAGACTGGAAAGATCCTGCCACCACAAGAGATCCCGCTGCATGGAACCGGAGACCATAACCATCTGGTCCAGGTCATCCAACCTCTGGTCCCGCTGTGCTGAGCGTCCACTGCGAAACGCGCATGTGGAGCTTGGCTAGAGGAACAGTGGCAATGGCCACTGCCATCAGGCATAGCAGTCGAAGAATCGACCTGGCCGAGACCCTCCTGCTGGAGGTCACCATACAGGCCTGCTTCTACAAGGTTTCCACCCTGTCGGGAGGGAGAAAAGCCATACCCTGTGTCGTCAAGGCACAGGTCAGGAATCATAGGGAAAACCAGGAGCAGTTGTAGAATTCAACAAAACTATTTATTTGCAGTTGCAGTAACAAAAAAAAAAACTTGTTCAGAATAACCATGTACAGAGAAAAAAGATAAATCTTTCTTGTAAAAAACTCTCTCGTTCTTCCAAAACAAAAAAAACTCTGCAATTGCAGCTTAGCTGTTTTATATGACTTTTCAACCCCCATCCTTGGCAAGCATCCTGTTCTAGCAAAACATTTTTTTCTCTCGTCAATTTTGGGCAGGATCTGCTGGAACAGTGAGCTTCCTGAAGTCCCCACAGCAGATGCAAAAGGCTGAGACATTTGTACTCAAGTAACCTCTAGTTTTCTTTAGTCATCGCAAATCATATTTTTTATATATATATATATCTATCAAGGCCCCGAGTTTTCTGCGGTTCCGCGGCCGCGGAACTATCCAAGGAAAATCGTGGAATTGCACCTCACCCACGGAAGTCGCAACTGGCCACGGAACTTCCACGGATGTAAAGGGGGCCGCAGAATTCCCATGGAAAATAATAGAAGCCCATCCTGGGCAGAGCACGCTGTGAGCAGAATTACAAAACAGCCTGCAATAGCGGTACATTAAAGACCTAGGGTATTGAAAAGCCTTAAAAAATGTTACTGGTGTTTCTAATATCCCTGCCAGGCTTTCTGGTAATGAAGTAATGGTTTTCTCCAAAATAGCAGCTCATTTATTTGTTATTTCTTCTTTTTTATAAATGTGCACTCCCTTGTGGTAATGGTCGCCATCAGCCATGAGCAAACCGGAGGTTACACACTGCGGGGAAGCAAAGCTACTCTCTGCTGGTTGCCGTTGCTTGCGGTGCTCTTCATCTCTCAAAAAAGTTTCTGCTACAGTTTACCATACTATCCTCTTTGTTTACTTATTCCAAAATAAATTGTGTCTGAACTTAATTATGCTTGTGAATAATAGATACAGATTTTCACTATTTAATGTGTGTGCTTTTAAGCTTGCAGAGTTACAGTTTTATTTCCCTAAATGCCAAAATGTTATGTTTGGCTTTAACAGAAATTCATTTGAAAAGGTGACAGACATTTCATGTTTTGCCTTGTGATGAAAAGAGGAAACAAAATGGATTTTGTCACAAACGGAACATTTTCACAGACAGTAACTCAGGGTAGACATGAAGAGATGCAGGGGTGGCAGAAATAAGATTGCGATCATAAACCAAGACATGAATACAAATTATGTAAATACTGTTAAAAACTTGTATCGTGCTCAAAAACTCTTTCTGTTAGAACCAGAGATATTCTGACGATATTGTCGTGGTGGGGAGCGATTAAGAAGACCAGAGTGCTGAGATGCCTTGGGGAATCTGAACTGACATGCTCTCTTGCACCCATCTCGGAGTAGCTGCAGCAGTTGTAAAAGAAGAAAAAAGTACCCCTAGAGAGGGGTGGAAAATGAGAAAAGAGCTACTGGCATGGAAGTTGTGGGCACTCAGTCAGTAATGACCATTTAAACCATATGGGATTAGGAAACTTGAGCCGTGAAGTTTGAATGCACGGTAAAGTGACTTCCTTTTTTTTTTTTTTTTTTTTTTTTACTTAATCTGTTCAATTTTCTGCAGTTATCCAAAGAGGCTGTTAAAAGGAATGACATTTCCTTTTAGCAGGTTGCAAATAAATTACACTACTCAGTTGAATCATTAGTTTGAGAAATGTTGGTTTGTCATAGGAATAAATAATCAAAAAATGTGTTTTAACCAGTTTGGCTATGAAATGGTAAAGACTGATTGGCTTTCTGAGTGCTGATAGCTTCACTGTCAGTGTGGCTAATTTTAACTAATGAATATAAATTACTTTTTTTTTTTTTTTTTTTTTTTTTACAGAAAATATTCCTGCTCCACTTTTCTCCTCCTGGTCCTGTACAACATGTGGGATACAAGCGGACAGGCATACAGTAATTGATGATAGCAGTTTAAATTAGCCCAACAGCTGCAAATCCTGAATACGCTCTGTAATTTGTGCTTTTCTTCTTGAATCCATGGGCATTGCAGGTGTTGGTGTGAAGAAAGGCCCCTCTCTATCACAGTATTACAGTACAAAGTGGTAAAATAACAATGCTCTCATGCTTGCTAACACGTATTGTAATTGTGTTGAATTTTCTTTCAAGGCAAGCCCGTAACACACACTGCAAGCAAGAGTACACATTGAAAAAGTTACGCCTTGCATTAGTGGTGTAAGCGTGCTGAACTGAGTGTGATGATTTTGAACATTTCTTAATGGTAGTTCCCATGCTCCATGCTTGTTCTGTTTTTCTTTAATGTGTATTGCTTTTTAAACTCGCTTATGTGTTTGGTTCTTTTTAACTTTTGCACACTGGTAGAAATATAATTATGTTAGCTAGTTCAGCACACTGTTCACACTGCCTGATGCAAAGGTTGGCTTTTCAATCAGTACTTTGGAGTGTGTGCCATTCATTGCCTTGAAAGAAAATTTAACAAAACAATAGCATAAAATGAACTGCAATAACGTACATTAGAAGCAAACACAATATATGTTTTAGGGCACAGTATTTAAAAGTGATGCGATCTAGTCAAGCAGTGTAATTCCTTCCCTTTACTGGTTTTGCCTGATAAAAGTGATGGAAAGCTACCTCCCACTGCACCACATCCATAACTTTAAAAGCTGTGCAGGAGCTCCGTCCTTAAGCTGCTTCTAGCGAGAGAACGCTGGTAGTGCTACTTTCTTAACATTACTATCACAATAATAAGGCGTTTACCTTTACAAATTGTTAAGTAACCATACTAATACAGTACTCCGGAGGGCAAAATGCCATAAATACATAACAATACACTAGGTCTTTAAAAAGCCCTGTTTCACAGGTACTGGAAAGTACTGCTGTTGCATAGCCAGGGTTGGAGTTGCTTGAAGTAGAGGGTGGCACTAGTGGTGAAGTAGTGGTTCACCGACCGTGGCTGCATACTGAGACGCTTTAAAAAAATTAATCTGCACCACCAGGACATTAGTGGGCACCAAAAGGCACAGCTTTTGAAATAAGAGCCCCCAAGTTTCTACCATTTATTTGGGGTGTCTTGGTGCTGCCGATAGTCTAATACTGAAGTTTTTTTTTTTTTCTTAGCTGGAGCAAACTGCAGAGACTGACATTTATCAACATAGCTTCTGTCATCTTTTGTTGAAGTGTAACCGCGGTAGTCAAACTTTATATTTACTGTTATTTTAAAATTAATCTTTACACTGTCTATGTAACCAAAATGAGTTTTCTAACACTTGCTTTTCCTGAATTAATTTTTGGTTATACAGACAGTGTGAAGATTTGTTGTGACCCTGTCCGGACTGGCACCTGGCCACGGTAAACTGCCCCCCCCCCCCACCACCACCACCCTTGTTGGGACCCCAGGCTGAGCTACGTCCTGCTGGAAGCAGGAACATTTAAATTTAACTGAAGCTTCTGTGGCTCTTCAGGCTCCAATCCACTACACATCATACTCGATGACCAAAAACAAAACAGAAAATCTATCTGCCTGTCTGTCTGTCGGTTCTGCCCCCAAAAAGGTTTCAATGCCACGCTGGGAGCCCACCCCAGCGTGGCAAATCTTCCTTTGCCCGGTGCACTGTCAGCTCACTGCCCCCAAGCTGCCTGGTGCTACGCTGGGAGCCCACCCCAGCATGGCAAAGTCCCTCCTTGTGTGGGAATCCAAATAAAAAAAAACCTGAAACAAAAAACCTTCCATCATTGCTTCTTTTGCCCCCTCACCCAACCCGCACCCACCCTCTGCGTACCCACCTCCCCACACCCCCACCTCACCACCACCTCAACCCATACTTACCTCCGGAACCCAGCGCGATGATCTTCTGTGGACCGGGAACACATCTGCACTCTTCAAAGCCGACCGCAAGGCGCAAACTGAAGAAATGCCGGTAAGCTGTATAATGGACTAAATGGATTTTTTTCAACTTTAGTGCATATCTCAGCCATTTCTGTGAATTTTTTCACCAAATTTTCAGCATGGGGTTTTTGGGGCCCCACCTCATGAACTGTGACACTGTTATTTCGTTAATCGGTCCGAAGGTGGTTTCACAGTGACTGCAGGAACCACCTTTCAGAATGATTAACAATGACAGTGTCACAGTTCATGAGTAGGTCCTAAAACCCTATGTTGAAATTTGGTGAAAATATTCCCAAAAGCGACTGTTTTACTGAGTGAGCATTGCGCAGTTCATGCATTCGTAACCGAGCATTTTAATATTTTCACTCCAGATTTTCAGTATTGCCATTTACCACACCTCCTTATGAACAGTACAACTGTCATTTTCACATTTCACCCAAAATGTGTTTTGCACATGTAAGCACAATGGCGTGATCGGTGTCTTGAAATCAATGTTCGGACAGAGTAATAAAATCACAGTGATACTGTTCATGAAGAGGTCTTAAACTGGCTATGTTGAAAATTTGGTGATCAGCTCCTTAAAATGACTGTGTTACGGCGTGCATGTGTTGAATTGGGCAAAACAAAAAAGGGAAAAATTAAGGGTAAAATGTGCCAAGAAATTGGTGCTGAGTGCAGAGAAGTTCTGGCGGCAAATGAGAACCCTGCCGCAGAACTTTGCTCCAATGTGCCGCAGAAAAATCGGGACCCTGATATATACACACACACATATATACATACACATTATATATATATGTATATATATATATATATATATACATATACACACACACACACACACCCACACACCCCCCCCCAACAGTAAAGTACAGTTACGTAACAACTTACCGTAACAGAAGATCTTCGAGAGGAGCTTTGTAGCAGGCTATTACAGTCAGGACTATGCATGAGCCTAGGACCTTCGTGAACACTTCTGCCAGCAATACCAGCGGGGACCTGGCCTTGACGCCCTGCCCGGCGTCAGTCAGGGTACAAGAGGCGACCCAGCTCCACCTCAGTTCTCCTGCCAAAACCCAGCAGAAGGCCTGACAAGAGAAGGAGGCGAAGCCTACCATGAATAGAGTTGGAGAAGAAAGAAAATGGATCTGCACACCTTGAGGGGGAAGGCGGGAGGGAAGTAGTGCCTGCTGCAAGAGCTCCTCTTGAAGATCTACTGTTACGGTAAGTTCTTACGTAACTGTACTATCTTACTTCGAGTGGGAGCTCTTGCAGCAGGCTATTACAGTCAGGACGGAGTCCCAAGCAGTCCCACAGCAAGGAGGTAGCCGATCCCGGGAGGTGGAATATACTGACTCCAGAGGCCTTAGGACAAAAGCCCTTGTAAAACTGCTAGGCCGAAGCCAGCACAGCGTCTGGAGAAGATATCGAAGCTGTAATGCTTGATAAAAGTATGCACCAAGTTCCAGGTTGCGGCCGCACAAATGTCCTGTATAGCGACATTTTGCAGGACGGCGAAGAAGCTGACACTCTTCAGGAGTGACCCTTAACCGGCCCCGGGCGGGGTTTATTGTGATGCTCGTAGCAAATGAGACACAGCGAACTATCCATTTAGAGATAGTTTGCTTGGACACTGGTTGACCCAAGCAGTGTGGTGAAAAGGCCACAAATAGCTGCTCCGATTTACGGTGCTGAACCGTCCTTTTGAGGTAATACCTCAGAGTCCTGTGGACATCCAATGTGTGGAGGAGAGCCTCCCCTCTATTGGAAGGGGAAGGAAAATAAACAGGAAGACCAACCGACTGGTTGAGGGTCAATTCTGAGACCACTTTTGGAAGAAACTTAGTATTTGTTCTGAGGGACAGCCTTTCCCTGTGGGAAACCAAATAGGGCTCTTTACACATCAGAGCCTGAAGCTCGGAAACCCTTCGAGCTGAAGTAACAGCAACCAAAAAGCAAACCTTCCAAGAAAGGTAACGCAGCTCACAATCCGCTGCTGGCTCAAAAAGAGGGACAGTGAGTTTCTCCAACGCAAAAAGGAGGTCCCAGGGTGGGACAGGGTCCCAAATGGGAGGTCTCATGTGCAGAATTCCCCTAAGAAAGGTGCAGGCCACATCCAAGTTAATGCTCTCTCTCCCATGAAAGCATGGTAGGCGGAGATTGCCCACATGTGCACCTTTGATAGAGGAGTAACTTAGGCCCTTCTCGTACAAGGAGAGGAGATACTGTAAAGTTGAGTTCACAGGGCAGGTGACAGGATCCAAATGTTGTGTCAACGCCCAAAGACAGAAATGCTTCCACTTCATAGCATAGGTGGAGCAAGTAGAGGGCTTTCTTGCTGACACTAAGACCGCCACCACGTCCGGGGAAACCCCGTATCTGTTTTGAGCTACGTCTGAAGGAGCCAAGCATGTACGTGCAACGATCGAAGATCCGGATGGACCAGAGACCCCTGGTCCTGGGACAGCAACTGCAAGCATATGGGCAGTGGAACTGGAGGGTTCCATGGATAACTGCTGCAGAAGTGGGAACCAAATCTGTCGAGGCCATTTGGGGGCCCACTAGGATCATCCGGGCCCCTTCTGCCTGCAACTTGAGCAGTACCCTCTGGATGAGAGGGAAGGGCGGAAAGTCATAGAGAAACCTCCCTGCCCAGCAAAGGGATAACGCGTCTGGCCAAAAAACTCCAGGCGCATGCTCTAGCAAGCAAAACATTGGCAGTTTGGCGTTGCGTGGTGATGCAAAGAGGTCGAGCTCTGGAAGACTTCACCTGTCGAAGAGCTGGTCAGCTACGGATAGTAGCAGCTCCCACTCGTGTGCTCTGGCACGCGATCTGCTGAGGCTGTCGACCAGATCATTTAGGACGCCTGGAACGTGCATCGCGGACAGTAGAAAGCCCCGCTCCAGTGCCCAGTACCAGACTCTCATCGCCTCCCTGCAAAGAGGATACGAATGAGTGCCTCCTTGCTTGTTGATGTAAAAGATGACCGCCATGTTGTCCGTCTGAATCAGAAGAGAGCCTGGTACCAGATCCTCTCGAAAAGCCTGAAGAGCGTAGAGGACCGCTCGCATTTCCAGTACACTGATGTGGAGGGACTGTTCCTCGGGTGACCAAACCCCTTGCGTTCGATGTACACCTAGGTGTGCCCCCCCACCCCAGGTCAGATGCGTCTGTTGTCAGAGTCTGACCTGGTGGCTCCGGACGAAAGCTGACCCCTTTCTCCAGATTGCTGGGGTCCATCCACCAAACCAATGTTCTCCTGACTGGCTCTGAGATCCTGACCAGAGAGTCCAGGTCATCGTAGCTTTGGTCCCACTGCACCCTGAGCATCCACTGTAGGACTCTCATGTGGAGGCGGGCCAAGGGAGTAACTGGAATGGCGGCCGCCATATGCCCCAGTAAACTGAGGAAGTTCCGAGCCGGAACTCGAGATGCTAGAGAGATCCGTTCTGCCAACTCTCGCAAGCGAACCCCACGTCTTGTGGGAGAAAAGCCATGCCCTGGACGGAATCCAGGACTGCTCCTCTGAAGGAGAGCTTTTGGCTGGGCTCCGGGGATGACTTTTATAAGTTCAGGGTGATCCCCAGGTCTCGGAATAGAGTATAAGTGTCTCCGAGAGCATGTAAGAGGCTGCCTCTTGACGGGGCCGTAAGTAGCCAATCGTCGAGGTGGGGAAACACAGTGTCCTATCCGCCTCAGAGCCACAGCTACCACTGCTAGGCATTTTGTGAAGACTCACGGAGCGGAAGAGAGGCCGAATGGAAGCACTCGAAACTGAAAATACTCCCCTTGGAAGTGGAACCTCAGAAACTTCCTGTGGGGAGGATAGACTCCAATATGCATGTATGCATCCTGCATGTTGAGAGAACAGAGCCAGTCCCCTTGGTGCAGCAAGGGGAGGAGTCCTTGAAGAGTCACCATTCTGAACCTTTTGTACTCGATAAAGAGGTTTAGAGGACTGAGATCTAGGATGGGACGAAGGTCCCCAGTCTTTTTTGGGACCAGAAAAAAGTGGGAGTAGAACCCCTGACCTCGCTGTTCCAAGGGAACCCTCTCTATTGCTCTCTTCTGCAGGACAGTCTGAATTTCTCCTTCTATTAGTGGGATATGAGAAGGAGGATAACGGGAGAGCTCAGGCGGAGTATGCGAAGGAAACTCTGTGAACTCTAGTGTATGTCCTCTCTGTACAATATCCAAGACCCACTGGTCTGCAGTAATAGACTTCCACCCTTCGAAATGAAGGGAGAAGCGGCTCCCCTAGAACTTCTGTTGGAAGGGGGGAGCGGAAGGGAGTCATTGGGCAGAGCCGGGAGTTGGGAGAGAGGTCTGGGAGGACTTGGGCCCACGGGCGGGAGGTCCACCAGACTGCTGGTTTCCGGATCTCCTGCGGAAGCCACCTCTCTGCCCTTGCTGGTTGCCACGGGCTGAACCTTGATTGCCTGAGGGCTTGCAAAAGGGCAGTCTACAGTGCTGACGTCGCTGGTCGCCACGGTACATCTGGCGGACCGACCAGATCGACTTGCCCGACTCCTGGAAGCAGGAGATCAAAGCCTCTGTCTCCTGCCCAAACAACACAGTACCCTGGAAGGGCAAATCCCGGATACTGGACTGCAGATCCTGGTGAAAGCCCGAAACTCTCAACCAGGCATGGCGCCGGAGGCACACCCCAGAGGCGGCTGCCCTGGCTGCCGTGTCTGCAGTGTCATACGAGGCTCTCAGTACGTGGGAGCCTACGTCTGAGCCTGACTGCAAAAGGGCCAGGAGCTCCGTCTTCTTGTAAGAGTCTGGCACGGCCTGTGTCAGCTCAAGTCCCCTTTCCCATAGTGCATTCGGATACTGTACCATATGCGTTAGGAAATTAAGGGAGCGGATGGAACAGGTGAAGGCCGCATAAACTTTTTTGCCCACCTGGTCCAGGTATCGGGACTCCAGGTCGGGAGGCTGTGAGCTGAGGTGTTTTGGTTGCCGAGATTTGTCATGGGCAGCCGTGATCACCAATGAGTCGGCCTGAGGGTGTTCCACCAGGAAGGGTTCCACCTTCGGGGCCTTATACAGCCTATCCGACTTCTTAGGGCTGCCGGGATCGAGGCCGGATGCATCCAGGTGGTCCTAGTAAGATCCTGGAAAGTATCCACCAAAGGAGGAATAACCAGAGGCTTTGGCTCCTTTTGCCTCAGGTACTTGGCCAGTCTCCGGCATTCCGGATCCAGGTCCTCAGTGTCCCACTCGTTGGAAGCCTGGATATGCCTCATGACGTCCATAAAAGTAAGATCATCCGGAGGCGAGCGAGGCTGGTCCTTCTCTCCCGGGGAGCGCTTGAGACAGAGAGGATGAAGAGGAGGATCGACTATCCGATTTGGAATAATCGGACCCCATCCTACGACCATGCCTTCGCTGACGTCGGTAACTAGGGGACCGATGTCGGTCCGAAGACCAATTCCAGTCCCTGGACCGGCGACGGAGCAATGACCGACGTCGGGAGCGTTCCCGCCTAGTGCGAGAAGGGCTCCTGGAGCGAGACCTAGACCGACGTCGGTCACTAGAAATCCTGGAGCGACGTCGGTGGTCCTCGGATCTAGAGCAGGAACGAGCCCTGGAGGGGGGGTGAAGGCTGGCGCTCCGGTGACTTCCACGTGGAAGTCTCACCCCTGGCTGGTTCTCCCGCGAGGTCAGTGCAGTGTCTGGGCGGCGGCGGGAGGACCGCTGTGGACCTGCCCCCACCAAAAGGAGAAAAGCTCCTTGAGCTCGTCCTTGGAGAAAATTTCAGCCGCTCGCTTCAGAAATGAAGTCTCCGGAATGTCGGGACGCGAAGGAGAGCTCTCCTGAGGGCATAGGGGGAGGAGGAGGAGGAGGACTTGGGCGACGGGGACGTCGGTATCTCCACGACCGACCCCATGTCCTTTTCGCCTTCGACCGCTGCCTGTGTAGGGACTGATGACGGAGTGATGCCAGGGGGCGCCGGAGAGTCCTTGGTCTCCGGAGGCGCACCTTTAGTAGGCGGCGTCGGTGCCTTGCAGGTGGGGCGAAGCAGGCACCTCTAAGGACTTAGTGATGACCCTTAAGCCCAGTCCACCTTGGCTCCAACCAGCTTCTCCCCCGACATGCGGCCTTAGCCTGTGGAGTCTTCGGCGGTTCTCCAGACCCTGAAGGACGGGCCTTTTTGGGAGAAGGCCGCGAATGCGAATGGGGCCGAGACCGGGACTGGTGACGGGATAGACTACGGTCCTTGCTGTGGCGCTTCTTCTCCTTCCTCTTCCCCTCAAGGGAGGACAGATCCATCTTCTGCTCCAACAGGTAGGCCTTGAGGGCCTTCAGGCGGCGGATGCGGGTCCGACTGGTGAAGGCCTGGTAGTCTGCACAGTTGGCAGTGTCGTGGTCGGGGCCCAGGCAGAAGACACACCGCTGATGACCGTCCTTGGCAGGGATCTGCCGCCCGCAGTCGCACTTATTTAAGTGTTCTGGTGACGCCAACGCATGGGAAGACATTGAACCCGGCCGGGTAAGAAGAGGGCTGACGTCGGTACTGGGAAGCAGCAGGAGCGAGGAAAAAACAGCACTTCAAGCGGGAAAAAAGCGATAAGATGATGGCAGTGAACTGCTATTGGTCTCGGCGAATGGTAAAACTGTCGAAAAGCAGCAGTAATCTTGCCAGAAGTTGTTCTTTTTCGCTGGATCGCAGACAGAAGCAAAGGTACTTGGCTTCATGTGTGGATACACGGCGGGAAAGAACTGAGGTGGAGCTGGGTCCACCCCCCTTGTACCCTGACCGACATTGGGGCAGGGCCGGGGGCAGTCCCCGCTGGTATTGCTGGCAGAAGTTTTCACGGAAAGGTCCTAGTGCCTGCAGCATAGTCCTGACTGTAATAGCCTGCTGCAAGAGCTCCCACTCGAAGTAAGATCACCAGATATTTTCTATGCAAACATGATCCCATTATCAGTTTCATTTCCATATATTGATTTGCACATATTCTTATATTACCAGATGCAGATATGCAAGGGGAGAAAAACTGACAGACAGTGAGAGGCAAATAATTGCGAGACTGTTCGGGTTGATGAAGTCCAAAGTCTAACAGGAAAATGTGGTTGTGCAACCAGACAGAAAAGGACAGATCCTTGCATTTAAACATTCTCCATAACAAATGGGACAGGGTCCTATTCTACCCTGTCACACCCTGAACCGTGTCCAGCACCGCCCCAATGAATTGCAGGTGCTGGGAAGGGACAAGTTGGGACTTCGAAAAATTTACAGTGACCCCCCACTTGACGGAAAAGGTCCAGGGCTGCAGAGAAGGAAAGTTCCAACTGTTCACTCGATGGGGCTGACAGAAGCCAGTCGTCGAGGGAAGGAACTCAATGGCCCCGACACCTCAGGGCTGCCGCCACTACCGCCATACACTTTGTGAAGACTCGAGGTGCCAAGGATAGACCAAAAGGTAGGGCTGTGAACTGGTAATGTTCCCTCTGAGAGGAGAACCACAGGTAGCGACGATGGGCCGGGAAATAGGGATATGCAGGTAAGCATCCTGCATATCCAGAGCACAGAGCCACTGACCCTTGTGCAGGAGAGGTAGCATACCCAGGAGGGTCAGCATCCAAAACCTCTTGTACTCTGTACAGGTTCAGAGCACTGAGGTCCAAAACGGGATGCAGAACACCGTCTTTTTGGGGACCAGGATGAAGTGGGAGTAATACCCCTTTCCTTTCTGTTGTGCAGGAACAGGTTCTAGTGCATTCTTTTGTAGCAGAGACCGAATTTCCTCCCGAAGAAGAGGAATGCGTGCCTTTGGGTACAGTGACTGAGCTGGAGGCCTGTCTGGAGGTTTTCCACAAACTCCAGAGTGTGGCCTTGCTCTATGAGCTGAAGAACCCAAGCGTTGGTCGTCACTGCCCGCCACCCTAGCAGATGACAAGCAAACCTTCTGCCCACTTGCTCCCCTGAAAGGTCTAGAGGGGGAAGGGGCAGATAAGAGTCATGTGGGGGGGGGGGGTTGAAGAGAGCTACACATAAAGCTCTCTGGGATTTAGCTGGTGGGGCAGCTGAGGTTTGCTGTGCCAGACATTTGGTCTGATGTCGAGCAGTCTTCTGTTGCTTCAGCGGCCTTTTCCCTTGGTGGCGAAAAGGCTTTTTTGCCTGAAATTTTGGTTGGTACATGATTTGTACAACCGAAGGGCCTTGCCTTGTCCTGCAGGGTAGTTGTGATATCCTGCATATCGCCCCCAAACAGGATGTATCCCCTGAAGGGGGCATCCTGTATGGCCAAACTGCACATCCTGGGCTAGATTGGACACCCTCAACCAGGAGAAGCGCCAGAGGCTGACTGCCATTGGCAACTCGCCAAGCTAAGGAATCAACAGAGTCATCGTCTTCCCTAAGAGAACATCTGCAGGCAACCTTAGCAGAGCTAATCTAATCCCCCAGGATGGATTTCAATTCAGAATCTGGGAGGGCTTCAATGGCCGGATCTAGCTGGGCAAACAAAGATTTTTGGTAGACCGACATGTGGCCTACATAGTTAAGGACCCTCATAGCCAGCATGGAGGATAAGTAAAACCTCCTCCTGAACTGGTCCAACTGACAAGACTGTCCGGAGGAAAGGTGCTCATGTGACAGGGTTTAGACGACCTGTCATGAACCACCGCAATAATGATAGTCTGCTTTAGGGTGTACACTGAGGTGGTCTTTCCCCTCTGAAGTACGGTAGGTGCAGCTGATGCTAGGTCCTCATGCAGCTCCAACCAGAGTGGGGTAAGGACCAGTGCTGATGCCTGCATATCCAGGTGCTTAGCAAGCACTGCCTTTTGGGGTCCTGCTTGTCTGATTTCCAGTCGTAAACTTCTACGATTTTTCATAAGAGGTCTGCAAAGGAAGGATCCTTCGGGGGTGACTTTGGGGATTCTTTGGGCTGTGACTCCTCTAAAGGTGGGGTTAGAAAACTCTACTCTGCTGAAGATTAAGCATCCTAGTCTGAATCCTGGTCAGAGTCCGAAGACCCAGAATCCAAATGAGGCAAACCCCTTGGGCCTGGTGTTAGCCAATCAAGAGGTCGGACCGACAATGGATCCTTCAGAGGGACCAGCGTTGGCCGAGGAGGAGGAGCTGAAACCTGTCTTGCCGGTTGCTCGTCTGGGCTCCTAGGGGACTCCCTGGGAGGCTGAGGACTGCTCAGCTCCCAAACCAGCTGAGCCTTTGTCTCCTACCACCACGATTGCAGGATTGCTCTAAAATCCGCAGGTGCCTGGGGTTGAGACTGTGGTGGCAGAGGAGGTTGATAAACCGAGGGAGTAGCCCACGGCAAAGTCCAGTGACAGGAACCCTGGTGCATGGAAATGGGTCGACAGGTAACCCGGCAGAGGACAAGCAGGCATGTAGCATGGTGCATTGAACCCTGATGGGGGTAACCCGGAGGATTATAGGCTGGCGCCTGAAGATGCAGGTAACCCGACAGGGGGTGACCCAATGGAAGGCTTGACGGGACCTGGCCTGATGGAGGGGCCGGAAGAGGGCCTGACAGAGGTAAGCCCGACAGAGGACCAGATAGTGCTCCAGGCCCAGACAGTGGACCCTATGGTATGTCAGACCCTGATGGTCCCGGTAGGGTCGAGTCCTGCGGGGATCATACCATTGGAGGAGAGACCCCTGGAGGATGAGGAAGCTAGGAACCATCTGGAGCTACACCAGCTCCTAACCCCAAATCCAGAAGTGAGCCTGGGGAGTGGCCATCTGGCGTAAGCCCCTCACCTCGGATGCCTCGATTAACGGGCGACAGAGGCGGATGCACACTTCATGGAGAGGGGGAAACCCAGTGTGGAGAACCCTCTGGGAGAGGCTGAGAAAAATCTGGCAACTGGGAAATGTCGGGACCAAATGCCAGATCGTTCGAGCGGACGTCCAACATGACCTTGCGAACGTTGGACTTGCCAATGTTTGACTTATCTGACAAAGCCTAGCAGGCCCCAGAGTCCCCGGAGCCTGACGCAACAGCCTGAGACTGGCACTCAGACGGGCCAACAAGCAACTTAGCAGCTCCTTCGAGTGACAGGACCCCCGCAGAGATGAGTCTGAACGCAGCCAAGGCCTCAGCTGAAGCCAAGGATCCTGCAGTCACTAGGACAAGTGGTGGCGGTGGTGAAGCCCCCCCCCCCCCGGACTGCTCCTGAGGCAGACCAGGCTGGGTCTTGGGGGCCAACTTCCTGGAGGAAGACTGCCGCCTTTCGTCAGAGGGGCCCACGGGTGGCCTTGGACAAGAGGGGGATCATTCCTGGTCCCAATACTTCTTCTCATGCCTGGTCTCTGTAAGAGAGATGGAAGTGCTTTTCAGCTTTTGGAGCTTTCGCTCCATGATGGACATTCTTTTCTTCAGAAGATGAGCCTTAAGGGCCTGTTGGCACCCCTTCTGTGTGGTCAGGTTAAAGCTGGCACAGGCCTCACAGTCCTCGACCTTGTGGTCTGGGCCTAGGCAGAAGAGGCAGAGGGAAGGAGAATCCTTGTGTGGTAGTTGTGTGTTACATGAAGCACACTTATTTTTGTGCTCGATGGGAGACGACATGCACAAAAGAAAGAATGGATCAGGTTGACAGCGAGAAAGAACTGGAAGGCGGCATGGGGACTGCCCACTATATAGAGTCACGTGGACGGCCATCACATGACGTCGGGTGAGCGGTCTCCCATCAGATACTGCTGGCTAAAGCTTTCTGTGGGTCCTGACACCAGGGGGCACAGTCCTCAATACTGATTATGTACTGCAAGAGCCCTCACAAAGTAAGGTCATGTAGGATATGTCTTTGGGAAGCCCTGTAACTCTAATCGCTCAGAAAACAGACAGTCTTGGTTCTGTGGCACTATCCCTGGTAGTCTAGATAGTCTAGTGGTCCCCCCACCACCCAATCACCCATCTGTCAATGCTGTACCACTATCCCTGGTAGTCTAGTGGTCCCTTACACACCCAAATCACCCATTCTTCATTTCACAGCTCAATCCCTGCTCTAGTGCTCCCCCACCCACTAAGGAACCCCGCCCTGCACTTCCCCTCACCCTGACCACCACTCAACATATGCCGGCAGCAGGCACAGCCCTCAGCTCACTTCCTTGGCAGACTGCCATCTGAGTCACAGAACATGATCACATACAGCTAACAGAACCATGTAACCAGCTGCAGAGATGGTGTTATCTGACTCAGTGTGACCATACCAGAAATGTTCACTCAACAATACAGCAGTTGGAAGTCCACAGATACAGGATGGTCTGCCATCATCCCAACCAATGTATGCCAGAAGTACACAACTCCTTTCTGAGCTTATTTTTCTGGTACTAGCTTCTACAGTGACTGGCATTTCTGAGCTTCCTCCTGAAGTATGCAACTGATCCCTATAAGAACATGTTCTACAGAGGAACACAGAGCTGGCATGAAGATGGTTTCAAAATACAGAGGTAACCTGCTCCACATCCAGAAACTGGCAGCCTGAGATGATTACGGACCACTATGAAGAACTTAAACAGCAAACCTTAAAATAGAAGCTACAAATAGGACTGTAGAGGACAGGGCTGGGGGAGGTCAATCACACAGGGCTATCCTTGATGTCGCATCACATCTCTGAAGGGTGCTCTGGAAATTAGCACTGACTGCAGGTATTGGCTACAAAGATTTTTGAGTGTAGCACACACTCCTGCACTCTCAAATGAAAATTATGTAACTACTGTAATTCTTGATCTTCCTGTGTATTTTCACCATTCATCACAGGTGGGTGGGTGATTGACTGGAGATAAGCACCCTACAGGAGCTTTTTTTTGTAGGAGGGAGGAGCCGGACTGTTGGCTCCACCCACTAGGCCAATGCATTGCATGGCACTTGCGGGTTAGCCAGTAGCGTTGGCTCTGCCTCCCTCAGTTCTGCTGCGCGGAGAGAAGAAGAAGAAAAGAGTGAGTGTAAAACAAAGGCAGGGCAAGGGAGCCAGAGAAAGACAGCAAAATGAAACGACGTAAACCGAAAAAGAAATAGGCCGACCAGAGGAGGAGGCCCATCTGGGAGGTTATGGGCCAAAAGGCCACAGTCCCAGGATGGCCAGGAGGGTGGGAAGGGAAGAGAAGAAAGAAATTAAGGGGACAGGAAGGAGAGGGGGGACCAAAAACCCATCCAGGACAGAGCTTGCAATAGCTGGTCTTCCAGGAGACAACAACCCATCTTGGGAAGATCTCAAGAAGCACTCGCAAGAATCCTGATGAGATGGAAACAGTCCTCCCGAACCTCAAGGACTTCCCGCCACCTCCCCCTTACAGTTTATCAGGAGAACCCTCAGGGTTTTCGGGGGTGGGGGGTCCCCAACTATGGTGTTCCTCCCCCCTAAGGGGAAGGTGACAGCAGAGGAATAGAACAAAGGTGAGGCAGAGGGGAGCTCCAGTCAGCCTCAGATCCCCCCCCCATCCAAGGGGACCCAAGGGTCAGCACACCCCCAGGAGATTAGCCAACCCAGGAGACCAGACCCAGGATAAGAGGGAAAGACCTACCAGAAGTCCCTGCATTAGCCTAGACAGAGGCCCTACTTGCTCTCCTCTGAGAATCTCTCAGAAGTCTTCTAGGGAGGCCACAAGGAGAAAGGGATGAGAAAACCTCAACAGATCCCCGTGGAGGAGGGTGAGCAGGGAGGGAGCATGGCCGAAGGACTGAGGCCTTGTGAGAAGAAGGTGGGTGGGATTCAGTGATGAATGGTGAAGATGCACAGAAAGATCAAGAATTATGGTACGTACGCAATTTACATATCTTCCCTGTATCAGTCTTCACCATTCATTACTGGTGGGTGACTACCGAGCCCCCCCCCCCCGAAGGGGTCCCAGTAAATCCCTGAGAAAATCGCATCCATCAGCCCCCCTGTGGGGAAACACGGAAGGGGGGAGGGGAAGACCCTCCACCGGTCAGATAGGCCTGGGACTGATCAGGACGGGGCAGGGTCCCTGTCCCCTGGGGGAAGGAAGGTGCCCCTGTAATTTCCACCTTGCCCTGCAGGAAAAGAGATGGGGCCCCCAGAAGGAGGCGGCCAGTAACCTGCACTGGGCCAAGGGTGACAACCTCGAAAGGCGAAGCCATGCCATCCACCTAATGCAGATCAGTGTCTCTGCAAGTTGTGAAGTGACTTCACTGGCGTCATAAGATGCCCTTGACTGGTGCCTAGCCAGCTCCAGACCTATAGCAGCGAGAGCTATACCTTGCTGGGTAGCCTCTGAATCAGGCAGCGATGCTAGTGCCTGGCCCAGCATCACCCACAGATACCTGTTATAGGCAGCGTGGTGCGCCTGATGTGAAATGATAATACCATCCACAGAGGAGAAAACCCTCCACCCCAGATGATCCAACTCTGCAGAGTCAGGATCCGGGAGTCAGTCACGGACCGGACATCTATGCCTGGTATGGATGTCTAGATGTGTCCATCTCAAAGTGGAATGAAGCAGAGAGCCTGGTGACCCCTGGGATGCACAATACCGCCTCTGGCAGTCCATGGGGGCTAGAACTGTGGAATATGGAAGCTGCCAGGTGTGGTACGACACCTCCTGGAAGGGAACTGGCCAAGAGCGGACCACCAAATGGTGCACCCTGAACTCACCCAAGAAGGCTTGTGAATGTTCTATTTTGACGGGCAAAATAAGAGATATGCAAGTCCCTGACAAGCCTTGCTAGAAAGTGCCGATACAGAGTCTGATCAGCGTCGAAGGATACGTGGACGGAAGACTCCTCTTCCTCACTGGAGGAGGCCGAGGAACTTGCATAGTCAGACTCCGGCTGCAGAGGGGGAACTGGTCAAAAGACCTGTTCATCCACAGTCCTAACTTACTGGGGGAAATCTGCAGCCTGGGATGTGAACTGTTCCCAGGTCAAAGGCCCTGAAGGACCAACATGGCCAGGAAGAGGAGGAGCTGGTTGCAAAGGCATGAGCGAACCTGTCACCGTACATGATGTGCCTCTGCAAGGGCTTAAGACCTAACAGGTGATCCTGGCATAACAGAATCTGCTAGTCTGTAAAGTCACCGTCCTGTTAAGTAAAGGGTCAGGACTGAGCCCTGTAAGGGAAGCTTCCCTATGAGGGGGACCAGGGCCGCATGAATCCAGAAGGGGGCAGTCACCAGCCCCACCCAATGAGGACTCCCTTAAAGGGGATGAGGGAACAAACCTGGGCTCAGCACTGTGGCTCCTCCCCAGGCCCTGGGAGGGGCCACGGAGAGGTGCCGCTGCCCCTCCCCCCATCCCTCAACCCTGCTGTCTGCGAGGAAGACCTATTCCTAGCACCCTGTGCCAAAGAACCCCCCAATTCTGCAGACTCCCTGAAGAGAGTCGCAGAGGAGGGAGGTTCAGTCTCAACCTTGATAGAGAGGATGGCACTGGGGACAGCAGCCAACCTCTCCCCAAAGCCTGGTCCACTGCACCCACAGCAGCAGGATCTTCAGCCCGTACCTGCCCTGTCACGCCACCATTGACTCGAGAGTCTGCGCGGGTTGCAGTCACCGGAGACACAGGTGGGGGCACCTGGGAAAGCACAAGAGTGCTAGGCTGTGGAGAACCCTCAGACTCAGAGGAGTCAGGCTGCCTGTCCAGATCAGCCTCTGCATCATTAGTCTCCGAAGAGACTATCCAGAAGATCTCCAGACTGGTGGCCCCGGGGGCTCTCCCGCCTGTGGCGCCATGGGCCGGCCTTGCACTCCTCGTGGCATCACCCCGATCACTGGAGCTGCAAATGGCTCCGGGATCTAGGCGGCGCTAAGGAATGCCCCGCACTGGGACCTGCAGCAGTGAACCCCGGCAACGGGGGAGCCTGCACCTCCGAAGAGGAGACTGTCACGAGTGATGCTCTTGGCCTGGCCCAGAGTACAGCCAGACCAGACCTCTAGCACCGTGATAGAGACCTCCTCCATAGCAAGGCTAGAAGAGGAGACTCCCTCTTCACCAGACTGTATAGGCCCAAGAAAGGACCCAAAGAAAAGGCAGAGGGTCCTGCGCTTGGACCAACGAAAGCGACACCCCCTGAAAGCTGGAGGAGTCCTGCCAACTTTTAATGCGTGGTTCTCCAGAATGCAGTGGTCCATAGAGAAGCAGGCATCGCAGGTGTCCATGTTGTGATGGGTCCAAGGCAGGTGAGAAGCATCATGCCAGTCAGTAACAGAAATTTGCCGGACCCAGGGATACTGATGCATAGGAGGCCGGAACATTTTCTTAGAACGTTTCTTAACCCGAGGACCAGGCAAGATGAGACAGTAACTAAATAAAAACAAACAGTAAAGACTCTATGCCGCTTAATTTCTGGTAGCTGATAAAAGGCACAGAGTGGGCTGCAGAACCAAGGCAGAGTCGTACTGTGTCAAATGAAGCTCAGCGTAGAGAACTATCCCAAGGAGTGACTACTCCGAGGCTTGAAGACTTAGACTGTCAGACTAGGCCGCAATGTGCAGGAGAAAATGCGAACTGCAGGCGATATGCCGTCTATGGTGGGAGAAGCAGAACTGAGGTGGAGGAGGAGCCAATTGCTGTTACTGGCCCACCCACAAGCGCCATGCAATGCGTCAGCCTTGTGGATACCGCTGGCTCCTCCCTCCTACAAAAAAAAACTCCCACAGGGTGCTTGTCTCTGGCCAATCACCCACCAGTGATGAATGGTGAAGACTGACACAGGGAAGATCTCTCTAGCTGGTACCTGCAGTCTGTGCTCTTATTTCAACTGTTGAGTTCCAGAGCACCCTTCCAGCGCTGCTCTCGAACCTCTATTGTGAGCATGAAGGGTATGCTTTCACTGTCATTGTTTTCAGCTACCTTAGCTGCCGACGGGTGTCCACAACTCTGGCCCAGTCTTCTCTTCTGCAACCCAATCCTATGATCCTCTTACTTCTGGTGTATATTGCAGCACCAGTGGCAATGTCACAGCCTGGGTTAACACTTAAGCACTACAAGTAGGCATTGTGCCCATCAGTCACCAACACAAACCATAAATCATGAACATTTTAAAGCCAGGTCCATGGCAGTGATGGAGCAGTGAGTCTGAGACATGAGACACAGAATAAGTCAATGGAAAAATGTCAACTGTGAGTTAAAAAACTGAAAAAAAACAGAAACTGCCAAATCGGCTTCACATGCAGGAACTGTTAAGGAGGGAACCTATATTTTCCAGTTAAAAGAAATATCTGGGAGCATTAATGGTAGAAAAAACATATTTGATGGATGGTGGGAGGAGCACCAAGTCAAGATTGTAGAGGTTTTTAGAACCTGAATATGCTTAGTGGACCCTACTACACTAAATCCTGGTACACAATAGAAACAGACTTTGTAGGCAGATAAGGACCGGTTGGCCCACCTAGTCTGCCCATTTCCTTACCTATTGGATAAGCTGGAGATCCTAGTTAAACAGCCTACTTCTTCCTAACCCCCTCCCCCCCCAGCTGGAAATGCGTTATGTCTGTTCCATGCATTATTGAATTCCCTGTTTTTGACCCCACAACCTCCTCAGGAAGGTCATTCCATGCGTCCACCACCCTCTATGAAAAAATACTTCCTCACATTGCCCCTGAGCCGTCCCTCCCTATCTTCAAATTGTGCCGCCTTGTTCTTGCACAACTCTTCTTCTGGAAGATGCTACCCTCCTGTACCTTGTTGATTCCCATGTGGTACTTGAACGTTTCTGTCATGTCCCTCCTCTCTCACTCTCTCTCTCTCCTTTCCTAGACGGTATACACAATAGATACATAGTAGAATTCCTGGTCCTGTTTTTGTGGCCATGCCACCTGTGGTAGCCAAGAACAGTCCTCATCTCGGAAATACTGATGTAAAGAGCAGTCCAAGGGGTACCACACAACCTGGGTTTTTAGTGCACCTAAATGGGACCCCCAACTCATCCTGTAAGTATCAGCGGTGAGGACTTCCTATGGAGATGGAGGTAATATTGGGAATCCTAAAAGCAACTGCAAGTAGTCTTAGCAGCAGCAAAGGGCCCTGCATTAGGGGTCTGTGACCAGAACAGGGTGATCCAAGGATATGCTTGTACCCACTGAGCACCAAGCATCCATGGAAGGTGAATGCAGAAGCAGGCCATGGAGCCTTAACAACAGCACCTGCCAAGAGGCCCAAGAGATGAAGCAGGGCTTAGTAGGGACCTGGATGCTGGTAGCAACCAGCATCACCAGGCCTATCAAAGTTTACGCATAATCTCCAAAAAATTACTAGGGCTTTAACTCCCCTTGAGGAATTCTGGTGGGATTCTAGAAGAATTAAAGATAAATTACCCTACCTTTCCATCCTGTATAGGATACTCACAGAGAAGAAAGGGACCCCGGTGCTAGAAGAGATTAGAAAGAAGTGGGAGACAGAATCCAGTGGGACAATTCCTAGGGGAGACTGGGAACGTTGCTTGCAGAGGGAATGGCAGGTAACCTCAGCCATGACGTGGTGAGAATTTAACTGGAAAATTCTGACCCGTTACTTTCGCTCCCCAATGATTACCAAATACTTTAACCCTCAGGCGTCAACGGCCTGTTGGCGTGTATGCGGAGAAGCTCAAAGCACGCATTACCATATATTCTGGGGGTGTGCAAAGTTAGAGATTCTGGTCTCAGATCCAGGGGGTTATGACCCAAAGGGGGGAGGGGAGGGGTTACCAATACCATATATGTTTCAGGACCTAGTCCTAGGGTTGCCAACCCTTTCCTCCCAAAAAAGAAGTGTGGAGCTATACCAGACACTGCGGATTGCAGCATTAAAATGCATTACTATTAAACGGTTAAAACAAGATCCACCAATCTTTCAACAATGGACTTCCAAAGTGGAGGAAATTGAAAGACTAGAAAGCATAACCTACACTATCCAGCTAAGAAAGGACATATTTTTAGAAATCTGGGGACCCTGGTATCACTGGAAGGAGGGGTTGGGTGAGGATACAGTGGTAGGGGATGGAGACACAAGAGGGGAGGAGGAAGGATAAACAATATAGGGGAAGAGATCGGGATGACATAAAAGGCTGGAGGGAGAAGCGGATAACTGGAGGGTAAAGAGATACCAGGAAAGGATGGTCTTCCTGAAAATAGGGATGGGGCACACACACGTACATGTACATTCTTAATATACAATTAAAAGCATTAGTCACAGTGCATTGGTTTTGATAATATAAGTTGATATGGTTATAAATGGTTTGGTTAAAAGGTTAGATAAAAAGTAAATGAAAACATGATAAGTCATGTAGTTAACTGAGGAAGTAGAATTCCCAGAAAGGAAAAGAAAATATTAAGACGGAAGAAGAGAAGAAGAATCAAAACCAGAACTGGGACATTAATATGGGCCACGCTATGAGGAACTGAATCTATCAACTAAGAGCCTAAGACTAGATAGTGTGTACCCATAATTTCATTCTACTATCTGATGAGATATGATGTTGGAATATGTCAAATATCAGAAAGCTTGACTAATAGAAGTACAGAATATAGAAAGAAACTAAAAAGAACAGAATGCAATTAATGTATAGACACTCTTAAGATGTCATGTGGAAATGGATGTAACATTGATGTAGATTTTAATAAAACTGATGAAGTTAAAAGTTTATGCATGAGAGTCTTGAATCCTGAGTTGCGTCAACAGCACACTGAAGGCACTCATAAGAAGAAACAGAAACTGACAGACGATAAGGACCACTTAGCCCACCCAGTCTGCCCACTTCCTCCTACCTACACTATACCGCAGACCATGACCTTCCTCCTCCCACCCGTTCCTTACCACTACGATTCCCTTGTGCTTATCCCATGCATTCTTTAACTCCACTAGTATTGTTGCCCCGACCACCTCCAGTGAAAGGCTGTTCTAGGAATCCACCACTCTTTCTGTGAAGCAAGTCCTCACATTTCTTCTGCATCTACCTCCTCCAGCTTTAAAGCATGTCATCTTGTTCTTGAGCAGGTTTTCTGAAAAATACTTCCCTCCTGTACCTTATTTACCCCCATGAGACAGACTCCAGAACTCTGTCAGGCTGCTCAGCTAGCCCGCCACTTCTACTGCCTGCTGTGATCCTACCTCCTAAAGGGCGTTACTTTCTCCTCACCGAACCCCCTAGCCCAGGGTCTGCGAGATCATCGATGGGGTGGAGGCAGAGATCCAGCGTTGGGCATGTGGCAGCGAGCACCAAGAGCCATCACCTACCTGGGCTGGAGGGGTTTTCTTCTTTAATCTCTCCCATGGATATGGGTCATGCAATGCTGCCCAGCTCATTGCGCGAGTGCTCCCACTCACGTCTGAAAGGCAGCCGCCCAATGCCCTCCCCCTGTACGTGATCCCGACATCTGTAGTAACACTCTGTCTCCACTGGGTGTCTAGCTGCATGGGATATGACCCTCCCTCCTTTGAGGAGAGCTGACCACTGGAAAACTCAATCCACTCCTTCCCCTGCCGATCCCCAGTAGCCCGGGCTCACTCTCAAGCCCGAGTCGCCGGGATGGCGTCCAGCACCTCAACCCTCAGTGCCACCGGGCCGGCCTGATACTGCACCATTTTAATTGCCCTCCTCTGTCTATGTCCTTCTAGAGATGTGGTATCCAGAAATGGACACTGTAATCTAGGTGGGGTCTTACCAGTGATCTATACAGAGGCAACACCATCTCCCTCTTTCTGTTGGTGATACCCCTCCATATGCACACCAGCATCCCACTAGCCCTCCAGACTGCCTTGCCACACTGCATGGCCATCTTTACGTCATCTGATATAACTATCCCAGGTCTTTTTTCTGCTTGGTGGTCGTCAATGCCACTCCATCCATGTTGTACTCCATTCCCTGGGTTTCTGTGCCCTAAGTGCATTATTTTGCACTTTTTTGCATTGAAACCCAGCTGCTACCCTTTACCACTCCTCTAGTTCTCTCAGGTCTCTGCTTGTCACCTCCAACGAGCCGCCCCCCCCAAAGTGTCCACCCCACTGCAGATTGTGGTGTCATCCACAAAGAAGCAGACCTTCCCTTCCAGCTCCTCTGCAATGTCACTTATAAAGACATTTTAGAGGTCTGGTCCCTGAGGCACCATGCTGGTCACCCTCCCTTCCCTGGAGTGAACTCAGTTTACCACCACCCTCTGTTGCCTATCTTCTAACCAAGTCTTTATCCAGCTTACCACCTTTGGACCCACTCCTAAGCTACCCAGCTTGTTTACTAGCCTCCTCTGTGGAACAGTGCTGAAAGACCTGCTGAAATCTAGGTAGGCCACATCCACTGCTCCACCCTGATATAGTTCCTTGGCTACCTAGTCAAAGAAATCTATCAGATTCATTTGACATGACTTGCGTGAATCCACACTGGCTCAGGTTTTGTAAAACACTGGTTTCAAGATATTCCACAATCCTTTCTTTCAGTGTTGTATTAACATTTCCACCACTGATGTCAAGCTGACTGGCCTATAATTGCCAGCCTCCTTCCTGCTACCACCTATGTGTAGAGGGACTACATCAACCTTCCTCCAGTCCTCTGGAATCACTGCAGTTTCTAGTGAACTGTTGAACAGAACTGTCAGATGTCAGACGTGCCGGCCTGCCGGTGCAGCGGTAGGGTTACTGCTTGGGACGCCAGTGACCTGGGTTCAGGAATGGATTCTGGCTGCTGGAGGGTCGGCTGGGGGGAGGGAGAAAGATTGAGCACCCATAGGCAGCTCTCCTCCTCCGGGGAGGTGGGGATGCCCATCCCGCTGCAGTACCACCACCCGGGTGACCACAGGTGGCGTTGCAGTGAAATGGCAAAAGGACGGGAGGGCGGGAAGATGTCGGTTGGGAATCTGAGCAGTAGCGCATCACTATGTGCCCCACCCCTAGGCTCCCCAAGTGAGCAGACATCCTGTGGGAGGTACCAGAACACAGGAAATATCCCGCCGTGGCTGCTGTAGAAGGGACCCGGCTGCTCCAGATTCCATAACCGGGCTCCCACCGGGGACCACCAGGACCTCCTGACACACACTAATGGACTGGGAGGGGGAAAAGGCGTCCCCCTTCCCTCACCACCTGGGGGGGGGGAGGGTGCAGGCCGAGGCAGAATGGAGGTAGGTCAGATGGCTCCGAGGGAGGTATCGGGGAGGGACTAGGGGATCTCCAGCCTAGGGACCCAGAAGGCAACCACCTCGGGGACAGAAACAGTAAAAAAATAAAGTAACTGTCAGAAGTGCAGTCAGTATTTTCCTGAGCTCCCTCACTACCCTTGGATGCACCACATCTGGGCCCCTTGCTTTGTCCACCTTCAGATTAGCAAGTTCCTTCACCTTCAGGACTCTCACCTCCAAACAACCAACCAGTGTCCACCTCTCTCCCTCCAAAGCTTCTGTTACTTTGTGACCCCTCCCCTTCTTTTCTCTTTGGAATGTCTGCCTTTTCCTGGTCCCCCTCTGCACAGTCCAACCCTTCCATTTTTAATCTTACAATCTCACCTTGGTCCTCTTCATTTACATACCTAAAAAATGTCTAGTCCCCTTTTGTGACCTCCTGGGCTATCCTCGCTTCAGTCTTTTTTTTTTAAACTTTGATTTATTTTTTGAAGAAACAAGCATACCAGTTTCTCAACAAGCATCGACATTACACAGGAATAAATGTTGCATCCATGGAGGGCGCCACTCCTCTTAACATCCATATTAACTGTCTAATACTTTACACATGCATCATTTTGGAGGAAGTCCATTGAGAAACTAAACATTTTAGTTTCTCAAATATTACCAATGTAGAAATACTAATGCTGTAAAGTTAAGAAAGAAAGCTGTATTCCAAAGTCTTACACCATAAAATATGGTACTGGATACCATGCTATTGCTAATTAAAGCACAAGAAATGTGCAAAAACCTGAATTAATTCTCTAAAGCATTAATATACTGTGGCTCTTAGATAACAAACCATAACAATTTACCAAAAAAAGTGAAGTGGTGGGTTTTTTAAATTTTAAAGCTTTAAACCCTGCAACATTAAAGAAGATTATTTTCTCTGAAATTGAAATGTCAGTCCAAAATTCCAAACAAGATAGAGTGTCCCGAAGCCAATGTTACCCCCAGACAGAGACCGGTGAGCCTGTAGGTGAAATGAAGACCTCTCAGTACAACATGCCCAGTAATTGTATCATATCCCCAGAAGTACCCGACAGGGCTTCACCGACCGTTCTTTTTAGCCACCAAATTAGTGTTCAGGGGTCCTCATCCTCTGAGGACTGGTGATCCAAGTCCGACTGGCGAACGGAGGGGAGAGCGTTCTTATGACCCCACTTCAGGGCTTCAGCCGGATCTGAAAATAAGTATAACTTCCCGCACTGTGCGTTGTGTAGTCATGCAGAGAAGATCATGCCATAGAGGATTGATGCCGCTCGTAACAACGCTCAAACACCATCAAATCTTTTCTGTTTCTGGCAGGTGGCATAACTGATGTCTGGGAAGAGGCTAACCCGCTGACCATCCTGAAGTAGTGTCCCTTTGCATCTAGCCAGCACCAGCAAATAGTCCCTAGTGCCCGCTCCATCAGTAACCAAAATGATGGTTCTTGGTAGATCCTGATCTGTTGGTCTCCCACGTGGCATCACCCTGTAAGCCCGCTGAAACAACTGGGTTTTTGATCCCACATCAGCCCCCATTTGTTGGCCCAACCAGTCCTGAAGAAAAATGAGAAGACCGTCTCCTTCACTACCTTCTGGCATACCCAAAATTGTGACGTTTGGGGCCCTTATTTGTTTCTCCAACGTCTCAATGCGGGCTTTCCAGTGCCGCTCTCTTTGATCAGAGACTATATGGCACCGGTAGCTGCCTCTGCTCTTTTAGAGGCGTCTAATGCTGTTGTCTGTGTACCTTCTATTGTTGCTTCAAGTGTGGTAACCCTCGTTGCCAATCCATCTAATTTATCCAATAATACAGACACTGACTTGATCAATTTAGAGAGCTTAGCCCCTATGGTTTGAAGGGTTTCCTCGGCTGTGTCCCCAGTATTCTCTTCAGGCCTACCCTATGCAGATTGGGTTCGCCTGTGCCAACAGGGCATTTCCACTTTTAGCTCCTGTTCCTGCTCGCTGATCCTTATGTGGATTACCCATTTTGATCAGGAAACTCTCCGCTGCTTCCTCTACTCTCTCCTAGATCAATATCAAAACAGGGAGGGAAGGGAGTATGTGATTTCAAGAAGAGAAGAGTCATTTTGGAAGGCTTCAAGTCCTTTAGCATGAGCTCCAGATCGTGGTCAAATTTCTGGACTGCTGAACATCTGTAGGAAAGCCAGCCACAAACAGCAGCAGAGTCACATGCCAAAAGCAGCTACACATATGGAAGCATGAGAGACATCCCAAGTAGAATACAATAAATGCTTACTGGCCTTGAAGCTGTGTCTGACACACTGCAGGACTTCAGTGAAGCAATTTACTCACCATGGTAGATAAAGACTTCCACAGGCTACTCTGACATTTAATCATGTAAGCCTTAGAACTGGCAATATGAAAGCCAAATATCTGCGAATCATCTTTGACTCTGCTCTCTCTCTTTCCACTCATCTTAATTCCCTGTCCACTGCTGTAAACACCTGGATTGGACTCCTCTACCTCCACAAAGACTGCCTTCCTCAGAATGCCCTCTAGCTGGCTATCACCTCCTCCACCTCCTCCATCCTGTCATTGGTCACCTACGGACTCCCTATCTATGCGGCTGCTGACCCCACTGCCCTCACCAAAGTACAGACCTCTATCAACAAGGCTTGCAGACTCCTGACCAGTGCCCCCAGCAGAACGCACACATGCCAGCTCTACTCCTCCTCGAACTTCCTCACCTTTGATGAGCGCCTGCGCTACCACACTGGCAAAAAAAAAAAAAAATCACTACTTGGGCTCCCCCCCCGGGGGTTGCTGCATCCCTAAAATCGGCCTCCCACTCGGTCGTCACCCGAAGCGCAACCAAAGCCACCTTCCAGGTCCCGAGAGCCAGGACCTCTCTCGCCCAAAGAACATTCCACCACAGAGCCCCCTCTTGGTAAGACTCCCTCCCCACTCATATCACAAACATCCCCAAAATTGTCCCCTTCAAAATCGCCCTCCGGAACCACCTCACTGACACTCGGAGCTGTAAATGCCCCTGACTGGCCCATACCTAGAGCTCCGCCTGGCCCAATTTACAGACAACTTCCTTCTGGACTGCCTTCTCCCTCAGCAACCACCCCTCCCAAGGTATCGGCTCCCTAGAGACCCTAGCGTACTTTGATACTATATACTAGACTAATTGTAACTAATTGAAGCCTTTGTACGCCTTTTGTATTACTGGAATTGCTTTGTGTGTTCCTTTATTGCATCTCACCTGTAATGTTTTCCATTGTTGTGCTCCACCACCAATTGTTGTCTACCCTCCCTGCGACAAGGTGCCTTTGTAAATGAGTCTGACTGCCTCAGAGTCAGGACAGGAGGCGGTGCTAGTTCTGCTTCCGGGGGGAGGGGGGGGAGACACACTCACAAGTATCGAGCGGTCCAACAGGAATGGGTGCCCATGCCCTCCACACATGCGCACGGTACGCTGCTTACCACTACCACGCTCTCCCAGAGCTGCCCCGGCCCCAGACATTCCCTCAACCTGGTCCATCTCTCCTACTGAGCTTCCTCAGTCTGAGCAATTACTACTCACACTGTCACACAACACAACACACACACACACACACACACACACACACACACACACACACACAGTCACACAAAGAAACAACTACTTAAAAAGGTAAGAAAAATAAAATTTACACTAAGAACAAATTAAGTAAAAAAAGTACAGAAAAGACAAAAAAATGTAGCTTTTAAGAAAGCTGTTGGGTCAAAATCAAAGTTTAAATCTCCTCCTCGCTCTGATCTCAAAGTATCAGCAGTCACAAAACACACTTCTCTCTCCATCTGCACAGGAGAAAGTAAAATTGTCTGCTTGTATGACTCACTTTCTTCCTGCCTAGTTAAAGAACTTGCGACTTGCAGTACTACAAGCCATGTGATGTGTGTGTGGGGGAGATGCAAATCTAAACACAAGTGGATCATTAGAATCATAATGAGGAACGAAATCCATTAAAAACAATGACCGCCTTACTTCGTACTACCATTCCGCCTTAACACGAAGTGGTAATGACAAGGCAGAGTGAGCACTTTGCATTGCCCACTCCATGTAGCGGATTGGCAATGCGAAGTGCCCACTTCGTGTTCACTTCGCCAGCGGAATTTAAATTCGCTGCATCTCTAATGCACAGTTAACAGATAATTTCCCGTATCCACACCAACGGAATTTAGCTTTTTTGTTGGTTATTTATTTATTATGCTTTATAGGGTAAACTGCCAGAATGCTCAGCTCCCACTCTTCTCAGGAGCCTCCCACCTCACCCTGGAGCTTACCACCATCATTGATCCTCCTGGCTTACCCTAGGACAGGGCTGCCGCAAGAAAGTCAGTCTTGGCAGTACCATCAGGCTGAGCCTGAATGGTAGACAGCAGATTTCCACATGCCATTCTGCTTTTTAATCATTTATAACTGGTAGTTAACAATTCTTAGGCCTAATGATGCGAAAGCATAAGTTTGTCTGCCCACAACATTCAGTTTCCTAGATCTGTGTCAGAAGGCTACGTGCTCTTGTGTCTAGAGGCTCTAGAGCAATCATGAGTGGCTATGATTCCCACAGAATCTGTTATAGGCTGGGAAGCATAATCAGGCTCAGACAGAGTAGAGTATGCTTACTGGCCTATCTTGGTGCTGCAGGCAAGGTGTTAGCCCTATGGCAAGTAGCAAAGGTAGCAGCCTTGGGTTGGGGAAGGGGGTTGGAGGGGACATCTGCAAGATGAGGGACTAGCTGCACACTTGAGCAGACTCGATAGACCATGAGGACTGTTTCTGCTGGCAATTTTGTATGTTCGTATGTATCCTCTGAATTGGGACATACACAAGGAATCACAATGGAGGGCAGTGGGAACTTCCCAAAATGCCATTACGTTTTTCTTGGTGGATCTTCCTCCTCAGCTTCAAATTCCATGACATCCTGGATTTGTCTGAGAGCATAACCTGAGAAGAGGGTTCCTCAGGAGGAGACCTGGGGGTATACACCACAGTCCTCGCTGCATGAGGAGAGTGTGGAACTGGAAGACAACCTCTCCAGGGGTCACTGTCATTTTTATCCTGCTCTATATTAAAGGACACCAGGACTGTATTCTACCTTGTCATCTGGGATGGCAATGGGAGCAACTGACTGAGCTGGCAATTGAGACAGTGGCCTTTGCAAAGGAATGAAAAGCCTGTTTCTGGATCCCATCGATAATGGTGCCAAAAGGATAGCCATTGTCGTCAGCAAGAGTGACGGTAACAGGCATTGAAATAATTCAGAGAACACCAGTACAACCTGGAAGATTACAACATCCTGCACAGGGCCAAGGATAACAAACGTCAAAAGGCTAGAACCTGATGATGGGGGCAGCAAACTGTCCATCATGGGTACGGTAGTGCCAAAGCCCAATCTTGGTGTCTCATCAATAGTCGGGAGGTGCCATTGTTATCACTGCCAGAGCGGATTACAAGGACTTAGACTCCTTCAGTAGAGACCTCAACCTCACTGGCTAAGCATGAGCTTTATCATTATTCTTGTGGTGATAGCTGGAAGAGGACGACTTCAGCAACTTATCTTTGTCCTTAGTCCTCAGCAACACCAGCAGTGATAGTGTCACTGAACGCTGGGGAGTTCCCTTTCATCTCCTGACCTGCCCCCATCCAGACTGGTTCCCCAAGCCCCATCACCTAGCTTTTCTGGGGCTTGTCTCATTCTCTGTTCTCTGCCACAGGACCTGGAGATGCCCAGTCTATGGTGTGGGGCCTTCGTGGGACTGGGATGTCATCCCGCCAATGTCTGGGTTTTTCCCATCATTTTCTGCCTGGTCCCACAGCATGTGCAATAATGCATTGTGCTAGTTCCCTCTCCACAGAGACACCAGCAGGTTGGATCCCTAGTCTTGCTTCCCACTGCACTGTCACCCATATTCCTCCAGGTGACAGCCAGCTAGCAAGATGTGCTTAACCCCCTTCCTGAGGGAAGAGTGCTTCCCCAGGGATACTCAATCCTCCCTTCCCTGCCAGCCCCTGATCTACCCACGTCCATGCCCAAACCCAGGTCACTGGTGTGGTAGACAGTGTGGCACTCTGGGCCTCAGCCCACCATGCCACTAGGCCGACTGCTAGTGACCACTTCTGAGGATCTGCCACGTTCAGTTGAAGTCATCTGCCAGAGTGTTCTGAACTCCTGGTAGATGTAAGGCTTGGAGCAGGGTCTCTAGCTCAGACATTCCCACACTTGCACTGCCTCCCTGTACAGTAATTAACAGCAGAATCCTCCATAGTTTAAAAAAATATATTTTATTGTTTTAAAACAATAAAAACAGTTTATACTGCCTGCCAGGTATACAATACTAATTATAAGGCGCCATCAGATGGAATACAGAAAATATGTTTTGCCTAAGTAGACTGATGTAAGGAGGTGGGGGTGGTACCAATTAGTCCAGTATAAGAGTCTCAGATAGCTGCACCACAAGAATGAGGCGATCATCCAAGAAAAAAGTGACCCAAAGAGGTTGAACTCAACAGTAAGGTTGATATGATCCTATTCCAAACATGGGAGATATAACAGCAGTTTTAGCTCTCCATTCCCTCCCCACAATACCTACAAACCTGCATCACACAATTCATTACAGAAATTGGCAAACAATAACAAAATACAAGAATACGAATATGCAGGACATATTGGCACTAAACATTATGAAATACTATTAAACAGCCTCTGTAGCTATCCGAGGAATGGGTAAAGCCTAAACCATCAGGTTACATTAGGGCCGGCAGAAAGAAATAACTGAGCAAATGCTCATTTACTTTACCTGTAATGTAAACTTGATACACAAACCCCAGTCCTGTATAAAATGGTAATGTAAATCCACTGAAGAATCAGGAAGATGAGGTAGAAAGAAGCAGCATCTTCTCTCAAGTGGCGTCATCCTCTGATGTGCCGGTGACTGGTAGTGGGGCAGCAGCACTCTCATTCAATAGCCTCCGTCTTCTTGCCGGCTTCCAGAGGGTCTTTGTATTGAAAAGTGTGACTCCCTCAATGAATACGGAGTCACACTGGCATCAGTAGCGTGTACTACTCCAAGGCTACGAAGATGGCCTGAACACCGTCAAACTTCTTGCGGCGGGATCGAGTTGCAAAGGACAGATCGAGGAACAGGTGGAATGTCCTGCCATTATAAGTGAAGTTCTGGGGAGCCTGTAAGTACACGATCTGTCTTGGACCATTACCCCCAAAGTATTCAAAATAACAATTCTGAACTGGTCAGACTGAGCTGTAGTGGCCCTGGAGGAAATATGATAGGCTTTTACAAATTGGGAAGATATAGCACCTTCAGAAACATTTCACATTCCCGGTAACCGGTCCCACAGAAAGGCAAGAAAATCTGACCTCTCACAGTCCTTCTGGAGTCCCACCAGCCAGAGGTTCACAGTCCGTTGCACATTTTCAATTGCTTCCAGGTGGTAGAGGTGCTGGTCATTCTCTTGTATTAGCCTGCTGGTTGCCGATAAAGCTTTTACTGCCTGTGACTCTGCAGAAGAAGCAGTTTTGTAACAGCTTCAGTCTGAATATCTTGGTCCCCTATGTGTTTCAAAATTTCCTCCACCTTCCCATCGATGGCCCGCATGGATAAATGTCTGAGATTGCCATGGTGGCTCAGGAAAGTCCGGGGGTCCCACTGGTGGTGTTGGGGCCTGCCTCCTTTATTCGAACAGCCCACAGCTGAAAAAGGTACCAAAGTGTTCCTCTTCGTTATTTATTTTTTTTTGTTGTTTAACCAGGAGTAGCACACTAAGCTGAAAGCTTTTTTACAGGAGCGACCTGGGAGCACAGGGAAGTTAAGTGACTTGCTCAGGGTCACACATTATGCAAGTTGAAGCTGTGGGATTCAAACCCATGTCTGGTCTGCTGGATGTCACCAGATTTGCTGTTCAGAGCCTTAAACCACTGCGCTATACTGCCTCGTTAACACTAAAGTGCTGTAGCTCATTGCCAAACAAAGTATTTTAGATTAGAAAGGTGCAGGATAGCAGAGCTAGAACAAAGCACATCTATTCAGCAAGTGTGCTCCACAGCACGCCCCGGAGATCCTCCATGTTTGTTAGCATAATACATTATACAGACCAGTGAAGTGGTAGCCATCCAAGTGAAGATATGTGCCCCTGGATTTTTTGCAAACCAGAAAGTCCCCGAGTAGAAGCCTTTGTTCTTTTCCAGTTCGAGTACTACCTCTACTGCTTTGTTAAAGAGGACCCTAATCTACAGAGTCAGTAACTCTGCTATGTGGCTTGAGAGCAGCAACTGTCTTCCCATTGCATAGAAAAAGGGGGATCTCAAACAGTTCTAGGGAGTAACCCTCAGATGATCCCGTAGGACACATTCGTTTGTTATGATTAATTTTCATTGCTGACAGAACTGGGTCAGGCATCTCTCCCACCGGGAAGGGATGATCCACCTCAGGCAGCTGAGGTGTACACGAGGCCTGCATCTCAGAGATTGGCACTGTGCCCCTGTACCTTCTGTGGTTTCTTCTGTTGCTGCTGAGTAGGCTGGGCTTCATTCTGCTGCCGATTGCCTCTTCTGGCAAGACTGCCACAAAAGAACTGTGTTCTGATAAAAACCTTGCTCCCTCCACCTTTGTGTGGTGGACTGGCTAGCCCTAGCACCTTTTAGAGTTAATTTCTGTCATTCAACTCTTTAAAAGCTTCAACATGCTGCCCAAATACAAGTACCAATAGCTGGGATATTCAATATCTGCTGTTAGACATCAAAGACGAAACAAGTATTTCTCAGCCAAGAGTGGTTCCGAATGCAAATCCTCACAGTTACTGAAGAAGCATCTGCATCGAAGGAATACATGGAAATTTAACTTGTAATTATTAGACTCAGTACCTTAAGTAACCTAACAAAAACTCCTGCTCTGGAGCAAAGTCAGGCAAGCTCTCCGTAATGGGTTTGAGCTTCGTCCATAAATGTTCACACTTCAAAATAATGGCTTGGTAGCTTCCTATGTGTATGCTAACAGTGGCCAAAGCAATACCCTCCCTCCATGGTGTCTATCTTGCGCAACTCCTTGTTAGTGGGTTGCTCAGGGACTTTGGGCAACAGCTCCATCGTTATAAGCCACAATAACAGTAATATCCACTATAGGATGGGCGTAGTACACTTGTTTCGCCTTGTGAGCCAAGTACTTTTTTTATGACAGTCCTGGGATGACTGAAATAGAAGCCAACCTAGTCCAAGCCACCTCCATGAGGGACTGTAGAGCAGGATGGATTGGCAGAACCAAAGACACTGGCATAGTAGGCATATTTGATTGGTAGTAGACAGATTGTCTACTAGGATTTTCTGACAGTTAAACTATTTTTAAATTTACAGGTGGCTGAGGAGTTGAAAAAGGAGCTTACAAACTCTGCTTATCTTGGAAGTAACTTCACAAGTGTTTGAATACTGCATTTTGGTTGTCCCTTGGGGGTAGCTGGATTGACTACTAGGAGTTTGGGACAAACTATTTTTAAATAATTTACTGGTGCGTAGGAGTTTGAGATAGTTAAACTATTTTTAAATAAGTTACTGTGGTTAAGGAGTTGTCATAGCAAAACCTGCAGTGTGAATTGAAACACAGACAGCCTCAGGTTCAGGAAATTGTTTGCCTCATTGTTTTCAGACCACAACGTGTTGTATTGGAACAGGAAAGGTTGCATCACAACCATTGTCAACAAATTGCCCTGGCTGGAGATATCCAGACTAGATCAGATTACTACAAGTTACTGGTGGCTGCAATATTTAGAGACACAAAGCACATCTTCTTGACCTGGAAGGACACTACTACTTTATTCAGCTGTGAGCTGTGTGAGAAATTCTATATTGCACTTGCAAATTCTATATTGCACTTTGTGCTCACAACAGAGGGAGGTGAACCTTACAATTGTCTTTGGTTTGTAGCAGATATGCTGCAGATGGAGGCTACTTCTAACTGAAAGGTGAAATAAGGAACTTAGAATTATCAGGAAAAGACAGTCTTTCAAGCAACAGAGGGAGGTGGATCTAGCTTTATGTTTGTTACAATTCTTAAGATTTTCAGTGCAGGAAGAGTTTAAAGCACAGCTGACTTATTTTGGGGCTGACTGCTTTCAGAGCACAAACCACCAGGCTGTTTTGGGGCTGGGGAGGTTTACCCATGTCTGACTTTGATGTCTGTTTTTCTCTGTTTGATTAGCAGGGTGTTTTCTCTGTCAAATTGTTGTGTAGGGCATCTTGCTGACAGGAAGGCACTCATCACAGCTGGGTCAGAGCTTTTAGCCGATTGTGTTGTGAGGGCACAGTTTAGGCCAACCCTTCCCACCCACCCCTGGAAATAGTTCCTTTATACCTGGGGTTCTGACATCATTTCCTCAAGAGTGCAAGGTGCATATCACTGTCATATCCTCTCTAGCACACTGCACTGACAATATAAGCATACACATTGTATAATATATATATTTCTATATAACAAACCAATCACACACACAAACACACACAAAAAAAGTAGATAAACATGTGGTGAGTAGTGCAATGTAATGGCTGTGGGGCAGCAGTCTTCCGGGAGTCTTTCTGGAGGCTGAGATGCTGCCCTATTTGCAGACAACTCTCTGCCCTGAGGGAGGAAGTTGCCCGTCTTCAGGCCACACTGGACAGTAGTAAGGGAGCCTTCCCCCAGGCCACACTGGATGACAGGAAGGGAACCTCCCCCATACAGGGAGCACCAGAGCCACCACCACTACCTCAGAGGTTGCAAAGAAAGCACAGCAGTTGGACCACAGTGGGCTCAGGGAGGGTGAGGATGGTGGAACAGAGGCACACCCAGTCAGTTGTTCCACTCCACAAACCATACACCATTCTGGGGGAGCATAGCTCCCCTATGGATGCACCCACAGAGGAGACTAAGGAGGCTGAGGACAAATGTCACAAGGGAGGCCCACAGGAAGGAGGCAGAGGACACCACAAGGAAAGGAAGCAGCTCCTGGTGGGGGACTCAATTATTAGGGGGATAGAACTGGGGGGAGCAGGGAAAACTGAAGTAAGGTGCCTGCCTGGTGCCATGGCTTGGAGGGACAGGAAGCGCATCCTCAGGATCACGAGAACAGCTGCACGGGAGTCTGAGCTGGACGTCATTGTCCACCTAGGGACAAATGACTTGGCTCATCATGAGATTAGAGCAGTGCAGAAGGACTTTGTAGAATTGGGAAGGGGCCCAAGACAAGTAGCACTCACAGTATCCTTCTCAGAGGTGCTACCTGTCAATGGCATGAGTGAGGCGAGGGTACTCTGCACCATGCAGTTTAAAGAATGGTTGAAAAAATGGTGTGGAGCACAGGGGTTTGGCTTCATTGGGGACTGGGGTTCCACCTGGAGGGACACCAGCCTATATTGGCAGGATGGTCTGCATCTGTCCAGGAAGGGAACAAGTCTTTTGAGCAATCGGTTTAAATGCTTCATTGGCAAGCTTTTAAACTAGTCAAGGGGGGAGACACTGATAAGCAGCAGGAAAATCATAGCCTCTCCCTACAAAACAGAGTACTAAATGAGAAAAAGACCGAGGTAGAAAGGTCAGTGGGGGATGCTGCAAAAGAAGGTAAAGCCATCAAAAAATGGAGAGCAATGAGTACCAATGCCCGTAGTCTGAGTAACAAGCTTCCTGAATTAGTGGCCTTGATGGAGGAGGAACATCTGGATATCATGGCAGTCTCAGAAACATGGTGCACACAAAACCATGACTGGGACGCAAACATACCAGGATACACTATCTACAGGAGGGACAGGGAGCGTAAAAGAGGAAGAGGAGTAGCTCTTTACATAAGGGAAGGAATCAAAGCAACAGAACAAAAGGGAAAACAGGGAGGAGAAGAAGTACTGTGGGTAAATTTGGAGACTGGCAATGGCACCACAATCTGCACAGGGGTTGTATACAGACCCCCTTCTCAGGGGGAGGAAATGGACAAGGAAATGATAGAAAGTATACTTAGAATGGCAGAAAAAGGGGAGATATTGCTGATGGGTGATCTGAATATGCCAGATGTTAACTGGAGTGCAGTTGCAGCAGCCACTCCGAAGAGTGGGGTTATTCTAGATGCCCTACAGGGGGCATGCCTTAGACAACTAGTATTGGAGCCCACTCGAGAGGGAGCAATCAGACCTGGTTCTCTCAAATGGAGATGAAGAGAGGATCACAGATGTAGAAGTGGGTAGCCATCTGGGAACTAGCGACCATCGAACAGTATGATTCACAATAAACACAGCAATAAAGTCAAGCCATACAAAGGCAAAAGTACTGGACTTTAGGAGGGCTGACTTTGCCAAAATGGGTGAGTGCCTAAGGAATGCACTAGCAAATGGGCAGGAAGGAGGGGTGGAAGAACAATGGGAATAATAAAACTGCCATCACAGAGGTAAAAGCCTTTGTGGAAGCAAATAAAATGAAACAATGTAAGAAACCACTATGGTTCTCAAAGGAAGTGGCAGTGAAGATTCAAGAGAAAAAGAAAGCATTCAGGAAGTACAAGGAATCACAGAAGCAGCAGGACAGAGAACTGTATCAGTTAAAGCAAAAGGAAGCTGGGAAGGCAGTCAGAACAGCAAAGGCCCAAACCGAGGAAAAGATAGCCAAACTCAGTTAAGAAGGGGGATAAAACCTTTTATAGGTACATCAGGGAGCGAAGGAAGACCAAGGGAGGGATAGTGAGGCTTAATAAAGAGGGAGGGTGGGCAGAGGGTGACTGTGAAAAGGCAGAGATACTAAACAAATATTTTTGCTCAGTATTTACAAAGGAAGAGGGGGAGGTACCTAAAACAAACAGTAGAAACACTCCGAATACAGAAGTTGATACCAGCCCATTTACAGAAGAAAGGGTTCTGAAAGAACTCTTAAAACTGAAGGTGAAAAAAGCAATGGGGCCTGATGGGATTCATCCCAGAATTCTAAAAGAACTAAGGGTAGAACTAGTGACACCATTGACTACCCTCTTTAACAAATCATGGGAGGATGGGAGGTACCCGAGGACTAGAGGAGGGCAGATGTGATTCCCCTTCACAAAAGTGGGAGCAAGGCAGAAGCAGAAAACTACAGACCTGTTAGTTTAACCTCAGTGGTAGGGAAAATGATGGACTCACTTCTGAAGGAAAGAATTGTCGAGCATCTAGAGGCCAGAGGGGCACAGGACCCAAGGCAGCATGGATTCACAGCGGGAAGGTCATGCAAGACAAATCAGATAGATTTCTTTGACTGGGTGAACAAAGTAGTAGATCAGGGAGGGACTGTGGACATGGCCTACCTAGACTTTAGCAAGGCATTTGACACAGTCCCACACAAAAGATTAATATACAAGTTAGTCAGCCTGGGAGTGGGTCCCAAGATGACAGCCTGGGTAAAGAATTGGCTGGAGAATAGGACACAGAGAGTAATAGTAAATGGAGTCCACTCTGAAAAAAAGGGGGTTACTAGTGGGGTACCGCAGGGTTCAGTATTAGGACCGGTCCGCTTCAATGTCTTTATAAGTGACATTGCAGAGGGACTGGAAGGAAAAGTATGTCTCTTTGCAGATGACACAAAGATCTGCAACAGAGTTGATGCACAAGGTGGGGTGGAAAGGATGAGAAGGGACTTGGCAAGGTTAGAGGAATGGTCAAATGTATGGCAGCTTAGATTCAATGCTAAGAAGTGCAAGGTAATGCACCTGGGAAACAAAAACCCAGGGGAAGAGTACACAATGGGGGTGAGATACTAACAACAACAAAAATGGAAAGGGACCTGGGGTAGTCATATCAGATGACCTAAAGGTGGGCAAGCAATGTGAGAGGGCAGCAAGGAGGGTTGGGGGATACTGGGATGCATAGGAGAGGCATCACCAGTAGAAAACAGGAAGTTATTATCCCTCTGTACAGACAGCTGGTCAGACCCCATCTGGAGTACTGCATGCAGTTCTGGAGACCCAATCTCCGCAAAGACAGACAGGATGGAAGCTGTCCAGAGGAGGGCAACTAAAATGGTGCAGGGTCTGCACCGGAAGACATATGAAGAGAGACTTAAGGAGCTTAATATGTATAGCCTCGAGGAAAGGAGGGAGAGGGGGGACATGATAGAAACTTTCAAGTACCTCAAGGGAATCAACAAAGTCCAAGAGGGTAGCATCTTTCAAAAAAAAAAAAAAAAAAAAAAGAGGTGTGCAAGAACAAGGGGGCACAATTTGAAGACAGAGGGGGGGCGGCTCAGAGGTAACTTAAGGAAGTATTTTTTCACAGAGAGGGTTGTGGATGCATGGAACGGCCTTCCGGAGGAGGTTGTGGAGTCAAAAACAGTGGTGGAATTCAAGCACGCATGGGACAATCATAAGGCAATTCTAGGGGCTGGGGGTAGGAAGAAGTAGGCTGCTAGTTAACTAGGATCTGCAGCTTATCCATTAGGTAGGAAAATGGGCAGACTGGGTGGGCCAAGCGGTCCTTATCTGCCGTCAAATTCTATGTTTCTATTTATAAACTAAGGTTATAACCTCCTTAACTGGAGTACAGCAATGGTCTCCAATCTTCAGACGAGCTTTAGGTGTTTGAGCAGTGCTTGGATTGAGAGCGCTTCCTGGGAGTCCCAGCACGCTCCTGTGTATATTGTATCCAAGGATTCCTTATCATTCAAGTTAAGAATTCAGAACTGGAATCAACTTCTACTTGTCAGAGTGAACCAGAAAATGTGGCACAAAGAAGGGTCCAGTACCCATGATGGCACGGACATCAGCACCAGGGCTACCACTGTATGGTATAGGCTTCTGTGCAATATGCAGTACCCGCTATGGGGTCTGCATGTCATGCTGCACCGACAATGGCACCAGTGCTGCAGGCTGCACCGATGGTGTCAGGGACAGCACAGACCCATCACCAACACTGAAGTCACAAGCAGCAACACCATGAGTGGACTGCTTCAGTGCAGAGTGGTGCAAGGCCTACCATTATTGGCACCTTTTCTTCTCTTTCTGTGAAGAGGTCAAGGTTGAATGGTCCCTTGAACCCAACACACAGCACGAGTGGAGTCAGGACCATATCTGTATGCGACTCCAGGAGAACAGTTCTACATCCTGAGCGCAAGACTGCCTGGAGCCAAAACACATGCCAAACTGAGAAGTGGTCTGACAACCTCACTGGAGGAATAACTTGCCTATTCAGGTGTTCTACCTGCCATTACCGCATCCACCACTGACATAGTATGTGGTAGGGCTGCTAAGAGGTTTCTGAAGTAAATCTAAAAATGGACACCAAAAAGGAAAAACTTTAGGTAATATTTAGTATTTGAGTAATGAAATGGGCAAGACACACTTTATATGCGAATTGAAAAGTTCTGGTCCCGGAGAGTCAATTGCTGCACTTTGATAGTGGGGCCAAAAAGTAAATGAGTTGTTTGGTGTGGGTTCCTCTTGCCCCAAAACTATAAGACCAGTAACGAACTCTTTGAAGAAGCTTGATTCTAGAAAGCTAAACAAATGGATATAACACCAACCAAAATGTATTTAGGCAAATCTGACAAGCAGTTGACAACGGAAGACAAAACCAAGGTGGATTTTGGCTGACCACATTATACAGGTAGCACTGACATACTGTACATCAGCTAGGCAAGCCATTCTGAGTGGTCCTGACACCGATGACTTCCATTTTCAAAAGTGTAGCTCTATGGATTGTCGATCACGATCTTATGTTCCTTCCATCTCCAGGTTACTATGTTACACTATTATAACATTTGAGTTGTGGTACAAGGACAGGTGAGAAATCTGAACAGTAGCAAGAAAAACTTTATAACGACAAACACTAAATCAAGAGAATGAGGCAACTTACCTCTTTTACCACCCGATAGTTGTAGCTGCTAGTACTCTCATGTTTATGGGACTGATCAGAACCAGGACTTCTTGAGCCATTAGCCTAGGGGGAAATAACAGACAAATAAATACAGGTTACTCACCTGTAACAGGAGTTCTAGGAATGGTATATGTTGTTCATCCACACTTATTGGCAGGTCCCTTGCTGCTTTAAATCTTGCTGGAAGGTCTTCAAGCTGGCTCCTCCCACCCACCCGGGTGGTAAAACTCCTGCTCAGCCCCATGGCGCCAGATCTAGGCCGCTGGAAGCCAGGGTTGATAACGTCGAGAGCCGGGGAGATGGAGTGGGTCGTGTGGATGAACAACATATACCATTCCTAGAACTCCTGTTACAGGTGAGTAACCTGTATTTCTAGGGACATGGATATGTTGTTCATCCACACTTATTGGCAGACTCCTAGCAGTTCTCCGGGAGGAGGGAGGCAAGGCGCACACCCCTACTTAGGTAGAAAGACTGGAGAACCGAGGCCCCGACTAGCACCCCAGCGCGACCCAAGGTCGATGTGGAAGGGGAACGGTAAAGCCTGCTCGGCAGAAGCTCCCGCGGATATCCTGGACCGGAGTATCCTCGAAAGCAGCCACCGATGCAGCGGAAGGATGGGTAAAATGAGCTATTATCCCTCTGGGAGGCTCCATGCCGCCCGCCTATAGTGGAGACCTATGCAGGGTGACCCACCCGCTGCCGCCCACTGGGCTGCAAATCTGCCAGGATGCGTTTCAGCTTAAGATGATGAACAGCTGGCTAACCTCTCCTAATCCTTAGCTTTACGCCTCCCTAGGTAGGTGAGCCTTAAACTGGTTCCTATGGAACCTGTATACGGCCTCCGAGGTGTGAATGGGGATAAACCCCGGCAGAGGCAATATCCCCGAAGGGAAGACTCCGCCACCGCCTTCGGAAGGACTTCAGGTGGGGCGCAGGACAACCTAGTCCCTGTGGAAGACTGGATAGGGAGGTTAAAGGAGTGCCTGGAACTCTCCCCACCTTCTGGATGGCGGAGTGGCCCCAAGAAGGTGTTCTTCCACAACAGGTGGGGGAAACTCACACCTGTGCAAAAGGTTCGGACGGCTTGCTCATGAGCTAAGCCCATACCAGCAAGGATCCCACAGAAAGGGGGATACTCTCCCCAAAAGGGGAGGTGTGATCGAGGCTTAGAAGTGCCAGACCACCTTCTCCGCACCACAACTGCCTCCCGGCCGCCCGAAGACAGGGGTGGCGCAGAAGCACCTGGGGGTCGTCGGCGAAAACCCTGGTTTAAGGATGGACTGCAGATGGTCCGGAATGCTGGCCCAGGGATGGGGAGGGCACGGCCCCTATCCCATCATCAAAAGGGAGAACTTCTTCCGGAGGACCAGCATCTTGGCCGATTTCTTAGCAGGACGCCAAGGTCGAGGACCTGCCGAAAGACCCTAGGCTTGGCCCCTAGCCGACAGGGGTCGGCCTACAGGTGCAGGGATTGAAGGTCCAGATGGATAACCTTCCCCTGAAAAGGAAAGACAAGACTGGGTGGACTAGAGGCCGCCTCGGGAGCCTGGGTCTGAGACTGAGGAGAGCTGGATACCAGAACTGGCAATCCAGTCTGGGGCTACCAGCATCACCTGCGCCAAGTCCCTCCTCGCCTTGCCAGTAGGTCAAGGGAAATGGGGGAGAGGCACGGAGGGGCCCGGGGTCCGAGGCCCCGATGGCATCCCCTGTAGCAGACCTTGCTGAGGGGCAGGCAAAAAACAGTCTCTGCCTCGTATTCTCCCCGAAGGGAAGAGGGAGAAGATCCTGTGCTACCTCCGGCAGGGGAGACCACTCATGAGGCGCAGCCTATGCCTGGCTTAGGGCAGCAGCCAGGGAATTGGGGCTCCTGCCATCAAATGGCTGGGAACCCTCGACTGCGCAACAACCCAATGCAGAGAACCTCCTTGCACCGAGACAAGGGGATTGACCGAACCTGGCGGGGTAGGTAGCACATGGTCGTGGTGTTGTCCTACTTGGACTTAGACCTCTAGACCCCTTCAAAGCGGAGCAAGCGGTGCAAGCTAAGCGGACCGCCTGTGCTCCAGCGATCAGGAAGGACATCGGGACTCACGAGAGGACCAGAGGCGAAGCACTCTGTATTCCCCTAGATGGGCACCCCACCCATCCGAGAAGCATCGGTCGGAGAAGACCGTCGACTCAGGGCGAACGAACAGGATGTTCTCCTGCCGGAGTTGGAATGGTCCAAGGGAGCGTTCTCTTAACTTCTGGGCTGTTAGTCACGAACTGGTCCAAAGGACGAAGGCCAGGACCTCTGGCTGACCCTCCCACTAAGGGAAGGCAGCCCTGAGGCCCAGGAGGAGCAGGAAGTCCTGGCAGACATAATTATTCGCCAACCCGACCGGGTAAAGGAGGAAGAACCTCAGCCCTGTCCGCCTGAGCCGAGCTCGACTCAAGAGCCGAGCTTAGTCCCGAAGAAGCTTCACCGCTAAGGTACGAGTTCCCACTTGGCTCCTAAAATGGGAGACCAGTCTGCCTTCCGGTTGGGGTTACATCCGGACCCTTCAGAGCCGCAGAGTCTGCTGAGCAAAGAAGGGCCTGGCTAGGAACTCGTAAAGGGATCCCCCGCAAAGAAGGGGTGAAGCCTCCCAAGAAACGGACGGAACGAGGAGTAGGTACATCCTGGAGACCCAGGAAACAGTCACACGCCACGTTCTGAGGATGGGATATCTGAAGCAGAGAGACCATCCAGGCGTGTGGGAGAATGGGCGCGAGCCCTGTCCATTTGAGGCCAGGAATACCTGGACACGAACCCAGGGTTGGGGGGGGGGTCCGCAGCCTTCCTGATCACCTCTAACTAGAGGGCCAGGCATGTCGGTACGACCGACACAGAGGCAGTGGACCCAAGATCCCCATGGGGCAACGGCTCAAAAGGGGAAACCGCTCGCAACCTGCGACAGGATCTACCCTTAAATACCTCCAGAACGAGGTGCGGAGCCGCTCCCCATGGGGAAACTCTGGCTAGGACGACGGGCCGGGGTAGTGCCCCTTGGGTCTGGCCACTGAGCACGCTTGAGGGGAAGGAGCCGAGAGCCTCTCGGTTTCCTGCCTCCCTGCTTCCTTTTGGAGGAAGACGCTGGACTGGCAACAGGCCGCCCAGCGCATGCTGGCCCTTATGCTGGGCCGGTCGAGCCCCAGGGCTCAGGGGGCAAAGGGGCATACGCAAAGGCTTACAGCTGCCCTTGACCCTCCGGGTGAGAGTGACAGAGTCCGGAGTGGCATTGGACTTCTCGGCCCTGGATATGTCCCTCCACTCCAGGGCCGAAAAGGTCAGTCCCCAAGAAGGGGATGTCCGCCAACTCGTGCTGGGTTTCCAAGGAAAAGGAGGATAACCTCAGCCACGCCCTGCGGCACATGGCAACTGCGGCCGCCACCGATCTGGCACAGGAGTCACCCAGATCCAGAGCCGTCTGGAGCTGTTGTATTGCTACCGCCCTACCCTGGTCCCGTACCCGCCGGACCGTGGTCCGCAGTTCGGCCGGGAGATGAGGCAGAACCTCGTCCAGGGAGCCCAGAAGGGCGTGGGAACAGTGTGCCATAAGAGACGCCAAGCTGGCCTGACGGAGGCCTAGGGAGGATGCAGTCTAAACCTTGCGCCCGACGTAGTCCATCCTTCTGGACTCTTTGTCAGGGGGTCTATCCACATCCCCAGCGTTTCCAAGACATTGGAAAATGTCGTCGGTGACTACCCCTTCAGCCGAGGGGTGCTCTGAGAAACCGGGCAGAGAACCGACAGGGACAGGGTACCTCTGAGCCACCCTGGCCGAAGGCGCAGGGCAGGAAGTGCAGGCCGCCACAGCTCCAAGGCTGGGCCCATTTATAGCCCTCCCAGCTATCAAAGGCCTCCGGAGGGAGAACCCCTGCTCCAGAATCTCCGTAAGGGGTAAGGTGCCCGCTTGAAGATGGGCTCAAGCTGCATCCCAGTGAATTCTGAAATGAGCTGAAGCAGACCCTTCAAAGACGATAGGCTGTCGCTCACGGAATGTTCCTGGGAAGACCCCGGTCATCCCTGCTAGGAAACATAGCAGAGCCAGCTTCAGGCTCCTGGCGGTCTGCAAAGCTGCCAGAGACCCACAGACTGTCACTGGGGCGGGTAGAGGAGGTGGGGACCGAGTGACCTGAAGAACAGGTCATGGCCCGCCTGAACCCCGCAGGAAGGCGGAGGGCAGCGAGGGTCGGACGAGCAACCGGCCCTGGAGAGGGCTCCTCGACCGATTCGAACGGCTGCCGACCGAGCGGTGGCTGCTTGCTATCCGGAGAATGAATCGGGCTCGATTGATACCGACAACTGCTGTCGCCACATAAGTTCCTCGTAACACCGACGCCAATGGCATCGAAACCGCTCCTCATCCGAGAAGGGGGACGAGGAAGAACGGCAAAGCCACTTAACTCTGTGCCTCGACCGAGAACGCCGAGATCGGCGTGAGCGGCTAGACCGAGAGGTTGACCGAGACCCAAATCCTCGGGGACCGAGGGAGCTCTGGAAGGAGCGGGACGACCCGCTTCCTCCCTCGGCTCAGAAGAAAGGACCAGGGCTGTCGACCAAGGGATGGACAGAGCCTCAGCTCTCCGCCGAGGGATGGCGGCACCAGAAGACCCCAAAAGACGGGTCGAGACTCACACGCCGACGGGGACCTGGCCGGGCTGATCTGACGGGCATCAGGAGGCCAGTGGGTCAAGCTGCATCCTCTACCCAAGTCGAGCGCTACCGACGAGGAGGGGAGAATTCTGCTCCCACCAACAAAGAGACCCCGCCCAAGGCCCTTTAGCCTCAGGCTGAGCGGCAGGGTTTCAGGTCCCTCTCCTTGGAGGAGAGGGAATGACGGGCCCTTGAACGGCTGCATGAGTTGAATCCAAGGAGAGCGGGATAAGCGCTGCAACCGAGGGAGAGGGGGGGAGGGACCGCCCCCTCCCCAGCAGGATCAAACTGCTGAGAAACAGTCGAAGCGGACACCCGCCGGTCTGAGGGAATCTCCGGAGTGGAAAAAACTACCGGATGTCCGAGCCCTGAACGGGCCACACGGTCCTCCAGAGAGCTGACTGAAAGGGCAGAACAGAAATTGCAAGCCTGAGGATCTTGATCCAAGTCCAGGAAATAAACACACGTGGAATGCGAGTCTCTCCTGGAGGCACTAACCGTGCGCCTCTTGGGGCCGGAAAAGGACTGAGCCATTGCCGTAGCAAAGAAGAAACGATCGAAGTTTCAGAAAGGACACTTCCAATGAATTCGAAGACAGAAATTTTCAGGAACCAGTCGAAAACGCAGAGCGCTAAGGAGGGAACCTGAGCTTCCAAGCGGTAAGGAAGATCTGGCGTCATGGGGCGGAGCTGAGAGTTTTACCACCCGGGTGGGTGGGAGGAGCCAGCTTGAAGACCTTCCGGCAAGATTTAAAGCGGCAAGGGACCTGTCAATAAGTGTGGATGAACAACATATCCATGTCCCTAGAAATCAGTGTGTTTCATTCTAAAATATCTTTTTTTTTTTTTTACAGAAATTAGTCACATATGTGTTCCAGTTTCGACTAGAGTCTGCCTCTTATCATAAGCTTTAGAGTTCTACATCAAAATAATTTAAGAATACTTTACTGTAAGCCAGTGGGATTCAAACATGACAATGGCATACCTCCACGATTTCTAGATAATTCCATTTCTCAGTAATAGTCAGGGATATTGTCCCTGAGAAGCAAAGCGGCACCATGCTTATAAGCCAACAAGGTCAGAACAAGAATTGGCAATTGCTGTTCAGAGCCTATTCAAGTCAAGCATACAAGCAGCACTTACAGAATGAGGGTTGGTTCCTTTACAGGACAGGGAGCATATCATTATCAGTGCAGTAATTCCTTTCCAAATTGAAACAAGCATGCTGCCATGCCCCACTTACCATTTTTCCTGAAAGCAGGTAGGCAATAAGGATGTTAAAATATCTCAGACAGTAGCTTCAGCTGATCATGTAAAGTATAATAAAGTTAAGAAGAACCAAGAATGTCACGTCAAATGTGATTGCACTACTGTACTTATTCCAGCACAACAGCACAGATAAATACCTTTCAAAACCTTGCAACCCATTTCAAAACTGAAAAGCATTTCTATAGTAAAATTGCTGTACAACTATTTTAATCTTAGTCCTGTAATTGCTAATGCACGTTTTCTCGAAAAAAACAAAACAAACAAAAAAAAAACAGGTTACCCACTTATAACTGAAAATCTTCCATGGGGTAATGTCTTGCAGCAGGTAATACACTTGGGTTGTGGCCAGAAGGCGCTCTTGTGTATGGCACCTTTCTTCTAGCAGTCTTTTCCTAGGGGCTGCCCACACGACATCATCCTGCACCTATATAAGAGTGGGCAGCCCCAGGCACTCAGTTTATTTTCCCACCGTCTTCAGCTCGCACGCAGCAGCTTAGCGCTTGTGAAGCAGTCATCGATGAGAACTTGAGCTGGGAAGAGATTTTTCCTCCTTTTCCACTCTTCATCGATGAATGTCCAAAGAATCTTCAAGCAAGTCATCACTTTTTCAGTCATGTCATAGTGATAGGAAGATCTATGGCTATGACAACCACAACGTTTGTGTTAGGTGTCTGGGTCCCACACACAACACCATCTCCTGCAGACATTGGCAGGAATTTAACCAGTCAACACGTCGACTACTACTGCAGGAAACTAAATCACTTTTAAAAGAAGAAGAAGGAGAAGGAGAAGGAGAAGGAGAAGGAGAAGGAGAATCTGTATTTATATAGCTCTTTTCATACATCCAAAGCGCTTTACAAGCAATGCTAGACTGGTAGTGAAGTGACTGAATGTGTGGTGGCAGCCATATCGCACATCATCACCCACACACAGCCTGGGTAATTGCATGAACCGGTTTATGGGAAGGGGAATGTTGGCCAGGACACCGGGAATGTTCCCTACTCTTTGCGAAGAGTGCCCTGGGTTCTTTTACTTCCACCTGGACACCCACCAGGACGGGCAGAAGGGACCTCAGTTTAACGTCTCATCCGAAGGACGGCACACCCCTGCAGTACAGCACCCCCCAGTACTGCACTCAGATGCCAGCGATTTTTAGGTGCAAGTCCAATCCCGGTGTGGGACAAGAACCCACGACCTTCTGGTCCAGAGGCGGATGTGCTACCAACTGAGCCACGCTGGAGCAGAAATTGTCTGTTAGAGAAGGGGACCCATCCCAAGGAGACCCCCACTACAACTTCACACAAGAAGCACAGACGGGATAAGGACAAATCATCCTAAATCGGGCAGACACTAGACGATGGCCACCATTACTGGTACTCCACCGTCAACGACGCCCTCTAGTACAGCTACCTCATCGATGGGAGTTTATACTCTCTTGTCGACTACACTTTATGGCGCCCTTTCAGCAGTTTCTACAGAATCTTATGTTAGTTCTGGTGACTCCCAGTAGATGGTAGTTCATTTACCGTCGACAACTGCTTTTAAGCACGCTACTACAGCCCCATTTACTGCCCAGTCGACAGGTCAGCTTTTTATGGGAAGGAATACAGGATTCTCCATGGCCACAGCCCCTCCTCCTTCACAACGACCCTCTCACAGTGGCCAGTCAGACAGGGATGGAGACCCTGGTATTTATCACCAAGGGCCCAGACCAGTTTATACATCATGCCCAGTCCCTCCAGAGTTCCTCTGGTTTCCCATAGGCCACCTGCTCCACTCCTGCTTCAATGGCCATGGCAGCAGTGATAAAAATAGTTATAGTAATGAGGGGTTCTCAAACTTCCACTTCAGTAGAGACAGATCACACTTCCCAGTCTCCTACTCCTCCACCTAAATGCTTTCAAGGTGGTGGAAAGCCTTCTCATGCGTCATCCCCCAGTCCCACAAGGAAGAATATTTCTCAGACGAGGCTGAACTTCCTGAAGATTTTCCAGGAGATTTTGAAGATTTTGAGCCTCAGGACCTGGACTCTCATCCTCAGTCCTCCATCTAGACCATCTCCTCCTTACATGAGGATGCCTTTCATCAGGCAACTGCCTCTCCTCCTGGTGATCCATCCTTCCATGAGATAATGGTCCAAATTAAAAATATCATGGGGTTTTCAACTACAGGACATGGCAGACTATCTTGAACACGCTGAGGAGCCTGTTGTAATGGTACCCCCACTTACACAAACTTATCAAAATGCAGTGCTGGATGCTTAGAATCAGCTCTCTGCCATTCCAGCAATTCCTAAGAAGGTGGATCACCTTTACCAGGCTCCTCTCGACCATCCTTTCCTTTCCACTACCCCCAAAGCTGATTCAGTAGTAATCACAGTGGCTCATAATCATATCAAACATCCGAAGCACATGGGCTCCTTACCTCCTCATAAAGAATCCTGATTACTTTGGGAAGAAGGTATTCCAGGTGCGTACCATGAATCTCAGAATTCAAACTATATGGGACACATGGTTAAATACCAATGTACCCTCCGGTCCTCTACTATAGAACTAGGCAAACTTCCTCCTTCTCAGGAGAAGGACCAATTATCGGCAACAATTTAAACTGCCAACTCCATCTCTCGACATCTGCTCCATTCGGGGTATGATGCGGTAGATACGTCTGCCCAGATATCGGCCACAGGTTTTACCCTCGGACAGCATGCCTGGTTACGCATGTCAGAATTTACACCAGATGTGCACCATAAAGTTATTAACGCCCCCTTTAATGGATCCAAACTCTTTGGTCCTGGTATTCAGACACTTCTGGAGGCTCTCCAAGCTTCATATCGGACTTTACATACAGTACCCATCATAATCCTCTTTTCAATCAAAAGAGACTGCAAATACAGAGGTACCTATAGAAGTGGATTCCGTGGTCATTCTTAACCAACATCCAGGACCACCACTTATACGTCTAAGGGCTCCTGCTCACACCCCATGAGTGAAGCCAGTCTGCCCACTTCCCAGTTACTAACTGGGGCATTGCCTGGACTTCCTCGACCAGGCCTTGGAAGCCATGGGTGGTCACTTTGCCCTCCATTTAGAGGCCTGCCAAGCGATAATATCAGATGAGTGGGTGCTTCAGATCATCCAGATGGGGTATATGCTAGAACTCGCATCATTGCCTCCCCCTCATCCTCCCCACTCTCTCAACCACCCGAACACATCCCCATTCTTCAAGAGGAACTCCAGGCACTTCACAAGAATGCCGTCTATCTGGTTCCTCCTTTGCAGTGCCATCAGAGATTTTACTCCAATTTTTTCTGATACCCAAAACACACCGGGAATCTCAGACCTATTCTAGACCTCAGACAACTGAACCTATACATTCAGTACAAGAGGTTCCACAAGGACACTTCAAAAATCCATCATGCCAATGTTAAAACAAGGGGATTGGCTATGTGCATTAGATATGAAGAACAGGTTACTCACCTGTAACACTAGTTCTACGAGTGGTATATGTTATTCATCCACACTTCTTGGCATGTCCTTTTCCTCTTTAAATCTTGCCAGAAAGTCTTCAAGCTGGCTCCTCACACCCACCCAGGTGGTAAATACCTTGGCTCGGCCCTATGAAGCCACATCTTACCCGCTGGAAACAAGGTTGTGCGCCTAAAGCCAGGGAGGTCTGGTGGGTGCATCTGGATGAACAACATATACCACTCCTAGAACTACTGTTACAGGTGAGTAACCTGTTCTTTAGGAGCGTGGATATGTTGTTCATCCACACTCCTTGGCGGACTCCAAGCAGTTCTCCGGGAGGAGGGAGGCAAGGCGCACACCCCCTACTTAGGAAACAGAGACTGCAGAACTGAGGCCCAAAAACCAGCATCCTGGCGTGACTCAAGGTCGATGTGGTAGTGGGTAATGAAGGTGGTTGCTGACTTTCAGGAAGCAGCCAGACAGATTTCCTGGATAAGGATGTCCCTGGAAGTAGCCACCGATGTAGCAGTATCGCGGGCAGAATGAGCTCTTATCCCTCTGGGAAGCCCCTTGCCCACCATCTCATAGCACAGACCTATGCATGGTGTAATCCACCTTGCAATGGTCCGTTTGGCTGCATGTCTGCCAGAAACTGCTTCAGCGTTGGTGACAAACAGCTGGCGAACCTCTCCATGAATTTCTGCCGTTCTCTCCTTATAACAGGAGAGCACGTCTCAGGTCCAGAGTATGGAGCCTGTACTCTGCATCCGAGGTGTAGTTAGGGTAGTATACTGGCAGAGTCAGCACCTGGTTAAGGTGAAACTCTGATACCACCTTTGGAAGGAATTTCGGTTGGGGGCATAGGACAGCTTTGTCCCTGTGAAAGACCAGATAAGTGGAGTCCACTGAAAGCACCTGGAGCTCCCATCTTTCTGGCTGACACGATAGCCACCAGGAAGGCAGTCTTCCATGACAAATGTAAGAGCTCACACTTGCACATGGGTTTGAATGGCTTGCCCATGAGCTTTGCCAAAACCAGCAAAAGATCCTACAGAGGTGGAGGTTCATGCACAGAAGCGGATATGTAATCCAGGCCTTTGAAGAAGCGCCCGACTACTGTCTCTTGCACCAATGATGGCTGACTGGCCCACGCCCAGTAAGCAGAGATGGCTGCCAGGTGCACCCTAAGGGTTGATGACTGCAGACCCCCTTTGGAGAGAGACCAAAGGTAGTCAAGAATGTTAGCCACTGGACAGGACAAAGGGTCCATGCTCTTGCCCCGACAAAAAATGGAAAACCTTTTCTGTTTCAAAGCGTAACATTTCCAGGTCGATTCCTTTCTAGATGCCTCCACCATGGTGAAGACATCCTCTGAGAGACCCAAAGCCTGGAACTCTAACCACTCAGGTACCAGGCTGTGAGATGTATGGATTGAAGGTCCGGATAGAATACCTTTCCCTGACAGAGATATCAGGTCCAGGCATGCTGGAAGCCACTCTGGGGGCCTGCAGCTGAGGCTGTGGAGATCTGGATACCAGAACTGGTGCATCCAGTCTGGAGCTATCAGGATCACCTTCGCCTTGTCCCTCCTCACCTTGAGAAGCACTTTGTGGATCAAGGGAAATGGATGGAAGACGTAGAGGAGGTCTGGGGTCCACGGCCTTGAGAAGGCATCCCCCTGCAGCAAGCCCTGCTGGGGCGGGGGGGGCAGGCATGGAAAAGCCTCAGCTTGGTGTTGTCCCTGGAGGCCAGCAAGTCCACCATCGGTTTGCCCCAGTGGGAGAACAGGCTGTAAGCTACCTCTGGATGGAGAGACCACTCATGGGATGTCTCGCCTAAGCAGCTAAGAGCATCATTCAGATGGTTTGAGGCTCCTCCCACATGGATGGCTAGGAGATCTGACTCCAGACGGCTCACAACAGTCCAGATGTGACGCGCCTCCCTGCACAGCAGATGGGCGTGCATGCTGCCCTGTTTGTTGAGGTAGTACATGGTTGTGGTATTGTCTGTTTGGACTTTAACCACTTGACCCCAGAGCTGTGGAGCAAAAGCGGACAGTGTCAGTCTGACTGCTCTGAGCTCCAACAGGTTGATGTGGCATCATGACTCCTCAGGGGTCCAGAGCCCGTGGGTCATTTTGTCCCCAATGTGGGCTCCCCAGCCAATGAGAGGTGCATTGGTCATAAGGATGAAAGTCGGGGAAGACAAATGGGATCCCTTCCTGCAACCGGTATGGGGCAGTCCACCAGTGGAGAGCATCCCACATCTTCTGGGTTACAGTGATCAGCTGGTCGAAATGACTGTGGCACAGAGTCCACTGGGCAGCCAGCTCCCATCGGTGCATGTGCAACCGGGCCCAACGGACCACTGAGGTGCACGCCGCCATGTAACCCAGAAAGCGCAGAAAGTCCCAGGCAGGATGCAACTGCCCAACCAGAAATGACTGGGCAAAGGAGGAGAGAACCTCTGCCCTGTCCACTGGGAGCAAACTATGGTGTGACAAGAGTCTAGCTCTGTCCCGATGAAGCCCATCACCTGAGAAGGCATGAGTTCCGATTTGACCTCGTTGATCAGGAGGCCAAATAGGGAGTAGGTCTGGAGGGCCAGGTCCCTGGACCTCACCACCTCCTGTTGGGTGGAACCTGCTAGGAGCCAATCGTCGAGGTAAGGATAAATCCTGGCCCCCCCCCCAACACGGGCCGCAACCACTGCAATGCATTTGGCGAAGACCCATGGGTCTGATGACAGGCCTAACGGCTTGGCTCAGAACTCGTACAGGGTCCCTTTGACCCTGAAGTGGAGGAACCGCTGATGGGATGGACAGATTGGGACATGAAAGAACGTGTCCTGCAGAGCCAGTGAACAAAACCACATGTCTCGCTCCAAGAATGGTATGATCTGGGACAGAGTGACCATCTCAAAGGTGTATGACCTGAGATATTGATTCAGGGCATGCAGATCTAGAATGGGGTGCCAGCCCCCCATCCGCTTGGCACCAGGAAGTACCTGGAGACAAAGCCTGGGTCTGCTGGAGGATCCGCCACTGGGGCTACAGCCTCCTTGATGAGGAGCTGAGTGATGTCGTCTTGGACAGCCGACTGAATCTGAGCGGATACCCTTTCCTCCCAAAGGGCACGGGCTCAGCTTGGAGGGCACTGCTCAAATTCCAGAGGCAGTCCCTAACCAACCACTTCGAGAACCCACTTGTCCGAAGTGACAGCGGACCAGGCAGAAAGGAAGTGGTGGAGCCGGACCCCCATGGGAGGACACAGAGCTGGTGTAATGGGAGAGGGGGAGGCAGCCTCTGCCCAGTCAGTGAGCAGGCTTGGAGGAGGATGATCCAGGACCCAAACCGTGGCCTCCTTTATGGGCCTGAGAGGGTTTGGGCCGGGGGTGCCAAGCTTGAGCATGCTGCTGTTGCTGATGCTGCTGTCCTCCTTGAAAGGAGGGCTGCTGAGCCACAAGGGAAGAATGAAAGAACGATGACTTCTGCTAGTTCTTGCCCAAAGAACCCTTGGTAGAAGTAGCATCCAAGGTGGCATTGGACTGCTCAATGCACTGAAGGTGACCAGCCACTCCTGGGCCGAAAGGGTCAGTCCCTAGGAAATGCACATCAGCTACTATCCGCCAGGAAGGAGGAGAGCCTCAGCTAAGCCCTGTGACGAGAGGCAATCGTGGCTTCCATCGAACGGGCACAAGAATCCCCAATGTTCAGGGCTCTCTGAAGCTACTGTTTGGCAACAGCTCGGCCCTGATCCCGGACCTGCTTGACCGTGGTCTGCATGTCCGTGGGGAGATGTGGGAGGACTTCATCCAAAGATCCCAGGAGGGCAAGGGAGAAATGTGTCATGACGACGGCCAAACTTGCCTGACGAAGGCCCAAGGACGAAGCCACATAGACCTTCCTGGCTGAATGGTCCCAAAGCTTGGACTCTTTCTCAGGTCGGTCGGTCAGTATCAGCAGAACTGCCAATACACCAGAACACAGAGGCAGTCACCAGGCTCTCATCTGAAGGGTACTCTGTGAACCCCGCAAGGGACCCCATGGGCACCGCATACTTGCGGGCCATGTGGGCAAATGGAACAGGACAAAAGGCAGGGCGCTGCCAAAGTTCTAAAGCAGGGCCGACAATGGCTGCAGCCACCAGAAAAGCCTTCAGAGTATCCCGTCTCTTGAGGATGTCCGTGAGAGTATGCCGCCTTTTTCTGGATTGGCTCCAGGGGCATCCCTGTGAACTCAGGTGAGGCGAAGAATGCCCTGAAAAGACGAGGGACCTTCCTCAGTCTCTAACCCACCATCTGATTCATCATGCTCAGGATGAGAATGCAGGCCAGTCACATATGAATCAGGGGAATCTGGGATACAATGGTCAACAAGCCCAGGTCACCTTCGGCCCGCCGAGGGCGGTCCAGAATGACAGTGACCAACAGACACTGGGGGAGCCTGGTGTCTGGCCTATATTCTTTGGAAGGAGCCCTTCCCACAGGCTGCTTGGGTGGTGGTTCCACCACAATCAGTGGAGAGACCAGTTTAGGCTGAACCGGAGGTTTCACCAGCTCCGAGGGCGGGGGAACCGAATTGATTGGCTCCAAAGAAGTCTACTTTGGCCTAGGAGGCGGAAGCCAAGTAATGGTTGGGGTGGAAGCCGGGGTCTGCTTGTGCCAGGTCAAAAATTAGCTGCTGCCACATGAGGTCCTCGTAGCGCTGATGGGAGTTTCTGCCGGAGCCTCTCCTCATCCGAGGAGGACGAGGACGATCGATGGCGTTGCCTCTTTTTCAAGCGTTTATGGCTTTTCTTCTGCCTTTTGGTCGAGGGGGTCAGAGACCTCGATAGATATCAGAAAAGTCGATTCAGTCGGTCAGGAGACACCAGCGGGACCACTCCTCGATGGAAGTCCCAGCAGGCTGGGTCTCCTTGTCGGGGAAAGTCAGAACTGGAGTTCGATCGAAAGAATCGTCAACTGGAGTCAGCGATAAAGGATTAATTGGGTCAATGACTATTTCTACATCATCGATCGACAGTTCAGTCGACTGGCCAGATGGTACAGTCAAGAAGCCAGCAGCCGAAGAAGCAATATCGACCGAAGTAGAAACCGCATGTTCCTGGGACCAAGATCTCTCCCACTCCCAAGAGCATCTCCATTGGGACGAAGACAATCCCGGCTCCTTCTCCCGCCTACAGGATCGAGTGGAGTGAGTGCCCACAGGACCCTCTCCCTTGGTCGTGAGAGACTGGCACAACTCTCAGAAGGAACCCGAGAAGGTGGAGCCCAGATTGAGCAGAATTAAGAAGCTCAGAGTAGTTTCTGCAGCCCGAACTGCTTCCTCTTCTAATGCTTGCATGCATTCCAAATGCTCAGTAGATCCCACAGCCGCAGAAACTGCCCACTGAGCCTCCTTGGATTTCACCGGAGGGTTCCATTTCTCCGGCCTCCCCAACTTCAGGCGTGCGAGACTGTCATCAAGGATGTTAGGATGGAAAGCGAGAAATGTTATTTTGAGGTGTTATGGTCGACACCGAGACAGTAAATGCACACGGTGTGGGGATCTGTGCATGACATCTTCAGCCCGCAAGGGCACCGACGAAATCCAGGGGAAGACTGGTCTTCCATAATCAAGGTAGAGTCACGATCGCAATACGAACTAGACAGATTTTCGGAATAACCTAAGGTTTTTGAGCCAGGGCCTACAAAATGCACGAGCACGAGGGAAGCAACCTGAATTTTCCAGCAGAAAGGAAGATCTGGCGTCATGGGGCAGAGCAGAGGGTTATACTACCCAGGTAGGTGGGAGGAGCCAGCTAGAAGACTTCCGGCAATATTTAAAGTGGAAGGGGACATGCCAAAGAATGTGGATGAACAACATATCCACGATCCTAGAACTAATACCGGGATCCCTTTGTTTAGAAATGATATACTGCTACTGATGAAATGTATATAATTATAGGTCAAGATGATTTCAAAGAGTGACTGGAAACTCAAGGGATTAACCAGAAATGCAATTAAGCCTTTTGCAAAAGCTGTGGAAAAGGGGCCTCAGTTCTGGGACATTGTGTTCCTGCCTGAAATATATAAGAAGTGGAGTTGCAAGGACTTAAAAAATAAAGCTGCAATTTCTTGTAAGACACACAGATTGAACAAAAACTCCAATGGATCTTCTCTATTTATTCTGCCTTTATAAACAGTTATATGGAACAAGTTTATTTTTTTATGTTACTGCTTGTAAAAATACATACTTATTGGAAATTCTACAACTGCTCCTGGTTTTCTCCTGCTTCCTGACCTGTGCCTTAATGACGATCAGCAATTTATCACAGCCAGACATCTGTTATGCCTCTTAGGACATATGGCTGTTGCCATCCCCATGGTAGCCTTTGCTTGTCTACACAGGAGACCAATCCAGTGAACTCTTCAAATTCAGTGGAGGCAAAAAACAGGAGTTCAAAAACAAAATCTGAGTAACTCCTGCTCTATGCCTGGCCCTCGACTGGTGTACCCATCGTGCCAATCTATCTCAAGGCATGTCCTTTCAGTACCCTCCTCCACAGCAGACGTTGACAATGGATGCTACCTCCAATGGTTAGGGGGCACACCTGGGTCCCTACAGGAGACAGGGCAAGTGGCCCCTGTACTACACCACTCCTCACATAAATCTACTGGAAATGAGAGCAGTCTGCCTCCCCTTCAGGCTTTTCATCCCCACCTCGCTCCAGGGCCTCTCCCGATTCAACCAGACTACACCTCGGTGGTGTATTACCTGAACAAATGAGGTACCTAATCACAAACACTGCACGGAGGCGATGGTGGTTTGGCAAGAAGCCATACTTCAACATCTATCAATGACTGCTGTACATCTACCAGGATGCCACAATAACTTGGCAGACATTCTGTCGCCAGACCTCCACGCATTAGTGAACACTTCATCACAAAGCTCTTTATCGGTTGTGGGGGACCCCGCACCTCGACCTATTTACCTCCACCGAAAATCACTGCCTCCCCAAGAACAGGTTACTCACCTGTAACAGTAGTTCTAGTAGTGGTATATGTTGTTCATCCACACTTCTTGGCATGTCCCTTTCCCCTTTAAATCTTGCCAGATTCTTCAAACTGGCTCCTCCCACCCACCTGGGTGGTAAATACCTCAGCGCCGCCCCATGACACCAGATCTGAGCCCGGTGGAAACAAGGTTGTGCGCCCGAAGCCAGGGAGGTCGGGTGGGTGCATTTGGATTAACATATACCACTCCTAGAACTACTGTTACAGGTGAGTAACCTGTTCTTCTAAGAGCATGGATATGTTGTTCACACACACTTCTTGGCAGACTCCAAGCAGTTCTCCGGGAGGAGGGAGGGAGGGAGGCAAGGCGCACATCCCCTACTTAGGAAATGGAGACTGGAGAACCGAGGCCCCACAACCAGCATCCTGGCATGACTCAAGGTCAATATGGTAGTGGGTAATGAAGGTGTTTTCTGACTTCCAGGTAGCAGCCTGACAGATTTCCTGGATAGGGATGTTCCTGGAAGCAGCCACCGATGCAGCAGTATGGCGGGTAGAATGAGCTCTCATCCCTCTGGGAGGCTCCTTGCCCGCCAACTTATAGCACAAACCTATGCATGATGTAATCCATCTTGCTATGGTCCATTTGGCTGCAGGCCTGCCAGAAGCAGCTTCAGAGTAGTCGACAAACAGCTGGTGAACCTCTCCACAAATTTCTGCTGTTCTCTCCTTATAATAGGAGACAGTATGTCTCAGGCCCAAAGTATGGAGCCTGTACTCTGTGTTCGAGGTGCAATTAGGGTAGTATACCGGCAGAGTCAACATCTGGTTAAGGCGGAACTCTGACACTACCTTCGGAAGGAATTTCGGGGTGGAGGCGTAGGACAAATTTATCCCTGTGAAAGACCAGATAAGGGGAGTTTACTGAAGGCACCTGGAGCTCCCCTGTCCTTCTGGCTGATGTGACAGCCACCAGGAAGGCCATCTTCCACAAGTGAAAGAGCTCACACTTGTGCATGGGTTCGAATGGCTTGCCCAAGAGCTTTGCCAAAACCAGCAACAGATCCCACGGAGGTGGAGGTTCACGTACCAGAGTGGAAATGTGATCCAGGCCTTTGAAGAAGTGCCCAACCACTGTCTCCTGCATCAGTGTCAGCTGACTGGCCCATGTCCAGTAAGCATAAATGGCTGCCAGGTGCACCTTAAGGGTCGATGGTAGACCCCCTCTGGAGAGAGACCAAAGGTAGTCAAGAATGTTAGCCACAGACCAGGATAAGGGGTCCAGACTCTTACCCCGACACCAAATGGAAAATCTCTTCCATCTGAAGGCATAACATTTCCTGGTCGATTCTTTTCTGGATGCCTCTACCACGGTGTAGATATCTTCGGAAAAACCCAAAGCCTGGAACTCTAGCCACTCAGGTACCAGGCCGTGAAGTGCAGGGATTGAAGGTCCAGATGGAATACCTTCCCCTGGTTCAGAGATATCAGGTCCGGACATGTACAAAGCCGCTCTGGGGGCCTGCAACTGAGGCTGAGGAGATCTGGATACCAGAACTGGTGTGGCCAATCTGGGGCTACCAGAATCACATTTGTCTTGTCCCTCTTCACCTTGAGTAACACCTTGTGGATCAAGGGAAATGGAGGGAAGGCATAGAGGCGGCCTGGGGTTCACGGCCACGAGTAGGTATCCCAATGCAGCAAGCCCTGAGGGGGCGGCATGATACAGCCTCAACTTGGTGTTTTTCGTGGAGGCAAACAGGTCCACCAACGGTTTGCCCCAATGGGAGAACAGACTAAGCTACCTCTGGATGGAGAGACTACTTATAGGATGTCTGGCCTATGCAGCTGAGAGCATCCATCAGCTGGTTCGAGGCTCCTGCCACATGGATGGCTTGGAGATCCACCTCCAGCTGGCTTACGAGGGTCCAGATGCAGAGCGCCTCCTTGCACAGCAGACAGGAGTGTGTGCCGCCATGTTTGTTGAGGCAGTACATGGTCATGATATTGTCCATCTGGACTTTAACTACTTGACCCCGGAGCCGAGGAGCGAAAGCTGACAGTGCCAGTCTGACTGCTCTGAGCTCCAACAGGTTGATGTGGCATCGGGAGTCCTCAGGGGTCCAGAACCCAAGGGCTTTGTTGTCCCCCATGTGGGCTCCCCAGTCCATGAGAGAAGCATCAGTCATAAGGACAACCGTCGGCTCGGGGTGGACAAATGGAATCCCTTCCTACAACCGGTCTGGGGTGGTCCACCGTTGGAGAGGTCCCACATCTTCTGGGTTACAGTGATCAACTGGTCTAAGTGACTATATCGCTGAGTCCACTGGGCGGCCAGCTTCCATTGGAGGGGGCACATGTGCCACCCGGCCCAACGGACCACTGAGGTGCGCGCCGCCATGTAACCCAGAAGGTGCAGAAAGTCCCGGGTAGGGCACAAGTGCCCAACCAGAAATTATCAGGCAAAGGAGGAGAGAACCTCCGCCCTGTCCGCCGGGAGCCAAGCTCTGGCTTGACAAGAGTCTAGCTCTGCCCCCATAAAGCCCATCACCTGAGAAGGCACGAGTTCCAACTTAGCCTCGTTGATCGGAAAGCTGAGTTGGGAGCAGGTTCAAAGGGCGAGATCCCTGGACCTCTCCACCTCCTATAGGGAGGAACCTGCTAGGAGCCAATCGTCGAGATAAGGGTAGATTTGGACTCAGACGCCAACGGTGAGCTGCAACCACTGCAATGCATTTGGTGAAGACTCGTGGGGCCGATGACAGGCCGAACGGCATGGCTCGGAACTCGTACAGGGTCCCCTCGACCCTGAAATGGAGAAACCGCTGATTGGACCAACGGATTGGGATGTGAAAGAATGCATCCTGTAGATCCAGTGAACAGAACCACAAGTTTTGCTCCAGGGATCGTATGATCTGGTTCAGAGTTATCATCCAGAAGGTGCGAGACCTGAGATATTGATTCAGGTCGTGGAGATCTAAAATGGAGCGCCAACCCCTCGTCCACTTGGGCACCAGGAAGTACCTGGAAATGAAGTTTGGGTCTGTTGGAGGATCCGGCACTGGAGCTACTGCCTCCGTGCAGAGGAGCTAAGCTATGTCATCTCGAAGAGCCGACTGGGTGCAAGCTGAGATCATTTCCTCCCGAGGGGCGTGGGCTCGGCAGGGAGGGTACTGCTCAAACTCTAGAGGCAGTCCCTGGCGGACCACTTCAAGAACCCACGTGTCCAAAGTGATATCGGACCAGGTGGAAAGGAAGTGGCAGAGCTGACCCCCCACGAGAGGACCCAGAGCAGGCATGATGGGTATAGGGGTGGCAATCCCTGACCAGTCACTGAGCAGGCTTAGAGGAGGAGGCTCCAGGACCGGAGTCTCATCTTTCCTTTACGGGGCTGCTGAGGACTTTACTTGGGCAGTGGGCACCAAGTTTGAGCCTGCTGCTGCTGACCTCCTTGAAAGGAGGGCTGTCTGGCCACAGGAAAAGAATGCCAAAATAGCTTCTTCTGCTGGTTTTTGCCCAAAGAACCCTTAGCAGAAGTCTCATCCAAGATGGCAATGAACTGCTCTATTCGCTGAAGGTGACTGGCCACTCCTGGTCCAAACAAATCAGTGTCTAGGAAGAGCATGTCAGCAAGCTTATGCAGAGTATCCGCTGGGAAGGAGGAAAGCCTCAGCCAAGCCCTGAGGTGAGTGGCCACTGCGGCTGCTAGAGAGCGGGCACAGGACTCTATGTCCAGGGCCATTCTGGAGCTGCTGTTTTGCGACAGCATGACCCTGGTCCCAGACTTACTTGACTGTGGTTTGCATGTCTGCTGGGAGATGAAGGAGGACCTCATCTAATAACCTGAGAAGGGCATGAGAGAAGTGTGCCATGACGACAGCTGAGCTGGCCTGATGAAGGCCCAGAGAAGAGGCTGCATAGACCTTATGGGCAGAATGGTCCATATTTTTGGACTCCTTGTCCGGGGGTTAGTCAGTGTTGACTGAACGTCCAGTATGCCTGAACACAGAGGCTGTCACCAGGCTCTCGGACGAAGGGTGCTCTGTAATCCCCGCAAGGGACCCCCATGGGCACCGCGTTCATGCGGGCCATGTGGGCAGATGGTGCTGGGCAGGAAGCAGGACACTGCCAAAGTTTTAGAGCAGGGCCAACAATAGCCTCAGCCACTGGAAAGGCCTCCATCGAGGTATCCCCTCTCTTGAGGATATCAGTGAGAGGGTACTCCACCTTTTTCTGGATGGACTCCATGGGCATTCCAGTACAGTCGAAGATGAGGCGGAGGATGCCCTGGAAGGAAGAAGGGCCTTCCTCCAACCCTGCCACGGATGACTCATCTTCCTTGGGATGTGAGTGTAGTCCGTTGATGTCAGAGTCTGAAGAATCGTGGTATAGCTGTCTACCACCTAAGTCACCCTCATGATACAGAGTTATCGACAGACACTTGGGAAGCCCGGTATCATCTTGGTCCTCTTTCGAGGGCACCCCTCCCTCAGGCTGTTTAGGCAGTGGTTCCACCCTGATCAGTGGAGAGACCGGGATAGGCCGAGCTGGGATATGGGCCGAGGAACTGGTGGCTTCGGTTCCAGAGTGGTCGGCTCCGGCCTGGGAGGCAACAGCCAAGTGATGGCCAGAGTAGGTGGCGGAGCCGGCTTTTGCCCAGACAAAAATCAGCTGCTGCCACATGAGGTCTTCATAGCATCAACAGAGTTTCTGCTGAAGCCTCTCCTTGTCCGAGGAGGATGAGGACCTGTGGCATCACCTCTTTTTAGAGCGCTTATGGCTCTTTCTCGGCCAACCGGCCGAGGGGGTTCCGGATTTCGACTGAGATCAGGGAGGCCGACTCAGTCGGTCCGGAAACACCGGGATCGGTGAAATCCAAGGGTCCAGAACCAGGTCCTTGATGGGGATACCAGCAGGCTGGGTCTCCTCATCAGGGAAGACAAGGACCGGAGTCCTTTCCAAAGAGTCATCTGGCTGAACCAGTGACAAGGGGTCAATTTGGTCGAGAACAATCTCGACCTAGTCGGCTACTTCCTCGGTCCCAAGGCCAGACGGGAGGTCTGTGAAGCCAGTGGCCGAGAATGCGATCTTGACTGAAGTGGAGTGCACGTGTTCCTACGACTCTGACCTTTCTCAGTCCCAAGAATGTAGTCGGGACGAAGAAGACTGGTCCTTCTCTCTCTTCTGAGAGTGGAAGGAGTGAGAGCCCAAGGGCGCCTCACCCAGAGTTGGGAGAGACTGGCACAGCTCCTTGAAGGAGCCCGTGAAGGTGGAGCCAAGGTTCAGCGGAATGAAGAAGCTTCGATTGGCAGAAGCTCGAGCTGCTTCCTCCTCAAATGCTTTCATTTGTTCCAGCTGCTCGGCAGATCCTGCGGCCTCAGAAACCGCCCACCTCACCTCCTTCGATTTCACCGGTGGGTTTCTTTTCTACAGTCTCCCCAGCTTCAAACGTGCCTTGCGGTCATCCAGGATGTTGGGATGGAAGGCCAGGCAAAAGCCACAAGACTAGGTGTCATGTTTGACACCTGGGCAGTAAACGCACATTAGGTGGGGATCGGTACGCTACATCTTCTGGCCTCAGGGGCACCGGCGAAAGCCAGGGGAAGATTTTTCCTCCATGGCAGATGTGGTAAAAAATCACAATTGCCAACTCAAATGAGTTTTAAAACAATTTTTGGCAAAAAATGATTATCAGAATCCAGGGCCTACGGTATGCTTTGAGAGCACGAGGGAACCTGCATCTTCCAGCGGAAAAGAAGATATGGCGTCGTGGGGTGGAGCCGAGGTATTTACCACCCAGGTGGTTGGGAGGAGCCAGCTTGAAGACTTCCAGCAAGATTTAAAGGGGAAAGGGACATGCCAAGAAGTGTGGATGAACAACATAGCCACATTCCTAGAAATGTAATTCCATTATCCCGAACAGAAAGGTACTGTCTGTTGATGCCCTCTCCAAGCCATGGACAGGAAGACTCATCTGCTTTCCCCCTGTCCCACTCCTGCAATGGACTCTACTGAAATTGCAGCTTGAACCAGCCACCATGATTCTCATAGCCCCTCTGTGGCCTCAGCACGTGTGGTTTCCCCTACTTCAACAGTTACCAGTAGTGGACCCCATCCCATTACCAATCAGGCCAGACCTGTTGACACAGGATCAGGGAACCCTCCTTCACCCCAACCTTAAGTCACTACACCTTCACACGCTTGACTCCTGAGGACGCTTTCATAGCCTGCCTTCAAGTCTCCTCACCAGTGGCTATCATTCTTTTGGCCTCCTGTAAACCATCCACCAGGCAAACCTGTCATACCAAATGGAAACGCTTCTCCCTATGGGCCGCTTTCCTACCTTTGGACCCTTATTCATATCCACTGACTAAGGTATTGGACTACTTGGCTTCGCTCACCTCGACGGGCTTGAGCTACTCCTTCATCAAAGTTCATCTGGCCTATATCTCGGCCTTTCATGAACCTTTAGAAGGGAGACTACTTTATTAACACCACCTTGCCAAGATGTTTCTAAGAGGTATGCTACACATAAAACCTCCTACTAGACAGCCCACCCCTCCATGAGACTTGAATTTCCTGTTGGAAAAACTGAACTGACTCCTTCAAGCCTCAAGTGTATACATCTCGGCTTCATAGCCTGGAAGACTTTATTCTTAGTAGCTGTCACTTCAGCTTGACATATTTCCAAACTTCATGCCCCAATGTGTAGAGAACCTTACTTAATCTTCCATAAAGACAGTGCCCCTTTGCCAGTCCCTTCTTTTTAGCCAAGGTCGTCTCCGAGCACACCTTAAATCAGTCTATAGAACTGCCAGTCTAATTTCCCTGAGCATTCTAATTCAGGAAAATACCTCTTACACATTTTAGATGTTCATCGCATTGAGATATTATATAAATCGTACCAAATCTTTCAGAAAGACCCTTCAGCTTTTTGTTACCTTTGCCCCAACCAGGGAAGGCTTTTCCGGTCACCAGGTAGACCCTCTCCAACTGGTTGTCACGCTGTATAACTTTTTGTTATAGGAAATATAACAAACCATTACCAGGACCTGTCCAAGCCCATTCTACCTGAGCCATGGCCACTACAGCGGCCTGTTTCAAGGGGGCATCTATCATGGATATCTGCAATGCAGTCACATGGTCCACAATACATACCTTCATTATGCACTACAATTTAGACGTCGCTTCTCATCATAGGATGGCCTTTAGCCGCACTGTCCTACAATGCCTTCTATCATAACATTTTCAACCCTTCCTGGGTTTACCGCTAGGGAGTCATCCCAAGTGCCTACAATAGTGCATACCATTTTGCTCTGCTGGCACCATTTACTACTCACCACTGTGTCCTCTATGATAAGCTATGATGGCACCTGCTGCAAGGCCGCTTCGACTTCGCCCTTGGTAACTTGGTTGACTCTACCATACAGACTGGCCAGGAGTCCCCCCTTGCAGCCATCCTCAGTCCATACTGTTCATCGCTGCCTCTGCTCACATGGTATCCCCCCTGAATACTTCCAGGGTATCCACAAACATGGGCGGTAGAACCCTGTTGGTGGCCCCCTGTATTGTGGAATCAACTGCCTGCCAAGCTCCGCTCCATCGACACCCTCGGCCACTTCAAATCTCACCTCAAAGAGTGGCTCTTGGCAAACTCCAGGTGCCACTGCTTCCTTGGGCAGTCAAATCCTGCTGTACACAGTACGCAATTTATGCACTTGTTTTTTCTCACTAAACATGCACTAGCCTAGTAGGATATTTGTATTATATAAGCTTGTATCATTGTGGAACTTTACTCAAGTGACCCTGTATTCTAGTGTACCATTGTTACCAGTTATTCTGTTGTCAACTGTACATTATTGTAACCTGTATAAGGAACAGGGAGGTGATTTTCCCACTGTACAACAGCCTGGTTAGACATCTTGAGTACTGTGTGCAGTTCTGGAGGCCACACCCAAGGAGGGACATACAACTGCTGGAGAGGGTTCAGAGGAGAGCAACCAGAATGATCCGGGGCCTGGGGGATATGACATATGAGGAAAGACTAGGGGAGCTCGACCTGTTCTCGCTGGAGAAGAGGAGGGACCAAGGGGGATGTGATTGAGGCCTTCAAGTACCTCAGGGGCGTAAATAAGGTAAGCCGAGATAGGATCTCTCGACTGAAGGAGGGTGGAATCACCCAAGGACACAGTTGGAAGATTGAAGGCGGTAGGATTGGGGGAAAGGAGGAGGTTCCTTCAGTAGGTCATCACATAAAGGACTGAATCCAAAGCAGTTCCTCCGCAGAGAGACCAAGAGAAACAAGGGAGGAGGAAAAAAATCCCAACAACTGAGGAAAACACAGAGTGGAACCAGCCTAAGACAGAAGGCCCTGCAGGATAGCTAAGCTGAAACCTGCCCTCCACCTAGATGCAATGCCCAGACTGTAGTGTTTGATAAAGGTATGGACAGAACTCCATGTTGCTGTTTTTGCAGATATCGGCTGCTGAAACGTTGCGCAGAAAAGCCACAGAAGCAGCAATGCCCCTTTCAGAATGACCTCTGACTGGTCCCTGCAGAGGCTTGTCATACTTCTGGTAGCAGAAGCGAATACAATCGCCCAACCAACTGGACAAGCACTGCTTAGAAACAGCTTTGCCCAAAGATCTGGGGGCAAAAGAGAAACAGTTGATCATCCTTCCATTTTGCTTTTTCTTTCCTCCTAGCTGTCAGTCGTCCAGAGTATCAGCCTGGTCACGGGCCGACGGCTTCCACCCCCCAGAATGGCCTCGAGCCCTCAGATACCCCGTGGCTTACCCCCCACGGTGGGGCTACGGGATGCGGGGAGCTAACACCCCGCAGACGTGTGATAGGTCGGAGGACCGGCCTGGGGGGCTAATCAAAGCCGCGGCGGGCTTCATAGAGGGCGACCGGCAGCCGTCCATTTTCCGCTTTTCTGGGAGGCGGGACGTGCAATGACGCATGACGTCCTGTCCCGCCTCCAAAGTGTCCTCGTGTGCCGGTAGCTGTGCGACTCCCAGCCTCCGCCGGGGGTCACTCATGCACCGAGCATCAACCCACCCTCCCCCCTGGAGAAGGAGAGCAGCCCATAGGGCGCTCTATCCTTCTCCCCCCGGCCGACCCTTCCAGCGACCCGAGTCCATTCCCGAACCCGGGTTGCCGGCGTCGCAAGCGGAAATCCCACCGCTGCACCGACGGGCCGGCGAACAGTTGATCATCCTTACGGAACTCTCTTGTACGATGAATATAGCATCAGAGAGCACGATGCACATCCATGGTGTGCAGTAGTGTCTCACCTCTAGTTGCAGGGGACAGAAAATAAACATGGAGCTCCACTGATTGATTCAGTGTGACCTCCGAAACCACCTTAGGCAAAAAACTTCGGATTTGTCAAGAGGACCACCTGGTCCCTATGAAAAATTAAATAAAGCTCCTTACAAATCAGAGCCTGAAGCTCCAAAATTCTTCGAGCCGACATATCTGCAACTAAAAACAACATCTTCTAGGACAGGAAGCATAAATCACAGCTCATTGCTGGTTCTAAAGGCGGGAGAGTGAACTTCTCCATCACAAAGTTTAAATCCCAAGGTGGTGTGGAGCTGCAGATGGGGGTTTCAGATGGAGAATCCCTTTCAGAAATGTTTTTGAGACTTCCAATTGAGCCATGGTTTACCATCCACCAGCTCGTGGTATGCCGAAATAGCCAAAAGATGGACCTTCAAGGAGAAATAGGACAGGCCCAAATCTGAAAGATGAAGGAGGTATTCCTGGACTTGTGGGGTAGAACAATAAAAAGGGTTCCAATCTTTGGAAGCTGCCCAAATGGAAACACTTTTCCACTTCATACCATAGGTGGAATGGGTCTACGGCTTTCTAGCCTCAACCAGAATCTGGGCGACTCGAGAGGAGACCCTGAAGCGAGAAACCACTATGTCTCCAGAAGCCACACATGAAGGTGCAGGGTCCTGAGCCCCCGATGTATGAGCTGGCCTCGATTCTGTGTCAAGAGATAGTGAGTCATAGGAAGTGGAATTGGTGGTTCCTCCGCTAACTGTTGCAGAAGCGGGTGTTAAGGATCATCCACACCTTCTCTGCCTGAAGTTTGAGAAGAACCCTCTGGAGAATGGGAAACTGAGGGAAGGTGTACAAAAATGTCCCTGTCCAAGAGAGACAACACATCATGCCAGAAAGCACCATGCCCTGGACCGAGCGAGCAAAAACTTAAGTTTTGCGTTGAATGGGGAGGTGAAAAGGTTGAGTTCCAGACGCCCCCACCTTAGGCAGAGAGACTCTGCCACTTCCTGATTTAGTTCCCATTTGTGAATGAAGGTTCAAGACCTTCTGAGACTGTCCACCAGGATGTTTTTAATGCCTGGAACATGTACAGCCACTAAGGACAGATTACGTTGGACTTCCCATTTCCACACTCTAATCACTTCCCTGCAGAGAGAGTACGAGCGAGTTCCTCCTTGTTTGTTGAGATACTAGACTACAGTCATGTCCGTCTGGATGAGCAGTGATCCTTTGGGAAGAAGAGTCTGGAATGCCTGAAATGCGTACAAGACCGCTCTTATCTCCAGAACGTCGATGTGTAACGTCGCCTCCGAGCTGGGCCAAAGTCCTTGTGCTTGGTGTTCCCCCAAATATGCCCCCCAGCCCATATTCGATGCATCTGTAGTCAGATGCCAAGGGGACAAGACTCCTGAATCAAAGACCCAAAGAAAGGTTGCAGGGATCTCACCACCAAAGCAGATTTTTCTGGACTACTGAAGATACCGGACCAGATGATCCAGGTCATCCAAGAGTTGATCCCACTGCACCCGCAAGGACCACTGAGTGATTCTCACATGAAGCCTTGCCAGGGGAACGGTAGTGATGGAGGCCGCCATCAGACCAAGAAGGCGAAGGACCTCCCTTGCTGGAATGGTCCTAGATGAGGCCACCACTGAAGCCTGACGGACGAGGGTTTCCACCCTGTCTGGAGGCAGGAAGGCCCTGCTCTGGACTGTGTCCAAGACTGCCCTCATGTACTGAAGTCTCCGATTCAGGGAAAGAGATGACTTGGGGAAACTGACAGTAATCCCCAACTTGGAGAACAGATCCAGAATGAAATTTAGAGCTGCACAGCTTCCGAAAGGGAATCGCTGGAAGAAGCTGAAATCAGCCAGTCGTCCAGGTAGGGGAAAACTGCTATGCTCTGGTGATGCAGAAAGGTCACCACCACTGCTAGGCACTTGGTAAAGGCCCGAGGTGCCAAAGACAGACCAAAGGGGAGGGCCCGGAACTGGAAATGCTCCCCCTGGAAACAAAACCACAGGAACTGGAATGTGCAGGTAAGCATTCTGCATATCCAGAGCACAAAGCCACTGGTTCTCCAGCAGGAGAGGGAGAAGGCTTTGGAGGGTCAGCATTCTGTATTTCTTGTACTCGAAGAGGTTGAGAATGGGTCTCATGTCGCCCGACTTTTTTGGAACCAGGAAGAAGTGGGAGTAGAGCCTCCTTCCCCTTTGCCAGAGGGAAATGCTCTCTATAGCCTCTTTGAGCAAGAGAGAGTCTCTTCTCTGACAAGAAGAGCCTGGTCCCAAGGGTAGAACGACTGGATTGGTGGAGAATCTGGTGGAATCTCCAGAAACTTTATGATGTGTCCAATGGACACCAGCTGCAGGACCCATGCACTGGAGATAATGCCCTGCCACTCTTGCGCGTGGGGGGGTGAACCTCCCCCCTACTGGCTCCTTGCAGAGGCTGAGGAGGGGTTGGGGCAAGGGAGTCAGGAGGTGGCAGGACAGTTGAGGGGAGGGCCCACTGAACATATAGGATTCTTGGAGGCGGGAGGAGTGGCAGAACCCATGGACTTGCACTTGCCCTGGCGATGAGCCGGGGCCTGCTTCCTCTGCTTCCAGGTCCTTTTCAGGAAGGGCTGCTGCTGTTGGGCACCCAATCAGTACATGGACCATACTTATCTCAGGGCCTGACCTTTATCCTGGAGACCGGTGATGATGTCTTTGGTGTCACCACCAAAGAGCACTGAGCCCCGAAAGGGGGCATCCTGAATCACAGACTGCAACTCAGTGAGGCCAGAGATGCGAAGCCAGGCCTGTCGTCTCAAACCAATGGAAGTCGCTGAGGCATGTGCTACTGAATCGACAGCATCGCAAGTACCCTGCAATGCATGTCTGCAAGAAAAGCTGGACAGGTGGCGTTCCTTGGCAAGCTCCTCCTTGAGATCTGAAGGTTCCATAGACCGGACTCTGGCTTCAAACCAGGCCAAGGTAGCTTTTTGATGCGACACCATGTGGGCCACATAATTAAGGAACTGAAGAGCACATGTGGCAGAAAAATAGACCTTCTTGCCGAACTGGTCCATCTGCCTCGACTCCTTATCTGGAGGATTGGTGGTCATGTGCTTAGGCACTGAAGAGCGGTCATGAGCAGCTGAAATCACGACAGAGTATGCCTTCAGATGAACATTGAGGAATGGAGCATCCTTGGGCACCCGGTAAACCCTGTCCGCCCTCTTGGGGACAGCCGGGATGGAATGAGGCATCTGCCAGACAGTAGAGGTAAGGTCCTATCCATGGGAGAACAAATATCGGGGACAGAGACTCCAGGTTCAGGTGTTTAGTGAGTCTCTGCCGCATCGTATTCTGCTCCTCTGACTCCCACTCAAAATAATTCTGCATGGACCTCAGGAGGTCCGAAACGGCAGGGTCTTCCGAAGACCTGTTCTCCTCCTCCCCCTTGTCCAGATGGTCTCCAAGATCCGGAAGTGTAATATCCTTGTGAATGGTCCCCTGGACATGAACCGTGGAAGGAGACAAACTGCTCAGGGACAGAGACCTAGGAGAGTGCTGTGGTGGGAGTCTGCTCTCTAGGTCAGATACCAGTTCCAAGCGTGCCCCCTGCCACCAAGACTGGATAAGTGTCTTGAAGTCCGGCTGAAACGGGGCTTGTGGAGGGGTCGAGGAGGAGGTGGGGGGGGAACGGAGGAGGAGGAGGTGTATGGATTACCAGGGGAGGAGGATAGTGATACCCCTGGTAACCTTAATAGCCATATCCCAGGTACAGACCGTATCCTGGGAAGTAGTGCCCTGCGCCGCTCCAATCTGGAGGACCACCACCCGGGAGACGGTCCCCAGGATACCCCGAGGGGTAATGCGGGACAGTCCGGGGTTGTAGTAGAGGCCCAATGTCAGAAGATCTGATGTGGGGGAGACCCACAAAGGGCCTGCTGTCATATAAAATCGGCAGCAGATCTGGCGGAGGGGGAGCCGGCGTCTGGTTCACTGTTGTCGGGACCGGCACCACCCACTCTGGAATGGGATCTGGCGTCAGAGCTGGGTGTAGGGGACTCGACGGAGAGACCGCGTCTGGCACCGGAGCTGAAGGCTGGGCCCAGGCTCAGAGACAGTCGTCGGGGGCCGGCCCTGGAGGAACTGTTCCCTGATCCAGCGGAGGGATCTTGACCGGGACAGGCATCAGTCAGGAGTGATTCCACCAGGAGGGACAGAGGGGCCTCCAGAGGATGGCCAGATGGCTGAGGAGGGACCTCCTTCACTGCGACCCCATCAGGAGAGTGGGGAATGGACCCAGAGGTGTGGTCGATGTCTAGGGGTTCTGCACCATCGTCACCAGACGTAGCGGCCCGAGCAGGGAAACTACTGGAGAAGACGAAGGGGGGGGGAGAAGGGCAGTCTCTCCCGGGCTCTTCTGGACGTTGGTATGAGCACCATTAGGCCCAAATGGGAGAGCCGCATCTGAGCGCTCACGTGGGGTGGGTGTCTTACCAGATCATGCCAGGCAGTAGGGGGAGTAGCCCCTTGCCAACTTAACTCTGGGGCTGTGCGGGTCCCCGAAGCCTGGGGAGCTGACCTACCAGTGGCTGAGTGGTACCCGGAGAAGCTCTGACTTAACTGCAGGTGCGGTGCGGCTGGAGGACCTGGCAGCCAACTTGCCCACCGAGGAGGATTTGTCAGACTTACCATCTGAAGCCAGCTTGACCTTAGGCAGCAGCAGGGAAAAGACCTTGCTGGTCTGGGACACCTCCGCGGAGCGCTCCCTATGTTTCTCTTTCCTATGATCCATTTCGGAAGGAGACGAAGATCGGATCCGCTCCATCTCCTTTTCTACAGATGCCAGCCGAGTCTTGAAAAGATGGGCCTCCAAAGCCTGCTGCCTCCTTTTGCGTGTGGCCTGGTTAAAAGGCTGGCAGTCCAGGCAAGAAGAAACTAGGTTGTCTGGGCCTAAGTAGATCACACACTTCCAAGTGGCCATCCTTTGCGTGCCACAGGTGGAACACTTCTTCGGTGAAGACACAGAAAAATATTCACAAATCTGAAGAAAAAAACAGGGTGAAAACCAATGAGAAAAAAGCAGTTTCAGCGACGATCGCTTGGTAAGTCTGCAATGCGACTAACAAGAGGCGATGGCGGGAAAGAACTGGAGGGAGGGCATGGGAACCGTCCACTATATAGCATCACGCTGATGTCTGTCACCCGACGTCTGGTGGGCGGTCCATCAGGTATTGCTAGAAAAAGTCTGCCATGCAGCCAGATGCCAGGTGGTGCTAGTCCTATATGTGATGACCTACTGAAGGAACCCTCTCAAAGTAAGATCTACCATTACGGTAAGTATGCAACTGTACCATCTTCCACAGGAATAATCTCTTGCAGCAGGTAATAAACACTTGGAATGACTCCCAAGCAGTAAACCCAGGAAGGGTGGAAGAGTTATGATAGAAGGCCTTGTGAGATAGCGCTGCCAAAGGCCGTCCTACGGCGAGAAGCAATGCCTAAATTATAGTTCTTCGTGAAGGCATGTATTGTGGACCATGTGGCTGCATCGCAGATATCCGTGATAGATGTCCCTTTGAAGCAGGTCGCTGTAGTGGCCATAGCTTGGGTAGAATGGGCTTGAACAGGTCCTGGTAACAGTTTGTTATACTTCTTATAACAATAGGTTATGTAATGTGCCAATCAGTTGGCGAGGGTTTGCTTAGCGACCGGGAAGCCTTCCTTGGTTGGGGCAAAAATAACGAAAAAGCTGAGGAGTCTTCCTGATGGGCAATGGGAGTGGATCCGCCACTGAGAATTGTTGAAGTAGGGGAAACTTCACCTGCCGAGGCCACAGAGGCGCTTTGAGGATCATGGCGGCAAGTTAGAGTTGTCATTTCAATTAAGTCCTTTGCAGGAGTGGGACAGGTGGAAAGCATACAAGAAAAGCCCTGTCCACTGCTGGGATGGGGCATCAACAGACAGTCCCTTTTTGTTCAGGGATAATGGGATAGTATCTGGGTAGGCGGTGATTGTTGGGGGAGGTAAAGAGGTTGAGGTGCGGGGTTCCCCACAACCGAAAGACCATCTGAAGAACTTCATGGTGAAGTGTCCACTCATGCGTGAAGTTCTGACAACTGAGAATGCTGGCCAAGGTATTGTGGTGTCCCCGTAAATGAACGCAATCAACAATAGATGTTTAAGTAGCATAGTAGTAGTTTTAAGTGGCAGAGCACCAGGAGGAAGGAGCTGCTGGTATAACTAAACTTCTCTACTGGGACTATACTGCCCTCCTTCCCACCCCTCCACCCAAAGGCAGGTCTACGTTTATAGGCACAGGATTTGACTGACAACAGGAACCTCGTGTTTGGGAGCAGGAAGTGAGTGATCAGAGCCACCAAAGACTCACCATCCTAGAAGGGTAAGAGTAGCTCTTCGTCCCCCCCAGCTGCTGGAGGTCTGACTGAGCAAGTAAGGAGACTTCTGAGAAATATAAGAACTTGTCTCAGAACAGGAAGATCAGGAGCTAAAAGGGCACAGAGGCAGTAAGTAGGGAGAGAAAAAAAAAAGAAATAAACAGAGGAAAGAGTAAGTATTCCAAGCAACAGTTAGGGGGCCAGAAATAAGACATGATGGGAGTGGTGCAGTGCAGTTGAGCAGCAGTCTTCCGGGAGACGTTCTGGAGGATGCGGTGTTGTCCCATCTGCAGGCACCTCTCTGGGCTGAAGGAGGAGGTTGCTCATCTCCAGGCTGAGTTGGTCAGGATTTGTGGGACCTCCTCTCCCACCCAGGGACCACCAGGGTCACCGCCACTGCCTCAGAGGTTGCCAAGAAAGAGGAGCGGTTGGACCACAGTGGGCTCAGGGAGGGTGAGGGTGGTGGAACAGAGACACATCCCTCCAGTTGTACCTCTCCACAATTTCTATGCCATTCTGGAAATGTGTGGTTCCTCTATGGAGGCACCCACAGTGGAGACAGAGGAGGATGCTGGGAACCTCCACAAAGCAGACCCACAGGAGGGTGGCATGGGACCCCACAGGGGAATGAAAACTCCTGGTGGGGAACTCCATTGTTAGGAAGGTAGAACTGGAGGAGGAAGGGGAGAGGGAGGTCAGGTGCCTTCCTTGCGCCATGGCTTAGAGGGACAGGGAGTGAATCCTCAGGATCGCAGGAGCAGTTGCACAGGAGAGGGAGCTGGATGTCACTGTCCACCTAGGGACAAATGATCTAGCTAAGAAAGGGATCAGAGCAGTGCAAGAAGAATTTGTGGAGACAAATAGCACGCACGGTAGCCTTCTCTGAGGTGCTGCCTGTCTATGGCACAGGTGAGGCTAGGGTGCTCCACACCATGGGATTCAATCAGTGGTTGAAAAACTGGTGCAGAGCTCAGGGATTTGGATTTGGGCTTCATTGGGGACTGGGGATCCACCTGGAGGGATGCAGGCCTATACTGGCGTGATGGTCTGCATCTGTCCAGGAGGGGAATCAGGATCCTAGGTGATAGGTTTAAATGCTTGAATGGCAAGCTTTTAACCTAGCCAAGGGGGGAGGCACTAGAGAGAAGCAGGGAAATCCTAGCCCCAAAAAAAAAAAAATTCAGGATACTAAGTGAGGTAGACACCAACATAGAGATGTCAATAGGGAGAAGCACAGGGTAAATGGAGAAAGTGACAAACTCAATAAGGACATGGATGGGGCAAAAAGGGGTAAGGCAGTCAAGAAATGGAGGATAGTGAGTACCAACACCCATAGTCTGGGCAACAAGCTCCCTGAACTGGTGGCCTTGATGGAAGAGGGATGCCTGGATATCGTAGCAGTCACAGAAACATGGTACACAGAGAACCATGACTGGGGATGTTAACATACCAGGGTACACAACCTACAGGAGAGACAGGGAGGGGAGAAGAGGGGTCGGAGTAGCTCTCTATGTAAGGGAAGGGATAAAAGCAACTGAACAAGAGCATAAACAGGGAGGAGAGGAGGCACTGTGGGTCACCTTAGAGACTGGAAATGGCACCACAATCCGCACAGGGGTTGTATACAGAACCCCATGTCGGGGGAGGGAATGGACAAGGATATGATAGAGGATATTCTCAAAATGGCTGAAAAAGGGGAGATACTGTTGATGGGGCACCTTAATATGCTAGATGTTAACTGGAGCACCTTTGCTACAGCCACATCCAAAGCAGGGCCATTCTCGATGCCCTTCAGGTGGCATGCCTCAGACAGCTAGTTTTGAAACCTACTCATGAAGGAGCAATTTTAGACCTCATACTCTCAAATGGGGACAGTGAGAGGATCTCAGATCTAGAAGTGGGTAGCCATTTGGGAACAAGTGACCACCAAACAGTGTGGTTCACGATAAACTCAGCTACAGAGTCAAGCCATACAAAAGTGAGGGTTCTGGACTTCAGGAGGACTGACTTTGGCAAGATGGCAGAGTGCCTTAGAAAAGCACTAGCAAACAGGCTAGGAGGAGGGGTGGAGCAACAATGGGGAAATATCAAAACTGCCATCACAGAGTCAACAAGCCTTTGTGTGAAGCAAATAAATCAAAATGAAAGAAAAAGCCACTATGGTTCTCAAAAGAGGTGGTGGGTGAAGGTTAGGGAGAAAAAGATAGTATCTAGGAAGTATAAGGAAACACAGAAGGAGCAGGACAGAGAACTGTACCAGTTAAGGCAGAAAGAAGCAGAGAGGGTAGTCAGAATAGCAAAGGCCCAAACTGAGGAAAAGACAGCCAACTCAGTTAAGAAGGGGGATAAAACCTTTTATTGGTATATCAGGGAGCGTAGAAAGACAAAGGGAGAGATAGTGAGGCTGAATAGAATGGACGGTGGGTGGGCAGAGAGGGATAGTGAAAAAGCAGGGATACTGAATAAATACTTCTGTTCAGTATTCACAAGAGAGGAGGTGCCTAATCCAATTAACAGAAGCACTGTGGATGGGGGGCGATCCCAGTCCTTTCACAGAAGAAAGGGTTCTGAAGGAACTCCTAAAACTGAAGGTGGACAAAGCAATGGGGCTAGATGGAATTCACCCCAGAATTCTAAAAGAGAATTACGCAGAGAACTAGTGACGCCACAGACTACCCTTTTTAACAAATCATGGGAGGATGGTGTGGTACCTGAGGACTGGAGGAAGACAGTTGTGATTCCCCTTCACAAAAGTCGGACCAAGACAGAGGCAGATAACTACAGACCTATCAGTTTGACCTCTGTGGTAGGGAAAGTGATGGAATCATCACTTCTGACGGAAAGAACTGTGGAGTACTTAGAGGCCAGTGGGGCACAGGACCCAAGGCAGCATGGGTTCACAGCAGGAAGGGCATGTCAGATGAATCTAAATGATTTCTTTGATTGGGTGACCAAAGTAGTAGACCAGGGAGGGGCTGTCGACATAGGCTACCTAGAATTTAGCAAGGCATTTGACAATAATAGTGACATTGCAGAGGGACTGGAAGGAAAAGTATGCTTCTTTGCAGATGACACAAATATCTGCAACAGGGTTGATGCACAAGGAGGCATGGAAAGGATGAGAAGGGACTTGGCAAGGCTGGAGGAATGGTCAGAAGTATGGCAGATTGGATTCAACACAAAGTGCAAAATAATGCACCAGGGAAACAAAAACCCAGCGGAAGATTACACAATTTGGGGGTAGTAATAACAACATGAATGGAAAGGGATCTGGGGTAATCATATCATATGACCTTAAGGTTGGCAAGCAATGTGAGAAGGCAGTAAGGAGGGCTGGGGGGATACTGGGATGTATAGGGAGAGGCATCACCAGCAGAAAACAGGAAGTTGTTATCCCCCTGTACAGACAGTTGGTGAGACCCCATCTGGAGTACTGCGTCCAGTTCTGGAGTCCCCATCTCCACAAGGACATAGACAGGATGGAGGCAGTTGAGAAGAGGACAACTAAAATGGTGCAGGGTCTGCAAGAGAAGCCATACGAGGAGAGACTAAAGGAGCTTAATATGTATACCCTTGAAGAAAGGAGGGACATGATAGAAATGTTTAAGTACCTCAGTGGAATCAACAAAGTCCAAGAGGGTAGCATCTTTCAGAAAAAGAGATGTGCAAGAACAAGGGGGCACAATTTGAAGATGGGGGGATGGCTCAGGGCAATGTGGAAGTATTTTTCACAGAGAGGGTGGTGGATGCACGGAACAGCCTTCCTGAGGAGGTTGTGGGGTCTAAAACTGTGGGAGAATTCAAGAATGCATGGGACAGACATAAGGCAATTTTTGGTGGGGGGTAGGAAGAAATAGGCTGTTGGTTAAATAGGATCAGCAGCTTATCCTCTAGGTAGGGAAATGGGCAGACTAGGTGGGCCAAGCGGCCCTTATCTCCCATCAAAGTCTATGTTTCTAAGTATGGCTTCCTGCCAAATTGCTCTCACTTCCCTGCAGAGACCACAGGATTTAGTACCTCCTTGTTTGTTCAGGTAATACACCACCGAGATGTTGTCTGATTGGATCTGTAGAGGTCCCAGGATGAGGTGGGGACAAAAAGCCTGAACGGTGAGGCAGACCGCTCTCATTTCTAGTATATTTATATGAGGCAGGATGGAGTACTGGTGCCACCTGCCCTGGGTCTTGTAAGGACCCAGAAGTGCCCCCCCAGCCGTCTGAGGAAGCATCCGCGGTCAACGTCTGCTGAGGAGGAGGGGACTGCCTTGAGGCAGATTGGCATGATAGGTCCACCAGTCTAGAGCTGATCATAGGACAGGAGTGACTGAGTTTGTCCTCAAAATCTCCTGTTTTTTGCCTCCGCTTATTTTGAAGAGTCCACTGGATTTGTCTCGTATGTAGATGGGCAAAGTCCACTGTGGGGGTGGCTGCGGCCGTATGTCCCAAAAGGCATAACAGGCGTCTAGCTGTAATAAATTTCTGAGTTTGTATCTGGGAAGCCAGAGACAGAAGTCTGTCCTGTCTGTTCACAGGGAGATGAGCTCTGGCAGAGGTGGTATCCAGAACGGCTCCTATGTACTGGAACAGCTGGTAGGAGTTGGGATTGGATTTGGGCCAGTTGACCATAATTCCTAGGTACTGGAATAGATTGAGGGTTGCCTGTAGGGAAAAAATCAGTTCCAGTGTGTGCCCCATCTGGATGATTTGAAGTACCCACTCGTCCGATGTTATCACTTGCAAGGCCTCTAAAACGGAAGGCAAAGTGACTGCCCACTGCTTCCAGGCCAGGACGAGGAAGCCCTGGAAATGCACCAGTTGGTCACTGGAAAATGGGCTGACCAGCTTCACCTGGGGGCTGGGAGCGGGAGCCCTTGGAGGTAGGAGTGGTGCTGCAGGAGAATGGCTGAGAATGACTACGGAATCCACCTCTGTAGGTACCTCTGTTTGCCGCTGCTCTTTTCATTGGAGAGAGGACTGGAAGCAGTACTGCTAAGATGGTTGTGAGGAATGATATACCATGTACCATACACAAGTCCTACCTGATGCCTGGAGATCATCCAGAAGCATCTGGGTGCCAGGACCAAAATGTTTGGATCCATTGAAAGGGGCATTTACTACTTTATGCTATACATCTAGTGTAAATCCTGATACACGTAACCAGGCGTGTCATCTGAGGGTAACACCTGTGGCCGATATACGAGCAGAAGTATCCACTGCATCATACCCCATTAAGAGTAGATGTCGAGAGATGGAGTTAACAGTGGAAACTGTTGCCAATAATTGGTCCTGTTCCTCAGAGTGAGTGAGTTTATTGACTAGTTCTATAGCAGAGGACCAGAGGGTGCATTGGTATGTGACCACGTGTCCCATATAGTTTAAAATTCTGAGATTCATGGTACCTGCCTGGAATACCTGCTTCACGAGGTAATCAAGATGGTAGGATTCCTTATCAGGTGGTAAGGAGCTTATGTGCTGTGGACATTTGGTACGATCATGAGCCACTGTGATCATACTGAATCTCCTTCAAGGGTAGTGGAAAGGATTTTCAAGAGGAGTCTGATAAAGGTAATCACCTTTCTAGGAATAGCAGGAATGGCTGAGGGTTGGTTCCAAGCCACCAGAACAGCATTCTGATAAGTATGTATAAGCAGGGGTACCACTACGACAGGCTGTTCAGGCAGTTCAAGATAGTCTGCCATATCCTTTCTTTATCATGTTCCATGATTGAGAATCATGATTTTTTGAATTTGGACCATCATCTCATGAATGGATGAGTCATCAAGAGGGGAGGCAGCAGTGTGACAGGAGGCATCCTCGTTCAAGGAGGAGATAGTCAAAACAGAGGACGGGAGTCCAGGTCCTGGAATTCAAAATCTTCCAGATCGCCTGGAAAACCTTCAGGAAATTCTGCCTCTTCTGAGAAATACTCTTCTGCATAGGATTTGGGGGAGGGGGGGGACCAGGCTGGATAAGGTTCCCTATCACCTTGGAAGCTTTTAGGTGGAGGGTTGGGAGAACAGGAAGGGTGACCAGCCTCTCCTGGAGTAAAAGTTTGAGAATTCCTCATCACTTCCAAAACCTGTTGGACCACTGCTGCCACGTCCAACGAAATGGTAAGTACAGGGTTGGGTAGGTGGGTTCTGGAAAACCAGGGGAATTGTAGAGGAAACTGGACATGAGGTGTAAACAGGTCTGGCCCCTGGGTGGTAAATACCAGGGTCTCAGTCCCTATCTAGTTGGCCCCTGTGAGAGACTGGTTGTGAAGGAGGGGCTGTAGACATAGCAAAACCAGCAGTTCTCCCTATGAAAGTTGGACCCATCGTTGACGGGACAGTAAATGGGGAGGTAGTAGAATGCTTAAAAGCAGACATCGATGGGAAACTAACCACCATCGAAGGGAGTCAGTAGCATTCATATTAGGTTCCATAGAAACTGCTGAAAGGGCACCAGAAAGCGCCATCGATGAGAGTGTGTAAACTTCCACAGACAAAGTAACAGTTCTGGAGGACACAGTCGATGGTGGAGCTCAACGGTGGCCATCGATGAATGTCTCCCCAATGAGGATGAGGATTATTTATCCTTAATGAGTTTATGCTTCTTGTGTGAAGCTGTAGAGGAGGGCTCCTTGGGACAGGTCCCCTTTTCTAAGAAATCCAATTTCTGCTCCATTAGGAGTGATTCAATTTCCTGCAGCAGTCATCGACTGGTTGCCTGGTTGAATTCCTGGCACTGTATGCAGGAGATGGTGTTGTGTATGGGACCCAGACACCTAACACAAACGGTGTGGTTGTCGTAATGGTAGATCATCCTACCACGGCATGACCGAAAAAGTGATAACTTGCTTGTAGGTTCTTTGGACATTTGTCGAAGATCGGAAATGGAGTAAAAGTCTGTTCCCAGCTCAAGTTCTTGTCAATGGCTGATTCACAAGCGCTAGCTGCTGTGTGCAAGCTGAAGATGGCAGGAAATGAACAGAGGATGCCTGGGGCAGCCCGCTCATACATAGATGTGGGATGATGTCATGTGTGGGCAGCCCCTAGGAAAAGACTGCTAGAAGAAAGCTGCCATACACAAGAGCATCCTCTGGTGATGACCCTAGTATATTACTACTGTTATAGGAGAGTAACATGTTTTTCTAGGGACGTGGATATGATGCTCTATCCACACTTTCTGACAGACTCCTAACAATTCTCTGGGAGGAGGGGGCAAGGCACACAACCCCTATATGGGAAACAGATTGGGGAACTGAGGCCCCAAAACCAGCATCCTAGCCTGACTCAAGGTCGATGTGGTAATGGGAAATGAAGGTGTGTGCTGACCTCCAGGTAGCAGCCCTGCAGATTTCCTGGATAGGGTAGTCCCTGGAAGCAGCCACCGAGCCAGCGGTGCTGCGGGTGGAATGAGCCCTTAGCCCTACAGGAAGCTCCGTACCCTCCAACCTATAGCAGAGACCAATGCAGGATACAATCCACCAGCAAAACTGTATGCTTGGCTGCCAGTCTGGCGGGTTCAGCTTCAGCGTACGTGAGAAACAGCCGGTGAACCTCACCTCAAACTCCAGCCATGCTCTCCTTGTAATGAGTGAGCACTCGCCTCAGGTCCACAGTATGGAGCCTGTGTTCGGCCTCTGAGGTATGATTGGTTAAGTACACTGGGAGATTAATCACCTGGTAAAGGTGAAACTCCTGACACAACCTTCAGGAGGAACTTCGAGTTGGGGCAAAGGACAAACTTCTTCCCGTGGAAAACCAGGTAAGGAGATTACATCAAAAGTGTCTGGAGTTTATGAATCCTTCTGGCTGACATGATAGCCACCAAGAAAGCGGTCTTCCATGACAGGTGAGACATTTCACATCTGTGCATAGGTTCAAACTGCTTGCCAATGAGCTCTGCCAAAACCAGCAGCACATCCCAAGGTGGTGGTGGTTCATGCACTGGAGGGGAAATGTGGTCAAGGCCCTTGAAAAAGCAACAGACCGCCATTTCCTGTACCACTGACTACTGACCGGCCCATGCCCAGTAAGCAGAGATGGCTTCCAGGTGCACCTTAAGGGCCATCTACCACAGGCCCAACTTAAGAAGGACCACAGGTAGTCAACGATGCTAGCCACTGGACAGGACAAGGGGTCCAATCCCTTGCCTTGGCACCAAACGGAGAACCTCTTCCACTTGAAGGTATAGTATTTCCTGGCAGACTACTTCCAAGATGCTTCCACAACACTGAGGACATCTTCAGAGAGACCCAAAGCCTGGAACTCTAGCCACTCAGGAACCAGGCTGTCAGGTGCAGGGATTGAAGGTCCGGGTGGAGTACCTTTCCCTGATGGATGGAGACCAGGTCTGGGCAGAGGGGAAGACACCTCAAGAGCCTGCTGCTGAGGAGATCAGGGTACCAGAACTGGCATGGCCAGTCCAGAGTCACCATTATCACCTGTGCCTTGTCCCTCCTGGCCTTGAGAAGCACCTTGTGGATCAAAGAAAGAGGGAGAGCATACAAGAGGCCTGGGGTCCACGGCCTCGAGAAGGCATCCCCCTGCAATGATCCCTGCTGAGTGGGGAGGGCAGAAAACAGCCTCAGCTTTGCATTCTCCCTGGAAGGAAACCGGTCCACCCGAGGGATGCCCCACTGGGAGAACAGACTACTACCTCTGGGTGGAGAGACCACTTGTGAGACGCCTCACCCACATGGATGAGGGCCAGTCAGTCAGCTGGCTGGAGGCCCCTGCCACATGGATGGCTAAGAGATCAGCCTCCAGGCTGCACACAAGGAGAGCTCCCTTGCACAGTGGCAGAGTGCATCCTGCACCGTTTGTTGAGGTAGTACATAGTCATGCTGTTGTCAGTCTGGACCTGGAGCACCTGACCCCGAATGCAAGATGCAAGGGCAGTCAGCACCAACTGAACTGCTTGGAACTTCAGCAAGCTGATGTGGCACCAGAACTTCTCTGGGGTCCAGAGTTGTGAACTCAGTTTCCCCTGGTGGGCACCCAAGCCCATGAGAGAGGCATTGGTCATCAGGATGGCCGTCTGCTCTGGGCAGACAAATGGGCTCCCTTTCTGCAGATGTTCTTGGACCACCACTGGAGAGAGTTCCAAATCTGCTAGGTCACGGTGACCAGCTGGCTGAAGTGACTTGCACTGAGACCACTGGCTGGCCAGCTCCCACTGCGGAGCACACATTCTCCAGCGGGTCCAATGGACCACACTAGTGCAGGCCACCATGTAAACCAGCAGGTGCAGGAAGTCCCGGGCAGGGTGCAATTGCCCAACCCAAAATGATCAGGCAAATGAGGAGCGAGCCTCTGCCCTGTCCACCTGGAGCTGGGCTCTGGCTCTGCACGAGTTGAACTACACCCCAATGAAGTTGATCACCTGCTAAGGCACGAGTTCCGACCTGGCCTCATTGACTAGGAGGCTAAGGGAGATGCAGGTCTGGAGGGCCAGGTCTCTGGACCGCTCCACCTCCAGTCTGGAGGGACCAGCGATCAGCCAGTCATCCAGGTAGGGGTAAACCCGGACCCCTTGGTGCCTCAGGTAAACTGCCACCACTGCAATGCACTTGATGAAGACCCTGGGGTCAGAAAACAAGCCAAATGGCATGGCCTGGAACTAGTAGATGGCTCACTTTGCTCAGAAGGGGAGGAACCTTTGATGAGATGGACAGATCAGGACATGAAAGAATATGTCCTGGAGATTGGCACGGGGGTCATAATATCGCAAGACATTATGCCGAATGGCAAAATCACGCTGCCAATATTGCCATGTGGCATCATTCTTTTTTCTGCCGGGGGGGCCTCTGGCCCCTACACCCCCCATTATGGGGGTCTGTGCACCCCGGCCACCCCCCACTAAAGATTCTCAACTCTGGGGAGGTCCAACCCGGGAAGCGCACAAATTGTGACAAAATAAAATGTCTGGGACTGGGAATCAAACCTGGTCCCAGACACAGCGTCTGAGTTCCTACTGCTGTGGCTCAGTCCAGTGAGCCACGGCAGCTGCTCGGCAGACCCCAATCCCAGCAGAGGTCTTATCCTTGCCTGGGAGTGTGTGAATGGTGCAATACCACGTACAGCAGTATTGCAACATTTGAGGTCCTGGACAGCGCTCTTTCAGGTTAGCTATAAAGTCAAATACTTATAGTGTACAACATTATGACCCAGTAGGCTGGAGATCCAGTGAGCAAAATCATGTTTTGCTCAAAAGATATGATCAGAGACAAAATTGCCATCCTGAAGGTTTGTGAACTGAGAAACTTGTTCAGGTCGTGCAGATCTAGAATGGGGTGGCAGCCCATCCGTTTTGGCTCCAGAAGTACCTGAAGACAACCCCTGGGTGTTCTGAAGGATCCGTGACAGGACCCACAACCTCCTTGCAGAGGAGCTGGGCAATGTTGCCCTGAAGAGCTGACAGGATGTCTGCAGATACCAAGTCCTCCCACGGGGCATGGGCTCGGCAAGGAGAGTACTGCTCGAATTCCAGAGGCAGACCCTGACCCACCACCTTGAGTACCAAACTGTCCGTGGAGACTGTGGACCAGGCGAAAAGGAAGTGGTGGAGCCACCTCCCCACAGGAGGCACCAGGGGAGGTGTGATGGGCATGAGAGAAACACCCCTCATCCCATCACAGGGCAGGCTTGGAGGAGGAGGAATGGCTGAGGAGCCACTGGAGCCTCTCCCCACCAGGCTTACGGATGACTTGAGGCCACTGACTTCGGCAGAGGTCACCAAGCCGGAACCTGCTGAGCAGCCTGGAGCTGGGCTTGTTTGGCCACAGGAGCAGAGGTGGACCAAAAGGGCTTTCTTTTCTGCTGCTGCTTAAGAGCCCTTGAGGTCCCCTTTTGGGCAGATATCACGGAGTCCAAGATGGCACTGGACTGCTCGATGTGGGTGAGGTGGCTCTCGACCCCTGGCCCAAACAAGTCAGTACCCAGGAAAGGAACATCTTCCAGCTTGTGCAGAGTGTCTGCCATGAAGGTCAAGATCCTCAGCCAAGCCCTGCAATGCACTGCCACTGCAGTCGCCACGGAGTGGGTACAGGAGTCCATAATGTCCATGGCTGTCTGGAGCTGTTGCTTTGCTACAGCCCGGCCCTGGTCCAGAACCTGATCGACCTGAAGGTCTGCAATTAGATAAGGAAGCACCTTATCCAGGGTGCCCAGTAAGACATGAGAGAAGTGTCCATAAGGAGGGCTGAGCTCACCTGGTGAAGACCAAGCAATGAGGCAGTGTAGACCTTAGTAGCCACATGGTCCAACTTCCTGGACTCTGTTGGGTGGCTTGTCAAAATCCTCAGTATTGCCAGAGCATCCGAACACAATATCCGCCACCAGACCCTTGGCCGAAGGGTGTTCTAAGCATCCTGACAGGGAACCAGTAAGTACCGCATATTCACAGCCCATCTGGGCAGAGAGCACAAGGCAGGAAGTGGGGCACTGCCAAAGCTCCAATGCAGGGCCAAGGATGGCCTCTGCCACCAGGAAAGGCTTCCCCAGGAGTATCTCCTCCATCCACGATCTCAGTCAATGTCAAGCCAGTTTCTGGACAGGCTCCATTTTCATACTGTGACCCAAGATCAGGCAAGTGTTAGCGCCCCAGTAGGACCTTCTTCCGCTGAGAGACCCCCAACCGACTCCACGTCGACTAGATAGGAGTGAAAGGAGGAACCTTCAGACTTATAGGAGTCGTTAAAGAGGGGTCCACCTCCACAGTCCCCACTGATCCTCCGTGGAAGGTCAGGGGTGACAGACAGCCAATGGGGAAGCCCCTTGGCTGGCCTAGACTCTCTGGTCGGAGTGCCGGTTTTTGGCTGTACACATGGAGACACCAGAAGTGGCAGAGACAAAACCATCTTGGTCAGCTACTAAGGCGGAGAAGGCATCGCCCACTGAAGTTAGAGCCAAGTGATAGCCGGTGTAGGAGCTGGAGTCTGCTTGATACCGGAGAACACCAGCTGTTGGCCAATTAAGATCCTCGTAGCATTGATGCAGCTTGCTCCGAAGCCTCTCCTCACCTGAGGACGATGAGGATGAGGAGTAGTGGTGGTGCCAATTCTCATGGTGTGTAGAGAGCAGAAGCACACACAGGAACTCATCTCAGGAGGACAGACAGCTGACCTTGACCGCCGGCAGTAATTGGAGGGAGCCAGTGAGAGCTGAGGCACCTCTGCGTCTTGGCCAATGACCAGAGGGAGCAAGTTAGTGGACTGATCCATCCCTCCAACGGTCCGAGTCAGGACGGGAGTCCTGGAAAGTGAAGTGTCAGCCGCCTCAGTCAACAACTGGTCTACCAGCTTGAGAAAAATCTCACCCAGAAGATCAACCAGTGTTTGTCGACTGGTCCAATGGGGGTACCATGGAGCAGGTGGCCTGGGCCAAAGATACGACTGAAGTCAGATCAGGAGAAGCGCAAGAAACAGAAGCCCTCAACCAAGAGCGTTCCCGATACCATGATCAACAGCAAGACAGTTTTTTTGCCTCTTTTTCAGACTTGGACCTGTGGCCAGAGGATGGGCCCTCACCACATGTCAGCATGGACCAGCACAACTCCTTGAAAGACCCCGATAAAGAGGTGCCAGTGAAAGCGGAATGAAAGCTGAAGCCGAGGAGGTGTGAGCTGTGGCCTAGGCCTCCTCCTCAAATTTCACAATCTAGCCGTGGAGACCACCCAGTGGGCATCTTCAGATGTTGACTGGTTGGTCCCTTTCATCCGGTCGTCCAAGAACAAGGCGGGCGTAGCGGTCCTACAGAATGAAGTGATGGAAGGCTCATATGTCGCAGGCCTGAGAATCATGCTTGTGGCCTAAACAGAAGATGCACAGTGTGTGTGGATCTGTTCAGGACATCTTTTGCCCCCAAAGGCATCGGCAGAACCCCAGAGCAGACTTGACACTCAGCATGGTCGCAATCTGAGATAGAGCCTGAAGACAAAGTTTTGAAGGTTTGGAAATAAATCTGGAGATTTGGTGCAAAAGGGCCTACTCAGTGCGGAGAGCGTTAAGGAGGGAACATGCTTCTTCCAGTGGAAAGCAAGATCTGGAGTCATGGGGCAGAGCTGAGGGAGTTACCACCCAGGTGGGTGGGAGGAGCCAGCTTGAAGACATTCTGGCCAGAACTAAAGGGAAAGGCAACTGCCAGAAAGTGTGGCCGGATCATCATATCCACATCCCTAGAAAAGACTGTTCCAGAGGTTCCTGTAGCTGAGCAAACAAAAACAAAGGAAGTGCTCTGAAACAGCTGAAGCTCTTAGTAAACTGTTCAAAATCCATGAAAGCAAGAAACTGGGCACAACTAGTGCTTTACCAGATCAAGTGGTAACACACCAACTCCAACAATGTAGTTAGAGTTTTATTCATGCAAATAGTTAGGTGCATATTCATGTGGCGGGGAACTCCCTGTCATGGTAATGGACCATCTTTTCTCATTTACTGAAACTTCTGTTGCAACAGTTCTCTCATTTCTCCTTTTATTCTACCTCTGTATTTTCTAGTCTAAAAGGTTGTCCACCTTTAGGCACCCGGCCCCCCTCTTTTCTCTTAGCTGTCACCCACTTTTTTCTCTTTAAAGGTCCAGCTATTGGGAGGTTAAGTAAGTGACATCTGTAACATTTTTATAAAAGGAGCCCATGTGGGGATTATAAGAAAAAGTACTGGTACCAGTAATGAAATGCCCTGAGCAACAGTACACTAAGGAAAGGAATGTATAAACTGTTATTTGCCAGAGCAAATGGCTCTGATGTTTGGTTAATGGAGCACCCCTCTTTTTATGTTTCTGTATCCCTTTTGTTTCCCTGCTGCCCCATAGTATTATGTATAAAACTGCTGAGATATTAACAGAGTCCTGGCTAAGGAGAGATGCAGCCGTTGGGTCCTGGTTAAGTACAGTGGCTTTCTGTGCATATTAACCTAAACCAAAACAAAGAGACACCTGTTTTGACATAACAAAAGCTTATTGTAACATGGCATGAACTGTGCAGCTCTGAGGGAGCAAGCCGATAGGGCTAGGGTGGTCATGAGACGGCAGCCGAAGCGGGTATTAACGCAGCATATATGCCGTGCCCGCTTCGGCAGTACCGCTGGCAGCCAGACCCCCTGCCTAGCAGCACTGGGTCCTGTGGGGAAATGAGAGGAGGAGCGGAACGATCGGCGCTTCTGCAGCCCTACTAGGAATCTGAGGTGGGAAGCAGAGCGGGGCAGGGGGGAACCTGAGTCGCACACTGCGATGAGACGCGATCGTTCCGGGGGCACAGCACCGACCCACCAGGATGCCATTGCCACACGGTCACCGTCCATGGCACGGTGAACCTCCTCTATGGGACCGTCCCGCCGGTGATGGGAAGGACAAGCGGCCTGTCACAGCAGCACAGCGCGGGGAGCATAATGCAGAGAGCACCTGGAGGAGCACGCTGCCGGATGACTATGATGGAGGCAGCAGGAAGGGAGAGCGACCGACGTGCACAGCGTGAGTCCAAGCGCTGCTCCGAGCAGCGAAACCCTGCAAGGTAGACCTCCCACTGCGGGTATAACAATACCAGCACGGAACTCTGCACAAGAGCACAGTACTGTTGGCTGGCCCCCTCCGTGCCACTCTACGGACACTCTGTGTTGACCACATCAGTATGTATGTAATCTGTTAAACCATTCTCTGAAAGTGCATTACAATTGTGAAAAGTTCTGACCGCCTGCGCCTGTTATGTACCTGTGACAGTGGGCCCCTTCAACATCCTCCCACCGACCCGGCCCATGTTACAAGCGCATTAAGTTACTCCGTCCGGTGGGTCTCAATGCGATTGATGCATGGGGCTCGGGGTAGCCTCGCCCCGGGCACGCACCGCCCCATGCATCAATCCAGCATTAGAGCCCACCTCCGTTGTGGCTTAATGCCTACTTGTCTTTCTTTAAGATGTTAGCTGCCCCCTTCCAAGATGTCCTTTGCAGCACACAGCATGTTCCTACAGGAGAGTTTAGGAGTACAGAATGTTCTGACCTCGGGTCTGACCTTTCCCAGTGATGCAAACAAACCTGCAGGTGCCAACTGAACTGTTCTCTATGGAGCAACAGTGGCCCCTAGTGGCTAATTTTATGTTACGTCTGATGTCAATCACAGGGGAGTGGAAATTTCCTAACTACTAGAGAGCACATAAAAGCTAACTCAGTTCTGAAATGAGTTTTAGACAGAGATAGAGTCAGTTCCTGCTGGCTGGTGTAGGTACAGGACTGAGAGGAGTCCCATACTATTGCTGAGTGGAAGCTAAGAGAAGTTTGTCACATCCCAAGAACCTTATCTGTGTTCATTTTCTGTTATTTTTTTATGAAGTCTTTTTCACATTTGCCTTGAAGAAATGTTTATGAAGCAATAAACATCACACTAGACAAAGTGATTTAACCTTATAAGAACTGTGTTGTGCCATCTGTCATACCACACTCCTACAATTCATAGCAGGACAAACAGATGCACCATTGCACGTGTGTACACTTAGTCAGGAGTTACTGCCAATGGCTAATGGTCTGCATTTATACAATGCATCTTAAAAAGTGACAGTAGTGAATATCCAAAACACATACAAAAACAGTAAAAAGCAATTATCTAATATTCTAAACTTATTGAATACTCTGCTAAATCCAACTAAGCAGTTATACCTCTTCCCTAGTGAATGTATATCTCACCAGAAGCCACAAAACCATATTTATTTGCATGTATATGTCATCACCGATGCATGCAAAATGGCTGTACAGCATAAATCACTCATCAAAGACACACCAGCCTCCAAAAAAAATTTCCCGGTTTCATTTTCTTGCAACAACATAATTAAATATAAAAAAATTATTTGACAGTCCAGAGAGAATAGTAATGCAAGAACTTACTATAACAGATCTTCTAGGGGATCTCTCATCAGGTCACACTGTAGGAACTTCAGTCAATGAAGCAGGTACCACAGAATATTTCTCTGCAGTACAACTGGGGCCACCCATGCCAATGGCACCTGCCGATGTCATCAACCCTATAGAAGGCATGAGCGGCCTTACTCCCTCCCAAGTTCTTCCTCCAGAGACCATGGCAGCAAGCTCGTGCCACGGGGGACTGGGGGAAGAGAGCAATATGCCCAGGCTGAAATAAAAGGCTGCACATACCAGCTAGCCAGTTCTGAGAAGAGGACCCCAAAAAAGAAGGATGGTGGGAGGGAAGGCTGACCTGATGACTGAGATCCCCTCAAAGATCTACTGTTATGGTAAGTTATTACGTAACTGTTCTATCTTCTATGGGGGTATCTTAGTGATCAGGTCACACCACAGGAACGAGTCCCAAGCAGTTATAAGTAGAACAGAACAGTCTGGGAGCTAGGCAAATCGAAGCCTAAGACAGAAGGGCTCTGAATAACAGCCTGGCTGAAGCCTGCTCGGGCTCTGGAGGCAACGTCCAGACTGTAGTGTTTGGCGAAAGTACAGATGGTACTCCAGGTGGCAGCAGCAAAGATGTCAGCTTCTGAGACCCCTTTGAAACAAGCAACAGAGGTAGCCATGCCCCTCATGGAGTGGACTTTCACCACCCCTAGCAGCTCCTTGCCATGTTTGTTGTAGCAGAACACAATACAACTGACCAACCATTTGGACAAACATTGCTTGGGAACCTGTATGCCCCCCTCTTCCTTGTGCAAAGGAAAAAGCACTGCCTTGACTTTCTACAGTCCTTAGAGCAGATACTTGAGAATTCTACGCACATCTTAAGTATGGAGCAGTGCTTCCCCTGGATTGGCACGCTCTGGAAAATACACAGGAAGACTGGTTTAGGGTAAACTCAGACACCACCTTGGGAAGAAAATAGGAGTTACGCAAAAGCTTACCGTAACAGTAGATCTTCGAGAGATGTTCCTGCAGTCGGTCTTCACATATAGGACTGCGCCCCGGCATCAAGTTCCAATGGCAAACTTGTAGCTAGCAATCATCAGCGGGGACTTCCCCCAACAATCAGGTGACGCAACCTCAGCCTGACTATAAAAGGGCCAGTCCCACACCCACCCTCCCTCCAGTTTTTTCCACCTGAGACCTAAAGAAAGGTAACCAGAAAGGAAGAAGTAACTCCTGCTGGGACCTTGTGCCCAATCTAGACCTATGGGCTAGGCAGGATGAAAAAGAAAAATCTCCAGGAGCGGAAGGTGGGTGGGAAACTAGACCTACTGCAGGAACCTCTGTCGAAGAGCTACTGTTGCGGTAAGTTCTTACGTAACTGCTATATCTCACTTTGAGGGTGTTCCTGCAGTAGGTCTTCACATATAGGACTGAATTCCAAGCAGTCTAAGAAGGAGTCAGAGATGAGATTCCTGGAGGAGGAAGATGTCTGCCAACTAAGTTTGGGCCTTAGGACAGAAGACCTTGTAAAACTGCAAGGCCGAAACCAGCTCTACGCCTAGAGGCAATGTCCAGACTGTAGTGTTTAGTGAAGGTGTGGCCGCTGCACAGATCTCTGCAGTCGACATTCCTGAAAAAAGCAGTAGAGGTGGCCACGCTTCTAGTGGAGTGGCCTTTAACTGCCCATGGAAGGGTCTTTCCATATTTCTGGTAAGTGTAGTGAATACAGTTAGCCAGTCACCTAGAGATAGTCTGCTTTGAGATGTCCTTGCCCTGGCACTGGGTGGCAAAGTCCACAAAGTTGGTTCGATTTACGAACTTCCTTAGTCCGGAAGGTATAGTACCTCAGGATCCGATGCACATCCAAGGTGTGCAACAGATATTCCCCACTGTTGGAATGTGGAGGATAACAGACTGGCAGTTCGACACTCTGGTTGAGAGTTGTCTCCAAAAGCACTTTCAGAAAAAGGGAAGGATTAGTCTTCAGGACCACCTGGTCCTTGTGGAAAATCAAAGAGAGCTTCAGGCCTTTGTTTGCAGAGAGCCTTGAGGTAACAGCAACTAAAGAGTCTTCCAGGGCAGGAATCGCATATCACAGCTTGCTGCTGGTTCAAAAGGGGGCAAAGTAAGTTTTTTCCAACATAAAATTAAGATCCCAGGAAGGACAGAGGTTCCAGAATGGAGGTTTAATATGAAAGATTCCCTTCAAGAAGGTTTTTGAAACCTTCAGTTGTGCTAAGGTTTTGGCAGACACCGCAGAAAGATGGACTTTAATGGAGGAGTAACGAAGGCCCAACTCAGAAAGATGTACAAGGTACTCCAACACCTGGGAAGCCGAGCAAGAAAAGGGGTCCAAGTATCTGGCTTTGGCCCAGATAGAAAATCTCTTACAATTCATGGCATAGGTAGATCTGGTAGAGAGTTTTCTGGCTTCTACCAGGACCCAAGTGACCTGGGAGGAAACTCCATAGCGGGAAACCACCATGTCCACAGGTGCCACCTATGAAGGTGGAGAGACTGAAAACTCAGATGTACCAGGGTGCCCTGCTCCTGAGACAGAAGGTCATGAGATACCGGCAGTTCTAGAGCCAGTTGTTACAACAGTGGGAACCAAATCTGCCAAGGCCACAGAGGGGCAATCAGAATTAAGTGAGCCCATTCTGCCTGAAGTTTCAACAGAACCTTCTGAATAAGAGAAAAGGGAGGAAACACATATAGAAACCTCTCTGTCAGAGAGAGAGAGAGCACGTCTCGCCAAAAAGCACCATGCCCGGGAACGAGCGAGCAAAAGCTGGGTAGTTTTGCGTTGAATGGGGAAGCGAACAGATCTACGTCTGGCCAGCCCCATCTAAGAAACAGGTCTTCGAATACTTCCTGCTTTAATTCACATTCGTGAGTCCTGGCTACTGATCAGCTGAGACTGTCCGCCAGGACATTGTGCATGCCTGGGTTGTGGACGCTGTCAGAAACAGACCATGCTTAATCGCCCAGTACCATACTCTCATTGCTTCCCTGCAAAGAGGGTACGACCGGATTCCTCCCTGTTTGTTGAGATACCAGCCAGTCACCATGTTGTCTGTCTGGACCAGAAGTATTCCCGGGAAGAGTAATGACTGGAAGACCTGAAGAGCACTGAGGACTGCTCTGGTCTCCAGGACGTTCCTATGGAGCTGCTGCTCCTGGGGAGTCCATGGACCTTGGGTTTTGTGGTCCCCCAAATGGGCTCCCCAACCCATATCAGAGGTGTCCAATGCGAGGGTCTGGGTAGGGGCCCCGAAAGTGGAAAGGAGCTCCCACTAACAAGTTGAAGAGATCCTGCCACCAAAGAAGATCCTTCTGCAGGCTGTTGAAGATCATGACCAGCTGTTTCATGTCGTCCAACCATTGATCCCACTGGACCTGAAATCACTGGGTGACCCTCATCTGCAGTCTGGCCATGGGAACAGTAGGAATGACCACTGCCATAAGCCCCAAGAGATGGAGCACTGAGTGTGCTGGGGTCCATCGAGCCTTGACCACCAAAGTGGCCTGAGACACTAAGGTCTCGGCTCGATTCAATGGCACAAAGGCCTTGCTATGGACTGTGTCCAGTACCACCCCAATAAATTGGAGGCGCTAAGAGGGTACTAGCTGGGACTTGGGGAGGTTGACAGAGATGCCCAGCTTGACAAACAGATCCAGAGTGAAAGCAACACTCCTTCAGACTGTCCGGGGAGGGGCCTGAAAAAAGCCAGTCATCTAGGTACAGGAACACATATGCCCTTGCGGTGAAGAAAAGCTGCTACCACTGCTAGGCAGTTGGTAAAAACCCAGGGCGCTGAGGAAAGGCCAAAAGGACATGCCCTGAATTGGAAATGATTCTCCCAAAAGGAGAACTGGAGGAAGCGGTGGTGGGCTGGGAGGATGGGAATATAAAGGTAGGCATCCTGCATACCCAGGGAGCACAGCCATTTGTTTGACTGGACAGGGGAAGGAGTCCCTGAAGGGTCGGCATGAGGAACCTGTTGTATTCCACAAAGAGGTTGAGCGTGCCGGGATCCAGGATAGGTCGTAGATCACAGTCTTCTTTGGTACTAGGAAGAAATGGGAGTAGAATCCCCTTCCTAGCTGGTCTGGAGGGAGGGGTTCTATGGCCGCTGTTTGCAGCAGGGCCTGAATTTCTGGTGGACGATGGGGATCTTACCGGGGTAAAAGTATCTTCCCAGAGAGTGCGGAGGTGGAATCTCCAGGAATTCGATATAGTGACCTCGTTTAATGAGCTGAAGGACACATATGTCTGCAGTGACGGACTTCCACCATTCCAGGTGGAGGCTGAACCTCCCTCCAAGGAGAATGGAGGTAGCAGAAGGAGGGGGAGCAAGTCAGGACACCGAGGGGAGGGGAGCTTTGGTCCCCGAGGCTGGTTTGGCAAACTTTGCCTGAGGGGTTTGAGCTCCAGAGCCAGTGGCACATCTTTTGCCTTGACGCTTGTTCTGGGTCTTATTCCATCATCTCTGGCGATGAAAGGGTTGCTTCTTTTGACCCGTCCGATACATAGAGCGTATGTCTTGAAGGGATCGTCCGCTCTCCTGCAACCATGTTATAATATCCTTCACGTCACCACCAAAGAGGATGGAACCCCTGAAGGGTATGTCCAAAAGGGATGACTGGACATCCTGTGCCAGACCTGTGATACAGAGGCAAGATAGGTGCCGAAGGCAGATCCCAGAGGCTGCAGCCCGAGTCACGGAGTCCATGGAATCACACGTGGCTCGAAATGCGTGACGGCAGGAAGAGTTGTTCATGCAAACCTTGTCCAACAACTTGGTCCTGAGGTTTTAGTCAGGGATATTCTGAAGGTCCCTCTCCAGCTCTGCGAGGGATGCCTTTTGAAAGGCCACCACATGGGACACAATTCAGTGACCGGATGGCACAAGATGTGGACGAGTAGATCTTTCTACCAAACTGGTCAAGTTGCCTCGAGTCCTTGTCGGTGGGGAGGAACAAGTGTTTGGGTTGAGCTGAATGGTCATGTGCGGCCATGATGACCATGGAGTAGACTTTCGGGTGCAAAATCAAATGAGAAATCCCTTCCGGGGGGAAGTAAGCTCTATCAGCTTTTCTGGAAACAGCTGGGATGGAGGAGGACTGTTGCCATATGGTGCTGACCAGATCCACATGAGGGCCCAACCAAGGAGGGATGGGTAGAGGGTCTGTAGTCGCTAAATCCAGGTGCTCAGCCAGTCTTTTGCACTGAGGATCCATCTCCTTACAAAGACAGCCCCCTGCTGTCTGGATAGTCCTCAATAAATCTCCGAACGAAGGGTCCTCCAGGGGGGCGCGGAATTTGGTTATTCTTTTGGAGGAACTTCGACCGCTGATTAAGGATCACAATGGTCAGTGTCTGAGTCTACATCCAAATCAGAGGGCTCAGAGCCACTGGGAAGGGAAAGAACCAGCCCAGTGCTGCCCACAGGAAGTGAACCCGCAGCTCATCCCAGAGGAACTGGGGGGGGGGGTCTCTGGGTAGAGGAATACCTCCCAGTGGTTGGGACTGTTTAAGTTCAGTAATCAGCTGGGTCCTAGCATCCTGCCACCACACCAGGACCGATTCTCGGTCAGGCGGCAGTGGAGGAGTAGGTGGAGGGGGCTGGTAACCTGGATACCCCTGGTAAGGTCGGGTAGTGTCAGTAAGGGTATTGATACTCAGGCAACCCCGGTGGATAGCCTAAGGGCAGATATCTCAGCATCGGGTTTCCCAGCATTGGCAGCACATTGCCTGGCTTCAGATACGAAGGATCCATCAGAGGTACGCCCGGCAACGGAATGTGGGGGTCAGGCCTCAGAAAACTGCCAGAGGGTCCCGCAGGACTGGCCGAGGGGGTGTTGAAGGGCCACTGGGAAGTGGCAGGGGATCAGGCATAGTACCAGAGGGTCCCGAAGGAGGGGGCGCCATGTCTAAAAGATTCCGGTCTGGCAACGGACCCCTAGGAAGAGGGAGGTCCAGAGTCATATAGACGCCTGGAGAAGGGATGAGCTCTGGGAGAGACCCAATGGCAGGTCAGGTAATGATAAAGAGGGGAGAGACAAGTCGGGACCGGGTGGCGAATCCCTGAGAGTAGAAACCTACAGGGATGAAGGGTCTCCTGCAAGCACACTCATGCTGACATTGGGGGCCTCAAGAGAACCCAACGGGCAAGTAGGTACGCCTGTGCAGTCAACGGGTGGTCTGTCATCAAACTTAGTTGTGACCGGGCTGGCTGCGGCAGAGGGACCGCAGTCAGGCTGATCAGTGTGGGCCTGGTGCAAGGCGGCAGGGCCGGAGGGCTGCTTGACTTAGTGCTGTGCAAAGGAGAACTAATAGACATCTTGAGAGAGGCAACCCCGTCTTCCCGCTCAACTCTGCAGAAGGGGGAGAAGGTGCCTGACCCATAGAAGTGGACGGAGGGCCTGGAAGAGTAGTACTCACGGTCCTGGAGATAGAAGGCCTTCTTTGTGGTGATTGACTCCTCTCCCGGCGCTTTTCCTTGTCCTTTTTCTTTCTTGGAGCCAGCGATGATTAACTCTCCCTAAAGCTCCTGGAGCTCCTGCTGGCCCGCTGGCACAGCAGCTGGATTTCCGCTGCGGTGCCGACCGGGTTCGCTAAAACAGACCCGCGTTGTCGGAGGGCTGGCCGGGCGGAGAAGGATCGGGACCATAGGACTGCTCTCCTCTGGGGGGGAAGGGGGTTTGAGTACTCTGTGCCATGGTGACACCTAGCAGAGGCTGGGTGCATCGCAAGCATCGATGCCAAACTGAATTTAGGGGCAGATCAGACGCCGTTCAACACTGCACGTCCCCGCCCCTGTTCACAAAGGGAGAAAAACAACATCCTGTGTCTGGCCGTCTTAATGAAGCTCAGCCCCCGACGACTCGATCAGCCTCCAGGAGCCAGCTGGGAGGGGCAAGCCAGGGATGACAGGGTGAGTGTGGGCATGTCCAGAGGTGTAGGCAAGGGGGTCTGTGACCGGAGAAACCAAGGGCTGGCAGGGGACCAAAAGCATAGTAATAAAAATAAAAAAAGCTTCTGGAGCGCTTCTTTTTCCATAGAAGCCGCCAACTGGTAAGGAGGGGGACCTTGAGGGTCCGCTTTGCAATGGGTACTGGTAGCCTGGTTGAACCCCTGGCAGATAGCACACACAGCCAAGTTGTGCTTGGGCCCCAGGCAAAGAAGGCAGTGGAAGTGGTAGTCCCCGTGCAGGATTCGGGCACCGCACCTGGTGCACTTTTTTGGACGAGTCGACACACACTTGTTCGAAAAATGCAAAAAAAGTGATGAGGAAAATACCAAATATTAAGCTGGCGACTGATCGCTGTTCTAACGCATCTGCCAAAAGAACAGAGGTGACGGCAGGGAAAGAACTGGAGGCGGGTGTGGGACCCCTTGCTTTTATAGTCCCACTTCAATGATTACTAGCTACAAGTTTGCCATTGGAACAGGATGCCAGGGGGCGAAGTCCTGTACGTGAAGACCTTCTGCAGGAACCCTCTCAAAGTAAGATCATAGGATTCATACGCTTAGACACCCTGTCTTTGTGAAAAATCAATAAGGCTCCTCACACCAGAGAGCCTGAAGCTTTGAAATCCTTCAAGCAAAAGTAATGGCAACCAAAAACAGCATCTTCCATGAAAGGAAGACTAGCTCGCAAAACATTGCTGGCTCAAACAGAGACAGAGTCGACTTTTCCAAAACAAAATTCATATCCCAAGCTGGGACAGGGTAACAATGTGGAAGCTTCAGATGCAGGATGCCCCTGAGAAAGGTACAGGTCACATCCAGCTGCACAACCATATACCCATCCACAAGTTCATGGAAGGCAGAAACAGGCAGAAGGTACACCCTGAGGGATGCATACTGGAGGCCCCAGTCAGACAAAGATATCAGGTAGTCCATAATCTGACTCTCCAGACAGGTGAAAGGGTCCAAAAGGTGCGTGGCAGCCCAGATGGCAAACCTCTTCCACTTCATGGCATAGGTAGCCCTCGTGGTGTGGGTTTAACAAGGCGCCAGCAGGATGTCTGCCACCTTCTGGGAAACCCCAGACCAGAAAATGGCTATGTCCTCCAGAGCCAGGCATGTAGGCAAAAGGACTAGAGGTTCAGATGGACCAGGGTCCCTTGAGCCTGAATCAACAAATCCCTGCAGAGGGGTTGAGGCACTGGAGGTTCCACTGCTAACCGTTGCAGTAGTGGAAACCATATCTGCCATGGCCAATAGGAAGTCACCAGGATCATGCTGGCCCCCCTCTAGCTGCAGCTTGATTAGCACCCTCTGAATTGGAGGAAATGGAGGCAAGGCATAAGGAAACCTCCAACTTCAAGAGAGGGACAACACGTCTCACCAGAAAACTCTAGACTGTGGATCTAGCGAACAGAAAAAACAGGTTACTCACCTGTAACAGTACTTCTAGGACTGCTATATGTTGTTCATCCATACTTCTTGACACTGTCCCTTTCTCCTTTAAATCTGCTGGAAGGTCTCCAAGCTGGCTCCTCCCACCCACCCAGGTGGTATAAAGTACAGTTACATAAGAACTTACCATAACAGCAGATCTTCGAGAACAGCTCTTGCAGCAGGGTACACCATTAGGACTGAAGCCAGCAGGCGTCAGGACTCCATGGAAAAATTCTAGCTAGCAGTATCCAGTGGGCCACCACCCCCAACATCGGGCATCACATAAAAGGGGGCGGTCCCCCAGCATCCCCAGTTCTCCCGCCGGAGACTCCTGGCTCAAGTGCAGCATCTGAAGGGGAGACGGAGGATCCACTTCCAAAGGAAGGTTCGTGGAAGGCGTCAAAAGACTCTGTAGCCAAGAATTAGGTCATAAGACTCAACCTCCAGAGGGGAATGAGGGAGGGAAACTACCTGCTGCAAGAGCTGTTCTCGAAGATCTACTGTTACGGTAAGTTCTTACGTAACTGTACTATCTTACTTCGAGAAACAGCTCTTGCAGCAGGTTACACCATTAGGACTGATTCCCAAGCAGTAAGGGACCAAGTTGTTATCGGGAGGAGGATAGGAGGAATGCTCCAAGCTTCAGGACAAAAGTCCCTGAAGGATCGCCAAGCTGAAAGCAGCTCTGCGCCTAGAGGCAATATCCAAACTGTGCCTGATGAATGTGTGTACAGTGCTCCAGGTCACTGCTGCACAGATGGCTGAAGTGGAGACATTTTTAAGCGTAGCAAAGAAGGTAGCCACCCTCCTAGTAGAATGACCCTTCACCGGCCCCGGTAAGGGTTTATTGAGCTTCTGATAACATAACATGATGCACTTTACCAGCCACCTAGAAAGCGCCTGTTCAGAAACAGGAGCACCGATCATCCTCTGAGCATAAGAAACAAAGAGCTGGTTCGATTTACGATGGGCCTTGGTTCTGGTTAGATAATATCTGAGGCACCTATGCACATCCAAAGTGTGCAACAGGGCTCCCCACCGTGATTCGGGTAATACAACAGTAGGTCTACATCCTGGTTGAGTGTGACAGCCGAGACCACCTTGGGAAGGAACTTAGGATTTGTTCTTAAGGACACCCTGTCCTTGTGAAAAACCAAATAAGGATCCTCGCACATAAGTGCATGAAGCTCAGAAACTCTTCTGGCAGAAGTAACAGCAACTAAAAGGAGCGTCTTCCAAGCGGGGAGATGCAGCTCGCAATCCACGGCTGGTTCAAAAGGAGGCAGCGCAAGCTGCTCTAGAACAAAAGGAAGATCCCAAGGTGGAACCAGGTCTTTGATGGGAGGTCTCAAGTGCAGGATGCCGTGCAAAAAGGCGCAAGAAGCCTCTAGTTGAGCTAGAGACCTGTGACCTATCAGAGAATGGTATGCTGAAAATAGCACATAGATGGACCTCAATGGATGAATAGGCAAGTCCTGCCTCAGAGGGATAGGAGGTAGTCTAAAATAGACCTTACAGAACACTCCAGTGGAGTCAATGCTCGAGCCTTAGCCCAAATACAAAATCTATGCCACTTCATGGCGTAAGTAGCACGAGTAGAGGGTTTTCTGGCTGCCACCAGAATGTCCGCAACTTCCTGAGAGACCCAGTATCTCAGGACTGCTATGTCCTTAGGAGCCAGGCATGCAGATTCAGAGACCAAAGATCCAGATGGACCAAGGAGCCAGTCTCCTGGGATAGAAGGTGAGAGCAAAATGGCAGAAGCACTGGAGGTTCCTGGGCCAGCTGATGTAAGAGAGGGAACCAAATCTGCCTGAGTCAAAAGGGTGCTACTAGAATAAGGCACGCTTGCTCTTGACGGAGCTTCAATAGAACCCTCTGGATCAAAGGAAAGGGCGGGAAAGCGTAGAGGAACCTGCCCATCCAAGAGAGGGAGAACGCATCTCGCCAGAAAACACCAGGCCCTGGATCTAGCAAGCAGAAATCTGGCAGTTTTGCGTTAAATGGGGACGCAAAGAGGTCTAATTCTGGTGTCCCCCATCTGCGGAACAGGTCCTCTTCACATTTCCTGAAGCAGTTCCTATTCTGTGGGACCCTGGCCTGTGATCGGGCTTAGGCTGTCTACGATGGTGTTGTCCACACCAGGAACATGTACTGCAAATGATGTGTGCCGCTGTTGCAATACCCAATTCCAAACCCTTTGAGCCTCCCTGCAAAGGGGGGGTAGGAATGAGTGCCTCCTTGTTTGTTGAGATAGTACATCACCGTGGTATTGTCTGTTTGAACCAGAAGAGTACCCGGTGGAATCTCCATCTGGAATGCCTCTAGGGCATACAGAACAGCTCTCATCTCCAGAATATTTATGTGAAGATGGGACTCCAGAGAAGTCCAGGAGCCTTGAGTCCTGACCCCACTGAGGTGAGCTCCCCATCCGGATTCCGAGGCATCCATGGAGAGAGTCACTGAAGTAGGTGGCGCAGTGAAGGGGACTCCCATCGAGAGGTGGTCTGGGATGAGCCACCAATGCCAGTCTCTGATGACTGCGCTCGTGATCCGGACTGGATGCTGCAGATGATCCTGTTTTTGGTCCCATTGTGCTCTCAGCATCCACTGGGTAACCCGCATATGGAGTAGAGCTAGGGGAACCGTTGCAATGGCAGCCGCCATGTGTCCCAGCAGGCAAAGGATGATGCGGCCGGTACCGTCTTCTTTTCCTTTGTGTCCCTTATGAGGGATCTGATGCGTTCCACCCTGTCCTGGGGAAGGAATGCCCTTCCCTGAACTGTGTCCAGAACTGCTCCTATAAAATTCAAGTTCTGAGACTGAACAAGGTATGACTTCTCCTAATTGATGGTGATGCCCAGCGATATGAAGAGGGAACAGGTATCCTGTATTGCAGACATCAGGGCCTCCCGTGAGGGTGCCATGAGAAGCCAGCCATGTAGGTACTGAAACACATACTGGCCCCTCTCCTGAGAGCTGCTGCCATGACTGTCACACTTCGTGAACACCCAAGGTGCCAAAGACAGTCCGAAGGGGAGGGCTCGGAACTGGTAGTGGTGTCCCAGAAACTCAAAGTGCAGAAATCTGCGGTGTGCTCAAGCGATTGGGAGATGTAGGTAAGCGTCCTGCATATCTAGCGACACCAGCCATGCGCCCTCTCTGAGCATGGGAATGAGACCCGTCAGGGTCACCATGCAGAAATGCTTGTACAGCACAAAGTTCTTGAGTTTGCCGATATCCAAAATCGGGCACAAATCCCCCGATTTCTTTGGAACCAGGAAGAAGTGGGAATAATAACCATTTCCTCTCTGGTTCAGTGGAACATGTTCTATGGCCTCCTTGTGTAGGAGGGCCAAGATCTCCTGCTGAATAAGCAGAGCATGCTAACCCGAGTAACGGGAGAGCAGGGGAGGTCTGGATGGCGGGTGATTGAGGAACTCTTCTATAGAGTGACCTCGTTCGACCAACTGCAACACCCGCCGGTCAGAAGTGATCCTCTGCCATCCTGAATGGTGATTAAAGATGCGACCCCCAACCTTCTCGACCCCTTGATCCAGAGGGCCGGGGGCCGGGAAGGAGTCATGCAGTGGTGGTGTTGGCCCTCACGGGCTGGGCTACTTTTGAATGCTTCGGCCTCTGGCCCGAGGGGAACCTAACTTGATTCTTACGGCCAAAGTTGCCCCTGGATTGATAGCCAGAACGTGGCTGTTGCCTTTGTTGGCGGCCACAAAAACGATTCTGGTTCCTACAAAAGGAACCATATTTTGGTCTGTACATGGCTTGTACAGTCCTGACTGCCTTCCCAGCATCCTGCAATTTGGTGATGACCTTCAACTCCTCACCAAAGAGGACCGCTCCATTATAAGGGATGTCCAGGAGATTCACACAGGAGATTCGAGGCAGTATAGCGCAGTGGTCTAAGGCTCTGAGCTGTAAATCTGGTGACATCCAGCAGACCAGACCTGAGTTTGAATCCCACAGCTTCCACTTGCATACTGTGTGACCCTGAGCAAGTCACTTAACCTCCTTGTGCTCCCAGGTTGTTCCTGTAAAAAAGCTTTCAGGTTAGTGTGCTATACCTGGTTAAACAACTAAACAAACAAAAAAAAAAGATTCTTCTGTATGTCTGGGTTAAATCCGGAGACCTTCAGCCATGAGTGTCTCCAGAGACAAACGCCCGTAGCTGCTCCCCTGGCTGCCGAGTCCGCTGAGTCATAAGCGGCTTGGAGAACCTGGGTCCCCACGTCAGACCCAGTTTGGAGGTTTAGCAGCTTCTCCTTTTCACCATCCGGTAAATCTTTAAGAAGGTCTTGGCCCCGATCCCAGAGGGTGTTCTGAAACTGCACCATGCGCGTCAGATGGTTCGAAGACCTAATAGAGCATGTAGCAGCCACATACACGTGTCTTCCCATGGAATCTAATTACTTAGATTCCTGGTCCGGAGGCTGGGTGCTCAAATGTTGAGGCCGCTGGGACATGTCACGAGATGCAGTAATGACCACGGAGTCAGCCAGGGGTTGTTGCGACAAATACTGGTCCTCCGTAGAAGCCCTGTAAAGGCGGTCAGCCTTCTTTGGAACAGCCGGTGTGGAATGCAGATGCTTCCAAGCTGCCTTGGTGATGTCCGTAAAGGTGTCCACCAAAGGTGGGACCACCACATGCTTCAGGTCTTTCTGCCTGAGGTAATGGGCAAGGCGTTGTCTCTCGGGGTCTAGTTCTTCAGTCTCCCATCCCATACTGTCCTGGATGTGCCTCATGATTTCCGAAAAGGAGGGATCATCTGGAGGCGACCTTGGAAGGTCCCGTGGGTCTGGTGATGGGGGAAATGAAAGGAGATGGAGACCTGGAGATGTTGGATGTATCTAGTCTGGAGTCATCTCTCCATGATAGATGTCTGCCCCTGGGTCGCTTCAAGCTCGGGGACCCTGAGGGAGAGCGTGATGGGCGTTCTTGTCTATCGATCAGCCCAGAGGAGGCGGAGTTGGCCCTTGGGGGGTCTGGGTCTGTCACCTTCTGCACCCCTAGGAGGTGGTGGAGGAGGTTGAGGCTTAGGAGGAACTACGTCCTTCTTGATGGTTTCCCACCAGAAGGTAAACAAATACTTCACCTCCTGGATATTCATACCCGACGACGGACCCGGCGTCGGTGTGGGCCTGTCATCTGGGTCGGGCGTCGGGTCCCGGGGAAGCACTGAATCCGGCTCCCTGGGCAAGCCAGTGTCCTCTGTGTCACCTGTCTGGTCATCTTGCGGCGCGGTAGCCTCTTCGCCTGAGGACCCCTGACGTCCGGTGTTGGTGTAGTAGGCCATTTTTCGGGTGCTGGGTCAGATGCCTTCTTGGACTCAGTCATCCACTTAAGGGAAGTCAGCTCTGAAGTCTTCCTTTCAGGTGCTTTAGGAGATTGGGAGATGGACCTGAAGTCGGTGTCCCGGCGTTGGTCAGATGCACCTCGCAATCTGGAGGAAGACTTTTTGTGCCTGTCCCAAGGAACAGGCTTGGAGGCATCCGATGCCCGAGAGGTCTTGAGCGGGTGCAGGGAGGCGGAGGAGCACCCTGAAGACCTTATCTTTACCAGGGAAGGCTGGTAGCGAGCCCGGGAAGGAGATCTATCAGACCGGGTAGAGCTGGAGCTGGTCCTGGACTCTGAGGCCCTGCTTGGGATTTTGCCCTGTCCGAGTCCCAATGCTTGTCCCAGTGCTTCTCAGATTTATGAGAAGATTCACCTTTGGAGGAAGGTCTTTTCTCCATTTTTTTTTAATTTCTCCTCGAGGAGGAATCCCTGAAGGGCCTTTTTTTTTTTTTTAGCGGTGGATCTGGATTCTGCTATTAAATTGTTGGCAAACTGAGCAGGCCTGGGTGTCGTGCTCTGGGCCCAGACACCTGACACAGGCAGAATGATGATCTGTAAAGGGATCTGCTTGCCGCAGGCGACACTTAGAGGGATGTCTTTTGGGAGAAGGAGTAGAAGAAGCAGACATGGATTAAACTTTACTTAAAGATTTCACGTGTCATAACAGTAGGCAGGCTTCTGAGAGGCCGATGCTGGCGAGTCAACGGCGGGAAAAGAACTGGGGATGCTGGGGGACCACCTCCTTTCATGTGATGCCCAAAATCGGGGAGGGGCCGACGTCGGGGGCGGTCCCCCGCTGGATACTGCTAGCTAGAATTTTTCCGTGGGGTCCTGGTGCCTGCCGGCTATAGTCCTAATGGTGTAACCTGCTGCAAGAGCTGTTTCTCGAAGTAAGATCCTTCGGCTCTGCCCCACGATGCCAGATTAGCCCGCTGGAAGCCAGGTGTGTGTGTGTGTGTGTGTGTGTGTGTGTGTGTGTGTGTGTGTGTGTGTGTCTGTCGAAGCTGGGGAGGTCGGTTGGGTCGATGTGGATGAACATGTACCTCTCCTAGAACTGTTACAGGTGAGTAACCCGTTTTTCTAAGGACGCAGATATGATGTTCATCCACATTTCTTGGCAGACTCCTAGCAGTTCTCCGGGAGGAGGGAGGCAAGGTGCACACCTCCTGAATAGTTACTTGGGGAACAGAGGTTGGAGAACTGAGGCAATATCTTGTCTTGACATGTTCTCTGCCTAATACCAACACTGTAACAAGTGAACTGCATTATGATTTTTCCTGTAATCCTCACGGTTGTTCCACAATCCCGGGTCGACCCTGAAAAAGGGACTGTAATGGTCTCAGTGGACTTACCCAGTTACCAAAACTCAAATAAATAAAATCAGCATCCCGGTGTAACTCAAGGTCGATGTGGTAATGGGTGATGAAAGTGTTTGTTGACTTCCTGGTAGCAGCCAGACAGATTTCCTGTATGGGTATGTCCCTGGAAGCAGCCACTGATGCAACGGTATGGCGGGTGGAATGAGCTCTTGTCCCTCTGGGAGGCTCTTTGCCTGCCAAATTGTAGCACAGACTTATGCAAGATATAATCCATCTTGCAACTGTCCACTTTGCTGCAGGTCTGCCAGAAGCAGCTTCAGCGTAGGAGACAAACAGCGGGCGAACCTCTCCCTGAATTTCCACCGTCCTCTCCTTATAATAGGAGAGAGCTTGTCTCAGAACCGAAGTATGCAGCCTATACTCTGCCTCCAAAGTGTAACTGGGGTAGCACATCGGCAGAGTCAGTACCTGGCTAAGGTGAAACTCTGACATCACTTTCGGAAGGAATTTCGGTTGGGGGAGCAGGACAACCTTATCCCTATGGAAGACCAGACAAGGGGAGTCCACCGAGAGCACCTGAAGCTCCCCTATCTTTCTGGCAGATGTGACAGCCACCACCAGGAAGGCCATCTTCCATGAGCTGTGCCAAGACCAGCAGTAGATCCCACAGAGGTAGAGGTTCACGCACCGGAGGGGCTGTGTGATCCAGGCCTTTGAAAAAGTGCCCAACCACTGTCTCCTGTGCCAACGTCTGCTGACTGGCCCATGCCTGGTAAGAGACGGCTGCCAGGTGCACCCCAAGGGTCGATGACCGAAGACCCCCTTTGGGGAGCGACCAAAGGTAGTCTAGAATGATAGCCACTGGGCAGGACAGAGGGTCCAGTCCCTTGCCCGGACACCAAATGGAAAACCTTTTCCACTTGAAGGTATAACACTTCCTGGTCGACTTTCTGGATGCTTCCACTACTGTGAGTGCATCCTTGGAGAGACCCAAAGCCTGGAACTCTAGCCACTCAGGTACCAGGTTGTCAGGTGCAGGGATTGAAGGTCCGAGTGGAGAACCTTCCCCTGGTTGACTGAGATCAGGTCCAGGCATACTGGAAGCCACCTTGGGGACCCATTGCTGAGGCTGATGAGAGCTGGATGCCAGTCTGAGGCTACCAGGATTACCTGCGCCTTGTCTCTCCTCACCTTGAGAAGCACCCTGTGGATCAAGGAAAAAATGGGGTCCATGTCCTCAAGAAGGCATCCCCCACTCTGAGCTCTAACAGGTTGATGTGGTAACGGGACTCCTTGGGTGATCCAGAACCCATGGGCCCTGTTGTCCCCCATGTGGGCTCCCAAGCCCATGAGAGAGAGAGAGGCATCAGTCGTGAGGATGACTGTCAGCTCGGGGCGAACAAACAGGATCCCTTCCTGCAACTGGTCTAGGACGGTCCACCACTGGAGGGCGTCTCGGATGTTCTGGGTCACAGTGATCAGCTGGTCGAAATGACCTAGGCGCGGAGTCCACTGGGTGGCCAGCTCCCATGGAAGGGGGTGCATACGCTACCAGGCCCAATGGACCAAGGAGGTGCAAGCCGCCTCATAACCCAGAAGGTGCAGAAAGTCCTGGGCAGGGCGCAATTGCCCAACCAGAAATGATCGGGCATAGGAGGAGAGAACCTCCACTGTGTCCGCCAGGAGCCGGGCTCTGGTTCAGCAAAAGTCTAGCTCTGCCCGATGAAACATCACCTTAGAAGGCACGAGTTCTGACTTGGCCTTGTTGATCAGGAGACCAAGTTGGGAGCAGGTCTGGAGGGCCAGGTCCCTGGACCTCTCCACCTCCTGCTGAATGGAACCTACTACAAGACAATAGTCGAGGTAGGGGTCTATTATGCCCCCCCACACCTGAGGTGGGCTGCCACCACTGCAATGCATTTGGGGAGACCCATGGGGCTGATGACAGGCTGAATGGCATGGCTTGAAACTCATATAGGGTTCCCTCTGCTCTGAAGCAGAGGGACTGCTGGTGGGAAGGATGGACTGAGATGTGAAGGAACACGTCCTGGAGATCCAGTGAGCAGAACCACATGTTTTGCTCCAGGGATGGCATGATCTGGGATAGAGTTACCATCCTGAAGGTGCGTGGCTGGAGATACTGATTCAGGTCATGCAGATCTAGAATGGGGCACTAGCCCCCCTGTCCACTTCGGAACCAGAAGTACCTGGAAACGAACCCTGGGTCTGGTGGAGGATCTACCACTCGAGCTACTGCCTCCCTGAGGAGGAGCTGAGCAATGTCATCTCGGAGAGCTGACTGAGTGTAGGCGAATACTCTCGCGTCCCATGGGGCACGGGCTCAACTTGGAGGGTACTACTTAAATTCCAGAGGCACACCCTGGCCGACCACTTCTAAGACCCACCTGTCCATGGTAACAGCGGACCAGTCGGAAAGGAAATGGTGGAGCCTTCCCAGCATGGGAGGACCCAGAGCTGGCGTGATGGGAATAGGCGTATCCTGTCACTGGGCAGCCTTGGAGGAAGAGGGTCCAGGGTCTGAACCCCGACCTCCTTTACAGGCCTGGGTAGGTCCGGGATTGGGGTGGGGTGTGTCAAGCACGAGTCTGCTGCTGCTGACCTCCCTGAAAGGAGGACTGCTGCTGGGCCACAGGGGAAGAATGCCAAAAAGATGACTTCTGCTGCTTTTTGGGACCAGAAGAACTTTGAGCAAAAGTGGCATCCAAGGTGGCATTGGACTGCTGGATGCACTGAAGGTGACCAGCCACACCTGGGCAGAAGAGATCGGTTACCCAGGAAAGGGACATCAGTCAATTTGTGCTGGGTATCCACCAGGAAGAAGGACAGCCTCAGCCAAGCCCAGCGGTGGGAGGCAACTGCGGCTGCCGACGAACGGGCACACGAGTCCCCAGTGTCCAGAGTCGTCTGGAGCTGCTGCTTAGCAACAGCACGGCCTTGGTCCTGGACCTGCTTGACCGTGGTCTGCAAGTTCACGGGGAGGTGTAGGAAGACTTCGTCCAAGGACCACAAAAGGGCATGGTAGAAGTTTGCCATGATGATGGCCGAGCTTGCCTGATGGAGGCCTAAGGAAGAGGCCGCATAGACCTTCCGGGCAAAGTGATCCTATTTCTTGGACTCCTTCTCCGCAGGTCTGTCTATCAGCAGACTATACGTCTGAACAGACGCAGTCACAAGGCTCTTGGCCGAAGGGTGCTCTGCGAACCCTGAAAGGAACCCCATGGGCACCGCATACCTGCGGGCCATCCGGGCAGACTAAGCTGGACAGCAGGCAGGGTGCTGCCAAAGTTCAAGGGCCGGGCCAACGATGGCTTCGGCCACAAGAAAGGCTTCCGATGGGGTACCCCTCTCTTGAGGACATCTGTGAGAGGGTATTCTGCCTTTTTCTGGATAAGTTCCAGGGGCATCCCTGCGGACTCAGATGAGGAGGAGAATGCCCTGAAAGATGAAGGGCCTTCCTCCGTCACTAAATCACCAGCAGACTCTTCATCCCATGGATGAAAATGGAGGCCAGTGTCATCCGAATCTGAAATATCCGGATACAGCGTTCGACCACCCAGATCACCCTCGACCCGCCTAGGGCGGTCGGGAGTGAGTGTGACCGAAAGACATCAGGGAAGCCCGGTGTCTGGCAGAGCTTCCTAAGAAGCCCCTCCCATGGGCTGCTTAGGCGATGGTTCCACCAGAATTGGTGGAGAGACTGGCTTAGGCCAAACCAGAAGGGGTTTAGCTGGCGGGGGAACCAACTCCATCGGTTCCTGAGGAGTCTGCTTCGGACTAGGAGATGAAAGCCAAGTAATGACCAGGGCAGGGGTCGGCTTATGCCCGGACAAAAATCAGCTGTTGCCACATGAGGTCCTCATAGCGGAGTTTCCACCGAAGCCTCTCCTCATCAGAGGAGGACGACTGGTGGCACTGCCTATTTTTGGTGCACTTGTGCACCTTCCTCGGCCTGTCAAGAGGGTCAGACACCTGTATCGAGATCAGGAAGGCCAACTTGGGTGCTTGGGAGATGCTGGCAAGACTGGAGACTTCCGGGGGTCAGGGACCACTTCCTTGGCAGGTTCCTGGGTCTCCTGGTCAGGGAAGGAAAGGACCAGAGTCAGATTAAGGGAGTGGTCAACCAGAGCAGGTGACTATCGGTCGATTGAGTTGAGAACAATCTCAACTTCGTCGATTGAAACTTCAGTCGACTGGCCAGAAGGCAGAGCAGAGAAGCCAGCAGCCGAAGATGCAATCTTGACCGAGGTTGAAATGGCTGGCTCCTGGGACAGAGATCTCTCCTGATCCCAAGAGCATTGCCATTGAGATGAAGATGGTCCTGGGTCCCTCTCCTGCTTACGGGATCGAGAGGAGTGCGTGTCCACAGGGCTCTCACCCTTAGTTGGGAGAGAGTGGCACAACTCTCGGAAAGAACTCGAGAAAGTGAAGCCCAAGTTGAGTGGAACGAAGAAGCCCCAAGAGGAAGATTCTGCAGAGTGAGCCACTTCCTTTGCAAAGGACTGCAATTGCTCCAACTGCTTGACTGATCCTGTGGCCACGGAATCTGCCCACCGAGCCTCCTAGGATTTCACCTGCATGTTCCATTTTTCAGACCTGCCCAATTTAAGGCGCAAGAGACAGTCGTCGAGGATGTTAGGCTGAAAAGCAAGCTAGAACTCACAGGTGGTGATGTCAAGGCTGACACCAAGACAGTAGACGATGCGTATGCGCGGTCCATACGACGCCTTCTGGTCATACAAGCACCGTAAGAGAAATCCGGGGGAAGACTTGTCTTCCATAATCAAGAAGCAACAGTCACAATTGCTAATGCGAGTAAGTCGAATTTTCAGAATAATAGAAGGCTGATAAGCCAGGGCCTACAGAATATGACAGCATTAAGGAGGGAACCTGAATCTTCCAGTAGAAAGGAAGATCTGGCGTCATGGGGTGGAGCAGAGGGTTATACCATCCGGGTGGGTGGGAGAAGCCAGTTTGAAGACTTTCCGGCAGATTTAAAGGGGAAAGGGACAGCGCCAAGAAGTGCGGATGAACATATCCACATTCCTAGAACTGGGTAGCTTTGCACTGAGTGGAGATGCAAAGAGGTCCAACTCTGGACGACCCCCATCTGGCGCACAGATCTTCAGCAACAGACAGGAGTTCCCATTCATGAATCCTGGACGGAGACTGGCTGAGGCTGTCCACCAGAATGTTCAGCACACCTGGAACATGGACCGCCAAGAGCTCCAGGCCCAATGCCCAGTACCAGACTCATTGCTACCCTGAAAAGAGAATATGAATGAGTCCATGCCCATTTGTTGGTATAGTAGACCACACAGATTGTCGGACTGAATCAACAACTAGCCCCGAGAGAGGTGGCTCTGGAAAGCCTGCATGGCATACAGAACCACCCTCATCTTGAGGATGTTTATATGGAGGAATGTCATGATCTCGGACCAGGTACCCATATAGTCAGGAAGGGACTTGGGTGCACCCCTCAGCTAAAGCTGGAGGCATCCACAGTGAGGCTCTGCTGGGGAGATTAGATCAGGAAAGGGACACCCTTTGAGAGATTTTGGAGTTCCATCCACCACTGAAGGACCTTGCGGACCAATGAGACCAGCTCAAGCTGTTCCAGGTTGTCTGAGTTAGTCCCACTGCACCCGGAGGGTTTTCTAAAGTACCCGCATGTGCAGTCCGGCCATGGGGACAGTGGCAATGACTGCAGCCATGAGGCTGAGGAGCCTCGAGTAAACTCTCGCAGACAATGGTTCTGAGCCACCACCTGAGCCGGTGATAATGCACTCTGCTCTGTCTGCCAGCAGGAAGGCCTTGCCCTGCGTTGAGACCAGGACCACCCCTGAATACTGCAGCCTGTGGTATGGGATCAGAACGGACTTGGGCAGGTTGACAGTGATGCCCAGAGAGTGAAATAACTGGAAGGTCCTCGCCAGAGTTCTAGAGAAGCCGAGCCCTGGATAGGGCCTTGAGAAGCCAATCGTCCAGCTAAAGGAACATGTACAGGCCTTCTTGCCCAAGGGCAGCAGCTATTGCTGCTAAGTTTTTTGTAATAACCTGCGGTGCAGAGGATAAGTCAAAGGGCAAGATTCTGACCTGGTAATGTTCACCTTGAAAAAGAAACCAGGGAAACCGCCTGTGCGGAGGGCACACCAAAATATACTGTACAGGTATGCATCCTGAGTATTTCCCCTGATGAAGAGGGATTGTCCCCTCAAAGTAATGGGAAAACTTTGTTGGGTGCCCATTTAACAAATACTCCTTTTGGAAGTCTTAACTCTGTGTGCGTGTCTTGCTGCTTTTTTGTTTTCACATGACTGTTTGCCGTTGCTGCAGCTGACCCTCCAGACATGACCATTTAGCACACCTGAACTGTTTTGTGAAGAGTCCTGAATATCCTGGGAGCACAGCTAGTCACCCTGTGAGAGCAGGGGCAACAGACCTGGCAGAGTGACCATGCAAAACATTTTTTACTGAACGTAGAAGTAGAGGTCTTGGAGATCTAGAATAGGCCTCAGGTCTCTGGTTCTTTTGGAGACCAGAAAAAACCTGGAATAAAACCCTCCATTCTGCCACCACATGGGCGCTGGCTTGATTGCACTTTTCTACAGAAGGGAGCAAATCTCATCCCAAAGGACCACTGTATGGTCTGGAGGGTAGGTGGGGGGTACCGGAGGGATCTCTGGGTGCTGCTACAAAAGCTCCACAGTGTGACCCCTCTCTATGATCTGAAGAACCCAAACATCTGAAGTTATGGTTCTCCACTGATTGAGATGGAGGGAGAACTCACCTCTGACCATCACCTCTTGGTCAGGGACTGGAAGGGGAGTCCTGGCAAGGAGTCAGGTGGAGGCGGATCCAGCTGCTGGGGCTGATCTGTTGCCTTTGAGTTGTTTGGTGGCAGGGTCTGAGGAGGAGAAGGAGGGAGTAGGCAAGACAGAACTGGCCTTTCTTTTACCCTGGAGTCTGGAACCCACACCAGACTTGTGCGACAACTTACAAAAGGGCAGCTACTGTCTGCTCCTAGGCTGAGTATGGTAGAGTGAGTGGACAAACCTAATGGCCCTACCAGAGGCCTGTAAGTCATTGATTATGTCCTGGACATCTGGCCCAAAAAGCTTTGAGCCATAAAGGGGGCATTAAGCACCTTTTGCTGGACATCTGCCGCAAAACCAGAGACCCAAGCCAGGTGTGCCTGTGAAGGCAAATACCTGTGGCAGTAGCCACGGCACCAGTGACAGACGTATCATACAAGGTTCTGAGGAGGCATTTGCTAATATCCTCAGTGTCCTCGGGGGGGGGGGACACTTAAGGACCTCCTGTTTCTGGGAACCCTCTGGGATGGCCTGAGCAGTGGACCTCCCCTTCTTCCATATGGTATTTTGGTACCAGACTAAATGGGACAAGTAGTTTGTAATTCTGAGTCCCAGGAAAGAGGAGGCATAAACCCCTCTTACCCCAAAGGGTCGATCCTTCTGGATTCACTGTCAGAGGGAGGGAGCGGAGGTGTTTAGGTACCTTGGACCTGTCATGCACTACTCAGATGACCACTGAATCAGTCTCAGGTTGGGCAGCATAATAGGGCAAGACAGAACTTATCCACCCTCCTAGGCATGGCAGGGACCATGTCAGGGTGATGCCATGCTGCAGTGGTGGCATTCCTCAGAGCTGGAAAAATGGGAAGAATGACCTTTGGGGAAGATTCTGTGATCACCAAAACGTCCACCAGGTCTCTTCAGGTGGCATCCTCTTCCTCCATGTGAAAGCCCATAGCAGTTGACAGCTGCTTCATAATGTTAAATAAAATAGGGTCTTCAGGAGGTGACCTGGGAGTATGCTCGATAGTCCTCACTCACTGATGAAGCTGTTGCTCTGACAGAAAAAAAGATTCCTCCTCCTTCTCTTCTTCAGGGAGAATAAAGTCAGGGTGATACTCCTCGACGTTGGCCCTCTCTAACTCTGGGTCCAACAAATGAGGGACTGACAGCGCTCTGAAGGGTGCAGTTCTACAAGGCTGAACCGGCATCAACAGAGCACCCAACAGCACAGACACCAGTCTATGTTTACCTACCTGGTGCACAAGCACAGTTGGCAAATGAGTTAAAAATGGTACCGAGATCAACAGCAGGCGAAGGCAGAGGGGTCGTCTGTACAGGGTACGATAAACCATCAGTCGGGTCTTGAGAGCCCAACAGCGCTGGTGTCTGAGGGCCTGTAGAAATGCCAGGCCTCTATGGAGGGGCTGGGGTTAATGACCCAAGGGTTGATGACCGAGAGGCCGATGACCAGAGAATCAACAGCCAACCTCGAGAAGCGGGAGGAGGAGCTGTCGGTATGGGCCTGGTAGGAGCAGAGGCCTGGACAGCAGAAGACGTCTGTGCAGCCACAGCTGATGGGGTACCCCAGAGTAGGAGGAGGAGGGAGATGCCATTAGGGAACAGCAGTGCTGCCAAGGGAAGCAGTCACAGTCTGTGACTTTTCCCCAAGGACCTGTCTTGGGCACTCGAGGCCTGGCAGTTCGACAAACCCACCGGCGACTGAAAAAGAAGGGCACCAGAGGACCCCTGCCCAGAAATGGCAACCTACAGTTCTGCAAGAAATTTTTTTAAAGCCTTGTGACAGGATTGAATAAGGCCCTGCCCCATTTGTTATGCAGAATGAGTTTAAATGCAAGGATCTGTTCCATCCTCATTTTCTGTCTCTTCTCTGTCTGGCTGTGCAATCAAATTTTCCTGTGAGACCTAGGAACTGATTGCTCTGACGGTTTCTCTACTCTCCGCCTCTCGCTATATCTCTGCTTTCCCTTGCTGTTTGTCTCTTTTCTCCCCACTTGCATATCTGTGGGTATAAAAACATGTGAATGTTTGTGTGAAACTAAGTTACTGAGATCTCTTTGAGACTCTATATAGTTACACTGTTGAAATGATTGTAAAACTAAAACTATATAGTTATACTGTTGAAATGATTGCAAAGCTATTTGAAACTCAAGGAGTTAAACTGAGATGCAGTTTTTAAGCCTTTTGTAGAGCTGTAAACAAGAAGTCAATTCTCGGTCACTGTTCAATTTGCTGCACCTGCATCGAAACGGACAAGAACATTCTGTAAACTTACAAGAACATTCTTAACAAGTTCCCAGCAAAGACTTATAAAAAGGGCAGCAATGCTTTTGCTAGAGACAAGGAGAGTGAGTAAGGACTTTGTTTTCTCTGTTTGTACTGCATTTGTAAATAGTTATACTGAATAATTTTAATTTTTTTATTTTGCTGTTACTGAGAAAAACAAAATGCTATTTTCGAATTTTAAAACTGCTCCTGGCGTATTTTCCTATGTTTCCTGACCTGTGCCTCAACAAGCATTTTTTCAACACCTTAGGGTTTTAAGGCTGAATTTTTGGCAGTGCTTACAATCTGAAACATTGTGGTCAACCCAAGACAGCAGACAGAGACTGTGGTCGGCTGAAGAAGCAATCTTTTTTCTGCAGCGACAAGAGAGATGTGTAAGGAGCAACTAGACATAAGTAAGGTGAAAGAATCTATTACAAGGGGATTCCCAAAGGAAAAAACTATAGAAAAGCAAAGGTGAAAATGGCGTGAACTGTGACTGAGCTTCCTCGGAGACCCATACGAGAGGAGTCGACAGCAGTAAAGAACTGAGGAGGAAGCAGGGCTGCTCACACATTTATAGGGTTGATGACATCAGCAAGTGATGTTTGCATGGGCAGCCCCAGTTGTACTGCTGGAAAATCTTCCATGTGAATCCTGCTTCACCAACGGTGAAGCTCCTGTGGCATGACCTGATGACTGAGATACCCCCAAAGAAGTTCCAAAGTTCCAGTTGGTATCATCTTTGAAAAAGTCCAAACATATCATAATTGTCCCATCTCCGATTTGATATTACCCAAGGAGACAAAGATGATAATCTGTGTAATAAATATAAAAATGAAATGGTCAGTGGACATCAAATTATTTTAATCAAGAGTGGTGTAAGCTCCACCATTTTACTTAATCCAACAAAGAAGACAGGGACACAACGAAGATCCACAGACCCAACTCTTACTGAACCTCCGATCTGCCACAAGTTACAGGAAGAAAACTTTAGAAAGAATACTATAGTGGCTTTCAGTACTAGCAATCACCACCTCATTATGTTTGCTTGCCATAGTGCCATCATCCGAGTTTTCGGAGGTGTGGCACCAGTCTTCCAATTCAGTCAGTGTGTTTGCAGGCACGGCCGCAGTTCTCCAATGAACATTGTAGCTGTCTATGACAGCAGTTGAAAATGCAGTACCGTACAGTTGAAAGGGAGAGCTCCGCTTCAGTGAGTAGTGCCCCCACATGCATGCACGCATATTGCGTGCTCATGCGACTCTACCACACACACACTGTATGGCCGATGGGGTGCCAACTCGCCAGCTCCAGATCCCCCCCAAAACAGCCTCCTTCAGCTGCTATGCTGGGACCCACCTCAATGTAGCAACGTCCCAGTCGTCTTCCTAAAAAACTGTAAACAAAAAAATATAAAATTCCCTCGGCGGTCTCCTGTCCACCCGTGCCCACTCACTGCGCACCCTGCCTCCCCACACCCCCCTCACCCCATACTTACCTCCAGAGCTCTGCACGACAATCTTCGGTGGACTGGGAACACGTCTGCACTCTTCAAAGCCAACTGCGAACTGAGGAGATGCCGGTAAGCTATATAATGGAATAAATAGTTTTTTTTCCCAACTTTAATGCGTATCTCAGGCATTTTTTGGAATTTTGGTACCAAATTTTCAACATGGGATTTTTGGGACCCCTCCTCATGAATTCTTGAACTTTCATGGTGTTAATCGGGCCCGAAGGGTGATTTCGCAGTCACTGCGCAAAATCACCTTTCGGGACCGATTAACGAAATGACAGTGCCAGTGTTCATAAGGTGGGCTCTCAAAAAGCCTATGTGGCAAATTTGGTGAAAAATTTCCTAAAAATGACTTTTACGAGCATGTGTTGCGCAGTTCCTATGCACGCTCGTTTGCAAAATTTTAATATTTGCACACCAGATTTTCAACATTGCCATTTTATTATACTTCCTTATGAGCAGTACAGCTGCCCCTTTTCACATCTCGCCCAAAATAAGTTTCCGCACATGTAGCGCACAATGGTACAGTCTGTGTGTGAAAGCAATGTTTGGGACAGATTAAGAAAATCAGTGACACTGTTCATGAGCAGAGGTCTTAAAATAGCTATGTTGAAAGTCTGGTGACAAAAGTCCATAAAATGACTGTTACAAGTGAGCATTGTGCAGTTTCCACACACCCTCGTAAGTTCATGAATTTGTAATATTTTCAGTCCAGATTTTCCACTAGTGGCATTTTTGCACACTTCCTTATGAACAGTACAGCTGTCATTTTTCACAACATGGCCAAAATATGTTTTCACACTTTCAGCACAGAAATGTGTGGTCGCTGTGGGAAATTGTTCGGGACAGAAAGAAAATCACAATGACGCTGTTCATGATCGGAGGTCCCAAAATGCCTGTGTTGACAATCTGCTGTAAAAAAATCCACGAACTAATTACATTGCGGGTGTGCATTGCACAGTTTCTACGCACGCTTGTGACTTCACCAGTTTTAATATTCTCACTGCAGATTTTCAACATTGCCATTTTTTATACCTCCCCATGAACAGTACAGCTGTCATTTTTCACATCCTGTTCGGAATGTGTTTTTGCACCTGTGGTGCTAAATGCTGTAGTTGCTGTGCAAAAGCAGCTTTTGGCTAACAAACTGATATTGCCACTGTTCATGAGGTGGGAGTCAAAAAAAAAAAAAAAACATGTTGAAAATTTGGAGTGAAAATACCAACGAATGCCTGAGGCGTTAGGGTTTCCAACCGTAATGCCCCACCCTGTAGAGAATGACAAGCATCAGGGGTGTGACTTGGGATTCTCGCCTGTAATGTAATGCTCATACCATTCCATACCCTGCAGCCAGTGAGAGGCATTGAGGTGTGCCTTGGACTCTTTGGCCCCAAAGTTCACCCCATTCTCCTATACCACACCCACCTCACCATTTTTCCTGATGGAATGGGGTGTGCATAAGGGCCAAAGACCAAAAGGCACACTGTGACACTTGTCGGCGTCTGCAGGGTAGGGTGTGGTGAATGGCGTGGTCATATGCCCGCGGATGACTCCAAAGGCACACCCCAATACCTGTCAGTCTCTGCAGGGTGGTGGTGGGGTTGGTTTCAGTTCAATACTTCACTGCCATTCCTATCATGCAGCTCTGTAACTCCTACACTACCAATGCCAATGCCAACAAGCAAACATTTGGCATTGACAAATGCTTGTTTTTGGTTTCCACTACATTTAAAGTCCTCTACAGAGGGAGATCCTTTATTTTCACTGACCTAGCAGAGGGCAGCAAACTGGCAAGAGGAAAAAGCAAACCAATGAGCTTCAGATTCAGAGAATCAATTCTTTAAGTAGAGCTTTTAACTAAATGTCATTTCAAAGTTCAATTACGTAGTTACATTAACTATTATACGACAGGTATCTGTACTCAGCCAGTCAGCATTCAGAACTCTGGTCAGTTATTTCCCCACAAACTTCAAACCAATAGCTCAGAGTAGTTTATTCACCTAAAACCCGGCCCGCAGTGGTTTAATCACCCCCCCACGCACATCAAAAAAAGCAAGCAGTAGAAAATGCTGTTGTGCCAGCAGTTTTCCCAGAAAGTAAAACACTTTTTTTTGCAACACACTCCAGCTCTTATACTAGTAATAATATTCAGCGAGTGTGAGTATACTCACAAGAAATGGCTTCTGTGTGTTGATTAAATGCCTCGGCTTTGCCTCTGCGTTTAATCCCCACAGAAGCCAGTTATTGCTTCGTATACTCCAACTCTCAATGTTCTCACTTAATTATACTGGACTACAACAGCCATTAAGGCTAGTTACTGGATATCTTTTTCTCACGTGTTCACAGATGGAAGGTTTGATCGCAAAACCCATTGTGTGAAATTATCCTTTGTAAAAGTCATTCTCGCTGACTAGTCAACCAGTGCAGAGAGCGACATGTACTTCCAGTATACTGACACGGACACCTTGAATGTGCATCTTCATATTTTCTAACAAAATATATTGTGCTGTCTAATGGAAAAATCAATAAAATACTATTCAAAGGAAGTGTGAGGAAACAATTTCACAAAACCAGTGGTGAGCCATTTGGTTAAGACATCCAGAATAGGTGGTGTCAGCTGACGCCGCTTCCACTTTTAAGCCTAAACTAGAGAAGTATACTGACGAAAAAGGGGTGACAGAGTATTACATATTACCACAGAGCTGATCAAGAGAATGACTCGGCTGGCCAGGGATCTTTCTTGCCCAAATGTGTTTGCTTGTATATTTAAAACAAAAAGTTAAAGTACTGTCCAGTAATGGTTACAACTGGTTTTATGAACCGATTAACAAGAATGGCTGCAGCAATAGCAGGCTAAGTGATTTAGTCTATGGACTCCAAAGCAGGAAGATTTAAAGCAGCACCTTTTTCTTGTGTTCATTTTCCCCTGCAGTCCCATCCATCTGTTCGTCAGGGCATAAGCCTTTGTATACCCACAGCTCAGACTTTTCAACAATGGAGCGCAGTTGGTCAAGGTCCTGTTTGATCTGTTTGTAATTATCAACATCTTGACTTGTTACGAGCAGTTGGACCTTTAAAAATTAAGGATAAAAAGTGTCAAAAAAGTGTCAAAACCGTGTCTCAAAAGTGGATTGCATATTCAGGAAGTAACATTTAAAAAAAACAAATTGCTATATTAATTTTAGCTATACAAGCCGAAAGCATAATTTCACTACCCTGTGTACCTCCTGTACCACCCCACACAAAAAACAGGAAAAAACTTCTGCCTTTTGTTGAGAGGGGATACAGATTGAACTGTGTATTCCTTATCACAGCATGGCTGGAGCAGTGCCCTCACTTGGCTCCCAGCATCAATAATAAAAAAGGTATTTTTCCCAGCCTTGAATGTCACATGAAGTCCAGATAGTGTACTGACCAACCCAGCACAGTCAGACTATGAACTCTGTTTCTGTATGGGCAAGGTTAATGCACTAGTGCCCACCACTACGCAGACTGCTGTCTTAGTTGGATGATTAGTTTTTCTGTAAGTAAGTTACTAAAAGAAACAGATGAATGGCATTCTGAGGACCTTATTAAATTACAAACCTTAGATAGTGCACCAGTGAAAAATTAGTCTTAGGCACCTACTGTGAGATTAACTAAAAGGGAAACTACCTCACTTCAGTGACACAACTTGCAATAACAGTTTTACAGTCTGAAAACTCTTCCCCAACCCCGGAGATGACCTGCAAAATGGAGGTGGAGAAGCTAGTTCAATCCCCTCCCATGACATCAAGAGAAACAGGAAATACTACACGCTGTTTAGGACACACTGCCTCATTAATCACTGAATAAAAGACCAGAACGACACACTGAGCTGAACACCGACTCATTTCTGGATGTATCCAAGAGAGAAAATGGGAACATGTATAATACAAAACAGAAAAGAACACTTACGTAAGAACTTCCGTTAACAGTAGTTCAAGAGAATTTCTTGCAGCAGGTTACACCTTAGGAACTATAGCCATTATGCACCAGGACCACACAGAAACATTTTTGCTAGCAGTCTAACTGGGTCATCCCCACGATAAAATCTTCATGTCGACATCCTCCCCATATAGCCATGGGCGGCCACACACGCCCTCCTCTGTTCCCCAATGGAGACCATCCACTGAGGACGTGCTTCTGAGGGAAGCAGAGGGAGAGCTAGAGACCTGCCAGAAGGAGTGTGTAAGGCAGAAGGCTTACCACCCTGGAAAAGAGAGAACAGAAAAGGAGGAATTCAAAAACAAGGGGGGAAGGTGGTTGGGACGGCATAACCTGCTGCAAGAGATTCTCTCGAAGATCTATTGCTACCGTAGACTCTTGCATAACTGTTCTGTCTTCAGGGATATCTCCTGCAGCAGGTCACACCTTAGGAACAAATCCCAAGCAGTACTGCAGAGGGGGAAGAAACAGTCTGGGCGGCTGGAAGGAAACAGCCTATGAGAAAAGGCCCTTTAGCACTACTAGGCTAAAACCTGCCCTCCTTTCAGAGGTTATGTCCAGACTGTTGCGTCTCATGAAGGTGTGGATGGTACTCCAAGTGGCAGTAGCACAGATCTCTGCTGACAAGACCCCTCTGATACAAGCAACAGAAGTCGCCATGCCTCTGGCAGTGGCCCTTAAAAGATCCTGAAGTTCCTTACTGTTTGTCCTGTAACAGAAAATACAGTTGCAAACCATTGGGACAGACTGTTTTGAATCTAAGCTCCCTCTTCCAAGTGCAAAAGAAACAAAGAGCTGCAAGGACTTCCTGCAGCCCTTCGTGTGAGAAACATATCAGAGTATTCTATGTACATCCAAAGGATGGAAAGTACAGTTACATAGGAACTTACCGTAACAGCAGATCTTCAAGAACAGCTCTTGCAGCAGGTTACACCATTAGGACTGAAGCCGGCAGGCGCCAGGACCCCACGGAAATTTTCTAGCTAGCAGTATTCAGCGGGGACCGCCTCCGAAGTCGGTCCCGTCCCCGACATCAGGTGTAGTACATAAGGAGGTGGTCCCCCATACTCCTCAGTTCACCCGCCAGAGACTCCCGGCCGCTGGATGACATCAGAAGAGGAGACCGAGGATCCGCCATCAGATGGCGAAACAAGGCGTCAATAAATGCCCTATCCTAAGAGAAGGATGCTTTGACTACAACCCACCTCCAGCGGGGATGGTGGGAGGGAAAGTACCTGCTGCAAGAGCTGTTCTCGAAGATCTACTGTTACGGTACGTTCTTACGTAACTATACTATATTACTTCGAGAAACAGCTCTTGCAGCAGGTTACACCATTAGGACTGGTTCCCACGCAATACTGGCAATCACACACCATCGGGAGGAGGAAAGGTAGAAATCCTTGAGATACCTCAAGCCTAGGACAGAAGTCCTTGAAAGACTGCTAGACCGAACCCTGCTCTTCGCCTCGATGCAATATCCAGGCTATAATGCCTGATTAAAGTGTGTACGGAGTTCCAAGTAGCTGCAGTGCAAATAGCTGAGGTGGACACATTCCTTAAGGCCGCAAAGGAGGTAACCACCCCTCTGGTGGAACGACCCTTAACCACGCCCGCCCCATAAGGGTTTGCTACACTTCTGGTAACAGAACGTAATGCACTGGATAAGCCACCTGGACAGCGACTGCTTCGAGACAGGAGCTCCCTTCATCCTATGGGCAAAGGAGACAAAAAGTTGGTCCGACTTTCGGTGTTTGGTTCTGGTCAGGTACTATCTGAGGCACCTATGCACATCAAGGGTGTGTAGAAGGGCTTCTCCTCGATTAGAGTATTTCGGAAAATACACTGGTAGATCGATGTCCTGATTAAGGGTGAGAGCTGAGACCACCTTAGGCAGAAATTTAGGATTAGTCCTTAGGGATAGCCTGTCTTGGTGGAAAACCAAATAAGGCTCTTTGCACATAAGTGCATGCATTTCAGAAATTTTTCTGGCCATAGTAACTGCAACTAAAAATAATGTTTTCCAAGAGAGAAAAGGTTGCTTGCAATCCGCGGCTGGTTCAAAGGGTGGCAGCGTGAGCTGCTCCAGGACGAAGGGTAAATCCTATGGTGGATTGGGATCCTTAATCATCAGGGCCTAAGGTGGAGGACGCCTCAAAAGGCACGCGTCGTGTCCAGTTGGGCCACAGTGCGTTGGCCTACAGGGATGTGGTAGGCTGAAATGGCACAAAGGCGTACCTTAATCGAGGAGTAAGCCAGGCCGGAGTGGAAAAGGGACAGCAGGTAATCCAGTACCAGCTTTTCTGGCAGTCCAAAGGTGAAAAACAGCGCGCTTGAACCCATAAGCAAAACCTGTGCCACTTCATGGCGTAGGTCGCATGGGTAGTCTGTTTCCTAGCGGCAGTAAGAACGTCTGCTACCTCTTGAGAGACCCCGTATCGCATCAGGCTGTGTTTCTAGGAGCCAAGCATGCAGGTTCAGGGAACGTAGGTCCGGATGGACTAAGGAACCCGCCTCTTGAGACAGCACATGGAAGCTGATTGGCAAAGGCATTGGAGGTTCCTGGGATAGCTGATGCAAGAGAGGGAACCAGATCTGTCTGGGCCAAAAGGGTGCCATCAGTATGAGCATCGCTTGCTCCCTGCAGAGTTTTAGAAGAACTCTCTGGATCAACGGAAAAGGAGGAAAGGCATAGAGGAATCTGCCCGCCCAGGAGAGGGACAACACGTCTCACCAGAAAACACCAGGCAGGCCCTGGATCTAGCGAGCAAAAATTGGCAGTTTTGCGTTGTATGGGGACGCGAAGAGGTCTATCTCTGGAGTACCCCATCTGCAAAACAGATAGTCTGCCACCTCCTGGAGTAGTTCCCATTCGTGGACTACGACCTGAGAGCAGCTCAGGCTGTCTGCGATGACATTGTCCACTCCCGGAACATGATCTGCAATAAGGTTTGCGCCGTGTTGCAAGACCCAATCCCACACTCTCATGGCCTCCCTGCAAAGCGGGTAGGAGTGGGTGCCTCCTTGTTTGTTGGGGTAATACATCACCGTGGAATTGTCTGTAACAGAAGTGTACCCGGTGGAATCTCTGACTGGAAGGCCTGCAGGGCGTAAAGAACTGCCCTCATTTCCAGTATGTTTATGTGGAGATGAGACTCCTAGGCTGTCCACAGGCCTTGAGACCAGACACTGTTGAGGTGTGCTCCCCAACCGAGCCCTGAGGCGTCTGTGGAGAGTGTCACAGTCGGGGACGGTGCTATGAAGGGAACTCCCGCCAAGAGGTTCCCTGAATGTAGCTGACCACTGCCAATCCTCAATTCACGGCCCTGATTCGGATTGATGAGCAAAGGCAGGCTCTTGGTGTCGTGGTCCGAGCCTAGGCAACGCACACAGGATGAATGGGGATCCTTGAAAGGGATCTGTTTGCCGCAGGCACACTTCGAAAGGTGACCCTCAAGAGATGGAGTTGGAGAGGACATCAGTTGTGCAGAGAAAAGTTATTCGAAAGTTCTGTAGTCGTGCGCTAGAAAAGAGACCGAGAGGCCAATGCTGGCAAGTCGACGGCGGGAAAAGAACTGGGTATTATGGGGGACAGCCTCCTTATGTACTACGCCCGACGTCGGGGGCAGGACCGATGTCGGAGGCGGTCCCTGCTGAATACTGCTAGCTAGAAAATTTCCGTGGGGTCCTGGTGCCTGCCGGCTTCAGTCCTAATGATGTAACCTGCTGCAAGACCAGTTTCTCGAAGTAAGATCAATGTTTCTCCTGGATTGGAATATTCTGGATAATAAACAGGTAGATAGATGGTCTGATTCAGAGTTAACTCAGACATTACCTTTGGCAAAAACTTAGGGTTAGTATGCAAAGACACCCTCTCTTTGTGAAAAGTCAAATAAGGCTGCTCACACATAGACGCCAGCAGCTTGAAAATCCAACGAGCAGAGGTAATGGCAACTAAAAAGAACATGTTCCCTGAAAGAAAGCATAGCTTGCAAGTTGCAGCAGGCTCAAAAGGAGCCAAACTAAGTTTTTCCTAAACAAAATTCAAGTTCCAGGCTGGGACTGGGTTACAGATGGGATGCTTCAAGTGCAGTACACTCCAGGAGTGGCAGCAGAGGGAAGAAATACAGGTTACTCACCTGTAACAGGAGTTCTAGGAGTGGTATATGTTGCTCATCCACACTTTGTGGCAGGTTTCTTTGCTTTAAATCTTGCCAGAAGGTCTTCAAGCTGGCTCCTCCCACCCACCTGGTTGATAAAACCCTCGGCTTCACCCCATGACGCCAGATCTAGCCCGCTGGAAGCCAGGTTGCACGTTGAAGCCGGGGAGGTCGTGTGGATGAACATATATCACTTCTAGAACTGTTACAGGTGAGTAACCTGTATTTCTAGGGACGTGGATATGTTGTTTAATCCACACTTTGTGGCAGACTCCTAGCAGTTCTCTGGGAGGAGGGAGGCAAGGCACGCACCCCCTACTTGGGGAATAAGGACTGGAGAACCGAGGTCCCAAAACCAGCATCCTGGCATGACACTAGGTCAATGTGGCAATGGGAAATAAAGGTGTGTGCTAACTTTCAGGTAGCAGCCCTGCAGATTTCCTGGATAGGGACGTCCCTGGAAGCAGCCACTGCAGCAGCAGTATGGCTGCTAGAATGAGCTCTTATCCCTTTGGGAGGCTCCACGCCTGCCAACCTATAGCAGAGATCTATGCAGGAGGTGACCCACCTGCTTATCGTCCACTTGGCAGCAGGTCTGCCAGGTGTGGCTTCAGTGTAGGTGACAAACAGCTGGCGAATCTCTCCCCAAACTTCAGCCGTTCGCGCCTTATAATAATCGAGCGCTCTTCTAGGGTCCAAAGTATGGAGCCTATATTCGGCCTCCGAGGTGTGACTGGAGTAGAACACCGGCAGAGTGAACACCTGGTTAAGGTGAAACTCCGACACCACCTTCAAAAGGAATTTCGGTTGGGGGCGAAGGACAATCTTGTCCCTGCGGAAGACCAGATAAGGAGACTCTATGGAAAGCGCCTGGAGCTCTTCCATCCTTCTGGCTGATGTTATAGCCACCAAGAAGGCGATCTTCCACAACAGGTGGGAGACATCACACCTGTGCATCGGTTCGAATGGCTTGCCCATGAGCTTAGCCAATACCAGCAGTAGATCCCACGGAGGTGGAGGTTCTAGCACCGGAGGGGATATGTGATCAAGGCCTTGGAAAAAGCGCCCGACCACCTTCTCCTGTGCCACCGACTGCTTGCTGGCCTGCGCCTGGTAAGCAGAGATGGCTGCCAGGTGCACCTTGAGGGTCATCGACTGAAACCCTAGCTGAGAAAGGGATCACAAGTAGTCGAAAATACTAGTCAAAGGACAGGAAGAGGGGTCCAACCCCTTGTCCTGACACCAAATGGAGAATCTCTTCTATTTGAAGGCGTAGGATTTTCTGGTTGACTCCTTACAGGACACCTCAACGATGTTGAGGACCTCGTCAGAAAGACACAAGGCCTGGAACTTTAGCCGCTCAGCAACCAGGCCGACAAGTGCAAGGATTGAAGGTCCAGATGGAGAACCTTCCCCTTGTCGACCGAGATCAGGTCCGGGCGGGCTGGAAGCCGCCGCGGGAGCCTGGAGCCGAGGCCGAGGAGATCTGGGTACCAGAATCACTAGTTCCTTGTCCCTCGTCGCCTTGAGAAGCACTTTGTGGATCAAGGGACATGGAGGGAAGGTGTTAGAGGCACCTGGGGTCCATGGCCTCGAGAAGGCATCCCCCTGCAGCGAGCCGTGCTGAGGGGGGTGGCGTGGAACAGCCTCAGCTTGGCATTCTCCCTGGAGGCAAACAGGTTCACCTGAGGGGTGCCCCGATGGGAGAACAGGTCTTGCACTACTTCTGGCAGGAGAGACCTCTCGTGAGATGCAGCACCCATCTGGCTGAAGGCATCAGCCAGACCGTGGGAGGCTCCTGCCACATGGATGGCTAGGAAATCCCCCTCCAGGCTGATCATGAGAGACCAAACATGGAGAGCTTCCTTGCACAAAGGCAAGGAGTGCATCGTGCCCTGACGGTTGAGATGGTACATGGTCGTGGTGTTGTCCATCTGGACCTGGACCACCTGATCCTGTACAAACGGAGCAAAGGCGGTGAGGGCCAGTCGAACCGCCCGAAGCTCCAGCAGGTTGATGCGTCATCGAGACTCCTGAGGGGACCAGTGGCTGTGGGCCCGGAGATCCCTCAGATGGGTACCCCAACCCATCAGAGAGGAGGTCGTTAAGAGTGACCATTGGCTCAGGGCGGACAAACGGGATACCCTCCTGCAGATGAGCTGGGATGAGCCACCACTGAAGGCCGTCCCACATCTCCTGGGTCACTGTCACCGGCTGGTCCAAAGGAACAGAGCACTGTGACCACTGGCTGGCCAGCCCCCATTGCAGGGAACGCATATGCCAGCGGGCCCAATGGACCACGCTGGTGCAGGCCGCCATGAGGCTCAGAAGGTGCAGGAAGTCCCATGCAGGGTGCAATTGCCCAACCAGAAATGAATGAACAAAGGAGGAAAGGACCTCGACCCTGTCCGCCGGGAGCCGGCTCTGGCTCGAAGACAGTCTAGCTCTGCCCCGATGAACCGAATCACCTGCGATGGCACGAGTTCCGATTTGGCCTCATTGATCAGGAGGCCAATTTCAGAGCAGACCTGGAGGGCCAGATCCCTGGACTGCTCCACCTCCAACCTGGAAACCAGTCATCCAGGTAAGGGTACACCTGGACCCCTCTGTGCCGCAGGAATGCTGTCACCACTGCCATGCATTTGGTGAAGACCCTGGGAGCTGAAGAAGGGCCGAAGGGCATGACCCAGAACTCGTAAAGCGATCCTTCTGCTCTGAAGCGGAGGAATCGTTGATGAGGTGGACGGATTGGGATGTGAAAGAATGCGTCCTGGAGGTCCAGAGAGCAGAACTACATGCCTAGTTCCAAGGATGGAATGATCTGAGCCAGAGTGACCATCCTGAAGGTACACAGCCTTAGGAACTTGTTCAGGTCATGTAGGTCGAGAATGGGGCGCCAGCCCCCAATCCGCTTTGGGACCAAGAAGTACCTAGACACAAACCCCGGGTCTGGAGGAGGGTCCGCCACCTCGCTGATCACCCCCTTCTGAAGGAGCAGGGCAATGTCGGCTCGGCGAGTCGACAGAGGCGCTGTGGAGCCCGGAGCCCCCCGTGGGGCAACGGCTTGATAGAGAGAGGACTGCTCGAATTCCAGAGGCAGACCCCCTGCCGACCATTTCCAGCACCCAGCGGTCCGTGGTGATAGTGGACTAGCGGAAAGGAAGTGGCGGAGCTACCCCCCCCATGGGGGGACCCAGGGAGGAGTGACAAGGTTGGGGGCGACACCCTTCAACCAGTCACTGGGCAGGCTTGGAGAGAGAGCTGGCCAAGGGGCTTCCAGGACCCTTCCTTCCAGGCTTCCTACTGGAGGAAGTGGCAGACTTGGCCTTGGGGTGCCAAGTGTGAGCCTGCTGGCCCCGTTGCTGGTGCTGCTGGTCCAGACGTGCCGAAGGGGCGGAAGGGCGGAAGGGCTTACGCTGCTGCTGGTGGCCTTTGTCCTTCTGGGCAGACGTGACAGAGTCCAAGGTGGCACTGGACTTCTCGATCCTCTGGAGTTGGCCTTCCACCCCTGGCCCAAACAAGTTGGTGCCCAGGAAGGGAACGTCTGCCAGCTTGTGCTGGGTGTCTGCCGTGAAGTTGGAGATCCGCAGCCAAGCTCTGTGGTGCATGGCTACTGCAGCCGCTACTGACCGGGCACAAGAATCACTGATGTCCAAATAAGTTTGGAGCTGTTAAGCCATTGCCCTTCCCTGATCCTGCAACTGCTTGACCATTGTCTGAAGGTCAGCCAGGAGATGAGGAATTACCTGCCGAAGGCCTTGGGAGGAGGCAGCGTAAACTTTACACACTAAGTAATCTAGCTTTTTGGATTCTTTATCAGGCAGTATGTCCACGACCCTAGCATTCCCGAAATGCCGGAAAACACTGTCGGTCACCAGCCCTTCCATAGAGGGGTGCTCTGAGAAACCGGAGAGTGAACCGGTGGGGACAGCGTACTTTCGAGCCATCCTGGCCGAAGGCATGGGACAAGATGCAAGCCGCTGCCACAACTCCAGGGCCGGGCCAGCAATGGCTTTGGCCACAGGGAAGACCTCCGTAGAGGAATCTCTTCGGTCCAGTATCTCCATAAGGGGATACCTGGACGGTTTCTGCACAGGTTCAAGCTGCATCCCAGTGGACTCTGAGATGAGCTGAAGTATTCCCAAGAATGAGGATGGGCTCTCGTCCACTGACTGATGACCTGCAGATTCCAGGTCAATGGGCCTGGAGTACAGGGAGGAGTCAGACTCAGAGTCAGACTCAGAGGAACAGCTGCCGAGCACCTGAGCCACCCTCCACCTGCCGAGGCCGATCGGGAGTGAGGGTGACTGAAAATCTGTGGGGCAAACCCTGACCTGAAAAAGAATCCTTGGTCGGGGCCCCAGTCTTCGGTTGAGGAGGCGGTGGTTCCACCACAATGGGCGGAGCAGCCGGTTTCGGCTGAACAACCAGTGCCGGGGTCGGCTCCTCAACCACTATGAAGGGTTGCTTTGGTTGCTCAGGCGACAGCCAGTTAATGGCCGGAGAAGGCAAAGGAGTCTGCTCGTCACCGGCCAACAAGAGTTGTTGCCACATCATGTCCTCATAAAGCCGGCGTAACTTACGTCAGAGCCTATCCTCCGAAGAGGACGAGCAGTGACGCCGCCTTCAATGGTGCCAAGACTGAGACCGCCGATGTTGGCGAGATCTACCCCAACATGGAAGAGGACCGAGACCTTTGGGGTCGCCGAGGGTGGGTCAGAGAGGGGACAGGGGAAACCCGCTCATCCCTCAGTTCAGGGTCCTTGACCAGAAACTTCGGTACAGGAGGCATGGGCAAGTCCTCGGTCACCACCAGGGGAATCGGTGAAGAAGGGTTGTCGGGCTTCTCCAGTCGACAACCTGTCCAACGGGGAGAAAAATCTCGGCCGCGTCGACGGGTGTCTTGGTTGACTGACCTGACAGGGACACTGTGAAGCCAGCAGCCTTAGCCGCAACTTCAACCGAAGTCGAGAGCAGACGGTCCGGTGAAGGGGGATCTCTCCCCCTCCCACGAACATAGACGGTGGGACTTACCCTTTGGTTCTTTTTTCTTCTACCTACTGGAATGTCCCGATGGCCCTTCTCCCTTGGTGGACTGGCAAAGCTCCTTAAAAGAGCAGTGTAGGAGGAGCCCAAGGAGAGCGGGATAAACACCGATGCCAAGGAGGAAGATAATGCAGCCTGGGCCGCCTCCTCCTCGAAGGTGATCAACTGCTCCAGCTGCGCCGCAGAGCCCGCACCCACATATACCGCCCAACAGGCCTCCTTCGACTTCACTGGCAGGTTCCATTTCTCGGGGCGCCCAAGTTGTAGTTGGGCAGCGCGGTCCTCCAAAACCAAAGCCGTGAAAGACCTGCAAAGATCGCTGGCCTGCGGATCGTGAGCAAGACCCAGGCAATAAACGTACATGGAGTGTGGGTCGGTCTGGGACATTTTCTGCCCGCAAGGGCACCGACGGAAGCCGGAAGTGGATTTGTCAATCACAGCCACGAGGGAAAAAGACTTAAGTCGGGTAAACTTTAAAACCATTTTTGGAAAACCCGAAGAATTAGGATCCAGGCCTAAAACTAAGAGCGCTACGGAGGGAACCTGAGATTCCAAGCGGTAAGGAAGATCTGGCGTCATGGGGCGGAGCCAAGGGTTTTACCACCTGGATGGGTGAGAGGAGCCAGCTTGAAGACCTTCCGGCAAGATTTAAAGTGGCAAGGAACCTGCCACAAAGTGTGGATTGAACAACATATCCACGTCCCTAGAAAAAGGCAAACCCACTTCGTTTACTGCACTACCAATAGCAGATGACCAGGAGCACACAGGACAGAGAAGCTAGAAGCTCCACATCGGCTCCCAGGAGGGAAGCAATCAGGAGCCTGAACGCACCCCCAAACTGGCAAACCAGTCAATCCTGGGCACTGCCTTGGTCTCCAGGAAGCCAGCTGGGCTAAAATGGATTAAAAACACAGCAGAAGCTGGCCCAGAGGATTGAGGCGCTGGAGGCCACACCTCTTGCCATGCCAGCGACCTAGGTTCGGGAACGAGCCCAGGCCATCGGGGGGTCAGCAGGGGAGGGAGAGGATTGAACATCCAGAGGACAGCTCTCCTCTCCCAGCGCTTGACTGACTTCTGGCAGAAGTCTAAGGCACGGGAGAGGCAACATCAGCAGTGACGCCATGACGTCCGGGTACATGGCACTCCAGAAGAACAAGGGAAAATGCTCTCCAGGCTCCGGGAAGATGGAGCACTGAAGCAGACCCCGAATTGCTCACACCTGCCTGGCCATCTGGTTCCTGATTAAACTAGAATTGTTCAGGGTGTAACTGCCCCACCTGGGGAGAGGAGAGAACTGCAGCTCCATGGGGTGAACAGGAAGACTCTGGTAAGGTGGGAGAAGTGGGGGCAGACTTCAATGGTGCTCCTGATGATGCAGAGCCTGAAGAGGCGGGGGGTGGATAAAAAGATTTAATAAAAAGAAAACACCAGGAGTGGCTGCAGTGGCAGGAAAAGGGCACAAATGCCCACCATCCTGCTCAGTTACTGCACTGCCACTGGCAGATGACCAGAAACCCATAGGACAGAGGAGCTAGAAGCTTCACAAAGGCTCCCAGGAGGGAACCAATCAGTAGCCAGGCAGTGTCCCAAAACTAGCAAACCAGCCAATCCTGGGCGCTGCCTGGGCCTCCAGGAAGCCATCAGAGTCCTACTTAAGGGCAGATCAACCTAGCGGCCCCCCCAAGCTGAGGACCCCCAAGACAAGGACAGCACAGTGGAGTCTGACCACCGGCGGCCAGCCACACTGCACCTCAACAAGCAGGCAGAGGAGCAGTAACAAAGGAGTAAGACAGGAGGAAACAGGACATCAAGATGGGGTACCTTACACTAGAGGTAAGCCTCCTGCTTAAACTCCTGTAACTGCACACCCACTGCAGGGGAGCGAGGAGGGTCAGGACGTGCAACAGGAAAAGTACAGGTAGGAGTAAGAAAAGAGAAAATAGAGGGGTAGTGATGCCTTAGGGTCTAGAAACAGTGTGGGTATAGGTGAAACACCCTGTTGAAGGTAGGAGTTATTAAGGGCTTAAAGTGAGCAAAACAAAAATGGGCAGAGGGGAGTTAGGGTCAAACAATAGTTGGGCAAGGGGAAAAAAGGGACTAAAGGAGGCAAAACAGAAAAAACAGGCAAGGGAAGGCATAGTTATACTGGATGTGGTGCTGTGGTGCAATGGCTGTGGGGTGGCAGTTTTCAAGGAGACTTTCTGGAGACTGCTTTGTTGCCCCATCTGCATGCACCTCTCTGGGCTCTGGAAGGAGGTTGCCAGACTCAAGGTCAAGTTGACTTGGGTTCAGAGGACCTACTCCCCCACCCAGGGACCAGCTAGTCCACCACTGCTATCTCAGAGGCTGCACAGAATGAGGAGCGGCTGGACAACAGTGGGTTCGGGGAGGGTTAGGGTGGTGGAGAGTAGCCACATCCTCCATCTGGTACCACCACTCAACACCTACACCACACTGGCAAAGCAGGAATGTGCCACAGAGGCCCCTGAAATGGTGACTGGGGAGGATGTGGGGGTGCTCCACAGTACAGACCCCAAGGGGGGCGGGGTGACAGAGGACTCCAGAGTAGGAAGAAGCAAATCCTGGTGGGGGATACAAGTGGGGGTAGGTAAAGATGAGGAGATGGAGGTGCTTTCTGGGCGCTGTAACTTGCAGGGATGGAAGAAGGATCCAAAGGATTGTTGGGGCAGCATGAAGAGAAGGAGAGCTGGATGTCATTGTCCATCTGGGGACCAATGACCTGGCTAGGGATGAGACAGCAATAGTTCAAGAGCAGTTTAGGTATTTGGGAAGGGGTCTTAAGCAAGTAGCATGATCTGTGACCTTCTTGTAGGTTACCTGTCTACGACAGGAGGGAGGAGAGGATTCTCTGCACCAGGATCTTCAATGTATGATTGAAGGAATGGTGCAAAGTGGAAGGTTTCAGCTTCACTGGGGATACACCTAGAAAGATAAAGGTCTGTACATGGGCAACTGCCTGCATCTGTCCAGGACGGGAACCCTGGTCCTCAGAAAACAGTTTAAATGCTACACTGGCGAGCATTTAAACTAGCAGAGGGGGAGAGAATAAGGCAGAGAAATAAACTGCACCCCCCCACAGACCTACGAGGGGAGCAATTGGAATCCTGAGGGAGTGTAATCCCAAAATAAAGGAATTAAAGGGGTAAAAGGGAAGAGAGAGAGTAAAAAAGAAAAAAAAGTGTAGTTAGTAGCTTGCCCACTGAAGCAGCGGTTAGATTTCCGCTTGAAACACTGACAGCCTGGGTTTGAGAATGGATCCAAGAGAGTCAAATAGCCAGCCGGGGAAGGGGGGGAGAAAGAGGAGAGGGCTGCCAAGCACCCGGTGCCTGACTGCCCCCTGGCAAAGGCCAAAGATGAGCAGCCGCTACCAATGCCTAAAGTGGTGGCGAGTGTCTCAGACATCGGCACATTACGTCACTGCACGCCATGCCAGCTGTGGGGTCCCTGTTCTGAAAAACTGCAGCCACCATTAATGATGCCCTGGTCCTCTGGCCCTGTTCACGCACCGCGGCACTCCTCCTGTGGCCTAGCCCTGTCATCCATCTCATATTGCCAGACTCCATGCCCTGCCCTGGGGGGTAAGCCAGGGAAGGCAATGCTGGTAGGTGACCCCTGCTGGTAGCCTTGTACTGTACCAGCATCATAAGGGGTTCACATCTGTGAGGTGGCCCTGCCCTGGGGGGGGAGTCAGGGGGATTGAGGGATGGAGATAAGTCCCAGGTAGTGGGGTGGGGGCTTGAGCCCTTGGCGTAACTCCCATAAAGCACAGTATATAAAAAATAAATAGTGGTGGAAATAGGGACAGGCAAATGGAAAATAAGGGGGGGGGGGTGGTGGTGGCAGGACAATCTGGAGAACCATGTGTGCAAATACTCAAAAGTCTGGGCAATAAAACTGCACACACAGACCACCATGACAGATGCAGACTTGGACATACAGTAGTACCAATTACAGAGTCCTGCTGCAATGAAAACCAGGACTGGGATGTAGCCATACCAGGTTGCAATCTGTTCAGAAAAGACAGGTTAGGTAAAAAAAGGGAGGAGTGGCTCTATGTCAGGGACAACATAAAAGCTACAGAAATACAAGGAGAGCAGGGAGAAGCAGAGGTACTGTGGGTTGTCTTGGAGATGGGGGGCCACTATTCACACAGCAGTGATCTAAAGATGTCAAGCACAGGGGGGCGAGGTGAATAAAGTTATGACAAAAGCAAGCCAAAGGATGGCACGCAAAGGGGAAATGTTGCTGGTAGGGGACTTCAATCTACCAGACATGGATTGGAACTTACCAGCTGAGGCAACAGTCACAAGTAGGGAGATCCTGGATTCCTGTAAGGGGCATTCCTCAGGCAACTAGTCATGGAACCCACTCATGAGAGGGCAATACTGGACTTGGTACAGACAAACTGGGACAGTGCTGCTGATGTAACAGTGGGTGGCCACCTGGGGACTAGTGATCACTATACGATGTGGCTCAATAGAAGAAACTGGACCAGAATCAAGCCGCACTAAGGAGAGGGTCCTGGACTTCAGGAGGGTGTATTTTAAGAAAATGGGTGAATGCCTCCGGGACACCCTAGCAGGTATAGGGAAACTAGGGGGAGATGAGGAACTGTGATCAAAAATAAAGGGGGGCATTGCAAATCTCAGTCAAGTAACTTAACAAAAACAAGAGAGAAAAGCCTGCTATAGTTCTCTAGAGCAGTAGGGGAGAAAGTAATGGGAAAAAATTAACATTTAGAGGGTGCAAGAGGACACAGAAGGAGAGTTACCAGGAGAAACAGAGGCAGGAAGAGCAGTTAGGAACGCAAAAGCACAAACGTAGGAGAACACTGCCCAGTCAGTTTAAAAAAAAAAAAAAAAAAAGGGGATAAAGCATTCTTTTTTTTTGTTGATTCTTTTTCCCTCCGGTCATGGCCCAAGGAGGCATCTCTCAGGCATCCTGCCTGTTCTGCCGACCCGAGGTCCCCATGAACCTGTGCCTCCTCTCCCCCACGCCCCCCACAGCCAGCACCCACAGCTTAACCCCTCTGGGGTGGGGCCACCCCTCCTCATTGGGCACTCAAACACAGACTCTGGCTGAGGGAGTGGGCCCTGGGTGGCCAGGCAGGGTGGATCCGGCGATGGGCATGGGAGTCAGGTGCCACTGCCTCCCCCTCGGAGCTGGGTTTTTCCTTGTTCTTGGTGCCCCTCCCCCTGCTTGGTGCACCCATGATGCTCTGGGGCAAGGCAACCCCTACCAGCGTCATCCATGCTGTATGGCGATGCAGCCGATGCTACTCCTACCACACCCCTGAGAGGGAGGCAGCCCTGTAGACATAATCCTCCACCCAGTTCCTGCAGGCCCCGGTGCCAGAGCTTGCTCCTGGAACGGGTCGCGGTGTGGTGTGAGTGTGGCGTCCAGCTACTAACCTCAGTGCCACGCGCCGGTGGGATAAACCATTCTTTAGATATAAAGCGGAAGAGAAAGACCAAAGGAGGGATAGTATGGCTGAAAGGGAAGAAAGGATTTCTTAGGAAGAGGACCAAAAAAGCAGACATATTGAACAATTACTTTTGTTCAGTATTTACAGAGGAAGGGGTAGGTGACAGGCCAAAGATAAGGAACAAGGGCATTAAAGGAAGGGAGGTGGACACTAGTCTTCACAGAGGAGAGAGTTCTCAAGGAACTGGTACAATTACAAGTAGACATTGCAATGGGACCTGACTGCACCCTAGGAAAACTGAGGGAACTCAAGGAGGTGCTGGCTGCACCTCGATAGCTCTGCTCAACCTATCACTGCAAACAGGGGAGGTTCTTGGGAGCCTGACGAGGGCAGATATGGTCCCACCACACGAAAGTGGAAATAGAGAGGAGGCAGGAAATTACAGACCTGTCAGTCTTACTTGGGTAATGAGTAAAGTAATGAAAATGTTACTGAAGGAAAGGACTGGGGAATACCTTGTAACCAGTGGATTACAGGAGCCTAGGCAACAGTTTCACAGGGGTGAGGTATTGCCAGAAAAACCTGATAGAGTTCTCTGACTGTGTGACCAGGAAAGTGGATCAGGGAGGAGCGGAAGATGTGGTCTACCTAGATTTCAGTAAGGCCTTTAACACCATTCCACACAGAAGATTGATGAGCAAGCTGGGCAACCTAAGAGTGGGTCCAAAAGTAGTAAAATGGGTAAGAAGTTGGCCAAGCAACAGGAGTCAGAGGATGTTGGTTAATGGGGTCCACTCTGTAGAAGGCAAGGTGACCAGTACTCCCAACCTTCTACAATGTCTTTATTAGAGACACTGCAGAAGGGCTGGAAGGGAAAGTACACCTCTTCACAGATGACAAAAATCTGCAAACAGAGTGGACACATGGGGTTGGGGGAAAATAAGGGATGATCTAAAAGTTAAAAGAATGATCAAGGGAATGGCAGCTGGGCTTTAATTCAAAAGTGCAAAATCATGACCTGGGGCACAGAAACCCAGGGACAACATTCGACAGAGTGGGGGGGGTTATTAGCAAACAAAACAAGAAAGGGACCTGAGGTAATCGATTCTGATGAACTGAAGGTAGCAAAGCAGTGTGATAAAGCGGTGGAAAAGGCTAGCAGGATGCTCGGGTGAATAGGGAGGGGTATCACCAGCAGAAAGAGAAAGGTAGTATTACTGCTGTATAGATCACTGGTAAGACCCCACTTAAGTACTGTGTCCAGTTCTGGAGGCCCCTAGCTCTGGAAGGACATACATAGGGTGGAGCAATACAAAGGAGGGCTACCAAAATGGTGCAGGGCCTGCATCAAAAACCCTCTGAGGAGAGACTTAAGGAACTAAATATGTACTCTCTACAGGAAAAGGGGGGGGGAGGAGAGATAGGACAGAAACGTTTAAATACCTCACAGGTGTTAACATGGTACAGGAAGGTAGCATTTTCCATAGAAAGATACTTCAGGATAAAGGGTGATGCTATGAACAGCCTCCCAGCAGAGGTGGTGGGTGCTAAAACGCTAACAGGATTCAAGCATGAATGGGATAGACACAAGGGGACCTTACAAGTAAGGAGGTGGGGGGAAGAGAACAGAGATCAAGTATGGCCTGCGGTGGCACAGAAGGTAGGGAATATAGGGCAGACTGTTTCTGTGATGCCTCTCAGAAAGGTACAGGCCATGTGAAACTGGGCTATTGTATGACCCTCAAGCACATGGAAGGCTGATATGTCAGACAAGTGCACCTCCAGTGAAAGCTGTTTCAGTCCAGCAACAGGCAAGGACAGCAAGTACCCAAGAATATGGTTCACCAGGCAGGCTAAGGGGTCCAGGTGATGGTAAGCAACCCACAAAACAAAGTGCTGACATTTCCTGAAATAAGTTGCCCTGGCGGAATGCTTTCTGGTGGCCACCAGGACATGAGCCACGTTGGGGAAAACACCAAACCTGGCAATGGCTTGCCTTCAGGAGCCAGGCATGCAGGTGAAGGGACCCGAGGTTTGGATGGACAAGGGTTCCCTATTCCTGTGTCACCAAGCCCAAGCATAAGGGAAGGGGCACCGGAGACTCCACTGGTAACTGTTGTAACAGCAGAAACCAAATCCGCTGAGGCCAAAAGGGGACCACCAGAATCAGGGTGGCTCCCTCCATTTCAAGCTTGATCAGCACTCTAATCAGAAGGGGAGGAAGGTGTAAAGAAACTTCCCCTTCAAAAAGAGGGACATAGCATTTTGCCAGAAAACTCCCAGGTCTTGGATCGAGCAAGCAGAAAAGTGGCAGTTTTGCATTGTGGGGACACAAAAAGGTCCGACTCTGGGCAACCCCACCTGTAGAACACGTCTTCTGCGACTTAGGCCAGCAGTTCCCGTTCATGCATTCCAGACTGCGACCTGCTTAGCTCGTCTGCCAGGATGTTCTGGACACCTGGAACATGGACAGCAGAGAGTTCGAGGCCGTGGTCCAGAACCCAGTACCAAATCCTCATCTCCTCCCTGCACAGGGGGTAAGAGTGGGCACTCCCTTGCTTGTTGATGTAGTGCACCACATTACACTGATATTGATTGGCCCAGGGACAGGTGGCACTGAAGGCCTGCAGGCCATAAAGGACAGCTGTCATCTCAAGGACACTGACATGGAGTGAGGCCTCGAGCAGAGTCCATGTACCCAGAGTCTGGTAAGGACCCAGATGTGCAACCCAGACCATCCCCAAGGCATCTGTCGTGAGTAGCTGATGAGGAGAGTATGAGGAATGGAACCCCCTTGAGCAAATGGCTGGGTTCCATCCACCACAGAACCTTTACCAAAGTGAGATGAACCATCCACTCCAGATAGTCTGTTCGCTGATCTCACTGTACCCTCAAAGTCCACTGAGGGATGCGCATATGCAGCCTCACCAGGGGAAACTGTGGCTATGGTCACAACCATCAGGCCCAACAGTCATACCAGTTGTGAGAGTTCCTGGGTCTGCACCATCAGGTGCTCTACCCTATCTGGGGGCAGAAAGGCAGAGCCCTGGGCTGGGTCCAGTGTAGCTCCTATACAAACATACGAAACTGCCAGCAGATACAGGCCAAATGGTCTGTTGCTTGTGCAGCATGGAGATTAGACTCCTGCTGCCCCCATGTACTAAATCAAAATCAAATCAAACTTTATTTCTATAGTGCCTTTCAAAAACCAAAGTGCTGTACATAAAACCAAATGCAAATATAACATTATAACAGGAAGCTAAAATACATTAATCATTGGGGAAGGCTAAATTAAATAAGTATGTTTTTAACTCTTTCTTAAATCTGTCAACGGTCAGGCATTCTCTTAGCCGAAGAGGTAAAGAATTCCACAGGGTTGGAGCCGAAAAAGCAAAAGCACGGGCACCTGATGTTTTTAATCATACCCTGGGAATCTCTAGCAATACCTCATCGGTGGATCGGAGAGGACGGGTGGGGCAGTAGGGTATCAAGAGGTCTTGCAGGTAACTGGGTCCCTGATCACGTAGGGCTTTGAAGGTTAGCAAACCAACCTTAAAGGTGATTTGCCACTGAATAGGCAGCCAGTGCAGTTTGCGGAGAACAGGAGTAATCTGACTGGACCTAAAAGTCCCAGTCAAAAGCCTGGTTGCTGCGTTCTGCAGTAGCTGCAAGTGGCAGATATCAACCCCTGGAATCCCTAGGTAGAGAGAACTGCACTAATCAAGGCGGGTAGTGATGTAGGCGTGGACCAATGATGGAAGATATCCGGAGGGACGAAGTGTTTCACCCGGGTGATATTTCTCAGATGAGAGGATTTGACAACAGCCGACACCTGAGACTGTAGTGTCAGGCCGTCGTCAAAAATAACATTGAGGTTATGCACTTGGTCAGAAGCAGCGAGCTGTATGCCATCAAGCAAAACACCTGATGCCTGACCAGCTCGCATACTTGCCCCCGGATGACCAGGGTCCACAACCAGCACTTCAGTCTTATCCAGATTCAGTCTCAGCCAACTAGTTCTCATCCAGGTTCTGATCTCGGTAAGGCAGTTTAACACGGAGAGTGCAGCATCCTGTCCAGGCAGAAAAGACATATACAGTTGAGTATCATCTGCATAGCACTGAAAACTCAAACTGTATCGCCTGATATCTCCCAATGGTAGCATATGCACTGCAAACTTGGGGGCCAAAATGGAGCCCTGTGGCACTCCACAAGACAGGGAGTAAGTGCCAGAGGAGTAAATCCCGGTGGTAACTCTCTGAAGCCTGTCTGCGAGGAAAGAGTGGAACCATTTGAGGACTGTACCAGACAGACCACAAAGCAGCCGCAGGCATTCCAACAGCACACCGTGGTCTACAGTGTCAAATGCTGCAGAGAGATGAAGGACCAGAATGGTACACGCCTTTCGATCTCTAGCCATCAGGAAGTCATTCAGTACTCGGACAAGTGCAGTCTCCGTGCTATGCTTCTTCCTAAATCAGGACTGGAGAGTATCATAGATCTTGTGAGTTGTAAGATGATCATCCAGTTGCAGCGCAACCACCTTTTCAATAACCTTACCAACAAATGGCAGGTTAGCGATCGGTCGGTAGTTGGCTGGGCAGTCTGGGTCCAAGGAGGATTTCTTAAGGAGTGGTTGAATGACCACCTCCTTTAGAGGTTCTGGAAAGACCGAAATCTCCAAAGACCTCCAAACAATTTCAGCAAGGATCGGGCAGATAGCATCAACACATCCCAATAAGGGGGGTGTCAGGCCCGGATCCAGACTACAACTGGTTGGGCGCATTGTCTGGATGATCGCCACAATATCCGTGAATTCTGGCTGGCTGAAATCTGACCAGGGAGACCGAGTGCGCACCACATCCTGCCGATCACAACTCCTCATAGAAGAGACTATGCTGATGCTAGACCTGATGCTGGCAACCTTATCTGCGAAGAATCGAGCAAACTCCTAGCATTTCAGTGGAGAAAAAGCTTCTCTGGACTGAAGACAGATTGGATTGCACAATCTGTTGACAATCTGGAAAAGTTGAGCTGGTAGATTCTGCGCAGTAGAAATCTCCCTGGACAGGAACTCTGCCTTCTTATGGGTGATTTCTAGCTGATAGCCATCATAATATGCCATCAGCTTAAGCCTGTCAGCATCAAGGCCAGACTTTCGCCAAGTTCTCTCCATCCTTCTACCAACTCAACTCAGCTCTTTCAAGCAACCATCAAATCAAGGGTTCCTTGGGCGAGGGGTGAGGGGTCGAACATGAACAGGAGCAATCTTGTCCAGGGCATCTCCCACAGCCTTATTAGAGGCTAATACGAGATCGCCTGGACTCATGCATTCACCCGACAGGTCCAGTGCTGCCGACAGGTCATTAGGGGCAACTCCCCTCAAAGGGAGGTACTGGACCATCTCCGTAGGGGCAGGCCTATTGGGGGGACCCTGAAGCTGAACCTTATGGTGCGATGGTCAGACCAGCTGACAGGTTCAACCCCCAGATCAGCTATCTCCATGCCCAGAAGAAAATCAGGTCCAACGAGTGACCCCCTACATGGGATGAGGAGGTAACTACCTGTGTAAAGCTCAGTGTTATAAGCTGGAGAAGATTTTGACCAAAATGTGAGAGTTCATTGACCCAGGCATTGAAGTCCCCCAGAATTATTCATCTGGGGGACCCCTACACCATGTCATCAATGAAATCCGCTATCTCCTGCAGGAATGCTCCACCATCACCTGGTGGACGGTAGATGACTAGTATCCCGCAGCCTACACCCTCACCCAGGATATACTCGAAGGATCTGGTACTTCCTGATGGCACATCCATAAGGCCCAGCTCAGATTTAAATATAATGGCCACACCCCGGCCCCTAAAATCCAACCTTGGGCGGTGCATCACCGAAAACCCATCCGGAACTGCAGAAGCCAATACAGGGCCTGCATTTTCATCTAGCCAGGTCTCAGTGATGCAAGCCAGATCAGTGGTTGCAACAAGATCAGCTATAATAGCTGTCTTGTTCTTAATAGATCTGGCATTGCACAACACTGCCCAAGTAGGATGAGTTGTCGGGGAAGACCTCGGCACCTGCCTGCAAACATCGGAGCCCTTGGGTATGGAGACAAGGCAGGGAGGACCTCTATCCTGACTCCATTTTGCCCCAGAGTGCCTCTTGGACCCCACGACTCCTATCCGTCCTCCCCTTTCCCCTCGCCCACCATGCCCAGTTCTCCCCTTTCTTATACACCTTCTAACTATCCCCAAAGCACGGCACCTAAAATAGGTGTCAGATGTTAATGGGGGACAGTCAAAAGAACGTAATTCCCAGAGTCTGGTGGGGGAGTACTGCCCGACTGTTGCTAAGCCTCCCTGACACATTATACTTCAAAAATAAAAACAAATATTAAAAAACAATAACCCACTCCAAACAATAAAACATAAAAAATAATCTTAATCGCAAACTTCTAATCTTAATAACAAATCTCCTGTACCCTAACCTACAAAAAAAATAAAGTCACAGTCCAAAATATAACCCCCAAAATAACAATATAAAACAATTTAGTAGCTACCACACTGAGTTAGATCATTCATTACTAGAGACTATGACAGACAGTCAACATCGACAGACTGGTTGACTGATCTCCAAACATCTGAAAAGTTGCATGGTATATGCCAGGGTAAAAGACAGTTGCTTTCTGGACTGAGCTTTGTGCATCTAGTCATCCAGACTGGGGAAGATGTAAAGTCCCCCTCCTGATGGCCGCTGCCACTACAGCTAAGCATTTGGTGAAGACATGAGGCACTGAAGATGAGCCAAAAGGGAGGACTCAACTGGTAGTGCTCCTCTTGAAACAGGTACCAGAGGTACTTCCTGTTGGGAAGGCAGACCGTGATGTGCAAGTATGTGTCATGCATATCTAGGGAGCAGATCCAGTCTCCCTCCCAGAGAAAGGGCAACAGGCCTGGGAGGGTGACCATCCTGAACTTTTTGTACTGGATGTACTAGTTCAGGATTTGCAAGTGTGCGATGGGCCTCAAGTTCTCAGTGGATTTGGGAACAAGGAAGAAGTTATGCAAGAACTTACTGTAACAGTATCTTCGTGGGGATCGCAGTCATCAGGTTACACCATAGGAACCTTTGCCATCAGTGATGGGGAAGCCACATCGAAGATTTTCAGCAATACAACAGGGACCCAAGCCGTTGACGTCCGCCGACGTCACCAATCCGATAGAGGCACAGGCGGCCCCACTTCCTCCTCAGTTCTTTCCCTCTGGACACAAAGGGAGCAAGGCTGATGCCTAGGGGAACTGAGGAGAGACTGAGGGACCTGGCTCTAGACAGAAATGATGGAATACAGCAGATAGCCAGGTACTGAACAGGAGCCCCAAGAAGTGGGACGGTGGGAGGGAAATCATACCTGATGACAGAGTCCCTCAAAGATGTACTGTTATGGTAAGTTCTTACATAACTTTTCTATTTTCTTCAGGGGTACCTCAGTCATCAGGCTACACCATAGGAATGAGTACCAAGCAGTGAGAAGTGCAAAAAAACAAACAAAAAAAAACCAGTTTGTTTGGGAGGCTGGAACTCAACACACTTAAGACAGGAGTCCTTGAAGCGCAGCCCTGCCAAATCCTGCATGTGCTCTTGAAGCAATGTCCAGACTGTAATGCTTGGTAAAAGTGTGGACTGTATTCCAGGTGACAGCAGTGCAAATATCAGCAACTGAGACTCCCTTGAAACAAGCCACAGAGGTAGCCATGCCTCTGGTGAATGAGCTTTGACAGCACCAGGCAATTATTTGCTGTACTTGTAGCAAAACACAATGCAATTTACCAACCATTTGGATAAACATTGCTTAGAAACTGAAGCGCACCTCTCTACCTGGGGTAGAAGAAAAACTGCTCAGTCTTTCTCGGTCCCTTAGTCCGAAGCAGACAATACTTCAATGTTCTGCACACATCTAGAGTATGGAGCAGTGCTTTCCCTGGATTGGCACGCTCAGGAAAATAAACAGGAAGGTGGATGGACTGAGTGTAAACTCTGAAACCACCTTAGGCAAAAACTTGGGATTTGTGCGTTAAGATAACCTTCCCCCCTTCCATATAGATTTTTCTCAGCGTTTTCTCCCTGTTCCCGTGCCCCCTGCTATGCTGCCACCCCTTCCCGCCTACACTACCCACCAGACCTCCACCTGGTGGGAGCGGAGCAATGAAAACCCCGGGAGAGAAGAGCTGCCTTTCGGCTGTTCAATCCTGCTCCCTCCCTCCCTCCACACCGGCTCTCAAGACAACCAGAGGTCATTCTGAACCCAGGTTGCTGGTGTGGTGCAAAATAAGGCATCCAGCGCCTCAACCCTCAGCCCCACCGAGCCGACTAAGATACCCTGTGTCTTTGTGGAAAATCAAATAAGGCTCCTTGCACCAGAGGGCCTGAAGCTCTGACATTCTTAGAGCATAAGTAATTGCAACTAAAAATAGCGCTTTCCAAGACAGAAAGTGCAAATCATAAGTCGCGATTGGAGCAAAAGGAAACAGTCAATTTTTCCACACTAAAATTCAAACCCCAAGCTCGGACAGAGGAACGGATTGGGGATTTCAGATGCAGGATGCCCCTAAGGAAGGTACAGGAAACATCCAGCTGAGCAATCGTGTGGTCACCCATGGGCTCATGAAAAGTAGAAATGGCCAATAGATGGACCTTGAGGGAGGAATATTGGAGGCCTGAGTCAGACAAAGAAATCTGGCAGCCCAGGACATGCTTCACATGACAGGTGAAAGGGTACAGGGAATGCTTGGCAGCCCAGGTGGCAAACCGCTTCCACTTCATGGCATAAGTAGCATGGGTGCAAGTCTTGTGGGCCGGCCACCAGGACGTCCGTCACCCTGTTAGAGACCCCAAGCCATGTGATGGCTATGTCCTTAGGAGCCATGCATGCAGATGGAGGGACTTTAGGTTGGGATGAACCAGGGTCTCCCAATTCCTGCAAAGATGCAGAGGGACTGGAGGGTCCTCCACCAGCTGCTGAAAGCAGAGGGAACCATATATGGCAAGGCCAGAATGGAGCTACCAGAATCATGCTGGCCCCTTCCATTTGCAACTTTATCAGCACCCTCTGAATTAGTGGAAACTGAAGGAATGCATACAGAAATCTCCTGCTCCAAGATGGGGACGTGTCTCGACAGAAAACTCCAGGCCCTGGATCTAGCAAGCAGAAACTGGGCAGTTTTGCACTGTGTGGGGTCCAACTCTGGATGGCCCCATCTGTCGAACAGATGATCTGCTATGGATGAAAGATGCTCGACTGGATACTGCTGAGACTGCCCACCAGGGTGTTTAGGATGCCTGGTACATGGACCGCAGAGTGTCAGATTGTGCTCTATTGTCTAGTCCCACACTCTCATGGCCTCCCTGCAAAGGGGATATGAGTGAGTCCTGCCCTGCTTATTGATGTAGTAGATGACACTCTGGTTGTCCACCTGCACCAGAAGCTGGCCTAGAGACAGATGCTCACGAAAAGCCAGCAAGGCGTAGAGCACCACTTTCATCTCCAGGACATTGATATGCAGGGCGACTTCCCATAGGGACCAGGAGCCCTGAGTTTGAAAGGGACCCAGGTGGGCTCCCCAGCCCAGACCCAATGCATCCATGGTGAGGATCTGTTGGGGAGAGGAAACCTGGACAGGCACTCCCTGAAGAAGATTCAAGGAGTCCATCCACCACTGCAAAACTCCACGGACTGGGGAGGGGCCCAGGACTAGCTGGTCCAGCTAGTCTGTGCGCTGGTCCCAATGCACTCCAAGGGTCCACTGAGGGGTGTGCTTGTGAAGCCTGGCCAGTGGAATGGTGGGAATGGCAGCAGACATTAGACTCAAGAGCCTGAGATGCAGTCTGGCAGAAATGTACCGAATCTGGGCTACTTCCCAAGCCTGAGCTATAAGGGATTCTGCCCTGTTCTGGGGTAAGAAGGCCTTCCCCTGCTCGGAGTACAGAACCACCCCAATGTATCTGGATGGTACTAGAACAGATTTGGGCAGGCTGACTGTAATGCCCAAAGAGTGGAAAAGCTGGAGAGGATGCTCCAGATTCAGCAACAGCTGATCCCTGGATGGGGCCATGAGAAGCCAATCATCCACATAAGGGAAGACGTACAGTTCCTCTCTTCTGACATCTGCTGCTGCTACTGCTGCCAAGCAATTGGTAAAGACATACAGTACAGAGGATAAGCCAAAGGCAGCACCTTGAATTGGTAATGCTCACCCTGAAAGGCGAAGCGAAGAAACCTCCTGTGAGGAGAAAAGACCGCAATGTGCAGATAAGCATCCTGCATGTCCAGTGAGCAAAGCCAGTCACAGGTCTTGAGAAGGGGCAAGAGGCCTGGCAAAGTTATCACCCGGAACTTTTTGTACTACACAAAGACTGAGGTCCTTGAGATCCAAAATGGGCCTCAGATCTCCCGTCTTTGGGGACCAGGAAGAACCTGGAGTAAAACCCCTGATTTCTCTGATGCTTTGGCACCAGCTCGATTGCCTGCTTGTGCAGCAGAGACTGCACTTCCTCCCAGGGAATAGACAAGTGGATTGGGGAATAGGTGGGGGTATCTGGAGTTGTTAAATGAGCTCCAGGGTACGACCACTCTCAATAACATGTAAGATCCACACATCTGAAGTTATGATTTTCCACGGATTCAGATGGAAGAACCGACCTCCAACCACCACCTCCTGAGTCTGGGCAAGAGGAGGGGGGTTTGTCAAGAAGTCAAGCTGAGGCGGTACCAGCTGTGGAAGCTGGTCTGTTTCTGGGATGCTTGGCTGCTACTCCAGAGATAGAGGGGGAGGGCAAAGAAGACAGAGCTCCGTGCTTAACCTGGGTGCGGGAGTTGGAGCCTGGTCTATTGGCCTGTCTACAAAAAGTAGTGTGTCCCCTCTACCATGGGGTTGAGTGGGATAGTGTGTGTGGACTGACTTAAGGGCCGTGTGCCAGAGGCCTGCAGATCATTAATGAGGTCCAGGACATCAGGGCCGAAGAGACTAGTGCCACTGAATGGGGCGTGGAGCACCTTATCTGCACATCAGCTGCAAAGCCAAAGATCCTCAGCCATGAATGCCTATGAAGACACATGCCTGTGGCAGCAGCCTTGGCCACCATGTCGACCAAATCACAGAGGGCCTGAAGAAGGTGTTTGCTGACATCCTCTGCAGTCTGCAGGCACTGCATCAACTCCTGCTTCTGGGTGCCATCAGGGAGGGCTTGGGCAGCCACCTTGCCCTTCCTCCAGTTGGCATTTTGGAACTTGACCATATGAGAAAGATAATTTACAATCATCAGACCCAAGGTACAGGAGGCATAAATCTTACCCTGGAGGTCAATCCTGTGGTATTCCTTGTCTGAGGGAAGGGTGCTAAGGTGCTTGGGTGCCTTAGACCTGTCATGGGCTGCCTTAATGACAACAGTGAGTTTCAGCCTGGGTTGCAAAGAAAGAAAGGCCCTGGGGGGCATTATACAATCAGTCTGCCCCTGCATGGCATAGCCGGCACCAGGCTGCCGCAGTGGCATTTTTCAGGGCTGGCAGCATAGTAGGGACCTGGTGAGCGTCTTTCGGATGAGACGTTAAACCGAGGTCCCATCTGCCTAGATTGGTGGTAGTTCAGGTGGATGTTAAAGATCCCATGGCACTTATCGAAAAGAGTAGGGGAATTTCCCCGGTGTCCTGGCCAAATTTCCCTCATTTCACTAAAAATACCACCAACAGCTTAATCTGGTTCAAGGTCAGTTGGCATTCATCTGTATCCCCCTCCCCAGGGTCGTGCCTGAAAATAGGCAGGATTTGTCTAGTGCACTTACCCGGACAACAAAAGCTAAATAAATAAAATCTCCTCCTCCTCAGTCTGGAAGCCTATAGTGGCATACAACTGTCATGTCATTATAGAAGGCAGCATCTTCAGGGAGGGACCTTGGAGTATGCTTAACCGAGTCCTCACTAACCGAAGAGGCAGTGAACTTGTCAGAAAGAAGGATTTCTTCCTCCTCCTCCTCTTCATCCTCTATGTCAACAGGGAGGATGAGGTCAGGGTGGTATGCAGACGTCGACCTCATCTGTGTGTGGCACTGGAACAGTCAGAGTCCCACAGGGAAGTAACCTTGGGTGACAAATGGTCATAGACGACAAAGCAACCGGCAACAGTACCGGCAACGATGGCCCAGAACACTGGTAAATTTAACCAAGACCTCATTCAGGTCTATGGTCGTCATTGGAAAAAGGGGGGGGTTCGATGCCACAGAAGCTGGCGAACCACCAACCTGAGAGCCAGACAAGCACATAGCCCTTGGAGAGCAGGGGGCAGGCACTGAAGAGATGGCAGTCAACAACGAGCTCATCGTCGACAGAGGAAGGGCTGACTATACTGAGATCAACACCAGGTGCCCTGAGATTCGAGCCGAGACACTGTTGGTATGAGTCTGGTAGGAACAGAGACCTGGACAGCTGGTCTCAATTGAGGCAACAGCCGAAGAACCCCAGGAGAGGCCGTCGAGGAACGGGATGGCTTGCCAGAGGGAGCAGGCGCAATCCTGATCTTTGTGACTTTTCCCCTGAGGACTCCGAGTAATGAAGAAGCCAGGGCCCCGGAGGACCCCTGCCCAGAGTTGGCTACCTGCTGCTCCATCAGAAGTTTCTTGAGAGCCTTCTTGCATCGCCTGAAGGTTGTTTGATTGAATTTCTGGCAGAGCTCACAGTCTGAGACTTCATGGTTTGGCCCAAGACAGCAGACACAAATGGAGTGTTCATCTGTAGAGGCAATCTTTTTCTCGCAGCAGCAGCACCAGAAAAGAGAAGAGGACCGATTAACTCTTGACAAAAACATAAAAGGGAAAACTCTCAGATTTTGTGGCAAAATTGAAGAAAAATGGCAGTATGCTGAAAAAGGCATGAAACACTGACAGCTCTCCTACAGACACTGTGTTTGGAAGTTGATGGCAGGAAAGAAGTGAGTAGGAAGTGGGGCCGCCCGTGTCTATATAGGGTTGGTGACATCGGCGGTCGCTGACAGCGTGGGCGGTCCCAGCTGTACTGCTGAAAATCTTGTGTAGATTCCCCGTCTCCGAAGGCGAAGGTTCCTATGGTGCAACCTGATGACTGAGATACCCCCGAAGATCCCCGTGTTTCGTTGATGTTCGGGGCAATTTCAATGGCCCTTTTTTGCAGCAGCGTATGGCTCTCCTCCAGTAATATGGGTAAGTGGAAAGCCTTGGAGGGAGATCTAGAGGCATTTCCACAAATTCTAGGGTGTGTCCTTGTTTTACGAGTTGCAGTACCCAGGCGTTGGTTGTCATCTCCCACCATCTGTCCCGATGGAGGGAGAAACTATCCACCACCACATCCTGTGAAACCAGATGGAGAGGTTCGGGCAAGGAATTGGGCTACGGTTGAGCCCATGGCCAGGGCTGCACCTCCACCTCTTGAGGACTTCACTGTGAGAGGAGGGTCAGGCAGGTCCGTTCCAACTTATGCTTGACTGGCTGTCTGGTGCCAGACAGAGTAGATGGGTGGCATGCTGAAAGGGCACCCTCTGCCCACTCTTCTGGTGGGTGTGATAGAGGCAGTGAATAGACTGCAGGGTTCACCCAGAGATCAGCAGATCATTGAGGACATCCTGCATGTCCGCCCCAAAGAGCTTGTAGCCCCCTAAAGGGAGCATTCAGGATGGACTGTTGGATGTCAGAAGCAAAGCCAAACACCCTGACCAGGAGAACCTTCTCAGGCAAACTCCCACCGTGGAGGCTCTGGCAGAGGCATCTAGGGCATCACAGACAGCCCGTAAGAGGTGCTTGCCCACATCCGCACCTGTCTGGAGGATCTTGATCAAGTTCTGCTTTCGGGGGACCTCTGGAAGGGACTGGGCTGCAGACCTGGCTGCTGTCCAGAGGTCATCCTGGAATCTAAGTATATGGCCTATGTAATTAATGCTCCTCTGACATCCGAAGTGGAAGAGACAAATACCCTCTTGCCCATAAGGTCCAGCTTTCTGGACTCCTTGTCCAGAGGGAGAGAGCTAAGATGCTGGGGCCTCTTGAATTTATCATGGGCCACACAGACTGAATCCAGGAGCCTGAATGCTACGGTTCCTATGGTGTGACCTGCTGCAAGAGATATCCTCGAAGGAGATAGTACAGTTACGCAAGAACTTACCGTAACAGTAGCTCTTCAAGAGGAGCTCTTGCAGCAGGCAACACCAGAAGGACTGAAGCCACCAGGTGCCAGGACCATATGGAAAACTTTTAGCTAGCAGTGTATCACAGGGGACCACCCCCACCGACGTCAGCATGCCGATGTGCACCTATCCTATAAAAAGGGGCAGTCCCCAGCCAGCTCACCGGCGCAGTGGCAAGGCGTCCGCGTGCATTACAGACATTCTGGGTTTGGGAACGGACCCAGGATTTGGAGGGCCGTCTGGGTGGAGAAAGACAGCGCGCCCAAGCGACTCTCCTCCAGGGGGATGGGGGGGGGGTGAGTGTCCGGCAGGTTGCGACCCCTGCTGGAGGCTCACAACAATCTGTGCCAGATGAGGCTGGAGGCGGGACAGATGCTGGCCATCACTGCAGGTCCCATCTCCAGCGGAACACAGCATATCAAAAACATTTGTCTCCCTGCGGACGAGGCCCTGCAGCCTTCCCCACTGCCACCAGTGTCCGCCAGGGGGATGGGTCTCACTCCCATGGCCCTACCCTGAGGGGTAAGCCAGGGCACGATACCAATTACCGTTGGAAGGAGGTGTCGTTGAGGCACAGGTCAGGAAGCATAGGAAAAACCAGGAGCAGTTGTAAATTCGCAAAAAGTATTTATTAGTACTAGCAATAACAAAAAAATAAACCAGTATAACTATTTACAAAGGCAAAATAAACAGATGATCCATCTGAGTTTTCCTTCAATCTCTGTCTCACTCTCAAAATATTGTAGCGCTGTCTTACAAGTCTTTGCAACCCCCTTTCTTAACATGTACCCTGTTTTTTTCCCCAAAATGTTCCTGTATGTTTCAGGTAGGTGCAGCAAGAATGCAATGTCTCAGAACTGAGGCCCCTTCTCCACAGCTTCTGACAAAGGGCTTAAAAACTGCTCTCAGGTTAACCCCTTGAGTTCCAACAGCCTTTTGCAATCATCTCAAACTATAATTATATACATTTCAACATTAACACTATATAATTTCTAAACAAAGAGATCCCAATATCAGTTACATTTCCACATAATAAAATCTGCATTTTTTTTTATGCCAGCAGATATGCAAGGGAGGAAAAAACAAACAGCAAGGGAAGACAGACAGTGAGAGGCAGAGAACTACGACACTGTCGGGATGATCAAATCCTATGTCTCGAGAAAATTTGGTTGTGCAGACAGACAAGAGACAGGAAAGCACAGAACAGATCATTGCATTCAACCTCTCCATAACAACTGGGACAGGGTCCTAATTCAACCCTGCCACAGGGGGCGCCTGCCCAGCAGCCATGCCCAGAATGGATGAGGGCAAGGCTGAGCCATAAAAAAGGGCAGTCCCCCACACCTACCTCAGTTCTCCCGCAGGAGACCCCAAACAGGTGGCGAAATGGAGAACAGAGGCAGGTCCTCGGAGCAGAGGAAAAAGCAGAAGAGGTATAAAGGAGAAGAAACTATCAGGGTGACGGAGAGAGGGAAGGCAGGGTCTGCTGCAAGATCTCCTCTCAAAGATCTACTTTTAAGTTCTTAGTAACTGTACTATCTTACTTTGTGGGGGCTCTTGCAGCAGGCAACACCGGAAGAACTCCGTCCCAAGCACTACTAGAACTGCCCTAAAGGGAAGCCGGGAGAAGGCATTAGATGTCGGCAGAAGGCTCAGTGAAGAAGGTCCTGAAGGACTGCGAGCTTGAAACTGACCCTGCATCTAGACGAAATGACTAGACTGTAGTGCTAAATAAAGGCATGGACAGAACTCGAAATAGCAACTGCACAAATGTCTGCAGCAAATTCTTGAAACAGGTGGTAGAGGCAGTTATACTTCTGGTAGAATGGTATTTCACTGCCCAAGCAAGGGCTTGTACTTACAGTAACAATAAACAATGCAATTAGGTAACCATTTTGACAAACACGGTTTCAAAACAGGTGCCCCCTCTCTCTTGGGGGCAAACCAAACAAATAACTGGTCAGTTTTTCGAATATTCTGAGTGCAGTTTTGTGTAATATCGAAGCACCCTGTTATCGTCCAAAGGATGGAGCAAGGCCTCCACCTAATTAGAATACTCCAGGAAATAAACTGGTGGGTGGATGGATTGGTTTAATGCAAATTCAGACACCACCTTAGGCAAAAACAAAACAGGTTACTCACCTGTAACAGTAGTTCTAGGAGTGGTGTATGTTGTTCATCCACACTTCTTGGCATGTCCCTTTCCCCTTTAATTCTTGCTGAAAGGTCTTAGAGCTGGCTCATCCCACCCATCCGGGTGGTATAATCCTTGGCTCCACCCCATGACACCAGATGTAAGCCCCTGGAAGCCAGGTTGTGCATCGAAGCCAGGGAGGTTGGGTGGGTTAGTGTGGATGAACACATACCACTCCTGGAAAGTATCTTTATGGAAGAACTTACCGTAACAGTAGATCTTCGAAGTACGGTCTCTCGCAGTAGATTATTACTCTTAGGAGTCTGCTAGGTGGAGCTGTCACACGGTAGCTTCTTCCAGCAGTCTTCTATGGGGCTGCCCTCATTCCTCACTTCCTGTGGCGGTGTATAAAAGGGGGTGGCCCCCAGGCACGCACTGTTCCCTGCTGGCTGCAGCATGCAAAAAAGGCAGAGGACTGAGGGGAACAGAGGGACCATGGGAAAAAAAAACCCAATGGACTGAAAGCCAAGGACCCAACAGCAAGATTGGCAGGGGGACGGAAGGTGGGATTGTACCTACTGCAAGAGACAGTACCTCGAAAATCTACTGTTACGGTTGTGACACTTGGACAGCTGGTTCTGATCACTGTTATTTTTTATAATATAAAAATGGGTTATGGACTGTCTCTCTTGAGAAATGCTGAAACAGCATGTGAGATCACACACACACACACACAGGTTTCAGGTGTTACCTGGAAGGCCAGAAGCTAATTACAGGCTAGAAGATACCTAACTGCCAAGATGGATAATACACTTTTATAAAGCTTAAACGAAGAAGAGCAGGATAGGACGTTTTAGTGCGAAGTCATAAAAGATGCTTTGAAGTCCTGGAAAGGGGAAACTCATCATAGATCAAAGAGAGTCATTTGAAGAACACGAGTTATTCTGAGGTTGCAGAATTTAATACTTAGAAAAGACATCCTGTTTTTATATAGATATAGATATATTTGTTATATATATTCTGACAGGGAGGAGCTAGGCGACCTCATGCAAAGAGGTGGTCAAAACCTGCTTTTAAACATTATTCTGTTTTACTTCAGAGACACTTCTATCTAGACTCTGACAGAAAAACATCTTTTACCACTTTAAGCAGGTATTTAGAGAGAAAGAAATCTACTTTAAGTATTGTAGCAGGAATTGCACTGCTAAAACCTGTTTTGTTTAAGTGATTTGTATGTCTTGTGATACAGTTTTGTGTTTTATGTTTTACATACATTTTTATCTATTTTAGTAAAATTATTTTTAGAGCCTACTTGGTCTGTCTTTGATTTCTTTCGTTTTACAAGTGGAGAATATATGGTTAAAGCAGACACTGTGTGCATAAGCTTGAATGGTGATACCAAACTGGAAAAAGGTAAGCGTTTTAAATCAGAGGCCTTTTATTACAGTTTTTAAGGGTTCATTTCTGTACACCTGGTTAGGTGCCCGTAGGCAAAGATATCTGGCCCCCTGAAGACAGAATTATCTGAGCCTGTACATTGGGTATGCTAACAAAAGGTTCACAGTTTGAATCCCTCCAAGACTTAAGACCAAAGGTTGATTTGAAACCCACAAAACAGACAGGAGGGTTAGCCTGTTTCTGTTAACTGTTTACAAGACTGCGCTCGGAGGTTGGCACTTTGGGAGTAGAAGGCTGACCTGCTGAGTGGGTTTGTGACAGACTGGTTGGCAGTGGTGGCATAAATTTTGGTATTACAAGCTTTTATTCAGTGTGTCAGCTGAGACCGTAGGCTCACTTGCAAAGAAAGAAAAAGGCAGTGATATAATTTTAAAAAGGAAACAGAACTATATCACTTGGCGTACGGTCAAGTTCCAACCTGTTTTATTTTTTTTCTAAAGTGCAAGTCAGCGTAGCAGTAGTGAGAGAAGAAGATGGCTTCTGACTACAGCAGGCACACCGCTGAGTCCTTAAAGCAGCTGTCCAGGGACAGGGGAGTCCCGTTTGCGGTGAAAGCCAGTAAGCAGAACCTCATAGATGCCCTGAGGGTAGCAGATACCCAGAGCATCGAGTCACGGACCGTGACTGAAAAGGACCAAACCTCAAGTGTGGCTAGCAGCCAGTGCTGTGTCCAGATCCGGAGAGGATGACAGCAAGGCCACTGTCAGGAAAGGGCCACAGAAGCAGGGGAAGGTCACCAGTATCCTGGATCCAGAGGTACTCAGGCTGCAAACTGAGTTGCGCATGATGGAGCTGGAGTTCCAGGAGAAGAGGGAGCGAGAGAAGCGATAAGCGGACCGTGAGGCAGAGCATGGGAACCAGCAAGCAGCAAAGAAGAGATAAGAGGAGCGAGAACATCGAGAGGCAGAGCGTGAGCAGCGTGAGCACCAGCGAGATGCAGAGGAGAGGAGAGAGCGAGAACGGAGAGACACTGACCATGTGGAGCAGGAGCGCCAGAGGCAACACGAACTGGATAAGATAAGACTCCGACCAGCAGCACCAGAGCAGGAAAGTGGCTTGGATTTAACTGGGACTGCAGGATTGGGTTACAAATTGAACTCCAAATTAATAGCCGAATTTAAAGAAGGGGAGGACATGGATGCCTTTTTAAACGCTTTTGAAAAAGTTTGTATTCAGGCTAAAATTCCTAGAGAGTCCTGGAGCTTCCAGGTATCCCCGCTACTTACCGGGAAAGCTCAGGATGCATTGGGTCAAATGGACAATGAGGATAGTGACTACAGCAAACTTAAAGCTGCACTGTTAAAAAAAACTTTGAATTAACTGCTGAATCATTCAGCGCTAAATTCCGTAAGCTCAGGAGAAGCCCCAACATGAGCTACGAGGAGTTAGCCACGAAACGACATCAGTTTTTAAAATGTTGGTGGGAAGGAATTGACGCAAACTCTGTTGATAAAATTGAAAACGTGATTTTATTAGAACAGTTTTATGGGCATGCCCAGCAGAGCTAAAAATGTGGCTAGAGGACCGAGATCCCAAAATAGTGCAAGAGGCTGCTGAACTCTCGGACCGCTATGCCAAGAGCAGACCTGCTCTGAGAGCGAATGGGGCGGGCGTGGCAGCGCAGAAAGGGAAAGTGCGCCTTCAGGGCAGCTAAAATCTTCACTGCCTCCACCAAAACCAGTTAGCCTCAGGTGTCAGAGAAAAGATTTCTCTGAGAGAAGAAATGAATGCTGGTTGTGTAAAGAAACTGGGCATATTGCCAGACAGTGTCCCAAAAAGGCAAGCAATAATACACAACCGGGTGCTAGAAAAGAAGTGGGTTGTTTGTGTGTCCCTGGAAGCATGCCAGTGAACATGAGGGAACACATGCACCCAGTCATGGTGAATGGTGTACAGATGCAGGGGTTAAGGGACACAGGGGCCTCCCTGACATTGGTGAAAGGGGATCTGGTACAACCTGGCCAGCTTTTACCCAATAATGTGTCATTGTACAGGACTTTGTGGGTGGGGAGAAAACACTGCCCCTCGCTAGTGTTCTCCTGGACTGGGGTGAAACCGAGGGAACTGTGCAACAGGTGGCTGTAGCCAAAACATTAGCAGTAGATGTGATCTTGAGTAACAATCTCCAACAGGGGATGGTATGTGCAGTTAACCATAGCCAAGTGGCAAGGGAAAATTGTAGTTCCCTGAACCCCACAGAAACCATTGTGGGAACCACTGAGAGGCTGGCTCCCCAGCCTGTCTCCCCAGATGTGGAGACTAATGAAACGGGGGTAGAAAGAGTGCCCTGACGCTAGTGCTAGGGACCCTAGTTTAGCAACAGAAGGGGACCTGTCCCATGCCTTGGGAATGTGTGAGGGGTTCGCAGCTGCTCAGAGAAGTGATCCTAGTTTAGAGAAGCTGAGGGCTTGGGCAGACTGACGGCGCACAGGGAGGTGACAGCTGACATACGGTTTATTGGGAAAATGGACTTATGTATCCTCAGGCAGTACAGACAAAGGGAGGGATGCTAGGCAGGCAGCTTGTCGTTCCCCAGGGGTATCGTGAGCAGTTGCTCAAAATTGCACGTGATATTCCCTTGTCCGGTCATCTGGGAATCGCGCGCACTACACAGCGGTTAGCCCAGAATATCTACTGGCCTAACTTCACCCAGCAGGTGAAGAAGTATTGCAGGGCTTGTCACCGGTGCAAAGAAATACAGAAGTCGGGCAAGAAAACCCAAGCTGCCCTGATTCCCTTGCCCATAGTGGAGGAGCCATTCCAGAGGGTGGGAATGGATATTGTGGGGCCTTTAAATACCTCAGCTCCTCAGGGAAGAGATTCATCCTAACTGTGGTGGATTATGCCACCCGGTACCCAGAGGCAGTTGCCCTATCCTCACTGAGGACAGACAAAGTGGCAGATGCCTTACTTGGGATTTTCTCCCATGTTGGGTTTCTGCAGGAGGTACTGACCGATCGAGGGGGTTCCTTCATGTCGGAACTGATGAAATGTTTATGGGAGAAGTGTGGGGTGGTGCAGAGATGCACAACACCGTATCACCTACAAGCCAATGGACTTGTGGAACGATTCAATGGTACCCGGAAGTCAATGATCCGGGCGTTTGCTGAACAGCATGGGAGGGACTGGGAGAAATACCTTCCCCAACTGTTTGCATACAAGGAGGTGCCCCAAGAGTCAACAGGATTTTCCCCCTTCGAACTCTTATATGGACGCCGGATACATGGGCCCCTAGACTTGATCCAGGAGGACTGGGAAGGCAAGCATGCCACACAGGGAACTCCCATCGTGGATTACATCCTTAGGTTTAGGGAAAGGCTGAAGGAGCTTATGGGGACAGCCCAGAGCAACCTGGCAGCTGCCCAGCAGAAACAAAAAGTGTGGTACGACCGCAGAGCCAGAGCTTGCTCATACATGGTGGGTCAGAAAGTCATGGTCCTTATTCCAGTCTGGAAAGACAAGCTGCAGGCCGAGTGGGCAGGACTGTACAAAGTGGTTAGGAAGGTAAATAACGTGAACTACATTGTGGAGTTACCTGACCAAAGACAGACAAAGGATGTACCATGTCAACATGATGAAGCCATACGCAAACAGGGCTGACATGGTGTTTGCAGTGTGTAGCCATGGGGAGGGGACGGAGGAAGGAGACCCCCTTCTGGACCTGCTGGAGGAAAGTAAGCAGGAGTCCTCTGTGGAGGCAGTAAAATTATCTCCCCAGCTGGCCCCGGACCAGATCTAGAAGGTAAAGGGAGGTTTTAGAAGACTTTGCCCCATTGTTTAGCACCAAGCCTGGACTTGGACTACCCCCCCCCCGTGACACAAAATGTGGAGACAGGGACACAGACGCCCATATGGTGGACAGCATATCGGGTGTCAGAGGCTGTCCAAAAGGACATTAGGAGGGTAGTGGAGGAGATGCTGGATTTAGGGGTAATCCAGAGATCCCACAGCCCCTGAGCTTCACCCGTAGTCTTTGTGCCCAAGCCAGATGGCTCAACTAGTTTCTGTGTGGACTATCATGGACAGAATGCAGTCACGAAGTCAGACGCCCACCCGATGCCCCGGACAAAAACTCCTGGACAAGTTGGGGGGGGGTGCGACCTACCTTACAACTACTGACCTGACCAAGGGGTACTGGCAGGTAGAATTGACAGACAAAGCTAGGGAGAGGTCAGCCTTCATCACTCTGATAGGCTTATTTGAGTTTAAAGTAATGCCTTTCGGAATGAAGAATGCCCCAGCCACTTTCCAAAGGTCGGTGAACCAGGTGTTAAATGGTGCTGAGAAGTGCGCAGTGGTGTACCTGGATGACACTGCCATCTTTAGTACCAGCTGAGAGGAACACCTATCCCACCTTAGGGAAGTGTTGGGCAGGATAGAGGTCCGGGCTCACTGTCAAAGCCGAGAAGTGCCAGGTGACCATGGGAGAAGTGGCATACCTCAGGCATGTGGTAGGCCAGGGACAGCTCCGTCCTAACCAAATAAAGATAGAGGTAATCCAGGCGTGGCCCAGACCAGAAACACAGAAGCAGGTCAGGAGACTTCTAGGGACAGCAGGGTACTACAGAACATGTGTACCCAATTACAGTGCCCTGGCTGCTCCCCTATCTAACCTGACAAAGAAAAGGATGCCCAAGAAAATTACCTGGGGCCCAGCCTGTGAGGAAGCCTTTTCCAAACTAAAGGAGGCACTGTGCAGTGCTCCTGTTTTGACAAGTCCTGACTGTAGCAAAACCTTTATTGTTCCAACTGACGCCTCAGACGTGGATATTGGGGCAGTAGTGAGTCAGACATCCAGCCAGTGGAGGGATCACCCAATAGCCTACATGAGTAAAAAGTTACTTCCCAGGGAGCAAGCATACTCCACTGTGGAAAAGGAGAGTCTTGCCATAGTGTGGGCCCTAAAGAAATTAGAGCCATACTTTTTATATTTTTTTTTATTTTTTCGATCTTTATCCCACCTAGCTGCCAGCTGCCGGTATTTCAGCTCGGTCTCTGCCGCGGCTTCCTCCCAAATCAGCCTCGGGCCCTCCGGTGCCCGTGGCTTACCCCCCCTGGTCGGGAGCTGCGGGATCACGGAGGAGACACCACCGCAGACACGGGATAGGGGAGGGCTGGCCTGGGGGCTAATTGAAGCCGTGGCAGGCTTCATTGAGGAGCGGCTGGCAGCCGTCCATTTCGATTTTCGGAGGCGGGGTGCGTGCAATGATGTCAGGCGTCGCCCGCCTCCGACCCTCTCACTTCTAGCGTCGGCTGCCTGGAACTCCCGGCCTCCATGAGAGTCCCCAAAGCGCGAATGCTTGCCCACCCTCCCGGAGAGGAGAGCTGTCCGTCGGACGTGATCCTACTCCCCGGCCGACCTCTGGCGACCCAGGTCCGTTCCGAACCTGGTCGCCAAGCGCCGCAAGCGAAATCCAACCGCTGCAGAGCCATACTTATATGGGCAGCATTTTGTAGTGCACACTGACCACAACCCCCTGGTTTGGCTGACGCAGATGGTAAAGAACAATGGTAGATTACTAAGATGGAGTCTTGCTTTGCAAGGGTATATGACAATTGTACATAGGGCTGGAGCCAAAAATCAGAACTCAGATGGGCTGTCTAGGGTCTATGAGGAGTGAACCGATTTGGGAAGCTCATCCCATATAGGGAATTGTGACACTTGGACAGCTGGTTCTGATCACTATCAAGTTTTGTAATATAAAAATGGGTTATGGACTGTCTCTCTTGAGAAATGTTGAAACAGCATGTGAGATCACACACACAGGTTTTAGATACAAGGTGTAGGGAGATCACGTGATGCCTCAACCTAACTAACAGCAAGTCCTCTCGGCTCCTGCCTACACCTGTCCAATTCTAAAATTTCTACAATCTACATCTTACAATTTCTGCTTAAACAACATCTAAGGGTGCTACACTAACGGGGCTCAGCTTAACAATCCTGCCATCTTCATCTCTTCAAACTGCAAGGAAGAAGAAATGAAGCAGGCCTCACCTCATCACAAGCCAGAAAAAAATTCCAAACTACCTAAAGGCCACAGCGCACAGACGGGACGTCCTAGCACTCCAACCCCAGCAGCCATACCCTTAACGGAGGATCTGCTCCTCCAAGAACTTCAGCCCTTCAAAGAATCCCTGCTGGAGATTACAGCAGAACTTAAATCCCTCTGGATTGATCTTGGTGATCTGGGCAAGAGAATGACTGACTCCGAAACCTGTACATACTCCCTCGAACAATGGCAGGACAAATCTGATGTAGAGATAATCAAGCTACGGCAACAAGTAGCCCGACTGCAAGAAACGTCTGAAGATTTAGAGGGAAGGGGCCACCGAAATAACCTAGTTCTTTTTGGGCTTCCCAAATCCTCCAAGGGCTCCTCACCAATTTTATTTACGCAGAAGCTCCTTCAGATGTTGGCTGGCCCTTCACCCTGTAATCCCGCACACTTGATTAAACGGGTGCATAGGTCCCTCCATCCCCGACCAACTGAGGGTGCTCCTCCATGGCAGTTTATCTTCAAATTCCTCTGCTACGTGGAGAAGCAGCACATTCTTCAAAAACTCCGGGACCTCCGCTCCATCCTTTGGGAAGGCTCCACACTAAGAATATCCAAGGATCTTCCAGTGGAGTTCCACAGAACGAGAGCTTATTTCCATCCTGTGGTCTCGAAGCTAATCGCTGCTAGCATTCGTTTTAAGATGAATTACCCAGCTCGTCTCCAGCTAATCATTCATGATAAATGGCACTCCTTCGATTCAGCAGACATCGCCCTGAAGGAACTCCCTAACCTCCTGCCGGCATTCTTTAAGACCACATGAATGGTTAGGTCTTTTACCGGAGTGACCCGTTAATTTAGGGTTCCTAACTTGCATGGCCTGGGGCGCTTGCTGTGTGGACATCGCTCTGCACAAATGTGTGCTCAACTGACAGCTGCCGAATGGATCCTAAACAGTAAGACACACTCTACATATTTAAGAAGGCACATAGTGGAAAATTGTAAGAACGACAGACTTAGTTCCGACTAGTGGTGCCGCTTTAGACATCTCTATATTGCCTGCTATTAGACTATGATGGGTCCTACTCAAGGTTTTTTGACAAGTTCATTCTTATTTTATTACACTTGAGTGGTTAATGTAATGTTGGGGGAAGGAATGTAGGGGTGCCCTCTTTTGGTTGTGTCTCTAACTCAGTTTTATTCATGTTGAGAGACTGGGGCATCCTATTTTAGTTTCCTTTTTCTTTGTAAGACTGAGCTGATTATTGGAGTTATACTTCCCCCTACTGGTTTGTTTTAATTATTACAACATTGCCTTGTTAAGAGATTCCTTGCACTGTTACTGTTTAACTTTGCACCTTGTTAGTAGATTTGATCAGGGATTTTATAGGCAGAGGGTGGAGGCTGGGCTGTGGTATAGAAGTTGAGTATCATCATGCACTGTACTAATGCGCTTAGTCTGGATCATCACCGTAATTTTTTTCTGTTTTAAAGTCTGGTATATCATCCTTTCCCCTTTTAAGTTAAGTATCCTAATGTTGGCCACCTGTTTCTTATTGTCATTTATAGGGAAGATGTCCTCACAAATATACAAGGACCCCTTTTTTAGGCTTTTGAGAATTAATGCATGTGGATTTACTTATTACTCACTCAGAGTATTCATTAAGGCCTTATGCATTAAATGGGGATTCAGACTCGAGGGGTATGGTATTGCTATTTACCTTTACTCTGTTGAGCTCTACTACCCCTGGGGAGTTATGGGAGGGAGAGGAAGGGTTAAATAAAGATTTAACGTTGTGTTTGATAATTTGGGTTTTATAGTACATAGTTATGTAGTAGGGTTAAGAAAGGGGGAGGGAGGGTATTTCTTCTATAAAATGTTACTCCTGTTTTGGGGTTTAGGAGGGTTTACATTTGTCCTGTTTAATATATACTGTTTAGCATTTAATAGCCTCCCTGGGCATTGTTACCGCTTAAAGGGACTACCAGCTCCCAATCTGGCTAAACCTGGGACAGGAAGAGGGATTTCAGGGTTTTTATTAATCGTATTTTCCTCTCTAGTATGTACTTTTATGTTAATGGTAATTTTTCAATGTTTGGACGTGGGGGGAGGGAGCGGAGTGCACCTTGTGCTGGATGATATTTGGGTGGCTGGACAATGGCTAATAACATGGTTAAATTCCTTACATGGAATATAAGAGGTGCTAGAGAAAAGACCGAAAGATATCAGATTATTAAACATCTCTCTTCCTCCATGCCCATATTACATTTATACAAGAAACACATTTGTTAATCCAAGATGCCCAGCTTTTTTGGAGACAAGAGATTGGTCAGGTCTATGCTTCAGGCAATTCAATTTCTAGCAGAGGCGTTGCCATTCTAGTAAACCGTAGGATCCCTTGGCAAGCAGACCAAATCATCTCAGACCGTAATGGGAGATTTATTCTTGTAAAAGGTACGTTAGGGCGAAAAAAGATAGTTCTTGGTAGCATTTACGGCCCAGTGGAAGGGGACTCGAGCTTTCTCATGGAACTGATGGATAAACTAACTCCCTTCCTCCCCACTAATTCTGGGTGGGGACTGGAATCCACCCCAACCCAAGACCTTGACAGGTTAAATCAATCCCTCAAACCTCTGTTGGCTGCTCAATGGACATTGCACGAGTTCGACACATTGGGGATCTGTGGTGCGTGGAAAATTCTTAACCCACGATCCCGTACCTTCTTTCTCTCCACGGTCCAGACTTTTTCTAGACTTGACTTTATTCTTATCAGCCATTCCCTTCTCACCGGCCTTACTAACGATGGTATAGAACCTACAGTCATCTCTGACCATGCAGCCACTTGGACCGTAATAGTACCAGACTTTACCTCATAGTGGGACACAACATGGAAACTAAACACTCAGATCCTCAAGGACCCACATGTTCAATCCAGCATTTCCCCTCTCATTCAATCTTTCATCCACTCTAATCAAAATTCCTTATCTAGGGTAGACTACGAATGGTGTGCCCTGAAATGCTTCCTCCAAGGACAGTTTATTTGGATAGCATCTACTCGTAAATGCCGTAGAGAAAGGGAAACCCTCTCATTATTGGCACAAATCAGAGTCCTGGAACAATCTCTCTCCCCTACCTGCCCTCTGGATCTCTTACAATCCCTCACGGCCCTCAGAGACAAGTATTCCATTCTGTTAAAGGAAAAGGCAGAATATGCTATCCTTAAGACTCAGACCAAATATATTGAACAAGAAGAGAAAGTAGGGCATCTATTAGCTCTCCGGTTGAAAAAAACTTGAAGCTTCTCGAATCATTCCCTCCATTATGGCCTCAGATGGCTCCACTAAAATTCTCCCTAGACACATATCAGTCTTCCAACAATTCTATTCGGCACTATATAGTAAACGCTCACCTGTACCAGGCCCATCTGAAATCCTCACATATTTAAACTCTATCCCCCTGCCCAGTCTTACGGAGCAGTATCAAAACTATCTTTTAGTCCCCATCTCAATTACTGAAATAGAAACTCCTATAAACAATTTAGCTGCAGATAAGTCTCCGAGCCCCAATGGTTTCCCCTCTAAATTCTACAACAGCTTTCTGGTTGACCCGTCTCCCTTTATGCTTAGGCTCTTTAACTTCATGTTTTCCTCGGATTCACTAGACTCTTCCCTATTAGGGACCACTATAATTCTCCTTCTCAAACCAAATAAACCCTCTAACCAACCGGCAAGCTACCATCCCATTTCACTAATGAACTGTGACATTAAAATACTTGCCAAAATACTAGCTAAACGTATTGACAATATCTGGTATGGCTTTCTTAGTCCGGAACAGGTAGGATTCATCTCCGGAAGAACATCAGCTGACCATATTCGGAGGATAGACCATCTCCTTCAGATGGCTAACTTCTCCCTTATTCCCATGGCTCTAGTTTCTCTTGACGTCAAGAAAGCCTTTGACAGGGCTGACTGGTCCTTTCTCTGGTTAACCTTGCAGAAAATGGGCTTTCCCTCTGGCTTCATACAATAGATTCAGGTCCTCTATTCTTCTCCCAGGGCCAAAATTTACTGTAATGGGACCCTTCACACCTTTTTTCTTAATATACCGGAACCCGTCAAGACTGCCCTCTTCCCCCCTTTCTCTTCAATCTTTATCCGGAACTGCTCATTAGAAGCCTTAAAGTTCACCCTAACATACACAGTATCCAGATCAGTAACCTTATCCTGACCCTCTCTGTCTATGCAGATGATATTTTACTCCACCTTTCAGATCCCGTACCCTCTCTTGCTACAGCCTTACAAGTCACTGAGGAATTTGGCAAGTATTCCAATTACAAACTGAATTTCAATAAAACTGAAATATTCCCCATCAACAATCTAGTTCATAGGCAAGATTTTTCCCCCTTTGGCATGATATGGTCTAGCCAATATATTAAATACCTGGGTATTTAATGAAAGAGCGGTCACTGACCAAGAAGCTGAATCTGGAAGACTTACTAGCCACCATACAAGACCTAACACACTGGAGAGGACTTCAAATTTCCCTTTAGGGTAGAATCAACATCATTAAGATGAACATACTGCCTAGGCTCTTCTATCCCTGAACATGCTTAATATCTGGCTTCCTCTATCCTTTTTTAGGCATGTCCATTCCTACATCGCTTCTTTCATCTGGTTAGATAAATCTCAGATGATCCTATTCCAAACTCAGGTTACCCAAGGATTCCGGCCGCTTACAACTTCCTATCATACTATTGGGCCAGTTATCTTCATAAATGTGGCAAATGACTTTTGGCCCCACTTAATCCCCCTGATAACGTATATACCACAACATGGTTACAAATTGAATCCCAGCTATTCTCAGACTACAAGCTGCCTCCCACTTCCATAAGTTTCTCTCCATGGAACTATCTCAACCAGTGCAATCATCTCTGATTGGCATTTCCATTAAAGTTCTCTCACAGCTATGTTCTTACCTTAAAATACCACTATCTAAAGATTTCTCTCAACCTATCTTCCACAACCCGAATATAAAATTGGGGAACTTTTCATTATCTCCCACCTGGCTCCCCATCGCATCTGATCCCATGATATCAGATTTCTACAATTCATCTTCCATTCTGACCTCTTCAGAGATACCAAACAAGTACAATTTAAGCCCCACCCATATCTTCAAGTTCTGTCAGCGGACACACCTTTTAGCATGACAATTTGGACCTACCCCACAAAATTCATCTTTCCGGGAGCTTCTTCAACAGATTCAAAGTGCTGCTGTCACACCTCACGGGGTTTCAGCTCTTTATCAAGACTTGTTAGTATTACCTAACCCACCTACTTCAAGGGGATCCAAAGTATGGCAATCTCTATTACCTGAATATACCTTTAACTGGCCTACTATATGGAATAACCTATACACATACCTGACTCAAGATCGACTATGACTCGCGCAGTATCAGATTCTTAACAATATGTATTACACCCCTATCAAACTGGCTAGAATGGGTCGCCTTCCCTCCCCACATTGTACCAGATGCAGCAAAGCAGATGGCACCTTGCTGCACGTCTTCTGGCTATGCAAGAAGGTCTCTCCCCTATGGGAGAGCATATAGAGAATAACACTGACTCCCTTTTAGGACTACGTGGTCTCTTCTCTCCCGAGACCTGTATTATTGGAGATTTCTCACAGATTCAGGTTAAAGAAAGACGTTACCATATGGCTCTGGTCTCGGCAGCAGTTAAACTAATTCTGAGACATTGGCTTGACCAATCACCATCACATACACTGAATGGCAGAATGAGCTTTTCTTCTTCTTAAAAACAGAATACCCGATTGCTGCCATGCAGAATAGTATGCCTTTATTCAACAAAAATGGGGCAAGTTATTTACCTTATACATGAAATAATCAGCACCTCCCTCTGGCACCTCGCTAGATCTTTTCGTGCTTGATGCCATTTTTCCAGCTACATTTTGGTTACACTATCTTTTCCTGTATAAATTACAATGGACTGGTACACTCCGCTGGGGCGACGGGGAGGTAGGGATATGGGGGGAGGGGATAATTTTAGAGGCTGGTTGTTCATATTTTTTTTTTTTTTTATCCCAACAGTGTTCTTGTTACATTACACTGGTTGTATCGATTGTATTGTCTGTTTGTATTAAACTAATAATGCTTATTCAATTAAAAAAAAAAAATAGATACAAGGTATTACCTGGAAGTCCAGAAGCTAATTACAGGCTAGAACATACCAACTGCCAAGACTGCCAAGATGGATAAACTTTTATAACGCTAAGAAAAAGAAGAGCAGGGTGAGACGTTTTAGTGCGAAGTCATGAAAGATGCTTTGAAGTCCTGCAAAGGGGAAACTCATCATAAATTAGAGTCTCATTTGAAGAACATGAGTTATGCTGAGGTTGCAGAAGTTAATACTTGGAAAAGACTTCCTGTTTTTATATAGATATATATATTTTTTTATATATATATTCTGACAGGGAGGAGCTAGGTGACCTCATGCTAAGAAGTGGGCAAAACCAGCTTTTAAACATTATTCTGTTTTACTTCAGAGACACTTTTATCTAGACTGACAAATATCTTTGAGCACTTTAAGCAGGTATTGAGACAGAAAGACATTTAAGTATTGTAGCAGGAATTGCACTGTTAAAACCTATTTTAAGTGATTTGTATGTCTTGTGATATAATAGTTCTGTACTTTATGTTTACATATATTTTTTATCTATTTTAGTAAAACTATTTTTTAAAGCCTACTTGGTCCGTCTTTGATTTCTTTCCTTTTACAAGTGGTGTATATATGGTTAAAGCAGACACTGTGTGCATAAGCTTGAACGGTGATACCAAACTGGAAAAAGGTAAGCGTTTTAAATCGGCGGTCTTTTATTACAGTTTAAGGGTTTATTTCTGTACACCTGGTTAGGTGCCTATAGGCAAAGATATCTGACCCACCGAAGACAGAATTATCTGAGCCTGTACATTGGGTACGCTAACAAGAGGTTCACAGTTTGAATCCCTCCAAGACTTGAGACCAAAGGTTGATTCAAAACCCACAAAACAGACAGGAGGGTTACTCTGTTTCTGTTAACTGTTCACAAGACTGCGCTCGGAGGTTGGCACTTTGGGAGTAGACTGCTGACCTGCTGAGTGGGTTTGTGACAACGGTAAGTTCTTACGTAATGACATTACCTTCTACGGACAGGTCTCTTGCAGTAGGTCATTACTCTGGAGAGTACCAAGCAGTTATAACAAAAGGAAGGAGAGGTGGAGCATGGAGCCAGAATACAAGTCATGGCAACAAGCAGAGCCAAGAAGACATATCCATGAAAACGGAAAAATGAGGGGCCAAATACACCAGGCGGAAGCCCGGGAGCAGCTGCAGATATATCCAAGGGACAGCCATGTGATCCCGGACAAGGGATGGCATCACAAACGTCATAGTCAGGTCAACTCAAGCCACACCCGGAAGAGTTGAGAAGCCAAGGGTGGAGAGGACAGTAGTACTCCCCGAAGGGAGAGTAGGACTAGGGCCATGCCAATAATTCAACCGGCTGAACCAGGGTCGATAGGCCATGGCGAGTAGAAATCCAGTAGAGCTCCGAAGGTCTGAAAAGCAAGGGAGGTAGTGGAGTGCAGCAGGGCAAGACGCCCTGGAAATCTCACAGAAAGGGGACACTGAAAGGCTCCAGGAGGAAGAGTAGCAGAAGTCCAAGAAATCCGCATGGAGCGACACGTCCGATAATGCCCAGATTAGACAGAAAATTCCCCAGGGACCTCTGAGGCCTGCATGAGGAGGCAGGGGGATGACACCCCAAAAAGCAACTAAGGCTAGGGCAGAGGACGGGCACGGGGCAGACCCCCCCCGATGGCAACCACGTGATGCCCCCCAGAACGGGCTCTAGGAAGGTGGAGGCCCACCCATTCAAGTGGGGGACGGGGCCCGTGACACAGATGTAGAGATCCTGAACCGATTGAAGGGTATGCCTCGAGGCCTGGAGAGAATCCAGAATTGTCTGGGTACCAGGACCAAACAGCTGGTCCCCACAGAATGGGGTATAGGCAACCGACAACTGGACATCAAGAGCCAAACCCCGCACCCGGACACAGGCATGGTGGCGAAATGCAACGCCAGTGGCAGACAGGCAGGCAGCGGTGTCAACCGCATCATAGCTCGCCCTGAGCAGGTGACAGGCAAGACAGGACAAGGCGGCCATGGGCTGAGCCACCGGGGCTGACTCCTGGGAGGGTGGCAAGGAGGACAGTGCGTCAACAGTTGAGGCACCCAGCTTACGGATGTACCTGGATATGGCCCAGATAATTAAGGATTCGCAACAGGGTATTGGAAGCATAAACCTTCTTGCCAAGGTGATCAAGGTGCTGGGATTCCTGATCCATCAGCACCATACTAGTGTGGCGAGGCAGAGTTGTCCGATCATGAGCCACTGTAATCACCACAGAGTCAGCTGCAGGGTGCGGTGGACAAGCACAGGTGGCCCGGCGGAGCACGGTAAAGTTGGTCAGGCCCACAGGGAGGGGCGGGCGGAGCAGAAGCAGGATGGCACCAGGCCGGAGACATGGCATTGGCATACACGGGCATCAAGAGAGGGACAACCAAGAGAGGGCCCTCGGGCATGCCAATGTAGTCAGCCAGGTCCCGGTGAAGAAAATCTGGGTCCCCATCGGGGAAGCGGAATACGTGCCATAGCCACCAGGAGGTCCAGAGGCGTCTGTGGGCGGGAGACGCCTCACGATAGGAGCATGGCGAACCCGGGTCCCTGAAGTCCGAAAAGCCAGCATCGAGCCGGGTACCTGAAGGGATCCTCCCGTCTGAGTCCCAACAGTGGGAGTCCATACACACGGGAAGGGGGGACCAGGCGGAAACCACTGGATCGGGGCAAAGGCACTTGGGTGGGGGGTGAGGGGGAATGGCATGGCGGAAGACTGGTGGGCAAGTCCGAGGCGGGGCTATGACCCATGGACTGGAGAACCTCCATAATGATGCAGGCAATGCCGGACAACTGGGAAGGGGGGGAGGTCCGCAGACAGAGGGCGAGGCACCTCAGGGCAGTCAACCTCAACTCCCGGGGGGTGGCAACCCGACCCCTGCAGGGTGGCATGGAAGAAAGGGCGAGGAAACCAGGACAAGATCCCGGAAACCAGGCCGTGGACACCCGAAAATGGTCGCCCATAGGGCGGGTGGAAGAGACACCCAATCAGACGCATCATCAAGGCGCCCATGCCAAGGCTGGTGGGGGGGGAGAGAAACAGAAGTGTACCCCCAGACCTGGGATGTGCCAGGGTACAGAGCACCCTCCGTCAACTGAGGAAGCTGCCCCAGCGACGAGGAAGGAATCAGCCTCAACAATGAGGGAAGCCAATCTAGCCATCCCGTTGACAGGGGAAGGCGTCCCGTCGAAGAATGATCCGTGAACGGGGGAAGTCTCCCCGTCAATGAGGAACGCTCAGTCAATGGGGGAAGTTGTGCCGTCAACGAGGAATGCTCAGTCAACAGGGAATGAGCCCTTGTCAATGAGTGGGCAGGCAGAGAACATCCCGTTGACGGGGGAAGCTGCCTCGTCAATGACAAACGTGCCGTCAATGGGGGAAACAGTGCCTGATGAGACATGCAGGAGAGCACTCAGTCGATGGGGGATGACCCAGTGACGATAAGGGGAGCAACGAAGGCTCCAATGAGGAATGCCCCATCGACAATGGAGGAGCCACTGTTGACAGAGCAGATCGGAGGGTGTGAGGGAAGTGTGAATCCTGCTCCCTCCAATGACGGGAACGAGAGCCTTGGTCCAGGGCACCCTTAACACGGGAGGGGCCCCCCCCCCCCCGAGGTCTGTCCTGGGATGGCTGCCTTGTCAGCCATGGCCCAACTCCCCAGCCAAGCAAAAGAGCCTGAGCCAAGGAGCAGCAGGGGTGCTGTAAGTGAACACACGCCCACTGAACACAAGGAAAGCTGGGGGTACTGTGAGAGGAGCACAGGCCCAGCACAGTGAAAAGAGGAGACGAGCCGGGGCCTGGGAGTGTGCCACAAGCCTGGCACAGAGAAGAAAAAAAAAATTCAGGTTCAAGTTCACGTCGAAGACTGCAGCACAGAAGATTGAGCTAGCTGACATGCGGGCTGAGGCTGGCAGGAAAATGAACAGTGTGTGCCTGGGGGCCGCCCCCTTTTATACACAGCCACAAGAAGTGAGGTATGGGGGTGGCCCATTTGAAGACTGCTGGAAGAAGCTACTGTGTGACAGCTCCACCTAGCAGACTCCCAAGAGTAATAACCTACTGCAAGTGAGTAACCTGTTTTTCTAGGGACGTGGATATGTTCATCCACACTTCTTGGCATACTCCAAGCAGTTCTCTTGGAGGAGGAAGGCAAGGTGCAAACCCCTACTTGGAGAACTGAGACTGGAGAACTGAGGCCCCAAAACCAGCATCTCGGCATGACTCAAGGTCGATGTGATAGTGGGTGATGAAGATGTTTGCTGTCTTCCAGGTAGCAGCGTGACAGATTTCCTGGAAAGGGATGTCCCTGGAAGCAGCCACGGATGCAGCAGTATGGTAGGTGGAATGGGCCCTTAGCCCTATAGTAGGCTCCCTACCTGCCAAACTATAGCAGAGATCAATGCACGATGTAATCAATCTGCCAATCGTCCACTTTGCTGCAGGTCTGCCAGGTGCGGCTTCAGCGCAGTTGACAAACAGCTGGCGAACCTCTCCCCGAATTTCCGCCATTCTCTCCTTGTAGTAGGAGAGAGCACATCTCAGGCCCAGGGTATTAAGCTGGTACTCTGCATCAGAGGTGTAGTTCAGGTAAAACACAGGCAGAGTCAATACCCGATTCAAGGGAAACTGACACCACCTTCGGAAGGAACTTTGGGTGGGGGCACAGGACAACCTTGTTCCTGTGGAAGACCAGGTAAGGAGACTCCACCGAAAGCACCTGCAGCTCCCCAGTCCTTCTGGCAGACGTGATAACCACTAGGAAGGTGGTCTTCCATGACAAGTGTGACATCTCACACTTGTGCATCCGTTCGAATAGCTTGCCCAGGAGTTTAGCCAAAACCGGCAGTAAATCCCACCAAGGTGGAGGTTCACACACCGGAGGGGATATGTGACCCAGGCCTTCGAAAAAGCACCAGACCACCTTCTCCTGTGCCACCGTCTGCTAACCAGCCCACTCCTGGTAAGCAGAGATGGCTGCCAGGTGTATCTTAACAGGCGAAGACCCCCTTTGGACAGAGACCAAAGGTAGTCCAAAATGCTAGTCACAGGACAGGACAAAGGGGTCCAGGCCCCTGCCCTGACACCAAATGGAAAACCTTTTCCATTGACTTCCAGTATATCTGGGTGAGCAAGCAGATGGAGAGGCTCCTGCCTACATCAAAAAGAAAAGTTCAAACCATGCCAGCGACCCGGGTTCGGTAACGGACTCGGGATGCTGGGGGCCGCAGGGGAAGGAGAGGATTGAGCATCCATAGGACTGATCTCCTCTCCTGGGGTGGGTTGCGGGTGGACGTCGTGCTGCAGCGGCCTCTGGTGGAGACCAGGAGTTCTGCAGGCATACGTAGGAGGAACAGCAGAAAAGCAGAAAATCCAGCTGCGACCAACCGGATGATGGCTGCTGGTCCACTGCTGCCGCGAATGCCTGAAGGAGACCATTCACCTCAGCAGCACCCTGGGGCCAAGTATCTGCTGGGTGCACCCGGTGCTTTCCCTCTTGGCGGTGGAGGGGACCCGCCCAGCCGAGGTTACGTCCGGGTTACACCAGGCGACTGCGATTTGAGGTGGATGGCTCAGTAGGGGACAGGCGGAGCGGATGGGACCTAGGCGGCTCAAAGGAGTGGTGGGTCGCAAGGCATGTAGGGGAGAAAAAGACGACAAAAAAAGTGCTGAACCCTCCTCTACAGCTTGAATCTTGCAATCTGACAAAAGAAATAGTTGGGGTTTGCACTCTGTCAACTAGCGATGGCAAAAAATAGCCACAATCGGTTCCAGTCCATTGCCGATTTGACTGACGTAGAAGACCGCATGTCTGACGAGGGCGACCCACAGCTTGGGCCTGCTCAGAGTTCAGGGAAGAAATCCACAGCTTCATCTCATCCAAAGGGCCCAAAAAAGCCTCCAGAGCCCAACAATGAAGCTATACTTCAGGCGATTACGGAATTCCGTAGCGAGGTCAGAGAGTCTCAAAGACATTCGAACTCAACTGGGAGTACTGCAAGGTCAAGTGGCAGAAGCGGTCCTCCAGATATCCCAGAATACAGCTAGGCTGGATGAGCTTGAGGGGACTGTTAAAATTCTCGCAGCTGAGCAGTTAGCCATCTCCCTACGTCAAGAGGATGCAGAGAACTATGGCAGGAGGAGGAATATTCGTATCTTCGGTGTCCCCGAAGATAAAGAGGGGAACGACCCCAGAGCCTTCGGCGATTGATTGCTACTGCGCTTGGTACTCAACTTAGAGCCTGACTTTCAGATCAATGTGGAGAGGGCTCATCGAGCCCTAGGCCCTTAACCCTCAGGCCCTTGGGTAAGGCCACGCTCTTTCGTCATTCGAATGTTGAGCTACCAGGGGGTGGCATCTTTCAGAAAAAGAGATGTGCAAGGAAAAGGGGACACAATTTGAAGATAGAGGGGGGACGGCTCAGAGGTAATGTGAGGAAGTATTTTTTCACAGAGAGGGTTGTGGATGCATGGAACAGCCTTCCCTGAGGAGGTCGTGGAGTCAAGAACAGTGGAGGAATTCAAGAATGCATGGGACAGACATAAGGCAGTCCTAGTGGGAGGTATGAGGAAGTAAGGTGTTGGTTAACTAGGATCTGCAGCTTATCTGTTAGGTAGGAAAATGGGCAGACTAGGTGGGCCAAGCGGTCCTTATCTGCTGTCAAATTCTATGTTTCTACCAAAACAAGGAGACCCTTCTACGAAAGGCATGGCAGAAGGGCAAAGTAATGTGGGGCCAACAGCGTTTGCTTTTTGATAATGACAATGCCCCTTGTACCCAGAAACAACGTTGGTATTATAGCTTGCCGTTTCCTGCACTTCGGTCCCGAAAGATTAGATTTCGTACCCCCTGTCCAGCTAAACTCACAGTATTCCTCTCCATGGGCCAGATGACTTATACCTCGGCTTCTGAGGCGATGGCAGATCTTTTGGCTAGAGGCATCATCTTGGATAAGACTGCTGAAGTGGTGAAAATACGACAGAACCAGATGGAGAAGATAGAATGATCTAGACAATCACATGCGTCATCGATGCCACTTTATGAAATCCTGAAGAAATTGCAGCAGTATAGGAATCTTACTTTACCAAAGTGAACTGCCCTCCTGGATTGGTAGATATAACAAAATCCCCCATTTGGGGGTTTGATTATCCTTTGCTGGAAACGGGGATGGTGGGGGTTGGTGGGATGCTGCTGGGGTTGAGGGAGAGGGAGTGCTCCTAATACAGTCCAGGCATTTAAAAAACTTTTTATATCCATGATTTGGCACTAGAATGCCCTTTGGACTTTTTCTCTGTTCCCAGATGGCGGGGTAGATCCCAGGCTGGAGTACGGGCATGGAAGCTCCCCCCACCCCCCTTTTTTTCCAGCACCTTCATTGGTGGCGTCCCTTCCCCTCTGCCACCTCTCCTCCTCTCCGTTTAACAGCAGAAAACTATGACTGGGCTGCTATCCGTTGGAGGGAGAGATTGGACATGATGGTCATACCTCAATTACAAAAGGTGCAAACAGAACAATAGTTACTGGACTTTCTTGAGACACAAGAAATATGGGGTGTTCATTTTGGACATTTTAATCTCCCATGTTGAAGTCATTCCACGGTTTTCAATAGAAAGGCAAGCTGGGCTTGGTTCCCCAGCAACTGAATTTTTTTGGGGAAGATAACCTACAGACAGGAATATAATAAATGTCTTATTGCTATTGTTAAACCTCCCCACAACAAATGTGAATACTGCCAACCTATTAAGGGGATAGGCATATTGCCTCTCCTTGGGTATGTCTGGACGTAGAACCCAGTTATACTGGTTTCATTTCGGAGAGGTATTTATACCACTCCATCAAGGGGCTTCTCCTCTAAACTCGGGGATAGTAAACCCTGAGTGTGCTATTGAGGCCCCACATCTCTCCCCTGTCCCCTTTTAATGAGGCAGGGGGAGGATGTCTCAGGGGGAGCTTAGAATGAGCACCTCTCACTTGGGAGTCATTGTGTATATAGTCTTTGTTATGGTTACTCGGGCTCCCTGTAGGAGGGTCCACAAGATATAACTGAGTAGTTTACCCCAGAGTGTTCAAACTGTTACTTTGGTAGGGTGGGAAGGGGAGGGTTTCGGAATTTCCTTTGGGTGTCAAGATGCTCGACAACAGATACGGGCTTATGGTTGCTATCTGTACTTACTTTTAGGCCCATATATTTTACAAACTAAGATAACATTTACTATGACTTTTGGAACCCATATAGGTAATTTTATGCAACTGTTTAGCAGTTTGATAAATAAGGAGAGTATTGGGGGGAGGGAGAGAAAGAAATTACACACATCTAGACTCTTGGATAATCAAATATATTTTATTGGTTACAGTTATAAATCACAGTCAGCAGATATCTCTTCTCTAGCTGGACCATGCCTTTGGGAGTGTGATCTGAACTGAAACTCTTATATCGCTGGAGACGAATCCTGGTTACAATTTCAGAAACTTTGCATGATGCCAGTTAATCAGGTCAAGTTTTTATCACATAATGTCAGTGGTCTCCATGACCCCATTAAAAGGGCCCACCTCATGCAACATCTCAAGAGGCAGGGGTGGACATTTATTTTCTCCAGGAAACTCACCTCTCAGATGCGGAGCACCTCAAGTTAGCCTGGGGAGGCAGGTATAAGGTGATTGCTTCTTCGCACCTGAGGGATAGAAAGACAGGTACGGCTATTTTGATTCCCCACACTGCTCCCCTAGAAATTTTACAGACACATATTGATGCTCAAGGGAGGTACGTGATTATTAAGGGCCTTTTGTATAGTCAGAGGGTCACTTTGGCCAGTGTCTACTTCTCCCCACCCTAGACAAAATTCCCTACTTTCCAGGGATTTATTACAACCTTGTTAGATCTTTTCCAGGGTCAACTGATCCTTGGGGGAGACCTTAATCTGACCTTGCAGCCCCAGGTGGACTGTTCCAATCTGCAGAGACATCGGAACTCATCCACAGCTAAACAGTTTAGAAATACCATGGACCACTTGGGGTTGATATGGAGGTGCCCATTTCCTTCTTCCCCTGGCTACACTTACTATTCTCCCAGATTTAAGTCCTATTCTAGATTGCACTATTTTATTATTACATGTGAAAATTTGACATCAGTCCAAGATATATCAATAGGCCAGAAGGTCCTCTCGGGCCACCATCTCTTAATGTTGAAGGTGGATATGGGTAGGGAAAAGAAATAAACCCTCTGGATACTGAACTCTTTGACCCTAGCTGATAAGGGATTTCAAGATGAAATTGGATCTAGACCTCCCCTTTTCTTTTCGGAAAGCCTCTCTGGATATTTCTGAGGCTATCCAATGGGATGCGATGAAGGCAACCATCAGAGGGGAAATAACAGCCTACTCCACCCAAAAATATAAAGAAAGAGGCTGAATAACGTGGACTGAGCGGCTTCTGAACTATCAGATGTTGTTTAGAGAGGCTGATACAGAGGTGCAAAGGCTGATCAAAGATACAAAGGCCACATTGCAAAAGATTATAAATAATAAGGTCCAACAGTCTATTTTATCTTCAACAAACAGTCCATGAGAGCGGGCCAAGAGGGACCAGGAAGTTATATGAACCAATGGAGCTCTATCTTGTTCGTTCCATTTGAGTAGAGGTACGTGGCAGGGTTGCCCCCTGTCTCCCTATCTCTTTGCAATATACCTTGAGCCCCTGGCCCCTGTCTTGAGATCTTCATCCCAGATAGAGGGCATACCCATAGGTCAACAGGAATACAAAATGTAATGTTAGTAATATATCATCAGCAAACATATATTGTCCCCTAATACTTCAATTCCTTCAGTCTGGAAAGTTTTGACCTGGTTTGAGAAAATAGCTGGATTTAAACTAAATCTGTCTAAAACGGAAAGTTTTACATTCAATTTTAAACCTTCTCAGCAACTTAAGAAGGCCCTTCCCTTTAAATGGCATTCCATTAAAATTAAATACCTGGGCCATCATATACCCAAGGACCCAGCTGTGATGGAAATGATAAATTATGAAACCATCTCATTACAAATCCAGTCGGATCTGGATAGGTGGACTTCTGGTATATTTTCTTTCCATCAGCGAATTAAAATTATTCGTATAAATATTCTTCCTCGTCTCCTGTACTTGATCCAAAATGTCCCCTTCTTTCCCTCGACTTTTTACCTTAAATCATGGAACAGAATGATAGGTTTTACTTGGGGTAAGGGACGCCCAGGAATAAGGTTATCCATCCTTAAGTTATTATTGGCCCAGGGAGGTTTTAATTTGCCAGACTTTAACCTATACGCAAGGGCATAATTTCTAAGAATTTTGATACTGTGGCTGGCGGGATCTTATGTCTCACCTTGGAAAACGATCAAATTTCACTTAAATGATCTATCTGATATTAATAGAATATTATTTTCCTCTAACGAGAGATCGGTGTCAGCCTAGGCCCTCATAAAGGTTGCCGCTCCGTTTTTTTAGACTGTGGAGGCATATGAGAAGGTCCCAACCAATTCTTACCATTTATGAGTACTGCAAGTTAATTTCCCAGGATGAAATTGTTGTCCCTATTCATATGGACAACACGTTTTCCACTTGGAGACAGATGGGATTATCCCATGTCTTCCAGTTTCTTTCTCCCCAAGGGATTCTTCCCTTTGAAAAACTAGTCACAATACAGCCTTCAGGACTCAGATTTGTTTAGATACTTCCAAGTCCGTAACCACATACTGCGAAACAGGCGCCTTCAGGTTAAAATGCCCTCCCCTCTTCCTGATTTATTAAAAGTATATAATGAAGCTACCAGAGGAAATTTGGGGACTCACATTATAGGACAACTTTACAGGGGGTTGAGGAGTGAGCTGTTCGAATCCCTGGCTTTAATCTTACAAGAATGGAATAGAGATTTGTCTCTAGAGGTTTCTCTTGAGGCTTGGTTGGGATCGGCACTACAAGCTATAAAGATTACATCATCTCCTCATTGGAGGGAATTTTCTTGGAAGTGCCGTTCCTGATTTTTCAGGGCTCCAGTGATTGTCCTAAAGTTTCTACCAGAAAAGTATGGGAGATGCTGAAGAGAGTGCGGGTGTCCTAGGACCTCATTGGGTCATGTGTTTTGGCTGTGCCCTTTGTTGATGCCCTTTTGGCTCTCCCTTCAGATAGAACTTTCCGGGATATTCAATGAGCCAGAGGAGTTAACGGCTGAGCAAATTATACTAGGGATCTTTCCAAACCACACTGCCCCATGGTAGAAGACACTCCTTCCGGTCTACCTTTTGGCACCTAAAAAAGCTATAACTCATAGGTGGATGTCAACTTTGATTCCTACGGTCCAAGAATAGAGAATTATCATGTCTGATATATACTGTTCAGAAAGTTCCAATGCTAAAATACAAAATAAGGGTCCATCTTACCTGTTGAAATGGCAGCAGTGGGTTCTTCACCAATCAACCATGGACCCCACCTTCTGCCCATAATTCTCCCCTTATTGTGGGTCGTCATACCAGAGTTTCTAACCTAGCAGGTAAGGGGTTGGGGGGGTTAGAGAGGGGTCAGATTGACCTGATTTCCTCTTATGCTTCACCTATATTATGAGGGGAAGGAATTCACAAATACACTCCTTTATACCTTGGTGATTATTTTGATACCTTTTAAAACTATTATTAATCCCCTTTCCTTGACATTAACTGGGGTGCAACATGGAGATGGACTACTTATATATCACTACCTGGTGTACTGATTTCATAGGACAACGTTTTATACCCTCAGATTAATGATTCTGCTGCAAAAATAATGATACTATTGTAAACATTTATAAATTAACTGCAACCCTTTTCTTACTTGCAATGTGTGAAACGAAAACTTAATAAAAAAATTAAAAAAAAAAAAACTTTTCCATCTGAAGGCATAGCACTTCCTGGTCAACTCCTTCCTGGATGCTTCCACTACTGTAAGTACATCCTCAGAGAGACCCAAAGCCTGTAACTTTAGCCGCTCAGGAACCAGGTTGTGAGGTGCAGGGATTGAAGGTCCGGATGGTGCATCTTCCCCTGTTGGACTGATATCAGGTCCAGGCGTGCTGGAAGACGCCTCGGGGGCCTCTTGCTGAGGCTGAGGAGATCTGGATACCAGAACTGGCAGGGCCAGTCTGGGGCTACCAGAATCACCTGCACCTTGTCCCTCCTCACCTTGAGAAGCACCCTGTGGATCAAGGAAAATGGAGGGAAGGCGAAGAGGAGGCCTGGGGTTCACAGCCTTGAGAAGACATCCCTTTGCAGCGAGCCCTGCTGAGGGGGGCAGGCATGAAACAGCCTCTTGGTGTTTTCCCTGGAGGCAAACCAGTCCACCAGCAGTTTGCCCCAGTGGGAGAACAGGCTGTAAGCTACCTCTGGATGGAGAGACCACTTGTGGGATGTCTCGCCTATGCGGCTGAGAGCATCCGCCAGTTGGTTTGAGGCTCCTGCCACGTGGATGGCTAGATCATCTGCCTCTAGTCGGCTCATGAGTGTCCAGATGTGGAGTGCTTCCCTGCACAGCAGCCAGGAGTGCATGTCACCCTGTTTGTTGAGGTAGTACATGGTCGTGGCATTGTCCATCTGGACTTGAACCACTTGACCCCAGAGCGGCTGAACGAAAGCTGACAGCACCAGTCTGACCACTCTGAGCTCCAGCAGGTTGATAAGGTATCAGGATTCCTTGGGGGTCCAGAACCCGTGGGCCCTGTTCCCCATGTGGGCTCCCCAGCCCATGAGAGGCATCGGTCGTGAGGGTGATAGCTGGCTTGGGGCGGACAAACGGGATCCCTTCCTGAAGATGATTCAGGACGGTCCACCATTGGAGAGCATCCCACATCTTCTGGGTCACAGTGATCAGCAGGTTGAAATGACTTTGGCGTTGAGTCCACTGGGTGGCCAGCTTCCACTGAAGGAGGCGCATATACCACCGGGCCCATCAAACCACAGTGGTACAAGCCGCCATGTACCTCAGAAGGCACAGAAAGTCCCAGGCAGGGTCCAAATGCCCAAACAGAAATGACTAGGCAAAGGAGGAGGTAACCTCTGTTCTGTCATCTGGGAGCCGGGCTCTGGCTCGGCAGGAATCGAGCTCTGCCCCAATGAAACAGATCATATGCAAAGGCACGAGCTCCAGTTTGGCCTCTTTGATAAGTAGGCCTAGCTGAGAGCAGGTTTGTAGGGCCAGATCCCTGGACCGCTCCACCTCTTGCTGGGTGGAACCCATTAAGAGCCAATCGTCGAGGTAGGGATAGACTGACCCCTTGACGCCTGAGGTGGGCTGCCACCACTGCGATGCACTTGAAGACCCATGGGGCCAATGACAGGCCGAATGGCGTGGCTCAGAACTGGCAGAGGGTTCCTCCTTCTCTGAAGCGGAGGAACCGCTGGTGAGACGTGTGGATTGGGACATGAAAAAATGCATCCTGGAGATCGAGTGACAGAACCACATGTTCTGCTCCACGAATGGAATGATCTGGGACAGAGTTACCATCTTGAAGGTGCGTGGCCTGAGAAACTGGTTCAGGTCATGTAGATCTAGAATGGGGCTTCAGCCCCCCCATCCTCTTCAGGACCAGGAAGTACCTGGAAATGAACCCTGGGTTGACTGGGGGATCAGTCACTTGGGTCACTGCCTCCTTAAGGAGGAGTTGGGCTAGGTCGTCTCTCAGTGTGGACTGATACCCTTTCCTCCCATGGGGTGCAGACTCCGCTGAGAGGATACTACTCGAATTCCAGAGGCAGACCCTGGCTGACTACTTCTAGAACCCACCTGTTCATGGTAACAGCAGACCAGGCAGGAAAAAAGTGGCCAAGCAGGCACCTCATGGGAGGACCCAGAGCTGGTGTGATGGAAACAGAGGTGGTAGCCCCTATCCCTTTACTGGGGAGGCATGGAGGAAGAGAGTCCAGATTGGAAATTGCCTGAACCCAACCTCCCTGTCTGTGGACCACTGGAGGCCCGGACTTGAGCTGAGGGAGCCAAGCCTGTGCCTGCTGTTGCCCACTGTGGAAGGAGGATTCATTGGACACAGGAGTAGGATGCCAAAATGGCTTTTTCTGCTGCTTCTTGGAGCCAGGGGCATCTTTCTGAGCAGAAGTAGCAGAGACCAAGGTTGCAATGGACTGCTCAATTTGCTGAAGGTGACCATCCACACCTGGGCCAAAGAGATCGGTAAAGCCCAGGAAAAGAACATCAGTGAGTTTGTGCTGGGTATCTGCCGTGAAGGTGGACAATCTTAGCCAGTCCCTGAGGTGTATAGCAACTGCAGCAGCCACCTAATGGGCGCATGAGTCCTCGAGGTCCAGGGCGGTCTGGAGTTGTTGCTCAGCAATGGCCAGACCCTGGTCAGGGACCTGCTTGACCGTGTCTGAAGGGCTGAATGGAGGTGTGGGAGATCCTTATCCAAAAAGCTCAGCAGGGCATGAGAAAAATGCGCCATGATGATGGTCGAGCTTGCCTGATTGAGGCCTAGGGAAGAGGCAGCACAGACCTTCCTGGCAGAGTGGTTACATTTTTTGGACACCTTGGCCAGAAGTCTATCCACGTCTGCTAAGCTTCCTGTGCACCTGAACACAGAAGCTGTCACCAAACCCTCCACACAGGGGCATTCTGTGAACCCCGAGAGGGACTCAATGGGCACTACATACTTGCAGGGTGCTGCCAATGCTCTAAAGCCAGACCAACAATGGCCTCGGCCATTGGGAAGGCTTCCATCGGGGTATCTCCCCTTAGGATATCTGTAAAGGGGTACTTCGCCCGTTTCTGGACAGGTTCCATGGGCATCTCTGTGGATTCGGAGATGAGGCGGAGAATTCCTAAGAAGGATAAAGGACCTTCTTCCGTTGACAGACTACCCACCGAATCGTCTAACAGACGAGAGTGAAGGTAGGAGTCATCAGAATCCGAATGATCCGGATAAACCGGCCGGCCACCAAGGTCCCCTTGAACATGCCTGGAACGGCCAGGCGGGAGGGTGACCGATAACCTGCGGGGAAAGCCCGGAACTGTTAGAGTTTCCTTCGAAGGAGCCCCTCCCATGGCTTGTTTAGGTGGCAGCTCCACCACAATCGATGGAGAGGTAGATTTTGGCCGAACTGGGGCAGGTTGTGCCAACTCCACAGGTGGAGAAACCAAGATAATCAGTGCCGGTTGAGCCAGCTTTGGACTAGAAGGCAAAAGCAAAGTAACGGCCAGTGTGGAAATCAAAACCAGTTTCTAGCTGGAGAATATCAGCTGTTGCCACATGAGATCTTCGTAGCATCAACGGAGTTTCCGTCGAAGCCTCTCCTCATCCGAGGAGGATGAAGATGAGTGTCGGTGTTGCCTTTTCTTTGAGCGCGTATGCACCTTCTTCGGCCTATCGGTCAAGTGACTCCAAGACCTTGACCTCAATCAGACTGGCCAACTGGGCCACTCAGGAGACACCAGGGGTACCAGCAATTTTCCCGGATCAGGGACCATTTTCTCGATGGGATTACCAGTTGGCTGGGTCTCCTCGTCGGGAACAGGTAGGACCGGAGTCCTAGAAAAAGTTGTCGGCTTTGTTGAGCGACAACAGATTGACCTGGTCGAGAGACCTCCACCATGTTGATCGAGACTTCAACCAGCTGACCAGATGGTAGAGCTGAGAAGCCAGCGGACAAAGTAGCAGTCTTGACCGAAGTTGAGACCGGAGATCCCTGAGACAGATTGCTCTCGATCCCAAGAACGTCTTCGCTGAGAAGAAGAATCTCTGGGTTCCTTGTCCTTTTTACAGGACTGGGAGACATGCGTGCCCGAAGGTCCCTTGCCCTTGGTGGGGAGAGACTGGCACATCTCCCGAAAGGAGCCCGAGAAGGTGGTGCCCAGACTGAGTGGAACAAAAATTGGCCAAGAGGAGAGCTCTGCAGCCCGAGTTGCCTCTTCCGCGAAGGCCTGCATTTGCTCCAACTGCTCGGTGGAGCCCGCAGCCACGGAGACTGCCCACTGGGCCTCCTTTGATTTCACCAGAGGATTCCATTTTTCGAGCCTGCCCAGCTCGAGACATGCGTGACAACTGTCGAGAATGTTTGGGTAAAATGCAAGACAAATCTCGCTGGCCCGAGTTTCATGGCCGATGTCCAGACAGTAAACGCATGCAGTATGCAGGTCTGTGCACATTTTCTGGACGCATGGGCACCAACAGAAACCGGGGGAAGATTTATCTTCCATGATCGAATAATAAAATTCACAATCGCTAGCTTGAACGAGCTTAATCTTCAGAGAGTCCAAAAGAAATGAAGCCATGGCCTACAAAACGTGGGAGAGGAGGCAACCTGAATCTTCCAGCGGAAAGGAAGACCTAGCATCATGGGGTGGAGCAGAGGATTATACCACCTGGGTGGGTGGGAGAAGCCAGCTTTAAGACCTTCTGGCAAGAATCAAATAGGAAAGGGACATGTCAAGCAATGTGGATGAACAACATAGCCACGTCCCTAGAACTTAGGGTTAGTACACAAAGACACCCAGTCTTTGTGAAAACCAAATATGGATCTTTACACATCAGAGCCTGTAGCTTGAAAATCCTTTGGGTAGAACCAACAGCAACTAAAAAGAGTACAGAGATGGCAGAGAAAAAAAGGGCTAAACGGATGAGGCTCAGGAAGTATAAGGAGACCCAAAAGGAGTAAGATAGGGAGATGTACTCAGAGTGTCTAAGGGAAGCGGGGAAGGCTGTTAGGCATGAAAAGGCGTGGACTGAGGAAGGATTAGAGCAGACAGTAAAGAGAGGGGACAAGACATTCTTCAGATACATTAGTGAAAGAATTAAAAACGGGGCAGGGGGAGATTGTGCAGCTTAAAGGGGAGAATGGAACATATAAGGAGGGGGACCTACAAAAGGCAGAAATACTGCATAAATACTTCTGTTCAGTATTCACTCTGGAAGGGAAGATGCAGGGACCACAACTGGGCAACCAACACAAAGGGGGTGGGGAGAGAAGAGGTGGACACCAGTCCATTCTCAGTGGAGTGTGTCCTGGAGGATCTCACACAACTGAAAGTGGACACAGCAATGGGGCCAGATGGCATACACCCAAGGATATTAAAGGAGCTGCAAAGAGCTAGCAGCACCTCTGGCAGCCATGTTCACAGAGTCACTCAACACAGGAGTAGTACCAGAGGACTGGAACAGGGTGCAGGTTGTCCCTCTATACAAAAGCAGGAGCAGGGAGGAGGCAGGGAACTATAGGCTAGTCAGCCTCACCTCAGTAGTGGGTAAGATCATGGAGGCATTGCTCAAGGAAAGAATAGTAGCACACCTAGAAGCCAACAGAGCCCATGATCCAAGGCAACATGGCTCCACAGCAGGAAGGTCATGTCAGACAAATCTGATAGACTTTCGACTGGGTGACTAAGGAAGTAAACTGGGGGTGGGGGTGGACGCCCTACCTCGATTTCAGCAAGGCCTTCGACACTGTCTCACACAGGAGGCTGGTTAACAAGATGGGTAGTCTGGGCATGGGGCATAAGGTAGTAAGCTGGGTTAGGAACGGACAAGAGGCAGAGGGTGGTGGTAAATGGGATCCAATCTGGGGAGGGGGGGTGACCAGTAGGGTACCCTCAGTGATCCGTCCTTGGGCCAGTCCTGTTTAATGTCATTAGTGACACTGCGGCAGGGCTGGAAGGAAAGGTCTGCCTGTTTGCAGATGACACCAAGATCTGCAACAGGGTGGATACCCCAGAAGGGGTGGAATTGATGAGGAGGGACCTGAGAAAGCTTGAAAATGCTCTGAAGTCTAGCAACTTAAGTTTAATTCGAAGAAGTGCAAAATCATGCATGTAGGATGAAGGAACCCTGAGGAGAGTTACAGGATGGGGGACAGTTGCTGACCATCACCAAGGAAGAAAGGTACCCAGGGATCATCATTTCTGATGACCTAAAGGTGTCCAAGCAGAGTACAAAGCTGCAGGGAGGGCCAGTGACATGCTGGGGTGCATAAGGAGAGGCATCACTAGCAGAAGGTGGGAGGTGGTAATGCCATTGTATAAAACACTAGTGAGGCCTTGCCTAGAGTACTGTGTGCAGTTCTGGAGGCCGCACCTTCACAAGGACATAAACGGTGGAGGCAGTCCAGAGAAGGGCAACTAAAATGGTACAGGCTTGCACCAGAAAACATGAGGAGAGACTAAACAACCTCAATATGTACTCGCTAGAAGAGAAGCGAGGAGGGAACATGATAGAAACATTCAAGAACCTTAAGGGCATAAACAAGGTGTAGGGGGAGACATCTTCCAATATAGGGGGAGTGCAAGAACAAGGGACATACTATGAAATTGGTAGGTGACAGACTAAGGGGAAATGTAAGGAAGTTTTTCTTCATGAAGGGGGTGGTGGACACATGGAATAGTCTGCCACAAGAGGTGGTGAGAGCAAGCACAGTGGAAGTATTTAAATATGCCTGGGATAGTCATAAGGGAACTTTATGGGTGGGACGCAAGTCATTGAGCAGACAGGGTCAGAGGACACAACTAGTGTAGGGCTCGTGGGCAGACTGGATGGGCCTTGCAGTCCTCATCTGTCAACAATTTATATGTTTTACTTTCCACAAGAGAACGCACAGGTTGCAACTCACGGCTGTGAGGCAGAGTGAGCTTTTCCAGCATGAAAATCTGGTCCCATGGAGGGATAGTATCCTAAATGGAGGGCTTCAAATATAGAATACACCACAAAAATGTGTGGGACACCTCCAGCTGGGCAACAGATTTGCCCTCAATAGGTTCATGGTACAGAGAGATGGTGGAAAGGTGCACCTTAAGGGAAGCGTACCCCAGGCCCAAATCCAAAAGGGACAGTAGGTACTCCAAAATCAAATTCACCGGACAGGTGACTGGATCTAGTTGGTAAGCAACGGCACAGAGAAAAGCGCTTCCACTTCAAGGCATAGGTGGTTCTTGTGGAGGGTTTCCTAGCAGCCACCAGGATTGCAGGGACCCTGGAAGGAACCCCAAAGCGGGCGATAGCCAAGTCTGCAGAAACCACGCATGCTGATGCAGGGACTGGAGGTCTGGATGGACCAGGGTGGCCTGTTCCTAAGAGAGCAAGCTAGTGCATGGGGGCAAGGGTACTGGAGGTTCTACTGCCAGCTGCTGGAGCAGGGGGAACCAAATCTGACATGGCCAATAAGGGGCTATGAAGATCATTGCTGCCTCCTCCAACTGAAGCTTGAGAAGAACCCTCTGCAGAAGCAGGAAGGGAGAGAAGGTGTACATTAACTTCCATTTCCAGGAGAGGGACAATGCATTGCAGCAGAAAACTCCAGGCCCTGGATTGAGCAAGCAGAAAAGTGGCAGTTTTGTGTGGAGTGGGGATGCAAAAAGTCCAACTCGGTGACCACACCCATCGAAGAGATCTTAGACCACAGGGGCAAAAGTTCCCACTCATGAGCCCTCAACCTGGACCGGATGAGATGGTCGGCCAGGACATCTTGGGCACCTGGAGCATGGACGATCAAGAGTTCCAGGTTGTGCTCAATGGCCCAGTACCAGATTCTCATTGCATCCAGACAAAGGGGATAAAAATGAGTGCCCCCCTGCTTGCTGATGTAGTATACTACAGACATGTCAGTCTGCACCAGCAGTGGACTGGGAAGAATGTGGGTCTGAAATGCCTGCAGGGTGTAAAGAATTGCCCACATTTCCAGCACACTGCTGTGGAGATGCTGCTCCCTTCTGACCAGGTCCCCTGGGTCTAGCAGCCGACCAAGCGAGCACCCCAGCCAAGACCAGAGCCATCTGTCAAGAGGCTCTGCTGAGGGGAACAGCCCAAAAGGGGACACCTCTCAGGAGATTGGCAGGGTTCTGACATCACTCTAATGTGCTCCTCACAAGATCAGAGACTGTTTCTAGCTGATCCAGGTCATCGGTGTGTTGGTCCCATTGAACCTGAAGGTTCCACTGGGGAACCCTCATATGCAAGCGGGCCAGACGAACCATGACTATGGCCACTGTCATGTGCCCCAACATGTGGAGGAGCCCTCTGGCAAAGATCCAATAACTGGAGGAGACTAGACAAGCCTGCTCTATTCAAGCAATCTGCCCTGTCCACTGGCAGGAAATCCCTGCCCTGGGAAGAGTCCAGAACCGCCTCAATATACTGGATGCGCTGGCATGGAGAGAGACAAGACTCTGGCAGGCTGACTATGATTCCCTAAGGCCTGGAAGAGCAGAAAGTTGCATTCCAAGATCTGCAGCAGTAGATCCCTGGATGGGGCTGTTAGCCAGTTGGCCACATAGGGAAGTATATAAAAGTCATCTCCTCAGAGTTGTGGCCACCACTGCCAGGTACTTGGTGTAAACCTGAGGTGCCGAAGAAAGGTCAAAAGGTTGGTCCTGGAACTGAAAATGGTCCTCCTGGAAACAGAAATGGGAGAAAGCAGTGGTGGATCGGGAAGACCTGGATATGAAAATAGGCATCCTGCATGCCCAGAGAGCAGAGCCAGTCCCCCTAGCAAAGGAGGGGGACCAGTCCCTGGAGGGTGATCATCCTGAACTGTTTGTACTCTATGTACAAGTTCAGGTGGCTGAGGTCCAGGATTGGCCTCAGATCCCCTGTCTTCTTGGGGATGAGGAAGAAGTGGGAGTAGAACCCCCTTCCCACTTTGAGCTGGAGGTATGGGCTCTTTGGCACTCTTCCACAGTAGAGCCTGAATCTTGTCCCAGATGAGGGCGAGGTCAGCAGAAGGGTAATGGGAGGGCAAGGCAGGGCTTAACCAAGGGGGTTCCAGATATTCTGTGGTGTGACCATGCTGTATAAGCTGCAACACCCATTAGTCTGTGGTCATGGCTCACCACCTGTCGAAGAAAAGGGAGAACCATCCCCCGACTGCCTCCCTCAAGAGCTCTGCTGTTTGGGATGGGGGTCGGGCAAGGAGTCAGGCAGTGGACTCGGGGTTGGGCAGAGTTGGCTATGGGTGCTTGTGGGGCTCTAGGAACAGCTACTGCAGCTGGAGAGGTTTGAGCCTTGCGCTTGAAGGGGCCCTTCACCTGCTGGCCCTTAGTAGGCTGGTGAGAGGACCAATGAAAAAACTGATGCTAGGCAGTCCAAGGCTGATATCAGTAGAGGGAATGAATAGATTTAAGTGTTTTCCAGACTCCTGGAGGTGGGAGATGTCTTTGGCATCTCCCCTCCCCCCCAAACAGGATGGAGACTGACAAAGGCATCCAAGATACTGGATTGAACAGCAGGAGTAAAGCCAGACACCCTAAACCATGAATGGTGATGAAGACAGATCCCTGTCGCCGTCCAACGCCCAGAGGCATCAACAGCATCATATGCCACCCACAGGACGCGAGTGCCCATATCCAATCCCAACTTTAAGAGTTGAGCCAGATAAGTTTTGGTGAGATCCTCTGGAAGATTCTGAACCAGATCCCTCACCTGATCCTGAGAGCATTCTGGTACTGTACATATGGGCCAAACAGTTCACAGCTCAAATGGCCACGGTGGCAGGGGTTTCCTTGCCCCACTGATCCAGCTGCCTAGACTCCCTGTCAGGAGGGTGGGTACTAAGGTGTTTGGGTCTCCGTGCAGTCATGGACTGCATTCATCACCACAGAGTCCACAAGAAGGGCTTGCCACCGCGCATAGTACAGGTGGTCAAGCTTCCTCTTAAGCAAGACATGCGGTGGAGGAAGGGTGGTTCCACGCCACCTTGGTAACATCCTCATATGAATCAATTAAATAAGGCACCACCAAGGGGAGGGTCTCCTTTTTCCACAGGTATGTGGCTAGGTGACAGCACTCCGGGTCCAGCTCCTCTGAGTCCCATCCCACGAGGAATTGGATAGGACGTATAATGTCAAGAAAGGTAGGGTTCATCAGGCGGGGGGTTTAGGGGCCTCACTAGCCTGGTCCTTCTGTTCACAAGAGCCCTCGGAGGACTCTGAAGAGGAAGAGCAGGAGTTGTCCCCCAATGATTTACTGTCAGGGACCGGCATAGCGGGGGCAGCGATCATCCAAATGCTGGCCGGAGTCCACACCAGAGGACTCCATGGTACAGGGGTTGCTAGGCCAGATCCTGAGGTGAGGGGTCCCAGGGAGGAGGAAAGGGAGAAGACCTCCTGGGTGTGCCCTTATTCTGCATGAAGGACCACCATGCAGTGAAAAGAGCATTATAATCCACCAGTAGGGGTGGATTATAGACTGGAGAATATGGGTACTGTGGAAGGGGGGTGCAGGTATGATGGCAGGGGAACTGGCATAGGGTATCCCGGGGTAGGTCCACTTGACTCTGGCTGTGGATCCTGAGAAGGACCAGGAGGCATCTGCTGCAGTGCTAGCTGAGGCTGAGGCGACAATGGTTATGGAGTCATCCACTGAGATGTTGTTGGGGCCGGCACCAGCCTAAGTGGCAAAGGCTGGTGACGGTCTGGAGAAGTGGCCAACGTTGGCACCAATGGTGAGGGAAGCGCCTGTGGGGAAGAAGGCACCTGAGGCAAGGGTAGAGATGACCACAATGCAGAGGAGGTGAGCACTTGCTCCAGATGATGCCTGGTAGGACTAACACCAGCCCCAGAGTCAGGAACCGACGAAGGCAACACCTTGGCCAGAGGGAGGCAACAGGCAAAGATCCGTCAATGGAGGTTCCAGCTCCGGCCCAGCCACCTGGCTGAGAGCCTGTGGGTGCTAAGGGTCTGAGCGTCAGGGGCTGAGAAGCAGAGGATGATGTCCACTGCCCAGAAGAGCCACTGCCCGAAACTGAGATGAGGGTGGGTGGCTGGACCACCAGCAGCCCATGGGAGGTAAGGGAGGTAAGGGCTGAGACAGATGGGGCTGACCCCCTGCGGGAAGAAGACCCATAGGCATTGGCCAGTCTGTACAGGGACCACAAGCACGAGGCTGACTGAGGACGGTCTCGGTGCTTGTGCTTTCCACTCGATTTCTTCTCTTCCTAGAAAGAAGCAGCAGCAGCCCCGGAGGATTGAGCCAGGGAGGTTGAGAACTTTTGGCATGTAGCTCCTCCTCCATCACAACCAAAGTACAGTTACATAGGAACTTACCGCAACAGTAGATCTTCGAAAGAGGTTCCTTCAGTAGGTCATCACATACAGGACTGGCGCCACTTGGCGTCTGGCTGCACAGCAGACTTTTCTAGCAATACCTGATGGGGGGACCGCCCACCCAACATCACGTGACTGTGTATAGTGGGCGGTCCCCACGCCCACCCTCTAGTTCTCCCACTGGAGCCAGGAAGAAGCCTTGCAGCAGGAGTGAACAGGAATTGGAGTCCCTGAAAAACATAAAAAGAGGGGAAGGAGGGAAGGAAAAATATGACCTACTGAAGGAACATCTCTCAAAGATCTGTTACTTAAGTTCCTACGTAACTGTCTTACCTTACTTTGAGAGGGTTCCTTCAGAAGGTCATCACATAGGACCGAGTTCCAAGCAGTCCCTCCAAGGAGAGACTGAGAGAAACTAGGGAGGAGGAAAACCAACTCCAACAGAACACTGAAGTTCAGGATGGACCCAGCCTAGGACAGAAGGCCTTGCAGGATGGCTAGGCCAAAGCCAGCCCTCTGCCTAGAAGCAATGTCCAGACTGTAGTGTTTGGTAAAGGTGTGGACAGAACTCCAAGTAGCGGCAGCACAAATGTCAGCCGTAGATACACACCGTAGGAAGGCTGCGGAGGCAGCCATGCCCCTAGTAGAATGACCTCTTATGGTACCCGGAAGAGGCTTATAGTACTTTTGGTAACAGTACTGAATGCAGTTGCCTAGCCATTTGGAGTGGCCCTGCTTAGAAACTGATTTGCCCCTCGATCTCAGGGCGAAAGAAACAAACTGCTCCATCATGTGAAGGAGTGCCTCACCTCTGTTAGAGGGGAAGGGATAATAAACCAGCAGCTCTACGGATTGGTTCAACATGGCTTCTGACACCACCTTGGAAAGAAACCTCGGATGCATTCTGAGGACCGCCCAGTCCCGATGGAAAATCGGGTATGGCTCCTTGCAGACTAGGGCTGAGGTGATGGCCACCAGAAAAAGCGCAGATCACAGCTCATAGCCAGTTTGAAAGGAGGAAGGGTGAGCTTTTCCAAGGTGAAGTTCGGCTGCAGATGGGTGTTTCAGATGGAGGATCCCTTTCAGAAAGGGATTTGAGACCTCCAACTGAGCCATGGGTTTACCATCCGCTAGCTCATGGTACACCGAGATACCAGAGATATGGACTTTTAAAGAAGAATAGGACAGACCGGAGTCCAATAAGTGAAGGAGGTATTCCATGACTTGGGGGGTGGAACAGGAGAAGGGGTTCCAACCCTTAGCAGCCGCGCAAACAGAAAACCACTTCCACTTCATAGCGTAAGTGGAACGGGTGGATGGTTTTCTGGCCTTGATGAGGACTTGAGCAACTCTGGAGGAGACCCCAAAGCAAGAAATTGCTATGTCTGCAGGAGCCACGGACGAAGATGCAGGATCCTGAGCCCCAGATGGACCAGATGGCCTTGATCCTGAGTCAGGAGGTCATGAGTCAGCGGAAGTGGAACCGGTGGTTCCCTGGAGAGCTGTTTTAACAGCTGGAACCAGATTTGTCTCGGCCAGAGAGGGGCGATGAGGATCATCCTTGCCCTCTCGGCTTAAGAGTTTGAGAAGAACCCTTTGTAGAATGGGAAACTGAGGGAAAGCATACAAGAACTTCCCTGTCCATAATAGAGACAATACGTCACTCCAGAAAGCACCTTGCTCTAAAGCGAGTGAGCAAAACGTGGGAAGTTTTGCGTTGAATTGGGAGGCGAAAAGTTCGATTTCCGGACGTCCCCAATTTTGGAAGATGGATTCCACCACTTCCTGATGCAGTTCCCATTCGTGGGCAAGGGTCCGAGTTCTGCTGAGGCTGTCCGCCAGGACGTTGAGAACGCCCGGAACGTACACGGCCACTAGGACCAGATGATGCTGGACTGCCCAGTTCCACACCCGGGTCGCCTCCCTGCATAGAGGGTATAACCGGGTTCCTCCTTGTTTGCTGACGTACCAAACTACAGACATATTGTCCATTTGCATCAGTAGTGTTCCCTTTGGAAGTAGGGTCCGAAAGGCCTGTAAGGCATACAGGACCGCCCTGAGCTCCAGAACACCGATGTGGAGAGAAGTCTCCAAGCCGGACCAAAGTCCTTGAGCTTGATGCTCCCCCAGGTGAGCTCCCCACCCCATATTCGAGGCATCCGTGGTGAAGGTAGCTGCTGGTGCAAGGTGTTGGAACAGAAATCCCAGGGAAAAATTGCAAGAATCTACCCACCATTGCAAATCCTTCTGAACCGCTAAAGAGACCAGGACCAGATGGTCCAGGTCATGCAGAAGCTGATCCCACTGCACCCGCAATGACCAATGAGTGATTCTCATGTGAAGCCTTGCCAGGGAAATGGTAGTGATGGAGGCCGCCATCAGGCCCAACAATCGAAGCCCCTCCCGAGCCAGGATGTTCCTGAGGGAGGCTACCTTGTAAGCCTGACAGACCAGGGTCTCCACCCTGTCTGGAGGAAGGAATGCTCTGCACTGGATGGTATCCAGAACTGCCCCAATAAACTGAAGCTTCTGGGCAGGGATGAGAGATGACTTGGGAATGTTGACGTGATCCCTAGTCAGCTGAATAGGTCCAAAGAAAGAACCTCCAACAAAAGGTCCCTGGATGGTGCTTAAATCAGCCAATCGTCCAGATAACAGAACACTGCAATACCCCTGTGGTGCAGAAAAGCCGCCATCACTGCAAGGCACTTGGTAAAGACCCGAGGTGCCGAAGACAGGCCAAAGGGAAGCGCCCAGAAGAACAGGTTACTCACCTGTAACAGTAGTTCTAGGAGTGGTATATGTTGTTCATCCACACTGTCTGGCATTGTCACTTTCCCCTTTAAATCTTGCTGGAAGTCTTCAAGCTGGCTCCTCCCACCCACCCGGGTGGTAAATACCTCAGCTCCACCCCTGACGCCAGATCTAGCCCGCTGGAAGCCAGGTTGTGCGCCTTAAGACGGGGAGGTCGGGTGGGTGCGTGTGGATGAACATATACCACTCCTAGAACTACTGTTACAGGTGAGTAACCTGTTCTTCTAGGAGCGTGGATATATTGTTCATCCACACTGTCTGGCAGACTCCTAGCAGTTCTCTGGGAGGAGGGAGGCAAGGCACACACCCCCTACTTAGGAAACAGAGATTGGAGAACAGAGGCCCCAAAACCAGCATCACGTCGTGACTCTAGGTCGATGTGGTAATGCGTAATAAAGGTGTTTGCTGACTTTCAGGTAGCAACCCGACAGATTTCCTGGATAGGGATGTCCCTGGAAGCAGCCACGGAAGCAGCAGTATGGCTGGTAGAATGAGCAGTTATCCCTTTGGGAGGCTCCTTGCCCACCAATTCATCACACAGACTTATGCATGATGTAATCCATCTTGCAATAGTCCGTTTAGCTGCAGGTCTGCCAGAAGCGGCTTCAGTGTAGGTGACAAACAGCTGGTGAACCTCTCCCCGATTTTCCGCAGTCTTCTCCTTATAGTAGGAGAAAGCATGCCTGAGGTCCAGAGTATGGAGCCTGTACTCTGCATCCGAGGTGTAGTTAGGGTAGTATACCAGCAGAGTCAACACCTGGTTGAGGTGAAACTCTGACGCCACCTTCGGAAGGAATTTCGGGTGGGGGCGCAGGACAACTTTGTCCCTGTGAAAGACCAGATAAGGCGAGTCCACCGAAAGCGCCTGGAGCTCCCCTGTCCTTCTGGCTAACGTGATAGCCACCAGGAAGGCAATCTTCCATGACAAGTGTGAGAGCTCACACTTGTGCATGGGTTCGAATGGCTTGCCCATGAGCTTTGCCAAAACCAGCAAAAGATCCCACGGAGGTGGAGGTTCACGCACCAGAGGGGATATGTGATCCAGGCCTTTGAAAAAGCGCCCAATCACCGTCTCCTGAGCCAACGTCGGCTGACCGGCCCACGCTCGGTAAGCAGAGATGGCTGCTAGGTGCACCCTAAGGGTCGATGACCAAAGACCCCCTTTGGAGAGGGACCAAAGGTAGTCTAGAATGTTAGCCACAGAGCAGGATAAGGGTCCAGGCTTTTTCCCTGACACCAAATGGAAAATCTTTTCCATTTGAAGGCATAACATTTCCTGGTCGATTCTTTTCGAGATGCTTCCACCACGGTGTAGACATCCTCAGAAAGACCCAAAGCCTGGAACTCTAGCCACTCAGGAACCAGGCTCTGAGGTGCAGGGATTGAAGGTCCGAGTGGAAGACCTTCCCCTGGTTCAGTGATATCAGGTTCGGCGTGTACACAGCCGCTCCGGGGCCCTGCAGCTGAGGCTGAGGAGATCTGGATACCAGAACTGGCGTGGCCAATCTGGGGCTACCAGAATCATCTTCGCCTTTGTCCCTCCTCACCTTGAGTAACACCTTGTGGATCAACGGAAATGGAAAGAAGGCGTAAAAGAGGCCTGGGGTCCACGGCCTCGAGAAGGCATCCCCCTGAAGCAAACCCCGCTGAGGTGGGCGGGCATGGTACAGCCTCAGCTTGGTGTTCTCCCTGGAGGCAAACAGGTCCACCAACGGTTTGCCTCAACGAGAGAACAGGTCGTAAGCTACCTCTGGATGGAGAGACCACTCGTGGGATGTCTGGCCTATGCGGCTGAGAGCATCCGCCAGTTGGTTCGCGACTCCTGCCACATGGATGGCTAGGAGATCCACCTCCAGCCGGCTGACGAAGGTCCAGATCCGGAGCGCCTCCTTGCACAGCAGACGGGAGTGCGTGCCGCCCTGTTTGTTGAGGTAGTACATGGTCGTGGTATTGTCCGTCTGGACTTGAACCACTTGACCCTGGAGCTGAGGAGCGAAAGCTGACAGTGCCAGTCTGACTGCTCTGAACTCCAGCAGGTTGATGTGGCATCGGGACTCCTCGGGGGTCCAGAACCCGTGGGCTCTGTTGTCCCCCATGTGTGCTCCCCAGCCAATGAGAGGCGCGTCGGTCGTAAGGACGACCGTCGGCTCGGGGTGGACAAATGGGACTCCTTCCTGCAAATGACTTGGGACGGTCCACCATTGGACAGTGTCCCACATCCTCTGGGTGACGGTGATTAGCTGGTCGAAGAGACCCTGACACTGAGACCACTGGGCAGCCAGCTCACATTGAAGGGGGCGCATGTGCAGTCTGGCCCAGTGGACCACTGAGGTGCATGCCGCCATGTAACCCAGGAGGTGCAGGAAGTCCCGGGCAGGGCGCAAGTGCCCAACCAGAAATGACTGGGCAAAGGAGGAGAGAACCTCCACCCTGTCCGCCGGGAGCCGAGCTCTGGCTTGACAAGAGTCGAGCTCTGCCCCGATGAAACCCATCACCTGAGAAGGTACGAGTTCTGATTTGGCCTCGTTGATCAGAAGGCCCAAGTGAGAGCAGGTTCAGAGGGTCAGGTCCCTGGACCTCTCCACCTCCTGAAGGGAGGAACCTGCTAGGAGCCAGTCGTCTAGATAGGGGTAAATACGAACCCTTGACGCCGTAGATGGGCTGCCACCACTGCGATGCATTTGGTGAAGACCCTTGGGGCCGATGACAGGCCGAACGGCATGGCTCTGAACTCGTACAGGGTCCCTTCAACCCTGAAGCGGAGGAACCGCTAATGGGACGGACGGATTGGGACATGGTAAAAAGCGTCCTGAAGACCCAGTGTACAGAACCACATGTTTCGCTCCAGGGATGGTATGATCTGGTTCAGAGTTACCATTCGGAAGGTGCGAGACCTGAGATACCGATTCAGGTCGTGGAGATCTAGAATGAGGCGCCAACCCTCCGTCCGCTTGGGCACCAGGAAATACCTGGAGACGAAGCCTGGGTCTGAAGGAGGATCCGGCACCGGGGCCACCGTCTCTTTGAGGAGGAGTAGCGCAATGTCGTCCCGAAGGGCAGACTGGGTGCCAACTGAGATCCTTTCCTCCCATGTGGCACGGGCTCGGCTGGGAGGGTACTGCTCGAACTCTAGAGGCAGACCCTGCCCGACCACTTCCAGAACCCACCTGTCCGAAGTGATACCAGACCAGGCGGAAAGGAAATGGCGGAGCCAGCCCCCCTCGGGAGGACCCAGAGCTGGCGTGATGGGTGCAGGGGAAGCCACCCCCGACCCGTCACTGTGCAGGCTTAGAGGAGGAGGAGGCACCTGGACCAGCACCTCGGCCTCCTTTGCGGGGCTGCTGGGGACCTTGCCTGGGCCTAGGGCGCCAAGCTTGAGCCTGCTGCTGTTGTTGACCTCCCTGGAAGGAGGGCTGTCTGACCGCAGGGGAAGAATGCCAAAAAGGTTTCTTCTTGCGCTTCTGCTGGTTCTTGCCTGAGAACCCTTAGCAGAAGTGGCATCTAAGGTGGCAGACTGCTCAATGCGCTGAAGATGACCTGCCACTCCCGGACCAAAGAGGTCAGTGCCAAGGAAGGGCATGTCAGCTAGCTTGTGCTGAGTATCCACGGGAAAGGAGAATAACCTCAGTCAAGCCCTGCGGCGAGAGGCTACCGCTGCCGCTAGTGAACGGGCACAGGAATCACCAATGTCCAGAGCTGTCTGGAGCTGTCTGGCAACAGCCCGGCCCTGGTCCCGGACCTGCTTGACCGTGGTCTGCATGTCTGCTGGGAGGTGAGGAAGAACTTCATCCAGCGACCCCAAAAGGGCATGAGAGAAGTGTGCCAAGATCACTACTGAGCTTGCCTGACGAAGGCCCAAGGATGATGCCGCATAGACCTTCCGGGCCGAGTGGTCCATAAGTTTGGACTCCTTGTCCGGAGGGTGGTCAGTATCCATGAGAGCTGCCCATTAGCCTGAATACTGAGGCCAGTCACTAGGCTTTCCGCCCGAGGGTGCTCAAGTAAACTAGAGACCCTGTAGGCACGTGCAGCCTTGTGGGCCATGCGGGCAGATGGAGCCGGGCAGGAGGCTGGACGCTGCCAGAGTTCCAGAGCCAGGCCAACTATGGCTTCGGCCACTGGAAAGGCCTCCGTCGGGGTCTCCCCCCCCCTCTTAAGAATATCCGTGAGGGGATATTCTGCCTTCTTCTGAATAGGCTGCAGAGGCATTCCTGTGGACTCTGAAATGAGTCGAAGGATGCCCTGGAAGGTGGAAGGCCCTTCTTCCAAGCCTGACACCGACAGCTCATCATGAGAATGAAGGCCGATATTATCCGAATCGGAGGAGTCCAGATACAAAGGCTTCCCAACTAAATCTCCCTCGATACGCCTATGGCGATCAGGGGTGACCGTAATCGACAGTTTGTGAGGAAGACCCGAAGACTGTTGGTCCTCTTTAGAGGGAACCCCTCCCAGGGGCTGTTTTGGTGGAGGTTCCACCAAAATTGGTGAGGAGCCTGCTGCTGGCCAAGCCGGAAGGCACACGGGAGCCCCCGAAGGGACTGGAGCCCTAGAAGCCGAAGAAGTCGGTGTCGGACGAAGAGGCTGAGGTCAAGTGATAGCCGGAACCGCTGGGGTAGCCGGCTTATGGCCTGTTAGCAGAAGTTGCTGCCACATAAGATCCTCACAGTGTCAACGGAGTTTCCGTCGAAGCCTCTCCTCATCAGAGGAGGATGAGGAACGGTGGAGGCGCCTCTTCCGGGAGTGTGTGTCCCTTCTTGGGTCTACCGACCGAAAAGGACTTACTCCTTGATCGAGACCGACGGCGTCTGCTCTGTCGGCCGGGGAAGCCGGACTCTGTGAAAACTGAGGTTCCGGCTCCTGGCCCTCGATCGGGATACCCGCAGGACGGGTTTCCTCATTGGGGAAAGAGAGAATAGGCATTCTCTCCAGAGAGTCGTCAACAACGGCTCAATCGGGTCGAGAGAAATCTCTGCCGGTTCAGCTGTGTCCTCAACTTCAGTGCCTTGTCCAGACGGAAGGTCTGAAAAACCGGCAGCCGAGGAGGCGATTGCGACCGTAGTCGAGACCCCTTGCTCCTGGAAGTCGGACCGCTCTCGGTCCTAGAAGTGTCTTCTTCGTCTAGAAGACGACTGTTTTGGATCCTTCATTTTGGATCGGGAGGAGTGCGAGCCCGAGGGCGCCTCACCCTTAGTAGGGAGAGACTGGCACAACTCCTGAAAGGATCCTGTGAAGGTGGAGCCCAAGTTGAGCGGCACAAAAACGCTTCGGTTGGCCAAAGCTTGGGCAGCTTCTTCCTCGAAGGCCGCCATCTGCTCGAGCTGCTCGGTGGATCCCGCAGCCGCAGAAACCGCCCACCTGGCCTCCTTCGATTTCACCGGTGGATTGCGAAGCTCCAGTCTCCCCAGCTTCAAGCGCGCCTGACGGTCCTCCAGAACGGTGGGATGGAAGGCAGAGCAAATAGTGCATTGCGAGGTGTCATGCACGGTACCGAGGCAATAAACGCACGAGAGGTGGGGGTCAGTGCGCGACATTTTTTGTCCACAAGGACACCGGCGAAACCCGGGAGATGACTTGTCATCCATGTCCGAAAAGTTCGGATCCGAGTCGTATACTCTTACAAGTTTCAAAGCGAGAAGATGCGGTGAAAACCGTCGATTAGACTCCAGGGCCTCAATCGCTGCAAAAAAACACGAGGGAACTTGTATCTTCCAGCGGAAAGGAAGATCTGGCGTCATGGGGTGGAGCCGAGGTATTTACCACCCAGGTGGGTGGGAGGAGCCAGCTTGAAGACTTCCGGCAAGATTTAAAGGGGAAGGGACAATGCCAGACAGTGTGGATGAACAACATATCCACGCTCCTAGAACTGGAAATATTCCCCATGGAAACAGAAATGCAGGAATCAGCGATGGCTGGGGAAAATAGGGATGTGCAGGTAAGCATCCTACATGTCCAAGGTGCAGAGCCAGTGGTTCCCCATCAGGAGAGGAAGAAGGCCCTGGCGCGTCAGCATCTGAAATGTTTTGTACTCGACGAACTGAGTTGACTAAAGTAGAGTATGGGTCTGAAGTCCCCGGTCTTTTTTGGAACCAGGAAGAAATTGGAATAAAACCCTTTTCCCCCTTTGCCTGAAGGGGACGCACTCGATTGCCTCCATGAGCAAGAACGAATTTACCTCCTCACGAATGAGGAGAGCCCGGCCCCGGGATTAAGAGGACTTCTGCGGTGTAGTTTCCTTTGGGGGATCTCCAGGAACTCTGTGTCAGGCGGACACCAGTTGCAGGACCCACTTGTCTGAGGTTACTTCCCAACTCCTGCGCGTGAACTCTTCGGGCCCCTGCTGCAGTGGCGGGACTTTCGGGAGGAGGTCCTCCTGAACGTCCGATTCTTGGAGGCAGGAGGGATGGCAGTACCCGTGGCCTTACGCTTCCCTTGGCGTCGTGCCGGAGTGTTCTTCCTTTGCCTCCAGGTCCTTTTCTGAAAGGGCTGCTTCTGTTGTTGGGAGCCTAACCGCTACATCAACCGAACAGATCTAAGGGCCACTCCCTTGTCCTGTAGTTCTGTTATGGCTTCTTTGGTGACCCCACCAAAAAAGAACTGAGCCACTAAAGGGGGCGTCCTGAATTCCGACTAGACTTCATTGGCGAGTACAGAAAGACGGAGCCAGGAGTGCCATCTAAGGGCAACGGCAGTTGCCGAGGTACGGGCCACTAAGTTGACGGAGTCGTAGTGGCTTGTAGAACATGCCTGCAGGAGATCTTGGAGAGGCAGAGATTCTTGGCAAGTTCCTCCTTTAAAGGCTAAGGGTCCATGGACTGGACCTTAGCCTCCAACCTGGCCATAGTCGCTTTTTGGTGGGACATCATGAGGGCCACATAACTGAGGGAACGAAGGGCGCATGTGGCCAACGAGTAGACTTTCTTCCCGAACTGGTCCATCAGCCTAGACTCCTTGTCCGGAGATGAAGCGCTCCTGTACTTGGGTGCTGTACAGCGGTCATAAGCTGCCGAAATAACAGTCAGCCTTGGGATGAGACTTCAAGAAAGGGGCATCCCTAGGCATCAGGTAGAGTCTGTCCGCCCGCTTAGGGACAGCCGGGATGGAATGAGGCATCTGCCAGATGGTGGTGGTCAGGTCTCGATGAGGTGCCATCCACGGGGGGGGGACAGGAATACAGGGCTGAGTCTCTAAGTCCAGGTGCTCCGCAAGTCTGTCTCATAAGATCCTTTTTCTCAGACTCCCAGTCAAAGAAGCCCCTTAAGACCCTCAAGAGGTCCGAAAATACAGGTTACTCACCTGTAACAGGAGTTCTAGGAATGGTATATGTTGTTCATCCACACTTATTGGCAGGTTCCTTGCCGCTTTAAATTTTGCCGGAAGGTCTTCAAGCTGGCTGCTCCCACCCACCCGGGTGGTAAAACTCTCGGCTCCGCCCCATGACGCCAGATCTGGCCCGCTGGAAGCTCAGGTGTCGCGTCAAGCCGAGGTCGGTGGAATGTGTGGATGAACAACATATACCATTCTTAGAACTCCTGTTACAGGTGAGTAACCTGTATTTCTAGGGACATGGATATGTTGTTCATCCACACTTATTGGCAGACTCCTAGCAGTTCTCCCGGAGGAGGGAGGCAAGGCGCACCCCAATACTTACTTGGGAAATAAGGACTGGAGAACCGAGGCCCCAAAACCAGCATCCCGGCGTGACTCAAGGTCGATGTGGTAATGGGTAATAAAGGTGTGTGCTGACTTCCAGGTAGCAGCCCTGCAGATTTCCTGGATAGGGACGTCCTGAAGCAGCCACCGATGCAGCAGTATGACGGGTAGAATGAGCTCTTATCCCTCTGGGAGGCTCCATGCCCGCCAACTTATAGCAGCAATCTATGCAGGAGGTGACCCACCTGCCTATCGTCCGCTTGGCTGCAGGTCTGCCAGGTGCGGCTTCAGCGTGGTGACAAACCGCTGGCGAACCTCTCCCAATTTCACCCGTGCACTCCTTATAATAGCGGCGCTTCTAGGGTCAGAGTATGGAGCCTATATTCGACCTCCGGTGTGATTGGGGTAGAACACCGCAGAGTCAGCACCTGGTTAAGGTGAAACTCCGACATCACCTTCGGAAGGAATTTCGGTTGGGGGCGCAGGACAACCTTGTCCCTGTGGAAGACCAGGTAAGGAAACTCGATGCAAAGAGCCTGGAGCTCTCCCATCCTTCTGGCTGACGTGATAGCCACCAAGAAGGCGGTCTTCCACGACAGGTGAGAGAGATCACACCTGTGCACTGGTTTGAATGGCTTGCCCATGAGCTTTGCCAGTACCAGCAGTAAATCACGGGGTGGAGTTTCGCTTATGGGAGGGAAATGTGATCAAGGCCTTGGCGCCCGACCACCTTCCTGCACCACTCCGACTGCTTCCCGACTCCGCGCCCGTGAAGCAGAGATGGCTGCCAGGTGCACCTTTAGGTGACGACCTAAGCCCTTGACTAGAAAGGACCATAAATAGTCTAAATGCTTGCCACAGAACAGGAGGAAGGGTCCAAGCCCTTGCCCTGACACCAAATGGAGAATCTCTTCCATTTGAAGGCGTAGCATTTTCTGGTCGACTCTCTATGGGACGCCTCAACAACATTGAGGACCTCGCGGAAAGACCCAAGGCCTGGAACTCTAGCCATTCAGGAACCAGGCGTCAGGTGCAGGGATTGAAGGTCCAGATGGAACACCTTCCCCTGATTGACTGAGAGCAGGTCCGGGCGAGCTGGAAGCTGCCTCGGGAGCCTGGAGCCGAGGCTGAGGAGATCTGGGTACCAGAACTGGCGGGGCCAGTCTGGGGCTATCAGGATCACCTGCGCCTTGTCCCTCCTTGCTTTGAGAAGCACCTTGTGAATCAAGGGAAATGGGGGAAAGGCGTAGAAGAGGCCCGGGGTCCACAGCCTCGAGAAGGCATCCCCCTGCAGCGAGCCCTGCTGAGGGGCGGGCATGAAACAGCTCAGCTTCTCCCTGGAGGCAAACAGGTCCACCTGAGGTGTGCCCCAGTGGGAGAACAGATCTTGTACTACCTCCGGCAGGAGAGACCATTCGTGAGATGCAGCCCCTATCCGCTCAGGGCATCGGCCAGGGTGTTGGAGGCTCCTGCCACATGAATGGCTAGGAGATCCGCCTCCAGGCTGCGCACGAGTGACCAAATGCGGAGAGCTTCCTTGCATAGAAGCATGGAGCGCGTCCCGCCCTGGCGGTTTAGGTAGTACATGGTCGTGGTATTGTCCGTCTGGACTCGGACCACTTGACCCCGGAGAAATGGAGCAAAGGCGGTGAGAGCTAGGCGGACCGCTCGGAGCTCCAGCAGGTTGATGTGGCATCGGGACTCCCGTGGGGACCAGAGGCCGTGCACTCTGTGTTCCCCCAGATGGGCACCCCAACCCATCAGAGAGGCATCGGTCGATAGAGAGACCGGCGGCTCGGGGCGGACAAACGGGATGCCCTCCTGCAAATGGAATGGAACAGTTCACCATTGGAGAGCGTTCCACATCTCCTGGGTCACTATCACTAGCTGGTCCAAAGGATCGCAGCGTTGTGACCACTGGCTGGCCAGTCCCCACTGAAGGGGGCGCATGTGCCAGCGGCCCAACGGACCACGCTGGTGCAGGCCGCCATGAGACTCAGGAGGCGCAGGAAGTCCCGGGCAGGGCGCGATTGCCCAACCAGAAATGACTGGGCAAAGGAGGCAAGAACCTCGGCCCTGTCCGCCGGGAGTCGTGCTCTGGCTCGAAGAGAGTCGAGCTCTGCCCCGATGAACAGGATCACCTGCTTTGGCTCGAGTTCCGACTTGGCCTCGTTGATGAGAAGGCCAACTCGAGAGCAAACCTGGAGGGCCAGATCTCTGGACCACTCCACCTCCCGTCTGGAGGAGGCTGCTATCAGCCAATCGTCCAGGTAAGGGTACACCCGGACCCCTCGGCGCCGCAGGAATGCTGTCACCACTGCCATGCATTTGGTGAAGACCCTGGGAGCTGGAGATAAGCCAAGGGCATGGCTCGGAACTCGAAGAGGGATCCCTCCGCTCAAAAGCGGAGGAATCTCCGATGTGACGGACGGATAGGGACGTGAAAGAACGCGTCCTGTAGGTCCAGAGTGCAGAACCACACGCCGTGTTCCAGAGATGGTATTATCTGCGCCAGAGTGACCATTCTGAAGGTTCGAGACCTTAGGAACTTGTTCAGGTCGTGTAGGTCGAGAATGGGGCGCCAGCCCCCCGTCCATTTCGGAACCAGGAAATACCTGGACACGAACCCCGGGTCTGAAGGGGGGTCCTCCACCTCCGTGATCACCTCCTTTTGGAGGAGGAGAGCGATGTCGGCTCGGCGAGCCGCCAGTGAGGCTGCGGACCCCGAGGCCCCCCGAGGTGAGACGGCTCTGAAGGGCGGGGCCTGCTTGAATTCCAGAGGTGGGCCTTTCCCACCACCTCCAGTACCCACCTGTCCGTGGTAACAGTGGACCAGGCGGAAAGGAAGTGTCTGAGCCGCCTCCCAACGGGGAAACCAGGAGTGAGGTGACTGGATGGGCGACACCCTCAGCCTGTCACTGGGCAGGCTTGGAGAGGGACCGCCGAGGAACCTCCTGGGCCTTTACCTCCCTGCTTCCTGTTGGAGGAAGCCGACGGCTTGGGCTTGGGATACCAAGGTCGAGCCTGCTGGCCCTGATGTTACTGGGCCGGGCGCGCCGCGGGCGCAGAAGGACGAAAGGGCTTAGGCTGTGGCTTGCGGCCTTTGTCCTTCTGAGCGGAAGAGACAGAGTCCAAGGTAGCATTGGACTTCTCGATCCTCTGCAGGTGACCTTCCACCCCAGGGCCGAAGAGGTCAGTCCCCAAAAAGGGAACATCCGCCAACTTGTGCTGGCTATCCGAAGTAAAGGTGGATATCCTCAGCCAAGCCCGATGACGCATGGCCATTGCGGCCGCCACAGACCTGGCACACGAGTCCCCGATGTCTAACGCAGTCTGGAGCTGCTGTTCAGCCACTGCCCTGCCCTGGTCCCGCACCTGCCTGACGGTAGTCTGCAGATCTGCGGGAAGATGAGGGACAACCTCATCCAGGGAGCCCAAAAGGGCGTGAGAAAAATGTGCCATGAGGACGGCTGAACTGGCCTGTCGAAGGCCGAGAGAGGACGCAGCATAGACTTTTCGCCTGGCATAATCCAATTTCTTGGATTCCTTGTCGGGAGGTTTGTCCACATCCCTGGCGTTCCCAGCACGCCGGAAAACGCTGTCGGTAACCAACCCCTCGGCCGAGGGGTGTTCAGAAAACCCGGACAGGGAACCGGTAGGGACCGCATACTTCCTGGCCAACCTGGCCGAAGGCGCAGGGCAGGAAGCAGGATGCTGCCAAAGTTCCAAGGCCGGACCCACTATGGCTTCGGCCACCGGAAAGGCCTCCGTAGGAGAATCCCCTCGGTCCAGAATATCCGTGAGGGGATACCTGGCCCGTTTAGAAACGGGTTCGAGCTTCATCCCGGTGGACTGAGATGAGTCGAAGCAACCCTAAGAAGGACGAAGGGCTATCGTCCATAAACTGTCCTCCCGAGGACTCCAAGTCTATGCGCTTGGAGAAGAGGGAGGAACCATCATCGGACTCAGAAGAGTCCTCAAAGAGCTGCCTCGGCCCTGAGCCACCCTCCACCTGCCGAGGTTTAATCGGGAGTGAGGGTGACCGACAGCCTATGGGGCAAACCCAAAGCCAACAGAGAATTTTTGGTCGGAGCCCCAACTAATGGCTGTGGGGGCGGAGGTTCCACCAGAATCGGTGGGGCAGCTGGAATTGGCCCAACAACCGGCTTGAGAACAGGCTCCTTGACTACAACGAGGGGTTGTTTCAGCTGCTCCGGTGACAGCCACTTAATGGCCGGGGAAGACGACTGGGTCGGCTTATTCCCGGTCAAAAGGAGCTGTTGCCACATAAGTTCCTCGTACCTTCGACGCAACTCTTGCGCTGAAGCCTCCTCGTCCGAGGAAAAGGAAGAGCGTCGGCGCCGCTTGCCGCAGTGCCGAGACCGAGACCGCCTCTGAGGCGGGATCGGTTGGACCGCGAGGATGTCCGAGACCGAGACCGAGAGTCTCGACTAGGCCGAGGAAGGCGAGGAGAAGTGTCGGAAATCAGCACTCCCCTCGGCTCGGACAATCCCACCGAAGGCTCCGGAACCGGAGGCACAGACGAGCAGACGGGATCCTCAACTCCCACCAGGGGAACCGGGAGAGGGATTCCCAGCTTCTCCAGCCGACAACCCGTCCAGATGGTAGAAAAATCTCAACCGCGTCGTGCGGAGTCTCGGCCAACTGGCCTGACGGGACACCGTGAAGCCAGTGGTCGAAAGGAGGGGTCGACCAAGCCGACTGCCCACAAGGGAGGGGATCTTTCCGGCCCAAGAGCGTGACGGAGACTTACTTTTGCTCTTTTGGACCTGGAAGAAGGTCCCGAAAAGTTGGACCCTCACCTTTGGTCGAGAGGGTCAGACAAAGCTCCTTAAAAGAAGCCGAGTAAGAGGCACCGAGAGGCGGACAAATGCACTGCACAGAGGCAAGCGGCCGCGCGCCGCCTCCCTCTTGAGGCGATAGTCTGCTCAAGTGATCTGCCGAGCCCGCCGACCGACACCAATCGGGCCTCTTTAGATTTCACTGGTGGAATTCTTTTCTCGGGGTGCCCAGTTGTAATCGGGCAGCACGGTCTTCAGGGACGTGGGCGAAAGGAGAGCACAAGTCGCAGGCCTGATTGGTGTAGCTCAAGGCCCAGGCAGTAGGCATGCGTGGAGTGCGGATCCGTCCTAGACATCTTCTGCTCCGGCAAGGGCACTCTCCAAACCGGGAGTCGACGTGTCCATCGCAGCCCCGAGGAGAAGACGACCAAGTCTTTTGCAAAAACTTTTCAGTTTCGAACTTTTCAAAGAATTAGGAACCAGTCTTAAGCGCAACGCGTTAAGGAGGGAACCTGAGCTTCCAAGCGGTAAGGAAGATCTGGTGTCATGGGGCGGAGCCGAGAGTTTTACCACCCGAGTGGGTGGGAGGAGCCAGCTTGAAGACCTTCCGGCAAGATTTAAAGCAGCAAGGAACCTGCTAATAAGTGTGGATGAACAACATATCCATGTCCCTAGAAAGGAAGGGTCCTCTGGTGGGGATTTCAGCGAGGTCATACCTTTTGTATCCTCAGGGTCCTCCAGATTCTCCTCCTCCAAGGAATCGTCCCTCCCTTCTGAGCTGTCTTCCGCCTCGACAGGATGACGTCTGGGGTCCTGAAGGGAAACGTCCTGTCGGTTCTTTCCCGAGACATGGACAGAAGAAACAGAGCTGCTCAGGGAAGGGGACCTGGGAAGCTGCGGTTGTGGGAGTCTAGCTTCCAGGTCTGTGACCAGCTCCAACTTGGCCCCATGCCACCATGACTGTATCAGAGTCTTGAAATCTGGAACCGCCGGGGTTGGGGGGGGTGGAGGAGCCGGTTGAGCTGGAGGAGGAGGAGGAGGATGGGCGACAGGTGGAGGATAGTAACCCTGGAGTCCCACGTAGTGGGAATACGGGTTAAATCCAGGGTAGAACTGCCCTAAATGACTCCTGTTCGGAGTGGAACCCCCCAGGTAGGGGTCCCCAGCATACCCAAAAGGGTAATGTGGGACAGTTCGGGGTTGGGTATAACTCCCCATCAGATCTGGCATTGGGGGAACCCACGTCAGACCCAATGTAGTGTAGACAAGAGGAGGTCCGGCGTTGGGACAGCCCACGTCAGAGTAACCTATGTCGGCACTGGTGCGACCCGATTCAGCCATGGAAGGGGATCTGGAGTTGTGACCGGACGAAGGGGCCCTGGCGCTTGGGCCGGAACCAGCGTCGGGGCCAAAGGTAAAGGCCGGTCAGCCGGTCCCAGTTGAGGGACTGCCGTTGGGACCACCGGCATCGGAGGAGGTGCTGGGACCCTGCCGGAAAGTGGAGAAGCAGCCTAAACAGTGAGGCCAGATGGCCGTGGAGGAGCCTCCAGATCCAGGACCCCTGCAGGGGTCCATGGAGATGACCCCACAACAAACTTGACAGAGTCGATGGGCTCTCCAATCCCGTCGCCAAGCACATCCGTGGGGGAATGAAAGGACGCGGGCATGGAAGGAAGAGGAGGGAGAGGGGCTTTCTTCTCCCAGGTCCCGACGCCGGGTGAGGCGCCGTTAGGCCCCGATGGGGAACTGAGCCCGACGGTCGCCTGGAAACGGACGGCTTAGCGAAAGTGGGGTTGGGTGAACAGGGTGGTGCCATGGTCGACTTATGCCCGGAGCCAGGCGACTGCCCCAGCCAGGGAGCAGACTTACCGGCTGCCGTGCGGTCCCTGGATGAGCCGAGGGCCGACTTATCAACCAAGGCAGCGCGATTGCAGGAGGAGCCGGCAACCAACTTATCCACCAGAGTCTTGTCAGATTTACCGTCAAGTTTCTTGGGCGGTAGCTGGGCCTTGCTCGTCACGAGGGCCTGGCGTCATCCGCGGAGCGAGCCCACTCCCTAGACTTCTCCTTATGCTTCTTAGAAGGGGAAGAATTTTCGGACGAGTCCCGGAGACTATCCATCTTTTTCTCCAAAGAGGACAGGTGGGCTTTTAGTAGGTGGGCCTGCAATGCCTGCTGTCTCCTTTTCTTTGTGGCCTGGTCGAAAGATTGGCACTCAGCAAGAGGAGTTTGGATGGTCCGGGTCTAGGCAGAGAACGCACTGCTGGTGACAGTCTTTGTGTGGATCTGTGTGCCACAAGACGAGCACTTCTTGGGTGAAGATATTAAGAAAAAAAAATTCTGAGAAGAAAATAGCGAGGTATACTACCAACGCGATAAACTTTCACGACGATCGCTAATGGAAGTCTGCAATGCGACTGACACGAGGCGACAGCGGGAAAGAACTGGAGGGTAGGCATGGGGACCGCCCACTATATAAAGTCACGCTGATGTCAGTCACGTGACGTCGGGTGGGTAGTCCCCCATCAGGTATTGCTAGAAAAGTCTGCCATGCGGTCAGTCCTATATGTAATGACCTACTGAAGGAACCCTCTCGAAGTAAGATCTTTCGTTTAAGCAGGCAGCTTTCTTAGGTCTTCAAATGGTGTCTCTGGGTGGCCTGGTTTAAGTCCTGGCAGGCCACGGTGTCATGGTCTGGACCTAAGCAGAGCAGGCAATAAGAGTGACCGTGCTTAGCGGGAATCTGCTTGCCACAGGCAGACTTCATTGGCTGATCAGGAGATGAGGTTTAAGAAAAAGAAACTTAGGAGAAAACAAAAAACACTAAAAAGTCGATGTTTTTGACTAAAAGAAGAAAAAAGCACAGGTTAAACATGACAAAATGGCAGTCGACTGTAGCTGGCTTACATGAAGGTCTGACGTGTGTGGGTTGATGGCGGGAAAGAACTCAGGTAGGTGTAGGGGACTGCCCCCTTTATAGAATAGGTGGAGGTCAGCATGCTGATGGCGGGGGGTCCCCATGACAGACTGCTGGCTTAAAGTTTTCCATGTGATCCTGGCGCCTGGCGGCTTCAGTCCTACCAGTGCTGCCTGGTGCAAGAGCCCCCTCTAAGTAAGATCTACTGTTCCAAAAATCTGCCCAAGGGTGGAACTGCCCATGAGGGTCCCCACTTACAGACAGAGGGACTCAAGGCCCAAGACCTTGACCTTCTAGAATCAGAGCCCGAGCGCCCCCCCCCCCAGTGATGCTGACAGCACTGGGGAGGGCCTCTTGCTCCAGGAGACCAAGGGTCTTACAGCAGATTACGCAGAGGGGGACAGTTTCTTCCCCTTCCAAAGGAAAGAACTCTAGGTTCAGTGGCACCAAGAACCAGGGAACAAGACTGCTCTTTTGTGCTTTCGGTAGGACTGCCCTTCCTTCCGACCAAAGGACCGCTTAATGGTCAGAACCCTTCCTAGACAAAATAAGTGGACTGGACATTGTCCCGCTGCTGAAACAGCCTGCCTGAGAAGGCTCCCTATTGTCGTCCTCCATGGCCATCGACCACAGACTTAAGGGCTGTGAAAAAGCTGACAAATGTTTTTGTAAGATCACTAAATTGATAAAAAATTACAAACTCTAGCTTTAACCACAAAAAACAGACAACTGAATGCTCTCATTGTACAGACATGAAGTTCTGACTCCTGGCAGGTGAGTGACACTGTCACTAATACACTCAATGGCAGGGAAAAAGGTAATGAGGCGGGTGAGGGCTGGTGCCAAGGTTAGCCATGCAGCTCGGGCCAGTCTTGCAGTGCCACTCATGTATTTAGCTTACCCAGACATCAGCCCTCCTGAAAAGCTTTGGTTCTCGCTGCGTCCTTGCGCCTCCTGCAAAGACCCACTAATGTAAATTAATGGTGAAGACCCACTAGTGTAAATTAATGGTGAAGGTGGATTCCTAGAAGATATTTGGCCTTGTTCTATGTGGCAGGAACTTTACTAGTAAACCGTCATAGAGTAGAGACAGGTAGGAAATAGAGAAGATAAGGCCTTTGGGGCCAAGCCCATTAAAAATGGTCCATCAAGCTTCATTTTGGAAACGAATAAAAACACAAATATATACCCTAAGTATAGTCACCTACATAGTGCCAGACAAATGGAATAACCTTCCACCTGGGCTGCTCTCCTGCTTGTCCCTTCCCCAATTCAAACAGTGCTTTAAAGAACTCTTTCCCCCACCCATATGCCAGTGCTTCTAAATTCAACCCTCTTACTCTAGTCCCCCCTCTACCCAAGCGTGGACATCCTCTTCCCCCTTCTCCAACCCCACCATACTACCCATCAGTTTTTCATTTATATCCTATTGTAATTACCTCATTTACAACTATAGTTAAATTGTTTCATGATAATCTTTGTAGGTATGTATACAATAGATACTGTGTATTGTAATACCTAACCTAGTTATGTTTCAAATAATCCACCATAGTTCTGTTGAACTGTGTCAGCATTTGTTAGCCAGGATTAATGTTCTCTAACTCTCAACCCGTTTCACAGATGTTCTTATGTTACTGGAAATGTATTTCCACGGGTCGCCACTGAAAAAGGGATAGTGCATCTCAGCGGGCCTACCTGGTCATCAAAATTCAAATAAACAAACTATTTGGACGGGGGGGTGCATTCCTTCATAGTGAAAATACAATTACACAAGAACTTACTGTAACAGCAGATCTCGGAGAGGAGCTCTTGCGGTTGGCAACACTGTTAGCACTAAACAGCCAGGCACTAGGATCATATGGAAAAATTCTAGCTAGCAATCTACAGCGGGGTACTGCCCCTGACGGCAGCACACTCACATTCACCTATGGTATAAAGGGGGCAGACCCCCCCCCACTCCAGTTCTCCCACCGAAGACCTGTGAGAAGGAGTGACAGGAGGAGGGGGCTTGTAAAGTGCTGACAGCAGTCTGTGGCTGTCACATTGTTGCCGGAGGCAGGCATGGTCGTGAAACAGGCTGTGGACAGGGTCATATTCCTGGTAGAGTGGACCCGAAGAACCCTGTGAATGGGGCTTGTTGTGGTGCCAAGAGCCAGACAAGAGGCAGTATGCAACCCCTTGCAAGTAACTTCAGATAAGCACCCAAGCACCTGCCATCTAGGTAATGAAGAATAGCCAGGACTGCCGAGAGAGCCTGAGCCAAAAGGGATAGGCTCTCAAGATGCTGTACGCAATCAGGGTATGGAGAAGTGTATCCCCTGATGAGAGATAGGGCTAACACACCATTAGTCCTTGGAACTCAGAAATGCTTTGATAAGTAGTAACAGCAATTCCAGACAGGAAAAAAAATACAGAAAATGTCCCACAGAAAAAGGCAGGAGACTCAACAGTGCCTTGGTCCTGCTTCCCACAGGGAATTAATAGGCGGGGATGGAAGAAAAATGGACCGATAACGAGGAAGAACCAAGGTGCAAGTCCAGTAGGGATAGGAAGTCATCCAAGAGCTGGTGGACTGGATGTAACAAAGGGTCCCCATCCCTTAGAAGTTGCCTATAGCAACAAAAGCTTCTACCTCAGAGTATATGGGTCTGGGAGACAGCAGGCTGGCCCCATCAGAAAACAATACATCATGGGGAAAGCCTCTAAGCGGGAGATGCCCATGTCAAATGGAGCCATGCAAGAAGGGAGAGGGACTGGAGAACCCAATGGAGCAAGGTGTCCCAGACCAGGAAGAACACAAAACAGAGGGGAGGAGTTGGAAGGTCCACTGCCCAATGATGCAGAGGGGACCATGCCTGGTGCAGTCAACACAGCATGACCATGGTCATTCCTGTCCTCTCCAGCTGTAGTTCAAGGGGATCCCTCTGGAGTAGCGGAAAAAGGAGGGGGGACCATAAGAGGGCCCTCTCCTTCCCAAGGAAGACACAAAATGCATCTTGCCAGAAACCCCTGGCCCAGGGATGGGCAAGCACCAACTGGGCAGGTCGGCATTGGATGGGACCAAAGATCTAAATCTAGATGTCCCCACTCATCAGTACAGACATGTGCATATGCCGCCTGCGTGCAGCCGAGAATGGCCTCCAGAATGACCTGAATGCCTGGCACCTGCACCATCGAGAGGTGAAGGCCATGCAGTATGGCCCACTCCCATGTCCGCCTGACCCTAAGGCAACAGTGAAGGGTGTACAGTACTGCCCACATTCGTGGCACCTAGATTTGTAGGAATAGCTCTATCCAGGATCGGATACACCAGCGGAAACTATCCTAGACTGGTTCTCAAAAACAGTAGCAGAAAAGGTCAGAGCCAAAAGGCTGGCCTTCAGGAAATAAGGGAATATGGCAGGATGAAGATAGGAAGGCATACCAAACTTCCCTAAGGGAAGCAGGGGAGGCAGTAAGGCAGGCAAAGGCCCAAACTGAGGAAACACTAGCACAAACAGTAAAAGAAGGTGACAAGACTTTCTATAGATACATTAGTGAAAGGAGAAAGCCCAGAGGGGGTACTGCCAAGATCAAAGGAGATAAGGGGGCGTGTGAGGAGGAGGACCATGTAAAAGCATCTATCCTAAATAGATACTTCTGCTCAGTATTTACTGAAGAGAGGGTAGGGCAGGGCCCACAGCTCTGCACCACTGACACAGGGGGTAAGGAGGTGAGCACTAGTCCCTTCACAAAAGAAAGGGTCCTACAAGAACTCGATAAGCTCAGGGTGCACAAGGCAATGGGACCCGATGGCATACATCCCAGGATACTAAAGGAGCTAAGGGTGGAGCTAGCAGAGCCATTATCAGAACAGTTTAGTGACTGAGCACAGGAGAGGTCCCAGAAGACTGAAGAAGGGTTCATGTGATCCCGCTCCACAAGAGTGGTAGCAGGGAGGAGGCAGGGAACTACAGACCAGGCAGTCTTACCTCAGTAGTGGGCAAGATTATGAAAGCACTCCTTAAGGAAAGGATAGTGCAACACCTGGAATCTATAGGAGAACAGGATCCAAGACAGCATGGGTTTACAAAAGGAAGGTCATGACAAACTAATCTCAGATGTCTTTGACTGGGTAACCAGAGTGGTGGACCAAGGGGGAGTAATTGATGTCACCTACCTTGACTTCAGCAAAGCTTTCGATACTGTTCCACACAGAAAATTGATTAATAAACTGGGTAGGCTCGGGGTGGGTCAGAAGTTGGTCAACCGGGTGGCAAACTGGTTGACGGGCAGAAAACAGAGTGGTAGTAAACAGTATACAAGCAGAAGAGATGCAAGTCACAAATGGGGTAACCTCAGGGATCAATCCTGGGGCCAGTTCTCTTCAATATGTTCAGTGACACTGCAGATGGACTGGAGGGTAAGGTTTGTCCGTTTGCAGATGACACCAAGATCTGCAACAGAGTAGATGATCCAGATGGGATGGGTAGAATGAGAAGAGATCTGGATAAACTAGCAAAATGGTTGGACGAGTGGCAACTGGGGTTTAATGCAAAGAAGTGCAAGATCATGCACATAGGGAAGAGAAACCCTGAAGCCACCTATAGGCTGGGAGGGGAGTTGCTGGCAGTCACAAGGGAAGAAAGAGACTTGGGCATCATTATCACTGATGACCTGAAATCATCCAAGCAGACCACTAAAGCAGTAGGTAAGGCTAGGGGGATGTTGGGGTGTATTAGTAGGGGTATCACAAGTCGGAAGAGGGAAGTAATACCACCTCTTTGCAAGAGACTAGTTAGGCCCCATCTGGAGTACTGCGTGCAGTACTGGCGGCCACACCTTCACAAGGACATTAACCAAACTGAGGCAGTCCAGAGAAGGGCAACCAAAATGGTGCAGGGACTGCATCAGAAAACATATATGAGGCCAGATTATCCGAGCTCAATATGTATACCCTAGAGCAAAGGAGGGAAAAAGGTGATATGATCGAAACATTCAAACACCTTAAGGGCATTAACAAGGTGAAAGAGTCTAACATGTTTCAATATAAGAAAAATAGCAGGACAAGAAGACACAGCATGGGATTAGAGGGAGGCCGTTTAAGGGGTAATGTGAGGAAGTTCTTTTTCACAGCAACAGTGGTGGATGCATGGAATGGCCTACCTCAGGAAGTGGTGGATATGAATACAGTGCAGGGCTTCAAGCAGGCATGGGATAGGCATAAGGGAGCAATACAGATGAGTATGAATAGATAGGCCATTGACAGAGCAAAGGCCGATGGCATATTTATAAGGTAGAAAAAGAAATGGGCAGACTGGATAGGCTTGCAGTCCTTATCTACCGTCAACTTCTAAAATTTAAAGGTCGGAGTGTCCCAACCTCCAATACCCCTTGGACCCACGGGGTCCACCACAGAAACTCATGGGGAACATAGCCAGTATACCATAGGGATTGCCATCGCCAAGAGGCTCAATGGCCACGGGAAGGAGCAAAGCAGGGAGCCAGCGGCTGGAGACAACTCTCCAAGCTACTTCTTTGGGTCTGCCCTGTCAGGAGAAAGAGCCGATCCCTACTGGAACCCCGTAATGCCGCAATATAGCAGAGCCAGTGGCATGAGGGCAGAAGGGAATTAGAATAGGTCACGATGACCCTCGGAGGAAGGAGCAACTGCAAAATGGAGTGTGGAACTTGAGCCAGACACGCCTTGGATGAGGCCATAAGGTACTGATTGGCAAGGCAGGGGGACATGAAGGATCCCTGCCATCTAAGGGCCATGGTCACCACTGCCCAGCATCTGGCGGGGACTCTGGGGTCCAAAGATAGGCCGAAGGGGATTCAAATGGCAGTGCTCTGCCGGAAAGAAAAGCCGGAAGAAACAGCAGGAGGCAGAAAAAAGCAAGATAGGTAGGAATGTGTCCAGTAGAGTAAGATCAGAGTATCAGACTCCTGGGAGGACCCATAATGGAAACCCCAGGATAGCCACCATGCGAAGGTGCTTGCACACCAGGGACTGGCGCAAAAGACAGGCCCCAAGATAGCCTGTGTCGCGCAGCCTCAACAGGAAGCGGGGGTAGAAACTGAACAACCTGTCCCCACAGAAAAGGCTCTATGGCACCTGTCCCATGGTGGGAGGACCCCCCCCAACTAAAGAAAGGTCCTCTCAAGGTGTCTGGGTGGCCACCTGAAAAAATGATAGAATGCAGCCCTGGGGTATCAACTGCAGAATTCACTCAAGAGTAGGAACTATCACCTATCCATCTGGGTGGAGGGCAAGGTGACCCCCTAACAACTCCACTAGCTTCCCTGGTGGAGGAAGAGGGTCGTGCCAGGAGTCAAGGGTTGGCGGAGAGCATGGGATCCACTACTGCCTTGACTCTGCAAGCTTTGGGGCTGTAGCTTGAGAGAGTGACTGGCGGGTTGTTGTGCCGAGCGAAAGAAAGACCAGTGCGCCCGGCACTGTTGGGTGTGGAAGAGGGGGTGCCCAGATCTCAGGACCCTGCCCAAATCCTGTAGAGAGGTGAGCATGTCCTAGAAATCACTGCCAAAAATAGCCAAGCCCCAGAACGGGACATCCATTCTGAACGTCCGGGGTGAAGTCAGACAATCTAAACCAGGCATGGCGTTGGAGACAAACAGCTGCCGCCATGCTCCGCGCTGAAGCATCCACAGTGTCATAGGCAGCCCGTAGGACGTGGAAGCTCACCTTGGAGGCAAAGCAGAATAACTGCTCTAATTGAGCCTTAGAGGAGGAGTCTGGGAGGGCTTCTAGAATGCCTGTTGCCTGGCCCAGGAGGAACAATTGATTGACCACCATGTGCGCCAAGTAAATTTTGGGCGCGGAGGGCTAGAGTAGAAGAGACGTACACCCATCAACTAGAGTGGTTTAACTGCCTAGACTCTGAATCTACAAGGGAGTCACCCAGATGCTTAGTTTTTATAGTTCTGATGTGGGCTACCATTAGGACAATGGAGTCAGCTTTATTGTGGGTCCCAAAATGGGGCCAGCCATCAGAGGTGTGGTACAGCCAATCTATCTTCTTAGGCAAGGGAGGGACAGACATCGGCTGCTGCCATATGTTGATAGTAATACTGTCATGAGGTGCCACAAGAGAGGGGGAGATCACCACTGAGGTAATCTCTGGGAGGCGCGGGTGCTCTGCCAAACTGCGTTCCTGAAGATCCTGCTCCTCAGTTTGCCAACCTTGCAATGTCTGAATGAGCCTCATCACCTCCAGAAAGGAACAATCTTCTGGGGGAGATTTTGGAGTCTATCTAATCCACATCTCCTCGGTAGAGGAGTGCGGGGGATCCTGGGGACTCGACAGAGTCAGACTCAACATCCTCAGAGTAGTCACAAGTGCGGTGTCAGGCATTGGGCTAGGATTGGGTTGGTACTGGCGCAAGCCCTAGCGTTGGGTGGGTCACTCTGGTAGAGGAGGAGACCTAGGAGTAGACTGAGGAGGATCCTGTGATGGTGCAATGGCTGATGGGTGTGCTGCCAAGGCTGCAGTCAAGCGCCAAGTGTACGCCCACCAGGAGTTTAATAAAGTGCCATAATCTGCCGGTGACAGGTGAGGAGATGCTGGCGGAAAACAGCACCCTGGCGTCAGCTAGGATGGCAGGTTAAGCATCAGTAACCATGGGAAGGACCCAATGGCAGTCCCGAGAGACCGGACGATGGCCAGAAGGGCACTGATGGGCAGGCTGGGGTTGCGCCCGATGGAGGCAGAGGGCTGGGCAATGGATCAAAAAGGTGGCCAGGGGCCGGGCCCAATGGCAGTTGCAAACTGGGCAAAGACCCGGCAGGTTCGAGTTTAGTACTGAAGGTGGCACCTGCAGACCCTTAAGGGGGTTTGGTCACAGCAGGATCAGAGAAGACACGTCCAAAGGAAGAGGACCATCTGGTCCAGGCATCAGGCAGTCTGGTGCTGGGAGAGAAGACCCTGGAACAGGGACCACCAGTGGCAGCTAACACAGGAGGCACCCGAGGAGGATTCCGTGGGCAAAGGCTGTGACCGCACAGGAGCGGGCGACAGCTGCCTCTGGTCCGAAGGACCATCTGACCCCAAAAAGGGAGCTGGTGAAGGCACCAGGCAGGCGTCAGTAGAGGTACTGAAGTCCCGAGAACTGGTCAAGCTCGTTGGTTGAGGATCCTGAGGGGTGAAGGTACTGGGCAACAAGGGTGGCAGAATGGAGAAAGGGTCCCACGAACCCACAGAGGCACCACCCAACACTGTAATCAGAGCGGGCAGCAGGGCCAGAGGCAGCCCAGAGGGAGAGAGGGTTGTCGTGGCTAGAGGGTCTGATGCCCCCATGGGGGGAGGACCCAACATTGGCCGCGGCCCCTGGAAGCGACCATGGCCTAGAGGCGAACCGTTCACGGTCCCGATGCTTATCCTGCTTGTGCTTCTTAGAAGTAGAGGTTCCCAGCGAGAAAAATGCACTCCAGGCCTGCAGCTCTTTTTCCATGGCAGCCGGTTTCTGCTGAAGAAGATAGTCTTCCAGGACCCTCTGGCCTTGTCTACGTGTGGCCTGGTTAAATTTCAGGCAAGCTTGGCAGGCTTCAGTTTCATGGTCTGGGCTTAGGCAGATAACACAGGAGGAATGGCCGTCCTTGTCCGGAATCTGTTTACCACAGGCACACTTGAATCTATGGGCCTCACTTGAAGTTGGCAAAGACATACAGCCAATGGTAAGAATGATAATATGCTAGCGAAAATAATAGAAAATAATTGAAAAATAAGAAAAAGTAATTTAGGAAAGGCAGTCGACTGAAGCAAGATTCCACTAGGTCCAATGAGTGCAAGTCAATGGCGGGAAAAGAATGGGGAGGGCTGGGAGACCGCCCCATTATACCACAGGGGGACGTGGTTCCCCGCTGTAGACTGCTAGCTAGAAGTCTTCTGCGTGGTCCTAGCGCCTGGCGGCTTAGTCTTACTGCAAGAGCCCCTTCAAAGGAAGATCTAAATCTAGGTAGTTGGAAATTATTTTCATTCATTGCCAAACATCAAACTAGACTGTCAGTTCTCCTGTTTCACCATCATGTCAAGAGAAGGAGCAGAGCTAGTGTCACAGTGTTTGTGGAAAATCGGGGGAAGAGGTTACCTTTTCAAGCTATGTATGCAGAATTATTTCTGCCCATTTTAACATCAGGTTCAAGTTTCCTAGGGTTAAGTCACTGAGCCAAGGCTCATTTGCAATGATGTCCCTACATACAAACTACTGTTCCATCATAAAACATTCAAATATGATACATAAATCACCATTAAAAAGCAGTAGAAAAACTTGATATATAATTTATGTACAACCAATTTAGTAAATAGTATATTCAATAAATTGATTAAATTAAGTGCTCAGAAATGTTTGTGAGCACATTCAAGGTAAATCTAGGGGTTATGATATTACATTATACCTTCCTTGCATGTGGCACTCACTGGGGGTAGTGACAAGAACAGATTACTCACCTGTTACAGTAGTTCTAAGAGTGGTATATGTTGTTCATCCACACTTCTTGGCATGTCCCTTTCCCCTTTAAATCTTGCCGGAAAGTCTTCAAGCTGGCTCCTCCCACCCACACGGGTGGTAAATACCTCGGCTCTGCCCCATGACGCCAGATCTTAGCCCGCTGGAAGCCAAGTTGTGCGCCTAAAGCCGGGGAGGTCGGGTGGGTGCATGTGGATGAACACATACCATTCCTAGAACTACTGTTACAGGTGAGTAACCTGTTCTAGGAGCGTGAATATGTTGTTCATCCACACTTTTTGGCAGACTCCAAGCACTTCTCCGGGAGAAGGGAGGCAAGGCGCACACCCCATACTTAGGAAAGAGAGTTGGAGAACCAAGGCCACAAAACCAGCATCCCGGCGTGACTCAAGGTCAGTGTGGTAGTGGGTAATGAAGGTGTTTGTTGACTTCCAGGTAGCAGCCCGACAGATTTCCTGGATAGGGATGTCCCTGGAAGCAGCCACCAATGCAGCAGTATGGTGGGTAGAATGAGCTCTTACCCCTCTGGGAGGCTCCTTGCCTGCAACTCATAGCACAGACATATGCACGATGTAATCCAACTTGCAATGGTCCATTTAGCTGCAGGTCTGCCAGAAGCGGCTTCAGCGTAGGTGACAAACAGCTGGCCAACCTCTCCATGAATTTCCACTGTTCTTTCCTTATAATAGGAGAGAGCGTGTCTCAGGTCCAGAGTATGGAGTCTGTACTCAGCGTCAGAGGTGCAGTAAGGGTACTATACTGGCAGAGTCAGCACCTGGTGAAGGTGCAACTCTGATACCACCTTCGGAAGGAATTTCGGATGGGGGCGCAGGACAACTTTGTCCCTGTGAAAGACCAGATAAGGAGAGTCCACCAAAAGCACCTGGAGCTCCCCTGTCCTTCTGGCTGATGTGATGGCCACTGGGAAGGCCGTCTTCCATGACAAGTGTGAGAGGTCACACTTGTGCATAGATTCGAATGGCTTGCCCATGAGCTTTGCCAAAACCAGCAACAGATCCCATGGAGGTGGAGGTTCACACACCGGAGGGGATATGTGATCCAGGCCTTTGAAGAAGTGTCCGACCACTGTCTCCTGCGCCAATGACAGCTGACCAGCCCGTGCCCGGTAAGCAGAAATGGCTGCCAGGTGCACCCCAAGGGTCGATGACCATAGACCCCCTTTGGAGAGAGACCAAAGATGGTCCAGAATGTTAGCCAAGGAGCAGGACAAGGGGTCCAGACCCTTACCCTGGCACCAAATGGAAAACCTTTTCCATTTGAAGGCATAACATTTCCTGGTCGATTCCTTATGAGATGCCTCCACCACGGTGTAGACATTCTCGGAAAGACCCAAAGCCTGGAACTCTAGCTGCTCAGGTACCAGGCTGTCGGGTGCAGGGATTGAGGGTGCAGATGAAATACCTTCCCCTGCTTCAGAGATATCAGGTCCAGGCGTGTACAGAGTCACTCTGGGGGCCTGCAGCTGAGGCTGAGAAGATCTGGGTACCAGAACTGGCATGGCAAGTCTGGGGCTACCAGGATCACCTTCGCCTTGTCCCTCTTCACCTTGAGTAACACCTTGTGGATCAAGGGAAATGGAGGAAAGGCGTAGAGGAGGCCTGGGGTCCACGGCCTCGAAAGGCATCCCCCTGCAGTGAGCCCTGCTGAGGGGGGTGGGCATGATACAGCCTCAGCTTGTTGTTTTCCCTGGAGGCAAACAGGTCCACCAACTGTCTGCCCCAACGGGATAACAGACTGTAAGCTACCTCTGGATGGAGAGACCACTCATGGGATGTCTGGCCTAGATGGCTGAGAGCATCCGCCAACTGGTTCGAGACTCCTGCCACATGAATGGCTAGGAGATCCACCTCCAACTGACTTACAAAGGTCCAGATGCCGAGCACCTCCTTGCACAGCAGACAGGAGTGCATGCCGCCCTGTTTGTTGAGGTAGTATATGGTCATGATAATGTCCGTCTGGACTTGAACCACTTGACCCCGGAGCTGAAAAGCGAAAGCTGACAGTGCCAGTCTGACTGCTCTGAGCTCCAACAGGTTGATTTGGCATCGGGACTCCTCAGGGGTCAGGAACCAGTGGGCCCTGTTGTCCCCCATGTGGGCTCCCCAGCCCATGAGAGAAGCATCGGTTGTAAGGACGACCGTTGGCTCAGGGTGGACAAACTGGATCCCTTCCTGCAACCGTTCCGGGGTGGTCCACCATTGGACAGCGTCCCACATCTTCTGGGTTACAGTGATCAGCTGGTCGAAATGACTGTGGTGCAGAGTCCACTGGGTGGCCAGCTCTCATTAGGGGGGGGCGCATGTGCCACCTGGCCCAACGGACCACTGAGGTGCACGCCGCCATGTAACCCAGAAGGCACATAAAGTCCCAGGCAGGGCGCAAGTGCCCAACCAGAAACGATAGGGTAAAGGAGGAAAGAACCTCCACCCCTGTCCGCCAGGAGCTGAGCTCTGCCCCAATGAAGCCCATCACTTGAGAGGGCACAAGTTCTGACTTGGCCTCGTTGATCAGGAGGCCAAGTTGGTAGCAGGTTTGGAGGGCCAGATCCCTGGACCTCTCCACTTCCTGAAGGGAGGAACGTGCCAAGAGCCAGTCGTAGAGAAAAGGATAGATTCGTACTCAGACGCCGAAGAGGGACTGCCACCACTGCAATGCACTTGGTGACGACCTGTGGGGACGATGACAGGCCAAATGGCATGGCTCAGAACTTGTACAGGGTCCCCTCGACCCTGAAGCAGAGGAACCGCTGGTGGGACGGACGGATTGGGACATGAAAGAACGCGTCCTGCAGATCCAGAGAACAGAACCACTTGTTTTACTCCAGGGATGGTATGATCTGGTTTAGAGTTACCATCCGGAAGGTGCAAGACCAGAGATATTGATTCAGGTTGTGGAGATCTAGGATGGGGCGCGCCAACCCTCCATCTGCTTGAGCACCAGGAAGTACCTGGACACGAAGCCTGGGTCTGTAGGAGGATCCCGCACTGGAGTTACCACCCTCTCTGCGGAGGAGCTGAGCTATGTCATCTCAGAGAGCCGACTGGGTGTGAGCTGAGATCCTTTCCTCCCGAGGGGCGTGGGCACGGCTGGGAGGGTACTGCTCTAACTCTAGAGGCAGTCCCTGACCAACCACTTCGAGAACCCACCTGTCCGAGGTGATATCAGACCAGGCGGAAAGAAAGTGATGGAGCCAGACCCCCACAGGAGGACCCAGAGCTGGCATGACGGGTGTAGAGATGGCAACCCCCCAACCTGTCACTGAGCAGGCTTAGAGGAAGAGGCTCTTGGACCAGTGCTTCTGCCTCCTTTACGGGGCTTTTGAGGACCCTGCTTGGGCCTTGGGCGCCAAGTTTGAGCCTGCTGCTGTTGCTGCTGGCCTCCTTGATACGAGGGTTGCCTGAACACAGGGGAAGAGTGCCGAAAAGGCTTCTTATGCTTCTGCTGGTTCTTGCCCGAAGAACCCTTTGCAGAAGTAGCATCCAAGGTGGCACTGGACTGCTCTATGCGCTGAAGGTGACCAGCCACTCCTGGACTGAACAGGTCGATGCCTAGGAAGGGCACGTCTGCCAACTTGTGCCGAGTACCCGCTATAAGGGAGGAAAGCCTCAGGCAAGCCCTGAGGCGAGTAGTCACTGCGGCTGCTAAAGAGCAGGCACAAGAATCCCCAATGTCCAGGGCCCTCTGGAGCTGCTGTTTTGCAACAGCATGGCCCTGATCACGAACTTGCTTCACTGTGTTCTGCATGTCCGCCGGGAGATGAGGGAGGACTTCGTCTAATGACCCAAGGAGGGCATGAGAGAAGTTTGCCGTTATAACAGCCGAGCTGGCCTGACGAAGGCTTAAGGAAGAGGCTGCACAGACCTTATGGGCGAAATGGCCATATTTTTGGACTCCTTGTCCGGGGGGTCGGTCAGTGTCGGCTGAGCTACCAGTACGCCTGAACACAGAAGTGGTCACCAGGCTCTGGGCCAAAAGATGTTCTGTGAACCCCGCCAGAGACCCCATGGGCACCGCGTACTTGTGGACCATGCAGGCAGACGGTGCTGGGCAGAAAGCTGGGCGCTGCCAAAGCTCAAGGACCAGACCAACAATGACTTCGGTCACTGGAAAGGCCTCCGTCGGGGTAGCCCCTTTATGAGGATATCCGTAAGAGGGTACTCCGCCTTCTTCTGGATGGACTCCAGGGGCATTCCGGTGGATTTGGAGATCAGGCAGAGAATGCCCTGAAAAGAGGAAGGGCCTTCCTCCAAACCCGCCAAGGACGACTCATCCCCAGGATGGGAGTGCAATCCGGTGGCGTCAGAGTCCAAAGAGTCGAGATACAACGGCTTCCCGCCTAGGTTACCCTCAATACGCTGAGGGCAATCAGGGATGACTAATTGACAGATGTCGGGGAAGCCCGGTGTCTGTATGGTCCTCTTTCAAGGGAGCCCCTCCCTGAGGCTGCTTAGGCGGTCGTTCCCCCAAAACCGGTGGAGTGACGGAGACAGGCCGAACCGGGATACGGGCCAGCCCCATGGGCGGGGGAACTGAAGACTTCCATTCTGGAGAGGTCTGCCTAGGAGGCAGAAGCCAAGTGATGGCCGGGGTGGCCGGCGGGGCTGGCTTCTGCCCAGACAAAATCAGCTGTTGCCATGTGAAATCTTCATAGCGTCGACAGAGTTTCTGCCGAAGCCTCTCCTCGTCCGAGGAGGATGAAGATCTCTGGCGACGCCTCTTTTGGCCGTTCAGCTGAAGGGGTTCTGAACCTCGATCGAGATAGAGGGAGTCAACCTGATCGATCGGAAGACACCAGAGTCGATGAAAACAGAGGGTCCGGAACAGTTTCCTCAATGGGGACTCCAGCGGGCTGGGTCTCCTCATCTGGAAAACTAAGGACCGAAGTCCATTCCAAGGAGCCATCGACCTGGGTCAGTGACAGAGGGTCGATTGGGTCGAGAGTAATCTCAGCCTCATCAGCCATTTCCTCAGTCCTCTGGCCAGGCGGGATGTCTGAAAAGCCGGCGGCCGAGGATGCATTCTCGACCGAGGCAGAGAACGTGTGCTCTCGGGATTCGGACCTTTCTCAGTCCCAAGAACGTCTTTGCTTAGAGGAAGACTTGAGATCCTTATCCCTCTTGCGAGGTCGGGAGGAGTGCAAACCCAAGGGTGCCTCACCCCTGGTGGGGAGAGACTGGCACAATTCCTTGAAGGAGCCTGTAAAGGTGGAGCCAAGGTAGAGCAGAACAAAAAAGCTTCGAGTGGCCGAAGCTTGAGCTGCTTCCTTCTCGAATGCCTTCATTTGCTCCAGCTGCTCGTCGGATCCCGCGGCCGTGGAAACCGCCCACCTCACCTCCTTCAATTTCACGGGTGGGTTCCTTTTCTCTGGTGTCCCCAGTTTTAGGCACACCTTGCGGTCATCCAGGACGTTGGGATGGAAGGCCAGGCAGAAAGTGCAAGACAAGGTGTCATGTCAGACAGCTAGGCAATAAATGCACATTAGGTGGGGATCGGTACGCGACATCTTCTGGCCGCAGGTACACCGGCAAAATCTGGGGGATGATTTATCCTCCATGTCCGATGCGCTACAACCTGAATAGCTAACTCGAACGCGTTTTAAGGTTAGTTTTGGTAAAAACCGACGCTTTGAATCCAGGGCCTACGAACTGCTGTAAGAGCATGAAGGAACCTGCATCTTCCAGTGGAAAGGAAGATCTGGCATCATGGGGTGGAGCTGAGGTATTTACCACCCAGGTGGGTGGGAGGAGTCAGCTTTAAGACTTTCCGGCAAGATTTAAAGGGGAAAGGGACATGCCGAGAAGTGTGGATGAACAACATATCCACGCTCCTAGAACCATGTTTCAATTTGTTTAGTAGTAGGGGCTTGGCTTGCCCACCAGCATAGCGGTAGCTTTACTGCCTGCATCGTGAACAACCCAGGATCAGAACTGATCTCGAGAGTCAGAGGCCAGCTTTGGGGGAGATGAGAGCATCCCAAGGACTGCTCTCCTCCTCAGGGGGAGGGCAAGTGTCTCGCTGGCATAGTACTGAACCCTTACAGAGGCCAGGGGTCAGACTGCTGGGGCAGTCTTTGGCTGGAAGGTGTGCCAGATGTCGGGTGTGTATGCCACCTACATCATTGCATGCCACACCTCCCCGGGGAGCAAACTGACCATCCCCAGCCTGCAGGATGATGCCTCCGCCTCACAGGCCCTGCACCTGCCTACTAGGCTTTCTTGTCACATCCATGCTCAACTCCTCCCGGGTTTACGAAGGGGCTGCAGGGGAGGCTCCACGATGGGGGGGGGTTGTAGATCGTGGGGCATGGAGGATGGGTCAGGAAAGACCCCATCCCAGCTCTAGTTTTGGATCTGTAATGATGATTTTTTTTTCCTTTTTTCCTGAGTGAGCCCACTTCCTGGGCTAAAGTTTAGATCATTATCTGCCAAAGTACAATCCCTAACCCAATCTCCCCAGTGGATGGAGAGAGTAATACTTACACACTCCTGGGATAGCAAGTTAAAGAGCCAGTGTAATGACAAGAAAAGTTAGACTGACAGGCACCTTCTGTACACCTGTTAGCATAACTAAGGGAACCACCAGACTTTTAAAACCAGTAAATTTGGATAAACAGATACATAAACAGAAAGGATTATTTTTCATGCATGCAAATATAAGAAGCTTTGTACCAGAGACTTAATTACAAGTTTTGTACTTGAACATAGCCCATATTTCATGATATTGTGGAGTCCTGGCTAAATAAGGTTGGGTGATTTAATAGGGATTGGAAATTACAGTATAATTTGACAGGATAGAAACAAGGGGAGGTGTCATATATTTAAAAGTTTTACCAGGAAGGCATACTGAGCGGTGCAATGCTCGATTCAGATGCATCCTGGGGTGGGCGAGTGGATAACAGAAGTACAACATAATACATGATAAAGAAGAGATCACATTGTCGAGTGATACACTGTGTACAAAATACCACCTTGTCTCTAGGCAGGGGAAACAATTAAAATACAAATGACTGACAGACTGCACTGAGGCTAAATGCAGCAGCATAGAAGTTAGGCAACAATATAATCATACATGCATTCATACATATAATCATTGACTGGGAGCAAAAAGTCATTGAGCGTCAAAACAAATGTGTTACTTCGAGAAAGAAAAGTGCAAATCCCAGCTGATGTCTGAAGTAGCAGGGATAGAAATAAATATTCTGGGGGAAAACTACTGCACTTAGTAGGTTGCTATAGGCCACCAACATTTTCTGCTTCTAAAACAGGGGATTTAACCAAATGCCCCACTGCCTTTTGTTGAGACCCATGAATTACTCCAGATGGGGGATTTCAATTTAGATTGGGGCAGTGAAAATCTTACCATCTGCGTAGTGTAGCTCTCTCATTAGGGTTACAGTAATTAATAAATGACCCTACATACATTTACCCTAAGTTTCCCTCTACTGCAACTATATTGGATCCAATTCTCATCAACGTTCCCCATATTTATAAATATGTAGGCACCATGGATGGCTTAAACAGTGACCACCATACCATAAGCTGTTTTATAGAGAAACTAAAAAAAAGGGATGTCTTAGAAAAATACATTACAGATCTATAAAACCTTTTGACTGTATATACCCAATGGCAGACTTGGACAGACAGAACTTGGAAAGATTGCACTTAATACCCGATTTAAACGACGTTTATGATTACCTTTTCTTGAAACTGAGTGCGGGCTATAATAAACATTTCCTGCTAAAACCCAGAAAAACAAAAGAATTCAGCAATGTGGTTCAATAATCAATCAACAGTTGAAGAGAGAAAAAGATAACCTATGGGAGTTAGCTGGTAAAGTGAGTAGCACAAAAAATTGGATTAAATACAGGACAGGCACTCAAGTATGTAAGGTGTGTCTTCATCCAATGCAGCCATGCCATAGCAAGCATTCCCAACCTTGGGGACAGAGGGCAAAAACTATGGCGCCCCCCCCCAAAGTGCCAGGATGATGGCCAGTGACCCTGCAAGGTCCACTCCACCACCTGTGGCACCCACTCACTCACTGGGGTAAGTAGTCAGGAAAGCTTGGGTTGGTGAGAGACGGGACTGTGGATTGCCATAAGAAGGGGAGGGGGGTACTCGGGTGAACAGCGGACAAACAAAGAACTGTGGGGGGTAGAGAATATGAATAACTCCATCATCCCTACCAAATTAGAAGCTTCTGTAAAGGAACCATAAAGCAGCATGGGGGATGATTATGGAGTTTAATGCATGCCTACTCTTTGAGCTGGAAGAAACTGCTTGTAAGAACAATGATGGGGAAGAGGCTTTATTGCTCCTGCATATCAAAGCAATACCACAAAAATTTTAATTACAATAAGCAAGATCAACAATGGGATAAGACGGGGACCTGCTGGGCTTGCATTTCAGTCAAGTATCCACAGTTGACAGTTACAACCATTTTTACAATAATGTTATTGTTTAAATATTTGTTTTAAAATACTGGAGACCCTGCAAACTCTGGCGTGAAAGTAAACATCAGGTTAAATCTCATCCCCATCTTTGTTTCAGACTGGAGAAAAGGTTAGTTTTTTGGTGGTTATTCACTTGACACCTCATATTGTTTGGGCTCATCCCTGATCCTGTACCTCCTGCATGCTACCTGCTCGTGACTCCTCTTAATTTTGGTGGTCCTCTACCAACCCCAAACCAGACTGGCCTGGCTACTCTGGACAACCCCCGTTTTTCAGCTTGGCCATGGCCTAGACCAAGAATTGGATGGAATAAATCAAGCTAGTGGCACCAGTACTGGGGAAGGGGCCATCTTCAGAGCACCCGTGAATGTAGGTAGCCATTGTTTAGCTGTGGCTACTTGAGGCAGCATCTCTCCTTATACAGTGGTAGCTGCACAAAAGTTGACCAGCAGCATTGTGTGGCACACAGTAACAACTGAATATGTGTTAGGCTACTGGTCAACTTTTGCACGTCTGCCAGTGTAGGTCACACCTAACTCCCCAGTGACAAAAGCATGTTCATGACCACCCTTGTCCCTAGGGGTTGTCAGGAGACATGTGGTTGATCACACCACCAGCGGCAGTTCCACAAGTTATTGTCCTGCTACCAGCTCTAGGGGTGACACTTCCAGACCACCAACCCCTGAGAGAAATGCATCTTTGTGGACACTTTCAGCCTACCTTGCAGGCCTCTGCTGCTGCAGGGAAGGCTAGGGACACAAACACTGCACTCTAGCATGCCAGAGTATTCACTTATAGCTTAATGCAGACAAGCTCAACTCAACATTTATTTATCTGATTAACCAGGAAAGTGGACTGGATCAAAGATCCATTTTCAGCCATGCCTGGGGAGGAGGGTAGTACAACAGGATCACAATACAACTATCCAGACAATATAACAGAACAGGTTAAATTAACATTGTGTACAAAGTGCAAATCATTGTTCAAAAACACTTGCATGATACGTACAGAATAAAATATATAATACCTTAACCTATATACAGTATATGCACAACTTAAGTATCAAAGCAACAACTTGCTGACTGAATATTTAGAATCACAGAAATCTAATGGCAGAAAAGGACCTTATCAGCCCATCGAGTCTGCACTTTTCCACTCCCTTACTCATCTCCACTTTTACGGGCCTTCCCTTCCCCCCCCACATCCCAATCTCATATGTCCGCCCCATGCCCTCATGAATCCCTATATCGTTTCAGCCCCCACAACCTCTTCTGGTAGTTTATTCAAGGTCTCCACTACTCTCTCTCCGTGAAGAATCACCCCCTCACATTGCCTTTATATCTTCCTCCTTCCAATTTTAGGCTATGCCCTCTAGTTTTAGCCGCCTACTTCCTTCTGAACAAGCTTCCCTCCTTTACCTTTTTGATCCCTTCACGTATTTAACAGTTTCAATCAAGTCCCCCCTCTCCCATCTAGTCTCAAAATGGGTACAGATTCAAATCCCTACACCTCTGTTCTTATGGTTTCCCCTGCATACTGTGCACCATCCTGCTTGCTCTTCTCTGGACTGTCTCCATCCCATCTATGTCCTTGCATAGGTGCAGTCTCCAGAACTGGACCCCGTACTCCAGGTGTGGCCTCACCATGGCCTTTTAGAGTTATCAGCACCTCCCTCCTTCTGCTAGTTATGCCCTTCCCAATGTATGCCAACATTCAATTTGCCTTCCCCACCACTCTGCTGCACTGCACCTTAAGGTAGCTTGATATTGCTTGATTCAACCTGACAAAACAGCCACAATCTCCTACTTGCCCAGCTTAGACTAGCAGGGCTGTCACCTAACTCGGTGAACTGGTTCAAAAGCTACTTAGACAACCACTCTCAAAGAGTAAGAATTGCTGGCACACACTCAGACCAAAGACCAGTCCAGTCCGGTGTCCCACAGGGCTCAATCTTGGGCCCCCTCCTTTTCAGACTTTTTCTGAACTCGCTGCCAGAATCCTGCCCTGAACAGATCCTACTCTACGCGGATGATGCTGTCATCCTGGCATCCCACCATGATCTCTAGTCCATCTACAAGGTAACCTCCAACAAGCCTTCTCTGCAGTCCAAAACTGGTTCACAAAACACAGACTTATATGTAACCAGAAAAAAAACAAAGGCCATGATCTTCTGCAGCTCCCAAAACAAACAAACAATATCAGCTCTCCATTAAAACCAAGCAAGGAATCACCCTTGAACCAGTTCATACCTTCAAATACCTCAGCCTCACCCTTGACTGTAATCTCTCCTATGTCCCACACATCAATAACGTGGCAAAGTAGCCAACACCAGGATGGGCCTACTAATCCAACATAGAAAACATCTAACCCCAGAAGCTCTGTCCATAGCTCCATCATCGGCATCACTGACCACAGTCTCATTATCTATGGATCTGCCACAACTTCATCTCTCAGGCGTGTTTCGACTTCCCTCAATCAAGCCTGCCGACTCATTACTGGTTCCCACCGTCTCACCCACACCTGTGACCTCTACTCCAAAACAGGCTGGCTGCAACTGAACAACCAAATCAAATACCAAACCTGCATCACTGCTAAGAAAATCATGATGGGAAAGGCACCACCAGGAGTCAGCACCTTCCTCAAACCCAAAATCACCAACCGCAACACTAGGAGCTCTAAGCCCCAAATCCTTCAAATTCCCCACTGCCACATGTCCCAAGGCCAAAGGTCATTTGCATACAGGGCTCAGAGTTGGCTGAATGAGCTCTCTAGTGACACCTCATCCACATCAACGCTTGGAGCATTCAAAAAAAGCTCCACCACTCCATAACTGGCACCTCCACTTGTGCTTGCACCCCATAACATCTTCATTCCCTACGCTGCTTCTGACCTTATAGTTGTCAGTTTCTGCCCTCTCTTCTTGCACTCACCTGTCCAATGCAACTTCTAATTGCACTTGCTCTGTGTCTGTCCTGACAAGGCCCCTCGGCTGCCTCACCCTGACCCTCTACACCTATGCCTTCCCCTACCCTCAGCCTTCTCCCCTTCTTGCCCTCTTCCTCCTATTGTTTCTTGAGTTACTTATCGCTCAGTCTGATTTTGTCAAGCAAAGTTACTGTCTAAAACCATGTACCTGTAACTGTTTTATGTTTTAGTGTCTGTTACCCTGTAACCAGCAGGATGTGGAACCTTTGTAAAAGAGCCTTGGCTCAAAGGTACTTTGTAATCCTAGACACAAATAAATAAAAAAAAAGTGTAATCCCCAGATCCCTTCTCCAGCTCTTTTTTTTTTTTTTATTTCCTCCCCTCCTAGAGTGTAAGCTGCTTGTCTCTAACCCCTCTAAGAAACATTTTTCTTTAAATTCACATCAAGCCCTGTCTTTATAAGTCAAACAGTTGAGGACCATATTTTATTACAGACCTTTTAGCAGTTTTTGTATTTATCTTAGGTTCGTGAAACAAGTTTAAGGAACTGACACGTAATAAATTCCTTAAACATATTAAACATTGCACAGTTTTTAAAACCACTTGATTCATCAGGCCAAAATGAAAGAGGCAGGACTGGATGCTATCTCTACAGACTCCAATCCCATTCCCTTTGCTGCACTGCTGCTATATTCCAGTTAACACCAAACATTGTATACAATATCCTCTTCCCAAACTAGGTACCTGCTTAAATGCCTGAAGGACCTCCTGTCTCTGGCTGAAGTGCCTGAAGAGTAGGTGGAGAGCACCAGAAATGAGTGGAGGGTAGTCATGCATCGTGAGGTGGAGCAGCACTCTGAGGAACGTCCTGCCTCCCTGGTCATCCAAATCCAACGGCGTGTTCTCTTCGCTAGAATACACAAGTGACAAGATCACTCAAAATACACATTGGGTGACCCACACAGCCTGTAACAGTCATGCGGGTGGCTCTTAAACCAAGTCCCTTACAGATCCAGATATCGGATTTCTGAAGAGTCCATTACATTTCAGCCTGACAAAACAGATCAGGTACAAATGATTTCAACAGTTTTAGGAATACCTATTCAGACTAGGCCATCTTTTTTTTCTTAAATCTAAAACACCGCATTGTTCGCGAAGACCCACAGACTTTAAAGAGCACCTTTTTCAGTCCCCTCCCACAAGTCCTTGTTGTAGCCTTGCCCTGCAGTAGTCAAGTGGTGCCCATTTTAAATTTTTTTTACTTCTGCCCTGTAAGTAGGGGAAGGGATCATAACTTGGTCCCAAGGAGTCCTGCTGCATGATCCTTCTCATTCCTGGTCACAGCACTAGCAGCCATCTGCACCCCCCCAAGTTTTTGTGATGACAGAGTCTGGATAGCTGGCCACGTGCTCCATAGCTACCTAACAGTAGTGTTGTTCAACATATTTACTGTTTTACTATGCTAGCGGTCCCTTTTATTCAAGTGAAAGCTACTGCTAGACTAACAAGTACCTTGTTAGTTGAGCAGTGGCTGTTAGGGTTACAACGTGTCCCTATTTTCGCAGGACAGTCCTGATTTGGGCAGCTGTGTCCTGCAAAAAGAACATGAAAAATACTACATGTCCTGATAGTATAGCAGGAAAAAATATTTTCTGAATTTCCTCTAAATGTTGCAAGACAATATACAGTAATACTTTAACTAAATTACGTTAAAATAAGAACCACTAGAAACTGCTAAAAAACTACAACATTTGGTCTTAATTCTGATTACAGAAAACAAGTCTGTTGCATTGGTCGAGATTACATATTGTCCTGCGAAAAATCATGTTTCAGTAAGACATGTCCCACTTTGGGCTTTTTAAAAGGTGGTAACCCTAGTGGCTGCGACTTGAATGAAATGAACCACTACAATATTAAAAACAGCATGTTAAACAAAAACAGGTTACTCACCTGTAACAGTAGTTCTAGGAGTGGTATACGTTGTTCATCCACACTGAGTGCGACATGTCCTTTCCTTTTAAGAATCTTGCCGGAAGGTCTTTAAGCTGGCTCCTCCCACCCACCTGGGTGGTATATGCTTCGTATCCACCCTTTGATCCCAGATCTTTGCCCGCTGGAAGTTAGGTAGTGCATCAAAGCTAGAAAGGTTGGGTGGGTTTGTGTGAAAAACCCACTCCTAGAAAGTAGTTACGTAAGAGCTTACTGTAACAGTAGATCTTCAGAGGACTGTCTCTTGCAGCAAATCATTACTTATGGGATTATCCACCAGGTAATGCTGTCACATGGCAGCTTCTTCCAGCAGTCTTCCATGAGGGCCACCCACATGACATCACTGCCTGTGGATGTGTACAAGAGTGGGTGGCCCCCAGTACCCTCTGTTCACTGTCTGCTTCTGCAAGCACGGCCTGAACTGAGGTAAACGAGGGCCACAAAAACAGAGAATGGCGATCCGACCCAACATCCTGAGTTGCAGATTCGAGGCAACAAAGCAGGGGATGGAGGACGGGGGACTTACTGCAAGAGACCGTACTCTGAAGATCTACTGTTACGGTAAGTTCTTACGTAACTGTACTATCTTCTACGGACTGGTCTCTTGCAGTAAGTCATTACCTACGGGAGATTATCAAGCAGTGAAATCCAAATGGGAGGAAAGGCAAGGCTGGAAGCTGGGCCAGAGGGCATGCCCAACGGTCAAGCCCGTGCAAAACCCAGATGTCCACGATTCCAAAGAAGCCAACTTCACAGGAAATATGTCAAATGCAACCACATCCGCTGTGGCAGACAGGCCAAAGGTGGGGAGGGCAACATGTATATTTAGTAGAAATGTCAACTCAAACCTCTTCCATGCAGGCAGACAGGTCAACAGTTAGGCAAAGACAACGGCATGAAATCGAAGAGATGTCAACTCAAACCACATCCGCTCAGGCATATAGGCGCAGAGGTGGGTGAGGACAGCATTCAGGATGCATGATGTAGAAAGAACTGTAGGTGGTCAGGCACAGTGATTCATCCTGACAAGGCAGATGTCTATAGGCTATGTCATAAAGTCAAATCCAGTAGAAAGACAAGTAGAGTGGATCAGAAAGCAGAAGGAGGAGCACTGGGGAAAAAACATCTCGGATGGTCAGAGGAAAGAACAACTGAAGGGCTGCAGCAGAGAAAGTAGCAGGAGTTCCAATCAGATCCGCATGGAGAAGCGAAGCATCCAGTCCAGGAGCAAGCCTCCAAGAAACTGTAAAGAGAACGTCATGCACCTCTGAGGCCTACAAGAGGCGTCGGGGGAACCCTGAAAAGTGGTCTAAGGCACAGAAGTGAGTCCTGCCCCGCATGAGGGACAGGCATGCTGTGGAGGGGCAGACTGAGCCTTCCCCTTGCGACCCTACCGCGGTCCCAAGAGGCACCCTGGTAGGGATGCTTGGCATGAGACGGCCCACCCGTGGGGGCATAGGGGTGGGACCTGGGGCATGATAGAGGTACTGAACAGACCAGAGAGTATGCCCAGAAGCCTGAATGGAATCCAGGATGGACTATACAGCAGGTGCCCAGATGAAGGGGCATCGGCCACTGATAGCTGGACGTTGGGCTGCAAACCCGAAACCCGAAGCCATGTGAAGCATCAAAGGGCGACGCCGGAGGCCGAGAGGCTGGCCGATGAGTCAACTGCATTGAAGCACACATGGAGCAGGTGACAGGAAAGGGAGGGCATGGCAGACAGCGGCTGAGCTGATCAGGGGCACAAGGGGCAGGATGAGACCAAATACGAGACTGCGTTAGCTGCGTGGAATCAAAGCGGGACAACCATGGCAGGCCTCAGGAGCGTCAAGGTAGGCAGTCATGTACCGACAAGAGAGGTCCTCCTGATCCACAGCAAGGAAGCCAAAAGCGTGCTGGATCTGCAGCGTGAGCTCAGTGAAGGAGAGATCTGGGAGAGATGAGGGTTTAAGGGGTTCAGGCAGTGTGGCCTCCAAAATGGGGGACACGGACAGGGGGGATCCAAGGTCCCCATGGTCCGAGAGGTCCCACCAGGAACATCCCCCATCCGGGAATCTCCAGAAAAGGAATCCACATAAATGGGAGGGAGAGACCAGGTGGGAAGCGCCAGATCCGCACACAAGCACCCAGGCGGAGGAGAGGGTGAACGGGGTGAGGCCAGACCCTGGCCCATGGATGGTAGGACCTTCAGCAGAATGCGGGCGATGCCCCAGCACTTGTGACTGGGAGAGGTCCAGAAACAGAGGGCACCCAAGGGTGGTGCTAGGAGGAGGATGAGCCATCCCAGGAACCATTGACACCGAACAGCAGGGGAAGGCACTCCCGACCCCTGTGGTGTGGGACTGGCAAAGGGGTAAGGGACTCAGGGTTGGGTCCTCTCAGCAAGGCTGAAGGCCTGGGAAAAGTCACGTCCAAAGGGCACAAAATGGGTGCCGGGGTGGGGAGACAACCCCAGGATGCTGAAACAATGTGCTGGGGCGACTGGGTGGGGGACACAGGGCAAAGCCCGAGCAGGGATGTCCCGGGGTGGGAAGGAAGAGAGGCCCTCCGTCTACGGTGGAATCATCCCCATCGACAAGTGACCAGAAACAAGCCTCTCCGTCAATGGTGGAAGCTGTCCAGTCAACGAAGCATGCAAAACACGCCGTTCCATTGACAGGAGAGGCATCTCCGTCGATGAGGTGTGTCCCATCGATTGAGAATAAGTCTCCATCGATGACAGAACAGTGTCATGTCCCTTCGTGGGGAGAAGACCTTCCGTCGACCAGGGAGAGCAAAGAACACATGTCATTGATGGGGGAAGCATCCCTGTTGACGAGAAACGTTCTGTTGATGGGGCAACACAGCCAGTAGACGGTAGATGTTCAGAAACAAGCTCTATCAATGGGATGAAGCCCAGCAGGCTCAGTCAATGGGGGGGAGAAGCCAGACGATGAAGAATGCTCAGTTGACAATGGAGAAGCCACTGCCGATTGAATAAGGCGGAGGGAGTGTGAGAAGTGTGAATCCTGCTCTCTCCTATGACTGGAACAAGTGCCCTTGACCAGAGAGCCTTTAAAGCACCCCCCCAAAGATTCGTTCCGGCCTGGCTGGATGATCAGCCATGAGCAAGTCCCAAGGCCCAGCAACAGAGACTGGGCCAGGGAGCAGCAGGGGGGCTGTGAGCAAAGAGGGCTGGGGACACTGTGAGGAGCACAGACCCGGCCTAGTGAAAGTAAACGAGCCAGGGCCTGGGAGTGTGCCACAGGCCAAGCAGAGAGAAGTAAAATCAGACTGGGCTGTTAGCAGCCCTAGTTAGTCCGCAGACACAGCAAGAGTGCCTGGGCCAGGGAGCAGCAGGTGTACCAGTAGCTCTAATGGGACATCAGGCCTGTTGTAGAAAAAGAGTCCAGGGGTACTGTGAGTAGGTTACAGGCCCGGAACAGCAGGTAGAACAATCAGTTCAAGTTTGAGTCGAAGACTGCAACCCAGGCGGTCAGGAGAGCTGACTGTGTGAGCTGAAGCCGGCAGGAAAATGAACAGAGGGTACTGGGGGCCACCCACTCATACACATCCACAAGAAGTGATGTCGTGTGGGCGGCCCCCAAAGACGACTGCTGGAAAAAGCTGCCATGTGACAGCGCCACCTGGTGGATACTCCCATAAGTAATGACTTACTGCAACAGACCAGTCTGTAGAAAACCTACTGTTACAAGTGAGTAAACTGTTTTTCTAGGACCATGAATATGTTGTTCTATCTACACTGTCTGGCAGACTCTTAAGTAGTTCTCCGGGAGGGAGGGAGGCAAGGCGCACACCCTCTCTATACTTACTTGGGGAACAGATTGGAAAACTGAGGCCCCAAAAACCAGCATGCCAGCGGGACTCTACGTCGATGTGGTAGTGAGTAATGAAGGTGTTTTCTGTCTTCCCGGCAGCAGCCCTGCAGATTTCCTGGATAGTGATGTCCTGGAAAGCAGCCACCGACGCAGCAGTATGGCTGGTAGAATGAGCTCTTCATTCCTCTGGGAGGCTCCTTGCCTGCCAACTGGTAGCAGAAATCAATGCAGGATGTAATCCATCTGCCAATCATCCACTTTGCTACAGGTATGCCTGATGCGACTTCAGCATATGTGACAAACAGTTGGCAAACCTCTCCCCGAACTTCCCCCATTCACTCCTTATAAGAAGACAGCACTCGTCTCATGTCAAAAGTATGGTGCATGTACTCTGCATCTGAGGTGTAGTTCAGATAGAACACTGGCAGAGTTAACACCTGGTTAAGGTAAAACTCAGACACCACCTTCAGGAGGCATTTCGGGTGGGGGCGCAGGACTACCTTGTCCCTGTGGAAGACCAGGTAAGGAGATTCCACCGAGAGCCTTCCACAACAGATGCGACATCTCACCTGTGCATCGGTTCGAATGGCTTGCCCAAGAGCTTTGCCAGTACAACCAGGAAATCCCACAGAGGTGGTGGAGGTTCATGCACTATAAAGGATATGTGGTCAAGGCCTTTGAAGAAATGCCAGACCACCTTCTCCTGTGCCACAGTCTGCTGACTGGCCCATGCCCTATAAGCTGAGATGGTTGCTAGGTGCACCTTAAGGATCGTGGACTAAACACCACCCTTGGACAACGACCAAACGTAGTCAAGTATACTAGGCACTGGACAGGACAATGGGTCTAAACCCTTGCCCTGACACCAAATGGAAAACCTTTTCCACTTTAAGTCATAGTACCTCCTGGTCGACTTGTTTCTGGATACTTACACTACTGTGAGAGTACATCCTCAGAGACCCAAAGCCTGGAACTCTAGCTGCTCAGGAACCAGGCTGTCAGATGCAGGGATTGAAGGTCTGGATGGAATACTTTCCCCCAACTGACTGATAACAGGTCTGGGTGTACTGCAAGACGCCCCAGAGCTGAGGCTGAGGCAATCTGGATACCAGAACTGGCGGGGCCAGTCTGGGGCTAGCAGGATCACCTGTGCCTTGTCCCTCCTGACCTTGAGGATCACGGGTACTGGAGGGAAGACTTACAAGAGGCCTGGGGTCCATGGCCTCAAAAAGGCATTCCCCTGCAGTGAGGCCTGCTGAGGGGGCGAGCATGGAACAGCCTCAGCTTTTTGTTCTCCCTGGAGGCAAACAGATCCACCCGAGGTTTGTGCCAGTGGGAGAACAGGCTGTATACTACCGCTGGATGGAGAGACCACTCATGGGATGTCTCGCCCACGTGGCTGACAGCATCCGCCAGTTGGTTTGAGGCTCCTGCCACATGGATGGCTGGGAGATGTGCCTCCAGGCAGCTCACGAGAGTCCAGATCCAGAGCACGTCACTGCGCAACAGCCTGAAGTGTGTGCTGCCCCGTTTGTTGAGATAGTGCATGGTCTTGGTATTGTTTGTCTTGACTTGCACCTCTTGACCCCGCAGGAGCGGAGCGAATGCAGACAGTGCCACTCTGACTGCTCTGAGCTCTAACAGGCTGATATATCAGGATTCCTCAGGGGTCCAGAACCTGTGGGCTCTGTGATTCCTCATGTGGGCACCCCAGCCCATGAGAGAGGCATCGGACATGAGGATGACAGTCAGCTTGGGACAGACAAACAGGATCCCTTCCTGCAGATGAGCTAGGACAGTCCACCATTACAGAGCATCTCACATAGTCTGGGTCACTGTGACCAGCTGGTAGAATTGGCTGACGCTCCCATTGAAAGGGGAGGGGCATACGCAGGGGTCAACCTTAACTTTTTTTGCAGTAGCCAGCCAGCCCAAGTTGATTAAAAATTGCACTAGTCCACAGATGGTTGCACTAGCCCACAATAATAATGATCAGTTTTGATCGGTTATACAGGAAAAATGCAAGCCAAGAAATACTCCGATTATTGCATATTTATCCTGCTCCCACATAGCTTCCTGCCCCAGCAAAAAAAAAAAGACTGCAATACAATCACATGCAGTGTGTACTCCCACTGTTTACCATGTGCCCCTTGCTTCCTCTTTCTTCACCCCCTCCCGCCAGACTAAATAATACCATAATAGAAAATGTTCAGTCGAGCAGTTCTAACTCTGCACACAAAATAGCCAACATTATCATACACCTCATCACAGTCCCACCCTGACCTGCAGGGCAATGTACAAAATCAGGCAGAGAAAGGCACTCCCATCCCCCACCCAACCAGACCTGCACTTCTGGAAGTTTTCTTACACTGGCAAGTGAGCCAGGGAAGTTTTAGGATTTCTTTTGAGGGAGTTAAACACGGGGCTTGGGATGCAAGAAACTTTGACATTATCTGTTTATAGATACCAGGCACAAATGTATTGATATAACATGCTCTGCCCTAACAAAAACAGATTTTTCATAACAGTGTCTTTTCATCAGACAAAGGGGAGCAGTATACAGGCATGATGCTGTACTACCTCTCTTTCTATATAGGATGATCTATGCATACCAGGAATACCCATTTTAACCTTTCAAATTATATATTTTACTAAGGTTTTGCTTTGTACCATACACGCACCGACCAAAGCATTGTTTTTAGGGTGAAATGACATGCTGAGTGGTACTGCATGGATGGCACTGACTGGTGTGATCCATAAAGAGGAGCTGTGAAAACCACACCAATCAGTAATGGCAGCTATGGGTCTATGGATGGCCACTTCAGAGTCTAGTCTGCAATGGTGTACAGAGAAAGTACAGAGTGGACAGACCACCTGGCTGGGCAGACTGTGTACACATCATAGCATTCTGCCACTGTTGTGTTGGATACAGACACTCAAAAGGTTGGGAAACGAGGCACACTAGTCTTAACATTGAGGGACAAATCAAAGACAAGTTCAGAAAACTGGAATCTAGTGACAATCACTCTACCCTCGATCACAGCATGCACACTAGCTGACTGTCCTAACAACTGAGTGATAATAACTCACACCGAGTCTTTTGTTAGATCCTCCTATTAAACTGCCAGATAACTGCAGCTCTTTACACCTGGAACACTGAGGGATGAGGACTGAAGTCTGCTAAACTAGGGACTTTTTAACTTCATTAACAGCCATGAAAAACCTGCTCTAGCCAAAATGGACAAGTAGAGGGTTAGCTGCACTAGCCCTGGCCAATTTGCACTAGGTTCAAGGCTAGTAAAACAATGTTAAGGTCGAACCCTGAGCAAATGCCACAGAGTCCATCGGACCACAGCTGTGCAGGCCGCCATGTACCCCAGAAAGTGCAGAAGGTCCTGGGCAGGGCGCAAGTGCACAACCAGAAATGATTGGGCAAAGGAGGAGAGAACCTCCGCCCTGTCCGTCGGGAGCTGGGCTCTGGCTTGGCAAGAGTAGAGTTCTGCCCTGATGAAGCACATCACCTGCGAAGGTATGAGCTCCGACTTGGTCTCGTTGACCAAGAGATCAAGTTTCGTGCAGGTCTGGAGGGACAGATCCCTGGGCATCTCCACCTCCTGTTTGGAGGAACCCGTTAAGAGCCAGTCACTGAAATAGGGGTACACCCTAACCCCTCGATGCCGTAGATGGGCCACCACTACTGTAATGCATTTGGTGAAGACCCGTGGGACCAATGACAGGCCGAATAGCATGGCTTGGGACTCGAATAGGGCTACTCCTGCTCAGAAGTGAAGGAACCTCTGGTGAGATGGATGCGAAAGAATGCATCCTTGGGATCCAGAGAGCAAAACTACATGTCTTGCTCAAGAGATGGTATGATCTGGGACAGAGTTACTATCCTGAATGTGTGTGACCTAAGGAATTTGCTCCGGTTGTGCAGATCTAGAATGGGGCACCAGCCTCCCTGTCCGCTTCGGGACCAGAAAGTACCTGGAAACGAACCCTGGCCACCACCTCCTTGCAGAGAAGTTGGGCAATATCGTCTCTAAGAGCCGACAGTGTGTATGGACACCATTTCCTCCCATGGGGTGCAGGTTTGGCTTGGAGGGTACTGCTAGAATTCTAGAGACAGACCCTGGCTGACCATTTCTAGAATGCACCTGTCTGTGGTAATAGTGGACCAGGCAGAAAGAAAGTGGTAGAGCTCCCCCCCATGTAAGGACCCACAGCTTGTGTGACAGGTATGGGGGTGGCCACCCCATCCCATCACTGAACAGGCTTGGAGAAGGATCCAGATTGGGGACCTCCTGAGCCCTGTCCTCTAGGTTTACGAGCTATCGGGGGCCCGGACTTGGGCCGAGGGCACCAAGGTTGTGCCTGCTGTTCCTGCCCCTGTTTGAAATGGAGTTGCTTGGCCGCAGGGAGAGCATGCCGAAATGGCTTCTTCTGCTTCTTGGAATCCTGAGATTCCTTCTGCGCAGAAGTCAGTCTAAGGTGGCGCTGGACATGACAGTCCATGCCTAGGCCAAAGAGGTCGGTACCCAGTAAGGGGACGTCCGTTAGCTTGTGTTGGGTGTCCGCCGTGAAGGTGGAAACTTTTTTTGACTTTCTTTGTACTCCCAACTTCCGGGCATCCTTTGGGACTGCCCACTCTGATATAACACTACTCCTGGCCTGAACCCCCCGCGTCTCCCTGAATACTCCTCCTGCATGTACCCATGGCACGCTCAACCCTCAGTATCATCTCAGAGGCTGGTTCCGCCCTACCCCCTGGCAGTTAATCACTTAAGTATGAAGTGCCTACCTGGATCCGAATGGGCTAGGCAAGGAAAACTGGATGCATCTGGGCCGGCTATAGGACGTGTGGCGCTCTGTCATCTCACCGGAGGACTAGAAGGCATATTTCTTTTTATTTCCCCCCTACGAGTACAAGCATGCAATGGCATCACCACGCAGGCGGAGCCTCGTGAGAGGCCTGCTGCGCTTGTCCCCACTAGATCCCCAGCAGGTGAAATCCCCAATCTCCACCTGGGGGTCACTTCTGCATCGGGGATCCCCAGATCCCACCCCAGGGAGAGGAGAGCTGTCACTTGGATGCTCAATCTTGCTCCCTCCCCCGCTGACCCCCAGCGCCCGGGCTCGTTCCCAAACTCAGGTCAGTGGCGTAGCGCGAGGTGTGGTGTCCAGCGCCTCAACCCTCAGCACAACTGGGCCAGCAAGGTGGAAACCCTTAACCAAGCCCTGCAGTGCATGGCAACTGCAGCCAACACCGAGCAGGCACAAGAGTCCAAGATCCAGAGCCATCGGGAGTTGCTGTTTCACAACAGCCCGACCCTAGTCACGGACCTGCTTGACCGTAGTCTGTGGGGAGGTGAGGTAGCACCTCACTGAGGGAGCCCAGGAGGGCATGAGAAAAGTGCACCATGATGATGGCTGAGCTTGCCTGACAAAGACCCAGTGATGAGGCCGCACACACTTTCGGGCAAAATGGTCCAATTTCTTAGACTCTGTCTGGGGGCCTATCAGTGTCTCCTGAGTTACCCGAGCATCTGAACATAGATACAGGCAGACTGCACAGGGTAGGAGGCAGAGTGCTGCCAGAGCTCTAAGGCTGGACCAACAATGGCCACGGCCACTGGGAAGGCCTCCGTCAGCAAATCCCCCCCATTTGAGAATAATCAGTGAGGGGATATTTGGCCCATTTCTGGATAGGTTCCAGAGGCATCCCCATGGATTTGGAGATGAGACAGAATGCCAATAAAGGAAGAGGGACCCTTCCTCCGTCGAAAGACTACTGACAGATTCCTTGTCTAGAGGACAGGAATGAAGGTCCAAGTCCTCAGATTCAGAGGAGTCTGGATAACTCATCCAGCCACCAGAGTCTCCCTACACCCACCTAGGACTGTCTGGAGTGCAGATGACAGAAAGCCTATGCGGTTAGCCTGGAACAGACAGACTCTTTGGCAGGAGCCCCCGGAGGCCGTTTCAGTGGTGGCTCCACCATGATTGGTGGAGAGGTCTATTTTGGCTGAACCAGAACAGGCTTGACTGGTTCCAAAGGAGGAATGGTGCAGGCTTGCTCCAGAGGAGTCTGCTTTGGCCTAAGAGGTGACAGCCAAGTAACAGCCAGAGTAGAAGCCGGAACAGACTTCTAGCTGGACATTATCAGTTGCTGCCACATTAGATCTTCATAGCATCGGAGTTTCCGTCAAAGCCTCTCCTCATCTGAGGAGGATGAAGAAAACTGGCAGCAGTGCCGCTTCTTACAGTGCTTGTTAGCCTTCTTCAGTCCATCAGTCAATGGAGTCAGAGACCTTGACTGTTGGGGGGGCCGAAAGGGTTGAGAAGGTGCCAAGGAGGACCGTGGTTCCTCTAGGTCAGGGACAGGTTCACGGATGGGATTTCCAGCAGGCTGGGTTTCCTCTTCGGTGACAGGACCAGAGTCCTGAATAAGGAGTTGTTGGACTCATTGGGCGACAATGGGTCGACTGGGTGGAGAATGATCTCAACCGGATCGTCATCCCACGTCTGAGCCAGCTGGCCTGATGGGGGAATCCTGAATCCACCAGCCAAGGCCGCAACCTCGACCGAAGTCGAGACAGGTGATTCCTGGGACAGAGATCTCTCACAATCCCCGGACTGTAGTCGGTGAGACGAAGAATCTCTCACTTTTTTTTGTCCTTTTTACGGGACCGAGAAGCATGTGTGCCCAAGGGACCCTCGACCTGGGTGGGAAGGGATCGACATTTCTCGAAAAGAACCCAAGAAGGCGGAGCCCACGTTGAGCAGTTCAAAGGAGGACTTTGAGGACTGATCCGCAGCCTGCACCACCTCCTCCTCAAAAGCCTTAATTTGTTCGAGCTGCTCAGCAGACCCTGCAGCCACGGAGACTGACCGACCATCGAGCTTCCTTAGACTTGACCGGTGGATTCTGTTTCTCCAGTCCGGCCAGCTGGAGCCATGCAAGACAATCCTCTAGAATGTTCAGGTGCGTGGCACGTCTCAAGCCTGAGTGTCATGGCCAACCCTCAGGTAGTACATGCACGTGGCATGTGGATCGGTGCGAGACATCTTTTGCCCGCTTGGGCAGCAGTGGAAACTGAGTGAGGATTTATCCTCCATAGTGGTCGATATTGAAAAGCAATTAGCTGCAACTCTTACGAGTTTTAGTTTAACTAAATATTTGAGAGCCAGGGCCTACAAAACGTGATAGTAAGGTGGGAACCAGCATCTTCCAGCAGAAAGGAAGATCTGGCATCAAGGGGCAGAGCCAAGGCATATACCACCCAGGTGGGTGGGAGGAGCCAGATTTAAGACCTTCTGGCAAGATTCTTAAAGGGAAAGGACATGCCCAACAGTGTGGATAGATCATCATATCCACGATCCTAGAACATTACTGTTATGTAACTATGGAGTGTGCCCTCACGCTCTCTAAACTCTGACAAGGTTTACTGGGGACTACAAGGACTACTGAGATCAAGTTTTACTAAAAGTGGTATTGGAGAGTTACAAAACAAAACAAAAAAGAGCCAAGCAGCACTGTTTTCCAGTATTTCCAGGTTTTAACCCAAAGCCCCAAAAAAGGATTGGTGGTGGTTTATTGGGATTTTTAGTTAAAACCCAACACTGGAAAGCCTTTGTGAACCTTGGCCTTGTGTTACAGGTCAGAGATTCCAGTCCTTTCTGGACCTCGAGTTGGGAAATCATGAGAGTTCCTGTGGTCCCAGACTATCCCTCCTGTCTAAGCTACAATACTTCCCTACTCACTCCCTTCTGGCAGCAGGCAGGTCAGACAATCATACGGTGTCCTGTGAGCGAATCCAGAGTCCTCCTGTCCCACCTCCTGAGCTCCTTGAGTGACCAACTCCATCCTCACTCGCTCTGCTCTTGCTGCCACAAAGGCTGCTGGCAGGTGACCTTTTCCTGGTGCCACCACTGCCAAGGCTCCTTGTAGGGTCATGGGTCGTGTAACAGTGAGGTGTCACTACCTGCTGCAGGCCACTCTAAGCAGGGCCTTTCGGTCGAGGGGCACAGAGACCTCGACTGAGATTGGATGGGCCGATTCAGTCAGTCGGAGACACCGACAGGACCAGAGTCTTCCTGGGGTCGGAGGACCACTTCCTCAAAGGGATTCTATGCAGGCAGGGTCTCCTCATTGGGGGGAAAAAAAAAGGACCGGAGTCCGAATGAGAGAATAGTTGACAGGAGTCAATGGGTCGATCGGGTTGATTTCAACCTCTTCCATGGCTGCTTTGGTTGACTGGCCAGATGGCAAAGCCAAGAAGCCAGCGTCCGAAGAGGCAATTTTGACCGAAGTAGAGACTGCCAGTTCCTGGGACTGAGATCTCTTCTGATCCCAAGAACGTCTTCGAGACGAAGATGTTCCTGGGTCCTTTTCCCGCTTACAGGACCGAGAGGAGTGCAAAACTACAGGCGCCTCCCCCTTAGTTGGGAGAGACTGGCATAACTCTCGGAAGGAACCCAATAAGGTTGAGCGGAACGAAGATGTTCCGAGAGGAAGATTCCCCGGCATAAGCCACTTCCGCCTTGAAGGCTTGCATGCGTTTCAATTGCTCGGTGGATCCTACGACCATGGAAACCGCCCACTGATTCTCCTTTGATTTTGGCAGAGGGTTCAGTTTTTCAGGCCTCCCCAACTGAAGGCATGCAGACAGTCGTCGGGGATGTTGGGTGAAATGCGAGAACAAAAAATCGCGCCGGTGACATGGCCAACACCTAGGGGTTAGCACGCAAGCGTGGGATCGGTGCACAACATTTTCTGGCCGCACAAGCACTAGCAATATCAAGGGGAAGACTCATCTTCCACAATCGACCTTGAAGAGTCACAATCGCTAACGTGAATTAGACAAAGTTTCGGAGTAACCAAAAAATTAGAAGCCAGGGCCTACAAAATGCAAGTGCACGAAGGAGGCAACCTGAATCTTACAGCGGAAAGGAAGATCTGGCCTCATAGGGTGGAGTCAAGGGTTATACCACCCGGGTGGGAGGGAGGAGCCAGCTTGAAGACTTCCAGCAATCCTCAAAGGGAAAGAGGACATGACAGAGATTGTGGAATAACATAACCATGATCCTAGAACATTTAATTTTTTTAATTTTACTTTTTTCTTTATACGTCAACGATCTCCCTAATTGTGGTGGAGCCTCAGTCCACCTCTATGTGGATGATGCTACCCTCTACCGCTCCTACTCTGACAGGCTGGCTCAACTCAAAGCTGGAATCAGATTAACACCCTTGAGGACTGGTTCATTCAAAAGCAACTGGTGCTTAACACTGGAAAAAAATAAATAAATAAAAAACCCACAAAGTGCATGTTGTTCTCTAGATTACCTGCACGCACCCTCCCCAGTCTGACTGTGCTCCTACATACTGGGACTGCCACTGAATCTGTTGAGTCATTTAAATACCTGGGTGTCACCTTGGATCCCTCACTTACCCTGGATACACACGTAAAGTACAGTTACGCAAGAACTTATAGTAACAGATCTTAGAGAACAGCTCAACATAGAAACAGAATTTGATGGCAGATAAGGACCGCTTGGCCCTCCTAGTCTTGCCCATTTCCATACCTGAAGGATAAGCTGTAGATTACACTTCATCAACAGCTTACTTCCTCCTACCCACCACTAGAATTGCCTTATGCCTGTCCCATGCATTCTCAAATTCTCCCACTGTTCCTGACTCCATAACCACCTCAGGAAGGCTGTTCCATGTATCCACAACCATCTCTGTGAAAAAATACTTTCTAACATTACCTCTGAGCCGTTCCCCCTCTATCTTCAAATTGTGCCCCCTTGTTCTTGCACATCTCTTCTTCTGAAAGATGCTACCCTCTTGAACTTTAATTTCCTTGAGATACTTGAAAAGTTTTTGTCCTGTTCCCCAACCCCCCACACACACCTTTCCTCAAGGGTATACATATTAAGCTGCTTTAGTCTCATGTGTTTTCTGGTGCAGACCCTGCACCATTTTGGTTGCCCTTCTCTGAACAGCCTCCACTCTATGTCTTTGCGGAGATGGGGGTCTCCAGAATTGCACGCAGTACTCCAGATGGGGTCTCACTGTCTGTACAGAGGCATAACAACTTCCTGTTTTCTACTGTTGACGCCTCTCCCTATGCATGCCAGTATCCCCCCAGCCCTCCTTACTGCCTTCTCACATTGTTTGCCCACCTTTAGGTCATCTGATATTAATTACTCCTAGGTCTCTTTCGATTTTTGTCGTCATTAACTCACCCCCCATTGTGTACTTTCCCCTGGGTTTTTGTTTCCCAGATGCATTACCTTGCACTTCTTTGCACTGAATCTGAGCTGCCACATATTTGACCATTCCTCCAACCTTGCCAAGACCCTTCTCATCCTGTCCACCCGACCTTGTGTATCAACCCTGTTGCAGATCTTTGTGTCATCTGCAAAGAGACATACCTTTCCTTCCAGGTGCTCTCCAATGTCACTTATAAAGACATTAAAGAGGACCGATCCCAGTACTGAACCCTGCGGTACCCCACTAGTTACCCTCCTTTCTTCACTGTGGACTCAGTTTACTATTACCCTTTGCATCCTGTTGTCCAGCCAGTTTGTTTATCCAGGCTACCACCTTGGGACCCACTCCAAGGCTGGCTAACTTGGATATTAAATCTTTTGTGTTAGACGGTGTCAAATGCCTTACTAAAATCTAGGTAGGCCATATCCACAGCCCCTCTCTGGTCTGCTACTTTGGTCACCCAGTCAAAGAAATCTATTGGGTTCATCTGACATGACTTTCCTGCTGTGAAACCATGCTGCCTTGGGTCTTGTGCCCCACTGGCCTCTAGGTACTCAACAATTCTTTCCTTCAGAAGTGATTCCATCATTTTCCCTACCACTGAAGTCAAACTAACTGGTCTGTAGTTTACTGCCTCTGCCCTGCCGTCACTTTTGTAAAGAGGAATTACATTTGCCCTCCTCCAGTCCTCAGGTACCACCCCATCCTCCCATGATTTGTTAAAGAGTGTAGTCAGTGGTGTTACTAGCTCTACCTTTAGTTCTCTAAGAATTCTTGGGTGAATCCCATCAGGCCCCATAGCTTTGTCCACCCTCAGTTTCAAGAGTTCTTTCAAAACCCTTTATTCTGTGAATGGACTGATATCAACCCCCCCCCCAAATTCAGAGTTTCTCTCTCCTTTGGTTTAGGTACCACCCCCTCCTCTTCAGTTGTGAATACTGAGCAGAAATATTCGCTCAGTATCCCTGCTTTTTCACTGTCACACACTGCCCACATTCCTTCCCCTTTAAGTCTCTGTATCCTTCCCTTGATCTTTCTTCGCTCCCTAATATAACTATAAAAGGTTTTATCCCCCTTCTTAACAGAGTTGGCCATCTTTTCTTCAGTTTGTGCCTTTGCTATTCTGACTGCCTTCCCTGCCTCCTCCTGCTTTAACTGATAGAGTTCTCCGTCCTGCTCCGTCTGTGTTTCCTTATATTTCCTGAATGCTGTCCTTTTCTCCTTAACTGTCCCTACCACCTCTTTTGAGAACCATAGTGATTTTTTCCTTCGTTTTGTTGATTTGCTTCACACAAAGGCTTGTTGCCTCTGCGATGGCTGTTTTGATTATTCCCCATTGTTCCTCCACCCCTCCTTCTTGCCCATTTGCTAATACTTTTCTGAGGCACTCTCTCATTTTCCCCAAAGTCAGCCTTCCTAAAGTCCAGTACTCTTTGTTTTTGTATGGCTTGACTCAATGGCTGCGTTTATTGTGAACCACACTGTTTGGTGGTCACTTGTTCCCAGATGGCTACCCACTTCTAAATCTGAGATCCTTTCTCCTTCCCAGTTTGAGAGTACCAGGTCTAAGACTGCTCCCTCACAAGTGGGTTCCAACACTAGCTGCCCAAAGCATGCTCCCTGTAGGGCATCAAGAATGCCCCTGCTCTTGGATGTGACTGCAGCAAAGGTACTCCAGTTGACATCTGGCCTACTCAGGTCCCCATCAGCAATATCTCCCCTTTTTCTGCCATTTTAAAGATGCCTTCCATCATTTCCTTGTCCACTTCCTCCCCCTGAGATGGGGTCTGTAAACAACCCCCATGCGAACTGTGGTGCCATTTCCTGTCTCCAGGGTGACCCATAGTGACTCATCAACTTCCTGTTTACCCTATAGTTCTGTTGCTTTAATCCCTTCCTTTATAGAGAGCTACTTTTCTTTTATCCACCCTGTCCCTCCTGTAGACCGTGTATCCTGGTATGTGGACATCCCAGTCATGGTTCTCTGTGTACCATGTTTCAGTGACTTGCAGCAGGTTACACCATAAGGACTGAAACCGGCAGGCACTAGGACCCCACGGAAAAATTCTAGCTAGCAATATCCGGCAAGGGACCGCCCGACGTCTGGCATCATACAAAAAGGGGCAGTCCCCCAGCATCCCTCAGTTCTCGCACCGAACACTCCCGGCATAAAGGTGAATTCTGAAGGAGAGACAGAGGATTCGCTTCCAAAGGAAGACCCAAGAAAAGAATAATGTGATTGCATCAGAGATGCCAAGTCTGAAGACCAAACCTCCTGAAGGGAAGGTGGAAGGGAAACTACCTGCTGCAAGAGCTTTTCTCTAAGATCTACTGTTATGGTAAATTCTTACGCAACTGTACTATCTTACTTAGAGAAACAGCTCTTGCAGCAAGTTACACCATAAGGACAGATCCTCAAGCAGTAAGGGAACAAAATACCCTATTCAGGAGGAGGATAGGAGGGATCCTAGAGTGAACCGTATTTAGGCTGGAAGTCCTTGAAGGACTGTAAGGCCGAAACCAGCTCTATGCCTAGAAGCAATGTCCAAACTGTAATGCCTGATAAAGGTATGCACAGTGCTCCAAGTAGCGGCCGTGCAAATGGCTAATGTGGAGACGTTCTTAAACGCCGCAAAAGAGGCAGCCACCCCTCTCGTGGAATGTCCTTTCACCGATCCCAGTAAAGGCTTTTTGCACTTTTGGTAACAGAACATGATGCACTTAACCAGCCACTTGGGGAGTTTGCTTCGATACAGGTGCTCCTTGCATCCTGTGAGCAAATGATAGGAAAAGCTGATCTGACCGGCAATGGGATTTGGTGCTGGTTAGATAGCACCCAAGGATCCAGAGTGCTTCCCCTCTGTTAGAGTGGTTGGGATAGTATACCGGAAGGTTAATATCCTGATTGAGAGCTGAGGTAGAGACCATTTTGGGAAGAAACTTAGGATTTGTCCTTAAGGACGCACTGACCTTGTGAAAAACCAAGTAAGGTTCTTTACACATGAGCACATGAAGCTCAGAAACTCTCCTTTCATAAGCAACCGCAACTAAAAATAGCATTTTCCAAAAGAGAATAAGCAGCTCGCAATCCGTGTCTGGTTCAAACAAGGGCAGCGTGAGCTGCTCTAGAACGAAAAGAAGATCTCATGGGGGAATTGGATCCTTGATAGGAGGTCTCAAATGGAGGATATCGCACAGGAAAGCACGGGAGGCTTCGAGTTGCGCTAGTGACCTCTGACCTATTGGGGAATGGTATGCCGAAGTGGCACAGAGGTGTATATTTATGGAGGAATAGGCTAGCCCTAATTCTTACAGGGATAGGAGGAAGTCCAGCACAGACTTCAGGGCAGTCAAATGGGGCTAAGCTGTGGGTCTGCACCCAAAAACAGAACCTGCGCCATTTCATGGCATAGGTGGCATGAATGGAGGATTTTCTTGCCACTACTAAAACGTTCACCACATCCTGCGAATCCCCGTGTCTAAGGACTACTATGTCCTCAGGAGCCAGGCATGGAGGTTCAGTGACCAGAAGTTTGGGTGGACCAGGGAGCCGGCTTCCTGGGACAACAGGTGGGAGATGATCAGCAAAGGAAAGAGTGGTTCCTGGGCCAGTTGGTGCAGGAGTGGGAATCAAATTTGCCTGGACCAAAAGGGCACCACTAGGATCATTGATGCTTCCTCCTCGCGGAGCTTCAGCAGAACCCTCTGGATCAAAGGGAAGGGCGGTAAAGCATAGAGGAACCTGCTCATCCAGGAGAGGGACAATGCGTCTCACCAGAAAACACCTGGCCCTGGAGCTAGCAAGCAGAAATTGGGCAGTTTTGCATTGGATGGAGACGTGAATAGGTCTTAATCTGGTGTCCTCCATCTGCGGAACAGATCCTCTACTACTTCTTGCAGCAGTTCCCATTCATGAGCCTTGGCCTGCGACCGGCTCAGGCAATCTGCAATGGTGTTGCCAACCCCGGGAACATGCACTGCAGTAATCTCTGCGCCGTGCTGCAATACCCAATCCCTCACCCTCTTTGCCTCCCTGCAAAGAGGGTAGGAGTGAGTGCCTCCTTGCTTGTTGATATAGTACATCACAGAGGTATTGTCTGTTTGTAACAGTATGAGACCTGGTGTGATCTCAGACTGATAGGCCCGTAGAGCATACAGGACTGCCCTCATTTTGAGGATGTTGATGTGAAGGTGAGACTCCAGGATCGACCAAGATACCCGGGTCCTGACTCGTTCCAGGTGGGCTCCCTAACGTGACCCCAAAGCGTCCGTGGAGAGTGTCAGAATTGGGGCAGGTGCTAAAAAGGGGACTCCTCTGGAAAGGTGCTCTGGGACGAGCCACCAATGCCAGTCTCTAATGACGGCATTCGTGATCCAGACTAGCTGATGCAGTCAATCCTGCTTTTGGTCCCATTGAGCTTGTAGCATCCATTGTGTAATCCTCATATGAAGTCGAGCTAGGGGGAACCATCACGATAGCTGCTGCCATGCGTCCGACCAAGCAAAGAATGGTCCTGGCAGGGACAGACTTCTTTTCCACCTTATCCCTTATGAGGGATCGGATGTGTTCTGCCCTATCCTGAGGCAGGAAGGCCTTCCCTTGACCAGTGTCGAGAACCGCACCAATAAACTGCAATCTCTGTGAAGGGATGAGGCACGACTTCTGGTTGATAGTAATGCCCAGCAATCTGAAGAGGGAACAAGTGTCTTGAATTGCGGCTATCAAAACCTCCCTAGAGGGGGCCATGAGGACCCAGTCATCTAGGTATGGGAACACATAGTGGCCCTGTCTCCTGAAGGCTGCTGCCACGACTGCCACGCATTTCATAAACGCACGAGGCACCAAGGACAATCTGAAGGGGAGAGCTCAGTACTGATAGTGGCATCCCAGGAACTCTAAGTGCAGGAATTTCCAGTGTGCTCGAGTGATGAGGAGATAGAGGTATGCGTTCTGCATGTCCAGCAATGCAAACCTTGTGCCCTGCTTGAGCATGGGGATGAGACCTGGAAGGGTGATCATGTGGAAGCGTTTGTACAACACGAAGATGTTGAGAGCTCTGAGGTCCAGGATCGGGCGCAGTCCCCTGTCTTTTTTGGAATCAGGAAGAAGTGTGAATATCCTTCTCTCTGGTTCTATGGCACTGCTTCAATGGCATCCTTGTCCAGGAGTGCCAAGATCTCTTGCTGTATGACCAAGGCGTGCTGACCCGAATAACGGGACAGCAGATGAGGCCTTGATGGTGGGTGGTCAAGGAATGCGACAGAGTGTCCTCGACTGACTAGCTAAAGAACCAACCGGTCGGAGGTTATCCTCTGCCACTCTGATAGGTGATAAGAGATAAGACTCCCAACCCTTCCTTCCCTCGGATCCAGAGGTGGAGCAGGCGCTGGGAAGGAGTCATGCTGTAGTGATGTTGGTTCTGGCGGGCTGGCCAGATTTTTGGTGTTTCTGGCCCTGGCCTGTGGAGAATCTTGTTTGACTTTCTGTTAAAGTTGCCCCTTGGTTGCTGGCCGGAACATGGTTGTTGCCGTTGTTGCTGGCCGCAAAAACTATTCTGGTTTGTACGAAAGGAACCAGCCTTAGGTCTGTACATGGCTTGTACAGTCTTGACTGCCTTCCCTGCATCCTGTAACTTAGTAATTACTATTTCAGATTCTTCTATGAAAACAGGACCAAACCATTATATGGAACGCCCAGTATGTTTTTCTGGATGTCGGGGTTAAAACCGAAGACCCTCAACCAGGAGTGCCTCCACAGACAAACGCCTGTAGCCGCGCACCTGGCTGCCAAGTCCGCTGAATTTTAAGTGGCCCAAAAGACCTGGGTCCCCACGTCTGACCCAGTGTGGAGGAAGTGGAGCAGCCTCTCTCTCACCTACCGGGAAATCTTTTAATAAGGTCTTGACCCTGTTCCCACAGGGCATTCTGAAACTGCACCATGTGCGTTTGGTAGTTGAGAGACCTTATAAAGCATGTAGCGGCTGCATACATTCATCTCCCCAGTGAATCTAGCTGTTTACATTCCTGGTCCAGTGGCTGAGTACTCCAGTGCTAAGGTCGTTGAGACCGGTAATGTGAGGCTATAATGACCAGAGAATCGGCCAAGGGCTGCTGTGCCAAATAAAGGTCCTACTATGAGTGCCCTATAAAGGGGGTCGGCCTTATTAGGCACTGCCAGAGTGGAATGCAGGCATTTTTATGCTGCCTTGGTGACATCCATAAATGTATCCACCAGCGGTGGAACCACCACAGGCTTAGAATCTTTTTGTCTGAGGTATCATGCAAGGCATGGTCTTTCGGGGTCTAAGTTTTCTGTCTCCCACCCTATATTCTCTTGGATGTGCCTCATATCTGAGAAAGAGTGATCACCCGGTGATGACCTGGGTAGGTCTCATAGGTCAGGTGATGGGAGACTGATCGGAGAAAGTGACCTGGTAGTGTCTTTAGTATCCGGTCTTTAGTCCTACCCTGGCAGTGTGAGCCGTTTGCCTCTGGCGCATTTAGTTGGGTAGTCGCTGGGAGACCTGGAAGGGGGTCTTCTTTGTCGTGACCTGCCCCTAGGAGGTGGTGTGGGCTCCTTTAGTTCCGGAGACACTGTGTTGCTGGGTTCCTTCAGAGGAGGCTGTGGAGGTTTGGTGGGCACCACATTCTTTTTAATGGTGTCTCACCAAAAGTTAAAGAGGTCATTCACCTCTTGTAGATACGGGCTGGGCATCGGTGCCTGCCTGTTGATGGGATCAGGCACTGGACCCTGGGGTGTAGCCGGGTCAGGTGTCTGTTCTCGGGGCAGTCAGACATCCTCAGTGTCAACTGTCTGGTCGTCAGGCATGGTGGTTTCAATCTCCTCTTCCAAGGACTCCCGGCGACCGGTGTCAGCTGGCGTAGGTGGGGCTAGCATTGGTTCTTTAGCCCATTAACCGGTGCTGGGTCAGTCACCTGTTTGGGCTCTGAGGTCTGCTTGAGGGACATCAGCCGAGTCTTTTTGGAGGGGCGTCCGGTCCTCTTGAAGGTTGGGAAACCAAATGGTGGTCAGAGTCCTGGTGTCTATCTAATGCGTCACTGCTCTGTTTCGGGGCTGGTTTGGACTTATGCCGGTCCAAGGCCTCGGGCCTGGCTGTAGAGCCAGACGCCTGGCTATCTTTCATCTTAAGAGGCTGAAGGGAGACTGCTCGAGCCTCCCAAAGACTGTACCTTCACCGGAGGGGTCGAGAGTGAGCCCGGAAAGGGGACCTCTCTGACCTCGTGGAGCTGGAACTGACCCTGGATTCCGAGGCCCGACTTTGGGATCTGGTCCTATCCTTGTCCCGGTGCTTTCTGGACTTATGGTGGGAAGATCCCCCCCCAAGGAAGGGTCTTTCTCCATAACTTTTAATTTGTCTTATAGAAAGAACCCCTGGAGAGCTTTTTGGCGGCGGATCCTGTTCCTGCTGTTGAACTGCTGGCAAATGGAGCAGGCCTTGATGTTGTGCTCTGGGTCTAGGCACCGCACTTGGGCCATGTGTCGGTCCTTAAACAGGATCCGTTTCCCACAAGTGCACTTTGAGGGATGTCCTTCGATAGGAGTCTAAGACGACATGCGGGCGACTAAGAAAAAAATACTTTATTTTGAGCATCGTTCGTCTGCTTGAGGCCAATGCTGGTGAGTCGACAGCAGGAAAAGAACCGAGGGATGATGGGGACCACCCCTTTTATATGATACCGGACATTGGGGGTGGGGCCGGCAGGGGCGGTCCCAGGCTGGATATTGCTAGCTAGAATTTTTCTGTGGGGTCCTGGAGCCTGCCAGCTTCAGTCCTTATGGTGCAACCTGCTGCGAGAGCTGTTTCACTAAGTAAGGTCAGCTCTCACTAATATCCTTAACCAAAAAAAAATCTGGGTCCTTTATGGCATTTATCCCTTCCTTATTTCAACTGCCTGTCTCAAGATTGCGGATGCCACCCTCCTGCCTCTCCTCTTGTATGGTACCCCGTTGCTTTTCTCAACCTCTGCAACCATATCATCTCGTCTCTCGCAGGTCTACCAGAGAGTGGGTAGGTTTGCTCCGGGAATCAATGCTCACCATCATTGTGATGTCCTATCTGCCCTGGGATGGTTGCCCTATGCCACCCTGAGCTTTGTTCACAAGCTAGTACATCGATTCACACCTCCCTGCCTAGCTGGTATCATCCAGTGTCGACTCCCCAGTATGCCCTCAGATCTGCCCCTTCTCGTAGTGCAAAACCTGTGTGTGTCTGTGGCCCGGAGATAATTAGACTTTTCTGCTGTGTCCTCCTGGAATCTGTTACCCTCCTCAGTCCTGGCTTGCTCTTCACTCCCTCAATTCCAATGCTCGTTGCAGGCTCATCTAGCTGCCCTACTTTGCTCCCACTGTCGATGACTTCTGGGCTTTTAACCTCCACTGACTGTGTGCTTAGCATCCCAGGATTTCTCAGTTAGGTACAATGTTATCTGTACAATCTGAACTATGTGCAATATTATCTGCAAATAAGGCCTGCTTATTATGTTACTGTCTGCCATAGTATACTGTAGTATTTATGTTCTCTACTTTTTATAATGCTAGTTGTGAATGTTTGTATGACTTAATTGTTTTGTATTGTGACATGTTCCTGTAACTATATTAGTAGGTCTTATTGCAATTGTCATACCTGTATTTCCTGGGTAAACTATTGCACTATAAATGTACTGCACTTACTGTGGGGTCGCCACTGAAAAAGGGATTGTCTTGTCTCAGTAGTTCTATCCGGTTAACAAAATTCAATAAATAAAAAATAAATAAGGTGGTGTCACAGAAACACTATGTTGAAAATTTGGGGTTACAATCTAAAAAAAACACACCAAGTTATTGCCTTTTTGTAATGCTTACTCATAATGGTGCAATATATTTCCTTTTTGAATCCACTTTTTCAATATACTCATGTTTTTTACCCCATCACATGAACATGACATGTCATTTTCAAATCCCCCTCAAATCTGTTTTCACTGGGACTTCCGGTTGGGTCACCTGCCTAACTGCAGCCTAAACAGCAAGCTCCGCCAATCGACATAACAATCCACAGGCATCTAAACCATAATCCATCATCCTGTCGACTAAAAGATGAATCTCAGATTATCTGATGCCTCCGAAACAATGCTGGAGGGATAATTCCACGAATCAAGCAAGTAAAAGCTCAAAAATGCCGGTTTCGGTCGACACCGAGCGGGCCCAAGAATCCCCAAGTCTCTCGCTTGGGCAAAGCGTTGAAACCCCAAGGGAGGAATCTGAGTGAATGATCACATCTAGTGAACTTTGCCAAACCCTGAAACAAATTAACCAGACACTCCAGCGATTAGAAGCTATGGTTTCAGACCAGTGCACAGAAATTGCCACATTAACCAAGCGAGCCTGGGAAATTGAGGAAACCTCAATGGATTACACCACCACCACTGATGTACATAAAGCCATTCTGGATTTACACCACCACTCCCAACTCGAAGCACACCTAGAAGAACTAGAGAACAGAAATAGAAGGAATAACCTCCGGATTCATGGGCTCCCTGAGGGCACTGAGACTGGCACAATGACCGCTTTCATAGACTCATTTCTCCACGAGATTCTTAATCTCCCTCCAGAAAAAGCTCTAAGCATAATTCGAGCCCACAGATCCCAGATTCCAAAACCTCGGGACACCAAGGTGAAACCACGCTCAGTAGTTCTAGCATTCCTGGACTAGAGTGTGAAGGAGAAAATTTTGCAGTTAGCATGGTAAAAAAGAGTGGTTCACTTTGGGCACACTCGACTGTACTTGGACCGCGATTTTACACCACAGCTGCTTTCCCAAAGGAGAAAGTACTCATAGTGGTTAAACAGTTACAGCAGCAGAATATCAGGGCTTTCTTTGAATGTCCAGCACGCCTAGGGGCTCAGTTGACAAAGGTATATGCCATTTTCAAGATGTGCAAGCAGCAGGAGACTGATTTGATCGGAGCATACAACCTTGAGGTCAGGCGGCCAATCTACCACAAGCGCAGACAGCTGGAGACCAGGAGACTGGTCCCTACAGTGGAACTAAAAGACAAAGCACAAAGGCCAGCACGGCCGCTTCTGCCTTGTGGGACTCCCTACGCAGTAAGAAACGCTCGAGAGGGCCAAATAAAGAGACAACACAGACTGCGCCAGAAACGGACACTGCCATAAAAGAAGCAAACTCCTAAATTACCTGAGCACTTTCAGACGTAGTATCTTTCACTCACTTGCTTTTTGTGATCTCTTCAGGCTTAACTTTATGGGGTCATATCTTGAAAATGACTCAGGCTGTATAAAGGGTTCCAGAGAATAACCTCATTTAAAACAGAGGACAAAAATATTTAATTGGACACATTCTATAATGTCAGGATGTACCAGTTCTTAAAATACCATTCGGTATCTTCAGTAGCCCGTGGTCTGATGGTTTGGGGGTGCAGCTCCCTCGCTGGGGGGAATCGAGTGGGCCCGGGGGCTTTTTGGGTCTGCCGGGTGTGGGTGGAGAAGCCATACTGAGTTTTCTCATCTCCCCCACACAATTTGGAAATACTAACAGGGCAATCCGACTTAAGCAGTGGGGCACAAAGAAAGTACAGTTACGTAAGAACTTACCATAACAGTAGATTTTCGAGAGAGGCTCTTGCAGTAGGTAATTACATATAGGACTGATGCTGGCCGGCAGCAGGACCCCACGGAAAAATTTCTAGCTAGCAGTCCCCCGCGGCGTCATGCGACGTCGGTATAAAGGGGTGGTCCCAGACGCCCGCCTTCCAGTTCTTTCCCGCCGTCAGCTCGTGCAGCGCCTCGCGGTTAAGTTCTTATCGCTCAGTCCTGTTACTTTGTTGGTTTTTCTGATTAGTTTCAGAATTTCATTCCTCTTTCATCAGGTGAACGTCAGTATATATCGTCCCCTTCAAAGAATAAGTGCGACTCGTTGCGGCTCCCAACTGCCTCACAAAGACTGTCACTCCCTCTGCCTCTTCTGCCTAGGCCCCGACCACCTTGAGCGACAAGTGTCCGTACTGCCTCCGCCGTTTAACGGGCCACCTGCAGACGATGCAGCAGTCCCTCGAAGCCCATCTCCTCAAAAAGATGTCTGCGATGGAGAAAGAGCTGAAAAACTTGACGGCGTCGACCTCCTGAAGACACAAGCGGGACAAAGAAAGGCACGGGAGAAGGCCTCCTCTTCCGCGACTCCGGCCAGAGTCGCGGGCAAAATATCTTATTCTCTCCGAGGATCGCGGCAGGCAGCCTCAAGGCTTTGGAGGCGTCAACCCGCTCGACGGGTTCGAGTCCGAGCCCGCCGGGCATCTCCGGGCAAAGGAGACTCCAGTCCTCAGTACGCCGCAGAGCCTCGCGGCCTACTGGTGTGGGCACCTCCCTTAAGCCGGACGTCTGCTCCTCTGACGTACGCCGGGAGAAGGCCTCTAAGATGCTCGACCCTTCGGGGCAGCGCTCGGCAGTGTCTTCCTCAGACCAGGCCTCCTCTCATCCTCGGCCCGCCTCTGATGAGGGACCCCCGAAGCCGGACGCCGGCTCCTCTGGCGTCTGCCGGGACTTGGCCCATAAGCCACACGTCGGCTCCTCCGACATGCGCCAGCCCTCTGAGCCTACGGCAGAACCTACTGTTTCTGTCGTTCCAGGCTCTCCGCAGCCTTTGCTGCCGTCAGGGGAGCCCCAGTCCCCCCCCGCCTGACCCCGGGATTTTCCCTCCGCCCCGGACAAGACCTGGACCATGGGCTATCATCTCGATCATCTTCCTGAAGAACCGATCTGACATGGGTTCCCTGACGCTGCTCAGACGCCGCCCCTGCCCTCCGACGCCGGCTCCAATGCCGGTTCCAACACTGGCGGGGGGTGACTGCGTTCTCCATTACTCCCTTACCAAGGACCAGGATTTAGTAGAGTATGTTCATACAGTTTTATACTGCATAAGTCAATTGGCCTACAGTTTTATATGTTGCTGATAGAAACAACCCGTCTAAGTGACACTTACTGTATAGGCAGGGTGTCCTTTCACTAGGAGTGTCAAGGGCGGTCTGGGCTCACAATCTGTAGTTAGTTCATCTGCTGACAATCACTGCAAGGAGCTAAATAATAATTAACATAGCTGAAGCTCTAGGGGGGAGCCCTCCATTTGGAGAGCATAAATATATCCCCCCTCTTAATTCCCTTTCCACAGTGGGGAAGGGAGTTCAGACAAAGATCCTATAAACCTAGATCTCCTACCTAGGAAGTCATTTATGACAAACCATAAAGGTTTTTGCCCATGTGGCAATGATGATTGTTATATAGTTAATATGTTTAAGGATGGAGACACGCTGCACTGTTTGCAGGGGAGGGGGATCCTGAGAGGGAGATCTGGGGAGCCTGTCTTAACTGTTTTTTTTTTACTTTTTTTTTTCTTTTGTTTTAAAACATAATGGCTAATTCTGGCACGGTGGTAAGCACCTATAATGTAAACGGCTTTTCAAGTCCAGTTAAACGCAGCAAGAGTTTAGCTCAGCTTAAAAAGTTGACAGTAGAATTTGTGCTTCTACAGGAAACACCTATCTGAGAGGGAGCACAATAAATTCCTGAAGCTAGGGTTTAGGGAGATGGTGGCCTCCTCATATAAAAAGGGTAGAGGTACTATGGTACTTATTCCACATAAGTCCCAGTTTGAAAAACTGGCAGAAAAGGTGGATGGGGAGGGTAGATATGTTCTCATGAAGGGCAAACTTGAGGGGCAATTAACACTTGCTTCTGTGTATTTCCCACCGGATACCCCTTATGGGGACTATAGATCGTTTTTCCTCCTTCTCCAGAAGTGGGCGGAGGGAGTCTTGGTATGTGAAGGAGAGCCGAATTTGACCTTGAACCGTGCCCTGGACACCAGTTCCCAGATCCCAAGAAAGTCCCATCAGGTAGCAAGAAAGGTCCATAAGTTGCTTGAAGAATTGGGTATTTTAGGTGTTTGGCGTTACCATCGTCCGAAAACAAAGGGATATACCTACTTTTCTGCCACATACAATATGTATTCCAGACTGGACTACTTCTTGCTACCAAGAGACGAGATTTTTAGGGTACAGGATACTTGGATAGGGGACTTTCTCCTCTCAGATCATGCTCCACTCTGTGTGTTTTGATCTGGAAGGATTTAGAAGAAACACTTTTTGGAGACTTAATATCTCCTTGCTTAAGGATGCGGCAGTTAAGGATCAGATTTTAGACACATACCAGGATTTTCTAACAGAAAATGAGGGACAGGATATGTCAAGTGCCACCTTATGGGACGCGGCCAAGGCTGTTCTCTGGGGGAAGTTTACACAACTTGCTGTAAGGAACGGGAGAGAGAGAGAGAGAAGACAGAAGACCCTTAGAGAGCAAATCCAAACAGAGGGAATGCAAACACAGAAATACTCCAGAACTGTAGCACAGCAACTTAAGACTCTTAAAGGGGAATTGGGCCAAATATTAGATTATCAGGTAGAACAGAAATTGTTATTTTTAAAGCAGAAACACTACGAGGGTGGCCCAAGGTCACTTAGATTACTAGCCAGTAGATTGAGAGCACAAAAAGCAAGGGCCACAATCACGAATTTGTGTCACCCCAGACATCAGAAAGTGGTATATAAAACAAATGATATAGCCGGGAGTTTTATGAACAATTATATCAAAAGAACCCCCCCCACACCTGATGGGAAGACTGAATCTTTCCCGCATAACCTGAAATTACCAACCCCATCACCAGACCAGGCCAAAGTGCTGTTGCACCCAATATCAGCGGAGTAACAAAGTGGAAGTGGGAGTCCTGAAGACAGGGAAATGCCAGGGACTGACGGGCTCCCAGAGGAATTTTTTTAAAATATTTTAGAGACTTGCTCCAGCCTCTTGTTTTGAGAGTATTCTCTGAGGTCTTGGAGGATAGGGGCTTGGCTCCACCCTCCTGGGCCACAGCATTGATTTCGGTGATACCCAAGCCAGGAAAGGACCCCTCCAGATGTGCTTCCTATCGCCCAATTTCCCTCTTAAATACTGATAAGACCTTTTCATCCATTATGGCTAAAAGAATACAACAGTATCTTCCCCACCTCATACAATTAGATCAGAATGGATCTGTCCCAGGTAGACAAGCTCAGGATAATCTGAGGCGAACCACCCACCTTATTGACCATGTCAACAACTCTGCTACTCCAGCACTATTAAGTCTTGACGCTGAAAAAGCATTTGATAGAGCTGATTGGAGCTTTTTGGGGGAAACACCTTCCTGGTTTGGATTACCGAGAGAATTTACACAATTAATAAGCAAATTATACCACTCCCCAACTGCCTATGTTCGTACAAATGGCCACATTTTCTAGACCTTTGAAACTCTGCAGAGGTACAAGACAGGGGTGCCCTTTATCACCATTGCTTTTTGCATTATATACAGAACCTCTTGCTCAGTCTATCAGGGAGAATGGGAATATAAAGGGAACAACACTGAATGGCTTTGAGCATAAACTGGCTTTATATGCAGACGATGTACTTATGTACCTTACAGAACCGGACTCTATCCCTGCCTTGTTTCGACAGTTGGAGGAATTCTCCTCCCTCTCCAGATACAAATTGAACTGTTCTAAAACAGAGATACTTAGTTGCAATTTTACCCCTTCCCTGGCTTTAAGGAACAGGTACCCCATGAGGTGGGACCTAGATCAGGTGAGTTACCTAGGGATTAAGATTGAGATTAGCAACCACCAGCTCTGGGAACTTAATTATCCCCCTCTGATTACCCAACTAAAGACGGATGTCCAGAGATGGACTCTCCGGCCCTTATCTCTATACTCTAAGACACAGGCATTGAAGATGAATGCCCTGCCAAGGTTACTTTATTTCAATGTGTACCCTGTCAGATCTCTCAAAGACAGTTAAACACATGGCAGGACATGTTTTTCTGATTTCTTTGGGCCAAAGACCATCCTAGGATTTGTAGAGGCCTTATGTATGCCCCATGGGCCCATGGTGGTCTAGCTTTCCCTAACTTACAGGACTATTGGGCTGTGACCCAAACGTGGGTGGCTCTACTATGGGGCAGTCCTGGTTTGATTCCCATTGGAAGAGAATGGACTTGGCAGTTGAGGCCAACCCTCCCCTTCCTGCTATCCTATTTCACGATGATGTCAGGTTACCAGAGTCTTGTTATACTGGGACAAGGACTGTCCTGGAGGGAAGGCATAACCTGAGGTCCCATAAGATATCAATAGTGGAAATTTCGATGGTGGGTTTATGACTCTCTCTTCCCAGCTGCCACCTTGGATTCATGGCTTAAACAGTGGACCAGGAAAGGATTTCACTCCCCTTATCAGATTTTATCTGCAGATAACCGTCTCTCTTTAGAGGCAGCCAGTCAGACATTTGGGCTTCTCCCACGATATAATCTAAGATTCTACTAGATCAGAGACTATGTCCTTACCCTTCAGAAGATGTACGCCCAACTGCAGGTGGAGATGGTGGACCCCCCTTTCCGTGGTATTTGGTTTTCAGGGGGTGGGAGAGAAGCCATATCCATATTGTACCAAAGGTATTTAACAGATCTGACTCTTCCCACTGAAAAACTTAAACTTAAGTGGGAAACGGACATGGGTATCACTCTTCCAGAGAAACAATGGGCTGGGGTGTGGCAAGCTACATGGTGGATAACAGGGGCCCCTCTTTAGAGGGAATATGGCTGGAAGCTGAGAGCTAGGTACTTCCGAGTTCCTGCACAGGTGGTGCACTATGCACCAAGTTGCTGGAGGGGATGTGGGTTCCACCAGCTTCACAGGCCCATATTTTTTGGACATGTCAGATACTTAAGGCATACTGGACAGATATAAAACACCATCTCCAGGACATTTTCCAGTTTCAATCCCCCCTGGGCCCTGAACATTTGGTTTTAGGTCTTAGACCAAAGGAGATACAGGGAAGAGAGGAAACATACTTATGGTCAGTTCATACTACAGCTGCTTTGAAGGCCATTATTAGAAAATGGGCACAGAGAGCTCACCCCCTTGTAGCAGAATGGACAGACACAGTAGACAATATTCACTTAATGGAGAGTATTACATTTAGCCTTCACCAACAAACCCACTCATACCAAAACAGGTGGACTAGATGGCTCTTGAATGAGCCTCATTTGCAGTTAGATGCCTAATTAGGCACAGCTGGGCCCCCTCTCCCTTCTCTCATCAAGAATTTAAAATAAGAAAGGAAACATTTTTCTATTACTTTATTCAGTGCATTGTAAAGTCTGTCAATGTCTCCATCGAGTGGTAATAGGTAAGAACATTTGCAGTACTATTTGATAGGTCTTTGAGAACATGTAATCATCATAAGCTTTTATTCAGTATAAGCTAATGTGTAGGTACGCACTGTGATGTCACCAAGATATATTTTATGTACCTATGTAACAGATGTATGATCTATATGTATGGACATGATCTCTTAAGCCCTTTTGGGCCTACCATAATAAAGGAAGTATAAAAAAACAAAACAAATCTGTTTTCACATTTCTTCCATAAAATAATGTTCTGGGTGTCATTTCATAAATTACACCCGTCACGTTCACGTGATGGGGTAATATAAACTACTATTTTGTCATAATCTTAGCAACAACAACATTGTGTCAGCCTCTTCATTCCCCAATCATGACAATTTCTCCATTAAAACTCGTGTTACTAGTTTGTTAATTTTAGCCTCTGCGCTGTCTATGCTTCACTGCAGAGCAAGTGTAAGCAAGCAAACATTTGGCACCTACAAATACTTATTTTGTTCTGCTTCTTGTTGGTGAGGGTAGAACCAAGACAGGATTTTACTAAGCTTGTGCAGTATGGCTTTTCAAAGGCTATATTTGTTGCATACAGCTCAGACGTGAGAGGCCCCATGTCTGTCTGCAATAGACAAAAAACTGACATTGAAGGGGGTGTACCCATGCTCACATCCCTCCCTCCCAGTTCCCAAAGGTTATACGCCACACTCAGGTTTACATACTTTCCAAGAGGAGACGAGTCTTAGTTTAAGAGATGGGCCTTGCATATCAGCATGGAACTTCAATACACTCAAAATGGCATTTAGGGCTTCATGTTTAAAAGGAATTTTCCCATTCTGTGCCTATGGCAATAAACCCTTTTAAAACAGGGCCCTTAATTTCTAACATGAGGACTACATGCAAATGCCGAGAACCTTCTAAACAGTATAGGAAATATTACTGTTAAGTAAAGAATCTTGGAGATGAAGATAATTAGAAATAATAGCATCGATACTGTCAATTACCTTCCTCCAAAGATCCCTTCAGCCTGTTCTTCAATGTGTTCAAAGTCCAGAGCCCCTGTGAAGGATTCAAAAATTGAATGGGTCACAACTATCACCACCAGAGTGACAAAACTGGGTAGGTTATGTACATACTCAATTCTAAGCATAGCCAAACACCAGATATTACTGTGCAGATTGTGTTAAAATGTTTCCCTTACTCATATTTGGGGTAAGGGTTCTTTTAACCTTACCTTAAAAAACTGTTAAGAAAATGTAAACAGTTATGAACTTGCCATAACAGTAGATCTTCAAGAGACTCATCAGGCCAGACATTTGGAACTACACCAGAGTCAGCACTGAGACCACATGGAAACTTTTTCAAGTCATGGGCTGCTCACGATGATGCCAAGCATCAGCATCCATGCAAACCTGGGTGTCCCAATCTCCCCTCAGTTCACCAGAGCTTATGCTTCGAGGATCTCTGTCTGCAGGGAACCGTGAGACAGACAGCATCCTACATACCAGGTGACAGAGGGTGCTGGAAAAAGCAGTGATGGAATGACAATGCAGGAAGTCTAGTACCATACCCCTGAAGGGGGAGGAGGATGGGTTGGCATGGCCTGATGAAAGATTCTCACAAAGATCTACTGTTAAGGTGTATGCAACTGTTCTAGCTTCGAGGATCTCTCTTATCAGGCCACACCTTAGGAACAAGTCCCAAACAGTACCAAAAAATTTACAGTCTGGGTGGCTGAAGACTTTAAAGCTCATGAATGCAGTCCCTGTAGGACAGTCAAGCCCAAATCTGCTAGTCTGCAGGACAGAATGTCCAAACTAATTTCTGGTGAAGGTGTTGACAGTGCTCCATGTGGCAGCTACACACATTTCAGCAGCTGAAACACTGCAGAAACAAGCAACAGAAGTAGCCATGCTCCTTGTATAATGACAACGAACAACAACAAACAGAACGTAATACAATCTTGAACAGGCATGGTTTAGACACAGGAGTGCCCTCTGCCAGGAGTGAACGAAAAAATGTTGAAAATACTTTGTGCAATCCTCGGTGCAATTCGTGCTCTCTCTTTTGTATGTCACCCTTCGTACATCCCAAAGTTTGGCAGATAAAAGAAGGTGGTGGGTAATAGAGGGTGGCAGTTAAGGGGGGAAGATAACTTGTCTGGAAAACAGGAGAGGGTGGCGGAGAAAAGGGGAATACGGTACATCCAAAGTATGGAGTAATGCTTTCTCTGGACTGGCATACTCCAGTTAGTACACTGGAAGGTGGATGGTTTGATTCAAATTAAATTCAAACACCACCTTTGGTAAGAACTTAGGACTGGTCGGTAAAGACACGCTGTCTTTAAGGAAACTCAAATGGGGAGGCTCACACATTAGAGCCTGTAGCTCAGAAATCCTTCTGGGAAAAGTGATGGCAACTAAATGTTTTCCATGAAAGAAAGCACAATCCACACCTCACCGCTGGTTCAAAAGGAGCCATAGTCTGCTTTTCTAACACAAAATTCAGGTCCCAAGCCAGGACTGGATTCGTAAAGGGAGGTTTTAATTGTAATATACCTCTCAAAAATGTACAGGCTACATCAAGCTGGGCAACTGTATGTCCATCTATAGGGGCATGAAAAGCTGAAATGGCAGCCAAATGCACCTTGAGTGAGGAATACTGTAGACTGGGGTTTTGACAAGGACAGCATGTATTCCAACACTGCACTAACGAGACAAGTAAATGGATCAAAGTGCTTAGAAGCAGCCCACAACAAACTGCTTCCATTTCAAAGAATAGGTATGTCTTGTGGAAGGTTTTCTGGTAGCCACCAGAACATCAGCCACTTTAAAGGATACTCCCAAATCATGCCACGGTTATGTCTTCAGAAGTCATGCATGCAGATGTAGGGATTTTAGGTCCAAATGGCCCAGAGACCCTTTGTCCTGTGACAGCAGGCCCCTGCACAGCAGGAGATGTACTGGGGTTTCCACTGCCAGTTGCTGTAGCAGTGGATACCATATCTGCAGAGGCCACAGAGGAGCAAAGAGGATGGTTGCCCCCTCCATCTTCAGTTTGAATAGCGCACTCTGTATTAGAGGAAAGGTGTACAGAAACCTCCCTTTCCAAAAGAGGGACAATGAGTCTTGCCAGTAAACTCCAGGGCCTGGAGTGAGCAACACCACAAGTTTTGTGTTGTGTAGGGATGCAGAAAGATCCAACTCTGGGCAACCTCACCTTTCGAACAGGTGTTCCACTACTGAGGTCAGCAGCTCCCATTTGTGTACCCTAGACTGTGACCTACTTAACTTACCTGACAAGGTGTTTTGGGGACTTGGAAGATGTACAGCTAAAAGCTGTAGGCCATGTTCCAGAGCTCAGTACCACATTCTCCTTGCTTCCCTGCATAGTGGATAGGAATGAATCCCCCCCACCCCCGTTTGCTGATATAATGCATCACACTGACTATGATCATCTTATTAAGAGTGGACCTAGTGTCAGATGCTTCTGAAAGACCTGGTGGCTGTACAAGACAGCTCGCATCTCCAGGACGTTTATATGCAATTTCTTTTCCACCTGGGTCCAAATACCCTGTGTTTGGTAAAAGCCCAACTGTGCTCCCTACCTGGAGCCTGTGGCATCCAAGTTGAGAATTTGTACTGGAGATGGAATCAAAAATGGAACGCCCTTGAGCAAGTTGGTGCAATCCATGCACCATGTCCATATGCAAACAAGACAGTGGCATTGTTACAATGACTGCTGCCATAAGGCCTAGAAGGCATAGCAGAGTCTTGGCTGGGATATACTGGCTGTAGTACATGAGTTGTGCCAGAGTTACATAGCATTCTGCTCTGGCCAGAGGCAAGAACACATAGACCTGAGCTGTGTCCAGTACTACCCCTATGTACTGCAGTCTTTGACAGGGGGTCACAGCAATGACTTTGGCAGACTCATCCCCAGGTCGAACAGCTTACTGGTATGACCTAGGGTGTGAAACAGTTGTTTCCTGGAGTGGGCCTTTAACAGCCAATCATCCAGGTAAGGAAACACATAAAGGCCTTCCCAGTGGAGGGTTGCTGCTACTACTGCCAGCATCTGGTAAAGACCCATGGTGCAGAAGACAAACCAAACAGCAAGACTCTGAACTGGTAATGTTCCTCCTTCCAGCATGAATCTAATTTTCCATGATCCTTTCAGATTTTAACATGAACATAAGCATCCTTCATATCTAGAAAACATAACTGGTGCCATTTGCAACAGGGGAATCTGTGTCTGTAGACAGACCTTACTGAACTTCTTGTACTCTCTGTACAAGTTGAGGTCTCGGGTCTAGAACTGGTCCTAGATCTCCTGTCCACTAGGGGACTAGGAAGTATCTGGAATAGAAACCACTTCTGTTCCTCTGCCTACCAGAGACTGGTTCTATGGCACATTTTTGGAGTAAGGCCTGCACCTCTTCCCCCAGCAGGGTCACATGTCTTGGGGAATAAGATGAGGTCAGTGACGTATGATCTGGAGGGGTGATGAAATGCTCCTTAGCATGGACTTCAGCAAAAATGTCCAGTACCCATTCATCTGTAGCAACTCCATCCAATGGCTCAAATGAATAGAGAGCCAACCCCCTAAATCCACACCTGGGGGCAACATTGGTTGGGGGCTGTACTACTGCAAGTCATGCCGAACCAGTGAAGGTAACATCACCAGCTCCACTTCTATGTGCTTTGGAATGGGCAACGGAAGAGGGAGGAGGGATAGAAGAGTGGCTGGCAAAGTTCCAAAACCCTTACCTCTGCCTTGATGCTTACAGGTTGGTCTACCACCTCTGGCAGCTGGTGGATAAAACTGATGCCTGCCAGGTGTGGAGTAAAGGGATTCAGACTTTAATGTCATCCCGGATGACTGAAGGCCTCTTAATGCCTCTTCCACATCACACCCGAGCAGTTTACTGCCTTTATACAGGGGATTTAAAACTGTCTATTGCACATCATTGGCAAACCCAGCTACTTTAAGCCAGGGGCATCTTCTCAAGGAAATGCAAGGGGCAGCTGACCTGGTAGAGACATCTAAGAGATCACAGGTTGAGCAGATTAAATGCTTACCCACCTCAGCCCCTGCAGTTAGGGTTTTCATGAACTCAGTTTTAGCATTACCTCTGGGTAAAGTCTGTCCCACGGCCTCAAGACTTCTCCAGAGGGTATTCTCGTATTTGATCATGTGGACCTGGTAATGTGCAATATGCATGCCTGATGAGGCAGAGGCATAAGTATACTTCCCCATGACATCCAAACTCCTGGAATGGTTATCAGAAGGGAGGTAAGCTCATGTGTTTGGGCACCCTGGAGCTGTTATGGGCAGCAGTGACCACCAAGTGTGAGAGACAAAGTTGCACATATTCATTTATCAACTGAGAAACAAATGACATGGCTGCCACAGAGACCTTAAGGGAATCATGTATGTCAGAAGTGCAATATGTGCAAATATGTAGAGACAGAAGACAGCCTGCAAGCATTCAACCAGAATGAATACAAAATACATGATTTTATAATGTGCAGTACAACTTTCGTAGTTTATTTGATTCCGTTGTAAAATGGGTTGTTGGCAGAACTGTCCATTCTTTCAGAGAAAGAATACAAGAGCATGTCAGATGCATTATAAAATAAAAGAACTGATAAGGCCATTGAAAGATTTTTTGGAGAAGCATAATTCTGACCCCAAATTTATGAAATGTATTGGGATCGAATGTGTAATGTGGTATAAGAGGTAGTAATCGGACTGACCTGCTTTTAAAAAAAAGAAAGCTACTGGATCTACAAACTAAACAGTCAATCCGTGTGAAATGAAATTGCTAGGTAGAATTTCACTACTCATGGTTACACCTCAGCGGGTATTTTAAAGCCCCTTTTGTACTTTTATTTTGCTTCCTGATTCTTCTGGGATTTGTGTTCTCCGCTAATAAAGACGTAATTTGCAGTAGTTCAGACCGTTCTGATTTTTCAGTTCATATCTCAAAGCGTTGAGATATTTAAATATATTGCAGGACAGTGAAATGAATTATAAAATCAGCCCAAAGTTTCCTTTGAAGTGTGTTTACAGCTCGAAGTGTTAAGATATTTCTATACACTGCATGGACAGTGATTTGAATTAAGAAAAAAACAGCTTAGAGTTCCTTGTTGAAGCGCGAGTGTTCACCACTATTGGGACGAATGTTTAAATAATGCGAGACTGTATTGTGGTCTCGGTTTGAAGTGCTTTTCCCCATAGATGGTACACTGTAGTCTATTTTGACTAAGTAAAAAAAAAAAATCAATTTTGTTCAAATGAAGCTCAGGTGTACTGCTAAATACATGCAAGATCTGATGTATGTTCAGTAAAAAGATTGAAGGGGATTACTAAATGAAAAACAGTTTCTACATTGATGTACCTTTGAAATAAATGCTGGTGCTTACAGTGATATACCAACTTTGTTAGAGACCAAAGTTAAATTATGATTTGATATTTATATTAATAAGGGAATAGGTGCAGCCCTTATGTTGTAAGTGTGTAGTTATTTTCATTTTTCGACAATCGCATTTTGTAAAACAATTTAAATGTTGATGTATCTGTATTTAATTTAATTGAGGAATCGGGAATAGCTGTTAAATTGCTGATGTCATCTAGAAGGGAATATAAAAATGAATGAGTGTCTCAGTAATATGGCCCCCTCATGAAGCATTAAGGAGAAGGAGAAACACTGGGGTTTTGTGCCTGTGTATTTGACCAGCATTAATTTATAATAGAGCAAGTTGGCTCAATAATAACTATTCATTTAACCATTACTGTTGTGTATTCATTCTCAGGAGTGCAGTTTAAATTTTTTTTTGCATGTTTTTGGTATTAGCCTCCTCAAACTGCACCCACCAACCAACAGGATGCAGGAGCAAGGTTTGGAACTTCCCCTGGTAGAATGGCCTTTTACCAGACAGACCTGGTAAGGGTCTGTTGTACTTGTAACAGAATGATGCAGTTAACCAACCGTTTAGACGAGGTCTGTTTGGAAACTGGTGCCTCTGAGTTTTGGGAGCAAATGTAAAACTGATCAGTTTTCGAAAAGGAAGCCATATGGTTCAGATAGCAATGAAGCATTCTGTGGACATCTAGAGTGTGTAACGTTTCCCCCATATGAGAGTGCTCGGGATAGTAAACTGGCAGGTGGATGTTTCGATTTAGGGTAAACTCTAACACCACCTTAGGTAAAAACCTAGGATTTGTACGTAAGGACACCCTGTCCTTTGGAAAAACCAAATAGGGCTCTTTACACATCAGAGCCTGAAGCTCCGAAATTCTTCAAGTGGAATTAACTGCAACTAAAAATAATGCTTTCCATGACAGAAAGTGTAGCTACATAATCTGCTTGACTGTTCAAGGGGTTGGGGGTGTGAGCTTTTCCAACATAAAAGGAGATCCCATGGAAGAACGAGATCTCTGATGGGAGGCTTGAAGTTCAAGATGCAAAACAGTATGGGATACGTCCAGCTGAGTAAGGGTTTTGCCCCTCTACTGGTGTGTAATATGCCGAAACGGCAGACAGATGCACCTTAATGGAGGAGTAGCTCAGGCTCTGCTCAAATAGAGAGGAGATACTCCAGGATGGAGTTTGGGGACAAGAAAAAGGATGAAGCTGTCATGCGGTTGCCCACAGAAAACACACTTCATATATGTGAATCTAGTGGAGGGTTTCCTGGCTGCCACCAGGACATCCGCTACTTTATGGGAAACCCCATATCATGTCCTCACTAGGTCTGCATGAGCCACGCATGAAGATGCAGGGACTTGAGATCCAGATGGATCGAAAGCCCCAGTCCTGGGAGAGCAAGTGCAAGCTCAAAGGCAGGGAAATTGGAGGTTCCACTGCCAGCGGTTGTAGTGTGAATCAAATCTCCTGAGGCCAAAAGTGTGCTGTGAGAATTATCTCTGCTCTCTCCGCCTGAAGCTCCAGAAGTACCCTCTGTAGAAAGGGAAAGGGAAAGGGAGGAAAGGCGTAGAGGAACCTCCCTGTCCAGGAGCAGGACAATGAGTCTTGCCAGAAAACTGCAGGTCCTGGAGCTGGCGAGCAGAAACCGGGCAGTTTGATGTTAAGTGGGGAATGCAAAAAGGTCAGCTCTGATCATCCCCATCTGTTGAATAGCTGGTCTGCTATTGACTGAAGAAGCTCCCACTCATGAGCCTTGGACCATGACCTGCTTAGGCTATCGGACAAGACGTTTTGGATGCCTGGACCATCAACGGCGGTGAGTTTGAGTTGATGTTCCAGTGCCCAATACCAGACCCTCATCACCTTCCTGCAGAAGGGTTAAGAATGCGTTCCCCCCCCACCCCCAGCTTGTTGATGTAGAAGACTTCCGACATGTCCACCTGGATGAGAAGAGGGCCTAGAGACAAAGCCACTTGAAAGGCCTGTAAGGCGTTCAGGACGGACTGCTCACATCTCCAAAATGTTGATGTGGAGCGACTGCGTGTCTGGTGACCAGGTCCCCTCTTGTCTGCCTGTTCTCCAGATGAGCACCCCAACACAGACCCAAGGTGTCTGTGGTCAAAACTCATCTCGGGGTGGGGGGGGAGCTCCTGCCAGATAAGGACCCCCCATCAAGAGGTTTATCAGGTCCATCCACCAGGTGAGCGTCCTGCGAACTGGGTCAGAGACCAGGTTCAACTGCTCTAGGTCGTCTGACATCTGGTCCCATTGAAACCTGAGCAACCACTGAGGGACCCTCATATGGAGGTGAACCATGGGAACTGCTGGGATGGCTGCAGTCATGTGGCCAGGAGCCTTAAACTGGTTCTGGCTGGGACATAAGGAGCTGATACCACTCTGACCTGATCCTGAAGGCGATACCTCCAGTCTGCAGGAAGGAAGGCTTTGCCCTGAAGCATGTCCAGGACTGCCCAATGAACTGGAGTCTCAGACTGGGCCATGGGGATGACAGAAATGTTCAGGGTGATCCCCAGCTCTCAGAGAGCATAAAGGTGTCTCAAAATGCGGACTAGCTGTTCCCTTGTGGGAGCTGCCAGAAGCCAGTCTAGGTAGGGAAAGATGTAATGGCCCAGACACCGCCGCCACCACTGCTAGACACCTAGTGAAGACTCGGAGTGGAGGAGAGGCCGAATGGCAAGACTCTAAACTGGTAATATCGGCCCTGAAAGAGGAACCACAGGACCCTCCTGTGGGGTGGAAAAATCAGAATGTGCAGGTATGCATCCTGCATACCTAGAGAGCAGAGACAGTCCCCTTGGTGCAGGAGTGGAATTAGACCTAGTAGAGAGACCATCCTGAACCTCTTGTATTCAATGAATTTGTTCAGGGAGTTGAGATCCAAGATGGGCCAAAGGTCCCCAGTCTTACTGGGGACTTGGAAAAATGTGAATACCCTTTTCCTCGTTGAGCTGGGGAGAGAAGAGACTAGCTCCATAGCCCTCTTCTGCAGCAGGACCGGAATTTCCCATTTGATCGGGGCAGGAGGATGACAATGGGAGGACATTGGTGGAGTATCTGGAGTTGAGCAAATACCTCTGGAGTATGACCTCCACGAGCTGTAGAACCCAGAGCTCTGATGTGATTTTGCTCCAGCCTCGAGATACAGAGGGAAAGAGACCTCCTACCACTTCCCCCACTGACTCCACTGTAGGAGGGGGGGTCTGGCAAGTAGTCATTTGGATGCTCCGGGAGTAGGCAGAGAGGCCTGGGAGGTCTTTTTGGCTCAAGAGGCAGAGCTTCCAGGAGTCTGGGAGGTGGCCTTCCTTTTGAAGCCACCCCTCTGCAAGGCTGGTTTTAGGACTGTTGTCCTGAGGACTTCCAAAACGGCAGTTTTCTGAAGGGTTTTTGGTCCCCTTTATACGTTTTTTGGATGAACTAAATGGACTTCCCGGATTCTTGGGGGCAAGTAATCAATTTTCCCATCTAGTCTCTAAAAAGGACCTAGCCCTTAAAGGGGAGGTCCAGGATGCCAGACTGCAGATCCTGGGAGAATCCCGACATCCTAAGCTAGGCATTGCTCCTGAGACAAACGCTGGAAGCCACAGCTCTGGTTGCCATATCTATAGTGTCGTATTAGGCATGCAAAACATGGGTGCCTACATCCGACCCCGATTTGAGTATGTCCAAGAGCTCGGTCTTTTACGCAGAGTCTGGGAGAGTTTGAGCTATTTCAATATCTTTCTCCTACAGGGCAGTCTGGTACTGCACCATGTGCGTGAGAAAGTTAAGGGACCTGATGGAGCAAGTGGAGAACGAGTAGACCTTTTTGCCCATACGGTCAATGTATCTGGACTCCTGGTCGGGTGGCTGAGTGCTTAGGTGTTTAGGCTTTTTTTGATCCATTATGAGCAGCCATCACCTCCATCGAGTCTGCTGTAGGGTGTTCCACCAGGAAGAGCTCTTTCCTAGGGGCTCTGTACAGGGGATTTATTCCTCCAACTCATTCTCCCTGCCATGTGGGGTACTGCAGGGCTCTGTGCGGTCTCCCATGCTGTTCGCGGTGTACATGTTGCCGCTGGGGGACATTGGAAGGCGGTATGGACTGAATTTTCACTGCTATGCAGATGATACTCAGCTGCACATGTCCTTTGTACCCGAACAAGATACAGTGATCTCGGTATTTAATAACTGCCTATCCAAGATCCAATACTGGATGAGTGCCAACTGGTTGAAGATTAATTCAGACAAGACTGAGGTGTTGGTTGTGGACCTCGTTCATCGAGTAGAGGGGTTTTCAGCAGGACAGGCAACTGGTCCTGTACTAGGAGGCTGCAAGCTGAGGACCTCTGAACAGATGCGGAATCTGGGCATTATTCTTGACAAGGGTCTGACCCTGAACTCACCGTGTTGTCCACTGTCAAGACCTCATTTTACCATCTGAGAAATGTCGGCCAGATCAAACAAACACTTGGTTCTGCCTGACAACCTACCAACATTGGTCCATGCCTTTTGATCTCCTGCCTGGATTACTGTAACTCCCTCTACCTAGAGTTGCTAGGGGTAGATATCCACTGGCTGCAGCTAGGTTACTAACTGGGCTTTCTCCATCTAGCTGTATTACACCTGTGCTGTGTGAGCTACGCTGGCTGCCAGTTTGGTGGAGGATCACCTTCAAGGTCGGCTTGCACACCTATAAAGCCCTACATGGACTGGGACAGCACTACCTGCAAGAGCTTCTGCACCCCTATTGCCCCTCCCGACCACTCCTTTAACGAGGGACTGCTAGAAATTCCCAGGGTTCAGTTGAAGTTATCTGGTGCTCAAGTACTGTATTTGCTTATGTAGCCCCTACCCTGTGGAATTCTCTACTGCGTCGGGCTCGGGACTGCCTGATGTTTGACAGCTTCAAAGCCACACTGAAAACTTATTTAGTCTTGCTCTTCTATAACTGGCTAAGGTTGATTTTAGCTGTTACTTCTGAATTAACTATTTGTGGCTTTTATATTAATTGTGATATTTCCTTTTGAAAAGCGCTTTGACGTTTGTGAATTGCGCTTTATAAATAACGCTCATTATTACCAGACTTCTTGGATACAGCAGCGTAAGTGTAAGGGTGCTTCCAGGTTAACCTTCTCAGGTCCTGAAGGGAGTCCACTAAAAGAGGCACCACTAGGGGCTTGGGCACATTCTGCTTCAGGTATTTAGCCAATCTCTGCCTCTCTGGGTCCAGGTCCTCAGTCTCCCATCCATTGAAGGCCTAGATGTGCCTCATGATGTCCATGAACGTCGGGTCATCAGGAGGCAACCTGGGGGTGCCCCCGTTATCTGGGGAGGAAGGGCGACCCCTAGGATCTTAATGGTCCTGAAGAGACAGAACTGCTGCTGGAGACCACAGAAGAGAAGGAGGACAAACTGCTGGAGTGTTGATGGCTATGGGACTGGTGCCTGGTGCGAGATGACTAGCAACGGTGACAACTTGACAAATGGGAGCTTCTGCGGTGATGCCGCTCTTTGTGCTGAGGTCTACTGTGGTGGTCCTTGGGGCCCAGAGAACAACTCTTAGGCAGAGGAGTTGGTTGCTTAGGCTCCTGACCCATTCCAAGGTCCGGTTCAAGCTCTGCTTCAATGACAACCAGTTCTTTAGGGGAAGTGGGTTCCCTTTGACCCGATTCCACCAAAAGGATGAGAGCTCCTGGATCTGGTCTTTGGAAAATTGCATGACCAGTTGGCAACTGTGGAGCTGGTGTCTGTTCACCTAGTATCAAGGTGTCCAGTGTCAGAAGGGGACCCGATGGGCTGATTAGGTGTCTCGTCCCACCCCCGATCTTCATGTGGTGAAGAATGGCCCAGAGAGGAACAGGGCGATGCCCGACCCGATATCCGAAAGGACATGCCCATAGCAGACTGCTGCTTAATGGTGTCTGGTGGGCTGGAGCCTGGGGTGGGGGTGCTGGGTCTGACGCCTGCCCCTGCCAACGTGGCATCTTGTCCAAGGCCTTGGGCAAGACAGTCGCTGGGACTTTTTTGGCAGGTGCCGGAGCATCACTGCCCTTCTGGCTGGTCCCAGCACCTAAGGTGGAAGGTGACACTGCTGGTGTGGCCTTCACCTTAAAGGGCATCAAGGTACAGCCCAAAGAACCAGACCCTGACTTACCTCCACCTGAAGCCTGGACACAGGCAGGAAGTTGAGAAGCCAGCTGCCCAGAGGAGACATGGGTAGGCTGGGAGGAGTAGTCCGAGCCCCCATGGGACACGGCGTCGGACAAAGATTTTTTGTGCAATGGAAACCTGGAATGGGCGCAACCCCGGGAATTTTCCCGGTCCTTGTCCGTGTTTGTCCTTCCCTGAATCCTCCTCCTCCTTGTATAGCTTAGATGGAGGAGGAGGTGGAGCCCAACGAGCATGAAGGACTCTTCCCACTGGCCGTCTCTGCATCTCAGCAAGCTGCTGTTCTAGGAGGTGCACCTTAAGGGCCTTCTGCAGCAGATCAGAGTCCCAGAGTTTAACGTCCTGCAGTGCTCACAGGCAGCAGTGTCGTGGTTCGGACTTACGCAAAAAAAGGCAGGCCTCATGGCTGTCCTTAGATTGTAGGCACTTGCCACAGACAATTCGATTTTCTGCAATACATACATGAAACGTACTATGCCGGAGAAGACGATATGCACAAAGAGAAATAAAATTGGATATTTTGGTCAAAAACGCTCAAAGTGCAAAAGTGGTCAAACTGATTCGAGAAGGCATCTGAAGAGCCGATGTGAACAGGTTGACAGCAGGAAAAGAACTGAGATGGGGCTGGGGACCGCCCCTGTTATACCACTGGCTGACGTTGGGCAGAGCAGACATCGGGGCGGTCCCCCGCTGAAGACTGCTAACTAGAAGTTTTCCATGGGGTCCTGGCACCTTAGTTCTAATGATTATTGCCTGCTGGAAGACCTCCAAACTCTAAGTAAGATCTTTCTTTACAGCTCAACATTACAGTAGCGTTCTACAGTAATCATTGGGTAGATGCTCCCCGCCATGCCTGCATGCCCTGATATGCTATGCTTAGCCCAGAGTCTCCCCAACTCCCCCAGCCCAAACAACCTGCTGAATACCCCCATAGCTTTCTCCCTCCATGTCAGGGGCTCTGGGGGAGAAAGAGAGCAAGCCCCCTTCCCCGGCAATCCACCATGTGGACTTGGAATCAGTGCCGGCAAGCACTAGAACCCAGGGGAATCAAGAGCCCAGATTGAGATTTAGACATCTGTGGGGGATTTTCCCCACTTTCCTGGTGCCCCACAACCTGCCACATGAGTGGCACATATGCTGGCTTTGTACATACACACACACACACACACACACACACACACACACACACACACACACACCCATGTACCACATCCTCTGCAGCAGCAAGCTACCTGGCCATTCGCAGGGATCACTGCACCACTGGAGCTTGCCATGGAACCATTCCAGCTCAGGCAAACTGTGACCCAGGGGCTACCACAGCTTGGCCTGCCTCCTGACAAAGTCAACCTCCCCCCCAAAAAAGGGATTATTGCTTTCTTTTTCCTCCAAATACTCCTCCATATCAAGATCATTAGGCTTATGGGGTACGAAGCAACATGAGAGGGGAAAGACTGCGCAGCTGCACGCTATCCATTCTGAAGAGGAGAAGGAGTAGCAGGGACACAGACACGCATTTCTTTCTTTTATTACAGGTATGCCATTGTTGCCTGTATAGAAGAGAGACTGCCTGTGTCCTTTCCAGCCCAGCTTGTGCTGTGGTTTCAGGAGTAAAACCTTGGGTTCCACAATCAGACTGCTAAATTTGGTTTAGTCCGTGCAGTGGAGGAGCTCCAAAAATGCAGCATTTTAGTGGGGTGACCCTGTGGAGGGTCGGTCGCCGGAGATGCTTTACTCCCAAATGTAGCTAAATTTAGCTAAAAATAGTTAACAGCAAACTTTAATAGCTTTTTAGCTATCAGGTGTCTCTCGCTCACGCTTTTGTTTATTTTATTTTTATTGCTGTGTACGAGTTTTGCACGAGTTGCGCTTTGTCGCATAAACATTTAAGTTTTTAAAACCTGTGGATTTGTGTGGTTTTGTTGCATTTTGTTTTTTCTCTTCATGCCCTGACCACACCTTAATACTTGCTCTAGTGTAAGCAGTTATTGCAAGCATTAGTGTGAGTGCTAATAGAACTACATGCTTGCAACTCAAGTGATAGTGATTAGAGCGAATTTGAATGTGCTCTGGAAGTGCGTGGATTTTTATTGTAGCAGTATTTTAAGCATTAAGTTTTAATTTGGCTTTAGTTAATTAGCCAAAGAGTAGACACTGGAAAAGGGTATGTTTCTGAAGGTCCAGAGTGGACTGCAATCATTAGTAGAGAACAGCAGTCAATGAAGTTGTCATTGGCTTCAGGTGTTTGAGACCATTTGGTTCAAAAACATCCTGCTGAACCTTTACTTTATTTCATTCTGCTCGTCACCTCTTGGTGTCTGGTCTAGCTGAGTGCTGAGCTGTATAAACATTTGCTGTTTGTATCTGCTGAGCTCGCCTTCATTTGAGAAAATTCTCAGAGAGATTCAGCATTTGTTTTTTGTTTTTTTCCGTGGGTTGTATAGCCCTGGTTCTGTTGGCACGTTTATACGCTGAAACGCTGCTTGTTTGTTGTATTCCTGAGTGAATGCCGGTAGAAGTAAAAACAGAGAATTACAAATAAGTGTTATATTTGCTTTTATTTTACTACAAATGTTTATTTTATAAAAATACAACAGGCAGTTCTCAAAGTATACAGCCAAGACCTGATGTGATTGGGTTAATAAAAGTGATAAAGCCCTTTCTGGTTGGCCTTGGTTGGTTCTACTATTGTTGGGTGTATTAAGTGCATTACATCTATTAGGAACGTTCTTTGTTTTTTATTTTATTTATTTATTTTTTAAGTATTTTATTTATTTATTCAAATTCATCTCCAGGTTGAAAGTTAAAACTTTTTATTGTTTTTTTGTTTGTTCTCTTTGTGACCAGCCCTCAAATTCTATTAGTTGTTGCCCTGTTTTTTTCTTTTCACCCCTTCCCCCCTTTTTATACAGTGTTCTTGATTTTTGGCAGTCCAAGTTTTAGCAGCAAAGGAAAAGGATGGACCTACCCAAGTCCAAGAATACAGAAGGGATTTCCAGAGCTTGAAATTAAACTCACTGGAAAAGAAATTGTGTGCTGGGACTGTGTTGAAACTGTTTTGGCATTGTGCTGGGAAAAGTATTATTGCACTACAGAGCTGAGTTGGGTGAACAAAGACTTTTAATTCCTGATTTTTATAAATTGCGTATGAGATACAGAATAGATTAGGGTATATTTGAATTTTATTTAGAATCTTACCAAGAGGAAGATTTTTTATTATAGAACCAATGTAAAAGAAGAATCCAAAAATTATAGATGATCTAAAACTGTTGTACATTTAATTAATATTTCTGATATTCCTAATAGACGTAACTGGTATATTAAATGATAAGTACTGTTTGGGTGCTTAGGAATTTTTTTGCGCCCGTTTAGGATCTCCTTTTTTAAACTGTAGTTATAAATTAAATACTTGCTTAGAATCTAAAATCCTTCGTCTACTGGCTATATTGTGTGCTGTTATTCCCACTTCGCCCATTTCAATTAAGTGTTCAACACAATAAAAAAGCATAAGAATTAAGATATGATGACTAGGCTATCAGAAAGGAAGATAAGTGCAAATCCTATATGTTATGAAAAATCAGAAAAAAAAACTTTGGATGGAATGGTAAAGAAAACCAAGAGGAAAATCACTAGTTACATTTTAGCCCCAGGAAGTCAAACCTTGTGGGGGGGGGAAGAGACCCTAAGAATTCAAGGTTCAGTTCTTCCACGTATAAGTTCCTCCCCTACAACTGATATTAAACCTTCAACAGTTAAGTAAACACAAGCATCCACTAAAGAAATCTATAAGGATATTTGAAACAGAAAATGAAGGTCAGATTTTACAAAAGGAAGTTTTAGAGCAGAAACAATTAGATGAACAACAGAATTGGAGAAAGGTGGAGAAGCACAATAAGAAACAGTCTGAGGAACATCTAGGGGAAGAAAGAAGAAAACAGGTGCAGAATACAGATTTGGAGCAAATAAATGTTAAACGTAATATATGAGATGTTTCACACCAGTGTCCTAGTGCTTCATTTCTTGGTGACTTTGATGCCTCTCTTACCCCATATGTACAAAGGCTTAAATTAGATCCCCCCATCTAGATATCTTCCAGATCTCATTTACTTCAAAATAGAATTGAAGAAAATTTAGAAGATATATGTATAAGGGAAGAGAAGAGTAAGGACAGTAATACAATGAAGGAAAGTGAGGCAAGAGGGTCCTTTTTTGGAAAATCCTAAAATAAAGAATGGGATTTTGTTAAATAATGAATTATTAATCAATCTTACAACAATGTTAAGTGGGAACTTTGTAGAGAGTGAAAATGATATTTTTGCTGAAGAGATAAATGACAGAAATTATGAAAAAGGAGGTAGAAAGGAAGGTAATTTGAAGGAAAGATAAAGGCTACAACAATAGAAATTGGAAATAAGGAAAAAGAGGAGATGGAACAACTAGTACAGAATTTACAGAGAATTAAGGAGACTAAGAATAATAAATCTAAGGAAAAAATACAAAGGTGTAAAGGGAAGAATGAGGAACAGAGTAAGATACGAAAGAAAACAGAAAGCATAAAGTGGAAAGCAAAAATCTAGTGAAGGAAAGAGTGTAGGAAACTCCGAAGATAGTTTATATACAGAAAATAAGGAAAGAAAAACAGATTGAGAAAGGGGAAAGATTACCTACAGTCTTTTTTAAAGGTATACCAAGAGCAAAAAATGAGAACCATTTAACCCTAAAACTGGTTGTATACAATTTACGCAAGGGAGTTTTGGGCAAGAGGTTCACATGGAATTATATAAATTCTACCAACAGATATCATGGAGGTAAAGAAAAAGTTTGGATTTGTTTGGTGGTAAAAAGCAGTAATGTTAGGAAACAGTTACTGACAATGAAAGAACAATTTTGAGAGATGGGAATAAATGCAGATACATCTGTAGAACAGAGAAACATTGAAGAAAGGGATAGTAGGGATATGTTTGACTGATCAGGGAAGGAGAACAGTGAAAAGAGTAGACAGCAAAGGGGTAAGGTTCAACAGAGAATATCACACTATATGAACCAGTAGTGAGTGAACATGCATTAACAGCAAATGTGGAATATAAGACAGTGATAAGAGGAAAATTGCAAAAAGGGCCTAGAATAAATAGTACAATCTTGGATGAAACCCAAAAAGAGGAAACAGTTATAGGAGTGAGAATTTGTATGAGTAGGAGAAGAAAGTGTGGAAAATGTAATAGAAATGGATAATGTGACTACAAGAAAACTAATATAGGAGAACAAAAATTATACATTTTAAGCTGGAATATAGCAGGAGCTGTTGGAAAATGCAAAGATACTGGAATTCTTAGATTTTTAAATGAAAAGCATACAGTTATGCTACAAAAAACATATGTAAACACACTACAGGGATGCCACTTGGAAGGATTTCAGGGTTGACTTTTCTCTGCAAAAAAGAAGAGTCTTTATGGGTGTCCAGCAGGGGGCATTAGTACCTTTGTTAAAATAATGTCTGGTTTAATATGTAAATGTATTGAAATGGAATGGGAAAACAAGGAGAAATTACTGGTAAATGTGTATTTTCTACCAGATACCACTGTTGCTCCCCCATCACACACTGCATATGTAGATATATAGAAATATTAGAAGAATTACAGACCCAGTACCCAGGGGTTATGATTGATGTGGGGGATTATAATTTAGGACTGGGTAAAGAACAAGAGGAAAATGGTAATAACTGGAATCTGGATAACTATGAATCTCTATTAGAAAATCTTGTGATAAAAAGAAAAGTTTGGTAATAGATTTTAGGCTGGATTATGTAAACTGAATATGCAGATCATAAATGGAAGAAGCAGTGGGGATAAAACTGGTTTATGTAACTATGTGCATCAAAATCGTCCAAGTTTGTTGGACTATATAATTGTAGACATATATTCTTATCAAAAGATTTATAGTTTGCAAATTGTTAAACTGGGACAGTGATCACAGACCAGTTCTGGTGATGCTAGAATTTCCAATTATAATTGTTAATGGTGGTAGGAACAAAAGAAAATCGGTAGATCAGAATATGGAAATAAAGTAAAAGAACACAATGTAATAAAGTGAGCAAGAGACAACTAAAATGTTATCTAAACCTATTAGAAATAGAGGAATTAAAGAAATGCTGCATGAATATACTACAGGTTAATTTAGATTCAGACACAGAACAAGATCAGAAGAATAATCTGTTTTTGGAATATCTAGCGCTAGAAGAAAGAATATTTAGAGAACTGGAGAAACAACAAAAAAGGGGTAAAACAGTATCTTTTGGTGCGAGATGGTATGATGGTGAATGTATTAAAATTAAAAAGTTAATAAATCAAACTGGTAGGAGAATAATGGAAATTATTAGTGTAGAAGATAGAAAAGCTTTGAAATCATTAACATCTGAATATAAAGTATTGATTAAAAATAAAAAGGATAAATATAATTGAGCTGTGGAACAATTTGCAAACAGTTATTCAAGAGAAAAATGGAAGCGACTTTTGGAGATTAGTGGCGTTTGGAATGGATGATGCAAGATAAAATACAACAGCAGTTATTTCATCAGAAAAATGGGTACACTTTTTTGTGGAAATGTTCAGTAGTAAAGAAAATGTTTATGAACAAGAGATGGGTATGGAGGTAGATCATGCTGAAAAGCTAAACTGGACGGAATTTACAAGAGAGGAGATAGTGTTGGCAATACAAAAACGGAAAAGGAATAAAGCTCCATGTATAGATAACCTTGGGGTGGAGTTATATCAGACAGATGTTGAATGGTGCAATGAGATATTATTAAAATTAAGAATATATTAAAGTATAAGAACACCTGAGAATTGGAATGTAGGAGTAATAGTACCCCTTTTTAAGAAAGGGGATAGGACAATGCCAGAAAATTATAGGCCAATAACACTACTGAGTATTAACCAAAAAATATTTGCTAGACTTATCTTGAACAGGATCGAACATTGGATAGAAGAAAATGACATTCTTTCCTGTTTTCAAGCAGGTTTTTGTAAAACTAGGTTGACAATGGATCAGATGTTCACTCATACATCTTGGATAAGTATGTTGGATCAAGGAAGGGAAAAATATACAAAGCATTTATTGACATTAAATCTGCATTTGATTCAGAAGAGTAACCCTATGCGAAATTTTAAAAGATTTAGGTATGGACTTAGAAGGACTGAGTATTAAGATATTGCATCAAGAAAATAAACTTGTTAGATACAACAAGGAAGGTGACAGGAGGGAAAAAATAAGTCAACTGTGGGGTAAGACATGGGTGCATACTGGCACCATCTCCATTTATTTTATATATTGATGAAGTTGTGAAATATTTAGAGGAGGTGGATACTTTTACACCAAGCATAGAGGAGACTAGAGTACAGATATTGTTATACGCAGATGATGCGGTATTAATTTCTCAGACCCCTCTTGGTCTAAATAGCTATTGCAGCAAATTTTTTTTTTTTTTTTTATTTATTTAGTTGTTTAACCAGGAAAGACACTAAGCTGAAAGCTTTTTTTACAGGTGCAACCTGGGAGCACAGGGAAGTTAAGTGACTTGCTCAGGGTCACACAGTATGCAAGTGGAAGCTGTGGGATTCAAACCCAGGTCTGGTCTGCTGGATATCACCAGATTTGCAGCTCAGAGCCTTAAACCACTGCGCTATACTGCCTCCCCAAGTATTAAAATCATTAGCAATGTTACATATGAAACTGAATCAGGAAGAGACTACAATAGTGGTATTTGGTAGTAAGCTCAAAAACAAACAAAAATGGAGAATTGGGAATATAGGGTTAGAAGAAGTTAGAGAGTCTACATATTTGGGGGTGATTTTCAATGAGGATTTAAAATGGAAAAAACATATAGAGAAAATAAATAATGTACTAAAAACTTTAAATGGAATTAAGTACTTTACAAGAAATAAGTGGAAATTCCTTTATACTGTAGCTCAGTATAGATGTTTAAAAGCAAAAGTTAACTCAAATTCTAGATGCCTTGGAGGTCTGTGGACTCCCAGGTAATCATAAAACACTGGAAATAGTTCAAAACAAGTATTTAAAGAATCTTTTAGGTCTACCAATGTGAGCCTCAGGGGCTAGAGTACGATTAGAAATGGGAACTTTATCAATTTAAGCAGAAATTATAAAAGGAAATACAACATTTTGGAAAAAAATTATAACTACAGTAGAGCCCGCTTATAAGAACATCATATTTGCCAAGAGAAAATGTTCTTATAAGCGGGCTGTTACTATAAGTGGGCTTACATTAAAACGATTGTTGCCGCACACCACTAGATGGTGCCTGCCCCACGCTGTATGTGGTAAACCCAAATAAGACAAAAATCAAGTTAAAATGTAAAAAAAAACCTCTACTGTGAGACAGATGCCATTAATTTAATAAAGGAGTCGAACTTATAAAATGCTCACTCTAAGCCTTCTGCTCTGCACTCTAACATACTGCTGTCCATTAGCATCAGGAGCTGAACTTGGCAGTCGGGTTGTTAGAGGCTGATATTCACATCAAACCTGTCTTTTAAAGCACTGTCTGCAGTCATAACATCAGGAGCGCTGATCTTGGCGAGTCGGGTGGATCGGGGCTGATATTCACACTGAAACCTGCATTTTTAAAGCACTGTCTGCAGTCACAGCATCAGGAGCGCCGATCATGGTGAGTCAGGATGTTCGGGGCGGATATTCAAGGTCTCAGACACAGAGGAATGTTCAACAATTGCTCTTTAATTAGCCAGCAATGAGACTTAATAAATGTGTGGTTCGCTAGGATAGGGACTGATAGCAGCTTATTAAATGTTAATGTGTGTGATTTACTTGCCATTAGAAATGGACACAGTTATTGTTTGCTACTGAGTAAGGACGAATAAGATCACTTAAGGTCAAAGAAGATACGCGTAGACGCCATGTAGTAGAGTTAATGAGGTGTGAATGGCACATTGAACGGCTAGCATCAACTGAATGAATGATTAAGTAGTGTGAAATAATGTTCCCAGGACCTCACAGAGTACATCATTTGACAAAAAAAAAATGTTCTTATAACCGATCCAGGTGTTCTTATAAACGGGCTTTGCTCCCATTGAAAATAATGGAGCAAGATCCGTACATGAAGCAAATGTGATTATATGCGGGATGTTCTTATATCCGATGTTCTTATAAGAGGGCTGCACTGTACATATAAAGATAGCCAGATATATAAATATTGGATAGATGCTAGTAATAGTGAAGATGGAGGGGGCATAAATTTGTTCAGTATACTAAATCAAGTACTAAATAGAGCTGGGTCACCCTCTAATTATATATTGGATTCTGAAGGTGTTAAGAAGAGCACACTGCAATTTATACAAATGGCAGGTCAGAGAATAGAAGATCAAGCGATACAATCTGTTTTTGGAAGGATAAAAGACATGCAATGGTTCTCCATTTAAGAAAATTAAAACAATGTTTGGAATAGAGGGTTATTTATTGAAATGTGAGAATGGGAAACATAGAAAAGCAATCACTAGATTAAGACTAGGTGAATTTGGTAAATTGGGGGGGGGGGGAGAGGATATAGTGGTTTTAAAAAGATGGACATTTGTATAGGTTGTAATAGTGCTGCCATGTCCAGTGCCCACTTGGTTTTAGAGTGTAAGGCTTATAGTGATATAGAGAACATACACTGTGCAACCCTTTCAAAATCTTGTTGGTTTGAATAAAGATGAGCAAATAAAGGAGATTCTGAACTATAAACATTTGGAAAAGATATTTGCTTTAGAAAATTTTGCACAGAGTGGCAAGAAAAATAAAGTGGAGGATTTGATAGTTAAATGTGTACATGGATTTAATAATTGTTATATTAACTTTCTGAAGCTGTTTGGAGATGAAAATATAAGTATTGTGAGAACTGGAGAACGTTAGATACAAGATGTGATTTTAATATTTTTGTATGTAACTAATAATTTTTATACATACTTGGAAATAAAACTACCTACCTTATGTTCCACCTATGTCGTATGGAATACCAAAGGGAGTACTTGATAGAGAAGGCAACTACAGAGGAATGAAAAGTGTTTTTCTGGATCCCATCAGTGATTCTTTTGATGGGTGAGGCCCAGTCTGTTGGACAGCAATTATCATTGACAGGAACAATGGCAACATGCATCTAAACAGTTCTGACAATGATGCCAACACAACCGGAGAGCTGATGGCACTCTGTAAAAGGCCAAGTACAGTTGCAGATACAACAATGCCAGAGGCAGACACCAACCTCAGTGGTCTCACCCGACTTGGGGGTGAGGCCAGAATTGCGCCTCTGTGTGGAACACCATGAGATTATCCTCCAATGGAGGCCTCAACCTCACCAGCTAAGCAGGAGCTTTATTCTTATGCTTGTGCTAATGGCTGGGAGAAAAGGACTTTGATTTTCTCTTTTCCTTGTCCTTAGTCCTCTGACTGCAGCAGTAACAGCATCACTGAGCACCAAAGAGTTCCCTCCATAGAGACGGTTGAGTGAGAGGAAGACATCTTGAAGCCCATGGCCTTGGCAGTGGCTTCCATGGCCTTGATAGTGATGAAGGGGTCTAGAGCCTTCTTTTGGTGTGTGTGTTGGTGTACTGGCTGAATCCCTGGAAGAGTCTGCAGTCCCTAATGTTGTGGGAGAAGCCCCAACAGCAAACAAAAACCGTGTGAGCATCATCCTTGTATAATCTTGTAGCCACATGTACAAACCCTAATAAAGGGTTATTCACCTGCAACAGTAGTTCTAGGAGTGGTATATGGTGTATATCCACACTTCTGGCAGTTTACTTTCTCTTTAAATATCTTGCTGGAAGGTCTTCCAGCTGGCTCCTCTTACCCACCTGGGTGGCAAATCCTTGGCACCACGCCATGAAGACAGATCTTAGCCACTGGAAGCAAGATCAGTGTGCCACTTGCAAGAGGAGATCAGATGGGTTATGTGGATGCTCATCATATACCACTCCTAGAAAATACCATTGCCTACTTACTGTAATGATAGATCTTCGAGGGGTATCTTTTGCAGCAGGTAACGCACTAGGGTCATCACCAGAGGGTGCTGTGGTGCATGGCAGCTCTCTTCCAGCAGTCTTTTTCCAAGAGCCGCTGGCACATGACATCATTCTGCTCCTATATAAAAGAGTGGGTCGCACCCCGGGCATCCTCAGTTCCCTGCCGGATTTAGCTCGCTGAGCGAGGACAGAGGGAGCTCTAAGGTACTATAGGTATCCCTTTCCACATGTGTTTGTATCAGAAGTTGTTCCCTTAGAGGAGGAGGGATTGTACCTACTGCAAGAGATACCCCTCGAAGATCTACCGTCACGGTAAGTACGCAACTGTACTCTCTTCTACGGGAATAACCTCTTGCAGCAGGTAATACACTTCGGATGGATGACTCCCAAGCAGTAAACTCAGAAAGGGTGGAGATTATGACAGAAGGCCTTGTAGGACAGCCCAGCCAAAGGCCGTTCTACAGCATGAGTTCTCCAGTGCATTTGGGTACCAGAAAAAAAAATGCAAGTAAAATCCCTGATGGCACTCCCAACGGAGGGACTGGACTGACTGCCTTCTTGTGAAGAACTGCCTGAAGCTCCTCCTGGAGAATCGGAATATGGTTGGGTGTGTAATGGACCGAGCCGGGGGGGGGGAGGTGAGGGGGAAGCACAGAGGAGTTCTAGCGTGTGCCCCATCCTTATTACCTGAAGTACCCACTCGTTCAATGTTATCACCTGCCAGGCCTCTAAATGGAGGGCAAAGTGACCGTCCATGGCTTCCAAGGCCTGGAGGAGGAAGCCTGGGCAATGCCCCAGTTGGACAAAATGATCCAGGCCTTTGAAGAAGCGCCCGACCACTGTCTCCTGCACCAATGTTGGCGCCACCTGGGGAGTGGGAGCAGGAGCCCTTGGAGGCAGAAGTGGTGATCCTGGAAGAAAGCCGGCTAAGAACAACCACGGAATCTTTTTGATTGAAGAGAGGACTGGAAGCGGTACTGGGAAGATGGCTGTGAGGTATGATGCATGCCATGTACCGTATGTATGGTCCGCCCTGAAGCCTGGAGATCATCCAGAAGTGTTTGCGTACCTGGACCAAAAAGTTTAGAGCCATTGAAAGGGGCATTTACCACTTTATGTTGTATATCTGGTGTAAATCTGGATACAAGGAGCGAGGTGTTGCAGGCTAATCCCCATAGCAGACATATGGGCCAAGGTATCCACTGCATCATATCCTGAGCGGAGCAGGTGTCAAGAGATGGAACTGCCAGTGGAAACTGTGGCCAATAAGAACAGGTTACTCACCTGTAACAGTAGTTCTAGGAGTGGTATATGTTGTTCATCCACTTTAAATCTTGCCGGAAGTCTTCAAGCTGGCTCTTACCACCCACCCGGGTGGTATAAACCTCAGCTCTGCCCCATTATGCCAGATCTTGGCCTGCTGGAAGCAAGATTGTGCGCTCAAAGCCGGGGAGGTCAGGTGGGTGAGTGTGGATGAAGATATACCACTCCTAGAACTACTGCTACAGGTAAGTAACCTGTTCTAGGAACGTGGATATGTTGGTCATCTACACCGTTTGGCAGACTCCAAGCAGTTCTGTGGGAGGAGGGAGGCAAGGTGCACACCCCCTACTTGGAAAACAGATTGGAGAACCGATGTCCCAAAACCAGCATCCCGGCATTACTCAAAGTCGATGTGGTAGTGGGTAATGAAGGTGTTTGCTGACTTCCAGGTAGCAGCCAGACAGATCTACTGGACAGGGATGTCCCTGGAAGCAGCCACCGATGCAGCAGTATGGCAGGCAGAATGAGCTCTAATCCCTCTGGGAGGTTCCTTGCCAACCAACTCATAGCACAGACCTATGCATGATGTAATCCATCTTGCTATGGCCCATTTGGCTGCACGTCTGCCAGAAGTGGCTTCAGCATAGGCGACAAACAGCTAGCGAATGTCTCCATAAATTTCTGCCGTCCTCTCCTTGTAGTGTAGTAGGAGAGAGCATGTCTCAGGTCCAAGGTATGGAGCCTGTACTTTGTGTCTGAGGTGTCATTAGGGTAGTAAACCAGCAGAGTCAACATCTGGTTAAGGTGAAACTGACACCACTTCTGAAGGAATTTCGAGTGGGGATGCAGGATGACTTTGTCCCTGTGAAAGACCAGGTAAGGGGAGTCCACGGAAAGCACCTGGAGCTCCCCCGTCCTCCTGACTGACGTGATGGCCATGAGGAAGGCAGTCTTCCACAACAAGTGTGAAAGCTCATATTTGTGCATGGGTTCAAATGGCTTGCCCATGAACATTGCCAAAGCCAGCAACAAATCCCATGGAGGTGGAGGTTCACACACCGGAGGGCATATGTGATCCAGGCCTTTGAAGTAGTGCCCGACCACCGTCTCCTGCGCCAATGTTGGCTGACCGGCCCCCACGCCCGCTAAGCAGAAATGGCTGCCAGGTGCACCCTAAGGGTTGATGACCACAGACCCCCTCTGGAGAGAGACCAAAGGTAGTTGAGAATGTTAGCCACTGAACAGGATAAGGGGTCCAGACTCTTACCCCGACACCAAATGGAAAACCATTTCCATTTGAAGGCATAACGTTTCCTGATCAGTTCTTTTCTAGATGCCTCCACCACGGTGTAGACATCTTCAGAAATACTCAAAGCCTGGAACTCTAGCCGCTCAGGTACCAGGCTGTGAGGTGCAGGGATTGAAGGTCCGGATGGAATACCTTCCCCTGGTTCAGAGATATCAGGTCCGAGCGTGTACAAAGCTGCTCCAGGGGCCTGCAGCTGAGGCTGAGGACATCTGGGTACCAGGGCTGAGGAGATCTGGGTACCAGAACTGATGCAGCCAGTCTAGGCAACCAGAATCACCTTCGTCTTGTCCCGCCTCATTTTGAGTAACACCTTGTGGATCAAGGGAAATGGAGGAAAGGCGTAGAGGAGGACTGGAGTCCACGGCCTCGAGAAGGCATCCCCTGCAGTGGGGGACGGGCATGATACAAGATGTTTTCCCTGGAGGCAAACAGGTCCACCATCGGTTTGCCCTAACGTTAGAACAGGCTGTAAGCTACCTCTAGATGGAGAGACCACTCGTGGGATGTCTAGCCTATGCACTGAGAGCATCCGCCAGCTGGTTCGAGGCTCCTGCCACATGGATGGCTAGGAGGACCTCCTCCAACCGGCTTACGAGGTCAGGCGTGAAACGCCTCCTTGCAGTGAAGGCGGAGTGTCCTCACCCTGCTTTTGAGGTAGTACATGGTGGTGGTACTGTCCGTCTGGACTTGAACCACTTGACCCTGGCGCTGAGGAGCGAAAGCTGACAGTGCCAGTCTGACTGCTTTGAGCTCCAACAGGTTAATGTGGCATCAGGACTCCTCGGGGGTCCAGAACCCATGGGCTTTGTCCCCATGTGGGCTTCCCAGCCCATGACAGAGGCATCGGTCTTAAGAATGAGCGTCTGCTCGTGTGGACAAACTGGATCCCTTCCTGCAACCGGTATGGGGCTATCCGCCATTGGAGAGTGTACCACATCTTCTGGGTTACAGTGATCAACGGGTCGAAATGACCATATCGCTGAGTCCACTGGGTGGCCAGCTCCCACTGGAGGGGAGCATGTGCCACTGGGCCAAATGGACCACTGAGGTGCACACCACCATGTAACCCAGAAAGCACAGAAAGTCCTGGGCAGGGCGCAAGTGCCAAACCAGAAATGATTGGTCAAAGGAGGAGAAAATCTCTGCCCTACCCACTGGGAGACGAGCTCTGGCTTGACAAGAGTCGAGCTCTGCCCCGATGAAGCTCATTACCTGAGAGGGCATGAGTTCCAACTTGGCCTTGTTGATCAGGAGGCCGAGTTGGGAGCAGGTTTGGAGGGCCACATCCCTGGACCTCTCCACCTCCTGTAGGTAAGTACCTGCCAAAAGCCAATTGTTGAGATAAGGGACTCCAACACCAACGTTGGGCCGCTACCACTGCAATGCATTTGATGAAGGCCTGTGGGGCCAATGACATGCCGAATGGCATGGCTGGGAACTCGTGCAGGGTCCCTATGACTCTGAAGCGGAGAAACCGCTGATGGGACGGATGGATCGGGACATGAAAGAACGCGTCCTGTAGATCCAGTTAACAGAACCATGTTTCACTCCAGGGATGGCATGATCTGGTTCAGAGTGACCTTCCAAAAGGTGCAAGACCTGAGAGATTGATTCAGGTCATGGAGATCTAGGATGGGATGCCAACCTTCCATCCGCTTGGGCACCAGGAAGCACCTATAGACAAAGCCTGGGTCTGTCAGAGGATCTGGCACTGGAGCTATTGCCTTTTTGTGGAGGAGCTGAGCTACGTCACCTCGAAAAGCTGAGTGGGTGCATGCAGAAATCTGTTCCTCCAGAGGGGTGCAGGCTCAGCTGGGAGGGTGCTGCTCGAATTTGAGAGTCAATCCCTGACTGACCACTTAGACAACCCACCAGTCCAAAGTGACAGCGTACCAGGCAGAAAGTGGTGGAGCCAACCCCCCCACGGAAGGACCCAGAGCTGACGTGACAGGTGTAGGGGTGGCAACCCCCGACCTGTCACTGAGCAGGCTTAGAGGAGAAGGAGAAGGCTCCAGGACCTGAGCCTCGGCCTCCTTTATGAGGCTGCTGAGGACGCTGCTTGGGCTGCGGGTGCCAAGCTTGAGCCTGCTGCTGCTGCTGTTGTTGCTGTCGTCCTTGAAAGGAGGTCTGCCGGACTGCAGGGGAAGAGTGCTGAAATGGCTTTCTCTTCTGCTGGTTCTTGCCCAAAGAACCCTTGGCAGAAGCAGCATCCAAGGTGGCACTGGACTGCTCTATACACTGAAGGTGACCGGCCACTCCTGGACCGAACAAGTCAGTACCCAGGAAGGGCACGTCAGCAAGCTTATGCTGAGTATCCACCAGGAAGGAGGAAAGCCTCAGCCAAGCCCTGCGGCAAGACGTCACTGCGGCTGCTAGTGAGTGGGCACAAGAATCCCTGATGTACAAGGCCATCTGGAGCTGCTGTTTAGTGACAGCATGGCCCTGGTCACGCACCTGCTTGGCTGTGGTCTGCATGTCCACTGGGAGATGAGAGAGGACCTCGTCCAATTACCCAAGAAGGGCATGAGATAAGTGTGCAATAATGACAACCGAGCTGGCCTAATGAAAGCCCAGAAAAGAGGCCGCATAGACCTTGCAGGCAGTGTGGCCCATATTTTTGGACTCCTTGTCTGGGGGTCTGTCTGTGTCAGCCGAACTACCAGAACGCCTGAACACAGAGGTGGTCACCAGGCTCTCGGCCTAAGGGTGCTCTGTGAACCCCGCAAGGAACCCCATGGGCACAGCGTACTTGCAGGCAGATGGTGCTGGGCAGGAGGCAGGATGCTGCCAAAGTTAGAGGGCCAGGCAAACAATGGCCTCAGCCAGTGGAAAGGCCTCCGTTGTATCATCCCCTCTCTTGAGAATATCAGTGAGAGGGTACTCTGCCTTTTTCTGGATGGGTTCCAGGGGTATTCCGGTGGAATCGAAAATGTGACGGAAGATGCCCTGGAAAGAGGAAGGGCCTTCCTCCATCCCTGCACCAACGGATGACTCGTCATCCCCAGGATGAGAGTGGAGTCCGGTGACATCCAAGTCCCAAGAGTCAGGATGCAGCGGTCTACTGCCTATGTCACCCTTGATGCACCAAGGGCAGTCTGGGGTGACCGTAACTGACAGACGTCGGGGAAGCCTGGCATCCTGTCAGTCCTCTTTCGAGGGCGCCACTCCCTCAGGCTGCTTAGGCGGTGGTTCCACCCGGATCATTGGAGAGACTGGAATAGGCTGAACCAGGGGACGGGATGGCCCCAAGGGCAGAGAAACCAATGGCTTCGGTTCCGGAGGGGTCAGCTTTGGCCTAGGAGAGGGCTAAGTAATGGCCGGGGTAGGCTGTGGAGCCAGCTTCTGCCCATTTAAGATCAGCTGCTGCCACATAATGTCTTCACAGCGCCAACAGAATTTACGCCGGAGCCTCTCCTTGTCCGAGGAGGTTGAGGACCTGTGGTGTCGCCTCTGAGTGCTTATGGCTCCTCCTTGATCGATTGGCTGAGGGGGTTCTGGACCTCGATAGAGATCAGGGAAGCCAACTCGGTCTATCATGAGCATGAAGGTCCAGATGTGGAGAGCCTCTCTACACAGACGAAGGGAGAGTCTCCCAACGGGATTGTTGAAACCAGAGTGTCCAGAACCAGGTCCTTGATGGGGACACCAGCGGGCTGGGTCTCATCATCAGGGAATACCAGGAACATAGTCCGTTCCAATGAGTCGTCAGCCATGGCTGATGACAAAGGGTTGATCGGGTAGAGGATAATTTCGACCTCATTGGCCACTTCCTCGGTCCCATGGCCAGATAGAAGGTCCATAAAGCCCGTGGCAGAGGATGTGATTTCGAGATCACGTGTTCTTGGGACTCTGACCTCTCCCTATCCCAAGAACATCTTCATTGAGACGATGGGACTTTCTCCCTCTTCCGAGGGAAGGAGGAGTGCGAGCCCAAGGGCGCCTCACCCCGGGTGGGGAGAGACTGGCATAACTCCTTGAAAGAGCCTGTGAATGTGGAGCCTAGGTTCAGCAGGACGAAGAAGCTTCGACTGGCTCAAGCACGAGCTGCTTCCTCCTCGAAAGCCTTCATCTGTTCCAACTGAGTGGCGGAGCCCACGGCCGCAGAAACAGCCCACCTAGCCTCCGCCGATTTCTCCGGTGGGTTTTTTCCCAATCTTGCCAGTTTCAGGTGTGCCCTGTGGTCTTCCAGGACGTGGGGGATGGAAGGCCAGACAAATGGCATGACGAGGTGTCATGGCCGGCACCTAGGCAGTATACATATGTGAGATGGGGATCAGTGCGTGACATTTTCTGGCCAAAGGGGCACCAGAGAAATCCGGGAGAAAATTTTTCCTCCATAGTCGATATGGCAAAAGCACGATAGCTAACTTGAACAAGTTTGAGTTTCGGTAAAACCAACAATTTGAAAGCCAGGGCCTATGAAATGCTGAGAGCACCAAGGAACCTGAATCTTCCAGCGGAAAGGAAGATCTGGTATCAGGGGGCGGAGCTGAGGTATATACCACTCGGGTGAGTGGTAGGAGCCAGCCTGAACAACATATCCACACTCCTAGAATTGGTCTTTCTCCTGAGATGGAGGGAGTTTATTGACTAGTTCTATAGCAGAGGACCAGAGGATTTGTTGGTATTTGACCATGTGTTCCATATAATTTAGAATTCTGAGATTCATGGTACTCGCCTAGAATAGTTTCTTCCCAAGGTAGTCAAGCCGGTGGGACTCCTTATCAAGGGGTAATGATACCATATGTTTTGGTCATTTGGTACAATCATGAGCCAAGTTGATCACTACCGAATCTGCTTCAGGGCTAGAGGAAAGAAAAGAATCAAGAAGAGCCTGGTAAAGGTGATCGGCCTTTTTAGGAATGGCTGGAAATACTGAGGGTTGAGGTTCCAAGCTGCCAGTATGGCATTTTGTTAAGTTTGTATGAGTGGGGGTACCACTACTACAGGCTCTTCAGGCAGTTCTAGATAATCTGCCATATCCTTTCATTGTTTATCATGTTCGGTAGTTTACAATCCCATGATTTTTTGAATTTGGACCATCATCTAGTGAAAAGATGGATCATCAGGAGGAGAGGCAGCTGCATGATGGGAGCCATCTTCATGTAAGGAGGAAGTAGTAGAAAGAAAGGGCAGAGGATGGGAGCCCAAGTCCTGTAGGTCAACATCCTCTAGATCTTCAAGGAAACCTTCCGGAAAGTCTACCTCTTCTGAATAGTATTTCTCCTCACAGGAGGGAGGGGACCAGGGTGGAGAGGGTTCCTTTCACCCTGGAAGCGTTTAGGCAGAGAGGTAGGAGAATGGGAAGGGTGATTCGCCTTCTCCTGGATGGTAGATTGAGAGTGCCTAATTACTTGTAGAACCTGTTGTACCACTGTGGCGACATCCAATGAAGTAGAGGTAAGGGGTGGGTGAGGGGGTTTCTGAGAAATCAGAGGGATTGTAGAGTAAATTGGACGCAACATGTAAGCAGATCTAGCCCCTGGGTGGTAAAGTCCAGGGTCCCGATCCCTGTCTGACTGGCCCCTGTGTGAGAATGGTTGTGAAGGAGGACGGGCAGTCGAAACTGCATAGCCAGTAGTTCTCCTCATAGAAGCGTGGCCCGTCATCAATGGGGCAGCAAGGAAAGAGGCATTAGAATGCTTAAAGACGACGTTGTCGAGAGGAAATGAGTCGCCGTCAAGGGAACCAACATAGGGTTCCATAGAGACTGCTGAAAGGGCGCCAGAAAGCACAGTCGACAAGAGGGTGTAAACCCCCATCAATGAGGAAGCAGTTCTGGAGGGCATTATCGATGGAGAGCACCTGTGATGGTGGCAGTTGACGAGTGTCTGCCGATGAAGATAAGGATGATTTATCCTTGCTGAGTCTTTGCTGCTTATGTGAAGCAGTAGTAGGGGGCTCCTTGGGACGGATCCCCTTCTCTAAGAGAGACACTTTCTGCTCTATGAGGTGAGCTTCGATCTCCTGTAGCCATCATCAATGGGTTGCCTGGTTGAAGTCATGGCAATGAACGCAGGAGAGGATGTCGTGTGTGGGTCCCAGACACCCAATGCAAATGGTGTGGTTGTCATAATGGTAGATCTTTCTACCGCAACGACATGACCGAAATAGTGCCAACTTGCTTGTAGATTCTTTGGACATTTGTCGAAGGAAGGGAAATGGAGAAAATCTGTTTCCAGCTCAAGTTCTTGTCGATGACTGCTGCTCTATGCACTAGCTGCTGGGTGCGAACTGAAGACGGTGGGAAAATGAACGAAGGATACCAGGGACCTCCCACTCATATAGCAGTAGAATGATATCATGTGTGGGTGGTCCCTGGAAAAAGACTGCTAGAAGAGAGCTTCCATACACCACAGAGTCCTCCAGCAACAACCCACATGTATTACCTGCTGCAAGAGATTATCCTCATGGAAGATCTGCAGATACAGGCGAGTAATCCATTTTTCTAGGGCTGTGGATATGTTGTAAAATCCACACTTCTGGCAGACTCCTAGCAGTTCTCCAAGGAGGCGGGGGGCAAGGCGCACACCCCTTACTTAGGGAACAGAGATTGGAGAACAGAGTCCCCAAAACCAGCATACTGGGGTGACTCAAGGTCATGTGGTAATGGGTAATGAAGTTGTGTGCTGACTTCCAGGTAGCAGCCCTGTAGATTTCCTAGATAGGGATATCCCTGGAAGCAGTGTTATGTCTGTTGGAATGAGCCCTTAGCCCTAGAGGAGGTTCCCTACCAGCCAACCTATAGCAGAGTTAGATGCAGGATACAAACTACCTGCCAATCATCTGCTTAGCTGCCGGTCTGCAAGGTGCAGCTTCAGCGTAGGTGCCAAACAGCTGGTGAACCTCTCCCTGAACTTCAGCCGTGCGGTCCTTATAGAACAGGTAAACGCTCAGCTCAGGTCCAGCATGTGGAGCCTGTGTCCGGCCTCTGAGGTGTCACTGGTGAAGAGCACTAGGAGATTCATCGTGTGGTTAAGGTGAAACCCAGACAACCTTCAGGGGGAACTTTGGGTTGGGGTGAAGTACAACTCTGTCCCTATGGAAGACCAAGTAAAGAGACTCCACCGAGAGCACCTGGAGCTCACCGATCCTTCTGGTGGATCCAACAGACACCAAGAAGGTGGTCTTCTACGTCAGGTGAGAGATACCATACCTGTGCATTGGTTTGAATCGCATGCCCATGAGCTTTGCCAACACCAGCAAGTCCCAAGGTGGTTGTGGCTCATGCACTGGAGGGGTAATTTGGTCAAGGCAAGGCCTTTAAAAAGCAGCACACCACCTTCTCCTGCACCGACGGAATACCAGCCTGCATCTGGTATGCAGAGATGGCTGCCAGGTGCACTTTAAGGGTTGTCTATTGAAGGCATGACTGGGAGAGGGACCAAAGGTAACAAAATGCTAGCCACTGGCCAAGGCAAGGGCTCTAGCCAAGTGCCCTGGCACCAAATGAAGAACCTCTTCCATTTGAAGGTACAGCATTTTTGAGCCTTGACTATCTTCAGAGACACCCAAAGCCTGGAACTCTAGCCGCTCAGGAACCAGGCTGCTGGATGCGGGGATTGAAGGTCCAGATAGAATACCTTCCCCAGAATTTATGAGAACAGGTCCAGTCACAGAGGTAGATGCTGCCTGAGGCTGAGGAGATCGGGGTACCAGAACTGGTGCAGCCAGTCCAGAGTCACCAGAATCATCCAAGCCTTGTCCTTCCTGGCTTTCAGCAGCACTTTGTGGATCAGTGGAAAGGGAGAGAAGGCAGACATAAGGCCCAGGGTCCAGGACCTCGAGAAGGCATCCCCCTGCAGTATTCCCTGCTGAGGGGGTAGGCACAATACAGCCTCAGCTTCACATTCTCCCTGGATGCAAACAGATCCACCAGAGGGGTACCCCACCAGGAGAACAGACTGTGCACTACTCCCTGATGGAGACCACTCGTTAGATGCCTCGCCCACCCGGCTGAGGGGATCCACCAGCTGACTGGACACTCCAGCCACATGGATGGCCAGAAGATCGGCACTCAGGCTTAGCATGAGGGTCCAGATGTGGAGAGCCTCCCTATACAGATAAAGGAAGTGTTTCCCACCCCATTTGTTGAGGTAGTACAAGGCTGTGGCATTGTCTGTCTTTGACCTGAATGACATGACCCCAAAGCTGTGGAGCAAAGGCTGTCAGCACCAGCAGAACTGCCAAAGCTCCAGCCCGGTGGCGCAGAGGGTTGAGGCGCAGGACGCCACACCTCACTCCACGCCAGCAACCCGGGTTCGAGAGCAGACTCTGGTTGCTGGTGGGTCGGCCGAGGGGGGGGGGGGGAGGCTTGAGCGTCCAACGACCGCTCGCCATCTCCGGGGAGGGATTTGGCCGATGCCCGACCCAGAGCAGAGGCTCAAAGAAATGCAAGTTCCAACTCAGGAGTAGAGGGGTGGCCAATGAGCAGCCAAGATGTTGGCTTTAGCGCCTTACATCAGGGAGCCATTCTCTGCTTGGAGAAGGAGAAAAACATGAAAAATGCCTGCCACAGCCAGAAAGACGGGGGACCAAGGCTGTGCCCACGATGTGCAGAGAGCCCGATCAGCAGCCCTCGACTGATTAAACTTAAGTATCAGGGCATTTGCCTCCCGCCTCCTCCCTGCCCAGGGGGTAAACCGCAGCTCCATGGGGCTTGAGGGTCTGACTGGGTAGGGTTCCAGGCAGTGGGATGTCCACTTGTCTCCCCTGAAGGGTCGGAGGTGGCAGGCAAGGGGGAGAGAGAAAGAATAATTGAGAAAAAAAAAAACTGCTGAAGCTCGGCCAGCCCAGTGGTGCTGAGGGTTGAGGTGCTGGATGCCACACCTCACGCCATGCCAGCAACCTGGGTTCGGGAACGAGCTGGGGTCGGCAAGGAGGGAGAAGACTGAGCATCTGGACAGCTCTCTTCCCCCAGGAGGGAGGGGAAGCACAGGCTCTGCATTTGCCTGGCCTCTGGCAGAAGCCAGAGTCACAGCAAGCGCAGAGCAGAGAAAGTCAGGGAGTGGTGGACGTTGGCAGAGGCACCTTGACGTCAGTGCATATGCCACTCTCCAGAACAGGGAAAATGACTATGGAGTGCCAAGGGGAAGAAGTGCCACAGCACAGACCCTAATGGCTCCTGCCTACCTGACCACCGGAGGGGACCCGATGAAAGCAGATTGCCTCAAGGTGTTTGGGCCCCACTTCATACCTGCCTGGGTATATAGCCATGGCTCCGGGGGGAGGGGGGGTGTCCACCGGGGATCCAGGTAAGAGCAGAGAAGTGGGGCTGATGGCATTAGCATCTCCTGACTGAATGGGGCTCTGGCGTGGGGGGAGAATAAAAGAGTGATTTCAAAAAAAACAAAAAAAAAAAACTGTCAAATCAGCAGCAGGTTGGTATGGCATTGGGACTCCTCAGGAGGTCTAGAGTCAGTGGACTCTGTTCCCCAGGTGAGCAGCCCAGCCCATCAGGGATGCATCTGTCGTGATGGTGACCATCGGCTCAGAGTGGACAAAGGAGATTCCTTCCTGCCGATGTTCCAGGACTAACTACCACTGGAGGGCATCCCATATCACCAGAGTCACAGTGACTGGGTCAAAATGACCCCTGTGCAGAGACCATTGACAGGCCAGCTCCCACTGCAGAGAGAGAGTGAGTGCCTTCTTCTCCGGGCCCAACAGACCACACTGGTGCATGCCACCATGAATCCCAGGAGGCACAAGAGATCCTGAGCAGGGAGCGACTGCCCAACCTGAAATGATCCAGCAAAGGAGGAAAGAACCTCTGCCTGGCCCGCCAGGAGTCAGGCTCAGAGACTGCAGGAGTCTAGCTCCGCCCTGATGAATTGTTTTACCTGCAAAGGTATGAACTCTGACTTGGCCTCATTCACCAAAAGGCAGAGGGTCCAGCAGATCTGGAGGGCCAGGTCCCTGGACTGCTCCACCTCCTCCTCCCTGGAGGGACTCACCATCAGCCAGTCATCCAGGTATGGATGCACCCAGACCCACCCGACATCTCAAATAGGCCGCTACCATATCAATGCACTTGATGAAGGTCCTGGGAACTTACGAGAGGCAAAGGGGCATGGCCTGGAACGCAGTCTCCCTTCCACTCGGAACTGAAGAAACCAGGGGTGGGATGGACAGAAGGGACGTGGAAGAACGCATCCCGAAAATCTAGGGAGCAGAACCACATGTTCTGCTCCAAGGATGGAATTATCTGAGACAGACTGACCATCCTGAATGTGTGTGACTGAAGGAACTTGTTCAGGTCATGCAGATCCAAGATGGGGCACCAGCCCTCCATCCTTCTGGAACCAGAAAATGTCTGGAAACAAAGCCTGGGCTTACTGGAAGGTCTGGGACTTGAGCCACTATACCTCCTTCTGGAAGATCTGGGCAGTGTCTTCCCAAAGGGCTGACAGCATGTTGGCGGACACCAAATCCTCCTGTGGGGCATGTGTTCGCCAAAAAGAGTAAGTCTCAAACTCTAGAAGCATACCTTAACTGACCACTTAGAGGAACCACCCATCTGTGGTGACAGTGGACAGGCGGAAAGGAAGTGGCAGAGTCGGCCCCACGGGAAGGACCTGGGGAAGACAGGATGGGCAAGGAGGAGGCACCCCTCAGCCCCTAACTGTGCAGGCCTGGAGGTGGAGGAGGGACTGGCTGAGGGCGTTACGGGACCTAAACTACCCGTTTGCGAACGACCGAGGCAACAAACTTTGGTCTTGGGCAACAAAAGCCTGGCCCTGCTGCCCCACTGCAGACTGGGACAATTTGGCCTCAGGACAGAGAGAGGCCAAAAGGGTTACTTTTTCTGAAGCCTAGAGCCCTTGGTGTCCCTCAAGGCAGAGGTAACAGTCCAGGGTGGCAGTGGACTTCTCAGTCCTAATGAGGTGTCCTATTACCCCTGGCCCAAACAAGTCGGTGCCTAGGAAGGGGACATCCACCAACTTGGGCTGGGTATCTACCGTGAAGGTAGAAATTTGCAGCCAAGCCCTGCAGGGTACAGCCACAATGGTGGACACAGACCAGATGCAGGATTCGCCAATGTCCATAGCTGTCTGGAGAGGTTTGGCCACTGCACGGCCCTGGCTCCAAACTTGTTTGACCATGATCTGCAAGTCAGCCAGAAGCCAGGGAAGTACCTCAGTGAGTGCCCAGTAAGGCATGAACAAAATGGGCTATCAAATGGGCCAAACTCACTTGCCAAAGGCCAAGAGAAGAGGCTGCACATGCCTTTTTGGCCATGTGATCCAATTTCTTGGATTCTTTGTTGGGAAGTTTATCCACATCCCCGATATTGCTGGAATGCAGAAAGAACAAGTCGGCAACCAAACCCTCAGTTGAGGGGTGTTCAGTAAAACCTGAGAGGGAACCCATAAGAACTGCATACTTTCAGGCCATATGTGCAGATGGCGCAGGGCAGGAGGCAGGGCACTGCCAAAGCTCCAGAGTAGGGCCAAGAATGGCCTTAGCAAATGGGAAGCCGATCCTCTGTGAGTCACCTCGGTAGAGGATTTCTGTCAAGGGATACCTAGCCCATTTTAGGATGGGCTCCATCTGAATCCCGGTAGATTCCGAAATCAAATGGAGAAAGACCCCAAAAGAAGTGGGACCATGCTCTGTAGACAAATCCCCCCCCCTCACTCCACATTTAACGGATGAGAATGCTGGGAGAAGTCCTCAGACTCCAAGGATTCGCCGAATAGCAGTCAGCCTCCTGAATCCCCACTGACTCAGCAGTGTCTATAAGGAGTGAAAGTGAGACAGTCAATGCGGAAGCCTGGGAATGGTACAAGCATCCTCAGGACGGGGACCCTCCTTCAGCTGCACAGGAGCTATCTCCACCCTGATGGGTGGGGAAGGCCAGTGAAGGCTGAGCCTAAGCAAGTTGGGGCCTTGGTGGCGGCATCCAACTAAGAGCCAGCGAGTGAGCCGGAACCAGCTTAACCCCGGAGAGCATGAGCTGCTGCCACATTAGATCTTTATAGCGCTGGTGCATCTTGAATCTGAGCCTCTCCTCACCAGAGAAAGAGTAGCAGCAATGCCACTTGCCTGAAAGCCGAGAACGAGAGTGCCTATGTCAGTGAGAGCTGCTCAACTCAGTGCTATGTGATCTCTACCTTGACCGCCGGGGAAGCAGACATTGAGAAAGGGAGAGCGCTGGCAAATGCCAAGATGCCACCAAAGGTATGGGGATCCAGAGGGTTTGGGACTGGATCAGGAAGCTGGTCTGATCCTCCATGGGAGGGGATGGGTAGGACCAGAGTCCTAGAGAGAGAAGTGTCCTGGGAGGACACATTAACCAGGTCAAGAAAATTCTCGACTGGTTGGTCAACATGCATTTCGGCCAACAGGCCCAACATGGAGACAGTGGAGCCAGTGGCCTGGACTGAAGGATCAATTGAAGTTGAAACCTCTGAAACAGCACAGTAATCTGAGACCTGAGAGCATTCATGATCCCGCAATCTTCTATGAGACTGTTTTTAGGGTCTTTTTTTAATAGATTTAGAGGACCTTGTGCCCCTAGAAGGACCCTGCCCAAGGATGGGAACGGACTGAAATCCTGAAACGCCCCCATAAAGGTGGCACAGTAAAGTGGCACAAAAGCCAAAGCTAAAGAGGCATGCTCCAAGGCCTGAGCCATGCCTCCTCGAAGGCCAAAAGTTGTTCAGTGGGCCCCTCGAGTGAACGGGAGGGTCCTGTTCACCGGGGCACCTGAACAGAAGAAGAGCGTGCCAGTCCTCCAAGGTGCGACATAGTCTGCAAGCCTGGGGAAAGTGTTCATGGCCCAGGCAGTAAACACTGAGGTGTGCGGGTCAAAATGGGACATTTTCTGCCCGCAGTCACACCTCTTGAAACTGGGTGCTGACTTCATTTCATCCATACTGATGTTAACGATACTCTAAGACTAACTTGAAGACGTTTTAGAAAGCAAAGGGCCTACTTCAATGAGCGCAAAGAAGGGAAACTTTCCAGTGTAAAGGAAGATCTGATGTTATGGCATGGTGCAGAGGGAGTTACCACCTGAATGGCCAGGAGAAGTCAGCTCGAAAACCTTCCAGCAAGATATTTAAAAGGAAAGGATACTGCCAGAAGTGTGGATTTCACACCATATCCATGTTCCTAGAAATAAAGGTTCTTATGATAGTATAAAAAAGTACACCAGTAAGTAAGAAAAAAACAACATGAAGCCAATGGAACAATGGTGCTGTTTCTCTGCAAGTCCAATAAGCAGTCGGTGGGAGAAAGAAACTGAAGCAATGGGGCCAGCTAGGATTATACAGGTTCATTGTACATCACTGTGGGTGGTACCTAGCTAGCAAATGTTTGTGTGGCCCTGATGCTGATGGCTTTTAGGTCCAAGATGTGGACCAATGGAGGAGATATCTTCAATCAAGATCATTCCATATTCCAAGGAAGATTAGTGACATGGAAGAGCTAGAGTATGGAAAACCACAGCAGCTGCATCTTCTCTGGAGAAGAGAATTAGGTAACAGTTGCTTAAAATAATTAATGGTACTGAGAAAAGAGAGTGAAGTTGACCACTCATTTTCAGTCTGCCCCCCACAAAAAGGGAATAATTGTAGGCTGCAGCTTTACAGCGTTTTTTTGGGGGGGGGGGCACAATGAATAAAAGAATAATCAAAATAATTGCGTACTTTATGTACAAACAGTTTTAAGATCCTGCATAGGAGCAATGTCAAGGGTAGCAACTGCTGGGATAGACTTGAGCCAATAAGCATCTTCCTTCCCAGAAAATAGCAAGGGACTTCCTTTGTTTAGGTGTGATGAGATGGGCACATAAAAGGTTCAGTAAAGACAGAATCAGGAAAAGAATAGAAAATGTTAAGAGTCGGCAACAGGCTGACTGACAGATATGAGATGATGTGAAGAAAAGGTCATGTTAGAAAAAAACTTGCATTTAAATTAAATTAGCAGTTTGTTACTGTGGTAAAAGCCTCTTCTGAATTATACCCATAAACTTCTTCATCCCTCCATATGGGATACTGTAATACTGACCTGGTACATTATTTGATCCCTCCTGGTTTCCAGGTGGAGTGGATAATGAAGTTGACTCTGATGTCTGAGCATTGCTCTCATCAAATTCACGTTTAAATATGCAAAGAAGACAAGAAATTCGATAATCCAGCCTCACATTCAAGATGAACTAAATTTAAACATGAAAATATAATTGAGTGAGGTTATGTTACATGCACTGTAAAGTCACCACTGCAGAGTTTAATATGCTTCATATATAAATATAACAATAGGAAAAATTCCTTCACACTTACCATAATTTCCTCTTCTGTTTGCTCCAACACTGTTAACAGGGAGTAATTACATGTGGGTGATGAGCTCCCACAATGGGATAGAGGTATAGTACAAAAAATCTGTGCCTCAGAATAGACCCTGGGGACATGAACATTCCATATACAGTAGTTACTCAGCCTGCCTTTTGTCTGTGCATTCCTTCCAAATATCACAAATACGGACATCCATATGCAAGTCAGCCTCATAGCAGAACAAGATTCCGATAGTGAAAGTGAAACATTGGCTTACTTTACCTTGCACAAACCTTTGATAGTCGAGCTGACTGACCGCAACATACTCTTAGAAATTACAGGAAAACACTGCGTCTTCTCCCACAGACCTGTTATTTTTAATTTTTATATTTTTGTTGACCAGGTAAGTGCACTAGACAAATCCTGCCTATTTTCAGGCACTACCCGGGGGAGGGAGATACAGATGAATGCCAACTGACCTTGAACCAGATTAAGCTGCTGGTGGTAATTTTAGTGAATGAGGGAAATTTGGCCAAGACACCGGGGAAATTCCACTACTCTTTTTCGATAAGTGCCATGGGATCTTTAACATCCACTTTAACTACCACCAGTCCAGGCAGATGGGACCTCGGTTTAATGTTTCATCCGAAAGACGGCACCCTCAGAAGTGCAGCACCCCTCTCATGCTGCACTACAGTGTCAGTACTGGGATATTAACCCAAGTGCCAGATGTGGGAACTGAACCCACAGCTCTCTGATCTCCCAGCCTCAGAGGCAAGTGTGCTACCTACTGAGCCACTGACACTGCTGACCTCACAGATGAACCTCTAGAGACACTGCAACATAAAACATATTTAAACAAGAGCAACATTTGTACTCTACTCTAGCTACAAGTGGATACTAACTTCAACAGGTTTTCCATCCTCACAGTCTAGGACACTGAAGCCAGTTAAGACTACTGGCCCATCATGCTAACAGTTTTATACTGGAATGCCTCTGGATAAGTCCCTCAATCTGCACAGCTATTGTAATCATCTTGCCTGAATACATATACCTATATAAATGGAAACATATTCTCCAAGAGGAGCCAGAGGCTTGCAGGCGAAGCCCCATTGACAAAGTTGGAGCTAAAAGAAAAGGAAATTACAGCAAGTATGAAGGAATTTCTCCTTTTCAGTATTGCTCCATGTTGTCAATGTGAACGTGCAATTTGCAAAGAGAGCGGGATAAATGCCGCGACCGAGGAAGAGGAAGATGCGGCCTGGGCTGCCTCCTCCTCGAGGGTGATCATCTGCTCGAGCTGCTCAGCTGAAGCCAGCCGCGCGGTAACCATCCAATGGGCCTCTTTTCGACTTTCTGGGTAGTGCTTCTGGGCAGCCCAAGCACTGGCGGGCAGTAGCGGTCCTCCAAAAGGCGTTGGCAGAGAGCGAACAGCAAGACTACAAGGCCTGCGAGTCATGTTCTAGGCAGAGGCAGTAGACGCACGTGGAGTGCGGATCCGTCTTGGACATCTTCTGCCCACAAGGGCACCGCCAAAAACAGGGAATCTATTTGTCCATCGCAGCCGCGAGGGAAAAGGAAGACCGAAGTCTTGACAATTTTAAAATGAGTTTCGGACGAACCAAAGAGTTAGGATCCAGTCTATCATGCAGAGCGTTAAGGAGGGAAACTGATGCCCAAGCAGTAAGGAAGATCTGGTGTCATGGGCGGAGCCGAGAGTTTCATAACCCGGTGGGTAAGTGGGAGGAGCCAGCCTTGAAGACCTTCCGCCAGATTTAAAGCGGTAAGGAACCTGCCAGACAGTGAGGATGAACAACATATCCATGTCCCTAGAACTGTATTTTTAAGTTTTGCAGTTTACAAGATGTGGCATCTCAAGACAGTGGGAGCTACGGAGCTGGCACTACGAGAGGGAAGAATGCGTGCATTGATGCTAGTTGTTGCGGTGGTTGCGATGACAGTTTTATTAAATTCTGGTACATATGAAAAGATGCAATTTAGCTAGTTAATTTTTTTTTTTTTTAAAGCATTAGATGCAGAGACTTCAATGTGGGGAGAAGTGCTCGCAAGTTGTTGCAGGCTTTACTGAATGTGTGAGGGACTAAGAACTGGAAGCGAGCAAGCAAGTGCTGGGCTTTAGCAAGAGTACAGAGAGGAACGCAGTTACTGTACTGTATTGAACAAACAGTCTAAAGTAACTGAATACACTAATAGTGTTCTGGTTGTTCTACCATTAGTTTTTTTAAATTGAATTTAGGTATGCTTATTAGTTGTGCCGTTGCCCTTAAGAGAAAAAAAAAAAAATCGCAGCATTTCAAAAATGAACATTCTATGTGGCACATTAATTTATTTGTTACTGCGTCCTGACTTTGGAGTACTTGTTTTTATCTGTGCATTAGACAGATCTAATGCACAGTGAACAACCAATCAGGATGAAGTATTTTCCCTTCCCATTTCATAAATCTGTTTAATTGTTTCCAATACAGGATCATCCATAACTCCCCTCCAAACTTCTTGCAGGCCAAGAAATAAGATGATGTAGCACCCCTGGGGTGACTGATCGTGAACAAATATTTGACTAATCTGAGCAATAGGTTCAACCTCAGGAAAAGCTGTGAGCCTGTTGGCCTCCAAAGACTAAAAACCAGAATCAACAGAGTTAAAATCAAATCCCCTCATAGGTGTGGAGTTGGGGAATTGCCTCTATTCTGTTCCAAAGATCCAGAGTCTGTTCTATTGCTTCTCACCTGGCATCACTCAAGGCAGAACATCCAGCAGCCACATATCTGCCATTGCCAGGGTCAGATGCTGGCAAAAATTCTGCATTCCCTCACCCCTGGTAAGGGAGGCATAGCTATGGTCAAGCACTGTACCTTCATGCAAAGATACAAAGATTCAATTCTACTGCCTCAACTTACACTATGGCAACCAGCTCCCCCACAAAAAAAAGGGACACAAGCTCCCCACTTCTCTGACTATTGCTCACCTCTCAACCATCCAGGGCAACCCCCAAAACATTAAACTTTTCTGCCATTGCCAATGCTGCTGACAAGCTGGCAACTGCTCATCCTTGTTCTTGATATCATTCAAAACCTATCCAGCCCAAGCTGAAGGGCAATTCCCCACCAACAGGAATACTGTACTGTTTTGTCTTCGATGCCTTATCCGTGACACCCACTGATGCACTGACAGCAAAGAGCAGGCCGCACAAAGGGTTATGCACAACTGTCTACATCGACAGCTTCCAGGAGGACAAGACCATCAGAATAAGTTACAAAGGATTAGTCCCTTCTATAAGTCCCTGGTGACAATGAAGGAAGCAGACCTCATTCGTAGATTGATGCCACTGACAGGCTCATCTGCATGTCGCTTTCATCCTTTCTGTCATGAACAGCCAATAAAATAAAGAAGTGGTGGTGATCTTCACTGCACTGCATGTGACCTTGTTCATCAATGGAGGAATTTTTCACCTCTTCACGGTCTTCTTACAAGGGATACCATATAATCCTGGGTCCAGGCAGCTGTTTTAGCTTGCCCACCCCAGCACATTTCTGACAACAGTGATGTAGGTTCGGGAACTACCACAGACCAATAACATGATATTCTGAATCCTTTTGGGGTGAATGCTCAGTGCAGGTTCCATCCCCTCCCCCCTCCTCAGAGGGGCACATCTTCTTTTTTGTTGAATCGTAATCCACTGGATCAGGGTCCCACTCCCCACCCCCATATAAATTCTGCTTCCTTCACTTGACCTTCCACGTCATCAAGTGCAGGGGTTGCCTGCAAATGTGTGTGAGCATATACAAGTGCCTCTATGGACCCCCCAAAAAAAGGATCCACCTCAGGATCAGGTGTCTCGCAGGCAGCCCCCTGCAGTGCACCAGCATAAAGCCTCCTATGCACATGCAATGGATTTGTGCCATTCAGTTACAACTGCCACATGCTACCACAGGTGCACCCCCTCCAGGTTAGAGGAAACCAAAATGGCCTATGGAAAACCAAAATAGCAAAGATGATTATGATTCAAGTGAAGACAGCAAGACCACATGGCTGATGTATCAAAGTCCTGAAGCAGCTCTTGTAATCAAGTGAAATGATCTACAATAAGCCATAGTGCCAAAAGGGAGAAAAAACTGAAGAGGCGCAAGGATTTGCAAATCCAAAACTGGGGAGTCCACCAGAGGACCCCCATACTTCTTCCTGCTATCAGCTCCCCACTTGCTTCAGACTTGAGCCCCTCTGGTCCCTGACCCAAATCAGCTGCAAACTGCAGCCATTAACAGTTTACCTCATCTGCTGCGGTGCACCGGGAGAGAAAAATGAGCCTACACATCGGGACTGACCTGGTTTACACTGCGAGCCTGCACAAAAGAGCCAATGCCACGTCTTCACTGCTGATCACACTGGAACTGATCTGGCATACATTGCGACTGTGCACAGAGAACACTGGTGCCACTGATATGCTGCCCATTGTCAGCCATGCTGTCAGCAAGCCCTCATGCTCACTTCAACAACCAGCCTGAAGAGATGCTAGTACACTGACGTGATGTCAAAGTGTGTGATGTCAGCGCATGTACACAGAACCTAGGTGCCTGCCCCTTCTGAGCTCCCTGGCAGCCAGAGGAAACAGACAAAATTGTGCAAAATACTAGATTAGCTTATAGTCCACTCAGAGCCAGCAAGCAACACAGTGCTCAACAGTGCAAAGTGGCTAATGCCACACAAACCCCTACAGTGGAAACAGTAAACAGTAGCACCAACTCTAAAAATAGTTACATGAGGGGGGCGCTGTGGAGCCTGAGCAGCCATTTTTACCAGTTTTTGGCAGTGAGGGGCTAATCTGCCCAAATCTACCCTGTTGCTGCCTCCAAAATAATTTTTTGACCCCCACCATTGGAACAAGTGTCCCAAAATTAATAAGGATGGGTAACCCAAAGAAAGAAAAGGAGCCCGGAGGAGTCGAAAAATCTGAAGGATCTGGAGGAGCAAGGAGCCTGGATGCCGCCACGCCAGTTGAACCTAGGTCTGAGTTAAGTAAGACCATCGCCACACTGGAACATAAATTACAGACACTTAACATCTGTGTCCACTATTAACCAAAAGGTAGACGATTTTAATGGGAGAGTCCTAATTACGAAGAAAGCAGTAGACTGCCTAAAGGGTGATCTCCAGGAGGGGCGCAGGCAGGCCGAAACCTCCTCTGGTGCAACAATATTGTTGGTGAAAGAAAACCAGCACGTGAAGGTGAGACTGGAAGCCCTCGAAAATCAGATCCGAGCAGCTAACTTTCAGATAGTTGGGCTCCCTGAAGGGTCAAAAGGGGACCATCTAGTTTTTAACATTAAGGAATGGCTTACTGAAACACTCTCCCCAGAGTCTCCAGAAATAGACTGGAGATTCAGAAAAGCAACCAAGTAAGCATACAAGGTCGAACACAGAATCAAGACTTACCCCACACCCTGATGCTGGTTACAACCGGGGTCGCAGAAAGAGAACATTTTGACATACGCCCGTAGGGCTTCGCCCTTCTTTCAAGAAGATCAACAAGTCCATATCTTTCCGGATATTAGCTACGTGACAAGACAGCGCTGCAAAAAGCTTGAGGGGGTGAAGTGGGCCCTACGAGAGATGTGAATTCCACATACCATCATTTTCACAGCTCGGCTTCGGATAGTCTTCAATAGCAAGACTTGCATCTTCTCGGATCCTATTGAGGCCGGCAAATGGGTGGACCACAGAGTTGCTGAAACTAGGAGACGCAATGCAGATTCTGATGAGGACGACGATGAGGCAACAACTTGAGTAACAGACTCTAAACACCTTCTTATGGCAGGAAACAGTAGGTCTAACACTAAAATTAAACAAGTTTCATTTGTTATATTCTTTTGCTGTGCACTGCTTGTCCTTGGTGCGGTTACCATCATGTTCTTAATTTGTACCAAACACTAAAATGGTAGTCACTAAATGTTGGGAAGAGAAATTCCAAGAAATTTAACTGGAATGTTTAGACCGGATTTTGAGGCTCTGCGTTATATGACCTTGCTGTACAGTGATGTACTTTACTATCGTTTCCGGTTTGAGTCAATTTTATTTCAGTGGGATAGCTCGTTAAAGTTCAGAGGGGTTTAAAAAGAAAAAAAAAAAAAAAAGAGGGCGGTGGGCAGTTTTATTTTCCTTAACTGTGACTTAATATTTGTGCTGCTAATTCTTAGTTTAGAAATAATTTGCATCATGGTAAAATGCATGGCACCTAATGCTCCTTTTAGGGGCACAGCTTTTTATAAGGACTGGAATTGCTGGACAATTTAATCACATCCAATTAACCATGCAGCTCATGGGCTCTCTAATCAGCACATAATGTTAATTTTATACATGTTTGTAACTCATATAGGTTCCTCCCAATGTGGTATCTCTATACAATAGATGCATGGACATACTTGATTAAGGAGAGTTTTTTCCTTACTTTCCATCGTATATTGTTAATCATATAATGGACTGTACTATATGCTATATTCATGTCTTGTTTATGATGAAATGAAAAAATAAAGTATAAAAAAATAGTAACAGAGTTACTGCAGACATGCTTTGCACAGTCCATCTTACTCCAGCTAGCACCACAGAAAAAACTATCATCCCACAAAAGAAACCAAACAGTAATAGTTTGCTATGAACCAAACTAAATGGATCAGGAACCCAGATATGTTGCAATTCTGCCTAGGTAGAGAACCTGCCCAACTGAAAACCACAATTTATAACAGAAGGGGAGGGAAGAGTGCACCAGAAATGTGCTAGCAGATGCCGGGAGGGAGGGGAAAAAGGAGGGACACACATTACACACACGCACACTATCAAGTACTCTAATCTCCTATGAAGCTTAAACCCTTACTTGAGGTACAAAGCTGGAAAACATGCTTTGGCAGATATAAATGGGGGGATACACCCTTGGCAAGTAGTCCACATTCTGTCACTGTAGGCATGGATGGGAGCTGCAGCTAGCATGTTACACTATTTTTGACAACCTCAGCTGCACAGACATGAATTTCTTGACTAAAAAGGTGGACCCCATCACCAGGGAGCCCCAAATTGCCTCAGACACACACAAATCTAGCAAAAAAGAAAAATAAACTGAAGTAAAAAAGCTCAGTATTTTCCACAGAACTCTATCAATGCTTCATAGCCCTTCAGTGGTACAGTAAAGACTGAATAACTGCTGTATTTGTAATGTTCATATCGATAGGGTTCTATACCAAACATCGTGAATTGGTTCAATGACTACCTAACACACAGGAGCCAGAGAGTCAAAACTGGGCAGACGTTATCCAGCTCCAGAGATGTACTCCTAGGAGTCCCTCAAGGATCAATTATAGGGCCCCTGCTTTCAGGGGCGTCATTTCAGAAAAACCATAGGGGTTGCAAGGGAAACTGTAGGGTGGGGGGCTAGGGGGCTCCTAGGCCCCCATAAAAAAAATATTTTAAATTCAGTGCATTTTGGAGGTCATTTGAAACAAATTTTGCTACCTTGTTACCTCTTCCTCATGCCCAGTATTTTGCACCCTTGTCCCTCCCCAGAGTCACAACAGTCCAGAATATTGCCCGCGCCACCCTCTCCATAGCATTTCACCAAAACCATAAGGGTTCCAAGACTAGTCAATGGCGATGCCCATTCTTACATAAAGTACTTAAGTCCCTGGATATTTATTTTTTTCAACATTAATGCTCAGCTCACTGGACACCCCCCATTAAGTTGGGTTTACCTTTATTACTCTTAGAAATATTTACTAGTGACATGTCTTACCTTGCTTGGGTCTTGCAAACTAGCCTGGAAGCTGAGTAGAGATACTGCCTGCAAACTGGACTGGCAGCTGACTGAAGACACTGCCTGCAAACAGGACTGGTAGCTGACTGAAGACACTGCCTGCAAACTGGACTGAAAGCTGACTGGAGACACTGCCTGCAAACTGGACTGGAAGCTGCAAGCTGACTGGTGACACTGCTGGCAAACTGGACAAGTATCTGACTGGAAACACTGCTGGAAAACTGGACTGATAGCTAGCAAGCTGACTGGAAACACTGCTGGAAAACTGGACAAGTAGCTGACTGGAGACACTGCTGGAAAACTTGACTGGTAACTAGCCACTGGGCTGTAGACTGCTGGCAAACTGGACTGGTAGCTGGTTGGAGACACTACTGGCAAGCTGACTGGAGACACTGCTGGCAAACTGGACTGGTAGCTGACCTGACTGGACACACTGGTAGCAAGCTTGACTGGTAGCTGACTAGAGACACTGCAGGCAAGCTGGACTGGTAGCTGGCTGGAAACATTGCTGACAAGCTGGACTGGTAGCTGACTGGAGAAACTGCTGGCAAGCTGGACTGGAGGCTGGCTCGAGACACTGCTGGCAAGCTGGACTGGTAGCTGACTGGAGACACTGCAGGCAAGCTGGACTGTAACTGACTGGAGACACTGCTGGCAAACTAGACTGGTAGCTGACTGAAGAGACTAAATTGGACTGGTAGCTAGCAAACTGGCTGTAGTCACTGCTGGAAAACTGAACTGATAGTTGACTGCAAACACTGCTGGCAAGTTGGACTGGTTGCTGACTGCAGACACTGCTGGAAAGCCACACTGGTAGCTGCCTGTTGACACTGCTGACAAGCTGGACTGGTGGCTGACTGGAGACACTGCTGGAAAACTAGACTTGGTAGCTAGCAACCTGACTGGAGACACTGCTGGCAAGCTGGACTGGCAGCTGACTGGAGACTGCTGGCAAACTGGACTGGTAGCTGACCGACTGGAGACACTGCTGGCAAGCTGGACTAGTATCTGACTGGAGACATTGCTGGCAAGCTGAACTGGTAGCTCACTGGAGACACTGCTGAGAAGCTAGACTGGTAGCTGACTGTAGATCCTGCTGGCAAACTGAACTGGTAGCTGATTGTAGATGCTACTGGCACACTGGACTGGTAGCTGACTGGAGAAACTGTTGGCAAACTGGATTGGTGGTTGACCTGACTGGAGACACTGCTGGCAAGCTGGACTGGTATCTGAGTGGAGACACTGCTGGCAAGCTGGACTGGTAGCTGACTGGAGAGAAGGATGGCATATTGGACTGGTAGCTAGCAAACCTCGCTGTAGACATTGCAGGCAAACTGGACTGGTAGCTGACTGCAGACACTACTAGCAAACTAGATTGGTAGCTGATCTGACTGGAGACACTGCTGGAAAGCTGGACTGGTATCTGACTGGTGAGTGTTAGCAGTGCATTTCAGGTGTCACCTGTGGCTGTGAAGAATTTCCTTTCTTGGCGTAAACACTTGATCAAATACAACATGCTCAAAGCAAACTCATCACCTTACTAAACTGCCAATCTAATGTGGAATAAATGGCTAAAATGTTGGATGCATAGATTTGAATTTCCTCTGTGCCCCTGACCACTGAATTATTGGCAGGCTATTTTAAATATAGACCAATATATCTCTACAATTGCAAACGTCTGGGTATGTTAGTATTCACCGATACACCACTTGAGGAAACTCATTAAAGGAAAATGTTCTGCTTCATGGAAGTACACAGAACAGGCAAGGTTTGTGGCTGAAAAGTGAAAGGTTCTGAGCATAACCATGTTACAGGCCTCCAGCCTTCCCTCATAACTGTTCTGTTCAATACATTCATAGGGGACATAAGGGTGAAGCATGAAGGAATAGAACCCAGAAGGTTGTACTAAATAGGGAAGTCTCAGGGGAGGTGGGGGTCAAGAGTCAGTACTTTGCCCTGTTCTCTTCAATACATTCATAAGGGACACAAGGGTGAAGCATGAAGGAATAGTCTATCTATTTGCAGATGACACCAAGATCTGCAATAGTGTGGACACAATGAAGGGAATGGAGGCCAGGAGGAGGGACCTGGAAAGACTAGAAGAGTGGTCCAGAATTTTACAGCTGGGGTTCAATGCCAAAAAAATGCAAAGTTATGCCCATCAGACACAAAAAAACCTGAGCCGAGTACAAAACGGGAGGAGAGGTCATGGCATATACCTCGAAGGAAAGGGACCTCAGGGTTATCAATCAGGATGATCTGAAAGTAGTGGCCCAATTTTCAACGGTGGTGGGGAAAGCAAAAGGATGATGTACTGCACAGGGAGGGGGACAGCAAACAGAAGGAGGTAGGTTATACTGAGTAGCATTATTTCAGTAGAATCATAGGGGTTGCAAAGTCCCATTTCAGCAAAATCATAGGGGTTGTAAAACTCCCCCAACCACCACATCTATATAAATAAATGCTAGGGAAACCTTGTTTTAGGGTTCTTAGGGGTTGCAAAAAAATCATAGGGGTCTCAACCGCAACCCCTGGCTACCCCTAAATGACGCCCCTGCAGGCTTTGTCTCTGCAATCAAGTTAGAGAAAATATAGTTGCGGTAAGCCTCTGAGGAGTCTTTTGCCATTTGGTTACATGGGAGAGCCCATGTGGCAGTGTCCAGGCTGAGTGTCTAACTCAAAACGCACCTGCTTCTCAGGCCCCACTTGATAAACTGCCCTACCCCCAAGGTAACACCCAGCAGGGCTACCTAGAAAACCCTGCCTCTATTCCAGCCTAGCCAAGGGCTTAAGTAAGCTATTAGTCCTCTCTAAACGCACTTGGTACTGCCCCTCCCAAACCACACCCACACACACCCACCCATACCTCGACAAAGCCCTCTGGAGATGCTCCCCCATCACAGGCACCACCCCGGTTTCACTATCCCCCCACCTCTCGCTCTCTGCGGTTGGTTTCAAACCCAATTCCCCTTGTTTTACTGTCACCCAGCCTCTCGCCATCTGGGATAGTGTTAAACCCTATACAGTTACTCTGCCATAGTCTATCAATGGATTTGAGGTTTACAGGGGTGTGCTACCTAGGACAACTGATTAGAAATAGCTTAGTATTCAATTACAACTGCTCAGTTTTTCTCCTCCTATTTGTCCAATTGTCATGTAATCCCTCTTTAATGCCTAATGATCAGGCCTCTGTAACCACTGAATGTGTATGGTCTTATTGTCCACTCTGACGAGGAACCTTTGTAAATGAGCTCACGCTCAAAGGTCTTTCCGAAATACTAATTAAACAATTAAACAATGTTGAGGCACAGCTGTTTGGGACTGTACCACTACCCCAATGGGGGAGCACATGACTGTACTTTTCTGTAATATTCCCAACTGACAATATGAAGTGATACAGAATTATGGCTCATGGTTATAAAATGCAGTAGCATGAGCACAGCAGATTTTTTTTTTTTTTTTAATTTTCTCTTTATGCCCCCTTCTCGCCGCTTAACTCCAGTTTCTTCGGGAGTCTCCAATGGCCTTGTTGGTCTCCGCTCCTGCTAGCCAGCGACCAGTGCAGTCCATTCCCCCCCATGAAGCCTTGAATATTCCCCCCAGGCGGGTACGGGGTGGGGCCCTTACACCCCGACGGGTCTATATTTCGTCGGGAGATGCTGGTACTGGCGCCGGTAGGGGCACTGGGGATCGTGGCCAGGGGCTCCGTCTACTGGGAGTCCCGCAGGGTATTTCCTGTTTTTCTGGTGTCCCCCCCCCCACCAAGGACATAGACACACCAGGAGAGCCAATGGGTGAGGCACGTACTGATGTGCAATCTCCTCCCGACTCTCGGTCTGCATCCTCCCCTCCCCACTGACTGTTCCAGCTGCACTTATGCCTGCGGTCACCCAGGTGGTGGTAAAGTAGCGGGACAGGCAATCCTCCCCACCCCGGAGAAGAAGAGTGGCCGATGGACGCTCTATCCTTCTCCCCCTGGCCAGCACTCCAGTTACCAGAGTCCGTTCCCGAACCGGGGTCGCTGGCGCCACGAGCAGTAAACCTACCGCTGCACCAACGGGCCAGCCCAAGCACAGCAGATTTGACATTTTATGTCCTCTGCAAACAAACTGACCACTAAGTAGGCTATCAAATCACTTCATGATTTGTATAGGGCTGCCCAATGGGCCAGTGGGTAATTGCTCCACATTCCTGCATCGGCGACCACAGTTTGGGAGACTGGCTAAGCAGCCTATGGACTGGGGAAGCAATTCTAGCCAAGGGAGGGATGGTCAGGCTCCGCTACTCTAGCATCCTTGCTGTGGGCCAAGGAGCTTGCCTCTCCCACAGGGGACATCAGCGTGTCAAGGCCTGGCGGGAGGCTATGCCCAGACACTGGGTGGGAAGAGAGAGAGAGAGAAAACAAGAAAAACTCTGCAGTCAGAATGACACCTCCTTAGCTGTGCTTCTGGTTGTGTGAGAGTTGGGTTGGCCATCTCTGCTGGCCCAGGTGGGAAGGGGGGGGCACCAATACGTGGTGAACACCCAGAGTCCAGGCAAGTCCCAGAAATGTTGGATGATGGGGCTTGGCTGGCCAAAAGCAGACGGGGCTAGGCAACAACTGAACAAAAAGTGTTTACGGCAAAAAAAATAATGCTTGGGATGAGCTCACACAGAAGCGAGAGGTAGGACAAACTAAGGAGCTATGTGACCAGAGTTACTTTTGTTACATATTCTCAGCTTTTCAGTAGACAAAAAATTACTCTAATTAAAAAATTTAGAGAGTCTGCTGCTAACAAGATTTCCCAATACTTTGCTTATGAACTCATAATAAATGTTTCGGTGAGAAGGCGGCCTGGTAGCACTACAGCTTGTGACACCAGCAACCTGGGTTCAGGAATAAGCCCACGTCAGAGGGCTGACTGGGGAGGTAAGCTGAGCATCCCAGAGGGCACTCTCCACCTCAGAAAGGGCAGACAGTGTATCTAGTGTGCTGCTGCCATCTGCGTGACCACAGGTGGCAGTGCAAGTGGAGCCATGAACTAAGGGTCATACACCAACAAACTCGGACATGCACGCGCATGTGCACTGGGAGCCCTTCTTGGTATCTGGAAGGGGAAAAAAAAACAGCCATAGCAAGAGGACATTCACCCATCACTGCAGGCTCCACACCACCACCTGTGATGCTCTGTCAAGTGCCTTACCCAGTCTCCACCGATAGGTAAGAGGGCCCCCTACTGATGGCCCCGCCTGGCTGCCCAAGGCAGGTAAGTCAGTGCAGTAAGAGGGGAAACTTAAGTCCAAGATATGGTGGGTGATGGGCTGAAAGTGTAGGGTAGGGCCGCTGGGGGCAGGCTGAAGTTGAGAAAAACATACCAAAGAAAAAAAAAACATACACGATTAAGTGGAACCCTTCGGGTAACTGTCTGGTACTACCTGAAGTATCTCAATGATTTTCAGCTTGGTGTCCATGACCAGGATATCTTCTTTCTCTGGCTCATTCGGTTTAACAACAGTACCATCAGGTGGAGTCAGGGGAGTCATAGGTAGGAACCCACCTCCTCGCAGCACGACCTGGGTCATCAACTCACCAACTCCATGGATAGATTTCATTACATTGCTGCCTGCTGATAAATACAACAGCAAGCACTATTAACCCATGTCCTGCAACATGAAGTAATCTTACTAAGGGAGATAAAGTAGCTTGTTCACAGGTATCCCAAGGCCACAAAAACTGGCTCTCTGGTACTCATGGCATTTGAGTCCTGGAGATTACTACACAGACTAAGGAGCATTTAATTTAAAACCACCTTAGTTCAGGTAGGTTTCTAGTCACAACCTTAGAAAAATGTGTCTATATCAGGAAAAAAATGTCCATATTACATTTTCAGCCAATGTGTATCAAACTTAGAATCACAACATTTTCTCTTTAAATGCTTGATGCCTTTACATTAACACTGATCACTGAAGAATCATTTTAAAGGCAGTTTTACTGAAAGATACAGAAAATCCATTCTACAGTGGTGGTGCACTATCATAGGGGCAATATAAATGAAGTAATAAGAAAGCTTCATTTAAAATGAGGAAACCTATAATCTACAACGAATATACTGCATAAAGAAACCATGCTAAACCATTTTCTGGATAACCTTTAAATCATCATACAGTATTTAACATTTTTTTTTATCAAATCAAGAGCATTGCTTGTCAGTTCATTCCTTTGTCCCAACTGACAGCTTTTATATTAGAAATATACAGCCAAAAGGTATTCCCATTAAGTACAGCAGGTTGTTCTAATATTAGAGGAACATATGTTCCTTCTGTATATCATGGCAAAGTAATAGCTTTTGGTAAATAGAAATTACTTGGTGTTTTGGGGGTTACTAGTGGGTTACCGCAGAGTTCAGTACTGGGGCTGGTTATCTTTAATGTCTTTATAAGCGACATTGCAGAGGGACTGGAAGGAAAAGAATGCCTCTTCGCAGATGACAAAGATCTGCAACAGGGTTGTTACACAAGGGAGGGGTGAAAAGGATGAAAAGGGACTTGGCATGGTTGGAAAAATGGTCAAAAGTATGGCAGCTTAGAGTCAGTGCAAAGTAATACACCTGGAGAACAAAAACCCGGGGAAGAGTATACAATTTGGGGGGGGCATGAACAACAAAAATGGAAAACGACATGGGGTACTCATATCAGATGACCTAAAGGTAGGCAGGCAATGTGAGCTGGGGGGGACACTGGGATGCACAGGGAGAGGCATCACCAGTAGAAAACAGAAGTTGTTCTCCCTCTGTACAGACAGTTGGTGAGACCCCATCTGGAGTACTGCATGCAGTTCTGGAGACCCAGTCTCCTCAAAGACAGACAGGATGGAGGCAGTCCAGAAGAGGGCAGCTAAAATGGTGCAGTCTCTGCACCAGAAACCATATGAAGAGAAACTAAGGAAGCTTAATATGTATATCCATGAGGAAGGGGTGGGGGGAGAGACTTAAGAACAGGTTACGCCCCTGTAACAGTAGTTCTAGGAGTAGTATATGTTGTTCATCCACACTTCTTGGCATATCCCTTTCCCCTTTAAATCTTGCTGGAAGTCTTCAAGCTGGCTCCTCCCACCCACCCAGGTGGTCAATACCTCTGCTCCGATCCATGACACCAAATCTTAGCCCGCTGCAAGCGAGGTTGTGCGCCGGAAGCCGGGGTGGTCGGACGGGTGCATGTGGATGAACATATACCACTCCTACAACTACTGTTACAGGTGAATAACCTGTTCTAGGAGCGTGGATATGTTGTTCATCCACACTTCTTGGCAGACTAAGCAGTTCTCCAGGAGGAGGGAGGCAAGGCACACACCCACTACTTGAGTAATAAAAAATTGGAGAACAGAGGCCCCTAAACCAGCATCCCGGCATGACTCAAGGTTGATGTGGTAGTGGGTAATGAAGGCGTTTGCCGACTTCCAGGTAGCAGCCCGACAGACTTCCTGGATAGGGATGTCCCTGGAAGCAGCAGTATGGCGGGTAGAATGAGCTCTTGTCCCTCTGGGAGGCTCCTTGCCCACTAACTCATAGCACAGACCTATGCATGATGTAATCCACTTTGCAATAGTCTATTTGGCTGCAGGTCTGCCAGAAGCAGTTCAGCATAGGTGACAAACAGCTGGTGAACATCTCCATGAATTTCCACCATTCCCTCCTTATAATAGGAGAGCGCACATCTCAGGTCCAAAGTATGGAGCCTGTATTCGGCATCAGAGATGTAGTTAGGGTAGTATACCGGCAGGGTCAACACCTAGTTAAGGTGAAACTCTGATACCACCTTCAGAAGGAATTTCGGTTGGGGGTGCAGGACAACTTTGTCCCTGTGAAAGACCAGACAAGGGGAGTCCACCGAAAGTGCCTGGTGCTCCCCTGTCCTTCTGGCTGATGTGATAGCCACCAGGAAGGCAGTCCTCCACGACAAGTATGAGAGCTCACACTTGTGCATGGGTTCAAATGGCTTGTCCATGAGTTTTGCCAAAACCAGCAACAGATCCCACGGAGGTGGAGGTTCATGCACTAGAGGGGATATGTGATCCAGGCCTTTGAAGAAGTGCCTGACCATGGTCTCCTGTGCCAATATCGGCAGACCGGCATGCGCCCAGTAAGCAGAAATGGCTGCCAGGTGCAGCCTAAGGGTCGATGACCGCAGACCCCCCTTTGGAGAGAGACCAAAGGTAGTCGAGTGTTAGCCACAGAGCAGGATAAGGGGTCCAGACTCTTACCCTGGCACCAAATGGAAAACTTTTACCATTTGAAGGTATAACATTTCCTGGTTGATTCCTTATGAGAATTGCCTCCACCACGGTGTAGATATCCTCAGAAAGACCCAGAGCCTGGAACTCTAGCCGCTCAGGTACCAGGCTGTGAAGTGCAGGGATTGAAGGTCTGGATAGAATACCTTCCCCTGGTTCAGTGATATCAGGTCCAGGCATGTACAAAGTCACTCCGGGGGCCTGCAGCCGAGGCTGAGGAGATCTGGACACCAGAACTGGCACGGCCAATCTGGAGCTACTAGGATCACCTTCGCCTTGTCCCTCCTCACCTTGAGTAACACCTTGTGGATCAAGGGAAATGGAGGGAAGGTGTAGAAGAGGCCTGGGGTCCATGGCCTCGAGAAGGCATCCCCCTGCAGTGAGCCCTGCTGAGGGGGGCGGGCATGGTACAGCCTCAGCTTGGTGTTTCCCTGGAGGCAAACAGGTCCACCAACGGTTTGCCCCAATGGGAGAACAGACTGTAAGCAACTTCTGGATGGAGAGACCACTCATGGGATGTCTGGCCTATGTAGCTGACAGCATCCGCCAGCTGGTTCGAGACTCTTGCAACATAAATGTCTAGGAGATCCGCCTCCAACTGGCTTACGAGGGTCCAGATGTGAAGTGCCTACCTGCACAGCAGATGGGAGTGTGTGCCGCCCTGTTTGTTGAGGTAGTACATGGTCGTGGTATTGTCCATCTGGACTTGAACCACTTGACCCCGGAGCTGAGGAGCGAAAGCTGACAGTGCCAGTCTGACTGCTCTGAGCTCCAACAGGTTGATGTGGCATCAGGATTCCTCAGGGGTACAGAACCCGTGGGCCTGGTTGTCCCCCATGTGGGCTCCCCAGTCCATGAGGGAGGCATCAGTCGTAAGGACGACCGTCAGCTTGGGGCGGACAAATGGGATCCCTTCCTGCAACCCTTCGGGGGCAGTCCACCATTGGAGAGTGTCCCACATCTTCTGGGTTACAGTGATCAATTGGTCAAAATGACCATGGTGCGGAGTCCACTGGGCGGCCAGCTCCCACTGGAGGAGGCGCATGTGCCACCTGGCCCAATGGACCACTGAGGTGTACACAGTCATGTAACCCAGAAGGCTCAGAAAGTCCCGGGCAGGGTGCAAGTGCCCAACTAGAAATGATCGGGCGAAGGAGAAGAGAACCTCCACCCTATCCACCAGGAGTAGAGCTCTGGCTTGACAAGAGTCGAGCTCTGCCCCAGTGAAGCCCATCACCTGAGAGGTCACAAGTTCCAACTTGGCCTCGATCAGGAGGCCAAGTTGGGAGCAGGTTCGGAGAGCCAGATCCCTGGATATCTCCACCTCCTGAACAGAAGAACCTGCTAAGAGCCAGTCATCAAGATAAGGGTAGATTCGGACTCCGACACCAAAGGTGGGCTGCCACCACTGCAATGCACTTGGTGAAGACCCGTGGAGCCGAATACAGGACTTAATGGCATGGCTCGAACCGCATAGGTCCCCTACCCTGAAGTGGAGGAACCGCTGATGGGACGGACGGATTTGGACGGGAAAGAACATGTCCTGTAGATCTAGTGACCAGAACCACATGTTTCACTCCAGGGATGGTATGATCTGGTTCAGAGTTACCATCTAGAAGGTGTGGGACCTGAGATACTGATTCAGGTCGTGGAGATCTAGGATGGGGTGCCAACCCCCCATCCACTTTGGCACCAGGAAGTATCTGGACATGAAGACTGGGTCTGTAGGAGGATCTGGCACTGGACCTGCCTCCTTGCAGAGGAGCTGAACTACGTTGTCTTGAAGAGCCTACTGAGTGCAAGCCAAGATCCTTTCCTCCAGAGGGGCACGGGCTCTGCTGGGAAGGTACTGCTCAAACTCTAAGGGCAGTCCCTGACTGACCACTTCGAGAACCCACCTGTCCGAAGTGACATTGAACCAGAGGGAAAGAAAGTGGTGGAACCGGACCCCCACAGGAGGACCCAGAGCTGAAGTGACAGGTGCAGGGGTGGCAAACCCCAACCAGTCAATGAGCAGGCGGCTCCTGGACCTGCACCTCAGTCTCCTTTATGGGGCTGTTTAGGACCCTGCTTGGGCCATGGCTGCCAAGCTTGAGCCGGCTGCTGTGCATCTCCTTGACAGGAGGGCTGCCTGACCGCAGGGTAAGAGTGCTGAAATGGCTTTTCTCTTCTGCTGGTTCTTGCCCGAAGAACCTTTTGCAGAAGCAGCATCCAAGGTGGCACTGGACTGCTCTATGTGCTGAAGGTGACCGGCCACTCCTGGACTGAACAAGTCAGTGCCTAGGAAGGGCACATCACCCAACTTATGCAGAGTATCCGCCGGGAAGGAGGAAAGCCTCAGCCAAGCCCTGTGGCGAGTGGCCACTGCGGCTGCTAAAGAATGGGCAATCACCTATGTCCAGGGGCCATCTGGAGCTGCTGTTTTGCAACAGCACGGTCCTGATCATGAACCTGCTTGACCGTGGTCTGCATGTCCGCCGGGAGGTGAGGGAGGACCTCATCTAATGACCCAGGGAGGGCATGAAAGAAGTGTGCCATGATAACAGCCAAGCTGGCCTGATGAAGACCCAAGGAAGAGGCCGCATAGACCTTACGGGCAGAGTGGACCATATTCTTGGACTCCTTGTCCAGAGGTCCATCAGTGTCAGCCGAGCTACCAGTACGCCTGAACACAGAAGTGGTCACCAGGCTCTTGACTGAAGGGTGTTCTGTGAACCCTGCCAGGAACCCCATGGGCATGCGTATTTGTGGGCCATGCGGGCAGACTGTGCTGGACAGGAAGCCGCACGCTGTCAAAGCTCAAGGACCAGGTCAACAATGGCTTGGCCACTGGAAAGGCCTCTGTTGGGGTGTCCCCCCTTTTGAGGATATCCGTAAGGGGGTACTCCGCCTTTTTCTGGATGGACGCCAAGGGCATTCCGGTGGATTCGGAGATCAGGAGGAGAATGGCACTGGAAGGAGGAAGGGCCTTCTTCCAATCCTGCCACAGATGACTCATCATCCCCAGGATGGGAGTGCAATCCAGTGACAGAGTCTGAAGAGTTGGGATACAACGGCCTCCCGCCTAGGTCTCCCTTGATACACCAAGGGTGATCAGGGGTGACTTATCGACAGACGTCGGGGAAGCCCGGTGTCTGTCTGGTCCTCTTTCGAGGGTGCCCTTCCCTGAGGTTGCTTAGGCTGTGGTTCCACCAGAATCGGTGTAGAGACCAGTACAGGCCTAACCAGGATACAGGCTGGCCCCACAGGCGGGGAAAACTGATGACTGGTTCCTGATGGGTCAGTGTCTGCCTGACAGGCAGAAGCCAAGTGATGGCCAGGGTAGGCAGCGAAGCCGGTTTGTGACAAAATCAGCTGTTGCCACATGAGGTCTTCATAAAGTCGTTGAAGTTTCTGCCGAAGCCTCTCCTCGTCCGAGAAGGATGAAGACCTGTGGTGTCGCCTCTGAGTGCTTATGTTTCCTTGGCTGTCTGGTCGAGGAGGTTCTGGACCTCAATTGAGATCGGGGAGGCCGACTCGGTCGATCAGGGAACACCGGGGTCGGTGAAACCCAAGGATCCTGAACCGGGTCCTTTATGGGGACACCAGCAGGCTGGTCTCCTCATCAGGATAAACAACCGGAGTCCTTTCCAAGGAGTTGTTGGGCTTAATCGGTGACAAGGGGTTGATAGGGTCGAGAAGGATATCGATGACTGCTACCTCCTTGGTCCCCCGGCCAGATGGAAGGTCCGTGAAGCCGGCGGCAGAGGATGTGATCTCTACCAAAGTCGAGATCGAGTGCTCTAGGGACTCTGACCTTTCTCGATCCCAAGAGCGTCTTCATCGGGATGAAGACTTAGAGTCCTTCTCCCTCTTGTGAGGGCAGGAGGAGTGAGCCCAGGGGCGCCTCACCCCTGGTGGGGAGAGACTGGCACAACTCCTTGAAGGAGCCCGAAAAGATGGAGCCAAGTTTCAAAGGAACAAAAAAGCTTAGACTGGCTGAAGCTTGAGCTGCTTCCTCCTCAAATGCCTTCATTTGTTCCAGCTGCTCGGCTGATCCCGTGGCCGTGGAAACTGCCCACCTCACCTTCGATTTCTCTGGTCTCCCCAGATTTAGGCATGCCTTGCGGTCATCCAGGATATTGGGATGGAAGGCCAGGCAAAACCCACACAACGAGGTGTCAGGTCCGACACCTAGACGCAGGTTAGGTGGGGATCAGTGCGCTACATCTTCTGGCCGCAGGGACATTGGTGAAATCTGGGGGAAGATTTTTCTTCCATGTCCAATGCAGTAGAATCGCAATCGCTAACACGAATGAGTTTTAAAGTAAGTTTCGCCAAAAACCAACGCTTTGAATCCAGGGCCTAGGAATTGCTGCAAGAGCACAAGGGGACCTGCATCTTCCAGTGGAAAGTAAGATCTGGCATCATGGGGTGCAGCTGAAGTATTTACCACCCGGGTGGGTGGGAGGAGCCAGCTTGAGTACTTCCAGCAAGATTTAAAGGGTAAAGGGACATGCCAAGAAGTGTGGATTAACAACAAACCCACGCTTTTAGAATAGAAACTTTCAAGTACCTCAAGAGAATCAACAAAGTCCAAGAGGGTAACATCTTTTAGAAAAAGATGTGCAAGAACAAGGGGGCACAATTTGAAGGGGGGGGGAGAGATAGCTCAGGGGCAACGTAAGTAAGTATTTTTTTTCCACGGAGAGGGTGGTGGACACATGGAACAGCCTTTCTGAGGAGGTCATGGGGTCAAAATCAGTGGGGGAATTCAAGAATGCATGGGACAGACAGAAGGCAATTCTGCAGGTGGTTAGTAAGAAGTAGGCTGTTGATTAACTAGGATCTTCATCTTATCCAACAGGTAGGGAAATTGGCAGACTGGTTGGGCCAAGCAGTACTTATCTGCTGTCAAACTCTGTTTCTATGTCTATTTTAAAAAGTGTTCTTATAAGTAGGATTCTCTTGTAACAGTTCCTTGAGTGTGTTTTACTGTAACTAATAAAAGGAAGCTTTTCCTTTATTATATTGAAGCCTACACTTCCCAATGTAACTTTTCCGAAAGCTGGTGAAATTTACCTCTGTTATCTTCTCCTTCTTTGGGTAGCTTATTCATTGGAAAAACTGCAACAGAATGTACACAGTCTAAAATAGCTAAGAGGATTTTAGTCAACCTCAGCAGGTCACTGAAGTGGTAGAAGCCAAAGTAGATAAGGTTCCGGGCCAGATTTACAACCTGCAACCAACAAGAATAGTTAGGAAAGCCTTAGTACAAAGACCGGAACAATATCATTAAATCAAATGCAGTATACTTTATGATCACAATAAAAAATTAAAAATTAAAAAAGAGCTTAATCACTTTTAAAAATTAAGAAAGCCCTTATCTATATTCTTCCAGAACTTTTTTTTTTTTTTATAAACTCTTTTTCCCTCTGGTCACTGACAGCTGAGATCTCCTTTGGGAGTAGCCTATTGGGCGGCTTGTTCCACCATGCATGAGCTCCACTCCCAGACCCCTGACATCAATCGACCCCCCCCCCCCCCCGAGGCGGGCTGCCACCACTTACAGGTGCTCTTCCAAATCTGGCTGCCGGGCTGAGAAGGAGGAGGAGGAATTCGGGATCCTTGATGGCAGAGTCTGGTGTTGGGTGTGAGGTCACCTGGAGGCTCACCATCATCCTCACAGTTGCAGGCTTTTTCCTTGATTTGCCCCAGAAGCTGACATGCAAGGACATCCGGCAGGGCGCTCCACCTCACGTCTTCCCCAATCCTGCATTCCCAACTGCAGTGCACCCAGTCTTCACTGGGAGTCCAGGCAATCATCTCTTCCCCAGTCAGGCTCTTAGCTCCCTGAATTCACTACCAGACCCTGGTCGCCAGCGTGGCGTGAGGTAAGGCTGATGCCTCAATCCTCAGTGCCACCCAGACGGCTGTTACAGCACTTTTAAGTCCTATATGATCTGCAGTATTCATTAAAACCAGTAAGAGTAAGAACAGGAATTCAGTTAACTCCATTTTGAGAGTATCTGACTTCCAAAAATAAGGCAGAAACCTCCAAAATAAAGCAGGACTAAGTCACTGACTTCCAGATATAAAACCAAAAATTAATTGACTTCCAAAATTGCAAGCATGGAAGTCAGGAAGATTAGATTTTTCTGAAAGAAACTGTATTTTACCACCAATACATTATATTAACATCCATAAACTGGTCCTTCCCAGAATACTGTCTTCCAAAAAGTGAGATCTTGGAAGTATTTAGACTATCAAAAAATTGCAATGACCTCAAGATTTTCATGCATGGAAGTTTCAGATTTCTATTAAAAATAAATTAACTGAACCAATCGGTAAGAAATCTTTTTTTTTTTTTTAATCGTATCACTATTTATGCACCTCTGCAGCGCCACCGGCGGGGGCATCCAGTCGCCGGCCCCCCACTGCCCCAGAGAGCAGCAGGCTCACTTGCATGATGGGGGACCAGCATGGCCACCCCAACCCGCCGGAGGGCCTCCCCCATGCCTCTCCGAACTGGGCTGGACCAGAACCCCCAGCATGATTCCAAGACATTCCTCCGGGTCGGCGGGAGCGCAGCCATCAAGCCATTTCCTCCATTTTTGTTCCCCAAGAAGCCGGCAGTGCAATGACGTACGGCACATAAGCTGACATCTTGCTGTACTCCTCCCCGACTGCACACTGCAACTGTGCTGCCCCTGGTCATCACCAGGGGCCACTACAGCACAATGTGCTTCCCCTTACCCACTACAGAGGGAGGAGAGCAGTCCTGGGATGCTCAATCCACCCTCTCCCCTGCCAACTCCCCCCCCCCACCGAGTCCGTTCCCGTTGTGGTGTGAGGTGTGGCATCCAGTGCCTCAACCCTCAGTGCCACCGGGCCAGCATGGTAAGAAACATCTTCAAAGAAAAAGTAAAGGAATTACCTCAAAAGTAAGTTTATTTTTCTCCTTGTCTGAAAAGGGAAATCTCTGACAAACCACATCTCTCAAATACTCCTCCACAAACTCCATGGTCTGAGCAAATCTCTCCTTGATTTCATCTTTAGATGTTCCACTGCTATCATAGCTAAAGCAAAAGGGGAAAAAAATAAACATACAAAAGAACACTTGTGTAATAAGCCAGGGTTGTTAAAATAGAACTATGCTGAACTGGCAAGTAATATTGTTTTTTTGTACGTGTTGGTTCCCATTCTGTTCCTGCCCAACTATACCGGCTTTTTAGTAAATGCAGTACTTGTTTCTGTTTGACACGCATGCTTAAGTGCCATTTTAGAACAGCATGGTACAGTTTATGACCCTTTCAACTACAGTGTTGTAATAGAACATGAATGTACTGTGACAATGAAAGTGCTGAACAAGGACAAACTACATTAAAGTTCTAAAACGGTACTGATCACTAGCAAGTCAGAAGTATGTTTTTTTTTGTCCACTGGAGTTGAACTCTTACCAAGTACTTTCCAACAACTTTCCTGAACTTCCCTACAGCAAACTTCAGTGGATTTCCTCTTGTGTATACATTTGCACTTAAGGCAAACAATTTGCTCTAGTTTACCCTCTTTATCCCTTGAAAGTATTTATACATTTGTCATGTCTCCCCGACCCCCAGTCCATCCTTGTTTCCATGTTATACATGTTGAGATCTCTCAGCTTTCCCATGTGCATTTTCTCCCATAGCTGTTGTCTGGTACAAAGAAGGTTGGCATTGTTTAAGCGTCTGGAGGAACCCCTTAGGAGTCAACCCATGTGACTGGAGATTTTGGTTCCCTAGGCAGAAGCCAAGGTATTGGCTTGGTCTTGTTCTGCTGCTATGCGATCTTACACAGCCACAGCGCACAAGTCCTCTCCCCATAACAGACCGCTAAGACCACAGAGTGCTAACATGTGCACCAGTTTTGCACACCACATGCCCTGGTCACAGACAAGCCGGCAGTGACAGTCCCCCACCCACCTGGAGATCAAGAAAAAGAGAGAGATTACAATCCTTGGTTGAGTATGAACTGAGGTAGCAACATAATTCACTTCTAAAGTAGTGCTTGCCTCATACCCAGAAGCAAAACAGTGGGAGGCAGTTGACTATGCATGTCCAATGATCGTCAGACAAAAAATGTCCAAATGCTCTGACTTATGCATCCTATGAACGTCAGCGACAGCCTTGCCTGAATCTTGCAAGCTTTTGACAAGTGACTGCCTCCTGGACGAACAATACAGGGCCCTGGAAGGAAGCATCCAGTATGAAGTCTTGAGGGTCAGGGCGAAAACCAGACACCTCAAGCCAGGAGTACCTCCTTAAATTCCCGTTGTGGCCACACAGGAAGCCATGTCCACCGAGTCATAACAATGGAGAATGTGCTAGTCCACGTCCATTCTGTACTGGATGCAAGCTAGGATTTCAGTCTTATTGTCAGAGCCAGGCAGAGTTTTAATCAGCTCCATGGTCTTTTCCCACAAAAACTGTTGGTAGGTGACCATGTGGGCCATAAAGTTCAACGAACAGATAGATCCAGTGGCTGTTGAACATACCTTTCTGCCCCAATGATCCAACATTTTGTACTCCAGATCAGAGGGCTGGGCACTCAGGTGCTTAGGCTGACTGACACGGCCGTGAGCAGCTGGCTGCACCAAAGTCTGCCTTAGGTTGCTTCCCCAAGAAAGGTTCCTCTCTGGGGGCTTTAGAGTGTCTGTAAGCCTTTCTAGGTACAGCAGAAGTGGATGATGGTTTCTGCCACGTAAGTCTGGTGATGTCCTGGAAGGGTTTCACCAGAGGTGGGATAACTAGAGGTTTGTGCTCTTAGGACCCCAGAAACTTGGCTACTTTCTTCCATTCTGGGTCCAGCTCCTCAGTATCCCATTCATAAATGGACTGTTTATGGCACATAATGTCCAAGAACAAGGGGTCGTCCAGGGGGGACCTGGGCAAGTTCTTGGGGCCTGGTGATGAGGGAGGTAACCCTTCCTCATCTGAAAAATCCAAGGAAGAAGGGATCACAGCATCATCATGCCAGGCGGTTGGGCACCCGCTGAAGGAGGGGACTGGGAATGAGTGCCTTCTCCTCAGTTTGCCTTTTGGATCTGGTAGGGGTGGTCACCCTCATCTGGTTTCCTCAGGAGGTGGAGAGGCCTGCTGGAGGCTCCCTCGGAGGAGGGTCAGGAGGTCTGTACAGCAGGTCCCCTTTGACCATATTCCACCAGGTCAAAAAGAGAGATCCGATGTCCACCAAAGGGATGACAGGTGGGACGGGCATTGGATTTGCGGGACTGGGCATCTGCGGATCCTGAGGATCTGGCGTCCAGTCAGGAGAACACCCTTTGGCCATGTCTGGCTGCTGCTCAATGTCCGTGTCCCTGGGATCCAAAGTGGGAGTGGGACCCTAGGGCGACTGACCTTCTGAAGATGGGTCGGGCATTTGTATGTCATCCGGCGATGGGCTCAGATCTGGCATCAGGGCCAGAGTCACAGGACAGGGCAACCAGCTCAAGGGGCACTTGTTGGCTGGGGCGGGCATTCCTTAGCCGAAGGAGGAGGCGTTCGATGGCGAACGGCCTCTTGTCACCTGTCCGAGTCATCCAGTCGATTGTGCGTCAAGACTACCTGCTGGGTTTATGGCCAGAGTCCTTAGGCCCCCCTTTAAACCACGTTGGACAGAGCAAACATCAGGGGTGGTCCCCCGCCTCAGGCTGCTAGCTACAAGATTTTTCTATGGGGTCCTAACACCTGGCAGCATTAGTCCTATTGCTAATACCTGCTGCAAGAGCTCCCCCTCAATGTCAGATCAGCCTAGCTCTAGGGGTAACCCAAAACTTACCTGGGGGTTCCTTAAATGACCTCACTGCAACAGGCAAACCCAACGAACAAATCAGCCTCTATAGGGGTATAGGTGGGCAACCTACAGAGAGGCTTGCCCTGGCCATTGCCAGTCATTTCAACTCCTACTCCAGTGACCTGACAAATACAAACTCAACACTTCACTTGACCCAAGGTCTCCCATGACCTCCCCAATCCTAACCTCCACCCAAGCTTCCACTTCTACCTCTCACCCCATGAGGTGCTCAGACTCATAAAACGAATGATCCCAGGCCGACCCTAGGCCTTGACAGCAATGACTACCACATCCTTAAGCTGGTCTGCGAGTCCATTGCCCTCCCCCTAACCATCATCATCAACCACTCCCTCTGCACAAGCTCCTATCCCCTCAAATGGGAATGCACCACCTTAAAACCTCTACACAAATCTGGCCCCAAAAATGATGGTGTTAACTACAGACCTATATCTCTCCTGACACCACTGTCCAAAATTAGAGAAAATCTTACTTGGCCAAACCCTTGAATATCTCGAAAAATACAACATTCAAACAGATTCACCACATATTTTTAGGGCCGGCCACAACACTGAGACAGCTCTCAAATTCACTAACTTCATTAACAAAGCTAACAAAGGCATCTACACTGGCTCAGTGTTTGTGGACCTCACAAAAGCCTTCAATCTCAACCACAAGGTACTCCTCAACACCCTCTCCAGTATCAATTTCTCCTGGGATGCCGTAAACTGGTTTTCAAACTACCTCAGCTACAGATCTGACAAAACTTTGATCAAAGGTGTTCTCTCAGACACCTGCCCCATCACATATGGAGTCCCTCAAGGCTCCTTTCTTAGCCCCCTCCTCTTCTTCCTCATGGTCAGCTCCCTCGCCAAGATTTGCAAACCCAAAGAAAACATACTTTAAGTAGACGATGCAGCACTGTTCTGTAAAGAAAAGGACCCATTCATCCTCATTGACAAACTCCAGCATGATTTCTGCCTGGCTCCTCTCCTGGTTCTCCTCAAAGGGATTAGTCCTAAACTCAAAAAAAAAAAAAAAAAACACAAGTCAATGGTTTTCCCAGGGTCCAGAAGAACTGCCGCCTTTAATTTCACCCTCCTGGATAATGAAGGCAACTTTATAGAAAGTCTCAGAGTTCAAGTACTTTGGCCTCTTCTTGGATTGTAATATGACCTTCTGACTTCATATCAATCAGCTTATTAAAAAAGAAAACCAAAGGCTAGGCATGTTATACAGAGTCAAACCATACCTTATTCCCAAGTCCAGGTATCTGCTTGCCAATAGCTTCCTGCTCCCCATCTTTGACTATGGGGCCTCTATCTACTGCCCCTCACTCTCTCAAAGAAACTTCTATAGGCTAAGGACCACCTATCATAATGTCGTCCGGTTTGCCAATGGCCGACCTAGATCGACCCACCACTGTGACCTATACAAATCCTCCAATTGGTCCCTGTTAGAGGACAGACTGGACAACAAAATACTTGCCTGCTACAAAATTGCTTGGGGACTCCTACAAAGCAGCATAGTCTCCATTTTCCCTAGGTTGGCCCACACTAAGCCCAGACAGTCTGCTGCCCACTCCTTCGCTGTCATGTTGGACTACCCAAGGTCAAAACACCCTCTCCTACAAGGGGGAGAAACTGTTCCACAGCCTGCCCCTTTCATAGTTCATTGTCCCTCACTGGCTTCTTTCAAGTACAATCTAAAGAGTCACCAATCTAGTTCCCAGACCTTTAAATATTGTACCCCCATCCCTGATCGTCTTAGATGTCTTCATTTACACTGTACTATGACTGCCTGCTATGACTGATTCTGTATATATTTTTACTTAATTACACACTGCATACCCTTAGAAGCAGTATCTAAACCCTTTCTTTATTGTACAAACGTGTATATACTGTAACGTTCTTGTTTGTCTGTGTACAACTCGATGCTTGTGAAAATGGGTAATTCTGCTCACATGCCTTTCCAGAATAAAAAAATAAAACTGAAACCGAGCCTGGGTCTGAGGCCAGCCAGGGGGAAGAGGATACTGTGTCCCAAAGGGCATTATCCTCCTCCTCCGCCGGGGGGAATCTCCTTCATCGTTGCAATACTATCACCTGAATGACCACAAATAGCAGTGCAGCAGGACACTGGGAGGGGCAGTTAAAGGACAAGGATCTGGCACGGACTGAACACTTTGCGTGCACACATGCCTAGGACTTCCTCCGACTCCCAGTATTAGTGGGAAAGGAAAACAAGAAAACTGCCCTACCGCCTGGAAGACGATGGTCCCTGGTGGACCGAACGAGGACTGGTCCTGGACCCCAAGCATGGCTGCCCGATTATGATTACATAGGTAGAGGGGAAGTTCTGCTCTACCCCACGTGGGGGGGGGGGCTAGATCTGAGGCAGACTGGACGTACGTTACTGCATTGGGGGGGGGGCAAGGTCCAGCTAAGCCAGGCACTTACGGGTTCCTGACAGAATCCAGGGCAGTGGAGATTAGGGGTATAAATACAGAATATATTAAAGAAAATAAATTGGCATGCTAAGGTTACCGCTACTTTTGCCTAAGGTCTAAATGGAATTTTTAAGCACCAGTCACCCAGGTAGGTGAACACTTGTATTCCCTCCTTTCCAAAGTGTGCCCCAAGCACAGTTAAGCACTTTGTGACAACATGCTACACCAATGCAAGCCCAAAGGAAGAACTCTGAACTGATAATGCTTAAGTTTCTAGGGTCCCAAGACTACAGCCCAGGTGATCAGATGTGTGGACACTTGTGCTCCCACTTTATGGCATGCTAAACTGAATCAAAACCACATTATTTTTTCTGAAACATGGTAAGGACTTTCATGCACCTTCAGTGACTACTGGTGTTAACTTATGAGATTTCTACCAGGATGGAAAAGCCTAAATCTTGTGGCATCTTCCCCCCAGGACTTTTTCAAGCCAAAGTCTGGAGACAGAGGACGGGAAGATGGCTACCAAAACTCTGGCCGCCTCAGAAGATGAAGATACAGGTAAAAGCTAGCAATCTACTATGCAGAAAATGAGCAAGAAAGCTGACCTGTTAATGTGAAACATTTGATCACTTTACTTATATATAGGCTGCTGCTGTACAGGCAGAAGCTAGTAGCATGGAGGCAAAGAAATCTTTAATGGCAGGCCGAGCACAGCCAGCCACATTGAGCATAATAAAATATGCTGCTTTGCTCACGCTTGGAAGAGACTGGGTGTGACAACTTGCAATGTAGTTCTTTTGTGTGTTTTTTATTTTAATTATCACCTATGCCTCTAACATATTTTAGCTTAAGTGGGAGGTTTTGTGGAAAAGAACAGTTATGCAAGACTTACCATAACAGTAAATCTTCAAGAAAATTTCCATTAGGCCACACCTCTGGAACTGTAAGCTGTTGGCATCAGGACCACATGGAAACTTTTTCATAGCTGGGGCCACCCACAACATGCAGCATCAACTCGTATATAATGAGAGAGGCCCGATCACTCCTCAGTTCCTGCAGGAGATAAGTCTTGGAGGGCCTCTGTGAGGAACCAGGAGATTAGACCAGTTCCAGGCAATCACGAAGATGCATGGGACCGGAAATAGGATGCATGGAGTAAGGCTTCAGGCACAGCATCTGATATAACCCTCAGGATACCAAAAAAGGGGACTTCCGGTGACGTCAGCATTGTAATGGCTGCCTAGCCTTGTTGCTCCGCGCCCCAGCCGGTAACTAAAGCTTAAAATCGCCTATTTCAGAATGGCATCGCCGGTCAAAAGCAAGAAGAATAGGGCTGGGAAACCTCAGCTCACTCAGGCGCAAAAACTACGGGCGTTACTCCATGGGGATCTAGAAGATGCCTCTGATTCCTCGGAGGCCCCTTCCGACACACTCCAGACAGGCTTGCGTGAGGAGGAATCTGTGTCCGGCCTAGCAGCCACGATCAAGCAAACGGCCGTTACAGTCAATAAGATTGATCAATCTCTGGCTGACCACAGGGCAGATATAAGCAAGATAAATCACAAGACTTACCAACTGGAACTATGGGCGAATCAAACCTTCGATCAATCAGATCGCCAAGACCGCCTGATCATGTATCTACTGGCGCGAGACCGCGAACTTACACACCACCTGGACGACCGGGAGGGCAGGAGCCGTAGGCAGAATCTCAGGATTTATGGGGTTCCGGAGGTATCAGAAGATGGATACCCCAGTGTAATGGCTTTTCTTCAGAGTTTGCTGCGAGATCTGTTAGAGCTACCACCAGAGTTCCCTTTGGAAACTGACCAGGCCAACAGGTCGCTTGTTCCCAAGCCTAGTGCCCCAGATTCAAAACCCCGATCGATTGTCGCCAAATTAACATCCTTCAAAATAAAAGAGGAGCTATTACAGAAAGCCTGGCAGAAGGGGCAATTGACTTACTCTGGCACGCGAATTTCGATAGACAACGACCATATGACAATGGTCCTGAATCTTGTGGCCAGTGGTGAAACAGCTCAGGGCTAAAAATATCAAAGCGCAGATTCTATTCCCAGCAAGGCTCAAAGTTATCACCGAGTCAGGCCCAAAAGTTTACCCAGATCTCCTTGCTGCCTCCTCGTTCCTGAGCTCACAAGGGATTACCCCTCCCCCTCTCATTAAAGAAAAGCTGGAGAAAGACTTACTTGCCTCGGCGTGGACGATATCCCAAAAAGGGGTTGCAAAGCCTGGATCGGTGCAGAGGTCTGCACACGAACTTGCAAGCAGACGTAGCGACCATGCTGAGAAAGTACGGAGACTCCACCAAGATAAACAAAAAGGCTGTGCACCTCACAGAGGACTTCCAGGGCTCATTCAAGAATGATGAACACCCAGTAATAACAGACACTGGTTTACCAACCTGAAGATCTACCTGATGCTGAATGGGTTTGCACTTCGGAGAGGTTTTCTCTCTTTTCCCTGTTGCTCTCTCCTCCCTACGACAATGTTTTTTCTAATGTCTGGCCCCTGGGAGCCTGTTGAGCGGCTGGCTGGCGCTCCCCTCCTTATGATTTTTCTTGGGGGGGGCATTTCAGCCGATAAGTTATGAACCTGCAGGCATTTGAGGGATGAGCATGTCCGGGGGGGACTGGACTGTCAGCGCTCCACCCGCCGGGGTGGGATGGTGTTTAGTAGCAAACAGAGGTCTATACTGGGGGGTCCCTGTCTCTGGGGGCTTATATTGTGGGAGGCCCTGAAGATCAAGCGGGACCTTGTTTGTGGGTGCCTGGAGTCTCCCGCCTGGAGTTTAACTTCACATGTCCGCCAGCGATGCAGAGAGAGATGTAGAACAGGGAACATCCTACCTCCGTGGTCCCTCTTGTGAGGTTCTCCTGGGATGGGACAACACACTTGGCTGGCGCTTGGTCTCCCCCCGCTTATCTGGCTTGGCATTTTCCCTTTCCACTGGGCCCTGTCAGACCACCCCTTCTAGCTGAATTTGGAACCCTAGGGAGATTATGGATCGGCAGCAGGGAGTAGGCAGCCCTAAACGTGCACAAAGACTATGGCAAGAGTGGGTAGATTGTGAAGAGGGGTTGGGAGAGACTTACTATGGGAGTTGTCTAGGGAGTGAGCCGTCTCCTGCAGCGGGCGCTTTTTTGGGTGAGGTGACAGGGAAGAGGGACTTTAAACTACCGGCTGATGGAACCACCTGCTCAGGGAGGGCTGTGGATGCCTGCTGCTTACTCCATACCCCCTTGGCCCCGTCATTGTAGCGCTTTGGGGGGTGAAAGGGATGCCTGCCCAGGAGCTTACAGCCTACAGCAGACGAATAGAATACCCCTCGGGACTTTCTCCCTCCTAATCCAAATTAATAAATAGCCCCAGTGCGAGGCTCTGGCTACCAGCGAGGGTCCCCTACCCCTATGCTGAATCCAACAGGCCTGTGAGCCCGGGAGGGAACTATCTGCTGGACAGCTGAGCTGTACTGCCTTCCTCCTCGTGAGGTGACCTTTCCCCCCTCCCACGATATCCGTGACACCCCTGGACACCCAACCCCAAAGGCATCCTTTGTGATTGGCAACTTTTCATGGCCTACTAAAATAAACAAAATTGGCGATTTCTTCTCTTTTTTTCAGTATAATTAACAAGATCTGGCTGGGTTCCCGCTCAGGGCAGAGCAGCTCAGATATACCCCCGCTGATAAGGCACGCTCGATATAGGGACCTCAACCTAGAGCTGGCGGGCCTCTTCCTCAACAGCAGGAGAACCCCCTCCATACTGCAGTGTGGCAGTTGCCTTGAGACTGAGTTACCACCTACAGCTAACCTTGGAAGTTAAGTTTAATTCTGGGAGAGGAGAGCACCTGGAACTCTTAGATTAGGTCCAGATGTCTTCCCTCCCACGGTTATGGAACAACCTGGTTCTGATTTGGACATTGTATATAGTTAAGGCATCTTTTAAATTCTTACAAGAAGTGTTACAAGTTTTTTTTACCTTTCTTAATACTCCCATCTGCACCTGAGCAGAACGTGAGATGTATGCCTCCTGGGCACCCCCTCCCTCGGGAGTTTCCGGGGAATGCGGACGAGTTGGCTGAGCGCCTGTCCCCCGGATCCGTAGAATGCTGGTTTAAGGGAGGGACACACGAGGCAATTTAAACTATTTTCTAGTTTATGCTGTTAGAACAATGCGATTAAGCCCACTAAAGTATATTTTGGGCTTTTGTTATGAGAATTTTTGGTTATTGAAAATTATAGAGAAGATAAAGCTACAAGAGAAAATAGACCGTCACAGTTTGCTAGTAATGATTATAAAGATAAGAATGTTACCGCACAAGAAACTCAGGCTTAGTTCAGAAGTAGAATGTACTGGAATTAAGAATGGCACATAACCACTTAAAAATATACTCACTGAATGTGAATGGTCTGGGCAACCCGGTCAAGAGGTCTAGAATGACCACATTAGCTAAAAAGGCACATGCCGATATTGTATATTGGCAGGAGACCCACCTGACTTCCAAAGAACATGAGTAACTTAGAGGCAGAGGCTATACACAGGTCTTTGCCTCGGCTATGCCGAAGGGAAGAAAAAGGGGGGGTGGCTATTCTGATTTCATCCCTTCTTCCATTCAGGAAAATAAAGGAATGGACAGATCCTGCTGGTAGATTAATTATAGTCCAGGGTATTTTAAACGACCAGGAATTGACGCTGTCCAACATTTATCTCCCCCCGGCTTCAAACACCCCTACTATCCACCACTTGTTGGATAGGGTGGTGGAGAAAACTAAGGGGACCCTGATCCTAGCAGGTGACTTCAATATTGCCCCGAATACCGCCCTGGACACCTCTAGGCCTCGGACCGGGGTGCAGCAGGCCTCACATAAATTCTTTAAGAGATTTACTGAGGGGATGGGATGGCTTGATACTTGGCGATCTCTACACCCCAGAGAAAGGGGATACTCTTTATTCTGCAGTCCACGGGACATATACAAGAATCGCCCACTGCTACACCCAGAAAGAACAGCTTGGTTCACTGGTTGAAGCCACAATGGGTCCCATAGCTCACTCGGATCATGCCCCACTCATCACTCAGTGGAACCTGGCCCTTGAAAAGCGCAACACTGGGTGGAGATTTAACCCCATACACTTAAAAAGTGAGCAATTCAAGGAGTTCATCAGTGACAAAATTGCGGAAATTATACAGGATAACTCCTCTTAGGAGATACCATCAACAATACAATGGGACACTAAAAGCAGTCCTAAGAGGTCACTTAATAAAATACTCAGCCGGGTTGGCAAGGGCTCGCAAAGAAAGGCAACTTCAGCTGGAACAGACCCTTCAGTTCCTTCAGCTTGCCCACCAACAAGGTGATGCCTCGGTTCTTCCCCAAATAAAGCGGACTAGGGGTGAGCTGGACTCCCTATGCCTGCAGCAAACCTGAGGTAGCCCTCACATATCTCCGCCAGAGATATGGCGAGATTGGCCCTCGGGCCTCCCGACTATTTGCGAACTGTCTCTGTCAACACCGTAAATTTTCTACTATTGCAATGATAAAGGATCCTGGGATGGGAGAATGTCATACTAAATTTAAAAACATATCTCAGGCCTTTTGTCAATACTATAAAGCCCTGTACACGTCTGATAGGGGGACTGATTTATCATCTCCCGATCAATTTTTGTCATCCCTAAAATTACCAACGCTTAACTACGAACAGCAGGCTCATCTGGTGAAACCCATATCACTGGAGGAACTGTCGATGGCTATCGCCAAGTCCAAAACCCAAAAAGCTCCTGGGCCTGATGGTTATGGGGCGGAATTTTATAAATCAGTGACCCAGTCTATTAGTAAGCTGTTACTTGCAGCGTGTAATGAGGTCCTGGGTGGTGAATCCCCCCTGCCCAGTTGGGCATATGCCACAATCTCGGTCATCCTCAAGCCTGGTAAGGACCCGCTACAATGTAGCTCATATAGACACCAATAATCGGTTCTTAACTCTGTCTACAAGTACTTTATGTCCATCCTGGCCCAACGACTGGACCGAGTATTACCGGGGCTGATTGACCCTGATCAGGCAGGATTCGTGAATTCAAGATCCACCTCAGATAACATGCGTAGGGCTTTACATCTGCTTCATGAGATGCAATCCCAGGACGGTGCATCGGTCCTTCTCAGCCTTGATGCTGAGAAGGCCTTTGATCGGGTGTCTTGGTCTTTCCTATTTGCCACAATGGCTACTATGCGTTTCCCGCGACCCTTTATCGATACTCTTGGGAAAATCTATTCGTCCCCAAAGGCATGTGTTAAAACATCTGGCCACCACTCTGAATACTTCCCCCTTTATAGGGAGTGCACAAGGCTGCCCATTATCACCAGGTCTTTTCGCTATACTCATCGAACCCCTGGCCCAGGTGATCAGATTGTCGTCTGAGATATCGGGGGTGGTTGTGGGGGGCATGGAACACCGGGTAGCTCTGTACGCAGATGATGTTCTGTTGTTCCTTACTGAACCCAAAAAGTCTGTCTGCCGTCGTCTGCCTCCTGGAGGAATTCGGGTCACATTCTGGGTATAGGCTGAACACCAGCAAGACCGATGCCCTCACCTTCCACTATGTCCCATCGGATGCAATTAGGACAAGGTTCCCCTTTCGTTGGGGCCTTACCAAGCTAAAATATCTAGGAATCTACCTCTCACATCAAGTTAGAGACACCCTAAATAATAATTACCACCCCATTACATCCCAGATGAAACAGGACCTTGAAAGATGGAACATTCTCCCACTGAATATGATGCAGTGTATGGAGGTTATCCGGATGGTTACGCTTCCTAGGATCCTCTATCTGTTCCAGAATGTGCCCCTCAATTTGCCGAATAGTCTCTTTAAGGCCTGGAACAGGGCCATAGTGAAATTTATCTGGGCGGGAAAGCGCCTACAGTTAAACTGGAGACCCTTCACCTTCCCAAAGCCCAGGGGGGCTTGGCACTCCCAATATGAAACTTACTACTGGGCTACTCACCTCTTATATAATACAGTGCCTAACTGGAGATACCCCGGCCAGATGGAGGGAAATTGAGGAGAGTATCCTCCCACCTCGCGAATACCAAAAAGTGATATTCCATAAAACACTACCCTCAATGGCTAGACCTGCATGGGGACCATTGATGGAGCACCAAGTACAGGTTTGGTGCGCGATGAGAAAAGCCCTAGGGATTTCCCCTTTTTTGGTCTTGCTATGCCCCATAGATCTATTGGAGGACTTCCCTCCGGCCCTCTTAGATCACACCTTTCAGACTTGGCGGCATACCCGCCTCCTTCAGCTCTCGCAGTTGCAAATTGGCCCCCACTTCAGAGAGTTCGGTGAAATTTGCTGTAACTCATCTACGCCGATCAGATTTTTTCCGGTATTTACAACTCCAGCATTATTTTGAATCCCTACCTCCCAGTGTCCGTTCACCTGAGGCACATCCCCCAGTGATTTGGTTGCTCCAGCAAGTATTAAAATCCCGAGGACTCCCACACACTGTTTCAGTGTTGTAAAGGTACCTTCTGGATACAACGGGGGGAGACACCTCACGGTTAATGGAAAAGTGGAATGAAGAGCTGGGTTCCCAAATCATACCCCAACAATGGGAGACTCTCTTCCGTATGACATCAAGAATCACCTACTCTCACTCTTGGAGGCTGTTTTCTTGGCAATTATTGATAAGATTCTTTCAAACCCCAGTAATATCCTCTCATTTTGGTGCTAACCGATCTGCAGCGTGTTGGCGCCTATGTGGAGAGACCGTAGCTCACCCCTCTCATATTTTTTGGACCTGTCCAAAGTTGCAGCCTTTTCTGCAGGGTGTATACGAGGAGTTAAAAGACCCCTTTGGGGTCGAACTACCCTATAGTGGTGATTTTTTCATCCTGCATTGCTTTCCCCCTGGCCTACTTGATCTTCACGCCCAGTATTTATTAAACATTCTACTACTGGCAGCGAAGAAAGCTATCACTAAGCGATGGCTCACAGAAGAACCCCCAACCCTTTTGGGCTGGAGAGGGACAGTCCATCTTATCTATAGATCCGAAAAAATAACTTACAACCTAAATAATCAGGTTGAGCTGGGTTGTTTGAAGTGGAGGAGGTGGGTCATCCATACCATGGCCATGGATCCTCTCTTTGTGCCATAATACAGCTCCTTATTGACTGCCTTCTCAGGCCATAGTTTATGGCCACCAGACCCCCACCTGGACCTTGAAGGCTCAGTAGAGGCGAGATGTTGGAGGTGCTGACTGGATGGCTGGGAGGGTTCCTGGAGGCGGGTAGTGGGGGTGGAGGGATGATTTAAATTCAAAATAGCTAACAGAATGATTTGGGGAGGGTAGTGGTGGGTCTAGACTGCTGTTAAAATAAAGTGTAATTCCATTCCTAGACCTGTATCTGTGAATATCTGTTGTAATGTCGGTAATGTGTATGATGGATTTTGACTGTCAAATGCGTATGAATTGTAAAGCTTCTCTAATAAAAATGAGATTTACAAAAAAAGGATACCAAAAAGGGGATGGAGGGAGGGTACAGCATGGCCTAATGAAGATTCTCTCGAGGATGTACTGTTATAGTCAAGTTCTTATGCAACTGTTCTATCTTCATCAAGGATATCTCCTCCATTAGGCCACACCTTTGGAATGACTACCAAATAGTACAAAGTAACCCCAGAGGATCGCAAAGTCTGACACATGATCAGGACAGAAGGCCTTGCAGTACAGCAAGCCCAAACCCAGTACGTCCATGAAGACCTGCACACAAGAAGTTAGTTAATAAGTTGGGCAATCTGGGAGTGAGACCCAAGGTGGTAGACTGGGTCAGTAACTGGCTTAGCAACAGGACACAGGGTAGTGGTAAACCAAGTTCAATCTGAAGAAAGGGGGGTAACCAGCGGGGTGCCACAGGGTTCAGTGCCGGGGCCAGTCCTCTTTATAAGAGACATTACAGAGGGACTTAAAGGAAAGTATGCCTTTGCAGATAACACCAAAATCTGCAATAGGGTTGACACCCGGGCAAATGGGAACAGACTTAGGCAAGTTGGAGGAGTGGTTAAAAGTGTGGCAGCTCAGATTCAATGCCAAGAAGTGCAAAATCATGCACTTGGGGAGCAAAAACCCTGGGGAGGAATACACAATGGGGGTGGGGGGGGAAGGTACCAACAACTAAGATGGAAAGGGACTTGGGGGTAGTCATAACAGATCTGAAAGTAACCTAACAATGTGAGAAGACTGAGTAAAGCTGGTGGGGTGCTGGGGTGCATAGGGAGAGGGTATCACCAATAGAAAACAGGATGTGGTGATGCCGCGCTGTACAGGCAGTTGGTGAGGCCTCATCTAGAGTACTGCGTGCAGTTCTGGAGACCTCATCTCTGAAAGGACACTGACAGGGTGGAGGCAGTCCAGAGAATGACAACAAAAATGAGACAGGGGCTACACCAGAAACCACATGAAGAGATTGACAGAACTCAATATGCAAACTTTGAGGACAGGAGGAAGAGGGGGGGATAAGATAGAGACATTCAAATACCTCAATGGGATCAGAGTTCAAGAGGGCGGTATTTTTCAGAAAAGGAGATGGGCAAGAACAAGGGATCACAATATGGGGGGAGAGACTCAAGGGCAATGTGAGGAAATATTTGTTCACAGAAAGGGTGGAGGTTGCATGGAACAGCCTCCTGGAAGAGGCTGTGGGGCCAAAAATGGTTGGCGAATTCAAGAATGCATTGGACAGGCAGAAGGCAACACTAGAGGTAGGAAGAAGGAGGTAGACTTCAGATCAATAGGATCTGGAGTTTATACAATAGGTAGGGAAATGGGCAGACTAGGTGGGCCAGATGGTTCTTATCTGCCAACGAATTCCATGTTTCTAAGATGATATGCAGACTGTGCTGTTTAGTGAAAGTGTGAACAGTGCTCCTTGTGGCTGCAGCACACATCAGCAGCAGGGACATTCTTGAAACAAGCAACTGAAGTGGCCATACTCTTTATGGAGTGACCAAGAAGAGTACCCAGGAAGTTCCTTATCGTACTTCCTATAACAAAAGGTAATACAATCTGCCAACCATTTGAACAGGCACTGTTTAGACACAGGAGCACCCTCTTTTCCCCAGGTCGAACAAAACAAAAAGCTGAGAGGACCTTCTGCAGTACTTTGTGTGATTAACATAGTATCTCCGTGTTCTATTCACATCTGAAGTGTGGAGCAGTGCTTCACTCTGGTTGGCATGCTCAGGATAATTAACAGGAAGGTGCATCGTTCAATTTAGCTTGAATCTATCAATTCTGAAAAATCCTAAATTTCTTGTGAAGGTTGTAAGACACTATCCTTGTGAAAAATAAAATATGGGGGCTCACACATCAGAGCCTAAAGCTCAGAAATCTGCCAAGCAGAAGTCATAGCATCTAAACATGTTTTCCATGACAGGACACACAGGCCACAACTCAAGGCAGGCTCAAAAGGAGCCAATGTTTATTTTCTAAAGAAAGTTGTTCAATTCCCAAGGTTTGATAGGATTACGAATAGGGGATTTTAATGTGGAGTATACCTCTGAGAAAAGTGCAGGACCGGATTATGGATAGATTTCATGCGAAGTATACCTCTCAAAAAAAGTATGGGACACCTCTAGTTGGGCAACTATCACCACTAACACAGGCATGGAAAACTGATGTGGCCAAATGCACTTTAATAGAGGAATACTGCAGGCCTGAGTCAGATAGGGAAAGCAAGTATTCCAGCACAGAATTCACAGAACATGTCCACATTCCAGGAAGCAGACCACAGAGTGAAGTGTTTCCATTTCAGTGGATAAGTATGCCTGGTAGAAAATTTAGCTGTCAGGACATCAGCAACCTTAGAGGATACCCCAAAATGGGCAATGGCTATGTTTTCAAAAGCCATGCATACAGGTGTAGGGACTTCAGGACTGGATGGACCAGGGACCATTTGCCCTCTGACAACAGAGCCCAATACAGAGGTGGAGGAACAGGATGCTCCACCACTAGATTCAGGAGTGGAAAACATCTGGCAAGGCCAGAATGGAACAATGAGGATGAGAGTGGCATTCTCCACCCATAACTTGAGCAGAGCCCTCTATTAGAGGAATGGGGTTTAATGTGCATAGGCATTCCCCTTTCTGAAAGAGACACCACGTCTCTTCAAAAAAACACCAGGCCCTGGAGTGAGCAGAAATGGAGCAGTTTTGCATTGTGTGGGGACGCAAAAAGGTCTAGCTCTGGATGACCCCATCTTGTGCTGAGGTAGTTTACCATTGAGGACAGCAGTTCCCACTCAAATCACTGACTGGATCCTGCATAACCTGTCTGCCAAGAAGTTTTGAAGACCCGGGAGAAACATGGCCGATAGCTGAAGGCCATGAGACAGAGTCCAATACCATTCTCTCATCACTTTCCTCCACAGTGGGTAGGAGTGCCCTCCCTTGCTTGCTGAGGTAACGTATCACACGGACACTGTCCGTACAGATTATACCGCAGGACCAAAGAGATGATTCTGAAAAGCTGTGAGGCTATGCAAGACTGACCACATTTCCAGGACATTTATATGCAGCTTGGCCTCCACCTTGGTCCTTGATTCTTGTGTCTGGTACAGGCAGAGATGAGCACCTCAGCCAGACCCCAAAGCACTCATGGTGAAGACTGTACAGGAACTGGTACAAGAAGGAATGGAACATCTTTCAGTAGACTCATGGTCCATTCATAACATTCTTTGCAGTGGATATGTGATAATTTGTTCCAACTTGTCTGTCAACTGATCCCGCTAGACCCCAAGTATCAGCTGTGGTATCCGCATATGAAATCTGGCAAATTGCACAGCCAATGGCCGCAGCCATGACACCTAGGAGACATGACATTGTGCAGAAATCTAGTGGCTCCTGTACACCATGGTTGCCTGGACAATCTGTGCCTGCCCCATCTCAGGGCAGAAAGACATAACCCATTTCTGTGTCCAAGACTGCCCCTATGTACTGCAGTCTGACATGAAGTTACAGAATTAGCACACTCACTGTGACCCCCAAGTCGAAAAATTAATGTGTGCAGGACAGGGTGTGAAGCAAAGTCTCCCTGGTGCCTGCCCTCAGGAGCCAGCCATCCAGATAACAGAAAACATACAAGCTTCCCTGCGAAGGGCTCCTGCGACTGTGGACACAGAGGACAAGCCAAAGAGCAGTTCCTTGAACTGAGTGCCTGCCTTCCAGCAGAAAGCAAAGGTACTGTCTGTGGGACTTCCTGATTTTTATATGAAGGTATGCATCCTTCATGTCCAGTGGATAAAGCTGGTCCCTGGTTTGTACAGTAATAGGGGAATCAGGGCTTGCAGTGACACTATTCGAAAATGTTTGTATTCAAAGTACAGGCAGTAGATGTCCTACCAATTTTGAGACTAGGAAGCATCTGGAGTAGAACCCTCTTGTGCTGATCCTAAGGAAGAACCGTTTCTATGGCACACTTTTAAATAGGGTCTGAATTTCCTCCTTTAAAGGGGGCAAGCCACCCAGAGGAAAAAAGTAAGGAGGTGGAGGATTATCTACAGAGATTTCTAGCAGATCCAGGGCACATCACCTTGCAATTATTTCCAGAACCCACTAGTCTGTGTTAATCTTCTGCCATTGTTTTAGATGCAGGGAGACCATGCCCACCATACTGCTGGCCAAAATTTATACATTATCACTTTCAGGTGGAGTGGTCCCTGACCTCTGGAAAGCTGCTTGGATCACGTCTGTACTTAAGGGGATCCTAAGGTTGTCATGAACTACAGACCAATTGCCATACTCTCGGTACTGAGCAAAATCTTGGAGAAAATTGTCACAACTCAGACAACTGACTATCTACTTAAGCACAGCCTGCTCTCGGATACCCAACATGGCTTTAGGAAAGGACATAGCACAATGACTGCACTCCTTAAATTCACCACAGACAATTTCAAAAATGGACACAGGCAATCTGACTGGGGCTATCTTTATTGACCTCACAAAGGCTTTTGACCTTGTTGATCACACTTTGCTTCTCTCCTCGCTTCGACACCTGCATTTCTCCTCCACTGTTGACTGGTATGAAAGCTACCTGACAAATAGAACTCAAGTGGTGAAATTTAATTCTTCTATCGAACAGTACCACCATTAACATTGGTGTACCTCAGGGCTCCATCCTAGGGCCCCTCCTATTCTCTCTTTATATAAATAACATTGGAGCTGCTCTAAAATCCTGCTCTGCTATTCTATATGCTGATGATCTTGTCATCTATACAAGTTCTACTAATATAGACACTATCAACACAACCCTTTCCTCTGACTTCAATATCCAAAACTGGCTATACGACCACAAGCTGGCTGTCAACACTAGCAAAACTAAAGCCATGCTGCTTGGATCAGCCCCAAAGCTCCGGGCTTGCACAACAGCACTGACAGTGCAGGACTTGGGTCAATTACTGGAATATGTGACCTCTTTCAAGTACCTGGGCATCCTGCTAGATCAATCTCTTGATATTAATCTTCATGTACAGTTTGTTTACAGAGCTGTCAACTCCCAACTGGGTGTTGCATATAAGACTAGTTATAGGCTCATGCCATCGGCTAAAATGGCCATTGCAAGGGGGATTCTGCTCCCAACCCTAACTTATGGGGCTCCCTTATTTGGGGCTGCTCATAAAACTGACCTACTCAGATGGGATATTACATATAACATATGTCGCTATGCCTCTTCTGCTCCTCGGCTTAAACACGACTGCCAACTTTATAATGATCTTGGTTGGCTCTCTCCGTTAGCTAGTAGGAAATACTACCTTGGCTCTCTTATTGATTCAATAATTCGAAATCAAACCCCTAGGTGTGTTGCAGCTATGCTTGTTCCTCAGGACACACTCCATGGTCTACGATCAGCTGATAAATCCTTTCTGAATTTGCCGAGGTGCCGCACTAGGAAAGGAACTGTTGCATTTGAGCATGTGACTCCACAGCTGTGGAATTCCCTTCCCCTCAACATTAGACTTTCTAGCTCCCACACATGCTTTAAGAGAAAACTGCACATAAATCTGCTGATACCTGTTCCTGCTTTCACCCTACCTAATGACTGATGTATCTGGCCATACAATAGTATTTCCTCACCTCTATATAACCCTCTTACTGCCTCAGCCTGTCCCGGCTCCCTTTCCCTGCCCATATACAATCTTGCACTGCAGGTAGCTCCCTTACACTTACACTCATATAATCTAATTTCATGACTTGCTCCCCTCTTCCTCACTTACCGACCTTTTCCTTAATGACACCCCCTGCTCTCAATGGTCATTTCTTCCTTTTGTATTACCTGTTTTTGTTTTTGTGTACCTTGTTCTGTTCATATGATATGTCACCTGCTAATTTATTGTCCAAGGTCCTCCATTCATTGCATAGGTAGGCACTTATGAACTTACGGTCTACTCTGTAGGTCTCTCATATATTGCATCCACTTTAACTCATTGTATGTAAAGCACTTTACTTTGTATGTTCTGATTTATTGTATCCTCTAACTCACTGTATGTAAAGCACTTATAATTTGTTATCCTGTTAAGTTTCTGCATGTCTGTAGTCTCCCGGGTCGTGCCTGAAAATACTCATTCTATGGCTAGTGCACTTACCCCATTAACAAAAGCTGAATAAATACAATAAAAATACTCACCTCCTGGAGACAATAGCTGAGGAGGGAGTAAGAGATGAAAGCAAGGCGCCCCCCCCACCCCGACACTGGGGCACAGGTGAAAACTTGGTAGGGGGAATCAAGTTGTCAGGGAATCTACGGACGGGGGGGGGGGAACCATAGTCAGGAGCGCAGGGCAGCGAGAAGTACAAAGTCAGGAGGTCAGGGGAATGGGACCAAAACACCCCCCTAAAGCACGAATACCAAAACACTTTCCCACCCACCTAGCTAGGTCCAAACCAGATTCCTCCCACCCCAGCAGCAGCAACTGCTACCACAAGACCAAATGGCCAGCTGGGAACTGCCTGGCCAAACAACCTGCTATACCCTCAGTCACTTCTCTAGCTCTCTATCACAGTTGCTCTATTCTGACCCTTGCTGTACTTTCACACTCACTATTATCACAGACGCTCAAACGGAGTCACTCCATTTGACTCACCCATATTACAGGATACAGAGAGAAGGGACCCGGAAGGGGACAACCACAGTATTGCAAACATCTTTTTACATGCTGTTCCAGTATTTATTCTTATTCGCCTGCTGCGGTGACTACCGGCGGCGGCATCCAGTCACCGGCCCTGCCTGCTGGGAGAGCACCAAGCTCACTCACATGATGGTGGATCCGACACGGCCATCATCAATCTGCTGGAAGGTCACCCCATATTCTATCCAGCCAGACCATCCTTGGACCTCCTGGTGCGATTCCACACAAGTCCTCCCGGCGAGACAGGGCGCAGCCATCAAGCTGCACAGTCGCGCCCAGCCATTTTTCACCTAATTTTGTTGACCCTACTGGAGCACGGGCATGCAAGGATGTCCAGGCACTGCGTGCCGACGTCCGACGTGCTTCTCCCCACATGTCCACTGGCCTGTCATGCCACTGGGCATCCCCAGGGGCCGCTATGGCACAGTGGATTTCTCCAACCCTCCCCAGGATCAGGACAGCAGTCTATGGAAGCTCAATCCTGATCCACCCCTGCCGATGACCTGAGTCAGTTTCTGAACCTGGGTCGCCAGCGTGGTGCAAGTTGTGGCGTCCAGTTCCTCAACCCTCAGCGCCACCGGACCAGTCTGTTCCTGTATTTAATTATGTGAGGCTGGTAATCTGCAACCTTAAAGACCAGTGAGACTTGGGCATATGTACGCTTGCCCATACATCCAACCTCCTAGATACTTTATCTGGAGGTAAAGTGCTCATGTGTATGGGGGCTTTAGATACATCATGAGCAGACAATGCCGGCAGAGTCAGGTTTGTATTACAAGTCTTAGCAGACAGAGCAGGGTACTGATTATCAAAACTTTCTGGGGACTGCAGGCAGTGAATTAGGTCTACGCCATGCAGCAAAAGTAGCATCCTCTAAGGTAGGATACACTGGTGAAAAAATAATGGAGTGAGTATAAGGCACCTCCAAAAACTCCATAAGCATCCTCTTAGTGTAATCTTCCTCTTCCACAGCAAACCCCATGACAGGCTACATTAGCTACACCGTGGCCTGGAAAGAGGGGTCCTCAGGAGGAGACCTCTGAGTATAAACCATGGAGTTCTTTCACTGCAGGACGTGAGGCAGAAACAGAGCAGATTCCTTTCTTCAAACTGCTCCTCACCCTCATATTCCTCTTTTAAATCCACCCCAAGATTCAGGTAGTCACCGGGCCACTGGCGCAAGCAGCAGCACTACAGCCTGCAATGCCGATGAACCTGGTTTGGGAGTGAGCCTGGAGCATCAGCTGTCAGGAGAAGGATCAAGTGTCCAGCAGACAGCTCTCCTCCTCTAGGGCAGGTGGGTTATGGTGTTCAGCAACAGTTCAACTCCTAGCATTTGCAGAGGGTCAGAGAGCCAGAAACTGCAGGAACAAGGGGGCTGGGGTAGAGGCATGTGCCAGTGCATCAGGTGTTGGAACACATCTGACACCACCAGGATGTCATTGCACATCCTCTCCTCCAGGGTGGAAATTGAGGCATAAAACCACTACTGGATGACAGAGTGATGCTGCTCTTGCCCACCATGTCCTCCGTCGGATCAGATCTGCTCTGGGCTGGCTGTCTCACCTTCAAATTGTACTGGGGAGTTTGCCAAGGAGCCAAAGGCAACCCAAGGGGTCTGGCCATCAAGTGTGTCATGGATGGACATGGGGAGTCCAGTATCACAAGCAGGAGGGTCTTGGATGGACAGGATATGGATGCTGGAGACAGTAGAAATAAGTCTTGTCCAATGGTACAAGGGGAGATCAACAGGAAAAAAAGATTTATGGGGTCAGGATTATATTCCATTTCCTTGTCATCATAGAAGATGATGGGAGCCAATGAATAGCCAGCAACAGCAGCTGAGCAGCAGGAATCTACAGCATGCTTGTGGAATCTGCATGAGGCCTCAAACCAGAAGACCCTGTCTGCAGTAAAACAGCCAGTGATGGCAATGCTGGCAGAATGCATCAAATCATATCTGAGAATGATACCAGCATGGCCTGGGAGTTGACGGCAGCCTTAAAAGGGGCCAGCACTACCTGCAGTGATGGGCCTTGGCCTGCCAACGATGGTGTCATACCATCCATATTAGACATGGCTGCACCTCAAAGACTTTTTGGGGGGCCAGTCTACATCACCGGAGCAGGCGCAGAGTACAAATCTTTCCTAAATGATGACTGGGCTCTCGCCAGTGAAACATGCTTGCCCCTCGTCTCTGGGTTTGTGCTTATGGCCAGATGAAGGAGGCCCAAGACTATGACCTTTCCTCATCCTTAGACTTCAATTAATGTTTTTCAGCATATGATGAGGGAGAAGCAGACTGAGCCCTTTCTTTCTCCATGGCTTTAAACGTCTTTAGTACAAGGACATTTTCTAGAGCTTTCTTACAGTGCCGCTTTCTCTGCAACTTGGTTGGAGCTCTAGCAAATCTCCAAAGTTCTAACATTGAGAGACAGGCCCAGAGAGCACACACAAACCATGCGAGTCTTCCTTGCAAATTTTATATCCACACTCAATATCAAATCAAAGGCTCTTTCGACTTCAGAGGCATAAAGAGAAGGACAACAATATGCTAAATAAAAGGAAAATAAACAGCAATGGCTTGGTTGTCAGTGTTCCCTGCAGCAGGTTTGACAAAGATGATCATCAGTGGGAGAAAAAAAAACTAAGGAGTGATGGGGCTGCCCGTGTTATACATAAGTCGACGCTGCAAGTCATTGCGAGTGTCCCCCGAACAGCAAAACATTTCCGAGTGGTGCTGATGGCTTATAGTTCCAAAGGTGTAGCCTAGTGAAGGAGATATCCTCACAGTTCAGTAGCTAGGAGAAGGAACAGCCCCATCTTATGAACCCACCAATTTCAAATCCCTCTTTATCCATTAATGTGAACCTGTGCATGGTGGGGGAGAAGAAGTGTACTGAATACATACCTAGGTGGCTATCACTCTCACCCACTGCAGAATGCACCAGAACCAGAAACAAAAGCCACTACACCCTGTCAGAAGTCTTTCTGGCATCAAAAGAGAGCAGACCATGCGCACAGCAGAACTGTCTGCCCAATTTAGGATACAAAAGGCCTTCAAAGGATGTGGACGGACTGCCCAAAATTAGTCTTATCTGATTGGAGTGAATAAGACCTCCACAGCCTCTTAGTTCAGATCTTCACCAGTATCTTTATGGTAAGGTTAAGAGAAAGGGTAATATGAAGTGCAGTCAACAGAACCTGCCCTTAACACAAAATAGTCCAATGGTTCCATAGAGAGGGGCAGAGGTAATCCTTCTAAATAAACTGAAAAATGCCCAGCAAGGGGCCCCACCACGAAGTGCTCAAATTATGCACAATTCAGGATTTTTGAACCTTGCCACTAGGAAGGGAGACAAACAGCCTTCAACAAAGTGCTGAAACAGAGGATGGAGGAGTACATAGAGGAAGTAGGGATTTTTTTTTTTTTTTTTTTAACTAATTTTTTATTTTGAATATTTTAGACATACCAGTATAGATCCATACAATTCAATTAACATATTTATTTTTCCATCTGATAAATGCTGGTTCTACAAGTATTCTTTTCTTTTACTGAAAGACACTAAATGATCTAGACCTCCTGAACTTGCAGAGACTGGTTACCCAGATTTGAAACCAGGAACAGCAAAAAGTTCACTGCAGGCTGCTATGAGCTTTAGATGAAATGGCAGAGATTCTTGCAGCAAAACCACTAAAGTATCTGATCCTGTTCCATCAAGGATATAGTCCGAGTTCCAACTCCTACCATCCTCAGTCGCCGTTTTCTCTGGAATAATAATCTCTAAACCATGTGATTCTATCAACTACAGAAATATAACATTAAAAATAACATTATGCACAGATACTCCATCCCTTTCTCCTTTTTTTATACATATATTTTTTATTTTAACACCCAGCCTCCAATTCCCTTTGCCTACATTTCCATTTCCCTTCTAACCTTACATATCCCCTTCCTTGGTTCCCATATGGGCCATCAACTTAAGCTACTTTTCTGTATAATTTTATGTTACCCCTTCTATCGTCTCCCCTCTAGTCCTTCCCTCCACCCCTCTCTCCACAGCCTCCAAGAGCGCCACATGTTCTGGAAGTTTTCAACTTTAAGGTGCAGTGTATATGTAATATTTTCCATCCTTTCTATTTCTTCCATTTTGGAGACCCACATAGTTAGGGAGGTTCAGAGGATAGCCATTTGGTGGTGATGCATTTCAATGCAACCACTCATTATCTGGCACATTTCCCTTCTTTGACGCCCTCCCAACAATAAGGTGGGGAGGCCTAACACGAAGTCCTGAAATGTAAAAGGAATAGGGAAAAGTGCTACTCGTTCTATCACCGAGTGTACCTGTCACCAGAAACTTGACAGTCTGTCACATTCCCAAAATATATGGAAGTGAGTACCCATTTGTGTACTGCATTGGCACCAGCATGCTGAAGAGGTCTGTGGTTTATAATGTGCTGTTATCTCTGGAGTTCTGAAAAATCTAATGAGTATTTTCCAGTTGAATTCTCGCCACATTGTGGCCGATGAAATTTGCCAACCCCTTTGAAGCCTACGATCCCACTCTTCTCTTGTGATGGTTATTTTAGCATCCCTCTCCCACCTTGTTCGTGTCTCTTCTAGGTTTGGAGCCCCTTTTGAATTTGATAAAATCGTGTATAATGCAGACAGGTATCTCAGTTTATCCCTAATTTTTATTGAGTCCCACCAATACAATTCGAGCGGAGTCAGGTCTCTGTTTATCTTTAGTAAGTTTCCTTCCTCTGAAAGGAAGTGTCATGTTTGGAGGAACCTATAAAAGTTCTTTGCGAAGGGAGAAGCGCTCCTGTAAGGTGCTAAAGGGAAGACAGCCATTCTCATCTATGAATTGTTTAAATGTGGTAGGGCCCTTATGTTCCCAATAGGCAAACCCAAAATCAGCCCTGGGGGGAAAACTCAATGTATGTCTAATCAAGGAGAGGGGTCCCATTGTGTTCGGTGTATGTGTTATTCTTTTTAAGTTTATTAAGATACGCAGAGAGTGTTTAACCCATGGATTGTCTGTAGACGCCAACACCTGGGGAGATATCTCTGACGTGGGCAAAGTCCATAATTTATAGTTATTCATTGTATTTTTTTCTAATAGATACCATCCAGAGTCTATCCTCTGTCTGGCCCATGTAACTAGTTGTGACCCTTGAGCCACTAAGTAATACAAATACATATCGGGCAGTCCTAAACCCCCTCTTTCTTTTGACCGTGTTAGGGTCTTATATGAAACTCGTGGGTGTTTCCCTGACCAAACAAAGTTAGAGATTTCTTTATTTAGTTGTTTCCAGAAACCGGGCTTTACAGGGATCGGAAGGGTTTGAAAGAGAAATAACCATCTTGGTAAAATGTTCATCTTGATTACCTGGATCTTACCATACAGTGTCAGGGGCAGCAGTTTCCAGCGGGCGAAGTCTGCTTGCATACTTTTATACAGCTTCATGTAATTTTCCGTGTATTGTCGAGATATATCTGTCGAAATCTGAATCCCTAAATAACGAAAAGTGTTATTGCGGGCCCATTTAAATGAAAGATTCCGTCTGAAGTCCCTCTGAGGACCCCCACTTAATACCACTGCTTCCGATTTAGTATAGTTTATTTTGTATCCCGCTAATGTACCGAATTTGTTCAATGTATTTAATAAGTGCAGTAGGGAAGTTTGAGGGTCACTTATGAAAAAGAGGGAATCATCGGCATAAAGAGCCACTTTTCGTTCTATTCCTACCATTACCCCTTAATTTCAGGATTCTCTTATCTCTATCGCCAGTGGTTCCAATGTTAGTGCAAATATTAGGGGAGAGGGACATCCCTGTCTAGTTCCTCTATTTAAAGATATTCTATCAGATAATCCGTTCAGTTTGATCCTTGCCTCTGTTTTATGATAAAGCGCTCCAATGGCTGAAACAAAATTTTCCCCCAACCCAAATTTCGACAGGGTGGACAGCATAAGGTGCCAGTCCACCCTGTCGAAGGCCTTCTCCGCGTCCATACTGATGGCCATCTGAAATGCTGCCCTATTCTTCTGGGCTGTTATGATATTTAATAAGCGTCTTATATTGTCTTGGAGAAATCTCCCTCCAATAAATCCTGTCTGCTTCTGGTGAATAAGGGGGGCAATACATGTCTGAAGTCTCTCCGCCAAGATCCCTGTAAATATTTTAAAATCTACCGGTAGCAGGGAGATGGGGCGGTATGAGCCACATTGCTCAGGGTCCTTATCTGGCTTCAAGATAACCGAAATCTGGGCCAAATTCCAGGAAAGTGGCACTGATTTATGCTGTAATAAAATCTCATTGCATATACTAACCAAATAATTCTCTATTTTTGCTGAGAACTCTTTATAGAATTCGGCTGGTAGGCCATCAAGTCCTGGGGCTTTACCATTTTTAAGGTGTTTTATTTGTGATCTCACCTCTCCCATAGTAATAGGGGAATTAAGGTTTGTCCGGGCTGCCTCCTCTAATGTAGGAATAGGCAAGGATTCCAAAAAAATCCTGCACTACTCTATGGTGCTCAGGAGTTGTTTCCGCTGTATAGAGATCCGCATAGAATCTCCCAAAGCTATTTAGAATCTCCGTCGGAGATGTTGTGGGGCCTCTCTCATCTCCTTTTAACCGGACCACCGCTCTATTGGCCGCTTCGTGTCTCAGCTGCCATGCTAACAGCCTGCCCGCTCGATTCCCATGTTCAAAGTATTTTTGTCTAGCATATCTTAGCTGCCTTTCCATTTGTCTATCTAGCATCTGGTTTAGTTCTTGTCTTGTCCAGCTCCTGCTTTATTTGAGTATCCTGCCTTATCTGATGTTGAGTCTCTAATTGGGTGATCTTCTGCTCCAGCAACACTCTAGTCTGGATCTTCTCCTTTAATCTGGATAAATATTGGATTTATTTCCCCCCCTTAAACAACATTTGAGTGCATCCCATCTTATCCCTTCACTTGTATCTCCTTTTAAGTTATGTTGTTCAAACTTCTTAATGACTTCCCCCACTAATTCCCCAAAGTCTTCCCTTGAAAGGTGACTTACATTTAGCCTCCAGCAGGATTGCCGAGGGGCCGGTGTGAGAGCCAACCCCAGGAAAACTGGGGCATGATCTGAAATGATAATTGGTCCAATATCACATTTCTCCACCCTTTGTAGCCAATTGGACGATAGAAGAAAATAGTCTATCCTAGAATAGCCCCCATGCCTAGGAGAGTAATGAGTAAAATCTCTTTCCCTTGGATGCATAAAGCGCCAGACCTCTGATAGGCCTAGTTCTTGGTTCAACCTCTGGATTAGTTTCCATGTACGTGTGGCTCCACCCCTAGCCCCTCCAGACCTATCTGCCCCTGGATGTATTACTTCATTAAAATCTCCACCTATAACTACTAAACTCTGCACATCAGTGACTGCTTCTTTGATGACCCTCTCCAAAAAATGCTAATCTGGGGGTGTCTTCATTTGGGGCATATATATTCCAAAAGGTACACTTCTGACCCCTGTATGATCCTTGTAATTGTACAAACCTGCCCTCGGGATCTGTAGGGACCTTCTCTACCAGTAGTGGGGCATCTCGTCTGATCAAGATTGCTACACCTCTATGGTGTGGCCTTTTTTCAAAATGCAAGGCATATACCTCCCCCACCCAAGATCTTTTTAACTTAAGATGTTCTGCTGCAGTTAAATGGGTTTCTTGAATAAATGCAACCGTAGCCTTTCTCCTCCCCAGATCCTGTATAATCTTTGCCCTTTCTACTGGATTATTTACCCCATTTACATTGAGTGTAACGATGTTTAAATCAGCCATAATCTTTTACACAAGGGAAAACAAGTATCATCTCTTTACCAGCCAGCTTCCGGCGTATTCGTGAGTATCTGTGCTTTATCAACCACATACAAACTAAAACTCCACTAAACATATAACTAAACATTTGGTAACTTATAGTACATTGCAACTTATTAAACATGAGTTCTTTCAAGGTGGCTTTACCTTGTGTCCACCCTCTCAAAGATGTTGTTTCATGAGGTGTGGATGGATGACCTCTTAACTGTAAGCCATCCGCCTGGCTTAGCAGCGCTACCTAAGAGCCAGGTATTTGTTCCACACCAGCTCTTTTAGTAAGTCACACGTTTAGAACTAATCTAAGCATTATTGACCAGCCTGAAAAAGGAAGTTGGGCCCCTTGTCCAGTTCTTATCCTGAACTTATCCCTCTGCTACTTAATTTACTTAATGTAAGTCATAAACCCGTCAGGTAACTTAATACCCAGGTAATATATCACTTTTTGGGGGGTTTGCCAACTGTCGAGATCCCTACAGCCCGAACGCCCAACCATGACCCTTCCCATGACCTGGGGGTGTCCCAAAGACCAAAAGCCGCACTCTTTCCTACATATCCTAGAAGTAGTCCATTATTGATTGGTTTATTATTTAAGTTTATGCAATTGTTTTTAATGATGCGGATTGTCATCGCAGGGTCCGGAGGGAGGGGGGAGGATGGCACCCCTAAGACAGACAGACAACCAGTATTCCTCTATCTATTGTAGATATTTATATTTCCAGTGTTCTTATCTTGATATTTATCTTACGTAGCTTTAGAAACCTCCACTAGTGGCTCCTCGTTATGGAGGTACCAACCTAGGTAGAGGTATTAACCATGGAGCTTTCTATATGCCATGGAGCAGCCCTTCGTCAGTGCTAACCCCATCGGGTCGCAATCTCACCTCTAGGGCTGCCTTTAAATATTGGGAGTTAATATCTTATCCACTGATCATCATCTCAATCAGAGCGCCTCCACCCCTAGCCCCCCGACCGCTCCAGCCTTCAGTTATTCAAAAGTATGAATCCCTTTTCCAGAGTGCAGCTGTCCTGTTTTCCCCTCTCCCCCTTTGACCGAGGGCCGTAGGCTGCTGGTTACCCAACGTGACCTCTCCCTCACATCTGTACCCGAGTGCTTTGGTAATAGTACCAGATGAGTGAGAATATATCCATCCGATCTAATTTCCCTATAATAATTCTACTATACCCATCCTTTTACCAAAAGGTCAAAAATACCATCTACTAGATTCAGTGGACCGTCTATGCCAGCCAGGATTCTAAAGAGATATTATGAGATCAGCATATAAAGTTCAAGTTTGGAGATTTTCTTCGTTTTGTTCTGTTACAGAAGTAGCCTCCCGATTCGTAATACAGTCTCCTCGCCCTTACACTGTTTTCCACAGACCGGATACGTCCGTGCGATCATGCAACCCTTTTCTTTTCATTCCCACCTTTTGCCATCCTCCAACTCGCATTTTGTCCCCCCCCCCCACTTGAAACGTCTCCTGGGGGATCTCCACCTCCACTTCCACCGATGACAGAAACTTCTTTGCCTCCGACAGGTCAGCGAATCTCTTAGACCCATTTTCAGTCACAATTTTAAGTCTAGCTGGATATTCTACAAATGCTTTGATGCCTTTCTGTTGCAGGGTGCGAACCACCATTAAGACCTTTCTGCGTTGGGCCAACAATTGCGGTGTATAATCTTGGTCGAAAAACAATCTGGTGTCCCCAAACATTATCTCCTTCTTTGACCATGCCTTCTTTAATAAATCTTCCTTAATGCGAAAATCTAAAAAGGCTATTATTACTGACCAGGGGCGAGCATTCGGATCTTTAGGCCTTGGTATCAGAGAGCGGTGGGCTCTAATTATATTTAGCGTTTTTTCTGGTGGCCAGTCCAGTATCTCCATTAGAAAAGATTCAAAAAACATCGGAGCAGAGCCTGATTCTGTGCCTTCAGGCAGACCATGTATTCTTATGTTATTTCTTCTGTTTCTGTTTTCAAGTTCCTCCAATCTGGACTCCAATTGTAATTCCCTCCTGTGTAAGTCAACTAGGGCCACATTGTGAACTTCTACCATGGTCGGACAGTCCGTTAGGCTTTCTTCTACTTGCCCCATTTTCCCCTCCAGACTTTCTAGTTTTCTTTTATTTTCTTCGTCCCCTTTCCAGTCTCTCTAGGATTAGCTCATTTTCTGCAGCGTTGCACATAGTTGCTTAGAGGTTATTGTACACTCGTCCCAGGTTATCCTCGGCCTGCCATGAAGATTCTGATGTATTGGCGATTGAGGCGGAGCGTAATCTAGTAATGTTTTAGCTGTGAGTTCAGCTGGTTGATGCTTTTCTCTCTTTGTTTTTGTCTGGAAGTCATTTCCTCACGATCTCCACTGAATTCCATCGATCGATGGGTTAGATTCCCTTCCGATTTTGGTGGATTTAGCCTGGACGAGGTAGAGTTACCAAATCAGGCTGCCATTCGGCTGGTGCACCAACCGGAAACCCCAGAAGTAGGGAATTTAAACTAGGAGCGGGGGGTGGCAATTGGGCAAGAGACATGCAGAGACCACAAGTTGGGAAACCATATGAGCTTACCCCCCATAACAGTGACAAAGGACAAATGGCAAGTACTATTGGTGATGCTAGTAAAGGAGGGCAGGATGGGAGAGGGGGAAAGGGTGGAAGGTGGTTACCCTTAATGCTAGGAGCCTTGGGAGGAAAACTGCAGAGTTACAGGAGCTCATGGCAGAGGGAGGGGTGGACATTGCAGCCATCACAGAAACATGGGCCACCCAATACAATAACTGGACTGGGACCTGTCTGTACCAGGGTACAGGTTATTTCATAGGGACAGAGTGATTGGGAAAGGGGGGGGGTGGCACTATATGTGAAGGAAGGACAAGTGTGTAAGGGAGGAAGGGGAGGAGGGTAGTACGGAGTCACTTTGGAGGCAAATCCAGGATTCCATTAATAGGATTCTTAGAATGGGAGTGGTGTACAGGCCACCATCTCAGACGGAGGAGTTAGACAGGGAACTAGCAGGACAGATCAGGAGGACCTGCGAGAAGGGCAGTGTGGTGATTGTGGGGGACTTCAGCATGCCAGGAGGGGACTGGAGTACCCCAACAACCAGGAACAGAAGGGAGCAGGTATTGCTGGATGCCTTCCAGGACAGCTTCCTGCTGCAAATGGTCAGTGAACCAACCAGATTAGGGAATACCCTTGACCTTGTGCTGGCAAATGGGGACTTTGTGAGACAACTTATGGTTGAGGAACCGCTGTCAGGGAGTGACCACCACTCAGTATGGCTCACATTGGATATGGGCAAGGAAGGAGTGGAATCTGGCACAAGAGTGCTGGACTTCAGGAGGGCCGACTTTGGGAGGATGGGGGAAGTGGTAAAAGGGTACCTGGCCAGATGTCAATCTAGTATGGACACTAACCAGAGGTGGGAGCTCATAAAGCTGGGGATAGTGGAGGCAACCAAAACCTGCTGCAAGGCCCAAAGCAAGAAGGCTAGGGCTAAGAAACCGAGCTGGTTGAGCAAGGAGGTCATGGAAAAGGTAAGGAGGAAAAGAGCTGCCTTTAGGAAGTACAAGAAAATAGGGAGGGGGAGGACAGGGAGGAGTACTTGACGGAATCAAGGATGTGACAAGGGCAGTAAGGGAGCCAAGGCATCTACAGAACTCAGGCTGGCATAAGGCATTAAAGGGGAAAGGACTTCTTTAGGTACATTAGGGAGGAAAAGGCGGCTGTAAGGACCACATAGTAAGGATTAGGAAGGAGGGGTTGGGTGGAAAGTGAGGCGATAAGGCAGAAGCACTACATGAGTACTTCTGCTCAGTATTTACTAAAGAGAGGGGGGTGACACCCAAGGGGGGAGAAACAGCAGAAATGGGGGGGGAGGGTGACAGATGGGGAAATCATGGAGGGCAGAGTTCGGGAGGGTTTGAAGGCACTGAGGGTGGATATGACGCCAGGACCAGATGGCATCCACCCCAGGGTACTGAAGGAACTGGCAGAGGTCCTTGCAGGACCTTTGGCAGAACCTATTTAATGCCTCACTACATTCGGGGTGTGTACCTCAGGACTGGAGGATGGATGTGGTGCCCCTCCACAAGACTGGCCTCAAGGATGAACCGGGAAACTACAGACCAGTGAGCCTCACATCCATCATGGGTAAGCTAATGGAGACTATACTGAAGAAGAGGCTGGTGGCCGTCCTAGAGGCCAAAGGACTACAGGACAGAAGACAGCATGGCTTCATATGGGGCAGATCCTGCCAAACCAACCTGGTGGAGTTCTATGACTGGGTAACTAGGCAACTGGACAGGGGCCATGCAGTGGATGTCCTGTATCTGGACTTCAGTAAGGCATTCAACTCTATGCCGCATGGAAGGCTGGGAAGTAAGTTAGTAGGCACAGGGGCAGGTGCAAAGCTGGTGAGATGGGTAGGGAACTGGCTTCAGGGAAGGCAACAGAGGGTGGTGGTGGGTGGGAAGCTCTCACACCCAAGGGTAGTGATGAGTGGTGTTACACAGGGCTCGGTGTTGGGACCAGTGTTTTGGATATTCATTGCAGACATATCATTGGACAGCAAGAGCAAGATCAGTCCGTTTGCTGATGATAGCGAGGTAGGAGCGGTGGTGGATGACCTAGAGGGATGGCAGGGGTTGCAGGATGATCTGGCAAAGCTTGAAACCTGGTCAGACACCTGGCAACTGGGCTTTAATGCCAAAAAGTGCAAGGTGCTGCATTTTGGGATGAAGAACCCAAGGAAGAGTTACCAGCTGGGGGGAGTGCAGCTAGCCAAGACAGAGGAGGAGAAGGATCTGGGGGGTGCTCATTACAGGGTCAATGAACAACTTGGCACAATGTAGGAAGGCAGCTGCAAAGGCCAACAAAATGCTGAGTTGTATTACAAGGGGTATATCCTCGAGGAGGGAGGAGGTGATTCTGCCACTGTATAGGTCATTAAGTTAGACCGCACCTGGAGTACTGCATGCAGTACTGGCCCACGTATCTGAAGAGGGACATTAAGTTACTGGAGAGTTGCAGCGAGCAGAGCGACAAAGATGATCAAGGGGCTGGGGGACTTATACGAGAGGAGGCTGAGAGAGTTGAACATGTACTCACTGGAGGAGAGGAGGGACAGGGGACATGACTGAAACCTTTAAGTACATGAAAGGAATAAACAAGATGGGTACAGAGGGGCTGTTCAAAGTAAGGGAGGGGAGAGACACCAGGGGCCATGATATGAGACTGGAGGGAGGAAGGTTCAGGAAGGAGATGGAGACTTTTTTTTTTTTTTTCACAGAGAAGGTGGTGGCTGGGTGGAAAGCGTTACCTGCAGAAGTGGTATCCAGTAGAACAGTGGACTGCTTCAGAAGGGGATAGGACAGGACAAGGAGGAGGTTCGATAAAGATGGAAGCAAGGGGCAGCTGCAGAATAAGGGGTGCTAGCTGCACATTCAAGCAGACTTGATAGACCTCTAGGCCTTTATCTGCTGGCAAATTTCGTATGTTCGTACATCTCACTGTTCTTGAGGCACGTTCAAGCACTCATTTTGTTTGCAAACAAGTTTGCAGAAAAATCCTTTGTAGCTTTAAAATCATGAAAAAATAAAGAGTAAGCCGCTGCCAGACCCTTTATGGAAGTGAAGTGTGGGGGCCTCACTGTAAATGAGAAAAATTGAAACCATTCAAAATTCTTTCTTGAGAAATTTATTAAATCTACCCTGAGATTGCCCAACAGCCTTTATGAGGCTTGAAACGGGTATGAGCCCCTAGAATTCCAGGATTATGGTGAAAGCAATTAAATATTGGAAAAACAAAGATGTCGAAGAACAGACTTCCATATTTATGTTGGGAAGATCATCTCCTGCGACTTGAGGCCTGTCCTTCTATATCCTGGTTCTCAACACTTAACATAGCACTGAAGAAAATGGGGACAGAAGTCCAATGGTCAAATAAAGCTAGGTGTAATGTACTGTAAACTTGTTTGTAGGTGAAATAATTGGTAGAATTCATGATATTGCAACCCAGAATGACTTAGCTAAAATACATGAAATAGATGTAAGACGTCTTTATTAGAGTTCAAAGTTAAATGGAGATGCCAAATATTACCTAGTTCACTGTGAGAATAGGTGGCACAGAAATTTAGTGAGTATCTCAAGACTTAGAAGCATGGACGCTGTGAATTTGCAGTATAAAATGAGGGGGTGCCATTGGGAAAAAATTGGGGCGCAACTGTAAAAACGTGAAGACTTCTATCCTTACCCATATGTTATCAGAATGTGTGGAACTGGATGCTGAAAGAGCAAAATGGATTGAACCACCTTTACAACCTTATAAAATTAAAGAATATGGACAGCCATATGAAATACATGCTAGCTTTGGATAAAATTGTTATTTACTGAGTGGCAAAACTTTGTGGCCAGATTTTAAATGATTGGAATTATGTCTATGGCTGTTTTAAGCTATTATAGCACCTCAAATTTAACTCAACTTGTGATTTGATACGCATAGTTTTAGCCATATGCTTTTTATTTAATTATGTGATGTAATACATTGTAAACATTTTGGTACATCTATTTCAATAAACTTCGAACACTCATTTTGTTCAACTACTGCTGTTGGAAGTGTGAGGACTGAAAGAGGACTCTGGCAACTCCACCATGGAATATAAGTTATTAAAAGGACTGGAATTCCTAGTTTCAACCACTTTATTGTATCAACATCCTGAAACTTGTTACAGAACACCCACCCAAAAAAAAAAAGTTACTCACCTGTAAATGTAGTTCTAGGAGTGGTAGATGGTGTACAGCCATACTTCTGGTATAACTCCTTTCCCCTTTAAGAATCACCAGGAGGTCTTCAAGCTGGCTCCTCCCACCCACCCAGGTGGTATCCTCCTTGGCACCGCCCCATTTCCTCAGACCTCACCTGCTGGAAGCATGACCAGTGTGCTTCTTGTCAGAGGAGGTCGTGTGGATGTACACCATATACCACTCCTAGATAGTACAGTTAGGTAAAAACTTACCCCTCAAAGATCTACTGTTACGGTATCTCTTGCAGCAGGTAATACACTTGGGTAGTCGCCAGAGGTCGCTGTGGCACATGGCAGCTCTTCTAGCAGTCTTTTCCAGGGGCCACTCACACATGGCATCACCTTCTTGTTTCCAGTATAAGTGTGGGTGGTCCCTGGTATCCTCAGTTTCCCACGCTGGATTCAGTTTGCTAAGCGAGGACCGAGGGAAGCTGAGGTACCATGGGTATCCCAACCCATAAGTCATTAGACTAGAATTTGTTCTAGAGAAGGAGGGGGTTGGAGGGTGGGATCGTACCTGTTGCAAGAAATACCCCTCAAAAATCTACTATTACGATAAATGTATACGTAACTACGATCTTTCATGGGGTGATCTCTTGCAGCAGGCAATACACTTGGGATGAATCCCAAGAAGGGTGGTATGATTTGAAGTCTTGTAGGACAGCTTGGCCAAAGGCAGTCCTCTGGCGTGAAGCAATGTCCAAGTTGTAATGCTTCCTGAAAGTATGACTTGTGGACCATGTAGCTGCATTGCAGATGTCTGTGATAGAGGCCCCTTTAAAGCAGGCCACTGTGGTGTCCATAACTCTGGTAGAATGGGCTTGGACAGGCTCTGGTAATGACTTGTATTTTGTGTAACATCATGTGATACTGTGCTATCCAGTTGGAAAGGGTCTGTTTAGTGACTGGGAGACCTTCCCTGCTTGAGGCGAAAATAACAATAAGTTGCGGTCTTCCTAATAGATTTAGTTCAGTTCATATAGTATTGTAATATACAATGGACTTCTAGAGTATGTAGGAGGTATTCTCCTCGATTGAAGTGTTCAGGGTAATATACTGGTAACTCCAAGGATCAATTTAAGGTGTGTTCTAACACTAGCTTACGTAGGAAGGAAGGACTTTTGTGAAGTGCCACTTTGTCTTTGTGAAAAATTAAGTAAGGTTCTTTACACGAGGACATGAAGCCTGGAGATATGCCAAGCAGAAGTGACAGCCACTAAGAAAAGTGTTTTCGAAGAAAGGAAACAGAGGTCACAAGTGGCCACAGGTTCAAAAGGTTCAAGGGTCAGTTTCTCTATCAGAAAATTGAGATCCCATGGAAGAGTGGGTCACCTGATGGGTGGCTTAATATGTAACATTCCTCTTAAAAACATTTTAGCTAGATGATGTTGATACAGTAACCTGCCATCAAGGGGCTCATGGAAGGCCTAAATGGAGGCCAAATGGACTTTGATTGAGGAATAGCTCAATCCTGTTTCGGCAATTGAGGCCAGGTAATCAAATACTTTCGTCAGTGGACAAGAATAAGCATCCAGTGACCAGGAGGCAGCACAAATGGAAAAGCATTTCCATTTAACATTATAAGTTTCCCCGATCGCTGGTTTACATGAGGCCAGTGGAATATTGGCCACAGGGGAGGACACTTGGAGGTGTGCTATGAAAGCATCCTAAGGAGCCAAGCGTGAAGGTGTAGTAACTTCACGTTGGGATATAGAAGGGTCCCTTGATTCTGAGTCAACAGATCTGGTCATATAGGTAATGGGATGGGGTCTTCCATGGTAAACTGTTGAGGCAGGGGAAACCACACCTGCCGAGGCCACAGAGGGGCTATGAGAATCATGGTGGCAGGTTCGAGTTCTAATTTCAGTAGAGTCCGTTAAAGGAGAGGGACAGGAGGAAGCATACAAGAAGAGTTGTGTCCATGATCGAGACTGGGCATCTATAGACCGTTCCTTTTTGCTCGGGACAATGGAATAGTATCTGGGGAGACAGAGACTGACTGGGGAGGCAAACAGATACAGTTGCGGGGCCCCCCCCACAAATAAGATTTTCTGAAGAACTTCATGATGAAGTGTCCATTCGTGCGACTAAGATGGTTGGTCAGGAGATTGTGGTGTCCTGGTAGATGGATGGCTGTCAGTATAAGGTGTTGCCGTATGGCCTCCTGCCAGACCGCAATTGTCTCTCTCTGCAGAGAGAACAGGACTTTGTACCTCCTTGTTTGCTGAGGTAGAACACTACTGAGGTGTTGTCTGATTAAATCAGCAACGGTCCCTGGGTCAAGTGAGGTTAGAAAGCCAAGAGAGCTAAGCAGACCACCCTCATCTCCAGGAGATTTATGTGGGGAGGAGTGGTAGAACTGGTCCACTTGCCTTGTGTCCTGTAAGGACCCAGGTGCACAGCCCACCCTTCTAGAGATGCATCCGTGGTCAATGTCTGCTGGGGTGGGGGAATTGGAAGGGCATACCTTGACACAGACTGGCTCAGAGGGTCCACCATAATAGGGAGGACCACAACTTGGGAGTCACTGTCTTCGAAATTTCCTGTTCTTTGATACCACTGGTTCTGGAGAGTCCACTGGACTGGTCGCATGTGAAGACAGGCAAATGCTATCATAGGGATGGTAGTGGCCATGTGCCCTAGGAGGTATAACATACACCTGGCTTGACTACTTTTTGGGCTTGTATCTGAAAAGCCAGAACTAGTAGCTTGTCTTGTCTGTTGGCCAGGAGGTAAGCCTTGGTGGAGACGGTATCTAGGACCACTCGTATATATTGGAGCAACTGTGTAGAGGCAGGATTGGACTTCTGCCAATTGACTGTAATACCTAGGGAGTGGCACAGAGCTAGGGTTGCTTGTAGGGAGGAAAGCAGAGAGGTTTTGGACCCTGTCTTGATAAGCCAATCGTCCAGATATGGAAAGACAAAGTGCCTGTCCCCTCGTAGGGCTGCTGCTACTACCACTAGGTAAACACTCTCTGGGCTGATGAGAGGCCGAACAGAAGTGCCCAAAATTGGTAGTGTTGTCCAAACAGGTGAAAACGAAGAAACCTGTGGTGGGCAGGATGGATGGGAATATGTAGGTAGGCATCCTTCATATCTAGGGCACATAGCCAGTCCCCTTGTTTCAACACTGGCATGATAGAATTTAGGGTGACCGTGCAGAACCTTTTGTACTGGATGTGTAGGTTCAATTGTCCGAGATCTAGTATTGGTCTGAGCTCTCCACTTTGTTTGGGCACTAGGAAGAAATGGGAATAAAAACCCTTTTGATGCTCTGCCGGGGGTACTGGACAACTGGCCTTCTTGGTCAGAAGAGCCTGGAGTTCCTCCTGGAGAATGGGAACATGGTCAGGTGGGTAGTGGACAGAATGGGGGGAGATATGGAAATAAGTTCCAGTGTGTGACCCCTCTGAATGTTCTGAAGTACCCACTTGTCCAATGTGATCGTTTGCCAGGCCTCTAAATGGAAGGTAAAACGACCACCCATGGCTTCAGAGTCCTGATAAAGGAAGTGTGGACAAAGCCCAAGTTGGTCACTGGGAGGCGGACTGACCAGCCCCACCAGGAGGGTGGGAGCGGGTGCACTTGGCATTAAGGTGTTGGTTCTGGAAGGCTGGGAACGACCATGGGAACCCCCTGAGAGACTATTTTCCACCTTTTTTTTTTTTTTAGAATAAAAGGAGTAGTGAGGATGATACGATAGCTGGGATGTATGGTACATGCCATGTATAGTACGCAGTATCTGTCCTGAAGACTGGAGATTATCTATCAGCATTTGGATGCCTGGGCCGAAACATTTAGACCCATTAAAGGGGGCATTTACCACACTCTGCTGTGCATCTGGTGTAAAGCCTGAGACACGAAGCCAAGCTTGGCAACGCAAGGTAATGTCGGTTGCTAATATGCGGGCTGAAGTATCGACTGCATCATACCCTGAGGGAAGTAGGTGTCGGGAGATGGAACTGCCAATACTGTAGCCAGTAACTCATCCCTTTCCTATGAAGGAGGGAATCTGACTAATTCTATGGCAGATGACCAAAGTGTACGCTGGTACTGACCATATGTCCCATATAATTTAGGATTCTGAGATTCATGGTACCTGCTTGAAATACCTTACCCCCCCCCCCCCGGCCAGATAACCTATCCTACAGGAATCTTTATCAGAAGGCAGGGAGCTCATGTGTTTTGGTAGTTTAGTACGATCACGAGTGGCAGGAATCACTACTGAATCCGCTTTAAGGAGTAGTGGTTAGAAAAGTGCGATTCAGATGAGCCTGGTAGCGGCTATCTGCCTTGTGGGGAATTTCCGTAACAGTGAAAGGCTAATTCCAGGCTGCAAGCATAACATTTTGGTAGGTTTGTACAAGTGGGGGTACCGCTAGGACTGGCTCCTCTGATAGTTCTAGATAGTCTGCCATATTCTTTCGTTGTTTGTCATGTTCAGTAGTGAAGAATCCCATGACTTTTTAAATTTGGACCATCATCTCATGGAAGGATGGGTCATCGGAAGGAGAGGCAGCCACATGGTGGGAAAAAATTCTCATTTAAGGAAGAAATATCCAAAGGAGGGGACTAGGGATGGAAATCCAGGTCCTGAAATTCCTCATCTTCCAAATCTCTGGTAAAATCTGCTGGACATTCAGCCTCATCTGATAGGTAGCCATCCACATACGAGGAAGATGACCAGGGTGGGAAAGGATCACCCTGGAAATGTTTAGGCGGAGGAGGGGGAACGGGACGGATGACTCTGCTCCCCTGGATCGGAGGGCTTAGTATGCCGAATGGCCTGCTAAATCTGCTGTACCAGTAAGGCAACATCCATGAAGGGAGGGGTGGCTTCTGGGAAACCAAGGGGACTGCTGAAGGGACTGGACGTGCAGTATGAGTAGGTCTTGCGCCTGGGTAGCAGAGCCCAGGGTAATGGATCCCTGTCCACCTGGCCCCTATGAGAATACACCTGTGAGGGAGGAGGGTTGGAATGCACAACAAATGCAGTAGGTTTCCCCACTGGAACACGAACCTTCATGGACGGGGCCGCTGGGGAAGTAGCAGCAGAATGTTTAAACGAAGTCACCCTCGACTGGAGATAAGCCCCCATCAACGGGACATCGACAGAACCCACAAAGGGTTCATCACAAACTGCCATAAGAGCCCTAGAAAGCGCCATCGACAGGAGGGTGAAAACCCCCATCGCAGAGGAGGCAGTGTGTAAACACATAGTCAACAGTGGGGCACCTGTGACAGTGGCCATCGACGAGCGTTTAGGCACAGAGGTGGAGGAGGAATTCTCTTTCTTTTTTGTGCCATTTGTGAGAAATTGGTGGATAGGGAGCACTTGGGACAAGTCCCTGATTCTCCAGTAGGAACAATTTCTGTTCCATTAAATTTGATTCAATTTCCTACAGCCGTCGGCAACAGGCTGCCTGGTTAAAATCCTGGCAACGTATGCAGGAGGTGGTGCTGTGTGTGGGTCCCAGACACCATACACAAGTGGTGTAGCTGTCGAAATGGTAGATTTTTCTACCGCAACGACAGGAAAGAAATAGTGATGTCTTGCTTGCAGATTCTTTTGACATTCATCGACGTAGAAAATTAAACAGAAAAATTCCGATTCTAAGCTCAAATTCTCGATGACTGCTACTCTGTGCACTAGCTACTGTGTGAGATCTAAAGACGGTGGGGAAAATAAACAGATGATACCAGGGACTGCCCACACTTATACAGGAAAAAGGAAGGTGGCACGGCTTGGTAGCGCAGAGGGTTGAGGTACTGGCGCCTTATCGTGGCCCACGCTAGTGACCTGGGTTCGGGAACAGACTCTGGACGTCGGGGGCTGGCGCGGGTGGAGAGGATAAAGCTCAGACTGCTCTCCTCCTGGGGGTACTGGTTGTCACGTCAAGAGCGGCCCTGGTGGAGACCAGTAGCACTGCTGACACACGCAGGAGGGATCAGTTAGAAAAGCAGAAATAACGCTACACGGCAGCCGGATGACAGCTGCCCGGCTCTGAGGCCATCCAGGTCCTACCGAGCTCTCCATCTCAGCAGCACCCACAGGGCTAAGTGTTGCGCTGGTCTGCGCCCTTGGCTGGTGCTTTCCCTCTCGGAGAGGGACCCCTTTGGCGAAGGGTTACGCCGGGTCACCCTGTGGGTTGACTGCGATGTGAGGCGGAGACTCAGAGGACGGATGGGTCAGAGCTCAGCCTTGGTAAGCCTGGAGTGGCTGCCGTGAAGCATGTAGGGAAGAAAAAAAAAAAAAGGAAGGTGATGTCATGTGTGGGCATCCCTTGGAAAAGACTGCTAGTAGAGCTGCCATGCGCCACAGCGACTTCTGGCAACAACCCAAGTGTATTACCTGCTGCAAGAGATCATCCCGTGGAAGAGCTACAGTTACAGGTGAGTAACAAGTTTTTCTAGGGGCGTGGATATAGTGTACTATACACACTTCTAGCAGACTCCTAGCAGTTCTCTGGGAGGAAGGGGCAAGGCGCATATACCACATTTGGAAAGAAACTAGAGAACCGAAGGCCCAAAACCAGTATCCCAGCGTGACTCAAGGTTGATGTGGTAATGTGTGCAGACTTCCAGGTAGTAGTCCTACAGATCTCCTGGATAGGGATGTCCCTGGAAATAGCCACTGAGTCAGTGGTATGTATGGTGGAATGAGCACTATGCTCTACAGGAGGCTCCCTACTAGCCAACCTATAGCAGAGGTTGATGTAGGAGACTATCCACCTGCCACTCATCCACTGTTGCCAGTGTGTCAGATGCAGTTTCAGTGTAGGTGACAAACAGCTAGCAAACCTCTCCCCAAACTCCAGCTGTGTGGTCCTTGTAGTAGGTGAGCACGTGTCACAGGTCCAGAGTATGGAGCCTGTGCTCTACCTCTGAGGTGTAATTGGTGAAGTACACCGGGAGACTAATCACCTAGTTAAGGTGACTCTCCAAGATGACGTTTGGAAGGAACTTCAGGTTGGGGATGAAGGACAACCTTGTCCCTGTTGAAGACCAGGTAAGGAGACCCCACCAAGAGCACCCAGAGCTCACCAATCTTTCTAGCAGATGTAATGACCACCAAGAAGGTAATCTTCCGTGATAGGTGTCACATCTCACACCTGTGCACTGGTTCGAATGGCTTGCCCATGAGCACTGCCAACACCAGGAAAAAGTCCCAAAGTAGTGTTTGTTCATGCACCAGAGGGGAAATGTGGTCAAGGCTATTAAAGAAGCATGTGACCACCTTCTGTGCCACCGTCGGCATGCCAGCCCGTGCCCGGTATGCAGAGACTGCTGCCAGGTACACCTTGAGGGTTGTTGACTGAAGGCCAAACAGAGAGGGACCACAAGTAATAGAGGATGCTAGCCATGGGCAGGACAGTCAAGCTCCTTGCCCTGGCACCAAATGGAGAATCTCTTCCATTTAAAGGCATAGCAGAGTCTCAACTCCTTCTGAGAGGCCTCAACTACATGGAGGACCTCATCGGCGAGACCCAGAATCTGGAACTCTAGCTGCTCAGAAACCAGGCTGTCAGGTGCAGGGATTGATGGTCCAGGGGGAGAACCTTCCTCCAAGAGCAGGTCCGGGTGAAGTGGCAGATGCCATGGAGGTCTGCAGCTGAGGCTGAGTAGATCAGGGTACCAGAAATGGCACTGTCAGTCTGCAGCCACCAGGACCATCCATGCCTTGCCCTCCGACCTTTTATCAGCAGCTTGGGGATCAGAGGATAAGGAGAGAAGGCATGAAGGAGGCCTGGATTTCAGGGCCTCACAAGGCATCCCTACCTGCAGTGTACCCTACTAAGGGGGATGGGCACAAAACAGCCTCAGCTTGGCATTCTCCCTGGAGACAAACGGATCCACCTGAGGGATGCCCCACTGGAAGAACAGTTGATCTACTACCTCCTGATAGAGACCACTTGTAAGATGCCTTCCCCACTCTGTTGAGGGTGTCCACTAGATGACTTGACACGCTGGCCAAATAATGGCCAGAATATCAGCCTTTAAGCAGAGCATTAGGGTCCAAGTGCAGAGAGCTTCCCAGCACCGAGGTAGGGAATGTGTTCTGCCCTGCTTGTTGAGGTAGTACATGGTCGTCCAGTTGTCAGTCTGACCCTGGAGGCATGGAGTGAAGGCTGTCAGGGTCAGATAACAGCCCAAAGCTCCAGCAGATTGATGTGACATCGGGACTCCTTGGAGGACCAGAGGCCGTGGACTCTGTGTTCCCCTAGGTGGGCATCCAAGCCCATCAGGGAGGCGTAGGTTGGGAGAGTGACTGTCAGCTCCAATATTTCAGGACCAACCACCACCACTGGATGGCATCCCACATCTGCAGGATGCCTGTGACTGTTTGGTCAAGGTGGCCATGACACTAAGACCACTGACAGGCACCCCCTCACTGCAAGGTGTGCATTCTCCAGCAGGCCCAACAGACCACACGAGTGCAGACCGCCAGGTGGCACCAGAGGTCCCTGGCAGGGGACAACTGCCCAACCATACATGATCAGGCAAAGGACAAAAGATCCTCCACCCTGTCCACTGGGACCCAGGCTCAGCGAGAGTCTAGCTTCATTATTATGAAGTGAATCACCTGAGAAGGTATGAGTTCCAGCTTGGCCTCGTTGGCCAGGATGCCAAGTTTCAAGCAGGTCTGGAGGGCCAGGTGGCTGGACCGCTCCACTTTCATCTGGAAGTTAAAGTTACAATTAGTGATATACTGGAGTGCTGGTGGTCTTTGTTGTGCCATTATACAGTTTTACCAGCACCAAGTGCAGCCTTGTATGCAGTTTTCTACCTGGGAGGGGCCTGCAATCGGCCAGTCATCCAGGTATGGGTATCCCCCCAACCCCTTAACGCCTCAGGAAGGCTGAAGGAATCGCTGGTGGAGTGGATGAATGTGGATGTGAATGAAGGAGTCCTGGAGGTCCACAGAGCAGAACCACACATCCTGCTAGAGACAGAATATCTGGTTCAGAGTGACCATCCTGAACATGCTCAATCTCAGAAACTTATTCAGGTCATGCAGGTCTAGGATGGGGCACCAGCCACCCCCGTGTGTTTGGAACCAGAAAGTATCTGGAGACAAAACCCATGATCGGCTGGTGGGTCCGGGATACGAACCACTACCTCCTTCTGGAGAAGCTAGGTGATGTCCTCATGAAGGGCAGAAAACATTTCAGCGAACACCACATCCTCCCGAGGGGTGCAGTATCGGCTAGGCGGGAAGGCCTCAATCTCCAGAGGCAAGCCTAGGCCACCCACTTCTAGCACTTTTCTGTCTATGGTAACACTGGACCAGGCAGTCCAGCCAGTCCCCCCCCCCACACAGGACAATTTGGGCAGGGAATGGGCACCACCAACCCATCACTGGACAGGCTTAAAGTCAGAGGCAGGGCCAGCTGAGGATGCAGCTGGTCTCACCTTGCCTGCTGTTGCCCAGCTGGGGACTGGGACGGCTTGACTGCAGAGGCAGAGTAGGGCCAAAATGATTTCTGGGGTTTAGAGCCCTTAACATCCTTTTGGGCAGAGGTGACTTGAGTCCAAGGTAGCACTGGGCTTTTCAATTCTAGTGAAGTAGCACTGGACTTCTCAATTCTGGTTGAGATCCTCAGCCGAGCCCTGCAACACATAGCCACCGCTGCAGCCACAGACCTGACACAGGAGTCACCCATGTCTATGGCTGTCTGGAGCTGCTGTATAGCCACAGCACAGCCTTGGTCCCATACTTGCTTGGCCATCATCTGAAAGTCAGTCGGGAGCCAAAGGAGCACCTGGTCAAGGGTGCCAAACAAGGTATGGGCAAAGCGGGCCATCATTAAGGCCGAATTAGCCAGCCTAAGAATGAGAGATTAAGCTGTAGAGACTTTCTTGGCTGCAAGATCCAATTTCTTGGATTCTTCATCGGGAGGCTTGTTGACATTCCCAACATTGCCCATCAACCTAAAATACTGAATTGGTGAACAGTCCTTCAGTCGAAGGGTATCCCAAAAGCCCACAGAGGGAGCCCACAGGAACTGCACACTTGCGGGCCATACAGGCAAATGGTGTACGACAGGAGACCGAATTCTGCCAGAACTCCAATGTGGGCCCAAGAATGGCTTTAGCCACCAGGAAGGCAAACCCAGGGGAGTTGTCCTGGTCAAGGATTTCAGTGAGGGGATACTTAGCCCATTTCTGGATGGGCTCCAACTGGATCCCAGTAGCCTCTGAAAAAAAGGCAGAGCATGGCCCCGAAGGAGGTTGGACCAAGGTCCGTCGACAAATCCTCCCCCAATTCTAGGTCAACAGGGAGGGAATGCTTGAAGAAGGCCTCAGATTCCGAGGTTTCGTTTAAGAACTGCTGCCCCCCAGAATCCCTGCTAACTCTGCAGGGCTCGTTGGCCTGAGTGATTGTAACAGACAGCTGTGGAGGAAGCCCAGGAGCAGTACAGGCATCCTTAAAAGGGGCCCCCTCCTTCGGCTGAGGCAGCGAGGTTCCACCTGAATGGGTGGAGAGGCCATAACACCAAGCTGGAACAGATTTGAGCCCCAGTGGCAGTAGCCATGAGCGCATTGGGGCAGGAGCCGGTACCTGCCTAGGCTAAGCACCCAAAATGAACTGCTGCCACACAAGCTCCTCCAAGCACAGCTGCAACTTGCAGTGGAGCCAGTAATCCCCAGGAGGAGGAAGAGGAGGAATAGCAGAGGCACTGCTTTCCCCAAGTGTCCAGAGCGAGACCGGTGACCCCAGTGAGAGCTGCTTGACCTCGACCACTGACAGACCAGACGGCAAGGACAGACAGGAACCAGCAAAGGACGCTTAGCATCCCCCAGAAAGCTTGGGGTCCCCAGGGTTGAGGACCGTCTTAGGAAGCTGATCTGACCCACCCTGGGACTGGATAGGAAGGACCAGAGTCCTGGCGAGGGAAGCATGCCCCTCATTCTGCGACAACAGGGTTGAGGAAAATCTCAATCTCATTGGCCCACATCTCAGCAGACAGGCCTGACGGGGACACCATGGGACCAGCGGCCTGGACTGAAGCATCGGCCAAAGTCAGCTTTTTGTTGAAGGTCGAAGCAGAAGTGCGGTAACCCATGGCCTGAGTGTGCTTGCTGTCCCACGACCTGCTGTGGGACTTTTATCTTCTCGTTGGAGTCCTCCTTTGAAGATTTTAAAAACTGGACCCACAAGAAGGGCCCTCTCTAAGGACAGGAAGGGACTGGCATAAGCCCCAGAATGCCCAAGGGCAGGAATGGAATGGCATAAGTCCCGGAATGCCCCTGTGAAGGAGGCACCAAAGCCCAGTGGGACCAGTGTGGACACAAACGGAGCGCCCGCCATGCCCTGGGCCACATCTTCGAAAGCCGCAAACTGTTCATCTGACCCAGCAGCCACAGAGATCACCCTACAGGCATCCTTGGAATGAACGGGAAGGTCCCACTCGTTCAGACGACCAAGCAGAAGTCGCATGTACTGGTCCTCCAAAGCAGAGGGGTGTAAGGTACGGCACAGGCCACAACACTGGGAGTCATGTTCCTAGTCTAGGTAACATACGCACGTGGTGCAAGGGTCCGTGCACAACATTTTCTGTCCACAAAGATAACGTTTGAAACCGGGCGCTGGCTTTGAATCAGCAGAGTCCATCACGCTACGATGGTGAAGCCTAAGCAAACTCAAAACCCAAAAGGAATAATGAAATGATAGTGCCTACAGAAACGTGGCATGCCACGGAGGGATCCTTCTTCCAGCGGAAAGGAAGATATGTCATGGGGTGGTGCTGAGGAGGATACCACCCAGGTGGTGGGTGGAGGAGGAGCCATCTTGAAGACCTTCTAGCGATTCTTAAAGGGAAAGGAATTCTGCCAGAACTGTGGACAGTACACCATATCCATGCTCCTAGAATCAATACTTTCCTGTAGTTAAGCAGAACAGAATTAGTGACCAAAACTGGAATCACAGTAAATGTCACAACTGGAATCATAAATAATGCAGTCAATTTGGATAGGTGATGCAGCAATTTACATTTATGATGCCACTGGCATATTTTCAAATACATCCTGGGCTTCCTGTTCTGCACTGGCCAAATGTACATTTGTATCTTTGTACAAAACTCCGTTAAAGGGAAGAATTTTAATTCTGCTATACCAATATCATTAAGTACTTACTCATTTATAGCAATTTGACACGGTATCTCAGACCAGAGGCGGGCATATTTTACAGGCGTCACCTGCTCCTGAGGATCACGGTCCACGTGCATGTGCAACATCAGACGACAGAATGATGCTCGCAGGTCATACGGTAGGCTCTCATCAGACATACAACGTATAATTAAATCCACATCCAACTGTCCAGAGATCTCATTGATGGCCAAGTATTGGCGGTCAAGGCACATTCGAGCAAAAAGATTCAGCTGGTATCTATTTTTTTTGAAAAGAAGATTAAACAGGTTAGAAAATGTGAGGCAGGTACATTCTTCACTGCAGTCTGCAAAATTATAAACAATATGCAGTACAAATAAGATAAACTAATCCAACAAGGCACATAAGTACAGAATTTGTTGGCAGATAAGGACTGCTTTGGCCACCTAGTATCCCCATTTTTCCCCTACCTATACAACATAGACACTACCTCCCCCTCCTTGCTTCCCTGACAAGGTTCCCATGTTTATTCCATGCAAGCCTGAAGCCCATCACTGTTTTGGCCCCTATTATTTCTGATGGAAGACTGTTCCAGGCATCCACCACTCTTTCAGTGAAGTACTTCCTTGTATCGCTACTAGACATCCCCCCATTCAGCTTCACTATTTGCCCCTTGTCCTTATCCACCTTCCTCTCTAAAATATATTCCCCTCCTGTACCTTATTTTCCTCCGTGAGGTACTTACAGGTCTCTAATGTCCCTCCTCTCATCCAGGCTATAAATACTGAGATTCCTCGGTCTCTCCATACAGAGATTTTGATGGAGCCCTGTCACAAACCCACTCAGCAAGTCAGGTCCTCTACTCCCAAAGTGCCAACCTCCGAGCGCAGTCTTGTGAACAGTTTAACATAAAGTAACCCTCTTGTCTGTTTTGTGAGTTCAGATCAACCTTTGGTCTCAAGCCTTGGAGGGATTCAAACTGTGAACCTCTTACTAGCGTACCCAATGCACAGGCTCAGATATTTCTGTCTTCGGGGGGCCAGATATCTTTGCCTATGGGCACCTAACCAGGTAAACAGAGATGAACCCTTGAAAACTTTAATAAAGACCTCAGATTTAAAACGCTTCTCTTTCCAGTTTGGTGCCACCATTCAAGCTTATGTTTAGTATCTGCAATAACCATATATACTTTTCTTACAGCTAAAAGTTCAAAGACAGACCTAATATGCTCTAAATAGAATTTTACTAGAATAAACATATGTAAATCATACAATACAGAACTGATATCCCAAGACATACAATCACTCAAACAAAACCGGTTTAAACAGTGCAAATTCCTACTTACAGTACTTAGATTGGACTCTTTCTAAATATCTGCTTAAAAGTGCTCACGATCTTTCCTTGTCAGAGTCTAGGTAAAAGTGTCTAAGTAAAACAGAATTATTCCTTAACGTAAACTGTATTTGCCAACCCCTTCTGTGTGAGGTCATCTAGCTCATCTGTCAGATTATATATAAAAATATATCTAAAAAACAGGATGTCGTTCCCCCACCAGTATGAAATTCTGCAACCACAGCATAACTCAAATGTTCTAAATGACATCTCTTTGATCCATGCTGCATCCTCCCTCACACACGCTTCACAGGAGCATTTACAACCTTGCACCAGTTTGCTAAACCTGGTTTCCCCTTTAGAACGTCATAAAAATGAATATGCTTAACTCAAACTTCTACCACCCTGTAATTAGGTTCAGGCCTTCCACGCAACACCTGGTATCTAAAAACTGAGCGTGTGTGATCTCACATGCTGTGTCAGCATTTTCTCATGGCTTTCATCTTTCAGCCGAAACCGGGGGTAAGCGAGGTCACTCCTAGAGCATCAAATTTTCAGCAGACACATTCAGTAGTACATTTTATGTAAAAAAAAAAAAATGATACAGCACTCGGAACTGGCTGTCCACGTCACACCCCAGTACCATTTTAGTTGCCCTCCTCTGGACAGCCTCTACCCAGCTTATGTCCTTCTTGAGATGTGGTCTCCAGAACTGGGCAGTACTCGAAGTGGGGGACTCACCAATAATCGATATGGTGGTAACCACCTCTCCCGTTCAACTGGTGATACCCATTCCCTGTGCACCGCAGCATCCCGCAGGCCTATTGCTCTGCTGCGCTGACTTGACACCTTGACCTCATCTGATAATGAGTACTGCAGTGTTTCTTTCTTGTCTTGTGACAGTCAATACCCCTTACCCCTCAAACTAGGCCTCTGAACTTCTGTTCCCTAGATGCAGGATTTTGCACTTTTACGCAGTGAAACCCAGCTGATATCTTAGACCACTCCTCAAGTTCTCTCAGATCTTTGCTTGTACTCTCAACCAACTCAGGAGTGTCCACCCTACTGCAGATTCTGGTGTCATCCACCAAGAGGCAAACCTTCCCTTCCAGCTCTTCTGCAATGTCTCTTTCACAGACAATAAAGAGGACTGGTCATACTACTGAGCCCTGAGGTACCCTGCTGGTCACTCTTCACTTCCAAGTCTGTGCCATTTACCAATACCCTCACAGCTGCCTCTCCGTCAACAAATTTCGTAGCACTGGCTGACGCTAGCATTTGTGAAGCATGATAAATAACCACAGTCTACAACACTGGCAGGTGAAAAGGCCTCTTAATACATGGTACATCAGAAAGTAACAAGTTCTAAACAAGGTGGCTGGAGAAGTCTTGTAAACTACCCAATTCCAAACCTCATCTTTAAAATTAGTCTGATTTGTCTAGCACATGGTTGGAGGAAGTGTGTTCCCCAGGACTGTGGCCTCAACTGAAAAGACCCTAGCCCCTGCACCATAATTGGGAAGGCAGGAGAGCTAACTAGCTAGTGGAATCAAAGCACACAGACAGGGAAAAAATAAAGTAAGAAGTACTCAGTTTTAAGTTCATTTGAGGCATTTAAATTTTTCCTGTTACACAGAGTCTTCTATGTGACAATATTGTGTTGGATGTGTGGACAGCTCTCAGTCTAGCAGCAGTAAAATAACAGGTTTGTCACCTGTAACAGTAGTTTTAGGAGTGGTATATGTTCTTCATCTACACTCTGGCATGTCCCCCCCTCCACTTTAAATCATGCCAGAAGTCTTCAAGCTGGCTCCTCCCACCCACCCGGGTGGTATAACCCTTGGCTCCACCCCATGACGCCAGATCTTAGCCCGCTGGAAGCTATGTGTTGTGTGTCCGCAGCCCAGGAGGTCAGGTGGGTCAATGTGATGAACATATGCCACTCCTAGAACTACTGTTACAGGTGCGTAACTTGCTTTTCTAGGATCGTGGATATGTTGTTCATCCACACTCTTTGGCAGACTCCTAGCAGTTCTCCAGGAGGAGGGAGGCAAAGCGCACACCCCCTACTTGGGAAACAGATTGGAGAACTGGGGCCGCAAAACCAGCATCCCAGCGTGACTCGAGGTCGATGTGGTAATGGGTAATGAAGGTGTTTGCAGACTTTCAGGTAACAGTCCGGCAGATTTCCTGGATAGGGATGTCCCTGGAAGCAGCCACCAATGCAGCGTTATGGCAGGTAGAATGAGCTCTTATCCCTCTGGGAGGATCCTTGCCCACCAACTCATAGCACAGACTGATGCACGATGTGATCCACCATGCAATAGTCTGTTTAGCTGCAGGTCCACCAGAGTCGGCTTCAGCGTAGGTGACAAACAGCTGGCGAACCTCTCCCCGAATTTCTGCCATCCTCTTACAATAGGAGAGAGCACGTCTCAGGTCCAAAGTATGGAGCCTGTACTCTGCCTCCGAGGTGTAGTTAGGGTAGTAAACCAGCAGAGTTAACACCCGGTTAAGGTGAAACTCTGACACCACCTTCGGAAGGCATTTCGGTTGGGGGTATTGGACAACCTTGTCTTTGTGTAAGACCAGATAAGGGGAGTCCACCAAAAGCACCTGGAGCTCCTCTGTCCTTCTGGCAGACGTAATAGCCACCAGGACAGCCATCTTCCACGACAAGTGTGTCAAGGCACATTTGTGCACTGGTTCAAATGGCTTGCCCATGAGCTTTGCCAGAATCAGCAGTAGATCCCACAGAGGTGGAGGTTCATGTATTGGAGGGGATATGTGATCCAGGTCTTTGAAAAAGTGCCTGACCACTGTTTCCTGCGCCAACATCACCTGACCAGCCCATGCCCCGTAAGCAGAGATGGCTGCTTGGTGTACCCTAAGGGTCGATGACCGAAGACCCCCTTTGGAGAGAAACCAAAGGCAGTCAAGAATGTTAGCCACTGGACAGGACAGAGTGTCCAGGCCCTTGCCCCGACACCAAATACGAACAAACGAACATACGAAATTTGCCAGCAGATAAAGGCCTAGAGTTCTATCAAGTCTGCTCGAATGTGCAGCTAGCACCCCTTATTCTGCAGCTGCCCCTCCCTTCCACCCTTCCCCTTCATTAACCCTCCCCCTTGTCCTGTCCCATCCTCGTTTGAAGCAGTCCACTGTTCTACTGCATACCACTTCAGCAGGTAACGCATTCCACCCAGCCACCACCCTCTCTGTAAAAAAGTGTCTCCTCATCTCCCTCCTGAACCTTCCTCGCTCCAGTCTCATATCATGGCCCCTAGTGGCCCTCCCCTCCCTTACTTTGAACAGCCCCTCTGTACCCAGTCTTGTTTATTCCTTTCATGTATTTAAAGGTTTCAATCATGTCACCCCTGTCTCTCCTCTCCTCCAGTGAGTACATGTTCAACTCCTTCAACCTCCTCTCGTATGATAAGTCCCCCAGCCCCTTGATCATCTTTGCTGCTCTGCGCTGCACCCTCTCCAGTAACTTAATGTCCCTCTTCAGATACGGACACCAGTACTGCACGCAGTACTCCAGGTGTGGAGTAACTAATGACCTACACAGTGGCAGAATCACCTCCTCCCTCCTCGAGGATATACCCCTTGCAATACAACCCAGCATTTTGTTGGCCTTCGCAGCTGCCTTCCCACATTGTGCCGAGTTGTTCATTGACCCTGTAATGAGCACACCCAGATCCTTCTCCTCCTCTGTCTGGGCTAGCTGCACCCCCAGCTGGTAACCTCCTTGGGTTCTTCATCCCAAAATGCAGCACCTTGCACTTTTTGGCATTAAAGCCCAGTTGCCAGGTGTCTGACCAGGTTTCAAGCTTTGCCAGATCATCCTGCAACCCCTGCCATCCCCCTAGGTCATCCACCACCTGCCTACCTTGGTATCATCAGCAAACAGATTGATCTTGCTCTTGATGTCCCATGATATGTCTGCAAAGAATATCCCAAACAACACTGGTCCCAACACCGAGCCCTGCGGAACACCGCTTGTCAGTACCTTTGGTGTGAGAGCTCCCACCCACCACCACCCTCTGTTGCCTTCCCTGCAGGTTCCTACCCATCTCACCAGCTTTGCACCCGCCCTGTGCCTACTAACTTCCTTCCCAGCCTTCCATGTGGCACTAGGTGAATGCCTTACTGAAGTCCAGATACAGGACTATCCACTGCATGGTCCCTGTCCAGTTGCCTAGTTACCCAGTCCTAGAACTCCGACCAGGTTGGTTTGGCAAGATCTGCCACGTATGAAGCCATGCTGTCTGCTGTCCTGTAGTCCTTGGCCTCTAGAGGGCCACCAGCCTCCTTCAGGATAGTCTCCATTAGCTTACCCACGATGGATGTGAGGCTCACTGGTCTGTAGTTTCCTGTTCATCCTTGGGGCCACTCTTGTGGAGGGCACCACATGAGCCATCCTCCAGTCCTGAGGTACACACCCTAATGTAGTGAGGCATTAAATAGGTCTGCCAAAGGTCCTGCAAGGACCTCTGCCAGCTCCTTCAGTACCCTGGGTGGATGCCATCTGGGTCTGGTGCCTTGTCCACCCTCAGTGCCTTCAAACCCTCTCGAACTCTGCTCTCCATGATTTCCATCTGTCACCACTCCCTCTGCTTCTGCCATTTCTCCCACCTTGGGTGTCACCCCTCTTCTCTTTAGTAAATACTGAGCAGAAGTACTCATTTAAGGCGTAAGCACCATCGCACCCTGCTTCCACCCAACCCCCTCCTTCCTAATCCTTACTATGTGGTCCTTACAGCTCCTTTTCTCCCTGATGTACTTAAAGAAGTCCTTCTCCCCTTCTTAATGCCTTGTGCCAGCCTGAGTTCCGTAGATGCTTTGTCTCTTACTGCCCTTGTCACCTCCTTCGATTCTGTCAAGTACCTCCCTGTCCTCCCCTCCCTGTTTTCTTGTACTTCCTAAAGGCAGCTCTTTCCTCCTTACCTTTCCATGACCTCCTTGCTCAACCAGATCGGTTTCTTAGCCCTAGTCTTCTTGCTCTGGGCTTTGCAGCAGGTTTTGGCTGCCTCCACTATCCCCAGCTTTATGAGCTCCCACCTCTGGTTAGTGTCCATACTAGATTGAATTCTGGCCAGGTACCCTTTTACCACTTCCCCCATCCTCCCAAAGTCGGCCCTCCTGAAGTCCAGCACTACTGTGCCAGATTCCACTCCTTCCTTGTCCATATCCAGTGTGAGCCATATTGAGTGGTGGTCACTCCCTGACAGCAGTTCCTCCACTGTAAGTTCTCTCACAAAGTCCCCATTTGCCAGCACAAGGTCAAGGGTATTCCCTAACTTGGTTGGTTCACTGACCATTTGCAGCAGGAAGCTGTCCTGAAGGCATCCAGCAGTACCTGCTCCCTTCTGTTCCTGGTTGTTGGGGTGCTCCAGTCCACTCCTGGCATGTTGAAGTCCCCACAATCACCACACTACCCTTCTCGCAGGTCCTCCTGATCTGTCCGCCTAGTTCCCTGTCTAACTCCTCCGCCTGAGATGGTGGCCTGTACACCACTCCCATTCTAAGAATCCTATTCTTGGAATCCTGGATTTGCATCCAAAGTGACTCAGACTACCCTCCTCCCTTCCTCCCTTACACACTTCAGTCCTTCCTTCACATATAGTGCCCCCCTCCTTTCCCAATCACCCTGTCCCTACGAAATAACCTGTACCCTGGTACAGACAGGTCCCAGTCATTGTATTGGGTGGCCCATGTTTCTGATGATGGCTGCAATGTCCACCTCTCCTCTGCCATGAGAACCTGTAACTCTGCAGTTTTCCTCCCAAGGCTCCTAGCATTAAGGGTAACCACCTTCCACCCTTCCCCATCCTGCCCTCCTTTCCTAGCATCACCAACAGTACTTGCCATTTGTCCTTTGTCACTGTTATGGGGGTAAGCTCATAGTTTCCCAACCTGTGGTCTCTGCATATCTCTTCCCCAACTGCCACCCCCACTCCTAGTTTAAATTCCCAACTTCCTCTATGTACTCCTCCATCCTCTGTTTCAACACTTTCTTTCCTCTCACTCAAGTGTAGTCTGTCCTTGGCATAGAGACTACTGTCCTCCCAGGTCCCCCCAACAGCCCATACCCTTTAGCACAACACCAGGTTCTTAGCCATCCGTTAAATTCCTCTATTCTCAGCTTTCTTGTTGTGCTTGCTTTTGGCACTGGAAGTATCTCTGAAAAAGTTACTGATCTTCCTGCCCCTCACATAATTGTGCTAGTTCCTCAAACCTCCTCTGGACTGTATCTACTGTCTTGTCAGCCAGGTCTTTTGTCCCAAGATGTACAATTAAATGAGGCTTGTCCTACCCTTCTAGCATATTTCAGAACAGACTGTCCCACCCTTTCCGCTGTCATTCCTGGCATGGCCTCCACCAAATGCAACTATGCCTCTCCCCTTGCTTCCTCACCTACCTCCTTAGTATTGAGTCCCCAGCACTAATATTCCACCCTCTTACTCCCGCTTGCTTCCATTCATCTCCTCTCATTTCCAGCTCCTCTTCTTCCTCCTGCACATTATTTCCCTTTGCCCTGTTGCAATTCTCCCAGCAGAACTTCCCTGCCCAGTTTGGTCCAGGCATTTATCAATTACTCCTCTAATTTCATCATTTCCTCCTCACCTTCTTCCTCTCTAGCAGTGCACAACTATTTTCTGAAGGCCCTTCACAAATGCCCGCTCCCTCTCTTCATAGTAACCTGTTCTCTCCTTTCCACTCCATGACTTTTGCCACTTCTTCGCCTCCCCTCACAAGTCCCTATCTTCTCCTTCCATTTGTCTTTTGTCTCCTGACCTGGTTTCCCCGGCAATTGTTCTTCCTGGCCTGGGCCCCTTTGTCTCTGCTTCCCTTCTTCTGACCCTCTCCTCACCACTGTTGGCTTAAATCGCCCCCTCATCTCCCCTTCTTCCTCCCTCCAGTATTGGGCTAAACCCACCCCCAATCTGCCTTGCCTGTCTTAGTTCCTCCTGCAGACCCTCAATCTCCTTTCTAAGTTTTTCTATGTGGTTGCACACTAAACATCCTCCCACACTCCAGGCAATTTTTAGAAAGATTGGTGCACCGCAGTTGTTGCAGCCTACCACCCTACCCATTGCTGTCGTTGCCCACCAGCGACCCCACCCTTCCAGATGCAGGATGCCAAACACTCCCCCAAGTCTCCCTCCTCTATCAGTGCAAAACATTTTCTTTATTTCCCTTACCTCCTTTGTTGCACATGTTTAGATATATTGAGCAACTGCTTTTTATATTCCTATCCTTCCTATCCACACTCAAAAACAGACTTTAAGTAGCCATTGCACAACCTTCTTCAAACTCCTACTCCTCCTTTCCCAATGCAATATCAATGCAAAGAAGTAATAATGAAAGCTCCTAGATTTGCATTTACTTCCCTTCCACTGAGAGAGCAGTCACCTCTTTACTTGCTGCTGTTCCTTTCCTGGTATGCCCCTCCTACTCCACACCTCTTACTATACCCAGTGTTTAGCTCCTGTCAATCAGATTTAACAGGGCATATAATCAAGAGTTTGGGGGGAAAATTTGCAGCAACCAAAGACAGCAAAGAAATACACCACCACATTTTAAATCCTCAACAGCCCAAAAACAATTCTAAGTAAAGACAACAAAGAAAGTACAGTGTCACCAAAAGCCCACAATCCGAGTCTAAAAGAAAAACAGCAATTACCAGTTACTGTAAAGCACTGAATTGAATATGCTTCCTTCCTCTTCTGGTTTCTAGAACATTCAAAAATACATACATTTCTATCTCAGCTCTTTACCCTTACCATCAAAAGGTAACTACAATCACAATAATCTACCTTCTACCTTTTCCATTTGAAGGCATATTTCCTGGACAATTCCTTTCTGGAGCCTTCACCACGGTGAGGACATCCTCAGAAAGACCCAAAGCCTGGAACTCTAGCCAATCAGGTACCAGGCTGTGAGGTGCAAGGACTGAGGGTCCAGATGGTATACCTTCCTCTGATTGAGAGAGATCAGGTCTGGACATGCTGGAAGCCACTCCAGGGGCCCTGAAGCTGAGGCCGATGAGATCTGGAGACCACAACTGGCACCGACAAGTCTGGGGCTACCAGAATCACATTTGCCTTGTCCCTCCTCACCTTGAGAAGCACCTTATGGATCAAGGGAAATGGACAGAAGGCGTAAAGGAGGCCTGGGGTCTACGGTCTTGAGAAGGCATCCCCCTGCAGCGAGCCCTGCTGAGGGGGACGGGCATGAAACAGCCTCAGTTTGGTGTTTTCCCTGGAGGCAAACGGGCCCACCATCGGTTTGCCCCAGTGGGAGAACAGGTTGTAAGCTACCTCTGGCTGGAGAGACCACTCGTGGGTTGTCTCGCCTAGGTGGCTCAGCGCATCCGCCAGATGGTTTGAGGCTCCTGCCACATGGATGGCTAGGAGATGGTCTCCAAATGGCTGATGAGGGTCCAGATGTGAAGCGCCTCTCTGCAAACCAGACGGGAGTGCGTACTGCCCTGCTTGTTGAGGTAGCACATGGTCATGGTCCATCTGGACTTGAACCACTTGACCCCAGAGCTGAGGAGCGAAAGCTGACAGTGCCAATCTGACTGCTCTGAGCTCCAACAGGTTGATGTGGGGTCAGGATTCCTCGGGGGTCCAGAACCCATGGACCTTTTGTCCCTATGTGGACTCCCCAGCCATGAGAGGCACTGGTCATGAGGATGGACGTCTGCTCAAGGTGGACAAATGGGATCCCTTCCTGCAACCGGTCTGGGGCAGTCCACCAATGGAGAGCATCCCACATCTTCTGCGTTACAGTGATCAGCTGGTCGAAATGACCATGGTGCTGAGTCCACTGGGTGGCCAGCTCCCACTGGAGGGGGTGCATGTGCAACCGGTCCCAATGGACCACTGAGGTGCATGCCACCATGTAACCTAGAAGGCGCAGAAATTCCCGAGCAGGGCACAATTGCCCAACCAGAAATGATTGGGCAAGGAAGGAGAGAACCTCCGCCCTGTCCACCGGGAGCTGAGCTCTGGCTTGATGAGAGTCTAGCTCTGCTCCGATGAATCCCATCACCTGGGAAGGCACGAGTTCCGACTTGGCCTTGTTTATCAGAAGGCCGAGGTGGAGCAGGTTTGGAGGGCCAGGTCCCTGGACCTTTCCAATTCCTGTTAGGTGGGACCTGCTAAGAGCCAATCATCATGGTAGGGATAAACCCTGACCCCCCCCACCCAGAGATGGGATGCCACCACTGCAATGCACTTTAAGACCCATGGGGCCAATGACGGGCCGAACGGCATGACTCAGAACTCGTATAGGGTCCCTTCGTCTCGGAAGCGGAGGAACCGCCAATGAGACAGATGGATTGGAATGTGAAAGAATGCGTCCTGCAGATCCAATGAACAGACCACATGTTTTGCTCCAAGGGTGGTATGATCTGGGACAGAGTGACCATCCAAAGGCGTGGCCTGAGATTGATTCAGGTCGTGCAGATCTAGAATGGTGCACCAGTTCCCCATCCGCTTGGGCACCCGGAAGTACCTGGAAACAAATCCTGGGTCTGCTGGAGGATCAGTCACTGGAGCTACTGCCTCCTTGAGGAGGAGCTGAGCAATGTTGTCTGAGAGCAGACAGTCTGGACGGACACACTTTTCTCCCGAGGGGCGTGAGCGTGGCTTGGAGAGTACTACTCGAATTCCAGAGGCAGTCCCTGCCCGACCACTTCCAAAACTTACCTGTCTGTGGTGATAACTGACCAGGTTGAAAGAAAGTGGTGGAGCTGGCCCCCCACAGGAGGACTCAGAGCTGGCGTGATGGCAGAGAGGCTTTGCAGCCCCTGCCCCGTCACTGAGCAGGCTTGGAGAAGGAGGAAGATCCAGGACCTGAACCTCTGCCTCCTTTCCAGGCCTGGGAGGGCCTGGGCTTAGGCCAGGGCACCAAGTGTGAGCCTGCTGCTGTTCCCGCTGTCCTCCTTGAAAGGAGGGTTGCTGTGCCGCAGGGGAAGAGTGCTGAAAAGGCTTCTTCTGCTGTTTCTTGCCCAAAGAACCTTTAGCAGAAGTAGCGTCCAAGGTGGCATTGTACTGCTCAATACATGGACGGTGACCAGCTACACCTGGGCCACAAAGGTTGGAGCCCAGAAAAGGCACACCACCTAGTTTGTGCCAAAAATCTGCCAGAAAAGAGGAGAGTCTCAGCCAAGCCCTGCGATGGGAAGCAACTGCGGCTGCCATCGAGCAATCACGAGAATCCCCAATGTCCAGGGCTGCCTGAAGCTGCTATCTGGCAACAGCCCGGTCCTGATCCTGGATCTGCTTGACTGTGGTCTGCATGTCCGCGGGGAGGTACAGGAGGACTTCATCCAAAGACCCCAGGAGGGCATGGGAGAAGTGTGCCATAATGATGGCCAAACTTGCCTGACTAAGGCCCAGAGATGAGGCCGCATAAACCTTCCAAGCTGAATGATCCAACAGTTAGGATTTTTTTTTGGGGGGGTGGTCAGTGTTGGCAGAACTGCAAGTACACCTGAACAGAGGCAGTCACCAGGCTCTCTGACGAAGGGTGCTCTGTGAACCCCAAAAGGGACCCCATGGGCACCACATACCTGCAGGCCAAGTGGGCAGACAGAGCTGGACAGGAAGTAGGGCGCTGCCAAAGTTCTAAGGCCAGGCCAACAATGGCCTTGGCCACAGGAAAGGCTTCCGTCAAGGTATCACCTTTCTTGAGGATGTCCATGAGAGGGTACTCCGCCTCTTTTTCTGGGTAGGTTCTGGGGCATCCCATTAGACTCAGATGAAGAGAAGAATGCCCTGATAGGAAGAAGGCCCTTCTCAGTCTCTAACCCACCGTCTTATTCATCATCCCCAGGATGAGAATGAAGGCCGGTCTCATCCAAATCTGAGTAATCCGGATACAACGGTCAACAGCCCATGTCACCTTCGACCTGCTGAGAGCGGTTCGGGGTGACAGTGACCGAAAGATGCCAGGGAAGCCCGGTGTCCGGTCTGTCTTTCTTAGAAGGAGCCCCTCCCACAGGCTGCTTGGGTGGTGGTTCCACTACATTCGGTGGAGACCGGTTTTGGCCGAACCAAAGGTTTTGCTGGCTCATCAGGCGGGCGAACCGACTTAATATGCTCCGAAGGAGTGTGCTTTGGCCTGGGAGGCCAAAGTCAAGTAATGGCTGGGGTAGGAGCCGGAGTCTGCTTGTGCCCAGTCAAAATCAGCTGTTGCCACATGAGGTCCGCATAGCACTGATGGAGTTTCCTCCAGAGCCTCTCCTCATCCGAGGAGGATGTGGACGACCAATGGCACTGCCTCTTTTTAGAGCGCTTGTGGCTCTTCTTCGGCCTTTCAGTCGAGGGGGTCCTGGACCTCGATCGAGATCGGGCAGGCTGACTGTTGATCGGGAGACACCGGAGGGATCAGTGAAACCAGAGGGTCCAGGACCGGGTTCTTGATGGGGTCACCAGTGGGCTGGGTCTCCTCATCAGGAAATACCATGACTGGAGTCCATTCTAAGGAGACAAGAGCCACGGCTGGTGACAAAGGGTCTATCAGGTCGTGGATTATCTCGACCTCGTCAGCCACTTCCTCGGTCCCCTGGCCAGAGAGAAGATCCGTGAAGCCAGTATCCGAGGATATGATCTCAACCGAGGTTGAGACAGTGTGTTCGAGACTCGGACCTTTCCCGGTTCCAAGAACGTCTTCACCGAGACTTCTCTCTTCTGAGTGTGGGAGGAGTGTGAGCCCGAGGGCGCCTCTCCCTGGGTGGGGAGAGACTGGCACAACTCCTTAAAAGATCCCGTAAAGGTGGAGTCTAGGTTCAGGAGAACAAAGAAGCTTAGATAGGCCGACACACGAGCAGCTTCTTCCTCGAATGCCTGCATGCATTCCAGCTGCTAGGAGGAGCCCTCGGCCATGGAAACCGCCCACCTAGTCTCCTTCAACTTTAACAGAGAGTTCCTTTTTTCCAGTCTCCCCAGCTTCAAGCGTGCCTTGCGGTCGTCCAGGACGTTGGGATGGAAAGCCAAGCAATAACTACACGACGAGATGTCATGGCAGATAATTAGGAATCAGACACACGTGAGGAGGGGATCAGTACATGACATCTTTTGCCCATAGGTACAACAGCAAAATCCTGGGGAAGCTTTCTCCTCCATGATCGATGCTGCAAAAGCGCGATCGCCAACTCCAAGTTCGAGTTTTGGTAAAACTGACAATTTGAAAGCCAGATCCTATGAAGTTCGAGAGCATGAGGGAGACAACCTGCATCTTCCAGCGGAAAAGATCTGGTATCATGGGGCAGAGCCGAGGTATATACCACCCAGATGGGTGGGAGGAGCCAGCTTGAAGACTTCCGGCAGATTTAGAGTGGAAAGGACAATGCCAAACAGCGTGGATGAACAAATCCACATTCCTAGAACAACCCAATACAGGGTCAACAGGGTGAAATTTTTATGCCCAAAATCCACACTAGACCTTTCCAAACCAAGGGGGGGAAGACAAGAAGGTGCGCTGTGGCTCACTGGAGGAGGGTCCCTCATAGATCTACTTTTACTGGTAAGTAACTGTCCCATCTTCTTCAGGTACATCTCCATCCAGTGAGCCACACTTATGGAACAATTTCCAAGCAGTACCCAGACGGGGGGGGGGGCGCGCCAGGAAGGCAAGTGAGCCAACACATAGGACAATGTCCCAAAGGCCAAGAAGAAAGGAGCCACAATAGGGCAACCCCCAACACAGCCTGGGAAGTGGGGGGCACTAGACCAACACACCCAGAAGCTCTATTTGACTATGCAACAAAGTGTAGACAGCCTACACACACACCATGTCTAGGGTGTAGACAGAGTATTAACAAGGGAAAAACTGCCAGGCACAGAGAATGAACTACATCTTTAATGTGAAACCCAACAATAAAGAATGCTGATGAGGAGAGGCTGAGTGGAGAACAAACACGAAACAATCAGTGACACAAAGTCACGCGACCAGGCTGAAGAGAGCCACAGTCCCCAAAATCACCGGGGGGCCTGGTCAGCAGCCAGAGAATGAACGCAATGGCCTGAAGTACGTGCAGAATTGCCAAAAATCATCAAGAGAAACAGACAACAGCACCCAGGGTAACAGCCATGTAACAAGCAGAAGGGATGTCGATGAGGCAAAGGCAGGTGAACACCAGTAAGAAGGATGTTGACAAACAGTGACTCCATCCCAAACAGTAAATAACGTTGACAAGGCAATGCATGGCAACAAATTGGTAGGGAGTGACAAGCCCCATGGGGCCAAGCAATTAAGCCAAGAAACAACTAAGGTGTCTAAAAAGGAACCACTGCTCTGGTGACAGAAAGCTAAGGTGAACACAAAACCAATGCTGGCAACATGTGAAAAGCCCTGCCCAAATGGGACAGAGAACGTAGTGAGCATGACAATGAGGCAAAACCAAACGAAGAAGGAAATGCTTAAAACAGCAACACCATCCCAGTCAGTGAAAATGTTGAAGGAACAAGTCCAGGAGACTAAGCCGGAGGGAACCACTGACCCTGCAGAAATGGGGCTGAGAACAAGGCTAGGAACTGACCGAGGCATCTCTGAGGATGGCCAAACTGACCACAAAGCCAGGTCACAAGTAAAGCTGATGACAGAAAAATGTGAAAACAGCTATTCAGAAAACAGGGGACTGCACACACGCCAGGTATGACAAGGCAAAGCCAGGGGAGGACTAGCAGAATGGGAGAGTGCCAGAAAACAGTGAATCCCAACCCAACAGTGACACTGTTGATCAGGCAATGTCAAGTGGCAACATTCCTGAAGGAAGATACAGGCCCCACAGACTCATGGGCTGGGCAGGATGCCAGGTACTGATCGAAGCACCCCATAGGATGGCCAGATAGAGCACAAAGCCAAGTCAAAGGCATAGCCGATGACTGAAACCTGAACACTGACTGCACAAGGTATCGGACTTGACACAGATCAGGAACATCAACTAGGCAGAGCCGGGTGATTAGCAGCACAAAGGGGCATGCCAAAAAAAAAATGGCGACCCAAGTCCAAACCACAAAGCCAAAACCGAAGCAAAGTCAGGTGACAGGCCTGAAGGGAGCCATGTGCCCTGTGGTAATGGGGGGGGGTGTCTATCAAGCCAGAAACTGAACTTGGCATCCAAAAGCAGCTGGAATGGCAGTAAAGGCCACTTATGACCACTGCATACAACCTCAATAGAGCAAAGCAGCCACCAGCAGAGATCCATACCAGGAAGTGTGGAACGAGAAGCAGCTGGAACCCAGACAGCAGTAGGAGACTGGCAGGGATCCATGAAAAGGGAGACAAACCAACATCCAGCAACAACAAGGCAGCAAGCAGTGTCAGCAGCATAGGAAACAAGGCCCATGTGGGAAGCAGAAGAACAAGACGACATCAGTGAAAACAGGAGATAAAGACTGGTGACACACAGCAATACAACCAAGGCTAGAGTTCTTTAGTCTGACATGATGTCGACAGTAGAAAAGGGATGAATGGAGGACGTTTGGTGTCACCCATATTGCACAGGTGGCGATGATGCATGTCAAAGTAGGCAGCTTACTAGACAGAAGTTTCCAGATAGGTCAGTCAGACTATGTTCCACAGGTGTGGCTCACTGAAAGAACATATCCCTTAAAAAGATTGTCAGCTTTAGGTTTTATTAATAAGGAATTCAAGGGCAACACAAATATATTAATGAGGAGCACTTTGGGGGACTGAGGTTATGTGGATAACTGTGACGAAACTGCCCCAGCTTACAAGACAGTTTTGGTCAGTGACTTCTAATTCTCTGCCACCACCTGATTTTGCCAGGAATCTGGAAACCCAACTTTTGCCCCATGCTCATGACCAGAAAGCTCAGCACAATAACTATTGGTAGAGTGCACTCTGGAGACAGACTGCAAACAGGGTCCAGCAGAAATAAATACCTTGCCAATAAACAGGCAGTCACTGGTTCTATCAAAAAAAAAAAAAATAAACATTCTTTACTACAGAATATCAGCTATTTACAAAAAGGATACCTTTACAGTCACACCAAAGGTTTACACATTAAGAAATAGAAAATAAAGCTAAATTAGACAGACAGTTGATGGTTAGAAAAATCTGAGCTTCCCTTTCTTTATGTGCCCACTAGCTAGAGACCCCCCCGCCGGCTGTGCTCCACTCACCATTTAGCTAGCTTCCTATGGAAGGGCTCCCCACAAGTGAGAGTATAGATCTCATTCCCTTTGTGCTTCCTCAGTATCTGAGGTTTTACGACATCCACCTGCACTACTGTATGCATGGGAATATATCCAGAAAAAGACCCTTTCATTGGCTTTATAACTTTACTGTCTCCTGCCTGGCCTTCCTGACAGCACTTACTATTAACATCCCCAAGAAAGAGTGAGTACCTTCACAGTACATTAACAGCCCCCACGAGTTGCCTGTACATGTGACTAGGCAGTCATCTTTGAGTGCACTCCAAACAGAACTTGTAACAGAAAAAACAAAATTAAAAATAGAAAAGCATAAATGCATCTGGTCATCTATCCTGACACAGTAACAATGAAACAGCTTAATAAAACTTTGTAGTGTAGTATTTTGTCAGAACAGAGGCTCAAGCCAATCTAGCAATGCTTGCATCGTTGCCCACCCATGTGGCTTCAGCTTGTACCACTACCTGTGGTCACCTAGGTGGCAGCAGCATAGTGGAATGCACAGCCCTTTCGAGAGCACAGCATCCTATGGAATGCTCAATCCCCCCCCCCCCCAAACCAAAAGTTGGTGCCTGATGACGCTGGCTCACTTCTGAAGCCAGGTTGGCAGAATTGTGCGTGGTAGCGTTGCCTCTGGCTGACAGCCTAGCCTGCCCTGTGTAATTTAAAATTTAAGAGGCTTAAACTATTTAAGCAATAATTTTCTATTGTTCAAGAATACCCTTTGATAACACTCTGCTGCATTCATTAATGAAAACCTTGAAATCTTTCAGTCTTCCTCTATAACCTATTAAGTAACACTAATTTGGTTTGAATATTGGTACCAGCCAAATCGCCAGTCTTTCATGGCGGAAAGTGAACAGAAGCCAATAGATCATGCTTCTAAGTCCAGCTAAAAAAAATTGCATCATTTACAAATCACACAGTACTAGACAACAGAAAACAATACAATATCAATATAATGCATTATAATTAACAAATTTAAATACAATATAATTTTTTTGTTGCACACCTCTAGATGCTGTATTTTCTTTAGTGGATATCTAATGTTTTGACCCTTCAAATTTTTGCTATTCTAAGTACCCTGAATTCCTTTCTACTTAGCAGTGGATGCTTTTTTTATACTTCCCGAACGTTCTATGATATCAATAACATCATTCCAGGCCATTATAATGCACAGTATGGAATTTCTGTGAAATATAAATAGAGCAGGAGCTGCTAAGGCGAGTGGAACCCTATGGACCTAGAGACATGAGGGCATCCCATAACTAGCTTTATAAAAAATTGGTTAAAGCATATCAGAATACATAACTGGTATAGACTGGGAAGCGTTTCCTTACCCCAACAGGGGACCCAGTTATAATTCGCAGTTATAACCGGCGGGTCATAACGGCGAACCGCACCAGGCTTCCCTCGTTCCACACATGCACCAGGCACCACTCTTCACTTCTTCAGCACCGGAATAGACACTTCATCGCTACTAGCACTTGGCCAATAAGTTAATTTAAATAAAACAAACTTCTCTCATTTCCATTTTTTACATCCTAGAATTAAACCCTTAATCCTTGATTAAATAAAGACTTCAGCTGCCGCTAGGCCACAAACTGCACTTCATCCCGAGTGGACCATGGTTGAACAACGATGCATTTATTTTTCATATACTTGCTATGGGGAAAAATGCTCCCCAACAATTATATAAAATAGAACATGGGGCGGTGTGTTTAACTCTAATTTTACACACACCCTTGGTGTCGGATGCTTAAATAATAAGAATACTTTATAACGCACCTTTCTAGAAATCAAGGAACCTTGACAGTAAGATAAAATGAGGTAAAACAGGGTGCAATAAAAACAGTTAAGTACAGGCTCTCATAAAATTCAGAATACAGATAGCACCATACAGAATAGGCTCAATGCCATAAATGGGTCTTAAGGGTCTATTTAAATCCCTCCACGGTCGCACACTCCCGAAGCTGAAAGGGTAGAGAATTCCAAAGGGCTGGGGCCGCATACATAAATACACGGGCCACCGAAGATTTTGAAGAAACCCTTGGAATCTCTAGCAACCCCTCATCAGCCAAGCGGAGCGATCGCCCGGGGGAAGTATAGAACCAGAAGCTCTTTCAGGTAGTCCGGGCCTAGTCCATGTAGGGCTTTATAAATCAGAAGTCCAACTTTAAAAGTGATCCGCCACTGCACCGGCAGCCAGTGCAGTTTGCGCAGCACCGGACAGATGCAACAAGTTGGGGGAGTTCCCACAATAACCGGGCTGCAGCGTTCTGCACCAGCTGCAAGCATCGGATATCAACCCCAGGTAGCCTTAGATAAAGGGAGTTGCAATAATCAAGGTGCAAGGTCACAAAGGCGTGAACCAACGTAGGCAGATCGCCGGATGGAACTAGGAGCTTAACCCTGGAGATGTTCCCCCAGATGATAAAAGGAAGATTTGACGACTGCCAGCACCTGCAATCACAGTGTCAGCCCATCATCACAAATCATCCCCAGGTTTTGCACCCATTCAGAGGTAAGGAGCTGGGGGCCTCCAAGGAAAATTCCCCAAAGACAAACCTGCTCCCAACCATTTTATGCGGCGACCCAGGTCCATGACATCACCTCAGTCTTCTCAGAGTTCAACCTCAACCAGCTCGAATTCGTCCAACCCTGGATTTCAGTGAGGCAGTTGTGAAATACCGAGAACGCTCTATCCTGGTCAGGTGTGAAAGACAGGAAGAGCTGGGTATCAGCATAGCAGTGAAACCTCAGCCCATACCTTCTTACAATGTCTCAGAGGGGTAGCACATACACTGCGAACAACACGGGGGACAACACCAAAACCTGAGGTACCCCACATGAGAGACTAGGTTGGAGGAATAAATCCGACACCACCCTCTGAGTTCTGTCAGTGAGGAAAGATTTAAACCACCCGATGACTGTACTAGACATGCCACAGATTAATCTCGAGCATTCGAGAAGAACCCCATGGTCCACAGTGTCAAATGCTGATGCGAGATCCAGAAGAACCACAATGGAAGTGTTTTTCCGATCTCTCACCACCAGATCATCACTGAGCACCCAAACCAGCGCAGTCCTGGTACTATACCTCTTTCAGAAACTGGATTGCAGAGGTTCATGGATGTCATGGATGGTCAAATGGTTCTCCAGTTGTAGGGCCACTACTTTCACAAATCACCTTCCCCACAAAGGGAAGTTTAGAGATTGGTCTGTAGTTGGCAGGGCAGCCTGGGTCCAGAGCAGCTTTATTCAGGAGGGGCGTCACCACTGCCTCCTTCAGGGAGCTGGGAAACTCACTCATCTCAAGGGAGCACTAGACTATCCATGCTAGGACCAGGTCAATGATGTCAACAACCCATACTGAGGGTAGTTGGGCCCGGATCCAAGCTATGGGACGTAAGACACATACCCTGGACAATCCACATGACATCGATTAATTCCAGCTGATTGAAGGTACTCCAGGAAAACAGAGATGGCAACCAAGAGCCGATCAATAGCATCTCCCATAGTGTGTGCTGGTTGGAGCTCCACCCAGATGTCAGCCACCTTAGCTGCAAAGACTCGAGCAAGCTCATCACACTCCACTTGAGAAAAGGCTCTTCGAACCTGCAGGCAGGCTGGGTTGCACAGTCTCTACAGTTCGAAAGAGCCAAGCCGGTCGGTTCTGAACAGCCGCAATCTCTCCAGACAGGAACTCTGCCTTCTTATGGGTGATTGCAGACTGATAGACTTGGTAATGTTCCATCAGTCTAAGGTGGTCGGGTCTCCAGGGCGGATTTCTGCCAGCAACGCTCTAATTTTCTTCCTTGTCACCGCATCTCCCTCAAGGTCCCGTCAAACCAAGGGCAAAGGGAGAGGGGATGAACATGGATGGGAGCAATAGTATCCAGAGCTGTAGAAATGACCTTATTATAAGCCCAAACCAAAGCATCTGGATCATTGCTTACCCCAGGAAGCTCAAATAGGTCAGGTACTGCTGCCAGGCCTTCAGAGCTTACATCTCGCAAAGGGTGGTACCTGACCATCTCCACAGGGGTAGGCCTACAAAGGGGGGGTGTGAAAGCTGAACCCCACAGTGTAATGATAGGACTATCAGACAGGTTCCACTCCCAAATTGAAGGCCACGATCCGCAGGAGGAAGACTAGGTCAAGAGAGTGACCATGTTTGTGACAGAATTAACAACTTGTGTAAGGCTCAGAGATGTCAACTGGAGGAAGTATTGTCCAAATTGCAAGAGTTCACCAACCCAGGCATTGTCGCCGCCCAGGACCATCAGCATGGGTGACAAACACCATGTCAATCATGAAATCTGCTACTTTCTGAAGAAAACGCCTCTCATCCACTCGTGGACAGTAGACAGAATGATCCTACAACCTACACCTGTCACTATGGTACACTAATGACCCAGCTTCCTCAACTGGTACATTTGTGAGGCCCAGTTCAGTCTTGAAACAGATCGTAACCCGCCCCCCCCAAAAAAAAATCTTAAGTGATGTAACAGAGCACCTGGCTAGAATAGTGGCCTCTAGTGTGGGGCCAGCATTCTCATCCAGCCAGATCTCTGTGATGCATGCCAGATTCACCATCCCAAAAAGATCTGCAATAATTGCAGTCTTATTTCTAATGGATCTGGCACTGCATAACACCGCTTGAGCCGAACGGGCTTGCAGGGCTGCCTGCCCACCAATATTGGTGGTGCCCATGGGTATGGAAGTTAGGCATGGCGAATCACAGTCCAGGTTCCATTTCGCCCCAAGGCATCTTCTGGGTTTTACTACCCTGATGTGAAGGATCTGCTCAATCATCCTCCACTGCTCACGCCCCAACCCTCCCGTGGACAATGTCCAGTGATCTGCAGCACTGGTATGCAGAAAACTGCAATGGTGGGATAAAAGGGTGGGGGGCGCAAAGGGTGGATGACGAATAGCGCATGACCGTGGGGGCAGGCCTCCTACACATATTAATATGCCCAATCAAAAACAAAACCACACCAAGCCCACACAAAAAAAACAAAGGAGCTCCAACTGAATAACTAAACTCAAAATAATAAAACAAAATTAAAAAAATAAAATGCTCCCTCAACTCACTTGAGGAAAAGAAAAAAATAACCACAACCAATTAAACACCCTTAAACTAGAAACTTAAAATAAAAAAAAAAAGACAACTCTGAAACGCACCCCAATAACATCAAATATACTAAAAACAAATCATTTAAAATAAAAGGAGTGTGGAAACAGCAGTCTTAAGGTCCAAGGCAATGATTTGGAGAACGTAGGAAACCAGTCATATAGTAAATAATGAATTCATTAGTACAGTGAAACTGAAATCAGTAAATGTAGAATGAAACCGAAAAGTCACATCTTCAGCCCCTGATGTCCTCACAGCCAGGGGGAGGCCGAATGACATGCAGGGGACTCACTCCCTTAATAGAATGAAATACAGATATGCCCCAGTAATCCCCAAAGCACTCTCACTGCAAGGGGGATTTAATAAGAAACAAGGCACCCACTGCCAATGAGTATTGGAACAACCAATAATGAAATTAAAAGTCTGACCATGGCTAGTGGAAAGTCAAAAGAAATCCTCTTCGCTGGCATCTAGGTCATCCAGGAGCAGGGCCCCCAAAAATCCCAACGGGGCTGAAATTGCAGAGCACACGGCCACCACTTGAGGATCTCTGCCAGGGCCAACCCACCGGTAGGCTCCTCAAAAACTTTAAGGACCCCCGGCCCAGTCTGCCTGCTACCCAGCAAGGTCAAGGCCGCAGTCCCCCGTGTAGCCGTGTACCCCCACAGACAGACACTCCTGTAGGATTGTGACAGACCGCTCAACCGCACATTACACTGCACCTCCTGCATCTACTAGCACGCCATTCTCAGAACCTGAAACTGCAATCGTTACACCACAAACCAGGACGACCAAAGTAAGGGAGGATCTCCACTTTCTTCACTGCAGATTGCAGCCAAACAGATCCCAACAACTTGCCTCCTCTCCACAAAACCTCCTCCCTTCACAGATAGACTCCAGATTCCTTGTCCGTCAGCTATCAAGTAAGACCAAGCAGACAATGAAGACAGCAAGCACCACCAAAAATTCAGCCACCAGCCAAGGGCACATCCAGATCAGGAAGGCTAAACCTCCAAAACAATCAGTCCGGGATAAGTCCATTTAAGTCCAGGGTGAGAGAAACCAAGACAGTGGCCTGGCAAACAATTGTAATGAGCGGTATCAGGGCCAAACAAAACTGCAACCCCTCAAAATGTGCACTGGGGAAAAACACCCCAGTATCCCTCACGAATGCTCAACTGTGTTTTCCGCTCCTACTGGGCTCACAGGGCAAACTTAAACTGCTCAATGTAGTGACTGGTGTAGTAGTAAATAAATAAGTAAAAAAGTCAAAAAATTAAACAAGTTAAGCAAATTAAATACTAGCAGTCAGAACAGCCGTCTGCATGCCCAGCCCGGCGGACATCAAACTTTGCTCCTGGGTTTATGTAGCATCCAACACCTCGAGTGCATGTGGAATCTCATTCAACACACCACCCCATGTAATATTCTATATTGAAAGGACATCTGAGATCTGTTAAGTAAAGGTCATTTCCTGTCTTTATACAGCAATATCCCAAACAATAATTATGAATAAATTAAAAAAGGTTAAACAAATAAGTTTAAGAGCATGCTGAAAACAAGTTATGACTGACGAACATACTGTATAAAGGTAGGGAATTCCAAAGGGTAGGGGCAGAAGGCAGAAAGCACAGCAAGGAAAACCTACATGAGGGAATAACCAAAAACTCAGAACTATCTGAACAGAGTGGCCAAGTTGGGACATATTCATGTAGCAATGTTCCAAGACAGAAAGGTTGCCCAGTGCCAAGAGAGACTAAGTTAGACTAATATTTTAAAATGAAATTGGAGATTAAGAAGTAACCAATGCAATGGTAATAAAACAGGTGTGATACGAGCTCAAGGATTAACAGATATTATACAACGGCAAGAGAATTTCTTATATCCTGGTTGGTCAGTGGGTGCCTTGGACAGTGATGTTATTGAATTACATCATCACTGTAATAAGTCCAGGCACACAACTTACTACAGAACACTTAAATCCCTCCCTCATGACAAGTCGCAGCCAAGCGAGCGATGCCCTGAGCTAGCACTGCTTAGCCCCCCAAAGTTCATTGCCGTGATGCGGCTCCTACAGAAGTTCACAGAAAACCTGCTTAAATTTGCATAAAGCTGCCAGTTTCGCTTCTTAAAAAAAAAAAAAAAGCAGCCGTCTATCTTTCACCCGACAGACGATGCTGCCTCAGTCTACGTAAAACATGCACGCTCGTCCATTTCCACAAAAAACCCAAAACTATAGCAGTTTGTCAGCAAATACACACACACACACACACACACACACACACACACTCTCTCTCTCTGGCCATTCAAACAAAGCAGTTTACCACAATAAAAAAAAAAACAAACAATAGCTTTGTACCCTACGCATTCTGATGATGCCCACTTACTGTCTGGCTGAACACAGGAAACCGGAAGTGTCTGCTCGGCTCTGCAACCATTTTTACTGGCTATACTTTTCACAGGGGGGACTTTATTTAAAAAATCTTTACCGGCTCGCAGGACAAACAGCGGGACCACATTGATTTAAATGAAATGGTAGAGCAAAGGTCACCATAAAACAATGAGTGTGTTGGGGGTGGGAGGTTGACCATGTACAAGAACCCCACAATATAAGCAGCAACACCTACTGGACTACTTTTTCTTCTAACAACAAAATATGACTCCCATACAAAAAGAATAAAAATCATAATGTTATAACTTTTTTTAAGCTTTCTATTTTTTTTTTTTTTTAAATGAGCCATTGTATAATAGCAATAAGGCACTCCAGGTTGTGTGTTATTGTCTAATAACATCACTAGTGGAGTGTGGAAGCACTCCGCTATGCCTCGTTCTTCAACCCACCCCAGGAGTGAAGTTATTAGATAACACACCCTGTCGTGCCTTATTGCTTAAATATAAGCAGCTACATTCTGAACGCCCTGTAGAATTACTGTGGAACAGAAGCAGCAGGGAGACCAGTCAAAAGAGACTGTTACAATAGTTCAGTCTAGGAATGACCATACCAAGCATAAGAGCTTTAGTAGCTTCAGGAGAAAGATACTTATGAATATGCATGACATACAGTATTAGTTAAATGAAACCAGACTTTGAAAATGTAGGGGTTCTTGTTCCATCATTTATTTTACACTTGCTTATTGAAATGTTCCACACTTTGTAGGGGATCAGTATCTGCTCCAAAATACTACATACTATTTTTTTTGCTGACCAAGAAATGAAGGTTAAACAATACTGCCCATTTCCAGCCTCAAACTTGAGGATGGGGTGGGGGGGAATACAGATGCAAACCAACAGAAATAAAACCAGAATAATATGCTGGTGACATGGAGGGATTAACCCACGGCAGGGCATGGGCTTACTGAGCATTACTCCATGCCTGGGGGAAGGGGCGGTTGTAAGGCATGAGGCCGCAGACAGAGTGACTTCAACCACCCAGATGTGGATTAATACTCAATAGTCCCATGCCCTGGAGTGAGTTAATCTCTTATAACAAGAGCAACATCATGTTAAAGGTTTATCTAAAGGAATATTAAAATAAATCTCTGAACGTGCATTTGTAATAAATAGTCCTTCCGCCTAATGGGTTTGTCCTTCTGAGGATGCTGTAGTTTTAGTTCTCCACTAGGTGGATTTGTCCTAATGAGGGTGCCACAGTTTTTTTTAAAACACACACACACACACACACACACACACACACACACACACACACACACACACACACACTTCTCTGGTGGAGTGATCCAAAAGGGTCACTTTACATTGCTGTCGATCAGGATTTTGTGGTCCGGCAAGGCAACTGAGGGTATACTGGGGAATAATCAATGGTCAGGTGTCCTGTTTTGACGAATCTGAATACTGTATAGGATTGTTTATACCCATGTTATTTTATTTAATGGGGGAAATTTGGTCAGGATACTGGGGATATTCCCTATCTCTTTCTGAAGGGCAGGGGGAGCCGTCGGTTGTTTTGACTGTGCCAAGATGGCCAACCAAGGAGGAGAAGGATATTCTGGAGAAGCAAAAGGGGGTCAGACTCCCCCCACCTCCAAGTTATTACCACAGAGAAGGTCTGTGATGCTGTTCTGTTGGATATTGGCAAAGAAATAGATATATCAATGGGAGAAGAAGAGGATGAAGTAATGGATTCTAATTCTAACCATGAAGAGGAAGCTGAGCTGGAAAATGAGAGCACAATGTCTGATGAGCAGCAACTATAACTGCCCTTAAGGAGAGAAAAGAAAACTCCAGGATATGGTAGTGGAGGAGGAAGCCCAACAGTCTGAACACAAGTGACCCTTCGGCAAAAGAAAGCCCATGAAAGCTGTTGTAATGTCAGCTGAAAAAGTGACAAGACGCAGTTCTGATAGAATCAGCTGCGCAAGCCGACACCATGAAAAACTCCAGGAAGATACTGGCCATTTGAAAACTGACAGCATATTGCCCACACAAGTGAGTGCTTGGACACTCTCAGAGAGGAGAACGCTGCTAATTCAGCAGCTTTACAGTCTAGCCCTGTGGGCAGAAAAGATTAAGGCAAATACAGAACCCAGATCTCCAGAAAGAACAGGTTACTCACCTGTAACAGTAGTTTTAAGAGTGGTACATACTGTTCATCCACACTCTTTGGCATGTCCCTTTCCCATTTAAGGGTCACCGGAAGTCTTTAAGCTGGCTCCTCCCTCCCACAGGTGGTATATACCTCGGCTCCGCCAATGATGCCAGATCTTAGCCCGCTAAAAGCCAGGTTGTGTGTGTCCACAGCCGGGGAGGTTGGGTGAGTTCATGTGGATGAACATATACTACTCCTAGAACTACTGTTGCAGGCGAGTAACCTGTTCTACGAGCGTGGATGTGTCATTCATCCACACTCTTTGGCAGACTCCTAACAGTTTTCCAGGCGGAGAGAGGCAAGGTGCACACTCCCTACTTAGGGAACAGAGATTGGAGAACTGAGGCTCCAAAAACCAGCATCCTGGCATGACTCGAGGTCGATGTGATAGTGGGTGATAAAGGTGTTTGCTGACTTCCAGGTAACAGCCCGACAGATTTCCTGGATAGGGATGTCCCTGGAAGCAGCCACCTATGCAGCAGTATGAGCTCTTATCCCTCTGGGAGGCTCCTTGCCAGCCAACTCATAGCACAGACCTATGCATGATATAATCCACCTTGCAATGGTCCGTTTAGCTGCAGGTCTGCCAGAAGTGGCTTCAGCGTAGGTGACAAACAGCTGGCAAACCTCTCCCCGAATTTCCACAGTATTCTCCTTATAGTAGGAGAGAGCATGTCTCAGGTCCAAAGTATGGAGCCTGTATTTGACCTCTGAGGTGTAATTAGGGTAGTACACCGGCAGAGTCAGCACCTGGTTAAGGTAAAACTCTTGACACCACCTTCGGAAGGAATTTCAGGTAGGGGCGTAGGACAACCTTGTCCCTGTGGAAGAGCAGATAAGGGGAGTCCATCAAAAGTGCCTGGAGCTCCCCCCGTCCTTCTGGCAGACATGATAGCTACTAGGAAGGCAGTCTTCCATGACAAGTGTGACAGCTCACACTTGGGCATTGCTTCGAATGGCTTGCCATGAGTTTTGCCAATACCAGCAGTAGATCTCACAGGAGGTGGAGGTTCATGCACCAGTGGGGATATGTCATCCAGGCCTTTGAAAAAGCACTCGACCACGGTCTTCTGCGCCAATGTCAGCTGACCGGCATGCGCCCAGTAAGCAGAGATGGCTGCCAGGTGCACCTAAGAGTTGATGACCGTAGACTCCCTTTGGAGAGAGACACCAAAGGTAGTCAAGAATGTTAGCCACGGAACAGGAAAAAGGGTCCAGGCCCTTGCCCAGACACCAAACAGAAAACATTTTCCATTTGAAGGCATAACATTTCCTGGTCGATTCCTTTCTGGATGCCTCCACCAGTGTAGATATCCTCGGAAAGACCCAAAGCCTGGAACTCTAGCCACTCAGTTACCAGGCTGTGAGGTGCAGGGACTGAAGGTCCAGATGGAATACCTTCCCCTGATTGAGTGATAACAGGTCTGGGCGTGTGTAAAGCTGCTCCAGGTGCCTGCAGCTGAAGCTGAGGAGATCTGGATACCAGAACTGGCACTGCCAGTCTGGGGCTACCAGGATCATTTTTGCCTTGTCCCCCCTCACCTTGAGAAGTACCTTGTGGATGAAGGGAAATGGAGGGAAGGCGTAAAGGAGGCCTGGAGTCCATGGCCTCGAGAAGGCATCCCCCTGCAGCGAGCCCTGCGGAGAGGGGCGGGCATGAAACAGTCTCAACTTGGTGTTTTCTCTGGAGGCAAACAGGTCCACCATCGGTTTGCCCCAACGGGAGAACAGGCTGTAAGCTGCCTCTGGATGGAGAGACCACTCGTGGGATGTCTGGCCTAAGCGGCTGAGAGCATCAGCCAGGTGGTTTGAGGCTCCTGCCACATGGATGGCTAGGAGATCTGCCACCAACCGGCTCATGAGGGTCCACAGCTGCCCTGTTTGTTGAGGTAGTACATGGTCATGGTACTGTCAGTCTGGACTTGAACCACTTGACCCCGGAGCTGAGGAGCTAAAGCTGACAGTGCAAGTCTGACTGCTCTGAGCTCCAACAGGTTGATGTGGCATCGGAACTCCTCAGGGGTCCAGAGCCCGTGGTCCCTTTCATCCCCCATGTGGGCTCCCCAGCCCATGAGAGGCATCAGTCGTAAGGACGACCATCGGCTCAGGGCAGACAAACTGGATCCCTTCCTGCAACTGGTCTTGGGCGGTTTACCACTGGAGAGCGTCCCACATCTTCTGGGTTACAGTGACCAGCTGGTTGAAATGACAGAGGAGCTGAGCCCACTGGGCGGCTAGCTCCCATTGGAGGGGGTGCATATGCAACTGGGCCCAATGTACCACTGAGGTCCACGCCGCCATGTAACCCAGAAGGCACAGAAAGTCCCGAGCAGGAAGCAAGTGCCCACTCAGAAATGACTGGGCAAAGAAAGAACCTCCGCCCTATCTGCCGGAATCCGAGCTCTGGCTTGATAAGAGTTGAGCTCTGCCCCGATAAAGCCCATCACATGAGATGGCACGAGTCCCGACTTGGCCTTGTTGATCGGGAGGCTGAGTTGGAAGCAGGTCTGTAGGGCCAGGTCCCTGGGCCTCTCCACCTCCTGTCGGGTGGATCCTGCTAAGAGCCAATCGAGGTAAGGATAAATCCGGAACCCTCCCCACCCCGATGTCAGATGGGCTGCCACCACTGCAATGCATTTGGTGAAGACCACAGTGGCTGATGATAGCCCGAACGGCATGGCTCAGAACTCAAACAGAGTCCCTTTGACCCTGAAGCAGAGGAACCGCTGATGAGAGGGACGGATTGGGACGTGACAGAATGCGTCCTGTAGATCCAGTGACCAGAACCACATGTTTCGCTCCAAGGATGGTATGACCTGGGACAGAGCGACCATCCGAAAGGTGCATAACCCGAGATATTGATTCAGGTCGTGCAGATATAGAACAGGGTGCCAGCCCCCCCATCCGCTTGGGCATCAGGAAGTACCTGGAGACAAAGCCTGGGTCTCCTAGATGATCCACCAATGGAGCTCCTGCCTCCTTGATGAAGAGCTGAGCTATGTCATCTCAGAGCCAACTGGGTTTGAGCAGATACTCATTCCTCCAGAGGGGTGTGGACTTTGCTTGGAGAGTACTGCGCGAATTCCAGAGGCAGTTCCCTGACCAACCACTTTCAGAACCCTCCTGTCCGTGGTGATAACGGGCCAGGCGGAAAGAAAGTGGCAGAGCCAGACCCCCATGGGAGGACCCAGAGCTGGCATGACGGGAGCAGGGTTGGCAGCCCCCACCCTGTCACTGAGCAGCCTTGGAGGAGGAGGAGGATCCAAGACCTGAACCTTGGCCTCCTTTATGGGCCTGCTGGTGACCTGCTTGGGCCGAGGGTGCCAAGCTTGAGCCTGCTGCTGTTGCTGGTGCTGCTGTCCACCTTGAAAAGAGGACTGCTGAGTCGCGGGGGCAGAATGCCGAAAAGACACTTTTTCCTCTGCTGGTTCTTGCCTGAAGAACTCTTGGCATAGGTAGCGTCCAAGGTGGCTTTGGACTGCTCAAAGCACTGAAGGTGACCGGCCACTCCCAGGCCGAAAAATTTGGTCCCAAAGAAGGACATGTCAGCTAATTTATGCTTGTATCTGCCGGGACGGAGGAGAGGCTCAGCCAAGCCCCGCGATGAGAGGAAACTGCGGTAGCCATCGAATGGGCACAAGAATCCCCAAGGTCCAAGGCCATCTGGAGCTGCTGTTTGGCAACAGCTCGGCCCTGATCCCAGACCTGCTTGACCTGCATCTCCATGGGGAGATGTGGGAGGACTTCCTCCAATGACCCCAGAAGGGCATGAGAGAAGTGTGCCATATCGACAGCCGAACTTGCCTGATGAAGGCCCAAGGAGGAAGCCGCATAGACCTTCCTGGCTGAATGGTCCAAGAGCTTGGACTCTATCAGGAGTTTGGTCAGTGTCTGTAGAAAGTACAGTTACGCAAGAACTTACCGTAACAGTAGATCTTTGATAACAGCTCTTGCAGCAGGTTACACCATTAGGACTGAAGCTGGCAGGCACCAGGACCCCACAGAAATTTTCTAGCTAGCAGTTTTCAGCGGGGACTATTTCAGACATTGGTCCCGCCCCCGACGTCAGGCATAGTACATAAGGAGGCGGTCCCCCAGAATCCCCAGTTCTCCCGCTGGAGACTCCCAGACACTGGATGACATCAGAAGAGGAGATTGAGGATCCGACCATCAAATGGCAATCAGAATAGTGTTGAGAACACCTGATCCTAGGAGAAGGATATCTGAACAAAAAATCTACCTCCAGCAGGGATGGTGGGAGGGATAGTACCTGCTGCAAGAGCTGTTCTCGAAGATCTACTGTTACAGTAAGTTCTTACGTAACTACTATCTTACTTCAAGAAACAGCTCTTGCAGCAGGTTACACCATTAGGACCGATTCCTAAGCAATAGTGGAAATCCCACACCATTGGGAGAAGGGAAGGTAGAAATCTTTAGTAAAACCTAAGCCTAGGACAGAAGTCCTTGAAGGACTGCTAGACCAAAACCTGCTCTTCGCCTCTATGAAACATCCAGGCTATAATGCCTGATAAAGGTGTGCACAGTGCTCCAAGTCACTGCTGCACAGACAGCTTAGGTGGACATGTTCTTTAAGGCCTCAAAGGAGGTAGCCACCCCCCTTGTGAAATGACCCTTAACTGCGCCCAGTAAGGATTTGTTGCACTTCTGGTAACAGAATGTGATACAATGTATAAGCCACCTGGAGGTCTTTCGTCTTCCTGGGTGGTGGATCTGGACCCCTGGAAGACCTATCTGGAGTCGGGGTCCCGACGTTGGGTCGATGAGGAAGACTTGTGGTGTTTGGAAGAGGCCCAAGAGGGAGTGGAGGAAGCCAAGGGCCTAGAAGTCTTGATGGGCTGAATAGTCGAAGAATCTCCTGAAGCCCGGACCTTGACTGGGGGGCGGGACTGAGAATGAGCCCTGGAGGGAAAGCGGTCAGATCGGGTGGCGCCTGAGCTACGCGAGTCCGAGGCCCGGTTCGGGGATCTGGACCTTGCTTTCTCCCAGTGTTTATGGGCCTTTGAAGAATCACCCCTGGAGGAAGGTTCTTTGTCCATCCTACTAAGTTTCTCTTCTAACAGGTATGCCTGAAGTGCCTTCTGACAGCAGATCCTGGTGTGGCTACTGAACCCTTGGCAAAAGGTGCAAGCCTTGGTGTCATGGTCCGGACCCAAGTACCACATGCAGGAAGAATGAGGATCCTCGAAAGGGATCTGTTTTCCGCAAGCACACTTTGAAAGGTGTCCATCAGATAAAAGTTGGAGAGGACATTAGTTTTGTAGAAACACTTGAAGTTCTAAGTCGTCGTGCACTAGGTAGAGACAGAGAGGCCGATGCTGGTGAGTCGATGGCGGGAAAAGAATTGGGGATTCTGGGGGACTGCCTCCTCATGTACTATGCCTGTCATCAGGGGTGGGACCAACGTTGGAGGCGGTCCCCACTGAATACTGCAAGCTAGAAAATTTCCGTGGGGTCCTGTCGCCTGCCGGCTTCAGTCCTAATGGTGTAACCTGCTGCAAGAGCTGTTTCTCAAAGTAAGATCTGCCAGTACGCCTGAACACAGAGACTGTCACCAGGCTCTATTGAAGGGTGCCTGTGAACTTGCAAGGACCCAGATGGGCACCATGTACTCTTGCGGGCCATGGAGCTGGACAAGAGGCAGGCACTGCCAAAGTTCTAAGGCCGGTCCAACAATGGCCTTGGCCACAGGAAAGGCCTCCATCAGGGTATCCCTCTCTTGAGATGTCGGTGAGGGGGTACTCTACCTTTTTCTGGATAGGCTCCAGGGGCATCCCTGTAGACTCAGAGATGAGGCGGTAGATCCCTTGAAAGGACGAGGGGCCTTCCTCTGTCTCTAGGCCAGCAGTCGAATCATTGTCCCTTGGATGTGAATGAAGACAGAACATCCGAAGCCAAAGAATCCGGATACTACTGCCTGTGTCACCTTTAAAATCGCCGGTGGCGGTCTGGGGTGACCGTGACCAACAATTGCCAGGGAAGCCAAGTGTCCGGTCTGTCTTTCTTGGAAGCAGCCCCTCTCACAGGCTGCTTGGGTGGTGGTTCAACCACAATAGGTGGAGAGACCATTATGGGCCAAACATGTGGTCTTGCCGGCTCCGCAGGCTGGGGAACCGGTTTGGTTAGCTTCAAAGGAGTTGGCCTGGGAGGCAAAAGCCAAGTAATGGCTGGGGAGGAAGCCATGATAGGCTTATGCCTGGACAGAATTAGCTGCTGCCACATGAGGTCCTCGTAGTGCCAGAGTTTCCACTGGAGCCTCTCCTCAGCCAAGGAGAATGAGGATGACCTATGGCGTCTCCTCTTCTTAGAGCACTTGTGGCTCTTCCTTGGCCTGTCGGGTGAGAGGATCCTAGACCTCAATCAAGATCGGGCAGGCAGACTCGGTCAGTCGGGAGACACCGTTGGGACTGGTCACTTCCTGGAGTCCGGGACTGGATCCTCAATGTTGACACCAGCAGGCTGGGTCTCCTTAAAGGGGAAAACAAGAACCGGAGTCCTCTCTAAAGAGAGATCAACCAGAGTCGGCGACAGGGGATCGATTGTGTCAATAACTATTTCGATCATATCCTCTGCTGGCTGGCCTGATGGGAGATCCAAGAAGCCAGCGGCTGAAGAAGCGATCTCTACTAGCAATCGGTTTAAATGCTTCATTGGCAAACTTTTAAACTAGTCAAGGGGGGAGGCACTGATGAGCAGCAGGAAAATCCCAGCCTCTCCCTACAAAACAGGGTACTAAATGGGAAAAAGACCGAGGTAGAAAGGTCAGTGGGGGATGCTGCAACAGAAAGTAAAGCCATCAAAAAATGGAAAGCAATGAGTACCAATGCACGTAGTCTGAGTAACAAGCTTCCTGAATTAGTGGCCTTGATGGAGGAGGAACATCTGGATATCGTGGCAGTCACAGAAACATGGTTCGCACAAAACCATGACTGGGACGTAAACATACCAGGATACACTATCTACAGGAGAGACAGAGAGTGTAAAAGAGGAGGAGGAGTAGCTCTTTACATAAGGGAAGGAATCAAAGTAACAGAACAAAAGAGAAAACAGGGAGGAGAAGAAGCACTGTGGGTAAATTTGGAGACCGGCACTGGCACCACAATCCGCATAGGGGTTGTATACAGACCCCCTTCTCAGGGGGAGGAAATGGACAAGGAAATGATAGAAAGTATACTTAGTATGGCAAAAAAGGGAGATATTGCTGATGGGTGATCTGAATATGCCAGATGTTAACTGGAGTGCAGTTACAGCCACTTCAAGAGTGGATTATTCTAGATGCCCCACAGGGGCATGCCTTTTAGACAACTAGTATTGAGCCCACTCGAGGGAGCAATCTTAGACCTGGTCCTCTCAAATGGAGATGAAGAGAGGATCACAGATGGTGAAGTGGGGTAGCCATCTGGGAACTAGCGACCAATGAACAGTATGGTTCACAACACAGCAATAGAGTCAAGCCATACAAAGGCAAAGGTACTGACTTAGAGGGCTGACTTTGCCAAAATGGTAAGTGCCTAAGGGATGCAGTAGCACATGGGCAGGAAGGAGGTGGAAGAACAATGGGAATAATAAAACTTGCCATCACAGAGGCAACAAGCCTTTGTGTGAAGCAAATAAACAAACTAAACGATGTAAAGAAACCACTATGGTTCTCAAAGGAAGGTGTGAAGGTTCAAGAGAAAAAGAAAGCTTTCAGGAAGTACAAGGAATCGTAGAAGGAGCAGGACAGAGAACTGTATCAGTTAAAGCAAAGGAAGCTGGAAGGCAGTCAGAACAGCAAAAGCCCAAACCGAGGAAAAGATAGCCAACTCAGTTAAGAAGGGATAAAACCTTTATAGGTACATCAGGAGCCGGGCAAGACCAAGGGAGGATAGTGAGGCTTGACTAAGGGGGGAAGGTGAGGGAGACTGTGAAAAGCAGATACACTAAACAAATATTTTTGCTCAGTATTTACAAAGGAAGGGGGTACCTAGAACAAACAGTAGAAACACACTGGATACAGAAGTTGATACCAGCCCATTTACAGAAGAAAGGGTTCTGAAAGAACTCTTAAAACTGAAGGTGGACAAAGCAATGGGGCCTGATGGGATTCATCCCAGAATTCTAAAAGAACTAAGGGTAAAATTAGTGACACCACTGACTACCCTGTTTAACAAATCATGGGAGGATGGGGTGGTACCCAGGACTGGAGGAGGGCAGATGTGATTCCCCTTCACAAAAGTGGGAGCAAGGCAGAAGCAGGAAACTACAGACCTGTTAGTTTAACCTCAGTGGTAGGAAAATGATGGAATCACTCTGAAGGAAAGAACTGTCGAGTATCTAGAGGCCAGGAGGGCACAGGACCCAAGGCAGCATGGATTCACAACAGGAAGGTCATGCCAGACAAATCTGATAGATTTCTTTTGACTGGGTGACCAAAGTAGTAGATCAGGGAGGGGCTGTGACATGGCCTACCTAGACTTTAGCAAGGCATTTGACACAGTCCCACACAAAGATTAATATACAAGTTAGCTAGCCTGGGAGTGGGTCCCAAGATGACAGCCTGGGTAAAAATTGGCTGGAAAACAGGACACAGAGGTAATAGTAAATGGAGTCCACTCTGATGAAAGGGGGTTACTAGTGGGTACCGCAGGGTTCAGTATTAGGACCAGTCCTCTTCAATGTCTTTAAGCGCGACATTGCAGAGGGACTGGAAGGAAAAGTATGTCTCTTTGCAGATGACACAAAGATCTGCAACAGAGTTGATGCACAAGGTGGGGTGGAAAGGATGAAAAGGGACTTGGCAAGGTTAGAAGAATGGTCAACTGTATGGCAGCTTAGATTCAATGCTAAGAAGTGCAAGGTAATGCACCTGGGAAACAAAAACCCAGGGGAAGAGTACACAATGGGGGGGTGAGATACTAACAACAACAAAAATGGAAAGGGACCTGGGGGTAGTCATATCAGATGACCTAAAGGTGGGCAAGCAATGTGAGAGGCAGCAATGAGGGCTGGGGGATATTGGGATGCATAGGGAGAGGCATCACCAGTAGAAACAGGTTATTATCCTCTGTACAGACAGCTGGTCAGACCCCATCTGGAGTACTGCGTGCAGTTCTGGAGACCCAGTCTTGCAAAGACAGACAGGATGGAAGCTGTCCAGAGGAGGGCAACTAAAATGGTGCAGGGTCTGCACCGGAAGACATATGAAGAGAGACTAAGAAGCTTAATATGTATAGCCTCGAGGAAAGGAGGGAGAGGGGGACATGATAGAAATTTTCAAGTACCTCAAGGAATCAACAAAGTCCAAGAGGGTAGCATCTTTCAAAAAAGAGGTGTGCAAGAACAAGGGGCACAATTTGAAGATTGGGGAGGGTAGCTCAGAAGAATTTAAGGAAGTATTTTTTCACAGAGAGGTTGGTGGATGATGGAACGGCCTTCTGAGGAGGTCAGGAGTCAAAAACAGTGGTGGAATTCACATGCATGGGACAGTCATAAGGCAATTCTAGGGGATGGGGGTAGGAAAAAGTAGGCTGCTGGTTAACTAGGATCTGCAGCTTATCCAGTAGGCAGGGAAATGGGTAGACTGGGTGGGCCAAGCGGTCCTTATCTGCCGTCAAATTCTATGTTTCTATGTTACTAAAGTAGAGACCACATGCTCCTGGGACTGACACCTCTCTCTATCACAAGAGCGCCTTTGTTGAGACGAAGACTTGCTTGGATCTTTATCCAGATTATAGGATTGAGAAGAGTGCGGGCCCGCAGGCACCTCCCCCTTGGTGGGAAGAGACTGGCACAATTCCCTGCAGAAACCAGAGAAGGTGAAGCCCAGGTTCAGTGGAACGAAGAAGCTCTGGGAAGAGCCCGCAGCACAAGCTGCTTCTTCCTCGAACACTTGCATGCGTTCCAATTGCTCGGCGGATCCCGCAGCCACTCTGGATTTCACCAAAGGTTCCTCTTCTCCAGTCTCCCCAGTTGTAAGCATGCAAGACTGTCGTCTAGGACTTAGGGATGGAAGGCCAAGCAGAAACTGCAGGATGAGGTGTCATGGCCGACACCGAGGCAGTAGACACACAAGGAGTGGTGATCGGTACGTGACATCTTTTGGCCACACGAGCCCCAGTGAAATCTGGGGGAAGATTTTTCTTCCATAATCGAAGATGCATAAAGGTGATCGCTAACTCGAAAGATACGAAGTTTCGGCAAAACCCAAGGTTTGAAAGGCAGGGCCTACGAAATGCATGAGCATGAGGGAGGCAACCTGAATCTTCCAGCAGAAAGGAATATCTGGCATCATGGGGCGGAGTCGAAGTATATATCACCCAGGTGGGTGGAAGGAGCCAGCTTGAAGACTTCCGGATCCATAAAGGGGAAAGGGACATGCCAAAGAGTATGGATTAACAACATATCCACACTCGTGGAAATACGGTTACGTAAGAACTTACAGTGGATCTGCGAGGGCATCTTTTGCAGCAGGCCACACCTATGGAACTAAACCACCAGGCACTAGTAGCACAAGGAAACTTCTAGTTAGACATCTACCAAGGGGCCACCCACTCCAACGTCGGCCTATCCTGTAGGAGTGGGTGGCCTCTGCGCCCTCCTGAGTTCTCCCAGAGACAAAAAGTCACCTAGTCCCAGCAGAGAACAGAGGAGGAACCTTAAGGTTCCTACCAAAACACAAAATAATGGAGAAAGAGGTACCAACACAGAAAGACCTCCCAGGTCCAGGGGGGAAGGAGGGAGGGATGGCATGGCCTGCAGCAAGCAATCTATTTGCAGACCTAGTGTTATAGTAAGTTCTTATGTAACTGTACTATCTGACCTCTGAGGTATATCTTGCAGCTTGCCACACCTATGGAATGAGTCCTAAGCAGTTCCATCAGTAGACAGCACAGTCTGGGAGGAGAAAACCTCAAGCTTAAGAAAGTAGACTCTGGAGGACAACTAGGCCAAAACTGGCCCTACGCCTGGAGGTAATGTCCAGACTGTAGTGCTTCATAAAAGTGTGGTAGCAGCCACACAGATCTCTGCAGCCGACACATTCCTGAAACAAATTGAAGTGGCCATGCTTCTGGTGGAATGGCCACAAACAGCACCAGAAGATCCTTGCCATACATCCTATAGCAGTAAGTAATACAGTTGGCCAACCATTTGTACAAGCACCGTTTTGAAACAGGGACGCCCCCCCCCTTCCCAGAGGCGAAACAAACATCTGAGAGGACTTCCTAGAGTCCTTCGTATCGTGGGTGTAGTAACACAGAATTTTATGCACATCTAAAGTGTGGAGCAATTCTTCCCCTAGATTGGCATGGTCTAGGTGATAAACAGGAAGATGGGTGCATTGATTTAAAGTAAATTCAGACACCACCTTAGGAAGAATCTTAGGAATAGTACGCAAAGAAGTCTTTGTGGAAAACCAAACAAGGATGCTCGCACATGAGCACTTGCAGCTCTGAAATTTGAGCTACCAACCAAAACACCACCTTCCACAACAGAAAGTGTAGCTCATTTGGGGTTGGTTGGGCGCTGCTGAAGAGGACGCAAACTTCCAGAGCACCAGAGTTCTCTAACAACTAGCATTAAATTAAAACTTTCTTCCCTTATACCACTTACTCATATTGTTGCCCAGATACTCAGGCTTCATAATGCACAAAAATAGAGGAGCTTCCCAGACATTGGCAGATTTCTTTGTGTTGAAAAAAAGCACAATGGGAAGAGCGGCCTGCATCGAATGAAGGAATCTCTGGTCCTAGTAACTCGCAGACGGAGGTTGTTTCTCAGCACTATTAAGGCTATGCAAACTCAATTGGTTAAAACAACGCAGGAGTTGAACAAAAAGTTTGACTCCATTACGGTGTGGGTGACCGCGCTTGAAGTCAGAATGGACCAGTGTGAGACCACGGTCCAGCATTCCGAGACCTCTGTACTGAAGTCAGTTGATGCTACAGCCAAAATAAAAGAAAATGCTTTACTGCACCAGAGGTTAGAGACCATTGTAACATGGCATCAAACAGAAACTGCAAATAAAGTAATTTCATTGGACCAAATAAAACACATGACCAAGCTTGGAGCAGTGATTAATTCCCCAGTAATGCCCGCTCCAACTATTAATCACCGGGTCAAGCTCTATCACCACTAGCTGTCACAGCAGCAACCAGAACACACATCGCGGCGATTACGGAACATCTCAATACGCTGACACAAAGCCGAACAGAACTGTAAGAATGGAAACAACGTAAATATTGCTGTTACAAACGCATTAATGCCCTCCAGAGTTGGCCTCTGCTGAGGAATTAATGCATGGTTGGGTGGTTGTAGGCACTCTGCCAAAGCCTCATGCCACCCCCAAACCATGCATTAATTCCCCAGTAGAAGCCTTCGTCTGGCATTAATGCTTACTTGAGAACCAAGCTAGGGAAAAGAATATCAGATTGTTGGGGCTGGCTGACGAATTGGAGGGTGGTGATTGTCTGGCCTTTGTAAGAGCTTTCTTACCTTGGCTGCCTTAGCTCAATGACGCTGACCCTCCACTTTCGATTGAAAAGGCATACCGGGTGACCCCTCGCCATGCGGTAGTGGGAGGAGCTACCCCTAGAACACTGATGGTCATTTTCACTGGTGTGGGAGACCGGGACAGAGTGCTGGCGAGTGCAAGGAAGATCAAGGGTCTGAAATACGTTGAAAACAGCATTGCTATTTTTCTCGATCTTTCGTATTCTACAAGACAGAGAAGGAAAGCCTTCGATGGAAGAAGGGGCCGATTGCATCTGTTAAAAATACTGCATCAGTTATTAATGCCTGCCAAATTGAGACAGACATGGAATGGACTCCAATATCTTTTTAATGATCCCAAGGAGGCTGAGAAGCTAGTAGATCGTATCGACCATGATATGACCAAGGAGGCTGGAACAGATCACTCTTCAGATGAGGTTACATGAGTGTTGCAAGTACGGTTTCTTTATTCTCATTCTTAAGAAGCTGGGAGGTAGCCCTCACTGAATTGTCTAGGTTTATTGCTCCTCAGTTTAACTGCTCATCTTTTATGCACTGGTGAAAGGTTTTCATTTATTAAATGTAGTGATATAGCTGAAGGGTGCTGACCTACCCATGCTATCTGGACTTGCGGTAAGCAAATGGGTTATGTTTGATTGGAACTTCTTAGACTGGACATTGATAAAAAGGGACAATCAATTCTTCTAACTTTTTGCTTTTGATGGAAGAAAATTTGTTATGTTTCTTTGTAGTGGAATTCTTTGGGCTGGGAATTTTTTTTCTTATTGAACAGGTGTGTTTAGTGCTTTGGGGACTCTTTTTGACTTGTCATTTTAGTAATAGGGAAATTGTTTAATCTTTCTTATCTTACTCCCTTTGTACATTGCTTTGGTTAGGCCACACCTGGAATACTGTGTCCAAGTGTGGTCCCCATTCATTAAAGAGGACATCTTAAAAATTGAGAGGGTTCAGCGTAGATTCACTTGGGCCATTTTGGGGATAGAAGGTAAAGCCTATGAGGAAAGGCTGAAACTCCTCAATATGTATACAATGCAGTACAGAAGACGGACAGGAGATAACTGCTTAATTTACAGTGCATTAAAGGATTCTGACCTTGGATATGGACTAGGCCTAGCTAAATCCGAACACAGAGTTTGCAATCGAAGACATAGTGAACAGTTATTGTTGTGTAAGTGGCATACTCTAAGAAGGAAAACCGGGTTTAGCATAAGATCTGTTCCAACTTGGAATAATCTCCCGGCCAAAGTGGTAGATAGCCCAAGTACTGGCTCCTTCAAATTAAACCTGGATTTAGCAATGACTGATGCAATTAAATATTGTCTTAACTAATGTTAGCTTAAAGTGGCAAGCATTATGGACTTATGTCTATACTAGCTTGTATACACCTATGATACCTAGAATACATACGATTATGATAGGTCCCCTTTGTCCTTCCTGGGCTGCATGCGGTTTAGACATTTTACACAATTTATTGGTTCCCCCTCCCCATGATGTATCGAAGGAGGGGGTGTTTCTTTACAGATCCTTTGCAAGAATGTTCTAAAGCAGATACTGATGTTAGTCCTCTATGCTTCTATGTATGAGTGTTTTGCTTCCAAAATGTTTAAATAAAAAATAAAAAAAAGTGCAACTCTCGTCGTGGCAGGCCCACAAGGAGCCAAAGTAAGTTTTTCCAACACAAAATTTAAGTCCCATGGTGGGACTAGATTGCAGATAGGAGGCTTCAGGTTAAGAATGCCTCTCAGAAATGGATGGGACACCTCCAATTGTGCCACTGTATGCCCATCAGCAGGCACACAAAAGGCAGAGATGGCAAACAGGCACTTTAAAACAGCAGCAGTACTAAATAACAAAAATCAGATCTTTTGCAACAGTTTGTTCCCTGTGCTATGTTGAGCACTTGCCTGGTAAATCTTTCTCGTTTTCACTGTATTATCACCCTGTAGTTTACTCCATTTTTCTTTGTTTTTGTTTACGTTTCTTACACCCACTATGTTGAACTGGAGCCCTCTGCTGCCAACCATCACATGGGCATGACTTGCAGTACTACACAGGGACAGCAGAAATGCGCAACACAGGGTCCCACAAAAGTAAACAAGACATGATGAGACGTGAGGGGGCTGCTCCACTGAAAATTAGGCAGCAGACATATTTACTGTGGCTCCACAAAAATGGAAATAAATTTGAAAATAAAGTTAACTTGGAAAAAATATTTACAGATATGGAAACCAGAACTATGGCTGCATGCTTCCAGTCGAAATGAAGAATTTTGATAATCACTTCCTGATTATCCAGTACTGCTGCTTTATGAGGAATACTTCTGTCCGGAGTCTGAAAGGGACAGCAAGTACTGCGGAGCACTCTTAAGTGCACACCCTCAGGATAAAAGTTTTTTGTGCACTTCAGCAGGCTGTGCATTTAAACAGAAAATCACTTCCAGGCACATTTCACTGTTTCTGTAATGTGCTCTATTAAATACCAGACATTCAAGTTAAAATGACATTACTGCACTGCCCTACAACACAGTACAACTTAAAAAAAAAATTAGTAATTTTTTGCTTTGTGTGTTTCAGTGTAGAATTTAAATTTAAACAGAAGGATAAAGTCATTTTTTTTTGACAAAATGTATGTTCTTACTGTAGCCATGCTAGACAGCAGCATGGCTGCAGCGAAGATGTTAAGGTGGACTATTTAAGGTGGTACTGTACAAAATGTGCACTTAAAAGCTGGGTTGGACTGGAAATCAATACGAAAAGTAAAAAAGTGTGCATTTAACCAAATTGTGTGCTTACATGTAGTGCACTTAGAGATACATTTAACACTGGATGAAAAGGAGAACAAAGAAATTCGGGATATGGAAATAATGTGCGATTAAGTGGAATTTGCACTTATCCAATGTGCGCTTAAGTGGGCTCCACTGTACCCCCAAAACTAATTCACTGGACAAGTGAAGAGATCCAGCTGACTGGAAGCATCCCACACCACAAATGTTTCCAGTTCATAAAGTGGACCTAGTGGAAGGCTTCCTAGCCGCCACGAAGACATCAGCCACATTGGGTGACACCCAGAACCAAGCCATGGCTATGTCCTCAGGAGCCAAGCATGAAGAGGCAGGGATTTGAGGTCCGGATGGACCATGGTGCCCCAGTTCTGGGAAAGCAAACGAGTGCACAGAGAAAGAGGTACTGGAGATTACACTGTCAGCTATTGCAGTAAAGGGAACCAAATCTGATGAGGGTAGAAGGGGGCTATGAAGGTCATTGGGCTCCTTCCATCTGGAGTTTGATCACAACCCCCTGAAGCAGGGGGAAGGGAGGAAATGCATACAGAAACCTCCAAGTCCAAAAGAGGGACACAACACATCTCACCAGATAACTCCAGGCCCTGGATTGAGCGAGTAAAAATGTTCCTCAGTGTCTAAGCCCATTGGCAATTGTAACTGTCTTATAACAGACAAAGGAGGGGGTCATTGTGGGGTGGGGGGACTGCGGGATCTACCTCAGGGTATTCTCAGCAACAGATGAGACAGTGGAGAAGAGTTTTTAAAAGTAGCTCCCCTGTCATCAGTTTCCCTCATCAGGAGGAATTAGGTCCAAACAGTATCTGCATTCCCAGAGTCCTGAGGGGGAAAGCGAGGGCCAGGGTTTGGGGGAGTGGGCTGTGGCCCCACTGGAGAAGGGGGGTGTTGTGGGGATGGGTGTTGGGGAGGAGCAGGCTTAGCCTTCATAAAATCTCATAAGGCTGTAATCAGAGTGGAAGTTCACTGCTATTGGCATCGGACCCATTGGCATCAGTTGAGGAACATCGGGCTCAGCACCGTGGAGGGTGGCTGCACAGGCTGGGGCCTATGGGGAAGCTCCTCGGTGTGGGTCTGTGTCAGGGTTGATGGCAACTGGGGCTCGGGCCGAGGGTGACTCCAAAGAGGGAAGGGGCTCCAGGCAAGAGATGGTGACCGAAGATACGACAAAGGGCAGTAGTGGGGGTTTAGGCTATTTCCCAGCAATCACCGATGCGGAGCCAGTTTACAAGCCAGCAGACCCACCTAACTGAGTGCCTGCAAAAAACAAGCGCCTGAACAGCAGGAGCTGTGAAGTCGGCAGGGCACCAGAGCCCCTAGAACCAACCCCTGCCACCAAAACATTGATGGGTGGAGCTGCCAACAGTAGCCCTGCAGGTGAAAGGACATGCAAGGCAGAGGGGGCCACCCCCAAAGAGGACGGCCTTGCCACGATTGGTGTACGGAGCGGTAAATGGGAGTAAGATGAGGAGGACTGGGTTTTATCTTTGGGTCAGTCCTTGTCTCAATGCTGATGCTTCCCTGTAGACTTGTCCTAGGATCTGTAAGTCCAAGACCCCTAGGATGTCTAGGGAGAAAGAGGAACTTCGAGCCTGAAGCTCCTTCTCCATCTGGGCAACTTTCTGCTTCAGAATAGTTTAGAGGGTCTACTGGCGGTGCTTCCTAGTGGCTTGGTTGAAGCCACAGCAAATCACGCAAGCCTGGGTGTCATGTTCTGGGCCTAGACAGGGAGGGAATGCAGGTCTCATGGTTGTCTTTCCAGGGGATGATCTTCACGCAGGCACACACTTTTTAAAGAGGTTCCCGGAGGACGAGCTCAGCATGCACGGAGAGGAAATATCACTTTATTGCTAAAGTGATGCACACTAGGGACAGAAAAACAAGAAACAAAGTTTGACAAAGAAAAACAGTGAAATGGCAGTCAGCTGAAGCTGGCAGATCTCCAAGAAGTCTGACGTGATGGTCGACAGCGGGAAAAGAACCGAGGAGGGCAGAGGCTGCCCACTCCTAGGATAGACCAATGTATGATGTCAGAGTAGGTGGTCCCCTGGCAGACTGCCAGCTAGAAAATTTTAGTGTGGCCCTAGTGCCTGCCGACTATAGTTCAATACGTGTGACCTGCTGCAAGAGATACCCCCAAAGTCAAACTGAACATTACAGCAAGCTGGCTGGGTTAAGACCAGCAACAACAAATAGATCCCTGACCCTTTCGACCCAGCTGCTGCAAGGTTTAATGAGGTAATGGCAGGGAATACAGTTGAAATAATGGCTCAGATCAGGACAGTGGGAGAAAGTAGTAAACACAGAGCCCTTAACAAAAAGTACCGTCCGCTAAACTGGGAAAGTCAGAGCAGGCCAACATTTTTTTGAAATTGTGGGCGAGGCTTCCAGTGAGAAAGCTACACCAAAAACTGGGGTTAGTTCTATGACTGTTCATGTAGAGAATACAATTAAACAAGATGGGGTGCCCGTTGGTACTGTTATGCCCCATCCCTCAACATGACTCCCCTATGGCAGATACTTCAAGGGAATTTTCTGAACACCCACCCTACAAGAATCACTAACTACTGCCATGCAGGATCCAGCCCAAAGAGTTTCTCAAACCACGTTTCAAACTGTGACCCATTTCACAATGGGGGGAAACCAGCTTCTAGGAACAATGCTATATGACTTTTGTACAAAGGTGGTTTAGAGACTATACGACGTAGGAGTTATATCGACAATTCTACAGAATTGTTTTTCATCTAAATTCTTTGTGCTAATACACATTAGTGACTCAAACTTTGATACAAGTTTTAAGCCTGTGGCTAGAATGGAATGCTTTTGGGACAAATATAATTAACTGAAGGACACAGCCTTATGGTCAACATTTTTGGCAATTCCTTTGACAAAGGCTGCTATAAGGACCATCAATGTGCAATTTAAAAAGCCGTCCCAGTGGCACAGAGGGTTGAGGTGCTGGACACACCTTGTGCCATGCCGATGACCAGAGTTCTGAAGTGACCCCAGGCCACCTCATCAATGTACACTTTCGGTGTATGCCGATGACATACTGCTTCACGTCTCACATCCATCCTCATCGATCACAGCCGCATTTGAGGTTATAGAAGAATTTGGGGAGTTCTCCAATTACAAACTTTCTATCCAAATCAGAAGTAATGCCCCGGAATATGCACATGTTCCCAGCTGAAATCTCCCATTTAGATCTTCGCTGGGTAAAAGACAAAATGAAATACCTAGGGATATACCCATCCTGTTCTGAGTCCACAATGAAGCAGTATAATCTGGACAAAATTCTAACTCACATTAAAACGGACTTAGCCCGTTGGACTCTGCTTCCCCTTTCTCTTTAGTGAAGAATCAGTGTGATAAAAATGAATGTCCTGCCTAGATTATTATATCCTTTACAAATGGCAAATCTTTTTCTCCCAAAACAATGGTTTATACAAGTCCACAGAATGATTTCTAATATTATATGGTGCGGTAAATCACCCAGAAGAGATCTATTCAAATTGCAGAGAAACAGAGGCAGGTGGTCTGCAAATCTCAGACTTTCTTCTCTATTTTTCTACCACCTGTACAATCCTCACACACTGGCTGATGGATAAAACAAATGTGTAACCAAAACAATATTCTCCTTTATGACTACAAGTAGAACAATTCCTTTGTTGGTGCCTTGAGTGCGACCTTAACGCTCTTGTTTATGTGCCTACCAAAAATATCCCTAAGAGTCTCCAGAATACCCCCATTAAGACCACACTTCTAATACACACCCAGATCTGTGACACTTTTCAGACATCATTGAAAAAACAAGCCTAACAACCCATTTTTTACAATCTGAATTTTAAGATTGGAAAACGAACCATTACCCCTCACTTAACACAGAAACAGACTTTGATGGCAGATAAGGACCGCTTGGGCCCACCTAGTCTGCCCATTTCCCTACCTAGAGGATAAGCTGCAGATCCTATTTAACCCACAGCCTAGTTCTTCCTACCCCCCACAAAAATTGCCTTATGTCTGTCTCATGCATTCTTGAATTCTCCCACAGTTTTAGACCCCACAACCTCCTCAGGAAGGTTGTTCCATGCGTCCACCACCCTCTCTGTGAAAAAATACTTCCTCACATTGCCCCTGAGCTGTCCCCCCTCTATCTTCAATTGTGTCCCCTTGTTCTTGCACATCTTTTTCTGAAAGTTGCTACCCTCTTGGACTTTGTTGATTACACTGGGGTACTTAAACATTTCTATCATGTCCCCCCTCTCCTCAAGCGTATACATATTAAGCTCCTTTAGCCTCTCCTCGTATGGCTTCTCTTGCAGACCCTGCACCATTTTAGTTGCCCTCCTCTAAACTGCCTCCATCCTGTCTATGCCTTGCGGAGATGGGGTCTCCAGAACTAGACACATTACTCCAGATGGGGTCTCACCAACTGTCTGTACAGGGGGATAACAACTTCCTGTTTTCTGCTAGTGATGCCTCTCCCTATACATCCCAGTATCCCCCCAGCCCTCCCTACCGCCTTCTCACATTGCTTGCCAACCTTAAGGTCATCTGATATTATTACCCCCAGGTTCCTTTCCATTTTTGCTGTTACTACCTCCCCCCCCTCAATTGTGTAATCTTCCTGGGTTTTTGTTTCCTCAGGTGCATTAGTTTGCACTGAACCAATCTTAGAGTTACTGACTTACTCACTGAACAGAAACTCGTGTCCTTCCAGACAGCATGCGTGAAATTTAACTTACCTACCTCTTTCTGTTTTAAAGGGAAACAATGGAAAAGACAAAGCTTTCCTCAGACACTGCAGAAACTCTCAATTAGTGCTTTCAGACAGTAACAACTTTATTTAATGATTTAGAACAGCTACTCACAACTTTACTTCCTGTTGCTGGCAGCAGCCATTTCATGAGCAGCAGTGAGCTTCCTGAGTTCACTGTATGCTAATATGCCTATTTGACCTCAGCTATTGGTTGGCAGGACATATTAGCATAATGTGAGCTCAGGAAGCTCTCTGTTACTCATAAAATGGTGGCTGCCAGCAATAGAAAGTGAAAGTTGAAGGCCACTGTTTAAATCACTAAAAAATCAATTAGAGCTATTTGTTAAAAAATGTTACCGTCTGAAAGCACTAATCAGGTATTTTTGTAGTGCCTGGGTAAAGCTGTGCCTTTTCCACCGTTTCCCTTTAAATATTTTCAGGTCACGCATATGCTCTCTCAACACTTCAGATCGGGTCTATGGGATCAGAATATGGCTGTGCCAATATTATCAGTCATCTCCAGTTTACCCTCTTATTTTATTTCTTTTTTTACCGGCTTCTAAGGGGTGGTATGGAAGACTTGGAGGGTCCCCCACATTGCATCTGGGATCAGGTGCTACCGTCAATTTCTTCTACACCATGTTTATGGTCCAAGATCTGGTCCCAGCTCTACCAAGACATAAAATGAATCAGATACCGCATTCTACAATTCTGTGTTATACACGATTTGTACTATACACAAGCTAAACTATATAAAATGGTCAAACTTCCTTTCAATCTGTGTTTGAGATGTCAAACACACCCTGGGACATTGTTACAGATCTTATGGGATTGTGAAAAAACTTCACCGCTATGTAAGGCTATTAAAGCCAAAATCGACCCCCTACTAGGTCTTACAGATGCTTTCTGATCAGAAATATGTATACTGGGGGATTATAGTGACTATATAATTGGCAACCAGTGTAAATACATTGCACTGATATCATTATATGCCAAAAAGGTCATTTTAAGGCACTGGCTAGACCAGAATGTTCCCTCTTTTACAGAGTGGTTTAGAGAGATATTGTTTGCTCTTCAAGCAGAGAATACCACTGCCCACATGGCTAAAAGACCACACCACTATCAAAAGGTATGGACAACCTTATACACACTGTTAACCATCAAATAGATGGAAATAGGGAATAGCATATTTTTAAAGAAAAAAGTTAAAAACTTTATTGAAATTGGGACTCAACAATCACAGAGGATATCTAATTGTCTACAGATTAAAGACCTTGCATATGGAAAGGGATGGGGGAAAGAAGAAGAAAATGGTATAGGGAGGGGTGGAAGGAGAGTAGACAAGTAGGTTAACAGTTTTACTGTATACAGTCCTGAGGTGCAGTTCTATGTTTGATTAAGCATGTTGAGAACTACACATGTAAGATATGTCAGTGCTTTACTTTATTGTATAGTGCTTTGTTACATAGCACTCAAAGACCTCTTTGGTATGTTTGGAAAAAAAAAAAAAAAACCTTCCTTCTAATAAAGTTTACTAATTTTGAAAAAAATAAAATCCGTATGCCCAGTTTGATTTTTTTTTTTTTTTAAAGATGCAACCTTACTTACATTCGGCCAGGGTGGTAATACGAAGGGGGGACTTTTATTGCAATAGGGCAGACACTGACAGGGATTTAAAAACAGAAACATTACTATGTGCCACTAATGCTTTAAAGAAGGTAACCATAACTACTGCAAATCTGAAAGCTTTTCTATACGTGTGAACATGCAACAGGAAGGAACAACTTATTTTTCAGGGAATCTATTCTACTCAAATAGATTTTATTTGTGTCTTGTGTCTCAGCCAGTCTTAGTACAAGTAGCTGCCCAAGACACAGAATTTTAAACTGTCTGATCACAGAGCACTGCTAATGAGATTGGGGTTCAGCGCCCATGTGTGTTAAAAAAAAAAAAAAAACGACGATGCCTTAATTCTTCTTTATTGAATAAGATGTCATCGACAAATGGAGGAAAATACGCAGCAAGAACTTCCATCTTGTGTCTCTAGGATGACATTTTATGGTGGGAAGACTAAACAGATTTTTTCTAAGCTTTTTCAAAAATATTCAGGAAGTTGGCCACCTAAGTGTTTCTGAAGTATTTAGGTTTACAGACGCAAGTGCAGAAGTTAATTTCTAAAACTGAAATGTGGGGAGACTATAGGGCACAAATAGGGGTTATTAAAAAGGAATGTGCAAATTTAGTGTAACAGGGCAACATCTCTAAATCAAGAAGCCAACCTTCAACCCTTACAAAGACTGTAAGCAGATAATAGAGAATGTAATTCTTTATATTAGGTTAGAAGATAGATATGTAGAATCCTCACCTGCTGGTACAGTCACGGCCAAAAATATTGGCACCCTTGCACTTTTTCAAATAACTCACAATTTCCCCTAAACATAAGTTGAAATTAACAGTACAGTACAGTACAGTATTTGGTCTCCACAATTCTTTATTTCTCTGTTAATATTACAGAACCTTTGTTTTTGATTCAGAATTTAATATATCCTTTTAAATCAGAAAATGAAAAGAAATGGCATTGACAAAATTATTGACACCCTAGACTTAATATTTAGTAGCATAGCCTTTGGTCAAAACTGCAATCAACCGCTTCCTATAGCCATGGGTGAGCTTCCTGCACCTCTCTACTGGCAGTTTAGCCCACTCTTGTGCAAACTGCTCCAGTTCTCCCAGATTTGAAGGGTGCCTTCTCCCAACTGCTGTTTTCAGATATCTCCACAGATTTTCAATGGGATTTAGATCTGGACTCATTGCTGGCCACTTCAGAACAGTCCAGCGTCTTGTCTTGAACCATTCCTGGGTGCTTTTTGAAGTGTGTTTGAGGTCATTGTCCTGCTGGAAGACCCATGACCTTCGACAGAGACCCAGCTTTCTGACACTGGGTTCAACATTGCGCTCCAAAATGGCCTGGTAATCTCCAGATTTCATGATGCCATGCACGTGTTCAAGGCACCCAGTGCCAGAGGCAGCACAGCAACCCCAAAACATCACTGAACCTCCTCCATGCTTGACTGTAGGGAAGGTGTTCTTTTCTTTGAAGGCTTCATTTTGTTTTCTGTAAACATAGAGATGATGTGCTTTACCAAAAAGCTCTAATTTGGTCTCATCTGTCCACAGGACATTCTCCCAGAAGGATTTTGGCTTGTTCAGGTGTGTTTTGGCAAACCCCAGTCAGGCTTTCTTATGTCTCTCTCTCAGCAGTGGGGTCTTCCTGGGCCTCCTACCATATAACCCCCTTTCACTGAGTTGGCGACGGATGGTGAGAGTTGAAACTGTCGTAACTTGTGTCTGAAGGTCAGCTTGAATCTGTTTGGCAGTTGATCGAGGTGCTTTCTTCACCATTCGAACAATCCTGCGCTGCATTCTTCGATCAAGTTTTCTCTTGCGGCCACATCTAGGGAGGTTGGCTACAGTGCCATGGGCCTTAAACATCCTGATAACATTACGTACAGTGGAAACAGGAACATCAAGGTCTCTGGAGATTGATTTGTAGCCTTGAGATTGTCCATGCTTGGCTACAATCTTCTGTCTGACCTCCTCGGACAATTCTCTGACTGTCTTTCTTTTCTCCATGCTCACTGTGGTACACACAGTGACAAAACTGGAGAATGAGTCCTTTTCTCTATTCAAACTGGTTGAATGAGTGATTTTTATACTGCAGGCACCTGCAACTCACCACAGGTTAGTTCAATTCCAAAGTGAAGGAGAATCACCTGCTTGAAATCTATTTCTAACTACTTCTAAAGGTGCCAATAATTTTGTCCGGGCCATTTAAGGATCTCCGTGTGGAATAAGCTAAGACTTAGTAAATTTTTCTGCTTTTTGTGTTTTATTCCACTGCAAACCAAAGAAATACATATGGGGATACCAAAATATTTAATTTCAACAATTTTCTGGAAGGAATGGTGCATTATTAGAAAAAACTGCAAGGGCGCTAATATTTTTGGCCATGACTGTATGCTGGGAGCAGATTAATTATTTTGCATAAAATCTTGTGGAACTGCTGCAATTCCTTTTCCCACCTCGCATTTTTTTCTGCACTTTGAACTTACCTCAGCCAACTCGACAGGAAGTGGAGGAACCAACAGGCATGATTTTACCCAGGATGAAGTGGGGAAGCTGTGAAGTCTATACAAAATGGAACAGCCCCAGGGATAGATGGTTTGGGCACAGAATCCTACAAAGCTTTTAGTAGTGAATTAACACCAACTTTAACACTAATTTTATTCAGGAAACCAAATCCCTTCCAGAAGCAATGGCAAAAGCAATATTAGTTATTCATAAGAGAGGTAACAGGAGTTGAACAATTGAAGGCCTTTAAGCCTGCTTAACACCGATTTCAAGATCCAAATAAGATCCTAGCAAACAGGCTATCTAGACCAGTGGAGCATTTGATAAGTCCTTATTAATCTTGTTCTATACCTACCAGAAGGATGGAAGATAATTTGATTTTTCTCAGGGAGGTGTTCACGAAAGGGGGAATGGGCATTTTAAGTGGGTATGTGACCAGTTTAGATCAAGAGAAAGCTTTCGACTATCTCTCACACAAATGTGTTAAGGGCCTTTGAAAGTTCCAAAAATGCATCAAGTGGCTAAAGACCTCTTACGCAGAATGCTAATGGGTGGTTTGATCAATGCTGTTACATTAATTAGAGCAAGGATACCTTCGGAGTCCCCTACTGTATGTTTTTAGCATTAAGCATTTACAGAGACATCTAGCAATGAATGAAAGGATAGAACTGTTACACAAGAACTTACCTTAAGTACAGTTGCATAGAAACTTACTGTAACTGTAGATCTTCGAGAGAATCTCTAAGCAGGCCACACCTTACCTAGTGCCCGACAGCCATAGGTCCTAAGGTGTGATCTGCTGCAAGAGATATCCTCGAAGACGACAGAGGTATTGCCACCAGCCTTTGGACTTCAACCTGCAAGAGTGTTGGCCTATGCAGATAATGTTTTAACAGTAGCAACAGAGAAATCAGACACAGCAGTCCTGGAGTAATTAAGCTTGCAAACATATTAGGATAAAAGATTGATTACAATAAAAGTAAAGGGACTATGTTAGGTACAACACGCACACCAGCAGGGGAAGAATGAGCTCAAATAGAAATTTTAAGAGGTGATCTTAAAATTTTAGGAATCACTTTTTGAAACCCAGAACTGAGATGAGCATTTAAATATGACAGAATTAATATCAATGAAATGGAAAGGAACACTTATTTCCAAATGTTTTTGATAAAGTTACTGACAACCACTTGAGCCTTATTTATACTGTCCCTCTTCCTTCAGCATAGGAGGTTACCATATACAGCTTATTTTTTCAGGCCTTGTAGGTAGACTGGTTAAATCCAATTAAGAGAGGTACTGTAACTCAAGTCTATCAAGGGAGGGGGGCTGGACATGATAAACCTTTTAGTTTTACAGTATCTTTAAACAATTTTTGTGTGGCCTTGAGGCCAGGAGGTTCAAGTTTGTATATCAGCTTTGATAAAATGGATGATATCAGGGCTAAGTGCATGGACCTTAGCTAAACCCAGAAAACTGACTCATACAAAACTAACCAGGGAATGCTAGGTTAGCTTTCCAAAAGGTTATGAAATGGGAAATCCTATACGAGTAGGCACAGACATCTTGGAAGGGTCTTTATAAAATTATCATGGATAATTCATATAAAGGAGAGGTCAGCTCCCCGCAGTGTCTAGTGGAGAGCACAGCATTATCGGACAGCTTACTAATGACATAGTACCAGTTTTTGCCTGGGATGTTCTACGGTTCAGTTGCCATGGGAGATTAGGGTTTAAAAATAACCACAAGCATAAACAGAAGAAAGTATGCTGCATCACAAGGAAGTGGAAGACTAGGTTTGCTGACCAAGGCACCTAGCTGCACCTGAGCTCTTTTCTTCCAGGTTGCTTGAAAGGACAGAGCATAAAACCTTACCAGAGCAACAATAAGGACTAAGGCTTCTTTTGGCTAGGCAGGTTTACTGTGTTATTTTTATTTTGTAATCACAGGGATTGTTACTGCTAGTTGCTAATATTTTATTACTTTATTTTTCTCTGATTCAGATTGTTGTTGCTGGGTGCAACTTCTGCTGCATTATTACAGGGTGTGCCTACAGGTGTGTGCTTACAGTTCACTGCTGTAATCTTCTGATTCAATTTGTCTTTTGCAAAGTACATCTTCTGTTACTGCTTTATTTTTCTCTGCAGCAAAGTGTTTCTTACAGGGTACATCTGTGAAATTATTACAGGTGGTACTTCACAGGTTTCAAGGTTTTATCTGTCATTAGGATATGCTTTCAGGGCTCCTGCATTTATTGCAGACATTGTTTCTGCTCTTACCTCCTTGGTTTCTTTCATCCGTGGTTCTTTTTCGGCAGCCAACTACCCCCATCCCCAACCACCCCATACGTCACTCCTTTTATAGGGTAGCACAGTCGTGACATTTCCTGTAGCAAAGCAGGAAGGGGAGGATCAGAGGGGTATCCACACAGCGACCTCATTTACAGGGGCACTAGTAATTTAACTTGTTATAACAAGTTATACATATACAAACAAACAAAACACAAAATCAAGCTTTTGCTTTCAATTTTTTCCTTCTAATTACTCTGACCAGGTGATAAACCCAGAAACTTACCTGGAATGGATATCATTAACTGCAGGTACTGTGGAACACTATTCAGAAGGGCAGTTTTACAGGATTTAGGACACCGTCATACATGCTGGGCCATTGGAAATCTAAGGGCTCAGCTCCAGGCAGCATGGGCAGAGATTGTGCACCTCAAATTGCATACTCAAGAGGAAATATTTTATAAAAACCGCCTGCCATTTCCCCAACATCCAACAGAAGCACCTCGACCGCAGAAGGCAGCTGGTCTGGGAGGTTGGCAAGTGGTTAGGAGGGGCAAATCAGGTGCCCCATCACTTGGTGCTCTCAAACATATCACCTCCACAAACCATATAAAAATTGCAAACAGGTACCTGCCTCTATCTTCGAAATCAAACAAAAGGGGCAGAGACGCCGGCCCGGTGGCACTGAGGCACTGGATGCCCTACCTCATACCATGCCAGTTAACAGTGTTCGGGAACAAGCACGGGTCACCGGGAAGCAGAAGGATAGAGCACCCTACAGCTGCTCTACATCTCCAGGGGGTTAACTGCAGACTCCCGCTGCAGTGCTGCCACCTAGGGAAGCCCGGGTAGACGGTGCGGTAAGGTGGAGAGCAGTAAGGGTATTGGGTAGATGTTGGCAGAGGGGTGGAGCAGGAGGTACGTCTCAGCATGCCTCCTAGCTCACAGACCCTCACTGCCCGATGTTGGGGGGCTGGGAAAAAAAACACCTCGGTCCCTCCTAGGCAACAATACCTCTCTGGGGACTCCTCCAGGTCAGTGGGGCAGACTCCGCTGTAGCCCTGCGCCGCAGCCACACACACACGCACACCACACACACACACATATGTTGGTTTGGGGAGGTATGATGGGGGATCCCCTCCAACCTTTGCCGGGGGGTATACCGGGAATCTTCAGGTGTGCGTGTGTGTGTGTGTGTGTGTGTGTGGAACCAGGGGCACTCTAGGGACAGACCATGATGGGACTGGAGGTCCACAGACAGAGGATGTCTGAGGGAGGGAGGAGGCAGATTGGGAGCATAAATACAAGGTCAAAAAAAAAAAAAAAAAAAGGGCAGAGGACACTGCAGGGCAGGAGCTAGCACAACAAAACTCACCCAAAACAGGAACCAAAGCAAAAAGGAAATCCAAAAAACTTTTGATTGTAGGAGACTCCATGATTCGGGGAGTTGATACTTATCTCCAGCCAGGGGTAATGGTCAGAAGTCTCCCAGGTACATCAGCATGGAGAGAGACTGATCGCATTGCTAAAACTGTTCAGGAAGCAGGAGAAAACATTGATGTCCTGGTACACATAGGGACTAATGATCTCGCCAGCCGGTCAGTTGTGGAGACCAAGGAACACCTTACCAGGCTGGGTGACAAAATGCAGCATCATCCATTTCATCCAGCATCTCCTTCTCTGAGATCTTGCCAGTCTGAGAGAGGGGGACAGATGGACGGAAGGTCAGAGAAGGGGAGAGAGGGGAGCTAAACATGCGGCTCAAGGGCTGATGCCAGGAAAAAGGACACAAATTTGTAGGTAACTGGCAACAGTTTTGGGAGCGAAAGTTCTTTAAATTCGATGGACTGCATCTGACTAAGGAAGGAGTCGGTGCATTGGGACAGAAGTTTGATGTCTTTGCAGAATATTTAAACTAGCAAATTGGGAGAGGGGTGCAGCACCCGAAACGAATAGGAAGAACACCCCTCCCCCCTCAGCTAGTGGTCAAACAGGAGTTCAGCATGTTTGTAGTTCATTGTGTTAGTGAGAAAAGGAAGTGCAAAAGAAGAAGGAAACCACTTTGGTTCTAAAGGGACTAGGGTAGTGAGGGCCCCTTGGAAGGACGCAGCCCTCCTGACTCGACTTGTCGGCGCCCCAAGCACCCAGGTACAGAATCTAAGGGAGGCTCAGCGTGGATTGTGGTGCCATTTTCAAATTGCCTCCAGCTCATCTCAGTCTTTGCGTGTGCATGTGTTGAATTTGAAATGCTGATTTGAAATATAAATGTCGGCGTAGGTGTGCCGATTGTTTTTCTCACTACTATTTTTACCCTACTGCTCTTGTAACTGATTCGGAGCTTTAATTTATAACAGCATTCACCCCCCAGCTAGAATGTAAAACGCTCAGGAGCTTTTAGGAACTGAATCATTTATGGGGCCGGAGTGTTTCTAGCAATGTATTTAAATTGCCTCCTACAGTCTTAACCTGTTCCGTCTGCATTTGGTGCAAGTTGTGTCCTTTAAGGGCCGTAAAAGCTGTATATGACACTGTTGCCATCTCTTGCCAGTGCCGTTTTGTCCTTTCTGCAGCGGAGGACTAATTAGCCTAATTTAAAAAAGGAAAAAAAAACACATTTAAGCATTTTAATGTCCCTCAAGCAATTTGGCAATCTACCACGCGGTCGCCTGAGCCCTCAGCTCCCCGCGATCAGGAAACCATATGTCCTAGTGGCACAAACTCCCCGAATGTAAATGCATAGTCTAGAAATCTGCCCTGCACCATTAATTTAGCAATCTACCCTGCAACAATAATTTTTGTCTCTTACCTGGATCGTTTCTTTACTCCTCCCACTGCAGACCCTATTAAAAAACCCTCTTCTTTCCACAGATGCTGGGACTAGGGTAGTGAGAGCCCCTTGGAAGGACGCAGCCCTCCCCTGACTCGACTCGTCGGCGGCACCCCCCCCCCCCAAAGCACCCAGGTACAGAATCCAAGGGAGGCTCAGCGTGGACTGTGGCGCCATTTTCAAACTGCCTCCAGCTCATCTCAGTCTTTGCGTGGTTTTGCCCCGCCGGCCGCTGTGCGCTGGCTCCCCACCACCGCCCTTGGTGAACTCCTCCACTTATAGGAGTTGTCACATGACTCTCAACCTATCAGTCCATTTTCCCATTTGCAGCTTATCAGCTGTGGCCACCAGAGGGCTCCTGCCTAATTATTCCCTGCTACAAAACATCTATGTCCAGGATGTTGCTGTTCACTGCCATCGTGTGCCTCTCTATGGCCTCCTAACCACCTTACCACCAGCCTACCCTCCATTTATGCCCCCACCTGCCTTGCCCCTTGCTAATTCCACAGCTTTCTCTCTCTCTCTGTATCACACCTGCTCCTGAGTCGGTTCACGCCCACTATGGGCTTATCAGTGCCACAATCCTACCCCCCATTTCATCCAGGGCTCTTGTCTTACATACCCCAGCCCTTCGGCATCCACCTGGCACCTCTTCTCAACTTAAACCAATTACATGCATAAATCAAGCCAGGACAAAAACATTGCATTTTTTGCACTTCTCCTGCTCCTGTCTGGGGACATAGAGGTCAATCCAGGACCCAGCATGTCACATACCCACACCCCCTCTGCTCTCCCCAAAGGCCTAAGGATACTGCATCTCAATGTCTGCAGTCTGCTATCCAAAATCTCATTATTACAACCCATCACTATAACTCTGCGCCCTGATATTCTGGTCATCTCTGAAGCTTGGCTAAAGCCACACCATACTGATGCCGAAGTTTCCATACCAGGATACTCAAATCATCAGACATGATAGACAAGGAAACCGGAGAGGCGGAGGGATGGCTATGTACATAGCCAACAGTCGCCAGTTCACGCCTGTGATCATACCCTCTCTCCCTTCAAACATCGACTCGCTAATGATTACAGTGGCGCTCCCTTATTCCACCCCTGTGCACATGGCAGGCACATAATGCCCCCCATGCACACCCACTGATATTCTCTCACATCTAGCCACCTTACAGTCCTTAGCCACGGGTGGGGAGCTTCATGCCACAGGAGACTAATGTTAATTGGTTAGGAACCGAAAAATCCCTCCTCAAAACCAAAATAAAGGCCCTAAACCTCACCCAACTCATTAAAGAGCCCACCAGACTTAATCATAAATCCAACAACCACTCCCTTCTGGACTGGGCCCTCACCTCGCACCCACACCGAATTCTGAACGCAGGCCTTCTTCCAGATTCATTAAGTGACCACCACATGACCTACCTGATCAGGAAGGTACATAGTCCCCCAGCCCCACCCCCTAAAACTCTACAGACCAGGTCCTATAACTCCCTAAATCTAGACTCTCTCCTTGCAGACTTGAGCCAGGTAAACTGGTCCTGCATCACCGAAGCTTCCACCATTGACATTGCATAGGACGCTTTTCAAACTAGGTTCCTGGAAGTATGGGACAAGCACGCACCTCTGCGTACTAAAAGGCTCAGAGGGGCTCATCTCCCATAGATCTCAGCTGATATAATAAAAAACTGCCATTCCAGGGACCGCGCATGGAAAACTTACAAGAAATTAGGCACCCAGGCCTCCCTTACTGACTATAGATCACTGCTCAATGTTTGCACGAACACCATCCGCCAAGCTAAAAAGCTATTTCCCATCGCTTCAGTGCCAACCAAACCATCTGACCAATTTCTGGAAAACCCTCAAATCCTGCTCCCCCAAACACAGCCACCTCCCCAACCCTATCAGATCAGGCACCCACATCTCTGACCCCATCCGTAGCCAAAGTTTTTAACACCCATTTCGCCAGCTGCGCAGACAAACTCCTAGCCTCCCTCAACCTCAGGCACACCCCAAGCACCCCCCAGTTCCTCCACACCCCTTTCACACCCCCACCAGTCCTGCCATTCTCTTTCCAATCGGTTTCCCCAGCAGATATCCTCCGCTCCCTACGGTCTCTGAACCCAAATAAAGGCAAATACCAGACGTCCCTCGATGCCAAAATGTTATTCTTGTCTCCCCCAGCCATAGCTACCCCCCCTAGCTGCTCTTCTTAACCTCTCCTTTACACTGGGCAAACTACCTGCGGCATGGAAAACGGCCATGGTCATTCCACTCCCAAAAGGCGGTGACCCCTCTTCACCAGGTAACTACAGACCCATTTCCCTTCTCCCCATTCTAGCCAAGCTACAGGAGCAAGCTGTCATTTCCCAACTGTCTCCACACTTAGATGCCTCCTCCTTTTTTACGCCTTACCAATCTGGCTTCCGCAAAAATCACTCTACTATCACCTCCCTGCTTCGAGTCTCTGGGGACATTCTCACCAGCATTGACAAAGGTAATATCACCTTGGCTATCTTTATTGACTTAGCAAAGGCCTTCGATACCATCTCACATCCACTGCTTCTCACCAAGCTTAGCGAAGCTGGGCTCGCTCCCCCAGCGATAGAGTGGTTCAAGGACTACCTGGTGGGCAGAATGCAAGCGGTCCGAATCGCATCACATACCTCAAACCCCCTTCCTGTCACATCAGGTGTCCTCCAGGGCCCAGTCCTTGGTCCCTTACTATTCTCCATTTTTATAAATGACCTTCCCTCTGTTTGCTCTCATTCCTCCATTCAAATGTATGTGGACGATACAGTCCTGTACACCTCCGGCCCCACTACAAACAGTGTGGCATCTCTCCTACAGGAGGACTTCACTGCCATCCAGCATTGGTTTAGGACGAACCAGTTGTTTCTAAACCCAATAAAATCTGTGTCAGTCACATTTGACTCCCAACAAATACTCTCCTGCCAACCCCCCTGCCCTCCGTTCGTAACCCAGGACGGGTCTACCTTGGAGCAATGCACTCGCTATAGATACCTAGGCATCTGGCTGGATCAGCACCTAGATTTTGCCTCGCACATTGAATCCCTGCACAAGAGGCTACCACCAAAACTGGGAGCACTCTTTCGTAACAAAAACTGCCTTCCCACCCAAGCGAAGCATGCCATAGTCCAAAAAATGGTTCTCCCCGTTCTTGATTATGGTGACGTCGTATACTCGATCGCTCCTGCGACTGCCCTGGCCTCCCTTGACACCTTATTCCACTCCTTCTGTTGTTTCATCCTTGACTGCCCACAATCCACCCACCACTGCACCTTATACAGCTCCTTAACCTGCCATCCTCCACGATGCGGACAGTTAATAAACTGCGCCAGGTTCGCTGCCAAATACTGGTCTCTCTCTCTCTCCCTCCCTACCTGGCATCTACCCTCTCCCAACAATCGCCTTCGACATACTCCCTAAGTGGTATGGACCCAGGACTTCTCCACATCCCATTTATGCACACTACCAAGGGACAGGCAGCTTTTAGCAACAGAATTCCACAGCTCTGGAACGCCCTACCTGCTCCCATAAGACATGCACAAAAGCCCTATCATCGATCCCAACTACTCAAGGCACATTTCTCCTCCAGCTGCTCCTGTTTAATTTAAGCAATTTCTGATTCCGGAATGTGTTGTGCTACTCCCTGACTCTAGCCTCCATGTGTACACTTTTTATGTAATATGTATTCTAAATTACTACTGTTATACATGAACTTTGTAATCTGCACCGGGCCTCGGCCCCCAGGTCGCATCTGGAATCGAGCATGTGTGTTCAGTATGCCTTCCTGGTAAATCTCGTAAATAAATACATAAATAAATAAAACACAGTAGCAGAAAAGGTCACAAAGCACATTTTGACCTGGAAGGACACCACTTTATTCAGTTGTGAGCTGTGTGGGAAATTCTATATTGCACTTCATATCTGCAACAACGTGCACTTTTGCTCAATTCTGTGGGAGGTGAAACTAATTACCTCTGGTAATTGCTTTTTATTTACATATTTATTTAGTGTTTAACCAAGGAGGGGCTTGCAAACTCTTGTTTATCTTGTGAGTAACTTCAGAAGGATTTAAATACTGCATTTGGGTAGACCCCTGGAGGCAGCTAGATTGTCTACTAGGGATTTTCTGGCAGTTAAACTATTTTTAAATAAATTACAGGTGGCTGAGGAGTTGAAACAGGTGCTTGCAAACTCTGCTTATCTTGGAAGTAACTTCACAAGTGTTTGAATACTGCATTTTGGTTGTCCCTTGGGGTAGCTGAATTGACTACTAGGATTTTGGGACAGAAACTATTTTTAAATAATGTACTGGTGAGTAAGATTTTTTGATAGTTGAACTATCTTTAAATAAGTTATTGGAGGTTAGTTAAATTACTATAAAGGGCACCAGGGTGGTGCAGCAGTGGTGTATTTGATTGTTTCTAACAGTCACCTGTGGTTGTGGACTACCCCCCCCCAGCGTGGCATCTCCTTTATAGTGAAAGTTCTGACATCACTTCCTCAACAGGTCTTTGGGCAGAACATTTAATTTTCTTAAAAACCCATCACAGTGCTTAAAGGGTAAGTACACACCACCAAAACAAAAATACATACATTACATATTGTATATTATAAGGGAGAGGGACACGTGGGGAGTGGTGCAATGCACTGGCTGTGGGGCAGCAGTTTTCTGGAAGACATTCTAAAAACTGCGTTGCTGTCCTGTTTGCAGGCAACTGTCAGCTCTGAGGGAGGAGACTACCCACTTCCAGGCTGAACTGGCAAGGACTAAGGAGGCCTCCCCCACCCAAAGAGCACCACTGCCTCAGAGGTTGCAAAGTATGAAGAGCAGTTGGACCACAGTGGGTTCTGGGAGGGTACGTGTGGTGGAACAGAGGCGAAGCCCCCTAGTTGTACCTCTGCACAAATCATACACCAGTCTGGCAGAGCAAGGTTCCCCTATGATGGCACCCTCAGTGGAGGACAAGAATGCTGAGGACATCCACAAGGAAGACTGACAAAAGGGTGGCAAGGGACACCACAGGGGAAGGAAACAGCTTCTGATAGGGGACTCAATTGTTGGGGGGGGGGGTAGACCTGGGGAAGGGATAGGAGAAGGAAGTAAGGTGTCTGCCTGGTGCCATGACTTGGAGGGACAAGAAGCGAATCCTCAGGTTTGCAGAAGCAGCATCACAGGAGAGGGAACTAGATATTGTCCACCTTGGGACAAAATGACCTAGCTAGGCATGGAATCAGTGCAGTGCAGGATGAATTTGTAGAGTTGGGAAGGGGCCTCAGACAGGTAGCAAGCACTGTTACCTTTTCTGAGGTGATGCCAGTCCATGGCAGGGGTGAGGCTAGGGTACTGCACACCATGCAATTTAATGAATGGTTGCAAAACTCAGGGCTTTGGCTTCATTGGGGACTGGGGGTACACCTGGAGAGATAAAGGTCCATACTGGCACGATGGTCTACATCTGTCCACGAAGGGAACCAAGCTCCTAAGTGACAGGTTTAAATGCTTCCTTGGCAAGCTTTTAAACTAGCCAAGGGGGAAGGTGCTGATAAGGGGCAGGAAATTTCAATCCTCCCCAACAAAACATGGCAGGTAGTAAGGTAAACACCGGAAAAGCTGAGAGCTCAACAGAGGCAGGACAGGGTAAATGGAAAATAGACAAGGGCAAAAAGAGCAGAGGATGGGGGAGGATAAAGCCAACATTAAATGGAGGGCAATGAGTACCAATGCCCATAGTCTGGGAAACAAGCTTCCTGAGCTAGTAGCCCTGATGGAAGATGAACAACTGGATACTGTGGCAGTCATGGAAACATGGTACACGAAGAAATACAGGCTCTAGGAATGGTATAGGTTGTTCATCCACACAACCCACCCGACCTCCCTGGCTTTGACACACAACGTGGCTTCCAGCGGGCTAGATCTGGCGTCATGGGGCGGACCCGAGAGTTTTACCACCCAGGTGGGTGGGAGGAGCCAGCTTGAAGACCTACCGGCAAGATTTAAAATGGCAAGGAACCTGCCAATAAGTGTGGATGAACATATACCATTCCTAGAACTCCTGTTACAGGTGAGTAACCTGTATTTCTAGGGACATGGATATGTTGTTCAATCCACACTTATTGGCAGACTCCTAGCAGTTCTCCGGGAGGAGGGAGGCAAGGCACACACCCCAGATACTTACTTGGGAAATAGAGACTGGAGAACCGAGGCCCCAAAACCAGCATCCCGGCGTGACTCAAGGTCGATGAGGTAGTGGGTAATAAAGGTATGTGCCGACTTCCAGGTAGCAGTCCTGCAGATTGACTGGATAGGGACATCCCTGGAAGCAGCTACCGATGCAGCGGTATGGTGGGTAGAATGAGCCCTTATCCCTCTGGAAGGCTCCATGCCCGCCAACCTATAGCAGAGCTCTATGCAGGAGGTGACCCACCTGCTTATCGTCTGCTTGACTGCAGGTCTGCCAGGTGCGGCTTCAGTGTAGGTGACAAACAGCTGGCGAACCTCTCCCCGAACTTCAGCCATCCGCTCCTTATAAGCAGCGAGCGCTCATCTAGGGTCCAAAGTATGGAGCTCATATTCGGCCTCTGAGGTGTGATTGGGTAGAACACCGCAGAGTCAACACCTGGTTAAGGTGAAACTCCAACATCACCTTCGAAGGAATTTAAGGTGGGGGCACAGGACAACCTTGTCCCTGTGGAAGACCAGATAAGGAGACTCTATGGAAAGCGCTTGGAGCTCTCCCATCCTTCTGGCTGACGGATAGCCACCAAGAAGGCGGTCTTCCATGACAGGTGGGAAATATCGCACCTGTGCATCGGGTTCGAATGGCTTGCCCATGAGCTTGGCCATACCAGCAGTAGATCCCACGGAGGTGGAGGTTCTCGCACCGGAGGGGAAATATGGTCAAGGCCTTGGAAAAAGCGCCCGACCACCTTCTCCTGCGCCACCGACTGCTTCCCGGCCCGCGCCCGGTAAGCAGAGATGGCTGCCAGGTGCACCTGAAGCCCTTGCTGAGAAAGGGACCACAGGTAGTCCAGAATGCTTGCCAAGGGACAGGCGGAAGGGTCCAAGCCCTTCCCCTGACACCAAATGGAGAATCTCTTCCATTTGAAGGCGTAGCATTTCCTGGCCGACTCCTTACAGGATGCCTCAACGACGTTGAGGACCTCGTCGGAAAGACCCAAGGCCTGGAACTCTAGCCGCTCAGGAACCAGGCTGTCAGGTGCAGGAATTGAAGGTCCGGATGGAATATCTTCCCCTGGTTGACTGAGATCAGGTCCAGGCGGGCTGGAAGCCGCCTTGGGAGCCTGGCGCTGAGGCGGAGGAGATCTGGATACCAGATCTGGGGGGGCCAGTCTGGGGCTACCAGAATCACCTGCACCTTGTCTCTCCTCGCCTTGAGAAGCACCTTGTGGATCAAGGGAAATGGGGGAAAGGCAAAGAAGAGGCCCAGGATCCATGGCCTCCAGAAGGCATCCCTCTGCAGCGAGCCCTGCTGAGGAGGGCGGGCATGGAACAGACTCAGCTTTGCATTCTCCTTGGAGGCAAACAGGTCCACCTGAGGCGTGCCCCAGTGGGAAAACAGATCTTGTACTACCTCCGGCAGGAGAGACCACTCATGAGACGCAGCCCCTATCCGGCTTAGGGCATCGGCCAGGGTGTTGGAGGCTCCTGCCACGTGAATGGCTAGGAGATCCGCCTCCAGGCTGCGCACGAGGGACCATATTGTGGAGAGCCTTGTAACAGCATGGAGGGGCGCCCCGCCTGGCGGTTCAGATAGTACATGGTTGTGGTATTGTCCGCCTGGACCTGAACCACTTGACCCGAGAAACGGAGTGAAGGCGGTGAGAGCTAGGTGGACCGCCAGAGCTCCAGCAGGTTGATATGGCATCGGGACTCCCGAGGGAACCAGAGGCCGTGTGCTCGGTGCTCCCCCAGATGGGCACCCCAATCCATCAGAGATGCATCGGTCGACAGAGAGACCATCGGCTCGGGGCGGACAAACAGGATGCCCTCCTGCAGATGTGCCGGAACGATCCACCACTGGAGAGCGTTCCACATCTCCTGGGTCACTGTCATGGGCTGGTCCAACGGACTGCAGTGTTGTGACCACTGGCTGGCCAGTCCCTATTGAAGGGGATGCATGTACCAACGGGCCCAATGGACCACGCTGGTGCAGACCACCATGAGGCCCAGGAGGCACAGGAAGTCCTGGGCAGGGCTTGATTGCCCAACCAGAAATGACTGGGCAAAGGAGGAAAGAACCACGGCCCTGTCCGCCGGGAGCTGAGCTCTGGCTCGAAGAGAGTCGAGCTCTGCCCCGATGAAGAGCATCACCTGCCTCGGCACGAGTTCCGACTTGGCCTCGTTGATGAGGAGGCCAATTTGAGAGCAAACCTGGAGGGCCAGATCTCGACCGCTCTGCCTCCACTCTGGAGGGGCTGCAATCAGCCAGTCGTCCAGGTAGGGTACACCTGACCCTTCGGTGCCGAGGAATGCTGTCACCACTGCCATGCATTTGGTGAAGACCCTGGGAGTTAGGGAGAGCCCGAAAGGCATGGCCCGGAACTCGTTAAGGGATCCCTCCGCTCTGAAGCGGAGGAACCTCTGATGAGACGGACGGATTGGGACGTGAAAAACGTGTCCTGGAGGTCCAGGGAACAGAACCACATGCCTCGTTCCAAGGATGGGATTATCTGAGCCAAAGTTACCATCCTGAAGGTCCGAGACCTTAGAACCTGTTCAGGTCGTACAGGTCGAGAATGGGGCGCCAACCCCCTGTCCGTTTTGGGACCAGAAAATACCTGGACACAAACCCCGGGTCTGGAGGAGGATCCGCCACCTTCTTGATCACCTCTTTTTCGAGGAGCAGGGCAATATCGGCTCGGCGGGCCGACAGCAAGGCTGCGGAACCCATGGCCCCCTGAGGGGCAACGGCTCGAAAGGGTGGAGCCTGCTTGAACTCCAGAGGCAGGCCTTTTCCTACCACCTCCAACACCCAGCAGTCTGTGGTGATAGCGGACCAGGCAGAAAGGAAGTGGCGGAGCTGTCCCCCCACGGGGGAAACCCAGGGGAGAGTGACAAGGCTGGGAGCGGCACCCCTCAACCCGTCACTGGGCAGGCTTGGAGGAGGAACCGGCTGAGGGACCTCCTGGGCCTTAACCTCCTTGCTTACTGTTGGAGGAAGCCGCCGGCTTGGGTTTGGGATGCTAAGCGAGAGCCTGCTGGCCCTGTTGCTGGTGCTGCTGGGCCAGTTGAGATACAGGGGCCGAAGCACGAAAGGACTTCTGCTGTTGCCGACGGCGGCCTTTGTCCCTCTGAGCGGAGGTGACAGAGTCCAGGGTGGCACTGGACTTTTCGATCCGCTGGAAGTGTCCCTCCACTCCAGGGCCGAAGAGGTCAGTCCCCAAGAAGGGGACATCCGCCAACTTGTGCTGGGTATCCGCCGTGAAGGTGGATATCCTCAGCCACGCCCTGCGGCACATGGCCACCGCAGCCGCTACTGACCTGGCACAGGAAGAAAAAATTACTCACCTTAGTAATGTTTCTTCTAATGGAGTCTTGCTATATTCTGACATATGCAGTGAGTCCCAACCTTAGAACTGCCCCGGAGATGAAAGAGTTAACTTTCCATGCCAGGCACAGAACACTGAGCTCGAGCTTGGTTGAGACACTGTTGTTCTTCAAACTCAAACAGTCAGATCTTTACGAGCTAAACTCACTAAGGTCCTGTGTGGAAGCTGTAAACCTACACTAGCCAACTGGCTACTAAACATAAAACATTTTTTGGTCCCAACACAAAAACTCAAGTCAGGAGACCCAAAAATGAAAACACAACACACACTCACCCCAAAAAGAAGGGGTGAAACAAAAAGGTGGGCACCTACTAAGTGCCAATGATTGCACTGCCCACCCACATCCCAAAAACAGAGGTTCTGAGAGGGGCAGGCTGGGGAGAGTGTAGGTCAGAATATAGCAAGACTCCATTAGGAGAAACAACATTACTAAGGTGAGTAATTTTTCTTCAAACAACATGAAGTCTTGCTATATTCTGACATATGCAGACTACAAAGCAGTACCTCCATGGAGGAGGGACAGAACCTACTTAGAAATAGGCTCTGAAGAAACCGAGCATCACTCCTAGCCTGGATGTCCAGGGAGTAATGCTTGGAAAAGTGTGAACTGTTTTCCAGGTAGCTGTTTGACACATCTCTAGAATAGGGATGTCCCTAGCAGCAGCCAGGGAAGCAGCTGTACCTCTGGTAGAGTGAGCCCTCAGGCCTGAGGGGGAACTCACCCAATTTTTCATAGCAAAATTGATACAAGAGACAATCCACCTGGCAATGGATCTTTAGTGGCAGGTTTCCTTTACCAACCTCACCATAAGTGAGGAACAGTTGAGGAGTCAAACCCAGGACCCTTGGTACGCCTATGTAGTAACTAAGGGCTCTTTTCACATCTAGACTGTGCAGTCTCTCTCGCCAGAGGAGGAATGGTCAGTGAAGTACACTGAAGAGACAGATTGATTAAGGTGGAAATCTGAAACCACCTTAGGCAAGAACTTCCTGTTAGTCCTGAGGACCACCTTATCTCTATGAAAGCAGATAAAATCAGGCTCCACTGACAAGGCTTGTAATTCACTTATGCGTCTGGCAGAAGTGATGGCTACCAGAAACAGTCTTCCAAGTTAAGTACTTAAGCTCTGCTGAAGATAAAGGCTCAAAGGGGGGTTGCATAAGCTGAGGTCCCAGGCAGGGGCAGGGTCCCTGAATGGAGGGATGGTGTGAAGCAATCCCTTGAAAAACTTGGAGAAAACAGGGTGAGCTGAGAGAGAACAGGGCTTACCTGCTGAAATAAAAGCAGACAGCTGCCAAATGCACTTTCAGTGTAGCTGGTCTCAGCCCAAGCTATTTAAGTGAACCATAATCAAGGACTGTGGGCAGATCAGCAGATTCTGGGAAATATGCTTCCCAGAGCACCATATGGAAAATCTTTTCCATTTAGAATTATAAGTAGCCCTGGTAGAAGGTTTTCTAGAAGTTTTCAGGATATCCATTACACCCTGGAGAGGTGTGTTAGCAAACTAACTCTTCAAGAACCACGCCTTGAGATTGAGAGATTTGAGGTTCGGGTACCAAACCCTCCCCTGAGCACAGGTTAACAGGTTGTAATTCCTGGGAAGACACAGGGGAAGATGGATTGCTAAGGACAGTAGGAGTGGATACCAGGGCTGTCTGGCCCAGTGTGGCACAATCAGGATCATCTTGCAAGGTTGAGATCTGATTTTGACTAGCATTTTGAACAGGAGAGGGAAGGGGGAAAAGCAAAGAGAAACTTCCCTTCCCAATTGAGAACTAAGGCATCCAGGGGGATTGAGCCCAGCACTGGGAGTCTGCAGCAAAAAAGGGGAAGTTGGTGATTGTCTGGGGCTACAAAAAGATCTATCTGTGGGGTGCCCCATCTGGAAAATATCACCTCTAAGACCAGGGGATCCAGTGACGATTCGTGATGGCCCTGGGAAATCCTGCTGAGAGCATCTGCCAGGACATTGTCCTTTCCTGGGAGGTGAACTGCTGTGAGGGAGGTGTTCAGGGAGTAAGCCAGAGACCACAATGTCATTGCTTCGGTGCACAAGGCCATAGACCGAGTGCCTCTTGCTTGTTGATGTACCACATTGTGGTGGTGTTGTCTGTTCTGACCTGTACAACTTTGTTCTGAACAGATCTGGAAAAAGCTTGAAGTGCTAGAAATACTGCTCTGAGTTCCAACAGATTGATATGGAGCAGAGATTCCTGAGGGGACCACAACCCCTGGGTGGTGAGGTCGCCCATGTGAGCCCCCCACCCCAAGAGGGAGGCATCTGTAGTAAGGATTAAGGAGTGAGACTGAGTGACAAAGGGAACCCCTTGTCTCAAATTGCTCTGATCCTGCCACCACTGTAGGGCCTGGATCAGGGTTCGAGTTACTGGGATCAATTTGGTCAGAAGGGTCCTTCCTTTGAAACTAAAAGGCTCTCAAATGGAACTGAATGTCCCTCATCTGAAATATTGCTCCCTGCACTACTGCTGTAGAAGCAGCCATGTGCCCCAGGAGCTGTAGAAAATGCCTTGCTGGTTGAGACACCTGCAGGGTGAATGAGGAGGCCAGAGAGACCAGGGTCCTTGCCCTGTCCAGGGGAAGGAAGGCTCTGGCCTTCTCTGTGTCTAGCTCTGCGCCTATGAAGGTGAGGAGCTGGACAGGCTCTAGAATTGACAGAGATTTAGAAGGAAACCCAAAGAAGTGAGAAGTTGCTGAGTTACCTGTAAGTGTAACTTGACTTGATCTGGGGACTGACCTACTATGAGCCAGTCGTCCAGGTAAGGGAAGATGGCAATTTTCTGCCTTCTTAGAGAAACAACTACTACTGCCAGGCATTTTGTGAATACCCTTGGAGCAGAGGTGAGGCCAACGGGCATTGCTCTGAACTGGTAATGGCAGCTCGAACCTAAGGTACTTTCGATGGGAGCTTCTAATGAGAATATGGAAGTAGGCATCCTTGAGGTCCAGGGACACTAGCCAGTCCCCTGGCCTTAGAGAGGGTAGAATAATTCCCAGAGTCACCATTTTGAATTTTGGTTTTAAAAGGTGCTTGTTTAGGTATCTGAGATCCAGGATGGGCCGCCATTCTCCTGTCTCTTTTGGGGTAAGAAAGTACCTGGAATACAATCCTTTGCCCCGGTGTAGGGGTGGAACCCTTTCCACAGCTCTGAGAGCTAGGAGGGAAGAGACCTCTGCCTCTAAGGCAAGTGCCTCTGATGGATTTGCAGGTGGAAAGGATCTGGTTCTCATCTTTGGAAACTTTTTGAAGCTGAGAACCAGTCCCTGGCTTACTAATTCCAGGACCCATTTGTCTGACGTCAGAGACTCCCAGTCCTGGACAAAGTAAACCGGCCTGCCTGCTACAGGTAGCTGAGAATCAGCCCTGGCAACCCCAACAAAGTGCCTGCTTGGCAGGGGCTTTGGGCTGGGGGGTGAAAGCAGGCCTGCTTGTACCCCGTCTGCCTCTCCCTCTAAAGAACCCCTCTGGGCATAAGCAGAAGAGGAGGCCTGGGCTTGGTGAAAAGGCCTGCCCCTGCCCCTGGGAAGCTGTCTGAGGAGTGGCCTGCTTTTCCTTGGCCTGTGCACTCTTATAGGTGGTCCTATACTCAACCATTTTCTTCATGTAATTCTCTGTCTGCTCCCCAAACAGAAAATTACCCACAACAGGAAAATACATGGCCTTAGTCTGGGTATCCTGTGACAGACTAGTACATCTGAGCCAAGCCATTCTGCGAAGTGCCACAGATGTAGCCATGACTCTTGATGACACATCATTAGTGTCCACTGCAGCATGGAATTGCACCTTGGATGCCTCAATACCATCAGCAGCCACCTGCTCCAGCTCCTTGGCAAGCTGGCCAGGGACCTGTTTTGCTAAAGCCATAACAGTGTCCCATCTGGACTTCTGATATCTAGCCACATAAGCCATATAATTTGCCTGTCTGAGTCCCAAGGATGCTGCCATGTACTGTTTCTTTGCCATGGCATCAGTCCTCCTGGAGTCCTTTTCTGGGGGGTGTGAAGCCAAGGGAATATTTGCCTTGTCACAGGCTGCAGCCTGCACTACCCCAACATGGCTGCATTGTTGTGTAAGGAACTCCATATCAGAGCCTGACAACGTGTACCTCTTGTCCATTCTCTTATCCACAGGAGGTATAGTGCGAGGAGTTTTTAGAATTTTAAAAAAGTCTGTTCCCAAAAGATTTATGCAAAGGAATAGACAGCCTCCTAGACTCTGGGATATCCATCATTTCTACATAGTCAGGCTCCTCTTGATCATCCACAGCTTCCTCCATAGGGAGTTGGAGGGTTTCAGCAACTTTTTTTTTTATAAAACATAAAATGAGAAGGGGACTCAGAAAGCCTAGGAGGAGACACTCCTGAAGGTCTGTCTGGGGAGATGTCCAGGTCAATGGGCACATCCAGACTTTCAAATCCACATTCACTCTCCTCATACCTCTTCCCCTTCCTCCGGTTCATAATATTCCTCTAAATCATACTCCTGAACCGTGGAACCGGCCGAACCAGCCGCCTACTCGATCGGTGCCGGTTCAGTTCGGAACCGGGAAAGCGACTGACAATTTTTGATCACTTTGGCTAGTTCTTCAGCTGTTGAAAGGAAAGTTTGGCTCACACCAGCTGATTTCCTAGTCCTTTTGGTTGGAACTGACTCCTCAGAGTCGGATCTCCTTTTGCCCGAAGAAGTCTCGCCCTGGTCAGAGGGCACTCTACCTGGTTCGGTTTGAACCGAAACGGGCTAGCCATCCGGTTCAGCGGACTTTTTGGCCTCCCTTTCCCTAAGCCTACCAACTCTCTTTTCCAGGGTAGCTGCAGGAAAATTTCTACAAATCTGACAGTCTGAATTGAGGTGGTCAAACCCCAGACACTATGTGGGGGTCAGCCTTGGCAAAGACTTCCCCACACACACTACAGTGTTGAAACCCAGTGGGCCCGGTTTTTCTTTTGGGTTTCTCAGACATAGTGCCAGTCCTATCCAAACTTACCCGTTTATGGCAATCCGCCAGGCAAGACCCTCTTATTAGTTCCCAACCATGTCACGGGTCGTGGAAAAAACCGTAATAAAATCATTTTTTTTTTTTAGAACCGACAAGAACTGGTAACCACACTCTAAAAATACAATTCAAGATTTTTTAAACACTTGATCAGTTCAAACCAAACCGATGAACTGTTTACAAGTTCCACACAGAATAGAGTAAAATATAACCTATCTAGTACTCACAAATACCACAGACAGAGACTGAACCGACAGGTTATGGTTTAATTTCGGTAGAAAAACGAGAAAACGGCACTTTAACCGACAAAATGAACCGAGCAGAAGTAGAAATCTCCGGAGCGACTGTTCAGTGAGGCGAAGTAAAAAATCTAACGGTTTGAGTTTGAAGAACAACAGACAGAGTCTCACCCGAGCTCGAGCTCAGCATTCCATGCCTGGCATGGAAAGTGAACTCTTTCATTTCCGGGGCAGTTCGAAGGTTGGGACTCACTGCATATGTCAGAATATAGCAAGACTTCATGTTGTTTGAATCACCTATGTCCAGAGCAGTCTGAAGCTGCTGCTTCGCCACCGCCCTACCCTGGTCCCGCACCTGGCGGACCGTGGTCTGCAGGTCGGTCGGGAGATGAGGGACAACCTCATCCAGGGAGCCCAAGAGGGTGTGGGAGAAGTGTGTCATCAGCACGGCTGAGCTGGCCTGTTGGAGGCCGAGGGAGGATGCAGCATACACCTTGCGCCCGGCAAAGTCCAGCTTCTTGGACTCTGTCAGGGGGCTTATCCACATCCCGAGCGTTACCGGAACGCCAGAAAACGCTGTCGGTGACTAACCCCTCGGCAGAGGGGTGCTCCGAGAAACCGGGCAAAGAGGCGGTAGGGACCACATACTTCCTGGCCATCCTGGCCGATGATGCAGGACAGGAAGCAGGCTGCTGTCAAAGCTCCAAGGCTGGGCCAACAATGGCCTCAGCCACCGGAAAGGCCTCCGTGGGGGAATCTCCTTGGTCCAGTATCTCCATCAGGGGATACTTGGCCCGTTTGGACACGGGCTCGAGCTGCATCCCGGTGGACTCCGAGATGAGTCGAAGCAGACCCAAGAAGGACGATGGGCTATCGTCCAATGACTGGGCCCCGGAGGACTCCAGGTCGACCTGCATGGAGAACAGGGAGGAGTCGTCGTTGGATTCCGAAGAGTCTGCGAAGAGCTGCCTCGGCCCTGAGCCACCCTCCACCTGCAGAGGACAGTCGGGAGTGAGGGTGACAGACAACCTGTGGGGCAGGCCGTGACCCGACCGAGAATCCTTGGTCGGTGCCCCAGACTTCGGTTGTGGAGGCGGAGGTTCCACCACAATCGGTGGAGCAGCTGGTTTTGGCCGAGCAACCGGCCCTGGAACGGGCAACTCGACTGAGGCGAGTGGTTGCTTCGGTCGTTCAGGCGACAGCCACTGGACAGCCGGGGTCTGGACCAGAGTCGGCTTAGACCCAGACAACAGCAACTGCTGCCACATAAGCTCCTTGTAGCGCCGACGTAATTTACACCGAAGCCTCCCCTCATCCGAGGAAGAGGATGAGGAGGAACGGAGTCACCACTTACTTCAGTATCGAGACCACCGATGTCGGCGGGAATGGCTTGTCCGAGATGAAGACCGAGACCCTCGGGGTGACCGAGGGGGGGTCTGGGAAGGGGCGGGGGACACCCACTCTTCCCTTGGCTCAGGCACTTTAACCGGGGACTGCGGCCCCAAAGGCATAGGCAGATCCTCTGTCTCCACCGGGGGAACTGGTGAAGGTGGGTTGTCTGCTTCACCAGTCGACAGCCCGTCTAACGGAGCGAGAAAAATCTCGGCTGGCCTGACGGGGACACCGTGAAGCCAGTGGCCTGAGCCGCAACTTCGACTGAAGTAGACGGTCAGCTGTCCGGGGAAGGAGACCTCTCCCGCTCCCACGAACGCCGACGGTGGGACTTACCCTTCGACTCCTTCTTGGGCCGAGAAGAATGTCCCGATGGCCCCTCTCCCTTCGTGGAAAGGGACTGACAAAGCTCCTTGAACGGTCAAGACACGAGGAACTTGAGAGAGGGATAAATGCCATGCCGAGGAGGAGGAAGATGCCTGGCCTCCTACTCCCGAGGGCATCATCTGCTCGAGCTGCTCAGCCGAGCCAGCCGCCGACACGCCCAACGAGCCTCTTGATTTTTACCGGCAGGAAACGCCGGGCACCTGAGCTTCAATCGGCAGCGCCATCATCCAGGACGCTGGCCGAGAAAGAGCGCACAACCCGAGGCCCGGGTCGGGATCTAGGGCCCAGGTAGACGACGTGAGTGTGGATCCGCCCTGACATTTTCTTACCAAGTAAGGGCACCTCCAAAGCCGGAATAGATTTGTCCATCGCAGCCGCGAGGGAAGATGAAGACAGAAGTTTAGAAAACTTCAAAACTAATTTCGGACGAACTGAAGAGGTAGGATCCAGTCTAAAACGCAGAGCGCTAAGGAGAGAACCTGAGCTTCCAAGCAGTAAGGAAGATCTGGCGTCATGGGGCGGAGCAGACAGTTTTACCACCCGGGTGGGTGGGAGGAGCCAGCTTGAAGACCTTCCGGCAAGATTTAAAGCGGCAAGGAACCTGCCAATAAGTGTGGATTGAACAACATATCCATGTCCCTAGAACCACGACTGGGATATCAACATACCGGGGTACACAGTCTACAGAAGGGACAGGGAGGGTAAAAGAGGAGGTGGAGCAGCTCTATACATAAGGGAAGGAGCACAACAGGGAACTGTATCAATTAAAGCAGAAAGAAGTGGGGAAGGCAGTCAGAATAGCAAAGGCCCATACCGAGGAAAAAACAGCCAACTTAGTTAAGAAGGGGGATAAAACCTTTTATGGAACATAGAAAGGTTAAGGGAGGAATAGTGAAGATTAATAAAGGACAGGGGAGTTGGGCAGAGGGAGACAGTGAAAAGGCAGAGATACTGAATGAATACTTTTGCTCAGTATTCACAAAAGAAAATGAAGAGGAGTTACCTAAACCAGATAATAGAAGCACTCTGGGTAGTGGGGGTTGACACCAGTCCATTTACAGAAGAGTGTCCTGAAAGAACTCCTAAAACTCAAGGTGGACAAAGCAATGGGGCCTGATGGGATTCACCCCAGAATCCTAAAAGAACTAAGGGAGGACCTAGTGACACCACTGACCAGACTTTAACAAATCATGGGAGGATGGGTGGTACCAGAGGACTGGAGGAGGGCAGATGTGATTCCCCTTCACAAAAGTGGGAGCAAGGCAGAAGCAGGAAACTACAGACCTGCAAGTTTGACCTCACTGGTAGGAAAAATGATTGAATAACTTCTGAAGGAAAGAACTGTTGAGTACCTAGAGGCCAACGGGGCACAGGACCCAAAGTAGCATGGATTTACAGCAGGAAGATCATGTCAGACGAATCTAATCAATTTCTTTGACTGGGTGACCAAAGTAATAGACCAGGGAGGAGCTGTGGATATGGCCTACCTAGACTTTAGCAAGGCATTTGACACAGTCCGCACAAAAGACTAATAATTAAGTTAGCCAGCCTGGGAGTGGGTTCCATGGTGGTAGCCTGGGTAACAAACTGGCTGCACAACAGGACACAGAAGGTAATAGTGAATGGAACACATTCCGAAGAAAGGGGGTTACTAGTGGAGTACCTCAGGGCTCAGTACTGGGTCCAGTCCTCTTTAACATCTTTATAGGTGACATTGCAGAGGGTCTGAGGGAAAGGTATGCCTCTTTGCAGATGACAAAGATCTGTAACAGAGTTGATACACAGTGGGGGTAGAAAGGATGAGAAGGGACTTGGCAAGGTTGGAGGAATGGTCAGACATATGGCAACTTAGATTCATTGCAAAGAAGTGCAAAGTAATACACCTGGGAAACAAAAACCCAGGAGAAGGGTACACAATAGCAGGGGAGGTACCAACAAACAAAATGGAAAGGGACTTGGGGGTCGTCATATCAGATGACCTAAAGGTGGGTAAGCAATGTGAGAAGTCAGTAAGGAGAGCTAGGGGGATACTGGGATGCATAGGAAGGGGCATCACAAGTAGAAAAAGGGAAGTGGTTATCCCTCTGTACAGACAGTTGGTGAGACCCCATCTGGAATACTGTGTGCAGTTTTGGAGACCCCATCTACACAAGGACACACACAGAATGGAAGCAGTCCAGAGGAGGGCAACTAAAATGGTACAGGGTCTGCATCAGAAACCATACGAAGACAGAGAGCTTAATATGTATACCCTTGATGAACGGAGGGATAGGGGGACATGATAGAAACTTCCAAGTACCTCAAGGGAATCAAAATCCAGGAGGGTAGCATCTTTCAGAAAAAGATGTGTAAGAACAAGGGGCACAATTTAAAGATAAAGAGGGACGGCTCAGGGTAATGTGAGGAATTTTTTTCACGGAGAGTGGTGGATGCATGGAACCGCTTCTTCCTGGGGAGGTTGTTGGTCTAAAACAGTGGGGAATTCAAACATGCATGGGACAGAAATAAGGCAACTGTAGTGGGGGGTTGCAGGAAGTAGGCTGTTGGTTAACTAGAATCTGCAGCTTATCCAATAGGAAGGGAAATGGGCAGACTGGGTGGGCCAAGTGGTCCTTATCTGCCATCAAAGTCTATGTTTCTATTTGCATCACCAGGTAAAGAAAAAGGTCTGGCTCCCCCATACGACGCACAGGGGAAACACCGGACCTCACCCAACACCACACCAAAATCTGACCAATGGAAAATCATGTACACAAATGCTCGCAGTCTGGGAAACCAGATCCCTGACCTGCAGGCAATAATGAGAGAGGCTAAACTGGACATAGTAGCCATTAGCGAGACATGGTTTACCAGTAACCACACTTGGGAGACTTCAGTACATGGCTATGTAGTGTTCAGAAGAGACAGAGGTGCAACAACCCGAAAGAGACAGGGCTATCCTAGATCTAGTACTGACTAACATGGAAAGGATCACAGATCTCCAGGTAGAAGGTCACCTGGGTGCCAGTGACCATCACATGGTATGGTTCAATTTGGCCACTAGAACAAAATTATCCCATTCCAAGGAAAAAATATGGGACTTGAGGCAACAACTTTGATAAGATGGCCAGAGTTAAGCTAGCCCTGGCAAAAAGAAATACAGGTGAGGTGAGGGGGTAGAGGCAAAGTGGGCAAGCATTAAAGATGCAGTACTTGAAGCAACATCCTATTGTGTTAGTGAGGAAAGGAAGTGCAACCGACGAAGGAAACCACTTTGGTTCTAAAACACAGTAGCAGAAAAGGTCAGAGCCAAAAGGCTGGCCTTCAGGAAATATAAGGGAACGCAGCAGGATCAAGATAGGGAGGCATACCAAACTTCTCTAAGGGAAGCAGTGAAGGCAGTAAGGCAGGCAAAAGGCCCAAACCCAGGAAACCCTAGCACAGACAGTTAAAGAAGGTGACAAGACTTTCTATAGATACATTAGTGAAAGGAGAAAGTCCAGAAGGGGGGTATTGCTAAGATCAAAGGGGATAAGGGGGCGTGTGATGAAGAGGACCATGTAAAAGCATCTATCCTAAATAGACACTTCTGCTCAGTATTTACTGAAGAGAAGATAGAGCAGGGCCCACAGCTCTGCACCATGGACTCAAAGGAGGTGTGCACTAGTCCCTTCACAAAAGAAAGGGTCCTACAAGAGCTCGATAAGCTCAGGGTGGACAAGGCAATGGGACCTGATGGCATACATCCCAGGGTACTAAAGGAGCTAAGGGTGGAACTAGCAGAATCATTATCAGAACTGTTGAGTCTCTGAGCACAGGAGAGGTCCCATAAGACTGGAGAAGGGCCCAGGTGATCCTGCTCCACAAGAGTGGTAGCAGGGAAGAGGCAGGGAACTACAGATCAGTCAGTCTTATCTCAGTAGTGGGCAAGATTATGGAGACACTCCTTAAGGAAAGGATAGTGGAACACCTGAAATCCATAGCAGCACAGGATCCAAGACAGCATGGGTTTACAAAAGAAAGGTCCTGTCAAACTAATCTCATAGATTTCTTTGACTGGGTAACCAGAGTGGTGGACCAAGGGGGAGAAGTTGATGTTGCCTACCTTGACTTCAGCAAAGCTTTCGATACTGTTCCACATAGAAGATTGATTAATAAGCTGGGAAGGCTCTGGGTGGGTCAGACGTTGGTCAACTGGGTGGCAAACTGGTTGACTGGCAGAAAACAGAGTAGTGGTAGACGGCATACAGTCAGAAGAGATGCAAGTCACAAGTGGGGTACCTCAGGGATCAGTCCTGGGGCCAGTCCTCTTCAATATCTTCAGTGACATTGCAGATGGACTGGAGAGTAAGGTTTGTGTGTTTGCAGATGACACCAAGATCTGCAACAGAGTAGATCCAGATGGGGTGGGCAAAATGAGAAGAAATCTGGATAAACTAGCAAAATGGTCAGAAGAGTGGCAACTGGAGTTTAACGCAAAGAAGTACAAGATCATGCACATAGGGAAGAGAAACCCTGAAGCCACCTATAGGCTGGGAGGGGAGTTGCTGGCAGTCACAAGGGAAAAAAAAGAGACTTGGGCATCATCATCACCAATGACTTGAAATCATCCAAGCAGACCTCTAAAGCATTAGGTAAGGCTAGAGGGACATTGGGGTATATTAGTAGGGGCATCAAGTCGGAAGAGGGAGGTAATGATCCCTCTTTACAAGACACTGGTTAGGCCCCATCTGGAGTACTGCGTGCAGTACTGGAGGCCACACCTTCACAAGGACATTAACCAAATTAAGGCAGTCCAGAGAAGGGCAACCAAAATGGTGCAGGGACTGCATCAGAAAACATATGAGGACAGATTAACTGAACTCAATATGTATGCCCTACAGCAAAGGAGGGAGAGAGGTGGTATGATTGAAACATTCAAGCACCTTAAGGGTATTACCAAGGTGAAAGAGTCTAACAAGTTGCAATATAAGAAAAATAGCAGGGCAAGAGGACACAGCATGAGATTAGAGGGAGGCCGATTAAGGGGTAATGTGAGGAAGATCTTTTTCACAGAAAGGGTTGTGGATGCATGGAACGGCCTACCTCGAAGTGTTGGATATGAATACAGTGCAGGGCTTCAAACAGGCATGGGATAGGCATAAGGGAGCAATACAGCGAGTATAAATAGATACGCCATTGACAGAGCAAAGGCCTATGGCACATTCATAAGGTAGAAAAAAATGGGCAGACTGGATGGGCCTTGCGGTCCTTTTCTGCCGTCTGCTTCTATGTTTCTATGTTAACTACCGTCGAATCAATGGCCACCAAAGCTTTGGCATCATCAAGTAAACTTAGCCAAGAAACTGCTCAAGTATCGTCTAGAGGCCCTCGAGAATTCACAGAGGGCCTCTAACGTACGCATTGTTGGACTGCCCAAAGACATTGGGGGAGACAATTTGCTGTATTTCCTGTGGGAGTGGATCCCAGGAGCCTTGAATCTGGACTCTTAACCAGGAAATCCTAAGTAAGGCCTACCGTGCGTCTCCGAGATCACTTGCTGCAACTAAGGAGTTCTCCCAGACCATTCTGCTGGTGACAGAGTCCAACAATGAGGGACAGTATCCTGCAGGGAGCTAGAGAAGCCACATAACTCAATTTTCAGGGAGCAACAATACACCTCTTTCCAGACCTCTCCTATATGACCAGAGCCCGCAGAAAAAAATTCAATGGCGTACAAGCCAAGTTGCACAGCCTGAGAGAGGCTCACTCTTCTTATGCTGGCCAGATTATGGATCCAATACGGGGGACACATGTACCAGTTCACAGATCCTGAAGAAGCTGGTAAGAAAGCTGAGGCTTTGTCTTGGGAGTTCAACCACACCAGATGTCCAGAGTCCTCTGATTCTGGGGACGATACACGAACTAGAACAATGCTGAACTTTGCAGGGAATTTCAAATAAATACTTTAAGGTCGGGCGGGGGGTTATTTACATCTGTAGTTAACCTACTGTACCCTGAAAAGGTTCTTCCTTTGTCTTGCTGAACGTTTTTTTTTTTTTTTGTAAGTTAAGGGGCACTGTCAGCTTTGCCCTTGTTTTTCTTCCAGATTTCTGCAGTGTGCCTCTAGGCACGTATTTATCACCCATGTTCTGTATAATGTCCCTATGTGTGTCAAAAGTGATAATTCTTACCAGTTTTCCACATTTTTGCTGTTTTACTTTTCTGCGGTTGGCCTTAAATGTCCTGTCCACCGGAAGCATATGCATGCTGAGAACGCACATCGGCTTTAATTACAAAATTCCAAATCTTAGCCAGCGACCTAAAATGCATACTTCAAGCAGCTTATTATTATAGGCATGTAAAAAATTGTACTCCGTGCCAGAGCTCAGTGTCCGATGAGCATTCTCGGTATGTATGTATATACTTCCGGTGGACATGACATTTAGTGTGGGATGGCAGAAAAGTAAAAGACTGCAAAAATGTGGAAAACTGGTAAGAATTATCACTTTTGGCACATATAGGGACATTATACAGAACATGCGTGATATACTGTATATGTGTCTAGAGGCACACTGCAGAAATCTGGAAAACAAACAAGGGGCGAAGCTGACAATGCCCATTTAAGTTGTATTGATGTTTTACCAGATGGCAATATACTCAATATATGGTTAGAGTTTAATGGTATAAGTGCACTTAGATACCAGTTTAAAAGGAGGGAGTTAAAGTTAAAATGGCGACTGCTGCATGCATGGCACTATTAATGTCAATCACACTGTTTATGTTATTAAAAGCAATTACTCTATTGCAGATAACTCAGGAGCACCATTACTGTGAATTGCTAAAATCTATCTTGGAATCGTGTTTTTGGATGAGGGTCATAACACAGGCTGTTTGTTTAAAAATGTTTGGATTTACTTTTCATTTTGATCTGACCACTCAAGTCTTGTGGGGTGCAGCATATTCTCAGACTCATGTTGGACATTTAAATTAATGGAATACCCCCAGATCCGAACTCCAGATTGCATAGATTATATATGTACTATTACACTGGATGCATCTCAAGTTATTACATGCAATATCTGGCATGAGATGATTGTATGTCATTGTTTTTCTTGTAAAACAATAAAATAATTAAAAAAGTAATACAGCTAGCCAACCATTTGGACAGACACTTTAGAAACTGGAACGCCCCGAGGTGAAAGAAACAAACCTCTGAGGACTTCCTGCAGTCCTTCATATGATGCATATAATACCAGAGTTTTCTATGACCATCTAATATATGAAGCAATGCTTCCCCTACATTGGCATGCTCTGGAGAATAAACAGGCAGGTGGATGGACTGATTTAAGGTAAACTCGGATACCACCTGCAGTAGAAAAATAAGGTTCATATGCAAAACAGCTCGCCTTTGTGCAAAATCAAGTAAGGAGGCGTGCACGAGAGCCTGCAGCTTTGAAATCCTTTGCACAGAAGCAACAGCAAATGAAAATAATGCTTTCCACAGCAGAAAGCATAGCTCAGTGGTTGTGGCTGGCTCAAAAGGAGCCAAAGTAAACTTCCCTAAAACAAAATTCAGGCAGCAGACCAGGACTGTATTGTAGATTGGAGGCTTCAAACACAGGATGCCTCTCAAAAAGGTACGGCCACGTCCAGCTGGGCCACAGTACAGCCTTCAGTAGGCACATAACAGGCTGATACGGCAGACAAGTGCACCTTAATGGAAGAGTACTACAGACCCTTATCTGACAAGGACAGCAGATACTTCAGAATTTGATTCAGTGGGCAAATAAAGGGATCCAGGTGATGGGAAGCAGCCCACAGAGCAAAACGCTTCCACTTCATGAATAGGTATCCTTGATGGAGGGTTTCCTGTCCACCAGGACTACATCAACCACTTTTGGGGGAATACCCCAAATCTTGCAATGTTTATGTCCTCAGGAGCCATGCACAGAGATGGAGTGACTTGAGGTCCGGATGTACCAGGGTTCACTGTTCCTGTGACAACAGGCCCTTGCACATGGGCAGGGGTACTGGAGGTTCCACTGCTAATTGCTGCTGTAATGGAAACCATATCTGGCGAGCCCAGAAGGGTGCCACAAGAATTAAAGTGGCCCCCCCATTTTGAGTTCGATTAGCGTTAGAAGAAAGGAATAAAGAAACCTCCCCTTCCAAGGGAGGGACAATGTGCCTCACCAGAAAGCTCTAGGGCCTGTACCGAGCAAGCAGAAGAGTGGTAGTTTTGCATTGAGTGGGGACGCAAAAAGGTCTAACTTTGGACAACCACATCTGTTGAACAGGTCTTCGATGACCGAGGTCAGCAGCTCCCACTTATGCATTTTGGACTGACCAGCTTTGCCTGTGTCAGGATGTTTTGGATGCCTGGAACATGGATGCCCGACTGTTCTAGAGCCCACTACCAAACTCTCATCACTGCCCTGCACAGGGGATAAGAGTGAGTCCCTCTTTGCTTGTTTATGTAGTATACTACACTGAGGTTGTCCAACTGCACCAGAAGAGGCCCCAGACACAGATGGTTTTGGAAGGCTTGTAAGGGATACAGAATAGCCCTCATCTCTAGAAAGTTTATGTGCAGAGATGCCTACACTTTGGTTCACGTTTCTTGGGCCTGATGAGGACTAGGTGTGCCCCCTCTAGCCCTGCCCTGAAGTGTCTGGTGAGGATCTGCTGAGGGTAGGGGATTAGGAATGGGAACCTTTTCAGCAAGTTGGTGGGGTCCAGCCACCACTGGCGCACCCTGCAAACTGGGAAAGATACTAAAGCCAGTTATCCTAGATCACGGATGCACTGATCCCTCTTGACTCTCACGGACCATTGTAGGATCCTCACATGCAGTGGTGCCAGAGGTACTATGACAATGGCAGCCGCCATCAGACCCAACAGCCTAAGGAATGTCCTGGCCGTGACATACCTGCTGTGAGAAACCAACTGGGCCTGAGCTGTGAGGCATTCGCCACAGTCCTGGGGCAGGAAGGCTAAGCCCTGGGCTGTGTCCAGAACAGACCCTATGTACTGCAGACACTGACAATGCCTCAGGATGAACTTGGGAATGATGACCAAGATCCCCAGTGTATCCAACAACTGCCCGATATGCACGAGGGTCTGAGCCAATTGCTCCTTTGACTGGGCTTTCAGCAACCAGTCATCTAGGTAGGGGAAGATTACAGTCCCCCTTTCCTGAGGGCTGCTGCCACCACTGCTAAGCATTTGGTAAATACCCGTGGCGCAGATGACAAGTCAAAGATCAATACCCTGAACTGGTAGTGCTCCCCCAGAGCAGGAACCTGGGGCACCTCCGAGGGGTGCAAACCTTGATATGCAGGTATGCATCCTTCATGTCTAAGGAACATATCCTGTCCCCTTGTTTCAACAGGGGCAGCAGACCTTTCAAAGTAAATCACACAGGAGTGCAAGTGTGCATATTTATGGCACACATACAAACAGAGGTGAGAAAGAAGAAATTGCCTCAGCTGGGCTGTGCATTTGAGAAAGAGTAATGTGCTCAGGGACAGCCCAGGTTCCAGTTATTTCAGCTGGTTAGTGCAATCGGAACATTATTCCAGGCAGCCAGGGTTCATGTCCCAGCTGAGGCACTTCTTTCTCACCTCTGTATGTGTTCCATAAATATGCACCGCACTCCTGTGTGATTGTTACAAGTAAATATTTGTGTTGCCACTGGGTTGCGTATTTGTCAAAGAGTAATGTGCTCGGGGACAGCCCGGGTTCCAGTTGTCTCAGTGGCGCAGCTGATTAGTGCAATCTGAATGATATTCTGGGTGGCCTGGGTCCCAGCGGAGGACCTTGCAGAGTGACCATTCTGAACTTTTTGTACTAAATGGGCTCAGGTCCCCTGTGGATTTGGGGATGAAGAAGTGGGAATACAACCCTGTGTTCCTTTGATGCCAAGGTATAGGTTCCATGGCCTTCTACTGCATTAATATGCATACTTCCTCTAGTGGCACTGGTACGTAACCTGGAGGGTAAACTTAGGGGAAAGGCATAGGGGCAGCTCCATAAGTTCCAGAGTACGTCCCTGCTGTTAGTTGCAGGATCCAAGCATCAGTAGTCAGTTCCCTCCATCATACTAAGTGGAGAGAAAAACCATGCCAAACCACCACCTCCTGACAACACGGCAGGGAGGGAGTAATGTTGAAGCCGAGCAGGCGACTAGGGCCGCACCTCCACCTCTGGGGTGGGACACCTACAGTGGAGGTAGAAGCCGGCAAGGCAGACCCTGTCCTATGTTTGCTTTGGGACCTGGACCCTGTCCTAGCTCTGTAGATGTCTTATGACAGGAGGACTGCTGTCCACTTCTGGGTATGGTATAGGAACTGGACAGACCTCAAAGCCCTCCCTGAGGCCTGCAGGTCATTAATAATATTCTACCCATATGTCCCAAAGAGTCTGTGTCCTCTAAAAGGGTATTAACGATGCACTGCTGGACATCAGCACAAACATAACAAAAAAGGGGATGCACTAGGAACTGTGGTGCTCTTAGAGAAAAATTTACACTTAAAAGTACTGAACTTGGGCACTCACTACCCACTCCAACACTACCACACGGTTCTCGATAATAAAGTACAAAAAATGTTTTTATTGAATATAAAATGGACCTCAACGCCCGATGCATTTCAGGCTGAACATGTCCTTTATCAAGCCTTTGTCAAGTGTTGTAGTCTGTTTTGTATTCAACCAAAAAAAATTTTTTTTTATACTTTATCATCGGGAACCATGTGGTAATGTTTGAATGGGTAGGGAGTGCCAGAGTTCAATACTTTTAAACATCAGCACAAACCCAGACACCCTCAGCCAAGAGTGCCTTCTGAGGCAGATGGCAGTGGCTGCTGCCTTGGCTGAAGCATCTGAAATATAAGTAGACCTCAGGAGGTGCTTGCCCACATCAGCCGTGTCTGGAGCCTCTAAGCAGTTCCTGTGTCCATGTACCCTCTGGGAGGGCCTGAGCTGCTACTTTGGTAGGTAGGTAAAAACTATTTTATACAGGAAGAATGCCATTTGGACTTTGTCGGTCCACATCACAAGACAATCCTGTTTTCTATCCAAGTTGCACATAAAATATAAATATGTACTGTACAAATACAGTTACAAATCACACAGCCAAATAGTTCAAATACAAGAACTAACAGGGGGACCAGGTTAGTAAATATTGACGAGATAAGAAAAGGAAGAAATAATTCCAATTCATACACACGCAAGTGAAAAAGTAGTAATCTCTCAACATTTCTATAAAAGAACTGTTTAGTTTCAGCCCATGTAGGGGGAGATAAACCATTCCACCATAGAAGCATAGAATCTGACATCAGATAAGGACCACTTGGCCCACCCAGTCTGCCCATTTCCCTACCTACTGGATAAGCTGCAGATTCTATATGATGCTGGCCTTTTGTCCAGAGGGTGTTCTGGAACTTGACCATAATGACCAAGTAATTTGCAATTTTCAAGCCCAGAGTGGCTGACGCAAAGGTTCTCTTATCCCACAGTCAAGTTTCCTTGATCCTCTCTCTGGGGGAGGGAACTGAGGTGCTTATGCACCTTAAACCGTTCATGAGCTGCCTTTACCACCACTAAGTCAATCTCAGGTTGGGCTGCAAAAAAGGGCTTTCCTGAAGGGGCCTGGTATAGCTTGTCTGCCTTCTGGGCATGGCAGGAATCCTAGTCGGCCTATGCCAGGCAACCATTGTGGCATCCTCCAGTGCAGCTAGTAGAGGGGGGTATAAACCCAGGATGGGGAGTGTGGAAATTTCAGGTACTCCACCAGGTTCCTCCTAATGACATCTTCCTCCTCAGCCTGCAGCTGCTTCATCACAGAGATAAAGGAGGGGTCCTCTGAGGGTGACCTATGGGTAGCACTACAGAGTCCTCATTCATAAAGTAGACCATAGAGTCAGCTCCATCAGATTCCTGCTCACCCTCCTCCTCTTCATCTGGTGGGAGTAGGTCTGGATAGTATTCCTGCTCCACATCGACAGGCTCCAAAGATGGAGAAGGAAGTGAGAGCGTTGACTTCTGGGGAAGGTCAGGGTGCATATGTCTGACCAGTATTATCACAAGGCCTGCCTTAGGTAACCCCAGCATCACTGGGCTTGGAGCAAGGAGGAGATGCTGAATGATGGCCGTGAAGGAAGAAAGCCCTGTCTGGACACAGATGGTGGCTTGCATCACAGGAGCGCCATGTGGCATTGATGGGGTAGCTGAAGCCCTGATGTCAAGAGATGAGCGCTGGCCATAGGGGTCTGGTGAGGCACGGCATCGATGGGTGTGGCTGAAACCCCGATGTAGATAGTTCCTCGTCTGCCATAGAGGGTCTGGTGGAGCCTGATGCCAGCTGACCAAGTGGTTCTGGAGGGTGAAGCCACGGGGCTTGCGACATTGGCAGGGGCAACCCTGATGTAGACGGGCCTTCGCCAGCCATAGAAGGACCGTGGAACTCCCTGCCAGAGCCAGCCTAAGGGAAGTTGAGACTTGGATGGCAAAAGAGGTCAATGATGAACCAGTTGATGCCAGGGACAACAGCAACTGGAAGTGCACTTGGTTGGGGGAGGAGAGAGAGAGAGAAGAGAAGAGAATGATCCTTGTTGCATTCCCACTCCCACGGAGTGTTTTCTCCAGAGAATTTGTCCCAGGCCTTGGCAGGCTAAGATACTAAGGAGTTGTCCGGTGACAGGGTGGAGCTGTTCCCCTGAAACTCCTCCATCCTGGCTACCTGTTAAAGCAGGAAAGAATGCAGGGCTTTCTGACAGCACCACCAGGTAGCCTGGTTGAAACCTTGGCTGACATCACAAGCCTTAATGTCATGGCCTGGGCCGAGACAGCAAACGCAGATGATGTGCTAGTTGCTAGAGTACATTCTCACCGCAGCTGCAGAAATGTAACAGTTTCTTGCATTCTTGACATACATGATGAGGGAGATCATTTACGTGATTACAACTAAGGGGAGAAAAAAATAAAGTGCAGAAGAATTTTGGCGGTTGACTGAGCAGTCAAGTGTCCATGTAGTCCTGGTGAGTGTTTGATGGTATGAAAATAAGAGGGAAGTGAGGCCGCTCACACTTGTATACACAGGGACATCGGCATCCAATGTCATAGTGGGTGGTCCCTGGTTGACTGCTTGAGAAAAATTTCCATGTGGTCCTAGTGCCTGGCAGCTATAGTCCTAAAGGTATGACCAGATGAAAGGGATATCCCTGAAGAGCAATGATTCATGAATTAAGGGTTGACTTGTGGAGAGAAATGTTTACTTTGCATAGAGGGAATTACCCGTTATTAGGTTCTAGGTTTTTTTGGTTACTTTTTCCAATTATATTTATGGGTTACACTTTATAATCTCTGTATGGATTTTGTTTTTCTTGGAGCTTGTACAAGTCCTGTTCTGTATTTATTTTATTTTCCTTTTAATCAATAAAATACCCCTACTAATCAATAAAATATCCCCTACTATTTTTATGTTGCTTGCACGTATGCGCAAGAAACATAGTGCCATCATCTGAGTTTTCGGAGGTGTGGCACCCGTCTTCCAATGCAGTCAGTGTGTTTGCAGGCACGGCCCCAGTTCCCCAATCACTGCTGCAGCTGTCTATGACAGCAGTTGAAAATCCAGCGGTCATGCAGTTGAAAGGGAGAGCTCCACTTCAGTGAGCACAGCGCCCTCCTCCACACACACACACACACGCGCATACTGCGTGCTCATGCCCCTTCCCTCACACTGTATGGCCAATGGTGTGCCTAATCCGCCGGCTCCACGCCCACAAGAGACAGAGGTGCATGCTGGGAGCCCACCCCAGCATGGCAAAATGTTTTATGGACAACGGGGTGCCCAGTCCCGTCAGCTGCATGCCCCCGCCCCCAAAAAAAGATTCAGGTGCCACGCTGGGAGCCCACCCCAGCGTGGCAAAATGAATGTATGGCCGACGGGGTGCCCAATCCCCATCTGCTCCAGCCCCCAAAACAGCCTTCCAGCTGCCACGCTGGGAGCCCACCCCAGCGTGGCAAACGTCCCTCATAGTCTTATTGAAAAACCTGTGTAACAAAAGTGTCCCTTGGCGCTTCTCCCTGGTCCCTCCCACAACCCGCACCCACCCACAACCCGCACCCACCCACTGCGCACCCTGCCTCCCCACACCCCCATTCTATCTTACCTCCAGACCTCGGGCGTGACAATCTTGGTGGACTGGGAACACGCTTGCACTCTTCAAAGCCGACCGCAAACTGAAGAAATGCCGGTAAGCTGTATCATGGGATAGATAGGGTTTTTCAACTTTGCTGCATATCTCAGGCATTTTTTGGAATTTTGTCACCAAATTTTCAACATGGGGTTTTTGGGACCCCTCCTCATGAATTCTGTCACTGTCATGGCGTTAATCGAGCCCGAAGGGTGATTTCGCGGTCACTGCGCAAAATCACCTTTCGGGACAGATTAACAAAACGACAGTGCCAGTGTTCATAAAGTGGGCTCTAAAAAAGCCTATGTTGCAAATTTAGTGAAAAAACTCCTAAAAATTACTTTTAGGAGCGTGCGTTGCGCAGTTCCTACACACACTTCTAAGTTCGCAAATTTTTAATATTTGCACTCCAGATTTTCAACATTGCCATTTTACAACACTTCCTTACGAGCAGTACAGCTGCCATTTTTCACATGTCGCCCAAAATGTGTTTCCGTGCATGTAGCGCACAATGGCACATTCAGTGTGCGCATTCAATGTTTGGGACAGATTAAGAAAATCACAGTGACACTCTTCATGAGCAGAGGTCTTAAAATGGCTATGTTGAAAATTTGGTGAAAAAATTCCCTTCAGACATTCTGCAATGTTACTAATGAAGACATTGAACAGGACTGGCCCCAGGAGCGATCCCTGCAGCACCCCACTGGTCACCCCCTCTCCCTAGACTGCACCACATTTACCACCACTCTCTGCCTCCTGTCTGTTAGCCAGTTTCTAACCCAGTTTACCACCCTTTCCCCCATGCCCAGCCTACCCAGCTAGTTTATCAGCGTCCTACGTGGGATGGTGTCAAAGGCTTTGCTGAAATCAAGGGAAGCGTTGTCCACTGCCCCACCCTGATTTACTTCCTTTGTCACCCAGTCAAACAAATCAACCAGATTTGTCTGACATGATGTCCCCACTATGAATCCATGTTGTCTACGGTCCTGGGCTCTGATGGCTTCTAGATGCCCTACTATCCTTCCTTTAAGCAATGTCTCCATGATCTTCCCCACTACTGAGGTGAGGCTGAACGGCTTATTGTTCCCCGCCTCCTCCCTGCTGCCGGACTTCTGTAGAGGGACCACATGTGCCCTCCTCCAATTCACCTATGTTGACTGACTCAGTGAACATGGCTGCCAGAGGTACTGCTATCTCCCTTCACAGTTCTCTTAATATCCTTGGGCGTATGCCATTTGGTTCCATCGCGTTGTCCACCTTCAATTTAGCAAGCTCCTGCAGGACTCTTGCCTTTGAATGGACTATTGTCCACCTCTTTACCCCCTTGGCAACTGCTGTACCGTTGTGGCCCTTACCCCTCCCACTCTTCTGTGAATACTGAACGGAAAGACACAGTGGATGTCTTGGGGGGGAAGCATGGAACTATCACTTCCAAATACCTAAACAGCACATACAAGTAAGCAACACTCGGCATTGACAAATGCTTGTTAGTATGTGCCACGGTACCGTTAATGTCAGCCGTCATTTCTGTGTGGGACTAGAAGCCACATCCCTCCTGGCATGAGGTCATGTGCTACAAATTTAGCCACACAGACACCAAAATGGTTACAGATCTGAGACCAGATAATTTAGTCCATTTGCACATAGTTACACCAACAAATTTTAAAGCACTGACAGAAAATTTCTGTCCAGAATATCCTGGGCCACTGGCAGAACTTAGAACCACTGTAAATTCTTATGAATATTCCACAAATTCTGGTGGCTTGCATTGTGTGGCTTAAAAAGAATTCAAATTTGATACAGCAGCCAAATCGCATGGATGATTAACACCAGGCAACTTAGTATACGCTGGTTCTAAGAGCTGGCTGCCATGAAGTAGCTATTTTTGGTCAGGTGGCAGTTAAATGCAGAAAGATACGTTCATAGCTGGCTCAGTGGCACTGGAGGTTGAGGCGCTGGTCGCTACACTTTGTGCCACACCGGCACCCAGGGTTCAGGAATAAGCCCAGGCTGCCAGGGGTCAGCAGGGGGACAGAGGACCAAGCGTCTGGAAAACTGCTCCCCTCTCAGGGGGAGGGAGACTAGTTGTCCCGCTCATTGACTGCCCTCCGGCGGTGGCTGGAGGGCAGTACATGCTGGGAGACTTGCTCAGACATCCTCACACTGGGGATTGGAAAAAGAGCCTGGCAGGCTCAATGGTCCACCATTCCCAGGGACCATCCCTGGATTGTGTCTCAGAGTGGGGAGAAGGTGGCAACCTCCTCCTGGCCCTGCTGTGGGGGCAATCCACGGGAGAGGTCATAGCATGTCAAGAGAAAGGGAAAAAGCCAGAATGAAGCAGTTGGAGATTCCAGATGAAGGTGGATTATCAGGCGGCGGCTCAGCAAGCGAGGGCTCACAGGCCTCTTCAACCTTGCGACGTAGCACAAAGGCCTACAACCATATTCCAGCAGAGAACTTAAAGGCAAATGACTCAAATCCTAACTGAACTCAGATTTCCGCAAAGGAGATGCGCTCCACCACCACTGCTCTCCATACCTACATAGGCAAAGTGGAGAAGCGACAGGATGCTCTGAAAACTCAGACCACAGACACTGATGGCTGCGTAGACTGCACTGAGCGAGCAATCATACAATTACATCAAAACCTCAAGCAGTTACAGGAGAGAGCGGAGGATGCAGAGAGCAGAAACAGACTGAATAATATACGGATCACTAGCATTCCAGAAGGCGCAGATGGCCAGAATATCCTACAATTCTTACACACCACCCTCCGTGAGATCCTCGACTTACCTGCACATCTCTCTCAAAATTTGAGCGGGCTCACCGCATGCTAGGCCCAAAGCCAACCCCTGGGTCTCGGCCCCAAGCAATGCTGCTCAAATTCTTGCATTTCCAGGAGAAAGAGCATTCTGCATGCAGCATGGAAGAAGGGAACAGTGCTATTCCAAAATCAGTGACTATACTTTGAAAATGACTATTCCAACAAAATAATGGCAAAACGGAAGGCATACATTCCCATATGAAGTTATTTAAAGCGGCAGGTGTTCGATTCAGGACCCCATACCCAGCGAGAATGACTATTTTCTTTAAAAAGGACAACCTTACGTTTGACAGAGCTGCTGCAGCCCTGGAGGAGCTTAAAGCAAGGAAGATGGAGATCCCCCCTTTGACTGGTGATACTGGACTTTCCGGTTCCTCGCTTGCTTCCAGGCTCAAAAAATGTGGAACAGGAGTCGGTCCAGTAACGCTGAGGCGCTGTACGCCTTACCTCATGCTGTGCAAGTGACCAGTGTTCAGAAAAGAGCATGGGTCATCGGGGGTTGCCAGGAGGATAAGGGATTCACTTCCCGATGCCCGATTGCCCCCTGGCGGAGGCTTGGGGTCAGGGCAGGGAGTGACAGCATCGGGGAGGAGTCTGGGTTGAGGCCTGGGGAAGAGACGTGTGAGCGATGCCTCTGCCCCCACTGGCGTCATTACTGCGCCCATGGCTCCATAGGGAGGGTGGAGTAAACCAAGGAAAATAGGTGGCACCTCTCGCACGGCTTGATGGTCGTCCACGAGTGTTCGTCGGAGCTGGCACCCGTACTGGATCCATGAAGGTTGGGGAGTTAATGGGCTCCCTGCCGCCCCGCTGCGGGGGAGGGGGCAAGCCACAAGAGTTCAGGTTGCCAGCGGGATGAGACTGACATCGACCAGACCCCCGGATGGGATGCGAGGAGTACCGGGGGCAGAGAGGTGGCCAGGAGGATAAATAAATGCACACAAAAAAAAAAATGTGGAACAGCGGCCAGCATGAGGTGAGGTGCAGACAAGAGGTAGAAGCAATTCAGAACATAGTTAGCACTCTGAAGGCCCATCAGAAGTCATCACAACCTGAACAGCTCTCCACTCCGCCCTTAGGATGAGAACTGCAAGTGTATTCTAAAGCATGACATCATTGGCCTAGCCAATAGATTAAATAGACTACCATGGTGGACTAAAATTTTTCTTCATTAGTAGAGACTGTAGACGCTGAATCCTTTCTAAAGATACATTACCTAACTTGTTTTGACTGGTGCGGCCACCCTAGGCCCTCCCCTGTGTTTCATCCTCTCCCTCGTGGCAGTTCCCTGGGCTCCTACCAAATCAGACCGAGGCATTGGGGCAGAGGGAGGGCCTCACCCTAGACTACTCCTAGCCCAGATCTTCCCATGAGACCAGCTCCCCTCGGGCAGGTTGGGGGTTCCCACACCCTGCCTTTCGATCTCCCTGCCATTCCTGCAAACACACCCTTTGGTATGGCATCTGATTGTTCAACCTCTCCCTCCAATTCCTGTTGGGCTCCCCTTGAGCGACCCAAGAGATCCGGTGAGTGGCAGTATTCAACAATGGGGTCGTGGCTCCCCGGGGGGGGGGGAGAGAGGGGATCGCTATTACATCTAGAAGGGCACTGGGGAACTGGAATTCCTGGGGGAGTTTTGTATCCTCCGAGCCCTAAAGTGTGTTTTTAAATTATTTCCAGGTCTTCAGTAGACTTGGAACAGACAGCGTCACATTCCCTATGAGACACCGAGGTTCCGTGGTGTGGGTGGGGGAGTGGGGGGATACGGACACTCCCAACTGTCTGAGGGTGACTGGTGCGAATCCATCTGGACACTGCTCACCCCCTACACTACTCACAGCATTGGGGTCTGCATGAGGGCCTCTTCAGAGACTAGAGCCGGTGATGGCACAGATCGCTACAGCAAAAGGAACATGTGCAGTTTCTCTCTCTGACCCCTGAGGAGCAGAACACCACACTCCAGTTTTTAAAAAATAGCGGTTAGCACTAGCTCCAGAACTGCTTGCTCGGGGATAGGAGATGTTCCATGTCCTAACAAGGGGGGGTGGGGGTGGAGGTGGTAAAAGAAAAAGGGAGGGGGAGTTAACTAAATATTATAACTGGATAGTTTACCTGACTCCTTACTGAATGCCTCTGAATTTTCCTGAGCCTCCTATCAGGCACAAGCTTATGCCTTTCAGTATAAAAATCAGTGTTGGGAAATGGTTTGACTGTTAATGCCAAAGTTGAACCAACATGCTTCTAGAGGTACAGATGCCCTTGGGGGCGTGAAAGGGGTGTCTGGAACACTGTGCACTTATTTTGTTCCTGGTCGTCAGTGCCCCCTCCCGCCAAGCTAGGACATAGGGGCTGCCTTCTTGCACCCCAATGGATGGCAGGGCAGCACTTCTGGAGGCTGCCTGACTGTACTACTGGCTTGACTGGAACTGATGTGGGGAGATTAGTTTACATCCACCCTTCATGCCCAAGGTTGATCTCTTTGGGAGAGACAGGACTTATGGTCCATTACTCCACTTCCATTTATAATCAGCTGGAATTCTCATCATAGCCTCATAACTGCATACATCCCTTCACAGTACAACCACAGCTCTGAGGATCTCTGTTTCTTAGCCTGACGTCCCATTCACCACTCTCAGCTATTCCCTTGGACACTATATGTGTCAGGAGGTCCCTCACAATCAGGAAGTTACCTCCCAGTAAGGATCACACCTTACTTCAGGATCAAGTATTGACCCTGCTCTTTGGAAAAGTAATTTATAGTTCTGCTGAAGGTGCCCAGTTGGCTCCACAGCAGAACATGTCATTGGTTAATGGCTCAGTTGAACTATATTTATGACAAGTTTGTATATATGTATGATATTTTCTTTTATCATACAAGTTGACAACAAATTGGACAAACGAACTGGAAAACTAAGAGTAAATGGGTTAGTGAGGGTGGACCCTGCCGGGGGGTGTTACTCTAGCAGCGCCTCAGCCCGACTAGGATAATGGCTCCTCCAGACTTCAAACTGCTCTCCCAAAATATAAATGGCCTGACCTCTTCAATTAAAAGATCTAGAGTATTAGCACACCTGAAGAAAAGTAAATCTGACCCGATTTACCTACAAGAAACTCACAAACTCTGCAGAACATGCTAAACTGCCCTGGCTAAGTTGTGAGTTTTTTTACTCCTGTAGTACCAGGGGTAGACGCAGGGGAGTGGTAATTATAGTACCACCTCACACCCCTTTCTCCCTAGGATTGCACTGGGCTGACCCTGAAGGCAGACTATCTTGGTAAAAGGTACTATCGGTGATAGACAAGTCACCCTGGTAAATGTGTACCCCCGGCCTCCCTGTCCATATGCTTAAAGCACTTAAAGACAAGATAGTCCAGTTAACTGTTGGTACCCTCCTAAAGGCATAAGATTTTAATCTCCTTCCAGACAATAAGCTGGACTCCTCTAACCCATGCCCCACCCGACAAATTGCGAGCCACAAATTCTTTAAGTTTATACAAGAGGTGGGTTGGTGTGACATTTGGTGCCACACACACCCAGACACAAAACTACTCCCACTATTCTGCAGTTCACCGCACCTGCTCCCAATGTAGATCAAACCTACACCCAACTCAGAACTTATCAATATGCAATAGCCCAAATGGGGATATAACCCTATCAGACCACGCCCCCAGTTACTCTCTGGGACATGGGTTTACAACCCAGAAATCTCCACTGGAGACTCAACCCATATTATCTGCGCTCAAAACCATTTCAGGAATTCCTTCTAGATAAAATCACGGAAATTACAGGAAACAACCCACCAGAAGATACATCCCTTGCAATTCACTGGGATACAGTGAAGTCAGTCCTCCGGGGCACATAATCCAATATACTGCATAATTAAATAGGCTGCGTAGGGCACAGAAAGCCAGCCTAGAAGATACCCTGCATTTTCTACAAATGGCTCACAAACAGGGAGACACCTGTTTTCTCTCAAATGCAACAAATCAAGTCAGAACTTAATCGCATAACCCTACAACAGACTGAGATTGCTTTAACATTTCTAAGACAAAGATATTATGAGGTGGGCCAGAGAGACTAGGCTTCTGGCTTAAATCCAAAAACAAAGGAAATCTGCAGTTATACCTACAGTTAACCACCCTTTGCTTGTCCACCCTCTGACCAAACTACATGATATTACCGAGGTCTTTACCACCTATTACTCTAATCTGTATACCCCAGAGCAACCCTCCACCCCACAACAGATAACTATCTCCAATCAATTAACATGCCTAAGCTGAATGAATCCCAAAAGGAAATTTTAACCACTCCCATAACAGAGTCTGAGCTAGCACTGGCCTTAGCCCAAGCGAAAACCCTCAAATCCCGAGGCCCAGATGGCTATGGACTAGAATTCTACAAGGTAACTAGATCCCAGACCCTTAAACTTCTCCTACTCTAATATCTTGGAGGGTGACCCCCCCCCAAAACATGGTTGGTCATATGCAACCATCTCAGTAATCCCTAAACCTGGGGGAAAAACAAACATTTATGTAGTTCTTATAAACCAATCTCAGTCCTTAATGTGAATTAGAAATTATTCACGAATATTCTAGGACATTATCTAGACACCGAGCTCCCCCAACTCACAGATAGAGATCAGACTGGTTTTGTAAGAACCCACTGATAACATTAAACGCACTCTCCACTTATCACATCTTATGTATACCACTAACTCACCCTCAGTTTTAGTTAGCCTCGATGCAGAAAAAGCATTTGATAAGGTGGCTTGGCCATTTTTGTACCAAGTATTACATAAGATAGGGATCCCATTCGCTCTGATCAGGGTTATTCAGGATATATATTCTACCCCCAGGCATGTGTAAAGATAAATGGGCACCACTCCAAATATATACATCTTGCGCGAGGAACTAGGCAGGGCTGCCCTCTTTCCCCACTCCTATTTGCAATCTTTATTGAACCACTTGCACAAAGTATTCACGATTCACAGAACATTGCTGGGGTCTCCTTGGGAGGTAAAGAATACTGTATGCAGATGATGTACTGCTTTACCTCCAGGATACTGAAAGGTTATTACCAGCAATAAAACTACTGGATGATTGTGGCAAGGTTTCTGGATACAAACTTAATTTATCCAAGACCGAGATCCTCACATGCCACTACACCCCCTCCCTTAGAATACAAGAACTGTTCCTCTGTAACTGGTCCTTGACCAAGTTGAAATACTTGGGTATTTACCACTCCCAATCGCCACCAGATTACCATAAAAACAATTATATTCCATTCTTCACCCAGCTTAAAACCAACCTAGCCACATGGAACACACTACCGTTAAGCCTCTCAAGGTGAAAAGAATTAATTAGAATGGTGCTTCTCCCCAGAGCCCTTTATATATTCCAGAATGTCCCCATTCTCCTGGTTGAGAAAACCCTTTAAAACTGGGAACCATTCTATCTCCAGATTCATATGGTCGGGACAGAGAACGAGGGTTCGTATGAAGGTTCTTACTCTTCCCAAAGCAGAAGGGGGTCTATCACTACATGACCTCCGCTGTTATTACAATGCGGCTATCCTAATGCACCTGATGGCAAGGCAGAATATTACTACCAACCCACACTGGGTGGAAATGGAGTGTTCTCTCATTAGTAAGAATTATTTTGGGAAGATATACGGACAACACAATGCCCCCTTCCCTCCCCATCTTACAGACCCCTGGGTAATTCATAGTGTGAATGCCTGGAGTGCTATTAGGAGCTCACAACACCTAGAACCATATCTACCTCTCATATGCCCTATGGTGAGCCTAGACCAGCTAGTTCCTACCCAATACAATGGATCATGGCTTCTTTATTTGGGAACACCTTGGCCTACGATACCTCCCACAGATATGTCGCAAGGAACCCTGTGGGCCTTTACTGAAACCCAAACCAAATGCAACATAGGTCGTGGGGATTTCTATAGATACTTGCAATTATGCCATTACTATGAAAACCTGCCAACCCTGACCCAAACCCCTGCACAACTCCCTCCACTGATTAACCTCCAAATACACCTGATCATCTCCCATGAGCAGAGACACCTACGGTCACTGTATTATCAAGCTCAGAAGTCTCAGCATACTCTCCTTACTGACAAGATAAGGCTTCAATCACAAGAGGAGCTTGAGCTTCCTATCCCCCTAGAGAATTGGCAAAAAGTGTGCCAGTATATTTCTAGAGTAACCAGCTCCCATCAATGGCGCGAGTACGCCTGGAAAAATCTCAGATACTTCCAAACCCCTATGATCAGCAGCCACTATACCCTCAATAGCACAATGTCCTGTTGGCATCATTGTGGAGAGGTCAGAGCCACTCACACGCACACATCATATGGAATTGCCCCAAACTGCAACCCTTCACCATGATGCTGCAAACTCACCTTCAAGAACTCTTTGGTCCTCAGCTGGCTGCGATTGACATAAAATGTTTATTCTAATGTTAACCCCTAGTGAATTCAGAGATCCCATCACCAGATATCTTCTCCACCTCCTCCTCCTCACAGCAGCCAAGGCGGCAATACCCAAGCTGAGGCTGACTACAAAACTTCCAACTATCCAAGACTGGTGGTGCATCACAAAGCAGATATACTACATGGAACAGGTAATTCATAACCTAAACGACCAAAGAGACAAATTTACTGTCAAATAGACTAGGTGGCAGCTATACTACATGCTGCAAGACAACGTTTTTGTCCCTTAGTCCCAAGTTAAATCCTCCTGCCCCTTTGGTTTCGGGCTGGCCTGGTGTGCTGCTGGGTCCATCCTCTCCCCACCTACATTCTTATTCTTCTCTGGGGTCAACCTTACCCTCTAGTGATATGAATAGGGCCTCGGATCATTGCTTACTCCTAAGTTCAATGGGATAAGAGGTTGAGCCCTGTCTAAGCTTCACTACCCTGTGGGGTCTGCCCAGTCTTCCAGGTTTATAAAGGATAACAACAAATCTGATTGCTCCCTGCCTCATATTCCTGACCAATGGGGGCCTATTACATCCAAGTAAATGTTCTTTGAGACTCTGATTAAATAATTACTCATTTGTACAGGATGACCCAAACTGTTTCCTAATGAAATATTTCCAATTTTGTATGAAATACATGATCATCTGTAAGTAATGAAAACTGTCAACTATGTATGTGTTGAAATTCAATACAAATGAGATTAAAACAAAAAATTACAAAGGGGTACACTCAAGGGATGGGCTTCAAGCATGGTTGTGATCTATTTACCTGTAGTAACTGAGCACATCTTGGTCTTCCTTCTGCCCCTCTTTAGCATCCTGAGCAAGCTCCCTGACGCTCCTACTGCGGATTTCTGAACTGCTGTCTTTCCAGAACAGCCAGACTTCCTCTTCATCTTCACTGGCTTCCAAAGCATTCTCACCACTTGCTGCCACCTCAAATTCAAACCGGGACAGGACCAACCTAGAGAGAGGGAACAGAGAAAGAAAGACAGAATATATTTCAACAGAGCACATTCAACAAAACAAAACACTTAAGAAAATAAAGATTTTTTATCATTAAAAGAAAACTGTGAAGGCTAGATGGGTAGGTGCTCATAGTACAACTGCATACCCATTGCTACATTACATGGACATTATAGTGCTTTTTATAGTTTAGAGAATCTGCAAGAAAACAATATGTTTATTACAGATGTGGCTTACTGTGGAGCAGAGGTCAATTCTTTACATGTGACATCAGTCTGTGGTTGCGGAAATAGCCAATGTCAAACTAAGCATGATTACCTCATCTCCACAATAAGCCTCCACTATAGAGGAACTGTAAATGGAAAAGTTCCCATCTCCATGTAAATTCCTTAAGTAATTAGAACTAAATAGTTTGGATGGCAAACTTTTTTCCCTCAATTCTGTTTATACTCTCCTGCAACCAGCCAGGGCCTCCTTTGATATCTGCAGAGAGGTCTCCTGTCCTCCTGGGCCCGGCTGACTTGCTAGCTGCCACCCATGACAGAGGCTGCACACTCCTAGATTGCCCCTGGGACATGGCTGCCTTTTGCTCCTTGGTGGACTCCCCACACCATCCAGTCAGTCGCAAAGATGAAGCCAAGGGAGAAACAGGGGCAATAAGGCAGGAACTTCCAGTTTGTACATGTGCTCTCCGGTGCAAGACCCAGGTGCAGGTGTTAGATATAGCCTTCCCTAGGCTAGGACACAAAAGAGCAAGAAACAGCTGCCCGTCCCTCTGGTTCACACTGTCACCAAAAGAAACAAAGAACAGTAGAATATTAGCAGTAGCTGTGCAATGACTGAATTTGCTGATTGACAAATGTTGCAACACACAGACCATGGCAGTGCAAAGACACAAGTCTGCCACATAAACTGGTGCCCTGTGTTTTGCTCAGCGTCAGAGGGCTCCATTTCTTGTGATGACAGCATGAACCAGGGACATGAGCAGCTGTTTCTTGCTCCTTTGCACTTACGCAGGAGACGGAGCGGATGTGTGGGCAGCGCATCATTCTCCCCCGAATGGTGGCAGCATTTCCGCTTTGAGTCCCCAGGCGGAGTGGACATGCAACGATGCCCTGGTAATGTCAGGCATGCTCCCGCACCCAGTGTGCAGACGTCCAATACTTTTGTCTATCCCCCCAAATGCATCAGTTCAATGCGCACCCACCCCAGACCACAGCCAAGAGTTGGACTATAGCCGGGTTCTGAATAACTCCCTCCTTCACTCCCTCCTTCTCCAGACATTCCATCCTCCTCCTCCTCCCACTGGCTGATACTTTGGTGCCACAGGCTTGCTCCTGAAACTGGGGTCATCAGAGCCTTAAGTGGAAGCAGCATCACTGCACTAGCAGGCCAGCTTAACAGGGCAAGCTTTGGGGAAATAGTTCATTTTTGTACAGTGCCTTTCATACAAACTGCACCTGAACGCTTTCAGTGGGAAAAAAAAAAAAAAAGTACATAAGACTCAAAAACATAAATATCCTTAAAGAAATTAAAACCTCATCCGAGGGCACAAAGGAAGGGGTGCCGGAGGGGTACCACCAGCGACTCAGGAACAGGACTCTGGTGCCAGGACAGGCATGGAGGAGGAAGGGGACCCCATACTGGGGACGCCAGAGGTGCAGAGCCCGTCTGTGATGGGTCGGAAACCAGCCCCACTCAAAGGGATGAAGGCAGGGATGTCCCGTTGATGGGGAAGCAGCCCTGGTGACTAGGAATGGAAATGGGGACGTCCCATCGACGGGGGGAAGGGAAGCAGCCTCGTTGACAAGGAACACAAGACATTCTGTCAACGGGGGGAAGCAGCCCAGTCAACAAGGAGTGCTCCATTGATGGGAGAAGAGCCTCAGTCAACAAGAGTGAGTGAGCAATATGCTCAGTCGATGAGAAGCTCAGTCGATGAGGAAGGAGGAACAAGCCGAGGGAAGCCTCCTATCTATTTAGGAGTGCTCCACAACAGAAGAGCCCCATCAACGAGAGAGCAGTAGCATGCTCTGTCAATGGGGAAGCCTTCCCAAGGACAGGAACATTTCATTGATGGGGGAGCAATGCTACATCGATGGAAACAGCCAGGAGCATGCTCCATCGATGAGGTATGGCCTGTTGACGAGGGAGTGGGCAACCAAGGCCCCGCTGACGGGGCGCCATCCTTTCCACGATGAACACCCCGGCGATATTTGGGGGTGGGGGGGGATGGCCCCTGGAGACAGTAGAAGCAAAAGAGTGCTCAGTCGATGGGGTATGACCCGTGGACAGGATGAGAGCAATGAAGGCTCAGTCGATGGGGGAGCAGTCCCATCTACGATGAAGGCCCTGATGGCAATGGAGGAGCCAGTGTCAACAGAGCAGATCAGAGGAGTGAGAGGAGCGAGTTCTGATGCCAGGAACAAGAGCCTTGTGCCAGGGACCCTTAACACAGGTCTCCGAGGTCTGTCCCGGGAAGGCTGCCTTGACAGCCATAGATGTAGTTCCTGGGCCAAGGAACAGTGGGGATGCTGAGAATGCCCACAGGCCCGCTGAAACATGGAGCCAGGGGTGCTGTGAGTGGTTCATAGGCCCCAATCCAGGAGAACCAGAAGAGCTGGGGCCTGGAATTGTTCCACAGGCCCAGCACAGGGAAGGAAAATAGAGTTCAAGTTTACGTCGAAGACTGCAACGCAGAGGACTGAGCTAGCCGTGTGCAGGCTGAAGCTGGCGGGAAAATGATCAGTATGTACCTGGAGTCACCCCCTTTTTCACACAGCCAGAGGAAGTGATGTATGGGGGGAGGCCCTATAGAAGACTGCGGGAAGAAGCTACTGTGAGACAGCTCCACCTAGCGGACTCCCAAGAGTAATAACCTACTGCAAGAGACCAGTCCATAGAAGATCTACTGTTAGAGGTGAGCAACCATTTTTCTAGGATCGTGGATATGTTGTTCTATCCACACTGTTTGGCAGACTCCAAGCAGTTCTCGGGAAAGGGGAAGGCAAGGCACACACCCCCTCTGATATACTTACTTGAGGAGCAGAGATTGGAGAACTGAGGCCCCCAAACCAGCATCCCAGCGTGACTCTAGGTCGATGTGGTAGTGGGTGATGAAGGTGGTTGCTGACTTCCAGGTAGCAGCCCTGCAGATTTCCTGTATAGGGATGTCCCTGGAAGCAGCCACCGACACTGCAGTATGGTGGGTGGAATGAGCTCTTATCCCTCTGGGTGGCTGCTTCCCCGCCAACCTATAGGAGAGATCAATGCAGGATGTAGTCCAACTGCCAATCGTCTGCTTTGCTGCAGGTCTGCCAGCTGTGGCTTCACCATAGGTGACAAACAGCTGGCGAACCTCTCCCTGAACTTCAGCCATTCGCTCTTTATAGCAAGAGTGCTTGTCTCAGGTCCAAGGTATGGAGCCTGTACACTCTGCCTCTGAGGTGTAACCGAGGTAGTACACCGGCAGAGTCAACACCTGTTTAAGATGAAACTCAGACACCACCTTTAGATGGAATTTCAGGTGGGGGTGCAGGACAACCTTGTCCCTGTGGAAGAAAAGGTAAGGAAGACTCCACTGAGAGCACCTGGTGCTCCCCGGTCCTTCTGGCTGACATAATAGCCACCAGAAAAGCAGTCTTCCATGACAAATGTGACCTCTCACACTTGTGCAATGGTTCAAATGGCTTGCCCATGAGCTTTGCCAGTACCAGCAGTAGATACCACGGAGGTGAAGGTTCACACACCGGAGGAGATACGTGGTCAAGGCCTTTAGAAAAATGCCAGACCAGCCTCTCCTGACAGTCTGCTGACCGGCCCGCGCCCAGTAGGCAGCGATAACTGCCAGATGCACCTTATAGGCCTTAGACCGGAAAACCCCCTTTGGTCAGAGACCAAAGGTAGTCTAGGATGCTAGCTACTGGACAGGACAAAGGGTCCAGGACCCTTACCCTGACACCAAATGAAAAACCTTTTCCATTTGAAGGCACAGCACCTCCTGTTTAACTCCTTTATGCATGCTCCCACTACTGTGAGTACATCCTCAGAGAGGCCCAGAACCAGGAACTCTAGCCGCTCAGAAACCAGGTTGTCAAGTGCACGGACTGAAGTTTCGGATGGAATACCTTCCCCTGACTGACAGATAACAGGTCCGGGTGTACTAGAAGATGCCACAGAGGCCTAGAACTGAGGCTGAGGAGATCATGATACCAAAACTAGCAAGGCCAGTCTGGAGCCACCAGGATCACCTGTACCTTGTCCCTCCTCACATTGAGGATCACCTTGTGAACCAAGGGGAGTGGAGGGAAAGCACAGAAAAGGCCTGGGGTACCTGGCCTCAAGAAGGCATCCCGATGCAGCGAGCCCTGCTTAGGGGGGGTGGGCATGAAACAGCCTCAGCTTGGTGTTCTCCCTAGAGGCGAATAGATCCATGTGAGGTTTTCCCCAGTGGGAAAACAGGCTGTGTACTACCTCTGGATGGAGAGACCACTCGTGGGACATCTCACCCACATGGCTGACAGCATCCGCCCGTTCATTTGAGGCTCCTACCACATGGATGGCTAGATCATCTGCCTCCAGTCAGCTCACGAGGGTCCAGATGGGGAGTGCTTCCCTGCACAGCAGCCGGGGGTGTGTGTGCGCCACCCTGTTTGTTGAGGTAGTATATTGTCTTGGTATTGTCCATCTAGACCTGCACCACTTGACCCCAAAAGAGCAGAGCAAATGCTGACAATGGCAGTCTGACTGCTCTGAGCTCCAGCAGGTTATGATGATATCTGGATTCTTCAGCAGTCCAGAACCCATGGGCTCTGTGGTTCCCCATGTGGGCTCCCCAGCCTGAGAACAGCAGTCTGCTCGGGACGGACAAGCGGGATCCCTTCCTGCAAGTGATCCAGGATGGTTCACCATTGGAGAGCGTCCCACATCTTCTGGGTCAGTGTGACCAGCTGGTCAAAGTGACCTTAACACTGGGTCCACTGGCTGGCCAGCCCTCACTGAAGGGTGCACATATGCCACTGGGCCCACTGGACCACGGTGGTGCAGGTCGCCATGAATCCCAGCAGGTGCAGAGAGTCCCTGGCATGGCGCAAGTGCCCAACCAGAAATGATTGGGCAATGGAGGAGAGAACCTCTGCCCTGCCCATCCAGAGCCGGGCTCTGGCTCAGCAGAAGTCTAGCTCTGCCCCGATGAAACATATCACCTGTGAAGGGAAGAGTTCAGACCTGCCCTCGATCAAGAGACCAAGGTCGGTGCAGATCTGAAGGGCCAGATCCCTGGACCTCTCCACCTCTTGCTTGGTGGGACTCTCCTAGAGCCTCTCGTCGAGATATGGGTAAACTTGACCCCTTGATGCTGAAGATGGGCTGCCACCACCTACCAGGGAAGCCAATTTACTTGATCTTATCTTTTTTTATACTTTATATTTTTTTCATTTGTTATGATTCATTTAACAATTCCATATTCGAGACAGGCCAATTACATTACATAAGGCATTACAACATGGAAACACTAATGGTCTCAATAATAGGATAAGTGCGTCTCAAATACTGCGATCCGTTATAGGAGGGGTGATACTAAAGTCACAAAAATTAGTAAACAATAGTTCCAGCTGTGATTGAGTCCATGAGCAGTGTGACTAATATAAATATGAAAGTCCATAATATCATCCAACATTGCACGTCCCCAAGAGGACTAGAGGTGACACACTATGCCTCCTATAAGCTAAAATGCTAGAACATAATGCAAGCTACAGCACAAACATGAGAGATTTAACTTTCTTTTAACTGATTTCTGGGTAAAAATAATCGAAGCAGAGATCCTTTTTAAAGCATGTTACACCACATGCATTTCCCAGTTTACTGCCTCCCCCAGTTTAAATCCAATAAATGATTAGAGCTATCTAATTTGTTTAAATTATATTTTACTTAAAGCCAGCATTATCTAACTGTTATTTTATGCTAAAAATCAGGTAAAAGCCAGCGATAGGCAAACGTGGCCCTACTCAACTTAGCCCAGAAATACAAAATATTTATTTAGCCCTCAACAGAGCAGAATGCCCTCAAACATTGCGTCAATAAGAGGAAATAAAGTCTGCACTTCTGTAAAGCTCAGTCCCCTTCGGTCTCCTCTTGGTCGCTGTCTTCAGGCATCACTTTAACGTTGCAGCACTTACCCTCAAATCGAGCAGTCCATTTTCCTGCCTCTTGTCGGGTCGCTGAACACCCACACCTTACCAGCATGAACCACACGCAGCCTCGCCGGAAACACCACTGCATGCAAACTTCTTGCACCTCATGTGAGTCGCACAGCTCAAATCCGGGAAAAGATAAATGGAGTGTTCATCCTGGGTTAACTGGTCCACTTGTCTCGCCAACCTAAGCAGTTGATCCCGGGTCCCAATACCATCGGTCACTACCAGGAGGGTACGTGGAGTTTGTGTCCTCTCAGTAGCCCCGCAGGGTGATTCTATAAGCTTTTTGAAGCCCAAAATGGATACTTTGACCCTCTGGCACCAGCTTTTCGCTCATCCAGTCCTGCAGAAACACAAGCGGGTGATCTCCCTCAATCCCCTCTGGCATCCCAAGAATCCACACATTAGACGAGCGGGCCCGATTTCCCAATGTCTCCAGTCTGGCCCCAAGATGAGCATTTTCTTTTACTATAAGTGTAGTAGTCGCAGAAATAGAATCGGAAGATCTTTTAACATCTACCATCTCAGTCTGCAAAGTTTCCACTGTTTTCTCCACTGCAGTGAATCGACTGCCAAACGTCTCTTTTTGCATTTAAATCTGCCACTGATGTGGTGATACGCTGTATTTTTAATCTAATGGTTTCCATAGTTTCTTCCGAGTTGGGCTGAGATACGGCCTGCAAATCTTGGCCTAGCCTCATGGGCTGGGACAAACTGGAAGTTTTCCCACCTGAAGCTCTTGAGCGATCTTTACGAGGGTTGCCCATTTTATGTTTCAAAACTTGCTCTTTCGATTGGAAAGCAAGGATTTTACAAATTCTTGCTCTGAAAAGGCAAACTTTCGTATTTTATAGCGTTAGGAAAGAGCTCTCAGTTGCTGCTGCTTGCTAGCTCGGGCTCCACAGCATCCCTCTACTCTATCTTATCTTGACTAATACAGTATCTACTGTAAACTTACAGTCCTGCCACCACTGGTTGATAGTGATCATAACATATTAGTTTAAATTAAATATAATGACCATAGGAAGTAATAATAGAATAACAAAAAATCAGAGACTTCAATAAAGGTGATTATGATCATATATAAAAAAAAAAACCCTAAGTAATTGGAACTGGGCTCTGGAATTAACAGAAAATTTTTATCTACAAGATCGATGGGATACAATTAATACCAAGATTATGCAATATATAAATACATGGGTTCCATGGAGTATAAAATATGACAAAAACTCAAAAATAAAACAGTTATGTGGACAAATGAAATAAAAGTTATAAATGAAAAAAACACAGGGCATATCAAAAATACAAGAAGTCTCAAACCACAATTCGTTTTCTAAAATACAAAACCCTGATAAGACTAAACATCTTATTAAAAAAGGAAAGAAGAACTAGAATTTCGTTTAGCAACTGATTAAAAAAAAAAAAATAAAAAAGGCTTTTATAATTATATTGTATCACTTAGTGGTAGCCAAAATTCTATAGGGCCACTAAAAATACAAGAATCAGTAGTTTCCAATGATTCCGATATGGCTAATGAGCTAAATATTTACTTCCAGAATGTTTTTATCCCTAAGGAATACACTGAAATTAAGCAATCACACGAGGGAATAATGGACTCTATCACTACTAAAGAAGTAGTGGACAACATAAAAAAATTGAAGGAAGATTCTTCACCAGGCCCAGATGGTATAGCCCCAAGAGTTTTAAAGAAATTGGTCAATGAGTTGGCAGGCCACTTAGCAGTACTATAAAATCCATCAATAAATAGTGGGACTGCATTAAAGGAGTGGAGGTGTGCAAATGTTGTGCCGATACATAAGAGTGGCAGCAAACTTCTTCCTGGAAATTATAGGCCCATGGGCTTGACCTCTGTGATAGGCAAAATGATAGAGCGAATAATTCAAACAAGAATGAATGTTCATATATATAGAACTGCAGCATGTTATATCTCACAACATGGCTTTACACCTGGTAGATCATGCTTAACCAATTGAATCAGCTTCTTTGAGCCAGTTAGTGAGGCTCTTGATGAAGGTTTGCCTGTGGATGTTTTTCTAGATTACGCTAAGGCGTTTGACACAGTGTCACATAAAATCTTGTTGGAAAATCTGTGTAAATTAAAATTCCATAGTAACATCATTAGGTGGATTTGCTCATGGATGAATGATAAGAGTACAACATGTAGTAGTACGCAGACATGAATCTAGCTGGGGTCCCGTGACTAGCGGAGTCCCACAGGGTTCTGTCCTGGGTCAATTCAATATACTTATATCTACAATGAGAGTGAGTGACAGTGTCCGGATGGGAAAGTTTACAGATGATTGTAAAATTGCCCTTATAGTCAACAGTCCAGTGTCAGCCTCTAAAATTTCAGGAACGTATAAATAATATTTGTTACTGGGCAGATGAGAATAAAATGACATTTAATTAATTAAAATGTAAAGTGATGCACTTTAGAAATAACAGGGGCAAACTACATTATAAAAGATAAAATCAATCAATCAAAATATTTATTTATTCAGGCGGACATCATTGAGCAAAGCTCATTTCCAAGATGGACCTGATAGGTCGAGGAACAACTTGAAGGTACAAAAGCAGACATATACAAAACACATCTATATAAACAGATACAATAATATAAACATATATACAAACAGGGTAGCCGGAGATTACAGGCTCCAAGGCAAGCTAAACCAGACAGTTATGATTGATGACTACTAAAATGTTGAAAACAGCCTCTGAAAAATGACAGAGGGGCTGGTGGGAGTTTTGGATAGGGACTAAGTCTACTAGTAGTGAGTGAATGGGGTAGAAGTAAGTGACGGGTAGCTGTGGAGGTTTTGGTAAGGGCTAGCAAAGCTGCAGTAGAAAAAAGGGGAGGGGGGTAATGAATGTGATTGGACTAAGCCTTGTGAAAGCAATTGCATATCTCTGGGAAGAGACTTGTGTAGAGCTTTTTAAAGGGTGTTAGAGGTATAAAGGTGGTCAACTTTAGGGTCTTCTGCAGAGAATTCCATGCCATTGCTAGAGAGTAACTGATTGCAGATCTCCCATGCCAGGTGCTGGCTTTGGGTAGCTTCAAAGTGATGAGGTTGTTGCTTCTTAGGGCATATAACCTAGCTGTGGCCAGTGTAAAGCAATCTAAAATATAGGATGGAAGTTTGTTAGACAGGGTTTTGTATATCCATAATGCAGCATTTTGTTCCTTCTGAGGTGTAAGGATGTCCAGCCAACTGCAGCATAGAAGAGCAATGATGAGTGTTGAATGGAAGATCTGTGATGAACCTGAGAGCTCTATGGTACAAGGTATCCAGTTTACTTAAATAGGAAATAGAACAGTGGCCATAGGTAAATCTGCATAGTCAATAAGTGATAGAAATGAGGCCTGGATTAGTCTCTGTCTTGAATCTCTGGTTAAATAATGTTTAATTCTGAAGAAAAGGCCAAGCCTCTGGCGAAGTTTTTTCAGAAGTTCTTCAATATGCTGAGTATAATCAAGCCTGTTGTCAATCCATACCCCTAAATATTTGAATTTGTCAACATAGTCAAGGCTTTCTCCAAGGACAGTGGATAGTTGGGGAAGATTGCTTGGTGAAAAGGTGTTAGTATAGTAATTAGTGGAGAAGAACATAGCTTTTGTCTTCTTTGCATTTAGGAGGAGTTTTTTTTCAAGTAGTTGGTATTGCAAAGGAGAATTCTGATTGTAGTATTTCACAGGCCTTTGAAGGTGATGGGTTACTGACATATAAGACAGTGTTATCTGCAAAGAGGTGAACATTGGCTTTGGTGAGATTAGAGTCAATGTTGTTAATGTAAATGGCAAAAGGATAGGGCCAGGATAGATCCTTGAGGTACTCCTCTTAGGAGTGGTTTGATGAGGATAGGTCGCCTTCATTTTTTCACCTGCGTTCTATCAGTGAGATAACATCTGAACCACTTAAGAGAGGGTGGATCTAGGCCTATGGAGTGCAGTGAAGAGAGTAGCAGCTCACGATCCACTGTGTCGAGGCTTTGCTTAGATCAAGAAATACAGCACAGGCGCTGTTCTTTTGTCTAGCTCAGTTTGCCAGTCATTTGTGACTTTTGCCAGTGCAGAAATGGTGCTATGCCTAGTCCTAAACCCAGATTGAGCGGGGTTTAAGAGATTAACATCAAGGTAGTCTCTTAATTGGATGCTCACTAATTTTCTAACATTTTGGAAAGCACTGGCAGGATGGATATGGGCCTGTAATTGTTGAGGTCCATGGGGTCCCCTGATTTTAGGAGGAAACACTGTGCTGTCTTCCACAGCGAAGGAATAGACCGAGGCTAAAGATAGATTAAAAGATGTGTTAAGGGAACTGCAAGCACATGTATTGCAAGTTTGAGAAAATAGGGTCAAGAGAGTCTGCACCTCGCGCTTTTTAGTGTGCAAATGCAACAATAGATCCTCTACTTGCTTCAGTAAAATTGATTTGAATGAGAATGAAGAATCAGCCCTCTGAGCCCTCAGTAGACTGGGATTTAAGTTGTGCCATGATAGATTAGCTGGAGAGGAGTCAAAAGCAAGGCCAGCCGTTGTGAAGTGATTGTTGAATGCATCCAATACTTCCGTTTGTCAGAGATAGCAACCTTATTAAGGTGCACTTGAGATGGCAGAAAGTGCTAGAGTCCTGCCCTAAGATCCCTTTGATGGTGCCCCAGAATCTAGCAGGGTTGTGATAAGAGGCATCAAGTTCAGCCATATAGAAAGCAGCCTTAGCATCCCTTACTTTTTTGGTGCAGCTATTTCTGGCTTTTCTGAACAGCAGCCAGTCATTTGGTTCCTTAGTCTTCCTTGCCATTTTCCATAGCTTATCTCTCTCAAGCAGTGCAGATTTAAGGTCAGCTGAAAACCAGCGGCAAGATTTGCTTTTCGTTCTAACACTAGTGATTGGTGCATGAGTATTGAGGGCACCTATGATTATGCTGTTTAACACCTGAAGTGCTATTTCCACAGAGTATGAAAGGTAGAACTCCTGCCAGCGTGCAGAGTGGCATAGGTCGTGGAGATATCCCTCGATATTAAGGTTTTTTTTAGATCTTCTCGGGAGGAATTTTGCTGGGTTAGCTGGTTTGCCTGATGATCTTATTCCTGCAATAAGACAGTGATCACTTATGTCACTGAATAGTACTCCAGCGTGTGAGAACAGGTGGGGTTTGTTTACCAGCATGATGTCAAGTAGGGTGCTACTACTTCTGTTTTTAAATTGATTCTTGTTGGTTCATTTATTAGTTGAGTAAACCATATGTATCACAAAAGATACTAAGGTGCAGCTGTCTTGGAGAGCCAGTTTAAATTCAGATCACCTAAGATAATGAGATCTTCAGGGCCCAGTTTGATTATGTTCCCCTGGTGGGTTAAGAGCTTATGATCAGCAGAGGGGGGCCTATAGCAGCCAACTAGTTGAAAAGCTGCCATGTTGGGGAGAGCTATTTTAAGGGATAAACATTTGAATTCTTTGGGCAATGATGTTGCACTAAGGCAAGATGCAGATATATTCGATTTTATATAAATAGCTACTCCACCATCCCTTGACAGGCGGTCTGCTCTGAATATTTGGTAGTTAGGTAGATTTACCTCCCTATCTGTTGTTGCAGGTTTGAGCCATGTCTCAGATATTACCAGAAAGTCTGGCATGGTGTGGGCAACCCAGGCTTGTATTAATGAAAGCTTTTTCAGGAGGCTGCATGCATTGATATGAAGGAAGCTTAATCCTTTGATGGATGCTAGATCTGCTGGGGAGGTGATGCCTTCTGGAGGTCCTGGATTGATTTCAACATTACCAATACAGATCAGCAGAAAGAATAAGTTTTGTGAGGGCTTCGAAGGACAGGAGGATGGGACAGTCAATGGGCCTTCTCTTCTTGCTCGGTGGCCAATGCTTTGAGATGATCCACTCTGGATTAGCTTAGTAACCTGTCACAGAGTGCTAATTTGGTGGACAGGTATAAGGGGCACTGTAGATCCAATAGTGGAGCATCGGCGTAAAAAGTACATGACAGGTTGTGACCCTTTTGGGGTTACCCACTGATTATGGTGAAGCAACGGTAGGGCATATGTGAGGAACCGATCGGCACCCACTGGAGGTGTCACAAGGAAGCAAGGCTGGTGAGCTGATTATTCAGTAAAGGTATGGGTGGGTATGGCATCATCCTCAAAGAACCACCATAGTTGAGAGACAGAGAGAAACAGTAAGGAGCTTCCCATTATGATGTGGTAACTGGGGTTAACTACAATGAGGACAGGGAGGACTGCTGAGCAGGTGACACCGCAGGGCCGCTGACAGATTATTGGACAGAATTTTGCTGTGGGGGAGGCAAGAAATTCGAGGGAAGATGCGTATAAAGAAACACACCAAGAAGGGGAGGGGTGAGGCAAAATTTTGCGGCTTTCCAGTACCTTCCTGGCTGTCTCTCCGGCCTCCTGGTCCTGGCGGCCTTCGGTCGCCGACCACCCGCTGGAGGCGTGGCCCAGCGCTCACTGGGTGCTTGAGGGCAGGGACGGCTAGAGTGGAGGAGACAGAAGAAGCACAGTCACCTAAATAAAATAGCAGCAATCAAGTGATTCTGCAGTTGAGTGAGTTACTTTGCACACACAAAGGCTGGGGGGTTGGTAGTTAGCGTCTAGCCCACTAGAAGTCCACCAAGACTAATCACAAACATTTAAAATTACAGCAGAAACCTTAGAAATTTAGCAGTAACAGGAAAACAGCTCTTTTAGGCAGTTGGTTAAAACAAACAAAAAAAAAAAAAAACACACAAACCCCGACCAACTTCAGCAGAACAAAGTAAAACTGCAGTCTATGGAGCAGGAGGACCAATGGAAGCAAAGGCTCAGATGGCGCTCGCCTTTCATTGCGCTGACTTTCCGTACCTTCTGGTTGTCTCTCGGCCTCCTGGTCCCTGGGTAGCCTTGCGATGCGCCGACCACCCGCTGGCGGGCGTAGCCCGGTGCTCACTGGGTGCTTGAGGGCAAGGCGGCTTCCTGGATGTCTCTCCGGCCTCCTGGTCCCTGGCTGACTGCGGTCGCCGACCGCCTGCTGGCGGGCGTAGCCCGGCTCACTGGGTGCTTGAGGGCAAGGCGGCTTCCTGGCTGTCTCTCCCGGCTTCCTGGTCCCTGGGCAGCCTTGTAGTGCCGACCGCCCGCTGGCGGAGCGTAGCCCGGGCGCTCACTGGGTGCTTGAGGGCAAGGACGGCTTCCTGGCTGTCTCTCCCGGCCTCCTGGTCCCCTGGGCAGCCTTGCGGTCGCCGACCACCCGCTGGCGGAGCGTAGCCCCGGCGCTCACTGGGTGCTTGAGGGCAAAGACTGCTTCCTGGCTGTCTCTCCCGGCCTCCTGGTCCCCTGGGCGGCCTTGCGGTCGCCGACTGCCCACTGGTGGAGCGTAGCCCCGGCGCTCACTGGGTGCTTGAGGCCAAGGACGGCTTCCTGGCTGTCTCTCCCAGCCTCCTGGTCCCCTGGGCAGCCTTACGGTCGCCAACCACTCACTGGCGGAGCATAGCCCCGGCGCTCACTGGGTGCTTGAGGGCAAGGACAGCTAGAGTGGAGGGATTGTAGAGGAAAGAGATCTAGGTACAACTTACCAGTGATCTGAAATTTGCTGTTCATACTAAAAGAACAGAAAACAAATTCTATTCTATTCTGGGATGTATACAGCGGTATATAAAAGTAGGAGGGCTAAGGTCCTGATGCCTCTGTGTACAAGTCTAGTCAGGCCTCACATGGAGCACTGTGCTCCTACTACTTTAAGTGCTTTAAGAATGATGGAGAGGGTCCAAAGAGCAGCTACCAAGAGAGTTAAACATCTAGGACATCTCCCCTATGAGGATAGGCTAAAGTCCTTGAACTTATACTCACATGAGTATAGGTTACTAAGAGGTGATCTTATACACATATACAATGCCTTACATAATAGTGACACTCTTGATATATGCCTACAAAAACAGGATTGTGAAAATACCAGATCACACAAAGAGAAAATCAAATGCCCACTTAATAAAAACCCAACGAAGACAGTTTTTTTTTTTTTTTTCCCCCTCCACACACTGAGGGCACTACCAATATGGAATTCATTACCAAAAAATGTAAATACTGATATTGTGCACAGATTTAAAATCTTACTGGATTACCATATGAAGGAGACAATATATAAATACCACCATTAATTTGGTGGCGAGTTCACTATGGGCTTCGGCCTTATGAACTTGTTAAATAACTATGAAACTACTGCAGTGCATTTGGTGAAGACCAGTGGGGCCTATGACAGGCTAAACGGCATGGCTCAGAACTCGAATAGGGCTCCTTCTGCTCAGAAGTGAAGGAACCTCTGGTGAGACAGACATATCGGGACGTGAAAGAATGCATCCTGAAGAGCCAGAGAGCAAAACCACATGTTCTGTTTGAGGGATGCTATGATCTGGGGACAGAGTTACCATCCTGAAGGTGTGTGACCTGAGGAACTGGTTCAGGTCATGCAGATCTAGAATGGGGCACCAGCCCCCGTCCGCTTCAGAACCAGGAAGTACTTGGATAAGAACCCTGGGTTGACCCCGTGGGTCCGTGACTCTGGCCACCACCTCCTTGTGGAGAAGTTGGGCAATGTTGTCTCAAAGAGCTGACTGAGTGTGTACGGACACCATCTCCTCCCGTGGGGTGCAGGCTTGTCTTGGAGGGTACTGCTCGAATTCCAGAGGCAGTTCCTGGCCCACCACTTCTAGAACACAACCGGTCCATGGCAACAGTGGACCAGGCGAAAAGGAAGTGGTGGAGCATGCCCCCCACAGGAGGAGCCAGAGCTTGCGTGACAGGTATGGGGTGGCCAACCTCATCCTGTCACCGGGCAGGCTTGGAGGAAGAGGGTCCAGACTGGGTACCACCGAAGCCTAGACCTCCAGGCATATGGGCCGCCGGAGGCCCGGACTTGGGCCAAGGGTGCCAAGATTGTGCCTGCTGTTCCTACCCCACTTGGAAGTGGAGCTGCTTGGCTGTAGGGGCAGAGTGCCGAAATGGCTCTTCTGCTTTTTGGAACCCTGGGATTCCTTCTGTGCAGAAGTTATGGAGTACAAGGTGGCATTGGACTTCTCAAAGCATTTGAGGTGACCGTTCACACCTGGGCCGAAGAGGTCGGTACCCAGGAAAGGGACGTCAGTTAGCTTGAGTTGGGCATCTGCTGTGAAGGTGGAGACCCTTAACCAAGCCCTGTGGTGCATGGAAACCATGGCTGCCACGGAACGGGTACATGAATCCCCGAGGTCCAGAGCCATCTGGAATTGCTGCTTCGCAACAGCCTGACCCTGGTCCCAGACCTGCTTGACCGAGGTCTGGAGGTCTGCGGGGAGGTGAGGAAGGACCTCATCAAGGGAGCCCAGAAGGGCAGGAGAGAAATGTGTCATGATGGTGGCCGAGCTTGCCTGACAGAAACCCAGCATAAAGATGGCATGGACTTTACGGGTAGAATGGTCCAGTTTTTTGGACTCTTTGTTCAGAGGTCTATCTGCATCTGCCGAACTATCCGAACATCTGAACACAGATTCAGTCACCAGACCCTCTACAGAGGGCTGCTCTGTGAACCCCAAAAGGGACCAAATAGGCACCGTGTATTTGCGGGCCATATGGGCAGAACGTGTAGGGCAGGAGGCAGGCTGCTGCCATAGTTCCAAAGCTGGACCAACTATGGCTTTGGCCACTGGAAAGGCTTCTGTTGGTGAATCCCCCGTTTGAGGATATCCATGAGGGGACATTCAGTCCATTTCTGGAAAGGTTAGAGGCATCTCCGTGGATTCGGAGATAAGATGGAGGATGCCCATAAAGGAAGAGGGGCCTTCCTCCATTGAGAGACTACTGACAGCTTCCTCGTCCAAGGGAAGTGAATGAAGGACGAGTCTGGATAAATAGTCTGGCCACATAAGTCTCCCTATACCCACCTAGGATGGTCAGGAGTGAGGGTAACAGAGAGCCTATGCAGGAGGCCCAGAACAGGCAGAGACTCTTTGGCAGGCACCCCCACTGGGGGCTGTCTAGGTGGCGGCTCCACCAAGATTGGTGGAGAGGTCGATTCTGGCTGAACCTGAATGGTTTTGACCAGTTCCGTGGGAGAAGGAATGATGCAGGCCAGCTCCCGAGAAGTCTGCTTCGGCCTGGGAGGCAATAGTTATATAATGGCCAGGGTGGAAGCCGGAATCATCTTTTGACCAGACAAGATCAGCTGTTGCCACATTAGATCTTCATGGCATCAACTGAGTTTCCGACGAAGCCTCGCCTCATCAGAGGGGGACGAAGAAGAATGTCAATGATGCTTCTTAGAGCACCTGTGCACCTTCTTCGGCCTGTCAATCGAAGGGGTCCAAGACAGAGACCTTGATCATCGGGGTGACCGACTGGGTTGATCAGAAGGCACCAGGGAGATTGGTGGTTCTTCTTGGTCAGGGACTGGTTTTTCGATGTGGTTCACAGTAGGCTGGGTCTCCTCATCTGGGAGAGGCAGGACTGGGGTCCAGAATAAGGAGCGATCGGTCTTGTCGGGTGACAACAGGTTGACTGGGTCAAGGATGATCTCACCCGGATCGTCGTCCAGTGTCTGGGCCAGCTGGCCTGATGGTAGAACCAGCGGCCGAGGCCACAAACTCGACCGAAGTCAAGACATGTGATTCCTGGGACTGAGATCTCACAACATCCCAGGAATGTCATCGGTGAGACAAAGATTCTCTCGGTTCCTTGTCCTTTTTACGGGACCGAGAGACATGCGTGCCCAAAGGCCCTCTCACTCTTGGTGGGAAGGGACTGGCACATCTCCCAAAAGGATCCAGAGAAAACAGAGCCCAAGTTGAGCGGTACAGAAAAGGAATTCAAGGACTGATCTACGGCCCGAGTCACCTCTTCCACGAAGGCCTTCATTTGTACGAGCTGTTCGGTGGATCCCGAAGCCATGGATACTGCCCATTGGGCTTCCTTAGATTTGACCGGCGGATTCAGTTTCTCCGGTCTGCCCAATTTTAACTGTGTGAGACTATTGTCCAATGCGTTCGGGTGAAATGCACGACATCTCACAGGCCTGGGTGTCATGGCCAACACCCAGGCAATACACACACATGGCATGTGGGTCTGTGCGAGACATCTTTTGCCCGCACAGGCAGCGGTGGAAACCGGGAAAAGAATCATCTTCCATAGCGGTAGAGATCGCAAAGCGATTTTTATTAACTCTAACGAGTTCAATTTTAAGCAAATCCTAAGATTTTGAAGCCAGGCCCTACTGAAAGCTATAGCAGTAAGGAGGGAACCTGCATCTTCCAGTGGAAAGGAAGATCTGGCGTCAAGGGGCGGAGCCGAGGGTTATACCACCCGGGTGGGTGTGGGAAGCCAGTTTCAAGACCTTCCAGCAAGATTCTTAAAGGGAAAGGACATGCCAAACAGTGTGGATAGAACATATCCACAATCCTAGAAAAAGGTCTTTAAAGTAAGCCTGGACAAATTTCTGCTACCAAGGAAAACCCTGGATCCTTGAATAATACAGTGGGTAAGGGAAACCCCCTATAAATTAAAGTACATGTTTGCACAACATACTGTACTTATTCATACCTGCTTATGAAGAACGGGACAGACATGACAGACCTAGAGCCCCTTCCTAACGAATTACTGTGTAATACAGTCATGGAAATCTGAGCATGAAAACTCACCAGTGATTCCAAATAGGATGCCTGGTACGGTACACCATGGGCAATAATGACTTTTTGTTTACACACACAATTTAATATTTTTGCTCCTTGTCCAATCTTTCCCCATTTCACTCCTGGCAACCAACCTGTCTGAACACAGACATACCTTCAGGCTCCTGACTGGCCAAGAGGGTAGGCATCCCCCTCTAGAGCACCCTGGATGCAGAGCGTCAGGGGACTCCGCAAAGTCACAGTGTACTAGGCTTCATCCTCAGATGCAGGCGTTTTCCTTTTGGCTCCCCCCTACCTGGGGTGCTGACAAGATGAACAGCATGCGGCCGGAGCACCTGTTGGCATACCACAAATATCTACACTGCCTTTTGCCCAGTCACCTGTTCAGGTGATAGCAGTGCAGCAGTACTGGCAACCCTCACCTTAGAGCAGAGTGACCTCAGATACCCATTCATCCTCTATCTAGGCTTGGGACCCAAGCAGTGGATGGCAACACTGCCACTACACAGAAAAAAACTGGTTATACTGAAGTCTTAGGTCTTTATGCCAGAGGACTGCATGAAGGGCTGAAGCCCTCCCAAGTTCTATTTTTCCTTTTCATTAAATTAGGCCATTCTTCTTGACCAATTACTTCCCCCCAATGAACCAAGCCCCCAGTATAGGGCCTCTCCAGCCATAACTTGATTAACATAGGAAAATATCAGGAACATTAGCCAAAAGGCCATAGTTGTCCTGCACCATTTATAGCCTCAAAACATATAGATGACTACTTCTATATTTATCTATAGCAGTTTTAAACTCATTCATGGTTTCACCGGAAGCTACATGGCTTGGCAAATCATTCCACTGGTCCACAACTCATTGTGAAAACCAAGTCCCTCTCAGATTCTTATTATAATTCTCTCCTTTTATTTGATACTGATGACCCCGGTTTATAGTTGAACTTTATCTTAATGTTAATCCCAGACATTCCCACAAATCAGGAGATCTACATGCCTTATAAATCAGACGCGTCTCCACAATATCTCCTGTATTGTAAGGAATACGAACCAAGTTCCCTCAGTCGTTCCTCATAAGAAGGTCATCCCAGACCTGATACACTCCTCGTCACTAGTCTCTGAACAGCCTCCAACTTATGTACATCCTTCCTGAACCTGGGGCTCCATACACTACCAGCATACGCCAAATGGGGTCTGATCAGGGACCTGTAGAGTGGCATAATAACCTCCCTATCTCTACTTATATTTTTCATAATTAGAGCCAAGATTCTATACGCTTTATTTTAGATATTTCATTTACTTGGTAATTAGACTCCAAATCTTTATTTATCCATACTCCTAAATCCTTTTCCACCTCAGTTTCCATTAACTGTGCTCCATTTACGAAATACTTTTTAAGATTTTTCTTCCCCAAATGCATGACCTTGCACTTACATTAAATTTCAGTTCTCTCTACAGCTGTTGTATATATTGAATCAATATTTTTCTGAAAATTCTGAGCTTCTGAAATATAAATGACTACTGCCCCAAGTTTGATGTCATCAGCAAATTTAACAATCCAAGCATTACTATCACATTTAATGGACAAAAAACAGTACACTGAATAGAAGTGGAACCAGAACAGAGCCCTGAGGGACCTCGCTGAGCACCGCCATCCAATCTGACTCATCTCCCTTGATACAGACGTGCTGCTTCCTATTAGTCAACCATGCAGTGATTCCTCTAACAATATAGGAACTCATTCCCAGAGTCTCCAATCAACGCAACACCTCTACATGGGACACAGAATCAAATGCCTTTTCAAAGTCAATGTATATGACATCCACTGATAGTAAGTACAGCCTTAGACAGTAGCCCATCTCAAAAAAAGATAGTAAGTTAGCCGCACATGATCTCCCCTTTGTAAATCCATGTTGTGTAATATCTACGTGTCCCTTGTCCCTTAAATGGCCCTCAACATACTCCTTTATAATAGACTCCAATAATTTACTCAATATACTGGTTAAACTAATAGGGCGATAATTCGAGCAATCAGTTTTTGGACACTTTTTGTGGACCGGAATTACGTTTGCCATCTTCCAGTTCTCCGGCACCTCTCCACAGTCTATAGAGGACTGGTAAATAGCCTGGAGTGAATTGCAAATAAATGTGGCAAGCTCTTTGATAAGTCTTGGGTGTAATTCGTCAGGTCCTGGGGAGGTATTAATTTTCAGATTTAGAAATTTATCCTTCACAGTATCCACTGATGTTACCAAAGGTATATCTGATGTTTTTATAGATATAGGGTCAGGTGCCAGTCCTCTAGAGTATATACTGTTGAAATATTTGTTAAACTCTATCGCCATTTCCTATTGATTTATTACATTGTTATAGCTCACTAGCAGGGGTCCCACATTGTTATTTTGTTTCAGGTAAGCTATATATCCAAAGAAAGCTTTCTGATTATCTGATACCTTGGTTTACTAATTGTTTTTAAAGTTTCTTTTGGCCCTAATTAGCCTTTACAAAATGCTACAACCTCAAAAAAAAAAAAAAAAAAAAAAAAAAAAACTGCAAATACTACTTCAACAAACTGCATCATTTACTGGGTGATCATGAACTGTAAAACATGAGATCATATTCTGTATGAGATACTATATGAAAAATACTGGAGTCAATAATAATGGAAAAACAGATACAAATACGGCTTAAAACAGTGCATGGTATCCAAGGAAACATGATCGCCTCAGCCTACAGTGAACTTGAGACTACAGAGGAAGGGGTGGGGTAGTGGCACATCTGCTGGTATGCATGCATCTCATACTACAACTACACAAACCTGCTACAAAATACTGAATGCAATGAAAATATGCCATGGTACAGTATAATAAGCCTGTTACGAACGTGCTTCAGAAAGAATGTTGCACTGCTCTTAAGTTTACTACTATAATAATAATGTAACAAACCACTGAGTGCCTTACTTTGTCTCGATCAGAATATCAGCATTGGCTGGATTCAGAACTGCTTTACAGATCAGTTCCTGTGTCACAGGAATCGATTTGTTCATAGAAACACAGAGATCTGACAGGTAATCCAAAAACCTGTAGAATAAAAAAAAGACAGCCAAAGTAATCCAGCCCTTTTATAAATATAAATAATGTTAAAAACGGATAAAGCTTTAACTGGAATACAAAAACTTGAAAGTCAGTCCACAAGCTTGATTAATCCATCTGTCTGTAATCTATATCAAGTCATAATATTTTGGAATAGTCAATTTTCAATATAAAATAAAGTTAGATAGTACAAAAAGCCTTACACTGCTTGATGTTGTATAACGTTTCCACCTACCTTGGCTCCCTGTTTTTCCTCACCAAGCTAACAAAGGTATCAATCTCAGCACCAGTGATGTGCTGTTCCAGGAGTTTACGGTTGTTGTGCAGCAATGCTGTGATTGTATCTTCAGCCAATACATCATAGCCTATCTGTTTCTGCATGAAGCCAAACTGCTTGGCTATGTACTCCTGCACAGAAAGCATCATCAATTAACACTGAACTACATCTTCCCGTTGCCAAGGATATGCTTACCCATTTGTAGCTTGTCAAATACAAATCTCCCCAACATATCCAACTATCAAGGACATTCCCAGATTGTCAAGAAATTACTGCTGTATCTCGCTTCCATGTACTATAACTATGTTAAAACCTGGAGGGCATACATTAATAGAAAATTTCAGACAAGGTTTTTGTTTCTTTTAAATATGCAATGCAATTCCAAAATCAAATCCTGCCACCTCCACAAACATTCACACACTGCAATACAGGGACTGCTAAAGTGGTTCCAGTTTATAATCCAGCAATGCCAATGTGACTCCATGAATAGCCCTTAGGGAAAGGGGAGGTGTATAAGTGATCCTCACCTTCCCTCCCCAAGAGCTGAACACAGAAGTCTAAAGGAGACTGACCCTCTGCCAGGCCCAGGAAGAGCAAGTCTGGTGGTTAACCCAGGCCTCAGGTACCAACGCAGACCGCAGTCCCACACCACTGGGCTAGGCTGGTATGCCTAATATTTCTTCCAAAATAGATGCCAAATACAGTTAGAAGAAAAAAATATGTAATTTTAAAAATAAATTACTGCTTTAAAGACTGAGGAGTACCCAGGCAATAGCTTGAAAGACTAAGCCTTCATTTGGATTCACAAATATTGACAAAATACACCTAAACCCAGTTGGCCATGGATACCAACCACCCCTGCACAGCATGTGCCAATGCCTGGGCAGTCAGTTTCTAAAATACTTGCTATTCTCCTGATAAAAGCACCTCTCTGGGGACGGCCTGGTGGTGCTAAGGGTTGGGGTGCTGGACGCCACGCCCACTACCTGGGTTCAGGAATGGACCCGGGCCATCGGGGGATGGAGAGGACTGAGCATCCAGAGGACTGCTCTCCTCTCCAGAGGTGGGTTGCTGGGGGTGCCCGGCACAGCAGCAGCCACTGGTGGAAACCAGGGGTAGCACAAAATGTTGGGCCACAGAAAAGGGGTGGGACATCGGCAGGCTCCAGTGGCGCTGCCGCGCAGGACACCACTGCATGCCACGTTCCACGGGGAGAAAAAAGAAAAAGTGCCCTATCCCTGGTAGGCGAAGGTAGGTCCTGAGACTCCGCACCCACCGTTGGGTCTCTAGCCTCCTCTGGTGCCTGATCATCTGGCCGCTCTGTCAGACTGCAGATAGAGTGCCAGAAAGGAGACTGAGGTCACACCCAAGGGGACTCAGAGCCGGGGTTGAGTGGTCTGGGCAGCAAGGGCTTTCCTCACCAGGAGGAGAGCAGACTTCGGATAGGCCAGAAAAATGCAGGAAATAAAGTGGCTACGCTGGAGAGAGTCCAAGGATGGTGAAGAAATGAGTATAAAGAGAATGCACAAAAAAAAAAGGCACCTCTGTCAAATCTTTAAGCACTGTTAACATGCGACTACCAGTGTCACAGAAGAATCAAATTTAAAGTATGCATTTAAAGGGAACATTCAAGTACAGGGCATGAGTGGATTATTGAGCTCTGCTCTAACATAAGTGTATAAAAATTATTTCATTCCAATAACTGGGACGGGGCAAGCTTTTTTAACGATTCATAAGACATAATAATGCCAATGTTGTACTCTGACAAGATTGATGGAATTTTCCAAGGACAGGTTATGACTGCCTGGGTTAGTATTTAATGCTAACCCACTTTAGCTATTCCAGGAAAAGTAAATACTTTGGGGGAGAAGGGCACACTTTAGCAATAATCTTCAATAATTGTGTGTTATTCAAAACCAAAATTGCTGTCATTCTGAGAAATCCACAGATTCTCACTTACTAGGTCAGACAATGATTTGGCATTAGGCTTACCTGGTTCTTTCTGTAGTCCTGCTGGGAGTGTCGTAATACTCTGTAACACAACCTGCAGATGTGTCTGAAAGGAGCATGTCTTTGGTCTCCAAGTTCCTCAAGTCTCAGCATAGGTCCATCTCCACTGTCTGTGAATGGGGCTTGTAACAGTTTGAAGATCTACCATTTAAATATGAACAGTTTAATCACTGCCATGAACCAGAACAATGGGATAAATCATTACCGTCTGCCAAGTATACAAATGAGAAACTGCCTACTAATTTAGGATCAATTTAGCTTTCCACAGTCTGAGTTTCTCCACAGCCTGTATCTTTAAACTAACTGAACTACAAACATTTCCAGAGATGATGTGGACAAGGCAACCATTTCGGGGCATGGAAGGGAATTCTGGAGGATGCCCTTTGACAGTCAATCACAATGCGATATGTGCTACATTATGAAAACTATTTCCACTTGAGTTATGGGAAAGCAAATTTACTTACCAGTAACTTGTGATCTCCTCCACAGTACCAGACAGGGTTGTCCCTTGTCCCAGTTGATGTTGGCATTTTAGATCTACCCCCTTGCCTAGGCCATTAGTATCTCCAGATTTTCAGGGTATCTGCATCCAGGGGCAGGAACACTGCACAGCTCTTAATGTGGACGTCTTAAACGTGACCCAGAAACTTCCCTGCCTACTGCATTTCAGCTCCTTTGAGACTATGGCTCAGTCTCCATTTATACTGAACACCTCTAAAACAAACTGTTGTTCCACCATGGACATTCTCCTGCTGTTCGGACCCAATTATAGTACTGTTTAAATGGGAGCTGTAAATTATCAAGTACCTGGGTATATGTCTCACCTGGAACCCCTCTGACTTTTATAAACGTAACTGTCTATGATCCTGTTACAATTCAATTTATGCAGGACCTCATTCACTGGGTAACTCTCCCCTCAAGTCTCGCATGTAAAGTTGATTCCATTAGAATGGTAACCCTCCCTTGAGCTCTGTTTCAGAACGTTCTATTCCACACATCAATGTCCTCTTGGTGACAGTGAAATGAAAGTTATCATTTTTTCTGCTCCAGCAACACCCATGGGTCATCTTATTTTTTTTCCCTCAGGGACAAGGGTGGCCAAGCCCTCCTGGACTAATCTGGTCTCACATATACATTTTATTCATCTCTGGCACCTACCTAAGGCCATTCTACTGTGGCTCAGCTTAGAAAGGGCATACTTCCCTACCAGTCACCTTATCTCTTCACTCTCATAGATCAACCATCCCCTCCCAGCATGGCTTAACCTTTGGTTGCAGGACCAACATAAAATCTAGCTACTTGTGCAGAAATCCTTGTTGCTCACCTTTCTGCCCCTACTCTGTCCCATCTTGTGCTTTGTTTACTTCCTACCGGTGATCTGGGACCCTAGATAATCACCAATGGGAAATATTATCCCTTCAGTACATACATCACTATTTACAGGGAACATAGCTCCTCTGCTTCCAGGAGATACTGGCCAGGTTTGGTTTGCACCACTCAGATTTTTTTTTTTTTTTTTTTTTTTTTAATTGCTTCTTGCAACTTTAGCACCTACTTAGCGCACTACCTTGAGCAGTACAAATATTGGACTCCCTTTCGCCACTTCTTGTCCTTGCGTAAGACGGGTACCACAGCTTACCCAATCTCCACTTTAGTGTAGGCAATTACAGGCCACACAGGGTGATTCTACACTTGATGTGAACCATAAATGAAGTGAGGAATCTGGTTCCAATACCAATGAGCAGTGGGAACTCTCCTGTTATACAGTGACCTAACAGACTCTCAATGGCGGGAGTTTAGCTGAAAACAACTCATTCATTACTTTAGAACTCCAGTTATCACCTCTTGTTACCAAGTCACATAGGATTTTTTTTTATTTTGTACATTTTACCAGGAAAGTGGACTGGATCAAAGATCCATTTTCAGCCATGCCCGGTAATGACGGAATACAGTAGGTGAACAATACAAAGACAGGTCACAAACAGGCAATGAACCATAACTAGTGTCAATATAGTATTTATTTTTATTTATTGAAATTTGTTGACCAGGTGAGCCCACCAAGACAACAGAGTCCCTTTTTCAGGGGCAACCCGGAATTAATTACAGATGAAAGGTACATTAGCATACAGGAGACAAAGTTAGGGCAATTAATCACATTGGTTCACACATAAGGAGCATACAGTAGACAAAAGAAAACGGGTAGCAGTAGAGGTAGCCAGGTATACAGGGTAGGTGTACAGGCGACCTGCCACTAGTAAAATATTTACTAATTTCCATGCATTATATAAGTGAGTGATTGGATTTCATAACAGTAGAATCATGGATGCCTCCTGCTGGAGGCAATGTGGTGAGCCCTGTGTGACCCACACACATGGGATGTGGGGGTGCCCTGTTCTCCATCCATACCTTCAACTTTTAGAAGCTGAGCTCAAGAAATTATTTCCAGTCTTTGGGATTTGCTTCTGGAGGCATATGTGCTCCTATAATACCCACCTGGCTTTCAAGACGGTATGTCCTGGGTAGTCTCCTGCTTGCCAGTAAGACAGTAACAACTAGACTATGGCTCTCTCCAACCCCCAGACACTGGTGCCTGGTGGGAGATGGCTAACCAACTTTGTCAATCTGACAAGATAACACTTCCTAAATAATTAATCTGAGGTTTACACTAACAGATGGATTAGTATGATAATGGGTCTCCCCCGTTTCCCCCATAGGGAAACCGTGCCATAATTTGCCATTATAAAGGAATGTTTAATAACAGCAAACATGAGCTTGGTTTTCCTCGCTCTGTACATGCACCTACTTCAATGTGTCCCCTTCCTGCAACTAGCCGCTTCATTCTCACCCACAACTCAACTGTCAGAGGAACTCAGCTACAAGTTATTTTAAAAACAAAAAAAGTTGTCATTTTTCTACATATAGGGGGATGACAAAATATAAAAACAATTTAAACCACAGACAATGAAAATGTGAGGACTGGCCAAAAACTGAACCGGAGTGCAGCCACACTGGAATGTTTACTATTTTATATAATTGCTGTGGCAAAAAAGGGGAGACCTAGCAATTACGTAAAATAAAATATGGGGTTGTGTGTAAGCTTGAAGTTTAAATACACCCTCATTAAGATGCTTTTCATAAACCCCTCAAGCTTTGCTCTCAGGGTTTATGTAGCATTTAACACCTCAGGAGTGTGTAAACGTCTCGTTATACACACCACCCCATACTTTATTCTATTTATAGTGCACATCATGTCCAAGGACAAAGCTTTTATCCCATGAGTAGATTTTACCCAGACCTCTCTCTGGTCAACCCCTCCTATAACTAAACCCATCTGTGTTATACATAGGCCGCTGCAATACTCGATATTGAAACAAAGTAATTATTCCCAGATACAACCCTCAAGAGGGGTGGCAGCCACATTCTTTGGTCTTGCACCTGAGGCACAAGGACTTTTTGGGAACCATAACTTTTGAGGTTGACTTCAGAGAAGTATGTGATCTCTGTTGGCCCTATCCATCCAGGTTTTATTTATTTTAAGGCAGCTAGCTATGCTTTCATCACCTCATGTAGATAGGCATATTAAGCAGATTTTAAAGGGACACTAAGCTTTAACTTGATTTTTTTTAGTCCCAGTTTAAAACGCTACCTGCAAACATTTGACAATGCCTCATCAAATAGTTAATGCTTCTTTAACATAAAAACGTGCCTTCAATTATGGTTTTTCAATATCTTTAATATTTACACATCCCAACATTAACTAGGGCAGCCTGCAACTCCATCATGTGCACTGCTAACATGGTGCAGAAGCAACATAAACCTGTGCATAGACAAGTCTGTTTTTTTTGTTTGTTTTTAAGTACTGTCAACAAAAACAATTTTCCAGCACCTGACAGTCTCCTGAGCACAGCAAACTACTGTGCTGCAAAAACAAAAGCTCTAACATAGGTCATTATTTTTTATTTTTATTTTTTAAACTGAGTGTACTTTATCCATCTGCTGCCTCGTCCAGCCCTCATTGGTCCAGCTGTTCTGTCCAGCCCCATCTCCCACCATCCCTGGAATTTACCTCCACTTCACTGGTCCCCCATGGATAACCCCCCTTGGGAAGCCTGCAGAGAGGGTTAGCCCTTACTCCCACAGACAGTTCTGAAGTGTCAGTTTATCCAAGGAGAGAAGCCCACTCAGCGATGCAGGGCCAGCAACGGACAGACTGCATCCTGCATCGGTCAGAGTATTATATAGTATGTGTTTTTCTTGCCCTGCCCCAGACACTGGGAAGGCCTTGCTGACAACACATCATGCTGCCAATGTTGCCCTCTCTTGATAGCTACAGCTGCACCACCTGTGGTCACCCAGGTGGTGGTACTGCAGTGGAGACTATATTCCCTCCCCACCCCTCGGAGGTGGGAAGTATTTATTTGTTTTTGTTAACCGGGTAAGGCACACTAGACAGCCAAGTGCCTATTTTCAGGTGCGACCCGGGAGGGTTACATAAGTAGAAGCATACAGGAGTCAGTTACATACAGTTGAGCAAAAAAAACAGGTTTAAACAGGAATTGGATAGGCGGCTGACAGTATAAGACAAATTTAGCAAACAAGAAAATAACAGACATAACCTGCAATGAAAGAGGAAGCAAGGCATCGTTAGAACTGATTAGGACATGGATACACACAATTGTGGAATATACAAGACGATTGTGGTACATATATAGTGGGCTTGGGAGTGAGCAGCAAGATACATGGGAAGCTGAGCCGTCCTCCCCAGGCCCGAACTCAGACAACCCAGGCAATCTGCATCGCAAGCGGTGGTGCTACTGTTGCACCAGCAGGCCCGCTTGAAATTTTCCTTTTTTTTTTATATAAACTTTTTATAGTATATCATACATATGCATAAAACACACTAATTCTGAGCATGTAGGTCAACAGTAGATTGTAGTTATACATTAAGGATGATGATTACATACTACTGATGGTACAGCATGGAAGGGAAATTACAAATTACTGCTATATAAAAATTAGGTATACAACATTCAGGAGCTATATTGCAGCCAATGCCCAAGATGTTCAAATCCACTGAGCATACAATTGACATGTAGCCGACCATACTGGTCCTTTATAGTTAGATCAGTTTTGAAATAGAAAGAAATATTAATCTTCCAGAGCTCCTCATAAACCCACATTATCTGCAATTCTGTTGAAACCGTAATGTCTAAGCCCCAGGAGATTACGATTAACTTAATTTTTGTTATAAATAGCATCCCTAATATTTCAAATTAAAGGAGGTTCCTTAAAGGACCAGGGACCTGCCCTAGCCCATCTCTCCAGATAAAGATGTAATTTCTAGGGAATGCCAGATAAATTCAATTCTTTCCTCCTACAAAGAAGCCAAGAACTGACTTTTTAGAATACAGTTTAAGTGCAGTAATAACAAACTGCTAACTTGAACAAATTAACTAGCCCTGAAAACCTCTCGTTAGAGGACTCGGGGAGAACGTCAGAACTACTTTCTGCTATCAAAATAACACTCCATTTGATTTGGGACTGTCTGCTAGGTCTCAAGTCCCTATAAAGGCAATGGAGATATTTTGTCCATAATAAGAATGACCTTTAGCCTGTTAATGCACAAATATTTGCATGTTTATGCTTCAAAAGGAAAAAAAATTGGTCCCACTCCCTCTCATGAAACCTAAAACGTGTGAGTCAGCCCATTGATTAGTACTGGTAGCGAGAGAAATTTTAGCAAACCAGTCTGACATTTTCAATTTTAACAGTCCATTGCCTCTGATACTCAGTCTTCCTCTGAGTCACCCTCAGACAGTGGTTCTGATGATCACCGACTTGCAATCTTCTCCACGCACACTCCTGCTTCCTTTGGGTACATGAATCTGTATTGCTTTCAACCATCAGTGAAGCACAGACGTGCAGGGAAGGCCAGAGAGTAGATATTACCCAGGTCTCTCAATTTGCGTTTCACACCATCAAAGGCCTTGCATCTCATTTTGGTGGTGTAGGCGAGATCCGGGAAGAAAAGTACACTACTTTCGTCTTGATAGACAGGGCCTCTATTTCTGATGGCCCCGAGTATTATGTCCCACTCCGCTGCTGAAGCAAGGGTAAACAGCACAGTTCGAGGAGTTTCACTTGTTTATGTTCAGCCGACGAGGAGCAATTTTGTATACACGCACCACTCTAAAATCGGAAAGTCCTGTAATATATGAAAGCCACAGACTCTGGTAATGTACCAAATTCTCCCCTTCGACTCCCTCAGGAAGACCTAGAACTCTAATGTTTGCTGCCCGGACTGTATTTTCCAATTGCTCCAAACGGGTATGAAGGGCTGCCTGCTCCTTAAGAGAGGTGGTTGTAGCAGCCAGGGCCTTTCCTGCTGTTGCTTCAGCATTTTACGTAATCTCCCCCATAGCATCCAATCGCGTTTCAACTGCCTGAAAGCGTGCAAATCTGTCCAGCTTCTGATCAATTTGTTGGACAGTCCTAGTGAGCGCTATTACTGCAGATTGCAGGGAGTTTAAGGAAGCTGTGGGTTGTTCTGTGTTGCTTACAGAGGACACTTCCTCCACATGGTCTGGGCGCCTGGCTGTTGAGGCCCGTGGTTGAAAGAAGTCTTGTTTAATCAGTTTTGTTCGGCCCATAACTTTATTTTTGATCCAAAGGTGCAAAAGACTTCCCTATAGATGTTGATGTTCTTCTTGGTTTAAGTTCAGAGGAAGAAAGTTGCTAAAGGTGCTATAGACCACCAGCCCAGGAGGAAGAAACTGATAGGAAGTGGATGCTAGCCATCCAAAGGATGGCAGACAAGGGTGAGGTAGTACTGGTTGGAAACTTCAATATTCCAGACGTGGACTGCAGCATCCCAGCAGCAGCATCAACTGGGAGCAGATTTATCCTGGACTCCCTTCAGGGTGCTTTCCTCAAACAACTGGTCATGGAACCAACTCAGCAGAAGGCAATACTGGACCTTGTGCTCACAAACAGGGACAGTGTGATTGGGGTAACAGTGGGGGAGCACCTGGGGAACAGTGACCACCAGTCACTGTGGTTTGAAATAACAGAAAGAGCAGAACCAAACCACACAAAAACATGTATCCTGGATTTTAGGGGGGGGGCAGACTTTGGGAAAATGGGGAGATACTTGAAAGAAGCATTAAGGGGAATGGGGCAGGAATCAGGGGTTGAGGAACAGTGGGCAGTATTTAAAATGGGGATTACAAGAGCAACAGAATTATGCATTAAGCAGGTTAGCAAGAGGAAAAGGAAGAGGATATCATTATGATTTTCCAAAGAGGTAGCAAAGAAAGTGAAAGCCAACAAGATTGCATTCAGGCAATACAAAAAGACACAGGCAGAAGGGGATAGGGAGAAGTATCAGGAGAAGCAAAGGGAGGCAGGGAGGTCAGTAAGGGAAGCCAAAGCTCAGACAGAAGAACACATTGCAAAATCAGTGGGTAGAGGGGACAAACCTTTTACAAGTACGCAAGTGAAAAAAGAAAGGCAAAGGGAGGGATAGTGAGACTTAAGGGGGAGGATGGGGGCCACGTGGAGGATGACAACAGTAAAGCTGACATATTGAACAGCTATTACTGCTCTGTCTTTACTGAGGAAGAGGAGGGTAATGGGTCTGAAGGGAGTACAAGGGGTGAGAATGGTGCAGAAATGGACACAAGTCCCTTTACTCGAGAAAGGGTCCTGAAGGAACTAGAAGTAATAAGAGTTGATAAAGCAATGGGGCCAGATGGGGTGCACCCCAGGGTCCTTAAAGAACTAAGAGGTGGTGGCTGAACCTCTGGCTATCCTGTTTAGCGATCACTGGAAACACGGAGGTACCCAAAGACTGGAGGACAGCAGATGTAGTCCCCTTATACAAAAGTGGGAACAAAGAGGCGGGAACTACAGACCAGTCATCCTCCACCTCGAGTGGGGAAGATCATGGAAGCACTACTGAAGAAGAGACTGGTGGAACATCTGGTTGTCAATGGACTACAGGACCCAAGGCAGCATGGTTTCACCAGGGGGAGGTCATGTCAAACCAACCTCGTTGAATTTTTTGACTGGGTGACTAGGGAGGTGGATCAAGGGAGGGCAGTGAACATGGCCTATCTGGACTTCAGCAAGGCCTTTGACACTGTGCCACATAGAAGACTACAACACAAACTGGGGAATATGGGTGTGGGCAGGACAGTAGTGTGGTGGGTAGGTAACTGGCTGGGTGGCAGAACACAGAGGGTGGTGGTAAATGGCTGTCACTCCACAGAGGGAAGAGTGACCAGTGGGGTACCACAGGGATCAGTGCTGGGACCAGTCCTATTCAACATCTTCATCAGTGACATTGCGCAGGACCTAGAAGGCAGAATTTCACTGTTCACTGATGACACAAAGCTCTGTAACAGAGCAGACACACCAGAGGGTTTAGACAGAATGAGAAGGGATCTGCAGAAACTTGAATGGTCAGGGGGTTTGGCAGCTGAAATTCAATGCAAAGAAGTGCAAGATAATGCATATGGGGCACAAAAACCCTGGCACAATATATCAGTTGGTGGGTGAGGATATAGCATGCACCAAGCAGGAAAGGGATCTTGGGGTTATCATCTCTGATGACCTCAAGGTAGGGAAACAGTGCGACAAGGCAGCAGGTAAAGCAAACTGGATGCTGGGATGCATAGGCAGGGGCATCACCAGCAGGAAAAGGGAGGTCATAATTCCACTATACAAGACACTAGTGAGGCCCCACCTGGAGTACAGTGTACAGTTCTGGAGACCTTACCTACGTAAGGACAGACAGGGTAGAGAAGGTTCAGAGGATGGCAACAAAGATGGTACATGGATTGCATCACAAGTCCTATGAGAACAGGTTGAAGGAACTGAATATGTACTCCCTGGAGGAGAGGAGGAGAGAGGAATATGATAGAGACATACAAGTATCTTACAGGAGGAACAGGGTGCAGGAATACACTATTTTTAAGCGAAAAGATGTTCCAGGACTAGAGGGCATGGGATGAAGTTGGAGGGAGGATGATTCAGAGGAAAGCGTGAGGAAGAATTTCTTCACAGAACGGGTGGTGGACAAGTGGAACACCCTGCCAGAGGAAGTGGTGGGGGCTGAAACAATCATGGGATTTAAGAATGCATGGGATAGACAAAGGAATTCTGGAGGTCAGGGGTAAGGGGCAACAGACTTCTAGGAAAACAAGCTGAACTTACAAGCTCAAATGGGCAGACTGGGTGGGCCACAGGCCCTTACCTGCAGACACCGTCTATGTATCTATGTAAATTAGCAGTTTAAATGAGACTAATCTAATCGATTTCTTTGACTGGGTGACCAAAGTAATAGACCAGGGAGGGGCTGTGGATATGGCCTACCTAGACTTTAGCAAGGCATTTGACACAGTCCCGCACAAAAGATTAATAATCAAGTTAGCCAGCCTGGGAGTGGGTCCCAGGGTGGTAGCCTGGTAACAAACTGGCTGCACAACAGGACACAGAAGGTAATAGTGAATGTAACACATTCTGAAGAAAGGGGTTACTAGTGGAGTACCTCAGGGCTCAGTACTGGGTCCAATCCTCTAACATCTTTATAAGTGACATTGCAGAGGGTCTGGAGGAAAGGTATGCCTCTTTGCAGATGACACAAGATCTGTAACAGAGCTGATACACAAGAGGGGTAGAAAAGATGAGAAGGGACTTGGCAAGGTTGGAGGAATGGTCAGACATATGGCAACTTAGATTCAATGCAAAGAAGTGCAAGTAATGCACCTGGAAACAAAACCCAGGAGAAGAGTACACAATAGCAGGGAGGTACTAACAACAACAAAATGGAAAGGGACCTGGGAGTAGTCATATCAGATGACCTAAAGGTGGGTAAGCAATGTGAAAAGTCAGTAAGAAGAGCCAGGGGGATACTGGGATGCATAGGAAGGGGCATCACAAGTAGAAAAAGGGAAGTGGTTATCCCTCTATACAGACAGTTGGTGAGACCCCATCTGGAGTACTGTGTGCAGTTTTGGAGACTGCATCTACGCAAGGACATAGACAGGATGGAAGCAGTCCAGAGGAGGGCAACTAAAATGGTGCAGGGTCTACATCAGAAACCATATGAAGAGAGACACAGAGCTTAATATGTATACCCTTGATGAAAGGAGGGACGGGGGGACATGACAGAAATGTTCAAGTACCTCAAAGGAATCAACAAAGTCCAGGAGGGTAGCATCTTTCAGAAAAAGAGATGTGTAAGAACAAGGGGGCACAGTTTAAAGATAGAGGGGGGACGGCTCAGGGGTAATGTGAGGAAATTCTTTTTCACGGAGAGAGTGGTGGATACATGGAGCAGCCTTCCTGAGGAGAGTCGTTGGGTCTAAAACAGTGGGGAATTCAAACATGCATGGGACAGACACAAAGCAATTATAGTGGGGGTTGCAGGAAGCAGGCTGTTGGTTAACTAGAATCTGCAGCTTATCCAGTAGGTAGGGAAATGGGCAGACTGGGTGGGCCAAGTGGTCCTTTTCTGCCGTCAAAGTCTATGTTTCTATGTAACCAAAAGTATTATCTACTGCAAGAGACCACTCCGTGGAAGATCTACTGTTACAGGCGAGTCACCTATTATTTCTAGGGGCATGGATATGGTTCACTACCCATACTCTGGCAGACTTAACAGTTCTCTGTAGGAGGGGGCACAGTGTAGTGCAGTGGTTTAAGGTTCTGAGCTGCAAATCTGGAGACCTGGGTTTGAATCCCACAGCCCCCTCTTGCATATACGGTGCGACCCTGAGCAAGTCACTTAACTTCCCTGTGCTCCCAGGTTGCACCTGTAAAAAAGCTTTCAGCTTAGTGCATCTCACCTGGTTAAACAATTAAAAAAAAAAAAAAAACTTGGCAAACAGAGACTGAAGAACTAAGGCCCACAAGCAGCATCCTGGCGAGACACAGGGTCGAATGAATAATGGGAAACAAAGGTGTGTGCAGACTTCCAGGTAGCAGCTCAGCCGATTTCCTGTATAGGGACATCTCTAGAAGCAGCCAAGGCAATGGCATGTTTAGTGGAATGAGCTCAAAGCCTTACAAGAGGCTCCCTACCAGCTAGCCTATAGCAGAGGTTGATGCAGGAAGTTATCCACTTGCCAACTGTCCACTTTGCTGCCAGTCTGCCAGGTGTGGCTTCAGCATAAGTGAAACAGCTAGTGAGCCTCTCCCCGAACTCCAGCTATGCGCTCCATTTAATGAGAGCACCCTCTGTAGGTCCAGGGTATGGAGCCTGCAGTTGGCCACCTACAGTAAGTGGGATTAGTAAAGCAGACTGGCAAGTTTATCACCTGGTTATGGTGAAACTGATACAGTGGACGCCACTGATAGTATGCCCATTTTTCACAGACAGTCTACTTAAACGGATGAAAGGTGAGATCCCAAACCATTTTCATAGAGATCTATTCACTTTTCATCTGTTTAAACAGATGTTGTCCACTGTATTTTGCGGACACTTTCCCTGCAACTTTGTGTGGCAAGAAGCAGTTGCTGGCAAGGTGTAGTTAACACATTTGAATGACACTGATGCATAGCAGCTACGGCAGTCAGTGCAGAGCCATTAGCAGTTGATTAGTTGCTGCTGGTTACCCTCCCAACCTCACTGTCTGCTTCAGTAGGTGTTAACTGGCAGCATTTAAAAATATAAACTTGTGAAACTTACATATTGCTGTCTACTGGTGGTCTCTCAGGATGGCTTCCAACAGGCGCTTCACTCTCATGCTGGCTTAAAAAAAAAAAATTAGATTCTCTGTGCAGACTTGTTGAGAGAGATCCCAAGCCAGCAACTGACACAGTGGAGGTGGTCATGGAGTCTATGCATGGGACCCAGCATGAACCACCAGGAGGAAGAGTACGAAGAAGATCCTGATGCCAGTGAGGAAAAGCTTGTCGCAACACCAAATGTGAAAGCTGCACTTGCCACACTCAGACGTGCTATGGAGCAATGAAATGACATCAACCCTGACTGGGACATCCTTAGCCAAACTGATCTAGACTGGCGACCCTAAACAAAGAGAGGAGGCAGCAATGCAAGATAATGGACCTCACCATTACCAAGTAAAACAAGTAACATCCCCCACCCTCCCACGAAACAGACTGCAAAAAACTTGTAAACTAAATAAAGTTTACATTTTAACAGTCACATCAAAGCACAGAAGCATTTCCCTCCCTCACTAAAACACAGCACAGCCAGTACAGCATAAAATAAACAGAAATCTGCCCAACTAGCAACACATAATGTACTGCACTGTGACTGGAGCTGTAGGACATGGTTTTACACTGCAATACAGCATGGTTTGATTGCTGCCGGCTACAGCAGATGGCGGGGATAGTGGACTTTTTTGGATTTCATCAATGAGTCCGCTATAACCAGCTTTCATTGTATTACCTTAAGTAGAAACTTTGGGATGGGACCAAGGACGACTGTTCCTGTGGAAAACCAGATAAGGAGACTCCACTGAGAGCACCTGGAGTTCATCGATCCTTCTGGCTGATGAAATGGCCACCAGGAAGGGCATCTTCCATGACAGGCTTAACATCTCACACCTGTGCATTAGCTTAACTGACTTGCCCAAGACACAAACACCAACAATAAGTCGCATGGTGGAGGAGGGTCACGCACTGCAGGGGACAAATGGTCCAAGCCCTTGAAGAGATACCTGACTACTTCCTCCTGGACCACTGTCAGCTTATCAGCCCAAACCCAGTAAGCAGAGATGGCTGCCAGCTGCACCTTAAGTGTTGTGGCTCACAGTCCCAACTGAGAAAGGGACCAGATGTAGACCAGGATGCTAGCCACAAGGCAGACAAGAGAATCAAGTTCCTTGCCCTGACACCAAATGGAGAATCTTTTCCATTTAAAGGCACAGCATGTGTAAGTTGACTCCTCTCAGGAGGCTGCCACAATGTGGAACACATCCTCAGAGAGCCAAGGCCAGGAACTCTAGTCGCTCAGGAACCAGGCCGAGAGGTGCAGGGACTGCAGCTCTGGTGCAGGAGGACAATCCCCTGTTAGCTGGTCAGCAGATCCAGGTTAAGAGGCAGTTGCCATGGAGGTCTGCTGCCGAGGCAGGGGAGATCCGGGTACCAGAACTGCACTGGCCAGTCTGCAGCTATCAAGATCATCCATGCCTTGTCCTTCCAGACCCTAACCACCGCCTTGTGTGCGAGAGGAAGGGAAAAATGCTGTGCACAAGGCCTAAGGTCCAGGAACTCTCAAAGACATCCCCCCCAACAGTGTCCCAATCTGTGGGGGATGGGCACAAAACAGACTTAGTTTGGAGTTCTCCCAGGAGACAAACAGGTCTACTAGAGAAGTGCCCCACAAGGAGAACAGGTGGTCTACCCCCTCATTTACTGAGCACTCCTGTGATGTTTCTCCAACCCAACTAAGAGCATCTGCCAGCTGACCGTTCCCTCCTGCAACATCGACTCACCCAGGCTGCCCAAAAAGGACCAGGTGCGGAGGACCTCCCAAACAAGTTAGTGTGTTCCACCCTGCCTGTTCAGACAGAATATGGTCATGTTGCCTGTCTGGACCTGCATGATCTGACCAACTAGAGGACTGAATTCTGTCAGAGCAAGCCACACTGTATGGAGCTCCAGTAGGTTTTGTGTGATGAAAGGGGTTCCAGGATGACCAGAACCCGTGAGCTTTGTTGCCTCCCAGATGTACTCCCCATCCCACCAGCAACACATCTGCTGTGAGCATGGTGCATAGTTCTGGGTGGACAAACAGGATTCCTTCTTCCAGGAGTTTGGGGATCAGCCACCACTGCAGTGCATCCCATATCGGCTGGGTTACTATGGCTGGATAGTCCAAGTGGTCTGGGCACTGGGACCACTGATGGCCCAATTCCCACTGCATGTGGTGCAGCAGCCATTGTACCCACAGGACAAAACTGGTGTATGACACCATGCACCCCAGAAGCCCCAGGAAATCCTGGGAATAACACGAGAGCCCAACCTGAAATTATCAGGCAAAGGAGGTAAGATCCTGTACCTGGTCCACAGGAAGTCTAGTTCTCCCCTGATGAACTTGATCACCTACATGGATACCAGTTCAGACTTGTCCATTTTAACCAGCAAGCCCACATTTAGGCAAGTTCTGGAGAGCCAGATTTGTGGAAATCTCTACGGCCTCCTTGGGCAGACTGGCTAGCAGCCAGTCATCCAGGTAGGGATACAACCTGACCCCCAGGTGCCTCAGGTAAGCTGCCACCACTGCCATGCACTTGAAGACCCTGGGTGCTAAGTAGAGGCTAAAGGGCATGACCTGAATAAGAACCAGAGGTACTGGCAGTGGGACAGAAGGACTGGGATGTGGAATAATGCATATAGGGTGCAGAACCATATGCCCTGCTCCAGAGATGGAACAGGATTCAGGGTGACCATCCTGAACTTGCGCTTCTACATGAACTGGTTCAGATTGTGCAGATCTAGTATGGGACACCTGACTGCAGTCCATTTCAGAACCAGAAAGTACCTGGATATGCAGTGTTGACTGATCACGGCATATGGGACACAGGCTGTTGCCTCTTCGACTGACACCTTATCAGGTTTGCCCCTTGACGTCCCAATCTCCTTGGTTCGTTGTTGTACTGAGGTGATTGAAGACTAAGGGGTGGAAGTTGGAGCATTTCTGTAGGAAGATTAGCTCAGAGGACAAATTAGCACTGCATGCTCACTACAGGGAGTTTCAATGGACAATGGAAGACAGTGGTTCCTGTCATGTGTGATGGCTAAAGGTAAACATCATCCGGCTCAACTCAACACTGTAGATAGATTATTAAACCCTCAATGTCTGCAGTTGAGAAAAGGTTTTTGTTTTGCAATTTAATATGCTTTTTTCTGCTGCTGCACCTCCACAGACCTCGGCCCCCATGGCCCCTGCTCACTGACTACCCCCAGGGCTCATCCGTAATGGCAATCCAATCCCACACTTACCCCCTACTGGGTGGGGCCATCGGCTGATCCTGCTCCCACAGACTGTCAGGATGCCGGTGAGCACCCTCACCAGGAGAACCCCCTGGCTTAGCCCCCAGGGTGGGGCTATGGGACCGATCTGCACCAGCAGAAATTTTTTATTTATTTAGTTATTTAGCTTTTGTTGACCGGGTAAGTGCACTAGACAAATCCTGCCTATTTTCAGGCACGACCCGGGGGAAGGGGATTCAGATGAATGCCAACTGACCTTGAACCAGATTAAGCCGTTGGTGGTATTTTTAGTGAATGAGGGAAATTTGGCCAGGACACCGGGGAAATTCCCCTACTCTTTTCGATAAGTACCATGGGATCTTTAACATCCACCTGAACTACCACCAATCCAGGCAGATGGGACCTCGGTTTAACGTCTCATCCGAAGGACGGCACCTCAGAAGTGCAGCACCCCTCTCATGCTGCACTGCAGTGTCAGTACTGGGATATTAACCCAAGTGCCAGTGAATATGTTGATCGGTCACCGAGCAGGGGCCATGGAGCACAGACCAGTGATGGAGAGGTGGGGCATCACTGAAGAAGCCAGCAGCATTTTTAAGAGTGTTGTCCCCGGGAGATAGGATGTGCAATGACATATATGGCACGAATACAGACATTTGTCCTGCCTCCACCAATTCAGGTGTCAGTCACCGCTGACCACCTATCCTCCACCAGAGGTCAGCATTGTGGTGGACACTCAAACCCCCCCTCCCCTGTAGAAGGGGAGCAGTCTCCAGGACACTCAATCCTCCTCCCCCTGGCTGGCTTGCTGACTCCTGAGTCTGTTCCAGAGGGCGTTGGCGTTGCAGACAGAAACTCTACTGCTACACCAGCTGAGAAAAGTTTTTGTAGCAGAAAGGTGCAATGAATGTATTCAATTTTTCCTTAACCAGGTGTCCTGCACATCCAGACCCAAGTCTCTTTAGGTGGCCTATCATGGACTAGCAGTGTTAAGGAGGTGAGGGATTTGAGCACTCATCACCTTGGGAGGAATTTGATCCAGTCCCGGTTGAGGTCTCATGAGTGGTCCTGGGGCTATGTCCCATGTACTGTATTTTGGCTCCAAGGCAGAGACAGTCAGCTGTGCCCTTCAGGAGGGTGCATTCCCCACTTAACTGATGAGGGCAATGGTGAAACCCCTTCAAGAAACCATCATTGAACCCTCACGATCTGGCGAACTACTGGCCTCATTTGTTTGTTGAAATATCTTGAGATCCTTGAGCTTTTTCGGTCTGGTTTCAGTTCTAATTTTGCTATGGAGACCGCTCTTGTCAAGGTGTTCAGTGACCTTCTCCAAGCTACTAACAGCGGTCATGGTTTCATCTTGATATTGTTGTATCTATCCTCGGCATCGTACAAGGCAGAACATGAGCGCTATTATTCAGTCAGAGATACTATAAAGGACCCTCTGGTATAGTGATGTGGCAGTTTTACATTCAGTTGTGGAGTGCCTCAGAGGCCAGTTTTGGAGCCAATGTTGTTTGCTGTGCACATGTTGGCGTTGGGGGATATCATCAGGTGGTATGGTCTGATTTACACTGCTATGCAGATACCCAGATCGGTCATGTGCACCTGACTGGGTAAATGCATTGGCTGTGCTGGACGAGTCTCATATAGATCCCGAACTGCATGTCTTCAAGCTGGCTTAGGCTTAACTCTTTAAAGACTGAGGTGCTACTGGTGAAACAGTCAGGCGGCTACAGCAAAAGTGATGATGCCCTGTTGCCATTAACAAGTGGCACCACACTACAAGCTGTGGATACATCTAAGAACTTCGGCATTATTGTGGATGACACACTTACACTAGATCATCATATGTCCTCTGGTTTGCAGTGTTTCTACCATCTACGAAATACTGCCTGAATTTGGGCCCATCTAGCTCGCTTTGACCTGGAAACATTAGTGCATGCTTTTTTCTCCTCCCGCTTGGATTACTGTAATGCTCTCTACCTAGGGATATCTGTAGGGCTGGTGCAGCACTTGCAGCTTAAGCAGAACTTGGCAGCCCAGCTGACAGCTGGTACCTCGCGGTCTGGGCATCTTCACACCTGTGTTCCAGGAACTGCACTGGTTGCTAGTGAAGTGGTGCATCAGCTTCAAGACAGGTTTGTTAGTATACAAAGCCCTACACAATTTGAGTGAAAAAAGCTACCTGAAAGTGTCCACCCTCTTCATTCCTTTGAGGTTGGTGGTCTGGTGTTTCCTCACTCCAGATTTAAATCCTCAAAAGAAAGCTTTCTGTGTCACAGCTCAGATGGTGTGGAATTCACTTCCAGCTATTAGACAAGCCCCCTCTTTGGGATGTTTTAACAGCTTACTTAAAACATACTTTTTTTTTTTTTTTATTTAGGGCTTTTGGGACCACCCAAGGTTTTTTTTTTTGCTCTTTTATCCCCAAGGGCCAGCTCCCATCGGCCCTAACCCACACCCAGCCTTGTCATCCACCTCCCAGGACTTACCTGATCCAGAATTATGCCCTGGATTGCCCCCCCCACCCAAGGTGAGGCCAGTGGGAGGGGGCCTTCCTCCCACCAGAAAATGAGATGTCACTAGTGGTGCCATGGTTCAGTGATGTGGGACCTGCGGCACACGGCGGGCAGCATCCAGTGGTGTCCATGTTTTCTGCTTTCTCCCTGGGAGGTGGGATGTGCAATGACACTAGGGACGCATACGCAGTCTGCCCTACCTCCAACTGCATACACCAGTTGTCAGACCCCTGGCCTCCACCAGGGGTTGGGCAACCATCAGAAGCTTACCACCCTCACCTCCAAAGAGGGAGCATGGTCCATGGGATGCTCAGTCCTCCTCCCACTGGCCAGCCCTCTGATCAGGCATGCTTCCGAACCCAGGTCATCAGCGTCGTGAGTGGTAGCACTACCGCTGTGCTGATGAGACAACCTAAGTCCTAAGCTGTAGAAATTTTAAGTATCTAACTTTTTAGTTTTCTTTTATTTGAATACATATTGTTTTATAATTTATGTTTTAAAAATTGCTTTAAGTTTTATTGTCTTATATAACTTCTAGAGACTTGGATAAGAGCCTAACAAATAAACTTGTCTTGCCTTTTGCAAGGAGCTAATCTGTGTCCTCCTGAAGGGCGAGCAATGTTTTCTGTGACACACTGGACTCCTGAGGCATGTGGAGATGGTAAGGCAGGAAAGTGTCAAAGTCCAGAGGCAACTCTGCCCACTATGTCAAACACCTACTTGTCCATTGTGATAGCAGACCAACATGGCAAGAAGTGACCTAGCCAACCTTCTATGGGGAGAGCAGACAGGGACAGGATAGGTGGAGGCATAACACCATACAACCCATCACTGGGCAGCTTTTGCGGGGGCACTGGCGGCTGCAGCCGGAAGGACATCACCACCCCTGCCCCACTTTTAGGACCCTGGCCCCCAGAACTTGGACTTGGGGTGCTAGGCCTGGTACTGCCCCTGCTGGGGCTGCTGCCAAGGAGGCTGTGGCTGAAGGACAGAAATTGGAAAGCCCGTTTCTTAGACTTTTTTGTGACCTTTGTGGATGATGCTACAGAATCCAGAGTAGCACTGGACTTCTCAATATGGGTGAGATGTCCTTCCACCCCAGGGCCTAAGAGAGACTGGGACCCAAGAAAATAACATCGGCCAGCTTGTGCCAAGTGTATGCAGTAAAGGTGAACAGATGCAGCCAGGCCCTGCAATGCATGGAGATGGCTGCCACCCTGGCACAGGCACACAAAATCACCCATGTCCAAGGCTGTCTGAAGCTGACGTTTAGCCAGCATTTAACCCCAAACTCAAGACCATCATCAAATGCTGCTCAGCAGGGGGGTGAGGGGGGACTGAATCAAAGACTCACATCAGGGAGTGACCAAAGCTGGCCATCATCATAGCATAACTAGCCTAATGGAGATCTAGGGACACCCTGGCATACATCTTTTTAGCAGCATGGTCACTCTTGTAGAACACCTTTTCTGAAGGGCTGTCCACATCACCATGGTTTCCCAGTTTACGGAAAGTTTAGCCCGTTACCAAGCCCTCAGTGAAGGGATGGTCCAAGAACCCCGGAAGGGACCAGTGGGGAATCACACACTTGCAGACCATACATGTAAAGGTTGCTGGACAGGATGTTGAATGCTGCTAAAGCTCCAGGGTCAGCTGCAGAATGGTCTCAGCCATGGGAGCGGCAACCTCTGGGGAGTCATCCCAGTCTAGAATATTAGTAAAAGGGTACTTGGTCTCAAATACATCAGAGACGCATCATGAAAGCCACTGGACCATGCTCGGCAGAGAATTCTTCTACTGATCACTGTTTGAGGAGGAGAGTCCCAGAGGCGGCTATGGAGTCATGATCCAAGCACTCCTCAAAAATGACCCTACACCATTTCTCACTATGGATCACCAGGTATCCCCGGTGACCTGCCATGATAACTAGTATGGCAAGCCAGTGGCTGACAAACCGGTCTCCTCCAGGAGGGTAAGGTTTGTCTATCTGCAGATGACACCAAGTTCGGCAACAGAGTAGATGATCCAGATGGAGTGGGCAGAATGAGAAGAGATCTGAATAAACTGGCAGAATGGTTAGAAGAGTGGCAGCTGCGGTTTAACGCAAAGTGCAAGATCATGCACAAAGGGAAGAGAAACCCTGAAGCCACCTACAGGCTGGGAGGGGAGTTGCTGGCAGTCACAAGGGAAGAACGACTTTGGCATCATCATCACAGATTACCTGAAAACATCCAAGCAGACCTCTAAAGCAGTAGGTAAGGCTAGGGGGATGTTGGGGTGTATCAGCAGGGGTATCACAAGTCTTAAGAGGGAGGTAACAATCCCTCTTTACAAGACAATGGTTAGGGCCCATCTGGAATACTGCTTGCAGTACTGGAGGCCACACCTTCACAAGGACATTAACCAAATTGAGGCAGTCCAGAGAAGGGCAACCAAAATGGTGCAGGGACTGCATCAGAAAACATATGAGGCAGATTAATGGAGTGCAGTATGTATACCCTAGAGCAAAGAGGTGATAAGATTGAAACATTCAAACACTTTAAGGGCATTAACAAGGTGAAAGAGTAACATGTTATAAGAAAAATAGAACAAGAGGACACAGCACGAGTTCAAAGGGAAGCCAACTAAGGGGCAGTGCGAACAAGTTCTTTTTCACAGAAAGGGTGGTGGATGCACGGAACAGCCTACCACAGGAAGTGGTGGTTATGAATACAGTGCAGGGCTTCAAACAGACATGGGATAGGCATAAGGGAGCAATATAGATGAGTATGAACAGATGGGCCTTTGACAGAGCAAAGGCCGATGGCACATTCATAAGATAGAAAAAGAAATGGGCAGACTGGATGGGCCTTGCGGTCCTTGTCTGCCGTCAACTTTGTGTTTCTATGTTTCTTAGTCTGATTGTCCACCTTCATCTGCAGTGGTGGCGGCTCTACCCAAAGTGGTGTAAAAGCAATCATTGGGAGTACCTATGTAGTGTGGGCTGGCAGGGGAACTACTGGCAGCAGCCAGGTGACCAGAGGTCCAGGAGGTAGAGACCTACTCTGCCCTGCAAAAGCCCACTGTTGCCAGTGAAGCTCCTCATAGCATTGGCATGGCTTGTAATGGTGCCACTCCTCGACCAATGACAAGGAGGTCGAGAAGCGCTGATGTTGATGCCTCCTGGTCGAGTGGGACAGACAGCAAGAATACCTCTACAAAAACCTTGACAGTTAACTAGACTATCAACAGGGATGAGGCTTCTGGCTGGATATGGTACACCACATGCTAGCCTATGCTGGTCAACACAGGCATGAAAGTCTGCCACCGGTCCAGGCTGCTCCTGGGACACCAACCAGGCCACATCCTGCTGGGCAAGGACCAGGAGCACCGGGGTCTGTAAGATGCATTCCTCAACCTTGTATGACAGCTAGTCACCAGATTCTATGAAAATCTCCACAACCTGCTCACCCAGAGTCAGTCAACTGGCTCAATGGTGATGCCCATGAGCCCTTGACCTGCCCTTCACCCAAAGGGCACTACCACCATCAAGTGATCGGGTGTGTCGAAGACAGGGAGTACCTCGATCTCTCCCAGTCCAATTTCTGGCACAGACTGTGCTTGTAACGATGGTGAGCAGGGTACTCCCAAGGTCCGGAGGGCCAAACACATGTCCAGGAGCCCTCAGATGAATGACCCTCAGAAACTGGCCCCAGGAAACAGCCCAGAAATGAGAAAGATGCCCACCACAGCAGCAACAGCAGCTTCTGCCTCAAGGCTCAAGCTGCTAGGCAGACCTGGCATCAGCTGAGGCCTTCCTGCAGCCCTTAGGGAGGACCTTAGGGCAGTCCTTCGGGTCCTGTCCTGAAGGCCTACCCAGAGGAAAAAAAAAAATATATCAGAGCTTCCTGTCTTCAAGAAACTCAGGAAGCATGTATATACAAAGGCTGCACACAGCCTCGTCATGTTATCCACCCAGGCAATACACACACGCACATGTCCTGTGGGTCAGTGACCAACATTTTCTACCAGTACCGAACGCAAAACTTAAGCCCTGGTTTCCATTGCTCCATCACAGGTCTTCCATGAGGAATTGAAGGAACAGAGTAAGAACTAAGCAGAAGTTGAAAATCTTTGAAAAACGTTTACCTATTGCACAGAAAATCATATGTGAGAACCGCAGAGGAGGTGATCTGTTCTTTCCAGTGGTGAGAAAGATCTGACGCTACAGGGTGGAGTTGGGGGATATACTGCCTGGGTGGTGGGAGGAGCTTAGCTTAAAGACATCCAGCAAATCAGCATATTCCAGTGGAACCAAGTATAGTGAACCATATCCATGCCCCAAGAAAAAGTAAGCTTATAAGGAGTGGACCAACAAAAAAAGCATCAAGACAAACAGAAAACAAAGATAATGTTTTAGGGCATAGGGCAGTGATTAATCCTTGTGCCAAATAAGATTGGCCCATTTGGATAGCCAGAAATGTCCACCAGGTGGACTCCCCTCAGTCAGGCTCCTTTTCCAATTCTTATAGCTGAAAAGTCCAGTCATCAATTATTTTCTTTTTTCCCTTTTCCCCCTCCTCCTGCTACCCCTGGTCGGCCACTCCTTCGGGTCGCCTAATGCGTCTCAGACTGCATGCTCTCCCTCATCCCCGGCTACCAATCACCTCAAATTGTGACCCCCCCCCCAGGTAACCTGGCGTATCCCTTCGCCGGATGGGTCCCTTTCCTCTGAGGGGGAAGACACTGGTGGGGGCGGGCCAACGCGTCTATATTGGCCTGGGGATGTCACTGAGGCAGTGGTGTCGGTTGGGAGAACTGGCGGCAGTTGGGGACCAGAGGAACAGTCATCTAGTCGACCAAGGCAGTTTCCTGGTTTACTCCCCTGGGAGTGGCGTGCCACTGACGTCAAGGCATGCTGACGTCCACCACTCTCCCAGCAATTTCACCTCTGGTGGCTGTGCTGTGCCTCCAGCCTCTGCCAGAGGCCAGCAAGCGCTGAGGTGCATCCCCACCCTCCCACTGGAGAAGGCGAGCAGTCCTAGGACGCTCCTTTCCTTCTCCCCGGCTGGCCCTCCAGCGACCAGAGTCAGTTCCCGTACATGGGTCGCTAGCGTCACAAGCGGAAAGCCAACCGCTGCACCGACGGGCCAGCCCATCAAATATTTTCTAATTAAATAGCATTTTTGATCAGTGCATGTTAGTTTAAAGAGCCTCTGATGCCATTCAAAAAACTTTCGTTTTTATTTCATTTGTTTTCTAGAATTCTGTTTTCTTCCTTTATTACTGAGAACAGTGGTATTAAAGAGGATTACTATCCCACAGACTATCTTCTTGCCTACACCCAACATAATCCCCCATTTATGGTATAACTATTTCCACAGCAACAGATTGTGATGTCAAACAGAACTGTGATGTCAGGTGCAGGTAAGCAGCCAGAACAGCTAGGGCAACAATCCTGTTTACATGCAAATGTCTTTAGTAATAAAGTAAGAGTGAGAATTACAGAAAAAATATTAAATACTAGCTGAATTGTATCTAAATATTACATTTTTTCTAAGTTGATACAACAGCATCAGGAGCTCTATAAAATAGATAAATAGAGCCAGTATTCCAAATTAAAGTGCAATGCTGGTATTAGTATGTCACACCTGGGCCCCCATGTTCACTTTCAAGGTGGGCCACTACACCACAGTATGACCCAGTCATTAAGAGTGTGGGATTGTGGGAGGGTCAAGTGTGGTTTTATGGAGGAGATAAAAATATCAGTTACTGGTAAGCAAGTCAACTACAGTATCTTAAAGGTCATCTCTGCCATACAGCCCCTTTCTTTGCTAGAGAAAAGCAGCAGTAATCCCACAACAGACCACGGTGACAAGACTGAAGGGGCTTATGAGGACAGCAGCCCCTAAGGAAGTGCCAACCCTTTGCCCAAAGGCCCCCAGGTGAAGAAAACTAATGCACACTGGTTGGTAGAATTAGTAGCAGAATTTAAAGTAGTGGGCCAGTTTTCTGAGATGGGTACAGATTCTAAGTCATCACTGAAGCAGCTACTTGACAGGTGGAATGGGCTCTGAGCCTCCCAGCTACGTTCCTGCCAGCAAAATAACTACCAACTGGACAGTCACTAGCTGGAGAATAGTTCACATTTAGAACTGGGGCAAAGGCTGAAAACAGTTCAGAGGACTGTCCCTGTCCCTTCGTTCAGTCAATGCAGAGATGATATATTTTCTGACATCCAATAAATGGAACAAGACCTCTCCCAGATTTTCTGGCTTTCCAAAGTGCGTGGTCAGTTTGAGAGGTGAATTTAATTCAAAACACCAATAATTTTGGGTGTATATAGACCACTTAATCTTTATAAAACAAATTATATATGGAGAAATCAGTTACTAGCACCTGTAACGAACTCCAACTGCCCATGTAATCACCACCAGGAGGACAGTTTTCTGTGCAAGATATTTTAGATCACATATGGCAGCTGATCTGAAAGACATGCACACCAACTTGATAAGCACCACACTTCAGTGCCACATGGCAGACTGACCTGCAAGTTTAAGAGTCTGGGAAAGGGAGGAATCTAGTCAGATGGGTTAAAAACTGGCTGCGGGATAGACAGCAGAAGGTAGTGATGGGGCATGAGACATCAGAGCCCAGGGCAGTGACAACTGGTGTCAGTCCTGTTTAACATTTTCATTGCAGACATAACAGTAGAGATCAAAAATTAGATTAGTCCCTTCGCAGATGACACCAAGATCAGTGCTGAGATGGCTTTTGGGAGTACTTCAGGAGGATTTGGCAAAACCAGGGGAATGGTCATACACCTGGCAGCTTGGGTTAAATGCCAAGAACTGCAAAGTGATGCATTTGGGAGCAAAGAACCCAGGAAACAGTTACTGGTTGGGGGTGTCCCAATTATCCACATCCAAGAAGGAGAAGGATCTGGGGGTGCTTGTAACCAGGGAAATGAACCACTCAGCACAGTGCAGGAAGGCAGCAGCCAAGGCAAACAGGATGCTAGGGTGCATAGCAAGAGGGATTACATCTAGAAGTAGTGTGGTCATTTTGCCTCTGTACAGGTCCCTGGTGAGGCTGCACTTGGAATACTGCACGCATTTCTGGTGCCGGTACCTAAAAATGGACATCAAACTGCTGGAGGCAGTGCAGTGCAGAGCAACAAAGATTATCCTGGACTTCTGGTGACGTCCCCGACCGGGATGCAAGGGTAAAACCTAGCTCTGCTGATCCTGAGCTAAAAACAGACCATCTCACAAATACACAAAAATAATCAAATAAGAATATCAAGAAGCGCCACAGCATTAAATGCGAGGTAAAAACTGGACTCTACGTACCCACACCCCCAGAAGCAAGGATTCGGCAGGATTCTCTCATCCTTCATTAAGCTCTACAGAGATCCAACCAGACTTAGTGGCTCCAAATGGGGCCTCCTCTCGACAACCTAGCAGTGCTACCATTCTAGCAGAGCTGCAGGAATTCTACAGAAGTTCGTACTTTCCGGCAGTGGCGGCTCTACACCAGGGCCCGCCAGGGCATGTGCCCTGGTAAAAAAATGCTGTGCCCCATATGGTGCAGAGCTTTCCCCATAGTAACCATATATCAGTGCCCTGGCTGCCATCTTTTGTGCCCCAGCTGTGCCCTGGTAACCATTTGTGGCTAGAGCCGCTAGTGCTTTCCGGTCAGAATTATCTACAGAAATCGGTAAACTTTCAACTCTTGTAACTGAGGTTTAAGTGCAACATACTGAATTAGATCGGACCAACAGGCTGGAACGTACGGTAGTGCACTTGCTAGAAGAACAGCATACTTTAAAAGAGAAATGTGAGCATCTGGAAAACAGATCTCGCATGAGCAATGAGAATACATGGGATTCTGGAGAATGAAGGGAGAGATATTTTAAAATTTGTGGAGTAGCTCCTCAGCGACTCTCTGCAATTAGACCCAGCTTTTAAATTAGACAGAGCGAGTCCATCAGGCTCTATCGCCAAAACAAACTCAACCAGACAGAATACCTCACTCCATCATAATGAAGTTTTTAAATTACACTACTAAACAAACTACCCTTACCAGAGCCTGTAAAATGAGGGACACCAAGTATAAAGAAAAGTACATTTATTTTGACAACAATTACTCCCCATCGATTTCAGATAAGCACAAGGCCTATGCTCCAATACTCAGTCTTTTAAAGCAACTAAAATTTGCAACGCCATACCCTGCTCAACTTGTCATTGTTTCCAGATGGCCCCCAAACCTTTGAGACACCAGATGAAGCAATGAAAGCACTCGAACTCAGGGGCCTTGTTCAATCCACCCAGGAAGACTCCTCACTCAGGAAAACTCAGCAAGGCCTACGCGATGCTGTTTGGGACACTGCTAGAAATCAGAGTTCCAGGAAGAGAAAGCCAAGCAACCTTCGAAAATGTGAAAAACCATTACAAAGATTTTAGCAACCTGCACCGGAGTGGCGAGAGAGGTTCTACAGAGACTTAAAAACTGTACACTGATGAGGAGGTGACTGCATTCAGGACTACACAATGCAACTCGGGGAAGCCTGTTTGGGGTGGGGACAGTGGGAAATGGAAATCCTGCTTATATTCCCAAGCCCACAGAAGGGGAAAAAGCTTAGTAAACTAGAAGAATGTTTCTAAATTTCCCTTGGGTCATCCCCAACCCCCTGAAGCTTGCTGATGGTCCTCCCTTAGTAGTTTAATTATACCATAGCCCAGGAAAAGCGGCATGATTTAATGCATTTTTTGTTGTGCTACATGCCCACTTGACCATTGAATGGTCAGAAATTCATCCCTAAACTGTAGATGTACCCATAAGGCCCTACTGAAGATGAGGCACATAGGGACCATTTCCTGGGGGGTCTCTGTTCCTCATTTTTATTTCCAGTGTGGCCTGCTGCACCACTAGGTACCAGGGAGATAGTGGTGCTAGGGGCACTTGGCGTTGCCTTGACACTCCCCTACAGGGTGCATACATCTGCCCCTTCAAAGGAGTGGTATATGCCCTCTCCCTACCTTGGGAGCCGCTTAAATTTATTGCCTGGTTCAGGGACCTGTCACAGCAGGTACAATTTGCTGGTACAAAAGAACAGGTTACTCACCTGTAACAGTAGTTCTAGGAGTGGTATATGTTGTTCATCCACACTGTCTGGCATTGTCCCTTTCCCCTTTAAATCTTGCCGGAAGTCTTCAAGCTGGCTCCTCCCACCCACCCGGGTGGTAAATACCTCGGCTCCGTCCCATGACACCAGATCTAGCCCGCTGGAAGCCAGGTTGTGCGCCTAAAGCCGGGGAGGTCGGGTGGGTGCGTGGATTAACATCATATACCACTCCTAGAACTACTGTTACAGGTGAGTAACCTGTTCTAGGAGCATGGATATGTTGTTCATCCACACTGTCTGGCAGACTCCAAGCAGTTCTCCGGGAGGAGGGAGGCAAGGCGCACACCCCCTACTTAGGGAACAGAGATTGGAGAACCGAGGCCCCAAAACCAGCATCCCGACGTGACTCAGTCAATGTGGTAATGGGTAATAAAGGTGCTTGCTGACTTCCAGGTAGCGGCCCGACAGATTTCCTGGATAGGGATGTCCCTGGAAGCAGCCACCGAAGCAGCAGTATGACGGGTAGAATGAGCCCTTAGCCCTTTGGGAGGCTCCTTACCCGCCAATTCATAGCACAGACCTATGCATGATGTGATCCATCTCGCAATAGTCCGCCTGGCTGCAGGTCTGCCAGAAGCGACTTCAGCATAGGTGACAAACAGCTGGCGAACCTCTCCTCGAATTTCCGCCGTCCTCTCCTTATAATAGGAGAGAGCACGTCTGAGGTCCAGAGTATGGAGCCTATACTCGGCGTCCGAGGTGTAATTAGGGTAATATACTGGCAGGGTCAACACCTGGTTAAGGTGAAACTCTGACACCACCTTGAGGCGAATTTTGGGTGGGGGCGCAGGACAACTTTGTCCCTGTGAAAGACCAGATGGGGGAGTCCACTGAAAGCGCCTGGAGCCCCCCCGTCCTTCTGGCTGATGTGATGGCCACCAAGAAGGCCGTCTTCCACGACAAGTGCGAAAGTGCAGACTTGTGCATGGGTTGAATGGCTTGCCCATGAGCTTTGCCAAAACCATAAAAGATCCCATGGAGGTGGGTTCACACACGAGGATATGTGGTCCAGGCCTTTGAAAAGCGCCCGACCACCTTTCCTGAGCCAGCGTCGGCTGACCGACCCAGCCCGGTGAGCCGATATGGCTGCTAGGTGCACCCTAAGGGTCGATGACCGAAGACCCCCTTTGGAGAGGGACCCAACGTAGTCTAGAATGTTAGCCACCGAGCAGGATAAGGGGTCCAGACCTTTACCCTGACACCAAATGGAAAATCTCTTCCATTTGAAGGCATAACATTTCCTGGTCGATTCTTTTTGAGATGCTTCCACCACGGTGTAGACATCCTCAGAAAGACCCAAAGCCTGGAACTCTAGCCGCTCAGGAACCAGGCTGTGAGGTGCAGGGATTGAAGGTCCGGATGAATGACCTTCCCCTGGTTCAGAGATATCATGTCCGGGCATGTACTGAGCCGCTCCGGGGTCCTGCAGCTGAGGCTGTGGAGATCTGGATACCAGAACTGGCGTAGCCAATCTGGGGCTACAGGATCACCTTCGCCTTGTCCTTCCTCACCTTGGAGTAACACCTTGTGGATCAGGGAAATGGAGGAAAGTAAAAGGCCTGGGGTCCACGGCCTCGAGAAGGCATCCCTGCAGCGAGCCCGGCTGAGGCGGGCATGGAACAGCCTCAGCTTGGTGTTCTCCTGGAGGCAAACAGGTCCACCAACGGTTTACCTCAACGAGAGAACAGGTAGTAGGCTACCTCTGGATGGAGAGACCACTCGTGGGATGTCTGGCCTAAGCGGCTGAGAGCATCTGCCTGTTGGTTAGCGACTCCTGCCACATGGATGGCTAGGAGATCCGCCTCCAGCCGGCTGACGAAGGTCCAGATCCGGAGCACCTCCTTGCATAGCAGATGGGAGTGCGTGCCGCCCTGTTTGTTGAGGTAGTACAGGGTCGTGGTATTGTCCGTCTGGACTTGAACCACTTGATCCCGGAGCTGAGGAGTGAAAGCTGACAGAGCCAGTCTGACTGCCCTGAGCTCCAACAGGTCGATGTGGCATCGGGATTCCTCTGGGGTCCAGAACCCGTGAGCCCTGTATTCCCCCATGTGGGCTCCCCAGCCCGTGAGAGGCATCGGTCGTAAGGACGACCGTCGGCTCGGGGCGAACACACGGGATCCCTTCCAGCAGATTATTTGGGACGGTCCACCATTGTAGGGCATCCCACATCCCCGGGTGACCGTGACCAGCTGGTCGAAAAGACTCTGGAGCTGAGACCACTGGGCGTGACTCCCACTGGAGGGATGCATGTGCAGTCTGGCCCAGCGGACCACCGGCGTCTGCGCCGCCATGTAGCCCAGGAGGCGCAGGAAGTCCAGGCAGGGGCGTGAGTGCCCAACCAGAAATGATTGGGCAAAGGAGGAGGAGAACCTCCGCCCTGTCCAGCAGGAGCCGAGCTCTGGCTTGGTCGAGCTCTGCCCCGATAAGCCCATCACCGAGAAGGTACAAGTTCCGATTTGGCCTCGTTGATCAGAAGGCCCAAGTGTGAGCAGGTTCAGAGGGTCAGGTCCCTGGACCTCTCCACCTCCTGAAGGAGGATCCGCCAGGAGCCAATCATCCAGGTAGGGGTAATCACGAACCCCTGCGCCGAAGATGGGCTGCCACCACTGCAATGCATTTGGTGAAAACCCTGAGCGGAGGAACGCTGATGAGACGGACGGATAGGGCGTGGAAAAAGCGTCCTGAAGATCCAGTGTGCAGAACCACATGTTTCGCTCCAGGGATGGTACGATCTGATTTAGAGTTACCATCCGAAAGGTGCGAGACCTGAGATACCGATTCAGGTCGTGCAGATCTAGAATGGGGCGCCAACCCCCCGTCCGTTTGGGCACCAGGAAATACCTGGAGACGAAGCCTGGGTCTGAAGAAGGATCCGTCGCTCAGGCCACCACCTCTTTGAGGAGGAGTAGCGCAATGTCGTCTCGGAGGACAGACTGGGCGACTGAGATCCGCTCCTCTCGTGGGGCATGGGCTCGGCTGGGAGGGTACTGCTCGAATTCTAAGGGCAGACCCTGCTCGACCACTTCTAGGACCCATCTGTCCGTGGTGATACGGACCAGGTGGAAGCAGTGACGGAGCCGGCCCCAGGAGGACCCAGAGCTGAAGTGACGGGTACGGGGGAGGACACCCCCGGCCCGTCACTGGGCAGGCTTAGAGGAGGAGGGGGCACCTGGACCAGCGCCTCGGCCTCCTTTGCGGGGGCTGCTGGGGACCTTGCTTGGGCCTAGGGCGCTGAGCCTCCTGCTGTTGTTGACCCCCCTGGAAGGGTGGTTGTCTGACCGCAGGGGAAGAATGATGAAAAGGCTTCTTCCTGCGCTTCTGCTGGTTCTTACTTGAAGAACCCTTAAGCGGATGTAGCATCTAAGGTGGCATTAGATTGCTCGATATGCTGCAGGTGACCTGCCACTCCTGGCCAGAGGTGGGTGCCAAGGAAGGCACATCAGCTAGCTTGTGCTGAGTATCACGGGAAAGGAGGATAACCTCAGCCAAGCCCTGCGCAGTGGATACCACTGCAGCTAGTGAGCAGGCACAGGAATCACCCACGTCCAGAGCAGTCTGGAGTTGTTGTTTAGCAACAGCTCTGCCTGGTCCTGACCTGCTTGACCGTGGTCTGCATGTCAGCTGGGAGGTGGGGAGAACTTAGGTCAGCGACCCCAAAAGGCGTGAGAGGAAGTGTGCCATAATCACCGCTGAGCTTGCCTGTGAGGCCAAAGATGATGCAGCATAGACCTTCCGGGCAAGTGGTCCATAAGTTTGGACTCTGTCTGGAGGCGGTCAATATCGGCTGAGCTGCCGTCCGCCTGAATACTGAGGCAGTCACAAGGCTTTCCGCGAGGGTGCTCAGTAAACCCCACCAAAAGACCCTGTAGACACCGCGTGCTTGGGTGCCATGCGGGCAGATGGAGCTGGGCAGGAGGCTGGGCCGCTGCCAGAGATCCAGGGCGGACCAATAATGGCCGGCTCTCGAAGATGCCTCCATGGGGTATCCCCTCTTAAGAATATCCGTAAGGGGATTCCGCCTTTTTCTGGATAGGCTGTGGGGCCATCCCGTCGATTGGAAATGAGCCAGAGGATGCCCTGGAAGGAGGAAGGCCCTTCTTCAAGCCTGGCGCGAGAAACTCATCGAGAGAATGAAGGCCAGTGTTATCAGAATTGGAGGTCCGATATAAGGCTGCCACCTAAGTCCCTCGATATGCCTAGGGCAATCAGGGTGACCGTAATTGACAGTCTGTGGGGAGACCCGAAGACTGTCGGGCCTCCTGGAGGAACCCCGAGGGGCAGCTTAGGTGGGTTCCACCAAAATTGGTGGGAACCTGAAACCGTTCGTGGGAAGACGCACGGAGCCCCGAGAGACCGGCACTGGAGCAATCGGTGTCTGGGGCGGCCCGGGCGGAGGCCAAGAGATAGCCGGGACCACCGAGGGGGCGGCTTCTGACCTGCTAGCAGGTTGCTGCCACATGAGATCCTCGCAGGCGGCGAATTTTTCGTCGAAGCCTCCTCGTCCGGAGGAGGAAGGGGAACGGTGGCAGCCTCTTGGCGGGAGTGCGTTTGTGTCCTTTTGGGTCGATCGATCAAGAGAACTTGCTCCCTGATCAAGACCGACGGTGTCGGCTTTGTCGATCGGGAGAGACTGGGCTCGGTGAAAACCGAGGCTCCGGTTCTTGTCCCTCGATCGGGAGGCCCGCGGGGCGGGTCTCCTCGTCGGGGAAGGAGAGAATCGGCGTGTTCTCCGAAGAATCATTGACAGAAGTCGGTGATAACGGCTCGATCAGGTCGAGAATAATCTCGGCCGGATCAGCAGACTCCTCGGCTTCTACGCCTGGTACAGACGGAAGGTCTGAAAACCCAGCGGCTGAGGAGGCAATTTCGACCGAAGTCGAGACATCGGACCGCTCCTGATCCCAGGAGCGTCTTCTTCGACTCGAAGATGATTTAGGATCCTTTTTCTTAGAACGGGATGAGTGCGAGCCCGAGGGGGCCTCACCCTTGGTAGGGAGAGACTGGCACAAATCCCTAAAGGAACCTGAAAAGGAAAAGCCCAGATTGAGCGGCACAAAGAAACCTCGGCTAGCCGAGGCTTGGGCGGCTTCTTCCTCGAAGGCCGCCATGCGCTCGAGCTGCTCGGCGGATCCCGCAGCCGCGGAAACCGCCCACCTGGCCTCCTTGGATTTTACCGGTGGGTTGCGGAGCTCCGGTCTACCCAGCTTCAGGTGCGCCTGACGATCTTCCAGGACGTTGGGGTGGAAGGAAGCGCCAAATGGAGCACTGCAGGTATGTGAATAGAACCGAGGCAGTAAACGCACGAGTGGGGATCGTCGCGCCACATTTTCTCTGTCCGGGCAAGGACACCGGCGAAACCTGGGGGATGACTTGTCATCCATGTCCGACCAGAGTCAAAATCTCTAACGAAGTTTCAGAGCGAGAAGATGCAGTGAAAACCGTCGAAACAAATCCAGGGCCTCAACACTACAGAAAGCACGAGGGAACCTGAATCTTCCAGCGGAAAGGAAGATCTGGCGTCATGGGGCAGAGCCGAGGTATTTACCACCCGGGTGGGTGGGAGGAGCCAGCTTGAAGACTTCCGGCAAGATTTAAAGGGGAAAGGGACAATGTCAGACAGTGTGGATGAACAACATATCCACGCTCCTAGAAAAGTTGATGCCCTGTTTGCATTTGGTTATTTTAGCAGGCCTAAAAGTACTGAGCATCTAGTATAATGTTAAACTGCAACAGGCCTGCACATGTTTAGATGTTCTAGGCCTAGTGCCAAATCTTTTAGATCCTTGTGTAGTTCCAAACACTTGGACAGTGTTATGGTGTTGCAACAGGCAGACATTATAATTTGCTTATATCTGTGGCAGTACATAAAGCAATTAACACAATCGTATTGAATATAGGGGTGAAAAGGCATAAGTATGGTAGGAAGGGGGATATGTTGTACTTTTAACACGCAGAAAATAATCATGCAAGGTCAGATCAGAAGCAGATATGGCCAAGTCAACTTTGATTTTATCTTTAAATGTGAATGGGATTAGTAACCTGATAAAGTGCTCTCTATTATTTCAACTATTCAGAAAAGAGAGACCGGGGCTTATGCTGCAGGAAACCCACATGCCCTCAGACGAACATAAAAAATTTCAGGTGTGTGGTCATTCTGTAGTAACTGAACAGTCCTACAGGGGTGGGAAAAGGAAGGGGTAATGACTTTACTTTCTTAAGAGGTGCCCTTTCAAAAACAAAGTGAGATTAGTGACCTGGAGGGTCACCATGCCATAGCAACGGGCAAGTTGTACTCAAGACCCGTTACCCTGGCATCAATCTATTTCCCACCAGGATCAGGGAAGCCCTTAGCAGGAAAATTCTTCGTGGATTTAATGCATCTTATGGAGGGACAATTGCTGTTGGGGGGGAAGACTTGGATATCACTTTAAACCCCTCTTTGGATGCTACTACCCCTCTGGCCCATAGAGCAAATGCTCTCCAAAAATGCACCAAACCAACCATCACCGCTCTGGGCTAGGTGGACACCTGGAGACATTTTTTCCCCTAGGACAAAAGAATATACCCACTGGGCCCCACACGTGGAAAGTGGGGCTCGACTGGATTACTTTACCACAGTCGAGCATTTAGACTCCATTTGTGATGTATGGCATGGGGCCACCTTCTTATCGGATCATGCTCCCTTATATCTCAGAGTGGACTTTGGGGCGCAATATAAGAACCAGTTGGCACCTGAACCTTGCTCAACTTGGGGACCCAGAGTTTCTGAAACTGGTGCAGGGAGGCTGTACCTAGAATTAAACAAGAAAACCCGCAACATGTAGTAGCCCCCACAATTTTGTGGGATACATTAAAAGTAGTATTAAGAGGAGAGTTCTTACAATTTTCTGTCATTAAAAAATGGCAGAGGGAAAACACACAAAGACCTGCAGGAGAAGTGATTACATTTACAACACTGGCCAGATCAAAAGGATCCCACGATACGACAACAATTAAGAATTGTAAAACAAAAGTTACAAAAACTAGTAGATCAATCGGTTCAACAAAAACTATTTTATTTAAAGTTTTTTTTTTTGTTGCAGTTAGTTCTTTTATCCACCAGGTCCCTGACTGCTTCCCATCTCGTCTGGCTCCCCCAGCCCCGTCCCCTGCTCACAGCTTACCCTTCCAGCTATCCCACGGCTTAACCCCCCTGGTGAGGCGGCGGGGATCCCCCTACCAGCCTAACTCCGGACCCGATGCTGGAGGGATTACTGCCCATCGCAGGGGCGGCGCCTGCGGGGATCCCTCATCACCGTGCTCGCTAGTACCACATTTTTCCTCCTGTATTTTTCCCCTTAGACTGGGTGTGCAATGACATCCCAAGGAGTGAGCACGCACACTCCCGTACACGCTCCTCCGAATGTCTTCCCGGTCTAAACCCCTCACTGAAACTTCGATGTGCCAGCCCCTTAGCCTTCGCCAGGGGTCAGACGAACACCGAAATGCTGGCTCCCCACTCCCCAGAGAAGGAGAGCAGTCCACAGACGCTCAATCCTTCTCCTCCTCTGCTGAACCCCGATGGCCCCTGCTCGTTCCCGAACAGGTCGCCCGGCATAGCCTTGAGTAAAGGCGACCAGCGCTCAGACCATTTATTTAAAGTTAAAAATCATGGGGGGGGGACCTAAGGCCTCCAGAAATTTGCGAGAAAATTTAGAGAACGAGAACGAAACGAACATAGTCAGCATGATAGATCCTAAAACAGGGAGACTGGCAAAAAGACCCCAGGAAATCTGACTTGTCCTACAGTGGTTTTACCACGAGTTATACACTAAAGAGGAAATTCCCCTGGACATCAGATCTTATTTACAGAGTTTACCATTACCACGAATCAGCCACTTACAGGCTGAAGCCTTGTTGACACCAATCAAAGAGGGAGAACTACTCCAAGTTCTAAAAAAAGCTCAGACTCTGAAGGTGCCAGGTCCAGATGGGTATCTCTCTAAATTTTATAATACATTCAAAAAGCTGTTACTACCCATATTACTCCCGGCCTTACATGCGGTCCAGGAGGGAGAATCCCCCCCACATGGCAATATGCCACATCAGCCATACTTAAACCCCATAAAGATCTTAAATACCCCTCCTCATTTCACCCCATTTCAATGCTAAATTATGATTACAAAATGTTCATGTTGGCCATAGCCTCTAGAATACATCATTTATTACCAGCTGTTATTGACCCTGATCAAGAGGGCTTTATTAAGGGAAGACAGGCCCATGATGCCATAAGGCATGCACATCTGTTAGTAGATTATGCCATGGAAAGACAAATCCCTTTAGTGCTACTGGGGTTAGATGTTGAAAAGGTATTCGACCGGGTCAGCTGGTTATTTTTATGGAAGACTGTGGAGCACTTTGGATTTCCAGAACTTATAAAACAATTCCAAAATATTTATGCCTCCCCTAAAGCAAATGTCAAGGTGGACAGGGCACTTTCAGATGCATTTCAACTCTCTAGGGGCACCCGCCAGGGATGCCCACTGTCCTCAATGTTTGCTTTATATCTTGAACCCCCAGCCATTGCCATCAGATCTTCGAGGCATAGAATGCCTTCCTTTGGGAGGTCACCCGCACAAGATATCACTTTTTGCGGATGATATTCTGCTGGCTCTTACCGATCCTGAACAATCCATCCCAGAAGTATGGAAACTACAAATATTTAAGTCAGCAGGATATAAAATTAACAAATATTGACATACAATTAACCCCAAAAAAATATCAAAAAAGACTTCCCCTTTAAGTGGCACAGACAAGAGACGAGATACTTGGGAATAAAGCTCACAAGAAATCCCATTCATGCAGAGCTCTTAAATCTCGAACCCTTGACCTTAAGTTGACAGAAGATTTATCTCTGTCACATCTCCCCCTAAGCTTTTTGAGTAGGATAGATACAATTAAGCAGAATGTATTTCCCCGTAAACTGTTCTTTCTTCAGACATTGCTCTTCACCCTGGCCAAAACTTACTTGCAGGCGTGGGACAGAATGAGTTCCCACTTTATTTGGAGTGGAAGGTGTCACAGAATTAGATATTCTGTTCTGCAACTGGCCAGAGAGAGGCCTTAACCTCCCTGATCTCAGAAAGTATGCGATGGCAGCACAGTTAAGGGTAGTCCTACACTGGCTAAATAAACGGTATGGATGCACATTGGAAACAAGTAGAAGTAACTTGGGGGGACTTGCACAACACTCAGGAGCTCCTTTTTGGGATGCACCCCCAAGTGTCAAGGGATAATGAATTATCTGACGTTCACTAGGGAACCCTTAAAAATATGGCTTAAGGTCAGTAATAATTTTACATTCCCCGAAAAAATGTTCTTGGGAACACTGAAGTATAATACAGACTTGACAGCAGGTCCCGCAGGCCCCTATGTAGTTCAATGGCAGAGATATGGCATTTTATTCATTTTCCAGTTAGTGGGCAGAACAGGTCTCCTTCCCTTTCTCTCCCTTCAGAAAGAATATCACCTGCCTCATAAATATTTAATCTCTTATTTACATCTTAAATCATACCTTCAGCAATATGAGCAGTCACTCGTGGCCCTAATTGAAAACCCTACCCAAATAGTACAACTGTTACAAGCTGGTATTAAGTCATGTATTGCTGCCTGTAAAACTGCTGCATTTATAAATTAAATAAAGACAATTAAAAAAAATAAAGATTATCCTGGGTTGGTGGATAGACCTTATGACAAGACAGAGCTCAACATGTATACCCTGGAGGATAGAAGAGAGGGGATATGACTGAGACCTTTAACTACCTGAAGAGGATGAACAGAGTGGGCAACAGATGTGTGTTCACTCTTACGAGTGGAAGGGAAACCAAAGAGCACACACAAACTGGATGGGGCAGATTCAGGAGGGAAATGAGGAGACACCATTTCACCAAAAGGGTGGTGGCAGGGTGGAATGCAATGCCAGACAAAGTTGTATCATTGCAGACAGTGGGGAGCTTCAAGAAGGGGTGGTACAGATTCAAAGGGACACAAGAACCCAGGAGGGGAGAGGAATTAAATTTTTTTTTTGGGGCGCGCAGCTGCAGTCTAATGGATTGATGTGCTGCACACTAGAGCAGACTAGATAAGACCATAAGGCCTGTATCTGCTGGTAAATTTGTATGCTGGTATCCCAGTTTGACACACAATGTTTCACAGGTGGCCATAAGTACAGGATGCCCCTGAGAGTACTGGTGCTATCACACTGATGGCAGCCTTTTCCTTCAGCTTTCTTCCCATTCCCCAAGCACCCTCCACCCCATTCACCCAGTGACGATGCACCAGAGCCAGACAGCCTCACACGCATGCAGTGTACCCCTGTGGAGCTCATTGCAGGGGTTGCTGCATCAAAACACAGGAGCAAGCTTCCTGGCTCGCTGCAGAGACTGCTGCAGCAAATGCAGGAACATCCTCTCTGGCTCAATGCAGGAGTTGCACTGGTAACTACACTAAGTACACTGCAACACAGTTGCATGCTACAAACATGCAACTACAGGGCAATTAATGATTAGTTGCATGTAACTGCTAATACTTTTCCATCCTACAAAGGACAAGGCAGAGAGCAAGTCAACTGCCAAGGGCTGTGATGGTGCCACCTTCCAGGAAAGGGCGGACTGGTGGGATCATGACTGACTGGGTGCCACAAAAGCTGGGAAATTCCATCGGTTCCCTTTTTTGTTATCCATCACCAAGGGCTCAAATGGAAAGGCCTAGTGAAGGTTCTGGAAGGAAATGTCCTCCTGACAAGACCTGCCAAAACAGACATAGTACTGTCCACTCTTGTGCTCATCCTATGGATGAGTCTCTGCTCACTTTTGCCAAGTAAACTGCCAATCCAGTTCCAGGTAAGCCATTTTCCCTTGTTCCCTGTGTTACCCGAAACTGCTTGTAAAGGTATTTTTCATGTACATGTTGTAAATTGCTCATCATTCTTCACTGCTATATTTTGTATTTATACATTGTTTTACCCTGATATTAACTCTTACTGTTACTCGTTCACTGCTGTATTCATATTTTCATTCCAGGATGAAATGCCATTGTTTTCCTTTTTCACTTTGTAATGCACTACAGCATCTCACAATCACACCTGCTGCCATTATAATTTTGCACTAATGTTCCCCTGGTTATGATGCCACTGTATGTGCGACTCCATACTGATGTCTTTCAATTTCGAGCTTTTATTTTATCGTTATTGTACTGATGTATTTTCTGTCATTCTCCCAGGTCTTGCATAAAAACAGGCCAATGTACAATGGTAGCCACCGCCACATAAAACAGTGCATGATAGAACCACCATGTCAAATCCAGATACCAGAAAAGCCACATTCATCTGAATGCAGTTTTGAACAAAGATATCAGGCCACAGCATGCCATAACTTAGAATGGTGCTGAAGGAGGCTGTGGCTAACACTGAATGCCAAGTGTATCTTACCTAGTATCAAAAGAAATAAATGATGCCTGCAGGCTGTGAAAGATGAGGTGACTGAGGTGAGAGGAGCAATAGTTTCAGTATCTTTCAAGTTCTCCTGTTCTTCCAGGAGGCTTGGGTTGTACTCCAGGAAATCATCTTTAACAGGCTACTAGGGAGTACAGATGGAACTGGCTGTGGGATTCTACCACAGTCCTATTGTCAAGCCATCTTTGCTACAACAGAGTCATAGGGCACCAAGGATGACAATATATGTGGATATAGCCAATGCTGTTCATGACAGTGACTAATTGAGGAGTGTTCCTCATCTTCCACATCTCTACAAGGACCATCCACTTTGCCAACTGCTTTTCAGTGTGCTCACCCTTTGTAACTGGGGAGGATGAGGAAGCATGCTGCACGGGAGAAGTGAAGTCTACACTGCCCCAACATCCAACACCAACTTGATAGACTCTCCTTACAGGTGACCTTTAATAGTGCTGATCTTCTTGCTGCATCGTATGTTGTCAGACTAACCCAGAAGGCAAGTGCAGACTACTATTGTCAAGGCAATAATGCTTTTTATTGTGACAAGATGACAACAACCTGGACTGCCTTTCTACCTTCAAAACCTGCACCAAAACTGATCCTAACGGACCGCTTTTTATTGAGAACAATCCTTATCAAGGGACTGTAACTTCTGTACCTAGTCCCTTACTGTACTGGGACTCGTGTTGACAGTGAGGACAAGTTCTGCAGTCACAGCAGAGACCCAGCAATTCAAGCATGTGGATTCTTCACTGAAACTCTGTTGCCACACTGGCAACTTGTGATATAAGCTTAACCAGACTGTCAAATGTCACAAAACTGCAGACGACACCAGTAGGCCAGGTAGCAATTTAACTACGAATAAAAGGCACAGGTTACAAAAAAAGTAATTGGAACAGACAGCAGCATTCTGTAGGTAGCCTCAGAGCAAAATCTGAAAATATAGTTCTGACTACCAGCAAGGAATGTGTGTGCTATGATGGTAGGTGATAATGGAACTGAAGCAGGTGGGGCTAATTAGCTGTACATGATGCTGCCGTAGAGGTCATGCATCAATGCAGTCCACTCCTAGGATTTTGATTCCTGTGGGGTACTGGTGCCTCTGCCCAACACCATAGTAAGGGTCTTTGTGGAGGACATTACCTGCAAGAAAATTATACATTGAGTTCATGTTGCACAATGAAGCCTGCGTTTACCTGCTTCAGGATATTTTGCTCCCTCATCAGTTTTTGTCTGTCTCGATTTGGCTTATTGACCACCACCTCCAACACATCTTCACCAGTGTTCGGCACATCAGCTACAAAGTACACCAAATCCTCAAGCAGTTTGGTAACAAACCTGAAGCAAAGCACAATACATTACTGTACTTCATAAATATGTAGAATACCAGTTTACCTTAAAAATATTCTTGGAATTTATAGAAGTCAAATCAAAAAAAATTAAAGGTAAACTATAATGCTTTAAACCAAAAGTAAATTAAAAACAATAATTCTGTCATATAAATCTTTGGACAGGCCCCATCTAGACCCAGTGTACATTTCTTGTCACCATTCTAAAGCTATAGCAACAAAAATAATAGGATAGTATAGAAAAAATCCAGTTACATACATACCGTAACAGTAGATCTTAGAAAGGATCTCTTGCAGCAGGTCAGACACTTGGGACTTCTGCATGGCAGTTTTCTCGAGCAGTGCAACTGGGGGCTGCCCACGGTGACATCAGGCCAGGTGCACGTACAAATATGTAGGAGAGCTGGCCCGCAGTGGTTGCATTTCCGCTTGTGACACCAGCGACCCGGGTTTGGGAATGGACCAGAGTGTCATTGGAGGGCCAGCCGGGGGCAGAAGGATGTAGTGTCCTGTGGACTGCTCTCCTTCTCTGGGGGTAGGGCTGGGAGCACATCCGGTGCTTGACAGACACCTGGCGGATGCCGAGGGTACCACAGCGACAGACGGCAGAGTGTGTAGGGAGGCAAGGCAGATGCTTTTCATCACTGCTTGTCTCCACCGCCAGAAAAACACAAATCACACAGATCGATCTGAATGATGCCACCCCCAGTGCCTGGCCTAGATCGCTCTCTGCCGCACCATCTGCCGACTCAGTTATGGTACCACACCGCTGCAGGGCTTGGACTCCACCCGGGGGGGGGGGGAGAGCTAGGGTGGCAATGTTGGGTTCACCAACACCTTTCCCCATCGCAGATGGCAGGTAAGTGGTACTGTGGCCCCATCCTGGGGGGAGTAAGCCAGGGAGTATCGGTGGGGTGGTAGGTGGTCATTGGGGAGCGAGGCAGGAGCATGGAGTGGGGGCTGATAGCTAAGCGATGGGGAGGTAAAGCATTAAAAAAAAAATACGTGGGCGGCCCCAAGGACTCAGTTCCTGGCTGGCAACCAGGTTGCGAAGTGGGTCTCCAAGGGGAACCGAGGAGGACCTAGGAAGATTTTGCCTGTTGAAGATGGAATCAGAAGATGTCTCCCCTAGGAAGGGGATGGAAGGACGGACCACGGCAGGATTAACCTGTATGCCAATTACGCCATGGCGTAGGGCCCCGAGGTTCAGGAGGGCCCCCACTGTTAACCTATTTACAGTTACTTTCTTTAATCAGAGCTGTACTGGGTGACCGCCGTCAGGCTGAACTGCCCAAATAGCACCCACCTTCTTGGAGTCAGCGCCCCCCTCCACCCCACTGAGTCAGCCTGGTGAATGGTGACCCCCCCCCACAGCCGCTCTGAACAAGCAAGCCTCTCAGTCTCTCCGATGGGCAGCTCCGACTTCACCTCTGATCCACCCTGACCCCAAAACACACAACCAATTATGTCCATCAGAGGTCCTCTAGAGATGTGACTACTGGGGAGCTGAAATCAGTGCGTTCGTGTGCATGGCATCAGAGTGTGTGGCCGGGCAGTGATGAGGAGTAGAGTAGGAAAACGAGAGAGAGCTGTGGTGGTCAGTTGTTTGTGCCGGTGTCTGGTCTCATCTATCAAAGAAGAAGAGTCTCTGCCTAAAGACACAGAAGTAGAGAGACAGAGTCTGAGCAGGCTGCAGGGGGTCACCTAGAGTTGAATTCGGTTTCAGTGCAGCGTCGCATGCTGCTGGTGTTTTCCGTGTAGCCACTAGCCAGGATCAGTTAGTGCTGCTAGTTGGGCCTTTGGTCCTGCTGTGACTGTGAGGAGTCCTCCCATGCCGGGCCGCACTGCAGGGCAGAGTCATGTCACCGCCGCCTGCGTGATCTTGAGGAAACAATCAAGAGGACAGACTGGACTCATTACATTCACATCAGTCAGGCCACACCAGGTATGTTGTGTTGACTAGTTGTCTGTGTTCTGCAGTGTCCAAGCCAAATGTGATGCAGAAATAACTCATTTTATTGCATTGGAGAAACAAGCTAAGTTGTGGTTGCCTCTGGTCATGGTCTGTCTGTGAGTGTTCAATAACCTGAGTAGTGTACTGATGAGTCTTTAATAAGATTTGAAGTTTAGCACTGAGTGGACCATGGGGTGCTGATAAGTCACCTGAGGGGAACTAACTTGTGGGACTTGCTCTTGCTGGCACAGTTTTGTCTTGGTTTGATTTGAGTCATACATTACTGGGAAGTTGCAGGAGGCTGCTCTAGGAAGCTTAATCTCTGAAGTGACTGCAGTCAACACCTGCGGGTCCTGCAGAGTTCTTAAGGCTCAGTCTTCTTGGCACAACTCTCTTTAGCTACTTTGGCATTAATGACTTGGAGTGGGGGCAAGGATGTGGCAACTCAGCATTGGCAGCAAAGCAACTTTTAAGCCGACAACAAAATTATAAATGACAATGGAGATGGAGGAGAGGAGACAGTGGGAGAACAGACAAAATTGAGAACAAAGATAGCTGCACGGAGGGTGACTGTGGCAGATGCAGTGCGGAGGCAAGGAGCTTGAGCATGTCTCAGGTTTGGAGCTCGAAGGAATCTTGAGCAGGGAAATGATGTGAGGGAGCTTTGAGCCCCATTAACTGCTTCAATACACGCTTCAGTTTTTTGGTTTTGGCAGAGAGAAAATGTATTTAAGGAGGCATGAGCAGGGAGATTGTGGCAACTACAATCCCCATTTTTTATTAAATTATTTATGTGGAATTTGAATTTGATATCTGGGAAGGCAGGGCACACTAATCGAAGTCTAATGTCCAGGTGTGTCTCGGAGTAGGGATGAAAAGAGGAAGAAAAGAGGATCCATAATTAATAATGAATCCATAATTAATAACAAAAATAGTTACAAGGTACATACAGTAGTGACAAGGGAAAAACAAGACAAGTTATAGGTAACTAAAAAGTGAAAATTTACAAAATGTTAATACTGTACCGATAAAATATTTCTTTATGCAGTAATTGGTCATTCTGAATTGTGTTTATAATCAAGGCATGTGACCTGTCAAGTCATGTGGCATAACACAGCATTATAAACCACATCCTGCTTGAGTACCCTGGTCGTTGCTGCCTTGCCAGCCCGGCACTGTAGAAGAGTGGGATGTTGGCATTTAGGGGACCCCAGGCCACAAAATACGACTTGGAGTAGGGCCCCCACTTCCATTAATCTGGCCATGGGAAGGACAGTAACCTGCTGCAAGAGATCCTCCCAAAGAGCTACTGTTACAGTAAGTACATAACTGTACCATCTACATCAAGGGCATCTCTTGCAGCAGGTCAGACACTAGGGATGACTCCCAAGCAGTTATGTAGACGAGTGGTCAAGAGAGGAGGCTATGGAGGATGGCCCTGCTGAAGCTAGCCTTCCTCTTGAAAGCTATGTCCAGGTTGCAATGTTTAGTGAAGGTGTGGACCTTGGACCATGTGCCAGCTTCACAGATGTCCACTATGGAAATGCATTTAAAACACGCAGTAGAAGTGGCCATGGCTCTAGTGGAGTGAGACTTAATGATCCAAAACTTGCAGTTGCCACAGCACTCAAATGGGAGGATGGGGTGCAGGGGCAAGATGCTGCACACCTCAGAAAAAAACAAACAAAAAAAAACAAAGGGACACCCTGCACTCCAAAGGTTGGGTAGAAGTCCATAAAGCTTGCAAAAATGCAACTGTGCTGAAAAAGTATTGAGATTTATTCAAGTTGTTTCCAAAGCACATCAGGACAACAGCACTGGGATCACCATTACCCAGCAGCCTTGGTGCTTTGCTCCAATGAGCTCTGTCAGGACAATTGCATTTTTTTTTTTGAAATTGTATTTATTGGTTTTAAAATGCAATAAACACAAGCATTTTCCCTTAGGATAGTGCATTCCAGCATTAAAAAAAAACACTTTTTCAAGGACCTGATCACTCAGTATTTGTGGTACTCCTAATGTATTACTTCTTGAGGGGGTTACCTTACAATGAGAAAATCTCAATTACCTTTAAACAGAGTTCCATAAGCTAATTGCTGCCATAAGTGGGAATATCCCATAGGTTAATAGCATTTCAGATAACACACCCCTTTGATAGGTGCAAAAAATCCCAATCAATTCAAGATAAGGTCACCCATTATAGAATAAAGCAGGACACCTCTCACAGCTCCCCTCATACAATATAGCAATCATTAAGCAGTAACTCTAGATGCAATCGATTTTACCTCAACATAGTCAATCCAATCTCTTAACAGAAACTGTAACTGTAAAAGGAGCAACTTCAGACTATCTTAAAAACCAGACTTACTGAAATTAAACTAGGCTTTTCTCAAATTTCTCTGAGTTAAAGCACTCAATATTACATTAGGAGAGGACTGTGAAAGAAAAAAAAAAACTGCGACTGCATTATTAATACATGCCCAATATGTTGAAGTTATAGCGATTCACACTTTAGCAATCTACTTTTAGCTCTACAGGGAAAAAAAATGTCCTAATGGTTCAAGAAAGCGACAGTCTCATGAGGAATTCAACATCTCAGCCTTGGGTTGACCTACGAACAGCAGTCCTTAAGTTTCAGTCGTTGCCATCGACTTCAATTTTTGTTATCAACTTGCCCGCATCCTCCAGATTAGCAAAACGAAAGTTTTAGCTCCGTATACCACCTTCAGGCTTGCAGGTGTAACCCCTTTGTTACCCAGGGTTACTAGAATCCCAGTAAGACCTAGTGGTAGGCAGGGAAGGCAGCTTGTGAAACTCCAGTTAAATGGGTTTCACACTGTCTCACTCTATCCTCAGTCACAGCTGAGACTAGAGGGATGACATCATTATAGAATTGTCACAGCTGCATGAGCCACATTTGGAATCTTCAGCTCAGAGTAAGTTAGAATCTTGGGAATTCAAAGTCAGTCTTCAGTTTGTCCTTAAGCAAACAAGGAGGACACCAGTAGTGTCTGTTTACCCCCTCCCTCTGAGGGGGGGGGTGAGGAAAAGTTCTTTGTGGGTTCCAGGGGCAATCCCCTTCTCCCACCTTGGGAAGAAAGCTGCCCGTTTTAATTTAAGTTCAGTCTGTTCATGTATAACAGCAAAGGTTACATTTCTTCGCCTGTGGGGCACCTGCAACAAATGGGTGAGTGTTTGGCCTCATTGGAACTGGCAAACAACTTTTCTTCAGTTGGATTTCCAGTATTGGGGACTGCTATTTGGGAGAACTATGTCAAGTAGGACAAACAAATAGAGCAGTCATCTGTTTAAAGTGTTAAAGTTCATTGTAGAGGGGGTGCTTCAGGTCATCCACCGTCAATCTACAGTTTTAAAGTCTAAAGTTCTGTGTCTAGAGAAATGGCCGGGTATGGGCTGTGGGAGCTGGAGGTGGATAGATCCCCATCTTTAGTAACCAGGTCCACCTCTACGGATTTCTTCTGTGTTTTTGCTACTTGCCTCATGCGCTTGGCCAGTGATGGGGTGGGTACCCAGACGTGGGTCGCAACTTGAAAATCTCTCTAGGAGTCGTAGACTAAGTGGTGTGGGGAGCCACAGGATGGGAACATACTCCTTGTTTGATGGGAGTCTCCCTGTTTGATGGGAGTTTCGAATTGGAAGTACGAAAACAAAATCTCTCTAGGAGTCGCAGACTTCAAGTGGTGTGGGGAGCCACAGTTTGGGAGCCTCCTTGTTTGATGGGATGTCTTTCCAAGTAGAGTTTGGGTTCATTGCCAAGTGGACCGTCAGTCGAGTGGCCGGCAGGGGAGCCGGGCCAGTCGGGCTGTGTATCCAATGCGCATGCAAAGTCCGGGCTGAGTGCCTGGTGGGTCCAAAGCCAGACAACTGTTGTAGTGTTCATTCCTCAAATGGACCGCTGTGTTTAACCTCTAATCTGCATTACAGTTACGTAGCCCTGTGGGGGACCATACAGAGCTTTGTTTATGTTCAGTGAGTTAATAAATAAAGCCACACTGAAAAATCCCAATTCTGGTTTTGGACATTACAGTTATTGCTTCCTGTAGTTGGATTTACTTGGGTGCCCCTGTGCAGAGTAGTCAAACCTAGGTCTCTTGTGCCAGGTAACCTCATCCTTCCCCGAACCCGTAGATACCCTATGTATATCCATGCTACAAATGTGGACGCATAGAGGGGTTACACAGGCATCAACAAAACGTGATGGACACCCAGCTGTCTCAATTTGGACCTGATCCCATCGAGGGCCTTACGCCTTTGTCTCGTGGCGTAGCTGAGGTCTGAGAATACATGAATATTAACTCCTTGCCAGTGTATGGGACCCTTCTTCCGTGCCACAAGAATGCTGTCTCGCTCCTCAATGGGGCCCAGGATGACCAGCACCGGACGTGTTGAAAGACAGGCAGATTCCTGATGCAGTCGGGCCCCTCGCACATTCACTCAGTACGCCCTTTAAATAGTGACGTCAATTTGTAATTGTTCTGGGATCCAATGCTCTAAAAAGCTGTGGAGATCATCTTCCTCTGACTCTGGTAGCCCATGATTCTGATATTCAATGCTCGCGCCCCATTTTCTAGATTTTCTAGGTGCCGCCTGAGGAGGGAATTCTCTTTAATAAGGCCTGATGCAACGGCTGATGAATTCTCTACAGATTTGCATGCCTCCTTCAATACCTCTTCCACCATGGTGATTTTCATTTCCACCAAGGTCAGCCGTGAGGTAAAATAATCCATTTTTTTATCAATACTTTGATTTACTTTGAGCAATGCGGCATTCGAAGGCTGATTCAGGACCGAGTCGGCAGGCTACTTATCTTTGTCTGGCATCTTTCTGCTAGCTCCCCTCACCTCCAGCAGTTTTTTTATGACCCATTGTCTTAGAGTGCACAGATCAGGTATGTCTGGAGTCCGTATCGTTATTTGAGACTGAAAATATAACTTAAGTCAGCTGCTTCGTCTGTTCTGCTCAAAATCAGGAAAATGTAAAGTTTCTATGTGGAGCTGTAGTGAAGTGCAGCTTTCAGCTCGGCAGCTAGCCACACCCCCCACAATTGCATTTTTGAATGCTTTATGGACTTTTACCCGACCTCTGGAGTGCAGGGCATCCCACTGTTTTTTTTCTTGTTTTCCGAGATGTGCCAGTTTGCTAATGCATTTCTAAGGCACTCTCCCATTTTGCCAAAGTCAGCCCTCCTGAAGTCCAGTACCCTCACTTTTGTATGACTTGACTCTGCAGCTGAGTTTATCATGAACCATACTGTTTGGTGGTCACTTGTTCCCAGATGGCTACCCACTTCTAGATCTGAGATCCTCTCACTGTCTCCATTTGAGTACACAAGGTCTAAGACTGCTCCCTCCCAAGTGGGTTCCAACACTACCTGTCTGAGGCATGCCCCCTGTAGGGCAGAGAGAATGGCCCTGCTCTTTTATGTGGCTGCAGAAAAGGTGCTCCAGTTAACATCTGGCATAAGCGGGTCCCCATCAACAGCATCTCCCCTTTCTCTGCCATCCTAAGGATGCCTTCTATCATGTCCTTGTCCATTCCCACTCCACGATGGGGGTCTGTATACAACCCCTGTGCAGATTGTGGTGCCATTTCCAGTCTCTAAGGTGACCCACAGTGCCTCCTCTCCTCCCTGTTTACTCTTTTGTTCCGTTGCCTTTATCCCTTCCCTTACATAGAGAGCTACTCCTCCTCCTCTTCTACTCTCTCTGTCCCTCCTGTAGGTTGTGTACCCTGGTATGTTAACATCCTAGTCATTGTTCTCTGTGTACCATGTTTCTGTGACTGCCACGATATCCAGGCATCCCTCTTCCATCAAGGCCACCAGTTCAGGGAGCTTGTTGACCAGACTACAGGCATTGGTACTCATTACCCTCCATTTCTTGATGGCCTTACTCCTTTTTGCCCTATCCCTGTCCTTATTGCCTTTGTCATTTCCTCCATTTACCCCTGCCCTTCTCCCAATCAACGTCTATCTTGATATTTACCCAACTACCTTGATTTTGGGGGGGGGGGGTTGGAATTCCCTGCTCCTTTCCAGTGTCTCTCACTTTGGCTAGTTTAAATGCTTGCCAATGAAGCATTTAAACCCATCACCTAGGATCCTGGTTCCCCTCCTGGACAGATGCAGACCATCATGCCAGTATAGGACTGCATCCCTCCAGGTGGACCCCCAGTCCCCAATGAAGACAAACCCCTGAGCGCTGCACCAGTTTTTCAACCACTGATTGAATCCCATGGTGTGGCGCACCGTAGACTCACCCATGCCATAGACAGGCAGCACCTCCGAGAAGGTTACCGTGCATGCTATTTGTCTAAGGCCCTTCCCCAACTCCACAAACTCTTTCTGCACGCTCTGATCCCTTTCCCAGCCAGGTCATTTGTCCATATGTGGACAATGACATCCAGCTCCCTCCCCCGTGCAGCTGCTCCCACGATCCTGAGGATTTGCACCCTGTCCCTCCAAGTCATGGCTCCAGGTAGACACCTTACCTCCCTCTCCCCTTCCTCCCCCAGTTCTACCCTCCTAACAATGGAGTCCCCCACCAAGAGTTGTTTCCTTCCCCTGTAGGGTCCCATGCCACCCTCCTGTGGGTCTCCTTTGTGGAGGTTCCCAGCATCCTCCTTGGTCTCAACTGTGGGTGCCTCCATAGAGTTATCACACTTTGGCCAGGACAGCATATGAATTTTGGAGAGGTACAACTGGAGGGATGCACCTCTGTTCCACCACCCTCACCATCCCTAAGCCCACTGTGGTTCAACTGCTCCTTTTTCTGGACAACCTCTGAGGCAATGGCAGTGGCCCTGGGTGGGACAGGAGGTCCCCCAAATCCTGGACAATTAGGCCTGGAGATCAGCCAATTCCTCCCTCCACCCAGAGAGGTGTCTGCAGATGGGACAACACCACATGTTCGAGAACGTCTCCCGGAAGACTGCTGCTCCACAGCCACTGCACTGCACCACTCCCATTACATCTTATTTTGTGCCCCTTAACTGTTTTGAATACTTACTCTTTCCTCTGTTTATTAAAAAAAAAAATTCTCCCTACTTACTGCCTCTGTACCCTTTAAGCTCCTGATCTTCCTGTTCTGAGACGAGAAGTTCCTCTATTTCTCAGTAGTCTCCCTATTTGCTCAGAGTCAGCAGCAAGGGAGGGACAGAGAGCTACTTTTTTCCTTCTAGGATGGTGAGTCTTGTAGCTCTGATCTCTCCCGTCCTGCTCCCAAACAGGAAGTTCCTGTTGTCAGTCAAATCCTGTGCCTATAAAAGTAGAACTAGCTAAGGGGTGGAGGGGAGGGAAGGAGGGCAATATAGTCTCGGTGGAGAAGTATAGTTATATCAACAGCTCCTTCCTCTTGCTGTTCTCTGCTAGAAGCTATCTAGGTCAGAGCGATCAACTTCTGTGCCCTGTCCTCTGGAAGAAAAGCCTTGCCCTGAGAGGCGTCCAGGACTGCCCCCATGTACTGGAGACATTGGAAAGGCATCATGTGGAACCTGGCAACATTTACAGTGATGCCTAGTGCTGAGAAATGTCAAAGAGTATGATTCCAAGGTGCACAGAAGCTCGTCTCGAGAGGAGGCTTTGATGAGCCAGTCATCTAAGTATGGGAATACCTAGAGGCTGTGGCGGAGAGCCACCACCACCACCGCTAGGTTTCTGGTGAAGACTCATGGGGCTGATGAGTGGCCAAAGGGCAGGGCTCTGAACTGGTAGTGGTGCCTGAGCAGCTCAAACCGGAGATACTGATGAGCCTTGTGAAATCTGATATGCAGGTAGGCATCCTTCATGTCCAGAAAGCACAGCCAATCCTCCTGATGCAGTAAAGGAAGCACCAAATGAAACTTTGTAGTGTATGCACAAATTGAGGCCCCCGAGATCCAAAACTGGGAGGAGATCTCGAGTATGTTTTGGGACAAGGAATAAGTGGGAATAAAACCCAGTGCCCACTGCATCCTGGGGCACTGGCTACACTGCTCTCTTCTGGCTGCAGTCCAACTCTGCCAGGAGGACAGGAATATGTTCGGTCAAATAAGCGGTGCACCTGGGAGAACAGGGCAGGGGATGTGCCAGTAGTTCGAGGGTAAGGCCTGTATTTTTTAACTTGAGTACCCACTCAAGTGTCATTATATGCTTCCAAGCCTCCAGATGAAGGGAGAAGCAGCCTCCAAGGGTTAGGTGGGAGGACATGGAAGGCTGATCGAGGAGTCAGACTGTTGGAGGGGCGGCTGGGGCTGTGGTGGTGGCAACCCTGCTGGCCTTGGTTGCGGGGATAGTGGTCCCACCAAGTAGCTAGGTAGGCTTTCATTTAATAAGCGGTCTAACTGTCCCTTTCTGTCTGGTAGCTCGACACAAACTGGCAGCACTGTGTGGTCTGTGGTTGAGAATGGTACCTAGTGTGTGTGGGGGGGGGAGGTTCAGAAGGAAGATGCCCCTTAAGAATCTATGGGAAACTTACAACTAGGCCACAGTCTTGCACTCTGTCAGGGCATGAAGGTGGACAGGGCAGCCATGTGTACTTTTATGGAGGAATACCCGTCCTTAAGAGACTAGAGATAGTCCAGAATTTTAGGAACCTAACATATAAAGTAATTCAGAGCACGTCCAGTATACCAGACTGTAAAACATTTCCATTTCTGTGAATAAAAGTATCTAGTAGACTGCTTTCTTGCTGTCAACAGAACATCTGCCACTGCCAGGGAAACCCAGAAGCAGGAGAGCTCTGTGGCCACAGGAGCCAGGCATGAAAGTGCAGTAATAGAAGATCCAGATGCACCAGAGCACCTTGCTCCTGTGTTATAATTCCAGCTCTCAGGGGGTGCAGGACCAGAGGTTCCATTGCCAATTGTTGGAGAAGTGTAATTTGTCTTGGCCACTGAGGAGTCACCAGCATTAAGGTGGCATTCCCAGCCCCACAGCTTGACCAGAACCCTCTGTATGAGAATGGTGGAAAAGCATACAGCAATTTCCTTTTCCAAGACACGGACAATGTGCCTCGCCAAAAAGCTCCAGGCCCTGGAACAAGTGTGCAGAAACAGCAGTTTTGCACTGAATGGAGACGCAAATAGGTAAATGTCTGGATGACCCCATCTTTCGAACAAGTCATCCATGACTGAGTTCACGTACTCCCATTTGTGGCAGAGCACATCATATCGACTGAGGTGATCTGCAAGTGCATTCCTGGTCCTGGGGAGTAACACCACTGACAAATATGCTGTGTTCCACTGCCCAGTGCCAAACTCTCATCACCTCTTTGTAGAAAGTATGAATAAACTCCACCTTGCTGACTGATGTAGTATATTGCAGACATATTGTCCATGCAGATCAACAGCAGATTTCCCTGAAGATGGGTAGCAAGGCCTGCAGGCCGGGGCACTGTGGAGCCCAAGCTGAGCGGTCGCCTGGAACTTCGGCTCTGTCTACATCTAATTTCAAACAATTGAAACCTAACACTTGAGCTCAAACTACGTCTTAATTGCCTTTTCTGTGAGTTAACCCCTCTGATTGCATATTGGGGAAAATTCAAAAAAAAAATCAATCAACCAAGTGAGAACGGTTGGAAAGACACTAGTAAAGCATCGACTGCAGACCCAAGTACTTGGTCTGCACAGTATGGCGCAGCAGAAGCAGAAAGCTCGAAAGAGACCCTTCAGTCGCTGGGAGCTAAAATGAAGCAGTTACTAGCATCATCGACCACGGTAAATCAGAAGCTGAATCTTCTGATGGGCCGTCTCACCACAGTGGAACAAACTGTGGATCTGCTACATGGCAAGATGGAGGAGATAAAGCGGCACTCTGAAACTTGTAAAAGTGCCCTTACACAGTGAGCTAAGACACGGCAACATGCTGATACCTGGCTAGAGATATTGGAAAATCAAGTAAGGAGTCAGAATGTGAGGCTTATCGGCCTACCGGAGGGTTCGGAAGGCAATTCAGCTCAGTTATTTATTATGGACTAGCTTCTTGAGCAATTTCAGGCACACATGGCAAACATTGACTTCACTGTGGTTAAGGCTTACCGCATTCCACACAGAGGTAAGCAGACGGTAGAGCTTCCTAGAGTAATGATGGTCATTTTGGATAGCATGGGGTCCTGAGATATTATTCTGAACATGGCTAAGAGATTTGGGCCGCTAAGTGTGGAAGGAGATTTGGCGCACATCTATCCAGATATTTAGTTTGCGACTAGTCTCAGATGGAAAAAATTTGATGGGGTTTGTTCCGTTCTTAGAGACCTAAATATACCCCATACCATTCAATTTCTTGCAAAGCTGCTCGTTATATTTGATGCCAAAGTTTACATATTTACAGATCCTGGCAATGCAGGCGAGTGGGCTGCGAAGATGGCTGCCGGACGAAAGAACGACCCTGCAGTTGAGGATTCAGACAGTGCAACCTGAAGGACTCTTATTTCGAATTAATAAAATAATGCTGTCTCCTTATAAGGGGAGTTTTCCCTTGGGGGTTTGTTGAGCTCTGATTCCAGGTTCTTTAATTGGGGGGAAAATATGTGGTTTTATGTGGGGTTTAAATTAAAACTGTTTAGGAGAGGTGAATTCTACACAGTTTTTTTTTTTTCCCCCAAAAGTATAGCAGTTTAATCTAATGCTCTCCTTCATAGTTAGGAGGGGAATGAGAAAGCCAACTGTTTTAGACATATGGGATTTTTCAGGTGTAACTGTACCTGTCTAGATATATTATTCCCATGATTAGGCTGAAGTTCCTTAAAGGCGACTGACTGATTTAGTTCTAGACATGTGGTTCTATACATGGCACCATTAGGCCTTTCGAGGACACCGGACTTTTTGCTAGACATTATGGAAATTTTATAAAAGTTTATTGCCATGTGCTATGGGCTACAGTTCCACAGATGTATTTTACATTGTTAAAGGTAATTAGTTATTAAAGGTTGCCTCCATATTAGGGGTATAAGTAGGGGATACTATTATCCTATACATGTATGGAATAATTTCCTGTTATGCGACCATCTAGATGTTCCCTACAAGGTATGTCTATTTTGTAATATTTTTCTATAAAAGGAATAAAATACAAGTATAAAAAAAAGCCTGTAGGCCATGTAGAACAGCCCTCATCTCCATATTGTTGCCGTTTAGAACTGTATCCAGACAGCCCCACCGGCACTGGGTTCTGAAGGGGCCCAGATGAGCCCCAAGTCTGTCCTTGAGAAGTCTGTGGTCATAATCAGCAGGGGGAATGGCCACAGGAATAGAGACCCTTTCTCTAGGTTGGACTGGTCCAGCCACCAGAGCAGGGAATGACAGAGGAGGAGAGACCATGATGAGGCACTCAAACTCATGAGTACGAAGCTCAATGCACCTTGAAGAACCAATGCAGAATCCTCACGTGGAAGCGGGCTAGTAGAACTGTCAGGATGGCCACTGCCATCAGTCTTAGACAGTGGGATGAAACTGTCGCTGGAGGTAACTAAGCTGGGCCTGTGCCACTAGTGCCATGGCACGGTCTGAGGGCAGAAAGGCCAAGACCCATGTACAGTAAGGTTTAGCAGTACTTGTCTTAAATCCCTGGTCCTCTTTGGAACCAGAAAATGCCTGGAATAAAAGCCTTGATTTATTTCTGCAGCCAGGACCAATTTCACAGCCCTCTTGGGAAAAGAGGGATTGAACCTCCTCCAGCAGAAAGGTAAAATGTTTCCCTGAGGATATCAGTTTGGTAATCGGGGGGGGGGGGGAATAACTGGAGGAACAGTAAGGAGCTCTAGGGCATGTCCATGCTGAACCACCTCTAGAACCCAAGCATCTGTAGTGAGCTCCCTCAATTCTGGTAGAAAGAGGAAAATGTAGCCTTCTACCAGAACCTCCTGAGGTAGTGAGGCCGGAAGTAATGGAGGGGAGTGCAAAGGCACAGAAGGGGAGGTAATTGCCTGACCTTTTCTAAGCCTGGCAAGGGCTCCTGGGGGCAGGCCTGCAGTCTGAGATGCCACAGGGCTGAGGCCACTGTGATCCACAGCCAGGGCCTCTTGAGTAACATCGGCCAGGAGGGACATACAGCCTTTGAAAGGAACCACAACCACAACCACCCCCATCCTCTGGGTTTGGGGTTCAAAGTATTCAGGGATCCGAATTTGTCTAGACATCTTCAGACCCCTCAAAATACTTTCCACGTCACTACCCACTAGTTGCTTTCCCCTGAAGGGGGCATTCATCACCAACTGTTGCACATCAGAGAAAAATCCAGTCATCCTAAACCAGGAATGGCGATGTATGCAAATCCCAGAGGTTGCCACCCTAGCAGCAGCAACAAAGGCATCATAGGTCTATCCGAGTAGGTGCTTACCTGCTTTTTGGCCATCTGCAATCATTTGCTGCACCTATATTCTGTCTTGGCCCTCTGGCACTTTTTCAGCCAGAGTGACCCCTTCACAAAAGTGGGAGAGAGGCAGGAAACTACAGACATGTTAGTTAGACCTCAGTGGTAGGTAAAATGATGGCATCACTTCTGAAGGAAAGAACTGTGGAGTACCTAGAGGCCAGCGGGGGCACAGGACCCAAGGCAGCATGGATTCACAGTGGGAAGGTCATGCCAGACAAATCTAATTGATATCTTTGACTGGGTGACCAAAGTAGTAGACCAGGGAGGGGCTGTGGACATGGCCTACCGAGACTTTAGCAAGGCATTTGACAGCCCCACACAAAAGATTAATAAATAAGTTAGCCAGATATAATTGACAGCTGAACAGGTTCTGCTAGGGATCTTTCCAGACCATTCCCCTCCATGGGGAAAAAATTTTGCCTCCCAGTCTTTTGGCAGCCAAAAAGTCCATTACTCGTAGATGGATGACCAGTATAATTCCAACAGTAGTAGAATGGAGATCCACCATGTCTGAATTATATGAAATAGAAAATCTTAATCCTAAAATTCAGGGTAAAGCTCCAACATACATTATGAGATGGCAGACGTGGGTTCTCTATCATACTGAGGTGGATCCACACTCCTGTCCTCAAGTTTGGTGGAGCTGGTGGGGAAGGTAACGGGGGGATGATCGAACAACTGCCAAAGATCTGAAGGGAAGAAAATTTAATTAAAAGAGGAGGAGTTAACAGAGAAGAGGCAATTACTCATTTGGTTATATTAGAAATGAAGGAGTAAACAAAACTTAAGGGGTAAACAAGGTATGAGCTAAAATAGAACAAAGTTGGAGCTTTACCTTCCGTATAGTCTCTGACCAAAAGAATGCATAAGACTTTTTATCAAACATTTAAACCTCAGGGTGAATTACAAAAAACTGTCAATACTACACAGAGAACTAAAGACATGTAACAATATAACGAAATGTATTCTTGACATAAGTGTAACAAAAACCATTTCATAAAAAAAAAAAAAAACTCCCAAGTAGTGGCAGCACAAATGTCAGCCACAGATACGTTCCATAGGAAGGCTGTGGAGGCAGCCATGCCCCTAGTAGAATGACTAATAGTACCCGGAAGAGGTTTATCGTACTTTTGGTAATAGTACTTAATGCAGTTGCCAAGCCAACTGGAAAGGCCCTGCTTAGAAACCGGTTTGCCTTTGATCTTGGGGCAAAAAAAAACAAGCAACTGGTCGCAAGAGCTAAACTCTTTAGTTGGTGGGTATAACACCAGATGATCCAATGGACATCCATCGTGTGAAGGAGTGCCTCACCCCTGTTGGGGAGGGGTAATAAACTGGAAGCTCTAACGATTGGTTCAGCGTGGCTTCTGACACCACCTTGGGAAGGAACCTCGGATGCATTCTGAGACCGCCCAGTCCCAATGGAAAATCAAGTATGGCTCCTTGCAGACTAGAGTGTGAAGCTCAGAAATCCTTAGGGCTGATGTGATGGCCACTAGAAAAAGCACCTTCCAGGACAGGAAGCGCAGATCACAGCTCAGCCAGCTAGAAAGGAGAAAGGGTGACCTTTTCCAAGACGAAGTTCAAGTCCCAAGGTGGAGTTGGGCTGCAGATAGGGGATTTCAGATGGAGGACCCCTTTCAGAAAAGTCTTTGAGACCTCCAGTTGAGCCACGGGTTTACCATCCACTAGCTCAAGGTACACAGATAGCAGAGGTATGGACCTTTAAAAAGAATAGGACAGACCGGAGTCTGACAAGTGAAGGAGGTATTCCATGACTTGAGGGGCTGAGCAGGAGAGGAAGTATGGTGCAGTGGTTTAAGGCTCTGAGCTGCAAATCTGGAGACCTGGGTTTGAATCCCACAGCCCCCACTTGCATACTGTGTGACCCTGAGCAAGTCACTTAACTTCCTCGTGCTCCCAGGTTGCACCTGCAAACAAGCATTCAGCTTAGTGTGTCTCACCTGGTTAAATAATTGGAGAAAAAAAAAAAAGGAGAAGGGGTTCCAACCATTAGCGACCACCAAAATAGAAAACTGCTTCCACTTCAAGGTGCAAGTGGAATGGGTAGACTGTGTTCTGGCCTGGATGAGGACTTGAGCGACCCTGGAATAAACTCCAAAGCGAGAAATTGCTATGTCTGCAGGAGCCACGCATGGAGATGCAGGGTCCTGAGCCCCGGATAAACCAGACGGCCATGATCCTGAGTCAGGTCGTCGTGAGTCAATGGAAGTGGAACCAGTGGTTCCCAGGAAAGCTGTTATAACAGCGGGAATCAGATTTGTCTCGGCCAGAGAGGAGCAATAAGGATCATCTTAGCCCTCTTCTCCTGAAGTTTGAGAAGAACCCTCTGCAGAATGGGAAAAAAGCACTTTGCTCTGGAATGAGCGAGCAAAACTTGGGAAGTTTTGCGTTGAACTGGGAGGTGAAAAGGTCGATTTCTGGAAACCCCCAACTTTGAAAGATTGATTTCACCACTTCCTGATGCAGTTCCCATTCATGAGCAAGAGTCAGTTCTGCTGAGACTGTCCGCCAGGATGTTTAAAACACCCGGAATGTGCATGGCCACCAGGGCCAGATGGTGCTGGACTGCCCAGTTCCACACCCGGGTCACCTCCCTGCATAGAGGGTACGACCGGGTTCCTCCTTGTTTGTTGACATACCAAACTACTGACATACTGTCCATTTGGATCAGTGTTCCCTTCGAAAGTAGGGTCTGAAAGGCCTGTAATGCGTACAGAACCGCCCTGAGCTCCAGAACACTGATGTGGAGAAAAGTCTCCAAGCCGAACCAAAGTCCTTGGGCTTGATATTCCCCAAGGTGAGCCACCACCCCATATTCACGGCATCCGTGATGAGGGCAGCTGCTGGTGCAGGGTTCTGGAAAGGAAGCCCCGAGGAAAGATTGCGAGAATCTATCCACCACTGTAAGTCCTTCAGAACTGCTGAGGAGACCAGAACCGGATGGTACAGGTCATCCAGAAGCTGATCCCACTGCACCTGCAATGACCACCGAGTGATTCTCATGTGGAGTTTTGCAAGGAGAATGGTAGTGATGGAGGCCGCCATCAGGCCCAACAGGCGAAGGACTTCCCTGGCTGGGATGGTCCTGAGAGAGGCCACTTTGGAGGCCTGTCGATAAGGGTCTCCACCCTGTCTGGAGGAAGAAAAGCTCTGCACTGGACAGTATCCAGAACTGCTCCAATAAACTGAAGCTTCTAGGCAGGGATGACTTGGGAACTTTGACTGTGAACCCTAGTCGGCTGAATAGGTCCAGGGTAAAGGAAAGAGCCCCCAGCAATAGGTCCCTGGATGGGGTTGAAATCAGCCAGTCATCTAGATAAGGGAAGACCATGATACTCCTGTGGCGCATAAACACTGCAACCACCACCAGGCACTTGGTAAAAACCTGTGGTGCCAAAGACAGGCCAAAGGGGAGTGCCCAGAACTGAAAGTGTTCCCCTTTAAAATGGAAACGCAGGAATCTGCGGTGGCTGGGAAAAATGGGAATGTGCAGGTAAGCATCCTGCATGTCCAGGGCACAGAGCCAGTGGTTCTTCATCAGGAGAGGAAGGCGGCCCTGGAGTGTCAGCATTCGAAAATTTGTGTACTCTACCAAGTTGGCTCCAGTAGAGTATGGGTCTGAAGTCCCCGTTTTTTTTCGGAACCAGAAAGAAATGGGAATAAAATCCTTTTCCCCTCTGCCCAAAGAGGACGTGCTTGATCGCTTCTTTGAGCAAGAGTGACTTTTCCTCCTCGTGAACGAGAAGGACCTGGTCCCGGGAGTAAGAGGACTTCTGCGGTGGAGTTTCAGGGGGGGGATCTCCAGAAACTATGATGTCTCCAGACACTAGTTGCAGGACCCATTCGTCGGAGGTTATCGTCCTCCACTCCTGCGCGTGGAGGGCGAACCTCCCCCCACCTGTTTCCCATCACAAGACTGAGGACGCAGTGGGGTGGGGGAGTCAAGAAGTGGCAGTATGTTCAGGAGGAGGGCCTCCTGAATGTGTCTGATTTGTGGAGGCAGGAGGGGTAGCCATACCCATGACCTTACACACCAGAGCGATTTTCCTTTGCCTCCAGGTCCTTTTCTGAAAGGACTGCTGCTGCTGCTGCTGGAAGCCTGATCGGTACATCGACTCCTTTGTCCTGTAGGTCTGTTATAATATCCTTGGTGTCCCCACCAAAAAGGACAAAGCCCCTGAAGAGGACGTCCTGAATCGCAGACTGGACTTCATTGCAAATCCAGAGAGACTAAGCCAGGAGTGCTGTCTAAGGGCAAGGGCAGTTGCCAAAGTACAGGCCACTGAATCGACAGAATCATAAGTGGCACATAAAGCATGCCTGCAGTAGATCCTGGAGAGGCGGAGATCCTTGGCAAGTTCCTCCTTTAATGGTGAAGGATCCATGGACTGGATCTTCACCTACAACCTGGCCATAATAGTCTTTTGATGGGACACCATGTGGACCACGTTAACTGAGGGACTGAAGGGCACACGTGGCCAATGAGTAGATCTTCCCAAACTGGTCCATCTGCCTCGACTCTGTCCAGAGGTGTAGTGCTCATGTGCTCTGGCACTGAGGAGCGATCATGAGCTGCCGAGATGACAAGAGTCAGTCTTGGGATGAGACTTTAAAAAAGGGGCATCCCTCGTCACCCAGTAGAGTCTGTCCACCTGCTTGGGGACAGCTGGGATAGAATGAGGCATCTGTCACATGGTCGAGGTGAGGTCTTGATGAGGTGCCAAGGAGGAACAGGGATAGGAGACAGAGACTAAGTCCAGGTGTTCCACGGGTCTCTGCCTCATGGGGTCCTGTTCCTCTGACTCCCAACTGAAGTAGTCTCAAGGCCCTCAAGAGGTCCAAGAAGTAAGGATCCTCCGGTGGGGATTTCGGTGAGACCATACCTTTCAGTTCCTAGGGGACCTCCTCCGAGGAATCTTCCCTCCAATCTGAACCGTCATCGTCCGCCTCCTCTACAAGATGGCGTCTGAAATCTGGAAGGGAAACGTCCTGCCGAGTCTTCCCAGAGATGTGGACAGTGGTAAGCGAGCTGCTCGGGGAAGGACACCTAAGAAGCTGTGGTAGTGGGAGCCTAGTTTCCAGGTCCGAGACCAGCTCCGACCTGGCCCCCTGCCACCAAGACTATCGGGGTCTTGAAATACGGGATAACTGGAGGAGGATGAAGTGGAGCCGGTTAAGGCTAGGGAGGAGGAGGAGGAATGACCAGTGGAGGATAACCCTGGAGTCCAATGTAGTGGGAACAGAGGTTAAATCCAGGACAGAACTGCCCCAGATTACTCCAATCCATAGTGGAACCTCCTGGGTAGGGATCCCCAGGATACTCAAAAGGGTAATGTGGGACAGTTTGGGGTTGGGTATAAATCCCTGTCATCAGATCTGGCATCAGGAGAAACCACGTCGGACCTGCCATTGTATAAATAGGAGGAGGGTCCAGCGTCGGGACAGCCCACATCAGAGGAACTGACATCGGCACCGGCACTACCCAATCCGGCGCCGCAAGGGGATCCGGCGCCTGAGGGCTGGCTTCGAACTGATCGGCAACCCCGTGTGTCGTCACCGGATCCCGCGCTTGGGGCCAAAGGTGAAGGCTGGTCGGCCAGTCCCGGCTGAGGGACTGTCGTCGGGATCGCTGGCATCTGAGGAAGCATCAGAAGCCCGACAGAAGGCAGATGTGGGGCCTCCACTGTAAGGCCAGAAGGCCGAGGAGGAGCCTCCTTGTCTTGGACCCCAGAAGGGGAGCTCGGAGAGGACCCCAAAACATTGACAGGGTCGATGGGCTCTCTGCTGCCATCATCGGACATGCCTGCCGGGGAATGGGAGAACACGGGTGAGGAAGGAGGAGGAGGAGCAGAAAGGAGAGGGACTTTCTCCCTCTGGTCCCGCCGGACATCGGGTGAGGCGCGTTTGGCCCCTACAGAGGAACCGAGCCTGTCGGTAGTCAGGATGGCCGGCTTTGCAGGCGGGTCAGGTGGTCAGGGTGGGACCCCCATGAAACTTACTGACTGGAGCAGGAAACTGCCCCCAAATGGGGAGTCTCGACTTACCGGCGCGTCTGCAGTCCCAGAGGAGCAGGGCAGACTTATCCGCAGAAATTTTGTCTCGATGTACCGTCCAGTTTCCTGGCGGTAGCTAGACCGCTGGTCGAGACCTGCGTGCTCCACGGAATGAGCCCGCTCCCTAGACTTCTCCTTATGCTTTTTAGCAGGGGAAGATTTTTCGGACGAATCCCGGAGACTATTCATTTTCTTCTCTAAAGAAGCCTGGAGGGCTTTTAGTAAGTGGGCCTCCAAAAACTGCTTCTCCTCTTTGTGGCCTGGTTGAAGGATTGGCACTCAGGGCAGGAGAAGACTGGATGGTCCGGGCCTAGGCAGAGAACGCACTTTGGGTGACAGTCTGTGTGGGATCTGCGTGCCATGGGAAGAGCACTTCTTAGGTGAAGACATTAATAAAGAACACAAATTCTGAGAGAAAAAAGCAGCAAGGGAAGAACAGACATGATGAACTTTCATGACGATCACTAGTGGAAGTCTGCAATGCGACTGACACGAGGAGACGGCGGGAAAGAACTGGAGGGCTGGCATGGGGACCGTCCACCATTTACAGTAACGCTGACTTCGGTCACGTGACATCGGGTGGGTGGTCCCCTGTCAGATATTGCTAGAAAAGTCTGCCATGCGGCCTGACACCAGGTGGCACCAGTCCTATATGTGATGACCTACCAGAGATTTATTTAACTCCAAAATTTGATTAGCGTTTTGCTCATAAAAATGCTAAAACATTGTGAAAATGCATAGCACTTGCCTCGCTGTGTTTAATACACATAACACTTCTAGAAAACCTATATAAATACTTTCTGTACAAAGTTAGCATTGTCCCAAGAAACAAAAACGTAATTATTTAAAACCCTGCCTACTGAAGGAACCCTCTCGAATCAAGATCTACTGTTACAGCTGCGTAATCTGTTGTTCTAGGAGCGTGGATATGTTGTTCATCCACACTTCTTTGGCAGACTCCAAGAAGTTCTCCAGGAGGAGGGAGGCAAGGCGCACACCCCCTGCTTGGGAAATAAAGATTGGAGAACCTAGGCCCCAAAACCAGCATCCCGGCATGACTCAAGGTTGATGTGGTAGTGGGTAGTGAAGGTGTTTGCCAACTTCCAGGTAGCAGCCTGGCAGATTTCCTGGATAGGAATGTTCCTGGAAGCAGCCACCGATGCAACAGTATAGCAGGTAGAATGAGCCCTTATCCCTCTGGGAAGCTCCTTGCCCGCCAACTCATAGCACAGACCAATGCATGATGTGATCCATCTTGCAAGGGTCCATTTAGCTGCAGGTCAACCAGAAGCGGCTTCAGCGTAGCTGGCGAACCTCTCCACGAATTTAAGCTGTTCTTTCCTTATATTAGGAGAAAGCACATTTCAGGTCCAGAGTATGGAGCCTGTATTTTGCGTCTGAGGTGTAATTAGGGTAGTATACCAGCAGAGTTAACACCTGGTTAAGGTGAAACTCTGACACCACCTTCAGGAGGAATTTCGGTTGGGGGCGCAGGACAACTATGTCCCTGTGAAAGACCAGGTAAGGGGAGTCCACCAAAAGCACTTGGAGCTCCCCTGTCCTTCTGGCTGATGTGATAGCCACCAGGAAGGCTGTCTTCCACGATAAGTGTGAAAGCTCACACTTGTGCATGGGTTTGAATGGCTTGCCCATGAGCTTTGCAAAAACCAGCAATAGATCCCATGGAGGTGAAGGTTCATGCACCAGAGGGGATATTTGATCCAGGCCTTTGAGGAAGCACCCGACTACTGTCTCCTGCGTCAATGTCGGCTGACCGGTCCATGCCCGGTAAGCAGAAATGGCTGCCAGGTGCACCCTAAGGGTTGATGACCGCAGACATCCTTTGGAGAGAGACCAAAGGTAGTTGAGAATGTTAGTCACAGAGCAGGATGCGGGGTCCAGAGTCTTACCTCAACACCAAATGGAAAATCTTTTCCATTTGAAGGCATAACATTTCCTGGTTGATTCCTTATGAGATGCCTCCACCACAGTGTAGACATCATCGGAAAGATCCAAAGCCTGGAACTCTAGCCACTCAGGCACCAGGCTGTGAGGTGCAGTGATTGAACGTCCTGATGGAATACCTCCCCCTGGTTCAATGGTATTAGGTCTGGGCGTGTACAAAGCCACTCCGGGGGCCTGCAGCTGAGATCATCTGGATACCAGAACTGGTGCGGTCAATCTGGGGCTACCAGAATCACCTTCGCCTTGTCCCTCCTCACCTTGAGTAACACCTTGTGGATCTAGGGAAATGGAGGGAAGGCGCAGAGGAGGCCTAGGGTCCATAGCCTTGAGAAGGCATCCCCCTGCAGCAAGCCCTACTGAGGGGGTGGGCATGATACAGCCTCAGCTTGGTGTTTTCCCTAGAGGCAAACAGGTCCACCAACGGTTTGCCACAATGCGAGAACGGACTAAGCTACCTCTGGATGGAGAGATCACTTGTGGTATGTCTGGCCTATGTGGCTGAGAGCATCTGCCAGCTGGTTCGAGGCTCCTGCCACATGGATGGCTAGGAGATCTGCCTCCAACTGGCTTACGAGGGTTCAAATGTGGAGCGCCTTCTTGCACAGCAGACAGGAGTGTGTGCTGCCCCATTTGCTGAGGTAGTACATGGTCGTGGTATTGCCCGTCTGGACTTGAACCACTTGACCCTGGAGCTGAGGAGCGAAAGCGGACAGTGCCAGTCTGACTGCTCTGAGCTCCAACAAGTTGATGTGGCATCGGGACTCCTCAGGGAATCCCCAGCCCATGAGAGGCATCGGTCATGAGGACGACCGTCTGCTCAGGGCGGACAAACGTGATCCCTTCCTGCAACCAGTCTGGGGTGGTCCACCATTGAAGAGCACCCCACAGTGATCAGCAGGTCTAAATGACTGTGGCGCTGAGTCCACTGGGAAGCCAGCTCCCATTGAAGGAGGGCGCATGTGCCACCCGGCCCAACGGACCACTGACATTTAATCATATATGCTGGCATTTTTAATTCTACAGCCTAGGGTAGCGGAGGCAAAAGTCCTCTTACCAATCACATCCAGTTTCCTTGAGTCTGTTAGGAGGAAGACAGCTCAAGTGTGTGAGAGCTCCAGATTTGTTGTGGACAGCCATAATTACCATAGATCCTCTTTCAGGTATAAAAAATATGGCTTTGAAGTAGGGGGAGGATATTGTTTATCCTGCTTCCTACGAACAGCAGGCAGTTGTGCAGGCGTACCCCAGGCCGCCAAATTAGCATACTCAAGAGCAGAATGCACTGGAGGAATGATAACTGTACAAGAGGCTAAAACTTCAAACAACTCGAAGATTTTTCTTGGAAGAATCCTCTTTCTCAGCTTAGAACTCCAGTGTAGCCTGAACCTGTTTAAGGAAGGCCTGAAATGAGGCATCCTCAGGGGGGGAGATCTAGGTGCGTTTACCACATTCCCCTCAGAACAAGTGGATCAACTGGAACTTGAGCTAACCACACCTGTTCTCTTCCTCCTCTTTCATGGCCTCCATGGCAGTTAAGCATCAGGCAAGTGTGAGGATGGACAATTCTCAAAGTGTTGCTGGATTGTTGCTTTTCAACAGTATTAAACACAACTAAAAGCATTTTTTATGTTTTAAGTCTCTTTGTACCAGTGCGGCAAGTCATGCCAGTTCTCTCTTTTTGTATATTTGATACAAAGCCTGAGTCAGAGCCCAAAGGGATCATCTACAGATGAGATGCTGACAGGACAGTGCCCAACAGCAGAACAGTAAGCGATGAGCAGATGCCGAATCCCAACCTTAGTGTGTGTAAGACAGTTGGGGGGGGCCCCATAGCCAGAGCTGGTTCTGCCTTTTTCTGTGGACCTACTCCACCTAAGCAGTGAACAGGAACAGTCTGGAGAAGTGTCAAGAACCTTCCAAATCTGAAAAATCTGGAAGGATGGTCAAAGGAATGGCAGCTGGGTTTCATGCAAAAAAAAAAAAGGGGACCTGGGGTCATTTTTGATGACCTGAAGGTAGCCAAGCACTGTGATAAGGCAGTGGGGAAGGCTAGTAGGATGCTCAGGTGCATAGGGAGGGGCATCACTAGCAGAATGAGGGAGGTAGTATTACCCATGTATAGATCATTGGTAAGACCCCAACTCTAGTACTGTGTCCAGTTCTGGAGGCCCCATCTCCGGAAGGACATTGACAGGGTGAAGGCAGTACAAAGGAGGGCTACTAAAATGGTGCAGGGCCAACATCAAAAGCTCTAAGAGGAAAGACTCAAGGAACTAAATATGTACTCTAGAGGAAACAAGAGAAAGTGTGGATATGACAAATATGCAAATACCTAACAGGAATTAAGGTACAGGAAGGTAACATTTTCCATAGAAAAAGATGCTCCAGGACAAGGGGGTCACACTATGAAGCTAGATGGGTGAGGCTCAGAGGATATGTTAGAAAATACTTCTTCACCAAGAGGGTGGTGGACGCTTGGAACAGTCTCCCAAGCAGAGGTGGTGGGTGCTAAAATGGTAACAGGATTCAAGCATGCATGGGATAGACACAAGGGGACCTTAGAAGTAAGGCAGGGGGAGGGAAGACCACAGATCAAGCAGGGTCTGTGGTGGCACAGCAGTTAGGGAATATAGAACAGACTAGGTTGGCCAAGAGGTCCTTTATCTGCTGACAACTTTCTTTTTCCTTTCTGCGTCTCATGTCAATGGTGTTTATCTCCAGACTTTGATTTGTCTTTTCTTCAACTCAGCAATGGCTGCTGTCAAAGCCACCTTTACCAGTGTGTTTCTCTCCATTTCTTGTATCAAAAGAATGTTTTCTAAAAGATTTATGATGTGCCTAGTTAAACTGTGCATGCTTTAATGTTGAGGTTTGTACCAAGCAATGGATATAAATGGAGTGGTTGCTTATAAATGTTATTGTCACTGCAATGGTAATATTGGAACAGCATTTTGCACTTCAGCAGCATAAAAGTATGAAAATAAATTATAGCAACAGTGAATACTTGCAAAAGTTTTGTGTTCAACAGCGGTGATTCGACGAGCGGTGGACGACAGGAAAACTAGAGCATGCTGGACAACATACAGGCGCTGAAAAAGAACGGCCCATGGGAAGCCCCAGTCTGCAAAAAGTTTCCAGATGGCCCCAACACCGATGGCTTACAGTTCCATGATGTGGCTCAGTGGAGGGAGATATCCTCGAAGATTATCACTGTGTTTCCTTTAGTTCACACAAGGGCATGCATCAGTTACAGATTCCAGATACAGTTAGACTCCAGATGTACAGTTGCAGGTTTTCAAAGTTTACTTACAGCTAAGTTTTAGACCTAAACTAGCTTTAAGCATACTTTTCAATATAAGCCCTCATGTTGATGCTATAAAAACTTCCAAGTAATTCCCGGTCCCGGCTAGGTTTAATACAGCAATAGCAGGATCCACGTCACTATAGGGAAGTTTTCCCACAATTCTTAATGCTAATTGATCTGGCCCTGCAGGGAGCCGCTTCCTATTCCACAAGCAGAAATGGCGCAGAACCACAGGGAAGCTCGTTCATGAACGAGCTTGTGATTTGGGGTCTTTTACTGGTAAATGGTTAGGAATCGTACCTTTCATTCTACTGATTCTGTAAAAGTTAGTCCCATCAGCAAACCGAGGGCTCGATATAGAGATATTTTGTTACTAAAAGTTGGCTGGCACTTCCAGGCTAATGCGCATGCCCAGAAGAGCAAGTTCAACTTTTTGTAACAAAATATCTGTATCGAGCACTCGGTTTGCAGATGGACTAGCTTGAACAGGATCAGTAGAATGAAAGGTACGCTATTTAACCATTTACCAGTAAAGGACCCCAAATCACAAGCTCATTCATGAAAGAGCTCCCCTCCGGCTCGGCGCCATTTCTGCTGGTGGATGCACACTACAGGGATTTCCAGCGGACCGACGCTAATATGCTTATAGTAAAAAATAATCTATATCATGGGGGTGTTTACAAATTTCTTCCCATCACAGTTTACTGCAACTACACTGCTCCCCATAGACTACTGCTTTATGGAGGGTATAAAATAGTCCCCAAACCTGACAGTGCCCCTTTAAACAAATTGCTGCTAGTCTCTCTCTAGGTTTGTCAGCAAGATAATGCAACTAGTGAGGGGAAAACTTCCAAACCTTTTGCCCCACACTGGCTAAACAAATGGTGCTTTGGACATCTGATCTTCTAGGAAAACCTGAGGGCCGATACTTGTACAGAGAGGGTTTTCCATCTTTTTTTATATGCATTTGGTTTCAGAGGTAGATGGTGGAACGTAGAAGTAGCATGGACACTTCACAAAAAACTGGAAACCAGTTCTTGCTTTTGACCATTTACAAAATTAAATGGATAATGTTCAAGTATTCTTGCCACCTTAACTCTACTGATGTTCTAATTTACTATTTGTACGGTTTCCTTTGGGATTTTTCGAATAATGATCATCAAATTGTTGATGATCTTTTTCTCCCTGTCCCGGTGCAGGCTTAGCCCTCCACCCCCCCAGCCCCGTCACCCAGCATCCTAGGGACTTACCTCTTCCCTTTGCTTCCCCCATGGCTTACCCCCCCCATGGCAGGGGTCGACTATATGTGCCATGCCACCAATGGAACATATCCGGTTCTGGGAGAAGGCCCTATAGCTGGTGTGGTGCCTGCGAGGGGTCTGTGTAATCCTGTGCTGCACCCAGCCATTTTCCCTGTTCTGTGCTGAAGGGATGAATGTACAATGCTGTCCAGATGCACCAAATATGCTGCCATGCATGGGATATTGATGGTCGCCATCCCTCCAGGCCCCACTGTAGTAGTATTGACTGCCTATTTCCAAGCCTCCGCTAGGGGCCAGATGAGTGCCAGGACCTGCAACCCTCCCACCCCAGAGGAGGAGAGCCATCCTCTGGTAGCTCAGTCCTCCTGTCCCCAGCCAGCCCCCGGTGAACAGAGTCCATTATTGAACTGAACTGCCGGTGTGGTGACAAATTAGGCCTGGATGCCTTTGTCCCCTACCTACTGGGGTAAATTCCACAGGGGCCAATCACTACTTGGTCATAAAAAGGATTTTATTCACTTCTGTATTTGTACAAATATAAAAAAGTTACAGTAACGCTGGGTAACCCCACTTGTGACTTCCCATTTGATGATGCCCCCATGCACCATTACTCGCTAAGTCGCTTTTCTTTTTTGTTGCAGCCGCCAACCAGGATCCGCCTTGGTCACGGACATCCAGGCTACCACCCTTGTACATTGTCTGCACTCTCTCCAGCACCCCTGGCTTGCCCCCAGAGGGTGGGGTGGCGGCACTCTCTCCCCACGGTGCCGCAATCCTAGGGACTATCTGGGACAGCCGGCTAGGAGGCTGACTGAAACCAGAGGTGAGGCTTCATGGAGGCGGGCCCGGGTGTAAGATTTTCCCCCTATGCAGGGGTGGGGACGTGCAATGACTCCCAGCATCCGCACCCCCCCCCAACGTACTGGCACCGGTGCTGTGGTACACCCGGCCTCCACTGGGTGTCTGTAGTGCACTGGACACTAAGCCCCCATCTCCTCTGGAGCAGGAGAGCAGTCGCAGGGTGCTCAATCCTTCTCCCCTGACTGGCCCTTCCGATGTCTGGATCCGTTCTCTAACCCGGGTCGTCAGCACTGCAGGTTGGCACTCTGCCCCTGTGCCAGTGGGCTGGCGCCAGCTAAGCCCTATTTAACCAGCTCTTATTCATTATGCTGTATTACATACAATTCCAAATTTCCCCCAGAAGTGTGCTGAAAGCTTTACTGAAATCTCATTATAAAACTGATAGGAAAACTGCTGAAAGCTGATTACAGAGCCAGTTTCACCTGTGACATTATCCCAGCACAGCCTCACAGGTAATACTATGCCAGTCAGTTTACAACTACAGACACATAAATGGATCTATTTTACAATCACAATAAGGCACTGCAGGGTATGCGTTACTGGGATGACATTTCTCAGGTGGTTGAAATCACTCTGTCTGTGACTGTCTTACAATTTACCCAAGGCATGACATCCCAGAATGACATGTCCCAGTGTGCTTTACTGCTTAAATCTCTTATATCGAGCTGGCCCGGTGGCGCTGAGGGCTGAGGCACTGGACACCTTACGGCACGCCGGCAACCCGGGTTCGGGAACGAGCCCGGGTCAGCCTGACCTCGGCGGGGGGATGGGGAGGGCGGAGCTGGACTGAGCTGCCGACAGGCAGGCTCCCTCTCTGGGGAGGAGGTGCCGCATCAGTCAGCCAATGGTGACCCCTAGTGGAGGCTAGGAGTTGCATGGGCTCAGAGGGGGCCGGCCGCTAGGCCACGGAATTGGGGAAAGGGGTTGTAACTGGGGTTGTAGGTGCATGCGTGCCTCCATGCGCATGCGCTCCTGGGCAAAAAACGGAGGCAGAAAATGCTGGAGGCAAGCAGGATGATGACAGACTCCCCGCAGTCTCCACTCCCGGGCCAGGTACAAGGTAAGCACGGCGATTCCTGGTGACGGGGCTGGAGGGCGGTTGGATGGGGGTGGCCGACCGGAGGAGCACAAATAGGAAAAAAATATATTTTATACCAACTGCCCTTCCAGTGTTTAGTGCCTTTGTTATTTCCTTGCTTAAGACCAATAAATCAGACTAGCACAGTCTTCCCCCTAGTGAACCCATGTAGACTCCCCTTTATTAGCTGGACTCTGTCCAAATGTTCTGTAATATGTTCCTTTACTTGATAACCTCCAGCATCCCTTCCCCCCTCCCTATTACAGTTGGGCTCTACAGCTACCTAGGTCAACACTTTTAAAACAGTCTCATCACTTTTACCCTGTTCCAGTCCCCAGGGACCTCACCAGTTTCTGGTGACTTCTGGGAACTCCCTGCCAGAGTACTGGGCATTACAGCACACTGTCTTATCTCCCAGAGAAACCCTGGATGCACATAGTCTGGTCCTTGCAAATTACGCATTTTCCCCTTATGCAGTTTGTACAGCATCTAAACTAGCAGTGATATCAATTATGCTGCAAACATCCTCCAATGATCCCCTGAATGCCTGCAGATGTGGCAAGTCTGCCACACCTCTGTATCCAGCAATACACTAAGAATGACCCAACCAATCTGCATTCAGGGGTTGGTTTTAGCCAAGATAAGCTAATGGTCATTGGGCCAGAAAGTTAACATTTCTGTCCTACAGAAAAAGATGGTGGCACACTGGGAAACGCATTTTGATTACATCTGTTGTAGTGTGTGATACAGCAGGGTATTAAATAGCTGGCATAGCACAGCAAAACGCTACGCAAATCAGAGGGTAATGCTAACCATTTTCTGAATTGCATAGCACTAGACTGCTAAACATGACTTTTTTTGACAGTCAAAACAGAAAATACAGGTTACTCACCTGTAACAGGAGTTCTAGGAATGGTATATGTTGTTCATCCACACTATCTGGCAGGTTCCTTGCCGCTTTAAATCTTGCCGGAAGGTCTTCAAGCTAGCTCCTCCCACCCACCCGGGTGGTAAAACTCTCGGCTCCGCCCCATGACGCCAGATCTGGCCCGCTCCGCTGGAAGCTCAGGTTGCGCGTCAAGCCGGGAGGTCGGAATTGCGGTGATGAACAACATACCATTCCTAGAACTCCTGTTACAGGTGAGCAACCTGTATTTCTAGGGACGTGGATATGTTGTTCATCCACACTATCTGGCAGACTCCTAGCAGTTCTCCGGGAGGAGGGAGGCAAGGCGCACACCCCCTAATACTTACTTGGGGAACAAAGATTGGAGAACAGAGGCCCCAAAACCAGCATCCCGGCACGACTCAAGGTCGATGTGGTAGTGGGAAATAAAGGTGTGTGCTGACTTCCAGGTAGCAGCCCTGCAGATCTCCTGGATAGGGACATCCCTGGAAGCAGCCACCGATGCAGCAGTATGGCGGGTAGAATGAGCTCTTATCCCTCTGGGAGGCTCCATGCCCGCTAACTCATAGCAGAGATTTATGCAGGAGGTGACCCATCTGCCTATCGTCCGCTTGGCTGCAGGTCTGCCAGGTGCGGCTTCAGCGTAGGTGACAAACAGCTGGCGAACCTCTCCCCGAATTTCAGCCGTGCGCTCCTTATAATAAGCAAGCGCCCTTCTAGGGTCCAGAGTATGGAGCCTATATTCGGCCTCCGAGGTGTGATTGGGGTAGAACACGGCAGAGTCAATACCTGATTAAGGTGAAACTCTGACACCACCTTGGAAGGAATTTCGGTGGGAGCGAGACAACCTTGTCCCTGTGGAAGACCAGGTAAGGAGACTCTATGCTCAGCGCCTGGAGTTCTCCCATCCTTCTGGCTGGCGTGATAGCCACCAGAAGGCGGTTTTCCACGACAGGTGGGGAGACCACACCTGTGCATTGGTTCGAATGAGCTGCCCATGAGCTTTGCCAATACCAGCAGCAAAGTAAATCCCGCGAGTGGGGGTTCCCGCACTGGAGGGGAAATGTGATCAAGGCCTTTGAAAAAGCGCCCGACCACTTTTTCCTGCGCCACTGACTGCTGACCGGCCCGCGCCCGGTAAGCAGAAATGGCTGCCAGGTGCACCTTAAGGGTCGTCGATCTAAGCCCTTGACTAGATAGGGACCATAGATAGTCCAAAATGCTTGCCACAGGACACGAGAAAGGGTCCAACCCTTTTCCCCGACACCAAATGGAGAACCTCTTCCATTTGAAGGCATAGCATTTTCTGGTCGACTCCTTACGGGACGCCTCAATGACGTTGAGGACCTCGTCTGAAAGACCCAAGGCCTGGAACTCTAGCCGCTCAGGAACCAGGCCGTCAGGTGCGGGATTGAAGGTCCGGATGGAACACCTTCCCCTGATTGACTGAGAGCAGGTCCGGGCGAGCTGGAAGCTGCCGCGGAGTCCTGGAGCTGAGACTGAGGAGATCTGGGTACCAGAACTGGTGAGGCCAGTCTGGGGCTATCAGAATCACCTGCGCCTTGTCCCTCCTCGCTTTCAGCAGGACCCTGTGAATCAGGGGAACGGGGGGAAAGGCGTAAAAGAGGCCCGGGGTCCACGGCCTCGAAAAGGCATCCCCCTACAGCGAGCCCTGCTGAGGAGGGCGGGCATGAAACAGCCACAGCTTCGCGTTCTCCCTGGAGGCAAACAGATCCACCAGAGGTGTGCCCCAGCGGGAGAACAGGTCTTGTACTATCTCCGGCAGGAGAGACCACTCGTGCGATGCAGCCCCTATCCGGCTCAGGGCATCGGCCAGGGTGTTGGAGGCTCCTGCCACATGAATGGCCAGGAGATCCGCCTCCAGGCTGCGCACTAGTGACCAGATGTGGTGAGCTTCCTTGCATAGAGGCAAGGAGCGCGTCCCGCCCTGGCGGTTTAGATAGTACATGGTCGTGGTATTGTCCGTCTGGACTCGGACCACTTGACCCCGGAGAAACGGAGCAAAGGCGGTGAGAGCTGGGCGGACCGCACGGAGCTCCAGCAGGTTGATATGGCATCGGGACTCCCGGGGACCAGAGGCCGTCTGTCAGGTTCCCCAGATGGGCACCCCAACCCATCAAGAGGCGTCGGTCCATAGAGACCGTCAGCTCGGGGTGGACAAGCGGGATACCCTCCTGCAGATGGGATGGAACGGTCCACCACTGGAGGCGCTCCACATCTCCTGGGTGACCCACACGCTGGTCCAGAGGGTTCATAGCGCTGTGACCACTGGCCGCCAGACCCCACTGGAGGGCGCATGTGCCAGCGTGCCCAACGACTACGCTGGTACAGGCCGCCATAAGACCCAGGAGTCGCAGGAAGTCCCGGGCAGGGCGCGATTGCCCAACCAGAAATGATAGGGCAAAGGAGGTAAGAACCTCGGCCCTGTCCGCCGGGAGCCGTGCTCTGGCTCGAAGAGAGTCGAGCTCTGCCCCGATGAAGGATATCACCTGCTTCGGCTCGAGTTCCGACTTGGCCTCGTTGACCAGGAGGCCCAGTTGAGAGCAAACCCGGAGGGCCAGATTTCTGGACCACTCCACCTCCAACCTGGAGGGGGCTGCTATCAGCCAATCGTCCAGGTAAGGGTACACCCGGACCCCTCGGCGCCGCAGGAAAGCTGTCACCGCTGCAATGCATTTGGTGATGACCCTGGGAGCTGAAGAAAGGCCGAAGGGCATGGCCTGGAACTCGAAGAGGGATCCCTCCACTCTGAAGCGGAGGAATCTCTGATGAGACGGACGGATAGGGACGTGAAAGAACGCGTCCTGGAAGTCAGAGAGAACAGAACCACCGCCGTGTTCCAGAGATGGTATTATCTGAGCCAGAGTGACCATTCTGAAGGTCAGAGACCTTAGGAACTTGTTCAGGTGTGTAGGTCTAAGATGGGCCAGCCCGTCCGCTTCGGGATCAGGAAGTACCTGGACATGAACCCTGGTTCTGGTGAGGGTCTCTATCTCTTTATCACCCTTTTCTGAAGGAGGAGGGGGTATCGGCTCGATGAGCCTGTGAGAATTCTGGGGACCCCAAAGCCCCTCTCGGGGCGACGGCTCTGAAGGGTGGAGCCTGCTCGAATTCCAGAGGCAGGCCTCTTCCCACCACCTCCAAAACCCACCTGTCCGTGGTAACAGCGGACCAGGCGGAAAGGAAGTGTCGGAGCCGTCCCCACGGGGAACCAGGGGCGAGGTAACGGGGATGGGGGTGACACCCCTCAGCCCGTCACTTAGCAGGCTTGGAGGAAGGACCGGCCTGGGGACCACCAGGGCCTTTTTCCTCCTTGCTTCCTATTAGAGGAAGCCGATGGCTTGGGCTTGGAATACCAAGGTCCAGCCTGCTGGCCCTGACGCTGTTGTTGGGCGGCGTGCGGCGGAGTAGAGGGACGAAGGCTTAGACTGGGGCTTATGACCCTTGTCCCTCTGCGCGGACGAGACCGAATCCAAGGTGGCATTGGATTTTTCGATCCTCTGGAGGTGGCCTTCCACTCCAGGGCCGAACAGGTCTGTTCCCAGGAAAGGAACGTCCGCAAGCTTGTGCTGGGTATCCGCGGTAAAGGTGGATATTCGCAGCCACGCCCGCCGACGCATGGCCACAGCGGCCGCCACTGACCGGGCACATGAGTCTCCTATATCCAGAGCAGTCTGGAGCTGTTTGGCTACTGCCCTGATCCCGCACCTGCTTGACCGTAGTCTGCAGGTCAGCGGGAAGATGAGGGACCGCCTCATCCAGGGAACCCAACAGGGCATGGGAGAAATGTGCCATGAGGACGGCCGAACTGGCCTGACGAAGGCCGAGAGAAGAGGCAGCATACACTTTCCGCCACGAGTAGTCCAATTTCTTGGACTCTTTGTCGGGCGGTTTGTCCACGTCCCTGGCATTACCGGCACGCCGGAAAACACTGTCCGTGACCAGCCCTTCAGCCGAGGGGTGTTCAGAAAACCCGGACAGAGAGCCAGTAGGGACCGCATACTTCCTGGCCATCCTGGCCGAAGGCGCAGGACAGGAAGCCGGACGCTGCCAAAGTTCCAGGGCCGGCCCGACAATGGCTTCGGCCACTGGAAAGGCCTCCGTGGGAGAATCCTCTCGGTCCAGAATCTCGGTGAGGGGATATCTGGCCCGTTTGGATACGGGTTCAAGCTTCATCCCAGTGGATTCTGAGATGAGCCTAAAAAGTCCTAGGAAGGACGAAGGGCTATCGTCCACTGACTGCCCCCCAGAGGACTCCAAGTCAAAACGCTTGGAGAACAGGGAGGAGTCATCCGACTCCGACGAGTTGTCTAATAGCTGCCTGGAGCCTGAGCCACCCTCCACTTGCCGAGGCTTGTCAGGCGTGACAGTGACCGACAGCCTACGGGGAAGGCCGTGGGCCAACCGCGATTCTTTCGTCGGAGCCCCAGCTGTCGGCTGAGGTGGAGGCGGTTCCACCACAATTGGTGGGGCAGCCGGAATAGGTCGGACAACTGGCCTGGAAACAGGCTCCTCGACCACTACCTGGTCGGTGGCAACCACTTAATGGCGGAGAAGAGGCCCGAGCGGCTTATTGGCCAGAAAAATTGTTGCCACATGAGGTCCTCGTGTTTTGGTCGGCGATACCTTCCTCCTCCTCGGCCGAGGAGGAAGAAGAGGAGAGCGGCGCCCGCTTGCCGCGGTGCCGAGACCGAGACCGTCTATGTCGACGGGAACGGCTGGACCGCGAAGATGTCCGAGACCGAGAATCTCGGCTAGGCCGAGGTCGGTGAGGCGGGGAGCCGAGGATCGGCGATCCCCTCGGTTCGGTCGGCAAAACAGACGGCTCCTGATTCACCGGTACGGGAGAGCCGACGATATCCTCAGCCCTCACCGGGGGAACCGGGGAGGAGGGAATCTCTGCTTCTCCAGCCGACAACCCGTCTAACGGGTCGAGAAAAATCTCGACCTCGTCGGCGGGAGTCTCAGTCACCTGGCCTGACGGGGGCACCGTGAAGCCAGTGGCCGAAGCCGAGAATTCGACCGAAGTCGATTGTCGACGAGGGAGGGGATCTTCCGCTCCCAAGAGCGCCGACGATGAGACTTATTTCTTAGACTTCTTCACCGATGAAACGGACTCTCAAGAAGTAGGACCGCTTAGTTGAGGGTCAAGCAAAGCCCTTAAAGGAAGCTGAATATGAGGTCCGGCGATAGAGGGACAAAGGCCGCGAAGAGGAAGCGCGGCCTGAGCCACTCTCTTCAAGGCGACCAACCTCTCTAGTTGTTCGCTGATCCCGCAGCCGCTGAAACCGCCAGTCAGGCCCTTTGGATTTGACCGGAGGAAATCTTCTTTCGGGACGCCCCAGATGTAAGCGGGCAGCGTGGTCCTCGAGGACGTAGACCGAGAAGGAGGAACACAGGTCGCAAGCCTGCGAGGTCGTGCTCCTGGCCAAGGCAATAAATGCACGTGGAGTGCGGGTCCGTCCGAGACATCTTCTGCCCACAGGGACATCTCCGAAATCCGGGAGTCGATTTGTCCATCGCAGCCACGAAGGAAGAAGACCGAGAAAAGTTATAAAAATGTTTTCTCTTTTTTAAACCAAAGGATTTTAGGCCCAAAACTTAATCGCAGAGCGTTAAGGAGGGAACCTGAGCTCCCAAGCGGTAAGGAAGATCTGGCGTCATGGGGTGGAGCCGAGAGTTTTACCACCCGGGTGGGTGGAAGGAGCTAGCTTGAAGACCTTCCGGCAAGATTTAAAGCGGCAAGGAACCTGCCAGATAGTGTGGATGAACAACATATCCATGTCCCTAGAATTAAGCATTTTTAATTTTACTAAAAAAGTTTTGCCAAGTGCTATGCATTTTCACAGCTGATCAGCACTTTCTTGTGCAAAACGGAATACATTTTTCAGCTTATTTAATACTCTGTACAGTACCCTCCCACATCAACTAACTAGCTACAAATGAGCAAACATAGCTCTTCCCCTCATCTGGCCCACCCTCACACCACGCTAAGCCAACCTGTAACTTCATGTAACAGTCTGTCCATCAGAAAGCGCCACCAGCCAATCACTTGTCGCTGTAAGCACTGATCATGCATGTGCCTATTTTGACATTACCTGCCCCTTACTAGCCAGTCTGAAGATGTCAAAAGCAGACTAATCAAAGCTGTAGACATAGTTGTTACATGGATAAAGTACACAGCATCAACTTAAAAATTTGCATTGATTTCTGTGTGCACTATTTATAAACCCACTACAGTTGCTGTCCCATCTGAAACCTTTCAGTAGCTTTACAGGATACTGGCCAATCCGGACAGCGGTGGATGAGATCCTATGGCCCAGTACAGAAATTACTGGCTTTGTCCCAGCGGGCCAGTGCTAAAGTCAATCCCAGTGCATCTACAGTAATGTTGGTTAAACTTTCACTACTAGTTTTGTACAACCTACCTCCTCTCATTTTGCGTTATAGTACCCTTTTCAAGTTTTCCAGCAATTGAAGCCAACACCTTACTGGCATCATTAGCAAAGTCCAGGTCTCGAACCTCAGCTGGTGAAACTGGTACAATGGCAAATGCTTCTTTATCTTCTTTGACTGGGGCTGTGCCAATCTAGAGAGACAAAACCATTTTAACACCACAGAATTTTAACATTGCAGAATTATTTATTTAATCATCCTCCCCAACCCCCACCGAACCCCTCTGAGGGGGTCAGATCCTGCCACCTGCAGGATCATTTGTGTATTCCATATTCCAGGAAAGTGGGGTACTTCAGCCTTGTATCAATGCAGCCATATCCTATCAGTGTGCTCTCACACTTGCAGTCATTTGAATATGCTGGCAAACCAGAAGGGCTTCTTGCATAACAGATCCCCATTCCCTGATCATTCAAGAGAAGTGCTGTTTTGTGAGTACAGGACTCCTGCTCCAGAGAGATCAAGTATTTGGAACTGCCTCAGTTTCTTCTGCTGCATATGGCTGTGACCACAGTTTGATGATATGAACCCATGGTCCTCCAAGTGGAAAGTCACAATAGTGGTCTACTCAGAATAAGAAATCACACTCAGCTGCATCAACCAATCAAAGGAAAGCAACAACAAACTATTAATGGCTAACATTAGAAATAAATGCTCACACAACTCTGTGGTGCTGGGATAGCATGTTATGCTACTATGTGGGAGACCCTTGGTTCACATTACAAGCCAACTCCCACAGCAAGCTGGCACAGTCTAGGCTGTGCATAGACAGCTGGCTCCACCTTCTGGAGGACGGTGACCATGATATCAGGGTCAATAAAGATTAGTTCCTTAAGACCTGGTCAGAGACCAGTTTTCCTTTTTCCGAGCACCCTTGGTCTTAAACCAGTTTCTTTTTTTAAATTGGTCTGGTATCAGTTCATATCACACGTGTGTAACTTCAAGATTGCTAAGCACCAGCCACCATACCCTAGTGGTTAGGCACAAAGCTATGATTCAGGAAGTCTGTGTTTGAATCCTGATTTACCCAAAATTCTTTTAGCCTCAAATTTCACCAGGAGTAATGATCCATGGTGATGTGGTGTTGGAATAGTAATTATACAATAGGGGTAAAGTGAAATGCCATCACATAAAAATCGCTACCATAACCAGAGTGTGAGAACCAGATTGTGACGTGTACACCGTGAAGATATCAACCACAGTGTACACGTCACTTCCCCCCTCCTCATGCCACTAAACCAAACAAAAACTGAAAAAAATGAAGCCCTACTGTATACAACAGAAACAAGATGTCCCACTGTGATACCTATGTATCACAACTTGTAGACAGTGACCTATGAAACCTCACTCATGGCTCCACTACGTTCTGCCACTCGAGAGCCGACGTCCCTCTTCACTCACAATACACACAGTATTACATGCTGGGCCGATCCCCTTAACTCATTACCACCTGGAATGCTTTTTGAAGTCAGAGTTTTCCATAGCTTACCCTTGATAGAAAATGGCTGCCAAGGTTTAACAGTTAATCTATACTAAGGGTAGAAAGTGCAGGAAAAAAATTAAGTGCAACAAAAACTGGTCTCAGACCAGGTTTTGGGGGAAATCTTCCTTGAGCTGGTATCTGCGTCTACTAAAGCAGACAGCGTTATGGCATCGACCGAGTAGGTGATAACACATGGCCAAGCAAGCTCACAAACACAGAAAATAACAGAAGAAAATCAGTGGTCCACCCTGTCTGCCAGAGTTCCCCATTTAGCCCAGGGATCTACTGTCCCTCCAGGGTCCTAGCCCTTCCCAATCTCTCCACCACTGTCTCCCAGTTTCTGACGCCCCAAGCAAGCACTATACCCTTCATTCTGTCCCAACTGTGCTTGAAACCAGCAACATTTATTGCACTTAGAACTTTGGCTGGTGTACTTCCTCGGCTCTACCACCCTTTTTGTAAACTAATATTTCCTCGGGTCCTTCCTGAACCTCCCTTCTATTAGTTTCCACACATGTCCACATGACTGTAAGCGAGTATTCAAGCTTAATTCCTCGCAGTTCATTCTGTTAATTCCCTTTAGGAACTTGAAGGTCTCTGGCATATCTCCTCTCCCCCTTCTGGTCTCCAGCAAGTACATGTTCAATGCCTTGAGACACTTCTCACAGGACTTGCTCTGTTGGCCCCAAATCCTTTTCATCTCCACATGCTGCACTGTTCTCCAGCCTATCCTTTTTTTCCTGTGGTAAGGACTCAGGAACTGGGTGCAGTACTCAAAGTGTGGTCTCACTAAGGAGTGCCAAGTCTTACCCTACCCACCCAGTACTCTATTCTGGGATTCTCGTTCACTATTTAAGCCTTTGGTAACCGGGTAAGTGCACTGATCCATGGGACCATTTTCAGGCACGACCCGAGCCACACAGGCAGCAGTTACAGAGGTAGTGACATGTTTACAATGCGTACAAGCCATTGGATATACAGACATCGTTGGTGAACAAAGAAAGTAACATAGGAAAGTAAAATTAATGAGATGGAAAAAAAACAAACAAAAAAAACAATCAGTACATCATGATAAGTAACAATTATACCATTTACCAAGGACAAGTGGCCAGTGCAAATTAATGTATAATGTTAAAAAAACCCTACAAGGCAATAGCCAAGTGGGAGAGCCCAAGAAGCAGGCAGTGAGGGATGTAAGACAGGAGTCCAAAGAAATGGAAGAGGGCAGGGAAGTCAAAGCAGCCCAAGAGGGAAAAGTCAAAGGTTTTTTTTGGGGGGGTATCCAAGCTAACAGCAACGATGAGCCTCATCAAGCAGCCAGGATTTCATGTGTGTCTTGAAAGTGGCATGGGAGTCCAGAGAGAGGATGGGCATGGGGATTCTGTTCCACAGAGTGGGAGCAGCTACAGATGAGCTCTGCTACCCATATCCAAGGAGACTTTTGGGACATCCATTGGTGGGGGAGAGAGAACGACTGAGGATGCATGCAGACACCTTGAGGGAGTTCTGGTCTTGAGGACAGATGTATAAGTGGAGGCTTCACCATGCCTGATGGCGCTGTGCAGGACGCAGACAAGCCTGTAATGAAATCGGCAGTGTAGTGGGAGCCAGACCGGAGGCTGGTAGAGGTGGCAGTGAGTGGAATATGGTGCCAGGAGAGTGAAACGACATATGTTGTACGTGAAGCAGAGGCACGCACACAAGGCTGAGGATGTCTGTGAGTAAATAGGTGAGCAGTAGTCAATCAAGGGTTGCAGGCTGCCTTGGGCAATGGCTTAACAGGCTTCCCTGGTCAGGAGTGACTATCAGATAAGCCGCACCAAGTTTCTGGTTAATATGGTGGATAACAGGAGATATGATCAGAAAAGGAGAGGGACGGGGTCCAAGATAACTCCCAGATATTTGAAAGTTAGTACATTTTCAAGTACAGTGTCATCTGGTAAGACTACTGAGAGGGTGGACCCAGCCTTGGTGACCTTAGATAGGAAGGGTTTAGATCCAAATAGCATGATTTAGTTTTTTTTTTTTAGCATTAACCATTAGGCGATGAGAGTGGAACCAGGTGTGCGCCGCAGAGTAGTTTTTGGATAAAACTGTGGATATAGTCTCAAGAGCCTTGAAACAAGAGGACAAGATCATCTGCATAAAATAGGGCATCACAAGTGAGACAGTCAGAGGGGAGAGAGTTTATAAACAGGGAGAATAAGAGTGGGCCCAGGATGGAGCTCTGAGGTACACCGGCAGTGACTGGGAGGGTGGGGGAGGTGGTAGGTCCCACACATACCGACTAAATGCATTACCTTGCACTTCTTGGCACTGAATTTCAACTGCCAAACCTTGGATCATCCCTCTAGCTTTTTTAAGTCCCTATGCATTTCCCCAATTTCCTCATTGCTATCCATCCTCCCAAAGAGTTTAGTGTCAACCACGAAGATACAACCTGTCCTGGATTCCATCACCAATGTCACTGATGACCTTATTGAAAAGGACTGGACCCAGGACAGATCCCTGTGGTACCCCGCTCATGACCTAACATACTAAAATGCCAGCAGAATAGGCCTAACGGTCTTTCGTGTCTGCTCGTTTGGTCAGCCCCCACCCTGGGTGCTGACCTTGCTGTCCCCCTCGCCTTCTCTGGCTTCTTCCTTCCCAGTTCCGGATATTCTTGCTGCATTGGATTTTGCTTCCTGAACCCTTCCCCTGTACCTGTCCCACCCCGTCTTGAACCCCTCCACTGTCTCTGCCTCCACCAGCCCCCTAGGTAGTGCATTCCATGGCTCCACCACCCTCTCAGTGAAGTAGCACCTCCTCCTTTCTCCCCTGAATCTTCCCCTCTCCAGCTTCCACCCATGCCCTCTAGTGGCCCCTTCCTCCTTCCTTCGAAGCACCCTGACTGTTCCTCCCCTATTTACCCTCTTCATGTACCTGAAGACCTCTATCATGTCCCCCCGGTCCCTTCTCTCTTCCAATGTGTACATATTTAGCTCTTCGAGCCTCTCCTCATAGGTCCTGTCCCCCAAGCCCCAAATCATTTTGGTTGCCCTCCTCTGGACCCTCCAGGAGGTTAATGTCCCTCTTAAGTGTGGCCTCCAAAACTGCACGCAGTACTCCAGGTGCGGCCTCACCAAGCAGTTATACAGAGGGAGCATCACTTCCCTCCTTCTGGAGGTGATCCCCCTAGCGATGCATCCCAGCATCCTGTTGGCCTTGGCTGCTGCCCTCCTACAAGTCTCAGAGTTGTTCATCTTGACATCCACCACCACCCCCAGGTCCCTCTCAGCCATTGAGACTTGTAGTATTCCCCCAGGGTGTACACTTGGCCTGGGTTTCTGGCCCCCAGGTGGAGTACCTTGCATTTCCCTGCATTGAACCTCAGCTTCCACTTTCTAGACCATCTTTCCAGAGCCTCCAGGTCCCCCTGCAGGGCCACCCTCCTCCTCCCCATCCACCACCGCCCCAGTTTGAGTCATCTGCAAAGAGACTCATCTCACTCCTGATTCCTGTCCTTATGTCAGATCGTAGGCGTTGAACAGAAGGGGCCCAGGACTGATCCTCTGGGACCCCACTCAATGACCCTCCTTGGGGATGAGACTATCCCACCAACTCGACCCTCTGGGTCCGGTCCTGGAGCCAACTGCCTATCCATCTGATCATCTGGTTTCCCACCCCATTTCTCTAGCTTATCCAACAGGCCCGTGAGGAACAGAGTCAAATGCCTTGCTGAAGTCTAGAAAGAGGACATCCACTGGTCTACCCAGGTCCAAGGCACTTGTCACCCAGTCATAGAACTCCACCAGGTTTGTCTGACACGATTTCCTGGGATGAATCCATGCTGTCTATCGTCCAGGCACCCTGACTTATCCAGGTCCCCCTAGCCTCTCCTTGACAATGCCCTCCATCACCTGCCCACCACGATGTCAGGCTGACAGGCCTGTAGTTCCCTGCCAGCTCCCTTGATACCCCCTTGTGGATAGGCACTACATGCACCACCTTCCAGTCTTGGGGCACCCACCCTGTCCCTCAGAGATGGTGAAAAGCTCTGCCAGGGGTTTCGCCAGGACATCTGCAAGTTCCTTCAGCACTCTAGGATGTAATTTATCCGGCCCCGGTGCTTTCTCCGTCTTAAGGGAGCTGAGGGCTTCCCTCACTCTCTCTGCTGTGATTTCCACTTCTGGTACCTCTTCTCCCTGCTTAGCCCTCCCCCCACCTGCCAGTGATGCCCCCCCTCTCCCCAGACCTGCCGATCGGTAAGGGTCCCCCCCTCCTCATTATCTCTGTCTCCTCCCATGTATGATGCAGCATCCCCATTTTCCCTGGTGAAAACTGAGGTGAAGTACTCATTTAGTACCTCAGCCTGCTCCCCTGGGTCTTGTGCCCATCTCCCCACTGATTTAATCCTGCTAATCTGCCCCTTCACCCTTCGTCTTTCCCCAATGTATCTAAAGAACCCTTTTTCCCTCTCCTAATTTCCCTGGCCAGGTTCTGCTCCTTCCTTGCCTTAGCCGCCCTCACCACTCTAGTGGCCCTTCTAGCCATCAGCTCGTACTCCCCTCGATCCCGTTCACTCCTTGAGCACTTGAATTTCTTATAGGCTGCTTTCTTTCCCCGCACCACCTCCTGGACCTCCCTGGTCCACCAACAGGGTTTTTGGGCCCTACCGCATTTTCGTCTTACTCTTGCACAGGTGCTGGTAGCATCCTGCACCCCTCTCCTGATGATTTCCCACCTACTATCAGCGTCCATGTCTGACCCAATCCCATCCAAATGCTCCTTAAGGATCTTCCCATTTCCTTAAAATCCGCCCCCCTGAAGTCGGTTACTTCCGTCTTTGTGCAGCCTTCTACCCCTCCTAGGTCCAGGCAGAACCAGACCGTGGCATGGTCACTCCCCGCCAATGGGTCCCTTACCTCAGGCTCCCAATCTGGTCACTGTCTGCCAGGACCACATCCAGTACCCGTGCCTCCTGGTCGGTTCCCTCACCTGCTGAGTTAGCAGCGTCTTGAAGACATCCAACAACCTCTGTTCCCTGGTCACAGAGGATGTCAGTCTCCCAGTCTGTTCCTGGCATGTTTAAGTCCCTAACACCACCACCTTTCCTCTGTCCAGTCTGCAGTGTCTCCTAACATCTGCCACCAGACTGTCCTCCAGCTCCTCCGCCAGGGCGGGGGTCTATACACCACTCCTATTTTTACTCTCTTGCCCCCCTTGTTATCAAGGTGACCCAAATCGCCTCACGGTTCCCTCCGCCTCCTCTACTCCCCTATGCCAATGCAGTTTTGATTATCTTCACCCCTCCTCCCCTTCCTCCCCCTGTCCTTCCTGAACATAGTGTAACCCTCCAGGTTCAGGTCCCAGTCATGTCTTGCAGTGGCCCAAGTCTCAGTGACTGCTGCCACATCCACTGCTCCCTCAGTTAACATTGCCTGGAGCTCAGGCATTTTTTACCCAAGCTCCTGGCATTTAGCAGGACTACCTTCCACCCTTTCCCTATAGTTCCATTTCCCTGCTCGTGTTCCCATGGGGATTCTGTTTTCTCCTGGTCTGCACTTTGCCAGTTGGCCTTTTCCTGCAATCCTCCTGGTCCCCAGGAGGTGGAGACAAGTCCTCCTTTATCGGCACCCCTTGACAGCCTTTTCTCCCATCCCACCCCTTCACAAGTTTAAACCCACTTTTCACCAATGAACTCCTCTATTTTCAACTTAGGATTCCCCTCCTCCAAATTGAGATGTAGTCTATCTCTAGCATACAGCTCCTTATCCTCCCAGGTCTCCCCCAATCCCCCATCAACCCATACCCTCTGGCCTCACACCACTCCCTGAGCCACTGGTTTATCTCCTAATTTTCCTTTTGTGTTTCCCCACTAGCCCTTGGCACTGGCAGGATTTCTGAGAAGGAAACTGTGCATCCTATGTCATGACAGACCCTGTCGAGCTCCCTGAATCTTGCCTGTATCTCTAGCTCGCTATTTCCCTCAGTCATTTGTACCCAGGTGGACCAGTATGTCTGGGGAACCCCCACAGTCCTTTGCCAGCTGATATACCTCGTGCTTAGCCCTGTGCACCTCCCTCTCTTCTGATATGACTCCATTAACCACAATCCTCTGCTGCCTCCCCTTCCACCAATTACTTACCCAGTTTACCATGACCTCAGCCACACCCAGATCCTCCATCTTCTGCAACAAGTGTCTGTGAGGCACAGAGTCGAAAAGTCTTGCTGAAGTCAAAGTAAAGCCAATCCACAGCATAGCCCCTATCCAAATCCCTCATTGCCCAATCAAAGAAAACTATGAGGTTAGTCAGACAAGACCACCCTGCCATGAATCCATGCAGTTTACAATCCTGGAGCACGCTGCTCTCCAAGTAGTCCACAAGGTCTCCTCTGACCAGTGACTCCATCAGCTTTCCTATAACAGATGAGACTGACAGATCTGTAGTTTCCTGCTTGTTCCTTGCTCTCCTTCCCCCCTCTTTAGAGGGCAGAACCGCATCCACCCCTCTCCAATATTTTGGAACCACTCCCATCCCCAATGAGCTGCTTAACAGATCAGCAGTGCGGCAAGTTCCCCAAGTAACCTTGGATGCAACCCATATTGCCCCAGGGCTTTGTTTAATTTATTCAGTCTTGGATTATAATACCTTTAAACTCAAGGGGCTCATTTGCATGGGTTCCACGTCAGTGGGGAAGGGTGAACAAACATACAAAGGTGGTAATACAAAGACAAGGTTGAAAAAAATAGTACAAGACTTTATATCTAGAATGAAAAACTTTAGTAATGGAGAAGAAAGGAGCAAGGGAGGTAGGAGAGAAGAGGGTAAGCAGCCAGAAGGCCTCATCTATGAGTAGAATGCGTGTCGGCTGGGTAGTAGGTACAAGAGAAGGTTGGGGAGATGGGGGAGGGAGGAATGAGGATATAGCAGGGGTTGGAAAAGTAAAGCTTAGAGGTGGAGAAGAGGGGGAACTGGAGTGCACACAAGTGGTGGTATCACTAGGTGAAGTCGTACGAACTCTTGTCGTACGATGCTGACAGAGCCCGTGCTTGAAAGGACCTAATCCTAGTATGGACAAGATTTAATTGGGAATTTTGTCTATCTTTATTTTTAGAGCTGCCAGCCCTTTCTGGATCCATTCACTTTAAATGTTTGCTACCTCATCTCCTGGATCCCCTTAGTGGCAGTCTTTATGCCACTCTGGCAAGGGTCCACCATCCTCTACTGAACACTGAGCAAAAGTAATCATTAAGGATGGCAGCCTTTTGCCCACCCTCAGCTAGTCTTATGATTCACCCTCCTTTCTTCCTTTTTTCTGAAGAAATCAAAGAACAGGTTTTTCTTCATTCTTGACCCCTCCGCAATACGCAGCTTTGTGTCTTTTTCTTCTCTTACTGCATTTTACATCCCTGTTTTTCAGTAAATATTCTCCATTCTTCCTCCGCCTGCTTTTTTTTTTTATACTTGTAGGTGGTCTTTTTCTTGGCCCTCACCACTTACCTGACCCTTGCTGTGAACTTTAATGGCCTCTAACCTGTTCTTTTTAGCTAATGTTCTCACGCATAAGTTAAATGCCTCTGGAATGGTCCCCCGAATTGCCCCGTCTCTCCTGTACCCACCTATGTTGTCCACCCCTTATAAACTTATCCCTGGCCAGCTCTCAGCCTATTAAAGACTGCCCCTTCTAGAATTAAGGACTTAAGCTCTTGATTAGGGTTCCCCGGACCCAAGAGCCAGTTCAAACCAAATGGAGTTATGGACACTGTTCCCCAGTGGCTCTGCTATTCTTACAGCTCCCACCACCTCTGAGTTGATGAGCATCATATCTAGAACTGCCATCTGCCTGGTGGGTTCTTTAACCAGCTGTACCACTGGACAGTCTAGGAAAGCATCAAGCAAGCCTGGACTTCTAGTGCTCCTGGCCACTGGAACATCCGAATCGATGCTTCCCACCACCAAAATTTCCTCCTTTACCACTCCTCCTCCTCCAAGTTATTCGCCAGGCTCTCTGTCCCTCGCTTTCCCTTGTCCTGGAGGTTTACTGATCACCCCATGCCCAGTTTCTTGCCTGAGGTACCTGTGAGTTGCACCAACAGCGATCGTCTCCCCCTTACTATCTCTGATGCACCCATCTTCCACCACCTGGATGCCATTCTTGGGGAAAAAAAATGCTACTCTTTCCCCCCCTCTACCTGTTCCTCTATTCCTCCTGTACAATGAATGCCCAAGGATCATCAGTTCCCAGTGTTTTTGTTAATCCCCTGTGAGTCTCAGGTGGCTGCTTCAGCCATGTCCCTACCCAGCTACTACCACTCCAGTCCACTGAGCCCTATTCCCCCACAGATTGCTGCCCCACCATGGCAGGGCCAGAAAGGGAAGGGCCATCCTCTCCCCCCATCTGGAGATCCTGCTTGGAGACTGGGGGTCCAGTGAACCGGTGGCAGAGTGGGGCAGAGGCAGACAGGCAGGGCTTCATGTAGCCTGAGATTGCCACTTTCCTCCAAGTTGTCTCTCCTGCCGCAGAAGCTCTAAGTATGTGCGTGTGTTGAGGCATACACACGCTATGTAACCACAGCCCTGCTTCTGCACTGCTTTAGACTCTGGTACTGCCACTCCAATAGGTCTCTCAACCCCCCTCTCCCAGGAGAGGACAGCAGTCCATCGGATGCTCGATCCTTTCCTTCCCCGCTGAACCCTGGCAGCCCGTGCTCATTCCTGAACGCAAGTTTCCAGTGTAGCAGGAGGCAAGGCATGGAATGCCTCACCCCTCCACGCTACTGGTCCAGCTCCCAGTCATTCTCTGAAGCCTATGGTTCTTTTTTCTATTTGTTTTTCCACCTGGAGCCCTGGCAGGTGGCAGTGGCCCTCCTACTCCAGTCCCACACGCTCCTGCCTACCCCTTGGAAATTCCCCCACAGCTTACTCCCCATGGTGGGGCCATGGAGGAGGGTGCTGTCTCCCCCCTCCACCCAGAGACCCAAACCAGAAACTGAGGTGGCCATCGGGATGCGGCAGGCCATCATGGAGCCTGACAGGCTTTTTCCTCCATTTTCTCTTCCCCCCAGGCAAGTGCATCTGTACATGCCTCCCAACCCATACTGCCCCCCAGCCATCCCCAGAAGGCAGTCAACGAGTGGGACAACCCCCCTCTTCTCAGATAGAGAGAGCAGTCCTCCGCACACTCTAGTCTCTCTCACCACTGCCAACCCCCGGTGACCCAGGCTTGTTCCCGAACCCGGGTCACCAGTGTTGCACGAGGTGTGGAGACCAATGCTTCAACCTCCAATGCCGGCCTGAAAACCATGTTTCTGTGATAACCACAAGGTCCACCTCAGTGTCTGCCATCAGTGCCTGGAGAGCGCCAATTTTGCTACCTAGGCTCCTCGTGTTAAGGCATACCCACTTTCATAATCGCATAGATTTCTTTGACTGGGTAACCAGAGTTGTGGACCAAGGGGGAGCAGTTGATGCTGCCTACCTTGACTTCAGCAAAGCCTTCAATACCATTCCACACAGAGGATTGATTAATAAGCTGGGTAGGCTCGGGGTGGGTCAGATTTTGGTCAACTGGGTGGTAAACTGGCAGAAAACAGAGAGTGGTGGTAAACTGTATACAGTCAGAAGAGATGCAAGTCACAAGTGGGGTAACCTCAGGGATCAGTTCTGGGGCCAGTCCTCTTCAATATCTTCATCAGTGACATTTCAGATGGACTGGAGGGTAAGGTTTGTCTGTTTGCAGATGACGACACCAAGATCTGCAACAGAGTAGATGATCCAGATGGTGTGGGCAAAATGAGAAGAGATCTGGATAAACTAGCAAAATGGTCGGAAGAGTGGCAACTGGGGTTTAACGCAAAGAAGTGCAAGATCATGCACATAGGGAAGAGAAACCCTGAACCATTTATAGGCTACGAGGGGAGTTGCTGGCAGTCACAAGGGAAGAAAAAGACTTGGACGTCATCATCACCGATGACCTGAAATCATCCAAGCAGAAGTCTAAAGCAGTAGGTAAGGCTAGAGAGATGTTGGGATGTTTTAGTAGGGGTTGGGATGTATTAGTAGGGGCATCGCAAGTCAGAAGAGGGAGGTCATAATCCCTCTTTACAAGACACTGGTTAGGCCCCATCTGGAGTACTGCGTGCAGTACTGGAGGCCACACCTTCAGAAGGACATTAATCAAATTGAGGCAGTCCAGAGAAGGGCAACCAAAATGGTGCAGCAGCTGCATCAGAAAACATATGAGGACAGATTAACTGAACTCAATATGTATACCCTACAGCAAAGGAGGGAGAGAGGTGATATGATTGAAACATTCAAACACCTTAAGGGCATTAACAAGGTCAAAGAGTCTAACATGTTTCAATATAAGAAAAATAGCAGGACAAGAGAACACAGCATGAGATTAGAGGGAAGCCGATTAAGGGGTAATGTGAGGAAGTTCTTTTTCACAGAAAGGGTGGTGGATGCATGGAACGGCCTACCTCAGGAAGTGGTGGATATGAATGCAGTGCAGGGCTTCAAACAGGCATGGGATAGGCAGAAGGGAGCAATACAGTTGAGTATGAATAGATAGGCCATTGACAGAGCAAAGGCCTATGGCACACTCATAAGGAAGAAAAAGAAATGGGCAGACTGGATGGGCTTTGCGGTCCTTTTCTGCCGTCAGCTTCTATGTTTCTATGTTTCATCTGACCCCTGATCCTACTTTACTACTGCCTTTGTGCTTTCCTTGCTATTTATGTTTTTCCTGGTGATTGCACACTTTGCGTCCCCCCTCTCTAATGCCACCTCACATAGTTCAGTTTGGGCCATAGCTTCCTTAATAATAATAATAATAAAATAATAATAATAAAATGCATTTGTTATAGCACCTTTCATACAACCAAAGCACTGAACATCAAGATAAAACCAAATACAATAAATACAAGAAAATCCAGAGTAGGCTTTCCCCCACAAAAAAGTTTTAAGTGCCTGCTTGAAACACCCCACCGTCCTGCACTCCCGAAGCTGATGCAAGCCCTCAGCTCAGCTCAGGGGTGCAGCCAGAAATTTCCACTTTGTACACAATCTCCAACAGTTACACCCCCCATTAAAAAAATGTACACATCCTTTCCAAATGGCACCCCCTTCCAAACAAGTCAGATTGTTGTCAGATGATTCCTCTACTCTCCAAAGAGTTATACATGTATCTGTCTCCTAAACAGAAGTTTAAACAGTGACACTCCTCAGTGGCCTACACTAACCCAAATACTACAGATTAGAATGAGAATATTAATGGAGCGGCTTATGGTTTGTGACAGGCACTCAACAAAAGTGTACACAAATGTGTACAGTGAGTATGCCTGTCTACACCCTTGGCTCGGATCATTGGATGATGTACCAAGAGGCATCTTCTATGAAGGGCATGGGCAAAACATAGGAAATGCTGGCCTGGTATGCTGGATAACTATCACAAAGCCTCTACCTCCCTTCCATCAAGCAGCATGCTTTTACAGCCAAACCTGGTGGTGAAACACTGCCCCCCCCCCCAGGTGACATTACATGCCTTGGTCAATGGGATAATTGGGGCTACCTAAATGGGTCATGAGACAGCAGAGTGTCTCAGAAGTAAAGGGACTTAAAGCAGGCCCATGGAATGGGGTACGGGGCATAGTTATAACAGAAGACGACAAAATAGAAACCGCTCTGGTCAGAGCCAAACCGGCTGCTAATGCAGTAATGTGACAAGGGGTATAGAATTCAATAGTAAGGTGGTCCAGGCGATTTCTGAAGGATAAACTGGGATCAATTTGGATCTCTAGGTATTTAAAGCTGCTGACCACCACTGATTTAGAACCACCCAGTGTGCAAACTGTATGAAAATATAATTAACTGCATGTACTCTGGTTACAGATAAGAAAAGTGCAGCTGTGTCCTATCTACATCTAGGATGACTTCACCAATGCTCATGGGCTACGACTAGTCAAAGTGTGAGTTGCAAGCAGCTAGATACCCTCGAAACTGAGCAGGAGGCCAAAGATTCATTCCTGCACAACAACTAACTTCAGGCGATAGCAAGTAACATTGGTTGCTATTAGTCGTAGTAATTCATCCCGAGCACAATGGTTTTCTGAGATATACAAAACCCAAGGAACAGAAAATTAACATTTATTAAAATGCTCATCATTAACCAAAGGCGGAATAAAGGAGCTAAAACGTCTGCGTGCATTGCTGCCATTTTCCTGCTGCTTAAATTTACAAAACCACACACTGAGGTTTTTTTTTGCTTAAACTGTACCTGAACATGGATGGTTAGTGCTGGCTGTTGAGGAAGCCATTCAGAGAAGCAAGATTTGCTTTTAACAACCAGCCAGTGACTTCCTCCCACCACACGCAGCAGCAAGATGAGATTTGTGACCTGACAAACACTGCACACACATGTACCACTAAGACACAAAATGTATAATGCAACTTTACACACAAATACATATACACACTGCACATACTCGGAGTAACATCGCACATCCAGAGTAAGACAGCAGTAACAAATGCACATACATATTCATACTCACAGGGTAACAGTGCAACACAGTAACATACCACAATACACATGCATACACAACATGAATACACACAATAGTATACATACATATATAAAAAACACTGAATTTTTTTTGTTGATAGAGACAATGCCTTATTCAGAGAACAAAGTTGCTCCAGCTGTATGAAAATAGGAGGATCTAGAAACCTTGTATATCCAATCTGCTCCTTGATCTAAAAGTATAAATCGCTAGACAAAAATAGCTTAAAGTGGTTCTTGTGTTCAACACCCTTCAACACATACACCCTCAGTAAGACTTCACACATATGCAAACTAAGACTACACACATGCAGCAATCATCAATCCACTGCACTGAGCTACTTGCCGCAGGTCCTTACCTGGCAATAATGGACAGATCAGTCAGGATGGTTGCTGAATGGCTCCATGCTTGTGCTATTAGAACAGCCCTTTGTGGGGATGGATAAGGGGCAGCAGTAGGAGAGCCCCTGTTTAGAGAGGCAGAGCCTGAATGTGGCAGGTACAAGAGGAGTGACCATCTTCCTCTTCCCAGGTGGGCTTTGCCCAGGACAGACAGGCAGCGGGGAGGGATTGTACTGCAGGAGGTGCTGGGCAGAATCCTGCATTGCCCCATATGGGATGTGGGGCACAGGAAGAGAACTGGGCTCTCTTAGTCTCAGTCAGAGACTATTTACCCACTCAGCACCAGCTCAGGAGCTACGTTGCCTGGGCCACCATCTTAGCGGAAGCAGGGCTTCAGGTGTGGCAGCAGCAACAGTCTAACTGGCAGACAAGACAGCATTACGGTGGTAAGTGGTGATGGCAGCCTTCCCACTGGAGTATACCATCTGAAGGCCAAAGGTTCAAGAGTTAAGGTATTGTTGAGACTGCGACATGCAAGCAGTTCCCTGCTAAAGGGGAACACAAAGGACACTTTCCAAGAACTTTCCAAGAATCCTCTTATCGAGCGACTGCACCACCAAGCTGCTCATGTTTAAAGATCCTCGGCAAATATGGTCTTTTTTATGGTCTCATACTTCCTGTGCAAGTTTGACTATTTAAGGCATGTAATATTGTTATGCTGACACACAGCTATTTTATTAAGATTTTAGAGGTTTTCATATTTTCTCAGTCTGTGTATTAGATGCTGTCACACTATCTCTGCTTCTTGGTAGGCCACTGAAAAGGGATTTCGATTGCGTCAATGGTAGTACTCATTTGCATTATGCGTTTCCATGATTACCACTCAGTGGTGTGGCACAAATGTGAATTAGAGCGCTGTACAGTGCTATCAAATTTCTTTGTGCCTGTGTGTGGTACTATAGCAACCAAACAATAAATGAACCAAAACTGTAAATGCCGCCACAGCACACACCCTGATCAGCTGATTTAGCACTACCACAAATCGACCCCCTCTGATCTCGCTGAAAAAAAGGATCGTAGCAGTTAGGAACTGTTAACTGCTTTAGTGGGGAGTGATCCACCTGCTGACCTGCTCCCTCTACTTTCTCACTACTCAATCAAAATCGTAATAGGCTCCAGAATGGAGCCATGTTTGGCTATTAGCTGCGAGCATCGAGGAAGGGGAAAAATTAGCCATCCATAATTACCAGTGGTAGCACTGTGATTTGATATGGGGTTAACAGACTTATTTTCGTGTTTATTCCTCCTCTCCGCCCCTCAGCTCTTGTCTCCTCGGGAGCACCAAGGAGTCATCCTTCTGTGGTCCGCCCTACCTGCACAGTCCTCCATTGCCCTTGTAACCTCGGTTTACCCCCTGGGCAGGGATGAGGTGGGCCCCTAACACCCTGAGCAGTCAGTAGTGGTCAGGAGGGTGCCAGGCGGGCGGCCGCAGATAGAGGGCAAGCTCCGGTGCTCCGTCTCCGCCAGAGTTGAAGGGGTATTTTCCGGTTTCTTGGGGAGTGGCTGGCGCTCTGATGTCAAGGCATGGAACTGACGTCTGCCACTCCCCTGCCCCTTCTCTAGGTCATCAGCACTTGCTGCATCTCCGGCCTCCGCCAGAGGGCAGCCGAGCACAGACTCGGGACCCCTGTCCCTCCTGGGAGAGGAGAGCTGTCCTCCGGACGCTCAATCCTCTACCTCCCCTACCAACCCCCAGCAACCCAGGTTCGTTCCCGAACCCGGGTCACTGGTGTGGCGCGAGGTGTGGTGTCCAGCGCCTTAACCCTCAGTGCCACCGGGCCGGCTCGGGTTAACAGTTCTGATGCTGCAAGGCATAGTACTGTAGTTGTGAAACTCAACAAATATCAGATAAACAGATATAATTCGTAAAGGGAGCCATATCCGTTAAAAAACTAGCTAACTCATGTAGTCAGAAAGCAGTACATACCAGTAACAATCAGTCGGCTATAATAACAAAGTGTTGTGATTTTACTGATATTTATTGAATTTCTTGAATTTTTGTGTATTTGTGAAGTGCCTTGATACTATGAAAGGCGCTCTATTAAATAAAGTTAACAAAAAATATATATTACAGCAGGTATAATCTGAATATGCAAGGAAGAAGGCTAGTAACCAGTGCAATTGCAGTCCAAAGAAGAGTCAGGGCTGTAGTTCCACAATAATCCAGTAGATGGCACTAACGCACACACCACTCAAAACTTCCATCAATGTAATCTTGACATGGTGCTCAGTGGCTCAGACTCCTGAAACAGCTTCATTTACTTGCACTATTTAAAAAAATCTAAATCACAAAAACAGACTTATTTAGATGAGAAATTAAAACATTTTATTTAAGAGGGCAGTAACAAATATTTATTATTTTAAATACAGGAAAAGATGCATTTAAGCATTATAATGCTGTTGAATAAATGCAAAATCACACATGCTCCCACAATGCAAAGCATCATGGGCTACATATGCAAATCACCACAGAATACTATGCTGGTTCATCTTTAAGCAGAAATGCATAATGCTGTTTACCCATGATCTTTAAGGTGGTGCCCAGTGTTTAAATCAACAGTTCAGAGACTTTATTCCATGTCCGCTCTGATCTGAATAGTGAGGGGCGTCCCATAACTGAAATGCCACAAGGCAGGGAGAGGGAGGAAGTGGAATTGTTTTTGTAGCAGTAAACAAAACAAGTCCATTATTTTTAAGCACATTTTGTGCTTTACAGGACAAGAACGCTCCTACCATATCCCAAAGGATCCATGGGACCCCTATTAGATGACTCAGCAAGGATCTCAGCCCATCTAGAATCTCACGGTAAATGCTGGTCCAAATTTAAATCCTCTGGCCATCTGGCAGATTTGTAGGAATATCGCACAAAGAGAAAGTATTGTAAAAGAGCTATTTGCCTAGGCAAGAAAGCATACTGTAAAAGACTACTAATAAATGCTACAGGTGACCCTAAGAAATTTGGGGCACATATTAAGAATTTCATGGGGACCAAGCATCTTCCATTTCCAAAGGACATGGTGCTAAATGGCCTTCACTGTAACAACCCTGTTATAATTGCAAACTCCTTCAAACACTTCACTGATTTATCAAGCTATACCAGTTCCTTTACTACCCCTAATGCTACTACCCCCAACCCTGCTTACCCCCAACCCCGGCACCTCCCATCACTTTCATTTTTGGGTTGTAACAAGGAGGTCTGTGATTTTCTCAGATCTATCTCTGATAGCTACAGTGCTGGTGATGATGGCCTTGAGCCTCAACTCCTAAAGTTAATCACTCCACTTCTTGCTGCTCTGCTGGCCAGAATTTTCAATTTATCACTCTGCACCGGAATAGTTCACCCTATCTGGAAGACAACCAGGATAGCTCCCATTTTTAAGAAAGGAGACCCTAAATCCATCCTGAACTACTGACCTAATGCCATACTTCCTGTTCTAAGTTAATTAGAAAAAACTGTCACCCTCACAACTACTACATTTCTTCATGATCATAATCTTCTTTCAAAGTCTTAGCATGGCTTCAAAAAGGGCCATAGCACAACTACTTCTCTTAAATTAAAATGAATCAAATCACCTTTATTTATATGATGTGCCTTTCCAATTGATCAATGCACCCTAACAAATTATAACTAAAATGACAGATTAAAATTTCAAATAAAAACATTCCAGATACAGTCAAACAGCAGAATAAAATGGCTAAGACCAACATTTAAACATTACCAAAATCAGGAAAAGCAAGACCAAACATTTTAAGTACTGTTCTGAAGGGTTGGATGGTCAGGCAGTTCCTTGCCAGAGGAGGTAGAGAATTCCACAGGATGAGGGCCACAAAAAAAGAGTGGGCCCCAGATGGCTGCAAATGCACCCTGGGAATCTCTAGCCATCCCTCGTCGGTGGATCAGAGTAACTGGGAAGTGCAATAAGGATACAGGTCTTGCAGATAGCGAGGTCCCTGATCATGTAGGGCTTTATAGGTCAGCAAGCGGACCTTGAAGATGACATGCCACTGCACCGGCAGCCAGTGCAGCCCATGGAGCACAGCCGTAATGTGACTGGTCCTTAAGTACACGAACAATGCCAAAACTGCTATGGATTCTGGCCTAACTGGGGCAGTCTTTATTGACCTCACCGAGGCTTTTGACCTTATAGACCACACATTACTTATGGCCAAAATGACTTCCCTCGGCTTCTCTCCTGAGGTTGTTGCTTGGCAAAACAGCTACCTCTGACAGAATGCAAAGTTAAATACTGCTCCGCCTCTTCTAAGCTCTCCACCATCAACGCTTGGGTATCCCAAGGCTCCATTCTTGTCCCTCTTCTCTATCTTCATCATCATCTCCTCAATGTCACCCACCCTTCATCCCTTCTCTATACTGATGACATCATCATCTACTATAGTGCCAAAGATGTCCATGACCTTAATTCCACCCTCTCCTCTGACTATTTCTGTATTCAAGGCTGACTTTCCAGGAATACACTAGTACTCAACATTAGTAAAACTGAAGCCATGCTGTTTGGGTCTGCCCCTAGACTAATAACCAGCCACCAGTTTCCTGCTCTGATGGCTCCATTTTAAGCAGTGTGCAATTCTTCAAATATCTGGGTATCACCCTTGAGCCCTCCCTGGACTTCAACCTTCACATTTCCCTCACCCTCACCTATAAAGCCATAAACTCCATGACTGGACTGGCCTACAGAACCATATATGCCCTCACCCCCTCTGCCCGTGCAGCCATAGCCCAGTGTATACTTCTGCTAGCCCTTATCTATAGCTCTGTTACATACGCCAGTGCATCTAAATCTAGTCTGCTTAAATGGAATACACCTCTTATAACATTATACCACTTTGCACTGCCTTCACATCATTGCACCCACCACTGTCATCTTTACAGCAGCCTTCACTGGATCTCACCCATGGCTCACTGTCATTACTCTCTTGGTGTCCTGACTGGTATCTCTTGCTCTGGTGTTCCCTCTCCTCTAGCCCAGATGCTCATCCCTCAAAGCCCCCACTATGCCCTTCACTCTAGTGATCAAATGCTCTTTCAAGTGCCCAGATGCAAACAGCCATGGGTGCCCAAGCCTTCTCGCACTTTGCACCTGTATAGTGGGAACTCTACCCACAAATATCAGCCTCACCTCCACTCACACTACCTTTAATCATCTCCTAAGAAGTCACCTGCTGCTTGCTCGCCATTGCTCCTGCTTCCTTCCACCCTGAACTCTCCTGACCCCTCTCCTGACACGATTAATTTGTTTCAGGGCCATATGTGATCTGTGTAGGGCCAAATCCCACTCCCTGCACTCACTGCTCACTGTCTTGTATTGGCTTCTACCTAGCCTTATTTTCACAGGATGTAACTATACCCCCACAAATTGCTGCCTATACTCTTAGAGGGCACCTTAGCCAACTGCTCTGCAGTTAATCTTCATAAGTTAGTTCTATTATATTGCAGTTTCTTGTTTTAATTATGTACTTACCATCACTGATTATTGTACTGTTTGCTATACTCTGTTCCAATATATTTGTACATTGCTGGTGTATCTTTGCTGACTGTGTTTCGTTTTGAACTGCTCATTGATTTTGTATTGTATGCACTTCTACCACTCTGACTGTAATTGTATTTATTTTGTACTCTCCCAGGTCGTTCCTGAAAATAGGCATTTTCTATGTCTAGCGCACCCACCCGATAGCCAAAAACAAATACATAAATAAGTCAGGACAAACAAAATAGTATGGAGGAAGCAACTGCACTGAACTGAGAAGACGCGGAGAGATGCGACAACTCCACAGAAGCAGATAAGCTGTGTTGCATTATGGAACAGACATTTCAGATCCCCTTTTTTCCTACCATGGTCCATGACATAGCAATACATCGCTATGCATCCATAAAAAAAGCACATCAGGGCACAGATTTGTAACCATAAAGTTTGAGACATGACAAACATCCAGTTTTATTACAGATATAAAATATATTAAAGGGACACTGTCAACCTTTTTTTGCACTATATTAATTCCAGGTAATAACCCACATTGTAGGACTGCTTATCTCCAAAATCCATTCATGATATTGCTGATTGTTTTATCCACCTCCCTTCTTAGCAAAACTGAAATGCATGCCAATGGTGTAATCCAACTTTGTTTTGTCGCCAATCATTGATATACTTTTACTGAAAACTTCCTGACCATTACAACACCCCAAACCAAGCAACCAGTCAGCATGCAATAGATTCCTCTCCTCCCACTGCATCATGAGTGGCTAGACTGTGTTGGGGGTGTTCCCAAGTTAAGGAAAGATACAGTGGGAGTTGATTAAGGTAGGTTAGCAAACATTTGTGTGTAGTAACACCAGTATGGTGGGTATCTTGTTTTTCACTTTTTAAAAAGAATCCAGATCAAACTACCATTTACATAAGCAATATATACAGAATGTGACCAATCATAATGCGTTTTCAAACCAGGGCCACTGAGGTCTAATGGGGTTGACAGTGTCCCTTTAAGACAAAGTTTTAGGCTGCCGAAGCTCGTTACAGAAATGTTCAACCAATGATCCGCAACCTGAAGTCTTTGCTCACTCACCCAAACATTGCATCCTAACCCCAGAGCATACCTGTGGATGCAAGAGTTCCAGTATTTTTATCACCCACAAAAATAGGTTACTCAGTTCCACTGAACAGTCTGATTTACGGGACGTCGTTAAACAAATCTTCTCCCACCACCCAGGCAGTAGATCCCCCAATTCTACACTGTGATGTCGGATCTTGCATGCTGAATCCATGTGTCACTTGCCAGGGGAGGCCAGGTGGGTTGTATGGATGTTAACTACAGTATATACAAGGGGTGTGGATAAAGTTTGTTATCCACACACTGGCAGACTCCTAGCAAATCTCCAAAAGGAAGGGGCAATGTGCACAGCCCTACTTGGTCAGAGACTTGTGAACCAAGGTCTCAAAAATCAGCATCCCGAAGTGACTCAAAGTAGATGCTGTAATGGAAAACTGAAGCGTGTGCCAACTTCCAAGTAGCAGACCTGCAGATTTCCTGGATAGAGATGTCACTGGAAGCAGCCACTGTGGCAACAGTATATCTGGCAGAATGAGCTCCAAGTCCTACAGGAGGTTCTCTAATCCACCTGCCAATCCGCCTTTCTGCCGGTATGCCAGGCATGGTTTCAGCATGAAAAACAGCTGGCAAAGGCTGGCCATCTAGTACAGTGGTAGAGTTACTGCTTGCCCATCCAGATGATCTGGGTTTGCACCCCGAGCCCGGGACATCTGGTGCAGACTGGGGGAGGCAGGGTCAGGCGTCCTTTGGATGCCTCCTGCCTCAGGAAAGGAAAGCGCTGCCTTCTGTTGCATGACTGCCCCCTGGTGACATAGGGGGAGGGGGTGTTGTGCAGGAAGGAATATGTGGTTCCTCTGGGGTGACCTCACGTCGGCACGCATCTACTCACCTGGCAGGCACCATGGAGGCATCACCTGCCCAGAGTGGACCCAGCAGGGGAGTTCTGAAGGTAAGAAGGGGCTTACCTATCCTTCTGGTGGCCCTAATAGGCGGATGCCAGGTCACCTCTCAGGACCATGCCCTGGGGTGGCATGAGGGCAACTTAGCAGGGGATAAAATACCTCCAGCAGAACTGGGCAGATGATGCCACCCTGCCCCCCACACCACAGCAGGGTCACTTTGACTCCTCCCATATCTTGCCAGTCCTCATCACGAGCACGGACCATCAAGTGAAATATCCCCTATTGGCTTGCGGGAACCAGGGGGTCCCACCTGTGGGGAGTAAGCTGTGAGTTATGGTAGGTGTATCCAGGCAAGGTTGTCAAGCAAATACTGGTGGTTGGTAGGACCACCAAAGGACTCTGTAGGCAGGTATAAGGACTTGGGTAGGCGGAAGGTGGTCCTGGCAGCAAAATTGGGGGACAAAAATATAAAGTAAAAAACAGAAAAAAAAAAAACCAACAGCTGGCAAGTCTTTCCCCAAACTCCATATGTGTGCTCTACCTAGTAAGAGAGTACCCTCCACAGGTCCAAGGTAAGGAGACAGACTGCCTCCAAAGATGGGTGGTTAAAGAATTCTGGTAAGTTTATCTGGTTAAGGTGAAATGGACATCACCTTTGGGAGACACTTTGGACTGGGGTGAAGGATGACTGTCCCTGTGAAAGACCAGGTAGGGAGACTCCACTGATAGAGCCTGGAGCTCCCCAATCCTCCTGTCTGACGGCCACCAGGAAGGCCGTTCTCAGTGACAGGTGTGACATCTCAAACTTGTGCCTAGGCTCAAATGCCCTGCCCATGACCACAGCCAAAACCAACAGCAAGTCCCAAAGTGGAGGTGGTTCATACACCAGAGGGAAGAGGTGGTCCAGGCCCTTGAAAAAGAGCACCCGACCACCTTCTCCTGGGCCACTGTTGGCTTAGCAGCCCACACCTGATAAGTTTTGACAGCTGCCAAGTGCACCCTAAGGGTCATCGTTTGCAATCCCAGTTGAGAGAGGGACAAGAGGCAGTCAAGATACTTGACAGAAAGAAGGTAAGGGGATCAAGCCCCACGTCCTGGCAACAAATGGAGAACCTCCTCCACTAAAAAGCATATCTCCAGTGAGTCAACTCTTTCCAGGAGGTCTCCACAACATGAAGCACTTCATCCAAAAGACACAAGACCTGGAAGGAATAAGGCTGTGAGCTGCAGGTCCAGTTGCAGGAATTTCCTCTTTCCTAGTCAGCAGGTTAGGGTGGAGATGCAGCTACCATAGAGATCTGCTTTGAGGCTGAGGAGATCCAGAACTGCCCTGGCCAATCTGGAGCAATCAGGATCATTTGCATCTTGTCCTTCTGTGCTTTGACCTCTACCTTGTGGATCAAGGGGAAAGAAGGCATACAAAAGGCCTGGGGTCCAGGGCCTTGAGAATGCATCCCCAACAGTGTCTTGAACTGTGGGGGGCAGGCACAAAACAGCCTGAATCTGGTGTTCTCTCAGGATCTAAACAGGTCCATTACAGGTGGGTCCCACTGAGAGAACAGGTGGTGCACCGCATCCTCATTCAGGAACCACTCTTTAAACGTCTTCTACCTCGGTTGAGACTGCCCGTCAACTGACTGTTCTCTCCTGTGACATGGATCACCAAAAGATATGCACCCAGGGTGCGTACAAGGGTGTAGGTGCAGAGGGCCCAACGAGACAAGGGAAGGGAGTGTTCCATCTTGCTTGTTCAGGTTGAGGCTGGTCATGGCGTTGTCCATCTGGACCTGCATGATCTGACTGCAGACAAAAAGAGCGAATTCCATTAGAGCCACAGGTGCACTTCCCCTCCCAGAGGCTTGTAGATCGTCAGGGCGACTGTCTGCTCTGGGTGGACAAACTGGGCTCCTTCTTCAAGATGGTCCAGGATAAGCCACCACTGGATGGCATCCCACATCAGCTGGATCACTTGGCAAATCCAGGTCACCTAGGTGCTGAGACCACTGGCAGCCCAGCTCCAACTGTAGGTGGCGCATCTGCCAGAGGATCCATCTGACCATGCTGGTGCAGGATACCATGTACCCCAGCTGCCACAGATCATCCCAGACAGGTTGTTAGTACCCTCCCAACATGAAATGATTGGATAAAGGAGGTAAGATTTGATGCCCTGTCTGCAGGGAGGTCCCTGGATCATTCCACAAACTCCCTGGATGGCCCAGTTATCAGTCAGTTGTCCAGGTAGGGGTAGAATGACCCCATGGCACCTCACAAATATGGCCACCACTGCTACACACTTGAAGACCCTGGGAGCTGAAGAAAGGCTGAAAGGCATGACCTGGAACTCAGAACTCCCTCTGTACAGAGACAGAAGTACAAGCAGTGAGAGACGGGAATGTGGAAGAAGGCGTCCTGGGATCCAAGGAGCAGAACCACATGCCCTGCTCCTGAGATGGAATATTCAGTTCAGAGAGATCATCCTGAACTTGTGCTTCCTCAGAAACTGGTTCAGATCATTAAGATCCTTGCCCACCCCCACCCCGGAACCAGGAATTACCTGTACTGAAACCCTGACCTGCTATGGAGTCTGGGACACAGGCTATGGCTCCTTTGAGGAGTTGAGCAACATCCTTCTTGAAATCAGACAGTGTATCCTGCAAAACCATAGACTCCCTTGATCCATGGGGTTGGTATGGGGGAGCCTCGAAGTAGCGAAGCAACCCTCTGCCCACCACTTCTAGTACCCATTTGTCCAAAGTAATGACAGATAAGTTGTGCCAGAAATGGCAAAGTTGATCCCACACGGGGAGCAGAGGTAGGAGGCAGACATCCCCTGGCCTGTCACAGGGCAGATTTAGAGGGGGGGGGGGCACCCATCACTTGCTGCCAGAGGGGCACTACTACCTCTAATCCCCACTCTTTTTGGTGTCGTGACCAGCAAACTTGGTTTTGGGGTGCCAAGCCCGAGACTGAACTTGCTGGGGCTGTTGTGGCTCAAAGGGCTGAAACTGATAGGGCCCCCCCCCCAAAAAAAAAGTCTGCCCCTTCTGTGATTCAGTCACAGAATCTAAGGTGGTGCTGGACTTCTCAATCCTCTTGAGCTGCCCCTCCACCCCTGGGAAAAAATGGCTGGCGCCCAAGAAGCGAACAATCGGCCAATTTGTGCTGGGTGTCTGCCACGAAGGTGGAGATCCGCAGATCTGGTGTTTAGCGACCACCTGATCTTAGTCTTTGACCATCTTGACCACCGTCTGCAAGACTGCAGATGAACGGGGGAGGACATCACCTAACACTCCTATCAGGGAGTGACCAAAGCTGGCCATTATCAGGGTGTAGCTCTCCTTATGGAGAACCAGGGAGGATGCAGTATACACTTTTTTGCTGTGTGGTCAAGCTTATTGGACTCATCAGGGGGCTTGTCCACATCCCCAACACTGCCTTTTTTTAGTTGATTGGTTTCTCCTGCGCTAGTGGCCCACATTCCGGTGAACACCCCAGCCTCATCCCACACGTCCACTGGTTCTCAACTTTCTGTCCCCAGGGCTGCCCCTCCCCCGCGGGGTCAGTGGGGGGAGCGCTCACCCCGCCGCACACAGGATCCGGATCTGCCGAGTCAGACTAGTTGGGGGTGAGGCCCACAGGTGCCTGCCATCATCCAACCACCGGTAGTTTTCTTTTCTCCCTGCAGAGAAGGGCATGCTGGGACACCAATGGCAGTGCTGCGTATGCTCCCGTGCATGACATGCCAAGCATCTGCCCCTCCTTGCAGAGTCCGTGTGCCAGCTCCAGGCCTCTGCTAGGGGCCAGGCTAACACAGACTATTGTTTCCCTCCCCAAAGAAGGATAGCTGTCATGGGTACACTATCATCCTCCACCCCAGCTGACCCCTGGCAACCCACTCACACGTCAAACAGGGGTCGCCAGCGTGGCAGGACTTAAGGCATATATGCCTCAGCCCTCCACACCACTGGGCCATCAACACTGCCCTTAGCTGAAGGGTGGTCTGAGAAACCTGATAAGGTGCCAGTAGAGACCACATGTGCCATGCTGGATGCATGATGCTGCCAAAGCTCCAGAGCCAGTCTCAGGATGGCCTTGGCCATTGGGAAGGTGACCCCTGGGGATCTGTCTCTGTCCAAGATTTCAGTGAAGAGATACTTAGCCCTTTTCTGAATTGGCTCCAGAGAGACTTCCATGGACTCTGGGATCAGTCCGAGAAGAGCCCCAAAAGACAATGGCCTGTGGTTGGTAGTCAATTCCTTTACCAATTCGCAGATGAACCCAGGGATACCCAAGTACTGCACAGAGGATCCTGCGGAGTCATACAAGGATTCCTCATACACAGTCCTTGGCCATTTTTCACCATGCACCACTCTGGGTTCATTCTAGTGAGTGATCGCCATGGAAATCTGACCCAGCAAGCCAGTAGCTAGACAGGAGTCCTTGGTAGGGGCTCCACGCCACTGCTTTCATGGTGGCTGTTCAATCCGGATCAAGAGAGAGATGGTGTTGGTGGCACTAGTCTCTGGGAGGGGGGAGAGAAGGAGAGACTAATGAGATGGATTGGTATTGACCAAGAGATCGCCAGGGTTGGGGGTAGAGCCCTACCCTGCCCAAACAAGGCCCACTGCTCACACAGCATATCCACTTAGCACTGCTGCATTCTGCGGAGAAGCCTCTCTTCAGATGAAGAGGATGAGGAATGCCTACAGGGCACCTCCCAGATGACCAAGATCTGGAGTAAGAGGAGTCCTTTGACCTTGATCTTGACCAAGACCTGTATCCTGACCAACATGGCTGATGACACTGAAAAGAGGCAGGTGGAGGGGCTGTGCATATTACACGGACAGTCTCCTGCTGCGCAACCCTGGAGGTAGGCAGTTACTGGGGGAGGAGGCAGCTGGGTCCACCAACTGCTCCTGACCCTCCTGAGCGATGGATGAAAGGACTGGGGTCCTAGAGATAGACTCCTTCCTCGATCCTTTCTGACAACTGGTTGACTGGGTCGAGAAAAATCTCGACATCCCGCTCAGCGTGCATCAAAGCTAACAAGCCTGATGGGGATACCGTAGCGCTAGCAGCATGATTCTCAACCAAAACTGGTTCAGCCCAAGCAGACTGCTCGACAGCCGTTGAGTACTTGAGGCAATCACGGGAGTGTGCCCCCTCAGTCCCACAACCAATGGTGGAATTTTTTCTTGCTGTGGCTCAAGGGGCTCTTCCCTGAAGGTCTAAAGGAACTTGCACATGTACCGGAATGTACCAGAGAATGACGTCCCAATGCTGGACCTGGCTGGGTGCAGTGCTGAGACAGACAATACACACTGCAGCTTTGGCTGCTGCCTCTTCCATCACTGCAAGCTAGGCCACAGATCCTGCAGCCATGGAGATCACCATGCAGGTATGCTTTGCTCGTACACTGGAGGGTCCTGTCTGGCCAGCCTGTTGAGGAGAAAACGGGTGTAGCAATCTGAGGGATGAAAGGAGCAAGTTCTTGCAAAGGCTGTAGGCAGCAGAGTCATGCTCTGCCCAGAGACAGTAGATATAGGAGGTGTGTGTATCCATTTGTGACATTTTCTGGCTGCACTGTATTAAACACTTGAAGCCCGGACCCATTTTGGATTCCTTGCATTCAATCACTGAGTCAGTGACTGGAGTGGAACAGAAAAATATGCTCAAGTCAATGAACAAATAATTTTGCTAAAAGTGTACAAATAAAAGCATACACCATGCACAGAGTGCAAAGCAGGAGACCTGACCGCCAACAGAAAGGAAGATCTGACATTTCTGGGCGGAGCCAAGAAGTATACCACCCAGATAGGTGGGAGGAGCTTAGCTAAAAAACATTCAACAAGATTTAAAGGGTGAAAGGAAGACTGCCACAGTGTAGCTAGTGTACCATATCCATACCCCTAGAAAGTATAGTTACGTAAGAATTTACCATTACAGTAAATCAGAGAGGATCTCTTGCATCAGGCCACACCTTAGGAACTATAGCCCCCAGGCACTAGGACCACACGGAAACCTTTCTAGCTAGCAGTTTACAAGGGGCCAACCACAATGATGTCAGAAGCAGTGACATTCCTCCCACATAAACGTGTGCAGCCTGGCACCCTCAGTTATTTTCCTGTTGGAGACTCCATATAGAGGACTTTCAGCCATAGAACTGAGTGGAACCAGAGGTTCCCACCAGAAGGATAGGTGAAACAGAAGGTGAACTGTGCTGGAGAAAGAGACAGGCATAGGAAAGCCCCAAGGCCAATGGGGGATGGAGGGTGAAATGGCATGGCCTTATGCAAGAGATACTCTGAAAGATTGACTGTTACAGTAAGTTCTTATGTAACTGTACAATCTTCATCGAGGGCATCTTTTGCATCAGGCCACACCTAAGGAATAAGTTTCAAGTAGTTCTGACAAAGAACCAGTCTGGGTGGCTAGAGGCTATAAGGCCTAGGACTGGTGGCCTTGAAGCACAGCCTGCCCTTCTCCCAGAGACAATGTCCAGACTGTAGTGTTTAGTAAAAGTGTGGACTGTACTCCAGGTTGCAGCAGCACAGATCTTTGTAGCTGAAACATTCCTGAAACCGGAAACCAAAGTGGCTATGCCTCTGGTCAAATGGTTATGAACACCACAAGGAAGTTCCTTAATGTGCTTCCGATACAACAAAGTTGGCCAACCACTTGGACAGGCACTGTTTACAAACAGGTGCGCTCTCTTTCCAAGGGGCAAAACAAACTGCTGCAAGAACTTCCTGCAGTCCTTTGTACAATGCATATAATCTATGTCTAAAGTGTGGATAAAGCTTCCCTTGAACTAGCATTCTCAGAATAATAAACAGGTAGGTGGATGGTTTGATTCAAGGTAAACTACAGACACCACCTTAGGAAGAAAATTAAGGTTCATAGGCTAAGACACCCTGTCTTTGTGGAAAATTTAATAAGGAGGCTCACACATCAGAACTGAAGCTCAGAAATGCTTTGAGCAGTAAAAGCAAATAAGCAATAACTCACAACAGAGCGTGGTTCTACTAGAGAATTAATACACGCCTGCGGGGAGGGGGTTGGCATGAGGCCACAGGATGAGTGCCTCCAACCACCCAGGCATGGATTAATTCTCAAATAGAACCATGCTCTGGAGTGGGTTAATGCGCTTTTAACATGGCAAGTGGGATGTCACCTACTGCACATACGAAATATCACTAGTTATGTTACAACCTCAATGTGACAGGAGTGTCAGTGACTGCCATGGGACACAGTGACAACTCACCACAGAGTCAGCAAGAAGAGGTGAAGTCTGCTCTCACAATTTACAATTCAGCAAGCAGGCTGTAACAATTAAGCATCCTGTCAACATCAGTAAGCAAACTACCACAAAGTCAGCAACCAGGGAAGTGTTGTCACAATTTAGAACTCAGCAAGTGGGGTCTGACAATTGCACATTGAGCAGCATGCTGTGAGAATTACACATAGAGGGGGTGCAGACAGTCTGGTGACCGGGGAATGAAGCTCTCGCAAGTTCTGAAGTGAGCAAGCAGGTGTAAATTTCACAGGGACCACAATGTGGTATCACAGACAGGGAACCAGAGATTTACTTTATCAGACACAGGCAACTGGACAATTATTAATGGGGACATAGTACTTCCCATGATCCAACACATGGTATAGCCCTTGCCAGGTCAGTACTACTGTGATAGGGAAGGACACATGAGGAAGCGGATAACAGAACCAGAGAATTATTGTGCAGACTGGGGAGTGGTGTGTAACAATTACAAACGGGGAGAAGGTGCACAAACAACTCACCATGGAGTCAGCCAGCGCTGAACTGTGCTCTCACAATTTACAATTTAGCAAGTGGGCTGTCAATGAAGCGTCATGTGAACATCAGTAAACAAATCACCATGGACTCATCAACCGGGGAAGCATTCTCTCACAATTTAGACAGTCAGGTCAGCAAAGACTGAAGCTCTCCCAAGCTCTGAAGTCATCAAGTGGTGTCTGCCATACACTATCACAGATGGGGAACCAGAGAATTATTGTATCACAGATGGACAACTGGAGAATTATTAGCAGGGAGATGGCACTTGCCATGACTCAGTACATCACATCACCCTTACAATCCAAGTAGTACTGCGATGGGGGAGGACACACGGGGGAGCAGAGAACAGAACCAGAGAAGTATTGCGCAGACACAGGACAGAGCAGGGACATGGCGTTTGCCATGATCCAAATTAGTAGTGCAATGGGGGTGGACACACGGGGCAGCGGATAACAGTTAATGGTGTCTGGTTTTGCACAGCAACAGCTCACTTACCCACACTGTTGAAGAAATGACACCCACGAGGTGAATGGCAACATGATTTACTGTCATGCACAACATGTTACAGACTGAAGGCAGTTATGTGGGTACACAGCTTTGTACCCTACAGAATACAGTGCACTTAACCACTCAATGAAACACAACATGTGAATATACTGCAGAAATAGAGTGCACAATTATACTGGGAACAGTCACACAGCTTGGAGGGACAGTTCTTGTTCTGTAACTGCCAGTCTCCTCTGCCTTGGTTTTTGGGGGGTCAGTTTCAGTGCTCAGAACCATCCGCAGGAAAAGCACCATATAAACAACAAGGTGCAACACTTACTGCTAAAACTGTACTTTCAACTGTCAGTGCTGGGCAAATAACAGGGGTCGCAAACAGGCATCAGCTAAGTAGTACTGAACAGGGACAGGCCACATCAGCAGTTAGGCCTGTGCTGCTCACTGGAGTAGTAGTTAAAGTTTACTTCTCCCATTAATAGTGAAGTGCTGCAAATTGAAGGGATTCCAGCTGCTGTTTTGTGTAGCAACTTCACTGGCTGCAGCCAAAATAGGTGCTGTATGATGCAGTGATTGGCTGACCCACAGAAGGACAGCAGGGGGCTGATGTAGGACTGCAGAGTGGACTGCTACTGGAAGCGTTAGGCATACAGGTTGTATGTGACTCTTCCTCACTGTTGTACCACTGGTTACTGCTGATGTTGCCTGCTGCTGTTATAAAAGAGAATACTGGACCACTTATGTTGGTCTGCAGTTGAGGTGGACCAATAATTCATGAAGACTCGTCTCACAAATGTGTCCGGCCTCTGACATTAATTCTTGGATGAGAGACCTTTCTCAGACAGCAAATGGACTTCGGTGAATGGTTTGTGTACCACTGACAACTCGGCATCCTTGGAGATTTAGGACATCATGCCCCCCAGGTAGTTCACCCCATTGGTTGTTTGTCATACCACAGTTGGTGCTTGACAAGTACACAATGTGGCATCATCTTTGGGTGCAAATAAAAAGATGGAGTTTGATGGACAGCAGCTCAGATATCGTTCAAGAAGGGTGACTGAGCACTGTGGATTGTATGGCTAGGCAAACAATGCCCTCAGAGCGTCCAGATTTGCCTCATTTACATTATGATTCTTTGTGTACTCACTGAACACCAGAGTAACATACTCTTTCCCTTGTTCATCTTGTCAGTTTGAATGATTACTGGTTTAACCTCGTCAGCTCCTCTTGTCCACGTCTGGCCAGTCCAAGCTACAATTCAAAGTCTACGCACTAAGCTGTACGCAGACTGTGGATTTAGTTTCTCATAGGTGTGAATCCAGTGGATATGATGCACTGATTCTGGGGTGGTGGGCTGCAACATCCTGCCCAGACCTACTGTACTCTAACACAGCCACAAACATTGTTGGCTACTCAGAAGAATGGATCGGTCACTGTTAATGTTCTGGCTCAGCTCAACACTGTTGAGATATCGATTGAGCCCTGCACAGATGCCAAAGGAACTTGCACTGTACTGCTTATGCTCAGATGTCCACAGAGAGCCAAATAACTACCTCAGGAGGCACGCCAGGTCCTCTACTGCTATTGAGCAGTGATCCACTGACTGGTGTGTTGCAGTAAGCCAGTAATTGAACAGATTGATAGCCCATGTGGATTTTTTGTGGGTATTGGGCTCTTTTTTCCCTAAAGTGTCCAGTGCTGCAGGGGTGATGGCTATGGGACGGCAGCTCTGATTTGGCTCTTGCAACTTCCGAGTTGTGCTGTCACTCTTAGCTTTTCTTTTCATGCGTTACTGCTTGCTGTACCACGGTTTGCTCCTTTTGGCTGCTGTGATTCAGCTTTTGTAACTTTTCAGCTGTGCTGGGAGTGTTTGCTCTTTCTCCGACGCCACTGTTTTCTGCAGCACTGCTTGATCCACCAGAGTGGCAAATTCTTTGTTGACATTCGGTCACAGATAAACTGCCACAGATCGCAAAACTGAGTAGGGATGCGTCATCCTGCTCGCAGTCCATGGCGCCAGGACTGCTCCATAGGAGGATACTACAGCTGTGCGTGACACCGTGGCTTGCCAGGAATGGATGAGACACCACAGATGTTGGGTAAAAATCATGCATACATCTGCATACATTCCTTAAAAACTAACATAGTATACCTTGGTGTGTGCGCTAATTACACACACTACTTTTCCCGTATTTCGTGGCAGAGTAATGGAATGGACTACAGTCAAACTTCTGTGTTATAGCATGTGTATCTGCTATTAAGCACCACACAGGAGAAATATTTCATATGTCAAATAAACAGCTGTTTTCTTGCTCAGGGGTGATGCTGTTCGGTGTTGATGGTGGGGACTACAGACCAGTGAGCCTCACATCCATCATGGGTAACCTAATGGAGACTATCCTGAAGGAGAGGCTGGTGGCCCTCCTAGAGGCCAAAGGACTACAGGACAGCAGGCAGCACTGCTTCATACGTGGCAGATCCTGCCAAACCAACCTGGTGGAGTTCTATGATTGGGTAACTAGGCAATTGGACAGGGGCCTTGCAGTGGATGTCCTGTATCTGGACTTCAGTAAGGCATTTGACTCTGTGCCACATGGAAAGCTGGAAGATGGGTAGGGAACTGGCTTCAGGGAAGGCAACAGAGGGTGGTGGTGGTGGTGGGTGGGGAGCGCTCACACCCAAGGGTAGTGGCGAGCGGTGTTACACAGGGCTTGGTGTTGGGACCAGTGTTTGGGATATTCATTGCAGACATATTATTGGACATCAAGTGCAAGATCAGTCTGTTTGCTGATACCAAGGTAGGAGCGGTGGTGGATGACCTAGGGGGGTGGCAGAGGTTGCAGGATGATCTGGCAAAGCTTGAAACCTGGTCAGACATCTGACAACTGGGGTTTAATGTCAAAAAGTGCAAGGTGCTGCATTTTGGGATGAAGAACCCAAGGAGAAGTTACCAGCTTGGGGGTGCAGCTAGCCCAGACAGAGGAGAAGGATCTGGGGGTGCTCATTACAGGGTCAATGAACAACTCAGCGCAATGTAGGAAGGCAGCTGCAAAGGCCAACAAAATGCTGGGTTGCACTGCAAGGTGTATATCCTCGAGAAGAGAGGAGGAGGAAATTCTGCCACTGTATAGGTCATTGATTAGTTCGCACCTGGAGTACTGCGTGCAGTACTGGTGCCCATATCTGAAGAGGGACATTAAGTTACTGGAGGGGGTGCAGCGCAGGGCGACAAAGATGATAGAGGGGCTGGGGGACTTATACGAGAGGAGGCTAAGGGAATTGAACATGTACTCACTGGAGGAGAGGAGGGACGGGGGGACATAACTGAAACCTTTAAGTACATGAAAGGAATAAACAAGACAGATACAGAGGGGCTGTTCAAAGTAAGGAGGAGAGGACACCAGGGCCATGATATGAGAATGGAGGGAGGAAGGTTCAGGAGGGAGATGAGGAGACGCTTTTTACAGAGAGGGTAGTAGCTGGGTGGATTGCGTTACTTGAAGAAGTGGTATCCAGTAGAACAGTGGACTACTTCAAAAGGGGATGGGACAGGACAAGGGGGGGTCAATGCAGGGGAAAGGTGGAAGGGAGGGGCAGCTGCAGAATAAGGGGTGCTAGCTGCACATTCGAGCAGACTTGATAGACCTTTAAGCCTTTATTTGCTGGCAAATTTCGTATGTTTGTATGGGACAGTGTGCACTCTGACCTTGGAGGTACACAGGGCAGGTGGGGGCGGGGGAAGCATGGGGATATTGAGCTGCACACGGCTGATACCAACTGTGTATGCTGTGACTTCGGAGGTCCACGGGGTGGGTTGGTTGGATAGCCATGGGACACTGGGCTGTACCTATTAACCAGGGGCAAAACAGCACTTGGCACTTGCTCTCGGCTGCTGCTATTGTGTGCTGCTGCTGGGGACACAGTTTTGTCCTCCATGGGGTGGGTGGGAAGCCAGGGGATATTCTACTGCAAGTAAACCAAGGCCAATACCACAGGCACACATCAGGATGAGGGCAAGTACTTCTAATATACTGTGATTTGCTGTTACAATTGCTGTACCCTGCTCACTGCTACTGTGATCTTGTGTCACGATCGTCCCATGCCTGTCTCCGCCCCTGTCTACTTAGTGCTTGTGCTGTGGTTGGAAACTGTACTACAGGAGCAACCATGGATTACTTGAGAATTATTCCATGGTCACCTGTTCCTCTAATCCAGGCTAGCTGTTCTACTCTGTCATGTTACAAGTAAGCATTAACCCACAACAGAGTACGATTGTACTAGAGAATTAATCTACACCTGGGTGGGGCTAGCTGTTCTGCTATGTTACAACTAAAAATAATGCTCTCCACGACACAAAGTGTAGCTCTTCAAGTCGCGGCTGGCTTGAAAGGAGCTAAAGTAAGTTTTTCCAAAACTAAATTGAAGTCCCAAGGCAGGACTGGATTGCAGATGGGAGGCTTCAGATGGAGAATTCCTCTCAAAAAAAGTACGGGACACCTCTAGTTGTGCCATCATATGGCCAGACAGGGACATGGAAGGCTGAAATGGCAGACAGGTGCACTTTAATAAAAAAACAGCAGGCCAGCATCTGAAAGGGACAGCAAGTACTCCAGAATCTGATTTCACTGGGCAAATGAAAGGGTCCAACTGACCAGATAGCAAAGTGCTTCCACTTCATGGAAGTGGCCCAGGTGGAAGGCTTACTAGCATCCACCAGTATGTCATCCACCTTTTGGGACACCCTAAATCTAGCTATGGCTATGTCCTCAGGAGCCATGCATGAAGGTACAGTGACTGGAGATCTGGGTGGACCAGGGTGCCCTACTCTTGAGATAGCAAGCCTTTGCATAGGGGCAAGGACACTAGAAGTTCCACCACCAGCTGCTGCAGCAAGGGGAACCAGATCAGACAATGCTAGAAGGAGGCAATGAGGATCACAGTAGCCCCTTCTATCTGGAGCTTGATTAGCACCCTCTGAATCAGAAGAAAGGGAGGGAAGACCTAGAGGAACCTCCCTTTCCTAGACAGGGACAACGCATCCCACCAGAAAACTCCAGGCCTTGCAGCAAGCAAGCAGAAACACGTCAGTTTTGCGTTGAGTGGGAACACAAAAAAATGTCCAACTCTGGATGACCCCACCTGTCTAACAGGTCTTCTACAACCAAGGTCAGCCGCTCCCACTCATGCATCCAATACTGCGACCAGCTTAGCCAGTACGCCAGGATGTTTTGAACTCCTGGAATAAGGACGGCTGACAGTTCTATACCGTGTTGAGCCCAATACCAGACCCTCACTGCTTCCTGACAGTGGGTACAAATGAGTCCCCCCCCCCCTTGTTTGTTGATACAGTGTACTACACTGATGTCCGTCTGCACCAGCAGATGGCCCAAAGACAGATGGGTCTGGAAGGCTTGTAAAGTCTACAGAACGACCCTCATCTATAAGACACTGATGTGGAGGGCAATCTCTACCTGGACCATGTCCCTTGAGCCTGGTGAGGCCCCAGAGGAACCCCCAGCCTAGCCCCAAAGAGTCTGTGGTGAGAATCTGCTGAGGGGAAGGGAACCCCTTTCAATAGGTTTCTGGGTTTCATTCACCAAAGCAGCACCATTTTTGACTGGGGAGAAGACTAGAACCGGCTGTTCTAGATCATCAGAAAGGATGTCCTGAACATCTGCCCCAAAGAGCTTATAATCTCTGAAGGGGGGCATTCTGGATGGACTGTTGTACATCAGTAGCAAATTGAGACACCCTGAGCCAAGGATGCCTTTTCAAGCAGATGCCAACTGCAGCTGCCCTAGCAGAGGTGTCAGCTGCATCACAGGCCAACCTCAAAAGGAGCTTGTCCACGTCTGCCCCAGACTGAAGGGTTCAGAGTAATTTCTGCTTTTTAGAACCCTCTGGAAGGGCCTGGGCAGAATCCTTGGCCTATTTCCAAAAAGCATTCTGAAATCTGACCATAGGGGCTATATAGTTAATCACCCGGATGGAAAACATTGTCAAGGCAAAAGTATGTTTGCCCATAAGGTCCACCTTTCTGGACTTGGAGGGAAGAGAGCACAGGTGTTTTGGTCTCTTGGTCCTGTCATAGGAAGCATTTATCACCACTGAATCTGCCAGTGATTGTTCTGCAAAAAACTGCTTCCCTGAGGAAGCCTGGTACAGTTTTTCCACCTTTCTGGGCATAGCGGAAATCACATTTGGGCTATACCAGGTAGCCATGGTGGCATACTCAAAGGCCGCTATTAAAGGCAGAATGACGAGAGGTGGAGAATCTGGCAACTTTAAGTATTCAGACAGATTTCTCCTAGTGAGATCTTGCTCTGCAGCATTGAACCCCATGGCAGTCTAACTGCCTCATCACTAGGAGTCATGGGGGGAGGCAGGATTCCCTGTACGGTATAGTAGGTGAAGTCCTCACACCCCGACAAAACCATGGAGGTAGAGTGGGCAGGGCTGCCAGATCCTGCATCCCCATCTTCATCGTCGTCCTCATTCTCCCGAGGGAGGAGATCAGGATTGTACTTATCCTCATTGCTGGGCATCGATGGCACAGAGGACAGAAGACTAGGTGGGTGCAGCGCCATGGAAGGCAGTGCAGTAGCAGGCCCAGGAGGCCCCGGCATCGCTGGCCCTGGGTGGGGGGCCAAGACTGTGCATGAACTCCTAGAAGGAGTATAGTATGGCTGGGAGGTTGATAGAAAACAGCATTTGAACACCCAGTGGTGCCAGCGGGGAGCTTGGGGTCCCAGCATCAGTGGGACAGCCTGTGGCAATGACAGGGGTGACAGAGGCCCTAGCATCACTCTACCAGCCTGGGATGTCACGGAGGTAGACAGACCTCAATGACATAGTAGCCATGGGTGACTGGGAGCTGGCTGAATCCCCAACACTGAAGAGGCTGAGGAGGAGGCAGAGGACGTTGCTGGGGTAGGAAGAATCCCCGAAGATGCCATGCCAGCATCAACCGAAGCTGACCTAGTGAACTTTACTGTCTGGTGGCCCGTGGAGAACAGGACATAACACTACGGGCTGGAAGGTTGGCAGGGGGCAAATGAAGTCCTGATGCCAAGTAGCCACGCCAGCCAAGATGAGACTGGCAGGGGGCCTTGCCAAAGCAGATCCCATGCAAGAGGGTGTGTGGGTGGCGGGGGGGGGGCCACTGCCAAGGTGTATGATGACCCTGCCACGGCCAATGCTCAAAGCGGCAACTGCGAGCGAGCTGGGGAATATCTTTCCTTGTTTCGATCTTTGTCCCAGTGTTTGTGCTTCCCGGCAAACTTGTCCTGGGCCTTGGAAAAGGAGCCAGAGAAAAGGACAGGGGAAGTGGAAGAGCTTTTGGCCTGGAACTCCTCCATAAGAGGCAACCTTCTGTTGCAGTAGGAAGTTAGAGGGCCGTCTGGCAGCTCCGCCGGGTAGCATGGTTGAATACACGGCAGACTGCAGCGGTAGCACTACTGCTAGCGACGCCAGCGACCCGGGTTCGGGAACGAGCCTAGGCAGCTGGAGGGCTGGGAAGGGGAAGCCAGAGTGTCCCATGGACAGCTCACTTCCCCTGGGAGAGAAGGGGGGTTACGGGCCGGTGCTGGATTGACCTCTGGTGGAGGCCAGAGATACAACAGCTCTGATACCTCACATGGGGGGTCATGGAAGGAAGTAGGCGTATGCGCCTAGATGTCAGGGCACAACCACAGCTCCGGGAAGAAAATAGGGGGAAAAAATGGAGCAGACGGCACTCCTTCGGCAGAAGTAGCGCCCTTCACCACTCTACTTAAGTAGGCCACAAAGGGGGCGGACAAACAAGAAGGATTTGGGGTTCCCCTCCACCCCAAACCCCACCTGGGGGGCTTGGCCAAGGCTACATGGGAGCGCCTGACCAGTGGATTGCAGTCGAGGTGTGTCTGGGGTAGCTTGTTGGATCCAGGGGGAAAAAAAATACAAGTTAAAAAAAAAATACACGGCAGACTTCACAGACTTTCATGTCGTGGTCAGAGTCTAGGTAGTGGATGCATGTGTCATGGTCATCCTTATTGAAAATCTTTTGCCTGCACCCACAATAATGAAAGCCTTTGAGGGTCGTTCAGCATAAATGAAAAAAGAAAATCACTTTAAAATCTAGTGATTACTAAAATTAGGATGAGAAAAGAAAAGAAAGGCGAAGAGTAGAAAACTGGAGGTCGACTAAAGTGTTGGTATCTCCGTGGAGTCTGATGGTCGATGGTGGGAAAAGAACCGAGGAGGGCATGAGGCCACCCACATTCATATGGGAGAAATGCCACTGTATCAGACGTCATTGTAGGTTGCCCTTTGTAGACAACTTGCTAGAAAAGTTTCCATGTAGTCCTAGTGCCTGGCGGCTATAATTCCTTAGGCATGGCCTGATGTGAGAGATATCCTCAGCAAAGATCAGCCAGTTTTAATTCTCCTTGATCTCTCCGAGTATGTGCATAAGGCAATGGATGAAGGCCAGTTGGTGGGACTATCTTTATTGATCTCACCAAAACATTTGACACCATTAGCCACCCAATCCTGATTCAGGAACTGGGATCGCTAGGGGTGGCATCTGAAGCAGCCCTTTGGTTCAAAGACTACCTGTCGCTCCAGTCCCAAAGTGTCAAAATAGGAAACGGTGTCTTCTACAAGGAAAGTCACCATAGGCGTCCCACAAGGGTCCATCCTTGGTCCTCTTCTGTTTAGTTTATTCCTAAACAATCTCCCCCTGGCCTGTAAAAGCAAAATTATGTTGCATGCGGATGATGCCTTCATCCTGAGTAGTAACTCACAGCCTACACAGCTTCAAAATGAGCCACAGACTACCTTCAACCAGCTGGAACAGTGGTTCTATTAACAAACACTACTCCTTAACTACAAAAAGACCAAAACAATGCTCATCTCATGTCACCAGCACAAGAAAATCCACCCAGATCTGTCCATCTTCAACAACAACGATGTCCTGCTGAAACAGGTACACTCATTTAAGTACCTTGGAGTCACTTTTGATGATACTCTAACATTTTCTCAACATACTGAATCAGTTGTAAAAGCGGTCAACAAGCTTGAAGTCTTACATAGATACAAACAATATCTTACACCCACTGCCCTCAGACTGACAGTATCCAGCTCAATTTTGCCAAATCAGACTATGGCCCGATTGTCTATGGAGCAGCTTCTGGAACAGCACTTAAGAGGGTGGCAACTGCCCTCAACAGAGCCTGTAAACTCACACTCGGGGCAGACTTGTTTGAACACTCTTCGCACTCCATGAGCTAACTAACTGGCTGAACCTGGAATCAAGAATAAAGTTCCAGTCATGTCTGCTTTTTGGGGTGGCGGGGGGATCAATGTTTGATGCAACGACTCCACATATCTATGATCTTCTACATAGTAATCATTCTAGCTACCACACAAGGGGTATGGAATGTGGACCCCTGCTGGTCCCCTTCAGGAGAACATCCCTAGGGCGTACAGAGCTCCGCTTTGGATGAATGAGATCCCTGCCCCCATTACGAAAATAAGGAGCCTCCCTTCTTTCAAATCTGAATTCAAAAACCACTTATTAGGCAAGAGTCAGTGCTCTTGAATGACAAACGTTTGAACCTCTGCTCCTCCTCCAATTAATCCCACCCCCCCAAATATTGCCCTCTGTTTGGCTTGCATCCCCTGATATATGGGCTCCTACACATAGTTCTGTTTTTTTTCTTTTGCCTACATCCTGCAATACCTCCTTCCTGCTACTGTCTCCTTTCTCCCTGCTCCGATACTACCACATCCTCCCAACCCTACTACTTCCCCACCCCCCACGTCCACCTTTGCCTCGCTCTGCCTCCACCCTCTCTACAATAACCACTTGACAAAGCATTTTCTCTTGGCTGCCTATCATTTGTTTTTCTAGTGCCTGTAATCGCTATTGTGCCTGGTTGACTGGGCCCTGGTGACTAGATTGAAGGTGTTCTGTACTTTAGTCAATTTCTTGTTAATACTGTACTTTGTAATTTGCCTCTGCATAATGTGTCATGTTACTGTTTTTCCTATGTATTTACATCTGCTCTTGCTGATGTGGAACCTTTGAGAAAGAGCATCCTGCTCAAAGGCTGTTTCTAAAAAATTGAAATAAATAACTCAGCCTTTTGACACTGTAGACCATGGATGATTGTTGGATCAGCTGATGGAATACATCCAGCAGGTTTCGCTGGCTTGAGTCCCACCCCAGTGATAGGACACAGATGATGGTGATGGGGAATTTCTCATCTGACCCAGTGTCAATGCCTTGTGGTGTTCCTCAAGGGTCCTGTCCTCTTGTCCATGCTGTTTGCAGTGTACATACTGCCCCGGGGGACCATTACATGGTAGAGACATATCCAGCTGTACCAGTCACTTGCACCCAGGATGCTGGGATAAGTGGATATGCTAAATAAATGCTTGGCCGAGATCCAGGAATGGATAGCAATGAGCTGGTTAAGACTCAGCCCTAACAAGACTGAAGTACTGGTGGCCAATCCAGGTCATAAAGGGAAGAGTGGCAACTGTCAGGAAGGAGACGGAGCTTTGGCTTGACTTGCTTTTCACTGCCACAAGAGTGGGGGAAAACGAAAAAACAAACAAAAAAAAAACAGGTTACTCACCCGTAACCTTAGTTCTAGGAGAAGTATATGATGTTCATCTACACATTCTGGCAGTTGCCTTTCCCCTTTAGACTGTTCAGAATGTCTTCAAGCTGGCTCCTCCCACCTGGGTGGCAACTCCCTCAGCCCCGCCCCATGATATCAGATCTTGCCCATTGGAAGCAGATCGGTATGCCACTTGCCAGGGGAGGTCGGGTAGGTCTGTGTGGATGATCATATACCACTCCTAGAAAGTAGTGTTACACAAAACCTTACTGTAACAGTAGATCTTTGATGAGTGCCTCTTCTAGCAGGTAATGCACTTGGGTCATCGCCAGAGGTCACTGTGGTGCACAGCAGCTCTTCTAGCAGTCTTTTCCAGGGGCCACCCACATGACTTCACCTTCCTGTTTCCTATATAAGTGTGGGCAGTCCCTGGTATCCTCAGTTTCCCCCGCCAAATTTAGCTCACTAAGAGAGGGCCGAGGGGAAGCAGAGGTACCATAGGTATCCCAACCCAAAAGTCACTGGACCAGAATCTGTTCTCCTATAGAAGGAGAGAGACGGAGGGTGGCATCATACCTGCTACAAGAGACACTCCTCAAAGATCTACCGTTACAGTAAGGGCTTATGTAACTGTACTGTCTTCCACAGAGTGGTCTCTTGCAGCAGGTAATACACTTAGGATGAATCCCAAGCAGTAAACCCAAGAATGGTGGCATTATGACAGGAGGCCTTGTAGGACAGCTCAGCCAAAGGCTGTCCTACAGCATGAATCATCTAAGTTATAATGCTTCGTGAAACTATGAATTGTGGTCTAGGTAGCTGCATTGCAGATGTCAGTAATACAAGCTCCTTAAAAGCAGGCTGCCGTGGTGGCTATAGCTCTGGTAGAATGGGCTTGGACAGGTCCTGGCAATGGATTGTAGTATTTGTAAAACAAAATGTTATACAGTGTGCTAGCCAACTGGAAAGGGTCCATTTAGTGACTGGCAGACCTCCCCTGCTTGAGGCGAAGGTAACAAAAAGTTGAGAGGTCTTCCTAATCCATCTAATTCGATTAGTACAGTATCGTAATATACGATGGACATCTAGAGTATGTAAGAGGTATTCACCTTGATTGGTATGTTCAGGATAATACACTGGTAACTCCAGGGATTGATTTAAGGTGTGTTCAGACACTACCTTTGGTAAGAAGGACGGGTTGGTATAAAGTGCCACTCTGTGAAAAATTAGATAAGGTTCTCTACACGAGGGCATGAAGCTCAGAAATACATTGAGCCGAAGTGACAGCCACTAAGAATAGTGTTTTCCAAGGAAGAAAATAGAGATCACAAGTGGCCGCCGGTTCAAAGGGCTCAAGAGTGAATTTCTCTATTAGAAAATTGAGATCCCACCGAAGAGTGGCTGTTCTGATAGGTGGCTTAATATAGAACATTCCTCTTAGAAACATTTTGGCTAGTTGTTGACACAGTAGTCTGCCATCAAGAGGTTCATGGAAGGCATAGATAGAAGCCAAATGGACTTTGATAGAGGAATAGCTTAATCCTGTCTCGGCAACAGAGGCCATGTTATTCAAGTCGTTAGTCAGTGGACAGGAATAAAGATCCAATGATCGGGAAGCAGCCCAGATGGAAAAGCATTTCTATTTGGCATTGTGTGTTTACCTAGTTGCTGGTTTACACAAGGCCAGTAAAATATTGGCAACAGGGGAGGACACTTGTAGACATGCTATAAAAATGTCCTCCAGAGCCAAGCATGAAGGTATAGTGACTTCAGGTTGGGTTGTAGTAGGGTCCCTTGATTCTGAATCAAGAGATCTGGTCTTACTGGCAACGGAATGGGTTCCTCCTCTGAGAACTGTTAGAGGGGAAATCAGAACTGTCGAGGCTACAGAGGGCTACAAGGATCATGGTGGCAGGTTCGAGTTGTACTTTCAGTGGAGTCCGTTGCAGGAGAGGGATTGGGGGTTGGGGGGAGAAAGCATACAATAAGAGTCCTGTCCATGATTGGGACAGGGCATCTACAGACCGTCCCTTTTTGCTTGGGATAATGTAATAGTATATGGGGAGACTGACTGGGGAGGCAAACAGATACAGTTGTGGGGTTCCCCACCGCTGAGATTTTTTGAAGCACTTCGTGATGAACTGTCAATTCATGTGTGGACGACTGGCAACTGAGAAGGTTGGCCAGGAGATTGTGATGTCCTGGTAGATGGACAGCTGTCAGTACAAGGTGTTGCCGTATGGCCTCCTGCCAGACTGCAAGTGTCCCTTTGCATAGGGAATGGGACTTCATACCTCCTTGTTTGTTGAGGTAGAATACTACTGTGGTGTTGTCTGACAATCAGCAACGGTCCTGGGGAAAAGTGAGGTTGAAAGACCTGGAGGGCTAAGTGAACCACCCTCATTTCCAGGAGACTGATGTGGAGATGAGGGACAGAACTGATGCACTTGCTTTGAGGCCTGTAAGGACCCAGGTGCACCCCCCCAGCCTTCCAGGAAGGCATCCGTAGCCAACGTCTGCTGGAGTGGGGGGGGGGGGACTGGAAAGGCATGCCTTGACAGATGGTCTCGGAGGGTCCATCATACTAGGGTGGACCGCAACATGGGAGTGACTGATTTTGTCTGAGACCACTGGTTCTGGAGAACCCACTGGAGAGGTCTCATGTAAAAATGGGCAAGCGTTAACATAGGGATGGTAGTGGCCATGTATCCTAGGAGGCATAACATATGTCCGGCTGTGATTATTTTCTGGGTTTGTATTTGAGAAGCCAGAGATAGAAGTTAGTCTTGTCTGTCGGCTGGGAGATGAGCTCTGTCAGAGACAGTGTCCAGGACTGCTCCTATATATTGGAGTGACTGTGTAGGGGTTAGATTAGACTTTGGCCAATTTACAGTAATCTCTAAAGCCTGGAACAGAGTTAGAGTTGCTTATAGGGAGGAGAGCAGAGATTTTGGACCACACCTTGATGAGCCAGTCGTCCAGATATGGGAAGACAAAGTGCCTATCGCAGGTCTGCTGCCACTACCACTAGGCACTTGATAAACACTCTTGGGGCAGATGACAGCCCGAACTGGAGTGCTAGAAATTGGTAATGTTGTCCCAACAGGTGAAAATGAAGAAACCTGCAGTGGGCAGGGTGGATGGGGATATGTAGATACGCATCCTTCATATCTAGGGCACATAGCCAATCCCCTCGTTTCAACATTGGCATAATGGAATTTAGGGTGACCATGCCGAACCTTTTGTACTGGACACACAGGTTCAATTGTCTGAGGTCTAGTATTGGTCTGAGATCCCCAGTTCATTTGGGTACCAGGAAGAAGTGGCAATAAAATCCCTTTTGGTGTTCTGCAGGTGGTACCGGGTAAACTACCTTCTTGGTTAGAAGAGACTGCAGTTCTTCCTGGAGAATAGGAATATGATCGGGTTGGTAATGGACAGAATTTTTTGGGGGGGGGGAAGAAGAGAAGAGATGAGGGGGAGGCCTGGAAAGTAGTTCCAGGGTGTGACTCCTCTGGATAATCTGAAGTACCCACTCATCTGATGTGATAGTTTTCCAGGCCTCTAAAAGGAGGGCAAAATGACTGCCCATGGCTTTCAAGGCCTGGCTAAGGAAGCATGGACAAAGCCCCAGTTGGTCACTGGGAGGGGGGGCTGACCAGCCTTACCAGGAGGGTGGGAGCGGGTGTCCTTGGCAGCAGAGGTGGTGTTTCTGAAAGACTGGGAACGACCTCGGAATCTGCCTCTGTGTGAGCCTCTATTTCCGACCTCTTTTGGAATAAAAAGAGGAGCGAGGATGATACGATGGCTGGGATGTATGTTGCATGTCATGGACCGTACGTAGTGTTCTTCCTGAAGACTGAAGATCTATCAGTGTTTGGGTACCTGGACTGAAAAGTTTGAACCCATTAAAGGGGGCATTGGCCACTCTATACTGTAAAACAGGTGTAACGCCTCAGATGCAAAGCCAAGCATGGCGACGCAAGGTAATGCCTGTGCTAACATGCGGGCCGTAGTATCGACCACATCACAGCCTGAACGAAGTAGGTGTCAGGAGGTGGAATTGCCAGTAGATACTGTAGCCAGTAATTGTTCTCTTTCCTGTGAAGGAGGGAGTTTATTGACTAATTCTATGTCAGAGGACCAGAGTGTACGCTAGTATTTGATCATATGTCCCATATAATTTTGGATTCAGAGATTCATGGTACCTGCTTGGAAAAACCCCCCCCCCCCCGATAGTCAATCCTATGGGAATCTATCAGGAGGTAAGGGCCAATGTGTTTGGTCACTTAGTACAATCATGAGTGGCAGTGATCACTACTGAATCTGCTTCAAGAGTAGTGGATAGAAAAGGGTGATCCAGAGGAGCTTGGCAGAGGCGATCCATCTTGCAGGGAATAGCCGTAGAAGGCTAATTCCAGGCAGCAAGCATAGCATTTTGGTAGGTCTGTATAAGTGGGGGTACCATTAAGACTAGTGGGAGTTCTAGATAATCTGCCATATCCTTATGTTTGTCTTGTTCAGCAGTGGAGAAACCCATGACTTTCTGAATTTGGACCATCATCTCACGGAAGGATGGATCATCGGAAGGAGAGGCAGCAGCCTGACGGATAAATTCTCATTTAAGGAAGAAATATCTGAAGGTTGGTTGGGGGGACTGCGGCTGGAAGTCCAGATCTTGAAATTCCTCTCCCGATCGGTAAAATCTGCCAGAAATTCAGCCTCGCCTGATAGGTAGTCATCTACATATGAGGAGGCGACCAGGTGAAAGGTTTGGTCCCCTAGAAACTTTTAGGTGGAGGAGTAGGGGAATGGGACGGGTGACTGCTCCCCTGGGTCAGAGGGCTGAGTATGCCGAATGGCATGCAAAACCTGCTGAACTACGGAGGCAGCGTCCACTGAGGGAAAGGGGGTATGGGGGGGGGGCTTCTGGGAAACCAAGGGGACTGGACATGCAGTCTAAGCTGGTCCTGCCCCTGGGTGGTAAAGCCCAGAGTCCCGATCCCAGTCTGCCTGGCCCATATGGGAATACACTCGTGAAGGTGGAGGGATGGCATGCATAGTAAATGCAGTAGGTTTCCCCATTGGAATAAAACCCATCGTCGACAGAGTCGCTGGGGAAACACGAGTAGAATGCTGAAATGAGGTCACTGTCTGACAGAAGAGCCGATGTCAATGGAAACCCGTACAGGGTTCATTGTAGACTGTCGTTAAAGTGTTGGAAAGTGTAGTCAATGGGAGAGTAACCTCCTGTCGATGAGGCAGTGTTTTAACGCATCATCGACAATGGAGCACCTGTAATGGCAGTCGACAAGCGTTTAGGCACAGAGTGTGAGGAGGACTTCTCTTTTGTGCCGTTTGAGAATCCGTAGATGGGGAGCTCTTGTGATAAGCCCCCAATTCTCTTATGAGAATTTCTACTCCATTAAATTGTTTCTGATTTCCTGCAGCCGTTGACGGGTTGCCTGGCTGAAATCCTGGCAATGTATGTAGGAGGTGGTGTTGTGCGGGTCCCAGAAACCTTACACAAGTGGAGTGGTTGTCGAAACGGTAGATTTTTCTACTGCAACGGCACAAACAGAATAGCGCTATCTTGCTTGAAGATTCTTTGGACAGTTTTTCAGTGTTTTGCTCAAATTCTCATCGATGACTGCTGCTGAAGCTGCACTAGCTGCTGCGTGCAAGCTGAAGATGGTGGGAAAATTAACTGAGGATACCAGGGACCGCCAACACTTTTATAGGAAATGGGAAGGTGATGTCCTGTGTTGTTGGCCCCTGGAAAAGACTGCTAGAAGAGCTGCTGCGTGCCAGAGCGACTTCTGGTGATGATCTAAGTGTATTGCCTGCTGCAAGAGACCACTCTGTGGAAGATGTACCGTTACAGATGAGTAACCCATTTTTTTTGGGGGGCAGCATGGATTTGATGATCTATCCACACATTCTGGCAGACTCCCAGCAGTTCTCTGGAAGAAGGGAGGGAGACAAGGTGCACATCCCCACTTTGGAAATAGAGGTTGGAGAACTGAGGCCCCAAAGCCAGCATCTCGGCATGACTCAAGGTCAGGGTAGTAGTGGGAACTGAACATGTGTGCTGACCTCCAGGCAGCTGCCCTGCAGATTTCCTAGATATGGACATCCCTGGAAGTAGCCACTGAGGCAGCTGTATGGCGGGTGGAATGAGCCCTTAGCCCTACGGGAGGCTCCCTATCTGCCAGCCTATAGCAGAGTTCGACGCAGGATACAATCCACTTGGCTACCACTCTGCCAGGTGTAGCTTCAGTGTAGATGACAAAAAGCTGGTGAACCTCTCCCCAAACTCCAGCCATGTGTTCCCTGTAATAAGAGAGCGCTCGCATCAGATCCAGAGTATGGAGCCTGTGCTCGGCCTTGGTGAAGTGCACCAGGAGATTAATCACCTGGTTAAGGTGAAAATCTGATACAACCTTTGGGAGGAACTTCAGGTTGAGGCAAGGGACATCCATGTCCCTGTGAAGACCAGGTAAGGAGATTCCACCGAAAGTGCCTGGAGCGCGCCGATTCTTCTGGCTGAAGTGATACCCACCAGGAAGGCGGTCTTCCACAACAGGTGAGACATCACACCTGTACATCGATTTGAATGGCTTGCCCATGAGCTCTGCCAAAACCAGCAACAGATCCCAGGGTGGTAGTGATTTATGCACTAAAGGGAAAATGTGGTAAAGGCCTTTGAAAGAGCACCAGACCACCTTCCTCTGTGCCACCGACTGCTGACCGGCCCACACCCAATAAGCAGAGATGGCCGACAGCTGCACCTTAAGGGTCGTTGACTGAAGACCCGACAGAGGGACCACAGATAGTCATGGATACTAGCCACTGGACAGGACAGAGGGGGTCCAGCCCCTTTCGGAGACCAAATGAAGAACCTCTTTCATTTGAGGGCATAGCATTTCCTGGTCAGCTCCTTCAGAGATGCCTCAACAATGTTGAGAACATCTTCAGAGAGACCCAAAGCCTAGAATGCTAGCAGCTCATGAACCAGGCTGTCAAGGTGCAGGGACTGAAGGTCCAAATGGAAAGCAGGTCCAGGCATAGAGGAAGACTCCTCATGAGCTTGCTACTGAGGCTAAGGAGATTGGGGTACCAGAACTGGAATGGCCAGTCCGGAGCCACCAGGATCACCTGTGCCTTTGACCCTCTTCGCCTTCAGCAAGGCTTTATGGATAAAGGGAAATGGAGGGAAGGCATAAAGGAGGCCTGGGGTCCAGGGCCTCGGGAAGGAATCCCCTGCAGCGTTCCCTGCTAAGGTGGGGAAGGCACAATACAGCCTCTGCTTTACATTCTCCCTGGAGACAAACTGGTTCACCAGAGGAGTATCCCACTGGGAGAACAGACTGCACTACACCTCTGGGTGGAGAGGCCACTTGAGACACCTCACCCACATGGCTGAGAGCATCCGCCAGCTGGTTGGAAACATCTGCCACATGGATGGCCAGAAGACAGACTTCCAGGCTGTGCATGAGGATCCACACGCAGAAGATGCGTCCCACCCTGCTTGTCGAGGTAGTACATTATCATGGTGGTGTCCATCTGGACCTGGATGACCTGACCCAAAATGTGAGTAGCACAGGCAGTCAAGTGCCAGCCGAACTGCTCAGAATTCAAGCAGGTTGATGTGGCATCAGGACTCCTCGCGGGTCCAGAGGCCATGGACTGTTCCCCCAGGTGAGCACCTCAGCCCATGAGAGAGGCATCAGTCTTCAAGATGACAGTCTGCTCTAGGTGGACAAATGGGATACCTTCCTGCAGATGTGCCGGGACTAACCTCCACTGGAGGGCGTCCCACATCAGCAGAGTCATGGTGACCAACTGGTCAAAGTGACCCTTGCGCTGGAACCACTGGTGTGCCAGCTCCCACTGCAGATAGTGCATCCTCCAGCGGGCCCAACTGACCATGCTGGTGCAGGCAGCCATGTAATTTAGTAGGTGCAGGAAGTCCTGGGAAGGGTGCAATTTCCCAACCTGAAATGACTGATCAGAGGAGGAGGAGAGCCTCCGCCCTGTCTGCCAGGAGCAGAGCTCTGGCTCTGCAAGAGTCTAGCTCTGCCCTGATGAAACTGATCACCTGCGAGGGGACGAGTTCAGACTTGGCCTTGTCAACCAGGAACTCCACCTCCTGCCTGGAGGAACCCGTGATCAGACAGTCTTCCAGGTAGGGGTAAACCTGGACCCATCAGTGCCTTAGGTAAGCTAGCACCACAGCAATGCACTTGGTGAGAACCCTGGGGATGGAGGATAGGTCAAATGGCATTATCTATAACTCTTAGAGGGTTCCCTCTGCATGGAAGCAGAGGAACCACCAGTGTGATGGATGGATCGGGACATGAAAGAATGTGTCCTGTAGATCCAAGGAGCAGAACCACATGTTTTGCTTGAGAGATGGTACGATCTGAGAGTTACCATCCTGAAGATGCGCAAGCTGATAAACTTGTTCAGGTCATGCAGATCTAAGATGCGGCACCAGTCCTCCGTCTGTTTTTGCACCAAGTACCTGGAGACAAACCATGGGTGTTCGAGGGTCCACGACAGGAGCCACGACATCCTTGTAGAGGAGCCAGGCAATGTCATCCCAAAGGGCTGACAGAATGTTGGCGAATACCATGTCCTCCCATGGGACACGGGCTCAGCAAGGTGGGTACTGCTCAAATTCCAGAAGCAGACTCTGACCAACTTCAAGAACCCACCTGTCCATTGCAACAGCAGACAAGGCAGAAAGGAAGTGGCAGAGCCAGACCCCCATGAGAGGACTAAGGGGTGGCGTGACAGGCATGAGGGAGGCACACCTCACCCCATCACTGAGCAGGCTTGGAGGCTGTGTGGGGGGGCTGGATGAGGAGCCACCAGGGCCTAATCCCTCCAGGATTATGGATGACAAAGGCCACTGACTTCAGCCGAGGTCGCAAAGCTTGAGCCTGCTGCCCAGCTGGGGGCTGGGCTGGTTTAGCTGCAGGAGTGGAGGTGGCTCAAAAGGGTTTCTTTTTCTGCTGTTTGTAGGCCTTGGGGTCCCTCTGGGCAGATGTCACCGAGTCCAAGGTGGCACTGGACTTCAATGTAGGTGAGGTGCCCCTTGAACCTGGGGCCGAACAGGTCAGTGCCCAAGAAGGGGACAGCCGCCAGTTTGAGCCAGGTATCTGCCACGAAGGTCAAGATCAGCAGCCAAGCCCTGCAGCGCATGACCACTGCCATCACCACAGAAAAGGCGCGGGAGTCTCCAATGTCCATGGCTGTCTGGAGCTGCTGTTTTGCCACAGCCCGACCTTGGTGTCAGATATGCTTGACCATAGTCTGGAATTGAGCTGAAAGATGAGGGAGCACCACATCCAGAGTGCCCAACAGGGCATGAGAAAAGTGGGCCATCAGGAGGGCCAATCTCACCTGGCGAAGGCCAACAGAAGAGGCAGCATAAACCTTTTTTGCTGAATGGTACAATTTCTTTGACTCCTTGGCAGGCAGTTAATCGTCTCCTACATCGCTGGAGTGCTGAAACACAGAATCTGCCACCAAGCCCACTGCCAAGAGATGTCCCACGAACCCCAAGAGGGAACCGGTGGAAACTGCATTCTTGCGGGACATCCAAGCCAATGGTACTGGCCAGGAGGCGTGGTGCTACCAGAGTTCCAAGGCAGGGCTAAGGATGGCCTCTGCTACTAGGAAGGCTTCCAAAGGGAAGTCTCCTCAGTCCAAAATCTCAGTAAGTGGGTACAGAGCCCACTTCTGAATGGGCTCCATCATGAGACCCGTAGACTCAGAGATAAGACTGAAGGTCCACAAAGGAGGTAGGGCCTTCAGTCGCGAGACCCCCTGCTGACTCAGTGTCCAGATGAGAGTTTAAGGAGGAACCCTCCAATTCCGAAGAGGGGTCAACCGCCTGAATCCCCCTGACCCTCCGTGAACAGTGAGGGGGTGATTCTGACAGACAGCCGATGGGTAAGACCCAAGGCAGAGACTACTTAGAGTGCCAGTCATCGGCTGTTTAGGGGGTGGCTCCACCGGGATTAGTGGAGATGCTGGGGGAGGCCAAGTCAGCACCGTTTTATGGGACTGCTCCTGAGGAGGCGGAGAAGGAGTCTGCCTCTGCATTGAAAGCCAGGTGATGGTTGGGGTAGAAGCCAGAATAGGTTTCATACCAGCATACACCAGCTGCTGCCACATCAAGTCCTTGTAGCGGCAATGCAACTTGTGCCGAAGCCTCTCCTCACCCGAGGACAGGGAAGAAGAATAGCGGCAGTGCCACCTTCCTGAGCGTCGAGAGCAAGAGTGCTCTTTCCTTCCAAGACTGCTTGAAAGGCAGAGTAGAGAACCTTACCAGAGCAAGGGAAAAGGATTAATACTTCTTTTGGCTAAGCAGATTTACTGTGTGGTGGTGTTTTTACTTTTTTACTCACTGGGATTGCTACTGTTTGCTAACATTTCATTGCTTTCTTTTTCTCTGATTCAAATTGTTGTTGCTGGTATACCTTCTTCTGCATTATTACAAGGTGTGCCTACAGGTGTGTGCTAACAGATTACTGCTGTAATCTCTGATTCAAATTGTCTTTTGCAAGGTATATCTTCTGTTACTGCTTTATTTTTCTGTAGCAAAGTGTTTCTTACAGGGTATATCTTCTCTGAAATTATTACAGGTGGAGCTTACATTTTTTGACTTTTTTATCATTGGGCTAAGCAAAATTACTGTTTGACACTGTTATTTTCTTTTTTTTGTTGAAAAGGTTTGTTGTCTCAGAGGTGTTTGTCTCCTTCTCACATTGAAGGAGCCAATTGCTTTCCTCCCACAGCTCTTCCAAAGGATTAGGTGTGTATGTGGGGGTGGAGCTGGCAAACTGTCATTAATTTCCAACAGAAAGAAGGGTTAAAAGGTCAGGTTAGTTGATATCTTGGAGGTAGAAGACTTGGTTTGCTGGCCAAGGCACCTAGCTTCACCTGAGCTCTTTCCTTCCAAGACTGCTTGAAAGGCAGAGTAGAGAACCTTACCAGAGCAAGGGAAAAGGATTAAGACTTCTTTTGGCTAAGCAGATTTACTGTGTGGTGGTGTTTTTATTTTTTACTCACAGGGATTGCTACCGTCTGTTGCTAACATTTCATTGCTTTATTTTTCTCTGTAGCAAAGTGTTTCTTTCAACGTATATCTTCTCTGAAATTATTACAGGTGATGCTTTACAGGTTTTACAGTTTTATCTAACATTAGGATAAGCTTTCAGGGTTACTGCATTTGTTGACTTTCTGCTCTTACCTCTCTGTTCTTTCGTCCGTGGTTCTTCTGTTTCGGCAGGGGAAGGGCCCAGCCACCCACCCCCATCCCCAACCACCCCATACTACACTCCTTTTATAGGGTACCACAGTTGTGACATTTCCTGTGGCAGAGCAGGAAGGGGCAGATCAGTGGGGCATCCACAAGGTGAGCTCATTTACAGGGGCACTAGTAATTTAACTTGTTATAACAAGTTAAAAACAAAACACAATCAAACCATTACTTGCATTTTTTTCCTTCTAATTACTCTGACTAGGTTATAAACCCAGCAACTTATCTGGAATGGATATCATTAACTGCAGGTACTGTGGAACAATTTTCAGAAGGACAGTCTTATACAGGATTTAGGACACCGTCCTACATGCTGGGCCATTGGAGATCTTAGGGCTCAGCTCCGGGCAGCATGGGCAGAGATTGCACGCCTCAAATTTCATATTCAAGAGGAAATACATTATAAGAACCACCTGCCATTTCCCCAGCATCCAACAGAAAAACCTCGACCACAGAGGGTAGTTGGACCAGGAGCTTGGCAGGTGGTTAGAGGCAAATCGAGCCCCATCACTCTGCTCTCAAACATATTACCTCCAAAACCATATAAACACTAAAAACAGGTATCTGCCTCTATCTCTGAAATCAAACAAAGGCAGAAGACACTGCAGAGCAGGACACTGCAGCACAGGAGCTAGCACAACAAAACTCACCCAAATCAGGAACAAAAAAAAAAGCAAAAAGGAAATCCAATAAACTTCTGATCATAGGAGACTCCATGATTGGGAGAGTTGATACCCATTTCCAGCCAGGGGTAATGGTCAGATGTCTCCCAGGTACATCAGCATGGAGAGACACTGACCGCATTGCTAAAACTGTTCACAAAGCAAGAGAAAACATTGATGTCCTAGTACACATAGGGACAAATTATCTCGCCAGCCGGTCAGTTGTGGAGACCATGGAACACCTGACCAGGCTGGGTGGCAAACTATCATCCATTTCATCCGGCATCTCCTTCTCTGAGATCCTGCCTGTCTGGGAGAGGGGGGCAGATGGACGGAAGGTCAGAGAAAGGGAGACAGGGGAGCTAAACACGTGGCTCAAGGGCTGGTGCCAGGAAAAAGGACACAGATTTGTAAGGAACTGGCAACAGTTCTGGGAGCAAAAGTTCTTTAAATTTGATGGACTGCATCTGACTAAGGGAGGAGTCAGTGCATTGGGGCAGAAGTTTGGCGTCTTTGCAGAATATTTAAACTAGCAAATGGGGAGAGTGTTAGCACCCATACGTGAATGGGAAGAACACCCTCCCCTCAGCTAGTGGTCAAACAGGGATTCAGCATGTTTGCAGTTCATTTGCATCACCAGGTAAGAAAAAGGTTTGTCTCCCATACGATGCACAGGGTAATGCCAAACCTCACCCAACAACTAACACACCAGAATCTGCCCAATGGAAAATCATGTACACAAATGCTCACAGCCTGGGAAATAAGATCCCAGACCTGCAGGCAATAATGTCAGAGGCTAAACTGGACATAGTAGCAATTAGTGAGACGTGGTTTACCAGTAACCACACTTGGGAGACTTCAGTACCTGGCTATGTATTGTTCAGAAGAGACCGAAGTACAAAAAGAGGGGAGGAGTGGCCCTGTATGTCAATGAAAATATCAAAGCTACAGAAATTCAGAATACACATAAGGAGCCAGAACAACTGTGGGTCACCCTGGAAACAGGAAATGGGACAGCCATAAGAACTGGGGTTGTCTACAGGCCCCCAGACCAGGGGGAGGACATAGACACATTACTGTTAGAGGATATACAAAACATGACAGCTAAAGGGAAGGTTCTGATAATGAGAGACTTCAACATGCAAGATACAGATTGGTCAATACCAGCAGGAACATCTGCCAGAACTAGACACATAGTGGATTCCCTACAGGGGAAGGGCCTCAAACAACTGGTACAACAACCCACAAGAGACAGGGCTATCCTAGATCTAGTACTGACTAACAGGGAAGGGATCACAGATCTCCAGGTAGAAGGTCACCTGGGGGCCAGTGACTATCACATAATATGGTTCAATTTGGCTACTACATCTAAATCATCCCATTCCAAGGCAAAAATATGGGACTTCAGAGGAGCTGACTTTGACAGGCAAAGTGGGCAAGCATTAAGGATGCAATACTTGAAGCAACATCCCATTATGTTAAACAGAAAAGGAAGTGCAAAAGAAGAAGGAAACCACTTTGGTTCTCAAATACAGTAGCAGAAAAGGTCAGAGCCAAAAGGCTGGCCTTCAGGAAATATAAGGGAACACAGCGGGATGAAGATAGGGAGGCATACCAAACTGCCCTAAGGGAAGCAGGGAAGGCAGTAAGGCAGGCAAAGTCCCAAACTGAGGAAACACTAGCATGAACAGTAGAAGAAGGTGACAAGACTTTCTATAGATACATTAGTGAAAGGAGAAAGTCCAGAGGGGGTATTGCTAAGCTTAATGGAGAAAAGGGAGCATGTGAGGAGGAGAACCATGTAAAAGCATCTATCCTAAATAGATACTTTTGCTCAGTATTTACTGAAGAGAAGGTAGGGCAGGGCCCACAGCTCAGCACCATGGACACAGGGAGGAGGGAGGTGAGCACCACTCCCTTCACAAAAGAAAGGGTCCTACAAGAGCTTGCTAAGCTCAGGGTGGATAAGGCAATGGGACCTGATGGCATACATCCCAGGGTACTCAAGGAGCTAAAGGTGGAACTAGCAGAGCCATTAGCAGAACTGTTTAGTGAGTCTCAGAGCACAGGAGAGGTCCCAGAAGACTGGAGAAGGCTCATGTGATCCTGCTCCACAAGAGTGGTAGCAGGGAGGAGGCAGGGAACTACAGACCAGTCAGTCTTACCTCAGTAGTGGGCAAGATTATGGAGGCACTCCTTAAGGAAAGGATAGTGCAACACCTGGAATCCATAGGGGCACAGGATCCCAGACAGCATGGGTTTACAAAAGGAAGGTTCTGTCAAACTAATCTCATAGTTTTCTTTGACTGGGTAACCAGAGTGGTGGACCAAGGGGGAGCAGTTGATGTCGCCTACCTTGACTTCAGCAAAGCTTTTGACACTGTTCCACATAGAAGATTGATAAATAAGCTGGGTAGGCTCGGGGTGGGTCAGAAGTTGGTCAACTGGGTAGCAAACTGGTTGACGGGCAGAAAACACAAAGGTGGTAAATGGTACACAGTCAGAAGAGATGCAAATCACAAGTGGGGTACCTCAGGGATCAGTCCTGGGGCCAGTCCTCTTCAACATCTTCATTAGTGACCTTGCAGATGGACTAGAGGGTAAGGCTTGTCTGTTTGCAGATGACACCAAGATCTGCAACAGAGCAGATGATCCAGATGGGGTGGGCAGAATGAGAAGAGCTCTGGATAAACTAGCAAAATGGTCAGAAGAGTGGCAACTGGGATTTAATGCAAAGAAGTGCAAGATCATGTACATAGGGAAGAGAAACCCTGAAGCCACCTATAGGATGGGAGGGAGTTGCAGCAGTCACAAAGGAAGAAAGAGACTTGGGCATCATCATCATCACTTATGACCTGAAATCATCCAAGCAGACCTCTAAAGCAGTAGGTAAGGCTAGGGGTGTTAGGGTGTGTAGTAGGGTATCACAAGTCGTAAGAGGGAGGTAATAATCCCTCTTTACAAGACACTGGTTAGGCCCCATCTGGAGTACTGCGTGCAGTATTGGAGACCACACCTTCACAAGGACATTAACCAAATTGAGGCAGTCCAGAGAAGGGCAACCAAAATGGTGCAGGGACTGCATCAGAAGACATATGAGGACAGATTAACAGAGCTCAATATGTATACCCTTGAGCAAAGGAGGGAGAGAGGCGATATGATTGAGGCATTCAAACACCTTAAGGGCATTAACAAGGTGAAAGAGTCTAACATGTTTAAATATAAGAAAAATAGCAGGACAAGAGGACACAGCATGAGATTAGAGGGGGGCCGATTAAGGGGGAACGTGAGGAAATTCTTTTTCACAGAAAGGGTGGTGGATGCATGGAATAGCCTACCTCAAGAAGTGGTGGCTATGAATACAGTGCAGGGCTTCAAACAGGCATGGGATAGGCATAAGGGAGCAATACAAATGAGTATGAATAGATAGGCCACTGACAGAGCAAAGGCCGATGGCACATTTATAAGGTAGAAAAAGAAATGGGCAGACTGGATGGGCCTTGCGGTCCTTATCTGCCGTCAACTTCTATGTTTCTAGGTTTCTAACATCAACATGAGCCACTCTACTCATGGGAATGAGGCAGGGACCTCAATCGCTGAGGGGACTGATGGTGGGCCTCAGAGAGAGTCGGCAGGAGCTGAAGCACCTGTGGTTCCAGGTCTATGAGGAGAGGCAGTGGATCAACAAACTGATCCATCCTTCCCTGGGTCAGAGTCACGACTGGGGTCCTGGACAGAGAAGTATCGGCCTCTTCAGGCGACAACAGGTCAACTGGCTCAAGAAACCTTTGACCGAAGATCGACCTGCATCTCGGCCAACTGGCCCAACAGGGATACCGTGGAGCCGGTGGCCTGGGCCAAGGATTCGACTGAAGTTGGATCTGAAGAAGCGCAGGAATTGGAAGCCTGAGAGAGTTCACAATTGATTGAGTCCGTATTTCGGCCTCTTTTTTAGATTATAGATTTGCGTGCTGACGAGGGGCCCTGTGAGTCAGGAGAACCTGTCACAAATCCTTAAACGCCCCGGTAAATGAGGTGCCCAAAGAAAGTGGCAAAAAGGCCAAAGCGGAAGAGGACTGAGCCGTGGCCTGAGCCGCCGCCTCCTTGAAAGCTGCAGAGACCACCCAAATGGCATCCTTTGATTTAACCAGTGGGTGACACTCACTTGGACACCTCAAGAGTAAGCGGGCACGTCGGTCCTCTAAAATGGAAGGGTGAAAGGTATGACTAATGTTACAAGCCTAGGTATAGTGTGTTCGTGGCCCAGGCAGTAAACGCAAGTGGTGCATGAATCAGTCAGGGACATCTGCCCACAAAAACACCTCCGGAACCCCTGGAGCAAATTTCTCATCGTCCATGTTGGTCGGCAGAAAGAAAAAGCTGAAGACATTTTTTAATTTTTTTTTTTATTTTATTAAATTGGAAGGAAATATGAGGATTTATTTAGCAAAGAACCTTCTCAGTGCAAGAGCGTTAAGGGAACCTGCTTCTTCCAGCGTAAAGGAAGATCTGGTATTACAGGGTGGGGCCAAGGAAGTTACCACCCAGGTGGGTGGGAGGTGCCAGCCGGAAGACATTTCAGCCAGTCTTAAGGGGGAAAAGCAACTGCCAGAATGTGTGGATAGAACCTTTTTTTAAATGTCTTTACTTTTTTTTTTTGTTTGCTTTTCTCCCCTATCTTGATCACCTGCCTCGGACACATACACACATGTGGAGGCTTGTGCATGCTGCATCTCAAGGCACCCTCCCACTCCATGTTGCCCCCTCCGCTAACCACCGGACCTTCACCCGGTGGCAATGGGAATGTGGGGGACGGTCACCACAAGAGAGAACAGCAGTCTTCTAGCTGCTCAATCCTGCTCCAACCCTCCCTGTGCCGGCACCCCGACAACCCATGCCCATGCCCAAACCTGGGTCGCTGGTGTAGCAAGAGGCAAGGCATCCAGCGCCTCAGCCCTCGGCACCACCGGGCCGGCTGGTGTGGATAGAACATAATATCCACATCCCTAGAATATGGGGTTAATTATGGATGATGAACTGGCACCTTAGACTCAGATGTCAGCTGTATTAGATACTTTATCCCCACCCCATTAGACGTGGTGATGAGACTGCACGTGTTTGTGATGTCTCTGCTTAACTACTGCAATACTCTACCTCAGGCTCAGTAGAGGATGCCTGCAGCTGGTGCACAACACAGGGGCAAGACTACTGACTGGCCTTTTGAAGACATGTCATTCCTTTCCGGTACTGCATGACTTGCACTAGCTGAGGGTTGTATCTCATTTAAAGTGGGTTTACTAACCTGCAAGTACCTGCATGGGTTAGGTCCTGGTCCTCAGTTTAATCTTCTGCATCCTTACATGCCCTCATGCTCTCTCTGCTCCTCCAAGGTTGGCCTCTTGACTGTACCAAGGACCAAGCTAAAAACTCTGAGAGACCAGGCCTTCAATGGGGCTGGCCCAATGTTCTGGAACTCTCTCCCGAGGGCCCTGTGAGAGGCCCCCTAGGAGAAGGTCTTTAAAAGAGTGGCTTGAGATGCATCTTTTTCACCAAGTGCTTGGAGACTGAGATATTCCCATTATTGGTCACTGTCCCAGCGGTGTTTGTTTTTCTTAATTCTTTGAATTCAGTTATATGTATTTATATATTTATCAATGTATCAAATGGTCTACTCCTGTCTTTACTGTAAAGTGCCCTGTGCCTCTGGGGAAAGGCACCACTACAAACTTTACCACTACTAGCAATGTGTCACTAAGCTAAAAAATGTCATAGAATCTTAGAATGTGTACAAGTTCAATGGGTATGAATACCCTATAAAGAACTTACCACCATATAATTGGTGGTATGCATATTTTTTATTTCCCATATAGAAATGTAGTCTAAATTTAACAGCGACTAAGGTGGGACTGGATACAACATGTGCTGTAAAAATAATTTTTACATTCTGCAACAGACTTACTTTAAGCATCACTGGCTTTTCTTCTTCTTTGTCTATTGGGGTGTTTGTACTATGAACCCAAGTATTGGTACACAGATGTCTCAATCTAACGTAAGACTTCCTGAAAAACACAATTATAAGGATTATGTATGTTAAAACTAAACAGGTAACACTATAGTGGAGTGATATTTCAATTCACACCTTTCAAACAAATGTCCTGAAACAGAAAGCGTATGGATTTTGTGTTTTTATTTGCAGTTTCTTTTTTGTAACCAGGAAAGACACACTAAGCTGTGGTACCTCATTTTCAGGCATGCCCTTGGGGTTGGGTTACAGACACCTGTTTTGACAGAAGAATGTTAGCCAGTACACCTGAGAAAATCCTTTACAGTAAATACCATGGGATCTTAAAATTTGTGCCTGGACAGCCACCAGATATGGGCGAAAGGGACTGACATCTCATAAGAAGGATGGCACCTCAACAGTATGACACCCCTCCATTTCCATAAATACAGATGCCATCAAGATGTGGGACACTGCATCCTTCCTGTCCTGTACAAGCAAGTACCAAATTGAGTGCCAAGGGCATGCTTCATCTTGCTGGTTGGTGATCAGATCTTTCACTTTAACCACCCCACTGGAAGTGTGATGCACAGGGAGGAAAACAAGCCCCTAGAAGAAACAGGGCTGTATACAGGCAGAAGACACCAACAACCTCTCACCCAGCCCAGCTGTAGTGTCCAGACATCTGATTCTCCTTCCATCTATTTACAGGAATTGTTCTGGATGTGGCTTCCAGCTGCTGGAATTCACCAAACTAAGCAAGTCAGTGACACAAGAGAGGATCCACAGTAAACAGCTGGAGGTCAGAGGCAGGTGGCAACTACTTCTGATGATGCAGCTGTGCAAACCTGTGGATGGAATGGATTGCCAGATCCATCAGAAGAACGGTTGAGGTGTAAAATGTACCAAGTGATGACACAAGTCTGATATCCAGGCAACGGTCCTCAGATATAAAGAAAAATGTATGCAACAAAATACTAGATGAACAGTTTAAATACGTTTTCACAAGATATCAGTAGCTCTCAAAAAATAGATCGGCCTGGTGGCACAGAGGGTTGAGGCGCTGGATGCCACACCTCACGCTATGCCAGCGACCCGGGTTCGGAAACATGCCCGGGCCATTGGGGGTCGGCTGGGGAGGTAGAGAATTGAGCGTCCGATGGACTGCTCTCCTCTCCCTGGGGTGGGTTCGGGGCATACATCGCCCTGTGTGGGCCCCCAGTGGAAGTTGGGAACATTGCAGGGTGCGGTGTTCTCAGGAGAAGCATGGCAGACATCTACACATTGTGTCTGGATGTCACTGCACGTCTATGCTTTGGGGGAAAAGCTTGGAGAAAAATGGCAGTCGGTTGTGACGGCTTGATGGCTGTGCCTCTTCACCCAGGGGATTTTATCTGGAATCACGCTCCAGTATTAGATCCGGGCCTGGCAGGGGGAGCAGGACCCCTCTGCAGGTACTGCGCATGCTAGCTGGATGCGAGTGAGCCCGGTGAGTTGAATGGGGAGAGAAGACAGCAGCCAGATGACAGGCAGACCGAGCTGCAGGAGTAAAATAATGTAGTGATAAAAACAATAATAGATCTCCATAGTGCCATGGCAGATGAAGATACAGAAATAACTAGATATTCTAGAGGCAATAGGCTACTACCCTGGTCACAGCAAAGTTGTAACAGTAACACCAAGAGACAGCGCACGGACCTTATGGAGTTATTTAACTTGACTCACATCACCACCATGAACTGCTCTGGTGACCTGGAGGCAGATGAAGTAACCTGACCAGTTGATTTCCATCACTTATTTGGAGGTAGTGGGAAGCTTTCTGTGGCAGTTTCCTTTTCACTAACAACCCCTAAGGCCCACTGCTTTCATGATAAAAAAAAAGTGCTAGGCCAACCTTATCACAGTTCTAAGCAGGATTAAGATAAAAATACAAATGACAACAGTACTCCTTTAAACAGGAGTTAACATACTCCAAGTGCTTTGGGAAGAATTCTTTACATTAACATACACATTCATACCTGGGCTAGCCCAGTGGCGCTGAAGGTTGCGGCGCTGGACGCCATACCTCACGCCATGCTGGAAACACGGGTTCGGTGACAGACTCTGGTAGCTGGGGGATGGCAGGGGAGGGAGAGGACGGAGCATCTGAAGGACAACTCTCCTCTTCCTAGGGAGGAATCCAGGGTTGCTCATTGTCCTAACGGCCCCTGATGAAGACTGGGGCACTGCAGGTACACCAGCTGACATAAGGGGCGGAGTGCAGCAGACACCAGCAGGGCGGTCATACGCAGGCATCACTGCACACCGCACTCCTAGGGGAGGAAACTAAAAAACCCTGTTCTCGGGGATAAGTGATGGCACCTCACCCCACTCCAGCACCGGGCTGCTCTTCTCTCCTGGCCAACCGCCCAGCTGGCACACTGGGTTTTAGATAGGGTGCCCTAGGCAGATAGGGTGGCCCCATCTCAGGGTGTGCAGAGCCAGAGGGTTCAGTCAGGCTGGTGCTGGGTGAGGAGAGCTTCAGGTGAGAAGTAGAGCTCACGGTGTGCAGTGGATGTCAGAGTCTCCCCAGTGGTACAGGGTATAAACAATGTATACAAAAAAAAAAACACACACATCCATACCTTGGGACAAGGCTGTCTCCTCCTCGTAAAGTGGTTGGGTCCAGCTCAAAGATGGAGGATATATCGTTCCCATGAGGCACAGAAACTAGTGTGTACATCTTTTCCTGGGCTATGCGTTGTCTTGTTCTCAAGCCCTCCTGCTCTGAATCCATCTGGAAAAATAAGGGCATAAAAAAATGGTTATTTCCCCACACAAAACATTCTGTTCATCATTCAGAAGCCCTAGAACACACAGGTGTGTTTATCACCTTTGATAACCTTTTATCACTGTATTATCCACTGCTCTGTCCACCATTTTAATTTTTGCTAAACTTTGGAAGCATTTTGGGATGAGATGCTGTCAAACTCAAGCCAATCGGGATGGCTGGGAGGAGGAAGACTGTGTCCCAGAGCACACTCACTTCCCTCAGAGGAAAGAGGGCTGTCACTGCCATGCTGTCACCTGGGGGCATCAGCCAAGGCCTGTTTAATAGTACCTCCACATGGTCCTCCTAGAGCACCGGCATTCCCAGGGGATGGGACCAGAAAAAGTGAAAATGGCCTGTCATGAGTAGAATTACCTTGGTGCAGCTGGGCCACGACTAGCTGCTGCATACCTCCAGGAACCCAAATAACTCCAGCCTTCATGACCAAGATGTTGGATAATACGTGTCTGGACCCTGCCACGGGGTCATAAACCTACAGGAGTTGAAATCCTCTATATTGATATCTATAGTTATTGTACTGCTAAGCTAGCATGCAAGCAACTTCTGTATACAGTACTTCACAAAATAAACTGTGCATGTGCTTCATGTAGCAGGAAGGAATCTCTTAAGTGCTACTCTGTAAATGTAAAGATCCAATTAAGAAACAGTCATACATTACCTTCCAGTGGCGGCAGCGCTGAAAACAGTGGTGGGCTTCAAGCATGCATGGGTAGGCACAATGGAATCTTAGCTAGGAAGTGGGGGTCGCTGGGGTGGTGAAGGGAGCCGGAGATGGAACAGTTACATATGAACTAACCGTTACAGTAGATCTTCTACAGAATCTCTTGTAGCAGATCACACCTTAGAAACTACAGTCATTAGGCACCAACATTTTTTGCCAGCAGTCCATCTGGGGCCAGCCATGACAACACTATCACAGCGACGTCTTCCCTAGATAGCTGTGGGCAGCCCCGCATCCTCAGATCCCCACCAGAGACCATCCACCAAGGATGTGCTCTTAAGTGGACTGAGGGAGAGCCAGAGAGACCCACCAGAAGCAGCATGGAAACCGAAGGCTTACCATTCAGGAAAACGGAGAAAAGAAATGTAGGATATTAGAGACCAAGGCTGAAGGAGGGGGAAAGCATGACCTGCTGCAAGAGATTCTCTTGAAGATCTACTGTTACATCAAGTTCTTTTGCAACTGTTCAGTCTTAGAGTACATCTCTTGCAGCAGGTCACACCTTAGGGAATGAGTCCCAAGCAGTACTGCAGAAAACAGTCCGAGTGGCTGTTCGAGCAGCCTACATGGCTGTAAGGCAGGAGCCTACAAAAGGAGTCCCTGTAACAAAACTAGGTCAAAACCTGCCCTCTTTTTAGAGGCAATGTCCAGACTGTAGTGCCTTGTGGACAGTACCCCAAGTTGCAGCAGCACAGATCTCAGCAGCTGAAACCTCGAACGGAGGTGGCCATGCCTCTGGCAGAGTGGCCCTTAAAGGGACACGGTCAACACCCTGAGGTCTCAGTGTCCCAGTTTAAAAAACATTTTATAATTGCCAAAATTCTGTAAAGATTGCTGATGCAGCTGGTAGTTTGATTTGGATTTTTGTTTTTCTTTAAAAAAAGTGAAAAAACAGACTACCTACCATACTGGTGTTACCACACAAACACAAGTTTGTTTACATTCCTTTATCAGCTCCAGCTGCATCGTTTCTGGACTTGGGAACAGCTCAGTCTAGCCCCTCATGATGCAGTGGGAGTTAGGTGGCTTCTGCCTCATGAGTGACTGCACTGGTTGGGTGTGTTTCTAATGCTCAGGAAGTAAGCAGTAAGAACAGATCCAGGACTGTAAACAAAACAAGGTTGTTTATAAATATACATTGGCACGTATTTCAGTTCTACCAAACAAGGAGAGACAAAACAGCAACACCAATGAATTTTAGAGAAGGTAAGCAATCATAAAATGTAGAGTTTTAACTAGAAATACAGTATGATGAAAAACAGGTTGACAGTGTCCCTTTAACAGCCCCAGGAAGTCAATCCAAGCAAAGCAGTGGCCACATAAAGATCAGCTGGAGCCACAATGAGAACAGTAGACTCCAAAACACAAAAAGTCAGGCTACAACAGCAACTGAACAGAGACCCTTGTGATAGGTCATGTTGAAAAGTATTTTTAATAAATAAAATACAAACAGAGCAGCACCCACACATAAAACTACAAGGCAAACGTTTCACGTCACACCAACGCTTTTTCAGTGCTCCAAGAAGTTACTTACTGTACCTCCTGGAACAGAAAATGCAGTTGGCCAACCATTTGGACAGGCGCTGCTTACAAACTGGCACACCCCCTTTCCCGGGGCAAACAAAACAATTAACTGAGGACATTCTACAGTCCGTATGGTGTGCATAGTATGCAAGTACGAGTAATTAAGTATGCTGTAACTGATTATTATATTGCAATCTTTTTGTCTCCAGTTCTAGTGCATTATATTACATATTTGCATTCCTTGTATCAGACAAGCTATTTTCAGCTGTTCCAGTATATGTTCTTCTGCAGTATTATGTTCTTTTAGAGTACCTGTTTTAAATTGTTTCGTGCTTTTATGGAAAATCGATTTCATGTGTCACGTCATTAAGAAGTCATTTGTTAGTGGCTATATATTAGGTGTGCGAGTTTTAATGGACAGCCTTTGATAAAGGATCATGTCACCTGAAAACCATCAAGTGGTCCTTACTGCTTAGTGTTAGTCTTCTTTTCTGCAATAAAATGTGTTTAAGTTGTAATACTGGTGTTCCTATTTCTCGGCAAAAACTTGGGGTTAGTGAGCAAATACACCCAGTCTTTGTGGAAAATTAAATAAGGTTGCTCACACAAGAGCCCAAAACTCTGGAATCTTCGGAGCAGCAATAGTAGCAACTAAAAATGACGCTTTCCATGACAGAAAGCATAGCTTGCAAGTCACGGCAGGCTCAAAAGGAGCCAAAGTAAGCTTCTCTAAAACACAATTCAAGTCCCAGGCTGGGAGGCTTCAAGTGCAGGATGCCTTGCAGAAAATTTCCATTCACATCGGCAACCGTACAGTCCTCAATGGGCACATGAAAGGAAGTTATGGCAGAAAAGTGCATCTTTAGTGAACAGCATTTTAGGCCGGCATCTGGCGAGAACAAAGTACTCTACAATCTGGTTCACCAGGCAGGTGAAGGGATCCAGGTGATGGGCGGCTGCCCACAAAGCAAAGCGTTCCATTTCATAGAATAAGTCACCATGGTGGAAGGTTTTCTGGTGGGCACCAGGACTTCAGCCACTTTAGAGGAGACACCAAATCTGGCATTGGCGATGTCTTCAGGAGCCAGGCATGCAGGTATAGTGACCGGAGGTCCGGATGAACAAGTGTTACCTGTTCCTGTGACAGCAAGCCCAGGCACAAAGGAAGGGACACTGGAGGCTCCACCATTAACTACTGCAACAATGGAAACCCAGTCTGACTAGGCCAAAGAGGGCCACCAGAATCAGACTGGCACCCTCCATTTGGGGCTCGATTATTGCACTCTGAATCAGATGAAAAGGAGGAGGGAAGGCCTAAAGGAACCTCCTTTTCCAAGAGAGGGACAATGAGTCTTGGCAGAAAACTTTAGGCCCTGGATCTAGCAAGCACAAAAGCGGCAGTTTTCTTTATGTGGGAATGCCAAAACGTCCAGTTCAGGGCAACCCCACCTGTTTAACAGGTCTTCCACTACTGAGGTAAGCAGTTCCCATTCATACGTTCTGGACTCCAACCTGCTTAGCCAGTCTGCCAGGATGTTTTGGACACCTGGAACATGGACAGCCGACAGTTATAGATCATGCTCTAGAGCCCAATACCAAACCCTCATTGCCTCCCTGCACAGAGTGGGTGCCCTCCGCTTGCTGATGTAGTGCACCACACTGACATTGTCCATCTGTTCTAGTAGATGGCCCAGGGACAGATGGCACTGTGAGGCCTGCAGGCTGTACAAGACCGCTCTCATTTCGAGGACACTGACATGGGGAGAAACCTTGAGCAGAGTCCACATCCCAGGGTCTGGAAAGAGCCCAGGTGCATACTGAGAGGGTATGAGGAAAGAAACCCCCTTGATCAAATGGGTGGGTTCCATCCACTACAGCAGAATCTTCTTTACTGATGACGTGACTAGAACCTTCTGCTCCAGGTCATCAGTTAACTGAACCCACTGGACCCTCAAAGTCCACTGAGGGATATGCATGTGCAGCCTTGCCAGAGTAACCATGGCAATGGCCGTGGCCATCAGGCCCAGCAGCCAGAGATATGTCCTGGCTGTGACATAGCAGCTGTTGTAGAGTTCCTGGGCCTGCACCATCAGGTGTTCTATCCTATCTGGGGGCAGAAAGGTGGATCCATAAACAGTGTCCAGTATCGCTCCTATGTACTGTAGATGCTGGACGGGAGTCAGCACGGACTTGATAAAGTTGACCTGACCCCCCCAAAGTGCTGAAAAGTTGCAAGGTATGCATCAGGGTCAAAGACAGTTGCTCGCTGGACCAAGCTTTCAGCAACCAGTCATCCAGGAAGGGGAAAACGTAAAGTCCCTCCTACTGATGGCCGCTACTACCACTGCTAGGCATTTGGTGAAGATACAAGGCATCAAAGAAAAGCCAAAAGGGATGACCCTGCACTGGTAGTGCTCCCTGTGAATCAGGATAAGTACAGTTACGCAAGAACTTACCATAACAGTAGATCTGAGAGTAGCTCTTGCAGCAGTTAACACCTTTAGGACCGAAGCTGGCAGGCACCAGGACCTCAGAGAAAACTTCTAGCTAGCAGTATACAGCGGGGGACTGCACCCCCCCCCCAAACATCAGCCTGCCCCCGACATCACGTATGGTATAAAAGGGGCGGTCACCTAGCCCATCCCCAGTTCTCATGCCAGAGACCACGGCAAGTAAGTAAAATACAGATAACAGAGGAGGTTCCTCAAATTGAGTAAAAATGTATCCTTTGATGAAGAAGCAGCTACCAGGGGGAAGGTGGGTTGGAAAAAGTGTACCTGTTGCAAGAAAGCCTCTTAAAGATCTACTGTTACAGTGAGTTCTTACAGAACAGTACTATCTTACTTCGAGGGGGCTCTTGCAGTGGCTCTTACAGCAGGTAACACCTTTAGGACACAGTCCAGTAAACAGAGACCTTGGTCAGATTGGTGGAGTTACAAGTCTCCCTAAGAAAATTAGGAGAGAAGGTTCTGAAGGAAGAACTGCCAATCCAAAGCCTGTTCTGCGTCAAGATGCAATGTCCAAACTATAGTGTTAGACAAAGGTGTGGACAAAACTCCAAGTAGCCGCAGCACAAATGTCTGTGGCCGACACTTTTTTCAAGGACGCAAAGGAAGCTGTCACGCCCCTGGTAGAGTGACCTTTTACTGAGCCCGGTAAGGGTTTGTCATACTTAGTGTAGCAGAAAACAATGCAGTTAACAAACCATTTGGATAAACACTGTTTAGAAACAGGAGTCCCTGCCATTCTGGAGGTGAATGATACAAACTGGTCAGACTTTCTAGTGGCTCGGGTGCACTCCAAGTAACGCAGCACCCTGTGAACATCCAGAGTATAGAGTGCCCCCCAGTTCAAGTACTCTGGCTAAGAGACAGGAAGGTGGGTATCTTGATTCAAAGTGAACTCTGACACTACCTTGGGAAGAAACTTAGGATTAGTCCGCAAGGATACCCTGTCCTTGTGGAAAACCAAATAAGCCTCCTTACGCATCAGGGTCTGAAACTCAGCGGTCCTTCAAGTGGAAGTAATGGCAACTAAAAATAATGCTTTTCACAACAGAAAGTGCAGCTCACAACTTAGGGCAGGTTCAAAAGAAGGAAAGGTTAGTTTTTCTAAAATGAACAAAAGATCCCATGGTGGGATGGCATCCTGAATGGGAAGCTTCATATGCAGAAAACCCCATAAAATGTACTGGGAAGATCCAGCTGGGCAAGAGTTTTTCCCTCAATGGATGCATGATAGGCCGGAATGGCAGTGAGATGCTTCTTGAGCGAGGAGTTGCTTAGTCTGGAATCCAACAGGGAGAGGAGGTATTCAAGAACTGAATTCACCAAACAGGCGAAGGAGTCTGAATGCCAGGCAGTAGCCCAGATGCAGAACCGCTTCCATTTCATAGTGCAAGTGGCCACCAGGACATCTGCTACCCTAGGGGATACCCCAAATCTGGGGACAGCCAAGTCTGCAGGAGCCACGCATACAGATGCAGGGATTTGAGATCCGGATGGACCAGGGTTCCCTGCTCCTGGGAGAGAAAGTCTGAGAGTTGGGGCAGGGAAACTGGAGGTTCCACCACAAGCTGCAGGAGAAGTGGAAGTGCCACCAGAATCATCTCTGCTCCCTCTGACTGCAGTTTGAGAAGAACTTGTTGCAGTAGAGGGAACGGGGGAAACGCATAAAGAAACCTACCCATCCAGGAGAGGGACAACATGTTGTGCCAAAAAAACACCAAGTCCTGGATCTAGAGCAAAAACTGGGCAGTTTTGCATTGTATTGTAAGGCAAATAGATCCAGTTCTGGATGGCCCCATCTGTTGAACAGGACTTCTTCCGCTGTAGGGTGAAGTTCCCACTCGCGTGCTCTGGACCAAGACCATCTCATACTGTCAGCCAGGGTGTTGTGCACACCAGAAACATGGACTGCTGTCAAGTCCAGTTGATGGTCCACAGCCCATGACCAGACTTGCATGGCTTCCCTGCGGATGGGGTAAGAATGACCCCGGTTGATGTAAAAAGACCACTGACATGTCTGTCTGGATCATCAGGGCATACAGAATTGCTCATCTCCAGGACGCTGATGTGAAGGTAGCACTCTTGCCGAGACCATGCCCCTTGTGTGTGGCAGTTTCCCAAATGGACACCCCAGCCATGACCCAACACGTCTATGGTTAGGCTCTGACTGGGAGGTTCCTTCCACATGTAAACCCCTTTGGAAAGGTTGGAGAAATTCAACCATCATACTAATGCCTGATGCACAGGGTTTGACACCAAGACTGGTTTGCTCCAGGTTATCTGAATGCTGGTCCCATTGAACTCAGATTCCACAGGATTACCCTCATGAACAGCCGGGCCAGGGGAAATGTGGCAACGGCGGCCGCCATGTGTCCCAGGAGACTTGGGGCAGACCTGGCCGGGACCCAACGCAAGGAGGATATCAGACCAGCATGCATCTGAAGGCGCTGTGCTCAGTCTTGCAGGATGAAGGCTTTGCCTTGCTTAGTGTCCAGAATTGCCCCTGTGTATTGCAGCCTTTGACTTGCCCAAGGACAGGACTTGGAGGTTTAAGGCAACCCCCTAGGCCCTGAAATGGAGAAAGTGGCCTGCATGGTGTGGAGACCAGGTCCCAGATGGGAGCAGCCAGTCTTCCAGGTAAGGGAAGACATAATGGCCTGGTCGTCTTAGCTCTGTGGTCACAACTGCAAGGCATTTGGTAGACAGGCCAAAAGGCAGGCCCTGAACTGGTAGTGACTTCCCTACAATCTGAAGTGAAGGAACTTCCTGTGGGGTTTGAAAAATCAGAATGTGGAGGTATGCATCCTGCATGTCCAGGGAGCAGAACCAATCTCCTTGGTGGAGGAGAGGAAGGAGACTGAGCAGAGTTTTTCATCCAGAATCTTTTGTACTCTATGTACTGATTAAGGTGGTTGAGGTAAAGGATAGTGCAGAGATCCCTGGTCTTCTTGGGAAACAGGAAAAAGTGGGAGTAAAACCCCCTTCTCTTGTTGTGCTAGAGGAGCCAACTCTATGGCCTGCTTTTGCAGGAGAGCCTGGATCTCCTCTGCGATGAGAGTAATTGTGAGGGGACCAGTGGATTGGCTGGGGATATCTCTGAACTCCAGAGTATGCCCCTTTTCTATGAGTTGCAGGACCCACTGATCTGTAGCTATCTGGCACCATACTTTGATGTACAAGGAAATTCAACCCCCACCCCACTACCTCCCCTAAGGTTTCCGGGCGCAGGCAACAAGTCAGGCTGAGGAGCGGCAGTGTATCCTGAGAGGTTCTTGGGGGCCTTAGGAGCAGAACCTCCAGAAGCAGGAGTGGCAGCTTTGCACTTAAAACCTGATCTCTGCCGCTGCTGTCCTCTGGGCTGCTGTCTGGCAATCCTCCGAAAGGACTGCTTAACATGCTGCTTGGGCTAGGATTTGTACATAGTGTGTACAGATTGGATAGCCTTCCCAGATTCTTGTAGGAGAGTTATGTTCTGCGAATCCTCACCGAACATAACTGGGCCCCTAAAGGGTGCATCCATGATTTTAGATGGCATGTTTTGAGCAAAGCCAGAAATGCACAACCAAGAATAACGCCGGATACAGACAGCAGATGTCACGGCTCTGCCCAGAGAGTACACTGTATCTTAAGAGGCTCAGATAACATGATTGCCTCAGTCTGAGCCAGTCTTCAAAATCGCTGTCAGCTCTGCCTGCAGTCTGGTATGGCTTGGGCCACCTCCACCGACATGTTCCACAAGTAGGTATGGTATTGCACCATGTGGGTAAGAAAGTTCTGAGACCTTATAGCATAGGTGGTCTAGGAATAAACCTTTCTGGCCAGCTGGTCAAACTGCTTGGAGTCTTTGTCTGGAGGTTGTGAACTCCGGTGCATGGAGTGGTCATGGGCAGCATTGATCAGAGTCTGCCTCTGGGTGTTCCCCATAGAAGGGATCCTCTTGTAGAGCGCAATAAAGCTGGTCTGAATTTTTGGAGCTGGCTGGCATAGAGAAGGGGCTCTTTCAGGCCGCTCTGTTGATGTCCTTGAAGAATTCCACCAGTGGAAGGTGTCTTTCCTCCTAAGAAAGGTAGCCAACCAACAATGCTCTGGATCCAGCTCCTCTGTATCCTAGCCATTTAACTGCTGAATGTGCCGCATTACATCCATGAAGGATGGGTCATCAGGTGGGGAGTGAGGGATGTCCTTGCTGCCAGACTCCAAAGGAAGGTCAGAGTCTTCACAGAAGGAGGAGGAGGAGGAGGAATAACAGTCAGAGTCCCCTGAATCCAGTGAGGGGGAAGGTGAATGGGGATGCTTGCAGTGCCATTCTTTAGGAAAGGGGGTTCGCCCCAATCCAACAGAGTACCCCTTGGTGGAGGGATGGGTGGGTGGGAGAAGCGAAAGGCGTGTCTGGAGGTGGCCCCGAGGGAATCGCTTGGAGGTTCCTTAGGGGCATCCTTATCTTTAAAATAGGCCCACCAGGCCACAAAAAGCTCATTCAAAACCCGAGAAGCATTGGGCAACTGAGCTGATGTGTCCAGCATCAGGGGATTAGGCTTAGAGGACCCCGGCATTTAGTAGTTAGGCTGGGGTAACTGGCATCGGGGTAGGCCGATCCAGCCTACCCGTCATCTGACCCAAAGGAATAGAACCATCTGGTGTCTGTCTGGACCCACCGTCTGGCTATTGGGCATCAGGCCTGCAAGCGCTGGCTGAGGGGGGTCATTAGGCCCAGCCGGCAACTTCGGAGAATTAGGTGGTGACTGGTTGCTCCAAGGCGACATCGGGGAAGCCGGCGTCGAGGGCACTGGTGTATGCTGAGGCCAGGTAGGTAAATCAGCTGGAGGCCACCTAGAAGGGGAGCTGGCTACAGAGCAGGACATAGGCTCCCCTTTTTCACAGAACAGCATCAGTCCTGGGCATCACCTGCTAGAGTTGGCACCTGATGTTGGGGAGGATTCAGCAGATACCCTGGCCAGGAGAGCAACAGGCAAAGGTCTGCCGCCAGACACTGACTGGCCGAGCCACTGAGCTTAGAGGCCACTGGGACTATGGGCTTAAGCTCGAGAGGCGGGGGATGAGGTCCCGCACCCAAAATAACCTTCTCCCACAATGGTGGGAAGGGAAGGAGGTTTTGCAACCGGCAGCCCAGAGGCCACGGTGAAAGGAGCCGACCACTCCACGATCACCGACTCGGTCAGAGAGAGAGACTGCAAGCAGGAGTTCGACCAGGGTGTCTCCTTATGCTTCTCCCGGTGCTTATGTTTGTCATTCTGTTTTCTCTCCTTATTAAATGCTCTGCTGTTTGTGTATTTTGTATATACAATTGTGTAAATACTGTTCTTTGCTTTTTTGGATTTCACAATACAATTTTATTGTGTTGTCAAAGACTACTATTTATCATTTACATCCCCTTGTTTAACTGTCTTTACCTGTTATGCCTATGTGTTTTTATCGTGTTGTACTCCCAGGTCGACCCTGAAAAAGGGACCAATTGTTTCAGTGGACTTACCTGGTTAACAAAACTCAAATAATAAAATAAATGAAGAGGAAGTGGAATCCCCAGAGACCAAGGAAGGTGAAGGAACTTTTTCAGTGAAGTTCCTTCTCCATCTCAGATAGCTTTTTGTTAAGCAAGAAGACTTTGAGGGTCTTCTGTCGGCAGAGGCGAGTACGCAGATTGAAATCTTTAATGCTGGCTGGCCTCAATGTTGAGGTCCAGGCCCAGGAAGCAAAGGCAGGCCAAATGACTGTCCTTGTGTGGTATCTGCTTGCCACAGGCACACTTTGCCACCTCGACTGTGAAAGATGGAGAAGACATGCAAGATAAATCTTTGAAATGAAGAAAACAAAACGCGAGTAAACAATGCAAAATGGCAGTCGACTAGCTGAAGGAGTATGTGGCGGTCAGACTTGCGCAGTCGATGGTGGAAAAAGAACTGGGGATTGGCTGGGGGGCCACCCCTTTTTTTTTTTTACCATTCAGGATGTCAGGGATGGGCCGAAGTAGGGGGCAGTCCCCCTCTATATACTGCTAGCTAGAAGTTTTCCGTGGAGTCCTGGCACTTGCTGACTTCAGTCCTAAAGGTGTTACCTGCTGCAAGAGCCCCCTCCAAGTAAGATCCTGAGGTACTTCCTGGGGTGCACAGGCAGAGGTATCACTAGCAGAAGGCGGGAGGTAGTGATGGCTTTGTATAAAACACTAGTGAGGCCTCACCTAGCGTTCTGTGTGCAATTCTGGAGGGCACACCTTCAGAAGGACACTGACAAGGTGGAGGCAGTCCAGAGAAGGGCGACTAAGATGGTACAAGGCTTGCAACAGAAAACATATGAGGAGAGATCAAAGGACCTTAATATGTACTCACTGGAGGAGGAAGGAGCAGGGGGACATGATAGAAACCTTCAAGTATCTTAAGGGCATAAACAAGGTGCAGGGGGGACATCTTCCAATATAAGGGAAGAACAAGGGGGAATGATACGAAATTGGCAGGTGGTAGGTTAAGTGGAAATGTGTGGAAGTTCTTCGCAGAGAGGGTGGTGAACACATGGAACAGTCTGCCATAGGAGGTGGTGGGAACGAGCACAGTGGAGGGATTTAAACATGCCTGGGACAGGCATTAGGGAACCACAGAGGTTTATTTATTTTTATTTTATTTAAACTTTTGCTTTCTAGTTAAGTGTATGAGCCGAAGCCCTTTTTCATGCACAGCCTGGGGCTAAAGCCACTAGTGTTAGAGATAATAAAACAGCCATAAATATAAATGACATAAATACATATAGTACATTACAATTTGAAGCACATACTTAATGACAAAGATCAAACAAAACACGTATAGCACATTTATTCACAATAAAATTGTTTAAGATCTATTTTAAAGAAAGCATGACTAATCCCTTCTTGTAGCATTTTTGGAAGAGTATTCCAACATCTAGCTGCACATACACTAAAAGCATGACCCCCATACTAGTCCTAATCTTAGAGATAACTAGAGAAAAATTATTTTTAAGTTCTCAAGGATCTAATCTCTATTTTGTGTTCAAACAGTGAAAATAAAGAAGACATAACTCCTTGTCACGAGGTTTTGTCGACTAAAAACAATAAGCTATATTCACAGCTAAATCCAGGCTGCAGCCAGATGGGATGGAGTGGTGAAGAGCCACTGACCAGATAGGGTCAGAGACTGCAAACAAGTGCAAGGCTTTGCTGGCAGAGTGGATGGGCCTGTCGGTCCTTATCTGCCGACTATGTCTAGGTTTCCTGTAGGGAAGACAGACCTCGATGTGTAGGTAGGTGTCCTGCACATCTATATAGCAGATCCAGTCTCCCTTCTGGAGCAAAAAGTAACAGGCCTGGGAGGGCGACCATCCTGAACTTTTTGTACTGGATGTAGTACAGGTTTAAGTTCAGGATGGGCCTCAGAAGTCCCCTGTGGACTTCAAAAGGAGGAAGAAGAGGGAACAGAGCCCCGCATTCCAGTGATCCTCAAGAACAGGTTATATGGCTTTTTTCTGCAGCAGTGTAAGAATCTCCTCCAGCAGTATGTGGCCTGAAGGGTAAATAGAAGGCCTTTGGAGGGAGATCCAGGGGCATCTCCAAAAATTCTATAGCATGTGCATGTTACATTAGTTGCAGTACCCAGGTGTCAGTTGTGATCTCCCACCACTCAGCCAGATGGGGGGGAGAAACTACCCACCACCACCACCTCCTGGGAAACCAGATGGAGGGGGTCTGACAAGGAGTCAGGAGGAGGTGAAGCATGCGGCCAGGGCTGCTCCTCCATCCCTAGATGTTTTCCCTGTGGTGGAGGAGGGGGTAGGCAGGGCCATTCCTGATTTACACTTGCTGGACTGTCTGGTGCCATACCTGTGACCATGGGCAGCACTCTAAAAGGGCATCCTCTGCCCATGCTCCTGGTGGGTGTGGCAGAGGAAGTGAACAGATCTCAGAATTCTCCCCAAGGCTTGTAGGTCATTAAAGATATCATGCATGTCCACCACGGAGAGCCTGTAGTCTGAAGGGAGCATTTGGATGGACTGTTGGACGTCAGTAGCAAAACCTGACATCCTGAGCCAAGAGTACCTCCTCAAGCAAACTCCCACTGCAGAGACTATAGCTAAGCATCCAGGGCACCACAGGCAGCCCGTAAGTAGTGTTTGCCCATGTCCACACCTGACTGGAAGGTCTTGAGCATTTCCTGTTTTGGGGGATCCTCTGGAAGGGACTGGGCTGTAGTCCTGGCTGCTTTTCAGAGGCCATTCTGGAATCTGAGCATATGGCCTACGTAATTAATGATCCTCGGATAGCCAACGTGGAAGAGGCAAATACATTTTTGTTCACAAGGTCCAACGTTCTGGACTCCTTGTCCAAAGGTAGAGAGCTGAGGTTCTGGGGCCTCTTGGACCCATCATGAGCTGCACTGATAACCATTGAATCCACCTGTGGGGACCCGGCAAAAAAGGCTTCCCAGAGGGAACCGATACAGCTTTATGCTTTCTGGGTATTGGAGGAATCAGGTTAGGTCTGTACCAAGCAGCCATAGTGGCATCCCTCGCATGCACTTATAGGAGGAATGATGAGGGAAATCAGGCAGGTCCAGGTAGTCAGCCAGGTTTTGCCGGGTCACATCCAACTCCTCAGCATCAAACGTCACAGCAGTCTGCAGTTGCCACATCACTGAAATGAAGGAGAGGTGGGGGGTGACTGCAGGGTGCATTGGAGGAGTCCCTGGCCAAACCCCCCAAAAAAAAAAAAAACAGAAGAGGTGCTAGAGGGACTCCGGGCCCAGACATCCTCATTTTTCTAATCTTCCTCATCAGGCAGAATGAAATCAGTCATCCCCCGTCTCAGAGAACGACACCAAAGACATCCACGACCAAGAAACGGCAGGCCACAACAATGTATGGTATGACAGCACTTAAGACAGTCGAGAGTGCCCTGCCAGCAATGGGCCCAGAGATGGGGCAACCCTCTCCATGAAGTCCCAAACAGAGGAACACAGGGCCAGGACATTGGTCAACATCAGCAAGCTGCCTTGTGGCAGTGATGAGGGGGTATTAAGGCCCTGGCATTGGAGTGGAGGGCTGAAGCAGTGATGGGATGGAAGAAGGCTGAGGCACCAACTGAGGGACCTGCAACCAATACGTCACAGCAGTGGTCAGGGCAGCCGGCTGAAGGGGCCTAAAGCCCAATGACTGACCATAGCCGGCCATCACTGGGTCGGTGCAGCTCCCTGACTGCAGCCCCTGAGAAGGAGGGGGAACACTCGGTGGAGGCAGAGGTAAAACTAAGGGGCCACACTGCCAGAGTGTTCCCTCCCCAGATAGGAAAGGGCGAAGGAAGCAGTAGGTATTTGTGACAGGGTGGAATAGGACCCTATCCAAGTCGTTAGAGAAAGTGTTTAAATGCAAGATCTGTTCATTCCTTTCCTCTTATCTGTCTGCACAACCAAATTTTCCTGTGAGATCTAGCATTTGATCACCCAGACAGTCTCGCAATTCTTTGCCTCTCACTGTCCCTCAGTTTCCTTTGCTGTCTGTCTTTTTTCCTCCCTTGTATATCTGCCGATATAAAAATATATGCAGTTCATTATGTGGAAGTGTAACTGATATTGGGATCCCTTTGTTTAGAAATTAAACAGTATTACTGTTGAATTGTATATAATTAGTTGCAGATGATTGCAAAAAAACTATTGGAAACTCAAGGTTACCCACGTGCAATTTTTAAGCCTTTTGCAGAAGAGCTGTGGAGAAGAGGCCTCAGTTCTGAGACATCGTGTTCCTGCCAGCACCTGCCTGAAATATCCTAGAACATTAAGAAAAACAGGATGTTTAAGAAGGGGGGTTGCAAGGACTTGTAAAGACAGAGCTGCAATTGCTTGCAAGAAAAAAAGGACACAGATTGAAGGAAAACTGATGGATGTTCTCCATTTTATTTTGCCTTTGTAAATAGTTATACTGAACAAATTGCATTTTTTTAGGTTACTGCTAGTGTAAATATTTTTGGTGAATTCTACAACTGCTCCTGGTTTTCCTATGCTTCCTGACCTGTGCCTCAGATGGTGTCAGCCTAAGTGGGATTTACACCATGCATACTCCAAGCCAGGAGTTGTGTGTGGATACTGGACCTAGCACCAGGGAAGCAGAGAGAAAGGTATGGATTCTGCAGCAGCAAGACCAGGAATGGTTACCAGGGGAATAGCAGCCAAACTAGAAGAGACAGAAGTCCAAGCTGATATTGTACAGCCAACACAAGTTATTAGAGGGAAAAAAAAAAGGCAGTGACAGAACCTGAAAGCCTGATTAACTTTTTCAAATGGTGCTATACAACAAAGACTGAAGCAGAGATAAAGAGATTCAACGTTTAGCAGCACAGAGGAGAGAAGAGATGGAGCAACAGGAGCTGCGATGGCAAGATGCCTTGCAAGCTATCAAAGGCAGAGCACAGATCCAGACAAGCACGAAACACAAGCAACTTAAAAGCCATTAAACTTACAAAGTTGCATCTCTCAGATGATATTAAGGCATACCTGACAACTTTTGTAAGAGTTGCCACAGCCTGCCAATGGCCAAAGCAGTAATGGACAATCAGACTGGTACCCTACCCGACAGGGAAAGTTCAACTTGCCTCAGCAATATGGACATTGCACAATCAGAAAACTATGATTGGTGAAAAGTGAAATCCTGAAAAGGTATGACATCTCTGGAGAGACCTACAGGCAGAGATTTCGATCTCGGAGGTACAACTCCATCGACAATCCTCACGAAGCCTTCACCCAACTCTGAGAACTCCTGAAAAAATGGTTCCAACCAGAGGGCAAAACAGTACCACAGATAGACACATTTGCAATGGAGCAATTCATCAACATCCTGCCTATAGATGTGCAGCATAGGGTAAAGGAACACCAACCAGAGAGCAAGGAAAAGGTTGTTTCTTTGTCCGAGCACTACCAAATGACCAGACACCACAGAAGCGAGGTAACAGCCAAGCACTGGTAAGACACTCTTTCCCCCCCCTATTTAAACTCCAAGCCTGATAAGTCTGGTGAGGGTAACAAATCTGGCCCCAAAGACGTTATTTGCTACAACTGTAATAAGCCAGGCCATATTGCAAGAAACTGCCGTAGTATGAAGAGTGACACTGGAACAGGTTTGTCCATGGCATATCGGGTGCAAGTACTTAACAGATGTGAAGGTAGGGGATAAGACTGTACAGGGACTCTGATTTGGGAAGCAGACAGACCCTAATGCATGTTGAAATGCTGGGAAAACACTGTGCAAAAGGACCAGGTACTGGTGTCATCTGCATCCACAGGGACACTAGATTCTATCCCACCACCTAATTGACTGACCATTAAGGGTGTGTCGCACCAAATGAAGGTGGAGGTAGTACCCTAAGTTACCTGTATCTGTCATTATTGGAAATGACTTTCCAGGATTTACTGAGTTAATCTAAGAGGGAGTAAATTCTGATGTTTCAGGAGCTGTGATGACAAGAGCTCAGGCAAAGAAAATCTCAGATGGTGGGGACACTTTTCTATTCAGTGATTTCGATTTGGACTTGTTTGAGCACAGCTCCAAGATACAGAAATCCAGGAAAGAATGACGATGCCTGAAGAAACTGTGGCAACAAATGATTGATGGACATAAAGGGTTAAAACATGAAAATTCTGAAGCTAAACTGATAGCTTGTTCTGAAAGAAAATCACAATCAGTTAACAAGGTTTCTCTCCAGGGTTATTTTAAGCAGCTGGGGGTGAAACCAAAACAGGGTGGACCAAGGTTTAAAAAATGTAATGGGTTACTGTACAGAGTTAGGGTTAAACCCCAGACACAGGAACAGACAGAACAATTGGTTATACTACAGAAGTATAAAACATTTGTTACAGATAGCACATGATAGTCCTATGGCTGGTCACTCAGGGAGGGATCACACACTTGCCAGATCGCTGTATAGATTTTACTGGCCTGGAATTCATGAAGATGTTGCTACCTATTGTAATTCTTGTGCTAAGTGTCAGAAAGTAGCCCCAGTCACTAGAAAAGACAAGGTGCCACTGGTGCCCCTACCCTTGACAGATGTGGTGTGCTTGATTGTTTAGACAAAAGTTAAAAGGGCAACAGATTTATCCTGGTAGTGTGCAACTATGCTACCTGATACACAGAAGCAGTTCCAATGCGTACTGTCACAGTTTCAAAAGTGGCAGAAGAAATTGCAAAACTTTTCAGCAGAATGGGCATACCTAAAGAAATTATTGCTGATCAGGGTAGTAATTGTGGTGCTGCATTACATGAGCTGTATAGAGTGCTAGGTATCACTGCCATAAGAACATCCCCGATAACCCTCAGACAGACAGTCTTGTTGAACGTTTTAACCAAACCCTAAAGAACATGTTAAAAAGGTTTGTAAAAGGGGGTGTTTGAACCTGCCTTGATTTCAGGAAACTTAATCAAGTATCAGAATTTGACAGTTATATGCCCAGAATAGATTTGGTGGACAGAATAGAGAATGCAAAGTATATCAGTACCCTCGATCTCACCAAGGGTTACTGGCAAATCCCTTTAGCTAAAGAATCCAGAGACAAAACTGCATTTGCTACTCCTGTTGAATTCTATCAGTTCACCACCATGTCCTTTGGTTTACATGGTGCACCAACAACATTCCACTGGTACATGGATGTAATTTTATCCCCTCACACTGGTTATTTAAATTTGTTGACCGGGTGAGCCCACTGAGACAACAGGGTCCCTTTTTCAGGGCGACCAGAATTAATTACAAGTGAAAGGAACATTAGCATACAAGAGACAAAGGTAGGGCAATTAATCACATTGTTTCATACATAAGGAGCATACAGTAGATAATAGAAAACAGGTAGCAGTAGAGAAGCCAAATATACAGAGTAGGTGTACAGGTGGCCTGCCACTAGTCAATGTAAAGGCAAACAGAAACAGGACAAAACAGGTCAAAACTCAGGAATACAAGGGCACCAACATTTCAAGTGCAACAGCACTGATTTACTACCAGCAAGTGAAATTTTAGGGCATTTTTAAATGAGTACCGAGTAGAGCAGGTTGTCACAGCTGAGGGTAGACTGTTCCAGAGTGGCAGGGCAGAGCTGGCAAAGGACCGGTCACCAGCTCGGGTTCATGTCCTAGAGATTTCCAGGTCGGGGTGGGCAGTAGACCTCAGGTCACGGTTAGCTGTCTTGAATAGAGATGTCCGTTTAGGCTAGTGGGGACAGCAGTTTGGCCGTTTTGAATGTCAGAGTGTAGGGTATGCAAGCCTGGCCTCAAGTGATGGCCAGCTCAGAGAGGTAAGAATATTGCAGTGGTGATCACTGGGATGGGCAGAAGCTGCAAAGTGGGCAATTTTGTGACAAAGGACTCTCAGAGTTTGTTGAGTTCAGGGCCCCGAAGAGGCTGTAATAAGGGAGCACCATAGAGAAGTACTGGAAGAATGGTACCAGTGGTGACTGCCATACGGGCTTCCCTGGAGAGGAATCCACCAAGTCTGTATAGAAGGCCAATTCTTTGGAGGATTTTGGTGGTTGCCTCAATGTGCGGGCTCAGGGTTAGCTCCTGATCCAGGTGTACTCACAAGATATTTTGTGGATGCACAGACCTCAAGTGTAGTCCCATTGGACGATGAGATCTGTAGGAGGTTTGATCTATTTGCCCCCAACTGTTTGGTACTGAAATGCATGACCTTATATTTATTGAGGTTCAGGACGAGTTTCATAACCACTAGCCACTTTTCCAACACTTTGAAGTCCATATTGAGGTTCTGGTTTAGTTGAATTAAGTCTTTCGAACTCCTATAGATAATAGCATCATCTGCATACAATTGGATGTTGGCCCCTCCGCATATGCTTTGGCATGCTGTTGATGAAGACAGTAAATAGCAGGGGTCCAATGATAGATCGTTGGGGGACTCCTTGGTGCACTGGCCTAATTAAGGAGGTCGTACCCTTCCATTTTACCAGCTGCTTTCTTCCACAGAGATAATGTTGAAACCAGGAGGAGGCAAGTGGATAGAGTCCTATTGTGCTATATACCTGGATGATGTCGTGGTATACAGTCCAGACTGGAAAAGCCACCTGGAACACCTAGGAGCAGTTATTCAAGCTATGAAAAATGCAGGTCTGACTATTAAGCCTACCAAATCTGCATTAGGCATGCAGGAAACCAGATATTTGGGCTATGTGTTGGGAAATGGAGAAGTTAAGCCACAGGTTTCTAAAATAGAAGCTGTAGCCAACAGCCCTGTTCCTAAAACAAATAAACAGGTCAGGTCATTTTTAGAGCTGGCTGGTTATTATTGGAGATTTGTTCCTAACTTTGCTGAGTTAGCTACTCCCTTCACTGTACTCACGAACAAACAGTACCCAATTAACGTGAAATGGACCTCAGAGTGTGATGAAGCTTTTCGAGCCATTAAGGCTGCATTATGTTCAGCTCCAGTTTTAAGAAGCCCAGATTTTGAGAAACCATTTTTGTTACAGATACAGAGTAGGTCTAGGTGCAGTCCTGAGTCAAAATGTGGATGAGATGGAACATCCTATTCTGTACATAAGTAGAAAGTTGCATGACCGAGAGAAAAGGTACTCCACCATTGAAAAGGAATGTTTAGCAGCAAAGTGGGCCATGGAGTCCCTTAAGTAATGTTTGCTAGGAACCGACATACTTATAACAGATCACAATCCTTTCTGTTGGCTTAACCAAATGAAAGAAAAATTCCAGAATCACAAGGTGGTACCTGGCCATTTAAATTCAAGGTGACACACAAATCTGGTCAAGAGAATAACAATGCTGATTTTCTATCAAGATATGGATCAGGAATTGAGGGTTCTGAAGGTTGAAAAACAAATGTATGGGTTTGAACTCTGTTTACTGTACTGTTATAAAAAAACATTCATGTGCTTAATTTCTGAAAGCAGCAAATGTTAGTACAGAATTAAAGTTTTGGAAACCTGTTTAATGAAGCAGGTTCTCTCTTAAAGAGGGGGTGTATGTGACTGGGTGGACTAGAACCCTATCCCAGTTGTTATGGAGAAAGTGTTTAAAATGCAAGGATCTGTTCATTCCTTTCCCATCTCTTATCTGTCTGGTTGCACAACCCAATTTTCTTGTGAGATCTAGGATTTGATCACAACAGTCTCACAATTCTTTGCCTCTCACTGTCCCTCAGTTTCCCTTGCTGCCCGTCTTTTCTCCCTTGCATATCTGCGGATATAAAAATATATGCAAATCATTATGTGGAAATGTAACAGAGATTGGGACCCCTTTGTTTAGAAATTATACAGTGTTACTGTTGAAATGTATATTATAGTTTGAGATGATTGCAAAAAGCTATTGGAAACTCAAGAGGTTACCCAAGTGCAATTTTTAAGCCTTTTGCATAAGAGCTGTGGAGAAGGGACATCAGTTCTTAGACACTGTTCCTGCCAGCACCTGCCTGAAATATACTAGAACATTTTAGATAAGACAGGATACTTGTCAAGAAGGGTTTGCAAGGACTTATAAAAAGAGAGCAGCAATTGCTTGCAAGAAAAATGGATACAGAGATTGAAGGAAAACGGATGAATGTTCTCTTTTATTTTGCCTTTGTAAATAGTTATACTGAACAAGTTACTTTTTTTTTTTTGTTACTGCTAGTATAAATAAATATTTCTGGTGAATTCTACTACTGCTCCTGGTTTTCCTATGCTTCCTGACCTGTGCCTTAATGACAGTACTGTCTGTGGGAGAAAAAGGAGGCCCGCCAACAACTAACCAATGCCGGGCGGAGGAGCTCCAGTGTGAAAAGTTGCCAAGGCTGACCCTGTAGCAAAGAGCATGTGGGTTGCATCAGGAGTTGCCACTGGACTGGCCAACGACCGTGTAATGATCAGCGCTGGAAGTGGCTACCAAGAACGCTCCTGAGATGGTCTGTCTTTGTCCTGGTAGCAATGTTTCCTTGCCAATTAGTCCAGAGCTTTGGTGGCATGAGAGCTCATGCACGGGGATGAGGAAGAGGAAGAGATCCTAGCTTGAAACTCTCTTTTCATGATGGCGAACTTCTGCTCTATCAGGAAGGATTCCAAGATTTTCTGGCAACGCTGCTGGGTAGCTTGATTGAAGCTGTGGCAGATCTCACAAGCCTTAACATCATGGTTCGTACAGAGACAGCAGATACAGGGTTCATGGTAGTCTGACGATCTTCTGTCCACAGCTGCAGCACTAAATAAGATAGTCAGCATCAGCTGGCATAAATGGGAGAAGCAAGGGAATCACTTTAGGAAGTAAAATGATCATAGAAGTAGGGTGAGAAAAAGCAAAAAACCTAAGAAAAACGTCGGTCTACTGAAGTGGCGGTGGTCCGTGGAGTCTGAAGTGCGATGTTGATGGTAGGAAAAGAACAGAGGAGGGCATGGGGCTGCCCACAGATATATAGGGATGACATCATGTGACGTCACAATGAGTGGCCCCAGATACACTGCGAGCAAAAATATTTCCATGTGGTCCTGGTGCCTGACAGCTGTCGCTCCAAAGGCATGACCTGCTGCAATAGGACAGAGTAGGATCTGCCATGACAGTATAGGCAGGGCCAAATGGGACAAAATCCTACCAAAACTTCCCAAGGCAGTGAGATTGGAAGGAGAAGCGTTTTGGTGTTACAAAGCACTGGAGATAGCGGAAATGGTCTCACCTTTTTGAAAGTATGGCATGGGCACCAGGAGGCAGGTTTGCAGCTTGGGAAGCTTGAAGGCCGAGGTCTCTTGGAACCATGTCCAGTCTCTCTTGAATGAGCACAGCCTGAATGGGCACAGGGCCTTCAAAAAGAGCCTCTATCCCTTCCCGGAAGTTTAGGGTTCAAAGTATGCCGGGACCCTAGTCATTTTCTGGACTTTAAATCCCTCAATGCATTTTCTACATCATTGCCAAAAAACTGCTTTACTCTAATGGGGGCATATACACAGACTGTTGTGTGTCAAAGGCAAAACCAGCCACCCTTAGCCAAGAATGGAGGTGAAGGCATATTTCATGGGCAGCAACCTCTATTTTTACTTTCAATCACAAGAGTGCAGCGCGCAACTGATAGCACAACTGGCACGGTATTCTGGGTAGCCTGCGTTCAAGTTCTAGCTAAGGCACTTTTATCTCTTCCGTTTGAGCATCTTTTTTGTTTTTCGTTTTATTTTTGCATTTTGCAAGTAAAACTTACAATATACACATACACAGAGGGATAATTATGTTACCATCAATATTCCTTCTCTTAACAAGGCTCAATAAGGACACCCTCTCATTTGATACAACATCGGGGGGCAGGGGGGAAGAGACCATTACAGTACATCAGAATTTAATCCCAAAGTGGCAGCCAAGGAAGGACAAAGGGGAATCAGGTATACAACATTTTCTTAAAATTACCCTTTCATCAAAGTGACATGAAAGTCAATAGATTCCCCCAAAGTCGACTATATATCTGGGTAAACAAACTACCCAAGCTCTCAATAAACCAATATCTAAAGTTAGTGGTCAGTAAGAACCCCACATATCTAGATGTGAAGTTATAAGTAGTCCCTTAATATGCAGAATAAATAAATACAATAAAGGCTCCCAAACAGATTAAAGATCTAAACACTTACTAGACCAGAAAAGTACAGCAATTAAACAACTGTTAGTACAAACAGTTACTAATAAAGATTATACAATGGCAATAAAATTTCCTGGACTATGACTGGTCAGTGTGTGCCTGAGACAGTGATATTACACAATAGCAGCACTGTGTTTATTTTTTTGAAGGATTATATGGATTTTTTTTTCTGAAACAAAGATACTGCCTCACTAAAAATATACTAAAAACATTTTTATTTTTGTTTTGTATAACATCGAGCCATTGTATAATTGCAATAAGACACTCCAAGGTGTGTGTTATCGTGTAATAACGTCACTCCTAGGGTGGTGGAAGCACTCAGCTTTGCGGTTCAGCCCACCCCAGGAGTGACGTTATTACACGATAACACACACCCTGGAGTGCCTTATTGCTTAAGTAAACTCCCCTGATTAGTTAAAAGTCCAGATGCCCAGTCCCATTAACTAAAAGTCCACGGATACATTTTCAATGTTTATGCCACTCTCATTAAAGTCCAACGATAGTGTCAAACTCCCAAGCTTTTGTTAAAAATAAGCAGTTAGGCAGCTATAAAGGAAGTAAAGAAACCCAGAAGTTTTTTTTCTCAGTTTTCCAACAATATAAAAGTACTTGCTGAACTCTCTCAGTCATCTGACAAGGTTTCAGCTTCTAATCCTTCGGTCTTCCCGTCCTCTATATGATGAATCAGTTTATCTGCTTCTTTAGGGTCATTAAATAAATACTGTTGGCCATTCCACACCAGACGGGGCTTAGCCGGGCACAGAAGTTGGTGTTGCATTTTTAGTTGTTGCAGACGATTCCTCATTCCATCAAATGCTCGTCATCGTTGTCTGGTGCTGAATCAAAGATTGTGAAAAAGCAGCAATGTAGCCTCCCTATATTTCAAACTCCTATGCTTTCTCGCCATTGCCAGCTCTCTGTCCCGGTCCCCAATACCTGTAAACACTACCATAAAGGTTTGGGGAGTAAGTCATCAGAGCCACTCGCCAATGAGTAGAGAGGTAGGCTTTTTCAACTGATAACAGGGGATCAGCATCAGACATGCCTAATATTCTTGGCAGGAAAGTACGGACAAACAAGAGGCAATCCTTCCCCTCCACCTCCTCAGTCAGCCCCAGTACCCTGATATTTCTCTCTCTCTTGCCTGGTTCTCAACTGTTTCAAAGAGTTGTCTCAACATAGCAGTCTCCTTTATTAAAGTAGCAGTAGTGTCCACAGTCTTCAAAACAAAGACCTCTGAGCACTGGACAGTCTTTTCACACTGGTTCAGTAGAGTTTCAAGTACAGCAACCTTTGAGGTAAATGTATTAAATTTCTTGTCCAAGTCTTGCACCGTTTTCACAAGTTGCTGTAAAGTAGCGCTAACAGAATTCAGGGTCCCTTCCATGCTCTGTGAGTTGCCCGAGCCCATGGCTTCAACGTCTTGAACAGGCCACTCCCTCTGCTGCGACATCTTAGATGTAAAAAAAAGTCTGGTGACGTTTTATAAGCCCCTCTAGATTTTTTCATGCTGTAGGGTTCAACTAACTGAACAGCCAGTTTACAAATCATGTCGTTAGGAGAGCAAAACCAACAATTTTATGAGTTTTAATATAAGCGTCTCTCAGGAGCTCAAAGTATTTGCTGCTTCCTTGTCAGTTGCTCCACAGTGCCCCCTGAGCATGTTTTTATTATAGCCTATTTTCCTGAGGCAGCCAGCTGGAGGAAGAGAGAGTTCTCCAAGATAGTAAAAATGTGAGAACTGCCGGCCGGTGGCGTGGAGGGCTGAGGCATCATGCCTTGTCTCCTGCCATGCCAGCAACCCACATTTGTGGTGAGAGCAGGTCACCGGGGGTCTGCTGGGGTGGGAGGATTGAGGATCTGGACAGCTCTCCATTCCTGGGGAGGGAGGGACACTGAGTCCGGTGCATGTCTGACACCTAGCAGCGCTAGTTGTTGGAACACCCGGATCCCACAACAGATAAAATGTGGGCCAAGCAGTCGGCTGGCATGTTGTGGGGTGGAAGCACACACAGCTCAGCCATTGCCAACACCCACTGCTCCAGCTCCGGGAGGCAAGGGGAGAAAAACCGGGGGACAAAATGTCCTGGACAGCTGGATGACAGCCAACCCCCACAGGCGCCACTCCCATAAATAGCAGCAGCTCCAGAACCAGATCCGTGTTGGCAGGTTAAGGGATTCCCCACCACCCTGCCATGGGGGGTAAGCTGTGGGAGAAGAAAGGAGGTGCACTGCAAGCGGGGAGTACGGGGCTGGGGGGGGGAGGTGTCAGTGAGATACAGTGCCAGCCAGGATGGGAGAAGATATAAGAAAAATTAGAGAATTAACCCATGATATGAACAGAGGGAAGGGCACTTCAGCCTTGTAATGGAACGAGTGAAGAGGTTTCATCTGAACTTGATTTAAACTTGGTATGATGTAGCACATAGCTAAAGTTATGTACTGGTAATGCAGCATTTTAAGTAGGTCTGAAAAAGCAGCATCGTGCTACCGAACATTACACAGATGTACCATGCAATATAAAGAGCAATAAAAATCAGAAGACATGTGCCTGCCCCTGGAGATCCCACTTTCTTTTTGGAACAAATGCACTAAGGAAATCTATATCTGGAATTATAAACACTCTAGAGCTGCCCGCTGCCTATTGTGCTTCCCTAAAGAGGTGGGTGGTTTAGCTTTCCCAAACCTACCCTTGTACTATCTGGCAGCGCAAATGACAGCTATTTTTAATTAGGAAAAGCAGAGAGAATCCTCTTGATGGTATAAAATAGAAAATGTAGGCGGGTGAGGAAGACCATTGTTTATCTTGGCCCTGACCTCTCTTATCCCAGTATATAGGAAGAATACTGGAAACTGGTTGGTTAGACATGGGCTGTACATGTTGACTAAAGTTGAGAGACTGCTGGCCACCCACTCTGGGACGGGACTGGTCTCCTTAAGATGATATCCCAACTTCTTCCCCCCACATTAGACCGGTATATGCAAGGTGAGAGGGAATAAGATTTGTTCAGCTGGTGGAAAATGGCTGATTTAGCACCTTTTTTTTTTTTTTTTTATTACACTTTTTGGAGCTGCCTGGAACCTCAGCCAAGTCACGGTCCCTCACTCCCCCCTCCACATCAGACGCACCCCTTTGATACATCTGGCTTACCCCCCACAGCGGGGTTGCAGTACCGGCACGGTGCCGCAGATGGGATAGGTTGCAGGGGCCCGTCCTGGAGGCTGACTGAAGCAGAGGGCTGGCTTCTTCTAGGATGCTTGAGAGCTTTTTCACCCCTGTAGGCGGAGATGTGCAATCATGCCAGTGACCGCCCCACCCCCCCCAGCATCATTCTGTTGCCGGTCGCTGTGGTACCCTCTGCCTCCGCCAGGGGTCCAAGCACCAGTCACACACCCCTCCCTCACCCTGGAGAAGGAGAGCAGTCCTAGGGACACTCTAGCCTTCTCCCCCCAGCTAGTTCTCAAGCGTCCCAGGTCCATTCCTGAACCTGGGTCGCCGGCATCGCAAGCGGAAATTTAACCACTGTGCTGATGGGCTGGCCTGATGCATCACCTTTCAAATAGCTAAGGAAAAGTTTGGGTGGTCCAACACTGAATTTCTTAGATATATGCAAGTGGGGCATTTTATAAATTCTGCAGATCGCATTGTGAGGTTGACCAGACCATAAACAGAGTGGGAAAATTATCTCTACAGGGTGGTGACAATAGCAAGTTCTGGTAAACATATTTCAGGCATGTATAATCTACTTGCTAGAACAGCTGGGGACTCACTGCTTTCCTATAAGCAGACCTGGGAGAGGGAGGAAATTGTGACCATCAGTGATTCTGATTGGTTGCACAGGCTGAAATGGGGATAGAAGACATCTGCCCCAGTGTGGTGGAGTTCTTTTGGAAAGTTTTGGTACAAAACTTTTACGCCCAGACTATTACAAACATAGTTCCACAAGGTTGGATGCTTGCTGGAGAGGATGCAGTCACACAGGAAATCACTGGCACATTTTTTTGGTTGCCCCATTACTGGAATTCTGGAAAAGTCTGTAGACAGCTGTATTAGCCATCATGGGGATAAATATTACGTCGACTTTCACAGATTGGAGTTTAGGGATCCCAACAGCCACGCACCAAAAATTGAGCTGCACGTAGTGCTACATTTTTAATTGCAGTGGCTTTAAAATGCATCATGGTGCACTGGCTTCAGCGGGAGCCGCCATGTTGGGAGAGTGGGTTGGGAGAGTCAAATAGGTGGTACAGATGAAGGCCTTGACAGCCAGGCTCCATCTTCATTTTGAAAAACATGTGGCAGCAGGACAGGTTAGGAAGCATGGCTGTCAGAGAGGTGACAGTGATGATTCTGCTCCTACACTGGCAGGTATTCAACGGTGGGCAATTCCAGTAGCAGTATTCTGACACCGTCTCAAGAAGGGAGCTAGCTGAGGTTTTTATTCCCCCCCCCCATGGCCTCTATATGTATACACCTTCCAGGAAACCGCCTAGTTGATGTACAAAGCTGTAAACTTTTGTTATAAATCATAATTGTTGACATGAACACGATGGATAACTGGAGGACGGGATAGACATGCAGCAAGAAGTTAAAGAATGTTAGTCCTTTGCCATTTTCTTTGATATTTTTTCTTTGGATTGTTAGTTATTCCTTTTTACAACAGTTTCACTTAAGGTTCAGGATACTAATTTTATAGTGTCTACAATTTGAGTAAACAGCCATATATACAAGTTTTATTATTCACGTGCAGTGGTGTCAAACTTCATAGACAATGGTCTACCAAAATTGTTAGTGTTTTATCCCAGGTAATGGATAACCATTTCCCTTGCCTGGTGAGGGATCACATAATATACAGTGTGAATATTATATTGCAGTGAGCCATATAGTTGGACTCAAAAGGTTGCTGTGAAATAATTTTCTGTACACTTTTGTGATATGCTGTTGTACTACTGTGTGGAATAAAGCGGAGTTTAATAAAAAAAAATCTGAAGACATTTGCTGTGGAATGGAGTTCACCCAATACTTTCCTTGAGAAACAGTTACGCAAGAACTTACTGTAACAGTAGATCTTTGAGAACAGCTCTCGCAGCAGGCTATTACCATAAGGACTATGCTGTCAGGCATTAGGACCCCACAGAAAGCTTCTAGCTAGCAGTATTCAGCAGGGACCATCATAGATATCACGTCTGGTATGAAGGGCGCAGTCCAGCCTCAGTTCTCCCACTGGAAACCCTGGCAAAGAGGAACAGCATAAAGTAACCATGATGGATAAGTAGTCACCAGGGGGAATGGCAGGAGGGAAACCAGCACCTATTGCAAGAGCACCTCTTGAAGATCTACTGTTATGATAAGTTCTTATGTAACCATACAATCTTACTTCGAGGGGGCTCTTGCAGCAGGCTATTAGCATAAGGACCAAGTCCCAAGCAGTAAAAGTACTGACCCCAGTCAGTTGGGAGGAGGCAGAATGCAGTGCAGGGTTCTCAGGAGAAAAGGCCCCGAAGGAGAGAGATCCCAAAACCTGCCCTACGCCATGAGGCAACGTCCAAACTGTAGTGCTTAATGAAAGTGTGGGCAGAACTCCACGTGGCAGCTGAACAAATAGCAGCTGGCATTCTTCAGGGAAGCAAAAGAGGCAGCTATGCCCATGGTAGAATGGCCTTTAACCGGGCCCTGTAAAGACTTCGTGTACTTCTGATAACAGTAAACAATGCAGTTCAACCATTTAGACAAGCACTGCTTGGAAACAGAAGCCCCTTCTCTATTAGGGGTGAAAGAAAACTACTGATCAGATTTTCTAATGGTTCCAGTGCTATCCACATAGTAATGAAGCACCCTGTGGACATAAAGTAAGGCCTCCCCTCTACTGGAACACTCTGGATAATATACAGGCAGGTGGATGTCCTGATTCAAAGTACATTCAGATACCACCCTAGGCAAAAACTTAGGATTCATCCACAAGGACACCCTGCCCTTGTGGAAAACCAAATAAGGTTCTTTACACATCAGAGCCTGAAGCTTGGAAAACCTCAGAGCAGAAGTAATAGCAAGTATTAACAATGCTTTCCATGACAAAGCATAGCTTGCAACTTACAGTTGGCTCAAAGAGAGGCAAAGTAAGTTTTTCCAAAACAAACAAAAGATCCCCGGGGGGAGATTGGATCTCTCATTGAGGCTTTAGATATAGGATACTCTGCAAAAATGTGCAGGAAAGATCCAACTAGGCAAGAGTCTTGCCCCCAACAGGTGTATGGTATGCAGAGCTGGCAGAAAGATGCACCTTAAGGGAAGAGTAACTCAGACCAGAGTCTGAAAGGTAAAGGTGATACTCTAGAATCAGATGTTCCGGACAGAAGAAAGGATCCAGACGTCCAGCGGTGGCCCACGGGCAGAACAGTTTCCATTTCATAGTGTAACTGGCCCTTGTGGAAGGCTTCCTAGTGGCCACTAGGATGTCAGCCACCGTGGAGGAAACCCCGAAACAGGCAACTAAGTTTGCAGGAGCCACCCATGAAGATGCAGGGATTTGAGATCAGGGTGGACCAATGTGCCCTGTTCCTATGAAAAGTAAGTCTGTGGACAGGGGCAGAGGAATCGGAGGCTCTGCTGCTAATTGCTGGAGCAGTGGAAACCATATCTCGAGTGGCCAGAAGGGAGCCATCAGGATCATGTCCGCTCCTTTGGACTGCAACTTGAGAAGGTCTCTGCAGCAATGGAAAGGGGGAGAAAGCATACAGAAACCTCCCTATCCAGGAGAGGGATAACTCGTCTCCCCAGAAAACTCCAGGCCCTGGACTGAGCGAGCAAAAACTGGGCAGTTTTGCATTGAATGGGGATGCAAAGAGAGCCAATTCTGGATGGCCCCACCTGTCAGAGATCTTAGACTACGGAGGGATGAAGTTCCCATTCATGTACCTTGGACTGAGACCTGCTTAGGCTGCCGGCCAAGGTGTTCTAAGCACCTGGAACATGTACATCCGACAGTACCATGTGATGCTCTATGGCCCAATACCAAACTCTTATGGCATCTCTGCAGAAGGGGGTAAGAATGCGTTCTCCCTTGCTTGTTTATGTAGAACACAATGGACATGTCTGTCTGGATCAATAGAGGGCCTGGAGCAGGTTTGTGTGAAAAGGCCTGCAGGGCATAATGAAATGCCAGCCATGGCCTGGTGGCGCGAAGGGTTGAGGCACTGGACGCCACACTGACAGCCCGGGTTTGGGAACGAGCCCGGGCCATCGGGGGTTGGTGGGGAGGGAGAGGATTGAGCATCTGGAGGCAGCTCTCCTCTCCCGGGAGTGGGGTTCATGTTTGGCACTTGACTGACCTCTGGCGGAAGTTGGAAGCATGGCAAGTGCAGAGCACACAGCAAGGGATGGCAGTGGTGACGCCATTACGTCAAGGTGTATGCCACTCCCACAGAATTTATTCCAAAATGAGTGCGCACTAGGATGTGGTGCTCAAGAACCAACAAGTGTAGTAAGCGATAAAGGTTCGGGCGCACACCAACTCATGAGAGGAACGCATAAAATCATAAGTTAAAATTTATTACACCAAACGAGACAGAACATCTTGCCTGACATGTTTCAGATTGACTGCTAATCCTTTTCCAAAGGCACAGAACAAGGGAATATACTCTCCAGGCTCCAGGACGACAGAGCACAGGAGCAGACCCCTCATAGCTCGCACCTGACTAATCTTCCAGTTCCAGACATGAACTTAATTGTTTGGGGTGTAGCAGACCCACCTCGTCCCCGCCCAGGGGAAAGAACCGCAGCACCATGGGGTGAACAGGAAGGTCCAGGCAAGGTGGCAGAAGCAGGGGTAGAGTCCACTGGTGCTCCCAATGAAGCAGAGCTTAGAGAGATGTGGGCGGATAAAATGATTTCCAAAAAAAAAAGAGAATTGCCAGCATCTCCAAAACATTGATGTGGATATGCTGTTCCTATGGGGACCAAGTCCCTTGGGTCTGACGGTTCCACCAGATGGGCAACCCAGCACTGGCCCAACGTGTCTGTAGTCAGGATCTGGCAAAGCGATTCAGACCAGAGGGAGACACCTTTGGAAAAGTTGGAAGGATCCTGCCACCATGCCAATGTCTGTCACACAGAGTTGAAGAATAAGATCATCTATTCCAAATTGTCCGTATGTTGATTCTATTGTACATGGAGGTTCCATTGTGATACCCTCATGTGAAGGTGTGCCAAAGGAACTGTAGGGATGGCCGCCGCCATGTGTCTCAACAGCTGTATGAAGGACCTGGCTGGGGCTTGGCAAGATGAAAACACCAGTCACGTGTCTGCTTGCAGGCAGTCTGCCCTGTCTGGGGGCAGAAAGGCTTGGCCTTGTGCTGTGTCCAAGATAGCCCCTATGTACCAAAGCCTTTGACTTGGCCAAGGGGAGGATTTGGGCAGACAGTGATCCCCAGGTTCTGAAACAGAATGAAAGTGGCCTCCATGGTGCTGATTAGGTGATCCCTGGTGGGAGCAGTCAGAAGCCAGTCATCTAGATAAGGGTAGACGTAATGGCAGTTTCTCCTTAAGGCTACAGCCACCACTATGAGGCATTTCATAAAGACTTGGGGAGCTGAGAACAGTCCTAATGACAGAGCCTGAAACTGGTAGTGGTTTCCTTAAAGTGGAAGCGCAGAAACCTCCTGTGGGGTGGACAGACCAGGATCTGCAAATAGGCACCCTGCATGTCTAGTGAAAAAAGCCAGACTTCCCTGAGGGAGAGGAAGAAGGCCAGGCAAGGTGACCATCCTGAAATGCTTGTACTCAGGCAACTGAGGTCTAGGATAGGACACAGGTCTCCGGTTTTCTTTGGAACCAGGAAAAAATGAGAATAGAATCGTTCCCCTCCGTGCCAGAGACACAGGCACTATGGCCTGTTTTTGCAATAACCTTGGCATGTCTTCTTTGATGAGGGTGATTTAGGGTAATGGAAAGGTTGTCCGGGGGCATCTCCAAGAATTCTAATATGTGCCCTTTTTCCAGCAACTGGAGAACCCACTGGTCTAAAGTCATCTTCAGCCACCCATCAAGAAACCTGGAAAATTGACCCCCCACCCCACTGCCTGCCCCAGTATCGCTGCTGGGGGTGGGGGGTCTAGTAAGGAGTCATGCAGAGGAGCCGGGTCTGGCAGGATGGCCTGGGAGATTCTGGGGGCTCTAGGGGCTGAACCTCCGGGGGCCTGAGTGGTGGCCTTATGCTTGAAGGCATTCCCCCCTTTGCTGCCTACCCTTGTGTTGATGGCTAGCCTGCCGGTGAAACGACTGACGCTGAGTGGATTTCTGCTGAGGATGGTACATTGTCTGCACTGAGGCGTGCTGTGCCAGACTCGATGGTGAGTGACTGTACCCAGTAATCTTGCCGAAAAGAATGGGTTCCCAGAAAGGGGCGTCCGCGATTTTTGACTGAACATCAGGGGCAAAGCCTGAGACCTTGAGCCAGGAGTAGTGTCATATGCAGACTCCAGTAGCCACTGCCCTGCCAGTGCAGTCTGCAGGGTTGTAAGCTGCTCTGAGAACAATGAGTGCCTATTTCCAAGCCCGACTCAAGGTCATGCATCAGCTCGGCCTTGCTAATGTTGTCAGGCTGAGCATGGACCATTTCCAAAGCCTTTTCCCACAATGTGTTCTGGTACTAGACCATGTGGGTTAAAAAGTTCAAGGAATGTACATTTCCAGTGGCCGATGCAAAGACCTTCTTGTCATCTTGGTCCATTTGTTTGGAGTCTTGTCAGGAGGCTGGCCATTAAGGTGCCGTGGCTGCTTAGAGTGATCATAGGCAGTGGCACTAACTACTAAATCGGCTTCGGGGTGCTCTCCGTAAAAGAGCTTCTCCTAGGGAGAGGTATACAGGTGATTTGCCTTCTTGGACATCGCCGGAGCCAATCAAGGATGCTTCCAGGTAACCCTATTAACATCTTTGAAAGCATCAATAAGGGGAGGAACTACCAAGGGCAGTGACTTCTTCCAGACAAAAAGGGCCAGACAGCATCGCTCTGGATGTAATTCCTCCATGTCCCAAACCATTATGGTTCGGATGTGCCACATGACATTTACGAACGTAGGATCATCTGGAAGTGACCTAGGGTCGTGTCTGGGTTCCTCCAGTTCTGAAGGAACAAAAGAGTCCTCTGACTTCTCCAAAGAGGAGGAGGAATGTCTCCCAGATTCATCAGATTCTGAAGAAGGCATACGCCAGTGCTTACATCTGTGAGTTTTGGGATGCGAGTCACCAGCCCCACCCAGATGTGGGGAAGGCTTTGGGGTCTCCTTAGGGGTCGCCCTGGGCTCATCTGGGTGTGGAGGAGGGTCTCTAAGAGGAGAAGCAAGTCTCCTCGGCACTTCTTTAGCCTTAAGGAAGTCACACCAGGCCTTACACAGAGCGTTGTAATCTCTGCAGGCGGATTCTGAGGTGTGGCAGGAGTGTCTGGGGAGTAGGCGCTGAAGGACCTGGCATCGCTCCCGAGGGAAGTGGCAACCTGGGCGTCAGTCTCTGAGGGGCCAGGTTTTCAAGTGTCAGGTCAGGAAACAAGGGTGTATCCAGCATTGGATCAACTGGAGTCGGTACACCGGATGTCAGTCCCTCGGGCATCAGTGACTGAGGGATGGGTGACAGAGGAGGCGGTGTTGCCGGGGTCAGCGCCAGGAGACCAGCGTTGAACTTACAGGCATGGACTGGCACTTGTCTGGGGAAACAGGCAGGGCCAGCTTTGAAACAGAAGCCTGTACAAGGGAGCTTGCTCCTAAGCAGGGCAGAGGCGTCACTCGCTCAGAGGAGGTGGACGCCATGTCCCTGGCATTGCTGAGTGACGTCTGACCCTGGAGTCAGGACTGATTTAGACACCTTGACCAGGGGGATGGGCAAAGACCTGCTGCCCGAAGAACCAGTCAAGCCACCTGGCTGAGGTCCTGCTGGAGGATGGGCCTGAGCTTTAGGGGCTGAGAGGCGGAGAATGAAGTCCCCGAACCCCGATGAATCCCCACCTGAAACAGATGAGGGCAGGAGGTTTCACCAATGGGAGGCCAAAAGGAGTAAGGCTGCCTGGGAAGAAGATTACAGCCTCCCGGGCAGGACAACCCCTGGCCGGTCGCAGACTTAACCAGAGACCGGGAGCAGGAAGCTGACAGGGGCCTATCCCTGTGTTTGTCCCGGTGCTTATGCTGGCCACTGGGTTTCTTTTGTGAAGATGTGGAGCCCCCCGAGGCCAGAAAGTAGAGGTACTCTTTCCCAGTTCCTTCTCCATCACATTTAGCTGTTTCTGTAGCAAGAAGGCCTTAGGGCTGCTGGCAGTGGGTCTTGGTGTGCTGGTTGTCATCCTGGCAATGCTGGCAGACCTCTGCATCATTGTCTGGGCCTAGGCAAAGCAGGCAAGTTGCGTGGCCATCCTTATGAGGATGCTGTTTGCCACAGGTACACTTGGTTCGACACCACTCCTTAGATGAGAATGGATAAGAAGACATGCAATCATTTTTCAATAAGTTTTACACCAAGAAAATAAAGCATGGTAAACATGGTTGAAAATGGTGATCGACTAAGCAGAAGGCATCCATGGAAGTCTGACTTACGTGGGTTGACTGCAGAAAAAAATGTTGGGCTGGGGAACCACCCTCTTTATACCATACGTGACGTTGGGGGTGGCCCATCAGCGGGTGGTCCCTGCAGAGTACTACTAGCTAGAGGTTTTCCATGGGGTCCTAGTGCCTGGCAGCTCAGTCCTCATGGCAATAGCCTGCTGCAAGAGCCCCCTCAAAGCAAGATCTGCAGGCAATTAAGCTACCAACTGTGAAACAGGAAAAGTGGCATCCTCTAATGCAGAATACATGGGAGAAATAACAGTGGGGGGAGGCAGAGACTTCCAAGAACTCTGATTCCTCTGAGGAATCTTCCTCTTCAACCTGGAACCCTTATTTAGCCTGTACGTGTTAAAGGAACGCCTGACATGAGGCATCCGCAGGTGGAAACCTAAGAGTGTTCTTCACACTTTGCTCAGAGCAGGAAGAAAGGGTAGAGCTTGAGCCTACTACATAAATGTCCTCATTTTCATCAATGGCTTCCTCCTCTTCCATACTCTGGACTGTATTTCAGTTTACTGTCATCATCAAATGTCATTGATTAAAGGTCGACGGGACGAAGAGACAACAGAGGTGCAGCCATCAACAGGAGGCCATTCAGGGCCTGGCATGATGGCAGGAAGCGAGAACTGAAACATTGACAAAGTCAACGGCACTGGAGACAGCAGTGGCAGTGTCAATAGGTGCTGAAAGACCTCTGACATCATCTGGTATAGGAGCTGTGCATCAACTGGCACCTGACGGGGCCGTTGAAGTCAGAAGCATGATGGGACAGTGTCCAATGGCAGTATGGAATGTGAATCCACCAGCGGGGAGGCAAGCCAGCAACAGACCCAGACCATCGCATCTGTGGTACAGTGATGGCTGGAGCCTGGGACCCATCTTCTTCAAAATACGTGCCTCTTGTTAGACTTGAATAGAAATGGTCTGGGGAAGCGGCCCTATCCTTGTGTCACTTCTCATAGTGTCTTTTTCTTTGGTGTAACAGGCTTTAACACTGGTCTGTACCAAGGGAATGGAAGCAAATGGAGTGGTTGTCATGTTACTGTCACCGCAGCAGCAGTATCGAACAATGTTTCCTTTTCTGTCAAGTGCAGCATAAAAGAAAAGTAAAGTAAACTGGAATGAGTAGTGATAGCAAAACTTTCCAAGTTCTACGGCATTCAGCAGCATTGGAAAGATGAGTGGTTGATGGTGGAAGAACAAACTCTGGCATTCTGGTGACGCCCATGTTTAACAGGTACAGATGAGGCATGTAGATGTGGGTGGCCCCATAAAACAAATATTTCTAGGTGGCCCTGATGCAGATGGCTTACAGCTGCATGATGTGGCTCAATGAAGAGAAAGATCCTTGAAGATAATCAGCTGTTGCAACACCCTTTGCTCGGGTGTGCTACACAAGGAAGATTTGGTTTTAAGGAGCTGGACACAAGACATTGTACAACACATATATAGCTGTTCAGAATTCTACTGAACATTTCCAAATGCTGGACTGCCTGTGTGAGGCTATGGATGAATACCATGACTAGAAAATGTGCAGCTAGTACGAATCTTTTTCTTCTTGAGAAGGAAGGGTCAGTCTCTGGGCAATGTATGCATGCACAAACTATAGATATAGATATATATCTATATACACAAAAATGGGACCGTAAGTTCAAATTAAACAATCAAGAATAGAAAATTATTGTATATTAGAAAAGTCAAGCTACCCTTAAAAACACAAGTCAAGATCCTTTGTGATTTTTACAAATTTTATATACACATATATATACATACACACACACACACACACACACACACACACACACACACACACACATATATACACACACACACACACACACACACACACACACACATACACACTAGTTACTACCCACATTATTCAAAACCCCATGCTTACAGGACAGAAAAGTACCAACAATTTTTAGTCTTCCAAGTCATTTTTTAAGGCAGCTGCTACTGTACATAGTGCACAACTTGAGAATGAAGAAAAACATTTTTGCCAAGGAATTATAGTTACTTTTGCCAAGTCTACAACAACTTATGTTCAATGACATAGCTAGCTAATGACAATACTTACTGGGGATCAAATATAAAGAAATAAATACGACCAAGGACAAATCATCAGTTACCTTGGCTATTCTTTAGAACTGACCAAACCAGAGTGCCCAGGACCTCAGGGAATGACAAATTAGAGATATTAAAAAAGGTGGTTATAGTAAGGTGGTACCACCTAATTACAACAGAGGGTACTTATATTTCTTTAATGATTTAAAGAAAGAAATGGAGACAATCTAAACTTCATTTTATACAATGTATATCATTGAAAAGGATGTTTGATGATTTTCAGGAGAAACACCAATCAGTCCCTAAGAAATATCCATCAAGTAGTACTGCAACAAACAAATCAGGTAACGACACGGGTGGGGGGCGCTACTTCAAAATATGTATAGCTTCATTAATACAAGGGATAAGGATCCCTGGGAAAATACCAATAATAGATGGGAACAAGAAGGATGTACACATTTTACTAGTCAACAATGGAAGAATCTGAGAACTAGAATTTATAAAGATAACAAATATTCAAAAATTAGCATGATACATAATAGAGGTCATTATACCCCCCCCCCCCCCGAGATCCTGGGACACATGTTAAAAAACAGGGACTAAAGAATGTTGGCATCAGCGAAATAAAGTCGATCTCACACATTGCCTTTGGAGCTGCCCTAAAAGTAACACTTTGTGGAATAAGACTAATGAATGGTTGAAAGAAATTATTGGGGAAACAGTACCCAATGATTTCAAAGCAATGATTTTCTAAGGCTTGGAGGGGCTCTGGCTGAAATCCCCTACAAGAAAAAATGTTAGCCATAGGGACAATGTGTACTGAAAGACACACTGGGTAATTGGAATGCACAAGAGGTAGAACCATTGATGAAAGTAAAAATGGAGGTATCAACCGCAAGAAGCTTTATCATTTGAAAACCTTCATACAAATGTAGAAAAGGATCAATGGGAAAATATAAATCTCAGGGAAGGCTTTATACTGTTATGGGAGATGGAACAGACACTAATGGGGTGGGGGGGAAGAGTGTGAAAGATACATCAAATGTTTAAGTTACAATACATTTTTAACCTGATGTTGGTTGTACCGAATTAGTCCTCCAGTCGATATGGGAGTGTGTATAGGAAACTGGACACAAAATAGTCATGAGTATGTTCTAACTATCAAATGTAGTAACTACTTTATTGTATGTATTGTCACTCATTTTAATAAAAAATTTAAATATTTGGAAAAAATACTTACGGAAGATCGAGATTCTTGACACTCTTCCTCATAGTCAGGATTTACCTGAGGAAATAAGGCACAACAGGTAACACTACTACCAAAATAAACTTTGGTCAGAGCCAATGCGGCTGCAACATAATGTTACTGGTGATAAAAGTTGTCCAAGAAAGTAGTAGTACAGGAATGATGGATGAATAAGTGAAGTATTGTTGCAGTTTACTGCATAACCTTACAGCTGATTAATTCTTATTTATATATAGTAGCACCAGCACGAAAGGGAAGAACCAGGACTATTAAATGTTCAAGCTTCTAAGGGAGTATTTTTTTTAACTGAGTAAACAGACAATACATTACAAATATGGAACAGTAGTGCATCTAATATTTTTTCCTTACGCAAAAAACTTTATAGTGGCCGGGGTTGGCCCAGTGGCACAGAGAGCTGAGGCACTGGCGCCTTACCTCGTGGGATGCTGGCGACCCTGGTTCAGGAACAACCATAGGCCGTCAGGATGCTGGCTTGGGGGGGGCTGGAATGGGATCAAGCTATAGCTCTCCCTTCCCACAGGGGAGGATGCTGTCCCACTCCCACCAAGAGGAGGTCCAGTGGGTAGCGCAAGCAGTCAAGAGCTGCGATGCAAGTCTGAGGAGGGGCAGAAGGGGCCACAGGATCCTGGCGTGTGCTTGTGGCTCCACACATACATCCATGTTTATGCCATGGCCCGGGAAGGGGGCGGGGGAGAGTAAAGCAGAACAAAAAAAAAAAAGGGTATGTACGGAAAAAAATTATAATGGCCAAGGCTTCCTGACAAAATAAACATTAACAAAGACAGCTGGAGTTATGTTATTTAACTAGTGGGACTTCAACATGCTAGCTAAATAAAAACAAACTATTATACTACTTTAGTTTGTTGTGCATAAGACCATATTAACCCTTGCTGTGCTGCCATGTGTACAGGTCCTAAAAACCTATGTTTTCTAAATCTTCTGGCAGCCTAAGGGTTAATGTAGTAGGTACACATAACACTCATTTGTACAAACAACTATTTGTAAGAGTGCATAGCAGAAAAGTGAAATCGTATTGCCATGGGGCTGACAGTACAGCCTAGAGGTTAGAGTAACAAGCTGTGAATGAGCTTGGTACATTCAGCAGACAACCTCCCCACTGCTCCCAGGTCTTCCCTGAAAGCAGGCACTTGTGCCTAGTGGACCTTACCCGGTTACCAAAGACTAAAAAATGTATTACCCATATCATAGCAGTGTATATGTGAACATTAAAAACACTTAAAATTTAAATTTAAAATAATGCCAGGAGGCGACGGGAAACATGAAAAATCACCTTCATTTTCAATCTAAGAAATTACTAAAGTGAGAGAACATAGCTCCACAGAAGATAGGGACAAAAATGAAGAGTAGTGGAGTGGGAGAAGGACTGGGGCTGTGGGACATGAGTTTTTATAAATGTTATAGCACCAGATGGGCAGAGTGAAAAATAGCCAGACAGATATGAATACACCATGTGCTGTGTTTAAACAGGAGATCCCAACTAAAATGTGATACATGACCCATGTGTTACAGACAGGGTTTGAAATCTATTTGGTCATTCAGTCCATCTGGTATAAGGGCATCTAACAAAGAAATACATCTGGAGTGTCTCAGTAAAAGCAGATTCAGCTGGTCACCTATCTTGGAGCCACGTGCCTCCCTGTGGTGCACATCCAGGACATTACTGTGGTTCTTTTTTGTGTTTATGTTTGCTGGTGCACAGGTGGATTGATTTATGTGAGATGTACCATCCATTCCCTGAAGTGCAGCATCTAGCAGCACATACATGCAGTTATCAGCAATAACTAATGCCCTCAGTGCGCACTTCAGGAAAGCGCATGGCTCCAAGCCACAAGGCTATACATTTCAAGCATTTGAGCATATACACCCAATGATCAGAGGAGGTGACTGGAAGAGACTGCTTCTATAGAGAGAGACCAGGTGGTTCTCTCTGTTAGATACCCTTATACCACACCACATGAACTGAATGACCAAACAGATTTCAAACCCCATAATATGGGTTATGTATAACATTCTAGCCAGGACCTCCTGACTATTTAGATGCAGCATAAGATGTATGTGTGTGTATATGTGAATTGGGACTTTTCTATTACCTCCTATTATTCCCAATAGTTACTCCTGTTTCTCCATGTAAGACAAAGTGTCTTGCAATATAGTGTGGTGGCATCACAAAGACTCTGCCCCATAAAAATGGCCAAGAAATCATAACATAAATCTTGGCAAGAAAATCTGTACATCTGCTGTAATTTAGTAAAATATTTGGGGTTTGGTTCAGGATTTGTTTCAAGGTTACTTTAAAGTTACAAGTGTTACCAAGAGTACAATCTGACACTTGATCAGGAGCCGTGCTCTAAATCCTCATTACTGGGATTTGAACTTTGCACTGTATCCCTAAATATCCCATAATTATTTGGAGGAAAAATAAATACTACAAAGATTGTTAGCTCATACACCATTCTCTCCCTTGTAATAGTGAAGGATTCATAAGATGGGAGAATTGAGAGAAGTTACAACACGGTCAAGAGAAAAACCTTACAGTGCTGCCGTCTGTCTCTCTCAAAGGAAGCACAGTTTGTACCACTGTAAACAAGGAGGAGTGATGCAACGCCATAGGGTGGTGACTGTACACTGCCCCCTTCTACCTCTTTTCAATCTGATATTTCATTTTCAAATTGCTTTGTTTTGTCCACAAATCCAGCGAGTTCGAGACAAACTTAGCATCTATTAGCCCTGTTCTCTTCTATTGTTACTGCAATCTGTACTGCAGGCTAAAGCAAGATTAGAAAAATGAACTATGGTTGCCACCTATCCGGTTTTAGAACCGATAATCCAGTTTTTAGGGTTCTTATCTCGTCATCCGGTTTTGGTTAAATGCAGTCCGGTTTTGGGACCATTTTGAGTGCTCATATACTCTTGACACTGATGTATCAAACCATTCACTGTTTTGGCTGCATTGCATGTCCAGGTTGCAAAGTTCTGATGTCATTCAGACCTGCCTTTGTTTGTAAAACCAGTCTATCTGGGAGGTGTAATGTATGGCCATTAATACTATTAGCAGTAAGTTAACCTACTCTTTTCCACTCTGAATTTTAAGTGTGGTAGTTTACTACCATGATAGTAAACATCTTTTACACTTTTATATGCTCTGTGTTTCTTTTTGTTTATCCTATATTCTGTTATGTTTTAGACCCATTTTTGTTAAATTAATCATCTATTTTTTTATTGCCTTCATCAGTACATTGATTACTTCTCTCCAGAGTCCTCAAGAGCTACTGCTCTCATTTTGTTTGTATTACCTGAACATTCCATGATATTAGCTACACGTACAGGTCATTCAGATAAACAGCATGGAATTGTGTGTCTGAAATTGTGGAATCTCAGAAATATGAAAAGAAACAGCAGTAGCTGCTGAGGTAAAGGGAACACAATGCAATATTGGGATACCACATGCATCAATAATTAAGCTATTAAAAATTGGTCAAAGTATCATAATACATGACTGACCCGGAAAGGAAAACGGAAGAGTGTTTAACAGATGTTTCAGCAGTAAGCTGTAAATGAGCTTGCCACATCCAGCAGACCAGAGTTTGATTATGCAAGTGGAGGTTGTGGTACTGTGTGACCCTGAGCAAGTCACTTAACCTTCCTATGCTCCTGGGGTCACTCCTGTAAAATGGGCTATGTAGCCTATGGGAGTAAACCTGGTTGCCAAAGAAAATAAATAAAAATTAAACAGTATAAAAATGATTTCCTATCACTATTAACGTTTATTCTGACATTACAAATGGCTTTGGAGGAGAAGCGATATACTCAGTCATAAAAAAGGGGTGGTGCCAGAAGCAGAGTTTGGGATGTGGTTTAGCATCCGGTTTTTTACCTCATCCAAAGTTGGTGACCCTAAAGTGAACCCAAGTACCTGTCAGTATTTAAACTTAGTGCTTCATGCTGACCTGCACATTTCACTGAAAGATCAATAGCGTTTCACTACACGAAAACCATTTTCCTAAATCTCCCAAACTGAACTTGGGAAGCACCCCAAAAGGAAGTAGTACTTGGTAGCCAATACATTGATTCAGCGTTTTGTGTGTTTTTTGGCTGTATCCTTGAATATGCCCCCAAACTATTTTATTGATTTTTAAAACTGGCAAAACAGGGTGAAATTCTCCCGGTGTGTAGAGGCTGCCACGGACCCCAAAGACCGAATTTCAGCCCAATAAGCAGTTATAAGTGGAGCTAAATCAGGTTTTAACAGTAATAAAGTACCCTTACAGGTAGCCTTCTAATACATATCACATCCTTCAATAACCGGTACAGTAAAGAGAACAGCACAAGGACAACAGATGCAGATGAAGGGAATTATAGAATAAATGCAGGATTTTCAGGCTCACTGAATCTGGAAATGAGCTGTTCTCAAATCAGTATGCTTTTTTCCTGATAAACATTTTTAATAAATACAATAAACAGACTCTGAGGTGTAATAAAAATTACAGTGGTTAATAAATAATTAATGTGCAGAGTGCCAAGTCCACAAGACCAGATAGCCAAATAATGCAACCAGCAAAACAGTCAGACGGAATGTGTACACTGTTTTTAATAACCTATGATCTGTGAAATGTACATAATGTTATGTTTACTTTAGCTGGAATTGTAGGTCCCAAGTCACAGTCAAATGGGTTGGCAAAAAAAATAATGTGTCGAGGGGGAGAAGGAAACAAGTTTTAGTGAATGGGGAGGACACAGAACGATTTTTTACATTAAGTTGTGCTTCAACTCCACTACGCCATAACACAGCTGTGCTGCATTAGGAATTTCAGTCAGACCCCACCCTTTTTTTTTTTTTTTTTAAATAAACTTTTCCTGGTCCGTGGCTTGGGATATTACCCCCCATGTCATTTCGTCCCATAATACCAAGATTCCCCAGCACTCATTGCTAGGTCCCAGTGTACCAGGTTTCCTGGCATCATGCTGCTCGACATTAAGGAATTTTGCTTTTTGCTCCCCCCAGTCCCTGACCCATGAGGGTGCAGGTACAAAGGACATACATCCAGGCATGCACTAGCCAAGCACCTAACTGCATCCTCTCCTCCAGATTCAGCCAGCCCGAGACCACCTTCCATGCTTCCACCGGCGACATACTGGTTACAGGCACGATAGCAGCGTGGTATGCCACCCCCCCTTCCACTGAGAGGGAGAGTATCCAGTGAGACTCTCAAGCCTCCTCCCCCCTAGCTGGCCCCCCGATGACCCAGGATCATTCCGAACCTGGGTCACCAGTATCAGGAGCGGTACTGCTACCCTCATGCCAACAGGCCAGCTAGACTCCTTCTGATAGCAATACGTCAGCATAGCTCAGATGCTATACAGCCGTAAAAAGCAGAAGTAAAACCTAACCACAGCATTATCTAAAGTTACAACATACACACTAACAAAAGTAATTCATGGATCTCATAAATCCACAATGAATTTACTTTTATGGGTTTAATTTTTAACTATTGTAACAAATTTGGTGGCAGCGATAGTCTTCTACATACCGACAGGTCAGAAGCAACTAGTCTGTTAGGAATAAAAAAAAAAAAAAAAAAGGAAATTAGCAGGATTCAGTTTTTACCCTCTCATTAGCAGTTTCATTTACTGTTTCGTACAAATTTTAAACTAGTGTCATACAATATTGTTTATAAACTGGCAACTTCCTTCTCTGTCTATTTAGAAAGTGTCTTCTCCAGAGAAAGCCACAGCACATACACAGAACTTACAGTCCAAAATTCTGCAATTGCAAAACCATAACTGCCCGATTTTCAGGGATGTCCCTGATTTTGCCTCAAAATATTCCTCTGGTAGATTTTTTATTTCGCTTAGATTGATCCAGAGTTTGTGCCTTAGGGGAGCTAGGTGGGCGGAAAATTAGGTTCTTATTGATAATTAAATGGAAATGGCCCTTTTGTAATGGGTTGGATAACAGCGTTGTCCAGTGATGGGCCATTCATTAAAGTCTGCGAAAATGTTTACCTTTTTTCTTTTCCAGAGAGAAATATGGTAGTTGGGCGCTACCTTGAATAACTTGACACACATTGAATCCACTTGAATGGACCACCCTTCAAAGTTCTGCATTCCTGTCAAGATGCAGCTGTATTTATTTCAATGTGTGATACTCAACATAAAGCCTCTATTTTTAAAATAAGTATCTTTAAAAAAATGTTCCTCTGTCCTTCAAAATGTGTTTTCTTAGCTGAGCAGTGGGAACTGTAGGAACAAAAAAACAGTTGCAGACTTCTTCAGAAAATGCATCTTACACTAATCCCCTTATTCTGTTAGATTTGAATGAATATTACCAATTTTTAAGATGTGTCCCCTATTTTTTTTTTTTTTAAGCCCTGTCCCTGCTGATTTATGAGGCAAGTGGTTGAAAGGTATGTGTAAAACATATTTAAGCAGTGAAAATTGTAGAATATTAAACTCAATGTTGTGTGAAACAAGTTTAAAAAAAAAATGGTTTAAATACGTTACTTTAAAAGTAATTCTGAAATTTACTACCTCCGGTACAGTACATGTACTAAGCAAGGTTCCATTTTATTTCCTTTAACGCAAGCTATAAGGGTAGACCTTTACTACTTTGTACAGGTCACCAGCAATCAATTTACATTCCCACTACGGTTTCTGAAAAGTTAGCCACTGTAGCTGGAGCAACTCAAACAATGTCTTCATAAGCGACATTGCAGAGGGACTGGAGGAGAAAGAATGCCCGTTTCTCCTATGATACCAAGATCTGCAGAGTCGACACATAGGAGGGGCTAAATACGATGAGAAACAGCCCAAGACTACTGGAAGAATGGTCAAGGGTTGGGCAGTTGGGTTTCAATGCTAAGAAGTGCAAGATAATGCACCTGGGACACAAACCCAAGAGAGGAACACAGTATGGGGGGCAGGTTCCTGCCACCACAAGTCAGGAGAGAGACCTGGGGATGACATGAAGTTGTCCAAACAACGCGAAAAATCAGTGGGGAAAGCAAACAAAATGCTGGGGTGCATAGGAAGGGGCTTAACCAGTAGGAGGAGCAAAGTGGTGATGCCACTGTATAGATCACTGGTGAGGCCTCACCTAGAATACTGTGTCCAATTCTGGAGACCACATCTCAGAAAGGACATACAGAATGGAAGCAATCCAGAGAAGAACAAGAAAGATGACAGATACACTGCACCACAAGCCTTATGAGGAAAGACTCAAGAAACTTAACATCTGTTCACTGGAAGAGAAAAGGGAGAGAGGGGATATGATGAAGACTTTCAAATAACTTGAAGGAATAAACAGGGTACAGGAGGGGAGCATATTTCAGAGAAGAAAGCGCATAAGGACAAGGAAACATAACGAGGCTGGAGGGAGGCTTAGGGGGAATGCTAGGAAGCATTTTTTCACAGAGGGTGGTGGATCCGTGGAACAGCCTATCAGCAGAGGTGGTGGAAGCAAAAACAGTACAGGGATTCAAAAGTGCGTGGTATAAACATAAAGGCACCCTGCTGTACTTCACAGCGGGGAAAGGCAGTCCAGATAAGAGTAGGGATTGCCAAACCAAGTAGGGAAATGGGCAGACTAGGTGGGCTGTTTGGTCCTTATCTAACGACAGATTCTATGTTTCTATTTAAACCACGATTAGATAACATTAGCTATAACTAGTTTTTCCCCTTTAACTTTCAAACTTGCCCAAAAGCAGGCAGTTAATGTAATTTTTATTAATAGCCAAACTTTCAAGAACATATGCTGGCCAATTATATATTCTGTTACACAGGGTCAAACCTGCTCAGCAGTTACAGTGGCTGTGTTTAATGCATTTGTGATCCCCCTGACCAAACAATGGATGCGTACCTGGCTCCACAGGGGCCCATTTTTTTGTTTTGTTTCTTTACTTTTAAGTTGACATTTACTGAACTGCAAGAGAATACATGCCATAAATATACACTGGTAAGCATACCATAACAAATCAGGTATAGTCTCATAGGACGGTCAAACTACTATGACCATCCAGGCAAAATATTCTCCTGGTATGTTGCTACAGAAATATAAAACTGCAATAAACTGTAGAAAGCACACCTGAATTTGAGTAATTTCCAGAAAAAAAAGAACAAACAATTAACCAAGTGTCTGGCATGTGGTCTTTATTCTCCATTGACCCTTCTAGACAATACCTCAAGAGCCCCGTAAATCATAATCCCCTAACCTATGATTTGGATGGGAATGTTGGATGAGGCAATAGGTCAACCTTCCCTCATCCCATGACCCCAAGTTATAGTCCCAGTCACTAGTTTTCGGCATGACGCCCACTCTCAGAATCTGGATCTAGTCTCCTGGTCTCAAACTAGTGTCATAATCACCAGATCTCCAGGAATGTTTCTGTTTCCAGTCTTAGTTCACTGGAGATCTGCTTCATATTTTCTGTCACCTAACCTGGAGCAGCAAAGTGCCAGTGTGGGGGATGTGTGGATAACCAATTAAAATTGATGCATTTAACTGCAGCTACTCTTAAGATCTGCCCCAGGGTCCTAATGGTTTTGTCTCTGGATAATAGTGTTGGGAACCCCAACACTAACTCAAAGTGAAAGGGAATGTTTTACCTATAAATAGTCATATTTCTCATTTGACTGCTGTCCAAAAGGCACTTAATTTAGGACAGGCCCAAAATACGTGATAGGGTGTTCCCCCGTTGTCCCTACACCGTCTCCAACACTCCTCGGTGTAACTGATGTTAAAATGTTTAGTAACTCTAGGCATTCTAAGAACGTGAACTAATATTTCTCAATTAAATTCTCTCCAGGTAGGAGGGGATGTTACTCTCCATTTTTCTGGATTCATTTATCCCATTGAACAGGAACTATCTGATAAGTGTCAGTGGCTCAGTAGGTAGCACACTCACCTCTGAGGCCGGGAGATCAGAGAGCTGTGGGTTCAGTTCCCACATCTGGCACTTGGTTTAATATCCCAGCTACTGACACTGTAGTGCAGCATGAGGGGGGTGCTGCACTTATGAGGTGCAGTCTTTCGGATGAGACATTAAACCACGGTCCCATCTACCTGGATTGGTGGTAGTTCAGGTGGATATTAAAGATCCCATGGCATTTATTGAAAAGAGTAGGGGAGTTTTTATTGAAAATACATCAGAAGAAAAACCAAAAAAAAAAAAAAAAAAACAACATACATTTTGTTTTATACAACCATAATTATAAAAGAAAATCAACCAAACAATACATCACCATTATAATATTGCTCACAATCCCCCTTATTTATATTTAATAAAAATCTGGAATCCTTTCCACCATTTGAATATTTTCCCAGCAGTCCCAAAGTGTTTATCTTTCATATGGACAGATTTCATTGCCTCCATTATAAGTACAAAAAATGTTTCATATGACAATTTTTTTTTGTAGTACCCACTGGCATCTAGCCTGCCACAAAAAATATTTTACACAACAAAAGAACACAACTAACGTACCCCAATCATAAGAACCAAAAAGGTGAGGAAAAAAAAACAAAAACCAAGGCCTGATAGTCGAGATTTTGTAGCCATGGAAGCTGTAGCTTAGCGCTTAAAAAAAACCATAACCCTGAAGCATAGGAACACTTGAATAAAAAGTGAGCCATAGTTTCCTCCTTCGCCTGACACAGCATATACGGACAATATCTTTCGCCAATCATTTTATGCTTAGCATTCCCCTTGACATATAACCTTCCATAGACTGACAGCCACAGCACCTCTCACATTTGAGAAGGAATCCTATGATAATTAAGTTGTTTAAGAACAAATTCAGTGCAAAAGGAAGGGCAGTTAACAAATGCAGGTTCACTTGGATACAATTTTCCCAGGAAAAAGAAATATAATCCACCCATTATGTTATTTTTAATGCACCGAAAAGAAAGGGACCATTTAAACAACTTCTGAACACACGGTTTAAAAAACCCTGGGATATAAGCACTTTTGGGAATCCGTGGGGGTAAGGTGTGCCCTCCAAACACCAAAAAAGGGTTTAAAGTTATTCATTACCCATAACTGCTGAGTCAATAACGGAAAGGAGGGGTCAAAATTAAAGTTCTGAGCAAGAAAAAGCCCATTAAAAAAAATAAGAGGATCCACCATGCCCAACCCCCCTTTAGGAATAGGGAGATAGGTATAGCAACGTTTAATGGGATTAAGCCTACTCCCCCAAAGCATTGAAAAACATGCATACAAACGTGTTTCCAGGGCTAACAGAGGAGGAGGATATACCAAGGCTATATATAACAGCCCAGGAATAATACATTTTTTAATAACAAAAATCCTTTTTATTTTGGATAACCTCCATCCCTTCCACCTTTGAACCTTTCCTTCTGCCTTTTTCAATCAATGCAATTTCCCAATTATCCACAGGGAGATTTTGAGCTCCAAAAATTACTAAGATTTTACATGGTAAGGAGGAAAACACAATATCAGATACTGTAAACTGATCTTGATCTATAGGCCCTAAAATCAACCTTCTAGATTTCTTTGTATTAATTTTTGAGTTGGAAACCTTCTCATATTTAGCGATATAACTTAGGACAATAGGAATTTGAACCAATGCAGTCAGAAAAATACAAATATCATCCGCATAGGCTTGAACAATCACTGTATCTGAAAGCAAATTCCCAGAAATGCCTGGTAATCCATCCATCTGATCTAACCTTTTGAGTAATGGGTCCAAAGAAAATGCATATAATAAAGGGCTCAAAGTGCAGCTTTGTCGCACCCCAAAGTTAACTGAAACTGGGAGGGAATAATGACCCTTAATGACAGGATATACTACAACTTTCTTATACAGCAATTTAATCCAATAGACAAAATCATAAGGTAAACCATATTTCTCTAATACTATAAATAAATAGGAACGAGATACCCTGTCAAAGGCCTTATTTTGGTCTAGGGACAGGATGCAATGCCAATTGGGAGACCTATTGGAGAACTCTATTTCTCTAATAATAGTACGTGCAGACAAAATTTTCCTATTTGGAATGCCACAAAACTGAAGAGGATATAACAACTCAGCCGACACTGATCTCAACCTTCTATTCAATATTTGGGATAATATCTTGAAATCTGAGTTCAAAATGGCTATAGGTCTCCAGTTACATAAAAGAGTTCTATCACCACCCTTAAAGATAAATAATCCTGCCGAAAACTGCACAGGTAAACAATGAACACCATGTAGAAAGGAAAAAACCTTCTCAAGACAGGGAGCTAAAATCTCACCAAATTGTTTAAAGAATTCATAAGACAGTCCATCTAAACCCGGAGAAACTCCACCCTTTAAGAAAAAACTTCCAAAATCTCTTGCGGAGATATAGAATCAGCTAATTTATACACTTCCTGGCCAAATGGGGGAGATATAGTAAAATCCTGAAAAACTGGTGAACATCACAACTTTGGATTTTAGGCCCTTCCAGTTCCTTTATATAATCCTGAATAATAGAGAATAAATCATCCTGGGAGGTTTTAAATTTCCCTTCCTTATTTTGTAACACCTCTAATCCTAAAGAACTCCTTTTGTCCTTAAAGGCCTCAAAGGGGTCCCCTAAATGTGTTCTTTGAGTGCCAAAGGAAAGCTCGAACGAAAGTCTGTGCTCTATCGCACTGACAATCTCTCATAGCAGACTTAGTAAGGGAGATTTGGGCAGAAAAAATCATCTCTAGAAGTATTAGCCACTGAAAACAACCCTGAAGTTTCTTCCTGAGGTTTAAATATCGTAAAAATTTAGCAGTAACTCGTTTTCCATAGTTTTGGAAGAATTTCCTGATATCATCTTTTGTATCCACCCACCAGTCCCATAAATCCTCATATAAAACCATAACAGATACTCGGGCAGCCAACAGAGAGGATATACCTTTTACAACCCCTGGGTCCTGCAAAACAGAAGTATTTAGTTTCCATCGTGGTTTATTTATAGGTTTGTGTAGGGGGTCACTAAAGGAAAGAGTGATGAACAAATGGTCAGAGAATTCAGTAATATGAGTTTTATGGACCAGAAGGGATAAATTCCTTAAAAAAATAAAAAAAAAAGATAATCTATGGTAGATATCAAAGACCCCTTTCTAAAGGTGTAATTTAACCCCTTATCCTGATAACTCCTCCCATTCCTCAAACCTGCTAAGTTAATAACTCTCTCTAAAGCTACAGTGTCACAATACTTTTTCTTCCCTGCTTTACCCCTACTAAACCCAGAAATTTCACAATTAAATTCTCCCCCCAAAATAATATAACTAGAGGTAGCCAAAAAAAGGGGAGAGGGCTCTACACATTGCCACCCTACCCACCTTTGTCTGTGGCCCATAGACTATTATAAAGTGAAAATCAGCCTGTTTCCATAATCCATCAATAAGTAATCTCCCCAGTATAAGATCCACCAATTTTTTGAGAGTAAAATTAAAGGAACCAAAAAGAATCCCAATACCGTCAGCTCTGTCTAATCCAAAGGACCAATAGGATGGTCCCCAGATCCATTCAGAGTTTAAGGACCGACACTGTTCTGAAGTATAGACCCATGTTTCCTGTAAAAAACAAATATTGAGGCCTAACTGATGAAAAAATTAAAAAAGAGCAGTTCTTTTGCAGTTATTCAAAAGACTGCTGCAATTTAGAGATCCAACATTAAGGGGAATCAAACATTTAGGTTTTCTTCCTCTCTTTTTTTCTTCTTCCCTTTATAATGTGTAGAAGAAGTTTTACTCCCATAGGATTGTTGTAAGGCGGGGGTACCAGTATCCATGTCAGAATCCCCTGTAACAGTATCTAAAATAGCATAAGAATTTTCTATTTCAAAATTAGGAATGTCTACTGAAGTCGGGGATGTTTTTTTTTTTGAGGGGGGAGGGGGCCGGGGATAAGGGTTTAGAACTTCTAGTAACTCTTTTCTCTGCAGGGTTAGAACCAAGAGGTTTAGTTTTTACAGGATCATGATAAACTGGTGGAAACTCTTGCACATTAAGGGGATCAGGAGGCCCACACCCTGCTTTAGAAATAACAGCAGGTTCAGACCCCAAGACCTCCCTCTCTCTTCCTCTACCCCTTCAACCTTTGTGATCTTAGTGTGAAGACCTTTTTTCTGATTTTTAGAAAGGGCTTCATCCTGAGCTTTTTGTATTATTAACTCGGGGCTACTGACTGAGGCTTTGTTAGAAGCCGCCCACGGACAGTTCCTGTACCCATGACCTGATTCTTCACATAAGCCACATTTTACTAGGTTAGCACACTGAAAATTACCATGTCCAAGTTCCCCACATATCTCACATCTGGTGGTGTCTCAGGAACTAGAAAGATGTGTCCTATTCCCACATTTATAGCATGCCTGAGGCTGCCCAGTGTAGAAACATACCCCCCATCTCTCCCTAAAGAGAAGGAATTAGGAATGTGTTTAATTTCATTGTTAACTTGTTGTAGTTTCACCTTATACCTCCAACTACCATTCCAAAATAATTCAGAGTCTAATACTGCCTCAGGGCTACTTAACACCTCGCATTTCTGAGAAAGCCGAAAGGAAATGTCATCAACGTGAATCCCTTCATTTCTGAACATTATAGTCACATATTTGATTAATGATGGAGTAAGGGGAGTAACGACAATGGGACACCATAATGGGGAAAATTTCAACTGGTTGTATCGTTGCCAAAATAAATCCAGCAGAAAGACAGATCTAAAGCTGACGTCATAATTATCCTCCCCTGAGATATTAATGAAGACAAACACATCTTTAGGTGAAAACTGCAGAGCTTCTTTTAGAAGTTTCCCCACATACACACGGTCAGGCCAATCTACTAATCCCCCTCTATAGCGTATGCGGACAGCGTTTCTTCGAGGGGCTGAGTCTTTACGGGATTGTGAAAAAAGATCTGAGAGAAGAGGTCTAATGGGGGGGGGGGTCCACAAGAGGATTGTTGGGAATTATTTCGTCCACTATGACATTAGTTCCTACCTTCTCCGGTATAGAAGGTAAAGAATCTGTTAATTTATCAGTTCCAGGTTGCAGTATCCGAGGCTCAGAGAAATTCTGGAGCACAGGAGACCACTCTGAAGGGAGAGAAGACAAGGGAGAAACTGACGACCAATCTTGGTCTGGAATCCATGTTCCTGAGGGGTTTAGTTTCCATCCAGAATCTAATAGCGCTTTCTCTGGAGCCCAGTCTTTATTATCAGTTACATTTTTAGCAGGTAGGGAAAATGCTTGCTGAACTAATCTAGAAGTAGAGACCTTCTGAGAGAGTTTATTTTTATTTACAGCCTGCTGTATGAGATTCATAGGCAAGTTCCGATTTGCTGCTGTTAAGGCAGCTCTTTTATTTATTATATCTGGGGAAACCTTATTTCTGCTTGTAAAGGAAAAGGATGTAGCGTGCCCTTGGCTAGAGGCGTCCGTTTGATATACAGGTTCCTCTTGAATAATACATACAGTATTTTGTAGTTTTGACTCTTCCATTATCGAGGAACAGAAGCCAATGGTAAAAAGCTTTGTTTGCTTGTTGCTAGGCAACACGCTAGCACCGGGAATATTTTGAAAGCTTGAAACTGTAGTAGGAAAAGACTGACCTTGCAGTATTTTTACAGAGGTTCCATAATTTGTAGCTTCACTACCGGGACTCGGCTCTTGGCACTTGCCATAACCAGCAACTATGCTGCCAGCCGAAATTCCTCCGGACAAACTCTTGTTCTGTAAAGTTTGTAAGCTTGAAAGGTTCTCATTCACCTGTGCGGTGTCGCAGACTGAAGCAACTGCATCCTCCACAATGACAGGCTTGTCAATTGAATACGATGTAGATTCGCTCGAAAGGAAACTACCCCAGCTCCCTCGTTGAAAATAGAAGGTATCGGAGACACTGATAATCCGTGTGGTAAGGAGTTCACTTCTATCATAGATACAGCCATATTTTTATCCATACGATCCTTTGCAACAGCAGCATTATCATGAACAAAACCAAATGTCAAAACCAGGTCGCTCCTGTAAATAAGCTTCCAGCTTAGTGTGCTATACCTGGTTAAACAACTAAATAAAAAATGTTCCCGTTTGTACTGCGGGACAGAAGGCCCCTTCATTTTAGAGCCCCGAGGAGGAGGCTCGCTCCCCTGGCTCACCCTCCAACGAACTCTGCAGAGTGGCTATAACGATGGCTAGCAGCTCCACCTACTGTCCTCACAGCAGGGGAATTTCCCCAGTGTCCTGGCCAAATTTCCCTCATTCACTAAATATACCACCAACAGCTTAATCTAGTTCAAGGTCAGTTAGCATTCATCTGTATCCCCCTCCCTGGGTCGCGCCTGAAAATAAGCAGGATGTGTCTAGTGCACTTACCCGGTCAACAAAAACTAAATAAATATATATCTGGGCTCCACTTCCGTGTTCCCAGCTGTGCCAAATGCTATCGAGAAGGGGAGCCTCCGAATGACAATCCCTAAAGTTCTGAGATGCATCCAAATTTCTCTTTCAAAGTTACTGTATCATATAATATAGATTCCAGTTTTATTGGGTCTCTATGTAACCTAAGAACCACCTCAGGAGACATAATAAAATGCCTAGTTTGCAGGTATCAGACAGGGTCTTCCTGTCTCAGGGAATACAACTTTACCAGCTGAGCAAAGGAGAAAACCATTATGGTCACTACACTGTGCAAAGGCAGTGGGTCTTTTATATTCCCAGAAGGTGAACACACTGCCCAGCTGTGGGGGAAGGAATGATTCCTTGTGCGGTATAAGGGAGGGGGGTCCAAGAGTATTAGGTGTATGTGTAATTTTCTGAAGTCTCAATAAAATGTTTAGTGTATGTTTTGTCCAAGTGTTGTGGATGTGTTGCCAGATGTGAAATGGGATGGTTTCCATAGGGAGCATCCATAAAGCCCATCCTGGAAGCTTTTCAACCTCGACTTACTACCACCAGTAATCTTGCTGCTGGTGCACAGGTAAGACCCTTGAGCCTCAAATTCTGTGAAGAGTAGGGAAAGCCAAGCTCCCCATTTATTTATTTATTGCAATTGTTATACCAGGAAAGGCTCACTGAGCAGCAAGATGCTAGTTTCCCGGTGTGACCTCGGGGGGCGGGGTACACAAGGATATGACAACACACAGGTTATCATATGAACAGTTAACAGAAGCACAAACAGCAGCAGAGGATACACGATTGCATGAATATACAAGCAGCACACATTGAATGCTTAGGATATAATAGTATTAAATAATTTTGTGACAAGAAGCAGCAGACAAGGTAAATTAGCACACTATTAACAGCTGTAAACAACAGAGGACATATATAACAGTTATACACAGTACATAGAGCAAAATAGACCCAGAACGCAAGTGCAAGGTTGGGATTATATGCCAGCTTCTGCAGGAAGGCCAAGGCCGCTGGTCAGGCAGTGGGGAGGGGATAGTGGGGCATGGCAGGTTCAGGGACAGGAGCAATTCGTAGTAAAGAAGTTTCCTACGGCGGTAGACGGAGAGTAGGAAGAGGAGGAGGAGTGCCGAATTTGTGGTGGGAGGGCATTCCAGAGATTGCATAGCCGGTGAAAGAAGGCAGCTTGACTGGCAGAGGTCTTCCACCTAGGGACTGAAAGTTGGCAGGAGTCATTGGATCTAAGATGAGGGGGGTGGGGCATCTGTGAGCATGGTGGCAAGGTAGGAGGGGATGGACCAGTGCCATAGGTTGGAGACAAATTTAGCGCAGTGAGAAATGTGGCGGTTTGAGGGATGGTAGTGCCAAGGCTAGGTAGAGGTCGCAGTGGTGGGTGAGGGGAGAGGCAGAGAGTAAAGTGGCAGAAGGCATTATAAAGTGTGTCCAGTTTAGATAAGGTGGACTTGGGGGCTGCACTGTATACAATGTTGCAGTAGTCTGAGTGGAGTATCATCTTCAGGACCAGTTCACGTTGGACTTTGGGAGGGAGGCTGCTGCATGGGACGTAGTTTTTTTTTGAGATAGCGTTGATGCGGTCAGAGAAGGAGAGATGGCTGTCGAGCCAGACCCCCAAGTAATGGAACAAGGAGACACCTTCACATTTTTGGTCATCCAGGGTGGTGAAGTAGGGAAGGAAGGGGAGTCTGGACAGGCGTTGTGTCCCGAAGGTCATAGTGAGATTTTTTTTTTTTTTTACATTTAGGGAGAGCTGGTGCGAGCAAAACCATTGCTGTACCTTGTTGAAGTCAGCTTGGAGGTTTGATTGTACCACATCGGGGCGAAGCCTGAGTAGTACAGTACAGTATCATCTGCATATATGTGGATTGAGGAAGTAGAGCAGATGAGTGGCAGGTCGTTTAGGAATATAGAGAACAGAATGGGACCAAGAACCGACCCCTGTGGGACACCGGTAGTTAAGAGAAGGGGGTTGGAGATCGCATTTCAGACTCTAACGGACAGAGTTCTATTAGAGAGGTATGATCTCAACCAGTTTGTGGCAGCGACAGAGAGGCCTGATTCAGTGAGACTCGAGAGCAACATGGGGTGGGAGACTGTCGAAGGCTTTTGCAAGGTCGACAAAAATGGCTGAGGTGATCAGTCCACTGTCCATGCCTGTCAGGCTAGTGTCTGTAAGCCTTATCAGGGATGAGGCGGTGGAGTGTCCCTTCCTAAAGCCTGACTGGAATGGCGTGAAGAATTTGGAGTCAGTGAGGAAGGAGGTAAGTTGGATAAGCACAAGGTGCTCTTGTAGTTTTGCTAGGGCTGGGAGGAGGGAGATAGGGCGGTAGTTAGAGGGGGAGGTAGGGGCACCTCCTTTGGGCAGAGGGATGACAATGGCATGCTTCCATGCTTGGGGGACAGCAGCGGGCAGCAAAGGATTGGTTTAGGAGTTTGGTAAGTGGAGTTGCTATAGCGGGGGCGGAGAGGTATAGAAGTTTGGGGTCTAATCCATCCAGGGATTTGCCTTTTGAAGGGTTGAGAGAAAGTAATGCATCTAGCACCTCAGTTGCAGAAATATCTGAAGGAAAAGAAGCGAGGCCTAGTCTGGGTCTTTATGTCTGTAGGCAGTGTGAGAGGTGTGTTGGGCAGGAAAGAGAGGAGGGTGGCAGCTCAAGTGGAGAGGTACACATTGAACTCAGTGGCGACTGCTGTGGGCTATGCTAAGAGAGAGTTATTAACATTTAGCATTGGAGTGGGATTGGCAGCAGGTGGGGTGAAGAGGGAGTGAATGACCTTCCAGAAATGTTGGGGTTTATTTATGTTTGACCGGAGGGAGCTGCTGAAGTATTCTGCTTTTGCAAGACAAGTGGCTCTGGTGCACTTGTTACGGAGCATGCAGTATGTGGAGAGGTGTTGTGGGAGGCGTGAGGATTTATGCATTTTCCAGGCTTTGTCCCGTGAAATTTGACATGCAATCAGTTCTTGGGTGATCCAAGGCAGGTGGTTTCCTCGTACTCTTGTATGACGAAGTGGGGCGTGTGTGTGTGTTCCAGATGCTGAGGAATGTGTTTTTAAAGTGTAGGAAGGCATCATCAATGAAGATCGTACGAGGGGCAGGGGCCCAGTTTGCAAGTGCAAGGTCATCTAATACAGGGGCTAGATTGAGGGATTTATAGGAGCGTTGGACTACAAATTTAATGGGGGATTTTGGGCAGTGGATTATACGCACTAAGAAGGCTACGTGGTGGTCGCTGAGGAAGTCAGGAAGAACACCAGCTTGTTTGACCTAGTGGGGGTGTGTGGTAAGGACCCAGTTGATGAGCGAGTGGTTACCAGATCTTAGGTTAAGCCAGGAGGGCTCAGTAATGATTTGAGAGAGGTTTAGGCCGGAAATTTCAGTCCTGGTTTTTTTGAGGGCAGGAGCTAGTCAGTTGTGGTTAAGATCACCCATAATGTAGTTCCCCTGTTGTGGTTAGGCAGGAGATTTGCTTGAGGAGGTTGGTGACAGAAGAAGCTGGTGTACCAGGTCGGCAGTATATCCCAGCAATGTAGATTGGTAGCGAGAAGGGAAGGACAAGCTGAATTATTTCTTCAAAGACTTTTGGTTCTGACTTGGTCAGGACCACTGAATAGCGCAAGTCCAAGTTTACGTAGATGGCTATTCCGCCACCTTTAGAGGCTCTATCTTGGCCGGGCCATAGTGTAGCCTGGGATAGCGACAGAAGCGTCGATGTTTTTGTTGAGCCAGGTTTCGGACAGGGTGAGGATATCTGGAGTGTTGTGGGCAGCAAGAACCTGAAGAGAGTCTAGCTTTTGGCAAGACTTATTATATTTAGGTGCAAGAGGTGCAGGCCACGTGGGAGAAGGTCCCCAGAGTGAGGTGAAGAACAGGACGATGTTGTAGAGGGGCATGGGGGGTAGTATTGGGGCCAGGCTTAGGGTGGATGTCACCTGCGGTAAGGAGCAGGAGAGCGAGAGCTAGGTAGTGAGCGAATAGCTGTATGACTGACTGCAAGTGGTTGTCTTGTAGATTGATGGCATGTATGAGCTGGGCATAGGGGAATAAGTTGAAAAATGACCCATGGGTGCGATGGGTTAAAAAGAAATGGGCTGGGACATGTGGCAGAGTGTGTCCATGCTTGGGTGAAAGGGAAGGTGGACGCTGGGCTGGAGGGGTGGGGGTGCTCAACGAGGTTTGGCAGGATTTGGGAGGGGGGCATGGAAGAGGTGGGTGGCATGTTGGAAAGGAAGGAAGGGAGAAAAGAATAGGGATGTGCAAGGTCAGGTGGCCTGGTAGAAGATCATGGCGCAGATCAGATGCTAGGAGGACCCTACTGCTGTGGTTACTTAGCGGGGAGGGTAGGTGCTCTAGTTATTTAGCAGAGACTGTGGAGGGCTGGGAACAGAGGGCAGGGACCTGTAGGAACTTGGACCCAATGGGGGAGCAGAAGGAATGAGGGTTTTAGGTAGCCAGTGAGGGAGCGAGCAGTGCTGCTAGCCTTATTAGCTAATGAGGGAGCAAGTGTTGCTAGGCGTACTAACCAATGATGGAGCTAGAGGAATGTGGGTGGGCAATAGGTGTATTTAATCAGTGGAGGGTGGGAGGAGGGACGAAAATCCTTCTAGTAGACACTTGAATTTTGCTTAGTTGCAGCTAAATCTAGTTGTGAAAAGCGCCAGGTGGCAAAGGCAGGGGAAGAGAGTCTTGGCCAATCGGAGCGTGTTTGCTGGAAGCGCCGGCGTTCCAACTGGCTGCGCTGTCACCGTACCTTCCAAGGAGTTGCAGGCGGGTGTGTGGTCTCGGTCGGCAGCTGGCTGAGTACCGACCGATGGTGGGGGAGCTGAAGCAGCCCTGTTCAAGGGCAGGCAGCTGACAGCCGAGAGCCCTAAGAGTCTGGAAGCCTGTAAAGTGTACTCAGCAATGTGGGGAGGTTTTCCTGCTCATATAAATCGTTAATCTTTTTGTAGTTTGTTCCAAAAGGACACAAAGTGGATGTGTCTGAAAGAAGAACGGTAAGCAGGGTAGGGCATTCATTTTAATGCTCTGAATTTGGTCACAGAGTGAGAGGGGAGTAGGGTTCAGTGGGCAAGATCTGCCTGTAAGGCATTGTAGAGCTTCATTGATTGTTCTTAAACAGAAGGGGGATGTTTCTACAGACAACTGGTCCCACGGTTAATGAAAAGTATTCCTATTAGCCCAGGTAAAGGGAAATGTGGCCTTAAATTCTGGTATGGGGTGGCAATTTAGGGTTATCACTTCTGATTTGGCTAAGTTTATCTAATAGTCAGCCAACTCCACCTGATCACTTAGAGTTTGTAATAAGTGTGGCAGGAAGGGCTGTGGATCTCCCAAAGACAACAGCGAGTAGTCCACATACAAGACCAGCTTTTGTTCTACTCTCCCTACCATGACCCCTTTAACATGGAGATTATTGCGGACTGCTACTGCTAAAGGCTCAAGTAACAAGGCAAATAGCAGGGGAGACAGAGCACCCGTGTAGTGCCTCTTGCCAACGGAATGCAGTTAGAAGAGAATCCACTGGCTGACACAGGCCTCTGGAGTGTTAGAGCGAGAAGACTGCCAAGATAAATTTGGGGCCCAGGGTGAACCTCTCCAGGGTGGCTGTCAAAGGCTCAGTCCACCCTGTTGAAGGACTTTCCGGCATCCATGCCAATCGTCAACAGGAATGATCTTAGTACGCTGGGCTATGATGTTTAAAAACCTGCGATTATTATCTTGAAAGAGCCTCCTGATATAAAACCTGTTTGACTAGGGTGTACCAGAGTGGGAATACAAAGCTGTAACTAATCCACTAGGATCCTAGTAAAAAGTTTTAGATCCAACGTCAGGAGTGAAATAGGTCAGTAGAACCCATAAGTTACTGTATCTTTATCCGGTTTAAGCAGCACTGTGATATGGGCCTAATTCCGGGAAAATGGACCCCAACCACAATTAAAGGTCGTAGTAAGTAACTGCATCAATTGGGCCACAAAGGCTTTTTAGAACTCTGAAGAGAATCAATTGGCTCCCGATGTTTTGCTGTTTAATTTTGGCCTCCACCTCCTGTGTCATGATTGGGCACCAACAGGTCCCAGTATTCTTGTCATAAGGCGTCGATGAGTAACGTGGTTAAGAAGGCTTGCACCCTAGCTGGCCCAGTGGCACAGAGGCGCTGGACGCCTTACCTCATGCTACACCGGTGAACCATGTTCAGGAATGAGCATGGGCCACCATGAGGGTTGGAGAAGGATTGAGCGTCCGAGGGACTGCTCATTCTCTGGGGACGCCAGTGGTCGGTGCTTGACTGGCCCCTAGTGGAAGCTGAAGGTAGTCCGCAGACACTGCAGAAAGAGGCGCAGAGATGGGGCAGATGCCGGAGGAGAGTGTGCAGATATGTGCGCGCTCCTTCCCCCGGCGCCACTGCACGCTCCTCTCTGCAGGGGAGAAAATGGAAAAACAGGAGTCCTCACCATGGATAATTGTCCCCCTTGCAGCACCACCGGGAGGACACCTCCCCTGAACTGGATCAGTCTGGTGGGTTGAGGGTCTCCCCACCACCTGTCACGAGGGGCAAGTCATAGGGGCTGAAGGGGAAGGGGTCTCATACCCGGTCGGCACGGGGGGGGGGGATGTCAGATGGCAGGGTGAGGACTCCAGAAAACAAACAAAAAAAGAGGCGCCTTGCACCTTGCCCATGTGATTGGCTGATCTTTGCGCATCATAAAGGATGGTGCAATACTGCATGACGATTTGTGTTATTTGTACCAGGTTAGTGGTCAGTTGTTTCCCCTGGGAACCATAGCCTAAGCACTGCTCTATTGGCTGGGTCCTTACACAACTGACTCAGCAAAAGCTTCCTAGCTCTGTTCTCATGCACAAAATATTTCTGTCTGGAGCATATGAGTTGGCCTTCCACTTGGGCATCAAGCAACTGATTTAAGCGTTACTGCTGGTGATTTAATTCTGCTGTAACTTCCTCATTAAGTGCCACTTGATGGTGGAATTCTAAATCCACTATATTGCATTCCAAGTCTGGTTTGTTTCATATTTTTTCTTTCTTCACTCTAGAGGAATACTTTATGATATCCCCCCGAAGGTAGTGCTTGAGGGAGACTCATCTGGTACCCTCCCCTACATCCTCCCCAGCACCAGTCAAGAGATTTTCTGCCACTCCGGCCATCACCACCTCCTTAAACTCATTTCGATTTAACAAACTAACATTCAGCCTTCACATAGTTTCATATGGTATCAGGGAAGTGGCTGGCTGCAACATCATCGGGGCATGATCAGGAGAGGCTAGACCCAAAATGACAGCCTGCAATTTTGGATGCCCAATCAGCCAAGATGAGAAAGAAGTCTATTCTATAGTAGACAATGTAGCATAATATGTGTAGTTGCTTCCTCCAGGATGATAAAAGCACCATGCCTTGACCAAACATCTCAAAGCTTAATTTGGTGATCAATTCCTGACCTGGTTGTCTATTGGCCACCCTATCCCAGTCTGTCTAGAGAGGGATCGAGCACACAGGTCCCCATAACGACCAAGCTCTTTAGGTCTTACAGTGTCACCTAGTACTGTTTTCATAAAGGAGAGGCATTCTGTTTCATTTGGTGCGTAAATATTCACAAAGACACAGCTTTGGCCTCTGTATTCCCCCTAGACATGAATGAACTTCCCCTCCAGGTCACTATCCACGTAAAATGCCTTCAGCGGGGTGTTAAGGAATACCAAAATTATGACTCCTTTACGGTGAGGATGAGCTGCGTAGTGAGGCAAAAACCTCCCCACCCAGCTGCAATGCAACTTAAGGTGTTCTTGGGAGGTCAAGTGGGTCTCTTGTAGGAAGGCCAAAGAGGCCTCTTTACATTACAGTTACCACAAAATTCAGGCTCTTTACTGGGTAGTAACCCCTCTAACATCGAACGAAACAATCATGAGGTCTGCCATGGGGATAATTCTAGCAGAGACTGCTTAACTGAAACAGGAATTTGGAAACATGCCAGACTAAAAAACATTAAAGCACAGCTGCAACATGGCGAGATTGTAAATGTAAGGTGGCAGACTCGGGACATTTTTTGGAATATTCCTTTGTTGATGCCATTTTGGTGTTCCCTCCAGCTGGCTCTGGCAGACTGCCTGGGTGAAAAAAAAAATAGAACTCACTGCAGAAATAACCCTTTACTCTATTTACCCGGACCACTATCCCACCAGCATAAGACCCCTCTTACCTACAGTATATACTTAGTGGCAGCGAAAAAGGCCATCACTTGCAAATGGATGACCAAGGTCATATTTTCTGTAATAGATTGGAAATAAAGTTTTCAGAATATATCAAATGGAATGTACAGTATAACTGCAGCTATCCATGATAAACTGCCCATTTGTCATACTAAATGGTAGAGATGGATCCAGTACTTAACAGAAATTGATCCAGATTTTGTCCCTTGAGGGTACCCTAATTTTTCTGGGATAACTCCTGGGAAAAGGTCTTGGTACAAATGGATAAGGTATTCTGCGGAAATAGTCACTTACAATTTGTGATATTTTATATGGTCTTCCATGGGAGTATGTTTACTTTTGTAAAAGATAATCAACAATTGGGCTGAATGCTCTACTATATAATTTAAAGCAGCAGTACTACTCAACCAGCAAGTGAGCCGTTACAGACGTAGCGCCAAAGCAAATATGGCGACCGATATCTAGTAAATGGAGCAGGTGGCAGAAATGTAAAACAAACAATGGATAACTGAGCACATTATAGGGTGATAATACATTGCCGGCAGGAAAGAGTACCAGGGACATGCTCAGCAGAGCACAGGGAATAGCCAATTGAAACGGCACAGTTTTTTTACATTGTACTGCTGCTTTAATATCATCATAGTGACAAGTTTTATCTAATTTGAATGTATGTGCTGCCTCAAATTTTCTTTTAATAGAAATCAAATTAAAAAAAAAAAAAAAACAGCTGCAACAGGCAGAATGAAAGTCTCCAACTCTGAAACATCAAAACAGTCACTTCAAGGTTTCAAAATTTCCCGACCCACACCCTTGGAAAGACTGCGCTTTGTGGTGTGGAGGTGTGTCACATATAACGGCCTCTGATGTCTACCCTCTTGCAGGTGGCCCCCCCAGATGGGTACAGTTTCTGAGATAGGAAAAAGAACCCGCTCCTGTATGGGAAAATAACTCCAAAGTGGGCTGAGAAAAACAGAAGAGAATTCACAGTGTCCATCTTAGCGCAGATAGCCCCCTGCAACCAGGGGGCACATTACCACCCCTGAAAGAAGGCTAGAAAGATAAGCTGTGGGAACTCCCCCTACTCATGGAAGGGTGTGGCATAAGTGGAGCCCTCCCCCAAAGAAAGCACCAGGCCAGAGCTGCATCAGATGGTGAAGGACCAGCTATAGCATGTTATCAGGTCAAAGCCCTCCCCCACCTGGGTAAATGAGGTTATCGACCCCCTCCCCATGTGGGAAAGACGGAAGCAGCCAATGAGACTCCAAGAAAGACAGCAAACACTGGAACCCCAGACTTGAATGCCCCCACCCCCCAGGCCCAGAATAACTGGCCACACTCCAGTGTACCAGCCAGAATCAGAAAGTGTGGATCCATGGATCCAGGAACATGCCTTATCAGTTACCAATGTTCATATGGTGGCTCTAGGGCCCCAGCGCCCCCACCACCTTTACCAGAGTTGAGAGGGTGAATGCCAGTTCATCCCACAATATGTGGGATCAAATGCACTATGCACAGAATCAGGATCCTCTGCTGAATCTAGATAAGGGACTTTCTACTGGGGTACAGGTTGCTCCTAACTTCGTTCCCAATCACCTAGGTATTCCCCAATTTTTTTATGATTGCTATTACATAGGGCCCTAAAGGAGACAACAGAGCAAGTTGCTCCCCCACCCCCAAGAATGCTGAATAGCTCATAAATCTCACAAGGTAGCAGAAGCACATGCTCTCCCTCCCCCCACTGCCACCAAATCAACAGGTGTCTTGGGCCCACACCAAAACAGGACAGCTAGGACCAGTTGCCACACAACAATGGACCAAAAAGAAAAGAAAAGTAGTCAAAGGCAGCAGGGGCTTTCAGTTGCTCTGCCAACCCACGCCACCACCCCATATCTAAAATACCCCCAATCAACAGCCCAGCCCACCCGAGAGGTACCCCAGCCCCAAGAGGGAGCACCCCCTGATCAGCCCATCTACCTTCCCCATTAGTTGGGCAATTCAGTGTATATCCACAAAAATCCAGTATGTCAAAATGAAACAGAATAGACTGCTGTGTCCTAAATAGTGTACAAGCTTGAAATCAGAAGTCCAGTAGCAAATCGATCATAGATCACGTAGGGTCCTAGCTGTGATCACAGAAGGCTTCAGATGTTGGTTGCTGAAACAAAGGTGGATGGAGGTGGAGCTACTGGTACAAGGATGAAGATCCTCAGCAGTCTTAGCTGGTGTAGATCAATTAGCAAGTTTGGCTGAGACAGTAGATCGTAATTTTCGAGCTTGTGGTTCCAACCCAATAGTAGAGTGCTGCCATCCCCACCACCATAATCTCGACTGCACCTCTCTCTGCTGGGCCACAGATACATCTTAGTCTAGATGAATCCCCAAAGGCTGTAAAAAGGATTTAGCTTCTGTCAGATCTGGTAACAGTTTGGGACCAGAATCTGTCATATCTTAAGGGAGCAGGGTATTCCAAGTAAGTCTATTTTACCTTTGTTTTAAGAGTCAACACATTCAATACCAGTTTTAGTTGTTGAACAGTCTGAGGAGTATAATCATGCTCCAGGAAGAGCACTGTATCAAAAAAAAATTATATTTTAGACCAGGCTGTGCTGAGAATCTCCTTCACCCAAAAGTTCAAGAAAGTGAAAATACCACCGCTGCAGTGCACTTGGTTAAGACAGAGGAGCTCTTAAAAGGACTACCATTGTTTGGAAGTGAACCATATCCACGCCACTAGAAGCAGTGTGAGGGATCCGTAACTCTGCTGCTGCAGTCCCATGCTTTGCCATTTCTGGAGTTCCAGCTTCATGCTTTTTCTGGTGGACTGGTAGGAGGAGATGGCACCAGAACTGGGAAATCTTCCTCCATCAGCCTGTGTGTGATGCTCACTGCCACTGCTTCCCTACTGTAAAAGCAAGTGTTTTTTTTTACTGTATAATTTGAACTAGGGATTCAGACCAAACTGTGGAGTTCTCAGGTTGCATCTTCCCACCCTGCATGCATAACTGGAAGCTACATCCTCCTCCTCCATATTAAGGAGATCAGGATTATACTCATCTGTAATGACAATGGCAGTGAAAGTCTGAGCTGGTGAAGAAAGCGATGGTTGCGAAGGAGGAATGGCAGGCATGCTTCTGGATCCAGTCAATGACAGGGTCAACAGGGGAGGTCCTGTGAATGGGACAGCCATTACTGTTGGCAACAACAATGACAGTCAGCAAATCCGTTCAGAGACCATCGCCAGCACAATGTGGGCGTCAACGATGCCCTGCAAAAGGCCTGGGGCTACAAACATATGAAATTTTCCAACAGATAAAGGCCTAGAGGTCTATAAAGTCTGCTCGAATGTGCAGCTAGCACCCCTTATTCTGCAGCTGCCCCTCCCTTCCACCCTTCCCCTTCATTAACCCTCCCCCTTGTCCTGTCCCATCCCCTTTTGAAGCAGTCCACTGTTCTACTGGATACCACTTCTGCAGGCAATGCATTCCACCCAGGCACCACCCTCTCTGTAAAAAAGTGTCTCCTCATCTCCCTCCTGAACCTTCCTTCCTCCAGTCTCATATCATGGCCCCTGGTGTCCCTCCCCTCCCTTACTTTGAACAGCCCCTCTGTACCGGTCTTGTTTATTCCTTTCATGTACTTAAATGTTTCAGTCATGTCCCCCATCCCTCCTCTCCTCCAGTGAGTACATGTTCAACTCCCTCAGCCTCCTCTCGTATGATAAGTCCCCCAGCCCCTTGATCATCTTTGTCACCCTGCACTGCACCCGCTCCAGTAACTTAATGTCCCTCTTCAGATACAGGCGCCAGTACTGCACGCAGTACTCCAGGTGCGGTCTAACTAATGACCTATACAGTGGCAGAATCACCTCCCCCCTCCTAGAGGATATATCCCTTGCAATACAACCCAGCATTTTGTTGGCCTTTGCAGCTGCCTTCCTACATTGTACAGAGTTGTTCATTGACCCTGTAATGAACACTCCCAGATCGTTCTCTGTCTGGGCTAGCTGCACTCCCCCCCAGCTGGTAACTCCTTCTTGGGTTCTTCATCCCAAAATGCAGCACCTTGCACTTTTTGGCATTAAACCCCAGTTGCCAGGTGTCTGACCAGGTTTCAAGCTTTGCCAGATCATCCTGCAACCCCTGCCATCCCCCTAGGTCATCCACCACTGCTCCTACCTTGGTATCATCAGCAAACAGACTGATCTTGTTCTTGATGTCCCATGATATGTCTGCAATGAATATCCCAAACAACAGAGGTCCCAACACAGAGCCCTGTGGAACACCACTCGTCACTACCCTTGGGTGTGAGAGCTCCCCACCCACCACCACCCTCTGTTGCCTTCCCTGAAGCCAGTTCCCTTCCCATCTCACCAGCTTTGCACTCGCCCCTGTGCCTACTAACTTACTTCCCAGCCTTCCATGCGGCACCAAGTCGAATGCCTTACTGAAGTCCAGATACAGGACATCCACTGCATGGCCCCTGTCCAGTTACCTAGTTACCCAGCCATATAACTCCACCAGGCTGGTTTGGCAGGACCTGCCCCATATGAAGCCATGCTGTCCTCTAGTCCTTTGGCCTCTAGGAGGGCCACCAGCCTCTCCTTCAGGATAGTCTCCATTAGCTTACCCACTATGGATGTGAGGCTCACTGGTCTGTAGTTTCCCGGTTCATTCTTGGGGCCACTCTTGTGGAGGGGCACCACATGAGCCATCCTCCAGTCCTGAGGTACACTCCCTGAATGTAGTGAGGCATTAAATAGGTCTGCCAAAAGGTCCTGCAAGGACCTCTGCCACTCCTTCAGTACCCTGGGGTGGATGCCATCTGGGCCTGGCACCTTGCCACCCTCAGTGCCTTCAAACCCTCCGAACTCTCCCTCCATGATTTCCCATCTGTCACCCCCCTGCTTCTGCCATTTCTCCCCCTTGGGTGTCATCCCCCTCTTCTCTTTAGTAAATACTGAGCAGAAGTACTCATTTAGTTCTTCTGCCTTATTGCACCCTGCTTCCACCCAACCCCCCCTCCTTCCTAATCCTTACCATGTGGTGCTTACAGCTCCTTTTCTCCCTGGTGTACTTAAAGAAGTCCTTCTCCCCCTGCTTAATGCCTTGTGCCAGACGGAGTTCTGTAGATGTTTTTGGCTCCTCCTACTGCCCTTGTCACCTCCTTCGATTCTGTCAAGTACTCCTCCCTGTCCTCCCCCTCCCTGTCTTGTACTTCCTAAAGGTAGCTCTTTTCCTCCTTACCTTTTCCATGACCTCCTTGCTCAACCAGCTCGGTTTCTTAGCCCAAGCCTTCTTGCTCTGGGCCTTGCAGCAGGTTTTGGTTGCCTCCACTATCCCCAGCTTTACGAGCTCTCACCTCTGATTAGTGCCCATACTAGATTGAATTCTGGCCAGGTACCCTTCCCCCATCCTCCCAAAGTCGGCCCTCCTTAAGTCCAGCACTCTTGTGCCAGATTCCACTCCTTCCTTGCCCATATCCAATGTGAGCCATACTGAGTGTGGTCACTCCTGACAGCAGTTCCTCCACTGTAAGTTCTCTCACAAAGTCCCCATTTGCCAGCACAAGGTCAAGGTATTCCCTAACCTGGTTGGTTCACTGACCATTTGCAGCAGGAAGCTGTCCTGGAAGGCATCCAGCAGTACCTGCTCCTTCTGTTCCTGGTTGTTGGGGTACTCCAGTCCACTCCTGGCATGTTGAAGTCCCCACAATCACCACACTACCCTTCTCTTGCAGGTCCTCCTGATCTGTCCCACTAGTTCCCTGTCTAACTCCTCCGTCTGAGATGGCTGGCCTGTACACCACTCCATTCTAGAATCCTATTCTTGGAATCCTGGATTTGCATCCAAAGTGACTCCGTACTACCCTCCTCCCTTCCTCCCTTACACACTTCAGTCCTTCCTTCACATATAGTGCCACCCCCCCTCCTTTCCCAATCACCCTGTCCCTACGAAATAACCTGTACCCTGGTACAGACAGGTCCCAGTCATTGTATTGGGTGGCCCATGTTTCTATGATGGCTGCAATGTCCACCTCTCCCTCTGCCATGAGCACCTGTAACTCTGCAGTTTTCCTCCCAAGGCTCCTAGCATTAAGGGTAACCACCTTCACCCTTTCCCCCCCCCATCCTGCCCTCCTTTACTAGCATCACCAACAGTACTTACCATTTGTCCTTTGTCACTGTTATATGGGGTAAGCTCATATGGTTTCCCAACCTGTGGTCTCTATATCTCTTGCCCCATTGCCACCCCCCACTCCTAGTTTAAATTCCCAGCTTCTTCTATGTACTCCTCCATCCTCTGTTTCAACACTTTCTGTCCCTCGTCACTCAAGTGTAGTCTGTCCTTGGCATAGAGACTACTGTCCTCCCAGGTCCCCCCACCCCAAAAAAAAAAAACAGCCCATACCCTTTAGCACAACACCAGGTTCTTAGCCATCCGTTAAATTCCTCTATTCTCAGCTTTCTTGTTGTGCTTGCCTTGGCACTGGAAGTATCTCTGAAAAAGTTACTGATCTTCCTGCCCCTCACACAAATTGTGCTAGTTCCTCAAACCTCCTCTGGACTATATCTACTGTCTTGTCAGCCAGGTTGTTTGTCCCAAGATGTATAATTAAATGAGGCTTGTCCCTACCCTTCTAGCATATTTCAGAACAGACTGTCCCACCCTTTCCGCTGTCATTCCTGGCATGGCCTCCACCCAAATACGACTATGCCTCTCCCCCTTGCTACCCCACCTAACTCCTCTTAGTATTGAGTCCCCCAGCACTAAGATTCCACCCCTCTTACTCCCTGCTTGCTTCCATTCATCTCCCTCTCTGATTTCCAGCTCCTCTTCTTCCTCCTGCACATTATTTCCCCTTTTACCCTGTTGCAATTCTCCCAGCAGAACTTCCCCTCGCTCTAGTTTGGTCCAGGCATTTATCAATTACTCCTCTAATTTCATCATTTCCCTCATCCGCTTTCTTCCTCTCTAGCAGTGCTCAGCTGTTTTCTGAAGACCCTTCACAAATGCCCGCTCCCTCTCTCTTCACAGTAACCTGCACACTAAACATCCTCCCACACTCCAGGCAATGTTTAGAAGATTGGTCACCACAGTTGTTGCAGCCTACCACCCTACCCATTGCTGTCGTTGCCCACCAGCGACCCCCCACCCTTCAAATGCAGGACACCAAACACTCCCAAGTCTCCCCCCTCCCCCTCTATCAGTGCAAAACATTCTTTTCTTTATTTCCCTTACCTCCCTTGTTGTACACGTTTAGATAGACTGAGCAACTGCTTTTTATATTCCTATCCACACTCAAAAAGAGACTTTAAGTAGCTATTGCACAACCTTCTTCAAACTCCTACTCCTCCTTGCCCCAATGCAACAGCAATGCAAAGAAGTGACAATGAAAGCTCCTAGATTTGCAGTTACTTCCCTTCCACAGAGACAGCAGTCACCTCTTCACTTGCTGCTGTTCCTTTCCTGGATGTCTGCTTCTGCTGTGACGGTGCATATCCTTTGCCCGTTTGAGGAAGTGATGTCAGAACCCCTGGTATAAAGAAATCATGAACCAGTGGGTGGGGTGAGGGGTTTGGGGGACCAGCCCAAGTCTTCCAGAAACAATCAGGTAGCTGAGGCCTCTGGTCAGACCATTAGCACCCTTCCCCCACTCTGCACTAAACTTTGCAGCTAGTGAAGCCAGCAAAAATGAATCACAATTCTGCTCAAAGCCCCCAAAACAGGTTTGCTACCCAAAGAAACAGGACTCCAATTCAAACAGCTTCACCAACAACACATCAAAATAGGCTTGAAATTAGAAGATATAGGTCTCCAATTCAAAGAAACCCACCCAGTTAAATCACACCAAATAGGTTTTAAATCAGAAGAAATAGGCCTCTATAAATGCAGCCTGCTACACAGTGAAACATCAAACAAATGAGCCCACTTATAGCTACCAAAACAGGTTTCAAAATTACAACAGCCCCAAACAATACCCAGCTAGCCCCTTAGAAGTAGTAAGGAAGAAAAGAAATAACCTACCACCAAGTAGAATCCACAATAAACAATGTTAAAACAACAAGAAGCTACTGTACTGACCTGATCCTGTGCCCCCTTCTAGTTCCTTCTGAGAAGACAAAGCAACTGACACCACACCCGATTCAGCTACAATCATCGAAAGAGTAGAACCCCGCGTCAGAGGCTATACATTGTACTGGGTATGGTAGCAACAGAGCCAGACCCTGACCTTGGTGCATTACTGATTGTCCGGGGGGGGGGCACTATAATCCTCACTGCCAAAGTGGATGACAATGAGACTTACCATCCTTCAATGGAGACCTCGAACTCACCAATGAAGCCCAAGTCTTGCCCTTACGCTTGTGGTGATTACATACATACGATCCTGCCAACAGATAAAGGCCATACGGTCTATCGAGTCTGCTCGAATGTGCAGCTAGCAACCCCTATACTGCAGCTGCCCCTCCCTCCCCATCCCCTCCAATAACCCTCCCCCTCACCCTGTTCCATCTCCTTTTGAAGCAGGCCACCATATTATAGGATACCACTTCATCTGGTAATGCATTCCTACGTGCCGCCACCCTCTGAAAAAGTATCTCATTTCCCTCCTGAACCTACCCCCCCTCTGATCTCAGACTGTGCCCATGGGTTTCCCTCCAATTCTTTACCTGGAAAAGCCCTCCCGTGTCCATCCTATTTATCCCCTTCATGTATCTGAAGGTCTCAATTATGCCCCCCATCCCTCTTCTCCTCCAGGGAGTACTTCAACCTACTCTCATATGGCAAGTCCTCTAACCAGTGCATCATTTTGGTTGCCCTGCACTGCCTCCAGTAGCCTAATGTCCTTCCTCTGGTACAGCCAGCAGAACTGCACAGTACTCCACCTGTAGTCTAACCAGTGACCTTATAGTGGCAGAATCACCTCCCCCTCCTTGAGGATATGCCTCTGGCGATACAACCCAGTATCTTGTTAGCCTTGGCAGCTGCCTTTCTGCACTGCGTGGAGTTGTTCATTGCTCCTATTATGATTACCCCAACATCCTTCTCCTCCTTCTTGGCCAGCTGAATACCCCATATCTGGTAGCTCCTCCTTGGGTTCTTAGCTTCGAAATGTAGCACCTTGCATTTCTTAGCATTGAACCCCAAGCTGCCAAGCATCTAACCAGGACTCCAACTTTGCCAGATAATCCTGCAACCCCCCTGCAGGTCATCCACCAACTACCGCTCCCATCTTGGTGTAGTCTACAAACTGACTGATCTTGCTCTTGGTGCCTATCGAAATGTCTGCTATGAAGATCCCAAACACCACTAGACCCGGCACAAATCCCTGTGGCACCCTGCTTGTCACTGTCCTGGGCGATGATAGCTTCCAACACCACCCTCTGCTGTCTCCCTTGCACCCACTAGCTCTGCCCCGGCCCCTGTGCCCTCCAGCTTACTACCTAGCCTCCCATGTGGCACCGAATCAAATGCCTTGCTGTAGTCCAGATATAGGACATCCACTGCATGGCCCCTGTCCAATTACCCAATCATAGTAATTCCACCAGGTTAGTTTGCCAGAGACAAACTCGTTGCCTGCTGTCCTGCAGCCCATTAGCCTCCAGAAGGGAAACCAGCCTTTCCTTTAAGATTATTTCCATCAGCTTACCCATGATGGATGTAAGGCCTACAGGTCTGTAGTTCCCCGGCTTGTCCTTGGGGCCACTCTTTTGGAGGGGCACCACGCGTTCCATCCTTCAGTCTTGTGGTACACACCAAGAGACCAGAGAGGCACTGAACAGGTTTGCAAGTGGTTCAGCCAGGACATCTGCCAGTTCCATTAGCACCCTGGGGTGTATGCCAACCGGACCTGGAGCCTTGTCCACCCTCAGTGCCCTCAAGTCCTTCAGTACCCTGTCCACTGTGATTTCCCTCTGTCTCCTCACCTCCCCCGTGACCACCCCCAACCTCCCCGGGTACAACCCCCTCTTTTCTCTTTGGTAAATACAGAGCAGAAGTACTCATTTAATGCTTCTACCTGTTCTGCCTTATTGTCCAGCCCCCCCCCCTTTTAATCCTCACAATATGGTCTTTGCAGTTCCTTTTCTCCCTGATGTACCTAAAGAAGTCTTTCTCCCCATCCTTGATGCCCTGTGCTAGCCTGAGTTCCTGGAATGCCTTGGCTGCCCTCGTCACTTCCCTGGACTTCATTAGGTTTTTCTCTGTCTCCTCCGCCCCATTCTCTTGCATCTTCTAAAGGCAGTTCTTTTCCTTCCTACTTTCTCCATGACCCCCTGCTCACCCAACTAGACTTCTCTGCCCTCGCCCTCTTATATGTTGCTACTGCCTTCTCTATCCCCCTTTTTATGACCTCCCACCTCTGATTAGTGTCTATATCTGGACTGATCCTTGCCAGAGCCCCCCCACCCTGCATCAACTTCCCGAAGTCAGCCCTCCTGAAGTCTAACACCTTTGTGCCTGATCCTACTCCTTTCCCCAAGTTTATCCTAAACCACAATGAGTGATGGTCACTCCCTGCCAGTGGTTCCTCCACTCCCAGCTCCCTCATGAACTCCATTTGTCAGGATAAGGCCAACCTGGTTGGCTCATTGACCATCTGCAATAGGAAGCTGTCCAGGAAGGCATCCAGAAATACTTGCTCCCTCCTATTTGTTGTAGCTGGGGTACCCCAAATCACCCCTGGCAGGTTGAAGTCTCCTACAATCACTGTACTGCCCCTTCTGATCTGCCCTGCTAGTTCCCCAACTCCTCGGTCTGAGAGGGTGGTCTGTAAACCACTTCCATCCGGAGGGTCCTATGTTTGGAGACCTGTATCTGCACCCATAATGCCTTTCTTTCCTTAATCCCCTCCTCCCTGATGCATTTCAGACCTTCCGTCACATACAGCACCACCCCCTCCTTTCTCTTTTTCCATGTCCCTCCAAAATAGCTTATATCCCCGATACTGCCAGATCCCAATCATGGTAGTGGGTGGCCCATATCTTGGTTATGGCTGCCATATCCACAGAGAGAGCCTGTAAATCTGAAACTTTGTTCCCCAGACTTGTAGCATTCAATGTTACCACCCTCCACCCCACTTCCTTTATCCCTCTCCTTACTTGTTTCCCCTTCTTCGCGCGCCCCCTCGTCACCTCCCTAAATCCCGTGCCACCAGCATGTGGGGGGTAAGCTCGTTTGGCCTCCCTTCCTGAGCATCCTGCTGGGCCTCTGCCCTCTTGCCACCCCCCATTACTAGTTTAAATCGTCATTGCTTGCCAAGTACTCCTCCAGCTTCGGTTTCAGGACCCTCCTACCCTCCCCACTCAAATGAAACCTGTCCCTGGCATAGAGATCCATGCCCTCCCATGTGCTTCCCCACTCCCCTACTAACCATTACCCTTTGGATGGGCACCAATCCCTTAGCCACATGTTAAATTCCTCAGTCCTCTGCTTCCTTGTCATGTTTGTCCTGGGTATAGAAAGCATCTCTGAGAAGTTTACTGATCCCCCAACCTTCTCACAAATTCACCATAGCTCCACAAACCTCTCCTGGACTACATTCCCAGTTTACATCACTAAGCTCAACAAAAGATGGCTGCTGGGCTGAGTGTGCTGCTACTTCGGGTGCTGCTATTTTGTACGTTTTAAATTTAAATTAATTGTTTTAGTTTTCGATCGGTTATCTGGGTCATTTCCAATCGGTGGAGTTTTCTTGTGGCTTGAAGCTGTGGACCATTGGGATTGCTTCCAGTTTTGGCGTTTTGCACTCGGTTGCCCGACTTCTGACACTGAATGGTGTGGAGCGGTTTGGACTGTTCTCACCCGCAACTGAAACGCTGTATGGTGCCATTTATTGGATTTATCGACATTGGAGTGTTCCTGTGTAATTGCCCCTGCCTCAGCATTTCGATTGGGGCTGTGTTTGGGATTTGTGCTCTGGACATTCTGGAGTTACTTCTTTGCCCTGCCGCTCAACTGTGATCCGGATCAGGCGTGGAGTGAATTGGAGTGGATTTGCCCTGTGACTTACACGAAGGGTGTTATACTATCACTCATTACGAGAATTCTTAGCATCAGAGTGATTGGTGTGATTACCCCTGTTTCACCGTTGATCTGGGGTTGTGTCAGGAATCTGCTGTGAGGGTGTCCTCTGTCCTATGCTCCGGGTGGCAACTGAAGTTGGAAGGAGGATCACCTGATTTGTGTGAACCTGAGACCAGGACTGGGACCTTGGATACCGTCTCTTTTGAGTGATGAATAAGACTGAGGGGGATTTGCCAAGTTAATTTCACATCCTTGGTCTGTATGAGGCCATCTCGAGTTTGGTCACAGGATTGGCCTGAGGCCAGACTCCAGCTGGGACCCTTCACGTGATTTGTGCTCTGAAGGGGGTATGGAGATTTTTTCAGTCAAGGAATTGGCTGAAGTTTCGTGCCCCCTAGACTACCAGGCTGGGCTACTAACGTGGCTTGCCCTGGGCGTTTTAATCAGGCTACATTATTTCTTGTGGGGTTTGCCCAGTTGGGAGGGGGCCTTTCTTTATTATGGAAACTTTATGGATTTGGCTGACTTGGTTTTTGGATGTTCCTTGGATCTACCTTTAACTAAATTTCTTGGATGAGTGGATTGTCTGGGCTTCCTTTATGATCTTCATGGACTTTGATTCTCAATAAGCCTGTGGATAAAACTGACTGTGCCTTGTGGACTGAGAACTCATTCTCCCTGACTTGTTTTAAGGTTCCCCGGACAATGACATGGTGAGAGGACCTTGTGTCCATTTATTTTTAAGTTTGATTGTTTTTTCCTCTACTCTCTGGTCATGAGAGGATTGGGGGTGTGTTATTTTGTTTTAAGTTTGAAATGTTATTAGAGTTTTGTTTATAGAATATATTTGTACTTCGATAGTGAGAGTGCCAAAGTAACCTTTCTTCCTCTGGCTGTGAGAGAGCTAGGGGTGGTAAATAATTTTATTTATATTTAATTTTGGTTTTTTTGGCTAATTTGGGGTGGTGAGAGAACCCTTATTTATATTTATTTAAGTCTAAGGAGGACTTTAGTAGCCCTCTAGCTTGTCCCTACTCTATTTTGTTTGGGGTGGGGTAACCTAAACTTTAGTTTCATTCAGTTTTGGAATCATTTTGTTTTGATTTACTTTTTTGTTGGGGTGGGGCAACCTTTTTATTTTTTAGTTTGTCAAGTTTTGTAATTATTTTGGGTGACTTATTGTAAGCAGGTTTATTGTTTGGTTTTAATTGTTCAGTAGTGGCACGTGCTGGACTTCAGTCCCCACAGTGGCGTGCTATTCATCCTCCTCTCTTCGCTCCCTCCACCCTTTTTATTCTTCCCCTCTCCAATATTGGACGTATCAGTGCTGTAGAGCACTGAGAATTGCTCATAGGAGAGGAAAGAGGGTGGGGGCTGTGAACAAGGGAGGATGGACGAGGGGGACCACTGTATTGGGGTAGTTAGATCCAGAAGGCACTCTGGGGCAAAATGGAATCCAGATCATGGTTCGCCATATCTGGTGCCCATACCCAAGGGCACTATTGAAATTAGTAGGCAGATAGGCCTGACAACCTCAGAGGTTCGTCCAACTTGGGCGGTGTTGTGCAATGCCAGGTCCATCAGGAATAAGACTGACATTATTACTGATCTTGTTGGTCTGGTGGACTTGGCTTGCATCACAGAGACCTGGCTGGATGAAAATCCAGGCCCCATGTTGGAGGCTATGACTCCGGCTGGGTACTCTGTGATACACTGCCAGAGACTGGATCACAGGGTGGGGTGGGGGTTGCAGTCTGTTTCAAGACTGAACTGGGCCTCATGAATGTGGGAGTGGGAGAAACTGAGTCCTTCGAGTGTACAGTGGTAGCAAGTGTAGGTGTTCAAATTGTTCTCATCTACCATCCACCCGGGGATGGGAAGCGATTTTTACAGGAAGTAGCAGATTTCATCGTCGACATGGCATTTGAGTCACCCAGACTGATGGTTCTGGATGACTAATGCCTGGGTTGACTATGTACTCTCGCAATTTGGTAATCACTTCCTCCAATTAAGGACTTCTTTGGGCCTTACACAGGTGGTTTCCACTGCTACCCATAAATCTGTACACTCTTTGGACTTAGTCTTCCTTCTAGGAATTAAAACATCTCATCTGGGTGTGGAACCAGTCGCCTGGTCAGATCACTACATCGTGAGGTTCAGTTTTTGTACCCCGAAGGCCAACCCCTGTGAAGATGGTTAGGTAGCACCCTTTACGGGATATTGCTTCCAAAGGCTTGTGGCAGTCCTTGACCCATCGTCTCCTGTGTTGGTGAGCAGTAGTCCAGAGACCTTAGTATCTGCCTATAATATGGCTGTTATGGTGGCTCTGGATTCTATTGCTCCTGTCCGTGTACGCCCCCTATCCCTTCACCCCAAGTCCCCCTGGTTTGATGGGACATTGAGGGAGATGTAGAGACAGGGGCGAAAGTTAGAGAGGTGCTGGCGCAGGTCTGCCCCTGAAACAGACTGCCTTAGATTGATGGACCATTATTCAGTCCATCAATCTGCAATCACCCGTAAGAAGGCAGAATTCCTGTCCAGGGAGATTGCGGTTGCTCGGAATCGACCAGCTCAGTTTTTTCGAACTGTAGATAGACTGTGCAACCCAGCCTGTCTGCAACCTCGGAAAGCCTTTTCCCAATTAGAGTGAGAGAAGCTTGCTCAATTCTTTGCAACTAAGGTGGCCGACATCAGGGCGGATCTACAACCAGCACTCTCTAAGAGTGATGCTGTTGAACAGTGCGAGTTCACAGTACCTGAATTTTCTTGCAGTTCCTTCAGTCGACTTTATTTCGTGGATGTCATGAGGATTATCCATAGTGTACGCCCTACATGCTGTAGTTTGGACCCCGGACCGACCTCCCTAATTTTGGGTTGTAGTGATATCATCGGTCCAGTCCTTGTGTGAATAGTCTGGTGCTCCTTGGAGTAGAGTGGTTCCCTAGCTCCCTGAAAGAGGCGGTGGCGACACCTCTCCTGAAGAAAGCTACCTTGGACTCAGACCGTTTCACAAACTACAAACCTATCGCGAACCTACCCTTTATTGGGAAGGTGACTGAGAAGGTAGTGGCAGCCAATTGGAGGACAATTTAACCATACATGACATCTATGAATCCTTCCAGTCTGGTTTCAGTAAAAGACATAGCGCAGAGACAGCGCTGGTTAGGGTGCTTAATGATCTTCAGAGGGCGAGGGATCAGAATTGACATTCCATCTTGGTTCTCCTTGATCTCTCCTCGGCTTTTGACACTGAGGATCACATGGTGTTGATAGCATGCCTGAGGCATATTTGTGGAATACTGGGAACCGTCCTTTGATGGTTCACTTCATTCCTCACTGGGAGATCACAAACAGTTGTGTCTGGGGTTTTTTCCTCGAGCCCAATGTCTTTGTTGTGTGGGGTGCCTCAGGGTTCAGTGCTATCTCCCAAGTTATTCATGGTGTATATGCTGCCCCTCGGAGACATAAGACAGTATGGGCTGAGGTTTCATTGCTATGCAGATGATACCCAGCTATACCCGTCCTTTGCACCCGACCAGGATGGAACTCTCGGTGTTTAACTGTCTGAAAGAAATCCAGGATTGATGGATTCTAGTTGGTTGAAGCTGAACTCAGAAAAGACAGAGGTATTGGTTGTGGACCCAGGTCACCAGATAGAGGCGTTGTCTGTTGGTACGCCCTCAGGAATTTTTCTTGGCAGCGTCTCACTCCCTACCTCTGAATGGGTGCATAACTGGGAGTTATCTTGGATGACAGGCTGACACTGCCGTCTCAAGAGTCAGCAGTCGTCAAGACTTCCTTTTACCATCTTAGGAATGTCGCCAGAGTTAGGCACCTTGTTCTGTCCAATGCCCTGCCAACGCTGGTTCACGTCTTTGTGTCCTTGTGTCTGGACTACTGCAACTCCCTGTACTTTGGGCTTTCTGGGGGTTCAAATCTGCTGCCTGCAGCTAGTGCAGAACGCAGCGGCCTGGGTTCTGACTGGGTCAAATAGGTCCTGTCATATTACCACAGTGCTCTTGGCAGGCTGCACTGGCTGCCTATCTGATATTGGGCTGCCTTTAAAGTCAGCTTGCTGACTTTCAAAGCCCTTCATGGCCAGGGTCCGGCCTATCTGAAAGAATTTCTGGTTTCTCACTGCCCTAGCCGATCGCTCCGCCCAGCCAATGAAGGGTTGCTAGAGGTTCCGAGAGTGAATCTTAAATCTTCTGGGTGTAAGGAATTTTCTTATGTTACGCCCACTCTTTGGAATTCTCTACCTCGCCGGTTATGGGAGTGCACCACCACGGAAGAATTTAAGAGGGGTTTGAAAACCCACATCTGGCAAATGGCCTTTCTAGAAAATTGATTGTTTAGAAGCAGCTGACTGTATTATAATTTTATTTGTGTCCGATATTGGATTTTAATGCTTGATCTGTATTTTTAACTTGTACAGCGCTTTGAAAACTGAAAGGTGCTTTATGAATAAAACTTATTGTTATTGTCTACCAGGTCATTGGTTCCCAAATGCAGAACTATGAGGATTCTCCTTACCCTTCCTAGCATACTTCAGAATGGATTCACCCCACCCTGTCTGCTGTCATGCCTGGCATGGCCTCCACCCATTTTCTACTCTGCCTCTCCCGCTTGCTCCGCCAACTGATCACCTTCAGAATTTAATCCTCCAGCACTAGAATCCCACCCATGTTCTCCTGTACTGCTTGCTCTGTCTGTTCCTTGTCCCCTTCTGTCAGGTTACTTGTTCCCAAGTGCAGTTCCGTTGTTCCACCTTCCACCCCCATCTCTGCCCTGCTCCCCCAACCCAATCCTCCTCTGATACCACCATCATTTTCCACTGGCCCTCACCTGCCCCTCCTCCCTGATGCCTCCCTCCCCTCATCTCCCATATCCCCTCACCCCCTAGCTACCAACCCTCTGTCCGGTTCCCAAGCCCCCACCCCCTTATCCACTGAAGCCACCCTTCCAATGTCCACTGGACTGCTAGTAATCCCATTCTCTCCAGCTTTGCCTACTTGGTCCACCTGCCTCATCTTCTCTAGTGAAGCCAACACTGAGAACCTGTTTTTAACTCCCCCCCCCACTCAGAGTCCTCTGTCATACTATTCAGAAGCCCACATTTAAAACCTGTTCTGAAGCCCCTCCAGTCTACTGTCCTCCACCCCCCCCCTTGTCTGTACACGGCAGTTCTTCAGGTGGCCCTACTGGTCCATACACCTCTTCCTCCCTCCCCCGCCCAGGTCTGGGCTGCCAACAATATTCTAGAGCACCCCCATGTGCCCCTGGTGATGGAATGTTCCCCCAATCTCTTCATTTCACTCTACCCATCTCTGCCCTTCAAATCTTTATTCAGGCGAACATCATTGAGCATAGCTCATTTACAAGATGGACCTGAGTGGTCATCACAAAAAAGGGTTACAGAGTGTATACAAAAACATGATATTGAATAAGCACAAATACAATCATTTATGAGTGAGATAGATGTACAAATATTTACATATATACAAGGCAAAGGACAGTAAACCAAAAACCTAATAAAGGAGAGAAACAAACAGTCTAGTAGGGATAAGGCTTGGATAATGGTACATGGGTGGGCATATATGTTTGAGGTTTGATGTGGAAAGGACCAAAGGAATGATAGAAGAATAGGGAGGAGCTTTAAAGAGGGGGTGGGGAGAGAGGGTGTGTGGGAGGGTGAGGGGTGTGGGAGGACTAGGCCTTGTGGGAAGCAATTGCACGAATCTGGGATTAGGCTGGTGTACAGCTTTTTGAAGGATGCAAGGGGAATCAGTGTTTCCATTTTCAATGTCTTTTGGATAGAATTCCAGATAAGTGCCAGGGAATAACTGATTGCAGCTCTTCCATACCGGGTGCAGGTGATAGGAATCTTCAGCAGGATCAGTTTGTTGATCCTCAAGGTGTAGGGCCTGGATGTGATCTGGTTGAAGCAGTCTGAGATGTAGGAAGGGAGTTTGTTTGTCAGAGGTTTGTAGATCCAGGTAGCAGCATTTTTTCTTCTTCTATGTTGCAGGGATGTCCAGCTGACTGCATTGTAGAGAGACAATGATGGGTGCTAGAGGAAGGTCAGTAATGAATCTAATAGCTCTACTATGATACAGGGTGTCTAGTTTGTTTAGATGGGAGAGGGAGCAATGACCATAGAGGAAGTCAGCATAATCAATGAGGACATGAATGATGCAAGGATTAATCTTTGTTTGGAATCTTTGGTCAGGTAGTGTTTGATCCTATAGAATAGACCAAGTCTTTGTCTTAGCTTTTCAGGAGCTCTTCAGCGTGGGTAGTATAGTCTAGTTTATTGTCTATCCATACTCCTAGGTATTTGAATTTGTCAACATATTCCAGATTTTCACCAAGGATGGTAGAGAGTTGTGGGAGGGTGAATGATGGGATAGTGGAAGAACAGTTCTTGGTGGCAAAGAACATAGCTTTGGTTTTCTTAGCATTTAGTAATAATTTCTTTTTTAATAGGTTATGCTGGAGGAGGGAGAACTGAGACTGTAGGAGCTCACAGGCTTTTGATGGTGAGGGATCGCTCACATAAAGTACAGTGTCATCTGCAAAAAGGTGGATATTAGAAAGAGAGAGATTGGAGTCAATATTTTAACCATGTAATCTCCTCCCAGAGCTGTTCCAGTTGTCTACACATTAGGCAACCCCTGCTCTCCATGTGACCCCTAAAACGATAGCTGCCACACAACTGTTGCAGGCTACTACCTTCCCCATGCCCCTACCGGACCCCACCCACCCATCCAGCTTGTTTCCGCTTCATACTGCCCACCCCATCCCGTTGGATGTTCCCCCTTACCAGGGCTATCCAGTCCCTCTATAGAGTCAGTCGCGATTTGGTCCAACTGTACCTCCCAGCCCTCACTCCAATCCCATCAGTAAGTATCCCAAGCAAGGGCCTCAGTCCTGCAAGTCCCTTCTCGTTTTGTGTCCCGTTGGCCAAGGAAAATGAGGAGCAACACCCCCCTGGACAGTCAGATAATGAAATCATTTACAGCTACTAACCCAACAGTAAATGAAGGGAAAAAAATGCATCTCCCTCAGGGCGTTATATCCTCGCCCTTCACCCTGATCTTCCCTGTGCACCTGCTGCACCTCCAATCCAACTGTTCCACATCCCCAACTGCTATCCCTCGTGCTGCTCTGATGCTGTTCTCACCCCCTTCCCACTCCAGTTGCTCTGCTCATCCTGCCTGCAAGGGTCTGGACCCCAGAATTTGCAGGCCCCACTCCCTTTGACTTCACAGGCTTTTCTCCTTCACTGACTGACTCTCTCGAGGGACACTGAAAGGGAGAGCCAATCATTTGCGATTTGCTCTGGTTGCACCCCCCCGCCCTTCCAGCATTCCCACTGATCCACACAGCAGCAAGTATCCCTGCAAGGGCCTTGGTCCTGCAAGCCCCTTCCCGTTTTGTCTCTCACTGGCTGAGGAAAATGAAGAGCAACACCCCCTGGACAGTCAGGTATTGCAATGTTTTACAGCTACTAACCCAACAGTAAAATGAAGGGGAAAAAAAATTACCTCTCAGGGTGTTATGTCCTTGCCCTTCGCTCCGATCTTCCCTGTGCACTCGCACCTCCAGTCTGACAGTTCCATGTCCATAACAGCTACCACTCACGCTGCTCTGGCACCACTCCCCTCACCCCCTTCCCGCTCCCGTTACAGAGGAGGATTTCAATGACTTTTCCTTGTCTTTGTCCTTTGACCTCACTGACCATGTCAGCCACAACATTGCCAAATACCATGGAGTTTTCTTCCCAGAGGTGGCAGACACGTGAGAGACACAGAAACCACCTTGAAGCCCACAGTCTTGGCAGCAGCTTCCATGGCCTTAATGGCAATTTAGATTAAGAGCCTTCTTTCAGCATATCCTTCTGGCCTGGTTGAATCCCTGGCAGACCTTGCAGGCTCTCACGCTGTGGGACAGGCACAAACAGCAAATAAACTGTGCTAGTGTCATCCAGCTAGATCTTGTAAGTGCAGGTACAAACCTAAATAAAAGGTTCTTTCAACAGTGGCATAAAAGGACAATGTCAAAAAGTAGGTATACGAAGGTATAAGTAAGTAGAAGTAGATCTAAACTACAAGTGGGGAGGCGAGGGGACCGCTGATAGGAAAAGGGTCCGGAAAGGAGAGCCTAGTGAGCTCACCCCCCCTAGTTGTGGGCAAAGGCAATGGTGAGCAGCACAGGGAGGGATAAAGGGGAGAAGAACAGGGATAGAGAAAGGGAGAAGACAGGCTGGAGGGTGGTCTCACTGAATACAAGAAGCCCAAGGAATAGAAAAGCGGAGTTACAGGCTCTCTTGGCAGTGGAGGGGGTGGACATTGCAGCCATCATGGAAACGTGGAACACCCAGTACCAGAACTGGGATGATGATCCCGGGGTTCAAGTTATTCAGAAAGGATAGGGCTAAAGGGAATTTGGGGGTGGGGGAGGAGAATAGTGGTGATCTGTGTAAGGGAAGGGATAAAGGGTGGAAGGAAGGAAGGGGAGAACAGAAGCACTATGGATGCAGTTCCAAGATGTAAAGAATAGGACACTGTGGATGGTGGTGGTGTACAGGCCACTACCTCAGGGAAATGATCTGGTAGGGAATTAGCTGAACAAATAAGGAGGGTCTGTAGAAAGAGGAGCACAGTGGTGGTGGGGGGCTTCAACCTACCAGGAGTGGAGTGGGGCACCCATCCACCACGAGTGTAAGGAGGGGGTCCTGTTAGAAGCATTTCAAGACAGCTTCCTGACACAGCTGGTCTAGGGTTAGACTCTGTTAGAAAAACTCTGGACCTTGTACTGGATAGCAGGGGAAGCTGTAAGGAATCTGGAAGTGGAGGAACCACTGGCTGGGTGTGACCAAGATTCAGTGTGGTTCACGCTCAACATGGGGAGGGAGACGGGGGCACGGGTACAAGACAGACTGAATTTAGGGGGGTGGATTCTAAGAAGATAGGGGAAAATTTGGGGCAGGAACCTAGCACGTATGTAACCATACATGGGTGCAGACCAGAAATGGGACATTATAAAGGAAAGGCTGGCGGAGGGTATAGAGTCTTGCACTAGGAAGAAAAGCAAGAAAGGGAGGGCAAAGAAACCCAATTTGCTGACATAGGAGGTTATGGAAGGGGTGAGGGCCAAGAGGGCAGCATTTTTAAAGTACAAGAAATTGGGGAGTGGTGAAGACAAGGATACTTACGTGGCGAAGTCCAGGGAGGTTACCAGACTGTTCAGGGAAGCCAGGGCATCCAGGAAGCAGAGACTGGTGCAGGGAATCGAAAGTGGAGAAAAAGACTTCTGCTACTTCAGAGAGAGAAGGAGCAAGGATCAGCTGGTGAGGATCAAGAAGGATGGAGGGTGAGCAGAGAAAGCGGTGGAGCAGGCAGAGGCACTGAATGAATACTTCTGCTCTGCATTCACACAGGAGAAAGTGGGGCAAATACCCCGGGGTAGGGGGGGAGGAGACAGATGTAGGGATTACAGAGAGCAGGGTACTAGATGAGTTTAGGGTATTAATGGTGGACAAAGCACCTGGACCTGATGGCATTCACCTTAGGATACTAAGGGAGTTGGGAAAGATCCTAGTGGGGCCACTGGCTGACCTGTTCAATACCTCCCTGGACACAGGATGTCTACAACAGGACTGGAGAATGGCCCATGTGGTACCCATCCACAAAAGTGGCCCAAAGGATGAACCAGTAAACTATAGACCAGTGAGCCTCACATCAATCATGGGAAAGCTCATGGAGACCATCATAAAAGAGGCTAGTGAGCTTCTTGGAGGAAACTGTCTCCAGGATGGTCAACAGCACAGGTTTGTAGGGGCAGATCCTGCCAGACAAACCTTGTGGAGTACAACAATTGGGTGATGCAGGAACTGGACAATGGCCATGCAGTGGACATCCTGTATTTAGACTTAAGCAAGGCATTTGATTCAGTGCTACATGGCAGCTTGGGGAGTTTAACATGTGGGGGCAGGACCAAAATGATGAAATGGGTCACAAACTGTCTCAAGGGAAGGCAGCAAAGAGTGGTGGGGGGGGGACCACATCACATAGCGTGGCAACAAGCGAGTACCACAGGGATCAGTACTGGGACCAGTGCTGCTTAGGATTTTTATTGCAGATATCTCACACAGGATCTGGAGCAAGATCAGCCTGTTCACAGATGATACCAAGAATGGAGCTGTGGTTGACTATGCGGAGGGGTGGAAGGGGTTGCAGGAGGACCTGTCTAAGCTGCAGGAGTGGGCAGAAACATGGCAGTTGGGGTTCAATGCCAAGAAGTGCAAGGCTCTGCACTTCAGAGTCAGGAACCAGAGGAGGGATCATCACTAAAATGGGGTACAGCTGGGGAGCTCTACAGAGGAGAAGGACCAAGGAGTGATCATTACGGGGAGCATAAACAACTCTGCTCAGTGCAGGAAGGCAGCAGCAAAAGTCAACAAAATGCTGGGGTGTATTGCAAGAGGGATCTCCTCCAGAAGAAGAGGAGTTATCCTACCCCGTATAGGTCATTGGTCAGGCTCCACCTGGAGTACTGCAGTACAGTACTGGTGTCCATTCCTGAAGGACAGATTGTTGGAGGGGGTGCAGGGAAGAGCCACAAAGATGATCCAGGGATTGGAGAGCAAGCCCTACGAGGACAGGCTGGGAGAGTTGAATATGTATTCACTGGAGGGAAGGAGGGATGGGGGGATATGATTGAGACCTTTAAGTATCTAAAGGGTATAAACAAGACCAACATATAAGGGATTTTCCAGATGGGAAAGAAACGAGAGGGCATGGACTGAGATTTTTTTTTGGGGGGGGGGGGTGTTCAGGAGGGAGATGACATTCTTTCACTGAAAGAGTGGTGGACAAATGGAACACCGTACCAGATGAGATGTGTCCTGTAAGATGGGGGGCAGTTTCAAGAGAGGTTGGGTAAGGGATACTGGGAAGAGGGGTCGGGAGGGGCAGCTGTGAGATGAGGTGCTAGCTGCACACTCAAGCAGACTCAGTAGACCATGAGGCCTGTTTCTGCTGGCAATTTCATATGTTTGTACAATAAACAGTGGTATTTCTCTGCAGGTCCAATGAGTAGTCAATGACAGGTGAAGGAACTGATGAGAAATGGGTCTGCCCACATTATACAGGCGCTGATGCTACACGAGATCATGGGTGGCCCTAAACTGCAAAAGTTAATGAGTGGTCCTCACGCCGATGGCTTACCATTCTAAAGGTGTGGCCCAATGAAGATGTCCTCGATGAATATCTCCCGTTTCTGCTCTAAGATGACAGAAGATTCTCATGGATCATGGTGGTGGCTGCTGCTTAGCCTGCCTTTTTGGGCAGACCTTGCACCAGAATCTCAAGTGAAATAAGGGAGAATTACAGCCAAGAAATGAAAAACTTAGTACCAAAAGGACTGTATTTGGGCACTCCCCGATGTTTCCCTTCCCTGCAACTCTGTTGAAAGAATACTGTAACCTTTCAAGGGAAACCAGCAATCTTCAGATATAGTAGGTTCGGACTCCAAATGGGTGTTTACCGTTGCAGGCTTTGGGATGAATGCTTATGCATAAGTGCAAGTTTACTACAGGGAAACCTTGGAGTTGCTCCAATGCACCAAGGGGATAGGGATGGACAGTCTCAATGGGCTCTAGTCTCTGTGTCATGGGTCTCTGGGGACGGAACATTTCAACTCTAGGGTAGTCTCTTAATTGATACATGGATCCCCTGTGTATCCCTCCATGCTCCACCAGGACAAAAGCTCGGTGTGGCCCCATGCCAGTGGCTTCTGTGCCTCCTCCCATATGGAAAGACCCAATAGCTTTTAATGAAGAGGAACAGGCTAAAGTCCTACTAAAAAAAGTCCCAGTTGCTTCTCTGATAAATTGAGAAAAGGTAATGCTGCTAATTATAAGTGCCACTAATTTTACCTTCTGGGCTGTCTGCAACTTGTATCATGGATTACCCCCAAAAGGGTGAGAGACTTAAATGAGGACTTGATGTACTGAAAATATGAATTTGGACTCTGCCAGCAGGCTTTAAGAAATTAACTGCATGTTGAATGTTTCCAGAATAAACTGTGGATCCACTTTAGATTCTACATTTGTGGACCTTAAGTTAGGTTTCCAGACTGCTCTGTAGTCATCAGTGGGATCTGCAGTCCTGCACCCGCAACTACAGTATCTGGATGCCTCGGAGATCAAATAAAGTCCTGCAGTTCTAATAAGTGGTTTCTGCTGTTGCAAGTCAACCTCCCTCAAAAAGAGCGACGTCTTAACCCCTAGACCAGGTAGGTGTCTCCACATACAAAATTACTCACCAAGACCACGGGTTAAGATGTTATAAAAGAATGGAAGTATAAAACCAAAATGGTCATAAAGAAGTATTGTTTTAAATATCACTCCAAGTTGAAAATCAATATCTTACCTTATGGCCCAGGCATTAAGTTTTCAAACACACATTTTAAGACAATTACAGGACTACTGTTTATTAATCAGACTGTAAATACAGGTATTTGTGTTTAAATAAAGTTATGTTACATTTTTATATAACTATCTAGGTGTGGTTGCATAGTGGGTTCAACTCAGCTATCGTACCTCATAAAACAAACTCAAAATTTAACCATTCTGTTATGCTTACCTCAGCAGCCAGGTAGTGTCCAGTAGCAAGATGCTTAAAGCGAAAAAGGCTGTTCCAGTATCCAGCTCCTCCTCGACATGGGTCATGCTGTACTACCTGAAACAGGTAAAGAATAGAAAAGCTAAACTAATCCATGAATGAGCGCCTTCCTACATATCTGACATACAGTCCAGTTATGTAGCCCATTATGATAAAGAACAGTTATATACTTACTGTAACAGTAGCTCTTCAAGAGAATCTCCTCCTTCTTTTGGAACTCTGGCTGCCAGGCACTAGGACCACAAACATTTGCTAGACAGGGGCTGCCCATGACAACATCGTATGTCAGCATCTATATAAACATAGGCAACCCCATTATTCCTCGGTTCAGAGATTAGGCTCCGAGGACCTCCACCCTGGGAACCACGAGATATGGCCAATTCAGCTATACAAGGTGAGACAGAGCTGGATACATAAGGCACATATTAGGTTCAGTTGCACAATATGAAAGGCAACCCTCCATTAAGCAGAAGGGAGATGGAGCGATGGACTAATGGAGGAGATTATTTTGAAGATCTACTGTTACAGTAAGTTCTTGTATAACTTCTATCTATGAGGATATCTCCCTCATTAGTCCACACCTTTGGAACAATTCCAAAGCAGTCCCAAAAACCAACTGGGAGGTGGTTACAGTCTAATGTATATTTAGGACAGAAGGCCTTGCAGCACAGCATGGCCAAAACCAGCACGTCTACAAGAGACTATGTCCAGACTATAATTTAGTGAAGGTGTGGACAATGTTGAATGTGGTTGCCGCACAAATGTCCACCACAGAAACATTTCTGAAATAAGCAATCAAAGTGGCCATTCCCCTTGTGGAATGCTATGAACCGCACCCGGAAGTTCCTTACCATATTTCCTATAACAAGACGTAATACAGTGTGCCAGCTATTTGGACATGTACCGTTTAGACACAGTAGTGCCGTCTTTCCCAGGGGTAAATGAAATAAAAAGTGGAGGACGACCTTCTACAGTCCTTGGAGCAATACACATAGTATCAGAGTTTTTTTTGCTCCAGTCTCCACCCCCCCCCCCAGCCGGAGGATTCGGCCCCCCCACCCCACTCGCTAGTCTCACAAGGCAGACTCGCTCCACTAGGGGGGGCCGCTGGGCAGGCACCCTCTCCCCAAGGAACATGGTCTTTTTGCCCTGGCTTACCCCCAGGGTGGGGCCACGAGAGCGGGACCAGGACTCCTGGCGGGCGTTAGTCGCAGCAGGAGCAGTGGGGGAGGCAGGGGCCATCATGAACGGAACAGGAATTTTTTTCTGGTATGCAGAGATCCCTGGGGGCAGGAGTGTGCAATGATACCAGCATCTGCCCCACCCCCCCCCTTTGCGTGAGGTGCCAGCAGCAGCGGTACCCCAAGCCTCTGCCAGAGGTTTTCATAGCTTCAGACACTCTTCCCTCCCTCCCCCGGAGAAAGAGAGCAGTCCAAGTATCGGAGTATTCTTGGTACATCTATAGTATAGGGCAGTGCCTCACCCGGATAGGCATGCTCAAGTTAAACAGGAAGCTGTATTGCTTGATTCAGTGTAGAGTCAGATACCATCTTTGGTAGAAACTGAAGATTTGTACACAAATAGAGTCCATCGCTATGGATAACCAAACAAGGAGGCTCATATTGTAACCTAAAGCTCAAAAATCCTTCAATCAGAAATAACTGCAACTAAAAATAATGTTTTCCATGACAGAAAACATAGATCGCAACTTGCTGCCAGCTCAAAATGAGCCAACATCAGTTTCTCAAGTACATACATCAAGTCCCAACGCGGGACTGGATTGCAGATATTTATTTAGTTTTTGTTGACCGGGTAAGTGCACAGAAAAATTCTGACTATTTTCAGGCACAACCCGGGGGAAGGGGATACAGAGGAATGCCAACTGACAACCAGATTAAGCTGTTGGTGGTATTTTAGTGAATGGGGGAAATTTGGCCAGTGCACCAGGGAAATTCCCCTACTCTTTTCGAGAAGTGCTATGGGATCTTTAGCATCCACCTGCGCTACCACCAGAACAGGTAGCTGGGACCTTGGTTTTAACGCCTCATCCGAAAGACGGCACCTCAGGAGTGCAACACCCCCCTCATGCTGCACTGCAGTGTCAGTATTAGTATATTAACCCAAGTGCCTGGTGTGGGGCTAGAACCCACAGCCTTCTGATTTCCCGGCCTGAGAGGCAAGTGTGCTACCTGCTGAGCCACTGACACAGATTTCATATGAAGAATACCTCACAGAACAGTATGGGACACCTCTAATTGGGCCACCATACAACCACCAATAGAGGAATGGAATGCTGAAATAGTGGCCAAAATGTACCTTAAAAGGAAGACCCCTGTTCTCTGTGGCACAGTAGACCTAACTTCTGCGGCAGGGTCTATGAAGTTCTGTGGCACCATTAGGCCTACTTCTGTGGCAGTGCGCAAAGTTCTGCAGCACATAAATAAGGTGACTTGTGCATGTATACTGCTCCAAAACAGATTTTCTTTTATTAATGAAATCACATGGTACATGTCTGGCTTAAGTAAATCATAATAACAGCAACAAATCAGTTTTCAAATGAGCCTTAAAAATATCTACTGAGGGGGCCCCTCTTATGTAAGTGGGAAGTTCACTCAGATCAATGGTGCAGCGGTACTGAAGGGCAAAGAACAATCCCTGGGAAATTTCTGAAACTAAAGTATACATAATGTATAGCTATTAGCAGAGTGTTGTAATGGCAGATGCTCATGGTTGTGAATGCAAGTGAGACAGATGTTTCTCAGTATAGATTTGAGCAGAATTTAATTCCGTTTCAAGTCCATAGAACCTTACTGTTGGAACATTTCATAAATGTGAGAAATGTGTTGCATATGTAAGCTGTCCATTTAATCCCTGCATGGGAAGCTGTGTAATTCAATTAACAGGCATGTCTAGTAGAAGACTTTTTAGCCACAATCAGTATATCAGCAACTTCAGGGTACACCCCGAAAGAATAGGTTACTCATCTGTAAACATAGTTCTAGGGGTAGTATATGGTTCACATACATACTCTGGCACTTCCACTGGAATGAGGTTATTGGCCAGACATCTTTAAGCTAAGCTCCTCCCACAATGCAGGCAGTACATCCCAACTCCACACCATGACATCGGAGCTTAAATGCCGAAAGCTCGATCAGTGTTCCACTTGCGAGAGAAGGGCGAGTGAGTTGTGTGGATGTGAACCATATACCACTCCTAAAACTACAGTTACAGGTGAGTAGCCTATTCTTCTAGGGACGTGGATATGGCTCACTTATCCACACTCTGTCAGATTCCTCCTAGCCATTCTCTTGAAGGATGGCCGAGGTGCACACCCCTACTTAGTTAACAAAGACTGGAGAACCGATAACCCAAAACCTGTATCTAGGTGCAGACTCCAGGTCTATGGGAAATGAAGGTGTGTGCTGACTTCCAGGTAGCAGCCATATAGATCTCCTTAATAGGAACATCCCTAGAAGCAGCCAACCAAGGCAGCAGTATGTCTGGTGGAATGAGCCCCAAGACCTATGGAAGTCTCCCTACCAGATAACCTGTAGCAGAGGTTGATAATATGTAATCCACCTAGCAATCATCCTCTCTGCTGCTGGAATGTCAGACATGGCTTTAGCATAGGTGACAAACAGCTGGCAAGCCTGTCACAGAACTCTAGCAGTAGGCTCTACACAACAGGAAAGCACCATCCGCAGGTCCTAAGTATGGAGCCTGTGGTCAGCCTCCAAAGATGGGCTGGTGAAATACACCAGCAAGTTGGTCACCTGGTTTAGGTGAAACTCCAAAACCACCTTCAGGAGGCACTTCAGGTAGGGGCGAAGGACCACTTTGTCCCTGTGAAGGACCAGGTAAAGAGACTCCACAGAAAACACCTGGAGCTCCCCAATCCTTCAGACTGACATTAAGGCCACCTATCTGAAAGGTAGTCTTCCATGACGCATGTGGTATCTCACACCTGTGCACTGGATTGAAGTGCTTGCCCATGAGCATAGCCAAAGCCAGCAGTAAGTCCCATGGTGGAGGAGGTACATGCACCAGATTGGACAAGTGATCCAGGCCTCTGAAAAAGCACACAACCACTTCTTCCTAGGCCACTGTTGACTTAAGAACCCGCATATGATAAGCAGATAGGGCAGCCAGGTGCACCTTAAAGGTTGTTGCCCACAGTCCCAGCTATGAAAGGGACCAGAGGTAGTCCAGGATGCAAGCCACAGGACAAGAAAGGGGATCAATCCTCTTGCCCTGACACCAAAGAGAACCTCTTCCATTTGAAGGCATAGCACCAGTGGGTTGACTCTTTCCAGGAGGCCTCCACAACATGGAGGACTGCCTCAGAAAGACCCAAGGCCTGGAACTCTAGCCACTCAGGAACTAGGCCACTGAGGTGCATGGACTGACGTTCCAGGTGCAGGATCATCCCCTGTAGTCTGGTCAGCAGTCTGGGTGGATAGGTAACCTCCATGGAGGTCTGCTTCTGAGGCTGAGGAGATCTGGATACCAAAACTGCCATAGCCAGTCTGGAGCTATCAGGATAATACGCGCCTTGTCCTTCCAGGCCTTGAGTACCACCTTGTGGATTAGGGGAAAGGTGAGAAAGGCATATACGAGGTCTGAGGTCCAGGGCCTCACAAAAACATCCCCCCCAACAGTGTCCCAGACTGTGGGACCACCTCCTGTGTCCACCACACAGCCTCAGTTTGGCGTTCTCCCAGGAAGCCAACAGGTCCACTAAGGGTGTGCCCCACAGGGAGAAGGAAAAAAAAAATACTTTAGTAATATTTTTTTCTTCCAAGGGATCCCTCACATGCTTACTGTTGCAATCAGCCTGCAGTTCTGAGCTGTCCTGTCGAGTGGAATTTTATGTAAATTAGGGAAAGAACAGCTACGCAAGAACTTACCATAATAATAGATCTTCAAGGGGATCTCAGTCATCAGGTTACACAACAGGAACCTTTGTAGTCAGTGAAGGGGAATCCACACGGATTTTCAGCATAACTGGGGCCGCATACACAGTCTACGTCCACAGTCACCAACCTTATAAAGGTGTGGAAAGCCCCACTCCCTCAGTTCTTTCACTCCAGAGGCGAAGGGAGCAAGGCCCATGCCCTGGGAAAATGAGAGACTGAGACCCAGCTCTAGATAAAACGGATGGAATACAGCAGATAGCCAGGTCCTGAACAGGGGCCCCGAGAAGGGGGATGGTGGGAGGGAATCATACCTGATGACTGAGATCCCCTCGAAGATCTATTGATATGGTAAGTTCTTACTTAACTGTTCTGTCTTCTTTGGGGGCATCTCAGTCATCAGGTTACACCATAGGAACAAATACCAAGCAGTGAAAGGATCAAACAGACAGACTGGGAGGCTGGAGCTCCATAAACTTAAAACAGGAGTTCTTGCAGCACAGCCCTGCCAAATCCTGCATGGGCTCAAGACAATGTGCAGTCTGTAATGCATCCTGATAGCTCCAGACTGGCTATGGCAGTTTTGGACTGTACTCCAGGTGGCAGCCGCACAAATGTCAGCAGCGGAGACTCCTTTGAAACAAGCCACTGAGTTAACCATGCCTCTGGTGGAGTGAGCTTTGACAGCACCGGCATTTCTTTGCCATACTTATTGTAGCAGAACACAATGCAATTTGCCAACCATTTGGATAAACCTTGTTTAGAAACTGAAGCGATCTCTACCTGGGGCAAAAGAAATGAACTGTTTACACTTTCTTGGTTCCTTAGTCTGAAGCAGATAATACTTCAACGTTCTGCACACATCTAGAGTATGGAGCAGTGTTTCCCCTGGATTGGTGTGCTCAGGAAAATAAACAGGAAAGGTGGATAGATTGATTTGAGTGTAAACTCTGAAACTACATTAGGCAAAAACTTCAGTCTTTGTGAAAAATCAAATAAGGCTCTTCAAACCAGAGGGCCTGAAGCACTAAAATTCTTCAAGCAGAAGTAACTGCAACTAAAAATAAAACTTTCCGAGAAAACACAAATTGCAAGTCATGACTGGCTCAAAAGGAAACAGGGTCAACTTTTCCAAAATAAAATTAAAGTACCAAGACAGAACAGGTAAACGGATTGGGGGTTTCAGATGCAGGATGCCCTGAAGAAAAGTACAAGAGACATCCTGTTGAGCAATTGTGCAGTCACCCACAGGCTCATGAAAAGCAGATATAGACGAAAGGTTGACCTTGAGGGAAGAATACTGTAGGCCTGAGGTCAGACAAAGAAATCAGATAGTCCAGGACACGCTTCACAGGACAGGTAAAACTTGAAGGAATGGTTGGCAGCCAAGATGGCAAACCACTTCCACTTCATAGCATAAGTGGCATGGTGGAAGGCTTTGCGGGCAGCCACCAAGACATACGCTACCCTGTTAGAGACCCCAAACCTGGTGATGGCTACCTTCTCATGAGCCATGCATGCAGATGGAGGAACCCAAGATTGGGATGGACCAGGGTCCCCCGATCCTGGGTCAGCAGATCCCTGCAAAGGGGCAGAGGGACCCTAGGTTCCTCTGCAAGCTGCTGAAGTAGAGGCAACCATATCTGGCAGGGCCAGAATGGGGCTACCAGAATCATGCTGGCCCCCTCCAGTTATAGCTTGATCAGCACCCTCTGTATTAGTGGAAACTGAGGGAATGCATACAGAAATCTCCCACTCCGAGAGAGGGACAATGCACCTCACCAGAAAACTCCAGGCCCTGGATCTAATGAACAGAAATTGGGCAGTTTTGCATTAAGTGGGGATGCAAAAAGGTCCAACTCTGGACGACACCATCTGTCTAACAGATCTGCTGCGGATGAGAGAGAAGCTCCCATTCATGCATGCTGGACTGAATCCTGCTGAGAATGTCTGCCAGGGTGTTTAGAACACCTGGGAGATGAACCGCAGAGCGTGTCAGACTATGCTTATGTGCCCAGTACCACACTCACATGGCCTCTCTGCAAAGGGGGTATGAGTGAGTCCTGCCTTGCTTGTTGATGTAGTAGACTACACTCAGACTGTCCAACTGCACCAACAATTGGCCTGGAGCAAGATGTTTCTGAAATGCCTGCATGGCATAGAGCACCACTCATCTCCAGGATGTTGATATGCAGGGTGGCTTCCCACTGAGACACCAGGAGCCCTAGGTTTGAGAGAGACCCAGGTGGGCTCCCCAGCCCAAACCCTACACACATCCGTAGTGAGGATCTGCTGGGGAGAGGAAACCTGTAAAGGGACTCCCTGAAGATATGAGGAGTCCATCCACCACCGCAAGCTCTGCAGACTGGGGAGAAGACCAGGATTAGTTGGTCCAGCTCGTCCAAGCGCTGGTCCCACTGCACTCTTAGGGTCCACTGAAGGATGCGCATGTGAAGCCTGGCCTGTGGAATGGTGGGAATGGCTGCAGCCATTAGACCAAAGAGCCCGAGATACAGTCAGGAAGGAATGTACCAACTCTCTGCTACTTCCTGAGCCTCAGCTGTAAGGGATTCTGCCCTGTTCTGGGTTAAGAAGACCTTCCCCTGCTCAGAGTCCAGAACCACCCCGATGTACTGCAGTCTCTGGGACCTTGAGAAGCCAAATCATCCAGGTAAGGGAAGATGTACAATCCCTCTCTTCTGAGAGCTGCTGCAACTGCTGCTAAGGTAAAAAGACATGGTGCAGAGAATAAGCCAAAAGGCAGCACCTTGAATTGGTAATGCTCGCCCTGAAAAGCAAAGCGAAGAAACCTCCTGTGAGGAGGAAAGACCACAATGTGGAGGTAAGCGTCCTACATGTCCAGTGAGCAGAGCCAGTCCCCATTCTTGAGGAGCAGCAAGAGGCCTGGCAAAGTTACCATGCAGAAATTTTTGTACTGGATAAAGTTTGAGGTCCTTGAGATCCAAAATGGGCCTCAGATCTCTGGTCTTTTTGTGGACTAGGAAGAACCTGGAGCAAAACTCATTTCTCTGATGCTCTGGCACCAGCTTGACTGCCTGCTTGCGCGGCAGAGACTGCACCTCCTCCTGGAGAACAGAAAAGTGGGCTGGTGGATAAGTGGAGGATGAAGGAGGGGTATCTGGAGGCTGTTGAATGAGCTCCAGGGTATGACCACTCTAATCTATAGGATCCATGTTTCTGAAGTTATGGTTCTCGACTGGTTCAGATGGAGGGAGAACTGACCGACCACCACCCCCTGGGTCTGGACCATAGGACGGGGGTCTGGCAAGGAGTCAAGCTGAGGCTAGGCCAGCTAATGAAGCTGGTCCATCATTTTTGGGATGCTTGGCTGCCACTCCAGAGTTGGAGGGAGTGGGCAAGAAGTCTGGGCTCTGCATTTTCCCCTGGGTGTGGGGGCCAACGTGTGGTCTATTGGCCTGTCTATAAAAAGTACAGTGTCCCCTATCACGGTGTTTTATGGTAGAGAGAGTGGACTGACTAAAGGGCCATACCAGAGGGCGCAGATTGTTGACAAGGTCCTGGACATCAGTGCCGAAGAGCTTGGTGCCACTGAATGGGGTACTGAGCACCTTATTTTGCACATGAGCTACAAAGCCAGAGACCTTCAGCCATGAATGCCTACAAAGGCAACTGCCTGTGGCAACAGCCCTGGCCACCATGTCGGCCAAATCACTGAAGGCCCGAAGAAGATGTCTGCAGACATCCTCTGCAGTTTGCAGGCACTGTAGCAACTCCTACTTCTGGGTGCCATCAGGGAGGGCTTGGGCAGCCACCTGCCCTTCCTGCAGTTGGCATTTTGGTAATTGACCATATGCGAAAGATAGTTTACAATCCTCAGACCCAGGGTAGAAGAGGCGTAAACCCTCTTACCCAATAAGTCAATCATGTGGGATTCCTTGTCTGTGGGAAAGGAGTGAAGGTGCTTGGGCACCTTAGACCTGTCATGGGATGCCTTAATGATGGAGAGTCAGTTTCAGCCTGGGCTGCAAAGTAAGGAAGGCCCTGGGGGGCATTATACAATCTGCCTGCCCTGCATGCATAGCTGTCACCATGTCTGGCCTGTGCCAGGCTGCCGAAGAGGCATTTTTCAGGGCTGGCAGCATAGGAGAGATAATTTTAGCTGGAAAGTCGGGGATCTCCAAGTAGTCAGCCAGGTCCTTCCTGGTCACATCCTCCTCAGTCTGGAAGCCCATAGTGGCAGACAGCTGTTTCATGACATTGTAGAAAGTATTCTCAGGGGGAGACCTCAGAGTATGCTTAACCAAGTCCTCATTTACTGAAGAGGCAGTGGACTTGTCAAATAGGAGGATTTCCTCCTCATCATCCTCCATGTCATCTGGGAGGAAGAAGTCAGGATGGTACTCCTCATCCAAGTCTACCTCATCTGGGTCTGGTGTCTGAGCAGTCAGTGCAGTCCCCCAGGGAGGTTTCCTTGGAAGACAAATGAGCGTCAACGACGATGGCCTATTGAAGGTGCTAAACTGCTGGACCAGACCACTGGTGAACTTAACCAAGACCTCGTTCAGGTCCATGGTCATTGTCTACCGAGTGGGATTCGATGGCACAGACGCTGGCAACACGCTGCTCTAAAAGCCTGACAAGCCCGTAGCCCTCAGACAGGAAGGGGCAGGCATCGATGGAGTGACAGTAGCTAATGAGCCCAGAGGAAGGGAAGACGACCCGGAGGTCAATGGCCAGGCACCCTGAGATTCCGGCGGAGAAGCTGTTGGTATGGGTCTGGCAGGGATAAAGACCTGGACTGCTGGTCTCTGAGGCAGCAGCCATCAAAGAGCCTACCCCCCCCCCCCGCAACGACTGACAGGCCGGAGAACAGGAGAGGGAGCGGTTGCGATACCAGTCTTTTTTGTGATTCCCCCACCTCTTCTGAGGACATCTCAGGCCTGGGAGCTTGTGAACCTGGTGGATGACGAAGTGGCTGTCGCCCCAGAGGACCCTGGCTGGAGTTGGCTACCTACTTCTCCATCAGGAATTTCTTCAGCCTTCTTGTGTCATCTGAGGGTTGTTTGGTCGAATTTTTGACAGAGCTCACAGTCTGAGACTTTGTGGTTTGGCCCAAGACAGAAGACACAAACTGAGTGTTCATCTGTAGAGGCAATCTTCTTCCCACAGCAGTAGCGCTGGAAAAGAGAAAAGGATGGATTAACTCTCAACAAACAAAAAAGGAAAAAATCTCAAAGTGATTTTGTGGAGAAATTGAAGAAAAATGGCTGTAGGCTAAAAAAGGTGCTAAACATTGCAACAGCTCTTCCATTGAGGCTGTGCTTGCAAGTCGACGGCTGGAAGGAACTGAGGAGGAAGTGGGGCCACCCGCGCCTTTATAGGGTTGCTGACGTCAGCAGACGTCAATGGTGTGGGCAGCCCCAGTTGTACTGCTGAAGATCTTCTGTGTGGATTCTCCTTCACTGACAGCGAAGGTTCCTACGGTGTAACTTCATGACTGAGATCCTCTGAAGATCATCGATGGAAATGAAATTCCAATTTCTGCTGCATGGTCACGCTTCACTCTGTCCTCTAATGGCAGATGTATTTTGATAGCCAGGGGAGCAGTGAACATTAAGCTAGCAAGACTCAACCTAAGAAAAATAGACCCCCCCCCCCAAAAAAAAAAAAAAAAAAAGATTGGTCTCCCTGGGACAAGCTACAGCAGACTAAAGTTACGCATCAAAAACAGCCAAAACAGATTGTAGGCAATGCAAAAGTAATGCTCAAGCAAAAATTTAAGACAGAAACAATAACTGGTTCTGGAGAATCTTTCCTAGGTTCTGGAAGGGAAGCTTGGGCAGGTATGTTAAGCATAGTGAGGGTCCCCCTTGGAAGAAATACCACTACTATGGCAAGTAATTTTTTTTCTTCAGACCCCAGGAATCCCTTACTATGCTTACTGCTACAGATTATAAAGCAGTACCTTGGTTGTCTGGATACAAAACCTATTTAGAGAAAAGGTCTGCAACCATCCAGACAATAGTGTTTTGTTACGGTGTGTACTATTTTCCAGATAATTGCTTTATAAATTTCTAGCAAGGGGACATCCTTTGCAGCTGCCACAGAGGTAGAGGTGCCATGCATGGAGTGTGCCCCAAGGCCTTGTTGAGGTAGTTTGCCAGCTTTGCTGTAACAGAACTGGATGCAGGAAACTATCCCGCGAGCAACAGTTCTCTTGAAGGTTGGCATACCCTTACCCACTTCACCATATGTGAGGAAGAGCTGTGGGTGGGAAGATCAGAGATCCTTTGTGCGGTCCAGGTAGTAAAGCACACTCTCAAATAAGCATTTTCAACATCCAAGCTGTGGAGTCTCTGCTCCCCAGAGCTGGATCTTGCTGTAAAGAACACTTGAAGGGTGATGGACTGGTTCATGTGAAACTCAGACACCACCTTAGGGAGGAATTGTCCATTAGTCCTTAGGATTACCTTATCTCTATGAAAGATCATGTACAGATTCTTAGAGGGCCTGAAATCGCACACCCTTCTGGCAGAAGTTATGGCAACCAGGAACACTGTTTTCCCAGTGGTACTTCTTAGCAGTAGACATGGGATCAGATTGGGGAGTTCATGAGCTTCACTATGCGTAGGCTCAAATCCCGTTTTTTGGGGGTCCCCAACAGGAGGATGCAAGTGCAGAAGCTCTTTACGGAACTGCCTGAAAATGGGGTGTGAAGCCACCATTTTCTCCATACCTGCCGAGACAAAGTGGATATGGCAGTCAGGTGTACTTTAAGGGTTGTAGGCTTGAGGCCCAAGGACTGCAGGTGGATTAAGTAGTCCAAGACTGTGGACAAATCTGCTTGTAAAGATCTGAGCTGCTTATGGGCACACCACAGAGAACAGTTTCCATTTGGAAGCATCGATTTTCCTAGTTGCTGGCTTCATGGAGACCCTGTGGACTTTCAAGACTTCCTCAGAGAAGTGACAGAATACTCTTAGCTCTGCAAGAAACATGCCTTGAGGCGCAGTGACCAGAGGTTCAGGGAGGTAATTCTGTCCTAAGACATGGTCAGCAGGTTGTGCCTCAGAGGGAGGCGGGAGTTCCAGACCTGTCTGGCCCAATCTGAGGCCATCAGAAGTCAGGGCATCCACTGAGACCGAGCCCACTGCTGGAGACCTGCAACAAAACAAGGGGAGCTGGTGACTGTCCCTGGAAGCAAACAGATCTCCGGTGTGTCCCACCTCCTGAACACTGCTGCCAATACCTACTTGCTCAGGGTCCATTTGTGATGTCCCTGGCTAATACTGCTGAGGGAAATCTGCCAAGACATTGCCTTTTCCTGGCAGGGTAACTGCTGAAAGCTGCACCTCCAGGGAGTAAGGCAGGTTCCACATCTTCACTGCTTTGAGGATCTTGTGCCCCCTTGTTTGTTGATGCAGTACATGGTAGTGGTGTTGTCTGGACTGACTGCCTCCTGACTTGGGGGCAAATGACTACACAGCTAGGAAAACTGCCCTGAGTACAAGTAGGTTTATGTGCTCTTGGCATTCTGGGGAGAACCACTACTTACTGTCCGTCAGCCAAGTGAGCCCCCAGCCTATGAGGGAGGTATCCATTGTTAGAAAGTACAGTTAAGTAAGAACTTACCAAAACAGTAGATCTTCACCTACACTGGTAGGACTTAGCCACCAGGACCACATGGAAACTTTCTAGCTAGCAGTCTGCCACGGGGGATTGACCACCGCCGACGTCACCCTTCGACATCGGCCTATCCTATAAAGGCGGGTGGTCCCACATCCTCCTCAGTTCTCCTGACACAGACCAAAAGCAAGCAGCGCTGGAAGAAATCATTGAGGTTCCCAGAGAGCCACAAAGAAAAAAAGAAAACCCATGCGAATGGAGTAGGAAACAGCAGAATGAAAGAAGGGGGGAAATCATTGACTGCTGCAAGAGCTCCTCTCGAAGATATACTGTTATGGCAAGTTCTTATGCAAATATACTATCTTACTTTGACGAAGTGCTTGCAGCAGGCCAACAACAGTAGGACTGAGTCCCAAGACATTCTGGTAGTATAAGAGAAACAGTATCGGAAAGAGGTTAGACTGCAGCCAATGGCTTAAGAGAGAAGGTGCTGCAGAATGGTGAGGCTGAAGTTGGCCTTGCGCCAAGAAGCAATGTCCAGACTGTATTGCTTGGTGAAGGTGTGGACAGAACTCCAGGTGCAGCTGCACAGATGTCTGCAGCACACAGTTCTTAAACAGACCATGCAGGCTGCCATACCCCTGGTGGGATGGTCCATGACCCCTCCTGGAAGGTCCTTGTACTTATGGCAGCAATAAATAATACAATTGGCTGACCACTTAAATGCTGTTTGGAAACTGGGGCACCCACTCTTTGGGGCAAACGAAACAACTGATCAGACAGCCTTAAAGTCTTGGTGCGGTGTGTATGGTATAAAAAGATTTTATGTACTTCCAAAGTATGGAACAAAGTCTCCTCTGATTAGAATACTCAGGATAATAAACTTGTAGGTGGATGGATTGGTTCAAAGCAAACTACGACACCACCTTGGGAAGAAACTTAGGATTCGTATGCAAAGACCCAGTCTTTGTGAAAAACCAAATAAGGCTCTTTACACTTAAAGAGCCTGAAGCTCAGAAATCCTTTGAGTAGAAGTAACAGCACCTAAAAATAGTGCTTTTAACGAGAGAAAGCACAGCTCACAACTCATGGATGGTTCAGAGAGAGGCAACAAGAGTTTCTACAACATAAAACTGAGGTCCCATGGAGGGACAGAGTCCTGAATTGTAGGTTTCAGATGCAAAATGCCTCACAGCAAAGTGCACGACACTAAGCTGAGCCACAGCCTTAACTTTGAGTGCATGGATGCTGAAATGGCAGAAAGATGCACCATGAGGGAGGAGTAACCCAAGCCCAAGTCTGAGAATCAGAGAAGGTACTCCAACACTAGATTCACTGGACAGGTGAAGGGGTCCAGCTGGCGTGAAGCAGCCCAAAGGGTGAAGCACTTCCATTTCATTGTGCAAGTGGTTCTAGTGGAGGGCTTTCTGGCAGCCACCAGGACATCTGTGACCACAGAGGAAAGTCCAAAGCAGGCAATGGCTAGGTCTGCAGGAGCCATTCATGGAAATGCAGAAATTTTATCTGGATGGACCAAGGTGCCCTGGTCCTGGGAGAACAAGCCAGAGCACATGGGCAAGGGCACTGTGGGTTGTTAGCTGCTGCAGCAGCAAGGGGAACCAGATCTGACGTGGCCATAAAGGAGCTATGAGAATAATCTCCACCCGCTCCAACTGATTTTTTTTTGTTTTTTGTTTTTTGTTTTCAATTAGTACTTTTAGTGATTTTCCCCTTTTTCTCCCATACTCAGGACCTGGGCAGACACTGCACGATGCGTGTGGAGGCACACGCGTACCGGCTTGACCCCGCCCACCCCACCACAGGCTATTGCCACCACCTCACGCCACACTTCCCACCGGGCCTACACCCAGTGGGAACGGAACTACAGAGGGTGTGGGCATCCACCCCAGGAGGGGAGAGTCGCCTTGCGGCTGCTCAATCCCATTCCATCCCTCACCCCCCCATGCTGGTTCCCCGATGACCCAAGGTCATTCCTGAACCCAGGTCTCCGGCGCAGCATGAGGCAAGCTGTCCAAGTGCCTCACCCTCCATGCCACTGGGCCAGCTCCCTCCAACTGAAGCTTGATAAGCACCCTCTGGAGGTGCAGGAAGGAAGGAAAGGCATATAGAAACCTCCCCTTCTAGAAGGGTGGCAATGCATCTCACCAGAAAACTCCACGCATGGGAACAAGCAAGCAAATAAGCAGCAGTTCTGCATTGTGAGGGGATATGAAAAGGTCCAACTCTGGCTGACCCCATCAGTCAGAGATAGACCACCGGAGTTAGAAGCTTCCACTCATGAGCCTGGACTGGGAGTGGCTTAGACTGTTGGCCAGGGGAGTCACGTGATGGCATCCATCTGAGCAGCAGCTGAGATCCTGAGCTCCCCCTTCTGGCCGCCTAATCTGCAATTTAAAGTGCATTTTGACCGGGTTTTTTTGAGAAAATTACTTAAATAGCAAGTCTCTTAACACTCCGTCATCGATAAGGTGCCTTGTGTTGGAATCTTAAGCCCTAGCTGGGTCGCGATGGAGGTGGATTTGAAACAGGCCCTCACCAAGCATACCCTCCAGCATCTCCTGAGAAGGCCGCAAAGCAGAGGAATCAGGCCCCAGTTAGGCCGGATCACTGGAGGTGAGAAAGCAGTACAGCCCACGCCTTTATCGGAGGATAAATTCTCCAGGAGCTTGGCCTCGTGAAGGAGCTTTGAATTAACAGGAGAGCTCAAATCTCATGAAGCGACCTCTGATGTTACAAAAAAGTTTCAGATGTGGAGGTAAAGGTCGCCTCTGTTGAAAATGGAGATCTAGAGCTGAAACAGAGATAACAGAATTAAGGCAGCAGGTGAAGAGGCTCCAACCTCAAAACTGAAGACCTAGAGGGGCTAAATCCAAATAACCTGCTAATAATTGGCCTCCCGAGTTAGAAGAAGGTCTGACCTTATGGCTTCTGCAGAGGTTCTTGTTAAAATAGTAGGCCCATCTCCTATAAATGCCTCCTACCATCTCGAAAGGGCCCACCGTTCGCTGCGCCCTCGACCTGCAGCTGGTTCCCCCCCACGCCTGATCATTATTAAATTTTTAAGCTACCTGGAAAGGCAGCATGTGTTCCTGAAGGCTCGGGAGCTTAAAGAAATCCTGTGGGGTGTTTCGAGGATCCGGATTGCCCAGGACCTTCCCAAAGAGATTCGGGAAAAAAGAGCAGCATACCACCAAATCGTCCAAAAACTCATCGCAGCAGCAATCCTGTTTAAGATGATATATCCTGCCACCCTGAAAGTAACTGTTGGAGGCTCAGCTACGAGTTTTAACACCCCAGAAGCAGCTCACAAGGACCTTATTAGCAGACTGCCTGATCTGTTTAAGGGATCCGCTGAAGAAAATATGTTGGTCTTTTTAGATGCTGTTAATGTTTGTTTGAGATGTTAAATGTTCCTATAGATGGTGTCTGTGTATATCCCTGGTGACTGTTGTGGCGACCCCCCTGACCTTCTGTCTCACGCTTGCCCACCCTCCTTGTCACGTACCTTTGTGCTGTGTCTCGTGGTGGTGTTTTTCTCTGTCTGGTCTGGTTGTCCTGGCTCTTCCTCTTGGGTTTTTCTGGTGGTCTGGCTGCTGGGACGGGGATGCGGTGGGCGGTTTGGGTTTGGGCCTAGATCTGCGCCATTGGTCCCGTCTTTTTTTTTTTTTGAAGCTCATGTGCCAGCGGCGGAACGTTTTTTCCGGTGGTAGTTTCCGGGAGGGAATTTCCTGGAGGGCGGAACATTTAAGGTCCGGCGGCAATTAGGGTCCCTTGGAAACGGCAACCACTATAGTGAATCTTCGGTGAGCCTCCCCTTTGCCTCTTGTTGGAGTGATGTGGGTTGGGACTGTCCTCCCGATTCTCGACTGAAGCTGATATGGGTAGGTGGCTCATTCATTTCATTGAGGTGAAGGGAGTGGAAATATGGTGGGACCGCCTGGGTCGATGAGGCCTAAGGGGCTTTCTATATTTGGGGCTTCTTTTTATATGTCTGTCTTTCTCCTCCCCCTTACTTTCTCTCTTTGGTGTACTTCAGCCTTTCTGTCTATTGGCATGGGGGGGGGGACTTGGGGATTTGGCGAATCTAAGAGCTGGATGTGGGATCGCGAAGCTAGTGCGGTGGGGGTTGCTAATCTCTGCCCGGGCTGATCTGTAACAATTGTTGGTGGGTAGTTGCCGGGTTATAATTTCACTGAGGGAGTCTTGGGTTTGATAGTATATGGTTGCTGGTTTTGCTCTGGGGATTGGAGATTCGCATGGGGATTTGGGGTTCGTGAGCCGAAATAAAGGTTGTATTTGGGACCGCGCATTATCTGGACCCCCATTTGTACTAAGTTCTTGCTGTTTATGTTGTGGGGTGTTTGGGGGAGATTTTTCTGACCTTGGTCATAGAGACGGTTCAGTTGTCTTGCTTGGGGGGACCTTGCTTGTTTGTTATTTAGTTTTATAGTATGGATTGGGGGTGGGTTGGGGGTTACAAATTGATGTTCCATGCAACTTCCAATGGGGTCTGGGGTTTCTTTGTAAGGGGGACGGTGGAGGGAGTCATACAACGGGTCTCGGACTTATTATATGGGAGGTGCCTGCTATAATCTGTTGGAAGTATTCTATCTGGATATCCAATTACATGTAAATAATTTTAAAATGGCTATGAGTATAGTTAAAATAGTGTCCTGGAATGTGAGAGGCTCAGGGATCAGGTTAAACGCTTGCAGGTTTTCAATCACTGTTCCTGCTCTGCACGGACATCCTTTTTGCAGGAACACATTTAGGCGGGATGAGGCCAATTTGCTCTCTTGGTCTGGGTTTTCTCAAGTTTATCTTGCTGGAATTCTCATTTTAGTAAAGGGTGGCGATTCTAGTTAAAGGCACGTCTTATTTACCAAGGACCTGGTTTGCTCAGACCCGGAAGGGAGATTCATTCTAGTTAAGGGTAGCTTAAACGGAGAGAGTGTAGTTCTGGGTTCAGTGTATGGACCGGTGGGAGGTAATCCTGAATTTTTCATGATGTTGACAGATAAATTGGCCGTTTTTTTGCCAACTCAATATGTGTTAGGAGGGGACTGGAATGTACCTTTCCCCTCGTGGTTGGATAGAGAGCCCCAGGATAGGCGACACCCTCCTCGCACAAAAGCCTCTATGAAATGGTCTCATTGTTAGGTCTAGGTGATCCGTGGCGTATTGCTAATCCTTCTTGTCGGGCCTTTTCCTTTCAATCCCAGTCACACGGCACTAAATCAAGACTTGATATGATATTAGTTAGTCTCTTTTTCTCCCGAGGTATCTTTATCTGGTATAGAACCGATCATTGTGTCAGATCATGCTCTGGTTTGTTGCACCTCTCTAAGTCCTGACTATTCTCAGACTCCAAGTGGAGATTAAATACTCAACTATTAAAGAACCGACATTGTGTTTCGGAGATCAGTTCTAGAATATCCCTTTTTTTGGCAGACAATATGGACTCTACCCCTAGAGTGGATATGATATGGGGAGCGTTAAAGTGCTATCTTAGGGGTGACTTTATTAAGATGGCTTCCTTAGGAAGAAGGCACGACTCTTAGGTTGTTAAGAGTTGGTGGGTAGGATTAGGGAGTTGGAAGGTAGGTATTCATTAACTTCTTCGGTTTGATTTTAAGGAGCTCCTTTCAGTTAAGAATGAATACTGGACCTCCTGAAAGAAAAGATAGAGTATTATCTGGTGAAAACACAGGCTAAGTATATTGATCTCGGTGAGAAATCCGGAAATTATTGGCTCTGCGTCTCCGTGCTTGAAGGTTCGAGATATTCCTTCTCTGGTCTCTTCATCCGAACTATTGTCTCTTCTACCAGAGAGATTGCTCGGTCTTTAGGGAATACTATTCCAGTCTTTATAGTCCCCTCCAACATCCCATTCGATAGCAGATGTCAGAAATTATATAAGAGGAATTGATCTTCCGAGTATACTGGAATCCCAACAGGCGAGTTTATTGGCTCCTGTCTCAGCTGAGGAGATCCAGAGCACTATTGCTTCCTGGCCCCGGACAAAGCACCGGCCCAGATGGATTCCCAGCGACTTTTACAAAGTCTTCTAAAGACTTAACTCCTATCTTGCTTAAATTATATAACTATTTCCAGGTCGCATTGGAACTTGACCCGCTTTGTTCGAGGCCACTATAGTGTTAATTCTAAAGTGGATAAAGAACCTTCTGATCCAGCTAGCTACCGTCCCTATTTCTCTTCAGAACTATGATATTAAGATACTAGCCAAAATACTTGCTGAGAGGATTAAAAAGATTTGGACGGAGCTTTTGAGCCCTGAACAGGCAGGTTTTGTTCCAGGGAGATCAGCGGCTGATCATCTGAGGACCTTATCGCATATCTCGCAACATGCCCGGTCCGTCTCAGACCCAATTGTATTAGTTTCTTTAGATGCTGAGAAAGCATTTGATCGGGTCGATTGGTCCTTTTTATGGACCGTCATGGAAGAAATGGGCTTCCGACCCCTTTCTGAACCTGATACAGGTACTTTATAAGTGCCCCTCTGCAAAATCTACTGCAATGGGGTTTTATCCCCTCTTTAGTCTTCTTGCCGCACTAGACAAGGTTGCCCCTTTCTCCTTTATTGTTTAACTTATACTTGGAACCTCTACTGATAAAACTTAAGTCTTCCCTCAGGTGAGGGGGTCAGGCTCTTAGGTAGGAGCTAGTTCTTTCATGTATGGATGATGTTCTGTTACACCTGTCTGACCCGTAGCATCTTTAGAAGCAGCTCTGGATATTATTAGGCAGTTTAGCTCCTTTTCTGGCTATAAGTTAAACACATCGAAGTGTGAGATCTTTCCCTTAAATAATTATACTTTTAAGAGTGGGTTTCTTCCCTTTGGAATGAGATGGACTTCCAGTTCACTTGAGTATCTGGGGATCTACTTCTCCACTGACCCGTTTTTGCTCAAGAAACTAAATTTAATCAAGATCAGAGACTCGATTAGTCAAGATTTGCAGCGCTGGGCATCCCTTCCTATTTCCTTGATGGGTAGAATTAGTATCATTAAGATGAATGTTCTTCCCCGGATTTTTTACCCACTGAACCTTACCAACCTCTGGCTTCCTCTTTCCAACAGCTCCATAGTCTGTTTTCCACTTTTATTTGGAAAGGGAAAGGGGTACGTTGCTCTTATGGCTCCCTATCGCTTCCTAAAGAAAGAGGAGGCTTAAGACTTCCGAATTTTCAGCTATATATTATTGGTGCTCACTTGTCCAAATTGGAAGGTGGTTCTCTGAATCCTGAGAACTCTTCCCCAATATGGCTTCAATTAGAATCGACCTTCCTTTCCGAGTTTAAATTTGACATAACCACCTTACCTTATCTTATCTCGAAAATACCTCACAATTGATTTCTGATAACACAGTGGCAGTTTCTCTTAAGGTGTGGGCCCCAATGTCTTAGGTTTTCCGGATCTCTAATCATACAGATTTAGGACAGCCGATTATTCTCAATCCCAATATTACTTTAGGAGATTCGTGGGTAGGATCAAATTGGCTCCCACAACTTAAAGATTCCAGGGTTGAACATTTGTTTAGCCAAGCTTCTTTCGCATCAAGTGATATCTTAGCCAGATTCGATATCCCAAGCAGAGACTTTCAAGGTGTTTCAGCTTCGCACCTGGTGAGTAGTAAGTTTGGATCGTGTTTAAACCGTCCGTGGTACACCCTTTCTCCAACATTATTATGCTGGCATCCCAGCCCCATTCCATTTCACAGATTTACTCCTACCTTTTGACTTTTAACTTGGGGGAGGAGGTTGGTGGTCCCTCGATCTGGACATATCTTCTCCCTGATGAAGTACCATTGTGGAGAACTTTTTGGCCTAATCTGCATAGATATCACACCCAGGATAGGTTTCGTTTAGTGCAATATAATATTGTTAACTTATACTACACTCCGGTCAAGCTCTATCAACGTAAGCTGATTTCTGCTCCACTGTGTTTCCGATGCTCGCAAGGTGAAGGCACCTTGATTCATGTTTTCTGGGAGTATGCTAAAGTTGCCCCACTGTGGTCTTTGATTCGGGATAATCTAGATCCCCTTCTGGGTCTGAGCAGGTTTCTCTCTCCAGGAATTTGTGTACTCTGTGATTTTTCTCTGATAGATAGTGTGGAGCGTAGGTACCATATGGCCCTGATATCTATGGCAGTCAAAAAGCTGGTTTTAAGACACTGGAAAGACCAATTAGTTCTATCCTTTGCGGATTGGTTAAAGGAGTTGATGTTGTATCTCCAGTCCGAAAATTTGATTGCCAGTTATAAGAACCGTATGGACTTATTTTATAAAAGATGGGGCAAGCTCCAGTCTTTTTACCTACCTTAATGATAAGGCTTGTGGCCTGATCCTGGACCCTCATACTATGTAGCATAATTGATGTTACCTTAATATAAGGTTTTAATGTGATTTAGATATGTCTCCTTTATTATAACTAGGACTATTGGTCAGGTTATTAAATAAGTTGTTTAGTAAGTGGATATCCAGACTTTAGAAGCTGTAATTTATGCTTTTAGTGGTGCACCCTGGGGAGGGAGGGAGGGGGTGAGGGGTATCTACTTCTGGCGTTTGACTGATAGATATGTTATGCTGTTTTACTTTCAAGTATGCCTGTTATTTACTATATTTATAGTGGGAAGGGGGGGTGTTGGTCTGATTTAGGTTTATTGGTCTGTTTCTTAATCGTCATGGTTCTGGTTGTATTACTTTTGAAAATAATAAACTTAAATTTCAAAAAAAAAAAAAAAAAAGACTGTTAGCCAGGGCATTTTGGATGCCTAGAACATGGACGGCAGAGAGCTCCCGACCTAGCTCGATGGCCCAATTCCAAACTCTCACCACCTTGCTGAATGAAGGTTAGAGCGAGTCCTCCCCATTTGTTGATACACTACACCACGCATATGTTGTCCATCTGCACCAGAAGCAGACCGGGGAGCAGACTAGTCTGGAAGCCTGCAGCGCATACACAACTGAGCACATCTCCAGAACACCAATGTAGAGAACCTGTTCCACATCTGTCCAAGTGCCCATTGTCTGATGAGCGTCCTAGTGAGCTCACCAGACCTAAGAAGTCTGTCGTGAGGATCTGACAAGGAGCTGAGACATGAAAGGAAACCCCTGAAGCAGGTTGGCCGGCTCTAGCCACAACAGGATTCTCTTCACCAGATTGGAGACTATGACCAACTGGTCCAGGTCATCCATGAATTGGTCCCACTGGACCCTCAATGTCCACTGAGGTATCCACACGTGAAGGCAGGCAAGGGGAACCATGGTAGGTGCCACTGTCATGTGGCCCATGAGGCATAGGAAGACCCTGGCTGGTAACTGGCGACTGGAGGAGACCAGATGAGCCTGGGCCATCAGGCGTTCCACCCTGTCCATAGGCAAGAAGGCCATGCACTGGGCAGTAGCCAAAACCGTCCCTAAATACAGGAAGTGCTGGTAAGGAGACAGGCAGGACTTTGGACAATTGATAGCGATACCCAAGGCTTGGAAAAGGCAGAATGTATACTCCAGGGTTGGGACAAGACGGTCCTGGGAGGGAGCCACTAGGAGCCAGTCATCCAAGTAGTGAAACACATAGAAACCCTGCCATCTCAAGGTTGCTGCTACCACCACCAGGCACTTGGTAAATACCCTGGGGGTGGAGGACAGGCCCCAAATTGAAAATGGGCTCCCTGAAAATGGACACGGAGGAAGTACTGATAAGAAGGAAAAATGTTAATATGCAGGTATGTATCCTGCAGGTCCAGAGAACAGAGCCAGTCTCCCTGGTGCAGTAGAAGCAACAACTCCTGAAGGGCGACAATTCTGAAGCATCTGTACCATGTACAAGTCTAGCTGACTCAGATCCAGGATGAACCAGAGATCCCCGGTCTTTTTGGGGACCAGAAAGAAGTGGGAGTAGAATCCCCTGCCCCACAAATCTGGAGGAACAGCCTCTATGGCTTTTTTTTTTTCCACTTTTTACAGAAGAGCCTGCATTTCCTCCTAGATAAGGGGAAAATGAGCTGGGTGGTAAGAGGAGTTGCCCAGGAGTTTCTGGGGGCCACTCATGAAGCTCTGTGTAGCAATGTTGTATGATCTGCAGCACCCAGTTGTCAGAGGCAATGCCCCGCCACCCATCTAGGTGATCCTAAAGGGCATTCTAGTACTTAACCATGTGGGCTAAACAGTTAAATGGCCTAGATGGCCATGGTGGAGGATGTGAAGACATGCTTGCCCAGGTGGTCTAGCTGCCTGGATTCCCTGTGAGGGAAGAGTGCTGAGGTGCTTGGGCTTCTTGTTGCAGTCATGCACTTTGTTGACCATGGAGTCAGCTTTAAGCAGACCCTCAAAAAAAGGCTTACCAGCCGGAGCGTGGTAGAGACTATCTGCTTTCTTAGGCACCGAGAGGGTAAAAGAGGGACGATTCCAAGCCACCCTGGTGACCTCTTCATAAGAGTCAATAAAGGAGGACACCACTACTGAGAGGGCATCAGGCTACCTCAAATGGCCAAGCGATGCTGCTCCTGGTCCTCATCCTCCTTTTCCCAGCCCATGGTGGCCTGGATGTGCCTCATGATGTCCATGAATGATGGATTATCAGGAGGGGACTTAAGAACCACCTTAGTGAATTCTTCACCCTCAGAACAGCCTCCCAGGATAGAGGAAGACTCCAAATAATATTAATCATCCTCATACTCCTGGGTCTGGCTCACTTTCCACCGATGGGCATTCATTCTGGCGAGTGCCAGATCTGGCATTGGGTCTGGACCTGGTGGACCCCAATGTACAGGGGGCACTGGGACCCAGCCATGTCCAGTCCATAGGCAGAAGATCTCCAGCAGGCTGCTGTGGAGATGCTTGAGGTAGACCCTGAGGAGTGGGGGTCTGCTTCTGCATAAAATGTATTTATTTATTTAGATTTTGATAACCGGGTAAGTTCACCGAGACCAGAGGTCCCTTTTTCAGGAGCAACCCGGATTAGTTACAGACCATAATTACATATATTGGCAGGAGTACACAGTAGTACATACATTGGTAGGAGTACACACTAGCTGGAGCATACATTGGATAGGGTATAGAGTACATTACAGAGCATGTCAGTTACATACACATAACATAGCAAATTAAATCAGACGTATGACATCTTAACCAACAATGCTTTAGGGGAGAGGTGGTAACAGCAATATGCAGGATATACTGCCACCCCGTAGGCTGACTGGCGTGGGACAAGCAAGTTTCAGCCACCAAGACCACCATGCAGTAAACAGGGCATTGTAGTCCACAGACGCAGGATAATTATAAACCGTTACATAAGGGTAGGCTGGTGCCGGGTAAGGATAAGGGGGTGTCAGGCTCGGTGGGGCCAGCACAGGGTAACCCTGGTGGAGGGCCAGCAGGCTGTGGCAGAGGCAATACTGGAGCCAGGCATGCAGTCAGCAGCAGGGGCAATACTGTCAGCAGCCCTGCGGGTGCCAGCTGAGGATGTCTGGGAGGGGTATCCACCAGCATTGGAAGAGGAGAGACTAGCGCCTGGGGGAAGGAGACCTACCTGGTGATGGCAGAGGAGACACCGGACTAGAAGAAACCCCAGTAGCCTGCTGCAGGTGATGCTGATGGACCCCATAGAGGGGACCAACAAGCTGCAAGCTTGGGGGAAGGGGGGCGGGCAGGGCGACAGCAGAAGAGCCGATGCCAGTCGCACCTGCATCGGCAGAGCCTCCTGGCTGACAACCCACAGAAGTGATGGGTCTGAGCATCAAGGGCTGAGGAGCAGAAGACAAAGTCCCCTGTCCAGAGGAGCCATCACCCATTACTGAGAAGGATGAGTGATGCGGCCTCCGGAAGCCCTGCAGGAGTAAGCACAGGCAGGGCCGTAGTGGCAGACCCCCAAAGGAGGGCTCAGATGTGGCTGAAGGTTTATGGGAGACAGAGCAGGAAGCAGACTGGTCCCGGTCCCAGTGCTTGTCCTGCTGCTTGCGCTTCGCTAGATTTTTCCTGGCACTGAGAAGAGAAGGAAGCCCTGGAACACTGGGCTGGCAAAGCCAAACAGCTCCTGGCCTGCAGCTCCTTTTCCATCACAACAAGCTTCTGCTTGATCAAATGGCTCTCCAGAATTTGACGATGGCCTGGTGGAATTTCTGGCAAACCTGGCAGGCTTCGGTGTTATGGCTGGGGCCTAGGCCCAGGACACAAGCAGAGTGACCATCTTTTCCAGGAATTTGTTTGCTGCAGGTGCACTTTGTGGAGCATTTGGAAGATGCAGCAGGTGGAGAAGACAAACTATGTCGGGAACACTGAAAAGTCGATGTTACACTAATGGGGAATAAATAAAATAAAGCACGGCAAGCATGAGTAATGGTGGTCGACTGCAGGTGTGACATCCGCCAAGGTCTGATGTGTACAGGTCTATGGCGGGAAAGAACTGAGGAGGGTGTGGGGGACTGCACACCTTAATAGGACAGGCCAAAGTCAGAGGATGATGACAGCAGTGGGCGGTCCCCCATGGTAGACTACTAGCTAGCTAGAAAGTTTCTGTGTGGTCCTGGCAGCTGGCGGCTAAGTCCTACTGGTGTTGACCTGCTGCAAGAGTTTCCTCAATGTTAGATCTACTGAGCCGGCCCGGTGGCGCCAAGGGTTGAGGCGCTGGATGCCACACCTTGCGTCACGCCAGCAACCTGGGTTCGGGAGCGGACTCTGGCGCCAGTTTGCAGGGTAGGGAGAGGACTGAGCATCCAATGGACTGCTCTCCTCGCCCGGGGGGAGGGCTTCGGGTTGTCTGGTGTCCCCCGATGGTGATCGGAGGCATTACAGGATGCAGACCAAGACAGCCAGGGGGTCGAGCATAACTGACAGCGGCAGGTATGCCGTGCGCCATGGTGTCAGAGCACCCACACTTGGGGGAGGGTGGAAGGGAACTCACAGGGACAAAACAAGAAAATACCCTCCTGTCGGATAGGCGATGGCCCTCACAGTGCCATCCGCCACACGCCCAACACTGGATCCCCGCCTGTGCCCTTCGGTCGCCCCAGGCTTTACCCTCCCCGGCCTGGGGTGATAGTAATGTCCTTGAAGAAGGCGGTGGTCGCAGTAGGTGGTAGAGTGGATCTGGTGAGTTGAGTGGCCTGAAAGAGTTCCAACTAGGAGGATGAATAAAGAGAATGGTGTAAAAAGAAAATAAAGATTTACTGTCAGCAACCTCTGATGGAAGGGCGCACCCTCACCTTGGTTGCCTTCTTGCTTTCACCAGTCCAGTGTTCTCGAGAGAGACTGTCACAGGCACTAGCCTTGAGAGCGGGTCTCATTTCCGGGACCAGTGGGCCCTTGGGTGGTACTGGATGTCTCATTTGGAACCTGGCCCCTTCTACCAACTGCTGTGGAGGAGGCCATATGGCCTAACAGCTGGAGGAAGTATCTTGCTGACCCAGTGTGATGAACTAACAGAGTGCTGACCACAAGGATCACCTATCAGCTACACCACCAGCGTCGCCTCAAGCAGGTGAACTGGTGAGACAACACTGTGGTTCGAATGGGGTGGGTGGGTGGATGGAGGCACCCAATAAGGAGAGGCAGGAGACAATCTATAAATTTGATGTCCAACAGGCTTTATTCATACCACAGGGAAAGGTAGACACGGTCACAAGGGAAGAGGGGAAACCAAACCACTCAAGAACAGTAAACAACATTCTCTACTGTCATTAAGAGGTGCACCTTGGTCTAAGGCCACTATCTGTTAAACTCTATACTTATGCTTACACTGAATAATTTGGTGAACAGTTTCAGAACTATTACTCTATAATGATGTTAGACGATCACTGCACTTAATGGAAAATTAGTTGCAGACCCCGAGGGGCTGGGTGGAGTAACCGCCTCTAAGAGTCTATTGATGTTCAAGGAAGTCCACTTTTGCCTGCCGTCTTTGTGCGCACAGCTGAAGAGTGGATAAGCAATGGGGCAAAAAGGAGAATGGGGTTCCTACTTTGTACCAAGCTACACCTATGTGTGAACCTAGAAGAGATTTTTAAACAGACCCAGAGTCATTGGCCAACCCACCCTCTAAGGTTGCCAGAATAATTTAGCACAAGATAACTGAAATCTGCTCAAGTGTTCCCCCGGCACAGACCCTTGACCAGTGCTGGCAAGGAGGAAAGAACAAGGACTTGGTGTTGAATGCGCTTGAAATGATTGCCAAGGATGAAGATTTGCTACCATTTCCCTGGCACAAACCCTCCACCAGGGCTGCCAAGGATGGAGGCACACTGAAGCTTCTTTGACAAAGGATCCTCAGGAGGACCACCAAGATCAAGCTGAATCCCAGAGGACAACACTGGGCAAGCAAGACAAGCAGGAAGAGTAGGATGCAGGATGAAGATCAGAGCCCTGTACTGTCCAGAACCAGAAAAACAAACCGGCAGACGCGGATGCACACTGGCCACATCGGATTCGACTATCAGTAAATGACTGCGAGTGACAGATGAGGCTTCCTCCAAGATATTCCACTTCCAGGCTGACCAAACCACAAGGAAACCAGGAGCTGCTGGTCGTGGGTCACACAGGGTTACGTCAATTTCAACCAACAGCAGACGACAGGGAAGGGGGTTGCTGTGCAGGTCTTTGCTGGCTGGAGACTGCTTTGGTGAAGAATCAGCTGTAAACAACCCCAACAGGGGTGTTGCAGTGGAAGATTGACTCCAAACACATTCAATTGGCACTATGAACACTGGTAAATACACTCTTCACTGTATCAAGGTGTTTGGTTGCTGCTGGAGCAATTAGCCAAGAACAGGGGCAAATTGCTAGGATCCAGGGTGATTGTTCATTGCAGGGGTAATCTGCCAGGAGCAGGGGCAAATCACCAAAATCTAGGGCAATTGTTCACTGCAGTGGCACTTTGCCAGGAGCCGGGACAAAAAATCAAAATCCCAGGCAACTGTTTGTTGCAGGGGCAAATAACCACAATCCCAGGGCAAATGTTCATTGCAGGGGTAAGTCACCACAATCCCAGTAACAACACTATCTTGGTACTTTGCAATCAACACAACATTTCAGATACTAGTTAATATACAGGTTACTCACCTGTAACAGGAGTTCTAGGAATGGTATATGTTGTTCATCCACACTCATTGGCAGGTATCCTTGCCGCTTTAAATCTTGCCGGAAGGTCTTCAAGCTTGCTCCTCCCACCCACCCGGGTGGTATAACTCCCGGCTCCGCCCCATGACGCCAGATCTGGCCCGCTGGAAGCTCAGGTTGTGCGTCGAGGCCGGGGAGGTCGTGAGAGTCGAGGATGAACAACATATACCATTCCTAGAACTCCTGTTACAGGTGAGTAACCTGTATTTCTAGGGACATGGATATGTTGTTCATCCACACTCATTGGCAGACTCCTAGCAGTTCTCCGGGAGGAGGGAGGCAAGACGCACACCCCAATACTTACTTGGGAAAGAGAGACTGAGAACCGAGGCCCCAAACCAGCATCCCGGCGTGACTCAAGGTCGATGTGGTAGTGGGTAATGAAGGTGTTTGCTGACTTCAGGTAGCAGCCCTGCAGATTTCCTGGATAGGGACATCCCTGAAGCAGCCACCGTCAGCAGTATGGCGGTAGAATGAGCTCTTATCCCTCTGGGAGGCTCCATGCCCGCCAACTTATAGCAGAGATCTATGCAGGAGGTTACCCACCTGCTTATCGTCCGCTTGGCTGCAGGTCTGCCAGATGCGGCTTCAGCGTAGGGTGACAAACAGCTGGCGAACCTCTCCCGACTTCAGCCGTACGCTCTTTATAATAAGCGAGCGCCTTCTAGGTCCAGAGTATGGAGCCTATATTCGCCTCCGGAGGTGTGATTGGGGTAGAACACCGGCAGAGTCAACACCTGGTTAAGGTGAAACTCCGACACCACTCCGGAAGGAATTTCGGTGGGGGCGCAGGACAACCTTGTCCTGTGGAAGACCAGGTAAGGAGACTCAATGGAAGCGCCTGGAGCTCTCCATCCTTCTGGCTGACGTGATAGCCACCAAGAAGGCGGTCTTCCACGACAGGTGAGAGAGAGCACACCTGTGCATAGGTTCAATGGCTTGCCCATGAGCTTTGCCAGTACCAGCAGTAGATCCCATGGAGGTGGGGTTCGCACTGGAGGAAATGTGATCAAGGCCCTTTGAAAAGCGCCAGACCACCTTCTCCTGCGCCATCGACTGCTTCCCGGCCCGCCGCCTGCAAGCAGAGATACGCTAGGTGCACCCTTAGGTCGCCGCACCTAAGCCTTTGACTAGAAAGGGACCATAAATAGTCCAAGATGCTTGCCAAGGAACAGGAGGAAGATCCAAGCCCTTGCCCTGACACCAAATGGAAAACCTTTTCCATTTGAAGGCATAACATTTTCTGGTCGACTCTCACAGGGACGCCTCAACTACATTGAGGACTCGTCGGAAAGACCCAAGGCCTGGAACTCTAGCCGCTCAGGAACCAGGCCGTCAGGTGCAGGGATTGAAGGTCCGGATGGAACACCTTCCCTGATTGACTGAGAGCAGGTCCGGGCGAGCTGGAAGCTGCCAGGAGTCCTGGAGCTGAGACTGAGGAGATCTGGTACCAGAACTGGCGAGGCCAGTCTGGGGCTATCAGAATCACCTCGCCTTGTCCCTCCTCGCTTGAGAAGCACCTTGTGGATCAAGGGAAATGGGGAAAGGCTAAAGAGGCCCGGGGTCCATTGCCTCGAGAAGGCATCCCCCAGCGAGCCCTGCTGAGGGGGCGGGCATGGAACAGACTTCAGCTTGCTCTCCTGGAGGCAAACAGGTCCACCTGAGGTGTGCCCAAAGGGAGAACAGATGCTGTACTACCTCCAGCAGGAGAGACCACTCGTGGGATGCAGCCCCTATCCGCTCAGGGCATCGGCCAGGGTGTTGAGGCTCCTGCCACGTGAATGGCTAGGAGATCTGCCTCCAGGCTGCATGCAGTGACCAAATGGGAGAGCTTCCTTGCATAGAAGCATGGAGTGTCCCGCCCTGGCGGTTTAGATAGTACATGGTCGTGGTATTGTCCATCTGGACTCGGACCACTTGACCCCGGAGGAGCGGGCAAAGGCGGTGAGAGCTAGGCGGACCACTCGGGCTCCAGCAGGTTGATGTGGCATCGGGACTCCCGCGGGACCAGAGGCCATGAGCCTGTGTTCCCCAGATGGGCACCCCAACCCATCAGAGGGCATCGGTCGACAGAGAGACCGTCGGGCTCAGATGAACGGGATGCCCTCCTGCAAATGATCTGGAGCGGTCCACCACTGGAGAGTTCCACATCCCCTGTGTCACCGACATAGCTGGTCCAAGGGATCGCAGCGTTGTGACCACTGGCTGGCCAGTCCCCACTGAAGGGGACGCATGTTCCAGCGGGCCCAACGGACCACGCTGGTGCAGGCCGCCATGAGACCCAGGAGGCGCAGGAAGTCCCGGGCAGGGCGCAATTGCCCAACCAGAAATGATCGGGCAAGGGAGGAAAGAACCTCGGCCCTGTCCGCCGGGAGCCGCGCTCTGGCTCGAAGAGAGTCGAGCTGCGCCCCGATGAATAGAATCACCTGCTTCGGCTCGAGTTCCGACTTGGCCTCGTTGATAAGGAGGCCCAGTTGAGAGCAGACCTGGAGGGCCAGATCTCTGGACCACTCCGCCTCCTTCCTGGAGGAGCTGCTATCAGCCAGTCGTCCAGGTAAGGGTACACCGGACCCTCGGCGCCAGAGGAATGCTGTCACCACTGCCATGCATTTGGTGAAGACCCTGGGAGCTGGAGACAAGCCGAAGGCATGGCTTGGAACTTAAGAGGGATCCTTCCGCCGAAGCGAAGGAATTTCTGGTGAGACGGACGGATAGGGACGTGAAAAACGCGTCCCTGCAAGTCCAGAGAGCAGAACCACACGCCCTGCTCCAAGGATGGTATTATCTGAGCCAGAGTGACCATCCTGAAGGTTCGAGACCTTAGGAACTTGTTTAGGTCGTAGGTTGAGAATGGGCGCCAGCCCCTCGTCTGTTCGAACCAGGAAGTACCTGGACACAAACCCTGGGTCTGAAGGAGGGTCCACCACCTCTTACCACCTCCTTCTGGAGGAGGAGGCGATGTCGGCTCGACGAGCCGCCAGTGAGCTGGGGATCCCAAGCCCCCGAGGGCGACGGCTCTGAAGGGTGGTGCCTGCTCGATTCAGAGGCAGGCCTCTTCCCACCACCTCCAAGACCCACCTGTCCGTGGTAACAGCGGACCAGGCGGAACGGAAGTGCCGGAGCCGTCCCCCCACGGGGGGACCCAGGGGTAAGGTGACGGAAATGGGGGCGACACCCCTCAGCCCGTCACTGGGCAGGCTTGGAGGAGGGACCGGCCGAGGGACCTCCTGGGCCCTTTCCTCCCTGCCTCCTGTTAGAGGAAGCCGGCGGCTTGGGTTTGGGATGCCAAGGCCGAGCCTGCTGGCCCTGACGTTGCTGGGCCGGGCGCGCCGGGGGCACAGAAGGACGAAAGGGCTTAGGCTGTGGTTTGCGGCCTTTGTCCTTCTGAGCGGAAGAGACCGAGTCCAAGGTGGCATTGGACTTCTCGATCCTCTGCAGGTGACCTTCCACCCCAGGGCCGAAGAGGTCAGTCCCCAAAGGGAACATCCGCCAACTTGTGCTGGGTATCCGAGTAAAGGTGGATATCCTCAGCCAAGCCCGCCGACGATAGCCACTCGCGGCCGCCACCGATCTGGCACATGAGTCCCTATATCCAAAGCAGTCTGGAGCTGCTGTTTGGCCACTGCCCTGCCCTGGTCCCGCACCTGCTTAACCGTAGTCTGCAGATCGGCGGGAAGATGAGGATGACCTCATCCAGGAGCCCAACAGGGCATGAGAAAAATGTGCCATGAGGGCGGCCGAACTGGCCTGGCGAAGGCCGGAGAGAGGCCTTGGCGTGAACTTTTCGCCCGACATAGTCAATTTCTTGGACTCCTTGTCAGGAGGTTTGTCCACATCCTGGCGTTGCCGCGCGCGAAAACGCTGTCGGTAACCAACCCCTCAGCAGAGGGTGTTCAAAAACCGACAAGGAACCGTTAGGGACCGCATACTTCCTGGCCATCCTGGCCGAAGGCGCAGGGCAGGAAGCAGGGTGCTGCCAAAGCTCCAGTGCCGGACCCACTATGGCCTCGGCCACCGGAAAGGCCTCCGTCGGAGAATCCCCTCGGTCCAGAATCTCCGTGAGGGGATACCTGGCCCGTTTGGAAACGGGTTCGAGTTCCATCCCGGTAGACTCCGAGATGAGCCGAAGCAGTCCTAGGAAGGACGACGGGCTATCGTCCATTGACTGACCTCCTGAAGACTCCAAGTCCAGTCGCTTGGAGAAAAGGAGGAATCATCTTCGGACTCGGAAGAGTCCTCGAAGAGCTGCCTCTGGCCTGAGCCACCCTTCACCTGCCGAGGTCGGTCGGGAGTGAGGGTAACTGACAGCCGATGGGGTAGACCCTTAGCCGACCGAGAATCCTTGGTGGAGCCCCATTTGGTGGCTGTGGGGCGGAGGTTCCACCGAATCGGTGGAGCAGCTGGTTTGGCCAACAACCGCCTGGTATAGGCCTCGGATAAGTCGAGGGTTGTGTCGGCCGTTCGGTGACAGCACTTAATGGCGGGGAAGGCGACGGGTCGGCTTATTCCCGGCCAGGAGAGCTTGTTGCAACATAAGGTCCTCGTACCGTCGGCGTAATTTCGTCGACCTCCCTCATCCGAGGAGGAGGGACGAGGGCAGCGGCGGCGCCGCTTCCATCAGATGCGAGACCGAGACCGCCTATGATGGTGGGATCGGCTGGACCATGGTAGGTCCGGAACGAGACCGAGTCCCGGAATTTCCGAGGTCGGTGCGGGAGGTGTCGGCGGAACCGGCACCCTTCGGCTCGGATGGTCCATCCGAGGGCTCGGAACCGGAGGCACAGGCGAGCCACGGATCCTCAACTCCTCGGGGGAACCGAGGAGAGGGAATCTCGGCTGCTAAAGGCGACAGCCCGTCCAATGGGTCGAGAAAATCTCGACTTCATCGGTGGGAGTCTCGGTCAACTGACCCGGCGGGGGACACCGTGAGGCCAGTGGCGGCTGACTGATCGACCGAGCCGGCGGTCGGCGGCCGGAGAGGACCTTTCCGCTCCCAAGAGCGTCGACGGAGGGACTTACCCCTGTCCTCTTTTGGACCGAGAATAAGGTCCAGCAGACGCAGCCCTCTCCTTTAGTGGAGAGGGACAGACAAAGCTCCTTACAAGAAGCCGTAGGAAGAACCCAGAGAGCGGATAAATGCCGCGGCCGAGGAAGATACGGCCCGCGCCGCCTTCTAGAGGGCACCATCCGCCGAAAGCTGATCCGCTGAAGCCCGCCACGCGTGACACCGCCAACCGGCCTCCTTGACTTCACCGAGGGAACGCTTCGGACGGCCCAGTTGCAATCGGGCAGCACGGTCTTCGAGGACGAGGCCGAGAAAGATGAGCACAGGTCGCAAGCCTCGGGTCGTGCTCAAGGCCTAAGCAGTAGAAACCGTGGAGTGTGGATCCGTCCGAGACATCTTCTGCCCGCATGGGCATCTCCGAAATCCGGGAGTCGATTTGTCCATCGCAGCCGCGAGGGATAGAAGACTGAAGTCTTTTTCGCAAAATTTATTTTAAATCCGCAAACGGAGAAATAGGAACCAGTCTCAAACGCAGAGCGTTAAGGAGGGAACCTGAGCTTCCAAGCGGTAAGGAAGATCTGGCGTCATGGGGCGGAGCCGAGAGTTATACCACCCGGGTGGGTGGGAGGAGCAAGCTTGAAGACCTTCCGGCAAGATTTAAAGCGGCAAGGATACCTGCCAATGAGTGTGGATGAACAACATATCCATGTCCCTAGAAACATAGTTTCACCAGATGGCAGTTGTGTGCTGAGCACCCTTCTCTTGCTGACCCTTGACAAAAGCATTGCACTTATGGGTTACCTGTGGTGCTAGGACCTGGCTACCCCTGACACATTTCAAGATAAATGCCATTCCATCCCAGAGTGTCCCTTTTCCCTGGGTTTTCCTTGCCCTCTTCACCACTGGTCCCCTCTATCTGCTATGGGCCTTTCTGCTGGGGCTCGCTCTGCTGGGCCCCTTTGGACTACAGGTCTTGCTTTACTGAGCCCCCTTTGGACAATGGGGCCTAGCACTGCCCCTTTAAACCCCTCAGGGCTTGCCTCTTTAAATATCTTCAGGCCTGGTCAAGGCCTTAGTGCCAATCACTTCCCCTTGCCCTGCCTCAGCACTGCTCCTCTATAAATATTTAATAGATTCCACCTATGGGCCTTTAGGCTGGGCCCTTCCCTGTGGGTGTTGCCTGCCCAGAATTATTAATTATTTGACTTGCAGGCTGGTCCTCCCATCCGGTCCTTAGATAGCACTCCAAGCGCTAAACAATTTTAAACCTTTTTTCTTTTAATGATACAGGCGTCCAGCACTCCACCTCCACTACGTGCTGCTGCCAACTTACTGCCCGGGCCCGGGGTGAAGGAATCTCGATTGGGAGATGCTTGCTAGCAGAGGGAGAGCTTCAAGCAGGCAGGGAGGTGGACGACTAAGGTGGCAGGGGGCCTTGCGGGACTGCAGGACACCAGACAGTCTTTTCTCTGTAGAAGCGTCTCTTCCTATGCCGCTGACGAGAGCCCACACCACCGCAGGGAGCTGGGTACTGAACTTTTCAGTGGGGACAACCGCCAGACTTGACCGCACACCAGGGCGCACCAGCAGAGCAGCAGACATCAGGGTCTTCATTGGCTGGAAGAGGGGGAAAACACCATGGAGTCAACAGGACCAGCTAACACCTCAGCTAAGCCGCAGTGATCTGCCAAGAAATGGCAGATCTTCCTTTGAAAAGGCACTCTGGGTTCTGCTTCTAGAACCCCAAACCCATGCCCAAACCAACGGACATGAATTTTGAAATAGGCACTATGCATCGGCCAGGGACAGCGGTCCCAGCATATGGGTGCCCACTCTCATGCTGCCTGCTCTGGAAGGGTGTGGAATGGAGCAAGCAGGCAGCAGAGAGACAAGGGAAAACTTTTTTTTTTTTCTTTAAACAAAGGTGCCCTGCCTGATAATTCTCTGGGGAAAACACTATGAAGGCTCCCAAAACACAGCCCCTCATGCCCCACCTCACCACCCAGAAACCCTGGGGAAGTCTATACCCCACAGATGTTTTTACTGTGGTGCCCCAGTTCCCTTTATCCCTTACTTTGGGGCACCACATCAGGAAAAATGGCTGCTAGATTAATAAGATTTTTCACTGCATCCTGAAGGAGGAAGGCCCTCCCTCGGAGGGCACCAACTCTGCTCCTGTGAACTCCAGCACTTGAACCATATGTAGTCTACAGTGACAACTACAGCAATGTCGATGCCAACATTGACATATCACTAAAGGCCACTCGAGACCCCGGCACTCTCAAGGTCCTGTACACACATCCTCCCTGAACCACCTCCAACTTGGAGTTGATTATAGTAAGTTGGGCGGGGGGGTGCAAAAACAACTTTGTCCTCCGGTGCAAAATGCAGACTGCAATTACATCCACATAGTGGTGTCATGGAAATGTCGCATCGACAAGAAATTGTCAATGCGGTGTCCTGGATCCCACTTGAACTGGTCTGTCTGGGACTTTTGGGTGTTTGAAGAAACCCCAGGTCCTCCAGGGTACTCAGAGAGAAGAAGAGAGGCCTTGACCTGCTAGTGTGATTTTTGCATTTAGAGCCTCTTCTGCCCTGGACTCTGAAGAAACCTCCCAGACGAGAAAAGTCATAAGGCAGGAAACCGCAGGAAAATGACCGCTACCCCTCCCCCTTCCATGAGGCCAATAGAAAGTGGAGGTCTTTTCCTACTCAGTGTTGCTTTTATAGGAGGTTTTATACTCCACCTTTTTCATGTATTCTTCTGTCCTGTCACCAAATAGGGAGTTTCCTTTGCAGGGAAAATCCATGGCCTTTGATTTGGGTGTCTTACGACAGGTTTGTAGTCCTGAGCCAGGCAAACCTTAAGGTATTGCATGGGCCATGACCCTGGAGGCAATGTCATTGGTATCCACTGCCATATGAAACATATCTAGCAGAATCCAGGGCTGATTTTACAGTATCTGCTAAATCCTGCACCAAATCCCCACACGCCATGTCACTCATGGCCAGGACATAACTCCTGAGAGCTTTCTGGTACTGGGCGGTATATGCCATTTAAGCCACCTACCTTAACAGCAGGGAAGCAGAAGTATAAAATTTATTCCACCATATTATCCAACTTTCTAGAATCTTCGTCTGGGAGCTGGGTAAAGAGGGGAATCTTTGCCACATCACAGGCCGCAGCCAGCACAATCCTTTCATGATCAGGATGGGAACAGAGGTACTCAGCATCTCACTTTTAATTTTTTTTTTTTTATTGTTTCATGATTTTCTGGAGAGTTACAGTATACATCATTTGCTCATACATATTTTTCATAGATTCTGTATAGATATGTCCTTCATATTAATCTCAGGAGTTTCTTACTGTATCTTTTCTCATTAGTACATTTAATATTTAATTCATAGGTTCCCTTGTGGTAGTCCCAGGTCTGTCCTTGGGTATCTTCCCTTATGGTATCAGGTCAGGCCTATGCCCAGAGATCCAGAGCCAACATTTAGCCCAAAAAGCTGTACATCTCTGGATTTTTAAATTAATCTGGGCTGTCATAAGTTCCATTCTGTATATTTGGTAGGTTATATCTTCCCATTCTCTAGGAGGTAGGTGGGTCTTTCTGTAGCCATTTCCTCGTTACTGCTTTATTGGCAGCCATGAGCAACATGGCTAGCAAAAGCTTTGTGTTACTTTAAATTTCCCTAGTGAATTGGGAAAGAGTAAGTGCTATTTCTGGTGTCAAAGTCTCTATTTCAGGAAATAATTCTCATAATGCAACCCCCACCTCTCTCCAAAATGTTTCCAAAGTTGGGCAGCTCCAAAATATGTTTATGGTTAGCTACAGGTTCCCCACACCTTCTCCAGCATGTCATTCCCATTTGAGGATCATATTTCCCCACTATTTGTGGGGTTCTAAAAATTCTTATCAGACATTTCCAGCCGAATTCTCTCCAAGTGGGAGATTTTGCAATTCTGTGTACTGTTGTATATAACCCTTCTCAATTCTCTTCCTCCGCACTTATGCCTAATTCTCCGTGTCACCATTGTTGGGAGTGCATCTTAAACTCTTCCTGATTATTAAAGTTTGATACATTTTGGATGTTATATGTTCTGGTATTGCCATTTCTATTGTATTAATTATTATTCTCATAAGTGGGTGCATCTCTCCTGGGTCCCCAGTCTTTCACTAATTGGTTCTTGCAATGTCTTATCTGGAGAAATCTAAAAAAATCTTGTTTCCCTAAATGGTACTTTTCTTTCAGTGTCTGGAATTGGCAAAAGTCCCCTTGTTCATATAGCTGATAGAAGCTGGTGAGGCCCTGTTGGTGCCACCTTGTAAAATTATAATCCTGTTTGGTTGGTTCGAATCTGGGATCTGCTATAATTTTTTGTTTTAAGTATATTTTGGGGTCTTTCGTTTTTTTAATTATTGATCTCCAAATTGTCAGTAATTGTCTGGTTTGTTTAAATCTCATCTCTTTTCATGATTACTTTTGGTACTGTTTGGCCAAATAGATATTTCTCTATTCCCGCCAGTTGGTTTCCTCTCTCTCTCTCTTTCCAGTGTGGATTCAATCCTTCATCCAACCACTGTAGTATATGCAAAGTTACAGCTGCCTCTGCCCGTGCATATTGTTCTAAATCAGGTAAAGCAAGACCCACTTTATTTTTAGATAGTTGAAAGGTTTTATATTTTATTCTTGTTTGTTTCCCTTGTCATATAAATCTTGATATTATACTATTCCATTTTTCAAAGTCTGTCTGTAATGGGTATAATGGAAGGGAATGGAAGAGGTATAGGAATCTTGGGAGTATATTCATTCTTATAACCTAAATTCTTTGATTCAATGAGAGAGGTAAAGGATCCCATCTTAGAAAATCCTCCCTGATAGACTGTCTAAGTGGTTTATAATTGGCTTCATATAAATTGTGTGTTTGCTTTGTAAGATTTATCCCCAGATATCGAAATTTATTACTTTTCCATCTCAGTGGGTATCTGGCCTGGATTGTCTTGCTTGGTTGGTAGTTTAGATATAGCACTTCTGTTTTACTTGTATTTAATTTATACCCTGAAACACATTCCATCTCCTCAAGAAGAGAGAATAATTTTGGTATGGATGTTTCTGGTTCTGTTAAAGATATTAGTAAGTCATCAGCGAAAAAATATATTTTGTGAGTAGTGTCAAGAAGTTTTATCCCTGTATTAGTTCATTTTCTCTAATAGCCTGAGCAAATGGTTCTGCATATATAGCAAATAGGGAAGGAGACAGGGGACAGCCTTGACGGGTACCTCTATTTAGAGGGAAACAGACTGAGAATGATCCATTCACTTTTATCATAGCTTGTGGAGATGTGTATATTCATTGTATTATATTTAAAAAGGCTATTGGGAAATTAAGTTTCTCCATCTTGTATCTTAGAAATCTCCAAGAAAAACTGTCAAATGGTTTCTGGGCATCGACACTTGAGTATGGAGGGTCCCCCCCCCTTTTGTATTTCTTCTAGTAGATATACTGTTTGTGTAACATTATCTGCTGTTTGGCGTTTTATAATGAACCCTGCTTGGTCTTTATAATATGTGGTAATATACTTTCTAATCTTTAAGCCATAATGGCTGTGAAATATTTATAATCCTGATTTAAAACTGAAATAGGACGATATGATTCACAGTTCATTGAGTCTATCTGGTTTAAGTATTGTGGATATGTTAACATATTGCCAGCTGTTTGGAATCCGGGAATTGTCATCTTGTATAGCATTAAATAGCTTAGTTAGTGTTGGGATTAGTTTTCTTGAATGTTTTATAAAATTCTGCAGTGCATCTATCTGGGCCTGTGTTTTTATTTGATTTGGAGTTACTAAAGGCATAATTTATTTCTTGGGATGTTATTGGATGGGTTACTATCTCACTTCGTTCCTCTGTGATTTTGGGTAATTTCATATTTTTAAAAAACATTTCGTATTTTTCTTCTGGTTCTTGTTGCTGGTAATATAATTTTGAATAGAATATTTTGAAGCCCTCTAATATATCCTTTGCTTTATTAAGTATTTTGGCTTGTACTGGGTGTTTTATTTTAGTTATTGTTGATATTGCCCATTTTCTTAATCTATAAGCTAGTATTTTAGCCGCCCTGCTTCCCCCTTCATAGTATCTGTTTCACATACATCAAGGCTTGTCCAGTTTTTTGATTTAATATATCTTGTGGTTTTGTCTTTAACTGATTAATCTGTGTAATCGTATCTCTCTTTCCCCCTGCCCACTTGTAATCTTTCCAGTTCCAATTCCAAAACTGTTTCCTAGCTCTCATTTTCTTTTGGTGGGTTGCATATGCTATAATTTCTCCCTTTAGAACTGATTTTAATGTGTCCCTTAATGTTCCCTCCTGCACCTCTTCTATTGTATGCTCTTGTATTATTCTGGGGATCCACTGCTGCACTTTTTCTTTGAATTTTTATCTTTAACATATTATTGAACCTCTATTGTTTCATTATTGCTTCCTGTTCTGCTTCTAGTTCTACAGTAATAATTGCATGGTCTGATAAATTGGGGAAATCTTGGCCTTAAGTATTAAATCTAAAGATTGCGCTTCCACAAAAAAATAGTCCATATGTGAATATGTATTATGAACACCAGAGAAATGTGTATATCCTCAGGATGTTGGGTAACAATGTCTCCAAGTATCTATTAAAGCAAGGTCTTTTATAAGTCTCTTGCCATGTTTCTGTTCCCTTGTAGCTTTGGGGGTATTAAGGTTTGAGCTATCCTTTACAGGATTCATTAATATGTTCAAGTCCCCTCCTGTTATTAATTTCCCTTGTTTAAAAGCTATAATTTTATCGAAGACTGCTTCATATACCATATTCTCTGATCCTGGTGGTATAGGTTTCCCCACTGTGCAAGTCTGGCCTTCCCAGTTTCCCTTAACCAAGCTTAACCTGCCTTCTCCATCCTGATACGATTCCAACATTTGAAATATCGAAGACTGTGGTATAAGTATGGCTGAACCTCTCCTACGCCCTCTTGTGTATGTACTAGCCACAACAATCTACGTTCCATATTTTAATAATTTCTGGTGTTCATCTTTTGATAGATGTCTCTCTTGTAATAAAATAATTTGGGGATGCATTTTTCTGATATGGGAGATTTTAGATCTCTTTATAGGGTTACTTAACCCATTGACATTCTTGGACACCACTTTCAGGGTTTTCTCAATCTGAGCCATCTAAATACTTTTGATAATGTTCCCCTATTGTCATTCTATTGTATCTATTACATTTCCTCTTCTATATTGCTCGCACCCCGAGTATACTCAAATCTTGCTTTTTTTTTTTGTTTCATATCTCATCCATTTAAATTCTCCGATGTTTCTGTATACTCTCCTTTTTTCCTTTTCCCCTCCCAAATAACTATCTCTCTTCCCCAGAGTATAACCTATATACATTGTGACTTCCAATGTCAGATTCTTCCCCGACAAGGATGGAAAAATCCATCTAATGTGGGCTATTTGCCTTACTCTGTAAGCCTGCCCTATGGGTTGTACATATCCCCCATAATGAGAACCTATATTAAACTGGGTCTTAATCAGATTTCCTATCTGGTCCCTTTAAAGAAATTTCTAAACAATAAGTGTAATTTACAACATAAAACATGAAAAAAAATAGAATAGTTAATACAGGTGCCAAGCTCTGGTTGCTTCATTGCACTTTCTCTCCCAACCCCCCCCAAAAAAACACATAATTCTTGGGTAGTCCATCTTCTTTATTCGATTAGTCCATGTCCTTTACTTTTAATTGTCCAGATTATCAGTTTTCTTTTCGTCTTTATTCTAATCGGTTTTATGGAATGGAACTTTATTTATATGGCTCCTTTCTCAAATCAAGGCGCCTTACAATATTTAAAACAGTAAATAAAGCATAAATAATTTGTAAAACACTAAATATGTACAACACTAGGTCTCAGCTCCAATTTCACAATCAATTAATTAAAATTATTCTTAGACCATAGATAGGTCTTGAGGGCTTTTTAAAACACCTCCATGGTCGCACACTGACGAAGTGGACAGGGTAGAGAATTCCAGACAGTCGGAGCAGCAAACATAAGCAGGAGCACCTGATGACTTTAGGGAAACCCTCGGAATCTCTAGCAAACCCTCGTCCACCGAGCAGAGAGATCTCCCAGGGTGGTAGGGAACCAAAAGCTCTTTCAAGTAATCTGGACCCTGTCCGTGTAGGGCTTTGTAGGTCAAAAGACCTACTTTGAAGGTGATCTGCCACTGAATCAGCAGCCAGTGCAGATCGCGTAATACTGGCGAGATATGACAGGCACATGTACCCGTCAATCGGGCCACAGCATCGTGCAGAACTAGCTGAAGGCGGGCGGATATCAACCCCAGGAAGCCCTAGATAAATGGAGTTGCAGTAATCCAGGCATGAGGTCACAAAAGCGTGAACCATTGTAGGAAGGTCAGCTGGCGGAACAAGGTGCTTAATCCTGGCGATGTTCCTAAGATGATAAAAGGAAAGCTCGACAACTGCTGACACCTGCAAATGCAGTGTCATTTCATTGTCAAAAACCACCCTCAGGTTCCGCACCTGTTCTGAGGTGGGGAGCTGGATACCACCCAGAAATAAACCAGAGGATTAACCAACTCCCACCCCCTCTATCCTACGACCTGGGTCCACAACTAATACCTCAGTCTTCTCAGAGTTCAACTTTAGCCAGCTTGCACTCATCCAGTCTTGGATCTCGGTGAGGCAGCTGTTAATGACCGAGACAGCTCTATCCTGGTCGGGTACAAAAGATAGGTAGAGCTGAGCATCATCTCCATAGCAGTGAAACTTCAGTCCATACCTTCTTACAGTGTCTCAGAGGGGCAGCATATATACTGCGAACAACATAGGGGACAACACTGAGCCCTGGGGTACCCCACATGACAGTGAGAGTGGGCAGAAAGATTTTAACCCAGACACCACTAAGTTCTGTGAGTGAGGAAAGATCTAAACCAACTGAGGACTGTCCCTGACAGACCACAGATAAACTCCCGGCTCGCGAGAAGTACCCTATGGTCCACAGTGTCAAAAGCTGATGAGAGATCAAGAAGAACGAGAATGAAACGGTTCTTCTGATCTCTAGCCATCAGGAGATCATTGAACACCCGAACCAGCGCTGTCTCGGTACTATGCTTCTTTCGAAAACCAGACTGGAGGGGTTCATAGATGTCATGGATGGTTAAATGGTTCTCCAATTGTGCAGCCACCACCTTCTCAATAATCTTCCCAACAAAGGGAAGATTAGAGATCTGCCTGTAGTTAGCATGGCAGTCTGGGTCCAAGGTAGCTTTCTTCAGGAGGGGTGTCACCACCACCTCCTTCAGGGAGCTAGGAAACTCACCCGTATCCAGGGAGCACCAGACAATCCGTGCTAGAACCGGGCCGATAGTCTCAAGACAACCCTTTATCAGGGAAGTCGGGCCCGGGTCTAAACTACAGCATGTGGGACGCATACTTTGGACAATCCTCATGACATCGATGAACTCAGGCCGGTCAAAGGAACTCCAGGAGAGACCGGAGGGAGCAACCAAATGCCAATCAAAAACAACTCCAATAGAGGGAGCAGGTTGGAGTGCTGCCCTAATGTAGGCCACCTTATCTGCAAAGAAGTGAGCACGCTCATCACACTAATTGTGAAAAGGCTTTCCAAACCTGGAGACAGGCTGGGTTGCACAGTCTTTCAACAGATCGAAAAAGCTGAGCTGGTCGGTTCTGAGCAACCACAATCTCTCTGGACAGGAACTCTGCCTTCTTACGAGAGACAGTGGAATGACAGAATTGATAATGTTCCATCAATCTAAGATGGTCGGCATCAAGGGCAGTTCTTTGCCAACAACGATCTAATCTTCATCCTTGTCGCCACATCTCTCTCAAGTTCTCATCAAACCATGGGGACCAAGGTCGAAAGGGGAGAGGACGAACATGGATAGGAGCAATTTGATCCAGAGCCGAGGAGATGACCCTATTATAGGCCAGCACCAAGGCATTGGGATCGTTGCTCACTTCAGAAAACTCCAACAGGTTAAGTGCCGCTACCAGGCCTTCACAGTTAGTGTCTCGTAAAGAGCAGCACTTAGCCATCTCCACAGGGGTAGGCCTACAAGGGGGAGGTGCTAAAACTGAAGCCCACAGTGTAATGACTGGACCAACTGATTGGTTCCACCCCCACGTCAGTAGCCTCAATCCCCAGGGGGAAGACTAAGACCAAGGAGTGACCGCTTTTATGCATGGCATAAGTAACCACTTGTGTGAGACGCAAAGATGTCATTAATTGGAGGAAATGTTGTCCAAACTGCGAATATTCATCATCGATCCAGGCACTGAAGTCGCCTAGGACGATCAGCCTGGGAGACTCAAATGCCATGTCGATGATGAAGTTAGCTATTTCCTGCAGAAAATGTTTCTCATCCCCTGATGGACAGTGGTTAATAACAATTCTACATCCCACACCAGTACACTCAAAGGACTCAGCCTCCTCAACTTGTACACTTGTGAGTCCCAGTTCAGTCTTCAAACAGACCGCAACCCCCCCCCCCCGGTCCAACCTCGGGTGGTGTAACACCAAGTACACAGCTGGAATTGCTGCCTCCAAAAATCAGCCCAGCATTACCATCCAGCCAGGTCTTGGTAATGCAAGCCAGATCCACCAACTCCACAAGATCTGCAATAACTGCAGTCTTGTTCCTAATGGATCTGGCATTGCACAACACCGCTTCGGTTGGACAGGTCACTGAAGTGGAACAGGCTACTCGCCCAATACCATTAATAGTAGAGGTGCCCTTGGGTATGGAAACCAAACAAGGAAAACCTCGCTCTAGATTCCATTTCACCCCAGGGCGTCTTCTGGTCTCCACACTGGTATCCAATGTTGCCGCTCATTCGGCCTCCACTGTCCACACCCCCCAAACCCCCCTCCATAAATCCCCAGCACTCTACAGTGCTGGTAGGTTGACAGTTGTAGTGGCATGAGAAGAGGCAGAGAGCTTGAGGATGAATAGCATACGCACCGTGGTGGCAGCCTCTACACATAATAAAACCAAATACAAACAATAGCCCAGAAATAAACAAGTAAAAATAATAATAAAATAATAAACAAAAAATTAAATCAAATTAATCTAATAAAATCCAAATAACCAAAATTCACAAACCACCAATCAAGAGGCTCTCACCCTCCCTTAAATTCTAAAACAAATCATAAATACCAATCACACAATAGTCTCTAAAAAGTCAGTGTCGAAGGGCAAAATAACAGCTTTAAACAGTGAAATGTAGAATCCAGATAACAGCAAGAGGGACTCTCAACCTCTTAGTCCAAATATTAAAGCTCCTCCAGATGAAATTGGGCAAACAATAAGAGGGGGGGCTCTCACCCCCTCAATCCAATCACTGAAAAGGTTCCTCTGGAGAACCAACTCTTTCCGATAGCAGGACCCAGGCCTAGATACCTTAAGCTAAGATCGGGCGGGAGGGCTGTAATCTGAAATGGGGCCCTAAATCTGTAGCAATAGCTCCCACTACAGAGACACCATAGTTAACCAGGGAAAAACCACACTACCAATAAACCCCGGAATTCCCTCAGAACAACCCAACACAGCCACAATCCCACACCCAGGAGCCAAGGCCCAAAGGAGAATGCAAACCCCCACTCCCACAGGAGTAAAATCCAGGGAAAAGCAGGCCGTTCTAGGAGGGGAGATTTATGATCCCAGCCACCCACCAGCCGCTGAGACCCATCCAACCAATCACAAAGGAAAACGGCCCTACGGCCAAAATCCCCCATAATTCCTCCCCAAATGGCCCAAAAATCTCTAGAATCACCCACACCAGAGGAGGGGGACCATCCACCAAAGTAGTTAAAGAGGAATGCTTTCATATGACACAGTACTCCATGCAAAGGTTCCCGGACTCCAGAACAGGGAGAAAATTTAATCAAATGCCCCCAAGCCCCGGGTGCTCTCACCACCCAGAATAATATTAGGTGCAGTTAATAGTCTGTTAATAATCTGCAGATTCCATCTTTGAAAATAACATCCCAAACGAAAAGGAAAAATACAAAGAAGGTCTCCACTCATGAACGCGCAACCCGGTCTCCGTTCCGGAAAGATATCATCCAAATTCGTGGAGTTCTGGCCAAGAAACCTCCTCTTTAGGCTTTTGGAAAGATTAATCCACAAGACTCATGGGAAGCATAGAAAATTAGCCAATGTTATTTTGATTTATTTCCATTTTTCCTGTTTTCCTCCCTTTCATCCATTCTGTTAGAAAATCCCCTTGATTCTCACCTTTAAGCAGAGCATGCCCTCTGGTGGATTTTATTTTTGCTATATGCCTTGAGCTCCCACTAGGAGGCCCTTGGCCTTCACATCCAGCCCAATATTAGAGTTCAGCAAGCCCCCCCCATCATGACTGTTCGGTCCCTGCAGAGCTCTCCAGGCCCAGTCCGGATGTCTCCCCTGGGATTCCACTAAGAAAATCCCCAGTTTAGCTGGTCCCAACTTATTCTCCACCCTTCTCCCCACCAAGAGCGTCCAAATTATTACCCTGTTTCTGTAACCTTCGCTTCAGGTGCACCCGCCCCCTCGATTTCTCTCTTTTTTTAAAATATTTTTAAATGCATATCTTTAAGAAAGAAACAGTGGCCAGCTCCCTGGTCACTTCTCAAACTATTAAGCATTCTCTAGTATTCAATGCGGGGCTCATTAGCGCCACCTTATAAGCGATCTCTTACAGAACCACTCTGGCGCTCTTTAATGGAAACAATCTCCAGAGAACCCCCATCCAGCTTGCCGGTATCTCTCCTCCCCTAATGGAGACATTTGTGTACTTCCCCTGAGGGCTTAATCACCACTGACTCGGCCTAGATCTGCCCCTGTTAACCAATACAGTCTAATCAGAGGGCCTACCTCCTCATAGGCTATTTTCCCATCTCACCTGGTGCTGCGCTCTAGCTCTGCCTACTCATCTCAAGAGGATAATCATTGTATTTTGTTTGTAAATCGTCCCAGTAGTCTCTATCTCATCTAGTACTTCTTGCTGCGATTCCCTTCCTGGTCTCTCTTTGTACAGTCCCAAGCTCATAGTGTAAGGTTTCCCTGGTAGTTTGGTAGGCAGCTCAAATCACCTCTGTCTCAAGTCCTCCATCGCACTCAGTAAGCTATCATATGTGGCCTGTCTATTGCGGTACTGGATTAGAAGTCAGGATGGGTAGAGTGTTCGGAATTTCAACTGCAGCTGTCTCAAAATCTGAAGCAAAGGTACACATTCCCTTCTTTGCATTGTTACTCTTGCATAGTCATTATCAAAAAACAGTCTGTTTTCCCTTGAATATTTTCCCCTTTACCCACGCTTTCTGGAGTATTTTTTCTTTAGTATGGTAACTCAAAAATCGCACTATTATGGAGCACAGACATATCTCCGGATCCACAGGTTTAGGACCAGGTGCCCTGTGAGCCCTTTCCATTTCTATGAAGAAGTCCTGCTCAAGGTCTAATTCTTCTCTTAAATTCTCTATGTATCCCCTCATGTCTCTGCCCTCACTATTCTCTGGTATTCCATAAATTAAGATATTCTGGCATCTGTCTGTTCTCTGCATCTTCCTGTCTCTCTCCCAGGGCTTTGGTTATAGCTAGAAGCTGGGTTATAGTTTGAATGTGCACAATTTTTTTTATTTTTTATTTTAAACATTTGTTTACCGGGTAAGTACAATGAGCCAAAGGCCCGTTTTCATGTACAACCCGGAGACCATACATATACAGTCAAGATGTTTACAATTAACAGACTCACATCACAATACAAACAACATACATACATTCATATAAAATAAATAAATTCAAAACAATTACCTAAAACAATGCAATTTAGCAAGACAATAGTTTCTTAACCTAATTTTAAAAGTCTGATGACAAACATTTTCATATAAAACAATAGGAAGCTCATTCCAATTTTTAGCAGTAGAATAAGTAAACGAACCATCCCCATTTTTGTCTTAGTTTTTGGAACCTTTAGCTTAATTTGTTGACCAGAACGAAGTACCCGTGAATTTATTTTAATGTGTAAAAGTGTATATAATGGAGAATCTGTACCTTGACGAAGAACTGTATCAGTTAATAAACAAACTGTACAGACAACCCAACCCGGGAGGAAGCCAGGAAGATAGTCTAAACAGATCACAATGATGTGTAGAATAGGACAACTTAAAAGTAAATCTACAAATACCATGAAACACATTAGTAAGGAGAGATAATTCTCTATTAGACAAATTAGTAAAAAGAAATGCATTATAATTCAACTGTGGTAATAAAAACACCCTCAGCTATTGCACGTCTTGCTGATAAAGTTAACAGGGATTGAAACTTAAATAATACACCAAGTCTCTGATTAATCTGACGAGAAATAAATTTTACATGATCAGAAAATTTTAGATGTTGATCCAAAAAAACCCCAAGATATTTGAATTGTTTTACCTGCTCCAACCCATTACCCAACAAATCAGAAATGGACAAATTCTGAGATTTATTTAATCTAATCCTAGATCCAAACAACATACATTTTGATTTAGAATAGTTTAATGCCAAACAATTTCCTTTTAACCACCCACATAGGATAGCAAAGTCCTTATTTAAGGAATTATTTATAAGTTCAACAGAAACTGAACTTTTATACAAAATAATATCATCTGCATAAATCAGGCAATGTGAATCCTTCAATAAAGATGGAACAACATCTACAAATACCGTAAACAACAGAGGGCCCAAAACGGACCCCTGAGGCACCCCCTGCGACAAAATTTTACTAGTTGAAAAAACTCCATTTAGTCCTACTTTAAGTGGACGATCAGACAAATAACTATGAAACCAATCAACAGCAGTCTCAGTCAAACCATATCTTCGGAGCGTCCTAATCAGCAAAGGATGACTTACAAGATCAAAGGCCTTGGACAGGTCCACGAACACAGCACCAGTGAGCAGACCCTCATCCATAGCAACACTGGTGTGGTTCGTGAACCTGGCCAAGGCCGTCCCCGTCCCATGATACTTACGAAACCCATGCTGATCCGGAGTCCTAAGACCATTTTCTTGTAAGTAGGCCGTAAACTGCTCATTCACAAGTCTTTCAAAAATTTTTCCCAAAGATGGCAAGAGAGAAATAGGACGATAATTATCCATGTCCATTCTATCACCTGATTTATAAATGGGTTTGATCACTGTCTGCTTCCATACATCAGGGAAACAACCAATAAGCAAAGACAGATTATAAATAGAAGTAAGAGGATAGGTAATATATTCAGAAATCAATTTTAAGAACAGAGTATCAAGTTCACATGCACTAGAACAAATTGGCATGTGTTCCAAAAGGTAGTAAACCTGATATGGTTCTATAGGTAAAAAGGAAAAAGAACCAGAATCAGAAACAACACATGATTGTCTATCTATACAGAGGTCCTGAGTAAAAGCCTGTGTATACCTAGATAAATCAAAGAATTTGTCCAAAAAAGAATCACAAATATCCTGCACATCAGAAATCACCTGACCATCCCTACTAAAAAACACCAATAGATTCTTTTTTTGAAGGATTAATTAAAGAATTTATGGAAGACCAAAATCTTTTAGGATTATTTAAACTAGTAGTTTGCAATTTTTGAAAATAACTAGATTTACTTTGCCTAATTTTTATTTTACATTCATTTCTAAGCTTCCTATAACTATTAAAATCTATCATAGACTTAGTTACCTTATACAATTTCCAAGCAGTATCTCTCAATTTAATTAAGTGTAACAAGGGGGCAGTAATCCATTTATTAAGGGAGCCTCTAACTCTCCTAACCACTCTAGGAAAATATTTATTTTGTAACCCCACAAGAGTTGAAGTAAAATAATCAACAGCAATATTTACATCTGGTATTGCATCCAGATAAGTCCAATCAATATTCTGCAAATCAGTAAGAAGATCACCACTGACCACATTAACAAACTTACGATAGGAGATAAACCTAGGGGGCAATTTAGGTCTTTTAGATCTCCATATGCAATAAGTGGCCATATGGTCACTTATTACATCGGGTAGAACACCAACACCAGAAATGTTTGCCTGCTTATTAACAAGAACCCAATCCAAAATTGTATGATTCTGACTAATCATATTCATATGAGTAAATGAGCCAATAAGCTGAGACAATCCAACATTAGTCAATAATGTCTCAATAGAAGGATCACTTATAGGATCCCAGTGAACATTAAAATCCCCAGTAATCAAAAGATCACTACCTGACTGTATAGTTGCTGCAAACTCTAAAATATCATCCAACCCTCTCTTAGCAACTTTTGGGGGATTATAAACTACACAAAGTCGCAACTTTTGACAACCACCCAACTTCAATTCCAATAACAACCATTCAAATTCAGATTTAGGTTTGTATTCAGGAAACATTTCAACAAGATGTAATTTAAATTTATAATATACCATTATACCCCCTCCTTTCTTTTTTCCAATCCTATCTTTCCGTATTACATTATAACCTTCAAAAGCAACAAGACTGTCTGATACTGAAGGTTTCAACCAAGTTTCAGTTACACAAAATATATCTGGGTCATAAGTAGTGAGCCAGGCCTCAATTTCAGCTTGTTTAGACATAAAACTTCTAACATTCAAATGAGTTATTCTCAAATCTTTGGCTTGTCAATAATTATCATAATTGCCTTCACTTGTAATTAATGGCCCAGGGTTTGTTTCCACATCACCAGATAAAAGAAGAATACACCACAAAGTACCTAGCAACAGGGAAACAAACAATGTTTTCTCACTAGATGTTGAACAAAATAAACCCATTTCATACACATTTCTTCTACTAAGAGTACCCAGATTCCTTACAGTTAAAGAATAACTGGAAATCGAAACACTTACTAAGTTTGAAAATGAATAGTCTGTCGATGAATAATCGTAAACATTTACCAATACAGGGTGAGTACAATGTAAAATACCATGATCTAATAAAAATAACCCCATACCACAGCACATGAACAATAGCCGAAAGCCCCACATATTAACTGATTAGTATTCAGTAGATAACCTAATATAACACTTGAAAAAGATCTAAGGTAACACAGTACAAGATATCACGTTACAGTCTCCCCATAGTCTCCTCAGCTCAGTAGCTCCACCACTCCTGCGTACTTCACTCACAGCGTACAGCGTAAGATGTTACAAATATATGGGAAGTCAATTAACAATCCTCCGCCCCTAATTGGCTGTCTAGCCATACTCGCCCGCCCGTAGCCCCCTCGCTAACCGAGACACCGGCAATTCAAGCAACAGCGCCAGACAGCTCCGCAGACTTGGAGCACAGTTCGTTGAAAGATAGAAAATACAGCGTCTCCAAAATGAGCTGCAGACAGGTGTAACAGGGCTCAGAGATGCAGCGTGAACTTGAAGCACAAACAAGTAGTCGAGCTGGAATTAACACACGGGGCTTTTAAAAGGCAGTCTCCGCCCCTAATTGGCTGTCTAGCCACACTCGCCCGCCCGGTAGCCCCCATGCTTACCGAGACACCGGCAATTCAAGCAATAGCGCCAGACAGCTCCGCAGACTCGAAGCACAGTTCGTTGAAAGATAGAAAAAATACAGCGTCTCCAAAATGAGCTGCAGACAGGTGTAACAGGGCTCAGAGATGCAGCGTGAACTTGAAGCACAAACAAGTATCTCCAAGGCCTGGTCTGAACTGATTTGTTCCATCAACTTTACTTGGTTCTGTAGATTTGATACATCTGTGCGTAGAAGATCATGTCCTGAGCGAAAGTCCTGAAAATCCTTTTTTCTTGTAAGTCTTATTATTCTATCTAGTTTGTCATTTAAGACCAAGTCCTTGGTTTTTGTTTTCTTGCATTTAGGTTTCTTTCCCGATACTGTCTGGGCCTGTGATAATTCTGAGGTCTCAGAGTCCAATTTTTCAGCTCCCGATTTCTCTTCTTCTATTGGTAATACTTCGTATCTGTTCATGGTTCCCTTTTATGTAATCAATGCCGTCTGTAAGAATTTCTCCATATACCAAGTTTTTAAGCTGAATTTTGGCTTTTTTTATTGTTTTTGGGGAGAGGTCTGAGTGGAGCTCCAATCTTATGCTGCCATTCATTCCAGAGCTGCACTGCCTCAGCATCTCACTTACTGAGCTGGTACTTTCAATCTTTGTCCATGAGGTGGGAGTTTAACAACTTGCAGGTTGCCTTCTGAAGGGGTTCATCCACTGGAAGGAGCAACCTCTTAGTTGGGGTTAAGCTCATCATGTCCAAGAACCCACATCATCCAGTCTCCTGGGTGGAAAAGTTGTGTTCACCATCTGCCTCACAAAATCATAATATAAGGAAAAATGTTCTGGCCCTGAGAAGGAGAACCAAACTCCTGCTCAGGAGAATGATCAGGCTCTATAGGCTCCCCTTCCTTCACCTCATAAAAGAATTTGGTCCCCTGATCCTCTGGAACCAGGCAGAGAACCTGAACTATAGGGGCAACCATTATGCTCATTAGTGACCTCATGGCCTGAAAGGCCTGGATAAACTGCCATGCCTTAGCCATGTCCTCCATAGAGGGCATTCTATTTTTGTCCATTGGCAGCTTGTTTCCTTCGTCAGGAGGAGGGGTAGCAAACATGCTCTGTTTTTGTCTTAGCAGAAACAGTTTCTGGAATCTGCTCAGAGGGACTTCTGTGTTTACTTAACTCAGGGTTCCCCATACAGAAACCCTGAAACCCTGGAGTCCGAGGTATTTCTACAAACTTTCCCTTCTACTTGCTATGGAAGGATGGGCCCTCAGTGTGCTTCGGTGATGCAGAGGCAGACAGAGAAGCCAGTAAGTCTTCTAATTTTTTTTTTTTTTTTTTTTTTTTTTTTTTAGGGTTTTAGGGCAACATTTAATGCAGAGCTCACAATCTGAGAAAAGATGGTCAGGACCCAGGCAGTCCACCTTAGCCAGAATAACACGTCACAGTATTTAAAGCCTGTAGGTCATTTTCTTTTTGGGCTTGTCAGACATGCCATTCATGACAAAAACCCACCAAAAATCTGTTCAACAGTAGAACAGCAGAGATTGTGGTTCGGTTCCTAAATAAACAACAACTAATCAAACAAAAATTGTTTTAAGCACTGAATGAAAGGGAAAAAAAAAATGAAATAAAAAAATCACCAAACGTGCCATGGCTCCTAGAGACCTGTGAACTGAAGCAAAAACAGCCCCAAATCAGCTGAAAGGGGACAAGCAACAAATAGTATTTAAAATGAAAATGTTGGTAGTTAGAGGGGTTTAAAATAGAAGACCCATGAAGAAAAAAGGATTTCTCTCTGGTTCCTGGGGAACTGGAGAAAACTGCTAAAAAACTCAATCAAACCTAAACTAAAGCAGATGTTCTACAGAAATAAAATTACTGAGTAAAAATAAAGACAAGATGCAAAAATGAGTAAAACTGGAAGTTAGAGCTCTTCAGGGCAACTTGTTCCTCAGGCAGAGGAATAAATCTGACATTAGAGGGCAAAGTGGAGTGTGATCACAAGGCAGAGATTTGAATTTCATTCCATCGTTCCCTATTTTACATAAAAATTCCACTCTCTGGGCAGCTCAGACCTGCAGGTTGATTGCAACACTAACCACAGTGAGGGATTCCTGGGGTATGAACAAGTGGTTCACCACCTCATGATGCAGGGACCACTTGTGCAATGTTTCCACAGCTGCATGCATCTGCCAGCTGACTTTTCTCCCCATGTCATGGATCACCAGGAGATCTGCACATGAGTGTCCAGGTGCAGAGAGCCTCCTGACAGAGAAAGGCAGCGAGTTCTGCCCTGCCTGTTCAGGTAAAACATGGTTGTGGTGTTGTCTGTCTGTATCTGCACAACCCGATACCTGAATATTGGAGCAAATTCCTTCAGAGCCAAATGCAATGCACGGTGCTCCAGCAGGTTTATATGGTAACAGGACTCCATGGGTAACCAGAGACTAAGCTCTGTGGTTTCCCAAGTGCACTCCGCCACACTACCAGAGACACGTTCACCATGAGAATGACTGTCTGTTCTAGACAGACAAATGGGATTCCTTCTTCCAAGTGCTCCTGGACTAGCCACCACTGGATGGTATTCCATATTGGCTGGATCACTGTGACCAATTGGTCCAAGTGGCCTAGGTGCTGGGACCACTGACAGCCCAGCTCCCACTGGAGGTGGTGCATCCACCAGCAGGCCAAACAGACCACACTGGTATAGGACACAGTGCACCACTGGCAGTCTCAGGAAATCCCAGCAGGGCGCAAGCACTCAACTTGAGATGACTAGGCAAAGGAGGTACAATCCAGTGCCCGGTCCAAAGGGAGGTGATCCTTGGCCTGCAAGGAGTTCGGTTCTGCCCTGATGAACTAGATCACCTGCTATGGTACCAGTTTGAGCTTGTCCAGGTTGATCAACAGGTCCAAGTCTTGACAAGTATGGAGAGCCAGGTCTCGACTTCTCCACAGCCTCTCTAAATGGACCAGCCAACAGACAGTCATCCAGACAGTGGTAAACACTGACCCTGATGCACTGCAAGTGGGCCACTATCACTGCCACGTACTTGAAGACCCTGGATGCTGGGAACAGACTGAAGGACATGACATGGAGCTGGTACAGGACCCCCCCACACTTGTAATCTGAGGTACTGGTGGTAGGCTCGACAGACAGGAACATGAAACAAGCATTTGTCAATGCCAAATGTTTGCTTGCTGGCATTGGCACTGGTAGTGCAGGAGTTGGAGAGATTCATAATAGGAATGGCAGTGAAGTATTGAACGCCAACCCCCAACCTGCAGAGACTGACAGGTGCTGGGGGTGTGCCTTTGTGTCATTGGCCATAACGCTCATGCCATTCCACCTCACTCCACCCTACAGACACTGACAGGTGGCGCAGTGTGCCTTGGGGTCTTCAGCCCTTGTGCTCTCCCCATTCCATAAGAAAATTCACAGGGATGGGTGCAGCAAAAAAGAATGGGATGAACATTAGGGACAAAGATCCCAAGACTCACCTCGATGCCTGTCACTGGCTATAGGGTTGGGGTGGAAAGGCATGAGCATTACGGCCGATGACCCCAAGTCACACCCCAATGTCTGTCAGTCTCTACAGGGTGGGACTTTACAATTGGAAACCCCAATGCCCTGGACATTTGTTGGTATTTTAGCTCCAGATTTCAACATGGGCTTTTTGGTACCCCACCTCATCAGCAGTGGAACTATCATTTAGTTACTCAATCCTGACAGGTGATTTCGCAAAGTGACTACGCCATTCTGCGCCACAGGTGAGAAAACACATTTCAGGCTGGATGTGAAAAATGACAGCGTTGAAAATTTGGAGTGAAAATATGAAAAAGTGAAGTTAGGAGCATCCATAGAATTCATGCAACACATGCCCGTAACGCAATCATTTTTGGGAATTTTTCACCAAATTTCCAACATGGGCATTCTGGGACCTCCCCTCATGAACAGTGGCACTGTGATTTTGTTAATCTGTCCCTAAAGTACATTTCCCACAGCAACTGTGCCACAGGTGCAACATGTTTCAGGCAGGATGTGAAAAAGAACAGCTGTACTGTTCATAAGGGGGTGTAAAAAAATGGCACTGTTGAAAATCTGGAGTAAAGATATAAAAAAATTGGCAAACTTACGAGCGTGCATAGAAATTGCGCAACACACATTCATACTGGTCATTTCTTGGAATTTTTTCAACAAATTTGCAACATAGGTTTTTTGGGACCCCACCTCATGAATAGTGGCACTGTCGTTTTGTTAATTGGTCCCGAAAGGTGATTCCATGCAGTGACCGTAAAATCACCTTTCAGGACAGAGTAACAAAATGACTGACATGTTAACTAGGGGGTCCCAAAACCCCATGTTAAAATTTGGGTCCACATTCTAAAAATGGCTGCGATAGAACCCGTTGAAACCCCCATTGATTCCCATTATACAGCTTACCAGATTCCTCAGTTTGCAGTTCAGCTTTGAAGAGCGCAGATGTGTCCCAGTCCAGAGAAGATCGCTGCTCCTGACCTCCAGAAGGCAAATATTGGGGAGGCGGAAGGTGGGTACTCAGCTGGTGGGAGACGATCAGGACCTTTTTTTTCCCCTGCAAAAAGAAAGACACCGGCGGGACAGTTTTTTTCCATTTACAGGTTTCAAAACAAAACAAAAAACCTTTCGGCACACTGGGGTGGGCTCCCAGTGCACCACATTAATGGAGGGAGGGGGGATACATGCTGACATGGGGATTGGGTACCCCGATGTTAGCTTTCCTTGGAGTGTGTGGCAGGCGGCAGGAGCCACGGCTCATTACTTGTTTCACCAGGAAAGGCACACAGAACAAACAAGCTGTTGGACGGAGCAAGGGACAGGGCAGAAAATGGGAAGTGGCAGGAGCCATAAGTACAAGGGAAGGAGGGGGGAGGTGCCATTGCAGTGACAAAACTGTTCGTGATTACAGTGGCAGATTCATTTCAAGATCTTGGCTCTCTTCAAAGTTGCTGTCATCGGCAGCTTCCCCCTTGATTGGTGGCTCAGGGACATGCCCAGTAAAGTGTCTGCTGCACTGACCACAACACTGACACACATCTGAAATGTGGTACTGTTGCAATATGTTTCTTGTGTATGCGTACAAGCAAACAAAGCATCCTGGTGGTCTAGGAAGCAGAACCGCCTGTTCTGCTCCAGAGATGGTATAATCTGTCTCAGAGTGATAATCTCGAACTTTCGTTTCCACACGAGCTTGTTAAGATCACACAGTTCTAGTATGAGGCACCACCCCTCCTATCTCTTTCAAGACCAGGAAGTACCAGGACATGCAAAATTGACTGGCCAGGACATCCAGGATGCAGGCTAGTATCCTATTTCCAAGGGGCTGAGTGATGTCCACCCTGAGGGTGGACAGCGTGTCCTGAGACACCCTGGACTCTTGAGGTGGATGGAAGCGGTAAGTCGGCAGAGCCTTGAAGTCCAGAGGCAATCCTCTGCCCAGTACATCCAACACCTACTTGTCTGTTATGATAATGTAACAGCGTTGTAAGAAGTGATTTAGCCAGCCTCTGACTAGGAAAGCAGCCAGGGACAGGACAGATGGAAGGACAACTACCCCAACTTGTCACTGGGCAGCTTTTGCAGGGAAGGCTGCCGCCTCCCCCCTTTTGGACCCTGATTCCTGGAATTCTGTTGGGGGGGGCAGGCTAGAACTGAACTGCTGGGGCTGCTACCGAGGGGGCTGTGACTGAAAGAGCCGGTACTGAAAAGCCTGTCAGTCCTAGGACGACCAGAAAAAGAAATCTAAGTCACAGAATTTAGGGTGGCACTGGACTTTGATATGGGTGAGATGTCCCTCCACCCGAGGGCCAAAGAGGTCAGTACTGAAAAGAAAAAAAAAAAAAGGACACAGCCAGCTTATACTGTGTCAGCCATGAATGTGCACAGACACAGCCAGACCCTGCGACTATCAGATAACTGCTGCCACAGCACAGGTATTGCCTATGTCCAAGGCCGTCTGGAACTAGTGTTTAGCCAGAGACTGAACCTTGTCTTTCATCAGCTTCACTGCCAAGTGCTGTTCTACAGCGAGGCGAGGGAGGACTGTCAAAAACTCCCATCAGGGAGTGACCAAAGTTAGCCACCATCACAGCACAGCTAGTCCGCCCAAGACCCAGAGACACCGCTGTGTACGCTTCTTTCATGGCATGGTCAGTCATGTGCAACTCCTTGCCCAGAGGCCTGTCTTTGTCCCCCTGGTGTCCAGATTTACACAATACCAAATCCGTGACCAAACCCTCTGCAAAGGGGTGGTCCAAAAAACCCCAAAAGGAACCTATGGGGACTGCATACTTGTGGATCATGTGGACAGAGGGTATCAGACAAGTTGCTGGATGTTACCAAATCTCCTGTGTCAGTTCCACAGTGGCCTCAGCCACATGGAAGGCAACCCATGGAGGATTTGTCCTGGTCTAGAATGTCCATGAGGGGATACTTTGCCCTCTTCTGGACTGGCTCAAGCAGGGCTGATATGGATTCCAAGATGAGTGAGAAGTTCCCGGAAGGATACCAGGCCATGCTCAGTGGAAAGCTCCTTGATCAAGCTGTGGTCGAAGAGGAGATTCTCAGAGGAGATCATGGACTCATGGTCAGTGTCATTGATGACTTCAAAAACAGCCCTCTGCTGCTAATCGCCACAGACCTCTCAGGAATCCTCTCCTGAAGTGGTCCTCACAGACAACTGGCCTGGCTACCTGGTAGCCAACTAGCAGGCCTCCTTGTTTGGAGTGCCCACTTTAGTTTGTGGTGGTGATGGCTCCACCTGAAGGGGCAGAGAAGCAGCTGTGGTCTGCAGCTGCATGGTTGGGGACCAGCAGCGGTGCCACTGGCAGTGGCCAGTAGATCAAAAGGTCCAGGGGGGTAGAGACATACACCATGCCCCACTGTTGCCAGAGGAACTCCTCACATCACCGGCACATCTTACGGTGGCACCTCTATTCCCCAGAGGATGAGAATGTCAAGGATAGTGGATGACGATGTCTCCCAGTCAAGTGGGATAGAGAACGAGAATGCCTCGACCTCAACTGTTATCTTGACTGTCGTCGACTGGCCGATTAACAGTGAGACGCGCCTTCTGGCAGGTGTATACCACATGCCTACCAATGTTCAGCAACAAAGGCTTGGAAGACCTGACCTCCAGTGGAGGCTACTCCTGTCAAGGGCTGGATGGGGACACCGACTGGACTACATCCTCCTGGATGAGGACTGGGAGCACCAGGGTCTGAGAGATCGAATCCTTGACCTCATCCAACAGCTGGCTGACAGGCTCGACCGGAGTTGAGGACGACTGGCTCAACACGGGAACCAAACAGCCCTCAACCTACCCAATATGCCCCCACCTGAGGAGCATTCAACAGCTGTCAAGTGGTTGGCCAAGCTAAGAAACTGGAAAGACCTCAGTCGCTCCTGGTCCAGAATGTCCTCAAGGGGATACTTTGCCCTCTTCTGGACCAGCTCAAGTACAGCCGATATGGACTAAGATGAGTTGGAGATGTTCCTGGTCCAGAATGTTCATGAGGGGATACTTTGACCCAGTGGTGCTTGCTTTTTTTTTTTTTTTACCACGGTGGGCAGGGTTCTCACCCAATATCAGGAGGGACAAACATTTCATGGAATTCTCCAGTGAAAGACCATCCGACACTGGCCACAAGGAACAGTGGGCAAGAGAGAAGGTGCGCCACGACAGCCTCAAGGGCCGCAAGTTTTTCAGCCAACCAGTCACAGCCAAGGCCTTCTTACGGCACTAAAGGTGGTACTTTGGATCCCACTCTGAAGGCCAACCCAGTGAAAACTGGAGCTTCCTGTCCTTGAGGGACTCAAAGAGCACACTTTTGCTAAGACTTCACCCATCCACTTTGTGTTGCCCGCCCAGGCAGTACATGAATGTGTCATGCAGATTCGTGACCAACATCTTTTTCTGGCACCATAAACACAATTTTAACCTATTTGCCACTGCTCCATCATCAATCCATAGACAGTTGAGCAAACTGCAGAACTTTGCAAAAATATCCAACTTAAATTAATGTTCACCTACAGCACAGAGAACCTAAGCAGGAACTACAAAGGAGGTAACCTATTCTTTCAGTTGAAAGAAAGATTTTACATCATGGGACAGTCGAGGGACATACCATCTGGGTGGTGAGAGAAGCTTACCTTAATGATGTCTGGCCAAAAACATTGTTCAAGTGGACTTGCCAGAGTGTGAATAAGTGAACCATATCCACACCCCTAGAATATGCAATGGCTAAGTCTTCACAGCCATGCATGCCAATGTAGGAATTTTGGTCTGGATGGACCAGGGACCCCTTGACCTGCAACAAGAGGCCCCAACAGTGGTGGGGTGGAGGAGGTTCCACTGTCATCCTTTGCAGAGGAGGAACTCGTATCTAGCAAGGCTGTAATGAACAATGAAAGATCAGAGTGGTGCTCTCCATCCACAACTTGAGCAGCACCCTCTGTATTAGTGGAACTGGGGAAAGGCATATAGGAATTTCCCTTTGCAAAAGACAGACATGTCATGCCAAAAAACTCCAAGCCCTGGAGGGAGCAAGCAAGCTGAAAAAAAACAAAAAAAAACTGCAGTCCTGTGTTGTGTGGGACACAGAAAGGTCCAACTCTGGATGACCCCGTTGTGCAAAGAGGGTGTTTACCAGTGAGGTCAATGTTTCCCATTTGTGAATCTGAATGTGACACACTTAACCGGGGTTCTAAGATCTGGGAGATGCACAGCTGACAGCTGTAGGCCATTGGTCAGAGCCCAGTACTATACTCCTTACCCACCGGACCCTTATTGTCCACTGAAGAATTCTCATAGGAAGACTGACCAGTGGCAACGTGACAATGGCCGCAGCCAGGAGACTTTGGAGACCCCTATATACCAACTGTTCTGAGGCAATCAGGTTTTCTGCCTTGTCTTGTAGTGAAAAAGCATAACCCTTCTGTGTCCAAAACTGCTCCCATGTACTGTAGTGAGTGCCAGGGAGTCCGACGCTAACACATATATTGTGACTTAAATTCTCGCACAAGTGCCTTGTCTGTGAATGTATGTAGCAGTTTCTCTGGAACTGGCTTTCAGCATCCAGTTGTCCATGGAGGGAAAGACACAGGCCTTCACTGTGAAGGGCTGCTGTCACTACTGCCAAGTGGTTGGTAAAGCCCTGACATAGAAGTCAAACTACAGGGCAAGGCTCTGAACTGGTAGTACTACTCCCTAGGAAAAAGCAGAGGTACTGCCTGTGAGCTTTCCTGATCTTGGTCTTAAGGTATGTGCAACAGGGTGACCCCTGTCATGGGTGAGTACCCTGGTAGGAAGGAAGACTGGGCTCTTCCCACCCCCAATAAAGTGCCTAATGCCTCAGGGAAATGTATGGTGCCTGTTTTATTGATGACAGAAAATAGGATGCCATCAGTTTAAGGGTCCCTAAGGCGGAGCTACTGAGAGTGGGAGGGCAGATGCTCCAACCCTCCTAGGGTTCCAGGAGGTTGCTTAAACAGAAATCTGTTGCCTCTTGGTGGGGGAGGTGTGTAACAGGGTGCAACCTTTTATTTTGAATAGCCCGCTGATATGTGCCAGTTTTTCTTATATTTCTCTCACCCTTTCCTATTCTGTGGTATCTTCTCTTTCTCTTCTTATTTGTCAGGGTGGCCAACCTGACAAAAAGCCTTGCTCTTCTGTGCTGTCCTCTTTTCCCAAAGGGACACCCCCCCCCCATTTGTTGTGCACATCAGTACTGTATGCACTTGTTTTGATCTCTTGGAATGGAGATATTTCAATAGCGCAAGTCACACTGTTTGTGAAGCTCTCGAGTGGGAGGTTATATTAGAGCACATATCATGCTTTAGGATTAAAGATCACTGCTGCCCCTGAATGGTCCTGCTGATAAGCGCGACTGAGCACCGGACCCACTGCTGCTGCAGCTTTAATATTTAGGAATGCTCCGTAGTCTGGAATTGCTTCTGGAAGCAGTATGCAACACAAAATGTGTATTAATTATGTTTCTGCAGCCTCAGAGATGTTGTAACTGGGGCTGCCTGTAAAATAAAGCATATTTGGGCAAAATGTACCAAATAGAAAGCCCCTGCATGTTAAGGCGTGGGATAATATGGAAACTCCCCCCTCCCCCATTATGAAATGTCATGGCCAATAGGAACTCCCCCACAGATGATGCTGCAATCCCTAGGGGTATAAATTGGGCTCACCACTAGGGGAGAAGAGTAGAGTCAGTTGGTGTACTAACTGTGAAGAAGAAGAAGGACCCATTTGTGCTCTGTTCAATTCACACAGTTCTTTGTGTCAGTGTAAGAGGTTTATTACACCAAACTGGCTGGAGTTAAGTCACAGGTTCTGAGAGGGAAGCAGAGACCTGGGATTTTCTTCTGGTTATTGAACCAACAAATTCTATTTTCCTTTCTGTAAATATTTTGGATTTTTAATAAAATGATAGACTCCTTCCAGCGTCTTATGCACCTGATCTCTGCCTGTTGTGTCGCTTTGTATCCCACCACGCTCACAGTATGCCTCCTTTATGTCCAGGGAACAAAGCCAGTCCGGTTTGTGGCAGGGGAATGAGAGCTTGCAAACTTGTAATCTCTATTGTTTCAGATGCAGGGAAAGTCTGGCCCCCCCCCCCAAAACAACCACTCCTTGATGTGACAGGGGGTGTGGAGATGTATCCTGTGAAGTCATGTGGCACTGGCACCACCGGTTCCACCAGTACCTACTGCTTTAGATGCTTTGGTACGGGCACTAGGGGAAGGGGACTCGACAGATGCTACCTCCTCTACCTCTGTCTCGCTGACGATAAGCATAATTATCTCTGGCGGCACACTGGTGATAGGAGCACATCCCACCACCCCTAGCAGAAGTGGGATACAGGAACATGATGGACCTTAGCCATATCTGCTGCCTGAAGACCTCTTAGGGCTTCTTCCACATCATAACCAAACAGTTTTGTCCATCTAAAAAAAGGGGCATTTAAAACTGCTTGTTGCACATAGTTTGAAAAACCAGCAACCCTGAGCCAAGAACATCTCCCAATATAAATGCCAGAGGCAGCAGCCCTAGCACAGGCAGACACACAATAGGCTGAGCTAAGCAAATGCTGGCCAACCCCAGCACCAGATGACAAAGTTTAAGCAACTTATTCTTGGCAGAGCGAGTCTTCAGGCAACACCTGGCCTGCAGCTTTTGCAGCTTTCCACAGGCTGTTTTGATATTTGATCATATGGGCCTAGCAGTTTACAACTGTAAGGCCTAGTGAGACAGAAGCATATGTACACTAGTATCCAGCCTCCTATATTCTTTGTCAGAAGGTAAAGTACTTGTGTATCTATGTGACTGACACCTATCAAGAACAACCATTATGACTAGTCAGTTTCTGGCTCATCAGCACAAGGCTTCGCAGATGGGGCTGCATAATGCTCAGACTTTATGGGTACTGCAGGCAGTGAGTTTGGTCTGTACCTTGCAGCAATGGTACATCCTCTAATGCAGGATTTAGAGGTGGAATTATAATGAAGGGGAAGCAGAGTACCTCCAAAAATTCCATGAAGTTTCTTTTTGGGGAGTCTTCCTCTTTCACAGTAGAGTCATCACGGCTTGAAAAGTAGGACCCTCAGGAGGAGATCTCTGGGTATAAAACAGTCCTCACTGCAGGATAAGAGGGTAGAACTAGATTGAGGTGGCATATATTCATCATACTCGCCTAAATTCTCCTCCTTTAGGCATGAAGTCGAGATTATATTTCACCTCAACGTACATATGGATGACGGGAGCTGCAGTGCGCATCACTGACACTGGTGGCTGCTAAGGAGCATTCTGTGATGTGCTAGCAGGCGTTGATGTTACTTAAGAACTCAGGCCCACTCTATGTGATAGCTGCCTGCATACAGAGGTAATCACGCAAAAGTTAACTGTTGGCATGGTATATCGCATGGTTCATTTGCGCGATAGCCACTGAACGTAATGCTGTACCACACATACCACGCTATACCACGTTCACCATCAACTTTTGTGCGATTACCACTATAGGTAAGCCAGTCAGAATGTATCACATCTCTGAAAGTGAAGCCAGCACAACTTGAGAGTTAGAGGCCCCGCTCTGGATAGGGGCCAGGACTTCTTGTGTTAACCGGCCATGGCCAAATGTCTATAGTAGGTATGGCAGTGCCTATGCCAGACTGATGCTGGTGTATTGACTTTTGGGTGGGGGGGCTGTAGTCAACACTGTTGGAGCGGTTGAAGCAGCAGCATTACCTAGTCTTACCGGAGACCAGGACCTTACTGGTGAACTATATTTCTCCTTATCCATATGCTTATGAGCTACGAGCTTCAGGGAAAGGGTGGTTTACAAATCAAACCTTGCTTGCTTATGCTTGTGGCTAGACAGTGAGGAGGGCTGCGATGACTTATCTGTCCTAGTCCTTAGACTTCTGCAGCCATTTCTTGCCCAATGGCAAGGCTGCAACATAGTTTAGACCATGTCACAAAAAACAAGAGGGGAAGGGTGCTCTCGCTTAAAAAAAAAAAAAAAGTTGGCCATGTGCGCATACTGGGGAGCTAGCATTGAAGAAACACAGAAGACCACTAGCAAGCGGGCGTTAGGTCAGCACCAGGGACTGCAAGGGACCAAGATACCATCAACTTTATTCCCAAAACAGCTTTATTGCAGAAACCACCAATACAGGAGGAAACACTAAAAAGTATTCACACAAGGATAGTGGCAAATATCCAAATCAGAATAAGGTCTAACGGCAGAGGATTCAAAGTTGACAGTCCGCAATGAGCAGAGAAGCTGCAATCAAAACAACTGCCTCTAACCACTGTGACCAACACAACTGAGTACAAGAACGTGCTTACGTAGCGACCAAACGGGTCATCCTCAGAGCTCTGAGGTTGACCCATTTGGTTGATACTGTTGTCGAGGGACAGGTCGGGAAGCATAGGAAAACCAAAAGCAGTTGTAAAATTTGCAACAAGAGTTTTATTATGAACAACAAAATAAAATTGTTCAGTATAACTATTTACAAAGGCAGAATAAACAGTGAAGATTCATCTGAGTTTTCCTTCAATCCCTGTGTCTCCTAAAACACTGCAGCTCTCTTAAGTCTTTGCAACCCCCTCCTTAACAAGCATCCTAGGTTTTTTTTTTTAAATGTTCTCGTCAATTTCATGCAGGTGCAGAAAGAACACTATGTCCCAGGACTGAGGCCCCTTCTCCACAGCTTCTGAAAAAGGGCTACAAAACTGCTCTCAGGTTAACCCCTTCAGTTCCCAATAGCTTTCTGCAATCATCTCAAACTATAACTATACATTTCTAAACAAAGGGATCCCAGTATTAGTTACATTTCCACATAATGATTCACATATATTTTTATACCAGCAGATACGCAAGCGGGGAGAAAAGACAGAGCAGCAAGTGAGGGTAGAGAGACAGTAAAAGGCAGAGAACTTCCAAGACTGTCAGGGTAATCAAATCCTAGGCCTCACAGGAAAACTTGGCTGCTCAACCAGACAGACGAGAGACAGGAAAGGAAAGAACATAACAGATCTTTGCACTTAAACTCTCCATAACAACTGGGACAGGGTCCTAGTCAACCCTGTCACAGATACGCAAGTGCATTCTTGTGCTCACTCAGCTGAGTCAGTCACAGTGGTTAGAGGCTGTTTTGATTACAGCTTCTCTGCTCACTACGGACTGTAGACCAGGAATTCTTTGCCATTAGACCATCTTCTGATTCAGATGTTCATCACTATCCTCATGTGCAAGTGAGTACTTTTTACTGTGTTTCCTCCTATATTGGTCGTTTGTGCTATAAAGCCATTTTGGGAATAAAGTTGACTGCCTCTTAGTCCCTTGCAATCCCTGGTGCCGACCCAACGCCCACTTCTTTGTAGGGCCTTGCATTTCTTCATATTTTAGACCCTGTTCCTTCTTCATGTGTACTGAGTTTTGAGGACAAGGTAATTTTCTAGAAAATTATATTGCAGTGTCGCCTTGTAGATTGGGTTGAATCCCACAGATCTCAAGTCCTCACACTGCAAGAAAGGCCCAAGCAGCCACACAAACTGTGTGTCTGAATTTTCTCTCCACACTTGCAATACTGAAATAAGGGGTCTTTTGAAATCAGAAGCATGCAGAGAAGAGAAAACATATAAATGAAAATAAATGGCAATGGCTAGCTGATGCTTCCTTTAGCAAGTCTTATGAGGATGATCAACATCAGGAAAGGAACAAAGTGATGGGCCGCTCACGTATATACAGACACTGATGCATGGCGTAGTTGTGGGCAGCCACCAGCTAGCAAAACTTTCCGTATGGTCCTAGTGCCTGATGGCTGTGGTTCCAAAGATGTAGATTAAGAGGAGATATCCTTGAAGATCTGCTCATTAAGCCATTAACTCTTCTGGGTTGTGCTTGCTAAACAAAATCTGCAATCACTAATGAGCTAAGGTATCCCTGGTTTCCATCAGTGTCATTCCCAAACTCTGTTACTCTACATCCTTATAATTTCTGTGCCAACTCCTAAATAGGAATCTAATGGCAGCAGTGCGATTCTGCAACCTACAGTATCTTGCATTGGTGGGCATCATTCCAGCAACCTGATGAAATGCTTCCACCTTCAGATGGCAAATTTTGTGTGGCCAGGCCTTGCCTGCTCTGTCAACAGCTGGAGAGCCCAAACTTGGGAAGGGACCTTGTAAAAGCAGAGGATCGCTACTTTAGCATGGCAGGCCATATTTTTGGTTCATTTTAATGAAAATTCAAAGAAGCTCATTGAAGCACCCTTACCTCTACTTCCCATAGTGCTTTGGAGCTTGTTGCTGAAGTAGCAGATTGCCGTCCAGTGGTTCTCAGAAAAATGTACTGTTTTTTCTGATGCTCATCACAGGTGAGAAACTTCTCTTGTTCAGCATGGAACAATCTTACAACATCACCCTAATAAACAATATTGAACAAGTTGCTTTTCAGTAAACTTTTTTTTTGTTAAGCTTAATTAGTATTTCACACATTCTCAAACTTACTCCTTTTAGGATATCATCTTTGTTGTCACTCCATTTCATAAATAGTACAATTTTCCAACTTGTGTTGCAATTCACAGAGTTAACCTGCAAGAAGCACAAATTTTACTTGCACGTTAAAAATACTTAGATTGTGTCTATTACTTTTAACAGAAATGTTAATAAATAGAAATGCACCATCTCATTTACAGTGGGTTCCTTCTACCTAGTTTATACTGAGAGTAATAAAGCACAGGAAGGAAAAGTGACTTGCCCAAGCTCACAACAGCATGCCAATACCAGTGCTTAATTCTATATGATTAACACTAGACCAAAAAGCGTTTCAATAGATCAAAACTCAGATTTTCTACAAGAATAAACTGCATCAAGTAGGGTTATGTTGGGCTAGCCTGTAGTGAAGATGGAGATGTACTGTGTGCCACGGACAGCCTGAGCTCATATCCAAGTCCAGTTTCATCACATCAAGCCAGCAAAAGGGGAATCCGGGCCACAGCTGAAGCACTGCTCTGGGCTAGGAAGGGACACATGCATCACTCCTTGTGTGGCACCAGGTGCCTGGGGGTTATATGTTGGGGCACATGACAGATGATGCACGTGGGTCACGTGCAGTGCATGGTGGAATCGTCAAGTGTGCACCAGGTAGTCTAGGGGAGCACAAACCAAAAAAAAAAAAATAAAAATCAGCACTGGGCTCAGCAGATTAAGTCTCATCACTATACATTACTCCACAGGGCCTTCCTGTACCTCTGTTCCACCTCCCCCAACCCCCTTTCCTGGTTAAAGCAGCTGGATATAGGGTGTCCTTAGCCTTAGAAGCCAGATGTTCGGTATTGTTCTGAGTAGAACTTGCCAGCTCAAATAATTAATGAGGGGCTTCAGCAATTAGTTACCCAAGATGGGAGTATGCTAGGCTAATGATGGAAGGAAAACAAAAAAGGAAGGAAACATGTACTAAGAGGTCATTTCATATCCATAGTAACGGATTCGATTTGGAGGTTCCTTATTCATAACAGCCTCTACAGAATATGAGGGCATCTTCCATTTCCTCATGTTACACTGCAAAAGAACTGGAAGGAAAGGTGTGCCTTTTTGCAGGGCAGATTATGCCAAAATCTGTAGGTTGGATAGTGTGCGGTGTGTGTGTATGCGTGCACAGGCACATGCTGAGTGAATGCATGGGGACCTTGGGAAACTCGAGGAGTGGTGGTCAAGGGCATGGCAGCTGGGGTTCAATACAAGAAGTGCAAAATCATGCACCTAGGGCACAGAAACCCAGAAGCCGAGTACATGGGGTGGGGGGGGGGTTACTGAATCACTAAGAAGGAAAGGGACATTGGTGTTATATCTGATGACCTCAAAGTGGCAAGGCAGTGTGACAGCAGTGGGTAGGGACCAGTGGGATGCATAGTAAGAGGTCTCACCAGCAGAAGTAGAGAGGCAGTGTTCCCACCATCACTTGCTGATGAGACCCAATCTGGAGTACTGTGTCCAGTTCTACAGGCCACACCTCAGAACTGAGACTGGGTAGAGGCAGAACAAAGGAGGGCAACTAAAATGGCACAGAGATTGCATCAAAAGCCTTAGTATGAAAGACTGGGGGATCTCAACATGTACACCTGTGAAGTGAGCAAAAGGTGAAATGATAGAGACCTAGAAGTACCTCATATGGGTGAACAAGGTACAGGAAGGACATCTTTCATGGTAGAAAGTGCACCAGGACCATAGGGCATGCAATGAAGCTGGAAGGTGGGGGGAGTTTAAAAAGGATGTGAGGAAGTACTGCTTCACTGAAAGAGTGGTGGATGCCTGGAGTAGACTGCCAGCAGAAGTGGTGGAGACAAAAAAAAACAGTAAGGGGCTTTAAGCATGCACAGAATAGACAAGATTTTTTATATAGTACCACATCCCTGAGGCTCAGGGTGCTGCACAATGCACCATGGCAACAAGGTGAAATAAATACACATCCAAAAAGACAACAAATTAGGAGCAGCATATTTAGAAGAACAAGATAGTAGCCGAGTGATCAAGACAAATACCAATACTTTATACTAAGTCCCAAAGGCTTCTGTCAACAGATGTGCTTTCAGCTAGCCCAGTTGTGTAGAGGGTTGAGGCACCAGCACCTTACCTCTTACCATGCAGACGAACTGGGGTCAGGCGTGAGCTCGGGTCGCCGGGGGTTAGCCGGGAGACACAAAACTGAACATCCAGAAGGAGAACCCTCCTTTCCTGGGTTGGGCTGTAGCACCCTGGCATCAGCAACGCCAGGCGGAGGCTTGGTGTGCAACAGCCAGGGCCATGTAGAGGCACAGGTTGAGGTGGCAGCAGACATTCATGAGATATGTTTGGGGAGCGTGCATGTTCTGCTCAGTATGTCACTGCATGTCAGTCTCCTGGGAAGGCAGAAAGGAACAAGGAAAACCCCAGCCCTGGGGTAGGAGACGATGTATCCAGGCTCCCATGCTCACCGCCAGACCATGCCAACCTGGGTCTCGATCCTCCACCCCACTGGACTGAGCCTGGGAAATTGGATTCAAGGATTGCTGAAGAGTAGAAGTGGCCCCACCCTGGGGAGTGCACGCCAGGGGGTATCTTCAGGTAGGTCTGTGGGTGCGGAGCTCCGGGGTGGGACCCAGGGTTGGTGGTGGTGGTGGGGGGGGGGGGTTCAAGCCAGGCAGGAGAAGCCATCATGTGGTGATGTCAGAGATTCCACAGGGTTTAGTGACCAGGAGGGAAATAGAAACTAACAATATGTGCTTTTGCCTCCAGCGAGGGGGGGCCTCCCTCAAAGACCTTGGACGCAAATTCCACAGGGCCTGCATAGCCACCAAAAATGCACGCTTACCACATGTTTTTAGCTGGACCCTGGGAATTGCTAGGAGGCCCTCAGGAGTATCAGAGCGTGCTGGGAGTGGTGGGGAGTCAGGAAATCACTCAGATAGCTAGGACCAGGACCATATAGAGCTTTTTAGGTGACAAGACTCAGCTTGAAGGTGATTTTCCACCTCAATGGCAGCGAGTGCAGATCATGCAGGACCAGGATCATGTGATATGACCTCGGGAGGTCATTTAGCAACCTGGTTGCTGTGTTCTACAATAACTGCAGGCAACGCATGACCTCTCAACTAACCCCAAGGTAAAGAGCAGTACGACAATAGAGTCTGAACATCACAAATGCATGTACCAGTGAGGGCAGGTCATCTGGTGGGATGAAGGCCTTAATCCGAATGATATTCCTCAAGCGGTAAGTGCCACTCCGGACAACAGATGACATGGGCCTCAAGGATAATGCCTAGGTTGTTCCCTTTGGTGGAGGCCACAAACAAGGTAGGACTCTATCAAGCAAAAACCCACCCTAGCAGTCTCCGCCTCCCCGACCAGGCTCTATCACTAGTACCTGTGTTTCATCCAGGCTAAGCCTCAGCCAGCTGGAGGACAACCGGTCTGATCTCAGCCAGGCACGCATTTAGTACCTCCACTGCACCATAGGTTCCGAGCACAAAATACATTCACAGCTGGGTATCATCTATATAGCAGTGAAAGCTCACACTGCAGCATCTGATCTTACCCAGGGGCAGCATATACACTGAACATGGGTGAGAGGATTGAGCTATGGGGAATGCCACATGGTAGGGGCTTAGGATGCGAGGAGAAACTCCTCATCACCACCCTCTATGTCCTACCAGTGAGAAAGGACTCAAACCAGTTGATGTTAATACAGGCGAGTCCACAGAGCTCCCTTAGCTGATCCAACAGCACAGCATGGTCCACAGTGTCAAAAGCTGAAAAGAGATTGATGAGGATGAAAACTGACATTCTCCTCTATCTCTAGCCCTGAGGAGATTGTGCACCCTGACAAACGCAATTTCAGTACTGTGCCTAGACCTAAATCCTGACTGGAAGGGCTCAAAGATGTTGAAAGCAGTGAGGTAGGCTTAAAGCTGCAGAGCCAGACTTGTCTCGATATCCTTACCCAGAAAAGGAATGTTAGAGATAGGTCTATAATTTTCCCAAGATGTCAGGGTTGAGAGAGGATTTCTTAAGGAGGGGCATCACCAGTGCCGCTTTCAAAAGTAGTAAAATTAGAGATCACGTGATGCAGGGTACCGGGTAGAAGCTCCTCTCTGTAGCTCCAGCCTCCCGACTCGATAATTCTGCGTTTAGGGATGACAAAACCGCCTATAACCCTCAAAATCTACCTCACTTTGCCTTCCTGTTATCCTGTGCTTCTGTTGGGTGCATCGTTCTAGCGATGGATGTCTATATGAAGGCGGTGCTGCAGAAACACACTCCGCTGGTTACCCCCGAGAAGGCCCCGAAAAAATGACGGGCCTCGAGTGTGTCAGACAAGCCAGAGCACTCGAACCTGGCCACTGAGCAAGAGCCATTAACATAGAAACATAAAAACACAGAATTTGACGGCAGATAAGGACCGCTTGGCCCACCCAGTCTGCCCATTTCCCTACCTACTGGATAAGCTGCAGATCCTAGTTAACCAGCAGCCTACTTCTTCCTACCCCAACCCCCCAGAATTCCCTTATGACTATCCCATGCATGCTTGAATTCCACCACTGATTTTGACTCCACAACCTCCTCCGGAAGGCCATTCCATGCATCCACAACCCTCTCTGTGAAAAACACTTCCTCAAATTACCTCTGAGCTGCCCTCTATCTTCAAATTGTGCCTCTTGTTCTTGCAACACTTTTTTTGAAAGATGCTACCTCTTGGACTTTGTTGATTCCTTGAGGTACTTGAAAGTTTCTATCATGTCCCTCTCCTCCTTTCTCGAGGCTATACATATTAAGCTCCTTAAGTCTCTCTTCATAGGTCTTATGGTGCAGACCCTGCACCATTTTTAGTTGCCCTCCTCGGACAGCTTCCATCCTGTCTGTCTTTATGGAGATTGGGTCTCCAGAACTGCACACAGTACTCCAGATGGGGTCTCACCAGCTGTCTGTACAGAGGGATAATAATCTTCCTGTTTTCTACTGGTGATGCCTCTCCTGTGCATCCCAGTATCCCCCAGCCCTCCTTGCTGCCTTCTCACATTGCTTGCTCACCTTTAGGTCATCTGATATGACTACCCCCAGGTCCCTTTCCATTTTTGTTGTTGTTAGTATCTCACCCCCCATTGTGTACTCTTCCCTGGTTTTTGTTTCCCAGGTGCATTACCTTGCACTTCTTAGCATTGAATCTAAGCTGCCATACATTTGACCATTCCTCTAACCTTGCCAAGTCCCTTCTCATCCTTTCCACCCCACCCTGTGCAGCAACTCTGTTGCAGATCTTAGTGTCATCTGCAAAGAGACATACTTTTCCTTCCAGTCCTTCTGCAATGTCGCTTATAAAGACATTGAAGAGGACTGGTCCTAATACTGAACCCTGCGGTACCCTGCTAGTAACCCTCCTTTCTTCTGAGCCCTGCGGTACCCTTGAACCTTGAGTTGGTTCCTGGAGGAATTTAAGCCCTTCTGAGAGGAAGTAAAGGAAATCTCTTCGGAGCTCAAATCCCTATCAAAAAAAAAAAAATCGAGGAGGTTTCTTTCACAACCTCTGACAACACAACCCGAATTTCCTCCTTGGAGAAATGTGTGGAAGATTGATCCCGGTCTTGTGGCTATGCAGCAGAAGCTTTCACGCCTCAAAGTAAAGTTTGAAGATCTTGAGGGTCGCAGCCGCAGGAACAATGTTGTTATTCTTGGGCTTCCAGAGGGAGAAGAGGGCCAGAATACCATAGCCTTTATCCAAAAGTTGGTCGAAAAGATCGCCGGCCCCTCTCCCTTTGGGGCCAAGTATATCATAGAGAGGGGCACAGGTCCAGTGCCAAAGCCTCCCCCAGGAGCCTCACCTTGTCCCATTATATACAGATTTTTGAGTTACTTAGAGCGGCAGCATTTCCTGGTAAAAGTTAAAGAATTACAGGAAGTCAAATGGGAAAACACTAAACTCAGAATTGCACAAGATCTACCGGGTTCTGTCAAGCCGAAACGTACAGCATTTCACCCTATAGTTTCAAAGATCATCACAGCAGGGCTCAAGTTCAAGATGGGATCCCCACTAGGCTGCAGGTGGCTGGTACCTGGTCAGCCTCCGAGGATCCTGATGCTGCGCTTTTGAGTTTAAAGTCTGCCCTGCCTGGTTTGTTCCGCGATACATGATTTGTACCTTCAGAACCAGAGAAACCAGAATTGGAGGGGAGAAGTGCTCCGAGGTGTATGAGAGGGATGAGCAACGTTCTCCGCTTGAGATTGTGAGATCCTGTCAAGGCTGAAGGGACTTCATGTTGCCATGCTTATTTTGTTCTTCATAGCACACAGTAGTCCTGAACACTCCTGGACAGTTTTCGTCAGGAGATTGTTTCTGTGGAGGGACATTTTATTTGGGGGAGGGTCTTTCCCTGCAATGAGCGTGTTAGGCATCTATTTGCACGTGCATCAGGGCGATTTTTAATTTACCAGGTTTATATCTTGCTGGCTCGACATTTTATTTAATAGAGAGAAAGACCAGGGGTATAACTGGGGTTTTTTCTTTATAATGTGCACTGCCATGCACTTTTGCTCTGGTACTGCCAGAGGGAGCTCTTGCCATTCATCTAGCGGCTTAGCGCCCTTAGCTATCCCGGGATCCTACTTTTCTTGCTGGAACCTCATTTCAGTAGCCTGGGATTAACTAATACTTTCTATATTAGGTTATTTAGTCCTGCTGCTGGCATGGTTCAGTGGTGGTTTTGCTTTACTTTGTATTGCCTGCTAGTTGCAGCAGTTATGGTATCATGCTCAGTCATCAGGTTGCACGTAATTATTTTATCATGCCAGTATTTCAGTTGAACTTTCAGTTTTAAAATCCTGAGCATTTCCCTCTGGCTACCAGGAGCTTGATGGTTAAGAGATGTTAGTTATAACATTACATTTCCTTGCACACACATTTAACAGTTACCCGCTCATTTCAAGGAGTGGGTTGCAGGACTTGGTTGGGTCTGCAGGTGTAATGCTGGGAGGCTGGGGGGAGAGGAAGAGAAGAAAAAATTACTCACCTTAGTAATGTTGTTTCTTCTAATGCAGTCTTGCTATATTATGACAATTGCAATATGACCCAATCTTGGAACTGCCCCGGAGATGAAATAGTTAACTTTTCCATGAAGCATGGAACTCTGAGCGCGAGCTCGGTTAGGAAGCTCTGTCTGTTGTGCTTCAAACAAACTGTCAGATCTTTACGAGCTAAAACTCACTAAGGTTCTGTGTGGAAGCTGTAAACCTACACTAGCTAACTGGCTACTAACCTAAACACACCTTTCCTGATCTCAAGAAAGACTCAAGTCAGGAGACCCAGAAAAGGAAAAACAATGCCAATTCACCCCAAAAAGAGGGTGTGAAAACAAGGTGGGCATAAATGAGTGCCAACCCTGTAAGGCCCAGTCACACCCCAAAACGGAGGTTCTGAGAGGGGCAGGCAGGGAGGGAGGTCATAATATAGCAAGACTCCATTAGAAGAAACAACATTACTAAGGTGAGTAATTTTTTCTCAAACATTAAGTCTTGCTATATTATGACAATTGCAGACTACACAGCAGTACCCCCATGGAGGAGGGACAGAACCTACTTTAGGAATAGGCTCTGAAGAACAGCTGTGTTAACCGAGCATCACTCCAGCCTGGATGTCCAGGGAGTAATGCTAGTAAAAGTGTGAACTGTTTTCCAGGTAGCTGCTTGACATATTTCTAGAATAGAATGTCTCTGGCAGCAGCCAGCGAAGCAGCCGTACCTCTGTAGCGTGAGCCCTCAGGGCCTGAGGGGGGAACTTTACCCAACTTTCGTAGCAGAATTGGATACAAGAGACAATCCACCTGGCAATGGATCTTTAGTGGCTGGCTTCCTTTACCAACCTCACCGTAGTGAGGAACAGTTGAAGGGAGTCAAACCTGTGACCCTTGGTATGCTCTCTATGTAGTAACTAAGGGCTCTCTTCACATCTATGTTGTGCAGCCTCCTCTCACCAGAGGAGGAGGGTCAGTGAAGCACTGGAAGAGAAATAGACTGATTAAGGTGGAAATCTGAAACCACCTTAGAAGGAACTTCCTGTTAGTCCGAGGACCACCTTATCTCTGTGAAAGGAGATAAAACTGCCCACTGACAACGCTAGAATTCACTTATGCCTGGCAGAGGTGATGGCTACCAGAAACAGTCTTCCAAGTCAAGTACTTAAGCTCAGCTTAAGACAAGGGCTCGAAGTGGGGTTGCATAAGCTGAGCAATGCAAGCATTAAGATCCCAGGCAGGGGCAGGATCCCTGAATGGCGGGTTGGTGTGAAGCAACCCCTTAAAAAACTTGGAAAATACAGGATGAGCTGAAAGAGAAGAGGATTTACCTGCTGAAATAAAAGCAGACAGCTGCCAAATGCACCTTCAGGGTAGCTGGTCTCAGCCCCAGAGAATTCAGATGGACCATATAATCCAGGACTGTGGGTAAATCAGCAGAGTCTGGGGAAATATGCTTTTCCGAGCACCATATGGAAAACCTTTTCCATTTGGAATTGTGAGTAGCCCAGGTGGAAGGTTTCCTTGAGGCCTTCAATATATCCATTACACCTTGGGAAAGGTGTAAATCAGCAAACTAACTCTTCAAGAACCAAGCCTTGAGATTGAGAGATTTGAGATTCGGATACCAAACCCGTCCCTGGGCACAGGTTAACAGATTGTGATTCCTGGGAAGGCACAGGGGAGGATGGACTGCTAAGGACAGTAGAAGAGGATACCAGGGTTGTCTGGCCCAATCCAGAGTTATCAGAATGACTTTGCAGGATTGTGATCTGATTTTGACTAGCACTTTGAACAGGAGAGGGAAGGGAGGGAAGGCATAGAGGAACTTCCCTTCCCAACTGAGGGCTAAGGCATCCAGGGGGAGTGAGCCCAACACTGGGGGCCTGCAGCAAAAAAGGGGAAGTTGGTGATTGTCTGGGGCTGCAAAAAGATCCATCTGCGGGGTGCCCCATCTGGCAAATACTACTCCCAAGACCAGGGGATCCAGTGACCATTTGTGATGGCCCTGAGAAATCCTGCTGAGAGCATCTGCCAGGACATTGTCCTTGCCTGGAAGGTGGACTGCCGTAAGGGAGGTGTTCAGGAGTAAGCCAGAGACCACAACTTCATCGCTCGTGCACAGGCCGTAGACAGAGTGCCCTTTGCTTGTTGATGTACCACATTGTAGTGGTGTTGTCTGTTCTAGTGTACAATCTTGTTCTGAACAGATTTGGAAAAAGCTTGAAGTGCTAGAAAAACTGCTCTGAGCTCCAACAGGTTGATGTGGAGCAGAGATTCTTGGGGAGACCACAGACCCTGGGTGGTGAGCTCACCCATGTGAGCTCCCCAACCCAAGAGGGATGCATCTGTAGTAAGGATCAGGGAATGAGACTTGAGTGACAAAAGGAACTCCTTGTCTCAGGTTGCTCTGATCCTGCCACCACTGTAGGGCTTGGATCAGAGTTCGAGTTACTGGGATCAACTTGGTAAGAGGATCCTTTCTTTGAGACCAAAAAGCTCTCAAATGGAACTGGATGTCCCTCATCCGAAATCTTGCTCCCTGCACAACTGCTGTGGAAGCAGCCATGTGTCCTAGGAGCTGCAGAAAATGCCTTGCTGGTCGAGAAACCTGCAGGGTGAATGAGGAGGCCAGGGAGACTAGGGTCTTTGCCCTGTCCAGAGGAAGGAAGGCCCTGGCCTCCTGTGTGTTCAGTTCTGCGCCTATGAAGGTGAGGAGCTGGACAGGCTCTAGAACTGACTGAGAGATTCAGAAGGAAACCTAGGGAGGTAAGCAGTTGCTGCGTTATCTGAAGATGTAAATTGACCTGTTCTGGGGACTGGCCTACTATGAGCCAATTGTCCAGGTAAGGAAAGATGGCAATCTTTTGCCTTCTTAGGTAGGCAACTGCTACTGCCAGGCATTTGCTGAATACCCTTGGAGCAGAAGTGAGGCCGAAGGGCATTGCTCTGAACTGGTAATGGCCTGAGGGCAGCTCGAACCTGAGGTACTTTCGATGGGAGCTTCTGATGGGAATATGGAAGTAGGCATCCTTGAGGTCCAGGGAAGCCAGCCAGTCCCCTGGCCTTAGAGAGGGTAAGATAATTCCCAGAGTCACCATTTTGAACTTCGGTTTTAAAAGGTGCTTGTTTAAGTATCTGAGATCCAGGATGAGCCGCCATTCTCCTGTCTTTTTGGGGTAACGGGTACCTGGAGTACAAACCTTTGCCCTGGTGTAGGGAGGAACCCTTTCACAGCTCTGAGAGCCAGGAGGGTAGAGACCCTGCCTCTAGGGCTAGTGCCTCTGATGGAGTTGCAGGTGGAAAAGATCTGGTTCTCAGCTTTGGAAATTTTTGAAGCTGAGAACCAGTCCCTGGCTTACTACTTCCAGGACCCACTTGTCTGATGTTAGAGACTTCCAGTCCTGGACAAAGTAAGCCAGCCTGCCCCCTACAGATAGAGAAGAATCAGCCCTGGCAACCCCATCAGGGTGCCTGCTTGGCAGGGGCTTTGGGCCGAGGGGTGGGAGCAGGCCTGCTTGTACCCCATCTGCCTCTCCCTCTAAAGAATCCCCTCTGGGCATAGGCAACAGAGGAAGCTTGGGTTTGGTGAAAAGGCCTGCCCCTGTGTTTAGGAAGCTGCTTTTGAGGAGTGGCCTGCCTTTCCTTGACCTGTGCACTCCTATAGGTGGTCCTATATTCATCCATTTTCTTCATGTAATTCTCTGTTTGCTCCCCAAACAGAGAATTGCCCACAACAGGAAAATCCATGGCCTTAGACTAGGTATCCTGAGACAGGGCAGTACATCTGATTCAGGCCATCCTGCGAAGAGCCACAGATGTAGCCATGACTCTTGATGACACATCATTAGAGTCCACTGCAGCATGAAATTGCACCTTGGATGCCTCAATACCATCCACAGCCACCTGTTCCAGTTCCCTGGCAAGCTGGCCAGGGGCTTTTTTCGCTAGAGCCAGCACAGTATCCCATCTGGATTTCTGGTACCTAGCAGCATAAGCCATATAATTTGCCTGTCTGAGTCCCAAGATGCTGCCATGTACTGTTTCTTTTCCATAGCATCAATCTTCCTGGAGTCCTTCTCGGGGGTGGAAGCTGAGGAATATTAGCCTTGTCACAGGCTGCAGCCTGCACTGCCCCCACATGGCTGCATTGTTGAGTGAGGAAATCAGAGTCGAACTGATAAGGTATACCTCTTGTCCATCCTTTTATCCACAGGAGGTATAGTGTGAGGAGTTTTAAAACTTTACTGTGTTTCAAAGGATTTGTGTAAAGGAATAGACAGTCTCCTAGACTCTGGAATATCCATCATTTATACATAGTCAGGCTCCTCTTGGTCATCAACAGCTTCCTCAACAGGGAGCTGCAAAGTTTCAGCAACTTTCTTATAAAAATGAAATGAGAAGGGACCCAGAAAGCCTGGGAGGAGAAACCCGTAAGGGTCTATCTGGAGAGATGTCCAGTTCAATGGGCACATCCAGATCTTCAAAACCATATTCACTCTCCTCATATTCCCCTTCCCCTTCCTCCGGTTGATAAAAATCCTCACAATCATAAACCTGAACCGGTGGAACCGGCCGAACTGAACGTCTACCTGATGGTGTCGGTTCGGTCGGATGGGAAAGACTGGATAATTTGAATTGCTTTAGCAGTTGGGGAGAGAACTTTTGGCTCTACGCTAGCTGACTTTCTAGTCCTTTTTGCTGGAACCGGCTCCTCAGAACCGGCTCTTCGTTTGCCCGAGGAAGTATCGCCCTGGTCAGAGGGCACTCCCTCCGGTTCGGTTGGTGCCAAACCAGGCTGGCCATCTGGGTCAGCGGACTTTTTGGCCTCCCTTTCCCTGAGCCTACCAACTCTCTTCTATGGTGGCAGCAGGGAAATTCTTACAAATCTGGCAATCTGAATTGAGGTGGTCAAACCCCAGACAATAGACACATGTGGTGTGTGGGTCAGCCTTACCAAAAGCTTCCCCACAAACACTACAGTGCTGAAACCCAGTGGGTCCAGTTTTTCTTTTGGGTTTCTCAGACATTATGCCAGCCTAACCAAACTTGCCCGTTTATGGCAATCCAAGCAAGACACCCTTATCGGTTCCCAACCGTGTCACGGGTCGTGGAAAAAACCGTAATGAAATCATTTTTTTTTTTTAGAACCGATAAGAACCGGGAACTGCACTCTAAAAAAGGACTAGCAATTTTACAAACAACCTGATCGGTTCAAACCGAACCGATAAATGTGTACAAGTTCCACAGAGAGATTTCAATGTAAAGCCTATCTATTACTTACATTACCACAGACAGAGCTCGAACCGACCGGTTACGGTTTAATTTCGGTTAATTTACTGAAAACCGATAAAAATAACACTTTTTAAACCGACAAATTAACCGAGCAGAAGGAGAAATCTCCGGAGCGACTGTTCAGTGAGGCAGAGTAAAGAATCTGACAGTTTATGTTTGAAGCACAACATGAGCTTTCCTAACCGAAGTCATAGCTGAGTTCCATGCTTCATGGAAAAGTTAACTATTTCATCTCCGGCAGTTCCAAGATTGGGTCATACTGCAATTGTCATAATTATAGCAAGACTTCATGTTGTTTGAAGTGTATTTTGTTGGCCGCTTGTGATAGTTGGGGTGGTAGGTGGGCGGGGCTAAGGTCAGATCTAAGAGACTTGGTTTACTTAAGTTATGGGATGTTGGGGTGCACTATGGAGGTGGGTTTGTGGGGGACTTGGTTTGGGGAGGGTGTGGGGATGGGAGGGTGGTACAGCAGTCATCAAGGGATATTGGACATTCAACTCTTGTTGTAGTAATATCTGGACTTTATGTAAGTGGTTACTTTTTACTTATTTAGATGGCTAGTAACATTAACCTTGCTACTTGGAATGTGAAGGGGATAAGGAAAAAACCTAAACAATATCAGGTGCTGAAACACCTGAACTTGTTGCATTCCCAGATTACGTTTTTTGCAAGAATCCCATCTGCTAGACTCTGAAGTTTTACAACTCAGGAGGCAACAGGTCGGACAGGTATTTAATGCCTCGGGGTCCACTAATAGCTGCGGGGTCATGTAACTTGTCAACAGAGTCATTCCTTTTATTTCCAAGCAGGTTTTTAGGGATCCAGGTGATAGATACGTCCTGGTTCAGGGTAATCTTTGGTCCATGCCACTTTTACTTTGCAGCATATATGGGCCCAATACAGATAACCCTGGCTTTTTTATGAAGCTTATCACCACCATTCTTCCTATGCTTCCTATTATGATAATTATGGGAAAAGATTTCAACTTAGTCTTGGACCCTAACTTGGACAGGTCTGGCAGTGGGTCAACGAGACTTTCTCCTGGGCAGAGAGCATTCAGGGATCTGTTGGATCAGTGCGGACTGTGCGACGTGTGGTGTGTATTGCACCCCAATTCCAGGGAATACACTTTTAGTTCGCCAGTGCACAGGTCTCTGTCTCGCATTGACTATGTTTTAATTTCCCAGGTGCTCTTGCCGGGGGTGTCAGTCTCAGTTCAGCCAGGCTCTGTATCCGATCATTCCCTGGTGGTATGCAACTTGGCTTTCCTTAATATTCCCAATATAGAGACCCAGTAGAAATTAAACAATTATTGAAGGATGCTAGGTATTGCAACCTAATAAAAGAGCAGATTGATTTATTTTTCTCTACTAACTCAATGGAGGGCATGGCACCAGATATCTTATGGGGCACCTTCAAAGCTTATATGAGGGGGATCCTTATTAGTTTAGCCACAAAGAGGAAAAGGGCTCAAGAAGCTGAATTATTCTCATTGTCTCAAGTAAGGTCCCTAGAAGTCAACTTATCCCCTAGTACTTCAGACAAGGACAGGAAGAAGCTATTAGTAGCTAAAGATAGATATTTAGACTTGTTGAGGGAAAAGGCAGTTGGGCATTATGCGCACCAAAGCAAGCTACACTGACCAGGGGGAAAAAAGCAGGTTGTCTGCTTGCTTTAAGGTTAAGACAGCAGGAATCTGCAAGATTTATTCCTCCAATCAGGGCTCAGACAGATGGATCCTTAAGGGTATCCCCTTCAGAGATAGTACAGGAGTTTGCCTTGTACTACGAGCAATTATACAAGGATATGGACAGTCCTCCTCCCATGGAGATGCTGGAGGCGTAACTCAGGGAGTCTTGTCTCCCTTCCCTGTCAGATTCGCAGAGGAGTTTTTTTGTCCTCCCCACTATCCCTGGAGGAAATATCGGAGGTTATAAGTGCTCTGCCCTCAGATAAAGTTCCAGGACCGGATGGCTTTTCCGCACTATTTTACAAAGTTTTCTGAGAACAGTTATTGCCGGTGCTTCACCAGTTGTACCTCCATATTCTCTCTGGGGTAGGTGTAGATGCCCATCTGTTTGAAGCCCCGATTGTCCTTCTCCCTAAACCTGATAAAGATCCTGAGTTAGTACAGAGCTACAGGCCTGCATCACTTTTGAACCAGGATGTCAAAATTCTTTCGAAGATATTGGCAGATAGGTTAACCCTGGTCCTCCCGGATCCGATCAGTATGTCCCAGGTGGGATTCATGAGGGGACGTTCATCATCAGACCATTTACGCACTCTTTCGCATGTCTTCTCTGTGTCTAGGGATGCCACCTTTCCTGCTGGTTTGGTTTCCCCAGACGCTGAGAAGGCACTTATTCCAGGTCCTTGGAGCATTTGATTTTCCTACCTTGTTCATAGACTGGATTCATGCTCTATATCGAACCCCCTCTGCCAGGATTTCAGGTAATGGAGCATTTTCAAAACCTTCCTTTTATACTCTGGTACTTGACATGGCTTTCCCCTCTTATTTAATCTATATCTAGAGCCCCTTATCCAAAACATCCTTAAGAATACAGGGATACAAGGCATACCGACAGGGAACAATGTGGTGAAGATCACGGCATACGCTGATCTCCTCCACTTGTCTCACCCAGCAACATCTATCCCAGCTATGTTAGTGGAGATTGCTAAATTTAGCTCTTTTTCGAATTATAAATTGAATGCTAACAAGTCATCTATTTTCCCCCTTAATCATAAGGTCTTTAAGAACGATATTATCCCTTTTGGTTTGTGCCGGTCACCCCGTGTTCTTAAATATCTGGGTATCAACTTAACACGCAATCCTTCCTCGTGGTTTAAAGAGAACTTGGAGCCCCTTTCCCAGTTGACTGTTCAGGATCTAGACAGATGGTCTAAGCTTCCTGTTTCCTTATGGGGTTGTATCAATACAATTAGGATGAATATATTTCCCCGTCTTTTTTTATCCCCTCTCGCACCTTAACTCAGTCATCCCATTATCCTGGTTTCAGAAAATGCATAGAATTTTTACCAACTTTATCTGGTCTAACAAGCAGTCTCGGCTGGCATACTATAAACTGACTGGTCTGAAAGCAGATGGGGGACTTCGGATTCCTCACTTGCCAATCTATTACTGGGCTAGTCATCTACCAAAATACCTGAGGTGGGAGAGTCCGGGTCCTGAGAGTTTGAGACCGGCCTGGCTCAAAATTGAGTCAGACTTCATCCAGACTATGACCATGGACCCCTTGACTATGTTTTATGTTAAGGCTTCATCCCTACAAGACGTTCACAAATGCCCCACCCTTAGGACTTCATTAAAAGTTCATGCTCAGCTTTGCTCTTTTTTGCGATACACTCCACACCTGGACCTGTCCCAATCCATTTGGAATTCCCCGGCCTTTACTACAAACAAAGTATTCCCTGCACGTGGTTGCCTCAAGTAGGGGATAGGATAGTATCCACTTTTCTGGATGGTGAAGGGGCATGGCTCTCTAACTAATATAATCCAAAAATTTGACATTCCAGTAACTCAGCAATTCAGGGTTTTACAATTAAAGCACCTGCTTTCCACGGTGCTGGGTAAAACCCTTCCCCCAGCCTTCTCACGGATACCTGAGCTTTCCTCCCTACTGGGACCATCAAGTGTCATTTCCAAAATATATCAAGCCTTATTTCACTGGAGGTATGGTGGTTCTGATGGCCCCACCATGTTCTGGGCCTCCCTTTTTCCCCAATATACCCCCAACTGGCCGGCTTTATGGATGTTTTGTCACAAATGTGTGTCTCAAGACAGATTACGGCTTAGGCAATATCACATTTTACATAACATGTACTATACCCCAATAAAGTTGGCGAAACAGGGTCTTCTTGAATCTCAGTTGTGTACCAGAGGTTGCTAGGAAGCAGGTACACTTCTCCACATATTCTGGTCGCGTCCTAAGATAACTCCACTGTGGGAGTCGATCCAAGTTAACCTGGACCCCATACTGGGTTTGCAGGATTGCTTTACTCCTGACATTTGCTTTCTGGCTGACCTGTCCTCCATTAAGGTTAAAATTCAGAGATTTCACATTTCTGTGATTGCACTATCTGTCAAAAAAATCATACTTAGACATTGGAAGGATGTGGTTAGCCCAACATATCAGGAATGGATTCATGAAATCCTTGCTAATCTTTGCACAGAGAAAGCTATAGCGAGTCTCCACAACAGGTTAGAGTTATAAGCTCATCTGGGATCCCCTTCACACCTTAATCATGCTTGGTATGGATAAATGAGTGGTTGGCAATTGTTTATTTCATCTTATACAAGATTACTGTAAAATGATATACTACAACACTGTAGTACACTGCTATCTGGGGGAGGAGGGATGGGGGTGGGGGCAGATTATGTACCGTTTTTATGTTTGCTTGCACGCATGTGCAAGAAACATAATGCCATCATCCGAGATTTCGGAGGTGTCACCTCCTCCTCTAATTCAGTCAGTGTGTTGGTAGGCACGGCCCCTGTAAGCCAATGCATGCTGGAGCTGTCCAAGACGAGCTCCAAAATGCAGTGGCATACAGTTGAAAGGGGGAGCTACGCTTCAGTGAGCAGCGATAAGATATCGCCTGTTAATGTGCAGCTCCACACACACACACACAACACACACACACACACACACACACTGCGTGCTGCCCTCCCACTCCCGCAAAGACGTATAGCCGACGGGGGTGCCCAATCCCCTGTCGGCTTGTGCTGCCCCCAAAGCCTTCCACATGCCATGCTGGGTGCCCACCCCAGCGTGGCAAGTCATAGAATAGCCAACAGGGTGCTCAAAGCCCCTCCCCTGGTACTGGGTGCCACGCTGGGAGCCCACCCATGGCAGTGATCATATGGCCGGACGGGGTGCCCAATCCCCATCGGCTCCACGACCGCCCCAGTTGTGCTCATGCCACGCTGGGAGCCCACCCAGCGTGGCAAATGTCCCACATCAGTTTTTTTTACCTGAAAAATAAAACGGTCCCATGGCGCTTCTCCCAGCCCCCACAACCCGCACCCACCCACTGCGCACTCATACTTATGGCACGACGATCTTCAGTGGACCGGAACACGTCTGCACTCTTCAAAGCCGACCGCTAATTGAGGAAATGCCGTAAGCTGTATAATGGGCTAGATAGGGTTTTTTCTAACTTTATTGTATTCAGACATTTTTGGAATTTTGCGTCTAAATTTTCAACATGGGGTTTGGGACCTTCATGAATGATGTCACTGCTATGGTGTCATTCGAATCCGGGGTGATTTCAAGATCACTGCGCCAAATCACCCTTCCGCCCAAATAACGACATGACAGTGACATCATTCATGAGAAGGGGTCCCAAAACCCCATGTTGAAAATTTGGCAAAAATTCCAAAATGACTGTTTTATTTAACGTAGGCGTAGTCTCACGAGGCTCGTAAGTTCGCCGAATTCTCAATATTTTCACTCCAGATTTTCAACATTGCCATTTTACCACACCTTCATGCGTAGTACAGCTGTCATTTTTCACATCTCACCCAAAATGTGTTTCCGCCATGTAGCTTACAATGGTGCAGTCGAGCAAGCGAAATCAATGTACGGGACAAATTAAGAAAATCACAGTGACACTGTTCATGAGCAGAGGTCTTAAAATGGCTATGTTGAAAATTTGGTGAAAAAATTCTTAAAAATGACTTTTACGAGCGTGCATTGCGCAGTTCCTATGCATGCTCGTAAGTTTGCGAATTTAATATTTTCACTCCAGATTTTCAACATTGCCATTTTATTACACTTCCTTATGAACAGTACAGCTGCCATTTTTCATATGTCGCCCAAAATGTGTTTTCCACATGTAGCGATCAATGGTGCTGTTGGTGTGGAAAGCAATGTTTAGGACAGATTAAGAAAATCACAGTTACACTGTTCATGAGCAGAGGTCTTAAAATGGCTATGTTGAAAATTTGGTGACAAAGTCCATAAATGACTGTTACGAGTGAGCATTGCCGAGTTTCCACCACCTGTGAATCTCTCATGACTTTGTAATATTTTCAGTCCAGATTTTCACCAGTGGCATTTTTCCACACTTCCTTATGAACAGTACAGCTGTCATTTTTCACAATATGGCTAAAGTGTGTTTCACACTTTCAGCGCAGAGATCGCGTGGTCGCTGGGAATCATTGTTCGGCACAGATAAAGAAAATCACAGTGACACTGTTCATGATCGGAGGCACCAAAATGCCTGAGTTGGACAATCTGCTGTAAAAATCCCCAACCTAATTATATTACGGTTGTGCTGCACAGTTTCTATGTACGCCGTGACTTCATTTTTTAAATATTTTTACTGCAGATTTGCTAACATTGCCATTTTTTTTTTCCCACACACCTCCCCATGAACAGTACAGCTGTCGCTTTTACATCCTGTTTGAATGTTTTGCACCATGGAGAGAAATGTCGTAGTCGCTGTGCATAAGCAGCTTTCGGGTTAACAAACTGATATTCCTCTGTTCATGAGGTGGGTCACAAAGAAAAATATGTTGAAAATTTGGAGTGAAAATACTCAACAAATGCCTGCGGTATTAGGGTTTCCAACCATAACACCTAACCCTGTAGAGAATGACAGGCATCAGGGTGTGACTTGGGATTCTTGCCTGTAATGCTCATACCATTCCACACCCTGCAGCCAGTGAGAGGCATCGAGGTATGCCTTGGACTCTTCGGCACCAAAGTTCACCCCATTCTCCTATATCGCATCCATCTCACCGTATTTCCTAATGAAATGGGGGCGATAAGGGCCAAAGGACCCCTAGGAACACTCATGATACTTGTCAGTGTCTGCAGGGTGGGGTGTGGTCAAATGGCGTGGCCATTATGCCTGACGACCCAAACGCACACCCCAATGCCTGTCACACTCTGCAGGGTGGTGGTGGGGTTGGCTTCAGTTCAATACTTCACTGCCATTCCTATTACACAGCTCTGTAACTTCTACACTACCACTGCCAATGCCAGCAAGCAAACATTCGGCATTGTCAAATGCTTGTTTGAATATGTTGTACATGGTATAATTCCTGTCCCGTGTATTGTGGAAAATCTGTTAAAGTTTGAATTGGAAAAAAAAAAGTGGTAAAATTAGGTGAACATTAGTAATTAGGCAGGGAGGAGGGAGGGTCACTAGACACCAGTTAGGGTCTGCGAAGACGGACTAGGCAGGGACAATCAGGGCAAACTGAGTGGGCCAAGCAGTCCTTTACTGGTTACAAATTCTATGTTTCTATGAACGACTCCCCCAAACGATAAACTAAGGTATGAAAGCATAACAAAGACAATCTCACTTTATATTCTCCCCTTTTGTTTTTATCACAACATTATTTGTCACCACCTCCATGGACCCGGCAAGGGCTACGACTACCCCTTGGAGGGGCACATCCTCCAGCACATCAGGGCCATCAAGGGTTCTGCCAGGTCCTGGTATTTTCCTGTTTTTCTCCCCCACGCCTGTGCAATGGGTGCAGCAGCAGTCTCCACCTCCAAGGTGGCAGCCAAGCACCCTGGGCATGGGCCAAGCACCCTGGGCATGGGCCAAACCCCTCTTGTGCAAACGCACACAGCATGAAACCCCCCCCTTCCCCGAGGAAGGAGAGCAGTCATCTGGATGCTCAATCCTTACCTCTCCCGGCCAACTCCCCAACGACCAGAGTCCATTCCAGAACCCGGGTCACCAGCGCGGTGCGAGGTGTGGAGTCCAGCGCCTCAACCTCAGTGCCACCAGGCCGTCATATTCTCCCCTTTGGAAGGCAATTACACGTAACTTCTAATGCATCTCATGAGACAACAGCAAGTCAGGATCATTGAGGAAACATGATGACAGCTATCTTACAAAGCAACAAGTTAGATGTGGCAGAGCAGAGACTGTGTGTAGTCATTTGCAACACTAAGTACTAAAATGGACAGAGGGGATGTTAGCCAAGGCAACTGGGGTAGTTTCCTACTCTTGTGGAAAGTGACATATGATCTTATACTTTTATCCGTGCAACCAGAAATGGAAACTAGAGACCTTTGGTTTAACATTTCATCTTGAGGATGGCACCTCACAACAGGGTAACACCCCTACCCCCACTACTGTATCACAATGTCAGCCCTGTATAATATCCCAAGTCTCCAGTGTGGGACTTTACCCTGTGACCTGCAGGCCCAGAGGCAAATACTGCATGTTATCTTCATTCCAATGGACAAAAGGCCATTTACTGTACTGCAGAAACAAAGTTGAAGACAGTTGCTCACTGAAATGCTACAGTGTAAAGTATCCTGGGCATCTTAATTTGGCAATGCAGTCAGTGCCACACACATGCACTTAGTTGTGACTGTTTACCTTTGACCACTCTATTCTGGGATACTGCCCTAAAACTAGTATAGGTAAGGAAGACAAGACTGATGTGCACTGAAGCGTCACAGTAGATCCTTTAATCTTACCTCATTACATCCAGGGTTATCTACCAACTGGTGGCTACTTGCATGCAATGGTTGCCCGGCATTAACTGGGTTCAGGACTACTTTATCTCCTATTACAACCTGAAAAGATGGAAAAAAGAATATAGTTTGTATTTTAAGGTGATGGATCAATACAAACAAAGATGTCTTAATGCTAGCGTTCAAGTTCTGTCTGTTGGCTTAAACAGTTCAGCAGATGCAACAGAAACCACAAGCTAAATGATCTATTATTGTAACTATAAAGTTTAGTCTGCATCAGATTCGTACTTTAAGAAGGTATTAAGGACAGTCCCCAGCACAACATAATGGCTATTCAAAAAACACCTAAAAATTTATTTTTCTTTCACTATCCCCTTTTTTTCCTCAATACAAGCAAGCCAATTTATAATTGCAATAATGCACTCCAGAGTGTGTGATAAGGGATATCACTTCTTAGGTGCTGGACATACTCAACCTGTGGCCTTGTGTCCAACCACCCTAGACGTGATCTCAGCAAGACACACCCAGTCATCCACTATTGCTTAAATATACTCCACCCTCATCCAGGTGAAGTCTTCCCCTACTGCAGGGGTTAAACTGGACAGAAGCCCACAGGAACAGAGTTCTACCATCTCTTAAAACACTGTTCCACCATCTCTGTCTTCTTTCCCCATTTACTATAGGACAGTTCCACCACACAGAAATGACAAATCTAGATACAACAGTTCCCCACCTACACATTTCCAATATAACCACTGCCCTATCAACCAAATGTAGCATCTTGTGTGCTGAAGGAAACACCATCTCCAAAGCTAGATAAAAACAAGGCTAAACAATTTTTGATACTAAAAATTAACGTTTTTCTGTAGTCAAAGGCAGTTTCCTGCATTTTAAAGAGCTGCTGACAGTTCAAAGAAAACACTGAAAAACATAATACTTAGGTACAATTTAGCTTACATTCTATTTGTATTCGATAGGTTTCTCTTCCCCTGTTACTCATTACTGAGAAATTTGCATGGAAACTTGCTCTATATCCCCAGAGTTAATCTGCCTCTTTAGCTTACTCCCTACTTCATATCATAGTCCTCTGTTGGGACATCACAATCTGTTGCCATGGGAGTAATTGTGATGCCCCAAACAGAGCATTATGACCTCCGGTAGGAAGAAAGCAACAGGAATAGATGAACTCTTTCGGAGCAAAGATCCTGTTTTCATGCAAATGGACTCAGTAATTAATAATGGGGAGGAGAAATACAGAACTAATGGGAAATACAAGTTGAACTGTGTCTAAATATTATGTTTTGTTAAAGCTGTCCTAATGGCATCAGCTGCTCTTTAAACCTCTGATATTATCAGTACAGCCACTACATGAATGGAAATAAGATTCAACTTTTTTGATTGGGGTGATGGTTGATGTTTTAGAAATGTTTCTTGGCAATACAATGGAATTTTTATTTGAAGCTGCACAATCTCTCTCCTACAGCTTTGTATATTCTTACCTCACATAATGTGCCAGCTAACAGAACCATACTGAAGCTAAGCAGAGTACAGTAAAATCTAATCAGTGTGACTGGAAGCAAGCTACTAAACCGGATGGGTCTAAATGAAAGGCACCATGCACTTATGTCACTCAAATGTTATGTTATCACTGTACACGTGCTAGGAAAGCCAAATTTATGTGCAATACCCATTTCTCAAGCATGTTTTGGGGAGGGGGACAGTTACAGCAGCAGAGATGGTACATAGCAGTTACAGAATTTGATACTAAAATACAAACAAGTTCACAAGAAGTAGAAATATAGTCCTTAGTACATACATATTTGCAAGCTATAGCATTTAGAAGGTAATGAAGATAGGAAGACAAAACCAATGCATTAGCAGAATGGCAGGAGTAAATGATTTATTAAACACAGTGAAGTAAAGGGGTGTAAGCATTACTAGTACCAATGAGATGCTTAAACAGTACCCGCCCTTTGAAGGCCCATAACAAAAAAAGTTGATTTTGAATTAGATACTTAATGCAATACAAATGACCCCTACTTATGGGTTGTCATTTAAAGAGCTACTGTAGTAGCCCTCAAATAGCAAACAAATGGCAGTTTGCCAGTCATTTTTCTTTTTTTTTTCTTCTAACTACAAGGTTTTTCTACCAGACTGTATTCGGTGTGATAAACAGCAGTACTTTACCTGGTAGAGAACATGTTCTGTGACTTCATACATCAGTATTGTGACCTCACTCATGTAGCCATTCCAAGTAACCAATCTGGCAGCTGGTAACTGGCTGTCAGCCGTGACGTCACCATCAGTGAGGACAAAAGGCTGATGAGGTATGAAAAGGAAAGTACAGTTACTTAAGAACTTACCTTAACAGTACATCTTCGAGAACAGCTCTTGCAGCAGGTTACACCATTAGGACTGAAGCCGTCGGGCATCAGGACCCCATGGAAATTTTCTAGCTAGCAGTCTTCAGCAGGGACCACCTCAGACGTCGGTCCCACCCCTGACGTCAGGTGTAGTACATAAAGAGGCGGTCCCGCCACAATCCCCAGTTCTCCCGCCGGAGACTCCCAGCCACTGGATGACATGAGAAGAGAAGACAGAGGATCCGTCATCAGATGGCCAAGACTAAAAACAAATCATTCCATCCCGAAGATGGATGTTAGGCTATAACCTACCTCTTCCAAAGGGAATGGTGGGCGGGAGTTGTTGCAAGAGCTGTTCTCAAGATCTACTGTTACGGTAAGTTCTTATGTAACTGTACTATCTTACTTCGAGATACAGCTCTTGCAGCAGGTTACACCATTAGGACTGATTCCCAAGCAACAGCGCTAATCTTATGCCATCGGGAGGAGGAAAGGCAGAGATTACAACCCTGCTCGAGCCTAGGACAGAAGTCCCAGGAGGACGGCTAGTCCGAAACCTGCCCTTTGCCTTGAAGCAATATCCAGGCTGTAATGCCTAATAAAGGTATGCAGAGAGCTCCGGGTAGCTGCAGCACAAATAGCTGAAGTGGAAACATTCTTCAGCGCTGCAAAGGAGGTGCCCACTCCTCTGGTACAATGGCCCTTGACCGCGTCTGGCAAGGGTTTGCTGCGTTTGTTATAACAGATAGAGATACACTGGATGAGCCAATGTGAAAGGGACTGTTTAGAAACAGGAGCCCCTTTCATTCTCTCAGCAAAGGAGACAAACAGCTGATCCGTTTTCTGGTACTGTTTGGTTCTGGTCAGATAATATTTGAGACACCTGTGAACATCCAAGGTGTGAAGCAGTGCTTCTCCTCGATTGGTGTACTTGGGAAAGTACACCGGTAAGTCAATATCCTGATTAAGGGTAAGGGCTGAAACCACTTTAGGCAGAAACTTAGGATTTGTCCTCAGGGACACCCTATCCTGGTGGAAAATTAAATCGGGCTCTTTGCACATGAGTGCATATAATTCAGAGATTCTTCTCGCCGAAGTAACTGCAGCTAAAAACAACGTTTTCTACGACAGAAAACGTAGCTTGCAATCCGCGGCTGGTTCAAAGGGTGGCAGCGTAAGCTGCTCCAGGACAAAGGGTAAGTCCCAAGGATGAACTGGGTCCTTGATAGGTGGCCTAAGGTGGAGGACCCCCTTAAAAAGGCACGAGTAGTGTCCAACTGGGCCACCATACGATGGCCTATGGGGGCATGATAAGCTGAAATTGCGCACAAATGCACCTTAATCGAGGAGTAAGCTAATCCGGATTGAAAAAGCGAAAGCAGGTATTCCAGAACCAGCTTCTCGGGACAGTTTAAGGGCGAGAAACCACGTGTTCTAGCCCACAAGCAAAACCTGCGCCACTTCATGGCGTATGTTGCCGGCTTTCTAGCAGCAGAAAGTACTTCTGTCACTTCCTGAGAGACCCCGTGTCGCATCATGGCTATGTCTCTAGGAGCCAGGTATGTAGGGTCAATGAACTCAAGTCTGGATGGACTACTGAACCTTCCTCCTGAGACAACAGATAGGAGCTGATTGGCAATGGAAGCGGAGGTTCCCGGGATAGCAGATGCAGGAGTAGGAACCAGATTTGCCTGGGCCAGAAAGGCGCTATCAAGATAAGCGTTGCATGCTCCCTGCGAAGTTTGAGGAGAACTCTCTGGATCAATGGGAAAGGAGGGAAGGCATAGAGGAATCTGCCCGCCCAGGAGAGGGACAACGTGTCTCGCCAGAAAACACCAGGCCCTGGATCTAGCGAGCAAAAATTGGGCAGTTTTGCGTTGGATGGGGACGTGAAAAGGTCTAAATCTGGAGTGCCCCATCTGTGGAACAGATCCTCTGCCACCTCCTGTAAAAGCTCCCACTCGTGGACTCTGGCCTGAGATTGACTCAGGCTGTCTGCAACGGTATTGTCCACCCTGGGGACGTGAACTGCAATAAGGTTTGCGCCATGCCGTATTACCCACTCCCACACTCTCATGGCCTCCCTGCAAAGGGGGTAAGAGTGTGTGCCTCCTTGTTTGTTGAGGTAACACATCACCGCAGTATTGTCTGTTTGTAACAGTAGAGTACTCGGTGGGATCTCTGACTGGAAGGCTTGCAGTGCGTAGAGGACCGCCCTCATCTCCAGTATATTGATGTGGAGATTAGATTCCTGAATTGACCATGTGACCCGAGACCTCACCCCGTTCAGGTGCGCTCCCCACCCGAGCCCTGAGGCATCTGTGGAGAGAGTTAGGGGAGACCGCGCAGTGAAGGGAACCCCCACAGAAAGGTTTCCCGGGTCTAGCCACTATTGCCAGTCCCGAATCACGGCCTTTATGATTTGGACTGATTGCTGCAGATGGCCTTGCCTTTGGTCCCACTGCACCCTTAACATCCACTGGATTACCCGCATGTGGAGTCTTGCCATCGGGACTGTTGGAATGGCTGCAGCCATGTGTCCGAGCAGGCAAAGGACCAGTCTGGCCGGAACGGTCTTCCTCGCTGACAGGTTCCTGATGAGGGACCGAATGTTTTCCGCTCTGTCCTCGGGAAGAAAGGCTTTTCCCTTGATGGTGTCCAGAACTGCCCCAATAAACTGCAGTTTCTGGGACGGTAACAAAAGAGACTTCTGGTAGTTGATGAGGATGCCCAGAGACTGAAAAATGGCCTGGGTAGGCTGAATGGCCATCAACAATGCTTCTTTGGAGGGAGCCATGAGACGCCAGTCGTCCAGGTACGGGAACACGTAGTGGCACTGTCTCCTCAGGGACACCGCCACGGATGCCATGCACTTGGTAAATACCCGGGGTGCCGATGACAGCCTGAAGGGAAGTGCTCTGAACTGATAATGGCGGCCCTGAAACACTAAGCGCAGGAACCTCCTGTGCGCTTGAGCAATAGGGATGTGCAGGTGAGCGTCCTGCATGTCCACGCCAAGAAGGCGTCCTTCTTCAGCATGGGGATTAGACCCAGAAGGGTCACCATGTGGAAGCGTTTGTACACGACCGACAGATTGAGGTCACTGAGGTCCAAAATTGGATGGAGGTCCCCTGTTTTCTTTGGAACCAGGAAGAAGTGCGAATAGTATCCTAACCCTCTCTGGTTCCTTGGAACGTGCTCCAAGGCTCCCTTTCCCAGAAGCCTGAGCACTTCCTGCTGTATGAGCAGGGCGTGCTGACCCGAGTAGCGGGAAAGCAGAGGAGGCCTTGTGGGCGGGTTGCCTACGAATTCTATATAATGGCCTTTTTCGACCAACTGTAGCACCCACCTGTCGGTGGTGATAGACCGCCACCCTGGCAGGTGGCATGTGATGCGACCCCACCTTCATTTCCCGTTGATCCTGAGAAGGGGGAGGCTGAAGGAGTCATGCTGTGGCAGCATTGATCCCGCAGGTTGGGCCGACTTTGTAACTCGCTGGCCTCTGCCCGAGGATGTCTTAGCCTGGGCTTTTCGGGTGAAGGAGCCCCTTTGTTGCTAGCCGGAATGTGGTTGTTGCTTTTGAGTCCGGCTGCGAAAATGACTCTGGTACCTGCGAAAGGAACTGAGTCAAGACCTGTACATAGCCTGCACAGATCTAACCACCTTCCCGGCATCCTGCAGTTTGGTGATCACCTTCTCAGAAGCCTCACCAAACAAAACTTTGCCATGGTAGGGGATGTCCATGATCTTCTTCTGGACGTCCAGGGTAAACGAGCATCTCTGGAGGCACATGCCTGAGGCTGCAGCTCTAGCCGCAGAGTCCGCAGAGTCGTATGCGGCTCTAAGCACCTGGGTTCCCACATCCGAACCCGTACGGAGGAGGGTTAACAGCTCCTCCTCTTGACCACCGTCTGGCATTTTTTCAACTAGGTCCTGTCCCTGTTCCCGCAATGCGTTCTGGAATTGAACCATGTGGGTGAGGTAGTTTGACGACCTGATGGTGCAAGTCACAGCCATGTATGTGCGCCTACCAAGGATCTCCAGCTGTTTGGACTCCGGGTCCGATGGCTGTGTGCTCAAGTGCTGCGGTTTTTGAGAGTGGTCATGTGAGGCTGTAATGATCAGGGAAATCGGCCAGAGGATGGTTCGCCAGGTACTGGTCCTCCCTTGGGGCCTTGTACAGGTGGTCAGCCTTTTTCGGCACTGCCGGAGTCTAATGCGGATGCTTCCACGCAGCCTTGGTGACGTCTGCGAAGGTGTCCACCAAGGGTGGCACTACCACAGGCTTTGGGTCTTTCTGCCGAAGGCAGCAGGCAAGGCGTTGTCTCTCGGGGTCCAGCTCTTCAGCGTCTCACCCCATATTCTCCTGGATATGCCGCATGATCTCAGCGAATGAGGGGTCATCCGGAGGGGACCTGGGGAGGTCACGTGGGTCCAGAGAAGGGATGCTGATTAGAGGAGGAGATCTGGAGCACCCAGAGGTGTCGGATCTGAAGTCCTCCTCGGACGGGGTATACCAACATCGTCTGGGTCTTTTGGGGCTGGGGGACCCTGAAGTGGATCCTGAAGGAGGCCTTCTCCTGTCCGAAGATCTGCCCCCTAGGAGGAGATGCTGGCTCCTTAGGGGTTGATTACCGTCCTGCTGACCCCCTAGGTGGGAGTGGGGGTGCAGGCGTTGAAGGGGTAGCCGGCATAGGAGGAGGTTGTGCAGTGACCACATCCTTCTGATAGTGTCCCACCAGAAAGTGAAGAGTTCCTTCACCTCTGTCAGATTCAAGCCCGACGGGCTGGGAGCGGGTGGTCTGTCGCTGGGGTCGGGCGTCGGGTCCCCGGGGTCTCCTGCTCCGGGGAGGGTTCTCATGGGAGCTAGACGGTTCCGGAGTTGCCCACCTGGTCTTCGGGCTGGGTAATGTCCTCCTCCTGCTCCGACGCCTTCCAACCGACGTCAGTAGACAGTGGCGTGGTCCTTCCCTCTGCAATAGCTGATGTCGGTCCCCCAGCAGACATCCTTGGGGGTGAACGCCTGACCGGCGATGGGTGTCGTACGGTAGCCGGTTCCCGGGAGTGCCTATGGAGTTTGGCCGACGTCGGGTTCGACGTCCACTTCAGGGAGGTCAGCTCCTTGGTCTTGTGCTGGGGAGGTGGCGGTTGGGAGACTGACCTGATGTTGGAGTCTGGTCGATGGAAGGATAACTTGTGGCGCTCCCCAGACCTGGACGAGGCCTTGGACGGAGTGAATGAAGCCACAGGCCTGGAGGTGTTGACAGGCTGCAGAGAGGAGGAACCGCTAGATGATCTAACCAGAACCGGGGGAGGCTGAGAGCGAGCCCTGGAGGGACAGCGGTCAGACCTGGAGCCGGAGCTGCGAGAATCCGAGGCCCTGGAAGGGGATCTGGGTCTTCCCTTCTCCCGGTGCTTTTTGTGATGTCTGTGTGACTTCCCAGATGACTCCCCCTTGGAGGAAGGGTCTTTATCCATAGCTTTGAGTCGTTCCTCAAGAAGAAAAGCCTGAAGGGCCTTCTGGCAGCGGATCCTAGTTCGGCTATTGAAGCCCTGGCAGAAGGAGCAGGCCTGGGTGTCGTGGTCTGGGCCTAGGCAGCACACACAAGCTGAGTGAGGATCCTTGAAGGGGATTCTGCTTGCCGCAGGGCACACTTGGATGGATGACCCTCCAAAGAGGTGTTTGGAGAGGACATTAGATGAGTCCAGTGAGAAAAAGAAAACTTTTTTGGAGTTTTCCTAGTCGTCGCGCGCAAGAGTGTGACTGAGAAGCCGATGCTGCATGTCGACGGCAGGAAAAGAACTGGGGCTTGTGGCGGGACCGCCTCCTTATGTACTACGCCCGACTTTGGGGGCAGGACCGACATCGGAGGCAGTCCCCGCTGAAGACTGCTAGCTAGAAAATTTCCGTGGGATCCTGACGGCTTCAATCCTAATGGTGTAACCTGCTGCAAGAGCTGTATCTCGAAGTAAGATCAGAAGTACTGTATATATGTCAGTCTCCAGGTAGAGTGCTTTCCCCATGCATCATAACCAAGTACCACAAGAGAAAAATCTTCTAATTAGAAAACCCAAGCAAAGAAAAGGGACTTTGTTGCTGGTAATCTATTCTCCAGCTGCAAGTCCTGCCCCTTCCTATCAGCCCCCAAGCCTCGTCACCTGGCTGTCAGGACATAGCATGGCTCAGTCTTCCCCACAGCCTACCCTCTCCCCCCCCCCCACCAAGAGGAGGGGAGTAGGGCTCCCCTCCACACTGTAGAACTGATCCAAATCTGGATGGTTTCATCGCTGGTGCAGGACATGCTGAGCGACGGGGCCAACCTGTCATCCTGCAGGCCTGTGAATTTACCTTCGCTTTTCTCCCTGTGGGACACCAACTTAAGCATGCCCAAGCTTGCGCACAACATGCGTAGTGAGCAGCCACAGCTGGCGTCCCTCCAGACGTCACTTCAACTGCGATGCCACTGGTGGTCACTCAGGTTACAGTATAGCAGTGGAGATGGCTGCCCTCCCTATCTGGAGAAGAGCATCAGCTGCTATGCTTGATCGTCCTCCACCAGTCTACTTTCGATGACCCAGACTCGTTCCAGAATCTGGGTCTTCAGCATCGCAAGCAGTAGTGCTACCACTACACTGACAGACTGGCTCTAGAAAAAGGACTTCTGAGAAAAAAAAAATGTAATATTTTAAAAAGTTGATTTCAGGTAGTGTACCTAGCTCTCTTTATCTTTGCAAAATGGCCATGTTTACATACACCTACCTTTTAGCCAAAATGTTTTGCCAGAATCAATCCCCAAGCAATACCATGGCGTACAACCAGCCCATTACTACCAATGAATAACCTAACAGAGGGGTTAAAAGTACAAGTGTAGTGGTGAGAGCCTAATGCTTCAGAAGAATATTAAACAATAATGAAGGTATAGCACAGAGTATATTATTGTGACTAGGTATCGTATTTTCACTTGTGCTTTACTGGCAACCAAGGAAAAAGACGATACATCTGGATACGGAAGGCTATCAATTCACAAAATCCTGTTCAGATTACATCTGGAAAAAAATCAACAGGAATTCCTACTGCATGGCAGTCAGCATCTTAAGTCATCCCTTACATATAGATAAATCTTATTTTAATCAAGCAACATTTTAACAGAGGCATTTCAGAATTAGAAGCTAAAAATGAAATATCTTTTCGTCTACTATTTCAAAAGACGTGCTGTTTTAAAATGTCAGCTTGAAAGGCATTAGTCTGCAAAATCAAGACTGGCTTTGCCAAAGTATCTGAGAAGTTTCAATCACAGCAGTGATGGCCAATCAAGGCAGAAGTACAGGCACTGTAACAAGCCAGAAGAGTACCCCCCACCCAATACTAAGCTTTGCTTGTGCAACCTACAGCTGCACTTTCTGGGGTCAACAAACTGTCAACCTCAACCATGTGGGTCCTTTCCTAGCTGTACTACGCTCAAGAGTTCTGCTGTAAATTTGACAGGTCTGGGCGTGTTTACCCCATGGCCATTTTCTGGTCACTCCAACCACGCACCTCCCTCCCTGGCAAAGCACCCAGTTGTAATGGCCTTGCAGGGATAAGACTCCTTTGCGGTGAAGGGTAAACCTCCTGTGTCCCTGCCACAGCACTGGGACTGCAGTAGTGCAACAAATCCTTTAGTACCAGATACACTGCCTCAGGCAGCACTCACAAAACTGCCTGACTGCAGATGATCCAGACTCACTCCCAAATGCAATCCACTACCACTGGGCCGGCAGGCAGCAAGAGTACGGTTCCCAAAATCGCAAGTCCATTCCATTTACACTTCCCTCAACACAGCTGAATTCCTTGACCACAGTGGAAACCCAGTTCTTGGTCTACGGTCCATTTCCCATATACTTACACTATCTCCAATGGAGCGCAGCTTGTAGAAAGGCTGTATATAAAACCAGGAACCTTCATTCCCTGCAGCATCTAGAGTCACCCTCATGGCATTCTTCTCCAATAAGGCTGGGAGTCTCTTATTAACTGTCAGGTATTTATTGCTTTTTAAATGCAGCAACTATGGAAGAAAAAATACACAGGCAGAGGCATGTTATCACACTAATAGTTGCCAGCATAAAGAGAAATTCTAGTTCATATTCAAAACTACAAGTATTGACTGTGAAATACACTCTACCCCTCAGAGTCTTTGGCATTTAGTCCTTCAGGCTACATGGTTGTCTTCAGAAACCATGGGAGAATGACCCTAATGTTTAACTAGATGTAGCCCCCGTGTCTATGTGTATGAAGTGGAATGCAGTCCATGGGGGGCACCCACAGCAGAAACCTTACCGAAATTCCTTTATGTTTAATGCAGTTCATTATATCCAGTAGGGTGCTGGCATCATTCTGGTGCTCGCCGCAAGAAAGCCGGTTAACTTGCACTAGCATAGTGCCAGCGCAGGTGGTGCTGAAGGTTGAGGTGCTGGATGCCACACCTCACACCACACCGGCGACCGGGTTCAGTGATGGACTGGGGGAGAGGGGTCGGAGCATCTGGAGGACAGCATTCCTCTCCTGGGGAGGGATTTAGGGTGTTCTTGGTGTCCTGGCGGCCTCCGATGGAGATCGGGGGCACTGCAGGAACACCAGCCTGCCGTGAGGGGCGGGGCGCGGCAGACACCAGCAAGCCGTCACTGCACACTGTGCTCCATGGGGGTAATGTAAAGTGAAAATCTCCATTGATGGGGATAGGTGACGGCACCCTGCCCCACTGTACCACACTCCAATACTGGGCTTCTCCATCTGGGCAACCGCCCAGCCAGGAACATTTGATTGTGAGATAGAGTGCCCTGGGAGGATAGGGCGGCCCCAACTCGAGGGGTTGCAGAGCTGGGGGATCTGCTTGGCTGGAGTGGGTGATGGAGGACAGCTTCAGGTAGGAAGTAGAGCACACGGGAGTGAAGGATGCCTTGGAGAGTTCCACGTCAGTGGCGCAGAAAAAAAGTCTACAAAAAAAACTTGTACTAGCATTCCAATTAAATAACTGCAGTCCACACAAAGTTTAACAAATGGTGGGATCCATTTAATTTTAAGCCAATAAAACACTACTCAATGGAGCAAAAGTCAATATGTGGGAGTTCAGCAGCATATTTCGAACTAATATGGTCTTGCAGTTTAGGTAGCTTTTCCTGGACCACTATGCTCTCAGTCTTTAGGCAACACAGATCACTGATCCCCAATCTCTCTGGCAGCCTACACTATGGGACTCGATTCAGGTATCCCCGGAACAACACTGGCAATTCTGCTCTGCCCTTTGGTTTGTGCTCCCCATGGCTCTCCCACAGGTATCTCAGGAACCAGCAGGCCTCACAGTTTGGGGCTACTTGCTCCCTCTTGACCTCTTGGGCAAACCTCCTCTGGCTCCAGTGGTGACTGTCCCCAAAAATACTGGGCGACACGTCCCATTGAGTCATGGGGCTCTGACATGGCTCTATTGTCTCTGGGACGGCAGGGATTTTATAAGAGGCCTTCACTAGCTCCTTACTTGCCGGCAGATCTCTCCCAGTTCCTTTCACTCTGGTGTCTACCTCCACAGCTGGCACTACGTTGAGGCCATCCTCCTCCATCCCCAAGCTTCTTTAGTGCTCCCACCTCTCTGTTCATCACGGATGCCGGTCATGGGCCAGAGCAGGGAATTGCCCCCACCTGGCCCTTTTGCTCTCCTCCCCACATCTCTCTATTCTCCGGGGATGACTCCCCCTCTCCCACAAAAACTCATGGTTAAATACCCTCACAAACCAACAGTGACCTCCCGACCCGTGGCAATTCTCACCATGTGGTAAAAGGATTTACAATTTTTTCCATTGGCCCGATTCAGTCCAACCAATACTGCCACTAGTGTACAAACGTACACTCCCAGAAAAAAGGGGGGGAGATTACATACATTTGAGGAGTGGGTGGCAACTGCAGAGGAGGTTTAACAGATTAAAGGTGTATTGGGGGGGTTGCATTAAGCAGAATTACATTTTTAAAATTTCTTTTTGGACGATGCCCTAAATGTCCTTAAGAATTACAGCTCTTTGCCAAAACGTAGTTCTGTGTTTAACTCTGACCAACCTATTTCTAATGGGTTGCAGTCCATTTCTAGAACTTTTCTCCCACCATCAATTTGCACCAGAGGGGGACGAGGGCAACAGCTGTGTTTAGTTTCTATAAAGAAACTAAATCCAATCATTTAATGCCATTTACAACTTCAATAGTCCCTACAGGAGAGGAGGATCACAGAACGGAGGAAATACATAGCTGAGCACTCTGAAGCAATCGATAACTTGACGTGACTCAACGTTTGGGCTATCCTGCTTCCTACAGAGTAGCTAGGTTACCCTTTTAAGAGACAGACTGAAGTCTAGTCAAACGTCAATGACCAAAGAATGTCTACTGTTGGTCCAGTGCGATAAGACAATCAGGTCACTGTCAGCCCTGGAAACTAGCGTGAAAATATCTTCCACCTCAACATGTAGCTTCATTCCATATTTCACAACATACAACTAGCGCCACTGTACAAGGGGGTAAGAACATGAACTAAAGCTCCAACCTGCACTGCTCTTGTGTTTTTCTTCGTCAGGAGCTGCACAACAAGGCTGGGAGCCAGGGACTATTTGGGCAGGAAGGCTGGACCAGAGGCAGCCAGAAATCAGTTAGGGTGAACCAAGAAGCCCTCTCTCCTGTATATAAATCCATCCACCCAACATGTTCCATTCAAGTTTATGTTCCAGAACAAGAGTGGAACAAGTACAGAGAATAGCATTTCCAGCATGGGTAGATGTCCACAGGCAACAGCAGGCACACAAGGAACTCTACCAGTCCAGTGAGGTGGACTACCTCTATACCTGCTGCCACCTGTGTTAAGGAGTATGGGACATGTAAGCACCTGTTACAGCAGGTACTAAAACACCACCCTATCTAGGGCAAGGATACGGAGGGAGTGACAAAGGGGAAACATGCACTCTGTCTAGGGTCAGGCTAAACAAGAAGAAACCTAGTAAAGTTTTTAAAAAGACAAGGGGAAGCCAATTAGAACGCTATCTAGGTCGTAACATCGGGTAAATTTCACTTGAAAGGGAAATTTAGTATCACCCTATCTGGGGTAATGGCACAAGTTCTTTTTCAGGACATAGGGAGAGAAGTACTGGGAATGATGGAATTTGTGCAGTGGCTGTGGAGCAGCAGTCAATTTTTTTTTTTTTACTTCAGTTTGGGATTAATACCTTTGAGCCAAGACTTGTTTACATAGGTTCCAAGTCATAAGGAGACAGTACAAAAAAAATACATTACATGTAGTACACACATTTTGGGTAACATTTTCTAATACACAATATGAGAAAAGGTAAAACCCCAATTACAAAATCAGAGGTTTGAACAAGTTTCCATCAGTTCTATAACAAAGTGTTTTTTTTTGTTCATTTTTTTGCACTAGGTTTAGTGTAGTACTTCTCTTGAAAGTGCAGGAAATGAGAGGGGTGCCTAAAGCCCTTAGGCAGGGGGAGAGGGGAAATAGCCAGAGAAGGTTTTGTCAGGTAATGGGAGCAGAGAGGACAGGGGAAAGTGGAGGGGAAGACGGGAGGTGGGGCTAGGTAGCTGGGAGGTATTCTTGTGACAAGTTGGTTAAGGGCATGGGGAAGGGGGGAATGCAAGAGGAGTGGGGGAGAAGTGGCATTGTGTAACATAGAAACATAGACTGACAGCAGAGAAGGACCACTTGGCCCACCCAGTCTGCCCATTTCCCTACCTATTGGATAAGCTGCAGATTCTAGTTAACCAACAGCCTACTTCCTGCAACCCCTCACTATAATTGCCTTATGTCTGTCCCATGCATGTTTGAATCCCCCCACTGTTTTAGACCCTACAGCCTCTCCAGAAAGGCAGTTCCGTGCATCCACCACTCTGAAAAAAAATTTCCTCACATTACCCCTGAGCCATCCACCCATCATCCTTAAACTGTGCCCCCTTGTTCTTACACATCTCTTTTTCTGAAAGATGCTACCTCCTGGACTTTGTCGATTCCCTTGAGGTACTTAAAAGTTTCTATCATGTCCCCCCGTCCCTCCTTTTATCAAGGGTATACATATTAAGCGCTCTTAGTCTCTCTTCATATGGTTTCTGATGTACTTTGATGAACTTTCTCTGGTTTCATCGTATTCTTCGATTTGCACTTTACTGCAACTGAACTACGTTTGTGCAATGTACTTTTTATACTCTGTTCACCTCCTCTGGGTCGCACCTGGAAACAAGCCTCAGCTCAGTGAGTCTTGCCCAGTCACAGATTTTCAAACAAAATGGAAAGGGATTGTACTACCAGCCCCTTGGGTGCAGATTATGATCCCTCTCCTTCCTTAGGGGGCTAAAATAACTTTTTCTGAAACACTGTGGTGGAACTCCCAATGAGGTATGGCAGCTCCTCGTTTCTACTTTTTAGAACGAAGAAAGGTGCTCTGTAAAGGCCTCCACCATGCTGCTGAGTGAATCATGCAGTGCAGAAAAACCTCTTACCTGTACAAAATAAAGTACATAAAATAAATATTAAATTGAAAACTTTAGAGCAACAACAGAATACACACACAAATACAGAACAAATGATGGCACTGTGTGGTATAAAGGAAATACCATCAAAGCAGTAAATTGAGGCTTGTGGCCTTTGTGAGCTTATTAAGCCCAGAGATGGTGGCATTTCATGGCAACACATGATTTTACCATAGTTTTATATAATACATTAGGAAGTTTTTTTTTTGTTTGTTTGTTTTTTAATTAATTTGGAAGCCCAACTGTTGGAGAATACAGCATCCCAGAGAACATGCCTCCTCCTCCTTTAGGGCAAGAGAGTTATCAATATCCTTTGTATTATCACTTATGTGACCACAGGTGGTGGTACAGCTGGAAATGTATTGGGAATGGGGCAGGACCTACAGGCTCCATAACACAAGGCATGCTTTTCGTGTGCACATGCATCACTTAGCCCTTGAAGTTGGCATCCTGAGAACCAGAAAGAAAAGCAAATAAATCAAGAGAACACAGCAGCAGGATAGCGGTACTCCTGGGCTCGAAAGCCAAATGCCCACTCCACCACCAAATACTTGACTGTTCAGAGGGGGCAAGCCAGAAACCTACCACCACCAGCACAGACGAGTAAGTCTACGGTAAGAGCTGATGGGGATAAGCAACAGAGAAGGCAGGTTGGGTTGGGCGGTCTCCTGGCCAAGAAGCACCACTTCAAAGAACCACAGAGAAATGAGATTGTGTGAATAAGTAGACAGCAACATTTTTGCTATGTAGTTTTCCAACTAGAAATGCATTCATTTTCAACTGGGGCCATTCAAATGAGTCATCTGAGCAAAACTTAAATTCGGTAGACTAATCGGAAACATAAGTATGCCACAAGATGTCATAGTGCCAATACCCTCAAAAACATGTTAAAGCAGTACTAGTTAATTATTTAAATAACTTGGTGGGCAGTTAGGACAAACCAAAATATCAATCTGTCTGATTTTCTTTTTGCTTGATTTCATTTCTAAGGGAAGAAAAAGGATTCTGAAGTTCTTAAAAGTTGTCGGTCTTTTGCCAGGTCAACAATCATGGATGTAAGGAAATCAGGGTGGTGGTGTGCTGCTAGCCATCATAAACACGTGCTAGCAACACCCGGACATATTTGCATTATACTGTGAATAAAGTGAGTGCAGTTAGTGTGCACTCTGGGGAGAACATTTTTGAAAGTTGCTGGTGGCTGCCATCTCTATTGTAAAGCCACAGAAATTACAAAGGTTGTAGTTAAACCTGGTCTTAAAAATAGGTGACTGAATTTAAAATACCCAAATGAAGAATCTTAGATTGTCGGGAATACATTACTGCTAAAAAGGTATGGTGACTAATATTGCTGCTTTAAATGAGTTGTGTAGTGAAGAATTTTAACAGAGGGTTATTTTGCATAACCAATTAATTCCTGGCTTTATAAATCTTCTGAAAAGTTTAACATAAAGTGTAGAGAAGCAGCACATTATTTTTGAAAACAGGGAACTCAACCCAAACTGCCAGAAATCCATCCTGCTGCTTGACCAGGTCAACTGGTCAGCCTCTCTAAAATGGCAAATCCTGCAGTTAGGGATAGTTTAGATGACAACTGCTAGTACTGTATGTATTAGGTCAGCACTAGTGTGGTTAACCACTTAAGCATTCTTAAAACATGTTATGCAAATCAGTACTTAATGAAATGTTCTCATATGGAGTGCACCCTCAAACTAAAACATTTACTATTCGGTTTTAGTGCACCAAGCCCCCTTCATTCCTTGAAATCCAATGCTACACAAAAACGTGCACTTGTGAAAATGTTACCTGAATAACGTTGCCATACTGTATAACTGTTCCTAGCAGCTTTCTGTTTTCAGCCTCATTTTGCTTCTTTTCTAAGTCAGCAGCATGCTGTAGTGAAATTAAGTCAGATTAAGAAAGCAGAAATACATGAACTGGCTGATAGTGCCCACTGCAAATTCTTCAACATTACAAATTGTAGAAATGTAATGTGCAATGCTTGTAGAAAATGAACAGACATCTGAAGCATCAGAATGTCTTATATTTAATGGAATGGGTCACCACATAAAAATGTTAGTGATACAATTCCTGCATACTAAGATCACGTTAGTTTTTCAGATCTCTGTACAAGTAAAAGGAATTATTTACAAAAACCGTGCCACGTTTCCCTGTACTAGTGAGTACTGTACATTTAATTGCTTTTAAGTCACTTTAAAAGCTCAGGTTAAATATCAGTTTTACAAACATGAGCACATTGCAATATTTATGCTCAGAGACAACTGAACAGGTTCTTATCTCACATCTGGGATCTTTGTTGCTTCCCAACACTGAAGAACTAAACTGAAAAAATATCACCACCCTTACAGTAGTCCTAAAATCAGACCAATGATCCCTGTTAACATCATGCAACAGAATAGTTGGAAATGGTCTACTGATTAGTCAATAACAGACAAAAGTGGAGAAGTGTCCCCTAAACAAGTTCTAGCCAGAACAGATACAGCTGTGGAGAGCTGCCAAATGACCAAAAGTTACATGTGTGCATAGAAAATTTTGAACACCTGGGTGTAACTCGCCATTTTTTGGGAGTTGTTGCACCAAATTTTCAACACGGCTTTTGGGAGCCCACCTCATGAAGAGTCCCATTGTTAATTTATTCACTTGTCCCAAAGGGTGATCTCGCAGCACAACCACGCCATTGTGTGCCACAAATGTGAACACGTTTCGGGCAGGCTGTGAAAAATGACAGCTGTACTGTTAATAAGGAGGTGCTTGAAATGGCAATGTTGAAAATCTGGAGTGAAAATATTAAACTGGCAAAGTTAGGAGTGTGCGTAGACACTGCGCAATGCATGCTTATAATACCCAAATTTGCAACATGGGCTTTTTGGGACCCCACCTAACGAACAGTGGCATTTTCATTTCGTTAATTAGTCCCGAAAGGCGATTCCACACAGTGACCACAAAAATCACCTTTCAGGACAGAGTAACAAAATGAAAGTGTGTTCATGAGGTGAGGTCCCAAGAACCCCATATTGAAAATTTGGGGCCAAAATTCCTAAAAATGGCTGATATCAACATAAGTTGAAAACCCTATTGACTGCCATTATACCACACTTACCTTTGATTCTTCAGTTTGTGGTTCAGCTCTGAAGAGTGCAGACGTGTCCCTGTCCAGAGAAGATGACAGCGGCAACCTCAGGAGGCACATATGGGGTAAGGGGAGTGTGTGGGGAGGTGGGTGCTCAGTGGGAGGGGGGGTATGAGGGAGGAGGGACTGGGGCTACAACGAGGGACCTTTTTTTTCCAGGAAAAAAAAAAAAAAAGACATTGGCGGATTTTTTTTTATACAGGGGAAAAAATAAACTAGCACAAAATTTGGGCATACTGGGGTGGGCTCCCAGTGTGCCACAAGGGGTGGGGGGGTACATGTTGCCAACATGGGGATTGGGCACCCCAGTCTCAGCACAGGGACAGGGAATAGAGGTAGCGGGGAGGACAGCAGCAGTGGGAGGGAGCGGGAGGATTTTATTTGCTGCCGGTGTTGGGAGGGAGCAGGGAGGAAAGGAGCAGTGGGAGGGTACAGGACGAGTGCCATCCTAAAGATGGTTGTGGTGTTGTAACTGTGCATGCATAGTTGTGGTGAATGGCATTCTGCCATTCACAAAATGGAGATGCCAGCAGAACTGTGCATGCGCGCAAATCACACATGCGCAGTTCTTGCCCCGGAATGCAGAAATAACAGCTGCAATAGTGCAGCTGTTATTCCATAGCAGCCGATCATGGCATAAGATTTCAAGCTCTGTTGGACTTTTGGAAGGTTACTTCCAAAAGTCCACGGAAGGTGCCACGATCGGACGTTTTAAGGCAATCTATGCCAAAATGGCTGAATGCTCCACCAACAGCCGTAAAAAGGACTGCACTTTTCCTTTTAAGAAATAATTCACAACAGGGTGTGCAATTACTGTGGATCAGCAACACCCCAGGTGTGTTGTGATGCACAAGGCCGCAGGCATGGGTTACTACACTTATAACTGTCTCTTCAAAACACTGAGAAAACAAATGGGGTTTCTCCCTGTTTAAATATCAAAAAGGGGACTGTATCCTGCCACCTGGAGAAACCGTCCCCAACAAATACTACACAGCTCACTGCTTTTATGCACATACAGATGTCAGAATTGCAGTACTGACATGATTTCTGACATTTGTTGTGCATAAAACACTTTATGCCACCAGCAAAACCCTGTACTCGGGACCCACCCCCAAGGCACATGCAGTGGAAAGCTGAAGAGACACTTGCTTTTGAATTTGCGCTATGCAACGCAACTGACAGAGAAAGACAAAAAACACTACACTGTGCAGCACCAGTGAATTACACACAGACACTCTTTCTGGTGGTCGCTGAATAGAACCACTCGGTGTGTCCATGCTGCACTTCGTTTTTTTTGGGGGGGGAGAAGTAGAGAGAACGAATGCTATAAGAGCAATCCACAGGTATGCATTAAGGGAACGCAATACAATGAGAGAGAAACATACAGAGGACAGGGGAGAAAGTCTGAATTATATACTGTGCTGCTCTGTCTCTCTCCATTGCTCAGAGTCTCTCTCCCTGCCAGTGCACACAGTGACATTTGTTTGTCTCTCACTCCTCTGCCTTTCACTGTTTGTCTCCCTCTAGCTGTCACTGCAGCTCACCAATATCTACAGGAACGACTGCTGTAGAGGAGGACTTGCTGTGGGTGATCACCAAAAGGGAGAGAGTGAGGGGAGCCACACACAGGGCACTGGCTCTTTTTCTGCACTTGTCTGTTGCTGGTGGTGGTGAGTGACCAAGCATGCGGGAGAGCAGCCGGCAAACTTCCTGGTCTTGCTCTCTTTGGGGGGCTGCTGGCAAACACTCAGGACACTATATAGCTCTCTGTTGCTGCAGGGGTTGGTGGTGAGCAACCAAATGAGTGAGCAGGCAGACTGGGAGCTGGTAAATGTCCTGGTCTTGCTGTCTTGGGGGGTAGCTGGCAAACACTCGGGACAACAGGGGTCAATAACGTGCAGACTGCGAGTCTCTCTCTGCCATGGGCAAAAATCAGGATGAGGTAGTTCACCTCAATAGGGATTCACACAGGGGACACTGCAGAAGCTTTTTAGTCAGCACTACCCGACTCTCACTCTGTGCAGTAAAATTGCAAGGGGGGGACCTGTAGCAGCACATTTGCTATTACTACCACCTGCTTTCTTCACCATTTCAATGGCTGCCGTTTGGGAAGAATTTTCCCCACAGAAAACAAGTGCAGATCTGCCCCAGGATCTCTCTTTACTGCCCCTGCAAAACTAGCGGTGCGTATATCAGAAGATTATACCACAGGTATCTAGCTTCAGTCAATCAACACAGAAAAATTAACAGTTATCCCATAAACTACTAACAGTCCCACGGTAGGTTATCCATATTTAGCCATGCTCACAGTAGGTTATTCACCTTTAACCATGCCTAAAGTAGGTTATCCATATCTCTACTATCCATACAGCCTGCCCACTCAGGTCCAGCCACACACATTCCCAGAGTTTCTTACGTGCAACCCTTCAACACTGCAGCTAAGTTTAGAATTTATATTTTGAACAAGCAGTATTTAATCTGCAAGGCTGAGCAAATGAGACCAAGGAGTGAGTGAAAATACATCTTGCACAAATATAAGCGAGCATGAAGTTGAAGACAGAAATACTGTGACCAAGCGGCGAAGTGCGAAAGACATTTCCTTAGAGAGCTGGGCATGAGGGAAGACGGACAGAGAGTGAGAGAAAATCTTTGCGTATTGGGTACAGAAGAGGTCAGCAACATTACCACTGACAACTGCGTTCTTTTATTCTGCAGTTCGAGCAGAGACGCAGTCTGAAAACTTTCTAAACTAAAGCTGTGATTCTGGGCACGCATAGTAACATTGGCACTAATGCGCATGCTCAGAGTCATGGCTTTACTTTTCAAAGCTCCCCAAAGTCTCAATCAGTTTGGACTGATGGGTCACGGTAAGTGTTGGGAGAGGTCTACACACCTTTTCCATATCGTCTGAGAGTGCCCGCTCCTGAACTCATTTTGGCAAGAAATTTAATGGATATGTGAAAAAATTGTGGGTTCCAGAATTCAGATTAATGCCCCTCTTCTACTGTTAGGCTGTTGCAAGGATGATAAACCCAAGCACTCTCCAGATGGGTCACAGCAGTGCGAGTAATGGCCAAGAGATTAACAGTATGTAACTGGAGGTCCACCAAAGTTCCCTCCACAGCTACGTGGCTGCAGGCTGTTAGACAGCCAGCTACCTATGAGAAACTATCCAGTTTTGTAGCTAAAACAATGACCCACTACACCAGGTGCTGGGACCCCCTTCTGAAATCCATACTGTCATAATCCAGAACCACGGGCAACCTCAGTGGCAGCAAATATGCTCCCTAAAGCATCAGTAGTGCATTAAAGGTTAAGAAATGCATTGTTGCTTGTTTTATCCAGTTGCTGTACTCTAGCGGATGTAGTAGTTTGTACTAATTGAATTTATTATGCAGTTTTGTTTCCTCCGGCCTTACTTGTTCCTCTTGTATAGTATCATACAGGGGCATTAATTGAACTCGTGTCACCTGCCAGGATTCTGCAGCTGGTTGATATTTAGGATTGGACATTGACTGGACTTCCTTTATAGGTAAACTCTTATATTGTATAGCATTGTCGTCCTCTGGATGACATCTCTAAGCAGGGAATGTAGCACATTACAGTGTACTGCATTTATTTGCCTATATGTGTAATGTATTTATGCACATCTGTCAAATTTTATGGACTATACCAGAGTTTGCCGGTGCTGCTCTTTTTTGTTTAATAAAAACATTAACTGCAAAACAAAGAAAAATTAGATATTCTAACATGTTTTCTCTCAAACACTTAAGGAAAGCCCTTTTACTTGTTTATATGTTTTTAATCCTTGTGCTGTAACCTTCTTTACGTCCTGAATTCCTATATCTTCTACTGGCTGCCTAAGGCAAGGCATTTCCTCTAGAGTTCTTCCAGAATGCTCAGGAAGAGCAACCCACTAATTTCAAACCTGCTCCCTGCTCTACTGTACGTCTGTGCATTCATCCTGCAGGTATTTTGGGTTTTTGAGCAATGCTCAGGATGTCAAGGCACCACTAGAGTGTGGGTAGTGGAGAGTAAAAGTAGGAAAATGATTCAACCTACCTTTTTATGGCTGCAAAGCGAGAGCTATGCAAAGTATTGCTAATAAGAGGAGTGGGAGCAGGGAAGACAGGAACTGATGCATATTACCTTCTACTGTCAGTGTAATTTCATCACTGCATTGGTATGCATAAGACCCGGGGGCCCAATATTCAAATTTGCATGGGTAGTGAGGTGGGTTAGCATGGTGCCATCCCCCACCCAACTGCCCAGACATGTAGATATCCCTGGTGCTAGTGGTCCCTCTCCCCCTCCTGCTGGTCGCTGGCCTGTTCTGTACAAAATATCATCCCTGGTGTCAGTTAGCCCCCACCGCCATCCTGTTCTGTAGAAAATGTCCCTGGTGTGAGTGGCCCCCCACCCCGCAATCACCAGCCCCTCCATGACAAGAGAATCCCTGGTGCTAGTGATCCAACCCCCCGCCAGCTGGGAAGTATAAAAAAAACCTCCCTGGTGTCCAGTGGTCCACGCCTCTCCCGCGACACTAGGAATACTCCCCCCCACTCATCTTACCATTATCTATGGTGCTGCAGGAGAATACAGTGTCTGGCAAAACCCTCCTCACACCTCCTCGGCCAGTTGCTCGGTGTACATGCAGATAGCGTGCCTCTTATTTATAGGACAAGGTGACACACTCTGCCCCATAAATAAGAGGCACAATCCCAGTCTGTACAAACAGCAGATGGCTGAGGAGTTGTGAGGAAGACTGTGCTGGTCACCATATGCCAGGTGCCCTTGGGGGGGCACTGGATGCCAGGGAGGTTTTTTACTTCCAGGCTGTTTGGTGGAAAGGGGGACCACTGGCACCAGGGGTTCGCTTGTCATGGGGGGGGGGGGACAACTAGAACCAAGGAATATAATTTGCACATTGGGGCTGGCGATTGGAGAGGGGGACCTCTAGCACCAGGAAATACAGGTTACTCACCTGTAACAGGAGTTCTAGGAATGGTATATGTTGTTCATCCACACTTATTGGCAGGTTCCTTGCCGCTTTAAATCTTGCCGGAAGGTCTTCAAGCTAGCTCCTCCCACCAACCCGGGTGGTAAAACTCTCGGCTCCGCCCCATGACACCAGATCTGGCCCGCTGGAAGCTCAGGTTGTGCGTCGAAGCCGGGGAGGTCGGGTGGGTTCTGTGGATGAACAACATATACCATTCCTAGAACTCCTGTTACAGGTGAGTAACCTGTATTTCTAGGGACATGGATATGTTGTTCATCCACAATTATTGGCAGACTCCTAGCAGTTCTCCGGGAGGAGGAGGCAAGCACACCCTAATACTTACTTGGGGAACAAAGATTGAGAACGAGGCCCCAAAACCAGCATCCCGGCGTGACTCAAGGTCGATGTGGTAGTGGGAAATAAGTGTGTGTGCTGACTTCCAGGTAGCAGCCCTGCAGATCTCCTGGATAGGGACATCCCTGGAAGCAGCCACCGATGCAGCAGTATGGCAGGTAGAATGAGCTCTTATCCCTCTGGGAGGCTCCATGCCCGCTAACTCATAGCAGAGATTTATGCAGGAGGTGACCCATCTGCCTATCGTCCGCTTGGCTGCAGGTCTGCCAGGTGCGGATTCAGCGTGGGTGACAAACAGCTGGCGAACCTCTCCCCGAATTTCAGCCGTGCGCTCCTTATAATAAGCGAGCGCCCTTCTAGGGTCCAGAGTATGGAGCCTATATTCAGCCTCCGAGGTGTGATTGGGGTAGAACACCGGCAGAGTCAATACCTGATTAAGGTGAAACTCCGACACCACCTTCGGAAGGAATTTCGGGTGGGGGCGTAGGACAACCTTGTCCCTGTGGAAGACCAGGTAAGGAGACTCGATGCTTAGCACCTGGAGTTCTCCCATCCTTCTGGCTGACGTGATAGCCACCAAGAAGGCGGTTTTCCACGACAGGTGGGGGAGACCACACCTGTGCATTGGTTCGAATGGCTTGCCCATGAGCTTTGCCAGTACCAGCAGTAAATCCCACGGAGGTGGGGGTTCCCGCACTGGAGGGGAAATGTGATCAAGGCCTTTGAAAAAGCGCCCGACCACTTTTTCCTGCGCCACTGACTGCTGACCGGCCCGCGCCCGGAAGCAGAAAATGGCTACCAGGTGCACATCAGCAAAGTCGTCGACCTAAGCCCTTGACTAGATAGGGACCATAGATAGTCAAAATGCTGCACCACAGGACACGAGAAAGGTCCAACCCTTTCCCCGACACCAAATTGAGAACCTCCTCCATTTGAAGGCATAGCATTTTGTTCGACTCCTTACGGGGACGCCTCAACGGCGTTGAGGACCTCGTCGGAAAAGACCCAAGGCCTGGAACTCTAGCCGCTCAGGAACCAGGCCGTCAGGTGCAACAGGGGATTGAAGGTCCGGATGGAACACCTTCCCCTGATTGACTAAGAGCAGGTCCGGGCGAGCTGGAAGCTGCCGCGGAGTCCTGGAGCTGAGACTGAGGAGATCTGGGTACCAGAACTGGCGAGGCCAGTCTGGGGCTATCAGAATCACCTGCCCTTGTCCCTCCCTCTCTTTCAGCAGGACCCTGTGAATCAGGAGGCAGGGGAAGAAGCGTAAAGAGGCCGGGGTCCCGGCCTCGAAAAGGCATCCCCTGCAGCGAGCCCTGCTGAGGCGGGCATGAAACAGCCTCAACCGCGTTCTCCTGGAGGCAAACAGATCCACCAGAGGTGTGCCCCAGCGGAGAACAGGTCTTGTACTATCTCCGGCAGGAGAGACCACTCGTCGCGATGCAGCCCCTATCTGGCTCAGGGCATCGGCCAGGGTGTTGGAGCTCCTGCCACATGAATGGCCAGGAGATCCGCCTCCAAACTGCTGCTAGTGACCAGATGCGGAGGCTTCCTTGCATAGAGGCAAGGCGCGTCCCCCCTAGCGGTTAAATAGTACATGATCGTGGTATTGTCCGTCTGGACTCGGACCACTTGACCCGGAGAAAAGCAGACAAAGGCGGTGAGAGCTAAATGACGGACCGCCGGAGCTCAGCAGGTTGATATGCAGCCGGGACTCCCGCGGGACCAGAGGCCGTGCGCCAGTGTTCCCCAGATGGGCACCCCAACCCATCAAAGAGGCGTCGGTCGATGAGAGACCGTCGGCTCGGGGCAGCGGACAAGCGGGATACCCTCCTGCAGATGGGGCGGAGCGGTCCACCACTGGAGGCGTTCCACATCTCCTGGAGTCGTCCCACGCGCTGGTCCAGAGGGCATAGCGCTGTGACCACTGGCCGGCCAGACCCCACTGGAGGGGGCGCATGTGCCAGCGTGCCCAACGGACTACGCTGGTACAGGCTGCCATAAGACCCAGGAGTCGCCCAGGAAGTCCCGGGCAGGGCGCGATTGCCCAACCAGAAATGATTGGGCAAAGGAGGTAAGAACCTCGGCCCTGTCCGCCCGGGAGCCGTGCTCTGGCTCGAAGAGTCGAGCTCTGCCCGATGAGGATATCACCTGCTCGGCTCGAGTTCCGACTTGGCCTCGTTGACCAGGAGGCCCAGTTGAGAGCAAACCTGGAGGGCCAGATTTCTGGACCGCTCCACCTCCAACCTGGAGGGAGCTGCTATCAGCCATCGTCCAGGTAAGGGTACACCAGGACCCCTCGGCGCCCGTGAGAAGCTGTCCCGCTGCAATGCATTTGGTGAAGACCCTGGGAGCTGAAGAAAGGCCGAAGGGCATGGCCTGGAACTCAAGAGGGATCCCTCCGCTCTGGCGGAGGAATCTCTGATGAGGCAGACCGGATAGGGGCGTGAAAGAGCGAGTCCTGGAAGTCCAGAGAACAGAACCACCGCCGTGTTCCAGAGATGGTATTATCTGAGCCAGGTGACCATTCTGAAGGTTCGAGACCTTAGGAACTTGTCCAGGTCGTGTGGGTCTAAGATGGCGCCAGCCCCGTCCGTTCGGGACCAGGAAGTACCTGGACACGAACCCTGGTTCTGGTGAAGGGTCCTCTATCTCTTTTATCACCTTTTTGAAGGAGGAGGCGATGTCGGCTCGGCGAGCCTGTGAGATTGGGGACCCCAAAGCCCCCAGCAGCGGCGGCTCTGAAGGTGGAGCCTGCTCGAATTCCAGAGGCAGGCCTCTTCCCACCTCCAAAACCCACCTGTCCGTGGTAACAGCGGACCAGGCGGAAAGGAAGTGTCGGAGCCGTCCCCCATGGGGAACAGAAGCGGTGTGACGGGGATGGGGTGACACCCCTCAGCCGTCACTTAGCAAGCTGGAGGAAGGACCAGCCTGGGGACCACCGGACCTTTTCCTCCTTGCTTCCTAATAGAGGAAGCCGATGGCTTGGGCTTGGAATACCAAGGTCTAGCCTGCTAGCCCTGATGCTGTTGTTGGGCAGGCGTGTGGGGGAGTAGAGGGCCGAAAGGACTTAGGCTGGGGCTTTGACCCTTGTCCCTCTGTGCGGACGAGACCCGAATCCAAGGTGGCATTGGTTTTCGATCCTCTGGAGGTGGCCTTCCACTCCAGGGCCGAACAGGTCTGTTCCCAGGAAAGGCGATCCGCCAGCTTGTGCTGGGTATCATGATAAGGTGGATATCGCAGCCACACCCATGACGCATGGCCACAGCGGCCGCCACTGACCCGAGCACATGAGTCTCCTATATCCAGAGCAGTCTGGAGCTGTTTGGCTACTGCCCTGCCTGATCCCGCACCTGCTTGACCATGGTCTGCAGGTCAGCAGGAAGATGAGGACCGCCTCATCCAGGGAACCCAACAGGGCATGTGGGAATGTGCCATGAGGGCGGCCGAACTGGCCTGGCGAGCGGAGAGAAGAGGGCAGCATACACTTTCCGCCCGAGTAGTCCAATTTCTTGGACTCTTTGTGAGGCGGTTTGTCCACGTCCCTGGCATTACCGGCACGCGAGGAAACACTGTCCGTGACCAGCCCTTCAGCGAGGGTGTTCAGAAAACCGGACAGAGAGCCAGTAGGGACGCATACTTCCTAGCCATCCTGGCGAGCGCCGAGGACAGGAAGCTGGGCGCTACCAAAGTTCCAGGGCCGGCCCGACAATGGCCCGGCCACTGGAAGGCCTCCGTGGGAGAATCCCTCGGTCCAGAATCTCGGTGAGAGGATATCTGGCCCGTTTGGATACGGGTTCAAGCTTCATCCCAGTGGATTCTGAGATGAGCCTAAAAAGTCCTAGGAAGGACGAAGGGCTATCGTCCACTGACTGCCCCCCAGAGGACTCCAAGTCAAAACGCTTGGAGAACAGGGAGGAGTCATCCGACTCCGACGAGTTGTCGAATAGCTGCCTGGAGCCCAAGCCACCCTCCACTTGCCGAGGCTTGTCAGGCGTGAGAGTGACCGACAGCCTACTGGGAAGGCCTTGGGTCAACCGCGAATCTTTCGTCGGAGCCCCAGCTGTCGGCTGAGGTGGAGGCGGTTCCACCACAATTGGTGGGGCAGCCGGAATAGGTCGGACAACTAGCCTGAAACAGGCTCCTCGACCACTACCTGGTCGGTGGCAACCACTTAATGGCTGGAGAAGAGGCCTGAGCCTGCTTATTGGCCAGAAAAATTTGTTGCCACATGAGGTCCTCGTATTTTCGGTGGCTTACGCGGCATTCCCTCCTCGGCCGAGGAGGAGAGAAGAGGAAGGCGGCAAGCGCGCTTGCCGCTGATGCCGAGACCGAGACCGTCTGTGTCGGCGGGAGCGGCTGGACGCGAAGATGTCGAGACCGAGACCAAGAAACTCGGCTGGGCCGAGGGTCGGTGGAGCGGGGAGCCGAGGATCGGCGATCCCTCGGTTCGATCGGCAAAACCGGCGGCTCCTGTTCACCCGTGCAGGAGAGCCGGCGATCTCCTCAACCCTCACGGGGGAACCGGGGAGGAGGAATCTCGGCTTCTCCAGCGACAACCCGTCTACGGTCGAGAAAATCTCGACCTCGTCGGTGAGAGTCTCAGTCACCTGGCCTGTCGAGGGCACCGTGAAAGCCAGTGGCGAAGCCGAAGTCGACGAAGTCGATTGTCGACGAGGGAGGGATCTTTCCGCTCCCAAAGGCGTCGGCGATGAGACTTGCTCTTAGACTTCTTCGACCGATGAAGCGGACTCAGAAGTAGGACCCTCGCCTTTAGTTGAGAGGGTCAAGCAAAACTCATAAAGGAAGCTGAATATGAGGACCCGGCGATAGAGGGACAAAGGCCGCAGAAGGAAGCACGACCGCCTGAGCCGCCCTACTCTTGAGCGACCAACCTCTCTAGTTGTTCGCGGATCCGCAACGCCGGAAAACTACCAGTCGGGCCTCTTTGACGACCGCGAATCTTCTTCGACGCCCCAGAAGTAAGCGCTGGCAGCGCGGGTCCTTCGAGGACGTGGACCGAGAAGGAGGAAACAGGTGTCGCAAGCCTGCGGGTCGTGCTCCTGGCCAAGGCAATAAGCATACGTGGAGTGCGGGTCCGTCGAGACATCTTCTGCCCACAGGGACATCTCCGAAATCCGAGTCGATTTGTCCATCGCAGCCATGAAGGAGACAGAAAATTATAAGGTTTTTTTTTTTGAAACCGAAGGATTTTGGGCCCAAAACTTCCCAGAAGCGTTAAGGAGGAACCTGAAGCTTCAAGCGGTAAGGAAGATCTGGCGTCATGGGGCGGAGCCGAGAGTTTTACCACCCGGGTGGGTGGGAGGAGCTAGCTTGAAGACCTTCCGGCAAGATTTAAAGCGGCAAGGAACCTGCCAATAAGTGTGGATGAACAACATATCCATGTCCCTAGAACAAAAAGTTTTACACTGGGGCTGGCGCTCAAAGAGGGGGGACCACTAGCACCAGGGATATTTTATACAGAACAGGCGGCGGATGGGAAGGGGGCACCAGCACCATTGACATTACCTTATACAGAACAGGCCAGTGATCGGTGGAGGGTGCCAAGGACTGCAGGGGGCAGCTGTACTCCCCCAGCAGCCAACTGGCTAGGTGGCTACATAACCTCTAGCAGCCATTAGGCTTGCCCAGAATTAAGTCGTGGTAGTGTTTGGCAGCATTTGCGCTGCGCAAAAGGCCCATGCTAAACCCTTCTGTACAGCACAAAACCACTGAATATGGGGTAGTGAGACTATTCACAGTCATGCCCTTCCCTGTGCCCACATGCATACACTGTGTTTTGCATGGGCACTAAACCTCTGCCCACACAACAGCTCTTTCTGAATATGGGAATTCAGTGCAAAACCCCATAGCGCCCACACAAACTTTTCAATACAAGGCTCCTGCTCTTGTGTGCTTTTGTACTCCCCATCCCACTCCCCTTCATATTACCACATCTATTTTATATGGAACCAGAAAGCAGTAATGACACTTAAGACAATCAGTAGGCAAAAACTGTGTGGTATGGCACAAAAATATACTGTATTTGCAATGCAAAAATAAAGAAAGTCAAACCAAGTGTCTTACAGCAATCCCTGCTGCTCCAGCACAAAAGACCCCAGCACTTTGACTCACAAAAGTCTTCTTCCAGAGGTCTATTTTATTCCTATCCTCTATGGCTGTGGTACCCCGTTTTCTGTACCTTAAATTATCTTTATTCAAGAAATCTTGATTCAAACAACATGAAGTCTTGCTATATTATGACATATGCACGAGTCCCAACCTTCGAACTGCTCCAGAGGTGAAAGAGTTAACTTTCCATGCCAGGCATGGAACACTGGGCTCAAGCTCGGTTGAAACTCTGTTCTTCAAACTCAAACCGTCAGATTCTTTACTCCACCTCACTGAACAGTCGCTCGAGATTTCTCCTTCTGCTCGGTTCATTTTGTCGGTTAAAGTATTGTTTTTCTCGGTTTTTGACTGAATTTAAACCGCAACCAGTCGGTTCAGACAGACTGTGGTATTTGTGAGTATTAGATAGGTTTTACATTGATTTCTATTCTGTGTGGAACTTGTAAACGGTTTATTGGTTCGGTTTGAACCGATCAGGTTGTTTAAAATATATTAATCTGTCATTTAGAGTGTGGTTACTGGTTCTTATCGGTTCTAAAAATAAAAACGGATTTTATTACTTTTTTCCACGACCCGTGACATGGTTGGGAACCGATAAGAGGGTGTCTTACCTGGCGGATTGCCATAAACGGGTAAGTTTGGTTAGGACTGGCACTATGTCTGAGAAACCCAAAAGAAAAACCGGACCCACTGGGTTTCAACATTGCAGTGTCTGTGGGGAAGTCTTTGCCAAGGCTGACCCCCCACACCACCTGTGTTTATTGTCCGGGGTTTGACCACCTCAATGCAGACTGCCAGATTTGTAAAAATTTTCTTGCAGCTACCCTGGAAGAGAGAGTTGGTAGGCTCAGGGAAAGGGAGGCCAAAAAGTCTGCTGAACCGGATGGCCAACCCGGTTCGGTTCCAACCAAACCAGAGGGAGTGCCCTCTGATCAGGGCGAGACTTCCTCGGACAAAAGGAGACCTGACTCCGAGGAGTCTGTTCCAGCAAAAAGGACTAGTAAGTCAGCTGGTGTGGAGCCAAAACTTTCCTCTCCAACCACTGAAGAAATAGCCAAAGTGATTAAAATTGTCCAGTCGCTTTCCCCGGTTCCGACTGAACCGGCACCATCAGGTAAGCGTACAGTTCGGCCGGTTCCACCGGTTCAAGAGTATGATTTAGAGGAATATGAACCGGAGGAGGGAGGAAGAGGAGTATGAGGAGAGTGAATGTGGATTTGAAAGTCTGGATGTGCCCATTGACCCGGACATCTCCCCAGACAGACCTTCAGGAGTGTCTCCTCCCAGGCTTTCTGAGTCCCCTTCTCATTTTATATTTTATAAAAAAGTTGCTGAAACCCTCCAGCTCCCTATGGAGGAAGCTGTGGATGATCAAGAGGAGCCTGACTATGTGGAAATGATGGATATCCCAGAGTCGAGGAGACTGTTTCCCAAAAGATTTATGCAAAGGAATAGACAGTTAAAATTCTAAAAACTCCTCACACTATACATCCTGTGGATAAGAGAATGGACAAGAGGTACACATTGTCAGGCTCTGATACAGAGTTTCTTACACAACAATGCAGCCATGTTGGGGTAGTGCAGGCTGCAGCCTGTGACAAGGCAAATATTCCCTTGGCTCACCCCCGACAAGGACTCCAGGAGGACTGATGCCATGGCAAAGAAACAGTACATGGCAGCATCCTTGGGACTCAGACAGGCAAATATATGGCTATGTTGATAGATATCAGAAATCCAGATGGGATGCTGTTATGGCTCTAGCAAAACAGGTCCCTGGCCAGCTTGCAGGAGCTGGAGCAGGTGGCTGCTGATGGTATTGAGGCATCAAGGTGCAATTCCATGCTGCAGTGGACTCTAATGATGCGTCATCAAGAGTCATGGCTACATCTGTGGCACTTGCAGAATGGCTTGGCTCAGATGTACTAGCCTGTCACAGGATACCCAGACTAAGGCCATGGATTTTCCTGTTGTGGGTAATTCTCTGTTTGGGGAGCAGACAGAGAATTACATAAGAAGAAAATGGATGAGTATAGGACCACCTATAGGAGTGCACAGGCCAAGGAAAGGCAGGCCACTCCTCAAAGGCAGCTTTCCAGGGGCAGGAGCAGGCCTTTTCATGGGCCTTTTTACCAAGCCCAGGCCTCTTCTGCTTATGCCCAGAGGGGGTTCTTTAGAGGGAGAGGCAGACTGGGTACAAGCAGGCCTGCTTCCAACCCTCAGTCCAAAGCCCCTGCCAAGCAGGCACCCACCCTGATGGGGTTGCCAGGGCAGATTCTCAGCTACCTGTAGGGGGCAGGCTGGCTTACTTTGTCCAGGACTGGAAGTCTCTGACATCAGACAAGTGGGTCCTGGAAGTAGTAAGCCAGGGACTGGTTCTCGGCTTCAAAAAATTTCCAAAGATGAGAACCAGATCCCTTCCCCCTGCAAATCCACCAAAGGCACTTGCCCTAGAGGCAGAGGTCTCTTCCCTCCTGGCTCTCAGAGCTGTGGAAAGGGTTGTACTCCAAGTACTTCCTTACCCCAAAAAGGCAGGAGAATGGCGGCCCATCCTGGACCTCAGATATTTAAACAAGCACCTTTTAAAACCAAAATTCAAAATGGTGACTCTGGGAATTATTCTACCCTCTCTAAGGCCAGGGGACTGGCTAGCGTCCCTGGACCTCAAGGATGCCTACTTCCATATTCTCATTAGAAGCTCCCATCCAAAGTACCTCAGGTTCAAGCTGCCCTCAGGCCATTACCAGTTCAGAGCAATGCCCTTTGGCCTCACTTCTGCTCCAAGTGTATTCACAAAATGCCTGGCAGTAGCAGTTGCTTCCCTAAGAAGGCAAAAAATTGCCATCTTCCCCTACCTGGACGACTGGCTCATAGTAGGCCAGTCTCCAGACCAAGTCAAGTTACATCTATAGATAACCCAGCAACTACTCACCTCTCTAGGTTTCCTCCTGAATCTTCCAAAGTCAGTCCTAGAGCCTGTCCAGCTCCTCACCTTCATAGGCGCAGAGCTGAACACAGAGAAAGCCAGAGCCTTCCTTCCTTTGGACAGGGCAAGGACCCTGGTCTCTCTGGCCTCCTCATTCACCCTGCAGGTCTCTCGACCAGCAAGGCATTTTCTACAGCTCCTGGGGCACATGGCTGCTTCTACAGCAGTAGTGCAGGGAGCAAGATTTCAGATGAGGGACATCCAGTTCCATTTGAGAGCCTTCTGGTCTCAAAGGAAAGACCTCTAACCAAATTGATCCCAGTAACTCAGACCCTGATCCAGGCCCTACAGTGGTGGCAGGATCAGAGCAATCTGAGACAAGGGTTCCTTTGCCACTCAGTCTCACTCCTTAATCCTTACTACAGATGCATTCCTCTTGGGGTGGGGAGCTCACAAGGGCGACCTCACTACCCAGGGATTGTGGTCCCCTCAGGAATCTCTGCTCCACATCAACCTGTTGGAACTCAGAGCAGTTTTTCTAGCACTTCAAGTTTTTTCCAAATCTGTTCAGAACAAAGTTGTACAGGTCAGAAAAGACGCCACCACCACAATGTGGTACATCAACAAGCAAGAGGGCACTCTGTCTACGGCCTTGTGCACCAAAGCAATGAAGCTGTGGTCTCTGGCTTACTCCCTGAATACCTCCCTCACGGAAGTTCACCTCCCAGGAAAGGACAATGTCCTGGCAGATGCTCTCACCAGGATTTCCCAGGGCCATCACGAATGGTCACTGGACCCCTGGTCTTGGAGGTGATATCTGCCAGATGGGGCACCCCACAGATGGATCTTTTTGCAGCCCCAGACAATCACCAACTTCCCCTTTTTAGCTGCAGGCCCCCAGTGTTGGGCTCAGTCCCTCTGGATGCCTTAGTTCTCAATTGGGAAGGGAAGTTCCTCTATGCGTTCCCCCTCCTGTTCAAAGTGCTAGTCAAAATCAGATCTCAATCCTGCAAGATGATCCTGATTGCTCCAGATGGGGCCAGACAACCCTGGTATCCACTCCTACTGTCCTTAGCAGTCCATCTTCCCCTGTGTCTTCCCAGGAATCACAACCTGTTAACCTGTGCTCAGGGAAGGGTTTGGTACCCGAACCTCAAATCTCAATCTCAAGGCGTGGCTCTTGAAGAGTTAGAGTCTGCTGATCTACACCTCTCCTAAGGTGTAATGGATATTCTGAAGGCTTCTAGGAAACCTTCCACCAGGGCTACCTATAATTCCAAATAGAAGAGTTTTTCCATATGGTGTTCTGGGAAGCATATTTCCCCAGAATCTGCTGATTTACCCACAGTCCTGGATTATATGGTCCATTTAAATACCTTGGGGCTGAGACCAGATACCCTAAAAGTACATTTGGCAGCTGTGTCTGCCTTTATTTCAGCAGGTAAACCCTCTTCTCTTTCAGCTCATCCTGTATTCTCCAAGTTTTTTTTAAGGGATTGCTTCACACCAACTCTCCATTCAGGGACCGTGCCCCTGCCTGGGATCTTCATGTTTGCATTGCTCATCTTATGCAACCCCCTTTTGAGCCTTTGTCTTCAGCAGAGCTTAAGTACTTGACTTGGAAGACCGTTTCTGGTAGCAATCACTTCTGCCAGACGCATAAGTGAATTACAAGCCTTGTCAGTGGAGTCTGATTTTATCTCCTTTCATAGAGATAAGGTGGTCCTCAGGACTAACAGGAAGTTCTTGCCTAAGGTGGTTTCAGATTTCCACCTTAATCAATCTATATCTCTTCCAGTGTACTTCAATGACCATTCCTCCTCTGAGAGAGGAGGCTGCACAACAGATGTGAAGAGAGCCCTTAGTTACTACATAGAGCATACCAAGGGTCACAGGTTTGACTCCCTCCAACTGTTCCTCACTTATGGTGAGGTTGGTAAAGGGAAACCTGCCACTAAAAGATCCATTCCCAGGTGGATTGTCTCTTGTATCCAATTCTGTTATGAAAAGCTGCATAAGGTCCCACCCTCAGGACTGAGGGCTCACTCTACCAGAGGTACAGCTGCTTCTCTGGCTGCTGCCAGGGACATCCCTATTCTAGAGATATGTCAAGCAGCTACCTGGAAAACAGTTCACACTTTTACCAAGCATTACTCCCTGGACATCCAGGCTAGGAGTGATGCTCGGTTTGGCACAGCTGTGCTTCAGAGCCTATTTCCTAAGTAGGTTCTGACCCTACTCCATGGAGGTACTGCTGTGTCGTCTGCATATGTCATAATATAGCAAGACTTAATGTTTGAAGAAAAAATTACTCACCTTAGTAATGTTTCTTCTAATGGAGTCTTGCTATATTATGACCTCCCCCCCTGCCTGCCCCTCTCAGAACCTCTGTTTTTGGGATGTGGGTGGGCAGTGCAGTGTTGGCACTTAGATGCCCACCTTGTTGTTTTCACCCCTCCTTTTTTGGGGTGACTTGGTGTTGTGTTTTTCATTTTTTGGGTCTCCTGACTTAAGTCTATGTTTTGGGACCAAAAAATGTGTTCTTATGTTTAATAGCCAGTTGGCTAGTGTAGGTTTACAGCTTCCACACAAGACCTCAGTGAGTTTAGCTTGTAAAGATCTGACTGTTTGAGTTTGAAGAACAACAGAGTTTCAACTGAACTCTAGCTCAGCGTTCCATGCCTGGCATGGAAAGTTAACTTTCACCTCCGGAGCAGTTCGAAGGTTGGGACTCACTGCATATGTCATAATATAGCAAGACTCCATTAGAAGAAACAACATTACTAAGGTGAGTAATTTTTTCTTCTGGCACTTCTATTTTTTGTGCCACCTTTTCAGCTGAAAGGATGCTGCTCATTACTCACAATACTTAACATAGCAGGGGCATGTATCAGTGACTGAAGAATTTTTTTTCCAATTAGTTATACTTTTTACACAAGACAGTAATGTAACAATGTGCAACACAATAGAACGCTTCAGTGGGACTGACCATCAATTCTATCAATTAATGTAGATCGGACATAGCAGAAACATTTTATTACCTCCATAGTATGTACTGAGAGAACAAGCAAATGGTAGAATGAGACAAGCAAAGGCAATCATTATGCTGATAGCTGCTCCAATTTACACAGGTATACAGAAAGCAGAAATGTACACCAAACCCTGGAAGGAACTCTGCCACTGACTTTACAACTAAGGTTTGTCAGTCAACTGTGACTTCAGCATGTCTGATCCCCATGAAGGAATTCTACCAATGCAAGACTATGGTACAAGTAATTGCACTGCTTTGCATTAAACTAGATAAAAACAAAAGCAGAGCAAAGTCCAGTTTAAACTGTTGCAAAATACCCTGGTAGTTCTGATATCTCAGGAATCTTGCTCGTACACTTGGGCCCCATCCACACTACGCCGCTCAGACCCCATAACGGACAGAAACCGTTACAGCCGAGGAGAGGTACAGTGTGTCCACACTGCAGCAGTGACCGGTACCGCCAGTCCACACCTCTGAAACCAGGCGACCGTTACCGCGGCACCCAATCCCACAACACAGCTCACGCTGTGGGCCCTGCAGGGGACTGTTACCGCCCATCCACACTACTGCTGGTAATGTTACCGAGGCAGGACCGGTTTCATAATAGTTGTTGAAACCATCTCACATGTGGTTTCAACAACGGCTACGAAAACGCCTTCTGTAACATTACAGGTGTAAACGCAATCTGTTGCAGTAACGGTTTGGGCACTCTAACGTTACGGTGGTGTAGTGGGACAGGGTCTTAGAGTTACTGTAGCTTGCTTGGGGTCATAGTGAGTAAGTGGCTCTGGTGGGACTTTAACCTGAACTTGCTGGATTCTCAAGCCTGTGATCTAACCACCAGACCCTGAAACTATCCATTTGTAATATTTTTAAAGGTGCTTAGTGTTTTAATTAACTCAACTTTTTTGGGTCGGCCCACTGGCGCCGAGGGTTGAGGTGCTGGACGCCACACTGGTGACCTGGGTTCAGGAACAAGCCGGGCTGCCGTGGGAGAACTAGCGTCCCGGGGACTGCTCTCTTCCCTGAGGAGGGTTGGGGAGACTACCACTCAAGGAGTGTGCTCTGACGGAGGCTGGATGTGGCTGAAAGTAGTGTTGTGGCGTATGCCAGTGGGGTGGAGCTGCGGCAGTACGTTGCCTTGGCAGCCAGCTCCACAGGAGCATAACTAAGAAAGAACCCCCCTCCTCCCTCCTATAGGCAAAAGTGCCTCCCACCCATGAACCACACTCTTGTAGTCAGCCGCATGCACCATAATCCTGTCTCTCCCCAGCCTGGTGCTGCAACCAATAGAAAGAGCACCCTGGGTGAGGTGGCCCTTCCTTGGAGGATGCGTGGCATTGGGAGGAAGAGCGAGGAGAGCTCGGGACACGCAAGAAGGTAGAGTCTATGGTGTTGGGCAGTCACTGGAGAGAGTTCGGTGGGACATAAGGAGAGGATGCAAAAACAGAATTCAGAAAAAAAACTCCCCTTTTTGGAATCCATAAAGATGGACACAGAGCCTGAAACAAGATGAGACAACATGAATTGGTAACTACAGCAGTACAGTGGCTTGTTCTGTGTGACAAATATGTCTCAGCACTGGCACCAGAACCAGCATGGCAGGCAGCACAGGAACCAGACCAAACAGTTCCCAACACCGGGCTGAAGCACACCAGGGGAGACACTGGCATTGTGTTTGGAAATAGGCTTAGGTTAGTGCCATTACTGTTGTCCCTGAGCCCTAGGCCAGTGCCCTCATCCTACCCCAGGACATGAGATAAAGGGAGAAAATGACAGCTACCTTAGGCTCTGGTTCAGAGTCCACTCCCAAACCCACTCCTCCTCTGGCACTGCAAATGGTGCCAGACAGAGACCAGGCCTCCTGACTGGCAGAGTTCCACTCTCCAGTACATCTGGGGGAGCCAGGGCAACACCACGCAACACGAAGGTACCCACCAGTGTAGACAGAGTGTATAGCTTTAGCCTCACCACCAGGAGCATTCACTGTCCAGGACAGAGGGACTGAGAAGGGTGCTCAGTTGACCCCTCAGAAGGAGTCAACTTTATCAGAGCCCACAAGACCTCCAATGTCTTGGCAAGGTGGGCACAAGGAGAATCCTGGTCTTCCTTGCTACGAGAGGTACTGGGAAGGGGACCAAGGCAAAGGCCCAGAGATCTAACCTTGGCATTGCAAGTGTGATACATGCCTCCAAAAGTGTGTGTGTGGTTGGGGGGGAATGACCCCATTGTTAACACTTGAATTTAAGGACACACTTGTTCATGGAAAAGCAGGTGTCACACCGGTCCATGTCATGGTCAGGGCCAAGGCTATGAGAGGGCCACCACATGAGCAGCGACTCATGGAGAAACTTCTCTTTTGCCTCTTCAAACTCAGAATCTGGACGAACAAAACAAAAAAGAAGAAAAAACTCAAATTGGTGCCAAACTGATAAAAATAGGAGCCAAAAACAAAGAAAACTATACCAAATTCTGCACTGAGTAAGCTTTCAGCATCGAAATGAGCAAGATAGTGGTTGGTGAACCAAGGAGAGCTTTTGCTGATGCAGTCTAGCCTCATCTGCTCTCGGTGCACACTCTATGGTGGGAGAGACCACATTGAGGAAGGGAGGAAGGGGGCCAACATCAGATACTGGCTGGCTCACGTGCACGTCAGTACACTGACCTCATGGGTGATGCCAGCACCGTTGGTCCGCTCCAAACTGCAAAAGACTTTGCTCCCGCAGGGTTCTAGCACCTCCATCTAAGACCCATTAGTGTGAATGAGTGAAGATTTATTTTATTCTTTTTTGGTAACTGGGTAAGGCCCACTAGGCACAAATGCCGGTTTTCAGGAGCAACCTGGGAGCTCTGTGATGCCAACAATTCTCATCCCTAGTTTTGTTAAACTGTTTAATCATAATGGGTGTGCAGAAGAACCACACCACCGCCTTTGAGCAGAATTCACACCAGGATGGGTATGAGTCAACCTTCCAGCCTGGTTGCAAGAACTTTTCACAGTACTGCGGTGGGGGTGATCACCAAACCAATCTCCCGCTCCCACTGAAGCTTAACCTGATCTACTAGACAAAACCTTTTCCTAGCAGTATTTTATACCATTCTCAAAAGATAATGTGATTATGTAGCCAAAGTGACACCCCAGTAAAATAATTTTTCTGACAGTTTTCAATTTCTGTGAAGTATGGCAAAGGGGTACTTAGTGTTGCACTTGCAAATAATCAACAAATTCAGACCTGTGTAGTGCAAATTATTGCTAAGTCTCAAACTTCTGACCGAGTCCTGTGCTATGCATTGAGAAAATCTGGTGAGTCCTTTCCTTTCCCATATCACAATCTAAAGAGCCTGTTACTGTGGGCAGGAGTAGAACTGTTTACCAGATCACTGATAGGGGTCCCAGCGTACAGGACAGAGACAGCTTTCTTCAGAATGGTATAAGGGAATGCAATATGACATACCCAAGAGTTGGATGTTTTGCATTTGAGGACCAATGGGTTGTTGTAGAGGGGACCACCAGCAAAAGCCAACCCAACTTCCTTCATATTCTCCTTGCTATACTGGAAGGACATGCAATTTGCCCACTTCATCAATGCAGAAGCTTGGGATGCCAGATAATGCAACCTTGCATCTGCTTGCAGCCAGTCTTTTCTCTCAGTGTAGACAGGATGCTTTTGCACATGTGAGGACTATTCTAAAAAAAAAAAGAACAGAAGAGATATCTTAAGGTTTTGGACCAAAAGCTTGGAACAGAAACAAACATCTGGTAATAACTTTATTTAGAATGTACTGACCCGACCAATCAGGAGTAAGATGAGAACCTTCCATGTCACCAGATCTGCTTGTAAAGCTGAGTATAAAGGAATGTCATTAATGGTAAATAGTCTGGAAATGTAAGATGTGACCTGCTCCCCCAAGTATCAAATTGGCCTTTTTCCTGCCCATAAAAAGGAAGGAGGATGATTAAAGAAGTTCTCATTTCAAATTACCATTTTTCTGATGCACTTGGGTTTCAAGGCTGTTTACTGGCACTAGTACATTATACCACTATATTTAGGGATGTGTGGTGACTTCAATGTTGAACTCCAAATTTTGCACTTTAATAAACTTTGGGACCATTCAACAGATTTGCATGAAAGTTTGCATGCACAGTCTCGTGGGGTACATCTCTTGACTTGCCAAGTTTTGTTCTGGTTGGATGTGCAGATTGAAAGATACAGATAGTGGAAGAATTCAGTTTTTGAGGATTTTTTTTTTTACCATTGGTTAGAATGCATTTTCTGTCAACTTGACTAGCGCCCAAACAGTTTAGAATTTTGGTCTGAAATTTTCTGTGTACAAAGGGGATGGTCCACAGATGTGCCTTTTGCTTGTTCAGTGAAAAAATATCAATCTGTTCCAGAGTCATTTAATTTTCAAATTTTGAATACTTGGTTCTCAGCATGCTCAGTAAGTACCAAAAAATAGCTGTATGAAACAAAAATGATTTTTTCGTATTGACATCATCCTTTTTCATCAGGGGAAGACAATTTCTTCATTTGGCTGCCATCTTGTTTTCCCTTTCTCCCTAAAAATGTTAAATTTCAAAAACCACAACAATGACATTCTGGGGAAAAACCAAGAAATGTAGCTTGTTTATCTAGGATGGTCCACCACTGGACAGCGTCCCATATCTTCTGGGTCACAGTGATCAGCTGGTCAAAGTGACCATGGTGCAGAGTCCACTGGGCGGCTGGAGGGGGAAACACGTGCCACCTCGCCCAACAGACCTCGAAGGTGCACACCACCATGTAACCGAGAAGGCACAGAATGTCCAGGGCAGGGCGCAATTTCTGGACCAGAAATGATTGGGCAAAAGAGGAGAGAACCTCCGCCCTGTCCGTCGGGAGACAAGCTCTGGCTTTTTTTTTTTTTTTCATCTTTATCCTCCTTCCCTACCCCCGGTGCCCCCTCCTTCCATCCGCTCATGTCCCCCGACACCTACCTTAGGGATCTGCCCCTAGAGTGCCCGTCCTCCTCTCTGGCACATTGGGGTCTGTCCTTGTAGGTGGTCCAGAGTGAACTTAGGGCAGACTTCATCTAGGGCAGCCGGAGGTGTTCCGTTTTTTCTCACCGCCCCGCCTGTGCCCCTGGGGCGCCGATGCGCTTGGGGCGTATGTCCCAGTGGCTGCGATGCGCGCCGCCAGCCCTCATCGCACGGCGTCCCCCTCCCAGCTCCGGCAGCGAAGCCGCCTCCATCCCTTCCTACTGTCGGTGCTTCCACTGGCTATGGAAGGATGCAGAACATAAGCGTTCTTGGTCACCACCCTGAGGAGGAGAGCATCCGTTGGGGCCTTCGATCCTCCCTCCCCACCCGACCCCGGCTGCCGAGTCCATTCCCGAACCTGGGCGCCCGGCGTGAGCGAGGTGTGCGTCTTAGCGCCTCAACCCTCAGCGCCACCGGGCCGGCCAAGCTCTGGCTTGATGAGTGTCAAGCTCTGCCCCAATGAAGCACATCACCTGAGAAGGCACGAGCTCCAACTTGGGAGCAGGTCTGGAGGGCCAGGTCCCTGGACCTCTCCACCTCCTGCTGGGTGGAACATGCTAAGAGCCAATCATCGAGGTGGGGTAAATTCTCCCCCCCCGACACCTGAGGTGGGCTCCCACCACTGTAATGCATTTGTTGAAGACCGTGGGGCTGATAAGAGGCCTAATGGCATGGCTCGGAACTCATATAGGGTTCCCTCTGCTTGGAAGCGGAGGAGACACTGGTGGGACGGACGGATTGGGACACAAAAAATACGCGTCCTGGAGATCCAGTGATTAGAACCACATGTTTTGCTCCAGGGATGGTATGATCGGGGACAGAGTTACCATCCGGAAGATGCGTGGCCTGAGATACTGATTCAGGTCGTGCAGATCTAGAATGGGGTGCCAGCCCCCAGTCCACTTCGCAACCAGGAAGTACCTGGAAACAAACCCTGGGTCTGGTGAAGATCTGCCACTTGAGCTACTGCCTCAAAGAGGAGCTGAGCAATGTCGTCTCAGAGAGCTGACCAAGTGTGGGCGGACAGTCTTTCCTCCCGTGGGGTGCAGGTTCGGCTTGGAGATTACTGCTTGAATTCCAGAGGCAGCCCCTGGCCTACCACTTCTAAAACCCACATGTCCATGGCAACAGCAGACCAGGCAGAAAGGAAGTGACAGAGGCAGCCCCCCACGGGGGGACCCAGAGCTGGCATGACAGGAGTAGGGGTGGCAGCCCCCACCCTGTCACTGGACATGCTTGGAGGCAGAGGGTCCAGGGCCTGAAACTCGGCCTCCCTTACAGGCCCGGGCTTGGGCCAGGGGTGCCAAGCTTGAGCCTGCTGCTGCTTACCTCCATAAAACAAGGGCTGCTGGGCCGCAGGGGAAGAGTGCTGAAAAGGCTTCTGCTGCTGCTTCTTGGAACCAGAAAAACAGTTGAAGTAGCATCCAAGGTGGTGTTGGACTGCTCAATGTGCAGAAGATGACCAGCCTCACCTGGGCTGAAGAGATTGGTGTCCAGGAAAGGCACATCAGCTAGTTTGTGCAGAGTATCCACTGGCAAGGAGGAGAGTCTCAGCCAAGCCCTGCGGCGGGAGGCAACTGCAGCTGCCAACAAACGGGCACATGAATCCCAAATGTCCAGAGCCATCTGGAGCTGTTTAGCAACAGTGCAGCCATGGTCCTGAACCTGCTTGACCGTGGTCTGCACATCCACCTGGAGATGTGGGAAGACTTCATCCAAAGAACCAAGAAGAGCATGGAGAAGTGTGCCATGACGACAGCTGAGCTTGCCTGACAGAGGCCCAAAGACGAGGCTGCATAGACCTTCCGAGCATAGTGGTCCAAATATTTGGATTCCTTCTCAGGAGGTCTATCAGTATCGGTAGAACTACCAGTACACCTGAATACAGAGGCAGTCACACGTCTCTCAGCTGAAGGGTGCTCTGTGAACCCCGCAAGGGACTCCATGAGCACCGCATACTTGTGGGCCATACTGGCAGACTGAGCTGGATAAGAAGCACGGTGCTGCCAAAGTTCTAAGGCAGGCCCACAATGGCCTTGGCCACAGTAAAGGTTTCAGTCAGTGTATCCCTTCTCTTGAGGATGTCGGTGAGAGGGTACTCCGCCTTTTTCTGGATAGGTTCCAGGGGCATTCCTATGGACTCAGATGAGGCGGAGAATGCCCTGAAAGGACACAGGACCTTCGTCCGTCTCTAGTCCACCAGCCAATTCATCATCCCCTGGATGAGAATGAAGACCGGTTTCATCTGAATCAGAGGTATCCGGGTACAGTGGTCGACTGCCCGGATCACCTTCAACCCGCTGGGGGCAGTCCGGGGTGACAGTGACCGAAAGACGCCAGGGGAGCCTGGTGTCCGGCCTAGCTTCCTTAGAAGGAGCCCCTCCCACTGGCTGCTTGGGCGGCGGTTCCACCACAATCGGTGGAGAGACCAGTTTTGGCCCAACTGGGGGTTTTGCCAGCTCCACGGGTACAGGAACCAACTTTATCGGTTCCAAAGGAGTCTGCTTCAGCCTGGCAAGTGGAAGCCAAGTAATGGCTTGGGTAGGAGCTAGGGAAGGCTTGTGCCTGGTCAAAATCAGCTGTTGCCACATGAGGTCGTCGTAGCACCGGAGCTTCTGAGGGAGCCTCTCCTCATCCATGGTGGATGAGGATGACTGATGGTAGTGCCTTAGAGCGCTTATGGCCCTTCTTCGGCTTATTGGTTGAGGGAGTCCAAGACCTTGATTGAGATCGGGCAGGCTGACTCAGTCACTCGGGAGAGGCTGGTGGGACCGATGACTTCCTGGAGTCAGACCACTTCCTCAACAGGATTTCCGGCAAGCTGGGTCTCCTCGGGGGAAAACAAGGACCGGTGTCTGAGCAAGACAGTCATTGACCGGAGTCTGCAACAAGGGTCGACTGGGTTGAGAATAATGTCATCATCGACCGACACTTCGGTGGACTGGTCAGTCGGCAGGGCAGAGAGGTTGTCGACCAAAGAAACATTTTCGTCCAAGGCTGAAAAAGCCGGTTCCTGGGAACGAGATCTCTCCCGATCCCAAGAATGTCTCAGTCAAGACGAAAACAATCCCGGGTCCCTCTCCCTTTTACAGGAGCAATAGAAGTGTGTGCCCACTGGGCCCTCACCCTTAGTAGGGAGAGACTGGCACAACTCTTGGAAGGAACCTAAGAAAATGGAACCCACATTGAGTGGAACGAAGAAGCTTTGTGAGGAAGATGCAGCGGCATGAGCCGCCTCCTCCTCTAAGGCCTGCATGTGCTCCAATTGCTCGGCGGATCCCGCAGCCATGGAAACCACCAACTGGGCCTCCTTGGATTTCACTGGTGGGTTCCGTTTTTCAGGTCTCCCCAGCTTGAGGTATGCGAGATGATAGTCGAGGACGTTAGGTTGGAACGTGAGGCAAAACTTGCATGTCGTGGTGTCATGGCAGACACCCAGACACTAAACACATGCAGCATGCAGGTCAGTGCACGACATCATCTGGCCACACTGGCACCAGAGAAATCTGGGGGTAGACTTGTCTTCCATGATCGAGAGATAGCAATTGCAATCGCTAATGCAAACAAGGCGAATTTTCAGAATAACCGTAGGTTTGAAGCCAGGGCCTACAAAATGCGGGAGCACTAAGGAGGCAACCTGAATCTTCCAGTGGAAAGCAAGATCTGGCATCATAGGGCAGAGTTGATGGTTATACCACCCGGGTGGGTGGGAGGAGCCAGCTTAAAGACTTTCCGGCTGTCTGAAAGGGACACTACCAAGTGTAGATTAACAACGTATCCACGACCCTATAACACAAGTGCCATTCTTAACTATGTAGTCAGCAGACATTGCTTGCCGTATTTCCACAGTCACAGGCAATGAACACAAAAACCAGAAAATGCAAATCCTGTGCAAAATGCTTCCAAAATGATACCAGCTGCTGGCCCAGTGGCGCTAAGGGCGGAGGCACTGGACGCCTTACCTCAAGCCATGCCGGTGACCTGGGTTTGGAAGTGACCTTGGGTTATCAGGGAGCCAGCATTGGGGAAGGGAGAAGGACTGAGCCGTTTAACGTCAGCTCTCTTCTCCCAGGGAGATGGTCGCCCCTCCATAGTTCCGCTGTTGAGAGAAGGTCCGGTGATGGCGCAGAGGCATGAGGAGGTGACGCAAAGGGGTCTCGCAGTGCGATGTGCACGTGCCTCTACACATGCATGTCTGCACCGAGACAAGGGGATGGGAATGGGGTGAAAAAACTTTAAAAGCCCTATAAACTAAGTACGGAAAAAATAAGATACCAGCTATAGCAAAAACTGGCTGTTGCCAAAAGGGTTTCACAACAGCCTGTTAGTCATTGACATAGCTAGTATAATTTCAGATGCATGTTGCACGTAGTTCTCATTTTCTCTGTGATAATTGCCTGCGACTGGAAATTTGATTACGGCAAGCGCTATTCACTGAATACATGAGCTAAGAATGGCATGTGTTTCCAGCGTGGCTTCCTTCCTCCACCGAAGTTTTTAGTATTTTGGGAACAGTTCATATGCATGGACTGGCCTACCTATCTACTGTGTTCCGTCAGTACTGCGACACCCCTCCACATGCACACACACACACACACACACACACACACACACACACACACACACACACACACACACACACACACACACTCCAAAACCATGTGTGTTATGAGCCCGATGTCCTATTAATACACAGAAATTAAAATGGCTGTAACAAAGTCCGAGTAATCTTACAAGAAAAGAAAGATACAGTACATCTCTGATTATCTAAATTGCTTGGGAGACATCTGATCGGTTCAGATAATTGGGAGTTCTTGATATTGGGGTCTCATTTTCAAAAAACAACATGACCGACATCTTTAATGCAACTTGCATGCAACAAACAGTGGTTTATTTGACTGGTTTTATCAAGTGCCAGCCAGCAAATAAAAAAAAAAAGCCAAAAATTCAATGCCTGCAAAACTGAAAACTGAAAGCTGAAAGTTCAGTGCCTTTACTCTTTGCCTACACTATCTGACCAACTGCCGCATTTGTTACGATCTCCCATAACCAGTCCTGTGATCAGAGTGCTAAAGGATCTTGTAACATGGCATAGAAAATGACACGGAAATGGAGAGATGAGATTGGTCTAAACGCATCAGCTGACAAAAAAACGAGCGGTGATTAATCCACCAGTAGAGCCCGCTAGTGGCCTACCACAAGTAGGCCACACAGAGCAGCACTGGGAGGGCAATGAAGAGGTTAGAGATGCAATCATAAGGTAGAGCCCGGCATTGGGATCGTGCAAAAGCACAACACAAACTACTACGTGCTGTCATGTGTATCAGTGTGTGTGTGCCTGTAGGTGGGGATCGTAAACGAATGCAATAGTCCGAACACCACGAGAAGCTCATTTACCAAAACCCGAATTACTACACACATCCAAACACCACACCAAGCGACACAAAAACACAGTGACTGAAACCATCCCCTTTGTCCCCACATCTATTTCTGTATGTCATGTACAAGTCTGGAGAAACTGGGAGAGATACCCTGCGACACAATCACAGCTGAGTATATCAATATGTAGTGCTGTCACTATCTATGCAAAGAAATCACCCACAGTACATTGCTGCTCTACAGCATCGGGATGTCACGGTGAAGGCGTAAGCATTCAAATGGTCGCTACCAATTACTTATTTGTACCGTAGTTTTTCTCACACTGGTAGTAGTAGTCTCGTGCTCAGAACTGTAAAAAAAAAAAACAGACACTATGTAAATAAATGTCTATCGGGATGCGTGAACGCGCACGGTCTCGCATCATGTCACTATCCTATACGGAAACAAGCGGTACATACCTTGGCATCCAGCAATAGTACTGTCATTTAACGTTTGTCTACTGCGATGTGAAATACTGGCAGCACAATATTCCCGTCGCACGTGCCATGTTACAAGTGCATTAATCACCTCCAGCATTGGGCTCTACCGGGGATTAATGCCCGCTGGGTGGTTGGAAGCACCCGGCCTTCGACCCTTGTGCACCAACTCCACCCCCCCCCAAAGCCAGGCATTAATCCAACGTAGAGCCCTCCTCTGTCTGTGATTAATGCTTACTTGTGGACAGCATGGCTTGATCAAGTGTACCCGATCTGTTTGTACAGTATAGTCAGTGGTCCAACTCTGTAGCATTTTTTTTTTTAACTTTATTTTATTAATTTTTTTAAGTAAAACACTGAACAAATCAGTAATACATACAGGAATAGATCTCAGATAAACATTACAGTATCTTGTTAGCACCCAGATTTAGTGATCCATTGCATTAGGTACAGCATATGGGGTAAACATAAAGGAGTAATCCTCAAGATTATTATTACAGATATGCTCACCAAGCCATGACCAGTGGAACAATACCTGCATTTAAAATAACCAAGATACATCTGATGTACCAATACTTCAGTTACTGATTCCACTTAGCAATTCCTGTATTTGAGGGGGAAAAAATATTTTGCCATCATTGCCCCAGATTCCCTGCAATGTCTGCCTTTTAATCATATTTAGTAAGCTGGATCAAGTCACTATTTCAGTATACGCATTAAACTTGAAAAAAAAAAAAAAATCACATTCTAAGGCTATGAACTGCATCTCTTCTAGTATATTGAAAGCAAGAAACGTTTCCCGCCATTTGGAATACAGCAAGTTTCAAAGTTGCCATTAAGGCAGAGAAAGATGTAGTCTGGCAAGTACTTTAATTTAATAGGTAGAGACACCCATAAGGAGATTATTTTTATTAAAAATAGTAAAGCTGTAATCATTTGAACTGCTTCAACTTTGAAACAGTGAACCTTTTAAACAAACAATACAAATAGTGCAATATCAAGCTTCTTATAAGACCATTCCCAGATCAAGGATTTAAGATTACAGTCGCAGGTTCATACTGCAGTTAAGCAAATTATAGAAGTCAGAGATTCCGTCTTTAGTCCGGGGTAGTAGCTTGCAATAGGGACTAATGCAGCAAAATTAGTGTCACCTTATGATTCAGTCTCAATCAGGCTCCTCATCTCGCAAGTCCGGTGCCATGGCTCAGAATTTAGCAGCTATTTTGTCCACTCTTTCTGGCTTCTTTGGGGTCCGTGAATTGGAAGGATTTTCCCCCGTAAATTATGTGGAGTCTCGCTGGTCCAAGAAGTGAGTGGACCACCCCCAAAGCTCTCAATTGCTGCCTTAGGGGATCAAACAACTTTCTGCGATTTTTGGTCGCATATGACCAGTCCGGAAACAACTGAATGTCAGCACCCTCATATTGAAGTGGGTGATAGAGTCTAGCCCAATTCAGCAGTCAGTCCCTCACTTCCATGCCTGCTGTTATCAGGATAGTGTGCGGAGTTTCCAGGTTCAGTTGGCGCATTCTAAAGTTCAACCGGTAAGCCTTTATGTCTGTAAAATCAACCTCCACATCTTCTGGTAATGATTCAGTGAGCGAGTGCCTCAGGAAAGGTAGTAAATTCTCTCCCTCTGTACCTTGAGGTAAACCTACCAGCTGAATATTTGTAGTGCGGGCTGAATTCTCCAATGTTTCCAGACGGGTCCAGAGTTGGGAGTTTAGTATTTTCCATTGTAAGCTGTGCCACCGCTGCCTGGGTTCTTACAGTGCACTCCTCAGTTTCTTTAGCAGTGGTAAATGCGGTCTCGATTTTAGTGTCCTGCATACAAAGACAGTCCAATACATTTTCCACCTTTTTATCAATGTCGCCTACTGCCTTTAGAATCCTTTCCCAAGGTGGTGGCTCCATGGTAGTACTGGCCTGGCTCAGGCCTGGTTGCTGCATGGGCAGCTAAGTAGATGGTGTAGATTTTAAACTGTCTACCCACTGCTCCCTTTGTATGCTCCATTGTAGAGTTTGGTAGCTATCTGTTGTATAGGATCTGCTGGATAAAAATTTGCTGTAATCTCCAGTTCAGTATTTCAATTTTTAAAGTTTAATAGGCAAAGAGTCAATTTTGCTGGAGCTGATGCAAATCCCGACCTGTCTGGTGCTCGGCTCTCTAGTGCCCCCATTCAGTATCATTTTGGCCACATCTAGAGTAGAGAGCAAACGCCACTATCCAATATCTGTTCATCATGCTACCAGTAGTCTGTAGTCCTGCCTTATCCTGATGCAGCTCCCCCGCAGTGCAGCATACAAAGCACATTTATGAAGCCCCAAATAGCAAAACGTACAGTTCTGAAAGAAGTTTAGCAGCTGCCTCCCAAAAACAGCGAGTTCCTCCCATCACAGAGATCGTGCTGAGAAGTGCTGTGGAGAACACTGCCTGCTAACCATGCCACCCAGTAGTACAGTGCCCCTTAGCAAAACCACTGCATGGCAGAATGGTGTAGTACATGTAGAATATGTAGTGTAGTATAATATAGAAATGTACAGTATATGCAGAATGAACAGAAAATTTTGGGTGACAAGGGTTAGGTTAGTCTGTCTTCAGATGGCCTTAACATTTGCTGCACACTTGATCAATTTCTTGGACAAATCAACAGAAGATAGTTTAAGCAATGCACAATTTAATGCTTTAAATACTCATGTATTTAAAATTCATACGAAATGCACCTATGTGGAAAATCCCCTCACATCAGAGCAGGATAGCAGTACAGGCAATCGGCTGTTCTGTTCATGGCTGACCTGAACTGTAGCTGAGAAGTCATCACTAACGCTTGCGGTATTCACTAAAGCAGTTTGCTAACAAATGTTCAAAAATGTCAGGAGAAATGTTTCAATGTAAGACACTAACAGTATGAGTGGGCTGTCCCAGTTTCCCTGGGGTCTAGTTGACCCCCCCAACCTTCCGATCTCAGTTTTCATTGTTTGCACTGAAACAATGAAAACCGTCCCTCGCTCTGTTTTCTATAACCTGTAAAGATAAGGTCCCTCGCCAATCTGACACCCTCCCACCTACCTCCCCACTCACCAGCCACCCCACACCCACACCTACTTTCACTCATCTGAACAGGTCACAGAGGAAGAGACACCCTCCAATGGAAGACACGTCTTGCTGCTGGAAATGCTGACTGCTATATGAGAAAGAAAAGTAAGTGCAGTTCAATGCATTTCAATGGGATTTTCAACTCTGGTACATAACTAATTTTTCAAGATTTTCACACAAAATGTTTTAACATGCCCTTTTAGATACTCCATCTCATGAACAATGTTGGTGTCATACTGCAAATCCTGACTGAAAAGCCATGTCATGGTCGTTTGGCGAAATCACCTTTTGGAAGGGATTTCAACATTTTCACTGTACTTGTTCATAGAAACAGAAACATAGAATTTGACAGCAGATAAGGACCACTTGGCCCACCCAGTCTGCCCATTTCCCTACCTAATGGATAAGCTGCAGATCCTAGTTAACCAGCAGCCTACTTCTTCCTACCCCAACCCCCTAGAATTGCCTTATGACTGTCCCATGCATGCTTGAATTCCACCACTGTTTTTGACTCCACAACCTCCTCCAGAAGCCGATCCATGCATCCACAACCTCTCTGAAAAAAATACTTCCTTAAATTACCTCTGAGCCCCCATCTTCAAATTGTGACCCCTTGTTCTTGCACACCTCTTTTTGAAAGATGCTACCCTCTTGGACTTTGTTGATTCTCTTGAGGTAAAATTTGGGTTCAAATATGCTAAAACAGCAAACTTGTGCACATCTCTTCACATTTCGCTATGTTCGCTCATTACTCTGATTCGCAATATTTTAACCCCAAATTATCAACATAGCCATTTCTTTTTACCACCTCATTAATGTGACAGCTGTCATTTTTCAAATATTGCCCAAAATGTCTTTTCATGCCCCTACACTGCAGTGGCGCGGAATGAGATTTTGGTGGAGATTTCACAATATTTACTACCAGGTTGATTAGGTGGGGTAGCAGGAAGGCTATCTTTACAATTTGGTTGCTGTTGTCCAACAAATGGAAGCGCAGGACCTGGAGGGCCTTTTACTTCCTCATAAACATACATACATGCATCTATGGAGGGATGGGAGCTCAGGGCCCTCTTTGCCCAGTGCTCCGTCAAATAAGGATACTATTACAGTATCTCAGGCAGTATGGGAGCACTGGGCCCGGAGGGCCCTGCGCTCCAACAGGAAAATAAGGATACCATTATACTTTCTCCAAAAGTACAGAAACTCTGCAAAAAAAAAACTTTAATGCAACATTTAGGGTTCAGGCCACAAAGACAAAAGTAAAGAAATGTGGCTTTAGAGTTTCCAACACTAAAATCCCACCACCCCTAAAGCAAATCAGGAGTGGAGTCTCCCTAGGGGTTGTCGACCATAAAGCTAGCCCCTTTAGGTGTGTGTTTGTGGAGTGTATAGAATGGGGTGAGCTTTAGGGTTGATAATCCCTAGGAAGACTGTCGCAAACGCACTCCGCAGGTCAGGACCTCTGCTCCCACAGTGCCAACCCCAGAGTGCAATAGTGTGAACAGGTAACTGACAGGGTAACCCTCCTGTCTGCTTTGGGTCCAAATCACATTCTAGCCTTGAGTTCTAGAGAGATACAAACTGTGAACCTTATGGTAGCATATCCAATTAACAGACTGATACGTACCCTCTTCAGGGGATGCGGTACGATCCTTCACCCAGGGGCACCCAGCCAGGTTTTCTAAAATGTATCCTTAGAACTCTATAAAAAACCTAGGTATTTCTTACCTTTTAAGCAAGTTCAGTAACACAATCAAGCCCTTAGCTGTCAGCCTTAAATACAGGTTCAGCAATCACATGTAAAACAGAAGAGCACAGGCAGTATTTTAAAGAAAATATTGTCTACTAGAAAACATGGTAAAACAGGTGAAATGAAGTACAGAACAAATTATCACAAATCTCAGTCATCTACAAATAAAAAGGAAATTTACAGAATTCAAACTCCTACCACAAACACTTAATTCTGCACCAAGTGTTTCCTTTCTAAATGCTTTCCAAGTCAGAGAACGATCTGAGTCTAGAATCATACCACATTTCTCAGATACCATGATTCATTTTAACTATCTTTCCCCACCCCTTTTGGTGAGTCAGCTAGCTCCTCCCTTAGAGTTCATTTTAATGATTTCTACAAGGAAGTATTTTAATTAATGTGAAAATCAGAAAAAAAGCAATTTCCTACATATGACAGTCTTTAAATCAAACATTTCTCTGAGGTTTGCATCCCCACAATCTGTCACTAAAGTGAGAGAAAGACGAAGGAAATAAGCCAAATTACGTCCTTTCCTGGTGTCAAAATTCCATGCTCCACAACCAACATCAAAGCAGCAGCAGTTGATAAGGGGCCACAAACTATCCCTCTGGACGGAAAGCATTAAGTGTTTCCCTGGTCAGTTCAATGACATCCTCACTGACACCCTGAAGGTTAAAAGCCAAACTGCTAACAACTTCATACACAGACCATTGATTTAAAATATAAATATTATACAATAACCATAAGCAGATGGCAGAGCACCACAGACTTCACCCCCGATTTGCTTTAGGGGTGGTGGGGTTTTAGTGTTGGAAACCCTAAAGCCACATTTCCTTACTTTTGTTGCTGTGGCCTGAACCCTGAGTGTTGCAGTAACACAACTGTTTGCAAAGAATTATTAAATACATGGACGCTGGGGCAGACTATGAAAGCATCATGGAGTAAACATTTTAGATGTGTTAACTACATAGAATTTGATGGCAAATAAGGACCGCTTGGCCCACCTAGTCTGCCCATTTCCCTACCTGATGGATAAGCTGCAGATTCTAGTTAACCAACAGCTTACTTCCTCCTACCCCCCCCCACTAGAATTGCTTTGTCTATCCCATGCATTGTTTAATTCTCCCATGTCTAAAATATGTTATCCAACAAGAAATGACATTTTAGATGTCAGCCTCAGAAGGCATAGGTGTTAAAACTGGCAAGACTGGAGCACCACCTGCACATGGTCATCACAACCTGGTTATGACTGATTTCAGTTATACTGAAAAGGTAATACTATACTATCCCTCTACAACAGGGCAGACGAATTGGCCTTAAGGACAGACCTAGAAACTGCAGATTGGGAAACTATTTGTAAATAAAAGGAACAATCACGTACTCACTGTAACAGTAAATCTGTGAGTGAATCTCTCATCAGGCCACACCTATGGAACTTATAGCCATCAGGCACTAGGACCACATGAAAACTTTTGCAAGTAGTCCACCAGGAGCCACCCACGGCAACATCAGATGTCGGCTACTACATAAGTGTGAGTGGCCCCTTACCTCTTCTGGTTCCATACAGGGAGGCCCTCCAAGCATCATCTCTGGCAGGGAACTGTAGAGAACTTATAGCTCTACCAACCAGGTGAGGCAGAGAACAGCAGGTAGATCCTCATGAAGTAGAAGACCGCACTCAGTCTCAAGATCCTACAGTGGGAACAAGGGTGGGATGGCATGGCCTGATGTAAGAGAACCTCTCAAAGATCTATTGTTACAGTGAGTACATAACTGTTCTATCTTCTTAGAGGATGTCTCTCATCAGGTCACACTTATAGAACGAGCACCAAGCAGTACTGACCATTAAACAGTCTAGGTGGATGGAACCCACAAGCCTAAGAAAGCAGGCCTTGAAGAACAGCTAGGCCAAAGCCAGCCCTTTTGCGAGAGACATTGTCTAGACTGTAATGTTTAATTAAGATGTGGACAGTACTCCAGGTGGCAGTTCAGATTTCTGCAGGAGACACTTTTCTGAAACATGCAGATGTGGCCATGCCTTTAGTGAAATGACCACGAACAACTCCAGTAAGTTCCTTACCATACTTCCTATAGAAAAAGTAATACAGTTTGCTAACCATTTAGACAGGCATCGTTTAGAAACTTGAGCACCCTTTTTCCCCATGGATGAATTAAACAAAAAGCTGCAAGGACTTCGGTGCAGTGGATATTAGTACCAGAGTGTTCTGTTTACATCTAAAGTAAGGAGCAATGCTTCCCCTGGATTGGCATGCTCAGAAAAATAAACTGGCAGGTGAATGATTTGATTTAAAGTACAGTCAGACACAATCCTTTGGCGAAAACTTAGGATTAGTACCCAAAAACACCCTGTCTTTGTGGAAAATCAAATAAGGAGACTCATATTACAGCCTGTAACTCTGAAATCCTTTGAGCAGAAGTAATGGTAACCAAAAATGATGCTTTCCAAGAAAGAAAACACAAGTCACAAGTCGTGGCTGGCTCAAATGGAGCCAAAAGTACATTTTTCCAAAGCAAAATTCAGGTCCCAAGCTGGATTGTGATGAAAAGTTTCAAGTGCAGACTGCCTCCCAAGAACATACAGGCCATGCCCAGCTGGGAAACCACACGGCCCTCAGTAGGCACATGGAAAGCTGACATGGGAGCCGAGTACACTTTAATAGAGGAATACTGCAGGCCTGCATATGACAAGGACAGCAGATACTCTAGAACCCAATTAATGGGACAGGTAAACGGATCCAAATAAGCAACCCACAAAGCAAACCGCTTCCACTTCATGGATTAAGTGGCCCTGGTGGAAGGTTTTCTGGCAGCCACCAGAACATCTGCCACCTGTTGGGAAACCCCAAATCTAGCAATGGCTATGTTATCAGTAGACATGCATAAAGATAGTGATCTGATGTCCAGATGGACCAGAGCTTCCTGTTCCTGTGACAATGGGCCCTGGCATAAGGGCAGGGGTACTGATGGTTCCACTTCTAGCTGTTGCAGTAGCAAAAACCAGATCTGGGGAGGCCATAGGGGAGTAACAAGGATCAGAGTTGCCCCCTCCATCTGGAGCTAGAGTAGCACTTTCTGAATTAGAGGGGCGGAAGCAAAAGAACCCCCAAGAAAGACAACGTGTCTCGCACCACCTGCTGTTTCATGGGGGTGAGGGGACAGAAGAAGCAGGGGTACAGTGACTTTCTGCCACCAGTCAAGCAGCCATAAACTAAATGTTGGAATACTGTACCACCTGTTTCATTGGGGGGGGGGGAAGAAGGCAGAGGAGGTGGGTACAGCTGTGCAGTACAGTAAACAGCAACCTTTTTTTTTTACGATTGGAGGTGCTTACCGTAGACTGTAATCTGCACAGCACAGTACGTACAGTACTGTAAGATGGAGCCTGCAAACAAAAGGGCCAGGACAGCCATTGCTGCAAATGTGAAACGTAGCATTTGTGTTTTCCATACCCAGAATCCAAAATGCTCAAGGTCTGACATAGTTGCCTATGTTTTAAAGGAGCATAAACTGTCAATAGGAAAATCCACAGTTTCAGACATTTGGAGAGAAGGACAAGTGGTTAGCCTGTTACGTCCTCTGATGCCTCAACTAAAGTAAGAAAGCCTCAGCATAAACAACTAGAGGATGCCCTGTTTTTATGGTTCACAGATGCCAAGATGCAGAAAGTAACCATAAGTGATGATGTCCTGTTAACCATAGCAAAATCACTTGGCCAGCGTCTGGGTGTGCCAGACTCCTTTTCCTATTCAGTGGGGTGGCTGCAAAGATTTAAACAGCGTCACAACATTAGGCATTACAAACTGCATGGTGAGGCTGCAAGTGTGGATGAAGAGTTGTGTCTGATGGCGCCTGCAGTTGCAACTTGTTTTGAAAGAGTATGACCCTAATGACATTTACAACATGGATGAATCTGGTCTATTCTTTCAGATGGAACCCAATGCTACACTTTCAACAGGGCCAGTGTCTGGAAAAAGGAAAAATAAAGATAGATTGACAGTGGCACTATGTGTCAATGCAAGTGGCACAGAAACGTAAGCCAGTGGTCATCTGGAAATTTAACCGCCCTCAGTGCTTTGGAAAGGACTTTGATCCTAACAGTTTCTGCTACTGGTACACTAACAAAAAAGCCTGGATGACAGCTGCAATTTTCGAAGAATGGCTAAAGGAGTTTGACTGATCTATGCGTCTGCGGAGACGGCGTGTGATTCTGCTGCTTGACAATGCTTCCCTCGCCTCCAACACAGTTTGCCACGTAATGTCACCCTTCATTTCCTCCCTCCAAACACTACCTCTAAAATCCAGCCATTGGATGCTGGCATAATCCAGAACTTTAAGGCTCTGTACCGACGACAGCAACTGCAGCACTATGTCAACTGCCTGGATGATGGCAAACCAGCAGATGTTAACATCAAGGAGGCTCTGTATTTCATAAGGGACAGTTGGCACGATGTGAGCACAACAACAGTCAATTGCTGGAAACATACGGAAATTCTGTACCCTGTTGCTCAGCAGTCTACTGACAACAGTGCCACCCAAGAACAACCTAACAACTCCACTGACTGTGGTGCAATCCATCTCCTCCATTCTTGACCAACTGCCTGACATCACAAATGTCAATACGATAGATATCCTGCGGGTTGATGAGAATGTTGAAACCTGTGCAGCACTAGATGAAGAGGAAATTGTTCAGATGGTGAAACCATCCAATGAAGCAGAAAATTCCGATGAAGACACTGATAGCATCGATGACACAGAAACACCTGTCACCCGGACAGCAGTGGATGCTCGTCATGGACTGGAAGTTGCCTTGGGATATGCCTAACAGAATATGGATTTCTTCAACATAAAGGATATTGACTGCATCCGGGCCCTGATTGCTAAGACTTTTGTGGTGGGTCAGGAAAAAGTCACATCAGACTGTGATCGAGCAATTCTTTAAAAAAGATCATGAAGGCAGTGAACTGTGAGGGACTTCAAACTGTGAGTCAGTGCATTTCATTTTCAATTGTGATGCTATGGCATGGTTAGTAAGTCCAAGAACATGTGGGGAATGTCATCTCTTAAATGAAAAAGAATGCCATGCTATGGGAGGGTGGGGGGTGCCATGGTTTTGTGATTGTGTGGTGGAATTTTTTCCTCAAAGTTACCATATGCCATGCTTATTCTGGGCATGTGGTGGGCTGTGGTTTCTTAGCGACAAAATAATGCAATGCTGCGGGGGGCCATGGTTTCTAGGTGGGAGGGGGGATGCCATGATTTGTGATGGTGTGGCAGAATGTTTTCTTGAAAGTTAAAAAGATGCCATGTTTTACTCTGGGCATGCGGGGGATTGTCATCTCAAATGAAAAAAAAGAATGCCATGCTATGGGTGTGGGGGGATACCATTGTTTTGTAATGGTGTGGTGGAATGTTTTCCTGAAAGTTAAAAAGGTGCCATGTTTTACTCTGGGCACGTGGGGGACTGTTGTCTCTTAAATGAAAAAAAGAATGCCATGCTATGGGTGGGAGGGGGGAATGCTATGGTTTTGTGATGGTGTGGTTACACATATGCCATGCTTATTCTAGGCATGTGGGGGACAGTGGTTTCTTAAGTGACAAAAAGAATGCAATGCTGTGGGGGCATGGTTTGTGATGGTGTGTCGAAATGTTTTTCTCAAAGTTAAAAATGTGCCATGTTTTACACTCGGCATGTGGGGGACTGTTGTCTCAAATGAAAAGGAAAAAATGCTATGGGTGTGGGGGGATGCCATGATTTGTGATGGTGCATGGTGGAATGTTTTCCTGAAAGTTAAAAAGGTGCCATGTTTTACTCTGGGCATATGGGGACTGTGTTTTCTTAAGTGACAAAAAATGCCATGCTACAGTATTGGTGGGATGGGGGAAAATGCCATGGTTTGTGATGGTGAGGTGTTGAAAGTTAAACAAATGCCATGCTTTATTCTCGGCTTGTCAAGGACTGTTTTCATTGCAAGTGCCTTGTTTCATGGTGACGGAGAACTATTTTCCATGAGGCTGAAAAAAAAATTGCCATGTTTTTTGTATTGTACAGTATAGGTACTGTATTGGGGGAGGAGGATGCCATTCTTTGTGATGGTGTGGTGGAATGTTTTTCATGAAACTGAAAAATGCCATGATTTCTTGTGATGGAGTACAGGGTACTGTTTTGATTACTGTACTGCAACAAGGTTAACTGTTTTAAAAAGTGGAAAATGTACAGTACTGTAAAAAAATGTACTGTACTGTAGTACTACAGGTTCAGAACTGCACAGTGAAAAACAGTGCTAAAACAAGAAAAAATAAGAAATAAAGACCAGTTTACATTTTAAGCCGTATTTTATTAGTGTTTTACTTAATATCTAGAGTCATTAAAGTATTGCAGGCTCACCAGAAACTCTTTTCCTGCATTTCTAAATGGTTTCCATGAGTTCTGACAATCAGACAGAAAAAGATGCATTTAACAGTTTCTCTCACATATCCGTCACCATGCCTGGGAACCAAGGGAGATGGATATCCGAGTGCTGACTGTATATTATATATTTCTGCTTAAAAGTCTCAGTGGCCAGTGTGGAATGTCACCTCAATGTGGGACAGACGATTTCTGAGGGATAAAATGAGTGACATGCCTCGTAATGTGTGACAGTTGAGAGGTATGTAAGGAAGGGTACCCCTTTTAACAGGTTGCTGGGTTCCAGTCACCACTTGAGCACCTTGCACACAAGAGAGGTTACCAAAATGCTCTGTTCTAGATAGTCTGCGAGCTGATCCCACTGGACACTCTGGGTTGGCCAGAGGTATGTGACAATGGCTGTTGCCATCAGGCCCAGGAGCCGAAGGAATGTCCTGACTAACGCCCCAGCTGTTGTGGACCATTTGGGCCTATGCAGTCAGACATTTGGCCCTGTCCAGAGGCAGGGAGGCTGAGCCTTGGTCTGCGTCCAAAACAACTCCTACGTACTGCAGGTAGTGAAAAGCTGTCAAGACAGACTTGGGTATGCTGACAGTAACCCCTAGGGCATCGAGTATCTGCTTTGTTCGAGCTAAGGTGTGCAGGAGCTGCTCCGTGGAATGGGCTTTCAATAGCCAGTCATCCAGGCAAGAAGAGAGAGTCCTTCCTTGCAAGGGCTGCTGCCACCACTGCCAAGCATTTGGTTAAGACCTATCGTGCAGAGGAAAAGCAAATGTCAATACTCTAAATTAGCACCGTTTCCCATAAAACAGGAATCTCAAATATTTTCTGTGATGTTTACGAACTGACATGCATGCAGGCAGACATCCTTAATATTGAGGGAACAGATCCAATCCCTTACTTGCATCAGCTCGGAGCAGGCCCTGTATGGTGACCATTCTGAACATTATGTACTTTATAAAAAAGTTTGTGTCCCTGAGATCTAGAACAAGCTGCAGGTCTCCTATCCATTTTGTGACTAGGAAGTATTGAGAGTAGAACCCTGTGTTTCTCTGTTCAATTCAATTTTATTTTATACTGGAAAGGCATGTGGGCAAGAATGCCCATTTACAAAAGTGTCCAGTTGTACAGAAAGTAACAAAGAAGGATATGTACAAATTTTAACAACTATACAGTCTGGCACAAATTTGCAAGGGAGAACAACAGGTACATACATAGGCAGATAATATATGCAAACTGATATCAAATATGCAAGAGAAAATTCAAACTGGATTATTTACAACAAAACCCAATTTTACAGTAGGACTAAAACATATGTACAGTACTAAGGTGAGCCTTATGCAGGAAGTGAAGAAGAATAGTCCAGAGAGAGTTGGAGGGGACACAGAGTAAGGGAAGAGAGTCAGGAGGCCAGGGGTAGAGGAGGGAAGAGGAGCTAGGGGATAAAGTCGGGCAAGTTGCGTGAATAAATAGGTTAAACATGGCAGAGGTAATATTAAGGAGTATTACGAAGGACAGTTACAGCAAGGTTTACTGAACAGGTGCTCCGTAAGTTTGCCCTTGAAGGTGCAGAGAGAGGGGGGCTGAAAGAGGAAAATAAGTTTAAAAGCTTGGGACCTCTGAAGGTGAGCGATCTCTGCCCCAGAGCGGTGTTGTAGCAGGAGACAAATAAAAAAAAAATTGGGGACATCGTAGCGCTTCGAGTGAGCCAGCAGGGACAAGCCTTTAAGAAGAGAGAGGAGGGAGCATGGCCTAACTGGGCAACAAGATGGAGGGTTGATTTGGGAGCTCCAGACAGATCCACCACATCTCTTTACCATCCTCCCTTCAATCACTGAAAAAACTGTGGTGATTCAAATAGTGAGTTCCAGATGGCTTCTACATCGAAATCAGCAAAAACCCAGGCAAAACTCCAGTTTAAATTGACTGTAGAAGCCCCTAAAGCCTTGGGCCTAGATGCACCTAACATTTATGCATCGGTACGGGTGGCTGTGGGGGACTTTCATTCTGAAACCCTACCAGTAATGGCAGGCCCTACTGCTGGATACCAGGCACTGGAAAGGCTCATCAGGGACCTCAGATATGATCTGGGGACTCTGATGTAAGCGGGCTTTGAGAATGTAACAGCCCAGCTACAACACCTCCAGCAAATGGTAAACAGTCTCCGAGGTGGTAGACATGCATGAATCGAGGATTACAGAACTGTAGTCCAGAACAGGGGCGCAGAAAGATAAGTAGAATAGGATGCATATGGACCTGCAAAATGCCATGAAAGAAACTGAATACCTTAAACAATGCCTAGACAACCATGAGAATCACGAACAGAGGTGTAACATTTGCTTGGTGGACATGCTGGAGGGGATGGAGAGGAACAACTGCTCTGCCTTCATACAAAATGGCTGCAACAAAACCTCCAAATACCCACAGAGATTTCTCTTGAAGTTCAAAGAGCGCATCACTATCCCATTCCTAAGCCGCCTCTGGAGCAGCGGCCTAGACATAACTTAATTAAATTTCTCTGCTGTTAAGATAGGCAATTCATGCTGGAAGCAGGCAGGAAACATGGTCCACTCACAGTTCAGTGCTTGAAGATCAGCGCCCTCCCACGACTTTTCAAGGCAGCTCCAGATACAGAGACAGGCTTTTATTCCAGTCAGAAGAAAGTTCCATGATCTTTAGTCCCCCTTTGCTCTGGTGTACCCTGCTCACCTGATAATCTGCAAGGATGGAGAGAAGCAGAGAGCCTACACGAACCCAGAGTCCGTGATGGAGTTCATTAAAGAACTGGAAAAGCAAAATAAGGACCAACTTGTATTGTCCTCGGAAGGTTGAGGGTTTTCTGGACCCAGACTTCAGGTACTGTGAAGTTTAGGAGTGGGGCCCGGGGAGCAGAGGGTGGACAACTTATACTGCAACTCACAACACCAGTTCCTGGTGGCCTATCAGGCAGAGTCGTGGGGCTTGTCCCCTTCTGGCCGGTTGCCTCTGCCCTTTGGCAGTCTCATACAATATATTGGGGCCACGAGCACGATTGGATGTTTACCCTCTCTCTTCCACTAAGACCTCTTTTGGCAGAGACTTAGACTGTTCTGGCACTGAACTGTTATCCCCTGGGGACAGAGAGATTAAACTGTGACTATCTATGTGACTCACAATCCATTGGCGCACAGAGGGATGACAGTGTTCCTACTGTCCCCAAAACAGATCCTGGACTTAAAATATTTTGAACTGAAAATACTATATAGAGAAAGAAGAGGATAAAATAAACTTTGAATGTAACACAATAGAAGGTCTGGAGGTGCTAACGAGTGCCCTAATGAAAAACTTATCTAAGATGGTTATAAGCAGTGTCAGTGGCTCAGTAACAGGCCTCTGAGGCCAGGAGATCAGAGGGCTATGGGTTCAGTTCCCACATCTGGCACTTGGGTTAATATCCCAGTACTGACACTGTAGTGCAGCATGAGAGGGGTGCTGCCCTTCTAAGGTGCTGTCTTTCGGATGAGACATTAAACCGAGGTCCCATCTGCCTGGATTGGTGGTAGTTCAGATGGATGTTAAAGATCCCATGGCACTAATCGAAAAGAGTAGGGAATTTCCGTGTCCTGGCTAAATTTCCCTCATTCACTAAAAATACCACCAACAGCTTAATCTGGTTCAAGATCAGTTGGCATTCATCTGTATCCCCCTCCCCCGGGTCGTGCCTGAAAATAGGCAGGATTTGCCTAGTGCACTTACCCGGTCAACACAAACTAAATATAAGGAAACTGCAGCACAGTATAAAAGGTCAAAATACTCAATCTTGAGCACCCCGTACAATGGTACAAAGAACGTATACACCTTTATATGGGGATGGGTTCAGGGAGAATGGTGGAGGGAGTACCCTAGGGTAAAGCAGCCCTTTGATGCAAGGTAACTTGAGGATACCCCTCCAGGAACACAAAAATGCGGCTGGAAAAGCACTTACAGTTAATCTGTGGAATGCATCCTGGGAAGGGGATGGGATCACCCCTGCCAATCCGAATGCAGGGGGGGGATCCTGCCCCGCGAGTACTTGGGGTGTATGTAATTGGGACAGATTGCTCCCTATAACAGCTCTGGGCAGCATAAAATGATAATATAAGGGGGCTCCCCCTCCCACATAGCCCTTTCACTGGGAGGGAGATGTCCCCCCCTTGCTTACTCTCCAAGGGGTAGTATCTTCCTTTAAATTTGTTTATTGCATGGTTCACAAGGTGGAAACCCAGCTCAATCCATGAAAAGTAGAGGATGGAGTACATTAGGGATTATGACTCACAGGAAGTTAAAGAGAAAATGTTAATTTACATGTTCTGTTCATTGTTACTTGAGGGATTGGGAAGGGGGGACTAGCAAGAGGAAGACTGAGGTATTGTTTAGTTTCAGTGGTTACAAGGGGTGGGAGGGGGGAGAGTGCCGTTTGTGTTTGTTAAAGTTGAAAAAAGTCAAAAGTTCAGTATTCAAATAATGAGACTAGTCATGAACAGTAACTCTGGGATCAGAAGGCTTGCTATTCATACAGTGCCTTCAGAAAGTATTCACCCCATTTTGTTGTGTTACTACCAGAATTTTTAATGCATTGAAATGATTTTTTCCCCTTGATTCACACAGCATATTCAACAATTTAAAGGGGCAAAAATATTTATATTGTGTAACAAAAATGTATGAAACATTAAAAACCGAAATATCTTGTTTACTTAAGTATCCCCGAGTCAGTACTTTGTAGAAGCGCTTTGGCAGCAATTACAGCTTTGAGTCTTCTTGGGTATGTATATCAGCTTTGCATATCTGGATTTGGGGATTTTCACCCATTCTTCCTTGCAGATTTGCTCAAAATCTGTCAACTTGGATGGGGCGCGTCGGTGAACCGCAATCTTTAAGTCTTTCCACAGATTCTCAATGGGATTCAAGTCTGGGCTTTGGCTGAGCCACTCAAGGACATTCACCTTCTTGTTCTGAAGCCACTCCAGTGTTGCTTTGGCTGTTTGCTTGGGGTCGTTGTCCTGTTGGAACGTAAATCTTCACCCCAGTCCAAGGTCTATTGCAGACTGATGCAGGTTCTCCTTAAGGATGTGCCTGTATTTGGCTCCATTCATTGTTTCCTCTATCCTGACAAGTGCCCCAGTCCCTGCCGCTGAAAAGCATCCCCATAACATGATGCTGCCACCACCAAGCTTCATGGTAGGGATGGTGTTACATGGGTGATGAGCTGTGTTTGGTTTGCGCCAGGCATAGCGCTTTGCATTCTGGCGAAAGAGTTAAATTTTTGTTTCATCAGACCAGAGAATCTTTTGCCACATGGTCTCAGAGTCTGCCTCATGCCTTCTTGCAAACTCCAGGCATGCTATTATGTGGCCTTTTCTCAGGAGTGGCTTCCGTCTAGCCACTCTCCCATAGAGGCTACATCTGTGAAGTGCTGCAGAGATTGTTGTCCTCTGGACAGGTTCTCCCATCTCAGCCATGGAACTCTGTAGTTCTGTCAGGGTGGTCATTGGGTTCTTGGTCACTTCCCTGACCAAGGTCCTTCTTGCCCGGTTGCTCAGTTTGGGATGACAGCCTGCTCTAGGAAGAGTCTGGGTGGTTCGGTAATCTTTCCATTTCCTAATGATGGACTTGACTGTGCTCCTGGGAACTTTCAACACCCTAGAAATGTTTTTATACCCCTCCCCAGATCTATGCCTCCTCACAATTCTATCATGGAGTTCTACAGACAGCTCCTTGGTCTTCATAGTAGAGTTTCTGCTCTGACATGCACGGTCAACAGTGGGATCTTATATAGACAGGTGTATTTCCTCTGAAATCATGTCAACCATTTGAACTGACCACAGGTGGACTCCATTCAAGTTTTAGAGTGATCTCACAAGGAAATTGGATGCACTTGAGCTCAATTTGGAGTGTCACAGCAAAGGGGGTAAATACTTATCAAATCAAGACATTTCAGGTTTTTATTTTAAATTACATGTACAAAAAAATTCCAGAAGTTTCATTCCACTTTGACATTAGAGTAATTTGTGTAGATACGCCACAAAAAAATCCCACATAAATGTATTTTAATTTGAGTTTGCAAAAATCACAAAATGTGACTAAATCCAAGGGGGGCAAATACTTTCTGAAGGCACTGTAAATCTGCAGTTAGATGGAACATTTAACATTTATTACCTGGAATGTCAATGGATTAAAGACTGTGGTTAAAAGGAAGAAGGTATGGACGTATGTTAAAAAGATGAAGGGAGATATTTTTTCACAAGAGATCCATTTGACTAAAGGTGAGGCAGCCCGTTTCGCCTCATCGGGGGTTCAATAATGGTGGCACCTTTTACCTCTAAGGCTCGGGGAGTAGCCATTCAGTTATGCCCAATTTTACCACATAAAGTCCACTCGGTGGTTTTGGACCCCAAAGGGAGGTATGCGATCGTGGATGCAGATCTCAGGGGAACAAGACTCACTTTGGTGTCACTATATGGACCCAATTTCAATTCCCTGGATTTCTTTACACACCTAGCGGTAACACTGGCACCTTACCCAGATAACTATTTTAGGAGGTGACTTCAACACCTCTTGGGATCTCTTGCTAGACCACTCGGGAATGAGAACTAGGCTGCCCCCACACAGTGTAGCAGCATTAAGAGACTTAGCAAAGGGCAAGGCATTGATAGACATGGAGACAATGCCATCCAGACACCAGGGAATTTTCCTTTTTTCCCCATGATCAGATATATACACTAGGCTGGACTACAGGTTTATGTCTCCAGACCTAATCAGGGGTGGGGTGGAGGCCTCGTATGGCCTGATGGTAATCTCTGATCACGCCTCGCTGATGGTCTCTCCCCATCCCTGTGCGGGACACCAGCCTCCTATCTAGTGGAGGATAGACCCAACACTGTTGCTAGATACAGTATGTGAACCAAATCTCCTCAAAATTTAAAGAATTCAAAGAATTCAATAAATAACAAGGACACACATCAATAGTATATGGGACGCCATGAAAGCCTTTATTAGAGAAGAACCCATTTCATATGTAGCCTTAAAAAGAAGGCACTACTCCAAGCAGAGGATGCCTTGGAAAAGCTAGTCCACTAATTGGAAAAGTAGGCTATGGATAAGCACACGGTCAATTGATAAACTTAAAAAGATTAAAGGCCAAATAAATCAACTGACGTCCAGGAGGCTTGAGAGGGATCGGTTACTTACACACTCCCATAACTATTTTTTATTTATTAAAAATTCATAACCAGGAGAGGCACACTGAGCCAAAGCTCGTTTCGAGGTGCGACTCGGGTACAGAGCATAAACAGAAGTGAGAAGAGTTTTGCAAGGTAATTTCAAAAAGACACAGTATACACTACCATATTTTATACAGTACACGAAATTATTACATTCATAATGGAGTCAGCCAGTATATGGAAATAGTGTTCAGGACTGCTGCAAAAAAATTTATCTTAAGGTGGTGGGGCTTAGGGGGCGTTCTGGGAAATATTTGGACAATTGGAGCAGGGTGGGGAGGAGGAGCCTGAGCAGTTTTTTTTATGGCTGAAGGAAAGGAGGCCTGATGCAGGTCAGTGGGAAGGCTGTTCCAGAGAAGGGGGAGCTAGTGCGAAAAGGCAGCTTTGCCGGAGACATTATGTGGGCGAAGGATGTGAAAGGAGCCCAAGTCCCTGTGTCAGAGAGGGTAATCAAGGGAGATTGTTGGGGTCAGGCAGGAAGTGAGTTTTTTTGGGGCCCCAAACCAGACTTTTGCTATGAGGGAGATGCTGTGGATGGTTCTTCTGTGGGAGAGCGGGCAAGGGATAGTGGAGCGTTGAGGGTGCAGTGGTGAGTGTGTGGGGGGAAGGCAGTGGCAAAGCAGCAGAAAGAGTTGAGTAGAATGTCCAGTTTGGAGAGAGATGATGTTGGGGCCATTCCATAAACAATATCAGCATACTCCAACACTGGCAAGATTGTTGTATGTACAATCTCGCAACAGATGGGAAGGGGTAGGCTGGCTTTGTGCCGACATAGGATGGCAAGTTTTGGCTGGAATTTGGCACAGATAGACTCAATGTGAGTGGTGAAACTGAGGTGGCTGTCCAGTCAGACACCCAGGTATTTGAAAGCTGGGACTAATCCAGGTCGGAAGTGTCCAGGGTGGTGATCACAGGGAGGGGGCCAACTTCTGTCTCAATCCAAAAACCACGGTGACAGTTTTATTGGTATTTAGTTTTAGCTGGTTTTCCAGGAACCAGGACTGGACTCGGTTGAAGCTGGCCTTGAGATTGGGAAAGACACTGTCGTAGGACTAGCCAGAGGCAAAGATAAGTGTCGTCTATGTAAAGATGCACATTAGAGGAGAGGCAGGCAGAGGGAAGGTCATTAATGAAAACGGGGAAGAGCAGAGGCATTGCTAGCAGGAGATATTATTCGTGGCTCAGGCCCCAATCAAAAGGCAGAGGGTCTGGGGGCCGCCTAGGCCCCCAGAAGCTGTAGACATTTTGCTGCTGTCTCATGCAAAATAACACATATTCTGCTACTTTAGCCTTGTTTTTCCCCCCATACCTGTTCCATTATTTTGTGTCTTTTTTTGGTTGGCTTGTCAGTTGTCAGGTAAAAACTTCATGTTGTACATTAAAAGTTGTAGAATCAATAACGTACATCTGAAATATCTGTAGATCTGGGCTAAATCTACTGATATTTAAGAAGTACATGGGGCATGGAGGGGGGTTGGGTCTGCAGCTACTGCCTGCTCATTTTAAATTGTATGCAATGCATTGCAATTGCTTGCAAGCCACCACACTGCTGTCCATGCAGGCACGCACACAGAGTGTCAGTGTCCACTCCACTACTGCACTAAAACTACTCTACTTTGATTTTGCTGCCTGCCAGAGAGAGTGTCTCCAAGACCCCATGGCCCACACCCTTCCCTTCCTTACTTTAAGTTTAGTTTCCTCCAGAAAGTCCTTCCTGATATAGGGTTACCAACACTGGATTTAAAAAATAAGGGGGAGAGAGAGAGAGAGAGACCCCACCCCTTCCTTGTCCCTTACCCGCCCTGTCCCCTGGCCACTTCTGAGGCATTGCAGAAAGGTACTGAAATTCTTGGGCTTTAAAAAGCACAGGCAGTGCACCCCTAAGCAAAGTTTGTTTTTGTTTTAATGGACTGCACTGTAATTATGGGCCTATCTTTAAATAAAAGCCCCCAATAAGTCTTGTGCTCTAATAAGCACACGCAGTTTGCCTCAAACAAAAGTTGTTTTTGTTTTAATGGACTGTACTGTATAGGTGCCAACAAAACAAAAAAAACCAGAAAACAGCCACCCGCTCACCCAGTCTTCCAGGTGTGTGAGGTGTGATCTGCTATATACACTGAAACAAGAACAAAAGAAGAGCCAACCAGTCACTATAGCAAACACCAATATGTTTTGTAAAATCTTGTTTTACTAAATAATTGCATAATCCTTGCCCCTGAACAGGGCTGCTTCAGCTCACCCACGGTCGGCCGGCACCCAGCCAGCCACCGACCAAGACCAGGACACCCACCTGCAGCTCCTTGGAAGCTGCTTGCCCCTGAACAGGGCTGCTTCAGCTCACCCACGGTCGGCCGGCACCCAGCCAGCCACCGACCAAGACCAGGACACCCACCTGCAGCTCCTTGGAAGGTATGGGACAGCGCAGCCAATCAGAACACGGGTGCTTCCAGCAAACCCACTCTGATTGGCCAGGAGTTTTCCCCTGCTATAGACACCTGGCACTTTGTTAGATTTTCGATAGAACTAAGCACATTTCAACTGTGTTATTAGGAGTTTTTCAACTGTATTAGCTGGATTGTAATTTCTACTACTGTTTTAAAGTGCTTACACCTCTTCCGTCTGACTGCTCTTCCTGCAGCACCCCCCATCCAAGCACTCTGCCTTGGTGCCGATAAGTCCAACTGTTATACAGACCTGTCACTAGAGGGATTCTTGGTCTTCTACAAAAATCACTGTATTCATTCGTGGGCAATATGGCCTGCATTATCATTCTACTTTCCCGGTGCTGCTACAAGGGGACTTGAGTCTGAAGGGTGGATGGCCACTAACTAAGCTGCTCCTGCTCTCCTTGTTCCCCTTTCTGCTGTATTTTCTCATCTAGGTTTTAAATGAGTACCTAGGTGGGCAAATTTCTTGCCTAGAAAATATTGCACTAATATAAATCACGAGATCACTCAATCTGGGACCATGGCTCTCCTTATTGTGTTTTTATTGCTCCCAAGGTGCAGAGTTTTCAGCAATATAGTGCAATTCGAAGTACCTCAATGCAATTCAGTTCTCCAATGTACCTTATCAATACCTAATGTTATAACAGTCTACCGTGCAGACACTATGTCATTCTCCTCTCCCCTTTTAGCCTATTCCCCGGCTAGCCCTACCCCTCTTGCTACTGTCCTCACCTATGTCTACCCACACTTACATTGGATCACGATCAACTGTCATTACAGTGGTGCTGCCTCTTGCGCAGCACGATATAGGTTGCCGCTAAGAAACAAAAAGCAGTCTCCATTCTTATAAGCTCCTTAAAGAAAGTTATACTTCTGCTTCTTCTCTGCTCAGGAAATGTGGAGCTCAACCTGGCCCCCCTACAACTTACCTCTCTCTCGATTTTGCTGAGGCCACAGGTCTCAAAATGATGATAGTCAACATTTTAAGCCTGCCTAAAAACTTGTACAGCTGCAAGCCTGGGCTGCACACGTTAACCCAGACCTTATCATAATTACTGAGTCGTGGTTAAAAAAGACGAACACTGATCAACAAATATCACTGCAAGGCTACAATTTATTTAGAGCAGATAGAGAGTCTGGAGGCGGGGGGTGGTTATCTCACGCAAATCTAAGTACTTGGTCACCAATATTAGTTTAATCTCTAGCTAAGGAATTTGAGTTAGTTTCGCTGAGCCTTCATCTCCCTCCTCGGAATGCATCACTATCCTAGGTGGCTATAGACCCCCGCCTGGTGGTGATGAAGTCCTTAATCTTTTGAAATCCATGTTCGTAGATGCAAAAACTGAAACAATATTTCTAGGAGATCTAAATATGGACTGGCTGTCACCTAAATCACACGGCCTCAAATCCCTTTGTGACGAGCTAGGTCTTGGGAAATTAGTCAGTGAACCTACTAGGAACAACACTCTAAATACTGCCAACAGTTCCATTCTAGATGTGGTACTAACCACCCATCCACACAAAATATCTAATTTGGCAGTGTTTCACAACGACATGAGCGATCGTGGAATTATTGATTGCATAAGATCTCAAATTAAGGCCTGTCCTCAACCCATCTTTATAACAAAAAGACCCTTTCGCAAATTCAGTGCAGTAAACTTCCTATCTGACCTGAGCATGATCAGATGGCAAGATCTTTACCTAGCCAAAGATGTCAACAAGGCAGCTTGCATCTTAATGACAAACTCACTACAATAATAAATAAGCATGCCCCTTTCATCAAAGTAAGGTGCAGGAACAATTCCAACCCCTGGTTCACCTCGGATCTCAAGGCAGCCCTTATAGCTCGAGATAAGCTCTGGGCTAAAGCTAGACATTCCAAAGAATCTTCGGATTGGCAGGCCTTTAGAACAGCCAGGAATAACTGTGTGAAAAAACTTCACTCTGCTAAAGCCAACTATTATATTTCTACTCTCGAACAAGCTAAAGGTAACCCTCATAAAATATGGAAGACTATCAAAGCTATAGAAGGACAACCCATGGCCCCCTCTGTCCCAAAGATAGTTGCAAGTGGCAAGATTGTGGAAAACAAGTCCCTAATCCTGGAGGAACTTAACTCCCACTTTGCCACAGCTGGATTAGCTTTTGACTCGTCACCTTATACTGGTGCTGCGGTGAGCCAGCATACCCCTCCCGCCACATCTAGTCCTGCACCCAGCCCCTTCCAACTCGGGAGATAACTTATAAAGAAGTAGAAGATTCTCTTCTTAACTTAGACACCACAAAAGCGCAGGGGACGATGGCTTGGAACCCTTTTTCCTAAGGTCAGGCTACGCCCATCTCACTGCCCCAATTCTCCACATCTTCAATCTTTGCATTACATCTGCTACTGTGCCGTCCTGCTGGAAATCAGCACATATCCTCCCTCTATTTAAATCTGGTGACCCATGCGATGTAAACAACTATAGGCCTATCTCCATATTGCCTATCCTTTCTAAAGTTCGAAAAATTGATCCATATTCAGTTAAAATCTCACTTGGAAACCTCCTCTCATTAACCCAGCTCAATCTGGCTTCTGGGCTAATCATAGCACAATCACTGCACTAGCAAAAGTAACCAATGATTGGATCTCTGCTATAGATGCTAAGAAGGTAACTGGTGCAGTCTTTTTGGACCTCAGCAAAGCTTTTGATACTGTTGATCACAAACTATTAGTCAATTGCCTTGCAAAGTTGTGTGCCACATACCATACCACCCAGTGGTTCTCTAGCTACCTAACTGGAAGATTCCAAAAGTAAAGGCAGAAGGCTTTTTTTCGTTGCCTTGCCAGTTGCAAGAGGAGTCCCCAAGGATCCACCTTAGGTCCTATCTTGTTTTCTCTGTACATTAATGACTTAGATGCTAACATATCTCAGTCCAATCTGCACTTTGCAGATGATACTGTGTTGTATACTTCTGGCTCATCGTTATCTGAAGTCAAGGGAGTGCTTCAAGCGGACTTCGCACAACTTGAGCATAATCTAATAAAGGCAAAGCTTCTGCTCAATGCTAAGAAGACTAAAGCGATGATATTCTCCCGCAGTGCTGTCTCAGGCCCCCTAATACCCTTGCCCAAGACTTCATTGTCACCACGCTAAACGAGCCTCTGGAAGTTGTAACCAAATTTAAATACCTAGGTATCTGGATCGACAAATTATCTTTCAGTGACCACGTCGAAGACGTCTCTAGAAGGTTAAAAGCAAGGTTAGGTTTCTTCTACAGAAATAGGCCCCTTTTCCCCCTTGAAACTCGAAACAAGCTTGTACAGGCCACTTTTCTCCCCTACTTTCGACTATGGCGATGTAATCTATTCCTCCACCACTCTTGCAAATCTAAGTAAACTGGACATCCTTTATCACGCAATGCGTTACGTTCATTACCAACTCCGCTTACCGTTCGCACCACTGTGACTTATATGCAGCTGTTGGTTGGACATCCCTTACTACTAGATGCCTGCTCCATGCTGGGCTATGGACTCAAACTGCTCCTGCAGAAATTGCCAAGCTATCTCTCTTCCCTTATTAGTATCTCACATACTGCATACTCGTTAAGAAAATCTGACTTTATTATGCTTGACATACCAAGGACGCGGACTTCCTTTGGTAAACGTGCTATTGCATATGCCCTTCCCTCCATTTGGAACCAATTACAAACCGTACTGAAACTAACTAGCACAGTTTCAATAAACTTCTACAAATCACTAAGTTCAGCCAAAATAAAAGACACCTGTAACTGTCATTAAGCCTCTTCCTTCCCCATATGTGCCATATTCATCCACTAGTAAGGTATAATTGATTTGTCATATTAACTACTTTCCCCTTCCCCTTCTACTCCTGGCTTTATCTTTGCTTACGCTGCACTGCTACTCTATCAAATCACTCCTCCCCCCCATATCAGTTGTAGACTGTTCTAGCTGCCAAAATACTGTATATGTATTGCACACACCAGTCATCATGTTTCGTTTATCAGTATGCAACCTGTAAGTCACTTCCCTGTCTCATATCAATGTTTACCACCTGCGGGTACCCTTGTATGTATATCCAGCCTGTATCATGTAACGTGCATTTCATATATATATACTGTTACTACCTATCTGTGTTTGTACTTTAAGTGTTTATGTCACAGGACCTCTTTGTGAATGAGCTTGCTCAATGGAGTTTTCCTGCAATAAACTTGAACTTGAAGTAACTGGCCACCAATAAAACTGTTAATGTTGACTCATCAAGAATAGAAGAAAAGGCAAAAAAAAAATGGAGCCATGACCCATGACAACTTATGTAGACAATAAAAAGGCAGAGCATTCCTTCTCCTAAATGCTTTGCCTCTGAAACAGTAACTTATTGTATTGTTCTTCTTATTTCCAGCCAGCAAACTTCAATCCCTAATGCAGAGCCATCCTGTTAGCCCCAGCACTAGTGAGCTTAAACTTTACTGTAACTGCCAGTACCATTCACTCCTAATGGTCATCAGTGACACATGGGGCCTTCCTGTGTCACTGCATGCAAGTGACTGGACAAGGTTCCTGAAACATTTGGTTTGGGGACATTGAGTATGTGCAAATCATGCACCAACTACCAAGAAACACAAGTTCAGCAGTAGCAATGTTCTCACCAGTTGTAGAGTGTAGTGATCCATTATTAACACAATTATGATTCTGTGATAAATTATTACAGAATCATAATTATGTTATGGTGGACAAGCACATTTAGTCAAGCAGATCGGTGTTCACTGCAGTGACAGAGAGCTTCACAGTAACAGTAATCCTTCCTTGCTTCATTTCCAGTTCTATGTGCTGGACTTTTTATGTTACCCCACCTGTCCCCAGCCCAGCCTCCTGTAGGAGATTTAGAGGACCACTGGGCTGCGGTCTGAGCAAATATATATTAGGCTTAAACATAAACAAGATTTAACTTCCATTGTGCTCCCCACCCACATGTCCTACCTGGAAGCCATTTTCCTAATTTCCCCTTTTAGCGTCTCCTCTCAGATTCCTTGGGTGGCTTTCTGATTCTGGTCACCTTCCAATCCTGGGCCTCCAAAAAAGCCAGCTGCTGAGCTCCACCATTCATCTCTATCGTTACTGCCCCGCTGTCCATGGAGTGTCCTCGACCATTCCACACCATCATTGCCATGAGGGGAGCGACTCACAGCAGCACGAGTGAGGGATCCCGCAACTAAAAGGAACTTGGTCCGCACTTTTCTGCCAAGGGCGGTTGTCGGCTGACAGAGCAAGAAACTTTCAAGAAAACCAACTGCTATCATAGCGGCGCCAAATTCCAATCCCGCTCAAATGGCAGCATCCGATTGGCCAGGTCCTCGCTCGATCACTCATCCTCCAATCATGCAGCTGCACACAGCTTGGCTGGGCTGGCAGGGAGGGCAGGCAGTTAAAATAAAGTGTTGGTGTTGGCTGGCTGATGAGAAAATGGAATGGCATTCCGTTTCCGGCGGTCTGCTCTTCTGCACCTTAACGACCTCTGCTGCGACTCTCTAAATTCCCTTCCCATGGGGGCTTGAAGTTCAGTCCCTCAGCGTCAGTGCCTATGCTGTACTTGGGCTGGGCAGTGCACAAAAATGGGGGTTGCAGGCAACACACAGCACAGGAAAGGTTTGGGGCCCCAAACAAAATGTTCGGGGCTCTAGCCCCGGAGGCCTAGCCCTAACAACACCCCTGGAGAAGAGGATGGGGCTGAGGATAGAGCCTTGGGGGACACCAGATAGGATAGGGAGAGAAGGGGAGAGGGTGTCGCCTATTTGGACTGACTAATCTATTTCGGAGGTACAACAGAACCAATCAACAGCAGGCTGGGCTATGCCAAGTGAGCAGAGTTTGCAGAGTAGCAGTGGGTGGGAGATGGAGTCAAAGGCTTTTGTCAAGTCAATAAAGATGGCGACAGAGGTTTGGCTTTGATCCATGGGGAAAGTAAGGAGTCGGTTGCTCATAGCAGAGGGGTGATGGTGGAGTGGTGCTTTCTGATACCTGACTGCATGGGTGAGGGAGTTATTTGAGAAGAGGAAGACTGACAGTTTGGACAGTATGAGGGATTCCAGGACCTTTGCAAGGGAGGGGAGGAGTGAGATGGGCCTGTAGTTCCCAGGTAAAGGGGGGGGGGCGAGATCTCCACCTTTGTGCAGAGAGACGATCTTTGCCAGTTTCCAGGCTGCAGGAACTGTGGCTGTGGAGAGAGAGAGAGATTTATTGTGTGTGTCAAGGGGGCAACTATGGCAGTGGCAGATATATGTAGCAGTCTGGGTGAAACCAGTCAGGTCTGGATTTCGATTAGTTTAGGGCGGTGATTGCGTTGAAGACTTCCCGTGGCATGAAAGGAGGAAAGAGGAAACCAGGGGTATGGGAGGTTGGTCCAGTAGGGTCATGGTTGGGTGGGGGCCGGGCACGACACAGGAGGCGAGGAATTTATTGAAAAGTTCTGTTACAGACTCTGGGTCCAAGACGGATCTGCCATTAAAGTTCAGGACATGCTTGCTTAGACAGGGGGATTGAGAAGGGAGTTGATCTCCTTCCAGAAGAATGCAGGTGAGTTTTGGGTTTGAGAAAGTTGTGCTTTGAAGTAGGAGGACTTTGATAGATTGATGGCCTTCGTGCAGTTGTTTGACTTGTTTGTAGGACTGGAGATCACATGTAGCACGGAAGGTCTTGTACCACCTCCAAGCCTCATCTCTAGAACGACAAAGCAATAAGATTGGGTGACATCCAGTGGTGGTGGTAGCATTTAACTCCATGTTTCCTGAGGGGTGCATGGAGGTCCCAGGTACACTGGAAGATGTCGCAGAAGTGGAATAGGGCAATGTCAACATCTGTTACCGAAAAGACTGGTGACCATTCGGCATTTATTAGGTCTCTGAGCAGGGCAGGCTCGTTGAAGAGGTGTAAGGAGCGAGACCAGATAAATTTTGGATGGGAGCTAGGTGAGTGTATTTTGCAGATGCAATAGGTAATACAGTGGTCGCTGAGAGCGTCTGAGAAGATGCCAGAGGCAGAAATGTGGTGGGGATGGGAGAATAAAATCCAGTCCAGGAGGGTATGGTTTTGGGACCAGTGATTTAGGCGGGTAGGCTCCTGGATAAGTTGGGAGAGATTGAGGGCTTCCATTGTTAGGGTGGTGGGCTTGGCAGCGGAGAAGAGCCAGTCAAGATTGAAATCACCCAATAGTACAAGCTCTCCGTTGGATGTACCCGAGGAGATGGCTTTGACAAGGGAGTCGGCTGAGGTCTTTAGCGGGGTATACTGGACCCCAATGTAGAGCGGGGTGGAGGAGGAAATTTTGAGGGGGACAAGATGGGTAAATGGCTGGCTGATTTGGTTAAACAGAAAAGGGCAGAAAGGGCTATGCTGGGAATGGAAGTCCTGGGGGGTGGTCACATCTTTGATCAAAAAGAAATAAATGCAACATTTAAAGAATTCTACACCACCTTATACACATCACAAGTTCCTCCAGGCACAGATCTGAACCTCTCTTCAGGAGGTCCATCTCCCCACACTTGACTCATCCCTAAAGGATAAATTAGATCAACCCATTACATTGGTGGGGAAATCAAAAAAGCAGTATGGGTCTCAAACCGGGGTAGGGCTCCAGGACCAGATGGGATCCCAGTTGAGTTCTATAAAACAATGTGGGATATACTGGGTACTCTTATGCTTGATATAGTGCAGGAGGCACTTGGGGGAGGTTCCCTTCCTCGATCACAACTACTGGCCACAATCACAGTGTTGCCCAAGCCCCGGAAGGACACCACTAAATGCGGCTCCTATCGCCCTATTGCCCTTCTCAATGCCGACTATAATAGCCAAGGCTCTGGCCTTGAGGCTGGAAGGGGTCCTCCTGGGATTGGTTCACCTTGACCAGGGGGGATTTGTGGGTGGGTGACAGGCGAAGCACAACCTGAGGCAAACCTTGAATATTACACATTGATGGACCCCGAAAAAGGGAAGGGGAGGCCAGGGTCTTCTGGCATTAGATGATGAAGGTATTCGACTGGGTCAAGTGGCCTTTCATGTTGGCAGTACCCCAGAAATATGGCTTTGGTGAGATGATTAGGAAATTGATAGGAGCCTTATATACTTCCCCCTGTGCACAAATACTAACCAATAGCACCTTGTCCGAGCCCTTTGCACTAACCTGTGGCAGGGATGCCCTGCTCCCCCTCTGTGTTTTGAGCACAGAAGCCCTGGCAGTGGTGATCAGGGGACACAAAAAGAGGGTTACCAGTGGAAGGGGGAGAACCATGTTATTTGTTTGCAGAAGATATACTGTATTGCTATTTTTGGCCCAACCGGATAAAGCCCTGCTAGCTCTTGCCAAATTATTTACTAATTACTGCCCCATATCAAGCCACAAAATTAACTGTAGCAAGTGTGAGTGGCTCCCATTGGGAGACAGAAAGGCCTCAATACAAATAGCAGGAGCTACCATTCACCCCTCAAAAGTTATTAAATACTTAGGTATCCATCTTCCTAGCAAACTCTCCCATAGAATCAACCTTAACTATAACCCGGTTATTAAAACGGTTAAGGAGGATTGTGCAAAATGGAAGGTGCTTCCCCTGACCTGCCTGGGAAGGGTAAACCTTATAAAGATGAGTACACTACCTCAGTTTCTTTATTTTTTCAAACCCTTCCAATATATATTTCCAATAAATACATTAAATCTCTAGAGGAAGTCGGAACCCAGCTCCTCTGGCAGGGGAGAATGCTTAGAATTAAAAATTGAAATACTATGGCGCCCAGTGAAAGAGGGTGGTTTGGGTCTCCCCAACACTCATTTATATTATGTAGCTTCCCAAATGGCATTTATAAAGGACCTTTTACAGAATGGTGAACTAGCCCCTGCTTGGGTGAATTTGGAGAGCTCTCCCCCCCCCACCCCCTTCTATTGCCAGGTACTTGCAGGGTCGCTGGGGGATCTGGAGCTACTAAAAATAAATAAATAAACAACCCCTTTGCGAGATCCACATGGAAAGCATGGAAAATGGCACATAGGCTTCTGGGGCAGAAATCCTCCCTATCACCAGAGATTGCCCTTCAAGCTCTGTTGGGGGAAAAGGAGGGTAGCGCTGGATGCAGAGGTCGAGGCCTGGCCCAATGGCAAGCAAAGGGACTTCCTCACTTGAGCTATTTGTTGGACACAGGGAGGATGAGGGGCTTCACAGATCTGTCAAGACAATTGGCCTTAATGCTACACACTACTTCCTCTACCTTAAACCTAAGGCCAGAGTGGAGGCATGGTTTAAAAGGCACCCGGAGCAGTCTGATCTGTCCCGCACACCCCTGGAGGAGGCCTTTGTAAACTCTCCCAAAATAGGGATATTTAAACCCTTGTGCAGATGTTAGACTGCTCCTGTGAGTTCTCCTGGATCCCTTTACCAGAGTGAGGAGGAAGTGGATCTCATGTGGGCATGATGGAAGGGGACTGGACGCGGATATTAAAAAATATATAAATTGCTCAGTGAACAGTAGACTGAGAACCATACAATATAATGTGTTAAGTATATACTTTACCCCTGCTTTTTCCCCACAGGATAAATCCCACAGAGTATGACTTATACCCCAGGTGCTCTGCCCAGGAGAATACTGTTTAGCACATGATCTGGGAATGCCAGAAGATACAGGGCTTTTGGAGGGGCATCCTATCCCTATTAGTCAAGACACTTCAGATACTATTAGTGATGGACCCTGTAGATGTATTTCTGGTGCTGCCGAGGGGAGGGATGGGGAAAACAACTAGAAACCATCCGTTGTGGTGTCTGGGAATGGTGGTGGGGATGCAAGTAATCGCCCAGCACTGGAGACTGGACTCTGTCCCCACCATAGCCCACTGGATCAACTCGCTTCTAACATGCATGACACTGAAGAAAACCCAATATTTCATCAGAGGGCAGATGGGAAAATAAAGTGATTAGGTCACCTCTGGTACAAACTTTGGTACAGGGGTGGTTCCCAGCATTTTGAGTGGTCCCACTGACAGCAAATCCAGGTATGAGGTGGTCAGAATACCTTTTAGGCAGAGTAGTGGAACTTCAATAATTCTTTCGTCAGATCAAATCTCAAATAAAAAAGGCACACACACACACACACACACACACACACACACACACACACACACACACACAGAGGGTTCTGCAGGAAAGTTAGTTTATTTTTTTGTAATTGTAATGCATTTGTAGGGTGTGATTGCTTCTTTTTTAAACTTTGCTTTGAACTATTCAAGGAGTCGAACTAGTGATAGGACTACAGACTAGCAAGCTCTTGGCAAGTCAATTTGTTATGTACAGTTTCTTAGACTAACAATTGCCTGAAATGTCATACATGATGTCCTTGAGATCAAAGTATGTAAAATACTGAACTTTTTGTTAAATAAAGTTTACACAAAAAAAAAATAGGAGATGCTATGGGGAAGGTGGTTATGGAGGATTTTTTAGAGGAACATGGTAGCCTTCCATTAGAACCTGTCCTTCAGGGAGAACCACTGAACAGATTCGTAGAGAGCACAGCTGTGAGTATGATGGGGAAGTCCTGTGACAAATCTGATAGAGTTGTATTCAGTTTTCGTTTTCTGGAACGTAACCAAATTACTTTGTGGGAAGTAGAAGATGGAACTGTAATAAAGGAGAGGTAACAGCATGCTGGTAGCTAGCCAATTTTTAATTTCAGGTCGGAGGAACTGCTTTATCCTATAAATTAGTCCCAGTCTCAGGTGAATTGTAATTATGAGTTTAGTTACGTGCGAAGCTGAAGGATAGGTGTTCACTGAACGCAAGAGCAAGGTATTTGAATTCACACACCCTCTCAATGACTGTGCCATCCTTATCTGTGAGGGTGAGATCGAAATTTGTAGGTTTCTGCAGGCTGGCAAAAATCATAAATTTAGTATTAGGGGAGTTTAGTACCATTTCCTGAGTGTTGAACCAAGAATGAAGGCTGTGGAAATCCGACTGTAGTTTGAAGAGCAGGGAGGATGGATTTGCATCCTTGCAGTATAGAGCAGCATCGTCCGCATAGAAGATAATGTTGGTTTGTGAACAGACAGGGGGATGTTGTTGATAAACAGTGAAGAGTGGACGGAAAATGGACCCCATGAGACTCCGTACTTAAAGCATTTGGAGGAAGGATGACCATGGATAACGGTTTTGTGGTACCTTGAATGCAGATAGTCGCCAAACCAGTTTACTATATTAGAAGAGAAACTCAGGAGAGCAAGGGTATATTGTAGAAGGCTATGGTCTACCAAATCAAAACCTTTGGTAAGTTCCACAAATACACCACCTGTGTATTGGCAGTCATCCATGGCCTTGTAAATATCTTGAGTGAACCTAACAAGTGCAATTTCCGTGCTATGTTTAGATCAGAAACCATGCTGAGCCTCTGTCAGGATGTTGTATTTGTTTAAAGTGCTCCATGATTTGGGAATAAACTATCTTTTCCAAGATTTTGGAAGAGGGGGGAGAAGAGAAGTGAGATGGGCCTGTAATTACTTACATCTGGTTTAGAACCGGCTTTGTGCAGCAACCTGATGGAAGCCGTTTTCCAGACTGATGGAAGGGTACCAGAACAAAGGGAGATATTAAGGATATTTGTGAGAGGGATGGCAATTTCCTATGAGTTTAAGGATGTGGAAGTCAAGCCCATCAGGGCCAATGTGGGGTCTGTTCAATCAGCATAGGTTCTATAGCCCTCTTCTGAAGCAAAGTGTTGACTTCCCTCAGGAACAGAGGATAGTGGGGTTGGCACAAGTGGATAATATATTTATTGAAGTTCCAAAGCATGAACTTGTGCTACGATTTCAAGAATCCTGGCATCTGATGTCTCCTCATTCCACTGATTTAGATGGAAGGAGAGATTACCGCCAACATCCAGCTCTGGAAGTAATGGTGGTTGGGTGGTGTACAAAGTGTCAGGAGGTGCCAGTTGTGGCAGCTCCTGCTGTGCCACCACCTCTAGGGGCTTCAGAGTAGGCACCTGGAGTGGTTCCTGGGGTGGGCAAGGCTCCTGCTCCCTTGTCCTTACCTAGCTGTCTGGTGGCAGGATGGTGTCTAGCACCAGCTGGATGAAAAGGTATCCTCTGTCTACCACTTGGTTGGGCATGACAGTGGGAGTGTGCGGACCTCAGAGTCTTACCTGAGGTCTGGATGTTAGAGAGGATATCCTGAACATCAGAGCCAAATAACTTGCATCCTCTACTGGGGGCACTGAGAGTAAACTGTTGTACATCATTTGCAAACCCAGCTGCCCTAAGCCAGGAGTACCTCCTTAGGCATATTCCTGAGGCAGCAGCCCTGGCCAAAGCATCAGATGTATCATAGGATGTACAAAGTGGCTGTTTTCCCACATCGGTCACAGCTGTGAGAGCTGTGAGATGTTCTTGTTTGGTTGTACCCTTTGGGATGGCTTGAACAGCTGCTTTGGCTTTTCTCCAGAATGTATACTGGTACTTGACCATATGGGCCTGGTAACTGGTAATTTTGAGACCCAGGATGGCTGAGGCAAAAGTTCTTACCTAGCACAACATCCAAGCTCCTGGACTCCATCAAGAGAAAGGGAGTGGAGGTGTTTTAGTGCCCTTGATCTTTCATGGGCAGAACTAATCACTGCAGTGTCTGCCTCTCGGGCTGGCCAGCAAAGGGTTTCCCTGAGGGAGCCATAGAGATGTCTGCTTTTTTGGTATGGTACAAATTACATTCAGCCTATGCCAGGCAGCAAGAGTGACAATTCCCAGGGAAGGGAGGAGGGGTGGTATCACTAAAGGGGAGCATCCAATAACTCCAAGAAATCTATGGTGTTTTTCTTGGTGGCATCTTGTTCCTCCAAATCAACCCCATGGCAGCCTATAACTGCTGCATCATGGTAATGAAAGAGGGGTCCTCTGGAGGCAACTGTGGAGTGTAAACTAGAGTCCTCAATGGAGGTAGACAGTGGAACCAGTTTTCATAAGGACTTTGCACATTATCTTCAGCTTCCTCTTCTCCATCCTGCATCATGAGATCAGGATTATACTCAGTCATCATCGGTCTGGTTGACTGGCCGAAGGGAGTAGGCTTGCAAAGCCATCAGTGCTCCAGAAGGAGGCCAAGACACAGCCCTAGGATGAATCTTTGCAGGGGTTTGAATTACGGGCCCTGTCGATTGGCCTCCTGGTTAAAAAAAGGAGGCAAAATGTGCTGGAGCATGTCCATGAAAGACAATAGCACCGCGTGGGCATTGGTGCCAGTGAGGTCAACAGGTGCAGTGGTGGAAGTAGACAGGGGAAGGAAGCCCCCCCCCCCCAAATGTTAACTACACACCAGCTGTACTAGGCCTGGTGGTGCCTACAGTCTGCGCTGACCTGGAAGTTAGGTAGATGATCAGGGTGGCAGGCAGCATTCCCACCGGAGCAGTCAACAGCGCTGTTGGTCATACTTGTGTTAAAGGGCGACCTGAAGCACACTAGGGAGGTTTTCTCCTCTTTTCTTCTCCCAGTGTTTGTGGGTCCCAGATTACTTTTCCCAGAATTTGGATGACTTGGACCTGGAGGAGTTGGCTGGTGAGACAGAACTCTTGCTGGAGCTCCTTCTCCATGCAAGCTACCTTCTGTTTTAGAAAGTGCTTCTCTGAAGTGCCTTTTTGATATCACCGGGTGGCTGTTGTGGCCGAGGCAACAGATGCAGACTTCATGAGTCACCGGTGTAAATCTTCTCACTACGTTCACAATAACGCAACACTTTCGACAGGTCCTTTGAATATATGCCATCAAAAATCACTTATGAAAGTGATTACTTGACTATGGAGAGAAAAATAAAGTGGTGGCTACTGCAGTGGCATTTCTGTGCATGGTCAGACAAGTATGGTCGACTGTGGGAAATGACCAGAGGAGGGAAGGTGCCGCCCACGTTTATGTAGTAGCAGACATCTGACTTAATCATAAGCAGCTCCTGGTGGACTGCTTGCAAAAGTTTCCATGTGGTCCTTGTGCCTGGTGGCTACAAGTTCCATAGATGTGGCCTCCTGAGACGTATCCTCAAAGATTATCTGCATGTGATAGGTGGACCACACTCAAGAGCATTCTACTAGACAGTTGTAGGAAGCAGGTACCTACTGTTACTAAGTATGGAAGATCAGGCACTAAGAGCAAAATGTCTTAAAACACGTGAAAAATACACTACATAATGCATATCTAGTTACCAGGGATGAAAACTGGCCATAATACAAAACCAGTTAAAGGAAATTTAAGAAAATTATCAGAGCAAAAAAGAATATGGAATCTACGCTGGCGAAAACGGCAAATAAGAACCTGTATCTCCTTCCCCTGGGTCGTGCCTGAAAATAGGCAGGATTTGTTTAGTGCACTTACCTGGTCAACAAAAACTAAATAAATAAATTATAAACAAACAGTTTTACGGCAATATAAAGTCTGAGGAAAAAAGGTTAAGGAAGACTGGACAGATATAACATAAGGATAAAATTATAAGCAAACCTCTGAAAACGGGCCGATATCTTTAATATATACTTCTGCTCAGTGTGTTTGCTTAAATGAATAAACTCCACTACATCACTGCCTGTACATCAGATAGAAAAATCAACTGAAAAGAAGAAATTCGGAATCTCCAAATACTGGGGTATTTCCTAGTAACTGGCGTATTGCAGATGTCTTAAAAAGGGGACAAGTCCAGCACATGTAATTATAGACCCATTAGCCTTACTTCCATTGTAGGGAAAATTCTGTAAAGTATCAGGGACAAAATACTTTAACAATTACCCAACAAGGTCACAGACCAACATGATTTTTCAAAGGGCAGGTCATGCACTACAAACTTATTAAGCTTCTATGAGAAAATTAGTAAAACTACACTCCATATGTCCCTGTGATATAAATTTTCTTGACCAGAGTAAGTCATCTGACATGGTGCCACACTGGGCCATTTTACAGAACCATGAAAAGAAGGTTCTAAACCTTACAATTCTATGATGGATAGCTGAGTGACTGGACAATAGGTCCCACAGAGTAGTAATCAGTGCTGAATTTTTAACCATTTGTAATGACTTGCTGAAAAGTCGAATAATAAAAAAGTTGACTGAATCAATGGTTTTCACGCTGGGTATGGAGTGGTGACTAGAGGCATACCTCAGGGATTGGCGCTTGGGCTGGTAATTTTGCTGATCTTCACTTGTACCTTACAGTAAACTTGTCAAACTGGGCAATAAAATATGCTGATACTGAAATAGGTGGACTCTCAGCAACCCCAGAGCAGGGAAGTACCATCAGAAAGAATTTGAACTTAATATCATCCGGAGCCAAAATGTAAAGTTTTATTTAGATGAATCTGAGGTTATGCATCTTGGTAAATATAATGCTCTCGTACTTGCTCTCTGTGTAGCACAATATTACATACTACTACCCAAGAAAGGGCTCTAGGTATCCAGTCTAAGTAAAGACCTTGAACACAATCAACAGTGTAACGAAGCTATGTAAGGTTAACAAGACATTATGAGCCATCAAATAAAGTCCAGGGGAGCTAAGCATCATTCTTCCCCTGTACAGAGCATATGTTAGGCCACAATTCGACTATGCAACCCAGTTCTGGTGTCCATATAATAGAGGTGACATACACCAGCATTAAAGGGTGCAGAAAAAGGCTACTAAATTAATATCCGATGTAAGAAATGACCCATATGAATCCAGATCGAACAAATTTGCACTAATATCACTGGAAACAAGGAGACGGGGGGCGTGCAGATGTTTGATATAGTTCACAACCCAGCATTGTTCGGTTAAACAGATTTTAACTTTTAACAGATTAACACAAGGGGCAACCCTCTACAAATAACTGGCCAAAGATTTAATAACCATAACCTAAAAAGGACATTATTTCACACAGGGAGTGGTTAACTCATGGGAATTCCCTACCTACCAGAGTAGTAATCAGCAGCTGTAAGAGAATTTAAATTCAGACTGGATAAATATGAATAGAGGTTGTCCATCCTACTATTAGGGAGCAATAGTGGGCCTGTGTCTTATCGATCCTAAAGACCTTTGTATTTGTATGAACCAATACGTGCTAAAACAGCTCTGACACCATTTACTACAATGCCTGTGCGATTGAGCCCGAAGCAGTCGATGTCGGAGACCTAGATGGAAGATTGTCTGACCGCAGAACAGGCTGTGAGTGTCCAACTGGGGAGGACGAACGAACACTGGACCCTGACCTGTGTGTATGTAGGACAGTGGGGTGGGGGAGAGAGAGAAGGGCAGCAAGACACCCAGCCATCACCCATGGTTCTGTTTTCCAGTTGACCTTTCCCTGTCTTGTAAGGGAACAGAAATGATCCGGAGAAGCTTTCTCTTTTTCTGCTCCTCCGGTCGGCCGTCCCATCCCGACTGACCACCCCCAGCCCTTTCCCCCAGAATATCTGGCACCTACCTTATGCCCTGCATGGGAGCGGAGCCTGCAGGGGGTCGGTCATCATCCTGCTGCCGCCAGCATTTTCTGCCTCCAGTTATCACCCAGGAGCAGGAGCGCATGCACATGGTGGCGCGCATGTGCCCTACGGCCCCTTTCCCCCACCCCATGGCCTAGCGCCTGGCCCCTTCCAAGCCCGTGCCACTCCTAACCTCCACTAGGGGGTCACCATTGGCTGAGGGGTGCCGCATTCCCTCCCTGAAGAGGAGACCCTGCCTGCAGCTCAATCCAGCTCCGCCTTCCCCCCTCTGCTGCTGACCTCCGATGACCCGGGCTCATTCCTGAACCCAGGTCACCAGTGTGCCGCGAGGCAAGGCGTCCAGCGCCTCAACCTTCAGTGCCACTGGGCCAGCTAGCTTTCTCTTTTCTGCACTTCTCGCACAGCACTGTGGTGTTTAAATGCCAACTTTAACTACATGTCTTTCAACGAATCTGTACCACCCACAGTCGACTGTGGGGACAGACAGGCTGATGGCAAGATGTGAATGGGAGCAGGTTATGACAGTTAAGCCACCTTTGCCACAGCCTGTTTCTCCATCTCTTGGAGCAGAAGAACATTTTCTGAAGCTTTCTTGTTGCCTGGTTGAAGCCTAGGCAGATTTTTTGCATACTTTAACATCGTGGCTTGCAACAAGGTGATGGATACACACAGAGTGGTCTTTATAAATTTTAACCTTGCCACATCAATAGCGGAATGGTTCTTTGTCAGTTCACAGCATAAAAAGTATTTAAAATTTTAAAGTATATAGTGACAGCAAAACACTTGCAAAAGATAGAGGGCATCTAGCAGCAGTGGACCAATGAGTGGTTGATGGTAGGAGAAAGAACTTGGGCATGCTGGGGCTGCCATTGTTATTTAGGTACCAAGGTGCATCAACATGAAAGGCGTCCGCATGCAAACAGTTTCCAGGTGGTCCTGATGCAGACGGCTTAGTTTCTATGATGTGGCTCATTAGAGGGAGATATCCTCGAAGAGTATTTACAATTTTTGTATTCTTACTAGTTACGTATGTCAGAAGGGTTAGTCCTAGTTACTTTAAAACACCACTAGGTACCAACCAAAGCAGAAGCAAAATACAAAGCAAGTTGAATAAATGTGAGGATTTATTCACACACAGCGAGACATGCCAGACCACCATACTCAGCTATCCCAGTGTACAGAGTCACCAAAGACTTCAGCAGGGGCCCCCCTGACAGACTCTGCAGCAACTCGAAGTACTAGAGTAAGCTGGTCTGTGCCATCTACTAGCCTGCCACACCTTATGTATATAAAAACTTCACTTTAATTCAGCTCCCTTTGGAGTTAGTTCTACTTCGGCTGGTGCACCTTTTGTGTATGTTTTTCAACAGAGGAGATTTCTAAATTCGTGACACGACTGGGTATTTATTTTAATTTTTTTTTTTTTTTTTAATCTATCAAGCTTTTTACTTTTTTCTCCCCCAGCCAACTTTGAGTGTGCCAGCCACTGTAGCCCCTCACCTTGACTTCTCGTTGTCCCAACATCACCATTCACCACTTTTGTTCTGCTAGAGCATGTCAGAGACAGACACACAGCGACAGCGAGCGCGAGACACACAGCGACAGCGAGCGCGAGACACACAGCGACGGCGCGAGACACACAGCGACAGCGAGCGCGAGACACTCAGCGACAGCGAGCGAGACACTCAGCGACAGCGGCGAGACACTCAGCGACAGCGACGCGAGACACTGCAGCGATAACAGCGCGAGATAGCGACAGCGAGGAGACACAGCATAGCGAAAAGACACAGCGACAGCGTTTATGAGACACAGCCACAGAGAGACACACACAGCGACAGAGAGAGAGAGAGAACACACAGAGCGACAGGAGAGAGAGAGAGAGACAGCGACAGAGAGAGAGACAGCATAGAGAGAGAGAGAGAGAGACACAACGACAGCGAGAGAGAGAGAGAGACACAGCGACAGAGAGAGAGAGAGTCACAGCGACAGAGAGAGAGACAGTGACAGAGAGAGAGACAGTGACAGAGAGAGAGAGAGAGAGACACACCCACCAGCCACCCACCCACCCACTGACCGACAGACCCACCAGCCGACACTTTTAGAATCAGCAGGTTTCCTGCTGAGGTATCAGATCCAGTTAGGGGGGTGGTGCCAGAGTCACTGGGTTGGTCTGTGGGCTAGCGTCATCGGGGGATTTTCCACCTTGGTTTACCCCTTCCCCAACCTCGACATGTTTACATGGGCGCAGCCTGCAGATTCCGAGGTACACCAGCATGCAGCATGAAGACACCATGCATGCTCATATGCCTGTGCCCTGCCCTACAAGAAGCAGATGCAGGCTGCACCACCTAGCCTCTACCAGCCGGCAGCCAAACAGTGGTATGAGCTACGCCCCCAGAACAGATCTCTGGATGCTAGGTCTTCCAGCACCACTGGGTATATTTAAACAAGTGCAACACAATCTGTTTGGGGCAATGCTATTGTACAATGCTTTATAACTATTCCCGTTTTATCGATGTCCGGATTTGTGTATCAAACAGAACTATTAGGACTAAATCTTGGTCAGGTTAATTCTAGGTAGGCACATAAAGGGTCTTTTGAGAAAAAAATGAAAAAAGCTGCAGGCATACAATGTAATTTTGGCTGATTTGAAGCCATTTAAAGATTAGTCTCCAAAGATCCAAACCCAGTCAAAATGCACAACTCCAGTCCTTGAGTGTCTGCCTTTAGCATACCTTCCATGTAAGGAACTGCAACTATAAGAAGCAAAAAAGCATTTTAAATGTCAGCCCAACGGCATGGGGTACCTGGGCTCATATACGGATTTACCAACTGTGGGACTGATCAAGACAATGTGCTCCTTTCACAAGGGAAGATTTGGGAGGATGCTGGATGTCTGGCGTTCAAATATCTCCTGTCAGGTGACCAAGGAGGACGCTGATGGTATCTGTGGAAGCAGCCACTGCCTGACCCCAAAACACTGAGAAATGGGTGTACAGCAGCAGCCTCAGTCCAGGTACAGGAAACAGGGTATATCAGACTCCCAAAAATGCTTACAGACTTTACCTTCTCCAGTCTGCCTGAGAATCAATGATCCAACAAGGAAACTGACGGGCTGAGTGCAAAATACAAAAATCTTTATGGTATATACACCAGCTTAAGCTACAGCCAGCTCAGTTTTATAGAAAAACTACAAGCTAAAAAAGCTGTACTTAATTTTTCAACAAGGGCCATGGCTGTCAAATTCACTATTCTTCACATCAGAAATGCTAATTTAGCAGGTTTGATTTACCATAAAAATCAGGCACTTCAAGGACTACAGCAACATACATTACACACTGAACCAGTTATCTAGCTACCACTTTATATCAAAAAGTGTGTTAAATACTGATGTTATTCCTGTTGAAGGAAGGTCGGCTAGCAAGAGCTGCGAGACTCTCCATCAATAATCAGTCTCTGAACTTTTACTGAATTAGTTTCAAAACAGGCAGAATAAACAGGTCATCTGGACTCTTCAACGCGGTTTATTGAGAGAACAGCTTAATATGCCAGAAGCAGCTGGTTCATGTACTGTCCACTGGATGTCACTGTTGGAAGCATCAAAACATTTGTTCTATACATAATTTCATGAAACTCTGACCTATATTTTTTAATTCCTTAAATGGTATCCACTTTAACATGACTCTAGATACCATATCCTGCTCTATTTGATAAGATTTCCTCGGCAGGCAGAAACCAATGCAGAAAGAGCTTTTTCTCTAACTGGGAAACATGACCAGCCTATCAAATTAAAGATTATGGTCCCCACAGTAAGAGCATTTTGATTCTAAAACTGCTTCAAATGCAGCATTATGGTAATGCAGGCCACTGATTTTAAGGGTAGAATGTTCAGTCTTTGGAGAGAGAGACCGAAAGGTGGGGGGGCCCGCATTATTAACTAGGCAAGAGTTCACATTTGGGTTCCACACAGGAACTATGGCCAAGTTATTCAGCATCCACATGACTGAGAAAAACAAGACTTGTAAATTGATCTTTAAGCTGGAATTTTTTTTTTTTTTTTTTTAAGACTCCCCCCCCTCCCACAACTGCCATTTCCACCTTGACAAAATTTCTCAAGACAGCGTACAATTGACTGCTCTAAAAAAAACATATGCAGCATTTGACAAATGCCAACTGCAGGAAAACTCTGCTGGTAAGTTCATGGCATGACTTTCCAAGTTTGCTTGTGTACAAGTGCACAGCAAACAGAGATGCTCCAGCAGTGTAGGGGATGTGGAGGTGTGTGCTGCCTGCAGTCAATGCAGCTGCACCTGCAGAAGCTGTGAGGGCACACCCATTCCTGATCAGACTACTGCTGATGTTGCTAAGCAGGCTGATGGGCAGAAACTTAAGTATATGAAAGGATGCAACTGCATCAAATCAGTGTGGCAGTACCCTGCCATAGTGCCTCAACCAGCTCAGCAGTGCCAGTGCCCCCCCCAGTGGCAGCAACTTGAAACAGATCCTACCCACTGCCACACATCCCACCCACATTCCAAATGCTTTCCCCAGTGCCCACTCTTCTGCAAATAAATCCCACCAACCTCCAGACTGCTTCCCCCACTGCAAAACATCCCTTGTAGTCTTCCTTACAGGGTTGTGTATTACAAAAAAGGTACCACCACCAACCTGACCCCTCTCTGAGGCCACTACCCTACACCCCCTCATACCCCTCACGTACTTATCCGATGAGCAACTCAGATGACCAGCATGTCCTACTGCTCCAGAGCACAATAGACTGAATACAAAGTTAATTTTTATTAGCTTTTAAATGTGCTTTCAGCTGTTATGCATAGCTGTCCTACGGTTTGTCTCCACTTTTCAACATGGCCTTGTTTTATCCCACCTCATGAACCAGATAGGTTACATTTTTAACCCCCCCCCCGAAAACTGTTTTCACAGTCATTCTGCAAAAATCAGGTTGAGCGGCCTTTAAAATAAATTCACCTGCCTTCACCATAAGGTGGGGTCATAAAGACTGCTGAAAATTTGGGATCAAAATGTCGAAACAAAAAAGAATTTTTCCTTCTGTTTTTGCAAAACTTATTTTTGCAGATGCTGGCTCTAAATGTTCAGAGCACTTTTAGTAACCCATCTCAAAATGCGTCATTTTTAAAATTTCCTCTGAAACACATTTTTGCAGTCATTCTGCAAATCACCTATTGGATGGGTATTCAAAAATGTTATATGTCTTGATCATAGCATGAGGTTAAGTGACTGTTAGAAATCTGGGGTTAAAATGTCAACCTACTGAAAATGAGAGACTGCCTCTCTGCTGGCCTATCCTGGGTAAAGACACTGAAAAAGAATGGGTGAAAGCAGGACACCACTGAAAATGAGATACTGCATCTCATCTCGTCCACCACTGGTGAATGTATGTTAAAAATATATGCCAGCAGGACACCATTACTTCAGAAATCCACTGAAAAATTTTCATTTGTGCTAGTCTATCCTGGGAAAACTATACTGTAAAAAACTTGAACCCAGTTAAAAGGAGACTGCTCATCAGCTGTGCTATCCTGGTAAAACAGTCTAAAAATGGTTAAAAGTACAGCACTGCAACAGAACACCACTGAAAACATGTTGCATGTAAGCTGATCTGTCCTGTATAAACACTGTACAACCACCCCGTTCACCAGTACTGCAGCAGTCTAGAATATTCCCCCATGTAAGGCCATCTGGCCCCCTTGTCCGAGTCACATAAGCTTAACTACCGCAGCAGTCACAGTGACAGGCACAAACCTGTGCACATTACCTCAACCAGCCACCATTGGACTGCCTGTGAGCAAATAAGAGTATTGTACACACAGCTTTTTGTGTAGCACTCAATTGCTCACTCAGTCAGATGGCCAAGGTGGTGAGCAAAGGGTTGTGCTGGTTGCTGTCACTATTGCTGTAGTGCGGCTTATCACCGGAACGAGGGGTTGGGGGAAGGAGAATCCTAAGAGGGTGGGTTCAGAGGGGGTTGGATGCCCTTTTTTGGAAGGGAGGCACTAAACCACCAGTAATATTTTAGACAGCTACAGGATGGGTGCTCAGGGGGCCACCCTCACCACACACACACACCACACACACACACACACACACGTAATTTTGCATGCAAATGGCCCATAGTGCCTCGCATGCCCACTAGGTTCATTAGTTTGTTTAGGCTGAATATGGTCCATAGGAGCACTGGCACTATTCCATTTGGGTCACGTTTTCTCCATTGGGCTCCTGTGGGTCATATTGGTCAAGCAATGTCAGTGTAGCACACAGTCACTATTTACTGTGCCAACCCTGCTCCATATAGTGTGCACCATTCAGAGCGTGCTGTCTTAATGCTGTCCCAGACTAGAGCCCGTCATGTATTAACTGCCCTGAAGTGCATGTGGCTAAGCTGTGAACACAGCAGCCTATAATCCTCAGCCTGATGGAACTACAGTACGGAGACTGCACATGTCAAGATGCAAAATGACCTTCTTGAAGCAAGAGACAGAGGTGAATGATCTATTCACATTTTTCTCGACCTCTCAGAGGCATTTGACACCATAGATCATAGCGTGTTATTGGAAAAACCTTAACGAATGTTGTGGACTCACCGGCACTCATCAGCTGGTTTGAGTCCTCTCACAAACAGGACGCTAAGGGTGGTAATGGAAATTTACTCCTACTGCCTGAAGCCCCTGTAAAGTTTCACAAGGTTCGATCCTTTAGCCAATCCTGTTTGAGGTGTACTTGCTGCCTCTGGAAGATATTAGACGATACAGTATTGGTTTTCACTACTATGCAGATGATACCCAACTGTATATGTCTTTTTCACCAGAACTACAGAGCACGGTCTCTAACTCTTGCCTGGCTGAGGTCCAGGACTGGATGTCCCCCAACTGGCTAAAATTTAACCCAGACAAGACAGAAGTACTGGTGATCGAGCCAGGACATCGGCAGGATATCAGATGGGTAGAGGAGGCAACCAGTCTTGTACTTGGTGTTTTTCGGGTGGCAGCTTCTGCAAAGGTGAAAAACCTGTGCATGATCCTAGACAGTGAATTGACAATGGAGGCTCAACTGTTGGCTGTTGTCTGTAGTGAGTTTTACCACTTGAGTAACATCGCCCAGGATTAAACCCTGTATCCCAGCAGACAACTTGCCCTCACTAATACATGCCTTTCTAGGCTGGACTACTGCAATGCCATGTACCTGGGGCTAAATGGAGGGGCCCCGAGTAGCCTGCAGCTAGTGCAGAATGCAGTGGCTAGACTGTTGGCAGGCCTTCCCATGTCCTGCCACATAACACCGGTCCTTGCATGATGTGCACTGGCTGCTGTTGAGGTGGCGGATTTCCTCAATAGATCAGCAAGCTGTCCTACAGAGCCCTATGCAGACTGGGGTCTAGCTACCTGCGAGACCCACTGTTACCTTACCAACCATCCTGGCCTCTCCATTCCTCTGAGGAGGGCCTCCTAGCTGTTCCCAGGGTTTGGCTGAAGTCATCTGGGGAGCATGCTTTTTCAGTAGCAGCCCCAACCCTGTGGAACTCACTCCCAAGTTACCAGTGGAAGGCCCCCTCACTGGAAGCCTTTAAGAGAGGACTGAAGTCCCACCTATTCAAGGAGGCCTTTGCATTTTGTTAATTTTGATGGCCATCTATTATTGTTCAGTTATTTAGTTTAATCATTTTCATCCCGTCATCTATTTTATCATTTATTGAAGATTTTATATTTCCCATGTCACTGTTCAGTGCCTAGAGTGTCCGGGGATAGGTGCTTTAGAAATAAACTTTTCTTGCTTGCTAAAGTCCACAAATCAATGGCTAAGGTTTGCTCATGCGTCATGCCTCAAGATACTGCTGTTCTAACTTATAACAGCATGCAAGCAAACATGTTTGGCATTGACAAATGCTTGCTTCTTTAGCAACAAGCAGCTTCTACTGGATTTATGGTGACTGGTAGAGAGACTCAGTTCAGCTACTCAACTGTATGTAAACTCTAATAGTAGTCTTGACTTAAGAGGACTGGATGACTCCATTCAGAGACTCTGGTCCAGACAGTTGCACCTACAATTTGGTTGCTAGTGCCAAAACTTACAGAAAAATGCTGGTCCACAATTGTTAGGGACATTGATCAAATTTGCAACAGTGATTCTAACAGTGTCCTTCAAGACTCTGGAGGGCCACTACAAAACATGCAATTAAAAAACACTTTTCAGATGTTTCCATAAGCAACCAAATTGCTTGTGTAAATGATACCAACTAAGGAGGGAGAGAAGATGAAATAAGGGCAATACAACTAAGAGTCAAGTGGGGGAAGGGGGGGTTGACTGCCAGTAGCCACCGGCTTACTTAAACCTGCTGAAGTCAAAGCCAGTGTGAGCAGGGCACCACAGTAAAGATGGTCAGAGAAGGATACAGCCTTGCAACCAGCAGCTGTGACCAGAGTAGCAGAGGAAAGCACAAATTTGTTTTTTTTGCCCCATAGACTCGAAAGCAAATAAGCATTTGTCAATGCTGAATGTTTGCTTGCTGCACTCATACTGCAGGAGTTAGAGATGCATAATAGGAATGGCAGTGAAGTACTGAACGAACGCCAACCCCCACCCCCACCCTGCAGAGGCAGAATGGCGTTGGGGTGTGCCTTTGGGTCGTCTGCCATAACACTCACACCATTCCACCTGATCTCATCCTGTAGATGCTGACAGGTATCAGTATGCCTTGGGGTCTTTGGCCCTTACGCTCACCACATTCCACAAGGAAATAAGCTGAGACGGGTGCAGTATATGAGAATGGGGTGACGTTTGGGCCAAAGACCCCAAGGCTCACCTTGATGCCTGTCAGTGGCTGCAGGATAGGGGTGGAAGGGCATGAGCATTACGGCCGATGACCGTTAGTCTGTAAAGGGTGGGGTGTTATGGTTGGAAATACCAACGCCTCGGCCATTTGTTGGCATTTTCGCTCCAAATTGTGAACATGGGCTTTTTGGGTGGCACTATCATTTAGTTACTCAATCCCGAAAGGTGATTCTGCACAGCGAATGAGCCATTTGGCGCAACAGGTGCGAAAACACATTTTGGGCAGGATGTGAAAAATTACATCTGTACTGTTCATGAAGAGGTGTGAAAAACTGGCAATATTGAAAATCTGGAGTGAAAATATGAAAAACTGGCAAAGTTACGAGCATGTGTAGAAATTGCGTAATGCACACTCATAACGCAGTCATTTTTTGGAATTTTTTCACCAAATTTTTAACATGGCCTTTTTGGGACCTCCTCTCATGAACAGTGGCACTGTGATTTCACTAATCTGGCCTAAAAGTTGATTTTGCACAGCGATTGTGCCATTTTGCCTTACAGGTGCAAAAACAGCTTTTGGGCAGGATGCAAAAAATGACAGCTGTACTGTTCATAAGGAGGTGTGAAAAATGGTAATATTGGAAATTTGGAGTGAAAATATTAAAAACAGGCAAAGTTACAAGCATGCGTACAAACTGCGCAATGCACACTCGTGACGCAGTTATTTTTGGAATTTTTTCACCAAACTTGCAACATGGGCTTTTTGGGACCCCACCTCATGAACAGCGGCACTGTCATTTCGTTAATCAGTCCCAAAAGATGATTTTACACAGCGACCAAGAAATCACCTTTCGGGACCAAGAAATCACCTTTCGGGACCAAGAAACGAAAGGACAGTGCCAGTATTCATGAAAAGGGGTCCCAAGAACCCCATGTTGAAAATTTGGGACCAAAACTCCCAAAAACGGCTGAGATCAACCCAAGCTGAAACCCCCCAGTGACTACCATTATAGGGCTTACCATGATTTTCTTCAGTTTGCTGTCAGCTTTTGAAGAGTGCAGACGTGTTCCCACGCCACGGAAGACCACAGCACTGGACCTCCAGAGGAAAGTATGGGGGGGTGCAGGGAAGTGGGGTGCACGGACAGAGGGCTCTGGAATGGGGTGGGTGGCAAAGGACAAGAGGGACAGTTTTTTAACCTAAAAAAGACCTTGGGGACGTTTTTACAGGTGAAATAGTATGAAAATAAATATCAGCACACTGAGGTGGGCTCCCAGTGTACCAGACTATTTTTTTTTTTTTGGGTGGAAAGAGATCAATGCTGACCCAGGATTGGGCACCCAGAAGTTGGCTAAAAAAAAAGGTGTGGGGGCGCATCTGACACAGAGTGAGCATCCTGGTGTCAGAAAAAGAAATAATTACTTTGGCACACTGGGGTGGGCTCCCAGTGTGCCACAATAGTGGGGTTGGGGGTTATGCCAACACAGGGACTGGGCATCCTGTTGTTGGCAAAAGATATGTTCAAGCTTGTGGGGGGCATGCTGACATGGGGAATGGGCACCCCATTGTTGGTAAAAGATATGTTCGGGCTTGGGGGGCCAGTTATCCGACACTGGGAGTGGGCATCTCTGTCTCGGAAATATTAGTTTGGCACACTGGGGTGGGCTCCCAGTGTGCCACATTAATGGGGGGGAGCGGGATACATGCAGACATGGGTATTGGGCACCCGACATCGGCTTTGGGGAGACTGCGTGGTGGAAGCGCAGTGAGCCAATTACGCAAACTGCGGCACAGCTAATTTATTTAACATATTTCACTGGGAAAGGCACACTGAGCAAACTAGTTGCTTATAAGTCCAGCCATGCAAATTACTGTGCACTGGAATGCGCATGACTGGAATGCGCCTGGTTGCCAGGAAAGGGGGGGGGGGGAGAATCTGCCGTTGCAATGACGAAAGTGTCCCTGATTGGAGCGACAGATTTCTTTCTAGTGCGGTGCTCGCTCTGAAACTGCAGTCACTGGCAGCTTCCCTGTTAACTGGTGGCTGAGGGACGGGCCCCTGAAAACGTTCGCTGGATTGGCCACAACACTGCCACACCTCTGCAATACTCTACTACCTCAATATGTTTCTGCACGTGCAGGCAAACAAAAAAAACTAAAAACAACCGTAGTCTGCAGGGATAATTCACCACGGACTGCTACATAAACAAGGTCTATGCATAAGAAGTCCTGAGATAGAATTTTTTTTTTTTTTTACATATTACAAGGGGCTAGCTAATGCTTCCATCTGATAATTTAAGTCACATATCAAATAAAACATTTTTATTTGTTTAAGTATCGCACTAAAAAGTCAATCCATCAGATTAGAAATGGGATACTTCTGGGGGAATCAAATATAGAAAACTGTTCAATTAGACATTTTCTCAAGGAATCAAAGAATCTTTAAAGTAAAATATACAAAAAGGCAAAAAAGCATCTGCTTGAATACAGTGGCTTTTAAAAAGATCTTTTATCTCAAAATAAAGCAAAATGGCTATGACCCATCAGTATGGTACTGTCTGTATGTCCAGAATGTCATTGTTTGGGACCTCAACTCTGATAGCTCTCGGGAAGGAGACAGCCCTACATTGAAATGAGGGGTGCTCCATCATGCCCTTTAAATATGCTCCCAATTTTTTTAAATTCATTAGGGTAGGCTTTTTAATTTGGGGGTACACGTTCGACTCCCCTAAAAGGAATAAACTAGAGCAAGCATACAAAGCCCAGAGAAAGACCACCCTCCATTCTGAACATCAGTGACTGAAAAACATGCCAAACATTACCACATAGCTGCAGGCACTCATGTTGATGAGCACATGTACAGTAGCCTCACTTAAAATGACTATTTACAACTCCCAAGTCATTAGGACAAGATAGTAGCTCAGCTGGAATCCACATCCCAGTTAATGAATTACACTCCTGTTACTACCAGCTGGGAGAAAAATACAATGAGATCTGGGGGTCAGGGAAAGGATCTCCCCCTTTCATTCACTTACTGCCAGCACATGCACTGTGCTTCGTTAGTGATGCTCCATCCATGAGAGCTGGGTATGGATCACTTATGAAGGTAAACACACCAAGCAATTATATGCCTATTTTCAGGCACAACCTGGGAGGTTACAGCAGAAATACACAGGGAAAAACAAGTTGTAGAAAGGATCAGATCATAAAAAGGAGCACCTACGCAACTGCAAAGGCATCATTATGCAGTAATCAAAGGAGGGCCAAAAGCCACCTTTACAGCCGTAATCAAACAATCTGACACAAAACAGAGTTAAAGCAAACAATCAAATGCAAGATACACTACCGGACCAGTCTCAAAACACATTAGATGCACTGACATAATAGCCTGGACAGGAGTGCAGGAATAGGGTAACTGCCAGGAGAATACAGAAAACTCAAAGCTGACAAAGCAGTAAAAGCACATGTAAAATAAACCAGTGGAGCATGAGGTTGTGTAGGTCAGGCATGGATTAAATGATTAAATAAGTTTAATAGTGTATTCCTAGGCAAGCATCTGTTTTGGCGTTTCCTGCTGACATACAACTGCCCCATGGTTACCAACACATGGTAGTCGTATGAGCAGGAGTATACAATTTGTGTGGTGTGGGTGGAGTGGAGCATGATGTAGGATGTGGATATGTGACAAAGACTTCATTTAACTAGCCCTGTGCCAACAAGCACCTACTGTGTAGAGGGCAGGAATGGCATAAGCTCTTTACAAATTGTCTTCAAACTTCTCCCAGCCCAAGTTGGGCTCAGATGGGGGAGAGGCAGAGAATAAAACAGTAAACATTAGTGGCACTACTAGACAGATGACACTGCCCCATTTTCCCCCGACAAGCTACAGTGCCCAAACCTGTCTCCATGTCTCCGTTTGGGAGGGTTACAGCTGACACTGCTCCTGGCATAGCTACCTTTGTCCCCATTTCCAACCCTAGCAATGACACCCACCTTCTCTGGGACCTACCCACTTCATTTCTTACACTCCGTGGCATACCCCACTAATGGTGGGGTACCTTCATCAGGATCTGGGGGGGGGGGGCTTTGGATCCCTTCAGGCAATTCAAGCCACTGCTTCCTGGAGCAGTGCTTCAGTCAGCAGTACAGCGCCTACGGGTGGAGAGACAGAGTCATCCTGCTCAGTTAGAGTCATTATCTTGGTTACACACTAGGTGAGCCTAGATGTGTGTGCACGCTGAGACTGCATGTCGCTCTGGCTCCCAGTCTGCATCTCGTTCCCAGTGCCATCAGCTGAATTACCACCTGTAGTCATAGATGGCAGCATAGCAGCAAGGACAGAGAGCCTCCCCCCCAGACGAGAGTGTCCACTGGGATGCTTAATCCTCTTCTTCCAACAACCCAGGCTTGTTCCAGTCTCGTCGACATTACAAGAGGACGCGCTAACACTGCACCCGACTGACATGCTTCTGACTGGTTGACCCCACCCAGAAGGGTAAGTTTGGGACAGTCTTGCCTTGAAGGCTCTAGCAGTGGGTAGCTGTGGGTGGGGGCAGTGATGACTGTTAAAGCAGGCATGATAATTTGGGCTTGTATATGGGGCGAGGTAGAGAGTCTCCACAACAAGTTGTGGAGGAAACAAACTGCAACGGGGAAAAAAAGTTGTGTAGACAGCATGGTGGCTCGCCACTTCAATACCTCTAGAGCTATATACTTCCACAACTGGAAGGGTCAACCTCTGTGCTGCAACAGGTAATGGGGGTAGAATCTAGAACCTGCAAGAGCAGTATCCATACCGAGGCAGAGGAAAAGTTCAGGAAACAGGACTATAAGCAGCAGAATCAAATGGCCCTGCCAGTGGACAAGTACTGCTGTCAGAAGAGCATGTGCAATGCTATCAACACTTCAGGTACTGGGGGGTAGCGATCTGACAAAGCAGAATAAAATACACTTCATTTCTCTGAGGAACTGTTACTTAATGCCAACCACTGAAGTGTATTAGAACAGAGTAGAAAGGCAAAAAAGATTACGCATGCTAACAGTTTTGTGCTATAATTGGGTTCAAATATTACACAAATTGGCACACACTTTCTCATGTACAGCAGTTATTTAAATTAGCTCTACTGTATTACAGTGAATTCTTTTTGCAAGAATGTTACAAGGGACTGAATTACAAATGTTATTTCAATGTGTCGATGGTTATACCTATTTTACTGCTGACATGTACAAAATGATTTAGTTTACAATTTATTTACCTTGCATAGCAAAGCTGAGATAATCCTAGGGGTTCTGCTTCTACCCATTTGTGTGAGTGGACTGGAGCACTGGGAGGTTGTGATCCAATTCTAACAGTGTTTGAACCCATGATTTCCTAGTTTCCTCATCAGTGCTTTGGAAAGGAGTCCCTGACTCAAAGGTTATCCAATATTCTCAATAAACACTAGACTGCACTGTCTACAAATGTAGCATCACCTATCGCATAAAAACCCTGTAGTCACAAACTACTTATGATCTTTTTTTTTTTATTACTTTATTTTTTCCCCACTCTGCAGGCTGTCCCCAGTCATCCCCCTGCTCCCAGCCCAGTCACCCACCTTCTCTTGGACTTACCCCTGCCTCCCTGTTCCTCCATGGCTTCCCCCGAGCAAGGAGTAGAGAGGGTGGCACATGCCCCAAAGGTCCATGCTCGGTCAAGTGATTGCTGCCAAGGTCGCTAGTTTGGGGCTCGAGGAGTTGGAGTTGGCATCATTCCATTTCTGCTAGAGTATTTTCCCTGCGTCCCCACTCCCCCGAGATGCTTACTCTCTAGAGATCATCAATCCAGAGATAACAGACACGAGTGTACGGCATGCATCAAGCCTCATCAGCGTCTCCTCTGAGCTGTGGCAGTGGTGAGGCAGCTGCTTCATCTTTCCTTCCCCCAAGAGCATCCTCTGGGATGCCCAGTCCTCCTTCCCCCTGCCACTCGAGCCAGTTCCTGAACTCAAGTCACCAATATTGTGAGCAGTGGTGCTATCAGGAAGGCTCTATTTTATCTGAAGCAGATTCAAAAAACTAAACATTTTATGAGATCAATTGATAGTGGATTTGAAATAAGATGCATGTGTAATGTGTGAAATATCTCCTTGGATGGAAACATGAACTTTTAGGACTTGCCTTAGAGAGGGTTTTCTTAAATTTTGGAAATATTGTTATAATACAATTTAAATGTATGATGTGATGTTTTGTATGAGGGTCTATTTAAAAATATTTGCTGTTGTATGTTTATTATAATGTATGCTGTAATATAGACTGTTGTGTAAATTCATGATATTTTTTAAAAACCGAAGAAAACAGGTCCATCTTGAAAATGGGTCTATGACTCAATGATGTAAAACCACCTCTACTTGTATAAAAAGAAACAAACTAAAACTACTAAAAAAATTTTCTTTATTTTTAATCATTTTTTTCCCTGCCTTGATAGAGAGATAGGATGGTGTTCCCCACCACTTTGAGGTGGCCCTTAAGACAACACTGATCAATGACTGGAGGCCTAGTGCTGGGTGGGTGCCGATGATGCAGCTCCAGGGGGCGGTCATTATCCCGATTTTCTCCTGTGGCCTCCCTCCATTGAAATGGGCAGTGCCACACTATGACTATACCCACATGCAGTATATCCTAGGGAAGGTAGTGAACTCTGCAGCTCACATGGGTCATGGCTGGAACAACTGCAGCACCATCTCTCCCTGGCCAGGGATGCACAGCCATAGGCGACATCTCCTGATCTGGTTGGAGCGAGCCCTTCTTGCAGGCTCCTGAGCTCACTCAATAGGAGCATACCAGCCATGCTACTAATGGGACACCAGACAGCCTATACATTGTTTTTTTAATGAAATTTTTTTTCTTGTACACTTTTCAACACTAGTCAAAGCCGGCCCGCCTCTTCAGCCCCGGCCTCAAGCACTGAACCTTTCTCTGGCACCTACCTCAATCTCCAATGCCTTAAAGCAGCTCCTGTCCTGTGGTGGTTCTTCAGGGGGAGAGGGTTAGGCAGTCCTCTCGGTCCTCCAGGTATACAAGTCAAGCTAAACAGCCTGCAGTTCCTTGTTTCTTCTCTGCTCCCACTTTTGTGCAGGGCAATCATATCCACCAATCTTCAGCCACCAAGCGGCAGCTGAACAAGTTGCTAAGGCCCTGCAACTTCTTGTCCCAACCTCATCAGTACTCTGATGCAGGCCATCTGGTACCATAGACATCCATCTGGAGCATCCCTAAACCTTTTAGTATCTCTGCCTCTAGAACAGGTCCCAATTCCAATTACCTATTTGCCCTTTCTTTAGTCTGTGCTCAACAGTCGGGGTAATAGACCCCTTGTCTCACTGTAAGAACTGTGCCAAAGCATCCATTGAGAATGACGGCCTTCTTCCCATCATCCTCCGTTATATCATTTCCCGGATTTTAACCTCACTATACCATCTTCGGTTTCCTCTTCTCCCTGATGTTGCTAAAGACTATGTGATTTTCCTTTATACCCTTAGCTATCCTCAACTCTGTCCCAGCTTTTGCCACCCTGTTGGCTCCAATTTGCCTCCTTCAGTTTTATTAAATCCATCTCGCTGTTACTCCTGGATTCATCCCCTTTATTCCTTTTGAATGTAGCTTTCTCTGCCCAGACTGCTGCTTCCACTATACTGCAGAACCGAAATGGTGTTTTTTTAATCCTCTCTAACTTGCATTAGACAGGTTCTAGCAGCCTCCAATACTCAGAGTTTCCACTTCCCCCTGCCTTCTCAACCCCATGCCCCCCCCCATTTATCCTGAAGGATATCCCCATCCTTCTAAAACCCACCCTCCTGAAAGCTAAAACCACTGTCCTAAGCTTCCATAGTGCTAAGTTGAACCACATAGCATTACCCAGACATTCCCCACCATGTCTTGGTTCCACAGAACAAGGATGAAGACAGCTCCATCCCTGGTAGATTCTTACCCACTGAGCATGAAAATCCCTTTCCTCTCTTTTCCCGAAAAGGGACTACCACCAGTAACCACTCATGCAGGGATTCTACCATGCAACATGAGCCAATAACTAATATTCCCACTACAGGGATGTATCTGGCCTGGATGTTTAACATTTACACTAAATTGTAATGCAAGTTATCAGCATGGCTCAGTTGGTAGCACATCCGCTTCTGGGCCAGAAGGTTGTGGGTTCCTGTCCCACACTAGGATTAGGCTCATACCATAAACACTGACACTGGAGTGCAGTATAAAAGATGCACTTCTGTTAGTGTGCCATCTTTGAATGAGGCATTAAACAGAGGTCCTGTCTGCCTCTTGTGGCAGATGTTAAAGATTCCACAGCACTTCTTGAGGAGCAGGAAAAATGTAGGGAAACTGTCCCAGTGTCCTTGTCAAGCTTCCTCCATTCACCAAAATACCACCATAACTTAATCTGGTTCGATTTTAGTTAGTTTGCATCTGTATCCCATCCCACACCACCAGAACAGGCAGAAAACAGGCAATATTGTCAAGCCTTCTTTTCCCAGGCAACAAAAACTAACCAATACATCACAAAAATGTCTTACTTTACATAATTCAGCCTCCAGTATACAACAGGTAAGCAAACCAGTTTCCTAGGCTTGTAAACCAATGTTGTTGAGAAATTAACATTGCAAACAGCTGTCAAAAACTAACCAATTTTGTGTGCACAGCTGACGTAAATTCCCTTTACTGAAATTCTTTCAGAGAGATACACTGATAGTGAATCACACAGCATATTACAATTGTGCTGTTGTCATAGTGTTTGAACAGTTGAGTTGGCACAAATCTTGAACACAGTAAATTATGAAGGAGACCTGCTTCACTGAAGTTTCACAGAGCCATACAACACATCTGAAGGGCAGTTCCAGAACTGCCTTCCATAAGTCTGCACAGTATGCAAATAAGCACAGTTATACAGATTTCTAATAAGTAACGTACCTATAATAATCAGTGTTTCTTACAAGGCATCCTCTACTGATTACCCCCTTTGGGGTTGTTCTCAAATTCAAGAACAAAGTCTGCATGTTTATCTACTACATGTAATAACCATGAAGTCCATTTATTGTTAAAGGAAAACTGCACCCTCATATCTTCTAAATGTTATTTGTTTCCATGTCAACAAACTACTCTTCACGTAGCTGTTAGATATATGCAACTGCTTCAGTTAGCTTTCACACTTCATACTAGGCCCTGTCACTCTCCTGGGAAGGTCCATTTCGTGGTCGTTGAAATCTCTTTGTCCTGGACAGCTGCATTAGCATATGAGCAGGACTCCAGATAAGACGAGTACTGACCTATTTTACTCACCTAATTTTAGGAACTACTCTTCAGAAAAATTTTTTATGAGTACCAGTACTCATCCAACATTTGTAAATGCTCCACACTCCATAGAATAGTGCTTCGTAACATAACTAGTGATTCAGAAGTTTTTTTTTTTTTTTTTTTTAAACAGATTTACAGCACTCTTATGTATCCCAGTTTTATTTTACTCACTACATTTTTAAACTGGTGAGTAAATTACTCCTACCTGCCAGCATTACCTGGAGCATTGTTGGCACCTGATGAATTCTCATCCAGAAAAAATTTGCATTGTTTTTAGAAAGTACTTCTCACTCCACTCAGTCTAGACATTTGTACGCATCCAAATTTGTTTTTACTCACCTCATTTTCAAAATGAGGAGTACAGTACTCATCCCAAAAAATCTTATCTGGAGCCCTGCATATGACATGTCAGATCAACCGTTTATATCATGTATCTCTATGCTAAAATAAATACCCAGCAAAAACTCTGGAAACTTATAAACCGAATGGAGATTAAAGGGGAAAAAAAACTGCATTACAACTCGGATAGCTTGTAAAACTTACTGAAGGTAAATGTGGTATTTCACACATTCTTGCAGCTTGGTTCTTTTAAAACTACTGAAGAGTTTAAAGGTTGCTTACGCATCTCATTCTCATAAGCTAATGCAGCTCTCAGGGACAATGAGATTAACAACCACTAAATGGACCCTCCCAGGAGAGTGACAGGGCCTAGTATGAAGTGTGAAAACTAACTGAACCAGTTGCATAAGTCTAACAGCTACATGAAAAGAGTTGTCTGTTGACAAGGAAGCAAATGACATTTAGAAGATATGAGGGTGCTGTTTTCCTTTAAAAACGGCTGCTTGATTTCTTAAATTGGAAGTACATTTTCTCCACCCTGTATTGGGTGCAGCTGGTTGTAGCCAATGTTCCATTATATACTATTTTGCAGCTAGCAACATTAGAGTAAATATTTATGTGTAGTGGTATTTACTCCATTTGGTTAAAGTGTCAGAAGAACTAGTTGGGGGGTTCGTTTGTCTACCCTCCCCCGAGATAACGCCAGAGTCCCTTATTCTGTACAATGGCCCTAAAGGGCTTTATTGTTAGGCAGTCCCAAAATATGGGTGTCATAGAGGCACCCACAATTTCACCAGCAGGTGGCTGATATGAAGAAGCATATTTTTCTGTGATAACCAGTGTTCTAAAAAAAATCTTATATTTGATTTCCAAGCAAATTCATGCAAGACATGAAAGGCCAAAATTTTATGCTGATGTAAGAGGACGTAAGAAGGAACTGGAAGGGGGACAGGATCAGATCTACAGTACAGTAGCTTCTTGTTTTACATTGTTTTTCATGGATTCTACTTGGTAGAATGTTTATTTTCTTTCTTACTACTAAGGGGCTAGCAGGGTATTGTTTGGGGCTGTTGGAATTTTGAAACCTGTTTTGGTAGCTAAAAGTGGGCTCATTTGTTTGGTTTACGGTGTGGCAGGCTGCATTTGTAGAGGCCTATTTCTTCTTTTTAAACATAATTGTGTAGTTAACTGGTCTGTTTCTTTGAATTGGAGACCTATATCTTATAATTCCAAACCTATTTTGATGTATTGTTGGTGAAGCTGTTTGAATTGGTGTCCTGTTTCTTTGGGTAGCAAACCTATGTTGGGGCTTTGAGTAGAATTGATTCATTGTTGCTGGCTTTACTAGCTGCAAAGTTTTGAGTGGGGAAGGGTGCTAATTGTCTGACTGGAGGCCTCAGCTACCTGATTGTTTCCGGAGGACTTGGCTGGTCCCACTCCACCCAAACCCCTCACCCCACCCACCCCTGGTCAATTATTCCCTTTGTACTAGGGTTCTGACATCACTTCTCAAACAGGCAAAGGATTTGCACCTGTCATAACAGAAGCAGACATCCAGGAAAGGAACTGCAGCAAGTGAAGAGGTGACGTCTCTCAGTGGAAGGGAAGTAAATGCAAATCTAGGCTTTCATTATTACTACTTCACATAGTTATTGCATTGGGTAAAGGGGAGTAGGGAGTTGAAGAAGGTTGTGCAATGGCTACTTAAAGTATTTTTGAGTGTGGATAGGAATATACAAAGCAGTTGCTCAACATATCTAAACGTGTGCAACAAAGGAGGTAAGGGACATAAAGAATGTTTTGCACTGATAGAGGGGGAGAGTGGGACTTGGGGAGTGTTTGGTATCCCGCATCCGGAAGGGTGGGGGTCAGCTGGTGGGCAACGACAGCAATGGGTAGGGTGGTAGGCTGCAACAACCGCGTGCGCACCAATCTTTCTAAACATTGCCTGGAGAGTGGGAGGATGTTTATGTGCAAACCACATAGGAAAACTTAGAAAGGAGATTGAGGGTCTACAGGAGGAACTAAGACAGGCAAGGCAGATTGGGGTGGGTTTAGCCCAATACTGGAGGGAGGAAGAAGGGGAGATGAGGGAGGGCAATTTAAGCCAACAGTGATGAGGAGAGGCTCGAAGAAGGGAAGCAGAGACAAAGGGGCCCAGGCCAGGAAGAACGATTGCCGGGAAACCAGATCAGAGACAAAAGTCAAATGGAAGGAGGCAATAGGGACTTGAGGAGGCTGCAAGAAGTGGCAAAAGTCATGGAGTGGAAAGCAGAGAACAGGTTACTATGAAGAGAGAGGAGAGGGCATTTGTGAAGGATCTTCAGAAAATAGTTTTGCACTGCTAGAGAGGAAGAAGGTGGAGGAGGGAAGTGATGAAATTAGAGGAGTAATGGATAAAATGCCTGGACCAAACTGAGCGGGGGAAGTTCTGCTGGGAGAACTGCAAATAGGGGTAAAAGGCATAATAATGTGCAAGAGGAAGAAGAGGAGCTGGAAATGAGGGAGGAGATGAAAGGAAGCAAGCAGGGAGAAGAGGGTGGAATCTTAGTGCTGGGGACTCAATACTAAGAGGAGTCAGGTGGGGTAGCAAGGCGGAGAGGCATAGTCGATTTAGTGGAGGTCTTGCCAGGAATGACAGCGAAAGGGTGGGACAGTCTGTTCTGAAATATGCTAGAAGGGTAGGGACAAGCCTCATTTAATTATACATCTTGGGACAAACACCTGGCTGACAAGACAGTGGATATAGTCCAGAGGAGGTTTGAGGAACTAGCACACTATGTGAGGGGCAGGAAGATCAGTAACTTTTTCCGAGATACTCATAGCAAAGGCAAGCACAACAAGAAAGCTGAGAATAGAGGAATTTAACAGATGGCTAAGAACCTGGTGTTGTGCTAAAGGGTATGGGCTGTTGGGGAGGTGGGAGGGACCTGGGAGGACAGTAGTCTCTATGCTAAGGACAGACTACACTTGAGTGAGGAAGGAAAGAAAGTGTTGAAGCAGAGGATGGAAGAATATATAGAGGAAGTTTGGAGTTTAAACTAGGAGTGGGGGTGGCAGTTGGGGAAGAGATATGCAGGGACCACAGGTTGGGAAATCATATGAGCTTACTCCCATAACAGTGACAAAGGACAAATGGCAAGTACTATTGGTGATGCTAGGAAAGGAGGCAGGATGGGAGGAGGGGAAGGGTGGAAGGTGGAGCACTCTAATGCTAGGAGCCTTGGGAGGAAAACTGCAGAGTTGCAGGTTCTCATGGCAGAGGGAGAGGTGGACATTGCAGCCATCACGGAAACATGGGCCACCCAATATAATGACTGGGACCTGTCTGTACCAGGGTACAGGTTATTTCGTAGGGACAGGGTGACTGGGAAAGGAGCGGGGTGGCACTATATGTGAAAGAAGGACTGAAGTGTGTAAGGGAGGAAGGGGAGGAGGGTAGTACAGAGTCACTTGGGTGCAAATCCAGGATTCCAAGAATAGGAGTCTTAGAATGGGAGGTGTACAGGCCACCATCTCAGATGCAGGAGTTAGACAGGAACTAGCGGGACAGATCAGGAGGACCTCATGAAGGGTAGTGTGGTGATTGTGGGGGACTTCAACATGCCAGAAGTGGACTGGAGCACCCCAACAACCAGGAACAGAAGGGAGCAGGTACTGCTGGATGCCTTCCAGGACAGCTTCCTGCTGCAAATGGTCAGTGAACCAACCAGGTTAGGGAATACCCTTGACCTTGTGCTGGCAAATGGGGACTTTGTGAGAGAACTTACAGTGGAGGAACGCTGTCAGGAGTGACCACCACTCAGTATGGCTCACACTGGATATGGGCAGGAAGGAGTGGAATCTGGCACAAGAGTGCTGGACTTCAGGAGGGCTGACTTTGGGAGGATGGGGAAGTGGTAAAAGGGTACCTGGCCAGAATTCAATCTAGTATGGATACTAACCAGTGATGGGAGCTCTAAAGTTGGGGATAGTGGAGGCAACCAAAACCTGCTGCAAAGCCCAGAGCAAGAAGGCTAGGGCTAAGAAACCGAGCTGGTTGAGCAAGGAGGTCATGGAAAAGGTAAGGAGGAAAAGAGCTGCCTTTAGGAAATACAAGAAAACAGGGAGGGGGGAGGACAGAGAGGAGTACTTGACAGAATCGAAGGAGGTGACAAGGGCAGTAAGGGGAGCCAAAGCATCTACGGAACTCAGGCTGGCACAAGGCATTAAGAAGGGGAGGTTGACCTTAAGCACATCAGAGAAAAGCTTCGTAAGGACCACATAGTAAGGATTAGGAAGGAGGGGGTTGGTGGAAGAGAGATGATACATGGAAGCACTAAATGAGTACTTGCTCAGTATTTACTAAAGAGAAGAGGGGGGGACACCAAGATGGGTGAAATGGCAGACGCAGGGGGGAAGTGGTGACAGATGGGAAATCATGGAGGCAGAGTTCGAGAGGGTTTGAAGGCACTGAGGGTGGACAAGGCACCAGGCCCAGATGGCATCCACCCCAGGGTACTGAAGGAGTGGCAGAGGTCCTGCAGGACCTTGGCAGACCTATTTAATGCCTCACTACATTCAGGGTGTGTACCTCAGGACTGGAGGATGGCTCATGTGGTGCCCCTCCACAAGAGTGGCCCCAAGGATGAACCGGGAAACTACAGACCAGTGAGCCTCACATCCATCGTGGGTAAGCTAATGGAGACTATCCTGAAGGAGAGGCTGGTGGCCATCTTAGAGGCCAAAGGACTACAGGACAGCAGACAGCATGGTTTCATGTGGCCGATCCTGCCAAACCAACCTGGTCGGGTTCTATGACTGGGTAACTAGGCAACTGGACAGGGACATGCAGTGATGTCCTGTATCTGGACTTCAGTAAGGCATTCACTCAGTGCCACATGGAAGGCTGGGAAGGAAGTTAGTAGGCAGGCGCAGGTGCAATGCTGGTGAGATGGGTAGGAAACTGGCTGCAGGGAAGGCAACAGAGGGTGGTGGTGGGTGGGGAGCTCTCACACCCAAGGGCAGTGACGAACGGTGTCCCACAGGGCTCGGTGTTGGGACCAGTGTTGTTTGGGATATTCATTGCAGACATATCATGGGACATCAAGAGCAAGATCAGTCTGTTTGCTGATGATACCAAGGTTGGCGTGGTGGTGGATGACCTAGGGGGATGGCAGGGGTTGCAGGATGATCTGGCAAAGCTTGAAACCTGGTCAGACACCTGGCAGCTGGGCTTTAATGCCAAGAAGTGCAAGGTGATGCATTTTGGGATGAAGAACCCAAGGAGGACTTACCAGCTAGGGGGAGTGCAGCTAGCCCAGACAGAGGAGGAGAAGGATCTGGGTGTGCTCATCACAGGGTCAATGAACAACTCGGCACAGTGTAGGAAGGCAGCTGCAAAGGTCAACAAATGCTGGGTTGTATTGCAAGGGTATATCCTCAAGGAGGGAGGAGGTGATTCTGCCACTGTATAGGTCATTAGTTAGACCACACCTGGAGTACTGTGGCAGTTCTGGCCGTCGTGATCTGAAAAGGACATTAAGTTACTGGAGGGAGTGCAGCGAAGGCGACAAAGATGATCAAGGGTCTGGGGGACTTATCATATGAGAGGAGGTTGAAGGAGTTGAACATGTACTCACTGGAGGAGAGGAGAGACAGGGGGACATGATTGAAACCTTTAAATACATGAAAGGAATAAACAAGACAGGTACAGAGGGGCTGTTCAAAGAGGAGGAGGAGGCCACCAGGGGCCATGATATGAGACTGGAGCGAGGGAAGGTTCAGGAGGGAGATGAGGAGACACTTTTACAGAGAGGGTGGTGGCTGGGTGAATGCTACCTGCAGAAGTGGTATGCAGTAGAACAGTGGACTGCTTCAAACGAGGATGGGACAGGACAAGGGGGAGGGTTAATGAAGGGGAAGGGTGGAAGGGAGGGGCAGCTGCAGAATAAGGGGTGCTAGCTGCACATTCGAGCAGACTTGATAGACCTCTAGGCCTTTATCTGCTGGCAAATTTCGTATGTTCGTAAGAGGGCATAGTCCCACTCTGCTTCTGTTCTATAGTTCAGTTTATACAATAGAGGTTTGCTGGTAAGGTATCTGATAAAACCCCAGATCACCACTAGAGAGCAACAGTCAAAGAATGACGTGTACACGGTGGAGAATGTAAAAGTTATCAGTACTTTCTCTACACAACCCCAGATATCTCCACTATGTACACGTCATGACCACTACATCACTGAATGCACAATTCTCTCCTCCCCCCCCCCGCAGATTACTACACCAAAGACGGACACCTCAACTAAAGGTAAATAGCACAAAACCTAGCAATATGAATAACGAATCACTAATAAGGGATACAAACCTCTATTATATAAAACACATACGTGATAGTAAAGTGTGCGATAGCTGAAATATCAGCACTTGTACCAAGTGAGCTCGGGTTTTAATCACTCATGGCTCCGCTACGCAGAGCCACTCATGATAGCCCCCCGAGCTCACTTGCTACTTGTGCTGGTATTTCAGCTATCGCATACTTTACTATCACATATCCCCTTAATCTCAGAGCCATTTAGCGGTTTCTCACAGCTCACGTTTGACATGGTTATGTGAGATACAGGCCAAACTCCCTGACTGGGTCCAGAAATCCTGGCCCTACGCTTCTGATACAGAGTGTGTCCATCTCCCTCATCTGCGGGCAAGACAGAACCATTAGAGGTGGTTTCCCTTGCCATTCCACCACTACAGCGACCATGTGCCGGTTATCTTTAACGTGCAGCTGATGTCTTTGGGAAACCTTTGGAAAAAATATTTAGTCACACTTCAGCTTGTATTTCATACACTACATATCTCTCCTCTCCATATTACTGAGGAGATTTACACAAAAGTAAGATGCTTATCTCCGCATTCATCTGCCTCTTCCTTAATTCCCTACGTGAACTTATAATGCTCTGTTGTGACAGTCTGTTGCCATGCTATTAACTGTGATAGAGTATTATGACATCAGGTTGGGAAGTAGCAACAGGAGCTGCTGAGCCCTAAAGGAACAGTTATCTTGTTCTCATGCAGATGACCTCAGTAATAAATAATGGGGATAAGAAATGCAGAGCAAGCTGACCCGCCAGTGCAGTGGTAGCGATACTGCTTCGGTGCTGACCTGGGTTCAGGACTGAGCTCAGGGCACTGCAGTCAGCCTGGGGAAGGGGGGGGAGATGAGATTGAGTAGCTGGACAGCTCTCTTCCTCTGGTGTGGGAGGGGCTGGTGCTCCTAGTGACAGCTGGGGGTCAGTGCACCAATACAGCCCATCTGGCTACAGGACAGGTGGTGTGGCAGAGGTCAGCACATCGGGCACGGTAGCATGCCCGACACTGCCTTGTAAGTCATTGCACGTCCATGCTGTCGGATGAAAGCGGAGACAGAAAACCTCCCTGGCTCATGCAGCGTGATGGGGGTTCCAACCAATCCTGCCTGGGACCTGTGAGGTTGTCAAAAAATTAAAGGCATTCTAATGGACAATGGAAGAGGAAAGCCACCGGGAACCCCACGAAGCCAAATCCTTCCACTCCTGGCACAGGAGGGGGATCCTAATGGCTGTGATCATGTCACTAAATGATAAACAAGTACACAGTGTCAAGATGCCCAAATGGGATTTATAGACAGCCCTAACTCTGCCACCCTCCACCCATCTAGTAAAAAAAAAGGGGGCAGAGGTGGGAAAACCAGGATAGGCACAAGTATAGTGCCTAGTTCTGGTTCGCCTAGACCTCTGCACAAATGAGAGCCAAGGTCAAGTTGAGCCATTTACAAAAGTAAGCATTTCTGTCAGCCTGAGAAGAGTGTACAAACTCTACTCATGCAGCTCATGTGGGACACTATTCGTACCGCAGATGACAGACTGCAGTAGTCCTGACTCGCCTCATGCTGCGACTCAAAGGCATGCAGGACCCTCGGTTCAGTCCCAGTGGAAAAATTCCTAACTTCCCTTCTATGACCTGGGGAGAGGATGTCTCTTGCACAAATCTTTGGGAAATCTGTATTTATTAAAGAGTTTATACATAAGCACATTTTGACATATAATGAAAGATTGCCACAAGATACATATGTTCACTTATTACATTTACAGACAGTCAAATTTTTACATACAAGGTCTATTTGCCCCATCTCCTGTTTGTTAGATCACTGTATCAGTTATGACTGAAAGTGTTGTCGTTTCCCCAGAACATTCCTCTTTCAATAAAATCAGAGTTCCTTATTTTTCATACAAGTTAGCATCTTTTACCAGACTTCATTCTAACAGATTCAGTGAACAAAATCAGGGTCTACCCCCGAGTGGTGGAGTACCCAACTCTGCCATTTAATCCTAAATCCCTGTAATTGACCCTGAATTGTTGCCACAAGTCCCTCCATCTGACATATCTCTCATTATGGATCTCCAGTCCTGGATAGTTGGAATCTGTTGTGACATCCACTTTCTTGTGAGGGCCTTTTTGGCTGCTATGAGATATACTGGCAACAGTGTCTTAATCAATTGGGGGGAGTGGTCTGGATATACAGATAGCAACAGAATTCCCCCCCTCAATTCTATTGGCTCACCAAGACAATTAGACAGCTCCACTTGAATACTGCACCAGAAGGGCATTAAAAGAGGGCAATGCCATAAAACATGGCCCAGATCCGCCAGGATGAAACCACATTTTCTCCAACAGTGCCCATACTGAGCTGGAGGAAACGGAGTTAGGACTGCTGGAGCTCGAAAGTATCTACTTTGAATTTCCCAGGAGAACTCCTGCCTAAAAGAGGAGATCACCCTGGCTACCAGTAAGGCCGCAGACACCCAGTAAGAGAACGGTACTTCTGCTGTCAAATTTGTATTCCATCTGTCTAATATTGACTTTGTCGAGTCCCCAGTCATGTCTCAGTGCCCTGTATATATTCCCTATTAAATGACCACATAGGTTACCACAGGTGGCATCTATAAAGATTCTTAACAGAGGTAGGCTTGGAATGGGGAGTTTTGCAGAAAGTGTCTTACGATGAAGAATGTAATTCCTCACCTGGAGGTACCTGAAAACAATCTGCATTTTGGATACCATAATGATACCAAGTCTCTCAAAGGGAAGAACCCCCCTCATCCAAAAACTGGAACAAATGGGACAAACCAAACATGTGCCATTGGGAGAAAGCCAAGTTCAAGTGGGATGGATGAGAAAGATCTTTGGAAATTTTGCAATAATCATATATTGGTTTAAATTCTGGCCCATTTTGTAACTTATACCAGACTTGGAGAGTACTAGATGTTATCTGTGAAGTGCCCCAAAGGAGGGGTATTATCTACAGAGCAGACATGAAATGTCATGTATGTCATTTAAGATAAACTCCAGAGATTTCCAGGGTACTGTTGAATTATTTGTCAGCCAGTGCAAGAAAGCACGAAGAAAAGACGCCCGAGCATAAAGTTTGAGGTTAGGTAGGTTTACACCCCCTTGAGCAAGACATAAATTGAGAGTGAATAGATGGATTCTGGGGCGTTGGTTCACTCATATAGACCTGGAGATGATCTCAAGACTTTAAATAAGGGGAGGGAAGAAATGGATATTTTGAAAAAGGTATAAAAAAGTCATGGCAAAACATTCATATGGATGGTTTCGATCCGTTGGAAGAGAGATAATGGGAGGGATGACCATTTATCTAAGTCTCTTTGTATGGTGATGGTGAGTGGCTCATAATTAACCACCTCCATTACCTACAAATTAAGAGGAATATGGATCCCCAAATATTTTATCTTCATGGATCCCCACTACAGAGAGAGAGAGAAGAATATTCTTTGGAGAAAAGTTAAAGAGAAGAGCTTCTGTCTTTGTAATGTTTATAGTTTGAATCCCACTACTGCTACGCATTCTCTAAGGATGCTCCAAATGGCCGGGATGGATGTGTCTGGAGAAAGAAGAGTTAAGAGGATATCATCAGTGAACATACTGACTTTATATTGCTGTTGGCCCATTGGGATACCCTCAACATCAGGTGAATTCCTGAGAGCCATCTCCAACGGCTCCATGTAAAGGGCAAATAGAAGGGGGGGGGGAGAAGGGGGCATCCCTGTCGGGTCCCCCAGGATAAGGTGAAGGGGGAGGGAGAGGATACACCTCCATTAATTCTCACATATGCCTGGGGAGCAGCAGAGAGATTATTCAGCCATTTAAGAAAGGACTCGGGAAAGTGGAACCTCAACAGGATGTCCCATAGGAAACACCAGGACACCCTGTTGAAGGCCTTCTCTGCATCCAGGCTCATAATAGTTGCTCGAATTTGCCAACTTTGAATGTGTTCAATCAATATAAAAGTTCTACGGATATTATCAGTAGTACTTTTACTTTTAGTAAAGCCAGATTGGTCCTTATGAACTAGACAGGGTAGAATCTTCTCCAATCGTGAAGCCCATATGGTTGTGAAAAGTTTGTAATCGGTGTTACTAGCAATTGGGCAGTAGGAGGAGGGATTGGTGGGGTCATTTGTTTTAATAAAGTGGCCAAGGTAGCATAGGCCCGGGGAGATCGCCCACCATCTCCCAAAATGTGGAGATTAACTTAAGTGATATTTTGTCCTGGAACATCTTGTACCACTCAGCCGGAAGCAGTCAGGCCCCAGACAGCGTGAGATGAGTAATCTGACAATGGAAAATTGCATCAGGTGAGACGGGGACTCCAGTAAACTCTCTGAGCCTCAGTAAGATGGGGAATGAAGATTTCCAGAAAGGGCTGCCTCCTGCAAGGGTAGACTCAGCCCTCCTTGATCAATTTCTGGTAAAACTGACAAAGGAATGGCTAATGTCAGCCTCCTTGGTGATAGCCTACCAGAGTCCAGATCTCTGGTCTTAAAGACAGGAGACATGCATTTTTGTCCTCTAAGGCGCTGGGCCACTCTACGGTCACCGAGCTCCACCTTCATATCTAACCTGTTTTAAATAAAGGAGGGACTGTTTAATCTTGATGTCCATTAGTTTTTGTATTTTTGCTTTGGTGTCTCAGATCTTTTATTAAACCTCCCTATCTCCTTCAGTATATAGTAATTGATAGGTTCAGTAAATGTTCTGTAAGGGTGTTGTATTTGGATTCTATTTCCTTTTTCTCCTTGAAGCATAAGCTATGGTTTCACTCGAAGTGTGGCCTTTAGGCGCCCCAGACCAGAGACTCCAGAATATCAGAGAACACATTTTCGGAGAGATAAAGGAATTATTTTCTTAATATATTCCAGATACTGTTCATCTTTTACCAAGATTGGAGTAAGGCGCCATAATGTAGGTTCTTGTTTTGTCCAGTTCCAGCTTGAGAATGAGAGGATGATGGTCCGAGAGAACCATGGAGCCCATAGAGATATCCTGAACCAGACAAAGATGCTCACATGTTACCAGGAAATCTAGTCTGGAATAGGTGTGAAATCTATTGAGAAGAAAGTGAAAACAGAGTTCGAAGAGAACAGTCTGCGCCAAACATCCACCACACCCAAATGGTCCATAACATTTTTTTTTTTTTTTAAGGTACTTTACCGTGCCAGTCTGGTGACCTAAGCGAGGGTTGGAGCAGTCTAAATGGGCGAACATAGTTATATTTAAGTCCTCCCAGAACTGTCCCAGAGAAAATCCATCACCTTTGACATCAGAAGTTGTTACTGAAGGCTTGACATAGGTGGGAGATAAATGCTCACCAAAGTCACATCCTGAAAGTGTAATTTCCTTGCAAAATAACAAATCAACCCTGGCCATCTGCATAAGAGTGAGCCACCACCAATGGCATAATAGCAGGTATCAAAATGGCTGCTCCCTTCGATGTCCACTAGGATGGGAAGAGGCATAAACTTTATATCTCCCTCCCCAACTCAAATTCTTATGCTCAGATGTGTTTCTTGAATTAGATACAAATCAGCTTTGGTTTTTGAGATACTGAATAAAGCGAGAACGTTTTATCGTGTTATGCAACCCATTGATATTCTGGTAAAATATTTTAATTGAAAGTGTAGACATGGTACATCAATTAACATTTCTTTTATTTTCTCCCCAGGGTAAGGACCACTACTTCTGACCAGACCATTTGCTCAGAGGGCAAAAACCAATGCGAAGAGGAGCCACCCACGGTGTCTGAACTGTTCCTGTAGCAATAAAGATATAACATCCATTATTGAGCCTGTGTGTTTTAACCACTCTTTCCCACTCGATTATTGCCCTTGCCCAAGCTCTCTTAAATACCCCAAACGTAGGGTATCAATTATTGTAACATCCTGTAAAGAAACTACATACAAAACAATTCCCAACAAACTACCCGGACCTGGTATTACTCCCTCCCACTCCCCTTATCTAAAATTGCTCCATTCATAGGGTATTGATTAATGTTAATTGTAATTATGAACACTTATCAAAAAAACTATGTGCATGTCTACTCCCAGTAAGGAGGTACTTATTCCAAGGTACCTCAAAATACCCCTTATCCCGACTCTAACCAGAGTGGGTGGGGAGTAAGGAGCTTCGGTCCCAAGCCTGGGAAACAAAGTCCAGAACAGGAGATAGACTCCACAGGGGTGGCACTAACAGTTGCCACCCCCAAATGGTTCCGGCATGACTTAAACTTGCCAATGCCCCCACTCCCATCTCCCAATGGACAACCCAGCAATGCTGCAATCCTGGCAGAACTCTGAAGGATTCAGCGACGGTTCGCCTTTCTGCACTGAACACAGACAAATGTGAAGACCTTGAGAATAGATAAAGGAGGAATAATCTACGCATTCATGGAGTACCAGAGGAGAAAGAAGGACATGATACAGTGTTCCCCATTCATTACAACTGAGAGGCGGGCAGCCGCGCTATCTTAAATGGCCGCCTCTCATTCTAAAGTCCCGCCACTGTTTCTCTGCAGGTAAAAGCTGCCTGTCACTTTAAATCCTGGTACTCGCACTAGGAGCATGCACGAGCACGAGAACCCATCCGTGCTTCTTGTCATGCGCGAGAAAGACGGGAGGTTGCACAACCGTAGTTCGGGTGCTGGCAGTCAAGATCATGTGATCGACTCTCCGATGGTCACCAGGTCGCTCGGGAGGAAAGGCGCCAAACCAGGGAATGACAGCTGACTTGCCCTACCAGAGCAGTTTACTTTGGGTAAGTCCCAGTTAGGTACATCACTGTATCACTTTGGAGCTTTACATTTGGCTTGTGTCTTGCATCGAGAGTGGATCTCTGACTGTGTTCAGAGTGTCAGCATCGGTTGCATTAATACTGAGCAGTTTGTCAGACTTAGTTTTGAGCACATTTTTCAGCCTGCATTTCTGATAATAGCAGCATTAGTGGAGTGGGGTCGTGAGTGAGGTGGGGAGCGGAGAGAGAGTGGTCTCACAGAGACTAGCACTAGGCAGCTCACTTCTCAGTTTGGTTTTCTTGCTGCTTTGAAAAAAAAAAAAAAAAGAATTTTGTAAAAAGAAAAAAAAAAAGGAAGATTACTAGTCAAGTGTAGCACTGCAGAGCCAGCAGAGACTTTATTTGAATATTTTGAGCCTGATATTTGACACATCTGTGTGGTGTGGGGTTGTAAGTGAAGGGAGGAGTGGTGGACAGCCCTTCAAGCCTTAAGTGCTGCTTAAAAAGAAAATTACTGCAAAAGGAAAAAAACAGACTGCACTGTGCCACAGCAGAGCCAGTAGAGTGTGTGATAACTTGACTGTTCACGGACCTAAATTGTATGCCCATATTATTCTTTTGAGCCTGATATACTATATTTCTGCAGTGGAGTGGGGTTGTGAGTGAGGGGAGAGATTTAGAGGACCTTCTAGGCTCTTGCATTATTTTCTCTTTTGAGTGCTGCTTTTAAAAAGAGAATTACTAGCTGCAAAAAGTAAAAAGAAAATAAAGCTAGCAGAAGCCCACATATTGCACCAGGGGTCTACAGTCTCTGTCCCACCAGTCCGTTGTGCAGCTTTGTCATCAGTGGTCACTTGTTTCCAAACCTTGATTCAAGGAATAAAAAATATTTGTGTGAGAAAAAATTCTAGTCTCCTTAACTGTGCCACCAGGGGTCTGTCCCACTAGTCAGGATGTGCAGTCTCGTCAGTGGTCACTTGTTCTGAACCCTGATTCAGGAGCAAAGAAATATTTGTGTGAGAAAAAATAATTGGGGCTCAACCAGCATTACCAAGTTCTCGTTCTGTTTTGACAAATAAACACACAACACTTAGGAAAAAAGCTTTATTGTACACAATGCAGAAACTAACTAACTTTGGTTTCAAATTAACTCAAAAACGGAAACATCCTGATCAAGATGACAATTGAGAGTCGATGATTGGGACAATGCCAGTTGGTCCAGTTGATATCGGCGTCATTGTCCAAAAAACTCCCTGCACTTCCTCCTGTAATACAGAAAAAAACACCTCTAAGCATAGAGCAACAGGATTTTATACTGGCTGGCTTAAATACTGTTGGTTACAGTACAAAGAAAATGATGGCATGTTTTGTGCATTTTGCATAAAACATAAACAGATGCCCAAATCAGGAACAGTTTGGGTACTCAATGGGTGTAAGACATTCAGAGAAGATGCTATAAAAAGGCATCAGAACAGTTCAGTTCACGTTGTTGCTTCTGAACTGGAAGCTAACTGCAGAATTTCAGCTTCAAAAGGAGGAACAGAGCAGGCAATGCAGCAGGCCCTGATCCTGAACAAGAAGCTTTATGGCATCCCTTCGTTGCATGTACTGGCTAATAAAAATGAGCTGCCTCACACAACGTAAATATGGCTCACTGCTGGATCTCGCCAAGTCATCGATGCAAATACCTAGACAATATACATATTGTTGATGTTGTTAAATATCGCTCTGATCGAACTGTCAGAAATGGTTCTCTCTGGGTGAGGTGGTCAGGAGATCAGTTCTTGCAGATTTGAAGGCTGCCAAATTTTTTTCATATTTAGTGGACGAAACAACTGATATTACTGTTATGATGCAGCTCATTTTGTATGGTATGTACTGCAAAGAAGGGAAACCCAGAGTTTCTTTCCTGGGACTTGAGGAACTAATTGATGGAAAGGCAGACAATTGTTAAAAAAATGCTGGAGTTCTCTGATAATCAAATCTCGGTTGATCACCTTGCAGGGTTAGGCAGTGATGGAGCAGCCGTTATGCTGGGCAGGCAAAACGGGTGGCTAAAAAGCTGAAAGAAGTCAGCCCAATTCTTGTTGAAAAATCACTGTATGGCTCACCGGAAGCCTTGGCTGTAAAGCAGCAGCAAATGAAGTGAACGCCATTAAAAGTTTAATCAAACACTAGATCACTTATACAGATACTATGAAAACTCTGCTGTTCACATGGCTGCCCTGAAAGAAATTCAGCAGGCAATGGAAAACCCTGTTTTAAAGCCTAAACAGGCAAAAGCAGTTAGGTGGTTGTCCCATGATGCAGCATGTGACACACTAAGGAAGATTTTCCCATCCGTTGTTACGTCCTTGCATAGAGAGGCCTCTGAAAGGCATGATCCCCAAGCTGTGGGCCTAGTAAAAATGGTGGAAAACTGGGAGTTTCTCTCTATTTTATGCATGATGTGACACATACTTCCACACCTTAGCATCTTATCTAAATGCTTTCAAACATCAGCTCTGAATTTACTGATATAAAGAGACATTTACATTCCAGAGATTCTTAGGGCACGCCTACTGGTACCTGGTCAGTACTTCTCCTCCGTTTCGCCTGAACTAGTACTCCTGAATGATAATGGCCTGAACTTGCCATTTAGCGAACCACAGTTGAATCATTTCACAACCTCTGTGCATGACAAGTTTATTAGGGCCCTAATTGCTCAAATTGAGCAAAGGTTTCAAGCACAGAACTTTTGATGCGTCAGTGTCTTTGACCCCAGCAGGATACAGGAAGTTGATACTGAAGAGTTGGAAGGGTATGGTAGTGATAGCCTTGAGATTATTCTTGGTCAGTATGCTACTGTTGTGGATGTAGATGCTTCTGCACTGGAATGGGCTTCTCTGCGTAGTCTCATGTTCACAGAAAAGATGGCCTTTAAGACTATTTCTGATGTGCTGCAAGCTCCAAGTAATAAGTATGTAGACCTGTATCCAAACATATCTACTTTGGCAGAGCTGGCAATGATAATACCCATGTCAACTGCAGATTGTGAGAGGGGGTTTTCTGCACTGAATCGAATAAAAACGCAGGAACGAAATAGATTAAGTGCCAGTATGCTAAATGCACTTATGCTTATCTCAATTAAGGGCCCCGATGTTGACAGTTTCCCTTATTTGGAAGCTGCAGCTCATTGGGCAGGACTGCGAAACCGAAGATTAGATCTTGGCCTTGCAGGCACTAGTAAAGAATTGTAGTATGGCCTCACCAAAATGTTAAGACTCTCACAAACTGTTGCCTGACCTGCAACTAGAATGCAGAGGTTCTCCAGTATGTTTTATCACACTTTTTATTTGCTACTGCATACTACAGAGGCCTCCAGATCATCATATTACTCTTATTTCTTGTTTCTTATGCATTTATTGCATCCCGACTGACTCGCTTCACGGTAGCTCCGCCCTGGTGACCCCGCCCCTGTGGCTCCCTTACCACTGCTCTATATTTTCATGCAATGTGAAACACTGTGATATGCTTAAATCTGTGGATACTTTATTACGGGAGGTACTACAACTTGATCCTGCCACCAAACTAGACATAGAACGAGCTCAGAGAGCCCCCACCCCAAAACCTCAACACTGATCAGAGGCCACGCTCTATAGTGCTCAAGCTATTAAACTCACGAGTAAAACAGCAGTTGTTGCCAAAGAGCATGGCACATGGGGACATTCAATACAAGGGCAGATGTCTATTTCGATAATGACTACTCCCACAAATAGCAAGGAGAAGGGCCTATGCCCCGACATTGCAGACCTGAAACAGCAGCAGCTAAGTTCGCTACACCATATCCTGCAAAGCTTATAATAATGTTTCTGAAAGCCCACAAACATTTGAAACTCCAGAGGAAGCAAGCAAAGCTCTCCAGACCAAGAACATCATGGTACCCCAGCGGATAACATCGGAAACTCGGGACCTAGAGGCACTCAAGTCAGAAAACGTGTGGGGAAGGCGCAGAACATGCAAACCAGAAAGAGACAAGGATACTCCACATTACAAGATGTTAAACTTAAAGTTCCAAAGGACTGCCCTAGATGGATTGTCTGAGAAAGGGGCTCTGGTAATCTTTCCAGCCCACAACGAGAGTCTGGGCATGCACTTACTTTTAGAGCGGCTGTTTGAGCTATCTAAAATACTAGCTGAGGTGGTGTGATGTTATAAGGGCTGAATCTTTGTAATTTAGAATGCTAGGGAGAGATATTAATCAAGGGAAATGGGGGCTGAAGTACAAACTCAAGCGATCTAGTCATAGTAATCTGATTTCTTTTTATTGTTTAATGTAAAAAAGGGGTGTGGGACAATTCTGGTGAAACAACTGAAAACTTCATCTCCGCCCCATTTATATCTACGTCTGTAAATAGCCTCGGCTACCATTCCTCATTTGTTGACGAGCTCCCCTATTAAAACTAATTTTAATAATACTGTTGGGTCCCATGTGGTGAGCTAATGGAGATGCATTCAGCTAGACTGCAACATGACAACAGTCACATGCAGTGGATATCGGGACAGCATCAGTTTATTTGGTGCAGTCCAGAACTGCGCGTGTTTGCCTGCTCCATATTACTAATTTTTGTACATGGTGCTGGGGCCCACGTTGGCCTTTGTGAGCTTCCCCCACAGGAAAGAACATTCATCCCTGAACAGGCGGGAGTACAGATCCTTCCTCACCTAGCAAGTCATTACAGACTTGTCCTGTAATCCATGCAAATAAGTTAATGGTGCACTGTTATGATGAGAAACCTAGGCATGAAAGTTGCAAACTCTCACCCAATCTTATGGGTATATTATTTTGTATATGTTAAAATTAGGCAGAGGACTCAAACATACAAGAGGTTATTTTGTGCTTTGCTTTGGACTGAAACCAATTACCAGCAATTTGGGCTGAGAATATATGGAGAGGAGATGTTTGCTACATTGGGTGACAAGGAGAACAGTAAGAAACTGGGCTTATGCAATATAAAACTTTATTTTTACACACACACACACACACACACACACACACACACACACACACACACACTTTATTTAGCTCCATTCCTGAGAACTCCTTCCAGCATCCTCTGGCTCCCAGCCTCTACACTCCTCCATAACCATTCCCTCCCTTGTACCACTCAAGCACCACCTCCGGTCTGAACCTTCCGGAGGTAGGGCCGCCTGTCCGACTGTGGCGCCTATATACATAGGGCAAAGTGCCTGGTACAAGAGTCGGCCACGGAGGAAACTGCCCAGAGTTGGAGGTGTGGGCTTTGGGAGGTTGAGGTGCCTTCATCTATCCCCAGGAAATGGGGTTTTATCTTCATTATTTCCATGTTCCTTGACCTCGCAGAGCGCAGCTCAACAAGGCAATCTAATGCCTCAACTCCACCCCGCATTTGCAGTGTTGCTACGCTGGGTGCCCTTGGCAGCTGCCAGAGGCTGCCCGAGAAAATCGCATCCCACCCCTCCCTGGGAAGAGAGACAGTCCACGGACACATCTCTCCTCCCGCAGACCTCCCAGTGGCCCAGGCCTGCTCCTCAACCTGGGTCACCGTGTGGCGAGAGGTGTGGTGTCCAGCGCCCAACCTCAGCGCCACCGGCGGCTATAAAACACTTGTTAATGATACAAAATGGGGAAATCACTGATATTGTCCCTTAATATTAATGGATCCACAGCCCAGTTAAGAGATCCCGCTTGATACAATTTATTAAAAGAGAATCCTGAAATCTTATTTTGCAGGAGACTCACCAGTCCTCTCCTGAGCATGAAAATTCACCAAATGGGGTTTCGAGACGGTGATAGCTTCATCTCGTAGCTCGGGTAGGAGATGGGGAGTGGCCATCCTGATCAGGCGTGGGTACCATTCGACTCCATCAGAAGGTAATAGACCGGAGGGACGATTTGCTATTGCAACAGGCATGCTTCATGCTCGCTTGGTTACTCTAGCATCCGTTTATTTTCCCCAGGGACCTTAAAGAGATTAGCTCAGACTTTTTTTGCATGGCTTTGGAGATCCTCCAGGGGCAACTTCTGATATTGGGGGACCTGAATACTACTCTGAACCCTGCAAGGGATGTCTCTGTCCATCTTCCTCACAGGGTTAACCTGCTTCAGAAGTACTTGCGGGGTACCATTGCTTCCTTGGGGCTGGTAGACATCTGGCATCACTATTACCCCACACACAGAGAATATACCCACATAGCACCAGGACCAGGGGTGGCATCTCGACTAGATTATATGTTTAGCACACCAGAACATCTAGAAACATTACAAGACGTGGGGCATGGGGCGACCATATTATCAGATCATTCTCCAGTATATGGCAAATTTGATTTGGGCAGGAGACATAAAACAAACTTCTGGTGCTTCAACTTGATGCACTCGAGAGCTCCAGAGTTTAATCAAATGGTTAAAGACAGGATCCCACAGATCCTGGGGGAGAATGGTGACCCAGATGTTTCGGCAGCAATTCAGTGGGATACCCTTAAGACAGTGTTGTGTGGGGATATTAATGCTTATTCATCAAGGGAAAAATAAAGAGAAAGGCACAGCTTATTAAGCTCCAGGGGGACTTGAAAGTACTGTAGTCTTTATATGCCTAGGGCGATGGAACTGTAAAGGTAAAACTGCCAACAATAAAACAAAAAATTAAAAAATACCTAGATCAGAAAGTACAGCAACAGCTCTTATCTCAGACTCGCAGCACATGAGCGGGGCCCTAAAAGAGCCAGAAATCTGGCCCGTAAACTTAGAATGCATAAGGCTAGAGCCTGTGTTATGGCCATGCAAGACCCTACTACGGGGAAGCTAGAACATCACCCTAAGATCATTAGACGAGTCATGGCTGAATATTATCGGCATTTATATAGGGCAGAGTCTGAAGATCATAGTCAACAGGTAGAGGCATACCTTACCTTAAAGCTTCCCAAATTGACTGCCTCCCAGATAGATATTATGAGAGCCCCTACTACCTTGATTAAGATAGCGGGAGTGTTGCAGAGAGCCAAGACCCAGAGAGCTCCAGGACCAGATGAATATCCATTGGAGTTCTTTAAAACTCAAAGAAGAAATACTACCACCATTACTCCAGGTTATCCATGAGATACAGGAAAGAGGTATCTCCCCCTTGGCAATATGCAGTGATATCTGCCATACTTAAAACAAAAACCCTACCCTCAAACAGGCCAACTTCAAAGTTAAATTTTGATTACAAAGTTTATATGTCTGTGCTAGCACATAGACTTGAAAACATCATGCCTTTATTGATCAGTCATGATCAGGTGGGCTTTATTAAGGGACGACAGGTTCACAATTCAGTGTGACGAACACATCTACTTAGAGTATGCAGCAACATGTTCGATTCCCCTGGCACTCATTGGATTGGATGCCGAAAAAGCATTTGACAGGGTGGCCTGGCCATTTCTGTGGGCTACCTTGTCTAGTTTTGGCTTTCCCCTGGAGATCACACAACAATTGCAAAATATGTATAAAGCGCCCTGGGCTTACTTAAAATTAGATGGCTCTATCTCTGACCCTTTTCCTCTACAGAGGGAACTTGTCAGGATGCCCCTCTCACCCCTGTTATTTGCCCTGCATCTCGGTGACATTAGCCCAAGCCATTAGAGCTCACCCGAGATTGAGGGAGGGAGGAGGCACAAATCATAAAATTTCACCATTTGCGGATGACATCCTTCTCACTTTGTCCTCCCCAGATATATCAATTCCAAGGGTCTGGGAACAACTGGAGATGTATGGTAAAATCTCAGGGTATAAAATTAACCAACAAAAAACAGAGGTACTACTGTGTAACTACATCTCTTCCCCTGCTTTAAAACGTGCATTTCCCCTTAAGTGGTATACACAATGGATGCATTACCTTGGGATCCATCTTAATAAAAATCAGATACATGCAGATATTGCAAATTTTGAACCCCTAACCCAAAACTTAACTGAGGACCTCACAGATGGTCACAGACACTTTTGAGTTTAACTCTATAATAGAAACGATTAAAACATATTTCCTAATTTTGTTCCATCTGCAGACACTCCCATTATTTCCAACAGACTTATTTTCAAGCTTGGAATAGGTTGATCTCTCACTTTATATGGCAGGGGGAACCTCCCAGGATTCGGTACTCTCTATTACAGTTATCAAAAGACAGAGGTGGTTTAAATTTACTGAATCTCCTGAATTATGCCAGAGCTTCTAAATTAAATTAAAGATCTTGCTCTCCTGGATGAACCCCAATTATAGTATGCCCTGGAAGAGGTTTGAGAGGACTTGGAATAGCACAGAAAACCTGACGGACTGTCTCTTTGGACATCCTCCTGGTTGCATACCTCTCTAAATTCCCAGAATATGCTGCAGAGGTGTCTAAGCAGTGGTTGACTATACTCAATAAAAGACTGCCCATGGAGGCACTTTTTCTGAAGATCCCTTGCGGGGAACAGTGCCTTTCCACCCAATTCTTTGGACAGATCCTTAACCCAGTGGTATAAATATAATATCAAACATATTTTTCAATTATTAGGCCCACAGGGCCTTTATTCATTTGTCTAGCTCCAGGCTCAGTATAAAATACCACAGGGCTTCTTTCATAAGTATGTGCAGCTAAAATCTTATTTGTGGCCAGTGGAGGAAGCACTGGCAGCAGTGGCTGAAAACCCCCCACTAATAATAAAATGACTTCTATCACAGAGACAAGGTACCACTCTAGACCACGGTATTAGTCTGACCTACCTTGCTTTGGGAGAGAAACCAGAAGACTCTACTGAGTCGATTAGAGCCCACTGGCCCTTGGAATTGGGGATTGACCTACTGGTTACTGACTGGAAGATGGTCTCCCCACTTATGCTTAAGGCCCTCAGGATCCCCATATTGGAAAGAGTTTGCATGGAAATTAACAGATTTTTCCGGACTCCTGCTGTGGTAGCTAGTTTACAGGCAATGCTGAAGGAAAGTGCTGGAGGATGTGGAGCAGACATGCAGACCAGACTCATATTTTGAAACTGCAGCATGCTGGGTCCTTATTGGGGAGGTAGTGCAGGAGCTGGTGGCAGTATATGAAACCCAGGTCTTTTTACCTCTGGGTATATACTGACAGCTACTACCCCATTTGGTCTAAAAGTAGAGAAGAATGCATACCTGCAAACTACATTACAATATTGACAGCAAAAGGTAATCAGACTATGGGGAACGAATAGGCTGCCAACTAAGGGAGAGCAGCTAAACTTGACAAGACAGATACATAGGATGAAGAGGATGGTGGCCAGAGTGGAGGTATTTGATACAAAATAGAGAAAATAGATTATGTATCAGTTAAGCACTTATTCAGACTTTGTTTCCTGAAGCTAATCAAATCAATACTGGAAAAATGTTAAAACGAGACTTGTCTAGTTCACGTGATTAATTACTCCTGATGCTGGGTGAGAGTTTTTTTTATATAAAGTCCAATGTCTAATCATATAAACTGAACGAATATAACCATGTAAAATGTCCTGTATAATATAAATGTCCTCATGCCTAATAAAAATTTTATTATAAAAAAACAACTATTAAAATCTCCAAAAAGCACTACGATAGCATTGTTGTATACAGACATCATGGCATGGCTTGGACATGGAGTGATTGAAAGGCCTTTGTACTCAACAGGTCTCAAGGTGATCGCAGTAGAGCTTTCCTATTATAAATGCACTTTATTTTTATTTATTAATTATTCAGAAACTATTTTTATTTATTAATTATTCAGAAACTATCTCTGAGCAGAAGCTCTTTTACAAAGGTTCCACATCTGAGAATACAAATAGTTGAAAATACATAATATACAGCACATAAACCAACAGTTTACTGAGCTGCAACAACAATTTACAAAAGGTAGATACCCGAGGAGACATTGATCCTTGGCAGTAAAGGGAGTAGACGGGTTCAAGGGTGAACCAAGGGCAGGTGGGAGGAGAGCGGAAAGGTTAGCAGTCTGGTAGAAAACTGCCTCAAACAGAAATTGGGCCGGGGGAGATGTGTAACAGTAGGACAGGTTGAGAAAGCATGAGGGCAGGTGCAGCAGAAGGGGGGTTGAGGCGTGCTAGGGAAAAGGAGAAGTTGGGGAGGGGATCTGGAAGGTATGAGGTATGGTCTAGCAGGAAGAGGGGTAGAAGTGAGGGGAAAGTTTAGCAGTCTGATAGAAAGACTATCAGAACAGAAAGTGGTGGGGGGGATGCCAGCCCGCTGGTGCAGTAGATGGACTTCCGCTTGTGACGCCAGCTATCAGGTTTCAGGAACGGACCTGGGGAGCTGGAGGGTTGGCTTGAGGGAGAAGGCTAGAGTGCCTCAGGGCTGCTCTCCTTCTCCGGGGAATGGGGAGAGAATTTATTTAGTTTTTGTTGACCGGGTAAGTGCGCTAGCCAACAAGTGACTATTTTCAGGCACGACTCGGGAGGTACAGTTACAGAACACAGTGATACATAAGAGATTACACAGCAGGATACATTTGCAGGATACATAAGAAATTACACAGAGCAGGATACATTTGTAAAGGACAAGTCACACAGTGTAGTCAAGCAAGCAATAAGGATAAAATTATGTATTCAGTTGTTGAGAACTAGGGGAGAGGTGGTAGGGGCAGGTGTAAGGGTAGGGCAGAGAGACGGAGACAGGGGGTGGTAGGCGAATAGCAAAAAGGGAGGACAGGAGGGAGGTTAAGGCGCCAAGTGCGGCATTAGCGGGAGAAGGTTACCACCTGTGGCCGGACGGTGGAACCGGAGTCGGCAAGAGAGACGGAGAGGTCGGGAACAGGACAGTGAAGCTATGGGTGCAAAAAATAGAGGGAGAGAGGGTGATGTGCAGGGAGGGTGGTGGGGGACTAGGTGCAAGGGTGAGGAGGATTTGAACTAAAGGAATGGGGGGGGAAGGTAGGGTGGGAAGGGCAGGGTATGGGGAAAAGGGATGAAGGGCATGGAACAGATAGGGAAATGAGTGGGGTAGAGATAGAGGCACCTAGTAAGAGCGAGCTGAGCAGAAGAAGGGAGGAGGACAAGAGGCGAGGCGGTGAAAACGGCATTGGCGGGTAGAGTAGTAACTCTGCGGGCCGAGCCGGTGGAACTACGAAACCGGCAGGGAGAGAGGGAGTCACGCAAACTGGTGGGAGGCGGATAAAATAGGAGAGGAGGGGTGAGGACTGAGCATAGGGAGAAGAGGAAGAAATAAAGAAGGAGGAAAGCTGGCAGGAGAGGGGCAGAAAAGGTGAGAAAGAAAGGTAGGAAGGGTGGTGACAAGTTCGGCATTAGCGGTACAAGGTAGCAACCTGTTACCGCAGGTGGAACCGGAAGACGGCAGAGAGGGGAGTGGAGGGCAGCTAGAGGGGGAGGAGGCGAAAGAGCAGGAGAGGAGGGGCAGGAAAAGGGAGGGGTAATGACAGGGGTACTGGAGAAATGGCTAAGTGGGAAGGGAAGAGAGCGGGCTGGAAAAGTAAGTGTTACAGGAACAGAGGGTGCAGGATAAGGAATGAAGGTGGGGAAAACAGCTCAGGAGCGAGGGCAAGCTAAGTGACTAGGCAGTAATTAGAGAGCTTTACAATTGGCATCAGAACAACAATGTTATACAGTATCAACAAACAAACAAAAAGCAAAAACAACCAAGAATAAAAAAAGCGCAAGTGCCTATAATACATAATAGGGAAGGGGAGGAGAACAGGTTAGGAGCATGGGATTCAAGAGGGATCAAAACAAACACATTTGTCCATCGAGGTAAGGAAAGCTCTGAGATTGTGCTTAAATGCATCGTGAGAAGGAGCATTTCTTAGTCCCTGGGGCAGCAAGTTCCAAAAGTGAGGGGCAGCATAACTGAAGGCTCCCGAGCCCTTTTTTGTGCGGCAGAGAGGAATATTCAATAAGGACTTGTCAGAGGATCTAAGGTCCCGTGAAGGTATAACCGGTTGGAGTAGTTTTGAGAGCTCAGCTGGCTTTGATGCTCTGATGATGGTGTCCGAAAGGTTGCAGAGGTAATATTGCCTGGTGGAGGAGGGAGCTAGCCAGCCCAGGTCTTTGTATATCTGACAATGGTGCTTCAGGCGTGGTGCTTTAGCGTACCTGCAAACATTGTTGAAGGTGGTGTCCCATTGGTGCAGAGCAGTCTTTGCTGGCCATGGTTAGGATGGGAGCACCGTGAGGTGAGGGTTAGCAGCGATTCCTCTAGCAATTGCCAGTTTAAGCGGCAGGTAAGCAGGTAGTTAGTCCTGTAAGCAGCCCCTAGCTTACAATTGACAGATTTACAAGTTTCCTGGATGTGCAGCTTTAGGTCAAGATTTTGGTCAAGGTGAATGCCCAAGTAGCTAAAAGAGCTAACAGACTCCAGAGGGTTACCATTAATGTCAGGCACAGAGAGAGAAGAAGAGCAGGTTCTTAATTTGTGGGGATCCAAATAGCATGGCTTTAGTTTTATTGGAGTTAAGGACAAGGCGTTGGGTGGTACCAGCGCTGCACCAAGTGGAAGTCTGTGGTAAGGGCATTCAGGTTGGTGATATTGTCAGAGGGGCATAGATGACCAGGTCATCAGCATAAAGTAGCAGAGGGCCAGAGGTTACTACATCAGGGAGATTGTTTACAAATAGTGAGAAGAGGAGAGGACCGAGAATGGAGCCCTGAGGGACGCCAATATTGATAACAGCACTGTCAGAGATCGCTGAGTTGAATTTCACTGCTTGAGTCCTGTTGGCAAGGTAGCTGCTGAACCAGGTAGTGACAGGGTAGGAGAAGCCCAGATTTCTGAGGGAGGCAAGTAGTAAAGGATGGTCAACAAGGTCGAACGCTTTAGTGAGGTCGATGAAAACAGCCCCTGTTAGCTTCCCTTTGTCCATGTTGGTAAGAATGTCAGAGGAGAATTTTGCTAGTGCAGTCATGGTGCTGTGGTGTTTTCTAAAGCCGTGCTGTGCTGTATCATTGAGTAAGTTGAGTTTTCACGAATTCGTAACTTGAATAGAGACTAATTTCTCAAGGATCTTGCTAAGGACTGATAGTATAGCAATTGGTCTGTAGTTGGTCGTGTCATTTTTGCTGCCTTTTTAAACACGGGAGTAATTCTGGCGGCCTTCCAGATTTCAGGGACAGAGCCATTGGAGAGGGATAGGTGAAGATTCTAGCTATAGGTCCAGATATGAGGTGAGCAGTCTTAATAGACGGGGTTCCATTCCATCAGAGCCAGGGCTGGTATTGTCAGAGATAGCCTGAGCAGCTTGAAGACTTGATGCCTGGTGACCGCTTGAAGTAGAATGGTTTAGATGAGGTAGGTGAATCACCAGGGAATGTTGAGTTCAGTTGTGCAGCAGGAGATTGAAGGGAAGCTGTGTAGGCAGATAGGTCGAAAACTGCTGGTTAAACGCTACATGCCATAGTGAAGGAGCTATTACAGTGGACACCTTGCAGGACCATTTCTGAGGGGTGACAGCTTAGTGAGATCCTAAAAAGTTTTAATGTGGCTCCAAAATTTTCGAGGGTCGTTGGAGGAGTTAGTCAGCAGGTTTTGACAGTATATGCTTTTAGCCTGCCTGATGCGCCTTTTGCAATCATTTCTATACTGCTTGTACAGGATAAGATCCAGGGGGAGCCCAGATTTTTTGTATTGTTTCCATTGCTTATCTCGGACTTTTAACTTACATAGGAGTTCTTTATTTAGCCATCTTGACTGCTGACCTCTGACTCTTCTTTTACCTTTGGGAGGTGTTTTTTGTACTCGCCAAACCTGGCGTGAGAAATATGTTAAGGGCAGTGTCAACATTGGAGTGGAGAAATGTCAGTCCAGTCTATGTCAGATGTCAGATAAGAAGGCTTGTGTATCGAGGCAGCATAGTTCGTGAAGGTAATCAGTCATGGTTGAGGAGCAGGCGGTGGGCAGGAGCGCCAGTGACAGAGCGCTAGGAGTGATCTGTAAGTGAGTCAGCCAGGACGGTAGCTTTGAAACATGATCCGGTCTATTTGTAAGGATCCAGTCCAGTAACGAATTCTGATAGTGAAGACGTGGTTCTAGTGCAGATAGTTATAAGTTGGTGAAAATTGTGCTTCTGGATCAAAGATGCAAGGAGATTGTGATGTGGGCCCAGCCAGTTCAGGTTCAAGTCACCGAGAGGAGTGTTTCATTTGTTTTACATTTTGAACCCCAAAAAATGAAGTGGGGTGGGTGGATGTGGAAACAGAATGCCCGGCACATGCAGGACTCCTGGCAGAGGCTGGGAGGAATCGCTAGTGCCAGTGTCACAAAGCCATAGAGGGGCCGGGTGGACACAAGCAGTCACTGCACATCCCCGACCCTGAGGAATTTGGCAAGAAAAACTTGCTCACGGCCCCCATATTTGATGCCCACCCCTGGCCATGATTAGCTTCTAGGCTGGCTCCTTGATTCTGGTCCCACATTTGCAGCACTAAGCCCCGGGTGCTGCAACCCCACCCCGAGGGGGAAAGCCGGGGTTGTCAGGAGCTGTGATCAAAATGGAAGTGGGGGTTTCAGGGGTCCATGACCAGGTAAATGCTTAGGTGGTCGCAGGCAGCAAAAAGAAAGAATTAAAGAAAAAAATGAAGTGGGGGTGGGTGGGATGTGGAAACAGTAAGGGAGGTTGAAGCTGGCATGAGGGTAAGTGACAACAGAAGGGGGTACAAAGTGATGGGTCATTACAGGAGATTAAGGGGGAAGGGAGGTAGAGGAGGGGGTCTGATGGTATAGGGTGTGGTCTGTGAAGACAGGTAAGGACATGAGGTTTGAGAGGTGACGGTATAGGCTGCTTAGTGTGAGAATTTAGGGGTGGATGATGTTGGCAAGTGCAGCGACATCTTAGAGGAGTGTTTATGGGGCAAGAGCCATATTAGGTGTCACTGGGACAATCACAAGCGTTCCAAGAGAGCAGGTGTTTAAGTTTAGACTTAAAGGCTGGCAAGCTAGTAGTTTCTTGTGAACACTCCATAAGGACCATCCTAGACCCTTTGCATCCCAGAATCCATTGTCTGAAAATCAGTGCAAGTCTGGACTTCAGTAGACCCTAAACAAACACCATGCATTAAGTGTGGGTACATAGGAGAAATCTGACAGTGGATGTGCTAAGCAGACCAGGCCAGGCAATGGCAGAGAGCTAATACCACAAAAGAAGTGCTAAAATAGAGCAGATGACAGTGACAGAAAACAGTTGAATATACTTATGGCCCAATAGACACATGAATGTGCATCCCTCCATAAGTGTGGAAGGGTATGTACATCCATTGGGTGCTCCCTCCACACGTGCAGCACACTCGGGAGCATGCTGAAAGGATGCACAAGCCCACTCTGCATTGGATCCCAGGGCCAGACTCCACACATGGCCAGGAAGGGGGCTAGGCACAGGGGCACGCTAACAAACCTTTCCAAAAACCAACCCTGCAGCAGAGAGTGCAGGAAGAGGCGGCACAGACCATGTGGCCCAAGCCCTGTAGCACTTATGCTTCGTCTCTTACCAGATGCCATTTGTCCTTTGACGTCATTTCTTTGGAACTAGGAAATAGTGTGTCTAGAAGCCTTTGTTTTATTCAGACTCTGGTACTACCTCCTCTACCTCATGCTCAGAAGGCCCACAATCTCCTATGCAAGAAGCAGACAAATGGGCCAATAATGGCTGCCTTCTAGGAGGATAGTCTGGAGGGATTTTGTGAAGCCCTGGGAGTATCCCTCTCAGATAATCCTGAGGACCTACTTGTCCATTGTGATGGACTCTCACTGATGGTAGAACTAGGTCAGAAACCTCCTTGTGGGGAGAGATGTCTGCCTCAGGCAACAGATAAAATCGGGCCAGAGCTTCAGAAGGTGGCACTGGGTGCTTTCGGCTGCACTTTCTTTTGAGGCTGGGTAGGCAGAGATTTGTTTAGGGCTCCCCTGCCTTTCCCACAAAAGGACTGAGTTCTGAAAGAAATAACACAGAAACACAGAATATAGAAACATAGGACTCTGATGGCAGATAAGGACTGCTTGGCCCACCCAGCCTGCCCATTTCCCTAACTATTGGATAGGCTGCAGTTCCTAGTTAACCAACAGTCCACTTCACCTCACTAGAACTGCCTTATGTCTGTCCCATGCATTCTTAAATTCACCCACTGTTTTTGACCCCACAACCTCCTCAGGAAGACCATTCCATGTGTCCACCACTCTGTGAAAAAATACTTCCTCACGTTGCCCCCAAGAGGCTGAGCTGTCCCATCTTCAGATTGTGCCCCCTTGTTCTTGCACATCTCTTTCTGAAATATGTTACCCTCTTGGACTTAGTCGATTCCCTTGAGGTACGTGAAAGTTCCCATCATGTCCCCCCTCTCCCTTCTTTCCTTGAGGGTATACATATTAAGCTTTTAGTCTCTTCGTATGGCTTCTGGTGCAGACCCTACCATTTTAGTTGCCCTCCTCTGGACAGCCTCCATCCTGTCTATGTCCTGTGGAAATGGGATCTCCAGAACTGCACACAGTACTCCAGATGGGGTCTCACCAACTGTCTGTACAGAGGGATAACAACTTTGTTTTCTACTGGTGATGCCTCTCACTATGCATCCCAGTATCCCCACAGCCTTCCTTACTGCCTTCTCACATTGCTTGCCTACCTTTGGTGTCTAATGACCAACCCCAGGTCCCATTCCATTTTTGTTAATCCTCCTCCAATTGTGTACTCTTCCCTGGGTTTAGTTTCCTAGGTGCATTACTTTGCACTTTTTGCATTGAATCTAACCTGCCATACTTTTGACCATTCCTCCAACCTTGCCAAGTCCCTTCTCATCCTTTTCACCCCCCTTGTGTATCAACCCTGTTGCAGATATTTGTGTTGTCTACAAAGAGGCATACTTTTGCTTCCAGTCCCTCCACAATGTCACCTATAAAAACATTAAAGAGGACCAGTCCCAGTAGTGAATCCTGCAGTACCCTGCTAGTAATCCTCCTTTCTTTGGAGTGGACTCTGTTTACTATTACCCTCTGTGTCCTACTGTCCAGCCAATATTTTACCCAGGCTACTACTCTGGGACCCACTTCCAGGCTGGCTAACTTGATTATTAATCTTTTGTGTGGGACTGTGTCAGATGCCTTACTAAAGTCCAGGTAGGCCATGTCCACAGCCCCTCCTTGGTATACTACTTTGGTCACCCAGTAAAATAAATCTATTAGATTCATCTGACATGATCTTCCTGCTGTGAATCCATGTTGCCTTGGGTCCTGTGCTCCTGTGGCCTCTAGGTAATAGATTCTTTCAGAAGTGATTCCATCATTTTCCTACCACTGACGCCAAACTAACAGGTCTGTATTTTCCTGCATCTACCTTGCTCCCACTTTTGTGAAGGGATTGCATCCACCCTCTGGTACCACACCATCTTCCACGATTTGTTAAAAGAGTAGTCAGTGGTGTCACAAGTTCTCCCCTTAGTTCTTTTAGAATTCTAGGGTGAATCCCATCAGGCCCCATTGCTTTGTCCACCTCACATAACAAAAGCATTGGCAGATGGGGACCATGTAATCCATCTAAGTCTGCCCTAGACCCCCCCATGCAGCCTTCATCCTAACTTGTCCTTTATGTCTGTCCCATGTGAGTCTGACCTCCCTGATTGTCTCTGATGCTACCACCTCCTGGGGAAGGCTGTTCCAAGGGTCTATCACTCTGTGAAGTACTTCCTGAAGTTGCTTTTGAACCTTCCTCCTACCAGTCTCAGATTATGCCTTTTTGCATGCTGCCATGTTCTGTCGAGACAGACTGCCTGCACTGTGTTAAATCCCCTCATGTACTTAAATATTTAATTCATGTCCCTCCGTTTCTTCTCTGCTCAAAGAGTATAGGTTCAGCTCCCTGAGTCTTGCTTCATATGACCTGTGATGCAGTCCATGCACCATCTTAGAAGCCCTCCTCTGCATTGTTTCCAAATGGTCAATGTCCTTTGAGGTGAGGTCTCCAGAACTAAATGCAGTGTACTCAAGTGTGGCCTCACCAAGAACCTGTGGGGCATGATAACCTCCTCCTTCTACTAGAAATATCTTTACTTATACATCCGGGGATGCTGCCCACTTTCTCTGCTGCTTTCTCACATTCTTTTCCTACCTTTAGTTCATCAGTGATGATTCACGGATCTCTCGCTCTATTTGTGTCTCCTCAAGTTGATGTCCTCCCAGTGTGTATTTTTCCAGGGTTCCTCTTTACCAAGTGCATTACCTTACACTTTTTGGCGTTCAATTGCAACTGCCAGTCCCTGGACTAATCTCTAACCTCTAAGGTCAGTGTCTATGTTGTCTCCTCCTTCCCTTGTGTCCCTCTGTTGCAGAGTTTTGTATCATCTGTGAACAGCCAAACCTTCCCTGTTAGTCCATTCACTAGGTCTGCTATAAATGTTCAATACGATCAGCCCAGTACCGATCCCTGCAGGATGCCACTGGTTACCCTACCCTCCCTTGACAATGATTCATTGACTAGCACTCTCTGGGTCTTACCGTCAGCCATCTACTGATCCAGCTGACCATCTTCTGGCCAACTCCCTGATGTTCCAGCTTGTTGGTTAGCCTTCTGTGAGGACAGTGTCAAAGGCCTTGCTGAAATCTAGGTATAAAGTCACCGCACCTCCCTGATCTAATGTTCTGGTGACCCAGTCGAAGAAGTTGATCAGTTGGTTTGACAAGAGCATCCTGCTGTGAAGTCATGTTGCTTAGAGTCCATTCAGTTTCAGTCCATTTTCGGGAGTTATTTCAGGACCCTTTCTTCTGTGAATGGACAGGGATCTACCTCCCCCTATCCAGAATGCTTCTATTGACTGGTTTAGTTACCTCCCCCTCCTCCTTTGTGAATACTGAGCAGAAGTATTTGTTCAGTATCCCTGCTTTGTCACTGTCACCCTCTGTCCCCCATTCCACTTTATTAAGCCTCACTATCCCTTCTCTTGGTCTTTCTTTGCTCCCTAATGTACGTTATAAAGCTTTTTATTCCTTAACTGCATTGGCTATCTTTTCTTCAGGTTGGGCGCTTGCTATTCTAACTGCCTTCCCAGTTTTCTTCTGCTTTAACTGGTACAGTTGTCTGTCCTGCTCCTTCTGTGTTTTCTTATACTTCCTGAATGCTATTCTTTCTCTCCCTAACCTTCCCAGCCACCTCTTGAGAACCATATTTTTCCCCTTCATTTTGTTGAGCTTATTTGCTTCACACAAAGGCTTGTTGCCTCTGTGGTGGCAGTTCTGATTTTTCTCCATTGTTTCTCCACCCCTCCTTCTTGCCTGTTTGCTAGTGACAATACATCATCTTCCCTCTGAAGGTTGGGGAGAGATGGCCTGAAGTCCTTATCGCCGCTCTAGTTTTCAGAGACCTCAGACTTCTACTTGCTGTCCAAATAGTTAAGTAACATTTAACGGAACATTCATTACCTCTTGCTGGATACCTTGAGGAAAACCAGAAGTACGTGACCAGGAGTGCCTTCTGATACAAATGCCAGCCACAGCACAGCAAAAAGTATTGTAGAGGCATCCATAGCTGCTTTGAGTCGAGGACTGCTGGACTCAACACCATAAGTTAAGTTTGCAAGGTCTTCTGTTTAGTCTCAGTCAGGCAATGACTCTGCGAGACACTTAGAAGAGCTCCAAAGGGTATGCCTTTACATGGAAAAATGCCCTTGTTGGCTAGCAATTCATATGCCAAGTGTGCCAGCTATGAAAGCTCACTTGCTTATAAGGTCCATCTTACATGACATCTTGTTACTAAGATGCACAGTAACCTCCTGGGCCAAAAAGACTGTCATTTCCAGCAATAAAACAACATAAGCTATAAGCTTATAAACATACTGGTCTAGCCTTAGGAACAGTGTACTTTCTATCCATTTGCCTACAGACAGAAGGGATAGCAGCAGGCCTTTTCTAGACTGCATCCAACAAGGTCTCAAATGCTGGAGGAATAGGGGAAATTAAGTGGATCGGCATGGTAGAAACATTTAACCACTGCAAACTGATGTATTTACCTGTATCAACAGCTGAAGGCTCAAAATCAACAGCAGAATGCATATTTTTGTAACAAGGTATAGTATGTCAAATTCTAAGGAACAGGAAAAGGGCCTGGGTTCAAAGAATCCAGTCTATAGAAAGTCATCATAACCACCCTCACAGATGAGTTTTAGATCAGACTCTTCCCCCTCCTCCCCCGAGGGATGATCGGGAAGGGAGTGGATCACGGTTCCCAATCAAGAACAAAGCCTCTATGACACAGTTTCCAAAGTACATGTAGCTAGTGTCAAGGGCGGTATCGAGGCCAGAACTGAATCCAGTGCTTGGAGGTTTCCCGGCACAGAGGGTGGCACCAGTTAGGGCCCCAAGAACCCTAAGCCTAACAGACACCAGCACAGACCCCAAAGCTGACGATCCAATCAGCACCGAGTGACCACAAGGTACCATGGCCAATCCTATCACAGTGACATTGGGGGAGGTGCAACCAGTGGTGCAGGAGTTGGCAGAGTTGTCACTGGCAAGGGCCCTGGTGATGTTTCCAGAGCCAAATGCTCTACCCGGCTTGAAAGTCCCACCTGCAGCTCCAGTTCCACTGATTCCAAAGGGCAAGGGACCAGTTCCGCAGGCAGAGGTAAATGAACCAGACGGTACACTCACTGCTCTGTAAGAGCCACCAGAGATGGAACTTACCACTTGAGTCCCCACTAACACAAGGAGGGGGACTTCGGGTCCAAGACCTCGGCCTCCTGTGAACAGAAGCCCCCAGTGACAAAGATGGCACTGGTGAGGGCCTCCTGCTCAAGAGAGACTGAGGATCTTACCGGAGACCTCACAGAGGGTGACCATGAGTGGTACCACTTTTTCCCTTTCTTATGGAAAAAACTATAGGCCGAGTGGTGCCACAAACCCAACCGGGATCAGGAATAAACCCACATTTTCTGCTTCCAAGAGGACTGTCCTCCCTCCCAGGCACAGGACCACTCATCATCACAAAGGGAGAAGTAGACTGGACATGGCCCCACTGCTGGGAGTAGCTTACCTAAAGAGGCTCCACCATTTTGTCCATAGCCATCGACCATTAACTCAGCAGGGCTATGAGAGACCAACAAACTAACTTTAAACACTAAAAACTAAGAACTTAATGCTGTTGTCATATATATGTGAAGTTCTGACTCCCGGAGGGTGAGTGACATCACTGAAGCACACTTGATGGCAAGGGGAAAAAAGAACAGAGGCAGTTGAGGGCGGGTGCCAAGGTATGCCATGCAGTGTGAGCCACTCTGTGCCACATGTGCATGCAGCCTAGATCGGTGCCAGCCCTCCTGAAAAGTTCCTACTTCCACAGGGTCCTAATGCATCCAGCTCAATCCTATTAGTGTGAATCAATGGCGAAGATGGATTCCTGGAAGATCATATCTTTATGTCCAACGTTCTCTGCCCAAATCCATCCGAGACTACATCAATCTGTGATCATTCCTTGCCAGGGGGCTCAGTGACTTGGATGCTTCTGATTTTCATACGAACTTGAAGCAGATAAAGGCCTTTCAGTCTAGGGTCTGCTTGACTGTGCAGCTAGCAGCCCTTATACTGCTGCTGTCCCCCCCCATGACCCTCCCCCTTAACCCTTGGTCCATCCCCTTTTGAAGCAGCCACTATATTACAGGTGACCACTTCATCTGGTAATGCGCTCCACCCCACCACCACCACCACCTCTCAAAAAAAAAAAAAAAAAAAAGTCTCCTCATTTCCCTCCTGAACCTTCCTCCTCCAATCTCAGCTTGTTCCCTCAGGTGTCCCCTCTATTTAACAGGAAAAGCCCCTCCTGTCCATCTTATTTATACCTTTCATGTACTTAAAGGTTTCAATCATGTCCCACCTTTCCTCCTCTCCTCCAAGTAGTACATGTTCAGCTCCCTCAGCTCCTCTCATAGGGCAAGTCCCTAGCCTCTGGATCATTTTTGTTGCCCTGCACCACCTCCAGTAACCCAATGTCCTTCTTCAGGTACAGCCTCCAGAACTGCATTAGTACTCCAGGTGCAGTCTAACCAGTGACCTACACAGTGGCAGGATCACCTCCCCTTCCTGGAGGATATGCCCTGGCAATACAACCCAGCATCCTGTTAGCCTTTGCAGCAGCCTTTCTACACTGTGCCATTATGATCACCCCAGATCCTTCTCAGCTAGCTAACCCCCAAGCTGGTAGCTTATCCTTGTGTCCCCCCACATAATGCAACACCTTACATTTCTTGGCATTGAACCCCAGCAGCCAAGTGTCCGACCAGGCCTCCAGTTTTGCCAGATCATCCTGCAACCCCTCAAGCCATCCACCATCGGCTTCCATTTTGATGTCTGCAGAGAGACTGATCTTACTCTTATGCCTATTGACTTGATCGTTATTTATCAGCACCAGGACCGAGATGGCTTGAACTCCTGTCACCTCAATCGCCTCCTAGATCAAAAACCCATGCTGGACTGCATCTAAGGTCGCTGGACTCCTGCTGTTGCTAGACTAAGATACTCCAATCTATACTGGGCATGTTAAAGTCCCCCACTATTACCACTTCATTCACCTCCACAGCCTTCCTTAACATATTCCCCCAGCTCTTGATCCGTGGTCTCTTGACTTGGCGGCCAATATATTATCACTACCCTTATTTTCCTCTCTACCCCTTGCTTTTCCTACACCCATACTGTGTCTGTATACCTTACACCCATATCCCCTAGTGACTGATATCCCCTCCCTAATGTTGACTGCTACCCCCTCTCCCCTACATTTTGTTTTATCCATCCTGTAGAGAGTGCATTCAGGAACAGACAGATCCCAGCCAGGGTTCAAGGTCTTCCAGATCTCTGGGACTGTCACTATATCCGCTCGAGCCTCCATCATCATAGTCTGAAGGTTATCCATCTTGTTCCTCAGACTCCTGGCATTCACTGATATCACCCTCCACTACCCCCATTCCTTCCCCCTTTCCCTCGCCAGTTCCCTCCCTCTGGCTGCCCTGCTGGTTTCACCCCTCATTGCTCTGACCCGTCACCCTCTCTTCCCTCCCTCCTTCTACTGGGCTCCCCATACCCAAGGACCCCTAAATCTTTTTTGTTTAAAATACCTCTGCTTGAAGGGAGGCCTCCTGCCTCCCCTGTTCAAGAGCACTGGGTTCTGCACCCCTGGTAGTCCCCTCAGTTTAAATTCAAACTGCCCATGAGGTACTCTAATCAAGTCACTGAGAACTCTGGTTCATCCCTGCTGAGGTGTAGCCTACTCAATGAATACAGGAATTTCTCATTCCAGACTCTTTCTCAGTCCCCATGCAGCTAAAGTCTTCCACCTTGCACCAGTCCCTAAGCCACTGGTGTTCAACTGGGTGTAACCTCTGCTACCCGGGTTACTAGAATCCCACTTAGAACTAGTGGCAGGCAGGAAAAGGCAGCTTGAGAGACTCCAGTTAAATGGGTTTCACACTGTCTCACTCTGTCCTCAGTCTCAGCTGAGCTGGAGGGAAGACACTGCCATAGAATTCTCGCAGCAGCATAAGCCACATTGGAATGCTCACAGCAGGGGTTAGTGTTAGAGCGTTGGGGAATACAAGTCAGTTCAGAGTGGGAGCAGAGAGGAAGAGGTGTGTTGCAGTTGGCAGCCCCTCAGAGCCCAGCACTGATTTGAGCTACATCAGGAAGTGGGTTGTGTATTCTCACCCTAGAGAGGGAGGATCACAGAAGAAAGTGGTAGAGACCGTCCCACATGTTGTTCCAGTGCCCCATCCCCAGAGGGATGGGGAAGTCCAGCATTACAGGGGCAATCCCCTGGCCCTGCCTGGAAAGGAAAAGCTGCCTGAAAATGGGAATTGTTTTGAGAACCAGAGAATTTGTCTCCTTTGAAAGAAACCCCGAGCACCTGTATACCACGGTGAGTTTGTTCCTAATACAGAGCCTATGTTTACCAAGACAGAGTTGTGTAAAAAGTATCTGCCTACTGTGGGGCTAAGAGAAGACTAGCCAAGTACAGTGCTTTAAATTTGTGTATAGCTTGGAAGCATCTGAAACAATGGGGTCTAAGGAATGGACATAGCCACTAAAACTTTTTTGAGTCAGGACACCACCTAAATACTGTGTAGAATGTTAAATGTGATAAACATTTCAAGATAGCATCTACAACCAGTAGTTTTGAAGAAAGGTGTTGTTCCAAAGGAATGGCGGGTATAGATTTGGGAACAAGAGGTGGGAGACCCTCATCTGGAGTAACCAGCTTTACCTCTACAGGTTCAGTTTGGGCACCTTATATCTTCTCCCAGACACTTGGCCAGTGTCTGGGAAAGTACCCAGATGTGAAATTAAGGATGATTTTCCCTTCAGAGCTATAAAGTGCTCATGGGTGGTTTAAGGAGCCACCATCAATCTCCATGCCATATGGAAAAGTGTCCAAGTACTGGTTGGGGTGCCATGTCAAGGAATCAAAGTAGAAGAGTACCAGTTCGGGCCGTGTGAGCCAGAGTAGTTCAGAACCTGAGAGTCTTGTGTAGTAAAGAAGATGTGCTCCAACCTCTGTAAATCTGCATTGCCAGTGAGTGTAGCCCTGTGGGGTCCATCTTTGCTTAGTTATTCCTGTGTTGATGTAAATAAAGCCACACTCTAGAATCCCATTCCTGGTTTGGACATTTTCAGTTATTGCTTCCTGTGTCCAGAGTTACTTGGGCACCACTGACCAGAAGTACAAACCTAGCCATGATGCTGAGCTAATGTCTTCTCCCAAACCCAAGGGAGAAGTGGGTTACATAAGCATTATCATCCTAACCTAACTGGACCTGGGCACCAGTAGTGCCTCCTGGAATGCCACAGACCTTGACACCCTCTTAATTATCCAGAGCTCCTTGAACCTATCCTGTACCATCCATACTTCACACCATGCTAGGTTATTCATTCCCATGTACAGTAACATCATGTTACCCCTCTACAGCCTGCACTAGCAAGAGTACCATTGGTGTGATCCATTCTGCTGTCATACCTGGAAGTACACTTCTGTTGTATGTACTAATCTCAACTCCTTTACAAGTGAATCCCCAATGACTAGGGACCCTACTAGTTTCCCCTCTTTGTACCCTCCCTCCCCAGTGCACCTAACCCATTATCCTTCTCCCTCTGCTCCTGCTCCTACTCCCTCCCCAATCTAGACTCCACTCCTGAGCTTGATGCCCAGTCCCTCCCCAAGTCAGCATTTCCCTCAGCCTGGAATTTCCCATTGCTGTCTTTTCCCTTTGATTCACCCCATGAGCCATCCCCACACAACTTCTCTGGACAGTTTTAGGTCTCATATCACCTCTCTTCCCCTCTCCGACCCTATCCCCCAAGTCACTGTCTGTGCAGATCTGGATACGTCCTTCCTCTCATGTGAGTAATCATTTGGGAAGGAAGACCTACATTGTTTATTTTATTTAGTTTTTGTTTACCAGATAGGCACACTAGACACAAGAGTGACCATTATCAGGCATGGCTCAGGAAATTACAATTAAGCAGACATACAAACAAAGAAATATACAATAAAATTGATCAGGCATACATACAATAAGCAAGCAATAACACACGATGAGGTGTGGGTTATCTCCTGATAAGAGCACGCCCAGGTGTGTTAGGCACGAGGCGCTTGCGGAAAGTGCCTTATGCACCTGGCAGCGTTTATCAGGGAGATAACCCACACTCGGAGTGTGTTATTGCGCTTTATAAAATGGGTCCCAGCAGTAAATAAAGAGGAAAAAATTTTTTTTTTTTTTTTTTAAAAGGAGCTTTAAGATCAGCAGTTAAAATAGTTCCCTGTACAATTATATGACAGCACTAGAGGGCGCTCTTGCCCCACAATAGTACAGTGAGTGTACCTCATGTCGTGCCTCCCTATCGCAGTGTTTTGAACCTGTAACCCCCACCCCACAATGTATTTTAAATACACCAGCTGCTTTTAGTGAGAGGAACATAGCTATCGCGGTTTTATTACAGGAGACATTTAAGAGCAAGGAGGTGGTTTGTTACAAATGATGTGTTGTGGGAGCAGCGTGCCCCGCTACACACACACTTACACACTTACACACACACACACTTACACACTTACACACACACACACACACACTTACACACTTACACACTTACACACTTACACACTTACACACTTACACACTTACACACTTACACACTTACACACTTACACACTTACACACTTACACACTTACACACTTACACACTTACACACTTACACACTTACACACTTACACACTTAGAATCCCATAGACTAGGTTTACTTTAATTTTTTTTCTTTCATTTTGTCAGTGTTTACTTGTTACGTGAGAGAGTAGGCAGCGAGACTGAGGGACCTCAGTATGGCTGACATCGCCGCCGTACATAGTGCTTTTCTTTAGTAGCCGAATTGTTAACTACGGTTTTGAAAAGACAGCAGGTCTTTATTTTGAAATAGAAAAGCTGGCGCCTTTTTTTTTATTTTTTTATTTCATAGCTTCTGTTAATACTACGCAGCTTAGGACTGATACAGCAGAGGACCTCTACTCGTGCCAGTTTTTAATATGGGTGAAACATTGCATTGTGGCAGAACATGAGACACTGACTTGATCGGGGCCAGGTCTTTTAAAGAGAAAGAAACAGCCTAACAGGTTATACTTTATTTTTATTTAAATAAATGAGTTGATAACTTTGGGTGGTGTTGTGGAGTCTGGACTGTGGCTGCAGTAGCAGATTGTCTCCTAGGGGCAGCTCAGCAGGAGATCGAGGAGGTTGGGAGGCTGGCGTGATCTGTAGTGTAGTGAGTCCCGAGTGCTGAAGAGGTACCGCTTGGCAAAATACCGCTGATAAGGACATGGCCAAACATACCTCTCAGCCAATCAGGACCTGGAGAATTCTTGACCCATTTATAAAGAAATACAATAGTGATGGTGTCAGAAATTCAGCAAACATGAAAATAATAGCACATCACTTCACAAATGAACCAACAAGAGCAGTTTGTACACAAGTGTGAACTACAAAATGGATACAAGAGATACAGCAAATCAGTAGCATTTTCCATTTTCCAGTAAGTGCTATCGTGGCAATTAATAGACAGTACTAGCTGACCACAAGCATAGCTGTAGCATTAATGGAGAGCAAGGTAGATCAGGTTACAGAGCTGCGAAAATAATGTAGCCTAAGGAGAACTGAAGCAAGTGCACTGGGCATTTGTGACAAGCAGGTTATAGTGCAACTTTTTAAAGACAGCATGACTAGGTGCCAGACAAACATTTAGGGGTAATGAGTTCCAATATTTTTGGGCCAGATGAGAGAAGGCTGAGGCACCTTCTGACATTCTGCATCTGGGGGTGGCTAACGGAGAGTTCTGTAGATCGGAGCCCATAAGAGGAGGACAGGGGGACTAACATAGATGCAAGAAAAATGGGTGCGTTTAATCTGATGATGTTATCCAATAGTGACCCAAAGGCAAGTAATCGATGGGCTGATGGGGAAGGCCAGCATAGGTCAGTATATAGTAAACAATGCAGCTCAGCCGAGGCGAAGCAGAAGCATATTGATATTATTGTAGGTAGTACCCCATTTACATAGGGTACTCTTTGATGCATTGGTATAGGTAACAGCACCATATGTTACTGATGGGAGTAAGATACCCCAGGCAATGGCCAGCCTAGCAGAGGGATTTAGAAGCTTTTGTTACTTGCACAATACAGTGAGCGAGTGTGCAACCATCACCACCTGAGTGATGGTAGCAAGAGCAGGGGGATCCATTCTTGGTGGCAGCAACTTGTAGCAGCCGCTGGATGCTAGAATAAGGGAGTATGGCAGTCAAAGCAGCCCAGAAGTTAAGGGAAAAATTACACCCTAGCACCACCAATGCCCAGGGTTCATAGTAAATAGCAAGGCATGGTCCGTTCTAAATTACAGGAAAAGGGTTGCTATAGCCCACAGCCACAGGATGTTGCAGGGAGTGCTCCTTGCAGAATGTGCAGAACTGCTGCATCACAAGGAAGGGCCCAGTGTCAAAGGCTACAGGTGGCGAGATGCAGATCATCACTGTGCTGACTGTACAAATACAAATGCTTTGTGTGCAAGGTACTCTACAGGGTCACTGAGCAGGACGTGACCAAGCAGAACAAGTGTCATGACTTCAGCTGGCAGCATTGGGGCTAAAGTTCTTCAACTGTTCCTTATTTATTCCATTGTATTAATATGTTCTTATTAAGTGCTCTTCCAAGGAACAGAGCGTTGTGTGATTCATGCAAAATGTAACACAACAAGAGACAAGTAAAGGACATTAATACATTAGATAATGCATCACATTCTAAAGAAAGCCCCAGTAAATATATTTCAAATGAATAATATTTCAGTAGATTATGCAATTATACTAAATAGCTAGCTGACCAGGAATGCTGGTTTAAAAGGAAGAGACTTAATTTATTTTCAAAGGTAGACCGAGGACACCAGTCAGACATCAGTGGTGTGGAATAGAGTGCACTGGCTATAATACTGGCATCATGCCTGGTAGAGATGGTTAACAGTGTGCATCAGGGCCGGCCTGGTGACACTGAGGTTGGGCGCTGGGCGCCACACCTTGCGCCACACGGCGACCAGGGTTTGTGAACAAGCCTGGATCACCGGGGGTTGGCAGTGGGAGGACGAGGACTGAGCATCCACAGACTGCTCTTCTAGTCCTGGGGTGGGTTGGAGAACATCCACCGCACTGTAGTGACCTCTGGGGACATCCGGAGGTACTACTGGTGACTGTGCAAACACGGGGGAATGTGGTGGACGTCAGCGCACAGTGCCTAGGAGTCACTGCATGTCCACATTCTAGGGATTAACTAAGGATGAAAATCAGCTGGGCGTGACCGTGAAGCCTGATAGCCGCACCCTTGTGCTGCCGGAGGACTTGTGAGGAGTCCCATCGGGAAGGGTCCTGGGGCTGTCCTGGCTGTGAGAGGCATAGGGGGCCCTCCAGCAGGATGGCAAGACAGCCGTCCTGGACCCTCCTGGCTGTGGTTAGAGCCACCCAGATCTCCGGTGGGCAGAGCCAGCGCTGGATGCCCCACACTGGGAGCATCGCAGCAGGCGGCATAAATAAAAAATAAAATAACAGTTGTATATATGGGGAGACCATTGGAAGGGTCTCCCAAATGTTATTCCACCCCTGCCAGTGCAGGTAGCAAGGGAAGATGACTGCAGGAATGATACTAGTACCTGGCACGCCAGATTATGCAGCAACAGGCCAGGGTATACTGTACTCAACTCAACCCCTTCTCGCAATAAAGTCATACTTACCTAGTATTACAGTTGTGATCCACCACATTAAAATGAATCCCACTCAAATACACCTGTAACAGCAACATATCTGCACTCACAGTATGGATCCATATCAATGCAAAAATCACTTGGTTGAAGCAGTCTCATTCTTCATTAATGCAAACCACTATCAAAAGGTTCTCACTCACCCACCCGCCCCCAAGCTTTTGAGAGACATCTGCAGTACTACTACATTTCGTAATTCTCATGCCATCACCATTGCTAATCTTCCTTGCTTTTGCAGGTACTTTGTAAGATAAAATGATATCCGACTGCCTTAATACATTCACAAATATAACGAATGGCACTCAGGGTTGCACAGCACGAGTCAAGGGTAAAATAAAAGTAACTTAGATGCATGTCTGTACTCAAGTTGGGTATAGTCACTGCTGTGCAGTAGCATGGGCAGAACATATGGATTCTCAGTCCTTTCCCTCATCACAGTACTATCTTACTATATAAATGCATACTAATAGTGGGTGTGGAATATCTTTCCCACTGACTGACCTGACTGCACCGCTGTACTATATGGGGTGCAATGTGAAGTCATGATCTCTACTCCCACACCAGGGCTGGTGGGATGTGGTGCAATCCTAGATACTCCTGCAGAGAGTTTAGTAGTGAAACTAATGCGAGTGACTGCATAATGACAGTCACTCCAAGATTAAATGTGAAAACTGTGGGAACCAACTAGGGTAGGAGGGGGAATTCTATACAGGAGAAAAACTTTGCCATGCTAAATGTGACACTTGCTACTCCATCCACTTTGGGCCAATGAAAGCCCCAGAGCCATTTTCTTCGATGCCCCTGATGTTTTGTTTTCTTTATGAGCCAGATCGAACATCTGAACTTGCAGAACCTTTGGTAAGAAAGAAACTGTAGGGTCTCGAGGTAGACCTTTCCTTGCAGCCCTCTGCAATTTCACTAATTAAGACATTTAAAAGGACTGGTCCTAGTACTAATCCCTGTGGTACCTGCTGGTCATCACCTCTCCGAGATTGTACCCCATTTGCCACCATCCTCTGTCTCCTGTGTTAACCAATTCCTAGCCAGTTCACCACCTTGTCTCCCATGCCCAGACTACCCATCTTGTTAATCAGCCTTCTAATGTGGGACAGTGGTGAAGGCTTTGTTGAAGTCTAGGTAGGCGATTACCATGCCTCCTGATTTACTTCCTTAGTCACCCAATCAAAAATGTATTAATCTGACATTACTTTCCTGCTGTGAATCCATGTTGCCTCAGATCCTAAGCACCACTGGATTCCAGATGTCTCACTATCCTTTCTTTCAGCAGTGTCTCCACGATCTTTCCCACTGACGTGAGGCTGACTGGCCTGTAGTTCCCCACCTCCTCCCTGCCGCCACTTTTGTGCGATGGGACTCACACGTGCCCTCCTCCAGTCCTCTGGAACCACACCCATGTTGAGTGACTCTGAACAGGGCCAAAAGGCACTGCTAGTTCCCTTCAGAGCTCCCTTAATATTCTTGGGTGGACGCCATCTGGCCCCATGGCCTTATCCACCTTCAGCTTTGTGAGTTCTTCCAGAACTCCACTGTGAATAGATTGGTGTTCACCCCCAACTGCCTCTCTGCAACCCAACTGCGTCCTTGACCTCCCTCCTTAGTAAATAATGAGCAGAAGTATTTTGTTCAGTATTTCTGCCTTGTCCAGATCCCTCCTTACACTCCCTTCTCCCTTTGAGCCTCACCCGTTTTTTCTTCTTCTTTCACTGATGTACCTATAAAATGCCATATCCCCTTTGTTTACAGACCATGCTAAACCCTCTTCTGTCTGCACCTTGCCCTTCTAACAGCCTTCCCTGTTTCCCTAGACATTCAAGGTACACCTCCTATCTTCCTCCTTTGGCTCCACTTGTATTTCCTGAAACTCAGCCTATTAGCTCAGACTTTGTCCCCACCTTTTAGAGAACACAGTGGTTTCCTCCTTCTTTACCCTTTGGCCACTATCTTTTTGTTTTATTTATTTGATCATCGGATTTACAACCTTTGAGCCAGCGGCTCATTTACAAAGGTACCTTATCATAGAGAGGACACACATGGTTAACAGTTTACAGTCAAGACAGACTAAAATAGGTTACTCACCTGTAACAGTAGTTCGAGTGGTATGTGTTGTTCATCCACACACTGGCATGTCCCTTCCCTTTAAATCTTGCCCGAAGTCTTCAAGCTGGCTCCTCCCACCCACCCAGTGGTATATACCTCGGCTCCCCCATGATGCCACATCTTAGCCGCTGGAAGCAGGTGGTGCGCCTACAGCTGGGGAGGTCAGGGTGCGTGTGGATGAACATATACCACTCCTAGAACTACTGTTACAGGTGAGTAACATGTTCTTCTAGGAGCGCAGATATGTTGCTCATCCACACACTGGCAGACTCCAGCAGTTCTCCAGGAGGAGGGAAGGAGGCAAGGCACACACCCCCTACTTAGGAAACAGATTGGAGAACAGAGGCCCCAAAACCAGCATCCCTTCGTGACTCAAGGTTGATGTGGTAATGGGTAATGAAGGTGTTTGCTGACTTCCAGGTAGCAGCCAGACAGATTTCCTGGATAGGGATGTCCCTGGAAGCAGCCACCGATGCAGCCGTATGGCGGGTAGAATGAGCTCTTATCCCTCTGGGAGGCTCCTTGCCCGCCAACTCATAGCACAGACCTATACATGATGTAATCCATCTTGCAATAGTCAGTTTGGCTGCAGGTCTGCCAGATGCAGCTTCAGCGTAGGTGACAAACAGCTGGCAAACCTCTCCCGGAATTTCTGCTGTCCTCTCCTTGTAGTAGGAGAGCGCACTTCTAAGGTCCAAGGTATGGAGCCTGTACTCGCCATCCGAGGTGTAGTTAGTGTAATATACTGGCAGAGTCAACACCTGGTTAAGGTGAAACTGACACCACCTTCGGAAAAAATTTCTGGCAGGGGTACAGGACAACTTTGTCCCTGTGAAAGACCAGATAAGGGGAGTCCACCGAGCGCGCCTGGAGCTCCCCTGTCTTTCTGGCTGACGTGATAGCCACCAGGAAGGCAGTCTTCCACGACCACTGTGAAAGCTCACACTTGTACATGGGTTCGAATGGCCTGCCCACGAGCTTTGCCAAAACCAGCAGAAGATCCCACGGAGGTGGAGGTTCACACACTGGAAGGGATATGTGATCCAGGCCTTTGAAAAAGCACCCGACCACTGTCTTCTGTGCCAATGTCGACTGACCGGCCCGCGCCCAGTAGGCAGATATGGCTGCCAGGTGCACCCTAATGGTCGATGACTGAAGACCCCTTGAAAAGGGACCAAGGTAGTCTAAAATGTTAGCCACAGAGCAGGATAAGGGGTCCAGACTCTTACCCTGACACCAAATTGAAAACCTTTTCCATTTGAAGGCATAACATTTCCTGGTCAATTCCTTACAAGATGCCTCCACCATGGTGCAGACATCCTCGGAAAGACCCAAAGCCTGAAACTCTAGCCGCTCAGGAACCAGGCTGTGAGGTGCAGGGACTGAAGGTCTGGGTGGAATACCTTCCCCTGGTTCAATGACATCAGGTCCGGGCATGTACAAAGCCGCTCCAGGGCCCTGCAGCTAAGGCGGAGGAGCTCTGGATACAAGAACTGGCGGGGCCAATCTGGGGCTACCAGGATCACCTTCGCCTTGTCCCTCCTCACCTTGAGAAGCACCTTGTGGATCAAGGGAAATGGAGGGAAGGCGTAGAGGAGGCCTGGGGTCCACGGCCTCAAGAAGGCATCCCCCTGCAGCGAGCCCTGCTGAGGGGGGCAGGCATGGTACAGCCTCAGCTTGGTGTTTCCCTGGAGGAAAACAGGTCCACCAACAGACTGCCCCAACGGAGAACAGACTGTAAGCTACCTCTGGATAAAGAGACCACTAGTGGGATATCTGGCCTATGCGGTTGAGAGCATCCGCCAGTTGGTTTGAGACTCCTGCCACATGGATGGCAAGGAGATCCACCCAACCGGCTGATGAAGGTCCAGACCACAGCGCCTTTTTGCATAGCAGACAGGAGTGCATGCGCCTCTGTTTGCTGAGGTAGTACATCAGGGTTTTAAATAATTGATTAGCAGTTTTTTCTTGGGATAATACTAACTGTACAGAAAGCATTTATATAGGTTTTCTAGAAGTGCTATGTTTGTTAAACAGAGGAGGCAAGTGCTGTGCATTTTCACAATGTTTTAAAACTTTTATGAGCAAAATGCTAATCAATTTTAAGAGTTAAATAAAACCCTGTACATGGTTGTGGTATTGTCCATCTGGGCTTGAACCACTTGACCCTGGAGCTGAGGACGAAGCTGACAGTGCCAGTCTGACTGCTCTGAGCTCCAGCGGGTTGTTGTGGCAACAGGACACCTTGGGGTCCAGAACCCGTGGGCTCTGTGGTCCACCATGTGCTCCCAGCCCATGAGTGAGGCATCGGTCATAAGGACAACAGTTGGCTCTGGGCAGACAAATGGAATCCTTCCTGCAGATGACTTGGGACAGTCCACTATTGAGAGCATCCTACATCTTCTGGGTGACAGTGACCAGCTGGTCGAAAAAGACCCTGATGCGAGTCCACTCAGTGGCCAGCTCCCACTGAAAGGGACGCATGTGCAACCTGTCCAACAGACCACTGAGGTGCACGCCGCCATGTAACCCAGAAGGTGCAGGAAGTCCTGGCACTATGCGCCCAACCAGAAATGATTGGGCAAGGCGAAAAACCACCGCCCCTGTCCACCGGAAGCCGAGCCTGGCTTGACAAGAGTTGAGCTCTGCCCCGATAAAGCCCATCACCAGAGAGGGCAAGAGTTCTGACTTGGCCTAGTTGATCAGAAGGCCTAATCGGGAACAGGTTCGGGTGGCCAGGTCCCTGGACCTCTCCACCTCCTGCAGGGAAGAACTCTCCAGGAGCCAATCATTGAGGTAGGGGTATATGCAAACCCCTTGACGCTGTAGATGGGCTGCCACCACTGCAACGCATTTGGTGAAGACCCGAGGGGCCAATGACAGGCCGAACAGCACGGCTCTGAACTCGTACAGGGTCCCTTTGACCCTGAAGTGGAGGAACCGCTGGTGGGACAAACAGATTAGATGTGAAAGAATGTGTCCTGTAGATCCAGTGAACAGAACCACATGTTTCACTCCAGAGATGGTATGATCTGGTTCAGAGTTACCATCCGGAAGGTGCGAGGCCTGAGATACTGATTCAGGTCATGGAGATCTAGGATGGGGCGCCAACCCCCCGTCCACTTGGGCACCAGGAAATACCTGGACACGAAGCCTGGGTCCACAGGAGGATCCGGCACTGCAGCTACCGCCTCCTTGCGGAGAAGCTGAGCAATGTCATCCCGAAGGACCAACTGAGCGCCAACTGAGATCCTTTCCTCCTGTGGGGCACGGGCTCAGCAAGGAGAGTACTGCTCGAACTCGAGGCAGTCTCCCGACCGACCACTTCCAGGACCCACCCGTCCGGGCGATACCGACTAGGCAGAAATAAAGTGGTGGAGCTGGCCCCCCCACAAGAGGGCCCAGAACTGGCGTGATGGGAGATGGGTTGGCCACCTCAACCTGTCACTGCACAGGCTTGGAGGACGAGGAGGCTCCTGGACCAGCACCTCGGCCTTCTTTGTGGGGCTGTTGATGACCCTGCTTGGGCCTAGGGCGCCAAGCTTGAGCCTGCTGATGCTGCTGACCTCCCTGATAGGAGGGCCGTCTAACCACAGGGGAAGAGTGCCGAAAGGGCTTCTTGAGCTTCTGCTGGTTCTTGCCCGAAGAACCTTTTGCAGAGTTAGCATCCAAGGTGGCACTGGACTGCTCTATGCGCTGGAGGTGACCTGCCACTCCAGTACCAAAGAGGTCGGTGCCAAGGAAGGGCACGTCAGCTAACTTATGCTGAGTATCTGCAGGAAAAAGAGGATAATCTCAGCCATGCCCTGCGGCGAGTGGCCACTGTGGCTAAGGTGCGGGCACAGGAATCTCCAATGTCCAGGGCCATCTAGAGCTGCTGTTTCGCAACAGCATGGCCCTGGTCATGGACCTGCTTAACTGTGGTCTGCATGTCCGCTGGGAGATGAGGGAGGACTTCATCTAGTGACCCCAAGACGGCATGAGAGAAGTGTGCCATGATTACAGCTGAGCTGGCTGACGAAGGCCCAAAGATGAGGCCGCATATACCTTCCAGGCAGAATGGTCCAATTTTGGACTTTGTCCGAGGGCGGTCAGTATCTGCTGAGCTACCCATGCGCCTGAAACACTGAAGCAGTCAAGGCTTGGCCGAGGGATGCTCAGTGAAGCCCGCCAAGGACCCCATGGGTACAGTGTACTTGAGCCATGCAGGCAGACAGAGCCGGCAGGAAGCAGGGCTGCCATAGCTCAAGGGCTGAGCCAACAATGGCTTCAGCCACTTGAAGACATCCGTTGGGTATCCTCTTAAGGATATCAGTGAGAGAATATTCTGCCTTCATTTGGCTAGGCTGCAATGGCATATCCATGGACTCAAAATGAGTCAAGGATGCCTTAGAAGGAAGAAGGACCTTCCTCCAGGCCTGTCACTTACAACTCATCAGGGTGTGTGAGTGAAGATCAGTGGTAGAGTCTGAGGAGTCAGGATACAGGGTCTCCGCCTACATCCTCTTCAATGCGCCCAGAGCAATCAGGAACTACAGTGATGGACAGACAATGGGGCAAGCCCGTATCTGTCCGATTTTCCTTTGAGGGAGCCCCTCCCTGAGGCTGCTCAGGCAGTGGTTTCACCAGAATTGGTGGGGGGACTGGAACAGGCCGAGTAGGAATGCGTGCTGGTCCTGCCGGAGGGAGAACCAGAGTCCTCAGTACCGGAGGAGTCTGTGTCGGCCAAAGAGGCTGGGGCCAAGTAATGGCCGGAGTAGCCGGTTTCTGACCAGTCAGAATTAGCTGTTGCCACATGAGGTCCTCATAACGTTGATGGAGCTTCCGTCTAAGTCTCTCCTCGTCAGAGGATAATGAAGAACGGCGGCAGCACCTCTTCCGGAATTGTTTATGACCCTCTTTCGGTTCCTCTACTGACAGGGTCCTACTCCTTGATCGAGACAGACAGTGTCAGCTCTGTCCATCGGGAGAGACCAGATTCTGAGAAAACCGAGGATCCGCTCCTGTCCCTCGATCAGGATGCCTCAGGACGGTCTCCTCGTCGGGGAAAAAAGGATGAGAGTCCTTTCCAACGAGTTGTCGAGTAGGGTCGGTGACAACAGCTCGATCGGGTCAAGAGAAATCTCGCTGGTTCTGCCATATCCTCGGCCTCTGTGCCTTGGCCTGATGGAAGGTCCGGAAGGCGGAGGCCGAGGAAGCAATCTCGACTGACACCGCCTGTCCTGTGAATTGGACCACTCGGTCCCAGGAACGTCTTCTTTGGCCAGAAGAAGATGATTTGGGGTCCTTGTCCCTTTTCTTGGGGCAGGAGGAGTGCGAGCCCGAGGGCGCCTCACCCTTGGTAGGGAGAGAGTGGCACAACTCCCGAAAGGACCCAGTAAAGGTGGAGCCCAGGTTGAGTGGCACAAAAAAGCTTTGGCTGGCGGAAGCTTGGGCAGCTTCCTCTTCGAAAGCCGCCATCTGTTAGAGCTGCTCAGTGGATCCCGTGGCCGTGGATACCACCCACCTGGCCTCCTTCGATTTCATTGGTGGACTGCGAAGCTCCGATCTGCCTAGCTGTAGATGTGCCTTGCGATCATCCAGGATTGGGATGGAAGGCCAGACAGATAGTGCAAGCAGTGGTGTCATGCACGACACCCAAGCAATAAACGCAAGAGAGGTGAGGATCAGTGCGAGACATTTTTTGTCCGCAAGGACACCAGCGAAAACCAGGGGACAACTTGTCCTCCATGCTCGATGCGCTCAGATCAGATTCATGAACTCTTACAAGTTTTAAAGAAAGCAAATGCGGCGAAAATCGTTTATTAGACCCCAGGCCTACGGTACTTGAAATGTAGCACGAGGGAACCCGAATCTTCCAGCGGAAAGGAAGATCTGGTGTCATGGGGCAGAGCCAAGGTATATACCACCCGGGTGGGTGAGAGGAGCCAGCTTGAAGACTTCCAGCAAAATTTAAAGGGGAAGGGGACATGCCAGAGAGTGTGGATGAACATAACATAGAGTCAACATAATATTATATAGGTTGCATGAACAGAGATGCATATTACATACAATTGCTTGAACACATGTAGATAAACATTTCAAGTGGTACCAGCAGGTACTGGCAGGGAGAGGGGCTTGGGGGTGGGTGGTGGGTGCTCAGCCCAGTGGGCCAAGTCAATAGTGCAAGAGGAAACAGAAGAGTATCTTTAGTGACAGGTGCAGCAACAGGTGTTGAACAGCAGGTCTTGTAAGGCAGCTTTGAAGGGGGCAATTTTGGCAGTGTTGGAAATGGCTGCAGGGAGTGAGTTGAACTTGTTTTATTCTTGATTATTGAGACTTCATGTTATACATCAATCTATCATTCTCAAAATACTTCATTATCTGAACATAGTTATTTATAAGAAACAAAGCCACACATTACACACTGCTTTATAATCAGAACTATTTGATTATATATCCCAAACTATCAATTAAACACTTAGTTACCCATACAGAAACATTTATAAAAAGTAAAGGTTTAATGGCATTTAAAGCGAAAGTTGATAAATCCATACATCCTATATCTATGCTACTGATTGATTTAGCCTATCCACTGGTGAAAGGATGGGGTGCCTGCAACACATCCTTATACAGGTCCCATTTATTCCATCTGTTCCTATAATCTTCTTTGATTCACCAAAAAGGTGACTTTCCATATTTTATATACATTCTATTATGTTTAACCAATGTGTCAGTTCTGGAGGGGCTTGCCGCAGCCAATTTATTGTTATGGCTTTTATAGCTGCTATGGTTAGGGCCGGCCCATAAATATTTACCTTCTTTTCCTTTAATTACATCTAGGAAAATACCCAAGATATTTTGCTCTGGGCCCATGTTGTTTTGGATACTAAATGATGCCACTAGATGTTGCTTAATCTGGTTCCAATAATTAAACAGCCTGGGGCATTGCCAAAAATATGAGCATGAGGAGCCTCTTTTCTCCACACTCCTTGCTAGCAGGAAGGACTACTCAGCAGACCCATCCTTCCCAATCTGTCCGGGTGAGGAAATATCTAATTTGCACCTTCCAGGCATATTCCTGCCAGTTTGATGATGAGGTGACCTTCCAGCTTCCCATAAAGCTTTTTCCCCCACTGCTTTGTGTGCAAAGAAATCCCTAATTCTAGTTGCCAGTTTCTTTGTATCATCTGTGTATTATGTCCCCTGTCCATAACTAGGTTCTTTTACAGCATAGTAATTGCTCCTTTCTCATGGGTTGAGCCCCAGATCATCTCAAACACCTCTGGGAAGGGCCAAAGATCGATGAAGGCAGCTTCCTGTCTAAGCCAGTCATTTATGTAGTCCCTAATTTGGTGGTAGTAGTAGTAGTAGTATGAAATATCAGCACTGGACCATCCATATTTAAGTTTTGCCATTTCAAAACGAGTTATGGTTTTTCCATGTATGATCTGCCATGGGGCCACAAAGCCTTTATTCACTTGCTTCTGGTACCAATAGTATTGCTGTGCTGGTATAAAGGCCCTAGCCTGACACCACCAGGTGCATTTCCAGAAGGTGTTTGCTGTAAAACCTCTTCGTATTCCCCTTAACCATCCCTGTAAAGTGCTGGAAACAGTTGTGAAGTTAGATGGTAGATCCGGGGGGGACCTCTAAAGTGGAACATGATCGCCTGCAGTTGTTTGCTATATTGATGCAGTTCTATCCGACTCCAGTGTGCTTTGTAATTTTGAGTGCATCCGTAAGAGTGACATTTTCATTTGGGCTGCTAGCCAGTTAAATTTGGCAGGCTCTACTCTCCCTCCTTTTAGGGAGGAAAAGCATCTGTTTTGAAACTCTCTGCATTTTTTTGGACCAGATAAAGGTCATGATCATCTTCTGACAGAGGTCCAGCTTCTTTTGAGGAACTATCCATGGAACACTCAAATATAAAAACTGAGGAAAAACAAATTTTTGTTGTTTGGATTCTGGAATATAATGGAAGAGGAGTCAGAGACCACCTTTGTATGTCCAGTTTTATCTGATGGAGCAATGGGGGAGGTAATTATGATAAAATGTTGGGGCCTTGGGTCCCAACTTCACACCTAATGGTGCTAGTACTCCATGTCATAGGGTATCTTTTTATGGTTTCCCCGAGATGGTTGGGCTCCTATCGCTAACACCTCTGTCTTAGACTAATTAAGGGTATAGTCAGAAAAAATATATATATTTTCTTTTTTTTATCTGGGAGAACACCTCATACAGGGTCGTTTCCGGGTCAATCAAATAAAGTAACACATCGTCTGCATAAAGAGCTATTTTATGATGTTGGTCTCCTACAGTCACCCCCTTTATTTTTGTATTCTGCCTAATGCTCTGAGCCAGGGGCTCTATTTACAACACATATAATAAAGGGGACAAAGGGCAGCACTGCCTTGTCCCCTTGTATAAATTAAATGATTGGGAGATGTCCATTTGCTCTGATATATGCCTTTGGAGATTCATACAATTTAAAATTTGTCTCCAAAAACAGAGGTGGGAACCCAAAGCAAGCCAGGGAGCCATGGAGAAAAGACCACGAAACCCGGTCAAAAGCTTTTCCTGCATCCAAAGTCATTATATATACAGTCTTATAATTCCTCTGAAGATGTTCTACTACATTAACCGATCTTCTGATGTTATCAACCGCTTATGTGGAACGAATCCAGTTTGATCTAGGTTTATCAGAGCAGGTAATATTTGCTCCAATCTCCTGGTCAATATACCAGTTAGTATCTTGTAATCGTGTATAGTATAGATACTGGCCAATATGCTGAGCATATTGTAGGTCCCTGGCTGGCTTTGGAATCATGGAAACAACTGCCTGCTTCCAAGATGGGCGATGAACGCCTCTTTGCCAAATCTGATTATATACTCTAATATAGAGGAGATAAGGTCTCTAAATTTTTTTAAAACTCGCTGGGTAAGCCATCCGTACTGGACACTTCCCAGCCCTGAGACACTTTATTTCAGTGAGGATCTCAATCACAGTAAAAGGCACTATTATAGTTGCTTTTGTTCAGTCAATTTGGTAATCCAGTGGTGACCAAAATTCTTCTATTTTGTCTTGTCTGGTACCCTTTCCTCTCTGTACAAGTGTTCATAAAATTTCATAAAGGTGTCAGCTATCCCTTCTACAGTATATTGCCAGGTTTTATTTTGTGGATCCCTAATCTTCGGAATAGTTGCTCTTACTCTATTCTGCCGCAGCCTAAAAGCTGACAGTTTTAGGGTCCTAGGACCCCCATCATAGTACCACTGGTAAAGGTATAGCAACCTTTGCTCCACTTGATAATTAACTTTAACATTTCATTCTTTAATTTTGCAAGTTGACTACCCCGTCCCATCTAATTTTGTTGTTCTAGTGCGTAATCTGTTCCTAGAGGTTTAGCCATTTGGTCTTTTTTTCTGTCTGGATTCTAATTCTATCATCTTTTTATTTTTTATTTTATTTTATTTAAACAGCAGTTTGGAAAACCTTTGAGCCATAGGCTCATTTACAAAGGTACCTTGTCACAGTAAGACAAACCAAAATACACAGTATAGCAGTACAACACATAGGTATAACAGTAAATTAAGACATAGATACAAACAAGCTGGTACAGGTAGGATGGATGCAAACAATACCAGAGTTATGTTGTCCTTAGCAGCTTAGTAATAAGCTTTGTCATAAGTATTGAGTACGGCTTTGACTAGCGGCAGTTACAGCATCGGGTGTTAATAAGGTGGTTACTTAAGGAAGTTTTGAAGCACGATATAGTTGGAGCTTCGGAGATGGAGGGGCAGTGTGTTGAACCAGAGGGCCTAAAGCTGAGCTCTTTGGCCATGAGAGGTCCTAGCTCTAGGGATAACAAGAGAGGTTTTCCCAGAGGTCCGATGTGAACTAGTGGGACAGAGTGGCGTATGGTGGTGGTCAATCCTGAGTGGGAAAGCCCAAGAGGTCTTTTGTAAGGGTACAGGTAAGATATTTGAGGCGCCTGTCGAGATCAAGTACCAGCTTTAGCATACAGTAGACAGGTGTGTGTCATCCTAGGTGCTCCAGTAATTAACCTGCAGGCCTTATTCAGAGAATGTAATTTTATGGAGTGCGGTCTGATCAGCAGCACCATACACCGCAGTCCATAGTCCACTAGGGACAGGATAGAGGAGGTGACTGCGAGTCAAAGAGCCTCCGGGGGGAGGCAGTGTTTATACCGATGTAAGATGCCCAATCGGATATTAGTGGCAGTGGCTTACCCCTAACTATAGCCTTTGTGTCCCACAATATTCCGGGAGAAATTTCTGCGCTCTCATTTTCCTTAATCGCTTGTTCCATGGTCTCCTTATTATCTTTATTTTCTTCCCTTGAATTAAGGATATATTCAATCTCCAAAAGGTCGCATGTCTGGTGGGTCCTAAACCAACTTAATATATATTGGTGAGTGATCTGAAATGGCTATAGATCCCATCCAGGAATCTGTGCATACCCTATGAGATCCTTGGAGATTAAAAAGTAATCCAGACTTGAGTAGGTCTGGTGTGTTGGGAGAAGGTGTATTGCTTAGTTCCTTTATGTAGATGCCTCCAGGCATCTGTTAACCCATTTCACTGATCATTTTACTCACTTTCTTAGCAACCCTATTCTCTTTTCTAGAAATCTGTGTGGGCGTCCATAGCTGAATTAAGCCTAAGATTTAAGTCCTCCTCCCCAATAATCAAATTACATTCTGCCCAAGTAGATACCTCCATAAAAATCTGCTGATAAAGGGAGAATTCTGAGCAAGGGGGAGCATAGATTGATAGCATTGTTATTACTGCCCCATTGTACCGCCCCTTTAAACCCATATATCGACCTGCTTTATCTTTCTTTGTATCCATTCCCTCAAATACTGTATTGTGGAAGACTAAAAATAGCCACACCCCACCTTCTGCCTTTGTTGTATTTCTCCCTGAAGAGAGCTGCTCCACAAACACTGCACCACTCCCATCATGTCTGTTTCCTTCATCTACTGCCTGCTTAAGATGGGTATTTATCTCCCAAGTATTTGTTTCTTTTCGTTTTTTGTTATGATTTCTTTATTCGCTACTTCCTGTATGGATGCAGGATGTTGCAAGGCCCTATAGGACCCATTCTATAAATTTAGAGTGGAGCCCTGGGGTGGGTGGGTTGCAGCATGGTGGGTGGGAGGGTGTCACTACACCACAGTGGAGGGTGGGACTACACCACAGGCTATGTCCAAAAACAATCAGTCAAGAAGTTCTCTGGTAGTGGCGCCTCACTCCACTCACCATGGTCCAGACACAGCCAATTATAAACACAGTCAGACTTATCAGCTGGAATCCCTCAATCCTGCCCAATTAAGTGGAGAAGCACCCTGAAAAGACAGTTAGGAAAATACCTCAAATTCAATTACACAGTCATAAACACCAGCTAGATTCCCTCAATCCTGCCCAAACTACAGGGAGAAGCACACTGTTAATGTCTTAGTTGCGGTCTCTTTCCTGGTTTCAGAACACCTACAGCATTTCAGTGAGGTCACTGCAGTCACCAATTGTTTCCACCCAGAGACTTATGAAGGTAATGGCTGCCTCATCGCCTAGAGGTAAAATATGCTGCCATTATGTCGATGGCCTGGATTCTAGTCCAACTACCAGGATGTCACCTGCAGAGCTACTGCTGAACCTCTGCCTCTGCCATGCAGAGTGTGCGTATTCCTCTGCTGCACGACTGCCCACTAGTGGCACTATTCCTCTGCTGCACGACTGCCCACAGGTGGCACTATTCCTCTGCTGCACGACTGCCCACAGGTGGCACTATTCCTCTGCTGCACGACTGCCCACAGGTGGCACTATTCCTCTGCTGCACGACTGCCGCAGGTGGCACTATTCCTCTGCTACTTGACTACCCACTGGTGATACAGGGTAGGGACAGCCTTGAATATGAAGTTTCAGACAGGTGGTAGAAGCCCATCACTGGCATGGCACAAGACATGGATGGCATGGTGAGATCATATATTCAGTCCTGTACCAGTGAGTATCCAGTGCACCACAGCATACACCTTGAAACATGCATGCCACTTAACCAGTTAGTTTAAACTGTCTCGCTGTGGTCTGTTCTGAATTAACCCTCGCCCTGAAGTTGCACTAGGTCCATTACAAGGATTCTCATTATTATCCAAAAGAATATTAAATAGTATACTGTATACATTGCACTGCACTGTATTCAAATCAATTCTGTGTTTGTGCTGTGATCATGGTCTGGCTCAGGTGGATATACATTCAGTGGATGTACCTGCATCCATATGAGGCGACTACTTATTTAAAAATACATCAGGAAACAGAGCATCATTTCTAGGGACATGGATATGTTGTTCATCCACACTCATTGGCAGGTATCCTTGCCGCTTTAAATCTTGCCGGAAGGTCTTCAAGCTTGCTCCTCCCACCCACCCAGGTGGTATAACTTTCGGCTCCGCCCCATGACGCCAGATCTTCCTTACCGCTTGGAAGCTCAGGTTCCCTCCTTAACGCTCTGCGTTTGAGACTGGTTCCTATTTCTCCGTTTGCGGATTTAAAAATAAATTTCGGCAAAGACTTCAGTCTTCATCCCTCGCGCCGCGATGGACAAATCGACTCTGTATTTCGGAGATGCCCATGCGGCAGAAGATGTCTCGGATGGATCCACACTCCACGTGTTCACTGCTTAGGCCTTGAGCACGACCCGCGCAGCACGACCTGTGCTCATCTTTCTCGACCTCGTCTCGAAGACGTGCTGCTCGATTGCAACTGGGCCGTCGCGAGAAGCGTTTCCCTCCGGTGAAGTCCAAGGAGGCCCGGTTGGCGGTGTCCGCGGCGGCGGGCTCGGCGGATCAGCTCGAGCAGATGATCGCCCTCGAAGAGGAGGCGGCGCGGGCCGTATCTTCCTCGGCCGCGGCATTTATCCCGCTCCTCTGGGTTCTTCCTACACGGCTTCTTTTAAGGAGCTTTGTCTGTCCCTCTCCACTAAGGAGAAGGGCCTACGTCTGCTGGACCTTATTCTCGGTCCAAAAAGAAGGACAGGGTAAGTCCCTCCGTCGACGCTCTTGGGAGCGGGAAAGGTCCCTCTCCAGAGTCGTCAACCGTCGGCGATCGTCGACGCCGCCGCTGCCACTGGCCTCACGGTGTCCCCTGCCAGGTCAGTTGACCGAGACTCCACCGACGGTCGAGATTTTCTCGACCTGCTGGACGGGCTGTCGCCTTTAGCAGCCGAGATTCCCTCTCCCGGTTCCCCGGAGGAGTTGAGGATCCCTGGGCTGCGCCTGTGCCTCCGGTTCCGGAGCCCTCGGATGGACCATCCGAGCCGGAAGGGGCGCCGGTTCGGCCGACACCTCCGCACCGACCTCGGAAATTCCGGGACTCCAGTCTGGTCCTCTTCGCTGTCCAGCCGATCCCACCGCCATAGGCGGTCCTGGTCTCGGCACCGCTGTAAGCGGCGTCGCTGCCGTCTCTCCTCCCTCCTCGGACAGGGAGGCTTCGCGGAAATTACGTCGGCGGTCACGAGACCTTATGTTGTAACAGTTCCTCCTGGCGGGAGTAAGCCGGCCGCCTTCCCGGCCATTAAGTGGGCTATCACCGGGCGGCCGACACAACCCTCGACTTATCCGAGCCTATACAGGCGGTTGTTCGGCCAAACCAGCTGCTCCACCGATTCCGGTGGAACCTCGCCTCCACAGCCACAATTGGGGCTCCGACCAAGACTTCGGTCGGCTAAGGGTTCACCCCATCGGCTGTCAGTTACCTCACTCCCGACCGACCTCGGCAGGTGAAGGGTGGCTCAGGCCAGAGGGCAGTCTTGAGGACTCTTCTGAGTCCGAGGACTCCTCCTTTTTCTCCAAGCGACTGGACTTGGAGTCTTCAGGGAGGTCAGTCAATGGACGATAGCCCGTCGTCCTTCCTAGGACTGCTTCGCTCATCTCGAGTCCACCGGATGGAGCTGAACCCGCTTCCAAATGGGGCAGGTATCCCTCACCGGAGATTCTGGACCGAGGATTCTCCGGTCGGAGGCCTTTCCAGCAGCGGAGGCCATAGTGGGTCCGGCACTGGAGCTTTGCAGCGCCTGCTTCCTGCCCTGCACCTTGGCCAGGATGGCCAGGAGTATCTTGGTCCCTACGGTTCCTTGTCCGGTTTTGGAACCACCCCTCTGCTGAGGGGTTGGTTTACCGACTCAGCGTTTTCAGCCTTGGCAACACCAGGGATGTGGACGAACCTCCTGACGAGGTCAAGAAATTGGACTACGTCGGGTGAAAAGTCTACGCTCGTCCTCTCGGCCTTCATCAGGCCAGTTCGGCCGTCCTCATGGCACATTTTTCTCATGCCCTGTTGGGCCCTGGATGAGGTCATCCTCATCTTCCACGATCTGCAGACTACGGTTAAGCAGGTGCGGACCAGGGCAGGGTAGTGGCCAAACAGCAGCTCCAGACTGCTTTGGATATAGCGGACTGGTGCAGATCGGTGGCGGCCGCAGTGGCTATCGTCGGTGGCTTGGCTGAGGATATCCACCTTTACTCGGATACCCAGCACAAGTTGGCGGATGTTCCCTTTTTGGGGACTGACCTCTTCGGCCCTGGGGTGGAAGGTCACCTGCAGAGGATCGAGAAGTCCAATGCTGCCTTGGACTCGGTCTCTTCCGCTCAGAAGGACAAAGGCCGCAAACCACAGCCTAAGCCCTTTCGTCCTTCTGTGCCCCCGGCGCGCCCGGCCCAGCAACGTCAGGGCCAGCAGGCTCGGCCTTGGCATCCCAAACCCAAGCCGCCGGCTTCCTCTAACAGGAGGCAGGGAGGAAAAGGCCCAGGAGGTCCCTCGGCCGGTCCCTCCTCCAAGCCTGCCCAGTGACGGGCTGAGGGGTGTCGCCCCCATTCCGTCACCTTACCCCTGGGTCCCCTGTGGGGGCAGCTCGGCACACTTCCGTTCTGCCTGGTCCGCTGTTACCACGGACAGGTGGGTCTTGAGGTGGTGGGAAGAGGCCTGCCTCTGGAATTGCAGGCACCACCCTTCAGGAGCCGCCGCCCCTCGGGGCTTCGTCCCCAGTTTCACTGGCGGCCTGGGCGAGCCGACATCGCTCTCTCCTCCAGAAGGAGGTGATAAGAGAGGTGGCGGACCCTCCTTCAGACCCAGGGTTTGTGTCCAGGTACTGCCTGGTTCGGAATCGACGGGGCTGGCGCCCATTCCTAATTCCACACGACCTAAACAAGTTCCTAAGGTCTCGAACCTTCAGGATGGTCACTCTGGCTCAGATAATACCATCCTTGGAACGCGGGTTCTGGTTTCTGGACTTGCAGGGCGTTTTCACGTCCCATCCGTCCGTCTCACCAGAGATTCCTTCGCTTCCGGCGGAAGGATCCCTTCTCGAGTTCCAAGCCATGCCCTTGGCTTGTCTCCAGCTCCAGGGTCTTCACCAAATGCATGGCAGTGGTGACAGTATTCTCTTGCGCGCCAAGGTCCGGTATCCTTACCTGGATGACTGGCTGATAGCAGCTCCCTCCAGGAAGGAGGCGGAGGTCCAGAGATCTGGCCTCCAGGTCTGTTCTCAACTGGGCCTCTTATCAACGAGGCCAAGTCGGAACTCGAGCCAAAGCAGGTGATTCTATTCATCGGGCGCAGCTCGACTCTCTTCCGAGCCAGGCGGGCTCCTGGCGGACAGGGCGGGGTTCATTCCTCCTTGCCTGATCATTTCTGGTTGGGCAATTCATCCCCTGCCGGGACTTCCTCGCCTCCTGGGTCTCATGGCGGCCTGCACCAGCGTGGTCCGTTGGGCCCGCTGGAACATCGTCCTTCAATGGGACTGGCCAGCCAGTGGTCACAACGCTGAGATCCTTTGACCAGCTTGTGTCGGTGACACAGGGGATGTGGAACGCTCTCCAGTGGTGGACCGTTCCAGATCATTTGCAGGAGGGCATCCTTACGTCCCGCCCGAGCTGCTCTCTATCGACCGATGCCTCTCTGATGGGTTGGGTGCCCATCTGGGGAACACTGGCTCATGGCCTCTGGTCCCCGCAGGAGTCCCGATGCCACATCAACCTGCTGGAGCTCCGAGCGGTCCGCCTAGCTCTCACCGCCTTTGCTCCGTTCCTCCGGGGTCAAGTGGTCCGAGTCCAGACGGACAATACCACGACCATGTTCTATCTAAACCGCCAGGGCGGGACGCGCTCCATGCTTCTATGCAAGGAAGCTCTCCGCATTTGGTCACTCGTGCGCAGCCTGGAGGCGGATCTCCTAGCCATTCATGTGGCAGGAGCCTCCAACACCCTGGCCGATGCCCTGAGCCGGATAGTGGCTGCATCCCACGAGTGGTCTCTCCTGCCGGAGGTAGTACAGCATCTGTTCTCCCATTGGGGCACACCTCAGGTGGACCTGTTTGCCTCAAGGGAGAACGCAAAGCTGAGACTGTTCCATGCCCGCCCCCCTCAGCAGGGCTCGCTGCAGGGGGATGCCTTCTCGAGGCAGTGGACCCCGGGCTCTTACGCTTTTCCCCATTTCCCTGATCCACAAGGTGCTTCTCAAGGCGAGGAGGGACAAGGCGCAGGTGATTCTGATAGCCCCAGACTGGCCTGCCAGTTCTGGTACCAGATCTCCTCAGTCTCAGCTCCAGGACTCATGGCAGCTTCCAGCTCGCCTGACCTGCTCTCAGTCAATCAGGAAGGTGTTCCATCCGACCTTCAATCCCTGCACCTGACGGCCTGGTTCCTGAGCGGCTAGAGTTCCAGGCCTTGGGTCTTTCCGACAGGTCCTCAATGTAGTTGAGGCGTCCCGTAGAGTCGACCAGAAAATGTTATGCCTTCAAATGGAAAAGGTTTTCCATTTGATGTCAGGCAAGGGCTTGGACCCTTCCTCCTGTTCCTTGGCAAGCATCTTGGACTATTTATGGTCCCTTTCTAATCAAGGGCTTAGGTCGAGCGACCCATGGGTGCACCTGGCAGCCATCTCTGCTTACCGGCGGGCGGGCACGGAGCAGTCGATGGCGCAGGAGAAGGTGGTCTGCGCTTTCAAAGGCCTTGATCACATTTCCCTCCAGTGCGGGAACCCCCACCTCGGTGGGATCTACTGCTGGTACTGGCAAAGCTCATGGGCAAGCCATTCGAACCTATGCAAAGTGTGCTCTCTCTCACCTGTCGTGGAAGACCATCTTCTTGGTGGCTATCACGTCAGCCAGAAGGATGGGAGGCTCCAGGCGCTCCATCGAGTCTCCTTACCTGGTCTTCCACAGGGACAAGGTTGTCCTGCGCCCCCACCCGAAATTCCTTCCGAAGGTGGTGTCGGAGTTTCACCTTAACCAGGTGTTGACTCTGCCGGTGTTCTACCCCAATCACACCTTGGAGGCCGAATATAGGCTCCATACTTTGGACCCTAGAAGGGCGCTCGCTTATTACAAGGAGCGCACGGCTGAAATTCGGGGAGAGGTTCGCCAGCTGTTTGTCACCTACGCTGAAGCCGCGATTCTGGCAGACCTGCAGCCAAGCGGACGATAAGCAGGTGGGTCACTTCCTGCATAGATCTCTGCTATAAGTTGGCGGGCATGGAGCCTCCCAGAGGGATAAGAGCTCATTCTACCCGCCATACTGCTGCAACGGTGGCTGCTTCCAGGGACGTCCCTATCCAGGAAATCTGCAGGGCTGCTACCTGGAAGTCAGCAAACACCTTCATTACCCATTACATCGACCTTGAGTCACGCCGGGATGCTGGGTTTTGGGGCCTCGGTTCTCAGTGTCTCTTTCCCAAGTAAGTATTGGGGTGTGCATCTTGCCTCCCTCCTCCCGGAGAACTGCTAGGAGTCTGCAAATGAGTGTGGATGAACAACATATCCATGTCCTGAAATACAGGTTACTCACCTGTAACAGGAGTTCTAGGAATGGTATATGTTGTTCATCCCATTTCCTAACCTCCCTGGCTTGACGCACAACCTGAACTTCCAGCGGGCCAGATCTGGCGTCATGGGGCGGAGGAGTTATACCACCGGGTGGGTGGGAGGAGCAAGCTTGAAGACCTTCCGCAAGATTTAAGCGGCAAGGATACCTGCCAATGAGTGTGATGAACAACATATACCATTCCTAGAACTCCTGTTACAGGTGAGTAACCTGTATTTTTTTCCCCTCTATTTTTATTGCCTCTCTGCAGGGTGCTACGCTGCTGCTCTGCACCTGAAAGGACACAGGATCTATACTGTGTCACACTTTGTGGTCTAGTCTGACCTTAAGGCATCTCTCATGCCTACTTCACCACTATTTCGTTATTTACTTTGAAAATGCACACCACATGCAATACCAGTCAATCACTGTGCCTGCAGACCTTTGACCCCTCTCCCATACTCACTTTTACTCTTTCTGTACATTTTATTCTTGATTATGCCAATGTAACGCCTAGGGTGTGCCGTTTGAATCTGACAGCAATGCCAACCCAGCACCCACAATGTTTTATATTTTTGTGTTTTAAAAAAATTCCCTGATGATGACTGGCTCAACTTGCCCTCTTCCAAGGCCATTTGCCATCTTACTTAATGTAAAGCTCTCATTTACACTTAAAAAAAGATATAGTTTATACCCCCTCTCCAACCTCTGGCAGAGCACCCTGCTCCCACCCAGCACCCACTTCTCAATATGAGAACTCAAGAAGGTTACCAGCTCAACCCACCTACATCCATGGCTAGCCACATTCTCATAAATAAAAGTGCTAGAGTGCTTGCTATAGTAAAATCATCATTTGATAGAGCATGGGGGATGTGGTTAACATTTTATTTGGTTCTGGGCTGTTGACAGATAGTGCTGTTGACAGATAGTGGGGGTTGTTTCTTTTTTCTTTATTTTTTTTTTTTTTACATTTGAAGGCTGCTAAATACATAGATACATAGACAGTGTAGGCAGATAAGGGCCTATGGCCCACCCAGTCTGCCCATTTGAGCTTGTAAGTTCAGTTTATGTTTTCCTAGAAATCTGTTGCCTCTTAACCCTGACCTCCAGAATTCTTTTATGTCTGTCCCATGCATTCTTAAATCCCATGATTGTTTCAGCCTCCACCACTTCCTCTGGCAGGGTGTTTCACTAGTCCACCACCCGTTCTGTGAAGAAATTCTTCCTCATGTTTCCTCTGAATCGTCCCCCCTCCAACTTCATCCCATGCCCTCTAGTCCTGGAACATCTTTTTCGCTTAAAAATAGTGTATTCCTGCACCCTGTTCTTCCCTGTAAGATACTTGTACGTCTCCGTCATATCCCCTCTCTCCCTCCTCTCCTCCAGGGAGTACATGTTCAGTTCCTTCAACCTGTCTTCATAGGACTTGTGATGCAATCCATGCACCATCTTTGTTGTCCTCCTCTGAACCTTCTCTACCCTGTCTCTGTCCTTACGTAGGTATGGTCTCCAGAACTGTACACTGCACTCCAGGTGGGGCCTCACTAGTGCCTTGTATAGCAGAATTATGACCTCCCTTTTCCTGCTGGTGATGCCCCTGCCTATACATCCCAGCATCCTATTTGCTTTACCTGCTGCCTTGTCACACTGTTTCCCTACCTTGAGGTCATCAGAGATGATAACCCCAAGATCCCTTTCCTGCTTGGTACATGCTATATCCTCACCCCCCCAACTGATATATTGTGCCAGGGTTTTGTGCCCCATATGCATTATCTTGCACTTCCTTGCATTGAATTTCAACTGCCAAACCCTGACCATTCTTCAAGTTTCTGCAGGTCCTTCTCATTCTGTCTACACCCTCTGGTGTGTCTACTCTGTTACAGAGTTTTGTGTCATCAGCAAACAGTGAAATTCTGCCTTCTAGGTCCTGCGCAATGTCACTGATGAAGATGTTGAATAGGACCGGTCCTAGCACTGATCCCTGTGGTACCCCACTGGTCACTCTTCTCTCTGTGGAGTGACAGCCATTTAACACCACCTTCTGTGTCCTGCCACCCAGCCAGTTACCTACCCACCACACTACTGTCCTGCCCACACCCATATTCCCCACTTTGTGTAATAGTCTTCTATGTGGCACAGTGTCAAAGGCCTTGCTGAAGTCCAGATAGACCATGTCCACTGCCCTCCCCTGATCCACCTCCCTAGTCACCCATTCAAAAATTCAACGAGGTAGGTCTGACATGACCTCCCCTGGTGAAACCATGCTGCCTTGGGTCCTGTAGTCCATTGACAACCAGATGTTCCACCAATCAAACATTAGGATGAAAACGTGCTTGGATATTGGGAGAAAATGGCAGACTGTATTGTTCATGAGGAGGTGTAAAAATGGCAACGCTGAAAATCTGGAGTGAAAATATAAAAAATTGGTGAAGTCATGGGCATGCATAGAAACTGCACAACACACATCCGTAACCCAATTATTTTTGGGGTTTTCTAACCACATTTTCAACATAGGCATTTTGGGACCTCTCCTCATGAACAGTGGCACTGTGATTTTGTTAATCTGTCCCAAAAGTTGATTTCCCACAGCGACCACGCCATTGTGCGCCACAGGTGCGGAAACACATTTTGGGCAGGATGTGAAAATGGCAGCTGTACGTTCATAAGGTAGTGAAAAATGCCAGTGTTGAAAATCTGGCATGAAAATATTGCAAATTTGTGAATTACAAGGGTGCATGGAAACTGCACAATGCATGCTTGTAACACAGCCATTTTATGGACTTCTCATCACCAAATTTTCAACATAGGCATTTTAGGACCTCTGCTCATGAACAGTGTCACTGTCATTTTCTTAATCTGTCCCTAAAACTGATTTCCACAGTGACTATGCTATTCTGCACCGGAAGTGCGAAACACATTTCAGCCAGGATATATAAAATGACAGCTGTACTGTTCTATAAGGAGGTGTAAAAATGGCAATGTTAAAAATCTGGATTGAAAATATTACAAATTCATGAAGTTATGAGTGTACGGGAAACTGCACAATGCACGCTGTAAAACAGTAATTTTTGATTTTTCACCAACTTGCAACGAGGCTTTTTGAGAGCCCACCTCATGAACAGTGGCACTGTTGTTTTGTTAATTGGTCCCAAAAAGGTGATTCCACGCAGTGACTGTGAAATCACCTTTCGGGACTGAATAACGCAATGACAGTGACTGAATTCATGATGAGGGGTCCCAATAACCCCATATTGAAAATTTGGTGCCAAAATTCCCCAAAATGCCGGAGATATGCACCAAAGTTGAAAAAACCCTATTTATGCCATTATACAGCTTACTACCAGCACGCCTTCAGTTCATGGTCAGCTTTGAAGAGTGCAGACATGTTCCCGGTCCACTGAAGATCATCGTACTGGGATCAAGAGGTAAGTATGGGGTGAGGGGGATGTGGGGAGGCAGGGTAGGCAGAGGGTGGGTGCGGGTTGGGGAGGGGCAGGAGAGACCGCGAGGACTGCTTTTCTTGTTTACAGGAAAAAAAAGACAACGAGGGTTGGTTTTCTTTTTTTGCAGGTGTTGTTTGGTACACTGGGGTGAGCTCCCAGTGTACCACCTGCATTATGGGGAGGGGAACCGCAGTCGACAGGAATTGGGCCCCCCCATTGGCACAGCAATGGGTGGGGGGAGTGCATGATGCCGAGGGGGATTGGGCACCCCCTTGGCACACAGCACAAATCAGCAGTTGGGGACATTATGCTGACGGGGAGTGGGCTCCCCCATCGGCAAATTGAACTGGGCTGGGGGGACTTTTGCCGATGGGCATTGAGCCACCCATCGGCAAAGAAAGACTATTGGGAGGTGCATGATGCCGAGGGGGATTGGGCACCCCCTCGGCACACAGTTGGAATGGGGGGGGGCATTATGCTGATGGGGAGTGGGCTCCTCCGTTGGCAAATGTAGTGGGTCAGGCATGCCGACAGGGGATTGAGCACCCTGAAGTCAGCAGTGCGTGGCGGCACTCAGTGCTGCCATGTTTATTGGACAACTGCATCAGTAAAGACACATCGGGTGGCGTATATTGTGCCGCTACATGACAAGCTTGGCCTCATTGCAGCGCATTTTTGTTAGATGTGGTGATCACTTTACATATTGCTGGTGTCAGCACCTGCATGCTGGCTTATTAGTGAATGAGGGAGCACCTACTGATGTGTGCCCTGCATTTTCCCACAGTTACCCCACCCCAAATCTGCTACTACTGCAATATAGTTGACTGGTGGAGCAAGCGAGCCAGCAGAAATTTTAGACTTATCAGTTTGACTCTATTGTTAACCCTTGCAGGGCTGTGGACTGATATATCAGTCCAAAATTCCTATACATTCTAATTCTGTCAGCAGCCTAAGGGTTAGTAGGGTAATTGATGGTATAGTAAAAGAGCTGATATGTGAACATATAGTTAAAATGGGTTTGGTGACATTAATCAATGTGGATTTTAAACCAGTCGATCTTGCTGACAAATCTGTTACACTTCTTTAATCCAGTGAGCAGTGCTTTGGATGTGGGATTACCAGCTGATGTTCTGTATTTGGACTTCTCTAAAGGCTTTGATACTCTGCCACATAAACAGCTAATTGAAAGATTGATAGAAGTAAGACTCGTATTAATATAGTCAAATGGGTCAAATCTGGCTTCAAGGAGGAAACAGAGAGTTTGTCTGGCAGACCATCAATCTCCATGGGCAGAAGTTGTGAGCGGGTCTCACAGGGGCTGTTTGGGTCCAACATTATTTGGCATCTATGTGGCACCACTGCAGTGTCCTCTTGTTGCTGGATTTCCAAGTTTGCAGATGATGTCGAAATAAGTAGTATAGTAAATGATGACCAGTCTATAAACAAGCTACAAACAGAAATAAAGTGGGAGAATGGGTAACACACAACAAACTAACTCTTAATTTAGATTAATGTATGATTATGCATATGGTTGGTAAGAACTCAAAGGCCACATACTATCTTTATGGTAAAGCTATTCCTGTCTCAGAGATGGAAAAAGACCTGGGGATGTTGGTTTCAAATAATCTACCTTCCTCTGAACAATGCAAGGCAGCAGCCAGTAAGGTAAATAGAATCCTATGTTGCATCTTTAGAAACATTAAAAGTAGAGACAGGAAGGTTGTGCTTCCATTGTATTCATCCCTTGTGCTGCCACATCTGGAGTACTCATCTGGTTCTGGGCACCACAAAAGACTGGGGACATTAAAATGATTGAGAGAATACAGAGAAGGGCCACCAAAAATATTAGGCAACTGAGGGATGTTCAATATGGTGACAAAATGAGATATCTTGGTTTGTACAGTTTAGAATATAGGAGGCTTAGAAGCGATTTGTGCTTGATATATAGAGCTCTAAAAAATGATGATTTATGGGAGTCAATCGGCCTTAATAGGAACATAACTAGCGGTAGTAGATTCCACCCACCATTATCAGCTGAAAGGGAAATTTTATAAAACAAACATACGGAGCAGTGGTTTAATCAAATAGTGATTACTCTGTGGAACAAGCTTCCAAGTAAGGTGGTGACAAGCACTTTAATTGATAGCTTCACAGCATCCCTGGATAGGGGAATACCAGTGGATGTCATACTGTTGGACTTAAAAAATGCTTTTGATAAGGTTCCACATGTACAGCTTATATCTAAAATGTCAGAATTAGGCCTGAATACATACTTAGTTGGATGGGTCTCTGAATGGCTCAAAAGTAGAACCCAACTAGTCTGTGTTGTTGATTCCTTATCCAATAAATCTCAGTAACCAGCGGTGTGCCACAGGGCTCTGTTTTGGACCCTGTGTTGTTTGGGATCTCTATTAGACACATTGATCTACAAACCAAATGTCAGGTGGTCAAACTTGCAGATGACACCAAACTTTGTTCCGAAGTGGATAATTTTGCTAAAATAACCCATATCCAACAAGATCTAAATCAAATTGATGGATGGGCAGAACAAAATAAAATGGAGTTTAATGTCGCGAAATGTTCTGTGATTCATCTAGGCAAGAGAAATCCTAACACTAACTACTGCTTAAATGAGTGTCCAGTAAAGGAAGTAGATTTGAAACTAACCTAATCTGGCTTACACTGGACCATCCCCTACACTACCCCCTACACTGCCAAGCTTACAAACCCTACACACCCTTCCCCCCCAAACAGCCTCTCTGGCTCATAACCCCAAGTACAATAGGCAGAACCTCCGACATCAGGTCAATCCTACTCAAAGAACCCAGAGTGAGAACTAAAACGGGTGGCAAGTCCTTCTCCAGCACTGCCCCCTTACTATGAAACAAACTCCCACCTCCTGTACAGGAAGCCCCATCTATTAAAACATTCCACACAAGACTAAAGGCCCACCAGTTAGAGGCCAGGGCATGCCATTGCCATGGGAAATGAGCCCACTCCTCAATCTTTCCCCTCACTTCCCCGCCACTCACAACTATGCTCAATGTGTTTACCATTATCTGCAATGAAATGTATCTAACAGAAGATTTAATGTCTACAAGGATGTAAAGCACTACTACCTAGCCTACCACTGTCTATGTCTCAAAACGTGTCGGATGTCTGTTACTATAAAATCTGTATGTATATAAATGACTATGTATGGTTAATCCACTCTGTAAACCAACCCGGGTCACCCCTGAAAGAGGGAATTTTGAGGCCCAGTGGGCCTACCCCAGTCACCAAAATTGAATAAACAAATAAAATAAATAATAATAAATAAAGAATTTACATCTACTGACCAGTGTAGACAAGTGGCTCTTAAAGCCAACAGAATTGTAATGTCAATTAAGAAATCATTTGTCAATAAGAGTAAGGCCTGTATTCTGCCACACTACACAACTTATGTTAGGTCACACTTGGATTACACAGCTTCATTTTAGGCACCATATTTAGTTAAAGATTCATAGATAATCGAATCAGTCTAAAGGAGGACTACTAAACTTATTACCCCCATTAGTAACCTATCGTATGAGGAATGATTCCATGCTGTCAATCTGTATTATTTGAAATCACGCAGAAATAGGGGCGATATACTCATGTTGTTTAACATCTTAAAGGATCCTTATCTTATGAAAACTGTAACCTCTCCTGGGCTCTAAAACCAGATGGACTTAGATGCTATAATAGGCAACTCCAGATCCCTAAAGTTGACACCAATAAGAGAAATCATTTCTCCACTATCAGGGTGTGCAAATTATGGAATTCTTTACCCAACTATTTGGTGGCTATCAGCTCTTTTGGAGTATTTAAAATACTTTGGATAAGCTCCTACTTGATTATGGGTTGTAGTAAACACCCTGCAAGTGCAGGGAAGGTGGTCTCGATGGGCATTGCCTTCTTCCACCTTTAATCACCTTTAATCACCAAGTAATACCGAGTAATACAGGCGACAGCAAATATGCCTTCTTAGGGTAAATTGGTTGAGTCCTAATGGCCTTTTGGCTCCTGACTCGTACCCTTTTATGATTCTATGAGCTGCTGATGACGACATAGTGCTCTCTGATATGGTCCTAATATTTTAGTACTTGAGGCACAAAGTCAGCAGAACTTTGAGAATGTCCAACCATGGCTTTGAACGTGCCCTGAATACAAAGAACACAGTCACCATGATCTTTGGTGCCAAACCTAGACTATTTAAACTTCCCTCTCTCCCAACAAGGATCTTCAATACTTTCCATTGGAAGCAGGCTGAGTCCTTTAAATACCTTGGGTTCAACTGAACCAGCACCTTGGTTCTCCAGTCATATTGTCTCCATCTGGTTTCTCAAGTCATATTGACTTACCTGGTTTCTCTAGTCACCTGACTCCATCAGTGCCAAACTCCTGCCCATACTTGGTGTCCTCTACAGAAACAAATCCTGTCTTCCCCATCATTGGTAGACTTATTTATTTAAAGATTGGTAGCTGGGAAAGGCACACTGAGCCAAGGCTCATTTCCAGATGCGACCAGGGGAAGGTGGAAAGGGAGTTACAATGTAAAGACACAGTTTGTGAAAAATACAAAGTACATTATTAGGCAGTACAATAATACATACATGGTACTGCATAACAGGTTTCATTAGGATGACATATGCTATCTGGTAAATGGAGATCATATGTAAACTCTGTAGGGACAACAGGGCAGACTCAACGAACTACTGGTCTTTTTCAGTCCTTTACCATCTACAGTATGTATCTATGTAAATAATCTTCTTTGTCTTCCACTATGGGCAGTCCTATAAAGGGTTCTCCTAAAATGTCCCCGACCAGATTGGACCCTCCTGTTTAATACCATCTGTTGGTTTGCATTGAATTGACCGTCTCACACCCACTACTGTGCCTTCTACATCTGTTTGGGCTGGTCCTCCCTAGAAGGGAGGAGTCTCATACATGGGGCATTTCTCATCTACATGTACTTGTCAGATAATCACCCATGCTACCTATCTTCTCACCTTATCCTACCTTCTTATCCTCTTACTTCTTATGAACCACTTGTCAGGGACACATTGATGGCCTAGCAGCAGAGCAGAACCCACCTTCTGCTTGGGGACTGGGGGTTCCTGTCCTTTACTAGCAATCCTAGCCAGTTACATCAGAAGTAGGACATGCTGTCTCCTCTGGGATAGGAGTCCTGCACCCTTCGTGGAATGGTTGCCCCCTGCTGACCGGGGGAGAGGAAGTATTCCACAAGGAACCCCTCAGCTTCACTGGTATCTTCCAGCAATGGCAGTCACAAGAGCCTGTTGGTGAGAAGGTGCAGCAGTGCTAGCACCAGTCCCTTGCTCTCTGCTCACCTGAAACGTGGGATGTACATCTGATCCTGGCTGCACCAGCAAACAAGCTCCTTGGAGGTGGCAGGTGAAGGTGCAGTACATGGTTGGTTCGGAAGAGAAAACAGAAATGCCAAGAAAGATAATGATAAAAAGAAACTGGCATATGTACCTTCCTTACCCACAGATGCAAAACAACTATGGGGCAAACAGCCTTCCTACAGGATCCCTAGCCTGAGAAAAATCCTCCCACCAGATCTGATGTCCCTCCTATCTTATTTTCACTTGATAGCATAACTCTGTGCACTGATTAGGCCTCATTACTTCTGTACCTACCTGTTCTGACACTGGTATTCTATTCAAACCACTGTGTATAAATCTGTTCACCCCCACCTCACCCCACCCCAGTGCACATTTTTATAATACCTTATAATCCCTGCATCATGCATGTATTGTGTAACACTTATATTTAGAAGCTAGTATTACACTAAATTCTTCCAGTACCTGTATTGTAATGTTTCTATTGCACTAGATTATGGTGCAGCATGTTATATGTAAATGATTTTTGCAGATTTTTATTTTCTGAATGCCTCATTCATGCTCTCCTAAATCCACTCCTTGGACACACAGGGACATGGGCTGGTTCTAAGCTTAGTGTGCTTTCCTGGCCAAGAATTGAACATAAATAAATAGTGGACCTCCATATTCAGGCTGGCACAAGTTCCTCCTCTATGGGCCACAAGATGGCAGTCATGCACTGAAAGAGCCTCCCTGCCTCTCCAGGCAGGAGGCAGCTGAGATGGATCCCAAGAGCAGTCTCTGACACTGACGGTGCTGTGATCCAGGTTCAAGACACAAACCAGGTTAACTAGCATGGTAAACACAACACTCAGTTCAAGGCCATCAGGCAGCAATGAACAAGTGACTTTTGTTTTAGCTATGCTTTCTAGAAAATAAAACAACATCCAAAGGAAAGAAGTATGCCTTCTAACAACCACTTTACATCATCAGCAAACAATTTACCATCAATTGAATAATTTGCTAGGCATATTGATAATGATGTATTAGGTGGACAACTTTCTTTTTACTAAGTTGTTAAACCATGTTTGTATTGTTTATGCTTTATTTATTTGTAATTTTTGACTAGGAAAGGCACACTAAGTTGTGACAGGTTGTTTCCAGGTGTGTTCTGGGGGGTGGGTTGCAAGTACCTTTTTTTTTCCTTTTTCAGTTGTTTAACCAGGAGCAGCACACTAAGCTGAAAGCTTGTTTGTAGGTGTGACCTGGCAGCACAGGGAAGTCAACTGACTTGCTCAGGGTCACACAGTATGCAAGTTGAAGTATGCAGTATGCAAGGACCTGTTTTATTGGTGGGTGAAGGTGAAGGGTGACTGTTATGTATACAATGGCCCAGATATTAAAAGGGGTTGCACATGGTGCAAACCCCCAATGTGCCCCAGGTGCCATATTCAAAGGTGCAGGTTGCGTGGCACAATTCCCGATGTGCCAGGCACATTAGTAATGTATGCAGTGCAGATGCAGGGGGCATGTCCATGCATATGTGGCACATTCTGATATTCAGCCCAGGATGTGCAGTGCATATGCTGGTGAAACCCCTACATGCGCCGCACACTGGTGCTCAAAGTTGAGCTGAAAATAATAGGCTCAAATGCTGGCCACCCACAGGTGGACAGCTGTATTGCAAGGTGCAACACAACAGTTGCCAGCCGGGGGTGGCCACCCACCCAGCAAGAACACCACCCACAAGCACCGGAGCCCCCTTGGTAGTCTAGTGGACTCCCTCCTCCCGGTATGCCTGACCTCGGGCTATAGTAAAATAAAGATTAACCTTGGTGGTCTAGTGGATCTTGCCCTGTATGCCCGATCGCAGGCTGTAGTAATAATAGATTTCAGCCAGGTGGTCCAGTGGATCTCACCCCCATATGCCCGATTGCGGGCTGTAGTAATAATAGATATCAACCTGGTGGTCCAGTGGTACCCCCCACACACCCATCCGCAGAGGACCCCGGCCACCCAGCACCCCTCGTTATCGGTAGGTGGCAGCACTCCACTTGCATACCACCTGGCTGCCCGCAAATCACAGCATACAGTATGATCTGAACACCTCTTGGGCCACAGTGTTGACCAATTGGCTTGCAGACCATACTGTACTATACTGGACCAAATATGTGAATGACCAGGGAGCCAACCCCTGATGACAGCAGCTTGACAGGGCGCCAGGCACATTTTGCTGGGATACCCTGCACAACGCATACAAATGGGGCCTTAATGACATGCAAATGGCCCCATTTGCACCTTGCATAGATTATGGCCTCATTTGCATGCCCCAGCTGAATATTGTGGGTGATGTGCCAAAGCGCAGCAACGCCTGCGCATCCCGCCACTCACCCTCTGTGGCTTGCGCTGGCACAGTTACCTGCACCATGTGCAGTATGTGCGCCAGCATTGCCATATTCAATGGTGCTATGCCATTGCGCATCACCATTGAGTATCGCCTGGTCCTGGCCCCAGCACAGCCCAGTTGCGCTGTGCCCAGGCTTGCGCCACTGCCTGGTGCAGTCTGAATATCTGGGCCAATGTGTTATATTGTGATGAACTTCAGTCTGTTTGGTGTTCTGAACTAATTGCAATTTAAATGCAATAAACAAAACTGGGCTGTGGGTACACATTGTGAAACATGCAAATCACTTTTAAAAAAAGTCTAAAATCAAGGAATAATGCTTGAGAAATTTTCTGTAGGACAGCTCATAGGATTTTGTTTTTATGTCTTAAGGCGCATAAACAATACTCCTACAGAATGGTGAAAAACTATTAATTTTTTCTACCTTCCAACTGTATTTTATGATTTTTTTAAATCTTTATAGTTCCTCTGCATTTTTATTTATTTTACCAGGAAAAAAAGCTCCACTGAACAGTTCTCATTTACAAGGAGGCCCTGGGTAGGACAGCTAGTATACAATGGGTAACAATGTAAATTCACAAAATACAGAAAATTAAGAAACTATTTTTAAAAACTGGTTTAATATAATCTAATTCAAAGATCAAACAGCAGGAGCATTACTATATGGGACTTGTGGTGGAGATGATACATACAGAGAGTTACTAACAAATAGAGTATTGAAACATACAGTAATACATAATTTACATATTTTATTTTGACAATATTACAAGATATCTTATAGGGCCGTAGAAGACAGCATGTTTTCACTAGAGAATTTTTTTTTCTGTTTGAGCAGCAAGATTTTAATAAGTGCAGATTGCACCTAAGCCAGCAGGAGGTGCCAGTGCACTGTGATATAGTTCCATAACTCTGTCTTCATATTCGCTCTACTCTAGTAAAGGGCTTACAGGTTCCGTAGTTTCCTCATTTTGAAATACCCCTTTCATTACAAATGGGATTGTCCTTAGTGTAGCATGTGCCCTGATGCGCAGTGACTTAAACTCAAACAAACAAAATACTGCAATCAGGTGCTGGCTTGTAAAAACACATCAATAGTGTATATTTACAATCAGATAAGTGCTGATAGCCCTGTACTGGCATATCACAAAAAGACGTAAAAGGTAAAATATTAACCCAGTGCTAGAAAAATGATGCATGGCTGGTACTTTATTTTGGTAGTGAGTCATTGTTGTGCCAGAGCTTCAAGGATTCATATTAGGGTAATAACTTTCACTTCAAATACATACTTTTAAAAAAACACTGAACTGCATGGTGTGGTCTGCTGCATCAATCGTGCAGTCCAGTTACCATGCTCCTTAATCTTTAAGAGTGAAATCTACAAATATTTGTATTATTTAATATCCAATAAAGTTAATAGTTGTATTGCATGTCTTATCACACTGGGCACAGTGGACACAAATGTTTTTATCATCTGCCACACTTTCACCTGTCACACCTTCACCTGCCACATCTTTTTCCATACTCTGTTTATCCTTGGGCCATAGCAAGGGAGGCTCCCTTCTGTGACTGCCACTTTCCCCCCACTGTCCACTGTTTCCCCAGGACCCCAGCAGACTACCCCCATGATGTGTCAGGAGAAAGAGGTCTGTCCTTCCTGCACTGAATCACATAATCAAGAGCCTCACTGCAGGCCAGCCCAGTGACGTGGCAGGTGGAGGTGTGGTGAGTGGATGTCATATGCCCTCGCTATGCCCTTCCTTTTTCCTCCAGCTTTTCTCCCTACTACTCCCAAGGGCCTCAGCAAACTTGGTACGCATGCGTGTGGAGGTGCACATGTGTGCTGGAACCAGTGGCCCCGCTCCACCCACCCAACCTACGCCAGCCCTCCATTTCCACAGCACCACAACTAAGCCACCACTTGGTGGCAGCCAAGCACTGGGAAGACCAACCTTCCAATCTAGAAGAGGAGAGCTGCCTGATGGATGCTCGATCCTACTCCCAGCCTTCCTCCTGGCCGACTCTCTGGCAGCCTGAGCTTGTTCTCAAACTCAGGTTGCCAGTGTGGAGAGGTAAGAGATAGGCATCTCAGCCCTCTGTGCCACTGGAGTGATATAATCTGCCACATCTGTCACTGCCACACATTTGCCTGCCACACCTTCACCCACCACATATTCACATGTCACATTCCCTACCACAATAATGCCTTCACACTCAGCCTGCATGTTCATCTCCAAACATAATGTTATCATTATCATAGAAATATATTATGGGAACATTTTTTAAATAACCACTACACAACTAAATGGATGCCAATATATATACATTATCCACTGGTTTCCTGACTAATCTTTGACAGGGTCCTCTTTTCCACCCCCACCAGATTGACTAGATCCTTGCTACTGGTACCCTGCTAGACTCATTCAGAGACCGTTGTGTAATTTACTGCATCAGTAAAATCAGTGGAGGAGGCTGGCAAATCACCCTTTTATCTATCAAGATGCTGCAGCAGTTAGCATCTGAAGGCAGAACAAGGAGCAGGGTTTACTCACCCACCCTCATCCGTTAACTCTGCAGCATCTTGACAAATGGAAGTGCGATATGTCTGGCTCCTCCCTCTGTTCACTTGTCTAGTCTGCATTCTAGCTCCCGTCCCAATCTGTTGTCTCATTAGGTAGGTGGGTGATGAATGTGGCCACGTGAATATGTGGCACAGGAAGTGATGATGGGGGAACACAAGAAGATTAAAGCAGTTTTTTGTTAAAGCTAGAATTCAAGGGGTGTTCTAACTAAGGGCATACCTTTGAACCTTTAATCACTGAAATGAGAGGAAAAACATTCAAAATGTGAGCACTGTCACCAGGAAATTAGGACACTGGCCTTCAAAATGTAAGAAACACCATAAGATTACAGAGCTACAAATTCACAGTTTTTGAAACTAATCTTTTCTGTGCAGTTTCATTTGGATTTGGCACTTTTCAAGTGTTACGGATTTCTGCTTTAAAGACCATTTCCACTGTCAGGCAGCACCTTATCTGTGTGTACACAAAACATTTTCATTGTAGGACTGATATGATATGGAACAATCCTGAGTGGTAAAATAAGGGACGGCCCTCATAATTTGAGACAGCTGAGAGGTGGAGAAGCAGCAGTTTGGCCTAGGAGTTCTCAAGCCCCGTGTCCTGGTGGACCCAAAATGCTAAAAAGTATGGCTGCCAGAAATTGTTGCTGGCTTCACTACTTATTTTGACACCCCACACCTCCTTATATAACAAATTTATTTTCACACAGTATACAAAATATCAAGTTCCCGATGTATTTTCACTTGAAATGTACAACTGTCCATTCCATTATCTCTCCGAGGAGTTCTGTGGCCGCAGAAAATTGTACTGTCGGCTGAATGCAGCCACTGCGGCCTCATTTGAGAAACAGTGTCTAAGTGGAGTGCAAAGCTGTGAACCAGCCACCACTTACCCACTGTTTGACACTAGACACTTCCTTAATGTCCCTGTGTTAACCTCTCTATCTCTGTCTCTGTGCTGATAGATCTAGTGCATCTGAAATGGTCACACATTATCATCTCTCTCTCTTCCGGATTGTAAAGTACTAATGGGATACAGTATGTATATAGGGAAGGTGCTGCACAGAACCACATTTCTGTAGGGAAGGCCCTTGCACTGGCACAGCATGAAAGTGGCAATTTGTCCAAGAGGTTAAGATACAGACCTTGAAACTGGAGGCCCTGGTTTTAATCCCACTACCATCACTTCCTAAGCGATGCTGAGCAAAACAGTTCACCCTCCTGTGCTTAATCTCTGTGTAGTATCTCTATTTCTGTGCTGTTTCACTTTCCTTGTGTGCTGAAATGGTAGCAACGCTTTCTCGCTTCGATCTTCTGGACTGTAGAGTACTTTGGATACAGTTTGTATGGACCAGTATATAAAGCATTTTTCCTTTCTTTCCTTTGGTGGTAATTTCCTGGGGAAAGGGAGCCATGTATTTAGCACTTGGCCTCAGGAACTCACATTAAGATTCTAATCTAAGAACCTGTGCACTTTCCTATACCCCAGCCATATTAGCAGGTGTCCATTTGGCAAAGTGACTAAATGACTAAAACAGAAGAAGTAAAGGCTAAAAAAGTAGGGGATGTAGCAAAATGGCTAATTATTTTTAGCTTCTAGAGCCAAAAGTGGCTGGTGCCCCTGTGGCACATCAGCCGCATCAGAGGAACTTACTGAATGACCCCTTTAAGGATGAACACCTAGCAGAGAGAGCTGAACTCCCACCATCACTTTGTGGCTGTAGATGGAAAGAGACTGCTCACACATCCTTATACTACAGAACCATGAGTAAAGAACAGCATTGAGGCCTAGCACCATTTCATTATTTAGGTAGACTGGAAGGGAGGTGGGTCATGAAGTGCTGAAGATGACAAAACTTTGCATTTCAATAGGTCCAGACAGAAGGCCTCCTTGTGGTCATCAGGTCAAATGTATGGCAGCTTAGATTCAATGCTAAGAAGTGCAAAGTAATGCACCTGGGAAACAAAAACCCAGGGCAAGAGTACACTGTGTGGGGGGGTGAGATACTAACAACAACAAAAATGGAAAGGGACCTGGAGGTAGTCATATCTGATGACCTAAAGGTGGGCAAGCAATGTGAGAGGGCAGTAAGGAGGGCTGGGGGATACTGGGATGTATAGGAAGAGGCATCACCAGTAGAAAACAGGAAGTTGTTATTCCTCTGTACAGACATCTGGAGTACTGCATGCAGTTCTGGAGACCCAGTCTCCACAAGGACATAGACAGGATGGAGGCAGTCCAGAGGAGGGCAACTAAAATGGTGTAGGGTCTGCACCAGAAGACATATGAAGAGAGACTTAAGGAGCTTAATATGTATACCCTTGAGGAAAGGAGGGAAAGGGGGGACATGATAGAAACTTTCAAGTACCTCAAGGAAATCTACAAAGTCCAAGAGGTAGCATCTCTCAGAAAGAGATGTGCAAGAACAAGGGGCACAATTTGAAGATAGAAGGGACCGCCAGAGGTAACGTGGAGAAGTATTTTTCATGGAGGGGTAGTGGATGCATGGAACAGCCTTTCTGAGGAGGTTGTGGAGTCAAAAACAGTGGGGTAATTCAAGAATGCATGGGACAGACATAAGGCAATTCTAGGAGGTGGAGGTAGGAAGAAGTAGGCTGTTGGTTAACTAGGAGCTGCAGCTTATACATTAGGTAGAGAAACGGGCAGACTGGGTTGGCTAAGCTGTCCTTATCTGCCATCAAATTCTATGTTTCTATGTTACTAGTTACCAAGAAGAACCATTTCTCATTGCGGATTATTCACTTTCACATGAAGCAGCAGGGAGTGGATCTTCTTGGTTACTAGTGATGTCACAAGTTCCTGCATTTTGACTGGTAATCTTAGAAAATCACTGCTCAGACTGCAAAGGTTGCAGTGCCTCAGTGTGTTTGGTCATATTTCTGATGATGTAGTGGGAGGAACAGAACTGACTTTTCTTAGCCTCCGGAGTGTTGTTCCACACATCAGCCCAGTAGTAGGTGAAAAATCTTTCAATTAGGGAATGGAAAAGTAAACAAAAAAAGAAAAAAAAAATACTTCAGATAAAGAAGAGATAGTTGACTGCATCTGAAAATTACTATTACTTCCAGGCAGTGCACTAGGATCCACATATCCAGAAGAGATGCACGGCTCATCCCTAGATGCACCGTGCATCTCTGACTTGCAAGGAGCCATCTGGGAGTGGCAATATTCAGAAGCCCCGATGCGCTCTTCAGAAACCCACTCAGCCACAGTAACAGAATATTGTGATGAGAGAATGAAAATGAGGGTCCCGCATGCATATGCCCTGCATCGCAATATTCAGCTCCTCCCAAGGTGTAACTATGGCAGGCTGCGCCAGTGCGTAGTTATGGTTTTGAAACCCTACTTTAACTATGCTCAGGGTTGGGAGGTTCCCCATGCATAGTGTAGGGCCATGTACAAGGTCCCCCTCCCAAGCCCAGATCAGTGATAAAATAAATGTACCTCCCTATCCCCTTTCCATAGTATAGGGACCCCCCACCCCACCCGACCACTGACTGTAATAATAAATAATCACATTCCCTTCTCCATAGTGTGGGACCCCCCACCCTGCCCGATCACTGACTGTAATAATATATATTACATTCCCTTTTCTATAGTGGGAGACCCCCCCACCCCTGTCTCGATCACTGACTGTACAATAAATAAATCACATTCTTCTCCAGTGTAGGGACCCCCACCCTGCCCGATCACTGACTGTAATAATATATATTACATTCTCCTTTCCATAGTGTAGGGACCCCCAACCCCGCTCCGATCACTGTAGGAAATACTAAACACAAACAAGCTCCTGTTTTCTATAGCGTAGTGTTCCCCACCACCCCGGTAGGCAGTAACCCACTACCTTGACAACAAGAAGCATGTCTGTGCCATTTTCTTGGATCTTAATAAGGCATTCGACACAGTCGATCACAGCCTGCTTCTTTCCTCCCTAAGCACCTTAGGTCACTCTGGACCATAAATCTATGTGCTGGTTTGCAGACTACCTCAGAGAACGGAAACAGCAGGTTAAAGCTGAAGGTAATCTTTCTCCATTAAAACCTATGCTGAGGAGCGTGCCCCAGGGCTCTATCCTTGGTCCCCTCCTCCTTGCAGTCTACATTAACAACATCAATGATCCAATCAAAAAAGCCAACATCCACTTATTCGCGGACGACACTGTACTGTACTTGAGTCATCCCATGCCAGAAGCAGCCTGTGAAGACCTCCAAGCTGAATTTAACCTTCTACAATACCAACTCATAAACAAAAGCTTTGCTCAATGCGAAAAGACAAAAGCATGCTTCTCCCCTCCTTGCATGCGGCTATTCCTGCTTGGGGGAGCTATCCCACAAATTACCACTGTTCTTGGAGAAACACTAGAGTATGTAACTAAATTCAAATAGCTAGGAGTTTGGCTCGATCATAAACTTTCCTTCGCTGACCATCTTGAAGAACTACAGAAGAAACTAAGGCAAAGATTAGGACTATTCTACAGAATTAACCACCTGCTCAAAGGAGGCCAAGATTCAACTGGTTCAAGCTACCTTCCTATCTTTACAGCCACTGCAGTGCCTCTGCACTGGCTAAGTTGAACACCCTCTACCACAGAGCTATCAGGTTCATTACCGGCCTTCCACTTTCCACACATCACTGCTCACTGTACTCATCGTTAGGCTGGATTTCCCTTCACTATAGAAGCAATAGAAATGCTGCCCTACAGGCCTTCAGAGCGGTGACCAATAAGCTCCCTTCATATGTCTCAGATTGTATTCCCCGGAGTGTGTTAGGCACCTACACTCTAAGGAGTTATTCCCTAATTGCCCTCCAAGTTCCAAGGGTCAACACTCATTTCGGCAAAGCTGCTCTAAGCTTCTCTTTACCCACATTGTGGAACGGTTTACAAAGGAACTTGAAGGTAAGCTGCCCTGTTAGCCTGAATATCTTCAAGGCACTCTACGATCGCTACATGAAAGCACCTTGCAAATGTTTTCCTCACCACTAGCCCACTAATTCCGCAACTCCCCTTTTCTATCCTGACGCTCGCCATGTTTCTACCCCTGGCTCTCACTCTTTCCCTATTAACTCTTCCTGCTGCACCCACACTTCCCTGTCCTCTCCAGCCTGGCTAAAGTCCCACCCCATCCATAGTAGTGTCCCAATTATCTACCCCTCCTCCTTCATTATCATAATAAACAAGTACATGACAGCCATCGTCACTTTCTGTGGTTTTAGCTCAATTTTTCCCCCAGTCATTGGTAATATATCCCTCCTCTTCTTTACCTCTCTAATCTGCCACCCCATACATGGCCTCTTTCCCTATATGTGTAGTTGCCGCTGCCTCACTCAAAAGATCTCTGCTTATAACTCAAGTATGCCTATGGTTGATCGTACATCTGCTGACTTCTTCAATTGTAAAATAATGCTGTTTTTTTAATTTATTTCAACCTTGTACTGTACTGTATACACTGTATATACTTTTTCTTCCTTGTATATTATTGCTTTTTGTATACTGCTTCTGTACTGTACTTTGATGTATTCATGACTAGGTCCACCTTGCAAATGAGCCTTGCTCAATGGTGCCCGCTAGGATAAATAAAGATTTTGATTGATTGATTGATTGAGTAATGTTAAACTTCGATTTGTACACATTAATAACGCTGCCTCACTTCAACTGATTGCTTGACATTTGGCAGGCTCAGAATAGGTGTCAGGCTCTCCAGATGCTGAAAAGTTCATGGCAGTTGGTTTTCTGGGGGCCAATCCATCCAGAGTCCAGTTAGCAGGCACCCTCTCTGAGGATCTTAGTGATCACTGCCCTGCTTTCTGTTGCTAGTCAGCCAAGAAGTGCCATCCCCATCCAGTCTTTATCCAGACAAGAAATGTAAAGAAACTAAATTGTGAACTCTACCTGCACAGTCTCAACTCTGCTGACTGGTGTGTGGCTGTTCGTGTGGGTCCAGGCTCAGGCTGCTGGATTCTCCTAATTTACCGCCCTCCTAGGATGGTGGGAGAATTCCTGCAGGAGGCAGCTGACTTCGTTGTTGGTGAGACATTGGAGGCCCCCAGATGTTTAGAGCTGGGGACTTAATGTCTGGGCTGACAATGAATCATGTCCGCTTGTTACAACCTCCTCCAGATGATGTCATCTCTGGGCCTGATGCAAGAAGTTTCTTCATGACCCATCCGGCAGCCACATGTTGGATCTGGTTTTCTCACTGGGGCTTGAGATAAATAATCTCAGGACTGATCAGGTCACTTGGTCTGATCATTGCACAGTGGAGTTCTCGTTGGGACCCCCGAGCCCTCCCCTGTTGAGATGGTTAGCACTACCCTTGAGGGGTTTGACCCCTGAGGGTTTTTTGGCAGTGGCTGATCTATCTAGTGTGGACAGCGCATGCGTTTTGGGAGGGGTGTGCGTGGCAGTTGTTGCCTATAATAAGGAGATGTCTGGTGTGCTTGACTACCTCGCACCAGTCCGTGTATGACCCAAATCTTCTCACTTGAGGTCCCCCTGCTACGATGGGGAACTTAAGGCGATGAGGATTGTGGGTCGGAGATTAGAGCGCTGCTGGTGGAGGTCCGGTCTGGAGGTGAGCAAACCGACCCTGTGTAGACACTATGATGTGTACCTGGGGACAATCAACCATAGGAAGGCAGAATTCCTGTCCAGGGAGATTGCTGCCAGGAAGAACTGACCAGTTGTGTTCTTTTGGACTGTGGACAGGCTTCTTCATCCTTCTTGTCTACAGCCGGAAAAAGCTTTTTCGAACGTGTTATGCGAAGAGTTTATTTGGTTCTTCTCAGGCAGGGGATTCCGCCAGTGAGCCATATTTTGGCTAACAGTGGTCGCCTTGGCATCCAGAGAGCACTCTGCCTGGTTGAGGTGAGTTTAGACTGGTGGAGGTAGCAGAGGTCATTTAGGTTGTTTCCAAGCTGCAGCACACCTTTTGCTAACTGGACCCAATGCCGACTCATTTCTTAATGGGATGTGTTCACTCCATTGGCCTGGTGTTTGCCTTGATCGTCCAGTGTTCCTTGTCAGAGGGGGTCTTTCTTGATGTCTTAAAGGAGGCATTGGTGAGGCCCCTTCTGAAGAAACCATCTTTGGACCCTGACGTAAAGGCAAATTACCATCCCATCTCCAATCTTCCATTTTTGGGTAAGATTGTGGAGAATGTGGTGGCGCTTCAGCTGAGGGCACCTCGTGACCCATGATTTATATGAGCCACTCCAGTCTGGATTTTTGTGCGAGGCATAGCACAATAACTGCATTAGTTCGGGTACATAATGACCTCCTTAGGGCAAGAGATCGAGGTAAGGGACAATTCTCGTCCTCCTGGATCTCTCTTCAGCATTTGACATGGTGGATCATCGTGTGTTACTTGACCGCCTGAGGGAATTTTGCGGACTTGCTGGCAATGTCATCTGCTGGTTTGAGTCTTTTCTTACTAACAGGAGGCAAAGGGTATTGAAGGGGAATTTCTCCTCCTCCTCCCCTAGCCTCCTGTCATGAGGAGTCCCCCAGGGTTCAAGTCTTGTCACCGATGTTGTTCGCCGTGTACATGCTGCCCCTGGGAGAGCTCATTAGGAAGTACAGATTGAGTATTCATTGCTATGCTGACGATACCCAGCTGTATCTTTCCTTTGCCCCTGAAACATCCAATGCAGTGAAAGTGCTTAACAGCTACCTTGCTGAGATCAATGACTGGATGGCCTCCAGCTGGTTGTGACTGAACCCCGATAAGATAGAGGTGCTGGTAGTGGAGTCAAGCAGAGAGCATGACAGGTTGGCCTGTGGTGCAGAAATAGGGCTTTTTCTTGGGTCTGTACAATTGAAGGCATCCTCTGGGGTGCATGATCTGGGCATTATTCTTGACAGTGGATTGTCGCTTGAGTCTCAGGTGTCGTTCGTTGTCCATACCAGTTTTTACCATCTGAGGAATATTGCCCGGATAAAGCCAACTTCTGCCCTGAACCTCCCCCACCTTGGTGCATGCTTCTATGACTTCCAAGCTTGACTACTGTAATGCGCCTATCTCGGGCCCTGGAGGTACCATGCCGGCTGTAGCTGTGCAGAATGCAGCTAGTTTAGGCTGTTGATGGGGAAGTCTCAGTGTCACATCACCCCGTGCTGCAGGAACTGCACTGGCTGACGGTCAGGTGGAGGGTCCTCTTAAGGTGGGCTTGCTCACCTTTAAGCCCCACACAGTCTGGGCCCTGGCTACCTGAAGGACCTTCTCACACCTGCTGTCTCGGTCTACTCCTCCACTCCTCCTCTAGGGGCCTCCTTGCAATTCCCAGGACAAGGCCAAAAACGGCAGGTGACAGAGTGTTCAGCGTCTGCCCTATCCTGTGGAATTTGCTGTCTCCAGCTGTAAGGGAGGTCCCTTCTGTCAAGTGTTCAAAGCCCGCCTCAGGGCCTTCCTGTATAATCAGGCCTTCCTGGACTTTGATTAATAGTTTTTTTCTGATTCCTGACTTTGTGTTTAAATTGGTCCCTGGCTATACTCTCCGCTAGTAGTTATTGCTGATGGTATTATTTATAAATTTTAGAATAATGAGTTATAGTGTAGAATATTTATTTGTATATTGCGGTGTTATTTTGTACATATAATTCATTTGTTTTGTATGCAATTTTAACATGTCCGGTGCCCAGAGCCTCTGGGATGGATGTCCTTTTAAATTAAATTTGCCTTGCCTTGCCATTTTTGCCTTGACAACATGACCAACCTAAATCTTGCCTATGATCATTTCTGCAGACCTCTCACTAACATTTTAAACCAGGTTGCCCCCTTTAAATGCATGAGAATCAGAGGTGACAAGGCCTGGTGGTGAAATGCTGATATACTCTGTAAACTGAAACTCCAGGACAAAATCTAGAAAAGATATCAATTACAGAGAATCCCCAAGATTTGCTAGAATACAAACTTGCAAGGAACAAGTGTAAAACCCTAGTCAGAAATGTCAAATCCTCCTATTTAAAGCATGCCAAGAAACAAGATGTGCTCAATTTAAAAATGACTGGCTGGTCTACAAAGAGCTAACTGGGGACAACCTTGCTGGGGATTCCTATACCCTAAAGGTCGATGGCAACATGGTTAATAATCTGGGTTTAATAGCTAACCAATTTAATGGACAATTTGGGGACCTTTCCAAATACAGGGTCTCCAACACCCCAGCTCCACAACTCTGACTTGCATCAATCTCCCCCAAACTGACTCCTATTGTGTGATGGGAAGCCAGACTTCCAGTAGACTTATGTTTCAGGGTATCAGCTGATGGCACCTTGCTAGAGACACATGGGCTATACTAAGAGGTTACATGCTCAACCTAAAGAGGCCTACAGGTGGAACAAGAAGCAGCTGGGAAGTCCAACAAATCCAACAAGACCATATACAAAAGAGTTTGAGAGCAAGCTTTCAGCCAGGGGCCAAGCACTTATCTTGAATTTGAGGATCCTAGGCAAACATAAGATTGAAGACCGATGGAAACCGGATCACTATGTAATTGTGGAACAGCTTCCAAACCTGCCAGTTTATTGTTTGAGAATGGAAAGAAGAAATATTGTGGTAAAACTTTGCATCAAAACTACCTTTGCCAACTGGTCAACTGTTGCCTAAACTAGTCAACCCACTACCTCTCTCACTGCCAAGGAGATCTGTCACCAGGAATGAGACCCGGACAAGGAAGAACTGTTTGCCTCCACCTGAATTGCCTGTTATCCCCCTGAAGACTCAGTCTGATGTGATCTACAGTAGCTCTCAAGATAAGGAACCCTCCATTTGTCCAATATCATGTAAATATCTTCTCTACCATTCCCCATGTAATTTCACCCTTTAGCACCTGGAGGAAGTAATGCAAGTCATTCCAGACCACTGAATCTGACAGCAGCACCCTTTGCTCTGCATGAATTTGGGTCCACAGTCATATACTTTGCTCCCATCATACAGGATGCTGGGATCCAAGTAACAGAACCACCTCAGGCAATGAAAGATGTGAACCCATTCTTGTAGAGGACATAGAACTGATCGACATTCCTCATCAAATCATTGCAGAGGAACTTGTGGCACCGTGCCATTCTGAAAGAGAAGTCAAACACCCAGTTAAACTCACTTAAGATGTCCCTGGTGTCCCCTCTGATATCCCTGTAAATGTGGTACACAAAATGGTCAATCTGCTGCCAAGCCAACTATTACTACCACCCTAGTGTTGCCCTCAAGCCATTTTGGGTAGATGTAATTGTTTACCATGGTGGGACAATACTAATGCTAATGTTTATATTGTGTTCTGTAAAGAACACTGTTGATATAATTTAGATAGGATGCAAGTGTGTTAGTCCAACATGTTTAGATAGGAAATCAGATGTATTAGACAGCCTGGGCTCAGTTTTCATAGAGCGTTTAGACTGCCCCAATTTACAGCGATCTAGGGCTGCGCGAACTCCGGGTGCATCAGAGACCCTGCGCCCAATTTTGTAAAAATAGAGGTCTCTGCACTGAAGACCCAGGAGTTGCCACAGCCATGGGGTTGTGACAAATACATGGCGCACCTGCAGGGTTTGACAGAGGGATCCATCACCCCCCCCCCAGCGCAACCTTAGCTGATCTGCAGAGGTTGTGGGGGTTGCAATGCCTGGAAGAAGGGGACCAGGGGCCGATGGAGCCCTGATGGTGCCATGGGGGTCGAGGGCACACTTCCCTCCCACTACCACTGTGCCCCCTCACCCATGGCACTGCCAGGGCTCCATTGACCCCCGGTCCCACCTTCCAGGTCCCCTCAATCACCATCCTGCCAAGCAGCAGCACAGGGCCCTTCGATCAACTTCTGGCTAGTTTAAAGTCAGACCCCTGCTGTGACAACTGCGGGGCTTCCAGAATGGCAAACAAGAGGATGGTGCAGCCCTACGATGGTGGATATGGTGGATGAGCGCTTTTGCTGCAAGGGTGGCACAGAGGGGCTTTGTCTGCATGGCATCCTGATTTTATCACAGCCGTATTTCAGAAATCAGGATATCTGCAAACTATGATGCAAGGCCACTTGCACCATATCTGTTTTGGACAGGCACCTTGCCTGATAATTTGAGTTTTGAAAATTAAGCCCCTGTGTTGTGTTGTGTTGCAACATTTTATGTTTTTAGGCCTTGACAAGGACATCAAGAATTTCAGTGGGGGGGTGGGGATATATAACCCCACTCCTAAAAGGGGGGCTCACCTTTTGCTGTCTCTCTCTCTCTCTCTGGAGCACCGCTGCCAGCTTTCCCTGTACCATTTGTTCACCCTGCTCCCAGTCCAAACTGCAGCTGCAGGACCCTGGACTGAACACTGTCATATGTTCTGTGGGCATGTTCATCACCCTTTTTCTTGTGGCTGGCACTCTACCATCTCTTGTCACTCAACCAGCCCCTGGGCTGCCTTCAGGGTCGAGAAGCCCACAGCAGGGAGGTTGCTCAGTTTCAAGCAGCTTTCAAAGCTGCACAATGTGCAAACCAACTAAATTAGAACATCCTGCCTCTGTGAAACTGATAAAAATGTGAAGACTAGTTCCTTTCTGCAAACCAACTAAATTAATACATCCTGTCCCTGTAAAACCTGCTCGTTGGCTATATATTATTCTGCTGTAACTCTATGTACTATACTGGCATATATTATTCTGTTGTACTGTTTGTATGTTTGCATTGTGTTGTCCGGGTCAACTCTGAAATAGGGACTGCAGTTGTCTCAGTGGTCCTACCCAGATACCAAAATTAAAATAAATAAAATAAATAAAATAAAACTGACATCAGTTTGGAGCTCAGCTGTAAATTAGCTTTGAATATCAAGCTGGCTCAGGACCTGTATGCAGTCTTTTACCCAGGACTGACAGCCACTGAGAGCCAGGGTTTAGCATAATGAATAAAGCATGAGACGCTAGCCATTGATATTTGATTGTGGATTGCTGCACACGGAGAACCATGTGCAGTAGAGCAGACTGGTCTGAGAGAAATCTCTCAGGAAAGGAGAATGTTTGTGAATAGCTCCTAACTGCTATTCCTCTCTGACTAAAAAGTTTGTCCAAAACAAACTTGAGACCCACTGAAAAAGGGGATTGATACAGCTAGAGTGCCATGCCAGGGTCTACTACTGAATTACAGGAGGGGTTGCCTTGAAAGCTGCTATGCGTTTGGGAAGGTGATGAGCCGGTGTCTTCTGCTGCAGTTTGGATTTTATCCTGACAGAGGACTGAACCAGCTGAGGTCCAGAATAAATGCCTGCCCATCAGGGTAGATGAAGTCAAGTCCCTTTGTAGGGTGAAAAGAATCATCATCACCCGGAGCATCAGGTCCTGCACGCCTTGCCACCCGGAAGTGCGTTGGGTCCATTGCACATGTAACCAGCTTACAGAACAGAGCTCCCATCATCCAGAGTAATTATGGCCTGCACACTTCACCACCAGGAGCACGTTGAGTCCAAGGCACCTGCATACAGCCTGCAGAAAAGGTCATCATCTGCTTAATTAGAGGAGACGTCCCCACAGAAACGGCACCAACCTGTCATCTAAAGGTCATGAGTACTGGGTTTTAGCCATAGAGCTTATCATTCCTATTGTTTAGCTAGTTAGCTAGATACTTTCTGGGCATTCCTGCATGACCTTAGTATCAAGCTCACAGCTACAGCTTACAGCCAGGAGCAACTTTTTACTGTCCATCCAATTGTGTAATTTGCCAGTCAGCAGCTGCATCCAACAACAAAATTTATACGGTAGCGCACTGAGGTCTAAGCGTTACAGTCCTGCAACTATGCATCTATGTGCACACTCAAACTGTAATTGGGAGCTCCCAAATGGACTCTGGAGTTAAATGGTGCACCAGTATGGGGAGAGGTACTGAGACATACCTTACGGTGGGGGTGAATGCAAGCTGCTGTCGTTTGTTTTTACCTTTGCTTCCCTTATCCCCTACCTTGTTCTCCAATCCCACAATAAACCCGTTGTTTATTTATTTGCAACTACAGATGTAATTTGCTATTATTGCCTTGCTGTTTATTTGCATGCTTAGAGTGATTAATGGGGAGAGGACTGTGTTATTGTGTTCCCTGTCACAGAGGGTGGGGGTTGTATTTATTTTCTGTGGGAAAACACCTCTGGCAGCACTCTATCGTATGGATCCCCCATAGATGGAGGCATCACACCACTTTCCAGGCCCATTTCTAACCATGAACCCAGGCACCATTCACCTGATGGCATTACAGACTTTCTTCTTTACCATCTCAAGGCTTAGGCAGCACACCTAGCGCAAACAAGGTCAGATGTGAGCTCTTTTCTTCACACGGCCCTGTGTGAAGAAAGCTACAACTGATTCTGTTGGCAACATGTGCCAAGTCATATTTCTCTACCTCTAAAGAGTGTATCCCTATGAGGCAATGGCTTGAAGCTGTACCTTGTGCCTGAGACAGGAGGCTATGGTTGGTGTGGGGTAGGCATTAGGCTGACAAACTATGTGGTCTGATAGCTGAAGCACTGAGCTGTGAAACAGGAGGTTAAAGGTCTACTGAGACTGATCACTTGTGATCCTGAGTCACTTGACCTTCCTGTGCTTCAGCTCACAGCTGTAGAGTCAAGTCAAAGTGAGACCCACTGTAAACAAAATGTATCCTAACTTGATTATCCAGGGTAAATACATTGTAAAATAAATAAATATCTAGACCTTTGAAATTTCCAGTTTTGCCACATTTAATCACACACACTTGATTCCAGAACTCACTGCTAGTGACTGAATTACTCAACTACGGATCAGACCTTCAACCTTTCATCACCCAAGTGTGGCACATAGTCACTCAAAATATGGCAAAAAAGTGAGAGACTGGAGAAGGCATCATCAGATCTTGGAGTTAGAAGCACTGAACATGGTGGAAATTAGTGCTTTTCATATTCACAAATGTGGCTGTTCACTGAACAACATTAATTAATAGGAATTTTGATTTAAACTCTTAGTATAGACACCAGCTCCATGGCACAAACCGGGCTAATCAACACAACGGGAAACTCAGGCTTGCTCCTTGAACTCAGGAAGATAGAACCCAAGGCTGGCAGGGGAGGATTGGGTATGTGCTTGAAAACTCTCTTCCAGGGAATGGGGGAGGGGGAGGCACATACTCCGTTACTCTGTTGCCTCCTAATGCTAGACAAAAGGCAGCACATGAACTCAATAGGGAGTTGTGATGTAGGGGTGGATGAAATGGCCTGATAGCAGTCACTGTGTCCCAGGGGGACGGAAGAACAGGTAGAAAAAAGGTCATCTCCAGATCCTTGTACCTGTATCCCACCCAAACCAAACAACGGCCCTCCTTCACCTCTAATCTAGCTCTCCCCTTAGGGATAGATTAAGGCAGGGGATGGAAGTGTACCTCTCAGAGACCAAAAGGATGCTAGCCAAGACACAACTACCCAAGAGAAAAGTTGGAGTGCCAGTTATCAGAAAGTAGTAACAGGGGGGTGGCATAGGAGGTGCACTCCTCTCCCCGACCCCCCAAGAAAAACAAATGACTGCCAATACAGCATGATTTTGTATTCCCAGACCTGCACTGTGGAACATCAGCACACGAGATAAGAACCTTGGAGGGGCAGACCCCCAACAACCCCAACTGTGGGAGCAAGCCACATAGAAACATAGAAGATGTTAGTGGTATCGATATTGGGAGGATGCCAGCCAGAAATGTGGCAATACAGGATGAAGACCGAAGAAAGAAAAAAAATCCAAAGTATAACAAAATAGTTTTTTTTTTCTCAAAAGGTACACTCCAGATCAGATTCTGAAATCCAGATTTTAATTTTACCAGAGGCTGGCTTCCCTATTCCTAAGCACAAACCACTGCAACGGCCATTACAGTCACTTTGATACCCCTCTGCTCTGACATCTGTTTTCCTGCCAGGTGGAAAATGTCTACCTCTGCACCATCAGTTCACCTGTTGGCCCCAGTAACCACCTGGCCAACTCTGGACTGCATTTGCTACCAACCCCCTTGTAGAAGGTTCTCTCATTTCCTTTACATGGGATCTAATGTGTGGGGCTGGCCCAGGGGCACAGAGGTAATGCTACTGCTTGTTACGCTGGCAACCCAGGTTCAGAAATGAGGCTGGCTTGTTGGGGGCAGACAGGGGAAGGAGGATGGAGCATCCCAAGGTCTGCTCTGCTCTGAGGTAGAAGGGTTACATACCCCACTGTGTGACTGCCATCCTCTCTCCCACTTCATAGGATTCCTCCATGTTCTGGTGCTGCTCCTCTTCTGAAGGAAACTCCCCTCCTGCACCTTGTTCACCTCTGTGAGGTACTTACAGTTGTCACTCATGTCCCCTCTCACTTTCCTTTCCTCCAGGGAGTGTATGTTGAGCTCCTGCATTCTCTCCTCATATGGTTTCTCATGCAACCCTCACGCCATTTAGTAGCCCTCTTCTGGACCACTTCCAGCCTTATGGAGATGTGGTCTCCGAACTGGACACAGTACTCTAGGTGGGGTCTCACAAGTGAGCAACACAGAGACAACACCACCTCCCTTCTCCTGTTAGAACCCCTCCTAAGCACTCCAGCATCTGGCTCACCTTGCCTATTCCTTGCCTCACTGCCCTGCCACCTTGAGATCATCAGATATGATCACCCAAGGTCCCACTCTTGCTGAATAACTGTAGGTACCTCTCTTCAGCTTGTACACAGCCCCATGACTTTGTATTTTTGGCATTGAAATCCAGCTCCCACTCCTAGACTACTCCTCAAGTTTCCCCAGATTCCTTTGTATTTTCTCTACCCCTCCTGGGTGTCCACCCTCTTACAGATTTTTGTGTCTTCTGCAAAGAGAAACACCTTCCCCTCCAGTTTCCAAGCAATGTCACTTACAAAGACATTGAAGAGGACATGACCCAGTACCAATGCTGTGGTACTCCACTGGTCTCTCTCTCATTCTCTGAGTGACTGCCATTTACCACCGCCCTCTGCATCCTATCTTTCAACCAGTTAGTTACCCAGCTCACCATGTTCTCCCCATCCCCAGGCTGCTAAATTTCTTTATCAGCCCCCTGTGTGGAACAGTGTCAAAGGTCTTACTGAAATCCAGATAAGCCACATCCACCACCCTCCCTTGATTCACCTCCCTAGATTTCTTTGACATGACCTCCTCCTGTGAAGCCATGCTTCCAATTGTCCTGCAGCCTATATATCTCCAGGTACTCCATCAGTCTCTCCTTCAACAAGGACTCCATTAATTTCCCCACCACTGATGTGAGTCTGACTGGTCTGTAATTGCTATCCTCCTCCCTTCTGTCACTCTTGTGCAGAGGGACCACATCAGCTCTCCTCTAGTCCTCTTGAACCCCCCCCCATCTCCAGTGAGGTGTTGAACAGTGTTGTCAGAGGGGTGACTAGCACCATGCTCAGTTCCCTTTAGCACCCTTGGTTGGATCCCATCTGGTCCCATTGCCTTGCTTTGCTTTAGGGCTTCCAACCTACAGCGGGCTCTCTCTTTTGTAAATATACTTGTGTCCATGCCCCCTGGTATCCTCCCCATTCTACTTATCATTACCACACCCAGGCATCCTTCCAGGGAGTTCACGCGATGACTGCCTCTACTCCCAGTCTGAACCCTGCATTGCACGGAGGGACCCCCATCACTCAGGCAGACCTAGCCCCCTGGATCACCCCCCGGGGTGGGCCCATCTTCCTGCGATGGTCATTCTGGGATTAGAGAGGTCTTAACTGGGTGGCGGGTCGGCCATGGAGTCTTCTGAGCACAGGACTGACAGTTGGATGTGGGCTGTGTCCTGGAACCCCTTTATCTCCCTGAGTGTGGCAGGGGATTTTTCTGCTTGTCCCCAGGTGTAGGATGTGCAATGCTGCCCTGCCCATGACGAGGATGCTCCCACCCACATCCGGAAGGCAGCCATCTGACATCTTCCCCTACCTGCAGCCCCAAGGCATTGCAGTGCCTCTAGTCTCCACTGGGGGCTGCTGCGATGCCGGGCTGACCATAGATCCCTTCCTGAGAGAGGAGAGCAGTCTTCTGTATGCTCAATGCCCTCTCTCCCCTGATGACCCCTGATTGCCTGGGCTTGTTACTGAACCCAGGTTGCCAGTGTGGCGTGACGTGTGGCGTCCAGTGCCTTCAACCCTCAGCGCCACCGGGCTAGCCCCCCCCCCCAGTATCTTTTAACGCATGTCAGTACCACTCTCCACTGTGAAGACTGAGCAGAAATATTTAGTTAAAATTTTAGCTTTTTTGCTCTTCTGTACATTCCCACCCCACCCCACCCCAGTCTCCTGATCCTCGCTATACCAACCTTTGCCTTTCTGTTTTCACTCACATACCTGATGAAAGTCTTATCCCGATTTCTGACCTCATAAGAAAATACAACATTGCCAGAAGACACAGGCCTTATGGTCTATCTAGTCTGCTCGATTGTGCAGCATATCAGTCCATTAGACTGCAGGTGCCCCCCCCCCAATTTCCTCCTTCCCCCTTCCCTGCCCCCTCCCAGTTTGTACTCTCTCTTTGAATCTGCCACCCCTCTTGAAGATCCCCACTGTCTGCAACAATATGACTTCCTCTGGCAGTGTGCTCTACTCTGCTACCACCTTTTCAGCGAAATAGTGTCTCCTCATTTCCTCCTGAATCTGCCCCCCAACTTCAGAGGTGCCATCTGGTTTCCCTTCTGCCCTTAAGATTGAACAAACACCTAGTGCCCCCTCTGTTTATCCCCTTCAGGTACTTGAGGTCTCAAATATATCCCTTCTCTCTCTTCTATTCTTCAGGGTATACATATTGAGCTCTCTCAGTCTCTCTTCATAAGGTCTATCCACCAACACCAGGATCATCTTTGTTGCCTCGCTGTACCACCTCAGTGGTTTGATGTCCCTTTTAAGTAGGGGTGCCAGAACTGCATGCAGTCCTCCAGGTGTGGCCTCACCAGGGACCTGTACAGGGGTAATATGACCTTACTACTCCTAGAGGCAATCCCCCTTGCTATGCACCCTAACATCCTGTTGGTCTTTGCCGCTGCCTTCCTGCACTGTGCAGAGTGGTTCATTTTCCCAGTCACGATCACCCCCAGATCCTTCTCCTCCTTAGATGTGGATAATTGGACACCCTCCAACCAATAACTGTATCCTGGATTCCTGGCTCCGAAATACATCACTTTGCACCTCTTGGCATTGAACCCAAGCTGCCAGGTGTGTGATCATTCCTCCAGTTTTGCCAAATGCTCCAGAAGTACTTTGCCCCCTCCTCCCATCCACCTAAGCACAAATCTTGGTGTCATCTGCGAAGAGGCTGACCTTACTTGATCCCTACTGCAATGTCTGCGATGAAATGTCAACACAGGCTACAGTACCGAGCCCTGTGGGACACCACTTGTCACTGCCCTGGGCTCCGATGCCTCACTCCCCACGACTACTTTCTGTTGTAAATCCTGCAGCCAGTTTTCAACCCATATGACTAGTTTTTTCCCTACTCCCAGACCCTTTAACTTGCTGGTTAGCCTACCATGTGGTACCGAATTGAAGGCCTTGCTGAAATCCAGGTAGCATACATCCACCACATAGCCCCTGTCCAGTGTCATCGTAACCCAGTTGAAAAAGTCAACCAAGTTTGTCTGGCAGGATCTGCCAGAGACAGACCCATGCTGCCTGTCATCCTGTAGTTCATTATTCTCAAGAAATTGCACCAGCCTTTCTTTGAGGATAACCTCCATCAGTTTTCCTACAATTGTGGTAAGGCTCACTGGTCTGTAGTTCCCTGGCTCGTCCTTGGGCCCACTCTTATGGAGAGGTACCACATGTGCCTCCCTCCAATCCCTGGGCACACACCCCGTATTCAGAGAGGTGTTAAACAGGTCCGCCAATGGCCCTGCCAGGACCTCTGCCATCTCCCTCAGTACACTGGGATGAACTCTGTCTGGCCCAGGTGCCTTGTCCACCACAGGAACCTAAACCTCTCCATCACCCTTCTCATTGTGATTACCCCATCTGTGGTTGCCTCACCCCACCCCACCTTTCCCTTCAGGTATGGGCCCATCTCTCCCTGGTGAATACTAAACTGAAGTACTCGTTGAGTACTTCTGCCTTCTCAGCCCTTTTTCTTCCCACCCACTGCCTTTCCTGATCTTAATGATTTGGTCCTGCTCTTCCTCTTCTCCTGATGTAGCTGAAGAAATCCTTTCACTTTATTTTATCCCCTGTGCTAATCAACATTCCCTAGCCACCTTTGCAGCCCTTACCGTTCTGTTCACTTCCCTGGATTTCCTCACATATTCCTCCCTGTCCTCTGCCCTTTGGTTCTCTTGTAGATTTGGAATGCATTTCTCTTATCTATGTCTTTAATGCTCTGTAATATCTATGTAATCTATGTAATTCCCTCACCCTCTCCGCAACCTCCCTACTCATCCAGCTTGGTTTCTTGGTCCTGAATTTCTTACACTGGCTCTTGACACAATGTTAGTGGATTCAGTCAGTCCTAGCTTGATGACTGCCCATGTTGTTCGCCGACCCATGTCTGAGTGGATACTAGTTTTGTGTCTTCCCAGTATTTGACCCATCCTGCCAAAGTCTGCCCTTCTGAAGTCCAGGACCTTAGTTTTGTTGTGGCTGCTTCCCTACCCAGATTGATTGAGAACCACCACACTGTGCATTGATCACTACCCACCAGTGGGTCCTCCACCCTGACATGTTGCCCTCCTCCAGCACCAGGTCAAGAATGTTCCCTCTCTCGTTGGCACTGTTACCCTCTGGAACAGGAAGCCATCCTGGACTGCTTCCAGGAGGATCTGCTCCCTGGCGCATGTGGTAGCTGGGATGCTCCAATCCACCCCTGGTAGATTAAAGTCCCCCACCACCACAGTTCTCCCTTTGCCACAGAATCTCCTTAGCTGCTCACCAAAGTGGAATACTAAATTTAGTCTTAAAGCAGTTATTAATTTGTCCTTTAAGACTAAGTTTAGTAATCTTTAATCTTCTGTAATCACCAGAAGAAGAATACTGCCTGTAGGAATATCAATTCTAGGAAATATTCCACTGTGATTGTTTTTTAAGAGTAAATTATTACTAAATGAATATTATTCGCGTATTTTAAATGTACATATTTTTGAATACTTTTGAATGATAAATGAAGACTTTTCAATACTTCTGTTTGTGTTATATGTAAGCTTGTTAATTTTCATTCTGATCACTTCTTTTACAATAAGATTTGCTCTATCAAGGATGCTAAGAAAGACATTAATACTGCTCTGTCAAATACATAGATACACACATGCATACATACAATCTCAGTGGAAGAGTTTTATACAGTTACTTCTTGAGCCCTTTATGTGCTTTTAACTTCTCAGATAATTTAGCTATTCAGGGGTCATTCCCTCAGTAGGAGTGGCAAGAGTATCTCCCATGGTTGAAAAGAATCTTAAACAGAAAATTACAAAACATGTCCCTGTACTGTGTCAGGTACACAATCAGTTACTTGAATGGAGTATGGGCCCCATTTTCATAATGGTTCTGTCACGTAATGACATTGTTAGAATCAAAAGGGAGGGTGGATGGGCAGAAAAAGGGGAAGACTAGGCAGAGGAACTCAACGAGTACTTCTGCTCAGTGTTCCAAAAGAAAGGGATAGTCCAATACCACATGGTAAAGGGGGCAGGAGTGGAGGGGGCGGCGCAGAGATAACAGATGGGTTAATCCAGGAGGATAGCATCCTGAAGGGCCTTAAAACCTTGAGGCAGACAAAGCACAAGGACCAGATAGTGTACACCCAAGTGTCCTGAAGGAACTGGCAGAGGGGTTGGCAGGCCCTCTGTCAGACCTGTTTAACACCTCTTTGGAGATAGAGAATGCACCCAGTTACTGGAGGATGGCTCATGTGGTGCCCCTCCACAAGAGTGGACCAAGGATGAACCGGGCAATTACAGACCAGTGAGCTAGACTTCTGTAGTGGGAAGTTAATGGAGATCATTCTGAAGGAAAGGTTGATAACTTTTCTTGTTAGTAATGGTCTACAGGATGACAGAAAGGATGAGTTTGTCTTGGGAAGATCATGCCAAACTAACTTAATCGACTTCTTTGACTGAGTCCATAGGGTGACTGACAAAGGCCAAGCTGTAGATGTCCTGTATCTGGATTCAGCAAGGCCTTTGACGTGGTGCCACACAGGAGGTTACTGAGCAAGTTGAGGGACCTGGGTGCGTGGCAGAAACTGGTGGGGTTGGTTGAGAGCTGGCTACAGGGCAGACAACAGAGGGTGGTTGTATGGGGGGGGTCATCCAAGCCAAGGGCAGCAGCTAGTGGGGTGCCACAGGGTTCAGTGCAGGGCCCTGTTTTGTTCAGTGTCTTCACTGAAAAATAAGATCAGCCTGTTCGCTGATGACACTAAGATTTGTGCAAAAGTGGACAGTGAAAGGGAGGCAGGCATGCAGGAAGTATCTAGCTAAACTTGTACACTGGTCTAAGGAGTGCAGATGGGGTTTAATGCAAAGAAGTGCAAGGCCATGCACCTCGGAGCCAGAAATCCAAGAACAGCTACTGACCTGGGGAATACAGATAGCAGTTACAGAAAGGATCTTGGGGTAATAGTCACAAGGAACATGAAGGTATTAACACAACGTGGGGGGGCTGCAGCAAAGGCAAACAGGATTCTGGGGTGCATTGCCAGAGGGATCACCTCTAGAAAGAAGGAGCCCATGCAGAAAAAGAAGGGTGAATTTATTTTGCTTTATTCTCAAAGTCCTTTCATTTCTCAGTATTTGTACCATTCAGTCATTCATTTTCCATTTTTCATCCTTACCCTTCATTTTATCCCTTCAAATACCCTTCAGATGACCCATATTTCTGAGCAGTTTATTCTGAACAATTCATTTTCCATTTTGTATTATTCTGAACCATTCATTTTCCATTTTTTATCTTTCATTGTCAAAACTGCATCCAGTATCCATTCAAATACCCTTGAAATGACCCATCTTGTAGCAGATAAATTATTTTAACCATTACATGTGTTTTTTTTATTGTGGTTGCTTCAGTTTACTGCTTTTTCTCAATCAATATTAAGTAAAATCAATGACTGGGTGAAAAAAAGTCCAGGGTGGGACTAAGAAGAGCTGACGGGCTGAAGCAAGTGTATAATGCATTTTTTCCATTATATATGGGAGAAGCATAAAACTAAAGAGATAACCCAGAGGGAAGCTGAGTGCACACTACAATCTAGGGTCCCATTTCAGTGTTAACATGTATCACTGCTGTTATTAACTGCACTATAACTACACTGCATTGACTTTCTGTTACACTCCTTTATTTTTGTTATTTTTAGATGCACACTGTAGAACCACTGCACACACTTAACAATTTTTCTTGTACACTTCTTTATGACTACATTACTTTTAATATTTTTAGATGCACACTGCAGTAACACTGCACACACTTAGTGCACATTTTTAGATAATTCTCACACACTTTTCCCCCACATTATAGTTAATAATTATTGGTAACATAATGGAAATGCTTTGTAAATGTTCAAATTGCTTTTGTTGTTCTGGTTTCACTAATAGAGCTTGAGAGTTAATTTCCCTCATGCATATTTCTTTTGATTAGTTCAATTTAAACTAATTTTTTGTTAGTTTTTTTTATCTTTTCACCATCTCACAGTTAATGTTACTGTCATCTTAGCTTCATACATATACCGTGTTTATGGTAACTCTACTCCAGGTATGCACTGCTACCAATACCTGCATTTGGCACACACAAATCACACAGCCCCCATGGAGGCATGCTCTATTTTCCACCCTTTCCTAGCCCTGGCAGAAAGCTTTCGAGTCCCATCCCCAGCCTCAGGCATCTCAGCCCACATAGCCATGTTGGCAGACTCCTGATTTCTCCAGTCCCTTACAGAAATACAAGTGTGCAGTATGCATACAGAATGTATGCCACACGCAAAATTGTTCAGTGACTGCAGGTGGATCGCACACACCAAGTGAACCTAAGCGAACCTGATAGAGCTTATCAGGTTCGCAAGTAGCATGCTTGACATGCATGCAGCCGCTAAGTTAGAAAAATGCACAATAAACAACTATTTCTTGATAACAAAAGAGGCACTTAACTGTTTTTATCTGTTTTGCAACAGTTCCAGTAAAACTCTCCAGACCCCGTAGCTCATTGTTGGTGTTGGCAGAGAATCCTTATCTTTCTCCATCACAGCCACTAAATTCCTACTGCACCCAAGCCCAGCCTGCTGGGTTCCTCACCACACATGCCCAGCCCACTGGAGTCCCTCTCATGCACCCAATCTAGCACAGTGTGTCACTCTGCACCACCACACACAACCTGGTAGACCCTCTTTTGTACGCAGAGCTCTGCCGGTGGATCCTTCTAGTACTCATGACCAGTCCAATGGATCCCCTTCAGTCAAGTCTAGCCAGTTGTTCTCCCATAGTTTGTGTTACAGAATAGACAGAATAGACCCCCACATGCAGTGGCATGAGCATGGTTGGCATGGGCCCTGGTGCAAGGAATGAAATGGGCCCCCTGCTGAGGGTGACGCCAGATGTAGACGAGCAGTCAGTGTTCCCCAGCACAAGGACTTTATTTGCAGCCACACAATTCAAATAACATTAGTGCAAGTCCCAAACAGGTCTGTAAAGATAATTTCTTCCTCACCCATCACTCCCAAGTTTTTGTCCCCCCATGTGAAAAAGGACTATTGTTTATTTTAAGTCCTTTTCAGTTACAGGGAATCATTTTTATTTCAGATCCCCCTTCCTAAAGATGGTTTCTCACTCCAAGAATCCACAAAGGTTTTATCCCCCAAAGTGTGGAAATGGAGCTTTTTTCCTTTCCACTTCCAGAAATATTTATTCAGGTCACCATCCATGGAAAGACCATTTCTCCAACCACACTCCTCAAAGGTTTTATCCCCAAAAGTGTAGAAAAGGGACTTTTTCTTTTAAGCTCTTTTTCAGTTGCAGGGAAGAATTTTAAATACAGGTCCACCTACTCCTAGTAAGGTGATAATTTCTCCCCACCAAAGTGTTTACAGGACTAATTGTTTTTAATGCCCTTGCCCTTCCAGCTACAGAGAATTTATTTTGCTAAATCTCCTCTAGAAGATCATTTTATCCAGTGCTGCGTCTCCTCCATGAGACACCCTTGTTTTCTCCCAGCACTAGTGTCCCCTCCAACGCAGCAAGCATCCAAAGAGTTATTTTTTAAGTAGAACATATCACTCACGCCTCCATTTAGGTGTCCACTCCACCTCTCCAGAAACACAGAAAATTTGCAGAGTGCACCCAGAGAGATCAATGTGCCATCCACACTCTGATCTACACAACAGCAAACTGCGCAATGAATGGTAAGACACCCCTAGCCAATCAGATTTGAGTCAGGGTGTCATTCACTCTTCACTTCCGAAAACAGTGAAGGACCCACGCTGGCTGCCTTCGATGCCTGCTTCCAAGTCATGGCCGATTTGGAGACTAAGCTACCTGCCCCCTGACCAGAGAGTTAGGCAAGCGCTCTCTGCTGCCACTCTGCCACGCGGTCATATAACAAACTGTGGCACAGTAGCATAGCATTTCCAGATGGAAATGCTGGGATCTGAACTGACAAGGCTATATTCTGAGTCCTGTGTGGCCGTGCTGCACCCGTGCCTGGGCCCCCTCCAGCTCATAGACCCCAGTGCAGTTGCACCAGCTGCACACTCTATAGCTATCCCCCTGCCCCCATGACCCAGCAGTAAAGCCAACCTTAAAAGAGCTATACTGACTCTGTTGTACATTTGTTTCAAAGAACTAGAGTGCGGTCCAGTCACTAACAAGATAGAGTAGCAGCAGCTAACCACCCTGCTCATCCAGTTGCTGCAGCACAGAATCAGTTCCTCAAGTAAAATTCCAGACAACAGCAACAGCAACCAAGAGAGAAGCGGCCTGCAGAACTAGAGAGACAGGGTCCTGACTTCTTGTGCCTTTTTGTTGAGGTACATGGCTGTGTTTATTTGAAAATGTACCTGTGCTGTGGGGTGTGGAGGGACTCAATGGAGAGAGTACATAGGCATCTATCTCCTGGCCCTGCCACTGTGGATGAGCAATCCATTGGGACCAATTTGGGAGGTTGATAGCTGCTGGAAAGGGGTGGGATGGCTCAACTTCTCCTTGCTCGTGGTGGGATGGCTTGCTTCTCCTGGCTCAGGAGGGTGGCCTTGCATCTCCTGGCTCAAGGGGGATGGCCCTACTTCTTCTGGCATGGGGGGGCAGGTATGGCCCTACTTCTTCTGGCTTGGAGGTTGCCCCCACTTCTTCTGGCTCAGGTGGGTGACCCTACTTCTCCTGGATTGGGTGTTTTAGTCTCACTTATACTATACTTATTTTCATTTTGTCACATGAGCCCAAGGTGTAAATCATCTTAAAGTTACCAAGTTCTTGTTTTGTGCATTTCTGTGAATATAAGCTTTCTTAAGCAGGATTTTTGTTAAAAGATGATTTTTCCTACACTGATACCTTTGTTAGCCATAGCACTGGGAACCTCTGTGGCTCTTTTTTTAATTAGCCATATGAACTTTTACTTCCACCTGGCTGGAGACCAGACATGGGCAAAAGGGACCTTCGTTTAACATCTCATCTGAAGGATGGCATCTCAGCAACCATTGAATCTGCATCCCCCCAATTTACCTCCCCCACATGACCACTATTCATGAACCAGGACAACTATCAGCCCCACGACCAGCCTCCCCAACTAAGCAATGTCCTTGGAAATCCCCCTCTCCCATCTGGGATATGTACAAGTCACAGGGGGAGGAAGAAAGAGCAAGAATTCAGAGTGTCTGTGTCCCTCATTCCAGTGGCAAACAGTTGATAAGTATTGTTCACCACTACCATGGGTCATTGTCACAAATGGCAATTACATAAATACAAACTACTCAGCTCACTGTGCTGAAATATTTGATAGTGATGCATGTATTTCTGTAATCACAATTCAGTGTTGGTTAAAGGCCCACATTAAACAGCATCCAACTGAAGATGTGGGTTGGAGAGCTTTACTAGTTGCCTTTGGTAGAGTGACACAGCAGGGTATGAGGAACACCTGGACAGCAAAGACTACTTTTTAATATGGAATGGGGGAGAGTGAAGAGGTGCCACTGTATGCCAAAGACTTAATTTACATAGGATGAGAGGAGAGAGTTGTTACCCAATGGATGCTAGGAACTGCTAGTCCACTGCCCCAACCCTTGACATAAACTCCCTTTACACCCCACCAAACCCCCTCTGTGAAAAGGGGGGGTCAAGATGTGGGATGGAGACACACAGCCAGTATGTTCCTCAGTGGGTCCAGCTTCTGGGGCTGTCTGCTCTGTGTGAAGGGGTTCCAGCTGTGGGGGTAGACTGGCCAATTATCCCCAACATTTGATGTCCCCTTACTTTACAGATCACTAAATCCTCTCTTATGCCCTTTGCACTCCTTTCACAGACCCTGAGTACTCCTCCCCAGCCCCTCTTCTAACCAGTAACACCTGTCAGCCGCAGCAACCTTAACATTCCTGTTCCTCTCTGGTCAGTTGAGACCCACTCATACCCTTGACTCATTGCCTCCCTGCATGGCCCCCCCACTGACACCTCCCAGACCCTTTAAACACCCACCCACCCCTTACAGACTATCAAGATACTTTTCCTCTTCAGGCTTGCACAGCCCCAGACACTAGCCCCCTTCCTTCCCTTTGTTGCTTGATACTAGCTAAGTCATCTTTCACAGCCCCAGATACCAGCCTTACCTCCTTCCATGGCCTCCAACACTGCCTGACCTCCCTCCACATCCCCCCATAGCTCCCTCTACAGTAACACTTCCATCCACAGCCCAACTCTGAGTCCCCTTACCACCTTCTTCTTCCAGGACCCATCACCCCATAGTTCCCCCAACACATTTGCTGTCTCCACAGTCTCCCACCTCTCTACCACCAGCCCGCAGTTTGCCACCAGTGATAATGACTGAGAGAGGATTGAGTGGGGAGTCCAGTCAGGGATCTGGAAGGGGAATGCAGAGGTGTGGAGTGTAGTCAGCCGGGGGAAGGGTTCCAGTTACAGAGAGTGGTCAGCTGGGGGGATGGTGAACTTGGGGCAGGTCTAGTTGCAAGCAGTTTTGGGGTGGAGAGTGGTTGAGGTGTAGGGTGTTGATTCAGCTGCAGAGAGGGTAGTTAGGATGCTACTCCAGGTGATGATAGTTGGCTAAGACAGGGAGGGAAGTGTTGTGGAGGGTAGAAACAACAAAACTCAAAAGGTGCCTGGGAGTAATTATATCAGATGACCTTAAGGTGGGCAAGCAATGTGAGAAGGCAGTAAGGAGGGCTGGGGGATACTGGGATGCATAGGAAGAGGCATCAACAGTAGAAAACAGGAAGTTGTTATTCCTCTGTACAGACAGTTGGTGAGACCCCATCTGGAGTACTGTGTGCAGTTCTGGAGACTCCATCTCGCAAAGACATAGACAGAGTAGAGGCTGTTCAGAGGAGGAAAACCAAAATGGTGCAGGGTCTGCACCAGAAGACATATGAAGAGAGTAAAACAGCTTAATATGTATACCCTCGAAGAAAGGAGGAGGTAATATGCTGTTGTCTCTTTAAGACTCCATCAGTATGGGTCATGTACTCAGGAAATAGAGTGCATGTAACCAGTTTGAGCCAGTGTGGCCAAGACTCCAGTGTGTCTGCTGAGCTTACTGAGTTATGTTATGCAGTTGGAAAATAAATAAAAGATAGCTATTTTACTTAAATGAGTCTTGGAATCTGTTTTGTGATGCTGCTCCTGTTTGGCATAGTGGTCTCAGTGCAACTCTACAGAAACTAATAAAAAGAAACAAAGGTATCAGAAAGGTATACAACATGGTGTCAGAAGTGAAAGCCAATCCAGGAGAGACACAGTAAACAAATACAGAGAACTCAGGACCAGAAAAAAGTGAGTACCCAGAATATTGCAAAAGAAGATTTACACAGCCTTAAACAGAACTGAAGTTAGAACTGAAAGTGTGTGTGTGTTAGTCATGGAGCAATTTAAGCCACCCAATCCTTTAGTGTTAACTGGAAACCTTGTTGAAAATTGGAGGAGATGGGAACAAAGGCTGCAGCTTTGCATGACAGCAACTGGTGTCAGTGAGAAATCTGAAAAATTGAAAATGGCTATTCTGTTACACGGTATTGATGATGAAGGATTAGAATTATACAGCACTATGAATATAACATATGCAGATCCTCAAGCACACACAATGGCTTAAATGCTTGAAGCATTTGGAAAGTACTGCAATCAAGGAAAAATACTGTGTTTGAAAGACAGAAATTCTGGCACACCCATGCAAGAGTCAGCTGGTATAGACCAATTTCTAACTGAGTTGAAACAAAAAGAAAGGAACTGTGAATTTGGTGACACAGAAGACCTGATGCTAAGAGATAAAATTGTGTTTAGTGTAACCAATGTTGCTCTCAAAGAAAAACTTCTAGCTGATCCTGATTTAACATTAAAAGAAGCTGTAAATATTTGCAGAGTGAAAGAGATCACAAAGGCCCAGGTGCAAGCAATGGCAGGAAGCACCTAACAGAGGTCAGTACAAGCTCTCATACAGCACAGTGGTAAAAAGGAGAACAGAAAATGGAACAAACAGAGCACACATAAGGCTTCCAGTACAAGTGAACTGAAATGTAAACATTGTGGGATGGTCCACCAGCCAAAACAATGCCCTGCATATGGTGCCACATGTCACAAGTGTGGAGGAAAAAATCACTATTCAAGGTTTGTAGGACCCAAAACCCAGCCAGCCAGTCAGTAAAAGAAATCCAGAGAATAGACACATTATTTGTTGGAGAATACACAAAATGAACTCCAGCAGAGTGGAAGAAGAATCGGATGAAGCCTGGTATGCAGATGTTAATACTGAGAAAACTGTTGTTAAATTTAAACTTGACACAGGCGCGAAGACGAGCGTGATTCCAATTGAATCGGTTAACAAGTTGCCAAGTCCTGTAAGATAAGCCTACAACACATTACTAGTAGCTTATGGGAACAAGAATTGTATCTCAGAGTTGTGCCACATTGCAAGCAGAAGTAAAACAAGAAAACTAGTCTGCTGTTCTTCATTACAAATGAAAATACCGGACCTTTACTTGGATGGAGAGCATGTGTTGAACTGGACTTGATACTGAAATTAATTCTGTGTGTGCAATCTCCAGCAACAAAACAAGCATTAATTGCACATTATCCTACAGTATTTGAAGGTCTAGGTAATTTTCCGGGAGCATATCATCAGTCACATGGACACTACAGTCACTTTGATAATACATGGCTGTAGAAAAATTCTCTATGCAGTCGTGGACAAATTGAATGACACCTTACGACAGCTACAGGAGTCGGGTGTTATAAGTCCAGTGCAGGTGCCCATGACCAGGGTGAACAGTCTTGTAATCACAGAAAAAAGAAATGGAATCTTGAGAGTCTGTCTGGATCCAAAAGACCTCAATAAGGCAGTGAAAAGACAACATTTTTCCATTTCAACCCCTGCGGATGTACAGTGCAAACTGGCCGGAAAGCAGATATTCACCATACTCGATGAAAAGGATGGTTACTGGTAGGTGATCCTAGATGAAGACTCTTCACTGCTATGTACTTTTAATACCTCATGGGGGTGCTACAAGTTTAACAGACTACCATTTGGGATAAAATCTGCAAGTGAGCTATTTCAGCAGAAAAATGCAGAAGCTTTTGGTGACATTGATGGAGTCCACATCATAGCAGATGACATGATCATAGCTGCCTGCACAAAAGAAGAGCAAGATCAAATATTTTGTCAAGTCATGGAGAGAGCGCAAAAGATCAATGTCAAATTCAATAAAGACAAAAATACAATAGGTGGTGAATCGAGTTAAATACATGGGCCATGACATTACTTCACAGGGTGTAAAGCCAGATGAAGGGAAAGTAACAGCAATAAACAACATGAAGCCACCAGAGGACAAGAAAGGACTAATGTGTCTACATGACTCAGGTACCTAGCCCAGTATATTCCAAATGAAGCATCTTTGACTGCACCACTGAGAGTTCTGCTTAAAAAAGACACAGTGTGGCAATGGAGACTGAAGCATGAAAAGCTCTGAAAGATTTAAAGGCAGCCTGACAGAAGCACCAGTATTTAGTTTTATGATCCTGCAAAGCCACTAGAAATACAAACAGATGCATCAAAAGATGGTCTAGGAGCATGTCTGATGCAAGTGGGTTGACTTATTGCTATATGCATCCAGCGCAGTGTCCTGTGCAGAACAAAACTATGCACAAATTGAAAAGGAATTGTAGCTATAGTGTTTGCTACATAGAAGTTCCACAAGTATGTGTACAGAGTCACGGTAAAGTTCAGTCAGTTCACAAACCTCTAGAAGCTATTCTTTCAAGGCCATTGGGGCAAGCTCTGTCAGGCTGCAGAGAATGTTGCTGCAACTACAAAGGTATGATTTGATTGTGTCATATACTCCAGGAAAACTCATGTGCATAGCTGACACGCTTTCAAGGGCAATTGAAAGTGACAGTTCTGACGACACTGAAGAAATCTTTGATGAAAAAGTTCTATATGCAATGGTGATGACAGAAACTTTAAGCCCAGAGCTGTTAAATATGCTTACTGAGGAAACACAGAAAGATGAACCACTGAAAGCTGCAATAGAGATGCACAAAATGGGATGGCCTCAGAAGAAAAACAGCTGCCACCTACTTTTACAAATATTCTGTCCAATACGACAGTCACTAGCAATAGAGAATAGACTGCTCATGTCTGGAGACAGAGTGGTAATACCGCAAGGTGCCAGAGCAGAGATGCTGAAAAGATTACATGTTGCTCACCAAGGGATCCAAAGATCAAAAGCTAAAGCCAGAATGGTCATGTACTGGCCAGGGATGTCTAAAGACATAGAACAAATGGTCGAAAGTTGCAAAGTGTGTCAAGAAAATCTTCCAAGCAATCAAAAAGAGACGTTGTGGTCCCACCAGATTCCTGAATTACCCTGGTACAAGCTAGCTGTAGACATTTTTGATTTTAAAGGGAGATCCATTTTGTTACTTGTAGATTTTTTTCAAAGTATCCAGAAGTGCTGAGACTGCAAGATAAAGCATCTAGCACAATAATTGCCAAACTCAAGTCAGTATTCTCGAGGCATGGGATACCGAAAGAAATGGTCACAGACAACATGCCTTTCTCTAGTAAAGAAATACACTGTTTTGCAACACAGTGGGGAATACAGTTGATCCATTTCAGTCCAGGATATCCACAGTCGAATGGTCAGGCTGAATGATTAAAACTGTAAAACTGATCTTTAAGAAGACATCCCACACTGGAACTGATCCACATTTAGCACTCTTGAGCCTACAGAACATTCCCATTTCAGGTATGCAATACTTACCTTCTCAGCTACTAATGGGCAAAGTGTTAAGAAGCACCTTAACAGAAACAAGACAGGTACTTCAACCACATGTACCTGAAGGAGCCCATCGCAAACTAAAAATACTACAAAAGAAGCAGAGAGAGTATTACAACTGCAGCGCCAAAAACCTATCCCTACTACATCCAGGAGACAGAGTCTATATGGAGACAGCTCAAGGATGGTAGCCAGCAACAGCTGAGGACACCAGACCAGACCTGAACCCAGATCATACGCCATTGTTACACCAAGTGGTGCATGTTTTCACAGGAACAGATGTCACCTGAGACATGACAGGACTGTTACAACAGCCGCTGAAGCAGCAAATGGTGAACAGGTGATAGAGACTGGTGACACTTCAGAACTGAGTGTGGAGATGCCTGAGATGGAATCTATTCAACTTCCGGACTCGGTAGAAGGCAAAGAACCAAGTTTGCTACCAGAGTCTCCTACTGGTGTACAGAGGCTAACTCAAAGAGGAAGGAGAGTGAAGATGCCTGTCAAGTATAATGACTATGTTTTAGGTTAGTGGTACACACCTGAATTCATCAAGGGTACGTGTTGGAAACTTTCCTTTGGACATTTTGAAAGATGCAATACAGGTGTTAAAGAGACTCTAAAGTGGACATTTGAAATGTCAATTGTTTGTGGGCAATTCAGTTAAAAAAAGGTGATGTAATACATGCTGTTGTCTCTTAAAGACTCCATCAGTATGGGTCATGCACTTAGAAAATAGAGTGCATGTGTAACCAGTTTGAGCCAGTGTGGTCAAGACTCCAGTGTGTCTGCTGAGCTTACTGAGTTATATTATTCAGTTGGAAAATAAACATAAGATATGTGTTTTACTTAAATGAGTCTTGGAATCTGTTATGTGATCCTGCTCCTGTTTGGTATAGTGGTCTCCAGTTCAACTCTGCAGAAACTAATGAAAAGAAACAAAGGTATACAACGGGGACTTGATAGAAACGTTCAAGTACCTCAAGGAAATAACAAATTCCAAGAGGGTAGCATCTTTCAGAAAAGAGATGTGCAAGAACAAGGGGGCATAATTTGAAGATAGAGGGGGGATGGCTCAGAGGTAGTGTTAGAAAGTATTTTTTCATGGAAGGGTTATGGATGCATGTAACAGCCTTCCTGAGGAGGTTATGGAGTCAAGAACAGTGGGAGAATTCAAGAATGCATCGGACAGACATAAAGCAATTCTGGGGGGAGGGGGGAGGAGGAAGTAAGCTGTTGGTTAACTAGAATCTGCAGCTTATCCATTAGGTAGGGAAATGGGCAGACTAGGTGGGCCAAGCGGTCCTTATCTGCCATCAGATTCTATGTTTCTATGTAGAGCATGCAGAGTGCAAAAGAACTCACTGAACCCCATTTGGTTGTTGCCATGACAACCATCATGGAAACAATCTTGTCATCGTTCTTGTGCTATGCTCTTGACCCGAATATCCCCTCTGTGAGGATATGTTTAGTCAGTCAGTGTTGCCGTGGTAACATTGTGATTTTAATTTTTTTACAGCTCAAGATTGGCATCTAAGCCATTAACCCCACACATTCACACTAAACTGGTATGTTTTTTTTTTTCATTTTCCTTGTCAGACAAACTTGCTGGCTAGCCAATGCTGACATCTGCATGATGTCAGAATCTGACATACTGTTTTGCAACTACGCAGATATTCTTGATGTGCTCTACAGCTCTGCAGAAGCACATATGTCTTTGAACATCTGCAAGCTGAGCTGGAACATAAACAGACTGTGGATGGACAGATGACCAGATGGTGGAAGGACTGTTTGAATATAAAATCAGGTACAATTAATAAAAAAATGAAAGCAGACTGGTTTGAAGAGTGTTTTTTTCACATTGCTAAAAAAATAAAGTACTTACAGGGTTGCAAATAATTTAATCACACCATTGGGGCATGGCACTCCAGCTCACTTTATGCCACATTACCTCACAAGGATGTGATTTACATATGGTTAATGCAACCCTGGTCATTCCTTATTGCTTAAATATTTCAAGCCTGCCACAGTAGCTTTTGTTCAGAATCAGCGATGACCATATTTGATCTCCCAAGACTCTGTTCAATTATGAAGACTTGTGCAGAAAAGCAGGACTTCACTGAAAAAGCTATCCTTCATTTTTTGACAACCCTAAGGTAAGTAAATCTTAAATAAAGCCAGTCTTCTAAGATACAACCTTGTGTAATTGTCCTTGTGATTCTCATTTTTGTATAAATAATTTGGAACATCTTGCAAAACTGACAGCTTGCACTTGCATGTTGCTTTAAAAATCTACTCAGCAAAGACTTAATTTCTACGAACATACGAACATACGAAATTTGCCAGCAGATAAAGGCCTAGAGGTCTATCAAGTCTGCTCGAATGTGCAGCTAGCACCCCTTATTCTGCAGCTGCCCCTCCCTTCCACCCTTCCCCTTCATTAACCCTCCCCCTTGTCCTGTCCCATCCTCGTTTGAAGCAGTCCACTGTTCTACTGCATACCACTTCTGCAGGTAATGCATTCCACCCAGCCACCACCCTCTCTGTAAAAAAGTGTCTCCTCATCTCCCTCCTGAACCTTCCTCGCTCCAGTCTCATATCATGGCCCCTGGTGGCCCTCCCTCCCTTACTTTGAACAGCCCCTCTGTACCTGTCTTGTTTATTCCTTTCATGTATTTAAAGGTTTCAATCATGTCCCCTGTCTCCTCTCCTCCAGTGAGTACATGTTCAACTCCTTCAACCTCCTCTCATATGATAAGTCCCCCAGACCCTTGATCATCTTTTGTCGCCTTCCTGCACTCCTCTCCAGTAACTTAATGTCCCTTTTCAGATACGGACGCCAGAACTGCACGCAGTACTCCAGGTGTGGTCTAACTAATGACCTATACAGTGGCAGAATCACCTCCTCCCTCCTTGAGGATATACCCCTTGCAATACAACCCAGCATTTTGTTGGCCTTTGCAGCTGCCTTCCTACACTGTGCCGAGTTGTTCATTGACCCTGTGATGAGCACACCCAGATCCTTCTCCTCCTCTGTCTGGGCTAGCTGCACTCCCTAGCTGGTAAGTCCTCCTTGGGTTCTTCATCCCAAAATGCATCACCTTGCACTTTTTGGCATTAAAGCCCAGTTGCCAGGTGTCTGACCAGGTTTCAAGCTTTGCCAGATCATCCTGCAACCCCTGCCATCCCCTAGGTCATCCACCACCGCCCAACCTTGGTATCATCAGCAAACAGACTGATCTTGCTCTTGATGTCCCATGATATGTCTGCAATGAATATCCCAAACAACACTGGTCCCAACACCGAGCCCTGTGGGACACCACTCGTCACTGCCCTTGGGTGTGAGAGCCCCACCCACCACCACCCTCTGTTGCCTTCCCTGCAGCCAGTTTCCTACCCATCTCACCAGCATTGCACCTGCCCCTGTGCCTACTAACTTCCTTCCCAGCCTTCCATGTGGCACTGAGTCGAATGCCTTACTGAAGTCCAGATACAGGGACATCCACTGCATGTCCCCCTGCCCAGTTGCCTAGTTACCCAGTCATAGAACCCCACCAGGTTGGTTTGGCAGGATCGCCACGTATGAAGCCATGCTGTCTGCTGTCCTGTAGTCCTTTGGCCTCTAAGAGGCCACCACTCTCCTTCAGGATAGTCTCCATTAGCTTACCCACGATGGATGTGAGGCTCACTGGTCTGTAGTTTCCCGGTTCATCCTTGGGGCCACTCTTGTGGAGGGGCACCACATGAGCCATCCTCCAGTCCTGAGGTACACACCCCGAATGTAGTGAGGCATTAAATAGGTCTGCCATTTCTCATGATTCTTTTGTTTTTTTTGCAGGATGAGATACTGCAAGAGAGAAGCACTTCCTAGTTTCCTAACAGTCCTGGCAGTTACAGCTTCTCTGTGAGACCAGTGAGAAAAGATATGCAGAGTCTTTTCAGGTATTTGTTGTCTACAGTTTTGTAAAAAGTTTAACTCAGAAAGGTGCCTTTTTAATCTAGAATAGTTCTAGAGAGTCTCTTAGCTTAAATACAGTGCAGTTTTGCAAAGTTTTCAAATTCTGTGGTGGATCAGATTGCAATTGAATCTTGACTTGCTGCATATGTTTAATTAGTGCTTTGTTTTTACTGCATTTTTAAAGTTTTGTCATAAAGAAACTGGACTTTTAGACTATGAAATGTGTGAGTTGCAGTTATTTGAATGTATGTGTTTTTGTGTGTGATAGAAGAAGGCTTTCTCCTCCTGGCTTTGAATTCAAATGTAGTATTTGTAATGCTGTTGTGTTTATATATTGTAGTATGTTGCAAGCCAGTGAATGTTACTAGGCAATTTACTTCTCAACCCTGTGCCATTTAAGCTGAAGAAATAGGTTTTTTTTTTATTGGAATAAGGGGTATAAAAAAATCAGAAACAGCTGGTTTCACAAAATATTTAATATTAGCTGAAGAAACTGTTGTAGCATAGTATTTTGTGAAAGAAAACTAAACTATGTCACTAATATCTGACATAGATTGTATGTTTTTATACACTGTGAATTTTATAGTTTTCTTGGAGTGACTGCAGTTTGTGACCCAGGTATCACAGCGGATGGAAATAGTATGGGGGATGGGAATGCCATGACTCTGCCTATCCACTACATTTTTTCAAAGTAAATTTCTACAGGAAAGGGGCGGGGCTTTCTACTGCATTCGTGGGGACACACTGTGCAGTACGGGTGCCAGGAGAACTCGGTCTAACACGGCTGTGGAGATGATCAGAAGGCTTTGCCAGTCACTGGCTCTCGGTGCTGGGTCGAGAGGGCCAGTGGGGTGATTGGGCACTACCGGCCAGAGTGGGGGTCCACCAGACCACCAGGGACAGGGTTTGTCTGCTATTGGCAGGTAGAGGTTAGGGAGGGGGAACCACTGGACCACCAGGGAATTCTTTCATTTTCCAAACAAGGATGGGGATCAGGGCTGGTGAGAGAGTGCTGGACCGCCAAGGTGTGTACTGTTTTTAAACAAGAATGGGAACTGGCATGGGAGGGGGACATGGTCCAGCACACTGAGCCACTGCGGTAGCATGTAGTGGAGTCCATAATGGGCATACAAATGACCTTGTAGTGCAGCGGGTTCATCTGCATCTTTGTTTGAATATTCACCCATAGGGTGCAGAACTAACCAGTGTGTGCTTGCATTACCCTATGGTTGGTCTTTAGCCTGAACCCTTGTAGTGCAGCACAAAGCATGGTGAACACTGGCTGGATGCCATGCTACCATAGCTGATATTCAAATGAATAGTGCAGTCAGTTCAGATTGTGCTATTCATTTCAATATGGTGCTGGAGCCAGTTGTCCCCATTTTTGTGTTGGCACGCTTGTGCAGCCAACATCTTACGGTAGTGCAGATTTGGAGGTGTGGTCACTGTTGGGCAAATACAGAGCATGCATTAGTAGGTGCGTCCCTCATTCCCCAATCAGCCTGCGTGCGGTGCCACACCGTGCATACCTAATGGAGCGAGGAGATCAAATGAAATGTCCGCTGCAATGTAAGCTGAGCTTGTCACATGCAGCGGACCTCCCGACGTGCTTTTCCTGGTGGTGAAAAAAGAAAATTAACATGGCGGCATACTGCCGACTTCGGGGGTGCCCAATCCCCCAATCGGCATACTCTGGCCCAATGTATATGCCGATGGGGGAGCCCACTCCCCGCCGGCATAATGCATTCCCCATTTGTTATGTGCGAGGAGGTGCCCAATCCTCCTCGGCTCTTGCCACTTTGGTTGCATGCTGTGAGTTGCCCAATCCCCGTTGGCTACGAATCCCCAAGAAAACACCTTAGGTGGCACGCTGGAGCCTACCCCAGCGTGCCAAGCTCCAAAAAAAAAAAAGTCCCCGATGTTTGTTTATTTTTTAACCTGTAAAGAAAACTGTCCCTCTCTGTCTCCCTGCCCGCCTCCCCAACTCGTACCCACCACACCCTGCCTCCCACCCCCCTCACCCCTACCTACCTCCAGTTCCGCGCGACAACCTGCGGTGGACCAGGAACACGTTGCACTCTTCAAAGCTGACCGCGAACTGAGGAAATGCCGGTAAGCTGTATAATGGCATAAATAGGTTTTTTTCAACTTTGATGCATATCTCAGGCATGTTTTGGAATTTTGGCACCAAATTTTCAACATGGGTTTTTGGACCCCTCCTCATGAATTTTGGCACTGTCATGGCATTAACCGGCCCCGAAAGGTGATTTTGCGGTCACTGCGCGGACTCACCTTTCGGGACCAATTAGTGAAATGACAGTGCCACTGTTCATGGGGGGGACTCTAAAAAAGCCTATGTTGCAAATTTGGTGGGGAAAAATCTAAAAAATGGCTGTTTTACAAACGTGCGTTGCGCTGTTTCCACACATGCTTGTAACTTCATGAATTTATAATATTTTCACTCCAGATTTTCAAAATTGGTATTTTTCCACACCTCCTAATGAACAGTACAGCTGTCATTTTACATATCTTAGCCAAAATGTGTTTTCGCATGTCCGGCGCAGAATAGCGCAGTCGCTGTCACTTTTCGGGACAGTTTGAGGAAATTACAGTGACACTGTTCATGAGCAGAGGTCCTAAAATACCGATGTTGAAATTTTGGTGCCGAAAGTCCATAAAATGACTGTGTTGCAAGCGTGCATTGCACAGTTTCCACAAACCCTTGTAACTTTGCAAATTTGCAATATTTCCATGCCAGATTTTCAATACTGGCATTTTTTCACACCTCCTTATGAACAGTACAGCTGTCATTTTTCACATCCTGCCCAAAATGAGTTTCCGCACCTGGCGGTCACAATGGCATGGTCACTATGGGAAATCAACTTTTGGGACAGATTAACAAAATCACAGCGCCACTGTTCATAAGGGAGGTCCCAAATGCCTATGTTACAAATGTGGCTAACAAACTCCCAAAAGTAATTGGGTTACAGACGTGTGTTGTGCAGTTTGTATGCATGCTCATTGCTTCACCAATATTTCATATTGTCACTCCAGATTTTCAGCGTTGTCATTTTTTTACGCCTCCTCATGAACAATACAGTTGTCATTCTTCACATCCTGCCCAAAAATGTGTTTCTATCCCTCTGTCTCCAAATGGCACAGCCACTGTGCAAAACCACCTTTCAGCTAACAAAGTGATTGTGCTGCTTTTCATGAGGTGGCCTGACAAGCAGCCCATGTTGAAAATATGAAGTGAAACTACCACCACACGCCTACGGTGTTAGGGTTTCCAACTGTAGCACCCCAACCGGTACAGACTGACAGGCGTCAGGGGTGTCACTTGGGATCATCAGATGTAATGCTCACGCCATTCCACCCCCCACCCTGCAGCTACTGACAGGCATTGTGGTGTGCCTTGCACTGTTCGGCCACAAAGTTCACCCCACACTCCTATACTGCACCCACGTCAGCGTATTTCCTTGTGGAATGGGGTAAGTATAACGCCCAAAGACCCCAAGCCACACCCCGACACTTGTCAGTGTCTTCAGGGCAGGGTAAGATACAATGGCATGAGCATTATAGCTGACGACCCAAAGGCACATCCCAATGCCTGTCGCTCTCTACAGGGTGGGGGTGGGGTTGGCGTCACTTCAATACTTTACTGCCATTCCTATTATGCATCTCTAGCTGTGGCACTGCCAATGCCAGCGCGACAACATTCGGCATTGACAAATGCTTGTTTTATGTGGCATCCCCATGTGCACGCGCAGCTGGCTGGCTTTGCATATAGGGTCCATAATGCCTTATCTTATTAGATAAGTACAGTTTGATTTGAGTGTAACGGGTTATGTGGGTATATAATTACATAATGGCACTAATTTAAGGTTGGAAGGAACTCTAGGTTTTGAAAGACTTAGTGAAATAAGTGTTGCATTGCCCGCAATATTTAGTAGATTAACAGCATGGGGAAGTAAAAAAAAAATAAAAAAGAACTAGAGACAATAAAGTTAAAATACAATTGGTGAAAATGTAGTGTTTTTTAACTCTTATGATACAGTAGTTTCTCTTTAACTCTGTCTTTTGCACTAGAAATCTACTTTCTTTACTCCTATTTTGTATTACCATTTGTATCTCTCTGCTGCTCTTTCTACTCAAGCTAATATATGTTCTTCATTTTTAAGTTTGCTTGTACGCACGTGCAAGAAACATAGTGCCATCATCCGAGTTTTCGGAGGTGTGTCACCCCCTCTTCCAGTTAGTCAGTGTGTTGGCAGGCATGGCCGCAGTTCTCCAATGCCTGCTGGAGCTGTCATAGACAGCTCCAAAATGCAGTGGAGTACAGTTTAAAGGGGGAGCTATGCTTCAGTGAGCAGCGATAAGATATCGCCTGCTCATGCGCTCCCCTACACACACACACACACACACACACACACACCGCCGCATACTGCGTGCTGCCCCACACACACACTGTACAGCTGGGGTGCCTAATCCCTGTAGGCTGTGCTGCGCCCCCAAAAGCCTTCCACATGCCACGCTGGGTGCCCACCCCAGCGTGGCAACTCATCATATAGCCGGCCGAGGTGCCCAATCCTCGTCGGCTTCACTGTCCTCCCCCAGAGTACAGGGTGCCACACTGGGAGCCCACCCAGCGTGGCAATTGATGCTATTGCCGACGGGGGTGCCCAATCCCCATTGGCTCCACGCCCTCCCCAACCAGCCGTCCTTGTGCTACGCTGGGAGCCCACCCCAGCATGGCAAACATCCCATGTCGGAATTTAAAGAAAAAACCTGAAAAAAAAACTGTTCTTGACGCTTCTCCTGCTCCTCCTCCCACAACCCGTGACCCACCCACTGCTTCCTGCCTCCCCACACACTCCCCTCACTCCCATGCTTACCTCCAGACCTCGTGCAACGATCTTCGTGGACTGGGAACATGTCTGTACTCTTCAAAGCTGACCATGAACTGAGGAAATGCCGGTAAGCTGTATAATGGGATAGATAGGGCTTTTTCAACTTTGCTGCATATCTCAGGCATTTTTTGGAATTTTTGCACCAAATTTTCAACATGGGGTTTTTGGGACCCCTTCTCATGAATAATGTCACTGTGATGGCGTTATTCGGACCTGAAGGGTGATTTCGCAGTCACTGCGCAAAATCACCTTTCGGGACTGATTAATGAAATGACACTGCCAGTGTTCTTAAGGTGGGCCTCAGAAGCCTATTTTGAAAATTTGATGGAAAATTCCAAAAATGACTGTTTTCACAGTATCGTTGTGCAGTTCTATGCAATTCAGTAAGTTCAGCAATTTTAAATATTTTCACTCCAGATTTTCCAACATTGCCATTTTACCACACCTCCTTATAGAGCAGTATGGCTGTCATTTTTCATCTTGCCCAAAATGTGTTTCCTCCCATGTAGCGCACAATGGTGCAGTCGGTGTGCAGAAATCAATGTATAGGACAATTAAGAAAATCACAGTGACACTGTTCATGAGCAGAGGTCTTAAAATAGCTATGTTGAAAATTTGATAAATTCCTAAAATGACTGTTTTACGAGCGCGCGTTGCGCAGTTCCTACGCACGCTTGTAAGTTTGAGAATTTTCAATATTTTTACTCCAGATTTTCAACATTGCCATTTTATTACATTTCCTTATGAGCAGTACAGCTGTCATTTGTCACATCTTGTCCAAAATATGTTTCCAGCCATGTAGCACACAATGGCGCAGTCGGTGAGCGAAATCAATGTATGGGACACATTAAGAAAATCACAGTGACACTGTTCATGAGCAGAGGTCTTAAAATGGCTATGTTAAAAATTTGGTAAAAAAATTCCTAAAAATGACTGTTTTACGAGTGTGCGTTGCGCAGTTCCTATGCACACTTGTAAGTTTGGCGAATTTTCAATATTTTTATTCAGATTTTCAACATTGCCATTTTATTACACTTATGAAACAGTACAGCTGCCATTTTTCACATGTCGTCTAAAATGTGTTTTCAAGACATGTAGCGCACAATGGTGCAGTCGGTGTGGAAAGCAATGTTTGGGACAGATTAAGAAAATCACAGTTACACTGTTCATGAGCAGAAGGTCTTAAAATGGCTATGTTGAAAATTTGGTGACAAAAGTCCATAAAATGACTGTGTTACATAGTGAACATTGCGCGGTTCCCGCACCCTCGTAAGTTCATGACTTTGTAATATTTTCAGTCCAGATTTTCACCAGTGGCATTTTCCACACTTCCTTATGAACAGTAGACAGCTGTCATTTTCAGAACATGGCGAAATGTGTTTCACACTTTCAGCACAGAGATACGTGTCGCTGTGGGAAATCATTGTTCGGGACAGATAAAGAAAATCACAGTGACACTGTTCATGATCGGAGAGTCCCAAAATGCCTGTGTTGACAATCTGCTGTAAAAATCCCCAAACTAATTACATTACGATTGTCGTTGCACAGTTTCTATCTGCTACGTGACTTCACCAGTTGTTTTAATATTTTTACTGAGATTTGCAACATTGCCATTTTTACACCTCGCCATGAACAGTACAGCTGTCATTTTTACATCCTGTTCAGAATGTTTTGCACCTATGGTGCTGAATGCTGTAGTCGCTGTGCATAAGCAGCTTTTGACAACAAACTGATACTGCCACTGTTCATGAGGGAGGGTCACAAAAAACATGTTGAAAATTTGGAGTGAAATACCAACGAATGCCTGAGGTATGGGGTTTCCAACCATAACGCCCAACCCTGTAGAGAATGACAGGCATCGAGGATGTGACTTGGGATTCTTGCCTGTAGCGCTCATACCATTCCACACCCTGCAGTCAGTGAGAGGCATGGGGCATGCCTTGGACTCTTCATTCCAAAGTTCACCCATTCTCCTACCGCACCCTTCTTCACACTGTACTTCCTGATGGAATGGGGTGCACAAGAAGGCCAAAGACCTCAAGGGCACATCGCGACATTTGTCAGTGTCTGCACAGGGTGAGTGTGATAATAAGCGTGGCCGTTATGCCTAATGACCCAAGGCACACCCCAATGCCTGTCACTCTCTGCAGGGTGGTGGTGGGGTTGGCTTCAGTTCAATACTTCACTGCCATTCCTATTACGCAGCTCTGTGACTTCTACACTACCACTGCCAATGCCAGCAAGCAAACATTTGGCATTAACAAATGCTTGTTACCTTTATGTTAACAGATTGGACCAGATGTTGACTGTCTACCTTTCTGATAAGTATCTTATCTTATCTTGTTTAATTCTAACCCCTAATCTTTCCTCTAGAACCTCTGACAGTTTTGTCTCCAAATCCTTCACTGTGCTTTCCTTTTAGATACTACCAGAATACCCCAAACCTAAGCCAATCCAACCCTGGTCACTGTGATTCAAACAGAGCAGGTAAGTCATACTTAATTTAGGGGTCAAAATTTGGTTTTGCAGCCACTAGCCAGCAGGTATAGTGACTGGGAAAATTGATTTTCTTGTTTGCTAACCAGGCAAAAATTCCCACAGACTTCTTCACTGACTCTGCTAGTGTACTTACTGAAGTGTTACCTTCTCCAGTACAAGTCCACAGGGCTAGCTAAAGGAAAATCTTACTAGCTAGATACAAAATCTGCTACAGTTAGCTAGTGGAACAGTGACAATTTTGATGCCAGTGAAGGAGGTAGAGCTAGTGTCATGTGCCAAGGAAGGAAGTGGGGCTATTGTCAGGGGCTGGGGGGGCTAGTGTCTGGAGAAGTGGGATGCTAGTATCTTGGGATTTGGAAGATGGGTCAGCTACGGTCAGGAGGTGTAGAAGGAGGGAAGGAGCTAGTTTCAGAGCAGAGGGAGAGTGTAGAGGAGGGTGTATGTGTGCCTCAGGTGTCTGAGGAGGTGGTGTCCAGAGGGGGCCTTGCAGGGCAGGTGGGTAACAAGTGTATGTATGATTCACGGATGGGTGAGGAGGAAGGGGTGTGGTTTCTGGGAGTTAGGGGAGCCCAGGAGGGAGGGAGGGAGGTGATATCTATGGGTTTAGAAAAGTGGGATGCCAAGAGAGGGAAGGGTGTTCAAAGAGACTGTAGTGAAAGAGAAGGAGGGGTGGTGTGCGGAGGTTGATTCGGGAAGTAGAGGCAGGGGGTTGCTGTCTGGGGTGATGGAGGGAGCCAGAGTAGTGTTGGGACTGTGTAAGGTGTACAGTCAAGGTGGCTACTATCATGGGGGGCTGTAAGGAAAACATGCTAGTGTCAGGTGCTGTGGAGGGAGGGGGCTAGTATCATGGAGGCTGTGGAGGGAGGTGGCTGGTGTTGGGTGCTGTGGGCAGTGGTGGCTGGTGTTGGGTGCTGTGGACACAGGTGGCTGGTGTTGGGTGCTGTTGATGAAGGTGAGCTGGTGTAGGGTACTGAGGAGTCAGGTGTGCTAGTGTCGGATGCTGTAGAGGGAGGGGGCTAGTGTCTGGAGCCATGGAGGGAGGAGCCTAGTATTGGATACTGTGGAGGCAGGTGGCATAGTTTCGGATGCTTTGTAGGGAGGGGCTCATGTTGGGTACATAACACTGTGGGGATGATTAAACACTAAAAGCATGAGTGAATTAAGTTTTCAGACCCTGCTTAAAAGCCTCCACCCCTGGGATGCAATGTACCACCTCTTGGTCATGTGGTGTTGGGCCCACTTCCCTCACTGTGCCCCTCACTATGGAGTCCCTTGAAAGGAATACACAAGGTGAACTACTAGGACCTGTTTAGCCTGAGCAACACTTGAAGGACATGGGGAATATTTATTTATTTTGGCCTGGTAATGAGAGCTATTTTCAGACTTGAACCTACCTGGCATTTGTTGGAGGTCTCCTGACCAGACCCGACTTTGCTTATGAGATTTAATAGAAGGCTGCAGGCACATACCGAGAATAATGAACCCACTACCATGCAGAACAAGCCACATTGACTGAGGTTAGTGACATAATGGGCATGAGAGCAAAGCTCAAGCACCCTCAAGATGTCACTAACCTCACAAATCGTGAGTTACCAGAACATTCTGCAGTGAGGTGGGTTCATTATAAATAATGTTATGAGCAGGGAGTTTCCAAAACACACAAGTGACAGGCAAACCCCCTCATAAGTGCTGAGCTTGAAACAGCACCCGGTACTGTTTTATTACTGGGCGCTATTTTGAAATTGATGCTTGTGAAGGGGTTTTCCTGTCCTAATCAGATTGTACTCCAGGCCCTACGTCTGGTTGCTGGAGCGTGATATGACTATGCAGCTGTTCAGAAATAATTCATGTTCTAAATGGTGAATTATTTTTCTGAGCATTCAAAAAAGTGGATTGCTGGGTTTAGAAACCACTGAAAGGTAGCTTTGTACTGATATTCATGATGGCCCAATTGCAACCCTCCCCCCACAACAACACAGAGCATGGCCACCTGCTCTATCTGTCAGCTGCACAATACAGCAGGAAAACACCGAGTGAGAGGGAGTGCCTAGAGTGACAAATCTCATTGATAATGTTAGGAAAGATTAATTTCTGCATTTCATGAATGACATTTAGAAAATGTGTCTCATAAAACCTGCACGCTGATTGGTTAAGGCCCCCTGCCACAGGTGTTATTTTTTAACAACGTCTGATAAAAAAAAACAAGTCCCAATTCAGGGTGCCCCATTACTTACGATATTATCTAGCACTCCAAATTGTCACACTGAGCAGCTGCCATTGTTTTGCCTCACTTACTGACTCACCAGCCCCCACCAGGACACCACTCTCTACAAAAAGTCATTAACTCCCAGCACAATGCTGCTTCTGTTCCTCCACAACTCCTCACAGAAAAAAAGAAATACATCCTGATTTGCACACTCACTTTTTTTCCTGATGTTGGCTCGCTCGACCTCCCTGAAAGTGAAAATGCCTGACCTTCCTTCCATTCCCGCTCATGTTACATTTTTATCGCCAGCACAGCGCTACAATAAATTAACCTTGTGCACCCCTCAACGAATAAAACACATTGTTTCTCTCTACAGTTTACTTTCCTGTAATGCTGCCGGCTCCCTCGATCTTTATCCAGGTAATGTTTCCGACTGTCCTTCTAAGTCACGCACACTCGCATGCCTGTCCAGTTTCACCCAAAAAGAAGTCACACAGGATCACCACAGAAGTAAATGTCCTTGTTTTTTTTTCTTCTTTGGGACTTAATACAAACAGATTAACACACAGCTCATGATACAACACTCATGCTCTTGTTTTACTGCAGGAGGTGGACACTAGACAGAATGAGTCAGTTACGGGGGAGCAACAGTAAATGGAACAGCACACAAACACAGGGACTACTTTACAAAAAAAAAACTGGTCACACTTTTTGAGTTTTCAGAGGCAGTTCCTCTAATATTTGATTACTTAAAATTTACACACATGTCCATTTTCTAAGTATGATAATACCTTCCAGGGTGGGCGTTATATGATATAACGGACCTTCCAAGGGCTATAAGGCCCTCTGCCTGTGGTGTCGGGCCTCATTATGCCCCTGGGAGGTCCATTATATCCCAATAATGCCCACCCTTTTGGGTATTACTACTTACATACCGCTCTGCCTCCCCCCCATTACAGTGGTAGCATTCTGGCGCTGACAAACTCTGTTTGTTGGAGGGTCATTGGGGGATCAAAGAGGCTCAGACATCCAAAGGACTGCTCTCCTCCCAGGGGAGGGATTGCAGAGCCTTGCTTGGGATAGAAGGGGGGGAAGCTGCAGTGGAACAGAGGCAAGGCCATGGGACCTAGTGAGCCATATTAGTCCAAGGCAGGGAGGTCTGGAGTAGTTAAGGGGTATGGCCATGGGAACAGAACTGGGGTGGGCCAGAGCAACCCAGACCTGGGGTTGTCCTGGGGCAGGGCTATGGGAGCCAGGGAGCAAAGTAGACCAGGGAAGTCGGAGGCAGAGGGAGCAGGTTTGGACTATGGATAGAACCAGGGCAGACGGTGGCTAGTGCAAGGTGGAATGTAGTGGTCTAGGGGCAGGGCCATGGGAACTGGGGGCCAACCAGGACATCCTAGGGATGATGCAGGGTGGAGCTGGGATAGATGGGGGCCAATGGGTGGACTAGGGTTGAGGGAGGATGGGTGTTGGCTCGGGCATAGCAGAGGAGCTGGGGTGGTCCACAGGCAGGAGCAAAGGAACTGGGGTGACCCAAGAGGACAGCGTGGGCCAGGGGAGGCTGGTGCTTGAATGGGGCAGGGCCATGCTAGCCTGGAGGGGACAGGTAAGCCTGGGACAAAAGGAGCTGGTGTGGTCCAGATGAAGGTCCATTGGAATGCTGAGCACCAAGGTTGGCCAGGGTAGCCTGGTGCTAAGGCAGGGGGAAGCTTGTGTTGTCCTGGGGCAGGTCTATGGGAGCTTTAGGTGAGGCAGGTTGGCCTGGGTTGCTGGTAGCAGGGTAAGCTGATACCTTTGGATGGGATTGGAAGTGGGGTGGTGGGAGCCACTATCCACCCACATAATGGTTGTATTTATTTACAGATTCTTTTAACGGTAATGGGGGGAAGAGGAGGGCGGGGCAGCTGCAGTATAAGGGTGCTAGCTGCACATTTGAGCAGACTAACTTAATAGACCATAAGGCCTGTTTCAGTTGGCAGATTTCGTATACAGTACCACCTAGTCTTCTTCCATACTTTCTAGTTTCTGAGAAATTAAGGCACGCATTGGTCATGTTTCTTTGTTGTAAAGTCTACTTTGAGCAAACTGATTTCAAATATATCTCTCTCTATCTCTGTCTCCTGGATTTCAGCAGGACAGACTTCATTAAGATGAAGGACTAATTCAAGAAGGCTATGCAGGGATACGATGACATAAGGTGAGTAGTGGAACAGTGGGATAAGATAAGGGAAGCCCTGCACCTGGTAACAAACCATTGTGCCAGGCCCTGCAGCAAGAGCAAAAGAAAGAGGAAACCACTGTGGTTCTCGAGGGGAGTAGCAGAGCTAGCAAGAGGAAAAAAGATGGCATTTTTGAGGTACATGGCAACACAAACCAAGGAGGACAGGCAAGAATACTTGGAAAAATGAAAGGAAGCGAAGAAGGCAATAAGGACAACGAAGGCCAAAACCGAAGAAAAGCTAGCTAAATCGATGAAGGAAGGAGGGAAAGCATTCTTTGGTTATATTAGCGAGGGAAGGAAGACAGGGGAGAGATTGTGAGACTTGGGGCAGAGGGAGGCAGGGTAGTGGAAAAACACATTGACAATGTGGTACCAGGGGGCTTTATAACTTAAGTGGGCAAGGTACCTGTTTAGGGGATTTCGCTGGTGCAGCTGAGTGTCTCAGTGAGTGTGTGCTGGGGTAGCTGATTGTCTGTCTCTAGTACTCAGGAGGGACCCATCCTCCCCTACCCAACCCTAGTGCATTACATCCTTTATACTGGTAGCATGTGACATCATATGGTGACTGATGTCTGCATACACACACTGTTAGCTAGACTGGACACACACTGGACTGTATGTGTTTGTGAGACTTGGGAACGCTATTGGTGGGTTTGTGATTGGGTTTGTAAACAACTGCAGTCAGTGTAGAAAGACTGCATTCCACTGTCCTGTATAAGTAGTGTGAACCATGGGTAGGATTGTGGGGTGCAGTGGTTTTGGGGCAGCAGTGTGGATGAACATACTGTGGAGGTTGGGAGGGTGCCCAATATGCCACAGGTTAAGGAGGCTCAAGGAAGAGGTTCAGTGGCTTGGCAGGGATCTGGGGAGGTTGAGGGGTGAGGGGAAGGTTGCATTGGTAGAAGGGCTAACATCTGAGAGTATCAGGGGGAACCACAGAGAAGGAACAGTGGGTTGAGGGAGGGGGCAAACTAGACAGGAAGCCAGTTGATGAAGGGTGGAGTCTTGTATAGCCTAGCAAAAGAGGAGCAGCAGTAGACAGGAGGGAGAAGAAAACACATAGTAAGGCAAAGAGAGTAGGGAACATGTTTGCTGTACTACCGACACATAAGGAAGAGGATGCAGGAGGAGACTGCACAAGGGATAGTACTCATGAAGAGGAGGGGTGAGGGGCATTGCTAGTGGAGAGATTAAGCATGGTGTGGTGGGGGGGGATAATACTCAGAGAGGAGAGGAGGGAGGAGGTTGCACCAAACAGGAGGAGGAGGGGGAGGGGTCTCAATTGAGAGGGGCGGGGAAGACATTGGGGCAAAATAGTAAAAGCACCATCTTGAGTGGCCCCAGGAATGAGAATCTGGGTGGGGGGGTGGCGTGGGGCACAAGGAAAGAAGGGGTGTACTGGTGTTGGGAACTCCATACTCAAGGTGATCAGATGGGGCAGCAAGGGGGGAGAGGCACAGTCAGATATGGGTGGAGTCCATACCGGGATTAAAGGCAAACAAGGCAGGACAGGCAATTCTAAGGTGTGCTAGGAGGGGTAGAAGGAAACTGCAAATTGTAGTAAATGTGGGGACAAATTACCTAGTGAGGTAAACAGTTGAGGTAACAAGGGAGAGGTCTGAGGAAGTGGGAAGCTTGTGTGAGGAGACTGGGGAGTCTGTGGCCTTCTCAGAGGTGCTCCCAGTACCCTGCGCAAGCATAGTGAGAAAAGAGAGGATTAGGGAATTGAATGCATGGTTGGTGGAATGGTGTCGAACTAAGGGGTATGGGGTTTTGGGTGGCTGGGGCAGTACCTGGGATAATAACAATCTGTCTGCAAGAGATAGGATGCACCTGAGTGAGTAGGGGAAGGAGGTATTAAAGCAAAGACTGGAGAGGTATATTATGATAAAGGTGGATTTAAACTAGGGGGGTGGCAAGTGGACAGCAGGTAGGCAGGAATCCGATAGAGTGGAGTCACAGCCTACCACCTCAAGCTAGCAGGGAAGAACTCAGGGCAGCCAAAAAGGGAGGGAGCGAGTAAAAGGGAAGAGATAGAAGGCGACGAAGGGAAAGGGGCACGATGGAGGGTGGTCTTGTTGAATGCGAGAAGCTTAGGCAAAAAGTCAGCTGAGCTACAGGCACTCTTGGCAGTGTGGGGGGGGGTGGATATTGCAACTGTGACAGAAATGTGGGCAAATGAGCAACGGGACTGGGATCTGGCAATCCCAGGGTACAAATAATACAGGAAGGACTGTAAGGGGGTGGGGTGGGGTGGCAGTCTATGTGAGGGACAGGATCAAATACACAAGGGACGAGGGGGAAGAAAGGAGAACAGAGGCAATCTGGCTGCAGCTCCTAGACTCAAGGGGTAGGAAACTGAGGATTGGGGCGGTATACAAGCCACTGTCCCAGTCTGAAGAGCTTGACCAGGAATTAGTAGGACAAATCAGAAAGGTCTCCTGATGCAGTTGGTCAGTGTACCTACTGTGCTAAAGAACGCTTTAGATCTGGTATTGACTAATGGGGAGGCAGTAAGGAAAATAAGGGCGGAGGACCCACTAGCCGACAGCGATCACCAAATGGTGTGGTTTAATATCACGATGTGTGTGGAGCCAGAGAAATCAGTAATCCAGGTGGTAAACTTCAGGGGGGTGGACTTTGTGAGGATGTGGTGTACTGAAAGGAAACTGGAAGGCATAAGGCAGGAGATGGACACAGTAGAAATGGGATATTATTAAATGGGGGATTACAGAGGCAAGGAAGTCTGCACCAAGACACAGATAGAGGAGCAGAGCAAGGAAACCATGTTGGTTGAACAGTGAGGTAGTGGAGCAGTGAGGGCAATGAGAGGCATCAGAGGTATAAAAGATGGGGATGGGGAAGGAAGGAAGGAAGGGACAGGAGGAGTATGCAAGATGGTCAGGAGGTGACCAGAAAAGTGAGAGATGCCAGAGCCCAGAGGGGCTGAGATTAGTGCAGGAGGTGCTGTGAGGGTGGGGGACTTTTCAGACTCGTCAGGAGAAAGAGTGAAGGAGACAATAGTGAGGATAAAAAGGGTGGGGAGGGACAGAAAGGTGAGGAACATGCAGAATCACCGAATGAATACATTTGCTCAGTGTTCATGGAAGAAAGGGAGAGCGCTTAGCACCATGATCTGGGAGGTGGAGACGGGGGGAGAGGAGTTGTTTACAGATGGAAGACTTAAGGGAGGTAGCTGCCTAGAGGGACTGAGGCAGACAAGGCACCAGGACCAGATGGTATCCACCCCAGGGTGCTGAGAGAGATGGTGGAGGAGTTGGCGGAGTTGGGATGTGTGTCACTAAACTGGAGGATGGCGCATGTAGTGTCATTACACAAGAGCAGACCAAGGGATGAACGGGGTGATTATAGCCCAGTAAGTCTCACCTCCATAGTGTGCAAACTGTTGGAAATGATACAGAAGTAAAGACTGGTGTTGTACCTGGAGGACAATGGCCTCTAGGATGTGAGGCAGCATGGGTTCATTTCGGGGAAGTCTTGTCAAACCGACCTGATACAATATTATGACTAGGTGACAAGTGAGCTGGATAAGGGTCATGCGGGGGATGTTCTTTACTTGGACTTCAGCAAGGCCTTCGATTCAGTGCCTTATGGGTGGCTTGGGGGGAAGCTGACTTCTGTATGGGTAGGGGCCAAAATGACAAACCGGATTACAAGCTGGCTGAGTTGGAGGCTGCAACGGGTGGTGATGAGAGGGGAGCTCTCAACTCCAAAGCTAGTGACGAGCGTGGTGCTACAGCGCTCTGGGTTGGGACCAGTATTATTTGGGATCTTCATATCAGACATTGTGCATGGGGTGGTGAGCAAGGTAAGTCTGTTTGCAGACGACACCAAAATGGGAGCAGTGGTGGATGGAGAGGAGAGATGGAAGCAGCTGCAGGGGAACCTAAGCAAGCTAGAGGAGTGGTCAGAGAAATGGCAGCTGCGGTTCAGTGCAAAGAAGTGTAAGATTATGCACTTCAGGGTGAAGAACCCAAAGAGAGAATACTGGCCTAGAGGGGTTAAGCTGAGGATCACTGAGGAAGAGCAGGACCTAGGGGTAATCTTAACAGGGACCATGAACAAGACTTCCCAGTGCAGGAGAGTGGCAAAAGTGAACAAAATGCTGGGGTGTATAGCCAGGATGTTTTTGTCCAGGCAAAGAGAGGTGATCTTGCCCATCTACAGGTTGCTGGTAAGGCCGCACTTGGAGTATTGTGTGTAGTTTAGGAGGTCATACTTGAAGCGTGATATTAGGCTACTGGAGGGGGGTGCAGAGGAGGACATTGAAGATATGTGGAATGGAGGGGAGAGACTATGAGAGCAGGCTGGGAGACCTGAAAATGTACACTCTGGAGGATAGAAGGGACAGGGGGACATGATAGAGACATTCTAGTATCTGAGGGGAACTAATAAGGATGGGGAAGATGGGGTCTTTAAGCTAAGGAGGGACACCAGAGGGCATGGGCTAAGAATAGAGTGGGGAAGATTTAGGAGGGAAATGAGGAGACACTAGTTCACAGAGAGGGTGATAACAAAAATGGAACATACTATCAGAATGGGTATTATCATGTAAATCTGTGAACAGCTTTAAAAGTGCATGGGACAGGGAACAGGGGACAGTGAGGGTGGGCAGCAGCTGTGGGATGAGAAAAGGAAGGGGGCGGGGCAGCTGCAAACTAGAAGTGCTAGCTGCACACTCGAGCAGACTTAGATAGACCAGGTAGTCTGTTTCTGCTAGCACGTTCATATGATCCTATAATGTGACCATCCTCAACAAATACTGCTCTGTATTCACAGAAGAAGACAATGGGGATGGTCCCCCATTAATTGAGAAGGGCAAACGGGTAGGAGGGGTGGACATTAGACCTTTTTCAGAGGACAGAGTAAAAAGAGCACCAGAACAGCTTAGGGTGGATAAAGCTATGAGGCCCGATGGGATACTCCCGAGGATCCTAAAGGAGCTCTGGGGGGAACTGGCTAAACATTTGGCTAATCTGTTCAGTGGATTACTAGAAACAGTCGTGGTTCTGGACAGGCATGGTTCTGGTGGAGGGCACAAGTGGTAACCCTGCAAAAAAGTGGTAGCAAGGAGGAGGCAGGAAGTTACCGCCCGGTCAGTTTGACTTTGCTAATAGGTAAAATGATAGAAACCCTACCTAAGAAAAGATTGGTGGACTACCTAAAGACAAGGGGGCTGCTGGACCTAAGGCAGGGAGGTCATGCCAGACCAACTTGATTTCTTTGAGTGGGTGACAAAGGAAACAGACTAGGGCAGAGCGGTAGATGTGACCTATCTGGACTTCAGGAAGGCCTTCGACACAGTCCCACACAGCAGACTAATCCACAAGCTGTCAAATCTGGGGGTGGGGACAGAGGCAGTCACGTGGGTTAGAAACTGGTTGAGTAACAGAACACAAAGAGTAGTGGTAAATGGTATTAGCTCACAGGAGGGACAGGTAACAAGTGGCGTACCCCAGGGATCAGTGCTGGGCCAGTGCTCTTAAATGTCTTCATAAGCAATGTTGTAGAGGGTCTAGGGAGTCTAGAAGGGAGGGTTAGCCTGTTTGTGGATGATACACAGCTATGTAACAGGGTAGATTCACAGGAAGGTGTAGAAAAAATGAGGATGGATCTGAAGAGGCTAGAAAACTGGTCCAAGGAATGGCAGTTGGGTTTCAATGCAAAAAAGTGCAAGATTATGCACATAAGGAGGGGGAAACATAGAAACATAGACTTTGACGGCAGATAAGGACCACTTGGCCCACCCAGTCTGCCCATTTCCCTTCCTATTGGATAAGCTGCAGATTCTAGTTAACCAACAGCCTACTTCCTGCAACCCCCCACTACAATTGCCTTATGTCTGTCCCGTGCATGTTTGAATTCCCCCACTGTTTTAGACCCAACAACCTCCCCAGAAAGGCGATTCCATGCATCCACCACTCTCTCCGTGAAAAAATTTCCTCACATTACCCTGAGCGTTCCCCTCTATCTTTAAATTGTGCCCTTGTTCTTACATTCTTTTTCTGAAGATGCTACCCTCCTGGACTTTGTTGATTCCCTTGAGGTACTTGAAAGTTTCTATCATGTCTCCCTGTCCCTCCTTTCATCAAGGGTATACATATTAAGCTCTCTCAGTCTCTCTTCATATGGTTTCTGATGCAGACCCTGCACCATTTTAGTTGCCCTCCTCTGGACTGCTTCCATCCTGTCTATGTCCTTGCATAGATGGGGTCTCCAAAACTGCACACAGTATTCCAGATGGGGTCTCACCAACTGTCTGTACAGAGGGATAACCACTTCCCTTTTTCTACTTGTGATGCCCCTTCCTATGCATCCGGTATCCCCTGACTCTCCTTACTGACTTCTCACATTGCTTAGCAACGTTTAGGTCATCTGATATGACTACCCCAAGTCCCTTTCCATTTTGTTGTTGTTAGTACCTCCTGCTATTGTGTACTCTTCTCCTGGGTTTTGTTTCCCAGGTGCATTACTTTGCACTTCTTTGCATTGAATCTAAGTTGCCATATGTCTGACCATTCCTCCAACCTTCACAAGACCCTTCTCATCCTTTCTACCCCCTTGTGTATCAACTCTGTTACAGATCTTTGTGTCATCTGCAAAGAGGCATACCTTCCTCCAGACCCTCTACAATATCACCTATAAAGATGTTAAAGAGGACTGGACCCAGTACTGAGCTCTGAGGTACTCCACTAGCAACCCCCTTTCTTGGAATGTGTCCATTCACTATTACCTTCTGTGTCCTGTTGTGCAGCCAGTTTGCTACCAGGCTACCACCCTGGAACCCACTCCCAGGCTGGCTAACTTGATTATTAGTCTTTTATGAGGGACTCTGTCAAATGCCTTGCTAAAGTCTAGGTAGGCCATATCCACTGCCCTCCCTGGTCTATTACTTTGGTCACCCAGTCAAAGAAATCAATTAGATTCATCTGACATGACCTTCCTGCTGTAAATCCATGCTGCTTTGGGTCCTGTGCCCCGCTGGCCTCTAGGTAGTAACTCAACAATTATTTCTTTCAGAAGTGATTCCATCATTTTCCCCTACCACTGAGGTCAAACTTACAGATCTGTAGTTTCCTGCTTCTGCCTTGCTCCCACTTTTGTGAAGGGGAATCACATCTGCCGTCCTGCAGTCCTCAGGTACCACCCCATCCTCATATGATTTGTTAAAAAGTGTGGTCAGTGGTGTCACTAGGTCCTCCCTTAGTTCTTTTAGGATTCTGGGGTGAATCCCGTCAGGCCCCATTGCTTTGTCCACCTTGAGTTTTAGGAGTTCTTTCAGGACTCTTTCTTCTGTAAATGGACTGGTGTCAACCCCCCTACCCAGAGTGCTTCCATTGTCTAGTTTAGGTAACTCCTCCTCATCTTCTTTTGTGAATACTGAGCCAAAATATTCATTCAGTATCTCTGCCTTTTCACTGTCTCCCTCTACCCTCCTCCCCTCTCCTTTATTAATCTTCACTACTCCTCCCTTATCCTTTCTATGCTCCCTAATGTACCTATAAAAGGTTTTATCCCCCTTCTTTACTGAGTTGGCTATTTTTATCTCGGTTTGGGCCTTTGCTATTCTGACTGCCTTCCCCACTTCTTTCTGCTTTAATTGATACAGTTCCCTGTCGTGCTCCTTCTGTGATTCCTTATACTTTTTGAATCAGCCTTTTTCTCCTTAACCTTCCCTGCCACCTCTTTTGAGAACCATAGTGGTTTTTTACTCCGCTTTGTTTTCTTTATTTGTTTCACACAAAGGCTTGTTGCTTCTATGATAGCAGTTTTGATTTTTCTCCATTGTTCTTCCACCCCTCCTTTTTGGCCATTTGCTGGTGCATTCCTCAGGTATTCACCCATTTTGCCAAAGTTAGCCCTTCTAAAGTTCAGTATCCTTGTTTTTGTATGGCTTGTCTCCATGGTTGTGCTTATTGTGAAGCACTGCAGTGGTCACTTGTTCCCAGATGTCTACTGACTTCTAAATGTGTGATCCTCTCTCCATTTGAGAGTACCAGGTCTAGTGTGCTCCCTCCAGTGGGTTCCAACACCAGCTATCTAAGGCCTGCCCCTTCAGAGCATCGAGAATGACCCTGCTCTTGGATGTGGCTGCAGTACATGTGCAGTACATGGAATCCTATGGCTGAGTATGAACTAGATGGGGGTAACACTGGAGGCCACCACAGAGGAAAGGGATCTAGGGGTAATCCTAAAAGACAACCTCAAAATGGCTAAACAGTGCAACAGAGCAGTTGGAAAGAGTGACAGAAAGCTTGGGTGCATAGAGAGGGATATAACAAGTAGAAGGAAGGAAGTGGTGGTACCATTGTACTACTCCCTAGTATGGCCTCATCTGGAGTACTGTGTTCAGTTCTGGAGGCCCCATCTCCAAAAAGACAGACAGGATGGAGACTGTGCAGAGGAGGGCAACGCAAATGGTGTCGGGGATGCGGCCGGCATAAGTCGTATGAGGAGAGACTGAGCTCTAAGTAGGTACTCCCTGGAGAAAAGGGGGGCATGATAGAGACTTTCAAATATCTAAAGGGGATTAGCAGGATACTAGAGGGGAGCATCTTTCACATGAAGGGAAATAGCAGAACAAGGGAGCACAGCATGAGACTAAAGGGGAAAACCTAGAGGGAACTTCAGGAAATTCTACTTCACTGACAGGGTGGTGGAGAGATGGAACAGTCTCCCATAGGAAGTGGTGGGGGTGGCCATGGTGCAGGGATTCAAGAATGCATGTGATAGACACATGGGAATTATCAAGCTAGGGTGAAGGGGGGCCTTGTAGCATCTAGGGACCTTAAGCATTAGAAAGAGGGATAGGGAAGATTGGATGGGCCACAAGGCCCTTATCTGCCGACAACATCTTTGTATCTGTGTGTATCCAGTAATAACTTGCTTACTGATCTGTAACTATAGTGGGTGGAGAGCATCATAATTGTCTGCTTTAAGGTGTAAGTGCAGACATGTATCATTAAATGTACTCAAATATTGCTAGGCCTATAAGCATGATTTATATTGGATTTAGAAAAAGTGTACATTTATTGCAGTTTTCTTCTAATGAACATAAAAAAATGTGCTATACAACTGTGTTTTAATGTTCAAGTTTATTCATCACTCATTTTGCTCATAAAGTAACATGCCTATGTAGCTTAAGTAATTATTTTTTTGCTTTAGGTGGTTCTGCACAGCAAAAGATCTGGACACTCCATTTGATGTAATCTTCTTCAAACTGGTCGAATGTCAGCAAAGATAAGTTTATTTTTATTGATAAAAACTTTTATTTTGGGAGTTAAAGAAGCTGGACAAACATATTTTTATGTGCCATAAAATCTTGCCTATCTTGCCCCTCACCACTTGTGCATGTAGAAGTGTAGTGGGAATCCAAATGATCGGGGATCCCCAGGGTAGGTTTATTTTGATCCGGGGCACAATATACACAACAGAGTGGGCCCTTTGTAAATTTGTAGACCAAACTGGCCTATGTGATGTTTGGCGGGTACTGAAACCCCACAGAAAGGTGTTATACTTTTATTTCCCCAATACATAAAACTGCCTCTCGTATTGACTACTTAATTTTATCCCAAACATTACTTACCGGGGTTCTAGAAACCACTATCCTACCAGACCCCCCCTCAGATCACTCTCTGGTTGTATGTCATCTTTCCCTTTTATCTGTTCCTCAGAGAGAAGCATGTTGGAAGATTAACGATCAGTTGCTGAAGGATCCTGACATAGTGGCACACCTTACTGAACATATTGACCAGTTTATTGGTGCTAATCATAATTCTACTACCAGGCCGGATGTGGAATGGTGTGCCATTAAGGCCTATATTAGAGGAATTTTAATTGGACTGAGTCCTCAAAGGAAGAAGAAAAGGGAACAGAAACTAAAGAGCACTCTTTCCCAAATCCGGACAATTGAAGCAAATCTAATTCCCCACTCCCCAGAATCCCTTAGACAAGAACTAACCAAACTAAAAGATGCCAATTTAGAGATTTTGAGAAAGAAAGCGGAATTTGCAATTCTGAGAACTAAGGCATCCTATGCAGATCAGGGTAAGAAGGTTGGGTGCCTTTTAGCCCTCAGGATAAAACAGCAAGAATCAGCCAGATTTATAGCTTAGATCCACTCCCAGACAGATGGCTCACTGACAATATCCCTGTCAGCCATAGTAGCTGAATTCAGTACCTATTACAAAGATTTGTATAGCCATAAGATGGTAACCCGTGAGGTGTGCGCATGATGAAGGGCGCCGTCCGTAACGGTGACTCCTTCCCAGCGCAGTCCCTCATGGCAATGGGAGGGGGGGCGACCGGATGAGGGGGTGAGTTTACTGGGCGACAGGATGTGGGTATGGGTACGCGCGTGCATGGGAGAGAGTGAGCACGGTGAGCGTGGGCTGGGAGGGGATGGAGGGGCTGTAGGGGGTGGCGCTGAGGTGGATGGCCAAGCTGCGTCATTGCATCAGGGGTTGGCTAGTGGTTGGGGTGGTTGAGGTACCGGGTTTGGGTCCGGGTGCTGGTGCGATTTTATTGCGCCCGAACCTTTATTTTTTTAATGCTTTCACCCCCGACATGCCCCCTGAGTTGAGAATCCTTAGCAGTTGGATGCGGGGCGGACCCCACACAGGTGTGTGTGGTGGGGCACAGCCCCCACAGAAAGCATTAAAAACTCTCCTGGCACTGTTGTCCTGTGCGCCAGGGTTATCAGAGTGACGAAAATCTTTTTGCCACTCTGTGCGATAACGGCGATCGCCTTTAGACATTCGCCGTTATTACATAGACCCCCCTATGACTGACCCGCCTTCAAACCAGGTTCTCGATGCATACCTGACTGAGTCTAACCTTCCTTCCCTTTCAGAAACACAATAACATGCACTTATATCCCCCATCTCCCATTCAGAATTGGCAAAAGTTATTAAAATCCTCCCCGTGGATAAAACTCTGGGTTCAGATGGCTTTTTGGCCAATTTTTTAAAAAAATTTCAAGATCAGCTAATCCACTTATTACTACCATTATATCAGTATATTTTGTCAGGAGCTTTGGTAGATCCGACCCTGTTGAAGCCTAATTGTTCTTCTGCCCAAGGCAGACAAGACCCGAATTAGTTACAAGTTATCGTCCCATATCCTTACTGAACCAGGATATAAAAATTCTAACCAAACTACTGGCTGACCGCATCAGTACCATCCTTCTGGATCTCGTGGAGCCCTGAACAGGTCGGGTTTCATGAAAGGCAGATCTTCGGTTGATCAACTCCGAACCTTGACCCATGTCTTCCGGAGTCCAGAGATCCGGATTTTCCTGCTGCTTTGGTTTTTTTGGATGCTGAGATGGCATTTGACAGGGTGGATTGGAACTTCCTATTTTGGAGGCTCAAAGCCTTTAACTTTCCCCTAGAATTTCAACATTGGATACATGCACTGTATCATTCCCCTTCAGCGAGGGTAATGGGCAATGGAGTGACTTCTAACCTTTTCCCATTGCAATCAGGTACCAGGCAAGGTTTCCCATTGTCCCCCCTGCTTTTTAATCTATGTTTGGAACCCCCATCTGCCAACTGACGGACTGTAAGAGGATCCAAGGATTAACTATCCTGGACCAGGAAATCAAAGTCTCTGCTTATGCAGATGACCTCTTCTCCAGCTGTCTCATCCATCTTCCTCTATTCCTCCTATGTTGGAAATTATTGAGAAGTATAGCCAGATGTCCAACTATAAACTAAACTTGAGTAACACTGTAGTATTTCCCCTCAACCATAAGATCCTCAAACACTCCATTACAGAATTAGGACTTTTCTGGAATCAAGAAACTCTCGATATTTGGGAATCAAACTGACAAGAAATCCTGCATCCACCCAAAAACGAAATTTGGACTCCTTAGTAAATACTATTACCCAAGACCTGGATAGATGGTCCACTCCCAATTTCTCTTTGGGGTAAAATTAGTGTAATTAAAATGAACGTATTCCCGAGACTTTTTTATCCCCTTAACTCACTCAATATATGGCTACTCCTCTCCTGGTTCAGAAAAGTCCATGGTATCATCACAAAATTCATTTGGTCTAATAAACAGCCTAGACTAGCCTACCATAAGCTAGCAGTCCCCAAAGTCAAAGGGGGTTTTACGTCTCCCCCACCTAGCTATTTACTACTGGGCCAGTCACTCCACCAAATACCTTAGGTGGTTGTCATTGGCCAGTACAGTACCTCCCCCAGCCCCAACTCACCACTCTGGCTGAGAACTAGCTCTCATTTGATCCTGTGGCCTATCCTCAGCTGCACTTCTGCATATCAAAGACAGTGCTCTCCCTTCAAGACTAAAAACATCCCCCATAGCAACCTCTGTCAAAGTCCATTCCCAACTGCGCTTTCCTTAAATATGATCATACTCACGATCTAGGACAATCCATATGGGGTAACCCGAACTTTAAGACTGACAACAGAGTGCTCAGTGGCCATTGGATGCCACATCTGAGGGTTGGTCAACTCACCCACTTCATAGAAGGAAGCTCCTGGCTTTCTACCACTGCAATCTTAAATAAATTTAATATCCCGAATCATAGCATTTTTAAGGTCTTTCAGCTGAGACACTTATTTTTGAAAGTGTTGGGATCAGATCCCCCTCAACCACCCAAGCTATCCCTCTAGCTTGAATTAGGTCTTCTGGCGGGTTTCCAACAAGCGGTGTCCAAGTCCAAGGATTTTAAATGACTGGACTTATCCGAGCTGTTTTTGCCCCACAGTTTATTGGACACCTTTTGCCCTAATTTTAACTTTGATTGGCCATCTTTATGGCTTAATTGCCACAAATATGTCACCCATGACAGACTGCATCTAACGCAGTTTCACATATTGCACAACTTATATTACTCCCCTCAGAGATTAACCAAACTTGGTCTTATTCCATCACCTATAAGTACCCGTTGTCAACAAGAAGATGGAAACCTGTATCATATCCTATGGACCTGCTCCAATTTGCACCACTTTGGGCCAGCATTCAACATAAAGCAGATCCTTTGCTAGGCCTGACTGAGCTCTTTACCCCAGAAATCTGCATCCTAGGAGATTATTCTCAGGTCCCAGTGCTCAACTGCAGGTACTATATGGCCCCTATTTCCATGTCAATTAAAAAAGTGGTATTGCGCCATTGGAAGGATAGCGAAGATATTTCTTACACTGACAATGAACTTATTGCCAACCTCAGAACAGAGAAGACAATAGCTAGTCTCACTAATAAGACAAAGAGGTATAAAAAAATGTGGGACCCTTTACACACCCTTTATTCACTATAAGTTGTATCATGCCAGGACCAAATTAATTTTCTGAGTAGTCAACAGCTAAATATCTGTGTTGGGTTGGGGGGAGAATGGGTTCAGTACATTGTCAGATTCTTACTGGTCTATATCTTTTCTGATGGATCTGTTCTCTGTAATGTAAAATGTTCAATAAAAGCTGAATGGAAAAAAAAAGAAGTGTAGTGGGAACAGGGAGCCAGATGCAAGTGGAGTGGAAGATGCCAGCGGGCATCCAGTTGATTCCCATTCTGCCAGCAGACTGGATCTTCTGAACCATACAGTGAGGGGATTGTGGGTACTGGTATACCATTACATTAAGGAGATGTGTGTAAAAGTGCCAGTACATTTTACAGTAAAGCGTGTTAAAGTACCAGTACATATTGGAGCACTAACAGAGGTAGATACATCAGAAAAATGAGGGTGTAGGCTACAATATTTCTGTGTGGCTTTACTGCAATGTGCTCATGGGTGCATTTTGAGCAACACTTGGGTACTGGTACAGCCCAAAATTGTCACTCAACATGAAACCCTGACCACATGAAGATAACAAGAGCAGCATACAGACTGCGTGCCACAGAGGGATAGAGTACAGTCACACCTGCAGTGTTCACAGATGCACACATTAAATTTGTTTCTTTTACACTAGTGAAGTGGTGGGGATAACAGGAGTGGGATACCCTCAAGCCAAGAAGACTTGGTTTGCTGGCCAAGGCACCTAGCTTCACCTGAGCTCTTTCCTTCTAAGACTGCTTGAAAGGCAGAGTAGAGAAACTTGCCAGAGCAAGGGAGAAGGATTAAGACTTAGTTTGGCTAAGCAGATTTACTGTGTGGTGGTGTTTTATATTTTTACTCACAGGATTGCTACTGTTTGTTGCTAACATTTCATTGCTTTATTTTTCTCTGATTCAAATTGTTGTTGCTGGTATACCTTCTTCTGCATTATTACAAGGTGTGCCTACAGGTGTGTGCTAACAGATTACTGCTGTAATCTTCTGATTCAAATTGTCTTTTGCAAGGTATATCTTCTGTTACTGCTTTATTTTTCTCTGGAGCAAAGTGTTTCTTACAGGTATATCTTCTCTGAAATTATTACAGGTGGTGCTTTACAGGTTTTACAGTTTTATCTAACATTAGGATAAGCTTTCAGGGTTACTGCATTTGTTGTTGACTGATTGTTTCTGCTCTTACCTCCTTGTTCTTTCATCCGTGGTTCTTCTTTTTAGGCAGGGGAAGGGCCCAGCCACCCACCCCATCCCCAACCACCCCAAGCTACACTCCTTTTATAGGGTACCATAGTTGTGACATTTCCTGTGGCAGAGCAGGAAGGGGCGGATCAGTGGGGCCTCCACAAGGTGATCTCATTTACAGGGGCACTAGTAATTTAACTTGTTATAACAAGTTAAACAAAGCACAATTAAACAATTACTTGCATTTTTTTCCTTCTTTTTTTCCTTCTAATTACTCTGACTAGGTTACAAACCCAGCAACTTATTTGGAATGGATTTCATTAACTGCAGGTACTGTGGAACAATTTTCAGAAGGACAGTCTTACAGGATTTAGGACACTGTCCTACATGCTGGGCCTTTGGAGATCTTAGGTCTCAGCTCCGGGCAGCATGGGCAGAGATTGCACGCCTCAAATTTCATATTGAAGAGGAAATACATTATAAGAACCACCGCCATTTTCCCCAGCATCCAACAGAAAAACCTCGACCGCAGAGGGTAGTTGGTCCAGGAGGTTGGCAGGTGGTTAGGAGGAGCAAATCAGGTGCCCCATCACTCTCTGCTCTCCAACATTACCTCCAAAACCATATAAACACTACAAACAGGTATCTGCCTCTATCTCTGAAATCATATAAAGAGGCAGAAGACACTGCAGAGCAGGACACTGCGGCACAGGAGCTAGCACAACAATACTCACCCAAATCAGGAACAAAACTAAACAAGCACAAAGGAAATCCAAAAACTTCTGATCATAGGAGACTCCATGATTCGGGGAGTTGATACCATCTCCAGCTAGGGTGATGGTCAGATGTCTCCAGGTACATCAGCATGGAGAGACACTGACCGCATTGCTAAAATTGTTCACAAAGCAGGAAAACATTGAAGTCCTAGTACACATAGGGACTATCGATCTTGCCAGCCGGCTGGTTGTGGAGACCAAGGAACACCTGACTAGGCTGGGTGACAAACTATCATCTATTTCGGTTCGCATCTCCTTCTCTGAGATCCTGCCAGTCTGGGAGAAGGGAGCAGATGGACGGAAGGTCAGAGAAGGTGAGATAGGGGAGCTAAACACGTGGTTCAAGGACTGGTGCCAGGAAAAAGGACACAGATTTGTAGGGAACTGGCAACAGTTCTGGGAGCGAAAGTTCTTTAAATTTGATGGACTGCATCTGACTAAAGAGGAGTCAGTGCATTGGGGCAGAAGTTGACGTCTTTGCAGAATATTTAAACTAGCAAATGGGAGAGGGTGCAGCACCCCATCGCCAAATGGGAAGAACACTCCCCCCTCAGCTAGTGGTCAAACAGGAATTCAGCGTGGTTTGCGCTCATTTGCATCACCAGGTAAGAAAAGGTTTGTCTCCCCATATGATGCACAGGGTTAATGCCAAACTTCACCCAACAACTAACACACCAAAATCTGGCCAATGGAAAATCATGTACACAATGCTCACAGCCTGGGAAATAAGATCCCAGACCTGCAGGCAATAATGTCAGAGGCTAAACTGGACATAGTAGCAATTAGTGAGACGTGGTTTACCAGTAACCACACTTGGGAGACTTCAGTACCTGGCTATGTATTGTTCAGAAGAGACCAGGTGCAAAGGGGGGGAGGAGGGCCCTGTATGTTAATGAAAATATCAAAGCTACAGAAATTCAGAATACACATAAGGAGCCAGAAGAGCTGTGGGTCACCCTGGAAACAGGAAATGGGACAGCCATAAGAACTGGGGTTGTCTACAGGCCCCCAGACCAGGGGAGGACATAGACACATTACTGTTAGAAGATATACAAAACATGACAGCTAAAGGGGAGGTTCTGATAATGGGAGACTTCAACATGCCAGATACAGATTGGTCAATACCAGCAGGAACATCTGCCAGAACTAGACTCATAGTGGATTCCTGCAGGGGAGGGCCTCAAACAACTGGTACAGCAACCACAAGAGACAGAGCTATCCTAGATCTAGTACTGACTAACAAAGAAGGGATCACAGATCTCCAGGTAGAAGGTCACCTGGGGGCCAGTGACCATCACATGGTATGGTTCAATTTGGCTACTACATCTAAATCATCCCATTCCAAGGCAAAAATATGGGACTTCAGAGGAGCTGACTTTGATAAGATGGCCAACAGAGTTAAGCTAGCCCTGGCAAAAAGAAACACAGGTGAGGAGGTACAGGCAAAGTGGGCAATCATTAAGGATGCAATACTTGAAGCAACATCCCATTGTGTTAGACAGAAAAGGAAGTGCAAAAGAAGAAGGAAACCACTTTGGTTCTCAAATACAGTAGCAGAAAAGGTCAGAGCCAAAAGGCTGGCCTTCAGGAAATATAAGGGAACACAGCAGTATGAAGATAGGGAGGCATACCAAACTGCCCTAAGGGAAGCAGGTAAGGCAGTAAGGCAGGCAAAGTCCCAAACTGAGGAAACACTAGCACGAACAGTAAAAGAAAGTGACAAGACTTTCTATAGATACATTAGTGAAAGGCGAAAGTCCAGAGGGGGTATTGCTAAGCTTAATGGAGAAAAGGGAGCAAGTGAGGAGGAGGACCCTGTAAAGGCATCTATCCTAAATAGATACTTTTGCTCAGTATTTACTGAAGAGAAGGTAGGCAGGGCCCACAGCTCAGCATCATGGACACAGGGGAGGGAGGTGGCACTACTCCCTTCACAAAGAAAGGGTCCTACAAGAGCTTGCTAAGCTCAGGGTGGATAAGGCAATGGGACCTGATGGCATACATCCCAGGGCACTTAAGGAGCTAAAGGAGGAACTAGCAGAGCCATTAGCAGAATTGTTTAGTGAGTCTCTGAGCACAGGAGAGGTCCCAGAAGACTGGAGAAGGGCTCATGTGATCCCGCCCACAAGAGTGGTAGCAGGGAGGAGGCGGGAACTACAGACCGGTCAGTCTTACCTCAGTAGTGGGCAAGATTATGGAGGCACTCCTTAAGGAAAGGATAGTGCAACACCTGGAACCATAGGGCACAGGATCCAAGACAGCATGGGTTTACAAAGGAAGGTCCTGTCAAACTAATCTCATAGATTTCTTTGACTGGGTAACCAGAGTGGTGGACCAAGGGGAGCAGTTGATGTCGCCTACCTTGACTTCAGCAAAGCTTTGACACTGTTCCACATAGAAGATTGATAAATAAGCTAGGTAGGCTCGGTGGGTCAGAAGTTGGTCAACTGGGTGGCAAATTGGTTGACTGGCAGAAAACAGAGAGTGGTGGTAAATGGTATACAGTCAGAAGAGATGCAAGTCACAAGTGGGTACCTCAGGGATCAGTCCTGGGGCCAGTCCTATTCAACATCTTCATTAGTGACCTCGCAGATGGACTAGAGGGTAAGGCTGTCTGTTTGCAGATGACACCAAGATCTGCAACAGAGTAGATGATCCAGATGGGGTGGGCAGAATGAGAAGAGATCTGGATAAACTAGCAGAATGGTCAGAAGAGTAACTGGGATTTAATGCAAAGAAGTGCAAAATCATGCACATAGGGAAGAGAAACCCTGAAGCCACTTATAGGCTGGGAGGAGTTGCTAGCAGTCACAAAGGAAGAAAGAGACTTGGGCATCATCATCACTGATGACCTGAAATCATCCAAGCAGACCTCTAAAGCAGTAGGTAAGGCTAGGGGTGTTGGGGTGTGTATTAGGGGTATCACAAGTCGTAAGAGGGAGGTAATAATCCCTCTGTACAAGACATTGGTTAGGCTCCCATCTGAGTACTGCGACAGTATTGGAGGCCACACCTTCAAAAGGACATTAACCAAATTGAGGCAGTCCAGAGAAGGGCAACAAAATGGTGCAGGGACTGCATCAGAAGACATATGAGGACAGATTAACGGAGCTCAATATGTATACCCTTGAGCAAAGGAGGGAGAGAGGTGATATGATCGAGGCATTCAAACACCTTAAGGGCATAAACAAGGTGAAAGAGTCTAACATGTTTAAATATAAGAAAATAGCAGGACAAGAGGACACAGCATGAGATTAGAGGAGGCCGATTAAGAGATATGAGGAAATTCTTTTTCACAGAAAGGGTGGTAGATGCATGGAATGGCTTACCACAAGAAGTGGTGGCTATAAGAATACAGTGCAGGGCTTCAAACAGGCATGGGATAGGCATAAGGGAGCAATACAAATGACTATGAATAGATAGGTCACTGACAGAGCAAAGGCCAATGGCACATTTATAAGGCAGAAAAAGAAATGGGCAGACTGGATGGGCCTTGCGGTCCTTATCTGCCGTCAACTTCTATGTTTCTATGTTTCTATGATACATCCTGTGCTTTGAGGGGCACATACAGCAGGATGGCCTGCCGGCATATAGGCTGCATGCTGTACAGCAGCTGTGCTTGCCAGCTAGCCCAACTGCAGGTGCAGCTCATGGGGATGAATTTTGAATAAGGACCAGCATGCATATGGCCTGTATACAGTGCCAGCGCATCCTGCTGCTCAAAACCAGTCCCTGTGAGCAGCACCTGTGGCTGGGTTAGCTGCATGCACAGCCTATGCTGCACAAATTACATATATGGCACTATATAAATACTAATTGAGTATTACAGTACTACTACTTTACCACTATTAACAAGTATTCAACTAGTCTTCATGAGTCTTCATTGGTATTGTTAATAGATAACTCATTTAAATTTTTTGGCTCGTGGGCAGACTACTTTACTGCTACTAAATACTACCCAAAATTATCATGAAATTACTATTGCAATACTAGCAAAAAAGACAAAAAGAAGACCAAAAGATAGTATTCAGAGGGTTCCTCAATTCTCTGTCTGTGTCCTCTTTCTGGGCTGAAGGCCTATAAACAACCCCAATCGGACCGTGGCCCCTGGTTATGCAGTTGCAGTCAAATGACTTCTGACCTCCCTCCTCCCTCCTCTATATTACATCTGATCCCTTCACTTACGTAAGTAGCCACTCCCCCTTTCCCATTTTCTCTGTCCCTCCAGAATAATTTAAATCCTGGGATGGCTAAGTCCCAGTCATGGTTTAGGGTTGCCCATGTCTCGGTAATTGCAGCTATGTCCACCTACCCCTCTGCCATCAACGCCTGAAACTCCACCATCTTGTTCCCCAGGCTCTTAGCATTTAATGATACCACTGTTCACCCTGATCTTCTCCCTGCCTCCTTACCCACCCTCCATCACCAGTCCAAGTCAAATTTGTCACTATCCTTGCTATGGGGTCAGGTCTCCTGGACCCCTCTCCTAGTTCTTTCCACCTCCCTTGTCCCCCATGTATGTTCATTTTCCTCAGCTTGAGCCTTTGCTGTTCTTACCCTCCTTCCTGCCTCCCTTTGTTTATCTAGATATGTCTCCCTGTCTGCCTCCATTTGGGTCTCCTTGTACTTCCTGAAAACTGTTTTTCTACATTAGCATATTAGCCACCTCCTTTGAGAACCACAGTGGCCTCTTTCTCCTTTTACCCCTTGCTTTTACCTTCAACAGCTTGCAGTTTCTTTAGTGGTTCTCTCCTTTATTCTTTCCAATGTGCCCTCCCCCAGCTAGCCCTCCCTTCAATGTATTTCCTAAGGCAGTCTCACAATTCTTTAAAATCTGCTCTCCTGAAGTCCAGGACCCTCATCTTAGTGTGGTTTTTCTCCTGTCCAATCCGTTTGCCAAACCACACTGTACGATAATCACTTTTATCCAGGGGACTACCCACTGTGACATCTGCTGTGCTGTCCCTGCGTGTTAGTACCAGTTCCAGCACTGCCACACCTCTAGTGGGATCTGTAACCAGCTGTCTGAGAAATGCCCCTTGCAGGGAGACAAGGATGACCCTGTTCCTAGTTGTAGTTGCAGCCAGAATGTTCCAGTCTACATCCAGCAGAGTCCCCCTTAATTACTAATTCCCCTCGCAAGTCCCCCCAGATGGGCTTGCCTCTGGAGCTGTTGCTTCAGGTCTCCCCAACGCTGGCTGTGTCGGGTACATATGGGGGATTTGTATCCAGCCCAGCCACCGTAATTCCAGTGCCTGCCTAGGCAGGTGGGCTGAGTGCTGGGGGTTGCTTCCATGCCTCTGGGCATATGGCAGGTCCTGGGTCCAGTTTTCTGGGTTGCGGGCTTGGAACCACACGTTAGGCGGGGGATGAGAGAGAGAGAGAAATAAATAATATAAGTAGTTCTGTGGCCTCCCGCACTTCTAAGCATGTGCAGCTGCCATGCTAAAAAATTTAAAGGAGCAGCTATACATTTAAAGGTTAATTAACCGATTGCGGCTGGCACTGAGGTAGGGAGCAAGGGTGTCATTTCCTTTATATCAGGGTTCTGACATCACTTCCCCAAAAGGGCAAAAAGACATACACCTGTCATATCTTTAGCAGCCCAGCACACTGCATAGGGGTAAATGCATGCACACACTAACAAAAAGAAAAAAAATTTAAACAGAAAGGGAGAGAGACGTGGGAGTAGTGCAGTGCACTGGCTGTGGTGTGGCAGTCTTCCGGGAGATATTCTGAAGGCTGCGATGCTGCCCTATTTGCAGGCACCTCTCTGCTCAGAGGGAGGAGGTTGCCTGTCTCCAGGCTGACCTGGCATGGAGTAGGGAAACCTCCTCACCCACCCAGAGACTGCCAAGGCCACCAATGCTGCCTCATAGGTTGCCAAGAAAGAAGAGCGGTTGGACCACAGTGGGCTCAGAAAGAGTGAGGATGGTGGAACAGAGGTGCATCCTCCAGCTGTACCTCTCCACAGTTCATACACCATTCTGGCAGAGCGTGGTTCCTCTATGGAGGCACCTGCAGTGGAGACTCACAGGAGGGTGGCACAGGAGCCCACAGGAGAAGGAAACAACTCCTGATGGGGGACTCATTTGTTAGAGGGTAGAACTGGAGGAGGGAGGTAAGGTGCCTGCCTGGTGCCATGGCTTGGAGGGACAGGAAGTGAATCCTCAGGTTCGTGGGAGCAGCTGAACGGGAGAGGGATATGAACATCATTGTGCACCTAGGGACAAATGACCTAGCTGAGAATAGGATCAGACTAGAGCAGTGCAGGAGGAGTTTGTGGAGTTGGGGAGAGGATTTAGGCAAGTAGCATGCATTGTAACCTTCTCGGAGGTGCTGCCTGTCTATGGCATGGGTGAGTCTAGGGTACTCCACACCATGAGATTCAATGAATGGTTGAAAAACTGGTGCAGAACACAGGGTTTTGGCTTCACTGGGGACTGGGGTCCATCTGGAGGGATACAGGCCTATACTGGCACAATGGTCTGCATTTGTCTGGGAGGGGAACCAGGCTCCTAGGTGATAGGTTTAAATGCTTCATTGGCAAGCTTTTAAACTAGCAAAGGGGGAGGCACTGAAAAGGAGCAGGGAATTCCCAGTCTCCCCTCACAAAACAGGAGTAGTGTAAGGTAAACACCAAGGTGGAGACGTCGACAGGGAGCAGGACAGGGGTAAATGGAGAAAAAGGCAAAGGCAGCAAGAGCAGGGATGGGGCTAAAAGGGGTAAGGCCATCACGAAATGGAGGACGATGAGTACCAATGCCCATAGTCTGGGTAACAAGCTTCCTGAACTAGTGGCCTTGATGGAAGAGGGTGCCTGGATATTGTGGCAGTCACAGAAACATGGTACCATGACTGGGATGTCAGCATACCAGGGTACACAATCTACAGGAGGGACAGGGAGGGTAAAAGAGGAGGAGGAGTAGCTCTGTGTAGGGAAGGGATTAAGGCAGAGCTAAAGGGTAAACAGGGAGAAAGAGGCGCTGTGGGTTACCTTGGAGACAGGAAATAGTACCACAATCTGCACGGGGTTATATACAGACCCCGTCCCGAGGAGGAAATGGACAAGGAAATGCTAGCTGGCATCCTTAGAATGGCAGAGAAAGGGGAGATGTTGTTAATGGGGGAGACTATGCCAGATGCTAACTGGAGCACATTTGCTGCAGCCACATCCAAGACCAGGGTCATTCTCAATGCCCTACAGGGAACATGCCTCAGACAGCTAGTGTTGGAATCCACTCAGGAGGGAGCAGTCTTAGACCTGATACACTCAAATGGGGACAGAGGCAGGATCTCAGATTTAGAAGAGGATAGCCATCTGGGACAAGCGACCACCAAACAGTGTGGTTCACGATAAACACAGCTGTAGAGTCAAGTCATACAAAAGCGGGGGTACTGGACTTTAGGAGGGCTGAGTTTGGCAGAATGGGAGAGAGTCTTAGGAATGCACTAGCAAATGGGCAGTAAGGAGAGGTGGGAAAAATCAAAACTGCCATCACAGAGGCAACAAGCCTTTGTGTGAAGCAAATAAACAAAACAAAACAAAGGAAAAAAACACTATGGTTCTTAAAAGAAGTGGTGGGGAAGGTTAGGGTGAAAAAGATAGCATTCAGGAAGCATAAGGAATCACAGAAGGAGCAGGACAAAGAACTGTATCAGTTAAAGCAGAAGGAAGCGGGGAAGGCAGTCAGAATAGCAAAGGCCCAAACTGAGGAAAAGATAGATAACTCAGTTAAGAAGGGGCATAAAACCTTTTATAGGTACATTAGGAGCAAAGAAAAACCAAGAGAGGGACAGTGAAGCTTAATAAATGGGAGGGGAGGTGGGCAGAGGGTGACAGTGAAAAGGCAAAGATACTGAACGAATACTTTTGCTCAGTATTCACAAAAGAAGAGGAGGGGGAGGAACCTAAATCAAACAATAGAAGCACTCTGGATAGGGGGTCGATACCAGTCCATTCACAGAAGAAAGGGTCCTGAAAGAACTCCTCAAACTCAAGGTGGACAAAGCAATGGGGCCTGATAGGATTCACCCCAGCATTCTAAAATAACTAAGGGGAGAACTAGTGACACCACTGACTACCCTTTTTAACAAATCATGGGAGGATGGTGTAGTACTAGAGGACTGAAGGAGGGCAGGTGTGATTCCCTTCACAAAAGTGGAAGCAAGGCAGAGGCAGGAAATTACAGATCTGTTAGTTTGACCTCTGTGTGAGGAAATATTAGATCACTTCTGAAAGAAAGAATTGTTGAGTACCTAGAGGCCAGTGGGGCACATGACCCAAGGCAGCATGGATTCACAGCAGGAAGATCATGTCAGACAAATCTAATAGATTTCTTTGACTGGGTGACCAAAGTAATGAGACCAGGGAGGGGCTGTGGATATGGCCTACCTGAGACTTTAGCACAGCATTTGACACAGTCCCACACAAAGATTAATATGCAAGTTAGCCAGCCTGGGAGTGGGTCCCAGGGTGGCAGCCTGGGTAAAAAAATTGGCTGGACAACAGGATGCAGAGGGTAATAGTAAAAGGTGTCCACTCTGAAGAAAGGGGGAGTCACTAGCAGGGTATCACAGAGTTCAGTACTGGGACCGGTCCTCTTTAATGTCTTCATAGGCGACATTGCGCAGGGGCTGGAAGGAAAAGTATGCCTCTTTGCAGGCGACACAAAGATGTGCAACAGGGTCGATACACAAGGGGTGGAAGGATGAGAAGGGACTTGGCAAGGTTGGTGGAATGGTCAAAGTATGGCAGCTTAGACTCAATGCAAAGAATTGCAAAGTAATGCACCTTGGAAACAAAATCCCAGAGGAAGAGTACACAGTGGGGGGTAATAACAGCAACAAAATGGAAAGGAACCTGAGAGTAGCCATATCAGATGACCTAACGGTAGGCAAGCAATGTGAGAAGGCAGTGTGGGCTGGGGGATACTGGGATGCATAGGAGAGGCATCACCAGTAAAAACAGGATGTTGTTATCCTTCTGTACAGACGGTTGGTGAGACCCCATCTGGAGTACTGCGTGCAGTTCTGGAGACTCCATCTCCACAAGGACATAGACAGGATGGAGGCAGTCTAAAGGAGGGCAACTAAAATGGTGCAGGGTCTGCACCAGAAGCCATATGAAAAGAGACTAAAGGAGCTTATTATGTATACCCTAGAGGAAAGAAGGGAGAGGGAACATGATGGAAACTTTCAAGTACCTCAAGGGAATCAACAAAGTCCAAGAGGGGCACCCGACAGGACTGCCCCCTATCACTCTTACTTTTTGCATTATATATAGAGCCCCTCACCCAAAGCATTTGCCAACCATGAGAAATCAGAGGTATCTGTCTCAATGAAGTCGAGCATAAGTTATCTTTACATGCAGATGATGTCCTGGTCTATCCTGAGGACCCGGACGATTTCCTGCTGGCTCTGTTTATTCAGTTGCAACGCTTTTTGGATTTGTCCGAGTACACCTTAAATGCACAGAAAACTGAAATACTGGCTTTTAATTGCAACTCTCCAGACTGATTTTATTCCACTTTCCCTATGAAATGGGGCATGACCTCTATTAAGTTCTTAGGAATTAAACTGGCAGTTGATCCGACACAACTTTTTGATTTGTACTACACCCTTCTTATTCAGCAACTCAGGAGTGACCTGCATCGGTGGCACCTCTTGCCACTATCTCGATTTACTAAAGGGTGAGGGGTGAAAATGAATTCTCTACACGACTACTTCACCTTTTCCAGTGTGTACCTGGTCTAGTCTCCAAAGCAGATTTACTAAAATGGCAGGCAATGATGGTCCCATTTATTTGGCAATACAGGAGGCCATGCTTATGTCAGCAACTCTTAATACTACCTAAAACTCACAGGTGTTTGACCCTACCCAGTTTACTACATTATTGGAGTGCAACACAGATGAAATTGACTTTGTTGTGGGGTAACCCCAACTAGGAGGCACACTGGAAGAGAATAGATCTGGAAAGACCAGTTCCCACCCCCCTGTCGGCAGCTGTTTTTGCCTACACCAGGGCTCTCCAGGTGGGATTCCCTTCCACTGGAGGTGTCATCGGTCCTGGAGGGATGGTGTAGGGGTACCGCCTCTAAAGTGGTAAAGCTGCATTTTTGGAAATATAGATGGTGGGCTTATAACCCATAGTTCCTCCTGCAAAAGTTGATCCATGGTTTAAGGCCCAGGCTGCTCGGTGGTTTTGTGCTCCATGGCAGCTTATGCAGAACCAAGCCATTATCACTTTTTCACAAGCCCAACAAAGATTTGGATGAACAGAGGCTGATAGACTCCACTACTTACATATGAGGGACTATATTCATACATTTCAAAGGTTATGTATTGCCCAGCCCCATGGACAGGAAGATAAACTGCCCTTCCTCTCGATTTGAGCCTCTAGAATGGGGGGAGAGTGCAGTTTCTATTCTCTACCAGACCCTTTTAGGATCCCAGCTTTACTGCACAGATCTCCTGAAGGGCCAATGGGAAAAGGACCTGGACATTACCTTAACAGAACAGCAATGGCTGAAAATCTGGACATTTTTCTTAGTTCCGCTATTTCTTTCTAAGTGGGCACTGGGGAACTCCTCCAGGTGCTGGAGGGGATGTGACTTTGATCAGGCCTCCCAGGCTCACATTTTTATACACTGTCCCAGGGAGATTCTGTTCTGGGACAGGGTTCTCCACCTCATGAAGTCCTTATTTGACCTGGAGGAACTTCCGATTCTGGAGCACCTCCTGTTAGGTCTTACCCCCCATCTCTGAGGGCACGGATGCACTGTATTTATGGAACATCATGCAGGTCGCAGCCTGCAAAGTTATTACATGGAAGTGGCTGCAGGCCAATGGTCCGTCAGTGGAGAGTGGAAACAAACTATAAACTCTATACAAATCATGGAGAAGCTCACATTTGACCTCCACCAGAGGTCACAGATTTTCATTCCTTGCTGGACACGGTGGGAACTTTATCAGGAACAGATAATTTAATTTCTATGGGATTGGTCGATGTAGTGCAAGCATTAAAGGCTTCATTCAAAATGCTTTTTTTTTCTTTTTAATGAGATTTCTGGATTATTCTGGTTAATTGGGACAGTATTAATCTCAGTTTTTTTGAAGGTAATTAGGGGTATTATTTACAAGCCACTAGGTTACTCAAATAGAATTTGATAAATACTATAGAACGGTTTGTTCTTTCCAGCTAGCCCATTTTAAGTTTTGGAGATGTATGTTATGGATTTGATGGTGCATAAGACCCTACTTTGTTATAGTAAACTGAAGTTTACCCATAGACAGTGTTAAGAAATGTACAGCTTTGTATATTTATCACTTACCCTCATGCCTATTTTGTTCCTTTGTTCTCTTTTTATTCTTGATTAATTGAGATGTTATATTAACTTGTCAGTATTGTTTGGCAACGAAACTCTGTTAATGTAGTTTTTTCTGTAATTGAAAACTTAATAAAAACAAGTATATAAAAAAAAAAAGTCCAAGAGGATAGCATCTTTCAGAAAAAGAGATGTGCAAGAACAAGGCACAATTTGAAGATAGAGGGGGGATGGCTCAGGGGCAACGTGAGGAAGTATTTTTTTACAGAGAGGGTGATGGACACATTGAATGGCCTTCCTGAGGAGGTAGTGGGGTCAAAAATAGTGGTGAAATTCAAGAATGCATGGGACAGACATAAGACAATTCTAGTGGGGGTAGGAGGAAGTAGGCTATTGGTTAACTAGGATCTGCAGCTTATCCAATAGGTAGGAAATGAGTAGACTGAGTGGCCAGCGGTCCTTGTCTGCTGTCAAAGTCTATGTTTCTATGTTAAATAGTTATTTTGGGACTACCAGTCCCATAGGGGCTATGGGGCACCAGGTGGTTTGGGCTTTTAGTTGGTCCAGGATTGGACCTCTGATTTGCGGTGTTTCTTGGTGCCCAGTTGGGGAGAGGATAAAAGGGAAGTACCTGAGGAAATCAGGAGAGATTGAGGTGGAGAGAGATCTGAGCAGGGGTGATTGCCTGCTTGGCCATTGAGGTAACAGTTTTGTTTTTTTGGCTGTGAAGTGGAAAAGTGACAGGGATGTGGCGGCTGCTGAGTTCTGGAGCCCCATTCCTTGGGGCTGTCTGAGATTCATTCCTCTGAAGATGAGCTGACTGTGGGACTTGCAGTTTGGGGGGGGCTGAACTGTTGCCAGTCCAGAGGACCACTCAAGCAGAGTCCCCTATTGGGACTGTTTTGCTGTGAAGAGAAAAAGACTGCTGTCTGCCTTCAGGCATCTGAAAGGGACAGAGGGATAAGGAGAATGCAGTGTTGGGGAGTAATTAGTTACCTGTAACTAGTAACTGTAATCTGATTACTTTTCTAGGTAACTAGTAATGGATTACTTTTAAAATAAAGTAATAAGTAACTGTAATGATATTACTTTTCCCTAAAAGTAACTAGTTACTGTAATATAAATAGAAGAATAATAGCTAGACATCCATCTGTTACAGTTGCTGTAATCCATTAAGGAGTTTCTGTGACTTCATAAATCTCAAGAGCAAAGCTCAAGAGGTTTATGACATCACAGGAATCCAAAGGTTGTGCAGGTGTCTTTTGATATTCAGGTTTCTGTGTAAACAAAGGCTACTTAGCTGACTGTGTACTCGATTTATTACAACATCAGGCTATAAAAACCGCCTTCTGACAAGCATTGCGTGAGCACCCAGCATTTTCAACTTGTAGATTGAATGCAAGTTGCCTACCATTTTTTGCCTTTTTTCACAATATAACATTTAGGCAATATTTTGTGGCTGTGAGGTGCTGTGTTTATAACCTTGCTGATATTTAGGTTTGCACGAACGCATTGTCTAGGTATTATAAGCTGACAAAACTACAGGGTGGTGTAAACCCATGGCACGACAACTGGAGCAGACATTCAGCCTTGTGGTGTTTAGCTTAGGAATTTTGACCTAATACTGGTTCACCCTATGAGATCTTTGCTCTAACTCGGTGGCTACGACTACAAGGTAGCCTCATTTATCGCACCACTGCTTTCTATATGGTTACAGTCCCACTGCCAGTGAGTGTCGGGGTTGTTTGTGCTAGTTGTCTTATTATGGAAAATGTTGCTAGGCTGAATGGCTCAGGTGAGGTGTCATTGCACTGGGTGTCCTTGTACCAATTGTCGCAGATCCGGTGTAAATCACTGGCCCCTCCAGTTTGAGCATTTTTTTGATCTGTAGAAAATGAAACTGAGTGTTCACTCATAGCTTTTACCTTTCAGCCTTCTTACTAGGTCCTGTTAATTAGTCTCCACTTAAGGACTCCTCAGCTCATTCACTTACACTATGCCTTTTCATAACATAATTGCCTTTTCATTTTCCAGATTCTATTCTTACCTTACCTATTATCGCATTTTCTCCTACAGACTCCGTTTTCTTTCCTCACATATATTTCTCTTATTCCTTGCATGTCATCAGCCATGGTCCTCTATAGTGCGTCATTGTGAACCCCAAAGAACCGGGCCAGCAGTTGTAGGGGAAAAGGCAAGTACCATGTCTGCAGGCAGGCTCAAGGCTATTTCCACCAACACCACATGCACCAAACTGCCACAGCAGGCTGCTTCATCATCTGTCTGTCTGCCCACCTGCCACGTGTATCACCATCACCTGACCCATCTCAATGAAAATCCTCATTGAAGGTATGTGCTGAGTGTGAAACAAATATGCTGTGTTGTGCGATAATTTGATTGTAAGTGACACTGTCTGATTTCAGTTGTGGCATACTGGCAGTGGAATAATAGTCATGACAGACTTAGTTGTAATTATAACTGTCTCAGTGGCAGTGGCAACTCAAGGTTCAGCTGTGGGAAAGAGTGTTTAAATTTTGTTGGGGTAAGCAGGGTGTGCTGGTGGAATTCATTGAATGCTGATGTGGGTGGATCTGTGGCTGGCAATGGCAGTTAGGATTCAGACTGCTGTAGGGAAATGAGAAAAGATCACCAAGGCAAGAAAGGGCAGTAGATCTGCAGGGTGTGTGTGTGTGGGGGAGCTATGCAAGGGTGGGATTTTATTATGGAAATTTAAAAGGGTAGTTGTGGTTCTTGGATAGTCAGGAGGAGAACACAGGCTCAATGTATACTCATACTCCATACTAGTTATGGTCAAGGGACTCCAGCTCCTTCACGCTGCCCAAACCATCCTCAACCACGAAAATCCGCCTTCATTTACAGGCTCCCTTACCAATGAAACCAACTACCTCCTCTCCTAAGAAACTCGCTCTCACCCAACTCTATCAGACATCAGCTTCACTGCTACCACCCCCTATCTGCTTCTGCTTCTCACCCTCCCAGCCTCATCTCCAGACCACCCAATCCTTACCTCAAAAGACTAAGCAATGCAGGACTCCTGACCTCTCTTCCTGGAAGCACTAAACCTAGCAGTGTAACAGAACCCTAGTAGTTTCTACATATTTTCTGATCGCGTACTTTATGTAAATAATTGGTCTGCAACACCCCCAAATATGTTATCCCCTATAGCTGTACATACTGTGGCTATTACATGTATATAAATGTAAATATGTTTCTTCTTATGAACAGTCACCTCTCTAGCCAAACTGATATGGCTGATTTATTGTATCCCTGTATATACCCTTTTTTGTATTAATGTTACCTATACAGTATGTATACAGTTCAAGTGTTATAACCTTGTACCCTTGTCCCCGGGTTGCTCCTGGAAATCAGCCTTGGCTCGGTGTGCCTTTCCCGGTTACGAAATGCTTAAATAAAAATAAATAAATAAAACAGATGTGGGGGAAGATTGCCAAGTGCAGAAGATGCAGCAGAGTGTGTGTGGCAGTGGGGTAAGGGCGGAATGTAAAGGATTAGTTGTGGCTGGCACCGTCAGGATATACAGCTGTGTGAGAAAGATCGCCAAGGGCACTGGCAGTAGATGCAGGATATGTGTGTGTGTGTGTGTGTGTGTGTGTGTGTGTGTGTGTGTGTGTATGTGTGTGTGTGTATTGGAGGGTGAGTGTAGGTGTTATAGAAGTGAGAAAAGGTCAGGGACAGCAGTGGCTAGCAAAGTCAGGATTCAGCTGGGGGGGAGATTGAGGGCAGCAATAGATGCAGAGAGAGTGTGTGTGTGTGTGTGTGTGTGTTTAATAGAGGTCTTATTTATGGAAATGTAAAGGGATTGTTGTGGCTGGCAATGTCAGATGGGTACTGCATTATAAATGAACATATTCATTGTCTTTAGAATCTGTTTTATTTCTTTTATACACTTCTTGGGCTTTCATAAGCACATAGTTATGTTCAATGAGAAAATACAACCAAGTTATCAAAAGTAATATAAAGTAATATGCATTACAGTTACAGTTACTAATTACTTTTTATATACAAGTAATAAGTTAACTGTAACTGATTACATTTATTTGAAAGTAACTAGTAACTGTAACTGATTACTTTTTAAAAGTAATTTATCCAACACTGGGAGAATGGCACCTGAGAGGTAAGGGGATACAGGGGTCTAGGCAAAGCTCCTGGTTCCAGAGACTGTTTGCTATTGCATCAATTATGGAGAGACTGCGAATGGGGGTGCCAGTGGGTTCCAGGGGGTCTGGGGCAGCCCCTGGTTTCACATGGCCCCATCTAGAGACTGTTTAGTTTCTGTGGTATAGGAGGAACTGGTCCCACTGCAGTTAAAGGCCTGATTCAGCCACAAATTATGTATGCTGCCTGCATTGGACTGTGGCTGCCTAGCCTGACGGGTAGCTGCCTGGACTAAATGCTCAGTTCTGACCTTCATAGTCGAGAGTGCTTCTTTAGCATCTGATGTGACCTTTATGGTCCAGAGCATCTATCAGCTTCTGATGTGACCTCATCGGTCTAGAGCAACCGGTTGTGCTTTACTGCTCCATGGAATGACTGTTTCCTGTTTTATTAATTGTTCATTAAATGGGATCCCCTGTTCCTGCAGTTCTGGTGTTTACCTCGTTCAGTTTGGATAATCTGTTTGCTGCTAAAAAGGACTTTGCCTCCACAGCCCTGCTCCCAGTGTGTTTCAGGCTGTGCATCGTGGGGTCCAGGAACCATGGCAGTACTGTCCCTAGACTGAAGAACCAGAGGACCATCATGGAAGACAGCATGAGGCCTACCTGGTGAAGATTGTTTCCAAAGGCCTCAGAGGTGAAGAAGTCAAGGCCAGGCAGGTGAAGAACAGGGTCTTCATGTCTCCTGACCATCCGCTTGGCATTTGGAAGCAGGGGCACCCCAGTTTCATCAGGTCTGGCAAGCCAGGCTGACTAGATATGTGAACTCTGTTTCTGCTGTGTAGTGCCCCCCTTCCCGGACTTATTTACCATTGTACCCCTAGATGTGGGGGTTGGGGCTTACATACTTTTCTTTCCATTTTGCCTATGGCCTCCCCCAAACCCTTTCCAATTCTTTCCCCCTGAGTTGATGGCCTGTACACCACCCCCACGTGTATAAAGGCCCTGGACCCCATCTCTAAGCCAACCAAAAGAACCTCCAGTCCTCCTTGTCCCCACTGTGTTCTTGTAATTCCATGGACTTTATACCATTCTTTGTTACATATAGAACACCCCCTTCCCCTTCTTCCCTTCCCTATCCTTTCGAAACATGTTTTAATGCAATATGTCCACCTCCCACTTGTGGTTGTCAATGCACCATGATTCTGTTATGGTCATCAGTCCAGGTCAATCTCCACAGTGGTAGTCTCAAGGTCAGGAATTTCTTTCTTTTTGTTTGTTTTCCATCATTTGTTTATCTCCTGTGAAGCCCCAGCTGCCCTTTTCCTACCAGCCCCCCCCCAAGCCCCACCATCTGGTTTCTCCAGGACTTACTTTCCCACCATCGTCCTCTGCCACAAGACTGTGAGGGTCCCCAGTCAATAGTGTGGGCCTGTGTGGGTCGTGGTTACATCCTGCAGCTAGGGTGTTTTCCACCATTTTTTTCCCTGGGCCCATAGGATGTGCAATGGCACAATATGTGAGCTCTGCCACCTTGGAGACATTCCCTGCACCCTGAACACAGGTTCCCTTCCCTCTCCTGATGACGTCACAGGCACTGCCACCCAGCTGCCACTGGGGGGCAGTCAGACAGTGAGCCACAGCAACGCCTCCTCCCCAAGGGAGGAGAGGAGTCCTATGTTTCCAAACATGGGTCACCAGCGTGGCAGGGGGTGAGGCGCATGGCACCTCACCCCTCCATGCCTCTTGACTGCCTCAAATTCAGGAATTTTATTTCCTAGGCTCCTTGCGTTGGTGCATATGGCTCTCACTCCTTTGGTCCCTCCCCTACACCTATTTTGTCCTCCTTCCTGAGTCCATCCTTCATCCTTCTTTTTCCTGGTACTGTCCTTCACCTTTTATCTTCCCTCTGCCCATCCTCCTTAGTATTTTTCTCAGCCTTAGATCCACCTCATCCCGTCCCTTCCTCCTTTGCCCCTCTCCCCACTACCTCTGGGTAATTTATTTCACCTTCGCTTTTCTCCATTGCTGCTCAATTGTCAGGGTGGGTATTCACTCCCTCCTTAATTTCTTCTGCCTCCCCCCTTGCCTAGTTTAAAAGCTCCTTGAATTAGAATTTAAAACTTCCACCCAGGACTGCCATTCCTCTCCTGGATGGATGGAGGCCATTCCATTTGTACAGGCTTCTATCCTCCAGGTAGGACCCCAGTCCTTGATGTAGCTAAACTCCTCCTCCCTGCACCATGCCTTCAACCAGTCATTGAAGACCACAATGAGGTGTTCCCTCTCCTCCCTCCCCGACCACGTTCAGATAGCACCTCAGTGAAGGCCACCTCATGCGTTACCTGCTTCAGGTTCCTCCATAGCTCCCTCAACATATCCTGCACCACCCGTTCTGCATCTTCTGCCCTGTCATTTTTTCTTAGGTGGATAATGACATCCAGCTCCCCCTCCTGCCTCACCACCGTAACGATCCTAAGGATCTGCTCCTCATCCCTCTGTGCAGAGATGTCAGGTAGGCACCTCATTTCCTCCTTCCTCCCAAGGCATTCCCAAAACAAACTGCCAATGACTGAATCCCCAACAGAAGTTGCTTCTTCTTCCACTGGGGTCCTCTGACCCCCACCTTAGGGCCTCTGCTCTGAAGATCCCCATCCTCCCTTGCCACTACCACAGGTGCCTCATCTTGGCAGTCCTGTCCTGTCAGAGTGGCAAAACAGTTGTGTAGTGGCATTGGCTGAGGAATGTGTTCCATTCTCCCCACTCTCACCCTCCTGGAGCCCACCACAGTCCAGGTGTCCCTCCTTCTTGGCACCTTCTATGGCAATGAGACAGCAGAACTGGGAGGAGGCTGAATATCTGAAGAATCTCCACAATGTCTCAGGCTCTTCTGATCACTGCACTGATAATTACCTGCAGGGCAGCATTTATTCTGTATATTGTTTCTGAAGAAATGGGACTGAGCCCTTACCATTCTTTTGTTTGTTGTTTCTGTTTTGCTGGGTCCGTGGAGCTTGCTCGGACCAAACCGCTGTGCTTGCATCTTTCAGCAAAGTAATGGTGGATGCAGGGACGTTTCTCCTTTGCTGGCCCACTGCTGGATTTAGTGATTCTTCTGGCACCTTGATTAGGGGCTTTCCTGATACCCTGGGCTTTCCTGTTGTGATGGACTTGTGGGAAGGAGGTGTACCTTTGAAGTTTGAACAATGCTGTTGTGGAGTGCCGTGAGTGGGTGACTTGTTTAGTAAAACTGCTGCCCTGTTTTACCTGGATTTAACTCGACTTGATGCTGCGGTGCCATCATCGGGTGGCCATACTCAATAGCTGCATTGAGCCTGGGGTAGCGAGTCAAGGTATCATGTTGGGTGAGGGGCCCTCCCCACACAGGGCTATTCCTTATGTGCTGCTTTGGACCGAGCAGGAACTGTCCCATTTGGCTCTGAGCCAGAGACATTTTGTGGCACTCCCAAGTTACCCCAGGGTTGGTCCAGGCCGTCTGGCCTCGGGGTGCCTGTAGTTGCAGATCTCGGGTAGTGTGTACAGGACCTGGTTGAGATGGTTGTGGGTGGGGGGATACCACTCTTTTGTCTAGATATAAGCATGCTCCTGGCCTTTGCCTATGGTCCCTTCATTTTTCATTAAAATTTAATTCTTGGGATTTTACGTACTGACTCTAGGATTTATGGTTTCCCTTCCTGGATTATAATGGAGCAGCTATAGGTTTTTATCTGGGGATTCTTGGAGAAACAACTGTTTTGACTGAAGTCTTGCTCTTGCAGAAACAATCCTAGTGGGGCTTGGATCAGTTTTTTTTTTTTGCTTTTTGAACTGTGTATGATTTATTGAGTTAATTTATTTTTTGAGTTGATCATAGCACCGTGAGGTTCATGCTTGGTGACATCCCCGTAGATGGTCCTGCTCCTGAGGAGATGGTCTGGTACCGCCCATTAAGAGGAATTTCCTCGATGGGACTATTGGCAGCACTGGACCTATCGAGTGTTGGGGAGGCTTGTGCAATTGGAGCAGAGGAAGCAGTGGTAGCCTACAATGGAGCGGTCACTGCAGCCTTCGATTCCATCGCACCCATTCATGTCTGTCCCTTGTCCGCTCGCTGGAGACCTCTTTGGTTTGTTGAGGATCTCTGGAGTTTAAAGACTAAGGGGCAGAGGTTATAGAAGTGCTGGAGGAGATCTGGCCTGCTGGAGGACAAATTGGCCCTGAGGTTACATTATACCAACTATCAGGGGGGCAATCTCCTGTAAGAAGGGCAGGTGGGGTATCTGTCTAGGGAGATTGCTGCAGCAAGGAACAGACTGGTTCAACTTTTCTGCATAGAGACAGGCTATTACATCCTGCCTGTCTCTGTGTTGGGGAGTAGGTTCAAGCACTAGGTGCGAGGAGATGTCTGTATTCTTTGCCGACAAAGGCGTCCTCTATCAGGGACGAGGTCTCCTGGAGTACCTCTTGAAGGGGATGCATGGTCTGGCCTGGAGTGTGTCAAAACACTCCTCCTGCCTAGGATGAGTTTGAGCTGGTTGGGGTGGAGGAGGTGGTGCAAATAATCTTGAAGCTGTGGCCAACCCAGTGTGATCTGGACCCAGGTCTGACCCGACATTTGGCTGGATGTTTGGACCTGGTTGGACCTGTGATTCTGGGGTTGTCTGGAGTTCCTTGAGAAGTGGGGTTTTCCCAATAGCCTTGAAAGAGGCCTTGGTTAGACCCCTTTTGAAGAAACCCTCCCTGGATCCGGACTGCCTCAGCAATTACAGACCGGTCTCAAACCTTCCATTTTTAGGGAAGGTTATTGAAAAAAGTGGTGGCCATGCAGCTCGAGAGACATCTTGCCTCTTCCTCCACCTATGAGCCTTTCCAATCTGGGTTTCGTGCTGGGCATAGTACAGAGACTGCCCTGGTGAGGGTGCTTAATGATCTCCTGATGGTGAGGGACAAGAGAGACCGGACCATCTTGGTCCTCCTGGACCTCTCTGCAGTGTTTTACACCATGGAGCATGAGGTGCTGCTTGATCGCTTGTGGTTTTGGTGTGGCCTGTCCGGTAATGTCATCAACTCGTTCAGGTCATACCTGACAGGCAGAGTGCAGGGGGTGACGATGGGGTTAACCTCATCTAACCCAAAGCCTCTGTGCTGCGGGGTACCACAAGGTTTGGTCTTGTTGCCTTTGTTGTTCTCAGTGTATATGCTGCCACTGGGGGACATTATCAGGTGGTACGGGCTGCGTTTTCACTGCTATGCAGATGATACCCAGCTGTACCTGTGCTGTGTGCCCAGTACCTGGGTGTTGGCCTCTGTATTTAACAGCTGCCTCAATGAGATCCAGGCTTGGATGACTCAAAACTGGCTTAGGCTCAACCCAGACAAGACAGAGGTACTTGTTGTGGATCCAGTTCGTCAGGGCAGAGGGCGCTGTGAGGGGTTACCCCCTGACCTTGTGTTGGGGGGTGTTCTCCTTACTCCATTTAGTCAGGTGAAGGATTTGGGCATGATCCTCGATGACATTTGATATTTGATGCTCAGGTGTCGGTCATCGTCAGGAGTGGATTTTATCATCTTAGGAACATTGCACGAATCCGAGCCTTGATCCCGCCAGAGGATCTGACCACACTAGTGCATGCATTCGTCACTTCCAGGCTGGACTATAGTAATGCCCTGTACCTAGGGATTATCTGGAGGCAACCTCCACAGGCTGCAGCCAGTGCAGAATGCAGCGGAAAGATTACTGACTGGGGTGAGACGTGGTGATCATATCACCCCGGTCCTCCGCGGACTGCACTGGCTGCCAGTCAGGTGGAGGATTGTCTTCAAGGTAGGGCTCCTGACCTACAAGACCCTACATGAATGGGGACCTGTCTATCTGCAAGATCTTCTTGCCCCCTACCATCCTCCCCAGGCACTCCGTTCTGCCGGGGGAGGCCTTCCTGTAGTTCCCAGAATGAGGCTGTGGCATTCCAGGGACAGGGCGTTTTGAGTGGCGGCGCCTACTCTGTGGAACTCCCTTCCTGGTTATCTTAGGGAGACACTCTTGGTGGAAGCCTTTAAGAAAGAACTAAAGACATATCTGTTCCAGCAGACTTTTAATGATTGATTAATTTTAATGGGATGGATAGAATTTTAAGTTTATGATGAATTGCTGCTTATGTGTATTCTGTTTTTGAATTGTATTATACAGCACCCAGAGCCCATGGAATTTGGCGCTTTATAAATAAAATATCTATCTATTTTTAACCCCAGGATATCTGTGCTGAAAGGTCTGTTTTTATACTTATTTTGGATTCAGAGCTTATTTTGAGCCATTGTTTTTTTCTGGTCTATCCTCACTGTGGGAGCGACAGTGTATGGGGCTAGCAGGAGGCGGGAGGTGGTGATGCCATTGTATAAAACATTGGTAAGGCCTCACCTGGAGTATTGCGTGCAGTTCTGGAGACCACACCTGTGCAAAGACATAGGTAAGGTGGAGACTATCCAGAGAAGGGCAACAAAGATGATGCAGGGCTTACACCACAAAGAAAATGAGGAGAGACTAAGGGACCTCAATATATACTCAGTGGAGGAGAGGAGACAACAGGGGACATGATTGAAACTTTCAAGTACCTCAAGGGCATAAACAAGGTGCAGGTGGGGAGCTTTCCAATGTAGGAAAAGTACTAGAACAAGGGGGCACAATATGAAATTGGAAGGGGCTAGATTAACAGATAATGTGAGGAAGTTTTTCTACACAGAAAGGGTAGTCGACACATGGAATAGTCACAGGAGGTAGTGGGGGCAAGCACAGTGGAGGGGTTTAAACATGCTTGGGACAGGCACAAGGGAAGCCTGAGAGGGGAGGGAGTTATGACAAGCCATTGATCACATAGGGTCAGTGGCCACATGCAATGAATAGGGCCTACAGGCAGACTGGATGGGCCTAGCGGTCCTTATCTGCCAACAATTTCTATGTTTCTATGTTTCTGTCGATTGCTGGTTTCCTTCCCCCACTCTGTGTGAGAGCGTGGAGGATCAAAGTACTTTGGACAGTGACAGTGTGTGGGGGTTGTTGTTTTCTGGTTTCTTTCCCCCCACTCTGTGAGAGAGAGAGTGGAGGATCGAACTATTCTGGACAATTTATTCATAGTGTTGAGAGCACTCTGTTCCTTCAGTACTCAAATTGTTTTTATCAAACTTGTAATTATTATATGTTTATGTACTTATTGTTAGGTTAATGTGATGTTATTATTTTGAGTATACTATTAGTTTTTTAGGCGTGAGTGATTTGATGTATTGGTGGTTTAGATGTGCTAGCAGGCTACTTTCCTGGTTGTGCACTACTCACCCTCTGAACTTTGGGACCTCTACCCCTTTAACCCCCACTTCAGGCTGCAGTATATCAACGTTGCAGAGCACTAGGAATTGCTTTCATAGGGATGGGGCTGGGTTGGGGGCCTGAACCGGAGGGAGAATGGCGAGATGCTTGTATCAGGGTAGTGAGGTGCAGGAGATGCCCTGGGATGAAATGGATTCCAGAACGTGGTTCTCCGTGCCTGGTCTCCATACCCATGGGCTCCAATGTTTTTGGGTCGATAGCTCGGGTGGTACCGGAATCTCGTCTGACTCAAGCAGTGTTATGCAATGCCAGGTCTATTAAGAACAAGACTACAATAATTGCTGATCTTGTTGGGACAGCAGACCTGGCATCCATCACCGAGACCTGGTTGGATGATAATGCTGACCCCATATTGGAGGTTGCTGTTCCGGCTGGATTCTCGGTGATACACTGCTCGAGATTGGACCCATGAAGCGAGTGTAACCATTGTTGTAGATAGAACCTGGCCTTGTAGGTTGTGCCAGTTGAGAATCCAGCTCATTTGTTGCATGGTGTTGGCTGTAGGATCATTCTCATCTACTGTCCACCTGGGGGTGAGAAACGGTTCCTACAGGAAGTAGCGGACTTCATGGTCAATATGGCGTTTGAGTCACCAGGTTGATGGTCCTGGGTGACTTTAACGCCTGAGTCAATGATGAACTCTCGCAATTCGGTCAGGACTTCCTCCAGCTGATGACATCGCTGGGCTTTACACAGGTTGTTGCCTCTGCAACTCATAAGTTCGGTCACTCACTTGACCTGGTTTTCCTCCTGGTGATCAAAACCTCCGATCTGGTGGTGGAACCAGTCAGATGGTCAGATTATCACACTATAAGGTTCAGTTTCCAGGCCCCCCACCTTATAGGCGTGCCCCTGTGGAGATGGTCAGATACTGCCCTTTGTGGGATGTGAGCCCTGATGGCCTATTGGCGATATTAGACCTATTGAGATTTCCAGAGGCAGCGAGAGCCCAGAGACCTAGTTCAGGCCTATAATAAGGCAGTTACTGAGGCCCTGGACTCTTCGCACCTGTCCATGTTTGTCCCTCTCTCTCACCCTCGGTCTCTGTGGTTTGCGGGACCTTGATGGAGTTGTGACGAGTAGGACGAAGGTTAGAGCATTGCTGGTGGAAATCTGCCCTGGATGCTGACCACCTTAGATTGCTGGAACATTATCAAATCTATCAATCAGCAATCACCCATAAGAAGGCAGAATTCCTGTCCAAGGAGATTGCTGCCACTCAGAATCGACCTGCTCAGCTCTTTCGAACCGTGGACAGGTTGTGCAACCCAACCTGCCTGCAGGTTGGAAGAGCCTTTTCACAAATTGAGTGTGATGAGTTTGCTCATTTCTTTGCAGATAAGGTGGCCAGCATCAGAGCTGAGATCCTGCCAGCTCACTCTATGGGAGCTGATGGTGGTCGGTGCTCAGTCACTCTTCCTCAGTTTGTCTGGAGTTCTTTCGACTGGCTGGAAATTGTGGATATCGTGCGGATTGCCCAGGATATGCACCAGACGTGCTGTAGTTTGGACCTGGGCCCACTCCCCTGATTATGGGGTGTTCTCACACCATTGGCTGCGTCCTCGCAAAGATAGTTTGGTGTTCCTTAGAGTTGGGTGAGTTTTCTAGCTCCCTGAAGGAGGCAGTGGTGACACCACTCCTGAAGAAAGCTGCTCTGGATCCAAACTGCTTCGTTAACTATGGACCTATCTCAAGCCTTCCTTTGCAGGGCAGGTGATTGAGAAAGTTGTTGTGCTACAACTGGAGAACCACCTTACCATCCATGATATCTGAATCTCTCCAGTCCAGTTTTAGTAGAGGCATAGTACGGGCTGGTCCATCGGCCTCGTGCGGTTGGATTTCCGCTTGCGACACCCGGCGACCTGGGTTCAGGAGCGGACCTGGGTCATCAGAGGACCGGCGGGTTGGGGAAGGATTGGCGTCTATGGGCGGCTCTCCTTCCCTGGGGGAGGGCAGGGCAGCAGCGGTGTCGGGCCTAGTGGAGACTGGGGCATGTTCCACGTCCGGGGCTTAACAGAGCTCTCAGGATGGGGCGGACGCTGGCGTCATTGCATGTCCCCATCCTGCTTGAGAGAACAAAAATCCCGCCTTGCATCTCGGTGATGCTCTGCCCAGGAAGCCCTGATTGACCATGAACCATTCCCCACCAGTCCACAGTTCACGGTCCAATAACCGGGAGTCGGGACCCGCAGCCCCACTCTCTGGGGGAAGCCAGGGATGACGGGAGGTGACAATATCTGGTGGTCGGGGCTCCTGGGGTCGTGACCAGAGTCGATGGTCGACGAGGCGTGGGAAAAATAGGAAAATAAAAAAAAAAAAAAAAAAAGGCATAGTAGAGGCCGCTCTGGTTTGGGTGCTCAATGATCTTCTGATGGCGAGGATCAGAAGCGCCATTCCATCCTGGTACTTCTTGATCTCTCCTCAGCCTTTGACACTGTGGACTATGGGGTGCTTCTCACTGGCAGATCTCAGAGGGTGATGTGGGGATCTTTCCTCCGGGCCATTCTCTCTGCCATGTGGGGTTCCCTCAGGGTTGGTGTTGTCCCCCATGCTGTTCATGGTGTATATGCTGCCCCTTGGAGACATTGTAAGATGGTATGGGCTGAGGTTTCACTGCTATGCTGATGATATCCAGCTCTACCTGTCTTTTGCACCCGACCAGGATAGTGCATGCTCAGTCTTTAATAACTGCCTCACAGGAATCCAGGACTGGATGAAATCCAAATGGTTGAAATTGAACTCTGGAAAGACTGAGGTGTTAGTGGTGGATCCAGTTTGCCGGACAGAGGGGTTGGTGGCTGGACAACCTGCTGGACTTTGCCTCGGAAGAGTGCAGCTGCCTTCCTCTGAATGGGTGTGAAACCTGGGGGTGGTCTTTGACGACGGGTTGACACTGAGTTCGCAGGTGTTGACAGTCATCAGGTCCTCGTTTTACCATCTCAGGAACATCTCCAGGATTAAGCATCTTGTTCCATCCGGCAACCTTCCAACATTGATCGATGCCTTTGTGACCTTGCACCTAGATTACTGCAACTCCCTGTACTTAGGTCTGTCGGGGGTTGATATCCGCCACTTGCAGCTAGTGCAGAATGCTGCAGCGTGGTTGTTGATGGGGACTCCTCATTTGAGTCACAAGACACCGATGCTCGCCAAACTGCCACTGCCGATTCAATAGTGGATCACCTTGAAGATCGGGCTTCTGACCTTTAAGGTCCTGCAGACAGGACCTGAGCTATCTGCAACAGCTCTCTTGCCTTTCTGCCCTGGATGACCGCTCCGCTCAGATGGCGAGGGGTTGTTAGAGATTCCCAGGGTATGTCTTAAACATCAGGGGCTCGTGCTTTTGTGCATGCGGCCTGGACCCTGTGGAATTCTCTACCTCGTCAGATACGTGAGTGCAGCAAACTGTCAGAGAGTTTAAGGGCCTTGAAGACCCATTATGGCATCTGGCTTATGAAGATTAATTATATTTGGACTGTTGTTGTTAACCTAATCTGCTGTATATAATTTTATGTTTTATCAATTGGGTTTACCTGTTCTTAAAGCTGTACAGCGCCTTGGCTGTAGAAAGGTGCTTTAAAAATAAAGTTATTATTATTATTAATTTCATTATTAATGGTGGTGAACCTGGTGGCCCCTGGATGTGGGAAGAGGTCCCACCAAATCCTAGCCAACTCGACCTGGATTTTAGAAATCTCCTCCCTCAGCCCAGAGAGATGCATGCAGATGGGGCAGCACCTCAGTCTCGAGAAGGTCTCCCTGAAGACTGCCGCTTACAGCCACTGCACTGCACCACTCCATCATTTCAAATGTTCTCCCTCTATGACCTGAAAAGAATTTATGCCCTTTCCCCAGATAGTGTGTTTCTTAATGTCCCATTTTGGTGGAACACCTTGTTCTCTCTCAGCTTTTGTGTGTCTTTGACATCTCCTCCTTCTTCACACCTTTCCATTCTGGATTTAGGAAATCCCACTCTACTTCCATTTCCCTTTCCCTCTTCGAGCTTACTGACTCCATCCTTTCAGGTATGGACCAGGTTCTGATCACCTCTGCCAACTTTGTCGATCTTGCTAAAACCTTTGACACTGTGGCACACTCACTCCTTCTGGACAAGCTTGAAGCAGCAGTCTTCTCTGCCTTCTCAGGCAGTTGGTTCCACTCCTACGTTGAGAGTAGGTTTCATGCTGTCCATATCAGAAACTTCCTGTCCCCAGCCCATTCCTCATCTGTTCAGGTGTCCATCAATGGTATATCCTGGGCCCCATTCTCTTTCCATATTCTTGAGCGATCACCCTTCTGTCTGTTCCTCTATGTCCATTCATATGTAGGTTGATGTTACCGTACTCGCTGCATCTGGCTCCTCTTCCCATACTTACTTTCCAGCTACAGCTGGATTCTGACAATATTCAGTACTGGTACTGGTCTAACTAACCATCTCTCAATGCCTCAAAAACAGTTTCTATGACATTTGACACCCATCAGATGCTTACCAGACTCCTCTCCCTCCAATTATTCCACCCCCTTGATGTTTATACAGTTGAGCATGTATCCTCCTTTAAGTACTGTATCTCAAGTGTCTGGCTGGACCATCACCTTGATTTCTCGGTGCACACTGATGCCAAAAAATATTGCTCCACCCCAACCATAGAGCACTATGCGGGAACAAAGTGAGTATTCAAGCTTCCTACTCACCCTGAAATTGTTTTAAAGATGATTCTTCCTATTTTTGACTATGGGGACATCATTTACAGTGGCGCTCTCAAATCTTCCCTTGCAAGACTGGATCCCCTCTTTCATCTTTTTTTCATTTTACCTTAGACTGTCCCCCTTGTACCATCACTGCTTGCTCTTACACTTCTGTCTCCCTCCCCTCTCTTGATGCCAGATTCTGGTTTGGTTCCTTCCCTCCTGCAGTATCTTCTGTCCCTCCTATCTTCTCCCCCTTCTTCTTCTACCCTCTCTACAGCAGTGTTTCCCATTCCCTTTCTGTTCCATCCTGTAAATCCACTGTTTGTCAGGCTAACTTCTTATATCACTTTCCTAAACGTTGGTCTTCCCTTCCCCTGCCAATCCGCTCTGCCTATTCTCCCTTCTCCCCTAAGTCTCTTCTTTGTGACTTTTCCATGTCCACCTGCAACTGTGCATGATGTCTACCTCTTTTAACGCCTTCTCCTACTCATATTGCCCTGGCTATACTGCTGTACCCCCTCCCCCACTATGCTGTTAGGTCAATTTCCCGTTGCCTATCCAAACTCAATTTTACCTACCACATGTACCTGTTGCACTGTTATGCCTTGCAGTGTTTATGATTATGCTCCTTTGAATGTACTGTATTACTTGTATATGACTATTATTTTGGTAATGCTGTTAATTACGTATTTAGTTGTTCTCCCTTTGTACTATCTTCCATACCTGTCCCCCTCCAGGATGCATCTGGAAATGAGTTGTTAGCAGCCTTACTATTACAAGTTGACTGGTTCTGCTTAACTATTACGTGTGATGTGAATGCTGTCCTGGAGTACTTCATTCTCCAATTTAACAAGGTCTGTGACATCACTGCCCCTCCAGGACCCTTCTTAGAAAGGAAAACTCTCAGTCCTGATTTACTCTGCTATCGTGACAGAGCATGGGCTCTATATAACAAGCATTTGTCAATGCCGAATGTTTGCTTGCTGGCATTGGCATTGGTAGTGTAAAGTTACAGAGCTGCATAATAGGAATGGCAGCAAAGTATTGAACTGAAACCAACCCCACCACCACCCTGCAGAGGTGACAGGCATTGGGGTGTGCCTTTGGGTCGTCAGGCAACGACCACCATTTCACCACACCTACCCTGCAGACACTGACAAATGTCACTGTGCCTTGGGGTCTTTGGCCTTATGCATCCATTCCATCAGAAAATACGGTGAGATGGGTGCGGTATGGGAGAATGGGGTGAAGTTTGGGCCGAAGAGTCGAGGCACACCTTGATGCCTCTCACTGGCTGCAGGGTGTGGGTGGGTAGAATGGTATGAGCATTACAGGCAAGAATCGTAAGTCACACCCCTGATGCCTGTCATCTCCCACAGGGTGGGGCGTTATGGTCGGAAACCCTAACGCCTCAGGCATTCGCTGGTATTTTCACCCAAATTTTCAACATGTTTTTTGTGACCCCACCTCATGAACAGTGGCAATATCAGTTTGTTGGCCGGAAACTGCTTTTGCACAGCGACTACGGCATTTGGCACCACAGGTGCAAAAACACATTCCGAACAGGATGCGAAAATTGACAGCGGTACTGTTCATGGGGAGGTGTAAAAAATGGCAATGTTGAAAATCTGCTGTGAAAATCTTAAAAAAACTGGTGAAGTCACGAGCGTGCATAGAAACTGTGCAACACACACCCGTAATGTAACTAGTTTGGGGATTTTTTTTACAGCAGATTAACACAGGCATTTTGGGACCTCCAATCATAAACAGTGTCAGTGTGATTTTCTTTATCTGTCCGAACAATGATTTCCCACAGCGACCACGCATTTCTGCGCTGAAAGTGTGAAAACACATTTCGGCCATGTTGTGGAAAATGACAGCTGTACTGTTCATAAGGAGGTGTGGAAAAATGCCACTGGTGAAAATCTGGACTGAAAATATTACAAGTTCATGAACTTATGAGGGTGCGTGGAAACTGCGCAATGCTCACTCATTAACACAGTCATTTTATGGAGTTTTGTCACCAAATTTTCAACATAGCCATTTAAGACCTCTGCTCATGACCAGTGTCACTGTGATTTTCTTAATCTGTCCCAAACATCGTTTCTTTTACACGACTGTACCATTGTGCGCTACATGTGCGGAGCACATTTTAGGCGAGATGTGAAAAATGGTAGCTGTACTGCTCATAAGGAAGTGCGGTGAAAATGGCACTGTTGAAAATCTGGTGAAACAAATACAAATTCGCAAAACTTGCCAGCGTGCGTGAAACTGCGCAACGTGCGCTCCTAAACAGTCATTTTGGGGAATTTTCACCAAATTTTCAACATATTCATTTAACACCTCTGCTCATGACCAGTGTCACTGTGATTTCTTAACGTGTCATACATTGATTTACGCACAAACTGCGCCATTGTGTGCTACATGAGGCGGAAACACGTTGTGGGCGAGTGTGAAAATGACAAGCTGTACTGCTCATAAGGAGGTGTGGTAAAATGGCAGTGTTGAAAATCTGAGTGAAAATATTGAAATTTGCGAACTTACAAGCGTGCGTGAGGAACTCTGCAATGCGCTCCTAAAACAGTCATTTTAGGAATTTTTCACCAATTTTCAACATAGCCATTTTAAGACCTCTACTCATGAACAGTGTCACTATGATTTTCTTAATTTGTCCGTACATTGATTTTGCACACCGACTCTCGCCATTGTGCACTACATGTGTAGAAACACGTTTGGGTGAGATGTGAAAAATGACAGCTGTACTGCTCATAAGGAGGTGTGGTAAAATGGCAATGTTGAAAATCTGGAGTGAAAATATTGAAAATTCGTGAACTTACGAGCGTGCGTAGGAACTGCGCAACACACGCTCGTAAAACAGTCATTTTTAGGAATTTTTTCACCAAATTTTCAACATAGGCATTTTGAGAGCCCACCTTATGAACACTGGCAGTGTTGTGTCATTAATGGGTCCCAAAAGGTGATTTTGTGCAGTGACTGTGAAATCACCCTTCGAGCCCGATTAACGCCATGACAGTGCAAGAATTCATGAGGAGGGGTCCCAAAAAACCCATGTTGAAAATTTGGGCCCAAAATTCCCAAAAATGCCTGAGATATGCAACAAAGTTGAAAAAACCCTAGTTATTCCATTATACAGCTTACCGGCATTTCCTCAGTTCACGGTCGGCTTTGAAGAGTGCAGACGTGTTCCCGGTCCACCGATGATTGTCGCACTGAGCTCTGGAGGTAAGTAGGGGAGGGGTGTGGGGGAGGCAGGGTGCGCAGTGGGTGGGTGCAGGTTGTGGGGGCGGGGAGACTGCGAGGAAGGTTTTCTTCTTTACAGGTTTTGTACGACATGGGACATTTGCCCACGCTGGGTGGGCTCCCAGCATGGTGGCTGGAAAGCCTGTTTGGGGGCTGGAGCCGGCCGGGGATTGGGCATCCCGTCGGCCATAACTCTTTGTCACACTGGGGTGGGCTCCCAGCGTGGCACATGGAAACTTTGTTGGGGTGCGTGCAGCCGTGGAGCGATGGGGATTGGGCACCCCATTGGCTATGACAGTTCTTGCCACGCTGGTGGGCTCCCAGCATGGCACCTGGACAGCTGCTGTTGGGAGGCGTGGAGCCGACGGGGATTGAGCACCCCTGTCCGGCCATGCAGTGTGTGCATGGGGTGAGGGGCGCATTAGCATGCAATATGCGTGCTTGAATGTGTGTGTGTGTGGGGGAGCTCTGCTCACTGAAGTGGAGCTCTCCCTTTCAACTGTATGCCACTGCATTTCCTGCTGTCATAGACAGCTGCAGCAGTGATTAGCGCACTGCGGGCGCCTGCAAACACAGTGACTGAATTGGAAGAGCTGACACACCTCTAGAAAACTCATATGATGGCACTATGTTTCTTGCACATGCGTGCAAGCAAACATAAAAAGGCAACCATATGAAATACCCCCAAAAATACAAGGAGCTGCAGAACACTGTAAAACTGTGCATTAAGGAGGCCAAGGCTGAGTATTACAAAAAATCAGAAAAAAAAATGTATTCACTATCCCAAAAAGCTCTGGAGTAGCATCCATGAAATTTTGGGAAACTCCAAAATATCATTGCCCCACTCCATTACAGCTTGGGAACTCACTACTGATGGTGACAAGAGTCTTACCGACACCTTTCATAATATCTTTAGTGACATGTCAGCATACATACCTGCCCCTATTACCCCCGCCCCCGTAGTTGTTATGCATAACGAGTTCACTAGGTCCAAGTCCTACTTTAAAAGGCTTACTTGGGCAGATGTGCATGGCTACCTAACCAGGACTAAAATTAAAAGCAGACTTGGCCAGAAAACACTGACATGAAGTTGCTAAAAATTACTTATTAGGGAAATCACCTACCCCTGCAGCTGATTTTAAATCTGTCCCTTACTACAGAGTAAGTCCCCGAACTGTGGAAAAAGGTGCATGTGACCCCAGTATTTAAAGGGAAAGATATAAACCTGTCATCCAACTACTGCCCTATCTCCATTCTATTCCTATCCCGGTATCCAAAATCTTAGAGAGAGTAGTGAATGACCAGCTCATAGACTCTGTGAGTCGGCATGAGCTCCTGTCTAAAGAGCAACATAGATTCAGAAAGATATTTTGCACAGTGACTTCATTCCTAGAATTCACAGATTCAGTCCATTGTGCTCTGGACAAGGAGGGAGATGGCTGGGTCCATATATACATAGACCTTAGCAAGGCCTTCAACCTTGTTAACCATGCCCTCCTCTGCCAGAAACTACTTACTTTGGGTCTTTCTGAAGGCTCACTATGCTGGTTTAAAGGCTACTTGGCAGGCAGATCACAAACTGTGACATGCTACATACATTAGTTGATGAAAGGTCAGTCAGTGTAGGTGTACTCCAACGGGTCAATCGTAGGACCCTACTCTTCAGCCTATTATAAACAACTTACCTGTCATCTGCAGGTTGATCAATGTAACTGTAATGAATTGCAGGATGACAGGCAGCATGACTTCATGAAAGGAAGTCATGGCAAATGAACTTTGATTGAGTTCTTCGATTTGTGACGTAATTGGTCACCTGGGGTGGACATAGCCTATCTGGACTTCAGCAAGGCCTTCAACACCGTCCTTCACAGAAGGTTGGTAAAGAAGATGGAAAGTACAGGGATGGGTGGGAAGATAACCAGGTGGATGGAGAACTGGTTGGCAGGCAGAAGCCAGAGAGTTGTGGTAAATGGGGTGTACTCCAGGATGGGGGGTGATGAGTGAAGTGCCCCAGGGGTCAGTACTGTGACCCCTCCTTTTTAATATTTACATCAGTGATATAGCAGAGGGGCTAAGGGGGACGATGTGCCTGTTTGCTGATGATACGAAAATCTGCAACAGGGTGGACACGACGGGAGGGGTGGAGTACTTGAGGCAGGACCTGAAGATTCTTGAGGCATGGTCAGAGACTTGGCAACTGAAATTCAATGCCAAAAGTGCACTGTGATGCATTTGGGTGTAGAAACCCATGAGCAAGATACACCCTTGAGGGAGATCATGAAAGTAATAGAGCAGGAGAGGGATATGGGGATTATAGTATCAAGCAACCTTAAGGTAGGTAACCAATGTAGCAGGGCAGTGGGGAAGGCCAATGGAATGTTGGCATGCATCAGCAGGGGCATTACTAGCAGAAGGAGGGAGGTACTGATGCCCCTCTACAAAGCCATGGTGAGGTCGCACCTGGAGTACGGAGTCCAGTTCTGGAGAGCACACCTGTGAAAGGACATAGACAGGATAGAGAGAGTTCAGAGAAGGGCACCTGGGATGGTGCAGGGTATGCAAGGGAAGACATAGGAGCAGGGGTGTAAAGAATTGGATCTGTACACATTGCAGACTAGAAAGGAGAGAGAGACATGATTGAAACTTTTAAGTATGTGAGAGGGATCAACAAAGTGAAGGTTTTTTTACTTAAAAAGGAAGGTGGGAACTAGAACTAGGGGCATAGCCTAACACTGCAGGGAGGAAGATACAGAGGCAATGTGAGGGCGATTCTTCATGGAAAGGGTGATGGAGGCCTGGAACAGACTACCAGAGGAGGTGGTGGGGGCTGAAATGGTGGAGGATTCAAGAGGACATGGAACAGACATATGGGGCTGAGTAGTAGGGGGATGGGGGCCAGTGGGTGGAGGGATGAGTAAAGGGGGCAAGGGACAGAATAGATGGGCCGATGGGTCCTTTTCTGCCATCAGGATTCTATGATTCTAACACTTTATGCAGAGGACACTGTCATCTTCTCCTCCCACAAAAGCCTGCAGAAGCTAAGGCAGAGGGTTCAGACAGACTTTACTGCCATTCAGATGTGGTTCACATCCAACTTGCTTGTTATGAACAAAAAAAAAGACCAAGTGTATGCTGTTTGGCACCTGTAACAAGGCTCACACCTTCCTTGTCCCAACCATTACCTCAGCATCAGGAAACTCCCTGGAACAAGTTAAAACCTTTAAATATCTAGGCATTCTGCTTGACAGTGCTTTGCCTTTCAGTGCTCATGTTGACCGCCTAGTTAATGCCGTCAGCTTGAGGCTAGGGCTCCTCTACAAGCACAGGAGAAACCTCCTGCCAGAGTTCAAAATACTTCTTGTGCAGTGCTTCATCACAAGCATTATTGACTATAGGCTTGTGGTATATGGCTCCACTAATGACAGTGTGATGTCCAGGGTCAGAGGTCTTAATAGGGCCTGCACTAGGCCTCAAAAATGACACCCACACCTGTATTCTATACAGCAGCCTGAACTGGTTAAACCTTGATTTGAGGCTATTCTACCACACCTTGCTCACAGGCTGTGGAGCACTACAAGTCCTGCTGTTCCCTGGCTTACAGTCTATGTTCAATTATGTTGACAATAAATACAGTACCGGGGGAGTAGCATGTCACACCCTACTGCTTCTCTGCAGAAGAACCTCTCTTTTTCAATACTGTTTCTCATACGATTCACAAAACTTTGGAATGACCTGTCTGGTACTCTAAAAACCAATAGCTCTACCTAATTGTTTAAGTTCAAGCTCGTACATGCACTCTTGAGCATGTAACTGCTATCACTGACCAACTGTTTTCCCTCAAATGCATATTATGTACACAGCGCTTTATTCATAATGTAAAGTAAACATTTTACCCATGTAGTGTGGAACTTGTACTAGCACCGCTCGTACAGCTATGACTTTCTCTGTCTGCCACTGTATGTTGTTGTTAACACGGTATATCTAGAATTACAATATATTTTGTATTATGTAACTCTGCTGTACCTGACTTGTGTAACTTTTCTTGTGCCTAACTATAAACCCTTTGAAAATAGGCCCTGCCTAAAGGGTTTTATGTTGAATAAAAACTAAAACTAAACTAAACTAATACATGAAACACACAAAGCACTGCTGACCAAAAGGTTGTTCAACTATGGTCTAATTTAATGCTAAAACTGGTCTTGAAACCACAGCGCAAGAGTAAATATTATGTCTCCAGCTGCCTTGACCTGAAAACTTAGCAAACAGTCAATCTGCATTGTGAGAATAACATATAGTCTCATGCCGTTAACACTTTTCAAAGTGTACTAGAATGTTTAAAACTTTTAAACTTGTTGCATCGTAATTACAAGGGGATTCAGCAAATAATGCAGCAGTTAATCCAGCTGAAACAAGTATGTTTAACTTAAAGGTTTTATAGGTTGTGTTTGTACTTTCTCCAGTAATTGGTTTGCTAAAAATTTTCAATGATGTAGCACTTATGTCTATTTGTCATTCAGAAAGATTCTGAACTGACCTCACAGCTGAGGTCTGTGACATACCAGTCAGTTGTCATGGCAAGCACTGTGTCATACACAAAGGCACTATAAGGTCAGATGGGAACAGTCAAATCCTTTTTGAACATACTTCTTAGACAGGCTAACAGGATGTTATATTGTAAGCTCTGGAAAGAAAACAGAATGTAGGAAAACATATTTCTCCTGTGAACTGTAACAGCTGAAATATTATGCTTGTGAAAGCACTGAAGTGTAACATTGGATGTTAAGCAGGCTGGAGGTTTGGAATCCTGTGTGGCAGTAAAGGGGGAGTCTGGCAGGCAGTGGGAGGTGCTGTGAGGCATGAAGAAGTGGGATGCTGGGGTATCCATGTATTGAGCAACAGCGATTGAGCACTTTCAAAAGGGCAACTCAATCATGGCGCCTGTGCACAGGGCTACCTGGCAGGATAGTGACCGGATGGAGGGTAGGCGAATATAGCAATGGGATGTCACTATGTATACACATGCATGGGGGGGACCACACCGTGCGATGAGCAGAAGGGGAGTAAGGGTTTGTGGGGTGTAGTGTGGCGGTGGGCTGCCAAGCTGGTCATGTAGTGTGGTGGGTAGGTGGCAGGCTGGGGTTGGGAGGGTGCTGGGTTCAGTTCTGGGCACAAATGTGTTTCTGCATTGGGTCTGGGTTTTTTTTTGTACAAGTTTTACACCCTTCCGGAGTTGTGAATTCTGTATTTGGGGTGGGGGAATGAGATCGAGCATCCTGTTGTAGCTACTAGAGTTTACATCGCCGAAATTCATTTTCAGCGATGTACACTTGCCAAATGATGATTGCTATTCTGTGATCACCGTTGACATGGAACTGATGCTGGTGAGTATCTGAGAAGGATAAATATAAGGAGCAAAAAGATTCATGGTTGGCATCAGCAGGACTCAGTTACAGAAATGTTCACTGCAATTTTAAATCTGCTCGGCCTTTAATTTGTTTCATTACTGAAGGCATTTTGTATGTACAGCTCCTGTGTCTCTTATGGTTATACGTGTGCATTCTCAAGTTTCTTTGGGTGAGAGAACTGCAAAGCAAGGCTGACCGATTCTAGCACACAAAGGACTTGGGAAGAAACTCGTAGTGTGTGTACTTATAAACTGTAAACATATTTTAAATCATGTTGCAGGTTTCTGTTTTTTAAAAAAACTGGAACTTGAATTTTTAATTGAAATGTTTCACATTACAGAACATTGGAGAAACCATTGAGTGGGAAATGAAACTGTGCCAGCTCAACTTAGAACTTCAGAACTGCAGTATACATATTGTACTTAACATAGGAAGTATTGTGGGTGCCTTGCTGGCTGTAGCCCATGACTGCAGCGCTGTAGTCTTGCTGTAGTTCCTGTCAAGCCCAGTGGGCACCTGGGTCTTTTGTCAGCACTGAGAATAAAGATGGATGCATACTTTTGCTCTGTATCTGAGTCTGTCTGTCATTAGCACCTTGATTACTACTGCCAACAAGGCGATGTGTTCCATGGGTACTACGGCTGGTCAGGTAGCTATTGCTTAATATTTCAAAGGTTTGAGTGCCAGGAGAACTGTTGGGAGCTGCTCCTGGGCAAGCTGAACTACTATGGACATTTCTGGCAAACTTGTCCACATTATTGCAACCACTACACGACTTGCTACAAAAAGAAACAAAATGCAATTGGCTCCACAGTGTGAAACAGCATTCCAGTTTTGCAAGCAAGGACTTCTGAACAGCAAGTTGCTAGTGCACTATGACCCAACAAAACCTCTGAGACTGGAGTGTAAGCCATCCCTATATGTAATCGACATAGCAATGTCTCATGGGCTACTTATAGGTGAGGAAAAAAGCTTTTGCTTCAAGGACTCTGTCTCCAAGTGAATGAAATTATTCTCAGATCAAGAAGTTTCATTAAGTACCTGTTTGGATTGAAATTTGGTTTGCTAACAGATAAGAAGCCTCTACAGTCGCTTCTGGGGCACTAGGCAGCAATATCAATGCTCAGAGCACTGAGAATGAAGTGATGGACCCTGAGTCTGTTGGTTACGAATATGGCATTGAATGCAGATATTCTCAGGATCCCGCAAATGCAGATGTACCATCGAAATTGCCATGCAAAGATGTGACAGAGAATAAAGATGATGAAACACTAGTGTTCCAACTTTCAAACATCAAGCAGCTACCCTTCTCTGGATGTAGCAGAGGAAACACAATGGGATCCAATCCACTCAAAGATCCTGGATTTCACCTTCAGTGGTTGACCCAGCTTCATGAGAGACCCAACTCTTTGACCTTTCTTGAACAAGAAGGACCACCTGTCCACAGATCAAGTCTGTATTCTGTAGGGCACTGAGTTGTGATACCACCAAAGTTCCAAAAGAGGTTAGTTTCCAACATACCCAAGCATCATCCCGCAATCTCTCTGATGAAGGCATTGGCCTGGGGACACCTCTGATGGCTGGGACTTGATCAAAATATCCAGCATCTTTGTCAAAAATGTCACCTTGAGCAGCTGTCTGCAACCAACCTGCAACTGCACTTCTGCTCCCTGACCCTGGGCTACCACACCTTGGGAATGCAGCCACATTGACTAAGCACAAGTGGAAAACAACATTCTTTTCTTTTTTTTGAACTTTATGTTTATTGCATTTTAGTAAAGCAATGCCATATACTGTGCAGTACATTCTCCTGTAAAGCATCAAACAATATAGCTCACAAATACAATGTACTAAGGATATAAAGCCTATACAGTCTTACTTTAGGAAGTGGGGGTGAAGAGAGAGAGAGAACATTCCATTATATATTGTTCAAAAAGCTACAACCCACTGAGGCTTTGGGGATTAAGTCCAAAAATGTGAAACATCCTACAAATGGCAGTAACTCAGCATCCAGTGTTGATGTGTCCCCAAGTTCAGAAAAATGTGCTCCTAACATGTTTAGCACTAATCAAATCATGCAAATCATTAATTTATTATGTAAGCAAGAAAAAGCAAGAAAGAAATACAACATTTAAGTTAAGTAACTCCCTTTGAAGTGATCCAGCCATTTTTAGAGTTAATACTCTGGCAGCATTAAACCAAAAAGTTCAGCTTGTTGCACCTTCATGGATTGAAATTCATGAGCGATGGCTTTGGCCTTTTTTCCAGCCTCCACAGGGTCACTGAATTGAAAAGTATGACCACCATAATGGAGATAGAGTCATGCCAGCATCAGAAGGGAGTGAGTAACCCCTAAACATCTAAGTCGAGCATGAACTGCATCAAATTTCTTTTGCCGAGCTCGAGCAGCAAAAGATAAATTGAGAAATAGGTGGATTGTGGCTCCATTATGTGTAAGACTCTCCGCTGATCTGGTGGCCTGGAGAATAATGTCTCTGGTGATAGAGTTAGTGGTTATCAACAACACCACTCTAGGATTTTCCCCACATGGTCCAGCTGCTCTAGGAGTAATCAGAAAGGTTCTACAATGTTGACTGGCAATACTGTCCCTGGGCAGGTTCAATACATCAGGCAACCAAGATTGTAAGAAGATTAGTAGGTCTGCTTCTTCTCCTCTCCCTTCTGGGAGACCGATGATGCGCACATGCAAGGCTCGATTTGAGTTTTCTAATGCTTCTAGTTGATATCGTAGTTGTGTGTTTTCTTGAACCAGCTTAGAGGTTGCAACCATGGCTTGATTAGCTGTCTTCTCAGCCGAAACTGTGGTCTGCAACACTGCCTCCAACTTTGTGTCTTGCTTTACAACTCTTTATAGAATTGATTTGATCTTCCGGCCGATCACCCGCATAGAGGCCTGTAGAGCTCTCCAAGGGGGGTCCACACCGGTTATAGTTGTCAAGGAGGTTGTGGCCTGATCTACAGCTGCCGCTGAACTTTTGGCACTGCTTCCACTTGCCTTCTGATTGTGGCCCATGATGATTTTTGGTATTCAACGATGCCAGATGATGTAGACTTTCCAATGCTGGCAATAATATCTTGAAATTCTTGCTAAAAAGCAGTTTTTAATGTTTTATTCTCCAAGATATGCAGAGCTGCTTTAGAGTGCATCTTACCTGTAAGCTGCTCAATAGCGCCCCCCGAAAACATTTTTTAGTGGTAACTGATGTCCACTTCAAATGGATCAAAGTGCTTGTCACCCAAGTGACAAGTACAGACATTACTGTGACTCTCCTTAGACAACTCTTTGCATCTTGTGGACTGCTATGGAAGCTAGGCTCAGACAGTCTCTAGGTTTCTTCACAAGAGTGCAAACTGTTCTTAAAGTGGAACAGGGTCTGATATATTTTGTCCCCACCTTACCATCCAGCATCAAGCGGTGCTGCCCGAATGGGCTGCTGAAACATTTAAAAGCCGGACCAAACAAGGTTCTCAGTCAATACCTGCAACTCAAAATTAGCTTGTTTCTGTGATGGTGTAAAGAGTGTTTCTTGTTCACTTACAGAAACACTTTTATCATCATCACAAAGCAAACACCTGCTGAACTGTTCCTCAAATGTCAATCCTATGCAGTTAGTCATTGCACAAGCTGGACTTGTCCAATTCAGTAGCAAATGTCAACTGCAATGGCAGAGGATCTTGACAAGTTGACCAAGCCAGTTGAATCTTCCATCCTGGTGAAAGGGTGACAGTGCGAGACTTGGGCATCCAAGCATCTTTAAATTCCTGGGGTGTGATTGAAAAACATGGACCTTTGACCAATGGAGTCTGTGCAGGACATTGCACTGTTCATGTACATGTGGATCATCTCTTACCTTTAAGGGTTCCAGCTCGTACAGAAGAAGACACCACTCCCGAAGAGGAGAGTGGTACTGAGGACTTTGCTTCTGCCAAGAAAATTCCACTGGGGACTGTGCTGAATAATTCAGGAATTTATGCTTCACTGGCAGCAACTGCTCTAGCCTGGGATACCTTGTTAGTCAACGAGCACCACAGAGACTTCAGCTTTAAGTCATGAACTGAGCCTGTGCCTCTGTGCAACTGGAATTCATAACTGTTCTGTTTCTTAGCTGGCAACAAGTTCTACCAGCGAGGCAGAACAATCTCCCAATCTTGTTCCTGGGTACTGAAAGTCTACTTGGTCCAAAAGTTAGGAAATGTTATTGTTGGGTATTTTAAAAAGGAAAAAATAAAAACTGTACTTTCTTATCACTAACGTTCTACCATAAAGCTTAAAAAACTCCTGATTTATTGCACATATTTATTGCACATACATGGTAATGACATCCAACATTTCATGAGCTTTTTGAAAATGAGCAGTGTGCCTCATGAAACATTGGCAAGTATATTTTTACCAGCTGTTCCTGGCATTCTGTCATTACAATGCATGTGCAAAATATCAGTAAATGTTTTAATCTCTAAAGATATAGTCCTGTGCTTCTTCACAGTGGAACAATAGCGGCAAGGGAGTACACAGTCTTTTGCCTTTTCTGGTTGCTGTCTTTCACTGGTGCAGTCCTGTCTTCCTTGGAACTGGCCTTTTGTTTTTCTGGATATCTTTAGACTAGGTTTTGTCTAAGGGCTTCCGAATTGTAGTATACATACATTACTTACCATAGGAAGTACTCTGGGTGCCATGTTGGCTGTAGTCCATGACTCTAGCATAATAGTCCTACTGTAGTTCCTGTCTTGTCCAATGAGTATCTGGGTCCATTGTCAGCTCCAAGAGTAAAGACAGCTGTAAGATTTAGGTCTGGTATGAGTCTGTCTGCCCTGAACCCATAGCTTACTACAAGAATTTTAGAATTTTTATCATGAAACAGCTTGCATGGTTCTAACAGTAACTTGAATATTTAGAAATAAACAATCCTGATAGGCAGTTAACAATGTCATGATTTATAATAATTTAAAACACAATCAATTTCCCTTGATTTCCTTTGTCCCTCCTGCTTATTTCTGCCCTGAAGTCATAGCCCTCTGCATAGGACCTTAACAACCTTTGCCATGGAAATGATGCTGATGTCACAAAAGAGTATTATGACTTAAGGGAGAAAAAGAGACCAGATGAAGTCTAAGCAGTAAAGGGGCTATTTACATGCAAATGTCTAGTTATAATGAATGGAACACCCTGAAAATCAAATTATTTTGGAACATAATGACAACAGAGTTCTGCTAATACCAAATGAAATTTCTTTTGCAAGAAACTAGGAAATACTTTTAAGCCCGACACCAGGGCCTGGCCTAAGCTGCAGTGTAAAGGTAGGGGCAGCTGCAGCTGTGATACACTGTGGAGGTACAACCCTTCACATGAAACATTTAACCAAGGTCATTTTTGCCACCTGTGGTGGTTGCCCATGTAAAAGCTAACAATCCTGTGGCAATGTTCAGAAGAGTGGGGGTATATGCCCAAATAAATTAACTGCCATGAAGGCAGAAGCTTCATCTCTTGTGCTTCTTGGTGAGATTTATTGATGTATTTCAAATTTGGTGACCAGCATAGGAACACTGAGCCGGAGCTCATTCCCAGGTGCCACCTGGAGCGGTGGCCCACAGTACAGCAACAACAAAATCCTGAAATTCGAAAAAAGACCATTACAACGAAAGCCACTGTAATGGTCTGCGGTTCTATTGCTGCTTCTCCCAGTGTTGTGCTCCCTCCCCAAAACAACTCCAACCTGGAGTTGATTATATTTAAATGCAGGGGGTGCTGGAGGCAGAGAGCCCGGCATAGGGGGTGCCCACACAAAACACATCAGTTACTGATGGCACAATGCCGAGTGTCGGCATTGTGCTGTCACTGTCGTGGATGTTGGCAGATTTACTGTCGAGGAAACATGGTGCTTCTGACCTGGAGAAGGGGATAGAGCATGAAGTAAAACAGCAATAGAAAAGAAAGTGTCAAAAATGGGTGCATGCACATGAACAATAAAATTACAGAACAAGTAATGAATTCAATTGAAAGGAAAAAAAACAATGTAGAAAGTGTACAAAGTATATCTGTTATGGGGTATCAAATCAAATTAAATTTTATTTATGAAGTGCTTTTCAAAATAACCAAAGCGCATATACAATATAAAAACAAACATTCAATCAGAAAAGAAAAGACACAAAACATAAAAAGGCAGCAGAGAAAAAACTAAACATTGTCTCCAAAAGACAGATCAAATAAATATGTTTTTAATGAGGACTTAAAGGTCTCAGTGGACAGGCATTCTCTAATCCGATGAGGTAGAGAGTTCCACAGGGCTGGGGCTGCAAAAAAAAATGCCCTAGTACCTAATGTCTGAAGACAGACCCTAGGAACCTCTAGCAATCCCTCATCAGCAGAGTGGAGTGAGCGGAGGGGGCAGTAGGGCCGGAGGAGGTCTTACAAGTAGCCAGGATGAGAACTAGGGAAGCATATGGCCAAAATGGCAAGGTATTTTGTAACAGAATCATGGTGTCATAAAATTCAAAATCAGACTACATTGAGTTTTAAGCTATGCAGTAGAATAGAGGTAAAATGGTTAGATAGCAAGAGGGTGGATAGGGCATAGGTTGTTGTAATGTTGAGAAAAGAAGAAGTCTAGCTGCAGATGCATGCTTTTAAGTGTGCCAGTAAGAGTCCTTGAGAGTGAAAGGAAGATGAGAGATACATACACAGATACATTGAATTTGAAAGGACTGCTTGGCTCACCCAGTCTGCCCAGATGTTCCCTGCTTATTCTGCCTCTGCAGACACCATCTGGTCTCTGGAGCCCTTCTGCCTCCCTGTATCCTATGTAATAGTCCCCTATTTCTATCCTATGCATGCTTGAAGCCTCCCACTGTTCCAAACTCCACCATTTCTGGTAACAGTCTATTTGAGACATCTACTACCCTTTCAGTGAAGATATATTTCCTCACATCATTCTTGAATTTCCCTCATACCAGCTTCAACATATGCCCCCTGGTTCATTCTCATTTAAATGAGACTCTCCACCTGCACTTTGTTCATCCCTTTGAGGTATTTGTAGGTTTTATCATGTCACCTTTCTCTCTCTGTCTTCCAGGGTGAATATATTGTTGAGATTCCTCAGTCTCACTGCACAAGGCTTCTTGTGCAAACCATGCACCATTTTAGTTGCTGTCCTCTGGACCACAGCCACCATGTCAATATCTTTCTGAGTTGCAGTTTCCACAACTGGAGTGGAAACCATACTCCAGGTGTGGTCACACTAGTGAGCAATACAGCTGCAACACAACCACCCTCTTCCCACTGGAGATACCCTCCTATACACCCCAGCATCCCAATAGCCTTACCCACTACCTTGTCATACTGCCTTGCCACCCTGAGGTCATCAGATATGATAATCAAGGTCCTTTCCTGCCCGGTGACCCTCCCCCATTCTATACTCAGTGTGGGGTTTCTATGACCTAGGTGCATGATTCTGTACTTTTTGGCACTGAACCCCAGTAGCTATGTTTTATTCAGTCCTTGAGTTTCCCACAATCCCTATGCTTTTTATTCAACCCCTCCTGAGTGTCCACCCTATTGCAGGTTTTGATGTCATCTGCCAAAAGGCATAGCTTCCCTTTCGGCCCCTCTGCAATGTCCCTTATGAAGACATTGAAGAGGACTGGTCCCAGTATGGAGCCCTGTGGTACCTCACTTATCACTCTCCCATTCATAGGATGAATGCCATTAACCACCACCCTCTGCCTCCTATCCACTAACCAGTTTCTAACCCATTGTACCACTTTGGATCCCACTCCTAAGTTAGTCAATGTTCTAATCAGCCTGCTGTGCAGTATGGTATCAAATGCATCACTAAATTCCAGGCAGGACAAGTTCACTGCCCACCCCGATCTATTTCCTTGGAAACCCAGTCAGAGAAATATATCATATTTGTTTAGCATGACCTTCCCCTGTGAATCCAAGCTGTCTGTGATATTGCAACCCATTGGATTCAAGCTGCTCTACCATCTTTCTTTCAGTAGTGTTTCCATTAATTTCCCCACCACTTAAGTAAGACTGACTGGCCTATAATTTCTAGCCTCCTCCTGCTGTTGCTTTTATGTAGAGGTACCATGTCTGCCCTTCTCCAGTCCTCTGGAATCACCATTTCAGTAAGCTGTTGAACAAGGCTGTCAGTGAGGCAGCTAGCACAGAGGTCTTTAGTACCCTTACGTGAATCCTGTCTGGTCCCACAGCCTTGTCAACCTGGGGCTGCAAGTCCTTTCAGAATTCTTTCCACTGAAAATGGACTTATGTCAACATTCTTCCTCCCCCCTATTCTTACTTCTCCCTGGTGAAGAAAAAGAATTATAAGCATTTATATAGCACTTTTCATACATATTGCATCCCAAAGCACTTTACAAGCAATGCTAGACTGGTAGTGAAGTGACTGAATGTATAGTAGCAGCCATTTTGTACATCAACACCCAACACAGCCTTAGATGATTGCATGAATTAGTTTTATGGGAAGGGGAATGTTGGCCAGGACCCTAGTCCCAGGCTGGATCCCAGTCCTCCAGGTATCCAAAACCCTCCTCAATGCATCATTCCTTCAACCAATCATTAAATTCCTGGTGTGGAGTGTCCTTGTCTCTCCCCAGCAACAGAAAATTCTCAAAAGCCACTGTGCTTGCTACCTGTTTGAGGCCCCTCCCAGCTCCCTGAAGTTTCTCTGAATTATCCCTTACCTTCTCCCTTTGCCAGGTAATTTGTCCCAAGATGGACAATGAGGTCTAACTCCATCCTAGATCTTGCTGCCCTAGCAATCCTCTGGATATACTTTTCCATCCCTCTGAGGTCGAACTTCCATTCAGCCGCAACGTCCCTATCCTCCCCCCACTCTCAAGTCTATCGCCCTCATGATGGAGTCCTCCACTAGCAGTTGCTTCCTCCTGGCCTGGGGCCTCTCTCTCCCTTCATGGGGCCTCCGCTTCTAAGGACCCCCACCTCTCCTTCCCCACTGCAATGGGTACCTCCTCTTGGTTGCTCCATCCACCAGTACTTTGAAGGTGTTCTGTAACGGTATAGGTGGAGGAGCACCCCCTCCCCAGAGCTCACCAAGGTCTTCCTGCTCTGCTTCTATCTAGGCATCCTCTGGGGGAGTGGAAGATGGAAAGGAGGGGGAAGCTTTCTACACTGTTGGAAGGTGGATAGAGAAAGTAGACTGGCCTGCTACAGATTTCCAGAGAAGGATATGAAAGGAATGAACAGTGGCTGAAAGGAAGGAGTAGGAGGATGAGATGGCAGGGTTAAAGACACAGGAGAGGTTAATGCGAATTGTGGAAAGCCAGTATTTTACTAGGAAGGAGGAACAGTGTGAGAGAGAGATGCCCAAGCACAAGAGAGGGGAAACAGAGATTAGCATAGAGAGCAGTGATGGTTGAAAAATAGAGCACTAATGGCAAAGTAACAGAAGGAATGAAAAATGATGTACAGAATTTGGGGCAGTGAAACATAGAAACATAGATTTTGAAGGCAGATAAGGACCGCTTGGCCCACCCAGTCTGCCCATTTCCTACCTAATGGATAAGCTGCAGATCCTAGTTAACCAGCAGCCTACTTCTTCCTACCCCCACCCCCTAGAATTGCCTTATGACTGTCCCATGCATGCTTGAATTCCACCACTGTTTTTGACTCCACAACCTCCCTCCAGAAGGCCGCTCATGCATCCACAACCTCTCTGTGAAAAAATACTTCCTTAAATTACCTCTGAGCTGCCCCTCCTCTATCTTCAAATTGTGCCCTTGTCTTGCACACTCTTTTTGAAAGATGCTACCCTCTTAGACTATGTTGATTCCCTTGAGGTACTTGAAAGTTTCTATCATGTCCCCCCTCTCCCTCCTTTCCTCGAGGCTATACATATTAAGCTCCTTAAGTCTCTCTTTATATGTCTTCCGGTGCAGACCCTGCACTATTTTAGTTGCCCTCCTCTGGACAGCTTCCATCCTGTCTATGTTCTGTGGAGATTGGGTCTCCAGAACTGCACGCAGTACTCCAGATGGGGTCTCACCAGCTGTCTGTACAGAGGGATAACAACTTCCTGTTTTCTACTGGTGATGCCTCTCCCTGTGCATCCCAGTATCCCCCAGCCCTCCTTGCTGCCCTCTCACATTGCTTGCCCACGTTTAGGTCATCTGATATGACTACCCCCAGGTCCCTTTCCATTTTTGTTGTTGTTAGTATCTCACCCCCCATTGTGTACTCTTCCCCTGGGTTTTTGTTTCCCAGGTGCATTACCTTGCACTTCTTAGCATTGAGTCTAAGCTGCCATACATTTGACCATTCCTCTAACCTTGCCAAGTCCCTTCTCATCCTTTCCACCCCACCTTGTGCATCAACTCTGTTGATACTGTAGGCCACCCCTTCTCTTGGATTAACTAGTTTCTGAGGAACTATCCAACCTGGCAGTCAGGTGCTTCTGCTCATACTTAAAGATCTCATGCTGTAGACTACATCTGCGTAGTCAAACACTGGAAAGATCAGCTTACGGATGATCTCTTGGAGGACCTGGAGAGGAAGGCAGGATTTATTTCAGTACAAGATGCCAAGCTTAGGGAAATGATTTTTTATGCATGATGTCAATATGCTTGGCAAAGTTGAGATACTTGTACAGCCACCTCCCTAAGTACTTGAACTCTGGTACCTCTTTAAGCAGGTTGCCTTCCAGAGTTTTGAAGAAAGAGGTATTTCAGAGCCTTGCAAGCCTCTGTCTATTGCCAAAAGTAAAGGAAACAGTTTTTTTGGCATTTAGTGGGTGCTGATTTGAGCAGAACCAGTGTTGGACATTACCAAAATTATGCTGGAGCATTTTTTTTTCAACTCTGGGACCAAAACACCTGAAACAAATACAACTGTGTCATCTGTGTATGTGTGTCTGTGTGAGGAGACAGAGGTGGAAGGGAGGTCATTTAAGAAGACTGAGAGAAGGACTGGGCCAAGGAATGGAGCCCTGGGGGACACCAGACTTGCTAGGCAGGGGCTGGATACAGCATCACTAACTTGGACCAATGAGCTGATCTTTAAGTATGAACAGAAGCACCTGACTGCCAGGTTGGATAGTTCCGAAGAAACTAGCTAATCCAAGAGAAGGGGTGGCCTACAGTATCAAAGGTCTTTGTTAGGTCTATGAAAATGGCCATGGTGAACAGGCCTGGGTCCCAGCCTTCTAGCAGAGATTAAATTTGAAGAACAGATGAGATGCTGAAATGGTGTTTGCAGAAGCTGGATTGAAAAAGAGAGGACAAAAGAGGCGTAAAGGTAACTAGATAGCTGGGAGGGACAAGTTTGTCCTGCACATTAGCCATGGCAGCAAGGAATGGGATTGGCTGGTAATTGCCTGAGAGGAACAGTCACCCCCGCTTCAAGGAGGGGAGGACTTTAGCCTGCTTCCAGGACTGGGGACCAACCCAAGTTAGAAAGAAAGATTGAAAAGGGAGGCAAGAGGGGCAGTGATGGTCAATACAGGGAGAAGATTAGTATTCAGTCCCTTTGGACTGTACCCCTTAGAGTAATTAAGACAGAGTAAGAGAGGGGACTCTCTGAGGAGACAGAAAAAGGTACAGCAGTTGAGGATGAGAAAACAGGGGCATTTAGGGAGAGACAAGGTAGGCATGAGGGAATGAAGGCAGGAGAGGAGGAAGTGGGGAGAGGGCCCAGGATGTGAAAAAATTGTTAAAGGTGCTAGTGACCTCAGTTTGGTCAGAGATAGGCAAATTTCCTGGTTTGAGGATGGGGAGGTAGGCTTGGTAGAGGGTCAAGAAGGCAGTGAATAACCTTACAGAACTACTACCAGGGGATTTACGGTTGTTCTAAAAGTTGTAGGCAAGAAAAATTGATCTGGCCCCCTTGGTGGGCCTAGTGCTGGCATTGGGTTCTTGTTTATTTATTTATTTAGCTTTTGTTGACCGGGTAAGTGCACTAGACAAATCCTGCCTATTTTCAGACCGACCGGGAGGGATACAGATGAATGCCAACTGACCTTGGAACCAGATTAAGCTGATGGTGGTATTTTTAGTGAATGAGGGAAATTTGCCAGGACACCGGGAAATTCCCTACTCTTTCGATAAGTGCCATGGGATCGTTAACATCCACCTGAACTACCACCAATCCAGGCAGATGGGACCTCGGTTTAACGTCTCATCGAAGGCGGCACCTCAGAAGTGCAGCACCACTCTCATGCTGCACTACAGTGTCAGTATGGGATAATAACCCAAGTGCCAGATGTGGGAACTGAACCCACAGCCCTCTGATCTCCCTATATCAGTAAGTCTTCAGGAGAGCTTAAGGCTTTGTGGAGATGTCAGGCAGAATCATGAGCTTTGAGCATGTCAATAACCTCGGCTGAAATCAAAGGAAGGTGGGGCCCACGAATAGAAGCACATGTTTGTTCTATATTGCAATGAATTTGGAAATGAAAGCGGTTACAGCAACTTGTATATCAGTGGATAACATGAGTGCTGACCAGTCAGTGGCCCAAAGATGTTTTAGCATTGGAAGGGAAGTCAAGAGACTTGAGCATCCTAGAACAGACAAACTTTGGTGGGGCTTTAGTGTGGCAGTTCTTACGGATGCAGTAGACCAGGGTGTGAGGACAGGACCCAGTCAATGAAGGAATGATATGTGGAGTTGGGCTTGAGATGGATTGGCTCAGTAACACGCTGCGTGAGATTAAAGAACTCGATTTGGTGAATGTGTCAGGGATGAAGTTTTCATCTATAGTAATGATTTGTTGAGGGTGAAAAAGGTGCACCATGGTGCTCAATCAACTCTAGGACTTCAGTATGAAGTACCACACAAATAGCAAGAGTGGTATAAAGGGAAGGGGGTTTTATTGTGGAAACTGCTACTATGCTTCTTCAGTTACATGAATAAGTTATTTATAAGATGTACAATATGAAATAAAAAGTCTTTCTGATTATAATGCTACACTTTAGTCTGTGAATCTGAAAACTACTTTTGAAGAGGCCACTACTTATGCATTGTGTTTGTATGTACAGATTATGTTTGTGGTTTTTATTACAGTATGTAACTTTTATGTATTGCATTTTTTTCCTTTGCACTGGGTGCCATTGGAAATCAGTTTCTGCTCAATGGCTTGTGAAACCTCCATATAATAAAACTTAAACACCTGTGCCACTTGGCCTCTGTTCTTCTCTCAACAAAATAGGTTGTAAAAAACAGAGATGTTGTTGAGTGCTTACTGGCTGTCACTTTTGTGCGGTAATACATATCAATGAGGAACTCTTACCAGTAGTCTCATGCACACTGTGGGAGAGAACAGCAAATGTGAGCTGCTCTGACACATGAAGGATGCAAGTCAGACCATGTAATACTGAAAAAAGTGCCTACCACTGTTATACTGATAAGAGTACCCACCATGCATATACTGATAAGAGCGCACACCAGTCGTATACTGATAAGACTGGCCACCATTCATGTACTGATAAGAGTGCCCACCACTCATATACTGATAAGGGTGTCCGCTGCTCATCTACTGATAAGAGTGCTCACCACTCATGTACTTGTATTTTGATAAGAGTGCTCGCTGCTGGTGAACTAAGAGTGTACATTGCTGTTATACTGATAAGAGTATTTGCCACTCATATACTGATAAAACTGTCCACTGCTGGTATACTGATAAGACTGCCCACCACTTATATATTTATAAGAATGCCCATCACTGATACCAGATGAAACTGCCCAACACTTATATACTGATAAGAGTGCCCAGCAGTTATACTCATAAGCGTGTCCAACACTGTTACATTAATAAAAGTGCCCACCACTGTTATACTGATAAGCGTGCCCACCACTCGTATACTGATGAGAGTACCCACCATTTGTATACTAATAAGAGTGCCTACCACTGCTATACTGATAAGATCGGCCACCACTGTTATTCTGATATTAGTGGCCACCACTGGTTTATTGATAAGAATGCTCACCACTGCTATACTGATAAGAATGGCCACCACTGCTATACTGATAACAGCACCGACCACTGTTCTAAAGATACCAATCCACAGCCGGTAGATTGAAGTCCCCCACCAGCTGCACTTCCCCCTTTTCAGTCATTTCACCAGTTGCTTCTAACATTTCCTTATCCAACTCCTCCTCCTGTGTTGGAGGCCTGTAGATCATGCCTGTTCGAATAGTGACTCTGTTTCCAGACCCAAGGGTGACCCAGAACCACCCAATTCCTGTATCTCCATTGTTTTTATGCTTTCCCTCACATAAAGCACGACACCCTCCTCTTCTCTCCTCTCCTCTCCTTCCCACCCTGTCCTTTCTGAACAGAGTGTAGCCTCAACATCTGTAGATTCACCTTAACTGCCCCACGTCTTACCCATCATTGTCTCCTTTATGCTGGCTTAAATTGTCTGTCACCTAAGGATATTCGAGCCTACTCCCTGGGCTGCTTTATCGACTCCCTGTCTAGACCTCTCTGCCCTGTCTATCTTGCCAACCTCCTGACTCCTGCCTCACACACCCGTACCCTCAGGTCTTCCTCTGTCCCCATGCTCTCCACTAGACCTTGCATGACAAAAATGGGTGAACAGGCATTTGCCCATTTTGCTCCCAAATTCTGGAACTCACTCCCCCTTATGGTGAAAACTTCAGCCTCCCATCGAGAATTCAAAAACTCGCTGTTCACCCACCTCCTAGCCTCTGGCCAATGCAAATGCTCTTAATTTGCTTTGTCCCACTGCAGGCTGTCGGGTCTGACCCTGAGTACTACACTAATGTTCTCCCATGCAATACGTTTGTCTAGGTGGCTATGAACCTTGATGTCTTTACTGTTCTCAGCTGTCTTATGGTTACCCTAATTGCTTTATTTTACATCCTTATTATGATCTATGCCTAAAATGTACCCTTATGTAACTATTACTGTGCTACCCAATGTATATCTTGTTTTGCTCCTGTACACCTATATTATGTCTGTGCATTTCTGCATATTGTAACCAATGTCCTGTGCTCTCCCGGGTCATGCCTGAAAATAGGCAGGTCTGTTGCCTAGCGCACTTACCCGGTTACCAAAAGCTAATAAATAAATAAATATGACCATGTCCTATACCATGGCCATGTCTCATTAATAGAAATGCCAACCTCTGTTATATTGATAAGAAAGGCCACCACTGGTATATTGATAAGAATGCACAGGAGTGTTATATTGTTAATAGTGATCACCACTGTTATACTGATAAAGAGTGCTGACCACTGGCACACTGATAAGAGTACCCACTATTCATATATTGATAACAGTGGCCATCACTGGTATACAGATAAGCATGCCCATTACTGTTATATTGATAAAAGTGCCTACCACTGATACATTAATAAGGGTGCCTACCACTGTTATATTGATAAGAGTTCCCACCACTGGTATATTGATAAAAGTGCCCACTACTCGTATATTGATATGCATGCCCATTACTGTTATATTGATAAAAGTGCCCACCACTGATACATTAATAAGGGTGTCTACCACTGTTATATTGATAAGAGTTCCCCACCACTGGTATAAGAGTGCCCAACACTGGTATATTGATAAGACTGCCCACTACTCATATATTGATAAGAGTGGCCACTACTAGCATATTGATAGGTATGCCCATTGCTGGTCTATTGATAAAAGTGCCCACCACTGGTATACTGATACGGGTGCCTACACCTGTTATATTGATAAAGTGATCACCCCCTGGTATATTGATAAGAGGGCTCACCAATGATATACTGATAAGGATGCCCATCATTGTTATACTGATAAAAGTGCATGCCACTGGTATATTGATAAGAGTGCCCACTATTCATATATTGATGAGTGGCCACCACTGGTATATTGATAAAGTTGCCATCACTGTTATATTGATAAACGTGCCCGCCACTGGTGTATTGATAAGATTGCCCTACTCATATACTGATGAGTGGCCACCACTGGTATATTGCTAAGAGTGCCTACTACTCGTATACTGATGAGTGGCCACCACTGGTACATTGATAAGGGTGCCTACCACTGTTATATTGATAAGAGTGCACACCAACAATATATTGATGAGTGCCCATCACTGTTACACTGATAAGCTTGCCCACCACTGGTATATTGATGAGTGCCCACCAATGTTATAGTGATAGGAGTGCCCATGAGTGTTGATTCATGGATATCTCTCTGAACAGGAACTGATGAAAAGTGGAGTGCCACAGGGCTCGGTACTGGGCCCATGTCTGTTTCAGCTTTTCATTGCAGATTTGACAGCAGAGTGTGTATCTACATCAGTTAAATATGCAGATGATGTTAAGACCATGTAATAACACTCTAGATATAGATATTATCCAGCATGACCTCGATATAATCACATCTTGGGAGGATACTTGGGGGAATGAAACTGAATCCTGGAAAATGTAAGGTTATGCATCTGGGCCTAAAAAAACTCAAATGCTAGCTATACTCTGTGTGGCGATCAACTATCTGTAACAACTGATAAAGGAGATCTAGGAGTCATTATTACAAACAATGTATCCCCATTTAAGCATATCAATGAAGTAATATCTAAGACTAATAAAGTAATATGGTCAATTAGAAGGAACATTAAATTTAGAAATGAAAATGTGTTGATGCCCTTATTTCGGTCATATGTCAGACCACACATAGATTATGCCACCTAATTGTGGAACCCATATAAAAAGAATGACTGCTCATCACTTGAAAAAGTACAGAGAAAATGTACTAAACGTATACACAACTTAGACTATATTTCATATGAATCTAGACTAAATCACCTAAATTTATTTACACTTGAGGAAAGATGTTTGAGAGGAGATTTACAGCTCCTGTATGACATTCTATTAGACCCACACCTAATGGTAGATTTAGGCCTCAAATTCAAGGATACTAACCATGACACTAGAGGACACTCATGCCAACTACAGGGAAGAAAGTTTAATTATATCTAAAGAAAATGATTTTATTCAGTGAGGGCGATTAACCCCTGGAATTGATTGCCATTAGAAGTGGTCAAAAGTAAAACTAAAGCTGAATTTAAATCTAAATTGGACATGTTCTTACTGTCAGGGTCTGGCTTGAAATGCTATTAATTTTGATGGTTAATATAAGAGCTCATATGGGTCTCATCAATCTCCTTGCTATTTTTTGACCATAGTATGGACCATAGTATCAGTGGAGCTATGGATAGGGGGAAGCTCACTGGTGCTGTGTTCATGGACCTGACGATGGCCTTTGATTTGGTGAATCATAAACTGATGCTCGGGAGACTGAGGAACATTGGACTGATTGCCTCACCCTGTGAATGATTTGATAGTTATCTGTCTGAACGTCCACTGAGGGTGAGCAATGAAGGTTTTCTGTCCAGCAGTAAAAGAATGGAGCAGGGAGTGCCCCAGGGATCAATCCAGAGCTGGAATCTTTGGTTCCCCTGCCCATGGGTCTAGCGAGACCACCGGTTTGACCTAAACTGGTCTCTCCACTGATCATGGTGGAACTGCCGCCTAAGCAGCCTATGGGAGGGGCTCCTTCCAAAGAAGACAGACCGGACACCAAGCTTCCCCAGTGTTTGTCAGTCACAGTCACTCCGGACCACCCCCGGCGAGTCAAGGGTGATTTGGACGGCAGGCCACTATATCCGGATTCGTCGGATTCGGATGTAACCAGACTTCATTCCCATCCTGGGGATGATGAATCGTCTGTTGGCTTAGGGACAGAGGAAGGTCCTTCCTCCTTCCAAGGGATCCTTCGCCTCATCTCTGAGTCCACAGGGATGCCCCTGGAGCCTATCCAGAGAAAGGCGGAGTACCCTCTTACGGACATCCTTAAGAGAGGGGATACCCCAACGGAGGCCTTCCTTGTGGCCAAGGCCATTGTTTGCCGAGCTCTTGAACTCTGGCAATGTCCTGCCTCTTGTCCAGCTCCGTCTGCCCGCATGGCCTGCAAGTACGTGGTGCCCATGGGGTCCCTAATGGGGTTCACAGAGCACCCTTTGGCCAAGAGCCTGGTGACCACCTCTGTGTTCAGGTGTACTGGCAGTTCTGCCAATACGGACCGACATCCTGATAAAGAGTCCAAGCTCCTGGACCATTCAGCTAGGAAGGTCTATGCGGCTTCCTCTTTAGGCCTTCATCAGGCAAGTTTGGCTGTCATCATGGCGCACGTCTCTCACACCCTTCTCGGTCATTGGATGAGGTCCTCCACATCTCCCTGTGGACATGCAGACCATGGTCAAGCAGGTCCAAGACCAGGGCTGAGCTGTTGCCAAACAGCAGCTCCAGACGACCCTGAACACTGGGGACTTTTGTGCCCGGTCGATGGCTGCCATGATTGCCTCTCACCCGCAGGACTTGGCTGAGGCTCTCCTCTTTCCGGCACATACTCAGCACAAACTAGCTGATGTGCCTTCCTCGGGACTGACTTGTTTGGCCCAGGAGTGGCTGATCACCTTCAGTGCATAGATGTCCAATGCCACCTTGGACGTTACTTCTGCTAAGGGTTCTTTGGGCAAGAACCAGCAGAAGAAGAAGAAGAAGCTTTATTGGCATTCTTCCTCTGCGGTTCAGCAGTCCTCCTTTCAAGGTGGACAGCAGCACCAGCATCAGCAGCAGGCTCAAGCTTGGCACCCTCAGCCCAATCCTGTACCCCAACAGGCCCGTAAATGTGGCCGAGGCTCAGGTCCTGGAACCTCCTCCTCCTCCAAGCCTGCTCAGTGACGGGGTGGGGGCTGCCACCCCTACTCCCGTTGCGCCAGCTCTGGGTCCTCCAGTGGGGGGCCGGCTACGTCACTTCCTTTCCGCCTGGTCCGATGTCACTTCGGACAGATGGGTTCTCGAAGTGGTTGGTCAGGAACTGCCTCTAGAGTTTGAGCAGTACCCTCCCAGCCGAGCCCGTGCCCCTCAGGAGGAATGGATATCCACTCACAACCCGGTCGGCTGTTTGAGATGACATTGCTGAGCTCCTCCTCAAGGAGGCAATAGCTCCTGTGGTGGATCCTCCAGCAGACCCAGGCTTTGTCTCCAGGTATTTCCTGGTGCCCAAGTGGACGGGAGGCTGGCGCCCCATTCTAGATCTCCACGACCTGAATGAATATCTAAGGTCTCACACCTTTCGGATGGTCACTCTATCTCAGATCATTCCATCCTTGGAGCAAAACATGTGGTTTTGTTCACTGGATCTGCAGGACGCATTCTTTCACATGCCAATCCGTCCATCCCATCAGCGGTTCCTCTGCTTCAGGGTCAAAGGGACACTATATGAGTTCTGAGCCATGCCGTTTGGCCTGTCATCTGCCCCATGGGTCTTCACCAAATGCATTGCAGTGGTGGTGGCCCATCTGCAGCGTCGGGGTGGTCAGAATTTACCCCTACCTCAACGACTGGCTTCTGGCAGGTCCCACCCAACAGGAGGTGGAGAGGTCCAGGGACCTGGCCCTCCAGACCTGCTCCCAACTCGGCCTCCTGATCAACGAGGCCAAGTCAGAACTCGTGCCTTCCCAGGTGATGGGCTTCATAGGGGCAGAGCTCAACTCTTATCAAGCCAGAGCTTGGCTCGGCAGACAAGGCGGAGGTTCTCTCCTCCTTGCCCAATCATTTCAGGTTGGGCACTTGCGCCTGCCAGGGACTTTCTGTTCCTTCTGGGTTACATGGTGTGCACCTTCATGGTCCTTGGGTCCAGTTGCACACGCCCCTCCAATGGGAGCTGGCCACCCAGTGGACTCAGTGCCACGGTCATTTCGACCAGCTGATCACTGTAACCCAGAAGATGTGGGAACGCTCTCCAATGATGGACTGCCCCAGACCAGTTGCAGGAAGGATCCCATTTGTCTGACCAGAGCCGATGGTCATCCTTACGACCGATGCCTCTCTCATGGGCTGGGGAGCCCACATGGGGGACAGAAGGACCCACGGGCTCTGGACCCCTGAGGAGTCCTGATGCCACATCAACCTGTTGGAGCTCAGAGCAGTCAGACTGGCACTGTCAGCTTTCGCTCCCCAGCTCCAGGGTCAAATGGTTCAAGTCCAGACAGACAATGCCACGACCATGTACTACCTCAACAAACAGGGTGGCATGCACTCCTGTCTGCTGTGCAAGGAGGCACTCCACATCTGGACCCTCGTGAACTGATTGGAGGCACATCTCCTAGCCATCCATGTGGCAGGGCCTCAAACCATCTGGTGGATGCTCTTAGCCACTTGAGCAGACATCGCTTGCAGTGGTGTCTCCATCCAAAGGTAGCTTATAGCCTGTTCTCCTGTTGGGGCAAACTGCTGGAGGACCTGTTTGCCTCCAGGAAAACACCCAGCTGAGGCTGTTTCATGCCCGCCCCCAGCAGGGCTCGCTGCAGGGGATGCCTTCTCGGGCTGTGGACTCCAGCCTCCTCACGCCTTCCCTCCATTTCTCTTGATCCACAAGGTGCTCCTTAAGGTGAGGAGGGACAAGGCAAAGGTGATCCTAGTAGCCCCAGACTGGCCACACCAGTTCTGGTATCCAGATCTCCTCAGCCTCAGCTGCAGGCCCCAGAGCAGCTTTGCACACGCCCGGACCCGATTTCACTTAATCAGGGAAGGTATTCCATCCAGACCTTTAATCCCTGCACTCACAGCCTTGTACCTGAGCGGCTAGAGTTCCAGGCTTTGGGTCTTTCTGAAGATGTCTACACCGTGGTGGAGGCATCGAGAAAGGAATCAACCAGGAAGTGTTATGCTTTCAAATGGAAAAGGTTTTCCATTTGGTGTCAGGGCAAGGGCCTGGACCCTCTGTCCTGTCCAATGGCTAACATTCTTGACTACCCTTGGTCTCTTTCCAAAGGGGGGCCTACGGTCATCGACCTTTAGGGTGCACCTGGCAGCCATCTCTGCTTACTGGGCATGGGCCAGTCAGCCGATGGTGGTGAAGGAGACAGTGGTCAGGCGCTTTTTCAAAGGCCTGGATCACATATCCCCTCTGGTGCGTGAACCTCCACCTCCATGGGATCTACTGCTGGTACTGGCAAAGCTCATGGGCAAGCCATTCGAACCAATGCACAAGTGTGCCTTGTCACACTTGTCATGGAAGACGGCCTTCCTGGTGGCTATCACGTCTGCCAGAAGGACTGGGGAACTCCAGGTGCTTTTGGTGGAGTCCCCCTTATCTGGTCTTCCACAAGGACAAAGCTGTCCTAAGCCCCCACTCAAAATTCCTTCCGAAGGTGGTGTCAGAGTTTCACCATAGCCAGGTGTTGACTCTGCTGGTGTACTACCCTAATTACACCTCAGAGGCGAAGTACAGACTCCATACCTTGGATCCGAGACATGCTCTCTCCTACTATAAGGAAAGGATGGCGGAAATTCGGGGAGAGGTTCGCCAGCTGTTTGTCACCTATGCTGAAGCCACTTCTGGCAGACCTGCAGCTAAATGGACCATTGCAAGGTGGATTACATCATGCATAGGTCTGTGCTATGAGTTGGTCGGCAAGGAGCCTCCCAGAGGGATAAGAGTTAATTCTACCCACCATACTGCTGCATCGGTGGCTGCTTCCAGGGACATCCCTATCCAGGAAATCTGTCGGGCTGCTACCTGGAAGTCAGTAAACACCTTCATCACCCACTACCACATCGACCTTGAGTCACCCCGGGATGCTGGTTTTGGGGCCTCAGATCTCCAATCTCTGTTTCCTAAGTAGGAGGTGTGCTTTGCCTCCCTCCTCCTGGAGAACGCTAGAGTCTGCCAAAGGTGTGGATGAACAACATATCCACGATCCTAGAAAACAGTTACTCACCTGTAACAGTAGATCTTACTTGAGAGGGCTCTTGCAGTAGGTAATTACATATAGAACTGATGCCGGCCGCGGCAGGACCCCACGGAAAAATTTCTAGCTAGCAGTCCCTGGCGAGGACTCGCCCACGTCAGATGACACACCGAAACATTTGAGCTTGTCTCCCCGGATAAGGAATCTCACCTTCTGGATCAGTATGGAAGGAAGATCTATGCTTCTTCCACACTTGGGAATCAGGGCCCTAATATGTTAGCACATATGGGGGATTACCAGAAGGCTGTCCTTACCCAGGCGGAATTCAAGATTGACTCCGTGCCTGACTCTCAAGTCAAGCAGGAGTTAGCCGACCTGGTCCATTCTGCTGTTGGCCAGTCGTCATATTCTGAGGATGACCTGTGATGCAGTGGACACTGCAGGGGCAGACTCTGCGTTCGCCGTAAGTGTTCGGCATCATGCATGACTCCGTGTCAGGTCTGGTCCCGGAGGTGCAGTCAGCAATTCAAGAAGCACCTTTCAGGGTTCTGTGCTTTTCGTGGTGATGTCAAGGACATCATCACTGACTTAGCAGGAGAAGGGACGGCACTCAAATCTGTTGATTCAATGTACCATCCCCATCCCCCACAAGCGCCGTCCCTTTCACTGGCGCAGCTGGCCTCAAAGCTGAAACCTCGGGAAAGCGGGCCACTAAGCGTCGGGCCCCCACAGCTGCCAGGCTTCCTTCGCCAAAAAGCAACGGGGTGCCCCAGCTGCGGCGATGCCTCACACCACCTACTCCTTCCCTCTCCCACTGCCTTTGGGCGTCCTGGAGGAACGGTAGGAGGAGGTTCCCCTCCACCTTCCGGGTTGGGAGAGGATAACATCGATTCATGGGTGCTTCAGATCATAGCAGAGGGCACTCCATAGAGTTTCTGCAGAAACCTCCCGTCACCCCCTCTGAACTGCTCTTATTCAAGGGACCATCTTCCTTTGGTCAGGGAAGAATATCTGCTCTCCTTGCGAAGCAGGCTATAGACCCGTCCCCTCACCTCCATGGGATGGGTTACTATTCCCATTTCTTCCTCGTACCAAAGACGACGGGAGATCTCAGACCCATTCTCGATCTCGGCTCCCTGAACCTATACGTGGAATACAAGAGGTTCAGGATGCTCTCCCTTCAAACTCTCTGCCCTGCTTCAGCCGGGCCAATGGCTGTGCATTGGACTATGCAGGATCGTCCTGCACAATCCCATTGCCCTCCACACCGAAAGTACCTCAGGTTTGTGTTCCAGGGGACCACTACCAATTCTGGGCGCTCCCCTTTGGTCTTTCCTTGGCTCCCCGAGTTTTTACCAAATGCCTGGCGGTGGTAGTGGCCCACCTGCGTACTTTGGGAGTTCAGGTTTTTCCCTACCTGGACAACGGGCTCCTGGCGGCCCCATCCAGGGAGGAACTCCTGCATTTTCTCTCCCTCACCCAGCAGGTTTTCTCTGGCCTGGGTATCACCATCAACCATTCCAGGTCTCACCTGGATCCTTCACAGAGGCTCCAGTTCATCGGGGCAATCCTCGACATGACAATGTGCAAGGACTTCCTGCCTCCAGACAGGGGGGCCTCCCTCCAGTCCCAGATTTCCTCCTATCAGAACACAAGAGGGTTCAGGCGAGGTCGGTGCTCTGTCTACTGGGGCTTATGGCGGCGGCCATCCCGACGGTTCCGAGCGCACGCCTCCACATGAGAATCTCTGAGTGGACTCTCTGATCTCAGTGGGATCAACGGGTAGATGACCTAGATCATCAGGTTCTGATGTCCTCACCGATGGTAAGAGACTTGCAATGGTGGATGGTTCGAGAGAACCTATTCGGGGTCCCCTTTTTTCATCCTCCCCCCCAATCAGACTCTGACCACGGACGCATCAGCAAAGGTTGGGGAGCCCATCTGGGTCCTCACCGATCCCAGGGCCTATGGTCAAAGTTGGAGTTAGTTTTCCACATCAACGTGCTCGAGCTTCGAGCAGTTCTGTATGCTCTCCAGGCCCTTCACCAATACATCCTTCCTGGTCACCTAGCTGTCCAAACGGACAACATATCCGTGGTGTGGTACATCAACAAGCGGGAGGGACTCGGTCCTACCCGCTGTGCCGGGAAGCGATGAGGGTTTGGGAATGGGCAACGCTTCACAACCTTCACCTCACGGCGATCCATGTTCCGGGAGTCGACATTGTCCTGGCAGACAGACTGTCACTCATCGGCTCTTCCACATGATTGGGAATTGGACGAAAAAGTTCTAGAAAGTATCTTCCAGATTTGGGGGACTCCTCAGATAGACCTGTTCGCCTTCTCCCAAAATGCAAAGCTTCCAATCTTTTGCTCACTCGCTCCAGAGCGAGATGCTTTCTGGAGCGATGCTCTATCTCTAAGCTGGAAGGACAGATTCGTCTATGCTTTTCCCCCGATTCCTCTGGTTCCTCGTGTGCTGCAGAAGCTTGCTTTGGAAGGAGCGAGGATGATTCTAATCGCTCCTTTCTGGCCCAGGCAAATTTGGTTCTCTCTTCTACAACAATACTCAGAGGTTCCTCCTCTTCCTCTTCCTTTATCTCCAGGATTGCTGACCCAGGATCAGGGGACCCCGGTCCATCTGGGACTCAAGTCCCTTCAACTTCATGCATGGCTCCTGCAGTCCTAGCTCAATCTCGTCTTGGCGTTTCCTCTAAGGTGGCCCGAGATTCTCATGGAGGCTAGAAAACCCTCCACTAGGTCCACCTACGCCATGAAATGGAAAATATTTTCCATCTGGGCTGTGTCCAGGAACGTAGAGCCCTTTTCCTGTCCTGTGACCTTTCTACTTGAGTACATGCGTCATCTGTTCGACCTGGGTCTCAGTCACTCCTCTTTGAAAGTCCATATGGCGGCTATTTCAGCCTACCATATCCCTTTCACTGATAAGGCATTTGCCCAGCTGGAGGTATCCAAAACTTTCCTCAGAGGGGTTCTTCATCTCATGCCCCCTATCCGGACTCCAGCTCCCCCTTGGGACTTAAACTTTGTCCTCGAGAAACTTACCCTTCCTCCATTTGAGCCTGCGGCTTCTGCAGGCTTGAAGTTTTTATCATGGAAGACGCTCTTCTTGGTGGCCTTTACTTCTGCTCACAGAATTTCCGAGCTCCAGGCCCTGATGTGCAAAATCCCTTATCTGATTTTTCACAAAGAACAAGTAGCTCTTCGCATGAATCCTAAGTTTCTCCCGAAGGTGGTAGCGGAATCTACCTTGAATCAGTCTATTGAATTGCCTGCCTTCTTCCAGTACTCAATCAAGGAGAATACCGCGCCATACCATGGATGTTCACAGGATCCTGAGATACTACACCATTAGGACGGAAGATCTCAGAAAGACTGATCAGTTGTTCGTCTCTTTGCTCACAAAGAGAAGGCAATGCTGTCTCTAAGCAATGCTATCAAAATGGTTGGCCCATTGCATCGCTTTTTGTTATGACAAGTACAACAAGACCCTACCGGGTCAAGTTAGAGGTCACTCCACTCGTGGAGTAGCAGCCTCTGCGGCTTGTTTCAAGAACGTGTCTGCGGCAGACATCTGTGCTGCCACCACTTGGACTTCCGTCCATACCTTTACTAAACATTACAGTTTGGACATTGCCTCTCGCCGTAGAGCAGGCTTCGGGTTAGCTGTCTTGCAAGGCCTCCTTTCTTGAGGCTTGTAAGGTTTTCCTTGCTACTTCTTGGAGTAGTACCTCCTCCCGGTGCCTTTTCCTTTGTTCCAGACAGCTTGGGATTCTGTCCTATATGTAATTACCTACTGCAAAAGCCCTCTCGGTAAGATAGTTCAGTTCGTAAGAACTTACGTAACAGCAGATCTTGAGATGCTCTGCAGTAGATAATACCTTCCCCCTCCATCCCCTGGGCTTTTTCAGCTCCTTTTCCATCGACAGAAATATCGCTTCTCTCTGTCCAGCCTTCCAGACCTGTGGCGGGAAAGAACTGGAAGGCGGGCATCGGGACGCCCCTTTATACCGGCGTCGCATGACGCGGTCACCTGACATGGGGGCGGTCCTGCCAGGGACCGCTAGCTAGAAATTTCCATAGGTCCTGCCGCCACGCCAGTCCCATATAATCACCTACTGCAAGAGCCTCTCTCAAGATCTACTGTTACTGTAAGTTCTCACGAACTGAACTTTCTAGGAGTGATATGTTGTTCATCCACACGGACCCAGCCAACCTCTCTGGCTGCGGACGCACAACACCTGGCTTCCAGCGGGCTAAGATCCAGCATCACGGGGTGGAGCCGAAGTATATACCACCCAGGTGGGTGGGTGGAGCCAGCTTGAAGAATTCCGGTGATCCAGGTGAGTAGCATGTTCTTATTGTTTTTCCTTGAATAACTAGAGGTACTATTACTCCTTCCTCATCTCCGCTGCTGCCCATTTTGCTTTCTTTCCTCCCAGCCCTGTCCTTAATGTCACGGCATTTATGTTCCTCCCATAGGATTAACAGTAAGCAGCTCCTACACCAATGGTGGATTCTGCTGGGAGTGGCAGGAGAACCCCCTCTTGTTTGTTGAGTGTGGGGGGGGGGGAGGCTGGCCAGCTGGTTCACCAGGGCCCGAAAAGAAGCAGCATCATTCAGCTAGCTCCAGATGTTTCCTCGATTTCACCAGCGGCAAAGGCACCATGTGTACATGCTCATGTGGATTAATGGCTGTATAGGCACAAGCCAACATCCTCCTTCTGGTAAGCTTGCTCTGACTGCCAGTTGTACAGAGTGTACAAAACAGTGGTGGGTATGGGGGAGAAAGGTTACAGTATAGGGAACAGTGGTGGGTACAGGGAGTAGGGGGTGTTGGAGTACCGGGAAGTTGGGAACAGTGGTGGGTGCAGGGGGAATGAGAGAGGTTAAATTATAGAAAACACTGGTGGGTACTGGGGAGAGAGAGAGGTTAAAGTATATGGAATAGTAGTGGGTACAGAGAGACAGGTGAAAGTATAGAAAACAGTGATGGGTACGGGGAGTGGGGGAGAGGTTGAAGTATAGGGAACAGTGGTGGGTAAAGGGAGTTGGGTGAGAGGTAAGAGAACAGGAGAACAGTGGCAGGTACAGGGAGTGGGGTAGAAAGGTTAGAGCACAGGAACAGTGATGGGTATGGGGCAGAGAAGATAAGAGTATATGGAACAGTGGTGGGTAGAGGAGCGGGAGTGGTCAGAGTATAGGGAAAATGTATGGGAGTGGGGAGAGAGGTTAGAGTACAGGAAACAATGAGAGTATGGGGCAGAGAGAAGTTAGAGATGATGGAACAGTGATGGCTATGGGGAGCTGGAGTATTGGAGTGCTGACCAGAAGGGACTAAAAGAGAACAAAATTTGCTTTTATCAGCACTCTTTCTAAATCACTCACAAGCCTGCTGCTTAGGAACCAGCAGGAAGCACGATTTCAGACATCGTAGCAGACTAAAGGGCAGCATGGGGGACCTAGCAAGGAGGGAACCAATTGTGGAGGAGGAGGAGGCAATCAGCATCTGGGAGTCAAAAGGTCTGGTGACTCTGGAAATGGTGCATAGGTATTGAGGAGTAGACCACTGATAAGAAGGGGCTAAAAAGAGTGAAACCATAGACAGACAGGAAGAGGGGAAGCAAATGGCAAAAAGGGGAAGGGTTAGGGAAGAAGGTATAGGCAAGCAGGGGAAGGTGGTCTCACTGTATGCAAGAAGCCCTGTCAATAAGACAGTAGAACTGCAGGCTTTGATGGCAGAAGGAGTGGTGGACATAGCCGCTATAACTGAAACATGGGCCACCCAGTACCAGGACTGGGATCTAGCGATCCCTGGATATAAACTGTACTGGAGGATAGGACAAGGGAAAGGTGGGGGCTAGCTATATATGTTAAGGGTAGTCCACCCAAAATTTTATAAAAACATGTTGTACAGAGTATTTTGATTTATATGTGAAGTTCTAGTGTGTCCTTGCTGCTGTCTGCTATTAGGAGTTTCCTAAATTAGCCTGCTATCTTTATGCCAGTTTTACCAACCCTAGGGATCTCCATCAGAGACAACATATTGCATTCCTTGTACCCACAATGCATCCTGTCTCATGTGACAGTGATGCAGCAAAGACCCAACATTCAGCACACACATGCCAAGCAAGCTAAATATTTTGGAAACTTTACAAGCTGCACAAAAATTACCAGCAGCAAGGTTCTTCAGGACAGTAAGACCTTTACGATGAGGGAAGTCACTAAACTGAACTCTATAGATTTTAAAAAATAACCATCTCTACTGTTGTAAACTGATTGTAAAGCAGTGCTTTCTGATGGATTTATGGTCTCTGATACATCACTGTCACGTGAGATAGAGTGCATTGTAGGACAAAGGAATACAATTAAGCTGTCTCAGATGGAGTTCTCCAGGGGCCATAAAAATACCGTAAAACTAAGAGCCTAACTTAGAAAAAACTCTTACTAGCAGACAGAGGAAGGACACACCAGAATGTAACATACAAATCAAAACACTCTGCACAACATATGTTTTTGCAAATTTTGGGTGGACTACTCCTTTATGGAGGGATATTGTGTAAAAGGGAGGAGCGGAAGAGGGCTAGGCTGAAGCCTTATGGATTCACCTACAACACTCAAAGGATAGGAGGGTGAGATTAGGGGTGGTGTATAGGGCCACCTTCTGGAAGTATGGAAATAGACCAGGAACTGGGAATTAAGAGGCTTAGCGGTACGGGCAACACAGTGGTGGTCGAGGACTTCAGTCTGCTGGGGGTGGACTGGAACACCCCAGCCACCTCAAGTGCCAGAGAACAGGTCCTCCTAGAGGCCTTCCAGGACAGCTTCCTCACACAGAAAGTGACTGAGCCAACCAGGGAGGGGAACTTTCTAGATCTGGTAATTATGGACAGAGAGCTAGTCCAAGACATTGAGGTGGAGGACCCCCTAGCGGGAAGTGACCACCGCACAGTGTGGTTCTCCCTCAACCTAGGGAAGGATGTAGACAATGGAGACAAGAGTGATGGATTTTAAAGGGCAGCCTTTGGCAGGATGAAAATCATTTTGAAAGGGCACCTAGACAACATCAGCCTGGACATAGATGCAGAGCAGAAATGGAACATCATAATGAAGGGGTCTAGTAGAGGCCACTAGCTCTTGCACCAAGTGCCAAAGCAAGAAGGCCAGGAACAAGAGACCTAGCTGGGCGAATGGAGAGGTAGTGGAAAGGGTGAGGGAAAAGACTGGCCTTTAGAAAGTATAAGAGGTCCTGCAGAGATAAGAATAGGGAGTAACAGCTAAAGAAATCCAAGGAGGTAAGCAAGGTAATGAGGGCAGCCAAGGCTTCAAAAGAACTAAGGCTGACGCAGGGGATCAAAGAAGGGGGAAAGGATTTCTTTAGGTATATAGGAGAGAGGAGGAAATGCAAGGACCAGATAACAGGGATCAAGAAGGAGGGAGGGTGGGAGGTGGGTGAGCAGGGGTAGAGCAGGCAGAAGTACTAAATAAGTACTTCTGCTCAGTGTTCACCAGGGAGAAGGATCATAGTATCATAGTAATGTGTCAGCAGAAAAGGGCCATCCTGGTCTATCTAGTCTGCCCATTTCCCACCTGCCCTTACTTGTCTTCACTTCCCAGGGATGTTTTCCTCTGCCCACCAGCCAGCCTCTTGTGTCTGTCCCACGGCCCTCTTGAATTCATCCACTGTTTCTGCACACATCACCTCATTAGGTAATCTGTTCCAGGGTTCCACCACCCTCTCAGTAAAATAACATCTCCTTACATTGCTCTTAAATCTTTCCCCTTCCAATCTTAAATTATGACCCCTTGCTTTAACTCCTACTTTCTTTTGAATAATCTAGCTTCATTCACTTAATTTATTCCCTTCGTATACTTAAAAGTCTCTATCATGTCACCTCTCTCTCTTCTAACCTCCAGGGATGGTATACCTATACCTCAAGGGAAGGGTGGATGGGGGGTAGGGGGTGAGGCGGTGACAGGCGTGGAGATCCCAGTCAAAAGGTTAATGGAGGGCCTAAGGTCCCTAAGGGTTGATAAGGCACCTGGTCCAGACAGAGTGCATCCTAGGGTACTCAGGGAGATGGCAGGGGTCCTGATGAGACCACGGGCAGATTTGTTCAACACTTCCCTGAATACTGGATGCGTAGCCAGGGATTGGAGGATGGCACATGTGGTGCCAATCCATAAGAGCGGGCCCAGAGATGAACCTGGGAACTACAGACCAGTGAGTCTTACAGTCATTGTGGGGAAGCTAAGGAGACTATACTTAGGAAAGGCTGGTGTGTTTCCTGGAGAAGAATGGCTTACAGGATGACAGACAATGTGGGTTTATGTCTGGAATCATGTCAGACCAACCTGGTTGACTTTTTGACTGGGTGATGAGGTCACTGGGTAAGGGCCATGCAGTGGATGTCCTCTACCTGGACTTCAGTAAGCATTTGACTCAGTTCCCACGGAAGGCTGGAAATCCAAGTTAAATAGCCTGGGAACAGGGAGGAAGCTGGTCAGGTGGATAAAGAACTGGTTGCAGAGCAGGCAACAGAGGGTGGTAGCTGAGGGAGAGCTCTCAACACTCAGGGCAGTAAATAGTGGGGTCTCGCAGGGGTCGGTGCTAGGATCGGTACTATTTAACGTATTTATAGCAGACATATATAGATTTAAACCTGTACCCCTTGGAGCTCAGGCGTACTAGGGAGACCTTTTGCAAATGTTTAAAATATCAAGAGACAGCCAACTTCTTGCTGACCTAGGATTAGTAGAAAATAATAGGGCACTTTCACTTAAATCGTCAGCTAATGCTATCCTTCCCAAAAATGACACTAGAAGATATTTCTACACACAAAGGATTGTACCATTGTGGAACTCCTTGCCAAGAGAAATGGTGGAAGCAGATACTTTTAATAATTTTAAATCTTATCTAGACAAGTGCTTACTAAACCCTACAGGCACATATTGACCCGCTTGTGCGAGATGTACCATAATGGGCACATGTGGCCTTCTGTGCATCTACCACTACCTAGTATGATACCTAGTATGATATCCAACAGGATAAGGAGCAAGATCAACATCTTTGCAGATGACACTAAGATCTGTGCAGAAGTGGCTAGGGAGGAAGGGGTAGGTACTGCAAGAGGATTTGGCAACACTTGAGTGCTAGTCAGCTACATGGCAGCTGGGGTTCAACAGCAAAAAATAAAAGGTTTTGCACTTGGGGGCTAAAAACCAAAAAAAACAGTTACTGGTTGGGGGAGTGCAATTGGTCACTTCAGAGGAGGAAAAGAATCTGGGAGTTCTGGTGACAGAGGACATGAAACACTTGGCACAGTGCAGGAGGGCAACTGCAAAGGTGAACAGAATGCTGGGATGCATCACCAGGGGTATCACCTCTAGGAGGGAGGAAGTCATTTTGCTTCTGTATAGGTCCCTGATGAGGCCACACTTGGAGTACAGTGTGCAGTTTTGGTGCCCCTGTCTGAAAAGGGACATCAAACTACTGGAGGGGGGAACAGCGTAGTGTGACAAAGATGATCCTGGGGATGGGGGACAAGACATACAAGGAGAGACTGAAGGAGCTCAACATGTGCACCGTAGAAGATAGAAGGGAGAGAGGGGACATGATTGAGACATTTAAGTACCTAAAGGGCATAAACAGAGTTAATTATGATGGCTTGTTTAAGTTAAAAGGGAGGGACACCACTGGACACAGCCTGAAACTGGAGTGAGGAAGGTTCAAGAGAGAGATGAGGAGGCACTATTTCACGGAGAGGGTAGTAACTGATTGGAATGACTACCAGAGGAAGTGGTAGCACTGCAGACAGTAGACAGCTTCAAGACAAGGTGGGATAGGCCAAAGGAGAGGTCAAAACTGTGGGGTGGGTGGGGAAGAGAGGCCGTAGTGGGGGCCAAGTTTGAAGGGGGAGCAAGGGAGAGGGGGACAGCTGCAGTGTAACTAGACCTGTATCTGCTGGACAATTTCATATGTTTGTATGTTCATATGTTTTTTAGCAGCACTTTTTCTAAACTAGCTGTTAGTCACTCACAGAGCCTGCTACTTAGCAAGCAGCAGAAAAGAGGAATTCAGACATCTTAGTCAACTGAAAGGGCAGTGTGAGCAGGATCTAGTGAGGAGGGAGCCAGTCAGGGAGAAGGAGGTAGGCAGCAACAGGGGGATAAAAGGTTTGGTGCCTCTGAAAATGGCGCACAAGGACTGACAAGCAGAATGCTGACCAGAAGGGGCTAAAAAGACCCAAACCATGTTTTAGCTGCCCTTTTTCTAAACTAGCTGTAAATTGCTCCCAGAGCCTGCTGTTTGGCAACCATCTGGAAACAGGAATTCAGACATCTTAATCAACTGAAAAGGGCAGAATGGGAGAGATCTAGCAAAGAGGGAACCAATTATGGAGGAGGAGGCAAACAGCAACAGGGAGATAAAAGGTCTGGTGACTCTGGAAATGGTCGTGAGGGATTGAGGAGCAGACCACCAACCAGAAGGGCTAGTGTCAAAACCCTGCTTTTTAGAAACACTTTTTCTAAACTAGCTGTAAATCACTGACAGAGCCTGCTACTTATCAACCAGCAGGAAAGAGGAATTCAGACATCATGGCTAACTGAATGGGCAGTGTGGGAGAGATCTGTTTTTTTGGTTAAGTTTATTTATGCCCCCTGCTCTCCGGATGGCTCCATCCTCTCCAGACAGCCCCATGCACTTGACCTGCCCCAGCCTCATCAACCTGGGATCCCCTAGGACTTACCTTGAGCACCCATGTTCCCTCAGAGCTTTCCCTAGGTGGCAGGGTCCCCATATACCCTGCCACAGAAGCATCAGTATTAGGGCTGCACCAGATTCAAGGACTGCAAGCAGGTCCTTCTCAGTTGTTCATTTCTTTTTGTGTTTCTCCCAAGTTCCCCCAGGATGCCAATGTCAAAGGCTCTCCAAGCATGCACGGAAACACATGTGGTGTGGCGCCTGTCGGTGTCCTCCCAAACACAAGCTGCTCCAGCTGCACTGCCACCTGTAGTCCCCCAGGTGGCAGTATTGCAGTTGAGTTAGATGCCTCCTCTCCCTGGAGTATAAGAGAGTCCTCTGGGACACTTGATCCTCCTCCGCCTGGCCAGCACCAGTGGCCCGAGCTCATTTCCCAAACTTGGGTCACCAGTATCGTAAGCGGTAGCCCTTCCACTGCACCAATGGGCTGGTCAGTGTGGGAGGGATCTAGCAATGAGGGAACCAATTAGGGAGAAGGTGGACGGCAGTAATGGAGGGTATTAAAGGTCTGGTGACTCTGGAAATGGCGCACAGAAAGTGAGGAGCAGATCACTTACCGGATGGGGCTAAAAAGAGCAAAACTGTGCTTTTTTAGCAGCACTTTTTCTAAACTAGCTATAAATCACTCACCGAGCCTGCTACTTAGCACCCTGCAGGAAACAGGAAGTAGAACATCTTGGTTGACTGAAAAGGCAGCATGGTCAGGATCTAGCGAGGAGATTGGGGAGTAGGAGGAGGAGGAGGCAGGCAGCAACAGCGGAATAAAAGGCCATCCAGTCAATGAATCCCACCACACTCATGTCCCAGAGTGTGAGTGGAACAGAGCAGCAGTGGATCAGGTAAATGGCATCTTAGGTGTTGGCAGGCAACAGCACGCATGCAGACAATTCTGCCGGACTGACAGATTAAACTAGGGTACTTGTTGGCTTGCTGTTGCTTGTTTAGGTAGATACAGGAAGTGGCGTAAGAAGTATCTGTGTGGAAAGAGACTAGCAGGTAGCTGCTACAGGTGGGAATAGGAAAGACACCCTATCTAGGGTGGAGTACAGTGACTGTTCAAGAAGGGCAAAAAGGGGAAGGCTACTTAAAAAGCAAGAAGTAAAGAGGCAGAGGGGTATTCAGGGTGTGATATAGCCAAGTGAGTAAAGGGAAAAGCAAGAGGAAAGCGAGAAGCATCCTATTTAGTGTAGGGTGATAAAATAAATACCGATGGAAGGTTTAGGTGGGAAAAGACCAAACACAGGAAGGGGACAACTGGGGCAAGGTACAGTTGATAGCAGTAGGTAGCAATATAAAATCAATTATGGGAATGGTGCGGCCCGGTGATGCTGAGAGTTGAGGCAGTGGACACCACACCTTGCACCACACTGGTGACCTGGGTTTGGGAGCAGGCAGCCAGCTGCTGGGGTCAGCAGGAGGGAAGTCATCAGCATCTGGAGGACAGTCCTCCTTCCTGGGTGGAGCTTGAGCTGTGCTGACTCTGTAGCAGCACCAGCGACAGTCAGGTGCAGCACAGATTCTGTGGCACCACTATGATGGGGAGGAGCTTGGTGGCGGTGGCACGTGAGTGCCCAGCCACCATTGCACATCCAAGTTCCTCGGGTACCAAGCACTGAAAACCCTCTGGTGCTCTGGTGAGATGACGAGACCCCAGTGGCACGCCTACATTCCAACACCAGCCAAGTGCACCCAGGACTCCCCACGGTTGACCTGACGATGAGGTAGGTCCCTCTAATTACAGAAAGTGCTGTAAAGGGAGGGCGGGCCCTCCCCTGGAGGGTGATCTGGGGGACTGGACCTGCCGAGTTATTCAGGGAGGAGCCTGGGGAATAGCGGGGGTTCAGGTAGGGAGTGAGAGGCACAGCCAAGCAAGGGCATAGCCACTGATATGCCAGGCACGTCACGGTGTGCTGCTGACATGGTGGGGGGTAGCAGGAGCTGGCTGGCGTGTCGGCAAATTTCTTTGTGTGTTTTTTTTTCGCTGTTTTTTTCCTGGTCGCTGAATCCCTACTATAACCCCCCCTACAAATAGGGGTTCCCAAAAAGTCGTCTTTGAGCTTGCCTAAATGCTCACTGCCAGGCTGGTGTCCTGCGTTTTAGCAGTTTAAATATGATTGCCAGAGAGTGCCTGTATAGCCTCTGTGTACTGTCTCTTTAAGAGCTGCCTGGATTGCAGTCATAATTAATCTGAGAGGGAGCTCTGTTAGAAGATGTACTTGTTTGCTGATCATTTGCTAGGGTAGTAATAATATTGCAGTTTATTCTAACCTGCCTTCTTTGCAGCATGGACAGTTCTGTTTGTTTCCATCATCTTGGTCCTGGAGTGTAGAATGGGCCAATCAGTACATTTGGGACTCTAAAATGGAGCCTGCCTATAGGGGCTTGGTGGGGCCAAAACTTGTAGGAATTGTAGTTTTGGGCTTTTGGCACCTAAAATAACCTGGGGGGGGGCCCTTGTTGTGACTGACAGACAGATCAGTCAACCAATCCTTTGGATCTTGGGAAAGTCCCACACTGCTTGCAGTTTCAGTTAGATCTGAGTTGAGAAGTGAAGAAGTAACAGCTCGAGATAGTTCAAGCAGCAATCCATAGTGGATTCACGTGGGAGAACTGTGGAAAGGCCTGAGTTTGGCCTGCATGCCTGCCTGCTGTTCCTGAGAGGGAACTTGTGCTTTTTTCCGACTGAATTGGAACTTGGAGAGCGAATTAAGCCACTGACTTGTGACCAGGCTTTAAGCTGAAGAAGAAGACTGAAGATTTTCTTAAAGCGATCGGCCTGCCAGGGCTACCTCTGAACTCCTGGATTGTGCAGATGTAACCCCTAGGTGGCACTATCCCAAGGGCTGGCCACCCATGCCTCAAGCGGCTAGTGACAGGTTAAGGGCCTAGGTTCTATGACGGGTGCCGCCACCCAGAGGTCAGGGTTAATAGTAATTAAACTGGCTTGGGTACAGCCCTCAGGACACTGCAACCTCCCTTTGTTCCCACTAGTGGCCCACACAGTACACAGGAGTTACCTTCCCAATACCCCACATATGAACACTTTTCACACATATAGATACCACTTATCCTTGAGACTGATTCTGCAGCACGTCTCTGAGGACACCCTGTAAAACAAGGTTAAACAACATATACAGCAAAATGCAATACTGTTTCTATATGTACTGACACCACAGACAGTATATAGTATAATAACAACGAATCTGATTTATTTAGGGAACAGCAACACGGGAGGGAGTAATCAGGTTGATTAGTTTTTGCAAAGTTCAAATCACAGTACTGTGCACATATATAGGGTTCTAAAAAGTCACACTCTGGGTACCCAGGATGGTGAGAGGCTGGCCAGGGTCGGTGCAGCTGGTTGGGGGCCCTTGATGGAAAAAAAAAACGAAGCACACACAAATTATAATCTGGAGCCCCAGCTCAGTTCATGAAGAAATGAAACAGCAATAATCAAATGACACATTTGTAATTGATAACAGGCTGCAGGAAGAATACCCTGATTTGTACTGACAATACCCAAGCTGAGAACTGGATGGTGGATGTTCTTTCTGGATTGCCAGAAACAACAGGGCATGGAGACAAGGTCCTTGCAACTGGACCCAACTGCAGTTGATAACAAATGGATTTAGTCCAACACAAGCTGGGGTTTGCTTCCAGCTTCAGCATACAGCTCACAGTACAGGGGACATGAAACAGCGGTTCCCCACAAGCACTATGCACATTCATATGTAAAAGGGAAGTACTCTACCAGGCAGGCTGCTCCTCGATCCTGATAGCACTTACTGCAAAACACCCAGGAGCACACATAGCAGCTTCAGTTCCTGACAGACCGAGCGCATTCAGCAATATCGCTAGTCTTCTACAGGGTGAGCCTGGTTTCCACCTTCTGGTGCTTCTTTCTCCTCACAACTCAGATTCAGTCCAAATCCTCACTCAATGGCTGCAGGCCGAAACTCAGGGATTCTCACATGCGCTTCCCGCGCAAAACTACACACCGCAGCAGAAGCAGCGCTTCTTCTCTTTTCACTGTCACTACTGATCTGAGCTTTCCAGTAACAGAGCAGGGCATTTCCTCTGGCTCCACACTAGTTCTGTTGGCTGGTTCGGCTGTCACTCACAATAGGGCACCCTCTGTTGGTGCAAAAAAGTACTAAGGTCAAAACTACATTTCCCAGAGTCACTGCTCATACAATCCTCTTGTGGCTGGCTCAGAATTGAGAGTCCAAGTTCTGATTTGTCCACAGGCTCCATTTTAAGGTCTCCCTATCATCCTGATTGGTCCAAGTCAGCAGTTCAGGTCCAAAATGAAAGAGTTACACTGAAACAGTTCGTGCTGAAATAAAGACAGGTTAGACAAACTACATTTTCTCAGTCGCCCTAAATGATTTCTGGCGAACAGTTATATCTTTCAACAAGGCTTTCTCTGCACATGTAGTGATGGAAACGGAGTGAATTGACAGCAGTCCGGGTGGGATTCGGGCACTAGAACACACAGTCTCCCCTTTTCAATTAATTATGGCTACCAGCAGGCAGCTCTTAAAGAGACAGTACCAGAGGCTGTAAAAGCACTCACATGCGGCTTAAATGCCAGACACCTCCAGACTTGGAGCATTCAGGCAAGCTCCTGGAAGACTTTTGGGAACCCCCATTTGCAGGGGGGTTACACCCTTCCTGGCCTGGAAAAACTTGGTGTCTGCATCAAGTAGGTACCTTATAAATTGCAATACAACATCATATACATTTACATCTCTAACATATTAACCTTTATAATGTAATCACTCACCACATCACCTTTGCCATAAACACATTTCTGATACTTTTCAGCACATTACTTTTACATAGCGTTACACACATTGTACCTTACTCAGGTTATCACCTCCTGCACATGAAACCTGAAGAGAGGGGGCCCTTCCCTATCTGCTACCTTAGGGCTGGATGGGGCAGGGGCACCATATCTAAAGGGTGAAACAAATAACCTGGAGTTAGCACTTATGCTCAGTTTGGGCAATGAGCTCGGGGACACATACACTCCTTATAGACCACATTAAGAGGCAAGTCCACTGGTCTTCCAGGAGAATCATAGCTTAAGCATACCACAGGCTTCACAGCTTGACCAGTCTTTCTAGGGGGAACTGTTACAGTCTCTGCACTTTTAGGCTCACTTTCAGCACTGTCTTTACTGGCCAGGGGAGTTTCCATTGGGGTAGAGAGACTAGAACTGGGGGCACTTTCAGCTCCAGGAGTTGCAATCTCTGCATCCACAACACTTGGCTCACACGGGGAGTTTTCTGACACTGGCAGTGAATTATCAGGGCACTCAAAATACTCTTCTTGTTCTGGTATATCACCAGTCTGTTCCAATTCATCATTTTCCTCCTCTGAAAACTCATACAGTTCCACCATGCACAGTGATTCCATGTCATCTAACTTGATACTTTGCACTTCACTTTCTGGGAACATTGGCTCCAAGGACAAAGGTTGGAGACTTAGGTGGTCCAGAAGGCCCAGCTTCATCTCCATGACTGACTAGGGGATTGCCTTGAAACAATTGACTCAGTTCATAAGAAGGGTAGTATTCAAAGTCACACTCACTTTCCTCCGACATGGACTGACAGTCATGTTCAACTGGGACTTGTTGTGGGGAACACTTTATTTTATTTTATTTTTATTTATTTATACATCAGTTTACAACCTTTGAGCCAGAGGCTCGTTTCAAAGGTACCTTGTCACAAAGAGGACAAAACACAGTACAACATTTAGTTACATCATTGTAGATAACAGCTTTTTACATCATAGCGGTCACAGTTTAGGCAGATATATGCAGTAATTACTTTGTTTACAATAACAGTGTTACAGATTTGGTATTCACAGGTTATTACAGTTATTTAGATAAGATTGAGAGGTAAACATACATTGGTTAGCAGACAATTAGTCTTGAGCAGGTACTGCTAGGTTAGTAAAACAGGTGGCTATGGACAGGGTAGGTGATAAGTTAGGAGGCGAGCCACTCTGGGAGTTTTGTCAGTTGTTGTTGTGATGTTTGGTGTGTGATGCTTTAACTCAGCATCTGTAGGTGCACTCTTTCTTTGCTTTTGCTTAGCAGCAGCTCGGGTCACTGGTCTAGAGGAAGCACTTTCTGGGGGCTCAGACTCAATCAAGATTTGTCCACTGGGCAGTAAATGATTTCTATGCACTGTTTTAACATCTTTTGAATTATTCTCAGGCCTTACTTTGTACACAGGCAGATCATCTAGTTTGCCCACTACAATGTGAGGGAGATGGTGCCACCTGTCAGCAATCTTGTGTTTACCATGCAGTCCCAGATTTCTTAGCGATACCCAATCTCCCTCCTGGAGTGCCTGTGCTTTCAACTTTTTATCATACCTTTCTTTGTTGGCCAGATTTCTTTTGGCAGCCATGGTTAGAGCCAGTTGGTATGCATGATTTAGCTGGGCCTTTAAAGGAGATGACTACTGTGTATTTCTGATTTGGATATGTCTGATGTATTTATTATACATTACATCAGTTACTGTACATATGTCAATAAGAGATCAGTCATTTCTGCTGCTGCAACACAGATCTAGAGTCTGAGACTTGACACAAGGTAGTAAAATGTCAAGCAAGCCTCCATTTACATGCAAATGGGACACTTGTAATACAGACCCTCCCATTCCTGATGTCACTGCAGCAACAGTGCAGAACAAAACATAAGGGTATCAATGCTGTCTATCCTGATTTTAGTTCAAGTTTGCAATAGCTTAAGACAGTTCTGTCATGCAACTCACACAGGAGTGGTACTTGTAGCCTTAATACTGCATTGTAGAGCAAATAATACATCTAATAATATTTCATTCACAGGAAACAGAATGTTTTTTGTACTGCTCATTTCTTTCTGTGAGACAGTTGCAACATGTTGTGGAAAGCAGTAGAAAGAATCAATCAGACAATAAAGCAGTCAATCTAGCAGTCAATCAGTATTGAACCAGGTGAACACCTTTGAGAGGATTCATTTACAAGGTAGGCCTGAGCAGTTTCCCAAAGGATCACACAGGACTGAATTCCTCCTTTGCAAATTATACACCCCTTTCAGCAGCCTGAAAGTGGAGAGCTAGTCACTTACTTTATAAAGTGTATTGTTTTACATTTCAAATACTCCCTACATCTGAGTTTCTGACTGGAAATACCAAGTCACATAATGCATATGACATGGGAGGAATGAGCTAAGCAAATACAGAGTGCTACAAACACTGAGAGTGATTAGTTTCTTTACCTACAACAGCTGAAGTGTAGCATCTGATTTGTGAGGGACATCCTGCTTCAAATGCTGGCATTACAAAGGGGGGAGGGGCTGCCACAGCTTGTTTTTAGTACCTTCAAAGTGAAGTGCTATAGCTCTCACATCACTGCTAATGATTTATAATGGGAATGGGGGCACTTTTAAAGTCATGGACCTGAGGGGCCATCACAGTTTCCAAGGAGGTTAGGGGAATTTGTTAAGGGTTAGAGAGTAAGTGACTTTAGTAGGATTTGAACCAGAGTTTCCCAGTTCTTGTGCCTGTGCTTCAACCACAAAATTACCCTTCTTCCATATTCTGCAGCTGATGTTGTCCTGGTAACCTATTCCTTGGTATGGCTGAACTCTTTATTGCCTTACATAAGCCATCCAAGCACTGACTGCCTAGTTACAAAGGGAAAGGGGCAATTTTGCAAGATTGTGTCTCACTGCTGGTGTCAATCAAAGCAGAGAACGCTAACACACACAGAACATAATACAACAGCTATATATACTCACTTAAGACTCTTGTTGTAACTAGAGTCATTTATTAGTAAACTGTTTTTGTTAACAGAAACATTAACACAACACATACAGGCACTTCCTCATAGGCATACTGTATATACATGTCAAATCAGTGCTGCATCACACTCATATGGTCCTAGTTCCTATTAGATCTGCACTTCAGGATGTGTACAACACTTAAAGAGTTCCCCCATTATTCAAGTGGGGGACCAAACATTGTGGGTTCTGTTTACTGGTGGAACAGCATTTAGTGCAGCACCATTATCTGTTGCTCTGATGACATCATCCTCCAGCAGCATTGATGGTAAAATGGAGGACAAACACACTGATAACTTCTGGGGCTGTACATTTTATTTATAATCTAGATTTGGACAGCAATAGGACTTCTGGCAACCTAGAGGAGGAACACAACAGTTACACATAAGGAGTTGGGAAAATATGGGTGTGAAACTATGGAGACTTCCTTTAACTTTTGCACATACTGTAAATAGTTGTCAGCTCGAACCCCATCAGGAGAAACTCCAAAACATACATCTACTGGCAGTCGAACTCTGTTCCAAACATCAGGCGGTAGGGGGAGAACCCAGTGGCATCACTTTTAGTGCAGTTGTAGGCATGTACCATGGTGCTGATTTGTTGGCTCCATCTAGGCTTGTCCTTAGGGTGGAGGGTGCCCAGCATATCTAACAGAGTGCAGTTGAAACGTTCAGGCTGTGGGTCCCCCTGAGGGTGGTAAGGGGTTGTTCTGGACCTTCGCACCCCCCACAGAGAAAGCATCTCTTTAATCAAATGACTCTCAAAGTCCTCCCTTGATCAGAATGGATTCTTTGTGGAGTCCCATAGTGAACAAAAAGTTTTCTACAAGTACTTTTGCCACAGTAGATGCCTTCTGGTCCTTAGTGGGGAAAGCTTGGGCAGATCTCAGAAATGGTCAGTAACCACCAGCACATACTAATATTTCTTTGATCTGGCTCCAAACTCAGAAAGTCAATACAGACCAGCTCCATGGGGTGCTGGTGGTGATGTTAACAAGAGGAACAGGCCTCTGGGGCAAAGCTTTCCTATGTAAGCAGCGACTACAAGTTTTAATGTGTTGTTCAACATCAGCCCCCATCTTAGGCCAATAGAATCTGGATCTCACCAAGTCAAGTGTTCTGTCTATACCAAGGTGCCCCATGTGGTTGTGTAGGGACCTCAGTACCAAGTCTCAGAAAGCAGGGCAAAACTAGTTGTTGTTTGCCTATTTGTTCCCCTCTGTCTACTGTTTCTCTGTATAACAGTCTATTAATCAGTTTCAACTTAGAACCTTCCTTGTATAACAGTGCAGTTCTCAAGTCAGTGGAGCGTAACTTAGACACATCTTTCTCTGTGTAGAGGGCTTCTAAAGCTGGTTTGATCATAGGATCTCGAGATTGAGCCCGCTGAGGACTGTCATTGTCTAGCTGAGGCAATGCACCAATGTCCAATGCTGAAAAGTGGCAATAAGCAGCAGGTATGCAATTCTCAGAGGGCCCCAAACAATCCAGCAGACAGTCCACTGTGTATGTGGCCACTTGTTCCTGTCTGTCAAACTTCTGGCAGAGTGCTCAACTATCAGGTTCTGACAGTCTGACCCAGTCATTTCGGGAAACAGGCCTCCGGGAGAGAGCATCAGCATCTATGTGGTTCACGCCTGCTCTGTATTCAACAGCATAGTCGTATGTAGATAATGCAGAAAGCCAGCCACCTATGGCCAGTGGCATCCAACTTAGCTGAAGACTGCACATAGGTCAAAGGATTATTGTCAGTTTTTACTAGTATCTTAGCCCCATACAAGTACTCGTGGAATTGGTCAACAATGGCCCACTTCAAAACTAGGAACTCTAATTTATGTACAGGATAGTTCTTTTTGGATGGGGTCAGGCTTCTACTGGCAAATGCCACTGGTCTCAGTCCATTCTCATGCTCCTGGTATGACACAGCCCCCAAACCTTGCAGGCTAGCATCAGTGTGTAGGGCATAGGATTTTGTTAGATCTGCATAGGCAAGGACAGGAGCGTGGGTAAGTTGATATATAATCTCATGAAATGCAGCTTCACACTCATGTGTCCATCTGGCTCCAAATACTTAATTGGGACGGAAATACACTCTCTCGGGCTCAGAAGAAACCAACCTCTTATACTTTTTGTTAGTAGGAGGGTAACCTTGAGTAAGATTAAGTAAAGGACAAATCACTCTTGAATAGTCCTTGATGAACCGGCGATAGTAACCACAGAATCCCAGGAATCTTTGCAGTTCTTTTAGATTGTGGGGCTGTGGCCAGGTGGTCAAGGCCTCAACTTTACTCGGTCTGTTTCCATTCCCTCGTGGGTACCATGTGTCCCATATACTTTACAGAGGTTTGAAAGAACTGACATTTATCGATGGATAGTTTAAGGCCAAAGTCTTCCAGTCATTCCAACACCTTGAATAATCTGCCTCATGTTCCTCCAGTGAGCTGCCAAACACAATAATATCATCCAGGTAAACCAGGCACCTAATAAGTTCATATCCCCACTACACACTCCATCAGTCATTGAAAAGTGGCTGGGGCATCTGAAATTCCTTGAGGCATCCTCATGAATTCATAGAAGTCAAGCGGACAGATAAAGGCTGTCTTCTCATGGTCTTCTGGGGCCATCGGGATCTGTTAGTACCCACTGCGAAGATCCAGCACAGAGAACCACTTGCTACCTTTCAGGCAGTCTAAAGCATCCTGGATGCGGTACTGTATACTGATCAGGGATAGTCTGCCAGTTCAAGGTGCGATAATCACGCACATCCTTACTGTCCCATTCTTTTTCTCACTACCACAATAGGTGAAGCATATGGGCTTCCGATTCTTGTATTGCATCAGCAGCAAGCATCTCTTGCAGATGCCGTCTCACATCATCTATGTCAGCAGGCACTAGGCATCGAGACCTCTCATGAAATAGCCTTTCATCATGCAGCGGATATAGTGCTCAATCCTGCACACATCCTACGCCCCATTCCTTTAAAGAAAACACCTGGTTTCTCTGGGCAAGCTTCTCACTGATCATCATTTTCCATTCAGCTGACAACGGAGAGTCGCAATCGAACAAGTCGCGGCCACTCTGTCACTTTTCCCAACACTTGTTACTGGGTAACACTGCAGTATCTGCAATAATGTACATGAGCCAGGTGAAACTCTATTTACTCGAATCTCTCTAACAGACACATTATGAACTTGAACCATTACCTTTCTGGCATAAGCATGGGCTCTGGCAGGCAAAATACTTGGCTTGACCAGCAGTCCTTCCAGCAATTTCCCATTGCCTGGTGCATCCAGCATGAGTATTTTATTCTTGACATCCTTTCTGATACGTACTTCCCCTGTAAGGTACACTGGGCATTTGGCACCAAAATCAGAGACTCAGTATCCTTCTTCCAGACAATTCCAACCGGTTCCTCTGGGTCCACTTTTCAGCACTCTCTGTGCCCTCTATAGGCCTTCTTGATCAAGGCTGGAATTCTCAAATCTCTACCAGTCCTTGACCCTTGTTTCTCATAACACAACTGTGCCAACCGTCCAAACATATGCATTCATCCCAGTTAGTAGAGGAATCCCATCATACAGTCTGGTAGGGGGGACACAGTAATGCCAGGGTCTGTACTTGCTCGGCCACTCCAGCCACGGAGGTGGGAAAAGACAGCCAAATTTGGATATACCTGGAATAGGGGTAGGCCTTCTCACTTAACCTCCAGACATGCAGTCCTTCCAACGGTTGTAAGGGCACATCAGACAGGTGCTTCTAATACCAGTCCTGAAACATAATTGCCACTTGGGAGCCACTGTCGAATACAGCTCTTGTAGACACTCCATTCACCTTCACAGTGATCTCCATGAGGGACCCACTATTCTGGACCAATCTGAGAGGTGGTAGCAAGGGCTGAGTAGATGATCTAGCTGACAGAAGGATGCGAGTAGCATTTCTGGGACCCTCACTGCGATCATTTCCATGCACCTCTTAACCACTGATTTGTTCTCCAAAACTCTCCTTGTAGCCTGTATGCAACTTTGTCTGTGTCTTTTGGGATCCGTGATTTCTTCATGTGCCCATCCTTCCCATAGTTATAGCAAAACATACCTTCTTGAGATTGAGATGGTCGAGGCATCACACTGGAAGGTCGAGCGGGTAATTTCCAACAGAAAACCTTGGTCCCATCTCGTCGCAACAAATGTGGTGGTTATTTGGAGACATCTCATCAATTCCCTCACTTCCATAGTCAAGACATCAAGTTTGAACTGTTGTCAACATGAGGTGCCTGGGTGGGCACCCCCACCCCATAGCAGATGCAGTCTGATAAAGATTGAGCCTCTGTACTGCAGGAGGGGCCTTCTATAAGGAGACTGTTTTTGCTTCCTGAACTCCTCAAGCAGTTCGTCTCCCCAGGGCGGGGACATCCGTAACCGTCCCTCTCTGACTGGGCCCCTTGGCTAATATGGGGATCTCGAATTGTGTCATGAGATTTCGATGATTCCGGACCATCAGCTTCTGATCCTGCACCTGGAGCAGGGGATGTACCAGCTACAACTGTGCAGGACTCTGACAAACCTTCCTCCTCAACTTTCCGTATCTCCCTCATCAACACATGGAAAGGCGAAAGACTGGATCTCCTTTGATGCAGTTGCAATTTGAGTAACACCCAGCTGGAGTGCCGGGCAGAGCAGAGTATATGATCCAGCCTTACCGGTCCACTTCACTAGAGGTCCAACCTCTTCTGAAAATGGTTTGCAAGATCCTCTAATCAATCCATAGGCAGATAACAATTCCCGCTGTTGTCTAACTTCTTAAGTCTCCATTTCAAGGCCTCAACATTAGTGGTAATCCCAAACACATTCTCAAGGGTGATTATGTACTCTTGGGCTTTGGCATCAGGGTTAGAGGACCTCAGGTAATGAAAGGTACGCTTAAGTGGTCCCTTGGAGGCTTTCCCCCAGGCGGGCCCTTTTTTTCGGCCTCCAAGCATTGCCAGTCTTGTACCGCAAGAGCAGCAGAATCTATCCAGTCTCCAGATCAACTTCCCCATTTGGAGTAGGGCAGATTCCAGAGAATACCTTGAGCTTAGTGTAAGGTCCATGACTACTTGCTGGCTTAGGGGCAGGTATAGAAGTTGGCAAAGGACAGGGCCGGAGCTGGTGGTGGATGTTGGGTGGTATGCCCCAGGTGGCAAGAACAGTTTCTTCAAGTCCTCCACAGTTTTCCTTCCTCCAGCAACAATTTAGCAAATTTCTTCTCAAAAGTTTCAGTTGGTGAGGGGCTCATCCCTCCCCCGGTCTTACTGTCCTTAGTTATCACTCTCCAGGCAGTGAGGGCTCCCACTGGGGTAATAGTCTGTGGCACTTTGGAACTATTTATGGGGTCCATATACTCTATTAGGGCCATGAAGGTATGAGCGAGCAGATTAGCATGTCAACCCACCACCACAGGGTTTTGTAAACCTTTCACCTTGGAAAGTACTCCCTCTACAATGTCCTTATTGGTATGCAGGGGGATGTCCAGGATAAGCATAGCATTTTGGGGGTTGATCTCCTGCCCAGTACACCACCCCATCAACTGGTGCAAAACCACTTCTGTCGGGGTATCCATTTATTTTTCACAGTGATTCGTAAATGTGGCCACAAGGGGACACTAATCCCAGCGGTAGCCTCCAAGATGTAACCCCTAGGTGGCACTATCCCAAGGGCTACTACCCCTGCCTGTCAGGCTAGTGATAGGTTAGGGGGCCTAGGTTCTATGACGGGTGCCTCCACCCAGAGGTCAGGGTTAATAGTAATTAAACTGGCTCAGGTATGGCCCTCTGGGACACTGCAACCCCACTTTGTTCCCACTAGTGGCCCACACAGTACACAGAAGTTACCTTCCCAATACCCCACATATGAACACTTTTCACACATTTAGATACCACTTACCCTCGAGACTGATTCTGCAGCACATCTCTGAGGACCCCCTGTAAAACAAGGTTAAACAACATACACAGCAAAATGCAATACTGTTTCTATATGTACTGACACCACAGACAGTATATAGTATAATAACAACGAATCTGATTTATTTAGGGAACAGCAACACGGGAGGGGCAATCAGGTTGATTAGTTTTTGCAAAGTTCAAATCACAGTACTGTGCACATATATAGGGTCCTAAAAAGTCACACTCTGGGTACCCAGGATGGTGGGGGGCTAGCCAGGGTCGTGCAGCTGGTTGGGGCCCTTTGATGGAAAAAAAAACACAACACAAATTTATAATCTGGAGCCCTGGGGCTCAGTTCGATGAAGAAATGAAACAGCAATAATCAGATGACACACTTGTAATTGATAACAGGCTGCAGAGATAATACCTGATTTGTACTACAATACGTAGGCTGAGAACTGGATGGTGGATGTTCTTTCTGTATTGCCAGAAACAACAGGGCATGGAGACAAGGTCCTTGCAACTGGACCCAACTGCAGTTGATAACAAATGGATTTATTCCGACACAAGCTGGGGTTTGCTTCCAGCTTCAGCATACAGCTCACAGTACAGGGGACATGAAATAGCGGTTCCCCACAAGCACTACGCACATTCATTTGTAAAAGGGAAGTACTATACTAGGCAGGCTGCTCCTCAATCCCAATCGCACTTACTTCAAAACACCCAGGAGCACACACAGCAGCTTCAGTTCCTGACAGACCGAGCACGATTCAGCAATATCTCCACTCTTCTACAGGGTGAGCCTGGTTTCCACACTTCTGGTGCTTCTTTCTCCTCACAACTTGCATTCAGTCCAAACTGGCACTCACAACAGCTGCAGGCTGAAACTCAGAGCCTCACACGCGCTTCCTGTGCGAAACTACACAGCGCAGCAGAAGCAGGGCTTCTTCTTTCTTCACTGTCACTACTGATCTGAGCTTTCCAGTAACAGAGCAGGGCATTTCATTTGGCTCCACACCAGTTCTGTTGGCTGGTTTGGCTGTCACTCACAGTAGGGCTCCCTCTGTTGGTGCAGAAAGGCTCCAAGGTCAAAACTACATTTCACAGAGTCACTGCCCATACAATCCTCGTGGCTGGCTCAAAATTGAGAGTCCAAGTTCTGATTTGTCCACTGGCTCCATTTTAAGGTCTCCCTATCATCCTGATTGGTCCAAGTCAGCAGTTAAGGACCAAAATGAAAGAGCTACACTGAAACAGTTCATGCTGAAATAAAGACAGGTTAGACAAACTACATTTTCTCAGTCGCTCTAAATGATTTCTAGTAGTTATATCTTTCAAAAAGGCTCCCTCTGCACATGTAGCAACGGCAGAAATGGAGCTAATTGACAGCAGCCTGGGTGGGATTCGGTCATTAGAACACGCAGTCCCCCCCTTTTCAATTAATTTTGGCTACAAGCAGGCAGCTCTTAAAGAGACAGTACCAGAGGCTCTGAAGGCACTCACTATGGCGGCTTAAATGCCGAACACCTCAGACTTGGAGCATTCAGGCAAGCTCCTGGAAGAGACTTTTGGGAACCCCCATTTGCAGGGGGTTTACAGAGACTCTATAATTGTGACCGAGAGCCATTTGCCTGGTACAGTGGAATTTCCTTACATGTGAATGTGCTGTGTGCATATAGTGGGTCGTGATTTGGTTCCTCACTGTGTGTCTGAACTGTGTTTTGCTTGCTGGAGGCTGTATCCAGCTCCACGGACTGAATCCATATCCATTTCCATTTGCCTGGGCCCTGCTACACTGGACCAGCCAGAATACCTGCTATTCAGAGAAAGTAATTCGACGAGAGACCAGCCTGGGGATCAGCCCCCAGCTCAACACCTTGAACAGGAATGATGCCTCGGTGATTCATGTGGCCATGCTTCTCCGGGCACTCCAGCTTAACAGCCTGCGGTCTCGATTTCGTCCTGCCTCGTCCAGTATTGGATATTGTGAGTAAACATCCAGGTAGCTCCCTGCAACAACAGCTAAATATGAAAGTGTTGTCATCTGATTGTCTTGTTGCCTTTTCTTTCATGAACTGAGCCTCTGGCTCCAGATTACAATAGTGTGTGTTGTGCATGTTGCTTTCTTCCATCACAGGGCCCCAACCAGTTGCAACGTTCCTGGCTAGCCCACTGTTTTCCTACCTGGGTACCCAGAGTGTGTGACTGTGTAGATACTCTGAACTGCATGCATAAATGTCTGATTAATATAGCTTTTAAGCAAATCAACCTGATTACGCCCTCCCTTGTTCAAGTCCCCTGAATAAATCAGATTTAACCTTGTTTGCATTTAACCTGACTGTGGTTCCCGTTTGTGCCAAGAGTATTGTACTGTTATTTGCTGCACTTAACCTTGTTTTACAGGGGGTCCCCAGGGTCAAGCTAGAGGAACCAGTCCTGGTGGTAAGTGCAAACAGTGTGTGTAATTGCCTGATGAATAGGGGTCATTGTGAAAGTGATTATTGTGTACTGTTCAGGCCACTAGAAAGAGAAAAGGGGGGGTTACAATGTCCTGGAAGGCTGTGCCCAGGTCAGCTTGATCACTACCAATCCTGACCTCTGGGTGGAGGCACCGGTATCAGAACCTAGGCCCCTTAACCTGCAGCTAGCCAAGCAGGCAGGGGTAGTAGCCCTTGGGATAGCGCCACCTAGGGGTTACATCTTGGAGGCACACCACTGGGATTTTGTGCCTTCTAGAGGCTAAAAATTATAAATTATTGTTGAAGATTAATGGCTACCCCAGTAGAAATGGCTGTACACCAGTTGGTGGGCTGCTGTACTGGGCAGGAGATCAACCACCAAAATGCTCTGCTTATACTGGATATTCCCCTGGGTACCAGTAAGGACACTGTAGAGGGAGCACTCTCCAGAGTTGAATGTTTAAAAAAACCCTGTGGTGGTGGATCGACAGGCTGATTTGATCGCTCAAACTTTCATAGTCTTGGTAGAGTGTAGTGACTTCGTGGACAGCTCTAAAGTGCCACAGACTATTGCCTTAGAAGGGGTCCTAGCCACCTGGAGAGTGATAACAAAAGACAGTAAAGACCCTGGGGCTGATGAGCTCCCACCATTATCTGAGACTTTTTTTTTAATACTTCATTTTTATTAATAAAGTTTTCTGTTTTATTTTTCAGGTACATGAAAAGTACAAAATGTTTTACATCGTTACCATGTCTGCTTTGAGAAAGTTAAATTTCTTCATACATTGGTGTCTCCGAGTGTATAATACTAACCAATATCAGGTCTTTGCATTTTGTACATAACAGAAATCAATGCTTACTGGTTTAGATGGTAACTCCTAAAAATGTATTTCAATTTTAATGTTCATTATTTAAAACAAGCTAGTAAGAACCAGAGCTTTCTGAACAAAAAAACATGAATTATAAACTAATTACTGACGGTCATTCTTAGACTTAAATAAAAACAGGAATAAAATGATAATTAAAAATAAATAAATATGTGTCAGATTAATCTTTTCCTTTTCCTTTTTTTTGTTATATAATAATTAAGAAGATACATGTAGTAATTACTCATAAGAGATATATATCTTATATTTTATAACAGGTAGGTCTCAAGCATTACCTGTTTAATTTATTCATATCTTCCTGGCTATCTGAGATCTTATATCTTAAAGGGGGGGTTGGACCATGGGGGGAGATTCCAGTTTAGGATAATTTGTCACCCTTCATATACTATCTGGTCCATTGGTTCTGGTAGGCCGCACTTTTATTTTGCAAGTTATGAGTTAGTTGCTCACAGGTTTGTAAGTAATTTATAATCTTTAGCCAAACAGCCACCTCAGGGGAGTCGGATTGTAGCCATTTTTTCATTATAGCCTTGTAGGCAGCCACCAGAAAGATGGACCATAAATATAGGGTGTCCTTCCCTTTAAGATCTCCAGGGGGGATACCCAGCAGAAGGTTTTCTGGTATAAGCTGATTCTGTATGTTAAGTGCTGTGGTAATTTGCTGGAACAGTAAATGCCAAAATGACTGAATTTTATGGCAAAGCAGGAAAATGTGGGCATGGGATGCATCCTTCGTGTTACACTGCCTCTAGCAATAGGATGTAGCTCCTGGATTTTGTCTGGCCAGAAATTGGGGCACCAAGAAATATCGGGTGCAGACTTTCCAGACATATTCCTGCCATCCCAGTGACATTGTTATTGACCAGGTCCCACGCCACACTCTAGGCCAGGTGGTCTGTGGTAGGGGAGTGCCCATGACCCTTCCCATTTAACTTTTAAAGGGTCTGCATATGAGTCTGTTGTATAAGTAAGAACTTATACAATTTGGAGACAGCATGATCACTGTCCCCAGTGGTCCATATCTGAATAAAGGGGGAATTATCTTCATGATCAGGGCCCTTTGTAGCTTGTATTCTAAGTTGGGAATTTATAAAGTCCCTAATCTGTAAATATTAAAAGTGATCCTTAGAAGTTCAAGAAAATTTAATTTGGGCCTCTGTAAAAGCAATAATAGCATTTTGTCTCATTAATTGCCACGGTGCCAAAGACCCCAGGTTATTTGTTTCTTATACCATGAGGAGATCTCAGCCGGATAGAAATCTGGATTTGTAATAAACCATTCATATTTCCATTTACTAATTGCATTACTTCTCTGGGAGAACCCCCTCTTCCACCCCTCTAAAATCGAGATGGCACTGTCCGGTAGTACAGATAGTTGCTTTTTCATCAGGGAGGCTGAGAATAGGGTTGCAGCCAAGAGGGCAGTCTGACCTCTGGAAAGATCCATCTGCTTCCAGTGTGCTGTATAGGTTGGGTTCCCCAGAGGAGGGCAACCCTCATCTGGGAGGCATTCCAATAATACTTTAGGTTAGGGAGTGCAATTCTTCCGCCCTCCTTAGGCTGCATCAATAATTGTGATTTAAGTCTTGGTTTGCTACCCAGCCACAGGTAGTGAGATAGAGTACCCCTGTTATTGGAAGTGTGTCCCTATGGGGACTGTACAGGGACACATTGAAATAAGTATAATAACCTTGGGAGGGGATTCATTTTTATAGATTGGACTCTGAATAGAAAGTTAAGGGAAGAACAGACCATCTTTTTATATCTGTCTTAAGGGTCTTCAGCAGAGGAGAGTAGTTAATGTCAAATAATCATTTCAAATCATTTGGAATTTTAATACCCAAATATTTTATCTCTGTTAGACCCCATTTTAATAGATATTTACTTTCCGTCTGCACAGATGGTGCATAATTAAAGGCTAGCACCTCTGTTTTTGAAGTATTTAGTGTGTATTCCGAGACGTGAGAAAAGTAGCTGAGTTTATGAAATAAAAGAGGGAGGGAAGTATCTGGTTGGGCAAGGTACACTAAAACATCATCCGCGAACAGGGCTATTTTATGTTCCATTCCACCGAACTGTAATCCTGGGAGATTTTGCCCTATCTGACTAACTGGGCTAGTGGTTCAATGTATAAGGCACATAGTAAAGGTGATATTGGACATCCCTGCCTGGTTCCTCTGTGTAGGGAGAATTCTTGAGAGATATGACCATTGGATTGAATATACCCTTGGGGATTCTGATAGAATTTAAATATAAGATTTATAAATTGTATTGGGAATCAAGTGGGTTAGGACTTGATTAAGGAAGGCCATGAAACCATATTGAAAGCTTTTTCAGCATCTAGGCTAAGCAGAAGGGTAGGGTTTTTTGTTTTAAAGTGTTTTCAATTAGATAAATACTACTCTAATGTTATCCTGCACCTGTCTACCTTGAATAAAGCTCACTTTGGTCCTGATGAATAAGCACTAGGGCTAAAGGTAAAGGAACCAGACAGGAAGGGTCTTTTCCAGGTTTAGGAATCACTGAGATTATAGCATATTGCCAAGATGGAGGGATTGGAATTTCAGATGAGGTTATTATACTGTAGAGTCTATGGAGTATAGGAGAAATGTCTTGTTTGAGCATTTTGTAAAATTCCCTGGGAGGCCGCCTACCCAGGCATTTATTGGTTTTAAGATCTCCTAGTTCAGTAAGTACCTCCGGAGAGTTATTGGGGCCGCCAGAGTCTCTGCTAAGGTCTTCGTAATTGTTGGGAGTTTTAAAGAATCTAGAACATCTTGAATATATGTTGTTGAGGGCACTGGGGGTGGAGTAAAGCTGTGAGAAGTACTCCACAAATATCTTAGAAATTTGGGCTATTGAGTCTTATAATGGACTTGAAGGTGAGGTTCTAAGGCTTGTTATTTGGGCCTTGGCCTGTTGAGCTCTTAAATGCCCAGTCACTAACCTCAAGGCTTGGGGGGCCTCCCTCGTAGTATTTTTGTCCCAGGTAAATATGTTTTTGCTCAACATAATGGTCTAATAAAGTGTTAAGCTTTTGTTTTAACATTTTTAACTTTTTATTAATTTCAGGGGAGGGTTTCCTTTTTTGTTAGTCTTCTAGAATTTGTATTTGTTGTAGTAACTCTGTGTTCTGTCTCTCTCTCTGATTTTCTTTTTCCTGGCTGCAATCTCAATAAGCTTTCCTCTACATATAGTTTTTGAGTATCCCACAGTATCATTATAGGCAGTCCCGGAGTAATATTATCAAGTATGGCTTGTTTCAGCAAATCATGTATTTCCTGAACTGTTTATCTCTGATTAGGGATGTGTTCAATCTCCAAAATATATTTCTTTGGAATTGATCAATTTTAATTTTTAAAAATATCGGGGCATGGTCAGACAACACTAAATCTCCACCCAGGTTTTCTGGAAGATCTGTATATGTTTCTGAGACATCAAAAAATAATCTAAGGTTGAATAACTTTGGTGGACCTGGGAGAAGAAGGTATAGTGTTTATTTGTGCCATTAAGGTATCTCCATGTGTCCATTATGCCTAGCTCTTTTAACAATCTCACTAACTCCCTAGTTCTCTTATCCAGTTTATGTTTATTTGACCCGTACTCATGTGCTAGATTTAGGTTTAAGTTAAAATCTCCTCCACAGACTAAGGGACCTTCTACCAACCGCGATAGCATAAGAAAAAAAGATCTGCAGCTTGAGAATTCTGTATTAGGAGGGAAGTATATGGACGCCAAAGAGATAGGTTTTCCATTAAGTTTACCTTTTACTAGGACATATCCTTCCTTATCAATAAGTTTATCTGTGCACATGAATGGGGTCTTTAGGGGGATCGGAGTAGTTGTACCTCTTCTTCTACCTCCCTTATATGAGGATGCATATACTTGACTAAAGCCCAGACGCCAAACTTTTGTGCTCCTCAGTTGAGAGATGTGTTTTGGAGCATAATGAGGTCTGCACCTGATTGTTTTAAGGAGGACAGAACCTTTGAGTGTCTATTGGGCTTAGAGCTCATGTACATTATAATGCATATAATGTATAGCCTATTTTAATTCATAAGCATTTCACCAACATTATATCTTCCCTGTCCACATAATCAGTTCTTCACATCCTTATATAAATCCATTGTTATATCTCTATTAAAGTTATATACATTAGATTGCAGTAGTCTATGAAAGACCAAGCATAGCTTAGCTGACTTGAAGAAGGAAAAAGGAAAAACTTGCCAACAGGGCATAGAACATATGTACACTGGTGCGCTTCCAAGGTAGGAGGTCTACTATACAATGAGACCTCTGTACCCACCATATTGACCAAATAGGCAGGCAGAAGAGATTGCCATTCCTCCCAGGTGGAGGATCTCTTCTTGGGTCAGAGTGACATTTGGCCCAAATATTTCAGCTAGCTGTACTGAAGTTTAGGCCTTGAGCTGATCAGCCGAGAAATATGTCTAGTTAGGAAGACCAATTTTAATAAAGTGGGGGTAATCTGGTAATTGTCCTAGGGGGCTTAATCCCTCAATATTGCATATTCTCTAATATCAAGTTTATATCTCATTAACATCATTGGGCAGGTGAGATAAGCCCTGGCATGTCCATTTCCTTATGGGAAACAAATTAACCTCCCTCTCCCCCCCCCTTCCCCATCAAAGCCCTTTGTCTATGTAGGGGGATCGTCTGATACAGGGGGATATGGTAATCATGTATGGGGGAGTAGGATTCCCCATAAGAGACAAACCCCAGAGCCTCGCCTAAAACACTCCTCCCATTTTCACAAAACAAGATGTACTAGTGATGGATAATCCTTTGAAAGGCATCATATTGGTAGTCCAAATAATAGTAAGTCCCAATGAATTGACTTTAAATTTAAATATGGAGGGGAACGTTAAAGGCATTCACTATGAAATTGCCTCAGAGAGGGCCATAATTGTTCGTAGGGCAGTGCACTTTCCCTCTCATTAGCTTGGCTTATGTCCAGGTCGTCCGCTGGTGTTGGCGTTATTTAAACCACTCGTGCAGGGTGAAGCAGTCAGGCCTAAAGTTACAGTTCCCACAGGTCCAGGCCTGGAACCCTCATGCGAGTGGGGACCAGAACAAAAGCAAATCATTAATTACCCAGAGTTGTTCATCTGTCCATCAGCAGCAAATCTTGTTCCGAAACGCCAGGAAGCTTTTTTAGAAGATCTTGCAGGTATTTGATATTTTCAGAGCTGGCATGAAATGTTGGCGGTTTATTTCTCTTTACTGGGGCTGTCTGCCACTCCTGATCCTGCTCTCTACATTTTGGTTGGAGTATCTAGGTTGCTCTGGGATCTCTAAGCCTCTTTTTAACACTGCTTCTTTTACTGCTTGTGGAGTATTGTAAATTTCTGGACCCTCTTTCCAGAAAACCTTCATCCTGGCTGGGAATGGTGTTTGGATCTGCACATTTTGGGAGCAGAGGGCTTTAATTAGAGGGAAGCACTCTTGGCGCTGTTTCTGTATGTTAGGGGGATAATCACGATTGAAGAAGAGTTGTTAGGACAAGTATTTAACTTCCTTCTGTTGCCATGCTCTTGTTAATATATCCTCTTTCATTTTGTAACTATGAAACTTTATTATGATAGAACGCGTCTTGAAGTCTGATCCTTTGGTTTTGGTATAAGGGCTCTGTGGGCTCTTTCTATTTTTGATTATATATCCTTGGGGAGACTAAGGACGCCTTTACGCAAATCGGAGATAAATTCTGTCATGTCTCCTCCTCTGCCCTTCCTGAGACCATAGAGTCTGAGGTTGTCTCTGACATGATCTGCTTTCCAGATCAAGATATTTTCTCTCCATGGCTATAGCATGTACACATAGGGCTGAAACTGTTTTTCCAATATGTTGGAGCCCATCCTCAGTGTTAGAGATCCGTTCCTCTGCTTCAAGCATGTGATTCTCCACTTGCGTGAGTTTTGATTCAGCTGCTTAAACTCCATCTTGTTTTTGGAGCGCATTTCTTTTAATTCTTTCATTAAAGTCTCAAATTGACTTCTTGAAAGTTGATATCTCTCTTCATCGGTGTCATGTATGGGTTGCATTTTGTGATCGAGTAGCAGCTGGGCCCCTCGCCGGGGAAATGTGCCTAGATTCCGGGTTCTCTTTCTCTCCTCTCGCTTGGTGTGATCTATTTCGTGGTCATTTCTCTTTCTGTAACCCTCCAGATGCCATTTTTGTAAAGATTTTTTCTGTTTTCTTTATGTTTTGAAGGGTTTGGTAGCAGATCAGCTCAGAGCTCACCATTTAGCTTCTAAAGGAGCCGCATTCAGAACCAGAAGTCTCCATTATCTGAGAATTTTGAGGAGAAATTTGCTAAGCTGTTGCTGGAGGAAGGAAAAACCATAGAAGACTTTAAGAAACTATTCCTGCCACCTGGGGGTGTTCATTCCCCAACACCCCCTCCCACTCCAACACCTGTTACTGCCCTGCCTTCTGTGCCAGTGCCAATGCTGGACCCTATATCTGTACCCACCGTTACTCACGACTCCTACCGAAGGCTAAGAATCTTCTTGGGCACCCTCCCCCCCCTGGGGAGGATGACTGGGAGACCTGAATTGACTGTGTTGCCCCCTTGGCACCCGAGTGGCAGTGTGCGGAGGCTGAGAAGCAGAAAAGAATCATAGAAAGTTTGAGAGGCCCCACCCTTGAAGCCATTACATTTTTGAGGTCCACTAACCCTGATGCATCTGCTCAGAAGTACCTATCTGTACTTGAAGGCAATTTTGGGAGCATTGAGTCAGGGGCGACTTTGATGTGGAAATTCCACGGTACCAAAGAGTGGAAGGGGGAAAGTTTGTCTGTGTATGCTACTTGCCTAGAAAGAGCTCTGCAGAAAGCTTAATGGAAAGGTTGGGTAGCTGCCAGTGATTTGAACCATATGCGATTGGGGCACATACTGCAACATGCCAAGCATTCTAAACTGCAGATCATCCAGTTAAGGCTCCAGGATAGGAGAGGTAACCCACATGACTACTGTGACTTGATAAAAGAACTCCAGGAGGTAGAAGGTGAAGAGGGAGATTATAATTACGGGGTGAGTGTAGCCCAAGTGATCATGGCACCAGAAGGCCCTTCCGAAATGGAGACCACTACGAGTGTCCTGCCGTGGGCTAAATGGTGGGAGGAGGTTGCTGAAGAAATCAGAAAAAGTACAACGGGTGTGTTAGCTGAGGTATCCCTGCTCACAGAGATCCTGGCCCCTGTCAGGACGTGACTGGGGGGAGGGGTGCACCTCAGGCATCCTCTACTGAGGGTGGCTTCTTGGCTGAGTGCAAGGAATTGACTGCCACCCTAAAGGAACTTTTGAGACATGGTACACACCAGCAGAAGTCAGATCACAATCTCCCATCGATGATCCAGCATCCCCTGCTATGTTTTCCCCAAGGATGTCCCAAGAGCCTGTCATTTATCACAATTGTGGCAAGGGTGGCCATATGAAGAAGGAATGCTGGTCTCAGAAGGACTTAGAGAAAGTGGTGAACCGGCTTCAAGGAGAGCTTCAGAAATGAGTCAGTGGTCAGGGGTGCATGGAATGACTGCAGTGAAGGCTTCAGCCATTCTAACTCAAACCCTCTGTGGCTAAATCACCTGTCCAGGCCCGTGCTGTTTTCCCTCCAGACTAGTCCAAAAGAGTGGGCCCTTCAATGAAGACTACTGTGGCTGTGAATGGTATTCCTACTCAGGCTGTGCTTGACAGTGGGTCACAAGTGTATTTCAGGACTGGTATGACAAACACTTATCTGATGCGCCATTACAATCCCTGGAAGGCCTACATGTGTGGGGGGGTTGAGCAAAAAGTCTTATCCCTACCTAGGATATGTCCACCTCTGGTTGTCTTTTCCTGCAACTGTAACTGGTGTAGAGGAGCAAGTAGAGACACTGGCCCTAGTGTGTCCCCCCACCGGACTGTATGAAGCGGTTCCCCTGTTAATTGGAATAAACGCCCACATGTTTGGTAGACTAGCACAACTCTGCTATGAGGAACAAGGGCAACTGACTGGACAGGCACTAAGAATTCCAGCTTTAGTAAAAAGGGGATATGACTTACAACAGAAACCCAAAGAAGAGGACTCAGATGAGCTAGTGGGGATAGTGTGGAAAAAGGAACCTGACTCCTTAGTACTGACCCCCAGCACCCACTGCACAATCCATGGAGAAGTCCGCCTAATTAGAAATGTAAAGAACAAAATATTAATGTTGGATGCACTAGGTGATGGAAAGTTTCTGAAGAATTATTGTTAAACCCAGCATCTTGCCTGCCCGTGCCCATGCCTATGCACAACGAGTGATGGTCCAGATTCAAAATGTGTCAGATTGGGAGATCGGGTGAACAGAGGGTGCACCTAGCTACAGTATACTGTGCAGACACTGCAGTATTACCAATAACAAGTACTCTGGCCAAAAGGAGAGAGTGACCCCAGACTTACTTGACTTTGGTGATTCCCACTGCCAGCTGAATGGAATGCTAGGATTAGCAAGAAACTTGCACAGAGAGACCAAGTGTTTTAGATAAAAGAATGGGACATGGGGTGTGTCCAGGGTGCAGAGCATCATATACACCTGCATGATGACCGGCAATTCCGAGAGAGATCTGACCGACACTCGCCCAGCGGACATAGTTGATGTGGAGGAGACATCTACAGGAAATGCTTGCTGCTGGCGTGATACAGGAATCAAGGAGCCCATATGCCTCTCCCATTGTGGCTGTGCATAAGAAGAACGGGTCGGTGAGGATGTGTGTTGATTATCGATCCCTGTACCGGCGGACCATCCCAGATCAATACACCATGCCTCATATACAAAATGCCCTGGATTGCTTGAATGGGAGCAAATGATTCTCAGTATTGGATCTTTGCAGCGGATATTACCAGATTCCGATGGCCACAGAAGACCGTGAGAAAACCGGCTTCATCTGTCCTTTGGGGTTCTACGAATTCCTGAGAATGACACAGGGGGGATTTTGGGTGCCCCAGCCACCTTTCCGTGACTGATGGAACATGTGGTGGGAGATATGAACTTGCTGGAATGCCTAGTATACCAAGATGATGTCATTGTGTTTGGACACACATTAGAGGAGCATGAGACCTGACTGTTTAAAGTCCTAGACCGATTGGAAGACTTCGGCTTCAAGCTGTCCATTGACAAATGGCAGTTTTTTCAAACCTCTGTGAAGTATGTGGGGCACATAGTATTTGTAGGAGGGATAGAGACCGATCCCAGTAAGGTCGAGTCACTGACTACTTGGCCCCAGCTCCATAACTTGAAAGAACTACAACATTTCCTGGGCTTCTGTCGCTACTACCACAGATTTATAAAAGACTATTCCAAGGTGATTCACCTGCTCCTGAATCTCACCCAGGGTTACCCCCTACCAACCGTAAATACAAGAAAGGGGCTGTCAAAGAACCTGAGAAAAGTATACTTCCGAACAGGTGAATCTTTTGGGCTCTGCTGGACACACGAATGTGAAGCAGCCTTCCACGAAGTCATATACCAGCTCACCCATGCCCCCATCCTCGCCTATGCTGACCCTACCAAGCCCTATGTGCTGCATATGGACACTAGTCTGCAGGGCCTAGGAGCTGTGCTGTACCAAGACCATGAGGATAGTTTGAGACCAGTGGCTTTTGCCAGCAGGAGCTTGATCCTGTCAAAACGAAACTATCTTGTGCACAAGCTGGAGTTCCTTGCTCTAAAATGGGCCATTGTTGACCAGTTTCATGAGTACCTCTATGGGGCAAAGATATTGGTGAAGACTGACAATAACCCATTAACCTATGTACAGACTTAAGCTAAGTTGGACGCCACTGGGCACTGGTGGTTCTCTGCTTTATCAACCTATGATTATGCTGTCGAATACAGGCCAGGACTGAACCATACTGATGCTGATGCCCTGTCATGAAGGCCAGTCTCCAAGAGTGATTGGGTCAGGTTGTCTGAACCTGACATCCGAGCATTGTGCCAAAAGTTGACAGAGAACAGATATCTGCGGACACAGTAAACTGTCTAGTATATTGCTTGGGCCCTCCTGACACCTGCATACCGGCTGCCTATTGCCATTTCTCTGCTCTAGATATTAGTGCACTACCTCAACTTGACCATGACAGTAAGGTGGGCTCAATTCCAAGATCCTATGATTCAGCCAGTACTTGATGCCCTGCGTGTGGAGAAAGATGTGTCCCAGTTGCATTCTCCTGACTTGAGAACTGCCCTATTGTTTAAAGAAGGCCTCAGGTTGAAGTTACACAATCAGTTGTTATACAAAGAGACAGTGGATCGCAGTGGTTGAGTAGACAAGCAGCAATTGCTCCTGCCCACGGCCTTTAAAGATTTGGTACTAAGGTCACTCCACAATCACATGGGGCACCTCGGTATTGACAGAACTCTCGACCTGGTACAATCTTGATTCTACTGGCCCAAGATGGGGGCCGATGTTGAGCACCATGTAAAGACCTGCAGGCGTTGCCTGCAAAGGAAAGCCCTGCTTCAGAGGGCTGCCCCCCTTGTCAATATTACTACCAGCATCCCCATGGAACTGGTCTGCATAGACTTTTTGTGTTTAGAACCTGATCAGCGGAATATTGGCAGTGTGTTAGTGGTTATGGATCATTTCACATGGTATGAACAAGCTTTTCCAACTACAGATCAAAAACGCTCTACCTGTGCCAAGATGTTAGTGGAAAAATTCTTCTTCCACTGTGGTGCTCCCCAGTAGATCCACTCTGACCAAGGCAGAGACTTTGAAAGTAGGCTAATCAAAGAAATGTTCTCTCCGTGAGGGTGCGAAGTCAAGAACCACCCTTATCACCCGTCAGGGGACCCTCAACCAGAACGCTTTTAACCGCACTCTTCTAGACATGCTGGGCACCCTCCTCCCAAAAGACAAGCGTAAGTGGAGCCAACAGATTAGCTCATTGTGGACAGTGGTGGTGGTGATGGTACACACTGGTACATTGCAATGTTGTAATATTCAGTGATATTCTTTTCTGTGGGGCACTCTGCCCCGTGTGTGCTTGTCAATAAATGTGTTCTTGTAATATTGCAGAACGTGGCTAGTAGTGGTGTGTGCTTGTAAATGTTTTTTTTTTAATTTAACTGCCTAGCACAGAGACGCTGACAATGAAACGCTGAACTTTCTGGTGTCGGGAGGTGTGTCTGTTTGTAAATGTTTAATATTGCTGAATGTTTGGGTAGTGGTGTAAATAAATGTTTTTTTTTTAATTCTGCTGAACATGTGGTTTTATTTCAGTTTTTAATGTGGAACTGTCTGGTGCAGTTATTGGCGATTGTGGAGGATGTTGGCCTTTTCCATAGTGGAACAGAAATCAACATGAGCACGCACACTGCATGATCACGTCTCCACCATAGTGTGTGGTGTTTTCAGAAAAGTGCCCAACAGAGCTCAAATAATGTCCACACAAACGGTGGTGGTGAGACAGGGCTGTGCTAATGACTTAATGGGGCCCCTGCCAAGCATTTTGTTGGGCCCTGTCTCCTCACAAATAAGCATTCCATTAGCATATGTCAAATATTTATTCCAAAGCCATAGGATCGTTTGTATCAGTCTTTCTGAACATCTGCAGTTTGTCCATGCTACACTTCTCCTCCTTGCTGACACGATGATCAAGTTGGGAACTGAATAATGTCTGTTGTACCTGCTACTCTTAGAGACATTGACAACCGTTCAGGTGTTTCTAGTAAAGGGCCCTGTTGTTTTTGTTCTGTATCCCCACCCGAAAACTCTAGTTGGGATCTGCAGCACAGAGCCATAGACCCTACTGCTGCCCAGTAATACTGACATGACAGCCATAACATCAAATGGATAAGCAGTGTACAAAAATGGGTTCAAATTGTCTGACAGCAAAAGGCTGCTATAACACTGGCCTGAGGCAGTGGGCCCTTGGCCAGACAGTGTGGGCCCTACCATAACCACATCTCTTGCAGTTCCTTGGTTTCTGGACCTGGGGGTGGAGGAACCAAAACAGCGTGACTATTTATTTATCGTTATATGTTATATTAGGCTCCACAAGGTGACCAGCAGGGTGGTCATGATCTCACACTTATTCTGCAAAAATGACATTCTGAGCACAGCTCCAAGAAGGACACCCTACTCCAGGTGACGCCTGTCCAGCGATATATATACAGTGGTGGGACCACCTCTGTCCTACCATTTGGGATTCCCCTCCCAATGCATCACAGCATTCTGTTGGCTTTTAATGTTGCCTTCTCACATTGCTTTTCACTTTCAAGTTGTCCGAGATTCCCAGTTTACGCTCCTGGTTTGAGGCAGCCAGTCTTTAGTCTTTCAGGTAATACTCCTGTATTGCAATTGTGGATCTGAGATCTGTTTTTCTCAGAATGTCGCTTGCATTGTGCAGTGCTGCTGTGGGTGGACAGTCTGGACTGAGATCTCCTTGGATGGTCAGTGACAGGGTTGACTAGAGCCATAGACATGCCAGAACATCTCACGTCTGCATTGAACAGCAGTACTGCTGTTAAACTGCAGAGCAGCAGACAGGTTGTCCCATTTTGAAGAAAAAAAAATGTATCCTCTTTGTTATCCTGCAGTAAGTCAGTTGGAAGGAACTACTAGCAGTCGCATGGACAGTAGAGCTGTGTGCTTTGTTCCGAACATCATTTTGCATGCTTTTGGGCTTTTTTGCAGTGTTCTTTGTGGTGCTCCTAACATTTGGCTTCTTTAGCTCAGTAGTACTGCTGCAAAGGAAATGATAGCGGTGAGAGAAAGTGCCTCACCTGGGACTTGAACCCAGGCCACTAGTAGGTAACTAATATTTACTTTGTAATAATCTCTATAGGAGGTGGGTGCATATTTATAGAACACTTAGAAACAGCGTATGTGTTCCATAAATATGCACACCGCACTCCTGTGTGATTGCTACAAGTAAATATTTGTTTTGTTGCCATTGGGTTGTACATTTGAGAGAGTACTATGCTTGGACAGAACAGGTTCAAGGCCAATTGTCTCAGTGGCGCAGCTGGTTAGCACAATCAAACCAGTATTCTGGGTGGCCTGGGTTCCCTGTGTTCAAGTCCCAGCTGAGGCACTTCTTTCTCTCACCTCTGTTTGTTTGTAAGGATTCCACAAATATGCACACCACTCTCCCTCCTGTGTACAGCTTTGGAGAGAATTTCTGTTTCAATATCTAGACTGTAGGTATTCTTTGTAACACAAAGGCCATGTGTTTACCACTTTTGTTTGTTACATTACAATGATGTCAAAGCTTACCTGGGGACTTGTGGGCAACTTTCACAGCAAGCATTGTGGAACAAATATCCCCTACAAGCATTGTGGTGTGGTGGCATGTCTAGTGACGGTGGATGGACCTCTTGGTGACTGGCTACCTTGATGTGATACAGAGGCTTGTCACAATGCAATATTGTAACCAAAAGCCAGTCTGTTAGTCTGACAACTGCATGTGATGTGGCTAGTGGTGTGCTGATATACAACAAAGAAAATGACGCTTGCGTCAGGTGAGAGGTCATGGACAGCGGGTGGGGGAAGGGGTAGCTCACCCTAACAGGAGGGAGGGGTAGCAGTGAGTCCACTTGGTGTGCAAATCTGAAATTCCTGGCTACACCCCTACAGCTGAGTGGGTACTCCTGAGGGATGCCCAGAGCCCAGAGAGAGAAAAATAGAGTCATATAAAAAAAAATTATGGGAGTGGTGCAGTGCAATAGATGCAGATCTGCAAAGTTTATTTATTTATTAAAAAATTGGTAACCGGGAAGGGTACACTGTGCCGAGACTCTTTCTCCAGGTGTGACCAGTGGGAGGGAGAAGGAGGTACAGACAAAATAAAAATGACAAAACATCAGAATGCATTTACATAGATAACATCACAGATGTAGGAGCATATGTGGTGGTCGAGAAACTAATAACAGCATGGATTAATGCAAAGCATGTGGACAATCATGCAAGAAATACAATAAAGTGCACAGTGCTGTTGGGGAGGGTGACAGTGCTATAGTGGTACAGAAACTGACTATGGGTAAACACACAACAAGCCTTGAATCAGGGACTCCAAACAGGATGGGGGGTGGGCTGATGAGAGAGGGAAGAAAGTCAGAAGGGGATTGACAGGGACAGTAGGGAGCAGAAAGAAGCCTTTGCAGGTATCTAAAGGCAGGAGTGAGGGAGAGAGAGGCAGAGAGAAGGAATGTTTTCTGGGAGACATTCTGGAGACTGAGGTACTGCCCCATCTGCATGAGCCTTTCTGGGTTGAGAGAGAAGGTCGCTGGTCTCTGGGCTTAGCTAGCTAGGATTCAGAGGACCTCTTCTCCCACCCAGGGCCACTGAATCTACCACCATTGCCCCCAAGGTTGCCTAGGAAAACAAGGGCTCACTGGCCCATGGTGAGCTCCAGAACGGTGGGGGAGGCAGGTCAGAGGCATATTCCTCAGACTGTGCCACTACAGAATTCCTTCACTGTTCTAGCAGGATAGAACTGCTGGATGGAGGCACACAAAATAGGTGCAAGGAAGGATGTAGAGGTCCTCCATAGGGGAGACCCCAAGGTGGGAGGAAGAGGACCTTAGTAAAGGAGAATCAGCTTCTGGTGGGGGACTCAAGTACTGGGGGGACCAGATTTGTGAACAGGAAGAGGGGAGAGAGAGGGGGGTAAGGTGCCTACTTGGTGCCATGACTTGGAGGGATAAGCAGCGGATCCTAAGGATCACTAAGGTGGCAGGGCATGGGAGTTCGATGTCATTGTCCACATGGGGACCAAATGATCTAGCAAGGAGCTAGGCTGGGATTATTCAGGGTGAGTTCAAGGAACTGGGAGGGACCCAAGTCAAGTAGCATGCATGGTGGTATTCTGAGATAATGACTCGTCTGCGCATGGGAAGGACAGAATACTCCACACCTGGAGCTTCAACTCATGGTTGAAGGAATGATGCGGAGAAGAGGGGTTCAGCGACACTGGGAACTAGGAACCAGCCTGGAGAGCTATGGGCCTACACAGATCTGTAATGGCCTGCATCCATCTCAGAAGGGAACTGCACTCCTCAGTGGATGGTTTAAATGTTACTTTGATGAACATTTAAACTAGCTGAGTGGGGTGGTGGAAAGACTAAGGGAGGCATAAACTGTGCCCCCCCACAGGCTGAAGCAGTAGGAAGGGAGGACCTGAGGGAGGAGGATCCCCCAGGAAACAGGTAAACGAGAACAGCACAGCAGTAGAGGACAATGGGGACAGGAACAAAAGCTGCAATAACAGAGGGGGGGAAAGAGGTGGGCCACAAGGGGAGGAATGGTGGGGTTGCAGGCAGAATGAGAATAAAGTGTGAAGGAGCATTTGGGCAAATGCATGGAGTCTTGGAAATAAAATTCCAGACCTAGAAGTAATTATAGGAGAGGCAGAACTGCATAGTGTGGCCATTACTGAGTCATAGTACACTTGGCTGAGGTTCTTTATCTTTATAGTGCACAGGCACCCACAACTGGGACATGGGCATACCAGGCTAAACTCAGTTCGGGAAAGATATGGAGGGGAGCAAGGGTGGTGAGGTTGTGCTGTATGTAAGGGAGGCTATCACAGCAAGGGAAATGTAAGGAAACCAAGGGGGAAAGGAGGGGCTGAATGTACTGCGGGTCACCCTGGACATAGGAGCTGGAGCAAATATTCATACTGGGGTGATATAGAAACCCCCAACTCTTGGGGAGACTCTAGATAAGGCACCGTGGGAAGCGATCAGCACAGTGGCAGAAAATGGGGAGATGCTGCTGACGAGGGATTTCGGTTAGACAGATGTAGACTTGTGCCTTCCAGCCATGGCCTTGGCTAGGAGCAGGGACATCCTAGACTCACTGCAGGGGGTGTTTCTCAGCAGCTAGTCAGAAAGCCCACTCGTGATGGACCAGTACTGGATCTGGTGTTCACAAACAGTAACAAAATTGCAGATGTCAACATGGGATGCCACCTGGGGACCAGCGATCACTGTAAAATGTGGTTTAACATAAGGAAGGTAGCAGAGGCTAACTACACAAGGATGAGGGTCCTGGACTTCAAGAGCGAAGATTAAAAAAAATGGGTGAATGACTTAGAGACGGGGGTGGGGTGGGTTGTCTGAAGGGGACTGAGGAACAGTGAGCCAAATTACAGAATGGCATAGTGAAGGCAACTAACTCTGCATGAAAAAAAATTATCAAGAACAGCAGGAAAAGAGACCTTGTGGTCCCTCAAGGAAGTAGCTGCAACAGTAAAGGCTAAAAGGGAAGTATTCAAGAGGTTTAAAGAGACACAGAGGAAAGAGGATAGAGACGATACCAAGAAAAGCAGAGGGAATCGAAGCTGGTGAAGGGTGCCAAGGTGCAAACTAAAGAAAGGTTAAGTAAAGGGCTAACTAAGGGTGACAAGACCTTCTAAGGTACATAAGTGAAAGAGGAAGACAAGGGGAGAGATTGTGAAGTTAAGAAGGGCATGGGGAGACTGTACAGATGAAGATCAGGAAAAAGCAGATATCCTGAACAGATACTTCAGTTCAGTCTTCACAGTGGAAGGGGAGGGGCATGGACCACATAAAAACAGCAGGTACACTGGGGGAAGGGAGGTAGACACAAGTCCATTAACTCATTGCCTCCAAAGGAGCTCTCTGAAGTTGCAGCACTTGTCTCCTGTGTACTGTTAATAGTGAATCCTGGGCCTTTCTAAGCAAAATCAAGCCATAATTGGCATACTGCAAACAAATGCTAATAGCACAAAAATACATAAATGCTAGACATAAAGTATGAGTGGCAAAATTGTTCAGCATAAAATTACCTTTCCACTGGTGGTGTGCAAGTAATAATAGGTAATTCAGTTTTATTTCTGTGCTGGTCAAAACAGCAAAACAACTTTTTGTTTTCTACTAAAAAATGCACCATAGGCCTTTTTTTGTTTGGAAATATGTAACATATCAACACCAAATTAAGCATCCAGACATTAGATGTAATGTTAATAATTTGTTTGTAAAAAAACCCAGCTATTTCTGTAGTACTAAACATAATTTTTCCCCATTTGAGATAAGGTGTGTTGGTGAAGGCTGGGGTCGAATCAGAACCACACACACCATACCATAAACAAATGCATATAACTCCTAAAGTATACATGATACACAATGTATCAGTGGCAAAGTTGTTCCACATAAAATTGCCTTTCCAACAGTGTATATGCAAACAACTGTGCTCAGTTCGGTTTTTGTTTTGTACTGGCTGAGATACCCAGATTGTGTATTTTCTTCAAAGTGCTTAGGTGGCTCTAGATGGACAAAATGTCATAAACAAATGTGAATAACTCCTAAAGTGAACATGATACACACAAATTGTCAGTGGCAAAGTTGTTCAGCACAACATTACCTTTTTAATGGTACTGTGCAGTAAATTCTAATCAATTCTGGCTGGCAAATAATATTAAAACATTTGAGTGATGTCTCCAGACGTTACTAGGACACACAGGAAGTCTGTACGTGATTTCTGTAGTCGTTCTGGGACACACTACAGTAGATTTGCTGACGCCTACAGGTGTTTCTAGGAGACAATGAGTTTTTAAAAGAGGAGAGTCCTGAAAGGACTTGCAAATCTGAAAGTGGATAAAGCAATGGGGCTGGACAGAGTACACCTAAGGGTGCTAAGGGAGCTCAGGGAGGTACTGGTTGCACCTCTGGCAGCTCTATTCAGCAACTCACTGGAAACTGAAATGGTTCCAGAGGACTGGAGGTGGGAGATGTAGTCACACTTCATAAAAGCAGCAGCAGGGAGGGGGCTGTGAACTATAGGCCAGTCAGTCTGATATCAGTGGAGGGGAAGTTAATGGAGACACTTTCAAAGGAAAGTCTAGTGGAGTATTTTGAATCCAGTGAGTTACAAGACCCAAGGCAGCATGGATTTATGGACGGGGGGAGTTTATGTCAGATGAATCTAATCGATTTATTTCTTTGACTGGGTGACCAGGGAAAGTGATCAGGGTGGTCAGTGGACATGGCCAACTGAGACTTAAGCTGGGCAGCTAAGCCTTCAACACTCTACCACATAGGAGACTCATAAGGAAACTGAGCAGTTTGGGATTGGGACCCAAGGTGGTAAACTGGGTACAAACTGACTGATGGATAGGGAGCAAAGGGTGGTGGTAAAAGGCACTCCTGCTGGGGGGAGGAGAGTGATCAGTGGGGTGTCTCGGGGTTCAGTACTAGAACAAGTTCTCTTTAATGTCTTTATAAGTGGCATTGCAGAAGAGCTGGAAGGGAAGGTATGCCTCTTTGCAGATGACACCAAAATCTGCTATAGGATACATTCTGTAGGAGTTGAGAGAATGTGTAGAGACCTACAAAACTTAAGGAGTGGTTAAGGGTAAGTCGCTGTGTTTCAATGTGAAAAGTGCAAAATCATGCACCTAGGACACAGAAACCCTGAAGCAGAGTATAAAATGGGGGGAGAGGTATTAGTGCAAAATCATGCACCTAGGACACAGAAACTCCAAGGCAGAGTATAAAATGGGGAAGAGGTATTAGTGCAGAATCATGCACCCAGGGCATAGAAACGCCAAGGCAGAGCATAAAATGAGGGAAGAGGTATTAACAGTCACTAAACAGGAAAGGGACCTTGAGGCAGTCATGTGAGATGAACTCAAGGTGGAAAGGCAGTGTGACAAGTCAGTAGGTAGGGCAAGTGGGATGCTGGGATACATAGGAAGGGGTATCACTAGCAGAAAGAGAGAAGTGGTGTTACCACCGTATCAATCATTGGTGAATCCCCACCTGGAGTATTGTGTCTAGTTCTAAGACATAGACAAGGGTAAAGGCTGTCCAAAGCAGGTTAAAGTGACACAAAAGGCTACTTTTCTTGTAATATAAAAATATAGTTTTATTCATCACTTACATCAATAAAGTGCATATCAATTGAATGCTATACAGCTGGGATCAGGTACCAAACCCCCAACTAGTAGCCACCAATGAAGGCATTGGTGGACGGTAGCTGGGGGTTTGGTACCTGTTTCAGATGTATAGCGCCAACTGATATGCACTTTACTGATGTAAGTAATGAATAAAATATATTTTTATGTTACAAGAAAAGTAGTTTTATGAGGCACTTAAGCCTGCATGGGATGTAGGTATAGTGCATTTTTCTCTGCAACTGAAAATGGAACGCTTACCCAGATACACTGCATTTTTTCTGTACCAGTTCTTTTGCTTGAAATCTGGCAAAGGGTGCACAACTAAATGATACAGAGCTGCATCAAAAAGCCCTATGAGGAGAGACTGAGAAATCTCAGTTATGTGCACCCTGGAAGAGAGGAGGGAAGGGAGACATGATAGAGATCTATAAATACCTCACAGCGGTCAATAAGGTAGAGAAGGGGGGTATTTTTCAGCAGAGAAAGTGCACACGAACAAGGAGACATGCAGTGAAGCTGGGGAGAGGAATTTAGAAAAGATGTGAGGAAGTACTTTATTGAGAGTGGTGGATGCCTGGAACAGTCTTTCAGCGGGGGTGGTGGAAGAGAAAACAGTGGTGGGCTTCAAGCATGTATGGGGTAAGCGTAAAGGAATATTGGTGGGGGGGGTAGCCCGAGATCAGGTAGGGACTCAGGTGACAGTATAGGCAAGGAAAAATAGGCTGGGTGGGCCAAGCGCTCCTTATCTGCAACAAATTCTGTTTCTAGTGGTGGGTACAGGGAGTGGAAGGGCATCTATGATCAAATGAGGAGAGTGAAAGAGGTATAGGGAACAGTGGTGGTTGCAGGAATTGGAAGGGCATTTACTATCAAGTGAGGGGAGAGAGGTTAGAGTATAGGGAACAGAGGAAGGTACAAGGAGTAGGGGGAAACAGAGATTAGAGCATTGGGAGCAGTGGTGAGTATGGGTGGTGGTGGTGGGGGCTCTCTTCTCCTGGACCCGCAGGAAGACTTCATATATCCCAAGGTCCCCTCTGCCCAACTCTGGTGGATGCCTAGGTTGACACTGAAGTCAGGATTATTTAGGGTTGCCACCTGTCAGGTTTTTTACCTGGTGATCAGGTTTTCAGGGTCTCTATCAGGTAATCCGGTTTTGCTCTGTGCTGGTCAGGTTTTTGAGCCATTTTGAGTGCTCACATACTTTTGAAACAAATGTTGTCATATAATTCATTGTTTCAGCTACATGTTCAGGTTACAGACAAGTTCTGTTGTCAATGTAGCCTTTTGTTTGTGAATGTAGTCACCCTGGGAGGTTTAAAGTATGGCCATTAGCCATTAGCACTTACTTAACCTAATCTTTTACACTGCAGCAAAAGCTGCCCCACCTTTGTAACAGTAACAGAGCCATTTGTCCTCCACTTTCATTTGCTGGTAAACATTTTCATCTCAAACAGAATTTAGGCATTTTAAATGTTTTAAATTCTTTTTTCCTCAAGAAAAAGTATGGTCACTTCTTTGGCTTTGAAATAGTACTGTGAACAAGAACAGGAAATGGAGCCAGAAAAATATATAAAGTATGTATAGTGTTGTATGCTATTTACAGTATTTCCCTTGTCTCCTCCAGATCATATCTGTAAATGAGATTTATTTTATCTCTGTATGTGTATCTGGTTAACTAATGTCAATAAATAAATACATACATAAATACATAATCAGGAAGAACCAAGGAAAGTAACTTTAACAGGCACAGTACAGTTTTTGTTTAACTGCTGCATTAAGTGTTGTTTTTTAATGATATAACAAATGGACTTCTCGGAGGAACAATGCAGGATGAGTCATGAAAAGGGGTGGGGCTAGGGGCGGAGCTTAAGATCCGGTTTTTGCCTCATCCAAAGGTGGCAACCCTAGGATTATTGATTTAACCAAGATACATAACCCTTGAGATATACCATACATCTCTTGCAAGGGAGTCTTGACTAGGTGGTGACAGAGTTACAAACATTCACAGTGCATTTCTTTCTTTCTTTATTTAAAATTTTGAACAGGAGAAGCATACTAAGCTGGTAATAGCTTGTTTACAAATGCATCCTAGAGCATACCACCAAACAAAACACATTTTCTATATAATAACAAGCCATACTTTTTTACGAGGAAATGGCCGGTTACTATTTGCCACAGTAATCTGTCAGTTATGGAATACAAACACTTAGTCAGTGCTGTGAGCAGGTGTGAGACACTCTGGAGTGCTTATCTGCACTCTTAACCACTTGCTTCACTTTCTGCTGAAGAGCTGCTAAAAACAGTCACAGACAGCAATCATAGTGGTGAGTTTTTTTAATACTTAAGAGCTGCTGCAAAACAAGAAGATTCTTACCAAAGACAGAGAGATCATGAAGAAGAAACTGCTGTTTCAAAAAAAAGGTGAAAACCTACTTCTCATGTAATGATCATTTACTGAAAGACTGTTACCACTGTAATTGTCAAGAGTGACTATTTTGAATTCGAGAGCACAACATCACAGAATCACAGAATAAGTCAGAAAAAATTGATGGACAGAAATTATATTAAATAAAGCATGGGATGGTGATGAACCAGGCTTTTTCCTCTGTGTGTTCTCCAGAGGGTGTTGACATGCATCTACTGTATGCTCACACTTGCATGGTGGCATGCATGTGTGCTGGCATCTAGTGGCAGTCCCTTCCCCTGCAATGTGTACCCACTGCACTACCACCTGGCCAGCACTGGGTGGCAGTCAAGTTACAGCATGCAGCACTCCCTTTCCCTGAGGGAGGAGAACTGTCACTGGGAACCTCTGTCATTACTCCACTGGCACCAGAATAACCCAAGTCTGTTCCCAAACCCAGGTCGATGGCATAGCGAGTGGTAGCACTACCGCTGGGCTACCTGTCCAGATTTTATTTGTTCTTGTAACTTTATTTAATGGTTTCTTGGCTAGCAGTGTCTGATTCTGGAATATATAATGGGCAAAAAAAAAAAATCATTCAGAGGTTTGATTGTCAGTAGTTGTCCAGACCTGTGCTCTAATTGACCAATAACTGCCCAGGTCTGGAAAGAGCCTTGTAAATCTTGAAACTTGCTTTGTAGGCTAGCCTAACTGCACAGAACTATCACCACATTGCTTTAGAATTCTCAGTGACTGTGATGGTTGCGAAAAAACAAAAAAGGTTCAACTAACATCACGAGTGACTTTCCGTCCAGCCAGTTTGACCTCTTTAATGGGACAAACCCAATTGTTTGTTGTGAGAACCAATTAGAAGATTTATTTATCCATAATTTAAAGATTTATTCAGTCTTTTTTAATTATTTTGGTGCCATTTTATAAATGCAACAGTACACTGCAGGGCTTGTGGTTGTTCAGAAATCACAAAACTTCCACCTCCTCCCACCTCATGGCTGAGCAGAGTAGGGTGGGTGCAGTAATTACCAATAACCACACACCTGTTGTATGTTTTTATATAAGTAGGGTATCAGACATCTATCCAAAGGCCCCTCACCAGCGTGCTCAGAACTGAACATTCAAATCCTATAACTTGAGAACGGATTCATTATATTTTCATCAAACCAACGAAAAGGCTTTTATTCTGGGGTAAGCCCCTTCTACTCTGAACATTTCAGACCAAAATTCCAAACCATCTGGGTGCTACAGGATAACAAATAAAACCAGCACAAAAACTGATTTTTCCTAAAATACACTATGGGTCTCAGAATCCACACATCCAACTGGAACAAAACCTGGCATGCCAAGAAACCCCCCACCGTAGTATGCATAATTTTGTGCAAATCCATTGAATGGGGCAATGGTATTTAAGTGCAAAGTTGGGGTTTAACATTAAACAGTCTACTCAACCCCAACTATAGTGGTGCTGCCACATCACTATAATAAGGGTGTAATGTTCCTTTAACTGCAAAAAAAATCCAGATAGAATATGCAGTTGCATATTACACTCTTGCTGCTAAGAGGATACAGTTTGGATACTTAAAGTGATGTATCATTTTTCGTTATAGCAACATCTTGCTCTGTGAGGAAGCTTACCTTGGTGAAAACCTATCCAGTAGATTTTCATAATTTTACTGTGCCCCACGTTTGGGTGAGAAAGGATCTTATTTTTGCAACGAGGGGCCATCCAGCTGATCCTTTCCTTTTTGCCATTGCTGACCCTGCCCCGTGCTGTATATGTTCTCGGAGGCACATGAGTATGTGTCCAATTATAGTCAATAGGCAACTTTCTATTCAGATTTCCTTAAGTTAATTAGCATTAGGCAGGAAGCTGATGACAGCGCTTGATTAGCAGTGAACTTGCTGATCAAGCGCTGGGCTCAGTTACCATTCTAATGCTAATTAACATAAGGAAATCTGCCTAGAAATGCCCATTGACTATAACAGGACATGCACCCATGCACCTCCTTGAGTAAATGTCAGAGTGTAAGTGGCAGTAGATAGCAGCTTGTCTCTGGAGCCAGAAAATCAGAACATCAGGGGTTCTAACCCCACACCAGTTAGTGGGGAAATACCCATAACTAACACTGTAGTGCAGCACAAGTTGGGGTGGGTGGGTACTGCACTGTAGAGGTGCTGTCCTTCAGATGAGATGTTAAACCAAAGTCCCTTCTGCCCATGTCTGGTCACTGCCCAGGTGTAAGTAAAAGATACCATGGCACTTATCAAAGAAGAGTAGAGGAACATTTTTTTAAAATAATAATAATGATAAAAAAATACAATAACCAAACATTCACCCCTCATTGCACCTAGAGAAATATCTCAACAAAAAATAAATCAGTAAACAAAACTTCAGCAGTAACTAAAAGAATGAAAAAAGAAAAGAAAAATGAAAAGCTAAACTCAAAAGGCTCCACTCAGAACTACTGCTAGGCAGTGTACATCAAGAACAATCAAACTTTATGTATGTATTTTCATTATTTGAATTATTTGTATAATAACCCACTTAAATTCTTCTAATATTGTTCCTTTACAGCAATAGCAAATGAAAGCTTGTCCCTCTCACACACACATTATACTGCTGAGGAAAGCCTCCTTTATAAACCCAATACAGTATTGTTTGTTTGCTGAAGGACCCACTGACATTGAAGTTGCCAAATGTAGAATCTTATAATAGTGACTCATACCTTTAAGGAGCTGAAATGGTACTTTAACCATTCTGGTCTTACAGTACGTGACAGAAAGCCAGTTGATTACAGTAAAGAGAGGAATAAAGGTTATTTCCATGCCTTAGCCACATGGTTCCAAAAGGTTTGAATATATGAGCACTGGAAAATAGATGACCTTGAGTTTCCAAAATAAATTTTCACACTAATCTAGGGCAATAATATTCCTCTACCCCTTTATGCATTCTGTTGTTACAGACACCCAATCTGCCATGGCAGCTGAGTTATATTACATCCTACATGCTTAGTGGCACTGTAGTATTATAGGATATACAATAGGCAGACTCAAATATGCAATTTATCTTCAAGTGTGGGCAGTACCATAACTCATCAGTGGCAGAGCCATGAGTGAGTTATGAATGTCCTGCTTACTCACTAGTGATGATAAATTGTCTATTTTGAGTCAGACTATTGTATATTTGATATATACAACATTAATTTACAAGTTATAGCTTTTAAATCTGGAGTTTATTTAAAAATGTTGCTGCTTTTCTTTGATTGTTACTGCCTGCTTCAATGCTGCACTAGGCATTGTGATGTCATTAGTATTGTAGAAGCTGCTGTCTGATTGGTTCAGTATTCCACTGTGATAACAGTAACTTAAAAAATATCCATTGTGACAACAGTAACAATGATATATATATTTATTTTATACATTATTTCTCCCCAAGGTCCTGGTCGGCTGCCTTCCCATCCCCCCATCCAGCCCCATACCCCAAAATTGGGCCACTACCCCCTACCCCCATGGATTACCCCCTGTGGCAGGGTGGCGAGGAGCCCTCCCCAGCTCGGCTCGACTCACCTGCTCAGGATCCAGTGTGGGGAATGCCAGTCATGGTTGGGGCCTGCAGTGGGTGGACGGCTCATCCCACATGACTGGGACCAGTTTTTCCTCCATGTTTGTCCTTGCATGAGGGGCATGCAATAACGTCAGTTGAAGGAGCATACACACCTTCACATGCGCTCCTTCCGGCACCTGCCCCATCATGCCCCCTTCTCTCTACAGCAGCGGCGCCATGTTCCCCAGCCTCCGCTAGGGGACACCCATGTGCTGACCACTGGAGTCCCCCCCCCCGGAGAGGTAGACCAGTCCATCGGACGCTCAATCCTCTCCTCCCTACCAACCCATGGGGGCCTGTGCCTGCTCCCAAACATGGGTCACCAGTGGCACAGGTAAGGCACCCAGTGCGGCCAGCCCTCAGCACCACTGGGCTGGCCCAACAGTGATATTTTTTGATATCTTGCTGTTACTGTTGTAACTAACTAAAATATCTTTTTTTTATCTTGTCATTTTCACCCCTACTCCTGTTGTATATCTACTAATATCTTATGTACTGCTTTTTTTGTTTGTTTTTTGTTTTAGGACCATTTATACCATCAAGTTCTGCTGAAAAGGATGAATTAGCAATATTCTGATACAGTCCCTTTTCGATATCGGTGGTGACACTAGAAAAAGTGAGGCTCCATTGGCAAAGTTTGGTTGTGGTGTTCTTTATACTGTACATGAAGGATAAAAGGTTACATTAAATGATCTGGGACAATATGATGCATGTTTGATGATTAATATGTTTTTACCTGCTATGTAATTCAGTTCTAATTTTTATTTAGTTCCCTTCTCTACCCCTTACCCCGAGGACGCATCTGGAAACGAGCTGTTACCAGCTCAATATGTCTTTCCTGGTGAAACTTTCTACTACCACTGGGTGCTCGTGAAAACTGGCAATTTAGCTCACATGCCTTTCCAGTCAAAAAAATTAATGAAAATAAATGAATTGAAATAAATATTTATCCTTCCGCCTTTGAGAAAGAAAGGGATTAAGACAGATCAGTAACCACTGGGACCAAACAGGTTGTGCAGTGTTTGTCAACCTCCCAGGTTTATGTGACTAAAAATACTGTAAAAAATGTGATTGAATTCACCCCTTTATGTAACCTTCCTTTTTAGTTTAAATATGTGATGTTCCTTTTTATGGGGTTTAACCTACTCCCCAAAATCAGCTGAAAGAAAATACTATAAATGTTGGATTCTAGAGAAGTATTGGGGGAGGAGATATAAAATACAATAACATTTGGATTATAGAGGACTTTGCCGTATTTACACACCCTTTCTTAGACAGCTGTCATGCTTTCCAGATGGTTACTTTCGGAGAACCTTCAGCCACCTTTAGATCCCAGTTTAATCTGGCATCATCCTGACTCCCAAATTGAATGCCCAGGAGTTTTATAGGGCCTGAGACAATCGAGATGTCAGCAACTAATCTGTTACTTCTGGATGACTCAGGATCATGCAACATGTAACCAGTGCTTTTATTTTTGTCTATTTTTGGGCCAGATGATTGAGAAAATTCACAAAATTTGTGAATGCTTCTCAACATGATGCCTCATCCCCCACAAGGAGGCAAAGATCGCTGGCGTAAGCCAAAGTCCTAGAAGCTTCCATGTTCCCAGCAATACTTATTTCTCTGATGGCTGTGTTTTGATTTATACACTGAATGAGGGTATCAAAACCTAGTACATATAAAAGAGGACTGAGTGGACTTCCTCTAGAACACCTCTCAGTACTGGAATTCTGTTGGTCATCCACTCATTAACATTTGGACGTACCACAGCCCCAGCAAGCAAGTGGAAATCCACTGTATCAATGTGGGAGGGAACCCATATTTGCCTACTACCATATGTAAGAATGCATGCAAGAGCCAGTCATATGCCTTTTCGTGATCCACAGATGATAAAATCCCTTTAATGTGTTACACATTTTATGTTTGAAAATCTGTCTGAGATGTAGGAGATGGTCCTGAATCCTACTCCCTGTTTTGGCACAAGCCTGTGAAGGATGAACAATGGAGGGCATTATATGACTTAACCTGGTGCTGGGGGCTTTCACGAGGATTTTGAAATCTACAGTTAGTAAAATGATTTGCCTCCAATTTGATAATGACTGTTAATCGCCCTTTTTAAACAAACAAACAAAAAATATACAGACTCCTGCATTTTGCAGGAAAGGTTATTATTAGTGAGGCAGGCATAAACTTCTGTTAAATCAAGGACTAGAACTTTCTGCAGTGATTTATAAAACTGTGCTGTTTCACCATCAGGGCCAGGAGCTGTTCCAGAATTCAGTGACTTTGTAGTGACTTGCCCCTGTTGTTATTGTTTTTTGTTTTTTTTACTTTCTAGCTCTCCTCCTTCTCCACCCTAGAGCTACGCTTCTTTGGGAGACAGGTATCACCCCCACAACTTGCCTTACCTGAATTCCCAGGGATATCCCCATGGAGCTGTGGTTATACTCCCAGGCGGGTATGGGGCAGGACCCTGACACCCCAATGTCTTCTGAGTTTCATCAGGTTCCCGGGGTCAGGCAGGCAGTCACAGTTAGGGTCGGTACTGGTGCTTCGCTCTACCCGAGCTCTGATGGTGCTTTTTCCTTTTTCTCTCCTGTGTGGTGTGGCCCTGATGTCAAGACACTATGTGCTGATGTCCACAACACAGCTCCCATCAGTCCCTCCTGCAAGCTGCAGGACTTGCACTACATCAGGCCTCCACCTGGGGTCAGGCAAGCTGTGGACCTTGATCCCCACCCTCCCCCTTGAGAAGGTGAGCATTCCCTGTGACACTCAAGCCTTCTCCTCCGGCTGGCCCTCCAGTGACCAGAGTCCACTCCTGAACTTGGGTTGCTGGCATAGCAAGCAGAAATCAAACCACTGCAGTGATGGGCCGGCAACTTCCCCCTGTTGTATTGGACCAATGAGACCTTCTCCTAAGTCCCCCCTTACTGTTGGACATTTTATCTGTTGCCAAAAATCCATGGTGGTATTTGCACCTAGCATTTTTATTATTTGTTTTATTTACTTCCACTAACAGCTCCTGTTTCTTGGTTAATATGACTCCTGAGTTTTTTAACTTGAAATGACCCTGTTCTTTACCTTATGTGGACAGCTATCAAATGGTTTGTTATAGGGCTGTTTCCCTTGGGACCTGTATTCTGTTCAGCCAACAAAGATGTGGTGCTGTTATATTGATACTGTATCTGGCTTCCTTAGTAGCTCAGATCTGGGAGGATACATTTTTCCATTCTCATGGGAAGGAAATAAGGCTGTGCAATTGCTACCTCGAGGAGAGGTATTTACAATATCCCTTGTGTGCTCTTTTCAGCCTTTAGTAATGTTGGCAGATATAATCGTTCATGTCCTCCCACCAGTAAGCAGCAGAATCGTACACGCATTTGACCAAAGACCAATCCATGTAATAGTTTTGCATACTATTTCTAACCTCACAGTCTTGTAAAATGAGGTTGTTCATTTCCATAGGCCCATGCCACTGGTAGCCTTACTAAGATTCCCCACACTACATCCTAATAGTGCATGGTCCAATGTTTCTACAGGGATTATTTCAGCAGTACCTGGACAAATGCATTTAGAGATGAAAAATTGTCAATCCAGGTTGATGATTGACCTTTAAAGAAAACATTACCCCGGTTTTATGTAAACTTCTGTACACACTATTAATCCTGCAGTGCCTATCATATTTTGAAGTTAATTTGAGTCACAAAAATCCTCTGAACCCAATTTGCCTTTTGAAAAGAAGCTAAGGATATGCTAAATTCCTGCTTAATATGATTTTATGTGAGGTGCAGAGAAAGGGCTATACCATTAAAAAAAACTCAATTTTTTTTTTTTTTAGCCCAAGGGGAACATAAACATTAACTAGGCAGAAAGGATCCCCATTAATGATGGTATACGAAATCAGGAACCTCCAAGGTACAACATCTATAATATTTGTTGCTGAGATCTCCAAAATTCTTAATACAGTTTCCCACCCCAGAGCAGGATTCCTCTCCTGGGGACCAGAAAGTGGTCCCCCTCCCCACCCCCCAAAAAAACAATTGTTTTGTATTATAGATGTCATTAAGGGTACATAAGTGGGTGTCTTGCAAAAAAAGGAAAAAAGACAGAAAATTGTAGAAGCTGTAGAAAGGGTTCCATACTCAGTTCCTCATTTTCTGATGAAATAGTTCTTTGGGACAAGGCTATGGAGGAGTCATCTGCCTCTTCATCAACCTCAGAGTCCCCCAGTTCATTTTCTCATTAGGGGTTTGCATGTATTCTTTTAATTCCCTGGTTCTCTCCTTTGTTGTTTTGGTTTGTGCTGGTCTGTTTTATTTGTGCTTCCTCTGGACAATTGTCATTACCTTATCAGGAGGTTGGGAGGGCATGTTACTGGTGTGACTGGCTGGACTGGCCCTCTCATATTATCTGTTGGGTCTGAAATGGTTTCTATTTGGTCAGAAGGCTGCTCACTGTCCATCCTTGTTGGTCCAGGTTTAAAGGGGCAACTGCCCAAGCACTATGGTGTTTTGCAAGACTATGTATGAATGTCTCCCTTAGTGGCTGATATCAAAGGCTGAGGGTGCACAGATGTGTCAGAGTAGGTCTGGCTGGTTTCTCTGTGTTTTGAGGTGGTTGGAACCAGACATGGAGGGTGGAGTTGTGAAATGCTTTTGCCACGCTTGAGCTAGTAGATTGTCTTGGTTGAGTTGTTTCCTTCCATTGTGAGCTGCTGTTTAGCATGCTTAAAAGGCATGGTCTCTCTCCTGCATAAGTTGCATTGTAGAGCATATTGACAACTAGAGACTGACATGGCCAAAAGCAGAGCATAGACTGCACTAAGTTAATTGTCATTCACTGATGAGATGTGCATGGTAGCCACACTTACAGCATGTTTTGACTGGACTGGGTAGACTATAATGCCAAGGTCTTTCACTCTAAAGAAACTGGTAGACATTGTACATTTTGTTCCATTTCTCTGAGTTGTACCATGAATCTCCAGCCACCAGTCCAAATATGCTTTGAAATTGTATATAGATTATGGTCCCCCTGCACCATATATCACTCTTACCACTCATCCTCTATGCAGATGACGCTGTTATTTTCTCCTCCCACAAGGACCCAATGATCCTACAACTCAATCTTCAGCAAGGCTTTGCTTCTGTGGAAAACTGGTTTAGCAATCATAAGCTGGTCCTTAACCATAAAAAAAACTAAGCCAATGCTCTTTAACAGCCCTCAAAACAGGCATGAACTTCACCCCTCACTATTTCAACATGTCTCAGAAGTGCACTTGAGCAGGTGCAGTCTTTCAAATACCTAGAGATATCTCTGGACTCAAATCTCTCCTATGTGGACCACATCGACAGTGTGGCCAAAGCTGCCAACATGCAGTTAGGTCTGTTATACCGGCACAGACAACATCTCACAGCAGGTGCTCTTAGGATTGCCATCCAGAGCTCGGTGGTCTCCATTATTGACTACGGTCTAATCATCTACAGCTCTGCTTCCACCATAGCACTCAGGTGAATAGTGACATCCCTAAACAAGGCCTGTAGGCTCACCACTGGCACCCCCCATCTCACACATACCTGTGACCCTTATGGCCAATCTGGATGGCTTCAACTTTCCAACCGCATAAAGTATCTAACCTGCATCATGGCAAAGAAAGTCACTATGGGCCTCGCCCCACCTGGAGTCCAAGCCTTACTGCATCAAAGACTAAATCCTCGCACCACCAGGGGCTCTGAATCCCAGCTCCTCCAGGTCCCCCGCTGCCACACCTCCCAGGGTCAAAGATCCTTTGCCTACAGAGCCTCCAGTTGGCTAAATGAGCTCAGACCTGACATCTCCTCCACCTCCACGCTTGGCTCATTCAAATCTAAGCTTCACCTCATCTTACTTACTGTAGCTCCTGTGACTGTTACATATAGTCACCTCAGTCCACTCTTTATCTCTACCCCTCCAAGCACTTATTATCCCCCCCCTTTTCCCCTCCCCCCGGTCTCTCCCCCCCCTCCCTCCTTCCCCTCTAGCAACTCATCGGACTTATTTTGATACCTTATGCCCTGAAATGTTGACAAGGCCACCGGCTGCTTTCACCTCCCCTATTGTGACCCTAACCACCTTGTGTCACCTTGCCCCCCCTTGTCCCTATCTAGTTTGTCACACCAATCTTTTCTTATGTTATTTCACACTGTTACTGTTTTCTCCAGTAGATATTAGTTCTGCTAAATTACTGTATTTTACTGTTTTGTACTTAACGTATTGTAACTCTTTTCAGACGTGGAACCTTTGTAAAAGAGCCTTGGCTCAAAGGTATGTTGTAATCCTAGATTTAACAAATAAATAAAATATATGTTTGCTGCAAGCAAAAAAGAATGTCTATCACAGTTTCATTTTGGAAGAGGACTGTTAGGGTTTTGAAGGTTGACTTGGTCAGGGAAATTATAGTGAAGGAAAACCATAAAGGAGAGTTTTTGACCTCAGTGTACCTCCATCAAAAGTGGTCTAATAACTGTGGAGTCTTCAAACTCACATCAAATTTTGGCTCACTCCATACATGACCGAGTGTATAAATGTCCTGGGTGACAAATTTGAAAGTCCGTCAACATGTTATGTGCTACATGGACTCTATCTGGGACCAATTCAAGGCTCCCCTTGTATCCTAGGGATACTGCATTGTGGTATTTGACTGGTTCTGGTCTATTTTTAAACAAATTAGCCATCCGGAGTCTGGCCCAAGTTTCCTCATCAGGTATGGTAGAGGAGTCATATTCCAAGTGAGGAACACTAGGGTTGCTACTATCTGAAAGAACAGTGTTGTTAGTTTCAGTTTCAGATGCAGTAGGGCCTCCCATGTCTAAAGGGGCTGCATTTGTCTCATGCTCATTTGCACTATGTTTAGCCCCAAGCCCAGAAGTTTTGTTCATTTGAAGGGGTAGCTGCAGGGGTTTCATTCCCCATGCCAAAATTTAATGTCTGCTGATTCCCCACTTTTTGCAGGTACTTAACTGTACTACCTCAGTGTACTGAGGTTTCCAGTGTTAGTATTTATTTGTTACCGGCACAGAGGTCACACTCATATCTGTATTTAATACTTCAATTATTTCTGAAATTGCCATCAAAATCTCTGTATTTAAATTTGATACGGAAGCAATTTTTACAGACGTGCTTACATCAATAGTCACTGAATCATGCTGCACACTTGAAGCAGGCTCAGCACTCTGTGTTAGGCTCCATTCCGAGCATACTGTAGGCTTGCAGTAACTCAGTATTTGTGTTTGGTACCAGTGGTATGTAAGCTATTGCCACATTCCTGAGTGATTTCAGTTGTTGGCTTGTGACTCCCACATCATTCCTGTGGTCTTACATTTCTGAGACTGAGGCTGTGACTGACAATGGAATGTTCATCAAGGCATCTGATTGATACACATTCGAGGAACTTTCTGGGATTGTACAGATTTTAAAACATATTCCTTCTGGATACCTTATGAAGCAGGACTCACCTTGTTGGCTGACTGCATTATGTCAGCTGCACTCAGACCTCTCAGCTGACCACAAACCATCTGGGGCTCTCTGCCAGCCAGCTGCCCAAAGGGCTTTATCCATTGACTAGTCTAAAGAGGGATTCTGTGTAGCTGCAGGTCTGTCTCTTCTCAGGCCTGGCTACTTTTCCTCAGTTTCAGGGGGAAACGATGTAGGAGTTTCCTTGGAAATTGAGCTAGTTCCTGTCATCCATGTCTATCTGGTTGTCCCAGGTGGCACACCTTGTTTGTTGTGCACAGCCACCAGTGCTGCTCCTCCTTGGCTAGCAACTAAAGGAGCAGGGCTGTTCTCTCAGAAATCCCTTCTGCCAAAAGAATTGCAGCTGAGTTACTTGCAGAGTCTCCCTCAGGATTAGAGTCAGTATCCATTGTGAACTGTGAATCAAAACTCTCTTGCTGTGTGAAAGGAGGTGCAACACCCAACTCCTCAACTTCCATGTCTTTTCACTCTCCACTTTAGGCAGGGTGGAAACAGTTTTTGGCATTGAGTAAGCCAGGTTAGTAGCAGCATGTCCACCTCCTCCATCCTTGAGGTCTGCATCTTGCATGCAGCAAGATGATCAGAGGTTCTCCCCTACAGTCAGAGTGAGGGAGTTCCCCAATGTCATGGCCAACATGCCCTCCTCCCATTATTAAAACAGGTCTATGCAACTCACCCCCAGGACATACCTGGCAATCAGCCTTCACAGCTCAGTGTGCCTTTTCTGGTCAAAAATTAAACATTATACCATGAACCTTGGACACCGACCAATGAAAACGGCAGGCTGGCACCTTACCTCCGTTATAAATCCTGTGATAATGACCAAAAGTGTGTGCCAGCCAGCATTCGACACTTACACCAAAATCACTCCAACCCTCAATATCAAATCGCATAAACTTCACGGGACTGTGGCAGTTTTCAAATGTAGCCAGCTCACTCTCAGCAGCTGCATTTTCCGTTTCTCACTACCCACTCCACAACCGAGAGAGAGAGAGAGGCAGAGAAGAAAAAAAAAACACTGCTTTAATACTGGCTCTCTTACGCTCTCTCTCTTCTCTCTCTCTCTCTCTCTGTCTCTCACACACACAGAGCACTCACGCTTCCTGTCTTGGTTTCCCAAGAAACTGTCTAAGACCCAGGCTTTCAGTTAACTTCTTCCTCTGTTCGTGAGATCCTTAGCACCCAGGTACATTTTCTTTATTTCACGACACAAGCGAGAAAGAATGAGAGAGAAAGAGACAGAACTCTGTTGTAAAAAAGAACACTGCTTTAGCGGTTGCTCGCTCTCACGCTTTCTCCTGTTTCCCGGTTTAACTTTTGTATCTCTCTCCCTTCCCTCCTTTCATTTGCGCAGTTCACAATCTCCATGCTCTCCGTATCCTGGGCAACTGACCCTCTGTGCACCATACGCCTTTTCCACAGACAAAACCCCATGTATGGAGCAAGAGATACTTTGCAGTAAAACTAAAAACAGCACAAGTAAGACTGTTGGCGAATAAAAAGCTGACAAATGGAAAAGGCAACACTTTTTTTTCCGTGTATTCATTTGTGTCTCTCGCTCAAATTCCCAACCCACTGCTCAGAGACAAAAACTAAACCACGCAGTTTGATAAAAAAAAAAAACACTGCTGTCACGCTTCCTTTCCCTCTCTTGCTCCTGTCTGTATTTAAAAAAAAATGCTTCTCAGACTCGTAATATCATGATCTATTTTAACAATTTACTACTGGCTAGCAACTTAAAATCCTTAATTCATGTTACTGAAAACCTCACTTTCTGTTATTATCACTCACTTCACAAAGCTTAAATAAAGAATTGCATTAAAAACCAAGGACTATTTTTTTTCATGGAAGGATATCTCTTAATAAAACATTTTTTTTCTACAGGAAAAAAGAAAATTAAACAATTTAAACTTTCATCCATGACAAGATGTGATGGCATAATTGCAATAAGCCACTCAGGTGTGTGGGTTATCAGGGGATTTACCATGGCTGGTGTGGATTTACCCACAACCACTCCAGCCGTGGTAAATCCCCATATAACCCACACACCTTCATGGCTTATTGCTTAAATATACCATGACAGGGTGTGGGTTATGGCAGGAATTACCACGCCGGGTGTGGTTTGGTCACGAGGCTGCAGGTCGAGTGAGTAAACCACACTAGAAGTGGTAAATCCTGCCTTGACCCACATCCTGGAGTGACATATTGTGATTATACAATGGCTTCCTTTTTGGTGAGAAGAAAAAAAAATAAAGAAGAAGAGTTTTTTAAATGTTATATTATTTTTATTGATGTTATTATTACACCAGAAAAAATAGTTCCTTGCTGTTAGGCAGAAACCCCCCCTCCATTGGTTTGCAGAGAGAGCCTACCAGTTTTCCTTTTCTTTTCTTTTTACTCCCTCCCACCCTGGTGAGTGTGTCTTAAGTTTCAAGCAAGGGACAGCATGGTTTGAGGTTCTTTATTTATTCATTTTAAAACTGACAGCCTTACACTTGCTTCCTAGTAGATGTTTAGAGAAAGGGATGTGAGATGTTATGTTGCCGTTTCTGCTTCTGGGTTTGCAGTGGCTTCAGCGGTTACCTTTTTTGTTTTGTGTGAAATAAGATTAAAAGAAAGTTTTTTTCACACATTTGTAGTTAGTTTTGTTTAATTTCTTGATCCGTCACCACATTTGAAGTGAGGAGCGTTGGTGCCATTTTCTTGCGCGTGCATGACATTGCTGATGGGCTTCTTAGTACTTCCCCAGTTGTCGAGAAGGTCTGAGGTCAGAGGGTGGGCAGCAGAATTGATTAAAAATTTGTAATTTTGCTCATTGCCCTGCTGGTCCCATGTTTGGCACTCCTGGGAACGGAGGGTGAAGACACTGAAGTGCAGCGTACAGGACTAGGTACAGGAGATACTAGGAATGGAGCTGGCTGGAGATTGAGCGGGAGGTGAGTGTAGTCATAGAAACATAGAATTTGATGGCAGATAAGGACTGCTTCACCCACCTAATCTGCCCATTTGTCTACCTAATGGATAGTCTGTCCTGTCATGGGGAAGGAGTTTAGACAGCATAGATTAGTGGAGAGAAGAATTTTGTGTGTGTGTGTGTGTGCCAGATCCTGTCTCTTCTTTGGTTTACCCGTCTGTGGTTATATGAGGAAGTGGACTGTAAGGGGAGCAGGGTGGAGCAGCAGTTCTGTGAGACAGCCGTTTAGCGGGGATTGCTGTCTTTGCCAGTCCTGACTTTGTGATGCTAGGACTGATTTCTGGGGGAGTTCATGATGCGGCTGACTGGCACCTTTTTCCGTTGGTATACTGTAGGATTTACCACGGGTAAAAGGTGCCAGTAAGCCAGTCAGAATGCCTGATTCTGGGACCACATTGTATAATTAAGCAATAATGCACGACAGGGTGTGGTATATCATAAGATATTGTCACGCCTGAGTAGTTGGGCATGAGGCCACAGGCCAAGTGCGTCCAACTGCCCGAGAAGTGATGATATTTCATGATATACCACACCCTAGAGTGCATTATTGCTATTATGTACTAGGCTGTGAAGAGAAAGTAGTTAGTAAATTGAAAGAATAGTCATTTTTTAATTTTAAAATATTTATTTCTTGTCTGAATATATTTGCTTTAAAGATGACAAAAAATAGTCCCTTTTTTGAGACAATATGGAAATGCTGAACTAAAATGATTATTGCTGTATTCTTTTTGTTATTGGAGATAGCTTAAAGTAAGGAAACAGTAAAGCAGGAACATGTTTTAAATACTTTCTATGGTAACATCTAAAAATGTTAGATAAAAGCAATTTATTTGGAACTTTTGTGCGGTATAATAACATCTAAACATTTAAGATAAAAACGATTCTTTTTTGAAATACTGGTGCTAAGATTTATACCAAAGCAGTAAGTTATGAACAGTAAAAGTGGTACATTTATTTTATTTTTCATTTTCTTTGTTTACTTATAATTGTATATATTAAATTGGATGTTGCCAGACATTGTGCCTACTTGGATGTAAGGAAAAAACTGTTTTCTTGAGGATGGTATGCACAGATCTTCGGTTAAGTTTTCCAGTCGGCTTTGTTTTGTTAGATGTACGCTAGACGGATTGGCTGAGCTCATTGCAGGGATATCCTCTTCTTCTTGCTATGGGTGAGAGCTGTAGAAAACAGAAGAAAGGTTACTGTAGTGCGAGTTCAGTTGCATTATTTTTTTTTTTTAAGAGAGAGGACGGGTTGCGGGTTATTCTGGATCGTAATTGTGTTTGGGGCAGTCTGCCTTTGCATTTCTCGTACTTCAGGAAGGTAAGTGGTGCGAGGGAGAGGGTTCTGTGCAGCTTTTGGGAGCTGGATTATCGAGTGAATGTTTGTGGCGCCACGAGTTCGAAACTGCTGCTCTACGTGTTGTTTTTTTTAGTAGCTCTGTGCGACTTTTGGGGAAAATGGTGTTATTTTACTCGACTTACCAGCTGTGATGGTGAGTCCATGTGGGATGGAGTCATGTTTTTGTTCTCTTCTGTGATGATGGAGATCTGTGGAGAGCAAAACATAGTTTGTTAAACATTATGAAACTAAACTGGGAGGAGGGGACATTATGCACTTACTAAGTTGTTGTCATCTACATTTACATATGGGCTCGGCTGCTGTGTTGATTTAGATTTTTGGTTGGGACTGGTGTTTCTTCAGGTGGAATTGTGACTGGTGAAGTCTCTTTGGATGCTGGCTAATTCGGGTTACAGGCTCGATGGAGATGTTTCAGGCAGTTCAGTATTGATATTCACTGTGGTTAGAATTTTGCTCCACTGCTCTCTGTCCATTAAAGAGGATTGCCAGTAGCTATATATTGATGTTTCAGATTTATGCCCAGTAATGGACATTATTTCTTTTGTTTCTAGTCCAGCTTTAGAGAGAAGTTGAACTGCCGTACTTCATAGGCTGTGATTAGCGTATATTGTGCCAAGGTTTATTTCTTTGCAGATTCTGGGGAGCATAGAAGCAAGGCAGTTTACACCCAAGGGTTCTTTAGAGTACCATATACTGTGTTTGTCTAGGAAGCTTTGTGGCAGTCATTTGGGATGGAAGTATAGTGCAGGGGCATCTGGTGGAAGCTTTTGTAAGTACAGCTCGAAGCTTCTGACAGGGCAGAGTGGATCAGTGGGGTTTTCAAACATGAAGCCACGTATACTTTCTTTATTTCTTTCTATGGGTCATTGTAATTTTTGGTGTACTCATTATATGCAAGGGAAACATATTGCATTCCTTGTTTGTTGCAGTGGAAAACAAAACTAGTTGGTTTTAACTGTCGGACTCCCTCTTTCCCTCATCGAGCAAAATGAAGCTGTAAATCTAGCCAAACCTTCCGTAATAAACCGGGTGTTGTGTTTGGGTTAAGGGCTGCTGAATTTTTAATTAAAAGTAGATGCTTTTCAGATAACGCTGGGTGGTGTTTTGTTATATCCTTTCCTTCACGCTTGATGTTTTTTATCACTCCAATGAATACATTGTTTGAAGTGGTGAAGGAAGGGTCAGTCATTAAGCACAAATTTCTGTTGAGAGGCAGTTCATTTAAAAAACAGTTAAGACCAGCTCGTATTCCAGTATAACTAGTTATACCATATTGTTCCCCATTTGCAGTTCTGACACTGCCATAAAATTCACGAAGCAATTTGTTTAAACATTCGGTTGTTATTGTTGAAAAGTCAATCTCTAATTTTTTTTCTGTCAGCCAATCTTTAAAGACAGTCACTGCCCACTTGGTTTGGCATTTGGTATTCTGCTCATTTGTACTCATTTCTATAAAGTCAAATTGTTCAGCTGCAACCTGTACATGGCGTTTTTACATCCTTTTTACCAGTTGGTTTACTCATTTGTTTTTTTTGGGAATTTTGTCAAGGTATGTTCAATGCCCAAGTTGAAGTTTACATGATAAGATGCTGCTTCTGTTTCCATTTGAGGCAAGTGCTGATTTCTGTCAGGGGCATAGTGATATGGTACTTGGAAGCTTTGCTGTTGTGCTGGGTCTTTTTTATTTTTTGGTGTGACGATATAGCTAGATATCATCACACCTCTGCAAAGAAGTGACCAATCAGATTGCTGGATTTTTTTTTACCTAGTTCATAATCACATATAAATATCATGCCAATCATCTGTAGAAGCATTGTTCAAATTGGTAATCAGAAGATGAAAAGTCTGTATAAACAGATGTCCCAAAGAGCAATTAGATCATACTGAGTGCCTTTACTGACTTACTTGTGGCAGTTCATTCTGCTCTTCTCCCTTACTGTTTGCCTCATGGATTAATTGAACAAAGTCCTGTTTGATGGCTTCTAGTTTGTGTCCAGCTTCCACAATGTCCCCACAGAGGAACACCTTCCCAGAAGAGATGATTTTTGAGATGAGTGGGCAGCTGCAGAGCAAGAGAAATTCTGAACTCTCGCAGCCCCTGTCAGACCCCTTCAAAACCGTGCCATCCCTGCCACGTGGCATAGATGAGGTCAGGATAACAATGCACCCCACACCATTCATCAGTTGTGTGCCCTGCTGATTTTGCCTTTTGCAATAGGAAGCCTCTAAGATGCACCTAAGCAGTAATTACCAGAAACATATATGAGAGGTCCAATATGCCCTAAGTTTGAGATGTTCATCTTCCAAGTTGAATAAATCAGAAATAAGTTTCAGTATGTAGTGCAAAGTGTCCTGTTCCTCCATGTCTTCTGGTATGCCAAGAAAACACAAGTTAGCAGCCCAGGCCCTGTTCTACAAATATTCAATTCTGGCTCATGAAGTCTGTTTTTCTTTAATGATGCCCATAACTGCCACCTGTGACTTGTTAAAAGTTTCTGCCGTTATTGTGTGTTCGGATTAACTGTCCAGTTGAGTTCCTCATTAAGTAAGGCATGCATTGAATCCTTCAACTTTCTTATCAAGTTGACAAACCACCTCGAGGACTGCATGGACTGTGGGCTGTAGACTCCGCTCATTGCTTCCAGGTGCCTGGCTGCCTTTTCCACTGCTGGTAGATGGTGCTGGATTCTTTGGCTTCCTGCTATACTTTAGTTGTTCTCCTTAAGTCAAAAGTTGCATTGTATGTTTTAGATCACATATTAATTACTTGCGATCCTGCCCTCTAACTGCCATTCCAAGTGCCTCATTATGTTTCACATGGTGGCAACCGCATGACTTGGAGTGATCCGGGGGGGCGGGGCTTGTCCTCCTGGACCATCAGAACCAATAATTTGGTCCCAGACGTTCTGAGTCATTTAGTTTGAGGATGGGCAGGTCACCGCTGGCATCGAGGGGTATATCACCTTCTTTTCGCTATAAAAGTATTAACCAATAAATTAATGGTAGTTGACAAAAACCAACTGTTTTAAAAGCAATTATATTTTTGTAATCTGTTCTATGTAATGGTTATGAAAGACAGATGTGTTTTTCTGTTAGACTAGTTTTTACTAAGTAAATGTTTTCTTTAATACAGGGATATTATTCTTTCAAGCTATATTCTACTAAGGGAGGGAAGAAGTATGACTGTAAATGTTTCTGACTGCTGAAAGCCATTTAATTCATTTTACTCTTTTAGCTTCATGAACTCTAAGACTAGTTTTTTTTTAAAGCCCATCACTATCGAAGGGCTTCATCTCTGAACTTTGTTTTATTTAGATTACCAGATCACCATCCATGGTCCTTCTGTGAGGGTCCAAGCTGAAACAATGGGACTTTAATGAACAATTGTAGCAATTCCCCAATATGCTGTACCAATGAAAAGTGGAAATAAGCATCGCCTACTGTTATACTTCTACAGTGCTGTATCCTGAACACTGACTCAAGTGTTTATACTCTTTTATCTGTTTCTTTGTTGTTGTTTTTTTGAAAATGAATAAAAATGTTTATTTATTTAGTTAGTTTATGTTGACCAGGAAAAGAGCCTCGTCCCGGGGGGGGAAGGGGAAGATACAGATGGTAACCAGCTGAAACTGAACCAGATTAAGCTGTTGGTGGCATTTTTAGTGAATGAATAAAGTAAAAAATACAATAAATAAATAAAAAACAGTTCAGGGGCAGGGCCAGCATCGGGTGGGGATCATTGGACAGCTCCTGGGGAAACTGGTTCCATGTCATAACAGCAATCGTGAAAAGGTGATCACTGTTACAGTGAGTGTACATTGCCGAAAATCAGTTTTGGCGATGCACACTTGCAGCGCGGCCAGAAATGGCGCCCGAGACCTACGGGTCTCATTTTTAATGTGGGGGGCTTCCCCCCCCCACACTTATGGATTCTCAACTCTGGGGGGTGCATGTTGGGGGAGTGAAAAACTTAAAAAATATAAAGCCAGCTGCCAGCAAAAAAAAAAGCCACACCATGCCGGACTCAAGCCCTGTACCCTGCGCCTACCAGCCGACCACCCTCCCGCCATGCTAGTGGACCAGCTTGGCAGCTGCCTGCCATGCCCTCCAACATACCATCCCTCCTCCTGCTCTCCTCCCCATGCATATGCGCACGCACTCGTATACCCACTACTTCTGTCGCAGTATTTGCCCCCCACCAGTATCCAGTCGCCCACTTGGTAGCCATGAACACAGGTGCCGAATTGAGTCATTGTTTTTTGTAGGATCCCAGTTTTGGTCGCCTTGTTCACTGGATACGGAGAAATTGTGATCCCTTCACACCTGCACAGGGGGCATAGTAAAAATATGAAACCCCCTGAATAGGTTTTCGGCAGGGTAAGCTTCTTTCATAACTTTGTAAATCACATTAGTTAAAGCACAGTCTATACTGCTACTTGGTAAGTTAAGTGTTTGGTAGCTTTACAGATAATGTGATAACACATGCATGTGCAGTACTTGTTATGTTTTACCTGGTACAATAAAAGTTATATACCAACAAAAAACTAATGCCACACACATAAGAAAAAAGCAACACGAGAAGTTCTTGTTAACATTTACCATTAGTGTCATATAATTTTGGAATCTTGAAAACTTCATAATTTGACCATGTTGTTTGATGATTAGAATAGGAGGAAATTTAGAACATTTTAAGGGTCTTTTATGAGACTATCCTTCTGTGGTGAGAAAGGATGGAGGAAGGGTACTTCTGGCATTCAGCTTTCTGCTTAAGCTCTGCACAGGCAGTTCATGTAACTAAATCTGAACCTAACACACATTAGGGCAGTCATTACATACCACACAAATATTTATTTAGGTTTTGTTGACTGGGCAGGTGCACTAGACAAAAGCATTGCCTATTTTCAGGCAAGACCCGGGAGAGTCACAGAAAAAAGTGAATAACAAAAATGTCATACAAATTATACACAAATTACATTGATTCAGAGACATCAGACAAGGTAAGAGCAAAGAACCAGATCAATATGAAGCACATAGCACAGTACAAGTGGTAAGAGAATGCATACCAAGTAAGTGCCAAATAACAGGAGGCCTACGAATCATAATTCCAAAATAATATACAGGGCATCAGGTACACAAGCATTTGACTAGAAGGAGTTTCTTAAGATCATTCTTAAGAACCTGGTGAGACTTAACACATCTAATTACCTTTGGTAAGGAATTCCAGCGCTTGGGTGCAAACACTGAGAATGCTTGTTCACCCATCCTAGTGGTACATTTAGGGATGTCTAGGAGTGACTTGTCAATTGACCTCAGAGATTAGGCCTGTGATGTGGGCTTAAGCATGCTGGAGAGCAACTTAGGAACACCAGCTCTAATAATATTATCTACTGTGCAGCCGGCAGTACATAGTCGGTAAGAGGATGAGAAGAGCCAGCTGAAGCTAGCGTAGAGGACTCAGTGATAGATATGTCTAGGCACTGACAGTGCAAATCTACAGATGCTGTTATAGCATGTGTTCCATTTATTTATCATCCCTTTTTTGCCTCCGAATAAGAAATCGGTCCATAAGTGAGGCTGGGCCTCAGTACACCTTGCAGTTAGACTGTGTCTTGCCAAGTTTTACATTATCAGATTTGCAGATAGTAGATATATGGAGGTTAAAGTCAAGGGAAGGGTCAAAAGTAACTCCAAGGTATCTAAACGAGCCAACAACCTCAAGTGGGGAGCCACCAGGACCATATATTGTTAGAGAGGAGAGACATGCCATAAGTCTAGGTGCAGAGCCAAAGAGCATCGTGAGAGTCTTTCTGGAGCTCATGATAAGTTTGTTATTTGTTAACCAGGGTTGAATAGTAGCAAAATCCTTATTCTGCTTTATGTTGATGTCATCTATAACAGCTGCACTAATGTATAACACCATGTTGTCAGCGTATAGTAAGGAGGTGCAGGAATCAACCATTTTAGGTAGATTGTTTAGAAACAACGAGAACAGTAGGGGCCCAAGAAAAGATCCATGCGGAACTCTAGCACCAATAGGGGATAGGCAAGATCTAATTCTGTTTATTTTGACAAACTGCTGCCTCCCAGTGAGGTTGCTTTCGATCCAGGTAGAGGTGACTGGTGAGAAACCCAGGGCATTTAACTTATCAAGCAATAAGGCATAATCAACAAAGTCAAACACCTTGATTAGGTCAATGAAAACAGCCCCAGTAAGCATTTCTTTGTCCATAGCCATATATACATCATTAATAAGTTTTATGAGGGCAGTGGATGTCCTCTGTCAGTGCCTGAAACCTTGCTGATCCGGTGCTAGTAAGTTATGTTGTTGAAGGTATTCAGAGACCTGCGAGGTAACTATTTTCTCAAGAAGTATGTCTATCACGGGTAGTATGGCTATAGGTCGGTAATTATCCATGCACCTGGTATCCCCTTTTTTATATATATGGGCACTACTCTGGCAGTCTTCCAGAGCAAAGGAACTTTCCCAGAGGCAAGTGACAGACTAAACAGTCTAGTGACAGGTAATGCTATGAAAGATGCAACAGTTGTTTTTTTTTGTACCAGAAATTTGCCTCCCATTTGGGAGGCTCTTGGCCCCTGCTCCCGCTCCCCGCTTCCCCCCATCCCCAGGCTTACCCCCTGGGCAGAGCCACTGGATGGGTGCCCCCTCCCCAGGAAACATGGTCTCGGGGCCCTGGCTTGCCCTCCAGGGTGGGGTCATGGGAGCAGGAACCCCCGACAGACTTTTGGTCTGCGGCAAAGGGTGGCAGCAGAAATGGGGTCTGTCATTAGTTGCTGGCAATGATTTTTGGTAATTTTTCTTCCCTGGGGGTAGGGACATGCAATGACATCAGCATCCATCCTGCTCCCTTTATATATGGTGCCAGCTGCGGATGTACCCACAGCCTCCGCCAGAGGTCTGCATTGCGCTGGACACTCTTCCCTCCTTTCCTCACGAGAAGGAGAGCAGTCCATGGGATGCTCAGTCCTTCTCCCCCAACTGAGTCCATCCTCGAACCTGGGATGTTGGCATTGCAGATGGATGCCTTGCCGCTGCACCAGCAAGATGCAGCAGTTTTAAGAAACCTTGGTAATAGCCCATCAGCGCCAGCAGATCCGCAGTTTGGGATAGACCTCAGTAGCCGTAGTACCTCAGTTTTTGTGACTGGCCTAAAGGTTGAAAGAAGGGGAATCACTGTCTAATACTTCAGGGTTTTGACTACAATCCAGTCCAGACATGTTAGTGTAATTGGATAGATCTAAGAAGTGGGCATTTAAAGAATTTGCAATAGTGCATAATTTGTTGCAGATGGTACCATCCAGTGTCATTTCAGTTATAGCCTGGATAGACCCCTGCTCTGTACAAGATTTAATGTTGCTCCAGAAACTGCGAGAGTCATAAACAGATGACCGTAAAAGCTGTTTGGAGTATGCACGTTCAGCTGCACGTATCACTTTTTTGCACACCTTTCTCAAATGCCTGTATGCAACCCAGTCTATATTTGACTGTGAGAGTTTGGCTTTGCCCATGCTTTGTCCCTTCTTTTCATGGATGCAGTAGGTCCCTATGTATCCACCTAGTCATCAAAACTCTGACTCTATGCTTCTTAATAAGCACATGAGTATCTCGGAGAGCCTGGAGTGTGGGTAACAGAAAGTTAAAAACTTTCTCAGAATCAGATGTCTGGTATAATGGGGACCAGCCAGTTTGTTGGAAATCCACATTTAGGGCCCCATAGTTAAGTTTGGAGAAATCCCGGAATTGAATTTCTTTGGGTGGGAGCTTCTTGGTGCATGCCCTCCACATACAGCACATTGTCAGGTGGTCACTAATTGAGTCTGGCAATGTCCCTGCATGTAGAATCCTATCTTTTCTGTTTGTAAGGATCCAATCTATGAGGGATTGGTGACTGTTATTTGCCACAACTCTGGTTGGGCATGTGATCACTTGTAACAGGTGAAACTTACCTATTACCTCCTCATACAACCCTGTGTTCCTTCCAAGCCAGTCGAGATTAAAGTCCCCCAGGAGGAGAAATTTGGTTTTCCCTTTCAGTGATGCCAGATGTTGTACGACTTCCATTAATCCATTTTTAGATGGGTTACAGACACGTATTATATTTATTTTTGTTTTTGTTTCCAAGAACAATTACTACATGGATTGATTCACAGGCATTAGGAGGCTTGGCTAGCAGGGTAGAGATGGTAAGTTTTTCCTTACAATAAAGAGCATCCCCAGCCCAGCCCCGTATTGTGGAAGGGTGGTCAGCCCTAAGTAGCCTATAGGCCTGCAGTGTACATAAGGCGTCAGATGTGTTGGGCTTGAACCAGGTTTCCATTAATCCTAGGATGTCTGATGAATAGTGGGACACCCAAGCTTCCAGTTCAGTAAAGCTAGCAGTAAGGCTATGAACATTCATATGTGCAATTTTAAGATGTTTTGTAGAGGACCATAGAGGGGTGCTATTTGATGTAACAGAGAAGGGGATACCTGGGTTGGACTCAATATCACCAGCTAAGGATAAACATAGGAGGTTTTGCCATACCTCTCAAAACAACAGAGTGATACTATCTAGTATTCCCAGTACTCTCTAGATGGGTGCTGTGCTAATTGATATACAAAAATTATTTACATCCTATTACAAAAATGTGAATTATTAATCCTTTGTCCTTCATTATTGTGTATTTATTGTTATTTATTAACATACTGTACTTTGGCTTTCCTTATTATAGCTGTTTGACAGAGACAGAGCTATTATCGATATCATGCCAGTTATGTTAAGTTCTAGTTCCCTTTGCAATCTATGGATGCCACCAGGATTGCTCAACACAGCATTTTGCTGGGACCTGTCTAGAGGTAATGGAAACATAGAATTAGATGGCAGATAAGGACCGCTTGGCCCACCTAGTCTGCCCATTTTCTCTATCTGTTTCATAAACTGCAGATCCTAAATGATTTGCAGTTTACTCTTTCTTCCCTATCGCTAGAGTTCCTTTATGCCTGTTCCATGCGTTTTGAATTCCCCTGCTGTTTTTGCCCCTACAACCACATTTGTCCCTCTCCACTGTGAAAAGACATCAAGACAATGGCGAAACCTAGAATAAACCGAACAACCTCTGCTTTGAATAAAGTTCCTATCACATGTCGGGACCTCATGACTTATTGTTGTTACATTAGTAGGCACAGCCACTGACCTTCAATGTTTTAAAAAATATTCTCCCACTCCAAACCTCTGTAAAAAAATGCCTGCTCTTGTCACGGCAGATTCTCCCATATTCAAATGTCTGTTAAAAATAACAACCCTCTCCCATCTCAGCAAACTCAAACCTTTGTAAAATAAAAACACCTACTCCCACCTAGCAACTAGCAACAAAAGCAACCATAGAATAGTTCTAGTTTTATAGCTGGACCAAAAACAAATAGAATCAATAGAGGCTCTAGCCTCTATTGATTACCAGGGCACAATGGGGGCACAATAGATGACAGCCAGGGCACTTATGCACTGCTACTATGGATGAAACCTTACATTATATGGGGCATCAACCAGGGCACAGTATTTCTTTACCAGGGCACATACCTTAGTGTGCCCTGGTGTAGAGTGCCATTGAACAGAATATAATGCATACCTCCAGAAAAAAGTTGCCAAAAAAGAGCCTACATATCATATCATATATTATTGCCTTGCTGTAGCAGGTTTTCAATAATTCATTCATTCATTTATGCAGTTAGTACTCTTCTTACACATTTAATGCTTACCATTGTTATATTTATTTATTTTATTGAAATTTGGTATAAGATAGGCAAAAGCAAGAAACACAGACTATGTGCTCCCGCGTGCCAGCCAGATGCCAAATGAAACTAAACACACAAAAGGCAGTGCACAAAAAGCATCAAATGATGCAGCAAATTTTATTATACAATGCAAAAGGTACTGGATGGGATGGAAAAGCAGGCCACCCTCGTGCTTCTGTGAACTGATTGGCTAAGATTTAATTAAAAGTATCTTTGAGGAAGCACAAGAGCAGCTCAGGGCAAGTGCTCATTGATTACTATGCACCGTTTCTAAGAAAGCCAATAGTAGTGTATCTACTGTGGATGAAAGGGACGGGGTCTCAGGTCTGACACCTCTGTGGTGCGCAGTCAGATCACAGTAAAAACAAGAGAAGACTCATCATGATAGATATTGCAACACATCAATCAATCAATCAACTTTATTTAACCAGGCATATATTGTAACACCATTGAGCAAGCTCATTTTCAAGGCAGTCCTGGACATAAATTCGATACAATACAGAGAATACAGTAAGCGAAAGGTAAAAACAAAAACATGACATAGTACAGATATAGTAGTCAGTAATGTGGTGATAGCGAACAGATGTAGGCCAGGGGAGGCATATACATAAGGTCCAATATAGTTACATACACATTTTCCAACAAGATTTACAAGAAAGTAAAGACTACGATCCTAGCTGTTAGCAAACAATACAACATGTACTATTAAATATATTTGTGGCTATTTTAATTCAGTGGAGGCATATAATTTACGGCTATCAAATCCTATTAAGCCCTAAACCTATTAAACTGGGCCACAGCAAGAGAATACACATGTAAGAACAAGGAAACCCATTTGTGTTAGATAGCTAAGCCCAAGAAAAATAAATAACACTATATTATTAGAATATAAATATTCCTCATAGTACTAGAAAAAGGATGCTAGTAAACACACAGATATAAACATTAAATATTAAAAAAAAAAATTCCCTCTCTGTTATTAGTTCATAATGCATATGCAGAGGAGTAAATCAGACCTAAAGATGCGAAAAGTTAATTACCATTTCATAAATTCTGTCACAGTTTAACAAAAGCTGAAAAATAAATAAATCATTTGAAAGATGTTTTTCAACAGTTCAGTTATAGCAAATCACAAGAAAATAGGACCATCCAAGTCTCCATTGAGTCTTAATGGGTGTAGTGCTTTCAAAGTGACTGCTGTAGTCGTACTGTATACACTGTATATACTTTTTCTTCCTTGTATATTATTGCTTTTTGTATACCTGCTTCTGTGCTGTACTTTGATGTATTCATGACCAGGTCCACCTTGCAAATGAGCGTTGCTCACTGGTGCCCGCCTGGATAAATAAAGATTTTGATTTGATTTGATTCATTGATTGTGATAACTCTTGCAGTCTGTCATCCCCTCTTTTTTTGTGACCTGTTCAATGGCACAAAATGTCATCTGGTTAATGTCACACTGATGTGGTCTATCAAAATGATCTCCCAAACTAGTTTTTTTTCTTCTCTGTCTAATGTCACCAATGTGCACCTGCATTCTTTTCCTTACAGGTCTGATTGTTCTGCTGATGTACATTTTCAGACAGGAGCACATGATGACAGACTACAAAATCTGAATAGCATGTAACACATCCCATAATCTCTACCAAACTAAAAAAAACATTTGGGGTTTGTGGACTGTGTTCCTGAATTGCAAATCTATGGACAGAACATCTGCCACACATGAAATCCAATGGGTTTTGATGCTAACCTGTTAAATATGGGTTGTTATTCTTGCATTAGATGGCTGTGAGTAACAATGCCTTTTAAGTCCTCAACTCAGCTATAAGTAATTCTTGTTTTTTCTGTGAACAAAATCTGGCACACTACAGTGATTCAGTATTGTCTGTTTTGGCTACTGTTCTGCAGACCGGGTATCTGCCACCCACTTCAGTTTCTTCGATTCTGTGTGGGCAATTTTTGTGCCTAAGACACAACTGCACCTGAGGCTTGGATTATGAGATGCAGGCCAGTAAGATGTATATAAGATTCTAACAAAAAAAGTATACTGATTCAGTCCTGGGACAAGCACTGTACAGGGCAGCAGCCCAAAATAGGCATGATTTCATTCATAAACCTGCCACATAAGAAAATACTGGTTCTGGCCCTGGGGTATAGTCCTGCAGGGTCGTGTGGGAGCGCTGATCCTTACTTCATTTTGAGAGGTAGTGCTGTTCTATACTTCTTAAAGGCTTCAATGATTTTTTTTTTTAAGTTGTTGGTGTTGGTGCATGTGCATTTCATGCTGAATCTCTCCCCTTTTCTTTACTTACTTTTTTTCCTGGTGGTTCTAACCCTTGTCTCAAACTGGCCCTTTAAAATATCACTCTTCAGTGGTGCGCACATATGTCTGGCAGTGCACCAGCCATCTCAGCCCCCTGCCAGCTCCCTGCTGGGCAGTTGGTATGACACGTTGGTAAGTGCCTAAAACAGCAGTGAAAGGCATACTCATTGCAGACTTGTAAGACAGGCCAGGTAGAGTCATACACAATGAAGTGTTTAGCTAAGTGGGTCCAACAAGGAGGATGTTTGCAGCATGCCGTGTTTCTTGTCTCTCCATCCCATCCTCTCCCTACCATATCAGTGACCCATGATCTTCAACTACAGCTCCTGAAGGATTTCTCAGCTTTAATGTTGGGGCAGGTTCATTTCATACAGTACAGAATGCAGAGCAGAATGTCCAGCAGTTCTCTTCCCACCAGCCTCTCCCTTAACAGAGCAGCGATCCAGGAGTTTCAGGCCACTGAACGCATTTTAGCACTAGTGAAATGCGCCGTTGTTGTTGCATTAGAATATCCCTCCTGTGAGAGTCAAGGTTACGAGGCATATTGTTGACCTGGGAGAGTGCTCTGTCCAGTGTGCTTTCTGGGTATTCCCTGTTAACAATAATAAAACAAAATCTGCACATTTTTTGAGCCTGCTCTGCAAAATCACCACCATTAATGCGTGAACTCTGTGAAATCTAAGAAACTGCGTAATATGGCAAACCATTCTACATGTTTTAATTATTTGGTAACCAGGTAAGGCCCATTACATGTAAGTGTCTTTCTCAGGATGACCCAGGAGTACTGGGGTGGTTAAGTGACTTGCTCATAGTCACACACCATGCCACTGGAGGATGTGGAAACCAGCCCAAGCCTGCTGAATGCATTAAGCTCAATTACAGCTCATTATTCTAACCTTTAGGCTATACTGCCAGTCCATGTTTGGGATGGATGGAACTGTGGGGAGAAAGCTACGTGAACCAGTGGGTTTATAATAAACCAATGTCTTCACACCAGTGTGCTGCACCAACAATTTGATATTCTATAAAAGGCAGTGTGGAGGAGGATACTTTTGACACTGCACTGAAGGGATGGATGGGCCATGGTAAACTTGTTCAAGGGGATTTGAAGGGTTTCCTGAAGCAGGAGATGGCCCCATGTAATCATCTATGTAGCATTTGTAGATATTAGGCATGGTCCTCATGAAGGAGATAAAGAACTGTTCTCAACCCAACCACAACAAACAGATTGGCAAAGCTGTGACCCATCCTGGTACCCATGGAACTCCACTGACCTACTGAAAAATGGTATTAAAAAGAAAAGCATTGTGTTTTAAGAACAAGTTCTGCCAGTCAGGTTAATGTGTGTGGGTGGCCACTGGACTTCCTGCTTATTCAAAAATGCCACAGAGCTGTCCAGCCGTCATTGTGGGGTCACTAAAGAGATTTGATATCCATAGTAAAGATGAACTGATGAGACCCACTGAATCTGATCCTGTCAAATAACAGGGATTAATTGAGTGGTCTCATGAGGCTGTCCAGAAATGCTGAGATGTGGGATGTGGGGCAGAAGCAGGCAGACACAATCGGGAATCCAGGGTTACCTGTTTTGTGGATTGTGGGAAGGAAATAGGGCCTGGATGTCTGATGGTGTTGAACTATGAGTCTCTTGGTAGAGGCAGTGAGGTTTTTTTTCAGTAACAGAGGTAATGGTGGTGGTAACCTCTGTCTGATAGTTGGCAATGGGGTCCTGTGGAAGAGAAGAGTAAAACATGGTGTCAGAGAGTTGCTGTGTGGCTTCAGTGATGTATAACTCCTTTTTCAAGACCACAACAGCTCCCCCCTTATCAACTGGTTTAATAACAATTTAATTCCTGTGTTGCAGAGATCTGAGGACTGCAAGTTCACCAGCTATCAGGTTGGAGTGACAGTTCCTACAATAAGAACTGAAGTTAGTGGTGTCTTTCATATATTGGTTGACAAAATAATCAACAGCAGCAAAACGTCCTGGAGGTGGGGTCCATGCACTGCATTGTGGATTGATGTTGGTAATGCTGTCATCATCGTCTGCAGGAAGAGGAGTCTCATTAGAAAAATGAGCTGTAAGGCATACTCTGTGAGAGAAGCACTACAGATCAACTTGAACCTGGGCTCATTGTGATGTCTAGGTGTGGGCACAAAAGTGAGACCCTTATTGAGGAGAGGTCGCTCATCTTGTATCAGGGGGAGATCTGGAGGAATGTAAAATACCAAATTAATTGGTAGTGTCTGACTTGATGGTTCATGCTGGTTGCTGATCTGATGGGAGAGAGACTGGAGTTTGCAGATTTGGTGTCTTGAGGAATTGAAAGAGTGAAGTTAAGTTGTTGGATACAGTGCTTATTAAAAGGAAAGTTGTGAGGGCTGTGCATTGCAGGAAATCCTTTTGCCTCTGCATAGTGTTGTCCAAGGAGATCAACTGTTTCTTAACAGAAAATGATAAGAGAAACACATAGAAACATAGAAGCTGTCAGCAGAAAAGGACCATCTGGCCCACCCAGTCTGCCCTAAGGTTCCTACCTACTGTGCTAACGTAGACCCTAATTGATCTCTGTCCTTACCCCCCAGCCCTGTTACCAAAGTCCCCTTGTGCCTATCCCATGCATGTTTGAAAGCTGTTATGTTTTGGTACCCGCCACCTCTGTTAGGAGGCTGTTCCAGATGACCAACACCCTTTCCGTAAAGAAGTATTTCCTCATATCCCCTCTAAGTCTCCCCCCTTCCAGCTTCATATTGTGCCCCTTTGTCCTTGAGCATCTCTTTCTGCACAAAATGCTACATTCCTGTACCTTACTGATACCTTTGAAATATTTGAATGTTTCTATTATGTCTCCCCTTTCCTTCCTTTCCTTTCCTCTAGAGAGTACATATTTAACACCTTGAGTCTTTTCTTGTAGGGCTTCTGGTGCAGGCCAGGCACCATTTTGGTTGCCTTTTCTGTACTGCCTCCACCTGGTTAATATATTTTCTGAGATGGGGCTTCCAGAACCAGACACAGTAGTCCTGCTCAGAATTCACCACTAATATATACAGGGAATCACTGCCTCCCTCTTCCTGCTGGTGATGCCTCCCTCTCATCCCAGCATTCTAATAGCCTTTCCTACTGCTTTATCACACTGCTTTGCTACCTTCAGGTCATCAGATATGATGGTCCCAGATCTCTTCCTGTTTTGTGGTTGCAAACTCCCCCAAAAAATGATACATTGCTCTTGGGTTTCTGAGCCTTATGTGCATAAGTTTGCACTTTTTGGCATTGAAGCCAGTTGACAAACTCTTGACCAGTCTTCTAGCTTTTCAGATCTTCCTCAGTCCCCCGGGTGTGTCTACTTCTCTCAGATTTTGTGTCATTGCATAACAGGTATACCTTCTCTTCCAGCCTCTCGCAATGTCGCTAATAAAGACACTGAAGAGGACCAGTCCCAGTATTGACCCTTGAGGCACCCCACTGGTTACCTTACTTTCTTCTGAGTGAACTCCATTTACCACCACCCTCTGAGTTTTGTTACGTAGACAATTTTGTACCCATTTTACTATCTTTGGACCCACTCCCAGACTGCCCAGCTTGTTTACCAGTCTTCTGTGTGGAACAGTGTCAAAGGCCTTACTGAAATCCAGGTAGGCCACATCCACCGCTCCTCCCTGATCCACCTCCCAGGTGACCCAGCCAGAAAACTCTATCAGGTTTGTTTGGCAGGATCCTTCTCCCCCCCCCATGAACCCATGCTGCCTCGGCTCTTGAAATCCACTGGTTTTAAGGTATTTTACAATCCTTTCTTTAAGTAGTGTTTCCATAACCTTGCCCACCACTCAAGTCAGGCTTACAGGTCTGTACTGTGGTTTTTGCCTCCTCCCTATTCCTGCTTTTGTGTAGTGGGACCACATCTGCCCTAGTCCAGTCCTCTGGCACGTCCCCCATATCCAGTGAGAGATTGAACAGGGCCATCAGAGGCCCAGCCAGTACTTCCCTTAGTTAGTTCAATACCCTGGTGTGAACCCCATCTGGCCCCATTGCCTTGTCTATCTTTAGTTTTGTTAATTCCCTGAGGATGCTCTCCTCCATGCCTTTTTCCCATTTCTGTGGCCTGTCTCATACCCCTTCCTTTGTGAAAACTGAACAAAAGTACTTGTTCAGTGTGTCTGCTTTCTTCTGGTCCTCTTCCACACTTCCCCCACCCACCCCTTTTAGTCCTACTATCTCTACTTTGTTTTTCTTCTTTTTGCTAATGTATCTAAAGAATGTTTTATCCCCCTTTTTCACTATGTTTTACTCAGTTTGTGCTTTTGCTCTTCTAGCTGCCTTCCCCGAGTCCCTTTGTTTCTCCTGATAACTCTCCCTATCCTCTTCCTTCTGTGTCGACTTGCAGCTTTTGAATGCCTGCTTCTTTTCCTGTACTTTGTCTGCTACATCCTTGGAGAACCATAGCAGTCTCTTTTTCTCTTGCTCTCCTTAACCTTCCTGACATAGAGGTTAGTTGCATGCTCAGTGGCCTTCCTTATTTCTGCCCACTTTTCCTCTACCCCATGCATTTTCCCGATTCCTGCTTGAAGCACTCTCTCATTTTCTTGAAATTGGCCTTCATGAAGTCCAGGACCCTCATTTTAGTGTGGCTAGATTCTGACCCAGTCCTAATGTTGAACCACACCATCATGTGGTCAGTGGTCCACAGATGGCTTCCCACTATGACATCAGCAACACTATCCCTGTTTGACAGTACCAGGTCCAGTACCACCCCCTCATGAGTGGGTTCCTTAACTAGTTGCCTGAGGAATGACCCTTGCAGGGAGTCTAGGATTTCCCTACTCCTATCTGTTGCTGCAGCAGGGAGGCTCGTATCCACATCTGGCATATTGAAGTCTCCCACTAGCAATACCTCACCCTTGTTAGTCATCCCTTGGATTTCTTCTATCATATCCTTATCTCCCTCGTCCCCCCTGTGCTGGAGGTCTGTAGATCACCCTTGTTTGAATAGCAGCCCTCCACCCAGTCTCCAGGGTGACCTACAGAACTTCTGCTTCTCTCTGTCCCCCCTGTGCTTGTATTTCTGTGCCTTTATGGTCTCCATCACATAAAGAGCCACTCCTCCTACCTTCATACCTGCCTTGTCCCTCCGAATACAGCTTACTCTGGAATGGCTACATCCCAGTCCTGCTTTTCTTTTTCAGGGCTCTGTAATTGCTACTATGTCCAGGTCTTCTGCTGCCATAGTGACCTGTAGGTCTGCCATCTTGTTGCCCAGACTTGAGCATTTACACACATGGCTGTCAATTTATACTTCCACCTCTCCTCAGCTTACCCTTTGTCCTCCCCATTTCCTCCACTATTTTCTTTCTCATACCACCTCCTTCTTCCTCTTGTTTACTTATTTGTGTTTGTTTCTTCTGGTACCCTTGCCCTTGGAATACCCACTGCTGACCCTGTAAGTATATGTGTTCTGGGGTGACTATGTCTTCCTGCCTTTAGTGACAAGTTTTTACAGAAAGTATTCAAAACCTTATTAGTAGAGGAAATATGTATCTCAGACCCAAATGAACAGGGGGTGGAATTTCAAACAGAAACCTTGAGGAATAATTATTTGGTGGTGACATGTGGAAATAAACTGTAAGTGACTGCAGTGTTTAGTCTTAGAGCAAATGGCAGAAAATAATTCAAGAGAAGGTTTAGAAATATAAGAAGGGAGTGTAGACATAGAGGAAATGAAGGAGCATTGTAGAGATTAGAGAAGATATTTAAGAGTAGGCTTAGCAGGTTGCAGAAAATGTAGCACACAAAATGTATGAACAAAAAAACAACAAGGTGCTGCATCAGCATGTGGTCTAAAAACAAAACAAAATGGTAATATTAAATGCACACTGAAAATAGAAAACAGAGTTAGAATTGATGTTCAAAATTATCTAAAAGAGAAAAACAAAGTTAGTGGAGAAGTAAGGGAATTAAGGATACATGTGTGAGGAAAGAAAATGGGGAGGCACTAGGAGAAATGTGATAATAGGCAAGATAAGAATGGAAGATGGAAAACAAAAAGGTGATGATGGGTATGAAAAGGCGTAGTAGGGTGAATGAGCTGAGGAGGGTCCTCAAGTGAGGACTACTTGAGGGCCTAGTAAGAGGGCTGAAAGAGATGACACATATGGGGGAAGAAGGGTTATTTTCTTACCTTGCCTATTATCATTTTTCTCCTAAAGCCTTCCCCTATTTTCTTTCCTCACATGCAGTATGCATCCCTTATTTCCCTTTACTTCTCAGCTAACTTTGCCTTTTTCTCTTTCAGATAATTCTTGAAGGAGACCTATGGTCGAAACGTCAATTCTAACCTTATATTCTATTTTCAGCGTGCATTTAATTTTACCATTTTGTTTTTTCTTCTGAATGCTCACCTTCAAAAGACAATTTAAAATACTATGGTAAAAATATTACCATACTTCAAAATTATCAGATGCAGAAAAAAAAAAAAATAACTGCTTCAATAACACAAGAAGAAATGAAAACTACCGTACAATGCATGACAAAGGGGAAATGCCCAGGAGAAATGGTTATACCAATGGATTTTATGTGGCCTTTTTCAATACCTTGCTTCCACTACTCGAATCCCTGTACCAAAAATTTAACAAAAAGGAATGCTCCCAGAATATTTTACTAATGCCTATATCTGTTTGATTGTAAAACAAGGCAAAGATCCAAAGTATGTTCAAACTGACAGCTCTATTGTAATATTAAACAATGAATATAAGACCTTGGCAACATTTTTAAGCAATAGGGTCCCAAATATTTAGAAAAATGTATACATCTAGACAAAACTGGTTTTATTCCAAACAAATTTATTCATACAGGAATCCACAATTTGCAGTTTATAATGTATACTATATGTCCCCTGGAGGCATTCGTTGCTGGATAAGAGTGGTTTCATGCACATTAATTTTGAGCGAGAACAGCAAAGTGAAGCTGAGCTGTTCTGGCTCAAACAGAACACAAGTAAAACCAATTTTATCCTGTAATGAGTGGCGATGGGGCACATATTATTATATTATTGATCAAGCACGATTAATAGTATATATATGTACTGTATATATATATATATATATATATATTTTTTTTTTAATTGCCCCAGAATGTACCCATTGCCAAGGCATCTGCATGTGAGATACTCCTCGTAGAATAAGAGTGTCTCACACGAAGAGGAAAGGAGCACTCTGATTGGTTGGAGCACTCCTCGATCTATAATAGAACACTTAGAAAAAAAAGTCTGAAGCTATATGTATTTCTTTTATTCAAAGACAAGGCATTTGATATGGTGTAGTGAGACTATTTACAAGCATGCTTGAGCAGCTGGGACTTTCCATACAGATTTATATAATGAGTAAAGATATTATAATAATTCCATCAAGTCTAAAGTTAAACAATCTCTTAAACGGAATACATTTATTTACATACAGGGTAAGGCAGGGTGCCCTCTTTCTTCACTTATTGTTATATCATTGGAATCTTTACTTAATGAAATTAGAGAAAGATAGAAATTTCAGGTGTCAAGATTCAAGAAGTGCAAGTGAAGCTTAAAGCATATGCAAATGTATACTTCTGATATTGACTAACCCTAAACATAGTTTACAAAAAGAAATCATACAAACATTCTCTTCAGTTTCAGGTTGCAAAATCAACAAAGAAAAATCTGAATTAATACCATTTAATCATTCATCTGTAAATGACATACTAGCTGTATTTAAAGCAGTGTATAAACAGAAGGAATGGATTACTTAGGCATACAAAATATGCAATAATTTAGCAGATATGTTCAAAATAATAATATTTCAAACAATATTCCTTTATTGTAAAAGTTAAAATGTAAGCTACAAGGTTGGTAGAAACTGCCCTTATCAATCTAAGGAAAATACAGACTTTAAAAAAGCCCATCCCCTTCCTCTCATAATTATTTCAGGCTCTACTTATTCCTATTCCAGACTATTGGTTCAGAAAAGTTATTATATGCTTTAAAACAGCTGTGCAGTGCTTGGAATAAGCTCTGTCTGTCTAAAGAGGATAGAGGGCTAGCTTGTCCAGACCCCCCCAAAAAATGACATCATATATATAGTTAAAATTATAATGAAGTGGGATGATACATATAGCAATAATAATACTGATATCTTTACAAACTATGAGGCAAATTCACATACAGTAAATCTGTTTCTAATCTCTGGCATGCCTCATCTGCATACATAAACAGTAAGAGTATCTTCTCAACTAATGTTAGTCTAATAGCTAAAACTGCATTAATAAAAACAAGTGGTCAATGATCAGATTTACCACTGAGATTATACAGAACAACCAAAATCATAAAACAAGTAGGAGAACAATTTATTTTCCTACCTGGAATGGTATACATAGATGGTCAGACTTGCTTACAGATAACCATTTCGCCCAATGAGAACCTCATAAAGCACATTACAATTTAAGCCAATCAGGCACATACAAATATTTACAGCTTAAAAGTACTTTCAGTGAAGGTTGTTCTCATTGGCAAAGAGCCCCTAGTATAGATAATCTACAATCTTAACTAATGAAAAATACAAACTTAACAGAGTTGTTCTCATGGTTACACAGAAGCATGTATGTAGACAGCAATAAATTATATAGTGAAATGAGAGAAAATGGTAAAATGAAACAAAAAGAGTAATAATGGAAACATAATGGAACAATATTTTATTTTCAATAAACAAATATAAATCATCCAGAGACAGGACTATACAATATAAAATCATCGACAGAGTTTACAACACACCATCTAAATTATAACAAATGTATTTGATTACATCAGACAATTGCTGGCACTGCAGTGAAGTTGAAGCAGATTTGCGTCGTGTATTTTGGACTGCACATTAGTACAAAAAATGGTGACAGGAAGTTTTTTCAAATATTAGCACAAATACAACACTGTACATATACAGTTTAACTTTATGCACGTGATTTTTGATCAAACTGAATCTTTGTTAGTAGATAAGAAAGAATGTAATGTACTCAGAGGAAGTGCGGGGGCAATGAAAAGAATCATTTAAAAAAATGGGAAAGAATGTCATAGTCATAAATTACTCCATCATTTAGAATGGACACCATTATTCATATCTAGTTTATATGACAGGAATCATTAAAAAAAGATGAGATCTTTTAAAATGATTCATGTCATATAAACTAGATATAATAATTGTGTCCATTCACAAATGATGGTGTTCTGGCATAACACTTGCGCCAAAAGGTGCATAGTAGCAAGTTCTGCCAGGAGTTGCAACGTGCTGGATTCTACAATGTGGCCTGTGACATGCCACAGGCCACTTGCGCCAAAGAGCAGTTATGCCAGCAGTTGTGCCAAAACCCCCTGTGACATGGCACTAGGGGGTTTACGGCAGCAGTTGTGCCCTATTCTAGTAGGGCAGCAACAAATTACCCAATGTCGGGATTCTACAAGAACCCCCACAGAAGAACCATCAACGTAAGTTGCACCAGCATTTCTCTGGCATAACTGTACATATTTCCTCCAGGGGTTTTGTAGACCCGCTGCACCCATTACAGGATGTGCCCCCCATGCCCAGAACACCCCCATTGGCACCTCACAGGGCAGCCCACAACCCCCACAGTTACCTCGATCCCCCATAGTAGAGGTGCCCAGCTGTGCATCTCGCACCCCAGCCCCAGCCCCAGAACCCCAAACCCTAACTGCCCTGTAGGGCAGCACACACACCAACATGCCCCTGAGACCACACCACTATCAGCCCCACTTGCGTATAACTTATATCCCCTCTATCCATGACCCCAACCACTGTTTTACTGCAAATGGTGTAACAGTAAACCCCCAGAGATCCCTTGTAGTCCCTAATGGCCCCCCCCACCGCCGCAGCAGTGCCAGTCCACCTGCACACCCCTCCACCCATCCCCTGCTAGCGACTAGGCACAGCTCCTCTTCATGGCCGCTGACTGGCCTCATGAGCACTTACTGTAGCACTCAGAAATGAATGCTTATTCATTCATTTCTAAGCGTGTCTATACAGTAAGTGCTCATGCAGAGCTCAGTCAGGCCAGGCGGCATGGAGGTGAGAGGTGGCTGTGCCAGTTGCCAGCTGGGGATGGGTGGGGGACTGGCACAGCTGGGTGGGGTGGGGGGGGCCACTAGACTACCAGGGATCTCAGGGTTTAACTTTATACTTGTGTGGCACTATATTGGGTCGGGAATGGATGTGGGGTACACAGCTGCTCTGCGGGGCTTTGGTGGGTACTTACACTTGCTGGAGGGGCAGCGACATATCCCTCAGGTACACCCTTAGGTTGGTGTACCTGTCCGCATGTCGCAAGTTGTGGGACTTAGCCGCCGAGATCCTGCCCCTTATAGAATAGGGTGCAGGGTCCATGTCGCAATGGCATTTGGCGCAGGTCGCCTTTGGCAGTGACTTGCGCCAAGCTTCTAGAATCGGGTCCATAGAGTTCATTATGAGAAGCTGCAGTACAAAGTATCTTTTCATTTCAATTGACCATTATCACATATATAAGGTGCTATGACATATAGTATTGCCTGTGCTGTACCATATCTTCAAAGCTGCTGTTCCCATGTGCAAACTGCATATAGATAGTAATGTAGAAAACAGAAAAATTGCAATTAAGTACTAGCCATAAATAACCCTTACTCTGGTCTTCTGCCACAAAAGACCTGGTGCTTCACGCCTTTCTAGCTTTGTCAGGGACGAGCTTACATAATACTGTGCCATTTACACAGTGGGCCAGACAGAGGTATACACCTTAACTGGCATGGCAGTCTGACATTAATAAATCTTGAAAGTCAGACGCCCTTATAGTACTAACAGCATAACTACACACTAGTGTACGTCAGTACATCAAAACTTAAAATTAAACATATTAGTTATTCTGTGCACATTTCAATGAAACAGACTTTATAGAGTGAAAAGTCCAGAATTAAGTTTTTATGGTTGTGTATCAAAGATATGTCAAAGTGGAAGAGTTCTGGATAATGGAAAACGTTCTATCAAATGTCTCATATGCAAATTTTTACATGCTTGACTTTCACAGGAGCTTCCTGTTAGGAAATATTTTTGCATTAATATTATTATTTCCATTATGTTTCCATTATATTCAAACTGTGTTAAACTCTGTAGAGGAGGTCGCTGGTTCCTTATTTCTGTTCTTATTTCCTTTGGGAATTAAAAGATCTTGTCTGTTTAATCTTTTTTTTTTATTTTGTATGCTTTCCAGGGATCTACTAATGAAGGTTCAGCCCCTGCTCCCTCTGGTCCCCCTACTTGCCCTTGGGACTTACCTCATCCATAAGATTCCCCCTGGCTTGCCTCCCCAGGATTGGGCCACCGCAATAACATGAACCTGCACGATGCTGATAGAAGTTCACCAGCAGGGATTTACCCACCAGCATTGTCTCCCTGGCTTGCCGCCTGGGTGGGGTGTGTATTTGGAGTGGACACAGCAGACGAAGGTACTAGGTCATAAGTAGAGCACCATGGCATGCAAATGGGGCTGGAGGAGTGGGGTATCATAGAGGTGACCACCATTTTTACTGCAGCCCAATGGAAAGCGTTGCATGCAATGATACAGCAACACTGAAGTGTCAGCATCTGGCATGCCTCCCCTCTAGTTTGGTGCTCACTTGCTGCATCCTGCCGGCCTCCACCAAGGCTCAGCCACTTGCCAGGCATGCACCCACCCCCGGAGGAGGAGTGCAGTCCCTTAGATGCTCAATCCTCCTCCCCCCGGCCATCCCTCAGACTCCACAGGTCCATTCCCGAACCTGAGGTGTCGGCATGCAAGCAGACACCTTGCCGCCACTTATCTGTTTAATCCTGTGGCCTTTTTGCATTAGTGGGTGTACCAAGAGAAGCAGTAACCACTAAAGGTTGCAGACAACCAACAGCAGTTAACTCACTGTTAATAGTAAGTAGTGCAAACCCATTATCACTAAAATATTTTATTCTGTATTTACAATTTGTGCAAGTTAGGCACAGTTGCAGCAAACATGAAGATTCTGAAAAAGAAGCTGATGATCTGGAATCGAGATTTAGGGAGAAAGAGTATAAAAAGTCAGGTCCCAAAACATGCCAGAGAAAAGGCCACAGGGTTAAACAGACAAGACCTTTTAATTCCCAAAGGAAATAAGAACACAAATAAGAAACTGGTGACCTTCTATAGAGAGTTTAACACACTTGCAGGCAAATTAGGATCCTTTATCCACAAACAGGGGGTAGATGCAAGCTCACGCTCACACACACTAACAAAAAAGGAAAAAACAACTAAACAGGAAGGAGAGAGCGGGGAGTGGTGCAATACACTGGCTGTGGGGTGGGCAGTCTTTCAGGAAATCGTTCTGAGTGCTACGATGCTGCCTTATTTGCAGGCACCTCTCTGGTCTGAGGGAGGAGGTTGCCCATCCCCAGGCCAACCTGATGAGGATTCTGGAAATCTCTTCCCCCACACAGGGACTACCAGGGTCACTGCTGCTGCCTCAGAGATTGCCAAGAAAGAGGAGCAGTTGGACCATGGTGGGCTCAGGGAGGGTGAGGGTGGTGGATCAGAGGCGCATCCATCCAGTTATACTTCTCCACAATTCAAATGCCATTCTGGTGGAGTGTGGTACCTCTATGGAGGCACCCACAGTGGAGACCAAGGAGGATGCTGGGAACCGCCACAAAGGAGACCCAGAGAAGGGTTGCACGAGACCTCACAGGGAAAGGAAACAACTCCTGGTGGGGAACTCAATCATTAGAAGGGTAGAACTGGGAGTGGATGGGGAGAGGGAAGTAAGGTACCTGCCCGGCGCCATGGCTGGAAGGGACAGGGTGCGAATCCTCAGGATTGCTGGAGGAGCAGCATGGGAGAGGGAGCTGGATGTCATTTTCCACCTAGAGACAAATGATCTGGCTGGGAATAGGATCACAGTAGTGCAGGAGGAGTTTGTAGAGTGGGGAAGGGCATTAGACAAGTAGCATGCATGGTTATCTTCTCAGAGGTGCTGCCTGTCTACAACAGGGGTGAGGCTAGGGTACTCCCACCATGGGATTCAGCAATGGTTGAAAAACTGATGCAGAGCTCAGGGTTTTGGCTTCACTGGGGACTGGAGGTTCATTCAGATGGATGCAGGCCTATACTGGTGAGATGGCCTGCATCTGTCTAGGAGGAACCAGGATCCTAGGTGATAGGTTTAAATGCTTCATTGGCAAGCATTTGAACTAGGGCGAGAGCACTGAAAGAAATATGGAAATCCCACTCCCACACACACACACAAAAAACAGGTAGTTAGTGAGGTAAACACTAAAGTAGAGAAGGTGATAGGGAGCAGGACAGGGTCAATGAAGAAAAAGGCAGACAGTAAGGACAGGGATGGGGGCTAAAAGGTGTAAGGCTATCAAAAAATGGAGGGCGATGAGTACCAATGCACATAGTCTGGGTAACAAGCTCCCTGAACTAGTGGCCTTGATGGAAGAGGGACAACTGAATATCATGGCAGTCACAGGAAAATGGTACGCAGAGAACCATGACTGGAATGTCAGCATACCAGGGTACACAATCTACAGGAGGGACAGGGAGGGTAGAAGAAGAGGAGGAGTTGCTCTCTACGGAAGGGAGGGGATCAAAGCAATGGAACTAAAGTGTAAACAGGGAGGAGAGAAGGCACTGTGGGTCACACAGGAGACAGGAAATGGCACCACAATTCAGGAGTTGCTACAGACCTCTATCTCAGGAGGAGGAAATGGACAAATGATAGAAGGCATCCAAAGAGTGGCAGAAAAAGAGGAGATATGGTTGATGGGGAACCTGAATATGCCAGATGTTAACTGGAGCACCTTTGCTTCTGCCACATCCAAGAGCAGGGTAATTCTCGATGCCCTACAGGGGGCATGCCTCAGACAGCGAGTGTTGGAACCCACTCAGGAGGGAGCAGTCTTAGACCTGGTACTCTCAAATGGGGATGGAGAGAGGATCTTGGATTTAGAAGTGGGTAGCCATCTGAGAACAAGTGACCACCAAACAGTGTGGTTCATGATAAACACAGCCGTAGAGTCAAGTCACACAAAGGTGATGGTATTGGTCTTTAGGTGGGCTGACTTTGGAAAAATGGGGGAGTGCCTCAGAAATGCACTAGCAAACAGGTAAGAAGGTGGGGTGAAGGAACAATGGGGAAAAATCAAAGCTGCCATCACAGAGGCAACAAGTCTTTGTGTGAAGCAAATAAAACAAAATGAAGGAAGAAACCACTACAGTTCTCAAAAGAGGTGGCAGGGAAGGTTAGGGAGAAAAAGATAGCATTCAGGAAGTATAAGCAGGGCCCCTAGTGCTCTGCGGCAGAATTTTCGGATTTCTGCGGCAGGGCTCCTAGGCTTTTGTGGCAGCATTTTCAATTTCTGAGGCATGATTTATTAATGTCTGTGGCAGAATGCAGTCCTACCATTGGCTAAAATATGATGTGATGTCGTAGATGACATCGCCTGACAAGCATAGAGGAAAAGCTTCAGGATAAACAAGATGGATACGGGAGCCTGGCACTATGGAAAAACTGTATATTTTAATGAAAATTCACCAAAAACAATGAATTCTGCGGCACTATATGAATTCTGCGGCATGATGCAAATTCTGTGGAAAATTCCACAACCACAGAATCGCAGAATTCCAGGGGCCTTGAGTATAAGGAAACACAGAAGAAGCAGGAGAGAGAACTGTACCAGTTAAAGCAGAAAGAAGTGGGGAAGGCAGTCAGAATAGCAAAGGCCCAAACTGAGGAGAAGCTAGCCAGCTCAGTTAAGAAGGGGGATAGAACCTTTTAGAGGTACATTAGGGAGTGAAGAAAGACCAAGGGAGGGATAGTGAGGCTTAATAAAGGGGAGGAGGAGTGGGCAGAGGGTGACAGTGACAAAGTAGAGATACTGAACGAATACTTCTGCTCAGTATTCACAAATGAAAAGGAGGGGGAGGTACCTAAACCAAATAATAGAAGCACACTGGATAGGGGGGTCGATACCAGTCCATTCACGGAAGAAAGGGTCCTGAAAGACCTCCTTTGACTGAAGGTGGACAAAGCAATGGGGCCTGGTGGGATTCACCCCAGAATTCTAAAAAGAACTTAGGGGAGAACTAGTGGCACCACTGACTACCCTTTTAACAAATCATGGGATGAGGTGTAGTACCTGAGGACTGGAGGAGGCGGATGTGATTTCCTTCACAAAGTGGGAGCAAGGCAGAGGCAGGAAACTACTGACCTGTTAGTTTGACCTCAGTGGTAGGGACAATTATGGAGTCACTCTGAAAGAAAGAATTGTTGAGTACCTAGAGGCCAGGATGACACAGGACCAAAGACAGCATGGATTCACAGTGGGAAGGTCTGTCAATGAATCTAATAGATTTATTTGACTGGGTGACCAAAGTAGTAGTAGACCAGGAGGGGTTGTGGACATGGCCTACCTAGACTTTAGCAAGGCATTTAACACGGTCCCCACACAAAACATTAAAATACAAGTTAGCCAGCCTGGGAGTGGCTCCAGGTGGTAACCTGGGTAAATAATTGGCTGGACAACAGGACACAGAGGATAATAGTAAACAGAGTCCACTCTGAAGAAAGTGGGGATACTAGCGGAGGTACTGTAGGGTTCAGTATTGGGACAGGTCCTCTTTAATGTCTTTAGAGGTGACATTGCAGAGGGACTGAAGGAACGTATGCCTCTTTGCAGACAACACAAAGATCTGCAACAGAGGTTGATACACAAGGGGTGGAAAGGATGAGTAGGGACTTGCGGAGGTTGGAGGAATGGTCAAAAGTATGGCAGCTTATATTCAATGCAAAGAAGTGCAAAGTAATGCACCTGGGAAACAAAAACCCAAGGGAAGAGTACACAATGGGGGAGGAGAGGTATTAATGACAACAAAAATGGAAAGGGACCTGGGGGTAGTCATATCAGATGACCTAAAGATAGGCAAGCAATGTGAGAAGGCAGTAAGGAGGGCTGGGTGGATACTGGGATGCGTAGGGAGAGGCATCACCAGTATAAAACAGCAAGTTGGACTTCCGGTGATGTCACGGTAATGGTGGTATAGTGAAAGAGGAGCTCCGTCTACCCTAGCACAAATCAACGAATATCCTCCTACTTAAACTTGTCTAAAGACAACAGAAGCAATCTGTCTTGAATTGCAGATGTCGGGGAAGCAGAAACGAGCAATAAATATCAAATCAGTGCCACTAGGAAAGCGAAAACAGCTTGCGATTGATACCAGCATGGAAGGCTTTGTGGCCTCGAGCTACGCTCCCCGTCCGAATCCTTGGTCACCTGGGAAGGTGACGAAGTAACTTTGCGGGCTCCGATCGAAACTACTGCAGAAAATACTGAAATCTGTGCAAAAACTGAAACATCAATAGCAGATCTCTAAAGGATGTGAAAAATATAAATAAAAGAATTGATGGTACATACAAAAAGTGGCGTAGATAGCAGGACATCAGGACACTACTAATCGGGTGCTGCTCTACCTTCTAAACAGGGACTGCATAAATCATGCATGGCTCGAAGATGCCGAAAACAGGGCCAGAAGAAATAATTTGTGGATCTACAGTGTGAAGGAGGGAGAAGAGGAGGGATACCCATCCACAGCTGGTTTTATCCAGCACTTGCTACGATCCACACTATCCTTAGCTGCTGATATCTCCCTGGTAATAGAAAGGGCACACCACTCCTTGGGGCTGTGGTCTACTAGCACAGATCCGCACCCTCGATCATGTATTGTGAGAATGTTAAACTTCCAGGATAAAGAGTACGTCTTAGCTGAGGCGCAGAGACACCACAATCTTAGGTATGCTGGCAATACAGTGTTTTTTGACCATGACTCCTCGACTGAATTGCAGACAAAAAGAAATCAGGTCTGTGCAGTAATCAGAGAATGGAAGGAGAAAAGGCGACCAAAGGCACAACTGAACTTTCCGGCTAAGCTGAAAGTATATTTGGATACTGACATTAAAATTTTTAATACCCTGGCAGAAGCAGCAGGCTTCCTGAAGGAGAACCAGATCAGTATTCCAAACTTAGAAGTGGAAACGCTTGAAGAGAAATTAATTTCAGGAGCTTGGAACTTGGTTGCTAGATGGAAGAAAAGAGGTTTCTCAGGGTCCCTACCCAAGCATCACGTACCTGATTTGACTAAGCTGGTGGAGAGCGCTGAAGCACAGTAATCTAGCAGTGAAGAAGGAAATCACTCCAGTAAAGTGGTGAAATGAAAAAGAACTGCTGGGGACAGTTGGATTTACTTTAGTGCTGGGAGTAGAAACTCCATTGTAGGTACACTTTTAGTGTCACTTCCTTGCAGAAAGCAGCCTGAAATACAATGACTTGGGGATAATATTACAGACTCTACAGTAACTTGCTATGGCAAATGTATAAATTTGAAGGGAAGGGAGGCTACACAAAGAAATAGAGTGCTTTATGGGGATATGATAAGAGGTTTCTGTTAAAGGAGGGCGGGACATTCATCTGACTTCCTCCCACCTGAGTTCTACAACTTAGATGATAGAATATGATACTGGCAGTCTGTAAAGGCTACAGTAATGCTAGGGAAGGAGGGGAGGGTAAAAGCCACTAAAGAAATTCCTGTGCGTATACCCCCACTGAAGTTTATTTAAAGGGGAAGGCCATGACGACTTCAGCACAGGAGTGAAAACATCTTCCTTTTTTAATTTTTATTTGCTGTTTTCAATTTTACAATCATATAGTGTACATTCTTGGCAAGAGGCAAGGGAGGCGCACAGAGGGTAATAGATAGATCATCCCGTTCGTGGGTTAAGGATATCAACCCACTTGTTAAGATTTTATTTCACCTAGGAAGTGAACTGAAAGAGACTTATGAATCTCAGAATGCATAAATGTGTCAACTTGAACTAGAAAAGCTTAAGGTGTTTCAGTTATACATTTATGATGATGAACACAGTTTATGGTTTGTGAACATGTTGAAAGAATTTGGTCTGCTGAAGTTAATAAGAAGGAAATAATTTGATTTCTCATAGTACCAGATAAAAGTGAGAGATGGCCTAGGAAGTTAATTTCCAGATTTAACAATGGCTAATTTCCAGATTATATATTATAATACTGTATAAAGGGTAGCCACTCCCTGGTTAAACAAACTAAAATTCTGTCAGAGTTTAAAAAAAAATTGTGACGTGGCCTACATACAGGAAACACATTTATCATACTAAGAGCATCTTAAACTTCACAAGGGTTGAGTGCAGCAAGTTTTTGTTTCATCTAGGCCGGGGAGGGGGGCACAGCAGGAGTGACAATCCTTATCAAACAGGGATGCGCTTGTGTGGCAGAACAGGTTGACTGAGATGAAGCAGGTCGATACATCAGAGTATCAGGTAGATGGTTTGGGGAACAAGTACATCTAATAAACATATATTCCCCTAATAAAGGAGCAGGGCAATTCTTTAAAAACGATTTGGGAAAATAATGAATCTACCGGTGGTCAAGTGTTTCTGGGAGAAGATTTCAATTGCATTTTGGATCTGAAGTGGTACAGATCTTCACAGCGCCCTATGACAAATAAACTATCCACAAAAATACTGAACTCCCTAATCACAGAATCAGGTTTGGTGGAGGTGTGGAGAGAGCATCATCCAAGGGAAAAAAATTATACTTATTATTCCCCTGCCCAGAAATTGTACTCCAGGATAGATTTTTTTCTCACTCAGAAAGCACTTCTCCACAGGGTTGTGAAATCAAATATTCTTAACATTACCAACTCAGATCATGCACCAATATCGATTCAGTTCAGCCCACAAACAGATCAAAGAACACTGTAGAGGTTGAATGTATCGTTATTGGCTGATAAGCAGTTGGTGACACAGCTCTCTGAGAGAATGAAAGAGTTATATTATTCAGAATTAAACAGTGAGTGCGCACCACATGTGAGATGGGATACCATAAAATCAGTTCTAGAGAGGGAATTGATTACTGTAGCAGTGGGGAAAAAGAAGGTAGCACAATTAACCTATAAGAGACTATTACAGGAAACTAGCGAATTGGAGAACCAACATAAAAAAGACCCTAAAATGAGAAATTGTTAAAGCAATGGTTAAAAGTAAAGAGAAGCTCAATCACTTAGAAGAAAGGAAAGCTGAAGGCCTCTTAGATTTCTCCAGTTATAAATATTGTGATATAGGGGTACAGCTACAAAATTATTAGCTCTCAGACTGAGAAAAGTATAGCAGATAGAACAGTGAAGGGATAATAGATGAGAAAGATCAAGCAATAAGAGAATCAGCGAGAAGTTATAGCTGAGAGCTTTCGGTCATGCTTTCGAACTATACACTGAAAAGCAGAGATTCACAAAAGTACATCAAGAAACAAAGGTCTTTTTAGGAAAATAACCCTTCTGAGACTAGATCAAGAAGCTAAGGAATTTCAGGGAGCCAGATCTTACAGCAAGAGGTAACAGGAGCGATAAAAGATTTTCAGAAAGGAAATCACCAGGTCCTGACCGATATAACAGTGAATTTTATAGTACATTGCTAAGACAGTGGTGCCCATATTAACAGATGTATTTAACAGCTGCCTGGAAGAAGATAGGTTCCCAGTACCTGGCATGATGCAATTATTTCAGTCATACCAAAGGAGGTAAAGCCCGGACAAATGTGCATCGTACTCACCCATTTCCTATCAAATCAGGACTTAAAAATACTTACAAAAAGTTTTGGCAAATGGTAACAGATCTATCTCCCAGAATTAATACACATTGACCAGACTGGTTTTATTCCAGGGTGTCATCTTACAGATAATATTTCTAGGTTTCTGAACATTTTGTCTAGTGGAGCCCATTCGGTGTCACCCCAATTAGCCCTGTTCCTAGACACTGAAAAAGTATTAGATTGTTTGAATTGGACATACTTGCTACAGGTTTTGGGGAAATGGGGTTGGAGAGGGTTTTATTAAATAGGTTAAATTAATCTATAGTCAACTGGTGGCAGAGGGGATTGTGGGGTCCTTCCTGAGTCGTGCGGAGCACTCCTACTGTCTAAGCAGAGTCTGAGCCAGTTGTAGTGGAGGAGGTGGTGACTATGATCTTGATGCTATGGCCAACAGTGTTATCTGGATCCAGGCCCTACCTGCCTTTTGGTGGAGTGTTTGGACCAAACTGGCCCTGTGGTTGCTGAGATTGTCTGGAGTTCTCTGAGCAACAGGGTTTTCCCGGCGTCCTTGAAAGAGGCGTTGGTCAGGCCCTTGCTGAAACAATCCTCATTGGATCAGGAACGTCTCTGTAACTACAGACCAGTCTCAAACATCACAATTTTACGAAAGATTACGGAGAAGGTGGTGGCCATTCAGCTCAAGGCACATCTTGCCTCCTCGTCCACTTATGAGATACTCTATTCTGGGTTCCGGACTAGACATAGTACAGAGACTGCCCTCGTGAAGGTGCTTAATGATCTTCTGATGGCAAGGGACAGGAGACAGCATACCATCTTAGTGCTCCTGGACCAGTCGGGAGCATTTAACACTGTGGATCACGAGGTGCTACTTGACCGCCTATGGTACTGGTGTGGCCTGTCAGGAATGGTCATCAACTGGTTCAGGTCATACTGGACAGGCTGGGTGCAGAGGGTGACGATGGGACTTGCCACGTCTAGCTCAAAACCTCTGTCTTGTGGTGTGCCGCAGGGTTCGTTCTTGTCACCCTTGCTGTTCAGAGTACATGCTGCCATTTGGAGATATCAGGCGGTACGGGCTGCGTTTGTACTGTAATGCAGAGGATACCCAGCTGTACTTGCCCTGGCATCTTTCGTATTTAACAACTGCCCAGAGGAAATCCAGAGCTGGATGTCTCAAAACTGGCTTGGACTTAGCCCAGACAAAACTGAGGTACTAGTGGTGTATCCAGGTGGTGGTGGGATTCCTCTTACCCCATCTACACAAGCGAAGGATCTGGGCGTGATCCTAGACAGCCTGAGGCTTGATCAGGTGTCTGCCGTTGTCAAAACTGGATACTATCATCTGAGGAACATTGCCCAAATCCAGACCCTGATTCCATCCGAGGACTTGCCCACGCTGGAACATGCATTTGTCATGTCAAGGTTGGTATACTGCAATGCCCTATACCTTGGGCTATCTGAAGGCAAGCTTCCCGGGCTCCAGCTGCTGCAGAATGTGGCAGCAAGATTATCGGGGGTAGAAAGAAACAAAGCTATTACTCCAGTCTTCCACGACCTGCACAGACTGCCAGTCAAGTGGAAGATGGTCTTCAAGGTAGGGTTCCTTACATACACAGTCCTGCATAATCGGGGACCAGTTTATCTGCAAGATCTCCTCGTGCCCCACTGGCCGATCCGGTATCTCCATTCTGCCAAGGGTGGACTCCTGGAGGTTCCCAGGGTTAGGCTGCAGCATTCTGGGGACTGTGCGTTCTCTGCTGCCGTATCTATCCTGTGGGACTCATTACCTAAGTATTTACAGGGGGCACCCTCGGTAGACTCTTTCAAAACAGGTCTCAAAACACTCCTTTTTCAACAGGCATTTTGCCCATAATTAGTTATATTAGGGGTACTGGGTATAGAGGGAGGAAAGCGCAAGAAGAAGGACCAGTTGGGAGGAATGGGCAAGGAGAAGGACCAGAAGTACAAGGAGGATACAGTAAAAGGAGCTGAGGGTTTAGCCACGGAGCATGACAGGCAAGGAGGGGCTGAACAGAGATGGGAAGGAAGGAAGGGAGGGAGGGAGGATGAGCAGGCTGGTTTAGCAGATGGTGGGGAAGCACCAGTCGCGAGCAACAGCAGTGGGAATGTGAGGCTGAGAGGATGCTAGGAGGGACGAGAAGCATGGGATTGGAGGTGAGGGGTGGCCAGGGTAAATAAGGAGGGGACGCAGGTGGCACCCAGATAGGGGAGGAGCAATGAGCCGACTGGGGAGGGGCCGGCAGTAAGGATGAGGGACATGGAAGGGGAGAATGGAGGAAAAGGGGTGGCCAGAGTGCTCATGCTGGGTGATTCCATGATCCGGGGATCAAATGGGATAGGGAGGAAAAAGCCTGCCCGGTTAGAACAAAATGCTTCCCTGGACTAACAGTGCACAGGGCCAAGCATAAGGTGCATCAGCTGGCAAAAGATTATGGAGGTTCCCCAGATATACTGGTCCACCTGGGTACCAATGACATTGACGGAAATAGTGAGCTAGAGATACAGGCAAGGTTCAGGGAGCTTGCCAGGGTCTGTCATGATATAGGATATGTAGTTTCCTTGTCAGAAATCCTGCCGGTGCCAAGGGCTAGTGGGGAACACAAGAGGAAGATTAGGGTGATAAACCAGTGGCTCAGGGAGTGGTGTGTGGGGCCAGAGGGTACAGGCTGATGGGGGATTGGGGGAGAGAGGAGACCTGGGAGGATAAGGCGCTGTATGCTAGAGACAGGCTCCATCTCAATTCAGAGGGAAGGAAATCCTAAGTTGAAAATAGAGGGGTTCATTGGTGAAAGGTGGGGTTTAATCTTGTGATGGGGAGGGATGGGAGAAAAGGCTGGTGGGGGTGTCCAATAAAGGAGGGACTCTGTCTCCACCCCTGGGGAGCTGGAGGAATGCAGGAAAAGGCCGACTGGTAAGGTGCAGACCAGGGGAAGACAGAATCCCCACGGGAACACGAGCAGGGGAAATGGAAGTATAGGGAAAGGGTGGAAGGTAGTCCTGCTAAATGCCAGGAGCTTGGGCAATAAAATGCCTGAGCTCCAGGTGATGCTCACTGACGGAGAGGTGGATGTGGCACTGAGATCTGAGCCACCGCAGAGCACGCCTGGGACCTGAACCTGGAGGATTACACTATGTTCAGGAAGGACGGGGTGGGGGAAGGGAAGGGAAGAGGGGTAGCAACAATCATCAAAACTGCATTGCCATAGGAGGAGTGGAGGAGGTGGAGGAAACTGTAGGGGCGATTTGGGTCACCTTGATTGGGGGGGGGGGAGAGGGCAAGAGAGTTAAAACAGGAGTGGTGTATAGACCCCCTGCGCTAGCGGAGGAGCTGGAGGAGAGTCTGGTGGCAGATATTGGGAGACACTGCAGATTGGGAAGGGAAAGGGTGGTGGAGTTGGGGGACTTAAACATGCCAGGAACAGACTGGGAGACTATGACATCCTCGGTGGCCAAGGAACAGAGGTTGTTGAATATCTTTCAGGACGTGTTCGTAACTCCAGCAGGTGGGGAACCGACCAGGAGGAATGGATACTGGATGTGGTACTGGCAGACAGTGACAGACTGGGGCCTGGAGGTAAGGGACCCGCTGGGAGGCCGACCATGCCACGGTCTGGTTCTGCCTGAATCTAGGAGGGGTAGAAGGCTGCACAAAGACGGAGGCAACTGACTTTAGAGGGGTGGATTTCAAGGAAATGGGAAGGATCCTTAAGGAGCACTTGGATGGGATTGGGCCAGACATGGATGCTGACAGTATGTCGGAAATTATCAGGAAGGGGGTGCAGGATGCTACCAGCACCTGCGTAAGAGTAAGATGAAAATGCGGTAGGGCCCGAAAACCCTGCTGGTGGACCAGGGAGGTTCAGGAGGTGGTGAGGGGAAAGAAGGTGGCCTATAGGCAATTCAAGTGCTCAAGCAGTGAAAGGGACCAAGGAGAGTACAAGTTGATGGCCAGAAGGGCCACTAGGGTGGTGAGGGCGGAAAAGGCAAGGAAGGAGCAGAACCTGGCCAGGGAAATTAGGAGAGGGAACAAGGTGTTATTTAGATACATTGGGGAAAAATGAAAGGTGAAGGAGCAGATTAGCAGGATTAAAACAGGGAAGGGATGGGCACAAGACCTGGGGGAGCAGGCTGAGGTACTAAATGAGTACTTCACCTCAGTTTACCAAGGAAAATTGGGAGGGCTGCATCATACGTGGGAGGAGACTCTGAAAATGACCGGGGAGACCCTTGCCGATCGGCGGGTCGAAAGGCAACGCAGGGGGACGAGGTGGCGGAGGTGGAAATCGACAGAGAGAGTGGGGGAAGCCCTCAGGTCCCTTAAGACTGAGAAGGCACCAGGGCCAGATAAATTACATCCCAGAGTGCTGAAGGAACTGGCAGATGTCCTGGCGGAGCTCTTCAGCATCTCTCTGAGGTGCCCCAGGACTGGAAGGTGGCACATATAGTGCCTGTCCACAAGGGGGGAATCAAAGGAGGTGGCAGGGAACTACAGGCCCATCAGCCTGACATTGGTGGTGGGCAAGGTGATGGAGGGCATTGTCAAGGAGAGACTGGGGGAGACCTGGAAAAGTTGGGGTGCCTGGACAATAGACAGCATGGATTCATCCCAGGGAAATCGTTTCAGACAAACCTTGTGGAGTTCTATGACTGGGTGACAAGTGCCTTGGGCCTGGGTAGACCAGTGGACGTCCTTCCTGACTTCAGCAAGGCGTTTGACTCTGTTTCTCACGGGGGCCTGTTGGATAAGCTGGGAGAAATGGGGGTTGGGAACCAGATGATCAGATGGATAGGCAATTGGCTCCAGGACTGGACCCAGAGGGTCATGGTTGGCGGGATAGTCTCATCCCCAAGTAGGGTCATTAGTGGAGTCCCTCAGGGATCGGTTCTTGGGCCTCTCCTGTTCAACGCCTACGTCTCTGACATAAGGAAGGGCATCAGGAGTAAGATAAGTCTCTTTGCGGATGACTCAAAACTGGGGGCGGTGGTGGATGGGGAGGAGGGGAAGGTGGCCCTACAGGTGGACCTGGAGGCTCTGGAAAGGTGGTCTAAAAAGTGGAAGCTGAGGTTCAATGCAGGGAAATGCAAGGTACTGCACCTGGGAGCCAGAAACCCAGGCCAAGTGTACACCCTGGTGGGGGAAATGCTACAAGTCTTGATGGCTGAGAGGGACCTGGGGGTGGTGGTGGATGTCAAGATGAACAACTCTTGAGACTTGTAGGAGGGCAGCGGAAAAGGCCAACAGGATGCTTGGATGCATCGCTGGGGGGATCACCTCCAGAAGGAGGGAAATGATACTCCCACTGTATAACTGCTTGGTGAGGCCGCACCTCGAGTACTGCGTGCAGTTTTGGAGGCCACATTTAAATGGGGACATTGAACTCCTGGAGAGGGTCCAGAGGAGGATAACCAAAATTATTTGGGGCTTGGGGATAGGACCTATGGGAGAGGCTCAAGAGCTAAATATGTACACATTGGAAGAGAGAAGGGACCGGGGGAGGAGACATGATAGAGGTCTTCAGGTACATGAAGGGGTAAACAGGGAAGCAGCAGTCAGTGTGCTCAAGGAAGCGGGGAGGGGCAACTAGAGGCATGGGTGGAAGCTGGGGGAAGAAATGAGGAGGTGCTACTTCACTAGAGGTGGTGAAGCCATGGAATGCGCTGCCCAGGGAGCTGGTGGAGGGGTTCAAGAGGAGTTGGGACAGGTACAGGGGAAGGGTTCTGGAAGCAAAAACCAGTGCAGCGAGAATATCCAAGACTGGAAAGGGAGAAGCCAGAGAGGGAGAGGGGGCAGCAAGGTCAGCTCCCAGGGTGGGGGCTGACCAAACGAGCAGACACGAAATACCGTTAGACCTATTCTGCTGGCATTTTAGTATGTTAGATGAGTTTTAGAAGTGTTCCTATTTCTTGCCGATTTTGGAAACTGAATTTGAATTTTCATTATTATAATTGTATTTTTATCGATTGAGTTTTTAAATATACAGCGCTCTGAATCTCCACAGAGGAGTGCTTCATAAATAAAGCATCTATCTATATCTATCTTGTGAGTTCCAGAGGGAAGGGAGATGACAGTAGAAAGCTACCTGCCCTGAACGTCTCATCTGAAACCTGGCCCATGGGTCCACAGCTGTGGAAGCAGCCATGTTGTCCTCTAGTTACAGAAAACCCCTTGCCTTGGCTGGCTCACTGTGCAGGATTTTGCTATGACAATCAGAGTTGCTACCCTCCCCTGAGAGAGGAAAGCTTTCCACTGCAGGGTATCTATTTCAGCACCTGTTAAGTCTAGTACCTGAACAGGTTCTCTTTGGGACTTATACAGATTTATCAGGAACTCCAGTTTTTCTAGGGTGTTAACCTTCTAGATAAAGCTGCTTGTCTCCTGTTCTTTTTCTCCTCAGAAACTAGCCAGTCATCCAGGTAGAGAAAAAAAACACCACATCTTACTTTCTTGGGTGTGCTGCCACCACAGATAAATTACTTTGTGAAGACCCTTTGTACCGAAGTGAGGCAGAAGGGAAGGGCTACAAACTGGTACTGGCACAGGCTCCTAGCTTGAACCAGAGGTATTTTCTGGGGATAGGTCTGACTGGAATGTGAAAGTAGGGTCTTTCAGATCCAGTGATGCTGACAAAAGCCCTGACTGTAAGGCAAGGGTCACTGTGCCCAGTGTGATCAGCTCGCACATCTCTTTGATTTGTTTGGATATCAGAGGTCGAAAATGGGTTGTCACTCCCCTTTGTTTGGATATCAGAGGTCGAAAATTGGTTGCCACTCCCCACTGTTCTTGTGGGCCAAGAACCACCCGGATAACAGGCCCCTGACATGCTGGGAGGCAAGGGACCCCCCCCCCTTTTTTTTTTTTTTTTTAATATAAAAATATGTTCATTATATTTTTTTTAAACAATAAACTACAACAAGACATCACTACAGAAACTTAATCTAGAATGTCAACTAATACAGAATCTCTATTATAAATCAATATTGCAACATTTTCTATGTTCAGGCAAGGCTAAGAAAGCAGAGATACTTTTAAGGTACAAACTCAGGGTACATTTGCTTGATAAGATATTATCAGTCGCCATAATTTGAATTTTGGGGAGAGTGTTATATTTCGGCCAAAACACACACACACTTATTTTAATACATAAGTTAGGGTTCTCACTACAGCAACAAAAGCAGGGAAATTTGGTGTTAGGGTTTCCAGCCCCAACATCCCACCCTGCACACACAGACAGGCATCGGAGGTGTGCCTTGAAGTAGTCTGCCCCAACATTCACTCCATTCCATAATTAAAGAAGCTGAAACTGGCATAGCATAGGAGAATATATTTTTTAAGATCTTGGATTACATACAACCTTTGGGCTTAAAGCTCATTTACAGAGGTTCCATGTCAAGAAAAAAAATATACAAACAATGGTAACTAGACAGAATTACAATAAAAGATAATCAAACACATGCCAACGACTTGTAATCAGGTGGATACTGGTTGTATAACAAAAAAAAAAATAGATGAGCAAAGGGACCATTAAGGCAAGACGTTACTAAACTAGGAACAAGTGAGGACAGTGCAGAAGGTAAAATGTGACTTATAGATAGAGAACGTTTTCTGGGGGGTAGTAGTGGAAGAGGGGTTAGCGGGGACTGTGGAAAGAACACTAGATGGTAGTCCGAGAGGGTTGGGAGAAGCAGGGTAAAAAGCAAACGCTCAATTAGACGGGGTAAGCAGCAGAGTCAAGGGTTGATAGGAGTGCTATGATCAAAGGGACAGAAAGCCGATTCGTGGAGAATAGGTCATTTGAAGCAGGTACACTTCATGTGCAATGTGAGGTGATTGCAGAAACAGGATTTAAAAGGACCAATTTTTGGTTCAGCGAGTAGATCAGTTGGGAGGGAGTTAAACCAGAGCAGGGCATGGTAGCCAAAGGATCTCTGGCCTTGAGTGGTATTGCAGAAAGGGACCTTAAGTGAGTTGTTTGATGCTCTGGTCAACCTTACTGTTTCAGCTGGGCAGAGCAAAGAATGTACTCGGGGTGGCAACAGGCCCATGATAGCTTTTTTTTTTTTTACCAAGAAACTTGGTAATGAATTCTAATATCCAGATCTAGCCAGTTCGAACGAGTATAGAGGCAATAGGTGCGAGTCAGGTGTGGGGCGTTCAGGACTAGACTGCAGGCTTTAGGCATTGGGGCCAATGACCCCAAGGCACATCTCAGACATCTGTCAACGCCTGCAGGGTGGGGTGTTAGGGCTGGAAAACCTAACACCATTTTACCCTGCTTTTGTCACTGTAGTGAAAACTCTTAAGTGATGCATTAACAAAAATTTTTGCAATGAATTTCCTTACTTTTTCCAGATAGTATAATCATATCCTTATATGTCTGTAGGACTGCAGGGCCCTCCAGGCCCTGCGTTCCAATCCCTCCACAGATGCACATATGTATGTAGGTGTGGAAGCACAGGGCCCTGCGCTTCCATGCATAGAATAACAGTGGCCAAATTGTCAGCATAGCCATCTTATTACCTCACGTACCCCAGTACAGAAAAACTATCAAATCTAAGCCAAAAATGTAATTATGCGCAACTGCAATTCTGTACCACAGAATTAAAAGCACATTTTAGGCAGGATTTGAAAAAATGACAACTGTGATATGAGGTAGGCGAATAAGAAGGCTATGTTGAAAATCTGGGGTCAAAATATTTAAAATTTCTGAAGTTACAGGTGGGTGTACTGAAATTGTAACGAATGGTCACAACTTTAAAATATTTTTCATATTCTGACTCCAAATTTTGAACAGCCTTTGTATGACCCCACCTCATAAATACCATAGGTGAAAAGTTACAAATCCATGCCAAAATGCCATTCTGCGCCACAGGTGCGAACACAAGTTTTGGGCAGGATGTGAAAAATGACAGCAGTACTGTTCCTGAGTTGGTGTGAAGAAATGGCTATGTTGAAAATCTGGACTCAAATACTGGAAATGACCAAAGTTACACACGTACGTAGAAACATTTCAACGAACGCTCATAACTTAGCAATTTTTTTTAGCAACTTTTTCACCAAATTTTCAAAATGGCCTTTTCGCGACCCCCACAGCAGGAACACGGTCAGTGAAAATGTTATTTGTCCCGAAGGTGATTTCCTAAGCTATCACAAATCTCCTTCCAGGCCAGAGCTAACGGAAATGACAGTCACAGTGTTCATGGGGGCAGCCCTTGTTGAGAATTTGGTGAAAAAATTCCTAAAAATGCTGCTACAATAAAGTTCAAAACACCACTGAAAAATTATACTGCACTTGTGTCGATTCCTCAGTTCGTGGTTCAGCTTTGAAGAGTGCAGGCATGTCTCAGTCCACAGAAGGACCGCCGCTGACCTCCGGTAGTGTAGAGGGGTAAGGTGCGTGTGTGTGTGTGTGTGGGGGGCCCCAGTGGAGGGTCAGAATGGGGGAAGGGATGGTGGGGACCTTTTTTTGTTGTTGTTAGAAAAGAAGTTGGGACAATCTTCTTTACTGATAAAAACGAAATACTTTTTGGGGGGGGGCTTACAGTGCCAACATGGGGATTGGGCCCTCCGATATCAGCAAATTACACAAGGAACTAACACTAGGGTGGGATTCCATAAATAAATACACGCATAATAAAGAAAACAAATGGAAATCAGAAGGTGGGTGGTGCCACCAAACATCAAGGAAAAGGCTACCCACATTATTTGCACATACAGTGTCATAGGCAGTGACTATATATTTTCACACAGCACTTCTGGGGGGCCTCTACACACCGGGGAAACAGCGGCTCACAGAGGACACTGCAACCAGCAGCTTAAGTTCTAGCTGCAGCTGTCAAGAAAGTCCCATAGTTCTCATATACAGAACGCAGGTGAAGGGGTCCTCTTGCTAGCTAAGCACCAGAGATTTCGGGTGGCCAGAAAAGGTGTTTCTTGGTAAGATGAAAAGAAACAAACATCAAAATGTAGCTAAACAGCTCCCATTTAGCCAAGTTCTGATTCATTTTAAATCAGTTTTCTTTACTTTCATTGTCTCACTAACTGAAAAACAAGAAGGCAGATACAGAAGCCCTCTGCGAAAACCCTGTGACCCTGTGTGCACAAATATTAGCTCCTGCGACAATATAAGTACTTTTGTGCCAGACATCTATTTTTCCCCATAGGGAATAAACTGAAATTTAAACACCTGTAAATTTTCTTCCTCAGACAGCTGGTTTCCAGGCTTCCTTACACGTGGGCTGTACCTCCTGATGCAGATAGGAAGGCAGGAACATGATCTCTGCAGCTGGAGATATCCAGCCCTCCACTTCCTGTTTCCATCAGTCCTTCCGAAAGCAGTCCAAATGTGGCACTACTACATGGACTTGGAAACGAAAACAAGAAAGTTAAGGCATACATGGCCAAATATGTACATTCTAGGAGGGAAGCAGAGGCCCGGAGATCAGTTGTCTGAGAAAGAAAATTTACAGTTGTTTAAATTTCCAATTCTCTCTCCTAAGCTGGTCTCCGGGCTTCCTTACACATGGGATATACAAAAGTAGTACATCCCCAGATATTACGAGTGAGAATAATGTCAAGTCCCCTTAAGGGCCCACCACCACTTGAAGCACTCGGCGACCAAGGGATGCCTCTGCCGAGGACATCACAACCAGCTTGTAAAATCTGTAAATGTGGAACTGATGACCATGTGGCCACTCTGCATAGATATGCTGGAAATGCTTCTCCGACGTCTGCCCATGAGGTGGCCGTAGCTCTGGTGGAATGAGCTCACTGGGCAAGGCAAAGTTACTCCGGCCTGATCATAAGCCGTGGTGATGACAGAACAGATACATCTGGCTATAGTGTCTTTCAAAGCCTTTTTACCCATATTTTTACCTGTAGCTGGAATAAACAAACTTTAAGTTTTGCAAATAGAATCTGTTCTTTTAATACACTTTCATCGCTCTTCTCAGATCTAGTGTGTGAAATTTCCTTTCCTTTTCAGGTGTGGGTAGAAGGAAGGCAGAATCAACTCTTGGTTGCAACAGAAGGGAGACTAACTTTTGGCAAAAAAACCTGGATCTGTTCTGAGTACCACAGAGTCCTGATGAAAAACAGTGTACGGCTCTTTGGTGGACAATGCTCCTAGTGTGCAGATTCTCCTGGTTGAAGTAACAGCTACGAGAAAAGGTGACCTTCATTTTGAGATGCATGAGGGATGTCTCCTTGAGAGGCACTAGAGGAGCCTTGGTCACAGCCTTGAGAACCAGATCAAGGTGATACCGTGGCTTGACTGGAGGACGTTTTAATGTTGCTGCCCTCAGAAACCTCCAGACATGTGGACGAGAGCCCAACAATTTCTCTGAATCCACCAACAAGAGCATCACCAGAGTGGAAAACTGAACTCATAAGGTGGCTGGTTGCAGTCCTTTGCCAAACCCATCTTCAAGGAACTGCAGTAGTACAGGCATATTGGATAGTTCTGTATGTGTTTGGATTGAAGCCAGAATAAGAATTTCCTCCAGATTCTATAATACACTTTAAAGAAGAGGGGCGACATGAGTTCACCATCATTGTAATAACAGGAGCTGTGTAGCCTAGCTTCTTGAAAGTTTCCCGCTCAATCTCCAGGCCAAGAGGGACAGGTTGTCCAAACTGGGATGCAGAACTGGACCTTGATGGGAGAAGGTCCAGGCTGATCTTGAAGGTTAGAGGTGGTCCCCTTGACAGATGAATGAGAAGCAGGAACCATGGGCGACAAAGCCGTAGGTTACAGACTAGAATAGTTTCTGCCCTGTCCACAGCCACTTTGTGGAGAACTCTGGATAGAAGCAGCCCCCCCCCCCCATGCTGCACTGCAGTCTCAGTATTGGGATATTAACCAAGTGCCTGGTGTGGGATAGAACCACAGCCTTCTCATCTCCCAGCCTCAGAGGCAAGTGTGCTACCTGCTGAGCCACTGACACTGCCCTTGTGACCCTTCCTGACATTTGTCCTCAGAGACCACCACTGCAGGGAGGTTTTTATCTGTCCCAATTAGCTGCATGAAGATTAAGCAGGCAGCTGAGGAGCTGTGTGAAACTTCTTGATGAGCTTCAACAGATTCCTGAATTTAGTTTCCAGGGGGAAGACCTTGTTGGCTTGTGTCATGAAGTCTGTCCCAGGTGGTTCAAGGTCTGGCTTTGGAGATAGGGAACTCTCTCCAGTTGATGACCAATCTGTGCGCCATACCCACTCCCCCGAAACAACCTGAAGGAATGCAAACAGTAGGCTCAGATTCCTTTTTCTTTCCCCCTCTAGTATCAAGTTTCACTAGAGTACGAAAGCAAATATCCCCAACTGTGAGCACTCGAAAGCACCTAGGGGGAGAGGGAGAGAGAGAGAGAAAACCACAACACATACGTGTGTCACCAGAGAAACACCACCAAACTAGATGGTAGGAAGACACAGGGAATGCCCTAAAAGTTAGACCTAACAGTAACTCCCCAGAATAGGTACTTACCTGAAGCACCATGATAGGAAACACCCTTAAGACTAGCGTGGCAGACATGGCCTCTAATCCAAGCACAAACATGTAGTGAAAATAGGAAAACAGGTTAACCAATTTGAAAGCCACAGTTTAACAGGCACAATTTTAAATTTAAAGGGTGCTCCGTGTCACCAGGCAGCCCCAACCTGCTATGCAGAATGGTAGCCCTAGGTAAACACTGAAAGAAAGATTTTCTTCAGAGAAATTTTATACTACTTCCCCTTCAACGGCACAGCAAACACTGGAGGGTTGCTACTGTCCAGAATGTTCATGTGTCTAGGATTCTATAGCCGATTACAGCCTTAGGCTGTGCCATTTTCCCTAAAGTAGATGCACATTACCCATTTGTTCCAAATACCCCCCAACAATGTGAGCGCTACAGAAAATGGCTTACAGTGTTTATAACTGTGCCAAGGCACTCCCAGGGGGTGGGTTAATAAATAGTAATCCTACTCAGGGGTTGAAATATTTTTGGGGGATGCATAAGTTCAGGACTTAGAGTACATTTTTGGGGTAAGTCCATATCAGGATCCAGTTAAGTCACAAAATTTTTCATATTATTACGGAAAAAAAAATTATTATTTTTTCCCACTTTTAGGATGCCCCAGTGACAGTCAGAGAAAGGTTACAGAGGCGCAGAGAGAATATTATAAGACAGCAATAGTACTGCAGCTTGTTTCAGGTTGATTTTCTTCTTCTGTTTCTTTTGATGGACATTTATGACCAAAGAAAAGGATAGTACCCAGACTACTGTCAAGCCAGTACTTTATTGATGGCGGTGGATCAAATTCAGAGACGGATGGTCCTGTAGTCATGATAAGCAGCTGGTTCTCGAAAGACTGTTGTGTCAGGGTTGTTCGTAATTTGTTTTTAATGAAATTAGCTTTTGAAAATCCTCTTTCACATTCACTTGTGGAAGGGGAAATCGTGAGCGGAATCTCAATAAGCTTTTCATACTGCCCTTCGTGAGTCTGGGCAACACGCTCACCAATTTTCATTTGTAACACCAACTGGTACATAGTTATGAGAGGTTTGGTTGAATCGAGAAAGGTATAACTTCAGCTGCACCCACTCATCTATAGTAGAATCTTTATCAAGTTCTGAGAAGTGAGAAGAGAAAGGGCTATCTGTGATGATTTCAATTAGTTCAGCATTGCCAAATGTTGCTAGATCTTCCTTTTCCAGTGGCCAGTTGTGATAATTCAAAATCTGAAGTAAAGACAAAGGTTTCTCTGAGAGACACCAAACCTGTTCTGGATATGCGTGACAGTATCATTAACAAATGTGTGAAGTTCAGCTTCACTTCCAGGTGTTCCGTGAACTTTTGTTTTGCCAAACATACGTTCTTCTAGTTATACTGTTCCTGGAATTTTGCAAGATATTTTCCAGAGTACTTTTAAGTGCTTCTAGCTGCAGAATGCTTTCTCTATATGTTCTGGTATCTCAACAATTAAAGTAGTCTACCAACTGGAAAGTTTTTGATAATCTAGCAACAATTGACAAAAATCTAATAAAATGAAGAACTTTAATGAAATGCATAGAGGTCAGTTCCTTGAGGTACCCTTAGCTCTGTTAGCATCGTCTGCCCTGTTGCCATCCACAAATCTGTGCTCCAGATGCACTGTCACAATGTCCAGGTTTTTTTCTAATGCCACAACTGCTCTCTCTTTGTTTGCTAGCCACCTGACTTGCTTTACAGCCGTGAAATGTGCAAGATGCTCATCGAGAACTTCAGCAATTTCTTTAAGTTATCTCCTGCGCTTTGGAGACCAAAAATAAAAACTGAAAATGCCTTTTAAACACTCTTCAAATTTGGCCATGTATTTGAAATGTTTATTTGCATCCAAAATGGCAAGCTCAAGTTTGTGGGCAACACAGTGAATGCCAATAATGTCTGGCAAAAGTGATTTGAGTCTAGTAATGACTCCTGTCCGTTCACCAAGATTAACTGATGCACCATCAAAATTAGCACATACAAGTTGGATGGGCACTGCCTGTCAGTTCTGGTAATGGCAAACCCACTGATTGTAAGGCTTTTCCATAGCATTAAATACACCCTCAGCACTTGTAGTTTTAAGTGGTAACACAGATATTAGATGTGTGACTGGCAAACAGTTAGCACCTACGTATCTCAGGTAGACAATTTCTTGTTCAATGATGGAGTGGTCTGTACTTCCATCTGCAAGAATACTCACAAAGGAGGCATTTTTTACCTCTTCAATTACTGCTGAACATATTGTTTTAGCTATGTTGTCCACAAACAAGCGGCAACCTGCTATATTCATGTAGTTGTTGCCAACATTTAAACCATTTTTACGCTGGATCTCACAAATGATTTCAAAATCAGAAAAAGGTTTCCCATTCTTTGCCATGGTGTATGCAGTGTTAAATAACATTTTGTATTTCAACTTCTTTTGGTGTCATGTGTCTTTTTTGAAATGACTGACCCAGAGCAGTTTCTGACAGACGAATGGACGGTACTTTAGTGGTATCCTTTAAGTAATGTTTTGTGCAAGTGATGTGTTCCCTCATCAAATCATGCCTCTTTATGGGGTCTAACTTTAGATCTCCTGAACCTTTTACCATAGCAGAGTTAGGATCACAGATTTGGGGGTAGGCTTTACAAAATATGCAGTACATTACAGATTTTTCTTCACTGTAATCCAGCCATGGAAATTCTTTTTCCATTCAGGACGGAAATTCCTGACCCTTTTTTCTCTGTCATATCTTTGATCCTTGGTAAGGCCATAAGTCAGAACTTTTACATTTAGCAGAACTGGATATTGTAGCATTACTAGTACTTGCTCCACCAGATTTTGAGAAACCAAATTTTAATAAGCTAATTTTGCTGTGAGAAACTGCTCTGGGTAAGATTAGACGACTAGTTTTTGTAATTTAGAAATGTTTACTTTAATGAGCAAGGATGGGAATGCACGTGAGGCACTATCATGGCCCAGAAGTATTGGCTTAGGTTAGCAAGTTAGGGCAGACAGACAGAACACAAATGACTAAATGACTGACAATGAGATGATGCTAAAGGAGTGACACTATGAAATGTTTTATTTATCAGTCACATGGGAAAAGAGGTGTGCTTCTGCAAACTTTTTCAGTAACACACTGATAACTTCAAAAAGATATTTAGTGACTGTAGTGACTTCTCTCTCAAACTAATACAGACCGAGACAGGTTTTGCTTCAACCCTGAAAAATATTTAGTGACTGTAGTGACTTTACTGACTCAAACTAATAAATGCAAGCAGGCTTTGCTTCAGCCCAGAAAAATATTTAGTGACTTCACTGACTCAAACTAATAGATGCAGGCTTTGCTTCAGCCCAGAAAAATATTTAGTGACTCTAGTGACCTCTCTCTCTCAAACTAATTATAGACAGGTTTTGCTTCACCAGAAAAATATTTAGTGACTGTAGTGACTTCTCTCTCAAACTAATTATAGACCGAGACAGGCTTTGCTTCAGCCCAGAAAAATATTTAGTGACTGTAGTGACTTCTCTCTCAAACTAATTATAGACCGAGACAGGTTTTGCTTCAGCCCAGAAAAATATTTAGTGACTGTTACCGATGCAGACTTTGCCTTAGCCTAGAATTAGTCTCAAACAAAATGATCTGATCCTGCAGTGCTTTCGGAGACTGAAATAATATTATTCGTAGTAGAACTTTTTTTTTTTTTAAATATCATGTCCCCTTAAACTCTGCTCTATTTCAAAGGCAGAAAAACAGCAGCGAGATAATTTTTAATGTGCCAAACAAAATAATGTCACACTTTCTGACTTTAATTTCAGTCAATTCTCAAGCCAAGAAAAAATTCCTTAGTCTTCAATGTTGTTAGCTATTTAGTCGGGGGCTGCAGTGCTTAAGAATGGTAGTTTATTTTAACTACAGCTCTTTCCTGACAGCACAACACTATCTAAATGAAAGGGTCAGGTCCAAATAGTGTACCCCTTCTAGTCTGTGTATCAAAAAACAGAACTTTTGTGAGGGTCAGTGAGTGACCCCCAGACAGTGCTCAAATCGATGCCAGGGCCTAATATTAGGCTTTTTTTTAAAGCAGAAATGATGACAGCTGAAGCCCCTTCACTTTTGTTCACTCCCACCCGTTTTCCACAAAAGATTTTAAGCCCTATCTGATGAGCTGAACCCCCAGTTCACTTTTGTTCACTCCCTCCCGTTTTCTCCTGCACTGCAGACTTCTCCACAACAAAAATAACCCCAAACCCCAGCAGGCAGTGTAATTCTGCTCGTTTGTTTTTATTTTTTTGACCCCCGAGTATCCTAACAGCTCCTTAATGCGCCATAATAGTCAGCCTAATGCCTGATAGAGACCGAACGTCCGATTCCTCTCAGAGACCGATCAAAAGTGATGGCGCACTAGCAACTGGTCTATACATGCGCAGAACAGCCACCACCTGATCACAATTAGAACACTCATGTGATCTCCCTGGTGGCTGTTATTGCAATTCACATCAGATTCCCGCAACTCCTCCTGTGTCCTGGGCGTGCCACAAGCCCTGCAGTCACCCGAGGAAGCCAGTCAGAAGTTCCCGTTACATCCAGCACTCCGCCTTCCAGTACAACGTCCCACCCCCCCGGCGCGTTCCTGAAGTCAACAATGTCAGGAGAGGTAAGCGCCCGGGCGGGGGTCAGAATCTGCCGGCCAGTATGGAGAGACACTGCACTGCACAGTCAAGCCAAGTCTGTCGGACTGAATAGGGCTGTCAGTTCAAGTCCACCTGCAGTTTAAATGAGTCCCAGGCCTCGGACTTGGGATTTTCATCCCTGCCACTCCACAGTGAACCCCACACTACCTTATTTTAATTACTTCATAGCACCTGCACTATCATGCCTTACTAAACACTGACCTGAATGTACAAATGGGAGGAAAGGACAAAGCTAATAGATGGGCGACAGAGCCACTATTAACCAGCAGCTTCAGCAGTAAAACAGACTCAACTGCTTAGACTGCATGACAATAAACACTGAATTTGATAACTACCAACCTCATCCATCTCCTTTGCCTCCTTTTTAGGCTGTTTCAGAGGTTTCTTCTTGCCACCTGCAATACAGTAAATCACAAAGCTCAGTTCATCCTTATGTTTCAAGGAAACATATATAGAAAACGTAGTATAAGACTTGTGTTTGCTACCACACAACAAAAAATAACACAAGTTTGTAAGTTAAAGTTATACAATTAAAGAAAATTTCAGTACTGAAACAAAACTCACTTTAAGAGTAATTGTTAAAATGCGTTCTACGGCACTGCGGTAACACTACCGCTTTCAACATCAGTGACTCAGGTTCAGGAGCGAACCTCGGTGAGGTGGAGGGCCAGCTGGTGAGGAATGGTAGCATGTCCCAGCAGAGCTTGCCTCACAGAGACCACAGGTGGCAGTACAAGCTGGGTCGGAGACTGGGGATATCGGCACTCTGAAGCATATTGCATGTGCATGTCAGCTAAGGGTGACTCTACATTTGTGGAATGGGGGCGAGAAGAGAACCAAAAGCAGACCTCCCCACCCGATGCAGGATGCTGCATGCCACGCCACGGGCCCTGTACCGCTGACTGGGCTCCTGCCCAGAGCGGACACTGAACTCTGTTGGGGAAGTGAGGCCGACCTCTGGTAGCCCTTCACATGACGGATCATCCATGAGGAACATGAAGTAGAGGTAAAGTCCCAGTGGCAGGTGGCGTGGCTGGTGAACGCAGCTGGCCGATTTAGGCTGGGTGTGCGTACGTTTGAGGGGGACACACTGCACCCCAAAAAGTTAAGACTTGCATAGTCGAGACAAAAGGGTCAAACGAGACCTCTGGCTCATTTCTTTTAACAAAACAGATCAATTCCAACTAGTAAACATTCTGCAAATTCCTTTGGGAGTACTAAAAATAGTTGAGCAGACTGTATAAAATAAACCAATGCGACAATTTTGTTGACCTTCACAAAACTGTTTTGCAAGTAGTAAAAACCAAGAACACGGTGGGCACCCATTTATTATTGGTTATACGCACACAAAACACCCTAACACTACTGAAATACAATTAATGTTAATAGTTTTACAGTTGCCACAAAAAGGTTTAACTGAGTTTTTCCTTTTTAAATATTTAATTTATTAAAACCTTTTGGCAGTTCCTAACCAAGTATTAAAACTGCCAAGAAGTAATTTTCTGGTCTCTGTGCAAAGCAAGCTACATGTCCAGTGCTGTGCCCAATGGGGCGATTCAGGCCCACAACAAAGCTGCACACCGTTTTCAAAACATGTGAGTAGCTCAGTTAAGCACGCTTGTTTTTGGGGTCAGATGATCAAATGGTCATGGGTTCTAGGAACCTGGGCGATACCCATTTCTGACACTTTACAGAGCAGTACAGGAGGGCTGCAATGTTTGGGTGCTATCCTTCCCGTCCCTCCAGTCCACCTCTGGTCACTGTCCAGGTGGAACTTAAAGATCCCACGGAACTTACCAAAAGAACAGTGTAGGAAGTTCTCCAGTGTTATAGCAAGCACCCCCAAATCAATAAAACAGATCCATGTACACCCCCAACGCACCTGGAAACAAGCTGTCACAGCTTAGTGTACTTCTCCTGATTAAAATTACAAACCCTTTATAAATTCAGGGTTTTAAATAATTGATTAGCAGTTTTTTTCTTGGCACAATGCTAACTGTACAGAAAGTATTTATATAGGTTTTCTTGAAGTGTTATGTTTGTTAAACACAGTGAAGCAAGTGCTACGCATTTTCACAATGTTTTAGCACTTTTATGAGCAAAACACTAATCAATTTTTGAAGTTAAATAAATCCCTGAAATAAAATGCAAAAAAAAAAAAATACATGTCTTAGGGTTGATGCATACAACATAAAGGACAGAATGGAAAGTTGAGGGTTAATTAACCTCCTCTAGGAGGTATTTATCACAGTCTGCATGGCTTTACTATATCCCACACCATTGCAGAGACTGGGACTTGAATTACAACAACTGAGACAATGCTAGATCGTACCACAGTGGGTATTTTCATTACTATCCTGTCTGGGCTACCATATTAAAGAAAATGTTTATATATATATATATATTTTTTTTTTTTTTTTTTTACACACTGATTTAAAACATAAGTTCAACATACAAAACATACTGTAAACTTGCTGTTCAGACAAATACAGAAAGACATTTTGTTTGGATCTTACAGAGAACTTAAAAATGGTTATGGGTTTTGTTAAAATGTATACTATTTATTTATTTGAGCAAGTTGGATTTACAACCTTTGAGTCAGGGACTCATTTACAAAGGCACCTTGTCGCAGGGAGGGCAAGACAATAGAACACTGTGCAGATACAACATTACAGGTGCAGACATTGAACACAGAATACACAGTTACATGTTGGTATAAAATACAGACTTACAATTAAAAAGATGTACAATTTCTCTGGAGTTGCAGTGGAATAGATCCTTGTATAAACCCAAGGGGGTAGGTAAAAAGGGGTAGGGGAAAAAGATGGATCGGCATTCCAGGGACCTTGTCAAGACTTGGGGGCAGGAAGGGAAAGGTCCTGCAGTAGGATTGGGGGGGTGGGGGCAGGGTCAGTTGCACCTACAGCAGCGGACATTAAAGAGATTGTTCCAGAGAGTGGTTTTGAAGGGACCAAGTTCGGCAGTGTTGGTGATACAGGTAGGGAGGGAGCTGAACCAGGCGGGGGCTCGATAAAAGGACCACCTCTGGGTGAGGGAGGTCTTGGTTCTGGGCACTTTGAAGGTGATACTACAAAGATTTCATGCTTGCAATAAGTGTTTCAGATGGAAGACAACCTATAAGAACAATTAACTACTAATAAAATAAAGGGGAAATATGGGGAAGTTAACAGCAAAATACTGAACCAGCAAGATGTACAATTCATTTTATCCTGAATAGCAACATTAAGGGTATGGATAACATATGTTTTAGAATATTTATTATTACATGGAATATAAAATAAGGATGTGATCTCAGAAACTAATTATGATAAATCTATTTGAGTGAGATACCAAAAGGGGCCAAGGGAGAACAACATTCCTCAACTGGCATAAACAGTCCATTGCGGGGGGCACTTTCTTAAGTTAAATGGAGGGTGGGAGGAGAGATGAGTGGGTGACAGTAACTGCCCCATTAGTATACTATTCATATTTCTGATTGATACAGGATCCACCTTGTCCATCTATTTGTATAAGCCTCAAATTTATTTTGGAGATTGTATTACATTTGCTCGAATCTCTGTATATGGCAGGTAATATTTTCCATTCTGTTACTATAGGGGAATCTTTCTGCAGCCATTTCCTGGCTATTGATTTATACACAACTGTTAGGAGAACAGAACAGACCATAGGTATTGCGCTTCCCTGCCTTTCACTGAGGTCAGAGGTATTCCTAAGATTTATAGGAGAAAGGATTTCTGTAAGTCCCAGGATAGTTTTTATATGGTGGGAGACAGATTACCAATATAATTTTATCTTGGGGCATTCCAGAAAGATGTGTGCCTGGGATGCCATAGCAGTGCCACAGTCCCTCCGGCAACATGAGGGACCGAGGGATTCCTCCTGGCAGAGACCTGTGGAACTAGAAAAATGCTGGACCCAACTTTCCATGCCAATTCCCTCCACAAGGGGGAGGAGGTGGTGGACCATGTCGTATGCCAGATAATTTGGCTTAGTGCTAATTGGAAGTCTTTCTCCCACCAAAGTTTGAGCTTATCCAACTGAAAAGCTTGTTGGGCTATGAGGGATTTGTACAGTAAAGAGATAGCAGGATCACTGGCCTGAGAGATCCAGATCCTTACAAAGGGCAAATTCTCCTCAATCAGCAAGGATCAGGAGTGCGTTTTCCTTTTGTCGCAACAGTATGTAGTTTATTTGATAGTAATGTATCAGATCCCCTGCATGCCAGGAGAACCGGAGCCTCACCTTCTCAAAGACAAGACTGTCTTGTCTTAACATTTGCCAGGGGACACAAAACCTTTAGTGGCCTGGGAACAATACCACGCATCCACCTCGGCCGGTTGGAAACGTGGGTTGAATACGAACCAGGCGTATTTTCAAAGGTGTATTTGGGATAATCCCAGATGGGTCCTCCTGCTCCAGCCTTCCTAACTAGTGGCAGTTACTCTAGGAACCTCTAGTGTAGTTTGTTTTAGGATAGGAGGATTAAACAGGATCATAGAGAGGGGGATGTGATACCGGTCTGGAAAGGGCCACTGCCTTCCAGTGTGCTTTGTAATTTGGATTATCACACTGTAGTGCCAGCCTCATCTGGGAGGCCACCCAGTAAGATGCCAGAACCGGTAGTGCCAGCCCACCGAATGACTTGGGAAGGATTAACAATTGCTGCCTCGTGCGGGGTTTTTTGTACTGCCATATAAAGGAGACTAATAGTTTTTGCCAGGCCATCAGTTCTCTTCTAGGTAGCGTGAAAGGTATAGACTGAAACAGATATAATAATCTTGGAAGTGCGTTCATCTTAAGCGCTTGTGCCCTGCTGTAAAGTGACAGAGGAAGTAGGTTCCACTTCCTCATATCTGACTTAAGAAAAAAGTTACTAGTGGGGCATAATTCAGGTTGTATAGGAGAGATAGATCCATACATATTTTAATACCTAGGTATTTTATGGAGGGGAGACTCCATTTAAAGGGGAAATAGATTTTTTAATTCGGGTCGGAGGTGAAATTGAATACCAAAGCTTCAGTTTTGGTGGTATTTAGTGCATAGCCTGAAAGCTCAGAGAAAGGAGTTAGTTGCTGAAATAATGTTGGTAGGGAAGTACTTGGGTTTGTCATATAAATAAGTCGTCATCAGCTAACAGGAGGCCAACTTATTCAGTATCGGCCCAGATGATTCCTTGCATGTCTGGGGATTGTCTGATAAGGTGGGCTAGGGTTTGATATATCGGCAAAGAGGAGGGATGAAAGGGGCAGCTTGGTGAGAGCCTCTTGTCATAGGAAACTTCTAGAAATGTGGCCATCTGATCCAATATACCCCTGTCATTTAGTATAGATTTTGAACAGTAACTGAATGAACTGATCTGGGAAGCCAAATTTAACGGACTTCTCAGAGAAAAAACGAGACCTTGTCAAGTGCTTTTCAGCATCTAAAAACTAATAAAGACTGAGGGCATTTATGTTTTTAATATGGTTAATTAAGTAGATTGTTAGCGGATGTTGTCAAGGCCCGATGCTCGGAATAAATCCACATTAGTCTCTGTGGATTAGGGAGGCGGAGAATTGTTTTAATCTGTTAGCCAGAATAGCTGCAATCAGTTTATAGTCTGTGTTGAGGACTGAAATTGGACGGAAGGAAGAACATTGAGTGGGATCTTTACCTAGTTAGGCATTACCGATATGATAGCACAGTTCCTCAAGGAGGGTATGGTTCCTTTTGGGGAGAATACATAGCAAAATACACACTGGAGAAAGGGGGTCAGGTTTAAAAGTTTTGTAAAATTCTGGTAGACCATCCGATCCTGGGCACTTTCCTGTTTTAAGGGAGCCAATTTCATTTAAAATCTCTTGGGAGGTGATGAGGTCACTAGGGCTGAAGCATGGGTTTTGTGTAGGGCTGGAAGTTCTAAGCCCTCCAAAAAGGGAGCAAGGCCCTCCATCATAATATTTCTGCTTCAGGAAGAGTAGTTTTTGCTCTACATCAAAGTCCAGCTGAGTGTTTAGTTCTAATTTAAGGGCTTTTAATTCTTTGACTAGTTGTGGTGTGGATCGGAGCTTTTGTTGCTCTTCTAGACTCCATATACAGTTTGTCAAGAAGTTCCTGTTCTGGTCCCCGAGTCGTTTGTTCCCGGCAAATATTTCTATACATTTACCTCGGCATATTGCCTTAACCGTGTCGCATAGTATAGATGGGCTAGTGGATAGGGAGTCGTTCTCTAGAACTGCTTGGGATATGGAGTCTCAGTTGCTAAACTGTTTCCTTATCCCTCAGGAGGGAAAGGTTAAGCCTCCAGAAAGTTTCTTCTGAAGCCACCCATTCATATCTTTAAGAACACGGGTGCATGATCAGAGAGAACAAAGTCCCCCACCCATGATCTCTGTGCAAGCCCCAGATGCTCTTGTGAGAGCCATATATAGTCTATGTAGAGCATGAGGAATGGGCCTGCGAGAAAAAGGTGTAGTGGTTGTTGTATCTGTTTAAGGATTTCCACGTTTCCACAAGTCCCAGTTCTTTTAATAGTAAGACAACTTCTTTTATTGCCCTCCTCTCCTGCCAGATGACCCCAGAACCCAGCACAGAGGCCCGAGCAAGATCCGAATTCAAATCACCCCTGCAGATTATGGGACCCTCCCCCCAATGTGCTAGTTGGAGTAGAAAGGTTCTATATGTTGCAAACTCTGTGTTAGAGGGGAAAACAGACCGAGGCAATCGTGACTATTGTACCACTAAGCCTCCCTTTCACCAATGAATATCTACCTTCCTTATCCATTAGCTGGGCTGTACACCAAAGGGACTCTCTGGGGTATAGTACAGCAGTTCCCCTCCTCTATATGATGAGGTCACCACCTGTGAGAAACCTAGTTGTTCACATTTTTTATGTTCCGAGAGGGAGATGTGGGTCTCCTGTAGGAGGGCAATATCTACATTTGATCGTTTTAAGGCGGCCAAAATTTCTGAACGTTTGACTGGGCTACATAGCCCTTGGACATTATATGTGCATACTGTGTACCCCATTAGACCTCATTTCAACAGATCTTCTGGACTTATTCAGGTGTTTACTAAGGCGGGAACCCCCTAGTATCCCACATTGTCTACAATCACATCCTAACGAGTACATCCTCTTTTCATTTCTTTGGTTTGCTGGAATAAACATTAAGAAACAACTACTTTGTGCCAACTGGACAAACTTTATACAAAGATTTCTTTGCAACTTCCAAGGTTGCAGGTCATTTATAGGGAATGACCTCTGGACCCACCGGGTTATTAAAGGCAGGTGGAGGTGTGGGGTTAGTTTCCCCTTGACTGGGGGGGGGGGCACCCTCCTGAGCTGAAATGACCTTCGGTTCCACTTATCTGGCCGCTTGAGAGAGAATAGCTAGCATCACCTATGCTCAAATTTGTTTGAACTGTAAACGTAGCGTGTTCCCCGATCCAGGGAGTCGATGGAGACGCTCTCCCTCCAAGAGGCACGAGCCACCGCTGGTAATATCTGGAGAGGTGGGGGAGTCTGGTGGTAGTGCTCGACCCCAGGGCTCCGGGGTGCCATAGCAAGGCATCGCAACCCTTCTTGGGCTGCACCCATTATGATTTAAAAATCGGCTTTAAGTAAACAGAGTAGGGTTTGCCTGCTGTAAGGGGGCAGCACAGGATACATTTCTCAGGAAAGCCTGGCCCTGCTTATATGGAATTATCTGGATCGTACCCCCTGTGAGTATTTATCTATGACAAACATTTAAAAGTACAATTTTCAAAAGTCTATGAAGTGGTCGCCGGGGGTGGGGACTGTTTACAACAATAATCTATCTGAGAAAACAGCAAAACACAATATGTGTGGTTCCACTTTAGGCTCAATCATCATGAAAAAGCAGCATATCCCTACTACAGGTCCCAGCCCATCCAAGGGGACTCTCCGGGCCCATCTTTGGGGGTAAGTCCACAGCTGTGGTCAAAAATGTTTATTTAGAGCTGAATGCTCTCCTCTCTTGCACGCTCAACGTAGTCACTGATTGTATGGGGGAGAATCCCTCAGTTTTAGCTTTAGTGTCAGAGTGCGCACCTTACGGGAGGAGAAGGAGAGAGGTAGGCCTATGCCAAGGACCCAGGGTAGAGGTGGCTCTACGGGGGTACTCACCACAGCTGGGATATTGCTCTTGTGGTCTTGTCAGCCCTCACAGTCAGCCTGGTCTTCTTCTGTGATGCCAGGTAGCTTCTTGATCAGATCTCTGAGCTGCTGCATGGACTGGGAGGTGGAACCGGTGGTGGGAAACTTCGGCTTTTGGTGGGAGAGCAAATACCAGTCTTGATCCAGATCTCTCCTCTTCTGGGATGGAATTTGCTGTGGTGTCTGCACCTCCATGACTTTTCTCCGTAGGGCATCCTTTGCTGCTTGGGGAGCATCGTATACCTCTACTCCCTCCTTCCAGTACACGTGGACAATTTTTATAGCCTTTGGTTGTACTTACTTTTCGGAGATTATATCTTCAGATACAGTGTTCTTAGGGTAAGGGGGATAGAGACAGCATTCAAATTGTTACTTTCCAAAATGATATTTTACAATGTGATGTTTAGGAATAACTGTGTACTTATCAGCTTCCTACTTCCATTTATATTGCCTGCCTGGCACCTGTTAAAATAGCCTACTGCTCTACGTATGCTCTCAAAAGTAACCTAATTTAATTGAAAGCACTGTTCACGTTTATTCCACCGTAGCATTATATTAAACTGTCCACTATGTATTGTTGTTAGATCGTCTCCAGTGGATCAGAACTAGAAGGACCTACATAATAGACAGTCGTGGGTTTAGTATCAATGTTATAATATTTATCACTTCTGTTCTCTTATTGTTATGGTCAAATTGTTCATGTAGCATTATTAAGCTAACATAATAGTCACTCAGGGTACCAGACTTTCCCTGTGCCATTCCCCTCAGCCTCATAGTGAAATGAACTGGATACCCGTACTGAGCACCACTAGACCTTGCTGAGACCAATACAAGTGTTTGGTCTTCCTACATATACCCCTGATGCCCTCCCTTTCTGTATACCCAACTCACTCTCAGTAAAGGGTCAAGATATGTCCCAAACATTACTTTGGCCTCTTTTATAACATATTCTTTCCCTGCCAGAAATGTGTACCCTTGTCTTTTTTTTTTTCTACTCCTAGCGATATCATGTATTTATTGTTATGCCTGGGCAGAGCAAGGGTAGGATTTCTCCTACCCCACTCTATCCCTTCCCAAACATTATTACGCCAATATGCCCTTCATGGAGGCCACAACATTCATGGCTATTGCCTTGACCTTCAGGTCCTTAGCAGGTCCAGAGTTCTTGAAAGTACTCAGTTGGTACTGTTCCACAGGAATAGCACGTTGGCATCTTCCTGGACACCGTTTGTTAACTGGTATCAGAATCTATTAGTATAGTCGCACCCCAGTTAAATATTAAGATATTTCTGGAGGGGAGGGAAAAAGCAGCCCAGTTAAGGCTAAATGTATCCCAGGCTCATCCGCACACAAGGCCAAATTCCAGCTATACTTGACAGCATTGGAATGCGGGGGATCCCCAAACTTTCTAGTACATCTGGGAACAAATGACTTGGAAGAGAACAGTGAACTAGAAATCCAAGCAATATTCCAGGAAATGGCCAGGAGTTGCCACTCTACAGGAAGCTCAATCTCCTTCTCTGAGATTGTGCCAGTACCTGGGGAGACCAAGCATAAACTTAGAGGGGTGAACTAGTGGCTCAGGGACTGGTGCAGGGCAGAAGGGTATGGGCTGGAGGGGACTGGGGGGATACATAGGACAAGGGGTTATATGCCAGGGATAGGATACACCTCAACATGGCGGGAGGAGACCTTGCAACTAAAACTTGCTGGATTCACAGGCAGAGGTGGGGTTTAAACTTGTAAAGGAGGAGGGTTAAGTAAAATAATAGCTATAGGAGGGCTGCTCGAGGGTCCAGGTCTAGGGCATGAAATGAGGGCAGGTGACTGCGTTGCAAATCCAACGAGAACTGTGCAGGAAAGGGCGACTAGGGATTGCGCAGGGACGAGACGACAGGAGAAGGGAGATGGTCGGGGTGGAAGACGGTCCTGATCAATGCCAGAAGCATGGGCAATAAAATGCCTGAGCTCCAGACAATACTGGTTGAGGGATCAGTGGATGTGGCAGCAATTACTGAGACATGGGACACCCATAAAAATGATTGGGACCTAAACTTGGAGGGCTACAAAATATTCAAGAAAGATAGAGGAGAGGGAAGAGGAGGGGGTATACCGCTGATAGTCAAAAATGACAGTGGTTAGTGGAGTGGAGGAGGCTGTGGGGGGGTGGAGGCGATTTGGGTAACCCTGCAAACGAGGGGAGGTAAAAGATTGAAAATAGGGGTGGTGTACAGACCCCCCCCCCGAAAAGGAAGAGGCCCTGCAGTACAAACTAGCAGAGAACATCAAGGGTCACTGTGACCTTGGAAAGGGTAGGGTGGTGGTCATGGGCCTAATGCCAGGGGCAGACTGGGACACTAGGACATCCTCTGCGGCCAGGGAAAAAGAGTCTGATGGATGTATTTCAGGATACCTTCCTGGTCCAGCAGGTGGGGGAACCTACTAGGGAGGGACGGATACTGGACGCTGTCTTAACAGACAGTGACTAGATAAAGGGTCTGGTTTCTGCTGTATCGGGGGGAGAATAACCGCACTAATACAGTAGTAACAGTAGTAGTAGTAGACTTCAGAGGGGTGGACTTCGTGGGCATGGGTAGGATTCTGCCGGGGAGCTTGAACAAGATTACGCCAGAAATGGATGCTGGTAGCTTGTGGGAGACCATTAAGAAGGGGTGCAGGAGGCTACTAGGTCCTGCACAAGTGCAGGCGAGCATGGTAGAGCCAAAAGCCGTGTTGGTGGACCAGGGAGGTGCAGGAGGCGCAGAGGATAAAAGGCTGCCTATGCACATTTTAAGCGCCTAGGGGGGAGAATGCTGATGGCTAGTAGGGTCACCAGAGTGGGGAGGGAGCCAAGGCGAGATGGAGCAAAACCTGGCTAGGGACATCCAGAGGGGCGGAAAAGAAGTTCTATATATATCACAGGTACATAGGGAGAAGAAAAGGAGGGCACAGATTAGCAGGATTAGGACTGGAGAAGGATGGGTTCAGGAGGCGGGGGAACAGGCAGAGATGCTAAATGAGTACTTTCCTCGATATTTACAGAGGAGGCAGGGATCCTCCAGCCGACGGGAGTGAAGGGGAGCCAGCAAAGTCGAGAGGTCAGATGGAGTCTGGAGGACCAAAGAGGCTGAGGGTACAGGCCAGGCCAAATCTAGAAGGGGATGGATGGTTGAATGAGGGGTGGGCTGGGAGGAGAAGTCACAGTGGATAGGGGTGAGGGAGGCCCTTCAATGATAAAACTGATAAGGCGCCAGGGGCTGGATGGGCTGTATCAGAGGGTTATGAAGGAACTGGTGGATGAGCTAGCAGCTCCACTGTTTAACGGTTCCATGTAATAGAAAATAAAATAGGAGAGTCATTATAGCGATGTACAATGGCGATCGCTTAATTAAGTGACAGGATATAATGTCAAACCAAAAATAGTGCCACCTTAAACATTCTCGCAGTGTCTCTGAATTAGTTGGAGAAAAACACACACACACACACACACACACACACACACACTGAACCTGCCAACTACACTAGCCATTCGACAAAAACATGCAAAATAAGCGCTACTCTAGGCACCTGCTCACGTTACAACCAGCACGTCAAAATAGCGACATGTCATATATATAAAATAAAAAAAGCCGATGCCAGATAGCGATCCTTTATTTCAGATTTGTTAACTTCAAAACTTCATAATGCTCAGACGTGGAACTGAAAATTGTAGGCTAGACCCCTCAAGTATTCACATGTAGTGCGGGTTTCATACTCAGACACAACAGAAGCAATGCGCTAATCCAGGCCTTTGTATTTCCTTTTCTTCCCTTTTTTTCCTAGCGCCTGATACCAGCTACTCCACCTTCATGTCTGTCAGGTGTTCATCTCGCACACAATCGATGAATTTCCAAAGCCGGGTGGCATGCTCCAAGACAGGAGTTAAAACCCTGTGCCATCCCTCTACTGCATTACTGGTTCTCGCCTAACCCCATTTGTGTGGCATGTGACAGTTCCACTGCTCTACTGGAAACAATAATTCTGTCTGGTTCCTTTCCACTGTCAAACATAAGGAAGCGGTTCCCTGAACTACACGAGAATTCTGGTGGTATAAGCTACTCCACAGATGCAGGTGTTGCTGGACATCCTCTCAGTCCGTCAGACACGCTGAACCATTCTTTTATGAGATCCTGGAAGCCTACCAGTTACGGATTCGGGGCTGCAGTAGTACATTCTACCACTACCTGGGATTTGCTTTCAACTGTGGAACGTGCACGACAACGTATGCCCGCCAAAACCCATTTTGCTCCAACCTCCCCCACGTCAGGGACATGACTGTGCTCTTTTTTGTTGAGCAACAACATTATCTGCAACAGTGTGGATTCTTGCCATACAATTATATTTGTGACAATCAGCACAACGCCAGTATGTCTCATCTCCTCTCTCCTTGTCCTTTCTGTAAAGGTAGCCAGCATACAACATGGGCTTACCTTTCTGGCTCGTTACAAACTCCAGTGACATAGCGCAATCAACCGTCAGCACAACAGGTCAGCTGTGTTCCGATCAGTAACCAAGCAAACATTAGTTAAATTACACTGATTAAATAGGCCACAGTTGCCATGACATTATTTGGTGCCTAGAGACAGCAATATTTTCTGTGCTCCATAATGCAGTAGAAACAGGGTTTTCCAATAGCTGAAATAAAATGATTTATGTGATCAGCCTAACGATTCAGAACAAGCAGAGATATTTTATGTGATACCTTGAGACTCTGTGTTAGAAATGAGGAGATTAGTTACAGCATCAGACAAAAGCAGAGCTATTATATATGACCCCCTAGAGACTTTGTGTTACAAATGAGAGCGCTATTCGACATTACATCTTCACTATTTTGACATGGCTTTCACGCAATTAATACTGTCAGTCACTATGATGCTGATCGCTATTGCATTATTCAGCTGATGTTACGCCGCTATTTTGTAAGGCACTATTTTTAGTCACTATTATTACGGGCTACCCTCTTTAATACCTCTCTGCAGACAGGCTAGGTGCCTCAAGACTGGAGGGTGGCTCATGTGGTGCCTATCCACAGAGGGGGGTTTAGAGAGGAGATGGGAAATTATAGGCCTGTTAGCCTAACGACTGTGGTAAGCAAAGTAAGAGAGAGCATTATCAAGGAGAGGCTCAGGCACCTGGATGACAAACAGTACGGTTTCGTCCCGGGGAGATCGTGTCAGACCAACCTCAGATTTTTATGACTGGGTGACAGGGGCCCTGGACCAACATAGGTTGGTGGACGTCCTATACCTGGATTTCAGTAAGGCATTTGATTCGGTACCCCACAATGGGCTGCTAAGAGCTGGGGGGGCATGGGGGGAGGGCAGTTGTTGCTCAGATGGGTAGAAAATTTGCTAACGGCGAATACAGAGAGTAGTGGTTGGTGGAATAGTCTCCTCCCCAGGAAGGTCATTAGTGGGTCCACCAAGGTTCAGTCTTGGGGTCACTCCTGTTCAATGCCTATGTCTCGGATATGGGGAGGGGGGTTAGGAGTAGGATGAGTCTCTCTGCGGATGACTCAAAACTGGGAGCACTGGCGGATGGTAACAAAGCGAGAGAGACAGTCCAGAGGGACCTGGATACCTGGAGGGGTGGTCAAGGAGGTGAAGATTGAGGTTTAATGCAGGGAAGTGTAGGGTGCTGCATCTGGGGGTCAGAAACCCGGGCCATGTATATGTGCGGGGTTGGGGAGAGATCACATTGCAAGCCACATCGGGTGAGAGAGATCTAGGGGTGGTGGTAGATGTCAAAATGAATAACACTGAAAACTGCAGAAGAACTGTGGCAAAAGCAAACAGGATACTGGGCTGCATAGCCAGGGGGAGTACATCCAGGAGGAGGGAGGGAGGGAGGTTATCCTCCCTCTGTATAATGCTTTAGTCAGACCACATCTCGAGTATTGTGTGCAGTTGTGGAGACCTCACCTCAAGAAGGACATAGCACTGCTGGACAGTCTCCAGAGGAGGGCAACCAGGATGATTCAGGGCATGGGGGGAGGCCCTATGAGGAAAGGTTGGAAGAGCTTGGCTGTACTCACTGGAGAGGAGAGGCAGGGGGGAAGAGAGAGACATGATAGGGTCTTCAAATATGTAATAGGAATAAACAAGGGCAGAGCCAAAGAGATGTTCAGACTAAAGGGGGGATGACGGACAACCAGAGGGCATGAGTGGAAGCTAGAGGGGGGAAATTACTGGGGGGGGGGGGAGAATGCAGGAGACATTACTTCACTGAGAGGGTGGTGGAGCCATGGAATGCACTGCCCGGGAGTCTGATGGAAGAGGGCACAGTGGAGGGCTTCAAGAAGGGGTGGGACAGGTACAAGGGAAAACTGAAGCCGAAGGTGACCCTCTCTGGGGCTGGGGGTGGAAAAGCGAGCACTCATTAGGAGGCTGGCTACCGAACAGACAAAAGACCATCAGGCCTAGTGTGCTGACTTCTAGTATGTCATAGGTTAAATGTGGTCAATAATCTCCAGCGCCTTTCGGTCGCGAATCTGCATTCTGTGTGTGTATAGGACACACGGGGGAGGCTGCAGATACTCTGCAAATTAGACCTTCACGGGGTGGGGCGCTAGAAAAGCAAAATCAGATGTGGTCCGATACAAGAGACCCATCTCACAAAGTCCAAGCATGGAAAATTAGCCAGACAGGGGTTCATCACCATTTGCTCCTCCTCCTCCTGGGGGCGATTTGTGATTCCCTGCCATACGCTATTCATCTGGACTAAATAATGGATTATCCGAGGGCCGACTTTTTGTGGCCCAGGGCCTCCATAACACTGAGGTCACACTGACTAATTTATATTTACCCCCAGGGACCAATTCCCCAACTATTAGATTGTTGCTAGATAAAAGTATTTACCTTATCTAAAAAGGACTGTTACTCCTTGCAGAAAACTTATATATAACCCCCAAACCTGAGCCTAGACTCTCCGAAAGCCTCCATATTCAGACAGCCATCCCCCACATAAAATCTTCAAAAAAAAAGAAACCCACTAACCCAGGGGTTTAGCTGGGCAGACACCTGATGCTTTCTACACCTCAGGACCCATGGCTACATACACTATTTGGCTGTCCATGGCACCTACCTCACATATTGACCAATGCTACACACAGAGAGCGCCAGACTCACCTGGTCTGCTGCTCTTACAGAGATACCCTTCATTATGATCACACCCCTGTGATTAGCTTTTGGGATCTAAATTTACAGAGGTCTACCCATTGGAGGCTGAAAACCCGTTATCTTTGGCGTGGGTCCTTCGAGAATCTCTCAGAATCCATTGAGGAAATCCTCAGAGATAACAAAATTCAGACACATCATACTCTATTCCTCTGGGGCCTAATTATTAAAGAGCATGTGCAACGTTTGGTCTTTTAATACACAGTATTAACGGTCCTTGTGGTGTGTGTTATTCCTGAAATATATTAATTTGCTCAGTCATTTTATATAAATTGAGGTTGATCTGACTGCCCGTTTTTAGTAACGAACAGTCACTCTTGTTCATATGATCGCGAGCCAGCCATTGAGACAGCTACCGCCATTTTAGTGTTGGTTCAGTGTTCCATGTACAGAGCACCATAGAACTATAATAATCAGGGTAGTTTCACCAGTCAGTCTACTAAATTGAACTTGATGAACGGTTTGAAACTACATCTATTCTGAATTGCCAAATGTAAGAACTAATGTTCAAGTAGATCTACATGTGTAAATGCTGACTTATCAGCACATATGAACCACCAATATGGTAGTGTTACACTGAACTCCGTTCAGCCCATTTGCGAGTTTTGTTTATTCTTATTGTTTTCATCATTTACTCTACTTATGTGAGCAGAAACCTACAGCACACAGCAGTGTTATCATGCAGACTATTAGAAAAAATCCAAAATACCGTTATTGTTTACCACTTTGATGTATAAGCATGACAATGTTGCAGGATGAGAACCGTGAATCTCAGCAGACAGGCAACGAAGCAGTCTGATGAGTCACTATAAACTAAAATTATGTCACACAAATGTAGTGTTTTTCCAGCTACAGCTGCAATGTCAATACCTGCACACACAGTATAACAAATCTGATTTATGGCAAGGAAAAGGAACACACCATGTACAAACAAGGCAGACAGCACCACAACTCTCATTTGACAGCTACTAGACTGAAAGAACCTTATGACAGAGTAAATTAGAACACCAAACTGAAGAAATAAAATAAATCACAAAATAACATTGGTAATATGCCATCACGTTACACCCTACAGAGGATGATAATATTACCATCAATTTGTCAGAATTACTGGTCGTCAATCACTGTTAGCAGAACAAGCAACCATCAAGGAAGCAGGAAAGGCTCTGTGGCATACGGTCATGTCACAGCAAGTCACTAAATGGGTACTGCCAATTGGAACAGCACGCAAATATGATAACCAAGCACACAGTGGCAAAGTTCAAGGAAATAAAATAGAAAATTATTAGGTAACATCAATAGTTTGTCAGTGAATACCTATGAATTTGCAGAGTCTAAGAAATCAGACCACTGCTTTGCATAGCTGATGAGATGTGCAGTCCGGTTTACAGTAGTTTTTAACAGCTTGCTCCACTATACAAAATATGGATAAACTCAGTCAAATCATGTGGACGAACTGCAATCGAAGCACAGTGATTGTGCAAAAACAGCAGCATCTCAGTACACCATACGGATCTGCACTCAGCATGCTGTCCTCAGAATTTACAGGGACTCCATACTCGGACCGCTGCATTACATGTCAGACTTCATTTGCGGTCCTGTTTCAATTGCTTTGGCAAGGGCATATGTAGTCACATTAAACAGGGGATATTAAATGGGTTTTGGCTACAAAACAGGGCACAATCTCCGAACTGTATAGTAGGGAAATTAATAAGTTTGCAAGCTAGAACACTTTTTGACATATACATACATATATATATATATATATATATATATATATATATATATATATATATATATATATATATATATATATATATATATATATATATATATATATATATATATATATATATATACATATATATATATATATATATATATATATATACATAATATATATATATATATATATATATATATATATATATATATATACACAACACACATATACATATATATACATATATATATATACACATACATATATATATACATATACATATACATATATATATATACATATATATATACACATATATATATATATATATATATATACATATATATATATATATATATATATATATATATATATATATATAGATGGTGAAATTAGACAGTTACGCTTACGCTGCCTGTCAGCTGAGATTCATGTTCTCATCCTACAACACTGCCATACTTGTACATTGAAATGTTAGATAAATGACTTTTTCTGATAAAGGCAGCACAATAACACTGGTGTGTGCAGTAGGTTTCTGCCCACATAAGTAAACCAAATGATGAAAACAATAAGAATAACCAAATGAACCCCACATACATGTGAACCTGTAGTAACTGCTTACTCCAGAGAGCTGTACTTTGCCAATTACTGGTTTGAGCAAACAGTGTAAAACAGGTGAAGAGTTTGCCACAATGACCTTTATTTGATAAAATACACTGAGAAGGTGCCATGATTCATCTCACAATGTCACACACACACACACACACACACACTTTTACCATTCATCCATAGTTGTATGACTGAGCTCCCCATTTCTACCTCACTGCTCCTGCTATTTTCAGACTCTGAATCGGCTGGACATTCGTCTGGATAGGATACAAGGCGCTCAAAAGAATGTGGCACAATAGTATTTGTCTCGGTAAATATACTAGAGAGAGAATTTTTCTCATCTGATGACATTTTAACCTACAAATGTAGATGCAACCACATTTCCTCAGATTTGCACTCTGACCTCCGATTTGACGGTACTCGAAAATGACGTGAGCGCAACTCCGGCACAGAAAACGTCCATGCAGACAGTCTGTGCATCAGTCGGCAACATTCAGCATCTAAAAACTAAAAAACTACAACACAGACCGACAAGAAAAAACTAAGAATGTGACAGACAATGCAGGTACCAACACTTAATTTATTAACTGTGAAGAATATTTAAAAAAAAAAAAAAAAATCTGGCTTTGCACATGATCTTTTAAATATACATCTACGCAGCGCAAACTTAGGAAACAACGGCAAAATACACTAGAGGAGACACTCCAGTTTCTACAATCAGTGCACCAGCAGGGAGATAACTCAGTGCTACCGCAGCTCAAGCAAGTCGAAGCTGACTTAGATGCGCTCTGTTTACAAACAGATGGAAATAGCACTCACATTCCTTAGCATTACTACGATAGGTCCCAGAGCTACTCCGCCTGCTAGCCTACTGTCTCCGCAAACACCGTTCCTCAACAATCTCCATAATAATGCACCCCATCACGAGAATTTGAGAATCAAGTTACACAACATCACCCAAGCCGCTTGCACCTTTTACCAAGATTTATACACCCCAGAATGCGAAGCAAAGAGATAAACAGATGTCCAACCCTATCTGAAGAACAGCAGAGACCTCGAGTTCAATACATGGTGCTGAAGTACAGCAAGCGATTGCTTGCTTGCTCTAACACCATGAAAACTCCTGGCCCAGATGGATATGGCGCGAGTTCTCTAAGGCGACCAAGGAACAACGTTGCCCTCTGCTTCTTCAGTCCCTTAATGAGGTGTTGCCAGGAGACCCCCAAGCTGGTCCAACACAGCCATCTCAGTAATCTTAAAATCTGAAACAATCCTCAGGCATGTTGAGTCTTATGGACCGATTTCAGCCCTTAACTCTCAAATATCTAAAGCCAATTTTAGCCCATTGCCTAGATGAAATTCTAACACTAATAGGTCTAGATCAAACCGGCTTTGTCTGGACAAGATACACCTCTGATAATACTAGGCCTACACACCACCTGATCCACAAGATGCTAACTAGTGGTCACCCCTCAGTCCTTATCGGCCTAGATGCTGAGAAAGTTTAACAGTGTCCTGGAGATTTTTTTTTTTTTTTTTTTTTTTTTTTATTCGCAACCCTGAGGAGAATGTGATTTCCCCTTCCTCTCATCACCGCACTGAAGAATCTATCTTCTTCTACCGCACTTGTGTCAAACTGGCAGCTGACCATCACTCTCCAGATTTTCCCCTTTACCACACAAGACAGGGCTGTCCTTTATCCCCTTTATTATTCGCCATCAATAGAGAGCCCCTGGCAGAGGTGAGCAGAGTCTCGACAATTGGCTGGAATAACAATAAATGAAGACTAACATCGTATAGTCCTGTATGCAGACAATGTGCTCCTCTATTTAGACAACCCCATAGTCTCTTTACCCGTCCTATACAACATTCTTGAACGTTTTGGAACGGTCTTGGGTCATTGGGTTAACACCACAAAAAACAGAGGCTCTTACATTCCACCCCAAAAAAACACAAATTCTTAACTCAATTCCCATTCTGGTGGGAACTAAAATATTGAGGGGTCTATCTGGCATGTACCCCAGCTGAGCCTTTCCTGAACAATTACTTCCCTTTCAAACACAACTGAAAAATGACCTAGATAGCTGGAACCACCAACTCCTGAGCATTACACAAAGAGTAGATGTGATCAGAATGGTCACACTTCCTCAGGCTCTCTACTCATTTCAGAATGCACCCCTAGCATTACCCTTCCAATATTTTAGGGCTTGGAGTAAACCGATTACCAAATTTATATGAGAAGAGCACGCGTTCTCGAATAAATCTGTTCACACTATTTCTACCAACCGTAGCGAGGCGGTCCAGGCCTCCCAAGTCTTAAACTATATTACTGGGCCTCCCTCCTAGTATTTATAGCTCACACACAAATGGGGGTCACAGAAGTTAGATGGCATGAGTTTGTAGAGTCCATCTTTCCTTTCCCAAACTTCATAAAATCCATGTACTACTTAGATATACAGTCTGGACAACCTCCCTATCCCAACCTGTGGATAGCTTACTAAACATTTCTACCGGGACGTCACTCTGCAAAGCATTAGCCATTCTCTAGTCCAATCTGCCAGACTTCACTACTGCAGCATTTCTCACCAGCACACGATGATCTTACTTCCTGCAGATGGGAGCACCTTGCCTTGAATATATGGCCCCGTTCGCACTACAGCACGTTTCAGCAAATCCGTTTTTGAAAATGGATTACAGCTTACCGTGTTGCAGGGTTCACACTGTAGTCCACTTCATTGACCCGTTTCAGCTGATGCATGCTAGAGCGTTCTCACCAACTGTTAATCCATTTCCCCTTCTATTCGGATTCAGTAGCACTTGCACAGCTGCTTACCATGATGCTTTGCGCGCGATCAAGAGGTGGGAGGACAAACAAGCATGAATGGATGTGACCCTGTCTGTTCACATTGTGAGTAGCTAACTTCACTTTTGAAACGGATTTCTGGAAGCGTGGTCAAGCCCTGGTCTCATCAGGGTTTGAGCACGCTTCCAAAATTGCGAACTACAACAGAGTTATGTGCGAACACGATCTGAGCCAGCACGTATTTGAAACAGTTCAAGCGCTCAGAACCGCTTCAAATGCCCTAGTGCGAACGGGGCCAATATTTCAAACTAACCAGCACTCGCATTCCTTAAATCCTTCACAGAAATGCAACATGAATACAACCTCAGGCAAAGTGATTTTTGAGATTCCTGCAACTCAGGCATTTCTAGGATGGTATCCCCTTGGGAGCAAGATGCCCAGACTCCCATCCTCGAGTATTAATTACATTTATACCGGTTCTGCTCACTGGCAGCTTACATTTTATTTCACAGTTCTATACAGCTTTGTTAGACACTTCAGGGGGCTCAACTGAGTACGAGCTTTGTTACATACTTCAGGGGGCTCCACCGAGGACATATCAATGAGTTGTAACGCGGTAAAAGAACAGCACTTATTAGAACGGTGGCACTTATCCTGCAGAATAGTCTCCAAAATCACAAATTCACATCAATGGCAGGAATTCTGCTTGAAACATCATATACACTACTGTCACACTCTTAACTGCGCACTTCCATACTACCCACGATTCCTCCTGTTGGAGACAGTATGGCAGCGAGAATGCCCACCACACCCATATATTCTGGTCTTGCATCAAACTTTATCCCTTTTTCCAATCTCTTCAGATACAGCTTGAACAATTATACTGCTGACCAGTGCCATTAACAGCGGAACTGTTCCTATTCAGGGATCATGAACTGGGCATTTAGAGATAAAGACAGGCAACATCTCCTGGGAATACTTTTTGAGAGCCAAAAAGGCAATCACCAAGGTCTGGCTAACGCAACAGATCCCGATGCTCTCTTCATGGAGAAGCAATGTTAATCAGATACACAGAAGGTATTGAATACTCTCTCAATAATCAAACTGAACGCAAGGTCAGCTCCCAGGGTGGGGGCTGACCAAACGAGCAGACACGAAAGACCGTTAGGCCTATTCTGCTGGCATTTTAGTACGTTAGATGGAATGGATGGCTTCTTCATAGGGTGCTCAAAGACCCTCACTTTGGCCCTCGACAGGGGAGGCCTCAAAAACTTTATGGACAGGCCCTCCATTCCAGACATTTAGCCAATACCACTCCCGGAGCAAGCAATTGCCTTAGACAGCATAACACCCAATTAAAGCACTCAACCAAACTATCGAATGCATCTGCCGAGCCCCCTTCCTGGGTCCCCCCCCCCAAATGCCCTAATATATACACATACCAGTTGACTATCCAACGTGGCAGTGGCAATTAGGGTTACCAGTTAGAATTCTTACTGTCACAATTAATTATCATCCTCCCTGCGCTGTCACAAAGGGGAGGGTGGATTCAGTCACCCAGTGGGCCTTAAGCCAGTCTCATTAAAAACCTACGTATTTGTTGAAGAAATGCACAAAGATATATGTATGACAAATATGTGAAGTATGGTTATTGCCGACTTTGAAAAGTTGAAGTATATTTTCAATACACGTATGTGTCAGATCTTAATTGGGGTGGTGCTTACCTAAATACAGACACATGGGACATAGATTAATGCAGTGAAAACATATTCCTTTTAAACGTGTGTCATACCAGTTTATTCAAAACACTTCAATTACAGCAAGATTGTCAGACATGCAAGGCCGGCATTCCAAGATGAAGGAGCAGTCAGTATGCCATTGGGGGGGCTCTTTCAGTAATCTTAACATCTTTAGTTATAACACCCTCCATCTGCTTAATAAAAGGATGTTTGCTCACAGATGTGTTTATTGTAAAAGTGATGTTTCACTGACTTACTAGTCAGATCGTGTTCTCCCATTCAGTTCGTAGAAGGAGATGGTGACTTTTTTTAGCTGCAGTTTCCATCACACTGTGGTGGTGGTGGTGGGGAGACAAAAACAATGACAGCTTTCTTCCCCATCATTTAAAACAAGGACTACCATACAATGGCAAAGGCAGCACTAAATAGACTTTTACCCCTTTCTATTTGCCTCAAAATGCAGCAGACTCCATGACTAGAGGACAGACAAACTGTGTGCATTCACTTCCTGGTGCATGCTAAAGCGAATCACAAAATTACGCTCTTAAGTGGCTGATTTTGTCAGCCTCTCAACTTCTTTCAACTACCTTTTCTGACTGGCATGTAGCTGAAGGTGTCAACAGGCTGCCACAAGATTGGTGCAGTGGGGGACTGTAAACAGGAAAGACACCAAGCGACATTCATAGAAGTGAATGGCGTGCAAAGAGAAGTAGTTTAGTGCTCTAGGAATGAATTACTTTTCTAGTGGCCGCTGGGTGGCGCTAATGGACTTAATGAGTTTTAAGTGGCTGTAAATCCGTGGTTGTCCACTGGGCACCAAACAGAAATTTTAATTGCCCCAACAGTTGCTGTAGTTGTCCTGGGCTGTTGGGCAATAGGATTTTTCCTACTCTGTAGCCAAAATTAAATATTTTTAGTGGCCAGCATTTTTATGGGCAGATAATTCACTTTGTGAGCAGGTAGAGAGCTGACCATTAACTTTCAAACTCTGTTAACCAGATCTAATTTTCTCTTTTTATTATTGTGGCCACTGACCAGCAAGCTACCAGATTTCTGCCACCCTGGCCCTGAGGCCTGAAGGTGGCAGTTTGCCAGCTCTGGAGTAGCAGAACTGGATGCAGGAGACTATCCAGTGGGCAATGGCCCTCAGAAGCTGGTCTGCCCTCTCCCCTTCACAAAATGTGAGAAACAGCCATTGAGTGGGAAAACTTTAGGTTCTTTGTGCAGTCCAGATAGTAATGAGTGCCCCCTTAACATCCAAGCTGTAGAACCCTGCTCTCAGAGCGGGACTTTGCTGTGAGGAACACTGGAAGTGTGATGAATAGATTCAAATCAAACTCTGACACCACCTTAGGAGGAGTCTCCTGTCAGTCCTAAGGACTACCTTGTCCCTGTGGAAATTAATGTACCTAGGGTCTGTGCAGAGAGCCTGGAGGTTGCACACCCTCTTGGCAGAGGTTATGACCACCAAGAAAACTGACATCCGGGTGACATACATTAGATCTGCAGTAGCCAGTCTCAAAGTGAGGCCCCATGAGCTTGGTTATGTACAGATGCAAGTCCCATTTGGGGGGGGAGGAGGACTCCCCATTTGGGGGGGGGGGAGGACTGGTTCCCGATGAGGGGAATACAGATGCAGTAGACCTAGAAGAATTACTTGCGAATAAGAGTCAAGCTTTTGTTTGTGTTTTTAACCTGCTGAAATATAGGTCAAATTGCTGTCAGGAGCACTTCAAGGGATGAGGACCAAGACCCAAGGCCTGCAAGTGAATCAAGTACTCAAGCGCATAGATACACCTGCCAGTAAGGATGAGCTGCTCAGAAGCACACCACAAGGAAAACCTTTTCCATTTGGAAGCATATGCATGTCTGGTAGCAGCCATCCTTGAAATCCTGTGGACTCGAGGAACTCCTCTGAAAATGAAAATCAGAGTATTTCAGAACCACGCTTTGAGGCGCAGTGAGTTGAAGTTCAAAGCGGTTACTCTGCCAAGACATGGTCAGTAGGTTGTGCCTCTGAAGCAGGTGAATATAATGGGCTGTTTGGTGGAGGGGGCCAAAAGCAGGGAGTACTAGGGCTGTCTGGCCCAGTCTGTGGCCACTAATACCATGGTTGCAGGTTGGCTCTTCAATTCAAATAGAATTCTTAGTAGTAAGATAGTATGTGGAAAGGCATATAGGAAACTCCTCGACCAGTCCAGGGTTAGGAAGTCCATGGGGACGGAGTCCACCGCTAGAGGCCTGCAACAAAAGAGAGGGAGCTGATAATTCTCTTTGGAAGTGAACAGATCTATTTTCAGTGTGCCCCATCTCCTGAAGACTGTGGCCAGCACCTGTTTGTTCAGAGACCATTCGTGACGCCCCTGGCCGATCCCGCTGAGGGAGTACACCAGGACACTGTCCTTCCCTGGAAGATGAAGTGCTGAAAATTGCACTTCCAATGAGTAAGCAAAATTCCAGATCTTCACAGCTTTGAAATCTTTTGACTCCCCGCTTGCTGATGCAGTAAATGCTGGTGGTACTGTCTGTAGTACACAGCAGTAGTATCGTCTGTAGTACATGGTGGTGGTATTGTTTTGTCCCGATTAGGACTGACCTTTTACCTGAAAAGTGAAGGCCTGAAGGGTGAGAAAAACTGCCCTCGGCTACAGCAGGTTTATATGCTCCCTGGATTCCATGAAGACCACACTCCACTGAGTTTGGTCGCCTAGGTGAGCTTCCAAACCTAGAATGGAGACATCCATTGTCAGGACCACCGTTGGAAACTGCTGCTGAAAGGGTATTCCCTCTCCAGATTGTCCCTTCTTTTCACCAATCCAGGAGCCTGCAACACAGTTTGTTACAGGAACCAGCTTTGACTGGGAATATCGGGTTTGGGGCCAATGAGCCCTTAAATGACACCTAATGCCTCATTTGAAACCTGGCACCATGGTAGTGGTAGAAGTCATATGTCTCAGGAGCTAAAGGAAATTCCTTGCTGGTCAGGGTTGGCCTAGGACAAAGGTTCTTGCTAGGCTTAGAAAACTTTCCATTTCTCTCTTGGGCGAATGCATTGCCCTGGAGGGCATCCAGACTCATCCATGAACTCCAGCACCTGGAGTGGGGGTACATATGAAAAACCCAGCGTCTCAAGGTACTCTGGGTTAGATGGAGAATCTTTGACCTGCCTGTACACCTTTTCCTGTGACAAGCCAGTCATCCAGGTAAGGAAAAACCATCACGCCCTGTCTTTTGACGTGTGCTGCCACTGTGGCCAAGCACATCGTTAGCATTCTGGGAGCAGACAAGCCTTTCTTTCTTCTTCTTAAATGCTTGTTCACAAACCTGAGATCCAAAATGCGTAGCTACTCTCCATTTTTCTTTCGAGTGAAGGAACTACCTTGAATACAGACCCTCTCCCCACAGGGAGGAAGGGACCATTTCCGCTGCATTTGCCTGCAGCAACTTTTTGACCTCCAACTCCAGCAAAAAAAGTTTTCTTTTTTTAAACTTTATGTTCATTGTTTTTTCAAAACATATAATTTATATCCAAGATCAGGACATCACATAGTTTAAAATAATCAATGAGAACACCATATCTCTTAATATTCACACATTATATGTCCCATTATGTTTGGTATGTCATAAGAGGGTTGCAGTAATCATCTTTAATCAAAATAAACACCCATCTAGGCTGAATTTAACCCAACGAGCTGCATGGTTAAAAACTAGAAGGCTATTAGTAATCATCTCAGAATGTGCTCACCTAAAATATAGGTGGATGGAATAATCACCATGCTATATCTCAGTTATGCACCTATATGTGCTATACCCTCTTATAATGTTGCTAGCAATATCTGTAAGTATATAACATATAGATAATTAATAAGGTATGGAAACCAAACATAGCACAACTTGGAAGTTCTTCTAATCAGTCTAAGCCCTGTTGAATAGAACAACAACAACAACAACAACGACAACAGATAGCCTTGTATCATGTATGCAACTTGCATCAAAACTGGTTAAAACATTTTGGTTAGGCTAATTAAATAAAAAGCAAAAGTCAACAAGCTGTTGAAAATCAAAACAAGTTAATTCAAGGAGAGCCAAAATAAAAATTAAGTTCCTGGGCCCATGGAGAATTACCACAGTGCCCAATGTGAAGTTCAAGTCTATGTGTGGAATTCTGGATGGACTTCCACCAAACAAGTAGCAAAGTCCTCATCTAAGAAATCACATACCTCTCAGGTATCTTCTTCTGTAGAATCTACTTCCCTCATCAGCCTGGTAAGAGTCGAGCGAACAATGTTTCTGGCTCCACCTAGCACTTCCGCCGGGTCTAAAGAAAATATAGACCTTGCTGTGTGTACTATCCTCAGCCTAGCGGGAAATGGCACTCCATGCAGGATTCTTGTCTCCTGTAGCTTAGCATGCACCCCAACAAATTTTTTTCTTTTTTGCCATGTGGCACAACTTAAAATCAGGATACATCTGGATAGGTTGACTGTCATATAACATAGGCCCTCTCTGTCTGGCTACCGCCAATAAGTGATCCCAAGTGCCCATACCGTCAGTAACTAGAACTACAGTTCAAGGGGCCTCGGGATTCACTTGACGGCCTCGTGGAGCAACCCGGTATGCCTTCTGCGCTGCTTGGACCTTAGGGGTAATATCTTTGCAGAGTTGTTGTGGGAGCCATTCAGTAAGAAACAGTAGCATGTGATCACCCTTCACTCCTGGGCAGACCCAGAAAGCCAACATTAGTGACACCGATTTTGATTTTCTAAAGTCTCAACTCAGACTTTAAAATGAGGAGATTCTTTTACCATGGAGGAAACAGTTCCCATCGCCGCATCACGTCGGGTTGAGTCAGCAGCAGCCGTCTGGACTGCCTCCACTGTAGATTTCACGGTTACCACATGGTAGTAAAGCCATCAAACTTGTCTGCCAGCCCTGCGACAGTGGAGAAGCCGCATGATTTTGATTGGGTGTCTGAAGGATTTCTTCCCCAGAGTCTGGTAAGGTTTCTGTTCTGCAGCCTTGCGCGGAGCGCGTGGTAGGAACTGTAGGATTTACTTTGCTTTTTCCTACCGACCCATGCGCGTGTTCTTTACGAGGATTTCCCATCTTCGTCGTGGTGGATTCCGATCCACAATACTGCACTCTTTGTAGTGTTTACTTTTGAGAAAGTTAGTTTAAACTATCAAAATTAGCAAGGTTCATTTGCAGCTCTATTGCTAAGCTGCCATTTTGCTCAGACTCCACCGCGCCCCCCCCCACTCCCGCAGAATTCTTGGGTGTTCGAGTGGGAGGTTTAAAGTTCCTGCAGACCTGCAGTCTTGAAAATCTTTTGAAATGCAGTGTGACCCTTGGCTTACCACTTCCAATACCCATTTCTCTGTAGTGATAGTTCATACTGGGAAAACGTGAGCCAGTCTTCCTCCCACTGGCAGTGGACGGACAACCTGGGCACATCCCTACGGGGTTCTGCTTTAATAACCGGGGACAGATCAGCCTGTTTGGAAGCTAGTGTGCTCCGACCTCTAAAGTAACCTTTTATCAGAGAATAATCATAGGGAATAGGTATGAAAACATGGGTGGGGGGGCCCTACCCTTACCTCCCCGTCCATGAGGGCTGGAGTGGAGGCCTTCTCTTTCTTGCACTTCCCTAGGTGGTCTTGAACTGATCCACATTTTCATACAGGCCTCTGTCTGGTTACCGGAGAACTATTCTCGCATAGGAAACTCTGCAATCTTTGCCCGGGTGTCCTGGGACAAACTAGTGGTCCAAAGCCAGACAAATCCCCCTAGGGAAACTGCATGAACCATAACCCATGTAACTGGCATCCACTGCCATATGGAACTGATATTTGGTAGCATATAGGGTAGTCTTGGCAGTGTGGCCAAATCTTGTTCTAGGTCCCCATGGGCCTTTTTGCTCATGGCCGGCACAGAATTCCAGAGGGTTTTCTGGCACTGTGCAGTGTAAGCCATGTATAGAGTCCATCTCAATAGAAAAGAGGCAGAGGTGTACCCTTTCTTCCCTTTATTGTCCAGCTTCCTGGAATCTTAATATGGGACTGGGTAGATAAGAGGAACCTTTGCCAGCTTGGTTGAGGTTAACCCCATCATGCCCCAAAACTCCTCCTCTGCAGACTCCTGGGTGGAGAGGTCGAGGATGTTCACCATTTGGCTCACGAAGGCATAGTGAGAAGAAATCCTCCGGACCGCAGGAGAACTGAATTCCTGGCCAGGGGAACCATAGGTTTGATAGGTTCCCCATCCCCCTTCCTCTGCTTCTTTATCATAGATGAACCTGTCCCGCTGATCCCCAAGAACCAGTATGGGGGTCAGCAGCTCGAGGGGGAACTGGCATGCCCCTGGATCCCATAGCCTGAAAGGCTGGGAAAAAAATACAGGTTACTCACCTGTAACAGGAGTTCTAGGAATGGTATACGTTGTTCATCCACACTTATTGGCAGGTCCCTTGCCGCTTTAAATCTTGCCGGAAGGTCTTCAAGCTGGCTCCTCCCACCATCCCAGGTGGTAAAACTCTTGGCTCCGCCCCAAGACGCCAGATCTAGCCCACTGGAAGCCAGGTTGTGCGTCGAAGCCGAGGAGACCGGGTGGGTCGTGAGGATGAACAACATATACCATTCCTAGAACTCCTGTTACAGGTGAGTAACCTGTATTTCTAGGGACATGGATATGTTGTTCATCCACACTTATTGGCAGACTCCTAGCAGTTCTCCAGGAAGAGGGAGGCAAGGTGCACACCCCTACTTAGGTAGAAAGACTGGAGAACCGAGGCCCCAACCAGCACCCCGGCGCGACCCAAGGTCGATGTGGAAGGGGAACGGTAAAACCTGCTTCCGGGCAGAAGCCCTGCGGATATCCTGGACGGAGTATCCTCAAAAGCAGCCACCGATGCAGCGGAAGGACAGGTAAAAAAAGAGCGCTTATCCCTACTGGAGGCTCCATGCCCGCCCGCCTATAGTGGAGACCTATGCAGGGGTGACCCGCCCGCTTGTCGTCCACTGGGCTGCAAATCTGCCAGATGCGGCTTCAGCGAAGATGATGAACAGCTGGCTAACCTTTCCGAACTTTAGCTTTATGCTCCCTAGATAGGTGAGCTTGCTAAACCGTTCCTATGGAACCTGTATACCGCCTCCGAGGTGTGAATGGGAATAAACCTGCAGAGCAACAACCTCAAAGGGGAAGATTCCGCCACTGCCTCTGGAAGGACTCGGATGGGGCGAGGACAACCTAGTCCCTGTGGAAGACCGGATAGGAGGTTAAAGGAGCGCCTGAACCTCCTTGCCCTGGATGGCGGAGTGGCCCCAAGAAGGTGTTCTTCCACAACAGGTGGGGAAACTCGCACCTGTGCAAAAGTTCGGATGGCTTGCCCATGAGCTAAGCCCATACCAGCAAGGATCCCACAGAACGGGGATACTCCCCCAAAAGGGAGGCATGATCGAGGCTTAGAAGTGCCAGACCACCTTCTCCTCAGACCACCAACTGCCTCCTGGCCCCCACCCGGAAGACAGGGAGACCTGAGAAGCACCTAGGGTCGCCGGTCAAGCCCTGGTTTAGGATGGACCGCGAGATGGTCCGGAATGTCCGCCTCAGGGACGGGGAGGCAATGGCCCTATCCCATCAACAAAAGGGAGAACTTCCCAGAGAACTACATCTTGGCCGATTTCTTAGCAGGATGCCTCGAAGGTCGAGGACCTTGCCGAAAGACCCTAGGCCTGGCCCCTAGCCGCACAGGGGTCAGCCTACAGGTGCAGGGATTGAAGGTCCAGATGGATAACCTTCCCCTGAAAAGGAAAGACAGGACCGGGCGGACTGGAGGCCGCCTCGAGCCTGGGGCTGAGACTGAAGAGAGCTGGATACTACAACTGGCAATCCAGTCTGGGGCTCCAGCATCACCTGCGCCAAGTCCCTCCTCACCTTGCCCGTAGGTCAAGGGAAATGGGGGAGAGGCACGGAGGGGCCCGGGGTCCGAGGCCCCGATGGCATCCCCTGCAGCAGACCTTGCTGAGGGGCGGGCAAAAACAGTCTCGCCTCGTATTCTCCCGGAGGGAAGAGGAGAAGATCCTGTGCTACCCGCAGGGGACACCACATGAGGCGCAACCTATGCCCGCCCAGGGCAGCAGCCTGGGAATCGGGGCTCCTGCCATCAAATGGCTGGGAACCCTCGATCAAGAACAACCCAACGCGGAGAACCTCCTTGCACCGAGACAAGGGATCGATCAACCTAGGCGGAGTAGGTAGCACATGGTCTTGGTGTTGTCCTACTTGGACTTAGACCTGTAGATCCCGTGATGCGGAGCGCGAGCGGGCAGGCTAAGCGGACTGTCTGTTCTCCAGCGAGCAGGGAAGGACATCGACTCTGTAAGAGGACCAGAGGCAAAGCACTCTGTATTCCCCAAGATGGGCACCCCACCCATCCGAGAAGCATCGGTCGGAGAAGACACCGACTCAGGGCGTAATCTAACAAGATGTTCTCCTGGCGGGTTGGAACGTCCAAGGAGCTTCTCTTAACTCCTGGGCTGTTAGTCACTAACTGGTCCAAGGGAAGCAGCTGTGACCTCTGGCTGGCCACTCCCACTAAGGGAAGGCCGGCCTGAGGCCCAGGAGGAGCAGGAGGTCCTGGCAGGACATAATTTCCCGGCCAACCCGACCGGCAAAGGAGGAAGAACCTCAGCCCTGTCCGCCCGGAGCCAAGCTCGGACTCAAGAGTCGAGCTTAGTCCCGAAGAAGCTTCACCGCTAAGGTAATGAAGTTCTCACTTGCTCCTGAAAACGGAAGACCAGTCTGCCTTCTGGTGGTGACATCCGACCCTTCAGTGCCGCAGAGACTGCTGAGCAAAGAAGGGCCTGGCTAGGAACCCGTAAGGAGCCCCTAAGAAGGGTGGAGCCTCCAAGACACGGACGGAACAAGGGTAGGGTACATCCTGGAGACCCAGGAAACAGCTACACGCCATGTTCTGAGGATGGGATATCTGAAGTAGAGACACCATCCAGGCGCAAGGGAGAATGGGCGCGAGCCCGTCCGCTTGAGACCACGAATACCTGGACACGAACCCAGGGTTGAATTGGGGGTCCACAGCCTTCCTGATCACCTATAACTAAAGAGCCAGGCTGTCGATACGACCGACAGAGGCAGTGGACCCAAGATCCCATGGGGCAACGGCTCAAAGGGAAACCGCCGCAACCTGACAGGATCCACTGCTAAATACCTCCAGAACGAGGCGGAGCCGCCCCCATGGGGAAACCTGGCTGGGACGACGGGCCAGGCAGTGCCCCTTGGCCCGCCACTGAGCAGGCTTAGAGGGGGAGGAGCCAGGAGCCTCTCGTTTCCTGCCTCCCTGCTTCCTTTGGAGGAAGATGCTGGACTGGCAACAGGCCGCCCAGCGCATGCCTGCTGGCCCTTATGCTGGGCCGGTGGGGCCCCAGGGCTCAGGGGGCAAAGGGGCTTACGCAAAGGCTGACGGCTGCCCTTGACCCTCCGGGCGAGAGTGACCGAGTCCGGAGTGGCATCGGACTTCTTGGGCCCATGGATGTATCCCTCCACTCCAGGGCCGAAAAGGTCAGTCCCCAAGAAGGGGATGTCCGCCAACTCTGCTGGGTTTCCAAAGAGAAGGAGGATAACCTCAGCCATGCCCTCGCGGCGCATGGCCACTGCGTCCACCATCGATCTGGCACAGGAGTCGCACTGATCAAGAGCTGTCTGGAGCTGCTGCTTAGCCACCGCCCCTACCCCTGGTCCCGCACTGCCGAATCGCGGTCCGCAGGGCGGCCGGGAGATGAGAGGGGACCCTCGCTCCAGGAGCCCAAAAGGGTGTGGGAGAAATGTGCCATCAGTGCAACCGAGCTGGCCTGACGGGAGGCCTAGGGAGGACGCAGCGTAAACCTTGCGCCCGACGTAGTCCATCCTTCTGGACTCCTTGTCAGGGGGTCTGTCCACATCCCCAGCGTTTCCAAGACACTGGAAAACGTCGTCGGTGACTACCCCTTCAGCCGAGGGGTGCTCCGAGAAACCGGGCAGAGAACCCACAGGGACAGGGTACCTCCGAGCCACCCTGGCCGAAGGGGCAGGGCAGGAAGTAGGCCGCCGCCATAGCTCCAAGGCTGGGCCCATGATAGCCTCAGCCACTGGGAAGGCCTCCGAGGAAGAACCCCCTTGATCCAGAATCTCTGTGGGGGTAAGGTGCCCGATTGAGACGGGCTTGAGCTGCATCCGTGAATTCTGAAATGAGCTGAAGCAGACCCTTCAAGACGATGGGCTGTCGCTCTACTGAATGTTCTTAGGAAGACCCCGGTCCTCCCTGCTAGGAAACATAGCAGAGCTTCGCTTCCAGGCCCCAAGGATCTGCAAAAGCTGCCGATGCCGAGGTACTCTTCGTCCGACCGGGGTGGGCAGGAGTGAGGGACCGAGTGACCTGAAGAACAGGTCATGGCCTGGCCTGAACCCCGTCGAACGCGGAGGGGCAGCGAGGGTCGGACGAGCAACCGGCCCTGGAGAGGGCTCCTCTACCGATTCGAACGGCTGCCTGCTATCCGGAGAATGAATCGGGGTCGATTGAAACCCGGACAACAACTGCTGCCACATAAGTTCCTTGTAACACCGACGCCAACAGCATCGAAACCGCTCCTCATCCGAGGAGGGGGACGAGAAGAACGGCAAAGTTACTTAACTCGGTGCCTCGACCGAGAACGCTGAGATCCGGCAGTGGCTGCGGCGAGACCAACCCAACCGGGGACCGAGGGCAGGCCTGGGAAGGAGCGGGCGCACCGGCTCCTCCCTTCTCGGAAGAAAGGACCGAGGCTGTCAACCTGAAGGGGAGGACAGAGCTCAGCCTCCCGCCCAAGGCGAGGGATGAACGGCACCAGAAGACCCCCAAAAGACGGGTCGAGGGACTCGACAACGCCGACGGGAACCTGGCTGACTGACCTGACGGGATACCGTGAGGCCAGTGGCGAGCAGATCCTCGACTGAAGCCCAGCGCCAAAGAGGGAGGGGAGAGTTCCCTTCCCTGGCCGAAGAGACCCTGCTCATGGCCCTTTAGCCTTAGGGCCGAGCGGCAGGGTTTGCAGGGTCCCTCTTCGAGGAGAGGGAATGACGAAGCTCCCCTGAACGAGGTGCATGAGATGAATCCAAGGAGAGCCGGATAAGCGCCGCAACTGGGGCCGCCCTTCCGCAGGATCAAACTGCAGAGAAACAGTCGAGCGACACTCGCTGGTCCGATGGAATCTCCAGAGCGGAAAAAACTACTGGATGTCCGAGCCCCGAACGGGCCGCGCGGTCCTCCAGAGAGCTGACCGAAAGGGCAGAACAAAAATTGCAAGCCTGAGGACCGTGATCCAAGTCCAGGCAAAAAACGCACGTGGAGTGCGAGTCTCTCCTGGAGGAACTAACCGTGCGCCTCTCGGGGCCGGAAAAAGCCATCGCCGTAGCGAAGAAGAAAGGATCGAAGATTCAGAAAGGACACTTCAATAAATTCAAGACCGAAATTTCAGGATCCAGTCAAACGCAGAGCTAAGGGAGGGAACCTGAGCTTCCCAGCTGTAAGGAAGATCTGGCGTCATGGGGCGGAGCTTGAGTTTTACCACCCGGGTGGGTGGGAGGAGCCAGCCTGAAGACCTTCCGGCAAGATTTAAAGCGGCAAGGGACCTGCCAATAAGTGTGGATGAACAACATATCCATGTCCCTAGAACTGCCAAGCTTTAGCCATGTCCTCCACAGAGGCCATTTTTACTCTTTCCATGGATGACTCCTTTGCTTTTTCAGCAGGAGGGGTAGCAACAGGTTACTCCCCAACCTAGGAGAGAAGCATCCGTAGTCAGAACTACTGCATGAATTTGTGGGAGAAATGGGACTTCTTGTCTGAGGTTGTCCTGATCCATCCACCACTGGAGAGCTTGGACCACAGTCTGAGTCACTGAATCAGTTTGGTAAGAGAATCCCTTTTCTGAGACCAGAAGGACCTCAGGTGAAACTTAATGTCCCTCATCTGGAATCTTGCTTCCCTGCACCACTGCAGTGGAAGCTGCCATGTGGCCCAGAAGCTGGAGGAAGTGTCTTGCTGGACGAGAGACCAGAGGTCGAAAAAATGAAGCAAGATCCACTACGGCCTTCACCCTTGCGAGGATAAGGAATGCTTTTGCTTGTACAGTGTCCAAATCTAGTTCTACAAAGGTGAGAAGTTGAACTGGTTCGAGGACAGACTTTGGAAGGCTGAGAAGAAAACCCAGGGAACCGAGTAGGCCCTGGGTAGTTTGCAGAGCTGATCTGACCTGTAGAGATGACTGACCCACAATGAGCCAGTCATTCAGATATGGGAAGATGGTGATACCCTGTCTTGAGGTAAGCCATCACTACTGTAAGGCACTTTGTGAACACCCTTGGAGCTGATGTTAGGCCGCATGGAATGGCTCTGAATTGGTAATGGCCTGAAGGCAACATGAATCGGAGGCATTTTCTGTGGGAGCACCTGATAGGGATATGGAAATAGGCATCCTTGAGGTCCAGAGATGCTAACCAATCTCCTGGCCTTAGACTGGGAAGGATTATTCCCAGAGCTGCCATTTTGAATTTGGGCTTTGAAATGTGCTTGTTCAAATACCTTAGGTCTAGTATGGGTCGCCACTCCCCCATTTTCTTTGGGGTAAGGAAGTACCTGGAGTACAGTCCTTTTCCCTTGTGCTGAGTAGAAACCTTCTATAGCTCTGAGGGCTAGAAGAGAGGAAACTTCTGCTCTAGGGCAAGGGTTTCTGAAGATTGATACAGGTGGAAAAGACTTGGCCCTCTTTTTTGGGAATCTTTCTGAAGCTGGCCAGTCCCTGGCTTACTACTGCCAGGACCCACTTGTCTGAGGTCACACAGACTTCAGGCCTGAAGTAGTAAGCCAGCCTGCCTCCTACTGGACTTGGAGTCGACCTGGGCTGACACATCAGGGTACCTGCTTGGCAGGAGGAGGGAGCAGCCCTGCTCATCCCCCTCCTGCCCCTCCCTCTCAATATCCCCCTCTGTGGGAAGGGAGAGGAGGCCTGGGCTTGGTAAAAAGGCCTGCCCCTAGACTGCTGCTTTTGTGGAGTGGCTTGCCTTTCCTTAGCCTGTGCACTCTTGTACGTGGCCCTGTATTCATCTATTTTCTTCATGTAAGCCTCTGTTTGCTCCCCAAACAGAGAATTACCCACTACAGGAAAATCCATAGCCTTAGTCTGGGTATCCTGTGACAGGCTAGTACATCTGAGCCAAGCATGTCTCCCGAGAGACACAGATGTAGCCATGACTCTAGGTGCCACATCACTGTGGAGTCCACAGCAGCATGAAATTGCATTTTTGATGCCTCAATTCTATCAGCAGCCACCTCCTCCAGCTCTTTGGCTAGCTGGGGGAAGGCCTGTTTAGCCAGTTCCAGAACCGTATCCCATCTGGATTTCTGGTACCCGACTGGGTAGGCCATATAATTAGCTTGCCTGAGTCCCAAAGAGGATGCCAAATACTTTTCTTTGGCCATGGCAACCACTTTCCTGGAGTCCTTATCCAGAGGTGTGTGAAGCCAAAGGAATGTTAGCCCTGTCACAGGCTGCAGCCTGCACTACCCCAACATGGCTGCAATGACTATAAAGGAACTCTGTAGCCAAGCCTGATAACATACCTTCTGTCCATTGTTTTGTCCACAGGAGCTTTTGAATTAGGAGTCTGCAAAATTGTATGTGTCTGTTTCCCAAGGACTTATGAAGAGGGATAGACAGCCTTTTGGACTCTGGGATATCCATCATTTCCACAAAATCAGGCTCTTCCTCCTCCTCTGCAGCTTCAACCAAAGAAAGCTGAAGGGTTTCTGCAACCTTTTTGTAAAACAAAAAGTGTGAAGGAGACTCAGAGAGCCCGAGGGCTTATCTGGGGAGATGTCCTGTACAATGGGCACATCCAGACCCCCCTGGTCGTCGTCACCACCACCACCACCACCATCATAGTCGTCGTCTCCCTCCCACTCCTCTTAATAAGTATCTGGATCATAATCCAAAGGAGACTGATCAGACCGAACCGACCGCCTAACCAGCGGTACTGGTTCGGAAAGAACCGGTCTAGGTGATTGAACAATACTAATCGCTTTGGCGACTTCATTCCTGATTGGAGAATGCGGTACAGGATCCGAACCGGTGGACTTGCGTTTTCGTTTTGACGGAACTGGCCCCTCCTCAGGTTCGGCCGCAACCGAACCGGGCTGGCCATCCGGATCTATGGATTACTTCCTCTTTCCTTCAGCCTACTCAGTCCTTTTCTAGAGTGGATTTAGGAAAGTTTTTACAAATTTGGCAGTCCGACTTAAGGTGGTTAAACCACAGACAAACAAATGAGGTGGGGGGGGGGTTGGCCTTGGCAAAGGCCTCCTCACACTCAGTACAGTGCTGAAACCCAGTGGGACCAGTTTTCTTTTTGGGTTCGTCAGACATGGCCAACCTACTACATTACCCTATAGAAGATTTCAAGCCAGGTAATGAAATAATCGGTTACAAACCGTGTCACAGGTTTGGAAAAAGAACCAGAAAAGGCCCGGTTCTTCTGAAACCGATCGATACTGGAACACCACTCTAATCCCAGAAACTTTTTCTCAGATAATAGAAATAATACAAGGTCGGTTCCTAACTGGACCGACCGGAATGGAGGAGGGGAGAGGGGAGGAAAAAAAAAAAAGAGGAAGAGTAATTTCCACACACACTTGAAAATAAACACATTCACTACCTATATACAACACTACCTGTAACGTAGACAGAGGCTGGAAATCCGAAAAAACAACAAATAGAACGGTTTAAACCAAACACTTTTTAAACTTTACCAAACCAAGCAGAGGACTCTCCAGAGCGACTTCACTGTTAGGCGGAGTAAAGAATCTGACGGTTACACTGGGAAGTACCACAGACAGAGGTCTGAAAACAGAGCTCGAGCTCAACGTTCTATGCTCCTGCATGGAGTTTAACTCCTTACTCTCCGGGGAAGTTCAAGTGCTGGGACTAACTGCATTAAGTCAGAATACAACAAGACTTCATGTTGTTTGAAGGTGATGCTGTGCAGCAACCGCGAAATCACCTTTTGGGACACAGAAACGAAATTACAGCGAAAGAACCCCACGTTGAAAACTTGGGACCAAAACTGTAAAAAGTGGCTGAGATATCAACCTAAGTTGAAACCCTCCCCCCACCCATACTGATTGCCATTATAGGGCTTACCATGATTTTCTTTAGTTTCCAGTTGGCCTTTGAAGAGTGCAGACATGTTCCCGGTCCACAGAAGATCACTGCTCCCAATCTCCGGAGGCAAGTATGGGTGAAGGGTGCGCGTAGAGGAGGGGTGCGGTTGGGGCGTGGAACGAAGGACGCTTTCTTTTCCGTAAGTTAAAAAAAAAAAAAAACAACAACAACGCCAGGGACTTTTTTTGGTTTGTTTTTTTTTGTTAACAGGTAAGCTATTCATAATATGGATTTTGGCACACTGGGGTGGGTCTCCTAGTGTGTGCCAGAGTACTGTGGTGGTGGGGAAGAGATACATGCCGACACGGGATGGAGACCCAGATGTTGGCAGGCATGGGGGAGAAGAGAAGAGATCCGCTAGCACGATCCCGCTTACAGTGAAAGTGCCTTCGGCAATGTATACTCCCAGCCTGTGACGTGTTTAGGGTTGTGGCCTACTCTACACAGGTGGGAGAAACAAGCAAAAGGAGTCAGCGGAAGTGGAGGAGGCAGGTGAGGAAAGCGCCTCCCACCTTCCAAGAAGGGACTGGTGGGGTGGCGGGGGCCCAGAGACATCAGCCAGGCTGATTGCAACGCAAACAGCTGTCTGCTGCGCGGTGACCTGCAGATGAAAGGAAAAGGCCAAAACATGATTGGTGCCGCTTTTTCCTTTCAAAGTGCAGACCAGTTCAGGCAAACCAGCATCACGACCAGCCTGGCTGATGATAATGTTGAGCCCTTTGCAGAGCACACTGCATTGGAAAGAGTGTCACACCCCTCAAAAGTCACTATCCCAAGGAGTTTGACACGCATGCGCGAACTCAAAAATGTGGTTTAACCAAATTGCTATATAAAAGTTATATGAGAATTTCTCTGGTTCTTGGGAAACAAAAAAAGTCAGTTTGAAAGCTGCCAATCCGATTGGCAGGCACAGTGCGGCTCTCGGCTTCCTATTGGCTGCTTCATCCTGCGGCTTCCCAGGGGACGCCTGGCACCATTTTTAAACAGCTGTGATCTCCTCTTTTGCACTCGTAATTTAATTTTTAATTTAAATCCCGCTGACTCCTTTTGCTTGTTTTCTCCCACCTGTGTGGAGTAGGCCAATTTTAATTTGCTTTTGTTCAGGGGCAATTCTGTGGCTTAACTGTGTGCCTAAAAAGAATTTTTAGTTCGCTATGTTTTAGTTCTGGGGTAAAACAGCACTGTGAGTGGAGTTTTCGCCATAAGCTAGTCAGGTCCCTATAGCCCATCTCCTCATATTTTGTGGCCTGCATATCCTGTTAGCCTGTAACTTCAATTGTTAATTTTAGAGGATTTAAACTGCCTGCTATCAACTGAGTTAAATCTGCACTGTGAAGTTGTAAAATCTGACTGTTTGAAGCTTGCCCTGCAGTAATGTTTGCATGCTAGGTCTCTTGCCCTGTAACTCATCTCAAGTGTCTTTCAGCCTATTAAATCCATCTTTGCTCCTCCCTTTACCCTTCTCAGCTATCCCATTGGCTTCTCGTGCTTTCTTCTTTTCACATTTCTTTGGCACTACTGTGTGCTGTTATTCTCACTGTAATCTCTGAACTGGTTCTTATCATTGTCTTTTGTCTGTTAGGATTTTAGCTGCCAGTCTGCTGTTAAATAGGATAAAACATTCATGATAGCAATTATGATTTGGTCTATGACTGTTGCCATGGTACTGTTACCCTCCTTCCCAATGTGGGTCGGCATATCAACCCTGCCCTAATTATGAACCCTGAATGTAGCACAGTGGCTCCCTCACCCAGTGTACAACAACATGGAACACCATCACTTGGACACTGTGCTATATACCTAACTTCCCCACCTACCCATAAAATATTGTTCCAGGTCAGCAGTAGTGTTCTGGTCTTGGCTCAATTGAGGGGCTCACCCCCCGACAAAAGCAGAAGCCATCTCTCTACTGCAATCTCAAGAAGAAAAAAAAAAAGACCAGTACAAGCCTGATCCTCTGCAAGAATTATTTTCTCCAGAGTGATGTTCACCCAAATTCCAGGCCACCCCAACTGAGGCCTCTGGATGCAAGAAGGGCTGTGGCCTAAAAATCATAGCTATGAACATCTGTAGTCTTCTCCCTAAATTATCCCAGTTCCAAGCACAGACGCAGCTAATATCTGTCTGACCGAGACGGGATTCACCCCAACAACAAAAGACAACTGTATCACATTACAAGGTCATAGAACCTTCAGACTGGATAGATCAGGCAAAAGGAGCGGGGGCCGCCTTATCTTTGTTAGAGAACCTATCCAGGGGAGCATGTTGCCCATCTCTAGTGTCACTGGTAACTACGCACTTCTAGTGGTTGACCTCCTTATAGGTCAACATAAAAAGTCACTCACCATTGCCACTGTATTTGCCCCCCAGTAAGGCAAAGCAGGGGTTGGGTTCAGTTATGGATGTGATCTCAAAAGTAAAAAGAGGAACACTGAAGTCATAGTTACTGGTGACTTCAGCATTAACTGGCCCACTAGTGATACTGATACGTTAAAGGACCAGGTAGCCAGTGTTTACCTTACGCAAATGGTTAGTGAGTACGCTAGGTTAAAACATTAAGGAGCGGGAAAAACACCTTCCTGGACTGGATCTTGACTAGCTGTTCCTCCAGAACTAAAAACGTTAAGGTGCTATCAGACTGCCTTAGTGATCCTTCCCCAATATCCTCTAAGTGGGGTGTTTAACGGCAAAAAAGAGCCACCAATCACCATACAAAGCAGTGTCATCAAGAAAGGCCTCCTAGACGCCTTTAAAAAGAAAATGCCCTATCCCAGCTGGACTGGTCACCCATAGATGAGCTTCTGGACATAGATCAGGCTATGAAATTTTTGTCAGACAAGTTCAACGACATGTTTGATATCTATGCCCCCGTGAGGAGAGGAAAAGAAAAGTCAGAGGAACCACAAATGGGTGGATCACTCGGGACCTCCTCGAACAGATGAGGGCACGGAATAATCGTTGGTGCAAGGCCAGGAACACGGGCAACCCAGACGAAATACAGGGCAGCTAGAAATAGGTACACAAACCTAACCAGGCTGGCTAAGGCAAAATACTATAAGGAACAGGAAAAAGTTCTGGGAAGATATCAAGAACCTTGTTGTTAGAGAGGATAAGTAACTGCCCTCAGTGCTGAATATCAATGGCACCCCAAACTATGGATCCACTCACAGCTGCTGAATCCTTAAACTAATCCTTCGTTGACCTTAGCTCTGTTCTCCCCTCAGACTATCAAAAGCTGCTGATCCGGCGCAGTTGACATCTCGCAATGTACCCAACCGCCCAAACATTTACCCCAAGTGTGTCACTGGCAGGGAGGCCAGAAAGTACGTCCGTAAGGTAAGGCCTGGCAGTGACAACATTGATATGAAGCTAGTGGCCGTTACTCGCAACAAACTCATTGCCCTCATTACCAAAATATTCAATTAAAAAAAAAAAAAAAAAATATTGCTCACCCTGGCAAAATTCCTCAACTGAGTGGAAGCTGGCTCTGGTGAGCCCAGTTCCAAAAGTGGTGATCGCATGTGCACGCATTACTGCCAATTTCAATTCTCTCCCCTTTCAAAATGCTCCAGAGAATAGTGGCTGATCAAGTCTCAGAATATCTTCAGAAGTACAACCTCCTGTGCCAACAACAGCATGGCTTTTGTAAGAGCCACAGATGACTACTGCGCTTAGTCGAATTCTCCAACTACGCTCACAAAGCTATGGATGGTGGCAGTTATGTGGGATCTATTTTTATAGATCTCACTAAGCATGCTTTCATACTATCATAACCACCTCATCTTACTGGAACAGCTGCTGTGCCTGGGGCTTGCCTCTGAAGCTATACACTGGTTCAAAGACTACCTGTCCTGCAGACCTCAGAGCGTCAAAATAGACTCAGCCACCTATACTGCCAGGGAAATTTGTCTCGGGGTTCCTCAAGGCTCTATTTTGGGCACAATCCTTTTCAGTTTATTTCTGAATAGTCTCCCGGAAGCCTGCATGAGCAAAATCATCCTGTACGCAGACGATGCAGTTATTTTAAGAAGTAGCCCCCAGCCGGATCAACTACAAAAGGAGCTACAGTCCACCTTCTTCCACCTGGAAGAAGACTAGTTTAAGACACAGAAACTTCTTCTCAACTCCAAGAAGACTAAATCAATGCGATTTCTAGCCTGCAGCATAGAAGTTGTACCCGGTCCTGTCCATTGTCAACAATAAATCTGAACCTATTGAGCAGGTGCATAAATTCAAGTACTTGGGTTTACCACTGATGACACCCTGTCCTTCACACAGCATCCTGATCAGGTTGTAAAGTGGAATATCAAACTAGAGGCTCTTCATAGATATAAACCTTCTCTTATGCCCGCAGACTTGAGATTAACTGTCTCCAGTTCCATCCTTACAATCATCGATTATGAACTGGTAGTTTATCGTGCTGCATCTGACACCACGCTCAGACAGGTAAGGACTATACTCAACAAGGCCTGCAGGCTCACCTCAGAGCCGACAACAACTCATTCCTGTAAACTCTGAGCAAACCAATTGGCTCAGCCTAAGAAACAGGATTAAGTATCCAGACATGCCTCCTGGGTAAAAAAGCACTGCTAGGCAAGCCCCACCAATATCAAGGACTTACTCTTCAGTCACACAAGCTACCGGACTAGGGGAATGGACAGGGGCTCACTGAGCGTTCCGTTTAGGAAGACACTAGGACAGCGGTCCTTCACATATAGGGCACCTCTCTGGCTGAATGATATCATGGTGCATATTTTTAGTAATAGACTCCACACCTTTGAAGCTGAACTGAAGCAGCACCTCATAATTTCCAGGTCCTGTGCTTGCAGGCTCCTGTAGATCCTTCCCACCTCATTGTACCCCTCTTCCCTCACTGATTAACACTGAAATTGGGGTCGATGCCCCTCCTTATCCTGATGCTTAGTACTGGTCTGCTCTTTATAGGGGATAGTGCCCCCAATCTTTTGGTCCTAGCACTTTCCTTATGCGAGTTGCCAATGTCATTAGTATACCTTGTGCCTAGCACCACCCCCTAGCCTTCCCTGGTAATCCCCAGCTTCCTCCATTCCCTCAATTCAACACTTTTAAGCTCCACCATGGTCACAACCCCTACATTACACGATTTCTCCCTTCAAGTTACCAGACAACCCTATTCAACCCTAAACCCTCCCCCCCATCGATAGGAAAGGACGACAAAGCCTCCTCCTGGCTGCCTTCCTTGCAGGGAGAATTAGCTTATGTTAGAGTAAACCCCCAATTAGGAAATAAAGTCTCCTCCTGGCTGCTTTTCTCCTGCTACTCTTGCTTCTCAAATCTACAGCACTCACCACGTATCTCGTGATGCACCAAATTGCAACAGGCAGCATCTTTATATGAGTTAGCCTACAACTGTACAACTGTGAGGTGTGGAGAAGATAATGACCAATGTTCGATGCACATCAAAAGTATGAAGCAGGGATTCCACTGGATTCGCAGGCTCTGTATAGTACACTGGTAAGTGAATAGCCGGATTTAAAATAAACTCAGAAACAACCTTTGACAAAAATGATTGGGTGACTTTACGCACCAGCCTATTATTATGAAACTGTAGGTAGGGAGGTTTGCACATTAGTGCTTATAAGTCTGAAATACATCTATCTGACATAATGGCAACTAAGAATATAGTTTTCCCAAGAAAGATAACTGAGCTTGCTGGATTCAGCAGGCTCAAAAGGACCCTTAGTCAATTTTTCAAGCACAAAATTCAAATCCCACACAGTGACTGGATCCCAGATTGGGGGATGAAAGTGCAGAATACCTTTTAAAAAGCTTCGAATCAAAGGTAACCGGGACAGTGGAATGCTGCCCACAAGTAAATGAAATGTGGCAACAGCCGAAAGGTGGACTTTCACAGAGGAATATTTTAATCCACCCTCCAACAAGGAGAGCAAATAGTCTAAGATGTGGAGGGGAACACTCATAAGGATTCAAGTCCAGTGTAGCCACCCAAATGGAGGAGCGTTTCCACTTCACAGAACAAGAAGACAGAGTAGATGGCTTCCTAGCCCCCCCAAGAAGACTTCCGCCACCTTTGGGGACGCGCAGAAGCGTGAGAGGACCATGTCCTCTGGAGCCAGGTGTGTAGAAGGGGGGAGTGACAGTCCGGGTGTAGCAGGGTGCCTTGTGCCTGGGACAATGGAGCCTGGCAAATTGGCAGAGGTAGGGGATCTGGTTCAGAGAACTGTAGAAGCAGTGGGAACCAAATCTGTCTTGGCCAGAACGGTGCCTCTTAGATGCCCCGTCCTGGACCAGTTTGAGTAGTACTCTCTGAACGAGAGAAAAGGGCGGGAAGGCGTAAAGAAATCTTCCTGTCCAGGAAAGAGAGAACACGTCCCACCACACAGTTCCAGGACCTCGCTCGAGAGAGCAGTAAAAAGCAGCAGTTTTGCCAAGAGGCAAACAGGTCCAACTCCAGTCGGCCCCACAAGCAGAAGATGTCATTTAGGATGTTGGGTAAGATTTCCCACTCGTGGGCCTGGGCCTTGGATCTGCTCAGGGCATCCGCCAGGGTGTTCACCCCGGAGATGTGCACTGCCAGAAGATGTACATTTCTCTGGATCGCCCAATACCAAACCCTCATCAATTCTCTGCAGAGAGTGTGAAAAATGAGTGTCTCCTTGCTTGTTTAGGTAGTGAACCATCATAGAACTGACTGCACCTGAAGGCAACCGGCGGGGGGGGGGTGAGCATAGATAACTGCCCTCCACTCCAAGACATCCAAGATCTTTGGGACCAGATGTGCAGATGAGCACCCCATCCTGTCAGGGAGGCATCAGTAGTCAGAATGAGACTCTGGACAGGAAAATGAAACGGCATGCCTCGCATTAAGTTGTCCCTGGACTTCCACCATTGTAGAGCTTGAAGAGCCGGGGAAGACACCAGGACCAGGGCATCTAAATCGTCCTCCTTCTGGTCACACTGGTCTCTCAGGGACCACTGAAGGACCCTCATATTTAACCTGGCATTGGGGACCATCGGTATCATGGCCGCCAAATGTCCCAGGATGTGGAGGAAGTCTGGTGCCAAGAACAATCTGCTGGACTCTAATCTGTGTGCAAAGCAATCAGAGCGTCCATGAGCTATGGGTAGATGCGCCATCCCCATGGAGGTGTCCAACAGGGCTCCGATATATTGGAGGTGTTGTGCAGGGTCCATTTTGGACTTTGGATAGTTTCCCACTATCTCCACCTGGGTGAACAACTGCAGGGATCGAGAAAGCGTGAGCAACAGCTGTTGGCTGGAAGACGCTTTCAGGTGTCAGTCGTACAAGTAGGGAAAGACATAGAGGCCTTCCCTTTGGAGGGCTACTGCAACCGCTGCTAGGCATTTTGTAAACACACTTGGGGCTGAGGAAAAGTCGAATGGGAGGGCCCTGAACTGGTAATGATGACCCTAAAACATGAAAACGGAGAAACCGTCTGCAAGTCGGGTGCATCAGGATATGGCGGTATGCATCCTTCATATCCAGACAGCAGAGCCAATCACCTTTGTTCAGTAAGGAGAGAGGTGTCAGAAGAGACACTATCCTGAACGTTTGGTATTTGATGTAGAGGTCAAGACACCTCAGAGCTAAAATGGGGCACACGTCCCCTGTCCATTTGGGAACCAGGAAAAAATGGGAGTTAAATTACGTACCATTCTGAGGAAGGGGAACTGGTTTGATGGCCTGTTTTGAGAGCAAAGCATAGATTTCGGTTTGTAAGACCACTGCTTGGTCAGGGAGGGGGTCATGAGAGACCTGTGGGGGCAAAGGAAGAGGTATCTCTGAACTCATGTCTCCTGAACAATTGCAGGAGCCACAGGTTGAGGAGATGACTTGCCACCCTTGTAGGTGCAGGAAAATAGGGTCTCCAGTCCCAGCGGGGAGACCTTCAGGTTGAATAAGCTAGCTCTGTTTAGCAGTAGGGCCGTATACAAAGTCAACTCCTAGTAAGTAAAACATAAGGGACTTCATGGCCCACTCTTCTGCAAGGCATTCTTTTTCAATCTTGGAGTACCTTTTCTCTCTGTCGTGCAATTGACTACTTATGCATAGAATAGGATATTCTTTCCAGTCTATATGCTGACTCAAGATTGCACCTAGGCCTACCTCTGATGCATCAGTCTGTAATAGAAATTGTTTCTGAAAGTCTGAGCTTCTTAAAACAGGGGCTGAACATAATGTAGCCTTAATAGCCTAAAAAGCCTTGTCACACTCTGGGGATCATTTCACATTATTCAGGTACAGTTTTCATGAGTTCTGTGAGGGAGTAGCTAACTCTGCAAAGTTGGGAACAAATCTGATAATAACCAGCCAGCCCTAAAATTACCCAACGTGTTTCTTGGTTTTGGGGACAGGTCTGTTAGCTACTGCTTCGATCTTGGAAACCTCTGGCTTGACTTCTCCATTTCCCAAAACGTAGCCCAACTATCTGGTCTCCTGCATGCCCAATGCACACTTGGTAGGATTAATTGTCAGACCTGTGCTTCTGATCAACTGAATAACTGCTTGTAGGTGTTGCAGGTGGCTTGTCCAGTCTGGACTGTACACCACATCATCATCCAAGTACACAGCACAATAACCAGTGTGAGGGGATAAAATTACACCCATATACTGCTGGAATGTAGTGGGTGTGCCAAGTAAACCAAACGGCATGGTGGCGAATGGCTAGAATTCTACAGGAGTGGCAAATGCAGTTGTGTCTGGATTCTTTAGCCAGGGGGATTTGCCAGCAATCCTTGGTGAGATGGAGGGTACTGATATACTTGACACTCCCTAGTCTGTCCACCAATCATCTATTCTGGGCACAGGATAACTGTCAAATTCTGACACTTGACTAAGTTCAATAAAAATCAAGGCATATGCTTACACACCTTCTTTTTTGTTTAAAATCACCACTGGAGATGACCAAGCACTTCAACTCTTCTATGATATCCAATTCTTTTATTTTTTGTATTTCCTTAACCATGTCAGCTCGCAACCACTCTGGTAATCTGTATGTCCTGTCTAACAGGGCGAGCATTCCTTGTCACTATTACGTGCTTGAACTCTTTTGCTCATTCTGGCACTGTGGTAAAAGTACTGTTAAATGTCCTTAGCAAGTTACAAATGTCTGCGGTTTGTTCGAGAGTTAAGGAAACATTTACCTTTACAGCAATTACAGTTTGTTCCGTCTATTATAAGCTACATCAATATCTTCTTTATCAATTTCTAATAAAACTAGCAAAACAGCTTTTGGTGTTTTTTCAACCCATTTCTTGAGGAGATTAGCATGGTATATTTTGATAAGATCTTTCCTATCAAGGGTCTCAATCCCACAGTTAACTGTGTCAGTACATCCAAGCACGTTATAAGGCCTGTGCCACTTCATTAAAAGTCTCTTTTCTGTAGTTGGTAAAAGTAGCAATACCTTATTACCTGGCTCAAAAACTTTTTCTTTTACCCCATGGTCAAAACACACCTACTGCTGGTTTTGGGCATCTTTCCGATGCTATGGCTGATTAACATATTTTGCCAGCTTCTTTCTCAGGGCACATATAAGATGTAATCGAAATTTAAATACCTGTAAATTTTCTTTCTCCGATGACTGGTCTCCAGGCTTCCTTACTCCTGGGCTCCACCTCCTGATAGTGACAGACAGGCAGGAATCAGACCTCTGCAGCAGGGGACAGCCAGCCCTCCACTTCCTGTCTCCCTCAGTTCTTCCTAAAGCAGTCCAAAGTGGCAATACTACAAGAACTTGGAAAGAGAAAATAAGAATTTTAAGACGTATGTGGCCATGAGGTCAGTCAAGTAAATACATTCTGGGAGGGCATCCGAAGCCCGGAGACCAGCCAGAGGAAGAAAATTTACAGGTATTTAAATTTTGATTTCTCTCTCTAAGCTGGTCTCAGGGCTTCCTACTCCTAGGATATACAAAGCACACGTCCTCAAATGTCCCGGTGGAAGAATGTCAGGAGCCCTAGGGATCCACCACCACTTGAAGCATTCTACGGCCAAGGATGCCTCCTCCGAGGGCATCATTTCCAGCGATTAAAATTTTAAAGATATGTGAATGGATTATCAAGTGGCATCTCTGCATAAGTATGCGGTCGATGCTTCTCTGAAGTACACCCGTGAAGAGGCAATAGTTGTGGTGAAAAGGGCTCTCCCTGGGCCAGGCAAGTTACTCCGGCCTAAATCACAAGCCATGGAAGTGGCTGACGTAATCTGTCTGGCTATAGTGCCTTTTGAATGCTCGTTACCCGTAATTTTGGCCCGTAGCTAACATGAACAACTTGGAAGTTGTGCAAATAGCTTACTCTCTCTTAATATACACTTTCATCCGGGGCAGACTGAATCAGCCTTGCGGCCCCAGTCTGCCCTCAACCTCCATATGTCTATGTTTTTATTACACCTCCCAGCTCTCATGGAGGCAATTCTTTGTTATTGTCTTGTAGAATGTGCAGAAGGTAGGAAGATGAACCCTTAATTGCAATGGAATGGAGGCATGGCTTTGGCAAATAACACAGAACTGTTGGAGCCAGATGAACAGCAGTGTATAGCTCTGGTATAAGCAATGCTTTTAGTTTGCTATTTCCTCCTGTCCGAAGCAATAGCTGGAGAGAGAGAGAGAGAAGGTGACCTTTATTTGGAGACGTGTGATGGATATTTCTCGATAAGTTGTAAAAGGGGCCTTGGACACAGGCCTGAGAACCATTTAAGACTTCAAAAATGGTTGCTTTTGAGGGTTGGAAGGCATTTTAATGTTGCTGTCTTTAGAAACTACAGACAAGGGGACATGAATCCAATGATTCCCCTGGATCCATCAGCAAGAATGCCTCCTCTGCAAGAAATCTGAAACTATAAGGAGGCTGGTTGTAGGCCTTAGACCATTCATCTGACAGGAACTGCAGTCGACCGGGTGATTATATTGGAAGTTCTGTATGTGTTTTGAATGAAGCCAGAGCCAAACATTTTCTCCAGATTTGACAATACCCTTTGGAGGAAGAAGAAGAAAGACATGAGTTCCACATAGCGTCAATAAGAGGAGCTGAGTAGCTTATCTCCTTGAAGGTATTTCCACTCCATGCCTGGGCCTAGAGACAAGTTGTATAAGTGGGATGCCAAGCAGGACCCTGATGGAGAATGTTAAGGCTGAACTTGAATGTTAGACATGGTCACCTTGACGGACAAATGATAATCAGGAACTATGTTGCGGAAAAGCCATAAGGGGCAGGCTAAAAACCTGACTGTCCTGTCCCGAACCACTTTGTGAAGGACTCTCGACAGAAGCAGTATTGGAGGCAGGTATACAGGAGAAGACATATGAGGAGAGACTAAAGCAGCTTAATATGTATACCCTTGAGGAAATGAGGAGAGGGAGGACATGATAGAAACTTTCAAGTGTCTCAAGGAAATTAACAAGGTACAAGAGAGTATCTTTTCAGAAGAATAGATGTGCAAGAACAAGTGGCACAATTTGAAAGATAGAGGGGACGGCTCAGATGTAATGTTAGAAAGTGTATACTTTTTTTTTTTTTTTTTTTTAAACACACACACACACACACACACACACACACACAGAGTTGTGGATGCATGGAACAGCCTTCCTGAAGAGGTTGTGGAGTCAGGAACAGTGGGGGAATTCAAGAATGCATGGGACAGGCATAAGGCAATTCTAGTGGGGGGCAGGAGGAAGTAAGCTGTTAATTAACTAGAATCTGCAGCTTATCCATCAGGTAGGGAAATGGGCAGACTGGGTGGGCCAAGCGGTCCTTATCTGTCGTCAAATTCTGTGTTTCTATGAGACCAAACTCATCCTAGTTTAGGGGAAAAGGTGCCCTGAACCCAAGCAGGTTCATCCTTGGCTTGGGAGCAGAAAAGCTTCATCTTGGAGTTCCATCGGCAGGCGAAACAAATCTAAGGATTGCCCCACTGTTCTGTCAATATGTCGGAGGCACTATCCTATAGCTCCCATTCCCCTTGTCGACCAGCCTTACCACTAAATCAGTCTGCTAAGACATTTACCTTTGCTGGGATAGACCTCGTTTAGTGGTGCACAGCTCACCGAGAGAAAAAGGGCCTCCCTTAGCCTTTTGAGCTTTTTGTGCCATCTTGATGGATAGTGTATGCCAACATTGATGTATTGTTGGTTGGAACCAGACTATCCTGAATTAAAGAATAGCTGTTCAGTGTCTTTGGGCATGGCCTGCCGTTCTCCTGTCAGGAACGTTTATGTTTACCTTGTGTCTCTAACAGTGCCCACCTACTCGGTGCCAACAGCTGATGTAGGTGAGCTTTCCCCAGCTCCCGAGGCTTGCATCGGTTGCAATTCGGTTCTGGTGAGGAAGGCCTAACTTGCAACCCTTCGTGACCTCTGTCCCCTACGACCGTCACTGGGGGAAGGGTCTATTCTGTCTCAATGAACTGTATGAAAAAATAAGCAGACAGCTGAGGAGTTACCTGAAAACTCGTTGATGAGCTTTGGCAGAATCTGAAAATTAGTATTGGGAGACAACAAAAACACTTGTGTCATGATCGTGCTCCCCAGGAAGCTCAAGGTCTGGTTTGGAATTAGGAAGTCTTTCTGCCACTGCTTGTAATGTTTGGTTAAGCTGTGGGTCTTAATGCTATGACTACTACCAGCACCTTAATCCTGTCCATGGGCCTGAGGAAGCCCCCAGTGGCAGGGCCTGAACTGAAGTACTGTTCTGCCAATTTGAACCTGAGAACATGCAAGTGACGTTACTGAGTGGGAAAAGTAAATGGGCATCTTGCAGATCTATGGATGCCAGAAAAATTTTGCGATTCCCCGATTGAAAACCAGGTTTCCACCTTGAAGTGTATTCTGTGGACCCAACTATTCAAGATGATTTATGACAAGGTTTCCACCTTGTAGGGCCTACTGTGGACGAAACTATGCCGGAATTCGAGAACTAGGACTGGTTTTATATGGGTTACCGGGATACGGGAGGGCACCACATGAGGTGGTGTGGGCATGTATTAGGCGCTGGAAATGTCTATGACCCTTCTGTCTGACTTAGCTTGGGCCCATGGCCCGAGAATTTTTTTTTTTTTTTTTTTTTAATAAAACCTGCCCCCTGCTGGGGATGAGCCTGGATAGCATGATCTTTTCCCAGCAAAATTATTATAGTATTTTGACCCTTATTGAGGCTAGCTGATGCAAACAATCTTCTGGGGCCCGAAATGAAGACTGCCCCCTGCCTCTTGATGTGGGATGTGTACCTTGGCCTCTTCATAATCCCTCACTATCTCCTTTGGAGCGTAGCCAAACAGGCGTTACCTATGTTGGGTGAGTTGACCGACTGACTCTTGTAGAAGATTGCTTGCCTGACCTGAAGCCAGGGCTGCAGCCAGTCGAGTTGGATACCTGCTCCAAGCGGCACACCTGACCGCCTCCCCAAGGAAGGACCGTAGCAGATGAGGAATAGTTCTGTTCTCTCTAGATCAGTTACGGAAAATAAAGAACTAAAGGTGGGACCCCAGACAGAGCATTTTAGGCCAACACAGAATTGGTTAGGAACTTTTCTCTAGATGTCACCCTAAGATGCTGTCAATGCTTGGAGGACCCAAGAAGCCCCTCCTTCTGTTGGTATGACCAACCTATTGGGCAGTTTGAACCAGAGGGTCGATGCCAGGGCAGAAGAACGACTTGTTAGATTGCTTATCATCAGACTTGGGAATCTTAGAGATCTGCCAGGCCATCGGATAGGTGCATCCTAGACTTTGCCATTCCTAAATAGCCAGTCCCCCAATAACTGGGGAATATGGAAGGCTGAGGCAGATTTGGTTGCAGTTGTAGGGTGAAAAGTCTGTTTTGGCTGGGTGGAAGCCTCCCGGCTAAAACCTTTTTTGTTTCCCCTCTTTTCTTCCTTCCTTCCTTCACACGAAGAGGGCTGCCCTCAGAAGCTGTGAGGACTACTGCTCCTCTTGCATGAAGGTGGGGCTTTATTTTGTGTTGTGTGGGCCTCCATCTGGAGATACGCCCCCCACCAAGAGGCATACTGGGTCCAGGGCCAAGGTCCAATTTTACCTTACCAGTAGGCCTGTGGACTGATGGGTCTCCTGGTGGGCGCTGCTGTCCTTGACTTCACCACTGGCGGACACTGCCTTCTCACCAATTAGGCAAGGTGATCCGGCGAAAATGATTAGAAGCGGGGACAAATCCACTCCAGCGTTTGTTGCCCCTGGAAGGGATGCCAGAGGCCATGCCCTAAATGGTCCTGTTCCCCTTTTAATCAACGCAGCCCTCCCCCTGGAGGTTTTCGAGCTATGCTGCTGAATTGCTGCTAGCCCGTAAGGGCAAAAAAAGTAAGCTGCTCCCCTCCTTTGTGTGCTGTAAACCAAAAATTTGATGAGTAAGATCCATCTTGAACCTTGATGGTATTAAGTGGGGGCCTGTCATGCTGGAGGGAGTTCCATGGTCCCATTTGGGGGCCCCACCCAAGCACTGCGCTCGCATCCTGCAGGGAACCTGTAATGCTGAATACCCCGCAGCTGTGCACCTCGTTGTGTAGGGATACCGCTTGCTTTGTGGAACCCTACAGTGCTGCTAGGTGTCCTCAGCACTCCAAATGAAGGTCCTCTTCCAGCGCTACCATTAAATGAAAGATCTGATCTGGGACCGCCACCGTGATGCTGTTCCCAACGGCAATGGGTGACCTGGCGCTCTCCTCAGCGCTTGTCGCTGAGAGGCCTAGCGCTCACCTCAGCGTGCTGCTTGTAACCCCATCAATGAGTTGCCCCTCAACGAGTGGCTGATATTTTCTCCAAGGCTGCTCGAAGAAGGCACTCGTACTTGTCCCCAGAAGCACTGCACTGCTGGGATACGGAGCTCCTCTAGCCTTGAGGGCTGCTAAATGAAAACGTCTCCCTAGCCTTGAGGGCTTACAGGAGCTTGTTGTGGGGAAGACCGAAACAGAGTGGCCTGGTGCTCTCCTCTGCACACTGCCTGCATCTCCGTCGCGAGAGGCTTAAATTTTCCACCAAGCCAAGCGTTGGGAAAACAGCCCTTGTCCCCAGAAGCCTCCCAGTGCTTAAATAAGAAGTTCCCCGTCGCCCCGATGGCTTCCAGATGACCGTTGTAGGGAGCCCAAAATGGCGGGAAAGACAGTGATCCACTCCGAATGGGGCCAGTCTGTGCAGCTTGCAAGGCTGAGACTGGGTCCCACCAAGGGGCGATTCTCAATTGCTTCTAGCCATCCTGTAGTTGCATCCACAATCAAACAAAGAATTTTATAACTCACACTCTCTTCAGCCCTGTCCCTGTGGCAGAGCTCTGCTGCAGAGTACCTGCTCCACTGAAGGCAGGAAGTAAACTGAGGGAGACAAAAGTGGAGGGCTGGATGTCCCCTGCTACAGAGGTCTGATTCCTGCCTGTCTGTCACTATCAGGAGGTGGAGCCCAGGAGTAAGGAAGCCCGGAGACCAGCTTAGGAGAGAGAATAGATTGTTTCTGACGCATGATACCTACTAGTTGATACAGCTCCTTCAGTAATGCAGCACCAAAATTACTACCCTGATCAGTAATAATCTCTTTAGGTATGCCCACTCTGCTGAAAAATTTGGCAAGCTCTGCTGCCACTTTTGGGGTCTGTGACAGTATGCATTGGAACTGCCTCTGGGTATTGAGTAGCAGTCACATACTACCAAAATGAACCGATTACCCTTTTTACTTTTGTTTAGGACGAGGTTGAAAACTGCTGGTGACAGCATTTAGTGTCGCTGGCCTCCTCCTGTGGAATTCGCTCCCACCATCTGTATGGAAGGTCCTTTCAGTTGAGGTATTCAAGGCCCGCCTCAAAACCCACCTATTCAGTCAGGCCTTCCCAGACACTATTAGATCTTATCCTTGGGATGGCCCCTCCTAGCTACCGTTTTTAGCTTAGGCCTCATCTATTTATATTGCCTATTTAATTTATTGTTGAAATTTTTACTGTTTTTTTTTTTTTTTAAATGGATAGTTGTGTTGATGTGTACGGCATCCAGAGCCTCTGGGATTGGGCGACTGGAAAAATAAAATTTGCCTTGTTTAAGAGGCCAACCACATGCACTGCAATTCTCTCAAAAGGCACATCTATCAAGGGTAGGGGCACCTTGTCTGGCACTAGAACTGCAATAAGTAGCAACATCTTCATAAATTCCAGGCCAGTAAAATCTGTACAGCAATCTGGCAAGGGTGCAATCCCTCCCCGAATGACCAGCTTTAGGACTATCATGGTGGCCCATTCTCCCACCCCCTTCTTTCCCCAAAGATTCCCTTATGCCTATCCCATGCATTCTTGAACACTGCCACCAGTTTCACCACCCCCCCAGGAATCCACCACCCTTTCTGTGAAAACATATTTCCTCACATCCTAATCTACAATCCAGCTTATCCTGTCCCTTGCTCGAGCACTTTTTCCTGAAAATACTTCCCTCATGTACCTTACTGAACCCACTGAGATACTTAAAATCTCTGTCATATTCAACAGTCTCTCCATCTTTTCCAGTGTGTACACAGCAGCAGGCAAGTGAGGTCATAATGCCCCTGTACAGGTCACTGGCAAGACATTTCGAATATGGGGTATGGCATTGCATTCCATTTCATGGGAGGGACATCAGCTTATTAGAGGGTCCAAAGGAGGGCAACCAAGATGAGAGTGGGGGCAGCACGAGAAGTCTTATGAGGAAAGGCTGGGAGCCCTGAGAATGTACCCCCTGGAGGAGGGGTACAATCCACGAGGGAGTGAAGTTAATTTTTTTTTTGGGGGGGGTTAGGAAGGATGTCAGGAAAAACATTTATTCATGGAGAGGGTGATGGACAAATGGAATGCACTGCCAGAGGAGGTGGTCTCAGCAAAGACTATGAGAAGCTTTAAGAGGGCCTGAGATGGGCATAACGGAACCCATGGAACTGTGGGGGAGATTCTGAAAGGAAGGGCTGATGGGAGAGGGGCAGGGTCAATGGCATAAGCTAGAGACTGCATTACTAATGAGCAGACTTGGACCACTATTTTGGTAGTCTTCTGCTGACTCTCATTATGTTAGTCCGTCTCTCTTACATTAGGGCTTCTGATTCAGACAATGTACCATTTAACTGCCCTCCTCTGGACCACATGATGAGTGGCTGTGTGTCCTGCAATGGCCAACATAAGGATGTGTTGTGTATTACATTTTAAGTTCATTATTAATCATCTTGCTCAATAACATATTAACACATCCTAGGAAACCATGCTTATGGTTGTAAGTAGTATCATACATTCCTAGGGTCATACCACTCAAAACTGTCCCACATAAAGAACAGTTCCTCATTTCACCTCAGAAAAGCCCTCTGTTTCCAAATTAAGTGGGTACTGTCCCATATTTTACTCTGAAATTTTAAAGCAGAAATCCAAACAATGAATGAAAAATTGTATTGTTCAATACGCAGAAAAATCAACATGAAACACACACACACACACACACACACACACACACACACTGTTCTGAGCTTCTATCTTTGTGATTTGGTGTGGTGTTCCATATTTCCAAGTGCAATGTTCTACATTTGGGGGTTGAGGTATGCTTTGGCTATCAGATCCTCATACCCCAATAATACCAGTGAGACCATTCATAAAAATCATAAGAGCTGTCTAGCACGCAGTAACATACAAGTGTGGTATAGCAAGTGGTATGGTTTAAGAATTCACACCTCAACTATCCTGAGGTCAGGATCCAAGAGATCAAATTTAAATACCTGTAAATTTTCTTTCTCCGACAGCTGGTCTCCGGCTTTCTAACTCCTGGGCTGCACCTCCTGATACTTACAGGCAGGAATCAGACCTCTGCAGCAGGGACAGCCAGCCCTCCACTTCCTATCTCCCTCAGTTCTTCTTAAAGCAGTCCAATGTGGCAATACTCCAAGAACTTGGAAACAGAAAAATAATTTTAAGGCATATATGGCCAGGAGGCCGCCAACTATATACATTCTGGGAGGAATCTGAAGCCGGAAACCTGCCAGAGAAAGAAAATTACAGGTATTTAAATTTGATTTCTCTCCTAAGCTGGTCTCCGGGCTTCCTTACTCCTGGGATATAGAAAAGCAGCACGTCCCCAGATGTCCCAGGTGGGAGGAATGTCAAGAGCACATCGGGATCCCCCACCGCTTGAAGCAATTCTCCGGCCAAGGATGCCTCCTCCAAGGACCTCACTTCCAGCGAATAAAATGTTGAAAATGTGTGAATGGATTATCAAGTTGCCTCTCTGCATAAGTGTGCCGTTGATGCTTCTCTGAAGCACGCCCAGGAATAGGCCATAGCTCTGGTGTAATGGGCTCTACCTGGGCCAGGCATGTTACTCCGGCCTGATCACAAGCCATGGAAGTGGCTGACAGAATCCGTCTGGCTATAGTGCCTTTTGAATCCTTGTTACCCACGATTTCAGCCCCTAGCTGACATGAACAAACTTGAAGTTTTGTGAATAGTTTACTCTCTCTTAATATACACTTTCAACAGGGGCAGACTGAATGGGCCTTGTGGGCCCCCCGTCTGCCCTCAACCTCCATGCCCCCATGTTTTTATCACACCTCCCAGGTCTAATGGAGGCAATTCCCCTTCCTTATTGCTCTGGAGAGTGGGCAAAAGGAAGGAAGAATAAACCCCTGATTGTAATGGAGGAAAGGCATAGCTTTGGCAAATAACCTAGAGCTGTTCGAGCCTGATGAACAGCAGTATATGGCTCTTGGATAAGCAATGCTTTTAGTTTGCTGATTCTCCTGGCTGAATCAACAGCTATGAGAAAAAAAGCTGACCTTTATTTGGAGACGCGTGATGGATATCTCCTTGATAAGCTCTAAAGGGGAACTTGGCCACAGCCTTGAGAACCAGATTAAGATTTCAAAGTGGTAGCTTTAGTGTGATAGAAGACATCTTAACATTGCTGTCTTTAGAAACCTACAGACAAGGGGATATGAATCCAACAATTCCCCTGGATCCATCAGCAAGAGTGCCCCCAGTGCAAAAGCCTGAAACTGTAAGGTGGCTGGTTGCAGCCCTTAGACCATTCACCTGAAAAGAACTGCCGTAGAACAGGTGATTATATTGGAAAGTTCTATATGTTTTTTTGAATGACACCAGAACCAAAATTTTCTCCAGATTCAATAATACCCTCTGGAGGAAAAAGACAGACATGAGTTCCCATTGTGTCAATAACACGAGCTGAATAGCCTAGCTCCTTGGAGGTCTTTCCTCTCAATGTCCAGGCCTTGAGACAAGCTGTTTAAGTGGGATGTCGACCGGACCTTGGGAGAATGTTCAGACTGAACTTGAATGTTGGATGTGGTCACCCTGACGAATGATAATCAGGAACTATGTGCAAAAAAAAGCCATAAGAGGCTGACTAAAATCACAACTCTCCTGTCCCGAACCACTTTGTGAAGGACTCTTGATAAAAGCGGTATTGAAGGAAAGGCATACAGGAGACCAAACTCATCCCAGTTTAGGGGAAAAGGTGTCCTGAGCCACCGCTGGTTCATCTTTGGCCAGGAAGCAGAAATGCTTAACCTTGGAGTTCCGCCAGCAGGCAAAAAAAAATCTGTCTTAGGATTGCCCCACTGTTCTGTCCAGATGTCGGAGGCACTATCCTTTAGCTCCCATTCCCTTGGTTGACCAACCTTACCACTAAGCAAGTCTGCTGTGACATTTACCTGTCTTGGGACATGCATCGCTCAGTGGTGCTCAGCCCACCGTGAGAAAAAGGATTCCCCTAGCATTTCGAGCTTCTTGTGCCATCTTGATGGTTGGTGTATGCCAACGTTGACAGATTGTAGGTTGGAACCAGACTATCCTGATTTGGGGAATAGCTGTTCAGAGTGCCTCAGGGCATGGCCTACTGTTCCCATGTCAGGAACGTTTGTGCTTACCATGCGTCTCTAACAGTGACCCCCTGCCCGGTGCCAACAGCTGATGTAGGCAAGCTCTCCCCAGCTCCTGAGGCTTTCATCAGTTGCGATTCGGGTTTGGTGAGGAAGGCCTAACTTGCAACCCTTCATAACCTCTGTCCTCCAAGACAGTCACTGGAGGAAAGGTTTACTCTGTCAATGTAATGTATGAGAAAATAAGAGACAGCTGAGGAGTTACGTGAAACTCGTTGATGAGCTTTGGCATAATCTGAAAATTAGTTTTGGTGGGGAGAGAAGAAGAACTTGTGTCATGGTGTCTGCCCTCAGAAGGATCAAGGTCTGGTTTGGAATTAGAAGTCTTTATCCAGATGATGAGAAAACTGTGTGCCAGCTTGTAATCTTTGGTCGAAGCTATGGGGCCTTATGAGTACTATGACCACTACTAGCACCTTTAATTCTGTTCATGGGTCTAAGGAAGACCCCAATGGCAGAAGTCTGAATTGAAATACTGTTCTGCCATTCTGAACCCAACCAAGATCATCGTGTGACGTTACTGAGTGGGAAAAGAAAATAGGCATCTTGCAGGTCTATGGATGCGGAAAAAAAGCCTTTTGCAATTCCTTAATTGATGACAAGGTTTCATGTGTAGGGTATGCTGCTGCCAAACTATTCAAGATTTCAAGAACTAGGACTGGCCTCCTAAATCCCCGTCGCTTGATATGAAGAATGTGAAACTAGCCCATCTGCAATAATCCCATAATGTCCTGTAGCGTTGCCTTTCAGACGGGCTGCCAGTGATGGGGAGGGTGCAACATGAGGTAGTGCGGGCATGTATCAGGTGCTGGTAATGTCTATGACCCCCCCCCGTCTGACTTAGTTTGGGCCCATGCCTCCAGAATTTTTAGAACCTGCCCCCTCTGGGGGATGAGCCTGAATAGCACAATCTTTTTCCGGAGAAATTAGTATAGTATTTTGACCCTTACTGAAAGCCAGTGAATGCAAAAAGCATCTGGGGCCTGAGATGAAGACTGGCCTCTGCTTCTTGATGTGGGATGTGCGTCTCATAATCCCTCACTATCTCCTTCAGAGCCGAGCCAAACAGGAGATTACCTACATTGGGCAAGTTGACTGACTGACTCTTGTAGAGGCGACTGCTTGCCAGATCCAAAGCCAGGGGCTACAGCAAGTCGAGGTTGGATACATGCTCTGAGTGGCGCACCTGACTGCCTCCCCAAGGAGCATAGCTGATGAGGAATAGGTCTGTTCCTCTCTGGATCACTTACAGGAAAATAAAAGACTAAAAGTGGACCCTAGAAAGAGCATTTTAGGCCAATACAGGATTGGTTAGGGAACTCTTTCTCTAGTTGTCACCCCAAGACGTTGCTGATGCCTGGAGGACCCAGTTGAGTGAGGCATCCACATCCTTATACACTGGGTTTCTGAGAGAAGCCCCTCTTTCGCTGGGATGACCAACTTCATGGTCAGGTTTGAATTGGAGGGTCGATGCCAGGGCAGACTAACCACTTTCTAGATTGCTTCGTGTCAGACTTGAGAATCTTAACAGATCTGCCATGCTACTGGATAGGTGCATTCTGGACTTCACCATTCCTCAGTAGCAAGTCCCCCAATAGCTGGGGGAATATGGCAGGCTGAGGCAGATTTGGTTGCAGCTGTAAGGTGAAAGTCTGTTTTAGCTGGGTAGAAGCCTCCGTGAAAGGTCCGAGGTGAATCCCAGCTAAAATCTATAAAAAAAACACTGAGGCCCTCCAGGCCAAAGATTCTAAGCAGATAGAAAATTAGGGAACTCTTTCTCCTTGACAGAGACAGATGATAAGCCCCATGAACTGAAGACTGAGGAGTCCATGGACGTTGACTATGACACGAACGAGAGGACTAGTGCTAGTTTTCGAATTAGGGCAGGGCTTTCTTTTGCCTTCTTGTCGGTCTCCCATCTGGTGACCCCGGAGGTTGTCCATGAGGAATGCTGGTCCAGGGCAAGGGCCCAATATACCTGACCAGGAAGCCATGAGGAATGCTGGGTTCAGGGCAAGGGCCTGATATACCTGACCAATAGGTCTGGTGCTAAAGAGGGGCTGTGGACTTCGGGTCCCTGGTGGCTGCTGCTGTCTCCGATCTGGTGGTTGCTGCTCGCTCAGACCTGTGTGACTGTTGGTTAGCAGTCTGAGCTGAGGAAGGTTGCATCCTTCGAGACCTCGGCATTCACAGATGCTTTTTTTTAATTCAGCGCACTCCCTCCCTTTGGAGGTGTGGTCTATGCTGCTGCTGGCCCTTTAAGGGCAAAATACTGTTGAAAAGCCACTTAGAAGTGACTGTTCCCTCTCGGCACTGGTAGAATAAATCCCTGCTGTTGCTGTAGAATAAATGCCTGCCATTGCTGAAGGAGATTGGGGGTGGGCGCAGGTGCTGATCTCAATTCCCCTGTCACGGCTCTACCACACTGTTAGGTCCCTCAGCGCTTGACGAGAAGGCAAATCATCGACGAGTGGCCGGCGGGCTTTTTGAACGAGTGGTGACTAGTTGTACAGTTGACGAGTGGCTGCATCCTGCCAAAAAGACGACCCCCTAACGGAAACCATGCAGTGCCTGCCTAGCCCTCTGGAAGCACTCCAGTGCTTGAATATACCCCGAATGGCCTGGCACAGTCTCCGAACGAGCGCTGACTAGTTCCACCGACAAGAAGCAGCTGCAGCCTTCCCAAAAGGCCGCTAGTCAATTGGAAACCATGCAGTGCCTGCCTAGCCCCCTGGAAGCACTCTAGTGCTTAGACTTTTTCTCCAGTTCCACCGACGAGCGGCTGCAGCCTTCCCAAAAGGCCACTCTATCAGAAACCATGCTGCTTAAACTTTTTCTCCAGTAACTGTGTTGGTGATAGACATCCTGAATAAGTGAACTAATTAGCATGACGAGCAGCTGAAGCTTTCAAAAGAGCCGTTCGTCAATGGGATGACACTGCGTGACTGCCCGTCCCATAGGAAGCACTCCGGTGCTCAAAAACATTTCTCCTCATGAAACACCATGTTGCTACCTGGCTCCTGGGACGCAATCCAGTGTCGTTTTCCCCTTTGAATAAGTCTGCCAACCGCGGAAAAAACGAGCCAGTGAGAGGTGGGGCCAGTCTGTGCAGCTTGCAAGGCTGAGACTGGAGCCCACATTGGAGCATTTGAATACCACTCCCCGTTGCTAAAGCATTTCATCCTACAGGATTTCCAGTAATCCAAAAATACACTTGCTGCACTTACAGAATAAAGATTTTATAACTCAGTCTCTTCAGCCCTGCCACATGTGACAGGGCTCTGCTGCAGAGTACCTGCTTCACTGCAGGCAGGAAGTAAACTGAGGGCGACAGGAAGTGGAGGGCTGGATGTCCTCTGCTGCATAAGTCCGATTCCTGCCTGTCTGTCAGTATCAGGAGGTGCAGCCCAGGAGTAAGGCAAGCCGGAGACCAGCTTAGAGAGAGAAAGGAAAGCCAGCCAGGGCTACTTCTTCTATGTAGAAGAATTTCAAGATGCATTTGGCTAAACTCCCTTTGTTGGAACAAGCAGATTCTCAGCACTGAGTTAGTCGCTGACATCGGGAACAAGACAGCGGAGATGGAGTACATTCAGAGATCAACAATCTAATGAGGTGTTAAGAGTCAGCGAGGTCTCAACTGAAGGAGGGAAGGTTATGTTATGATATAAAGTAAGCATATTTTCGACAATGCGACTCACAACTTATAAGAGATGTCTATTTGTGCTTTCTAACTTAGCATAACCATAATCCTTCCGACACCCAGCAACTTCAACTACTGCGGGGCCCCGAGGAAAGATGGGCTTCCACCAGAGGAGGCCGAGGAATGATCTTTATGGTAAGGAAAGATGGGTGTTACAAACAGAGGTGCCACACGGCTGCTGAAGGGCAACAAGAGGGGGTCATCAGGAAGAGGGCACAAGGGAAGGGGCAGGAACAATTAGAGATTGAAGGGCCACAAGGGAATGGGTAGCAACAGAGAGGTATGCAACATAGAAACAGACCATGAGACAGCAGAAAAAGACAAAAGGGCCAGTCTGCCCATATTCCCTATAATCGCTGGAACCTTCTGTTCCTCCAAGATATTAACCTCCACCCCACCCCAAAAAACACCACTCTCCTCCCTGGTCTTGACGCCCAAGGCGACCACTATTCCCATCATTCTACCCCATGCCTCCTACAATCTCCCAACTGTGTTTGCACCAACTAACTCGGCCGACAGACTATTCCAACGTTCCACCACCCTTTCCATACAAAAAAAAAAAAAAAAATACTTCCTCACATACCTCCTGAATCTCTCTCCTGCTAATTGCCACTCGTGACCATGAGTTGGTATTCAGGGTAAATAATTCCCCACAATCTACCTTAATTCCTTTAAGGAACTTTAAAGTCTCTATCTTAGCTCCCCTCTCCCTTCTGGTTTCCAGTGAATACATATTTAGCACCTTGAGGCGCTCCTCATAGGAACTGCCCTGTAATTATGTGTGTTACTCTGCGCTGCACTGTTTCCACCCCGTCCTTTCTGAGGTAAGGACTCCAGGTGAGGCCTCACCAGAGATACTGTATAGGGAAGTATTACCTTTTTTTTCCCCCACTATCAATACCACTCCCAATACATCCCATCATCATGTTAGCCCTGGTATAGGCCCTGTTGCACTGGCTCATTTGTTTAAGGGAGCTGATGATAACTCCTAGATCATGTTCCTTTCTGGAGTGACAAGTCTCACCCCACCCATCCTGTACTCAGGTCTTGGAATTCCTTTTCCTCAAGTGCATAATCTTGCACTTTCTGACAATGAATTTTAACTGCCAGATCTTTGACCACCCCTCTAGTTTTTGGTAGGTCCCTCTGCATATCCCTCATTCTCTCATCACTATCCACCATCCTACATAGTTCTGTTTCATCTGCGAAGAGACACAGCCTCACCAATGACACTAATACACATGTTGAAGAGAACTGGACCCAGGACAGATCCGTGTAGAATCCTACTTGTAAACTCTCTTTCCTCCGATTTAACCCCACTGACTACCACACTCTACCTCCCTTCTAGATAACAATCCACCCAATTCACTATGGTTTCAGCCGCACACGGATCTTCTATCTTTTTTGAGTAACCTTTTATGTGGCACCAAATCAAAAGCCTTGCTTAAACTGAAGTACAGCAGATCCACAGCGTGACTCTTGTCTACTTCCCTGGTCACCCAAAGATTAAAATCTGGTTAGTTTGACAAGACCTTCCTGCCATGAAACCGTGGTTTACTACCCTGGAGCCCAATGCTTTCTAGGTAGTCCACGACGTCCTCTTTGATTAGCAATTCCAACAGCTTTCCCACACTGGAGCGCTGACTGACAGACTTGTAGTTCCCAGGTTGCTCCCCATCCTATCTTATGGGCTGCAGCCCTTCCAGGACCTTCTCGCTAATAAAACTGGCTGCCCTACTTGGGACCCCTTAGCGGCTGCTTTGATGCTGCTTTCTGGCATGGGCCTAAGCCTCCTTAATAAATACCAAGCGAAAATAGTCATTCAGGAATTAATGTAGTTCTGACTTGGTAAAGATAGCCACCGATCAGCTCTGGACCATAATGAATGTGAGCGCGGTTCAAATGACCGATTTTGAATCGGCGCCTGGACCTTTCAGCAGTCTGCTGGCGCTTACGTGATGCCAAATCAGAGCCTGCGGACTGACCAAACTTTGTTCTTCACGTTCCGAAATGAACATGTTCTACATTCTGAAAACTGAAAAACAAAGTTTAGAAAACACAGGCTTAAAATGCATTATTGAACTTTAAACCATTATTCAAACCTCTGTACAACTCACAGGTGCAGTACCACCCCGCGGTGTGGGCGGGCTCACTTCACGGTTCCGTTAAACTCTGCCCTTCTCACACAGGCATACTGTCGTTCCCTGTTATTTTGTAATTATAATAATCCTATTACATGTTATTTAGACCACAATCATTGTTGTTTATGAATAAACACTGACCGTCCTCCCGGACATGATGACACTCCACTGCGCGGCTAAAAGACCCGCTCTGTACTTCGCCCGGAAATAGGAGTCCCACTTCCGCCTGGCGGGCGTAACAGGACCCACAGGCGCCGTCAGGGCAGTATGATTCATGCTCAGTTCCACAGGACTCGGAAAAAAAAGACTGTTAGCAAAAATGGAGAGCACAAGCGCTACCGCCGTGCTGCAGTACTGCACATTTTCAGTATGTATCTGAGTGATATTGGGTGTTTCCAAAGCGCAAGCTGTTCTTTTTACCTCCGGGTTGAAAGCTTTCTACGCATGCTCACTCTGTGATTGTGCCGTACAACGGCCATTACGCACGCTCAGTGCAGGTAATTGACGGGACGACACTTGCGGAAACAGCGGAACGCGAGTCTTCACTGAATGCCGGGAGGTGGTTTCTGAAAGAGGTATAGACAGGGGAGTCAGTGTACAACATGGTTGTATGCCCACATGATATAGCAGTCCCAAATAGTACCCTATAGTAACATGCTCTATGGGTAGAGGAAAAGTGCTTCCAACGGATACCCCATTCTGCTGGAGATTTTGAGGATTTCAAAGGACAGACTTCAGCCGAATAAGGGAGCTGGTAGGGGACACGTTTGTCAGAGTGGACAAATCAGTAATGTGGGGGATAGATGGGGGCCATTAAGAGGACCATTCTCGAGGCAACAAAGTCTTGCATGAGAACGGTAATCAATAGGAAAGGGTACAAGAGATCTCTATCGTTCTTTACAAAAGCTCGGGAAGCAGTGCGAGTCAATAAGAAGGCCTTCACCAAGTACAATAGGGGTCAAAACTGGCACCGGCCCCACTAGCCAAATGCTGGTAGATTTGTTATCGACTAGTAATATTTTCTTTTAACTAGCCCTGCAGGCTTGTACTAGAGAAGGAATATTTCAGTATGTACAACAGCCACGCCAGTGGAAAAATCTTTAGGGCTAGTGGATTTCCCAAGTCGCTAGCCCTGCTTGCTAGTGACTGCAAAACTTAATTTCGACCCTTGTATAAGGGGAAACAGTGGAAGGAAGACTGAGGAGTGCACAAAATGAGAACAAGGGGAACCAAGAGGGTGGTTGGAGAATCGAAGATAGACACAGAACTACGTATTGCGGAGGGGCTTAAGAGAGGGGGAAAACTGTTCTTAAGATATACCATGTTAAGGAAGATGGAAGTGTTAGGCTTACATAGTGAGGCAAGGTAATTGAGAAGGATGGGCAGAAAGCAGACATTCTTCATGACTACTGTGTATTCACAAGGGAAGACAGAGGGCCTCTCTGCCAGAGAGTGACATTAAGGCAGCTGTAAGGGGATCCCTGAGATGAGGCAGCAAGTATTTACCAGTGAAAGGATTAAAAAAAAAAAAGGCTAGCAGCTCTGAAGATAAGGGTCTGGGCTACAGTGGGATTGATCCATGGTGCTCAAGGACTTGGCAACAGGACTATAGTGCGCCAGGCAGAATGCAACAGAGTTTATCCTACAGCTTATTGCAAAATGTTGCAGGAAACAGTGTAATTATGTGGCAGTTAAGCCCAGGGTGTTAAATAAGCCGAAAAAATCGATCTGCAGTTTTACATGTGAAAGTGCTCATCAGCTGTAAAAATGCATAGCACTTGACACAGGATGGTTAGCAGAATTAAAAAATATATATAATTATATTGTGTCTACTGTGCCATAGACTTGCTGTAAAAATAAATAAATAAATAAAATGGTTCTCAATCTACTGCTACGCATTTTCGGAAATGGTTAGCATTACCCCCTGTTTTGCATAGCGTTTTGCTATGCTATACCAGCTATTTAAAACCCTGAAGCCTTTATTTACTTGCATTTTATGGCATGTCATTTACCATAATCTTGAAATGTATCACAAAATGCTTCAGGGAACAGTATCATGTAACGTCAGTGAAGCCCTTTTTTCTTTATTTCATTTTGGGATTAATACCTGTAATTTTACTTAATTTTACTTTGCACATGTCACTTACTCAAGTTATGGCATTGTATTGTGGCTGGCTCCACTGTAACGGAACCCTGGTAGTGCTATTCAATGGCTCAATTCACAGAGGGACAGTTCCAGATAACCGGAGTGTAATGGACAAAGTCCTGCTCCAAAAGGGGAGGGCAAGGAGCAACTGGGTAACTACAGACCTGTCAGTCTTACCTCTGTTGTGGGTAAACTGATGGAGGCACTAGTGAGACTCATGGACTACCTAGTGGGCAGTGGACTCCAAGATAGTAAACAGCATGGGTTTGTGGCAGGGATGTCTTGTCAGACCAACCTGATAGTATTCTTTGAGTGGGTAACAAGGGTAGTGGTTAAGAGCCATGCTGTGGATTTACTCTGCTTCAATTTCAGCAAGGCTTTTGACTCCGTGCCTCACAGAAAGTTGCTGAAGTTGGGTGCAGTGAAGGACACAGGTGGGTGAGAAACTGGTTGTAAGGGAGACTGCAGACGGTTGTGGTTAATGGAGTCAGATCAGACAACGCCGCCAGTGAGGTGCCACAAGGATCGCTTTCTGGTCCAGTCCTTTCAATATGTTTATCAGCAACATGGGAGAAGGAATATAGGGCATGGGCCTCATGAACTACCTGGCAGGCAGTGAACTTCAGATTCTTTGCATATTACGCCTAAACTGTGTGGCAGAGTAGACAAAGAGGAGGGAGTTGGGGAGTAGCAGAGAGACTTACAAAGGCTGGAGAAGTGGTCAGAGATTTGGCTGTTGAAATTCAATGCCAAAAAGTGCAAGGTGATGGCACATAAGGAACAAGAACCCCAGGAAAGTACTAAATGGGGGGGGGGCTGGGCATCACCTCTAGGGAAAGAGAACCAGGGGGTCATCATCAGTAATACCCTAAAACAAGCAAACCAGTATAACACGGCCTACAGTAAGTCAAACAGGATGCTGGGGTGTATAGGAAGGGGCACTGACAGCAGAATGAAGGAGGTATTACTCTCTCTGTAGATAACAGATGAAGCCCCACCTGGTGTACTGTGCCCAGTTCTGGAGACCTTAGCTAAGGAAAGATAAGGATAGCAGAGACAGTGTAACATAGGGTGACCAAAATGATTAGACAGCAGGGCAGAGCTTATGAGGATCAGCTCAAGGCACTGAACATGAGCTTACTAGTGGCCTGATAAGAGGGGTGAGATATGATCATGACCTTCAAGTTCCTGAAAGGAATGAGCAAGATAAACTACGAGGAGCCAGTTGGCATAAGTAGTGGATCAAAAACTGGGGGGGCATGAGGGAAACTGATTGGGGGGTTAAGTGAGAGTTTTATTTCACAGAAAGGGTGGTGGAGCTGTGGAACAGTTTGCCAGCTGGTGTGGTGCTCTGCCAAAACTATCATCCCTTCTGCCACACTACCACGACCAAAACACACTTTCCTTTAAGGGCCCTAAACTGTCTAACTCTCTTCCCTGATCTCCTCCTTTGTCCCTCTGCCTCTTCCTTTAAGAACAACCTGATGAAGCACCTCTCTTCCATCTCATCCTGCTGCTTTCCCCTGCCCTAACTCTCTCCCTTTTCTTACATCGTCTCATCTCTCCCCTTCCCACAACCTTGCCTCCTCCCCGCCCTCCCCTTTTGTCCCCTACTCCTCAGTTTTTCCCTTTCTTCTCAGTGGCACTTACCCTGTAATAATTTGGCACTATCTTCTTCAAGGGCATTACATGTGGCATATCAGCCACAGGTGTCGTTTCCTCCAGATGACTTTCTCAGCAGTTGACCCTGGGACCTCCCCCTAGCACCACCACATAGTGTTCACCTGGCAGATATAAATGGGGGCGGTGCCAGCTACCCCTCAGTTCTTTTCAAACGCGACCTGCATGCACAAGTCCTGCTTCGGAGCTCCTTGCTTTCCTGTCACCTGCGAAACGTTCTACTGACCAAACTTTTTATTCTTTTAACAAGAACAATACTAATGTCTTCGGAGCCTTTATTCCAAAGTTGTTCCTGTGACCATAGAATCACTAAAGAAGACCTCCACGAGGTTAGTGTTCATTGCCTTGGTCCCGAACACGACTCAGTTGAGTGTGCCTTCTGCAACAGGTTCAACAGAGCCACAGAGCGCTGAAGGCTACAGCAGCTCCGTGATTTTCTCATGGAGCAGAAAGTTGCCCTCCTGGAACAGCAGCAATGCTCCTCTCCCAGGGAACCTTCGGCATCCTCTTTGGGGTCTCCCCGCTCTACCAGGGACTTCTCCATGCAGACGAAGGATCATGGTAAGAGACATGCCTCAGAAATTAGGCATGTTTCTACCACCCCCTTGTCGGCCTCAAAAACTACAAATGTAAGTATTGAGAAGGTAGCCCCTTGCACATCATCTTCCACACAGCTGATGATTGTGGGCTTCTCTCTTCCCTCGCCGACGGCAGGCTCCGGGATTGTCCTGCAGCTTCCAAAGCTCCCCCCCCCCCCATACTTTCTAGCCATCGTCCATCGATGATGGCTTCAGGCTCATTGATGATCCTCTTGTCGACGGCCTTGACTTCTGGCCCATCGACGATGTATGGCATTCCGTCGACGATTCTGTTATTGATAAGGGGTCAGGACACTCCGATGATCCTGTCGACAGCAAGAGCTTCAGGCCCCCTTGCCCCACAAAGCTTAAAACAAGTACCCTCATTGGTGATCCTGGGGTCCTATGTACACCCTTCAATGGCTGCACGTTTGGTACCACTGTCTACTCCCATTCCGTCAGTGGTTCCCATACACTTTGTCCAGTCTGCCACAGCTACTTCCACTGAACAGATGACCATGATAGACATCCAGACTCTGGTTAATACCATACTGGAACTGACTCCGGCCCTGTGCCCCCCTAGGGAGGGGTCGCCTGCGGTCTCTGCTCCCTCTAGGCCCCCTTCGGCCCAATGGGCGGACGGCCAGCTGTTCCCCTGTCTCCCCGGGTCTGTACACCCAGGATGTGGACATGGAAGACCCTTTCCTGCAGGACTGGGGTCTGGCTGACTGGGAGGACAAGGACGGCATGGACCATGAGGATTCCCCTCAGTCCTACTCTGCCACTTCCTCTCTTCAGGGGGAACCTACCCCTGAACTCTCTTGTTCTCTGCCAGATCACCCATAGTTTTTGCACATTGTGATCCACCTCCAGAAAATGTTTGGTTTTCAGGGCACTGAGCGGGATGCTTCTAGGAAGAAATTGGCTCAGTACCTGGGTGTGCTGGAATGCTCCACTCTGGTTGTCCCCACCCCCCTTGGTGGACGCCTTTGAGGAAACTATTTTGGCTGCTGGAAGCGACCTTTCAAGGTTCCCTCCAGTCCGCAGAAAGCTGATGGGATTTATCAGGCACCAGTAGAGCACCCCATTTCATGTCTCCGCATCAGGCGGACTCGGTAGTGATCAGTGCTACGCATGGTGGGTCTTCTAAGCCTCAACACATGAGTACTCAGTCCCCAGATACGGAGTCCAAGAAATTGGATGCCATAGGAAATGTTTTTTTCCTCAGCCACATTGTCCCTACGTATACTTCATTACATGGGACACCTCCTGAAATATCAGGAAGAAATTCTTAAAGCTTCCCAGGCAACAATCCAGTCCCTCCCTGTGTTTTCTGTCCAGGAGGAGCTTACAGTGAAACTCTCTACATACTGCTGCCACCTGCTGAGGAACACTTATGATGCCGTTGATACTGTGGCTCGTACGTCCTCTGCTGGAGTCTATCTCAGACAACATGCCTGGCTCAGGGTGTCAGGATTTTCACAGGACATGCAGCAATCTATCCTGAATGCTCCTTTTAAAGGAGCTCAGCTTTTCGGTCCACAGACCCAAGGCATCTTGAAAGATTTACTGCACTACGGTTGTACCCTTCAATCAGTACCCACTCTTTACTGTCCTAAAGCCAAAACAGCCTTCAGAAGCTCCTTGAGGGGCCACCTCTACAGGCACCGTCCCTCAGCTCAAAGGCAACCTGCCAATAAGAGAAAAGCTAAATTACAATTGCCAGGTCCTAGAAATGCTCAGAAACCTCATTAGTCCCTGCTGCCCCACAGCAGGGACAGCCTTCTGCCTGAAGGTCTTTCTCTGGTCATGGGACTAGAGACCCTACCCACGGTCAGGGGCAGGTTTTCCTGCACCTGCAAGGGTGGCACGCTGTCTCCTCCAGCCAGTGGCTCCTGCAGCTGGTCAGGACATGATACATATTGGAATTCATGGAGATACCTCTTCTTTACCACACAGGATCTCTCACTACCCCCTGACTAGACGGTGGTCCTCCAGACTGAGGCTTTGCTTTCAAAAAGGCCATCAACCAGTTCCCATTCCTCAGAAGGGTGCAGGATTTTACTTCCACTTTTTCCTGATTCCCAAATGGATGGATTTACTCACCATTTTGGATCTGAGGTGTCTCAACCTCTACATCACTTACCAAAAGTTCCACATGGTGTCTCTTCTGACATGTCTCCCTTTGCTGAACACGGGAGATTGGCTCTGCTCTCTAAATATGAAGGATGCATACCTCCATATCATGATGCATCCAACTCACAGACTGTTTCATGTTCCAGGGTCACCATTACCAATTCAGGGCTCTCCCTTTCAGACTTTCATTGGCCCCAATGGTATTTACAAAATGCCTTGCGGCAATCGCAGCAGCTGTCCACAGGGATGGCTTCTATGTCTTTTTCCCTACCTGGATGACTGGCTCCTGAAAGTGTCCTCTAGCCAACAGCTGTCTTTCACGCTTTCTCAAACTCTACAGTTGTTCGCCCAAGAAGGAATTGCAATAAACTATCCAAAATCCAAGGTAGGCTCTACACAACACCTCCAGTATATTGGAGTCATGTTGGACACCTCCATTGGGGAAGGCATATCTGCCCATAGCTCGGACGGACATCCTGATTGCTTTGGTATGCGGTTTGGAGTCCAGCAGGTTAGTCTCCACATGAGACAACCGCCACCTCCTGGGACATTTGGCGGCCACAATACCAATGGCCCCCAATACCAGGTTCAATATGAGGGTCCTTCAGTGGTCCCTCTAAGTTCAGTGGGACCAGAATCAGGACGATTTCGATGCCCTTGGCCTGATGTCTTCCCCAGCTCTTCGAGCTCTACAGTGGTGGAAGACCAGAGACAATCTAATGCAAGGCATGCTGTTCCGATCTCATATCCCAAGTCTCATTCTGACTACAGATGCCTCCTTGACAGGGTGGGGTGCTCATCTCCTGCATGTCAGATCACAAGGATCTTGGATGTCAGTGGAGACCTGCCTCCACATCAATGTCTTGGAGCTGAGGGCAGTTCTTTAGACCTTTCAGGCATTCGAGACTCACCTCCCCAGGTTGCCTGGACGGCAATCAGACAACTGTACGGTAGTTCAGTACCTAAACAGAAAAGATGGCACCCATTATACCCTCTCTGCAGAGAATCGATGAGGGTGTGGTATCGGGTCATCCAGAGAAATATTCATCTTCTGGCAGTACACATCCCAGGGGTGTCAAACACCCTGGTGGATACCCTGAGCAGATCCACTGCCCAAGCCCACGAGTGGGAAATCTTATACGATGTTCTAAACAACGTCTTCAGCTTGTGGGACTGACTGGAGTTGGACCTATTTGCCTCTCCGCAACATGCAAAATTGCCACTTTACTGCTCTCTCAAGCGAGACCCTACAACTGTGTTGCAGGACACATTATCTTCTTTCCTGGACAGGAAGATTTCTTTAACCTTCCTGCCCTTTCCATTTGTTCAGAGTTGTTGAGTAGTACTACTCAGACTGGTCCAGGATGGAGCATCTGTGATTCTCATAGTGCCGTTCTGGCCAAGACAGATTTGGTTCCCTCTGCTTGTACAGCTGTCTGAACCAAAGCCAATCCCTCTGCCAAGTTGCCGGGCTTTACTGTCCCAGGCACAAGGCTCCCTGTTACACCTGGACCTTCGCTCCCTCCACTTGCATGCCTGGCTCCTGAGGACATAGTCCTCTCGCGTGTCCGGGTATCCTCAAAGGTGGCGGAAGTTCCCCAGCAGCTCAGAAGCCGTCTACTCAGTCTTCCTATTCACTGAAGTGGAAACGCTTCTCTATTTGGGCATCTTCACTGGACTTCGATCCTTATGAGTGTTCCCCTCAATGCATGTTAGATTATTTGCTCTCCTTGTCGGAGGATGGACTGAAATATTCCTGTGTGAAAGGCCACCTTTTAGCCATTGCCGGATTTCATTTACCTGTAGACAATATTCTTTTGTCCCAGTTACCTTTGATTTGAACCTTTTTAAAAGGTATTCTGCACCTGCATCCCCGTATCAGGGATCCAGGTCATGTCTGGGATTTGGATTTTGTGCTTGAAAAATTTACTATAAGTCCATTTGAGCCTGCTGAATCCAGCAGCCTCCATTATCTTTCATGGAAAACTATGTTTTAGTTGCCATTATGTCTGGTAGACGTGTCTCGGAGTTGCACGCACTAATGTGCAAACCTCCATATGTACAGTTTCATATTGACCAGGTGTCTTTACACACTAACCCAGCATTCTTGCCAAAAGTTGTTTCTGAATTTACTTGAAATCAGATCACCCAATTACCAGTGTACTTTGAGGGGTCTCAGAATCCAGGGAAACCCTGCTTCATACTCGATGTGACAGGAAATTTACTTTCTCCGCACTTCACTCCGAGTGACTTATTATGTTATACCAAGGTTCATTTTTTACTAATAATACAAATATTAGAGGTTGATTTTTATTTTTATTTTTATTGTATTTATTCCTATGCTGCAGATGATTAGAATTAGGATTTGGATTACACTTTCATCAACAGCCAGTGATTATCAGAGGATTTACACTGGTGGTAAACTGCCAGTCTGACCATTTCATTGGCTGTTCACTTATGTCCATGGTGTAATAGTGCATAATGCATAGTCATCCCGGTCCTAAACCACATCGCACAGTGACAAATCAGTCCTACAACCAGAACTATCTTCCATCAGTCCTCCTACATCCAGAACTGATCTTCCACCACAAACACGGCTGCTACCCTTACAGTGTAAAAAACCTTCAACTGGGCCATAAAAATAAGAGTATCTTAAATAAAAAAAAAAATTAAATATTGTTTTCCTGATCGTCACACACTAAACACATAAACAAATTAGAAACATTAAGTATTTGTTATTATATTCATTTCAACTGTTTCTTTACTTACAGTGAAAAATCCCCCTTCTGTCTTTACCTGCTCATCAGGGAAATCTCTTCTGCTTTCCCTGACAGTAAGATAATTGAGTCTCGGACTCTAAAACAAGCCTTTGTTGTGTGTGTGTGTGTGTGTGTACAGTATGTTAGGAGAGGGACATTCTGCCAATGGAACAGAGCAGAATTTTGAATCCCTGAATTCCATGGTAAATATTCCGTATGTTGAATTTGGGGAAAGACAGAGGGGAAAAAAAATTGGATAAAGAAAGTAGGTAATAATACTTTATAAACAAAGAGAAAAAGTGGGAAAACACATTTACTGTACATAGGCAGAGTTAAATCCAAACTGCTGAAATACATTCCTGTAGTTTGTAAAAGCACATACATTTTTATCATACATAGGTATTTTCAGGTGAAATCTATCACCCCCACACAAAAAAGGCAGCCTGGCATGTTTAAAGTTTTGAACACATTTCCATTAAGAAACAGAATTTGTATTGATTTAAAATGCAAGGTAACATTTTTTTCTTATAGAAATGTGTGCCACACACAGTTTTCAGTATGTTTTTAAGTTTTTAGCTAACCCCACAGTTACCAGAATAGGGACTATATTTTTGTTTTCAGAGTTAAAACAGAAGCACATTTCAATGAAAAGTACACATTTTATCTTTTTAAAATACTTTCTTATTTTTGTTCATTTAAGTCATATATTTAAATGCTATTTTATAAGAGCAATAAGAAAGTCCAGGGGTGTGCCATTATGGTTAAATAATTGCACTTCTCAGGTGCATTTAATGGCACTCTGCAGCGCCTCGTGCCTAACAATGCACCTGAGGCAAGCAATTATTTCACCATATTGCACACCCTGTCATGTCTTATTGCTTACATAATTCACTTCCTCCTCCCTCTGGATATAATAACTGCTTGGGAATCTTCCACCTGTAATGACCTGCTGCAAGAGATTGCCTCAAAGAAGATAGTATGTGTACAAGAACTTCACTGTAATAATAGATGTTCGAGAGTATCGCCAGGTAGCAGGTCATGCAGCCCCACCCTCCTTCCCCCTTGCTGTTGCTTCAGAAGGGTTACTGGCTCCTGTCTTTAACGACTCCGTGAGCTGCTTCCTTGATTTCCCTCTTTGGTTCCCATCAGAGGCATGAGATATGTTTACACATTCGATCGCCAGGATGGAAAAGAACTGAGGAGTAGCTGTGTCCTCCTACTTTTATACCTGCAAAGTGAACACCATGTGGTGGTGCTAGGGGGAGGTCCCAGGATTGACTGCTGAGAACGTCATCTGGAGGAAATTACTCCTGCGGCTGATATCCCACCTGTAATGACCTGCTGCAAGAGATACGCTTGAAGATCTACTCTTGCAGTAGGTTCTTATGCAACCATACTTTCTCACAGCCCCTATTGGCCTTAATCTTTCCTTACTTCTTCCTCCTGTTTAGTTTGGTTTAAACTTTTGTTCCTGTGTCTCCTGCCCTGTTTCACCCATTGTGCAAACTGCAATACTACAGTATATAATGTTGGATTGTCTTAACTGTTTTCTTCTTATGTGCTCTGTAACCTTGTTTGTGTTTCTAAACTGGACACTTGTGAAAATGGGCAAATTTGTTCACATGCCTTTCCAGTGTAACAAACTCAAACTGATCAATAGTTTCAAATACGGCTGGAGTGACGAGCTTAGTGGTGGCGGTAGGACAGGGAGCATGAGGTTGGGAAATGTGGGTTAGAATCCTGTATGGACAATAGGTCCCAGGTTTGTTAGGGTTTATGGACAGACTAGATAGACCAGTGGTCTTTTTCTGGCGTCATTGTCTATGTTTCTGTTTCTAAGGGTAGTGCTATGCATTTTCATGCTGAAAGTATGAGAGGTATGCTTGTCTGAACTGTTCTTAAAACAATGTTTAGAAACACTTTACCTGTTCCTGGATCCAGTGACTCTAGTGGCACAGATTGGAAAACTCTAGTTATCTTATTGACTGAAAACTGTTTCATGGTGTACAATTATTTCAGTATAACTAAACAGTTCGGTTTTGATTGTTTAAACCTAGATATTCTCACCAAATAAATGCCTTGAATCTTTTTGGATTCTGTTATAAGCCAATAAACCCTCCAAGCTATCCGATCATAAAGAAATATGTAGACTTCTTACTCGACTTTGTTCTTGTGCCTCACATCACACACAAACATTGATACAGTTCAGCATGACCACACACCTTGGCTGTTGTTGCTTACTTAACAGTCCAGTTCTATAGTGCCATAATTGGATTAATAGGATTTTGTTTCTGTAAAACTCACTGCCTTTTCTCTCTCTTCTTACGTACTAACTCTTTTCTCAACCAGATGGAACAGGGACATATCACTGCTGCATTTTCATTGACCTTGCTAATGCTTTTAATTTGGGCTGGATAAGCTTTGTGCCACTGGTCTTTTTGCTCTAGCGGTCAACTGGTTCAGATCTTACCTCTCTGTTCACCTCCAGTCATTACAGGTTGGCAGTGCTTTGCCTCCTCCCACCCCCGCCGCCCGCCATACATTCTGGGGTTCCTCAAGGCTCTATACTGGGCCATGTTCTCTTTGTAGTCTTCCTTAATGATGTTTTCTGTCTGTGTTAGCTCGCATATTCACATGTGCACAGATTACACTGTACTCTGAAGAACTAGCCTGGGTCAGTGCTCTTTACTAACCGGCAGTTATGTGGCTAAATGAACTCCCTGTCACAATATCCAGACTACCCAAAATCTCACAATTCAAATGGGCCCTCAGAGCTAGTATTTCCTAGAGCTCAGCATGCCACTGCCTTGACCCGACCTGAACAGCAGTGGTAGCATTTTCTGAGTGTACTTTGTAATATGCTATTACAACCATGTCTACCTTACGAAGCACTAGTAGCCATATAACAAGGCTCCTCTTGAGCTGACTAATATGAGTTTGTACCTTATTTGTCCTTTGTTTTGTTTGCTGTATTGTTCTCATATGATGTGGAACCTTTACAAATGAGCAATTTGTGCTCAAAGGTTGTTTCTGATTATTTTCAGTAAACAAACTTTTTGCCTCAGGTGCCTCGGTCTGCACCCTGTAAACATTTCAGCATGACTTTTATAATGTTCTACATTGTCTCCAAGCATGTAGAATTCAGGTCAGTGCCAAGAAGATGTGTCTGTGATCTTTGGCATAAGCAATAAGCTTCTAGACCCCCCAAAAAAAAAAATCTTTTCTATCCTGGATGACACTTCCCTTGATAATACTTCCCAGTTTTAAATGTCTAGGTGTGTGGCTGGATGGTAGACTGATTTCCCCACCACATTGAACGTATCTTCAGTTAGTTCCACCCCAGACTCAGTGGCCTTTATGGCAACAAGGGTTGTCTACTATTCCTAGTCCACCGGGAGAGAACCATTAAAAATGGTACTTCCGGTGTTTGACCATGCAGATGTGGTTTATAGTGCTGCCCCTTCCTGTTCTCTTGCCAGACTGGGTACTCTTTGCAATGCCTTTTGCTGTTTTGCTATTGATGCTCCCTTTCGTACTCATTATTGTTCCATGTATACTAGCCCCTTGATACCTGCTGTTGCCTCTCGTCACTTTATTCACCGCGCTTCCTTTATTTCTAAATACTAGTTTTTAAAGCTGGCCCAGTGGCGCAGAGAGTTGAGGAGCTTGCACCTTACCTGCCTCCACGCTGGCAACTCAGGAACGGACCTGGAATGCCGGGCGCAGGTGAGGCGGGAGAGGATAGAATCCCAAGGACTGCCCTCCTCCTCCTCCAGGAGGGAGGGAGGATTAAAGTTCTGCATTAGCCTGGCCCCTGGCATCGGGTTATGGTACAGCAGCCAGGTACTGTCTGGATTGGGGTAGAATGGTGGCTGCTGATGTCCCACATGTGGTAGTGAGCATGGGAACATCTGAGCAGCATTGCCCGTCCACTCAGCAAAGGAGAAAATGGGAAGATGGAATCCTGTCCAGTCACTGACTTCCAGCCACACAGTAGCCCTGCACCCAGTGAATACCCGAGCCACGCTGCTTTTACACTATGGTAAGTCCTGGTGGAAAATTGGGGAGACAGGGCTGGGGTGGCTGCATGGGGCTAAGGGGGGGAAGCATTAACTGGAAAAATAAAACTTTTATCTCTACCTCCTCACCTCTCCTCTCCCCCAGCCCCTTCCTCTTCTTATGCCCTTTGTTCTAAGGACTCTGCACTTTCTTCATCCCATATTCCAAATCTGCTGCTGAGCAGTCCACTTTTTACATAGATATATAGACAGTGTCGACAGATAAGGGCCTATGGCCCATCCAGTCTGGCCATTTGAGCTTGTAAATTTACTTTGTTTTCCTAGAAGTCTGTTGCCCCTTGACCACGACCTCCAGAATTCCTTTATGTCCCATGCATTCTTAAATCCCGTGATTGTTTCAACCCCCACTGCTTCCTCTGGCAGGGTCTTCCACTTGTCCACCACCCGTTCTGTGAAGAAATTCTTCCTTACGTTTCCTCTGAATCGTCCTTCCTCCAACTTAATCCTATGCCGTCTAGTTCTCTAGTCCTTTCACCTCTCACCTTTCATTTGCAACTTTCTCTCTCCCTCACTTCAACTGTCTCCTTCCTATCCTGCTCTCAAACACCATCTCAGACTTCCTTTTGCCCCCTTGTTCCTGCCCTGGCTTTAGCTAGTCTGCCTCTTGTCCTCCCACTTACCTAATTTATTCCTTCTACCCTTTTTCTGTCCCAAAAGGTGTCATTTAAGCAATAATCCATGACAGAATGCAGATTATCATGGGATTTACCCACACCTGGTGTGGTTTGGTCAGAAGGCCACAGGCTGAGTGACTTAATCACACTAGAAGTGGGTAAATACCACCATAACCCACACCCTGGAGTGGATTATTGTGATTATACAATTGGTAATGAGTAAAAGTTCAAGAAAAAATTTTAAACAGTTGACATTTTTTAAAGTTGCCTTTTTTTTTTTAAATAGATTTTTAAGTAATCGCTTCCTCTGTGTAGAAGTAGTCCTGTGTTGCTAGTTAGAACATGGGATGAGCTGCAGGTGCAATGTGGGAATGAAGAAATGCCACCTGGTGGTGTGAGTGAGTGTCCTTCCCCATCTCTGTAGGCAGCTGTTTGTGTTGGCACTAGAACACTGGTCGGACCACGATTGGCCCGGGACGGTGATGGTGTTGATCAGGAGGCGCATCCTCCAGTTGTACCTCTCCACAGTTCATACGCTGTTCTGGCAGAGTGTAGTTCCTATGGAGGTACCCACAGTGGAGACCAAGGAGGATGCTGGGAACCTCCACAGAGGAGGGTGGCACGAGACCCCACAGGGGAAGGAAACAACTCCTGGTGGGGGACTCAGTCATTAGGAGGTTAGATCTGGGAGGGGAAGGGGAGGTGAGGTGCCTGCCTGACGCAGTGGCTGGTAGGGACAGGAAGCGAATCCTCAGGATTGAGGGAGCAGCGGCATGGGAGAGGGAGCTGGACGTCATTGTCCACCTAGGGCACATGATCTGGCTGGGAATGGGATCAGAGCAGTGAAGTTTGTAGAGTTGGAGAGGGGCCTTATACATGCAGCACACATGGTAACCTTCTCGGAAGTGCTGCCTGTCTATGGCATGGGTGAGGTTAGGTACTCCGCACCATGGGATTCAATGAATGGTTGAAAACTGGTGCGGAGCTCAGGGTTTAGCTTCACGGGACTTTTGGTCCACCTGGATGGAGGCAGGCCTATACTGGCGCGATGGTCTGCATCTGTCCAGGAGGGGAACCAGATCCTAGGCTATAGATTTAAATGCTTCATTGACAAGCATTTAAACTAGACAAGGGGGGGAGGCACTGAAAAGAAGCATGGAAATCCCAGCACTCCCCCCAAATCAGGGTAGTTAGTGAGGTAAACACTAAGGTAGTTAGTTAAATTTAATTTGATCAGCATTTATGCTTTTACAAAAATAGTTAAAAGAAAAGTTTAAAAATATATAAACATTACATTTCCAAAAATTAAAATATTACAGATGTTAGAATTTCATGATAATATAATTTGAGGAATCTGAGACAGTTTAAATTCCAAAATCTGAATATTCAGTAAGTAACCATAAATAACATCAAGTTACTTTCACAACATTGTTACTTCCAATAAGATATTGTAATATCATAGTCGAATAGCAGCTAGGAATTTCACCAAGTGCTCAAGTACAACCTTATTTGTAGTATTAAAAAGAACAATACCAACTGGTCGGGAGGGAGGACAGTGCCTTCCAGAATATCCCCTAGCCATTTTCTCCTAATGCTTTCATAAAGGGACATAGCAGTATTATATGTTTCAAATCATCTTCCAGTTGTGTCTCACAAGGACAGAAAGGAGACTCAACATTTCCCTTCCCTGTTTAAAGTAGCTGTAATTTGCCTTATATAGCTCCATCTTAAATCTGGATATCAGAGCTTCTAGATGGGGATTAGTTATTTCGAGGAGGTATGGATCTAATCCATTTTTTTGCTTTATTATTTTATACCATGTATAATTTTTCAAAGTGGATATTCTCTCATTATCCTGTGCCATGGTTAGATCTCTAATTCTGGTTTTAACCAATGCTGTAACTTCTTCTAATGATTTGTAATGAATATCCATTAAAACATGTCCCAGTCCATTAGGGTAAAGTTTGTTCAGAATAAGTTGACTAGAAGGTGCTGTAAAATTCAAAGATGCATATTGAATCTCCTCTTCCAAGCACCATCTTGGAATCCTTTGTTTTAGTGACAATATTAACTTTAATAAAAAGGTAATTTGTTTTTCAAAAATCAAAGATCCCAAGGAAAGTAGTCCCAGTTCTGAACGTAGAATTTCCTTTGGAACCGATTGGGGAAGTATTAAGATGTTACAATAAAGTTTATTTAGTACTTGTTCAGTTGAGTCAGTCTTATGACTTCCCCAAATTTCTGCAGCATAGACTATGCTAGTGTTAATTTTTGCTTTTATCACCTTCAGTATGCCCTGTATTGAAGCTTTTCCCAATTTTGAATTAAATTGTCTGAAAGCATTTGCTGCAATTTTAGTTTTAATATAATCAATGTGTTCCTTCCAAGTTGTAGTTTGGGAAAAGCGTACTCCTAAATAATTGTACGCCTTTACTATTTCAATTCTGTTTTTACCCATAAGAACCTTAGATGACATCCTAGTTTTGTTTCCAAAAATCATAACCTTTGTTTTATTTTCGTTTATCAATAACCCATCCCTATTGCATAATTTAAAAAATGCATCCATCTTTCTCTGCAGTCCCAACAAGGAGGTTGAGAGTAAAACAATGTCATCAGCATAGGCTAGGCGAGAAACTCTGTCTTTGCCAATTCTAGGATGATGATAGTCCCAGCTTTCCAGACTGAAGTATAGAGTTTATATAAACTTTAAATAGGGTTGGGGCAAGTATACAACCCTGTCTTACACCAGTATTTGTGCTAGTGGGAGCAGTAGGGGATCCCCATTGATTGTACTGTATTTGAATCCAAGTGTATGTATGTAACTTGACTAATATGTCAAGTAAAGAATCATCTATATTTAAATCTTTCAATTTACTCCATAATAAATTCCTACTTATTGTATTAAATGCTGCTGTCAAATCAACGAAGCAACAGTAACATTTACTGTGCTTCACGTCACATATTTCCAGACTAAATATTTCAGGACATAACAATGTTGTATCGTTGATCTAGCCGTCTGAAATACATTTTGATATTCGCTTAAGATCAGATTCTCATCTAGCCATTTCTGTAATTTTGATAAAATTTTACAGAATAATTTCTGTGAAATGTCAGTTAAACTGATGGGTCTGTACATTCTTGGATCTAAAGGATCTCCTTTTTTCAAAATTGGATATACAGTACTTCCTAACCAACTCGCTGATATATGTTGTCCCTGAAGTATTGCGTTACAATACTTCTCCAATAGAGGTATCCACCAGTGTATGAAGGATATGTAAATTTCCCCAATTATACTATCGGGGCCAGGAGTCTTATTCATTTTTAAAGTTGAGATTGCTTGTAGGATTTCTATGCTATTTATAATCAGAGGGTCAACCAAAGTTTTCGTAGGGGTATCAGTATGGTAAGTTAAGTCCAACCTTTCCTTAGAAATATAATGTCTCAAAATACTTTTCCCATATTGAGGGAGTAATATGACCATGGATTTTATTTTGATATTGTCCGTAACTCCCACTCACTAGGCCCCAGAAGGACTTTGTATCTTTCTCCACTATGGTTTTCCTTAATTTGTCCCATTGTGGTCTATAATATTTATTTCTCTCTTGCTCTAAGATTTTATTATACTCCTTCCTGGCCTGATTTAGTGCTTTTGTTTTGTGTACGTTTTTGTTCACCTTTGCTTCTCTTATTTTTTGATTTAAGGCACATTTTGCCCTTCTGCAGAGTCCATTAAACCATGTACGAGATTTAAGGACCCCTGTAGGGTAGTTTTACATAAAGGTTTGAAGTAACTTATCCGCCTATCCCAACTTTCTTTAATGTCTGTAAAGTTGTCGTTTAGTAATATTTTATTTCTCAAATTGGCTAGGGATCCTTGATAAAGTATCTCCTCAAAGATTTGGATAGATTTAGTCTGCCATCTAATTCTCTTTTGGTTAATGATTTCCGCAGGAAGGCAATTCTCCTTTCTTGTAATATTAGGAAGCTGCATTACTAATTTTATGCCCACAGGGGAATATGCCGATTCTGATAGTTCCATTATCTCCATTTCATAAAACATTTTTGCTCCCTCCATGTTTACCCAGAGAAGGTCTATTGTTGCGTATCCCTTTGGTCCCACAAATGTATAACCACCTGTGTTGTTATTTTTTGTTCTACCGTTTGAGTATATATTTTTTTCTTCTTCTAAATAGATGTTTGCCCATCTGCCTCTTTTGTTCTGTTTCTTGTCCTCTAAATTCTTAGACAAGATTAATCGAGGATTTGTCTCCACTACATCCCGCAGCAAGGCCGTGTAGAGATCATCCTCTAGATCCTTTGGTCCAAGCGGGCATTTAAGTCGCCCAAGATGTAAACTGGGGTATATCCCGAATTTTCCAAAATGAGGTTCATGTCTTGTTGGAAATTTTGCCACAGATCATTGTCTTTTTAGTTTTCGGTGGAATATAAACATTACAGAATATCAATAAAAAAGAAAATTTACTAAGTTTGACTCCCAAAATCAGATTTTCCTTGGTCTCAAGTTTAGATACTACTAAGTCCAAGGATGTTCAGACAAAAATTGCTAGTCCTGATTTAGGGCGACCAAACTTCTTATCTTTGATGGCTGATGTACTTATTGTAAAGAAACCCGGAATGTTAATACTTTCTGGGTTCATACTCCACGGTTCTTGCAGACAGAGTATGTCATATGACTCTAGATATGAACATATATCACCGTCTGCAAGTTTTGTGGCGAGTCCCTCGATGTTCCATGACAGTATTTTAAGTACTTGCCCTAACTTTTCATGTTTTATTTGTCATGGGTGTTTCTTCCAATAGTAAGTCATCCCTAGATCCTCAGTTGTACGAGTCCCTTGTGTGTCCTCAAAAAGTTTCCCAGGAGAAATCATTAATATACCCAAATTGTCCAGCATCTCTGCTTTATTCACAATGGAACGTGCTATTTTTCCGGAAGTAAAGAGTAAGTTTATTTGTGAAGAATCGGTTTCTTTTTTCCATATCTTGATGTTATATATGGATTGAGATGTTAAATCCACATCGAGAGAATGGTTCAAAAAGGAAATCAATTCTCTTTTGATTTTGTTTTGGTTTCTTTCTCCTTTTGTGTTCCATCCAAAAAATTGTTACAGTCTTGTCAGATTGTGCTGTATTTTGGTTTTGTTTCATACTTATTAATTGTTTTTATCAGAGAATCTGTTGTTGAATCCCTATTCCTAACTTGAATTGTACTTTCCTTAGCTGAATCTGTTGACAGATATGCTGGTACTGGTTGGGGTTCACTGATCTGGATACCTTTTAATTGAAGTATGTTACCTTTTGACCAAATTTCAGATACAAGTACATATGAGTTTGTGTATATCATAACACAATCTTTTATTTCTAAATTTGACAGACATACAGCCCACAAGTCCTTTGTCTCTTGTTTAATACCCAATATGTATTTCATGTGGGAGGTCAATAATGCATTTGTTTCTTTAGGTATATGTTTTATACCATATATTACAAAATAGTACTCCTTTGAAGTTCTGTTCTCCTTGGGTAGACTATTGACTGAAAAAGAGCCCATTACAAGGGGTTGTCACCTGAGGTGAAAGGATAGAGGGTCTGGGAGTTTAGGGCTAGAGCTGGGACTATGTCCTCCCCCGACAGTGGCAACATTTCAGAATCAATGTCATCATCGGCAATGTCATGTAAAAGGTGACATTTCATGAATTATATGATTTTGCTTAACATATTGTGAAATTCATGTTCAGTCCTTCCTTCATATTGTCAGAAGTACATTGTTTCTTGTGTTTACCCTTGTTTAATTTTTCCTTTTTTTCTTGTTTAATTTTTTCCTTTTATTTGCATCCTGTAAAGTTTCTTTCCCTTCCCTGTTTTACTATGTTCCAATATCTTTAGAGTTTCTTGACTAGAATTTTTGTAGAATGGGGCTGGTAGATTCACTTGAACAAATTTATTTTCCTTTAAAATAGTTTTGTTTGACTTTGGGTACTTGTATTTAAGCCCTCAGAGTTCTCCTGTCTAGGCCCTTTAAATAGTTGTTCTAACATTAATTTATTTCTAAATATATCTGTTCTCAAAGAAGAATTCCTCCTGCATGGCTGCAATATTCTCTAGAATCATTATGTCTGCATAATAAGAATTCTTAGCCACCTCTGCCATCTGTTTGAAGATATTCGTGCAAGATATAAATTTTTCTGTAAAGTGCTCTACATCTGTTTTCCCGTTTGAGATGTGCCCAGTAAGGGTTTTACCTCAACCATTGATTCTAAATGCCTTGTCCTATGAAATCCAAATCGATCTGCTAAAGTAAGGTCCAGCTTTTTTTAGTCCTTCTATTGTTTTAGTCAATTCCAGTATTACAGGATGTAAATCTCCTTTCACTTGCTTTCACCTTTTCAAATACAGGAGGTAATGAAAAAGGTGTATATTGGAGATTTCTATTTTCTGAGTCTTAACGATATTTCTGAGTAATATTCTGATGAAAAAACTGCCTCCAAATGGTCTTCAGAGATATTTACAGTGTTACTACTTGTCAGGCTACAAGAATTATGTGCTGATGTATCCCAGTCCCCAGCAATAATAGAAATATCATCCTCCCCACAAAATTGGACACTAGCATTGTTTGTGTCTGAAAGCGATATGCTTTCTAACAGTGCTGGACCATTTAGATTTGACTGTATGGGGGGAGATGTGCAATGTCTGGGCCCTTTGGGAAGTAGTACCACCAGTTAGTCAAATTAAAGGGGAAGTCTCATTATTTATAAGGTATTGTGTGATTTTTGTTTGCTTCTCTTTCTGAGTATAGGTGGGTAAAGAGGCAGAACAAGGGCTTTTCAAACTTAATTTGTAATTTCCAGAATTTAAGTTGTTTACATTTTCCATGTTTCTTGGTTCTGGATATTCGAATGATTTTCCTTTTATAGGTTTCTTGATTTCACTAAATCCCCCCTTCCCCTCAATAGTTTTTACATTTCAATCAATCAGAATCTTTATTTATCCAAGCGAACATCATTGAGCAGAGCTCTTTTTACAAGATGGACCTGGTTAGAACAGGGTCGGATAACATCCATCATAAAAACATATAAATACATGTAAATAAGTATATAAACACAAACACAATGGTGGAGTAATAGGGGAGTCAAATGATAAAAGGAAGACAAGGTAAGCCATAACAGAGGAGGATTCAAACACAAGGGTGCAGGTCCACCATTGAACCATGCAACTGTATATAAACATGTTCTCTATATAGAAGTACCAGTTAGTTCATTTACCTGGGGCAGTCACTAGTACTAGCCATGAAAATGGCTTGGAGAACCACCAACTAATGGCAGATGGGGTACCAGGAGGAGTATGTAATATGTAAGCGAAGGATAAACATTGTGAGAAGTGAAGTCCCAAGGATAGGTCAGTAGAACTGACGCGGCGGTGGGGGCCTACAGGGAGAGGGAAAGGGGAGTTAGGACTTTTATAGTATGATTGCATGTAGATTGTGGATGAGTGCAGTATAGAGTTGTGAAAAGAAGGCTGGAGAAAGCGGGAAGATAGACCAGTATCAAAGGGAGGACAGAGGCATCAAGGTGTTACATGAAAGCATTATGACAGACCAGGGTCAAGGAGGAGACAAGCACTAGAAATGTTGCTTTATCAAAATATTAGTTCTTCCCTTTTTATTTCTAGTTAGTGTTGGATTACAGATCTTATTACTCCTTGTTATAACCATAGCTGGGAGGAAAAAAAAAACCCTTGGTGTAGTGCGGCAGCTTCCAATATCCAGTACAGCCCCAATCAGCAGGCCATCTTCGATTCTTCTACATCCTCAGAAACTTAAAAGCTCGATAGATAAAAGTTTGTGAATAAAATGCCAAAGTTCCTATGAGAAGTCTTCAAGCCTTCTAGCTCTGCATAAGTACATCCAATTGATTCAGATAGTCCAAAGCTGACCAAATATTCACTGAAAGCAGGAGAATATCTGAAATCAAAGAGGATTATTCAGTTCAAATTGACTACCCTGAAAGTTTCGAAGATAAAAACTCTGGCGCTGTTGAGAGTAGTAGACTAATGACTATGTTAAATTAATCAATTAAACATGATAAAACAGTACTAAAATTAAAGTCAGAATAAAAGAAGAGCTAAAAGCTAATATATGTATGTATTCAAAATCCAAATACTAGGTTCAAAGTAATACTTTTCTCCCATAGCACTCTGCAATAAACTCTGAAAGAGTAGATCCTTTTCCTTAACAAACTACTGATAAACTGCTAACGGCGAACTTTAGCAAGACTTTTATGGATAACAATATATGTATAAATACCTACTCATGCTTGTACATAAACATTTTCAAAAGACGTTCGTAAAGTTCAAATCCAATGGTCTGAATGTCTCCTGTTGTGCCTGTAACGTCTTACCCCTGGCGTTTGATTGTCTAAAACATTTAAGGCGTCTAAGCGCTTAAGCATTCAATGAACAGCGTTTAATGTTTAATATTAGTTGCTCAGTGCTTAAAAAGGACTAATCTGCGGCCACTTCAGTATTGAACGTTAACTCCGAAATCCAAACAAACATACGCACTACTCCAAAGTCCAGAGCAAACACGATATCACCGAAGTAGGTAGTTAACTTCATCTAGCTTCACCAAACAGAGTCATGGCTATATCGCACACACAGAAGTACACCAGAAGACTTGTGCAGATGCGATTAGTGTGAAATGGAAGTGAAATGGAGTGTCTGGGAGTCTTAATTACAAGAACGTGCTAGTCGACCTATTAAGGTGAAATTTAAATAGTAATTACTACAATGCTTTAGCAGGTCGATCAGGGCAAAAGGTGGGGATTCAGACCAATTGACCCACGCAAAACGTGAACAACTTCAAGAATGTAATATAGTAAAAAACATGCTGAGTCTCCTGCACAATGGATGCTACCTATTAAGTCCTTTTAACCATTAATCCTCTAATAAAACAAAACATAAATATTAGTCTATACACGGTTTTCTAATAACATTGCACAGGATTACTAGTTTAAGAAATTCAATTTCTGAAACAATAGGTGGTAAACTTTAAGTAAGGAGCCCTTAGGAATCGTCATGTATAAATTAAATAAAGAACTTCCCAGATGAAAATACAGGTGTTGGGAGTATATTTTCACAGCACTGCTGTTTTCTGTTATCAGCCTTTCCGAAGGGCAGCACTGTAGTAGGAAATCTGAATTTATGTTGGATCGTAGCCACCTTGTAGAACAAGAGAGTGAGGATAAGCTTAACACTGACAACGCTCTTTCTGTCTTTTTAACAATCCATTCTCTTGCAAACAATGAGAAACAGAACAGCAGTACTGATCAAATGCAGCACAAGTACGTCTGGAAAGGCGGAGAAACTAAGGCAACGTGGCATACCTGTTTTAGCCTTGTTTTTAGTTTTTCTCTGCCCTGCTATGCTAGTTCTCCTCACTCAGCACAGCATGCAGCCACTATCTTGATCTCCCAACTCTCCATCTCACCCCAGTGACTCCACTAAGGTAGAGAAGTGGGTAGAGGAGCAGGACAGGGTCAGTGGAGAAAAAGACAAAGACAGTAAGGACAGGGATGGGGCTAAAAGGGCAAGGGTATAAAAAATGAAGAGGCGATGAGTACCAATGCATGGTAGTGGGTAACAAGCTTCCTGAACTAGTGGCCTTGATGGAAGAGGGACACCTGGATATCATGGTAGTCACAGAAACATGGTGCACAGAGAACCATGACTGAAATGTCAACATACAAGGTACACAATCTGCAGGAGGGACAGGGAGGGTAAAAGAGGAGGAGGAATAACTCTCTACATAAGGGAAGAGATCAAAGCAATGGAACGGAAGGGTAAACAGGGAGGAAAGGAGGCCCTGTGGGTCACCCTGGTGACAGGAAATGGCACCACAATCCGCACAGGGATTGTATACAGACCCCCGTCTCGGAGAGGAAATGGACAAGGAAATGATAGAAAGCATCCTTAGAATAGCAGAAAAGGGGGAGATATTGTTAATGGGGGACATGAATATGCCAGATATTAACTGGAGCACCTTTGTTGTAGCCACATCCAAGAGCAGGGTAATTCTTGATGCCCTACAGCGGGCATGCCTCAGACAGCTAGTGTTGGAACCCACTTGCGAGGGAGCAATCTTAGACCTGGTACTTTCAAACGGGGACAGAGAGAGGAGCTCGGATTTAGAAGTGGGTAGCCATCTGGGAACAAGCGACTACCAAGCAGTGTGGCTCACGATAAACACAGCCATAGAGTCAGGTTACACAGAGGTGATTGTATTGGACTTTAGGAGGGTTGACTTTGATAAAATGGGGGAGTGCCTCAGAAAAGCACTAGCAAATGGACAAGAAGGTGGGGTGGAGGAACAATTGGGAAAATCAAAGCTGCCATCACAGAGGCAAGAAGCCTTTGTGTGAAACAAATAAAATGAAGGGGAAAAAAAACACTGGTTCTCAAAAGAGGTGGCAGGGAAGGTTGTGGAGAAAAATATAGCATCCAGGAAGTATAAGAAACACAGAAGGAGCAGGATAGAGAACTGTACCAGTTAAAGCAGAAGGAAGCAGGAAAGGCAGTCAGAATAGCAAAGGCCCAAACTGAGGAAAAGATGGCCAACTCAGTTAAGAAGGGGAATAAAATCTTTTATAGGTACATTAGGGAGCAAAGAAAGACCAGAATAGGGATTGTCAGACTTAATAAAGGGGATGGAGGTGGGCAGAGGGTGACAGTGGCAAAGCAGAGATACTGAATGAATACTTCTGCTCAGTATTCACAAAAGAAGAAGGGGGGAGGTACCTAAACCAAATAATTGAAGCAAACTGGATAGGTGGTCAATACCAGTCCATTCACAGAAGAAAGAGTCATGAAAGAGCACCTAAAACTGAAGGTGGACAAAGCAATGGGACCTGATGGGATTCACCTCAGAATTCTAAAAGAACCAAGGAGAACTAGTGGCACCACTGACTACCCTTTTAACAAAATCGTGGGAGGATGGTGTGGTACCTGAGGACTGGAGGAGGGTGGATGTGATTCCCCTTCATAAAAGTGGGAGCAAGGCAGAGGCAGGAAACTACAGACCTGTTAGTTTGACCTCAGTGGTAGGGAAAATGATGGAATCACTTCTGAAAGAAAGCATTGTTGAGTACCTAGAGGCCACCAGGGCACAGGACCCAAGGCAGTATGGATTCACAGCGGGAAGGTCATGTCAGATGAATCTAATAGATGTCTTTGACTGCTTGACTAAAGTAGTAGACCAGGGAGGGGCTGTGGATGTGGCCTACCTAGACTTTAGCAAGGCATTTGACACAGTCCCGCACAAAAGATTAACAAACAAGTTAGCCAGCCTGAGAGTTGTCCCAGGGTGGTAACCTGGATAAAAAATTGGCTGGACAACAGGATGCAGAGGGTAATAGTAAACAGAGTTCACTCCGAAGAAAGGGGGTTACAAGCCGGGTACCACAGTGTTCAGTACTGGGACGGTCCTCTTAATGTCTTTATAGGTGACATTGCAGAGGACTGGAAGGAAAATATGTGCCTCTTTGCAGCGACACAAAAGATCTGCAACAGGGTTGATACACAAGGGGTGGAAAGGATGAGAAAGGACTTGGCAAGGTTGGAGGAATGGTCAAAAGTATGGAAGCTTAGAGTCGGTGCAAAGAAGTGCAAAGTAATGCACCTAGGAAACAAAAACCCAAGGGAAGAGCACACAATGGGAGGGGAGGTGGTATTAACGACAACAAAACTGGAAAGGGACCTGGGGATAGTCTTACCACGATGACCTAAAGGTAGGCAAGCAATGTGAAAAGGCAGTAAAGAGGGCTGGGGATACTGGGATGCACTGGGAGGGACATCACCAGTAGAAAACAGGAAGTTGTTATCCCTCTGTACAGACAGTTGGTGAGATCAATCTGGAGTACTGCATGCAGTTCTGTGGACCCCATCTCCGCAAGGACATAGACAGGATGGAGGCAGTCCAGAGGAGAGTAACTAAAAATAGTGCAGGGTCTGCAGAAGATGCCATGAAGAAGAGACTAAAAAGAGCTTAATATGTATGCCCTCGAGGGAAAGGAGGGGGCGATGGTAGAAACATTTAAGTACCTCTAGGGAATCAGCAAAGTCCAAGAGGGTAGCGTCTTTCAGAACAAGTGGGCACAATTTGAAGATGGGGGGCCGGGGATGACTCAAGGACAATGTGAGGAAGTGCTTTTTCACAGAGAGGGTGGTGGATGCGTGGAACAACCTTCCTGAGGAGGGTGTGAGGTCAAAAATTGGGAAATTCAAGAATGTATAGGACAGACATAAGGCAGTTCTAGTGGGAGGTAGGAGGGAATAGGCTGTTGGTAAAACTAGGATCTGCAATTTATCCAGTAGGTAGGGAAATGTGCAGACTGGGTGGGCCAAGCGGCCCTTATCTGCTGTCAGTCTGTCTTTCTATGAACATAGCTGCAGGGTGCAGTGTGACAATGAGGAGGTGTCTCCTGGTGCTGCAAGTGAATGTGGGAAGTGGTTGGCGGTAAGGATGGCCTGAAGTGCAGTTTAAAAGGAATCAAGAGTTTGAAATAAGTGTTTCAGAGGTACAAACTGCTGCAGGACTTGGTTACAGGGAGTCTGTGTGCATGTGGGTGTTGTATTCAGAGCATGTGGTTTCTGTTACTGGAAGAGGGGTGTTCGCTTAGCAGGAAACCATATGGTGATGTTTTTGATAACTTTTTGCCAAATGAGCAAGGATGTTTTTTCAATCGGGCCCTCTGGCTACTGGATCTTTATCTGTGGGTTATTGTAGGATTTACCCGTGGGTAAAGACCCTAGTTACCCAGTCAGATTTTTCTAAATTTAGATCCTATTGAATAATTCTTTTTTTTCTCCTTCCTGCTTCTTTTTTTGCCTCTACCGGTTAGTCACTTTATTGTATGCCCAGTATTACTCCCTTCCCTTTGCTTTATTCTTTGGTATATAGTGTCGGTGGCTCTGTAGGTAGCACACTTGCCTCTGGGGCCGGAACATCGAAAGATCTTGGGTTCTAGTCCTACACCAGGTACTTGGGGTAATAACCATAACATACACTGTAGTGCAGTAGGAGGTGCCATCCTTTGGCTGAGACACTAAAATCGAGATCCCATCTCTGGTCACTGTCCAGTTGGAGGTAAAAGATCCCATGGCACTTATTGAAGAAGAGCATGGGAGTTAAACTCAGTGTGCCTTTGCTGGTTACCAATTTTCAATAAATAAATACTGAGTATTTCATGTGCTGACATTTGACCTGTGAAATTCAGATAAAATTCCAGACACAAAACTTGTTCTTATTTAAAGCTTTTATATTACTGGTGGTGGTGATGGGGGCTCCCCCTCACCCTGATGTAAAAGCATGGTATAGGTCAGTAAAGACTTATTCTGGGACACTAGACCACCAGCTGGAGGAGTGTAGCCCTCCTCTTATCAGATAGGATAACTCTAGGCAGTCTGCTGCTGGTTTTAACTGAGACTTACAGAAGGTATTTAAAGAATAACATGCCATATTATAGATAAGATCAATATGTATTTTTTTGTCTAGTTTTATACTGACCCATCTCCAATGAGGCATCATGGGACTATTTTCCCCGATGGTGTGGGATACAGTGTCATCTGCCTTCCTTTCCGCCACACCCTAAAATAAATGTCCTGGCACAGAGGTATACTGTTCCAAGTCTCCGAAGCAACCTAAAGCACTAACGAGGCCGAACTCCACTCGCTACAGAAATGGACAGAGCTGGAAAGAAGGTGGAAGAAAATCCTTAATGAGGTATCTGCTACAGTCAACTACTGGTGGGGCAACACGGAGTTTGTGGGACTCAATGAAGTGCTAGATGCCCAGGGTAAAATTCAGGAGGTAAGTCATATTCTAGATCAGTCACATGTTACCAATAAGTTGGGCACACTTTACAAGAACAAGCATTATTCATCAGTACCTGACAAGAAACAAGTTGTAAACCAAATGTTTCCATTGTCCATAATGGTTATATTATCTATGATTCTGCCTTTCTGTAGCGCTCCACATTGTCAGTGGGTAATCAAAACAGCTACCCTACCAGGGGAATGGCACAGCCCAAGCTTTAGAATGGTAGACATATGGATTCTGTGTGGCAGCAACTCCCCCGTTTAGCTGTGCCATTTGAAGGGGACAGAGTGACTTTTATCTTCACTCAAGAATTTCAAGATTCAAAACTTCTTTTGGGTCTGCCTGTTCAGGTACCCTAAATTAAAATCATACATGTTAGCTGCAGCTTTCAAATTGAATAACTTTCTCATTCTTATGTGGATTGGGAGCCACTTTTGCCTTGTTATGATGTTTTAATGGTCTCCTTTAAAAAAAAAAAAGTGCCACAGGTAGGAACAGACTTTATTTGTTTTGGGAGTATAGGGTCTCTGGGGGTCCTTAGGCTCTGGCATTGGTTCCTTTTCCATTCCTCTCCCAAGCTTCAGGTTTTGTGCTTGTCACTGTTTCACATTAATGTGTTATTTGGGTACATTTAGTGATATTCAACCACAAACCTCCATTTTTCGTTTGCATGGCTGCCATTAGGACTGGGCCTTGCGCTTCTTCAGGCAGTTTCCGCCATTGTTTTGGCGTGTGCCGTGGTGCATGCTCTTGTACAGTGCTAGAACAGTTTGCACAGTGCAATCCCTATTAAATTCATTCGTTATTGTGTTTGTGTGCTTTCGTCCATGCTAGCAGCTATCGCATGTATGCTAGGAGCACACATGCCCATTTTACACTTTTTGGCATGCTAATACAGTTTCACAGCTCCTTTTGGTGAAATTTTAGCCTAGCAAGCCATAGGGCTGATAATTGTTGTTGTTATATATTTTGACCTGGGATTTTTCTGTGGTAACTTCAGTTGTTGACACCATGGCTTATAGGAGACCATTAATCATGAAATTATATAAAACCTGCAAAAGGGTGATGAGGCCCTCCCCATGGGTTCCTATTTCCATTATAGTGTAGCTCAGCATAATATTTCTCTCCTTGGGCGGTCTTCCAAGCTGGGAGGTCCGTCTATTAGCAATGGCAAAGCAGAATTATAAAAATAATTTTATTGCTCTTCGGTGAGCTTTTGAGCCCCGATGTTCTGCAGGACATCCCAGTAGATACACCTGACCCCAAACTGGGCTCCTCAAGTCGGGGGTCCCATCCAGGTGCGCCACAGCAAGAGAAGGCTACTAAATCAGATGTACAAGAAGACCCCAACCCTGACTTCTTGGAAGGCCAGGATGAGGATTTCTGGGATCTTGGGAAGTTCCAGAACTAAAAAAATGCCCTCTGATGAGGACATCCCCAAGAAGGAGAAGTAGGAAGAAGAGGAAGGGAGTGGACAGAACCCAAGTCTAGGTTCATTCCCCTCGCTTGACAATAAGTTCTTGTCCTTTTGATTGCTGAGGCTTGTAGATCCTTACAGCTTAAGGAGGAGCAGTCCGTGAAGACATTAGTTCTCTGCATCCTCCTCTGCTCCAAAATGTTTCCTAGGTTTTTATTCACTGTGACCAAATTATTGAGCAAGAATGGACAGGTGTGGATCATAGGAAAATCTTCCCAAACCAAAAGCATAGAATTTTCCCATTTTAGGGGAAAGGTCTCAAGTGGAAAGCTCCTCCTCTGGCAGACAAGGCAGTTTATAATTCAGTAAAACACACCACCTTTCCTTTCGAAGGTTCTCTGGCCCTAGCCGATGCTCATGACAAGCGGGCAGCTTTCGCCTCCAATGGCATGAACCTTTGTACATCTTATGCTTCTTTTATTGTGGCCAGAGCCTTAAATATCTGGGTAACTATGGCTGGCTTCATGCAACCGGATTCGGAAGGTGCAAGCATTTTTACGGTTGGTGGCCATGGCCTCCACCTTTCTTGGTGACTCTACAGTGGAGAACTTATGCATGTCAGCCCATTTGACCTACCACATTGCATTGGCCATGAGGGGCATCTGGCTCAGACATTGGTCCGCTGATCAAGCTTCAAAAGCGAAACTGTTTAACCTTCCTTTTGAGGGAGGCTTGTTGTTTGGTTCTGGCCTAGACTGTATTTTGAAGGATCTTCAAGACAAGAAAGGCCACCTCCCAATGTCCAAACAACAGCGTAAGACCACAGCACCCCAAAGGGTCAAGGCAATGGATGACATGAGCAGTCCCAAGGGTGATTTGTCGCTTCGGACTTTGGTAACCAGAGAAATAGAGGTGCCTACTCTGGCAAAAAGGGTTAACGTACTAGAGGAGCCTTTGCAAGGCACCAGAGAGGAAGCCCAGCACAAAAATATGACATGGACACTGGCAGTAGGTGGGAAATCATCAGGAGGGGGGTGCAGGATGCTACCAGCACCTGTGCAAGAGTAAGACGGTAGGGCCCATAAACCCTGCTGGTGGACCAGGGAGGTTCAGGAGGTGGTGAAGGGAAGAGGCGGCTTATAGGCATTTCAGGTGCTCAAGGAGTGAAAGGGATAGAGGAGTACGAGCTGATGGCCAGAAGGGCCACTAGGGTGGTGAGGGTGGCTAAGGCAAGGAAGGAACAGAACCTGGCCAGGGAAATTAGGAGAGGGAATAAGGGGTTCTTTAGATACATTGGGAAAAACGAAGGATGAAGGGGCAGATTAGCAGGATTAAAACGGGAGGGATGGGTACAAGATCCGGGGGAGCAGGCTGAGGTACTAAATGAGTACTTCGCCTCAGTTTTCACCAAGGAAATTGGGGGGGCTGCATCATACATGGGAGGAGATGGTGAAACTGGGGGGGGACCCTTGCCGATTGTCGGGTCTGGGGAGAGGATGGGCCATCACTGGCAGAAAGGGGGAAGACAAGGCAGGGGGACAAGGTAGCAGAGGTGGAAATCACGACAGAGAGAGTGAGGGAAGTCCTCAGGTCCCTTAAGACAGAGAAAGCACTGGGGCCAGATAAATTACATCCTAGAGTGCTGAAGGAGCTGGCGGATGTCCTGGCGAAACCCCATCGGAGCTTTTCAGCATCTCTGAGGACAGGGTGGGTGCCCAAGACTGGAAGGTGGTGCATATAGTGCCTATCCACAAGGGAGGTGGCAGGGAACTACAGGCCCGTCAGCCTGACATCGGTGGTGGGCAAGGTAATGGAGGGCATTGTCAAGGAGAGGCTGGGGGGGGACCTGGAAAAGTCGGGGTGCCTGGATGATAGACAGTATGGATTAGTCCCAGGGAAATCGTGTCAGACAAACCTTGTGGAGTTCTGTGACTGGGTGACGAGAGCCTTGGACCTGGGTAGACCGGTGGATGTCCTCTATCTTGACTTCAGCAAGACATTTGACTCTGTTCCTCACAGGGGCCTGTTGAATAAGCTGCGACAAATGGGGGTGGGGAACCAGGTGATCAGATGGATAGGCAATTGGCTCCAGAACTGGACCCAGAGGGTTGTGGTTGCGGGATAGTCTTATCCCCAAGGAGGGTCATTAGTGTGGTCCCGCAGGGATCAGTCCTTGGGCCCCTCCTGTTCAATGCCTATGTCTCTGACATAAGGAAGGGTATCAGGAGTGAGATGAGTCTCTTTGCGGATGACTCAAAACTGGGGGCAGTGGTGGATGGGGAGGAGGGGAGGGTGGCCCTACAGGGGGACCTGGAGGTTCTGAAAAGGTGATCTAGAAAGTGGAAGCTGAGGTTTAATGCAGGGAAATGCAAGGTACTGCATCTGGGAGCCAGAAACCTGGGCCAAGAGTACACCCGGGGGGGGGAGCTACAAATCTCAGTAGCTGAGAGGGACCTGGGGGTGGTGGTGGATGTCAAGATGAACAACTCTGAGACTTGTAGGAGGGAACGGCCAAGGCCAACAGGATGCTGGGATGCATCGCTAGGGGATCACCTCCAGAAGGAGGGAAGTGATACTCCCCTGTATAACTACTTGGTGAGGCCGTACCTGAGGTACTAAGTGCAGTTTTGAGCCACACTTAAAGAGGGGCGTTGAACTCCTGAAGAGGGTCCAGACGAGGGCAACCAAAATGATCTGGTGCTTGGGGACAGGACCTATGGGGAGAGGCTCAAGAGCTAAATATGTACACATTGGAAGAGAGAAGGACGGGGACATGATAGAGGTTTTCAAGTACATGAAGGGGTTAAAGGGAGAAGCAGTCAAGGTGCTTCAAAGGAAGGGGGACTAGGGCATGGGGGATTCAGGAGAGAAAGGAGGAGGTGTTACTTCACTGAGAGTGTGGTGGAACCATGGACTGCACTGTCCAGGGGGCTGGTGGAGGGGTTCAAGAGGGGGTGGGACAGGTACAGGGGAAGGGTTCTGGATGCAAAGTCCTGTGCAGTGGGGATATCTGGGATTGGGAAGGGAGAAGCCAGAGAGGGACGAGGCAGCAGGTCACTCCCAGGGTGGGGGCTGACCAAACGAGCAGACATGAAAGACCCTAGCCTATTCTGCTGGCTTTTTAGTATGTTAATATGTTAGTATGACAGTGATGATTACAGCAAACGTAAAGCTGCACTGTTAAAAAAATTTGAATTAACTGCTGAATCATACAGAGCTAAATTCCGTAAGGTCAAGAGAAGCCCTGACATGAGCTATGAGGAGCTAGCCACGAAACATCGTCAATTTTTAAAATGTTGGTGGGAAGGAATTGAGGCAAACTCTGTTGATAAAATTGAAAATGTGATTTTGTTAGAACAGTTTTATTGGGCATGTCCAGCAGAGCTGAAAACCTTGCTGGAGGACCGAGATCCAAAAACAGTGCAAGAGGCTGCTGAACTCTCGGACCACTATGCCAAGAGCACACCTGCTCTGAAAGCGAATGGGGCGGGTGTGGCAGCGCAGAAAGGAAAAAGCTCACCTTCAGGGCAGCTAAAACCCTCACTGCCTCAACCAAAACCAGTTAGCCCCAGGTTACAAAGAAAAGATTTCTCTGAAATAAGAAATATGTGTTGGTTGTGTAAAGAAACTGGGCATATTGCCAGACAGTGTCCCAAACAGATGTGCACTAATACGCAAGGTAGTGCTAGGAAGGAAGTGGGTTGTTTGTGTGTCCCTGGAAGCATGCCAGTGAACATGAGGGAACACATGCACCCAGTCATAGTCAGTGGTGTACAGACGCAAGGGTTAAGGGACACAGGGACATCCTTGACCTTGGTAAAGGAGATCTAGAGAACCTGGTCAGCTTATACCCAATAAATACGCCACTGTACAGGACTTTACTGGTGAGGTGAAAACATTGCCCCTCACTAGTGTTCTCCTAGACTGGGGAAATGAGGGGAACTGTGCAACAGGTGGCTGTAGCCAGAACCTTAGCAGTGGATGTGATCCTGGGTTATAACCTCAAACAGGGGATGGTATGAGCAGTTACCCGTAGCCAAACAGCAAGGGAAAATGGTAGTTCCCTGAAACCCACGGGAACAATTGTAAAGACAACTGGGAGGCTGGTTCCCCAGCCTGTGTCTCCTGATATGGGATCTAATGAAGAGAGGGTAGAAATTTCCCCAGTAGCCAGTAACCACACAGCTACAGAGGGTTACTCTACAGAGGGAGGGGTGACCCATTGTCAGAGGGTTGGGATTGACAGTGGTCTTGAGTTCCCTGACGCTAGTGTTAGGGACCCTAGTTTAGCGACTGAAGGGGACCTGTCCCATGCCTGGGGAATGTGTGAGGGGTTTGCAGCTGCTCAGAGAAGTGACCCTAGTCTAGAGAAGCTGAGGGCTTGTGCAGACTCTGACAGAGCACAGGGAGGTGACGGCAGACATAAGGTTTATTGGGAAAATGGACTTATGTATACTTGGGCTGTGCAGACAGAGGGAGGGATGCTAAGCTGGCAACTTGTCATTCCCCAGAGGTGTAAATGAGCAGTTGCTTAAGATTGCAAATATTCCCTTGTCTGGAATGTACTTTCATAGCGGATTAGCCCAGAATTTCTGTTATTATCTTCTCCAGCAGGTGAAGGAGTACTGTAGGTCTTGTCACCGTGCCAAGAAATAGGGAAGGCGGGCAAGAAAACCCAAGCCGCCCTGATTCCATTGCCTATAGTGGAGGAACCATTCCAGAGAGTCGGAATGGATATTGTGGGGCCTTTAAATACTCCTAGCTCCTCAGGGAAGAGATTCATCCTGACTGTGGTGGATTATGCCACCCGGTACCCAGAGGCAGTCACCCTGTCCTCACTGAGGACAGACAAAGTGGCAGATGCCTTACTTGGGATTTTCTCCCGTGTTGGGTTTCCGCAGGAGGTTATCACCGATTGAGGCAGTTCCTTCGTGTCGGACCTGATGAAATGTTTGTGGGAGAAGTGTTGGGTGGTGCAGATATACACGACACCATATCACCCACAAGCCAATGGACTTGTGGAAAGATTCAATGGTACCCTGAAGTGAATGCTCCGGGCGTTTGCTGAACAGCATGGGAGGGACTGGCAGTTAAGCTTTGGTATCTGGTGGGAAAGTGGTTAACCCCATTCAGTAGGATGGCCTCGTACTTTGATGTTAAAACATGCTTCTTTGGGCTGTTTAAGCAAAGCATAGCGAAGTCTCTTAGATACCAAATAGCATTGGTGGCACAGGTGACAAAGTTGCTTCTTCTTGATATTGAGCAGCGACCAATCTCCCACTTATAAGGAATGGTGGAAGGAATTTCTTAATGCTCTAAGCAGAAAGGTTACGCTGCAATTTTACAACTCAGTAGAAGTTCAACTACTACTGGAATAGTTTTTACAATGTTTGAAAGATAGATATGGCTATTAATAGGTTGAGAGCCCTCCTCCCTCCCTCCATTCTTCTTTGTTCCTTCTCTTATTTATGCATTTTTATTTGTTAAGGGCACACCTGTAGATAGTTAGGGCTCCTCTATACTTTCTAGATACAGTTGTCACCAGCTTAGTTAGCACATTGAGTTCCCCGAAGAAGGCAACCAAGAGGCTAATGTTTGGGAAGGTTTCTACCTCGGACCCGATCAGAGCTCTTTAATGTGGAGGTTGCTAACTAAGATAGGCTATTATCCAAGTCAATAAAAACCATAGTGGTATTTTATGTATGGGTTTGCTGCTCTGGTTGGGGAGGTGGGAGGATAGGGATTAAAGGGATGGTATCCTTGTTATGATGAGCTATGTACTATTATACTTTTCTGTAGTATGGTCCAAGGACTACCATCTGTAGTTTCTCTTTTTTATTGTGGTTTTGTTTTTATGAGATGTGTGTTATGTTGTGTTGTTTCTCAATATAAAATAAAAGAAACTTATTTGCAAAAAAGCATGGGAGGGACTGGGAGAAATACCTTCCCCACCTGTTGTTTGCATACAGAGAGGTGCTCCAAGAGTCGACAGATTTTTTCCCCCTTTGAATTCTTATATGGACGCCGGGTACATGGGCCCCTAGACCTGGTCCTGGAGGACTGGAAGGCAAACACACCACCCAGGGAACCCCATAGAGGATTATGTCCTACGCTTAGGAAAGGCTGAAGGAGCTTATGGGGACAGCCCAGAGCAACCTGGCAGCTGCCCAACAGAAACAAAGTAGTTGCACGCACCGCAGAGCCAGAGCTCCTCTCCGCTGCTCATGGTGGGTCAGGGAAGTCATGGTCATTATTCCGTCCGGAATGACAAGCTGCAGGCTGAGGGGCAGGACGTACAAAGTAGTTAGGAAGGTAAATGACATAACCTATATTGTGGAGTTACCTGACCAAATGGGACAGGAAGGATGTACCATGTCAACATGATGAAGCCATATGCTAATAGGGCTGACATGTGTTTGCAGTGTGTAGTCCTGGGAGGGACGGATGAAGGAGACCCCTCTTGGACTGATGAAGAAAGCAAGCAGGAGTCCTCTGTGGAGGCAATAAGTTGTCTCCCAGCTGGCCCAGACGAGATCCAGGAAGTAAGGGAAGTTCTAGCAGACTTTGCCACCTCGCTTAGCGCCAAGCCTGGACTAACCCCTTAGTGACACATGATGTGGAGACAGGGACACAGACACCTACAACGCACGGACAACATATCTGGTGTTGTAGGCTGTCCAAAAGGACATTAGGAGGAAGTGGAGGAGATGCTGGATTTAGGGGTAATCCAGAGATCCCACAGCTCCCTAGGCCTCACCCGTAGTCCCTTGTACCCAAGTCAGATGGCTCTACTCGTTTCTGTGTAGACTATATGGACTGAATGCAGTCACAAAGTCAGGCCCCACCTGATGCCCCGGATGGGCGAACTCCTGGACAAGTTGGGGGTGACCTACCTTCGTTACTATTGACCTGACCAAGGGGTATTGGCAGGTAGAGTTGACAGACAGAGCTAGGGGAGAGGTCGGCCTTCATCACTCCAATAGGCTTATTTGAGTTTAAAGTAATGCCTTTCAGAATGAAGAACGCCCCGGCCACTTTCCAAAGATTGGTGAACCAGGTGTTAAATGGTGCTGAGGAGTACGCCGTGGCATACCTGGATGACATTGCCATCTTTAGTGCCAGCTGGGAGGAACACCTCTCCCACCTTAGGGAAGTGCTGGGCAGGATACAGAGGGCCAGGCTCACTGTCAAAGACGAGAAGTGCCAAGTGGCCATGGGAGAAGTGGCATACCTTGGGCATGTGGTAGGCCGGGGACAGCTCCGTCCTAACCAAATAAAGATAGAGGTAATCCAGGCATGGCCTAGACCAGAAACTCAGAAACAGGTCAGGAGTTTTCTATGGACAGCAGGGTATGATAGGAAATTTGTACCCAATTACAGAGCCCTGGCTGCTCCCCTATCTGACCTGGTAAAGAAAAGGATGCCAAAGAAAATTACCTGGGAACCAGCCTGTGAGGTAGCCTTTTCCAGTCTGAAGGTGGCACTGTGCAGTGCTCCTGTATTGACAAGTCCTGACTATAGAAAACCCTTTATAGTTCAGACTGACATCTCAGACATGGGTATTGGGGCAGTACTGAGTCAGACATCCAACTAAGGGAAGGATCACCCTGTAGCATATCTGAGTAAGAGGTTACTTCCCCCGGGAACAGGCATACTCTACTGTGGAAAAGGAGTGTCTTGCCATAGTGTGGGCCCTAAAGAAATTAAAGCCATACTTGTATAGGCAGCATTTTGTGGTACAGACTGACCACAACCCCCTCGTTTGGCTGACGCAGATGGGCAGAAATAATAGGAGATTACTGAGATGGAGTTTTACTTTGCAAGGGTATGACATGACAATTGTACATAGGGCTGGAGCCAAGAATCAGAACTCAGATGGGCTGTCTCGTGTCTACGAGGAGTGAACTGATTTTGGAAGCTCATCCCATGCAGGAGATAGAGCCCCCAAATTCAGTCTAGGTGGGGAGGATTGTGACACTTGGACAGCTAGTTCTGATTACACTTTGATTTTTGCAATATGAAATATGTAGTGGGATTGTCTATCAGGAGAAAATACTGTCTTGCTGAAATGAAACATCAAAACCCCTCCACCCCCCCCCCGGTATAATTTCAAAGGACAGGACGTAAGTTAAACTACAGATATCTGGAATGCAATTAACTTGTCAGTTGCTTTGAACTCAGTAGCTAAACTATGCATTTTATAATGCCCTCAGGAAAATCCTTTGATTGCACTTGATGTCATGAGGAAGGGGCATATGCATTTGTTTGGGCGTCTCCTCAGGAAAAGTCCTTTGATGGCACTTGGTGTCATAAGGAATTGGCATATGCATTTGTTTGGCGTCTTCAGAGGAAGCCAGTTAATGTCCTCAACAAATTCTTTCATGTCTTTGTGAAGCAGGACACTGCTCCTGGATGAAAGGAGATGCTACCAGATCACAGACTAGATTGGGAAGTCACATGACGAGAGGAGGTTTACTGTTGTCACCTATTTTTAAAATACCTTATTAGAACATCCTGTGTTTGTAAATATAAATGTTAATACACCAAGGAGGAGCTAGGTGACCTGAGAGAGAAGGCTGGCTCATGACTGTTTTTAAGAATGCTGTAGCTGACCTTTAAGGTCACACATTCATATACTTGGACTGAGAGAAGGAACATCTAAGAGTACTGAAAGATTATAAGAAATACTTTCGATAAATAGTCTAATGGTTGGTAGGAATTTTGCACTTTTAAACCTGTTTTGTTTTTAAGATTGTATGCGTTGGGGATATTTTGTTCTGTATTTACTGTTTACATATTTGTATCTTTCTTAAAGTAAAGATATATATTTTAAAACAGAAACTGCCTGGTGTGCCTTGAAACATTTTTTTGTAAGTGAAGCGTAGATGGTTAAAGTTGACACTGTGCTTAAGCTTATTGCGATGCCAAAGTGGGAAGCAGGTAGGAGTTTTTCTTAGGTCTTGCATAGAGTTTTAAGGGTTCATTTTGTAATACCTGGTTGGGTGCCCGTAGGCGAAAGATATATGGCATTTTCCCCCGAAGAGCAGAATTATCTAAGCCTGTACATTGGGTATGCTAGCAAGAGGTTCACAGTTTGAATCCCTCCAGAACTTGAGACCAAAGTTTGATTCAAACCCACAAAACAGACAGGAGAGTTACCCTGTTCTGTTAGCTGTTCACAATACTACGCTCAAAGGTTGTCACTTTGGGAGTAGAGGCTGACCTGCTGAGTGGGTTGTGACACTGTATATTATGCATTTTAATGGAAGTTCTTGTTTAACGGAATTACCTTTTCAGATTAAAAGACATTCATGCACGCCACTGGAGAAGGCTTGTAACAAACACTTCAAGAAACCTTCTTAGAGTTAGGCATTTTAGACTTGAACAGTTGCATGGTTGCTATGTGTGCAGATGGTGCTGCAGTAAGCCTGGGGAAAGAAAAGGGCTATCAGCTCTGCTAAAAGTGGAAATGTCATGGTTGCTGTCTATTCATTGTCTTAACCGTGAGACTTGAATTGGCAATTAGAGATGCACTGAAAGGAACATTTTTTGATCAAGTGAATGATAATCTCATGGCATTGAACTACTTTTATGAAAAAAATCTAAAGAAACTTTGTGAGCTCAAAGAATTAGCTAAAATAGTGGGTGGTGAAGTCAGCAAACCAGAAAAAGCATTTGGAACAAGGTGAGTAGATGTCATCATCTTGAAAATCTCACAGAAACTGCCACTACGCCACCAACAGAGAAAAGCAGAGTTAAGGGCATTTTGACCAAACTGAAAACTGCCAAATGTGTCACTCATTTACTCTTCTATATTGACCTTCTAAGGCCACTGTCATGACTCTTCCCTCAGTTTACAGGGTTCTTCTGCTGACTTGATCTTAGCTTTGGCCTTTGTTGATGCAACCTTATGACAACTCGCAGCTTCTTAGATAATCTTCTTGGAACACGCAACTCTGAACTTAAGACACTCTTACAGCAACATGATCACGGCGTAACAGTGATGAGTCTGACGATTCTGAACCGGTTGTGTTTAAAGATGTTATGGTCTCGAACAGGGCTCGAAATAACTGGCTGTCCACCCATCCCGGACAGCCGGTTTCCACCTGGGACAGCCGTTTTTTGAAGTCCGCCTGTCCCGGGGACAGGCGGTTTAAATTTCCATTTACAGCCAGAGTATCGAGCTGGGCACTAGGACCCAGCGGCAGACGGGAGGTTTCTGGACGGCGTCGACGTCATGACGCCTAGCTCCGCCCGCCAAAAATGCAGCTCCGCTCGCCCATTCCCACTGATTGAGGGTCAAGTGACTGCAGCTACTAGCGTCACCTGACCTCTCAGCGAGCGGGAAAAACTGACTGGTGCCGACTCGCGCTCCTCACTCACTAGTCTGGCCATAGGGTGAGGAGCGCAGAGTGAGGAGAGCGCGAGCGAGTGGGAAAAAAAAATCAGCAATTTCTCAACAGCCCTTCTCAGGGCTCTAGCATTTGCGGGCTGCTGGTTCTTGGAGGAGGAGAGGGGAGGTGAACAAGGGATTTATTTAGAAAGTGAAAAAAAAAGATTTCTGTAAATTCTAAACAGCCCTTCTCAGGGCTCTAGCATTTGGGGGCTCAGTTTGTGTTAATCAGTCCTGCTGGTACTTGGAGGAGGAGAGGGGAGGTGAACAAGGGATTTATTTAGTTAGTCTCAAAGTGAAAAAAAAAGACTTCTGCAAATTCTAAACAGCCCTTCTCAGGGCTCTAGCATTTGGGGGCTCAGTTTGTGTGAATCAGTCCTGCTGGTACTTGGAGGAGGAGAGGGGAGGTGAACAAGGGATTTATTTAGTTAGTCTCAAAAGTGAAAAAGACTTCTGCAAGTTCTCAACAGCCTTCTCAGGGCTCTAGCATTTAGAGGCTCAGTTTGTGTGAATCAGTCCTGCTGGTACTTGGAGGAGGAGAGGGAGGTGAACAAAGGGATTTATTTAGTTAGTCATAAAAGTGAAAAAAAAAGACTTCTGCAAATTCTCAACAGCCCTCCCAGCAGGGCTCTAGCATTTGAGACTCAGTTTCTGTGAATCAGTCCTGCTGGTACTTGGAGGAGGAGAGGGGAGGTGAACAAGGGATTTATTTAGTTAGTCTCAAAGGTGGAAAAAGACTTCTGCAAATTCTCAACAGCCCTTCTCAGGGCTCTAGCATTTGGGGCTCAGTTTGTGTGAATCAGTCCTGCTGGTACTTGGAGGAGGAGGGAGGTGAACAAGGGATTTATTTAGTGCAAGTCAAGTCTCAAAGCAGTCAGGCGCTGTACCTGTACACACCTAAAACTCTCTCAAATCCAAAGAGACCTTGTGATCTGCAAGTCTCATCATCTCTGACTCTGAATAAAAAATATATCTTGAGTGTGCAGAGAGGTGAAGGCAAGGCTCTATTAAAGCTTATTGTTCACTCAGCCTGTGTAAAGCCCTCCAGAGCTTGAACCTTGAAGACAGATACTGACGGACTTACTGTACTACTAATAGTACTACTACTAATTTAAACTAGCCCCTGTCAGCCTGCTGTTGTGCTCTGCCACTGGACTAACTGAATAAAAATAAAATTGAGTGACACTGTGACAAGAAGGCACTGTCAAAGGGAGAGGAGGGGATTAAATTACAAAACAGGTTGACAGCAGGATACCCCTCAGGTTTTAGTTGTGAAATCTGAGCGGGAGGAAAATATAAATATTAAACTCCTTTGTCCGGGGTTTTACAGGGAGGGAAAGAAAACTAAACAGACTGTTCACATCTTCTGATATCTCTGATCATCACTTCACTGTAGTGTCCACTGTCTTCAGAGTGCTTACTGTACTTTAAATTGCATTACTAGCTAAGTAAACCAAAAGGGGAAAAATATCTTTGTTAAAGTTTGGCTTTAAAAATTACAGGAAAGCCTTCAGTTTCAAGCCAAGAGGGAGGAGAAAGCTCGGGTTCTTCTGTGTGTGCTTCTCCATTACTGATAGACTCAGTAGCACCAACTACTCACCCCACCATTGTGGCCACAGATGTGACAACTTGTAGTGACAGTGCTGATATACCAGCAACTCTGACTACTGTTGAAAGTGGCGGGAGTCCCGGGGCAAAAAGAAAAGGGGTTCCAGGAGACCTGGAAGAAAAATAGGGAGTGGCTACTATATGAGCCTGATGTGGGCATGACCTGCTCATACTGCAAAAAATACTTAAGGGAGACAAACACTTTCATGAGTGGCTGTAAGAGCATGAGACTTGAAAATGTACGAGCTCATGAACTCTCCAAACCTCATAAATTAGCCAATGAAAAAAATACTGTCTAACACAGACCCTTCCAACTTAGCAATAGAACGAGGAATAATACAAATGGAAAAAAATGAGGCGACACAAGTGGAACATTTGTTTAGAACAACTCTTTATTTGATTAATTCAGAATGCCCATTCACAGATTTCCTGGCATCTTAGAATTACAACATGTAAATGGTGCAAATGTCGAGTCAGTTATAGAAGTGACAAACAGGCAGCAACGTTCACATTTTATTTCAGAATCAATAAGGATAAAAGATGCAAAACTGGTTAACAGTAACACTTTCATCTCTGTCCTATGTGACTCGAGCACTGATGCCTCAGTAATAGAAGAGGAGGCAGTCTATATTAGGACAATGGAAAATTTCGTCCAGTTAACAAATTTGTTTCCTTCAGCCAGTCTGTATTCCAAATGGTGAAAGCATTTATAACTCAATAGGTGATGCCTTAGAATTCACCTTGGACTGTAAAGACTGGAAAGAAAAAATTGTTGCTTTTGGATCTGATGGGGCACCGGTCATGTTAGGTAAAGTGACTGGGGTGTTTGGCAGGATTTTGAAAGCGTACCTCATTTGTTAGGGATTCAGTGCAGTGCCCACAAGTTGGAGCTAGCTATAAAGCAATCAGCAACATCTATTCCATACATGAAAACAACAGATGAAGTCTTAATGGGTATCTATAAAATATACCATAAGTCTCCCAAAAACTGGGCCGGTCTCAAAGAGTTAGCCAGTAATATGAGGTACACCATTCACAAACCAGTTAACGTGTCAGGGACCCGGTGGGTTGCACACAGAGAAAGGGCTCTGTCTGTTATTCTGTCCAGCTACAAGGCCTTAGTTGTACATTTACAGCATTGCTTACACACCAGGGCAAACAAAAGATCAGGCCAGTGGGTTGTTCAAAACAATAAGTACTGTGAGATTTGTTCTCTTTTCTCAGTTTCTGGCTGAATACCTTTCTGTCATGATGGCCTTCAGTCTAACTCTACAGAGACAGCTCAACAGTAGAAACAATAGTCAGCAAGGTTGAAAGCACGGTGCTCTGGCTAGAGAACTACCCTGCGCAGGATAAACTTGACAAAGTCTGTAACGAATTGCTGTTGCTCCCTGACTCTGACACAGCTGACAGTGACACTAGCACAAGTCGACTGACAGGCTCAGCCACTACTCAGGTTCAGTTCCGTGGATCTGATATCTTCCTTAACTTAGAAAGGGGATATTCTATAGATAGAACCAAACGGGCAGTGTTGCGTGATGTTACAAGCCTTCTTTCATCAACAATTGAAAGTATTAACTCACGATTTTCCAATTTTAAAACAAAGTCCTACGGTCATTCAGTATATTTAACCCATTACAGTTACCACCAGATAGTGACCAACTAGCCCTTTATGGCAATGAGGAAGTCAGAACCCTCACAGAGCACTACAGTGACCTACTGAAGAAACACAATAATAATGTAAACTTGATTGAAGCGCAATGGTTAGAGCTGAAACCACTTATGAAAAAATCACTGAATGAGCTGTCTCCGAAATTTCACTATTTGGATTTCTGGCAAAAATTCTCCATAATGATGCAATGAACAGTGATTCCTGATATTCTGGTCTTAGTCACAATAGCTCTACTGATCCCAACCCGAAACTGCAGTAGTTGAGAGAGGATTCAGCTTGATGGGCAGAGTGAAGTCTGACTGGCGGTCCTGTCTGTCTCCTATGACTACATGTGAACTAATGCGTGTCAAGCTGTCAGATGCTAGCGTTGCTACATTTGACCTGCAGGATGCCATAACACTATGGTTCAAATCTGGAAAACAAAAGAGAATACCTCATGTGAGACCATATGGCTCCAGACTAGATTCAAGTTCTGATTCAGAAATAGACTAGACTCGATCAGTGTTTTACCTTGAAAATAACCCCAAAAAGCAACAGTTTTCTCTATTTCCACTTTACAGTGCATTTTATGTTTTAAGTTTAAAATTCACCTCACAAAAATGTGGACAGGTAAAACTTTGTCCGGACAGGCAACATTTACATTCCACCTGTCCCTCGGACAGGCATCTCAAAAAAATTATTTCTAGCCCTGGTCTCGAATGCTAACAACAGCATCAGGCACCTTATAACACAGGTACCTAATTACGTCAGTAGTGTACAACAGTGCATTTCTGATAGATTTTCAGATATCACTGACTGTGACTCTCAGGACCAACACCCAATTTTTAGGACTTTAAAACTGTTAGATGTGGAACAGTGGCCTAGGAGTGCTGATGAGCTAGAAATGTTTGGAAACGTAGACTTGGACGGATTTGTAAATTATTGTGGACAGTTACTCACAAAACATAATGTTGACCTTGCTGCTTTGCCAGGAGAATGGTCTGAACTTAAAAGTTTATACGATAAGTTTTTAAGTCACTTAAACAGGGAAGACTTTTGGAACTGTATTCTGAAGTCCTATAGAGAACAGTTCTCAAACTTCTACCACGTTGTCGTTATTTGTAGGCTCATTCCAGTGTCCAATGCAAAGCTGGAAAGGTCATTTTCAATAATGCAGCGTGTCAAAACTGACTGGAGAAACAGACTGAGTGAAGTAATGTTGGGACACCTGGTTAGAATTTCAGTTGAGGGTGACAGTCCAGAGATATTTGATCCTGTTCCAGTTGTAGATAGATTCTTCAGCACTCCAAGAAGAGTTTGTGTGAAACAAAGGCAGTTAGAAGCAAAAAGGTCAGATTCATCTCGCACCACAAATGTAACTAGTTCAGATGCAGCAAGTAGTAGCATTATGTCTTACACCACTTACGAGTCAGACAGTGACAACAACATGATCATTGATCAGTAGCGAGCCCCTGTAAACTGAGGGAAGCACACTTTTGGCTTATAATTTTAGGCTAAGTGACAGTAAGTGCCGTTGGGAAAAATTTCAGGTCCTCAGTGTCAGTAGTTGGTCACTGGAGGGAAGTGGGTCAGTTGAGAATCACGCCAAGTCAGCCAAGCACCTCTCTTCACGTCTGCCTGCAAGCCTCAATCCCTGTGCTTAGATGTCCAGATCTCCAAGCAGAGGGAGTGCACTGGCCATGGGAAGTGCCCTGCACTCTCCCTATTTAGCAATCTAGATCTCTGATTAAGGGGTTAGCACAGGCAGGCAGATGTGGAAGTGGACACTCAGAATCCCGGCTGGCCATGGCAACTCAGCTCTTTCAGAACTCCGTTTACCAATCCGCATAGGTCAGGACGTTACTCACTTCAGCACATGGGCTGCACCTGTCGAGTTCAGCAGTGTGTGACCTGTACATGCCGGGCACCAACCATGCCATGAGACGACATTGTTTAAAATTAATTTTTTTTTCTTGTGCTGACTTCATCACAAGTTTACTAAATTGTACTGAGCTCTCAGAAGCCTGTGTGGTATTTGGGACATCGATCACTAAGTCTCACGTTTAAGTTTAGCACTGACTGACTAAAGTGCTATGGTAAAAGCAAGTTTAAGGAATTAGTTTTCCATCTTAAACTTTTTATAGGGCAGTTAAGTCCTCCGGTTCATTGGCTGGTGGAGACATTCACTGCCACATGTATTTTTTTCAGTGGCTCAAGTTGAAGACCACAGTTGTTAAATTTTTTCATTGTTTGCATGGTAAGAATGATATTAGTGGCTAGAAACAAGTGTTTATAATAACTTGCACTGTGACTAAACAAATCAAAAATCCCTCTGAGCTTGCTCGACTGTGGGGTTTGGGGGAGACTGTTAGAGCAGGCTTCTTAGGTGGGACGGGTACACAAAAGTCATCATCATCTTTTGTGCTCTCTGGCTAGTCCTGGAAATAAGTCAAAAGAGAAGTTAAATGCCACAGTGAGTGAACTGACAGTGTATGTTTGCAGCCTTAAACTGGCTTTTTCTGCTCTAAATTGTACATCTGCACTTACAGAAAAATTAGTGGGATCTGGCCACCGGGAACCGGGTCTACAGGCCTGAGTAGACAATTGACTGTTCCGAACCACCCATCCATTTAAAATTGACCATTTTGAGTTAGAGGCCAATCCAAATCTGGATGGTGGTTGGGAACTGCAGTAGTCCAAGAATAATGGCACCTCTTGTTTGTAAATCAGTTAGGGTGCTGCAGCTGCTTATTCTCAGTTACCCTACAGACTGCTTCCCAGCCACTGCAATTAAATTTCAAACAACATGAAGTCTTGCTATATTATGACAATTGAGGTGGAAGAGTTAACTTCCATGCCAGGCATGGAACTTGGAGCGCGAGCTTGGTTAGAAAAGCTCTGTCTGGATCATTTCAAACTGAAACTGTCAGATTCTTTACTCCGCCTCACTGAACAGCCGCTTCCGAGATTCCTCCTACTGCTCGGTTCATTTCTCGGTTTAAAAGAATTTTTCTTGGTTAAATTCAACCGCGATTATTATTATTTTAACCGCAAACCGATCGGTTCAAGCTCTGTCTATGGTACTGTAAGTAATAGACAGGTTTATTTCTGTGTGGAACTTGTAAATGTTTATCGGTTCGGTTCGAACCGATCAGGTTGTTTTAAAACGTTATTCTGAAGCATTTAAAAGCTTTTTAGAGTGCGGTTCCGGTTCTTATCGGTTCTAAAAGAACCGGATTTCATCACGTTTTCACGACCCGTGACACCGCTGGAACCGATAAAGGTGTCTTGTCTGGCACTGCCGGAAAAAGGGCAAGTTTTTGGTTAGGCTGGCATTATGTCTGAGAAACCCAAAAGAAAAACCGGGCCCACTGGGTTTCAGCACTGTAGTGTCTGTGGGGAAGCCTTTGCTAAGGCTGACCCACACACCACATGTGTTTATTGTCTGGAGTTTGACCACCTCAATGCAGACTGCCAGATTTGCAAGAATTTCGCTGCAGCTACCCTAGATAAGAGAGTTGGTAGGCTCAGGGAACGAGAGGCCAAAAAGTCCGCTGACCCAGATGGCCAGCCCGGTTCGGTGCCAACCGAACCGGAGGGAGTGCCCTCTGACCAGGGCGAGACTTCCTCGGGCAAACGAAAAGCTGACTCAGAGGAGCCAGTTCCAGCAAAGAGAACTAGAAAATCAGCAGGTGTGGAGTCAAAAATTCCTTCTCCAACTGCTGCAGAGATAGCCAAAGCAATCCAAATTGTCAAGTCACTTTCCCCGGTTCCGTCCGAACCGCCACTATCTGGCAAAAGGTCGGTTCGGCCGGTTCCACCGTTCAAGAATATGATATAGGGAGTTTTATGAACCAGAGGAGGGGAGGATGATTATGAACAGTGTGAATGTGACTTTGAAAGTCTGGATGTGCCCATTGAACCGGACATCTCCCCAGACAGACCTTAGCAGAATCTCCTAGGTTTTCTGAGGTCCTTCTCATTTTCTGTTTTATAAAAAGTTGCTTGAAACCCCCAGCTTCCATTGGAGGAAGCTGTGGATGAGCAAGAGGAACCTGACTTTGTGGAGATGATGGATATCCCAGAGTCCAGGAGATTGTCTATTCCTTTACATAAATCATTTAGGGAACAAACAATAAAAATTTTAAAAGCTCCTAATTCTGTACCTCCTGTGGACAAAAAGATGGACAGGAGGTGCACTTTGGCAGGTCCTGATACAGAATTTCTTTCACAGCAATGCAGCCATGTTGGGGTAGTTCAGGCTGCAGCCTGTGATAAGGCTAATATTCCCTGGCTTCACATCCTCCTGACAAGGACTCCAGGAAGATTGATGCCATGGCAAAAAAACAATACATGGCAGCGTCCTTGGGACTCAGACAAGCAAATTATATGGCTTATGTGGCAAGATACCAGAAATCTAGATGGGATACTGTCATGGCTTTAGCCAAACGGGCCCCTGGCCAGCTTGCCAAGGAGCTGGAGCAGGTGGCTGCTGATGGTATTGAGGTATCTAAGGTACAATTGCAGTGGATTCTAATGATGTATCCTCTAGAGTCATGGCTACATCTGTGGCTTTTCATGAGATTGGCTTGGCTCAGGTGTACTAAGCTTGTCACAGGATACCAGACTAAGGCTATGGATTTTCCTGTGGTGGGAAATTCTCTGTTTGGGGAGCAGACAGAGAATTATATGAAGAAAATGGATGAATATAGAACCACTTATAGGAGTGCACAAGCCAAGGAACGGCAAGCCACTCCTCAGAGGCAGCCCCCGGGGTAGAGGCAGGCCTTTTCACATGCCTTTTTACCAAACCCATGCCTCCTCTTCGGCTTATGCTCAGAGGGGGTTCTTCAGAGGGAGAGGCAGATGGGGTGCAAGCAGGCCTGCTCCCCCCCCAGCCTAAAGCTCCTGCCAAACAGGCACCCTGATGGGGTGCCCAGGGCCGGTTCTGCATTACCTGTAGGGGGCAGGCTGGCTTACTTCGTCCCAGGACTGGGAGTCTTTAACATCAGACAAGTGGGTCCTGGAAGTAGTAAGCCAGGGTCTGGTTCTCAGCTTCAAAAATTTCCAAAGATGAGAATCAGATCTTTTCCACCTGCAAATCCTCTAGAGACTTTTGCTTTGGAAACAGAAGTCTCAACCCTCCTGGCTCTCAGAGCTGTAGAAAGGGTTTCTCCCTTACACCAGGGCAAGGGTCTGTACTCCAGGTACTTCCTTACCCCAAAAAAGACAGGAGAATGGCGGCCCATCCTAGACCTAAGATATCTGAACAAGCACCTTTTAAAACCAAAATTCAAAATGGTGACTCTGGGGAATGATTTTACCCTCCCTAAGGCCAGGGGACTGGCTAGCTTCCCTGGACCTCAAGGATGCCTACTTCCATGTTTTTATCAGAAGCTCCCACCTAAAGTACCTCAGATTCGAACTGCCCTCAGGCCATTACCAGTTCAGAGCAATGCCCTTCGGCCTTACCTCTGCCCCAAGGGTATTCACAAAATGCCTGGCAGTAGCAGTTGCTCAGTTAAGAAGGCAAAAGATTGCCATCTTTCCCTACCTAGAAGACTGGCTCATTGTGGGTCAGTCTCCAGACCAGGTCAAATCACACCTGCAAGTTACCCAGCAGCTGCTTACCTCTCTGGGCTTTCTTCTCAATCTTCCAAAGTCAGTTCTGGAACCTGTCCAGGTACTCACCTTTATAGGTGCAGAACTGGACACAAAGCAGGCCAGAGCCTTCCTTCCCCTAGAAAGGGTAAGGACCCTGGTGGCCCTGGCCTCCTCATTCACTCTGCAGGTCTCTCGACCAGCAAGGCATTTCTACAGCTCCTAGGACACATGGCTGCTTCCACAGCTTTAGTGCAAGGACAAGATTTCAGATGAGGGACATTCAGTTCCATTTGAGAGCCTTTTGGTCTCAAAGAAAAGATCCCCTATCCAAGTTGATCCCAGTGACTCGAACCCTGATCCAGGCCCTTCAGTGGTGGCAGGATCAGAGCAATCTGAGACAAGGGGTTCCCTTCATCCCTCTATCTCACTCCTTGACCCTTACTACAGATTCGTCCCTTTTGGGTTGGGGAGCTCACATGGGCGACCTCTCCACCCAGGGATTGTGGTCCCCCTCAGGAATCTCTGCTCCACATCAATCTGTTGGAACTCAGAGCTGTTTTTCTAGCACTTCAGGTTTTTTCTGCATCTGTTCAGAACAAAGTGGTACAGGTCAGAACAGACACCACCACTACAATGTGGTACATCAACAAACAAGGGGGCACTCGGTCTTCGGCCTTGTGCACCGAGGCAATGAAGTTGTGGTCTCTGGCTTATTCCCTGAACACTTCCCTCATAGCAGTTCACCTCCCAGGCAAGGACAATGTCCTGGCAGATGCTCTCAGCAGGATTTCCCAGGGCCATCACGAATGGTCACTGGATCCCCGAGTACTGGGGATAGTTTTTGCCAGATGGGGCACCCCTCAGATAGATCTTTTTGCAGCCCCAGACAATCATCAACTTCCACTGTTTTGTTGCAGGCCCCCAGTGTTGGGCTCAGTCCCCCTGGATGCCTTTCTCCTCGATTGGGAAGGGAAGTTTCTCTATGCCTTTCCCCCCTTCCCTCTCCTGTTCAAGGTGCTAGTCAAAATCAGATCTCAGCCCTGCAAGATGATACCGATTGCTCCAGACTGGGTCAGGCAGCCCTGGTACCCACTCCTTCTGTCCTTAGCAGTCCATCTTCCCCTGTGTCTCCCTAGGAACCACAACCTGTTAACTTGTGCCCAGGGGAGAGTTTGGTATCCGAATCTCAAATCCCTCAACCTCAAGGCCTGGCTCTTGAGGAGTTAGAGTTTGCTGACCTACACCTTTCTCAAGGTGTTCTCGAAATCTTGAAAGCTTCTAGGAAGCCTTCCACTAGCGCTACTTATAACTCTAAATAGAAAAGGTTTTCCATATGGTGTTCTGGGAAGCATATTTCCCCGGAATCTGCTGATTTGCCCACTGTTTTGGACTATATGGTCCATCTTAATTCTTTGGGACTGAGACCAGCTACCCTGAAAGTGCATTTGGCAGCTGTCTCTGCTTTTATTTCAGCAGGGAAGCCCTCTTCTCTTTCCGCTCACCCTGTATTTTCCAAGTTTTTCAAAGGATTGCTTCATACTAATCCACCATTCAGGGACCCTGCCCCTGCCTGGGATCTTAATGTTTGCATTGCTCAGCTGATGCAACCCCTTTGAACCTCTGTCTCGGCAGAGCTTAACTTGACTTGGAAAACTGTGTTTTAGTAGCCATCACTTCTGCCAGGCATAAGTGAGTTACAAGCTTTGTCAGTGGAGACTGACTTTATTCCTTTCACAGGGATAAGGTAGTCCTCAGGACTAACAGGAAGTTTTGCCTAAGGTGGTTTCAGATTTCCACCTTAATCAATCCATTCTCTTCCAGTGTTCTTCACTGACCATTCCTCCTCTGGTGAGAGGAGGTTGCACAGCTTAGATGTTAAGAGGGCCCTAAGTTACTACATAGAGCGTACCAAGGGTCACAGGTTTGACTCCTCCAACTATTTCTCACTTATGGTGAGGTTGGGAAAGGAAACCTGCCACTAAGAGATCCATTGCCAGGTGGATTGTCTCTTGTATCCAATTTTGCTATCAAAACTGGGTAAGGTTCCCCTTCAGGCCTGAGGGCTCACTCTACCAGAGGTACAGCTAGCCTCTAGCTGCTGCCAGAGACATCCCTATCTTAGAGATATGTCAAGCAGCTACTTGGAAAACAGTACACACTTTCACCAAGCATTACTCTCTGGATATCCAGGCCAGGAGGGGTTTTCGGTTTGGCACAGCCGTGCTTCAGAGCCTATTCCCTAAGTAGGTTCTGTCCCTCCTCCATGGAGGTACTGCTGTGTAGTCTGCAATTGTCATAATATAGCAAGACTTCATGTTGTTTGAAGAAAAAATTACTCACCTTAGTAATGTTGTTTCTTCTAATGGAGTCTTGCTATATTATGACCTCCCCCCCAGCCTGCCCCTCTCAGAACTTCTACTTTGGGTATGGGGTGGGCAGTCCAGTGTTGGCACTTGTTGATGCCCATTTTATGTTTTCCACCCCTTCTTTTTGGGGTGTTTGGGTGTTGTGTTTTATTTTATCTTATCTTATCTCATTTTCTGGTCCCCCTGACTTGAGTCTTGGTGTTGGGACCAGGAAAATGTGTTAATATTTAAGTAGCCAGTTGGCTAGTGTAGGTTACAGCTTCCACACAGAACCTTAGTGAGTTTTGCTCGTAAAGATCTGACACTTTCAGTTTGAAATGATCCAGACAGAGCTTTTCTAACCGAGCTCGCGCTCCAAGTTCCATGCCTGGCATGGAAGTTAACTCTTTCACCTCCCGGAGCAGTTCTAATGGTGGGACAAACTGCAATTGTCATAATATAGCAAGACTCCATTAGAAGAAACAACATTACTAAGGTGAGTAATTGTTTCTTTCATGCCAGCACAGGTCATGACTGCACCATTATGGTCAGATAATGTTCGGTACTGAACAGAACTTTAAATTTTGTTTGGGATAGACTCCAGACTACTGTTCCCAACCACCCATCCATTAAAAATTGACAGTTTAAGTTAGAGACTCAGTGCCAAATGGATGGGAGGTTGGAAACACTAGTCAGTTGTACTTGTGTCTGTTGTGTAATAAATTACTTTTAGGGTGCAGTGCAGCTGCAGATGCTTATTCTCAGTTACCCTACCGCTGTTCACTTTTGGGTCTTGTCACAAAAAGCAGTCCTTCTTCATCGCCATTTGTAAAATTGATCACTTGGCTTCTATGCTGGCCAGGATTGTTAGGTTGTACAGATACTTCCCTAAGTGTGGTAGATTGGGTTTTAGCCCTAGTAAGAGGAGTTCAGGTGCTAAAAGAACCAGAGATTGATTAATGGATTGAAGGGTGTGTTGTATTTGTTGCTAGTATCCTGTGATTTGGGTGCAAGTCCAAATGATGTGATATAGAGCTTCCCCTGGCTGTAAGCATCTCCAACAGTTGTTGTTTGTGGTGATATGTGCTGCATGAAGTACCTGGAGTGTGTGGTACCAGGAATGTATAATTTTGTTTTGTATTAGTCTACTGCCAGAGTTTTTAGCTGGGGTGTGTGTGTGATTTCCAGCATGTGGCCCAGTCTGTGTTGTCTAGAGATATGTTTAGGGCTTTCTCTCAATACCTTTTCGCCTTTCCTGTTTGGTCTAGTATACCATCTCTGATACTGGAGTAGATCTGATGGACTATTTTTTTGTGTTGGCTAAGCCATATCATGGTTGGGTGAGCATATGCATGGGTCCTGGACTCTTGTATTCACTTCAAGAGAGGTGTTAGTGCCTTTCTCAATTGCAGGTATTTCCAAAATTTGTTTTTGTGTAGCCCAAATCTAGTTTAGAGGCCTTGGAATGAGTCTAAGCATTTTAATTTTGGCATTAGGATGTCTGATATCCTGTGGATATTCTTTTCTTTCCATGTGGCCCAGTTTATTGGGGTGAACTCTGGTTGTGCAAGGTCTATTTTCAGCCAGCGGACCATTTTTTACCATGTGTTCTGGGAGGTGTAGATAGGTGGTGCTGCCAGGCGTGAATTTGGTGACTTTTCAAATAGATTAACATAAGGAGGGGGGTTCCTGACAAGTGTGTTTCAATTTCAGTCCATATCGGGTGGCTTAGTCTGGATTCTGAAAACCATTGTAGGGTTTGTGCCACTCTAAATGTCCAGTGTTATTTTTTTTGCCATGGTACACCTAGCCCCCATTTACTCCAGTGTATTCTTAACTTGTTTCTACTATATCTTGGCCTTTTCCTTTTCCATAGGAAATGTCCTATGCACTTACCTATTCTTGTGAACCATTTGTTCGGGATTATCAGTGGTAGGTGAGAGATAAGGTGGAGTAGTTTGATTGCTTCTGTTTTCCCTTGAAGTGGCTTCCGTCTATCAAGTGCTGTAGTAATCTTATCTAGAAGTGGTTTGATGTTTAAATCCACTATCTTATCTGTGGACTTATTTTTATTCCAAGGTAGGTGATGTGTGTTTGGGTCCACCGAAGATTAAGTCTAGTGAAGCCTGTGGACTGTCATTTTGTGTTTAAAGGGAGCACTTCTGTTTTGTTTGTGCTAATTTTGAGCCCAGATAATGTAGAGAAATTACCCGTAAGTTCTATCAGGTGTTGAACAGATGATCCTGCTTCACTAGTCAGGACCAATAAGCTATCTGCGTATTGGAAGGTTTTGTGTAGTTTTGCACCCACCTGTACCCCTTTAATGTCTGTGTTTTGCCGTACTGCTGCCACTAGGGGTTCTATTGCTAGAACGAATAGAAGGGGTGAGAGAGGGCAGCCTTGTCTGGTGCCTCTGTATAAAGGGGAAAGGGTTTGAGAGCACACAGTTAGTGAGAACATGGGCTTGTGGGGCTGAATACATAGCTTGTATGGCTTTTATGAAGGCTGTTCCCACTCGGAACTGAGTAAGTACCAAGTACAGATAATTCCACTCCACTGAGTCGAAAGCCTTTTCAAAATCAGTGGCAATGGCAGCTGTGGGGGAATTGTTGTCTTTAGCCAGATGCATTATATCGATCAGACTGCGTATGTGGTCTGAGCGAAGGTGACCCTTAACGAAACCTATCTGTGAGGGGTGGATCAAGGAAGGGAGGAACTTTTCAAGCCAGTTTGCTAGCATCTTAGCATAGATTTTGCCATCTGCCTTGATTAGGGAGATGGGGCAGTAGCTGGCAGGTAGTTTCATGTCCTTCCCAGTTTGGGAAGGATGGTAATGGTTGCTTTGGCCATCGTGGGTGGGTATATGCTGGTGCATCATTTTTCGGCATAGACTCTTTCTAGTATAGGGGAAACCTGGGTGGCCTGCATCTGGTAGAATTCTGCTGGTAGCCTGTCCCCTCCTGGGGCTTTTTGGGGACTCAGATTGCATATTGCCACTATGATCTCCTCCTTTGTGATTAGAAGCTCCAGGCATCTTGCACACCGGGAGGTGAAGGGACGATAGAAAGGTCTTCAGTTTGTTTTGATCTGGGGTGGTAGCTGATGTGTATAATTGTGTGTAGAACCTGGTCATTATCTTGTTAATGCTGTCCTGCAATGTGCAGAGTTGCCCTTCAGGCGAGGGAAGAGATGCAATGGCTCTTTCGGACCATTATTTTTTTTAAGTCGATAGGCCAAGAGTTTACCACACTTTTCCCCCCTTCCCAGAAATTCTGTTTGAGCTGCAATATAGCTAGTTCTGCTTTTCTTGCCGTCAGATTATTTATCTTTTGTCTAAGGGCCAGAACTTCCCTGTATAGGGGATGGATGTATTGGGGTTACAGTTGCTTTTAAGGAGGGACTCTTTGTGGGCCAGTTGTCTCTCCAAGGTTGACAGTGCGTGCTGCATATGCAATTACTGAGCTCCTTATTGATGCCTTATACGCCTCCAGACACTGAGGTGTCCCCAGCGTCATTTAGGTGGAAGAACTCCTGTGTGGTGCTCAGTAGCCATGGTTGGAACTGGGGTCTAATTGTAGTAGTGGGTCCATCTGCCAGCTAGTTGATTTAGTTGGGATTGTCCCATATAAGTGGTCAAGCTGCACGGGGCATGGTCTGATATGACTAATGGGGTGATGTGAGTGTGGCTTACCATAGGGGTGATTTGTTGAGATGTGAGCCACATGTCAATTCTGCTGTATGTGCCGTGTACTGTTGAATGGTATGTGTAGTCTCAGTCTGGAATTGTGGATGCGCCACACATTTGAGAGTGCTTGTTTTTTTATCCAGAGTTTGAGGGCTTTAACAGCTCTCATATGGGGCTCGGGTCTGTTGTTGCTCCTGTCCATTTCTGGTTCTAGTGTCAGAGTTGAAGTCCTCTCCTATCAGGGTGGGAGCCCCTTTATCATTGAAAGCTGATATTTCTTTGGCTATCTTGTAAAAAAAATTGAGGTGAATCATTATTGGGGGACGTATAGGTTTCCCACCACCAATGGGCCATGTGGTTTTGAAAAGTGCTAATACCCAGCATCCTTCTGTGTCATGTGAGATCCTAATTAGGTTTCAGTTCAGGGATTTATGAACCAGTATGGAGACCCCCCCTTTTATGTTTGCTTGCGTATGTGCAGAAACATAATGTCTCCATACAAATTTTTCATGGAGTGTGCCTGCCTTCATGCCCTGCTCCTTCTTACAGGCATGGCCTCACCCCACCAATAAATGTCCAAGCTGTCTATGACAGCAGTTCAGATGCAGTGGTGTACAGCTCAAAGAAAAAGACTGCTACAATGAGCGGTGGTAACATGTAGGCAGTTTGCATACTGCCATCGGCAGTATGCAAAGTGCCTACACGTCAGCACTGCATCTGAACAGCTGTCATAGACAGCTCCATTTTTTCCTTGGATCCCCCCAACAAACACCCAAGTGGCATGCTGGGAGCCCACCACAGCGTGCTCATGCACTCCCCCCACCCCTGCACACTGTATGGCCGACAGGGGTGCTCATCCCCCGTCGGCTCCACTGGCCCCCCAAACAGACTTCCAGGTGTCATGCTGGGAGTCCAGCCCAGCATGACAAAAGTCTGTATGGCTGACAGGGGTGCCCAAACCCCCCATCAGCTCCACTGTAACCCCAAAACAGACTTCCAGGTGCCATGCTGGGAGCTCACCCCAGTGTGGCAAAAGTCCATATGGCCGATGGGGTGCCCAAGCTTCCATCAGCTTCACTGCCCCAAAACTTCCAGCTGCCATGCTGGCAGCCTAACCAACATGGCAAAAGACCATATGGCCGACAGGGGTGCCCAATCCCTTGTCGGCTCCTCTACCCAAAACAAACTTCCAGCTGCCACACTGGGAGCTCACCCCAGCATGGTAAAGTCCTGTGTCATCTCAACAAACACCTATAAAAAAAAAACAGTCCCTTGTTGACTCTAGCCCCCCTCCCCAATCTGCCCACCCTCTGCTTAGCCCACCTCCCACACCCCACCTCATGCCATACTACCTCCGGATGCTGGTGCGATGATCTTGGTGGACTGGGAACACGTCTGAACTCTTCAAGCCAACCGCGAACTGAAGAAATGTCGGTAAGCTGTATAATGGCATAAATGTTTTTCAACTTTGGTATATCTCGCCATTTTTGGGAATTTACTCACAAATTTTCAACATGGGGTTCTTGGGACCCCACCTCATGAACTCAGTCAATGTCATTTTGCTATTCGGTCCGAAGGTGATTTGTGATAACTGCGTGGAACCATCTTTCGGCACTGAGTAGCGAAACAACAGTGTCACAGTTCGGTAGGCTCAAAAAACCCTATGTTGAAAATTTGGTGATAATATTCCCAAAAATTACTGTTTTTCGAGTGTGCATTGCACAGTTCCTATGCACGCTCGTAACTTTGAGAATATTTAATATTTTAACTCCAGATTTTCAACATTGCCATTTTACCACACCTCCTTATGAACTGTTCAGCTGTCATTTTCACTTCTCACCCAAAATGTGTTTTGGACGTGCAGCACACATTGGCGTGGTCAGTGTGCAAAATCAATGTTTGGGACACATTAAGAAAATCACAGTGATGCTGTTCATATGCAGAGGTGTTAAAATGGCTATGTTGAAAATTTGGTGACATAAGTCCATAACATGACTGTTACGAGCGTGCATTGCACAATTTCCACCACCCTCATAAGTTTACGAATTTGTAATATTTTCAGTCCAGATTTTCAACATTGACATTTTTACACACCTTCTTATGAACAGTACAGTTGTCATTTTTCACACCCTGGCCAAAATGTGTTTTCACACTTCTGGTGCAGAATAGCGCGGTTGCTGTGGGAAATTAGTGTTCGGGACAGATTAAGAAAATCACAGTGACGCTGTTCATGAGTGGAGGTCCAAAAATGCCTATGTTGAAAATCTGCTGTAAAAATTCCCCAAACTAATTACATTACAGGTGTACATAGTGTAGTCTATGCACACCATGACTTCACCAGTTTTTATATTTTCACTCCAGATTTTCAGGAATGCCATTTTTACACTCCTCATTGTTAGGAGGTCTAAACCTCACTTTCAGGTTCTTGGCAATATTGGGAATGCAAGTAATCACAGACACATTGCATAAGAGTAATAAACAAGTTTATTACTACCAAAAGGATAAATCACAGTTGCCCTAAGCAGTTCTTATCAATACAAACCTGCTAAGTGTTCCCTATACCTTGAGGTTTCTCTGTGTCTCCTGGGATCTCCAGTGGTCTCCAAGGTATAAGACTAGTGTATTACATTATATACCTATGATAATTACTATGGTTACTGTAAGATAAAACATTTCTAGTTACAGAGATGAGCCCTATTGGCTAAATTAGAGGTGGCTCCATGGTCCAAGATAACATTATACAATTTTGTATCAGTTTATGAACTTAAGAGTTCTTATACAGAGTCTTACATAACTCAGTGTAGTAGTACAAATCACCAAAAGGTGGCAATGCTGACTTACATATCATAATTATTCCAAGGACACAGATGCCTTGGCATCTTACAAGTAAGAAATACACAGAAAATACATAACAGAATATATGTATTTGCAAGCAAAGTGTATTACAACAATATGCATTCATATCCTGACATCTACTCTTGTACGGTAGATGCCCTTAGCCCTATACTATATGTTAGTATAACATATACTTAAGTGCTAGCTGTCTACTGTGTACCTCTGAGGGTACCAATTAGGGTGCAGGGGCCTTGTAGAACATCCCCCTTGTTGCCTCCAAGGGCACATGAGCAAATCTAGGGAAGGCCAGAGACCAGTGGTCATTTACAAACCCGGCCGCACAAGCTTTGTAAAGGAACTAGAGCTGCTCACGGTGTTGGCGCAGTGTGCGCGTTGGCAACAAAAGCATAATCAAAATAAAGATTAAAAATGCTTGTATAATAACAAAACCTTTAAAATAATCTCTAACCAGGTGTTAGTCAATGTGTCATTCATGTCACCATCATTAATCAATGAGAGGATAGCTTCATTGGCCTTGGTCATATTATTGCTGATGTGGATGAGGTGTGTGACTTTCCTGTCTAAAAATGATTTTAATGTAAGTGTCAGTGGGTCTATGTACATTAAAATATTGTAAGTATTCAGACAGTGTGAGCAGATAATCGAGGTTACCATCAATGATGTCTGCATCTAGCAGGGGGATGGGGGTTATGACGGTATGTCCAATGACAGTCTTCTGGTGGGGGACAAAATAGAAATTGGGATAATCAATAACACATGTAACAGATCCATAAGTATAGCTTTTAAAATGTGTAACCTCACAGTACTCTCCATCGGAATTATACTGAGAGCGAACAGTAGGGAGTCTCCACTTTTGCAACTGGACAGGGTAGGTGTAGGCCGTCTTCGAAATCTGTGTTGACAGGCGATGAACCTCCTCATGATATGATTGGTAGAGCTTATCTGAAGCCAGAGTTGAGTCCAAGGAGTCCGTGCCATTCTTGGTGATGTCATCATCCATGGTGAAAGTCCAATCATTGCTATCTGGAGAATAACCACAAACAGGTTGAATAACATCAAATACATCACATCGGCACAAGTAAATGTATTGCTTCTTCGCACAGCAGTCCATGTGCGGAGCCACCCAGGCATGCAAGAAAGGATGGAAAACCAGTAGAGGCGGTAGAGCCAGGCGTTCTCTGTAGATGTCTTCATCCAAATGCCCAATTGAATGGACCAGTGCAAGCTTGTTGAACAAAGCTGTAGTGGGATCAAAACATGGTAAAAAGACAGTAAAAGAAACAAACATGGTATCTGTTATGGAACATTTCTTAGCAGCAAAACAAGGACCAGTATTAGAGTGTCTGGTCACAAACCCCAAATTCCTAGCTGTGGAGAGAGGAATGGTTAAAGCTTGTTGCATACACATAGCAATACAGCCAGGGGTTTTACATCGTGGACAATACCATTTGGAAATGCGTCTGTCATGTATGGTATCAGGGATTCTTCCAGATTCTAGATCATGGAAGAGATTGTTGATGGTAGTGATAATGTATGAGCCATAGGCAGAGCAAAGGATTTCTCTAGCAATGTATTGTTTATCTGCTTCTTTATTGTTTTGTTGTATGAGGTGCATTGATCGTATCTCTTGAATCAGTGAATGCCTTAGCAATGTCGTGCATGTTGTATACAGTGTATCTTTCTTCCTGACTAAGGCCATCCACACCATGCAATAATGGGGTGGTACATTGTTAACCAAACCAGTGGGGAACTTGGCAGAAGGAGCTTTGATAGCAACAATGTTATTCCAAATAGACAGCTGTACCAAAAGGCCTGTGACAGTACCTGTTGCACCTGTAACATCAGAACTGTCAACTTCACGTGTCATACGTTTATGAATTAGATCATCAGGAGTGGGTTTTCTCTAGAAGTTGCCTCTATGTTCAGTAGAATGGACCCTGGTAATAGGGTCTTGAGTACAAATCTGAAATGCAGCTAAACTATCAAGCAATAATGAACTATAAAATGCTGAAGTGTTAGTACTGTGACACATACCAAATTCTTTCATATTCCAGTAAGATTAAACAAAACGGGTATATGCATAAACTGTAAGTTATTAATCAATGAACCTGGGAGGGCAGTGGCTGTTAGACCACTACGGGGACCAGGGGTATGCTTTGGACATTCTAAAAGCTGTTTATCAGTGGGTGGTAACACAGAGAGGTACATGGCTGCAGAAGCCATGTGGTGTATAGCACACAATTTCTGAGCAGCATCTCTAGACAAAGAATTACAGTATGAAGGATCAATTAAGGCAGTAATGTTGTACAAACCAGAATGTCTTAATGCAGTTTGTAACAAGGACAGAGAACCATTTTGGGATAATTTAGCATTGGGCCAACCCTGGAAAGTTCCTTTGGAGAGTTCGGCCACAGGGAGAATTTGTCCTTGCGATGTGGTTTGCCACTCAATTTGAAGGGTAGATTTATCAGAAGCAACAACCGAGGCAGTGAGGTATGCATCAGAACCTTCCTGGACAACAATCAGACTATCTGGTATATTGATGGATACTCCCCCTGGAGGAGGTGCTGGAGGATCGAGGTGTCGTAGGAGGTTCGGTACTGTGCGTTGAATACAGGAGATAACTCCTGAGATGAGGAGATAATGGAACAAGATAGCCATCTTGTCAGTGTATCTGAAAAGGAAGATCAAAGATTAGTATGTTAGTACTATTCTGTCCAATGGGGTGAGGAAAAGTAGTTAAGCTCCTTTATACAGTTTCAGCTGGTTTGCATGTAACCATTTGTCAGTCAATTTATTGTTATGCAGGAGTCTAACCTGATAGACTGCTGGACTGAGCTTGTTGACAATGGGGTATGGGCCTTCCCACTTGTTGGAGAAGGAGTGGGTGGGATGTGCAAATCGAGTACCATTACCTGATCTCCAACCTTGTATGTTTGTCAAACTGTATTTTGGATTGTTGCTGGGCCATGCCCATACAGTTGGCAAGCATACAAGTGTGTGTGTATGAGGTATTTTCTGAGTTTTTCCATATTGGTCTACAGACACATGGTCTGCAGTGGGGTGTGCATGTCAAACAACAGGTGTTCAGCTAATCTCATTTGTCTACCAGTCATCACCTCAAAGGGTGTGAGTTGGGTGGTGGCGAGGTGTACCCTAATTGCCATAAGGAGTAACAGCAGTAGGGAATCCCAGGTTTTGGTATTGTTCTCAATGAATTTGGAAAGCATTTACTTAATCCATCTGTTGCTCTTTCTACTTGACCTGAGGATTGGGGTTGATAAGGTATGTGGAACTTTGCTGAACTCCAAGGAGTTCAAGGTTCTTTCATCAACTCACCTGTAAAACTGGTTCATTTGTCAGAGTCTACCTTAAGAGGTAGGCCCCACCTGGAGAAAATATGTTCCACCAGGATTTTGGCAGTAGTCTTTGCAGTGCGTGTTAGTGGGGAAAGCTTCAACCCACTTGGAGAAGAGGTCAGTTACCACAAGAGCATACTTATTATTTCTGATGATGTTGGTCAGAGGGCCAATAAAATCAATCTGTATGGCATGCCAAGGGCCAGAGTGTCGTTGTGGTAAGAGTTTGGCATTTCGTTTGGTAGGGATGGGGTTGTTTGGCACACAAACAAGACAATTGTCTATGTACTGTTTAACATCTTTGGTGACACCGGGCCACCAAGCGGTGGTCTTAAGCCTTTGGAGGGTATTTTCCACTCTCTGGTGTTCACCAGTGGGTGTGTCATGCACTTGGTGCAAGAATTCAGATCTCAAGTGTCTGGGGACCACCCACAACTTAGTGGTGGAATCATCTGGTTGGTACCAGATGAGCTTGTCATCTGGTGACAAGTGCAACTTGCCTGCATGCCTTCGGTAGGGGTTATGTGTGGGAAGTTTCTCTTCAGTTCCCTTGTCAAGGAATCTGAACACTTCTTTGAGTTCAGTATCAATATGTTGGGCTGCTGAGAGGTCCAAGGGGGAGAAGGGTTCAGGTTTCTTCCTGAGTGCTGCAATCTGTACGGTCACATTGGCCTCTGGATGGTCCATCATCCAGGTGTCCCTCTCTCGGGCCCCTTCCTTAGCAAGGGTGTCTGCTGTGTCATTGAAGGCATGGTAGGGGTCATGGAGAGAATGAGCTTTAACTTTATGTTCATAGAGTTTGTGTGCAAATTTCTGTGCCAGTCAATGTATGTATATTACCAATTCCTTGTACTTCACTGGACTGCCATCAGAGGAGAGGAAGGAGTTCTTCTGCCAGAAAGGAAGAAATTCTGTAAGAGAACAACAAACCCAATTAGAGTCTGTAAAAATAATAGTATCCTCGGTCCCATGCTGGATGAACTTGAGGGCACAGGCCACCGCTGCTATCTCTGCATATTGTGACGATGCTACACTACAGTGCTTAGATATTTTGACAGTGTTCCCATAAGGGTAGACCACTAGAATGCCCATCCCTGCAGTTTGTTCTCCCTGATAGTAGGATGCTGAACCATCAGTAAAGACCACGACACAAAGAGGTGTTATCAAGTATTTGTGACGTGGAAGGGAGAAAAGGACCTGGATCTGGAAGATCAGGTGACTGTAGTGTACAGTCATGGGGTTCTCCTTGGAAAAGAGTCCATGAACCAGCATAGATGGAATTTTTGTTGATTGTACTTGTATGTCTCTATTCTGGAGAAGAAGTGACCAGTGTGTCAATCTGGCATTAGAGACTGACCCATCTTTCACTCTGTCTGAAAGCAGAAAGGTAGTTGGGGTGTGGTTGATGTTGATGATCAGTGGTGAGTACCCAATGATATACAGGAAGTGTTTGACAGCCCAATAGGTGGCCAGAAGGTTCCTTTCACAAAGGCTGTACTTCTGTTCCACTGTGGTCAAGAGCTGTGATGCATATGCAATGGGTCTCAGGGTGCCATGAACCTTCTGGGCCAACACTGCTGACATGGCAATGTCAGAGGTGGCACATTCCAGATGGAATGGTAGTGCTTGATTGGGGTTAACCAGAGCTGGGGCGGAGGCCAAGGCCTGCTTCAGTGACGTCACAGCCTGGGTGTGTATAGGGCCCCAAGTCCATAGGATGTCCTTTTTCAGTAGCTCATACAGAGGAGCAGCTTTCTGAGCAAAATCACAAATAAAATCTCTCGAGTAATTCACCATACCTAGAAACCTTCGAAGAGTTGCCATGCTGGTGGGCAATAGCAGTCTTGCAATCCTATTACCTTCTTCCAGGTAGGGCTTCAACCTTGGTCAGTTATTTTCAGACCTAGAAAGAGTACTTCTTTCTGACATAGCTGTGCTTTTGCTGGATTGCATTTCAGGCCTGCTCTCTGGATGAGAGTCAGTAGTTCATCCAAGAGATTCAGATGCTGTTCTTGTGTGGCTGTTGCCAGCAACAGGTCATCCACATACTGCAAGAGACACTGGGGAGTAGAAAAACTCTCGAGGGCATCCATCATGTGCAGATGGAACAGGGACGGACTATTATGGAATCCTTGTGGCAAGCAACTCCACGTATACTGTCTTCCTTCAAAGGTGAAGGCAAACTTATATTGACTCTTAAGGGCCAATGATAATGACCAAAAACCACTGGAAATGTCCAGGGTACTGAACCATTTCAGGTCAGGGGTCAAGAGTCATAGCATGTCAGGTGCTGATGCCACAGTTGGAGAACAACTGGGGGTGACCTGATTCAGTTTTCTGTAGTCAATAGTAAGTCTCCAGGTGCCTAAGTTTTTTTTCATGGGCCACACTGGGGAGTTGGCAGTGGAAAGACAAGTTCTGATTACTCCTTGCTTGAAGAGTGACTTGATTGTTTCTCTAAGGGAAGGTAAGGCCTCAGTAGGGAAAGGATATTGCCTTTGCCTCTCATGTGCTGGGCCTGGCACTTCGATGACAGTGTGCATTCTACCACAGTCATGTTTGTTAATTGCAAATGCTTCCAAATGTCATTGCAAAATGGGAAGAAGCTTTGGAAAAAGTACATGAGTCTTGAACAAATCTATGACGACGTCATACTCCTTGTCATTGGCAGATATTGTTGCCACAACATGTGAATCAGGAATCAAAAATAGTATGGTATTGACCCTGAATCTGTATCAGTAGCATGTTAGCTAGGTCCACCACACAGCCGTGTGGTGCAAGGAAATCAATCCCTATGATACTAGGATGATCATGCAATACCATTAGTTGGAAGGTATGTGAGGCCTTTAGATGGCCTAGCTCTACCGGTAGGGGTAGAGAACGGTATGCAGATAGCCTAGCACCATCAACTCCTGACATGTTGATCCTCTGTCTGGTGGCCCAAGGGGATGTGTTTGGGTGTTCATCATGTAGCACAGATACAGCTGCACCTGTATCTAGCAAGACCACTAGTAGGTGGCCCCCAACCTCAGCCTTGGTGCAGGGTCTTCCATTTGTATCCAAGACTAGCTTGTTTACAATCCGGACTGGTGCCTGCAATTGTCAATCTGTACTGCTGGGAGCATGGAGAGGTTGGGCCTGACTCTTGTGAATCACTTCACCATGCTGCACTGATGCTATATAGGGAGGAGCTTCTGGGTTCAGGCCTGTATGGGCCTGAGGGCCTGTACCAACAGTGTCCCCATGGCCCATTGGGGTCTGGGTTGCCAGTTGTACTGCAACAAAGGCCTGTGCAGGAACAGCATTCACTACAGAGCGCACTTGTCCCAGGAGCTCTCGGAATTTCCTATTCTCTTCAGCTATCTCCCTATATGAAGGGCCTGTTCTTTGCTGTTGTGGTTTACCTTTACCCTTATGTTTTTATACTTATGCTAATTCTGGTTCCACCCACTGTTGTTGCTGTTGTGGTTGTTGCTGATGGGCCTGTTGGGGTGTTTGGTTATCAGCTGGAGGGGCTTGTTGGTATTGGGCCTGCCCTTCCACTGTGTAGTGCATCGTGGCCTCTGGAGTAGGCTCCACAGCAGCTACCTTCTTGGAACTGGAGCCCAGATCACGGATATAGAGTTGGTAAACTCTCTAGGTTTTCCGAAGGATGTCGGCAAACCTGTCCGTATTGGGGTAGGTGGTTGGCTCTACCTTTTCTCGTACTGCTGGAATCATGTTCCTAAGGAACAGGGTCTTATATTCAATAAGATCTACATCTGCAGCTTCTCGTGCCAAGTGCTTTTCTGCTCGGTAGGCCATCCAAAGTCTCTGATGGTAAGTCACTGGACTCTCCTTTGCATTCTGTTTTACAGCGTATGCAAGCATCACTCCTACTACACCTGGGCTGTGAGCAGAAATGAGCTCAGCTGCAACCTCATCAAAGGTGGCGTTCCCATCCTGGTGGATGACATCGGGGAGTTTGGCCCACAAACTAGGATCAATGGTTTGGCGTAGTATTTGGACCTGGTATTCTGCAGCGAGGCTGAGCATCTCACATTTAGAACGCACCTTTTCCAAGTGACAGCTGAGGTTGTCGGATGGATTCATCCAACCGATGCTGTCAGCTATTTGCTGAACAGAGTTGGCCATTTGTAGGGATTACTGGGTCGATCAGGCAGAGGTAGATTGTCTGGATGCGTCCAGGGCAACCTGAGAGCAGCCTCGGCCGCAGTGCAGACAATACCCTTCTGAGTGCCAGCCTCTTGTAGAAGCTGCCTAATCTGAGTTTTAATGGCCCGTTTACTTCTCTCAGGAAGAGGTACATTGCCTATTGCAGTTTCAATCATGGTTTCTATCTCATGCTTATCTTCCACATTAATAATGGCTATCAGTGGTGCCGTTGGGGCCAGGCCTGGGCCTGCTCCCCCCATCATGAGGGCCGCCATGTTGGCATCTCCCATGATGGGCGTCATGATGTAGATGATGTATGACATGGTGAGGGTGTAGTGGGGACCTGCCATGTTGTGGATGGCTGGGTGGGTCTCTGGGCCACAGTAGGGGTGTGACTGGGCATTGTATTGAGAAATGTCATCATCTGACAACTCCCCTTCAGATGATGTATGTAAGGCAGGGGCTACGCCTCCCATTGCCTTAACATGTCCAGCCAGAACCTCCCGCTGATGGCGCAGTTTTGCCATCTTGGTTTGACATTCAGTATGACTCACACTTGCAACATCCATATCAACCTCATCTTGCTTTTGCTTTTGCAACACTCTATACGCAGCGCTCAGTTCGCAATTGTCCCTGATAGACACTTCTAAGTCATTACGTACCTGGTTTATCTCATCCTGTAGCTCACCCATTTCCTCACTCAACTGCGGATTTGCAGCACTTAGCATATCATTCATTTGCAATGCCTGTCCTTATCCTGTCTCAAACTTTCACTCCTGCTTCAACATAGACAGTTCCTGTTCTCCAGCTTGAGCTGAATGGTGCAACAGTGAATCCTTTTCATTTCACAGAGTTTGGAGCTCAGACTCCAAGTTCTGCTGCAGTCTAACACATTCTGCTTCCTGCAAACCCATCTGTTGCTTAAGAGATGAAATTTGCAGATCAAGGGTTCGAAACTTCACTTCAGAGGCTTCCAGAGCAGCATAAAGAGCCACGACCATCAACCCTTTAACTTGGCGCTTATTGGCTGATTGTCTCATCTCCATGTACTGGGTTGAAATCCCCAGTATAGGGTTTTCAGATCAACTTGCGTCCCGTGCGAAGTCAGCCCATCCTCCATGGGAGGTAAGGAAGTTCGAGACATCGAGTCTCAGTTCTGCGCAGATATTTGATACGGTGGCCATTCTGTGGGAGAGAATGAAAAATCAAATTGTGAAAAAGGTGCTGTGCTGTGTATTAATCCACAGCAGGAGCACTCTATACACAGCCGGGTTACTGTAAAAATTGTAGACTTGCAATTCAAAGCTGTTATGGAGTGAGTCGAGTCGGCATCGACCACACCCGAAAGGATGGCAGCCAGACTTTGTAAGTGACTACAAACTGGTTTAAAATGGGAGAGGTGATACAGGAATGTACACCTACTGTCCCCGTGGGAAAGAGAAAAAGTTCTAGCAACAAGTGAAAACTTATAAACACCAAATATCACCTGCACACGGTCGCCAATTTGTTAGGAGGTCTAAACCTCACTTTCAGGTTCTTGGCAATATTGGGAATGCAAGTAATCACAGACATGTTGCATAAGAGTAATGAACAAGTTTATTACTACCAAAAGGATAAATCACAGTTGCCCTAAGCAGTTCTTACCAGTACGAACCGAGAGCCAGTGCTAAGTGTACCCTATACCTCAAGGTTTCTTTGTGTCTCCTGGGATTTCCTGGGGTCTCCAAGGTATAAGACTAGTGTATTACATTATATACCTATGATAATTACTATGGTTACTGTAAGATAGAAACATTTCTAGTTACAGAGATGAGCCCTATTGGCTAAATTAGAGGTGGCGCCACGGTCCAAGATAACATTATACAATTTTGTATAGTCATCAGTTTATGAACAAAAGAGTTCTTATACAGAGTCTTACATAACTCAGTGTAGTAGTACAGATCACCAAAAGGGGCAATGCCGACTTAAATATCATAATTATTCTAAGGACACAGATGCCTTGGCATCTTACAAGTAAGAAATACACAGAAAATACATAGCAGAATATTTGTATTAGCAAGCAAAGTGTATTACAATAATATGCATTCATATCCTGACATCTACTCTTGTACGGTAGATGCCCTTAGCCCTATACTATATGTTAGTATAACATATACTTAAGTGCTAGCTGTCTACGGTGTACCTCTGAGGGTACCAATTAAGGTGCAAGGGCCTCATGTAACATCATGAACAGTACACCTGTCACTTTTCACATCCTGTTCAAAATGTGTTTTTGCACTTGTGGCACCAAATGGTGCAGTCACTGTGCAAAATCACCTTTCGCCTAACAAACTGATAGTATCACTGTTCATGTTCACCAACAGCTTAATCTGGTTCAAGGTCAGTTGGCATTCATCTGTATCCCCTTCCCCGGGTTGTGCCTGAAAATAGGCAGAATTTGTCTAGTGCACTTACCCGGTCAACAAAAACTAAATCAATAAATACATCTGTTGGAGTAAGTTGAAATGGTGTGGCAGCATTATCTTCTATAACTATGTACATCTGGTCATTTTGCTGCTGTTGTTCTTCATGTTGTGTGGGTGGGCATGTGTCCGATTGAATATCAAGGAGTGAATTAAAATCAACTGCATATTCTGTTGCTCCTGGGAAAGGTATCCTTCTTGTAGGGCATCACCTCTGTTCATGGCCAAGAACCAGGTCATGTCCCTTCTGTCCGTCGGCTACCTTCCTCGCTGCACTGCCCGCTGATCACCAGACCAAAGGTACGCTGCAGAAACTGGACTGTCCAGAACCATCGACTCTGCCTGCTGACGGGCTGCTGCAGTTCTTTAATTCTTTGCTACTGCTGTTTCCTCTCTGGATCTTAAGCTAATGTTATATTCTGATTGTGGTACTTGTTAAGTCTCTCCAAATTATCTTGTAAATCCTAACTTAAGCGAACCTAAGCTTGTTTACAGCAATTTTGCACTGTAAAGGTAGTTTGAAGTGCAAGTTCATTTAGGCTGCAGGTTTGTAGATTGTAAAATCTTTTTGTTTTAAGGTCCAGTGGTAAGCTACCCTGGATCAGAAAGTAAGTTTAAAGTGATACAGTTTTTTCTGTTTAGACCAGATTCCATTTGGGTCACAGTTGTAAGCTTTGCCCTGCAAATAATTCAATTTCTCTTTCACTTTCTGTCCTTCTGTCTCCTTGCTGCTTGAATTTTTACGCCCACCCCATCCCCCACCTCCAGCCTTTATTAAATACTCCCCTTCCCCCCTCGGCACAACCCCTAGCAATGTTCATCCTCCCCTCTCTCTAATATTGCAACTCCTCTTAAAGATACAGAGTGCAGCTATTAGGCCTAACACTTGTTCTGTCTTGCCTTTGCCTTTAAAGACATTTTCCTATTTTCACCACCTGCTTGCCTATCAGCATTGTTTAGTTCCTGCTCTGCTATCTGCTGTCTCAACGCCTTCAACTACTGCAAGCTGCTGACGAGAGGAGGGGAGGCGTGGGTGACCTACACCATGGTGATCTGTTCCTTTTGGGGCCCTACCATACGGGGTGTCCTGGTTTGCCCCTTTTACAGGTTTCCAGGAGCCCTGGTTTGCTCCATTTCTAGGTCTCCAGTTGCCTATAATCTCTGGGGGTGGTTACTACTGTCCTTACCATGGAAGAACTGGAAGCCACCTCTCCTATGTTCAGGGGGCGGCAGGTCGGTTTCGACACTAATAATTATGATACTGGCCCTGGGGCTAGTCCTCCTTATTGTGCTACCTCGACTCCTAGCCTATTTATTGACCCAGGGTTGTGGCCTCCTCCCATGATGATACTAGATTTCTCCTTTTCCAACCTACTTGTAACTAAGGTAATGCACTACTGTACTGCCCTTAGCCTTGACACTAGATGCCTTATGTGTACGGTCAGGGTGAAGAAAGTCCGAAGCATGCACAGGCCTGGAGGTAGGCCGCTCGTAAGATTGTTCCTCCCCTGGCTAGCCCTACTCTCACTTCTCATGGCTGGAGATATTGAGCTCAATCCTGGGTCATCTAAGCTGATCTCTAATATTCCTGCCACCTGGAGTGGGAATAAGGGACTAAAAATAGTGCATATGAATATTAGGAGCTTGCTTCCTAACCAAAATGATCTCCTAGCATGGACTGAGCTATACAAGCCAGGCATCCTAGGGATAACTGAGACTTGGCTCAAACCCTCGATTCCTGACTCTGCCTGCTTCCTAACAGGATCTGAGTTCATTAGTCTAGACAGGACTGGGGGTAGGAAGGGGGGTGGCACCCTCATCTACTACAGATCCCATCTGAAATCTCCCTGGTGGCACAGAGTAAACCTGATCATCCACCTTGTGAGTTTCTTCATGTGCTCCTGCTGCTGGGCGATGCTAGAAGCTGCACTTGGTGTGCCTATAACCCCCTAGGGGGTCTGACAGAGACTCACTTTCCTCTTAGATGTAGTTAGGCCCAGTATAGGTGACAATGAACTCATTATTATGGGTGATATCAACATGAACTGGGAGTGTGGCAACATTAGGAAATGCGAATCACAACTTGCCTGCCTATCTTTAACCAACTAATCCATGACCCGATGAGACAGGCAGCCAATGGTTCCTCAAGTTCCCTGCTGGACTGGATCCTGAACAACCGGCGGAGGGATTGCCTCATCAGGCATGCTATCAGACTCCATATCTGACCACTCCCTGGTATACTGTGTCTGGAAAATCCCTCTCTAGAATTCCACAAAATCATTCAAGTCAGAAAATACTCCAGTTTTGACCCTGAGGCTTTCCTGGCCGATCTAGGATGTACTGACTGGACCAGGGTGCTTGAAAACTCTGACCCCTCAGTGGCAGCCTCCTGCTTCATACATTCCTTTGGTGTTCTCCAAGATAGACATGCCCCCAGGGTCACCCGGAGGTGAGGGAACAACCACCTTCTGGCTGAATGGTGACTACTTGCCCAGATGTGGGAGAGAGACAAATGCTGGGCAAGTACTAAGGGTTCCAGAGATCCTGCTAATCTCCTGAGATATCGGCAACTCAGGAATCGGTGTAAAAAGCCATTAGGGCTGCCAAAAGTAACTTCTGTAAATAGGCACTACTTAGCTCTGTCAGAGATCCTAGGAGGTTCTCGAGGAACATTAAATCCCTCGTCAGTGGGCCCTCTCACTCGGGTCGTGGACATGATTATTGATGAGTCGTGCAAAATCCCACACTATAGCCGACCTCAATCTCCACTTCTCCGACCTTTCAGCCCTCACCTCTCGTTTCACGACCGATGGGCGTCGCTTAATATCCCTCCGATGCAGAGTGAACATCCTCCGGAGAGTATTTAGTCTTAAGGCCGTGTCTGTCCTTGATGTTTGGAACCACTTGGCTGCCCTCTCCCAGCACTCCAGTGCAGGGCCTGACAACCTTGAGCCCAGGCTTCTCAAACTGGGAGCAGCTTACATTGCCCCTCTGATTGCCCATATCTTTAACCTATCCCTCAGCTCGGGATAATCCTGACATCTGGAAGGAGGCAAGGATAGTCCCTGTTCTGGAAGCAGGAAATCCCAAACTCCTGACAACTATCGCCTATTTTGCTATTCTCCCATCCCTTGGTAAACTCCTGGAAAAGGTTGTGGCGGAGCAACTCTCGAATACGTGGATACCCATGAGTTTCTTTCTGGGGCCCAACATGGTTTCGGAAGGGTCATAGTACCACTGCTGCCCTGATTACTGTAACCTCTAGTATTAGATCTGCCATGGATCAGGGCAAACTGTCAGGTGCTATATTTATTGACTTGTCAAAAGCTTTTGACCTTGTCAACCATGACCTGCTGGGGGAGCAGCTCAGGGCTCTCAGGTTCTCTCCGCATGCCATGAGTTGGATGATGGGCTACCTAACGGGTAGAAAGCAGCGCACCTGCTTTAACAAGGTCCTCTCGGAGCCTAGGGCTGTGACCATGGGAGTTCCCCAGGGATCGGTACTTGGACCTCTACTATTCTCACTTTTTATTAATCAACTCCCACGGGTGACCTCTCACTGCCAAGTCACGCTTTATGCAGATGACCTTGTGCTAGTGGCCCATGCTCGTAATGCTGCTGACCTTAACCAGTGCCTATCTGAAGACTTCAGCAGAGTCTCGGCCTGGATTACCAACCACAGACTGGTATTGAATCCTAACAAAACTCAGGCCATGCTCTTTGGTTCCACAGTCAAGTTAAAAGCCCCATCAGCTATGCTCAAAATAGCTTGTGATGGAGGCCCCCTGTTGCCAACAACAAGCTCAATTAAATATCTTGGAGTCACCCTTGACCCACAACTTGACATGGGAAGCCATATCCAAAACATCTGCAGAGCCACCAGGTGTAAGTCTGGCCTTACCTACAGGGCCAAATACAACCTGACTCCGGGAGCGAGACTGGCACTTGCAAGGGGAGTGCTTCTCCCCTTCCTTAGTTATGGATACCACCTATTTGCTAGGTCACCCCAAATCCATCTTAATCGGTGGAACACAGCATATAATGATATCTGTCGGTTTGCACTTGCTGCTCCCAAACTCACCCACCGATGTGAGCTCTATGACAAACTCAACTGGTTCCACCCTGCAGAATTCCTGATCCTTGGTGTTGAAACTTCACCAGGAAAGTGCTTGCGGGCATCCCGTCGGGACTGGCGCATCTCCTCCCAAAACTGGGCCATCTACCAACTCAGGTCTCAACTGCCGAGTTGTAAGTTCCCCTACTGGACCCTTATGGGGGATCGTGACTTTGCAGCTTTTGTGCATAGGCTCTGGAACTCCATTCCAGACTCTGTCGCTCTGCCCCTTCCCATGGGACCTTTCCTCCTCCCTGTGGTCCCACCTAAAACAAGCGACAAGATGTGACTGCTCCTAGTCTCTGTAATGTAATACTCTGCAGTCACTATTGTCCACTCTGAGTCCATGATGGTCTATGAAATATGTATTCAGTGATTCTAATGTCTATCTATGTCCTGTAACAATCTGTACTATGTGTGGCAGTATCTCTGCTCTTATACAAGCGTTGTTATAGCTGTTTTTTACTGTATCATGCTGTTTCTCCAATGTTGCCATGTATGTATACTGTATGTTTTGTGCTCTCCCGGATCATTCCTGAAAATAGGCATACTACTTGTCTAGTGTACTTACCCGGTAAACAAAAGCTAAATAAATAAATAAATAAATGTCCTCTTCTTCTGATCCTGCATTGTGCATGCTTTTGCTTGAGCTATCATGGGGTGGGGGGGGCTCCGGTTTCCTCATTTATTGTATTTGGATGGGGGCTGTCTGGAATATCTCTCCTCATGTGTGCCTCTTTTTTTCAAATTCAAAAAGCTTTATTAAACCTAGCTAATACAAGTAACAAAGAACATGAAGGGTACATAAGCATATAAGCACTTAATAAATAGCTAGTCAACAAGATATTAGCCAAAGACCCTGTAGGTCCCTTAACCAAGTTATGGCTATAATAATATAATCCTCCTTCCCCCATATCCCCCCAACAAATCTTTCCCCTACCCCCAGAAGCTAAGGTGTCTCAGATTGTATTCAGCTAGTGGCAACTAAGATGCAGTGCAGTAGATGTGGGTTCAAAACATACTGTGGTCATGTCCCTTCTTGGGAGTGTGGAACATGGGGTTCATTCATGATGGACATAGGTATGGAATGATCAGATGGTGAATAGAAGATGTGCAACCATCACCCAGGGTTCAGAGTCAGTAAAGCGAAAAAGGGTTCCCAGATCTGATTGTATTTCACATGGGAATGTGACCTATTTGCAATAATATGTTCAGCCTGTAATGCAAAAAGAGCTTCCCGGTACCATTCCACATAAGTAGGGGTGGTCTGGTCGCACCAATGCCGGAGAGTAACCTTCTTGGCACAAGCTGTTATTAAGGCCATATGATTACCCAAAATACAAATCTCAGGGGTAAAAGTCTGGTCAAGCCCCAAAAGAAGGTCTAGCCGATGTCTAATATCAACCCAGAAAGGCTTAACCTTTTCGCAGGTCCAGAGAAAGTGAAGCAATGATCCTCATTCTTTTTGACATCTAGTACAAATGTCTGAGGCCAACCTACCCATTCTGTGAAGTTTAGTTGGGGTCTAAAACATGTTGTGCGGAATTTGAAATTGCTTAAAGTGGTACCTGTCCCATTTGATGTATTTATAGACCCCTTTCCAGATGCGGGACCAATCATGAGAGTTCCCCTGAGAGGGAAGGGTCTGGTCCCATGAGTAAAAGAATGTGTGCTCCTTCTTAGTGAGGAAGCATACAGCCGTTTATGAAAGAATATTATAACATGTGAAGCAGGGGTAGCCAACAAGGGGAGCAGTTCATTACCATATTCCCTGGACCAGATCCCATTACCAAAATATTGAAACAGCATGTGCCTAAGTTGTAGATATTTGAAACACATGGATATGGACCAGTCAGATTTCTGTTGGGCTTCTTTAAAGGTCATAAGCTTGTTGGCAGACAGTAATTGGTCAACTGAAAGGAATTCTAAAGAGGGCCAGGTCATTTTGGTTAGCATTCTCCTAGCCATCGTTAGGTTCTAATTTTCAAGGACGGGCTATGTAATATCATGGTAAGGGTCTAAAACTAAATTTTGGCATAATTAGTGATGGGCATGGAGTGAATAGCCCATGGGGCTGTCTCTTGGGGGACAGGTATCCTTTTAAAGGGAATGTACAGCAAGGTGCTGGGATGCAAACTAGAGCGTTTACACAGGGCACTCTCTATGTCCAGCCATCGGGGAATGTACTCATGTGTGCCTCTGTCTCAACCCCTCATCGCTGCAGCCTGCCTTGATGTGTTGTTCATTTTCTGTGGAGAAGTGGAAGGGCTATCTCGAGGGAGTATCCTGTCTCTGTTGTGTTTAGAAGGGTCTTTCCCTCCGACATGTAGGGTGATGTATTCCATTGCTGCTTCTGGAGTAAGGACTACCCTGGGTGTTCCTTTGTGAGTGACTTTCAGCTGGGCAGGGTATCGTAGTGAGAGCAGGATGCTTGCTTTGTGCTGGGCCTGTTGGGCTGGGGTAAATGCTTCCCTTCATATAGTCACTTCTTTGGAGTAATCAGGGAATGCCATAATCTTATGCCCCTGCCATCTCATCTCTAATTCCTGTGCTCGCCTCATGATGTTCTCCTTTACTGGAAACCTCAACAGTCTTGCAATGATGGGACAGGGTCTTTCCCCCAGTTTAGGGGTGGGTCCTTGAGAGCGGTGTGCCCATTCAAACTCAAATCTAACATCTCCTGGGAGTCTGAGCATCTGTGGGAGGGCATTCTGTAAGAAAGTTATAATATCCCTTTTTCTAAATATTCTGGGAATCCCACAGACCTTATATTGTTGCATCTGTTGTGATTCTCCAGATCATCCATTTTCATCTGTAAGGCTTGTATCTTGTATGGTAATGGCTTGTTCCTTTATGGTGGCTTGTAAGATGTTGCAAGTATCTTCATTTGCTGGAGCTTTGGCCTCTGCTATTGCAGTTTTGTCAGAAAGCATCTGCATGTTTTCTGATAACCATCGGATGTTCTCTGTGCTGATTGAGGTTTCTTCTTCTCTTGCTTTTAACTTCTCTAGAATATGGGCAAACATTGCCTCTACCTTATCTCTTGGGAGTGTACTGTCCATCTTGCTTGACCATTTCTTTGTTTATGGTCAGTTCCCCTTTGAACTGAAAGAAATGCCCTACTGTTGTATGTTTCTGCAGTGTTTGCATAAATAGTTATATCCTCATGTAGCTCTTGAAATGCACTTCCATGTCTTGATATTTTTGTCAATTTTATCTCCTCCTGAGGCCTCAGATGGGTGTAGAAATGAGAAGCAAAGTAGGAGCTGAGAGCCTAGCACTCCATCTTGCTTGTGTGCTAGCCATGCCTCCAATAAAGTGCAATTCTACAAAGTGCCAGTATGTGCAAAAAAAGGTAATAGGCTATGTCCAACAATACAGCCTCTCACCTATCCCCCAGCATGCCTGCCCCCAGCATGTCTTGCCTTACTACACCCTTGGCCCATGCACTGGAGGTGTCTAAAGCACACCCTGTCATGTCTTATTGCTTACTTATATCTAGGTTGCACAGGCACCAGTGGAGACCAGCATATCCTGGGCTGGAGTAGCCCTCAGTTGGACCAGCTGTTGTCTGTATTGTTTATACAGTACTTGCTGACTTACTTTATACAATGGTAGGGTTGGTTGTGTTTATTTCAGTCGATCTGAAGTTGGTGGAAGTTGTATTCATCTTCTTTTGCTATAGTTTGTATTTAAAGAGCTGGTGACACATTCAGGAGAATTTTAACAAAACATAATATTTATGCAATGTACAGCTTGTATTTCCCATTAGTTCTATATCCCTTCTCCCCATTATTTAGTAGTAAGGTAATTTGCATAAAAGCAGGATCTTTGCTCCTGAAGAGTTCATCTATTCCTGCTTCTTTCTGCCTACCTGAAGTCATAGAGCACTGCTTGTGACCTCACAGTTACTCCCATGGCAACAGATTGTGATGTAACAACAGAGGGGTATGACTTGAAGTAGGGAGTAAGCTATAGAGGCAGCTGACCTCAAAATGAACTCAAAGGGATAGCAACCATATATTCATACACATTTCTGTAGTAATACATTTTGGGGAGGAGAAATATATAAAATGTAAATGGAATGCAAGCAGAATTGTACCCAAGTATTGTTTTTTAAAGTTTTCTTTGAGGTGTCAGTAGCTCTTTAATTTGCAATTTGTAATGCACTCTGATTGTCTGGAAGAGTGCAAAATAAATAAAGTATTACTATTAATACACCTATGGAATCTATTTGAGATGTCTGAGTATATCCAGGAACATTTATTCGGATGAAGATAGCCCTGCTTAACTAAAAAAGATGACTAACTTGTAAAAAAATGTGTGGTAGAAAGAGGAATGAACATTTGAGAGATTTGTTTCTTAGTTCCCTTCGCTAAAGGGCATACCGACATTTCATTCCCAAGTCATCTTTGCAGTCTGGCCCAAGGAAAATCCCTGGCATGTTTCCCTACTAACTGATAAGGAGTTTAGAGATAAGGCTCCTACTATGGGTGTCATGAACCCACTCCTGGGGGCTGGGTCCACTGAGCCTACAGCGCCCACCCCTAAGTGCAATCTGTGATGGGGGTGACAGGAATACCCTCCTCATGTCCTCCTACAGTGCTGCTGAGTTCACAACTGAACACCTGCCACAAGGTCCTAACGGCTTCCTCTCTGCCCTGGGTAAGGGTAAAATACAGTCTCAAGTCTGAAGCCAGGTGAGAACCCTCCTTGGTTGCTGTACTGGGGGGAGAAGACTCAGGTGTTATGAGCTCCTCGGGGCTGTCTCTCATAACCCTGATTGTGTCTTCTCCCGCGGGTGGTGCAGTGACCTAGTTCCCCCTTACAGACCCTTCCTGAGACCTATGTATTTCCCCTACTTTAGGCACCCAGATTCCCTCTCCATGATCCTAGTCTTTGGTAGCAATGGTGACAACTTGCATTAAACAGGCTGCTCTCAGATTTAAAATAAACCTTCCCACAAGTTACACACACAATAAAATCTCTTCCAGGCAGTGTTTTAAAAGCAAATGCTTTTACTAATGACTAAATACTTATCATACAAGACTTACGAACAAAGGATTCCAAAATTTGGTTACAAGATAACAAAAGTTGGAAATATACATCAAAAAAACACACTGTGAAACTTAACTGTCTAGTTTCTACCTTGTCCATGGAGAAATCAAAAGGCCAGGAAAAAAATTAAGTTTCTGCAAAAGTTTTACAAGTCCCAGTTCTTATCGCAGTCTGGCTGTTTGGTGTTGTGTTAGAAGAGTGTCTCATGAAGGAGTGTGCCAAAATGCAATGCTCTGAGCTACTGTTTTGAGCTGCCTTATATACCAGTCTGTGGTTAGCTGATGGCCTTATCTTTTTAGGACAGCAGGAGTCTCTCTTTCCAAGTTTTTAGGTAATCAATATTAGTAACTTTTATATTCCTTCCACAACCCAACTTCCTGCCACTTGATACAATGTAAATAGACTGGTGGTAACCTTTTCTGACACCTCCTGCTTAAAACCCATTTTCTCTGATTTTAAAGGTTTATGATGGAATAGTTTCTCCCATATCCTTGACAGTTTATGACCCCTGTTTCCCTTTGATTAGTTTACCAGGAACTTCCTTCCTTTTGAAATGTAACTTTAGGTTTCCTGTCAAGCAAGTCTTCCCCAGACTGTGGAATATACATCCTCCTACTGTCATTTGTTAAAAAAAATGGGCATCTTCCTGTCAAACCTTATCCTGGCCTGTTTGGGAATTTCAGCATAACAGAAAAATATAACAGCAATATGTCTGCAGTATTACAACAGTGGCCAACTCGCCACATCAGGCACTTCAAAACAAGTTAAGCTTAGGGTCAGTAAATTACCTATCCCTCAGTGGACTGCACTAGGAACCTATAGAAATAACTTGTACTCTGTAAAGATATTAGTATCTAATCAAATGATCTCATTACCCATTTCTAACAAAAGGTGCCCCACTATGTGTATACCATTGATTCTCTATTTGGGAATTCAACATCGAAGAGGCCAGCAGGAAGCCCCAAGTTAAGTTACAGAGGGGTCAGGTCAGAAGATCCGTCTCTTTACTCCGAGACCAGGAGATGCAAAAGTTAGCAGTCCTGCAAATATATGTTAAATGACATATCATGGGTAGTAGAGTGGGTAGGAAATACCTATAAATTAGTACTGTAGATATCTCTGTCACAAACTCACTCAGCCAGTCAGCCCTCTACTCCCAAAGTGCCAACCTCTGAGTGTATGAGTTGTGTACAGTGAACAGAACAAGGTAACCCTCTTGTCTGTTTTGTGGGTTCAAGTCGTCTTAGTCAAGCTCTGGAGGGATTCAAACTGATAACCTCTTGTTAGTGTGCCCAATTATCAGACTCAGATAATTCTGTCTTCCGGGGGGTCCAGATATCTTTGCCTACGGGCACCCAACCAGGTCTTTCAAATGAACCCTTAGAACTCTATGCAAGACTTTAGAGAACTCTATCCATTTCCCAGTTTGGTATACAATAAGCTCAAACACAGTGTTACTTATAACCTTTAAAAGCTCCACTTAAAATAAAAAGAAATGCCAAGGCACTCCAGGCAGTTTCCATTGTAAACTACATCTTTACATTAAAATATAAAAACAGAACAATAATTACAGAACAAATATATATCCCAACACATACAGCCTTAAAACAAATAGGTTTTAAGTGCAAGTTTCTACAATACATACATTCAGCCTGGTCTAATCTAATATATACTTACTTTCTTTCAGTGCTTTGACAGTCTCTCTTCTCTCAGTCAGAAATATTGTCTTGTGTATCTCTGTCAGGGTTCTGTCAGCAATTAAACACAGTTCTGAGTCGGCCTTCTCTGAGGTCACTAAACTCCGCCTTGGTGTATCAAAATCTATATTTTACAATACAGGATGTCCAAATAAAATATTTAAAAAAACACAATAGGTGACCTCATTGACTTTCCTCTCCACAGGTTAACCAGACAAAACCGGATTGTGCTCTGCTACACAGACATCTTAAAAGTTTCTTTGATCTAAGTCACTGTATTCAAAGCAAAAGTGTATTTGCCTCTTTAATTTCGTCTGGACCTTGGAATCTACCCCTCAAAGGTCTCTCTGATGTAATTCAAGAGTTCCCCGGGAATGTATATTGGACCTTCCAAATTCATCTGGGTCCTCCCTGGCCCAGACATCAACCTCTCTTCAATGTCCATTCTGGTTTCTCTCTGACACCCCTCCCTCTCAAGTTCTTCCTGACAACTACTGCAAGTCAAAGGATTTTCCCTGAGGGAATTATGAATGGCTAATCTTATTTCCTGGGATGAAAGCAAATTGACAAGGTAACTGCACCCCAGATATCTGCAGTTTAGCTATGTCCTGTCCTTTTGAACTTATCCTTGGGGGGGTCTTGATGTGTCAGTTCCAGTAAGACAGTAGTTTCCTCAAACTGACCTTCCCATCACATACTTTATATGTAATAAAAAAATTGTTACAGCACTCAGAGCTGGCTGTCTATATCACACTCCTCCCCACCTAGACTGAATTTGGGGGCTCTATTCCCTACAGGGGATGAGCTTCCCAAATCAGTTCACTCCTCATAGACCCTAGACAGTCCATCTGTGTTCTGATTCTTGGCTCCGGCCCTATGTACGATTTTCAAATCATACCCTTGTAAAGCAAGACTCCATCTGAGCAGTCTGCCATTGTTTTTCCCCATCTGCATTAGCCAAACCAGAGGGTTGTGGTCAGTCTGTACCACAAAAGGCTGCCCATACAAGTATGGCTACAATTTCTTTAGGGACCACACTAAGGCAAGACAGTCCTTTTCCACCATGGGGTATGCATGTTTCCCGGGGAGCAACTTGTAGCTCAGGTAGACTATGGGGTGGTCCCTCCCTTCACTGGATGTCTGGCTCAGTACTGCCCCAATACCCACATCTGAGGCGTCTGTCTGAACTATAAAGGTTTTACTATAGTTGGGACTTGTCAAAACAGGAGCGCTGCACAGTGCCTCCTTTAGTTTGGGAAAGGCATACTCACAGGCTGGACCCCAGGTAATTTTCTTGGGCATCTGTTTCTTTGTCAGGTTAGATAGGGGAGTAGCTGGGGCACTGTAATTTGGTACAAATTTTCGATAGCACCCTGCTGTCCCAAGAAAACTCTTGACCTTCTTCTGAGTTTCTGGTCTGGGCCATGCCAGTATTACCTCTATCTTGATTTGGTTAGGACGGAGCTGTCCCCGGCCTACGACATGCCCGAGGTATGCCACTTCTCCCATTGCCACCTGGCACTTCTCGGCTTTGACAGGGAGCCTGGCCCTCTGTATTCTGCCCAGCACTTTCCTAAGGTGTGACAGGTACTCCTCCCAGCTGGTACTAAAGATGGCAGTGTCATCCAGGTACGCCACGGTGTACTCCTCAGCATCATTTAACACCTGGTTCACCAACCTTTGAAAAGTGGCCGGGGCGTTCTTCATTCTGAAAGGCATTACTTTGAACTCAAGTAAGCCTATCGGAGTGATGAAGGCCGACCTCTCCCTAACTCTGCCCACAACTCTACCTGCCAATACCCCTTTGTCAAGTCAATGGTCGTGAGGTAGGTCACCCCCCCAACTTGTCTAGGAGTTTGTCCGTCCAGGGCATCAGGTGGGCATCTGACTTCATGACTGCATTCAGTCCATGATAGTCTACACAGAAACGAGTTGAGACATCTGGCTTGGGTACAAGGACTACGGGTGAGGCCCAGGGACTGTGGGATCTCTGGATTACCCCTAAATCCAGCATCTCCTCCACTTCCCTCCTAATGTCCTTTTGGACAGCCTCTGACAGCTGATATGCTGTCCGCCGTATGGGCGTCTGTGTCCCTGTCTCCACATCATGTGTTGCTAAGGGGGTTAGTCCAGGCTTGGTGCTAAACAAGGGGCCAAAGTCTGCTAAAACCTCCCTCACTTTCTGGATCTGGCCTGGGGTCAGCTAGGGAGACAATTTTACTGCCTCCACAGAGGACTCCCGCTTACTTTCCTCCAGCAAGTCCAGAAGGGGGTCTCTCATCAATCCCCTCCTCATGACTACACACTGCGAGCACCATGTCAGCCCTATTTACATATGGCTTCATCATGTTGACATGGTACATCCTTTCTGTCTGTCTACGGTCAGGTAACTCCACAATGTAGTTTACGTCATTTACCTTCCTAACCACTCTGTATGGTCCTGCCCACTCAGCTTGCAGCTTGTCTTTCTGGTCCGGAATAAGGACCATGACTTCCTGACCCACCATGTACGAGCGAGCTCTAGCTCTGCAGTTGTACCGTACTGTTTGTTTCTGCTTGGCAGCTGCCAGGTTGCTATGGGCTGTCCCCATAAGCTCCTTCAGCCTTTCTCTAAAGCTTAGGACGTAATCCACAATGGGAGTTCCCTGGGTGGAGTGCTTGCCTTCCCGGTCCTCCCCGATCAAGTCTAGGAGCCCATGTATCCGGCATCTGTACAAGAGCTTGAAGGGGGAAAATCCTGTTGACTCTTGGGGCACCTCTCTATATACAAACAACAGGTGGGGAAGGTATTTCTCCCAGTTTCTCCCATGCTGTTCAGCAAACACCCGGAGCATTGACTTTAGGGTACCACTGAAGCATTCCACAAGCCCACTGGCTTGTGGGTGATACGGTGTTGTGCATCTTTGCAAAACCCCACACTTCTTTCATAGACATTTCATTAGGTCCGACATAAAGGAACCCCCCTCGATCGGTGATTACCTCCTGTGGAAACCCAACACGGGAGAAAATCCCAAGTAAGGCATCGGCCACTTTATCTGTTCTCAGTGAGGATAGGGCGACTGCCTCTGGGTACCGGGTGGCATAATCCATCACAGTCAGGATGAATCTCTTCCCTGTGGATCTGGGGGTATTTAAAGGCCCCACAATATCCATTCCCACACTCTGGAATGGCTCCTCCACTATGGGCAAGGGGATCAGGGCGGCTTGGGTTTTCTTGCCCGCCTTCCCTATTTCTTGCCACCGGTGACAAGACCTGCAATACTCCTTCACCTGCTGGGTGAAGTTAGGCCAGTGGAAATTCTGGGACAACTGCTGCATTATGCGCACGATTCCCAGATGACTAGACATGGGGAATATCATGGGCTACCTTGAGCAACTGCTCACGATATCCCTGGGGAACGATAAGCTGCCTGCCTAGCATCCCTCCCTCTGTCTGTACTGCCTGTGTATACATAAGTCCATTTTCCCAATAAACCTTATATCTGCTGTCAACTCCTTGTGCACTGTCCGAGTCTGCCCAAGCCCTCAGCTTCTCTAAACTAGGGTCACTTCTCTGAGCAGCTGCAAACCCCTCATACCTTCCCAAGGCATGGGACAGGTCCCCTTCAGTCGCTTAACTAGGGTTCCTAGCACTAGCGTCAGGGCTTTCAGGATCACTGTCAATCCCAACCCTCTGACAAGATGTCACCCCTCCCTCTTCAGAGTAACCCTCTGCAGCTATGTGGTTACTTGCTACTGGGGACATTTCTACCCTCTTTTTATCAGTTTCCCCCTCTGGAGACACAGGCTGGGGAACCAGCCTCTCAGTATCTTCCCCAATGGCTTCTGGGGGGCTCAGGGAACTACAATTTTCCCTGGTTGCTTGGCTACGGGTAACTACACATACCATCCCCTGTTGGAGATTGTTACCCAGGATCACATCCACTGCTGATGTGTTGGCTACAGCCACCTGTTGCACAGTTCCCCCTGTTTCACCCCAGTCCAGAAGAACACTGGTCAGTGGCAATGTTTTCTCTTCACCAGTAAACCCTTGTACAGTTATGTATTTATTGGTTATAAGCTGACCAGGCTGTACCAGATCCCCCTTTACCAATGTTAGGGATGCCCCTGTGTCCCTTAACCCCTGCGTCTGTACACCATTTACCATGACTGGGTGCAAGTGCTCCCTCATGTTCACTGGCATGCTTCCAGGGACACACAATATCCACTTCCTTTGTAGTACTACTTTACGTATTATTGCTTGCCCTTCTTGGACACTGTCTGGCAATGTGCCCAGTTTCTTTACATAACCAACAAACATTTCTTACTTCAGAGAAATCTTTTCTTTGAAACCTGGGGCTAACTGGTTTTGGTGGAGGCAGTGAGGGTTTTAGCTGCCCTGAAGGCGCGCTTTTCCCTTTCTGCACTGCCACACTCACCCCATTCACTCTCAGAGCAGGTCTGCTCTTGGCATAGCGGTCCGAGAGTTCAGCAGCCTCTTGCACTGTTTTTGGATCTCGGTCCTCTAGCCAGGTTTTTAACTCTGCTGGGCATGCCCAATAAAACTGTTCTAATAAAATCACATTTTACATTTTATCAACAGTGTTTGCTTCAATGCCTTCCCACCAAAGTTTTAAAAACTGACGTTGTTTCATGGCTAGCTCCTCGTAGCTCATATCAGAGCTACTCCTGAGCTTATGGAATTTAGCTCTGTATGATTCAGCAGTTAATTCAAACTCTTTTAACAGTGCAGCTTTTAACTTGCTGTAATCATCACTGTCTTCATTGTTCACTTGACCCAATGCATCCCGAGCTTTTCCGGTAAGTAGCAGTGATAGCTGGAAGCTCCAGGACTCCTAGGAATTTTAGCCGGAATACAAACTTTTTCAAAAGAATTTAAAAAGTCATCCTTGTCCTCCCTGTCCTTAAACTCGGCTGTTAATTTGTAGTTCAATTTGTAACCCAGTGCTGCAGTCCCAGTTAAAACTGAGCCACTTACCTGCCCTGGTGCCACTGGTTGGAGTTGTAGCTTCTCCAGTTCGTGTTGCCACTGGCGCTTCTCTCTCTCCTCTCCTCTGCCTCTCTGCATACTCACTCTCTCTTCTCCTCTGCAGCTCGCTGGCACTCATGTTCCTCACGGTCTGCTGCTCTCTGTTCCCTTTCTCTCCTCTCCTGGGACTCCAGCTCCATCCTGCACAACTCAAGTTGCAACTTGAGAACTTCCAGATTCAGGATACTGGTGACTTGTCCCTGCTGCTGTGGCCCTTCACTGACAGTAGCCCTGCTGTCCACCTCATCGGCTCAGGACCACTCACTGGCTGTTAGTCCTGCCACACTTGAGGTCTGGTCCCTTTCAGTCACGGTCTGTGACTCACTGCTCTAGGTATCTGCTACCATCAGGGCCTCTATGAGGTTTTGCTTACTGGCTTTCACCTCAAACAGGACTCCCCTGTCCCCGCACAACTGCTTTAAGAAATCTACAGTGTGCTTGCTGTAGTTGGAAGCTATTTTCTTCTTCCCTCAGTCCTAATACTATTCTGACTGGCACTTCAGAAAAAAAAAATGGGTGGGAACTTAACTGTAAGTCAAGGGATATACTTCTGTTTCCTTTTGAAATAAAACACTGCCTTTTGTTTCCTTTCACGTGAGCTAACAGTCTCAAGCTGACACACTGAACAATGAAGTTTATACCGTCAAACTTTTTATGCCACCACTACCAACCAAATCTGTCACAAACTCGCTCAGCCAGTCAGCCCTCTACTCCCAAAGTGCCAACCTCTGAGCATATAATTTGTGTACAGTGAACAGAACAAGGTTACCCTCTTGTTTGTTTTGTGGGTTCAAGTCACCTTAATCTCAAGTTCTGGAGGGATTCAAACTGATAACCTCTTGTTAGCATGCCTAATTATCAGGCTCAGATAATTCTGTCTTGGGGGGCCAGATATCTTTGCCTACGGGCATCCAACCAGGTCTTTCAAATGAACCCTTAGAACTCTATGCAAGACTTTAGAGAACTTGATCCATTTCCCAATTTGGTATACAATAAGCTCATACACAGTGTTACTTATAACCTTCAAAAGCTCCACTTAAAATAAAAAGAAATGTCAAGGCACTCCAGGCAGTTTCCATTGTAAAACACATCTTTACTTTAAAATATCAAAACAGAACAATAATTACAGAACAAATATATATCCCAACACATACAGCCTTAAAACAAATAGGTTTAAAGTGCAAGTTTCTACAATACATACATTCAGACTGGTCTAATCTAATATATGCTTACTTTCTTTCAGTGCTTTGATGGTCTCTTTTCTCTCAGTCAGAAATATTGTCTTGTGTGTCTCTGTCAAGATTCTCTCAAAAATTAAACACACTTCTGAGCCGGCCTTCTCTGAGGTCACTAAACTCCGCCTTGGTGTATCAAAATCTATATTTTATAATACATGATGTCCAAATAAAATATAAAAAAAACCATAATAGGTGACCTCTCTGACATTCCTCTCCACAGGTTAACCAGACAAAACCGGTTTGTACTCTGCTACACATACATCTCAAAAGTTTCTTTGATATAGGTCACTGTATTCAAAGCAAACGTGTATTTGCCTCTTTAATTTTGTCTGGTCCTTGGAATCTACACCTCAAAGGTCTCTCTGATGTAATTCAAGGGTTCCCCGGGAATGTATATTGGAACTTCCAAATTTGTCTGGGTCCTCCCTGGCCCAGACATCAACCTCTCTTCAATGTCCATTCTGGCTTCTCTCTGACACCCCTCCCTCTCAAGTTCTTCCTGAAAACTATTGCAAGTCAAAGGATTTTCCCTGAGGGAATTATGAATGGCTAATCTTATTTCCTGGGATGAAAGCAAATTGACAAGGTAACTGCACCCCAGATATCTGCAGTTTAGCTATGTCCTGTCCTTTTGAACTTATCCCTGGGGGGGTCTTGATGTGTCAGTTCCAGTAAGACAGTAGTTTCCTTAAACTGACCTTACCATCACATATTTTATATGTAATAAAAAAATTGCTACAGCACTCAGAGCTGGCTGTCTACGTCTCAGGAAATACCTATAAATTAATACTGTAGATATCTGCACAGTATATCCTATAATAGGAGCTTTGCTGTATAAAATCTATAAGGTGTTTCCAAGCCAGAGTGGAGCAGCAGTCAATGAAACTAGCTAACAATGCTACTATTTTATAGAACTTTAAAAACACCAAACAAACTGAAAGCAGACTTGAGAAAAATGTGTCATATAAACCTTAGCAAGTAACTTACAATTACAGGAACTGTAATAGTAATATTCAAGCAACCTTACTGAAAAGGGAACTGGTTCTTGTGTGAACCTATCTCAGGTTCTGGAAGGGGAGGCTGGGTTATTGAGTGTAAACATAGTGAAGGATCCCTTAGGAAGAAACAACATTACTACCATGACTATTTTTTTTCTTTTAACCCCAGGAATCCATCACTGACATTTTTTTTTTTTTTTTTACACATAATGCAAAATCAGTAGCAGTACATTGGGAGGTTGGGTTCAGAACCTAGTTAGGAAAAAGGTTCTGCAAGACAGCAGTTCCAAAGCTGGCATCCCTTCTAGACTGTATGTCCAAGCAGTAGTGCTTTGTGAAGGCATGTACTGTTTTCCAGGTAGCTGCTTTGCAAATGTCTGCCCCTTGAGGATGGCACAAAGGAAGATGTTCCCCTTATGGAGTATACCCTTAAGCCAGCTGGTGGCTCTTTTCCAGTTTTCACATAGCAGAACTGAATGACAGTATTCAGTGAGAGACAGATCTCTTTGTAGCTGGTTTACCTTTGCCAACCTCATCATAGGTAATAAAAAAATTGTGGACTCTGGGATCTGACATCTTTTGTCTGGTCCCTGTAAAAAGACAGGACTCGCTTTAGGTCCAGGCTAGGCAACTTTTCCTCACCTGGACTGGAATGCTCTGGACAGAGTACAGAGAGGGTGACTGACTGATTCAGGTGGAATTCAGATACAACCTTGGGTAGAAATTTTCTGTTGGTATTAAGAACTACTTTATCCCTGCGAGGGATTATGTAATTTGATTCTGTGCAGAGGGCTTGTAATATGCTTACCCTCCTAGCAGAGGTCACTGGAATCAGGAATATGGGTTTTTCATGTGACATGCTCCAGGTCAGCAGTTTCCATAGGCTCAAATGAAGCCTCCATAAGCTGGGCAAGGCATACATTGAGGTCCCATGGAGGGATATGGTTCCTCACTGGCTGGTACAAATAGCTGAGGCTTTTAAAGAAAAACCTTTTGAAAATGGATTGTGAATCCAAAGACTTTCCCTTGCCAGCTAATACGTTTGCTGATACTGCTAAGTGCACCTTTAAAGTTGAAGGCCACAAGTCTAATGACTGTAGGTTTACTAGATATTCCAGGATTATGAGCAACCCTGCCTCTATTGGGTTTATTTTTCTAGGAGCACACTAGTAAGAAAACCTTTTTCTCTTGGAGGAATATGCGTTCCTGGTAATGGGTTTCCTTGAAATCATAAGCACCTTCAGAACTTCCTGAGAGATCCAATCTAGAAAATTCTAACTCCTCAAGAACCATGCCCTCAGGTGTAGAGTCCTGAGGTTTGGAACTTTTATTCTGCCCTGGGACAAAGTCAACAGGTTGTGACTGAGTGGTAGAGTGATTGGTTTCTTGCTGGACAGGACCATGAGCATTGAGTACTAGGTCTGACTGACCCAATCTGGAGCTGTCAGCATCATTGTTGCAGGTTCCCTCATGAGTTTCAGGAGTACTTTCTGAATGAGTGGAAATGGGGGGAAGGCATACAGTAACTTCCCTGTCCAGTCCAGCACCACAGCGTTCTCTGGAACCATCCCTGTGGCTGGTGGTCTGCAACAAATCTGTGGGAGCTGATAGTTCTCCCGAGAGGTGAACAGTCAGTATTGGGTGTGCCTCACCTTCTGAACACTGTGACTAGAACTTGGTTTAATGCACAGTCATGATTTCCCTGGCTGATTCTGCTTAGGGAATCTGCCAGGACACTGTCTTGCCTGGTAGATGCATTGCAAATATGTTTGCTTCTAAGGAATATGCCAGATCCCAGATCCTTATTGCCTCTGTGCACAGCTTTGATGATCTTGTTTCTCCCTGCTTGTTTATAAATGGCACTCGTAGGTTTCACACAGTCCATTCACCAGCATCTAGACCAGGGCCACTTGGCCATGGCCATGATGGCATTCAAAGACCTTGCCAAGGCCTTTGACTTGGTTAACCACCAGCTCCTGGTCAAGGGTCTTGGTGACATTGGCTGCTCTGATGAAGTGTGGCACTGGTGTCAGAACTACTTAGCAGGGAGACAACAAAAAACTAAGATTGCTTCCTGTCTCTCCCCCCCGTGTGACCAATCACCATTAGAGACCCCAGGGATCCATCCTGCACTCACTATTCTTCAATCTCTTCCTGAACGCTCTACCGTAGACGTGCAGAAAAATGAATATACTCCTCTATGCTGACAATGCTGTGATCTTCACTGGGGGAGACAACCTCAGTGACTTACAGAATGCTATCCAAAGCAACTTTGACTCAGTACAACAATGGTTCTCTGACCACACGCTCGTGCTAAACGTCACCAAAACCAAATGCCTGATTTTCCAAAATGCTAAGAAAAAAGTGCCCAGTAGTAATGACACCGGGATCACCACCCTTACTGGAACCTCCATTGAGCAAGTCCCTGTCTTCAAATATCTGGGACTCTACATTGACTCCCATATCACCTACAGCAATCACATTACTCACCTTATAAAAATGAGACACCAAAGACTAGGAGCACTCTACCGGATCAACCCTTTCCTCATCCCCTCAACAAGACATTTGCTCGCTCAAACCTTCTTGATGCCGTTCATTGACTATGGCCTAATTCTCTACTCGGCAGCAGCTGAAACAGAGCTTCACAAAGTCAAAATCTTGTACAACCTAATAGCCAGGTTTGCGATCAAACTCCCCATTCCAACCCACCACTGCACCCTCCTTAACCAGGCCATCCTGCCTTCCCTGGTGACTAGAATCAAGCTTTGAACTGGCATTACAGCACAAAAAAATCTTACCCATCTTCCACAATTTCTTCCAGTGCAATGACCCTCTGGCCTGCACAAGATCCTCAACTCACATTTTTCTATAACACCATGCCTGCGCAAGTAACTGACCCTGCTCTTTCCCTCCCTACCTTCAAATCTGTCTTGAGTAACTGGCTACTTGAAACAGAAACATGTGACTACCTGGAAATTGGCATGACTACTCACAGTATAACACTATGGAATAAGCTTTCATACACTATCTCTATTTTTATCCTGTATACAACTATTGTCTGGTCTGCTGAGAAAATGGCAGATTTGCTCATAGCCTTGCCAGATGTTAATAAACAAGCAATAAATAAAATAAATAGAATCTTCCCTGACAGGTGGAAAGAGGCTCTAGTCACACCTATTTTCAAATCAGGAGACAGAGTTAGTCTAACAAACTTCCAGCCTATCTCAATTTTACCCCACCCAAAGCACTTGAAAGGGTGGTCTCTGAGCAACTAACTGAGTACCTAGAAAAGTACAGCCTTCTCTGCTTGCAACAACATGGATTCTGACAAAACCACTCCACCGTCACTGTGCTAGCAGAGTACACCACTCAGCTTTATGGGGCCCTGGATAAAGGGATGGCAGTGCTGTCTATCTTCATAGCCCTCACCAAGGCCTTTGACACCATCAATCACAAACTGATCCTGAAATGTCTACTCTCTACAGGATTGCCAATGGACTCTGTGGCCTGGTTCCATGGTTACCTCACACATAGATCTCAACGGGTCAGGATAGGCAATACAATTTCTGAGCCCAGGAAAGTGAACCTAGGGGTCCCGCAAGGATCTGTCCTCAGTCCTCTCTTATTCAGCCTCTTCATGAATGACATGCCTTCCACCTGTTCTGCACACTTCGTACTCTATGCAGATGATGCTGTTATCTCTGTCCCAGGGAAAGAAATGGGAGCAATCAGCTCTGAACTTCAGCTCAATCTTCACGCTCTGGAATCCTGGTTCTCCAGAAAAAAACTGCTACTCAACCTCAAGAAGACAAACATCATGCTTTTCAGCACCCCACAGAGCAAGATATGAGGGTTCTCATTGCATATACTTAGTGGCAAAGGAGAAGTACTAGATCAAGTCAACACATTCAAGTACTTAGGGATCCACCTTGATGACACCCTCACCTTCACTGTCCATGCTGAGCAACTAATAAAGTCCACCAACATGAAACTTGGCATCCTGTACACCAGACACTGCACTTTTATGACACTAGCTTCCTTGAAACTTGTTACACACAGTTCAGTTCTCTCATCAGTGGATTATGGCCTTGTCATATATGGGGTTGGCACAGACCCAGTGCTTAGAAGGTTTAAAACCATCCTAAATAAGGCCTGCCACCTGGTCCTGGGAGTGCATAAGATGACTCACTCTTGTGACCCATACAAGGAAACTGGCTGTCTCCCACTCCACCACAGACTCCAATACCAGGCCTGCCTCCTAGCAAAAAAGTCCCTAATGGGGTGCATGCCTAGTGCTACTTCAGCCCTCTTTGAGCCTGCACAACCATCTATATGCACAAGGAGTGCCTCCAGGGCTGTCCTAACTGTTCCCTTCAAATGAACCACCCTTGGCCAAAGATCCCTCTCCTACTGTGGGCCTAAATGGTTCAATGATCTGCCTGCAGACCTTGCTGGCTCCCCCAGACCAGTCCACTTTAAAAATCGGCTACAATCTCTTCTTGCCTGCAAATCTGACTGCCAGTGCTTCTGTTAGCCCATAGCCCTACAGCCGGTCTTGCACCCCTCCAACACTACCTTCTCTCACTTTCACCCTCCTGTCCTCAACTGCCCACCACCTCCCACTACCTACTACCTCCCCCTTGACAAAGCCTCACCTTGGCTGCTATTGCTGCTTTACTGCAGACTGGGACCCCCCCGTCTGAACTGTAACTTGATTGTTAAACACTGTACTGCACTTAACTAGTGCTGCATTAATATGTTTTCTCTGCAAGTGTGGTCCTGTTTCTACTCACTTGCTGTACCTGTTTAATGCTGTAACAGCACACTTATTCTACTTGTTAGCTGATGTCCTTATGTCTGCACTGTTTTATCACCTGTAAATGTCTTGTTTTCACTGTTTGACTTGGAGACTTTGTAAACGAGCCCCAGGATCAAAGGTATTAATCCGAATTTTAAATAAATAAATAAAATATATAGTACATTGTTCTGGTGTTGTCTGTCCTGGTTTGGACAGACTGACCCTGTAGCTGGAAGAAGAAAGACTGCATTGCTAGTAGTCCTGCTCTGAGCTCCAGGAGGTTGATGTGCTGTAGTGACTCCTGTGGGCTCCATGTGCCACTTACAGTGAGGTCCTGCAGGTGGGCACCCCACCCATGGAGTGAGGCATTGTAGTAAGAATATCTGCTGGCAACTGCAGAAGGAAGGGAAAGCCTTCTCTGAGGTTGCTTACTTCCTTACACCACTCTGATGACTCCACTGGTACTTTTTTCACTGGCACTAGCTTTGAAAGTGGATCCCATCTTTGAAACCAGCTGTCTGAAATGGTACTGGACATGTCTCATTTGGAACCTGGCCCAAGGAATCACAGATGTGGATGTGGCTATATACTCTAGCAGTGGTGCAAGTGATAGACAAGAAGTACAGGAACTCGGGCACTGGCAATTATGAAATACCCAATGAGGATCTTCAATCTAAAGTAGCAGTGTCAAGGCACAACTATCTAATCTGACGCTAGTAGATTGTTAGATATTAAAGTATTTCTAGGAAAACAGCATTGTTGTACAAGCCAAATGGTGTTATGGAAACCCTGAGAGCAGATCACAGATCCAGAAGCTGTCACTATGTTGCTGGTTTAAGAATTTCAGTTCCAGTATCAGTGGGAAGAAGTACCTGAACTCAGTTCCTGCTGCAAAAAAGGTACAGGAACTGAGTTCCTGTGTGTTCCTGCTCACTTTCATCACTGTACCCTAGTAACTGCAGGAAGTCTCTTGCAGGTCTTGTCTGACCTGCTGTGAAAGACTCTGCTCTTGCTATCACATCTGCAACTCTGAGGCCAGCCAGTCAGTACAACAGTAGAGTTACTGCTTGCCATCCAGATGACCTGGGTTCACACCCAGAGTCTGGGATATCTGGTGCTGACCGGTGATGCAAGGTGAGGTGTCCCTTGGATGCCTCCTGCCTCGGAGATGGAGGACACCTCCTTCCATATACGACCACCCCCTGGTGACCCAGGGGAGGGGGTGTCATGCGGGAAGGAATAAGTGGTCCCTCTGGGGTGGCTTCATGTCGGCACATACCAACTTGCCTGGCAAGTGACATGGAGGCATCACCTGCCCAAAGTGGACCACCGATGGTAGGGTGGGGCTTACCCACCCTTCTGATGGCCCTGATAGGTGACATGCCAGGGCACCTCTCAGGACCATGCCCTGGGGTGGGATAAGGGGAGGGCCTAGCATGGGACAAAAATACCCCCAGCAGCACCAGGGAGATATATTTATTTATTCAATATTGGTAACCGGGTAGGCCCACCGAGCCCCGAAGGTCCCTTTCTCAGGGGCAACCCGGAATTAGTTATAGAAGCATACAAGTACAATAATGGAACAGGACACAGTACATCAGCACAACAGAAAGAATTCAAGTACAAGAATAAACAGTGCAGACATTGTGCCAAAGTTAGTTACAGGTGAAGACAATTACATAAAAAGTAAAAGGTAGCAGTACTGCACTCAGGACAAAACTATTACATAAGAGTCAAGGGTAGGAGTGTAGGAGAAAGGTAATGCTTAATACGGTAGTCATAACTTAGGCTAGCAAGGACCTAGCATTTGAGATTGGGTTTGCCCCTTTATTAACAGGAGTAGATGCTAACTTCTAGTAAGTGAGCATGGAGTCCCTATGGAAAGTTCCAAGGAGGCTTCCTGAAGGAGGGGGGAAAGCTTATTCCATAGGGCAGGGGCAGACATGGCAAAGGACTTGCTGCCAGCAGTGGTTCGAACCTTAGGTTTCTCTAGGAGATTACGCCCAGAGGTTCGAAGGGTACACACTGAGCGCTTGGGGACCAGGAGACTGGACAGACTATCTGGGGATTTGCAGTGTAGGAGCTTGTAGGCATGACAAAGCAGGGGGTATGGAAGGCGACTGTCTAGGGAAGGCCATTGTAGAGAAACAAGGGCATCACAGTGGTGCCGTCATTTGTGAGACTGAGACACGAACCAAGCTACTTTGTTGTAGAGAACTTGCAGCCTGCTAATTTCCTGTTTAGCCAACCCCTGAAGTATAGGGGCAGCAAAGGTCAGTGTAGGAAGGAGGAGACTGTTGGCTATAGTGATTCTTGACTCAGGGATGAGCTGGTCATTCAGGTGGTACAGGAGGCCCAGTTTGCAGTGCACCATTTTGGTTACCTGGTCTAAGTGAGACTTGAGGGTGAACCCGTGATCCAGGGTTAGCCCCAAGTATTTGAGGGAACTCACTACCTCAATGCAGCTGCCTGAGGTTGAGGTCAGAGGGAGTAAGGCATTCCTGTCTGGGCCAAGGTTTCTATGTCCAAACAGCATTGCCTTGGTTTTAGTGGTGTTTAAAACCAGTTTATTTTCTGTAAGCCAGGACTCTAACTTGGCAAAGTCAGATTGCAGATGGGGTCCCAGAGCAGATGGATTGCATGGAGACCGGTAGATTACAGCATCATCTGCGTATTGAATGACCAAGCAGCCGCCACAGTGGGAATTAAGGTCGTTAACGAATAGCAAGAAGAGGAGGGGGCCTAGAATGGAACCCTGAGGCACCCCCTCATTTAAGGAGAGTGGATCTGTGGTCACACTCATCCACCTGACCTGCTGGGAGTGGCCAGATAGATTGGAGGTGAACCAGGAAAGGGAATCATGATCCAGGCCAAAGGAAGCCAGTTTGGATAGCAGGAGCTTATGGTCTACTAGGTCAAAGGCCTTAGAAAGATCAATAAAGACAGCTTCTGTGGGGAGCCCTTTCTCTATGGCTCCTAGTACATCATCTGTGAATTTTATGAGGGCTGTGTCAGTGCCATGGTTTTGTCTAAAGCCATGTTGGGTGGGGGCTAGTAATTGGTTAGCCTCCAGGTAGTCCCGGAGCTGAAAGTACACTAGCCTTTCCTGAATCTTGGCCAGTGTGCAAAGCAGAGAGATCGGCCTGTAGTCACTGATGGATTTCCTGGGACCCCCTTTGGGGATAGTAGCAACAACAGCCCATTTCCAGGTATTGGGTACAGTGCCCTCAAGCAGGGATCTATTAATTAGCCACGTAATAGGTAGAACAATGGCTGGTGCTGTCGCCTTTAGTAATTTAGGGCAGATGCCATCGGGGTCCTCCAGGGCCTTTGACTTTGATGGTCTTTAAGAGTGGAAGTACCTCTTTGACCTTAACTAATCACAGGTGCAAGAGAGGCCATGCAGGGCAAGGTGTCTCAGAGCAGGGGGGCATAGAAGAGGTAGGAGTAAAGTTGGACTTGTAGTCCTCTAGATTGGGTAAAGTAACTGTTGAAGGTGGTGGCAATTTCATGGCAGTCATTAATCATAAGGCCATTGATCTTAATAGGGACAAGGGAGGGGGACCTGTTTCCCTTTAGCAGGTTAGTGATGTGGGACCAGAATGACCGAGGGTTGGCAAGAGTGGTTTGCTGGAGATGCTTGACAAACTCTCTCTTTGCTGTCTTAGAGTAATGCTTTCACTCGTTCCTTAGTTGTTTATAGGTCAGAAGGTCTGCAGGCAGGGCGGAATGTTTGTGACGCTTCCATGCCTTATCGCGGTCAGTGAGCTCTGTGCTGATCCATCTATGGCAGCTGCCCTTGGCATGGAGTTTTCTAAATGGGGTGAACAGGTTAGCTGCATAGTTGAAGGAGTTCTGGAAGAATTCCAGGGCTTTGTCAAGAGTTGGGAGGTGCCGTATCGGTGACCAGTCGAGGTTGCCAAGGTATGCATTGAAGGCAATCTCTGAGAATTTGGAGTAGTCTCGGTACAGAGTAAACTAGGAGGGACCCGGGGGGACATTTTTCCAGATGCAAAAGATGGGTGAGTGGTCACTAAGAGCATCAGCCATGATACCAGCAATCAGAATGTTGGAGGGATGAGACAACAGATCCCAGTCGAGGGCTGTATGGTTCCTTGTTTTGTAGTTGGTCCTGGTCTTTTCGGTGATGATTTGCTCCAGGTTAGCATCTAGTAGCAAGGCCCTGAGGGACTGCTCCGAGTTCCATGTCCAGTTGAGACTTAAGTCCCCCAGGATCAGGAGTTCTGAGGAAACTGTGTCAGCAAGGGCCTTATTGATATTTTCCAAGGCTTGTAGGGCCACCTTTGGAGGGTGGTAGAGACAGCCAACCATAAGGTGTTTTGTATTACCAAGGGTAATTTTAATAAAGACTAATTCACCACCCAAGTGAGCAGTGCCGGGTAGGTGGGCAAGGGCTGCATCAAGGGAGTCCCTTGAGTATATGAGAACCCCACCCCCTTTTTTGCCCTCCCTGTCCTTGCAGAAGGAGGTGTAGCCGGTCATTGCCACCTCGGGAGGTAGGGTGTGAGGCTTAAGCCATGTTTCAGACACAGTCAGAATGTCTGGGTTGTACAGAGACATCCAGCCCTGAACCTCCTGCATTTTAGGGCGGAGGCTGCAGACATTCATGAGGGCGATTTTTAGGCCCTTGGTAGACGCCCAATGTAAGTCGTGGGGTGAGCTGAGAGTGATATTGGTTTTAGGAGGGCCTGGGTTAGGTTCAATGTCACCTGATAGAAGCAGCAGGAGTGACAGAAGCAGTAGAGCATTAGGGGATGGTGGAGCAGACCCCCTCTGTGGTGCTTTGTGTGGAAATGTAGGGCCAGGTACTAGGTGCCCTTTTTAGTGAGTATATGGAACATAAAGAGTGGTTGTACCCTATGTTCGGCTGGGTAACTCGGAGTGACGGGAGGGAAGTGAGTGTGATGACACGGATAAGGTTACCCAGTCCTGGGTAGGCACATAAGCCTGTTAACCCACACAAGAGACAGGATGTATAGAGAATCCAGGATAGGGGCTCTGTAAGATAGCCCAGAGTGGAGATTCCATTTGGGCATATGAGAATGAGCAGGGTGAGTCTGAGGTCCATGGGACAAGGGACAGCATTTTGGTGAGAAAAGGAGGAATAGAAATAAATAAGAAAGAAGGGGGATTTCCTATTTCATCCTTTTAGTTCTACCATGTTTGAGTGTTACTAGTCCAACGTTTGACTAACTGGAGCTCAGTGCCCGTAATTAGATATGTAATAACAGTGCAACCTTAAGTGGCAGCCTCTGATAAGCTGCAAGTGGAGAAGTAGGGTGATTGGCTTAGAGCGCCTATATAAGCAACAGTCTGCCAAGGGTGGTGGCAGGGCAGCAGGGATTCTCGGTGCAAATAAAGCCACAGGAGAAATAGCCATGGGCGCCTGTGTTTCATACCTGGAAAGGGCTCGTGGTTCTGTTTCTGGTGGGGCTCTTCAGGTGGTATGCCCCAGAGTGACCTTCCGCGTTGTGGGGGAGCCAAGCCATAGACCCAGTTCGATTGCTGGACTAAGGAGAGAGAGGCGGAGATTAAATAAGGCACCAGAGAGGGGAAGGGGGGTTGCTGAGAAGAGGGAGGAGAGTGGGATACAATTTCAGAGTTTAGCAGAAATGCCAGTGTGTAGTAACTCAAGGCAAATTTAAACTAGGCATTTAAGGTAACTGCACGACTTCAGCTGGAAATATCAAGTAACAAACGAAAGAATACAATAACTGAGGTCGGATTGCAGTCCACAATCTCTCAGACAAGACAGTCAGTTTTCAAATCTGTAAGGTAGCTGGCGACTGAATCGCTACACATTAGGCATTCTGACTGGGCAATTCGGACTGCAAACTGAAGCATCTAGTGACTTTAAATCAGGCATTAAGGTAAAACTACACAACTTTTGCTGGAAATAGCAGATAAAAGGTTGGAAAAAAACAATCTCCACATGTGTGTCGACTTGTGACTTCTGGTGGGGACTCTTCAGGTGGTGTGCCCCAGAGTGACCTCCCGCGTTGGGGGGGGAGCCAAAGCTGTAGACCCAGTCTGATTGCTGGGAAGCCCCCCCCATGCCACAGCAGAATCTCTTCAACTCCTCTCATGCCTCACCAGCTCCTCCTCATGGGCCCTGATGGTCGAGTGAAGTACTATATCTTCTTTCTGGCTTGGGGAACCAGGAGGACCTAACCAGGAGGTATAAGTTGTGGGCTGCGGTAGGGGTATCGGGGAGGCTTTTGAGCAAAGGCTGCTGGTGTGCTGAACAACCGAAGGATTCCTTCGGCAGGTATAAAGGCTTAGATAGGTGGAAGGAGGTCTCAGTAACTGGCAGCACAAATGGGGGACAAAAATAGAAAATAACAAAAAAAAATCTGCAACTGTGGCCTGTGTGAGGAAAGCTTATCGCTGCAGGATGTTTAGCTCTGCTCTTATGACGTCCAGTGCTTGAAAAGGCTGTAGCTGGGACTTCTGCAGGTTTATCAAGAATCCCAGTTTCTTCAAGGTGCTTTTTAACAGCTGAACTGAGTGCCTTGCTTCTTGTTTTGTTTTCCCTCAGACTAGCCAGCTGTCCAAGTAGGGGAAAAACCACACCTTTGTTTTCACAGGTGTGCTGCCACCATAGCCAAGCACTTGGTGAAAACTCTTGGAGCGGAGACCAAATGGAAGAGCTGTGAACTGGTATTAGCAGTTCCCTAGCTTGAAGCTGAGATACTGTACTTTCTGTGAAATGGCCTGACTGGGATATTAAAATAGCCAAATGGCCTGGCTGCTTGCGAAGATGGTATCACTGTCCTTAGTGTGGCCATCTTGAATTTCTCTTTTTTTTTTTTTTTTTTATGTTTGTTCCAAAACTTGAGATTTAAAATGGGTTGCCACTCCTCATTTTTCTTGTGGGTCAGGAAGTATCTTGAGAATAGGACCTTGCCCCACTGAGAGGCAGGGATGACTGCTACGGCTTTTGATAGTAACAGTTTTTTTTTTTACTTCCAGTTTTTGCAGGTTTGGAATGTGTTTGAACTGCAGATACAGGACCCAGCACACTACTGCCAGTACCCTCTTATTTGTGGCAATGTTTACCCATTCCTGGAAGTACAGTAGTGTGCTAGTCTTCCTCCAACTGGCAATGGTTGGGCAACCTGGGCAAAACTGTTGTTTTGGCTTGGGATTAGGCACTGGAGCTGCAGTGTTACACCTAGAAGCCCTTTTTCCCCCTTTCCCTATAATAACCTCTTTGTGACTGGCACTCATAGGGGGCATAAGAGACATAGATTCTTGGGAAATATCCCCTGCCTCTGCCTTGCCTTCCATAGGATTTGTAGGGGGTAGAGGCCTTTTCCTTCTCATTGATACTTTTGAAAGTGGTTTTGTGATGTAACCCCTAGGTGGCTACTACCCCTGCCTGCATAATCAGATGCAGGTTGAGGGACCTGGGTACTGAAACCGGGTGCCTCCACTCAGAGGACAGAATGAGTGGTAGCATAGCTGACCTGGGTACAGCCCTCTGGGACACGATTACACCCCTCTTTCTCCTCTAGTGGCCTAAGCAATGTACTGAGCACACAGATACAATAACCTCCAAACCGCAAATGTACCCCCACACCTGTTGCACATACCACCAGGACTGGTTGCACCAGTTTTGCCCTGGAGACCCCCTGTAAAATAAGGTTAGACACAGCAAGCAATAGTAATACAGTGCTATTTATGTAGAGATGCACCACAAACAGTTTAAGTGTAAAAATATTCAGATCTGATTTATTTAGGGGGATGAACAAGGGAGAGGAGTAATCTGGCTGATTGGTCTAGCAACTGATTTAATCAGGCTACTATGCATGCACTTCAGAGTCCTATAACACAATCACACGCACTCTGGGTACCCAGTTGTTGAGGTAGGCTAGCCTGACACATTGCCCGGGGTAGGCCGGCGTTTCAGCTGGTCGGGGCCCTAATGGTGGAAAGAAAAAGTCATGCACAGTAACCCACAATTTGTAATCCGGAGCCAAGTGGCTCAGTTCGTGATAATTTGACAAAACAATTAAATCAGATGACACACTTCGATTGAGCTGTTGTTGCAGGGAGCTACCCTGGTGTTTACTCAAGCTACCCAGTACAGGACACAGGAGGGACGAAAGGGAGACTGCAGGATGACTTGCTGGTTTGCCAGGAGAAGCAGGGCCCACACGATTCACCGTGGCGTCATTCCTGTTCATGATGTTGAGCAGGGGGCTGATCCCCGGGCTGGTCTTCATCAATGGTTCTCTCTGTGGTGTGAGCAGCTGGCTGGGCCAGGTTGCAGGGCCCAGACTGGGTGAAACAATTCGGATGGCAGTCCGGTAGTGCTGGATACAGCTTTCAGCCAGTGTGACACAATCAGGCAGTGGGGAACCAAATTGCGACCCTCTAACAGTATTTAGCACACTTATAGTAAAGGAAAAGCAGTACCACAGTTCGGATGACAGTTCGGTTGCAATTACAGTGTCTCTGTGCAATACCGCATGCTCTGAGGTTGTTTTAAGACGTCCTGACAGACCTATCATATGGATGAAGATCTTCGGTCCTCCTCAGGCAAAACAAGCAGTCACAATTTGGTAGATCTGCTCCCAAGACATTTCGGATATAGTCCAAGTTGTTTTAATTAAAGAATTCCCTCATGAGGAAAGATGAAGCAGGCAGGCCAAGCACAGCCTTTCCACCAGTTTCCCGTGCTACTACGCAGGAGTAGCAGCTTGAATATCTCGAGCTGTTCACTCTCTTAACTCCAATCTCAGACTGCCCTCTGCTGCAAGCAGCACCGGGACTTCCTTCTCCTCCAAAAAGGGTTCGGTTGGTTGATCCATCTGTCTGCCAAAGCAAGGGCTCCCCCTCCAGGTCCATTTAGGCACCAACATGTAAAAATTACAATTCCTACAGAAATTCACTCAAACAAGACCCCTGGGGACAGGCTCCATTTTAGGGTCTCCAAAGGTACTGATTGGTCCACAATGGCAGTCCAGAACCAAGATGGTGGTGATTAACAGAAATGTCCATGCTGCAAAGAAGGCAGGTTAGACAAACTATGGTATCATTATTATTAGAACAGATAATCAGTAAACAATTACAAGTTCCAACAGACCTCCCTCTGCACAATTAGCGATGGCAGAATGGAGCAATATTACTGCAGCTCAGGTGGGACTCGAGCCTGAAAACACTCAGCCCCCACCCAGATTAAATGTACACTGTGTTATAGGCATCTCAGCATGGAGACTATTAAGCACTCACCAGCAATTGTGTTTAAACGACTAAAACACAGGACACCAGCCTGGCAGTGGGTATTTAGGTACACCCAATGAAGATTCTCAGTGACCCCCATTTATAGGGGGTTACACCATTCATCCACTTTTTTTCATGTAGGCCTCTGTTTTGTAATCAGGTAAGGAATTTCCCTCAAAGGAGAAATCCATGGCTTTTTTCTGAGTATCCTGACAAGGGATGGTAGTCCTCAGCCAGAAAAACCTTCTTGATGACACTGCATGAGCCAAAACTCTAGCAGCAGTGTCATTAGTGTTCATCACAGCGTGGAAATATTTGGTGGCATCCAAGCCTGATCTTGCTGTGGTAATCGGTTCCTGTGCCAATTCACCATCCATTCCTTCTGCCAGTGCCAGAATTGTGTTCCAAACTGTTTCTGGTACTGTGCTATATGTGCAGAGTAAGCTGCCTGTTTGATAAGCAGGGAAGCTGTAGTTTAACCTTTTTGGCCACAGTCGCCAGTTTTTTCGAGTCCTTTTCAGGAGGCTGTGCAGCTACAATAATTTTTGCTCTCTCACAAGCAGCAGCCTGGACTGCTCCAGGTGATTAGGATGGGCATACATAGCCAGCCTGCTGGCGCAGTGGTAGGGCATCCACTTGCGATGCTGACACCCCAGGTTCAGGAACAGACCTGAGGAGTTGGAGGGCTGGCCAGGGAGAAGAGGATTGAGCATCCAATGGACTGCTCCTCTACGGGGGGCAACTATCCTGTGCTCAACTGACCTCTGGCAGAAGCTGGGGAACCAACTGCCAGAGCCTAGGTAGTACAGAAGGTGTGCCGGATGTTGGCGCCTTGTGCTGTTATGTCATTACATGTTCCCATGGGGATTCAGCAGTGGAAAAATGCCAGCCCCATTAATGATGAACCGCTCTGCCGCTCCTGCCCATGGCACTTGCTGGCAACCTTAGTTGTTCGTCGAGACTGGCCCAACCTCATGGACCTGCCCTGGAGGGTAAACCAGGTAGGCACACCAGTTATGGGGGTTCACCGGGAACCAGATTCAGTTGTCCATTGGGGGAACCATCTGCTCGGCAGCCTCACCCAGGAGGATCGTCACTGAGGTAAGTCCTGGGGAATGGGGCCTAAGCTCCTGGGTGCATGGAAAAAGGGATAGGCATACAGGTATTCCACTCCCTGCTTGTCCACTTGATGTTTTTTTTTCAATATTCTTATGTATGGATGCAGCTGAGATGGGTGCAGACATGATTTTTGATATGGCTTTAAGTGGTTCATGTATAGGAAGCAGCATTCTTCGTGGTGGAGCTACTCCCAACATGACCATAAAACCAGCATCTTCTTCATCCTCCTGTATCTCCAGTAGGAGTATGTTGAGGGTATCGATGCATATGTGACAAATGAGGAAAAAATGTTGTAGTCCTCATTCTGTCTTGGAGGTTTGAAATCTTGCTCAGGTGCCCCCTCTAATTTGATGGGGTCACCTTCCTCCATTTGTACATAATATTCTTCTTTCTCCTCCTCAGCAGACAGATAGGGTGGAGCCTGACCCTGGGGAGGGGGTCTGGCAGGTATCTTATTAACATTTCCCATGGCCTGGATTGCCAGGAAAAATTGCCACATTTTTGATACGTGCTCTGATAGGGCATTTTATTTGTACCATCTACCTGCTCTTTGCTTCTTTCAGGAGGAGTGGCAGTGACATTATTTTCTTTAAATTTCTTTTTGGCAGACAGTTTCCAGTGTCTGCACTGAGGATATTTTATTTATACTTTTGCCATCACTAGATTCAGGGTTCCCCCTTTTGGACACGCTGATGTATGAACCATCCTTACCAAGCCTATCTGATGGCTGTGCAGCTTTATCTTTCTCTTGCTGTCTTTAACATTATCTGCTGCTGAACATGAGGTGATGCACCCTTCAGATGCCTGCTTTCCACCATCATTGGGAACTCCCTCAGAGCCCTGTTTTTATTATTTTTATGTAACACAGAGGCAGACTGAGAAGGCATGCTTCTTTTTAACATTTTTAACCTTTTAATGAGGTTTTTGGACAAACAATATGACAGAACTTACAATTTATAAAGTCCTGTTGTGGACCTAGAAACTTTAAACAAAGCTCGTAGCAGTCAGCTCTTGCCAAGAGCAGGAAACAATTATTATTATTATTTTTTTTTTTTACTTTACTTGCAGTTTATGCCTTCTCTCACCACCTCCGCTCTTTCCCTCGGGGACACCCTAGATCACCCACGGGGACTTCACTGGATATTCTGGGAGTGCTACAACAGACCTAGCCCCCATCACACCTCGGATAACCCCCAGGTGGGGTAGGAGGGAGACCACCCTCATCTCACCCACAACCATCGTCCAAAGTCGGGTGGTCCTGATCGAGCATCTCATATGATTCCGGTCATGTCCCACGTGGGTGCCGGGGGCCCGTCTCTAGGAGCAGATGTGGGGTGTTTTCTGCTTTTACTGGTCCTCCCTTCCCCTCCCCTGTAGACGACAGTGCACTGGGAGGTCCAGGAGATCAGGCATGTCAAGATGTACCTCTGCTTGGACCTCGGCTGGTGTCTACCCCTTCCCTGTTTTCTGCGGTTCTGATCTGCACCTCCACCTGTGGTCACCCAGGTGGCAGTATGACAGCAGGATCTGCAGCCCACCCTCCCTGGAGAAGGAGAGCAGCCCATCGGGTGCTCAGTCCTTCTCCCACTGGCTAGCCCACCAGCAACTGGGCTTACTAGCAAACCCTGGTCGCTGGTGTTGCAAGCAGTAGCTCTGCTGCTGCGTCTCTCTGACATACCAATTGGAGAACCTTAAAATTATAAAACAATTCCCCCAAAATACTGCAGTACAAGGGACAGATAATAAAAATGGCTCTTGTAGTGTAAAAATAAAATGTGCCAAAGGTCAAATAATGGCTTCTGTAAGAGGAACCAATTAATTAAGGTGACAGGGCACAGACAAACAGAAAGTGAATGTGCTCCATTTTCTGTAACTTGTACAAATGGTTAGTTAGCTACCCACTGTTTTTATTTCTTTAACTATTTGGGCTAAGGAAGGTCTCTGGTTCCTAAGTATCAAATTGGAATAGGAGAGACCATAATTAATGAAAAAACTCTAACTAATGCAGAGTAATCGAAAAACAAACTACAATACACTTTCTAAGCAAATTACAAATAACAAAAACTGACTGGAGAACCAACTGTTACTGGATTTCCCTATGGGGCTACTGCTTTCTTGAGGCAGAGAAACAGATCTGAGCAACAGTCTGAGTACAGTGTGGGGCAGAGTTTGAACCAACATTTCAAATTTGAAAATTTACATAAGTTCTAATGTCCAGGATATCACTCTCAACTGACATGACTGCATAAAGTGTAAACATTCAAGTGAAGAATTCCTGGGGTTAGAATTATCTCAAGAATTGGGGACCTCAAACTGCTTCCCTTTATAATCCTACTGGTGCCCAGAGCTAGCGTGGGAAACAAGCAGAAAATCAGGGAGGTTAATGAATGGCTCAGAGCATGGTGTGTGGCTTGGGGGTATGGGTTGGTGGGGGACTGGGGTGCAACTTGGGAGGACAAGAGGCTGTATGCTAGGGATAGGCACCACTTAAATATGGGTGGGTTGGAGGTTTTGAGACTAAAACTGACCAAGTTTATCGAAGCTAGGTGGGGTTTCAACTTGTGAGTGGGGAGGGCTGGGACTTGAGACTGCTGCTGGCAGGCACATCAAGGGAGGACTTGGCCTCCTCCCCCCAGCAGGGAGGAGAAGGGGGGCTTAATGGGGGCACCCAACAGTGTGCAAGGAAGCGGGAGTTTGCAGTTACTTGGGATCTCGGGTTGAGGGATGGGCGAGGCAAAGGGCAGGGATAGAGGGCGTCCTGATCAACACCAGAAGCATGGGAAACAAGATGCCTGAGCTTCAGGCAATGCTTACTGAAGGGGATGTGGATGTAGCGGCAGTCACTGAAACTTGGGCCACCCTCAGCATGACTGGGACCTCAACCTGATGGGGTACACTGTGTTCAGGAAGGACAGGGCTGTGGGCAGGGGTGGGGTGGCACCTTCAGGAACGACATTGATATATGCAGGGTGGAGGAGGCAAAGGGTAACGAGGTGTTATGAGTTTCCCTGCAGGCACCCGGGGGTAAGAGGGTCAAACTGGGGGTGGTTTATAGGCTGCCCATGCAGGCTGAGAAACTCGAGGAGGGCCTGGTGGCAAATCTAAGTGTGCACTGTGGTCAAGGGGAGGGTAGAACTGTGTTGCTGGGTGACCTTAACATGCCAGGTGTTGACTGGGGCACTATGGCATCTTCATGGACTAGGGAGCAGTGCTTGCTGGATGTCTTTCAGGATGCATTCCTATCCCAACTGGTGGCTGACCCGATGAGGATGGTCATCCTGGATGTAGTGCTGTTGGGTTGCAATCTGGTTAGGAACTTAGTTGTAGGGGACCCACTGGTGGGGAGCGATCATGCATGATTTGGTTTTCCTAGACCTGGGGGAGGAAAACCACACTAAATAATTGGTGGTTGACTTTAGGAAGCAGACTTTAACAGTATGGAGGCATCCTCAAGAGGCATTTGAGGATCAGACCAGAAATGGACACAGACAGAAGGTATAGAAATTATTAAAGGAGGGCTTCTGGAAGCTACCAAGCCCTGCACAAAGGTCCAATGCAAGTCTGGTAGGGTCAGAAAGCTGAGCTGGTGGACCAGGGAGGTCCAGGAGGTGGTGAGGAGAAAGAACTGCATGTAGATATAAGCGCCAGGAGGGGAAGTGGACGGGGGAGTATGGGATTTCCAAAAAGGTAACCAGGGTTGTGAGATCAGCCAAGGTGAGGACAGAACAGAGGTTGGCACAGAAATGGGGAAAAAGGGTTCTTTAGGTATATCCGGGAAAGGAGGAAAGTAGAAGGGCAGATTAGCAGACTGAGTTCAGGGAGTGGGTGGGCCAAGGAGGCCAGGGAGCAGGGGGAGGTACTTAATGACAACTTTGCCTCAGTCTTCACAAGAGACTATGGAGGGACAACACCATATTGGGGGGAAGCGGGCTATAAATGAGGAAGGGGGGGTCTCTCTGATGTTGAAATTCCTGTTGGGAGGGTGAGGGAGGCCCTTAAATCCCTGAGAATGGACAAAGCACGGGTCCAGATGGCCTTCATTCCAGGGTGCTGAACAAGATGGCAGATGCCCTTGCTGCACCTCTGGTGGCTCTTTTTAACTCCTCCCTTCAGATGGGTTGGGTGCCTCAGGATTGGAGGATGGCTCATGTCATGCCTATCCACATATAAGCCCCCCAATTTGGGCTTACCTGCATGGGCTCTGGCCCCGACCTGGTGCTTCTGCTACAAGGGTCCCGGGTGGTATCCGAACTCTTGGAGCCTCCGTGGCCTGCAGTTTCAGCCGCCGCTGCCGCTGCTGTCCCTGGGCCCAGTAGGAGTTCTGTACAAAGGGCCGAGGACTGGTACAGGTCTTCCATGTCTGTGGGCACTGAAACTGCAAAAGGCAGGGGGAAAACAACATAACTTATGGTCCCGTGTTCTGGGGAGCCAGGACCAAAAAGTAGACAAGCAAAATGGTGGACGACTTCCCCAGTGCATGCACAACCATCAGAGGGAAAGTTTAAAGGAGTGGCGCTCCTGTTTCTGTTCGACCATATGGCCATTAGGGAACAATTATATCCCCGACTCAGAGATAAGCAGAGGAGCCACCGGGGGTAGACACAGGGAGTGACCTGAAAGCCTCTGGTCATGAAAGGGCATGGATGTAGCCCTGTTAGAGGGCTAAATAAAACAAGTTTGGGCCAGATTACAACAGAGCCCTAAAGAGAGCTAAAATGGCAGTCCCATATAAAACTACAAAATGGGGCTGTTGGGTAAAAAGAAATATAGAGACAGCCCTCATATGACCTGGGGAGTGCAGCCAATCAGAGGGAGGCTGCTCAGGGGCTAGAAAACTAGATTTCTGGTGCCAAAGGGGAGGTGGCTGTGAGAGGAGAGACTGTCCTCATTCATCTAATCTACCTGACTGTGTAAACCCTGGCTACATCCAATAATAAGCTGAGTGCAGGAAGAACAGTTGCTGTTTTGTGAGACTGAAGCAGAATAAATAGGAAAAAGTGTTCTACTGCAGTCCAAACAGTTGGATAGCTGTTTGAACTGGAAAAAGAGATGGGCTGCGGACTTTGAACGAACCCCTGCTCCACACGGTGCAGAAATTGGTTGGGAAAATGGACATTCAGCCAGGGAAGAGTCTGTAAGTGTTGAGATTAGTTGCTGGGACAGGATCCAGCACTGCTGGTGGAAGCATCCTTAGAGAGAGGGGCTGTAAGATGGAGACTGTGAAGCCCCACTGCCCCGCGCTGGTCCCAACGGTGGTAGGCATGCAGCATAAGGGTTTGAGGAACATAAGCAATCTTGGTTCCTCGGACTGAAGATGATGATGCACCAGGTTGAAGGATGGAACAGGCCTGCCTGTGTGAAGTCTGTATATAAAGGCCCATAGGCAAAGTTGGCAAGGCCGTGCAGGCGAAGATCATCATCCCTCAGTTGTCAAGTTCTGGTTTCCTCACCAGTGGTGCATCACCAACGAGAACCTCCATGGTACTGCGGCAACGATCTGGCTGTGAACCCCAGTGTGGACTGCAACTGTGAGTACCCTGAGCTACAGCTCTGGGGAATCTTTTAGTTAGCTAGTCAGTTAGGATTCTGGGGCAAATCCTGTACAGTGACTTAGAGACATACAAGTTGGCAAGTCTAGGATTATAAGTCCGGTGTGTTTTATGTTCAACAGGGCCCGATGAAAGACCCCAGGCCTGCATCACTAGCGGTGAGGTGCCACTGCATGGACAAACTGGGCGCACTCAGGGTGGTGAGAGAGGGTGCTATGAGGAAAGTTACTGACTGACTAGAGTGAATTGTGGTTGACATTCTCCTCTTTATTCCCCAATAAATAAGGTTACTGTTAGCATTTTATTCACTGTCACTGTATTATTGAATGAGGGTTGCTGGGGGTTTGGGGCTATTGTGTGGGAACTGTTATTTGTGTGGGAAAGTATTATTGGGGCAGCGCACTTTTCCTGGGGAGTGGTAACCTGTTCTTTATCCACAGGAGTCCCTTGCCATTATTCCAGATGGAGGCACCGTGCCACATTAGCTACCACTGCTGAACCCAGGCCGGCTCCCTCGGAGGTGAGTGCTGAACTATCCTGAGGGCCCCAGAGCAGCTAAGGTGAGTCAAAGGGCTGTTACACACAAAAGCAGCTCACAAGAGGAGCCAGGTAACTACAGGCCTGTCAGTTTGACATCGGCGGTAGGCAAGATGATGGAGGCCATCTTGAAGGAGAGGCTGGAGGTGTTTCTGGGGACAGAGGGCCACCTGGATGATCACCAACATGGCATTATGCTGGGCAGATCATGTCAGACTAACCGTGTGGAATTCTGTGATTGGGTGACAAAGGCATTGGACCAGGGAAGGCCAATGGATGTCCTCTTTCTGGACTTCAGCAAAACATTTGACTCAATGTCACATCCAAGGCTGCTGGACAAGCTGGGGGGAATGGGGCAGTGGAAAGGATTGTGATGTGGATAGGGAACTGGCTAACTGGGTGGTTTCAGAGGGGGGTTGGGGGAGGTATCATCTCCTAGGAGGGTCATTAGCAAGGTCCCATAAAGGTCAGTGTTGGGCCCATTACTGTTTAATGTTTACATCTCAGACATCAGGTGAGGTAACAGGAGTGAGATGAGCCTTTTGCTGATGAATCAAACCTGGGGCAGTGGTGGATGGGGAGGAGGGTAGAAGAGCCCTACAGGGGACCTGGAGACTTTGGAGAGGTGGTCATGCACTTGGAAACTGAGGTTCAATGCCAAGAAGTGCAGTGTGTTCTCCACTTGGGGATTAGGAACCCTGTTCATGTGTACTTTTTGGGTGGGGAGAAACTGCAGGTTTCAGGGGGGGGGGGAGATCTCGGAGTGGTTATGGATGCCAGAATGAATAGCTCTGAGCAGTGTAGGAGGGCTGTGGAAAAAGCAAATAAAATGTTCGGATGCATTTCCAGGGGGATAACATTGAGGAATCAGGAGGTGCTTCTCCCTCTGTATAACTGCCTGGTTAGATCACACCTGGAGTATTGCGTGCAGTTCTGGTGCTTGTACTTGAAAAAGGACATTGCACTTCTGGAGAGGGTCCAGAGGAGGGCGACCAGGATGATGCAGGGTCTAGGGGAAGATCCTATGAGGAAAGAATTGAAGAGCTAAACCTGTACTCCCTGGAGGAGAGGAGGGATAGAGGGGATATAATCGACGTCTTTAAATATCTAACGGTAGTGAATGGGGTCAGCTTTAATAGGGTATTCCAGCTGAGGGAGGAGGGAGCCACCAGGTGGCATTCCTTGAGGCTAGTTGGTGGGAGGCTCAGGGGGGGAGACTAGGAGACACTACTTTACTGAGAGGGTGATGAACCCATGGAACGCATTGCCTGCAGAACTGGTGGCTGTTGGATACAGTGGAGGCATTCAAGAGGGCTGGGACAGGTACAGGGAACTGGGGAATGCCAGATCTGGAGGTGAAACCTGATGGGGAATGAGGTCCGGGGATTTATGAGGGGAGGGGAGGGAGGGCAGCACCGTGCCAGGACCAGGTGCTGATTTTGAGCAGACTTGATAGACCTTTGGGCCAACTCTGCTGGTATCTTAGTATGTTAGTATAATAAGGGAGCTTTAAAATGGGAAGCCGCAATCTCAGATTCCACCCAGCCCACGTAAATAATCTAAGTGCGGAGTCTAGGTATAGGAAAAAGGACATCGGGAGCCTGTAAGGAATTACTAGAAACAGGTAGGGGAAACAAACAAATTATTACTGTGTTAACTCTGCCAGTGATTGACATATCTTCTTCAACTTTGGCCAGCAAAGGGAGTAATTTAACTTGTATATGTCATTAAAGACCAAAGATAACTTCAGTGCCAGTTATGTGACAAATTTCAGAGGGGCAGAAGGGAATGAATAACATGATTCATACCAGCCTATGAAGCAGGTGGCAGATATGATTGAGCAAGAGTCTGCTCTGACCTTGACCACGTTACTACGTGAGGTCATCCATGCTCTCAACTCTCCACTGATAGGACATTATTTCTGACATTCACAGAGCCACTGCATTTATGATTAGTGGAGCAAGAACCTTGTACTCAAGGGAACTTCTTTTGGTCTGATTTTGTGCGACATTCTGGCTCTCTGGCGAGTTTATAAAAAAAAACAATCATAGTATTTTTTCGGCTAAGAATAAAGTAGAACTGGGACTCTGAATTATTCCTGGAAAGTGGACAGTTTCAAGAAAAAATGTCAATATATTAAACTTGACATTTCTCATCACAAAGAGTCTGATGAAACAGACAATGTCCTTTACTCACACATTAGTGGTTCACAAGAGACTATACAATATATAGAAGTCATTAAAATATAACTCCTGGGAACTTGTATGTATTAATTAGTAATTCAACCCATGGAACTAGCACAACGGAAAATAATAACTGCAGATATGAACATTTCAGTTTTTTTCAGCCAGTATAAGTTTGTATCAAACAAGCCTGACACAATTTAGAAAACTTGGAAAATGAAAGTTTCAGACACACGAGGTTATGTTTCATATATTTTCTGTAATTCATTCCCTTTCATGTTTGCTTGTATGCACAGTGCAAACTGAACATCTTGTATCTGTACAGGAGAGTAGGGGTGCAGAGGCATGTCACTGTAGCATTCAACACAGCTTAGGTTGCAGGAGGCTCACCAGTGACAGCCCAGCGAGGAACAGGTAGATAATGACTGTTCCATCTTGCTGAAGGGTAGAGTTTGTGTAGTTGAAAGGAGGCAGCAGCACCTATCAGAGTGAAGCTGCATCCTTTCATCTACAAGACGCCACCCAGAAGCCAGATGAGTGGGGTCACAATCAGCCTAGTGCTTGTTTCCCTCCCAACCCAATTGCTTCCCTCTACTCCATTTGTAGAAAAACAATCCTACCCTCTGTTATTAGCCCGCCCACCTCCTAATTACTTCCCCCAGTGCTCCCTCAGTACCAACAACAATCCTACCCTGTGCTGTTAGCCCTCCTACCTTCCAGTCACTTCCCCCTGTTCCGGAACAAAACAATCTTACCCTGTGTTGTTAGCCCACCCACCTCATAATTACTTCCCTGGTTCCTGGTCTGGAACAAAATAATCCCACCCTCTGCCGTTAGCCTGCCCACCTCCCAATTGCTTCCCCCAGTGTCTGGTCCCTGAAAACACAATCCCACCCTCTGCTGTTAGCCTGCCCACATCCCAACTGCTCCCCCCATGTCTAGTCCCTGAAAAAACAATCCCACCCTCTACTGTTAGCCTGCCCACTTCCCAATTGCTTCCCCTGGGTGTCTGGTCCCTGAAAAAAAACACCCTCTGCTGTTAGCCCACCCACCTCCCAACTTCTTCCACTAGCGCCTGGTCCCTGAAAACAATCTCACCCTCTGCTGTTAGCCCACTCACCTCCCAATTGCTTCCCGCTAGTGTCCTTTCCTGAAAACAAAAATTACACCCTCTGCTGTGGCCCACCCACCTCCTGAATGTTCCCCAGTGTCCCATTTCCTGGCTACAGCTCAAAAGCAGAAAATGACCTAGTGATTACATCTGCTCCCCAATCCTTTGCCCCAACCCCTTCTCTTTTCTCTTTTTTTTTTATTTAATATGCTTTATTTATTTTGTTCAAAATAAAACAAAACAAAACATGAGATACAGATCCTGCAACAGACAAAGAACCATAGAAACCGAGCTTCTAATACAGCAAAGTGGTTGCAGGAGCTAAATTGTTCAGTGGATATATATACAGACAATTATACATATAATAGACTAAACTCCTCCCCCCATCCCTCCCAATCCTACCACCCCCAATTCCAATAACCCCCAACACTCCCACCCACCCAGAGCCATGGATACCAGGATATGGTGTACAATTCACATATAACAAGTAACTGCACTCAACCCTAATGAGGTGATGGGAAAACAAGCATACCAGCAGCTGGGGTTAAACTTAAGTATACTCGAGGTCTCGTGTGACACTGCATTTACACATCAACCTTTCTTAGTACAAGGACCTACAATTATCAGCAGTGCTAGTGGTCAGTTCCCAGAGCGGCTAGGTGATATGATGTCTGGATACTCCCTTAAGGAGGGATTAGAGACCAGAAGGTATGTAGCCTCCCATCTGACTTGATACAGGGAAAGTTTGCCGTGGAGGCTGGCAATCGCCTTTTCAATTCTGAGGTTATGGAAGAACTCGTTCACCCACTCAGAGTAATAAATAATGTCTTGGTCTTTCCAATGACAGAGAACAAGTTTTTTGACTGATAGGGATATAATGGTCATGTGAAACTGCCTTTTCCTAACTGGGATATTACTATAATCTCCAATTATACAAATTTGAGGTGTGAATAGTTCTTGTAAACCCAGTAGCTGGTCAGCTTTTGCCTGGATAAGGCGCCAGAGGGGAGCCACTTTGGGGCACTCCCAGAATATGTGAAGTAGTGACCCTGGTTCCTGGCCGCATCTAAAGCAGGCCTGGGTCGGGAGTCTGTCCATCCTAGACATTTTAACAGGGGTGTAATAAATATCGTGCAAAATGTGGAATTGTGTCAGCCTTAGGAGGTCATTAGCAGTATATAAATAGATTCCCCGCCAGACCTTTTCCCAAGAGATATTATCATTGGAGAAAGTGAGGGCCCAATATCGAGAGTAACCAGAGTCTTCTGGGTTAAGTGTCCCAGATAGGGCCGAAACCAGGCGAGACACAGCATGGGGTTGTTTGGTACATGCAAGAAGCTCCTTAAGAGGAGTTGCTGGATGACCAGTCCAAGTGCCATACCATACCATTTTATTAGCATGTGTCTGATTTGGAACACGAAAAAAAGAGTATTTACTGGGTAATTGGAAATATGCTAACAAATCTGGCATATTGCCTAAGCTGCCATTGACCACTAAGTCACTAACTAGGGCCTGCAAAGTTGCACACATTTTTGGAGCCGAAATCACCTGGTCTCCCAGCCTAAAGTTGGGGTTACCAAACACCGGTTGTGACAAGTCTTGTTTGTTATTATATCACATGGATTTGCATAGCTGCATGTGAACCTTTATTGATGTATGAATAGCTGAGCCATGTAGGGAGCGTGGCAGTCTACCAGGGGTTGTAAACAGAAAACTGGAGGGGGGTGATATCTGAGGTGGTTAGCATGTGTTGCTCAACTAGTAACCAAAGGGGAATATATGGGAGGGCCCCATCTCTTGAGACATGACAGTCCAATGCATATATTTGGTTATATGACTGGCCACTTAATAGTGATAGAAGATGGGAAGTTTAAGACCCCCTAAATTATATGGTGCACTTAAATGATTGTATGATCTCCATGGAGGTTTACACTGCCATAGAAATTGGGAGACTATACTATGTAACCGACAGAACCAAGTCAAGGGAAGGTGGACGTTCAACATGTTCAGCAGATAGAACACTCTTGGTAGGACATTCATTTTAACCACGCTAGCTCTTGCTTGGGAGGGACATAGGAGCCCATCTGTTTAAATCTTGCTTAATATTCAAAATGAGGTTGTCTAGGTTAAGTTTTTTCATTAGTGTTGCAGAGGTGGACAGTGTTATCCCTAAGTATTTGAGGCGGGTATTCCAAGTCATAGAAAGTGGGGCAATCTTGTTTTTGGAGAAAAGAGGGTTAAGGGGCATCACTTCTGTTTTGTTAAGATTAAGTTTGTAATTAGAAACCATACTGAACTTTTGAATGATCTGTAGGGCAGCCTGAATGGAATTATAAGGGTCAGTGACATGAAGGAGTATGTCATCTGCATAGACGGACATTTTTAAGTGGAATGGCCCTATTACAATGCCTTGGAGGAATGGGGAGGTGTTCAACTGACATAGCAGAGGTTCTAAATATAAATTAAATAACAGGGGGTGATAGAGGACAGCCTTGTCGGGCGCCGGAGTTTAGGGGAAAAGGAGATGAGACAACTCTGTTGCAGTATACTTTTGCGGTGGGGCAGGAGTATACTGTAGGAATTAATCCAGGATGTAAAAATGGGTGGAAAACTAAACTTAGACAAGGTGCTAAAAAGGAAAGGCCAGCTGACCCTGTCGAACGCTTTCTCTGCATCCAGGGAGACAAGGGCCATAGGTTGATCCGCCTCCCTGGATTACGGGGGAATATGTGAGCAAGCTTGCGAATGTGGTCTGATGAGGATCTACCCCAACCCCTTCTCAGCAGCCACCCACTCCTCACTTATCCATTCAGTCCATCAACAGTACATTCTGTTACTCCAGAGCCTGATTTGGAAGTGCCAGAAACAAGGCAAGTTTTGTCAAGTAAGCAATACTACACAACAGGGCATGTGGTTACCATGTAACTACCACACACCCCCCCCGGTTGAAGGCACGAGGCATCAGCTGAGTGCCTTCAGCGGGGGGGTAGGGTGGTAATTACACAATAACCACACGTTCTGGAGTGTATTATTGCATTTATAAAATGGTCCGCCAACTGTTTAAAACTTCAACATTTTTAAAGTTGCATTCATTACTTTGCTGTCTGGTGTGTTCTACTGAAGTTGCGATGATGCAGTACACAGCCTCCATCGTGATTACTGGGCCTACTTCAAAACTGGCGGAAACTCCCAAAAAACTGATAATTCATCATGTGGGTGTTTTCACATGCTAATCTCGGAGTCACTGTTTTTTAAAGCCTCGTTGATTTAGTAAGTTGGATGGCTGATATAGTGCTGTCAGACATTACTTGCAATTGTAAGTGGAAAGCTGCACGTCCACAAGATATCAGTGTAAGGAGTTTATAGACCTGTGTGGTTAATGCTCAATTACTGTAAGGGTCTGTACAGCAATTGACCAATCAGGACGCAGGATTTTCTTTACCCATTTTATAACAGCTTTTTAATGTATTTTGAACTTTACTCATAACTGTCATATTTTAAAAAATGTTGCTAAAAATTTTCAACTTTGCTTTTTTTTACCCCATATCATGAACAAAGTAGGAGAACATTTTCAACCTCCCACAAACGTGTTTTAGCAGTTGCTCTGTAAAATCACAGTCCAAACAGGATTTTAAAAATTCCACCGGTTTTGATCATAAGGTGGAGGTAATGAAAACACTATGTTGAAAATCTGAGGTAAAAATCTCAAAAAATAAAGTTATAAAGAAAAGTAGAAATTATTCAATGTTTACTTTTAGTTTTGCTATTTTACCAGGTTTTGACCCCATATTTTCAACACAAACTTTTTGTACCCCACCTCATGACGTGTAATTCTTTAAATCCTGCCCAAAATGTCTTTTCACACATGTGCCACAAAATGACATTTTGGACAGGATTTTATAAATGAGACCTTCTCATGTTCATAAAAAGGTCTAATAAAAGGACTACACTGAACATTTGGAGTCAAAACTGAAATAAAAAATATGAGTAAATGTTGACATTTATCAACATTTACTCCTAACACTGAAATATTTTGCTGTTTGAATGCACTTTTTCAACATACCCATGTATTTTACTTTATCAATAATCATGGCAGGTGTCATTATCAAATTCTCCAACACCTGTTTTTGTGGTCATTCTACAAAACAATGTTTCAGGCTGCATTTCATAAAGACACCTGTCATGTTCATAAGCTGGGGAAATAAAAACTAAATTTTTGAAAATTCAAGGCCACAGTCTACTAAAACAATGCTATGTGTGAACATCTTCACTTCCCAATCATGACCACTTCAGTATTATAACAAGTGTTATTACTTTGTTAATTTTAGCCTTTGCAATATCAATGTCAAACACCTACATAGCAAATAAAAGCAAGCAAACGTTCGGCATTGACACATGCTTGTTCTCGATCTCAGTCTTTTTTGTGACCCTCTAAGCCTGAAAATCCCTTCTGTATTAGCCTTATTTATCCCCTTAAGTAAGGTATTTAAAGGTTTGAGTCATATCCCCTATCCCTCCTCTCCTCCAGGGAGTACATGTTCAGCTCGCCCAATCTATCACCGTAGGACTTTCCCTCCAATCCCTGCATCATCTTGGTCACCCTAGTTGCACCCCTCCAACAATTTGATGTCCTTCTTCAGGAATGAGCACCAGTACTGCATGCAGTATTCCAGGTGTGGCCTGAACCAAGATCTGTACAAGGAAAGGATCACCTCCCTATTTCTGGAGGAGATTCTCCTCGCTATACACCCCAGCATTCTGTTGGCTTTTGCTGCTGCCTTCCTGCACTGAGCCGAGTTGTTCATGCTGTCCATTATAAGCACCCCCAGATCCTTTTCCTCCATGGTGCTTTCCAGCTGCACTCCTCCCAGCTGATAGCTCCTCCCCTGGTTCCTAGCTCCAAAATGCAGTACCATACACTTCTTGGCATTGAACCTGAGCTGCCATGTTTCCGACCACTCCTGTAGTTTGGTCAGGTCCTCCTGCAGCCCCTTTCACCCTTCAATGTCATCTACCACAGCTCCCATCTTCATATCGTCAGCGAACAGACTGATCCTACTCTGGATCCTGTATGAGATCTTAGCTATGTATGTTCCAAACAGCACTGGTCCCAGTACCAATCCCTGTGGCATCCTGCTCATCACTTCCCTCGGTGATGAGAGTCCCCCACAACCACCCTCTGCTGCCTTCCATTCAGCCAGTTGATGATCCATCTAACCATCTTCGTTCCCATCCCTATGTATTCCAGCTTCTCCCCCAGCCTCCCATGTGGCACGGAATCAAAAGCCTTGCTAAAGTCCAAATACAGGACATCTACCGCATGGCCTCTGTCCAGCTCCCTGGTCACCCAGTCATAACACTCAATTAGATTTGTCTGGCAGGATCTGCCTGAGACAAACCAGTCTTGTTGGCCATCCTGGAGACCACTGTCCTCCAAAAAGGTCACTAGCCTCTCTTTTAGGATTGTCTCCATGAGCTTCCCCACAATTGATACGATGTTCACTGGTCTGTAGTTGCCTGGTTCATCCCTAGGGCCACTTTTGTGAATGGGCACCATGGGTCATCCTCCAGTCTTGTGGTATGCATCCTGTGTCCAGGAGGTACTGAACAGGTCAGGCAGTGGTCCTACCAGGATCTCCACCAGCTCCCTGAGTACCCTAGGATAAATGCCTTCCAGTCCGGTGCTCTTTCCACCCTCAGTGCCCTTAATCCTTCCAGAAACCTGTCCTCTTTAATCCCTACATCAGTCACCCTCCCCCACTACCACTCCACCCCTCCTTGGGGTATCTGCCACCCTTTCTCCTTCATGAACACATAGCAGAAGTATTCATTTAATGCCTCTGCCTGATCCACCCCTTTCCACCCCCTCTAATCTTCACTATCTGGTCCTTGTTTTCCTTCTTTCTCTAATGAATCTGAAGAAGTCCTTTTTTCCTTCCTTAATACCCTGTACCAGTCTCAAGCTCTCTTTGAAGCCTTGGCCACTCTGATGAGCCTGGTAACCTCCTGGACTTCTTTGTATACTCATCCTTGTCAACTCTCTTCCCAATGTCTTGAGTTTCCAAAATGCCTTCCTCTTGACTCTCATCCCTCCATAACCTCTTGAGTCAACCAACTGGGCTTATTTGACCTTTCCTTCTTGTCTTTGTACAAGTCCCTGTGGCCTCTGTCAGACCTTTTTAATAATATCCCATTTTGACTAGCATCCATGTCTGGTTGAATTCCGCCAGATACCTACCCAAATTTCCCCACCCTTTTAAAATCCACCACTTTAAAGTCAATCACCCTGGTCCCCGTACATCATTTCCTACCCATATTGATCGTGAACCACACTGAGTGATGGTAACTCCCAGCCAGAGGGTCCTCCACCCCCAGTTCTCTTACAGCCTCTCCATTTGAAAGTACCAGGTCCAGAGTCCTCTACAGTCTAGTTGGCTCATGTACCAACTGCACCAGGAAGCTGTCCTGAAATGCATCTAGTATGATCTGCTCCCTTGCACTCGTGGTGGCTGGAGTGCTCCACTCCACCCCAAGTAGGCTGAAGTCCCCCACAGCCACTGAGTTCCCATTCCTACAGACCCCTCTGATTTGCTCAGCTCACTCTATGCAGGTCAGCCCCTGTGCTGGTGGTCTGTATACTACCCCATCCTCAGTGTCCTGCCTTTCAAGTCCTGAAACTGCATCCATAGGGCCTCAGTTCTGCCTTCCTCCTTTATACACCTTATCCCTTCCCGTACATAGAATGCCACCCCCCTTTCCCTGTAGTCCTATCCTTCCTGAATATTCTATACCCTGGGATCATCATATCCCAGTTCTGGTTCTGGGTGGCCCATGTTTCCATGATGACTGCAATGTCCACCTTCCCCACTGCCAGGAGAGCCTGCAACTCAGCTAACTTATTACCTATGCTCCTCACATTCAGCATGACCACACTCCACCCCATTTCCTTCCTTACCTTTCCCTTGGTTTTACCCCTTCCCCCCATGCCTCTACCCAGACTCCTACCCTGTTAACATGGGGTAAGCTCATCTGGCTCCTCTCTGGGATCCCTGCCTACCTGCTGCCCACTCACCACCCCCACCTAGTTTAAACCCACTTTGCTGCTATGTACCATCTATCCCATTTTAATACTCCCTTCCCTCCCCTTCCAAGTGTAGCCTCTCCCTGTGTATAGATCATTATTGTCCTAGGTTCTGCCCCAGCCACCCAATAATCCATACCCTTGATTGACAATCCCAGCCATGTGTTGACCTCTCTAATCCTCCCTTTCCTCACTGCATTCTGCAAGACACTAGAAGCACCTCTGAGAATGCCACAGATTCCTGCTCCTCACACACAACCTTCCCAGATCCTCAAACCTCTCCCTCACAACTTCCACTTTCTCCCCCACCAGGTCATTCATACCCAAAGGCACCACAAGATGCAGTTTCCTCCTACCCCTCCTTCGCACTTCAGAATTGATTGCCCCCTGCTGTTAACCCAAGTTGGACTCTACCCATATATGACTATGCCTTTCCCTTACTGCCCCATCATATCCCTTTAGTATGGAATCCCTCAGCACTCGTATCCCCCTCATTAGTTCTCATTCTCACTTCACCCTATTACAAAAGGTATCTATCTCTAGAGGCCACCACATTTGTAGCTCTGTTATTCCCTGTACGGCTCCCTCCCCCCACCCCTGACCTGTCCTCCCCTTCCTTTCCTGTTCCATCTCTTTCCTCCACATCCCTTCCAACCTCCTGGACCCCCTTCTGCCCTTCCTGTCCTTCCTACCAGCATTGCTCCTCTCCCCTTCCCTCCGCTCCCTTCGACCATCCCTCCAACTGTGCTTCTCCCCTCCTTTACACATCTCCCTCCTCCGACTGACTACTGTTCCTTATGCATTCCCCTCCCTGTCCCTCTCCTGCCCCTGCCTGGAGATCCTCTCCCTCCCCTCCTCCACCAATATTTCCAGCACCTCACCTGATAGGACCTACCCCCTTTTCAATTGTTCTGTGCCTTCCTTCATGCTTGCCTCTGTGTCTTCCCCGTGTGCTCTTCAACTCCCTTTTCCTGCTCTTCTCCCCCATTTAGCACTTTTAGTGGGCAAATCTATTCTCTGTTCTAAGCCCACTGCCTGTACCCTCTGGTCTAAAGTCCTCCCTTGCTTCCTCCTCCTTGTTCTCTGTGCAGGCTTTGTACCTTTAAACTGTATCAGCCACCACTCCCCCAGGATTCTCTTGTGCCCATTGCTGCCCTTATCTTGGATTCCTGTATCTCTTCTGGTGCTTCCCCCACCCCTTGCATTTATGCTCCCCAACTTTCCTCTCATGAAAGTCAAATCAGCCTTGACCCTTTCCCCACCGAGACCTCTCAATCCCCACACAAAGGTACAAGGCCAAACTGCAGCTTCCTCGCTGAGTTCCACACCTGAGTGAATCTCACACAGTAACAGCTCCAAAAATTCAGACAGCGCAGATTAAATATCACAGCCCAGAATTTCACTCAGTAACAGCTGTAACTGATTCAAATCCCCACCACCTCATCCCCTCACAGCACAAACAATTCCAATATCAAAATTAAACAGAAAAGGCCGCCCGGTGGTGCTGAGGGTTGAGGCGCTGGACACCGCACCTCGTGCCACGCTGGTGACCCAAGTTCAGGAGCGAGCTCGGGAGCTGGAGGTTGGCAGGGGAAGGGTAGAAGATTGAGCACCCTTGGGCGGCTCTCCTCTCTGGGCAGGTGGGTGAGGGATAGACTGGCACACCAGTGTCTCCCGGTGGAGATCAGGAGTGCTGCAGTGTGCGGGCTGCACATTACAGCGTGGCTGACGTTGGCAGGGTTGCTGTGTGCCATTACATCAGACGTGCCCACACATGGGGGCCAAAAAAAGAGGAAAAACCCAGTTTGAAGAACAGGTGATGACACCTGTCCCCCATGCCCTCTGCCAGGTTCACCCAGACTGGCCTTCCAGTTCCTCCTACCCTGCCTTTGCCCGCAGCCAGAGACTGCCTTGTAAAAGTGCCCATGAGGAGAAGGGCGACCCACCCTGGATGGGTTAAACCGGGGGTGCTGGCAGTGGGGGAGTGGAGGAGAGAGGAGGTACAGCTGTGGGAGCCTCAGGCAGGCAGGACAAGGACATGGCTGCCTGAGAGAAGGTTCCTCGGGCCACGACCGGAGTGAAAGAAAGTCGACAAAAAAAAATTAAACAGAAAAAAAGAAATAACCCAGCACTTCCCTGACAGCTCTATTGCCTCTGCTGCTCTCCCAGTGAAACTGATAGCCAAGATGAAGCCTGCTATTTACCCCTCCCCCTCTCACAAGGCCAAACTACAGCTTCCTGAGTTCCACACCTGAGTGAATCTCACACACTAATGGCTCCAAACATTCAAACAGCACAGATTAAATATCACAGCCCAGAATTTCACTCAGTAACAGCTGTAACTGATTCATATCCACACCACCTCATCCCCTCACAGCACAGACAATTCCAATAACGAAATTATGCAGAAAAAGAGAAATAACCCAGCACTTCCCTGACAGCTCTCTTGCTTCTGCTGCTCCCCCAGATTAACAGAAAGTGAAGGGCTTGCTGCTTACTAAGGAGTGTGGGGGACTAAATCAAGTGCAGAACAGGAGTATGGGAGAGGAGGAGGGGTAGTGGGCAGTGAGTAGAGGACAGGGGACAGGAATCAGGTACAATTACAGGACTGAGATGAAAAGAGAGTGAGCATTGGAAGGAGGCAAAGTGGATAGATAAAGGGAGAGAATCCCATAGTTTGGGGAAGTGGTAGGAGAAAGCAGCTTAACCAACAGAGGATTTCTTTGTGGAGAGAGTAAGAGAACAATAGCTAGAGTTATGAAGGGTGTGTGGAGAGGGGGAGACACTTGTGTAAGGTAGGAGGGAGGGAGTCTAGCCAGTATTTAGAGATAAAGGAGGCTCAATGAATGGCTTGAAGGTATGGGAGGCAGAGGAGGAGATAGGAGCAAAGGTGGTGCGGCATGGACAATCCAAAGCAAAGCGACAGGAGTGGCAAGAGAGGATCCAGTCTGGCAAGGGTGGACTTGAAGCTGCACTGTAGACTGTATCACCATAGTCAAGATGGGAGTATCATTTTCATGACAATAGCTCGGCGAGCAGGAAGAAGAATGCAACCTTTATTCCTATATAGTGCGCTGAGTTTAGGGTGTTTTTTGTGGATGGCATCCACATGAACTGAGAAGTCAAGGTGCCAGTCAAGTCAAACCCTGAGGTACTTAAATGAGGGAACCTCATAAATTATGGCACCATCTAGGGTGTAAAAGGGGGGAGGGAGGCCAGCCTAGTGAGCTTCTGCCTAGTGCCAAAGGTCATGGAAAACATTTTCTTGGCACTGAGGACAGCTGATTTACCCAGAACCATTGCTGAAGGTTACTGAGAGTCTAGCCATAAGGTTGGGGGTGAGGAGGAGCCAGAGGCAAATAGTACAGTGTCATCTGCATACATATGAATGGATGCAGATGTGCAGCAGAGAGGTAATTCAGGAAGACTGAGAAAGGACTGGGCCAAGGATGGACCCTTGGTGGACACTAGTGCTGACAGGAGGGGGTTATAGAATCGCCAATTCTAACAGTTTGTGACTTCCTTCAAAGGTAAGAATGGAACCAATTAATTAAAGAGCCAGACAGTCCCACTGCCTTAAGCTTGTCTAGGAGAAGGAGGTGGGTTACAGTGTCAAAGGCCTTAGCCAAGTCAACAAAAATGTCGGAGGTGATCAGGCCCTATTACATGCCAGAGAGGATGGCGTCAGTAAGCCGGAGTGGGATTTCCAGAAGCTAGATATGAAGGGATGATGAAGGAGGAGAATGAATGAAGGAAGGGAGAGAGCTGAGAAAGCACGCGGTATTCTGTTCTTGGATTTTAGCTAAAGTGGGGAGAAAGGTGATAGGGCGGTAGTTGCCGAGAGAGGAGGAGTCCCCACCTTTTGAAAGAGGTATGACTGTGTCCTGTGTCCAAGAGTCGAGGACAGAGGCAATAGAGAATGAGAGGTTGAGAAGGGAGATAATTGGTGGAGCAATGGCAGGGCGGATAGATGAAGGAGCTTATGGTCAAGACCATCAGGGTTCCTACCCTTGATAGGGTTAAGAGCCAAGAGAGCCTTAAGGGAAACAGGAGGAGTGATAGGAGAGAAGGAGAAGGTTTTGTGATGGAGAGGAAGGATGGGAGGGTGGGAGGAAGAGGCACAGGAAGTGAAGAAAGAGTTGAATGCTGAGGCAAAAGAGAGGGGTTCAGAAATGGTATCACCCACCTGGAGGACTGGAGAGGAGGACTGGGTTGGGGGAGAGAAGAGGGAGCTGGATGACCTTCCAGAACTTAGAGGGTGATTAAGGTTGTTCTGGAATGAGGAGGCAAAGCATTCAGCTTGGCAAGCCTGGTTGCGCTGGAGCAGGCATTGTGCAGGGACCAGTATATGACTAAGTTAGCAGAGGAGCCAGAAGACTTATGAGTCTTCAAGCAAGATCACATGCATGGAAGCAGGCCAATAATTCAGCTGAGATCCATGGGAGGTGGGAACCAAGGACCATGGATTTTCTGAAGAGGGCATGAAGATCCCAGCTTGACAGGAATTTGGTTTTGAAATACTTGAGGGCAGAATTAATGTCACTGGCCAAAGATATGGGGGACCAGTCGGTGGCTACCAGGTCAACATGGAGAGAGGAATAGTCCAGTGACTAGATGGACTGGATCCGAAGGATTTTTGGAGGGGTTTTGGGATGGTGTATTTTGTGCATATAATAGACCATATGGTGGTCACTAAGGGCATCAGGGAGGGTGCCAGCCATCTGTGATGAGAGGCAAGAACCCGATCCAGTAAGGAGTAATTGAGAGATTTACAATTGTGCTGGACTGGGTCGGAGATCAGCTGGGTGAGTTGGCGGGACTTGATGTTTTGGCACAATTTAGTAAGTGAGGAGGAAAGCCAGTTGAGATTAAAGTCCCAAGGAAGAGTAGCTCACCAGAGGAGGCATGTGGGACATTGTGGTAAGGAGCACTGTGACTGATGAAGGACAGACCAGGCAGCAGTAGACTCCAGCTACAAAGATAGGTACAGAGAAAGGGGAAGTAGAGTTTGTGGTGAGTAGTTCATAAGCATAAGGGGGGGAGACAGAAAGTACAGGAACAAACTGGATTTTAGACGAGAGGTAAATGGCAACACCACTGCCCCTCTTAGTGCGATCCTGTCAGGCGAGAGTGTGCCCAGGGATGGCAACTGCAGTTATCATGGATCTTGATGTATAACCAAGAATCTGAGATAATCAACACATCAGGTTTATGGTTAACCATAAGTGGTTGCAGCTGATCAATCATAGGGAGGGGGCTACGGATGTTTCTATGTGCCACTCTCAGTCTTTTGGGAAGCTGAGTGGGATACAAGTGAGCCGTGCCAGGACTGGGCTCAATATCTCCAGCTACTAAAAGCAGCAGACAGACAAGGAGCCTGAAGGACAAAGAGAGGCGTTTCTGAGGCAGATGTAAGGGAGAGGAGGGGTGGGGGTGAGGCAGGAGAAAAGAAGAGATCTGATAGCAACAAGGTGGAGACAAGAGGAGGAGAGGAAGGAGCACTCAGGAAGCTGGGGGAGTGTGACAGAGAGAGAAGGCTAGAGGAGGTGAGGGTGGGTGAAGGAGAGGGGGATGGAGAAGAAGAGAGGAGGAGAAGGGTAGACAGTTGGGAGGCGGGAAGCTAGGGAAAACAGGAGGGTGAGGAGGGACAGGGTGATTAGAAACATAGAGCACTGAAGGTGAGAGCACTCAAGACATAAATAATGCTCCCATCACAGTATTTATGTGCTCAATGCAGTGATTTATTCAAGACAGAGCAGCCAGAGCTACACCTTACTCTCCAACTCTTCATTGTCAATAATGCAGCAATATCGGTGTTTTGAACTATAGTAAAACAAGTTAACGAGATAATAGATAGGGCAGGGTTACCAAAGAATAGGAACCTGAACCCACAAGAAAGAAATGCATTGAATGATTTGACAAAATACAATGACATTATTGTAAACCTGCAGATATGGAGGAAACATAGTTGTCCTTGACAGAGAACACTACACCAATATAGTAATGAAACTTCTTAATGACAGGGACAACTATGTTAGACTCCCTTTAAACCCTGTTGGAAAATTTAAAGTGGAACTGTCACAATTACTTCAAGAGGGGGTTATGGATGGAGACATCTCAGAAAAAGAATTTGACTACTTATGGAATGAACATCCTGTAACAGGTGCACAAAAATTAACAGGACCCCCTGGGAAAGCCAATAATCGCTGGGATTAATTCTGTGACAGAAAATTTGGGGACATTTGCAGAATCTTTTTTTTGCAAAAATTTTCATTTAAACTGAAGTCCTATACCAGGGACAGTTCACATGTACTGAATAAGCTATCAGGGTTTAGTGGCAGTAGAACATGACATGGATATGTATTGATGCCGAGTCCTTATATACTCGGATCAAACAATCAGATGGCATTGATGCTTGCAGATATTTCCTGAACAAGAACCAGATCCTGAAAACGTGCCTATTGTGTTCATACTAAAAGCCATGCAGTTCATTCTGACACATAATAGCTTTGAATTTGCAGGAGTTTATTTTCTCCAAGTGTGGAACTGCAATGAGTGTCTCTATGGCACCATCTTACGTGAACTTGTTTCTGGGCAGATGGGAAAATGAACTTGTTTTCAACCATAAAAGAATCCTCAGCTGCCCAGAATCAAGTTTTGGACCCGCTTTTAGATGACATTTTATGCATATGGTAGGAGGACCCACAGGAGACTCGATGCATTCATCACTTGGATGAATGCTAATGACCTAAACATGAATGTTACATGCAAATCAGATCCCGAGGTAATAGAATTTTTAGACTGAACACTGCATAAACTAAAAACTGATGGAGGAAGTACCCAGACTAAATGTTTTATGAAATCAACAGCTACAAATATGTTGTTGAGGTGAAGTGCCAGGGCAGATTTCCAACCCCCTGGCATGATTAGCTGAGCCAGTCTAAGTGTACAAGGTTTTCACCTTGACCTTCAGAGACTGACAACCTTTCCAGGAGGTCAGACAATTCTGGTAGAGTCTGGTCAGAGTAGCACACATAGCGTGGGTAAAGGGAAATCTGTTTCCTGATCTACAAGTCTTCCTGCCACTACCACTTGATCAGTTACTTAACTGAACAAAACTATTTGATCTTGATGAACAAATACTGTATGTTCATTATAGTCCATAGTACTATTGTGACCAAGACTGGTCATCATGAGGAAAATGGACCTGGACTAATTCCTCAAATATTCTTACTAGTATTTTAAAATCTCCTGTCTCATGTCTAGGGCAATTCAAAATTCTGCAATTAATTGTCTTATTGGGATCTATGTGGCACCATCCCAGAAATTTATGTATAAATTCCTGGGATCCCTCTCGCCTCCACCGACAAGGGATTGCTAGAGGTTCCCAGGGTCCATTTACAGACATCGGTGCTAGGGCCTTTGCTTTGTAGCCCCGACCCTGTGGAACTCCCTACCTCGTCAGATTAGAGACTGCCTGTCCACTGAGACATTTAAATCCTCTTCGAAGACTTATTTATTCAGGTTAGCATTTGGGGAGGATATTTAGTCATATGTATCATATGTATGCTGTCTTTTAATTCCTTGTGTTTTAACTGTTTGTTGGTTATTTTAAATTGTAAACGTGCATTGATTTAAGAAAAGCACGTTCAAAATAAAGTATGATTCGATTTGATTTGAAATTCTGGACAATTTAAATCTGCACAGTTAATTATATTAATGTAACCTTGGATGGTGATCTTAACTGTACCCAGATGCCCGATAAAGCAGAAGTCAAATTCTTGTTTAGTTCTTAATTTTGAACATTCTAAGTCAAAGGCCTTTAACTGTATTAAGTTCAGACTAGAAGCATCACCACTACATCTGAATTCATGTTCAAAAATATTTTTTACTTAATATCAAGTTAAAAAATCACACAATAATCTTAACAGTAATATGAGTAAAAAGTATATTCATTCTCTGAACAGCAGTGCAAGCAGAAAAAATATATAAATTTCCTGTTTCATGAAATAAGTTGCAGTAAAAGAATAAAAACAGAAAAAAAAATATACATAGGCCAGCCCGTCGGCGCAGCAGTTGGATTTCCACCTGCGATGCCAGCAACCCGGGTTAGGGAATGGACTCGGGTGCCTGGAGGGCTGGCCGGGGGAGAAGGCTTGAGCATCCCATGACAGCTCACCTTCTCTGGACGGAGTGGAGGGGCTGAGTGCTCTGTGATCTTGCCTGACTCCTAAGCGGAGGCTCAAGGTACAGCAAGTCCTGCTTGTAGAGGAGGGCTGGCCATGAGTGTGGTGGGACATTGGCGCCAGCGCCTTGACGCCAGGACGACACCACGTGAGAGAGAAAATGGAGGATAACAGCCTTCCAGCTCCAGGAAGATGGGACACCAGGAGTGTGCCCTCGATGTGCCACCACCCACCCAGACGCCTTGCCTGATGAGAGATAAGTGTACGGTTGTATGGGCCCACCTTGTTCCCCCACCGGGAGAGAAACCACGGCTTCATGGGGTACAAAGTTGGTCTGGGTTGGGTGATTGTAAGAGGATGACTCCCAGGTGCCCTGAAGGGTCAGAGATGAGAGGCAGTAGGAGGGGAAAAAATAGAAAAAAAATATTATGCAAGCATTATTTTTCCCAGTTCCAACTGCCTGGGTTAGAAGGCAAACTCACCCCATCAGTTTTACCAGATGTCAAGCTTTGAGGTCCTGGACTGAGGATCACAGTGTCCTCCTTCTGCTTGGTCTGAATGGACATGAATGTGAATTTCCCAATGAAGTAAGATTTCCTAGTTAGGGTATCCCTACAAAATTAGCTGTAGCTGCTTGCGCTGGAAAGACTTCTACATACTGTGTAAAATGATCAATAATTTCTAAAAAATACTTGCTGGGAGGAAGTGGCCCCACAAATTAATATACACTCTCTCCCAGGGCTTTTGAAAACGTACTTCCAGATTGGGAGTGGGAACTGGATGGGCCTGATTAAATTGTTGGCAGGTTACACAGCTATTTACATATGTTGTTACATCTGTCATCATGGAAGGCCAATTAAATTTCTGTCTTAATATTTTATAAGTTGCTTTAATGCCTGGGTGTACATGCCCCGGTGCCTGTATGGGCTAAATGAATCCATTCTTGCCTGCAGGAATTGTCATTTACCAAATAAGTATTTCTTGTTGTTTTCTCAATTAGACCTTCAGACTCCCATTTCTGCAATTCTTGAAAGGCCTTCCTGTCCAGGAGGTGGCCAACCTTCTGGTCAGTCAGACGCACCTCCATCATGGTTTAGCTGGTGGAGAGGGCAGTGGCATGGTGCATGCTAGCTTTGCCATGTGGTCCACTGCGGTGTTACCAAAATAATGCTTGGAAGATATTCCTTCTCGCCATGCCCTTGAACATGGGAAATCTCGGCTTTGGGTCTGAGGTCACCCGCTTGCAAAATCTTTATTTATTTATTTATTTAGTTTTGCTCACTGGTAAGTACACTAGACAAGTTTTATGCCTATTTTCAGGAACGACCCGGTTTGTCCCAGTCTGAAGTGAATGTATCAGGCTGTTGAGGACACAAATTGCAGGTATGCACTATGTGGCTGCTGTCAATAAAAATAATGTTTGGCTTGTGTTTTAATGCTTCTTTAATGCCAAAACTTGGCATGCTGGGCAGATTTTGCCCGAATTAGTATTACTTCTCAACTGATAATAGAGTAATCTGCCTGTTGTGTCTTGTGGCCTATAATTATACCTGTTCCTGATTTTCTTTTACCATGTATATGCTGAACACTTCCATTAGAATATGCAGTAATGCTGTCATTTGGTATGTCTGCCCAGGAGATGTATTTTAAATTTGGGGGGGCTGCCTTTGTCATCAGTGTGATAAGCATAGTGTTCCTTGCCTATAACAAAGGTTATTTTTTCAGCATTTAATAATGCACTGAGGTGCAAGGTTTGAGCCTTGTTTGGGGCTAGTGCTGGATTTTTAACCAGGGCTAGGGTGCCTGGATCTTTGATATGTACTGAGATTTTTGGTACCTGCCATAAGTGTTGTGCTCACTTAGATATTTGATGAAGGGCTAGTAATGGTTTGATGGGTTCTGAAAAGTGTACTTCTGTGTCTGAAAATGACACTGTGTAGTAAGAGATTAAGGACATTACACTCTAGAGAGGATCCAAAGGAAGGCAACCAAAATGATCAGGGGCCTGGGAGAGGACCTATAAGGAGCTAAATACATACACCCTGGAGGAGAGGAGGACAGTGGGACACAATAGAGGTCTTTACGTACATGAAAGGATCAATAAAGGAGGCCCAGTCAGGGTGCTCCAAAGGAAGGAGGGTGGGGCAACAAGAGGTCATGGGTGTAAACTGGAAGGGGGCAGGCTCAGAGAGGAGAAGGAGATGTTATTTCACTGAAAGGGTGGTGGAGCCATGGAATGCACTGCCCAGGGATCTGGTAGAGATGGAGACTGTGGACGGGTTTAAGAGGGGATGGGACAGGTACAGGGGGAGGGTAAATCTGACCAGGCCCAATACAGGTGGAACATCTGGGACTGGGGACAGTATAACCCAAGGGGAAGGGGGGAGACACCAAAATCTGCCCAGAGTGCGGGTGCTGAAAATCGAGCAGACTCGAGAGACCATTCAGCCTATTCTGCTGGCATTTTAGTATGTTAGTAAGTTACTCTGTTGTTGCAAATCGGCAGAATAATTTTCATGATTGGGATCAATAAGGATGTCTGTGGGCAGGGATAGGTTGATTGGTGTCAATTTGTAATGTTGCAGCACTGCCTGCTGTAATCTCTGCAGAGGTTCCTCTTTTTCTTTGTCCCATTTAAAATGACTTAGTGATTGATATAGTGACTTTGTCATAACAACATAGTTTGGGATGTGACTTCTTGCAAAGTTACATAATCGAAGTATACACTATAGTTTTTTGGTTTGAGGTACTTTAATATTTTTCACTTTTTCTAAATAATCATCAGTGAGGCATATTTTTTGGTGTATTACTTTGCCAAGATAATTTACTTTGTGCAGGCCTATCTGTCTCTTGTCCCAATTAATTTTGGAGCCCTTTTCATAAAGTTTATTTGATACCTGTTACAGGGTGGCAAAGTGTTCATCTAGGGTATCATGACTAAAATAGATATTGTCTACGTAAACTCATATTGGGAATGTCTTCTAAATCATTGGTTATAACAGACTGGAATACATTTGGGGAATTTTTATATCCTTTGGGAGGCAAGTGAAACAGTACTGTCTGTAATTACAGTTAATACTGTTTTAAATTTGTCTTTGGGGTGTAAGGGTATGGAAAAGACTCCATTGGACACATCAAGAACAGTTTTGCAAGTTTTTATTGGGAGCGACACCCACTGCTGTAACATGTCTATTGTCACATGCGTAGTCTCTGGTGTGTTTATTTAATTGGTTGTAATTTACTATTGGTTAAATGGAGCCATCTTTTTGGGGCACTGGCGAATTAGTGGAGGAGGTACATTGCCTAATGATATTGTCTTTTGAAAGTGTTTGAATGGTTTTCATTAAAGGGGCACTGTCAGATTCGCCCCTTTGTTTTATGAGTAAAATGAGCAGTGTGCCTCTTGGCACCCATCTATCGTAAATGCACCCCAGAAAGCCCTACATGTGCAAATTTACAGCCTTTTGGCCGATTTTGTGAAAAAATATGTTTACACTCGGGTCAACATAAACTCACCGCGTCCCGGAAGCACAACGTGGTCGAGAACGCGCCTCTGGCACAAGCGCTGTCCAAAACAGTCTTTTTTTGAGAACGAACCCGAGACAGAATAATAACCCTGCTCCTCGTGTAGAAATACGTCATTGCTGGTATCTCCGTTGAAAAACTGAGTGCTCTACAGTGCACAGTTTTTAATTTCTCATAGTTGCTGAAATCATGCACATGCACTTCAGAGGTAGGAACCGAGATCCCGCGCATGCGCAAGAGCACACTTCTGAAGCACAGGTGCGAGATTCCGGCAACTACTGGAAATTGTGCACTGTAGAGTGCTCGGTTTTTCAATGGAGATACTAGCAATGTCTTATTTCTACACAAGGAGCAGGGTTATTATTCTATCTCAGGTTCGTTCTCAAAAAATGACTGTTTTGGATAGCGCTCGTGCCAGAGGCGCGTTCTCAACCACATTGTGCTTCCGGGACATGGTGAGTTTTAGTCGACCCGAGTATAAACATATTTTTTCACAAATCTTAAAAACCGGCCAAAAGGCTGTAAATTTGCACACATGGGGCATTCGGGGGTGCATTTACGATAGATGGGTGCCAAGAGGCACAATGCTCGTTTTAATCATAAAATGAAGGGGCAGAGCTGACAGTGCCCCTTTAACTTGCCTTTGTACTGTGCTTTAATGGGATATTGTTTTGGTCTGGGGTGTGTAGTACCATGTATTCTCACTGGGGGCATGTTTATAAGTCCTGCATACTCTGGCCTAGTGGTTGATTGGATTAGCTGCTGAATTTGGACTTTGTAGTCATGTGGCAGGTCTGTTCACAGTGGGGGCTGGTCAGTGACAGCATTTAATAGGGCTAGGTGTCTGGCATCTTATGCTTCTAGGACACCTTGTGCTGGAATATTCACTATTATTGCTGTTGTGGGGTGATTGTTGATTTTAACTGGGACCTCTTTTCCTGTCACTGCTAGCTGACCCATAATTGTATGCAGTGTTTTTTGTTTATAGGCCGTAAAGTCAAATGGGTAGTTTCTAAGGGGCAGTACTGCATGTGTGGAGCCTGACTCAATAAGCAAAATTTCTTCTATTTCTGCCTCGATTGGAGCCCCAGTAGAGTTGAACCCTACTGAGATTAAAATCTTGGTGGGGCGTGAATTTTGCGGCTGGGAGTTGGGCTGGTTGGGTGGCTCTCCCAATGGAGAGTGCTGTGGCAGAGGTTGTTGAGGGATGGCATCCTGAAAGGATTGTTAGTCCTTTGGGGGACTTTGTTCTCTTGTTTCCTTTTCTTTATGAAAAGGCTGCTTTCCTGGCTGATTAATTGTTTGACTTTGATGCATTAATTGTAACTTTTTGATTGTCTCATTCCATGGTAAATCTTGTATACTGTGGAGATCAAATAAGGTTTGAAGTGATGGATTTAAGTATGATCTCAGATCATCAACATCCAGATCCTGAATTTCACATTGCAAGTGACATAACCAAATGTTGAAATCTTTGCTTGGTGACAGGGCTAATCTATTGGTTCATTGTATTATGCCTTCTTTTGCAAATTATAAGTATGGTGGAGGCAGTACATAACAGATCTGCCTGTGTCATAATGGTCTTTGAAAAGTTTATATTTAGCAGCATCCATGGTGTGTTTTAATGCTTCCAAAAATGTCTTGTCCATATTCCTCAGAAAATTCTGTAAATTGTGCCACATGTTTATGGATATTATTTAAGGTAACTCCTTCATGTAGGTGCAGTTGGTCTTTAACCAATTAAATTTTTTCTAATTTGACTGTTGACAATAGGGGCTGCATGGGAGATGGTGCCTGGCAGGGCTGAATGGAAACTGTCCCTGTGAAGGTGTGTGGGAGATGGTGTCTGGGAGGGCTGAATGGGAAATTGTCCCTGTGAAGGCTGCATGGAGATTGTGTCTGAGGGCTGAACAGGAATTGTCCCTGTAAAGGCTGCATAGGAGGTTGTGTTTGGGAGGGATGAACAAGGAACTGTCCCTGTGAAGGTTGCAGGAGAGGTTGTATTTGGGAGGGCTGAATGGGAAATCGTCCTTATGAAGGTTGAGTGGTCATTGGATGTGGCACTGTTTTGTGTTGGTGGTCAGGCAGTGGACTGTGCAGGGCAAGAAAGGGTTGGGTGGCCACCTGAGGTGGTGGTGTTTGTTGCTGGGCAGGCATTGGGACTTGCATAGTTTGTGAAGGCTGGGCAGTTATTAAAGGTAGCGCTGTTTGTTGCTGAACTGGTGTTGTATTCCGAATGGCCATGGGGTACTGTTGTGAGTATTGTTGTGTTGAAATGGAGGGATTGAACTGTGGAGGAGGTTGAGGTGTTGAGTACAAAATGAGGTGCGAAAACCCAAGTGGTGTCAAACCATGGATTTGTGTCTGAAGTGGTGGGGGTTGGGTGTTTGTATTTGGTTGCCTTGATAGGTAAAGTTGCATTTTCAACTATTATTCTTTATCTTTGAATAAATATCCAATATGTCATGTATAGTGCCAGGACTCGGGGCAAATGTATTTCATTTCCAAGTAAGAGGTCATGAAATGCAACCTGCTGAGTCTGATTTTGTTATTTATTTCAGGTATTATAGGATCAAAGCGTATTTCTGGCATTACGCACTTTAGTAGGTATGTTTGTATGTGTGCTAGATATAGTATTGTATCTAATAAGGTATTTGGCAGGGGAACTCTTGCAAGAACAGGAGTCATTTGTAAATAACAGTGACCCTGAGGTGGGGGGGGAGCGCTGATTAGGAATTGGAGTGGCCTGCAGTTGAGGTGTACGGTGACTATGATGGGAAGTGTGGGTTTGATTAGAGGTTTGGTGAGCCTGTTTTTGAGGTGTATGGTTGGGGGTACGGGGAGTTAGGAGGTCTTTGTATTCAGTATCTGAGCCTGAATCTGTGTTTTAGTAGTCAAATTCAGTGTCTGAGTGGTGTTGAGGAATTTCAAATTCCTATGTTGGGTTCACCTATGGTGCTCCATCGGCCACCTGTTTAATTGATTTTGATTTGTGTTTGCCTATTTTTAAGTCCCTGTATAATTGAGACCGTAAAAGAGTGGCAAGGGTCTTATCTTCTATTTGTTCCTGTGCCATGAGTTCCATTTCCTGGATGGATGGCACTTGATATTCTATGTAATTTGGATATGTGTCTATGTCTATGATGTTTAACCTCAGGTTCTGATTTTGGGGTTCCAATATCACGCGGGGTCACCAGATGACATGCCAGGGCAGATTCCGACACCGTAAACTCCTATGCTAGTCTTGTGTACAAGGTTTTCACCTTGACCTTGGAGACTGACAACCTTTCCATGACACTGGACAATTCTGGGTAGAGTTTGGTCGAGAAGCAATACATAGTATAGGCAAAGGAAATCTGTTTCCTGATTTATAAGTCTTCCTGCCACTACCACTTTAGTGAGTTACTTGACTGAACAAAACTATGGGATCTTGATGAGCAAATGCTGTATGTTCATTACAGTCCACAGTACTATTTTGACCATGACTGGTCACCATAGGACAATGGACCTGGCCTAATTCCTCAAATATTCTTACTAATATTTTAAAATCTCCTGTCTCATGTCTAGGATGATTCAAAATTCTGCAATTAATTGTCTTATTGGGATCTATGTGGCACCATCCCAGGAATTTATGTATAAATTCTGGACAATGTAAATCTGCACAGTTAATTATATGAATGTAACCTTGGATGGTGATGTTAATTGTACCCAGATGCCCAATAAAGCAGAAGTCAAATTCTGGTTTAGTCCTTAATCTTGAACGTTCTAAGTCAAAGGCCCTTAGTTGTATTAAGTTCAGAGTAGAAGCATCACCACTACATCTGGAATTCATTTTTTCAAGAAATATTATTATTTAATATCAAATTCAAAAATCATAACGTTATCTTATGGTAATATGAATAAAGATATTAATTTTCTGAACAGTAGTGCAAGCAGAAAAAATATATAAATTTCCCATCACATGAAATGTCACAATAAAAGAATAAAAACAGAAATAAAAAAATATTATTCAAGCATTATTTTTTCCCAGTTTCAACTGCCTGGGTTAGAAGGCAAAACTCACCCCACCAGTTTTTACCAGATGTCAAGCTTTGAGGTCCTGGACTGAGGACGACAGTGTCCTCCTTCTGCCTAGTCTTACCTGAACTGGTTTGTCTGTTGACTTTCATAGTATGTCAAAACAATCAATTGGGTTGGCACTTCTGTAATTTCTAGTTTGGGCTGGGTTTAAAGCAACAGCCTTCATGCTAGAAAGTAGTTTTATATGTCAGAAGACCACCAGTCAATAACTTTCTGTATCAGAATGCTATCAATAACTCAAAGCATCTGATTAAAAAGGGCTTTTAAGTAAAGATATGGGCTGTCATTAACAGTTTGATGTCATGCTATAATATGTAGTATGACCAGGGATTTTCAACCAAATACAAAATTTTTATTTTACCAATAGCAGAAACAACCTGGGTAGAAAGTTGTTTTTATAGTACTCCAGGCATGTGATGACTCATGTAGACATCTGTCTGGCGGTTTAGCCTTCTATAAGAAGGACTTTTATCATGTGACTGATAAGAGTGTTTAAAATGTCTTGGCATATGATTCCTACTGTAAAGTATCTATATAAAACATTTAATACTTATCAAAAGAGTCCACATTCAGTTATACGTTTTCACACAAGTTAATAGGTAAGCCAGTAAACCTCAAATATGATTTAGTCTTTAAAAAAAAAAAAAAAAGTAAATGAAAGCACTTGTTCAAATGCCTAGCTATGTCTAAGTCTGTTTATTAATCTTGGCACAGGAGGAAGTTGACCTTTAATGAATATGAACTGACAGTACATGTTCAGACGCTTAGTTACAAGATATTCCTATTTTGGTCTGTTTGTCAGTCTGTCATAAGAGGAAGCTGACCTTTAGTTGACTTTGCTGTTAAGACATTTACAAGAAAGGGTCTCTCTTGTGACTTATCAGAAAGGTACCTTGCATGTATCTTACTGTAAATGCAAAATATTTTTAAATCTACACTCAGGAATCATGTCAATAGAAAATACAGAGCTAAATTCATATTAGTAAATATTGAGCACAAACCTAACTGTAAGCAGTTAATAATAAAACATATGCTTAAGTATTGAATTTAGCTGTAACTACATGTTTAGGCAGGAAAAGCTATGATGTATTAATGCTTAAATCTGCTTATTGGTTTATTGCATTTAAAACACACTGAGCAAAGAATGACTTTATCTGACATTGCTCAAAATTCAGTTATGATGTCCAGCAGAGGATCCTTGGTGGGATATCTGGGAAGCCCATCTTTCCATTATCTCTTGAAGCTCCTGATTCATTTCTTCACTGGTTGGGAGTGGAGTGAGCAGGTGCAAGGGGCTTAAGTGGGGGCATACTGAGCAAGGGCAGACAGTGCTCATCCCACCAGACAAACATTTTATTCCGATGGTCAGTTTCTTTGCTTGTGGAGAAACTGTTCTGAAGACACAGATTTTTGGACACAGGCTGAGGAACTGAAAGAAAGGTTCATTCACAGGGGTACCAACTTCAAGCATTGAGTCTATGAGAAGGGCATTTAGTGAAAGAAGGAGGATTTATTAAATAATACCACTAGACAAAGATATACAAATCATGCTCCTATAACTTTTGTGACTGAACACAATTGGTCAGAAAAATTGAAAGTGTTATTTATAAAATTGTCATTTATTACACACAGATCTCATATTAGTAGAAGCTATAGGGACAGACCAAGAATAACATTTTCCAGAGGCCCTAATATTAGGGAAAAACTTGTGCACAGCAGATTACCAGCACCCAAACCACTAGCTCATGGCTGGGCACCAAACCTAATGATATCTTTAAATGCCACAGATGCAACATAGGTAATCACTGCATTACAGGTAAAACATTTACCACCGGTACTGACAAGGTGTTTGAAGTCAGAGAGTTTATCACATGTGACACCGCTTTTGTGCCAGTGTACCATTCTATATATAGGCAGAACCACAAGACCACTGAAAACCAGAATGCAGGAGCATGTTAGGAATATTATAAATGCCCGGACTGACACTCCATTAGGCCTGCATTATGCACAGAAGCATGGATCTGACCCAAGGGGCCTTAAGTTCATGGGTATTGAATGGAAACCCCCTCTACCATATGGAGGTGATCGAGTGAATAAACTTTTGAAGGGGAGTGAGTGGATTTATAGGTTGCAGAGTGTCAAGCCAGATGGTCTAAATGACCAATGGGATTTGAAGCCCTTTTTAAAGAAACAAACTCTATCCAGAACTGATACGGTTGTGGTGCACTTCTGAAGCTCTGGTTTGCTAGCATCACCAAATGCCATCCACAAGATGGCGGCAGAAATGCAACTGCACATGCACAGCTGCGGTTGGTGCAATATACCATTCGCAAGATGGTGGCGGCAACAGGAACTGCACTAAGTCTTAAAGGTGCGCATGCGCAGTTCTTGTTCCAGAATGCAGAAGTAGCAGCTGAAATAGTGCGGCTGTTACTCCGTAGCAGCCAATCATGGCGGACTGTTACAAGCTCTGTTGGACTTTCGGAAGGATACTTCCTAAGGTCCAATGGAAGGCGCTACGATCGGCCATTTTAAAGGCACTGAAAGCAAAATGGCTATAGGTTCTGCCCACAGCCATAACAATTAAGTGCAGATATGAGATTAGAATACTAGAGATGAGAAAGTAAAAGAAAGTTTTGTACAGCTTTACACATTTACTTAATACATTTGTATTTTGCATATTTGCTTATTCCATCTCATCTTTTTTTCAAGAGATACTCTACCTTCTGGACTTAGTACTTTTGTAGATCCCCACACCTACCCAGGAAGTAAACTCACGAGGGGCGATCCTGGTTGTTAGCGATGCCTTTGGTTGCTAGGACTGCTGCGATGGCTGCAGATTTGGCAGAACAGAAGGGTTTGAGATAGGTCATCGCTGAAGTGTGGAGAGAGAGAGATAGAGAGAGGTCTGGCAGAAGAGCACCATTCAAGACACGCTCGCTACATTTTTTTTTTTACTGTAGAGAGAGAGAACTCTTGTAGAAGAGCAATGTGGAGCACTCGGGTAAACTGTGTATATTTAGAGTTGTTACTGTGTTGCTTGGTATGGAGCGAGACATGAATGCAGCTGAAGGGGAGACAACTGACATTGTGTCAGCGGCAGCTCAGTGTGTGGTTCCATGGTCAGAGCGGCTTATCATTTGGGGAAGTGATGGTCGGAGTTCCGTAATTTTTGTCTCTGGGTATGAAATTCCATTAAGATGATGTAGCATAGTGTTAAGTGAGTTAAAGAATGGCTGCCTGATGGCTTTGGTTGCATTCGAGTTGGAAGGACTGTAGGTGTGGGCGGTGATTTGTACGGTGAATTTAAATGTACTGTCCATGAAGGAGCTTAGCAGCAAACAAGATGTTGGTATTGCGATCATAGAGAGGGGGGGTCGAATTGATTTATGCTCGGGTGGGCACAAGACTGGCTGGTTGGCACCTCTTGTGGTGGTTATCGTAGGATTTACCACGGCAGAAAGGTGCCAGCCAGCCAATCACAGTACAGGATTTTGTTTTGATGTCCATGGTATACTTTATCACATTTTCTATTCAGACATCTACACATCATAAAACAGGCAGTGTGATCAATGGTACAGCTGTGTATATTATATATATGTTTATGTGCACAATTACTGAGTCTCTTTTGCTTGTATAAGGGATATACAATGGTAAGCTGTCAGATAAATGATTCATCTGCACAAGTGCTGTTTGACCTCGGGTAACCTCATGAGTGGCGTAAGCCACGAGTGAGGTGTCCAAGGTCAAACAGCACAAGTGTAGATAAATCATTTATCTGACAGCTCACCACCGTATATTTCCTTTTTCAATAGAGATGCTTTCTGTCAGTACAGGACATTTGCTTTTGACTGTTTATCTTTTTAAATGATAATTTCTGGACTTTAGGTAACTCTCCTAGTGTATGTCTGTTTAGTGTAGTGGTTGCTATTAAACGAAATACCACTTATTTTGTAGAAAACTTTGTGCTGAACAAATGGCATGCTCACAGTGCCATGCTACCTTTTTTAGTGTAAAGTTATTTGCATTTGTTTGTTGAAAAAGTGGATACAAAAATTTAATTTTCTGCTGTTTTTTTGCCAATTATAAAAAAAACTAAAAGGCATCTATAAATGAAACACCACTCATTTTGTGGATACTTTTGTGCTGAACGTCTATGCTCACAGTACTATGCTATTATTTTTCATTTTAAAGTTATTTGCATTTGCTTGTCAAAAAGTGATAAAAATAATTTTCTGCTGTTTTTTGATAATTATAAATAAATCTGTAATGTATCTATAAATGAAACACCACTCATTTTGTAGATAATTTTGTGCTGAACAACTTTCATGCTCACAGTACTATGCTACTTTTTAAAGTTTTTTGCATTTGAATATAGTCACTACTGGTACTGAGGCCAAACATTCTAAATGAGTTCTGGAGTGATTGTGACACATCTACATGTATAAATCAGTGATGCTGCATCTACTATGGGCCAGATATTCAAAAGGGTTGCGCAATGCACAATAGGGTTGCGCCAGCGCAAGTCAGAAAATGCGCCATTCTGCGATATTCAGCAGGAGGCAGTTGTGCCACTGAAAACATGCTGAGCAACAGCGCAATGATAATGAAGGCATGTGCAACTGAAGGGGGTGGAACCATGCATAAAGTGAGCAGTGCGATGTTCAAAGACTTGCGCAATGCGCAACAGTGGAGCAGGCGGAAGTTGCACCATAGCAGAAATGAGCCAAAATAAAAAGGAGCAAGGAAGAGGCGCAAGAATGCTACAGGGAAGCCACATGAGGCAGGGAGAGAGACAGAGAAATAGGGAGAAAGAGGGCAGGCCAGGAAACAAAACACAGAATAGGGGCAAGGGAAGGTGTGTGGGGCCACAGAGTGCAGAGGCCAGTAGGTGTACCCGGTGCAGTGGAGGTAGCAGTCAGGACAGCGGGGGGAACAAAGCAACAACAGCTGGGGGGGGAACACAAGCCAGGGACATGGACAGTGCCACCTTTCACATGGAAGCCGTAACGAGGGGGGTGAGAAGGCATGCTGCAGGGGAAAGTGGCCGTGGAAGGGCCTGTCAGCAGTATGCCCCCAACAGGCAGTACTGAGCCTGCACCAGCTTTGAGCTGTACACAGATGTCAAGATTGCGGGCTGGTACCGCCTGAACAGGGCAATACTGAGGTGGATCTGTGAGCTGTGCAGTGATGTGATGCAGGTACCCACATGACGGAGCCATGCTCTGTCAGTGGAGACAAAGGTAACAGCCTGCATGTGCTTGCTCGCCACCGGTACCTTCCAGAGACCAACAGGGGACCCCACAGGCATAACACAGTCGGCCACGTCACGCATCCTCACCCAATTCCTCAGTGCACTGCTGCCACGTGCTGCGGAGTACATCCATTTCCCCAGCACTGTGGCGGAGCGCACAGCAAACATACAGGAGTTCCACAGGGTAGCACGTATGCCTGGCATGCTAGAGGTGATAGACTGCACCCATGTGGCCATTCGCACGCCATCTGGCCCCGATGGGGCCACCTACATGAATCGGAAGGGATATGCCAGTGTCAACTGCCAGGTGGTGTGTGATGCCAGTGGGTGCATCATCAATGTCTGTGCCACGCACCCTGGGGGAGCACATGATTCCTTCATCTGGTACCAGTCGGCACTGTGTCATCGATTCGAGAGTGGGGACATCCACACAGGTCATCTAGTGGGTGAGTATGCATGTAGAACTGACAAATTGTGGGCGGGGTGGTAAGCCAGAGGTGCCATGGGTGTGGCCCACAGGGTTTGGGGCAGTCTGAGCCTGAACAAGACACTAACCTCCACTATCCCCACACAGGTGACAGTGGATACCCACTCCGTCCCTGGCTGCTCACACCCTACCGGCGGCCCACGACCCCATCGCATCAACACTTCAATGAGGCACATGCCCCCACATGCAACATCATTGAGCGGGTGTTTGGGATGCTGAAGGCGCGTTTCCGTTGCCTGGACACCTCTGGTGGTGCCCTACAGTATAGCCCCTCAAAGGCCTGTGGGATATTCTTGGCCTGTTGTATCCTGCACAACATGGCCAAAGACTGTGGGATAGCCATACAGATTGAAGAGGGGGACAGTGATGGGGACGACGGGGACGAAGGGGATGGGCAGCCCCCCCATGGCCGACGGAACCCCCGACTGATCCGTCTGGCCCAGCTGCACTGGGACACCATCACAGAGGAGCAATTCAGCCAACACAGGTAAGTCATGGGGCTATGTGCAACCACCAGTGGCTAGGGCACAACCCACATACACACATGGAAACACACCAGGGGTGCATGTTGGCAAGGGATGTGGCAGGGCACAGAAGCACACACATACAACCAGGGAGGGGTGAACAGTAACACGCCACATGGACGGACACACACACACGCACACACAATAGGCACAAAGTGCACAGGGGTCAGGTGCAAAACAGAGCCGGAACACAAACACTAGCAACACACATGTCCACAGGCCACCACGTCCACTGACTGTCTATGTGCGTGTGTCAGATGCTGGGCACCATCGCACTTTGGTGTACAGTGCAATGCAGGCATCATCATGCACACGTACCTGTAGACAGCAGTTGGGAGGGTGTGCAGGTGGACCGTGTGTCTGCGTGTAGGGCTGGACACTCACCGGTGCACTGCCCACCAAAACACACAATGCACACAGGGCAACACCAGACAGTGCCTGCACTGGGGAGACAGGTCGATCTTGCGGCACAGTGCCAAGTCCGCCTCGGATGCATGGGCGGCCCCGCCAAGACCCAGCAGCACTGGCAGGCTGACCACGGCGCCTCATGGGGTGGCACCGATGGTCCACCAGGGGTTCCACTGTGCGAACGCGACCGTGCCCGCACAGGGGTCTGCAGCACACCGAACATACCTGCACCAAGAGTGCTCAGGATGCCCACAGCTGAAACCGGCATCGACAGGGTGGGTGTCGCACAACGCCGGGAATGGGGAGTGGATAGCGAACTGCGCAGTGTGAGCGACACATGGGCACCTGACTGTGTGCCCACTGTGGCCATGACAGTGACCAACGCCTGTGTTTGCCTGTCAATGGCAGCGGTCACATCCTCCCGCAACTGGACAGTCTGTGACAGGATCCTATCGGTGTCCCTGCTGTGTCGCTCCTCGACCCATTCCAGAGCCACACACAGTGCCTCCAAGGATGTTGCAAGCCACATCTGCTGCTGTACTGATGCCTGTAGTAGGCGGGTGTGCTCGTCAAAGAGGTCGTCTGCCACCTCGGCAACCTGTCCCTCAGGGTATGGAAGGGCCTGATGTTCAGCACCCCTTGAGGGTGGGCGCTGCTCAGCAGGACCAGGTATGGGCAAGTCCACAGGCAGTGCACAGATGCCACCGCTGAACCCTGAACCCCCAGTCCCGGTGGGTGACTGCTGCTGCTGCCACTCCGCCTGCTGTGCCCAAGGGATCGGTTGTTCTGCTGCTGTGGCCGCAACAGTGCCACTGACCTGACCAGCCACCAGTGCTGCCCCACCGGTGCTGACAGGCACAGCCTGGGACTGTGCTGACATGCTGGCACACATGTCAGAACCAGCCAGGTCCATGGGCGTGAGCTGGCCTGCTATGTGTCCATTCCTTGACACACACATCACTGCCCATAATGGTCATTGCATCATCAGTGGTGCAGGTCTGTGCCACAGCCACAGTCACAGCATGCTGGCATTCTTGGACGCCAGACCGCTGGGACACAGGAAGGGCTCCCCCACACCTGTCTCAACGACAGTGTTGACAGCCAGGCGGACCCACTGTTGCAATGCTCGCTGGCTACCTGTGGAGGTGTTTGGTCCCTCCTCCAACTCCAGATGACTGTCCGCAGTGGACAGGCCCTCCACCACTGACCCCTGCAGACGTGCAGGATCTGTAACAGAAAGTAAGGACACGTTAGCGCATGTGATCTACCCTACCCCCTCGACAGACCATGACGTACCATGCAGTGATGGGCTACCACCTGTCTGGAAGCCACCTCCTGGAACGCCCTCAATGGCACTGCGCTGCATGCTTGCAGCGAGCCTGTCCTCTGCCGGAGTCAGCTGCTCCACCTCTGGCTGGCCCCCGCCTGTTGCAGCACGTGCTGCCCTGATGGCAGCCACCTTCTCCTTCCCCCTCCTCCTGTCAGTACCCATCATCTTCTTACTCTCCTGCACAGAGCGCTGGTGGCTGCCGTGCAGGTTGACGGCAAGTGCCACCCCTTCCCATGCAGCAGCACGGGCCTAAGGGGTGCCCCGCCGTCCACTGAGCAGTGGCTCCTGATCGATGTAGGCCTCGAAGAGTGCCTCCGTCTCGGCCTTGGTGAAATTGGGCCTCCTCTTCTGCCCACCATCATTGTCCTCCTCACCTAGTCCTCACTCGGTCATTATTCAGCCTGTATGGGAGACAGTGGTTACCTGTGACTGTGCAGTACAAAGCAAGTCCCTGATACCACAGTCCAGAACACCACACAGCATGCAAATCACCAATAGACTGCAGTAACTGAATATGGCCACTGCAGAACAGTGTCACGTTTTTATAGCGCAATCCATGCAAATTAGGTGTGAAGCAACTTTAATGAGATGCAAATCACGCTGCTGCACTATTGCATGGCTGATCGGATGATTTGCATATGACGGCTGAATAGCGCGCTTTGCGCAATTGTGTTGAACGTGCTGAGCCAATGGCGCAGTTCTGTGGCCTGTGTAGTACACAGCACTGTGTATGCTCAGGTGGCTTACGCAGGCATCTGCCACGCTGATGACATGCTGTGCGTGGTAGGCAATTCAGGGCATGGCCACCATTGTGCCAGTGGCACTATGGCGAGGGTCACTACATGGCGCTGTGGCACAACTGCGCAATAGTTCGCTATGGCGATGGCACACAGGCAACCAATCGCACTACACGCATAGACGTCCAATGGTGCTGTGCGTGGCCTTGTGCCAGAGACTCATGACCCTGTGCCCGACCTTTGCCCCCTTGGCGCTATACGTCTGGCATGGCTGCACCTCTATCGCGCTGTTCGGTGACAGCGCGATAGGGAATGGTGGCGCTGTACCGACAGCGCAATAGGGAATGGCAGCGATGTACTGATCAGCACTTCCACGTGGGAGTGCCGTGCTGCAGAGCGCCATATTGCCTACTATAGCGTTAGAGATGGCACACAGGAGAGCCCCTCAGTGGAGTGCCCTTGAGCTGGCCACCCTTGTGGCCATTGTGGAGCCACACTATGGCCCACTGTTTGGTGAGGAGCCACTGGACAGGGCCAGGACCCAGGTCTGGCAAGAGGTGGCCACTAACCTGGAGGAGGCCACTGGCCGCAGGAGAACAGCCGAACAGTGCAGGCACTGGTATGGGGACCTTAGACGGAGGGAGCCGGAGCTACTTGCATGTCTGCGGTCACGTGCCAGGAGGAGCATGGTGCCTCGTCCAGGTGGGTGATATGTCTACACACTTGTATGGTCCATATGGGTAACAATGTCTTATGTGTCCAGCACATAGGGAGGGCTAGTCTAGGGTTGGCTGTGGCAGTGTTTACAGGGTATGGGGTGGGTGGGTTTGGCTGGGTGGGTGGGCACACACATTGGGGCAGGGGGAATATGCTTTGGGTTTGTACTGATGTGTTTCTTTCCTTTTGTCTCCCACAGGCGTGGCCGAGAGGAGAAGGAGGATGTTGGAGCGGCAGTAGAGGGCAGAGGACGCTGCACAGGGGCATGTCGGGGACCAACCCCAATGCCATCAACATCCTGATGAGGGTGAGTGCCATGACACCATGATTGCTACTGCATGCTGTGTGACAGGGTGGGAAGCAGGGCATGGACACCATCCATGGACACCACTGCCATGCACGCGACATGTGACAGTCAGCACTGTCCAGTGGCACTGCATGTCTGGGAGTGCGTCAATGGTGGTCCATGCGTGCACTGGGCACATGGCTGTGGCATTGCCTGCCCACCGCATAGCCACGTTACTGTACGGCCTTGGTTGTGCTGTGCTGGACATGAGCGGTGGGTGTGTGCAGTGGTACACATGGCTGTTGCTGCCTGGTTGGGCATGTCTTGTGGACACGGTCACTGTGGGTGGGCGCACACCATCACAGGAGGTGGCACATGGCTGTATGCCATGCATAATGGGTGGGCTGCAGGGGATGGACAGTCACACCCATTGACTCTGATCCCTTGTCCTAGGTGTGCGGATACCCCTCAGAATATAGCAGGCCATCCAGGAGCTTCTAGGTGGTGGCAAGAGTCCCTCACCATCCTAAGGGATCTACAGCAGCATGGGGTGAGGAGGAGGAGGAGGCGGCCCAGGCAACAGCCCCAGGCAGCAGAGGACCAGGCTGACCACTAGTGACTGCAAGACCTGCATACAACTTCCTCCCTTTGACCAGCCCTCACATCCTGCCTTCCCTCTCCCATATGTTCACCCCTGCCCCTTACCCACCCCCACCTTGTTCCTGTCCCTCCACCCTATGTTTGTACATAGTTGTATATAGTTGTTGTTGTTATGTTTTGAATACAGATATTTTGATATGAATACTGTGGTGGTCTCTGAATTGCAGCTGGCTATAGGTGCTCAGCTGCAGTGGTGTGCATGGCATCTGGGGTGGTTCAGTCATGGGTATGTGTGTGTGTGCGTGGGGAAGTGTCTCTGGTGTGGGAGTGGCTATCAGTCGATATCTGTGGTGTGTGTGTTGTTCCCTGTGCATTGCATTACTGTGTGCAGTGGTCCATGGTGCCTGCTCTGTGTCCATTGTGCCCCTGTCAACCCGTCCTTGGCCTGTACAGCTGACACCCTTGCATGTCTGTGGCCTGTGAGGTCTGCTGCCTTGTCAGTGGTGGCTGTCCCTGCAGGTCATCCACTGTGACATCACAATGCTGGGTTGCCTCCTGTCAATGGTGTGGTGCATGTTTGCCTCGGGTGACACTGTGGCCTCCGCAGTTGCTGTCCCACCTCCATGCTGTGGCTTGCGTGTGTTGCAGGGGCTGTGCACCACTGTCTGTGACTTGTGCTCCAGGCATATGCTGGTGGCGTACAGGGCCACAGTTCATGCACAGGGTGGGTGTCACCCCTGTGCCATGGAGGACTGCAGGCTGTGTGTGCACAGATTTCATGGGAACACACTGGGGGCTTGGTTGCCACACTACTGCATCCCTGTGTTAGTGTTCCCATGGGTATGGGTGTGTGTTTGCCCCTGCACTGTGTTGCATCTGGTGTGCTGCATGCTTCCATGCACCACTGTGGGTGTCTGTGCTGGCTGCTGTGGCTCGTGGTGGGTCGGGCTGTGACACTTTTCTACTGTGCAGGGTGCTGTATCAATGGCGATGGTGTCAGGGCACGCCCCTTTCCCGTGTGGGGTACTCTCTTGTGCTGACACATGTTCGGTCTCTCAGATGTGCCTCGGGGATTGTGTGTGTTGGCACTGTGTCTGCTGTTGTTGCATTGCTGTGTGCTGCCACTCACTGCTGGGTGCTCATGGTGGGTCTGGCTTGTATGGTTCTGTGGTACATGAGGTTGCAGTATGACAGTGGGGGTAGTGGTATGCATGGGGATTCCTGCAGTGGTGGTCACTGCTCATGGGGGGTGTCTTGGAGTCACGGTGCAGGGTGTGCTGTGCCCGGGGGGGGCTGCTGTGCCATGGGGTGGTCCGCCCTCCTTGTGTGGTAGTCTCAGCTTGCCAGTGGGTGTCATGGGGCATCATGGCCCAGCTGTGCTTTGTTTGCTTGTCCCCATGGGCCGGTGGATATTCCAGCCCTTCCCCAGTTGTGCTGTGCTTAGGGTGTGGGGGTGCATTGTCAGTTCTGCAGTGTGTTTCTGTGCCCATCTGTGGCATGGGTGGTGGGCCCCTACCTACCTCCCTGGTTATGCAGTTACATTGCTCTGCTGCTGGGGGGGCTCCCTGCTTGCGCTATGGCGCCTCTGGGCTGCTCAGCTGGGCAGCCCTTGTTGCGCCATAGCACATCGTATCTGCTCAGCTTCCCCATCCTAGTTGCGTTATGGCGCAAGTTGTGCGATATTCAGATGGCTGTTGGCGCAATTTGGCTTGCTCCTTTTTTGAATATTGCGTCTATTGCGCATGGGCGCAATGGACTTGTGCTTGCTCCTGCTAATGTGCACTTTTGGGGCGCAGTTTGAATATCCAGCCCTATGTGTATAAATGTGAGATTTCACATTTATAGACATAGTGGCTCAGATTTATCACATAGAATTTATGTCCACGCCTATTGCATAAAGAAGAATAGGCTCCACACAGTCTACCGTATCCCCCAGCACCCATATCTTGAGTAGAGGGTGTCATAAGTCTGGACTGGAACCTTCAATCAAACTATTTTCCTTTGACTGGCTGTAAATTATTTATATTATATTATTCTGGCTCTTATATGCGCACAGCCAAAGTTTAAAAAGGTTCTTTGATATGTATGATGCCTTGCATTTGTCACCCAGATAAGACAAAACCAAGTTTTTGTTATAAATATGTTAACTCAGCTACATACTAAATAAGATCCAAGACTTCACTAGGGTTTACACAAACCTATATTGCATTTCCGATAACAGACCACCTGATGCTTCAGCATGAGTCATTAGGTTTAATTTACAACCAAAACCATTTATTTTCAGGTAACACCATCGTTTGTCTCTTGGTAGATAAGTTAGGCTACAGTGTATTCCCATTAGACTGCAATGGAAATCTGGCTGCTCCATCACACCCAATACCAGAAAACGCCTTTCAGCAAACATTTTATTAGGTAAATACAGTACACTCCACTTTATTGGGACACGGTGAAGCAGGACATTTGGATTAACGGGACAAATCCCAGTGAACTGATTTAGCAGCAGCGCTGCCCCATAAGCCTGCTTGTTATTTAACAGAGATGATTTTTATGTTTGCTTGCACACATGTGCAAGAAACATAGTGCTATCATCCGAGATTTCGGAGGTGCGTCACCTCCTCCTCCAATTCAGTCAGTGTGCTGGCAGGCGTGGCCCCTGTAAGCCAATGCATGCTGGAGCTGTCTATGACAAGCTCCAAAATGCAGTGGCATACAGTTGAAAGGGGGAGCTACGCTTCAGTGAGCAGTGATAAGATATCGCCTGCTCATGCGCAGCTCCCCCTACATACATACACACACACACACGCACACGCATACTGCGTGCTGCCCCCATGCACACTCTATAGCCGACGGGGTGCCCAATCCCTGTCGGCTGTGCTGCGCCCCACCCCAGCGTGGCAACTGATGGTATAGCCGACGGGGTGCCCAATCCTGGCCGGCTTCACTCGTCTCTCCCTCCCCATGCTATCGCTGCCAGGTGCCCAATCCCTCGCCGGCTTCACCCCCGGCACAAGGTGCCAACGTACGCCGGGCAAGTGATGCTTTGGCTGATGGGGTGCCTAATCCCCGCTGGCTGAATGCCCCAACCGTCTCTTGTGCCACGCTGGAGCCAACCCCAGCGTGGCAAACATCCCGCCGTAGTCATAGAAAAAAAGACCTGTAAAGAAAAACGGTCCCACGTAGTCTCCCTGGCCCCCTCCCACAACCCGCACCCACCCACTGCGCACCCTGCTTCCTACACTTCAATTCTATACTTACCTCCTGAGCTCGGCGCAATGATCTTCGTAGATCGGGAACACGCCTGCACTCTTCAAAGCCGACCGCGAACTGAGGAAATGCCGTAAGCTGTATAATGGGCTAGATAGGGTTTTCAACTGTATTGCATATCTCAGGTATTTTGATTTTGCACCAATTAACATGGGGTTTTGGGACTCTTCTCATGATCGACGCCACAGTAAGAGATTCAGGTCTGGCGGTGATTTCGCAGTCACCGCGCCGAAACCACCCTCCGGCCTGAATAACGCCCATGACAGTGACATCATTCATGAGAAGGGTCCCAAAACCCCATGTTGAAAATTTGCGCAAAATTCCAAAATATTACTGTTTTAATAGTGTATGCTATGTAGTTCCTACGCAGGCTCGTAAGTTCGACATTTTCAATATTTTCACTCCAGATTTTCAACATTGCCATTTTACCACATCTTCTTATGAGTAGTACAGCTGTCATTTTTCACATCTCACCCAAAACGGTTTCCGCCATGTAGTGCACAATGGCGAGTCAGTGTGCGAGATCAATGTACGGGACAAATTAAGAAAATCACAGTGACACTGTTCATGAGCAAAGGTCTTAAAATGGCTATGTTGAAAATTTTGTGAAAAAAGTCCATAAAATGACTGTTTTACGAGGGTACATTGCGCAATTCCTATGCACGCTCGTAAGTTCGCGAATTTTCAATATTTTCACTCCAGATTTTCAACATTGCCATTTTACCACACCTTCTTATAAGCAGTAAGCTGTCATTTTTCACATCTCACCTAAACCGTCAGCCTTCATGTAGCTACAATGGCGCAGTTGGTGTGCTAAATCAATGTACGGGACAATTAAGAAAATCACAGTGACACTGTTCATGAGCAGAGGTCTTAATGGCTATGTTGGAAAATTTGGTGAAAAAATTCTTAAATGACTGTTTTAACAGGGTGCATTGCGATTCCTATGCACGCCTGTAAGTTCGCTAATTTTCAATATTTTCACTCCAGATTTTCAACTGTAACATATATACTGTATATATCTATGGGTTGGGAAGGATGAGGTTACCTGGCACAAGGGACCTAGGTTTGGCTACTCTGCACGGGCACCCAAGCAAATCCAACTACAGGAAGCAATAACTGTAATGTCCAGAACCAGAATTGGGATTTTTCAGTGTGGCTCTATTTATTAACTAACTGAACATAAATAAAGCACTGCATGGTCCCCCAAAGGGCTACGTTACTGTATGTGCAGATTAGAGGTTAAACATAGTGGTCCATTTGAGGAATGAACTGACATTACAATTGTCTGGCTTTGGTCCCACCGCACTCAGCCTGGACTTTGCATGCGCATTGATACATAGCCCGACTGGCCCAGCTCCTGCCTCGACTGACGGTCCACTTGAAGAATGAATCCAAACTTTACTTGGAAAGACATCCCATCAAACAAGGAGACTCCCAAACTGTGGCTCCCACCATGAAGTCTCGACTCCTAGAGATTTGTTTTCGTACTTCCAATCGAGCTCCCCATCGAACAAGGAGTAATTTTCCCATCCTGTGGCTCCCACACCACTTAGAGTCTGCGACTCCTAGAGAGATTTTCAGGTTACACTCCACGCTGGGTACCCACCCCATCACTGGCCAAGTGCATGAGGCAAGTAGCAAAAACACAGAAGAAATCCATAGAGGTGGACCTGGTTACTAAAGATGGGGGTTTTCCACCTCCAGCTCCCACAGCCCATACCCGCCATTTCTCTGGACACACAGAAAACTTTATACTTTAAATGTAGATTGAACGGTGGATGACCTGAAGCACCCTCTCTACAGCGAACTTTAAATCCATTTAAAACTTTAAACTGTTTGACTGCTCTATTTGTTTGTCCTAGTTGACATAGTCCTCCCAAATAGCAGTCCACATTTATTTCCCAACTGAAGAAAACAAGATGTTTGCCCCTTCAAATGGAGGCAAATGCTCACCCATTCGTTGCAGGTGCCCCACAGGTGCAGTACTGTAACCTTTGCTGTTATACAAGAACAGACTGAAATTAAAACAGGCAGCTTCCTTCCCAGGGTGGGAGAAGGGGCTTGCCCCTGGATCCCACAGAGAACTTTCCTCCCCCCCCCCCAGAGGGAGGGGGGCACTGAGACCGGGGGAGCGGTCTCCACCACTTTAAAAAAGGTAAAATACAGGAACACTTCCTTTTTTCTTAGTGAGAGATCAAACTGCAGACTAATGCTTCCTTCTTGCTTAAGGACAAAACGGAAGACTCTCTTTGAATTTCCCAAAGTTCTAAACTTCACTCCTGAGCTGGAGATTCCAAAGTGGCTCATGCAGCTCATACAGTTCTATAATGATGTCATCTCTCAAGTCTCAGCTGTGACTGAGGACAGAGTGAGACAGTGTGAAACCCATTTAACTGGAGTTTCACAAGCTGCCTTCCCTGCCTACCACTAGGTCTTACTGGGATTCTAGTAACCCTGGGTAACAAAGGGGTTACACTCGCCCTTGACCAGGAAAATGACTGTCCCCAGTCATTATGCATCCGGCCTTAGGCCATCCCACCCTATGTGCTACCTGTGGAGGGGGTTGATCAGGCCCCCTCCTACCATGTGCAAGCACAGGTAGGCAACACTATGGGCCTAGAGGGCTATAGCGGACATGTCAGCCTCTACTCTATCCACTTACTATGGACACCTAGTGGCTCTGGTAGAACCGCCCAGAGCATAGCCCTGATAGATCAGCACTGCAATCCCTACGGCCGCCAGGACCACAGCCTGTCTATCCCCTAACCTCTAGGGAAACCTATCTGCCTCTAACATAATATCCCAAACAAAACAAAACCCGGGACCTCCCCGACCTTGGACAGCCTGCAACTACAACCATTAGCAATAATAACACAGTACATTTAAATTCTACACCATAGCACTGACGAGGACTCCAATGAGCCCTCCTCCTCTTCTTGTCTTTCTTCTGTCTTCCAGGAACACCTGTAAGAAAAGACAAAACAAAAAAAAACCCATCCTAATCTGCACGTACAGTCTATCTAAACAACAACCCTTACCACACAGAAAAAGCACTGAACAATCCCAAAAAATAATTTTTTTTTAGAAAAAGGTAGAAAAACAGTATTTACATTAAAGTACAGTAATGACATTGGTAATAATACACCTTTGGGGATGGAATGCCTAAATGTCCCAACTAGTGACTACAAGGCCCTAAGGCCAGTCCATTAAAGAGTCTCTCCTGGGCGGAGCCCCGTGAAGCATAGTTCTTTAAGGCAATAATCCCAAGGGAGAGTCTTTGGACAGTTCACACACTGTTTGAAGTCTGTGTGTAGGGTGTGTATTGCAATGTCATAAAGATAGAATAAAAAGTTTATTTCGGACTTACCAGCCTCTTGAAGTATTCGGATTTCACAAACCTGGTCCTTCCAAGACTCTCCTGGCAGCATGTCTTCTGATACAGCTGGGCGGACATCTTCCAGGAACCCACAGAAGTGCACATCTGGAAACAGCTGGGCTGATGTCATAACTGGAGAAGGAACCTTAGAACAGGAACAAAAGAGAAACAGCTGGTCCGGGCGTCATCCGAATTACCAGGCGATGAACAGGAAACAGCTGGGCTGGTGTCCTCTCTGGATCTGAAGTCATCTGGTGGTGCCAGTAGATGGTTGCTGAACAGGACAGTACACTGTGGACTGAAGAATATAGGGCACCTGATTCCTTGTTTATTCATATTGGCAGTTCAATAAGGGCACTTCACAGTCTAGATGTGGCAGTATTGACTACCACTGCTCGGCTCTCCATTTTGTAGGCGGGCTTAATTACTGGGAGGTACTTGCACTGAGGCCAATAGTAGAGGGATCAGGGCTTGAATTATTACTCCGCCTGGATGCACATAATTCACAGTGGGAGACTTTAGCCCTCTCCGCTCCACTATTCTCACTCTGTCCATAAAGAGTGTCCTGCCTCTCTTCCACTGTGTATACTTTTCGTGGAACAGTCTATTGTTTACATGTTGGTTAGCCCCAGGATGCACGTTTCATTGCTTCATCCCAGATCCAGGATTTCCTGCAGTTCTCAATCTCCTCCCAAACTCTCCGAGGAAAGGTAGGAAAGGTCATACCAAAGATTTCATTGGCCTTTCTACGAACCAGTCTCTCCTCTTTACTTGCTTTGGTCAATCTGAGACCGCTGGCCTGGCTTGGGGGTGGCCAGTCCTGGTTCTGCCAGCTTCGCATCCTCAATGAAATGAAAAACGGATCCCTGACTTCTTCTTCTTCTGGTGAAGCCAGGGCAGTGGCATCACCACCTTCTTGAACACATTCCTCCGAGGCAAGATCTTGAGGCTGTGTACCCGTTCCTTTCTCACAAGGCCACATAGGTTCCCCCTCATCTTCCTCTTCACTGAGGATCTGAGCCCAGGAGTGAGCAGTAGTTCTCACCCCTGCGACTATCCATTCATCACTGGGAGCGGAGGTTGACACCTCCCATTCAAAGGCCTCCCGCATCTCATCTTCACCTTCGAGACTTGGGCTAGGCCCCCCCACCCAGGGGACTATTGATGCTTTATCTGAACTTGCCTTCTGAGATCCAGCATCCAATGCTTCAGTTTCAGATTCAGTCTCTAATTCTGCACTCTCTAACTTTGTGCCACACTCCCCCGAGGGACCTTCCTCCACAGGCTCCGCCTGATGCTGTGTGCTGCCAACTGCAGATTCTTGAAGTTGTGTCCACGTGGGAGCCAAACAAATTTGAGGCGCTTTATACAAGCCATATTTTTGTAGACATCCAGCACAGTGAGGAATCATGAAGATGACCCTTCCAGCACTCAAGCACATCTGGCATACATGCACTGGATAATTAGGAATTGCCACATCAGGAGGGAATTGCCCTCTATAGCACCAATTTTCAATATCTCTCAATCTATTTACTGCTGCTGTTACTGCAACCCGGGCATGATCCAGGTAACAAGCTGGTCCTGAGGCCATAACTGCAGAACAACAAACAAAAGTTCACTGTAACTGAAAGTCCCACTTTAATGCACACACTCTGTAGCTTTAAAATGGCTTCTCTGCTGCAGTGTTTACTTTACTACCCCACCCTGTAATGGCGGCGGCAGCACTCCTGTGCATCAACATTCAGACTCTGGGTCAAGCCACTGCACACCCGATTTACATCAGCTACTAATAACTTTTACTCAGACTGCACAACTTGCTCTGTTCTGGCTGTTCACACATTTACAGGATTTTCCTTGGACTTTTCATCATGCTGGCAACATTCATTTAATTACAGTCCCTTTAACTTCAGGTTTCAGCACAGGATTGCCTGCTTCTACTAGTGTTGCACTTATTTTACAACCCACAGTCGCTCTCTGGCTGCAAACTTTAAACTGAGGCTACTTTCATTGCTATGCACATATTTAATGGCTTTACAGACTTGCACTTGCCAGCAGGATATCACACAATCGCTACTTGCAAAGCGACTATACAGCTGCACACACATTTAATGTGGCATTATATGAAAATCACTGATTTGAGCAGTTTTAAATCGTTTACTCACTGTTATTGTAGCAGATTGCTGAGATGGGGTAAAATGGCCTGCAGCCAGATTTTTGAAGGCCTCAGATTGCAAATGGGCGGGCAGTCTCCGCGATCGTAGTATTAACCACATAATTCACTGATCCCACGATCAATAAGCGGGTTGAGCCCGATTTTTAACTGGAAGTCACTTTTTTACTGTTTACAGCGCTTTGAACACTTCGCGAACACTCCTCCACTGCCAGTACACGCACTACTCTCTGTCTCCCTCTCGAATGCTGAAGCAGACTCTGAAGAGCTGGCTGAGGGGCGGGACTAATGGCAAACTGACCAACCACACAACGCCATGCAAATGAGCCTCTTCTTCCTCACGTAGGCTCCTCTCCTCATGGCGATCGTCGAGCAGGCAAATTTAAACTGAAAGATGCATTCCCCCCCCCCCCAACTGACTCCACGGCGGGAGCCCATTTCAACCATGTAACATTGCCATTAACGCTGCAGTCTCTAGCATTGCACAGAAAGCATTTCCAACGTCCAGGGCATAATTTCTCTGTTGCTACCCCTAGTTTTCCACACTTTCCTTCACAGAACTTTATTTTAAAACTGACAAATGTTGAAACTATGTTGATGCAGGACAAGGACACACACTTTGGCTTTACAGCTCCTTGGTAAACAGTTGGCATTTTTTAAACAGCAGCACAAGATTCACAGCACATCACACACACTGGGGAAATTGCTTCAACTTTTTTGGGCTACCGACTGCCAGACAGCCAAAACGCTAGCCTACTTGCCCAAGCACCTTCCTTCCCAAACAAATCCAAAGTGGTGCCTCCATTTTTGTAACATATATATATATATGTATATATATATAAATAGGTTTGGGGAAGGAAGAGGTTACCTGGCACAAGGGACCTAGGTCTGGCTACTCTGCACAGGGGCACCCAAGTAAATCCAACTACAGGAAGCAATAACTGTAATGTCCAGAACCAGAATTGGGATTTTTCAGTGTGGCTTTATTTATTAACTGAACATAAACAAAGCACTGCATGGTCCCCCAAAGGGCTCGTTACTGTATGTGCAGATTAGAGGTTAAACACAGCGGTCCATTTGAGGAATGAACACATTACTACAATTGTCTGGCTTTGGACCCACCAGGCACTCAGCCGGACTTTGCATGCGCATTGGATACATAGCCCGACTGGCCCGGCTACCCTGCCGGCCACTCGACTGATGGTCCACTTGAAGAATGAACCCAAACTTTACTTGGAAAGACATCCCATCAAACAAGGCGACTCCCAAACTGTGGCTCCCCACACCACTTGAAGTCTGCGACTCCTAGAGAGATTTGTTTTCGTACTTCCAATCGAGCTCCCATCGAACAAGGAGTAATTTTCCCATCCTGCGACTCCTAGAGAGATTTTCAAGTTGCGACCCACGTCTGGGTACCCACCCCATCACTGGCCAAGTGCATGAGGCAAGTAGCAAAAACACAAAAGAAATCCGTAGAGGTGGACCTGGTTACTAAAGATGGGGGGTTTCCCACCTCCAGCTCCCACAGCCCATACCCGGCCATTTCTCTGGACAAACAGAAAACTTTAGACTTTAAAATGTAGATTGAACGGTGGATGACCTGAAGCACCCCCTCTACAGCGAACTTTAAATCCATTTAAAACTTTAAACTGTTTGACTGCTCTATTTGTTTGTCCTAGTTGACATAGTCCTCCCAAACAGCAGTCCACATTTATTTCCCAACTGAAGAAAACAAGATGTTTGCCCCTTCAAATGGAGGCAAACACTCACCCATTCGTTGCAGGTGCCCCACAGGCGAAGTACTGTAACCTTTGCTGTTATACAAGAACAGACTGAAATTAAATCAGGCAGCTTCCTTCCCAGGGTGGGAGAAGGGGACTGCCCTGGACCCCACAGAGAACATCCCCCAGAGGAGGGCACTGGGGAACCGGGAGGCGGTCTCCACCACTTTAAAAGGTAAAATACAGGAACACTTCCTTCTTTCTTAGTGAGAGATCAAACTGCAGACTAATGCTTCCTTCTTGCTTAAGGACAAAAGCAAGACTGTCTTTGAATTTCCTAAGTTCTAAACTTCACTCCCTGAGCTGGAGATTCCAAAGTGGCTCATGCAGCTGCGACAGTTCTATAATGATGTCATCTCTCAAGTCTCAGCTGTGACTGAGGACAGAGTGAGACAGTGTGAACCCATTTAACTGGAGTTTCACAATCTGCCTTCCCTGCCTACCACTTGGTCTTACTGGGATTTTAGTAACCCGGGTAACAAAGGGGTTACACAACATTGTCATTTTACCACACCTCCTTATGAGCAGTACAGCTGTCATTTTTCACATCTTGCCCAAAATGTGTTTCACCATGTAGCGTGCAATGGCGCAGTCGATGCACAATCGATGTATGGGACACATTAAGAAAATCAGTGACACTGTTCATGAGCAGAGGTCTTAAAATGGCTATGTTGAAAATTTGGTGAAAAAATTCCTAAAATGACTGTTTTACGAGCGCAAGGTGCAGTTCCTATGCATGCCGTAAGTTTGCAATTTAATATTTTCACCCAGATTTTCAACATTACCATTTATTACACTTCCTTATGAACAGTACAGCTGCAATTTTTCATATGTCGCCAAATGTGTTTTCGCATGTATCGCAAAATGGTGCTGCTGGTGTGCGAAAGCAATGTTTAGGACAGAGTAAGAAAATCACAGTTACACTGTTCATGAGCAGAGGTCTTAAAATGGCTATGTTGAAAATTTGGTGACAAAAGTCCATAAAATGACTGTGTTACGAGTGAGCATTGTGCAGTTTTCATGCACCCTCGTAAGTTCATGACTTTGTAATATTTTCAGTCCAGATTTTCACCAGTGGCATTTTTCCACACTTCCTTATGAACAGTACAGCTGTCATTTTCACAACATAGCTGAAGTGTGTTTTCACACTTTCAGCGAGAGATGCGTGGTCGCTGTGGGAAATCATTGTTCGCACAGATAAAGAAAATCACAGTGACACTGTTCATGATCGGAGGCACCAAAATGCTTGAGTTGACAATCTGCTGTAAAAATCCTCAACCTAATTATATTACGGTGTGTGTACAGTTTCTAGTGTACTGCGTGACTTCACCATTTTTTAATATTTTTACTACAGATTTGCAACATTGCCATCTTTTACACCTCCCCATGAACAGTACAGCTGTCATTTTTACATCCTGTTCGAATGTTTTGCACCTGTGGTGCTAAATGCCGAGTCACTGTGCATAAGCAGCTTTCGCTAACAAACTGATATTCCCCTGTTCATGAGGTGGGTCACAAAAAACATGTTGAAAATTTGGAATGAAAATACCAACGAATGCCTGAGGTATTAGGTTTCCAACCATAACGCCAACCCTGTAGAGAATGACAGGCATCAGGGGTGTGACTTGGGATTCTTGCCTGTGATGCTCATACCATTCCACACCATGCAGTCAGTGAGAGGCATCGAGGTATGCCTTGGACTCTTTGGCCCCAAAGTTCACCCCATTCTCCTATATTGCACCCATCTCACTGTATTTCCTAATGAAATGGGGTGCGTATAAGGGCCAAAGACCCTAAGAACACCATGACACTTGTCAGTGTCTGCAGGGTGGGTGCGTGAAATGGCGGGCGTTCATGCCTGATGACCCAAACGCACACCCCAATGCCTGTCACTCTCTGCAGGGTGGCGGTGGGGTTGGCTTCAGTTCAGTACTTCACTGCCATTCCTATTACGCAGCTCTGTAACTCTACTACCACTGCCAATGCCAACAAGCAAACATTCGGCATTGACAAATGCTTATTTTTAGAAAGCCACATAGCCAGGCCAATTGTTGGCAATGAACTCCACATTTACTAACCATAGCAGACAATCTCTCTCATTAGCGGCTACTTAACGTTTGTCACAGAAAGTTACAATTAGCACTTGTAGACTATCACTGAGTGTATGACAGCAATTTAACCCCCAACCACTGTACTTCTGTACCTCTCAGCATGGTGTCCAGACAGAATGAGCTGTCCCTCGCCGACTGTGTCAAAGTTACTGAGGCTCTGGAAACAAGTCTCTTTGTCCACCATTGCTGCCCAGTTTGGCATTTTCTAAAAGCCAAGCTGGCAGGCTCAGTCAGAATCAAGAACAGATTTTGAATAAGTGGACAGCTAACACCAACCCTCAATGAAAATGAAAGCATGAGGGTAAGGACATTAAAGTGAATGACTGTCGTTGAGGTACAAGTCAGGAAGCAGAAAAACCAGGAGCAGTTTCAAAATTCACAAATAGCGTTTTATTTTCTCAATAACAGAAAAATAAAAATATGTTCAGTATAACTATTTACAAAAGCAGAACAGAGAAAACAGTCCTGAGTGTTTCTTGTCAGTTTCTCTCTTGCAGAACACTGCTGCTCTTTTTAGAACAAGTCTTTGCAGGGAGCTCATTAAGGAGACATGTTTTTTTCACAGAATGTTCTTGTCAGTTTCCAATGTTCTTGCAGGTGCAGCAAAACGAACATAGTGACCCAGAACTGACCTCCTGTTGACAGTTCTGTAAAGTTTGTACACCAGCGTCTGTGTTTAACCCCTTGAGTTCCAAATCATTTTTTACAATCACTTCAACAGTATAACTATATACAGTTTTAAACATGGGATCCCAGTATCAGTGACATTTCCACATAAAGATTCACATATACATTTATATCTGCACATATGCATGGGGGAAGAAAAAACAGAAATAGCAAGGGAAGGCAGACAGATAGCAAGAAGCAGAGAATTGTGAAACCGATGGAGTGATCAGTTCCCACAAGAAAATTTGGTTGCACAACCACAGAAGACACAGAAAAGGAGAGGATAGAACAGATCCTTGCATTTAACCTCTTTCTGCATAACAGTGCACGTAGTGCAAGAATGCAGCAGCAAAGGCAACAAGATGTTGGGATGCATATCTAGGGGGATCAGTAGTAGGAGAGGGGAGGTTATACTGCCCTTGTACAGGTCCCAGGTAAGGCCTCATCTAGAGTATGGGGTTCAGTACTGGTGCCCACACCTCAAAAAGGACATTTATCAGCTGGAGAAGGTCCAGAGGAGGGTTACAAATATGATAGCGGGTCAGCAGGGTAAGGCATATAAAAGAGAGGTTGAGGGCACCGAACATGTACTCCCTGGAAGATGAGAGAGACACAGAGAGAGGGGGGCATGACTGGGACCTTCAAGTACTTTAAAGGCATACATAAGGTGGATAAGGAGAGTCTCTTTAAGTTGAGTGGCAACCACAACACGAGGAGGCACAGTCTTAAACTGGAGGGTGGGAAGTTTAGGAGGGAGGCCAGGAAGCACTACTTCACAGAAAGGTTGGTGGACACTTAGAATGCGCTGCTGGAAGAGGTAATCTCGTTGAAGACAGTGGGCAGCTTTAAGAGAGGCTGGATTAGGCATGGGGGAAGGTAAGGATCATGGGTAGGGAGGATGGGAGGTGTGGGGAGGGAGTGTAGGGACAGTAGCTCAAGCTGTGTACCCTGCAATATGAGCAGACTAGATAGACCAAATGGCCTTCCTCTGCCGGCTTCTTCATATATCATTATAACAAATAGGGCAGTGCCTTATTCAACCCTGTTCCATACTGCCCTCTTCAGAGGAACCTGTTTACAAAACAGGTTTCCAAAATATTCTATTACATTCCCATCTAACATTAGCTTCTAACCTTTACAGTTCGGTGCTTATGTAACATAGCAATAACAGAGAAGTTTAAACTCACACACTTTTTTCAGCCTTCAGAATTCTCAAGTCCTGATACATATCTTGACAGGAAATCAGCATTGACATTCTCTTTCCCAGATTTGTACATCACCTTGAATTTAAATGGCTGTAGTGCCAGGTACCACTGTGCAATTCTAGAATTATAATTTGGTTAACCCAACAGAGAGGATTGTGATCTGTTGGAAGTACAAAGTCAGTTCCTAGGAAATAAAACTTAAGGGACTCCATGGCCCACTTTGCACAAGGCATTCCTTTTTAATGGTGGTGTCCCTTTTCTCTCTGTGTACAGTTTCCTACTTGTGTATAGAATGGGATGTTCTTTCCCATGTATATGCTGACTCAAGATTGCACCTAGGCCTATTTCTGATGCATCTGTCTATAACAAAAACTATTTCTCAAAGTGTGGACTTTTTTAACAATTCTTTTCATCTCCTCTAACCCGAACTCTGTCAGGCCACCCTATCACACTGTGCTGCTCTACCGCCCACTGTGATCTTCCCTCCTCATATGTGTTACCCCCTCCACCGAACCCATGCCAGACAAGCCCCCCCTGGCTCTCAGCCCCCCTGAGGCAGGGCCACCTACCACGTACCAGGCACTCAATCTACAATCCAGTTCATCTGGCTGGGTCAACAAAGGAGACCAAAGGGTGGAGATGATCCAGCCCTGGGCGTGTGGCAGCCAGCCCTCCTGTAGGAGCCATTGCCTATTGAGATTGGGTTTTTTTCCCTTTTGTTTACGCCCTCCCTCCCCCCGCTGAGCCAGAGTGTGCAATGACGCCAGGTATGTCCGTGGCGGCTCTGCGTCCCTCTATGCCAGCCTTAAGTGTTGCAGTGCCCCAGGTCTCCACTGGGGGCCTTTGCAGTGTCAGGCAGTCACCTGGATCCCCCCCTGAGACAGAGAGAACAGCACTCCTCTGGATGCTCAATCCTCTCTCTCTCCCTGCAGACCCCCGGCGGCCTGGGCTCATTCCCAAACACAGGTTGCCAGTGTGGCGTCCAGTGCCTCAACCCTCAGCGCCACCGGGCCGGCTCAAGTCTGGACTTCTTAAAACAGAGGCTGAACACAATGCAGCCTTAATGGCTCCAAAAGCCTTGTCACACTCTGGGGTCCATTTCACATTATTCAGGAAGTTTCTTTGTGAGTTCAGTAAGGGGAGTAGCTACTGTAACTCGGCAAAGCTGGGAACAAATCTCTGATAATAACCATCCAGCCCTAAAAAATGACCCATGTTTCATGGTTTTGGGGACAGGGCTGTTAGTTACAGCTTCTGCCTTGGAAACCTCTGGCTTGGCTTCTCCATTTCCCAAAACATTGCCCAAATATCTGGTTTCCTGCATGCCCAATGCACACTTGGTAGGATTAATGGTCAGACCTGCCTTTTTGATCAACTGGATAACTGCTCTTAGGTGTTCCTGGTGGCTTTTTCAGTCTGGACTATACACCACAACATCATCCAGGTACACAGCACAACAACCAGTGTGAGGGGATAAAATTACATCCATGTATAGCTGGAATGTAGTGGATGCACCATGTAAACCAAATGACATGGTGGTGAACTGACAGAATCCTATAGGAGTGGCAAATGCAGTTTTGTCTCTGGATTCTTTAGCTAGGGGGATTTGCCAGTAACCCTTAATGAGATTGAGGGTACTAATATACTTGGCACTTCCCAGTCTGTCCACCAAATCATCTATTCTGGGCAAAGGATAACTGTCACATTCTGACATTTAAGATTAAGTTTCCTAAAATCAAGGCAGATTCTTACACCTCCTTTTTTGTTTACAATCACCATTGGTGATGACCAAGCACTTCTCGACTCTTCTATGATACCTACATCTTCCATTTTTTGTATTTCCTTAACCACGTCAGCTCTTAACCGCTCTGGTAATCTGCATGTCTTTTGTCCAACAGGGCGAGCATTCCTTGTCACTATTACGTGCTCAACCCTGTTTGTTCAGCCTGGTACTGTGGTAAAAGTACTGTTAAATGTCTTTAGCAAGTTAAAGTTTTACAGTTTATTTGGAGGTTAAGGAAACATTCACTGTTATGGTATCAGCAGTTACAGTTTGTTCCAGTCTGTCATAAGCTACATCAATATCTTCTTTATCAATTTCTGGTAAAACCAGCAAAGCAGCTTTTGGTGTTTTTTCAACCCATTTCTTGAGGAGGTTAGCATGGTATATCTTAGAAGGATTTTTCTTATCAGGGGTCTTAATCTCATAGTTAACTGTGCTAGTACATCTAAGCACTTTATAAGGCCCTTGTCACTTCATTAACAGTTTATTTTCTGTAGTGGGTAACAATATCAAGACCTTTTCACCTGGCTCAAAAACTTTTTCTTTTACCCCATGGTCATAATGCACCTTCTGCTGGTTTTGGGCCTCTTCCTGACTACTATGGACGATTTCAACATATTTTGCCGGCTTCTTTCTCAGATCACACATATAAGATGTAATAGATTGTTTCAGATGGGTGTTATCTTCTCATGTTTCTTTTATTACATCTAGTGGTCCTCTAGGTTGTCTACCATACAGTATTCCAAATGGGGAAAAACCTGATGATGCCTGTGACACTTCTCTGTAAGCAAAAAGCAGGTAAGGTAAGTATTGATCCCAGTCATTCCCTTCCCCTTTTACAAACCTTTTTAACATGTGTTTTAGGGTTCCATTAAAATGCTCAACAAGACAATCTGTCTGAGGGTGATAAGGACAGGTTCTTACAGCAGTGATACCTAGTAGTCGGTACAGCTCCTTCAGTAATGCAACACCAAAATTACTACCCTGATCAGTAATAATCTCTTTAGGTATGCCTACCCTGCTGAAAATGTTGGCAAGCTCTGCTGCAACTTTTGGGGCTGTGACAGTACACATTGAAACTGCCTCTGGGTATCAAGTGGCAGTCACATACTACCAAGATGAATAGATCACCCTTTTACTTTTGTCTAAGGGGCCAACCACATCCATTGCAATTCTCTCAAAGGCACATCTATCAAGGGTAAGGGCACCTTGTCTTTTTAGTCACTGGGCTACTTTCTGACACTCCACACAGGAACTGCAATAGGTAGCAACATCTTCATGAATTCCAGGCCAGTAAAATCTGTGCAGCAGTCTGGCAAGGGTGCGATCCCTTCCCGAGTGACCAGCCATAGGACTATCATATGCTATTTGTAACAACTCAGATTTATACTTTTGTGTTATAATCAATTGTTCTATCTGGTCCTGTGTCTGAGGTTTAACCCAAAGTCTGTACAGCAGCCCATTACATTTTTTTTAAATATAGGTTCATCCTGTTTTGGTTTCATCCTCAGCTGCTTAAAATAACCCTGGAGAGAAACATTGTTAGCTTGTTCTGAAAGAAAATCACAATCAGTGATCAGTTTAGTTTCAGCATTTTCATATGTTAACCCCTTATATCCATCAGTCTTTTGTTGCCACTGTTTCTTCAGGCGCCTTCTTTCCTGGACTTCTGGAACCTGGAGCTGTGCTCAAACAAGACCGAATCAAAATCAGTGAAAGGAAAAGAGCCCACACCATCTGAAATTTTCTTTGCCTGCACTCTTGTCACCACAGCTGCAGAAATGTCAGGCTTTACTCTCTCTTTGATTAACTCAGTAAGTCCTGGAAAGCCATTTCCATTAATCACAGGTATAGGTAACTTAGGTACTACTCCCACTTTCATTTGGTGTGACACACTTAATATTCAGAATCACTTGGGTGGTATGATAGTATCGAGTGTCCCCATGGATGCAGATGACACCAGTACCTGGTCCTTTTGCACACCGTCTTCCCAACACTTTAATATGCACTAGGGTTTGTCTGCTTCCCGAATCTATAAGTCCCTTCACAGTCTTAGCTCCCACCTTCACTTCTGTTAAGTACTTGCCCCAATTTGCTAAGGACAAATCTGCTCCAGTGTCACTCTTCTTACAATATGACATGGCTTATTACAGTTACAGCAAATAAAGTCTTTGGGTGCAGATTTGTTACCAACAGGATTCTTATCAGACTTGGAGTTTAAATGGGAAAAATAATGTCTTACTGGTGCTTGGCTGTTACCTCGCTGCTGTGGCATCTGTCTGGCCATTTTGTAATCTTCAGCTAAAGAAACAGCCTTTTCCTCACTTTCTGGTCGGTGTTCTTTTACCCAAAGCTGTACGTCTGTGGGTAGGATGTTGATAAACTGCTCTGTTACAAATGTTTTGATGATCTGTGGGAGTGTTTTGCCCTCGGGTTGGGGCCATTTCATAAGGAGCTCTCCGAGTCGGGTGAAGGCTTCTCGTGGACTGTCAACTGAGTTATACTTGAGACCAAATTCTCTGCCTGTAGGTCTTTCCTGTGATGTCATATTTTTTAAGGACCTCTCTTTACACCAGGTCAGTTTTCTGACTGTGCAGTGTCCATATTGCTGTAGTCAAATTGGGCTTTCCCTGTCAGGTAAGGTACCAGTCTGACTGCCCACTGCTGCTTTGGTCACTGTGAAGCTGTACAACCCTTTCAAAAGTTGTCAGGTATGCTTCAATATCATCAGAGGGACACACCTTTGTAAGTTTAATGTATTTTAAGTTGTGTCTTGTTGCTCTGCTGGACCAGTGCCAGATCCTCCGGCTTTGATAACTTGAAATGCACCCATCCATTGCTGCATCTCTTCTTTACTGCTCCTGTCTCTGCATCTCTTCTTTTCTCTGCTTCTCGAGTTGTTGCATTTTTCTCTGTCTCTCTAAAACGCTGAATCTCTTTCTCTCCGCTACATCTCCTCTGTTTCTCCATCTCTGTTTGTTGTATAGCCCATCATTTGAAAAAGGCAGTCAGACTTTCAGGTTCTGTCACTGCCTGTTATTTTATTTCCATCACTGGTGCTGGCTGTACAGTCTCAGCTTGGACTTTTGTTTCTGCTTCTACAGGTAGCTTGGCTGCCATCCTTCTGGTACTCACTCCTGGACTTGCTGCTGCAGGATCCATCCTTTCTCTTCACGCTTCCCTGGTACCAGGTCTAGTACTCACCACAAAACTCCTGGCTTAGAATATGCATAGCATAAATTCCACTTAGGCTGACACCGAGGCATAGGTTAGAAAGCATAGGAAAACCAGGAGCAGTTTCAAAATTAACAAATGGCGTTTATTCTCAATAACAGAAATATAAAAATGTGTTCAGTATAACTATTTACAAAGGCAGTACAGAGAAAACAATCCTTCTGAATGTTTCTTCTGTTTCAAATCTCAGCCTCTCTCTCTCACAAAACACTGCTGCTCTTTTTACAAGTCTTTACAGGGAGCTCGTTAAGGAGACAATTTTTTTTTTTTTTTTTTTTTACAGAATATTCTTGTCAGTTTCCAGTATTCTTGCAGGTGCAGCAAAAAGAACCTAATGACCCAGAACTGATCTCTTGTTGACAACTCTGTAGAGTTTGCACACCAGCATCTCAGTTTAACCCCTTGAGTTCCAAACAGTTTTTTGCAATCATTTCAACATATACAGTTTTAAACAAAGGGATCCCAGTATCAGTGACATTTCCACATAAAGAGTCGCACACATTTTTATACCTGCAGATATGCAAGGGAAGAAAAAACAGAAATAGCAGAGGGCAGAGAGAGATGGCGAGAGGCGGAGTAAAAACCATCCAGTGATCAGTTCCCAGGTTTCAAAAGTCAAATTTGGCTGCACAACCAGAGAAGAGATGGAAAGGAGGCTAGAACAGATCTTGCATTTAACCTCTTTATGCATAACAAATGGGGCAGGGCCTTATTCAACCCTGTCACAAGGACACCTTGATCATTTACTTTCAACAAGTACTCTCCAAGGGGGCAAGTATATCAGGGCAAATGCTAAAACAAAAAGCCCTGGAGCTGTCAACCCAACTAGGACTTGCCACCTTTGAGCCCACAGATGGGTGGTTACGTAAATGGAAGTTTCGCCACCAGATAATTTAAAAGCATGAGCACAGGAGAAAAACAGGATGCCGGATGGTCATGTGATGCAGCAGACTGTGTAGCAGCTCATCCCTCCAGCCCCTGTCGCCCAGTCTTAATTTTATAAATATACTGAGTATTCCAGAGACTTTTGATATCTCCTCCTGGTGAAAGATCATTTCTTAATCCTCCCGGGAGTGATCTGAGAGAAGTTATGGACGGCAAAATGCGTCAGGCTCTGCAGAGGCACACGCCTCTAGTTTCCCCGGAGAAAAACAGCAAACGCTCCAGGGCCCAGCAGAGCGGTTCTGGCAAATCAAATACCACAGCAGCCTCTATTTCTCCGGTATCTGAAGCATCTCCCCTTACTTTGGATCAATTCTTAAAAGAATTTAACCCGTTTCATGAAGATTTAAAAACATTAACAACTGAAGTCAAGCAAATGGCGTCTGCACTGGAAGATCTTTCTATTAGGATGGCGGACTCGGGAACCCACCTTACTTCCATAGAAAAACGAGCAGACAAAACAGAAAAGGAAACTGTGGATATCCGGCACAGAATTAAGAAGCTGGAGAATAAGTTAGAGGATTTAGAGGGGAGGAGTCGCAGGAACAATGTTGGCATCGGGATTCCAGAGAAGGAAGAGGGGAATAATACAATTTTATTCATACAGAAATTGATTGAAAAACTGGCAGGCCCTTCACCCTATGGTGTTTCCTACACAACAGAATGTGCTCATAGAGCACATAGGCCAATGCCAGCTCTGGGTGCCCTTCCCCGACCCTTAATATTTAAGTTTCTAAACTACCAGGAGAAACAGTGGTTCTTGGGGGAAAATTAAGGACTTGCAGGAGGTGCTTTGGAAGGGGAATAAAGTTAGAGTAACACACGATTTGCCAGCCATGGTGAGATATAGGAGAACATCATTCCACCCGATTGTTACAAAGCTCATAGCGGCCAGAATTAAATTTAAGATGGGCTACCCTGCACGCTTGCAAATTCTCCTGGATGGTTCCTGGGTCACATTTGAAGAAATCAAGCCAGCGAAGAGAGCCCTGCCTGACCTCTTCCATGCACATTGAAGGAAACTGCTCGGTTCAGCAGAGGTAATTCCATAAGCAGAAAGGTGGATCGTCTCGTCTCCAAGATCAGCTTAATGTCTTTGATAGAGCCATTCTGGATTGAAGAGTTCTCCGGTTAGAGAGTCAACTGGATTTGGAATATTCTACACAGAAGATCTGTTAATCATTTAGGGGATACAGGGTCTTTGTACTCGTATATTGGAATGTTCCATTTACAATGTTAATACCTGGCGTGTTGCCTGATTTCACTTGGTTGCTTCAGTTGGTTGGCTTATTTTATTCTTGTAACTCCTGGACTATATCCCAAACAGCAAGAAGCACGGCTACCGGAAAGGTAATTTCGATGCTTTCTTTAGTTATGCGGCAAAGACGTTTATCCGCCACAAGAGGGCGCACTACATTCATGTCTGGTTTTCAGTTTAACAGTAGACTTCCATCTCTAAAGCTGAAACAATGGGTATTCGAGGGGATGTCAATACTTTGTTACTTTTTTTTTTTTTCCTTTTTCAGCCCGACATATTCCGGAGGTGGATACTTAATTAATATAGTTCCTGAAATATACAGGACAGATCGTTGGTTATGTATTGTAGGTTTATAAAACTCTGTTAATTGTTATTTAATAGGGGGCTTGGGCACAGTTTGGATAGAAAATTGTAACAATAGGTTGAATGGTACAAGTTATTTTGCCATAGGTAGAATGTAAGGAATCTATGCTAGAATTTCACATTGAAGGGGTAAGATTTCTGTTCTCTCTTTTACGGATCTCAATACAAGGCACAGGGTAGACTGATTCAACAATTATGCGGTCACGTCAGTCATCTGGGTGATGGAGAAGTGGAGGGTGGGAGCACATAGAACATGCTGTATAGCGTAGTAGGTACAGTAAGGGGCTTAATTAGGGGAACAGAAGCACTACTAAGGATAAGTCTGGATAGTTACAATGGAATTACGGTTATGGGGTGGGGGGTGGTGGATTTAGGTAAGAGCACAACTACACAAGATAATGTTAAGATAGGCATGATTTGGCTTGTTTTATTTTGGGAGGGTTACTATTTTAGTACCCTAAGTGTTATAAGAAATGGCTAGTTCCATACATGTTGCTACATGGAATGTTAAAGGGGTGAGGAAAAAAATTAAACAGTATCAGGTACTAAAACATCTGAAACTTTTAAACATTGACATAGCCTTCATTCAAGAATCACACTTGCTAGACTTGGAAGCTTAGAAGATAACAATTTGGACAGTTTTTTTACTGTGGAGGGTACAACTAGTAGCAGTGGAGTGTTGATCCTTATTCACAGAAGACTCCCATTTATTATGACTAACATGGTCAAGGACCCTCGGGGCAGATATATATTGGTACACGGATTACTTTATAACAAAGATTTACTTCTAGGTAGTATTTACGGTCACAATCTAGACACACCAGTTTTTGTTTTTTAAAACACAACTTACCCAAGTAATTACCCATATATTTCATCCCATTTATTCTTGGTGGGGACTTCAATTTGGTTTATGATCCTAATCTAGATAGAGTTTGTGAACAAGGGCTTGTCACCGCCCAACGAGCATTAGGGAGTTTATAGACCAAATAGGAATGCGATATATGGAGAGTGTTTCACCCCTGGAGAGGGAATATACCTATATTTCTTCTGTTCATTTAACCTCATCCAGAATTGATTACATTCTCCAATCTCACTCTCTTATTTTGGGTACCCTTGATTCATTAATAGAACCTGGTCCACCTTCGCATCACTCTCTGGTTGTGAGCCACATCTCCCTAATCTCCCTTCCCAAAAGGGGCTCCAGATGGAAACTGAATGATCAATTATAGAAGGAACCGGGTTTATCTAAGAATATTCAAGAGCACATTGATTTGTTTAGGGAATTCAATCAGAGTAGTTCGGGGAGGCTGGACATAATCTGGTGTGCTTTCAAAGCATATATCAGGGGTATACTTATAAGTCTAGCTACCAAAAAGAAGAAAGATTCCACTGCTCATATGTCCCAATTACTCTCCCAGATTAGAAGCATGGAAAGAAATCTATCCCCTCACTCCCCGGAAGTTGTCAGACAAGAATTAATTAAACTGAAAGCTGCCTATATGGAACTATTAAGAGGGAAAGCTGATTATGCCATCCTGAAAGCACATGCCTCCTATACAGATCAAGGTGAAAAAGCGGGGCGCCTATTGGCACTTAGAATTAAACAGATGGAGTCTTCCTGGTACATAACCTCAATACATTCAAGGGTAGATGGCTCCCTGAAAGTTAAACCAGAAGATATTGTACACGAATTTACTGAATATTACAAAGAGCTATATGGCCCCATGCAACCTTCCCCATCTGAGCAGATGGTCAGGAATTATCTCAAAGAGACAAATCTTCCCCAACTTATAATAGAACAGCAAAACAGGATTTCAGCCCCTTTAACAGCTCGGGAAACCTCTGACATTATTGGAACTTTACCAGTTAACAAAACTCCGGGCCTAGATGGTTATTCCGCTAGCTTTTATAAAAAAAAAAAATTAAGGATCAATTAATCCCAATGCTTCTCCCTTTATAACAGCAAATCCTTTCAGGACGAGGTGGATTCCACATTGTTTGAGGCGCTGATAGTTCTTATACCCAAACCTGATAAAACACCTGATTTGGTTATGAACTACAGACCCATTTTGTTAATGAATCAAGATGTCAAATATTATCAAAACGTTTAGCTAATCGCCTAGGTCCAGTGATGTCAATCCTGATTGGACCTGAGCAAGTGGGTTTCATGAAGGGGGAGATCTTCCTCCGACCATCTCTGTACCGTTGCATGTTTTCTCGGCATGCAGGGATGCACCCTTTCCAGTTGCCTTGATTTCCCTGGATGCCGAGAAGGCATTCGACAGAGTCAATTGGCAATATCTATTCTTCATTTTAGAAGCTTTTGGTTTTCCCTTGGATTTTATTAAATGGATCAGTTCCCTTTATAAGTCCCCCACTGCTCGTATTTCTGACAATGGAGTTATCTCAGAAGTTTTTACACTGCACTCTGGCACTAGGCAAGGATGCCTCCCTGTCACCATTGCTGTTTAATATTTATCTGGAGCCCTTAATACGCAGATTACAAAATTGCCCTGTTATTCAAGGAATCCCTATCCACCCATGCAAGATTAAGGTCTCGGGCCTATGCAGATGACCTCCTTCTCCAACTCTTAAATCAAACTATGTCTATTCCTCCCATGTTGGAGATTACTGAAGTTTTCAGTAGAATATCTAATTATAAACTGAATATCAATAAGTCCATAGTTTTTCCACTCAATCATAAATTGATTCAATTTGACATTAAGGATTTAGGGCTTACCTGGAAACGGGATTCTTTAAGATATCTGGGCATTGAGCTATAGAGACAACCGGGACAAATTATAAAGCTAAACCTAGACTTCCTAGTTGCCACGATAACTCAAGATTTGAATCGATGGGTGTCGCTCCCAATTTCTCTATGGGGCAGAATAAATTTAATTAAAATGAATGTCCTCCCTCGGCTTTTATATCTATTATCATTACTTAATATTTGGCTCCCTACTGTGTGGTTCAAGAAAGTACATTCTTTGTTCACTAAATTTATATGGCATAATAAACCCCCTAGGATAGATTACAACAAACTAACTGCTCCTAAGCTAAAAGGGGGGAGTATGCCTCTCCCATATAGGACTTTATTTCTGGGCCCGTCACATTAATAAATATTTAAGATGACTTACTGATGATGGACAGCAATATGACCCCTTATGGCTCAGAATAGAGCAGACCCTGATACCCTCTTGTGGGTTAGTCCCAGAGGGTTTACTATACATTAGAGAGGGTCTTCTACCTCTCAAGCTTAAAAATTCTGTAATAGCGGTATCTCTAAAGATTCACACCCAGATATGCCATTATCTCAAAAATGACCATGGTAAGGACAGGAATCAGCCTATAGTGGGAAACTTACAACTCAAAATTGATGGACGACCCATTTTCCCCTAACTGGATATGGAAATACAATATATGCAAGTCCAAAACTTTATCAATGATGAGGGCTCTTGACTTTTGGTAGCACACTTTAGGAACAAGTTTGAACTCTCACGTAAACATTCTTTTAAAATAATTCAATTGCGACATTTGGACACGTACATTTGGTATGGACCCTCCACTATTCACAGGTTGTTCTTTCATCAGGAACTACTCTCACTAAGTGGTGGTTCAAAGTCGGTCTCAAATTAATGGAATAGTACACAACTGGAAATTCCCTGACTGCTTTGGCCCTACCCATGTATGGGAGACTTTTCCCAATCACATAGAAACTTAGAATTTGACAGAGATAAGGACTGCTTGGCTCACCTAGTCTGCCCATTTTCCTACCTAATGGATAAGCTGCAGATCCTAGTTAGCCAACAGCCTACTTACTCCTACCCCCACTAGAATTGCCTTATGTCTGTCCCATGCATTCCTGAATTCCTCCACAGTTTTTGAGTCCACTACCTCCTCAGAAAGGCTGTTCCACATATCCACAACCCTCTCTGTGAAAAAAAATTCTTCCTCACTTTACCTTTGAGCCATCCCCTCTATCTCAAATTGTGCCCCTTGTTCTTGCACATCTTTTTCTGAAAGATGCTACCATCTTAGACTCTGTTGATTCCCTTGATGTAGTTGAAAGTTTCTATCATGTCCCTCCTCTCCTCGAGTGTATACATATTAAGCTTCTTTAATCTCTCTTCGTATGTCTTCTGCTGCAGACCCTGCACCATTTTAGTTGCCCTCCTCTGGATAGCCTCCATCCTATGTCCTTGCAGAGATGGGGTCTCCAGAACAGGACACAGAACTCCAGATGGGGTCTCACCAACTGTCTGTACAAAGGGATAACTTCCTATTTTCTACTGGTGATGCCTATCCCTATGCATCCAGTATCCCACCAGCTCTTCTTACTGCCTTCTCACATTGCTTGCCCACCTTAAGGTCATCTAATATGACTACCCCAGATCCCTTTCCATTTCTGTAGTTGTTATCTCACCCCCACTGTGTACTCTTCCCTGGATTTTTGTTTTCAGGTGTATTACTTTGCACTTCTTTGCACCGAATCTAAGCTGCCATATATTTGACCATTCCTCCAACCTTGCCAAGTCCCTTTGCATCATCTCCACCCCACCTTCTGTATCAACCCTGTTGCAGATCTTTGTGTCATCTGCAAAGAGACATACTTTTCCTTCCAGTCCCTCTGCAATGTCACTTATAAAGACATTAAAGAGGACCGTCCCAGTACTGAACCCTGCGGTACCCCACTAGTAACCCCCTTTCTTCAGAGTAAACTCCATTTACTGTTACTCTCTGTATCTTGTTTTCTAGCCAATTTTTAACCCAGGCTACCACCCTGGGACCCACTCCAAGGCTGGCTAACTTGTATATTAATCTTTTGTGTGGGACTGTGTCAAATCCCTTGCTAAAGTCTAAGTAGGCCATGTCCACTGCCCCTCCCTGGTCTACCACATTGGTCACCCAGTCAAAGAAATCTATTAGATGCATCTGACATGACCTTCCCACTGTGAATCCATGCTGCCTTGGGTCCTGTGCCCCACTGGCCTCTAGGAACTCAACAATTCTTTCCTTTAGAAGTGATTCCATCACTTTCCCTACCACTGAGAACAGGTCTGCAGTTTCCTGCCTCTGTCTTGCTCCCACTTTTGTGAAGGGGAATCACGTCTGCCCTCCTACAGTCCTCCAGTACTACACCATCCTCCCATGATTTATTAAAAAGGGAGGTCAGTGGTGTCACTAATTCTACCCTTAATTCTTTTAGAATTCTTGGGTGAATCCCATCAGGTCCCATTGCTTTGTCCATCTTCAATTTTAGGAGTTCTTTCGGGACCCTTTCTTCTGTGAATGGACTGGTATCGACCTCCCTATCCAGAGTGCTTCTACTCTTTGATTTAGGTATCTCCCATTCTTCTTTTGTGAATACTGAGCAGAAGTACTGGCACAATTGCCATAAATATGTGACACAGCATAGGTTAAGGCTAATGCAGATGTATATTCTCCATAATGTATACTATTCCCCGCAAAAGTTGGCAAAATTAGGTTTAAAACCTTCTGCAACATATGCTAGATGCCTTCAAGATGAAGGGACAATATATCACATTCTCTGGTCATGTCCCAAAATGTCTCCACTCTGGACTAAGATCAAGCAATTATCCGATCCTATTTTAGGACTCTGAGAATTGTTTACTCCAGAGGTCTGTATTTTGGGTGACCTTTCAGGAATTAGGATTATTAACCGTAAATACCACATGACTATTATATCTATGTCGGTCAAAAAACTGATACTGAAACACTGGGTTGATCAAGAGGAACTATCATATAATGAATGGCTGACGGAACTATTAGCAAACCTCCGAACAGAAAAAACAATTGCTAACTTAAGTAATAGAATGGATAAATATAAAAAAATCTGGGATCCCTTATACACCCTATACTCTCTATAAGGTATATACAGAATGTATGGATTGCATGAACAATATTATTTTGCAGTTTTGAAATAATCATGTTGGACTACCATGGTGAGTGTTGTGGCTCCTTTGGGGAGGGATGGGACAGTAGTATGGGAATATGAAGGGGAGAGTTGGGGGCAGATTCATGCTGTACTGTTGACCTATGTATTATGTAACATGTACCTGTATATCTGCTGTACAGTATGTGTGAAAGATAATATGGAAAATAATTGAATAAACTTTAAATTGAAAAAAGAAAGAAAAAAAAAAAACAGGATGCCGATTTGCCAGCAGCACAGTCCTGGGTCTGAGATGTGCTGCCCTCATTAACTTCTAAGTACAGACCTGAGGACATATTAAATGCAGATAAGGTGGGGTTGTTCTACGGGGGCTACCCCAATCATGGGCATACTTTACAGAGCCTGGGGGGGGGGGGTCAGTCAAATAGAGCACAGTTGGAGATCTCCTATAGCAAAACACACTGTTAGATGTATCCCATCACTCCTTCCTTCAGGAGGAGTTTGAGGCATTTGTTGCCATGAATGACGACGAGCCTATGGAGGGAGAGCTGTCAGTTGAGAAGTTCTCAAAGCTTCCAAAAGAAACAGGCATGAGGACAAAAAGAAACCGACCAGACTGACAGGCGATAGTGAAGAAAAGGTATCCTTCAGATCCACACAGCGGAGGTACTAGCATCTATTTAGACAGTGATGCAGTGGTGTCAGCAAACAGGGCAGGCTGGCACATAGAACAGTCTGCTAGATATAGAATCTCATGTGAAAGTTACTGCCATCCAAGAATCAAAACAAATGCGGGTACATGTCAATTCACTCCCGATATTTCGCTCCCCGACTATTTACTCCCGACAGTATGCTCTGGCGACCACTCGCACCCACACCAACTCACCCCCGAGTCAATTAGCTCCTGGACTGCACTCGAATAAAAAAATTAACTGTTAGTGTTGGTGTTAGTGTTTCAGCATAATTTTTAAATCTGCTGTATAACCGGTGAGCAGCTATACTTTCCCTTTCTGTCAGTAGAAGCCACTCCTACAGTAAATCCCCCCGAGAAGAAGGAATTACCAAAGATGGAAAAATGCTTATAGCAGGACTTACCTACAAAGTGGACTGCTCATTTTTCTTTTGCAGGGAGGCTGAATTTTTTTTAAAGAAATACTTTGAGATGCCTATTTGCTTTGGAGAGAGAGAGAGCTTGTGAAGGCTGCAAACAGGAGCATGCTGGCTTGTCGCTCTCTCTCTCTCTCTCAGTTTTGCAGCAGGTTCTGGTGCAATAGTAATGGAGCAGCTTAAACTTTCCCTTTTTGGCATAGAAGCCGCTCTGCCTGCAAAACCTGCTACACTGAGGGAAACGGGGTTAAAAGTGTGTCTCTTTAGACGGGAGACATATTTTAAATAAAATCATTGGAGATCCCGTTTATTTAGAGATGAGAGTATGTAGACTTGTAAAACCTGCTACGCTGAGTGAAACGGGGCTAAGTGTCTCTCTCTCTCTCTCTTTAGACGGGAGACTGTTATATTTTAAATAAAAACATTGGAGAACCCATTTTTATTTAGAGATGAGAGCATGTAGACTTGCAAATAGGAGAGCGTTCACTCCTCACTCCCCTTGTAAGCGTTCTTATTTCAGTGCATTCCCAAACAGGATACTTACTTTCAGAATGCTGCTTGGTATTTATATTGCTGCTTACAGGAGAGACAATTGTAATATTTGGGATTTGTACTGAATGCTGCACACGGGAGTGAATTGTCGCCGAGGTGAGTGATCACAGGAGTGAATCATCGCCGGAGTGTAATGTCGGGAAAGAATAGTTGGGGAGCGAAATATCGGGAGCGAATTATTGTGTTCCCACAAATGCAGAACACCGACCACTACATACAACTAAATTAAACATCACTAACTTCTTTATTAACTTAACTACTGTATTGCATCATTTACTACTGTACTAATGTTGTAATGCACTATATTTATGCACGTGTCTCAAGCAAAAATACTAAACAAAAAGGAGATAAGTAAATTACGTACCTATCATACACGTCTCGAGTTTTTTGTGAAAAACATGAACTTCACTTTGTAGGTATGGCTCCTTAATTGGGATGAAGCACTTTCCACTGTGCCGTCCCAATTAAACAGCTTCTACTGTACTTAAAATGTGTCAGCTGGCATGAAACATCATTATCTGCAGTCTTGGAAGGGAGGCTGGAGGTCTTTTGTTGATAAGGTTCTGGTCCACAGGTTAAATTGGGAGTTGGTCTTCCACGAAGCATGGTTCGTTAGCTGACATCAGTTATCAGTACAAAAATTCTTTCAGCATTTTAGCAAAAGTTCAAAATTTAGGGGTACAGGCTTCTGCTGGTATTGAACTTCAAAGCAGTGTCTAAAAACTGTTTATTTCCTTTTGTGTAGACCTCTAGGCCTTTATCTGCTGGCAAATTTCATATGTTCGTATTCTGCATGTGGTCCCAAGGGAGAAGTGCTTCCAAAATCCTTGTCGCTTGCTCGCTCTCTCAAGAAAAAAGTGCATAGAAAATATGTGGTCCACTTCTCAAGTGCTAAACCAAGCCCTCATTATACATTATTTATGAGGAAGATTTCCTTTCCAGTAATACTGAGGTCAGTCCGTAAAAAGTTCAAACCTCTTCACGTGGCTTTTAACCATATTTTGATAAGTCTCCTTACATTTGACAATACTGTTAGAGATTCCCTCACCCCTTCTGAGCTGTTACCTCTCAAGCAAACTGCATTCTGCAGTTTGATAACCTGCCTAAGGTGAAGCTGCCCAAAGCTCACCCTCCAAGCAAGGTACGGGTTGGAACTCTGAATTTTGGCATCCACCCCTGGAGGACTCTCACTTGCTCCTGTTTGCCAGTGTTACTCACACTATGTGCAGCAATCCAGAAGTCTTCTAGGAACTGCTGCCAAGAAATTAATGCTACAGTAGGACGGATCTCTGCTTGAAATGTTTAGATTTCTCACTTTAAGTAATGTTTAGTCTGATGCAGAGATTTTTTATAGTTGATTTAAGTTTCAAGAGTTTTTTTTTTTTTTGGTGCCCATTTTCCCATTTGCAGTTTATACTGATCTGCCACTAGAAACATTGAATCTGATGGCAGATAAGGACCGCTTGGCTCACCTAGTCTGCCCATTTCCTACCTAACGGATAAGCTGCAGATCCTAGTTAACTAACAGCCTACTTCCTCCTACCCCTAGAATCGCCTTATGTCTGTCCCATGCATTCTTGAATTCCCCACTGTTTTTGACTCTATGGCCTCCTCAGGAAGGCTGTTCCATGCATCTACAACCCTCTCTGAAAAATACTTCCTCACATTACCTCTGAGCCGTCCCCCTCTATCTTCAAATTGTGCCTTGTTCTTGCACATCTCTTTTCAGAAAGATGCACCCTCTTGGACTTTGTTGATTCCCTTCAGGTATTTGAAAGTTTCTATCATGTCCCCCCTTTCCTTGAGGATATACATCTGAAGCTCCTTTAGTCTTTTTCATATGTCTTCTGGTGCAGACCCTGCACCATTTTGGTTGCTCACCTCTGGGCAGCCTCCATCCTGTCTATGTCTTTGCGGAGATGGGGTCTCCAGAACTATACACAGTACTCCAGATGTGGTCTTACCAACTGTCTCAACAGTGAAATCTTAGCAATTGGCCAAAATAAATAAGACCATAACAATAAGAAGCCTTCAGGACTAATGGTTTTCAATAAAATGAAAATGAAATGTTAACAAAAATTATAAAATGGGTGAAAGAAATCCCAAAAGTGGATTGGCTCAAAATGACTGCTCTGTGACTGATGTGTCAGTACAGAGCTCAAAATTCCTGTATTTCTGGTGCCCCAGGGTAGGCTCTTTTGGCATCAGACACTTACTCTTTCCATAGTGTCTGCCTACCAAGGCACAATACTGTTGTGAGCTGCAACTTCTCTTCCTCCACCCCGTAGTTGTAGAAAGATGGTTCCATAAGCACAAGTTAGTTATGAATTACACCAAGACTAAAACTATGCTGTTCTCCAGCTCCCAAAATAGGCACAGAACTTACCCTCTTTCTATCACCAACGAAGAAGGCTCTCCCCTGGAACTACTTCAGCTCTTTAAATATCTAGTGATTACTACTGACAGTACAATGACCTATGCCTATCACACTGACAACACTGCTAAGGCTGTTAACACCCGCATTGGGCTACTTTATAGGCATAAGCAATGTTTGTCCCCAGAGGCTCTTAACCTGGCCATTTAAAGCTCTCTTCTCTCGCTTATTGATTATGGCTTACCAATCTATGGTTCAGCTACTGAAACAACTCTTCGCCGCATCACAGTTGCACTCAAAGCATGCCAGCTCCTCACTGGCTCAGTCCGTCTGTCCCATACCTGTGACATGTATGCCTAGGCTAACTGGCTCCAGTTCAAAGGTAGACTCATGTACCAAACATGTTTACTGTCCAAAAAAGTAAGCTTAGGCAAACTGCCCCCTGGAGTGCAAGAGCTTATTACCCTTATTACCCCCACTATCAACCGTCATTGCACCAGAAGCTCTACTAGCCAGATTCTTAATACACCCCGCTGTCGCACTTCTCTGGGACAAAGGTCCTTTGTCTACCATGCCCTGCTATGGATGAACTCTCTGCACAAGGACATCACTTCAGCATCCACCTTAGGCTCCTTCAAGGTTAAACTTGAGCAACAGCTAGTTGCTGATGCCAGTTGTGACTGCTTCCAATAACCTTCCTTCTTGTGACCAGCACTTTATTCTAACCTTATGCTATCCTGACCGCATGCATAACTGTTCTCAACATGTAAATAACTGTTCTAAGTTGTTAATCATTCTCCTTCACATTTCCCCTTGATCCCTTCCACTCTTTCCCCTCACCCCTCTATGGCTTTCTCCCATCCCCCCATCCCAGTTATATCTCCTGAGCTCCCTTGCTCACTTTAAAATGCTTTGTCTCATACCTTCTCACCTCTGACGAGGCCCCTGGGCTGATGACATCCCTTACCTTGTTGATTATTAGATATTAGGCTGGTCTGTACTCATTTTCCTGTAAAGGGTAGTTTAAGACCCCACCACCTCTAATTTCCAGATTTTAATCAAATATGCACCATGACATACACTGTACAATGCCACATGTATTGGAACTTCTCTAGTTATACACTCTTGTAATGTCTTGTATAATTCCTTGTTTTGTTTGTTCTCTGTCTCATACTTTCCCAATATGCATTGTCCATCTGACGTGTAACCTATGAAATGAGCTTGTTCTCAAAGGTGTTACCTGAAATTTCAATAAATAATAAAACACCAACATACTTTACAACATCTGCAATATCGCCCTTGAATCCCAAAATAAGAATCTTACACGCTTCATTACAAGAGACTGAGCACTGACTTTGAGTTTGATAACATTCCACAGTGCCAAATGGCCTCTCGATATGTAACTATTTATCTGATCTTGAGGCACATCTTTCCATAGTACAACTCAGAGGAAAACATAAGTCTCTGGATAAAGGACTTGGCTTGTTGTAATATTAAGAGGTTAACAACTTTCTCTCCTCAAACTGGCAAGCCTGTATGTGTCTAAACTGTTCTTTTCCCTTATAGCCTCAGTCTGCAAAGCCAGCTTGCACAAATCCTTTTCATGTTTACACAGGAGTTCCTTAATCAGAATACTTTTTCCAAGGCATAAGTATTAATAAAATAATAAACTCAGAATGCTAGCTCTAAATAATTAATAATTATATGTTTTGTATCTTAGCCTAATCTACTTGCAGGGAAGCTAAATGACTGAAAGCTGGGGGCTGCAGATGGGGCAACAGTAGTTGAAAAAAAGCAAATAAGGGTGCATGCTCAAGTTCTTTGGGTGAGAGAACTGTGAATTGAAACTCAGCAGTTTTGGCACACACAGGACTTGAAAGTCCAGTAAGAGATACATGAACTAATTGTACATATATTAAAAATCATGTTAAAGACCTTTGTTTGAAAAATGAAATTTGACTTTATAATCAAAATGTTTAATTCTGCAAAATAGTTTAGAGACTCCCCTTCGTAGGACATGGACTTTGCCAACTGAACTCAGAACTTCAAATTTTAGAACTACAGTGTGTGCCTGGATACCCCCAGTTACGTGTACCTGGCAAGTTCAGAAACAATCACCCCTGACTGACTCAACAAGAATGATTCCATAATTTATAATATTACAAAAGTAAAACATCACATGCCTTACTTTCACACTTCTCTACCCTGAGCAGTTAAACTGAACAACCTAACCAAAATGTGTTGTCATTTATGAAACTTGCAATCATCAATACTTAAACAGTTCACGTATGCACCATTGTGCATATGTGTTTGTGTGCAAAAGTTTAGACTGTGGTTATATTCGAGAGGAAGAACCAATATTAATTTTATGTACTAATTTTCAGCGGTTTCTTGTGACTCATGAAAACATCTTACTTTGAGCTTTATTTTCCAGATACAAGTGGTTTGTTTTCAGTCAGTGTGTTACAGTCAAAGGTAGACAAGTGTCAAAACACATGATTTTCTGAAGTCCTGAAATAAGTTTTATGTTATAAAGCAGGATCTTTCAAAGGGCAAAAGGCCAGTACACAACTCTGCATCACAGTAACAGGGTTTTTGAGTGTCATTCTCCGAATCCAATTGATCTTGATCTGCTCTCTCTGCTGACAAGTTATTAAATCTTCCTGAGTAGTCATATGATAACTCCTCACCAGCCACAATGTCTTGAGCAGCAAAAAGACCTAACTTGGGAACCATTGAGTCAATTCGAACTGGCACCATGAACAAGTTTGGCTGACAAGAATGGTTAAGGAATCGGCCAATGTTGCCTATGTGAGCAGGATCAACAAATGTTTGAATCACTTGTCCATTGTTTAAGTGCTCTCTTACTGCTATCAAGTAATTGCTGTCTGCTTTGGTTTGTAACTGTATTCTTCTACAGGCTTCAGCAAACCTAAATTTCACCAGCATACTGCAGTAGCCCTTTAGGTATAGACTGCAGAGTCACAGACCCCATCCTTTCTTAATAGCCTAAAAACCTGTAGTCTAAACTGCAGGCCTTTTGTACAACCCTATTTGTACAGTCTTCACTGCATTTACACATAGTGTTACACTCAAACACGGGTGTTGAGAAGCCATCAGCACTCCAAAATCGTTTTAATGCACAGGTTGTTTTCATAAGCACTACCATGGAGACCAAGACAAATACAGGTGTCCATTATGCAGGAAGGTGACAAGCACTCACATCCTTGGAAGGTGATTTCATCAGGGTCAATATCTGCTCCAGGCCCAGACACGTGATGTGAAGTGTACTAGTAAAACAAAATAAAACAGAACAAAATTAAGCACCACAGTATTAGCTCTCCTCCACTATAAAAGGGCCAAATATAGAGGTTACAGCCAATCAGAATTCTTCAATTTTGAGCCCATTGTATTATTACCAGTAACCATATTTCTACTAGTACCGAGTTCACAGCCACACTTTGGCAGTCTTCCACAAAGCATGTTCAGTCACCAGAACAGTCTTCAAGCTTGATTTCTCCTACAATCCAACCATGTGCCCTCCAACTCTGTACAATGCACTTAGATCTCCATGCAGGAAACAGGAATCCAAGACAAGCCTCAACAATGGAGGCTGGGTGAGCCATGTGGATGGGAACAAAATAACAGTAGTAGAACGATGGCTACAGGTAAGTAGCCTCCCATTTTTAACTACTTAGATTCGGTTCACTATTCACACTTAGGTAGACTCCTAACAGTCCTCGGGGAGTAAGCACCCAAATCAGGCAAAAGAAACTGCAGCATCACGACAACATAATAATGCTGTAATGGCAAATGAATATGCATGCACTCAACCAGGATGCGCCCTACATATCTCAGAAATGGGAACATATGTGGCAGCAGCAACAGTGGCAGCAGTATGTCTGGTGGAATGCCCATCAACCCCTTGGTTGGCTCCATTCCAGCCAACCTATAACAAATGTCCAAGAGGTAATCATCTGCTTGGCGCCAGTCTGCCTAGGGCATTTAAAGGAAAGCTATCTTTAATACAGATTATACCATGGACATAAATACAAAATACTGTACTGTCATTGGCTGACTGGCACCTTTCTGCCATGGTAAATCCTACGATATACCCATGGCAAATGTGCCAGTCAGCCCCATCTCAAAAATTCATCTGACCTGCAAAATTCAAACAGGAGAACCGCCATATTGAAATGCTCGCTAAGCGGCGGTCTCCGGCTGCCAACATGTCCCACTTACCAAAGCGCTCAAACCTGCCCAACAAACTAGAACTGTACTGGGGGGAAAAAACTTGCACAACAGACCTAAGGTATTTATCCGTAACAGCCAAGACTGTATGCAGCTCACCTCACGCTTATTCTCCGCTTATTCTCCGCTCCCACTCTGTCTGCACTCCATTCCCACTCTCTTAGTACAATCCGGCTGTAGCTCTCACTTCCCCCCTCACTGTCTCTGGCACTCTCTTCATAATTTTATATTGTCTTTCTTCGGTGACCTCCTGCTTTCACTCGTCCATTTGAAATACACATAAAAAAATATATATAAAACAACGCACAACACCGGTCACTTTTTACTACTTCCTAGAACCCGGAAGCAGTTTCCAATATGCACCAGAAATCCAGCACAAAAGCACACACTGTATGACGGCAATCAGCATGACAAAGGTAAACTGCTACTATTAATTTCTAAACAGTATGTGTTTATGTAGCATGGGAAATGGTGCAATAAAACAAGCCTCACGACACAACGGGGATTACTACGTTCCACCTAGCAACAAGGAACTCATTTTTCTGGTGTAATAAGAAACTAAATAAAAATAATAAAAACTAGGAAACCTTGTAGTTTTACTTTGTTTTTCATCAAAAATTAAAGAACATGGCATAATCGCAATAAGCTACTCGGGTGTGAGTTGTCAGGGGATTTACCACGGCTGGTGAGGATTTACCCACTCTGCTGTGCCTCGTGGTCAAACCACTCCAGCATTAGTAAAATCCCCGATAACTCACACACCCCCTTGTAGCTTGTTGCTTAACTCCCCACCCTATGAAGTCTTACCCCCTCCTGGGGTTTTGCAAATAAAATTCAATTTTCTGTGTTGGTTTACTTATTTTCTTAATTTAAATGTCTGGCGAGCCACAAACGTCGCAGTTTCGTAATGCTCCATTTCACTGCAAATTGTGGTGTTGCATCGCTTTGGCCCAACACACTTGTATTGAGCAGAGTGGTGTGATGCCACACTTTGCAATGAAATGGAGACACACAGCCTGTGACATTTTACGGATCGCTGGACATTTTAAAAAATTTAAAAGAGGTAAACCAGCACATAAAATTGCATTTTATTTGTAAACCCCAGTCGGGTGGGGGGTCTGTATTAAAGACAGCTTTCCTTAAGTGCATGTGACAAACAGCTGGTGAGTTTAACTGTGAAAACTTACTGTATATTCCAGGTAGAAGAGTAGCGCACGCAAACGTTAATGTTTGCTCAGCCTCCAAAGCATGCAGTTTCAGAAAGAAGATCCATAGAAGAAGTACCTGGTTAAGGTGGAACTCTAACTACAACAACCCTGTCCTTGTGCACAGAGCACCTGGAACTCACCCACCCATCTGGCAGTGGATATGGTCACCAGAAATTTGGTCTTCAATGACAAGTGTGAAAGATCACACTTGTCCACAGGCTTGAGTGGTTTTCCCCATCAGCTGTAAAAGCACCAGCAGTAAGTCCCACAATGTAGGGGGTTCACGCACCAGAGCAGACAGGTGGTCCAACCCCTTGAAAAACCAGTGGACCATAGTGTCCTGACACACCATCGACAACTTTGCTTTGGCAAGGTATGCTGAAATGGTAGCCTAGTGCACCTTAAGGGATATAACTTGCAACTGTGTCCAAGACAGGGACCAGAGGGAAATAAGAATGTGTGAAACTGGGCAGGAAAGACAACACAACCCTTGCCCCTTGCACCAGTATGAGAATCTTCCACTTTGAAGTGTAGGTCTTGTAAGTTGACTCACTGACAGGATGTCACCAAAACCTGGAGGACATCTTCAGAAAGCTCATGTACCTGGAAGTCTAGCCACTTAGGAACCAGGTCAGGTGCAGGGTCTGACATGGACAACCCAATTGTAAACCAGAAGTGCAAACTCCAACGTCAGTCAAACTGCAGTGTTCCAGTAGGTGGCTGTAAAATCAAGTCTCTCTCAGCAACAAGAACCCGTGCACTCTGCAATCCAGCAGATGAGCTCCCCAACCCACCAGCAATGCATCCATTGTCAGGGTGAGTGGTGACTCTGCCCTGATAAAGGGAATGCCCTCAGAGAGGTTTAGAGGGAGACAGTCACCACATGATGACATTCAGCACTGACTGGGTCACCCATACCAGGTGGTTCAGGATTATGTGCAAAGGAGACCACTGGCACCCCAATTCCCACTGAATGATCTGAATACGCCAGTGAGCCCCGCAAACCAGAGGCCATAAAGTTCCAGAGGTGAAGGAAATGTTGGGCCAGGACCACTGCCCAACCTGAAAAGACTGGGTGACGGGGAACAGGTCCTCCACCCTGTCTTGGGGAAGACAAACTCTGGCTTGGAGGAAGACCAACTCTGTTCCAATGAAGATGATTACCTGCTTATTAAAGGTGAGCTCGGACTTGGCCTGACTGGACATTCTAGGGCTTGAGCTGTCTGGTCTAACAGCCACTTCCTGGATTGTTCCACATCCTGCAGGGAGCTCCCCATGATGAGCCTGTTGTCAAGGTGTGAAACACCTTGATTCCCCTGTGCCTGAGTAATGCTGCCACAAGTGACAGGAATTTAGTAAATACCTTGGGTGCCACTGAAAGCCCAAAGGGCAAAGCCCTGAACTGATAATAGGTCCTGTTGAAAGTGGAGGTACTGCAAGCGTGGATGGATTGGAATGTTAAAGTATGCGCCCGGAAGATAGGGGGAGCAAAAGTAAGCAATCCTTCAACTCCAGGGATGGAATGATCTTGCACAGAGTCACCATGTGGAACCTAAGTCTGTGAATAAACTTGTTTAGAACTCACAGATCAGGAGTGGGGAGCCATCCTGCTGTCCACTTCAGCACCAAGTACTGAGATATGAACCCCTGCTCAGCATGTGTGTCCAGGACAGGCTCGACTATGCACCACTCGTGGAGCTGAGTGACCTCGTTCCATAGGAAGGGAAGTGTTTTCAGCTAGACCAGGGGTTAAAGTCTCCAATCATGACCCAGGACAAATTGTTGGAAGTATCACCACCGGGAGAAGGACCAGTCCTCCTGGGAGTGTTCTCGGTCACCATGCCCAGCACCAACCACCTTGGGGTCATCGACCAGACCGCAACCCCACTGCCACCCACACCCTCTCACCTACAGGTCGACTCTGCAACCCTTTCCGCCAGAACTTTTCAGCCCGGCAGTGGTTTGTCAGCAGGCCTTTCCTTTCCTGCTGACCAACTCCCACTGCCTCCCTAACCTTTTCTGCTACAGGGGAAGCTTTGGCAGTGTGGCCCATCGGCTCTGCTAATGCTGGCCATTCATCGCTGGGGTTTCCTTCTCTGCACCTGTTCTTGCTGAACACCCTCCACCTCACAAAGCAATGCCAGCTAGCTGGTGGCTTATGACAGTCATGCATCTGAAAAAAGGCCGCTTCAGTCAATGCCTAGGACTGTCCCTGCAATGCTGGGGATGCAGGTCCCTCAGCTGGTCCCTCAACCTACCCCATCCTGTCATTGCTTCAGCCTTCCCCCTCAATGCTGAGGCCTGGAAAAAAAAAAAAAACTGTTGCTGTAACAGGGCATTGTGCCGATAGCTGTGACCATAGACGTCTAGACTTTTCTACTTTTCCATCCTGGACCTTTTGCAAAGGTTGTTTCCACCTCCGAGCCCATTGCTGGTTGGACCTTCTAGGCCTTCAGCGCCATCGCATCAGGCATTGTCAAGACCTGCCCCCTCTGAGCCATGGGATAATGATTATCTCCCTGACTTCCTCCTTCTGGATGAGGAAGATGAGGATACCTGGGCCCAGACTCCCTTTAGCACCATCTCCTTGGTGGGGGAGGACTTCTCCAATTACATCCCATGGTGTTCCCCAGATGAACCCTTCTTCATCGTGATGTGGCAACTGCAGGCCACCAAGGGGTTCAGTGCCACAGAGACGGAACCTGGCTCACTACATAGGCCTCTGAGATTTCCCTCCTTGTTATCCCTCCTGTGATCAACGCATAATGGCCACTTGTTGCAGGCCTAATTTGCTCCTCCTGCGTCCAGGAGGGCTGACGAGCTGTACCAGGCTCCCCCGGAAGTCCTTTTTAATGGGGCCTCCTCTGGTGGATTTGGTGGCTCAGTGCAGCCCATGATCATTCTAAGGGACCTCAACACCTCATCTACCTCCCTCTGGACAAGGGGTCCAGGATGCTGGACGTTATGGGCAAGAGGGTATTTGCCTCCTCCACTCTAGCAATAAAGGTCCTTAATTATGTGAGCCATATACTCAAGTACCAGAATGACCTCTGGAAGACTAGCAGGTCTGCTGCCAGGGTCCTCGGATGCAAGAGCTGCTCAAGGTCCTCCAGTCTGGTGCTGACATGAGCAGGCATCACTTGTCTGCCTGTGATGCTTTAGATGCCTCTGCCAGGGCCTCCACAGTGGGGAATTTACTTGTGGAGGTACTCCTAGATGAGGGTGTCAGGCTTCGCTACTGATGTCCAACAGTCCATCCTGAATGCTTCCTTCAGGGGCTGCAAGCTGTTTGGGAGGAGTCATGCAGGACATTCTCAGTGACCTGCAGTATCAGGGAGAAGCAAGGCACCGCAAGTAATAGAGTGAAAAATAAAATCACAGCAACATTTACAATAATAAGCCACCCTGCAGTACAGATACACAACCTTGACCAGTTTCACACTAGTTGTGCGTTATCAGGAGGATGTTTTTCTTGCGATTTCAGACGTATTAGTGGCATGCGCATTTGTGGAGCTGAGGATTTTCTGCTACTAGCATCAGGGAGAACTCTGCAGTCTGATTCTCTACCACACACCAGAAGTGTGGACAGTGGGTGCCCTTTTAATATGCCACCCATAGACCTACATCTGGCACCAAGCAGTCCAGCAAGTGCAAAGCTGCCGCAGCTTTGCCTACCCCCTCTTCCACCACCGGTAAGTCCTCAAGAGGTGGTAGAGCAGGCTTGACTGTGGGCTCGGCCTCAGTCTGACTCCTTGCCTAACCCTCTCGCTCCGGTTCCCCAGGATGTGAAGGTCTCTTCTCCCTCCATCTGGACCGGTGGCAGGAGATCACAACAGACAACTGGGTGCTGCAGCTCATGGAACAAGGACAAGCTCTAGAGTTTGTAGAAATGCCCCCAGATCTTCCCCCATGACCTTCAACTTACCCTGCAGGCCACATGGTCTTGCTGCTGGAGCAGGTCCATGTAATGGCTGCAAAAAAGACCACAGAGCCTGTCCCCAAGAGTCACTGGAACCTGGGGTTCCTGTTTTGGGGGGGGCACTCCCAGTTTAGGGTCCTTCCCTTTGGCTTGTCTTTGGCACCACGGGTCTTCACCAAATGCCTAGCTGGTGACAGCAGCCCTCGAGCTAAGGTCTTTTAAGTCTTCCCCTACCTGGATGATTGGTTACTCCGAGCTCAGTCCTGGGAGCAGCTGTCTTTGACCTTGGTGCATACCCTGCAATTGTTCAACAATTTGGGGATCACGGTCAACCTCTACAAGTCTTAACTCTTGGCCAGTGTCTCCAGTACATAGAAGCTTTACTGGACACGGCCCAGGGCTTCGTCTTCCTGTCCCTAAACAGTTCCTGTGGCCCGGCTGCACATGTGCATCCCTCAGTGGACTTTCAGGGTACAGTGGGATCAGAGAACCAACATCTTAGGGTCGGGCAAGGAGTCTCACAAAACCATGACTGGGACGTAAACATACCAGGATACACTATCTACAGGAGGGACAGGGGAGGGTAAAAGAGGAGGAGGAGTAGCTCTTTACATAAGGGAAGGAATAAAAGCAACAGAACAAAAGGGTAAACAGGGAGGAGAAGCACTGTGGGTAAATTTGGAGACAGGCAATGGCACCACAATCCGCACAGGGGTTGTATACAGACCCCCTTCTCAGGGGGAGGAAATGGACAAGGAAATGATAGAAAGTATACTTAGAAAGGCAGAAAAAGGGGAGATATTGCTGATGGATGATCTGAATATGCCAGATGTTAACTGGAGTGCAGTTGCAGCTGCCACTCCGAAGAGTGGAGTTATTCTAGATGCCCTACAGGGGGCATACCTTAGACAACTAGTATTGGAGCCCACTCAAGAGGGAGCAATATTAGACTTGCTTCTCTCAAATGGAGATAGAGGATCACAGATGTAGAAGTGGGTAGCCATCTGGGAACTAGCGACCATCGAAGAGTATGGTTCACAATAAACACAGCAATAGTCAAGCTATATAAAGACAAAAGTACTGGACTTTAGGAGGGCTGACTTTGCCAAAATGGGTGAGTGCCTAAGGAATGTACTAGCAAATGGGCAGGAAGGAAGGGTGGAAGAACAATGGGGAATAAAAACTGCCATCACAGAGGGAACGAGCCTTTGTGTGAAACAAATAAACAAAACAAGACTATGTAAGAAACCACTATGGTTCTCAAAGGAAGTGGCAGTGAAGGTTCAAGAGAAAAAGAAAGCATTCAGGAAGTACAAGGAATCGGAGAAGGAGCAGGACAGAGAACTATCAGTTAAAGCAAAAGGAGGCTGGGCAGGCAGTCAGAACTGCAAAGGCCCAAACCGAGGAAAAGATAGCCAACTCAGTTAAGAAGGGGGATAAAACCTTTATAGGTACATCAGGGAGCCAAGGAAGACCAAGGGAGAGATAGTGAGGCTTAATAAAGGGAGGGAGGGTGGGCAGAAGGAGACTTTGAAAAGGCAGAGATACTAAACAAATATTTTTGCTCAGTATTTACAAATGAAGAGGGGAGATGCATAAAACAAACAGTAGAAACACTCTGGATACAGAAGTTGATCCCAGCCCATTTACAGAAGAAAGGGTTCTGAAAGAACTCTTAAAACTGAAGGTGGACAAAGCAATGGGGCCTGATGGAATTCATCCCAGAATTCTAAAAGAACTATGGTAGAACTAGTGACACCACTGACCCTTTTAACAAATCATGGAGGATGGTGTGGTACCCGAGGACTGGAGGAGGGCAGATGCGATTCCCCTTCACAAAAGTGGGAGCAAGGCAGAAGCAGGAGACTACAGACCTGTTAGTTTAACCTCAGTGATAGGGAAAATGATGGAATCACTTCTGAAGGAAAGAATTGTCGAGTATCTAGAGGCCAGAGGGGCACAGGACCCTAGGCAGCATGGATTCACAGCGGGAAGGTCATGCCAGACTAATCTGATAGATTTCTTTGACTGGGTGACCAAAGTAGTAGATCAAGGAGAGGCTGTGGACATGGCCTATCTAGACTTTAGCAAGGCATTTGACACAGTCCCACACAAAAGATTAATATACAAGTTAGCCAGCCTGGGAGTGGGTCCCAAGATGACAGCCTGGGTAATGAATTGGCTGGAGAATAGGACACAGAGAGTAATAGTAAATGGAGTCCACTCAGAAGAAAGGAAGGTTACTAGTGGGGTACCGCAGGGTTCAGTATTAGGACCGGTCCTCTTCAGTGTCTTTTATAAGCGATATTGCAGAAGGACTGGAAGGAAAAGTATGTCTCTTTGCAGATGACACTAAGATCTGCAACAGAGTTGATGCACAGGGTGGGGTGAAAAGGATGAGAAGGGACTTGGCAAGGTTAGAGGAATGGTCAAATGTATGGCAGCTTAGATTCAATGCTAAGAAGTGCAAGGTAATGCACCTGGGAAACAAAACCCAGGGAAGAGTACACAATGGGGGTGAGATGCTAACAACAAAAAAAATGGAAAGGGACCTGGGGGTAGTCATATCAGATGACCTAAAGGTGGGCAAGCAATGGAGAGGCAGCAAGGAGGGCTGGGGGGATACTGGGATGCATAGGAAGAGGCATCACCAGTAGAAAACAGGAAGTTATTATCCTCTGTACAGACAGCTGGTGAGACCCCATCTGGAGTACTGTGTGCAGTTCTGAGACCCAATCTCCGCAAAGACATAGACAGGATGGAAGCTGTCCAGAGGAGGGCAACTAAATGGTGCAGTGTCTGCACCGGAAGACACATGAAGAGAGAGATGAAAAGAGCTTAATTTGTATAGCCTCGAGGAAAGGGGGGCATGATAGAAGCGTTCAAGTACTCAAGGGAATCAAAGTCCAAGAGGGTAGCATCTTTCAAAAAAAGAGGTATGCAAGAACAAGAGGGCCCAATTTGAAGATGGGGTGGGGGCGGCTCAGGAGGTAATTTTAAGAAGTATTTTTTCACGGAGAGGGTTGTAGATGCATGGAACGGCCTTCCGGAGGAGATTGTGGAGTCAAAATCAGTGGTGGAATTCAAGCATGCATGGGACAGTCATAAGGCAATTCTAGGGGGTGGGGATAGGAAGAAGTAGGCTGCTGGTTAACTAGGATCTGCAGCTTATCCAGTAGGTAGGGAAATGGGCAGACTGGGTGGGCCAAGCGGTCCTTATCTGCTGTCAAATTCTGTTTCTATGTTTCAGAGGGTTCTGGTCTCATCGCCAGGAAAGAAGGTTCTCCTGTGGTGGGTGGAACCCAGCCATCTGCTCAAAGGGGTTTTCCTTCCTCCTCCCCTCTCCATCAGATCCTTATGACTGATGCCTTGGGACAGGCTGGGGCATGCATCTGGGTCCTTATCAGGCTTGAGGGACATGGGCTCTGTTTGAGATGCCATATCAGTCTCCTGGAGATAAGAGCTGTCCTGTATGGCCTGCAGGCCTTAATAGCCACTTGTCCATGGGTCATCTGCTAGTGCAGATGGACATCAGTGTGTTGCAGTACATTAGCAGGCAGGGGGTACCCACTCTTACCCCTGTGCAGGGAGGTGATGGAGGTTTGGTACTGGGCTATGGACCATGAACTAGAGCTGTTGGTTGTCCATGTTACAGGTGTCCAAAACACCTTGGCAGACAGGCTCAGCAGGTAACAGTCCCAGATGCATGAGTGGGAATTGCTAACCTCAGATGTAGAAGACATGTTAGAACAGGTGGAGGCATCCAGAGTTGGACCTTTCTGCGTCCTGACACAATGTAAAACTGCCACTTTCCTCCTCGCTCGATCCAGGACCTGGAGTTTTCTAGCGAGACACATTGTCCCTCTCTTGGAAAGGGAGGTTGCTTTATGCTTCCCCCCTTTTCTCTGATTCAGAGCGTGCTAATCAATCTCCAGATGGAGGGTACTATGATTCTGGTGGCTCCCTTTTGGCCTCATCAGATTTTGTTTCCACTGTTAAAACAGTTAGCAGTGGAGCCTCCGATACCCCTTCCCCTGGGCATGGGCTCGCTGTCACAGGAACAGGGAACCCTTGCCCATCTGAACATTCGGTCACTCCACCTGCCTACCTGGCTCCTGAAGAGATGGCCATTGTCAGATTTGGAGTCTCCCCCAAAGTGGCTAATGTCCTGGTTGCCACCAGGAAACACTCCACCAGGGCAATTTATTCCATGAAATGGAAGCACTCTGCTTTGTGGGCACCTTCCCATCACCTGGACCCCTTCACCTGCCCGGTGAACCAGATTCCAGAGTACTTACTGTCTGATGCCAGACTGAAATACTCTCCCCTAAAAGTGCACTTGTCCACCTTATCTGCCTTCCATGTGCCCATTGGGGGCCGTACAGTGGCTCAGTTGGATGTGGCCCGTACTTTTCTGAGAGGCGTCCTGCACTTGAAGTCTCCATCCGTAAACCTGTCCTGGCATGGGACATAAATTTTGTGTTAGAAAAACTTACTTCATCTCCTTTTGAGCTGACCGTGACTTGCAAGCTGTGCTTTCTGTCATGGAAAGCGTTCTTTCTAGGGACATGGATATGTTGTTCATCCACACTTATTGGCAGGTCCCTTGCCGTTTTAAATCTTGCTGGAAGGTTTTTGAGCTGGCTCCTCCCACCCACCCGGGTGGTAAAACTCTGGGCTCCACCCCATGACGCCAGATCTTCCTTACCGCTTGGAAGCTCAGGTTTCCCCTTAGCGCTCTGCGTTTTCGACTGGTTCCTGAAAATTTCGGTCTTCAAAATCATTGGAAGTGTGTTTTCTGAAACTTCGATCTTTTCTTCTTCGCTACGGCAATGGCTCAGTCCTTTTCCAGCCCCAGAGGCACACAGTTAGTTCCTCCAGGAGAGACTCGCATTCCACGTGCATTTATTGCCTGGACTTGGATCACGATCCTCAGGCTTGCAATTTCTGTTCTACCCTTTCGGTCAGCTCTCTGGAGGACCACGCGGTCTGCCTGGGCCTCGACATACGGTAGTTTTTCCCACTCCGAGATCTCCTCAGACCGGGCGGGTGTCCGCTTCAACTGTTTCTCAGCAGTTTGATCCTGCCGGGAGGAGGCGGTGGCCCTTTCCCTTGCTGGCGCTTTATCCCGCCTCCTTGGGTTCAACTCATGCAGCTTCGCTCAAGGAGTTTACGCCATTCCCTCTCCTCCAAAGGAGAGGGACCCTGGAGCCCCTGCCCGCTGGCCTAAGTCCTGTGGCACAAGAGGAGGGTCTCTTCGGGAGGAAGTTTCCTCCCTCGCCGGCCGACGCCTGCTTCGGTCGAGGATGCGCTTCAGCCACTGGCCTCACGGTGTCCCCATCAGGTCAGCTGGCCAGGACCCCCGTCGACGTTGTAGTCTCTCGACCCGTCTTTTGGGTGGTCTTCTGGTGCCGCCATCCCGCGGCCCCCGGCGGAGGCTGAGGTTCTGTCCGTCCCTTCAAGTCGACAGCGCTTGGGCCTTTCTTCCGAGCTGAGGGAGGAGTGGGCGCGTCCCGCTCCTTCCCAGGCCCGCTCTGTCCCCAAGGATTTGGGTCTCAGTCATCCTCTCGGTCTAGCCGCTCACGCCGATCTCGGTGTTCTCGGTCGGGGCACCAAGTTAAGTGGCTTTGCTGTTCTTCCTCGTCCCCCTCCTCGGATGAGGAGCGGTTTCGATGCCGTTGGCGTCGTCGTTACGAGGAACTTATGTGGCGACAGCAGTTGTTGTCCGGCATCGATCGATTCCCTATTCATTCTCCCGATAGCGCAGCCGCCACTCAGTCGGCAGCTGTTCGAATCAGTCGAGGAGCCCTTCCAGGGCGCGTTGCTCGTCCGACCCTCGCTGCCCCTCCGCCTTCGGCGGGGTACAGACCAGGCCATGACCTGTTCTTCAGGTTACTCGTTCCCCCTCACTCCTGCCCGCCCCCGGCAGACTGAGTGCCTTGGACCTGCGGCAGCTTTTTGCAGACCCTTCGGAGCCTGAAGCTGGCTCTATGTTTCCTAGCAGGGAGGACCCGGGGTCTTCCCAGGAACATTCCGTAGATGACAGCCCATCGTCTTTGATGGGTCTGCTTCAGCTCATTTCAGAATTCACTGGGATGCAGCTCACGCTCGTCTCCAAACGGGCACCTTACCCCCTTACGGAGATTCTGGACCGAGGGGGTTCTCCCTCGCAGGCCTTCCCAGTGGCTGAGGCTATCGTGGGCCCAGCCTTGGAGCTATGGCGGTGGCCTACTTCCTGCCCTGCGCCTTCGGCCAGGGTGGCTCGGAGGTACCCTGTCCCTGTCTGTTCTCTGCCAGGTTTCTCGGAGCAACCCTCGGCTGAAGGGGTAGTCACAGATGACGTTTTCCAATGTCTTGGAAACGTTGGGGATGTGGATAGACCCCCTGACAGTCCAAACGGATGAACTACGTCTGGCGCAAGGTTTACGCTGCGTCCTCCCTCCTCCCTAGGCCTCCGTCAGGCCAGCTCGGCGGCTCTTATGGCACACTGTTCCCACGCCCTTCTGAGCACCCTGGATTAGGTTCTGCCTCATCTCCTGGCCGAACTGCAGACCACGGTCCGGCGGGTACGGGACCAGGGTAGGGCGGTGGCAAAAAAGCTCCAGACGGCTCTGGATCTGGGTGACTTCTGTGCCAGATCAGTGGCGGCCGCAGTGGCCATGCACTGCAGGGCGTGGCTGAGGTTATCCTCCTTTTCTTTGGAAACCCAGCACGAGTTGGCGGACATCCCCTTCTTGGGGACTGACCGTTTCGGCCCTGGAGTGGAGGGACATATCCAAGGGCCTGAGAAGTCTGATGCCACTCCAGACTCTGTCACTCTCGCCCGGAGGGTCAAGGGCAGCCGTCAGCCTTTGCATAAGCCCCTTTGCCCCCTGAGCCCTGCGGCTCAACTGGCCCAGCACAAGGGCCAGCAGGCATGTGCTGGGCGGCCTGTTGCCAGTCCAGCATCGTCCTCCAAAAGGAAGCAGGGAGGCAGGAAACCTAGAGCCCCCTCAGCTCCTTCCCCCTCCAAGCCTGCTCAGTGATGGGTGAAGGAGCACTGCCCCGGCCCCGTCGTCCCAGCCCGGGTTTCCCCATGGGGGGACGGCTCCGCACTTCATTCTGGAGGTATTTAAGGGTAGATCCTGTCGAAGGTTGCGAGCGGTTTCTCCTTTTGAGCCGTTGCCCCATGGGGATCTTGGGTCCACTGCTTCTGTGTCGGTCGTACCGACACACATGGCCCTCTAGTTAGAGGTGATCAGGAAGGCTGTGGACCCCCACTCCCCACCCAAAAAAAAACCCTGGGTTCGTGTCCAGGTATTCCTGGCATCAAACGGACGGGGGCTCACACCCGTTCTCCCGCATGCCTGGATGGTCTCTCTGCTTCAGATATTCCATCCTCAGAACGTGGAGTGTGGCTGTTTCCTGGGCCTCCAGGATGTACCTACTCCTCGTTCCGTCCGTTTCTTGGGAGGCTCCTCCCCTTCTTAGCAGGGGATCTCCTTACGAGTTCCTAGCCAGGCCCTTCTTTTGCTCAGCAGTCTCTGCGGCACTGAAGGATCCGGACGTAACCCCACCCGGAAGGCAGACTGCTCTCCCGTTAAAGGAGCCAAGTGGGAACTCGTGCCTTAGTGGTGAGGCTTCTTCGGGACTAAGCTAGACTCTTGAGTCCGAGCTCAGCTCCGGGCTGACAGGGCTGAGGTTCTTCCTCCCTTACTCAGTCAGGTTGGCCAGGTAATTATGTCCTGCCAGGATCTCCTGCACCTCCTGGGCCTCAGGGTGGCCTTCCCCTAGTGGGAGGGGCCAGCCAGAGGTCACAACGCTGCGTCCTTTGGACCAGTTCGTGACTACAGCCCAGGAGGTAAGAGAACGCTCCCTTGGACCGTTCCAACCTCGGCAGGAGAACATCCTGGTGATTCGCCCTGAGTCGGGGGTGTTCTCCGACCGATGCTTCTCGGATGGGTGGGGTGCCCATTTAGGGGAATACAGAGTGCTTCGCCTCTGGTCCTCTCGCGAGTCCCGATGTCCTTCCTGCTCGCTGGAGCACCAGGCGGTCCGCTTAGCTTGCACCGCTCGCTCCGTTTGTATGGGGTCTAGTGGTCTAAGTCCAAGTAGGACAACACCACGACCATGTGCTACCTACCCCGCCAGGTTCGGTCGATCCCCTTGCCTCGAGTGCAAGGAGGTTCTCCGCATTGGGTTTTCTTGATCGAGGGTTCCCAGCCATTTGATGGCAGGAGCCCCCAATTTCCTGGCTGCTGCCCTAAGCTGGGCATAGGCTGCGCTTCATGAGTGGTTTTCCCCTGCCGGAGGTAGCACAGGATCTTCTCCCTCTTCCCTCCGGGGAGAATACGAGGCCGAGACTGTTTTATGCCGGCCCCCTCAGCAGGGCCTGCTGCAGGGGATGCCTTCGGGGCCACGGACCCCGGGGCCTTCCGTGCCTCTCCCCCATTTCCCTTGACCTATGGGGGCGAGGAGAGACTTGGCGCGGGTGATGCTGGTAGCCCCAGACTGGATTGCCAGCTCTGGTATCCAGCTCTCCTCAGTCTCGGCCCCAGGCTCCCGAGGTGGCTTCTAGTCCACCCGGTCCTGTCTTTCCTTTTCAGGGGAAGGTTATCCATCTGGACCTTCAATCCCTGCACCTGTAGGCCGATCTCTGTGCGGCTAGGGGCCAGGCCTAGGGTCTTTCAGCGAGGTCCTTGACCTTTTGAGGCATCCTGCTAAGAAGTCTGCCAAGATGCTCGTCCTCTGGGAGAAGTTCCCCTTTTTGATGATGGGATGGGCCTTGCCCTCCCTGTCCCTAAGCGAGCATTCCGGACCATCTGCGGTCCATCCTTAAACCAGGGCTTGACCGTGACCCTCTAGGTGCTTCTGATGGTCACCCTGTCTTCCGGCACGGCCGGAAGCAGCTGGTGGTGTGAGAAGGTGGTCTGGCATTTCAGGCCTCGATCACGCCTCCCTTTTGGGAGAGTATCCCGTTTCTGTGGGATCCTTGCTGGTATGGGCTTGGCTCATGAGCAAGCCATCCGAACCTTTTGCACAGGTGAGTTCCCCCACCTGTTATGGAAGAACACCTTCTTGGGGCCACTCCGCCATCCAGAAGGTGGGGAGAGTTCCAGGCGCTCCTTTAATCTCCCTATCCGGTCTTCCACAGGGACTAGGTTGTCCTGCACCCCACCCGAAGTCCTTCCGAAGGCGGTGGCGGAGTCTTCCCTTCGGGGGTATTGCCTCTGCTGGGGTTTATCCCCATTCACACCTCGGAGGCCGTATACAGGTTCCATAGGAACCTGTTTAACGCTCACCTACCTAGGGAGCGTAAAGCTAAAGTTTGGGAGAGGTTCGCCAGCTGTTTATCATCTTTGCTAAAGCTGCATCTGGCAGACTTGCAGCCAAGTGAACGACGAGCGGGCGGGTCACCCCTGCATAGGTCTCCACTATGGGCGGGCAGGCATGGAGCCTCCCAGAGGATAAGCGCTCATCTTTACCGATCCTTCCACTGCATCAGTGGCTGCTTCGAGGATACTCCGGTCCAGGATATCATGAGGCTTCTGCCCGGAAGCAGGCTTTACAGTTCCCCTTCCACATCAACCTTGGGTCGCACCGGGCTGCTGGTCGGGGCCTCGGTTCTCCAGTCTTTCTACCCAAGTAGGGGTGTGCGCCTTGCCTCCCTCCTCCCGGAGAACTGCTAGGAGTCTGCCAATAAGTGTGGATGAACAACATATCCATGTCCCTAGAAATACAGGTTACTCACCTGTAACAGGAGTTCTAGGAATGGTATATGTTGTTCATCTGCACGACCCACCTGGCTTCGCAGAACCTGGCTTCCAGCAGGCTAGATCTGGCGTCATGGGGCGGAGCCGAGAGTTTTACCACCCGGGTGGGTGGGAGGAGCCAGCTCGAAGACCTTCCGACAAGATTTAAAGCGGCAAGGGACCTGCCAATAAGTGTGGATGAACAACATATACCATTCTTAGAACTCCTGTTACAGGTGAGTAACCTGTATTTTTAGTTGCTGTTACTTCTGCTCAAAGGATATCTGAGCTACAGTCACGTATGTGTGAGCAGCCTTATTTAATTTTCTCAGGCAGGGTGTCTTTGTGTACTTAACCTTAAGTTCTTACCGAAGGTGGTGTCTGAGTTCATGCTGAATCAAGCCATCCACCTGCCATGCCAATCCAGGGGAAGCATTGCTCCATACTTTAGATGTACATAGAATTCTTGGATATTGTGTTTGCCGCATGAGGGACTACAGGAAGTCCTCACAGCTGTTTGCTTCTTTCGCCTCGGGAAAGGGGGCATACCAGTTTCTAAACAGTGTCTGTCTAAATGGTTTGCTGCTGCCACCTGCAGTACTGTCAACAGATTCACAAGGCACTATAGTCTGGACGTTGTTTCTAGAAGGCGGCCAAATTTCGGGCTAGCTTTGTTACAGGGCCTCCTTTCATAGATGCCTGTTTTTCTAGCCTCCCAAACTGGTAGTCTCTGCAGTACTGCTTGGGACTTGTTCTTAAGGTGTGACCTGCTGCATGACATATCCTCAAAGATGTAACCGGTACACAAGAACTTACCGTAAGAGTAGATATTAGAGAGAATCTCTTGCAGCAGGTAATGCCATCCCTTCCTCCCCACCATGGCTCCAAGTTCTTCCTTTCCTGCTTCTCCTTTCCAGGATGGTAAACCTTCTGTTTCCCATACTCCTTTTGACAGCTCTCTGTGGCTTTCCCTTGGTTTCCTCAGCAGTGTGTCCTTGCATGATGGTCTCTGATGGGGAACTGAGGGCGTGGGGCCACAGACTGCTATATAGGGGGATGCCAGCATGGTGACGGAGCTGTGGGTGGCCCCAGATAGACTGCTAGCAAAAATGTGTCCATGTGGTCCTGGTGCCTGATGGCTATAGTTCCTTAGGTGTGAATGGCTGCAGCAGATTCTCTCGAAGATCTACTGCTGCAGTAAGTTCTTGCGTAACAATTTCCCTTCCCCCTGCCCTCCCCACGGAGGTGTATCCCCATTTTACTTTAAAATGTAGTTTGAGGGTGACTTTGTGGGATGGTAGATATTTTGAAATCTGACAATTTGTACTCAATGTGTATACCCTAGAGCAAAGGAGGGAGAGAGGTGATATGATTGAAACTGCATGCAGTACTCCAGATGGGGCTTAACCAGAGTCTTGTAAAGAGGGATTATTACCGCCCTTTTACGACTTGTGATACCCCTACATTCAAACATCTTAAGGGCATTAAGAAGGTGAAAGAATCTAACATGTTTCAATACAAGAAAAGTAGCAGGACAAGAGAACACAGTATGAGGGAGGCTTATTAAGGGGTAATGTGAGGAAGTTTTTTTCACAGAAAGGGTGGTGGATGCATGGAACGACCTAACTCAGGAAGTGGTGGCTATGAATATAGTGCAGGGCTTCAAACAGGAGAGGGATAGGCATGAGGGGGCAATACAGATATTTATGAATAAATAAGCTATTGACTGAGTTAAGGCCTATGACACATTCATAAGGTAGAAAAAATGGGCAGACTGGATGGGCCTGGAGGTCGTTATCTGCCATCAACTTCTATGTTTCTATGTAAAATAGCAAATGGGCAGTTTCATAAAATGATCTTCTCCCCTGATACCAGAGTTATTTGCAGCACCAAAGCAGCCAGTAAACCAGTAATGGCATACACCAACTGCTTCATTCAACTTGTACAGTATCTGTAGCTGCAGTAGCTGCTGACTTGGATTAAAAGCTGAAGATGATTAAAGTGAGTTATTGGGCACAAGTCATCTTAGACTGTCTGCTTTCCTGTTCATTTTATTCATTACTAGGTTTAGTTTTCATGGAAATGGGATCCTTTTTAGCTTAGGAGTTGATCTACTCATGCTGGTTAATCCTTTGCTGAAGTCACAATCCTCCCTTTGTGACGTAATTGTTTCTAAAGCAGCAAACTCTGATCACAAACTTGGATATTGTGGATAAAAGGCTGTAGCCGCAGCACTATAATCTGATGAGACAACTGATTCTGATATATGTGTAACACTCAAATAGGTATGCCGTTTCTATCTTGACAGCTGTACCTGGTGGGCTGGGTTCGGGGAGGAATATGTCACTCGGCACATTGGCTAGGTTTGGCTACTCTGCACGGGGGCACCCAAGTAACTCCGGACAAAGGAAGCAATAACTAATGTCCAGTACCAGAAGTGGGATTCTAAAGTGTGGCATTCATTCACATCCAACAGAAAAAACAAAGCATAGATGGACCCCAATGGGGCTACACTCCTGGTAATGCAGATTAAAGGAGACCAGAGCACATCCTCATAATTTTAGCCCTCAGGCTCTGAAACACACTGGGCACACAGCCTGAACTTGTATGCTGCTCTGGGTTTTCCATGGCTCGGCTCCCTTGCCAGCCACTTGGACACTTTCCATATAGCATGGAAACACTTACTGGTGGCTCCTTAAACCACCTATGAGCACTTCAGCTCCATAAGGGAATCTTCCTCATCATTCCCATGTCTGGGTACTTTCCTCATGCACTGGCCAAGTACCTGAGAGAAAGCAACAGGTGTCCCAGAGCAAATCGTAGAGGTGAATTTGGTTACTACTGATGGGGGGCGGTCTCCACCTCTCGCTCCCATAATTCATACCCGGCCATTTCTGTGGACTGTAACTCCTCATCCTTTAAAACACTTTGCTGTGTAAATTGTTTTTTTAAATGTATTCACATTCAGTCGACTTTCTTTACATCCCATTTGTGCTGCACTTGAACATACTTAAGTGGCTGTGTCCATTACTCTAGACCTCCCACAGAGTTAAGCAGTCCAATCCCCACATCTTCCAAACTGTACTTGGCTGTCTTTTCCTGACCCCACAGTAAAAGTCCCTTTAGTTTCGTTTTGATTCAGGTGAAAACACATGGCCCTTTAGCAGGGCGAACTCACCCCTTGGTTGCAGGTGCCCCACAGGCATTTTCTACTCAAAGAACTCTCATCCAGAGCTTCTGGTGCCTCAGCACAGACTTAAATCAGGCAGCTTCTTTTCCCTAGCCGGACCAGGGGAGTTGCCCCTGGAAGCAGGCTGATTTCTTTCCCCATATCCCCGCAGGGATGGGGCCCTGAACCACTGAAAGCGGTCTCCACCACTTCAGTGTACTTTCCTTGTGTTCCTGTTCAGGTGAGAACACACACCTTTACAAAAAAAAAAAAGCTCTTTGACAGAGCTTAGAGCTCTGAGGGCCTGTTTACAGCAGAGCACCTCTTCTACTACAGTCTGCAACAGAACTGACTTCATATTCCCCAACGTTCTACTCTAACCTCCAACTGCAGCATTCCAGTGTAGCTTATGCAGCTGCGACGGTTCTAAATGATGTCATCCCTCAGTCTCGGCTGAGACTGAGAACAGAGTGAGAGTGTGTGAAACCCATTTAACCGGAGTTTCACAAGCTGCTCTCCCTGCCTACCACTAGGTCTTACTGGGATTCTAGTAACCCCGGGTAACAGGGGTTACATATGTACTGTGACTTCCAAAACTGGACTTTCTCAGATGGCCACCACTAAAGCTGAAGCCGGGAGGGTTCAACTGCACTGGTAGCTTGAGCAAGAGACACAAAGGGGAGAACTTGTGTACAAAGCTGGATTAAGGCATAAGCAACATAGCACAAGCCTAGGGCCCCTGCCTGCAAGTAGGCCCCCAGCAATCCCCAACATATATTTACTATATATCCTTTTCTTTCTGCCTGAGCTGCATTTTTTTTGTAAGGACTCAACCACTGAGTAATCTGAGCAAGGCAGGGGCTGAACTGTGGCATGACTCTCACCTCCCTGATTCGGTGTTGAGTGCAGCTGAAAGCACAGGGCCCTGGCCAGGCTGACTTTCAGGAAGTGAACAGGCCCATTTCCTTTGCTTTGTCTGCTAACCCCATTTAGAATCCCCATTAAGAATCAAACCTTACTCTTAAATATAAAATATTGAGAATGCAATTTAGTGTGTGCGTGCTTTACATTTAGTCTCTCTCCACAGTGCGTTTCAATGGTACAATTAAAAATCGTACTTTCATCCTCATCTCTCATCTCGAATTTCTGACCTCGATATAGCTGCATTTTTAGGGTGAACAAATGAATGCATTTCCAGATTACCATCAGTAAATCTTGCAGTTTATTGATCCTGTCTTATTTATCAAAAACAGAAATCTTTGATCCTGGAATGATTTCTTCCAACAGTCACTCGCTTTGCAATAATATCTCTGAAGTTCATGACTACTCTAGTAAACTGCCAATTTAACGCGTACAAAACCCATGACCTACAGTAGCCTCTTCTAGAGATGGCTCTCTGTAGTACCCAACAAACCTCCCACGTCTTCATAATACCAGACAGGACAAAATAACACCAGACTGAGTGCACATTTTCTTTTTTTTTTTTTTTTGGGGGTTGGTGAAGTGCAAATCGTGACATTTTACACCCCAAAAATTATTTTTGAGGTCAGTTAATAATTTTCTGTAAATGATCAAAACTCAACTTTTTATTTTTCCAAACTGTTAGTTTAATTATGAAGCATTTTAGTCAGGTTATTTATGGTAGTGCCTCTTTATGTACAGTAAGAACATTTTTGTCAAGTTTCAGTAACTGATATGCAATGACCAAGAGGTGCGGTCACAGCAAAGGGGCACAGCAGTGGTGCAGGGAAATGGTTCCGGTCAGGGTGGGCCCCATATTGCCTTAATCTGGCCCTGCTTGCGTATTTATTTACTAAATATTTGATCAAGATGCCTCAGGTTTGAAACATTATGGCAGCTTTTGGACAGGATTAAAGCCTCGATCAAGATCAATAATTGTGAGCTTTGCATGTTTTTGCATTGTTTCAGCGTTTTTAGATATGTAATATTTAGTAATAGAAATACAAGTCTTTTTTTGTACATATCTGTTTTCCAGTTATACGTGTAGCTGAACCCTCACCTCCTCTTCAGTGGTCATAGGTGAGTGTCCCGCTTGGCTGGCACACTAACTGGGATCTAGAGGTCTATTTGTTTAATTGCATACTGTGACATGGCAGAGTTCACTAAAATGATTTGAGTTATCTGGTTGGCCGGTTCCAACAAGTAAGGATTGCCAATATCACATCAGATCGAAAGCCAGTCCTTTCAGGCGTACCACGGCGCTCCATCTTGACTCTTACTGTTTAGTCTGTTCTTGAATAATGTTCCAAATGCCTGTCAGAGAATGCTACTGTATGCAGATGACACCATCATCTTTACTGGACACCACAACACTAAACTTATCGAACAACATCTCCATCTTTATTTTGAGTGGGTGGAAGAACGGTTCAGCTCCCACAAGTTGATCCTGAACTTCAGCAAAACCAAAGTTATGCTATTCAGCAGTGTGCGTAGCAAACACAAAACTCAGTTCCTCATCAGGAACTGCTCTGGAGTCCTGCTTGAGCAGGTCAAGCAGTTCAGATACTTAGGGATCACATTAGATAACTTCCTCTCCTACGCATGCCACATTGAGAATGTTGCTAAGGCTGTAAAAAAACATTCGAATTGGAATGCTACTCTGGCACAAACATTGTATGCCTCCCGATGCCCTGAGACTGGCAGTCCACAGCTGTCACTTCCATCGACTACAGTCTCTCCATCTATGGCACTGCTTCCCCTACGGCCCTCCATAGAATTACTGTGGCACTTAATAAAGCCTGTAGACTTCTCACTGATGTCACCTGTTTAACTCACACCTGTGACCTCTACGCCCAAGCTGGATGGCTTCCACTCCAGTGTAGGATTCAGTATCAGACCGGTCTGTTAACAAAAGAGGTTCTCCTAGGCCTCATGCCACCAGGTGTGGAAAAGCTCTTAATCTTCCACTGTAGCTTCCAACATACCCAGAATGCCATAAACCAACCCTTCCAGGTCCCCAGATGTTGGACCTCCATGGGGAAGAGATAGTTTGCCTACAGGGCACCACACTGGTAGTGTTCTCAACCAGGATATCCAAACAACCCCCAAACCTGGACCTTTCAAGCGACCTCTCTGGGAACACCTCACCACCTCTAGTACTGGCAACTGCTTCACATAGGGGTACCACCTTCTTTAATTCACATCTGAGAATTTTTTTCGCATTTCCTCCCCTTCAGTCTACTGCTGCCATCTAGTCCACATGTTTTCACCCCACTTACTCTACCCCCTCTTCCCCCCCATCCTCTCCAACACTAGCACTTCTCTCCCCCGTCCCCTTCCCTCTAACCAACTAGCACTTCTCCCTCTTTCACCCTGCCTTACGCCCTGTCTACACTACACTGCTTCGGCCTGGTAACTGATGCAATCCGTACGGCTGGGGAGCAGTGCAATGTGTCACACCATGGCGGTGTCCATACGGGACCATCACCGCCCGGTCCACACTTCAGGAGCTGGCTGACCATTACGGCGGCTCGATCCTATTAATGCAGCTCGTATGCGCTCGGGCTCTGCAGGGGACCATTACCGCCCATCTACACTACCGTCGGTAATGTTACCGAGGCAGGACCGGTTTCATAACCATTGTTGAAACCATCTCATATGTGGTTTCAACAACAGTTATGAAAACGCCCTCTGTACTGTTACAGGTGTAAAACGCAAACCGTTACGGTAATGGTTTGGGCACTCTGTAATGTTAGAGGCGTGGTGTGGACAGGGCCTTAGACAATGTCCCTCTAGCCTGCCTACTCCTATCTGGTTTCCCCCTACTGTCTATTCATGTTCCTCCCAATTTTTTCTTTCTAGTTCTACTTAGTCCCCAGTCACAGCTAGTCTCGTCTACTGCACCTCAGGTTGTTTAACTTTACCCCTGTCTTTACTGTGTTATTATGTACAATTCAAGTAATGAAGTTCACCCCTGTGTGTTTTTACCATCTGTGTATTACTCTGTATAATTTTGTAACAATGTTCACCCTATTTGTTGTCTAGCACCACGTTTGACGTGGAACCTTTGTAAATGAGCTGTTCTTGCTCAAAGGTGTTAAAGAGTTAATAAATAAAAAAAAAGTGTAAGGTCATAAAATACAGCACATGGAATTGGAGGCAGTATAGCTCTGTGGTTTAGGGCATTGAGGTGCAAGCATTGTGACCTGGGTTTGAATCCCGCAGTCCCACTTGCATACTGTGACCCTGAGCAAGTCATTTAACTTCCTTGTGCTCTCAGGCCGCACCTGGAAATGAGCTTCGGCATAGTGTCTTTCCTGGTTAAACAATTTCCCTTTTCTCCCTTGCATTGAATTGATCTAGACAGCTGTACATTTAATAAAAATGTATTTGCAGTTCCATAAATATTTGATTAAATTCTTTAGGGTAACTTAACACAGCAAAGTAGGGAAATATAGTGGTAGTATTGTCAACCCTAATGGCCCATCCCCAAGCAGCAAAAGGAAAAAAACATTAGGGGTTTGGGTCTCCAGAATCTTGGTGAATCAGTGGTGGGGCTTCCTTTGGGCCATTACAAATTTAATCCACAATGTGTCCCACAGGCAAAGCTTGCAGTGTCCCATGGGATTTGAGGTCACAGGGGTACTGCAGTGAGCTGTATGCCATGTGTATGTTGAATTCAGTGCAGTCTTATGAAGAAGACAGTTGGAGTTAAATCTGTCCCTGAATTTCTGTGCCCAAAAACCTTTTAAAAGAACTTTTAGGAGCAATTGTTCAAAATACTCCACGTTTAAAGTATTGAGTGTCTTGTGTTTCTGTGTTAGTAATTTGTTTTGGTACTTTACAGATTTACTTTAAAGCAGGGTCAGACTGGGGTACAAGGGCCCCACCTGTAAAGTTGACACAGGGGTCTACCTGGAAAACTCAATAGGGGAGGGCCCAGGGTGACACTCAAATCAGTTTTTGCACTTAAATATGATTCACTGCCAGCTCGGTGATGCTGAGGGTTGAGGCACTAGACACCACACCTCACGCCACGTCTGCTACATGGATTCAGGAACGAGTCCGGGTTGTTGGTGGTTGGCGGGGAAGGGGAGGCCAAGAGATGGATTGAGCAGCCATAAGGCAGCTCTCCCCTACTGGGTGGGGGGCCTAGCCACGCCTGCTGCAATGCTGCCCCCGGAAGGAGTCCTAGAGGTAGTGCAGTCAGGAGCAACGAGAGTCTGGAGGGTGCCGTTGGTTGCTGCGTGCGTGTGCTTCCACACACATGCGAGCAACTATGGCAAGGGGTGGGAACAAAAATGTATGAAAAACATGGAGCTGACAGGGTCTATGACAGCCTCACAGTGCCGGCCCTCTGGAGTCTAGATGTTGGTCTCGGGGGTCGACGTCCTTCACCCTGAGCCCTGCCATGGTGGGGGCAACCCATGGGAGACTGCCAGGAGGGTCAGGTGCAGAGATGGGGGGGAGGTTCTGAGACTGAGCCCCTCGGGGGTGCTGTGAGCCACCTGCCAGCTCCACAGTGTACCCCCATCGCCAAAGTAGGTGGCAGGTGGTGATGGGGTCAAAAGCTTGATTGGAAAAAATGATACGCTAGCTCTGTGTTTGCATCTTACATTTACTTAAAGGGCCTATTTAAATAGTTGATAAAACCAAAGATCTGCAGAGTTTAGAAAGTGGCCAGGTACCCAACAAAGGGGCCAGCCTGGAAATTTCCAGGTATCCTGGTGGGCTAGTGTAACTCTGTCTGACACTGCTTTAAAGTAATGGCTTTGTTTTGTGTAAGGCAGTGCTGTTGAAGGCTAGCTGTTTTAGCAAGCAGTAAGTAAGGTAGCTCTGTCTGTGGGCACTAGTGTTTTTCCCCCTAGGTTTTTCTTAACTATTTTGTCTGTTTTCTCTGATTTTATTTTAGTTTTGTAGAACAGTTTTACGTTTCATTGAATTGTTTTAGTCAGACTGATACTGTATTGATTGAAGTTTTGTTATTGCAGTTAGTTTTACTGTAATACTGACAGTAACTTTATAATTACCCCAGTTTTCTCTTCTTAATCCCCATCATGTACTGTTCATGAAAAAAACTTTAAAAAAAAAAAAGTCTTATTTTTGTGTTTTCACTGTAATTAGGGTTAGCTCGGTAAGCTGTTATTTATATCCCATTGCTCTGGTGAGGTGTTGTAGTGTATGTGCCGCAGCCTGTATTTAGTTAACTGCAGTGTTCAAAATCTAATCAAAATGCCCAGAAAGATATGCCCAAGTAAAATTAGAGTGGCTGGTGCTTTGGTATGGTTGTTAGGCAACACCACACAGATGGACCGAGCGAGTTTGCTCACTGAAGCGGCATTTGCTGGGCACATGTTTGTACTTTAGAGTGGTCTGGGGGCTATTGTCTGATCTTTTAAGGGCAGACAAAGCTCAGTTCTAACTGTTTTTGGACCTTGAGTATGACGAGGGGACTGGAACTGGGCGGAGATGACACTTCCAATTCACTACTGGTATATATTCAACCCATGGTGAGTGTTAATGAGCCCAGCAAAGGTGACAAAGCTAAGGCATACAACCTAGCTGTGTCTGCTGTGTCAGCTGGGGAAGCAGCGCAGAATGCATGTCAGACCCCAAGTAAGTCGGTAGAGATGAGCCTGCAAAGTACTACAGCAATTAGTAGAAGAGGGTGATTTGGAAAAGACATGGCAGCAATGTGTAAACTGCAACATGTGGGGAACTACAGGGTCCTTTGATCATAAATTATCTAACAATTGTGTGGTTATAAAAAGGCTTGCATCCAAAATTAGGCAGCTACAGATAGAGTTGGAGGTACAGGAAGGGATAAAAGAATTGGAACAGTTGGACGACAACCAATAGCATCTTGCAGTCTAAAGTAGACCTAACCAAGATGAGTAGTAACAAAAGACCAATGCACAAAGAAAAGTGTAGGATGGACAAAAATGACTGATAGTGGAAATGTAGATATAGATGAATGGAGTCAGGTTACCATGGGGCAAAGAAAACTGCGTAGGGAAATTGATTTACAAATACCACTTTTAAACCATTATGAGGCCTTAGTACCAGATCTACCAGGGTATAGTGAAATAATTCGCAGGTAGAATGATGAGCAGATGGAGTTACACGAACAGGGAAACCCCCTGCCCGATCTCTACCCCAGCCCCAGAACAGATTGACATGATAAACCCAGTAGTATCCAAGAGAAAACAATCCCTCTCAGATAATACCCCAATAAAACTCATTAACAACATAGATACGTCTCCTAGGGGGACAGTTACGGGAAACTACCAGATCCCCTAGGGTACCCTCCACTATTAGAGGAGTGGAGATTGCTAAAGCTAGTTCAGGCCAAAATACACTGAATACAGATGTCCAACATCAAAATATGACTTTAAAAGTTGAGGTAGTCCTAGGAGACTCCATACTGAAACACATTGATAGGATCATAACAAAGGGGAGAGAACCCAATGTCACAGTATCTAGTTTACCAGGGGCAGATATATGCAATGTGAAAACTATGCTCCCAGGTTTTCTGGAACATACCACTGAGCCATTGGTGATCCTACACCTTGGTGCTAATGATGTAGGCAAAAAGACATTTATTGAAATCCAACAAGCCTTTGAGGAGGTGGGTATATTTTTTAAAACTCGAGTGCACGCTAGCAATTTCAGAAATATTACCAATTCCAAGAGCATGAAGACTTAGAACATCTGAAATTGAGATTAAATGGCTGGATTAAAAGGTGATGTGTAAGAGGTTTTATTTATAATATCTATCTATCTATCTATCTATATCTAACATTGGCAAAGATTCAAAACTGTGTTAAGATTATATGCAATAGATGGACTTCACTTACATAAACTGGGGACTAGTCTTGGTGGACAGGATAAATGGACTTTTAAATCTACATTTAAACTACAGCGAGGGGCCGGGGATGTAAAATGTGAACAGAACCAAAGAAAGTACCCAAAACCTACCAATTTGAAGTTTGTATTGGTTAATGGTAGGAGTCTACAGAACAAAAGAGATGTTAGTTTGTTCTACCGTGTTCTACCGTGTGAAGATGTAGCAATCTGCGCAATCACTAAGGCATGGTGTTGACTGGGGTCAAGAAATTATTGGATACCAATTATTTCGCAAGGATTGGATTGATAGGCAGGGAGGAGGGGTGGCCCTGTATATTAGGGATGATATTGGGTCCAGTGAAATATCATGCGAGGTCAGTAAGGGTGTTGATCAGATCTTACTTCGAGACACAGCTCTTGCAGCTCTTGCAGCAGGTTACACCATTAGGACTGAAGCTGGCAGGCGTCCGGACCCCACGGAAAAATTCTAGCTAGCTATCTTCAGCGGGGACTGCCCCCGATGTCGGTCCCGCCTCCGTCAGGCGTGGTACATAAGGGGGCGGTCCCGCCAGATTCCCCAGTTCTTTCCTGCCGTCTACTTGCATGTCTCGACCCTTCGGTTTACAGTCTAGCGGCTGAGCGTGGTTCAAGAATTTCCTTCGGAAATTCATTTTCTTCAAGCAAGATTGTTGCCGATGTCCTCTCCGACCTCCGGTCACTCCTCCAAGTGTGCTTGCGGGAAGCGGATCCCCTTCAAGGACCCCCACACGGCCTGCGTTCGGTGCCTGGGCCCAGACCACGATACCCGGGCCTGTTCGTTCTGCCAAGGGTTCAACAGTCTAACTAGGATCCGACGTCAGAAGGCCCTTCAGGCTTTTTTGTTGGAGGAAAAGCTGAAGACCATGTCCTCAAGGGGAATCATCTTCTAAATCCCACAAGCACGCGGAGAAAAGAAGGGAGAAGGCCCCTTCCAGGGCTTCGGAGCCCCGCAGTTCCGGTTCTCGGTCCGACCGCTCTCCTTCCAGGGCCAGCTCTCAGCCTCCCCCGGCTGCGGTAAGGAAGCCTTCTTCTCAGGCCAAGTCCGCCAGGCCGTCGTCGTCTTCTTCATCCAAGGCCTTGGCGAAGTCCGGGGAGCGCCACCACCATCATCACAAGTCGGGTTCCCGCCCTTTGGTTCCCACCGTCCGGTCTTCGTCTGTGCCTCTTCGGAAACCTTGGAGCTCAACCCTTGAAGAGACCTGTAGACCAGATGCCGCACGACCGTCCATCGGCCTTAGTCATTCCTCCCTGGAGCCGCTGCCGCCGGACGGCCGCTGCCGCGCAAGCTATCCCAGCGGGACGCCGTAGGGGGACCGACGCCTGCCCTCCTGGAGAAGAGGCCCTGGCGCCTCCGACCGGCGTTGGTCAGGAGTCTTTAATTGAGGAGGACTTAACGCAGCCCGAGGACCAGATGGGTGACTACTCGTCACGCAACTCCCAGGGCACCCGCCCTTACCCGAGGCCCTGTGGAACTAACGCCAGGACCAGACGACCGGCGCCCGGGCCGCCGTCGGGCCTTTCTTTAGCAGAAGTGAAGGATCTTTTCACTTACTGGTGGGACACCATTAAGAGGGACATGGTCCCCACCTCTCCTCCTTCTCCTCCGGTTCCTGCACCCCCTTCACCATCGGGGTCGGCAGGCCGTTTACCTCCCACCCCGGGAGCCTAGATCCTCTCTCAGGGGAAGATCAGAAAAACGGAGACCTCCGTCGAAATCCTCTTCCGGGTCACCCAGCCCCAAGAGATCCAGGAGACTCCGACGTTCACCGTCGACGGAGGACACGGGATCAGTCTACTCTTCCACTAGATCCCCATCTTCTCTCCATCCCTTCTCCGGACCCACGTGAGACGCCGAGATCTCCTCCGGATGACCTTTCGTTTATGGATATTATGAGACCTATCCAAGAGAACATGGGATGGGATGCAGAAGAGCTAGACCCCGAAAGGTTACGCCTCGCCAAATATCTTCGACAGAAGGACCCCAAGCCTGTGGTGGTACCACCCTTGGTGGACACTTTCGTGGACGTCACCAAGGCAGCGTGGAAGCGTCCACATTCGCTCCCGGCGATGCCGAAAAAGCTGATCGCTTGTACAAGGCTCCTAAGGATGACCAGTACTTGACGCAGCAGCCTCAGGCCGATTTCTCTGGTCATCACAGCCTCACATGACCGGTCACAGAGGCCGCAACATTTGAGCACCCTGCCACTGGAACCAGAGTCCAAGCAGCTGGAAGCGCTGGGCAGGCGCACATATGCTTCCGCTACATGCGCCATCAGATCCTTGAATTATCTGGCCCACATGGTTTAATTCCAGAACGCTTTGTGGGAACAGGGTCTGGAGGCGGCTGAAAAGCTGCTGAAAGGTGAGCAGAAGGAGGAGATGCTTCAGCTCCTCCGTACGGGTTCAGACGTGGGGACCCAAGTGCTCAAGCCGCGTACGACTCTGCGGACTCATTGGCCCGAGCAGTAGCTTCTGGCGATGTCTCTGGAGACACTCCTGGTTCTCACGTCCTCTGGTTTTACCTCGGACGTCCAGAAGAACATTATGGATGCTCCGCTTACGAGGAGAAGTCTTGTTTGGTAATCCTTCTGAGAAGATCATTACCAAACTTCAAGAGGCCGAAGGCAGTAAGGTCGGTTCAGGCCATGTACCGACCCAAGCTTGGTTCCTTTTGTAGGAACCAAAGCCGTTTTCGTGGGCGGACACAGAGGCAGCAGCCCCGCTCCGCTACACATCAGAGGGGCTCTGGCTTCCGTAGAACCCAGGGAAAACAGCCCGCCAGCCGAGGTCAGTGTTCTTCTAGGCCGGCCCAGCCAGCGGGCCCATCTGCCGCCACAGCCTGACTCCTTTCCGGCCCCCGCCCCTCAGGATCAACGGGAAATCATGGTTGGGGGTCGCATTGCGAACTTCCTGCCGGGATGGCAGGCTATAACCACCGACAGGTGGGTTCTTCAGTTGGTCAGTCTAGGTCACTTTATAGAATTTGCAGAAAAGCCACCCTCGAGGCCTCCTTTGCTCTCCCGGTATCCGGGTCAGCACAAAAATTTGATCTGGCAAGAGGTACTCGCGCTCCTGCGAAAGGGAGCGATGGAGTATGTCCCGGAGAACCAGAGAGGACAAGGATATTGTTCCCACTTCTTCCTGCTTCCCAAGAAAACAAAGGACCTCCGTCCGATTCTGGACCTCAGCGACCTCAACGTGTCGGTCGCCTACAAGAGATTCCGCATGCTGACTCTTCCGGGTCTTATTCTCATGCTGAAACAGGACGCCTTTTTAGCGTCTCTAGACATGCAGGATGCATACCTGCATATCCCTATAGCTCAGGCGCACCAGAGGTTCCTGCGCTTCGAGTTTCTCGACCACCACTTTCAGTTCCGAGCTCTTCCGTTCGGACTGTCATCTGCACCAAGGGTCTTTACCAAGTGCATGGCAGTTGTGGCAGCATCTCTGAGGAGACAGGGCCACTATGTGTTCCCGTACCTGGATGACTGGCTTCTCATGGCCGCCTCCAGAGGGTGTTGTCACCACGGTCCAGAGCACCCAGGACCTGTTCCAACTCTGGGCATTCTCTAAATGCTAGAAGTCTCCTCCTGGTACCGCCGCGAAACTGCAGTTTATAGGCGCAGTACTGGACACTGTTCGGGGAAGAGCTTTTCTTCCGGACGACAGAGCGGAGGCGTATCAGATCCCTCATAAGGGTTTGTCGTCTAACAAGATCGTACCTGCCAGGTCGGTCCTTCGCTTGCTCAAACACATGGCTGCAGACATTCCTACTGTCCCTTTCGCAAGGCTCCACATGCGGGTAACCCAGTGGATGCTCAAAGTGCAATGGGACCAAAGGCAAGACCACTTGCAGCATCTGGTCAGGATCACGAACTGAGTGATCTGAGACTGGCAGTGATGGCTAGTCCCAGGGTTGCTCTCCACAGGCGTCCTGTTTGTAGCGCCGTCCCCGGAGGTAACCCTCACCACGGACGCCTCGGGTCTTGGGTGGGGGGCGAACCTGGACGGGGTAAAGTCCCAGGGTACGTGGACCCCATTGGAAGCTCATCTCCATATCAATGTCCTAGAGATGAGGGCGGTTCTCTATGCCCTGCAGGCCTTTCAGTCAGTAATCCCACCGTGTACTCTCCTGCTTCAGACAGACAACACTGCGGTGATGTATTACTTCAACAAACAAGGACCGCACACTCTTACCCCCTTTGCAGGGAGGCCATGAGGGTGTGGGATTGGGTAATCGGACACGGCGCAAATCTGATCACTGTGCATGTTCCCGGGGTGGACAACACAATTGCAGATGGCCTGAGTCGATCCCAGGCCAGAGTCCACGACTTGGAACTTCAAGAGGTAGCAGAGGATCTGTTTCTTCGTTGGGGAATTCCAGAACTAGACTTGTTCGCATCCCCATCCAACGCAAAACTGCCCAATTTTTGCTCGCTAGATCCAGGGCCTGGTGTTTTCTGGCGAGACGCGTTATCCTTCTCCTGGGCGAACAGATTCCTCTATGCTTTCTCTCCCTTCCCATTGATCCAGAGAGTTCTTCTCAAACTGCGCAGGGAGCACGCACTAATGATCCTGGTGGCCCCGTTCTGGCCCAGACTGATCTGGTTCCCTTTGTTGTTGCAACTATCTCGGGGAACCCCCGCTCCCGTTGCCGCTCAGCTCCCACCTCCTGTCTCAGGAGAAAGGTTCATTAGTCCATCCGGACCTACGCTCTCTGAACCTGCATGCTTGGCTCCTAGAGACGTAGCCATCTTGTGTCATGGGGTCCCACAAGAAGTTGCAGAGGTTCTTTCTGCAGCCAGAAAGCTGTCAACGCATGTGACGTACGCCATGAAATGGCGCCATTTTTGTTTATGGTCACGAGCTCGTGATCTTTACCCTTTAGGTTGTCCTGTGGGAGTAGTGTTGGATTACCACCTCCTCCCTTTTTCATTCAGGCCTAGCCTACTCCTCTATCAAGGTGCACCTCTGTGCCATTTCTGCCTATCACCTCCCGGTGGGACATCGACAGTAGCTCAATTGGACGCCTTGGGAATTTCTTAGGGAGTGTTACACCTTAGGCCTCCCATTAGGGACCCTGTGCCTCCATGGGATCTGCTCTTTGTCCTGGAACAGCTCACGCTCCCTCTTTTCCCAGACTGCCGCGGATTGCGAGCTACGTTTTCTGTCGTGGAAAACGTTATTTTTAGTTGCTGTTACTTCAGCGAGAAGAATTTCTGAGCTTCAGGCCCTTATGTGCAAAGAGCCTTATTTAGTTTTCCACCGGGACAGAGTATCCCTGAGGACGAATCCTAAGTTTTTACCTAAGGTGGTCTTTTCACTCTCTCTAAACCAGGATATTGACCTTCCAGTCTACTTCCCGAGTTATTCAAATAGAGGAGAGGCTTTGCTCCACACCCTGGATGTTCACCGCAGCCTGAGGTATTACCTCAACAGAACTAAACCCTCTCGTAGTTCTGAACAGCTTTTTGTTTCTTTCTCTGAGAGAATGATGGGCCAATCAGTATCCAAACAGTCTCTGTCTCGCTGGCTTGTCCAGTGTATTTCCTACTGTTATGGTATAAAACAAAAGCCCCTCCTGGGCTCTGTCCGGGGTTATTCTACTAGGGGTGTGGCCACATCCTTTGCAGCACTCAAACATCTCCACCTCTGCTATTTGTGCTGCAGCCACTTGGAGCTCTGTGCATACCTTTATCAGGCATTATAGCCTGGACATCGCCTCTCGGCGAAGGGCTGGTTTCGGCCTTGTGGTGCTACAGGGTCTCCTGTCCTAGGTTCAGGACCTGGAATGTACTTTCTATTTTCCTCCTCCCGGAATTTCTGGCAGCGGTACTGCTTGGGAATCAGTCCTAATGGTGTAACCTGCTGCAAGAGCTGTGTCTCGAAGTAAGATAGTACAGTTACGTAAGAACTTACCGTAACAGAGTCTCGAGGAACAGCTCTCGCAGCAGGTACCTTCCCCGCCCACCTTCCCCTTGAGGAGGCATGGCTTTGCCTTTTCTTTAGGAATTTCCTCCTTATTTTCTTCTGACGGTGGATCCTCGGTCTCCCACTCTGATGTCATCCGCGCCGGGAGTCTCCGCGGGAGAACTGGGGAATCTGGCGACCACCCCTCATGTACCACGCCTGACGCCTGAGGCGGGACCGACGCCGGGGCCATCCCGCTGAAGATAGCTAGCTGAATTTTTCCGTATCCTGACGCCCACGGGTTTCAGTCCTAATGGTGTAACCTGCTGCAAGAGCTGTTCTCGAAGATCTACTGTTACGGTAAGTTCTTACGTAACTGTACTTTATGGGTTCAACTTATCCCACCCAGGGACGAAAAAATTACACCATCCCTCACAAGGGAAAACTATTCAATTTATTAATTATATCAAAGATCAAGACCCTGCAAGATTGATTATGGGAGACTTTAATTTCCCAGGAATAAATTGGGTGAATGGGACTATAGTAACTTCATCCGAGACTAAATTTCTTGATTCTTTGGATATCCTTATTGTGAAAAATTATGTTTAAGAAAATACCAGGTGAGTCCACTGCTTTGATTTAGTTTTAAGTAACATTTAGTTTTAAGCAACATTTATCCTGCAACAGAGTTGATGCACAGGGTGGGGTGGAAAGGATGAGAAGGGACTTGGTAAGGTTAGAGGAATGGTCACATGTATGGCAGCTTAGATTTAATGCTAAGAAGTGCAAGGTAATGCACCTGGGAAACAAAAACCCAGGGGAAGAGTACACAGTGGGAGGTGAGATACTAACAACAAAAATGGAAAGGGACCTTGGGGTAGTCATATCAGATGACCTAAAGGTGGGCAAGCAATGTGAGAGGGCAGCAAGGAGGGCTGGGGGGATACTGGGATGCATAGGGAGAGGCATCACCAGTAGAAAACAGGAAGTTATCCCTCTGTACAGACAGCTGGTGAGACCCCATCTGGAGTACTGCATGCAGTTCTGGAGACCCAATCTCTGCAAAGACAGACAGGATGGAAGGTGTCCAGAGGAGGGCAACTAAAATGGTGCAAGGTCTGCACCGGAAGACACATGAAGAGAGACGAAAGGAGCTTAATATGTATAGCCTCGAGGAAAGGAGGGAGAGGGGGGACATGATAGGAAAGTTCAAGTACCTCAAGGGAATCAACAAAGTCCAAGAGGGTAGCATCTTTCAAAAAAAGAGGTGTGCAAGAACAAGAGGGCACAATTTGAAAATGGGGTGGGGGGGCGACTCAGAGGTAATTTAAGGAAGTATTTTTCACAGAGGGTTGTGGATGCATGGAACGGCGCTCCGGAGGAGGTTGTGGAGTCAAAACAATGGTAGAATCTAGCATGCATGGACAGTCATAAGGCCATTCTAGGTGGGGGTAGGAAGAAGTAGGCTGCTGGTTAACTAAGATCTGCAGCTTATCCAGTAGGTAGGGAAATGGGCAGACTGGGTGGGCCAAGCGGTCCTTATCTGCCGTCAAATTCTATGTTTCTATGAATTAATCACGGACTGTTTAGTAAGGGAGCCCCTACTAGGGAGTGACAATAATATGATAGAATTTAAAATAAAAACGATTAAAGAAATTCAAAAAGGGCACACTAGTGTAAAGCAGTATAAGGCCAACTATCAAATGCTTAGTGTTAGCAGCAGACTGGGACTGGGTGACCGAGTTTAAAAACAAACGTAGAACAAAGATGGAATATATTTAAAAATGTTATCCATAACTTGGTCAATGGATATATACCTACAAAAACAAAGTATTATAAAAATGGGAGGGCACCTTTATGGTTTAATAACAAAATAAGAAAACTGTTAAAAGCCAGAAACAGAGCCTACAATAAGGCAGTAAAATATGACACCGATACATATAGAGCACAATACAAGATTAAACTTTGTTTTAAAGCAGCAGTACTATGGAAAACAAATTGCGCTTTTTCGACAGTTTATTCCCTGTGCCCTGCTAATCATATACCTGGTGATCTTTCTCGCTGGCATTGTACTATCGCTGAGTAATTCTCTGCTTTGGTTTACATTTCTGCCACTAAGCATGTTGCACTGGAACCCCCTCTGCTGCCAACTGCACATGTGTATGACTTGCAGGGATATCGGGGAATGGTCAGCACAGGGTCCCTCTGCTGTTAAGACATGATGTGACCTGTAGGAATGTAGGAAAAGCGCAGCTGAAAATTAACTGCCATATTTGTTGTAGCGCTACAACACTTAAAATAAATTGCAAATGTCTAAAAAAAAAAAACTAAAGACTGGAAAAAACATTTACAGGTATGGAAACTGAAACTTTGACCACATGCTTACAGCCGAAAAACAGAATTTTGATAGCTCACTTCCTGATTTCGTAGTACTGCTACTTTAAGAAAAACAATTAAGAATGAAAAGAATCGAATGGAAAGAAAATTAGCTGTCTGAGTCTACGATAATAGGAAAGCCTTTTATAATTATATAGGCAGTTTAGAGAAAAGCTATAATAATGTTGGGCCAATTAAACAAGGTGGGACTGAGATAAGAGACCTTTAATGCTTATTTCGTAAGTGTTTATCAACAAGATAAGGACAGTATTCAGCAGTATAATAAAGGTACCAACTCTGTAGTAAGAATTACTGGACAAATGATCAAAGAGAAACTTTACGGTCTAAACGTTGCTAAATCTCTAGGACATGATTTACATCCTAGGTTCCTGAGAGAAATGGCCAATGTACTTTGTATGCCCCTTCAGTCAATTGTTCCTAGATGAAGGTATAGTCCCAGAGGATTGTACCTTGGCCAATATTACACCAATTTATAAAAAGGGGGCCAAATCACTCTGTAGCAACTACCGACCCATAAGTCTTGCCTCTGTGGTGAGTTAAGATTGAGACAGTTGTGAAAGAAGAAGAAATTGAGAAACATCAACAAACAAGCATTTGTCAATGCCGAATGTTGCTTGCTTGTATGTGCTGTTTAGGTATTTGGAAGTGACAGTTTCATGCCTTCCTCCCAAGACATCCACTGTGTCTTTCCGTTCAGTATTCACAGAAGAGTGGGAGGGGCAAGGGCCACAGCAGTACAGCAGTTGCCAAGGGGGTGAAGAGGTGGACAAGAGTCCTGCAGGAGCTCACTAAATTGAAGGTAGACAAAGCGATGGAACCAGATGGCATACGCCCAAGGATATTAACAGAACTGCGAAGGGAGACAGCAGTACCTCTGGCAGCCATGTTCACTGAGTCATTCAACATGAGTGAATTGGAGGAGGGCACATGTGGTCCCTCTACACAAGTCCGGCAGCAGGGAGGAGGCAGGGAACAATAGGCCATTCAGCCTCACCTCAGTAGTGGGGAAAATCATGGAGACATTACTTAAAGAAAGGATAGTGGGGCATCTAGATGCCATCGGAACCCAGGACCATAGACAACATGGATTCACAGTGGGGACATCATGTCAGATAAATCTGGTTGATTTATTTGACTGGGTGACAAAGGAAGTGAATCAGGGTGGGGCAGCGGACAACACTTACCTTGATTTCAGCAATGCCTTTGACACCATCCCATATAGGAGGCTGATAAACTAGCTGGGTAGGCTGGACATGGGGGAAAGAGTGGTAGACTGGGTTAGAAACTGGCTAACAGACAGGAGGCAGAGAGTGGTGGTAAATGGTATGCAGTCTGGGGAGAGGGGCAACCAGTGGGGTGCTGCAGGGATCAGTCCTGGGGCCAGTTCTGTTCAATGTCTTCATTAGTAATATTGCAGAACATCTGAAGGGAATCTTTTCACCAAATTTTCAACATAGCCATTTTAAGACCTCTGCTCATGAACAGTGTCACTGTGATTTTCTTAATTTGTCCCATACATTGATTTTGCACACTGACTGCGCCATTCTGCACTACATGGGCGGAAACGCATTTTGGGTGAGATGTGAAAAATGACAGCTGTACTACTCATAAGAAGGTGTGGTAAAATGGCAATGTTGAAAATCTGGAGTGAAAATATTGAAATTTTGCGAACTTACGAGCCTGCGTAGTAACTGCGCAACGCATGCTCGTAAAACAGTCATTTTTTGGAATTTTTTCACCAAATTTTCAACATGGGGTTTTGGGACCCCTTCTTATGAATGATGTCACTGTCATGGCGGTATTCGGGCCCAAAGGGTGATTTCGCAGTCATCGCCAAATCACCCTTCGGCCTGAACGCCATGACAGTGACATCATTCATGAGAAGGGGTCTCAAAACCCCATGTTGAAAATTTGTGCAAAATGCCTGAGATATGCAACAAAGTTGAAACCCCCTATCTAGCCCATTATACAGCTTACCGGCATTTCCTCAGTTCGCGGTCGGCTTTGAAGAGTGCAGACGTGTTCCCGGTCCACCAAAGATTGTCGCACCGGAGTCCGGATGTAAGTATGGGGTGAGGGGGAGGCTGGTGCGCAGTGGGTGGATGTGGGTTTGGGAGAGGGGTTGAGAGATGCTCCGCGGGACCATTTTGTTTACAGGTTTTAAGAAAAAAGTCGTGGGGCGTTTGCTGCGCTGTGGTGGGCTCCCAGCGTGGCACAGAGCCGGGAGGGCATTCAACCGACTGAGGATTGGGCACCCCGTCGGCCAAGGACTGCGTGCCACGCTGGGGTGAACCCAGCGTGGCACCTACAGGGGATGCAGCTCAGCCGACAGGGATTGGAGTGCCCGGCCATACAGTGCATGCGGGCGCTGCATGCCCGCGCAGTGTCTTGGGAGCTATGCGTGAGCAGCCAATATCTTATTGGTGCTCACTGAAGCGAGCTCCCCTTTCAATCAGAGTGCCTGCATTTGAGCGTGTCATAGACGGCTCCAAATGCATTGTCTCACAGGGGCCTGCCAGCACACTGACTGAATTGGAGGAGGAGGTGACACACCTCCGAAATCTCAGATGATGGCACTATGTTTCTTGCACAAAAATGGGAGTGGCAGATATATATCAGCATAGATTTGGAAAGGGTAGATCGTGTTTAACAAATCTCCTTTCTTCGAGTCAGTTAGTTCAGCTTTAGAAAATGGTGTTCCAGTAGATTGACTACAAAACCTTTTGATAGCATCTCCCATGCAGAATTGTGCACTGCATGCGAGAGTATGGAATAAATGAGGGGGTTGTATGATGGGGTAACAGCCTGGCTGACGAAAAGAAAACTGAGGGTATCTATAAAAGGACACTGTTCCACCTGGTAGCATTAAGCATTACTGTAGATGCATCTTACTATGTATATGTAGATCAGTGGCCAAATGGCGGGTAGCTTTTTTTTGTGTGTATTACACCCCATTGGGCACAGGTATCTGGGGTAGTATTTCACTCTGAAATGAAAAAAAATTGTATGAATTTCAGTTCAATTGGCAGCAACATTCAAAGTACTCTCCAGCGTACCACGCTGGCAATGAAGACTGTAAGTGGTTCACACATGGGTCAGAAAATGCCCATTCTGTAAAAGCCTATGACCATCTAAGACACCTGCACATCCAGAAAACACTGCCTCAGCATAGTCTGACACTGGAAGTTGTCAGCAGATGGAACTTGACACTGTACATGATAGAGGACTTGCATGAGCAGTACAGGCCACCTCGGAACATCTGCTCCTGCGTACAAGCAGTGTCAGTGCCCAAGTATCCATGTCTTTGACTACAGGTCAGTGGTTACTAATGGATGGTCTGGTAATGATTCTAAGGCTGTTTGAACGTGCAACACAGGCACTAAGTGAGGACGCTGCCTGTATCAGTCAGGTCATCCCATTTCTAAGAGTGCTGAGGCAGACACTGTTGAATGTATAGCAGGTGCTAGAGGCAGATGGTGATAGGGGAAGCTGTGCCATAATGGAACACATGCTTCATGTGTTGGACTGCAGTAGCCATCTTTTCTGCGTTCCTCCCTTGGGGGCTTCCTAGCAGTTCCAAGGTCAAGATTGAAATCGGCCGGCAAGTCATTTAGTGTTGTCGTTCCGGTCTTGCAGAACTCGCTCCCTTTTATGGTTAAGGAAGCTCCGACTTTGGAGGTTTTTAAGACCTGCCTTAAGGCCCTCCTTTTCACTCAGGCTTTTTCTGATTAATTTAGAACCAGAATTCATTCAATCATCAATTCAAAGTGTTGCTGATTATTTGAATTTAATGTTTTATAATCTATACGTATAATTGTGTTATATTATTTTATTGTTGCCTCTGAATATGTGTTAATTTATTGTACGGCGCCCAGAGCCTCCGGGAATGGGCATCTTTAAATAAAATGTTACCTTTCTTTAATTTTATCTAATTTTGGTATCGTCGCCACATTGGAACCGTGATATAAACGGGACCTGTCATCGATACTTGAAGGTGGACGCAGTCTGGTCTAAAATATAACAGATCAGCTAATAAGGTGGTTTCATAGGGTACAGATGTTATGGTTACAGTTGTGTAAAGGCACCACATGTACGTGATCAGAGTTGTGGGTGTTGCTACCTCCTCAGGTAAACAAGCTGAAGAACCAGGCATGGTGAACAAAAAATGACAAAGCCACTTTGGGATGCTTTGTGGCAGCCAGGTAGGGATTGAAGATGTGGAGGAAAAGGAGGAGGCAGAGTCATCTGGATTACTTGCAGCACAATGCATGGTGGATGCATATTTGCCAGACACCAGGTACCTTAACATATTGAAAGAACCACTGCTGTACTGGAGTAGCAAGGTCACTGACTGGCCAGCACTGACCTTCATAGCAGTCAAATATCTGAGCTGTTCACTCTCCAGTGTCAGCGTGGAGAAGGTATTCAGTTTGGCAGGAGCCATTGTGCAGGACAGGTGCAAAAAAATCTGTCTCCTAGAAATGTTGGCATGCTAACAATTAGTCACATCTGTGTTCATACCAAATGACTGTGGTGGTGAACAAGAAGCTGCACAGCCTGGTGGTATTGGCATTGGCAAACTGCCTTCCAGTGAGGTAGATAAAGCAGTACTGGAGAAGGAATTCCCATGTAGGGGCAACTCCGGTCTGGAAGACTGGCTGATGAGGATAATGGAAGCATAAACCTATAATGTTAGATCCATCTTTTCCTCATCAGTTGACTCCTTTATGATTAAATTTTGTTTTCCTGTGATAACCCCCGCTGCTGTTCTGTGCATCCATCTGATTATCTCCATCTGCCTCCTCCTGTGTCATGCCCACAGGTAAAATGGAAAATCTTTGAACAATACTACATCAATTTGCTTTCAGTAACGGCCACTGCCACCTCGAGATGCATCCAGCCTGCAAAACATGATGGTCTATTGACTGTGCAGCTTTAATTCTGGGAGCAGAGTTTATATATGTTGTGCTTTTAAGTTCCCCTAAACTGCTTAACCAGAACTACGGTGGTGGCGGAACATATCGTAGCGCACCACCTTGTGATAGAAAGCATCAGGACATTGTATTTATTCTGGTAGTTCACAAATTCTGGGAGTGCAGAATTTATGTATGGTCTTGTCTCGCAATTTCTCCTAAAGTGTGTAACAAGAACTGTGGCAAGGGGGCTGAATCATAGCACAGCAGCACAATATATTCTGGTAGATGAGAAAAAGTCTGAAGATAGAAATAGTGTAAGGAATGGGTAGTTGCTCAAGAAAGCACAATATAGAGAGGAAATTGGAATTGTTTTGGTTTTGTTTTGTTAAGCGGCAGAAGGATAGCAGACAGATTTTCCATAGATGGTGGAAGGAAGCAGTATCAGAAAGCAGGACAGAGAAATTAAAATGTACATTTTGGTCTTAAGTAAAAAAAAAAAAGTTTACAACAGGTGAAGATAAGAATAAAGGACACAGTAAGACAGATAACATATTTAGAATAAAGAATAATGGTTAGGTTGTTCCCTGGGAACAGTGGATGCAGTGCCACCACAAAGTTCTGCAAGACCCTAGGGAATGCTCTGTTGGTTTTGGAGCAGCACCTCAGTACTTTCTTTGATGGCAACAAATTGCTGGGAGAGCTCCCCTCTCTCCCCATGCAACTGCACCATTTCTGTACGGAGGGGTGTAGTAGGAGTTTGTGAAGCTGATCTCTCAGGTGACCCCTGCAACACCAGAGTTCACCTGCAGCTCCTGTTATACTCCCCTCTGTCCCTCTCCGGGACCTGTCCACCATTTGACCCACCAGAACACTTTTTTCTGCCTGCCATCATGCATCACGGAAGGAGCACTAGGGGTGCCACCCACTCTCAGCTGTCTCATCCTTTCTTTTCACATGCTTCTCGCACTCCTGGTCATGCCTCACCTTAAGATGGGTGTGCTGGCCACCTATGCCCAAATGGCTTCCCTGTTTCCACACCGAACCGTGTCATACAGTGTGCATGTCATCTCAATGTTGTCAGCAGGGTCAGTTACAAAAAAGTCCTAGACAAGACGCTTGCTACAGAGTGGAGGAGCCAGATTGTCTAGGGCAGGATTCCTCCTCCTTAAAGGGCTTGGCGGCAACACTTTGGGGTGGGGCACAAGGCGGGTGCAGGACATGACCAGAGCAGGGTCAACTGGAGGTGGTAGATGTACCACTGCAAGCTGCTGGTGCAGTGCTGTGGTGGGGAGGGGTTCCAACGCCTGGTGCTCCTGGACCAAAATCTTGCCTCTTCAGTTGGATGGGATAGCATGTCCCATCCATCGACTACATCCCACTCTGATTGGTGGGATAGCTTCCAGTCCTTCCAGTTTGCCCCTTGCCAGTCCCACTCATTTTAAGTAGAGAAACAGAGTATAAAAATCTGAATAAAAGGAAGAAAAACGGAATGAATAGTGGGGAATATAAAGAGAACTACACCATAACGAGAACTAAATAGATCCTCAAAAGCTGCTAATTAAATAAATGACAAAAAGGCAAAGAAAAACTTTAAAAGTTGGCTTTGGCTGCTTTTACATAGCCTCTGAAAGCAGCAGATCTGACCTCTTCCACTAACTCAGACTGCAAAACCAAACTAAAGCTGTGGCTGTATGTAGACGAGCAGCATGTGACCTGCAAAAGCTGAGCCAGTTTCCATGTGACCTACAGGCACTTGCTGAACAAAAGCTTTGATCTGAGCCAGCCCAGTGGCACTGAGATGCTGGACACCTTACCTTGCGCCACGCCAGCGACCCGGGTTTGGGAATGACCTCGGATCATTGGGGAACCAGCACGGTGAGGGAGCAGGATTGAGCAGCTGAAAGGCAGCTCTCCCCTCCTAGGGTGGTTGTCTGCCCTTCCCATAGTTCGGCTTCCATAAGGGGCGCAGTACCCAGCGTGCGTGTATGCCTGTATGCACACACAAGTCTGGGGTCCCAGGTTAGCGAAAATCTGGGGAAAGCACATAGAACTCTAAATAAAAAAAAAAAAAATGTGCCCAGTATACCACAAAGGTGAACTTGCAGGGGAAGTTAAGGAAGGCTTAAAGTAAAAAAAAGTCAGATATTGCCTACAAGGCAAATTTGACTAATTTCATTATAACTTTGTGGGTGAATTAAAACTTCACCACTTCTATATTAATACTAGCTCTTTAATGTGAATTATTAAAGATGTTTGTTTAGGTGAGTCTTCCTTCCTTCAACCCATCTTTTCTCTTTGCAGAAGCATGCAGTGACATCAAAATGCTCAATTTCTGACATCACAATCATAGCTGTGATAGTCTGTTGCTCAAATGGTTTGGATGTCAGTACTTATAAAATGGGTAGCTAAACATGAAAAGCTGCCATTGATTGATTGATGGAGCTTAATGCATACTGTTGCATGTTGTGGACTGTGCTCCAGCCAAAGCAGGCTATGAAGCAAAATTTGGTTTTAACTATAAACTTCTAAAGCAACTGTCAAAAAGGAAGAGCACAAACCTACTTGTAGGTAAATTGTTTTGCTTATACAAAGGATAGTTAAACATTGTATCGGCACATGGTATTTAAAGTGTTGAAACCAAAAACTGTCACCAAGTGGCATTATTTTTCTACATTAAAAGTAACTGTGCAGTTCAAAATAATCCGGGTAGCAAATACAATAATGTAACTCTATCCTTTTTTTTTTTTTTTAATTTCATTTCTGAAGTTACTGTTTTTAAGTTTTGGAAAGTTCCTGCTCCGTTTCTGGGTCCCTAATCGTGGGTGCAAGTAAATCAGTAATGAACTTGAAATTGAAAGCCAACAAGCCTTAACAGATATGAGATGCATGCAGAATTGAGTTGTACAGAATGTCATGTATGATGTCAAATGTGTGCTAATATGCTGTTTTAAGAGAAGTGTTGAGAGAAAAAATAAACCTGTCCGAACAGTATCCTCTCACCACACGCTAATACAGCATACACAACTAAAAAGCGACATGTGGTAAAGGAGTTTTAAAACTATGGCTGTTCTCTTTTTTTTTTTTTTTTTTGCATCTCTTAAGAAACAAATATATTTTCCACTCTAATAAAAACATTCTTTAAAATTTTTTTATTTTCTATATAACAAGCCATTGTATAATAGGAAAATGCACTCCAGGGTGTGTCGTTTTGGGATAACACCATGCCAGGGGCATTGGACGCACTCTGCCCATGGCCTCGTGCCCAACCCCCCAGGCGTGACATTATCCCAGCATGACACACACACACCCCTGTCATGCATTATTCCTTTAATAAATGCCTGTTTCTCCCCATCCCCTATTCAGTTTAGCCTAGTCCGTTTTTGACTGCGAAAGGAGCACTAGACAATTCTGTCCATTTTCAGCCTCGTCTCTGGGGAGAGGGAAGATCCAGATGGTAACCAATTGAAATTGATCCAGCTGGTGGTGGTATTTTTAGTGAATGGGGGAAAGTTGGCCAGGACACTAGGGGAAACTCCCCCACTTGCCAGTAGGGAAACCTCTGGCCATCAGTCCAAGATGGCTACTGCAGGTGTTGCCCTTGAGAGGATGAGTGTTACTGAGGTAGGGGAGCCGGCCTCCTGTCCTGCCTTAACATTGCTAGAGGCTGTTGAAAATGTGATCATAATGGAGGAATTCCAAGAGGAAGGTATGGGCTCAGAAATGTCGTCTCTACGGAGGATTTGTCAAACAAGGATGTGAATTCACCTATGGAAAATGCCAAGCCTGTGAAAGAGCATGGAGCAACGGATTCATCTGTTGTACAACAAACTAAACTTCTTTTGTCACAAACAAAACAAAAGAACAAAGCTTGCAAATAAGAGAACTACAAGCCAGAATTGCCAAGTGAAAAAAAACAACAAAAAAAGGCTTCGTACCTGTTGGTAGAAAACAGCAGTCTCTCAACTCAGAACAGCTGCAAGATAATGCAGCTTCATCAGAGGATCCCGATTCCCCACCCGCTGTTGCGGGCCTTTTCTCTGCTGGTGAAACTCCAGTTTGTCTTCCTCAAGTCTGGCTGGCAGTCATTGCACCACACTGGTCGGTGCCTAGAGCCAGGGAGACTACACGGGGGGGCAGGCAAAGTAGGAAATAAAAAGATTGGGCCCGTAAGATCCTATAGGCAGCAGTTGAGGGCAAGATCCAAGGCAGCATATGGCCGCAGCTAACCAACAGAGCCCTAAGAACAGCAGTCATTGGAACGCCTCAAAACGGCCTGCTGTGGGCCAGCCTGGTGGCGATGATGATAGAGGCGCTGGATGCCGCACCTCGTGCTATGCCGGCGACCCTAGTTCAGGAACGAGCTTTGGCCATCTGGAGGGGGGAGAGGCCAAGAAGTCTGATTGAGAGGCCATCTGGCAGTTCTCCACTCTCTGGGGATCTAGTGGCTCCCACTGCAGGGCTGCCCCCAGGTGGAGGCCTGGTGGTAGTGCAGTCAGGGAGCAGCTCAAGTTGGGTGGGTGCCACGGATTGCTGCAGGGGAGAACCAGAAAAAAAAACCTCAGAGCTGGTAAGCTCCATGACTGCACTCATAGCGCATGATGTAGACCCCCCTCTCCAGAGTCTAGATGTTGGTCTCTTTGGGGGGGGGGGTCGACGCCTTTGCCCTCTGCCTGTGGGGGGTTGCTGCGTGGGTTGTCAGGAAGAGTTGGGTCCTGAGACAGTCCCTCTAAGGAGGACTGGAGCAGCGTAACAGATCCGCCATGTACCTCCCCCATTGCAGAGGAGGGAGGTGGCGATGGGCGAGACACAGAGCTAAATAATTAAAAGAAAAAAAAAAAGCCTGCTGTAAATCATGCCAGACAGCAACCGAAAACTGGAGAAATCCCCCAGAGTAATAAAACTGCTGATACCACTGCATTACCGAGAAATATGGAGATCGGGAACTGGTCGCTGGTCCATGCTCTTGAGGATGCCAGCTAGGTTCTCACACCAGAGGGTCAATGGGATTCTTGACCCCAAGGACCTCCGGTTAAAAAAACTTTTCTGCTGCAAATAAAAAAAATTGGGCAATGAAAAATTGGGGGCCACCAATAGTTGTATCAGTATAGGAAAAGTTACAGCACAGGAGGAAACGGCTCAATGTATTTCACCCCAGGGTACAACAGATATTCAAGAAGAGCATGCTAACACCAGCAAAAGAGCTGATATCACAGAACTGCAACCAGGAGAGATACCTCCTCCTTCTAACATTCAACCCTTTGAAGTGTTGAACTCAAATCATAGGGACAATAATCGCATCCAAATGGGTCCTGCAGAAGAGACTCTCAGGGACCCCAACTGAAGGCTTTGGTTAGAGCCCATGTTTAGGCTCTCAGACTTTTTCCAGAGAAAAGGCGAGCCGGACCCTAGAAGGAATGCTGTCCATTTGATTTATAAAGGGGGGCTTGGAAAACTCACCAGCCAGATTGTATTTGGCTAAAAAGTTACATAAAGGGTCAACGAAAATTTTTCATCAGAAATCTGTACCCTAATCCATATAGGGAATGCTAATTATGATAGTTTTAAAAACGTTACAGGGCTAGACAGATTTTGGTCACAATACCAGAACCTAAAAAATACCTCTGTTTGAATCCCTTGTTTCGTTATTCCACTTAAAAAAAAAAAAAAAAAAACACGTTTTGTAGTGAGGATGTTACTGTGGAGGATATCTTATTTTGGCTTAGACAGAGGAGTGAGGGATTGGATAGGCCTTCCCCCATTCTTGACAGTGAACAGATATGGAATGGGAGATAGAAAATCAAGAGTTATGTCTTTTAAATGCCGTTCCTGTTCACTTAACTAACTATCTTTTTTGGGGGAAAAGACAGGGGGTCTTTATTTTATCCTGGACAGCCAAGGGCTTGCTTTAAAAGTGAAGCCAGAATGCATCCAAGTTCTTCATGCGACACTGCGAGGTGCAGTCATTGCCTGGAGTATGGGCATGTGTCGGCCAACTGTCTTAATCTCTTTAAATGCAATCTTTATGAAAAAACAGGACACACTATGGCAGGTGCCCATGGGCATTCCACAACAGAGATGTCCACTCATCTCATGAAGGTCTCATTGACAGGGTCCAACATATGCAGGCAAAAAAAGGTTTAGCGGCCCGGGATGGGGGTAAGAGATCTCGGTATGGCCCTAGCACAACCGGCTAACACCTCAGTGCAGCCAGAAATTGTAGCCGAGGAGGGGGAATCAGATGATAATGAACACAATTGAGCTAGAAAACCCTCTGGAGGATACAGAGGAGACAGAATCTGAAATAATCACGGCTCCAGAAGTTTGTAAACCTGTTATGCCCCCCAATCCTGTGTGTGCTTTTAAAACAGTGTTGTCCAAAAAGAGATCCAGACTAGGGAAGACAGTCCCCAGGTAAAATGCCCAAGCAAAGAAAAGGGACCCCCCAAAACACTCTCGAAAGCTCAGCTGGGAAAAAAATTGCCCTCTAGCAGCAGTTGAGGGTCAGACTACTTGTCAGCAGCCTCTACCACCACGGATATTACTTCAGATGCAGAAGGAGGGGGAAGATTCTATTGCCAAAAGGACTTTGCATAGAAAATTGTCCAAAACCCCACAGAGGCGGGTAAAACGTTTATGTAGTTTCCTCCTACCTTCCTTTATGTATATAAAATGCACTCTCTCTCGCTCCCCATAACCACTATTAATGTTAACTGCATTTAAGGGGTAAAAAAAGAATGGGAGTTTTTCATTCATTACAAAATATTAAGGGGGATATATTTTGTCTCCATGATAATGGACTAAAGACCCGTATAGAACTTCGCCAAGCCACACAATTGTTGAAGAAGGCCGCTGCCATCTGGTCCAAGGCATTTGACACAGTCCTGCATAAAAGATTAATAATCAAGTTAGCCAGCCTGGGAGTGGGTCCCAGGGTGGTAGCCTGGGTAGCAAACTGGCTGCAAAACAGGACACAGAAGGTAATAGTGGATGGAACACATTCCAAAGAAAGGGGGTTACTAGTGGAGTACCTCAGGGCTCGGTACTGGGTCCAGTCCTCTAACATCTTTTTAGGTGACATTGCAGAGGGTCTGGAGGGAAAGGTATGCCTCTTTGCAGATGACGCAAAGATCTGTAACAGAGTTGATACACAAGGTGGGGTAGAAAGGATGAGAAGGGACTTGGCAAGGTTGGAGGAATGGACAGAGTACACAATAACAGGGGAGGTACTAACAACAAAAAAAAGGAAAGGGACCTGGGGGTAGTCATATCAGATGATCTAAAGGTTGGTAAGCAATGTGAGAAGTCAGTAAGGAGAGCCAGGGGGATACTTGGATGCATAAGAAGGGGCATCACAAGTAGAAAAAGGGAAGTGGTTATCCCTCTGTACAGACAGTTGGTGAGACCCCATCTGGAGTCTTGTGTGCAGTTTGAGACCTCATCTACGCAAGGACATAGACAGGATGGAAGCAGTCCAGAGGAGGGCAACTAAAATGGTGCAGGGCCTGCATCAGAAACCCTATGAAGAGAGACTGAGAGAGCTTAATATGTATACCCTTGATGAAAGGAGGGATAAGGGGACATGATAGAAACTTTCAAGTACCTGAAGGGAATCGACCAAGTCCAGGAGGGTAGCATCTTTCAGAAAGATGTGTAAGAACAAGGGGGCACAATTTAAAGAGAGAGGGGAGACTGCTCAGGGGTAATGTGAGGAAATTTTTTTTCACAGGGAGAGTGGGGGATGCATGGAACCGCCTTTCTGGAGAGGTTGTTGGGTCTAAAACAGTGGGGGAATTCAAACATGCATGGGACAGACATAAGGAAATTGTAGTGGGGGGTGGCAGGAAGTAGGCTGTTGGTTAACTAGAATCTGCAGCTTATCCAGTAGGTTGGAAAATGGGCAGACTGGGTGGGCCAAGTGGTCCTTATCTGCACTCACTCTGTTTCTATGGTCCACTTGTAGAGGATCTGTGTGATGGCATTGACATCCTTTTTACTAACCCAGAGTTGAAAGTCTCATGGCTAGTAGATATCTACTCAGCTAGCTCCTCCTCCTGGGGCTGTGTGGGTGGCTGTTTGTGCTTGTGTAACCCCCCTGCAAATGGGGGTTCCCAAAAGACTTCCAGGAGCTTGCTTGAATGCTCCAAGCCTGAATGGTGTTTGGCATTTAAGCCATTTATCAGTGAGTGTTTTTAGAGCCTCTGGTACTGTCTCTTTAAGAGCTGTCTGCTTGCAGACATAATTAGTTTGTATGGGGGACTGTGTGCTTCTCTGAGTACCACTCGAGCTGCTGCCAATTCACTTCATTTTGCAGTCACTAGGAGTGCAAGGGAACCTGTCTGAAAGATGTAACTGTTTGCCGAAATTATTTAGAGTAATAATGAAATTACAGTTTGTCTAACCTGCTTTCTTTGCAGTCAGAACTGTGTCTGCTAGTTCCCCATTCTAGTTTTGAACTGCTGAACTGGACCAATCAGTGTGGGTAAGCTAGCTCTAAAATGGTGCCTTGACGAATCAGAACTTGGACTCATAATCTGAGCCAGCCACAAGAGGATTGTATGGGCAGTGACTCTGGGAGATGTAGTTAGACTTCAGTGCCTTTTTGACCAACAGCAGCAGTCTATTGTGAGTGACAGCCAATCCAGTCAAGAACTGGAGGAACTCAAAGGAAGTGCCCGGTTTTGTCGGTTGGAGTTTCAGTTGAGCTTTGGCAGTGAAGAAGGAAGGAGCCTGTGCTTTTTCAGTGTGCAGTTTTAGTCAAAAAACGTGTGTAAGGCCCAGAGTTCCGTCTGCAGCTTGTGTAACAGCTTGTTAGGACTGAATCTGTCCCTGTGAAAAGAATCAAAGGATCTCTGAAGAGTAGAAACCAGGCTCACCCTGTAGAAGACTGGAGGAATTGCTGAAAATTGCATTCGGTCTGTCAGGAACTGAATCTGCTGTGTGTTCTCCGGTATTGTGCAGTAATTGCGATCGGGATACAGATGCAGCCTGCCTGGTATAGTGCTTTCTTTATATGGATGTGTGAAGAGGTTTGTGTACCTCAAGTGAGCCCTCTGACATTGAAGGACCCTATCTTTTTGGAGGTCGTGAGTACTAATTCAGGGTCGCTCCTGTTGAATTGCCACATTAAATCCAAATGGAATTACTGTACTGCTGACTGTTTAATTATCCTTTTCTCTGTGTGAAGGGCCCCTACCAGCTACAGTTTGGACTAGCCACTAGGGCTTGGGTACCCAGGGACAGTAACTGATAGGGATAGGCTGTGCACAGAGCCATAGGTAGATTATTAGAGTGATAAGCTAATTAACCTGATTTCCCTGTCCTTGTTATATCCCCTAAATAAATCAGAGCTGCTTGTTTCAGCAAAGTTATACTGCCTGAGGTATTTGTCTATGTTAAAGTACTGTACTGTGATTGTTGCACTGTATCTCATTTCACAGGAGGTCCCAGTGCGGAACCAGACCTGGGGGTAAGTGTATACTGTGAAGGTAATTCTGATATATTGTGTGGGCCACTAGTGGGAAGAAAGGGGTTGCAGTGTCCCTGAGGGCTGTGACCAAGTTAGTTTAACTATTGCAAACCCTGACCTCTGGGTGGAGGCACCCGCCATTGGATCCAGGTCCCTCAACCTGTTAGTGGCAAATCAGGCAGGGGTAGTAGCCCCTGGGATAGCGCCATCTAGGGGTTACACTTGTCTGTGTCTGTAGGTTGGTTTTTGTTCATTTACATGTTTTTCTGCTGGGAATACCTGTGCCATTCTTGTACACAACATTGGTGAAAGTCTCCTGGACTGAATTTCTGCAAATCGCCATCATCAGGTATCAGCTTTTAATTTTAAATCAACTTTCTTGAAGCCTCCCAAGGAAGCATATGCCTTACAACTAGTCTTACAAACATGGTGATGCTGGGTCCTGCAACTGAATCAACATTTTCAACATTCTCATCTGACCACTCTACAGCAACTGCATTTGTGGACTTTAAAGAACAAAGAAATTTTAACATTTTGTGACTGAATCAACATTTTTGTCTAACCTTTCCAAAGGTATTGTACTTGTCTCTGAGGACTTTGAAGATCAAAGGAAACATACAGACAAAAGGATTTCACACATTGCATATGCTTACTGTCTGACCTACTCCCAAGGTATTGTACTTATCTCTGAGGACTTTGAAGAACAAAGGAAATATATAGAAAAGGATTTTACATTGCATATGCCCAGGCCACAGTTTATCACCTTTCAGGAACTTTAACATATTATGTGATCCTGGATCTCAACAGTACTATAGTACTTCTCTTAAACCCTCTGGCACCAAACCCTCCCAGTCTTTTTTTTTTTTTCATTTTTCTGTACTTACAGCTGCTTAGCTATCCACCTTAGCCCACTAAAATCCTTACCCCACCACTCTCCATTGCTCGCCACCCCCCCAACTGCCTAGCCCACACTACTACTCGGCTCTCCTGCCTCGCTAAAAAATGCTTTGGCTTAGTCCCCACCACCTGTTCCTGCTCACCCTCACCCTCCTTTTCCTTATGCCAACTCTCCCTCTGCCTACTCTACCCTCCACGACTTCTCACCTTTCTATACTACTACCCGAAACATTGTACCATGGCTTTTACTCTGGAAGTCTTAAACAAACATCACCCAATTAATACCTGGGTGCAAAGAGCCATATTTCCTAATTGGAAACTGCCACATCATTATAACTCACTAACGATCACCCTCTACTGGGACTCCAGAAAACAATCCAAGCATCTTAAAAAGTACAAGCAGAAACTCACTCCAACCTATTATGAACTACGAATGGCATCGCTGAAACTCCTGCTCCTCCTACTTTTAATATCTGGTGGGATACACCCAAACCCTGGTCCTGTTGCACTGAAGCCGACAAACAGGGAAAGTTGGTAGTGGTCTCCATGATCACTCTAAATATCTGCAGCCTCCTTCCCAAATTGGCATCTCTTCAAACTCTCGCTGGACAAAAAAACCCTGATATACTAGCCATTGTGGAAACCTGGCTATCTCCCAGCACCCCGGATCATGTGGTCTTGCTTGAAGGCTACAGTCTTTTCAGACTCGACCGGGCAAGCAAGAAAGGTGGGGGCTGTGCTATCTACATAAAGGACAACCTCTCCTGTCAACGCGGCAGCTTCACCCCCACAAATACGCAGATGCAACTCCTCCCTATCAAACTGCTTCTTGGTGCACAAAACAAAGTTCTCACAGTGGCCGAGTCTATATCCCTCCAAAAGACCACCGCCAGTATTAAGTCTGTACTTGATTTTGTTAGTCTGCAGCCTCTGAAAATGAGCTCCTCCTCTGGGATTTCAACATAAACTGGCTCACCTCTGACACTGGCTCTTACAAAGATGACATCCTAGCAGCAAACCTGACTCAGATGGTAACCTCCCCACCCGAAAATTACAAAACTGGTACAAGCACCCTTATTGACTGGTTCTCACAAATCACCCTGACCGGATAAAAACGTTAAAGTCCTCCCTGACTCCTCAGTGACCACTCCCCTGTGTCCTGTACCTGGTCTAATAAATTTCTCAAGCCACCCCCCAAAGTTATAACAAGCAGAGTATTGCCTTATGGGAATCTTATCAAGTTGAAAACCCATCTCTTACAACAGGACTGGACGCCAATCCTTGAATCAACTGATATTAATACCGCACTAGAATACTTCATTAAATCTTTCAACTCTGCATGCGACTTATACGCCCCAGTAAAAAACGTAAAATCAAAGCGCTATCAAATCCATGGATTACTGCCAAACTACTTGCCGAGCTCAAGGTTCGGGACCACCTCTGGGCAGTTGCCAGACACAGGCTCACCTCTATGATACCCTAAAATACAAGCAGGCACGAAATAGATGTACCTCACAAATTAGGCAAATGAAGAGGCCTATTTCAAAAATGCCCTTGAATCCACCTGGGGTGATGGAAGAGCTTTTGGGACAACATCCGAAACATAATGGTAAACAATCAGAATCGTCACCTACCATTATGAAAGTTGATTGATCCACCACTTGACCCAAAGTCTATTGCAGATGCTTAATAAGACATTCACAGACCTTAGTGGGTCCTCCCCAGATTTCTTCTCGGACTTACTCTGTGCCTAGCCTAGTATCACAAAACACCCTCGTGACAAAACCACAATTTTACTTCAAGAAAATCAAAGTGCACGAAGCACACAAGTACATAAGAAAGGCCTGCTCCAAATCCAGAACAAGTAGTGACACGCTAGATCTAAAATCCTGTCTCTCACCCTGGATGAAGTAATTCACCCCTTGCAAAATTCTTAATCTGTCACTTTGCCAAAGTCAATTTCCCAACAAATGGAAATCTGCCATAGTTACGCCAGTGCACAAAGGGGGACAAAACCTCAACAGGAAACTATCGCCCAATATCAATACTCTCTCCCCTCTCCAAAGCACTTGAACGAATAGTGGTAGACCAACTCTCTGATTACCTGGACAAATGCAATCTACTCTGTAATCAGCAGCACGGCTTTAGGAAAGGACATAGTACAACAGCCTTACTTGATTTCTCTGGAGAAGTCCACTCAGCCCTGGACAAAGGGTGCCAAACAGGTGCAGTCTTTATCGATCTCACAAAAGCTTTCGACACAGTCCATCATGGCCTACTTACCTCCCTACTTTCTAGCCTAGGCCTGGCCAAAGGTCCTTGTGCTTGGGTAAAACGTTACCTGTCCAATCGGTCACAGGCTGTAAAAATCTCTAATGAACTCTCCAACTTCAAACCAGTTCTCTCGGGTGTACCACAGGAATCAATTCTTGGACCGCTCCTCTTTAGCCTGTTCCTTAACTCCTCCCAGATATCTGCCAGGAGAAAATAATCTTATACGCTGATGATGCTGTAATTCTCTTCCCACAAGGATCCAAACTCCTCACAAAAGCCTGCAACTTGCTTTCTCTAGTGTTGAAAGGTGGTTCCTGGATAGTAAACTTGTGCTAAACCACAAAATAAAAGCCATGCTCTTCTCCAATCACCAAAACAAAATAGGCATACTCCACTCACCATACAAACCTCTGCAGAATTAAACTGGACCAAGTAAATACTTTCAAATACCTTGGCATCACTTTTGACCAGGGCTCACCTTTCAACCCACATTGATAACACTGCGGAAACAGTGAACCAAGCTTTGAATACTATTCAGAATCATTAATTTCTAAATCAAGCGGCATTGAGAATAGCTATACAGAGTTCCATAATCTTAATCATTGACTATGGCCTTATTATTTATGGCGCAGCTATCTCCACTGCTCTAAGGCGATCTCAATCACTCTAAATAAGGCCTGCCGGTCCTCACGGGGCTCAAAGACTGACTCCACATGCAGGATCTGTACTATGAATCAGGCTGGTTGAACCTATCAGATCGTCTTATTTATCTCACCTGCACAATGGCAAAAATCTATCTTGGGACTGACTCCATTATGTACTCAAAACCTACTCCGACTGAATCCTGGCTCACGACCCTCCACCAGAACTGAGCAGCCAACCTTTCCTGGTTCCGAGATGCCGACTGCACAGGGACAAAGATCTTTTCGCATACAGGGCCCCGACATGGTTCAATGCGCTTAGTCCACCTACTCTATCCTCAACCTCACTTGAAAGCTTAAATCCATGCTCTATGCCCACCTCACCACCACTAGCAACTGTGATTACGCTAGATAAAGATACTACTCCTCATGTCCATCCTCACATCTGAGGCCTCTTCCTCCCTGACTAATGAACCCTCTGGTACCTCCACTACTTCCTGTCTCCCACCCAAACTCACTCCCCACCCTCTTTTCCTGTCCCCTCTCACTTACTCTCCCGCCACCACCTTTCCTCCTCTCTAGCCTTCTTTGGCGCCTAATGATCACCCTCTCCCTGGAAGTTTCTTAACCTTGAAATTGTCTACCGCTTGAACCTGTTATAGCTTGTTTTTCATGAAACTTAAAACGTTACTGCCTTAAACTGTTAATAGCAAATTTATGATGGAACTTTCCTGTCTGGTTTTACCTGTAATGTGTATCATGCTTTGTTAAATGTTCTTTGTGACGTGGAACCTTTGTAAAAGAGCCCTGGCTCAAAGGTATTAATTCCTAGACTAATAAACTAAACTCTGGAAGGGCTTTAATGCGCAACGTTAACTATCAGCTGGAGAGGTTTCATCTTATTTCTAAATATGTGGCACAGACTAGAGCACAGAGGGTAGCCCCTCATTGCGGCTTGTCTTGATCAGACGGAGGTTTTCAAACAGATTAAACTCTTTAGTGAGTCAGTGGCCCTACTAAATATAGTGAATATGGCAGGGTTGGTGGACTCTTATAGGAAGCAGTTTCCAATAGGAGGGCACATTTATTTAGGGGCCCTCTATCCACCCATATAGATTTCAGTTTTACTTCCCCCACTTTTAGAATCCACAACCTGGTAACTTGGGCATGGGAATTTTTGGACCACAGATCCATCTCTATTCAAGTGGGGTGGGAAAATTCCCCTAGATGCAAAAAGAACAGTTGGAGGTTAAGTGAATCTTTATTAGATAACCCTATTGTGCTGCATGCTTGGAGAAGGGATTGGGAAGCCTGACTCTTTGTAGTGGGGTGTTAAGAAGATCTGGTGGACTGGTGGGAGGGTACGAAAAGGCATAGCAGAGCTTTTTCCAAGTACACAAGAGATATGGGCACCAGAGAATATTTAGGTGATTTACAATTGAAACCAACTGCAAAAACTGATCTCATTAACGGAGATCAATAAGATTGATTATGGGGAGCAAATCCAAAGAATTAAAAACAGATGAGTCAATATGACTGGGCAAAATCTGTAAACCAGGAACTTGGATTAGGCACGCAAGTAAAAAAAAAAAAAAAGGTTCTTTAAAGAATTTAAAGAGAGTAGGGCACAGGATAAGTACTGAACTGAAAGCTGAATCGGGCCAAACCACATCCTTCCCTGGTAGAGATAGTAAAATGAGTGGAAAATTATATGGCATCTTGGTTTGGTACTGCCCTGCAAACAACTTGACCCAGCGTTCATTAAATCTTTGAATCTCCCACAAGGTTCTGAGCTAGATGCTCGAAGCTTATCTGAAGGGATTTCTGTAGAAGAAATTTCCTTTGCTATAACTAGTTTAAGGAAAGATACTGCACCAGGTTCTGATGGGTTAGGGGCTGGCCTTTCTAAAGCTTTTAAGGAAGAACTAGCCCCAGTTCTGGTGATTTTTATTTAATCACATGCTATGAGTTTAACAATTTGGCAGATTCTATGGGGGAAGCAGTACTTATTCTCTAATATAAGAAAAGAACAAGAGAACTATGTATCTGGAGGCCATTAAGCCTCCTAAACACTGACATTAAAATACTAAGTAAAATACTGCTGAATAGACTTTCCAAGGTGGCAGCAAAGTAGGTAAGCCCTGCACAAACTTGCTCAATCCCTTTCAGAGGTCGGCAAGATAACTGAATAACTAAGATATTTTTCAGAGGGGGAATACATTTAGGTTACAAGGGTTTGTGTTTGGTCTTGACCAAGACAAGGCCTTTGATAGCTTTGTCATTCCTATCTTTCAGGTCTTAAAGGCATTTGGCATACCTAAAATTTTCATTGATGGGATCAGTTGCATCTAATAAAGCTAGTCTTATCCCCACAGTCAATGGCTGGCGTGGGAAGAAAATCAGGGTTATGAAAGGTAAGAGACAAGGTTGTCTATTTAGCCCACTGCTATATGCTTTTGGGATAGACATTTTCATTAGGAGTATCAATTCCAATACAGATATGATAGGCTTTTCCCCGGAAGTGGTCGGATATACTATAAAGAGTCTCTATTAAGCGGATGACATTATACTGACCTTGGCACTTGGCACTAGGGAGGAAGCCCTCACTGAGTTAGTGAAAACATTTTCAGAGATCTCTGACTCAAAAGTAAACTACAGGGAAAGCCATGGAGTCTCATTAGGGGATACTCCTATCCCAGAGGGTAACATATTTGCTGGATTTTCCCTTTCCCACGACCCCATAAGTATCTTGGGGGTAGAATTTGGTTCAGGGGATATGGCCTGTGTCAACTGGGTGACAGGTATACCTAGAGCAAACAGGTTGGTGTCCAACTGGAAGGGCCAAAAAACTGCAAAGAAAGGGTATTAAGACATCACTAGTCCCCATTTTTCTCTCCATAAATTACGTGTTCCCACTCCCTCAGACTAACAGCCCTGTATAGTGTTTTTTTTTTTCTTAAGTCTTATGGGGTAGTACTGGCTGAATCCTATAAAAAGGGAGTTAACCTATAGAAAGATTCAGGAAGGAGGTATTGGTATGATAAACCATGTAATATTTTTAAGACATATTTATTATAATTTGGTGGGGAGCTTTAAGACCAGGTGAGAAACTATAGAAACCATTTGTATTAGAATGGCTAACACCATGCCTGAATCCTTGGGCACTAGAGAAACCTAGATTACTGAAAAGCATTGCCAATGTACCAAAATACGGTTTAGAAGTAATAAAATGGGGTTTAACAGAAATTCAGATAGACTCTGGATAGATAGGTCACTTATGGTAACATCATCCAGGTTGAAAGGAAAGAGGTAATTTTTCCCCAGTGCAGTCTCTAGATTTAGCAGCATCTTAAATCAGCTTTGTAACCCTAGGTTACTTGGGTTAATCTGGGATATGGTATGGCTAAGTAACTTTGGGAGATACTGGATAAGAAATAAACATAAACAGGTGATGGATAGGTATTGCCTTAGGGAAGCATGTGTACAGATATTAGAAACCCAAGAACCTTTTTGTGAACGTTATTACATTCAGGAATTTGGGGCATTTATAGCTAAGGAATGGTGGGATCCTGGTTCACTCAGTTGTCATACTCTGAACTGATGTATGCCACAGCTCTAGGAGGATGGGGGAGATGCAACATAGATACCTTATATCTTGTATTTGCAGTTATAAGATATTACATTTGGCAGGCTAGATGCTTCTGGGTAACAGCAGAGGTGGGTGTCTTACACTGAGCTGATGACTGTGATAAAATGCATTTATATAGTGCAATTCATTATATATCAAAGTGCTGTACAAAAGGATAAAAACATAAGACAATAAAATAGAGAAATAATAGAATAAAATATCAGGGTCTTCAAGCACAATCCTCGGGTACAAGTAAACAAATACGTTTTTTAAGGCCATCTAAAGCTCTCCAGGTCAGGCACTTTCTTTTTTTTTTTTTTTTTTTTTTAACTTTAATTTTTATTTTGAGTATTTTAGTATACCAGTATGTTCAATACAATTCAATTAACATATTTCTTTTTCCATCTAATAAATGTTGGTTCTACATATTCTTTTCTTTTACTGAAAGACACTAAATATTCTTGACCTCCTGAAGTTACGAGACTAGTTACTCAGATAAGCATCTAGGAACAGCAAAAAGTTCACCCAGGCTGCTATGAGCTTTAGATGAAATGGTACAGATTCTTGCAGTGAAACCACTAAAGTCTCTGATCCTGTTCCATCAAGGATATAGTCAGAGTTCCAACTTCTACCATCCTCAGTCGTCGCTTTCCTCTGGAATAATAGTCTCAAAACCATGTGGTTCTATCAACTGTGACTGTGCTAGATAAAGACTACTACTCCTCATGTCCATCCTCACATCTGAGGCCTCTTCCTCCCTGACTAATGAACCCTCTGGTACCTTTACTACTTCCTGTCTCCCACCCAAACTCACTCCCCCCCTTTTTTCCTGTCCCCTCTCACTTACTCTCCCGCTCACCACCTTTCCCTCCTCTCTAGCCTCCTTTTGGCGCCTAATGATCACCCTCCTGGAAGTTTCCTTAACCTCAAAATTGTCTACTCACTTGAACCTGTTATAGCTTGTTTTTCTATGAAACTTAAAAACGTTACTGCCTTAAACTGTTAATAGCAAATTTATGATGTAACTTTCCTGTCTGGTTTTACCTGTAATGAGTATCGTGCTTTGTTAAATGTTCTTTGTGACGTGGAACCTTTGTAAAAGAGCCCTGGCTCAAAGGTATTAATTCCTAGACTAATAAACTAAAAACTAAACTAAACTACAGGAATACAACATTAAAATGAACCCCCCAAACAACCATGTGCACAGATACTCCATCTCTTTCTCCTTTTTTTATACATATATTTATATTTTCTTTTTAACACCCAGCTTCCTATTCCCTTTTGCCCACATTTCCGTTTCCTTCGTACCCTTACCTATCCCCTTCCTAGATTCCCATATGGGCCATCGACTTAGGCTGCTTTTCTGTATAACTTTATGTTACCCCTTCTATCATCTCCCCTCTAGTTCTTCCCTGTACCCCTCTCTCTCCACAGCCTCCAAGGGCGCCACATGTTCTGGAAGTTTTCAACTTTAAGATGCAGTGTATATGTAATATTTTCCATCCTTTCTATTTCTTCCATTTTTGAGACCCACATAGTTAGGGAGGGGGTTCAGAGGATAGCCATTTGGTGGTGATGCATTTCAATGCAACCACTCTCATTATCTGGAACAATATCCTTCTTTGATGCCCTCCCATCGATAAGGTGGGGAGGCCTAACTCGAAGTCCTGAAATGTAAAAGGAATAGGGAAGAGTGCTACTCGCTCTATCGCAGAGTGTACCTGTCACCAGAAATTGACAGTCTGTCACATTCCCAAATATGTGGAAGTGAGTACCATTTGTGTACCGCACTGGCGCCAGCATGCCGAAGAGGTCTGTGGTTTATAATGTGCTGTTATCTCTGGAGTTCTGAAAAATCTAATGAGTATTTTCCAGTTGAATTCTCGCCACATCGTGGCCGATGTAATTTGCCAACCCCTCTGAAGCCTACAGTCCCACTCTTCTCTTGTAATGGTTATTTTAGCATCCCTCTCCCACCTTGTTTGTGTCTCTTCTAGGATTGAAGCCCCTTTCGAGTCCAATAGAATTGTGTATAATGCTGACAGGTATCTCAGTTTATCCCTAATTTTTATTGAGTCCCACCAGTACGATTCGAGCGGAGTTAGGTCTCTGTTTATCTTTAGTAAATTTCCTTCCTCTAAAAGGAAGTGCCGTGTTTGGAGGAACCTATAGAAGTCTTCTTTGCGAAGGGAGAAGCGCTCCTGTAAGGTGCTAAAGGGGAGACAGCCATTCTCATCTAGGAATTGTTTAAATGTGGTAAGACCCTTATGTTCTGAACACGCAAATCCAAAATCAGCCCGGGGCTCGTGTATGTCTAATCAAGGAGAGGGTCCCAATGTGTTCGTGTATGTTTATCCTTTTAGTTTTTTAAGATACACAGGGAGTGTTTAACCCATGGATTGTCTGTAGACGCCAAAACCTGGGGAGATATCTCTGACGTGGGCAGGGTCCATAATTTATAGTTGTTCATTGTATTTTTTTCTAATAGATACCATCCAGAGTCTATCCTCTGTTTGGCCCATGTAACTAATTGTGACCCTTGAGCCGCTAAGTAATACAAATACATATTAGGCAGTCCTAACCCCCCTCTTTCTTTTGACCGTGTTAGGGTCTTATATGAAACTTGTGGATGTTTCCCTGACCAAATAAAGTTAGAAATTTCTTTGTTTAGCTGTTTCCAGAAGTCGGGCTTTACAGGGATCTGAAGGGTTTGAAAGAGAAACAACCATCTCGGCAAAATGTTCATCTTGATTACCTGGATCTTACCATATAATGTCAGGGGTAGCAGTTTCCAATGGGCAAAGTCTGCTAGCATATTTTTATACAGCTTCATGAAATTATCCTTGAATAATTGAGATATATCTGTCAAAATCTGAATCCCTAAATAACGAAAAGTATTATTGCGGGCCCATTTAAACGGAAGATTCTGCCTGAAGTCCCTCTGAGGACCCCCACTTAATATCACTGCTTCCGATTTAGTATAGTTTATTTTGTATCCCACTAATGTACCAAATTTAATAAGTGCAGTAGGGAAGTTTGAGGGTCACTTAAAAAAAAAAAAAAAAAAAATCGGCAAGAGAGCGACTTTTTGTTCTATTCCCCTTGCCATTACCCCCTTAATTTCAGGATTCTCTTATCTCTATCGCCAGTGGTTCCAATGTTAGGGCAAATATTAGGGGGGAGAGAGGACATCCCTGTCTAGTCCCTCTAAAGATATTCTATCTGATAGCAATCCGTTCAGTTTGATCCTTGCCTCTGTTTTATGATAGAGCGCTCCAATGGCTGAAACAAAATTTTCTCCCAACCCAAATTTCGACAGGGTGGACAGCATAAAGTGCCAGTCCACCCTGTCGAAAGCCTTCTCTGCATCCATACTAATGGCCATCCGAAATATTACCTTATTCTTCTGGGCTGTTATGATATTCAATAGGCGTCTTATATTGTCTTGGAGAAATCTCCCTCCAATAAATCCTGTCTGGTTCTGATGGATAAGGGGGGCAATATATGCCTGAAGTCTCTCCGCCAAGATCCCTGTAAATATTTTTAAGTCTACTGGTAGCAGGGAGATGGGACGGTATGAGCCACATTGCTCGGGTCTTTATCCGGCTTCAAGATAACCGAAATCTGGGCCAAATTCCAGGAAGGTGGCACTGATTTATGATGTAATAAAATCTCATTGCATGTACTAACCAAGTAATTCTCTATTTTTGCTGCAAACTTTTATAAAACTCGCTGGTAGGCCATCTAGTCCTGGGGCCTTACCATTTTAAGATGCTTTATTTGTGATCTCACCTCTCCCATAGTAATAGGGAATTAAGGTTTGTCCAGTCTGCTTCCTCTAATGTAGGAATAGGCAAAGATCCCAAATAATCCTGCACTACTCTATGGTGCTCCGGAGTTGTTTCCGCTGTATAGAGATCCATAGAATTTCCCAAATCTATTTAGAATCTCCGCCGGAGATGTCGGGGCCTCTCCTCTCCTTTTAACCGACCACCGCTCTGTTGGCCGCTTGTCTCAACTGCCATGCTAACAGCCTGCCCGCTCGGTTCCATGTTCAAAGTATTTTGTCTAGCATATCTTAGTTGCCCTTCCATTTGTCTATCTAGTATCTGGTTTAGTTCTTGTCTTGCCTTGTCCAGCTCCTGCTTTATATATGTATCCTGCCCTATCTGATGTTGGGTCTCTAATTGGGTGATTTTCTGCTCCAGCAACACTCTAGTCTGGATCTCTCCTTTTTAATCTGGATGAATACTGGATTATTTCCCTTAAACAACATTTGGTGCGCCCATCTTATCCCTTCACTTGTGTCACCTTTAAATTATGTTGTTCAAACTTCTTAACTTCCCCCACTAATTCCCCTGAAGTCTTCCCTTGAAAGGTGACTTACATTTAGCCTCCAGCAAGATTGCCGAGAGGTCGGTGTGAGAGCCAACTCTAGGGAAACTGGGGCATGATCTGAAATGGTAATTGGTCCAATATCACATTTCTCCACCCTTTGTTACCAATTGGATGATAGAAGAAAATAATCTATCCTAGAATAACCCCTATGCCTGGGAGAATGAGTGAAATCTCTTTCCCTTGGATGCATGAAGCGCCAGACCTGTGATAGGCCTAGTTCTTGATTCAACCTCTGGATTAGTTTCCCCATACGTGTGGCTCCACCCCTGGCCCCTCCAGACCTATCTGCCCCTGGATGTATTACTTCATTAAAATCTCCACCTATAACTACTAAACTCTGCACATCCGTGACTGCTTCTTTGATGACCCTTTCCAAAAATGCTAATCTGGGGGTATCTTCATTTGGGGCATATATATTCAAAAAGGTACACTTCTGACCCCTGTATGATCCTTGTAACTGTACAAACCTACCCTCTGGATCTGTGCGGACCTTCTCTACCACAAGCGGGGCATCTCGTCTAATCAAGATTGCTACGCCTCTGCGATGAGGGCTTTTTTCAAAATGCGAGGCATATACCTCCCCCACCCAAGATCTTTTTAACTTAAGATGTTCTGCAGTTAAATGAGTTTCTTGAATAAATGCAGCCGTAGCCTTTCTCCTCCCAAGATCCTGTATAATCTTTGCCCTTTTTACTGGATTATTTACCCCATTTACATTAAGTGTAACTATGTTTAAATCAGCCATAATCTTTAAATAAGGGAAATGAGTATCATCTCTTTACCACGGACATTAGCTAGCGTGTATTCGTGAGCATCTGTGCTTTATCAACCACATACAAACTAAAACTCCACTAAACATATAACTAAACCTTTGGTAACTTATAGTACATTGCAACTTATTAAACATGGGTTCTTTCAAGGTGGCTTTACCATGTGTCCACCCTCTCAAAGATGTTATTTCATGAGGTATGGATGGATGACCTCCTAAATGTAAGCCATCCGCCTGGCTTAGCATCACTACTTAGGAGCCAGGTATTTGTTTCGCACCAGCTCTTTCAGTAAGACGCACGTTTAGAACTAGTCTAAGCATTATTGACCAGCCTGAAAAAGGAAGTTAGGCCCCTCGTCCAGTTCTTGTTCTGAACTTATCACTGGCTACTTAATTTGCTTAATGTAAATTATAAACCGTCCAGATACCTTAATACCTGAATATCTAGGTAGTATATCCCTTGTGGGGGAGTTTGCCAACCGCTGAGAACCCTACAGCCTGACCACCCAAGCTTGACCCCTTCCCATGACCTCCGGGTCCCAAAGACCAAAAAGCCGCACTCTTTCCTACATATCTTAAAGATAGTCCATTATTTTTGGTTTAATATTTATTTAAGTTTATCCAATTGCTTCTAATGATGCAGATTGCCATCGTAAGATCTGGAGGAGGGAGGAGGTCACCCTAAGATAGACAACCAGTATTCCTTTATCTATTGTAGATATTTATATCTCCAGTTTTCTTATCTTGATTATCTTATGTAGCTTTAGAAACCTTCACCAGTGGCTCCTCGTTATGGAGGTACCAACCTAGGTAGAGGTATTATCCATGGAGCTTTCTGTTTGCATGGATCAGCCCTTCATCAGTGCTAACCCCTCGGTCGCATCTCACCTCTAGGGCTGCCTTTAAACATTGGGAGTTACGATCTCATCCACTGATCATCATCTCAATCAGAGCGCCTCCACCCCCCTGACCTCTCCAGCCTTTGTTTCCAGAAGTGTGAACCTTTTTTTTTTTTTCCCAAGAGTGCAGCTGTCCTGTTTTCCCTTCTCCCCCTTTGAATCGAGGGCCATAGGCTGCTGGTTACCCAACGTGACCTCTCCCCCACCTTTATATCCGAAAATGCTTTGATAATAGTGCCAAATGAGTGTGAATGTATCCATCTAATCTAATTTCCCTATAACAATTCTATTATACCCATCCTTTTACCAAATGGTCAAAAATACCATCTACTAGATTCAGTGGGCCGTCTGTTAGTCAGAATTCTAAAGAGATGATATGAGATCAGCATATATAATTTAGGTTTGGAGATTTTCTTCGTTTTATTCTGTTAGGAAAACAGCCTCCCGATTCATAAGTCTCCTCGTCTTTGCACTGTTTTCCACAGACCGGATACTTCCGTGTGATCATGTAACCCTTTTCTTTTCGTTCCCACCTTTTGCCATCCTCAGACTTGCATTTTGGCCCCCCCCCACTTGAAACGACTCCTGGGGAATCTCCACGTCCACCTCCACCGATGACAGAAAGTTCTTTACCTCCGACAGGTCAGCGAATCTCTTAGGCCCATTTTCAGTTACAATTTTAAGTCTAGCTGGATATTCTACAAATGCTTTGCCTTTCTGTTGCAGGGCGCGAACCGCCATTAGGATCTTTCTGTGTTGGGATAGCAATTGCGGTGTATAATTCTGGTCGAAAAACAATCTGGTGTCCCCAAATATTATCTCCTTCTTTGACCATGCCTTCTTTAATAAATCCTCCTTAATGCGAAAATCTAGAAAGGCTATTATTACTGACCGGGGGCGAGCATTCGGATCTTTAGGCCTAGGTATCAGAGAGCGATGGGCCCGAATTATGTTTAGCGGTTTTTCTGGCGGCCAGTCCAGTATCTCCGTTAGGATTCAAAAAACATCGGGGTAGGGCCTGCTTCTGTGCCTTCAGGCAGGCCATGTATTCTTATGTTATTTCTTCTGTTTCTGTTTTCGAGTTCCTCCAATCTGGATTCCAATTGTAGTTCCCTCCTGTGTAAGTCAGTTAGGGCCGCGTTGTGAACTTCCACCATGGTTGAACAGTCTGTTAGGCTTTCTTCTACTTGCCCCATTTTCCCCCTCCAGACTCTCTAGTTTTCTTTTATTTTCTTCCGTCCCCCTTTCCAGTCTCTCTAAGGATTCGCTCATTTTTTGCAGCATTGCACATAATTGCTTAGAGGTTATTGTACACTCTCGTTCTTCTTTTCTCCCGAATTATCTCGCGCCTGCCGCGAGGATTCTGATGTGTTGGCTGATTCGGCTGGCAGTAGTCTAGTAATGTTTTTAGCTGCGTAGTTCAGCCGTTGACGCTTTTCTCTGTTTTTGTCTGAAGTCATTTCGCCACGATCTCCACTGAATTCTAGCGATGGATGGGTTAGACTTCTTTCTGATTTTGATGGATTTAATCTGGACGAGGTAGAGTCACCAAATCAAGCTGCCATTCGGTTGGTGCACCCACCGAAGTCTCCGTCAGGCACTTTCTAATCCAATGAGGTAGAGAATTCCACAGAGTCTGGGCTGCACATAAATGCTCTAGCACCAGAAGTTTTCAGTCGGACCTGGGATCTCTAATAATCCTCATCGACTGAATGGAGGGGTCAGAGGAGCAGTAAGAACCAAGAGCTCTTGCAGGTAGCCAGGATCTAGTCCGTAGGGCCTTATAGGTCAGTAAACCGACCTTGAAGGTGATCCGCCACTGAACAGGCAGCCAGTGCAGTTCACATAGCACAGGAGTAATATGACTAGCCCAGGAAACCCCTGCCAGTAACCTGGCCGCAGCGTTGTACACCAGCTGCAAACAGCGGATATCAACCCCTTGGAAGCCTAATGTATAGGGAGTTAGAGTAGTCGAGGTGAGAGGTCACAAAGGTGTGGATCAATGTTGGAAGGTCGTGAGACGGAACAAGATGCTTAACCCAGGCAATGTTCCTCAGAAGGTAAAAAGGGGACTTGACTACAGCAGACACCTGCATACGAAGTGTCAGCCCTTCATCAACTATCATGCCCAGATTGCGCACCTGAACAGAGGGTACAAGCGGACTACCCCTGAGCCAAAGCCTGGAGGCAGACAGTGTTCCCACCCTCTCTATCCCATGACCTGGATCCACCACCAGCACCTTAGTCTTTTCGGGGTTCAACCCTAACCAACTGTCCCACATACAGACCTGGAGCTCTATGAGGCAGCTATTAAAGATGTAGATTTGCACTATCCTGGTCGGGGGCGAAAGACTGGTAGAGCTGGGTATCATCTGTATAAGTGAAACTGCAGCCCGTACCTTCTTACAGTGTCTCCCAATGGCAGCAAATACACTGCAAACAGAGGACAGCATAGAGCTCTGAGGCACCCCACGTGGCGGAGAAAATGAAGCTGAGGAATAAATCCCCAACATGACTCTTGAGTTCTGCCAGTGAGGAAAGATCTAAACAGAGGACTGTACCTGACAGACCACAGATGTCCCTCAGGCATTCAAGCAGCCCCCCATGGTCTACAGTGTCAAAGGCTAAATAGAGATCAAGAACAAAGATTGAACAGCACTTCCGATGTCGAGCAATCAGGTGATCATTGAGCACCCATACCAGAGCGGTCTCCGTACTATGCCTCTTCCGAAAACCAGACTGGAGGGAATTATAGACGTCATGGATGGTCAAATGGTTATCCAACTGAAGGGCAACTGCTTTCTCCATCAACTTTACAATAAAGGGGAGGTTAGAGATTGGCCTGTAGTTGGCAGGACAGCATGGGTCCAGAGAAGATTTTTTTTTTTTTTAGGAGTGGTGTAACCACAGTCTCCTTCAGGGAGTTTGGAAACTCACCTGACTCTAAAGAGCACCAAACTGTTTCTGCCAAGACAGGGCCGATGACATCCACACACCCCAAAATGAAGCATGTAGGACCCAGGTCGAGACTACAACAAGTAGGACGCATACCTTGGACAATCCGCACAACATCAGAGATTGCCGGCCGGCCAAAGTGGTCCCAAGAAAAACAGGCATTGTAACCGTACACCGACCACCGTAAACCCCATAGAGCGCACTGAACGGATCTCTGCCCTAATGTCTGCTACCTTATTAGCAAAGAATTGAGTGAACTCCTCACACTTGGCTTGTGAAAAAGCTTTCTGTACCTGAAGACAGGCTGGACTGCAGTCTGCCCACGGTTCGAAAGACCTGAGCCAGTTGATTCTGAGCTACAGCAATCTCCTGGACAGAACTCTGCCTTTGTATTCTTATTGATGAAAATGTTAAAATAACTGGCGTGATATTTATGGGATATGAAGAATTACCCCTTTAGAAAAGGTTCTTATGGGCACGATGTATGTGCTGGGTACAACAGTGAAGTAACAATGCAAAAGAAAGTGGCTTAATAAGGCAAATTGATGGAGCCATACACAATTGTAAAGTACTCACACAACTTGTAGATGCAGATTGGCTGCACCATCCTGTTCCAAAAGATAAAACCCACTCAAATGTAGAAGGATAAAAATACAAAGATTTAATGAAGCACCAGCATGAAGCTCCAAATGTGCCCTCCCGAGAGCTGAATGTTTTCACACGATACCTGTTTCTCTTGGGACAGGACGGGCAGCTGATCTGTATCTACAAGTTGTGCAATGTAATGTACCCTACCTGGAAAGTGAGATTTTTGTGTGACTACATATTACCTTTTGATTTCTTATTGGTTCACTATGATACAACAGTTTTCCTGTTTGGCTGTACGGCTAATGTTTATGTAAATATTGCCATGTATTGTTGTCAGGAGTCCCTTACCAATAAAAACCTCTTACTCTTCTTCAAGAAGTGCCATGGGATCTTGAACATCCACCTGAATAACCACCAGAACAGGCAAGCTGGACCGTGCATTAACACATTGTTTTAAAGAAGGCACCTCAGAAGTGTAGCATCTCCTCATGATGCATTACAGTGTCACTATTGAGATTTTGCCTAAGTGCTTGGTGTGGGGCTTGAACCCACAACCTTCCACTCTTCCGCCTCAGAAGAGCATGCAACCTGTTGAGCCACTGACATTGACAATTAAATTTCCAATGATCATTTCCCCCCCATCCCCCAACGCATCTGGAAATGAGCAGTTTCCAGCTTAGTAAGTCTTTCCTAATGAAACTCGTGAAATTAATAAAATAATTCTTATTTTATTATGCTACTATAGTACTGTCTGTATTTCTTAGTAGTAATTTGTGGGAGGTAGGCTTGTCTTTACTAGGACACTGTCAACCCCCTTAAGTCTGTCCTTGGTTTAAAAAAAATGTATGATTGCTGACATTTTGTAGATAACTGATGTAGCTAGTAGTATGATTCTGCATTCTTTCTAAAAGTCAAAAATAGACTGCCCACCATACCACTGTTACCACACAAACATGTTTGGTTATAGTCCTTGATCAACCTTTCACTGCTTCTTTCCTGAACTTGGGAACATCTCCAACACAGTCTAGCCACTCAAGATGCAGTGGGAAAAGGGGAGGCAACATGAGTGACTGCACTGTTTGGGGTGTTGTTGATCAGGAAATATGCAATAAGAGTAGATCAAGGATCTGAAACAGAACAAGGTTGTGTATGATTACAGCATTGACATACACTTCAGTTCTACCTGGTTAAAAAGGATGCAAATTTAAAATGAAAACAATCTGTGAATTTTAGAGAAGGTAAGCAATCCTAAAATGTGGCTTTTCAACTAGAAATAATATGCACAAAGGGTTGAATGTCCTTGAGTAACTTGCTTTTATCACCCTGCCACCATCCCTCCACCAGTCCAGAACCTGAGGAACTCTCAGCTCGGCCAACGCCTACTTTCTAGAGTCCCTCAAGATTTGCCTTGCGCATTGGGGTGTAAAGGGCATTTCACCCTATGGTGGCACTGTCTAGTGTGGCAGGTTTGCTGCTCAGCGTCCTAGAGTACCAGCTGCGCCCTGGTAGATGGTTGCATTTTCTCTTCCTGCCGTCCACATACTGTCAGCTATGTGGAAGAGCGCATCTGTTTCCTCCTCCTCCTCTCCTGTAACACTAACAAGTGTTTCAGGTGTGTGTATGCAGCAGTATGCTGGCCCAAGTCATTCAGTCTTGGGCAACTGTGTACCATGCCACTCCCTGGTGACACTAGAGTGCAACAACTAAGTGGGCTGGTCTGATTTCCCCCTAACCAGTGGCAGGACAGTACCACAGCCTCCTGCTTTTCAGCACAGGAAGGGCCAAAACTTGGTGACCTGCATGGCGAATTGTTTCTTAAAAGGTGCACTGCTGGGCTGGCTGTGAGAATACATTGCATCTAGAAAGGTATGAGGAAATTATGTTGCTGGCTAAATAGTGCTGATGCATTAAATGTATAGAGGGGTTCAGGTACCAGTCAAGTTTTTTTTTTTTTTTGGGTGGGGATAGACTTGGCAATAACTGTACTAGTTCCATTTCAACAGAGGAAAACTTTTCTAGTTTGAAGCATTTCTGAGATTTAACTTTTTTTTCTAGATTGTCTTTCAAACTATGTCCTATGAATCGATATTCAGCTCAGAAACAGTTTCGAAAGGCAGCAAAACCTGGGACAAACAGCACTCCTGATGCAGTGCTTCTGAATAAGCTACATGTAAGTACTATGACAAACTACATGGGCAGACTGGGATAAAATGGTGTCTACTTTCATTGAAGCACTTTTTGTTTAGTGTAACATAAATAAGGGAAAGACGCAGGGCTTTTTAAACTCTTGCAACAGTTTAGTCTTTGCTTTTATGCAGATATAACTCTGCAAATCTAGAAGACTGGAAAGCCCTTACAAAAACAGAACCTTATTGTTGTAAGGAGTGCAGCTGCAGGATTATCATTTGATTTGAAAACAAAAAAGCTTTAACCAATATTTGACATGGATGTACAAAATTTGGCAAGACTCCTTATTCAAGGTCCATCTAAATACTATACGTACTTACAGTGAAATGGGGAAACAATATTTCTGCAAATTCCCAGTTCTGTCTTGATTGTGGCGTCCTTGGAAGGTCCCAGAGGTGGTCCTCTCATTACAGCATCCAAATATTTAAGAAATCCCTTCTGAAGAAAAGCCTGTCTTAATGAAGAGTCGTACGTACACTATTTACTGCTTTGCAAATTTTATGGTATTGTGGCTATGCATTAGAGTAGCTGGGATAATAAATTATCCACTCCCATTTGCAAACCTTGCTTTGTGACAAATACGTATAGTATACATGTTGTCCAGTAATGATCTGGCAACTATGATCTGGCACTGATAAGCAGCAGGAAAATCCCAGCCTCTCCTTACAAAACAGGGTACTAAATGAGAAAAAGACCGAGGTAGAAAGGTCAGTGGGGGATGCTGCAACAGAAGGTAAAGCCATCAAAAATTGGAGAGCAATGAGTACCAATGCCCGTAGTCTGGGTAACAAGCTTCCTGAATTAGTGGCCTTGCTGGAGGAGGAACATCTGGATATCGTGGCAGTCACAGAAACATGGTACATACAAAAATATGACTGGGATGTAAACATACCAGGATACACTATCTACAGGAGGGACAGGGAGGGTAAAAGAGGAGGAGGAGGAGCTCTTTACATAAGGGAAGGAATAAAAGCAACAGAACAAAAGGGTAAACGTGGAGGAGAAGAAGCACTGTGGGTAAATTTGGAGACAGGCAATGGCACCACAATCCACACAGGGGTTGTATACAGACCCTCTTCTCAGGGGGAGGAAATAGACAAGGAAATGATAGAAAGTATACTTAGAATGGCAGAAAAAGGGGAGATATTGCTGATGGGTGATCTGAATATGCCAGATGTTAACTGGAGTGCAGTTGCAGCAGCCACTTCGAAGAGTGGGGTTGTTCTAGATGCCCTACAGGAGGCATGCATTAGACAACTAGTATTGGAGCCCACTCGAGAGGGAGCAATCTTAGACCTGGTTCTCCCAAATGGAGATGGAGAGAGGATCACAGATGTAGAAGTGGGTAGCCATCTGGGAACTAGCGACCATCGAACAATATGGTTCACAATAAACACAGCAATAGAGTCAAGTCAGTACAAAGGCAAAAGTACTGGACTTTAGGAGGCTGACTTTGCAAATGGGTGAGTGCCTAAGGATGCACTAGCAAATGGGCAGGAAGGAGGTGGAAGAACAATGGGGAATAAAACTGCCATCACAGAGGTAAGCGAGCCTTGTGTGAAGCAAATAAACAAAACAAAACGATGTAAGAAACCACTATGGTTCTCAAAGGAAGTGGCAGTGAAGGTTCAAGAGAAAAGAAAGCATTCAGGAAGTACAAGGAATCTCAGGAAGGAGCAGGACAGGAACTGTATCAGTTAAAGCAAAGGAGGCTGGGAAGGCAGTCAGAACAGCAAAGGCCCAAACCGAGGAAAAGATGGCCAACTCAGTTAAGGAGGATAAAACCTTTTATAGGTACATCAGAGAGTGAAGGAAGACCAAGGAGGGATAGTGAGACTTAATAAAGGGAGGAGGTGGGCAGAGGAGACTGTGAAAAGGCAGAGATACTAAACAAATATTTTTGCTCAGTATTTACAAATGAAGAGGGGGAGGTACCTAAAACAAACAGTAGAAACACTCTGGATACAGAAGTTGATATCAGCCCATTCATAGAAGAAAGGGTTCTGAAAGAACTCTTAAAACTGAAGGTAGACAAAGCAATGGGGCCTGATGGGATTCATCCCAGAATTCTAAAAGAACTAAGGGTAGAACTAGTGACACCACTGACTACCCTTTTAACAACTCATGGGAGGATGAGGTGGTACCCGAGGACTGGGAGGGAGGGCAGATGTGATTCCCTTCACAAAAGTGGGAGCAAGGCAGAAGCAGGAAACTACAGACCTGTTAGTTTAACCTCAGTGATGGGGGAAAATGATGGAATCACTTCTGAAGGAAAGAATTGTCAAGTATCTAGAGGCCAGAGGGGCACAGGACCCTAGGCAGCATGGATTCACAGCGGGAAGGTCATGCCAGGCGAATCTGATAGATTTCTTTGACTGGGTGACCAAAGTAGTAGTTCAGGGAGGGCTGTGGACATGGCCTACCTAGACTTTAGCAAGGCATGTGACACAGTCCCACACAAAGATTAATATAAAGTTAGCCAGCCTGGGAGTGGGTCCCAAGATGACAGCCTGGGTAAAGAATTGGCTGGAGAATAGGACACAGAGTAATAGTAAATGGAGTCCACTCAAGGAGGGTTACTAGTGGGGTACCACAGGGTTCAGTATTAGACTGGTCCTCTTCAATGTCTTTTATGCTTACATTGCAGAGGGGCTGAAGAAAACTGTCTCTTGCAGATGACACAAAGATCTGCAACAGAGTTGATGCACAGGACGGGTGGAAAGGATGAGAAGGGACTTGGCAAGGTTAGAGGAATGGTCAAATGTATGGCAGCTTAGATTCAATGCTAAGAGTGCAAGTAATGCACCTGGAAACAAAACCCAGGGAAGAGTACACAATGGGGTGAGATACTAACAACAACAAAATGGAAAGGGACCTGGGGTAGTCATATCAGATGACCTAAAGGTGGGCAAGCAATGTGAGAGGGCAGCAAGGAGGGCTGGGGGATACTGGGATGCATAGGAGAGGCATCACCAGTAGAAAACAGGAAGTTATTATCCCTCTGTACAGACAGCTGGTGAGACCCCATCTGGAGTACTGTGTGCAGTTCTGGAGACCCAATCTCCACAAAGACATAGACAGGATGGAAGCTGTCCAGAGGAGGGCAACTAAAATGGTGCAGGGTCTGCACCGGAAGACATATGAAGAGACTAAAGGAGCTTAATATGTATAGCCTCGAGGAAAGGAGGGAGAGGGGGGACATGATAGAAAAGTTCAAGTACCTCAAGGGAATCAACAAAGTCCAAGAGGGTAGCATCTTTCAAAAAAAGAGGTGTACAAGAACAAGAGGGCACAATTTGAAGATGGGGGTGGCTCAGAGGTAATTTAAGGAAGTATTTTTTCACAGAGAGGGTTGTGGATGCATGGAACGGCCTTCCGGAGGAGGTTGTGGAGTCAAAATCAGTGGTGGAATTCAAGCATGCATGGAACAGTCATAAGGCCATTCTAGGGGGGGGTAGGAAGAAGTAGGCTGCTGGTTAACTAGGATCTGCAGCTTATCCAGTAGGTAGGGAAATGGGCAGACTGGGTGGGCCAAGCGGTCCTCATCTGGTCAAATTTTATGTTTCTATGTAACTATGTTTATGTAACTGCGAGTCTGTTGCACTATATGGTTTGGAAATGAATGCACCTGGATAGGCTGGGCTGAGTTGACCTCAACACATCCAGGCAGAATCAAAACATGTTTATGGGATCCAGGACAAGCACGATGGACTAGCACACTGTGTTGGAATGGCAACAGGAGCAGAAGTGAAGAAAGATCTGGGACTCTGCAGTCTGTGAGGATGAGGATTCCTGAGAAACTGTCTCACTGTGACAGCAGCATAGAGTGGCAACTGCAGTCTTTCAAGCAAGCCCTTTACACTGATGTTGCTTATGATATGCTAAGGACATTGAACAGCATATTTATATTCGAGCTTATTATGGCTGGAGGTTTAAGTACAACAAAGATAGCCATCCAGTGGATGCTGTATTGCACTCTCAAGCTGGATACTTTAGTTTGGGAGCATGCGGTCAGGGTGTTGCTGCCATGCGGCAGCGCTTCCAGCCAGAGAGAGAAGGCAACAGATCTTATTTCAAGGGTATGCCTTGCAGCAGGCCACATCTATGGAATTATAGCTGCCAGGAGTCAGGATCCACAAACATCATTTTTTGCTAGCAGTCCACCAGGGGGCCACCCACCCCAGTTTCCCTCTCTGATGTCGGCTAACCCTGTAAGAGTGGGCGGCCCTCACTCCCTCCTCAGTTCCTTCCTGCTGTCAACCTGCACACTTCTCCGGAGATCTACACAGGCTATAGTCAACCACCATTTTGCACCTTTTCCATGCTTTTTCTGTCATTCTCCCTTTAGTTTTTAATCACTTATAGTGATTCACTTACCTTTTATATGTAGGAACAGTCGTCTTCCAGCAACCGACCCAAGACCAAGTGTGTCTCTGGGAAACAAATTCCAGACAAGGATGGCCACTCTGCCTGCATCTTCTGCCTAGATCCCAACCACGACACCCAGACCTGCGATCTCTGCCGCAGCTTTAACTAGGCCACCAGGTGCCGCTGCCAGAAAGCCTTGAAAATTATTTGCTGCAGCAGAAGGTCACCCAGATAGAATGAGAAATGCAGGCATAAAGCTGTTCAACTTGCCTAGCCAGTCCTTGGGTTCATACTTATTTAGGCCCAAGGAAAAGAGCAGTGGAAGCACAAGGATAAGGACCGGTTCCAAGTCCTCCTTTCTTGATTGCAGTCCCTGCTTCACAGTCCTTCTCCAGGGAGATGTCCACTACTACCTCATCAGCCCTCAGCCCTTTGGGGCTGCCATTGGTGGCACCTCCAGCCAACCTTTTGGTTTTGGGCAGAAGTTCCGTGGGTCTCTGTTCTTCCCAGATCTTGCTGGTCCGACCAGTCTTCTTCACAGTCTTCCATTGACTGGCATGAGATCAGCTGGCTCCAAGTCCTCTTCAGCTGATGCCCGCCCACGTCCCACAGCCATTCTCATGGCCACAAGCTCTGCCTCTGGCCATACGCCCTCACCGGCATCACCCACTACCAAGCTCAGGTCACCCTCTCTCCCGCAAGAAGGGACATTGACCACCCCAGCCCCTCCACCAGTGTGACACACTGGCCTGGAGATTGCTCCTCAGCCTACCCTGGTGCCTCAACCTATGCTGGTTCTTCAACCTGTACAGTTTCTAGGCTGATACAGGCTCCTCTCCCCATGCAGGTTACGCTGCCTACACCGTCTCTGCAACCCGTGCCTGCTCCTGCCCTGATGCCAGCCCTCAACCAATGCCGCCTCCTCCACCACGCTCACTGGCACCCCTTGGCTATGCTACCAGGCGCCAGTTATGGTGGACTTTGATTCTATGATTTCGCTTTGTAGACACTTATACAGGTTAAGGTGTTCCAGTTGCCTGACTTGGGACAATCCGACCCTGATGCGGATTGCTCTGAGCTACTAAGTCGACAAGACCTCGGCTGCAGCCTCGCGACTGGATGCCCTGCCATCTACCCTTCCCAGGGATGAGGCTAACTACTTTCCTGAGCCAGATGATGAAAATGGGAGAACCACCTCCTCACGCTCCTCTTCAGCCATTTCATCAGATGGGGAGGAGACCCCCAAGTACATCCCCAGGTCTCTTCTCCCCCCCCCCGATCCCTCTTTTGCTGCAGTGTTGTCAGCTGGAGGAGCCAGATCCCTCCAGGTGCTCCTATGTTGGTGGTTCCCCCTCTAATTGACCCTTTTGAGGATGCCACCTTTGCCACTTGGCATAGGCTCAGCATTGTCCCTGCCATGTCATGTAAGGTGGACAAACTGTACAGGGCCCCTTGGGAGATGCTTTTTCGTGGATCCTTCTCAGGCAGACTGGACTGTGCTTAACACAGCTAGCTACTGTACAGAGCACCCAAAACACTTCAGTTCCTTGCTTCCAGACAAGGAATCCAGACTGCTTGATGCCTTTGGTAAGAAGGTGTTTGCTTCAACTATGTTGGCCATCTGTATTGTCAGTTCTAGGAGCGTGGATATGTTGTTCATCCACACTCTCTGGCATGTCCCTTCCCCTTTAAATTCACCGGAAAGTCTTCAAGCTGGCTCCTCCCACCCACCCGGGTGATAAATGGGGCATTCTGGTCGATTCTGAAATGAGGCGGAGGATGCCCTGAAAAGAGGAAGGACCTTCCTCCAAGCCTGCCACTGACTCATCATCCCCCAAGATGCAAGTGCAGACCAGTGGCATCAGAGTCCGAAGAATGGGGGGATATAAAGGTCTCCCACCTGTGTCTCCCTCGATACGCCGAGGGCGATCAGGGACAACCGTAATGGACAAATGATAGGGGAGACCAGTGTCTGTCCTATCCTCTTTTGAGGGAGCCCTTCCCTGAGGCTGCTTAGGCAGTGGTTCCACCAAAATCGGTGGGGAGACCGAAACAGGCCGAGCTGGAATGCATGCCGGCCCTACAGGTGGAGGAACCGGGATCTTCAGTTCCGATGGGGTCGGCCTCGGCCTAGGAGGCTGAGGCCAAGTAATGGCCGGTGTTGCCAGCTTCAGACCGATCAGAATCAGTTGTTGCCACATGAGATCCTCATAACGTCAATGGTGGCGCCGCCTCTTCCTAGAGTGGTTGTGACCTTTCTTCAGTTTTTCAACCGAAGGGGTCCTGGTCCTCGATCGAGACTGATAGGGTCGGCTGGTTCGATCGGGAGAAGCCGGAGTCTGGCAGAACAGAGATTCCGGCACCTTCCCCTCGATCGGGATACCAGAGGGCTGGGTCTCATCGGGGAAGGAAAGGATAGGTGTCCTTTCCAAGGAGTCTGCGACAATGGCTCAAGCAGGTCGAGAGAAATCTCTGCTGGTTCAGCTGTGTCCTCTGTCTCAGTGCCTTGGCCTGATGGAAGGTCCGAGAAGCTGGCAGCCGAGGAAGCGATCTCAACCAAGGTAGAGACTGCAAGGTCCTGAGACTTGGACCGCTTTCAGTCCCAGGAACGTTGTCTTTGGGCAGAAGACTTAGGGTCCTTGTCCCTTTCCCTAGTGTGGGAGGAGTGCAAGCCCGAGGGTGCCTCACCCCTGGTAGGGAGAGACTGGCACAGCTCCCGAAAGGACCCAGTGAAGGTAGAACCCAGGTTAAGTGGCCCAAAAAAACTTTGGCTGGCCGAAGCTTGAGCTGCTTCCTCTTGAAAACCACCATCTGGTCGAGGCTTGGCAGTTCCGCGGCCGTGAACCGCCCACCTGGCCTCCTTCAATTTCACTGGTGGACTGCGAGCTCCAGTCTCCCAGTTTTAGGCACACCCACGGTCGTCCAGGACGGTGGGATGGAGGCCTAGACAGATGGTGCAAGAAGTGGCGTCATGCACGACACCCAAGCAGTAGACACACGAGAGGTGGGGATCGGTGTGCAACATTTTCTGTCCACAGGGACACCGGCAAAATCTGGGGGACGACTTGTTCTCCATGTCCGATGCGCTCAGATCGGTATCGTAAACTCCGAGTTTTAAAGAAAGTGATTGCGGTGAAAACTGTTGTTGAGAATCCATGGCCTGTGAACTGCAGAAGTAGCCCGAGGGAACCTGAATCTTCCAGCGGAAAGAAGGATCTGGGGTCATGGGGCAGAGCAGAGGTATTTACCACCCGGGTGGATGGGAGGAGCCAGCTTGAAGAATTTCTGGTGAATTTAAAGAGGAACGGGACATGCCAGAGTGTGGATGAACAACATATACCACTGCTAGAACTACTGTTACAGGTGAGTAACCTGTTCTTATATGGTCCCGTATGCTTCAGGACCAGGATATTCTCTAGAATCGAGCTCTGGAGCTGGCTTGGACCTGACCAGAGGATGCTCAAACCTGCCAGCTGGTCCAGACCCTGAAAATGGGGTCAGATGTGGGTCTGCATCTCCTGCGTTAGTCTTATGACACGGTGGATGTCTGTCAGGGGTGTGGCTACCAATGTCTGTATCCACCACCACCACTTCTGTGGATTTTTGGTTTTGCCCAGAATGTCCAGCAGAACATTCTTAATGCCTCCTTTTAGGGGCTGCAAGTTATTCGGAGCAGATGCCCAAGACATGTGACTTGCGGGCAGAACCCTCATTTGTCCACACCACGTATCACACGCAACTCAGAGGTGGACAGAGGGTGCCTTTTTGTAGGGTGGCCCACAGACTAAAGGCCTCCTCTTCAAAGTCTCAAGGACAGCAACAGGCCACAGCTGCCTTGCCTGGCCCGCCCTTTTCTGCAGCCAAGGCCCACAGAGGAGCCACCACCAGTGCAGCCCAGCCTGCTTCCGATGCCTCAGCCTTACTCAGACTCCTTGCTCAACCCCCTTCCCCAGTATTCTAGGAGACAATGGGTAGGGTGTTGCTTCTCCCTTCACCTTGACAGCTGGAGGGAGGCAACGCCTGACAACTGGGTACTTCAGCTGATGGCCCAGGGGTGCACCTTAGAGTTTCTAGAATGGCCTCCCAAAAGGCCTCAGTTCAGTCCCACTGTGCCCCAAGTCACATACCAGTGCTGTGAGAAGAAATTCACTCTTCTGTTCAAAAACACTGGTTCTACCCCACATCTTCTTGGTCCCAAAACAGACAGACCTCAGTTCTCTGAACTTGTTTCTGGAGTACAAGAAGTTCAGGATGGTAACACTCCAGGGCCTACTGCTCCTGTTGCACAGGGGGGACTGGGTATGCTCCCTGGACATACAGGATGCGAACCTTCATATTCCCATGTTTCCCACCCATCAAAAGTACCTCAGATTCCACTTTTAGGGGCACACTTTCAGTTGAAAGTCCTGTCTTTTGGGTTGTCCTCAGCCTCCAGGGTCTTTACGATGCATCTGGCAGTAGTGGCAGCAGGTCTCTGGAGGGAGGGATGTTTACATGCTTCCCTACCTAGATGACTGGCTCCTTGTGGTTTCCTCAAGGGATTGCCTTGTCAGGACCCTCAGTCGAATTTGCAGCCTCTTCTAGAGCCTCGGGATCACCATCAACACTGGCATGTTGGTTATGGTTCCCTGCCAGTGCCTCCAGTACACTGGGACAGTTCTGGACACAGCTCAGGCATTGGTCTTTCTCCCCAGGACAGTACATAACACCTGATGGCATAAACCCATTTGCTGTACAAGCACTGTGCGACAGCCAGAGAGTACCTGAGGGCTTAATGGCTCAGGCCATAGTGAATGGTACCCTGGCCAGGCTGCACATGAGGATCCAGTGAGATCAATGTGCAGATTACTTGGAGCAGCTAGTCTGTCTCATGTCCAGTCAGACAGGTGCTTCAGTGGTGGATGGACTCCAGCAACCTGCTCAAAGGGGTCCCATTCTTTATTCCATTCCTGAAACAAATCTTGGCCATGGACACTTTGGGACTGGGCAGGGGGGCTCATCTAGGCCACCATCAGACCCAGGGGGCTTGGTCATAGGCAGAGTAGAGCATCCGCATAAATGTTCTGGAAATGCGGCCAGTCTTGTATGCGCTGCAAGCATTCCAGACCTGCCTAGCCAAGGGCCCTCTGTTGATCCAGACGGACAACATGAGCGTAGTCTATTACATCGACAAACAAGGAGTGATCCTTTCACACCCCCTGTATCGAAGCCATGAGGGTCTGGTATTGGGCTCTGGAACATGGCCTAGATCTATTGGCTGTTTATGTTCCCAGCAAGCAAAACATCCTGGCAGACAGCTTATGCCGGTCGAGGTCCAAAGCCCATGAATGGGAACGTCTGACTTCTGTTGAAGACCTGTTCACCGGTTGGGGGTACCCAGAGTTGTACCTTTTTGTGTCCCCCACACAATGCAAAACTGCCACTTTTCTGCTCACTAGATCCATGGCCTGGAATTTCTTGTCGAGACTCATTGTTCCTCTCTTGGAAAGGAAGGTTCCTTTATGCCTTTCCACCATTCCCACTCCTTAAGAGGGTGCTGATCAAGCTCCAGATGGAAGGAGCTGTCTTTATTCTGATAGCTCCCTTCTGGCATCAGATTTGGTTCCCTTTGCTGCAGCAGATAGCTGTGGAACCACCAGTCCATCTGCCCTTGTGTACAGGCTTACTTTCCCAGGAGCAGGGGCTCTGATTCCATCCAGATCTCAAGTCCCTGCACCTTCATGCTTGGTTCCTGACAATATAGCTGTCTGAAGATTTGGTGCAGCTCCCAGGGTAGTGGATGTTCTGGTTGTGGCCAGGAAGCCTTCCACCAGAGCCACTTATTCCATCAAGTGCAAGTGTTTGGCCCTCTGTGCTGAGGCCAAGCACCTGGACCCCTTCACATGCCTAGTAAATAGGATTTTGGAATACATGCTGTTACTTTCAGAGTCTGACCTGAAGTATTCCTCTGTCGTGGTGCATCTGTGAGCTGTTTCAGCTTACCATGTTCCTGTAGCGGACAAGTCAGTGGCCCAACTTGATGTGTCGCATACATTCCTGAGGGGCATCCTGCATATCAAGCCTTCTATTCAGAACCTTGTCCCAGTATGGGATCAGAATTTTATTTTAGAGATACTTTGTCACTATTGAGCCCACCCGCCACAAGTTGCAAGATGCATTTTCTGTCGTGGAAAGTGTTGTTTTTAGTTACTATTACTTTGGCTCAAAGGTTTTCCAAGTTTTAGGCTCTCGTGAGTGATCTTATTTAACTTTCCATAAAGATGGGGCTTCCTTACATACTAATCCTACGTTTCTTCCCAAGGTGGTGTTTGAGTTTACTTTGAATCAGTCCATACACCTGCCTCTTTTTTTTCTGGAGTATGCCAGTTCAGGGGAAGCATTACTCCATACTTTGGATGTAAATGGGATCCTCCGGTACTATACTTGTACCAAGGACTCCAGGAAATCTGCCTGGTTCATTTCTGTTGTCCTTGGGAAAGAGGGCATGCTGGTTTCGAAGCAGTGCTTTTTCAAGTGGTTGGCCTGCTGCATTATTTTTTTGTTACAAGAAATACAACAAGGATTTTCCTTGAGTTGTTAAGGGACATTCTACTAGAGGTATGGTCACTTCGGTTTCCTCCTTCGGGGTGTGTGTGTGTGTGTGTGTGTGTGTGTGTGTGTGTGTCTGTGTGTGCTGCAGAGATTTTCGCAGCAGCTAATTGGAGCGCTGTCCATATTTTCTCCTAACACTGTAGTCTGGACATAACCTATAGGTGTAGGACCAATTTCGGTCTTGCAGGTCTTAGGAGCTTGCTTTCTTAGGCTCTTTCTGTCCAATCACACAATCCACTGTCGGGTGTTGTCTGAACTTCTTGGGACTCATTCTGTAGGTGTGGCCTGCTGCAAGAGATCCCCCAAGATCTACTGTTATAGTAAGTTCTTACCCAACTGTACTGCTTTGGCTGCAGCAGTGAGTGCTGTGACTGGCCAGGGAGCTCCTCCTCCATGGGATGTTGCTGCATGTTCTCCCCGATCCAGTGCTGTTCTCCTCCCTCCCAGAACTTGACCCTGCAGGTCAGCTCAACTATGACCGCTCAGAAGGCCCAAGTGACCCTACCTACCACCCCAGGTTTTACTTAGGGATAATGGATGCTGTTCAGTAGTAACCACACTATATTCACTTTGAGAGGTGTCATGGCATTGTAAACCTTGAGAGTGCAGCCTCGAGAGGTTTACTGTTGTCATGGCAACCTCTAGAAGTGATTGCAGTGTGGTTGTTACCCAAAGACCATCCTTAATGTTTATAGTGTATGGGTACCAGTTTGTGTTGAATTCACAGTACAGAATGTTACACAGAGTGAATGTCTGCTTTTGTTATACCCTCTTCACTATGTCATACTAATAATATAACAATCTGATGTTACATAGATGGTATAGCAACATTGTAATGTGTGTGAATTTAGTTAATAAGCCTCTCCCATACATTATAGTATTTCAAAACCATATCTATGGCAGACACCATCTGTTACATCAAGCATGTATTGAACAAAACCAGAATAGGTAGGTGATGCACTGGACATGAAGAGACTTGCTGTACCCCTGAATGAGATCGCAACTCCCCTGACCATTTTTCAGCCTCACTACAATACTCCAAATTTCCAAGCATTTTAGAAATTGGCACTAGTCACACTAGTACACAAAAGTGGGGACCATACTGCCATTGCTAACTACAGGCCCAACTCGATTCTCTCCCCTTTATCAAAGTCACTTGAGGGAATAGTCTCAGATCAGCTAGTATCTTGTCTTGAAAAATATAACATCCAATGCCCACAGTAACACTGATTCCAACAATACCACAGTACAACCACTATTTTAACCGAGTACATGACCTTCCTACATGACTCTCTCGAACAATGGCCACCTTGTGGGCTCCATCTGTAGTTACCTTACAAAGGCATTTGATCTGGTCCACCATTCCCTCCTGCTGGCCAGACTCCACTTTCTTGGCTTTTCCACAGATAAAGTGGCCTGGTTCCCCAGCTACCTCAATGGAAGCTCCCAGTGAGTTAGAATCATAGGAGTTCTATCAGATACCAACAATGTATCTGTTGGAGTGCCACCGGGATCTCTATTAAGTCTCCTACTCTTCTGCTTTTTTATTAACAACCTTTCAGAAGCATGCCCCAAGACCAGAGTCCTACTCTATGCTGATGCGATTTTCACTGGTAGCCCATGCCAGGTAACTCTCACCTGTGAATTGCAGCATAGCTTTGAGTCGCGTGAGGTTTGGTTTAAAAGGAACAAATTAGTCAAAAGACCAGAGCAATTCTATTTGAGGGCTGCAAATCAGGAATAGGGCTAACCCCTGACTGTCATAAATGTAAATGGAGCCTCACTGGAACAGGTCAGCAGCTTTAAATACCTAGGTGTTGCTATTGATGAGGCACTTTTGTGGGCAATGTGGTCTCCTCAGCTAATAAAAAAAAAAAAAAAAATGAGGGCCCACTTTAGGTAAAGGCATAGTCTGACCCAGGAAGCAAATGTGTTGCTGTGGTCAGTACAGTCTTCTCATAATTGACTATGGAATCTCAATGTATGGTGCAGCCTCCAACATGGATCTCAGCAGGGTCAAATTAGTACTAAATAAGGCCTGTTTTGTTCTAGGAGCAAACTGGGACATAGACACTTGTGCCTTCTTCTCCCTAACCAACTGGCTCCCTCCGCAGGATAGGATCAAATACCATACCTGCCCCCTGGCAAGAAGGCACTACTGGGTCTCAAACCTCCGGCAATCCAAAAACCTCCTGTGTCCTGTCCTAAATCAGTACTCTACCAGGAACATGTCCAGGAATGCCCTTATCCCATATCTCAGAACCTCCCTAGCCAGGCGCTCAGACTTGCTTTGGAAAGCGGCCCGGAAATCTAAGCTCCCAGCCGATTGGATGATGTTCAAGAGGGCGAGGAACCTTTGCACCAAGTTGGTCAGAGAGACAAAGGCAAGTTTCTGTCGATCAAAATCTTTACTCAGGTGATCACCATTGAGCAAGCTAATTTACAAGGTGGACCTGCAGTTTGCAAGGACGAGGGTACAGAATAGAGTACAAGTAAAATGTACATAAAACAATAGCAAGACGTATACAATAAAATACATAGTGTAGAAATAAAGGTAAATATATAGAGATGCCTTGATAATCCATCCATCAATAACATGTTCATAGCCTGTAAAGGAGTTCCTGGGATATGGAAAAGTGCTCGCGTAGGAGGCAGGAATGCTGGCAGAAAGATTCTGTGATACTAAGCAGGTGGTATCTGGGCATAAGAGTGGGCGATGGGGGGTGGGGGATGTTGCAGTGAGTATGTAGTACTGGTGGGACTGGAATGGACTGAGGTGAACCAGTAGGACTAGAATGGACTGAGGGAGGGGGGAGTAATCTTGGTAAGGGAACACTTAGTTTGATTGGGAAGGACTTAGATTGAGTGGAAACGTCATCTGGACAACTAGGAATGGTGGAAACAGTTACAGAGCTCCACAAATGTTTTGGCATACAGGGTCTTGAATGTAGCAAGACTAACAGGGGAGCCAAGTCTGTGATTTCTGTATGCTATTACAAAGCTTATGGCTGCTCTTCCAAAGCGGGTACCAACCCTGTCGTATGGAACTTGACACTTCCTCGAAGTGTCCCCCTCAGATTTTGGAAAACCATAAAGGAGTTGGGTCACACCTCTGGAAATTCACTGCCTACACATATTAGTTGGTGGCATCTCTCTCTTACAGGCCTACCATCCTTGAGCACGTAAACAATCACTTTGCCACCACAGGTCTAGCCTTTGATACCTCACCAGCCAGTAATCTCCGCTCCCGACTTGGCGTACATGATCAAGGAGTCCCTGGCTCTATGTTCTCCCTGCAGCCTGTATCCCTGAACGAGGTCGAAGACCTTCTTCTATAGCTGGATACTAGGAAAAGTGTTGGAGCTGACCTCCGTGACCCTTTTACCTGAGAATCTATCATGGTCTGGGTACCACTTACACATCTTTTGAATCCATCTCTTCTACAAGGCGACTCTCCCTCCTTATGGAAAACTGCCCATGTGATCCCCTGTTCAAATCAGAAGACCCTGCTGACTTTAATAACTATAGGCCAATTTCTCTACTCCTTATTCTATCCAGACTGCTGGAGAAAATTGTGAGTAACCAGCTCAGATACTACCTAGAATCTGCAAACCTGCTTAATCCTCTATAGTCAGGTTTTAGATCACGTCATAGTACCATCTCTGCATTCGCTAAAGTGACCGACTGGCGGTGCGAATTGGATGCAAAGAATTTTATTTGCACAGTATATTTAGACCTGAGCAAAGCCTTTGATACTGATAACCATGACCTGCTCCTTACATCCCTCTGGAACATTAGTCTGGACCAACCTTTCGTTGAAATGGTTCTCTGCCTTACAGGTCAGTTTCAGCAGGGCAAAGCAGAAGGGGAATTTTTGCCTTTAAAACTCTTATCGAGAGGTGTTCTGCAGGACTCCATATTGGGCCCATTGCTCTTTGTGATTTATAGTAACAGAATCTATGCCAGTATCAAAGCAGCTAACATGCACCTATTCGCAGATGACACTATGCTCTGTATCGGCAGACCTTCCCCTGTAGCTGCATGTAGTGACCTACAACATGACCTCAACCAGCTACAGCTTCTAAACTAGAAACTGCTCCTAAATGCCAAAAAAACTAAGGCAATGTTCTTTTCACCCTGTATACATGCAGCCACTCCTATGTCACCCCAGATCATTACACTCCGAGACAAACCATTGGAATATGTAGCAAAGTTCAGATACCTGGGGGTCTGGATTGACAATAGGCTGTCCTTCGTTGACCACATAGAACTGACAAAAAAAGCTCAGACACAGACTTTGTATCTTTTACAGGATTAACCATTTCCTTTCATGGGATGCCAAGATGACACTGGTTTCCCTTTCCCTTTTTGACTATGCGGACTTTCTCTACAGCCAGGGCCTCGCCACTACACTCTCGAAGCTGGATACACTCTACCATAGAGCCTTAAGGTTTATCACTGGCCTTCCCTACTCGATGTATCACCGTTCCTTATACTTGACTGTGGGATGGTCATCTCTTACGTACAGGTGACAGAGAAATGCCGCCCTCTGGACCTTCAGAGCCATTACTAGGAAGCTGCCCCAATATATTTCAGATTGTCTGCCACTAAGCATGATGGGCAAGTATGTATTGAGAAGTGCATCCTATATTTCTTTGTCTGTACCTAAGGTCAAATCGTGATTTTGGTAGGTCTTCAATAAGTTACATGCTACCTTCATTGTGGAATACGCTGCAAAAATTGAAATTGGTCCACCCCATTACTTTGAAAGAACAAGCATAGTGTTTTGAAAGCAGCCAAAGAGTGTCCTGTAATTGCTCCCCCCTTGATCTTGGCCCCATGCTTAAACGTAGAATTAGTGTCTGCCACAGGCTGTCCCTATCGCATCTCTCTCCCCACTCCCATCACATTCACTACTCCTTTACTCCTACCCCACGGTTGTCTTGTTACAGGTTATTGAAATCGTACCCATCAGCTGTTAATGATCTCCTCTAGTAATAACCCCCAACTCGGTGCCTATACTTAATCTGCTTGGTGATGCCACGCCCTAGTTCCAGTGGCTTCCTGTGGGATTCCCTCCTTTCTTCTTCTCTTCCTCCCTCCCTCCTGCTGTTACTACCGTTCTCCTCTTTCTCCTATAGATGTCATCCTTAATCCCCGTTTTTGTACCCATGATCTCCTCTTCCTTCCTCTGGTATCCTCCAGGCTATTGTAGTTTGTGGACATTTTAAGCAATAAGGCATGACAGGATGTGGTATGTCATGGGATATCTTCACACTTTTGGTGGTTGGGCATGAGGCCACAGGCAGAGTCGTCCAACCGTCCAGAAATGGCTATGTCTCATGATATACCACACCTGAGTGCCTTATTCGATTATAGAACTGACTGAAATATTTTTCACTAAAACAAAAAAAAACTTTCAAAATCTTGAGAAATTGCTTCATTCAGGATGTTGAAGAGTATGTTTTCACAAATAGTTCCTGAAGAGCTCGGGGCAGCAGGTGGTGCTGTTGTCCAACTGACCTCTCACTGTGGTAGCACTGCTCTTCATTAAGTATGTTCTCCGTGCGTTTCACCAGGTCATGCCACTTAGTCTGGGACCAGGTGAAGATGTGCTTGATTTCTTATTTTTTGTAGTTAGAGCTTGTCGGCTCTGTGACCATCATTTGTTGTGTGTAAGAAGAAAGTCGCTGTGGAAATGGCGCTAGTTCAGGCTGAATATTTACATCAGGCAACATCATATTCCTCAGGAGTTTGGCTGAGGTAAGATCTATGGTGGACTGTGTAACAATACTGGCAGTTGCAGCGGTTGTAGGAGGGATGACTTTTATTTTGGTTTTTGGAGCATGGCTCAGTCGATGGTTGTGCCTTTTTTACAGTTTGCTGGGAGATTGAAATAGTGGCGTAGCAGAGCAATGTGTGGTGCTACAGGTGAGGAGGCTGGTGACCCAGAGGTTTTTTTTTGAAGCCGTGATGATGTAGCCTGATATCATCACGGCTCCAAAGAATGCTCTGCCAATCAGCTTTGTGTATTTACGACACCCAGATAATAATTTACAATAATCACTTAATTCTTATATTCTGTAATCATTATTGTCTAGGCCCTACTGTTATCACCTTGTTCATTGTAATTGCCATGGCTCATTTTCTTTTTTGTGTTATATGTTCGGTTGTTGTAAACATTGCGTTATACTACGTCTATGTATTCTGTCCAGGTTTACCTTGGAAAATGAGCATTGCTCAATGATGTCTGCCTGGTAAAATAAAGATTTTGATTGATTTGCCATTAGTGGATTAACAATCACTATACCAGAATCTCTTATTAGCCTCCCCAGAATTGGCCAGTTCAAGTTCGGACTAACGAAAGGCCCTTGCACCCCCAGTCACCTGCGTATGTTTCTCATATTCTCCGCTTTCTTTGGCCAGATCCCCAACATCAGACACAGCTCTGAGTTGCTACCTGCACTGCTCTCATCTCCTCCCAATGCTGCTTTTCTTGTACTCTTAACAATGCCACATAAAATACTGCTTTTCCTGCCCCATCTGTTATGTATGCTTTGTTGTTTTACTTGACTGTTGAATTTATTGACTCTTGATTAGGGACCTTTTAAGAGCTCCTTGGGCTCAAAGGCAAGGCAGCTTTATTTGTGAGGTGCCCAATCCCAGAGGCTGTGGGCACCGAACATACAGCAGTAAATTAAAACATATAGCAAAACCTCATTAAAACCATAACAAAATTAATCTTCAGCAGTATTAAAAGGTTTCAAGAGGTCAGTCTTCAAGGGACTGGCTGAAACTAAAGATGGCGTCTGCAGTCAAAGACCAGGCTGAAGACGTGGGCCTTTAGCCTCCCTTAAACACCTCAATCAAGGGAGCCTCCTGGACTGCAGGTGGAAGCGAGTTCTACAGGGTCAGCCCAGAGACACTAAAAGCGCGATCTCCCGAGGTCCTGAGCCAAATCCTGGGAATGTCCAGGAGACCCCTCGAGAAGTGGCGGAGGGCGCTCAGACAGGGAACCATGACCCAGCTCATATAGGGCCTTAAAGGTGAGAAGACCCACCTTGAAAAGGACTCTCCACCTGACTGGAAGCCAGGGCAGGGAGGACCGAAGTCACATGACTGGGCCTCGCAAGGCCAGTCTTCAACTGGGCAGCTGCACTCTGCATTAGCTGCAGTTCTGCAGAGGGTCCCTTCCTGGTGACTCATTAAGTACAGAGCATTACAGTAATCAAGCCTAGAAGTCAAAGGCATGCACTAGTGTCTGCAGCTCCTCGGGCTTAATCTGAGCAATGTTCTGCAAGTAGTAAAAACCACAGATGACACCTGATCTTCAAAGGTCAATCTGCAATCAAGGATCATGCCCAGATTTCACACCCTCTGAGAAACTACCAACAGCACAGACCCCAGAACAAGTCCACAGTCAGCCCCCTGTGGCAACCCATCATGCCAGCGACCAGGCTCGAGCACCAGCACCTCAGTTTTAGCCGGGTTGAGTCTCAGCCAGCTAAAACACATCCAGTCATTGATTTTAGCCAGATAGCTGTTAAGCACGTCACCAGCACCTGACGATCGGGGTGCAAAAGAGAAATACAGTTGGGTGTCATCTGCATAGTAGTGAAACTCCACACTGTTTTGTCAAATGATCTCACCCAGCGGCAGCATATACACTGCGAACAACATCGGTGACAAAATAGAGCCCTGAGGCACTCAACAGGACCGAGGCATTGGGGAGGAGGAGAAATTCCCATCACCACCCGCTGCACTCTGACAGATGAGACTCAAACCATTTGACAGTACCGGCGAGTCCACAAAACTCAGAGCTGCTCAAGAAGCATGACATGATCCACTGCGTCAAAAGCTGAGGAGAGAGAGGTGCACAAGAACTGGCCTATCTCCTCTGTCTCCAGCCCTGAGGAAATCATTATGCCGTCTCACTAGAGCAGTTTCAGTGCTATGTCTGGCCTGAAAACCTGACCGGAAAGGCTCTTGGGTATCAAAGGACACCAGGCGATTTTCAAGCTGTTGTGCCACCAGTTTCTCGACAGCCTTGCTCAAGACAGGTTGCAGATTGGATGGTAATTTGCCAGGACGTCTGGGTCGAGGGAAGATTTCTTTAGGAGGGACTTCACCAATGCTTCTTTCAAAGCAACTGGGAAGAACCCTCAGTCATCGATACACCTGGCAGTTCTGGGGAACACCAGGCCATCAGCATCGACACATCCCATTAAGAAACACATCTGTGGTGGGTCCAATTCACAAATGGTGTGCTTCAGCTCTAAGATCACCTTAGTCACTTCAGACACCTCCACTAGCCTAAACTCCTCCCAGGCAGACTGAGTGCCTCTGAAACTCCCAATGTGATCACTGCGTGGGGAAAGCCTTCCCTGGCGGAATCCCCAACCTGATGTCCGACACTGAGAAAACAGAGCAAACTGTTCACATAATGGGGTTGAAAAGCTTTTTCAGTCGAAGACTGGTAGGATGTAAAAGCTTGTCCACTGTCCAAAACGGCTCAGATGGTCTGTTAATCGTCGCAACAAATTTTCCTGGACAGAAATTCTGCCGTCTTACAGGAAATTGTCTCCTGGTACTCTGCATAATGAGAATGTAGGGCTAGCCTGCCAGCCTCCAGCCGGATTTTCCACCAACACTCCAACTTCAAACCCCTGATCCTTATGTTGAGATCTCCATCGAACCAGGGAAATCTCAAGTGAGAGGATCTGGGTCACGTATGGACTGCTGCGATGGTATCTAGAGCTTCGGCAACCACCCTATTTTATAGGTGGCCACCGCCTCTCCAGTGCCAATCACACATGTGCATCAACCCTAGATAGGTCAGCTAATGCCAACAGTCCCTCTGGGTCAACACCCCTGAAGGGGAGTTAGCTTGACGGGAGCGACTTCCAGGGGGGCCCCCAGGGCTGAACTCCATGGTGCAGTGATCAGATCAAATGACCTGATCAATCTTGAGGTCATCAATCTCAAGACCTAGCTGGAACACCAGGTCGAGCATGGGACCATGTTGGTGGGTAGCGGGCAGCAGCCACTTGTGACAGGCGCAGTGATTCAATCAACCGGAGGTCATAACCGAAACACAAGGATTTGTCGTTGACCCAGACATTGAAATCCCCCAGGATTAAACACCTGGGGGACTCCTACACCTGGTCGAATTTCACTACGTCCTGCAGGAATTCCCCACCCCCACCCCGGGGGTGGTGGTAAAGGAGAATCCTGCAACCTGCACTCCCACACGACGATGCACTCAAAGGATTGGGTGCTACCAACTGGATGTACCAAGAAGCCCAGGCTGGATTGAAAAATGATGGCCACTCTCCCACCCTTGCGATCCTTCTTCGGACAGTGCACCACAGTATATCCAGCGGGGACGGCAGCCTCAAATACCGGGCCCGCTTCATCATCCAGCCAGGTCTCCCATGATGCAAGCCAGGTCAACAGAAAAAAATCAAGTCTGCAAAAATAGTAGGCTTGTTCCTCACTGACCTGTCATTGCAAAGTACTGCCTAAAGAGGATTAGAGGACACAGCCGATCCTCTAGCTACCTGTCCACTCGGTCCAGTGGGAACCCTGGGTACGGAGACCAGACACTGGCCTCTCCCTAGGCTCCATTTACAGCCAGGGAGTTTTCTGCACCAGACAACCTCAGTGCTGCTCACCACCCCTTCCCCCAGCTGCCATCAGCATTAGACAAACCAATCTCCTTCTCCTAGTAATACTGACCTCCCTGCAGTGCCTCACTGCAATATCAGAAACTGGGAGGCTGGTAATGGGGCGAAGGTCGTGGAGCCGAGAGGCAGCATTGGTGATGTGGGAAAGGCCACGGCACCAACACATCTTCTGCTTGGCAAGTCCAGTCCTGAGAGCACTAGATGTTAGTACAGTGACAAAAGGGAAACACTCTTATTAACCATCATACTCACCACTACACACACAGCAAACAAACACTCTGTTAAAAACTCTACACACTACCATTCCACATCCTGCTTACTTTATCCCACCCTCCCATAACTAATCTTGTGCAACACCTCCTTACAAATACTACCCACCCAACAACCCCTAACTAAAATACACCAAAATACTTAATATTTAAAGCACAAGAGGACAGAAAACAAGAGTGCTAATAAGACTTATGTGCCTAAGGGCAGAAGTCCACAGTTCTAAAAAAAAAACAATGTAAACTGGAGTCTGAATTAGAAATTTATAATCCAAATGAAGCCAGAAAGGGTGAGTTGAGCCTTCTCTCACAGGGCCCAAAGCCCAGATCTCAGGTATTGTATCCGATCTGCATGAATAAATAAATGTTGAAAGGCTGTCTGGGCATAGTCAAGTGCCTGCTGGGACAAGGGGGAACATCAGAAAATCCCTGTCCCCAGTACAAAAGTCATCTGCGCACTCTGGCGTCACAGCACATGGATCCCCACAGGCGCGGGTTGGGGGGTGGCTAATGGAGCTGGTCAGTCACCAGACTTCACCCAATGGCAGGTGAAGGTGGCAGCTGAGGGACAAACAGCTGTATGGGGGAAAAGTGCAGAGATGCAGTACAAATTACATAATAGTTTTAAAGTGATGGGTGGAGTTAATAGAGATGGAAGAAGTTGTTCACAGAAAAGGTGGTGGAAAAAGAACGGTCTGATGAAGGAGCAAATGGTCGTTAATGTGGTTGCTTATTTGAGGAGGGGGCAAGTCTATGGGACTGGTGAAATGAACAGTAAAAGGGATGTGACTAATGGAGGGAGTACTGGGGTCTGCCATGTGGAACAGTCGATGAGGGCTTTGCATATGGACCTGCCAGCAAGACTGAAGAGACATGGTAAGAACCGAACAGACTTGATGAACTAGGCATCTTTCTGGTAGAGTTGCATTGTGAAATAAAAGTAAAACAATTGTATTAACTGAAAATGAATAAAACAATGTTACTTTCTCTTGAGGGAATTGGTAATGCATTTTAATTTATTGTAATGGGGCCAGATAATGAAGATGCAGGGTCAATACTGCGCAACGAACAGTGTGGCATTAACTGCGCTAAAGTGAGCATGCCTGCATTCACAGTGTGATTGGTATAATAGGGTAGGAATTACCACTACCCCTGCCGCTGTACACTTTAACTGACGGATCGTCTACGTGCTAAGGCACCAGCACATGGCGGGATCGGAGACCTGGGAATGTGGTTCAGTTCCTCAGGTCTCCTGGTGCTACTGTTTTTGTTGATAATGAAGTCCCCCTCAGAGTTTCTCCCCATCCCTGAAGTCCACACCCCTGGAGTTTAAATTATGGCGAGTGAGCAAAGCCCCTTGCAAAAAGCAAGAAATCCCATTGTTTTGTATAGCGTGTGCTGTTTGTGTTGTGATCGGTGTTGCTGACCTTATTTCAGTGCACACCCTTTTGGTTATGGCACTGATTGCTGCACGTTTTTTGTTTTCAGTGACATGACCCCGTGCCGATATTCAAACAAGTGCAGACGCAGCACAGAGGTATGCTGCACTCTTGCCTGTGCCCTACCCGGCTGCTGCTATATTTGTTATCCAACTAGCTATCGGTGTTCCAACTGTGCTGCCTCAGCATGGACCTTGGCTATATATAGCCCATTGGGAATAGCGCTGCCTGAAATGGGATGGCGCAAAGACTCCAGGGGGCTGTATTCAACCCTGATGTGCAAATCAGTCTATTGTTAATGCAAATTATGGGCTCATTTGCATGAGGCACAGCACCCCCTTAGCACCACTGACAGCCCTGGAATGATGGCCTTGTGGTTCACTGGTTCCCCACACCCGATCACAAGTTTAGTGCCATTCTTTCCGTGATATCCAGTGGTTCACCCCCATCGCTAGTTCATAAAGTATGCCCTGGTGGTCTAGTATGACCCTCTGATTACCAGTTTCCACTGTTCCAGCTAAGTACTGGTGGTTTTCTGCTGTACATGTGCTCACTAACTGCTCATACTGTGGCTGGCCGCAGAGGTGAGGGGGGCTGTGCCAGTCTCTGTTGTGCTTGAAGGCGCACCTGCCACCTGGATAAAGGGGAGGATTTGCCTTCTCTTCTCCTTTTCTCTTTAGTATGACCTTTATTAAATCTATGGACACTAGACTGCAGCAGAGTGGCAATTACTGAAGTAAAACATCAGCTCTGTCAATAAGCATCGACAATCATGAGGATTTCTTCCCCATACCACCGCCACCAGCAGAGTTTACAAATTTGAGTATGCTTACACAGTACATTAGATAGTGCATATCAGTGAAATGCCATTCAAATGTGCTTATCCTTATGGTATAACACTGAGGGAAAGTGTTAACATTTATTTTTTATTTTACATTTTTGGAAAGACCTTTGAGCCATGGGCTCATTTACAGAGGTTCCACGCAAATTGAAAGATCTATTAAAAGATATGTACAAAATCATTTACAAATATTGAGAATAAAACATAACTGAGCATTCAGATATTATGTACATCAGTACAGTTGGTTACAAGGTATTGTCATGTCAGAATAAAGTAAATAGAAACTACCATCCAAGTGCAGAGGGAAGGATGGAAGGTACACCTTATTGCAATAGAGGGGAGCACATAGGAGTGTAAGTACTGAGGGAGGGGAGAAGAGGGCAGACAGGAGTAGAGGAGGGCTACAGGAGGGAGGGTATGATAGAAGGGAAGGAGACCAGAGGTAGCTGACGTTGAGTTGGAAGTGCGCCTGGGGAGGGGGTAGAGTAGGGTATCAGATCTCGCACTCGCAGCCTCTGTTTAAAGTTAGCAGAGCCCTGAGTTTTGCTTTAAACAGTCCAAGCTTTCGTTCATGCTAAAGATTTAAGCCAGAAAGGCGTGCGGTATTCAAAGGACCGCTGTCCTTGCAAGGTCCAACAAAATTGGATTTTTAGAGAATGGTTGTTCAGGCCTAGTACTTCTAGAGGAGCTCTGTATCTGGATGAGGTTTCCTACCCCAGAGGGGGTGAGGCCTGTGGTTGCTTTCTTTGCCAGAAGGCAGGTGTGATAACATATTCTATTGTCTAGGTTTAGCCAACCAGTCTAGGCGTATAGTTCTCACTTGTGCATCATGCGTTCAGCATCCAAAGCAAGCCTGTAAGCTTTGTTGAATGTTGACCTGATACATTTGAGGGCTGTAGGGGTGTCAGAACCATATACCACTAGGCCATAATCCATGGTAGATAGCACTGAGCTAGTAATAGCAATTTTAGGGCAGCACTGGTTAGGCAGTGTTTGTTGCAGTTGAGCAAACTTAGTTCAGCATTAATGGTCTTGGCCACAGTGTGTGCTGCAAGTAAGATAGGATGCTGTCCAAAGTAACCCCAAGATATTTGGAACTTTGCACCATTTCAAGGGGGGGTGGGGGAGTTAAGATTTAGACTTTTAGCTGGTGGGACCTGCTCTTATTGTGAGCAGAAGCAAAGATCATGATTTTCGTTTTTTTGTAATTTAAAAGTAATTTGGAGTTGAGAAACCATTTCTCCACTGAAGAGAAATTAGATTACATCAGCCTTCCTAGCGTGGAGGGGTCTTGGTGGCTTGAAAAAAGTGCAGCATCATCATGAAGTAAGAGGTCTAACTGCTGATGGAAGCTGGTTAAGAAATAGACTAAAAAGAAGAGGGCCAAAGTTTGAACCTTGGGGAACACCTGTTGTCACGGGCTGACTGTTGGAGGACATTTTGAATTTTCACTCTTTGCACTCTATTAGTGAAGTAGCTTCTGAACCAGGATATAGACTGTGCGGGAGAGTTGGTTCAGTAGCAGTTCATGGTTAACTGTGTCGAAGCCTTGATGAGGTCAATGTAGGTTGCCCCCACCAAGAGCCCTTGATCAAGTGCATTTTGCATATAGCTGCTGAATTCTACTAAAGTGGTAGAAGTGCTATGCAGCTTCTGAAAACTGTTGCTGACGGCACACAATTTTGTATTTGTTGGTATTCAGTTAATTGGTCTGACATTATGAGCTCAAGGGCCTTTGAGAGGGGGAAGTATTGAGATTGGTCTGTAGTTCGAATGGGAGATTCTGTGACCAGATTTGTGGACAGGGGTAACCATGGCAGCTTTCCAGACCTCTGGGAATTTTTCAGTTGAAAGATGGGTTTAAAATTTCGGTGAGGGGGATAAGGATACTATCAAGGGTGAGTTTATCAAGTTTGAGGTCAAGCATGTCACTGTTTGCTGTGGACTTGCTAACTGCTGCAGTGAGGTGGTCTTTGGCCTCAGAAGGAGCGAGGATTTTCAGGTAGAAGGGGGGAGGGTTGTTTGAGGGTATCCCGAGGTCTTGAAAGTGAGTTTGAGTATCCATTGGTTGGAGGGGGTCAGGAGGCTGATACAGTACCACTGAGATCAGTGAATACATTATTGAAAGTGTTTGCTATGATGTTAGGGTCGAGGGTGGGTGAGCCATCAACAATGAGTATAGTTGGGGGAGTCTTATTAGATTTACCCTATACTGATTTTATGTTCTTCCAGAACCTCTTGCTGTCACTACAGGATTACGGTAGCATAAAAACTAGAATGCCTAGAAGACATCAGATCGTGAGTGCAAGATCCCTTTCCTGCACTTGAATTCACAAGGACAAATGATACTTTGCGATTTTCCTCCCCCAGTGAATACAAAATCTGTTTTTAGTTAAATGGTGCTTGGCAACATTAAATGTACATTGTTAGTGTAATAGCCAAAAATATTGCTTATGTAAAAAAAAAAAAAAAATTGTGTTGCTTCTGCCCTGAATGTCTGGAGAAACATTCCATGGCAAACAGCATGATATAATTTTAATCAAAGCAGTTTTCCTCCTGCTGTAAACCGGGTAAGTCAGAGCCCTTGTAATAGCGTATTAATGCTATCATATATTGACTTATTTCTCCTCTCCCAAGAGAGGCATATCTACATGCCCTGGATCCCTGCTTAAAGGAGTAGTTGTAAGTGGCTCCCAGATGGACTCCTCATATACTGTCCTGGACTTTTTCCTCCACATGGGGTTGGTTGGCCAGGAATAGAGCCATCCAGAACTTTCAAAGTGCAACAGATGTGACCGTTTGTATTCAAAACATTTTAAATCCAAAAACAGTGTGAAAAAAACTGCACCTTTCAGCACGAACAGCCAGACTCCTCTACATTGTGCATTACACTGACACTGTGTGGAGTCTGTCAGCCTGTTCTTATATTTATCTCTGTTAAACAGAGGTACATTCAAAGCTACAACCATTTAGTCTCCAGTAGCAATCAACAAAGGCGCCTTTAAATTTTGTGATCATACAATGTTGGCACATAGTGAGAGACTGGGTAGTAAAAATCTGAAATCTCAATAGTGGAATTGAGCAGTCAAGTGACAGATGAATGGGATTGGGGTTGATGGGTGAAAATCTGGGGAGATGGGAGAGAAAATGGAAAAACAAAGCCTGAAACAAACCACGTGAACAAGACAGGCTTGATAACCCACCAAACTGCAGTTAAGTTGTAAAACAGATATTGGTATTGAAAAAGTATAAAATTAGATAATCTATCATACAAGCAGAGGAGAATACTGAAGACAGAAGTATACCACATAATGAAAGAAAAATGCAGAATACAGGTTGTGCCAAGGTGAAACTTTCAGTTAGAGATTGTGTTGCCAAACCTGACGGACTACCCAGGCGTAATTGCTCTTTGTCTGCTTAACTCTAGGGAAGGTAGAAACCGTATATGTTGGTTGCATTATACACCCCTAATACAGCTGCCCAACCCAGCAGCTCCTTACTAATAGCCTTTCAGACCTGTCCCATAATGAACTGCTTCTGAGGAGACTTCTACTTAAACTGGCTTAGCCCCCAACTGAAAGAATCCAGATCCCTCCTTGCAAATGCCAGTCTAGTGCAGCTAATAAATTATCTTACTAGGCTGAACATAAAATCTGGCAGTCACACTCTTGTCTCCAGGAGTGACAGAATTGGGGCAGCAGGGATACTCCTGGATTCCCTAAGTGATGATTTGCCCATATTCTGCATATTTTAATTTTTTTGTTTTTGTTGACCGGGTAAGTGCACTAGACAAATCCTGCCTATTTTCAGGCATCACCCAGGGGAGAGGGATACAGATGAATGGCAACTGACCTTGAACCAGAAGAAAAACTACCCTAACCCTCCACCCAGGATCTTCTCTGTAAGAGACCTAACTGGCTTAGTTGAAAAGAACTTCATTAAAAGTCTAAAAGCAGTCAACTGGGCACCAGTAAAAGACCTCCCAGATGTTGACTAAGCCCTGGACTATTTAATCCATAACTTCAATACTATGTTCAATAGATCTGCTCCTAGGAAAAACGAGGACAGAAGGCCTCTGTGCCAAATGGATTACCAGTGACCTTGGGGAAACAAATGAGGCTTTGGGATAATGCCTGGGAGAAATTTAAAAACCTGGACAGGTGAAGGACAGCACATGTATCTGAGTCTAAGGAATAGTTCTAAGAATGGCCTCAGGAATGCCAAAAGGAAATATCTGAAATCACTACAAACCACTAACTTGTTAATCCTAAAACCTTCTGGGCCCAGATAAATTGGCTATTAAAGAGCCACTGATGCCTCAATAACAACTTTGAAAACCATATTATTTGGACACAAAGCTGCTTATCTATCTTATTAGCTCTGTTTCTTATGCCCATAATTTTATTAATGAGGTCATATACTTGAAATCAGAATAGTTGTTCCTTGAGGGTTCATCAGCACCAATTGCTTCTTCCCAGCCTGATGTGATACTTTGCTTGTGACCTCAGTTATTCCCATGGCAACAGATTGTCACAACAGAAAGTTATTATTTCAAATAGGGAATAAGCTATAGAGGCAGATGGACTCTTAAGAATTAAACATCTCGTTTGTGTGGGAATTTTTTTCATAATAAATGGAGAGGAGAAATCTATACAAGATAAATGAAATAGGTTGATTTGCTTCTAAATATTATGTTTTTTCCAAAGTTTTCCCAAAGGCATCCGCTACTCTTTAAAGGGCTGTTCAAGTGTCTAAATGGGTGAACCATCAGTTGACGGATGGGTTACCTCAGATCCCATAGCAGTCGCTCAGGTTTCAATGACTTCTTCACAGACCTGTGTAAATAAGCACCATCCCCCTCCCCCACACACGAATATCTCAACTTGCCCCCAGTCTCCATCTTGTCACCAGCCTCAACCCAATTTCCACCTTAAACTGATAACCAGGAGAGAAGTCCTAATACAACTCCGGAACCTAAGAGCTAACAACTGAAGTTCCTCAAGCTAGCCACCTCGGTAATGGCTACCCACCTTGCACACCAACAAGTCAGTCATTCTAGGAACTGTCCCTTAGAAATAGAAGGCTTCAATTGTTGCCCCAATTCACAAAGGAGGTCAGATCTAGATGATGATGACGACAACCAGCCAATCGCTCTACTTGGTATACTCTGGCAAACTCTTTAGGAATACCTAAATTGCAACAACTCTCAACTTATGCTCAGCATGACTTTAGGAAAAACCACAGCACTGACACTGCCCTGTTGCGGGTCTCCACGGACATCCTCAGTGCCATGGAAGCAGGAATGACAACTGAGACGGTCTTTGCAGCCCTGACTAAGACATTTGACCTAGTCAATCATGACCTGCTTCTAGCAAAACTGCTTAACCTCTGGCTAGATGACCTCTCTTGCCAGTGATTTACAAGCTATTTATCAACGAGGAAGCAATGTGTAAAACGGCTAGGAACAATCTTGGCCCTCGAACAGATAGCTGCTGGAGTAGCCCAAGGCTCCATTCTAGGACCTTTACTGTTCTCCCTCTTTATAAATGACTGGCCCCTCAGCTGTGGTAATACGTTCATACAGCTATATGCTGACAATGCATTCTTTAAAGGTACAATGCTGATATCAGTTGGATCAACCACCAATTAGGAAAAGACTTTAAACTTCTAGAAAGCTGGTTCTCGGATTACTACTCAGTGCAAAAGAACAAACAAGATCATGCTTTTTGGAAGGAAAATAGCTAGGACCCTGTAGGGACCACCTCCTCAAACTTTCTACTAACTCAGGCACCAACTTGGAAGTAGTGCAGTCATTTAAATATCTAGGCTTGGTACCAGACCAAGAATTGTCCTTCGAACCCCAAGTAGACACCCTCTCCAAAACTCTAAACCAAAAACTCTGTCTACTGTACAGACTCTCTCCCTACCTCTGTGCCCCTGTGCATATCGCTATAACTAACAGTATGTTACTATCTACTTTCTTTTACGCAGCCCCAATCATACAGTCTGCTTGGGACTCTGTCCTGGCTAGCGTACTAAAGTACAGGGCTCGGGTCCTCACCCTAAAATTAACACTAGGTAAGTCTACATCCCCTCTCCTCCTCACCGCGGCCTATGTCCCTCCCAGAGACCAGAAGCTAGCCTTCCAATCCATCATGTCCTACCTCACAACCCTACCCCCAAAGCATGAAAAATACTACTGGGGATTTCAACATAAACTGGCTGGCCAAACAGCCCTTACATCGAGGCACCAGCCCTCGATCTCACGCAGATAGTCAGAACCCCACCATGGCTGACGCCTGCACGGGTCATCCTCCTACTAGACCAGTCTTCACAAACCGCCCCACAAAATAACCAGCACCCTAGTCCTCCCAGACACCAAGTGACCACTCACTAGTACTCTGCACCTGGTCTGGTACCCCCTCAAACCTCTCCCAAAATTACTGTGTAACACAAACTAGGGTTGGCAACCAGCCCTACTCAAGGCCCACCTCAGAGAATGGTGCTGGACACCCCTAACAAACACCCTGACCCGGACCACGCCTTGAACTATTTATCAGCACCTTAACGCTGCCTGTGACAACTTCGTGCCCTCACCAAAACAAATGACCAAAGGAATCAAGCCCTGGTTCTCGGACCACCTCCAAGGCCTGCTCGTCACCGTGACACATTATGGCACCTTGCTAATGAGACCAAAAGCCTCTGGACAGGCAACAATGTCGGGAGTCCCAAAGCAGGTGCACCTGGGCCATCCTTGCACCAGCCCAAACGAACTATTACAATTTCACCTTAACTTCCACCTGGGCAATTGACGCAAGTTCTGGGAAAACATAAAGGAACCTGTGGCAGCCCCAAATCTGCCACCTGACCAAATTCTAATAAATGGTAACCTCTCCTCAGACCCTTTTTGTATAGCCTCGGCCGTAAACACTGCCTTCACTGATCTCTCCCATGTGCTGCCCCCTAATTTCTTCGATCCCCTGCCTGCCCGTATCACCCCACATCCTCCCCTTGCTCCACCTTTCTACCTACAAGTCCTTACCCCCCGAGACAGCTAAACCCTACCTCACCAAAGCTATTGGCCAAAATCACTATAGTCACGACTCCCTGGAACTCTGACTTCTCCGCCTCACCCTCCAGGAAGTCCTAGCCCCACTCACCCACATTCTCAACCACTCCCTCTGTCAAGGAAATTCCCACCCTCTGGAAATCTGCCTACATCACACCCATCCATAAAAATGGTGACTGCACATCCACAAACTACTACAGCCCCATCTCTATCTCCCCCCATCTAAGGCCCTAGAATGCGTAGTCGCCGACCAACTCACTGACCACCTAAATAAATACAACCTTCTATCTGGACAGCAGCACAGTTCCGTAAGGGCCATAGTACCACCACCGCCCTCCTTGAATTTACCTCCCATGTCCACTAAGCCCTGGACCACAGCCACTCACAGGCGCCATCTTCATGGACCTATCTAAGGCCTTCGATACCATTAACCATGCCTTCCTACTGAACACCCTAGCTTACACTGGCCTTTCCAATGACACCCTAAACTGGTTCACAGCTATCTCTACAATAGAACGCAGTTAGTAAAGATAGGCCCTGTCCTGTCCCCCCGCCTCCCAATCCGTTCTGGTGTCCCACAGGGCTCCATACTCAGCCCCGTACTTTTCAGCCTATACCTCAACTCCCTCCCATCGTCATGCCCCAGAAATATGCTCCTATACGCGGATGACTTGGTCCTGTTCGCCTCTGACCCGACACCTCTCAAACTCCACCAAACTTTCAGTACTCTTTCTGTGAAATCGAAGACTGGCTCACCACCCAGCATCTTAACTACAGTAAGACAAAAGTCATGATATTCGTCCACCCTCGGAATCCACTCAAGAACCTCTGCCCCCAATTTCTCACTTCCAATCAGACCCCACTAGAACAAGTAAGCAATTTTAAATACCTAGGGATCCCATTAGACCCCGCCCTCCGCTTTAATCAACATATCCTACACCTCCAAACAGCCCTTAACTCCAGACTGGGTGTACTATACCGTTTCAAACACTGTCTCACCCCTGAAGCATTACAACTTACCATAAACTCCTCAGTCCTCTCCTTACTAGACTACAGCATCCTAATCTACAGTGCAGCACCATCCACAACCCTAAACAGACTCTGACTCATGCTTAACAAAGCCTGTCGTCTCATCCTTGGATGTGATCACCTTACACACACCTGCACCCTATACAGCAGCTCAAACTGGCTAAACCTCGATAACCGAATTAGGTACCACACCTGCCTTATGACCTAAAAAGCATTACTTGGCCTCACCCCACCTACCTTTGACCAAATTATCCACCCAACACCTCCAGGCAAAACAACCCGTAGCTCAAACAAGCGGCTGCTATGGGTACCCGTTGCTGGACTTCACACTTCCAGTGTACTTTCAGTCACAGAGCCCCTTCCTGGACTAACGTCCTCCCAAGTCGTATAACAAATGAACTAAGGCTTGGTCCTTATAAATCCAAGCTAAGGAAATACCTTCAGGCAACTAACCAATGTGACTGCCCTTGACACCAGGTTGACCTATGCCTCTTTCACACCAGCCACTGTCATATTCCCCATACCACTTTTGCACCTATGTAACTATATGATAATCGGCCTCTACAGAACTTTCTAACTTTCTGGCTGTGCTAGAGAAACGAAAAGCAAAACTACTGTTAGCAAACAGCTGAACAACTATGTAACCTCTTTGACTGTTTTATTTTGTCATGTTCCTGTGATCTGTATTTTAAGTACTGTCCCTGTACCTCTTGATGTATATTTGTTTATGTATGACATGGAACCTTTGTAAATAAGTCTCTGGCTCAAAGGTCTTTCTGAATGTTAAAATAAAGGACACTCTACTATAGCACAGCACGTTTGCTGCTGGTGGCCATCTGAGAGAACACCTTGCCTCACTAGGTTGACCCTCCTGCGAGGTAAGGCTTTGATTGCTTCTGTACGGTGTGACCTATAAACTACTACAACCTACTGCCGCTCCTAGCCTCTCGCCACCCTACTTCAATATAGACGCCTTCCAAGTCGATCACTTACTAACCTGCTGCTCGGTACCTCTAGGGGTCCGGTCTGCTGCAGGCAGTAAATGTTCTCTGCAGCTGCTCCACCAGTTTGGAATTCCATACCTCTGGAAGTTCATGCAAGCTCAACCATCATGCAATTCAAAAAGAGGCTCAAAACACACTCTGGGCCCTGGCACTTTGTCAATGCTAAATTCAACCTTGTTCCCTTGTACTTAGCTGGTTTTGATCGGACTGCGAATCTCTCTATTCTTAACTGCAAATCACGCCTAAAATTAAGACACTCTTGTATCTCCATAGTTGTAGTCCTTAAATGTCTTTTTTTTTTTTTTTTTCTTACAGTGGCTGTTATGAATAAGTGGCCCTGTCCTCTCCTACCTATTGTGTAATATTGGCTCCTGTTCTTGTTCACACTGTGTAATTTATATGTACCAGAATGCCATGTAATGTCACTGTATGCCACCATAGAATGTAATTAATGTGGGTCGCCCCTGAAGAAGGGACTTCATTGTCTCAGTGGGATCTACTTGGTTAACAAAATTCAAATAAATAAAATAAACTTGGTGTAACCCCCCCTGTTACCTGGGGTTACTAGAATCCCAGTAAGATCTAGTGGTAGGCAGGGAAGGCAGTTTATGAAACTCCAGTTAAATGGATTTCACACTCTCACTCTGTTCAGTCTTAGCTGAGACTTAGGGATGACATCGCCATAGAACTTTCGCAGCTGCATAAGCCACACTGGAATGTTGCAGTTGGAGGGTAGCATAAAATGCTGGGGATTTTGAATTTGGTCTGTGTGCAGTCTTGGTGAGAGACGGTAGTACAGCTGTCTGTGTGCAGGCTCTCAGAGCTTTAAGCTCTGTTTTAGAGCTACTGATTAGGAAGGTGTGTGTTCACTGTAAGAGGAACACAGAAACTGGTAGTTGAAGTGGTGAAGACCACTGTTACTGGTCCAAGTGCCCCATCCCTGAGGGGATTGGAGGGAAAGGTTTGCTTGTTTTCCAGGGGCAACCCTCCTGGATCCGTCTAAGGGAAGCGGCTGCCTATTCAAGTTGTGCTGCAGCACCAAAAGCTCAGAGAAATTCCTGTGGAGGAATTGCCTCTGGGGCACCTGCAACCAAAGGGTGAGTTCACTCTGAAAGAGGGCCAACTGTTTTTTCACCGTAACAGACTGAAACTAAAGGGACTGTTACTGTGGGGTCAGGAAAAGACAGCCAAGTACCGTTGCAAAGTGGGGATTGGACTGCTTAATCAGTGAGGGGCCTAGAGCAATGGGCTATGCCATTTAAAAGTATGTTAAAGTTCAGCACAAAGGGAAAGCAAGACAAGCAGATGGAATGTGACATACATTTAGCAAGAATCTACATTGCCAAGCTTTACAGTATGCGGTGTTTATTGTCCAGAGAAATGGCCGGGTATGAATTGTGGGAGCGAGAGGTGGGAGACCCCCATCAGTAGTAACCAAATTCACCTCTACGGATTTGCTCTGAGGCACCTTTTACTTTCTCTCAGGTACTTGGCCAGTGCCTGAGGAAAGTACCCAGACGTGGGATTAAAAGGAGAATTCCCTGATAGAGCTGAGGTGCTCTTAGGTGGTTTAGAAAGCCACCAGAAAATGTTTCCATGAAGTATGGAAGGTGTCCGAGCGGCTGGCAAGGGAGCCGAACCTGGGAAATCCCTGAACAGTGTACAAGTTCGGGCTGTGTACCCAAAGCAGCGTGCAGGTCCGGGCTGTGTGCCCGGTGGGTTCAGGAGCCTGAGGGCTAAAGTGTTGAGGAAGTGTTCTTGATTCTTTTTAATCTGCATTACCACAGTGTAGCCCGGGGGTCCATCTATGCTTTTTTGTTCTGTTTGGATGAATAAAGCCACACTTTAGAACCCCACTTCTGGTATTGGACATTAGTTATTGCTTCCTGTGTTCGGAATCACTTGGGTGCCCCTGTGCAGAGTAGCCAAACCTAGCCTTTGTGCCAAGTGACCTAGTCCTCCCTGAACCCAGCCCACTTGGCATTGCTGTCAGATTCAAACGGCACACCCTTGGGCGTTACATTGGCATAATCAAGAATAAAATGTACAGAAAGAGTAAAAGTGAGTATGGGAGAGGGGTCAAAGGTCTGCAGGCACAGTGATTGACTGGTATTGCATGTGGTGTGCATTTTCAAAGTCGTAACGAAATAGTGGTGAAGTAGGCATGAGAGATGCCTTAAGGTCAGACTAGACCACAAAGTGTGACACAGTATAGATCCTGTGTCCTTTCAGGTGCAGAGCAGCAGCGTAGCACCTGCAGAGAGGGCAATAAAAATAGAGGGGAAAAAAAATACAGGTTACTCACCTGTAACAGGAGTTCTAGGAATGGTATATGTTGTTCATCACACTCATTGTCAGGTATCCTTGCCGCTTTAAATCTTGCGGAAGGTCTTCAAGCTTGCTCCTCCCACCCACCCGGGTGGTATAACTCTCGGCTCTGCCCCATGACGCCAGATCTGGCCCGCTGGAAGCTCAGGTTGTGCGTCGAAGCCAGGGAGGTCGGTGGGTGGGATGAACAACATATACCATTCCTAGAACTCCTGTTACAGGTGAGTAACCTGTATTTCTAGGGACATGGATATGTTGTTCATCCACACTCATTTGCAGACTCCTAGCAGTTCTCCGGGAGGAGGGAGGCAAGATGCACACCCCCAATACTTACTTGGGAAAGAGAGACTGGAGAACCGAGGCCCCAAAACCAGCATCCCGGCGTGACTCAAGGTCGATGTATGGGTAATGAGGTGTTTGCTGACTTCCAGGTAGCAGCCTGCAGATTTCCTGGATAGGGACGCCCTGGAAGCAGCCACCGTTGCAGCAGTATGGCGGGTAGAATGAGCTCTTATCCTCTGGGAGGCTCCATGCCCGCCAACTTATAGCAGAGATCTATGCAGGAAGTGACCCACCTGCTTATCGTCCGCTTGGCTGCAGGTCTGCCAGATGCGGCTTCAGCGTAGGTGACAAACAGCTGGCGAACCTCTCCCCGAATTTCAGCCGTGCGCTCTTTGTAATAAGCGAGCGCCCTTCTAGGGTCCAAAGTATGGAGCCTATATTCGGCCTCCAAGGTGTGATTGGGGTAGAACACCGGCAGAGTCAACACCTGGTTAAGGTGAAACTCCGACACCACCTTCGGAAGGAATTTCGGGTGGGGGCGCAGGACAACCTTGTCCCTGTGGAAGACCAGGTAAGGAGACTCGATGGAAGCGCCTGGAGCCTCCCATCCTTCTGGCTGACGTGATAGCCACCAAGAAGATGGTCTTCCACGACAGGTGAGAGAGAGCACACTTGTGCATAGGTTCGAATGGCTTGCCCATGAGCTTTGCCAGTACCAGCAGTAGATCCCACGGAGGTGGGGGTTCCCGCACTGGAGGGGAAATGTGATCAAGGCCTTTGAAAAAGCGCCAGACCACCTTCTCCTGCGCCACCGACTGCTTTCCCGCCCGCGCCCGGTAAGCAGAGATGGCTGCCAGGTGCACCCTTAGGGTCGTCGACCTAAGCCCTTGACTAGAAAGGGACCATAAATAGTCCAAGATGCTTGCCAAGGAACAGGAGGAAGGGTCCAAGCCCTTGCCTGACATCAAATGGAAAACCTTTTCCATTTGAAGGCATAGCATTTTCTGGTCGACTCTACGGGACGCCTCAACTACATTGAGGACCTCGGAAAGACCCAAGGCCTGGAACTCTAGCAGCTCAGGAACCAGGCCGCAGGTGCAGGGATTGAAGGTCCGGATGGAACACCTTCCCTGATTGACTGAGAGCAGGTCCGGCGAGCTGGAAGCTGCCATGGAGTCCTGGAGCTGAGACTGAGGAGATCTGGTACCAGAACTGGCGCCAGTCTGGGGCTATCAGAATCACCTGCGCCTTGTCCCTCCTCGCCTTGAGAAGCACCTTGTGGATCAAGGGAAATGGGGGAAAGGCGTAAAAGAGGCCCGGGGTCCACTGCCTCGAGAAGGCATCCCCCTGCAGCGAGCCCCTGCTGAGGGGGCGGGCATGGAACAGTCTCAGCTCACGGCTCTCCCTGAGGCGAACAGGTCCACCTGAGGTGTGCCCCAAAGGGAGAACAGATGCTGTACTACCTCCGGCAGGAGAGACCACTCGTGGGATGCAGCCACTATCCGGCTCAGGGCATCGGCCAGGGTGTTGGAGGCTCCTGCCACGTGAATGGCTAGGAGATCCGCCTCCAGGCTGCGCACGAGTGACCAAATGCGGAGAGCTTCCTTGCATAGAAGCATGGAGCGCGTCCCGCCCTGGCGGTTTAGATAGAACATGGTCGTGGTATTGTCCGTCTGGACTCGGACCACTTGACCCCGGAGGAACGGAGCAAAGGCGGTGAGAGCTAGGCGGACCGCTCGGAGCTCCAGCAGGTTGATGTGGCATCGGGACTCCTGCGGGGACCAGAGGCCATGAGCCCGGTGTTCCCCCAGATGGGCACCCCAACCCATCAGAGAGGCATCGGTCGATAGAGAGACCGTCGGGCGGATTAACGGATGCCCTCCTGCAAATGATCTGGAACGGTCCACCACTGGAGAGCGCTCCACATCCCTATGTCACCGACACAAGCTGGTCAAGGATCTCAGCGTTGTGACCACTGGCTGGCCAGTCCCCATTGAAGGACGATGTTCCAGCGGCCCAACGGACCACGCTGGTGCAGGCCGCCATGAGACCCAGGAGGCGAGGAAGTCCCGGCAGGCAATTGCCCAACCAGAAATGATCGGGAAGGAGGAATGAACCCCGCCCTGTCCGCCGGGAGCCGCGCCTGGCTCGGAAGAGAGTCGAGCTGCGCTCGATGAATAGAATCACCTGCTTTGGCTCGAGTTCGACTTGGCCTCGTTGATAAGGAGGCCCAGTTGAGAGCAGACCTGGAGGCCAGATCTCTGGACCACTCCGCCTCCTTCCTGGAGGGAGCTGCTATCAGCCAGTCGTCCAGGTAGGGTACACCCGGACCCTTGGCGCCAGAAGAATACTGTCACCACTGCCATGCATTTGGTGAAGACCCGGAGCTGGAGACAAGCCAAGGGCATGGCTTGAACTCGAAAAGGGATCCTTCCGCCGGAAGCGAAGGAATCTCTGGTGAGACGGACGGATAGGGACGTGAAAACGCGTCCTGCAAGTCCAGAGAGCAGAACCACACGCCGCTCCAAGGATGGTATTATCTGAGCCAGAGTGACCATCCTGAAGGTTCGAGACCTTAGGAACTTGTTTAGGTCGTGGGTTCGAGAATGGGCGCCAGCCCCAGTTCGGAACCAGGAAGTACCTGGACACAAACCCTGGGTCTGAAGGAGGGTCCGCCACCTCTCTTATCACCTCCTTCTGGAGGAGGAGAGCGATGTCGGCTCGACCAGCCGCCAGTGAGGCTGGGGACTCAAGCCCCGAGGGCGGCGGCCTGAAGGGTGGTGCCTCGCTCAATCCAGAGGCAGGCCTCTTCCCACCACCTCCAAGACCCACCTGTCCGTGGTAACAGCGGACCAGGCAGAACGGAAGTGCCGGAGCCGTCCCCCCACGGGGGGACCCAGGGGTAAGGTGACGGGAATGGGGGCGACACCCCTCAGCCCGTCACTGGGCAGGCTTGGAGGAGGGACCGGCCGAGGGACCTCCTGGGCCTTTCCTCCCTGCCTCCTGTTAGAGGAAGCCGGCGGCTTGGGTTTGGGATGCCAAGGCCGAGCCTGCTGGCCCTGACGTTGCTGGGCCGGGCGCGCCGGGGGCACAGAAGGACGAAAGGGCTTAGGCTGTGGTTTGCGGCCTTTGTCCTTCTGAGCGGAAGAGACCGAGTCCAAGGCAGCATTGGACTTCTCGATCCTCTGCAGGTGACCTTCCACCCCAGGGCCGAAGAGGTCAGTCCCCAAAAAGGGAACATCCGCCAACTTGTGCTGGGTATCCGAGTAAAGGTGGATATCCTCAGCCAAGCCACGCCGACGATAGCCACTGCGGCCGCCACCGATCTGGCACAGTCCGCTATATCCAAAGCAGTCTGGAGCTGCTGTTTGGCCACTGCCCTGCCCTGGTCCCGCACCTGCTTAACCGTAGTCTGCAGATCGTGGGAAGATGAGGGATGACCTCATCCAGGGAGCCCAACAGGGCATGAGAAAAATGTGCCATGAGGACGGCCGAACTGGCCTGACGAAGGCCGAGAGAGACGAGCGAGACTTTTCACCCCGACGAGTCCAATTTCTTGACTCCTTGTCAGGAGGTTTGTCCACATCCCTGGTGTTGCCGGGCGCCGAAAACGCTGTCGGTAACCAACCCCTCAGCAGAGGGGTGTCCAAAACCGGACAAGGAACCGTAGGGACCGTGATACTCCTGGCCATCCTGGCCAAGGTGCAGGGCAGGCAGGGCGCTGCCAAAGCTCCAGTGCCGGACCCACTATGGCCTCGGCTGCTGGAAAGGCCTCCGCCGGAGAATCCCCGGTCCAGAATCTCCGTGAGGGATACCTGGCCCATTGGAACGGGTTCGAGCTCCATCCCGTGGACTCGAGATGAGCCGAAGCAGTCCTAGGAAGGACGACGGGCTATCGTCCATTGACTGACCTCTCCTGAAGACTCCAAGTCCAGTCGCTGGAGAAAAAGGAGGAATCCTCGGACTCAGAAGAGTCCTCGAAGACTGCCCTCTGGCCTGAGCCACCCTTCACCTGCCGAGGTCGGTCGGGAGTGAGGTAACTGACAGCCGATGGGGTAGACCCTTAGCCGACCGAGTCCTTGGTCGGAGCCCCAATTGGTGGCTGTGGAGGCGAGGTTCCACCGGAATCGGTGGAGCAGCTGGTTTGGCCGAACAACCGCCTGGGTATAGGCCTCGGATAAGTCGAGGTTGTGTCGGCCGCCCGGTGACAGCCACCTAATGGCGGGAAGGCGTCCGCTTACTCCCGCCAGGAGAAACTGTTGCAACATAAGGTCCGTGCCGTCACGACGAATTACGCGAAGCTCCCTCATCCGAGGAGGAGGACGAGGACGGCGGCGACCTTGCTTACTGCGTGTGCCGCCGAGCCCGAGACCGCCTATGACGGTGGGATCGGCTGGACAGCGAAGAGGACCGACTGAGAGTCCGGAATTTCCGGATGCGGCGGGAGGTGTCGGCCGGAACCGGCGCTCCCTTCGGCTCGGATGGTCCATCCGAGGGCTCCGGAACCGGAGGCACAGGCGAGCCCACGGGATCCTCAACTCCTCCCGGGGGAACCGGGGAGAGGGGAATCTCGGCTGCTAAAGGCGACAGCCCGTCCAACGGGTCGAGAAAATCTCGACCGTCGGTGGAGTCTCGGTCAACTGACCTGGCAGGGGACACCGTGAGGCCAGTGGCGCAGCCGAGCGGTCGCGATCGGCCGACGGTTGATCACTCGGGGAGAGGGACCTTTCCCGCTCCCAAGAGCGTCGACGGAGGGACTTACCCCTGTCCTTCTTTTTGGACCGAGAATAAGGTCCAGCAGACGCAGGCCCTTCTCCTTAGTGGAGAGGGACAGACAAAGCTCCTTAAAAGAAGCCGTGTAGGAAGAACCCAGAGAGAGCGGGATAAATGCCGCGGCCGAGGAAGATACGGCCCGCGCCGCCTCCTCTTCGAGGGCGATCATCCGCTCGAGCTGATCCGCCGAGCCCGCCGCCGCGGACACCGCCAACCAGGCCTCCTTGGACTTCACCGGAGGGAAACGCTCCTCGGGACGGCCCAGTTGCAATCGGGCAGCACGGTCTTCGAGGACGTAGGCCGAGAAAGATGAGCACAGGTCGCAAGCCTGCGGGTCGTGCTCAAGGCCTAACAGTAGACACACGTGGAGTGTGGATCCATCGAGACATCTTCTGCCGCATGGGCATCTCCGAAACCGAGAGTCGATTTGTCCAGCGGCAGTGAGGGATCGAAGACTGAAGTCTTTTTCGCAAATTTATTTTTAAATCACAAACGGAGAAATAGGAACTAGTCTCAAACGCAGATGCTTAGGAGGGAACCTGAGCTCCAAGCCGTAAGGAAGATCTGGCGCCATGGGGCGGAGCCGAAAGTTATACCACCTGGGTGGGTGGGAGGAGCAAGCTTGAAGACCTTCCGGCAAGATTTAAAGCGGCAAGGATACCTGCCAATGAGTGTGGATGAACAACATATCCATGTCCCTAGAAATGATGCTCTGTTTCCTGATGTATTTTTAAATAAGTAGTCGCCTCATATGGATGCAGGTACATCCACTGAATGTATATCCACCTGAGCCAGACCATGATCACAGCACAAACACAGAATTGATTTGGGTCACAGTGCAGTGCAATGTATACAGTATACTATTTAATATTCTTTTGGATAATAATGAGAATCCTTGTAATGGACCTAGTGCAACTTCAGGGCGAGGGTTAATTCAGAACAGACCACAGCGAGACAGTTTAAACTAACTGGTTAAGTGGCATGCATGTTTCAGGGTGTATGCTGTGGGTGCACTCGGATACTCACTGGTACAGGACTGAATATATGATCTCACCATGCCATCCATGTCTTGTGCCATGCCAGTGATGGGCTTCTACCACCTGTCTGAAACTTCATGTTCGCGCTGTCCCTACCCTGTATCACCAGTGGGTAGTCAAGTAGCAGAGGAATAGTGCCACCTGCGGGCAGTCGTGCAGCAGAGGAATAGTGCCACCTGTGGGCAGTCGTGCAGCAGAGGAATAGTGCCACCTGTGGGCAGTCGTGCAGCAGAGGAATAGTGCCACCTGTGGGCAGTCGTGCAGCAGAGGAATAGTGCCACTAGTGGGCAGTCGTGCAGCAGAGGAATACGCACACTCTGCATGGCAGAGGCAGAGGTTCAGCAGTAGCTCTGCAGGTGACATCCTGGTAGTTGGACTAGAATCCAGGCCATCGACATAATGAGCAGCATATTTTACCTCTAGGCGATTGAGGCAGCCATTACCTTCATAAGTCTCTGGGTGGAAACAATTGGTGACTGCAGTGACCTCACTGAAATGCTGTAGGTGTTCTGAAACCAGGAAAGAGACCGCAACTAAGACATTAACAGTGTGCTTCTCCCTGTAGTTTGGGCAGGATTGAGGGAATCTAGCTGGTGTTTATGACTGTGTAATTGAATTTGAGGTATTTTCCTAACTGTCTTTTCAGGTGCTTCTCCACTTAATTGGGCAGGATTGAGGGATTCCAGCTGATAAGTCTGACTGTGTTTATAATTGGCTGTGTCTGGACCATGGTGAGTGGGTAGGCGCCACTACAGAGAACTTCTTGACTGATTGTTTTGGACATAGCCTGTGGTGTAGTCCCACCCTCCACTGTGGTGTAGTGACACCTCCCACCCACCATGCTGCAACCCACCCACCCCAGGGCTCCACTCTAAATTTATAGAATGGGTCCCATAGGGCCTTGCAACATCCTGCATCCATACAGGAAGTAGCGAAGAAAGAAATCATAACAAAAAACGAAAAGAAACAAATACTTGGGAGATAAATACCCATCTTAAGCAGGCAGTAGATGAAGGAAACAGACATGATGGGAGTGGTGCAGTGTTTGTGGAGCAGCTCTCTTCAGGGAGAAATACAACAAAGGCAGAAGGTGGGGTGTGGCTATTTTAGTCTTCCACAATACAGTATTTGAGGGAATGGATACAAAGAAAGATAAAGCAGGTCGATATATGGGTTTAAAGGGGCGGTACAATGGGGCAGTAATAACAATGCTATCAATCTATGCTCCCCCTTGCTCAGAATTCTCCCTTTATCAGCAGATTTTTATGGAGGTATCTACTTGGGCAGAATGTAATTTGATTATTGGGGGGGGGAGGGGACTTAAATCTTAGGCTTAATTCAGCTATGGACGCTTCCACACAGATTTCTAGAAAAGAGAATAGGGTTGCTAAGAAAGTGAGTAAAATGATCAGTGAAATGGGGTTAACAGATGCCTGGAGGCATCTACATAAAGGAACTAAGCAATACACCTTCTCCCAAGCACACCAGACCTACTCAAGTCTGGATTACTTTTTAATCTCCAAGGATCTCATAGGGTATGCACAGATTCCTGGATGGGATCTATAGCCATTTCAGATCACTCACCAATATATATTAAGTTGGTTTTAGGACCCACCAGACATGCGACCTTTGGAGATTGAATATATCCTTAATTCAAGGGAAGAAAATAAAAAGATAATAAGGAGACCATGGAACAAGCGATTAAGGAAAATGAGGCAAGAAATTTCTCCCGGAATATTGTAGGACACAAAGGCTATAGTTAGGGGTAGCCACTGCACTAATATCCGATTGGGCATCTTACATCGGTATAAACACTGCCTCCCCGGAGCTCTTTGACTTCATGATCACCTCCTCTATCCTGTCCCTAGTGGACTATGGACTGCGGTGTATGGTGCTGCTGATCAGACCGCACTCCATAAAATTGCTTTTCTCTGAATAAGGCCTGCAGGTTAATTACTGGAGCACCTAGGATGACACACACCTGTCTACTGTATGCTAAAGCTGGTACTTGATCTCGACAGGCGCCTCAAATATCTTACCTGTACCCTTACAAAAGACCCTCCTTGGGCTTTCCCCACCAGGATTGACCACCACCATACGCCACTCTGTCCCACTAGTTCATATCGGACCTCTGGGAAAACCTCCTCTTGTTATCCCTAGAGCTAGGACCTCTCATGGCCAAAGAGCTTCAGCTTTAGGCCCTCTGTTCAACACACTGCCCCTCCATCTCCGAAGCTCCAACTATATGTGGCTTCAAAACTTCCTTAAGTAACCACCTTATTAACACCGATGCTGTAACTGCCGCTAGTCAAAGCCGTGACTCAATACTTATGACAAAGCTTATTACTAAGCTGCTAAGGACAACATAACTCTGGTATTGTTTGCATCCATCCTACCTGTACCAGCTTGTTTGTATCTATGTCTTAATTTACTGTTATACCTATGTGTTGTACTGCTATACTGTGTATTTTGGTTGTCTTACTGTGACAAAGTACCTTTGTAAATGAGCCTATGGCTCAAAGGTTTTCCAAACTGCTGTTTAAATAAAATAAAATAAAAATTAAAAAAGATGATAGAATTAGAATCCAGACAGAAAAAAAAGACCAAATGGCTAAACCTCTAGGAACAGATTACGGCACTAGAACAACAAAAATTAGATGGGACGGGGTAGTCAACTTGCAAAATTAAAGAATGAAATGTTAAAGTTAATTATCAAGTGGAGCAAAGGTTGCTATACCTTTACCAGTGGTACTATGATGGGGGTCCTAGGACCCTAAAACTGTCAGCTTTTAGGCTGCGGCAGAATAGAGTAAGAGCAACTATTCCGAAGATTAGGGATCCACAAAATAAAACCTGGCAATATACTGTAGAAGGGATAGCTGACACCTTTATGAAATTTTATGAACACTTGTACAGAGAGGAAAGGGTACCCGCACAAGACAAAATAGAAGAATTTTGGTCACCACTGGGATTACCCAAATTGACTGAACAAAAAGCAACTATAATAGTGCCTTTTACTGTGATTGAGATCCTCACTGAAATAAAGTGTCTCAGGGCTGGGAAGTGTCTGGGTACGGATGGCTTACCCAACGAGTTTTTAAAAAAAAATTTAGAGACCTTATCTCCTCTATATTAGAGTATATAATCAGATTTGGCAAAAGGAGGGCGTCATCGCCCCATCTTGGGAGCAGGCAGTTGTTTCCATGATTCCAAAGCCAGCCAGGGACCCTACAATATGCTCAGCATATTGGCCAGTATCTATACTATACACCGATTACAAGATACTAACTGGTATATTGACCAGGAGATTGGAGCAAATATTACCTGCTCTGATAAACCTAGATCAAACTGGATTCGTTCCACGCAAACGGTTGATAACATCAGAAGATCGGTTAATGTAGTAGAACATCTTCAGAGGAATTATAAGACTGTATATATAATGACTTTGGATGCAGGAAAAGCTTTTGACCGGGTTTCGTGGTCTTTTCTCCATGGCTCCCTGGCTTGCTTTGGGTTCCCACCTCTGTTTTTGGAGACAAATTTTAAATTGTATGAATCTCCAAAGGCATATATCAGAGCAAATGGACATCTCCCAATCATTTAATTTATACAAGGGGACAAGGCAGTGCTGCCCTTTGTCCCCTTTATTATTTGTGTTGTAAATAGAGCCCCTGGCTCAGAGCATTAGGCAGAATACAAAAATAAAGGGGGTGACTGTAGGAGACCAACATCATAAAATAGCTCTTTATGCAGACGATGTGTTACTTTATTTGATTGACCCGAAACGACCCTGTATGAGGTGTTCTCCCAGATAAAAAAGAAAATATATATATTTTTCTGACTATACCCTTAATTAGTCTAAGACAGAGGTGTTGATAGGAGCCCAACCATCTCGGGAAACCATAAAAGATACCCTATGACATGGAGTACTAGCACCATTAGTGTGAAGTTGGGACCCAAGGCCCCAACATTTTATCATAATTACCTCCCCATTGCTCCATCAGATAAAACTGGACATACAAAGGTGGTCTCTGACTCCTCTTCCATTATATTCCAGAATCCAAACAACAAAATTTGTTTTTCCTCAGTTTTTATATTTGAGTGTTCCATGGATAGTTCCTCAAAAGAAGCTGGACCTCTGTCAGAAGATGATCATGACCTTTATCTGGTCCAAAAAAATGCAGAGAGTTTCAAAACAGATGCTTTTCCTCCCTAAAAAGGAGGGAGGTAGAGCCTGCCCAAATTTAACTGGCTAGCAGCCCAAATGAAAATGTCACTCTTACGGATGCACTCAAAATTACAAAGCACACTGGAGTCGGATAGAACTGCATCAATATAGCAAACAACTGCAGGCGATCATGTTCCACTTTAGAGGTCCCCCCCGGATCTACCATCTAACTTCACAACTGTTTCCAGCACTTTACAGGGATGGTTAAGGGGAATACGAAGAGGTTTTACAGCAAACACCTTCTGGAAATGCACCTGGTGGTGTCAGGCTAGGGCCTTTATACCAGCACAGCAATACTATTGGTACCAGAAGCAAGTGAATAAAGGCTTTGTGGCCCCATGGCAGATCATACATGGAAAAACCATAACTCGTTTTGAAATGGCAAAACTTAAATATGGATGGTCCAGTGCTGATATTTCATACTACTACTACTACTACCACCAAATTAGGGACTACATAAATGACTGGCTTAGACAGGAAGCTGCCTTCATCGATCTTTGGCCCTTCCCAGAGGTGTTTGAGATGATCTGGGGCTCAACCCATGAGAAAGGAGCAATTACTATGCTGTAAAAGAACCTAGTTATGGACAGGGGACATAATACACAGATGATACAAAGAAACTGGCAACTAGAATTAGGGATTTCTTTGCACACAAAGCAGTGGGGGAAAAAGCTTTATGGGAAGCTGGAAGGTCACCTCATCATCAAACTGGCAGGAATATGCCTGGAAGGTGCAAATTAGATATTTCCTCACCCCGGACAGATTGGGAAGGATGGGTCTGCTGAGTAGTCCTTCCTGCTAGCAAGGGTGTGGAGAAAAGAGGCTCCTCATGCTCATATTTTTTGGCAATGCCCCAGGCTGTTTAATTATTGGAACCAGATTAAGCAACATCTAGTGGCATCATTTAGTATCCAAAACAACATGGGCCCAGAGCAAAATATCTGGGTATTTTCCTAGATGTAATTAAAGAAAAGAAGGTAAATATTTATACGGCCGCCTAACCATAGCAGCTATAAAAGCCATAACAATAAATTGGCTGTGCAAGCCCTCCAGAACTGACACATTGGTTAAACATAATAGAATGTATATAAAATATGGAAAGTCACCTTTTGGTGAATCAAAGAAGATTATAGGAACAGATGGAATAAATGGGACCTGTATAAGGATGTGTTGCAGGCACCCCATCCTTTCACCAGTGGATAGGCTAAATCAATCAGTAGCATAGATATAGGATGTATGGATTTATCAACTTTCGCTTTAAATGCCATTAAACCTTTTACTTTTTATAAATGTTTCTGTATGGGTAACTAAGTGTTTAATTGATAGTTTGGGATATATAATCAAATAGTTCTGATTATAAAGCAGTGTGTAATGTGTGGCTTTGTTTCTTATAAATAACTATGTTCAGATAATGAAGTATTTTGAGAATGATAGATTGATGTATAACATGAAGTCTCAATAATCAAGAATAAAACAAGTTCAACTCACTCCCTGCAGCCATTTCCAACACTGCCAAAATTGCCCCCTTCAAAGCTGCCTTACAAGACCTGCTGTTCAACACCTGTTGCTGCACCTGTCACTAAAGATACTCTTCTGTTTCCTCTTGCACTATTGACTTGGCCCACTGGGCTGAGCACCACCCACCCCACCCCCAAGCCCCTCTCTGCCAGTACCTGCTGGTACCACTTGAAATGTTTATCTACATGTGTTCAAGCAATTGTATGTAATATGCATCTCTGTTCATGCAACCTATGTAATATTATGTTGACTCTATGTTATGTTCATCCACACTCTCTGGCATGTCCCCTTCCCCTTTAAATTTTGCTGGAAGTCTTCAAGCTGGCTCCTCTCACCCACCCGGGTGGTATATACCTTGGCTCTGCCCCATGACACCAGATCTTCCTTTCCGCTGGAAGATTCGGGTTCCCTCGTGCTACATTTCAAGTACCGTAGGCCTGGGGTCTAATAAACGATTTTCGCCGCATTTGCTTTCTTTAAAACTTGTAAGAGTTCATGAATCTGATCTGAGCGCATCGAGCATGGAGGACAAGTTGTCCCCTGGTTTTCGCTGGTGTCCTTGCGGACAAAAAATGTCTCGCACTGATCCTCACCTCTCTTGCGTTTATTGCTTGGGTGTCGTGCATGACACCACTGCTTGCACTATCTGTCTGGCCTTCCATCCCAATCCTGGATGATCGCAAGGCACACTCCACAGCTAGGCAGATGGAGCTTCGCAGTCCACCAATGAAATCGAAGGAGGCCAGGTGGGTGGTATCCGCGGCCACAGGATCACTGAGCAGCTCTAACAGATGGCGGCTTCGAGAGGAAGCTGCCCAAGCTTCGGCCAGCCAAAGCTTTTTTGTGCCACTCAACCTGGGCTCCACCTTTACTGGGTCCTTTCGGGAGTTGTGCCACTCTCTCCCTACCAAGGGTGAGGCGCCCTCGGGCTCGCACTCCTCCTGCCCCAAGAAAAGGGACAAGGACCCCAAATCATCTTCTTCTGGCCAAAGAAGACGTTCCTGGGACCGAGAGTGGTCCAATTCACAGGACCGGGCGGTGTCAGTCGAGATTGCTTCCTCGGCCTCCGCCTTCTCGGACCTTCCATCAGGCCAAGGCACAGAGGCCGAGGATATGGCAGAACCAGCCGAGATTTCTCTTGACCCGATCGAGCTGTTGTCACCGACCCTACTCGACAACTCGTTGGAAAGGACTCTCATCCTTTTTTTCCCCGACGAGGAGACCCGTCCTGAGGGCATCCTGATCGAGGGACAGGAGCCGGATCCTCGGTTTTCTCAGAATCTGGTCTCTCCCGATGGACAGAGCTGACACTGTCTGTCTCGATCAAGGAGTAGGACCCTGTCAGTAGAGGAACCGAAAGAGGGTCATAAACAATTCCGGAAGAGGTGCTGCCGCCGTTCTTCATTATCCTCTGACGAGGAGAGACTTAGACGGAAGCTCCATCAACGTTATGAGGACCTCATGTGGCAACAGCTAATTCTGACTGGTCAGAAACCGGCTACTCCGGCCATTACTTGGCCCCAGCCTCTTTGGCCGACACAGACTCCTCCGGTACTGAGGACTCTGGTTCTCCCTCCGGCAGGACCAGCACGCATTCCTACTCGGCCTGTTCCAGTCCCCCCACCAATTCTGGTGAAACCACTGCCTGAGCAGCCTCAGGGAGGGGCTCCCTCAAAGGAAAATCGGACAGATACGGGCTTGCCCCATTGTCTGTCCATCACTGTAGTTCCTGATTGCTCTGGGCGCATTGAAGAGGATGTAGGCGGGAGACCCCTGTATCCTGACTCCTCAGACTCTACCACTGATCTTCACTCACACACCCTGATGAGTTGTAAGTGACAGGCCTGGAGGAAGGTCCTTCTTCCTTCTAAGGCATCCTTCGACTCATTTTTGAGTCCATGGATATGCCATTGCAGCCTAGCCAAATGAAGGCAGAATATTCTCTCACTGATATCCTTAAGAGGGGGGATACCCCAACGGATGTCTTCCAAGTGGCTGAAGCCATTGTTGGCTCAGCCCTTGAGCTATGGCAGCGCCCTGCTTCCTGCCGGCTCTGTCTGCCTGCATGGCTCGCAAGTACACTGTACCCATGGGGTCCTTGGCGGGCTTCACTGAGCATCCCTCGGCCGAAAGCCTTGTGACTGCTTCAGTGTTTCAGCGCATGGGTAGCTCAGCAGATACTGACCGCCCTCCGGACAAAGAGTCCAAAAATTGGACCATTCTGCCTGGAAGGTATATGCGGCCTCATCTTTGGGCCTTCGTCAGCCAGCTCAGCTGTAATCATGGCACACTTCTCTCATGCCGTCTTGGGGTCACTAGATGAAGTCCTCCCTCATCTCCCAGCGGACATGCAGACCACAGTTAAGCAGGTCCATGACCAGGGCCATGCTGTTCTTGAAACAGCAGCTCTAGATAGCCCTGGACATTGGAATTCTGTGCGCACCTTAGCCACAGTGGCCACTCGCCGCAGGGCATGGCTGAGATTATCCTCTTTTTCCTGCAGATACTCAGCATAAGTTAGCTGACGTGCCCTTCCTTGGCACCGACCTCTTTGGTACTGGAGTGGCAGGTCACCTCCAGCGCATAGAGCAGTCCAGTGCCACCTTGGATGCTAACTCTGCAAAAGGTTCTTCGGGCAAGAACCAGCAGAAGCTCAAGAAGCCCTTTCGGCACTCTTCCCCTGTGGTTAGACGGCCCTCCTATCAGGGAGGTCAGCAGCATCAGCAGGCTCAAGCTTGGCGCCCTAGGCCCAAGCAGGGTCACCAACAGCCCCACAAAGAAGGCCGAGGTGCTGGTCCAGGAGCCTCCTCGTCCTCCAAGCCTGTGCAGTGACAGGTTGGAGGTGGCCAACCCATCTCCCATCACGCCAGTTCTGGGCCCTCTTGTGGGGGGGCCAGCTCCGCCACTTTATTTCTGCCTAGTCCGGTATCACCTCGGACGGGTGGGTCCTGGAAGTGGTCGGTCGGGGACTGCCTCGAGTTCGAGCAGTACTCTCCTTGCTGAGCCCGTGCCCCACAGGAGGAAAGGATCTCAGTTGGCGCTCAGTTGGTCCTTCGGGATGACATTGCTCAGCTTCTCCGCAAGGAGGCGGTAGCTGCAGTGCCGGATCCTCCTGTGGACCCAGGCTTCGTGTCCAGGTATTTCCTGGTGCCCAAGTGGACGGGGGGTTGGCGCCCCATCCTAGATCTCCATGACCTGAATCAGTATCTCAGGCCTCGCACCTTCCGGATGGTAACTCTGAACCAGATCATACCATCTCTGGAGTGAAACATGTGGTTCTGTTCACTGGATCTACAGGACACATTCTTTCACATCTAAATTCGTTTGTCCCACCAGCGGTTCCTCCACTTCAGGGTCAAAGGGACCCTGTACGAGTTCAGAGCCGTGCTGTTCGGCCTGTCATTGGCCCCTCGGGTCTTCACCATATGCGTTGCAGTGGTGGCAGCCCATCTACAGCGTCAAGGGGTTTGCATATTCACCTCAATGATTGGCTCCTGGAAGTTCTTCCCTGCAGGAGGTGGAGAGGTCCGGGACCTGGCCACCCGAACCTGTTCCCGATTAGGCCTTCTGATCAACTAGGCCAAGTCAGAACTCTTGCCCTCTCTGGTGATGGGCTTTATCGGGGCAGAGCTCAACTCTTGTCAAGCCAGAGCTCGGCTTCCGGTGGACAGGGCGGTGGTTTTTTCCGCCTTTGCCCAATCATTTCTGGTTGGGCGCTTGCGTCGTGCCCGGGACTTCCTGCACCTTCTGGGTTACATGGCGGCGTGCACCTCAGTGGTCTGTTGGGCCAGGTTGCACATGCGTCCCTTTCAGTGGGAGCTGGCCACTGAGTGGACTCGGCATCAGGGTCTTTTCGACCAGCTGGTCACTGTCACCCAGAAGATGTAGGATGCTCTCCAATAGTGGACTGTCCCAAGTCATCTGCAGGAAGGGATTCCATTTGTCTGCCCAGAGCCAACTGTTGTCCTTATGACCGATGCCTCACTCATGGGCTGGGGAGCCCACATGGTGGACCACAGAGCCCACGGGTTCTGGACCCCCAAGGTGTCCTGTTGCCACAACAACCCGTTGGAGCTCAGAGCAGTCAGACTGGCACTGTCAGCTTTCGCTCCTCAGCTCCAGGGTCAAGTGGTTCAAGCCCAGATGGACAATACCACAACCATGTACAGGGTTTTATTTAACTCTTAAAATTGATTAGCATTTTGCTCATAAAAGTTTTAAAACATTGTGAAAATGCACAGCACTTGCCTCACTCTGTTTAACAAACATAGCACTTCTGAAAACCTATATAAATGCTTTCTGTACAGTTAGTATTATCCCAAGAAAAAACTGCTAATCAATTATTTAAAACCCTGATGTACTACCTCAGCAAACAGGCGGCATGCACTCCTGTCTGCTATGCAAAGAGGCGCTGTGGATCTGGACCTTCATCAGCCGGTTGGGTGGATCTCCTTGCCATCCATGTGGCAGGAGTCTCAAACCAACTGGCGGATGCTCTCAACCGCATAGGCCAGATATCCCACTAGTGGTCTCTTTATCCAGAGGTAGCTTACAGTCTGTTCTCCCGTTGGGGCAGTCTGTTGGTGGACCTGTTTTCCTCCAGGGAAACACCAAGCTGAGGCTGTACCATGCCTGCCCCCCTCAGCAGGGCTCGCTGCAGGGGGATGCCTTCTTGAGGCCGTGGACCCCAGGCCTCCTCTACGCCTTCCCTCCATTTCCCTTGATCCACAAGGTGCTTCTCAAGGTGAGGAGGGACAAGGCGAAGGTGATCCTGGTAGCCCCAGATTGGCCCCGCCAGTTCTTGTATCCAGATCTCCTCCGCCTTAGCTGCAGGGCCCTGGAGCGGCTTTGTACATGCCCGGACCTGATGTCATTGAACCAGGGGAAGGTATTCCACCCAGACCTTCAGTCCCTGCACCTCACAGCCTGGTTCCTGAGCGGCTAGAGTTTCAGGCTTTGGGTCTTTCCGAGGATGTCTGCACCATGGTGGAGGCATCTTGTAAGGAATTGACCAGGAAATGTTATGCCTTCAAATGGAAAGGTTTTCAATTTGGTGTCAGGGTAAGAGTCTGGACCCCTTATCCTGCTCTGTGGCTAACATTTTAGACTACCTTTGGTCCCTTTTCAAAGGGGGTCTTCAGTCATCGACCCTTAGGGTGCACCTGGCAGCCATATCTGCCTACTGGGCGCGGGCCGGTCAGTCGACATTGGCACAGAAGACAGTGGTCGGGTGCTTTTTCAAAGGCCTGGATCACATATCCCTTCCAGTGTGTGAACCTCCACCTCCGTGGGATCTTCTGCTGGTTTTGGCAAAGCTCGTGGGCAGGCCATTCGAACCCATGTACAAGTGTGAGCTTTCACAGTGGTCGTGGAAGACTGCCTTCCTGGTGGCTATCACGTCAGCCAGAAAGACAGGGGAGCTCCAGGCGCGCTCGGTGGACTCCCTTATCTGGTCTTTCACAGGACAAAGTTGTCCTGTACCCCTGCCAGAAATTTTTCCGAAGGTGGTGTCAGTTTCACCTTAACCAGGTGTTGACTCTGCCAGTATATTACACTAACTACACCTCGGATGGCGAGTACAGGCTCCATACCTTGGACCTAGAAGTGCGCCTCCTACTACAAGGAGAGGACAGCAGAAATCGGGAGAGGTTTGCCAGCTGTTTGTCACCCACGCTGAAGCTGCATCTGGCAGACCTGCAGCCAAACTGACTATTGCAAGATGGATTACATCATGTATAGGTCTGTGCTATGAGTTGCGGGCAAGGAGCCTCCGAAGGGGATAAGAGCTCATTCTACCCGCCATACGGCTGCATCGGTGGCTGCTTCCAGGGACATCCCTATCCAGGAAATCTGTCTGGCTGCTACCTGGAAGTCAGCAAACACCTTCATTACCCATTACCACATCAACCTTGAGTCACGAAGGGATGCTGGTTTTGGGGCCTCTGTTCTCCAATCTGTTTCCTAAGTAGGGGGTGTGCGCCTTGCCTCCTTCCCTCCTCCTGGAGAACTGCTAGGAGTCTGCCAGTGTGTGGATGAGCAACATATCTGCGCTCCTAGAAGAACATGTTACTCACCTGTAACAGTAGTTCTAGGAGTGGTATATGTTCATCCACACGCACCCACCTGACCTCCCCAGCTGTAGGCGCACCACCTTGCTTCCAGCGGGCTAAGATGTGGCATCATGGGGGGGAGCCGAGGTATATACCACTCGGGTGGGTGGGAGGAGCCAGCTTGAAGACTTCGGGCAAGATTTAAAGGAAGGGACATGCCAGTGTGTGGATGAACAACACATACCACTCGAACTACTGTTACAGGTGAGTAACCTATTTTAGTCTGTCTTGACTGTAAACTGTTAACCATGTGTGTCCTCTCTATGATAAGGTACCTTTGTAAATGAGCCGCTGGCTCAAAGGTTATAAACCGATGATCAAATAAATAAAACAAAAAGATAGTGGCCAAAGGGTAAAGAAGGAGGAAACCACTGTGGTTCTTAAAAGGTGGGGACAAAGTCTGAGCTAATAGGCTGAGTTTCAGGAAATACAAGTGGAGCCAAAGGGAGGAAGATAGGGAGGTGTACCTTGAATGTCTAGGAAACAGGGAAGGCTGTTAGAAGGGCAAAGGTGCAGACAGAAGAGGGTTTAGCATGGTCTGTAAACAAAGGGGATATGGCATTTTATAGGTACATCAGTGAAAGAAGAAGAAAAACCGGGGTGAGGCTCAAAGGGGAGAAGGGAGAGTGTAAGGAGGGGGATCTGGACAAGGCAGAAATACTGAACAAAATACTTCTGCTCATTATTTACTAAGGAGGGGAAGGGTCAAGGACCGCAGTTGGGTTGCAGAGGCAGTTGGGGGAGTGAACACCAATCTATTCACAGTGGAGAGTTCTGGAAGAACTCACAAAGCTGAAGGTGGATAAGGCCATGGGGCCAGATGGCGTCCACCCAAGAATATTAAGGGAGCTCTGAAGGGAACTAGCAGTGCCTTTTGTGGCCCTGTTCAGAGTCACTCAACATGGGTGTGGTTCCAGAGGACTGGAGGAGGGCACGTGTAGTCCCATCGCACAAAAGTGGCGGCAGGGAGGAGGTGGGGAACTACAGGCCAGTCAGCCTCACGTCAGTGGGAAAGATCGTGGAGACACTGCTGAAAGAAAGGATAGTGGCACATCTGGAATCCAGTGGTGCTTAGGATCTGAGGCAACATGGATTCACAGCAGGAAGGTAATGTCAGATTAATACATTTTTTTGATTGGGTGACTAAGGAAGTAAATCAGGGAGGCATGGTAATCGCCTACCTAGACTTCAGCAAAGCCTTCACCACTGTCCCACATTAGAAGGCTGATTAACAAGATGGGTAGTCTGGGCATGGGAGACAAGGTGGTGAACTGGGCTAGGAATTGGTTAACACAGGAGACAGAGGATGGTGGCAAATGGGGTACAATCTCGGGAGAGGGTGATGACCAGCGAGGTACCACAGGGATTAGTACTAGGACCCGTCCTTTTTAAATGTCTTAATTAGTGAAATTGCAGAGGGGCTGCAAGGAAAGGTCTACCCCGTAGACCCTACAGTTTCTTTCCTTACCAAAGGTTCTGGCAAGTTCAGATGTTCGATCTGGCTCATAAAGAAAACAAAACATCAGGGGCATCGAAGAAAATGGCTCTGGGGCTTTCATTGGCCCAAAGTGGATGGAGTAGCAAGTGTCACATTTAGCATGGCAAAGTTTTTCTCCTGTATAGAATTCCCCTCCTACCCTAGTTGGTTCCCACAGTTTTCACATTTAATCTTGGAGTGACTGTCATTATGCAGTCACCGCATTAGTTTCACTACTAAACTCTCTGCAGGAGTATCTAGGATTGCACCACATCCCACCAGCCTGGTGTGGGAGTAGAGATCATGACTTCACATTGCACCCCATATAGTACAGCGGTGCAGTCAGGTCAGTCAGTGGGAAAGATATTCCACACCCACTATTAGTATGCATTTATATAGTAAGATAGTACTGTGATGAGGGAAAGGACTGAGAATCCATATGTTCTGCCCATGCTACTGCACAGCAGTGACTATACCAACTTGAGTACAGACATGCATCTAAGTTACTTTTATTTTACCCCTGACTCGTGCTGTGCAACCCTGAGTGCCATTCGTTATATTTGTGAATGTATTAAGGCAGTCGGATATCATTTTTATCTTACAAAGTACCTGCAAAAGCAAGGAAGATTAGCAATGGTGATGGCATGGAGAATTACCGAAATGTGTAGTACTGCAGATGTCTCTCAAAAGCTTGGGGGCGGGTGGGTGAGTGAGAACCTTTTGATAGTGGTTTGCATTAATGAAGAATGAGACTGCTTCAACCAAGTGATTTTTGCATTGATATGGATCCATACTGTGAGTGCAGATATGTTGCTGTTACAGGTGTATTTGAGTGGGATTCATTTTAATGTGGTGGATCACAACTGTAATACTAGGTAAGTATGACTTTATTGCGAGAAGGGGTTGAGTTGAGTACAGTATACCCTGGCCTGTTGCTGCATAATCTGGCGTGCCAGGTACTAGTATCATTCCTGCAGTCATCTTCCCTTGCTACCTGCACTGGCAGGGTGGAATAACATTTGGGAGACCTTCCAATGTCTCCCCATATATACAACTGTTATTTTTATTTATTATGCCGCCTGCTGCGATGCTCCCAGTGTGGGCATCCAGCGCTGGCTCTGCCCACCGGAGATCTGGGTGGCTCTAACCACAGCCAGGAGGGTCCAGGACGGCTGTCTTGCCATCCTGCTGGAGGGCCCCTATGCCTCTCACAGCCAGGACAGCCCAGGACCTCCCAGTGGGACCCTCCTCACAAGTCCTCCGGCAGCACAAAGTGCGGCTATCAGGCTTCACAGGTCACGCCCAGCTGATTTCATCCTTAGTTAATCCCTAGAATGTGGACATGCAGTGACTCCTAGGCACTGTGCGCTGGACGTCCACCACATTCCCCCGTGTTTGCACAGTCACCAGTAGTACCTCCGGATGTCCCCAGAGGTCACTACAGTGCGGTGGATGTTCTCCAACCCACCCCAGGACTAGAAGAGCAGTCTGTGGATGCTCAGTCCTCGTCCTCCCACTGCCAACCCCCGGTGATCCAGGCTTGTTCACAAACCCTGGTCGCCGGTGTGGCGCAAGGTGTGGCGTCCAGCGCCTCAACCCTCAGTGTCACCAGGCCGGCCCTGATGCACACTGTTAACCATTCTACCAGGCATGATGCCAGTATTATAGCCAGTGCACTCTATTCCACACCACTGATGTCTGACTGGTGTCCTCGGTCTACCTTTGAAAATAAATTAAGTCTCTTCCTTTTTAAACCAGCATTCCCTGGTCAGCTAGCTATTTAGTATAATTGCATAATCTACTGAAATATTATTCATTTGAAATATATTTACTGGGGCTTTCTTTAGAATGTGATGATGCATTATCTAATGTATTAATGTCCTTTACTTGTCTCTTGTTGTGTTACATTTTGCATGAATCACAACGCCTGTTCCTTGGAAGAGCACTTAATAAGAACATATTAATACAATGGAATAAATAAGGAACAGTTGAAGAACTTAGCCCCAATGCTGCCAGCTGAAGTCATGACACTTGTTCTGCTTGGTCACGTCCTGCTCAGTGACCCTGTAAGGTACCTTGCACACAAAGCATTTGTATTTGTACAGTCAGCACAGTGATGATCTGCATCTCGCCACCTGTAGCCTTTGACACTGGGCCCTTCCTTGTGATGCAGCAGTTCTGCACATTCTGCAAGGGCACTCCCTGCAACATCCTGTGGCTGTGGGCTATAGCAACCCTTTTCCTGTAATTTAGAGCGGACCATGCCTTGCTATTTACTATGAACCTAGGCATTGGTGGTGCTAGGGTGTAATTTTTCCCTTAACTTCTGGGCTGCTTTGACTGCCATACTCCCTTATTCTAGCATCCAGCGGCTGCTACAAGTTGCTGCCACCAAGAATGGATCCCCCTGCTCTTGCTACCATCACTCAGGTGGTGATGGTTGCACACTCGCTCACTGTATTGTGCAAGTAACCAAAAGCTTCTAAATCCCTCTGCTAGGCTGGCCATTGCCTGGGGTATCTTACTCCCATCAGTAACATATGGTGCTGTTACCTATACCAATGCATCAAAGAGTACCCTATGTAAATGGGGTACTACCTACAATAATGTCAATATGCTTCTGCTTCGCCTCGGCTGAAACGCCATTGTTTACTATATACTGACCTATGCTGGCCTTCCCCATCAGCCCATCGATTACTTGCCTTTGGGTCACTATTGGATAACATCATCAGATTAAACGCACCCATTTTTCTTGCATCTATGTTAGTCCCCCTGTCCTCCTCTTATGGGCTCCGATCTACAGAACTCTCCGTTAGCCACCCCCAGATGCAGAATGTCAGAAGGTGCCTCAGCCTTCTCTCATCTGGCCCAAAAATATTGGAACTCATTACCCCTAAATGTTTGTCTGGCACCTAGTCATGCTGTCTTTAAAAAGTTGCACTATAACCTGCTTGTCACAAATGCCCAGTGCACTTGCTTCAGTTCTCCTTAGGCTACATTATTTTAGCAGCTCTGTAACCTGATCTACCTTGCTCTCCATTAATGCTACAGCTATGCTTGTGGTCAGCTAGTACTGTCTATTAATTGCCACGATAGCACTTACTGGAAAATGGAAAATGCTACTGATTTGCTGTATCTCTTGTATCCATTTTGTAGTTCACACTTGTGTACAAACTGCTCTTGTTGGTTCATTTGTGAAGTGATGTGCTATTATTTTCATGTTTGCTGAATTTCTGACACCATCACTATTGTATTTCTTTATAAAATGGGTCAAGAATTCTCTGGGTCCTGATTGGCTGAGAGGTATGTTTGGCCATGTCCTTATCAGCGGGTATTTTTGCCAAGCGGTACCTCTTCAGCCACTCGGGACTCACTACACTACAGATCACGCTGCCAGCCTCCCAACTTCCTCGATCTCCGAAGCTGAGCTGGCACCCCTAGGAGACAATCTGCTACTGCAGCCACAGTCCAGACTCCACAACACCACCCAAAGTTATCAACTCATTTACTTTAAAAATAAAAATAAAGTATAACCTGTTAGGCTGTTTCTTTCTCTTTAAAAGACCTGGCCCCGATCAAGTCAGTGTCTCATGTTCTGCCACAATGCAATGTTTCACCCATATATTAAAAACTGGCACGAGTAGAGGTCCTCTGCTGTATCAGTCCTAAGCTGCGCAGTATTAACAGAAGCTATGAAATAAAAAAAAAAAAAAGGCGCCAGCTTTTCTATTTCAAAATAAAGACCTGCTGTCTTTTCAAAACCGTAGTTAACAATTCGGCTACTAAAGAAAAGCACTATGTACGGCAGCCGATGTCAGCCATACTCGGTCCCACTCAGTCTCGCTGCTTACTCTCTCACGTAACAAGTAAACACTGACAAAATGAAAGAAAAAAAATTAAAGTAAACCTAGTCTATGGGATTCTAAGTGTGTAAGTGTGTGTGTGTGTGTGTGTTGGGGGGGTAGCGACGCTGGCTCCTGCACAAATTCACATCATTTGTAACAAACCACCTCCTTGCTCTTAAATGTCTCCTGTAATAAAACCCGATAGCTATGTTCCTCTCACTAAAAGCAGCTGGTGTATTTAAAATACATTGTGGGTGGGGTTACAGGTTCAAAACACTACGATAGGGAGGCACGACATGAGGTACACTCACTGTACTATTGTGGGGCAAGAGCGCCTCTAGTGCTGTCATATAATTGTACAGGGAACTATTTTAACTGCTGATCTTAAAGCTCCTTTTAAAAAAAAAAAAAAAAAATTTTTTCTCTTTATTTACTGCTGGGACCCATTTTATAAAGCGCAATAACACACTCCGGTGTGGGTTATCTCCATGACAAACGCCCAGGTGCATAAGGCACTGGCCATCGTGCCTAACACACCTGAGGCGCGCTCTTATCAGGAGATAACCCACACCTCATCGTGTGTTATTGCTTGTTATTGTATGTATGCCTGATCAATTTTATTGTATATTTCTTTATTGTTTGTATGTCTGCTAATTGTAATTTCCTGAGCCATGCCTGATAATGGTCACTCTTGTGTCTAGTGTGCCTATCTGGTAAACAAAAACTAAATAAAATAAACAATGTAGGTCTTCCTTCCCAAATGATTACTCACATGAGAGGAAGGGCGTATCCAGATCTGCACAGACAGTGACTTGGGGGATAGGGTCGGAGAGGGGAAGAGAGGTGATATGAGACCTAAAACTGTCCAGAGAAGTTGTGTGGGGGATGGCTCATGGGGTGAATCAAAGGGAAAAGACAGCAATGGGGAAATTCCAGGCTAGGGGGAAATGCTGACTTGGGGGAGGGACTGGGCATCAAGCTCAGGGAGTGGAGTCTAGATTGGGGAGGGAGTAGGAGCAGGAGCGAGAGGGAGAAGGATAATGGGTTAGGTGCACTGGGGGAGGGAGGGTACAAAAAAGAGGGGAAACTAGTAGGGTCCTCGTCATTGGGGATTCACTTGTAAAGGGATTGAGATTAGTACATACAACAGAAGTGTACTTCCAGGTATGACAGCAGAATGGATCACACCAATGGTACTCTTGCTAGTGCAGGCTGTAGAGGGGTAACATGATGTTACTGTACATGGGAATGAATAACCTAGCATGGTGTGAAGTATGGATGGTACAGGATAGGTTCAAGGAGCTCTGGATAATTAAGAGGGTGTCAAGGTCTGTGGCATTCCAGGAGGCACTACTGGTGCCCAGGTCCAGTTAGGTTAGGATGATAATGCTTATGTAACCCACTTCTCCCTTGGGTTTGGGGAGAAGACATTAGCTCAGCATCATGGCTAGGTTTGTACTTCTGGTCAGTGGTGCCCAAGTAACTCTGGACACAGGAAGCAATAACTGAAAATGTCCAAACCAGGAATGGGATTCTAGAGTGTGGCTTTTATTTACATCAACACAGGAATAACTAAGCAAAGATGGACCCCCACAGGGCTACACTCACTGGCAATGCAGATTTACAGAGGTTGGAGCACATCTTCTTTACTACACAAGACTCTCAGGTTCTGAACTACTCTGGGCTCACACGGCCCGAACTGGTACTCTTCTACTTTGATTCCTTGACATGGCACCCCAACCAGTACTTGGACACTTTTCCATATGGCATGGAGATTGATGGTGGCTCCTAAAGCACCCATGAGCACTTTATAGCTCTGAAGGAAAATCATCCTTAATTTCACATCTGGGTACTTTCCCAGACACTGGCCAAGTGTCTGGGAGAAAGTTATAAGGTGCCCAAACTGAACCTGTAGAGTAAAGCTGGTTACTCAGATGAGGGTCTCCCACCTCTTGTTCCCAAATCTATACCCGCCATTCCTTTGGAACAACACCTTTCTTCAAAACTACTGGTTGTAGATGCTATCTTGAAATGTTTATCCATTTAACATTCTACACAGTATTTAGGTGGTGTCCTGACTCAAAAAAGTTTTAGTGGCTATGTCCATTCCTTAGACCCCCATTGTTTCAGATGCTTCCAAGCTATACACAAATTTAAAAGCACTGTACTTGGCTAGTCTTCTCTTGGCCCCACAGTAGGCAGATACTTTTACACAACTCTGTCTTGGTAAACATAGGCTCTGTGTCGGAACAAACTCACCGTGGTATACAGGTGCTCCGGGGTTTCTTTCAAAGGAGACAAATTCTCTGGTTCTCAAAACAATTCCCATTTTCAGGCAGCTTTTCCCTTTCCAGGCAGGGCCAGGGGATTGCCCCTGTAATGCTGGACTTCCCCCCTATCCCTCTGGGGATGGGGCACTGGAACAACACATGGGACGGTCTCTACCACTTTCTTCTGTGATCCTCCCTCTCTAGGGTGAGAATACACAACCCACTTCCTGATGTAGCTCTAAATCAGTGCTGGGCTCTGAGGGGCTGCCAACTGCAACACACCTCTTCCTCTCTGCTCCCCTCTGAACTGACTTGTATTCCCCAACGCTCTAACACTAACCCCTGCTGTGAGCATTCCAATGTGGCTTATGCTGCTGCGAGAATTCTATGGCAGTGTCTTCCCTCCAGCTCAGCTGAGACTGAGGACAGAGTGAGACAGTGTGAAACCCATTTAACTGGAGTCTCTCAAGCTGCCTTTTCCTGCCTGCCACTAGTTCTAAGTGGGATTCTAGTAACCCCGGGTAACGGGGGGTTACACCCAGTTGAACACCAGTGGCTTAGGGACTGGTGCAAGGTGGAAGACTTTAGCTGCATAGGGGACTGAGAAAGAGTCTGGAATGAGAAATTCCTGTATTCATTGAGTAGGCTACACCTCAGCAGGGATGAACCAGAGTTCTCAGTGACTTGATTAGAGTACCTCATGGGCAGTTTGAATTTAAACTGAGGGGGGACTACCAGGGGGTGCAGAACCCAGTGCTCTTGAACAGGGGGAGGCAGGAGGGCCTCCCTTCAAGCAGAGGGTATTTTAAACAAAAAAGATTTAGGGGTCCTTGGGTATGGGGAGCCCAGTAGAAGGAGGGAGGGAAGAGAGGGTGACTGGTCAGAGCAATGAGGGGTGAAACCAGCAGGGCAGCCAGAGGGAGGGAACTGGCGAGGGAAAGGGGGAAGGAATGGGGGTAGTGGAGGGTGATATCAGTGAATGCCAGGAGTCTGAGGAACAAGATGGATAACCTTCAGACTATGATGATGGAGGGTCAGGCGGATATAGTGACAGTCCCAGAGATCTGGAAGACCTTGAACCCTGGCTGGGATCTGTCTGTTCCTGAATGCACTCTTACAGGATGGATAAAACAAAATGTAGGGAGAGGGGTAGCAGTCAACATTAGGGAGGGATATCAGTCACTAGGGGATATGGGTGTAAGGTATACAGACACAGTATGGGTGTAGGAAAAGCAAGGGGTAGAGAGGAAAATAAGGGTAGTGATAATATATTGGCCGGCAAGTCAAGAGACCACGGATCAAGAGCTGGGGGAATATGTTAAGGAAGGCTGTGGAGGTGAATGAAGTGGTAATAGTGGGGGACTTTAACATGCCCAGTATAGATTGGAGTATCTTAGTCTAGCAACAGCAGGAGTCCAGCGACCTTAGATGCAGTCCAGCATGGGTTTTTGATCTAGGAGGCGATTGAGGTGACAGGAGTTCAAGCCATCTCGGTCCTGGTGCTGATAAATAACGATCAAGTCAATAGGCATAAAAGTAAGATCAGTCTCTCTGCAGACATCAAAATGGGAGGCGATGGTGGATGGCTTGGAGGGGTTGCAGGATGATCTGGCAAAACTGGAGGCCTGGTGGACACTTGGCTGCTGGGGTTCAATGCCAAGAAATGTAAGGTGTTGCATTATGTGGGGGACACAAGGATAAGCTACCAGCTTGGGGGTTAGCTAGCTGAGAAGGATCTGGGGTGATCATAATGGCACAGTGTAGAAAGGCTGCTGCAAAGGCTAACAGGATGCTGGGTTGTATTGCCAGGGGCATATCCTCCAGGAAGGGGGAGGTGATCCTGCCACTGTGTAGGTCACTGGTTAGACTGCACCTGGAGTACTAATGCAGTTCTGGAGGCTGTACCTGAAGAAGGACATTGGGTTACTGGAGGTGGTGCAGGGCAACAAAAATGATCCAGGGGCTAGGGGACTTGCCCTATGAGAGCAGGCTGAGGGAGCTGAACATGTACTACTTGGAGGAGAGGAGGAAAGGTGGGACATGATTGAAACCTTTAAGTACATGAAAGGTATAAATAAGATGGACACGGAGGGGCTTTTCCTGTTAAATAGAGGGGACACCTGAGGGAACAAGCTGAGATTGGAGGGAGGAAGGTTCAGGAGGGAAATGAGGAGACTTTTTTTTTTTTTTTTTTTTGAGAGGGTGGTGGTGGTGGTGGGGTGGAACGCATTACCAGATGAAGTGGTCACCTGTAATATAGTGAGCTGCTTCAAAGGATGGACCAAGAGTTGAGGGGAGGGTCATGGGGGGGACAGCAGCAGTATAGGGCTGCAGGCTGCACAGTCAAGCAGACCCTAGACTGAAAGGCCTTATCTGCTTCAAGTTCGTGATGAAAATCAGAAGCATCCAAGTCACTGAGCCCCTGGCAAGGAATGATCACAGATTGATGTAGTCTCGGATGGATTTGGGCAGAGAACGTTGGACATAAAGATATGATCTTCCAGGAATCCATCTTCGCCATTGATTCACACTAATAGGATTGAGCTGGATGCATTAGGACCCTGTGGAAGTAGGAACTTTTCAGGAGGGCTGGCACCGATCTAGGCTGCATGCACATGTGGCACAGAGTGGCTCACCTGCATGGCATACCTTGGCACCCGCCCTCAACTGCCTCTGTTCTTTTTCCCTTGCCATCAAGTGTGCTTCAGTGATGTCACTCACCCTCGGAGTCAGAACTTCACATATATGACAACAGCATTAAGTTCTTAGTTTTTAGTGTTTAAAGTTAGTTTGTTGGTCTCTCATAGCCCTGCTGAGTTAATGGTCGATGGCTATGGACAAAAATGGTGGAGCCTCTTTAGGTAAGCTACTCCCAGCAGTGGGGCCATGTCCAGTCTACTTCTCCCTTTGTGATGATGAGTGGTCCTGTGCCTGGGAGGGAGGACAGTCCTCTTGGAAGCAGAAAATGTGGGTTTATTCCTGATCCCGGTTGGGTTTGTGGCACCACTCGGCCTATAGTTTTTTCCATAAGAAAGGGAAAAAGTGGTACCCTCATGGTCACCCTCTGTGAGGTCTCGGTAAGATCCTCAGTCTCTCTTGAGCAGGAGGCCCTCACCAGTGCCATCTTTGTCACTGGGGCTTCTGTTCACAGGAGGCCGAGGTCTTGGACCCGAAGTCCCCCTCCTTGTGTTAGTGGGGACTCAAGTGGTAAGTTCCATCTCTGGTGGCTCTTACAGAGCAGTGAGTGTACCGTCTGGTTCATTTACCTCTGCCTGCGGAACTGGTCCCTTGCCCTTTGGAATCAGTGGAACTGGAGCTGCAGGTGGGACTTTCAAGCCGGGTAGAGCATTTGGCTCTGGAAACATCACCAGGGCCCTTGCCAGTGACAACTCTGCCAACTCCTGCACCACTGGTTGCACCTCCCCCCAATGTCACTGTGATAGGATTGGCCATGGTACCCTTGTGAGTCACTCCGGTGCTGATTGGATCGTCAGCTTTGGGGTCTGTGCTGGTGTCTGTTAGGCTTAGGGTTCTCGGGGCCCTAACTGGTGCCACCCTCTGTGCCGGGAAACCTCCAAGCACTGGATTCAGTTCTGGCCTCGATACCGCCCTTGACACTAGCTACATGTACTTTGGAAACTGTGTCATAGAGGCTTTGTTCTTGATTGGGAACCGTGATCCACTCCCTTCCCGATCATCCCTCGGGGGAGGAGGGGGAAGAGTCTGATCTAAAACTCATCTGTGAGGGTGGTTACGATGACTTTCTATAGACTGGATTCTTTGAACCCAGGCCCTTTTCCTGTTCCTTAGAATTTGACATACTATACCTTGTTACAAAAATATGCATTCTGCTGTTGATTTTGAGCCTTCAGCTGTTGATACAGGTAAATACATCAGTTTGCAGTGGTTAAATGTTTCTACCATGCCGATCCACTTAATTTCCCTATTCCTCCAGCATTTGAGACCTTGTTGGATGCAGTCTAGAAAGGCCTGCTGCTATCCCTTCTGTCTGTAGGCAAATGGATAGAAAGTACACTGTTCCTAAGGCTAGACCAGTATGTTTTATAAGCTTATAGCTTATGTTGTTTTATTGCTGGAAATGACAGTCTTTTTGGCCCAGGAGGTTACTGTGCATCTTAGTAACAAGATGTCATGTAAGATGGACCTTATAAGCAAGCGAGCTTTCAGAGCTGGCACACTTGGCATATGAATTGCTAGCCAACAAGGGCATTTTTCCATGTAAAGGCATACCCTTTGGAGCTCTTCTAAGTGTCTCGCAGAGTCATTGCCTGACTGAGACTAAACAGAAGACCTTGCAAACTTAACTTATGGTGTTGAGTCCAGCAGTCCTCGACTCAAAGCAGCTATGGATGCCTTCGACAATACTTTTTGCTGTGCTGTGGCTGGCATTTGTATCAGAAGGCACTCCTGGTTACGTACTTCTGGTTTTTCCTCAAGGTATCCAGCAAGAGGTAATGAATGTTCCGTTAAATGTTACTTAACTATTTGGACAGCAAGTAGAGAAGTCTGAGGTCTCTGAAAACTAGAACGACGATAAGGACTTCAGGCCATCTCCTGCTAACCTTCAGAGGGGAAGATGATGTATTGTCACTAGCAAACAGGCAAGAAGGAGGGGGTGGAGAAACAATGGAGAAAAATCAGAACTGCCACCACAGAGGCAACAAGCCTTTGTGTGAAGCAAATAAGCTCAACAAAATGAAGGGGGAAAAAAATATGGTTCTCAAGAGGTGGCTGGGAAGGTTAGGGAGAGAAAGAATAGCATTCAGGAAGTATAAGAAAACACAGAAGGAGCAGGACAGACAACTGTACCAGTTAAAGCAGAAGAAAACTGGGAAGGCAGTTAGAATAGCAAGCGGCCCAACCTGAAGAAAAGATAGCCAATGCAGTTAAGGGGAATAAAAAGCTTTTATACGTACATTAGGGAGCAAAGAAAGACCAAGAGAAGGGATAGTGAGGCTTAATAAAGTGGAATGGGGGACAGAGGGTGACAGTGACAAAGCAGGGATACTGAACAAATACTTCTGCTCAGTATTCACAAAGGAGGAGGGAAGGTAACTAAACCAGTCAATAGAAGCATTCTGGATAGGGGGAGGTAGATCCCTGTCCATTCACAGAAGAAAGGGTCCTGAAATAACTCCCGAAAATGGACTGAAACTGAATGGACTCTAAGCAACATGACTTCACAGCAGGATGCTCTTGTCAAACCAACTTGATCAACTTCTTGACTGGGTCACCAGAACATTAGATCAGGGAGGTGCGGTGGACTTTGTATACCTAGATTTCAGCAAGGCCTTTGACACTGTCCTCACAGAAGGCTAACCAACAAGCTGGAACATACGGGAGTTGGCCAGAAGATGGTCAGCTGGATCAGTAGATGGCTGAACGGTAGACCCAGAGAGTGCTATCAATGAATCATTGTCAAGGGAGGGTAGGGTAACCAGTGGCATCCTGCAGGGATCGGTACTGGGGCTGATCGTATTGAACATTTATAGCAGACCTAGTGAATGGACTAACAGGGAAGGTTTGGCTGTTCACAGATGATACAAAACTCTGCAACAGAGGGGACACAAGGGAAGGAGGAGACAACATAGACACTGACCTTAGAAGGTTAGAGGATTAGTCCAGGGACTGGCAGTTGCAATTTAACGCCAAAAAAGTGTAAGGTAATGCACTTGGTAAAGAGGAACCCTGGAAAAAAATACACACTGGGAGGACATCAACTTGAGGAGACACAAATAGAGCGAGAGATCTGCGTAATCATCACTGACGAACTAAAGGTAGGAAAAGAATGTGAGAAAGCAGCAGAGAAAGTGGGCAGCATCCTCGGATGTATAAGTAAAGATATTTCTAGTAGAAGGAGGGGAGGTTATCATGCCCCCTACAGGTTCTTGGTGAGGCCACACTTGGAGTACTGCATTTAGTTCTGGAGACCTCACCTCAAAAAGGACATTGACCATTTGGAAACAATGCAGAGGAGGGCTTCTAAGATGGTGCATGGACTGCATCACAGGTCATATGAAGCAAGACTCAGGGAGCTGAACCTATACTCTTTGAGCAGAGAAGAAACGGAGGGGACATGAATTAAATATTTAAGTACATGAGGGGATTTAACACAGTGCAGGCAGTCTGTCTCGACAGAACATGGCAGCATGCAAAAGAAGGCATGATACGAGACTGGTAGGAGGAAGGTTCAAAAGCAACTTCAGGAAGTACTTCACAGAGTGATAGACCCTTGGAACAGCCTCCCCAGGAGGTGGTAGCATCAGAGACAATCAGGGAGGTCAGACTCACATGGGACAGACATAAAGGACAAGTTAGGATGAAGGCTGCATGGGGGGGGGGTTTCTAGGGCAGACTTAGATGGATTACATGGTTCCCATCTGCCAATGCTTTTGTTATGTGAGGTGGACAAAGCCAATGGGGCCTGATGGGATTCACCCTAGAATTCTAAAAGAACTAAGGGGAGAACTTGTGACACCACTGACTACTCTTTTTAACAAATCGTGGGAAGATGGTGTGGTACCAGAGGGTGGATGCAATTCCCCTTCACAAAAGTGGGAGCAAGGTAGATGCAGGAAAATACAGACCTGTTAGTTTGACGTCAGTGGTAGGGAAAATGATGGAATCACTTCTGAAAGAATCTATTACCTAGAGGCCAGCGGAGCACAGGACCCAAGGCAACATGGATTCACAGCAGGAAGATCATGTCAGATGAATCTAATAGATTTATTTTACTGGGTGACCAAAGTAGTATACCAAGGAGGGGCTGTGGACATGGCCTACCTGGACTTTAGTAAGGCACAGTCCCACACAAAAGATTAATAATCAAGTTAGCCAGCCTGGAAGTGGGTCCCAGAGTAGTAGCCTGGGTAAAATATTGGCTGGACAGTAGGACACAGAGGGTAATAGTAAACAGAGTCCACTCCAAAGAAAGGAGGATTACTAGCAGGGTACTGCAGGATTCACTACTGGGACTGGTCCTCTTTAATGTTTTTATAGGTGACATTGTGGAGGGACTGGAAGCAAAAGTATGCCTCTTTGTAGACAACACAAATATCTGCAACAGGGTTGATACACAAGGGGGGTGAAAAGGATGAGAAGGGACTTGGCAAGGTTGGAGGAATGGTCAAAAGTATGGCAGGTTAGATTCAATGCAAAAAAGTGCAAAGTAATGCACCTAGGAAACTAAACCCAGGGGAAGAGTACACAATTGGAGGGGAGGATTAACAAAAATGGAATGGGACCTGGGGTTGGTCATTAGACAACCCAAAGGTAGGCAAGCAATGTGAGAAGGCAGTAAGGAAGGCTGTGGGGATACTGGGATGCATAGTGAGAGGCATCACCAGTAGAAAACAAAGTTGTTATCCCTCTGTACAGACAGTTGGTGAGACCCCATCTGGAGTACTGTGTGCAGTTCTGGAGATCCCATTTCCACAAGGACATAGACAGGATGGAGGCTGTCCAGAGGAGGGCAACTAAAATGGTGCAGGGTCTGCACCAGAAGCCATACGAAGAGACTAAAAGCTTAATATGTATACCCTCAAGGAAAGAAGGGAGAGGGGGGACATGATGGGAACTTTCACGTACCTCAAGGGAATCGACTAAGTCCAAGAGGGTAACATATTTCAGAAAGAGATGTGCAAGAACAAGGGGGCACAATCTGAAGATGGGACAGCTCAGCCTCTTGGGGGCAACGTGAGGAAGTATTTTTCACAGAGTGGTGGACACATGGAATGGTCTTCCTGAGGAGGTTGTGGGGTCAAAACAGTGGGTGAATTTAAGAATGCATGGGACAGACATAAGGCAGTTCTAGTGAGGTGAAGTGGACTGTTGGTTAACTAGGAACTGCAGCCTATCCAATAGTTAGGAAATGGGCAGGCTGGGTGGGCCAAGCAGTCCTTATCTGCCATCAGAGTCCTATGTTTCTATATTCTGTGTTTCTGTGTTATTTCTTTCAGAACTCAGTCCTTTTGTGGAAAGGCAGGGAGCCCTAAACAAATCTCTGCCTACCCAGCCTCAAAAGAAAGTGCAGCCGAAAGCACCCAGTGCCACCTTCTGAAGCTCTGGCCCGATTTTATCTGTTGCCTGAGGCAGACATCTCCCCACAAGGAGGTTTCTGACCTAGTTCTACCATCAGTGAGAGTCCATCACAATGGACAAGTAGGTCCTCAGGATTATCTGAGAGGGATACTCCCAGGGCTTCACAAAATCCCTCCAGACTATCCTCCTAGAAGGCAGCCATTATTGGCCCATTTGTCTGCTTCTTGCATAGGAGATTGTGGGCCTTCTGAGCATGAGGGTAGAGGAGGTAGTACCAGAGTCTGAAAAAACAAAGGCTTCTAGACACACTATTTCCTAGTTCCAAAGAAATGACGTCAAAGGACAAATGGCATCTGGTAAGAGGCGAAGCATAAGTGCTACAGGGCTTGGGCCACATGGTCTGTGCCGCCTCTTCCTGCACTCTCTGCTGCAGGGTTGGTTTTGAAAGGTTTGTTGCGTGCCCTGTGCTAGCCCCTTCCTGGCCATGTGTGGAGTCTGGCCTGGGATCCAATGCAGAGTGGGCTTGTGCATCCTTTCAGCATGCTCCAGTGTGCTGCTGCGTGGAGGAGCACCCAATGGATGTACATACCCTTCCACACTTATGGAGGGATGCACATTCATGTGTCTATTGGGCCACAAGTATATTCAACTGTTTTCTGTCACTGTCATCTGCTCTATTTTTAGCACTTCTTTTGTGGTATTGCGCTCTCTGCCATTGCCTGGCCTGGTCTGCTTCGCACATCCACTGTCAGATTTCTCCTATGTACCCACACTTAATGCATGGTGTTTGTTTAGGGTCTACTGAAGTCCAGACTTGCACTGATTTTCAGACAATGGATTCTGGGATGCAAAGGGTCTAGGATGGTCCTTATGGAGTGTTCACAGAAACTACTAGCTTGCCAGCCTTTAAGTCTAAACTTAAACACCTGCTCTCTTGGGCAGCTTGTGATTGTCCCAGTGACACCTAATATGGCTCTTGCCCCATAAACACTCCTCTAAGATGTCGCTGCACTTGCCAACATCATCCACCCCTAAATTCTCACACTAAGCAGCCTATACCGTCCACCTCTCAAACCTCATGTCCTTACCTGTCTTCACAGACCACACCCTATACCATCAGACCCCCTCCTCTACCTCCCTTCCCCTTAATCTCCTGTAATGACCCATCACTTTGTACCCCCTTCTGTTGTCCTTACCCTCATGCCAGCTTCAACCTCCCTTACTGTTTCCACATCCCACCCACCCCCACTTCATTTTTCTTTAATTCTTTCTTTTGCTGCCTCGACCACCTAAGCATTTACCTGGTCATGGACCCTAAACCCCCACTTCCATTTTGATCACAACTCCTGACAACCCCGGCTTTCCCCTCGGGGTGGGGTTGCAACACCAGGGCTTAGTGCTGCAAATGTGGGACCAGAATCAAGGAGCCAGCCTAGAAGCTAATCATGGCCAGGGGTGGGCATCAAATATGGGGGCCGTGAGCAAGTTTTTCTTGCCAAATTCCTCAGGGTCGGGGATGTGCAGTGACTGCTTGTGTCCACCGGCCCCTCTATGGCTTTGTGACACTGGCACTAGCGATTCCTCCCAGCCTCTGCCAGAGTCCTGCATGTGCGGGCATTCTGTTTCCACATCCACCCACCCCACTTCATTTTTTGGGGTTCAAAATGTAAAACAAATGAAACACTCCTCCTCGGTGACTTGAACCTGAACTGGCTGGGCCCACATCACAATCTCCTTGCATCTTTGATCCAGAAGCACAATTTTCACCAACTTATAACTATCTGCACTAGAACCACGTCTTCACTATCAGAATTCGTTACTGGACTGGATCCTTACAAATAGACCGGATCATGTTTCCAAAGCTACCGTCCTGGCTGACTCACTTACAGATCACTCCTAGCGCTCTGTCACTGGCGCTCCTGCCCACCGCCTGCTCCTCAACCATGACTGATTACCTTCACGAACTATGCTGCCCTCGATACACAAGCCTTCTTATCTGACATCTGACATAGACTGGACTGACATTTTCTCCACCTCCAATGTTGACACTGCCCTTAACATATTTCTCGCCAGGTTTGGCGAGTACAAAAGAACACTCCCAAAGGTAAAAGAAGAGTCAGAGGTCAGCAGTCAAGATGGCTAAATAAAGAACTCCTATGTAAGTTAAAGTCGAGATAAGCAATGGAAACAATACAAAAATCTGGGCTCCCCTGGATCTTATCCTGTACAAGCAGTATAGAAATGATTGCAAAGAGCGCATCAGGCAGGCTAAAAGCATATACTGTCAAAACCTGCTGACTAACTCCTCCAACGACCCTCGAAAATTTTGGAGCCACATTAAAACTTTTTAGGATCTACATAAGCTGTCACCCCTCAGAAATGGTCCTGCAAGGTGTCCCTGTAATAGCTCCTTCACTGGCCTGTAGCGTTTAACCAGCAGTTTTCGACCTATCTGCCTACACAGCTTCCCTTCAATCTCCTGCTGCACAACTGAACTCAACATTCCCTGGTGATTCACCTACCTCATCTAAACCATTCTACTTCAGCGGTCACCAGGCATCAAGTCTTCAAGCTGCTCAGGCTATCTCTGACAATACCAGCCCTGGCTCTGATGGAATGGAACCCCGTCTATTAAGATGGCTGCTCACCTCATATCTGGACCTATAGCTAGAATCTTCACCTATCCCTCTCCAATGGCTCTGTCCCTGAAATCTGGAAGGCCGCCAGAATTACTCCCGTGTTTAAAAAGGCAGCAAAAATGACACGACCAACTACAGACCAATTGCTATACTATCAGTCCTTAGCAAGATCCTTGAGAAATTAGTCTCTATTCAAGTTACGAATTCGTTGAAAACTCAACTTACTCAAATACAGCACAGCACGGCTTTAGAAAACACCACAGCACCATGACTGCACTAGAAATTCTCCTCTGACATTCTTACCAACATGGACAAGGGAAGCTAACAGGGGCTGTTTTCATCGACCTCACTAAAGCGTTCGACCTGACCATCCTTTACTACTTGCCTCCCTCAGAAATCTGGGCTTCTCCTACCCTGTCACTACCTGGTTCAGCAGCTACCTTGCCAACAGGACTCAAGCAGTGAAATTCAACTCCAGCGATCTCTGACAGTGCTGTTATCAATATTGGCGTCCCTCAGGGCTCCATTCTCGGTCCTCTCCTCTTCTCACTATTTGTAAACAATCTCCCTGATGTAGTAACCTCTGGCCCTCACTACTTTATGCTGATGACCTGGTCATCTATGCCCCTCTGACAATATCACCAACCTGAATGCCTTACCACAGACTTCCACTTGGTGCAGGCGCGCTCCACGCCTTGTCCTTAACTCCAATAAAACTAAAGCCATGCTATTTGGATCCCCACAAAATTAAGAACCTGCTCTTCTTCTCTCTCTGTGCCTGACATTAATGGTAACCCTCTGGAGTCTGTTAGCTCTTTTAGCTACTTGGGCATTCACCTTGACCAAAATCTTGACCTAAAGCTGCACATCCAGGAAACTTGTAAATCTGTCAATTGTAAGCTAGGGGCTGCTTACAGGACTAACTACCTGCTTATCCTGCCGCTTAAACTGGCAATTGCTAGAGGAATCCTGTTACCAACCCTCACCTCACGGTGCTCCCATCCTAACCATGGCCAGCAAAGCTGCTCTGCACCAATGGGACACCACCTTCAACAATGTTTGCAGGTATCGGCTAAAGCACCACGCCTGAAGCACCATTGTCAGATATACAAAGACCTGGGCTGGCTAGCTCCCTCCTCCACCAGGCAATATTACCTCTGCAACCTTTGGACACCATCATCAGAGCATCAAAGCCAGCTGAGCTCTCAAAACTACTCCAACGATTTATACCTTCACGGGGACGTTAGATCCTCTGACAAGTCCTTATTGAATATTCCTCTCTGCCGCACAAAAAGGGCTCGAGAGCCTTCAGTTATGCTGCCCCTCACTTTTGGAACTTGCTGCCCCAGGGACTAGAAATGCTCCTTCTCACGATGCATTTAAGCACAATCTCAGAGCTTTCCTTACCTCGATGGACAAATGTGTTTGTTTTGAGTCCCTCTTTAATCCCATGCTCCTAACCTGTTCTCCTCCCTTCCCCTATTATGTATTATAGGCACTTGCGCTTTTTATTCTTGGTTGTTTTTGCTTTTATGTTTCATGTTTGTTGATACTGTATAACATTGTTGTTCTGATGCCAATTGTAAAGCTCTCTAATTACTGCCTAGTCACTTAGCTTGCCCTCGCTCCTGAGCTGTTTTCCCCCACCTTCATTCCTTATCCTGCACCCTCTGTTCCTGTAACACTTACTTTTCCAGCCCCGCTCTCTTCCCTTCCCACTTAGCCATTTCTCCAGTACCCCCTGTCATTACCCCCTCCCTTTTTCCTGCCCCTCCCCTCTCCTGCTCTTTGCCGCCTCACTCCCCCTCTAACTGCCCTCCACTCCCCTCTCTGCCGTCTTTCGGTTCCACCGACCGGTAACAGGTTGCTACCTTGTACCGCTAATACGAGCTTGCCGCCACCCTTCCTACCTTTCTTTCTCACCTTTCTGCCCCTCCTGCCAGCTTTCCCTCCTTCTTTATTCCTTCCTCTTCTCCCTATGCTCAGTCCTCACCCCTCCTCTCCTATTTTATCCGCCTCCCACCAGTTTGCGTGACTCCCTCTCTCTCCTGCCGTTTACGTAGTTCCACCGGCTCGGCCCGCAGGTTACTACTCTACCCGCCAATGCCGTTTCACCGCCTCGCCTCTTGTCCTCCTCCCTTCTTCTGCTCGCTCGCTCTTACTAGGTGCACTCTATCTCTACCCCACTCATTTCCCTATCTGTTCCACTGCCCTTCATCCCTTTTCCCATACCCTGCCCTTCCCACCCTACCCTTCCCCTCCCCATTCCTTTAGTTCAAATCCTCCTCACCCTTGCACCCTAGTCCCCCACCACCTCCCCTGCACATCACCCTCTCTCCTCTCTATTTTTTGCACCCATAGCTTCACTGTCCTGTTCCCGACCTCTCCGTCTCTCTTGCCGACTCCGGTTCCACCGTCCCGGCCACAGGTGGTAACCTTCTCCCGCTAATGCCGACTTGCGCCCCAACCTCCCTCCTGTCCTCCCCTTTTGCTATTCGCCTACCACCCCTGTCTCCGCCTCTCCTGCCCTACCCTTACACCTGCCCCACCACCTCTCCCCTAGTTCTCAACAACTGAATACATGTAATTTTATCCTTATTGCATGCTTGACTACACTGTGTGACTTTGTCCTTTACAAATGTATCCTGCTCTGTGTAATTTCTTATGTATCCTGCAAATGTATCCTGCTTTGTGTAATCTCTTATGTATCACTGTGTTCTGTAACTGTACCTCCCGGGTCGTGCCTGAAAATAGTCACTTGTTGGCTAGCGCACTTACCCGGTCAACAAAAACTAAATAAATTCTCTCCCCCATTCCCCGGAGAAGGAGAGCAGCCCTGAGGCACTCTAGCCTTCTCCCTCAACCAGCCCTCCAGCTCCCCAGGTCCGTTCCTGAAACCTGATAGCTGGCGTCGGCGGAAGTCCATCTACTGCACAGCGAGACTGCATCCCCCACCACTTTCTGTTCTGATAGTCTTTCTATCAGACTGCTAAACTTTCCCCTCACTTCTACCCTCTTCCTGTGGACCATACCTCATACCTTCCAGATCCCCTCCCCAACTTCTCCTTTTCCCTAGCACGCCTCAACCCCCCTTCTGCTGCCACCTGCCCTCATGCTTTCTCAACCTGTCCTACTGTTACACATCTCCCCCCGCCCAATTTCTGTTTGAGGCAGTTTTCTACCAGACTGCTAACCTTTCCGCTCTCCTCCCACCTGCCCTTGGTTCACCCTTGAACCCGTCTACTCCTTACTGCCAAGGATCAATGTCTCCGTATCTACCTTTTGTAATTGTTGTTGCAGCTCAGTAAACTGTTGGTTTATGTGCTGTATATTATGTATTTTCAACTATTTGTATTCTCAGATGTGGAACCTTTGTAAAAGAGCTTCTGCTCAGAGATAGTTTCTGAATAATTAATAAATAAAAATAGTTTCTGAATAATTAATAAATAAAAATAAAGTGCATTTATAATAGGAAAGCTCTACTGCGATCACCTTGAGACCTGTTGAGTACAAAGGCCTTTCAATCACTCCATGTCCAAGCCATGCCATGATGTCTGTATACAACAATGCTATCGTAGTGCTTTTTGGAGATTTTAATAGTTGTTTTTTTATAATAAAATTTTTATTAGGCATGAGGACATTTATATTATACAGGACATTTTACATGGTTATATTCGTTCAGTTTATGTAATTAGACATTGGACTTTATATAAAAAAAACTCTCACCCAGCATCAGGAGTAATTAATCACGTGAACTAGACAAGTCTCGTTTTAACATTTTTCCAGTATTGATTTGATTAGCTTCAGGAAACAAAGTCTGAATAAGTGCTTAACTGATACATAATCTATTTTCTCTATTTTGTATCAAATACCTCCACTCTGGCCACCATCCTCTTCATCCTATGTATCTGTCTTGTCAAGTTTAGCTGCTCTCCCTTAGTTGGCAGCCTATTCGTTCCCCATAGTCTGATTACCTTTTTTGCTGTCAATATTAGCAATGTAGTTTGCAGGTATGCATTCTTCTCTACTTTTAGACCAAATGGGGTAGTAGCTGTCAGTATATACCCAGAGGTAAAAAGACCTGGGTTTTCATATACTGCCACCAGCTCCTGCACTACCTCCCCCCAATAAGGACCCAGCATGCTGCAGTTTCAAAATATGAGTCTGGTCTGCATGTACTGCTCCACATCCCCTCCAGCACTTTCCTTCAGCATTGCCTGTAAAACTAGCTACCACAGCAGGAGTGCGGAAAAATCTGTATTGTAATTTCCATGCAAACTCTTTCCAATATGGGGATCCTGAGGCCTTAAGCATAAGTGGGGAGACCATCTTCCAGTCAGTAACCAGTAGGTCAATCCCCAATTCCAAGGGCCAGTGGGCTCTAATCGACTCAGTAGAGTCTTCTGGTTTCTCTCCCAAAGCAAGGTAGGTCAGACTAATACCGTGGTCTAGAGTGGTACCTTGTCTCTGTGATAGAAGTCATTTTATTATTAGTGGGGGGTTTTCAGCCACTGCTGCCAGTGCTTCCTCCACTGGCCACAAATAAGATTTTAGCTGCACATACTTATGAAAGAAGCCCTGTGGTATTTTATACTGAGCCTGGAGCTAGACAATGAATAAAGGCCCTGTGGGCCTAATAATTGAAAATATGTTTGATATTATATTTATACCACTGGGTTAGGATCTGTCCAAAGAATTGGGTGGAAAGGCACTGTTCCCCGCAAGGGATCTTCAGAAAAAGTGCCTCCATGGGCAGTCTTTTATTGAGTATAGTCAACCACTGCTTAGACACCTCTGCAGCATATTCTGGGAATTTAGAGAGGTATGCAACCAGGAGGATGTCCAAAGAGACAGTCCGTCAGGTTTTCTGTGCTATTCCAAGTCCTCTCAAACCTCTTCCAGGGCATACTATAATTGGGGTTCATCCAGGAGAGCAAGATCTTTAATTTAATTTAGAAGCTCTGGCATAATTCAGGAGATTCAGTAAATTTAAACCACCTCTGTCTTTTGATAACTGTAATAGAGAGTACCGAATCCTGGGAGGTTCCCCCTGCCATATAAAGTGAGAGATCAACCTATTCCAAGCTTGAAAATAAGTCTGTTGGAAATAATGGGGAGTGTCTGCAGATGGAACAAAATTCGGGGAAATATGTTTTAATCGTTTCTATTAGAGTTAAACTCAAAAGTGTCTGTGACCATCATGTGAGGTCCTCAGTTAAGTTTTGGGTTAGGGGTTCAAAATTTGCAATATCTGCATGTATCTGATTTTTATTAAGATGGATCCCAAGGTAATGCATCCATTGTGTATACCACTTAAGGGGAAATGCACGTTTTAAAGCAGGGGAAGAGATGTAGTTACACAGTAGTACCTCTGTTTTTTGTTGGTTAATTTTATACCCTGAGATTTTACCATACATCTCCAGTTGTTCCCAGACCCTTGGAATTGATATATCTGGGGAGGACAAAGTGAGAAGGATGTCATCCGCAAATGGTGAAATTTTATGATTTGTGCCTCCCTCCCTCCCTCAATCTCCGGGTGAGCTCTAATGGCTTGGGCTAATGTCACGAGATGCAGGGCAAATAACAGGGGTGAGAGGGGGCATCCCTGACAAGTTCCCCTCTGTAGAGGAAAAGGGTCAGAGATAGAGCCATCTAATTTTAAGTAAGCCCGAGGGCGCTTATACATATTTTGCAATTGTTGTGTGATCTCCAGGGGAAAGCCAAAACTAGACAAGGTAGCCCACAGAAATGGCCAGGCCACCCTGTCAAATGCTTTTTCGGCGTCCAATCCAATGAGTGCCAGGGGAATCGAACATGTTGCTGCATACTCTAAGTAGATGTGTTCGTCACACTGAATTGTGAACCTGTCGTCCCTTAATAAAGCCCACCTGATCATGACTGATCAATAAAGGCATGATGTTTTCAAGTCTGTGTGCTAGCACAGACATATAAACTTTGTAATCAAAATTTAACTTTGAAGTTGGCCTGTTTGAGGGTAGGGTTTTTGTTTTAAGTATGGCAGATATCACTGCATATTGCCAAGGGGAGATACCTCTTCCTGTATCTCATGGATAACCTGGAGTAATGGTGGTAGTATTTCTTCTTTGAGTTTTAAAGAACTCCAATGGATATTCATCTGGTCCTGGAGCTCTCTGGGTCTTGGCTCTCTGCAACACTCCGCTATCTTAATCAAGGTAGTAGGGCCTCATAATATCTATCTGGGAGGCAGTCAATTTGGGAAGCTTTAAGGTAAGGTATGCCTCTACCTGTTGACTATGATCTTCAGACTCTGCCCTATATAAATGCCGATAATATTCAGCCATGACTCGTCTAATGATCTTAGGGTGATGTTCTAGCTTCCCTAGTAGGGTCTTGCATGGCTACAACACAGGCTCTAGCCTTATGCATTCTAAGTTTAGGCCAGATTTCTGGCTCTTTTAGGCCCCGCTCATGTGCTGCGAGTCTGAGATAAGAGCTGTTGCTGTACTTTCTGATCTAGGTATTTTTAATTTTTGTTTTATTGTTGGCAGTTTTACCTTTACAGTTCCATCGCCTAGGCATATAAAGACCAGTACTTTCAAGTCCCCTGGAGCTTAATAAGCTGTGCCTTTCTCTTTATTTTCCTTGATGAATAAGCATTAATATCCCCACACAACACTGTCTTAAGGGTATCCCACTGAATTGCTGCCGAAACATCTGGGTCACCATTCTCCCCCAGGATCTGTGGGATCCTGTCTTTAACCATTTGATTAAACTCTGGAGCTCTCGAGTGCATCAAGTTGAAGCACCAGAAGTTTGTTTTATGTCTCCTGCCCAAATCAAATTTGCCATATACTGGAGAATGATCTGATAATATGGTCGCCCCATGCCCCACGTCTTGTAATGTTTCTAGATGTTCTGGTGTGCTAAACATATAATCTAGTCGAGATGCCACCCCTGGTCCTGGTGCTATGTGGGTATATTCTCTGTGTGTGGGGTAATAGTGATGCCAGATGTCTACCAGCCCCAAGGAAGCAATGGTACCCCGCAAGTACTTCTGAAGCAGGTTAACCCTGTGAGGAAGATGGACAGAGACATCCCTTGCAGGGTTCAGAGTAGTATTCAGGTCCCCCCCAATATCAGAAGTTGCCCCTGGAGGATCTCCAAAAGCCATGCAAAAAAGTCTGAGCCAATCTCTTTAAGGTCCCTGGGGGAAAATAAACGGATGCTAGAGTAACCAGGCGAGCATGAAGCATGCCTGTTGCAATAGCAAATCGTCCCTCCGGGTCTATTACCTTCTGATGGAGGTCGAATGGTACCCCACGTCTGATCAGGATGGCCACTCCCCATCTCCTACCCGAGCTACGAGATGAAGCTATCACCGTGCGAAACCCCCATTTGGTGAATTTTTCATGCTCAGGAGAGGACTGGTGAGTCTCCTGCAAAAATAAGATTTCAGGATTCTCTTTTAATAAATTGTATCAAACGGGATCTCTTAACTGGGCTGTGGATCCCATTAATATTAAGGGACAATATCAGTGATTTCCCCATTTTGTATCATTAACAAGTGTTTTATAGCCGGCCCGGTGGCGCTGAGGGTTGAGGCGCTGGACACCACACCTCTCGCCACACCGGTGACCCAGGTTCGGGAACGAGCCTGGGCCACTGGGGGTCTGCGGAGGAGAGATTGCAGTCCAGACTGCTCTCTCTTCCCAGGGAGGGTGTGGGATGCGATTTCTCTCGGAGCAGCCTCTGGCAGCTGCCAAGGGGCACCCAACGTAGCAACACTGCAAATGCCGGGGGTGGAGTTGAGGCATTAGATTGCCTTGTTGAGCTGCGCTCTGCGGGGGTCAAGGAACATGGAAATAATGAAGATAAAAACCCCATTTCCTGGGGATAGATGAAGGCACCTCAACCTCCCAAAGCCCACACCTCCAACTCTGGGCAGTTTCCTCTCCGTGGGCCGACTCTTGTACCAGGCACTTTGCCCTATGTATATAGAGCGCCACAGTCGGACAGGGCGGCCCTACCTCCGGAAGGTTCAGACCCGGAGGTGGTGCTTGGTGGTACAAGGGGAGGGGAATGGTTATGGAGGAGTGTAGAGGCTGGGAGCCAGAGGATGCTGGAAGGAGTTCTCCAGGAATGGAGCTAAATAAAGTGTGTGTGTGTGTGTGTGTGTGTGTGTGTGTGTGTGTGTAAAAAATAAAGTTTTATATTGCATAAGCCCAGTTTCTTACTGTTCTCCTTGTCACCCAATGTAGCAAACATCTCCTCTCCATATATTCTCAGCCCAAATTGCTGGTAATTGGTTTCAGTCCAAAGCAAACGCACCAAAATAACCTCTTGTATGTTTGAGTCCTCTGCCTAATTTTAACATATACAAAATAATATACCCATAAGATTGGGTGAGAGTTTGCAACTTTCATGCCTAGGTTTCTCATCATAACAGTGCACCATTAACTTATTTGCATGGATTACAGGACAAGTCTGTAATGACTTGCTAGGTAGGGAAGGATCTGTACTCCCGCCTGTTCAGGGATGAATGTTCTTTCCCTGTGGGGGAAGCTCACAAGGCCAACGTGGGCCCCCAGCACCATGTACAAAAATTAGTAATATGGAGCAGGCAAACACGCGCAGTTCTGGACTGCACCAAATAAACTGATGCTGTCCCGATATCCACTGCATGTGACTGTTGTCATGTTGCAGTCTAGCTGAATGCATCTCCATTAGCTCACCACATGGGACCCAACAGTATTATTAAAATTAGTTTTAATAGGGAGCTCGTCAACAAATGAGGAATGGTAGCGAGGCTATTTACAGGCGAGATATAAATGGGCGGAGATGAAGTTTTCAGTTGTTTCACCAGAATTGTCCCACACCCCTTTTTACATTAAACAATAAAAAGAAATCAGATTACTATGACTAGATCGCTTGAGTTTGTACTTCAGCCCCCATTTCCCTTGATTAATATCTCTCCCTAGCATTCTAAATTACAAAGATTCAGCCCTTATAACATCACACCACCTCAGCTAGTATTTTAGATAGCTCAAACAGCCGCTCTAAAAGTAAGTGCATGCCCAGACTCTCGTTGTGGGCTGGAAAGATTACCAGAGCCCCTTTCTCAGACAATCCATCTAGGGCAGTCCTTTGGAACTTTAAGTTTAACATCTTGTAATGTGGAGTATCCTTGTCTCTTTCTGGTTTGCATGTTCTGCGCCTTCCCCACACGTTTTCTGACTTGAGTGCCTCTAGGTCCCGAGTTTCCGATGTTATCCGCTGGGGTACCATGATGTTCTTGGTCTGGAGAGCTTTGCTTGCTTCCTCTGGAGTTTCAAATGTTTGTGGGCTTTCAGGAAACATTATTATAAGCTTTGCAGGATATGGTGTAGCGAACTTCAGCTGCTGCTGTTTCAGGGTGCGAAGTATCGGGGCATAGGCCCTTCTCCTTGCTATTTGTGGGGAGTAGTCATTATCGAAATAGACATCTGCCCTTGTATTGAATGTCCCCCATGTGCCATGCTCTTGGCAACAACTGCTGTTTTACTGCGTAGTTTAATAGCTTGAGCACTATAGAGCGTGGCCTCTGATCAGTGTTGAGGTTTTGGGGTGAGGGCTCTCTGAGCTCGTTCTATGTCTAGTTTGGTGGCAGGATCAAGTTGTAGTACCTCCCGTAATAAAGTATCCACAGATTTAAGCATATCACAGTGTTTCACATTGCATGAAAATATAGAGCAGTGGTAAGGGGAGGAGCCACAGGGGACGGGGTCACCAGGGGCGGAGCTACCGGTAGGCGGAGTCAGTCGGGATGCAATAAATGCATAAGAAACAAGAAATAAGAGTAATATGATGATCTGGAGGCCTCTGTAGTATGCAGTAGCAAATAAAAAGTGTGATAAAACATACTGGAGAACCTCTGCATTCTAGTTGCAGGTCAGGCAACAGTTTGTGAGAGTCTTAACATTTTGGTGAGGCCATACTACAATTCTTTACTAGTGCCTGCAAGGCCAAGATCTAATCTTCGGTTTCGCAGTCCTGCCCAATGAGCTGCAGCTTCCAAATAAGGAAACTGTCAACATCGGGCCCTTAATTGAGATAAGCATAAGTGCATTTAGCATACTGGCACTTAATCTATTTCTTTCCTGGCTTTTATTCGATTCAGTGCAGAAAACCCTCTCACAATCTGCAGTTGACATGGGTATTATCATTGCCAGCTCTGCCAAAGTAGATATGTTTGGATACAGGTCTACATACTTATTACTTGGAGCTTGCAGCACATCAGAAATAGTCTTAAAGGCCATCTTTTCTGTGAACATGAGACTACGCAGAGAAGCCCATTCCAGTGCAGAAGCATCTACATCCACAACAGTAGCATACTGACCAAGAATAATCTCAAGGCTATCACTACCATACCCTTCCAACTCTTCAGTATCAACTTCCTGTATCCTGCTGGGGTCAAAGACACTGAACGCATCCAAAAGTTCTGTGCTTGGAAACCTTTGCTCAATTTGAGCAATTAGGGCCCTAATAAACTTGTCATGCACAGAGGTTGTGAAATGATTCAACTGTGGTTCGCTAAATGGCAAGTTCAGGCCATTATCATTCAGGAGTACTAGTTCAGGCGAAACGGAGAAGTACTGACCAGGTACCAGTAGGCGTGCCCTAAGAATCTCTGGAATGTAAATGTCTCTTTATATCAGTAAATTCAGAGCTGATGTTTGAAAGCATTTAGATAAGATGCTAAGGTGTGGAAGTATGTGTCACATCATGCATAAAATAGAGAGAAACTCCCAGTTTTCCACCATTTTACTAGGCCCACAGCTTGGGATCATGCCTTTCAGAGGCCTCTCTATGCAAGGGCGTAATAACGGATGGAAAATCTTCCTTAGTGTGTCACATGCTGCATCATGGGACAACCACCTAACTGCTTTTGCCTGTTTAGGCTTTAAAACAGGGTTTTCCATTGCCTGCTGAATTTCTTTCAGGGCAGCCATGTGAACAGCAGAGTTTTCATAGTATCTGTATAAGTGATCTAGTGTTTGATTAAACTTTTTAATGGCGTTCACTTCATTTGCTGCTGCCTTTACAGCCAAGGCTTCCCGGTGAGCCATACAGTGATTTTTCAACAAGAATTGGGCTGACTTCTTTCAGCTTTTTAGCCACCCCGTTTTGCCTGCCCAGCATAACGGCTGCTCCATCACTGCCTAACCCTGCAAGGTGATCAACCGAGATTTGATTATCAGAGAACTCCAGCATTTTTTTAACAATTGTCTGCCTTTCCATCAATTAGTTCCTCAAGTCCCAGGAAAGAAACTCTGGGTTTCCCTTCTTTGCAGTACATACCATACAAAATGAGCTGCATCATAACAGTAATATCAGTTGTTTCGTCCACTAAATATGAAAAAAATTTGGCAGCCTTCAAATCTGCAAGAACTGATCTCCTGACCACCTCACCCAGAGAGAGACCATTTCTGACAGTTCGATCAGAGCGATATTTAACAACATCAACAATATGTATATTGTCTAGGTATTTGCATCGATGACTTGGCGAGATCCAGCAGTGAGCCATATTTCGTTGTGTGAGGCAGCTCATTTTTTATTAGCCAGTACATGCAACGAAGGGATGCCACAAAAGCTTCTTGTTCCAGGATCAGGGCCTGCTGCATTGCCTGCTCTGTTCCTCCTTTTGAAGCTGAAATTCTGCAGTTAGCTTCCAGTTCAGAAGCAACAACGTGAACTGAACTGTTCTGATGCCTTTTTATAGCATCTTCTCTGAATGTCTTACACCCATTGAGTACCCAAACTGTTCCTGATTTGGGATCTGTTTATGTTTTATGCAAAATGCACAAAACATGCCATCATTTTCTTTTGTACTGTAACCAACAGTATTTAAGCCAGCCAGTATAAAATCCTGTTGCTCTATGCTTAGAGGTGTTTTTTTCTGTATTACAGGAGGAAGTGCAGGGAGTTTTTTGGACAATGACGCCGATATCAACTGGACCAACTGGCATTGTCCCAATCATCGACTCTCAATTGTCATCTTGATCAGGATGTTTCCGTTTTTGAGTTAATTTGAAACCAAAGTTAGTTAGTTTCTGCATTGTGTACAATAAAGCTTTTTTTTTCCCTAAGTGTTGTGTGTTTATTTGTCAAAACAGAACGAGAACTTGGTAATGCTGGTTGAGCCCCAATTATTTTTTTCTCACACAAATATTTCTTTGCTCCCTGAATCAGGGTTCAGAACAAGTGACCACTGACGAGACTGCACATCCTGACTAGTGGGACAGACCCCCTGGTGGCACAGTTAAGGAGACTAGAATTTTTTTCTCACACAAATATTTTTTTATTCCTTGAATCAAGGTTTGGAAACAAGTGACCACTGACGAAGCAAAGCTGCACAACCGGACTGGTGGGACAGAGACTGTAGACCCCCTGGTGGCAATATGTGGGCTTCTGCTAGCTTTATTTTCTTTTTTACTTTTTTGCAGCTAGTAATTCTCTTTTTATAAAGCAGCACTCAAAAGAGAAAATAATGCAAGAGCCTAGAAGGTCCTCTAAATCTCTCCCCTCACTCACAACCCCACTCCACTGCAGAAATATAGTATATCAGGCTCAAAAGAATAATATGGGCATACAATTTAGGTCCGTGAACAGTCAAGTTATCACACACTCTACTGGCTCTGCTGTGGCACAGTGCAGTCTGTTTTTTCTTTTGCAGTAATTTTCTTTTTAAGCAGCACTTAAGGCTTGAAGGGCTGTCCACCACTCCTCCCTTCACTTACAACCCCACACCACACAGATGTGTCAAATATCAGGCTCAAAATATTCAAATAAAGTCTCTGCTGGCTCTGCAGTGCTACACTTGACTAGTAATCTTCCTTTTTTTTTTTCTTTTACAAAATTCTTTTTTTTTTTTTTTCAAAGCAGCAAGAAAACCAAACTGAGAAGTGAGCTGCCTAGTGCTAGTCTCTGTGAGACCACTCTCTCCTCCTCCCACCTCACCTCCACGTACCCCATCCACTAATGCTGCTATTATTAGAAATGCAGGCTGAAAATGTGCTTAAAACTAAGTCTGACAAACTGTTCAGTATTAATGCAACTGATGCTGACACTCTGAACACAGTCAGAGATCCACTTTTATGCAAGACACAAGCCAAATGTAAAGCTCCAAAGTGATACAGTGATGTACCTAACTGGGACTTACCTAACGTAAACTGCTCTGGTAGGGTGTCAGCTGTCATTCCCTGGTTTGGCGCTTTCTCCCGAAAGCACCTGGTGACTATCGGAGAGTCGATCACATGATCTTTGACTGCTAGCACTCAACTACGGTTGTGCAACCTCCCGTTTTTCACGCGATGACAAGAAGCACGGATGGGTTCTCGTGCTGCGTGCATGCCTCTAGTGCGAGTACCAGGATTTAAAGTGACAGGCAGCTTTTACCTGCAGAGAAACAGTGGCGGGACTTTAGAATGAGAGGCGGCCATTTAAGATAGCGCGGCGGCCCGCCTCTCAGTTGTAATGAATGGGGAACACTGTATCATGTCCTTCTTTCTCCTCTGGTACTCCATGAATGCGTAGATTATTCCTCCTTTATCTATTCTCAAGGTCTTCACATTTGTCTGTGTTCAGTGCGAAAGGCGCGAACTTCGTCGCTGAATCCTTTGAGTTCTGCCAGGATTGCAGCATTGCTGGGTTGTCCATTGGGAGATGGGAGTGGGGGCATTGGCAAGTTTCGGAAGTCATGCCGGAACCATTTGGGGGTGGCAACTGTTAGTGCCACCCCTGTGGAGTCTATCTCCTGTTCTGGACTTTGTTTCCCAGGCTTGGGACGGAAGCTCCTTACTCCCCACCCACTCTGGTTAGAGTCGGGATAAGGGGTATTTTGAGGTACCTTGGAATAAGTACCTCCTTACTGGGAGTAGACATGCACATAGTTTTTTTGATAAGTGTTCATAATTACAATTAACATTAATCAATACCCTATGAATGGAGCAATTTTAGATAAGGGGAGTGGGAGGGAGTAATACCAGGTCCGGGTAGTTTGTTGGGAATTGTTTTGTATGTAGTTTCTTTACAGGATGTTACAATAATTCGATACCCTACGTTTGGGGTATTTAAGAGAGCTTGGGCAAGGGCAATAATCGAGTGGGGGAAAGAGTGGTTAAAAACACACAGGCTCAATAATGGATGTTATATCTTTATTGCTACAGGAACAGTTCAGACACACGTAGGTGGCTCCTCTTCGCATTGGTTTTGCCCTCTGGAGGCAAATGGTCTGGTCAGAAGTAGTGGTCCTTACCCTGGGGGAGAAAATAAAAGAAATGTTAATTGATGTACCATGTCTACACTTTCAATTAAAATATTTTACCAGAATATCAATGGGTTGCATAACACGATAAAACGTTCTCGCTTTATTCAGTATCTCAAAAAACCAAAACGCTGATTTGTATCTAATTCAAGAAACACATCTGAGCATAAGAATTTGAGTTGGGGAGGGAGATATAAAGTTTATGCCTCTTCCCATCCTAGTGGACATCGAAGGGGAGCAGCCATTTTGATACCTGCTATTATGCCATTGGTGGTGGCTCACTCTTATGCAGATGGCCAGGGTTGATTTGTTATTTTGCAAGGGAAATTACACTTTCAGGATGTGACTTTGGTGAGCATTTATCTCCCACCTATGTCAAAGCCTTCAGTAACCCAACTTCTGATGTCAAAGGTGATGGATTTTCTCTGGGACAGTTCTGGGAGGGGACTTAAATATAACTATGTTCGCCCATTTAGACTGCTCCAACCCTCGCTTGGGTCACCAGACTGGCACGGTAAAGTACCTTAAAAAAAAAAAATGTTATGGACCATTTGGGTGTGGTGGATGTTTGGCACAGACTGTTCTCTTCGAACTCTGTTTTCACTTTCTTCTCCAATAGATTTCACACCTATTCCAGACTAGATTTCCTGGTAACATGTGAGCATCTTTGTCTGGTTCAGGATATCTCTATGGGCTCCATGGTTCTCTCGGACCATCATCCTCTCATTCTCAAGCTGGAACTGGACAAAACAAGAACCTACATTATGGCGCCTTACTCCAATCTTGGTAAAAGATGAACAGTATCTGGAATATATTAAGAAAATAATTCCTTTATCTCTCCGAAAATGTGTTCTCTGATATTCTGGAGTCTCTGGTCTGGGACGCCCTAAAGGCCACACTTCAGGGCGAAACCATAGCTTATGCTTCAAGGAGAAAAAGGAAATAGAATCCAAATACAACACCCTTACAGAACATTTACGAACCTATCAATTACTATATACTGAAGGAGATAGGGAGGTTTAATAAAAGATCTGAGACACCAAAGCAAAAATACAAAAACTAATGGACATCAAGATTAAACAGTCCCTCCTTTATTTAAAACAGGTTAGATATGAAGGTGGAGCTCGGTGACCGTAGAGTGGCCCAACGCCTTAGAGGACAAAAATGCATGTCTCCTGTCTTTAAGACCAGAGATCTGGACTCTGGTAGGCTATCACACAAGGAGGCTGACATTAGCCATTCCTTTGTCAGTTTTTACCAGAAATTGTCACGGAGAGGGCTCGTCTACCCTTGCAGGAAGACGGCCCTTTCTGGGAAATCTTCATTCCCCATCTTACTGAGGCTCAGAGAGGTTTACTGGAGTCCCCAGTCTCACCTGATGCAATTTTCCATTGTCAGATTACTCATCTCACCGCTGTCTGGGGCCTGACTGCTTCCCGGCTGAGTGGTACAAGATGTTCCAGGACAAAATATCACTTAAGTTAATCTCCACATTTTGGGAGATGGTGGAGCGATTTCCCGGGCCTATGCTACCTTGGCCACTTTATTAAAACAAATGACCCCACCAATCCTTCCTCCTACTGCCCAATTGCTAGTAACACCGATTACAAACTTTTCACAACCATATGGGCTTCACGATTGGAGAAGATTCTACCCTGTCTAGTTCATAAGGACCAATCTGGCTTTACTAAAAGTAAAAGTACTACTGATAATATCCGTAGAACTTTTATATTGATTGAACACATTCAAAGTTGGCAAATTCGAGCAACTATTATGAGCCTGGATGCAGAGAAGGCCTTCAACAGGGTGTCCTGGTGTTTCCTATGGGACATCCTGTTGAGGTTCCACTTTCCGGAGTCCTTTCTTAAATGGCTGAATAATCTCTCTGCTGCTCCCCAGGCATATGTGAGAATTAATGGAGGTGTATCCTCCCTCCCCTTCACCTTATCCTGGGGACCCGACAGGGATGCCCCTTCTCCCTCTATTTGCCCCTTTACATGGAGCCGTGAGATGGCTCTCAGGAATTCACCTGATGTTGAGGGTATCCCAATGGGCCAACAGCAATATAAAGTCAGTATGTTCACTGATGATATCCTCTTAACTCTTCTTTCTCCAGACACATCCATCCCGGCCATTTGGAGCATCCTTAGAGAATGCGTAGCAGTAGTGGGATTCAAACTATAAACATTACAAAGACAGAAGCTCTTCTCTTTAACTTTTCTCCAAAGAATATTCTTCTACTCTTCTCTCTGTAGTGGGGATCCATGAAGATAAAATATTTGGGGATCCATATTCCTCTTAATTTGTAGGTAATGGAGGTGGTTAATTATGAGCCACTCACCATCACCATACAAAGAGACTTAGATAAATGGTCATCCCTCCCATTATCTCTCTTCCAATGGATCGAAACCATCCATATGAATGTTTTGCCATGACTTTTTTATACCTTTTTCAAAATATCCATTTCTTCCCTCCCTTATTTAAAGTCTTGTGAGTCAGCCAGGACGGTAGCTTTGGAAACATGATCCGGTCTATTTGTAAGGATCCAGTCCAGTAACGAATTCTGATAGTGAAGACGTGGTTCTAGTGCAGATAGTTATAAGTTGGTGAAAATTGTGCTTCTGGATCAAAGATGCAAGGAGATTGTGATGTGGGCCCAGCCAGTTCAGGTTCAAGTCACCGAGGAGGAGTGTTTCATTTGTTTTTACATTTTGAACCCCCAAAAAATGAAGTGGGGGTGGGTGGGATGTGGAAACAGAATGCCCGGCACATGCAGGACTCCTGGCAGAGGCTGGGAGGAATCGCTAGTGCCAGTGTCACAAAGCCATAGAGGGGCCGGGTGGACACAAGCAGTCACTGCACATCCCCGACCCTGAGGAATTTGGCAAGAAAAACTTGCTCACGGCCCCCATATTTGATGCCCACCCCTGGCCATGATTAGCTTCTAGGCTGGCTCCTTGATTCTGGTCCCACATTCACACTAAGCCCTTGGTGTTGCAACCCCACCCCGAGGGGAAAGCCGGGGTTGTCAGGAGTTGTGATCAAAATGGAAGTGGGGGTTTCAGGGTCCATGACCAGGTAAATGCTTAGGTGGTCGAGGCAGCAAAAGAAAGAATTAAAGAAAAATGAAGTGGGGGTGGGTGGGATGTGGAAACAGTAAGGGAGGTTGAAGCTGGCATGAGGGTAAGGACAACAGAAGGGGTACAAAGTGATGGGTCATTACAGGAGATTAAGGGGAAGGGAGGTAGAGGAGGGGTCTGATGGTATAGGGTGTGGTCTGTGAAGACAGGTAAGGACATGAGGTTTGAGAGGTGGCCGGTATAGGCTGCTTAGTGTGAGAATTTAGGGGTGGATGATGTTGGCAAGTGCAGCGACATCTTAGAGGAGTGTTTATGGGGCAAGAGCCATATTAGGTGTCACTGGGACAATCACAAGCGTTCCAAGAGAGCAGGTGTTTAAGTTTAGACTTAAAGGCTGGCAAGCTAGTAGTTTCTTGTGAACACTCCATAAGGACCATCCTAGACCCTTTGCATCCCAGAATCCATTGTCTGAAAATCAGTGCAAGTCTGGACTTCAGTAGACCCTAAACAAACACCATGCATTAAGTGTGGGTACATAGGAGAAATCTGACAGTGGATGTGCGAAGCAGACCAGGCCAGGCAATGGCAGAGAGCGCAATACCACAAAAGAAGTGCTAAAAATAGAGCAGATGACAGTGACAGAAAACAGTTGAATATACTTGAGGCCCAATAGACACATGAATGTGCATCCCTCCATAAGTGTGGAAGGGTATGTACATCCATTGGGTGCTCCCTCCACACGTGCAGCACACTCGGGAGCATGCTGAAAGGATGCACAAGCCCACTCTGCATTGGATCCCAGGGCCAGACTCCACATGGCCAGGAAGGGGCTAGGCACAGGGCACGCTAACAAACCTTTCCAAAACCAACCCTGCAGCAGAGAGTGCAGGAAGAGGCGGCACAGACCATGTGGCCCAAGCCCTGTAGCACTTATGCTTCGTCTCTTACCAGATGCCATTTGTCCTTTGACGTCATTTCTTTGGAACTAGGAAATAGTGTGTCTAGAAGCCTTTGTTTTATTCAGACTCTGGTACTACCTCCTCTACCCTCATGCTCAGAAGGCCCACAATCTCCTATGCAAGAAGCAGACAAATGGGCCAATAATGGCTGCCTTCTAGGAGGATAGTCTGGAGGGATTTTTGTGAAGCCCTGGGAGTATCCCTCTCAGATAATCCTGAGGACCTACTTGTCCATTGTGATGGACTCTCACTGATGGTAGAACTAGGTCAGAAACCTCCTTGTGGGGAGATGTCTGCCTCAGGCAACAGATAAAATCGGGGCCAGAGCTTCAGAAGGTGGCACTGGGTGCTTTCGGCTGCACTTTCTTTTGAGGCTGGGTAGGCAGAGATTTGTTTAGGGCTCCCCTGCCTTTCCCACAAAAGGACTGAGTTCTGAAAGAAATAACACAGAAACACAGAATATAGAAACATAGGACTCTGATGGCAGATAAGGACTGCTTGGCCCACCCAGCCTGCCCATTTCCCTAACTATTGGATAGGCTGCAGTTCCTAGTTAACCAACAGTCCACTTCACCTCACTAGAACTGCCTTATGTCTGTCCCATGCATTCTTAAATTCACCCACTGTTTTGACCCCACAACCTCCTCAGGAAGACCATTCCATGTGTCCACCACTCTGTGAAAAATACTTCCTCCGTTGCCCCCAAGAGGCTGAGCTGTCCCATCTTCAGATTGTGCCCCTTGTTCTTGCACATCTCTTTCTGAAATATGTTACCTCTTGGACTTAGTCGATTCCCTTGAGGTACGTGAAAGTTCCCATCATGTCCCCTCTCCCTTCTTTCCTTGAGGGTATACATATTAAGCTTTTAGTCTCTTCAGAGTGGCTTCTGGTGCAGACCCTGCACCATTTTAGTTGCCCTCCTCTGACAGCCTCCATCCTGTCTATGTCCTTGTGGAAATGGGATCTCCAGAACTGCACACAGTACTCAGATGGGGTCTCACCAACTGTCTGTACAGAGGGATAACAACTTTGTTTTCTACTGGTGATGCCTCTCACTATGATCCCAGTATCCCCACAGCCTTCCTTACTGCCTTCTCACATTGCTTGCCTACCTTTGCTGTCTAATGACCAACCCCAGGTCCCATTCCATTTTGTTAATCCTCCTCAATTGTGTACTCTTCCCTGGGTTTAGTTTCCTAGGTGCATTACTTTGCACTTTTTTGCATTGAATCTAACCTGCCATACTTTTGACCATTCCTCCAACCTTGCCAAGTCCCTTCTCATCCTTTTCACCCCCCTTGTGTATCAACCCTGTTGCAGATATTTGTGTTGTCTACAAAGAGGCATACTTTTGCTTCCAGTCCCTCCACAATGTCACCTATAAAAACATTAAAGAGGACCAGTCCCAGTAGTGAATCCTGCAGTACCCTGCTAGTAATCCTCCTTTCTTTGGAGTGGACTCTGTTTACTATTACCCTCTGTGTCCTACTGTCCAGCCAATATTTTACCCAGGCTACTACTCTGGGACCCACTTCCAGGCTGGCTAACTTGATTATTAATCTTTTGTGTGGGACTGTGTCCAATGCCTTACTAAAGTCCAGGTAGGCCATGTCCACAGCCCCTCCTTGGTATACTACTTTGGTCACCCAGTAAAATAAATCTATTAGATTCATCTGACATGATCTTCCTGCTGTGAATCCATGTTGCCTTGGGTCCTGTGCTCCGCTGGCCTCTAGGTAATAGATTCTTTCAGAAGTGATTCCATCATTTTCCCTACCACTGACGTCAAACTAACAGGTCTGTATTTTCCTGCATCTACCTTGCTCCCACTTTTGTGAAGGGGAATTGCATCCACCCTCTGGTACCACACCATCTTCCCACGATTTGTTAAAAAGAGTAGTCAGTGGTGTCACAAGTTCTCCCCTTAGTTCTTTTAGAATTCTAGGGTGAATCCCATCAGGCCCCATTGCTTTGTCCACCTCACATAACAAAAGCATTGGCAGATGGGGACCATGTAATCCATCTAAGTCTGCCCTAGAAACCCCCCCCCCCCATGCAGCCTTCATCCTAACTTGTCCTTTATGTCTGTCCCATGTGAGTCTGACCTCCTGATTGTCTCTGATGCTACCACCTCCTGGGGAAGGCTGTTCCAAGGGTCTATCACTCTGTGAAGTACTTCCTGAAGTTGCTTTTGAACCTTCCTCCTACCAGTCTCAGATTATGCTTTCTTTGCATGCTGCCATGTTCTGTCGAGACAGACTGCCTGCACTGTGTTAAATCCCCTCATGTACTTAAATATTTAATTCATGTCCCTCCGCTTCTTCTCTGCTCAAAGAGTATAGGTTCAGCTCCCTGAGTCTTGCTTCATATGACCTGTGATGCAGTCCATGCACCATCTTAGAAGCCCTCCTCTGCATTGTTTCCAAATGGTCAATGTCCTTTTTGAGTGAGGTCTCCAGAACTAAATGCAGTACTCAAGTGTGGCCTCACCAAGAACCTGGGGGCATGATAACCTCCTCCTTCTACTAGAAATATCTTTACTTATACATCCGGGGATGCTGCCCACTTTCTCTGCTGCTTTCTCACATTTCTTTCCTACCTTTAGTTCGTCAGTGATGATTACGCAGATCTCGCTCTATTTGTGTCTCCTCAAGTTGATGTCCTCCCAGTGTGTATTTTTTCCAGGGTTCCTCTTTACCAAGTGCATTACCTTACACTTTTTGGCGTTAAATTGCAACTGCCAGTCCCTGGACTAATCCTCTAACCTTCTAAGGTCAGTGTCTATGTTGTCTCCTCCTTCCCTTGTGTCCCCTCTGTTGCAGAGTTTTGTATCATCTGTGAACAGCCAAACCTTCCCTGTTAGTCCATTCACTAGGTCTGCTATAAATGTTCAATACGATCAGCCCCAGTACCGATCCCTGCAGGATGCCACTGGTTACCCTACCCTCCCTTGACAATGATTCATTGACTAGCACTCTCTGGGTCTTACCGTTCAGCCATCTACTGATCCAGCTGACCATCTTCTGGCCAACTCCCGTATGTTCCAGCTTGTTGGTTAGCCTTCTGTGAGGGACAGTGTCAAAGGCCTTGCTGAAATCTAGGTATACAAAGTCCACCGCACCTCCCTGATCTAATGTTCTGGTGACCCAGTCGAAGAAGTTGATCAAGTTGGTTTGACAAGAGCATCCTGCTGTGAAGTCATGTTGCTTAGAGTCCATTCAGTTTCAGTCCATTTTCGGGAGTTATTTCAGGACCCTTTCTTCTGTGAATGGACAGGGATCTACCTCCCCCTATCCAGAATGCTTCTATTGACTGGTTTAGTTACCTCTCCTCCTTTGTGAATACTGAGCAGAAGTATTTGTTCAGTATCCCTGCTTTGTCACTGTCACCCTCTGTCCCCATTCCACTTTATTAAGCCTCACTATCCCTTCTCTTGGTCTTTCTTTGCTCCCTAATGTCGTATAAAGCTTTTTATTCCCTTAACTGCATTGACTATCTTTTCTTCAGGTTGGGCGCTTGCTATTCTAACTGCCTTCCCAGTTTTCTTCTGCTTTAACTGGTACAGTTGTCTGTCCTGCTCCTTCTGTGTTTTCTTATACTTCCTGAATGCTATTCTTTCTCTCCCTAACCTTCCCAGCCACCTCTTGAGAACCATATTTTTCCCCTTCATTTTGTTGAGCTTATTTGCTTCACACAAAGGCTTGTTGCCTCTGTGGTGGCAGTTCTGATTTTTCTCCATTGTTTCTCCACCCCTCCTTCTTGCCTGTTTGCTAGTGACAATACATCATCTTCCCTCTGAAGGTTAGCAGGAGATGGCCTGAAGTCCTTATCGTCGCTCTAGTTTCAGAGACCTCAGACTTCTACTTGCTGTCCAAATAGTTAAGTAACATTTAACGGAACATTCATTACCTCTTGCTGGATACCTTGAGGAAAACCAGAAGTACGTGACCAGGAGTGCCTTCTGATACAAATGCCAGCCACAGCACAGCAAAAAGTATTGTCGAGGCATCCATAGCTGCTTTGAGTCGAGGGACTGCTGGACTCAACACCATAAGTTAAGTTTGCAAGGTCTTCTGTTTAGTCTCAGTCAGGCAATGACTCTGCGAGACACTTAGAAGAGCTCCAAGGGTATGCCTTTACATGGAAAAATGCCCTTGTTGGCTAGCAATTCATATGCCAAGTGTGCCAGCTAGAAAGTCATTGCTTATAAGGTCCATCTTACATGACATCTTGTTACTAAGATGCACAGTAACCTCCTGGGCCAAAAAGACTGTCATTTCCAGCAATAAAACAACATAAGCTATAAGCTTATAAACATACTGGTCTAGCCTAGGAACAGTGTACTTTCTATCCATTTGCCTACAGACAGAAGGGATAGCAGCAGGCCTTTTCTAGACTGCATCCAACAAGGTCTCAAATGCTGGAGGAATAGGGGAAATTAAGTGGATCGGCATGGTAGAAACATTTAACCACTGCAAACTGATGTATTTACCTGTATCAACAGCTGAAGGCTCAAAATCAACAGCAGAATGCATATTTTTGTAACAAGGTATAGTATGTCAAATTCTAAGGAACAGGAAAAGGGGCCTGGGTTCAAAAGAATCCAGTCTATAGAAAGTCATCGAACCACCCTCAGATGAGTTTTAGATCAGACTCTTCCCTCCTCCCCGAGGATGATCGGAAGGGAGTGGATCACGGTTCCCAATCAAGAACAAAGCCTCTATGACACAGTTTCCAAAGTACATGTAGCTAGTGTCAAGGGCGGTATCGAGGCCAGAACTGAATCCAGTGCTTGGAGGTTTCCCGGCACAGAGGGTGGCACCAGTTAGGGCCCCAAGAACCCTAAGCCTAACAGACACCAGCACAGACCCCAAAGCTGACGATCCAATCAGCACCGGAGTGACTCACAAGGTACCATGGCCAATCCTATCACAGTGACATTGGGGGAGGTGCAACCAGTGGTGCAGGAGTTGGCAGAGTTGTCACTGGCAAGGGCCTGGTGATGTTTCCAGAGCCAAATGCTCTACCGGCTTGAAAGTCCCACCTGCAGCTCCAGTTCCACTGATTCCAAAGGGCAAGGGACCAGTTCCAGGCAGAGGTAAATGAACCAGACGGTACACTCACTGCTCTGTAAGAGCCACCAGAGATGGAACTTACCACTTGAGTCCCCACTAACACAAGGAGGGGGACTTCGGGTCCAAGACCTCGGCCTCCTGTGAACAGAAGCCCCCAGTGACAAAGATGGCACTGGTGAGGCCTCCTGCTCAAGAGAGACTGAGGATCTTACCGAGACCTCACAGAGGGTGACCATGAGTGGTACCACTTTTCCTTTCTTATGGAAAAACTAGGCCGAGTGGTGCCACAAACCCAACCGGGATCAGGAATAAACCCACATTTTCTGCTTCCAAGAGGACTGTCCTCCCTCCCAGGCACAGGACCACTCATCATCACAAAGGGAGAAGTAGACTGGACATGGCCCCACTGCTGGGAGTAGCTTACCTAAAGAGGCTCCACCATTTTTGTCCATAGCCATCGACCATTAACTCAGCAGGGCTATGAGAGACCAACAAACTAACTTTAAACACTAAAAACTAAGAACTTAATGCTGTTGTCATATATATGTGAAGTTCTGACTCCCGGAGGGTGAGTGACATCACTGAAGCACACTTGATGGCAAGGGGAAAAAAGAACAGAGGCAGTTGAGGGCGGGTGCCAAGGTATGCCATGCAGTGTGAGCCACTCTGTGCCACATGTGCATGCAGCTAGATCGGTGCCAGCCCTCCTGAAAAGTTCCTACTTCCACAGGGTCCTAATGCATCCAGCTCAATCCTATTAGTGTGAATCAATGGCGAAGATGGATTCCTGGAAGATCATATCTTTATGTCCAACGTTCTCTGCCCAAATCCATCCGAGACTACATCAATCTGTGATCATTCCTTGCCAGGGGCTCAGTGACTTGGATGCTTCTGATTTTCATACTAACTTGAAGCAGATAAAGGCCTTTCAGTCTAGGGTCTGCTTGACTGTGCAGCTAGAGCCCTTATACTGCTGCTGTCCCCCCATGACCCTCCCCTCAACTCTTGGTCCATCCCTTTGAAGCAGCTCACTATATTACAGGTGACCACTTCATCTGGTAATGCGCTCCACCCACCACCACCACCACCTCTCAAAAAAAAAAAAAAAAAAAAGTCTCCTCATTTCCCTCCTGAACCTTCCTCCTCCAATCTCAGCTTGTTCCCTCAGGTGTCCCCTCTATTTAACAGGAAAAGCCCCTCCGTGTCCATCTTATTTATACCTTTCATGTACTTAAAGGTTTCAATCATGTCCCACCTTTCCTCCTCTCCTCCAAGTAGTACATGTTCAGCTCCCTCAGCCTGCTCTCATAGGGCAAGTCCCTAGCCCTGGATCATTTTTGTTGCCCTGCACCACCTCCAGTAACCCAATGTCCTTCTTCAGTACAGCTCCAGAACTGCATTAGTACTCCAGGTGCAGTCTAACCAGTGACCTACACAGTGGCAGGATCACCTCCCCTTCCTGGAGGATATGCCCCTGGCAATACAACCCAGCATCCTGTTAGCCTTTGCAGCAGCTCTTTCTACACTGTGCCATTATGATCACCCCAGATCCTTCTCAGCTAGCTAACCCCCAAGCTGGTAGCTTATCCTTGTGTCCCCCCACATAATGCAACACCTTACATTTCTTGGCATTGAACCCCAGCAGCCAAGTGTCCGACCAGGCCTCCAGTTTTGCCAGATCATCCTGCAACCCCTCCAAGCCATCCACCATCGCTCCCATTTTGATGTCTGCAGAGAGACTGATCTTACTCTTTATGCCTATTGACTTGATCGTTATTTATCAGCACCAGGACCGAGATGGCTTGAACTCCTGTCACCTCAATCGCCTCCTAGATCAAAAACCCATGCTGGACTGCATCTAAGGTCGCTGGACTCCTGCTGTTGCTAGACTAAGATACTCCAATCTATACTGGGCATGTTAAAGTCCCCACTATTACCACTTCATTCACCTCCACAGCCTTCCTAACATATTCCCCCAGCTCTTGATCCAGTGGTCTCTTGACTTGATGCCAATATATTATCACTACCTTATTTTCCTCTCACCCCTTGCTTTTCCTACACCCATACTGTGTCTGTATACCTTACACCCATATCCCCTAGTGACTGATATCCCCTTCCTAATGTTGACTGCTACCCCCTCTCCCCTACATTTTGTTTTATCCATCCTGTAGAGAGTGCATTCAGGAACAGACAGATCCCAGCCAGGGTTCAAGGTCTTCCAGATCTCTGGGACTGTCACTATATCCGCTCGAGCCTCCATCATCATAGTCTGAAGGTTATCCATCTTGTTCCTCAGACTCCTGGCATTCACTGATATCACCCTCCACTACCCCCATTCCTTCCCCCTTTCCCTCGCCAGTTCCCTCCCTCTGGCTGCCCTGCTGGTTTCACCCCTCATTGCTCTGACCCGTCACCTCTCTTCCCTCCTCCTTCTACTGGGCTCCCATACCCAAGGACCCCTAAATCTTTTTTGTTTAAAATACCTCTGCTTGAAGGGAGGCCTCCTGCCTCCCCTGTTCAAGAGCACTGGGTTCTGCACCCCTGGTAGTCCCCTCAGTTTAAATTCAAACTGCCCATGAGGTACTCTAATCAAGTCACTGAGAACTCTGGTTCATCCCTGCTGAGGTGTAGCCTACTCAATGAATACAGGAATTTCTCATTCCAGACTCTTTCTCAGTCCCCATGCAGCTAAAGTCTTCCACCTTGCACCAGTCCCTAAGCCACTGGTGTTCAACTGGGTGTAACCCCCCTTACCCGGGTTACTAGAATCCCACTTGAACTAGTGGCAGGCAGGAAAAGGCAGCTTGAGAGACTCCAGTTAAATGGGTTTCACACTGTCTCACTCTGTCCTCAGTCTCAGCTGAGCTGGAGGGAAGACACTGCCATAGAATTCTCGCAGCAGCATAAGCCACATTGGAATGCTCACAGCAGGGGTTAGTGTTAGAACGTTGGGGAATACAAGTCAGTTCAGAGTGGGAGCAGAGAGGAAGAGGTGTGTTGCAGTTGGCAGCCCCTCAGAGCCCAGCACTGATTTAGAGCTACATCAGGAAGTGGGTTGTGTATTCTCACCCTAGAGAGGGAGGATCACAGAAGAAAGTGGTAGAGACCGTCCCATGTGTTGTTCCAGTGCCCCATCCCCAGAGGGATAGGGGGGAAGTCCAGCATTACAGGGGCAATCCCCTGGCCCTGCCTGGAAAGGGAAAAGCTGCCTGAAAATGGGAATTGTTTTGAGAACCAGAGAATTTGTCTCCTTTGAAAGAAACCCCGAGCACCTGTATACCACGGTGAGTTTGTTCCTAATAACCAGAGCCTATGTTTACCAAGACAGAGTTGTGTAAAAAGTATCTGCCTACTGTGGGGCCAAGAGAAGACTAGCCAAGTACAGTGCTTTTAAATTTGTGTATAGCTTGGAAGCATCTGAAACAATGGGGGTCTAAGGAATGGACATAGCCACTAAAAACTTTTTGAGTCAGGACACCACCTAAATACTGTGTAGAATGTTAAATGTGATAAACATTTCAAGATAGCATCTACAACCAGTAGTTTTGAAGAAAGGTGTTGTTCCAAAGGAATGGCCGGGTATAGATTTGGGAACAAGAGGTGGGAGACCCTCATCTGGAGTAACCAGCTTTACCTCTACAGGTTCAGTTTGGGCACCTATAACTTTCTCCCAGACACTTGGCCAGTGTCTGGGGAAAGTACCCAGATGTGAAATTAAGGATGATTTTCCCTTCAGAGCTATAAAGTGCTCATGGGTGGTTTAAGGAGCCACCATCAATCTCCATGCCATATGGAAAAGTGTCCAAGTACTGGTTGGGGTGCCATGTCAAGGAATCAAAGTAGAAGAGTACCAGTTCGGGCCGTGTGAGCCCAGAGTAGTTCAGAACCTGAGAGTCTTGTGTAGTAAAGAAGATGTGCTCCAACCTCTGTAAATCTGCATTGCCAGTGAGTGTAGCCCTGTGGGGGTCCATCTTTGCTTAGTTATTCCTGTGTTGATGTAAATAAAAGCCACACTCTAGAATCCCATTCCTGGTTTGGACATTTTCAGTTATTGCTTCCTGTGTCCAGAGTTACTTGGGCACCACTGACCAGAAGTACAAACCTAGCCATGATGTTGAGCTAATGTCTTCTCCCAAACCCAAGGGAGAAGTGGGTTACATAAGCATTATCATCCTAACTAACTGGACCTGGGCACCAGTAGTGCCTCCTGGAATGCCACAGACCTTGACACCCTCTTAATTATCCAGAGCTCCTTGAACCTATCCTGTACCATCCATACTTCACACCATGCTAGGTTATTCATTCCCATGTACAGTAACATCATGTTACCCCTCTACAGCCTGCACTAGCAAGAGTACCATTGGTGTGATCCATTCTGCTGTCATACCTGGGAAGTACACTTCTGTTGTATGTACTAATCTCAATCCCTTTACAAGTGAATCCCCAATGACGAGGACCCTACTAGTTTCCCCTCTTTTTTGTACCCTCCCTCCCCCAGTGCACCTAACCCATTATCCTTCTCCCTCTGCCTCCTGCTCCTACTCCCTCCCCAATCTAGACTCCACCCTGAGCTTGATGCCCAGTCCCTCCCCAAGTCAGCATTTCCCCCTAGCCTGGAATTTCCCATTGCTGTCTTTTCCCTTTGATTCACCCCATGAGCCATCCCCCACAACTTCTCTGGACAGTTTTAGGTCTCATATCACCTCTCTTCCCTCTCCGACCCTATCCCCAAGTCACTGTCTGTGCAGATCTGGATACGCCCTTCCTCTCATGTGAGTAATCATTTGGGAAGGAAGACCTACATTGTTTATTTTATTTAGTTTTGTTTACCAGATAGGCACACTAGACACAAGAGTGACCATTATCAGGCATGGCTCAGGAAATTACAATTAGCAGACATACAAACAAAAGAAATATACAATAAAATTGATCAGGTACATACAATACAAGCAATAATACACGATGAGGTGGAAGGTCTCCTGATAAGAGCACGCCTAGGTGTGTTAGGCACGAGGCGCTTGCGCGAAAGTGCCTTATGCACCTGGGCGTTTATCAGGGAGATAACCCACACCGGAGTGTGTTATTGCGCTTATAAAATGGGTCCCAGCAGTAAATAAAGAGGAAAAAATTTTTTTTTTTTTTTTTAAAAGGAGCTTTAAGATCAGCAGTTAAAATAGTTCCCTGTACAATTATATGACAGCACTAGAGGCGCTTGCCCCACAATAGTACAGTGAGTGTACCTCATGTCGTGCCTCCCTATCGTTAGTGTTTTGAACCTGTAACCCCACCCACAATGTATTTTAAATACACCAGCTGCTTTTAGTGAGAGGAACATAGCTATCGCGGTTTTATTACAGGAGACATTTAAGAGCAAGGAGGTGGTTTGTTACAAATGATGTGAATTTGTGCAGGAGCCAGCGTGCACTCTGCCCCAACACACACACACACACACACCTTACACACTTAGAATCCCATAGACTAGGTTTACTTTAATTTTTTTTCTTTCATTTTGTCAGTGTTTACTTGTTACGTGAGAGTAGGCATGCAGACTGAGTGGACCAGTATGGCTGACATCGCCGCCGTACTATAGTGCTTTTCTTTAGTAGCCGAATTGTTAATCACGGTTTTGAAAAGACAGCAGGTCTTTTATTTTGAAATAGAAAAGCTGGCGCCTTTTTTTTTATTTTTATTTCATAGCTTCTGTTAATACTACTGCAGCTTAGGACTGATACAGCAGAGGACCTCTACTCGTGCCAGTTTTTAATATGGGTGAAACATTGCATTGTGGCAGAACATGAGACACTGACTTGATCGGGGCCAGGTCTTTTAAAGAGAAAGAAACAGCCTAACAGGTTATACTTTATTTTTATTTTTAAAGTAAATGAGTTGATAACTTTGGGTGGTGTTGTGGAGTCTGGACTGTGGCTGCAGTAGCAGATTGTCTCCTAGGGGTGCCAGCTCAGCTTCGGAGATCGAGGAAGTTGGGAGGCTGGCAGCGTGATCTGTAGTGTAGTGAGTCCCGAGTGGCTGAAGAGTGCCGCTTGGCAAAAATCCAGCTGATAAGGACATGGCCAAACATACCTCTCAGCCAATCAGGACCTGGAGAATTCTTGACCCATTTTATAAAGAAATACAATAGTGATGGTGTCAGAAATTCTAGCAAACATGAAAATAATAGCACATCACTTCACAAATGAACCAACAAGACAGTTTGTACACAAGTGTGAACTACAAAATGGATACAAGAGATACAGCAAATCAGTAGCATTTTCCATTTTCCAGTAAGTGCTATCGTGGCAATTAATAGACAGTACTAGCTGACCACAAGCATAGCTGTAGCATTAATGGAGAGCAAGGTAGATCAGGTTACAGAGAGCTGCTAAAATAATGTAGCCTAAGGAGAACTGAAGCAAGTGCACTGGGCATTTGTGACAAGCAGGTTATAGTGCAACTTTTAAAGACAGCATGACTAGGTGCCAGACAAACATTTAGGGGTAATGAGTTCAATATTTTGGGCCAGATGAGAGAAGGCTGAGGCACCTTCTGACATTCTGCATCTGGGGTGGCTAACGGGAGAGTTCTGTAGATCGGAGCCCATAAGAGGAGGACAGGGGGACTAACATAGATGCAAGAAAAATGGGTGCGTTTAATCTGATGATGTTATCCAATAGTGACCCAAAGGCAAGTAATCGATGGGCTGATGGGGAAGGCCAGCATAGGTCAGTATATAGTAAACAATGGCGTTTCAGCCGAGGCGAAGCAGAAGCATATTGACATTATTGTAGGTAGTACCCCATTTACATAGGGTACTCTTTGATGCATTGGTATAGGTAACAGCACCATATGTTACTGATGGGAGTAAGATACCCCAGGCAATGGCCAGCCTAGCAGAGGGATTTAGAAGCTTTTGGTTACTTGCACAATACAGTGAGCGAGTGTGCAACCATCACCACCTGAGTGATGGTAGCAAGAGCAGGGGGATCCATTCTGGTGGCAGCAACTTGTAGCAGCCGCTGGATGCTAGAATAAGGGAGTATGGCAGTCAAAGCAGCCCAGAAGTTAAGGGAAAATTACACCCTAGCACCACCAATGCCTAGGTTCATAGTAAATAGCAAGGCATGGTCCGTTCTAAATTACAGGAAAAGGGTTGCTATAGCCCACAGCCACAGGATGTTGCAGGGAGTGCTCCTTGCAGAATGTGCAGAACTGCTGCATCACAAGGAAGGGCCCAGTGTCAAAGGCTACAGGTGGCGAGATGCAGATCATCACTGTGCTGACTGTACAAATACAAATGCTTTGTGTGCAAGGTACCCTACAGGGTCACTGAGCAGGACGTGACCAAGCAGAACAAGTGTCATGACTTCAGCTGGCAGCATTGGGGCTAAAGTTCTTCAACTGTTCCTTATTTATTCCATTGTATTAATATGTTCTTATTAAGTGCTCTTCCAAGGAACAGAGCGTTGTGTGATTCATGCAAAATGTAACACAACAAGAGACAAGTAAAAGGACATTAATACATTAGATAATGCATCATCACATTCTAAAGAAAGCCCCAGTAAATATATTTCAAATGAATAATATTTCAGTAGATTATGCAATTATACTAAATAGCTAGCTGACCAGGGAATGCTGGTTTAAAAAGGAAGAGACTTAATTTATTTTCAAAGGTAGACCGAGGACACCAGTCAGACATCAGTGGTGTGGAATAGAGTGCAACTGGCTATAATACTGGCATCATGCCTGGTAGAGATGTGTTAACAGTGTGCATCAGGGCCGACCTGGTGACACTGAGGTTGGCGCTGGGCGCCACACGCTTGCCACCCGGCGACCAGGGTTTGTGAACAAGCCTGGATCACCGGGGTTGGCAGTGGGAGGACGAGGACTGAGCATCCACAGACTGCTCTTCTAGTCCTGGGGTGGGTTGGAGAACATCCACCGCACTGTAGTGACCTCTGGGGACATCCGGAGGTACTACTGGTGACTGTGCAAACACGGGGGAATGTGGTGGACGTCCAGCGCACAGTGCCTAGGAGTCATTGCATGTCCACATTCTAGGGATTAACTAAGGATGAAAATCAGCTGGGCGTGACCGTGAAGCCTGATAGCCGCACCCTTGTGCTGCCGGAGGACTTGTGAGGAGTCCCATCGGGGAAGGTCCTGGGGCTGTCCTGGCTGTGAGAGGCATAGGGGGCCCTCCAGCAGGATGGCAAGACAGCCGTCCTGGACCCTCCTGGCTGTGGTTAGAGCCACCCAGATCTCCGGGTGGGCAGAGCCAGCGGCTGGATGCCCCACACTGGGAGCATCGCAGCAGGGCGGCATAAATAATAAAATAAAAATAACAGTTGTATATATGGGGGAGACCATTGGAAGGTCTCCCAAATGTTATTTCCACCCCTGCCAGTGCAGGTAGCAAGGGGAAGATGACTGCAGGAATGATACTAGTACCTGGCACGCCAGATTATGCAGCAGCAGGCCAGGGTATACTGTACTCAACTCAACCCCTTCTCGCAATAAAGTCATACTTACCTAGTATTACAGTTGTGATCCACCACATTAAAATGAATCCCACTCAAATACACCTGTAACAGCAACATATCTGCACTCACAGTATGGATCCATATCAATGCAAAAATCACTTGGTTGAAGCAGTCTCATTCTTCATTAATGCAAACCACTATCAAAAGGTTCTCACTCACCCACCCGCCCCCAAGCTTTTGAGAGACATCTGCAGTACTACACATTTGTAATTCTCCATGCCATCACCATTGCTAATCTTCCTTGCTTTTGCAGGTACTTTGTAAGATAAAAATGATATCCGACTGCCTTAATACATTCACAAATATAACGAATGGCACTCAGGGTTGCACAGCACGAGTCAGGGTAAAATAAAAGTAACTTAGATGCATGTCTGTACTCAAGTTGGGTATAGTCACTGCTGTGCAGTAGCATGGGCAGAACATATGGATTCTCAGTCCTTTCCCTCATCACAGTACTATCTTACTATATAAATGCATACTAATAGTGGGTGTGGAATATCTTTCCCACTGACTGACCTGACTGCACCGCTGTACTATATGGGGTGCAATGTGAAGTCATGATCTCTACTCCCACACCAGGGCTGGTGGGATGTGGTGCAATCCTAGATACTCCTGCAGAGAGTTTAGTAGTGAAACTAATGCGAGTGACTGCATAATGACAGTCACCCAAGATTAAATGTGAAAACTGTGGGAACCAACTAGGGTAGGAGGGAATTCTATACAGGAGAAAAACTTTGCCATGCTAAATGTGACACTTGCTACTCCATCCACTTTGGGCCAATGAAAGCCCCAGAGCCATTTTCTTCATGCCCTGATGTTTTGTTTTCTTTATGAGCCAGATCGAACATCTGAACTTGCCAGAACCTTTGGTAGGGAAAGAAACTGTAGGGTCTACGGGTAGACCTTTCCTTGCAGCCCTCTGCAATTTCACTAATTAAGACATTTAAAAAGGATGGTCCTAGTACTAATCCCTTGTGGTACCTGCTGGTCATCACCTCTCCGAGATTGTACCCCATTTGCCACCATCCTCTGTCTCCTGTGTTAACCAATTCCTAGCCCAGTTCACCACCTTGTCTCCCATGCCCAGACTACCCATCTTGTTAATCAGCCTTCTAATGTGGGACAGTGGTGAAGGCTTTGCTGAAGTCTAGGTAGGCGATTACCATGCCTCCCTGATTTACTTCCTTAGTCACCCAATCAAAAAAATGTATTAATCTGACATTACCTTCCTGCTGTGAATCCATGTTGCCTCAGATCCTAAGCACCACTGGATTCCAGATGTGCCACTATCCTTTCTTTCAGCAGTGTCTCCACGATCTTTCCCACTGACGTGAGGCTGACTGGCCTGTAGTTCCCCACCTCCTCCCTGCCCACTTTTGTGCGATGGGACTCACACGTGCCCTCCTCCAGTCCTCTGGAACCACACCCATGTTGAGTGACTCTGAACAGGGCCACAAAAGGCACTGCTAGTTCCTTCAGAGCTCCCTTAATATTCTTGGTGGGCGCCATCTGGCCCCATGGCCTTATCCACCTTCAGCTTTGTGAGTTCTTCCAGAACTCTCCACTGTGAATAGATTGGTGTTCACCCCCCAACTGCCTCTCTGCAACCCAACTGCGGTCCTTGACCTCCCTCCTTAGTAAATAATGAAGAAGTATTTTGTTCAGTATTTCTGCCTTGTCCAGATCCCTCCTTACACTCTCCCTTCTCCCCTTTGAGCCTCACCCCGGTTTTTCTTCTTCTTTCACTGATGTACCTATAAAATGCCATATCCCCTTTGTTTACAGACCATGCTAAACCCTCTTCTGTCTGCACCTTTGCCCTTCTAACAGCCTTCCCTGTTTCCTAGACATTCAAGGTACACCTCCCTATCTTCCTCCCTTTGGCTCCACTTGTATTTCCTGAAACTCAGCCTATTAGCTCAGACTTTGTCCCCCACCTTTTTAGAGAACCACAGTGGTTTCCTCCTTCTTTACCCTTTGGCCACTATCTTTTTTGTTTTATTTATTTGATCATCGGATTTACAACCTTTGAGCCAGCGGCTCATTTACAAAGGTACCTTATCACAGAGAGGACACACATGGTTAACAGTTTACAGTCAAGACAGACTAAAAATAGGTTACTCACCTGTAACAGTAGTTCGAGTGGTATGTGTTGTTCATCCACACACTGGCATGTCCCCTTCCCCTTTAAATCTTGCCCGAAGTCTTCAAGCTGGCTCCTCCCACCCACCCGAGTGGTATATACCTCGGCTCCCCCCCATGATGCCACATCTTAGCCCGCTGGAAGCAAGGTGGTGCGCCTACAGCTGGGGAGGTCAGGTGGGTGCGTGTGGATGAACATATACCACTCCTAGAACTACTGTTACAGGTGAGTAACATGTTCTTCTAGGAGCGCAGATATGTTGCTCATCCACACACTGGCAGACTCTAGCAGTTCTCCAGGAGGAGGGAAGGAGGCAAGGCGACACCCCTACTTAGGAAACAGATTGGAGAACAGAGGCCCCAAAACCAGCATCCCTTCGTGACTCAAGGTTGATGTGGTAATGGGTAATGAAGGTGTTTGCTGACTTCCAGGTAGCAGCCCGACAGATTTCCTGGATAGGGATGTCCCTGGAAGCAGCCACCGATGCAGCCGTATGGCGGGTAGAATGAGCTCTTATCCCTCTGGGAGGCTCCTTGCCCGCCAACTCATAGCACAGACCTATACATGATGTAATCCATCTTGCAATAGTCAGTTTGGCTGCAGGTCTGCCAGATGCAGCTTCAGCGTAGGTGACAAACAGCTGGCAAACCTCTCCCCGAATTTCTGCTGTCCTCTCCTTGTAGTAGGAGAGCGCACTTCTAAGGTCCAAGGTATGGAGCCTGTACTCGCCATCCGAGGTGTAGTTAGTGTAATATACTGGCAGAGTCAACACCTGGTTAAGGTGAAACTGACACCACCTTCGGAAAAAATTTCTGGCAGGGGTACAGGACAACTTTGTCCTGTGAAAGACCAGATAAGGGAGTCCACCGAGCGCCTGGAGCTCCCTGTCTTTCTGGCTGACGGATAGCCACCAGGAAGGCAGTCTTCCACGACCACTGTGAAAGCTCACACTTGTACATGGGTTCGAATGGCCTGCCCACGAGCTTTGCCAAAACCAGCAGAAGATCCCACGGAGGTGGAGGTTCACACACTGGAAGGGATATGTGATCCAGGCCTTTGAAAAACACCCGACCACTGTCTTCTGTGCCAATGTCGACTGACCTGGCGCCCAGTAGGCAGATATGGCTGGAATTGCACCCTAAGGGTCGATGACTGAAGACCCCCTTGAAAAGGGACCAAGGTAGTCTAAAATGTTAGCCACAGAGCAGGATAAGGGGTCCAGACTCTTACCCTGACACCAAATTGAAAACCTTTTCCATTTGAAGGCATAACATTTCCTGGTCAATTCCTTACAAGATGCCTCCACCATGGTGCAGACATCCTCGGAAAGACCCAAAGCCTGAAACTCTAGCCGCTCAGGAACCAGGCTGTGAGGTGCAGGGACTGAAGGTCTGGGTGGAATACTTCCCCTGGTTCAATGACATCAGGTCCGGGCATGTACAAAGCCGCTCAGGGCCCTGCAGCTAAGGCGAGGAGGCTCTGGATACAAGAACTAGCGAGGGCCAATCTGGGGCTACCAGGATCACCTTCGCCTTGTCCTCCTCACCTTGAGAAGCACCTTGGATCAAGGGAAATGGAGGGAAGAGAGAGAGGCCTGGGGTCCACGGCCTCAAGAAGGCATCCCCCTGCAGCGAGCCCTGCTGAGGGGGGCAGGCATGGTACAGCCTCAGCTTGGTGTTTCCCTGGAGGAAAACAGGTCCACCAACAGACTGCCCCAACGGGAGAACAGACTGTAAGCTACCTCTGGATAAAGAGACCACTAGTGGGATATCTGGCCTATGCGGCTGAGAGCATCCGCCAGTTGGTTTGAGACTCCTGCCACATGGATGGCAAGGAGATCCACCTCCAACCGGCTGATGAAGGTCCAGATCCACAGCGCCTCTTTGCATAGCAGACAGGAGTGCATGCCGCCCTGTTTGCTGAGGTAGTACATCAGGGTTTTAAATAATTGATTAGCAGTTTTTTTCTTGGGATAATACTAACTGTACAGAAAGCATTTATATAGGTTTTCTAGAAGTGCTATGTTTGTTAAACAGAGTGAGGCAAGTGCTGTGCATTTTCACAATGTTTTAAAACTTTTATGAGCAAAATGCTAATCAATTTTAAGAGTTAAATAAAACCCTGTACATGGTTGTGGTATTGTCCATCTGGGCTTGAACCACTTGACCCTGGAGCTGAGGAGCGAAAGCTGACAGTGCCAGTCTGACTGCTCTGAGCTCCAACGGGTTGTTGTGGCAACAGGACACCTTGGGGTCCAGAACCCGTGGGCTCTGTGGTCCACCATGGGCTCCCCAGCCCATGAGTGAGGCATCGGTCATAAGGACAACAGTTGGCTCTGGGCAGACAAATGGAATCCTTCCTGCAGATGACTTGGGACAGTCCACTATTGAGAGCATCCCATCTTCTGGGTGACAGTGACCAGCTGGTCGAAAAGACCCTGATGCCGAGTCCACTCAGTGGCCAGCTCCCACTGAAAGGGACGCATGTGCAACCTGGCCCAACAGACCACTGAGGTGCACGCCGCCATGTAACCCAGAAGGTGCAGGAAGTCCCGGGCACTGCGCAAGCGCCCAACCAGAAATGATTGGGCAAAGGCGGAAAAAACCACCGCCCTGTCCACCGGAAGCCGAGCTCTGGCTTGACAAGAGTTGAGCTCTGCCCCGATAAAGCCCATCACCAGAGAGGGCAAGAGTTCTGACTTGGCCTGGTTGATCAGAAGGCCTAATCGGGAACAGGTTCGGGTGCCAGGTCCCTGGACCTCTCCACCTCCTGCAGGGAAGAACTCTCCAGGAGCCAATCATTGAGGTAGGGGTATATGCAAACCCCTTGACGCTGTAGATGGGCTGCCACCACTGCAACGCATTTGGTGAAGACCCGAGGGGCCAATGACAGGCCGAACAGCACGGCTCTGAACTCGTACAGGGTCCCTTTGACCCTGAAGTGGAGGAACCGCTGGTGGGACAAACGAATTTAGATGTGAAAGAATGTGTCCTGTAGATCCAGTGAACAGAACCACATGTTTCACTCCAGAGATGGTATGATCTGGTTCAGAGTTACCATCCGGAAGGTGCGAGACCTGAGATACTGATTCAGGTCATGGAGATCTAGGATGGGGCGCCAACCCCCCGTCCACTTGGGCACCAGGAAATACCTGGACACGAAGCCTGGGTCCACAGGAGGATCCGCACTGTAGCTACCGCCCCTATGGAGAAGCTGAGCAATGTCATCCCAAGGACCAACTGAGCGCCAACTGAGATCCTTTTCTCCTGTGGGGCACGGGCTCCAGCAAGGAGAGTACTGCTCGAACTCGAGGCAGTCCCCCGACCGACCACTTCCAGGACCCACCCGTCCGGGCGATACCGGACTAGGCAGAAATAAAGTGGGGGAGCTGGCCCCCCACAAGAGGGCCCAGAACTGGCGTGATGGGAGATGGGTTGGCCACCTCCAACCTGTCACTGCACAGGCTTGGAGGACGAGGAGGCTCCTGGACCAGCACCTCGGCCTTCTTTGTGGGGCTGTTGGTGACCCTGCTTGGGCCTAGGGCGCCAAGCTTGAGCCTGCTGATGCTGCTGACCTCCCTGATAGGAGGGCCGTCTAACCACAGGGGAAGAGTGCCGAAAGGGCTTCTTGAGCTTCTGCTGGTTCTTGCCCGAAGAACCTTTTGCAGAGTTAGCATCCAAGGTGGCACTGGACTGCTCTATGCGCTGGAGGTGACCTGCCACTCCAGTACCAAAGAGGTCGGTGCCAAGGAAGGGCACGTCAGCTAACTTATGCTGAGTATCTGCAGGAAAAAGAGGATAATCTCAGCCATGCCCTGCGGCGAGTGGCCACTGTGGCTAAGGTGCGGGCACAGGAATTTCCAATGTCCAGGGCCATCTAGAGCTGCTGTTTCGCAACAGCATGGCCCTGGTCATGGACCTGCTTAACTGTGGTCTGCATGTCCGCTGGGAGATGAGGGAGGACTTCATCTAGTGACCCCAAGACGGCATGAGAGAAGTGTGCCATGATTACAGCTGAGCTGGCTGACGAAGGCCCAAAGATGAGGCCGATATACTTTCCAGGCAGAATGGTCCAATTTTGGACTTTGTCCGAGGGCGGTCAGTATCTGCTGAGCTACCCATGCGCTGAAACACTGAAGCAGTCAAGGCTTCGGCCGAGGATGCTCAGTGAAGCCCGCCAAGGACCCCATGGGTACAGTGTACTTATGAGCCATGCGGCAGACAGAGCCGGCAGGAAGCAGGGCTGCCATAGCTCAAGGGCTGAGCCAACAATGGCTTCAGCCACTTGAAGACATCCGTTGGGGTATCCTCTTAAGGATATCAGTGAGAGAATATTCTGCCTTCATTTGGCTAGGCTGCAATGGCATATCCATGGACTCAAAATGAGTCAAGGATGCCTTAGAAGGAAGAAGGACCTTCCTCCAGGCCTGTCACTTACAACTCATCAGGGTGTGTGAGTGAAGATCAGTGGTAGAGTCTGAGGAGTCAGGATACAGGGTCTCCCGCCTACATCCTCTTCAATGCGCCCAGAGCAATCAGGAACTACAGTGATGGACAGACAATGGGCAAGCCCGTATCTGTCCGATTTTCCTTGAGGGAGCCCTCCCTGAGGCTGCTCAGGCAGTGGTTTCACCAGAATTGGTGGGGGACTGGAACAGGCCGAGTAGGAATGTGCTGGTCCTGCCGGAGGGAGAACCAGAGTCCTCAGTACCGAGGAGTCTGTGTCGGCCAAAGAGGCTGGGGCCAAGTAATGGCCGGAGTAGCCGGTTTCTGACCAGTCAGAATTAGCTGTTGCCACATGAGGTCCCTCATAACGTTGATGGAGCTTCCGCCAAGTCTCTCCTCGCCAGAGGATAATGAAGAACGGCGGCAGCACCTCTTCCGGAATTGTTTATGACCCCTTCGGTTCCTCTACTGACAGGGTCCTACTCCTTGATCGAGACAGACGGTGTCAGCTCTGTCCATCGGGAGAGACCAGATTCTGAGAAAACCGAGGATCCGGCTCCTGTCCCTCGATCAGGATGCCCTCAGGACGGGTCTCCTCGTCGGGGAAAAAAAGGATGAGAGTCCTTTCCAACGAGTTGTCGAGTAGGGTCGGTGACAACAGCTCGATCGGGTCAAGAGAAATCTCGGCTGGTTCTGCCATATCCTCGGCCTCTGTGCCTTGGCCTGATGGAAGGTCCGAGAAGGCGGAGGCCGAGGAAGCAATCTCGACTGACACCGCCCGGTCCTGTGAATTGGACCACTCGGTCCCAGGAACGCCTTCTTGGCCAGAAGAAGATGATTTGGGGTCCTTGTCCCTTTCTTGGGGCAGGAGGAGTGCGAGCCGAGGCGCCTCACCTTGGTAGGGAAGAGTGGCACAACTCCCGAAAGGACCCAGTAAAGGTGGAGCCCAGGTTGAGTGGCACAAAAAGCTTTTGCTGGCGAGCTTGGGCAGCTTCCTTCGAAAGCCGCCATCTGTTAGAGCTGCTCAGTGATCCTGTGGCCGTGATACCACCCACCTGGCCTCCTTCGATTTCATTGGTGGACTGCGAAGCTCCAGTCTGCCTAGCTGTGGATGTGCCTTGCGATCATCCAGGATTGGGATGGAAGGCCAGACAGATAGTGCAAGCAGTGGTGTCATGCACGACACCCAAGCAATAAACGCAAGAGAGGTGAGGATCAGTCGAGACATTTTTGTCCGCAAGGACACCAGCTAAAACCAGGGACAACTTGTCCTCCATGCTCGATGCGCTCAGATCAGATTCATGAACTCTTACAAGTTTTAAAGAAAGCAAATGCGGCAAAATCGCTTATTAGACCCCAGGCCCACGGTACTTGAAATGTAGCACGAGGGAACCCGAATCTTCCAGCGGAAAGGAAGATCTGGTGTCATGGGGCAGAGCCAAGGTATATACCACCCGGGTGGGTGAGAGGAGCCAGCTTGAAGACTTCCAGCAAAATTTAAAGGGGAAGGGGACATGCCAGAGAGTGTGGATGAACATAACATAGAGTCAACATAATATTAATAGGTTGCATGAACAGAGATGCATATTACATACAATTGCTTGATCACATGTAGATAAACATTTCAAGTGGTACCAGCAGGTACTGGCAGGGAGAGGGGCTTGGGGGGGTGGTGGGTGCTCAGCCCAGTGGGCCAAGTCAATAGTGCAAGAGGAAACAGAAGAGTATCTTTTAGTGACAGGTGCAGCAACAGGTGTTGAACAGCAGGTCTTTAAGGCAGCTTTGAAGGGGGCAATTTTGGCAGTGTTGGAAATGGCTGCAGGGAGTGAGTTGAACTTGTTTTATTCTTGATTATTGAGACTTCATGTTATACATCAATCTATCATTCTCAAAATACTTCATTATCTGAACATAGTTATTTATAAGAAACAAAGCCACACATTACACACTGCTTTATAATCAGAACTATTTGATTATATATCCCAAACTATCAATTAAACACTTAGTTACCCATACAGAAACATTTATAAAAAGTAAAAGGTTTAATGGCATTTAAAGCGAAAGTTGATAAATCCATACATCCTATATCTATGCTACTGATTGATTTAGCCTATCCACTGGTGAAAGGATGGGGTGCCTGCAACACATCCTTATACAGGTCCCATTTATTCCATCTGTTCCTATAATCTTCTTTGATTCACCAAAAAGGTGACTTTCCATATTTTATATACATTCTATTATGTTTAACCAATGTGTCAGTTCTGGAGGGCTTGCAGCCAATTTATTGTTATGGCTTTTATAGCTGCTATGGTTAGGGCCGGCCCATAAATATTTACCTTCTTTTCCTTTAATTACATCTAGGAAAATACCCAAGATATTTTGCTCTGGGCCCATGTTGTTTTGGATACTAAATGATGCCACTAGATGTTGCTTAATCTGGTTCCAATAATTAAACAGCCTGGGGCATTGCCAAAAAATATGAGCATGAGGAGCCTCTTTTCTCCACACCCTTGCTAGCAGGAAGGACTACTCAGCAGACCCATCCTTCCCAATCTGTCTGGTGAGGAAATATCTAATTTGCACCTTCCAGGCATATTCCTGCCAGTTTGATGATGAGGTGACCTTCCAGCTTCCCATAAAGCTTTTTCCCCACTGCTTTGTGTGCAAAGAAATCCTTAATTCTAGTTGCCAGTTTCTTTGTATCATCTGTGTATTATGTCCCTGTCCATAACTAGGTTCTTTTACAGCATAGTAATTGCTCCTTTCTCATGGGTTGAGCCCCAGATCATCTCAAACACCTCTGGGAAGGGCCAAAGATCGATGAAGGCAGCTTCCTGTCTAAGCCAGTCATTTATGTAGTCCCTAATTTGGTGGTAGTAGTAGTAGTAGTATGAAATATCAGCACTGGACCATCCATATTTAAGTTTTGCCATTTCAAAACGAGTTATGGTTTTTCCATGTATGATCTGCCATGGGGCCACAAAGCCTTTATTCACTTGCTTCTGGTACCAATAGTATTGCTGTGCTGGTATAAAGGCCTAGCCTGACACCACCAGGTGCATTCCAGAAGGTGTTTGCTGTAAAACCTCTTCGTATTCCCCTTAACCATCCCTGTAAAGTGCTGGAAACAGTTGTGAAGTTAGATGGTAGATCCGGGGGGGACCTCTAAAGTGGAACATGATCGCCTGCAGTTGTTTGCTATATTGATGCAGTTCTATCCGACTCCAGTGTGCTTTGTAATTTTGAGTGCATCCGTAAGAGTGACATTTTCATTTGGGCTGCTAGCCAGTTAAATTTGGGCAGGCTCTACCTCCCTCCTTTTTAGGGAGGAAAAGCATCTGTTTTGAAACTCTCTGCATTTTTTTGGACCAGATAAAGGTCATGATCATCTTCTGACAGAGGTCCAGCTTCTTTTGAGGAACTATCCATGGAACACTCAAATATAAAAACTGAGGAAAAACAAATTTTGTTGTTTGGATTCTGGAATATAATGGAAGAGGAGTCAGAGACCACCTTTGTATGTCCAGTTTTATCTGATGGAGCAATGGGGAGGTAATTATGATAAATGTTGGGGCCTTGGGTCCCAACTTCACCTAATAATGGTGCTAGTACTCCATGTCATAGGGTATCTTTTATGGTTTCCCGAGATGGTTGGGCTCCTATCGCTAACACCTCTGTCTTAGACTAATTAAGGGTATAGTCAGAAAAAATATATATATTTTCTTTTTTTATCTGGGAGAAACCTCATACAGGGTCGCTTCCGGTCAATCAAATAAAGTAACACATCGTCTGCATAAAGAGCTATTTTATGATGTTGGTCTCCTACAGTCACCCCTTTATTTTTGTATTCTGCCTAATGCTCTGAGCCAGGCTCTATTTACAAACATTAAATAATAAGGGGACAAAGGGCACTGCCTTGTCCCCTTGTATAAATTAAATGATTGGGAGATGTCCATTTGCTCTGATATATGCCTTTGGAGATTCATACAATTTAAAATTTGTCTCCAAAAACAGAGGTGGGAACCCAAAGCAAGCCAGGGAGCCATGGAGAAAAGACCACGAAACCCGGTCAAAAGCTTTTCCTGCATCCAAAGTCATTATATATACAGTCTTATAATTCCTCTGAAGATGTTCTACTACATTAACCGATCTTCTGATGTTATCAACCGTTTGCGTGGAACGAATCCAGTTTGATCTAGGTTTATCAGAGCAGGTAATATTTGCTCCAATCTCCTGGTCAATATACCAGTTAGTATCTTGTAATCGGTGTATAGTATAGATACTGGCCAATATGCTGAGCATATTGTAGGGTCCCTGGCTGGCTTTGGAATCATGGAAACAACTGCCTGCTCCCAAGATGGGGCGATGACGTCCTCCTTTTGCCAAATCTGATTATATACTCTAATATAGAGGAGATAAGGTCTCTAAATTTTTTTTTAAAAACTCGTTGGGTAAGCCATCCGTACCCAGACACTTCCCAGCCCTGAGACACTTTATTTCAGTGAGGATCTCAATCACAGTAAAAGGCACTATTATAGTTGCTTTTTGTTCAGTCAATTTGGGTAATCCCAGTGGTGACCAAAATTCTTCTATTTTGTCTTGTGCGGGTACCCTTTCCTCTCTGTACAAGTGTTCATAAAATTTCATAAAGGTGTCAGCTATCCCTTCTACAGTATATTGCCAGGTTTTATTTTGTGGATCCCTAATCTTCGGAATAGTTGCTCTTACTCTATTCTGCCGCAGCCTAAAAGCTGACAGTTTTAGGGATCTAGGACCCCCATCATAAATACCACTGGTAAGGTATAGCAACCTTTGCTCCACTTGATAATTAACTTTAACATTTCATTCTTTAATTTTGCAAGTTGACTACCCCGTCCCATCTAATTTTTGTTGTTCTAGTGCCGTAATCTGTTCCTAGAGGTTTAGCCATTTGGTCTTTTTTTTCTGTCTGGATTCTAATTCTATCATCTTTTTTATTTTTTATTTTATTTTATTTAAACAGCAGTTTGGAAAACCTTTGAGCCATAGGCTCATTTACAAAGGTACCTTGTCACAGTAAGACAAACCAAAATACACAGTATAGCAGTACAACACATAGGTATAACAGTAAATTAAGACATAGATACAAACAAGCTGGTACAGGTAGGATGGATGCAAACAATACCAGAGTTATGTTGTCCTTAGCAGCTTAGTAATAAGCTTTGTCATAAGTATTGAGTACGGCTTTGACTAGCGGCAGTTACAGCATCGGGTGTTAATAAGGTGGTTACTTAAGGAAGTTTTGAAGCACGATATAGTTGGAGCTTCGGAGATGGAGGGGGGCAGTGTGTTGAACCAGGAGGGGGCCCTAAAGCTGAGCTCTTTGGCCGTGAGAGGTCCTAGCTCTAGGGATAACAAGAGAGGTTTTCCCAGAGGTCCGATATGAACTAGTGGGACAGAGTGGCGTATGGTGGTGGTCAATCCTGGTGGGAAAGCCCGAGGGTCTTTTGTAAGGGTACAGGTAAGATATTTGAGGCGCCTGCGAGATCAAGTACCAGCGCTTAGCATACAGTAGACAGGTGTGTGTCATCCTAGGTGCTCCAGTATTAACCTGCAGGCCTTATTCAGAGAAAAGCTAATTTTATGGAGTGCGGTCTGATCAGCAGCACCATACACCGCAGTCCATAGTCCACTAGGGACAGGATAGAGGAGGTGACTGCGAGTCAAAGAGCCTCCGGGGGGAGGCAGTGTTTATACCGATGTAAGATGCCCAATCGGATATTAGTGGCAGTGGCTTAACCCTAACTATAGCCTTTGTGTCCCACAATATTCCGGGAGAAATTTCTGGGCTCTCATTTTCCTTAATCGCTTGTTCCATGGTCTCCTTATTATCTTTTTATTTTCTTCCCCTTGAATTAAGGATATATTCAATCTCCAAAAGGTCGCATGTCTGGTGGGTCCTAAAACCAACTTAATATATATTGGTGAGTGATCTGAAATGGCTATAGATCCCATCCAGGAATCTGTGCATACCCCTATGAGATCCTTGGAGATTAAAAAGTAATCCAGACTTGAGTAGGTCTGGTGTGCTTGGGAGAAGGTGTATTGCTTAGTTCCTTTATGTAGATGCCTCCAGGCATCTGTTAACCATTTCACTGATCATTTTACTCACTTTCTTAGCAACCCTATTCTCTTTTCTAGAAATCTGTGTGGCCCATAGCTGAATTAAGCCTAAGATTTAAGTCCCCTCCCCCCAATAATCAAATTACATTCTGCCCAAGTAGATACTCTCCATAAAAATCTGCTGATAAAGGGAGAATTTGAGCAAGGGGAGCATAGATTGATAGCATTGTTATTACTGCCCCATTGTACCGCCCCTTTAAACCCATATATCGACCTGCTTTATCTTTCTTTGTATCCATTCCCTCAAATACTGTATTGTGGAAGACTAAAAATAGCCACACCCCACCTTCTGCCTTTGTTGTATTTCTCCCTGAAGAGAGCTGCTCCACAAACACTGCACCACTCCCATCATGTCTGTTTCCTTCATCTACTGCCTGCTTAAGATGGGTATTTATCTCCCAAGTATTTGTTTCTTTTCGTTTTTTGTTATGATTTCTTTATTCGCTACTTCCTGTATGGATGCAGGATGTTGCAAGGCCCTATGGGACCCATTCTATAAATTTAGAGTGGAGCCCTGGGGTGGGTGGGTTGCAGCATGGTGGGTGGGAGGTGTCACTACACCACAGTGGAGGGTGGGACTACACCACAGGCTATGTCCAAAACAATCAGTCAAGAAGTTCTCTGGTAGTGGCGCCTCCCACTCACCATGGTCCAGACACAGCCAATTATAAACACAGTCAGACTTATCAGCTGGAATCCTCAATCCTGCCCAATTAAGTGGAGAAGCACCCTGAAAAGACAGTTAGGAAAATACCTCAAATTCAATTACACAGTCATAAACACCAGCTAGATTCCCTCAATCCTGCCCAAACTACAGGGAGAAGCACACTGTTAATGTCTTAGTTGCGGTCTCTTTCCTGGTTTCAGAACACCTACAGCATTTCAGTGAGGTCACTGCAGTCACCAATTGTTTCCACCCAGAGACTTATGAAGGTAATGGCTGCCTCAATCGCCTAGAGGTAAAATATGCTGCCTATTATGTCGATGGCCTGGATTCTAGTCCAACTACCAGGATGTCACCTGCAGAGCTACTGCTGAACCTCTGCCTCTGCCATGCAGAGTGTGCGATTCTCTGCTGCACGACTGCCCACTAGTGGCACTATTCCTCTGCTGCCGACTGCCCACAGGTGGCACTATTCCTCTGCTGCACGACTGCCCACAGGTGGCACTATTCCTCTGCTGCACGACTGCCCACAGGTGGCACTATTCCTCTGCTGCACGACTGCCCACAGGTGGCACTATTCCTCTGCTGCACGACTGCCCGCAGGTGGCACTATTCCTCTGCTGCACGACTGCCCGCAGGTGGCACTATTCCTCTGCTACTTGACTACCCACTGGTGATACAGGGTAGGGACAGCCTTGAACATGAAGATTTCAGACAGGTGGTGGAGCCCATCACTGGCATGGCACAAGACATGGATGGCATGGTGAGATCATATATTCAGTCCTGTACCAGTGAGTATCCGAGTGCACCCACAGCATACACCCTGAGACATGCATGCCACTTAACCAGTTAGTTTAAACTGTCTAGCTGTGGTCTGTTCTGAATTAACCCTCGCCCTGAAGTTGCACTAGGTCCATTACAAGGATTCTCATTATTATCCAAAAGAATATTAAATAGTATACTGTATCATTGCACTGCACTGTATTAAATCAATTCTGTGTTTGTGCTGTGATCATGGTCTGCTCAGGTGGATATACATTCAGTGGATGTACCTGCATCCATATGAGGCGACTACTTATTTAAAATACATCAGGAAACAGAGCATCATTTCTAGGGACATGGATATGTTGTTCATCCACACTCATTGGCAGGTATCCTTGCCGCTTTAAATCTTGCGGAAGGTCTTCAAGCTTGCTCCTCCCACCCACCCAGGTGGTATAACTTTCGGCTCCGCCCCATGGCGCCAGATCTTCCTTACAGCTTGGAGCTCAGGTTCCTCCCTTAGCAGCTCTGCGTTTGAGACTAGTTCCTATTTCTCCGTTTGTGATTTAAAAATAAATTCCGAAAAAGACTTCAGTCTTGATCCCTCGCTGCTGCGATGGACAAATCGACTCCGGATTTGGAGATGCCCATGCGGCAGAAGATGTCTCGGATGGATCCACACTCCACGTGTGTTACTGCTTAGGCCTTGAGCACGACCCTGCGCTTGCGACCTGTGCTCATCTTTCTCGACCTCGTCTCGAAGACGTGCTGCTCGATTGCAACTGGGCCGTCCCGAGGAGCGTTTCCCTCCGGTGAAGTCCAAGGAGGCCCGGTTGGCGGTGTCCGCGACGGCGGGCTCGGCGGATCAGCTCGAGCGGATGATCGCCCTCGAAGAGGAGGCGGCGCGGGCCGTATCTTCCTCGGCCGCGGCATTTATCCCGCTCTCTCTGGGTTCTTCCTACACGGCTTCTTTTAAGGAGCTTTGTCTGTCCCTCTCCACTAAGGAGAAGGGCCTGCGTCTGCTGGACCTTATTCTCGGTCCAAAAAGAAGGACAGGGGTAAGTCCCTCCGTCGACGCTCTTGGGAGCGGGAAAGGTCCCTCTCCAGAGTGATCAACCGTCGGCCGATCGACCGCCGGCTCGGCCACTGGCCTCACGGTGTCCCCGGCCAGGTCAGTTGACCGAGACTTCCACCGACGAGTCGAGATTTTCTCGACCCGCTGGACGGGCTGTCGCCTTTAGCAGCGAGATTCCCCTCTCCCGGTTCCCCGGGAGGAGTTGAGGATCCCGTGGGCTGCGCCTGTGCCTCCGGTTCCGGAGCCCTCGGATGGACCATCCGAGCCGAGAAGGGCGCCCGGTTCGGCCGACACCTCCCGCACCGACCTCCGGAAATTCCGGGACTCTCAGTCTCGGGTCCTCTTGTGATCACCCGATCCACCGTCGCAGGCGGTCTCGGTCTCGGCGGCACACAGCAGTGAGCAACGTCGCCGCCGTCCTCGTCCTCCTCCTCGGATGAGGGCTTGGCGTAATTCGTCGCGATGCGAGACCTTATATTTAACAACTCCTCCTGGCGGGAGTAACCGGCGCCTTCCCGGCCATTAGTAACTGTCACCGGGCGGCCGACACAACCCTCGACTTATCCGAGCCTATACAGGCGGTTGTTCGGCCAAAACCAGCTGCTCCACCGATTCCGGTGGAACCTCCGCCTCCACAGCCACCAATTGGGGCTCCGACCAAGATTCTCGGTCGGCTAAGGGTCTACCCATCGGCTGTCAGTTACCCTCACTCCCGACCGACCTCGGCAGGTGAAGGGTGGCTCAGGCCAGAGCAGCTCTTGAGGACTCTTCTGAGTCCGAAGACGATTCCTCCTTTTTCTCCAAGCGACTGGACTTGGAGTCTTCAGGAGGTCAGTCAATGGACGATAGCCCGTCGTCCTTCCTAGGACTGCTTCGGCTCATCTCGGAGTCCACCGGGATGGAGCTCGAACCCGTTTCCAAATGGGCCAGGTATCCCTCACGGAGATTCTGGACCGAGGGGATTCTCCGGCGGAGGCCTTTCCAGCAGCGAGGCCATAGTGGTCCGGCACTGGAGCTTTGGCAGCGCCTGCTTCCTGCCCTGCACCTTGGCCAGGATGGCCAGGAGTATCCGGTCCCTACCGGTTCCTTGTCCGGTTTTGAACACCCCTCTGCTGAGGGGTTGGTTACCGACAGCGTTTTCGGCCCCGGCAACACCAGGGATGTGGACAAACCTCCTGACAAGGAGTCAAGAAATTGGACTATCGGCGAGTGAAAAATCTCGCTGCGTCCTCTCTCGGCCTTCGTCAGGCCAGTTCGGCCGTCCTCATGGCACATTTTTCTCATGCCCTGTTGGGCTCCCTGGATGAGGTCATCCCTCATCTTCCCGCCGATCTGCAGACTACGGTTAAGCAGGTGCGGGACCAGGGCAGGGCAGTGGCCAAACAGCAGCTCCAGACTGCTTTGGATATAGCGGACTCGTGCCAGATCGGTGGCGGCCGCAGTGGCTATGCGTCGGCGGGCTTGGCTGAGGATATCCACCTTTACTCCGGATACCCAGCACAAGTTGGCGGATGTTCCCTTTTTGGGGACTGACCTCTTCGGCCCTGGGGTGGAAGGTCACCTGCAGAGGATCGAGAAGTCCAATGCTGCCTTGGACTCGGTCTCTTCCGCTCAGAAGGACAAAGGCCGCAAACCACAGCCTAAGCCCTTTCGTCCTTCTGTGCCCCCGGTAGCGCCCGGCCAACAACGTCAGGGCCAGCAGGCTCCGGCCTTGGCATCCCAAACCCAAGCCGCGGCTTCCTCTAACAGGAGGCAGGGAGAAAGGCCCAGGAGGTCCCTCGGCGGTCCCTCCTCCAAGCCTGCCCAGTGGACGGGCTGAGGGGTGTCGCCCCCATTCCCGTCACCTTACCCCTGGGTCCCCCCGTGGGGGGACGGCTCCGGCACTTCCGTTCCGCCTGGTCCGCTGTTACCACGGACAGGTGGGTCTTGGAGGTGGTGGGAAGAGGCCTGCCTCTGGAATTCGAGCAGGCACCACCCTTCAGAGCCGTCGCCCCTCGGGGGGCTTCGGGGTCCCCAGCCTCACTGGCGGCTCGTCGAGCCGACATCGTTCTCCTCCTCCAGAAGGAGGTGATAAGAGAGGTGGCGGACCCTCCTTCAGACCCAGGGTTTGTGTCCAGGTACTTCCTGGTTCCGAAACGTACGGGGGGCTGGCGCCCCATTCTCGACCTACACGACCTAAACAAGTTCCTAAGGTCTCGAACCTTCAGGATGGTCACTCTGGCTCAGATAATACCATCCTTGGAACGCGGCGTGTGGTTCTGCTCTCTGGACTTGCAGGCCGCTTTTCACGTCCTATCCGTCCGTCTCACCAGAGATTCCTTCGCTTCAGCGGAAGGATCCCTTTCGAGTTCAAGCCATGCCCTTGGCTTGTCTCCAGCTCCAGGGTCTTCACCAAATGCATGGCAGTGGTGACAGTATTCTCTTGGCGCCAAGGGGTCCGTAGTCCCTTACCTGGACGACTGGCTGATAGCAGCTCCCTCCAGGAAGGAGGCGGAGTGGTCCAGAGATCTGGCCCTCCAGGTCTGCTCTCAACTGGGCCTCCTTATCAACGAGGCCAAGTCGGAACTCGAGCCAAAGCAGGTGATTCTATTCATCGGGGCGCAGCTCGACTCTCTTCGAGCCAGAGCGCGGCTCCCGGCGGACAGGGCCGGGGTTCATTCCTCCTTTGCCCGATCATTTCTGGTTGGGCAATTGCGACCTGCCCGGGACTTCCTCGCCTCCTGGGTCTCATGGCGGCCTGCACCAGCGTGGTCCGTTGGGCCCGCTGGAACATCGTCCTTCAATGGGGACTGGCCAGCCAGTGGTCTAGCGCTGAGATCCTTTGGACCAGCTTGTCAGGTGACACAGGGATGTGGAGCAGCTCTCCAGTGGTGGACGTTCCAGATCATTTGCAGGAGGCATCCGTTAAATCCGCCCGGGCAGTCTCTCTATCGACCGATGCCTCTCTGATGGGTTGGGTGCCCATCTGGGGAACACCGGGCTCATGGCCTCTGGTCCCGCAGGAGTCGATGCCACATCAACCTGCTGGAGCTCAGGCGGTCCGCCTAGCTCTCACCGCCTTTGCTCCGTTCCTCCGGGGTCAAGTGGTCCAGTCCAGGCGGACAATACCACGACCATGTTCTATCTAAACCGCCAGGCGGGGCCAGCTCCATGCTTCTATGCAGAAGCTCTCCGCATTTGGTCACTCGTCGCGCAGCCTGGGCGGATCTCCTAGCCATTCATGTGGCAGGAGCCTCCAACACCCTGGCCGATGCCTGAGCCGGATAGTGGCTGCATCCCACGAGTGGTCTCTCCTGCGGAGGTAGTACAGCATCTGTTCTCCCATTGGGGCACACCTCAGGTGGACCTGTTCGCCTCAGGGAGAACGCGCAGCTGAACTGTTCCATGCCCGCCCCCCTCAGCAGGGCTCGCTGCAGGGGGATGCCTTCTCGAGGCAGTGGACCCCGGGCCTCTTTACGCCTTTCCCCATTTCCCTTGATCCACAAGGTGCTTCTCAAGGCGAGGAGGGACAAGGCGCAGGTGATTCTGATAGCCCCAGACTGGCCTCGCCAGTTCTGGTACCAGATCTCCTCAGTCTCAGCTCCAGGACTCGCGGCAGCTTCCAGCTCGCCGGACCTGCTCTCAGTCAATCAGGGAAGGTGTTCCATCCGACCTTCAATCCCTGCACCTGTGGCCTGGTTCCTGGTGCTAGAGTTCCAGGCCTTGGGTCTTTCACGAGGTCCTCAATGTAGTTGAGGCGTCCCGTGAGTCGACCAGAAAATGCTATGCCTTCAAATGGAAAGGTTTTCCATTTGATGTCAGGCAAGGGCTTGGACCCTTCCTCCTGTTCCTTGGCAAGCATCTTGGACTATTTATGGTCCTTTCTAATCAAGGGCTTAGGTCGGCGACCCTAAGGGTGCACCTGGCAGCCATCTCTGCTTACCGGGCGCGGGCCGGGAAGCAGTCGGTGGCGCAGGAGAAGGTGGTCTGGCACTTTTTCAAAGGCCTTGATCACATTTCCCCTCCAGTGCGGGAACCCCCACCTCCGTGGGATCTACTGCTGGTACTGGCAAAGCTCATGGGCAAGCCATTCGAACCTATGCACAAGTGTGCTCTCTCTCACCTGTCGTGGAAGACCATCTTCTTGGTGGCTATCACGTCAGCCAGAAGGATGGGAGGCTCCAGGCGCTTTCCATCGAGTCTCCTTACCTGGTCTTCCACAGGGACAAGGTTGTCCTGCCCCCGAAATTCCTTCCGAAGGTGGTGTGGAGTTTCACCTTAACCAGGTGTTGACTCTGCGGTGTTCTACCCCAATCACACCTTGGAGGCGAATATAGCTCCATACTTTGGACCCTAGAAGGGGCCGCCTATTACAAAGAGCGCACGGCTGAAATTGGGAGAGGTTCGCCAGCTGTTTGTCACCTACGCTGAAGCCGCATCTGGCAGACCTGCAGCCAAGCGGACGATAAGCAGGTGGGTCACTTCCTGCATAGATCTCTGCTATAAGTTGGCGGGCATGGAGCCTCCCAGAGGGATAAGGCTCATTCTACCCGCCATACTGCTGCAGCGGTGGCTGCTTCCAGGGCGTCCCTATCCAGGAAATCTGCAGGGCTGCTACCTGAAGTCAGCAAACACCTTCATTACCCATTACATCGACCTTGAGTCACGCCGGGATGCTGGTTTTGGGGCCTCGGTTCTCAGTCTCTCTTTCCCAAGTAAGTATTGAGGTGTGCATCTTGCCTCCCTCCTCCCGGAGAACTGCTAGGAGTCTGCAAATGAGTGTGGATGAACAACATATCCATGTCCCTAGAAATACAGGTTACTCACCTGTAACAGGAGTTCTAGGAATGGTATATGTTGTTCATCCACACGACCCACCCGACCTCCCTGGCTTCGACGCACAACCTGAGCTTCCAGCGGGCCAGATCTGGCGTCATGGGGCAGAGCCGAGAGTTATACCACCCGGGTGGGTGGGAGGAGCAAGCTTGAAGACCTTCCGGCAAGATTTAAAGCGGCAAGGATACCTGCCAATGAGTGTGGATGAACAACATATACCATTCCTAGAACTCCTGTTACAGGTGAGTAACCTGTATTTTTTTTCCCCTCTATTTTTATTGCCCTCTCTGCAGGTGCTACGCTGCTGCTCTGCACCTGAAAGGACACAGGATCTATACTGTGTCACACTTTGTGGTCTAGTCTGACTTAAGGCATCTCTCATGCCTACTTCACCACTATTTGATTCACGACTTTGAAAATGCACACCCATGCAATACCAGTCAATCACTGTGCCTGCAGACCTTTGACCCTCTCCCATACTCACTTTTACTCTTTCTGTACATTTTATTCTTGATTATGCCAATGTAGCATGAGGGTGTGCGTTTGAATCTGACAGCAATGCCAAGTGGGCTGGGTTCAGGGAGGACTAGGTCACTTGGCACAAAGGATAGGTTTGGCTACTCTGCACAGGGGCACCCAAGTGATTCCGAACACAGGAAGCAATAACTAATGTCCAATACCAGAAGTGGGGTTCTAAAGTGTGGCTTTATTCACATCCAAACAGAACAAAAAGCATAGATGGACCCCCACGGGGCTACACTCGTGGTAATGCAGATTAAAAGAATCAAGAACACTTCCTCAACACTTTAGCCCTCAGGCTCCTGAACCCCACCGGCACACAGCCCGGACCTGCACGCTGCTTTGGGTACACAGCCCGAACTTGTACACTGTTCAGGGATTTCCCAGGTTCGGCCCCCTTGCCAGCCGCTCGGACACCTTCCATACTTCATGGAAACATTTTCTGGTGGCTTTCTAAACCACCTAAGAGCACCTCAGCTCTATCAGGGAACTCTCCTTTTAATCCCACGTCTGGGTACTTTCCTCAGGCACTGGCCAAGTACCTGAGAGAAAGTAAAAGGTGCCTCAGAGCAAATCCGTAGAGGTGAATTTGGTTACTACTGATGGGGGTCTCCCACCTCTCGCTCCCACAATTCATACCCGGCCATTTCTCTGGACAATAAACACCGCATACTGTAAAGCTTGGCAATGTAGATTCTTGCTAAATGTATGTCACATTCCATCTGCTTGTCTTGCTTTCCCTTTGTGCTGAACTTTAACATACTTTTAAATGGCATAGCCCATTGCTCTAGGCCCCTCACTGATTAAGCAGTCCAATCCCCACTTTGCAACGGTACTTGGCTGTCTTTTCCTGACCCCACAGTAACAGTCCCTTTAGTTTCAGTCTGTTAAGGTGAAAAAACAGTTGGCCCTCTTTCAGAGTGAACTCACCCTTTGGTTGCAGGTGCCCCACAGGCAATTCCTCCACAGGAATTTCTCTGAGCTTTTGGTGCTGCAGCACAACTTGAATAGGCAGCCGCTTCCCTTAGACGGATCCAGGAGGGTTGCCCCTGGAAAACAAGCAAACCTTTCCCTCCAATCCCCTCAGGGATGGGGCACTTGGACCAGTAACAGTGGTCTTCACCACTTCAACTACCAGTTTCTGTGTTCCTCTTACAGTGAACACACACCTTCCCTAATCAGTAGCTCTAAAACAGAGCTTAAAGCTCTGAGAGCCTGCACAGAACAGCTGTACTACCGTCTCTCACCAAGACTGCACAGACCAAATTCAAAATCCCCAGCATTTTATGCTCCCTCCAACTGCAACATTCCAGTGTGGCTTATGCAGCTGCGAAAGTTCTATGGCGATGTCATCCCTAAGTCTCAGCTAAGACTGAACAGAGTGAGAGTGTGAAATCCATTTAACTGGAGTTTCATAAACTGCCTTCCCTGCCTACCACTAGATCTTACTGGGATTCTAGTAACCCCAGGTAACAGGGGGGGTTACACCAAGTTTATTTTATTTATTTGAATTTTGTTAACAAGTAGATCCCACTGAGACAATGAAGTCCCTTCTTCAGGGCCACCCACATTAATTACATTCTATGGTGGCATACAGTGACATTACATGGCATTCTGGTACATATAAATTACACAGTGTGAACAAGAACAGGAGCCAATATTACACAATAGGTAGGAGAGGACAGGGCCACTTATTCATAACAGCCACTGTAAGAAAAAAAAAAAAAAAAGACATTTAAGGACTACAACTATGGAGATACAAGAGTGTCTTAATTTTAGGCGTGATTTGCAGTTAAGAATAGAGAGATTCGCAGTCCGATCAAAACCAGCTAAGTACAAGGGAACAAGGTTGAATTTAGCATTGACAAAGTGCCAGGGCCCAGAGTGTGTTTTGAGCCTCTTTTTGAATTGCATGATGGTTGAGCTTGCATGAACTTCCAGAGGTATGGAATTCCAAACTGGTGGAGCAGCTGCAGAGAACATTTACTGCCTGCAGCAGACCGGACCCCTAAGTGCCGAGCAGCAGGTTAGTAAGTGATCGACTTGGAGCGTCTATATTAGTAGGGTGGCGAGAGGCTAGGGAGGCGGCAGTAGGTTGTAATGGTTTATAGGTCACACCGTACAGAAGCAATCAAAGCCTTACCTCGCAGGAGGGTCAACCTAGTGAGGCAAGGTGTTCTCTCAGATGGCCACCAGCAGCAAACGTGCTGTGCTATAGTAGAGTGTCCTTTATTTTAACATTCAGAAAGACCTTTGAGCCAGAGACTTATTTACAAAGGTTCCATGTCATACATAAACAAATATACATCAAGAGGTACAGGGACAGTACTTAAAATACAGATCACAGGAACATGACAAAATAAAACAGTCAAAGAGGTTACATAGTTGTTCAGCTGTTTGCTAACAGTAGTTTTGCTTTTCGTTTCTCTAGCACAGCCAGAAAGTTAGAAAGTTCTGTAGAGGCCGATTATCATATAGTTACATAGGTGCAAAAGTGGTATGGGGAATATGACAGTGGCTGGTGTGAAAGAGGCATAGGTCAACCTGGTGTCAAGGGCAGTCACATTGGTTAGTTGCCTGAAGGTATTTCCTTAGCTTGGATTTATAAGGACCAAGCCTTAGTTCATTGTTATACGACTTGGGAGGCGTTAGTCCAGGAAGGGGCTCTGTGACTGAAAGTACACTGGAAGTGTGAAGTCCAGCAGGTGCCACATGCAGCCGCTTGTTTGAGCTACGGGTTGTTTTGCCTGGAGGTGTTGGGTGGATAATTTGGTCAAAGGTAGGTGGGGTGAGGCCAAGTAGATGCTTTTGAGGTCATAAGGCAGGTGTGGTACCTAATTCGGTTATCGAGGTTTAGCCAGTTTGAGCTGCTGTATAGGGTGCAGGTGTGTGTAAGGTGATCACATCCAAGGATGAGACGACAGGCTTTGTTAAGCATGAGTCAGAGTCTGTTTAGGGTTGTGGATGGTGCTGCACTGTAGATTAGGATGCTGTAGTCTAGTAAGGAGAGGACTGAGGAGTTTATGGTAAGTTGTAATGCTTCAGGGGTGAGACAGTGTTTGAAACGGTATAGTACACCCAGTCTGGAGTTAAGGGCTGTTTGGAGGTGTAGGATATGTTGATTAAAGCGGAGGGCGGGGTCTAATGGGATCCTTAGGTATTAAAATTGCTTACTTGTTCTAGTGGGGTCTGATTGGAAGTGAGAAATGGGGGCAGAGGTTCTTGAGTGGATTCAGTGGGAGAATATCATGACTTTTGTCTTACTGTAGTTAAGATGCTGGGTGGTGAGCCAGTCTTCGATTTCACAGAAAGAGTACTGAAAGTTTGGTGGAGTTTGAGAGGTGTCGGGTCAGAGGCGAACAGGACCAAGTCATCCGCGTATAGGAGCATATTTCTGGGGCATGACGATGGGAGGGAGTTGAGGTATAGGCTGAAAAGTACGGGGCTGAGTATGGAGCCCTGTGGGACACCAGAACGGATTGGGAGGCGGGGGGACAGGACAGGGCCTATCTTTACTAACTGCGTTCTATTGTAGAGATAGCTGTGAACCAGTTTAGGGTGTCATTGGAAAGGCCAGTGTAAGCTAGGGTGTTCAGTAGGAAGGCATGGTTAATGGTATCGAAGGCCTTAGATAGGTCCATGAAGATGGCGCCTGTGAGGTGGCTGTGGTCCAGGGCTTAGTGGACATGGGAGGTAAATTCAAGGAGGGCGGTGGTGGTACTATGGCCCTTACGGAACCTGTGCTGCTGTCCAGATAGAAGGTTGTATTTATTTAGGTGGTCAGTGAGTTGGTCGGCGACTACGCATTCTAGGGCCTTAGATGGGGAGAGTAGAGATGAGTGTAGTAGTTTGTGGATGTGCAGTCACCATTTTTATGGATGGGTGTGATGTAGGCAGATTTCAGAGGTGGGAATTTCCTTGACAGAGGGAGTGGTTGAGAATGTGGGTGAGTGGGGCTAGGACTTCCTGGAGGGTGAGGCGGAGAAGTCAGAGTTCCAGGAGTCGTGACTATAGTGATTTTGGCCAATAGCTTTGGTGAGGTAGGGTTAGCTGTCTCGGGGTAAGGACTTAGGTAGAAAGGTGGAGCAAGGGAGGATGTGGGGTGATACGGGCAGGCAGGGGATCAAGAAATTAGGGGCAGCATGGGAGAGATCAGTGAAGGCAGTGTTCTGACGAGGCTATACAAAAAGGGTCTGAGGAGAGGTTACCATTTATTAGAATTTGGTCAGGTGGCAGATTTGGGGCTGCCACAGGTTCCTTTATGTTTTCCCAGAACTTGCGTCAATTGCCCAGGTGGAAGTTAAGGTGAAATTGTAATAGTTCGTTTGGCTGGTGCAGATGGCCCAGGTGCACTCGTTTTGGGACTCCCGATACTGTTGCCTGTCCAGAGGCTTTTGGGTCTCATTAGCAAGGTGCCATAATGTGTCACGGTGACGTAGCAGGCCTTGGAGGTGGTCCGAGAACCAAGGGGCTTGATTCCCTTTGGTCATTTGTTTTGGTGAGGGGCACGAAGTTGTCACAGGCAGCGTTAAAGGTGCTGATAAATAGTTCAAGGGCGTGGTCCGGGTCAAGGGTGTTTGTTAGGGGTGTCCAGCACCATTCTCTGAGGTGGGCCTTGAGTAGGGCTAGTTTGCCAAGCCCTAGTTTGTGTTGCACAGTAATTTTGGGAGAGGTTTTGAGGGGGGGTACCAGACCAGGTGCAGAGTACTAGTGAGTGGTCACTTAGGGTGTCTGGGAGGACTAGGGTGCTGGTTATTTTGTGGGGGCGGTTTGTGAAGACTAGGTCTAGTAGGGAGGATGACCCCGTACGGGCGTGCAGCCAGGTGGGGGTTCTGACTATCTGCGTGAGATCGAGGGCTGGTGCCTCGATGTAAGGAGCGGCTGTTTTGGCCAGCCAGTTTATGTTGAAATCCCCAGTAGTATTTTTCATGCTTTGGGGGTAGGGTTGTGGTAGGACATGATGGATTGGAAGGCTAGCTTCTGGTCTCTGGGAGGGACATAGGCGCGGTGAGGAGGAGAGGGATGTAGACTTACCTGGTAGTAATATAGGGTGAGGACCCGAGCCCTGTAGATAGTCGCTAGCCAGACAGAGTCCCAAGCAGACTGTATGATTGGGGCTGCGTAAAGAAAGTAGATAGTAACATACTGTTAGTTATAGCGATACAGGGGCACAGAGGTAGGGAGAGAGTCTGTACAGTAGACAGAGTTTTTGGTTTAGAGTTTTGGAGAGGGTGTCTACTTGGGGTTCGAAGGACAATTCTTGGTCTGGTACCAAGCCTAGATATTTAAATGACTGCACTACTTCCAAGTTGGTGCCTGAGTTAGTAGAAAGTTTGAGGAGGTGGTCCCTACAGGGTCCTAGCTATTTTCCTTCCAAAAAGCATGATCTTGTTTGTTCTTTTGCACTGAGTAGTAATCCGAGAACCAGCTTTCTAGAAGTTTAAAGTCTTTTCCTAATTGGTGGTTGATCCAACTGATATCAGCATTGTACCTTTAAAGAATGCCATTGTCAGCATATAGCTGTATGAACGTATTACCACAGCTGAGGGGCCAGTCATTTATAAAGAGGGAGAACAGTAAAGGTCCTAGAATGGAGCCTTGGGCTACTCCAGCAGCTATCTGTTCGAGGGCCAAGATTGTTCTCTAGCCGTTTACATTTGCTTCCTCGTTGATAATAAGCTTGTAAATCACTGGCAAGAGAGGTCATCTAGCCAGAGGTTAAGCAGTTTTGCTAGAAGCAGGTCATGATTGACTAGGTCAAATGTCTTAGTCAGGGCTGCAAAGACCGTCTCAGTTGTCATTCCTGCTTCCATGGCACTGAGGATGTCCGTGGAGACCCGCAACAGGGCAGTGTCAGTGCTGTGGTTTTTCCTAAAGTCATGCTGAGCATAAGTTAGGGAGTTGTTGCAATTTAGGTATTCCTAAAGTTTGCCAAGTATACCAAGTAGAGCGATTGGCTGGTTGTCGTCATCATCATCTAGATCATTACGTCCTCCTTTGTGAATTGGGGCAACAATTGAAGCCTTCTATTTCTAAGGGACAGTCCCTAGAATGACTGACTTGTTGGTGTGCAAGGTGGGTAGCCATTACCGAGGTGGCTAGCTTGAGGAACTTCAGTTGTTAGCTCTTAGGTTCCGGAGTTGTATTAGGACTTCTCTCCTGGTTATCAGTTTAAGGTGGAAATTGGGTTGAGGCTGGTGACAAGATGGAGACTGGGGCAAGTTGAGATATTCGTGTGTGGGGGAGGGGATGGTGCTTATTTAACCAGGTCTGTGAAGAAGTCATTGAAACCTGAGCGACTGCTATGGGATCTGAGGTAACCCATCCGTCAACTGATGGTTCACCCATTTAGACACTTGAACAGCCCTTTAAAGAGTAGCGGATGCCTTTGGAAAACTTTGGAAAAACATAATATTTAGAAGCAAATCAACCTATTTCATTTATCTTGTATAGATTTCTCCTCTCCATTTATTATGAAAAAATTCCACACAAGCGAGATGTTTAATTCTTAAGAGTCCATCTGCCTCTATAGCTTATTCCTATTTGAAATAATAACTTTCTGTTGTGACAATCTGTTGCCATGAGATAACTGAGGGTCTAAAGCAAAGTATCACATCAGGCTGGGAAGAAGCAATTGGTGCTGATGAACCCTCAAGGAACAACTATTCTGATTTCAAGTATATGACCTCATTAATAAAATTATGGGCATAAGAAACAGAGCTAATAAGATAGATAAGCAGCTTTGTGTCCAAATAATATGGTTTTCAAAGTTGTTATTGAGGCATCAGTGGCTCTTTAATAGCCAATTTATCTGGGCCCAGAAGGTTTTAGGATTAGACAAGTTAGTGGTTTGTAGTGATTTCAGATATTTCCTTTTGGCATTCCTGAGGCCATTCTTAGAACTATTCCTTAGACTCAGATACATGTGCCAATACGCTACCTGTCCAGGTTTTTTAAATTTCTCCCAGGCATTATCCCAAAGCCTCATTTGTTTCCCCAAGGTCACTGGTAATCCATTTGGCACAGAGGCCTTCTGTCCTACGTTTTCCTAGGGGGAGCAGATCTATTGAACATAGTATTGAAGTTATGGATTAAATAGTCCAGGGCTTAGTCAACATCTGGGAGGTCTTTTACTGGTGCCCAGTTGACTGCTTTTAGACTTTTAATGAAGTTCTTTTCAACTAAGCCAGTTAGGTCTCTTACAGAGAAGATCCTGGGTGGAGGGTTAGGGTAGTTTTTCTTCTGGTTCAAGGTCAGTTGCCATTCATCTGTATCCCTCTCCCCTGGGTGATGCCTGAAAATAGGCAGGATTTGTCTAGTGCACTTACCCGGTCAACAAAAACAAAAAAATAAAAATATGCAGAATATGGGCAAATCATCACTTAGGGAATCCAGGAGTATCCCTGCTGCCCCAATTCTGTCACTCCTGGAGACAAGAGTGTGACTGCCAGATTTTATGTTCAGCCTAGTAAGATAATTTATTAGCTGCACTAGACTGGCATTTGCAAGGAGGGATCTGGATTCTTTCAGTTGGGGGCTAAGCCAGTTTAAGTAGAAGTCTCCTCAGAAACGAGTTCATTATGGGACAGGTCTGAAAGGCTATTAGTAAGGGCTGCTAGGGTTTGGGCAGCTGTATTAGGGGGTGATAAATGCAACCAACATATACGGTTTCTACCTTCCCTAGAGTTAAGCAGACAAAGAGCAATTCGCCTGGGTAGTCCGTCAGGTTTGGCAACACAATCTCTAACTGAAAGTTTCACCTTGGCACAACCTGTATTCTGCATTTTTCTTTCATTATGTGGTATACTTCTGTCTTCAGTATTCTCCTCTGCTTGTATGATAGATTATCTAATTTTATACTTTTCAATACCAATATCTGTTTTACAACTTAACTGCAGTTTGGTGGGTTATCAAGCCTGTCTTGTTCACGTGGTTTGTTTCAGGCTTTGTTTTCCATTTTCTCTCCATCTCCCCAGATTTTCACCCATCAACCCCAATCCATTCATCTGTCCTTGACTGCTCAATTCCACTATTGAGATTTCAGATTTTTACTACCCAGTCTCTCACTATGTCCAACATTGTATGATCACAAAATTTAAAGGCGCCTTTGTTGATTGCTACTGGAGACTAAATGGTTGTAGCTTTGAATGTACCTCTGTTTAACAGAGATAAATATAAGAACAGGCTGACAGACTCCACACAGTGTCAGTGTAATGCACAATGTAGAGAGTCTGGCTGTTATACTGAAAGGTGCAGTTTTTTCACACTGTTTTTGGATTTAAAATGTTTTGAATACAAACGGTCACATCTGTTGCACTTTGAAAGTTCTGGATGGCTCTATTCCTGGCCAACCAACCCCATGTGGAGGAAAAAGTCCAGGACAGTATATGAGAGTCCATCTGGAGCCACTTACAACTACTCCTTTAAGCAGGGATCCAGGGCATGTAGATATGCCTCTCTTGGGAGAGGAGAAATAAGTCAATATATGATAGCGTTAATCGCTATTACAAGGGCTCTGACTTACGGTTTACAGCAGGAGGAAAACTGCTTTGATTAAAATTATATCATGCTGTTTGCCATGGAATGTTTCTCAGACATTCAGGGCAGAAGCAACACAATTTTTTTTTTTTTTTTACATAAGCAATATTTTGGCTATTACACTAACAATGTACATTTAATGTTGCCAAGCACCATTTAACTAAAAACAGATTTTGTATTCACTGGGGAGGAAAATGCAAAGTATCATTGTCCTTGTGAATTCAAGTGCAGAAAGGGATCTTGCACTCCACGATCTGATGTCTTCTAGGCATTCTAGTTTTATGCTACCGTAATCCTGTAGTGACAGCAAGAGGTTCTGGAAGAACATAAAATCAGTATAGGGTAAATCTAATAAGACTCCCAACTATACTCATTGTTGATGGCTCACCCACCCTGACCTAACATCATAGCAAACACTTTCAATAATGTATTCACTGATCTCAGTGGTACTGTATCAGCCTCCTGACCCCCTTCAACCAATGGATACTCAAACTCACTTTCAAGACCTCGGGATACCCTCAAACAACCCTCCCCCCTTCTACCTGAAAATCCTCGCTCCTTCTGAGGCCAAAGACCACCTCACTGCAGCAGTTAGCAAGTCCACAGCAAACAGTGACATGCTTGACCTCAAACTTGATAAACTCACCCTTGATAGTATCCTTATCCCCCTCACCGAAATTTTAAACCCATCTTTCAACTGAAAAATTCCCAGAGGTCTGGAAAGCTGCCATGGTTACCCCTGTCCACAAATCTGGTCACAGAATCTCCCATTCGAACTACAGACCAATCTCAATACTTCCCCCTCTCAAAGGCCCTTGAGCTCATAATGTTAGACCAATTAACTGAATACCAACAAATACAAAATTGTGTGCCGTCAGCAACAGTTTTCAGAAGCTGCATAGCACTTCTACCACTTTAGTAGAATTCAGCAGCTATATGCAAAATGCACTTGATCAAGGGCTCTTGGTGGGGGCAACCTACATTGACCTCATCAAGGCTTCGACACAGTTAACCATGAACTGCTACTGAACCAACTCTCCCGCACAGTCTATATCCTGGTTCAGAAGCTACTTCACTAATAGAGTGCAAAGTGAAAATTCAAAATGTCCTCCAACAGTCAGCCCGTGACAACAGGTGTTCCCAAGGTTCAAACTTTGGCCCTCTTCTTTTAGTCTATTTCTTAACCAGCTCCATCAGCAGTTAGACCTCTTACTTCATGATGATGCTGCACTTTTCAAGCCACCAAGACCCCTCCACGCTAGGAAGGCTGATGCAATCTAATTTCTCTTCAGTGGAGAAATGGTTTCTCAACTCCAAATTACTTTTAAATTACAAAAAAACGAAAATCATGATCTTTGCTTCTGCTCACAATAAGAGCAGGTCCCACCAGCTAAAAGTCTAAATCTTAACTCCCCCACCCCCCCTTGAAATGGTGCAAAGTTCCAAATATCTTGGGGTTACTTTGGACAGCATCCTATCTTACTTGCAGCACACACTGTGGCCAAGACCATTAATGCTGAACTAAGTTTGCTCAACTGCAACAAACACTGCCTAACCAGTGCTGCCCTAAAAATTGCTATTACTAGCTCAGTGCTATCTACCATGGATTATGGCCTAGTGGTATATGGTTCTGACACCCCTACAGCCCTCAAATGTATCAGGTCAACATTCAACAAAGCTTACAGGCTTGCTTTGGATGCTGAACGCATGATGCACAAGTGAGAACTATACGCCTAGACTGGTTGGCTAAACCTAGACAATAGAATATGTTATCACACCTGCCTTCTGGCAAAGAAAGCAACCACAGGCCTCACCCCTCTGGGTAGGAAACCTCATCCAGATACAGAGCTCCTCTAGAAGTACTAGGCCTGAACAACCATTCTCTAAAAATCCAATTTTGTTGGACCTTGCAAGGACAATGATCCTTTGAATACCGCATGCCTTTCTGGCTTAAATCTTTAGCATGAGCAAGCTTGGACTGTTTAAGCAAAACTCAGGGCTCTGCTAACTTTAAACAGAGGCTGCGAGTGCGAGATCTGATACCCTACTCTACCCCCTCCCCAGGCGCACTTCCAACTCAACGTCAGCTACCTCTGGTCTCCTTCCCTCCTATCATACCCTCCCTCCTGTAGCCCTCCTCTACTCCTGTCTGCCCTCTTCTCCCCCTTCCCTCGAGTACTTACACTCCTATGTGCTCCCCTCTATTGCAATAAGGGTGTACCTTCCATCCTTCCCCTCTGCACTTGGATGGTAGTTTCTATTTACTTTATTCTGACATGACAATTACCTTGTAACCAACTGTACTGATGTACATAATATCTGAATGCTCAGTTATGTTTTATTCTCAATATTTGTAAATGATTTTGTACATATCTTTTAATAGATCTTTCAATTTGACGTGGAACCTCTGTAAATGAGCCCATGGCTCAAAGGTCTTTCCAAAAATGTAAAATAAAAAATAAATGTTAACACTTTCCCTCAGTGTTATACCATAAGGATAAGCACATTTGAATGGCATTTCACTGATATGCACTATCTAATGTACTGTGTAAGCATACTCAAATTTGTAAACTCTGCTGGTGGCGGTGGTATGGGGAAGAAATCCTCATGATTGTCGATGCTTATTGACAGAGCTGATGTTTTACTTCAGTAATTGCCACTCTGCTGCAGTCTAGTGTCCATAGATTTAATAAAGGTCATACTAAAGAGAAAAGGAGAAGAGAAGGCAAATCCTCCCCTTTATCCAGGTGGCAGGTGAGCCTTCAAGCACAACAGAGACTGGCACAGCCCCCCTCACCTCTGCGGCCAGCCACAGTATGAGCAGTTAGTGAGCACATGTACAGCAGAAAACCACCAGTACTTAGCTGGAACAGTGGAAACTGGTAATCAGAGGGTCATACTAGACCACCAGGGCATACTTTATGAACTAGCGATGGGGGTGAACCACTGGATATCACGGAAAGAATGGCACTAAACTTGTGATCGGGTGTGGGGGAACCAGTGAACCACCAAGGCCATCATTCCAGGGCTGTCAGTGGTGCTAAGGGGGTGCTGTGCCTCATGCAAATGAGCCCATAATTTGCATTAACAATAGACTGATTTGCACATCAGGGTTGAATACAGCCCCCTGGAGTCTTTGCGCCATCCCATTTCAGGCAGCGCTATTCCCAATGGGCTATATATAGCCAAGGTCCATGCTGAGGCAGCACAGTTGGAACACCGATAGCTAGTTGGATAACAAATATAGCAGCAGACGGGTAGGGCACAGGCAAGAGTGCAGCATACCTCTGTGCTGCGTCTGCACTTGTTTGAATATCGAGCATGGGTCATGTCACTGAAAACAAAAACGTGCAGCAATCAGTGCCATAACCAAAAGGTGTGCACTGAAATAAGGTCAGCAACACGATCCTAACACAAACAGCACTACGCTATACAAAACAATGGGATTTCTTGCTTTTTGCAAGGGGCTTCCTTACTCGCCATAATTTAAACTCAGGGGTGTGGACTTCAGGGATGGGGAGAAACTCTGGGGGGGACTTCATTATCAACAAAAACAGTAGCACCAGGAGACCTGAGGAACTGAACCACATTCCCAGGTCTCCGATCCCGCCATGTGCTGGTGCCTTAGCACGTAACGATCCGTCTCAGTTAAAGTGTACAGCGGCAGGGGGTGGTAATTCCTACCCTATTATACCAATCACACTGTGAATGCAGGCATGCTCCGCACAGCGCAGTTAATGCCACACTGTCTGTTGCGCAGTATTGACCTCGTACCTTCAATATCTGGCCCCATTACAATAAATTAAAATGCATTACCAATTCCCTCAAGAGAAAGTAACATTGTTTTATTCATTTTCAGTTAATACAATTGTTTTTACTTTTATTTCACAATGCAACTCTACCAGAAAGATGCCTAGTTCATCAAGTCTGTTCGGTTCTTACCCAATGTCCTTCCAGTCTTGCACTGGCAGGTCCATATGCAAAGCCCTCATCGACTGTTCCACATGGCAGACCCCAGTACTCCCTCCATTAGTCACATCCCTTTTACTGTTCATTTTCACCAGTCCCATAGACTTGCCCCACTCCTCAAATAAGCAACCACATTAACGACCATTTGCTCCTTCATCAGACCGTTCTTTTTCCACCACCTTTTCTGTGAACAACTTCTTCACATCTCTATTAAACTCCCACCCCATCACTTTAAAACTATTATGTAATTTGTACTGCATCTCTGCACTTTTCCCCCATACAGCTGTTTGTCCCTCAGCTGCCACCTTCACCTGCCATTGGGTGAAGTCTGGTGACTGACCAGCTCCATTAGCCACCCCCCAACCCGCGCCTGTGGGGATCCATGTGCTGTGACGCCAGAGTGCGCAGATGACTTTTGTACTGGGGACAGGGATTTTCTGATGTTCCCCCTTGTCCCAGCAGGCACTTGACTATGCCCAGACAGCCTTTCAACATTTATTTATTCATGCAGATCGGATACAATACCTGAGATCTGGGCTTTGGGCCCTGTGAGAGAAGGCTCAACTCACCCTTTCTGGCTTCATTTGGATTATAAATTTCTAATTCAGACTCCGGTTTACATTTTTTTTTTTTTAGAACTGTGGACTTCTGCCCTTAGGCAGCATAAGTCTTATTGGCACTCTTGTTTTCTGTCCTCTTGTGCTTTAAATATTAAGTATTTTGGTGTATTTTTAGTTGGGGGTTGTTGGGTGGGTAGTATTTGTAAGGAGGTGGTTGCACAAGTTAGTTATGGGAGGGTGGGATGAAGTAAGCAGGATGTGTGAATGGGTTGGTGTGTTAGTTTTTTAACAGAGTGTTTGTTTGCTGTGTGTGTAGTGGTGAGTATGATGGTTAATAAGAGTGTTTCCTTTTGTCACTGTACTAACATCTAGTGCTCTCAGGACTGGACTTGCCAAGCAGAAGATGTGTTGGTGCCGTGGCCTTTCCCACATCACCAATGCTGCCTCTCGGCTCCACGACCTTCGCCCCATTACCAGCCTCCCAGTTTCTGATATTGCAGTGAGGCACTGCAGGGAGGTCAGTATTACTAGGAGAAGGAGATTGGTTTGTCTAATGCTGATGGCAGCTGGGGGAGGGGGTGGTGAGCAGCACTGAGGTTGTCTGGTGCAGAAAACTCCCTGGCTGTAAATGGAGCCTAGGGAGAGGCCAGTGTCTGGTCTCCGTACCCAGGGTTCCCACTGGACCGAGTGGACAGGTAGCTAGAGGATCGGCTGTGTCCTCTAATCCTCTTTAGGCAGTACTTTGCAATGACAGGTCAGTGAGGAACAAGCCTACTATTTTGCAGACTTGATTTTTCTGTTGACCTGGCTTGCATCATGGGAGACCTGGCTGGATGATGAAGCGGGCCCGGTATTTGAGCTGCCGTCCCGTGGATATACTGTGGTGCACTGTCGAAGAAGGATCGCAAGGGTGGGAGAGTGGCCATCATTTTCAATCCAGCCTGGGCTTCTTGGTACATCAGTTGGTAGCACCCAATCCTTTGAGTGCATAAATGGGTGTGGGAGTGCAGGTTGCAGGATTCTCCTTTACCACCACCCGGGGTGGGGTGAGGAAATTCCTGCAGGGCGTGAGTGAAATTCGACCAGGTGTAGAGTCCCCAGGTGTTTAATCCAGGGGATTTCAATGTCTGGGTCAACGACAAATCCTTGTGTTTGGTTATGACCTCCGGTTGATTGAATCACTGCGCCTGTCACAGTGGTGCTGCGCTACCACCAACATGGTCCCATGCTCGACCTGGTGTTCCAGCTAGGTCTTGAGATTGATGACCTCAAGATTGATCAGGTCATTTGATCTGATCACTGCACCATGGAGTTCAGCCCTGGGGGCCCCCCTGGAAGTCGCTCCCGTCAAGCTAACTCCCCTTCAGGGGTGTTGACCCAGAGGGACTGTTGGCATTAGCTGACCTATCTAGGGTTGATGCACATGTGTGATTGGCACTGGAGAGGCGGTGGCCACCTATAAAATAGGGTGGTTGCCGAAGCTCTAGATACCATCGCGCAGTCCATAGAATAGAATCCTCTCATGAGATTTCCCTGGTTCGATGGAGATCTCAACATAAGGATCAGGGGTTTGAAGTTAGTGTTGGTGGAAAATCCGGCTGGAGGCTGGCAGGCTAGCCCTACATTCTCATTATGCAGAGTACCAGGAGACAATTTCCTGTAAGACGGCAGAATTTCTGTCCAGGAAAATTTGTTGTGACGATTAACAGACCATCTGAGCCGTTTTGGACAGTGGACAAGCTTTTACATCCTACCAGTCTTAGACTGAAAAAGCTTTTTCAACCCCATTATGTGAACAGTTTGCTCTGTTTTTCTCAGTGTCGGACATCAGGTTGGGGATTCCGCCAGGAAGGCTTTCGCCACGCAGTGATCACATTGGGAGTTTCAGAGGCACTCAGTCTGCCTGGGAGGAGTTTAGGCTAGTGGAGGTGTCTGAAGTGACTAAGGTGATCTTAGAGCTGAAGCACACCATTTGTGAATTGGACCCACCACAGATGTGTTTCTTAATGGGATGTGTCGATGCTGATGGCCTGGTGTTCCCCAGAACTGCCAGGTGCTCGATGACTGAGGGGTTCTTCCCAGTTGCTTTGAAAGAAGCATTGGTGAAGTCCCTCCTAAAGAAATCTTCCCTCGACCCAGACGTCCTGGCAAATTACCATCCAATCTGCAACCTGTCTTGAGCAAGGCTGTCGAGAAACTGGTGGCACAACAGCTTGAAAATCGCCTGGTGTCCTTTGATACCCAAGAGCCTTTCCGGTCAGGTTTTCAGGCCAGACATAGCACTGAAACTGCTCTAGTGAGACGGCATAATGATTTCCTCAGGGCTGGAGACAGAGGAATAGGCCAGTTCTTGTGCACCTCTCTCTCCTCAGCTTTTGACGCAGTGGATCATGTCATGCTTCTTGAGCAGCTCTGAGTTTTGTGGACTCGCCGGTACTGTCAAATGGTTTGAGTCTCATCTGTCAGAGTGCAGCGGGTGGTGATGGGAATTTCTCCTCCTCCCAATGCCTCGGTCCTGTTGGAGTGCCTCAGGGCTCTATTTTGTCACCGATGTTGTTGCAGTGTATATGCTGCCGCTGGGTGAGATCATTTGACAAAACAGTGTGGAGTTTCACTACTATGCAGATGACACCCAACTGTATTTCTCTTTTGCACCCCGATCGTCAGGTGCTGGTGACGTGCTTAACAGCTATCTGGCTAAAATCAATGACTGGATGTGTTTTAGCTGGCTGAGACTCAACCCGGCTAAAACTGAGGTGCTGGTGCTCGAGCCTGGTCGCTGGCATGATGGGTTGCCACAGGGGGCTGACTGTGGACTTGTTCTGGGGTCTGTGCTGTTGGTAGTTTCTCAGAGGGTGTGAAATCTGGGCATGATCCTTGATTGCAGATTGACCTTTGAAGATCAGGTGTCATCTGTGGTTTTTACTACTTGCAGAACATTGCTCAGATTAAGCCCGAGGAGCTGCAGACACTAGTGCATGCCTTTGACTTCTAGGCTTGATTACTGTAATGCTCTGTACTTAATGGTCACAGGAAGGACCCTCTGCAGACTGCAGCTAATGCAGAATGCAGCTGCCCAGTTGAAGACTGGCCTTGCGAGGCCCAGTCATGTGACTTCGGTCCTCCCTGCCCTGGCTTCCAGTCAGGTGGAGAGTCCTTTTCAAGGTGGGTCTTCTCACCTTTAAGGCCCTATATGAGCTGGGTCATGGTTCCCTGTCTGAGCGCCCTCCGCCACTTCTCGAGGGGTCTCCTGGACATTCCCAGGATTTGGCTCAGGACCTCGGGAGATCGCGCTTTTAGTGTCTCTGGGCTGACCCTGTAGAACTCGCTTCCACCTGCAGTCCAGGAGGCTCCCTTGATTGAGGTGTTTAAGGGAGGCTAAAGGCCCACGTCTTCAGCCTGGTCTTTGACTGCAGACGCCATCTTTAGTTTCAGCCAGTCCCTTGAAGACTGACCTCTTGAAACCTTTTAATACTGCTGAAGATTAATTTTGTTATGGTTTTAATGAGGTTTTGCTATATGTTTTAATTTACTGCTGTATGTTCGGTGCCCACAGCCTCTGGGATTGGGCACCTCACAAATAAAGCTGCCTTGCCTTTGAGCCCAAGGAGCTCTTTAAAAAGGTCCCTAATCAAGAGTCAATAAATTACAACAGTCAAGTAAAAACAACAGAAAGCATACATAACAGATGGGGCAGGAAAAGCAGTATTTTATGTGGCATTGTTAAGAGTACAAGAAAAGCAGCATTGGGAGGAGATGAGAGCAGTGCAGGTAGCAACTCAGAGCTGTGTCTGATGTTGGGGATCTGGCCAAAGAAAGCGGAGAATATGAGAAACATACGTAGGTGACTGGGGGTGCAAGGGCCTTTCGTTAGTCCGAACTTGAACTGGCCAATTCTGGGGAGGCTAATAAGAGATTCTGGTATAGTGATTGTTAATCCACTAATGGCAAATCAATCAAAATCTTTATTTTACCAGGCAGACATCATTGAGCAATGCTCATTTTCCAAGGTCGACCTGGACAGAATACATAGACGTAGTATAACGCAATGTTTACAACAACCGAACATATAACACAAAAAAGAAAATGAGCCATGGCAATTACAATGAACAAGGTGATAACAGTAGGGCCTAGACAATAATGATTACAGAATATAAGAATTAAGTGATTATTGTAAATTATTATCTGGGTGTAAGTAAATACACAAAGCTGATTGGCAGAGCATTCTTTGGAGCCGTGATGATATCAGGCTACATCATCCAACCTAAAAAAAACCTCTGGGTCACCAGCCTCCTCACCTGTAGCACCAACATACTGCTCTGCTACGCCACTATTTCAATCTCCCAGCAAACTGTAAAAAGGCACAACCATCGACTGAGCCATGCTCCAAAAACCAAAATAAAGTCATCCCTCCTACAACCGCTGCAACTGCCAGTATTGTTACACAGTCCACCATAGATCTTACCTCAGCCAAACTCTAGAGAATATGATGTTGCCTGATGTAAATATTCAGCCTGAACTAGCGCCATTTCTAGCACTTTCTTCTTACACAACAAATGATGGTCACAGCGCCGACAAGCTCTAACTACAAAAAATAAGAAATCAAGCACATCTTCACCTGGTCCCAGACTAAGTGGCATGACCTGGTGAAACGCACGGAGAACATACTTAATGAAGAGCAGTGCTACCACAGTGAGAGAGTACTAGTTACAACAGCACCACCTGCTGCCCCGAGCTCTTCAGGAACTATTTTGTGAAAACATACTCTTCCAACATCCTGAATGAAGCAATTTCTCAAGATTTTGAAAGTTTTTTTTTTTTTTGTTTTAGTGAAAAATATTTCAGTCCAGTTCATAATCGCAATAAGGCACTCCAGGGTGTGGTATATCATGAGACATAGCCACTTCTTGGACGGTTGGACGCACTCTGCCTGTGGCCTCATGCCCAACCACCAAAAGTGTGAAGATATCCCATGACATACCACATCCTGTCATGCCTTATTGCTTAAAATGTCCACAAACTACAATAGCCTGGAGGATACCAGAGGAAGGAAGAGGAGATCATGGGTACAAAAACGGGGATTAAGGATGACATCTATAGGAGAAAGAGGAGAACGGTAGTAACAGCAGGAGGGAGGAGGAGAAGAAGAAAGGAGGAATCCACAGGAAGCCACTGGAACTAGGGTGGCATCACCAAGCAGATTAAGTATAGGCACCGAGTTGGGGTTATTACTAGAGGAGATCATTAACAGCTGATGAGTACGATTTCAATAACCTGTAACAAGACAACCGTGGGGTAGGAGTAAGGAGTAGTGAATGTGATGGGAGTGGGAGAGAGATGCGATAGGGACAGCCTGTGGCGAACACTAATTCTACGTTTAAGCATGGGGCCAAGATCAAGGAGCAATTACAGGACACTCTTTGGCTGCTTTCAAACACTATGCTTGTTCTTTCAAAGTAATGGGGTGGACCAATTTCAATTTTTGCAGCGTATTCCACAATGAAGGTAGCATGTAACTTATTGAAGACCTACCAAAATCACGATTTGACCTTAGGTACAGACAAAGAAATATAGGATGCACTTCTCAATACATACTTGCCCATCATGCTTAGTGGCAGACAATCTGAAATATATTGGGGCAGCTTCCTGGTAATGGCTCTGAAGGTCCAGAGGGCGGTCTTTCTGTCACCTGTACGTAAGAGATAACCATCCCACAGTCAAGTAGGTAAACGCGTGATACACTCAGTAGGGAAGGCCAGTGATAAACCTTAAGGCTCTATGGTAGAGTGTATCCAGCCGAGAGTGTAGTGGCGAGGCCCTGGCTGTAGAAAGTCGCATAGTCAAAAGGAAAGGAAACCAGTGTCATCTTGGCATCCCATGAAAGAAATGGTTAATCCTGTAAAGATACAAAGTCTGTGTCTGAGCTTTTTTGTCAGTTCTATGTGGTCAACGAAGGACAGCCTATTGTCAATCCAGACCCCCAGGTATCTGAACTTTGCTACATATTCCAATGGTTTGTCTCGGAGTGTAATGATCTGGGGTGACATAGGAGTGGCTGCATGTATACAGGGTGAAAAGAACATTGCCTTAGTTTTTTTGGCATTTAGGAGCAGTTTCTAGTTTAGAAGCTGTAGCTGGTTGAGGTCATGTTGTAGGTCACTACATGCAGCTACAGGGGAAGGTCTGCCGATACAGAGCATAGTGTCATCTGCGAATAGGTGCATGTTAGCTGCTTTGATACTGGCATAGATTCTGTTACTATAAATCACAAGAGCAATGGGCCCAATATGGAGTCCTGCAGAACACCTCTCGATAAGAGTTTTAAGGGCAAAATTCTTCTGCTTTGCCCTGCTGAAACTGACCTGTAAGGCAGAGAACCATTTCAACGAAGGTTGGTCCAGACTAATGTTCCAGAGGGATGTAAGGAGCAGGTCATGGTTATCAGTATCAAAGGCTTTGCTCAGGTCTAAATATACTGTGCAAATAAAATTCTTTGCATCCAATTCGCACCGCCAGTCGGTCACTTTAGCGAATGCAGAGATGGTACTATGACGTGATCTAAAACCTGACTATAGAGGATTAAGCAGGTTTGCAGATTCTAGGTAGTATCTGAGCTGGTTACTCACAATTTTCTCCAGCAGTCTGGATAGAATAAGGAGTAGAGAAATTGGCCTATAGTTATTAAAGTCAGCAGGGTCTTCTGATTTGAACAGGGGGATCACATGGGCAGTTTTCCATAAGGGAGGGAGGTCGCCTTGTGAAAGAGATGGATTCAAAAGATGTGTAAGTGGCATTGCCAGACCATGATAGATTCTCAGGTAAAAAGGGTCACGGAGGTCAGCTCCAACACTTTTCCTAGTATCCAGCTATAGAAGAAGGTCTTCGACCTCGTTCAGGGATACAGGCTGCAGGGAGAACATAGAGCCAGGGACTCCTTGATCATGTCGCCAAGTCGGGAGGCGGAGATTACTGGCTGGTGAGGTATCAAAGGCTAGACCTGTGGTGGCAAAGTGATTGTTTACGTGCTCAAGGATGGTAGGCCTGTAAGAGAGAGATGCCACCAACTAATATGTGTAGGCAGTGAATTTCCAGAGGTGTGACCCAACTCCTTTATGGTTTCCAAAATCTAGGGGACACTTGAAATGTCAAGTTCCATACGACAGGGTTGGTACCGCTTTGGAAGAGCAGCCATAAGCTTTGTAATAGCATACAGAAATCACAGACTTGGCTCCCCTGTTAGTCTTGCTACATTCAAGACCCTGTATGCCAAAACATTTGTGGAGCTCTGTAACTGTTTCCACCATTCCTAGTTGTCAGATGCGTTTCCACTCAATCTAAGTCCTTCCCAATCAAACTAAGTGTTCCCTTACCAAGATTACTCCCCCTCCCTCAGTCCATTCTAGTCCTACTGGTTCACCTCAGTCCATTCCAGTCCCACCAGTACTACATACTCACTGCAACATCCCCCCCCCCATCGCCCACTCTTATGCCCAGATACCACCTGCTTAGTATCACAGAATCTTTCTGCCAGCATTCCTGCCTCCTACGCGAGCACTTTTCCATATCCCAGGAACTCCTTTACAGGCTATGAACATGTTATTGATGGATGGATTATCAAGGCATCTCTATATATTTACCTTTATTTCTACACTATGTATTTTATTGTATCGTCTTGCTATTGTTTTATGTACATTTACTTGTACTCTATTCTGTACCCTACGTCCTTGCAAACTGCAGGTCCACCTTGTAAATTAGCTTGCTCAATGGTGATCACCTGAGTAAAGATTTTGATCGACAGAAACTTGCCTTTGTCTCTCTGACCAACTTGGTGCAAAGGTTCCTCGCCCTCTTAGAACATCATCCAATCGGCTGGGAGCTTAGATTTCCGGCCGCTTCCAAAGCAAGTCTGAGCGCCTGGCTAGGGAGGTTCTGAGATATGGGATAAGGGCATTCCTGGACATGTTCCTGGTAGAGTACTGATTTAGGACAGGACACAGGAGGTTTTGGATTGCGGAGGTTTGAGACCCAGTAGTGCCTTCTTGCCAGGGGGCAGGTATGGTATTTGATCCTATCCTGCGGAGGGAGCCAGTTGGTTAGGGAGAAGAAGGCACAAGTGTCTATGTCCCAGTTTGCTCCTAGAACAAAACAGGCCTTATTTAGTACTAATTTGACCCTGCTGAGATCCATGTTGGAGGCTGCACCATACATTGAGATTCCATAGTCAATTATGAGAAAGACTGTACTGACCACAGCAACACATTTTGCTTCCTGGGTCAGACTATGCCTTTACCTAAAGTGGGCCCCTCATTTTTTTTTTTTTTTTTTTATTAGCTGAGGAGACCACATTGCCCACAAAAGTGCCTCATCAATAGCAACACCTAGGTATTTAAAGCTGCTGACCTGTTCCAGTGAGGCTCCATTTACATTTATGACAGTCAGGGGGTTAGCCCTATTCCTGATTTGCAGCCCTCCAAATAGAATTGCTCTGGTCTTTTGACTAATTTGTTCCTTTTAAACCAAACCTCACGCGACTCAAAGCTATGCTGCAATTCACAGGTGAGAGTTACCTGGCATGGGCTACCAGTGAAAATCGCATCAGCATAGAGTAGGACTCTGGTCTTGGGGCATGCTTCTGAAAGGTTGTTAATAAAAAAGCAGAAGAGTAGGAGACTTAATAGAGATCCCGGTGGCACTCCAACAGATACATTGTTGGTATCTGATAGAACTCCTATGATTCTAACTCACTGGGAGCTTCCATTGAGGTAGCTGGGGAACCAGGCCACTTTATCTGTGGAAAAGCCAAGAAAGTGGAGTCTGGCCAGCAGGAGGGAATGGTGGACCAGATCAAATGCCTTTGTAAGGTAACTACAGATGGAGCCCACAAGGTGGCCATTGTCGAGAGAGTCATGTAGGAAGGTCATGTACTCGGTTAAAATAGTGGTTGTACTGTGGTATTGTTGGAATCAGTGTTACTGTGGGCATTGGATGTTATATTTTTCAAGACAAGATACTAGCTGATCTGAGACTATTCCCTCAAGTGACTTTGATAAAGGGGAGAGAATCGAGTTGGGCCTGTAGTTAGCAATGGCAGTATGGTCCCCACTTTTGTGTACTAGTGTGACTAGTGCCAATTTCTAAATGCTTGGAAATTTGGAGTATTGTAGTGAGGCTGAAAATGGTCAGGGAGTTGCGATCTCATTCAGGGTACAGCAAGTCTCTTCATGTCCAGTGCATCACCTACCTATTCTGGTTTTGTTCAATACATGCTTGATGTAACAGATGGTGTCTGCCATAGATATGGTTTTGAAATACTATAATGTATGGGAGAGGCTTATTAACTAAATTCACACACATTACAATGTTGCTATACCATCTATGTAACATCAGATTGTTATATTATTAGTATGACATAGTGAAGAGGGTATAACAAAACGGAACATTCACTCTGTGTAACATTCTGTACTGTGAATTCAACACAAACTGGTACCCATACACTATAAACATTAATGGATGGTCTTTGGGTAACAACCACACTGCAATCACTTCTCGAGGTTGCCATGACAACAGTAAACCTCTCGAGCTGCACTCTCAAGGTTTACAATGCCATGACACCCTCTCAAAGTGAATATAGTGTGGTTACTACCTGAACAGCATCCATTATCCTCTAAGTAAAACCTGGGGTGGGTAGGTAGGGTCACTTGGGCCTTCTGAACGGTCATAGTTGAGCTGACCTGCAGGGTCAAGTTCTGGGGAGGGAAGGAGAACAGCACTGGATCGGGGGGAGAACATGCAGCAACATCCCCATGGAGGAGGAAGCTCCCTGGCCAGTCACAGCACTCACTGCTGCAGCCAAAACGTACAGTTGGGTAAGAACTTACTATAACAGTAGATCTTCGGGGGGATCTCTTGCAGCAGGCCACACCTACAGAATGAGTCCCAAGAAGTTCAGACAACACCCGACAGTGGATTGTGTGATTGGACAGAAAGAGCCTAAGAAAGCAAGCTCCTAAGACCTGCAAGACCGAAATTGGTCCTACACCTATAGGTTATGTCCAGACTACAGTGTTAAGAGAAAATATGGACAGCGCTCCAATTAGCTGCTGCGAAAATCTCTGCAGCACACACAGACACACACACACACACACACACACACACACACCCGAAGGAGGAAACCGAAGTGACCATACCTCTAGTAGAATGTCCCTTAACAACTCAAGGAAAATCCTTGTTGTATTTCTTGTAACAAAAAAATAATGCAGCAGGCCAACCACTTGAAAAAGCACTGCTTCGAAACCAGCATGCCCTCTTTCCCAAGGACAACAGAAATGAACCAGGCAGATTTCCTGGAGTCCTTGGTACAAGTATAGTACCGGAGGATCCCATTTACATCCAAAGTATGGAGTAATGCTTCCCCTGAACTGGCATACTCCAGAAAAAAAAGAGGCAGGTGTATGGACTGATTCAAAGTAAACTCAAACACCACCTTGGGAAGAAACGTAGGATTAGTATGTAAGGAAGCCCCATCTTTATGGAAAGTTAAATAAGATCACTCACGAGAGCCTAAAACTTGGAAAACCTTTGAGCCAAAGTAACAGTAACTAAAAACAACACTTTCCACGACAGAAAATGCATCTTGCAACTTGTGGTAGGGCTCAATAGTGACAAAGTATCTCTAAAATAAAATTCTGATCCCATACTGGGACAAGGTTCTGAATAGAAGGCTTGATATGCAGGATGCCCCTCAGGAATGTATCACGACACATCAAGTTGGGCCACTGACTTGTCCGCTACAGGAACATGGTAAGCTGAAACAGCTCACAGATGCACCACGACAGAGGAATACTTCAGGTCAGACTCTGAAAGTAACAGCATGTATTCAAAATCCTATTTACTAGGCATGTGAAGGGGTCCAGGTGCTTGGCCTCAGCACAGAGGCCAAACACTTGCACTTGATGGAATAAGTGGCTCTGGTGGAAGGCTTCCTGCACAACCAGAACATCCACTACCTGGGAGCTGCACCAAATCTTCAGACAGCTATATTGTCAGGAACCAAGCATGAAGGTGCAGGGACTTGAGATCTGGATGGAATCAGAGCCCCTGCTCCTGGGAAAGTAAGCCTGTACACAAGGGCAGATGGACTGGTGGTTCCACAGCTATCTGCTGCAGCAAAGGGAACCAAATCTGATGCCAGAAGGGAGCTATCAGAATAAAGACAGCTCCTTCCATCTGGAGCTTGATCAGCACCCTCTTAAGGAGTGGGAATGGTGGAAAGGCATAAAGGAACCTTCCTTTCCAAGAGAGGAACAATGAGTCTCGACAAGAAATTCCAGGCCATGGATCTAGTGAGCAGAAAAGTGGCAGTTTTGCATTGTGTGGGGGACACAAAAAGGTACAACTCTGGGTACCCCCAACCGGTGAACAGGTCTTCAACAGAAGTCAGACGTTCCCATTCATGGGCTTTGGACCTCGACCGGCATAAGCTGTCTGCCAGGATGTTTTGCTTGCTGGGAACATAAACAGCCAATAGATCTGAAGCCATGTTCCAGAGCCCAATACCAGACCCTCATGGCTTGATACAGGGGTGTGAAAGGATCACTCCTTGTTTGTCGATGTAATAGACTACGCTCATGTTGTCCGTCTGGATCAACAGAGGGCCCTTAGCTAAACAGGTCTGGAATGCTTGGCCTTATACAAGACTAGCCGCATTTCCAGAACATTTATCACGGATGCTCTACTCTGCCTATGACCAAGCCCCTAGGTCTGATGGTGGCCTAGATGAGCCCCTGCCCAGTCCCAAAGTGTCCATGGCCAAGATTTGTTTCAGGAATGGAATAAAGAATGGGACCCCTTTGAGCAGGTTGCTGGAGTCCATCCACCACTGAAGCACCTGTCTGACTGGACATGAGACAGACTAGCTGCTCCAAGTAATCTGCGCATTGATCTCACTGGATCCTCATGTGCAGCCTGGCCAGGGGTACCATTCACTATGGCCGCAGCCATTAAGCCTCAGGTACTCTCTGGCTGTCGCACAGTGCTTGTACAGCAAATGGGTTTATGCCATCAGGTGTTATGTACTGTCCTGGGGAGAAAGACCAATGCCTGAGCTGTGTCCAGAACTGTCCCAGTGTACTGGAGGCACTGGCAGGGAACCATAACCAACATGCCAGTGTTGATGGTGATCCCGAGGCTCTAGAAGAGGCTGCAAATACGACTGAGGGTCCTGACAAGGCAATCCCTTGAGGAAACCACAAGGAGCCAGTCATCTAGGTAGGGAAGCATAAACATCCCTCCCTCCAGAGACCTGCTGCCACTACTGCCAGATGCATCAGAAGACCCTGGAGGCTGAGGACAACCCAAAGACAGGACTTTCAACTGAAAGTGTGCCCCTAAAAGTGGAATCTGAGGTACTTTTGATGGGTGGGAAACATGGGAATATGAAGTGCAGCATCCTGTATGTCCAGGAGCATACCCAGTCCCCTGTGCAACAGGGCAGTAGGCCCTGGAGTGTTACCATCCTGAACTTCTTGTACTCCAGAAACAAGTTCAGAGAACTGAGGTCTGTCTGTTTTGGGACCAAGAAGATGTGGGGTAGAACCAGTGTTTTTGAACAGAAGAGTGAATTTCTTCTCACAGCACTGGTATGTGACTTGGGGCACAGTGGGACTGAACTGAGGCCTTTTGGGAGGCCATTCTAGAAACTCTAAGGTGCACCCCTGAGCCATCAGCTGAAGTACCCAGTTGTCAGACGTTGCCTCCCTCCAGCTGTCAAGGTGAAGGGAGAAGCAACACCCTACCCATTGTCTCCTAGAATACTGGGGGAAGGGGGGGTTGAGCAAGGAGTCTGAGTAAGGCTGAGGCATCGGAAGCAGGCTGGGCTGCACTGGTGGTGGCTCCTCTGTGGGCCTTGGCTGCAGAAAAGGGCGGGCCAGGCAAGGCAGCTGTGGCCTGTTGCTGTCCTTGAGACTTTGAAGAGGAGGCCTTTAGTCTGTGGGCCACCCTACAAAAAGGCACCCTCTGTCCACCTCTGAGTTGCGTGTGATACGTGGTGTGGACAAATGAGGGTTCTGCCCGAAAGTCACATGTCTTGGGCATCTGCTCCGAATAACTTGTAGCCCCTAAAAGGAGGCATTAAGAATGTTCTGCTGGACATTCTGGGCAAAACCAAAAATCCACAGAAGTGGTGGTGGTGGATACAGACATTGGTAGCCACACCTGACAGACATCCACCGTGTCATAAGACTAACGAGGAGATGCAGACCCACATCTGACCCCATTTTCAGGGTCTGGACCAGCTGGCAGGTTTGAGCATCCTCTGGTCAGGTCCAAGCCAGCTCCAGAGCTCGATTCTAGAGAATATCCTGGTCCTGAAGCATACGGGACCATATAAGAACAAGGTTACTCACCTGTAACAGTAGTTCTAGCAGTGGTATATGTTGTTCATCCACACTCTGGCATGTCCCGTTCCTCTTTAAATTCACCAGAAATTCTTCAAGCTGGCTCTCCCATCCACCGTGTGGTAAATACCTCTGCTCTGCCCCATGACCCCAGATCCTTCTTTCCGCTGGAAGATTCAGGTTCCCTCGGGCTACTTCTGCAGTTCACAGGCCATGGATTCTCAACAACAGTTTTCACACAATCACTTTCTTTAAAACTCGGAGTTTACGATACCGATCTGAGCGCATCGGACATGGAGAACAAGTCGTCCCCCAGATTTTGCCGGTGTCCCTGTGGACAGAAAATGTTGCACACCGACCCCCACCTCTCGTGTGTCTACTGCTTGGGTGTCGTGCATGACGCCACTTCTTGCACCATCTGTCTAGCCCTGCATCCCACCGTCCTGGACGACCGTTAGGTGTGCCTAAAACTGGGGAGACTGGAGCTTCGCAGTCCACCAGTGAAATTGAAGGAGGCCAGGTGGGCGGTTTTCACGGCTGCGGGAACTGCCAAGCAGCTCGACCAGATGGTGGCTTTGCGAAGAGGAAGCAGCTCAAGCTTCGGCCAGCCAAAGTTTTTTTGGGCCACTTAACCTGGGTTCTACCTTCACTGGGTCCTTTCGGGAGCTGTGCCAGTCTCTCCCTACCAGGGGTGAGGCACCCTCGGGCTTGCACTCCTCCCACACTAGGGAAAGGGACAAGGACCCTAAGTCTTCTGCCCAAAGACAACGTTCTTGGACTGAAAGCGGTCCAAGTCTCAGGACCTTGCAGTCTCTACCTTGGTTGAGATCGCTTCCTCGGCTGCCAGCTTCTCGGACCTTCCATCAGGCCAAGGCACTGAGACAGAGGACACAGCTGAACCAGCAGAGATTTCTCTCGACCTGCTTGAGCCATTGTCGCAGACTCCTTGGAAAGGACACCTATCCTTTCCTTCCCCGATGAGACCCAGCCCTCTGGTATCCCGATCGAGGGGAAGGTGCCGGAATCTCTGTTCTGCCAGACTCCGGCTTCTCCCGATCGAACCAGCCGACCCTATCAGTCTCGATCGAGGACCAGGACCCCTTCGGTTGAAAAACTGAAGAAAGGTCACAACCACTCTAGGAAGAGGCGGCGCCACCATTGGCGTTATGAGGATCTCATGTGGCAACAACTGATTCTGATCGGTCTGAAGCTGGCAACACGGCCATTACTTGGCCTCAGCCTCCTAGGCGAGGCCGACCCCATCGAACTGAAGATCCCGGTTCCTCCACCTGTAGGGCGGCATGCATTCCCAGCTCGGCCTGTTTGGTCTCCCCACCGATTTGGTGGAACCACTGCTAAGCAGCCTCAGGAGGGCTCCCTCAAAAGAGGATAGGACAGACACTGGTCTCCCTATCATTTGTCCATTACGGTTGTCCCTGATCGCCCTCGCGCTCGAGGAGACACAGGTGGAGACCTTATATCCCCCATTCTTCGGACTCTGATGCCACTGGTCTGCACTTGCATCTTGGGGATGATGAGTCAGTGGCAGGCTTGGAGGAAGGTCCTTCTCTTTTCAGGCATCCTCCCTCATTTCAGAATCGACCAGAATGCCCCCATTTATCACCCGGGTGGGTGGGAGGAGCCAGCTTGAAGACTTTCCGGTGAATTTAAAGGGAAGGACATGCCAGAGAGTGTGGATGAACAACATTCCACGCTCCTAGAACTGACAATACAGATGGCCAACATAGTTGAAGCAAACACCTTCTTACAAAGGCATCAAGCAGTCTGGATTCCTTGTCTGGAAGCAAGGAACTGAAGTGTTTTGGGTGCTCTGTACAGTAGCTAGCTGTGTTAAGCACAGTCCAGTCTGCCTGAGAAGGATCCACGAAAAAGCATCTCCCAAGGGCCCTGTACAGTTTGTCACCTTACATGACATGGCAGGGACAATGCTGAGCCTATGCCAAGTGGCAAAGGTGGCATCCTCAAAGGGTCAATTAGAGGAACCACCAACATAGGAGCACCTGGAGGATCTGGCTCCTCCAGCTGACAACACTGCAGCAAAGAGGGATCGGGGGGGGGGAGAAGAGACCTGGGGATGTACTTGGGGGTCTCCTCCCCATCTGATGAAATGGCTGAAGAGGAGCGTGAGGAGGTGGTTCTCCCATTTTCATCATCTGGCTCAGGAAAGTAGTTAGCCTCATCCCTGGGAAGGGTAGATGGCAGGGCATCCAGTCGCGAGGCTGCAGCCGAGGGTCTGTCGGCTTGGTAAGCTCCAGAGCAATCCGCATCAGGGTCGGGTGTCCCAAGTCAGGCAACTGGAACACCTTAACCTGTATAAGTGTCTACAAGGCGGAAATCATAGAATCAAAGTCCACCATAACTGGCGTCTGGTAGCATAGCCAAGGGGGTGCCAGTGAACGTGGTGGAGGAGACGGCATTGGTTGAGGAGCTGGCATCAGGGCAGGAGCAGGCACGGGTTGCAGAGACGGTGTAGGCAGCGTAACCTGCATGGGGAGAGGAGCCTGTATCAGCCTAGAAACTGTACAGGTTGAAGAACCAGCATAGGTTGAGGCACCAGGGTAGGCTGAGGAGCAATCTCCAGGCCAGTGTGTCACACTGGTGGAGGGCTGGGGTGGTCAATGTCCCTTCTTGGGGAGAGAGGTGACCTGAGCTTGGTAGTGGGTGATGCCGGTGAGGGCGTATGGCCAGAGGCAGAGCTTGTGGCCATGAGAATGGCTGTGGGACGGGGCGGGCATCAGCTGAAGAGGACTTGGAGCCAGCTGATCTCATGCCAGTCAATGGAAGACTGTGAAGAAGACTGGTCGGACCAGCAAGATCTGGGAAGAACAGAGACCCACGGAACTTCTGCCCAAAACCAAAAGGTTGGCTGGAGGTGCCACCAATGGCAGCCCCAAAGGGCTGAGGGCTGATGAGGTAGTAGTGGACATCTCCCTGGAGAAGGACTGTGAAGCAGGGACTGCAATCAAGAAGGCGAGGACTTGGAACTGTCCTTATCCTTGTGCTTCCCACTGCTCTTTTCCTTGGGCCTAAATAAGTGTGAACCCAAGGACTGAGCTAGGCAAGTTGAACAGCTTTATGCCTGCATTTCTCATTCTATCTGGGTGACCTTCTGCTGCAGCAAATAATTTTCCAAGGCTTTCTGGCAGCGGCACCTGGTGGCCTAGTTAAAGCTGCGGCAGAGATCGCAGGTCTGGGTGTCGTGGTTGGGATCTAGGCAGAAGATGCAGGCAGAGTGGCCATCCTTGTCTGGAATTTGTTTCCCAGAGACACACTTGGTCTTGGGTCGGTTGCTGGAAGACGACTGTTCCTACATATAAAAGGTAAGTGAATCACTATAAGTGATTAAAACTAAAGAGAATGACAGAAAAAAGCATGGAAAAGGTGCAAAATGGTGGTTGACTATAGCCTGTGTAGATCTCCGGAGAAGTGTGCAGGTTGACAGCAGGAAGGAACTGAGGAAGGGAGTGAGGGCGCCCTCTTACAGGGTTAGCCGACATCAGAGGGGAAACTGGGGTGGGTGGCCCCTGGTGGACTGCTAGCAAAAATGATGTTTGTGGATCCTGACTCCTGGCAGCTATAATTCCATAGATGTGCCTGCTGCAAGGCATACCCTTGAAATAAGATCTGTTGCCTTCTCTCTCTGGCTGGGCGCTGCGCATGGCAGCAACACCCTACCGCATGCTCCCAAACTAAAGTATCCAGCGAGAGTGCAATACAGCATCCACTGGATGGCTATCTTTGTTGTACTTAAACCTCCAGCCATAATAAGCTCGAATATAAATATGCTGTTCAATGTCCTTAGCATATCATAAGCAACATCAGTGTAAAGGGCTTGCTTGAAAGACTGCAGTTGCCACTCTATGCTGCTGTCACAGTGAGACAGTTTCTCAGGAATCCTCATCCTCACAGACTGCAGAGTCCCAGATCTTTCTTCACTTCTGCTCCTGTTGCCATTCCAACACAGTGTGCTAGTCCATCGTGCTTGTCCTGGATCCCATAAACATGTTTTGATTCTGCCTGGATGTGTTGAGGTCAACTCAGCCCAGCCTATCCCAGGTGCATTCATTCCAAAACCATATAGTGCAACAGACTCGCAGTTACATAAACATAGTTACATAGAAACATAGAATTTGACGGCAGATGAGGACCGCTTGGCCCACCCAGTCTGCCCATTTCCCTACCTACTGGATAAGCTGCAGATCCTAGTTAACCAGCAGCCTACTTCTTCCTACCCCCACCCCTAGAATGGCCTTATGACTGTTCCATGCATGCTTGAATTCCACCACTGATTTTGACTCCACAACCTCCTCCGGAAGGCCGTTCCATGCATCCACAACCCTCTGTGAAAAAATACTTCCTTAAATTACCTCTGAGCCACCCCCCATCTTCAAATTGTGCCCTCTTGTTCTTGTACACCTCTTTTTTTGAAAGATGCTACCCTCTTGGACTTTGTTGATTCCCTTGAGGTACTTGAACTTTTCTATCATGTCCCCCCTCTCCCTCCTTTCCTCGAGGCTATACATATTAAGCTCCTTTAGTCTCTCTTCATATGTCTTCCGGTGCAGACCCTGCACCATTTTAGTTGCCCTCCTCTGGACAGCTTCCATCCTGTCTATGTCTTGGAGATTGGGTCTCCAGAACTGCACACAGTACTCCAGATGGGGTCTCACCAGCTGTCTGTACAGAGGGATAATAACTTCCTGTTTTCTACTGGTGATGCCTCTCCTATGCATCCCAGTATCCCCAGCCCTCCTTGCTGCCCTCTCACATTGCTTGCCCACCTTTAGGTCATCTGATATGACTACCCCAGGTCCCTTTCCATTTTGTTGTTGTTAGTATCTCACCCCATTGTGTACTCTTCCCTGGGTTTTGTTTCCCAGGTGCATTACTTTGCATCTTAGCATTGAATCTAAGCTGCCATACATTTGACCATTCCTCTAACCTTGCCAAGTCCCTTCTCATCCTTTCCACCCCGTCCTGTGCATCAACTCTGTTGCAGATCTTTGTGTCATCTGCAAAGAGACAGTTTTCCTTCCAGCCCCTCTGCAATGTCACTTATAAAGACATTGAAGAGGACCAGTCCTAATACTGAACCCTGTGGTACCCCACTAGTAACCCTCCTTGAGTGGACTCCATTTACTATTACTCTGTGTCCTATTCTCCAGCCAATTCTTTACCCAGGCTGTCATCTTGGGACCCACTCCCAGGCTGGCTAACTTGTATATTAATCTTTTGTGTGGGACTGTGTCACATGCCTTGCTAAAGTCTAGGTAGGCCATGTCCACAGCCCCTCCCTGAACTACTACTTTGGTCACCCAGTCAAAGAAATCTATCAGATTCGCCTGGCATGACCTTCCCGCTGTGAATCCATGCTGCCTAGGGTCCTGTGCCCCTCTGGCCTCTAGATACTTGACAATTCTTTCCTTCAGAAGTGATTCCATCATTTTCCCCCATCACTGAGGTTAAACTAACAGGTCTGTAGTTTCCTGCTTCTGCCTTGCTCCCACTTTTGTGAAGGGGAATCACATCTGCCCTCCTCCAGTCCTCGGGTACCACCCCATCCTCCCATGAGTTGTTAAAAAGGGTAGTCAGTGGTGTCACTAGTTCTACCCTTAGTTCTTTTAGAATTCTGGGATGAATCCCATCAGGCCCCATTGCTTTGTCTACCTTCAGTTTTAAGAGTTCTTTCAGAACCCTTTCTTCTATGAATGGCTGATATCAACTTCTGTATCCAGAGTGTTTCTACTGTTTGTTTTAGGTACCTCCCCTCTTCATTTGTAAATACTGAGCAAAAATATTTGTTTAGTATCTCTGCCTTTTCACAGTCTCCTCTGCCCACCCTCCCTCCCCTTTATTAAGCTCACTATCCCTCCTTGGTCTTCTTCACTCCTGATGTACCTATAAAAGGTTTTATCCTCCTTAACTGAGTTGGCCATCTTTTCCTCGGTTTGGGCCTTTGCTGTTCTGACTGCCTTCCCAGCCTCCTTTGCTTTAACTGATACAGTTCCTGTCCTGCTCCTTCTGCGATTCCTTGTACTTCCTGAATGCTTTCTTTTCTCTTGAACCTTCACTGCCACTTCCTTTGAGAACCATAGTGGTTTCTTACATCGTTTTGTTTTGTTTATTTGCTTACACAAGGCTCGTTACCTCTGTGATGGCAGTTTTATTCCCCATTGTTCTTCCACCTCCTTCCTGCCCATTTGCTAGTGCATTCCTTAGGCACTCACCCATTTTAGCAAAGTCAGCCCTCCTAAAGTCCAGTACTTTTGCCTTTATCGGCTTGACTCTATTGCTGTGTTTATTGTGAACCATATTGTTCGATGGTCGCTAGTTCCCAGATGGCTACCCACTTCTACATCTGTGATCCTCTCTCCATCTCCATTTGGGAGAACCAGGTCTAAGATTGCTCCCCTCTGGTGGGCTCCAATACTAGTTGTCCTAATGCATGCCTCCTGTAGGGCATCTAGAACAACCCACTCTTGAAGTAGCTGCTGCAACTGCACTCCAGTTAACATCTGGCATATTCAGATCACCCATCAGCAATATCTCCCCTTTTTCTGCCATTCTGTATACTTTCTATCATTTCCTTGTCTATTTCCTCCCCTGAGAAGGGGTCTGTATACAACCCTGTGTGGATTGTGGTGCCATTGCCTGTCTCCAAATTTACCCCAGTGCTTCTTCTCCTCCACATTTACCCTTTTGTTCTGTTGCTTTTATTCCTTCCCTTATGTAAAGGCTCCTCCTCCTCCTCTTTTACCCTCCCTGTCCCTCCTGTAGATAGTGTATCCTGGTATGTTTACATCCCAGTCATATTTTGTATGTACCATGTTTCTGTGACTGCCGATATCCAGATGTTCCTCCTCCAGCAAGGCCACTAATTCAGGAAGCTTGTTACCCAGACTACGGGCATTGGTACTCATTGCTCTCCAATTTTTGATGGCTTTACCTTCTGTTGCAGCATCCTCCACTGACCTTTCTACCTCGGTCTTTTTCTCATTTAGTACCCTGTTTTGTAGGGAGAGGCTGGGATTTTCCTGCTGCTTATCAGTGCAGATCATAGTTGCCAGATCATTACTGGACAACATGTATACTATACGTATTTGTCACAAAGCAAGGTTTGCAAATGGGAGTGGATAATTTATTATCCCAGCTACTCTAATGCATAGCCACAATACCATAAAATTTGCAAAGCAGTAAATAGTGTACGACGTACTCTTCATTAAGACAGGCTTTTCTTCAGAAGGGATTTCTTAAATATTTGGATGCTGTAATGAGAGGACCACCTCTGGGACCTTCCAAGGACGCCACAATCAAGACAGAACTGGGAATTTGCAGAAATATTGTTTCCATTTCACTGTAAGTACGTATAGTATTTAGATGGACCTTGAATAAGGAGTCTTGCCAAATTTTGTACATCCATGTCAAATATTGGTTAAAAGCTTTTGTTTTCAAATCAAATGATAATCCTGCAGCTGCACTCCTTACAACAATAAGGTTCTGTTTTGTAAGGGCTTTCCAGTCTTCTAGATTTGCAGAGTTATATCTGCATAAAAGCAAAGACTAAACTGTTGCAAGAGTTTAAAAGCCTCATGCTTTCCTATTTATGTTACACTAAACAAAAGTGCTTCAATGAAAGTAGACACCATTTTATCCCAGTCTGCCCATGTAGTTTGTCATAGTACTTACATGTAGCTTATTCAGAAGCACTGCATCAGGAGTGCTGTTTGTCCCAGGTTTTGCTGCCTTTCGAAACTGTTTCTGAGCTGAATATCGATTCATAGGACATAGTTTGAAGAGACAATCTAGAAAAAAAAAAGTTAAATCTCAGAAATGCTTCAAACTAGAAAAGTTTTCCTCTGTTGAAATGGAACTAGTACAGTTATTGCCAAGTCTGTCCCCACCCAAAAAAAAAAAAAAATTTGACTGGTACCTGAACCCCCTCTATACATTTAATGCATCAGCACTATTTAGCCAGCAACATAATTTCCTCATACCTTTCTAGATGCAATGTATTCTCACAGCCAGCCCAGCAGTGCACCTTTTAAGAAACAATTCGCCATGCAGGTCACCAAGTTTTGGCCCTTCCTGTGCTGAAAAGCAGGAGGCTGTGGTACTGTCCTGCCACTGGTTAGGGGGAAATCAGACCAGCCCACTTGTTGTTGCACTCTAGTGTCACCAGGGAGTGGCATGGTACACAGTTGCCCAAGACTGAATGACTTGGGCCAGCATACTGCTGATACACACACCTGAAACACTTGTTAGTGTTACAGAGAGGAGGAGGAGGAAACAGATGCGCTCTTCCACATAGCTGACAGTATGTGGGACGGCAGGAAGAGAAAATGCAACCATCTACCAGGCGCAGCTGGTACTCTAGGCGGCTGAGCAGCAAACCTGCCACACTAGACAGTGCCACCATAGGGTGAAATGCCCTTTACACCCCAATGCGCAAGGCAAATCTTGAGGGACTCTAGAAAGTAAGCGTTGGCCGAGCTGAGAGTTCCTCAGGTTCTGGACTGGTGGAGGGATGGTAGCTTGGCGTGATAAAAAGCAAGTTACTCAAAGGGACATTCAACCCTTTTTGCATATTATTTCTAGTTGAAAAGCCACATTTTAGGATTGCTTACCTTCTCTAAAATTCACAGATTGTTTTCATTTTAAATTTGCATCCTTTTTAACCAGGTAGAACTGAAGTGTATGTCAATGCTGTAATCATACACAACCTTGTTCTGTTTCAGATCCTGATCTACTCTTATTGCATATTTCTGATCAACAACACCCCAAACAGTGCAGTCACTCATGTTGCCTCCTTTTCCACTGCATCTTGAGTGGCTAGACTGTGTTGGAGATGTTCCCAAGTTCAGGAAAGAAGCAGTGAAAGGTTGATCAAGGACTATAACAAACATGTTTGTGTGGTAACAGTGGTATGGTGGGCAGTCTATTTTTGACTTTTAGAAAGAATGCAGAATCATACTACTAGCTACATCAGTTATCTACAAAATGTCAGCAATCATACATTTTTTTAAACCAAGGACAGACTTAAGGGGTTGACAGTGTCCTAGTAAAGACAAGCCTACCTCCCACAAATTACTACTAAAATACAGACAGTACTATAGTAGCATAATAAAATAAATTATTTTATTAATTTCCACGAGTTCATTAGGAAAGACTTACTAAGCTGGAAACTGCTCATTTCCAGATGCGTTGGGGGATGGGGGGGAAATGATCATTGGAAATTTAATTGTCAATGTCAGTGGCTCAACAGGTTGCATGCTCTTCTGAGGCCGGAAGAGTGGAAGGTTGTGGGTTCAAGCCCCACACCAAGCACTTAGGGCAAAATCTCAATAGTGACACTGTAATGCATCATGAGGGAGATGCTACACTTCTGAGGTGCCTTCTTTAAAACAATGTGTTAATGCACGGTCCAGCTTGCCTGTTCTGGTGGTTATTCAGGTGGATGTTCAAGATCCCATGGCACTTCTTGAAGAGAGTAAGGGAATTTTTATTGGTAAGGGGACTCCTGACAACAATACATGGCAATATTTACATAAACATTAGCCGTACAGCCAAACAGGAAAACTGTTGTATCATAGTGAACCAATAAGAAATCAAAAGGTAATATGTAGTCACACAAAAATCTCACTTTCCAGGTAGGGTACATTACATTGCACAACTTGTAGATACAGATCAGCTGCCCCGTCCTGTCCCAAAGAGAAAGCACGGGTATCGTGTGAAAACATTCAGCTCTCGGGGAGGGGCACATTTTGGAGCTTCATGCTGGTGCTTCATTAAATCTTTGTATTTTTATCCTTCTACATTTGAGTGGGTTTTATCTTTTTGGAACAGGATGGTGCAGCCAATCTGCATCTACAAGTTGTGTGAGTACTTTACAATTGTGTATGGCTCCATCAATTTGCCTTATTAAGCCACTTTCTTTTGCATTGTTACTTCACTGTTGTACCCAGCACATACATCGTGCCCATAAGAACCTTTTCTAAAGGGTAATTCTTCATATCCTGCTAAAGAATACGCGTCAGTTATTTTAACATTTTTCATCAATAAGAATACAAAGGCAGAGTTCCTGTCCAGGGAGATTGCTGTAGCTCAGAATCAACTGGCTCAGGTCTTTCGAACCGTGGGCAGACTGCAGTCCAGCCTGTCTTCAGGTACAGAAAGCTTTTTCACAAGCCAAGTGTGATGAGTTCACTCAATTCTTTGCTAATAAGGTAGCAGACATTAGGGCAGAGATCCGTTCAGTGCGCTCTATGGGGTTCGGTGGTGGGTGTCTGGTTACAATGCCTGTTTTCTTGGGACCACTTTGGCGGCCGGCAATCTCTGATGTTGTCTGCGGATTGTCAAGGTATCGTCCCTACTTGTTGTAGTCTCGACCTGGGTCCTACATGCTTCATTTTGGGGTGTGTGGATGTCATCGGCCCTGTCTTGGCAGAAACAGTTTGGTGCTCTTTAGAGTCAGGTGAGTTTCCAAACTCCCTGAAGGAGACTGTGGTTACACCACTCCTTATAAAAAAAAAAAAAATCTTCTCTGGACCCATGCTGTCCTGCCAACTACAGGCCAATCTCTAACCTCCCCTTTATTGTAAAGTTGATGGAGAAAGCAGTTGCCCTTCAGTTGGATAACCATTTGACCATCCATGACGCCTATAATTCCTCCAGTCTGGTTTTCGGAAGAGGCATAGTACGGGAGACCGCTCTGGTATGGGGTGCTCAATGATCACCTGATTGCTCGACATCGGAAGTGCTGTTCAATCTTTGTTCTTGATCTCTATTTAGCCTTTGACACTGTAGACCATGGGGGCTGCTTGAATGCCTGAGGGACATCTGTGGTCTGTCAGGTACAGTCCTCTGTTTAGATCTTTCCTCACTGGCAGAACTCAAGAGTCATGTTGGGATTTATTCCTCAGCTTCATTTTCTCCGCCACGTGGGGTGCCTCAGAGCTCTATGCTGTCCTCTGTTTGCAGTGTATTTGCTGCCATTGGGAGACACTGTAAGAAGGTACTGGGCTGCAGTTTCACTTATACAGATGATACCAGCTCTACCAGTCTTCGCCCCGACCAGGATAGTGCAAATCTACATCTTTAATAGCTGCCTCATAGAGCTCCAGGTCTGTATGTGGGACAGTTGGTTAGGGTTGAACCGAAAAGACTAAGGTGCTGGTGGTGGATCCAGGTCATGGGATAGAGAGGTGGGAACACTGTCTGCCTCAGGCTTTGGCTCAGGGTAGTCCGCTTGTACCCTCTGTTCAGGTGCTAATCTGGGCATGATAGTTGACGAAGGGCTGACACTTCGTATGCAGGTGTCTGCTGTAGTCAAGTCCCCTTTTTACCTTCTGAGGAACATTGCCTGGGTTAAGCATCTTGTTCCGTCTCACGACCTTCCAACATTGATCCACACCTTTGTGACCTCTCGCCTCGACTACTCTAACTCCCTATACATTAGGCTTCCAAGGGGTTGATATCCGCTGTTTGCAGCTGGTGTACAACGCTGCGGCCAGGTTACTGGCAGGGGTTTCCTGGGCTAGTCATATTACTCCTGTGCTATGTGAACTGCACTGGCTGCCTGTTCAGTGGCGGATCACCTTCAAGGTCGGTTTACTGACCTATAAGGCCCTACACGGACTAGATCCTGGCTACCTGCAAGAGCTCTTGGTTCCTTACTGCTCCCTCTGACCCCTCCATTCAGTCGATGAGGGATTATTAGAGGATCCCAGGGTCCGACTGAAAACTTCTGGTGCTAGAGCATTTATGTATGCAGCCCAGACTCTGTGGAATTCTCTACCTCATTGGATTAGAAAGTGCCTGACCGGAGACTTCCGGTGGGTGCACCAGCCGAATGGCAGCTTGATTTGGTGACTCTACCTCGTCCAGATTAAATCCATCAAAAATCAGAAAGAAGTCTAACCCATCCATCGCTAGAATTCAGTGGAGATCGTGACGAAATGACTTCCAGACAAAAACAGAGAGAAAAGCGTCAACCGGCTGAACTCGCAGCTAAAAACATTACTAGACTACGCTCAGCCGCAATCAGCCAACACATCAGAATCCTCGCGGCAGGCGGAGATAATTCGGGAGAAAAGAAGAACGAGTGTACAATAACCTCTAAGCAATTATGTGCAATGCTGCAAAAATGGCGAATCCTTAGAGACTGGAAAGGGGAGGAAGAAAATAAAAGAAAACTAGAGAGTCTGGAGGGAAAATGGGGCAAGTAGAGAAAGCCTAACAGACTGTTCAACCATGGTGGAAGTTCACAACGCGCCCCTAACTGACTTACACAGGAGGGAACTACAATTGGAATCCAGATTGGAGGAACTCAAAACAGAAACAGAAGAAATAACATAAGAATACATGGCCTGCCTGAAGGCACAGAAGCAGGCCCTACCCGATGTTTTTGAATCCTAACGGAGATACTGGACTGGCCGGCCAGAAAACCGCTAAACATAATTCGGCCCATCGCTCTCTGATACCTAGGCCTAAAGATCCGAATGCTCCCTCGGTCAGTAATAATAGCCTTTCTAGATTTTCGCATTAAGGAGGATTTATTAAAGAAGGCATGGTCAAGAAGGAGATAATATTTGGGGACACCAGATTGTTTTAGAGCCAGAATTATACACGCTAATTGCTATCCCAACACAGAAAGATCCTAATGGCGGTTCGCGCCTGCAACAGAAAGGCAAAGCATTTGTAGAATATCCAGCTAGACTTAAAATTGTAACTGAAAATGGGCCTAAGAGATTCGCTGACCTGTCGGAGTTAAAGAACTTTCTGTCATCGGTGGAGTGGCGTGGAGATTCCCCAGAGTCGTTTCAAGTGGGGGCCAAAATGCAAGTCTGAGGATGGCAAAGGTGGGAACAAAAGAAAGGTTACATGATCACACGAAGTATCCGGTCTGTGGAAAACAGTGCAAAGACCAGGAGAGACTTATGAATCGGAGGCTGTTTTCCTAACAGAATAAAACGAAGAAAATCTCCAAACCTAAATTATATATGCTGATCTCATATCATCTCTTTAGAATTCTGACTAACAGACGGCCCACTGAATCTAGTAGATGGTATTTTTGACCATTTGGTAAAAGGATGGGTATAATAGAATTGTTATAGGAAATTAGATTAGATGGATACATTACACTCATTTGGCACTATTATCAAAGCATTTTGGATATAAAGGTGGGGAGAGAGTCACGTTGGGTAACCAGCAGCCTATGGCCCTCGATTCAAGGGGAGAAGGAAAACAGGACAGCTGCACTCTTGGGGAAAAAAAAAAAAAGGTTCACACTTCTGGAAACAAAGGCTGGAGAGGTCAGGGGGGTGGAGGCGCTCTGATTGAGATGATGATCAGTGGATGAGATCGTAACTCCCAATGTTTAAAGGCAGCCCTAGAGGTGAGATTGCGACCCGAGGGGGTTAGCACTGATGAAGGGCTGATCCATGCAAACAGAAAGCTCCATGGATAATACCTCTACCTAGGTTGGTACCTCCATAACGAGGAGCCACTGGTGAAGGTTTCTAAAGCTACATAAGATAATCAAGATAAGAAAACTGGAGATATAAATATCTACAATAGATAAAGGAATACTGGTTGTCTATCTTAGGGGTGACCTCCTCCCCCTCCCTCCAGATCTTACGATGGCAATCTGCATCATTAGAAGCAATTGGATAAACTTAAATAAATATTAAACCAAAAAATAATGGACTATCTTTAAGATATGTAGGAAAGAGTGCGGCTTTTTGTCTTTTGGGACCCCGGAGGTCATGGGAAGGGGTCAAGCTTGGGTGGTCAGGCTGTAGGGTTCTCAGCGGTTGGCAAACTCCCCACAAAGGGATATACTACCTAGATATTCAGGTATTAAGGTATCTGACCGGGTTTATAATTTACATTAAGCAAATTAAGTAGCAGTGATAAGTTCAGAACAAGAACTGGACGAGGGCCTAACTTCCTTTTTCAGGCTGGTCAATAATGCTTAGACTAGTTCTAAACGTGCGTCTTACTGAAAGAGCTGGTATGAAACAAATACCTGGCTCCTAAGTAGTGATGCTAAGCTGGCGTGATGGCTTACATTTAGGAGGTCATCCATCCATACCTCATGAAATAACATCTTTGAGAGGGTGGACACATGGTAAAGCCACCTTGAAAGAACCCATGTTTAATAAGTTGCAATGTACTATAAGTTACCAAAGGTTTAGTTATATGTTTAGTGGAGTTTTAGTTTGTATGTGGTTGATAAAGCACAGATGCTCACGAATACACAAAGCTAGCAATGTCCGTGGTAAAGAGATGATACTCATTTTCCTTATTTAAAGATTATGGCTGATTTAAACATAGTTACACTTAATGTAAATGGGGTAAATAATCCAGTAAAAGGGCAAAGATTATACCAGGATCTTGGGAGGAGAAAGGCTACGGCTGCATTTATTCAAGAAACTCATTTAACTGCAGAACATCTTAAGTTAAAAAGATCTTGGGTGGGGGAGGTATATGCCTCCGCATTTTGAAAAAAGCCCTCATCAGAGGCGTAGCAATCTTGATTAGAGCGAGATGCCCGCTTGTGGTAGAGAAGGTCCGCACAGATCCAGAGGGTAGGTTTGTACAGTTACAAGGATCATACAGGGGTCAGAAGTGTACCTTTTGAATATATATGCCCCAAATGAAGATACCCCCAGATTAGCATTTTTGGAAAGGGTCATCAAAGAAGCAGTCCACGGATGTGGAGTTTAGTAGTTATAGGTGGAGATTTTAATGAAGTAATACATCCAGGGGCAGATAGGTCTGGAGGGCCAGGGTGGAGCCACACGATGGGGAAACTAATCCAGAGGTTGAATCAAGAACTAGGCCTATCACAGGTCTGGCGCTCATGCATCCAAGGAAAGAGATTTCACTCATTCTCCAGGCATAGGGTTATTCTAGGATAGATTATTTTCTTCTATCATCAATTGGTAACAAAGGGTGAGAGAAATGTGATATTGGACAATTACCATTTCAGATCATGCCCCAGTTTCCTAGGTTGGCTCTCACACCGACCTCTCGGCAATCTTGCTGGAGGCTAAATGTAAGTCACCTTTCAAGGGAAGACTTCAGGGGAATTAGTGAAGTTAAGAAGTTTGAACAACATAATTTAAAAGGTGACACAAGTGAAGGGATAAGATGGCGCGCCAAATGTTGTTTTAGGGAAATAATCCAGTATTCATCCAGATTAAAAAGGAGAGGATCCAGACTAGAGTGTTGCTGGAGCAGAAAATCACCCAATTAGAGACCCAACATCAGATAGGGCAGGATACGTATATAAAAGCAGGAGCTGGACAAGGCAAGACAAGAACTAAACCAGATACTAGATAGACAAATGGAAGGGCAACTAAGATATGCTAGACAAAATACTTTGAACATGGAACCGAGCGGGCAGGCTGTTAGCATGGCAGTTGAGACAAGCGGCCAACAGAGCGGTGGTCCGGTTAAAAGGAGAGGAGAGAGGCCCCACGACATCTCCGACGGAGATTCTAAATAGATTTGGGAAATTCTATGCGGATCTCTATACAGCGGAAACAACTCCGGAGCACCATAGAGTAGTGCAGGATTATTTGGGATCTTTGCCTATTCCTACATTAGAGGAAGCAGACTGGACAAACCTTAATTCCCCTATTACTATGGGAGAGGTGAGATCACAAATAAAGCATCTTAAAAATGGTAAGGCCCCAGGACTAGATGGCCTACCAGCCGAGTTTTATAAAAAGTTTGCAGCAAAAATAGAGAATTACTTGGTTAGTACATGCAATGAGATTTTATTACATCATAAATCAGTGCCACCTTCCTGGAATTTGGCCCAGATTTCGGTTATCTTGAAGCCGGATAAAGACCCCGAGCAATGTGGCTCATACCGTCCCATCTCCCTGCTACCAGTAGACTTAAAAATATTTACAGGGATCTTGGCGGAGAGACTTCAGGCATATATTGCCCCCCTTATCCATCAGAACCAGACAGGATTTATTGGAGGAGATTTCTCCAAGACAATATAAGGCGCCTATTGAATATCAACAGCCCAGAAGAATAAGGTAATATTTGGATGGCCATTAGTATGGATGCAGAGAAGGCTTTCGACAGGGTGGATGGCACTTTATGCTGTCCACCTGTCGAAATTGAGTTGGGAGAAAATTTGTTTCAGCCATTGGCGCTCTATCATAAAAACAGAGGCAAGGATCAAACTGAACGGATTGCTATCAGATAGAATATCTTTAGAGGGACTAGACAGGGATGTCCTCTCTCCCCTAATATTTGCCCTAACATTGGAACCACTGGCGATAGAGATAAGAGAATCCTGAAATTAAGGGGTAATGGCAAGGGAATAGAACAAAAATCGCTCTCTTGCGATTTTTTTTTTTTTTTTTTTTAAGTGACCCTCAAACTTCCCTACTGCACTTATTAAATTTGGTACATTAGTGGGATACAAAATAAACTATACTAAATCGAGCTTAGTGATATTAAGTGGGGTCCTCAGAGGACTTCAGGCAGAATCTTCCGTTTAAATGGGCCCATAATAATACTTTTCGTTATTTAGGGATTCAGATTTTGACAGATATATCTCAATTATTCAAGGATAATTTCATGAAGCTGTATAAAATATGCTAGCAGACTTTGCCCATGGAAACTGCTACCCCTGACATTATATGGTAAGATCCAGGTAATCAAAGATGAACATTTTGCCGAGATGGTTGTTTCTCTTTCAAACCCTTCAGATCCCTGTAAAGCCCGACTTCTGGAAACAGCTAAACAAAGAAATTTCTAACTTTATTTGGTCAGGAAACATCCACAAGTTTCATATAAGACCCTAACACGGTCAAAAGAAAGGGGGTTAGGACTGCCTAATATGTATTTGTATTACTTAGCGGCTCAAGGGTCACAATTAGTTACATGGGCCAAACAGAGGATAGACTCTGGATGGTATCTATTAGAAAAATACAATGAACAACATATAAATTATGGACCCTGCCACGTCAGAGATATCTCCCCAGGTTTGGCGTCTACAGACAATCCATGGGTTAAACACTCCTGTGTATCTTAAAAAACCTAAAAGGATAACATACATACACGAACACATTGGGACCTCTCCTTGATTAGACATACACGAGCCCCGGCTGATTTTGGATTTCGTGTTGAGAACATAAGGGTCTTACCACATTTAAACAATTCCTAGATGAGAATGGCTGTCTCCCTTTAGCACCTTACAGGAGCCTTCTCCTTCATAAAGAAGACTTCCTATAGGTTCCTCCAAACACGGCACTTCCTTTTAGAGGAAGGAAATTTACTAAAGATAAACAGAGACCTAACTCCGCTCGAATCGTACTGGTGGGACTCAATAAAAATTAGGGATAAACTGAGATACCTGTCAGCATTATACACAATTCTATTGGACTCGAAGAGGGCTTCAATCCTAGAAGAGACACAAACAAGGTGGGAGAGGATGCTAAAATAACCATTACAAGAAGAGTGGGACTGTATGAAGCTTCAGGGGGTTGGCAAATTACATAGAGCCACGATGTGGCGAAATTCAACTGGAAAATACTCATTAGATTTTTCAGAACCCAGAGATAACAGCACATTATAAACCACAGACCTCTTTCGGTATGCTGGCGCCAGTGCGGTACACAAATGGGTACTCACTCCACATATTTTGGGAATGTGACAGACTGTCAAGTTTCTGGTGACAGAGTACACTCTGCGATAGAGCGGTAGCACTCTTCCCTATTCCTTTTACATTTCAGGACTTGAGTTAGGCCTCCCACCTTATCGATGGGAGGGCATCAAAGAAGGATATTGTTCCAGATAATGAGAGTGGTTGCATTGAAATGCATCACCACCAAATGGCTATCCTCTGAACCCCTCCCTAACTATGTGGGTCTCAAAATGGAAGAAATAGAAAGGATGGAAAATATTACATATACACTGCATCTTAAAGTTGAAAACTTCCAGAACATGTGGCCCTTGGAGGCTGTGGAGAGAGAGGGTACAGGAAGAACTAGAGGAGATGATAGAAGGGGTAACATAAAGTTATACAGAAAAGCAGCCTAAGTCGATGGCCCATATGGGAATCTAGGAAGGGGATAGGTAAGGGTACGAAGGAAACGGAAATGTGGGCAAAAGGGAATAGGAAGCTGGGTGTTAAAAAGAAAATATAAATATATGTATAAAAAGGAGAAAGAGATGGAGTATCTGTGCACATGGTTGTTGGGGGGTTCATTTTAATGTTGTATTCCTGTAGTTTAGTTTAGTTTTTAGTTTATTAGTCTAGGAATTAATACCTTTGAGCCAGGGCTCTTTACAAAGGTTCCGTCCACAAAGAACATTTAACAAAAGCACGATACTCATTACAGGTAAAACCAGACAGGAAAGTTACATCATAAATTTGCTATTAACAGTTTAAGGCAGTAACGTTTTTAAGTTTCATAGAAAAACAAGCTATAACAGGTTCAAGTGAGTAGACAATTTCGAGGTTAAGGAAACTTCCAGGAGGGTGATCATTAGGCGCCAAAGGAGGCTAGAGAGAGGAAAGGTGGTGAGCGGAGAGTAAGTGAGAGGGACAGGAAAAAGGGGAGTGAGTTTGGGTGGGAGACAGGAAGTAGTAAAGGTACCAGAGGGTTCATTAGTCAGGGAGGAAGAGGCCTCAGATGTGAGGATGGACATGAGGAGTAGTAGTCTTTATCTAGCACAGTCACAGTTGATAGAACCACATGGTTTTGAGACTATTATTCCAGAGGAAAGCGACGACTGAGGATGGTAGAAGTTGGAACTCTGACTATATCCTTGATGGAACAGGATCAGAGACTTTAGTGGTTTCGCTGCAAGAATCTGTACCATTTCATCTAAAGCTCATAGCAGCCTGCAGTGAACTTTTTGCTGTTCCTAGATGCTTATCTGAGTAACTAGTCTCGGTAACTTCAGGAGGTCAAGAATATTTAGTGTCTTTCAGTAAAAGAAAAGAATATGTGTAGAACCAACATTTATTAGATGGAAAAAGAAATATGTTAATTGAATTGTATTGAACATACTGGTATGACTAAAATACTCAAAATAAAAATTAAAGTTAAAAAAAAAAAAAAAAAAAAAGAAAGTGCCTGACCCTGGAGAGCTTTAAGATGGCCTTAAAAACGTATTTGTTTACTTGTGCCTTCCGGGATTGTGCTTGAAGACCCTGATATTTTATTCTATTATTTCTCTATTTTATTGTCTTATGTTTTATCCTTTTGTACAGCACTTTGATATATAATGAATTGCACTATATAAATGCATTTTATCACAGTCATCAGCTCAGTGTAAGACACCCACCTCTGCTGTTACCCAGAAGCATCTAGCCTGCCAAATGTAATATCTTATAACTGCAAATACAAGATATAAGGTATCTATGTTGCATCTCCCCCATCCTCCTAGAGCTGTGGCATACATCAGTTCAGAGTATGACAACTGAGTGAACCAGGATCCCACCATTCCTTAGCTATAAATGCCCCAAATTCCTGAATGTAATAACGTTCACAAAAAGGTTCTTGGGTTTCTAATATCTGTACACATGCTTCCCTAAGGCAATACCTATCCATCACCTGTTTATGTTTATTTCTTATCCAGTATCTCCCAAAGTTACTTAGCCATACCATATCCCAGATTAACCCAAGTAACCTAGGGTTACAAAGCTGATTTAAGATGCTGCTAAATCTAGAGACTGCACTGGGGAAAAATTACCTCTTTCCTTTCAACCTGGATGATGTTACCATAAGTGACCTATCTATCCAGAGTCTATCTGAATTTCTGTTAAACCCCATTTTATTACTTCTAAACCGTATTTTGGTACATTGGCAATGCTTTTCAGTAATCTAGGTTTCTCTAGTGCCCAAGGATTCAGGCATGGTGTTAGCCATTCTAATACAAATGGTTTCTATAGTTTCTCACCTGGTCTTAAAGCTCCCCACCAAATTATAATAAATATGTCTTAAAAATATTACATGGTTTATCATACCAATACCTCCTTCCTGAATCTTTCTATAGGTTAACTCCCTTTTTATAGGATTCAGCCAGTACTACCCCATAAGACTTAAGAAAAAAAAAAACACTATACAGGGCTGTTAGTCTGAGGGAGTGGGAACACGTAATTTATGGAGAGAAAAATGGGGACTAGTGATGTCTTAATACCCTTTCTTTGCAGTTTTTTGGCCCTTCCAGTTGGACACCAACCTGTTTGCTCTAGGTATACCTGTCACCCAGTTGACACAGGCCATATCCCCTGAACCAAATTCTACCCCCAAGATACTTATGGGGTCGTGGGAAAGGGAAAATCCAGCAAATATGTTACCCTCTGGGATAGGAGTATCCCCTAATGAGACTCCATGGCTTTCCCTGTAGTTTACTTTTGAGTCAGAGATCTCTGAAAATGTTTTCACTAACTCAGTGAGGGCTTCCTCCCTAGTGCCAAGTGCCAAGGTCAGTATAATGTCATCCGCTTAATAGAGACTCTTTATAGTATATCCGACCACTTCCGGGGAAAAGCCTATCATATCTGTATTGGAATTGATACTCCTAATGAAAATGTCTATCCCAAAAGCATATAGCAGTGGGCTAAATAGACAACCTTGTCTCTTACCTTTCATAACCCTGATTTTCTTCCCACGCCAGCCATTGACTGTGGGGATAAGACTAGCTTTATTAGATGCAACTGATCCCATCAATGAAAATTTTAGGTATGCCAAATGCCTTTAAGACCTGAAAGATAGGAATGACAAAGCTATCAAAGGCCTTGTCTTGGTCAAGACCAAACACAAACCCTTGTAACCTAAATGTATTCCCCCTCTGAAAAATATCTTAGTTATTCAGTTATCTTGCCGACCTCTGAAAGGGATTGAGCAAGTTTGTGCAGGGCTTACCTACTTTGCTGCCACCTTGGAAAGTCTATTCAGCAGTATTTTACTTAGTATTTTAATGTCAGTGTTTAGGAGGCTTAATGGCCTCCAGATACATAGTTCTCTTGTTCTTTTCTTATATTAGAGAATAAGTACTGCTTCCCCCATAGAATCTGCCAAATTGTTAAACTCATAGCATGTGATTAAATAAAAATCACCAGAACTGGGGCTAGTTCTTCCTTAAAAGCTTTAGAAAGGCCAGCCCCTAACCCATCAGAACCTGGTGCAGTATCTTTCCTTAAACTAGTTATAGCAAAGGAAATTTCTTCTACAGAAATCCCTTCAGATAAGCTTCGAGCATCTAGCTCAGAACCTTGTGGGAGATTCAAAGATTTAATGAACGCTGGGTCAAGTTGTTTGCAGGGCAGTACCAAACCAAGATGCCATATAATTTTCCACTCATTTTACTATCTCTACCAGGGAAGGATGTGGTTTGGCCCGATTCAGCTTTCAGTTCAGTACTTATCCTGTGCCCTACTCTCTTTAAATTCTTTAAAGAACCTTTTTTTTTTTTTTTTTTTTTTACTTGCGTGCCTAATCCAAGTTCCTGGTTTACAGATTTTGCCCAGTCATATTGACTCATCTGTTTTTAATTCTTTGGATTTGCTCCCCATAATCAATCTTATTGATCTCCGTTAATGAGATCAGTTTTTGCAGTTGGTTTCAATTGTAAATCACCTAAATATTCTCTGGTGCCCATATCTCTTGTGTACTTGGAAAAAGCTCTGCTATGCCTTTTCGTACCCTCCCACCAGTCCACCAGATCTTCTTAACACCCCACTACAAAGAGTCAGGCTTCCCAATCCCTTCTCCAAGCATGCAGCACAATAGGGTTATCTAATAAAGATTCACTTAACCTCCAACTGTTCTTTTTGCATCTAGGGGAATTTTCCCACCCCACTTGAATAGAGATGGATCTGTGGTCCAAAAATTCCCATGCCCAAGTTACCAGGTTGTGGATTCTAAAAGTGGGGGAAGTAAAACTGAAATCTATATGGGTGGATAGAGGGCCCCTAAATAAATGTGCCCTCCTATTGGAAACTGCTTCCTATAAGAGTCCACCAACCCTGCCATATTCACTATATTTAGTAGGGCCACTGACTCACTAAAGAGTTTAATCTGTTTGAAAACCTCCGTCTGATCAAGACAAGCCGCAATGAGGGGCTACCCTCTGTGCTCTAGTCTGTGCCACATATTTAGAAATAAGATGAAACCTCTCCAGCTGATAGTTAACGTTGCGCATTAAAGCCCTTCCAGAGTTTAGTTTATTAGTCTAGGAATTAATACCTTTGAGCCAGGGCTCTTTTACAAAGGTTCCACGTCACAAAGAACATTTAACAAAGCACGATACACATTACAGGTAAAACCAGACAGGAAAGTTCCATCATAAATTTGCTATTAACAGTTTAAGGCAGTAACGTTTTTAAGTTTCATAGAAAAACAAGCTATAACAGGTTCAAGCGGTAGACAATTTCAAGGTTAAGAAACTTCCAGGGAGAGGGTGATCATTAGGCGCCAAAAGAAGGCTAGAGAGGAGGGAAAGGTGGTGAGCGGGAGAGTAAGTGAGAGGGGACAGGAAAAGAGGGGGGGGAGTGAGTTTGGGTGGGAGACAGGAAGTAGTGGAGGTACCAGAGGGTTCATTAGTCAGGGAGGAAGAGGCCTCAGATGTGAGGATGGACATGAGGAGTAGTAGTCTTTATCTAGCGTAATCACAGTTGCTAGTGGTGGTGAGGTGGGCATAGAGCATGGATTTAAGCTTTCAAGTGAGGTTGAGGATAGAGTAGGTGGACTAAGCGCATTGAACCATGTCGGGGCCCTGTATGCGAAAAGATCTTTGTCCCTGTGCAGTCGGCATCTCGGAACCAGGAAAGGTTGGCTGCTCAGTTCTGGTGGAGGGTCGTGAGCCAGGATTCAGTCGGAGTAGGTTTTGAGTACATAATGGAGTCAGTCCCAAGATAGATTTTTGCCATTGTGCAGGTGAGATAAATAAGACGATCTGATAGGTTCAACCAGCCTGATTCATAGTACAGATCCTGCATGTGGAGTCAGTCTTTGAGCCCCGTGAGGACCGGCAGGCCTTATTTAGAGTGATTGAGATCGCCTTAGAGCAGTGGAGATAGCTGCGCCATAAATAATAAGGCCATAGTCAATGATTAAGATTATGGAACTCTGTATAGCTATTCTCAATGCCGCTTGATTTAGAAATTAATGATTCTGAATAGTATTCAAAGCTTGGTTCACTGTTTCCGCAGTGTTATCAATGTGGGTTGAAAGGTGAGCCCTGGTCAAAAGTGATGCCAAGGTATTTGAAAGTATTTACTTGGTCCAGTTTAATTCTGCAGAGGTTTGTATGGTGAGTGGAGTATGCCTATTTTGTTTTGGTGATTGGAGAAGAGCATGGCTTTTATTTTGTGGTTTAGCACAAGTTTACTATCCAGGAACCACCTTTCAACACTAGAGAAAGCAAGTTGCAGGCTTTTGTGAGGAGTTTGGATCCTTGTGGGAAGAGAATTACAGCATCATCAGCGTATAAGATTATTTTCTCCTGGCAGATATCTGGGAGGAGTTAAGGAACAGGCTAAAGAGGAGCGGTCCAAGAATTGATCCCTGTGGTACACCCGAGAGAACTGGTTTGAAGTTGGAGAGTTCATTAGAGATTTTTACAGCCTGTGACCGATTGGACAGGTAACGTTTTACCCAAGCACAAGGACCTTTGGCCAGGCCTAGGCTAGAAAGTAGGGAGGTAAGTAGGCCATGATGGACTGTGTCGAAAGCTTTTGTGAGATCGATAAAGACTGCACCTGTTTGGCACCCTTTGTCCAGGGCTGAGTGGACTTCTCCAGAGAAATCAAGTAAGGCTGTTGTACTATGTCCTTTCCTAAAGCCGTGCTGCTGATTACAGAGTAGATTGCATTTGTCCAGGTAATCAGAGAGTTGGTCTACCACTATTCGTTCAAGTGCTTTGGAGAGGGGAGAGAGTATTGATATTGGGCGATAGTTTCCTGTTGAGGTTTTGTCCCCCCCTTTGTGCACTGGCGTAACTATGGCAGATTTCCATTTGTTGGGAAATTGACTTTGGCAAAGTGACAGATTAAGAATTTTGCAAGGGGTGAATTACTTCATCCAGGGTGAGAGACAGGATTTTAGATCTAGCGTGTCACTACTTGTTCTGGATTTGGAGCAGGCCTTTCTTATGTACTTGTGTGCTTCGTGCACTTTGATTTTCTTGAAGTAAAATTGTGGTTTTGTCACGAGGGTGTTTTGTGATACTAGGCTAGGCACAGAGTAAGTCCGAGAAGAAATCTGGGGAGGACCCACTAAGGTCTGTGAATGTCTTATTAAGCATCTGCAATAGACTTTGGGTCAAGTGGTGGATCAATCAACTTTCATAATGGTAGGTGACGATTCTGATTGTTTACCATTATGTTTCGGATGTTGTCCCAAAAGCTCTTCCATCACCCCAGGTGGATTCAAGGGCATTTTTGAAATAGGCCTCTTCATTTGCCTAATTTGTGAGGTACATCTATTTCGTGCCTGCTTGTATTTTAGGGTATCATAGAGGTGAGCCTGTGTCTGGCAACTGCCCAGAGGTGGTCCGAACCTTGAGCTCGGCAAGTAGTTTGGCAGTAATCCATGGATTTGATAGCGCTTTGATTTTACGTTTTTTTACTGGGGCGTATAAGTCGCATGCAGAGTTGAAAGATTTAATGAAGTATTCTAGTGCGGTATTAATATCAGTTGATTCAAGGATTGGCGTCCAGTCCTGTTGTAAGAGATGGGTTTTCAACTTGATAAGATTCCCATAAGGCAATACTCTGCTTGTTATAACTTTGGGGGTGGCTTGAGAAATTTATTAGACCAGGTACAGGACACAGGGGAGTGGTCACTGAGGGAGTCAGGGAGGACTTTAACGTTTTTATCCGGTCAGGGTGATTTGTGAGAACCAGTCAATAAGGGTGCTTGTACCAGTTTTGTAATTTTCGGGTGGGGAGGTTACCATCTGAGTCAGGTTTGCTGCTAGGATGTCATCTTTGTAAGAGCCAGTGTCAGAGGTGAGCCAGTTTATGTTGAAATCCCAGAGGAGGAGCTCATTTTCAGAGGCTGCAGACTAACAAAATCAAGTACAGACTTAATACTGGCGGTGGTCTTTTGGAGGGATATAGACTCGGCCACTGTGAGAACTTTGTTTTGTGCACCAAGAAGCAGTTTGATAGGGAGGAGTTGCATCTGCGTATTTGTGGGGGTGAAGCTGCCGCGTTGACAGGAGAGGTTGTCCTTTATGTAGATAGCACAGCCCCCACCTTTCTTGCTTGCCCGGTCGAGTCTGAAAAGACTGTAGCCTTCAAGCAAGACCACATGATCCGGGGTGCTGGGAGATAGCCAGGTTTCCACAATGGCTAGTATATCAGGGTTTTTTTGTCCAGCGAGAGTTTGAAGAGATGCCAATTTGGGAAGGAGGCTGCAGATATTTAGAGTGATCATGGAGAGACCACTACCAACTTTCCCTGTTTGTCGGCTTCAGTGCAACAGGACCAGGGTTTGGGTGTATCCCACCAGATATTAAAAGTAGGAGGAGCAGGAGTTTCAGCGATGCCATTCGTAGTTCATAATAGGTTGGAGTGAGTTTCTGCTTGTACTTTTTAAGATGCTTGGATTGTTTTCTGGAGTCCCAGTAGAGGGTGATCGTTAGTGAGTTATAATGATGTGGCAGTTTCCAATTAGGAAATATGGCTCTTTGCACCCAGGTATTAATTGGGTGATGTTTGTTTAAGACTTCCAGAGTAAAAGCCATGGTACAATGTTTCGGGTAGTAGTATAGAAAGGTGAGAAGTCGTGGAGGGTAGAGTAGGCAGAGGGAGAGTTGGCATAAGGAAAAGGAGGGTGAGGGTGAGCAGGAACAGGTGGTGGGGACTAAGCCAAAGCATTTTTTAGCGAGGCAGGAGAGCCGAGTAGTAGTGTGGGCTAGGCAGTTGGGGGGGTGGCGAGCAATGGAGAGTGGTGGGGTAAGGATTTTAGTGGGCTAAGGTGGATAGCTAAGCAGCTGTAAGTACAGAAAAATGAAAAAAAAAAAAAGACTGGGAGGGTTTGGTGCCAGAGGGTTTAAGAGAAGTACTATAGTACTGTTGAGATCCAGGATCACATAATATGTTAAAGTTCCTGAAAGGTGATAAACTGTGGCCTGGGCATATGCAATGTAAAATCCTTTTCTATATATTTCCTTTGTTCTTCAAAGTCCTCAGAGATAAGTACAATACCTTGGGAGTAGGTCAGACAGTAAGCATATGCAATGTGTGAAATCCTTTTGTCTGTATGTTTCCTTTGATCTTCAAAGTCCTCAGAGACAAGTACAATACCTTTGGAAAGGTTAGACAAAAATGTTGATTCAGTCACAAAATGTTAAAATTTCTTTGTTCTTTAAAGTCCACAAATGCAGTTGCTGTAGAGTGGTCAGATGAGAATGTTGAAAATGTTGATTCAGTTGCAGGACCCAGCATCACCATGTTTGTAAGACTAGTTGTAAGGCATATGCTTCCTTGGGAGGCTTCAAGAAAGTTGATTTAAAATTAAAAAGCTGATACCTGATGATGGCGATTTGCAGAAATTCAGTCCAGGAGACTTTCACCAATGTTGTGTACAAGAATGGCACAGGTATTCCCAGCAGAAAAACATGTAAATGAACAAAAACCAACCTACAGACACAGACAAGTGTAACCCCTAGATGGCGCTATCCCAGGGGCTACTACCCCTGCCTGATTTGCCACTAACAGGTTGAGGGACCTGGATCCAATGGCGGGTGCCTCCACCCAGAGGTCAGGGTTTGCAATAGTTAAACTAACTTGGTCACAGCCCTCAGGGACACTGCAACCCCTTTCTTCCCACTAGTGGCCCACACAATATATCAGAATTACCTTCACAGTATACACTTACCCCCAGGTCTGGTTCCGCACTGGGACCTCCTGTGAAATGAGATACAGTGCAACAATCACAGTACAGTACTTTAACATAGACAAATACCTCAGGCAGTATAACTTTGCTGAAACAAGCAGCTCTGATTTATTTAGGGGATATAACAAGGACAGGGAAATCAGGTTAATTAGCTTATCACTCTAATAATCTACCTATGGCTCTGTGCACAGCCTATCCCTATCAGTTACTGTCCCTGGGTACCCAAGCCCTAGTGGCTAGTCCAAACTGTAGCTGGTAGGGGCCCTTCACACAGAGAAAAGGATAATTAAACAGTCAGCAGTACAGTAATTCCATTTGGATTTAATGTGGCAATTCAACAGGAGCGACCCTGAATTAGTACTCACGACCTCCAAAAAGATAGGGTCCTTCAATGTCAGAGGGCTCACTTGAGGTACACAAACCTCTTCACACATCCATATAAAGAAAGCACTATACCAGGCAGGCTGCATCTGTATCCCGATCGCAATTACTGCACAATACCGGAGAACACACAGCAGATTCAGTTCCTGACAGACCGAATGCAATTTTCAGCAATTCCTCCAGTCTTCTACAGGGTGAGCCTGGTTTCTACTCTTCAGAGATCCTTTGATTCTTTTCACAGGGACAGATTCAGTCCTAACAAGCTGTTACACAAGCTGCAGACGGAACTCTGGGCCTTACACACGTTTTTTGACTAAAACTGCACACTGAAAAAGCACAGGCTCCTTCCTTCTTCACTGCCAAAGCTCAACTGAAACTCCAACCGACAAAACCGGGCACTTCCTTTGAGTTCCTCCAGTTCTTGACTGGATTGGCTGTCACTCACAATAGACTGCTGCTGTTGGTCAAAAAGGCACTGAAGTCTAACTACATCTCCCAGAGTCACTGCCCATACAATCCTCTTGTGGCTGGCTCAGATTATGAGTCCAAGTTCTGATTCGTCAAGGCACCATTTTAGAGCTAGCTTACCCACACTGATTGGTCCAGTTCAGCAGTTCAAAACTAGAATGGGGAACTAGCAGACACAGTTCTGACTGCAAAGAAAGCAGGTTAGACAAACTGTAATTTCATTATTACTCTAAATAATTTCGGCAAACAGTTACATCTTTCAGACAGGTTCCCTTGCACTCCTAGTGACTGCAAAATGAAGTGAATTGGCAGCAGCTCGAGTGGTACTCAGAGAAGCACACAGTCCCCCATACAAACTAATTATGTCTGCAAGCAGACAGCTCTTAAAGAGACAGTACCAGAGGCTCTAAAAACACTCACTGATAAATGGCTTAAATGCCAAACACCATTCAGGCTTGGAGCATTCAAGCAAGCTCCTGGAAGTCTTTTGGGAACCCCCATTTGCAGGGGGGTTACACAAGCACAAACAGCCACCCACACAGCCCCAGGAGGAGGAGCTAGCTGAGTAGATATCTACTAGCCATGAGACTTTCAACTCTGGGTTAGTAAAAAGGATGTCAATGCCATCACACAGATCCTCTACAAGTGGACCATAGAAACAGAGTGAGTGCAGATAAGGACCACTTGGCCCACCCAGTCTGCCCATTTTCCAACCTACTGGATAAGCTGCAGATTCTAGTTAACCAACAGCCTACTTCCTGCCACCCCCCACTACAATTTCCTTATGTCTGTCCCATGCATGTTTGAATTCCCCCACTGTTTTAGACCCAACAACCTCTCCAGAAAGGCGGTTCCATGCATCCCCCACTCTCCCTGTGAAAAAAAATTTCCTCACATTACCCCTGAGCAGTCTCCCCTCTCTCTTTAAATTGTGCCCCCTTGTTCTTACACATCTTTCTGAAAGATGCTACCCTCCTGGACTTGGTTGATTCCCTTCAGGTACTTGAAAGTTTCTATCATGTCCCCTTATCCCTCCTTTCATCAAGGGTATACATATTAAGCTCTCTCAGTCTCTCTTCATAGGGTTTCTGATGCAGGCCCTGCACCATTTTAGTTGCCCTCCTCTGGACTGCTTCCATCCTGTCTATGTCCTTGCGTAGATGAGGTCTCAAACTGCACACAAGACTCCAGATGGGGTCTCACCAACTGTCTGTACAGAGGGATAACCACTTCCCTTTTTCTACTTGTGATGCCCCTTCTTATGCATCCAAGTATCCCCCTGGCTCTCCTTACTGACTTCTCACATTGCTTACCAACCTTTAGATCATCTGATATGACTACCCCCAGGTCCCTTTCCTTTTTTTTGTTGTTAGTACCTCCCCTGTTATTGTGTACTCTGTCCATTCCTCCAACCTTGCCAAGTCCCTTCTCATCCTTTCTACCCCACCTTGTGTATCAACTCTGTTACAGATCTTTGCGTCATCTGCAAAGAGGCATACCTTTCCCTCCAGACCCTCTGCAATGTCACCTAAAAAGATGTTAGAGGACTGGACCCAGTACCGAGCCCTGAGGTACTCCACTAGTAACCCCCTTTCTTTGGAATGTGTTCCATCCACTATTACCTTCTGTGTCCTGTTTTGCAGCCAGTTTGCTACCCAGGCTACCACCCTGGGACCCACTCCCAGGCTGGCTAACTTGATTATTAATCTTTTATGCAGGACTGTGTCAAATGCCTTGGACCAGATGGCAGCGGCCTTCTTCAACAATTGTGTGGCTTGGCGAAGTTCTATACGGGTCTTTAGTCCATTATCATGGAGACAAAATATATCCCCCTTAATATTTTGTAATGAATGAAAAACTCCCATTCTTTTTTTACCCCTTAAATGCAGTTAACATTAATAGTGGTTATGGGGAGCGAGAGAGAGTGCATTTTATATACATAAAGGAAGGTAGGAGGAAACTACATAAACGTTTTACCCGCCTCTGTGGGGTTTTGGACAATTTTCTATGCAAAGTCCTTTTGGCAATAGAATCTTCCCCTCCTTCTGCATCTGAAGTAATATCCGTGGTGGTAGAGGCTGCTGACAAGTAGTCTGACCCTCAACTGCTGCTAGAGGGCAATTTTTTTCCCAGCTGAGCTTTCGAGAGTGTTTTGGGGGGTCCCTTTTCTTTGCTTGGGCATTTTACCTGGGGACTGTCTTCCCTAGTCTGGATCTCTTTTTGGACAACACTGTTTTAAAAGCACACACAGGATTGGGGGGCATAACAGGTTTACAAACTTCTGGAGCCGTGATTATTTCAGATTCTGTCTCCTCTGTATCCTCCAGAGGGTTTTCTAGCTCAATTGTGTTCATTATCATCTGATTCCCCCTCCTCGGCTACAATTTCTGGCTGCACTGAGGTGTTAGCCGGTTGTGCTAGGGCCATACCGAGATCTCTTACCCCCATCCCGGGCCGCTAAACCTTTTTTTGCCTGCATATGTTGGACCCTGTCAATGAGACCTTCATGAGATGAGTGGACATCTCTGTTGTGGAATGCCCATGGGCACCTGCCATAGTGTGTCCTGTTTTTTCATAAAGATTGCATTTAAAGAGATTAAGACAGTTGGCCGACACATGCCCATACTCCAGGCAATGACTGCACCTCGCAGTGTCGCATGAAGAACTTGGATGCATTCTGGCTTCACTTTTAAAGCAAGCCCTTGGCTGTCCAGGATAAAATAAAGACCCCCTGTCTTTTCCCCCAAAAAAGATAGTTAGTTAAGTGAACAGGAACGGCATTTAAAAGACATAACTCTTGATTTTCTATCTCCCATTCCATATCTGTTCACTGTCAAGAATGGGGGAAGGCCTATCCAATCCCTCACTCCTCTGTCTAAGCCAAAATAAGATATCCTCCACAGTAACATCCTCACTACAAAACGTGTTTTTTTTTTTTTAAGTGGAATAACGAAACAAGGGATTCAAACAGAGGTATTTTTTAGGTTCTGGTATTGTGACCAAAATCTGTCTAGCCCTGTAACGTTTTTAAAACTATCATAATTAGCATTCCCTATATGGATTAGGGTACAGATTTCTGATGAAAAATTTTCGTTGACCCTTTATGTAACTTTTTAGCCAAATACAATCTGGCTGGTGAGTTTTCCAAGCCCCCCTTTATAAATCAAATGGACAGCATTCCTTCTAGGGTCCGGCTCGCCTTTTCTCTGGAAAAAGTCTGAGAGCCTAAACATGGGCTCTAACCAAAGCCTTCAGTTGGGGTCCCTGAGAGTCTCTTCTGCAGGACCCATTTGGATGCGATTATTGTCCCTATGATTTGAGTTCAACACTTCAAAGGGTTGAATGTTAGAAGGAGGAGGTATCTCTCCTGGTTGCAGTTCTGTGATATCAGCTCTTTTGCTGGTGTTAGCATGCTCTTCTTGAATATCTGTTGTACCCTGGGGTGAAATACATTGAGCCGTTTCCTCCTGTGCTGTAACTTTTCCTATACTGATACAACTATTGGTGGCCCCCAATTTTTCATTGCCCAATTTTTTTTATTTGCAGCAGAAAAGTTTTTTTAACCGGAGGTCCTTGGGGTCAAGAATCCCATTGACCCTCTGGTGTGAGAACCTAGCTGGCATCCTCAAGAGCATGGACCAGCGACCAGTTCCCGATCTCCATATTTCTCGGTAATGCAGTGGTATCAGCAGTTTTATTACTCTGGGGGATTTCTCCAGTTTTCGGTTGCTGTCTGGCATGATTTACAGCAGGCTTTTTTTTTTTCTTTTAATTATTTAGCTCTGTGTCTCGCCCGCCGCCACCTCCCTCCTCTGCAATGGGGAGGTACATGCGGATCTATTACGCTGCTCCAGTCCTCCTTAGAGGGACTGTCTCAGGACCAACTCTTCCTGACACCCACGCAGCAACCCCACAGGCAGAGGGCAAAGGCGTCGACCCCCCCCCCCAAAGAGACCAACATCTAGACTCTGGAGAGGGGGGTCTACATCATGCGCTATGAGTGCAGTCATGGAGCTTACCAGCTCTGAGGTTTTTTTTTCTGGTTCTCCCCTGCAGCAATCCGTGGCACCCACCCAACTTGAGCTGCTCCCTGACTGCACTACCACCAGGCCTCCACCTGGGGGCAGCCCTGCAGTGGGAGCCACTAGATCCCCAGAGAGTGGAGAACTGCCAGATGGCCTCTCAATCAGACTTCTTGGCCTCTCCCCCCTCCAGATGGCCAAAGCTCGTTCCTGAACTAGGGTCGCCGGCATAGCACGAGGTGCGGCATCCAGCGCCTCTATCATCATCGCCACCAGGCTGGCCCACAGCAGGCCGTTTTGAGGCGTTCCAATGACTGCTGTTCTTAGGGCTCTGTTGGTTAGCTGCGGCCATATGCTGCCTTGGATCTTGCCCCTCAACTGCTGCCTATAGGATCTTACGGGCCCAATCTTTTTATTTCCTACTTTGCCTGCCCCCCCGTGTAGTCTCCCTGGCTCTAGGCACCGACCAGTGTGGTGCAATGACTGCCAGCCAGACTTGAGGAAGACAAACTGGAGTTTCACCAGCAGAGAAAAGGCCCGCAACAGCGGGTGGGGAATCGGGATCCTCTGATGAAGCTGCATTATCTTGCAGCTGTTCTGAGTTGAGAGACTGCTGTTTTCTACCAACAGGTACGAAGCCTTTTTTTGTTGTTTTTTTTCACTTGGCAATTCTGGCTTGTAGTTCTCTTATTTGCAAGCTTTGTTCTTTTGTTTTGTTTGTGACAAAAGAAGTTTAGTTTGTTGTACAACAGATGAATCCGTTGCTCCATGCTCTTTCACAGGCTTGGCATTTTCCATAGGTGAATTCACATCCTTGTTTGACAAATCCTCCGTAGAGACGACATTTCTGAGCCCATACCTTCCTCTTGGAATTCCTCCATTATGATCACATTTTCAACAGCCTCTAGCAATGTTAAGGCAGGACAGGAGGCCGGCTCCCCTACCTCAGTAACACTCATCCTCTCAAGGGCAACACCTGCAGTAGCCATCTTGGACTGATGGCCAGAGGTTTCCCTACTGGCAAGTGGGGGAGTTTCCCCTAGTGTCCTGGCCAACTTTCCCCCATTCACTAAAAATACCACCACCAGCTGGATCAATTTCAATTGGTTACCATCTGGATCTTCCCTCTCCCCAGAGACGAGGCTGAAAATGGACAGAATTGTCTAGTGCTCCTTTCGCAGTCAAAAACGGACTAGGCTAAACTGAATAGGGGACGGGGAGAAACAGGCATTTATTAAAGGAATAATGCATGACAGGGTGTGTGTGTGTGTCATGCTGGGATAATGTCACGCCTGGGGGGTTGGGCACGAGGCCATGGGCAGAGTGCGTCCAATGCCCCTGGCATGGTGTTATCCCAAAACGACACACCCTGGAGTGCATTTTCCTATTATACAATGGCTTGTTATATAGAAAATAAAAAAATTTTAAAGAATGTTTTTATTAGAGTGGAAAATATATTTGTTTCTTAAGAGATGCAAAAAAAAAAAAAAAAAAGAGAACAGCCATAGTTTTAAAACTCCTTTACCACATGTCGCTTTTTAGTTGTGTATGCTGTATTAGCGTGTGGTGAGAGGATACTGTTCGGACAGGTTTATTTTTTCTCTCAACACTTCTCTTAAAACAGCATATTAGCACACATTTGACATCATACATGACATTCTGTACAACTCAATTCTGCATGCATCTCATATCTGTTAAGGCTTGTTGGCTTTCAATTTCAAGTTCATTACTGATTTACTTGCACCCACGATTAGGGACCCAGAAACGGAGCAGGAACTTTCCAAAACTTAAAAACAGTAACTTCAGAAATGAAATTAAAAAAAAAAAAAAAGGATAGAGTTACATTATTGTATTTGCTACCCGGATTATTTTGAACTGCACAGTTACTTTTAATGTAGAAAAATAATGCCACTTGGTGACAGTTTTTGGTTTCAACACTTTAAATACCATGTGCCGATACAATGTTTAACTATCCTTTGTATAAGCAAAACAATTTACCTACAAGTAGGTTTGTGCTCTTCCTTTTTGACAGTTGCTTTAGAAGTTTATAGTTAAAACCAAATTTTGCTTCATAGCCTGCTTTGGCTGGAGCACAGTCCACAACATGCAACAGTATGCATTAAGCTCCATCAATCAATCAATGGCAGCTTTTCATGTTTAGCTACCCATTTTATAAGTACTGACATCCAAACCATTTGAGCAACAGACTATCACAGCTATGATTGTGATGTCAGAAATTGAGCATTTTGATGTCACTGCATGCTTCTGCAAAGAGAAAAGATGGGTTGAAGGAAGGAAGACTCACCTAAACAAACATCTTTAATAATTCACATTAAAGAGCTAGTATTAATATAGAAGTGGTGAAGTTTTAATTCACCCACAAAGTTATAATGAAATTAGTCAAATTTGCCTTGTAGGCAATATCTGACTTTTTTTTACTTTAAGCCTTCCTTAACTTCCCCTGCAAGTTCACCTTTGTGGTATACTGGGCACATTTTTTTTTTTTTTATTTAGAGTTCTATGTGCTTTCCCCAGATTTTCGCTAACCTGGGACCCCAGACTTGTGTGTGCATACAGGCATACCACATACGCTGGGTACTGCGCCCCTTGGAAGCTTGAACTATGGGAAGGGCAGACAACCACCCTAGGAGGGGAGAGCTGCCTTTCAGCTGCTCAATCCTGCTCCCTCACCGTGCTGGTTCCCCAATGATCCGAGGTCATTCCCAAACCCGGGTCGCTGGCGTGGCGCAAGGTAAGGTGTCCAGCATCTCAGTGCCACTGGGCTGGCTCAGATCAAAGCTTTTGTTCAGCAAGTGCCTGTAGGTCACATGGAAACTGGCTCAGCTTTTGCAGGTCACATGCTGCTCGTCTACATACAGCCACAGCTTTAGTTTGGTTTTGCAGTCTGAGTTAGTGGAAGAGGTCAGATCTGCTGCTTTCAGAGGCTATGTAAAAGCAGCCAAAGCCAACTTTTAAAGTTTTTCTTTGCCTTTTTGTCATTTATTTAATTAGCAGCTTTTGAGGATCTATTTAGTTCTCGTTATGGTGTAGTTCTCTTTATATTCCCCACTATTCATTCCGTTTTTCTTCCTTTTATTCAGATTTTTATACTCTGTTTCTCTACTTAAAATGAGTGGGACTGGCAAGGGGCAAACTGGAAGGACTGGAAGCTATCCCACCAATCAGAGTGGGATGTAGTCGATGGATGGGACATGCTATCCCATCCAACTGAAGAGGCAAGATTTTGGTCCAGGAGCACCAGGCGTTGGAACCCCTCCCCACCACAGCACTGCACCAGCAGCTTGCAGTGGTACATCTACCACCTCCAGTTGACCCTGCTCTGGTCATGTCCTGCACCCGCCTTGTGCCCCACCCCAAAGTGTTGCCGCCAAGCCCTTTAAGGAGGAGGAATCCTGCCCTAGACAATCTGGCTCCTCCACTCTGTAGCAAGCGTCTTGTCTAGGACTTTTTTGTAACTGACCCTGCTGACAACATTGAGATGACATGCACACTGTATGACACGGTTCGGTGTGGAAACAGGGAAGCCATTTGGGCATAGGTGGCCAGCACACCCATCTTAAGGTGAGGCATGACCAGGAGTGCGAGAAGCATGTGAAAAGAAAGGATGAGACAGCTGAGAGTGGGTGGCACCCCTAGTGCTCCTTCCGTGATGCATGATGGCAGGCAGAAAAAAGTGTTCTGGTGGGTCAAATGGTGGACAGGTCCCGGAGAGGGACAGAGGGGAGTATAACAGGAGCTGCAGGTGAACTCTGGTGTTGCAGGGGTCACCTGAGAGATCAGCTTCACAAACTCCTACTACACCCCTCCGTACAGAAATGGTGCAGTTGCATGGGGAGAGAGGGGAGCTCTCCCAGCAATTTGTTGCCATCAAAGAAAGTACTGAGGTGCTGCTCCAAAACCAACAGAGCATTCCCTAGGGTCTTGCAGAACTTTGTGGTGGCACTGCATCCACTGTTCCCAGGGAACAACCTAACCATTATTCTTTATTCTAAATATGTTATCTGTCTTACTGTGTCCTTTATTCTTATCTTCACCTGTTGTAAACTTTTTTTTTTTTTACACTTAAGACCAAAATGTACATTTTAATTTCTCTGTCCTGCTTTCTGATACTGCTTCCTTCCACCATCTATGGAAAATCTGTCTGCTATCCTTCTGCCGCTTAACAAAACAAAACCAAAACAATTCCAATTTCCTCTCTATATTGTGCTTTCTTGAGCAACTACCCATTCCTTACACTATTTCTATCTTCAGACTTTTTCTCATCTACCAGAATATATTGTGCTGCTGTGCTATGATTCAGCCCCCTTGCCACAGTTCTTGTTACACACTTTAGGAGAAATTGCGAGACAAGACCATACATAAATTCTGCACTCCCAGAATTTGTGAACTACCAGAATAAATACAATGTCCTGATGCTTTCTATCACAAGGTGGTGCGCTACGATATGTTCCGCCACCACCGTAGTTCTGGTTAAGCAGTTTAGGGGAACTTAAAAGCACAACATATATAAACTCTGCTCCCAGAATTAAAGCTGCACAGTCAATAGACCATCATGTTTTGCAGGCTGGATGCATCTCGAGGTGGCAGTGGCCGTTACTGAAAGCAAATTGATGTAGTATTGTTCAAAGATTTTCCATTTTACCTGTGGGCATGACACAGGAGGAGGCAGATGGAGATAATCAGATGGATGCACAGAACAGCAGCGGGGGTTATCACAGGAAAACAAAATTTAATCATAAAGGAGTCAACTGATGAGGAAAAGATGGATCTAACATTATAGGTTTATGCTTCCATTATCCTCATCAGCCAGTCTTCCAGACCGGAGTTGCCCCTACATGGGAATTCCTTCTCCAGTACTGCTTTATCTACCTCACTGGAAGGCAGTTTGCCAATGCCAATACCACCAGGCTGTGCAGCTTCTTGTTCACCACCACAGTCATTTGGTATGAACACAGATGTGACTAATTGTTAGCATGCCAACATTTCTAGGAGACAGATTTTTTTGCACCTGTCCTGCACAATGGCTCCTGCCAAACTGAATACCTTCTCCACGCTGACACTGGAGAGTGAACAGCTCAGATATTTGACTGCTATGAAGGTCAGTGCTGGCCAGTCAGTGACCTTGCTACTCCAGTACAGCAGTGGTTCTTTCAATATGTTAAGGTACCTGGTGTCTGGCAAATATGCATCCACCATGCATTGTGCTGCAAGTAATCCAGATGACTCTGCCTCCTCCTTTTCCTCCACATCTTCAATCCCTACCTGGCTGCCACAAAGCATCCCAAAGTGGCTTTGTCATTTTTTGTTCACCATGCCTGGTTCTTCAGCTTGTTTACCTGAGGAGGTAGCAACACCCACAACTCTGATCACGTACATGTGGTGCCTTTACACAACTGTAACCATAACATCTGTACCCTATGAAACCACCTTATTAGCTGATCTGTTATATTTTAGACCAGACTGCGTCCACCTTCAAGTATCGATGACAGGTCCCGTTTATATCACGGTTCCAATGTGGCGACGATACCAAAATTAGATAAAATTAAAGAAAGGTAACATTTTATTTAAAGATGCCCATTCCCGGAGGCTCTGGGCGCCGTACAATAAATTAACACATATTCAGAGGCAACAATAAAATAATATAACACAATTATACGTATAGATTATAAAACATTAAATTCAAATAATCAGCAACACTTTGAATTGATGATTGAATGAATTCTGGTTCTAAATTAATCAGAAAAAGCCTGAGTGAAAAGGAGGGCCTTAAGGCAGGTCTTAAAAACCTCCAAAGTCGGAGCTTCCTTAACCATAAAAGGGAGCGAGTTCTGCAAGACCGGAACGACAACACTAAATGACTTGCCGGCCGATTTCAATCTTGACCTTGGAACTGCTAGGAAGCCCCCAAGGGAGGAACGCAGAAAAGATGGCTACTGCAGTCCAACACATGAAGCATGTGTTCCATTATGGCACAGCTTCCCCTATCACCATCTGCCTCTAGCACCTGCTATACATTCAACAGTGTCTGCCTCAGCACTCTTAGAAATGGGATGACCTGACTGATACAGGCAGCGTCCTCACTTAGTGCCTGTGTTGCACGTTCAAACAGCCTTAGAATCATTACCAGACCATCCATTAGTAACCACTGACCTGTAGTCAAAGACATGGATACTTGGGCACTGACACTGCTTGTACGCAGGAGCAGATGTTCCGAGGTGGCCTGTACTGCTCATGCAAGTCCTCTATCATGTACAGTGTCAAGTTCCATCTGCTGACAACTTCCAGTGTCAGACTATGCTGAGGCAGTGTTTTCTGGATGTGCAGGTGTCTTAGATGGTCATAGGCTTTTACAGAATGGGCATTTTCTGACCCATGTGTGAACCACTTACAGTCTTCATTGCCAGCGTGGTACGCTGGAGAGTACTTTGAATGTTGCTGCCAATTGAACTGAAATTCATACAATTTTTTTTCATTTCAGAGTGAAATACTACCCCAGATACCTGTGCCCAATGGGGTGTAATACACACAAAAAAAAGCTACCCGCCATTTGGCCACTGATCTACATATACATAGTAAGATGCATCTACAGTAATGCTTAATGCTACCAGGTGGAACAGTGTCCTTTTATAGATACCCTCAGTTTTCTTTTCGTCAGCCAGGCTGTTACCCCATCATACAACCCCCTCATTTATTCCATACTCTCGCATGCAGTGCACAATTCTGCATGGGAGATGCTATCAAAAGGTTTTGTAGTCAATCTACTGGAACACCATTTTCTAAAGCTGAACTAACTGACTCGAAGAAAGGAGATTTGTTAAACACGATCTACCCTTTCCAAATCTATGCTGATATATATCTGCCACTCCCATTTTTGTGCAAGAAACATAGTGCCATCATCTGAGATTTCGGAGGTGTGTCACCTCCTCCTCCAATTCAGTCAGTGTGCTGGCAGGCCCCTGTGAGACAATGCATTTGGAGCCGTCTATGACACGCTCAAATGCAGGCACTCTGATTGAAAGGGGAGCTCGCTTCAGTGAGCACCAATAAGATATTGGCTGCTCACGCATAGCTCCCAAGACACTGCGCGGGCATGCAGCGCCCGCATGCACTGTATGGCCGGGCACTCCAATCCCTGTCGGCTGAGCTGCATCCCCTGTAGGTGCCACGCTGGGTTCACCCCAGCGTGGCACGCAGTCCTTGGCCGACGGGGTGCCCAATCCTCAGTCGGTTGAATGCCCTCCCGGCTCTGTGCCACGCTGGGAGCCCACCACAGCGCAGCAAACGCCCCACGACTTTTTTCTTAAAACCTGTAAACAAAATGGTCCCGCGGAGCATCTCTCAACCCCTCTCCCAAACCCACATCCACCCACTGCGCACCAGCCTCCCCCTCACCCCATACTTACATCCGGACTCCGGTGCGACAATCTTTGGTGGACGGGAACACGTCTGCACTCTTCAAAGCCGACCATGAACTGAGGAAATGCCGGTAAGCTGTATAATGGGCTAGATAGGGGGTTTCAACTTTGTTGCATATCTCAGGCATTTTTGCACCAAATTTTCAACATGGGGTTTTTGAGACCCCTTCTCATGAATGATGTCACTGTCATGGCGTTCAGGCCCGAAGGGTGATTTCGCGCAATGACTGCGAAATCACCCTTTGGGCCCGAATACCGCCATGACAGTGACATCATTCATAAGAAGGGGTCCCAAAACCCCATGTTGAAAATTTGGTGGCAAAATTCCAAAAAATGACTGTTTTACGAGCGTGCGTTGCGCAGTTCCTACGCAGGCTCGTAAGTTCGCAAAATTTCAATATTTTCACTCCAGATTTTCAACATTGCCATTTTACCACACCTTCTTATGAGTAGTACAGCTGTCATTTTTCACATCTCACCCAAAATGCGTTTCCGCCCATGTAGTGCAGAATGGCGCAGTCAGTGTGCAAAATCAATGTATGGGACAAATTAAGAAAATCACAGTGACACTGTTCATGAGCAGAGGTCTTAAAATGGCTATGTTGAAAATTTGGTGAAAAGATTCCCTTCAGATGTTCTGCAATATTACTAATGAAGACATTGAACAGAACTGGCCCCAGGACTGATCCCTGCAGCACCCCACTGGTTGCCCCTCTCCCCAGACTGCATACCATTTACCACCACTCTCTGCCTCCTGTCTGTTAGCCAGTTTCTAACCCAGTCTACCACTCTTTCCCCCATGTCCAGCCTACCCAGCTAGTTTATCAGCCTCCTATGGGATGGTGTCAAAGGCATTGCTGAAATCAAGGTAAGTGTTGTCCGCTGCCCCACCCTGATTCACTTCCTTTGTCACCCAGTCAAATAAATCAACCAGATTTATCTGACATGATGTCCCCACTGTGAATCCATGTTGTCTATGGTCCTGGGTTCCGATGGCATCTAGATGCCCCACTATCCTTTCTTTAAGTAATGTCTCCATGATTTTCCCCACTACTGAGGTGAGGCTGAATGGCCTATTGTTCCCTGCCTCCTCCCTGCTGCCGGACTTGTGTAGAGGGACCACATGTGCCCTCCTCCAATTCACTCATGTTGAATGACTCAGTGAACATGGCTGCCAGAGGTACTGCTGTCTCCCTTCGCAGTTCTGTTAATATCCTTGGGCGTATGCCATCTGGTTCCATCGCTTTGTCTACCTTCAATTTAGTGAGCTCCTGCAGGACTCTTGTCCACCTCTTCACCCCCTTGGCAACTGCTGTACTGCTGTGGCCCTTGCCCCTCCCACTCTTCTGTGAATACTGAACGGAAAGACACAGTGGATGTCTTGGGAGGAAGGCATGAAACTGTCACTTCCAAATACCTAAACAGCACATACAAGCAAGCAACATTCGGCATTGACAAATGCTTGTTTGTTGATGTTTCTCAATTTCTTCTTCTTTCACAACTGTCTCAATCTTAACTCACCACAGAGGCAAGACTTATGGGTCGGTAGTTGCTACAGAGTGATTTGGCCCCCTTTTTATAAATTGGTGTAATATTGGCCAAGGTACAATCCTCTGGGACTATACCTTCATCTAGGAACAATTGACTGAAGGGGCATACAAAGTACATTGGCCATTTCTCTCAGGAACCTAGGATGTAAATCATGTCCTAGAGATTTAGCAACGTTTAGACCGTAAAGTTTCTCTTTGATCATTTGTCCAGTAATTCTTACTACAGAGTTGGTACCTTTATTATACTGCTGAATACTGTCCTTATCTTGTTGATAAACACTTACGAAATAAGCATTAAAGGTCTCTTATCTCAGTCCCACCTTGTTTAATTGGCCCAACATTATTATAGCTTTTCTCTAAACTGCCTATATAATTATAAAAGGCTTTCCTATTATCGTAGACTCAGACAGCTAATTTTCTTTCCATTCGATTCTTTTCATTCTTAATTGTTTTTCTTAAAGTAGCAGTACTACGAAATCAGGAAGTGAGCTATCAAAATTCTGTTTTTCGGCTGTAAGCATGTGGTCAAAGTTTCAGTTTCCATACCTGTAAATGTTTTTTCCAGTCTTTAGTTTTTTTTTTTTTTTTAGACATTTGCAATTTATTTTAAGTGTTGTAGCGCTACAACAAATATGGCAGTTAATTTTCAGCTGCGCTTTTCCTACATTCCTACAGGTCACATCATGTCTTAACAGCAGAGGGACCCTGTGCTGACCATTCCCCGATATCCCTGCAAGTCATACACATGTGCAGTTGGCAGCAGAGGGGGTTCCAGTGCAACATGCTTAGTGGCAGAAATGTAAACCAAAGCAGAGAATTACTCAGCGATAGTACAATGCCAGCGAGAAAGATCACCAGGTATATGATTAGCAGGGCACAGGGAATAAACTGTCGAAAAAGCGCAATTTGTTTTCCATAGTACTGCTGCTTTAAAACAAAGTTTAATCTTGTATTGTGCTCTATATGTATCGGTGTCATATTTTACTGCCTTATTGTAGGCTCTGTTTCTGGCTTTTAACAGTTTTCTTATTTTGTTATTAAACCATAAAGGTGCCCTCCCATTTTTATAATACTTTGTTTTTGTAGGTATATATCCATTGACCAAGTTATGGATAACATTTTTAAATATATTCCATCTTTGTTCTACGTTTGTTTTTAAACTCGGTCACCCAGTCCCAGTCTGCTGCTAACACTAAGCATTTGATAGTTGGCCTTATACTGCTTTACACTAGTGTGCCCTTTTTGAATTTCTTTAATCGTTTTTATTTTAAATTCTATCATATTATTGTCACTCCCTAGTAGGGGCTCCCTTACTAAACAGTCCGTGATTAATTCATAGAAACATAGAATTTGACGGCAGATAAGGACCGCTTGGCCCACCCAGTCTGCCCATTTCCCTACCTACTGGATAAGCTGCAGATCTTAGTTAACCAGCAGCCTACTTCTTCCTACCCCCACCTAGAATGGCCTTATGACTGTCCCATGCATGCTTGAATTCTACCATTGTTTTTGACTCCACAACCTCCTCCGGAACGCCGTTCCATGCATCCACAACCCTCTGTGAAAAAATACTTCCTTAAATTACCTCTGAGTCGCCCCCCCACCCCCATTTTCAAATTGTGCCCTCTTGTTCTTGCACACCTCTTTTTTTGAAAGATGCTACCCTCTTGGACTTTGTTGATTCCCTTGAGGTACTTGAACTTTCCTATCATGTCCCCCCTCTCCCTCCTTTCCTCGAGGCTATACATATTAAGCTCCTTTCGTCTCTCTTCATGTGTCTTCCGGTGCAGACCTTGCACCATTTTAGTTGCCCTCCTCTGGACACCTTCCATCCTGTCTGTCTTTGCAGAGATTGGGTCTCCAGAACTGCATGCAGTACTCCAGATGGGGTCTCACCAGCTGTCTGTACAGAGGGATAACTTCCTGTTTTCTACTGGTGATGCCTCTCCCTATGCATCCCAGTATCCCCCCAGCCCTCCTTGCTGCCCTCTCACATTGCTTGCCCACCTTTAGGTCATCTGATATGACTACCCCAAGGTCCCTTTCCATTTTTGTTGTTAGTATCTCACCTCCCACTGTGTACTCTTCCCCTGGGTTTTTGTTTCCCAGGTGCATTACCTTGCACTTCTTAGCATTAAATCTAAGCTGCCATACATGTGACCATTCCTCTAACCTTACCAAGTCCCTTCTCATCCTTTCCACCCCACCCTGTGCATCAACTCTGTTGCAGGATAAATGTTGCTTAAAACTAAATGTTACTTAAAACTAAATCAAAGCAGTGGACTCACCTGGTATTTTCTTAAACATAATTTTTCACAATAAGGATATCCAAAGAATCAAGAAATTTAGTCTCGGATGAAGTTACTATAGTCCCATTCACCCAATTTATTCCTGGGAAATTAAAGTCTCCCATAATCAATCTTGCAGGGTCTTGATCTTTGATATAATTAATAAATTGAATAGTTTTCCCTTGTGAGGGATGGTGTAATTTTTTCGTCCCTGGGTGGGATAAGTTGAACCCATAAAGTACAGTTACGTAAGAACTTACCGTAACAGTAGATCTTCGAGAACAGCTCTTGCAGCAGGTTACACCATTAGGACTGAAGCCGGCAGGCGTCAGGACCCTACGGAAAAATTCAGCTAGCTATCTTCAGCGGGATGGCCCCGGCGTCGGTCCCGCCTCAGGCGTCAGGCGTGGTACATGAGGGGTGGTCGCCAGATTCCCCAGTTCTCCCGCGGAGACTCCCGGCGCGGATGACATCAGAGTGGGAGACCGAGGATCCACCGTCAGAAGAAAATAAGGAGGAAATTCCTAAAGAAAAGGCAAAGCCATGCCTCCTCAAGGGGAAGGTGGGCGGGGAAGGTACCTGCTGCGAGAGCTGTTCCTCGAGACTCTGTTACGGTAAGTTCTTACGTAACTGTACTATCTTACTTCGAGACACAGCTCTTGCAGCAGGTTACACCATTAGGACTGATTCCCAAGCAGTACCGCTGCCAGAAATTCCGGGAGGAGGAAAATAGAAAGTACATTCCAGGTCCTGAACCTAGGACAGGAGACCCTGTAGCACCACAAGGCCGAAACCAGCCCTTCGCCGAGAGGCGATGTCCAGGCTATAATGCCTGATAAAGGTATGCACAGAGCTCCAAGTGGCTGCAGCACAAATAGCAGAGGTGGAGATGTTTGAGTGCTGCAAAGGATGTGGCCACACCCCTAGTAGAATAACCCCGGACAGAGCCCAGGAGGGGCTTTTGTTTTATACCATAACAGTAGGAAATACACTGGACAAGCCAGCGAGACAGAGACTGTTTGGATACTGATTGGCCCATCATTCTCTCAGAGAAAGAAACAAAAAGCTGTTCAGAACTACGAGAGGGTTTAGTTCTGTTGAGGTAATACCTCAGGCTGCGGTGAACATCCAGGGTGTGGAGCAAAGCCTCTCCTCTATTTGAATAACTCGGGAAGTAGACTGGAAGGTCAATATCCTGGTTTAGAGAGAGTGAAAAGACCACCTTAGGTAAAAACTTAGGATTCGTCCTCAGGGATACTCTGTCCCGGTGGAAAACTAAATAAGGCTCTTTGCACATAAGGGCCTGAAGCTCAGAAATTCTTCTCGCTGAAGTAACAGCAACTAAAAATAACGTTTTCCACGACAGAAAACGTAGCTCGCAATCCGCGGCAGTCTGGGAAAAGAGGGAGCGTGAGCTGTTCCAGGACAAAGAGCAGATCCCATGGAGGCACAGGGTCCCTAATGGGAGGCCTAAGGTGTAACACTCCCTAAGAAATTCCCAAGAGGCGTCCAATTGAGCTACTGTACGATGTCCCACCGGGAGGTGATAGGCAGAAATGGCACAGAGGTGCACCTTGATAGAGGAGTAGGCTAGGCCTGAATGAAAAAGGGAGGAGGTGGTAATCCAACACTACTCCCACAGGACAACCTAAAGGGTAAAGATCACGAGCTCGTGACCATAAACAAAAATGGCGCCATTTCATGGCGTACGTCACATGCGTTGACAGCTTTCTGGCTGCAGAAAGAACCTCTGCAACTTCTTGTGGGACCCCATGACACAAGATGGCTACGTCTCTAGGAGCCAAGCATGCAGGTTCAGAGAGCGTAGGTCCGGATGGACTAATGAACCTTTCTCCTGAGACAGGAGGTGGGAGCTGAGCGGCAACGGGAGCGGGGGTTCCCGAGATAGTTGCAACAACAAAGGGAACCAGATCAGTCTGGGCCAGAACGGGGCCACCAGGATCATTAGTGCGTGCTCCCTGCGCAGTTTGAGAAGAACTCTCTGGATCAATGGGAAGGGAGAGAAAGCATAGAGGAATCTGTTCGCCCAGGAGAAGGATAACGCGTCTCGCCAGAAAACACCAGGCCCTGGATCTAGCGAGCAAAAATTGGGCAGTTTTGCGTTGGATGGGGATGCGAACAAGTCTAGTTCTGGAATTCCCCAACGAAGAAACAGATCCTCTGCTACCTCTTGAAGTTCCAAGTCGTGGACTCTGGCCTGGGATCGACTCAGGCCATCTGCAATTGTGTTGTCCACCCCGGGAACATGCACAGTGATCAGATTTGCGCCGTGTCCGATTACCCAATCCCACACCCTCATGGCCTCCCTGCAAAGGGGGTAAGAGTGTGCGCTCCTTGTTTGTTGAAGTAATACATCACCGCAGTGTTGTCTGTCTGAAGCAGGAGAGTACACGGTGGGATTACTGACTGAAAGGCCTGCAGGGCATAGAGAACCGCCCTCATCTCTAGGACATTGATATGGAGATGAGCTTCCAATGGGGTCCACGTACCCTGGGACTTTACCCCGTCCAGTCGCCCCCCACCCAAGACCCGAGGCGTCCGTGGTGAGGGTTACCTCCGGGGACGGCGCTACAAACAGGACGCCTGTGGAGAGCAACCCTGGGACTAGCCATCACTGCCAGTCTCAGATCACTCAGTTCGTGATCCTGACCAGATGCTGCAAGTGGTCTTGCCTTTGGTCCCATTGCACTTTGAGCATCCACTGGGTTACCGCATGTGGAGCCTTGCGAAAGGGACAGTAGAATATCTGCAAGCCATGTGTTTGAGCAAGCGAAGGACCGACCTGGCAGGTACGATCTTGTTAGACGACAAATCCCTTATGAGGGATCTGATACGCTCCGCTCTGTCGTCCGGAAGAAAAGCTCTTCCCCGAACAGTGTCCAGTACTGCGCCTATAAACTGCAGTTTCGCGGCGGTACCAGGAGGAGACTTCTAGCATTTAGAGAATGCCCAGAGTTGGAACAGGTCCTGGGTGCTCTGGACCGTGGTGACAACACCCTCTGGAGGCGGCCATGAGAAGCCAGTCATCCAGTCAGGGAACACATAGTGGCCCTGTCTCCTCAGAGATGCTGCCACAACTGCCATGCACTTGGTAAAGACCCTTGGTGCAGATGACAGTCCGAACGGAAGAGCTCGGAACTGAAAGTGGTGGTCGAGAAACTCGAAGCACAGGAACCTCTGGTGCGCCTGAGCTATAGGGATATGCAGGTATGCATCCTGCATGTCTAGAGACGCTAAAAAGGCGTCCTGTTTCAGCATGAGAATAAGACCCGGAAGAGTCAGCATGCGGAATCTCTTGTAGGCGACCGACACGTTGAGGTCGCTGAGGTCCAGAATCGGACGGAGGTCCTTTGTTTTCTTGGGAAGCAGGAAGAAGTGGGAACAATATCCTTGTCCTCTCTGGTTCTCCGGGACATACTCCATCGCTCCCTTTCGCAGGAGCGCGAGTACCTCTTGCCAGATCAAATTTTTGTGCTGACCCGGATACCGGGAGAGCAAAGGAGGCCTCGAGGGTGGCTTTTCTGCAAATTCTATAAAGTGACCTAGACTGACCAACTGAAGAACCCACCTGTCGGTGGTTATAGCCTGCCATCCCGGCAGGAAGTTCGCAATGCGACCCCCAACCATGATTTCCCGTTGATCCTGAGGGGCGGGGGCCGGAAAGGAGTCAGGCTGTGGCGGCAGATGGGCCCGCTGGCTGGGCCGGCCTAGAAGAACACTGACCTCGGCTGGCGGGCTGTTTTCCCTGGGTTCTACGGAAGCCAGAGCCCCTCTGATGTGTAGCGGAGCGGGGCTGCTGCCTCTGTGTCCGCCCACGAAAACGGCTTTGGTTCCTACAAAAGGAACCAAGCTTGGGTCGGTACATGGCCTGAACCGACCTTACTGCCTTCCCGGCCTCTTGAAGTTTGGTAATGATCTTCTCAGAAGGATTACCAAACAAGACTTCTCCTCGTAAGCGGAGCATCCATAATGTTCTTCTGGACGTCCGGGGTAAAACCAGAGACGCGTAACCAGGAGTGTCTCCAGAGACATACGCCAGAAGCTACTGCTCGGGCCAATGAGTCCGCAGAGTCGTACGCGGCTTGAGCACTTGGGTCCCCACGTCTGAACCCGTACGGAGGAGCTGAAGCATCTCCTCCTTCTGCTCACCTTTCAGCAGCTTTTCAGCCGCCTCCAGACCCTGTTCCCACAAAGCGTTCTGGAATTAAACCATGTGGGCCAGATAATTCAAGGATCTGATGGCGCATGTAGCGGAAGCATATGTGCGCCTGCCCAGCGCTTCCAGCTGCTTGGACTCTGGTTCCAGTGGCAGGGTGCTCAAATGTTGCGGCCTCTGTGACCGGTCATGTGAGGCTGTGATGACCAGAGAAATCGGCCTGAGGCTGCTGCGTCAAGTACTGGTCATCCTTAGGAGCCTTGTACAAGCGATCAGCTTTTTCGGCATCGCCGGGAGCGAATGTGGACGCTTCCACGCTGCCTTGGTGACGTCCACGAAAGTGTCCACCAAGGGTGGTACCACCACAGGCTTGGGGTCCTTCTGTCGAAGATATTTGGCGAGGCGTAACCTTTCGGGGTCTAGCTCTTCTGCATCCCATCCCATGTTCTCTTGGATAGGTCTCATAATATCCATAAACGAAAGGTCATCCGGAGGAGATCTCGGCGTCTCACGTGGGTCCGGAGAAGGGATGGAGAGAAGATGGGGATCTAGTGGAAGAGTAGACTGATCCCGTGTCCTCCGTCGACGGTGAACGTCGGAGTCTCCTGGATCTCTTGGGGCTGGGTGACCCGGAAGAGGATTTCGACGGAGGTCTCCGTTTTTCTGATCTTCCCCTGAGAGAGGATCTAGGCTCCCGGGGTGGGAGGTAAACGGCCTGCCGACCCCGATGGTGAAGGGGGTGCAGGAACCGGAGGAGAAGGAGGAGAGGTGGGGACCATGTCCCTCTTAATGGTGTCCCACCAGTAAGTGAAAAGATCCTTCACTTCTGCTAAAGAAAGGCCCGACGGCGGCCCGGGCGCCGGTCGTCTGGTCCTGGCGTTAGTTCCACAGGGCCTCGGGTAAGGGCGGGTGCCCTGGGAGTTGCGTGACGAGTAGTCACCCATCTGGTCCTCGGGCTGCGTTAAGTCCTCCTCAATTAAAGACTCCTGACCAACGCCGGTCGGAGGCGCCAGGGCCTCTTCTCCAGGAGGGCAGGCGTCGGTCCCCCTACGGCGTCCCGCTGGGATAGCTTGCGCGGCAGCGGCCGTCCGGCGGCAGCGGCTCCAGGGAGGAATGACTAAGGCCGATGGACGGTCGTGCGGCATCTGGTCTACAGGTCTCTTCAAGGGTTGAGCTCCAAGGTTTCCGAAGAGGCACAGACGAAGACCGGACGGTGGGAACCAAAGGGCGGGAACCCGACTTGTGATGATGGTGGTGGCGCTCCCCGGACTTCGCCAAGGCCTTGGATGAAGAAGACGACGACGGCCTGGCGGACTTGGCCTGAGAAGAAGGCTTCCTTACCGCAGCCGGGGGAGGCTGAGAGCTGGCCCTGGAAGGAGAGCGGTCGGACCGAGAACCGGAACTGCGGGGCTCCGAAGCCCTGGAAGGGGCCTTCTCCCTTCTTTTCTCCGCGTGCTTGTGGGATTTAGAAGATGATTCCCCTTGAGGACATGGTCTTCAGCTTTTCCTCCAACAAAAAAGCCTGAAGGGCCTTCTGACGTCGGATCCTAGTTAGACTGTTGAACCCTTGGCAGAACGAACAGGCCCGGGTATCGTGGTCTGGGCCCAGGCACCGAACGCAGGCCGTGTGGGGGTCCTTGAAGGGGATCCGTTTCCCGCAAGCACACTTGGAGGAGTGACCGGAGGTCGGAGAGGACATCGGCAACAATCTTGCTTGAAGAAAATGAATTTCCGAAGGAAATTCTTGAACCACGCTCAGCCGCTAGACTGTAAACCGAAGGGTCGAGACATGCAAGTAGACGGCAGGAAAGAACTGGGAATCTGGCGGGACCGCCCCTTATGTACCACGCCTGGCGGGCGGGACCGACATCGGGGCAGTCCTCAGCTGAAGATAGCTAGCTAGAATTTTTCCGTGGGGTCCGGACGCCTGCCAGCTTCAGTCCTAATGGTGTAACCTGCTGCAAGAGCTGCAAGAGCTGTGTCTCGAAGTAAGATCTGATCAACACCCTTACTGACCTCGCATGATATTTCACTGGACCCAATATCATCCCTAATATACAGGGCCACCCCTCCTCCCTGCCTATCAATCCAATCCTTGCGAAATAATTGGTATCCAATAATTTCTTGACCCCAGTCAACACCATGCCTTAGTGATTGCGCAGATTGCTACATCTTCACACGGTAGAACACGGTAGAACAAACTAACATCTCTTTTGTTCTGTAGACTCCTACCATTAACCAATACAAACTTCAAATTGGTAGGTTTTGGGTACTTTCTTTGGTTCTGTTCACATTTTACATCCCCGGCCCCTCGCTGTAGTTTAAATGTAGATTTAAAAGTCCATTTATCCTGTCCACCAAGACTAGTCCCCAGTTTATGTAAGTGAAGTCCATCTATTGCATATAATCTTAACACAGTTTTGAATCTTTGCCAATGTTAGATATAGATAGATAGATAGATAGATATTATAAATAAAACCTCTTACACATCACCTTTTAATCCAGCCATTTAATCTCAATTTCAGATGTTCTAAGTCTTCATGCTCTTGGAATTGGTAATATTTCTGAAATTGCTAGCGTGCACTCGAGTTTTAAAAAATATACCCACCTCCTCAAAGGCTTGTTGGATTTCAATAAATGTCTTTTTGCCTACATCATTAGCACCAAGGTGTAGGATCACCAATGGCTCAGTGGTATGTTCCAGAAAACCTGGGAGCATAGTTTTCACATTGCATATATCTGCCCCTGGTAAACTAGATACTGTGACATTGGGTTCTCTCCCCTTTGTTATGATCCTATCAATGTGTTTCAGTATGGAGTCTCCTAGGACTACCTCAACTTTTAAAGTCATATTTTGATGTTGGACATCTGTATTCAGTGTATTTTGGCCTGAACTAGCTTTAGCAATCTCCACTCCTCTAATAGTGGAGGGTACCCTAGGGGATCTGGTAGTTTCCCGTAACTGTCCCCCTAGGAGACGTATCTATGTTGTTAATGAGTTTTATTGGGGTATTATCTGAGAGGGATTGTTTTCTCTTGGATACTACTGGGTTTATCATGTCAATCTGTTCTGGGGCTGGGGTAGAGATCGGGCAGGGGGTTTCCCTGTTCGTGTAACTCCATCTGCTCATCATTCTACCTGCGAATTATTTCACTATACCCTGGTAGATCTGGTACTAAGGCCTCATAATGGTTTAAAAGTGGTATTTGTAAATCAATTTCCCTACGCAGTTTTCTTTGCCCCATGGTAACCTGACTCCATTCATCTATATCTACATTTCCACTATCAGTCATTTTTGTCCATCCTACACTTTTCTTTGTGCATTGGTCTTTTGTTACTACTCATCTTGGTTAGGTCTACTTTAGACTGCAAGATGCTATTGGTTGTCGTCCAACTGTTCCAATTCTTTTATCCCTTCCTGTACCTCCAACTCTATCTGTAGCTGCCTAATTTTGGATGCAAGCCTTTTTATAACCACACAATTGTTAGATAATTTATGATCAAAGGACCCTGTAGTTCCCCACATGTTGCAGTTTACACATTGCTGCCATGTCTTTTCCAAATCACCCTCTTCTACTAATTGCTGTAGTACTTTGCAGGCTCATCTCTACCGACTTACTTGGGGTCTGACATGCATTCTGCGCTGCTTCCCCAGCTGACACAGCAGACACAGCTAGGTTGTATGCCTTAGCTTTGTCACCTTTGCTGGGCTCATTAACACTCACCATGGGTTGAATATATACCAGTAGTGAATTGGAAGTGTCATCTCCGCCCAGTTCCAGTCCCCTCGTCATACTCAAGGTCCAAAAACAGTTAGAACTGAGCTTTGTCTGCCCTTAAAAGATCAGACAATAGCCCCCAGACCACTCTAAAGTACAAACATGTGCCCAGCAAATGCCGCTTCAGTGAGCAAACTCGCTCGGTCCATCTGTGTGGTGTTGCCTAACAACCATACCAAAGCACCAGCCACTCTAATTTTACTTGGGCATATCTTTCTGGGCATTTTGATTAGATTTTGAACACTGCAGTTAACTAAATACAGGCTGCGGCACATACACTACAACACCTCACCAGAGCAATGGGATATAAATAACAGCTTACCGAGCTAACCCTAATTACAGTGAAAACACAAAAATAAGACTTTTTTTTTTTTAAAGTTTTTTTCATGAACAGTACATGATGGGGATTAAGAAGAGAAAACTGGGGTAATTATAAAGTTACTGTCAGTATTACAGTAAAACTAACTGCAATAACAAAACTTCAATCAATACAGTATCAGTCTGACTAAAACAATTCAATGAAACGTAAAACTGTTCTACAAAACTAAAATAAAATCAGAGAAAACAGACAAAATAGTTAAGAAAAACCTAGGGGGAAAAACACTAGTGCCCACAGACAGAGCTACCTTACTTACTGCTTGCTAAAACAGCTAGCCTTCAACAGCACTGCCTTACACAAAACAAAGCCATTACTTTAAAGCAGTGTCAGACAGAGTTACACTAGCCCACCAGGATACCTGGAAATTTCCAGGCTGGCCCCTTTGTTGGGTACCTGGCCACTTTCTAAACTCTGCAGATCTTTGGTTTTATCAACTATTTAAATAGGCCCTTTAAGTAAATGTAAGATGCAAACACAGAGCTAGCGTATCATTTTTTTTTCCAATCAAGCTTTTGACCCCATCACCACCTGCCACCTACTTTGGCGATGGGGGTACACTGTGGAGCTGGCAGGTGGCTCACAGCACCCCCGAGGGGCTCAGTCTCAGAACCTCCCCCCCATCTCTGCACCTGACCCTCCTGGCAGTCTCCCATGGGTTGCCCCCACCATGGCAGGGCTCAGGGTGAAGGACGTCGACCCCCGAGACCAACATCTAGACTCCAGAGGGCCGGCACTGTGAGGCTGTCATAGACCCTGTCAGCTCCATGTTTTTCATACATTTTGTTTCCACCCTTGCCATAGTTGCTACCGCATGTGTGTGGAAGCACACGCACGCAGCAACCAACGGCACCCTCCAGACTCTCGTTGCTCCTGACTGCACTACCTCTAGGACTCCTTCCGGGGGCAGCATTGCAGCAGGCGTGGCTAGGCCCCCCACCCAGTAGGGGAGAGCTGCCTTATGGCTGCTCAATCCATCTCTTGGCCTCCCCTTCCCCGCCAACCACCAACAACCCGGACTCGTTCCTGAATCCATGTAGCAGACGTGGCGTGAGGTGTGGTGTCTAGTGCCTCAACCCTCAGCATCACCGAGCTGGCAGTGAATCATATTTAAGTGCAAAACTGATTTGAGTGTCACCCTGGGCCCTCCCCTATTGAGTTTTCCAGGTAGACCCCTGTGTCAACTTTACAGGTGGGGCCCTTGTACCCCAGTCTGACCCTGCTTTAAAGTAAATCTGTAAAGTACCAAAACAAATTACTAACACAGAAACACAAGACACTCAATACTTTAAACGTGGAGTATTTTGAACAATTGCTCCTAAAAGTTCTTTTAAAAGGTTTTTGGGCACAGAAATTCAGGGACAGATTTAACTCCAACTGTCTTCTTCATAAGACTGCACTGAATTCAACATACACATGGCATACAGCTCACTGCAGTACCCTGTGACCTCAAATCCCATGGGACACTGCAAGCTTTGCCTGTGGGACACATTGTGGATTAAATTTGTAATGGCCCAAAGGAAGCCCCACCACTGATTCACCAAGATTCTGGAGACCCAAACCCCTAATGTTTTTTTCCTTTTGCTGCTTGGGGATGGGCCATTAGGGTTGACAATACTACCACTATATTTCCCTACTTTGCTGTGTTAAGTTACCCTAAAGAATTTAATCAAATATTTATGGAACTGCAAATACATTTTTATTAAATGTACAGCTGTCTAGATCAATTCAATGCAAGGGAGAAAAGGGAAATTGTTTAACCAGGAAAGACACTATGCCGAAGCTCATTTCCAGGTGCGGCCTGAGAGCACAAGGAAGTTAAATGACTTGCTCAGGGTCACAGTATGCAAGTGGGACTGCGGGATTCAAACCCAGGTCACAATGCTTGCACCTCAATGCCCTAAACCACAGAGCTATACTGCCTCCAATTCCATGTGCTGTATTTTATGACCTTTCACTTTTTTTTTATTTATTAACTCTTTAACACCTTTGAGCAAGAACAGCTCATTTACAAAGGTTCCACGTCAAACGTGGTGCTAGACAACAAATAGGGTGAACATTGTTACAAAATTATACAGAGTAATACACAGATGGTAAAAACACACAGGGGTGAACTTCATTACTTGAATTGTACATAATAACACAGTAAAGACAGGGGTAAAGTTAAACAACCTGAGGTGCAGTAGACGAGACTAGCTGTGACTGGGGACTAAGTAGAACTAGAAAGAAAAAATTGGGAGGAACATGAATAGACAGTAGGGGGAAACCAGATAGGAGTAGGCAGGCTAGAGGGACATTGTCTAAGGCCCTGTCCACACCACGCCTCTAACATTACAGAGTGCCCAAACCATTACCGTAACGGTTTGCGTTTTACACCTGTAACAGTACAGAGGGCGTTTTCATAACTGTTGTTGAAACCACATATGAGATGGTTTCAACAATGGTTATGAAACCGGTCTACCTCGATAACGTACGGTAGTGTAGATGGGCGGTAATGGTCCCCTGCAGAGCCCGAGCGCATACGAGCTGCATTAATAGGATCGAGCCGCCGTAATGGTCAGCCAGCTCCTGAAGTGTGGACCGGGCGGTGATGGTCCCGTATGGACACCGCCATGGTGTGACACATTGCACTGCTCCCCAGCCGTACGGATTGCATCAGTTACCAGGCCGAAGCAGTGTAGTGTAGACAGGGCGTAAGGCAGGGTGAAAGAGGAGAAGTGCTAGTTGGTTAGAGGAAGGGACGGGGAGAGAAGTGCTAGTGTTGGAGAGGATGGGGAAGAGGGGGTAGAGTAAGTGGGGTGAAAACATGTGGACTAGATGGCAGCAGTAGACTGAAGGGGAGGAAATGCGAAAAAAATTCTCAGATGTGAATTAAAGAAGGTGGTACCCCTATGTGAAGCAGTTGCCAGTACTAGAGGTGGTGAGGTGTTCCCAGAGAGGTCGCTTGAAAGGTCCAGGTTTGGGGGTTGTTTGGATATCCTGGTTGAGAACACTACCAGTGTGGTGCCCTGTAGGCAAACTATCTCTTCCCCATGGAGGTCCAACATCTGGGGACCTGGAAGGGTTGGTTTATGGCATTCTGGGTATGTTGGAAGCTACAGTGGAAGATTAAGAGCTTTTCCACACCTGGTGGCATGAGGCCTAGGAGAACCTCTTTTGTTAACAGACCGGTCTGATACTGAATCCTACACTGGAGTGGAAGCCATCCAGCTTGGGCGTAGAGGTCACAGGTGTGAGTTAAACAGGTGACATCAGTGAGAAGTCTACAGGCTTTATTAAGTGCCACAGTAATTCTATGGAGGGCCGTAGGGGAAGCAGTGCCATAGATGGAGAGACTGTAGTCGATGGAAGTGACAGCTGTGGACTGCCAGTCTCAGGGCATCGGGAGGCATACAATGTTTGTGCCAGAGTAGCATTCCAATTCGAATGTTTTTTTACAGCCTTAGCAACATTCTCAATGTGGCATGCGTAGGAGAGGAAGTTATCTAATGTGATCCCTAAGTATCTGAACTGCTTGACCTGCTCAAGCAGGACTCCAGAGCAGTTCCTGATGAGGAACTGAGTTTTGTGTTTGCTACGCACACTGCTGAATAGCATAACTTTGGTTTTGCTGAAGTTCAGGATCAACTTGTGGGAGCTGAACCGTTCTTCCACCCACTCAAAATAAAGATGGAGATGTTGTTCGATAAGTTTAGTGTTGTGGTGTCCAGTAAAGATGATGGTGTCATCTGCATACAGTAGCATTCTCTGACAGGCATTTGGAACATTATTCAAGAACAGACTAAACAGTAAGAGTCAAGATGGAGCGCCGTGGTACGCCTGAAAGGACTGGCTTTCGATCTGATGTGATATTGGCAATCCTTACTTGTTGGAACCGGCCAACCAGATAACTCAAATCATTTTAGTGAACTCTGCCATGTCACAGTATGCAATTAAACAAATAGACCTCTAGATCCCAGTTAGTGTGCCAGCCAAGCGGGACACTCACCTATGACCACTGAAGAGGAGGTGAGGGTTCAGCTACACGTATAACTGGAAAACAGATATGTACAAAAAAAGACTTGTATTTCTATTACTAAATATTACATATCTAAAAACGCTGAAACAATGCAAAAACATGCAAAGCTCACAATTATTGATCTTGATCGAGGCTTTAATCCTGTCCAAAAGCTGCCATAATGTTTCAAACCTGAGGCATCTTGATCAAATATTTAGTAAATAAATACGCAAGCAGGGCCAGATTAAGGCAATATGGGGCCCACCCTGACCGGAACCATTTCCCTGCACCACTGCTGTGCCCCTTTGCTGTGACCGCACCTCTTGGTCATTGCATATCAGTTACTGAAACTTGACAAAAATGTTCTTACTGTACATAAAGAGGCACTACCATAAATAACCTGACTAAAATGCTTCATAATTAAACTAACAGTTTGGAAAAATAAAAAGTTGAGTTTTGATCATTTACAGAAAATTATTAACTGACCTCAAAAATAATTTTTGGGGTGTAAAATGTCACGATTTGCACTTCACCAACCCCCAAAAAAAAAAAAAAAAGAAAATGTGCACTCAGTCTGGTGTTATTTTGTCCTGTCTGGTATTATGAAACAGGACGTGGGAGGTTTGTTGGGTACTACAGAGAGCCATCTCTAGAAGAGGCTACTGTAGGTCATGGGTTTTGTACGCGTTAAATTGGCAGTTTACTAGAGTAGTCATGAACTTCAGAGATATTATTGCAAAGCGAGTGACTGTTGGAAGAAATCATTCCAGGATCAAAGATTTCTGTTTTTGATAAATAAGACAGGATCAATAAACTGCAAGATTTACTGATGGTAATCTGGAAATGCATTCATTTGTTCACCCTAAAAATGCAGCTATATCGAGGTCAGAAATTCGAGATGAGAGATGAGGGATGAAGAGTACGATTTTTAATTGTACCATTGAAACGCACTGTGGAGAGAGACTAAATGTAAAGCACGCACACACTAAATTGCATTCTCAATATTTTATATTTAAGAGTAAGGTTTGATTCTTAATGGGGATTCTAAATGGGGTTAGCAGACAAAGCAAAGGAAATGGGCCTGTTCACTTCCTGAAAGTCAGCCTGGCCAGGGCCCTGTGCTTTCAGCTGCACTCAACACCGAATCAGGGAGGTGAGAGTCATGCCACAGTTCAGCCCCTGCCTTGCTCAGATTACTCAGTGGTTGAGTCCTTACAAAAAAAATGCAGCTCAGGCAGAAAGAAAAGGATATATAGTAAATATATGTTGGGGATTGCTGGGGGCCTACTTGCAGGCAGGGGCCCTAGGCTTGTGCTATGTTGCTTATGCCTTAATCCAGCTTTGTACACAAGTTCTCCCCTTTGTGTCTCTTGCTCAAGCTACCAGTGCAGTTGAACCCTCCCGGCTTCAGCTTTAGTGGTGGCCATCTGAGAAAGTCCAGTTTTGGAAGTCACAGTACATATGTAACCCCTGTTACCCGGGGTTACTAGAATCCCAGTAAGACCTAGTGGTAGGCAGGGAGAGCAGCTTGTGAAACTCCGGTTAAATGGGTTTCACACACTCTCACTCTGTTCTCAGTCTCAGCCGAGACTGAGGGATGACATCATTTAGAACCGTCGCAGCTGCATAAGCTACACTGGAATGCTGCAGTTGGAGGTTAGAGTAGAACGTTGGGGAATATGAAGTCAGTTCTGTTGCAGACTGTAGTAGAAGAGGTGCTCTGCTGTAAACAGGCCCTCAGAGCTCTAAGCTCTGTCAAAGAGCTTTTTTTTTTTTGTAAAGGTGTGTGTTCTCACCTGAACAGGAACACAAGGAAAGTACACTGAAGTGGTGGAGACCGCTTTCAGTGGTTCAGGGCCCCATCCCTGCGGGGATATGGGGAAAGAAATCAGCCTGCTTCCAGGGGCAACTCCCCTGGTCCGGCTAGGGAAAAGAAGCTGCCTGATTTAAGTCTGTGCTGAGGCACCAGAAGCTCTGGATGAGAGTTCTTTGAGTAGAAAATGCCTGTGGGGCACCTGCAACCAAGGGGTGAGTTCGCCCTGCTAAAGGGCCATGTGTTTTCACCTGAATCAAAACGAAACTAAAGGGACTTTTACTGTGGGGTCAGGAAAAGACAGCCAAGTACAGTTTGGAAGATGTGGGGATTGGACTGCTTAACTCTGTGGGAGGTCTAGAGTAATGGACACAGCCACTTAAGTATGTTCAAGTGCAGCACAAATGGGATGTAAAGAAAGTCGACTGAATGTGAATACATTTAAAAAACAATTTACACAGCAAAGTGTTTTAAAGGATGAGGAGTTACAGTCCACAGAAATGGCGGGTATGAATTATGGGAGCGAGAGGTGGAGACCGCCCCCCATCAGTAGTAACCAAATTCACCTCTACGATTTGCTCTGGGACACCTGTTGCTTTCTCTCAGGTACTTGGCCAGTGCATGAGGAAAGTACCCAGACATGGGAATGATGAGGAAGATTCCCTTATGGAGCTGAAGTGCTCATAGGTGGTTTAAGGAGCCACCAGTAAGTGTTTCCATGCTATATGGAAAGTGTCCAAGTGGCTGGCAAGGGAGCCGAGCCATGGAAAACCCAGAGCAGCATACAAGTTCAGGCTGTGTGCCCAGTGTGTTTCAGAGCCTGAGGGCTAAAATTATGAGGATGTGCTCTGGTCTCCTTTAATCTGCATTACCAGGAGTGTAGCCCCATTGGGGTCCATCTATGCTTTGTTTTTTCTGTTGGATGTGAATGAATGCCACACTTTAGAATCCCACTTCTGGTACTGGACATTAGTTATTGCTTCCTTTGTCCGGAGTTACTTGGGTGCCCCCGTGCAGAGTAGCCAAACCTAGCCAATGTGCCGAGTGACATATTCCTCCCCGAACCCAGCCCACCAGGTACAGCTGTCAAGATAGAAACGGCATACCTATTTGAGTGTTACACATATATCAGAATCAGTTGTCTCATCAGATTATAGTGCTGCGGCTACAGCCTTTTATCCACAATATCCAAGTTTGTGATCAGAGTTTGCTGCTTTAGAAACAATTACGTCACAAAGGGAGGATTGTGACTTCAGCAAAGGATTAACCAGCATGAGTAGATCAACTCCTAAGCTAAAAAGGATCCCATTTCCATGAAAACTAAACCTAGTAATGAATAAAATGAACAGGAAAGCAGACAGTCTAAGATGACTTGTGCCCAATAACTCACTTTAATCATCTTCAGCTTTTAATCCAAGTCAGCAGCTACTGCAGCTACAGATACTGTACAAGTTGAATGAAGCAGTTGGTGTATGCCATTACTGGTTTACTGGCTGCTTTGGTGCTGCAAATAACTCTGGTATCAGGGGAGAAGATCATTTTATGAAACTGCCCATTTGCTATTTTACATAGAAACATAGAAGTTGATGGCAGATAACGACCTCCAGGCCCATCCAGTCTGCCCATTTTTTCTACCTTATGAATGTGTCATAGGCCTTAACTCAGTCAATAGCTTATTTATTCATAAATATCTGTATTGCCCCCTCATGCCTATCCCTCTCCTGTTTGAAGCCCTGCACTATATTCATAGCCACCACTTCCTGAGTTAGGTCGTTCCATGCATCCACCACCCTTTCTGTGAAAAAAACTTCCTCACATTACCCCTTAATAAGCCTCCCTCATACTGTGTTCTCTTGTCCTGCTACTTTTCTTGTATTGAAACATGTTAGATTCTTTCACCTTCTTAATGCCCTTAAGATGTTTGAATGTAGGGGTATCACAAGTCGTAAAAGGGCGGTAATAATCCCTCTTTACAAGACTCTGGTTAAGCCCCATCTGGAGTACTGCATGCAGTTTCAATCATATCACCTCTCTCCCTCCTTTGCTCTAGGGTATACACATTGAGTACAAATTGTCAGATTTCAAAATATCTACCATCCCACAAAGTCACCCTCAAACTACATTTTAAAGTAAAATGGGGATACACCTCCGTGGGGAGGGCAGGGGGAAGGGAAATTGTTACGCAAGAACTTACTGCAGCAGTAGATCTTCGAGAGAATCTGCTGCAGCCATTCACACCTAAGGAACTATAGCCATCAGGCACCAGGACCACATGGACACATTTTTGCTAGCAGTCTATCTGGGGCCACCCACAGCTCCGTCACCATGCTGGCATCCCCCTATATAGCAGTCTGTGGCCCCACGCCCTCAGTTCCCCATCAGAGACCATCATGCAAGGACACACTGCTGAGGAAACCAAGGGAAAGCCACAGAGAGCTGTCAAAAGGAGTATGGGAAACAGAAGGTTTACCATCCTGGAAAGGAGAAGCAGGAAAGGAAGAACTTGGAGCCATGGTGGGGAGGAAGGGATGGCATTACCTGCTGCAAGAGATTCTCTCTAATATCTACTCTTACGGTAAGTTCTTGTGTACCGGTTACATCTTTGAGGATATGTCATGCAGCAGGTCACACCTTAAGAACAAGTCCCAAGCAGTACTGCAGAGACTACCAGTTTGGGAGGCTAGAAAAACAGGCATCTATGAAAGGAGGCCCTGTAACAAAGCTAGCCCGAAATTTGGCCGCCTTCTAGAAACAACGTCCAGACTATAGTGCCTTGTGAATCTGTTGACAGTACTGCAGGTGGCAGCAGCAAACCATTTAGACAGACACTGTTTAGAAACTGGTATGCCCCCTTTCCCGAGGCGAAAGAAGCAAACAGCTGTGAGGACTTCCTGTAGTCCCTCATGCGGCAAACACAATATCCAAGAATTCTATGTACATCTAAAGTATGGAGCAATGCTTCCCCTGGATTGGCATGGCAGGTGGATGGCTTGATTCAGCATGAACTCAGACACCACCTTCGGTAAGAACTTAAGGTTAAGTACACAAAGACACCCTGCCTGAGAAAATTAAATAAGGCTGCTCACACATACGTGACTGTAGCTCAGATATCCTTTGAGCAGAAGTAACAGCAACTAAAAATACAGGTTACTCACCTGTAACAGGAGTTCTAAGAATGGTATATGTTGTTCATCCACACTTATTGGCAGGTCCCTTGCCGCTTTAAATCTTGTCGGAAGGTCTTCGAGCTGGCTCCTCCCACCCACCCGGGTGGTAAAACTCTCGGCTCCGCCCCATGACGCCAGATCTAGCCCGCTGGAAGCCAGGTTCTGCGAAGCCAGGTGGGTCGTGCAGATGAACAACATATACCATTCCTAGAACTCCTGTTACAGGTGAGTAACCTGTATTTCTAGGGACATGGATATGTTGTTCATCCACACTTATTGGCAGACTCCTAGCAGTTCTCCGGGAGGAGGGAGGCAAGGCGCACACCCCTACTTGGGTAGAAAGACTGGAGAACCGAGGCCCCGACCAGCAGCCCGGTGCGGCCCAAGGTTGATGTGGAAGGGGAACTGTAAAGCCTGCTTCCGGGCAGAAGCCTCATGATATCCTGGACCGGAGTATCCTCGAAGCAGCCACTGATGCAGTGGAAGGACGGGTAAAGATGAGCGCTTATCCCTCTGGGAGGCTCCATGCCTGCCCGCCCATAGTGGAGACCTATGCAGGGGTGACCCGCCCGCTCGTCGTTCACTTGGCTGCAAGTCTGCCAGATGCAGCTTTAGCAAAGATGATAAACAGCTGGCGAACCTCTCCCAAACTTTAGCTTTACGCTCCCTAGGTAGGTGGCGTTAAACAGATTCCTATGGAACCTGTATACGGACCTCGAGTGTGAATGGGGATAAACCCCAGCAGAGGCAATACCCCCGAAGGGAAGACTCCGCCACCGCCTTCGGAAGGACTTCGGGTGGGGTGCAGGACAACCTAGTCCCTGTGGAAGACCGGATAGGGAGATTAAAGGAGCGCCTGGAACTCTCCCCACCTTCTGGATGGCGGAGTGGCCCCAAGAAGGTGTTCTTCCATAACAGGTGGGGGAACTCACCTGTGCAAAAGGTTCGGATGGCTTGCTCATGAGCCAAGCCCATACCAGCAAGGATCCCACAGAAACGGGATACTCTCCCAAAAGGGAGGCGTGATCGAGGCCTGAAATGCCAGACCACCTTCTCACACCACCAGCTGCTTCCGGCCGTGCCGGAAGACAGGGTGACCATCAGAAGCACCTAGAGGGTCACGGTCAAGCCCTGGTTTAAGGATGGACCGCAGATGGTCCGGAATGCTCGCTTAGGGACAGGGAGGGCAAGGCCCATCCCATCATCAAAAAGGGGAACTTCTCCCAGAGGACGAGCATCTTGGCAGACTTCTTAGCAGGATGCCTCAAAAGGTCAAGGACCTCGCTGAAAGACCCTAGGCCTGGCCCCTAGCCGCACAGAGATCGGCCTACAGGTGCAGGGATTGAAGGTCCAGATGGATAACCTTCCCCTGAAAAGGAAAGACAGGACCGGGTGGACTAGAAGCCACCTCGGGAGCCTGGGGCCGAGACTGAGGAGAGCTGGATACCAGAGCTGGCAATCCAGTCTGGGGCTACCAGCATCACCCGCGCCAAGTCTCTCCTCGCCCCCATAGGTCAAGGGAAATGGGGAGAGAGCACGGAAGGCCCGGGTCCGTGGCCAAGGCATCCCCTGCAGCAGGCCCTGCTGAGGGGGCCGGCATAAAACAGTCTCGGCCTCGTATTCTCCCCGGAGGGAAGAGGGAGAAGATCCTGTGCTACCTCCGGCAGGGGAAAACCACTCATGAAGCGCAGCCTATGCCCAGCTTAGGGCAGCAGCCAGGAAATTGGGGGCTCCTGCCATCAAATGGCTGGGAACCCTCGACTTCGCAAAAACCCAATGCGGAGAACCTCCTTGCACTGAGGCAAGGGGATCGACCGAACCTGGCGGGGTAGGTAGCACATGGTCGTGGTGTTGTCCTACTTGGACTTAGACCACTAGACCCCATACAAACGGAGCGAGAGGTGCAAGCTAAGCGGACCGCCTGGTGCTCCAGCGAGCAGGAAGGACATCGGGACTCGCGAGAGGACCAGAGGCGAAGCACTCTGTATTCCCCTAAATGGGCACCCCACCCATCCGAGAAGCATCGGTCGGAGAACACCCCCGACTCAGGGCGAATCACCAGGATGTTCTCCTGCCGAGGTTGGAACGGTCCAAGGGAGCGTTCTCTTACCTCCTGGGCTGTAGTCACGAACTGGTCCAAAGGACGCAGCGTTGTGACCTCTGGCTGGCCCCTCCCACTAGGGGAAGGCCACCCTGAGGCCCAGGAGATCCTGGCAGGACATAATTACCTGGCCAACCTGACTGAGTAAGGGAGGAAGAACCTCAGCCCTGTCAGCCCGGAGCTGAGCTCGGACTCAAGAGTCTAGCTTAGTCCCGAAGAAGCCTCACCACTAAGGCACGAGTTCCCACTTGGCTCCTTTAACGGGAGAGCAGTCTGCCTTCCGGGTGGGGTTACGTCCGGATCCTTCAGTGCCGCAGAGACTGCTGAGCAAAAGAAGGGCCTGGCTAGGAACTCGTAAGGAGATCCCCTGCTAAGAAGGGGAGGAGCCTCCCAAGAAACGGACGGAACGAGGAGTAGGTACATCCTGGAGGCCCAGGAAACAGCCACACTCCACGTTCTGAGGATGGAATATCTGAAGCAGAGAGACCATCCAGGCATGCGGGAGAACGGGTGTGAGCCCCCGTCCGTTTGATGCCAGGAATACCTGGACACGAACCCAGGGTTTTTTTTTGGGTGGGGAGTGGGGGTCCACAGCCTTCCTGATCACCTCTAACTAGAGGGCCATGTGTGTCGGTACGACCGACACAGAAGCAGTGGACCCAAGATCCCCATGGGGCAACGGCTCAAAAGGAGAAACCGCTCGCAACCTTCGACAGGATCTACCCTTAAATACCTCCAGAATGAAGTGCGGAGCCGTCCCCCCATGGGGAAACCCGAGCTGGGACGACGGGGCCGGGGCAGTGCTCCTTCACCCATCACTGAGCAGGCTTGGAGGGGGAAGGAGCTGAGGGGGCTCTAGGTTTCCTGCCTCCCTGCTTCCTTTTGGAGGACGATGCTGGACTGGCAACAGGCCGCCCAGCACATGCCTGCTGGCCCTTGTGCTGGGCCAGTTGAGCCGCAGGGCTCAGGGGGCAAAGGGGCTTATGCAAAGGCTGACGGCTGCCCTTGACCCTCCGGGCGAGAGTGACAGAGTCTGGAGTGGCATCAGACTTCTCAGGCCCTTGGATATGTCCCTCCACTCCAGGGCCGAAACGGTCAGTCCCCAAGAAGGGGATGTCCGCCAACTCGTGCTGGGTTTCCAAAGAAAAGGAGGATAACCTCAGCCACGCCCTGCAGTGCATGGCCACTGCGGCCGCCACTGATCTGGCACAGAAGTCACCCAGATCCAGAGCCGTCTGGAGCTTTTTTGCCACCGCCCTACCCTGGTCCCGTACCCGCCGGACCGTGGTCTGCAGTTCGGCCAGGAGATGAGGCAGAACCTAATCCAGGGTGCTCAGAAGGGCGTGGGAACAGTGTGCCATAAGAGCCGCCGAGCTGGCCTGACGGAGGCCTAGGGAGGAGGGAGGACGCAGCGTAAACCTTGCGCCAGACGTAGTTCATCCGTTTGGACTGTCAGGGGGTCTATCCACATCCCCAACGTTTCCAAGACATTGGAAAACGTCATCTGTGACTACCCCTTCAGCCGAGGGTTGCTCCGAGAAACCTGGCAGAGAACAGACAGGGACAGGGTACCTCCGAGCCACCCTGGCCGAAGGCGCAGGGCAGGAAGTAGGCCACCGCCATAGCTCCAAGGCTGGGCCCACGATAGCCTCAGCCACTGGGAAGGCCTGCGAGGGAGAACCCCCTCGGTCCAGAATCTCCGTAAGGGGGTAAGGTGCCCGTTTGGAGACGAGCGTGAGCTGCATCCCAGTGAATTCTGAAATGAGCTGAAGCAGACCCATCAAAGACGATGGGCTGTCATCTACGGAATGTTCCTGGGAAGACCCCGGGTCCTCCCTGCTAGGAAACATAGAGCCAGCTTCAGGCTCCGAAGGGTCTGCAAAAAGCTGCCGCAGGTCCAAGGCACTCAGTCTGCCGGGGGCGGGCAGGAGTGAGGGGGAACGAGTAACCTGAAGAACAGGTCATGGCCTGGTCTGTACCCCGCCGAAGGCGGAGGGGCAGCGAGGGTCGGACGAGCAACCGGCCCTGGAGAGGGCTCCTCGACTGATTCGAACAGCTGCCGACTGAGTGGCGGCTGCTTGCTATCGGGAGAATGAATAGGGGTCGATCGATAGCCGGACAACAACTGCTGTCGCCACATAAGTTCCTCGTAACGACGACGCCAACGGCATCGAAACCGCTCCTCATCCGAGGAGGGGGACGAGGAAGAACAGCAAAGCCACTTAACTTGGTGCCCCGACCGAGAACACCGAGATCGGCGTGAGCGGCTAGACCGAGAGGATGACTGAGACCCAAATCCTTGGGGACAGAGCGGGCCTGGGAAGGAGCGGGACGCGCCCACTCCTCCCTCAGCTCGGAAGAAAGGCCCAAGCGCTGTCGACTTGAAGGGACGGACAGAACCTCAGCCTCCGCCGGGGGCCGCGGGATGGCGGCACCAGAAGACCACCCAAAAGACGGGTCGAGAGACTACAACGTCGACGGGGGTCCTGGCCAGCTGACCTGATGGGGACACCGTGAGGCCAGTGGCTGAAGCGCATCCTCGACCGAAGCAGGCGTCGGCCGGCGAGGGAGGAAACTTCCTCCCGAAGAGACCCTCCTCTTGTGCCACAGGACTTAGGCCAGCGGGCAGGGGCTCCAGGGTCCCTCTCCTTTGGAGGAGAGGGAATGGCGTAAACTCCTTGAGCGAAGCTGCATGAGTTGAACCCAAGGAGGCGGGATAAAGCGCCAGCAAGGGAAAGGGCCACCGCCTCCTCCCGGCAGGATCAAACTGCTGAGAAACAGTTGAAGCGGACACCCGCCCGGTCTGAGGAGATCTCGGAGTGGGAAAAACTACCGTATGTCGAGGCCCAGGCAGACCGCGTGGTCCTCAGAGAGCTGACGAAAGGGTAGAACAGAAATTGCAAGCCTGAGGATCGTGATCCAAGTCCAGGCAATAAATGCACGTGGAATGCGAGTCTCTCCTGGAGGAACTAACTGTGTGCCTCTGGGGCTGGAAAAGGACTGAGCCATTGCCGTAGCGAAGAAGAAAAGATCGAAGTTTCAGAAAACACACTTCCAATGATTTTGAAGACCGAAATTTTCAGGAACCAGTCGAAAACGCAGAGCGCTAAGGGGAAACCTGAGCTTCCAAGCGGTAAGGAAGATCTGGCGTCATGGGGTGGAGCCCAGAGTTTTACCACCCGGGTGGGTGGGAGGAGCCAGCTCAAAAACCTTCCAGCAAGATTTAAAGCGGCAAGGGACCTGCCAATAAGTGTGGATGAACAACATATCCATGTCCCTAGAAAGAACGCTTTCCATGACAGAAAGCACAGCTTGCAAGTCACGGTCAGCTCAAAAGGAGATGAAGTAAGTTTTTCTAACACAAAATTTATGTCCCATGCCAGGACAGGTTTACGGATGGAGACTTCAAGTGCAGGACGCCTCTCAGAAAAGTACGGGCCACATCCAACTGAGCCACTGTACGGCCCCCAATGGGCACATGGAAGGCAGATAAGGTGGACAAGTGCACTTTTAGGGGAGAGTATTTCAGTCTGGCATCAGACAGTAAGTACTCTGGAATCTGGTTCACCGGGCAGGTGAAGGGGTCCAGGTGATGGGAAGGTGCCCACAAAGCAGAGTGCTTCCATTTCATGGAATAAATTGCCCTGGTGGAGTGTTTCCTGGTGGCAACCAGGACATTAGCCACTTTGGGGGAGACTCCAAATCTGACAATGGCCATCTCTTCAGGAGCCAGGTAGGCAGGTGGAGTGACCGAATGTTCAGATGGGCAAGGGTTCCCTGTTCCTGTGACAGCGAGCCCATGCCCAGGGGAAGGGGTATCGGAGGCTCCACTGCTAACTGTTTTAACAGTGGAAACAAAATCTGATGAGGCCAAAAGGGAGCCACCAGAATCATAGTACCCTCCATCTGGAGATTGATTAGCACGCTCTGAATCAGAGAAAAGGGGGGAAGCATAAAGCAACCTCCCTTTCCAAGAGAGGGACAATGTGTCTCGCTAGAAAACTCCAGGTCCTGGATCGAGCGAGGAGGAAAGTGGCAGTTTTACATTGTGTCAGGACGCAGAAAGGTCCAACTCTGGATGCCTCCACCTGTTCTAACATGTCTTCTACATCTGAGGTTAGCAATTCCCACTCATGCATCTGGGACTGTTACCTGCTGAGCCTGTCTGCCAAGGTGTTTTGGACACCTGTAACATGGACAACCAACAGCTCTAGTTCATGGTCCATAGCCCAGTACCAAACCTCCATCACCTCCCTGCACAGGGGTAAGAGTGGGTACCCCCTGCCTGCTAATGTACTGCAACACACTGATGTCCATCTGCACTAGCAGATGACCCATGGACAAGTGGCTATTAAGGCCTGCAGGCCATACAGGACAGCTCTTATCTCCAGGAGACTGATATGGCATCTCAAACAGAGCCCATGTCCCTCAAGCCTGATAAGGACCCAGATGCATGCCCCAGCCTGTCCCAAGGCATCAGTCATAAGGATCTGATGGAGAGGGGAGGAGGAAGGAAAACCCCTTTGAGCAGATGGCTGGGTTCCACCCACCACAGGAGAACCTTCTTTCCTGGCGATGAGACCAGAACCCTCTGAAACATAGAAACAGAATTTGACAGCAGATAAGGACCGCTTGGCCCACCCAGTCTGCCCATTTCCCTACCTACTGGATAAGCTGCAGATCCTAGTTAACCAGCAGCCTACTTCTTCCTATCCCCACCCCCTAGAATTGCCTTATGACTGTCCCATGCATGCTTGAATTCCACCACTGATTTTGACTCCACAATCTCCCTCGGAGGCGTTCCATGCATCACAACCCTCTCGTGAAAAAATACTTCTTAAAATTACCTCCTGAGCCGCCCCCACCCCATCTTCAAATTGGGCCCTCTTGTTCTTGCATACCTCTTTTTTTGAAAGATGCTACCCTCTTGGACTTTGATTCCCTTGAGTACTTGAACGCTTCTATCATGCCCCCCTTTCCTCGAGGCTATACAAATTAAGCTCTTTTCATCTCTCTCTTCATGTGTCTTCCGGTGCAGACACTGCACCATTTAGTTGCCCTCCTCTGGACAGCTTCCATCCTGTCTATGTCTTTGCGGAGATTGGGTCTCCAGAACTGCACACAGTACTCCAGATGGGGTCTCACCAGCTGTCTGTACAGAGGGATAATAACTTCCTGTTTTCTACTGGTGATGCCTCTCCCTATGCATCCCAGTATCCCCCCAGCCCTCCTTGCTGCCCTCTCACATTGCTTGCCCACCTTTAGGTCATCTGATATGACTACCCCCAGGTCCCTTTCCATTTTTTTGTTGTTAGCATCTCACCCCCATTGTGTACTCTTCCCCTGGGTTTTTGTTTCCCAGGTGCATTACCTTGCACTTCTTAGCATTGAATCTAAGCTGCCATACATTTGACCATTCCTCTAACCTTGCCAAGTCCCTTCTCATCCTTTTCACCCCACCCTGTGCATCAACTCTGTTGCAGATCTTAGTGTCATCTGCAAAGAGACATACTTTCCTTCCAGTCCTTCTGCAATATCGCTTATAAAAGACACTGAAGAGGACCGGTCCTAATACTGAACCCTGCGGTACCCCACTAGTAACCTTCCTTTCTTCTGAGTGGACTCCATTTACTATTACTCTCTGTGTCCTATTCTCCAGCCAATTCATTACCCAGGCTGTCATCTTGGGACCCACTCCCAGGCTGGCTAACTTGTATATTAATCTTTTGTGTGGGACTGTGTCAAATGCCTTGCTAAAGTCTAGATAGGCCATGTCCACAGCCTCTCCTTGATCTACTACTTTGGTCACCCAGTCAAAGAAATCTATCAGATTAGTCTGGCATGACCTTCCCGCTGTGAATCCATGCTGCCTAGGGTCCTGTGCCCCTCTGGCCTCTAGATACTCGACAATTCTTTCCTTCAGAAGTGATTCCATCATTTTCCCTATCACTGAGGTTAAACTAACAGGTCTGTAGTCTCCTGCTTCTGCCTTGCTCCCACTTTTGTGAAGGGGAATCGCATCTGCCCTCCTCCAGTCCTCGGGTACCACACCATCCTCCCATGATTTGTTAAAAAGGGTCAGTGGTGTCACTAGTTCTACCCTTAGTTCTTTTAGAATTCTGGGATGAATTCCATCAGGCCCCATTGCTTTGTCCACCTTCAGTTTTAAGAGTTCTTTCAGAACCCTTTCTTCTGTAAATGGGCTGGGATCAACTTCTGTATCCAGAGTGTTTCTACTGTTTGTTTTATGCATCTCCCCCTCTTCATTTGTAAATACTGAGCAAAAATATTTGTTTAGTATCTCTGCCTTTTCAAAGTCTCCTTCTGCCCACCCTCCCTCCCTTTATTAAGCCTCACTATCTCTCCCTTGGTCTTCCTTGGCTCCCTGATGTACCTATAAAGGTTTTATCCCCCTTCTTAACTGAGTTGGCTATCTTTTCCTCGGTTTGGGCCTTTGCAGTTCTGACTGCCTGCCCAGCCTCCTTTTGCTTTAACTGATAGTTCTCTGTCCTGCTCCTTCTCCGATTCCTTGTACTTCCTGAATGCTTTCTTTTTCTCTTGAACCTTCACTGCCACTTCCTTTGAGAACCATAGTGGTTTCTTACATAGTCTTGTTTTGTTTATTTGTTTCACACAAAGGCTCGTTCCCTCTGTGATGGCAGTTTTTATTCCCCATTGTTCTTCCACCCTTCCTTCCTGCCCATTTGCTAGTACATTCCTTAGGCACTCACCCATTTTGGCAAAGTCAGCCCTCCTAAAGTCCAGTACTTTTGTCTTTATATAGCTTGACTATTGCTGTGTTTATTGTGAACCATACTCTTCGATGGTCGCTAGTTCCCAGATGGCTACCCACTTCTACATCTGTGATCCTCTATCTCCATTTGAGAGAAGCAAGTCTAATATTGCTCCCTCTTGAGTGGGCTCCAATACTAGTTGTCTAAGGTATGCCCCCTGTAGGGCATCTAGAATAACTCCACTCTTCGGAGTGGCAGCTGCAACTGCACTCCAGTTAACATCTGGCATATTCAGATCATCCATCAGCAATATCTCCCCTTTTTCTGCCTTTCTAAGTATACTTTCTATCATTTCCTTGTCCATTTCCTCCCCCTGAGAAGGGGGTCTGTATACAACCCCTGTGCGGATTGTGGTGCCATTGCCTGTCTCCAAATTTACCCACAGTGCTTCTCCTCCCTGTTTACCCTTTTGTTCTGTTGCTTTTATTCCTTCCCTTATGTAAAGAGCTACTCCTCCTCCTCTTTTACCCTCCCTGTCCCTCCTGTAGATAGTGTATCCTGGTATGTTTACGTCCCAGTCATGGTTTTGTGAGACTCCTTGCCCGACCCTAAGATGTTGGTTCTCTGATCCCACTGTACCCTGAAAGTCCACTGAGGGATGCACATGTGCAGCCGGGCCACAGGAACTGTTTAGGGACAGGAAGACGAAGCCCTGGGCCGTGTCCAGTAAAGCTTCTATGTACTGGAGACACTGGCCAAGAGTTAAGACTTGTAGAGGTTGACCGTGATCCCCAAATTGTTGAACAATTGCAGGGTATGCACCAAGGTCAAAGACAGCTGCTCCCAGGACTGAGCTCGGAGTAACCAATCATCCAGGTAGGGGAAGACTTAAAGACCTTAGCTCGAGGGCTGCTGTCACCAGCTAGGCATTTGGTGAAGACCCGTGGTGCCAAAGACAAGCCAAAGGGAAGGACCCTAAACTGGGAGTGCCCCCCCCAAAACAGGAACCCCAGGTTCCAGTGACTCTTGGGGACAGGCTCTGTGGTCTTTTTTGCAGCCATTACATGGACCTGCTCCAGCAGCAAGACCATGTGGCCTGCAGGGTAAGTTGAAGGTCATGGGGGAAGATCTGGGGGCATTTCTACAAACTCTAGAGCTTGTCCTTGTTCCATGAGCTGCAGCACCCAGTTGTCTGTTGTGATCTCCTGCCACCGGTCCAGATGGAGGGAGAAGAGACCTTCACATCCTGGGGAACCGGAGCGAGAGGGTTAGGCAAGGAGTCAGACTGAGGCCGAGCCCACAGTCAAGCCTGCTCTACCACCTCTTGAGGACTTACCGGTGGTGGAAGAGGGGGTAGGCAAAGCTGCGGCAGCTTTGCACTTGCTGGACTGCTTGGTGCCAGATGTAGGTCTATGGGTGGCATATTAAAAGGGCACCCACTGTCCACACTTCTGGTGTGTGGTAGAGAATCAGACTGCAGAGTTCTCCCTGATGCTAGTAGCAGAAAATCCTCAGCTCCACAAATGCGCATGCCACTAATACGTCTGAAATCGCAAGAAAAACATCCTCCTGATAACGCACAACTAGTGTGAAACTGGTCAAGGTTGTGTATCTGTACTGCAGGGTGGCTTATTATTGTAAATGTTGCTGTGATTTTATTTTTCACTCTATTACTTGCGGTGCCTTGCTTCTCCCTGATACTGCAGGTCACTGAGAATGTCCTGCATGACTCCTCCCAAACAGCTTGCAGCCCCTGAAGGAAGCATTCAGGATGGACTGTTGGACATCAGTAGCGAAGCCTGACACCCTCATCTAGGAGTACCTCCACAAGTAAATTCCCCACTGTGGAGGCCCTGGCAGAGGCATCTAAAGCATCACAGGCAGACAAGTGATGCCTGCTCATGTCAGCACCAGACTGGAGGACCTTGAGCAGCTCTTGCATCCGAGGACCCTGGCAGCAGACCTGCTAGTCTTCCAGAGGTCATTCTGGTACTTGAGTATATGGCTCACATAATTAAGGACCTTTATTGCTAGAGTGGAGGAGGCAAATACCCTCTTGCCCATAACGTCCAGCATCCTGGACCCCTTGTCCAGAGGGAGGTAGATGAGGTGTTGAGGTCCCTTAGAATGATCATGGGCTGCACTGAGCCACCAAATCCACCAGAGGAGGCCCCATTAAAAAGGACTTCCGGGGGAGCCTGGTACAGCTCGTCAGCCCTCCTGGACGCAGGAGGAGCAAATTAGGCCTGCAACAAGTGGCCATTATGCGTTGATCACAGGAGGGATAACAAGGAGGGAAATCTCAGAGGCCTATGTAGTGAGCCAGGTTCCGTCTCTGTGGCACTGAACCCCTTGGTGGCCTGCAGTTGCCACATCACGATGAAGAAGGGTTCATCTGGGGAACACCATGGGATGTAATTGGAGAAGTCCTCCCCCACCAAGGAGATGGTGCTAAAGGGAGTCTGGGCCCAGGTATCCTCATCTTCCTCATCCAGAAGGAGGAAGTCAGGGAGATAATCATTATCCCATGGCTCAGAGGGGGCAGGTCTTGACAATGCCTGATGCGATGGCGCTGAAGGCCTAGAAGGTCCAACCAGCAATGGGCTCGGAGGTGGAAACAACCTTTGCAAAAGGTCCAGGATGGAAAAGTAGAAAAGTCTAGACGTCTATGGTCACAGCTATCGGCACAATGCCCTGTTACAGCAACAGTTTTTTTTTTTTTTCCAGGCCTCAGCATTGAGGGGGAAGGCTGAAGCAATGACAGGATGGGGTAGGTTGAGGGACCAGCTGAGGGACCTGCATCCCCAGCATTGCAGGGACAGTCCTAGGCATTGACTGAAGCGGCCTTTTTTCAGATGCATGACTGTCATAAGCCACCAGCTAGCTGGCATTGCTTTGTGAGGTGGAGGGTGTTCAGCAAGAACAGGTGCAGAGAAGGAAACCCCAGCGATGAATGGCCAGCATTAGCAGAGCCGATGGGCCACACTGCCAAAGCTTCCCCTGTAGCAGAAAAGGTTAGGGAGGCAGTGGGAGTTGGTCAGCAGGAAAAAGGAAAGGCCTGCTGACAAACCACTGCCGGGCTGAAAAGTTCTGGCGGAAAGGGTTGCAGAGGTCGACCTGTAGGTGAGAGGGTGTGGGTGGCAGTGGGGTTGCCGGTCTGGTCGATGACCCCAAGGTGGTTGGTGCTGGGCATGGTGACCGAGAACACTCCCAGGAGGACTGGTCCTTCTCCCGGTGGTGATACTTCCAACAATTTGTCCTGGGTCATGACCGAATAAAAGCCCGAGGTTGGGGCTGGGGAAGTGGAGGAACTTCAAGCCCAAACTTTCTTCTCCAAGGTGGTGACCTATTTCAGGAGGAAAGAATTTCCCTTCTGGCAACGCCACCGGGTAGCTCGACTGAAGCCACACCAGATCTCACAGGGCTGGATGCCGTGGTCTGTGCCATGGCAGCGGACGTAGGCCTGGTGGAAGTCTATCATAGATCTTCCATCCACAGCTGCAGCAAAAGAAAAGATCAGATCCAGGCATAAACGAAAGGAAAAAGGGGGAATCACTTTAGTGAATAAAGTGGTTTAAAACTAGGGTGAGAAATAAAACGTGGAGAGTTCAAGAAAAATGGCGGTCAGCTAAAGGGACACTGCTCCATAAAGTCTGAAGTGCTATGGCTGGCAATGGGCTAAGAACTGAGGAGGGTGTTGGGTCACCTATGGCTATATAGGGGGACACAGATGTAGTGATGTTGCCATGGGCGGCCCCAGGTAGACTGCTAGCAAAACTGTTTGTGTGGTCCTGGTGCCCTTACTGCTACAGTTCCTAGGGTGACACCTGTTGCAAGATATATACTCAAAGATGATTATGGTTTTACAAAGAGCCTTCAAAGCATGCACTGCAGGTCTCTGACTCTCCCATTGCTGCTCCAATGTTCTGATGTCAGCTGTAGAGGACTCAGATTTCTAATTACAGGAAATGTCACTTGAAAGTCAACAGAATCAGCCTGATACAATCTAGTATACTGCTGTAAAAAATGTTTTGCACACAAAGTTCAAATTGTAACCAATCCCACACTTGGATGTGGGGCTCTTGGTGCAGACTGCCCGTTTAATGTGCATATGATTCAAACCTGGTTCTCAACTCTGCATTCTAGCCACTATAGGCCAACCACCAATTGCTCCGATGTACAGTACCTACTCACAGGTAAACAAAGATAATCTATATCTTGTACTGGACCAATAAGACACTATCACTACACACACACACACACACACACACACACACACACACACACGCTTTCAGGCTTAGGTAAGGCCCTTCAAGGGATGCCAGTTTCAATAAAAAAAATATTTCTCTTTTATTCAATGGATAGAGAGACACTTTCAGCAATAAACATACAAGAAAGAGCAACTGAAAGGCTTAATGGCAGGATAGCTGTTGGGTATTAGAAGTTCATCTTGGGTCATGTAATGTAGCCTATAACACAGGAGTCATGGAAATGGGGGAAGGGAAGAGATGTGAAAAGCAAGAGTAAGAGAAAATTATATAACAGATATGTGCTACACAGGCATGCTGTATAAACATACAAAGTTCATGTAAATATACAGTGTACATACATATCAAATTGTTAAGTAATTGTGCCTTATACACTTCCACAGTTCAAAGACTAAATGTGAGAAATTATGGATTATGCATCTGCACAGTGACAATACAGTTAAACATTATACTGTGTCATGAAACAGAGGCCCAAACAGAGTCATGTATGTTAGTGTCTAGAAGATTAATAAATCTGAGCTCCTATACAGAGCTTCTGTGCTGGAAATTTGGTGTTGGTCCAATAAAAGGCATCTACTTTATCCCCCCCAAAAATGTTTGAGTTACAATAAACTGTATTTTAAGGTATTTTTTTCTATATTGCCCTTTTATCATCTATTCGCCCTACTGACAATTTTTACTTTCTACTTCCTGTTACCGACTTCTCAACTTCTGTTATCACAATACAGCTCCAAGATTATACATAATATAAAAAAACCTAAATTGTTTGTCCAAATCCACAATAAGCCCTACAACTTGTTATGGTGGGTATCTATTGGGACACTACATTAATCTCATCTCTCTTACCTTATCCCCCCCTTCCCCAAAGAGTTATCTGTACAATGACCTCCCAGCCCCAACTCCTCTCACTGGCTACCTCTCACCACCAGTTCCATGAAGCAGGGCCAGAGTACCGCACAATCATGATGACTGCAAGAGTTATTTTTGTATCAGATTTTCTTTCTCTGTTCTTACCATCTTCTGGTGCTATACTACATTCAGCTACTGGGTGCCTTGTTGACTGAGCTTCCCATACAGATGGAGGATGAACCCCCTCAAAGCCCCATCACATGGTCACAGAGGCCACAAAAGTGCAACACATGCCTCCAAGCCAAGGATGCACTGCTAGATACTTCAATTCTCTGCCATCCCATTCCAAAATCCAGGGCTCATTCCTGAAAGTGTCACAGGCATGGTAGCAAGACACTGCCACTAGGCAATCCCATTAGAGATCTGTAACACTTGCCCACCCAAGCACAGGCAGTGTAGTTATATTTCTCTAATGCGCATCTTAACAGCTAATGGTAGCGGGGACTCCAATGAGGGATGACATTCCCAGGCTTTAGCATGAGTCACCTTATAGCCTGCTCTTTTATAGTTATTCAAACGTATTTAAATTTTGATGACCGGGTAGGCCCAAATGAGACAAGACGGTCCTTTTTTTCAGCGGTGACCCTGGGAATCTAAGCATTCCACAAGTATTTGCCATTGAACAATGTACTGACAGTAGTAACAGCAAGCAGGGATATTAGCAATATGATACAAAGTAGAACAGAAGATAGGGAACAGGCAATGCATTCTATGACATAACCACTTTCCCATCTCATATTTATACAGGGTACATAGACTAGAACATAAGACAGGTAACAGGTTTTTATCACCTGAAGCATTTCAGCCAGTCTCCTTGCTTTTTCCAGGCTATTATCTGTATATTTGGCATACTATTAAAGGCTTTAACAGAAGAACGCCTCCAGTGATTCACTAGTATAGGCTCAAGTTCAATGGTATAACTACACCCCTCATCTATGGCACAGGTAGAAACAAAAGATTTGCACTTCTGCCCCTACTGCTTCAGCTCTGGCTTTAGTAGATTGTACAAAGTTCCCCAGTGGGAATTAAAGCACTGAAGTGGAACAAAGCTATGAGAGGCCAGCCAGCACAGCAGTATCGCTACCGCTCATCATCCAGATGCTTCTCGCTTTCCCTTGAGCCTGGGACATCTGGTGCTTACTGGTGAAGTGGAGTTCTGGCACCAGCCTGAAGTCTCAGTTCACTGATCTTTCTGGCAGAGGTAATGTCAAGCAGGAAATAACTTAGCAAAATATAAAAACACAGCCTGGATAGATCTTTTACCAACCCTCAAAAGCTTCCAAAGTGAAACTCCATTTTCCTTTTTTTATTTTATTTAAAAGTTGCACAGGATATGTTCTATGAGCAACAAGTCTCATTTACAGAACATCCCAAGTCAATTAAAATAACAGTTAAACTGACGTACCCCAAATCAGTTAAAACAAGTGCAAATAGATCTTTCCTGCAACAATAATCATTTTAGGCCATGTTTGAAAATACCACGAGTAGGTGACATTCTAAGTGGAAAAGAGGTTGTTCCATGAGAATGGAACAGCATAGAAAATACACTTTCCCAGAGTGTGTTTGAAACTCGAAAAAAAAAAAAAAAACACAAACATTATGAGGCACATTTCTAAGGCTGTATTTGCGGCCGGGAACTATAAGCCTTTCAGGTAAGTTGGGGGTCTGGTTATTCACAGTTTTGTAAATAAGGGACCCAACGAAAGTGCATCTAGAGGAAGGCGACAACCAGTGATGCAGTAGAGTACAATGAGGCGCATTGCATTTAGACTTTAAAATTAACTGTAGTAACCGATGGTAAACAGTGTGCAAGGGAAGAAGATGTGAAGCAGAGGCATGCCGGTAAATAGTGTCGCCATTACATGGGTTGGGGAGAATGACTAGCACGATAGGTTTACAGTCCAACCTTGACAATGCCTGGCATGTTTTTGGTGACCCAGGCATTGACACAATTTAATAGTTTTGTCGATACGAGTTTTGAAGGACAAGGAAGAATCAAAAACGAGACCAAGATGGTGGCACCTTATAAATTCAGAGGTGGCCTTTTGGGAGCCATTACCTTGTTGGGTTTGACCATGCTAACACTTAAAGAGTGTTATGCAAATGTCCTAGTTAATACAGCCTCTGGTCAACTCCAGATCACTGATGCAGACATGTGATGCATCCCATCTTTAGCTCTGCAGCCCAAAATTGTAGCACCTGCAAATTTTGCTGTGCCTACATTTCCAAAAGAAATCACTTCCACCACATCTGGAGAGTAGCTAAAAGCTATAAGGGTATCGCCTCTCAAGTTCCAGCCCATGACAAACACTGACTGTATCCTGGGTGAGAACTGGACCCTGAAAAAGCAGGCTGCATGTTTATGACAAATCAACAGGAGACATACAAAGACAGCTAGACTAGCATGTGAAGCAATTATGTCTGGTAACAGAAGGCTGCCACCAAGATAACCAAGACAGTTCTGCTAATTATCTTTTGGATGATTTTCTGGGTAGGAGGAAGGAGGGAAAAAGGAACACGGATTGTCCCAGTTCTCTTATGTCCTGTGCCCTTCTGCACGAAAGTGCAGTTACTTACTGTAACAATCTTCTAGAGAAACTTCTCCATTGAGCCACACAACTGGAACTGTAAGCTGCTGGTATCTGGAGCACCCAGAACTTGACAGCTGGGGCCACCCACATCAATGCATGCAGTCACCACCTATAACACATGGGCAGCTGCAGCTGAAAGAAATTTCCAGGTGGTCCTTATGCTGATCGTTGACAGTTCCACAGATTTTGCTTGATTGGGGGAGAAGTCCCTGAAATAAATAAAGCATGCCAAGACACAAGCCTGTCTTTTTCCAGGGTGGTGGTGGTGGGGACTAAGGAAGCTTGGCATTCTCTCCAACACAAACAGCTGTACTACCTGAGAAGACTGCTAGGAAAACGAGCTTTTTTAACATATTGGCTGGGTAAGCGGGACAATTCTGACTGGACACCTTTCAGGCAAACTGCTGTGATATACTGCTACGTGTAGCTCTTCCTAATCGAAAGACCATTAAATCAACAAGAACCTCTTCAAAGTACTGGCATCCTGAAATGTAAATGCACCCCATTAATAACCCATACCTATTCAACCATGTTGCAGAGGATACTCTGCATGTCCGAGTGCCGTGTGCCATGTGCCATCTAGTGGTCTAAATATACACCCAATACACATAGGCTTACATACACTGCCACCCAGATAGGCGCAAGTTAAAGGCCGTCTACTAGCTGGCATGTGACTGTGCAAAAATCACCATCACGCCAGGGATAAGACACTCCCATCCAAGAGTGACCAAAGCCTTAGCATACAATAGTGCCAAGATCTGATAAGAACTATTGTCCAAGAGCGCAACCATGCCCAAAGGGCGCAGATACATCTCTGCTCTTCTAGGGTAAAACTGCTGAAAAAGTTGTTGCAATGACAAATACCTCCAGTGACGAAAGAAGCCTTCGCTAGAATATCAGGATGAGAAAACAGCTGGATACGCTAAAGGATATGGACAATTTACGACATTAGAACCACTGTGAAGACCCTGGGCAATGTGGCCACACTGAAAGGTAGTGTGCTTTATTCTCCTCCCCATACCTTCACTCATCCAACTCCTTCAGGTCCTTCAAGCAGATCAATACCTGCAGACCAGATTTACTACTCACTGCTTTCCCTCACAGCCCGGGCATCCCCAGGGCATGTCCATTCTTACAAACCCCAGAGTATGCCTGCTTTGGAGGCCTCCCAGCTCTCCTCAAAAAAGTGCTTCAGGTAAACAGAGATGGGAAGTGAGGCCAATGAGAATGCAGAGGGCCATCACCCGCTCGAGCAGTTTACATTTTCTCCCTTCCCTACCTTGCTCTCTGCACAAATTTCAGGAACTTCCTGTCCTGATGGGAACATTTTGACTCTGCAGAAAGTTTTTGGTCTGTAAGATTTACTGTTCTAATGCCACACTGCCATGGATCGTCACTCAAGTGAAAACTGAACTTACAAAAAAAAACTGTAACAAAGTACAACATTTGTGTGTAGTAGGATTCTAACCACAGTTCTCTACTGACTTGCTATATGGCTTGCAGAGAGATCCACTATACCAGTGACTGGCACTGCAACTAACCACAATCTGTGTGTAAAGGACCCAAAGTCACTATGTAGACGTGAGAAGGCATACAGATCATACACTGTTTCTGGCAGGGCAAGTAACTTCCTATACTCACATCCATTTAGTATGTTTCTACTAGCTTTCCTTTACCACCTTACAAGGGTGCCTACATTGCAATACGCTGGGTGGGACACACAACAGCTCATAATCAACTATGCCACCAACAGGCCACCATCACGAGCCTACAGTATTCTGCAGCGGTGTTTGTCATGCGCCCTCTCCCCCCCAGTCATCTCAGGGGGTGGGTCCACATTAATAGTACGTGTCCTCCACACCTGCTTCTGCTAAAATCATCCTGGGTACAGGGCACAAACTTGGGTCATCAGCGTGCTGAGTGGGCATCTCACTGTTCTACACAGAGTTGGCAAAGGGCAGTGTTTAACAAGGCAGTTGTCCCCTAAACAGGATCTCAGAAAATGACAGTATCCCTTATGCAGAAGTATGCGTACCATGGATCTATGATGGCTATGCAAACTTCTGAGTTGAGCCCCTTATGGATATAAGTTAGGGTCTCTATTGTTTCCTTTGCCTTCTGCATAAAAGGTTCAGGTACAGTATTGTAAGTCCAGAGTGGTGTGTAATCAATGTCCTTGTATATTTGTGTATGATGAAGTAAACTGATTAAATCTGGAATGGAGTTCCATCTAGTATTCCATCACCCTGCTTTCCAACTGAACAGTTTGTTTTGATGGCAGCCAGCCATTTTATTTGATTCTCTGCTACTGAGAATAGGCAAACTTTGAATTTGGAAATTCCCAATGCACAAGGCATAAAATAAGCAGTTTTGCATCACAATTTGTGACTCAAAACAAAAACTGTTACTCAACTGTAGGCTTCATTAGCAACAGCTACTAATCAACGTTCTAGGCTGGTGCTGTTTTTGAAAGCAGCAACACTCTCTTGACTTGGCTGCCCCAACATTTCCCTCTATCTGGTTACCCCCCCCCCCCCCAAAAAAAACTGTAATCAAAATAGCTTTTCAGTGCATCAGGAACCATAAATCTTAAAAGTTCCTGTGCCAGACATTGGAACCTCTGCCCCCTCCTACAGACTACTGCAAGCACAAAACTAAACCATTTTTTTCTTTAAGTGTCAGGACATACTTGCGCGATCCACTGTTGGGGCAAACTCCTGGTACTGCTTGACATGAAGAGTCTGTACAGCAGTTTGAAGCTGAGACCCTGCAGCTTTAACACAAGACTATGGAGCTTTAAAAAGGGCCAAAACAAAAGCCTACAGAAAGAGAGGTCTCCAAGAAAAGTAGAGAGTTAGACTACAAAGCAGCAAAAAGATTCAGATAAAGTTAAGGAAAAGGTAAGCAACAGGGAAAAGTGTCTGCACAAATGGAAGTTAAAAAATTACCAATCTGTCAGTTTTTTTTGCAATCAAAAATATTTTGATTAACCGGAATTAAATATTCTGGTTAGCAATCACTGTCACAGAAAAATATGTTGCAGGTGATAACTTTTATTGGACTAACAAAACTGATACTAGCTTTCGAGAGAATGAATGAGCCTGTGAGGTATCGCAGCAGGTGGGGCTTGATCTGTGGGTATGCACACAGTCGGACTAGGGTACAGAGGGCCCACCTGGAAAATCAGAGGGCCCAGGTTGACACACATCAATATTCCACTTCAATATGATACACTAGCTCTGTGTTTGCATCTTACATTTAAGAGTGTCCCAGATGCCCCATTTAATTAGAAAAAAAATATATAAATGCAAGTTTTCAGAGCTCAGAAGGTAACCACTTACCCAACTGAGGGGGGCCCACCTGAAAGTTTCCAGGTATCCAGGTGGGCAAGTCTGACCCTGGGTATGCACCGAGTGACACTTGGGTTGGCAGGTAGGTTGTGAGACAGCTGCCCACTAGGGGCGTGGGGTAGGCAGGTAGGAATTCCCAGGGGGAAGGTGGATTGGGGCCAGGGTGAGAAGCATAGTACATAAGAGGCGCTGCATTTAAGACTAGCTTTCAAGAGAATACTCTCCTTCAGGTCAGTGAAAACAGCTCAATAACTTGTCAATTAAAGGTTGGATGTGGATTCAAATGAGACATTGTGTAGCTTGTTCCAAGCACTACAGAGTCGATTCACATTTGTAATAAAACAGGCAGGAAGAATCCCAATGTTATTAGAGTGTGCCTGATGAAGAGACAACCCACATCAAATCTTTAACCAGGTGAAACACCACCGAGTAAAACTAGTTTACAAAGTAGACCTGGTCAACCATATGACTGCACGCAACAGTCACAGGTTATACAGTGACAGGTTAAGGACATAACCATTACACACCAGCAGGCATTGTGAAATAAGACAAAAATAAAACCAATAACATAGGCACAATAACAGAATGACATAATATAGTCTATTTACAGAGTTAGGGTACACCTGTCAAGGGTATACTCAAACTGCATTTAAGGACAGCAATATAGTAATGTTGCAATCTCAGTCTATACACTGATAAAAGGAGGGGCGCTGTGGAGCTCCATCATGGCAGCAGCTTAAAAACTGAGCTTGTTTGGCTACAGAATTAAATCATCAACAGCTACAGCAACTTATCAGAACTACCAAAATTTTATATTTACTACAACCAGAATACTTTAGTAATACAATGAGCCCAAACAAGGACCCTTAAAGGTCCTCGCAAAGCCTAGATGTCTACTTGGTGCAAACTTCTACTTCTAGTTTGGGGCGGCCTAGCACCTTTAAAGAACTGGTAGCTCCCGAGTGCCCCACATTGCAAATCCTTGCAATGTTAAAAATTCAAGCAACAGGGGATGAAACTAATAAACGTTTAGTAGCAGTGGAAACAAAACTTAGAAAATGACTGCACTATTCAAGAGAACGCAGCGGCAATCAAGGACATCAAGGTAGAGTGAGAGAGGCAGCAAGAATATAACGCTGCTTTAGTGAGGGATATACACATGGTTAAAGTAAAGCTCGAAACTCTGGAAAATCGACAGAGGCAAGCTAATACAAGAACTGTGGGCTTTCCCTCTAAATATTCCAGAGCCACAGACTTCCAAGCAGCGGTAAACAAAATGATCTTTCAAGACTTACAACCGTTATCTCCTGCTGCCAGAATATAGATCATGAAGGTTTTCACCATTCCTCAGTAGCCCAAACCACGCAGCGACTCTCCACGTCAGCTGCACACAGCAATCGCTACTCTTTCTGTGCAGGAAGCACAAATTGCTCTTCTCTATGTGGCTCGCTCCAGAGGGGAGACAAATTGGGAGGGGGGAAAACGGTCTCCTTTCCAGACCTCACCGCTCAGATAGTCCAGGAAAAAGGAGCTTCAGGTAATTACAAAGCAGCTACTTCAAAATGGTGTTCAAGCAAGGCTTAATTTCCCTGCCAGACTGACATGCCTCCAAGTCGCACATCTTTGTTGACCCTGAAGCAGCCTCACTTTTTGCAGAGAAGCTGATAGCTACCTTACATCCTACTGCTAGTTCCTCAGATGCAGGCTGAACGTTAATTCTATTGCAGTAAGGGGATAAAAACAAAAAAGGTGGACTTTGATGACTTAACCTTGTAGTTTGTTTTTGGCTTGTTATATTATAAAGACCTAGTCCTAATTTTTAGACTAAAGTCCTAATGTTGGTAAGAACAAGCTAATGTTGGTAGTTACCATATCAAAACAAAGGTTGCTTCTGCAACCAGTTAATTCTAGTGTCATGATTGCAACTCTGGTTAATACCTTTCTAAAATGCATATAATGATGATGCTGTAAATACTAAAAGTTGGTGTATGACACCTCTCAATTTGCGAGCAGATATATTTCCTGTTTTCTACCCTGACCCCACAGGGCAGGTTGCCACACTTGCATATTCCTGTGGGTACCTAAATCAACTTAATTGGGACCAGGCTATCTGGTATACATATGGTTTGCAGTTATTGTCTGCTTATGTCCTCCTCTAGCAAGTTCTACAAGGCAACTGACCACCTGGCTTCAGAGACCTGATTAAATGATGGAGGTGAGAGGATTACTGCTCTACAAGAGGACCAGTTTGGACTGTGCTCCTAATAGTGCTGGGGATTCCCACCTTACCTGGACATTAATTACAATATATCATTTCTGTACAAGTAAAGCGGAGGTTTATATACCTCATTCTTGTATTTTGTGAAACAGTATACACTATCATTATAAAACTTATAAAGAAAAGTTTAAAAAAGCAGTGAAAGCAATGAGTTGACGGTATTCTAGTGTAGAGAAAGAGGGAGAGCATAGTCAGTGGGGGTAGAGAAATGCAAGAGCAGGAGGGGGTAAGACTGAGCATATTATCTAGGGGGAGGCAGAAGGAGACTGGGAGTACAAACATATGGCTTGCTGACTAAAGAGACAGTTATTTGGAGTAGCTACTGCAGGATTTGCCAATTTTTTTTTTTTTTTTTTTTTTTAAATAGTGTTTTGAATGTTTCCATTTTGACAAGGGAAGCTTCAGAGATTTTTGTAAGGTGTTCCAAAGAGTTGGCAAAGCATGGCTAAGAGCAGAGGCTCCAAAGTGAGTCCTGTGTTTGGAGACGTCACGTAAGAGAGAACTCCTGAGAGAATAACTTCTAAGGGTGTTGGTTAGGAAAACGGAAATATTGCGGCAGCTTGCCAATTAAGGCTCTGCAAGTCCAGATTGCCATGTTTATGATCCTCCTGGTTTTCACAGACTGCCAAACTAAGAGTATAAGGAGCAATGGTGGGTCCTATAAGGAGCTCCAGTAATGAACCTTAAAGCCCTATTATACAAGGTATCAAGCTCGACCAATGCAGTACTAGGACCATGACTGTATAGTAGGTCTGCAAAATCCAACAGGGGAAGGGAAGTAGATTGCATGAGTTTTTGCCTTGCTTCCAGGGTCATGAGGTGTTTAATTCTGAACAGTCCTAGATGTTGCTTTAACTTCTTGCTCAGTTCCTCTATATTAACTGAGTAGTAGCGTTTGTGGTCCATGCAAAAACTAGGGTATTTGAATTTGTCCTCTGTTTCAATAGGCTCCCCCAAGAGGGATGTTATTTGCTGCTGGCTTCCCAATGAGGGGGGACAGGCCACATTTTGTTTAGGGCAGAAAACCATTGCTTTTGTTTTTTTAGTATTCAGCATGAGTTTAACACTCAGGAGGTTGTGCTGAAGTAAGATGAATTCTTGTTGCAGCATACTATATGCCAGCGCAGGGTGGGTTTTGCTACACAGATAATCATCAGCAGATAAGTGCACGCTTGCTTGACTGATGCCTTTGTTGATACTACTGATATTTATTGCAAAAAAGTAGCAGTCCTAATATTGAGCCTTGAGGAATGCCTCCAAGGAGTGTTTTGAATGGTGATAGGTCCCCTTGGGCCTTTACTTGCTGTTGTCTGTCTGTAAGGTAACAAGAACCAGTTGTAGGCTGTGATATCCAGGCCATCATCTTGCAATATGGAGAGTACTAGGCTGTGCTCTACTGTATCAAAAGCCTTACTTAGGTCTAGAAATAAGGCGCGTACACTGTTTGGAATCAAGGGACAAATGCCAGTCATTTGTTACGCTTACTAGTGCAGATATTGTGCTGTGATTTTTTCTGAACCCAGATTGAACTGGGTTAACTAGCTGATCAAAGTGATGCTGTAGTTCCATTTTGGTCCCAGGGTAGGCTTATGTATTGGTTCATTGTTTCTCAAAAATTAATTTTTGCCTTGCAACCAAGACAAACTATTTCCAAGATCCACTTGTCTACGGTAAACAAAAAATTCTTCTGAAAAATCACCTGTTCTACTGTCCAATTAGGTTGCATAGTTAATGCAGACACTTTCAGAACCAGGACACTTGCCAAACTTGGGTGACTGCTGGCTACTGAAGCCGTAACTGATAACCCCTCTGAATGAGCAGTTATAAAACAATGGCCTATCCTTGGAAATGGTAACCTTGGGAGTGCTGCTTATACTTGCGTGCATCATTCGAACTGAAGGATAGATCCTACATAAAGACTTATTAGGACTGGCCATGAACTCAGGATTCAGCAGTGTCATTCCCAGAGGCACTGAGCCGTCGAGACTGTTGAGAATAGGCATCCTTAATTTGCTTTACGGCACCATCACACTCGTGCTCAGAGAGAAACAGAGGTGGACTGCAGTGCTGCTACCGATTCTGCCTGCTTCTGGGAGTAGGTGGGGAAAATGGGCCCCCACCCCCATGGTGGGTTGGATGGATCCCTGGCATACCAATGCTTTCTACCTTTGGTGGACATATTGTCAGGTGCCAGCCTGATTCATTTTTGATATCACTTCAGGTCAGTCACAGCAGCAAGCCAAGGTGGCCAACCGTGTGAATGGATTCAACAAAAACCACAAGATCCCCTCTGCATGTACGCTGTAGTTACAGGAGCTTAGGACAGCACCCACTCAGTGCACATATTGAATTAAAAAAGCACACAAAGCCAGAGGCTCTGAAATGTGGTACCAGCAGTAAAAGTTTAAGACAGGCTACTGAAAAAAGTATCTGTTGGTCCCTGCAATTTCCAAAGTTCCCTCCCCCATATTAAGTCTTTCCATTTGTATTAAGTAAGGGGACCGGCACCACTAAGTGAGTGGGGGGAAAATAGCTATTCCAAGCTACCTTTTTTCAAATAGCATGTTTTCGTTTACAGATAATTGGATAGGCTCAATGAACTAAAACCTATTTTTATGGGTGACTCAGAGCAACAATGCCAACTTGTAAAATATAGATAATACAAAAATACAAATCAGAATTAATGTCACACAGAAGGCCACCTTAAGACTTTGAACTGTACTGAGCCGGCCCGCCAGCGCAGTGGTAGTGTTACTGCTTGAGACGTCGACAACCCAGGATTGGAAGCAAGCTGGAGGCCAGCCACAGGGAGGAGGATCGAGCATCCTAAGAACTGCTCTATTCCGGGGGAGGGTGGGGATATCACCAGCATGATACTGACACCTTGCGGAGGCCAGCAGTCTGACCACCAGGGCTGTATCCAACTGGGAGGTGTGACAGACATCTGGTATGTGCCCTGATCATGTCATTGCATACCACGAAGTGGGGTGGAGGGAAGGAGAAAAGGAGAACTCCCAGCCTGCAGGATGACGCTGCCTCCTCCTCGCAGGTTCTGCATCCACCTACTGGGCTCTCAGTCGCATTCATACTAAACTCTTGCCGGACAGTCCCCCAAGCAGGCTCCACCATGGGAAGTAAACAGTGAGGCACTGTGGACTGATCCAGTAAGTACTGGAGATGGCGGGGTGATGAGGCTGGAGGAAAGGCAGAAGGGGACAGGCTGGGTATGGGGGAAAAAAGCATACTAAAAGATATAAAGAACACCAGCCTTTTTCAGAATTTCATGTATGAAGCAAAAAATAATTCTATCCAGAGAATCTCATAAGAGGGCAAATCATGTTACTAGAATCAAATGAACTCAAATCACAAACATGCTCACAAGAGACATACTGCAAAAGGAACCAACTGATTATGAATTTTCCTGGCAAACAAACTGGTAAAATATTGAATTCTTGCATTTAGTGGGAGCCATTCAAGCTAGTCATAAAGACAGACAATGGTGGGTAAATGCATAAATATTCAACTGAAATTCAAAATATCAAGTACTGCAACTCATATTTCAAGAAAAACTCAAGTTTACAAACTTTTGACACTAGTGAAACAGTTTTATTTACAATTCTTCTCACTGGCAGTGCTGTCCTTAGCTATGCACACGTACTTGCATAGAAAAAGCACATCATGCTTTAGGCATTAAAGGGACTCAATCCTTTTTGTATTATATTATTTCTAGTTGAAAATCCACTTTTTAGGATTGCTTCGTTCTCTACTATTCATTGATGTGGCTGGTTAATGTATCTGCTTCTATTCTTGGTAGAAATTAATTTCATGCAAGTGGTGTTCACCCAACCTTGTTTTGTTACTAATCCTTGATCTACTCTTAGTGCATACTTCCTGAACATTATGAACACCCCCAAACAGTGCAGACCTCATGATGCAATAGTCTCCACTGCATCTCGAGTGGCTAGACTGTGCTGGGTTGCCTCTAAGCCCAGGAAAGATGCAGCAGGAGTTCATCAGGTAGTGTAAACAAACATGTTTTTGTGTGGTAATACCAATACAGTGGGCAGTCTGTTTTCACTTTTAAATAAGAATAAGCATTTGTCAATGCCAGATGTTTGTTGCTTGGAGGCTTGCAGGCAGACAGAGGAGCAGCTGTGTGGGTGGCAACAGCTCCCTAAGTAAAGAGATCACTTGAGGGGAGAGAGTCGGGGAGGGTGGGTAGCTTGAGGATGCCTGCGATCGGGTGAAGGAGCAGCTGCGTGGGTGTGTGCCCAAAATAAAGGAATCACCAAGTGGTGAGAGAGGGTAGCTTCAGGAAGCTTGCGGTTGGGGCGAAGGAGCAGTTGTGTGATGTTGCAGCACCGTGTCTTCGCTGGAAGGGGGCGCGACTGAGAAGGCAACCAAAGGACCTAAGTCCGATTGAGCGGCTTCAGTCCTTTGAAGTACATGACTGCTCAGCCCACCCAGATAGTTGTACCAGGACCACACAGTAGTAATTAGTATGAACTGCCAGGCCATTGAGAGCCCTTAGTTTTATGTACTACTGTGGGCTCAACTAGCGACCCGAAATCCCATACTGCCATAATGCATTGGCTTGCGCATGCACGCAATCAGCGTTAAAGGAATCAAATTACCAGCTGCATCAGCAATCGCTACAGAATGTAATCGATCGTAAGATGTGATTTTTAAACTGGTGCCACTTTGAGGTCTAAGAGGTTTGACAGTGTCCCTTTACTTGGTCTAGTTCTTCTGTACTTTAGGAACCTATAACAAACAAAAATTTCAGACAAGTCCTGTGAGATACAGATTGTATACACTGCAGGTGGTGGGTATAACCACATAAATTCAAACTACTGTACTGATGTCTTACTGCAACTCCTGCCAGAGGCAAACTGTACAAGAATATTGAAAATAAAACAGCAATAACTTCATTAGGCTTTAACAGAAAACATACCATATACAGTGCTCAACCAAAACAAATATATCCCATATGTAGAACAAACTCAAAGACCTGGTAGAAAACCAGGCTCTGAACTGCACACACACACAAAAAAAGGGAAAGGTAGTCCACAGAGCCCTGTGCTGCACAGACTACAGTCCCAATGCCCTTTTTGAAATGAGGAGCCCAGAACTGTACACAGTAATCCAGCCATGGCCTAACCACAGCCTTGTTAATTAGTAGGTAAGCAATAAGACATAATGGTGTGTTGGATTGTACCACCACCACAACATGTCCAGTGGTGTAATAAAGCACGAGGCTGCAGGCAAAGTGTCTTCAGTACAAATAGCAGCACACTACGAGCATAACACAGACACCAGTTTCAGATCCTCAAACACATCTATACCGAGAATAAATTTTGGCTAAAAAAAATCTATGTTCCTGTGACACAGGCCTGAAGAGGAAATAATTGACTTCAAGCTTAGATGGGTCATCAGAATCTTATTTCCTCTTTAGACTTGTCAAAGAAGCATTTTAACCAGTGGGAGAACAGCTTGCACAGTGCCTGAGGACATCTGCTGCGCTTGAACCAAGCGGTGAAATCAAACAGAAAGAGTGAAATCTTCATTTCAAGAACTAATCTTGCTAGTGAGATAATGTCACTGCATAAATAACATGCCATGGGCTGGCTAAAAATATCACATTTATTATAGTCTGCAGGGTTTGACCTCTACAGACCTTCCTGGTTTTGCCACATGAGGTTATAAAGGTGAAAACCTGCAGATAAAACATAACGATTATTTTTTAATCAGCCCATTGTATATCCCATATTTAACCACAGAGCACCAATGAAGAAAGCAGCGACTGAACCCCAGTGCATCACTTCTTGGCTTTGAAGCTTTGCCCCCGACAGCCTCACAGCCAAGAGGCAAAGTGCTGGGATTTATCTGCTTTTGTTAACTGAGTAAGTGCACTAGGCAACAAACCTGCCTATTTTCAGGCACGACCCAGGAGAGTGCAAACTTGAAAATACAGTAATGACAACAGTATGGTGCAATATCAACCATTAGGAACAATGATTACATTCAGGATAATAATAAATCAGAAGTAGTAATTACAGACATTACTACAAAAGTACAGATAATACTAACAATAGCACCAATTCAGAGTAGGATAGACCTGTAGCGTAAACACGCTTGTACAAGTCATCTAGCCAAGCTGGGGGGAAAGGAAAATGCACAAATAGACAAAGTAGTTTCCCCGGTATCCTGGCCAAATTTCCCTCATTCACTAAAAATACCACCAACAGCTTAATCTGGTTCAAAGTCAGTTGCTATTCATCTGTATCCCCCTCCCCCCAGGTCAAGCTTGAAAATAGGCAGGATTTGTCTAGTGCACTTACCCGGTCAACAAAAACTAAAAAAAAAAATATATACGTTGGACAATTACAGCTAATGACAACCATTTGTGATGACTCAGATTACATGCAGTCACAGTTGCCAAGAACCTAGGAGCAAAATAGGAAAAAGCTTGTTCACACATTTTAGTTGCGCTGGGCTGGACGAGGACCTAAGGGAGGAGTGAGATACCAGTTTAAACACAACACCCAGAGAGGCCAGACGAGGTGTTCTGGTAAGGGAGTCAACAAAACACCCTAGAGCACATGACCAGAGGGCTTTGGGAGACGACCAGTTTAAGGCAGCATAGAGTAGGCAGTGATGAGTTAGGAAGACAGCAGAGAAGTTAAATCTACAGATACTGTTTTAAGAGGTGTCCCTCTTGTGGAGACCGCCGGCATTGGCATGAGAGAGAACTGGGAGGGCATAATGGAGTCTAGGGAGAAGAATACCTTTTTCTACAGAGATCCTGGCTGCCAGGGTGAGTGGGTGGTGCACTCGACAGGCCGCACCAATTTTAGCATTGACTGAATGACATACTTCATGGACATATGCCGCAAAATCCAGAGCCAGGTCACGCGCAAGCCCGAGGTATTCGAAAGTTAAGGAGTTAGTGATTGCCGTGCCATCCTGGCAGTGGACCAGGAGCTTAGGAGACTCTGTGGGAACTTTTTAGAGGACCCAGAAAGCATGGCCTGAGTCTCTGCCAAGTGTAGGATTTGATGGTTAGCTGAAAACCAGGGTTGAAGGGACTGAAAGCCATGCAGGGTTTTAAATAATTGATTAGCAGTTTTTTTTCCTTGGGACAATGCTAACTGTACAGAAAGTATTTATATAGGTTTTCTAGAACTGTTCTATTTGTTAAACACAGTGAGGCAAGTGCTATGCATTTTTACAATGTTAGCACTTTCATGAGCAAAACGCTAATCAATTTTTGGAGTTAAATAAAACCCTGTCATGAGAAAGCTTTTGATCGATGTCTGTGATAGACTTAGAGGCATAGTAAAGCACTAGATCGTCGGCGTAGATGAGCACGCTGCTATGAGAAGGAACAGGGATGTCGTTCAGGAGGAGAGAAAAAGGTAGGGGACCAAGAATTGAACCCTGCGGAACGCCACAGGTGATAGGGACAGGGGAAGGAGAGAACCTTGTGGAAGGAGACAGCCTGACAGCAATTACCCAGGTAGCTACAAAACTAGGATAGAGTCTCACAGGCTTCTAAGGCTTGCAACCTAGTTAGTAGAAGTGGGTGATGAACCATGTTAAACGCTTTCAAGAGGTCAATGAACACAGCTCCTGTGAGTATCCCCTTATCCATGCTACCTTTGACTTCACTTGTAAACTGGGTCAGAGCAGTGGTAGTGCTGTGCCCAGCCCTAAAGCCATGATGAATAGGGGATTGAAGACTGAAATTGAGAAGGTAGTTAGAGATCTGACAATGGACAAGTTTCTCGAGCAGCTTGCTGAGCATGGGGAGAAAAGAGAGGGGCGGTAGTTGGACACGAGTTTTGAATCCCCTTTCTTAAATACAGGTAAGGTTCTAGCAGTTTTCCTAAAACAGGGGACTGAGGCAGAACAGATAGAGAGGTTGAAGAATCTTGTTAAGGGCTCAGCAAGCCAAGCAGCAAACTGCCTAAGAATCCCAGGATGGATACCATCAGGGCCTGTGCTACCACTAGCAGGAATAATTTTGAGCAACTTCAGTACTTCATGGTGCGTGACAGGTGCCAGGTCAAGAGTACAGGGAACAGGGGCATGTGGAGATGTGGCAGCCCGAGCGGTGGAGAGCAAGGAGAGGGAAGGGGTTGGAAGAGCGGAAAAGAGGGAGTTGAAGGCATTAGCAATGGTGAGTGGGTGGTTACAGTGGGCATCATTTACACACTTATCTTTCGGGTCAGAGGCTTATTTCTCAGAATTTTCTGGATTTGAGACCAGTACCATTTTGGGTGGGAGGTGGAGGAGCCAAGGGGATTCCTGTAGTATGTGTTTTTTGCCAGGCAAATCTCCTTTTTGCAGGTGTTCCATAGGGCGCTGTAGGCTTCAAAGTCAGTTAGCAGGGAGGAGGACTTCCAGATAGACTAAAGTTTATTGCTATGCTTCAGAAGATAGAGCAGTGGACGCTTGAGCCATTTGGTGACTTTCCCTTTTACCCATCTCGTGGATGTGTTCCTTCTGCAGCGAGATTAAGGTAGAGTTGAAATAGCCCGTTGCTTAATTAATATCATCTGTACAGTAGAGGGGAGACAAGTCAGCTAGGTTTAGATAATTAAAGAACATTTCCGTGTTCAGGTTAGAAAGGTTGGAAAAAGTTAAAACTTTTGAGGGGAAGGAGGAGGGGTGGTGACCCATATGCAGTAAACTGGGCAATGATCACTCACGGTTTCCCGGAGTACCCACGCAGAGTGGAAGAACTCTTTCCTGTTTGTCAAGATCCAGTCCAAGAGAGTGCTGCAGGCACCACGGCGGGAGATCCTAGTGGGATTCTGAAAATGCCGAGTGAGATTAGTCTTGCTTATTAAGGACGATAGGAGGCAGGAGCTAGGTTCGGCCCAGTCTAGGTTAAAAATCCTCTAGGCAGAGTATGTCATTTTTCCCTGTCATGGATAGCAAGTGATCCATGAACTCATCAAGCCCTAGAGTGTCTGGGAGGGGTGTGTGTGTGTGTGTGTGTGTGTGTGTGTGTGTGTGTGTGTGTGTGTGTGTGTGTATAATATATATATGTATATAAGAAAATATGGAGATTTTTTGACACCCCTGCGCAGTAGAAGGGAATGGAGAACCTCAGTTGGTGAGAGGGAGATCATGTATTATGATTACATTCAGGTGAGCCTTGTAGTAAAGTACCAGGCATCCACCTCTTTTGGCACTAGAGAGATCCGCCTGAAGCAAATTATATCCCTGGAAGGAGCACAGGGAGTTAGTAATGGAAGGCTTCAGCAATGTTTCAGATATGGCTAGGATATCAGGGTTATTAGTCGCACACCCACGCCTCAAGTTCAGGGAGGTTAGCAGAGAGACTCCTGATATTAAGTTGTGCAAAGCTGAGGCCCGATGATTGTGTCAAGCAGTGCTGAGGGCGAGACTGGGTGGAATTTGTGGGAATGGTAGGACCTGGATTGGTCTCGAAATCCCTGGCCAGGGTAAGGGATAGGGTGATTATCCATACTGAAGCAGTGACATATGCCCTAGCGGCCCAGCCAGGGGAGAGAGGAACCTCAACTAGATAGATCTAATTAATAACCCCAGCTGCTTATAGTAGAGCATAGATGGAGAAGATGGATTAAGGGTGGGGTCAGATAGAAGGTTGGAGAAGCAGAAATAGTCCATTGAGTAAACTGAGGTAGACTGAATAATCTCAGGACCAGTGAGAACTGTTAGGAAACACAACATAAAAAGTACAAGACAGTGAGGTGTATAAAGCTCTAGCATGCATGATTAGATAATTTTATGAGCAAGGGGCAGATTGGGAGGAGGGAGTTGACAGTTAGATAGACAGGAGTGAAGAGTAAAGGAAAAAAAGAGCATCTCAGTAAGAACCGAAAGCAGAAAAGGATAAGCAAGTTTCCATTGATGGATGCGACCTCTGGTGGCCAAAGGATATGATGTGCAAATGAGAAACCAGGGAGATGAACAAAATGAACACTGCTCGTGAGACGCCCCTATATAGAAGTAACATGGGCCAAGGGTGGGAGGGTATTTGGGGCGGGGAATTGCCAGTGCTGGGTCTCGCACCCTTCCAGCGTGGTGCGCGGTTTGCCGCACCTGAAGTAGTTTTGAGGGGTGGGGGAGGGCTGCTCAAATACTGCCCTCATGCCCTCTGGAGCTTGGGACCCTCAGCAGATCAAACCTACAGACAGAGAAGAGGTATGGCACTTGTATACAATCCTAAGGAACAGTGCTTGTAAATTATCATGCAAAGTGAGGTAAATATAAGTTGACAGATTGGGCACACAAGGACTTAATATTCCGTAGGAGGTCTGTCTCAGTTCAGTTTATTGTTCAACTTGAATAGAATTTAGACTCTGGCCCTGATTAAAATGAAATTCCAAACTGGAGCAGGCTATGCACAAGTACAGGAGACAAGGACAATTATTTCTCTTTTTTATTTTGAATTGCACACCAAGTGAGACTACGAGACTTGGCCAGATTAAGAGAGATGCCTAACTGTGGCATAGGTTATGCACAAGCCCACGAAGATTAATTTACTTTTTAAATGCAGCCCACAGGAGAAACAAGCACAGGTAATTAAGCCTGCCTCAGTTTAAGACCAAGCTGAAACAGCCCCATCAAGTTAAAATACAGATGCAGTTATGTTACAAATTCCAGGTTACAGACAGGATGGAGCACATCTAAACAGTCAAGCCAAGCATTATTCTGGGGGTTTAGGACGCACTGATACAATGACTATATGAGGCTACTTTGAGTTTCAAATTAAGGAACCACGTAGAGAGTGCCACGATATATTAAAGTTCATAGAGGCACCTTAAGGTACCAAGTCTAAAGTGCTTAAAATCCCTTAAAAGTACATTGCAGAATCAGCATTTAAAAACTGTCTCCACTGTTGTAATGACAGAAATGCATTCAAAATTTGAATTTAAAATGGCGTCAAATGTTGCCAGTACTGGGTCAAGCACCTTTCCAGCGTGGTGCGCAGTTCGCCGTACCTGAAGTACTTTTGGGAGGTGAGGGAAAACTGCTCCAACACTGCCCTCATGACCTCCGGAGCTTGGGACCCTCAGCGGATCCTCAAATCTGAAGTAGTTTCGGGGGTGGGGGAGGGCTGCTCCTTGCATCACTGGCGCTCCATTATGCTGTGAAATAAATGTCTCAGCATCCGAAACTGGTGCCTTTGTTTTATGCTTCTAGTGGTTTGCCATTTACTCTGTTCCCCTTCAGTTTTGGCAAGCAGCACACCAAATGACTAACAGAATGAGCAGTTCTTTGTTGTGAATGTCTTCAGCCCTGGGAAGTGTGCTTTTTGATCTTCAAGGACATCTCCCTCCATTGAGCCACATCATGGAACTGGAAGCAGTTAGCGTCAGGACCATCCAGACGTTTCTACTGGCTAGCAATACCTACATCAACACACTTAGTCGTACCTGTTTAAAGTAAGCATCCCCAGCTTGCTTGTTCTTTCCCCAGCAGTCAACCGCTCAATCCATAGCTGCTTAAGAAACGCACTCTGAGCATTTGCCAATGTTGCTACTTCAAGTTTAAATTTAAACTTTTATGCTGCTGCTGCTGCTGCTGAAAGATAAGCTGTTCCTATACAGCTGTTCTGGCAACATTAAAGAGGACAGGAAATGATTTCTCACTGGTAGCTGTTTATAATGTTCCAGTTTACAGAAATGATTTCCATAAGCCTAAATGATTCATATGTAATTGTACCTGAAAAAAAAAGTGATAAACTATTTTGCATTGTTTTGTTTTTATGGGCAACATTCTGTTGCAGTTCTTTTCACAGAACTGGTGATCTGGAGTTTTAACTATGCCACGGTTTGAGGAGAGAACTCTAAGCATGGTTCTGATAGGACAATATCTCATGCTTAGCATTCTGTACTCAAACCGTGACGTAGTAAACACTCCAAATGACTGGTTTCAGGAAAAGAACTGTTCAGAATGTTGTTCATAAAAAGAAAACAATTGAAAACAGTTTTTTCATATCAATGTTTATGAAGGTATAGTTAAATATAGCTAATATAGAGGCAAGCTCATCACTTTTACTAGGAACATTGCTAACTGCTGACAATTAGCACACACTTCCTGTCCCCTTCAAGGCTCACAAAAAAGATAATTACATTCCATGTGCATTCATTGTCTAGGCATTGCTCAGAGCATTAAAGCTTACACTGCCAGGGCTTTAACCAGGCCATCAGATGTCAGAGAGCTTTACAGCTTAATCTAAAAGATAAAAGCTATTGAGGAGAAACAGGCTGCATTGAAGGTAGCTGTGCCATCAACAACCACCTCTCTTCCCAGTTCTCAGTCAACCCACTCACCATGGTCAATGAAGACCACTGCCGAACCCACTTAAAAGAAGGATAAGTCCACAAAGTTGGGATCTGGCAAAGGCTTGCCTCCCCTGTCCGGGGAATCGCAGTCCATACCACCAGGCACTGTCCTGTCATCAACCCCTTTGGGGCCACATCAACATGCAACTCCTCTATCAAGCTATGTTGGAGCTTTTTCAATGACTTATGCCATTCACTCAATCGTTGCCACCTCCATCGATGCCATTAGAGATGCCACAGCCAACCTAGCTGACAGTTCTCTGTCCCCACTGTCATTCCAGACCCTGAATGGCCCTTTAACAGTGCACCTGTCAATGGTTTCTTTTCCGTCTCCTCACCCCCCCCCCCACTGACCCACTACCAATGGTGATAGACTATGAACTGGAATATAATCCAGAACACATGGAAAAAGAAGAAGAGATGGAAGAGTTCAAGAAGCCCTGGATGTTGTAGGATCCAGCTCTACTCAGCCTTCCTGCTCAGAAGAGATTGAAAAACATTCCCAGATCTTCACCCGAGATGCCCCCTTCCAGGCTTTCCTCAAGCTGGTTCAGGCAAAACTGAGTTTTGATGCCAAAGAGGAAGATTCCTCCAAGAAGAACCTTTAGGCATTCTTGGAGGCGACAGCCTTCCTGTCATGCCTCCTGTCCACTGGACTCTAGAGGATGTTACTTTGCCTGGTGTGGACCTGCTCAAATGCCACCTGTCCCTAGAAAGGCAAATTAAAAAATATCCTGCCCCTACTGCCAAGCCTTACTATTCCGCTCAGCCTGAGACAGACTCAGTGGTCACAATGGCTGCTCATGATTGGTCAAAAGCACCTTAACAGTGTTATCTTGCTCCTCACAAGGAGTCAAGGAAAAGGGACGCAATGGTGAAGGACATTTGCTTCTGCTTTCCTACGACAAAGCATTGATTATCAGGCATATGATCTAGTAAGAAAACTGCCTAGGGAGATTGATGGCCTGATCCAATAAGCTGTCAGATGGTCCTGGCAGGATTATGTCTCAAAAAGCTGTTAATGGCCTAGAATCCAGAAAGCATTTGTTTAGATCCACTTATGATTCCACAGAAGCTGCTACTTGTGATTTGGCTTCATTGGGGACTGGGGCTCCAGCTGGAGGGATGCAGGCCTATACTGGCACAATGGTCTTCATCTATCCAGGAGGGGAACCAGGATCCTAAGTGATGGGTTTAAATGCTACATTGGCAAGCATTTAAACTAGCCAAGGGGGAAGCACTGAAAAGGAAAAGGGGAAAACCTAGCCTCCCACAAAAAAAAAAAAAAAAAAATAATCAGGGTAGTTAGTGAGGTAAACACCAGGATAGAGCAGTCGATAGGGAGAACAGCAGGGGTAAAATGGAAAAAAAGACAAGGACAGGGATGGGGCAAAAAGAATTAAAGCTACAAAAAAAATGGAGGGTAGTGAGTACCAATGCCTATAGTCTAGGTAAAAAGCTCTCCAAAATGGTGGCCTTAATGGAACAGGGATGCCTGGATATCATGGCAGTCTCAGAAACATGGTACACAGAAAACCATGACTGGGATGTCAACTTACCAGGGTACACAATCTACAGGAGGGACTGGGAAGGAACTGGAGGAGGATTAGCTCTCTATATAAGGGAAGGGATCAAAGCAACAGAACTAAAGGGTAAACAGGGAGGAGAGGAGGCACTGTGCATCACCCTGGAAACTGGAAATGGCACCACAATCCGTAAAGGGGTTGTATACAGACCCACATCTCAGGGGGAGGAAATGATAGAAAGCATCCTTAGGATGGCAGAGAAAGGGGAAATATTGCCGATGGGTGACCTGAATATGCCAGATGTTAGCTGGAGCACCTTTGCTGCAGCCACATCCAAGAGCAGGGCCATTCTCAATGCCCTACAGTGGGCATGCCTCAGACAGCTAGTTTTGGAACCCACTCAGGAGGGAGCAATCTTAGACCTGGAACTCTCAAATGGGGACGGAGAGAGGATCTCTGATCTTGAAGTGGGTAGCCATCTGGGAACCAGCGACCACCAAACAGTGGGGTTCACGATAAACTTAGCTGTAGAGTCAAGCCATACAAAAGTGAAGGTACTGGACTTCAGGAGGGCTGATTTTGTCAAAATGGGAGAGTGCCTCAGAAAAGCACTAGCAAACAGGCAAGAAGGTGGAGTGAAGAAACAATGGGGAAACATCAAAACTGCCATCACAGAGGCAACAAGCCTTTGTGTGAAGCAAATAAATCAAAATGATTTAAACTAACACTATGGTTATCAATAGAAGTGGCGGGGAAAGTTAGGGAGACAAAGATAGCATTCAGGAAGTACAAGGAAACACAGAAGGAGCAGGACAGAGAACTGTACCAGTTAAAGCAGAAGGAAGCAGGTAAGGCAGTCAGAATAGCAAAGGCCCAAACTGAGGAAAAGGTAGCCAACTTGGTTAAGAAGGGGGATAAAACCTTTTATAGGTACATTAGGGAACACAGAAAGATTAAGGCAGGGATACTGAGGCTGACTAAAGAGAAGGTGGTTGGGCAGGGAGCGACAGTGAAAAAGCTGGGATACTGAACAAATATTTCTGCTCAGTGTTCACAATGGAAGAGCAGGGGGAGATACTTAATCCAGTCAATATAAGCACTCTGGATAAGGGGGTTGATATTAGTCATTTCACAAAAGAAAGGGTTCTGAAAGAACTCTTAAAACTGAAGGTGGATAAAGCAATGGGGCCTGATAGTTCTTTTAGAATTCTGGGGTGAATCCTAAGGTAAGAACTCGTAACACCACTGACTACCCTTTTTAATAAATCATGGGAGGATGGTGTGGTACCTGAGAACTGGAGGAGGGCAGATGTGATTCCCCTTCACTAAAGTGGGAGCAAGACAGATGTAGGAAACTACAGACCTGTCAATTTGACCTCAGTGGTAGGGAAAATGATGGAATCACTTTTGAAAGGAAAAACTGTTGAGTACCTAGAGGCCAGTGGGGCACAAGACCCAAGGCAGCATGGACTCACAGCAGGAAGATCATGTCAGACAAATCTAATTGATTTCTTTGACTGTGTAACCAATGTAGTAGACCTGGGAGGGGCTGTGGACATGGCCTACCTAGACTTTAGCAAGGCATTTGACAGTCCAGCACAAAAGATTAATCAACAAATTAGCCAGCCTGGGAGTGGGTCCCAGGGTGGTAGCCTAGGTAAAACACTGGCTGGACAACAGGACACAGAGGGTGATAGTAAATGGAGTCCACAGTGAAGGGGGTTACTAGTGGGGTACCACAGGGTTCAGTACTGGGGCCGGTCCTTTTTATGTCTTTATAAGTGACCTTGCAGAGGGACTGGAAGGAAAAGTATGTCTCTTTGCAGATGACAAAGATCTGCAACAGGGTTGATACGCAAGGTGGAGGTGGAAAGGATAAAAAGGGGCTTGTCAAGGTTGGAGGAATGGTCAAATGTATGGCAGCTTAGATTCAATGCAAAGAAGTGCAAAGTAATGCACATGGGAAACAAAAACCCAGGGGAAGAGTGCACAATGTGGGGTAAGAAAAATGGAAAGGGACCTGGGGTAGTCATAGCAGATGACAAAGGTGGGCCAGCAATGTGAGAAGGCAGTAAGGAGGGCTGGGGGGATACTGGGATGCATAGGAGAGGCATCACCAGTAGAAAACAGGAAGTTGTTGGCCCTCTGTACAGGCAGTTGGTGAGACCACATCTGGAGTACTGTGTACAGTCCTGGAGACCCCATCTCCGCAAAGACGGACAGGGTGGAGGCTATCCAGAGGAGGGCAACCAAATTGCTGCAGGGTCTGCACCAGAAGACATACGAAGAAAGACTAAAGGAGCTCAAGATGTATAGCCTCAAGGATAGGAGGGAGAGGGGGGACATGATAGAAACGTTCAAATACCACAAGGGAATCAACAAAATCCAAGAGGGTAGCATCTTTCAGGAAAAGATGTGCAAGAACAAGGAGCTGAAATCTCTGAAGATGGGGGGCAATTTCAGAGATAATGAGGAGAGTATTTCTTCACAGAGAGGGTTGTAGATGCATGGAACAGCCTTCCTGAGGAGGTCGTAGAGTCAAAAACAGTGGGGGAATTCAAGAATGCATAGGACAGACATATGGCAATTCTAGTGGCGGGTAGGAGGAAGTAGGCTATTGGTTAACTAGGATCTGCAGCTTATCCCTTAGGTAGGGAAATGGGCAGACTAGGTGGGCCAAGTGGTCCTTATCTGCCATCAGATTCTATGTTTCTCAGGTATTTGTACCGCCATTCCTGATTGTGTGTTGCAGGTTTTGCCTCTGATATCAAACAGTTGGCCCTCAACACTCCCTTCAGAGGGAAACTACTATTGGGATCCAATACAGAGAATGACTCTGGGACCTGCAGTCCTTCAAAATGACCCTGTGGTCCTTTTACCCTCTGAATCCATGCAGGCCATGGCTATTCAAGAGGTCCAGGATGAGGTTCCCAGTATCCTTCACCTTCCAAGTCCCAGGCCACAAACCTGCCTCCATGTGTCCATGCCAGGTTCACAAAAGGTCAAGGCATGGCTGGCACTCCACTGCCCCCAGTGCAGACTCCACTTCCTCTAGCCCCACTGCCTCAGGAAGTTTTGGTGGGAGGCTGCATCTCCCTCTTTTTGCAAAAGTGTAAAGAGTTTAGTATGGATGCATGGATCATGGAAGTCAGTCAGCTGGGACACACCCTAGAGCTCCTTTCTGTTCCTCCAATAGCCCCCTCCTTTGTCAAACTGATACTCCCTAGGACACCTTGCCCTCCTGCTGGAGGAGGTTCAAATCATCCTTTACAAGAAGGCTGTAGAGTATGTACCCATTTCCTAGCAAAACATCTATTATTCCTGGTACTTCCTATACCAAAATGGATGGGCGATTTAAGGCCTGCACTAGACCCTCAAGGACTGAATCTATTCATCGAATACAGAAAGTTTTGAATGGTCTTTGCAGCCCCTCCTCCCCCTTTTTAGTAAAGGGGAACTGAATGGCTGCTGTAGATACAGATGCATACCTTCATGTCAAGGTAACATGTCTTCTCTTATGTACCTGTTTTTTTTGCCCAAGGAATCTCACTATCAGTACTGTGACTTGCGCCTTTTCCGTTCACATTCTGTACCACTGGTCTTTACCAAGTGTTCAGCCACGGCAGCAGCTGTCCACCACACAGAAAGGCCTCTGTGTCTTCCTGTGCATCGCCGACAGCATCTGAAGGCCTCAGGGCAGAAGGCAATATGTTTCAGCTGTTCCATCAGTTGGGTATCATGGTCAAAGAGACAAAATCTGTCCTTATCCATTCCAATGACTACAATACACAGGGTCCCATCTTGGACATGGGGCCGAGTTGGCCATTTCTGCCCTCGGATCGTGCTACAGCACTGCTTGCCAAGGCTCACCTGGGCTCCAAGGACAGTCTCAGCCAGATGCCTGCTATGACTCCTACCTCATGGCTGCTGTCATACTGACTGTCCCTCTGGCACGTCTGCACATGAGGATCTCACAGTGGTACCTCAGGGTACAGCATTCCTATAAGCTGGAGTGTCTCATAGCAACTATTCCCCACTCTGTTCCCTGCCCTGGTGGTTGAACTGCTACAACCTGGAGACAGGGTCCCAGTTTCTCAGTCCATTCCCTCTACTGGTGATGACAAATGACTAGGGTTCAGGCAGGAGTGCTCATCTGGGCTCCTTTAGAACTCAAGGTCAATGGATCCCTCTTTATACTGTTTCGCACAGCAACATTCAGGAAATGAGGGCTGTTCTGCATGGCCTACAGCCCTTCGCTGTCCTGGGGCATCAGCTGCTGATCCATACAGACAATATTTTGGTCATATACTCATCAACTGACAGGGCGGAGTCCTCTTGAATATTCTTTGCAGAAAGGCAACGAATTTGGCACTGGGTGGAGGAACACAAATTTGTCCACTGTGTCCCTGCCCAGTACCCTCAATGCTCTAGCAGATCATCCTAGTCAGTCCCAGGTGCCCAGCCATAAGTGGGAGCTAGTAGACTCCATCGTGGATGATCTTTGTAAAATGCGGTTGCCATGACAGACCCTTGTTTTTTTTTTTCCTTCTTTTTCAATTGTTTAAACCAGGTGAGATACACTAAGCTGAACGCTTGTTTACAGGTGCAACCTGGGAGCACAGGGAAGTTAAGTGACTTGCTCAGGGTCACAGTATGCAAGTGTGGGCTGTGGGATTCAAACCCAGGTCTCCAGATTTGCAGCTCGGAGCCTTAAACCACTGCGCTATACTGCCTACTGTTTGTGTCTCAGTAAAATGCAAAACTGCTGCGTTTCTCCTTACTCGCTCCAATGCTTGATGTTTTCTGGCAAGAGACATTGTCCCTCTCCTGAAAAAGAGGTTCATGTATGCCTTTCCCCAACCCATCTAATACAGAGGGTTCTGGTCAAGTAAAGAACCAAGTCTGCCACCCCGATTCTGGTGGCCCCATACTGCCCAGATAAATTTGGTTCCCTCTGCTCCAGCAATCAGTAGAGGAACCCACTGATCCTGCTCCATCTGTGGCTAGGTCTTCTGACAGGAGCAGGGTGCTCTGGTGCATTCTGACAGGCAGTTCCTGCACCTCCACACAGTTTGAGAACATGGAGCTCTCCTGCTCCATTATTTCCAGACAATTACTGTTGTTCTACTGGTGAATAGAAAGTAGTCTATCAGGTACACCTACCTGCAAAAATGGAAACTTTACAGTTTGGTGTGCTGCTCATACCCTGGATCCATTTACGTGTCCAGTTAAACCAGTGCTGAACTATCTCCTCTTATCCCCTTAAGGACACGGTCTTCAGGTATTCCTCTATTAAGGGCCACTTGGTTGTACTGTCTGCATTTCATGCCTCCACAGACAGCAAGACTAGCCCAGCCTGAACTTTCATGTAGGTTTTCAGAGGCAGTGTGTGACTAATTTGGTCCTAGAGACCTTCACTGTGCCTACCATTGAGCCTGCTGCTACTTATGATGCGCTTCCTCTCCATCACCGTTCAAGAGAGACCCCAGGATGATCATATCTGGCTATCTCAAGGTGGCAAGGCAGTGCTACAGGCACGGTGAGCGGGGTGCACAGGGAGGGGAATCTAGTAGAAAGGTGATGTTGCCTCTGTATTGCTCACCTGCGAGACCCCACCTGGAGTACTGTGTCCAATTCTGGAGGCTGCATCTCTGCAAGGACACAGACAGGGTCGAAGTGGTCCTGAATAGAGCTACTAAAATTGTGTGGGTTGCATGAGAACCCATATTAGTAAAGGTTGTGGGAACTCACCACGTACTCCTTGGAGGAGAAGAAACTAAAAACGGAGGCATGATTGAGACCTATAAGTAACTCAGTGGTTAACAAGGTGCAGGAGGGGAGTCTTTCACAGAAGGACAGGGGGAGCACCAGAACATGGGGCACACTATGAAGCTTTGGGGGGGGGGGTTGAGAGATCTGAGGAAATGCTTCCCAGAAAGGGTGGTGGACACAGTGTGGCAGACATCTTGAACAGCCTGGCAGAAGAGGTGGTAGGGGCATAGGTATGAATACATGTCAAATGGCTATTAATAGGCAAAGACAGTGCAGAGCTTCAAACATGTGTGACAGAACGTGTATAATACAGTCAACAGTGGTAAGGGAGGAGGGAGGGACACGTACCAGTTAGAGACTAGGGTGTAGTGTTAGGGAAAGTAGTGTGGACTACATAGGTTAACCAGTCCTTTTCTGCAGACTCATTCTAAGTTTCTCTTGTAAGACATTGTTCCTACTGGCTATGCAATTTGCTAGTAACATATCGGGCTTGCAGGCTCTAGTTGCAGAACCTCCTATTTCCCCACAAGGACACAGTTGCATTATGTACTGAATCTCCTTTTCTACTGAAGTGTTTTAATTTCCAGACAGTGAGGAACGTCATTTACATATGCAGTAAGTCTGCAGGATGCTGCACCGGTACTTGGATCGTATTGAGGACTGCAGAAAATCCTCAACTGCCCGAGGCCTTTGCTCCCAGGATGGTGGACTCCCCCATTTCTAAACAAGCCCTATATCCAAATGATGTTCCCAAAGCAGCATAAGCAGGCAGCCAGCCTTCAACTCAGAACAATGTTCCCAAAGCAACAGCGCACCAAAAATAACCACAGTCTCCAAGATGTTTCATCAACTGAAATTGCTGTATTGAAAATTCACACCATGGGTCGCACTGGTGTGAATTTTCAATACAGACTGATGAGAACATCTTGAAGTCTATTGAATGACTGATCGCATACTAAGGTGTGTTCAGTTGAGCTGGCTACTTTTCTGCGCACCACCTCGATCCTGAAGCACACGATTTGTACTTTAGAACTTTTCCTATATCCAAATGGTTGGACAGCTGTACAACTTACTGGAAGCACAATAAATATATTCCTGGTCCAGTCTGTGCTCACTCCGCTAGTGGGGTGGCTATGTCAGTGTCTTGTTTCCACAATGTGTCTGCTGCAGACTTGTGTGCTGCTGCCACTTACAGTACTAGTTGCACATTTACTGAACATTATAGTTTGGACATACAGTTGTCTTGTGAACATGCTGGCCTTGTTGTTCTGCAAGGTCTCCTTACTCAAAGACCTTAGATCCTGCCTTCCTCCCTCAGTGCTTGGTACTACTTGAGAATGTTTCTATGATGTTGTTCAAGGGATAGTGATGTCTTTGAGGTAGACAGAATAGTTATTTTGTAACAGTAGACCTTTGAGAGAACTTCCTACCATTGATACACATCTCCCTCTTCTGCCTTCCACCCTTGTCAGGTGACTGGTATTTATCCTGCCTGTTCTGGCAAGCCAATTCTCCTCTGATGCCTGTTTCATATAAACATAGAAGTTGACAGCAGATAAGGACTGCAAGGCCCATCCGGTCTGCCCATTTTTTCTACCTTATGAATGTGCCATAGGCCTTTACTCTGTCAATGGCCTATTTATTCATACTCATCTGTATTGCTCTCTTATGCCCATCATGCCTGTTTGAAGCCCTGCACTGTATTCTTATCCGCCTCCTGAGGTAGGCTGTTCCATGCATCCACCACCCTTTCTGTGAAAAAGAACTTCCTCACATTATCCCTTAATTGGCCTCCCTTCAATCTCATGCTGTGTCCTCTTGTCCTGCTATTTTTCTTATATTGAAACATGTTAGACTCATCTTGTTAATGCTCTTAAGATGTTTGAATGTTTCGATTATATCACCTCTCCCTCCTTTGTTCTATGGTATACATATTGAGCTCCTTTAATATGTCCTCATATGTTTTCTGATGCAGTTCCTGCACCATTTTGGTTGCCCTTCTCTGGACTGTCTCCATTTTGTTAATGTCCTTGTGCAGGTGCAGCCTCCAGTACTGCACACAGAATTCCAGATGGGGCCTAACCAGTGTCTTGTAAAGAGGAATTATTACCACCCTGTTACGACTTGTGATACCCCTGCTAATGCACCCCAACATCCCCCTTGCCTTACCTACTGCTTTAGTGGTCTCCTTGGATGATTTCAGGTAATCTGTGATGACGATGCCAAAGTCTTACTTCCCTTGTGATTGTAAGCAACTCCCCTCCCAACCTGTAAGTGGCTTCAGGGTTTCTCTTCCCTATGTGCATGATCTTGCACTTTGTGTTAAACCCCCGTTGCCACTGTTCTGACCATTTTGCCAGTTTATCCAGATCTCTCCTCATTCTGCCCACCCCATCTGGATCATCTACTCTGTTGCAGATCTTGATGTCATCTGCAAACAGACCAACCTTACCCTCCAGTCCATCTGCAATGTCACTGATTAAGACATTGAAGAGGACTGCCCGCAAGACTGATCCGAGGTACCCCACTCATAACTATCTGTCCTGACTGTATATAGTTTACCACTCTGTTCTGCCTGCCAACCAGTTTGGCACCCAGATGACCAACTTTTGAACCACCCCGTACCTACATAGCTTATTAACCTTTTCTCCACCCATCTGCACTTCCTACAGTGCCCTATTCCATGCCCTCACAGCTGAAATGTACTTTTTATTTTACCCATTGTACAGATCCTGTCCTTGTAAACAAATTTGCCTGTAATTTTACCTGTCTGATGAACCTCATTTTGTACTGTTTAATTTACATCTCTATTGTTTTATTGTGCAAGTCATTGTTCTGCTTTGTTCTTACACCTCTTCACGCTTCCATCTGAAAACATCTGGACACATCTGGATATGAGCAATTATTTTTACCTCAGTACATCTTTCCTCTTGAGACTTAAAATACATAACTAAAATGAACCACTGCCCAGGCCAGCTTAGTGTCATACTGTAACTACACGAAAAGAGTAGCCGATGCCTCAAAGAAACTTGGAATTTTTTGCACAATTTAGCTTGCATTCCACATGTGATCTATAGAGTTCTCGTTCCATTAAGTCTTAAGAAATTTCCATAAGTGCATGATCTTTATATACCTTAAGTGTTCATCTGCCTCTGTAGCTTACTTTAAGTTATAATCACCTGTTTTGACAGCCTACTGCCATGGGAGTAAATGTGATGTTAGAGGCAGCAGTGTTCCCCATTCATTGTTTTAGTGTGGTGGGCCACCACCCTATATTTTTTTTTTTTTTTAACCACCACCCTATGTTTTTATCCATTACTGACTGATTTTTTTTTTTTTATTACAGAATCCTCCAAAATTGTCTTTTACTGACATCCTTTATTGCACTACTACCCCTGTTTTGATGCCAACACACTATATTTTACTTAAAATCCACTTATGCACATGCACAATGCATATAGGAGGTTCAGAAAAATAACTTTTGACCCGATCACCACTGCCACCGCCCTATATTTTCAGACAGTGGGGAACTCTGGGCAGTGCATTACAACCTCAGGTAGGGAAAAACAGGAAGAGATGAACACTTTAGGAGCGAGTATCCTGTTTACATACAAATTACTTCAGTATCGAATAATGAGCCAGGGAAATACAGAACAAACATGGACTAGAAACTGACTAAACAAAATACTTACGTAGTTCAAAGTTCTCCAGAAGGGCCGGCCCAGTGGTGCAGAGGCGCTGGATGCCACACCTTACGCTATGCAGATTACCAGAATTTTGGAACGACCTCTGGTCACCGTGGTGCCGGCATGGGGGGAGAGGAGGACGGAGAAGGATAGAGCACGCTGATGGGCGATTCTCTCCAGAGGGTGGGCTGGCAAGCCCCCGTGTAATTCTGCTCCGACTGGATGGCAGTCCGGTGGGTAGTGTAGGCACAGAGGGGGTGGCAAACAGTTACGGGAGGTGGAAGGGGCTGCGCTGGTGCCATGCAGTGCACAGCATGCCGCCATACGCTTACACAACCATGTGCCAGGGCCTCGGTGGTGTATGGGGAGAACAAACTGTACAAAAATACCTGTGTCCCCATTGCCAGTTGGCAGGAGGAAGGTGACAAGGACCAAACAGCTATAAGAAAAGTTCTCCTGAAGGCATCAGCTGCTTGTTAAGCAGTCTACTGGAGACCCCAGCTTCTAGATTGCTAATGAAAATTTTGAAATGCTGGGGCCCCAGCACAGATCCCGGAGGGATGCTACTAAACACCTCTTTCCTCTAAGATGTGCCCATCATTCACAACCCTCTTAACTGTTGCCTACTAAGCTACCAATCCGCCTTGTGCATGTCTGGTGGATACTGCACTGTTTGACTACACACTTATGAGCCACTGTCAGATCTTGCTTAAGATCAAACAGACCTAATATATAGCCCATCTTTTGTTCACCTCTCTTGCCATCCCCTCAAAGAAGGTTTCCCGAGTGGTTTGGCATGACTTGTGCATCATAAAGCCAGGCTGAGAGGGGAGGAGAACCCTGGTCTCATGCAAGTGATCCATTACTCACTCCTCAATAATGTATTCCAGGTCACTGCCCAGCACGGATATCAGGCTGACAGAACTACACTTGGCCGTGTTTGATCCTGCCCCGTTCTTGAAGATTGGATCAGATTGGCCACCTTCCTGTCCTCTACAGCCACACGTATACACATTACAGCACAAAGCTCCATGATCTCTCTCCCCCACTTTAGCTCCACTATGATCCTGAGGGTGTACACTGTCTGCACTTTGGGGTTTATCTGGCTTGATCTTTGTCAGGTAGTTACCACCGTGGTGGGTGGGATTTCTGAGTTGTATCACTGTTACCACTAATGCAACAGACCTGCCCAATAACCACCTCCCACACCCAGCCTAAGTGTTCATACCACATCTCAGTCATCACCCACAGCTCATGAACTGGTTCCCCCCTTTCCCTTGTTTTTAGTGGCCCAGTCCCCATTCCTCACCTTCCTCTCAATTTATGTACTGAATGACTGATATTCATAGCACTAATAGCTACCCTCATTTCCAGACCCTTTGTTTCTCTTAATTCTGTTACAGTCCCTCAATGCTGACAGTACTCCTCTCTTGCAGACAACCTGACTAGCAGGTACAGACCATCTTTTTGTGTATCAATTGTGTTGGGTACTGGATGAGCAAATGGTCAACATCTTAGCCCTTTTCTGCTCATTATAGACCACTGCAGCCACTTTATACCCCTTAATCCCCACATTTGCTCTGCACTACTAGCCTCATGCAACATCTGCTAATTTTGAACCTCTAGATCCCCCTGTTTTTTAAAATATATTTAAAAAATAATCAGTATTTTATCCTCCTTGGCCTCTCGGAACCTCATCTGAACCAGTCCTCCCAGTGCAGTCACAAACTTCTGTGTTTGCACACCTTCATGGTGTCCGATGCTACAGGACTTACCAGGGCAGACCAGTATGTACAAGGCTTGTGAGGGATCAAGCCATCACCACACTGCCACCTAAGGTTTTTCCTTCTGCCACCTAAGGCCCACGCACAAGCAATGACGTGACGTGTTTGCTCCATCTCCATGGAGATGCCGCCTGGTGTCCAGGCATGGGGTCCCCTTCCTTTCTTGAGGTTCTAAGGCAATACCACCCAGATTCCTCCAGGTGGCAGCCAATCCACAGGACATGCATCCCCCCCCCCCAGCCCAGAGGGAGACAACCTGTCCTTGGGATGCTCAATCAGTTCCCTCAGCCAGCCCCTGAACAACCCGTATCCATTCCTGAACCCAGGTCACTGGTGTGGAAGCCCATGAGGCAGCAAATGCATCAACCCACCAGAACAACATCTGCCTTTTTGAAGTTCTGGGTGCTGGTGACTGGCTCAACTAGTCTTCCCTGTCATCACAAAGATTATCAGACTGCCTACCACTGGTCCGGAATTTTCACTCTGGAGATGGTCACATCCCTACCACCAAGAAAAAGGACTAGGGTGGCTTCAAACTAGTCTTCTGTTGGACAAGCAGTTCTAGGAAGCAGTCACTGAAGATGGACAGGAATTTCAGCTAAGCCTTTCCATTATCGTTCTGAGGACAGTTCATATCCCAGAGAACCATATCCCCCAGCATCACCACTGCATCAGACTTCACTGCTCTTGTAATCCCCCCCCAAACCAGCAGAGCATCATAATGTGCTTAATGGCCAAGGGGCCAGCAACACATCTCCAGGGTTACTTGCCTCCCTTTGAAAGTGAAGGTGTAGCTGGTATAACATACTGTACAATCCATGGAGAGGTAAACTAGGAGGCAATTTACAATGTGTGTGCCATGCACAGCTCTGCTACACTTAGCACCAAGAAGATGGTCTCCATGACCTTTGGCACTAGGCAGAGACTCTAGGCTTCCTAGCCTCCCCTCCTTCCACACCCTGGCTGGGACAGTTCTTGAAGACACTTCCTCCTTCAGATACCTTGGGGTCTGGCTAGACCAACACCTCAACTTCTCTGGACATATTGACACCATCCTGAAAAGAACTGCGCCCCAAGCTTGGCACCTGTTCAGGAACCGTAGCTGTATCCCTCACAGCTAGGCAGGAAATTGTCCAAAAGATGATTATTCCCATTTTTGACTACTGTGATTTTTACAGTGCTGCTCCCAAAACCTCCAAGCCCAGATTGGACAAACTTTCACTCTGTCGCTTTGCCCTTGATGCCCCCTCTTGCACACACCACTGCCATCTCCACCATGCACCATCTCTCCCCTTTCAAACAGACACCTATCCCATTGTGCTAAGCTCACTTCTGAATGCTGGTTAGGGTCTCTCCCTAACTACCTCTCTCCCACTCATTCCCTTAGATCCACTAATTTGCACATCTTGGTAATCCCTAGGCACTCCACCCAAATTGGTCAATCTGGCTTCTTACGCTTTCCCAAAATTTGGAACTCCCTTCCCCCTCAAAATCAGACATTCCTCCTCCTACTCCCTCTGCTCTGCCGTACACAATTATCTCACTTTGAACTGCACCTGCCTTGACCCTCCCTAACTAAACATTCACTAATGCAGTCATCTATCCTTCCTGAATCTCCCCCCACCTATCAATCATTCTTCCACTCTTGTAGCTTCAGTTTTCTTCACCCCATCCCTTACAGCCACCCTCCAAAACCACCCTCTCACCTATGCACTTGTCATTCACCCCTTGCCTGACCTAACCCCATCTACTGATCCACCCTCCTTGCTCTTGTAGCTACCGTTTCTCCACCCCATTCCTTGAAATTACCCCTAGCTCCCTGCTGGTTCATCTACATCCTAAGAGGTGCCTACGGTTCCTTCCCCCCGTCATCTCCTTGCAGCCTTTCCCATCCTCTTTTCTTCCCTCCTCCACTTGCAGGGTTCCCAAAATCCTGCAGAGGTCCCAATGGCTTCCCTCCCTCCAACCCACTCTCCCTTTTCGCCCTCCCTGGCACTTTATGAATCTCCCTACTTATGCACTAACAAATATACTTCCGTGCCTCCCTGGTATCCCTACCAGTATTTCACAATTCATCTCCCTTAGTTACCCGACTTTTAGCCTTTATTTTTTTACTTGGTCCCTCCCTGTGTCACTCATGTTCTCAATCCTTGTTTATTTCCAAGTATTGCTGCCAAATTTTTTTTCAATGTATGTTTGTCAATGGTGCCTTAATTGCATTGTTTGTTTCTCCATTGTGGCCCCCCCCCAAGGTTGCACCAGGAGACTAGCAACTTGTTCAGTGTGCTTTCCTGGTGAAAGATTTCAATAAATAAAAATCCCAAATGCATTGCTATTGAAATGCAACTATGTCCAGGGCACTCACACACGGGGGGCTGAAATTACCAGGAAATACAGCACCTTAAACTGCCAATTCAGTTTTGCAGTCAAAAGCACAGTTACTTGTAAAGCACATCAACCAATACTAAAACTCCAGTGTAGTTTTCTTCTGATCCCCAACACAGCACACTGCACTGGAATAGAGTGTAAAAATGGTACTGGACCACTGGCACGGCTGGCCAGTACTGGATTAGATTAGGTCATTAAGCACTCCATTAGGACCTGTGGATTTTCAGAGTCTATCCCCGCTGCTAGTAGCTTCAAACTTAGTTTCTACTCCAGCTGGTAGCAGCTACTCTCTATATACGAGACACATTACAGTTAATACCAGATAGATTTCATTAATGAGGGCAACAGCAGTATTTTGTGACTTCAGTATATGATCTTAATATTGTCCTAAAAAGGAATAATTAGTCTCTCTCTTGCCCGTTCTGTGAATTAGAACAGATGTTTTTGTATACTTGGCTGCCCCGGGTCAATTCAAAAACCAAGTACTATTTTTTAATTTTTTATTTTATTTATTTTTATTTAGTTTTTGTTGACCGGGTAAGTGTACTAGACAAATCCTGCCTATTTTCAGGCACGACCCGGGGGAGGGGGATACAGATGAATGCCAACTGACCTTGAACTAGATTAAGCTGTTGGTGGTATTTTTAGTGAATGATGGAAATTTAGCCAGGACACCGGGGAAATTTCCCTACTCTTTTTGATAAGTGCCATAGGATCTTTAACATCCACCTGAACTACCACCAGCCCAGGCAGATGGGACCTCAGTTTAACGTCTCATCCGAAAAGACAGCACCTCAGAAGTGCTGCACTACAGTGTCAGTACAAGACAGTGATGTCATATTATCAGGAGTTAGTTTTGTTGGTGTTAACTGAATTTTATATTGATCCACAGTCATCCATACTGGGACAGTGAGACTGAATTTTAGAATGCTTTTAAAAGTTTGTATCTTATTACCCTGACATTTTCTTCACACATGCCTTTGTGTCCATCTTGCAGACATTAAAGTCAGTCCTAACAAATTAACATGTACTAACTACTATCTATGTGTGCGTAAGCCTTAGGCTTACAGAAGGGGATTTCATTGTTCTTTTCAAATATGGAAAACCAAAAGATTTTCACAGAAACATAGAAGTTGGCAGCAGATAAGGACCACAAGGCCCATCCAGTCTACCCATTTCTTTTTCTACCTTATAAATGTGCCATCGAAACTTGATTAAAACTTACTTCAAAGTGAACCATTTGGCCCTGCCTTTCCCAATATTAGTGTAAACCATAAATCACGGTATACTAGCATGCTACAGGATACCCTGCAGAGTCCTACAGTATAGAAACAATGATGGTTATAAGTGAAGAAATGCGTGTGTGTGTGTGTGTGTGTGTGTGTGTGTGAGTGACACAAAGTCCAACTTGCATCAATAAAAGAAAACTGCAGCTTTTCACTAAAAAAGCATTTTTTTCCCCCATTTCTCACGGTTTTGTAAATGTAGCCAAAGCACAATGGGCGAAAAACTTTTCACCTGCTCAGTGATTCACAATATACTGCAAAAGTACTGTGATAACTGAAGGAAACTCTGGTCCATCTTGTCTGCCTTCCCAGCACATGGCAGTGACCACACCAAATTTATTTTATGTACCAGATTCAGCCAGTTACCACCACTACTCATGCTGTACAACTCAAACTCACACAGGAACTGGTTTAATTATGCTTTGAAAAACTAAAGTGCCAGCTTCCACAACCTCACCAGGTAAGGTATTCTGCATGTTACTCACCATCTGTATGGAGCAATTTTTTTTTTTTTTTTTTTTTTTTTAATAGACAATTTTAGGGAGATATGACAACTTGCCAAGCTCCTTCCTCCCACCAGCTCAGTGGGGGGAGATACACTGTTACCACCCTTTTTCTTTAAAGTACTTGTTGAATATGCATCTTTAAGGCTTGCAGTATCAGTGGATTACCAGCTCTTCTAAAAGTCTACTGCAAGTGTCACATTCTGAAGTAGTTCAGTCAGACATTTACCTTGAACTTCTTTTTTTCCACCTATAGGTACTTTATGCTTCTCTCCCTGTAGTTCCCAGAGCCCCAGCAAACACGGCAGTGAGTGGACGAGGAGGTGCACACGCACTCCAGAAGTGGGCTCAGCCCCATCTGCCCTGCCCCTGGCTATCATCGAGCTCCCCCATAGCCTTGACTGCCATCTGCCCTTCACCGGGTGGCAGCCAAGGGCCAACCCTTCGTCCCTCCCTGGGAGAGGAGAGCCACCTCACAGCAGCTCAATCCTGCTCCTAACACCCCCCCCCCAAACAACCTGGGCTCGTTCTCGAACCTGGGTTGCCAACATTGTGTGAGGTGTGAGTCAAGCACCTCAACCCTCAGCACCACCAGGCCGGCTCTTCCCTTTTAAAAAACAAACAAACAAAAAAAAAAACACCACACTAACGGCATCGTGTCCCCTTCTCATTCTTGTGTACCCGTAAGAGCTGTAGCTGGTCTGATGGCATTATCAGTTTCATATATTTGGAAAGTATGATCATGTCCCCTCAGAGTCCTCATTTTTTCATGGATTTGCAAAGGGGCATTATGTCATCTGTCAACCTGTGTATGAAGTTGCTCTTGATGCCACGATTTGGTTTGCCTTACTAACTGCTGTGCCACAATGTTGTTCCCATTAAAGTTGTACTGATAAATACTCCCAGGACTTTCCTGCTTGGCCTCAGTAACCACTGTGCCATTTACGTAGATTTTTAATTCATGTCCTTTCCGAAATACACTAACTTGCATTTCCCAGTAACACATTAGTTTACATTTTAACTTGATATAATCAATCATGGCCCTATTTTTTCTTATCCTGCCACCAGTTTGTAACACACCCTGTGCCAGCTGTACCAAGGTTCTCAAACTAGTCTCCTGTGTGGCACAGTACCAAATGCTATACTACAGTTCAGGGATGCAACATCCACAGCTTTCCCAAATCTAGATCCTTGGAAACATTTTCACGGAGCAACAATATTAATTTGGCAGGATTTCCTTTTACAGAATTTGTACTGGGCCACCAATTAGAGTGGTTTTCTTGTAAGTGTTCAACAATTCTGTTAATTGTCTCTAGCAGCTTTGTAGATACAGCCATCAATCTGACATGCCTAGATCCCTGGTTCTGCAACACAGCAAGATTTTGCATAATAGTAATATGTGGGCCACTCTCCAGACAACAGACACACAGCACATAACTGAATGGTATGGCTAGCTTTACTCCTCCAGGAGTTGCAGGTTTGTCCTTCTGATCCCCTGGAATAATATTTTACTGTCTGTTAGAACTGCATCCCTCAAATGCAGATGCAAAATGCCAATTTTACCCTCATTCTGCCCTCCATTTATCAGTCAGAATTTGGTCACCATTTTTCCACTGACCAGCAGTTTTGTGTTTTCATTTGCTGGGGTTTGGCCTCACGTACCATGTTGTTCCACTACCACTGTTTTTACCCTGCTGGCTTTGCCCTTGCTCTCTAAGTGGTCTCTGCAGTTCTAGGTGCCTCTGCTGTGAGAGACAGTAGGTACATTTGCATTTCCTTCTGCCTACCCCCAGCAGGAGTGCACGCCATCTGTCGCATGATAGGCCCAGATCCATTTATGTGGGTTGATACTGTATATGCTGTAATGTATTTAAGAATTAAGACACTGTCCTTTTGACAGGTAACAACAAAGCAACATTTCTATAAAAGCTAGTGTGTACCTACTCTGTCTCAAGATAAGGGAGACTGGTATACAGCCCAGGAAGGCATAAAATATCCCACTGTGACTTTCCGTGACAGGGAAAGGTAATGTAGTGGCCTAGGGATCAGGGTCAAGCCAAATGCATGGACCAGATGTCACTGGGGTTGACATGGAACCACAGTGACATCTACAAGGAAAGGTACACTGCTGCACCCCATCATACAGTGGGTGGGGCTTGAAAATGACCATCAAGTATATAATCAGACATTATGTACTCCGAGCAGTTGAATAGTGTTTCAGTTGGAAGGCAGATACATATGTCCAGCTGGCATATACTCGTAGCCCAGAAGTATATGTGTAGGCCTGCAAAAATCTCTAAAGCCATACCAGTGTGTGTGGAAAGTTTGACTTGTCTCATTCTGAACAGAAAATTCTGATTGTAAGTCAGAATTTTGGAAACCAAGAGTTTTCACCAAGGACAGCACCTGAAGTTCTCTTAAAAAGGACATTTATCTATCTAGCTTTTGTTAACCAGGTAAGTACACTAGACAAAACATATGTCTATTTTCAGGTACGATCCAGGAGACAAAAGGAATTTCAAGATCATACAGAGTACAACTTAACGCAAGTAAAGCAGATACACTGAAGTCAGGAGAAGAAACATTCAGAGGAACAGACTTGGGATACAACCTTGCTACAAGATTACTGCTTAAGGACTCATCTCTACAAGGACATTTAAAACCTTGCCTGAACTCTAACATCAAAACAAGGAATAGATTTAGAACAACAATTTCTAGTGTTTTCTGTAAACCGTCCAGTTTTACTTTTGTTACTGTCTGCATTTCAAAGTTCTTCCAAACTGTAGAATTTTCTGTATTGTTTTTATTTTAAGTAAACTTTTATGATTTTCTTATCAACTCTGCTTGGGGTCTGGTTGTATAATTTAACATTTTAAACAGAAGGGTTTTGAAAAGACAGTGCCTGAAAGAATATGTTTGGCTATCATATAAAACTACTTAGGCAAGACATAGCCAGTGGCCATGGTGGGATTCAAATACTGAAAGTAGTGCAGAGTCAAGGGATCTCAAAACTACAGAATCCACCCTCCCACTAAGAAAAGAAAGGCTGGTAAGTGTTCTGGAAACCCTTACTCCCGCTCGTGAGTTTTTAAAAAGGGGGATCCTCTCTGCAAACAGGAAGTCCTGCTTGGCTGCCTGAGGTTTGGGGGCCAAGGGCTCATGACACCATCTACATACAGTAGTCTAGAAGCACTCACCAGTTCAAACATCTGTATACTTAACCCAATCCATCCCCTACTGTGCTATAAGCTAAATATGTATATGTGCACACTTCTCTTTATAGCAAGCTCCATGCCCCTACTCAGGTGGTCCTGTGCTGGACCTCTTTAGTGACCTTTGCATACTGGGGAGCCCAGAACTTAACAGCACTCCAGGTGAGGGTCAAGTTAACAAATTAGTCAAACACCCACACAAAAAACAGCCAAAGAAAAAAATGATACAAGACACTTAACATTTTATTATTCCAAGAACTGTACAAGAAAGTGAAGACTGTCCCATGCAGTGGGTGGTGGTTTTCCATGATGGTAACAGACTCATGACTACGAGAGACGTCTAGAATTTGAACCAGGCACTGCCTGGTTTCAGAGATAGTGAGGTTTAACTATCATACCGTTGAACTTTAAAAAATGGGTTGGGAATTACTTGCATCCTGACTGGCTGAGAGGCTTCACAAAGCATCCTATGACTGGCTGAGAGGGTTTGCAATGCAGGTGACAACCAACAAACTAGGCAGTATTGCTAACAATCTGGACACAGTGCACTCCCATAACCATGCCTCCCACAAATGGGGGGGGGGGGGAGACAATCTGTGATAGCCAAGTTGGTATGGTAAAATATGCCAACCCTTAAACTTGAAAGACAAGTTTTTTAACCTCCACTCCCATCCACATTATAGTAAAAATATTTAAACCTGTCCTCCAATCTTATGTTTTTTTATTTACTTTATGCAACTTGGGCCTGTTCATCTCCAAATAATTTTCCTTTTTCCTCCCTCTCTTTGCTGTCCCTCACTCCTGAATGCAACTGCTGGTTGAGTGATGAGCTGCGAATGAGCCTGATGGGTTTGATTCCTAGAACCTCCACTTGCATACTGTGCAACTCTGAGCAAGTCTCAACCTCCCTAGTGCTCTTGGGGTCACCCCTGAAAACTGGCACTTTGCCTAGTGGGCCTTACCCAGTTACCAAAGAATTTATTTAAAAAAATCTAATTGTTTGCTGGGAGAGAGAGAAGGCTAGTTTGGGATTAGCCAGCAATTTTATAAAACTGTCTTCTTTCAGACTAGAATAGAAGCCAGGCCCCAATCCAAAACAAATCTCACAAGCACCCACTAGCACATCCATCTACATCAGCTCCCAGTGGTGATCAACACTTAAAAGTTCTACCTATTACATAAACTTTTTAAATATAATCTACTTCAAATCTTTTGGATTTTGTTTACAAAATCTCTTCATTACATATTTTATGACTGCAATAAAAGAGGCACTCCAAGATGTTGGTGGTCATTGGTTAATGCACCTGCAGGTGCTGGAAGCACTTGGCACAAGCAACTAGTGTCTTGCTAAGCACCACCGTGTGCACTAACCCATGTCATCCAATGCCCCGTTGCATCTTTTGACAGCTTATACAAAGTCACTACACATTTGCACACTGAATAGTTCCTAGCATTTTCTCATGATTCTTATCCATGTTCAATGGGTACCTGCATAATTTACTACATAATGACTTAAAAGGGACAGCACAGAGGGAGAAGGAGATGTTCAGAAGGCGAGTGAGGAGAGAATGGCAGGTGCTGAGAGGCAGTGGAGGTTGGGCTTCAGCTAATCTGGGCTGGACTTAGCAGGGTTAAGCGAGTAATGGCAAGCAAAGTTTCCCAGAGAGTTATGGGAGAAAGTGAAAGCTCTTAGCTGACTAGGGCAGAGGTGATATGAGGCGGATGGGGGATGGGTGGGGAGGGCACAGGTGGTAGAGAGCTCACTGAAATGAGCAGCAACAGAGGGTGGGTCAGGCACTGCTGAACCATCCACCAGGAGGACTGGGGCAGTGGTCAGGGTCGTAGGGTCAAGGAGGGAGTGAATGAACTGCCACAATTAAGCTGTGGGAGTTATTCTGGGAGGTTTGATTTGAAGTAGCAAGCCTTTGCGACATGGACTGCCTTTGTCCAAGAATTTGAGTAACCTATAGGAGAATAGGCCTGACTGGGAGCAAGATGATCTTAAACTGGCCCAAACTTTGTCTCTGGACTTACACTGGTAGATAATTTAAAGTATAATCTGGAAGTGGTGACAGCTTTTTACTCTGGATTGTTTTGTTTGTTAGGGGGTGGTGCCTGTCCCAGACCGTACGTTTGGCGTGGAAAAGGTAAAGGGCCACTTCAATATTGGAGGCAGAGTAGATGAGGAACCAACTGGCTAAAAAGACGGCACTAATGTACAGTGACTGAAGGGACCTAGACCAAATATACTTCAGGCAGAAGGTCATGCAATGGTAGCTGAAGATATTCGGAGGGGTAACAAAGCTGCACTGATAGGATGGGAGTGAGAGGACGACACCCAGTCCTGATGTGTGTAGTTGGGGGAGTGGCCTATTTAGCTGGGTGGGATAGATAATTTGTTGGGCAAGTGAATTTATTGAAGTTCAAAGGTATATTCAATTTGAGTAATTCGGCTGCATGATGTCACTAATATCAGTGAGAGGGCTTTTAGGTCTTGGCATAAGCATTCAGACTTACACAAGCCCGGGCTCCATTCCCATTGTGAAACTCTTTTCTTTCTCACTGCAATTTATGTACTATTGAGAGAAATGGTCATTGCTAATGTTAGTGACAGAGGTTCTGCAAGATCTTACGTTCTTTACTGCTGATAGCTGGAACTTTTAGCCAAGTGGTTCAGGTCTGAAAGCAGCTTGGGAATTTACTTCAGACTTGTTCATTAAGAATATCCAATGCAGCTGTGCAAGGGGGGAGGGTTTGCACTCACTGCTGCATGTCCTTTGCCACAGCAGGCATCTCCCATCAAGGAACCTGGGTACGGTGGCACAGCTACCAGACAGTAGTGCGTAGGGAGCCTGGGATCAATCCCGTGTCTAGAATATTTTTTGCAGTGTTATCAACCCTGCCACTGGTATCTCCCCCCCCCCCCCGCTTGACCCAGCTTTCAACCTCCTCCACTTACGACACCAGGTTGCCAGCTAACCCCACCACCACCAAAAGGATGAGACAATGGGGTTCCCACTCCTGGTACTGCCAAATACTCATGAAATTCTTTTTTTGCTTTTTTTTGTTTAACTAAAATCATCAGGCCTTTCCTGTGCTTTCATCCTACCATCAGTAAACAGAAAGTACTATGAAGTTTGCTTTATTTTTCTCTGATTCACATTGTTGTTGCTGGTATACCTTCTTCTGCATTATTACAAGGTGTGCCTACAGGTGTGGGGAAACGGATTACTGCTGTAATCTTCTGATTCAAATTGTCTTTTGCAAGGTATCTTCTGTTACTGCTTTGTATTTCTCTGTAGCAAAGTGTTTCTTACAGGGTATATCTTCTCTGAAATTACAGGTGGTGCTTTACAGGTTTTACAGTTTTATCCAACATTAGGATAAGCTTTCAGGGTTACTGCATTTGTTTACAGATCGTTTCTGCTCTTACCTCCTTGTTCTTTCATCTGTGGTTCTTTTTCGGCAGGGGAAGGGCCCAGCCACCCACCCCCATCCCAACCACACTACACTCCTTTTATAGGGTACCACAGTTGTGACATTTCCTGTAGCAAAGCAGGAAGAGGCAGATTAGTGGGGCATCCAAAGATGAGCTCATTTTTAGGGGCATTAGTAATTTAACTTGTTATAAAAAGTCATATGAAAAACAAAATCACACCATTACTTGCATTTTCTTCCTTCTAATTACTCTGACCAGGTTATAAACCCAGCAACTTACCTGGAATGGATATCAATAACTGCAGGTACTGTGGAACACTTTTCAAAAGGACAGTCTTACAGGATTTAGGACACTGTCCTACATGCAGGGCCATTGGAGATCTTAGGGCTCAGCTCCGGGCAGCATGGGCAGAGATTGTGCACCTCAAATTTCATGTTCAAGAAGAAATACATTATAAGAACCATGCGGCATTTCCCCAACATACAACAGAAGAACTTCAACCACAGAGGGTTGTTGGTCCAGGTGGTTAGAAAGGGCAAATCGGGTGCCCCATCACTCTGTGCTCTCCAACATATTACCTCCAAAAAACACAAACACTACAAACAGGTATCTGCCTCTATCTCTGAAATCAAACAAAGGGGCAGAGGACACTGCAGAGCAGGACACTGCAGCAAAGGAGCTAGCACAACAAAACTCACCCAAATCAGGAAACAAAACAAAAAAGACAAAAACAAAATCCAAAAAAATTCTGATCATAGGAGACTCCATGATTCGGAGAGTTAATACCCATCTCCAGCCAAGGGTAATAGTCAGATGTCTCCCAGGTACATCAGCGCGGAGAGACACTGACTGCATTGCTAAAACTGTTCACAAAGCAGGAGAAAACACCAACGTCCTGGTACACACAGAGACTAATGATCTCGCCAGACGGTCATTTGTGGAGACCAAGGAACACCTGACCAGGCTGGGTGACAAAATATCGTCCATTTCATCCAGCATCATCTTCTCAGAGATCCTGCCAGTCTGGGAGAGGGGGGCAGATGGATAGAAGGTCAGAGAAGAGGAGATAGGTGAGCTAAACATGTGGCTCAAGGGCTGGTGCCAGGAAAAAGGACAGATTTGTAGGGAACCGGCAACAACTCTGGGAAAAGTTCTTTTTATTTTATAGACTGCATCTGACCAAGGAGGGAGTCAGTGCATTGGGGCAGAAGTTTGACATCTTTGCAGAATATTTAAACTAGCAAATGGGGAGAGGGGTGCAGCACCCCATACGTCAAATGGGAAGAACACTCCTCCCCCTCAGCTAGTGGTCAAACAGGGATTCAGCATGTCTGCAGTTCATTTGCATCACCAGGTAAGAAAAAAAGGTCCATCTCCCCATACGACGCACAGGGGAAATGCCAACCCTCACCCAAGAACTAACGCACCGAAATCTGGCCAATGGAAAATCATGTACACAAATGCTCAGCGCCTGGGAAATAAGATCCCTGACCTGCAGGCAATAATGTCAGAGGCTAAACTAGACATAGCAGCAATTAGTGAGATGTGGTTTACCAGTAACCACACTTTGGAGACTTCAGTACCTGGCTATGTACTGTTCAGAAGAGAGGTACAAAAGGGGGGGGTGGAGTGGCCCTGTATGTCAAATGAAAATATCTAAGCTACAGAAATTCAGAATACACATAAAGAGCAAGAACAACTGTGGGTCTCCCTGGAAACAGGAAATAGGACAGCCATAAGAACTGGGGTTGTCTACAGGCCCCCAGTCCAGGTGGAAGACAGACACATTACTGTTAGAAGATATACAAAACATGACAGCTAAAGGGGAGGTTCTGATCATGGGAGACTTCAACATGCCGGATACAGATTAGTCAATACCAGCAGGAACATCTGCCAGAACTAGACATGGTGGATTCCCTGAAGGGGAAGGGCCTCAAACAACTGGTACAACAACCCACAAGAGACAGAGCTATCCTAGATCTAGTACTGACCAACAGGGAAGGGATCACAGATCTCCAGATAGGTCACCTGAGGGCCAGTGACCATCACATGGTATGGTTCAATTTGGCCACTACATCTAAATCATCCCATTCCAAGGCAAAAATATGGGACTTCAGAGGAGCCGACTTTGATAAGATGGCCAACAGAGTTAAGCTAGCCCTGGGAAAAAGAAACAGGTGAGGGGGTACAGGCAAAGTGGGCAAGCATTAAGGATGCAATACTTGAAGCAACATCCTATTGTGTTAGACAGAAAAGGAAGTGCAAAAGAAGGAAACCACTTTGGTTCTCAAATACAGTAGCAGAAAAGGTCAGAGCCAAAAGGATGTCCTTCAGGAAATAAGGGAACACAGCAGGATGAAGATAGGGAGGCATACCAAACTTCCCTAAGGGAAGCAGGGAAGGCAGTAAGGCAGGCAAAGTCCCAAACTGAGGAAACATTAGCACGAACAGTAAAGGGTGACAAGACTTTCTATAGATACATTAGTGAAAGGAGAAAGTCCAGAGGGGGTATTGCTAAGCTCAAAGGAGAAAATGGGGCATGTGAGGAGGAGGAGGACCCTGTAAAAGCATCTATCCTAAATTGATGCTTTTGCTCAGTAGTTACCGAAGAGAAGGTAGGGCAGGGCCCACAGCTCAGCACCATGGACACAAGGGGAGGGAGGTGAGCACTACTCCCTTCACAAAAGAAAGGGTCCTACAAGAGCTCACTAAGCTCAGGGTGGACAAGGCAATGGGACCTGCTGGTATACATCCCAGGGCACTTAAGGAGCTAAAGGTGGAACTAGCACAGCGATTAGCAGAACTGTTTAGTGATTCTGAGCACAGGAGAGGTCCCAGAAGACTGGAGAAGGGCTCACGCGATCCCGCTCCACATGAGTGGTAGCAGGATGGAGGCAGGGAACTACAGACCAGTCAGAGTCAGTCTTACCTCAGTAGTGGGCAAGATTATGGAGGCACTCCTTAGGGAAAGGATAGTGCAACACCTGGACTCCACAGGGGTACATGATCCAAGACAGCATGGGTTTACAACAGGAAGGTTCTGTCAAACTAATCTCAGATTTCTTTGACTGGGTAACCAGAGTGGTGGACCAAGAGGGAACAGTTGATGTTGCCTACCTTGACTTCAGTAAAGCTTTCAACACTGTTCCACATAGAAGATTGATAAATAAGCTGGGTAGGCTCGGGGTGGGTCAGAAGTTGGTCAACTGGGTGGCAAACTGGTTGATGGGCAGAAAACAGAGTGGTGGTAAATGGTATACAGTCAGAAGAGATGCAAGTCACAAGTGGGGTACCTCAGGGATCAGTCCTGGGGCCAGTCCTCTTCAATATCTTCATTAGTGACATTGCAGATTGACTAGAGGGTAAGGCTTGTCCGTTTGCAGATAACACCAAGATCTACAACAGAGTAGATGATCCAGATGGGGTGAGCAGAATGAGAAGAGATCTGGATAAACTAGCAAAATGGTCAGAAGAGTGGCAACTGGGATTTAATGCAAAGAAGTGCAAGATCATGCACATACGGAAGAGAAACCCTGAAGCCACCTATAGGCTGGGTGGGGAGTTGTTGGCAGTCACGAAAGAAGAGAGACTTGGGCATCATCATCACCGATTACCTGAAATCATCCAAACAGACCACTAAAGCAGTAGGTAAGGCTAGGGGGATGTTAGGGTGCATTAGTAGGGGTATCACAAGTCATAAGAGGGAGGTAATAATCCCTCTTTACAAGACACTGGTTAGGCCCCATCTGGAGTACTGCATGCAGTACTGGAGGCCACACCTTCACAAGGACATTAACCAAATTGAGGCAGTCCAGAGAAGGGCAACCAAAATGGTGCAGGGACTGCATCAGAAGACATACGAGGACAGATTAATGGAGCTCGACATGTATACCCTTGAGCAAAGGAAGGAGAGAAGTGATATGATAGAGACATTTAAACACCTTAAAAGCATTAACAAGGTGAAAGACTAACATGTTTAAATATAAGAAAACTAGCAGGACAAGAGGACACAGCATGAGATTAGAGGAAGGCAGATTAAGGGGGAATGTGAGGAAATTCTTTGTCACACAAAGGGTGGTGGGCGCATGGAACGGTCTACCTCAGGAAGTGGTGGCTATGCACACAGTGCAGGACTTCAAACAGACATGGGATAGGCATAAGGGAGCAATACAGATGAGTATGACTAGACAGGCCACTGACTGAGCAAAGGCCGATGGCACATTTATAAGGTAGAGAAAGAAATGGGCACACTGGATGGGCCTTGCGGTCCTCATCTGCCATCAACTTCTAGGTTTCTAAGTTTTTTGTTGTTACTTTTATTGGTCTAAAGAATGTTTCAGGTAATACTTACCTATGAAATTACACTGACTGCCATGAAAATTAAACTTAGGGTCTTCGAAAGTGAGACCCTGAACAGATTTATTGTGTAAATTGTGCAACAAGTTCTGCAAGAAGTGCAGCCCCTGTGAACCCCATGGGTCTTCCAGTCAAAAAAAAAAAAAAAAGCCACCCACATGGAAGCCTGCAGTCTGTGCAAAGGACTTCTCCTACTGGCCTGCAGGAATACAAACAGAAAATCCAGTATCCACCAGCATGACAGGCCTCTCTCCAGGTGTTCTGCACAAGTTCAAATACACACCCATTTCCCACCGATATAGCAGGCCTCTCCTGGTGTTCTGCAGGAGCAGGAACAGCAAACTCTGCATCTGCCAGCATGGCAGGCCCATTCTGGTGTTCTGCACAAGCAGAAATGGAAATCCTGACATCCCCCAGCATGGGGGGGCCACCCCTACTGTCCTGCACAGGAGTGGGAATGGAAGACCTGGCATCTCCTGGCGGTCCCAAGCAGTGGTTGGGATTAATGAGTGGCACACAGAGATGGCTCTAGAACTTGCCCTCACTTGAGGCAAAAAAAAAAAAAAAAAAAAAAGCAGTTGCTAGGACACCCCTTGCCCGTATCCTTGACTCCAGATGATCTCAAGACCAACACCACCACATAGGCAGGCACTGCATATTTCAGAGTGACGAATTAAGGAACAACCATGAAGATTCTCCAGCAGCACCAGCAGAGAGGGACTGCCACAGCAAACACTAATTTGACAAATCATTTGGCCAATTTGTGTTTTTGTATGGTACCTAAAGTATCATACAGACTGCGAGCTCACACATGCATATGCATCTGGGAGCACGTCAACATCACATTTTGCTAGGGGAATCTTGAGGTCTAATTGATCCCAAGTGTGCAGCTGAAAAAATCCATCCCACTGACTGCCTTGGTCTCCTTACAAATTGTTAATTAAAAAGGATCTTGCTGTGTGTTCCCTTAACCTTGTTACACCCACAAGTCCTGATAGATGCTGTGTCGCAGACTCCAACCCTGAAGTTACTTCCTTTTTCTTTGCCAGGGGAAGCCTGTCAGGCTTACTGCTGGCCACAATTATTTCAATTTACAGACTTTCTTTGGCAACTTTAGTGCCCTTGGTACTTTGATACTTTGGGCATAGTAGCCTCTCTCTCTCTGAGACTCTTAAGATCCCCACCCCCACAGTCCACCAGCATGCATACATGTACAAGTCCATGTAAAGGGGCAGAGAGAGAAGCATGGAAAACACTTACCACACCAAATGACAGCATCCATCTATCCTACGCCTAAACCTTTGGACTCACCAGCACAGTCATCTGCTGGTTTGAGTCCTTTCTCACAAAAAGGAGGGAGGCACAGGGTAGTGATGGGGAATTTCTCCTCTTCCCCAGCCTCCTGTCTTGCGGAGTACCTCAGGGTTCGGTCTTGTCACCAATGTTGTTCGCCGTGTACATGCTGCCCCTGGGAAGGTTCATTAGGAAGTACAGCTTGGGTTTTCATTGCTATGTTGATGATGCCCAGCTGCATCTTTCCTTTGCCCCTAGGACATCCAACACAGTGGACATGCTAAATAACTGCCCTGTGAAATCAAAAATCAATGACTGAATGGCCTCCAGCTGGTTGCGACTGAACCCTGGAGGTACTGGTAGTAGAGTCAAACAGAGGGCATGATAGGATGGCTTCTGGTGCAGACAGGACTTGTCCTGGGATCTGTGCCTTCGGAGGCCTACTATAGGGTGTGTAACCTGGGCTTTATTCTGGACAGCAGACTGACTCAGGGCTCAGGTGTCAGCTGTTCATCAGTTTTTACCATCTAAAGAATATCACCAGGATTAAGCCCCTAGTTCCGCCCCTGGATCACCCTACCTTAGTGCATGCCTTCGTGATGTTGAGGCTTGATTACTGTATTGCGCGCTACCTCAGGGTCTCAGGATGTATCCTCCACCAGTTTCAGCTAGTGCAGAATGCAGCTGCCAGGTTGTTGACAGTGCAGCCGAAGTACTGTCACGTCACCCCAGTTGTGTGTGAATTGCACTGGCTGCCAAGTCAGGTGGAGGGTCCTCTTTAAGGTGGGCTTGCTCACCTTTAAGGCCCTACATGGCCTGGGCCCTAGTTACCTGGCAAATTTTTTTATACCTGCTACCTCAGTCTGCTCCTTCCATTCTTCCTCGAGGGGGCCTCCTTGCAATTCCCAGGGCCGAGGCTAAAATGGCGTGACAAGGAGCCTTTAGTGTCACGGCCCATCCTGTGTTGTCGCTCCCTCCATCTATAAGGGAGGCCCCCTCAGTGGAGGTATTCAAGGCACGCCTCAAGGCCTTCCTGTTTAAGCAGGCTTTTCTTGATCCTGTTGCATAAATATTGTCCTGTTCTGACTATTTTGCATGTCCCCGACTTCCTTTCTACTTACTGAGTTTTTATTTATTAATTGTAGTTTTAAATATTTGATGAGTTTCTTTTTGCTGGTTTGTTTTTATGTATGGCACCCAGAACCTCAGGGATTGGGTGTCTAAATAAAATTTGCCTCGTCTTTGCCTACTACCAACTAGCACATTAAAAGGCCCCTCCAGCCAACATCCACAAGGTAGTAGAAGCCCCGTTTCTCTAGTCAAGGAGGCCCTAGGCAGTGACCTGCTGGTCCTATGGGAAGGGGACACTGGAGGTCCGGTTGGTTCAGTGGTAGTGAGGAGTCTGGCCAGCAGGAAAAGAAAAATGTAACTGTATAAGCAAACATCAACATTTTATCTAGAATGCACTATGTTTTTACCAGTACCTTATCTAAATGTCAGTCTGAGACTTTCGGTGAGTAGAGTGGGCAAAGTCTGTTAAATGGCACAATGGATAGGCTTTCGACACCACTGTGACTTTGGGGGGTGTGAGGGGTAGTCCTTGCCAACTTCACACTGTCAGATTCTCAAACAGAAAGTCTGCACACTGCTCCTCACAATGTGAACTGATGGGCAGGGGAAGGCAATCCCCTACATCACCTTCCCCTCAGTCCAAACCCTTCCAAACTTTCTAAGTTCATCAGATGTAGAACAAGACTACATACTATAAAACAATCTAAAACCATAGGCAGGATTTAAAAAAAAAAAAAACATTTTTTTCCCTCCCCAATTGTTTAACCAGGAGTGGCACATGAAGCTAAAAGCTTGTTTACAGGTGCGACCTAGGAGCACAGGGAAGTTAAGTGACTTGCTCAGGGTCACAGTATGCAAGTGGAGGCTGTGGGATTCAAACCCAGATCTCTAGATTTGCAGCTCAGAGCCTTAAACCACTGCACTATACTGCCTCCCATTTTTAGTGAGTGACATGCACACTTACAATTTTGTGACAGATGCATCATGCAGGGACTGTGCTATTATGCGAATGCTTTTAATTTTATATTGCTTACCTTCTCTGTTCCTCTATATTCTGGACACCACTTCTAAGTGGCACTTTATATTTTCATTTTTTTTTTTATTTGATTTTTGCCTCAGTGGTTGGCCCAAGCTCCATGGTGTTCGTACTGCCGACCCATAGGGCCCATCATCCCTCACGGGGATCATGCTGCACAACCGTGGGAGAGTTGGGATTTTTTTTTGCTTGGTTACACTGTAGCAACGTGAATCCCTCTGCCCCACCCCTGAGGGTGCCATGTGAAGGACAAAACAAGGGTGAGGAACCGTGTGAGATACTGCTTCCACCAACGGTGCCCACCCCTTCTGCCACCGCCTGCTAGCCGGGACAGTGCCTAACCCTCCCCAGGTGAGGAAAGCTGCTCAATTGCAGCTCAATCCCACTCCTCCCCCACGACCCTCACCATCCTGAACTTAGTTCCTGGACCTTGGTCGCCAGTGTAGCATGAGGTGTGCAGTCCAGCACCTCAACCCCCAGCACCACCAGGCTGGCATTTTTATTTCCAATTTCTGAGCAGGGCTTCTGCAACTGCATTTGTTCAGGTCAGTAGCATGAATTATGAATTTCTGTGTCAAAATGCATTCTTACAATAGGCTGAAATAGTATATGTCATTGATGGCATAACATGCTGAGCATTGTTTCAGGATAAACAAGACAGACAGGACCCAGACATAGAAACACAGACTGGCAGCAGATAAGGACCGCTTGGCCCATCTATTCTGCCCATTTCCCTACCTACAGGATAAGCCGCAGATCCTAGTTAAACAGCAGCTTATGTCTTCCTACCCCCACAAGAATTGCCTTATATCTGTCCCATGTATTCTTGAATTCTCCCACAGATTTAGACCCCACAACCTCCTCAGGAAGGCTGTTCCATGCATCCACTACCCTCTGTGAAAAAATACTTCCTCACATTGCCCTGAACTGCCCCCCAATATTTAAATTGTGTCCCCATGTTCTTGCATGTCTCTTTCTGAAACGCTGCCCTCTTGGACTTTGTTGATTCCAGGAGGTAGCTAAACGTTTCTATCATGACCCCACCCCCCTTTCCACAAGGGTATACATATTAAGCTCTTTTAGTCTCTCCCCATATGGCTTCTCTTGCAGACCCTGCACCATTCTAGTTGCCCTCCTCTGGACTGCCTCTATCCTGTCTATGTCCTTGCGGAGATGGGCTCTCCAGAACTGGACGCAGTACTCTAGATGGGGTCTCTCAAACTGTCTGTACAGAGGGGTGACATCTTCCTGTTTTCTGCTTTGTGATGCCTCTCCCTGTGCATCTCAGTATACCCCCAGCTCTCCCTACTGCCTTCTCACATTGCTTGCTAACCTTTAGGTCATCTGATATGATTACACCCAGGTCCCTTTCCTTTATTGTTTTTGTTACTACCTCCCCCCATTGTGTAATCTTCCCCTGGGTTTTTGTTTCCCAAGTGCATTATTTTGCACTTCTTTGCATTGAATCCTAGCTGCCATACTTCTGACCATTCCTCCAACCTTGCCAAGTCCCTTCTCGTCCTTTCCACGCCTTCTTGTGCATCAACCCTGTTGCAGATCTTTCTGTCTTCTGCAAAGAGGCATACTTTTCCTTCCAGTCCCTCTGCAATGTCACTTATAAAGACATTAAAAAGGACTGAACCCTGCGGTACTCCACTAGTAACCCCTCTTTCTTCAGAGTGGACTCCACTTACAATTACCTTCTGTCCTGCTGTCCAGCCAATGTTTTACCAGGCTACCACACTGGGACCCACTCCCAGGCTGGTTAATTTTTGTGTGGGACTGTGTCAAATGGATTGCTATAGTCTAGGTAGTCTACGTCCACAGCCCGTCCCTGGTCTACTACTTAGGTCACCCAGTCAAAGAAATCAATTAGATTCGTCTGACATGACCTTTCCGCTGTGAACCCATGCTGCCTTGGGTCCTGTGCCCCACTGGCCTCTAGGTACTCAACAATTCTTTCCTTCAGAAATGATTCTACCACTTTCCCTACCACAGAGGTCAAACCGACAGGACTGTAGTTTTCTGCCTCTGTCTTGGTCCCACTTTTGTGAAGGGGACCACATCATCCTCCCATGATTTGTTAAAGAAGTGTAGTCTATGGTTTCACTAGTTCTCCCCTTAATACTTTTAGAATTCTGGGGTGAATTTCATCAGGCCCCATTGCTTTGTCCACATTCAGTTTTAGTTCTTTCAGAACCCTTTCTTCTGTGAAAAAGCTGGGATCGACACCCCCTATCCACAGTGCTTCTGTTAATTGGATTAGGCACCTCCTCTTTTGTGAATACTGAGCAGAAATAGTCGTTCAGTATCCCTGCTTTTTCACTATCCCCCTCTGCCCACCCACCGTTCATTCTTTTCAGCCTCACTATCCCTCCCTTTGTCTTTCTACACCCCCTGATGTACCTATAACCCCCCTTCTTAAGAGTTGGCTATCATTTCCTCAGTTTGGGCCTTTTAGTCAGACTTCCCTCCCTGCTTCCTTCTGCCTTAACTGGTACAGCTCTCTGTCCTGCTCCTTCTGTGTTTCCTTATACTTCCTGAATGCCATCTTTTTCTCCCCGACTTTCCCCGCCACCTCTTTTGAGAACCATAGTGGCTTTTTGATTTGTTTATTCGCTTCACACAAAAGGCTTGTTGCCTCTGTGATGGCAGTTTTGATGATTCCCCATTGTTGCTCCACCCCTCCTTCTAGCCTGTTTGCTAGTGCTTTTCTGAGGCACTCTCCCATCTTGCCAAAGTCAACTCTCCTTAAGTCCAGTACCCTCACTTTTGTATGGCTTGACTCTAGCCAAGTTTAATGTGAACCACACTGTTCGATGGTCACTTGTTCCCAGATGACAACCCACTTCTAGATCTGAGATCTTCTCACTGTCCCCATTTGAGTGTATGAGGTCTAAGACTGCTCCCTCACGAGTGGGTTCCGAAACTAGCTGTCTGAGGCATGCCACCTGTAGGGCATAGAGAATGGCTCTGCCTCTTGGATGTGGCTGCAGCAAGTGTGCTCCTGTTAACATCTGGCATATTGAGGTCTCCCAACAGTATCTCCCTTTCTCTGTCATCCTAAGAATGCCTTCTATCATATCCTTGTCCATTCCCTCCCCCTGACCTGGGGGTCTGTATACAACCCCCGTGCGGACTGTGGTGCTATTTCCAGTCTCTAAGGTGATCCACCGTGCCCCCTCTCCTCCCTGTTTACTCTTTTGTTCAGTTGCTTTTATCCCTTCATTTACATAGAGAGCTGCTACTCCCCCTCTTCTCCCCTCCCTGTCTCCTGTAGGTTACGTAGCCTGGTATGTCCAACATCCCAGTCATGGTTCTCTGTTTAACATGTTTCTGTGACTGCTACGATATCCAGGCATCCCTCTTCCACCAAGGCCACCAGTTTAGGGAGCTTGTTGCCCAGGCTACGGGCATTGGTACTCATCCTCCATTTCCTGATGACCTTACTCCTTTTTACCCCATCCCTGTCCTTCTTGCCTTTGTCACTTTATCCATTTATCCCTGCCCTTCTCCCTATCGACATCTCTATGTTGGTGTTTACTGCACTTACTACCATGACTTTCTTTGGGGGGGGGGGGGCCTAGGATTTCCCTGCTCCTTTCCAGTGCCTCCCTCCTTGGCTAGTTTAAATACTTGCCAATGAAACCTATCACCTAGGATCCTGGTTCCCCTCCTGGACAGATGCAGCCCATCATGCCAGTATAGGCTTGCACCACTCCAGGTGGACCCCCAGTCCCCAATGAAGCCAAATCCCTGAGCTCTGCACCAGTTTTTCAACCACTGATTGAATCCCATGGTGTGGAGCACCCTAGCCTCTCGTATGCCATAGACAGGCAGCACCACCGATTAGGTTAACGTGTGTGCTACTTGTCTAAGGCCCCTCCCCAATTCCACAAACTGCCTGCACTGCTCTGATCCCTTTCTTAGCCAGGTCATTTGTCCCTAGGTGGACAATGACATCCAGCTCCCTCCCTTGTGCAGCTGCTCCGGCAATCCTAAATATTCACTCCCTGTTCCTCCAAGCCATGGCGCCAGGCAGGCACCTTACCTCCCTCTCCCCCCCCCCCAGTTCTACTTTCCTAACAATGGAGTCCCCACTAGGAGGAGTTTTCTTCTGCTGTGGGGTCCCATGCCACCCTCCTGTGGGTCTCCTTTGTGGAGGTTCCCAGCATCCTCCTTGGTCTCCGCTGTAGGTGCCTCCATAGGAGAACCACACTTTGCCAAAATGGCTTAGGAATTGTGGAGAGGTACAACTGGAGGGATGCGCCTCTGTTCCACTACCCTCACCCTCCCTGAGCCCACTGTGGTCCAACCGCTCCTCTTTCTTGGGAACCTCCGAGGCAACGGCAGTGGCCCTGGTGGTCCCTGGATGGAAGAAGAGGTCCCACAAATCTTGGCCAGCTCAGCCTGCAGATTAGCAACCGCCCCCCTCAGCCCAGAGAGGTGCCTGCAGATGGGACAACACCGCATCCTCCAGAACGTCTCCTGGAAGACTGCTGCTCCACAACCACTGCACTGCACCACTCATCTTATTTCTGGCCCCTTCACTACTGTTTGCAATCTGTACTCTTTCCCCTTCTCTCTGCTTACTTACTGCCTCTGTGCCCTTTAAGCTCCTAATTGTCCTGTTCTGAGACAAGATGATCCTATATTTCTCAGTAGACCCTTACTTGCTTAGAGGCAGACCTCCAGCAGCTAGAGGGGACCGGAGAGCTACTCTTGCCCTTCTAGGATGGCGAGTCTCTGGTGGCTCTGTGATCACTCACTTCCTGCTACCAAACAGGAAGTTCCTGTTGTCAGTCAAATCCTGTGCCTATAAAAGTAGAACTAGCTTTGGGTGGAGGGGAGGCAAGGTGGGCAATACAGTTTTCTTTAAAAAAAAAAAAAAGTTCTTCTTTAGTCCCAGTAGAAAAGTCCAGTCACACAGCACTCCTTCCTTCTGGTGTCCTCTGCCAAGCCTCTGACAGAATCTTTCTAAGGCAGTGTTTAAATATAGTTTCCTTCTAGCTAAGCTACTCCCCCTGTACTTATTAGATCTTTCTACAAGTAATTTAAACTGCACAGCAATCAAGCCCCTTCAGCCACCTGAGATTTACACCTAGATAACTGTTCAGATAACCACTTTAGCTTACTGAGACAAACACTATTTTGTTTTTTTACCCTAAATTAAAGGTCCCAGTTGAAGAGTTCTACTTCTTTAGTCCCTGTAGAGAAGTCCAGTCACACAGCACTCCTTCCTTCTGGTGTCCTCTGACAGAATCAGACACTATTCATTTTCTCCATATTTGAATTAAAAAAATTCACAGCACAGAATTCCACAGCACTACATATATACTACAGCATGATGCAAATTCTACAGAAACTTTCACAGCCGTGGAATTGAATTCCAGGGGACTAGCCTATCCTACTGACTGCAATAGGTTTGACTTCCCTATGGCAAGCAAACAAAGTAAAGCTAATACAGAAAATAAATAAGGTGAAATGTAAAAAAAAAAAAAAAAATACATTTTCCTGCTCCCAGTCCCCAAATAAGATCTTTGAAGCCAGGTAGTGTGTGGGGGGGTCGTGCCTCCCCAAATCAAATCATGATTGCTGTTATCCAGCTTTATTCAATCACATCCCTGTCCAACAGCGACAGCAGATTTAGGCCAGAATTAATTCTAATATGTCCATGCCCCCAACCCGCTTTACAGTCTGGGATGAACTACATATAGTGTGCTATATGTATTAGTTTGTAGGGATTCCCTACCCACTGAGCCACATCAACTGTAAACTCTCTGGCATCCGGACCATCTAAAAATTTTACTGAGTGAGGCTGCCACGCTGATGCACCTCGTCAGCGCCTATATATCAGAGACCAAGTATGCCTCTGTTCCCCACCAGAGGCCAGCTTGGTGCATCACTGGACCATCAGGGACCAAAGCAACCAGGACCAAATCAGGCACACAGTAGAGGATAAGGAAACCTGGGTTAAAATGCCATAGGAGTAATCAGAAGAGAATCAGCTTATAACAGCAGGCAGGGTAGTTACCACTCACCTGACAAGAAGGGAAAGAGGGAGATCTGTGGCTCAATGGAGTAGATTCACTCTAAGATAGTACAGTTACTTAAGTTAATGCAACAGTAGATCTTTGAGAGAAGCTCTTGCAGCAGGCCACACCAGTAGCACTGAACTGCCAGGCGCTAGGACCATAGGGAAACTTCTAGCTAGCAGTTTACCACAGGGAACCACACACCATCGTCAGCCATCTGGTGTCAGCCTAGCCTACACAGGTGGGCTGTCCCCACACCTACCTCAGTTCTCCCACTGGAGACCCCATATGGCCAGCTGAAGGAGAACTGAGGTTTCCCAGAGAGCCAAAAGAAAGGCAGACGTAGTGCAAAAGAAAAAGAGCAGCAGGAGAAGGAGGGAGGGCAAACATGACCTACTGCAAGAGCTTCTCTTGAAGATATGCTGTTGTGGTAAATTCTTATGCAACTGTTCTATCTTACTTTGAGAAAGGCTCTTGCAGCAGGCCACACTGGTAGGAAGGAGTCCTGAGCAGTACTGGGTATCACAAGGATACCACCACCGGGAGGAGGACAGATCAGCAGCCAAGGGCTCAGGAGAGAGAAGACCCTTAAGAACTGCTAGGCTGAAACTGGCCCTGCGCCGAGAGGCGATGTCCAGACTAATACTTGGTGAAAGTGTGGACAGACCTCCAGGTGGCAGCTGCACAGATATCTGCAACAGACATTTCTTAAACAAGCCGCAGAGGCAGCCATACCCCTGGTGGAATGGCCTTTAACCACCCCCAGGCAGAAGTTTGTTTTACTTGCGGTAGCAAAAGACAATACAATTCGCTAAACACTTAGACAAACACTGTTTGGAAACTGGAGCACACTCTTGGGGCAAATGAATCAAACACTAAAATTTCTGAAAGGCTTTGTGCAGTTCATGTAGTACCACAACATCCTATGTACATCCAATGTATGGAGCGACGCCTTCCCCTGATTAGAATACTCAGGAAAATAAACTGGCAGGTGGATGGATTGATTTTTTGCATTCACTAAAAATACCACCAACAGCTTAATCTGATTCAAGGTCAGTTGACATTCATCTGTATCTCCTCCCCCCCCCGGTCGTGCCTGAAAATAGGTAGGATCTGTCTAGTGCTCTTACCCGGTCAACAAAACCTAAATAAACAAATTTAAATTTTAAGTAAATTCAGATACCACCTTAGAATCAGTACGCAAAGACACCCTGTCTTTGTAAAAAAACAAATAAGGCTCCTTACACAGAAGAACCTGGAGCTTGTAAATCCTTTGAGCAGAAGTAACAGCAACTAAAAAGAGTACTTTCCTTGATGGAAAGTGCAGCTCACAACTAGCAGACGGTTCAAAAGGAGGTAAACTGGGTTTCTCCAACATAAAGTTGAGATCCCACAGAAGGATCGGGTCCCAAATGGGAGGTTTCAGATGCAAAATGCCCCACAGAAATGTGCTGAACACCTCAAGCTGGGTGACAGCTTTGCCTTTAATAGGTACATGCTATGCAGAGATGGCAGAAAGGTGCACCTTAAGGGAAGAGTACACCAGGCCCAAATCTGAAAGGGAGAGAGTTACTCCAACACCTGATTCACCAGGCAGGCGACAGGATCCAAATGGTGAGCAGTGGCCCAAATGCAGTAGTGTTTCCATTTCATAGCATAACTGGCCTAGGTGGAGGGTTTTCTGGCAGCCACCAGAACATCTGCAACCCGAGAAGGTACCCCAAAGCGGGCAATAGCTAGGTCTGCAGAAGCCACGCATGGATATGCAGGGACTTGAGGTCCAGATGGACTAGAGTATGCTGGTCCTGGGAGAGCAATCCCACAGAGGCAGAGGCACCGGAGGTTTCACTGCCAGCTGTTTCAGCAAGGGGAACTAAATTTGGTATGGCCAGAAGAGGGCAATGATAATCACCTTTCCCCCTTCCAACCGGAGATTAAGCAGAACCCTCACAAAAGTGCGAAGAGAGTAAAGGCATACAGAAACCTCCCCTTCTAGGAGAGGGACAACGAGTCTCACCAAAAAACTCCAGGCCCGGGATTGAGCGAGCTAAAAAGTGTCAGTTTTGCATCAAGTGAGGATACAAAGAGGTCCAAACTCTGGACAGCTCCACCTGTTTAAGAGATCTTCAACAGAGGTTAGAAGTTTCCACTCATGAGCCCGCAACCTGGAGTGAGACTGTCGGCAAGACATTTTGAACACCTGGAACATGAATGTCAGATAGCTCAAAACCATGCTCGATGGCCCAATGCCAGACTCATCACCTCCCAACATGGGAGAGAAGAGTGGTTCCCCACCCCAGTTTGCTGATGTAGTACATTATACATATATTGGCAGTCTGCATCAGCAGCAGACCTGGGTAGAGAGGAGTCTGAAAAGCCTTCAGAGCTTTAAGAACTGCTGTCATCTCCAGGACATTGATATGAAGACCCTGCTCTATGACTGTCCAGGTACCCAGAGTCTGGTGATCAGCCAGATGAGCACCCCCTCCCCCCAGGCTGGGTGCGACTGTTGTGAGAATCTGCCAGGGGGTTGAGAGCCGAAGAGAGACTCCCCGAAGGAGGATGGCTGGGTCCAGACACCACGACAGAATCCGCCAGACTGAGTCGGAGACCAGGACCAACTGGTCCAGGTTGTCTGTGCGTTGGTCCCACTGGACCCTCAAGGACCACTGAGAAACCCACATATGCAGGCAGACCAGGGAAACAATGGCAACTGCTGTGGCCATGTGGCTCAAAAGATAAAGGAAACACTGGCGGGGACCCGTCTGCTGGAGGACACCAGATGGGCCTGCTCCAGCAGTTGCTCCGCTCTGTCCTCGGTCAGAAAAGCCTTGCCCTGGCTGTTGTCCAGGACCGCCCCTATGTATTGAGGGTGCTGGCAAGGGAAGATGTAGGTCTTCAGATTTATAGTGATCCCAGGGTCTGAAAGGGAGGAAAGTGTATTCCAGGGTCTTAACTAAGTGGTCCGCATTTATTGAGGCAGAGAAGGGGTGGTAGAAGGGTGATTTCAAGCCACCTTAGTGACATTCTCACAGTTGTCAGAGGGGGTACCACCACAGGGAAGGCATCCCACTGCTAGAGGTAGATGGCCAAATGGCATCTCTCCAGGTCCTGCTCAGTCTCCCAGCCCATGATGGACTGGATGTAGCATGAGCTGCATAAAGGATGGTTCGTCAGGGGTGACTTGGGCACCTCTTTGGCCTGGTCATCTCCCTTCAAAGACTCACCAGGCGAGGAGGAGGAAGAAAACCACAAAGTATCAGAATCGTCCTCAGTAGAATCATTATCGGGGACAGACACTGGGGGTGGTGAAAATCCCCCCTAGAACCTGAATAGACATCAGATAGAGCCCCTGAAGACCCAACATATGGGGTTCACTTTGACCAGCCCGATCTGGATGCTGGGGATCCTTCGGAGGGGCGAGGGGGTATGTTGGAGGCAGGCCTTGAATGGCAGGGGTCTGCTTTTGCATAAAGAACTACCACACCGAAAAGGAGGTATTATAATCCACCTGAGATGCTTTATTATACACTGGCACAAATTGAAAGGAAGGTGCCAGGGAAGGGTACAATGGATGAGGAGCCAGTGAAGGCTTCCCCAGCGTAGGTCCACGCAGTGCCAGGTGAGGATCCAGCAATGTACCAGCAGGTGGCTGCTGGCATACGTTGCTGCAGGGGTGATGACAGTTTGGCCTGCAGGCTACGGCAGCACTGGCAGTGGCCCAGCAGGCAATGGCCTGGAGCACCCGGTGAAAGATCCACCAGCATCAGCCCCAGCTGGGGAAGCTGGCACTTGAGGGGATGCAGACCCTGAATTAAGGGCAGAGGCAATGCCCGTGAAGAGGAGATGGCAGTAGCCTGTTGTGGGTGTTGACTGGCACAACCGACGTTGGTCCAAGTGACGGGAGCTTATGAAGGCAGCACTGTGGCTGGCAAGGGCAACCGTTGTAGAGCCAATGCCCGAGAGACCAACACTGGCCAAGCCACCTAGCTGACAGCCCATGGAAGATATGCGCCTATGGGTCAGGGGCTGGGAAGTAGGAGTTGGTCACCTCCCCAAAGAGCTGCCACCCAAAATTGAAATAAGTGCAGGTGATGGAGCCACCAGGAGCCCAGAGGACTGGTGGGGCTGAAATATCCAACCCCCATTGGGGGACAACCCAGTCACAGTTGAAGGCTTGTGGGGCAACCATGAATGGGAAGCTGACCGGACTCTGTCCCATTGTTTATCCTGGTGTTTATGCTTCCTAGTCTTGTGAGAAGACAAGGCCGCCCCAGAGGACTGTGCCAGCGAGGCTGAGTAGCTCCTGCCCTGCAGTTTCTGCTCCATAGCGACCAACTTCTGCTTCAAAAAGATGGCTCTCCAGAGTTTTTACACAATACCTCTGAGTGGCCTGGTTGAATTTCTGGCAAAACTGGCAAGCTTCAGTGTCCTGGCTGGGCCTAGGCAGGTAAGACATACAGAGCGACTGTCCTTTTCATGGATCTGTTTGCCACAGGCACACTGAGGAGCTTTCAGAAGACTAGGCTGGTGGAGAAGAAACTAGTCTGATGAGAATGCAGAATAATCCACGTTTACACTAGAGAAAAACAAACGAAAAGCATGGTAAGCGTGGGAAATGGCGGTCTAATATAGCTGTGGCATCCGCTGGGACTGGACATGCATGGGTTAATGGGAAAACAGGCAGGTGTGGGGGACCGCCCACCTATATAGGCTAGTCTGTTGTCAGATGGCCAGCGTCAGCAGTGGGCGGTCCCCTGTGGAAGGTTGCTGGCTATAAGTGGTCACAGCACCTGGTAGCTTAGTCCTACCGGTGTGGTCTACTGCAAGAGCCTTCAAAGTAAGATCTACTGTTGCGGTACGTATTTCATCTTCTTCAAAGACATCTCCCGCCACTGAGTCGCATCATGGAACAATTCCCAAGCATAGAGGGAGGGCGACAGGACCCAACGATTCAGAATAAGGAGGCCTTGCAGAACAGTGACGCCAAAGTCAGCACATCTACTAAAGATGTCCAAACTGTAGTGTTAGTAAACGTATCAACAGTACTCCAAGTGGCGGCAGCACGTTACCCGTAGACACTGTGTAAACAAGCAACTAGGTATCCACCCCACAGGTGGATTAAGCAGGGACAGAACCAGGAAGCTGCTTACTGTGCCTCTCAAATAGTAATATAACTGGCCGACCATTTGGATAGGCACCATTTAGATACAGGGAAGCCCACCATCTTGGGGGAAGGGGTACAAATGCCTCAGAACAGTTGTGTGGATTTTCTACATTCCTTAGTATGATCCAAGTACCAACACACTGTTGTCCTGTGTACATCCAAGGTACATAAACTACATTCCCTACTATCTGTTGGAGCTGAAAATGAAACAGGAAGGTCAACTGATTCAGTGTTCTATCTGGCACATCCTTTGGACAAAAATGATTAGTATTGTAATACAACTGTCCTTGAGGAAAATAAAAGAAGGGTCTGCAACCACAGCCTGCAACTCAAATATGTCTAGCAGATATCACAGCCACTAGGAACAGTGTTTTTGAAGACAGGAAGCATAGCTCAAATAGTGGCAAGCACGATAGGAGGCGCAGCCAGAGTATCTAGGGCCAAAGTCCCACACCAGCACTGGATCTTTGACAGGGAAGGTGGATGTAAGAGGAGGATACCTCTTAGGAACCTACGGGAAGCCTCAAGCATGGCCACTGCACTGCCTTCTGTAAGGGCATGAAAAGCAAACACCATAGCCAAGTTGATCTTTATGGCACAATACCACAGGCCCAAGTCCTTAAGGAAAAAGAGGTAGTTCAGTACTTTAACTGTACATGTAAAAAGGATCCAGGGCACGTGCAGTACACCAAACTGTAAAATGTTTTAATTTTTGCGCTTAAGTACCTTGTAGCCTTCTTTCCAACAGACAGCAAAACAGCTGCAACCATTGGGGAAACCCTGAAGCAGGAGAGCTCTATGTCCTCAGGAGCCAGGTGTGGAGGTGCAGGGACTGCAAATTCAGGTGCAGAGCACCCTGGCTCCTGTGACAGAAGTCCTGCCCTTAGAGGGAGAAGGACAGGTGGTTCTACTGCCCTTTGCTGGAGCCTGGGAAGCAGTTGTCTGGAGCAAGTAAGGGGCCATCAGAATCCAGGTGGCCAATTTGGCTCACAGCTGACCAGGACCCCTCTATAGTACATGAAACAGGGGGCATACAAGAATCTCCGTTTCCATGATTGGGACAACATGTCTTGCCAGAAAACTACAGGCCCTGGAGTGAGCAGAAATGTGGCAGTTTTGCAATGTATGGAGATGCAAACAGATGTAGGTCCAAGTGATTCAATTTTCCGAAGATGACTGCCACAATGGAGTCTACTTTCCACTCATGGCAGAGGGCATGGAATTGAGGCAGTCCTCAAGAGTGTTCAGGATCCTGGGCATAAACATTGCTGACAGAATTATGTGGAGTTTTACCGCCTAGTGCCACACTCATTGCCTCGATGCAGGGAGGACATGAGTGGACTCTACCTTGTTGATGGATGTAGTACATCTCCAAAATACTGTCTGTGTGGATCAGCAGCTGTTGCTCAGGAAGAAGGGCGGTGAAGGCCTGTAGGCCATGATGAAGATCCCTCATCTCCAGAGTGTGGCTGTGAAGAACAACATCCAGTGAGATCCACTGGATCCAGAGTTCTTAAGGGGCCCAGATGGGCACCCCGTCCTGAACCAGAGATTTACATTGTCATCCCCAGGAAGGGGGGGATGGCTGGAGGAAGAGGAATCTCTAGTTTTGACCTGTCCAACAACCACAGCAGAGAGCAATGGAGTGAGGAGTCGCTTGTTTTACATACTCCAACTCGTCTGAATGCTTTTCCCACTGCACCTGGAGGAATGACAATGTGGAATCCTCGTGTGCAGACACAGAAGCAGAACAGTTGGTATGGAAGCCGCCATGAGGCTTTAGCCAAAGAGGTGTCTGGCCAAGACGGTCACTAGAGGAAACTAGTGGACCCAGAGCCACCAGTGCCATAGCACAATCAGAGTGCTGAAATGCCCAACCTAGCCCCATGTCCAGAACAGCACCTATGTATTGAAGTCACTGGTACAGAGTAATGACCGACTGGTTCACTGACCAGGATACCCAACTGTCTGGTCTGAAACCGTGTATACTATGGCCTCCTGTGATAGGGATTTTAGAAGCCAACTGTCTATGTATGGGATGACAGAGGCCCACCCTGTGGAGGAAATGCCATCTCAGCAAAAACTTTGGTTTGTGCTCTACACCACATTTAATTACCCAAGAGCAAAACATGAAACTAATTGTGCAAGCCCTGGAGCATGAAACGCAGGTACTTTTCCATGAGACTCGCAGAGTTTGACATTAAGGTATGCATCCTTCAGGTCCACCAGTCCTTACTGTGGATGGTTCACCAGTCTTTGCTCCCTCCTCAGTCGCAGGAATATTCAAATTATTCACAACATGTGCACTTCCTGCCGATCCTTCAACTGCCCCTACCATTCCTCCCTCATCGCTTGGAGGATACCACTTCCCCTCCTCTCCCTTCAGGAACTCTACTGCACTCATGTCCCTAAACCCTGCCCAAGTCTAGCCCAGCTGGCCTTGACCCCAAGCTTCTACACATCTCCGCTCCAGCTATTACACTCCCCCTGTCACACCTTCTAAACATCTCCTCTTCCTCTGGCATGGTCCCCCTGGCCTGGAAGGTCAAAAATGTTCACCTACATGAAGGTGGAGACCCTTCTCCTGCAAACTACCAGACAGTCTCTTCTCCCCTTCCTAGCTAAGCTGCAGGAGTCCACTGTCTATGTCAGGCTTGCAGATTTCCTAACTTCTTCCAATACTCTCACCCCCATCCAATCAAGCTTCAGAAAACATCACTCCACTACTTCCTCATTACAGTTCCTCAATTTCATCCTCTCCGGGATTTACTGTGATCATATCACTGCAGCCATCTTCATAGACCTGGCCAAAGCCTTTGATTCTGTGTCCCACTCTCTCCTCCTAAACAAGCTGCATTCTGTAGGCTTAGCTGCTCCTGCTGTAAAATGGTTCAGCTCCTATCTTACAGGTAGACTACAGTCTGTTCAGGTGGGTAATGTCCTGTCACCCCCTCTCCAGATCCTTGCTGGAGTACCACAAGATCAATCCTTGGCCTGATCCTCTTTGTTCATAAATGACCTTCCCACTGTCTACTCAAACTCTAGCATACATGTACGTGGATTATACCATTACCTACACCTCTGGCCCTTCCACATTCAATGTCCTGGCCCCTCTCCAGCAAGATTTCCACAATGTGTTAAACTGGTTCCATGCTCACCAACTCAGGGTAAACACCAAAACAGTCTCAATGACCTTCAGCACCAGGTGAAAAAAAATGGCCAGGCTCCTCAAACCACCCATCTTCACCTCACTGGAAGGCACCCCCCTGGATGTGGTCCATACTTTCCAATACCTTGGGATCCGTCTCCATTTTAATATAGACTTCAATCCACATAGATGCTATTCACTCTAAACTCCGCCCCCAAGCTTGGAAGTGCTATACCGTAGTAAAGATAGCAACTCACGATGGACAGGGAAGGAGAGGCAAACGAAAATTATTCTCCCAGTATTCAATTACGATGACTGTCTATGGCTCTGCTCCTGCTACATCCCTTGCATTGTCTCAATTTGCCACCAACTCTCCTTTTCACACACATCATAGCCTTCTCTTTTTTCTCCATTTCCACCCTACCACAAAGGCGCCTGGCCCAGTCTAGCCTTTATATCAGAATACTGGTTTGGGACCCTCCCAACCTCTCTCTCTCTCTCCTCTCTTTCCCCCCACAACTCCCACCTCTTACTTTCTATATTCTAATGCCAGTCCTTTCCGCTCCTTTGCCTTCCCCATCCCCACTCCTCTGCTGGCCAGTCATCCTATTGCCTTCTCTCCAGAATCAACTTTCTGCGTCCATTCTTCTCACCCCTTCATTCCCTGCTCAGACCCATGCACAGCACTACTTGCTGCTGTCCCTCAATTCTCCTACTCCCCACATCCCTAGGGTCTGGTACCAGTTAGTAATGGCTATTTTGCCCACATGATGCAGTACTTCATTTAGGCTGCTGCTTGTGTCTTCATAACTATTTTATACTTGTTGCTTTATTAGCTTTGCTGCAGTTGATACTGTAACCAAACTACTGTAATTGTTCTCACAACTTGTACTATGTACAAGTGTCATATTGTATATACCTCGTCTCCCTAGGTCGCAGCTGAAAACTAGCCTCCAGGTCGCACCTGGAAACGAGTCTCAGCTCAGTGTGCCTTTTAAGCTTACCAAATTTTAAATGAACAAATGTCCAAAGCAACCATCCAGTCCTTTTAGTAAACTGCAGAGACACCATTCGAAACTTTTTGTATTCAATGAACAAATTCAGTTCAAAGGTCTAATACAGGTTTTAGATCCCCAGTCCATTTTGGTACCAGGACGTACCAGGATTAGCAGCATTAGTTTTGTTCAGAAACTGCGGCAAGTTCCACAGCCCTCTTGGAGAGTTTTACCCTCCTACAGCAGGCGAGCAGGCTGTCCCAGAGAGTATCTGTTTTACAAAGGGGGAGAGCTCTGGAGGAACAGAAAGGAGCTCTATGGAGTGTCCAAGCTGAACTACCTTCAGGACCCAGACATCTGTAGTCAACTCCCTCCACTTTTGAAGTACGGAGATTCGACCTACCACCGAAACTTCATGAGGCAGTGTGGTCACCAGAGGAAGGAAAGGAGAGTCAAAATAAAAAGCACTGGGGATTGAAGGGGGCCCAGCATTGCTTGATCTTTTTTTTTTAAGTCTGGCATGGGCTCTGGCAGGCAGGCTTGCGGCCTGGACAGTGGCAGACTGAGGTCTCTGGGAACCACGTTCTGGACCTCTTGAATATCCATGACCTGCACCTGCATAGGGACTGAAAACTCCTGCCCCTGACCTTGGAGCTTAGGGTTTAGAGTGTGCAGGAACTTCAAAGTCATTTGAGGACTGCAGATCCCTCAGAGTGTATCTACATCCATTCAATAGTTAGTTTCCTCTAAATGGGGCATTAAGGACTGACTTGTACCTCAGAGGCAAAGCCTTCTACCCACAGCTAAGCATGGCAGTTAAGGCCATTAATACCAGAAGCCACAGCATCAGAGGCATCATAAGCCGACCAGGGTAGGTGCTTTCAGTCTTCCTGCCTGTTAGTCATCTGCTGAGTCAGCATCTTGTCAAGGATGTCTGGTGATTTATCAGGTCATTGTCTTCCAGAGGCAATTCTGGTACATGATCTTGTATGCCCGATAAGCAAAGCTTAGGCCAAGAAGCAGAAGCAAATGTCCTCTTCATGTCCAGTTTCCCTCGACTCCTTATCAGGAGGAAGAGAACTCATGTGCTTGTTGCTGTTGGTTGATCTTGAGCAGCCATTATGACTACAGAGTTTGATTAAGGCCAAGACAAATAGTAATACTTAGCTGTAGGCACAGGATTTTTTTCATCTGCCTTTCTAGGGACAGCTGGCAATTGAGCAGGTCTAGTCCAGGTATTCAAAGTAGCATCCTCTACTGCTGAGTGAACAGGAGGGATGATGACAGAGGAGACGGATGCCTCCAAGAATTCCAAGGTTGCTCTTGGAAGAATCCTCCTCTGCTTGAAAACCCAGTTTATCCTGGACCAGCTTGAGGAGGAACTGAAATAAGGCATCCTCGGGGGTGGGGGTGGGGGGAGAACCTAGGAGTGTTTCATTCTTCTGAGCAGGAAGAAAGAAAGAGTTGAGCTAAAGTCAACTACATCCATCTCTTCCCTCTTTATCCATGGCTTTCTCCTCCTCCTCTTCCATATGCTCTGGACTGTACTTCAGTTCACTGACCATCATACGGACAGGGTCGATGGGAGGAGGATACAGAGGAGGAGAACAGACAATGGGTGTCCAATTGACTGAGGCCATTCAGGGCCTGGCACGATGGCAGAGACAGAAAACTGCTGCACTGACATTAAGGTCAACAGCGGCATCACAGAGGGTGCAGGATAAAGTGGCAATGATGGCAGCGGAATAAGGTGCTGAAAGAGCTCCAAAACAGTTTGATAAAGCTGTGCACTGACCGACCGACTGGGTCAATAATGGCAAAGCAGTCAGACTCTCCCCGATTGTGGTATGAAATGCAAATCCCACTCTCCTTCCCAGTGCCAGACTTCAGCTTTGGCGTCAGAGACATTGGGAGTGTCAAGACCAAAGGCCATGGCCTGGGACCAGTCTGTCAAACAACATCTCTCTTCTCGGAGGAGAGCAGGTTTAGTCAGGGCAAGCGTCCTTATGCCGCTTCTGAGTCATGCCATTTTCCCACCAATTTGGAGGACATGCGTTTAGTCTCATCAGTGATGGAAACAGTTGATGGAGGAGAGCGATGGGTCAACAGCAAACAGGGAACAGAGGTGTTTGCTTCTCCATTTCTTTAAACATTAGATGAATTTCTAAACCCTACTCATGACATCTCCGGATAGCCTGATTAAAGCCCTGAGAAACAGAGCAGGCTTTAATTTTGTGGTCTTTGCCAAGGCAACATATACACATGGAGCGGTAGTTGAAAATTTTCATTGTCACAACAGCAATAGTATAACAGTGGTTCCTTATCTTTTGGTGGTGGCATAAAAGTAAACTTAAAATAAATTTAAGTAGCAGCATTAGTGAAACTGACAAGTTTGATGGCATTCAGCAGTGGTGGACCGATCAGCAGTTAACAGCTTGAGAAAGTGAGGCACGCCAGGGATGCCCATTTTATATAGGCACAAACGAGGCACACGCAAGTGGGTGGCTACAGCAAACAAAAGTGTTCAGCCATTTCCAATGTTGACAGTTTACAGTTCCATGGTGTGGCTCAATGGCGGGAGATATCCTTGAAGACTAGAAGGCCTACACAGTCTTCAGATTCACTGTCTGAACTGGTAGGCCATTCTATGGGTTTACTACCCTCTGTCTCATGCCTTTTTTCTTACTGGTTGTTGTCCATACCACTGATCATTCTGGGGGCCCCTGCTTTGTAGCCTTTTGACCACAGATATACCTTCTGTAGTCTCAATGACTGATTTTGCTTGAAACACTGTTTGCCACTCAATGTATTGAAAATGTTGGTACAAGTTTAAGCAGCATATCCCAAATGGACTTACTAAATATATTCATATTCATGTGGCTACACAAAATCCATCTTGCTTCGCATAAAACCTACTCCCTTCGTTTCCCAATGACGCCCCCAATCCAGACATCAAAGATTGCATTATGCAATAGAACCTGTTGTGGGAGACTAGCGTTTGGGCATTACAAAGGTCTTTTTAGGACAAACATTACTATAGGCCTTATGAAAAATTACAAGTGTAATTTAATATTCATAAGCCTAGTAAGATTCAAAGTTGGCTAGTGGATCAGTTATTAATGTCATGGAAATGACTGATCCAGCTGCCAACTTAACTATGAAGCACTAAACATCTTAAACTCAAGAGGTACTCATGCCACAGTACTCGCGCCAAATCATTAAAAAACTAGTTTATGTAAAAAAAATAAAAACTGAAAAAGTATAGTTACATGGCTGTCAAAGAAGCAGAACCCAAGACATTACCAGACCCCACCTCAGCCTCTCAAAACAGATGGAGAAGGCATCAGGAGTCCTCAGAGCAGAGAAACCCCTTCCCTCAAAGGAAAGCTGAAGGGAAGCATAATAAACAAGATGAAAAACATGGACTACAAGGCAGCCTGCTCTTCAACTCCAGACACGCCAGACACATGAGGGTGGCTCCCTCAGCAAATTCATTTCTAATGACAAGGTCCCCAGTTAAAGACGAATGCGGTTACTCCTGAATGTGGAGTCTGAGGACATGTTCTGCCTTCAACAAGACTTTTTTCTGGGAATTGTCTCCTCAGCAAACCCCCCTGCATTTCCCCTTAGTCACGGACTTCCGGCATAGGTCTAAGGAACCTCAAGTCGCTTAGCTACTCTTCAGCTAAGGACTGTCCCTTGCCAAACACAGAGACTTGTACAACCAGGACTCCATCCCTCATAGTTCTATCCCTTTATCGTGCCCTCAAAGACTGGGATGGCTTCATTTAATTCAGTGATTTTTTTTGGGGGATCAATTTCCAAACTATAAACAGCTTGTCATTTTGGACTGTCCGGGGATCCAGGGGGACTTGGTTCCTCACCCCTTAATAGGAGCTACCTACACTGGGACTCTCTCCACCCCCCCCAAAAAAAAAAATGGACTGAACATTCATGGCTTCCTATCTGGAGGGCATTTTTTACATTTTACTTTGATTCAAGCCTGTGAGGATATAGGTTTGCTTTAACCATCGGCTCACCTGGACGGCGGATATACTGTTGTATTATACCTTTATGCCTCTCAGCTTATTAGCAAAGTTATTTGCCTGACTGAAAAGGGTTTTCTTTTTATAACTGATGTATCATATTGAATAAATAAAAGCAGCCTGGGGAAATGGAGGGCACGGAGTCTCCTCACACCTTTGGGGATGCAGGGCCTTGCAGAGGGGGTGCTGGGGAGATTCTGGGGGGATGCTTTGGGACAGGGACTATGTTTGGAGATGGGTGCGCCACCCCTCTGAGGTTTCTTTGGAAGATCCTCAGTTAGGCATGACCTTGGGAAGTCATGCCTTCCATCCTCCACCTACAACTTTAGAGAATGGATTCAGGTGGCACAGTTGGAAGTTCATGCTTATAAAACAAAATTTCTGGTACTTTACTTTTTTGTTCGATAGTTAAAGTTTCATTGTTCTGGTTCTTATGTGATGTTTTGTACACTGCTGAGGTTACGGAGGGAGGGGGACTGTGGCTCTGATCCCATGAGGACGGGTTTACCCCCAGACAAGCATTTGCCACTCAGACCCAGTTTTGCTAGATGTCTGACTTATCCATTGTAAATGTTGAAGGTCTGAGTGGACCAAGCAAGAGGTCTAGTATTTTTCAAGAACTAGGTAGGCTAAGGGTCTCTTACTCTTTTTTTTGCAGGAGACCCACCTATCGAAGGTCGAGTACCAGAAGTTGAGGAAGTCTTGGATGGGGGAAGGTCCATGCAGCCTCCTGGCCTGAGCACCCCATAGGCAGGCCACCTTGATCACTTTTCAGCAGGATGTCCCTCTTACGGTTACAAATGTGTAGTTGGACCTGGGGGGAGGTGGTGTTTCATGAGACTACAAGTCCTTTTCTTTAATATCAGCTGCATATTCTTGAATATTTATGCTCCAAATGAGGATAGGGAGAACAAGTTCTTCCTCAAAAAGGTTATTTTAAATTCCATCTCGAACCCTTATACGTAATTTGGGGGTATTTCAACATAGTAATGTCCCGCCGCAGGGACAGATGCAGTGTTTGTCCTTTAGTGGTGGGTCCTGTCTCAGGGGGTTTTCTTAAAAGATTGATGGACAAGGCCAGGATGGGTGGATGTTTGGAGGGAGAGCCATCCAGCTCATAACTACACCTTTTTCTCCTTCAGGCACAACAGCTTTTCATGCATAAACATGCTTTTCCTGTCCATGGAGATGCAGACCATGCTATGGAAGTGTCAGATCCTGCCTATGACCTGATCTGACCAGTCCCCCATGTTGATGAGACTTTAGGTCCCCTCCTACCCACGCAACTAGACTTGGCATCTAAATGTGGGTCTGTTAAATGAGGAGGGATTTAAACAGGAATTAACAGCTGCTATGCAGGACCTTCTTCTAAACAAACCACATACAGAAAACCATGGAAAAGGTGAAATTCGGGCCCCAAATTTAAGATTTTCTCTAGTTTGTTCTCTCCCTACACTCGGGTTAAGATCAATGCTGTTTGTTCCAGCAGATCCCCCGTATAGAGGCACCCATCAAGGATGTCTGCTATCCCCGTTATTTGCAATTGGTCTACAAACCCTGGTTGCAGCAGTCCACCAGGATATCAGGATAGTAGAAGTCACGGCAGGCGGCGCGGGGAACATAAGTTTGCCCTGTATGCCAATGACCATTTTCTTTCTGGGCTTTCCTGAAAATTCAGTGCTCCATTTACTAGCACTTCTTGAGCGACTTGCTACCTTGTCAGGCTACAAGCTATGAAAAATCAGAGACCCTTTGATTAAGTGGTACCTGCCCCCCCAGGCTTTAATTCTACATTCCCCTTCACGTGGCCAAAAATAATCAACTCAGATACTTACAGTTCAAATCAATGTGGACACCTCCAAACATTTCAAGGCCAATTATAAAAAACTCTGGGGGACAATACAACAGGATCTGGACAGATGGTCCTTGTTGCCCCTGACAGTGCCAGGTAGGATAGACCAAGTTGAACCTGTTGCCCAGTTTCCTTTTTTTTTTTTTTTTAATTTACCAATCGTCTGCCACCAATTCCTCCCCCTTATTGATGAACAGTTAAAACTGGCCTTAAGTTTGTTTGGGATGGGCACCAACCACATATTTCCCAGAGTTCTGCAACTTCAGAGATCGGGAGATCACATGCCAGACCTGCTAAGTTATTGTTTGGCATGTCAGATGCTGGCAGTCAGACTTGGACCAACCAACACAGCTTCAGGTTGGTACGCGGTGGAGGAGGGTGACCAGGCCTGCCCTTGTTCTCCTTGGCACGGATGGAATCTAGGGAACCCCACGCCTCTAACCCCTAATCCCTGGAAACAGCACACCCAGAGGATGCTATGGTGGGTTGGTCAAGCGTTGCCTGACATCCACTGTGACTCGGATCATTGTCCCTCATTTGGCACCACCTATCCTCTCACACCCCGGCTGGATCTGGGATACACTGGATTGGAGACCAAAGGCCGGATTTGCTTTGCACAATTTTTAGAGCCAGGGAGTATGTGAGTCCTTCAAACAGCTGAAGACCAAATATAATTTGCAAAATGTCAATTTTCAGATATACCTCCGGTGCGGGACTTCATTAAAGTGCTGACCACGAGACCCTCCTGTATTGTCTGAGCAATCCTTGGGACAAATTTATTCATGGGGTAACTACTTCAAAGGTGAAATTAAGATGCATTTCCCAACTTTACCACCTACTGAGGCCTGCAGAGCCCAGACCCCTAGGGAAGAAAAAAAAAATCAAGACAGCTTGGGAGAAGACGACCTCTTCCCAAACAACTTGGGGGCAACTGGCTTCAGAGACGGAGGGTGGGGTGGCGAGTAACCTCCTCCCCTATGTGGAAGGAATTTTATTGGAGAGTTTTGGTACAATTTTTTCCACACTCCCACAGTGACAAAACATTTCCAAACAAGAAACACGGCAGATTGTTGGAAGGCATGCGGGGGTTGGGGGTGGGAACACACTGGCATGTTTTTTGCGGGGTGCCAGAGACTCATTCAACTGTAGTCTGACAAAGTCAGCAGTCCAGCAGATCTCAATCATACCTGGCAATTTTACCAACTGGGTTTTGGACTTTCCTACCATGGTAACCCTTCCACCACCCAGCAGGAAACTAGCATCGACCTTCTCTGCAGTCGCCTTCAAATGTATTACGGCACTTTGGTTAAAGGAGGAACCTCAGGTTCTGAGGGAATGGGTTTACAGGGTCAACTGCATCCTTTAATTAGAAACATTGACTGCTAGATTGCATTTGCAGGAAGAGTCTCTTAGGGTAGTCTAGTCCATCTATATCTTGGGAGGCTGGCTGGAGTACAGGGAACACACTATGAGCCACCCGGGACTGGGAACACCTAGTAGAGTGGTCAGTGGGTCTGGGACTCCTTCCCTTTGACCCTATCGACCCTACCCAATTGAGCAACTATGGTATCCTGTCTATTTTACATATTGTACAGTACACATTCTATATACTCTCCACTTTGTCAAGAGTTTACTCCTTCAATCACTCTTTACTCACGCCCAGCGTGTGACCCTCTGCACTTTACTTGCTCCTTGTTTTTAGATTCTGAGAAGTGCACCTGGTGTTTTACATACTGATATAGATAACACCAACATTTGTCTTTTTTGGAGTATGGGAGTGTGATGGCCTAGTTTGAAAGGCCTAGTTGGATGATGGTCTGTTTATAGTTATTTTATTACTATGGATTTAATTGATGCCTAATTCGAGGCATTGCCTGAAGATTCACTGCATTTACTTTTACCACCCTGTATCGGGATACATTTTTATTTTAAGGTTTACCTTTTGCAGGCTAACTGTTGGAAAAAGGGGTGGGATTGTCATTGTTTTGCTTGCAATGTCCTCTGTATTTTAATTATTTCTTGAATAAATTTGAGTTTTAAAAATGATTTACATTAGAGATTACCGCAACAGATGTTCGGGATAAGCTCTTGCAGCAGGCCACACCAGTTTGGATTGTGCCACCAGGCACTAGGACCACACAGAAAACTTCTAGCAAGCAGTCTACGGTGAGGAAATGCCCCCTGCCAACGTCAGTCATTGGACGTCAGAGTAGGCTATATAGGGTCCCCCACACCTCAGTTCTCCCGCCAGAGATTCTGCACACAGCCAGCTGATGGAGAACCTCAGAGGTTATTCCGACAGCCAAAGAAAAGGAAGTAGATGCAATAGAGAAAGAGAAGCTTGGGGAATGAGGAAGGGAAAGCAAGGCCTGCTGCAACAGCTTCTCTTGAAGATCTACCATTACAGTAAGTTCTTACGTAACTGTACTATCTTAATTCGAGGAAGGCTCTTGCAGCAGGCCACACCTGTAGGACAGAGGCCTAAGCAGGACTGGTTATCACCAGAATATCACCACCAGAAAGAGGACAAGTCAGCAGAAGAGCTCATGACAGAAGGCCTTCTAGAACTGTAATGCCAAAATTGGCTCCAAGCCTAGACATGATGTCAAGACTAATGCTTGGTGAAGGTGTGGATAGAACTCAAGGTGGCAGCTGCACAGATGTCAGCAGCAGACACTTCTGCAAGAAGCTGTGGAGGGCCCTTGACCACCCCCCCTCAGGGGCTAGTTGTACTTGTGTTAGCTGTAAACAAGGGATCCGTACTACTTCCCAACTTATTTCCCCCAACAACTTGCCGATATCGAAATCCCGACTCTCAATAGCCGTCACAACATGCTCCAGACATACCATTTCCTGACATAGACCACATGTAGGAATCACATTAGCAAGTGAGCATTTTAATAAATATTAGCAAGTGAAAATTAATAAATATTAGCAAGTAGGTGAATATGTAACCTTGAGATGTGCAGCATTGTGTCTGATGTTTATGAAATCAAGAGGGGACACAAAAAATGCAGCGTTGGGACAGTAATCCACGCAATTAAAATCCACCGGTAGTCTTTATTAAAATAATTAAAAACAAAATTCTAAATCTTTCTCCTAAATGAGGTTGTGAGCAATTCCATGAAGGAAGTCCACACACGACATGTGTTCCCTCTTGCTCGCCACAATGTTAAGCATTTCCTCTAGCAATGCGTACTTACGTTTCAGAGGAGATTTTGGCAGTCCTCTAGTAACTTAATTGTTGACTCTTGTCATCTGCTGTTTTCGTAGCTTAGACACAAAATGACTGAACCCTACATGCAATGCACCAACAAGCACCCCGAGCCGTCTGTGCCATGCTTCCACCTTATTTTGAGTACTTGTATTTGGCTACATAACTGATCACGCACAGATCAGAACTGTGTAAGAAAAATAGGTGGGCTACAGATGGAAGTCTTATTCATTTGTCTCCACAGACTACCTAGGATGCAATTTTCCTCAAACCATTCACTGAGTGTTGCACTGTTTTCAGGCACTGTGTTTCAGCTTTGATCTCTGCTGGGTCTAAGAAGGCTAGAGCCACAAGATGCCTTAATTTCAGGGCAAATTCTGGGTCTGCACCATACTGTGTGGCTAGTCCTAAATTTTGAATTTTGCACCACACTACTTGGCCCAGGAGAAACATCCTTCAATAGTGCTATCCAGAAATTTCAAGTTGCAAGCATTGACTGCCGCTTGCTTGAAGTCGAAGTATAAACTCTGGAGATGGCGCTAAACTTTCTTCGTCAGCCAGGTCTTCCAAGTCCTGAAAAAGCTTTTTGTAACACTGCTGGGATCTGGATGACATTATGGCATAGACTAGGGGCACAATATGGCTGTTTTCTGCAGTGCCGACAGGAGTATGGATTGAATATAGCTGCAGAAACATACTAGGCACAGTTCTGAAGGTACCATCCATCAGCCAGTATTGTGTTTTGTGGAGATGATATAGGTTTGTCTTGGTTGCAAAAATAATTATTTTGTCTTCACCACATGTGGACTCACGAGCTAGCCACAGCTGTCCGTTTACTAGCCTGAGCACAGCAGGGACTCCAGTTTCCTCCAGTGTACATGACTGCTGGCAGGTCGAGCTGTCTTGCCCTTCTGACTACCTGCTGCAGCAACTGCTTATAGGGCATGCTTCAACGTCCTCAGGCAAACTTGTGATAGCTTGAATAAGTTGGGCTGGGGTGTCATGGGTGTCCACCGCTCTACACTTCATTGATGCAACTGCACAAGCAATTGGTGCATCTGTTGCATCGGAAGCGTGATTGTGCTCACGGTGGTTTCTAAGGTGCTGCTGGCCACCCACAAGAATGGTGGTGGCCCGACCAAGAAACTTGAGACTTCAGACATTGGCAGCACCATTAAAAAACATCACAATTCCATTCTTTAACAAGCAGGTAACTGCCAACACAGATCTTATTACCTCACTCAGACGGGACAATACAGCACACTTCTGCCATGATTGTACTTTGAGTACAAGGGAGGGCAAGAGAAACAAGTCCTGACTGTAAAAGAGCTACCAAATTAGCAATTAAACACAGCTGAAGGCAGCATTAAAAATATATCACTGCGATTTCCTTGTTTGAAATTAAATATAGCTGATGTGTTAAAAATAAGCGATCTTGATTCCTGCACATCTACCAGTTGAAACATTACTTTAACAACCATGGTAACGTGACTAACGAGTCCACTCATTATTACTGCACATCTCCTGGTAAAACACATTTGAGAAAGCTTGCTCATGTGGTAACAGCAAGTACTCTTGATTTCTGCACACTGAAATTTTTTTTTTGTACTTTCTATTTTTACTCCCCCTGCCCTCCAGACTCCGCCTCGGGAGTCACCAGTTGCGTCTGCCCAACCTCACCTAACCTGCACTGCAGTATTCCCTCCATGTAGCAGTGGTTTGCGAGTGCCCCCCCCCCGGGCGGGGACAGAGATGGGGACCTACATCCCCATACTGTGTCCATTCATCAGGGCACCAGACCAGAACAGGCAAGTGGACTTGTAGGGTCTGCGCTAGGGTGCTCCGTCTTCCATAAGCCAAGAGGGCATTTCTCCCATATTCTTTGTGCCAGACGTGCATCCCTAATGTCAAGGCGCTCCTGCTGACATCTGCCATGCACTACCCCCTCACTGTAGGACTGCAAGCGTGCTGTACCTCAGGCCTCCGCCAGAGGGCAGTGTCACCCCGAGCCATGGGTTCCCCTACCTCCCGGGAGAGGAGAGCTGTCCTCCAGACACTCAATCCTCTCCCACCCCTGCCAACCCCCCAGCGGCCCGAGGTAGTTCCCAAACCCGGGTCACCGGCATAGTGCGAGGTGTGGCATCCAGTGCCTCAGCCCTCAGTGCCACCAGGACAGCTGAAACAATATTTTATACATCCCTGTTAATGTCCGCTCTTGATTCCTGCACATCAAGGTATAATGCTGCCTGTTGCTTCCATCTCCTGTTGGACTGTTGTGCTCCGCGCGGCCACTGATTGGCCCTGCAATCTTGACTGATTCAAGCCGTTTTGCTGGGCTCTGTGCCCATAGACTTCAGTGGGTTTCGGAAGAAAATTTTCACCCCCCCCCCCCGCCTTAAATAGGTTTTAGCTCCGCCCACTTCTGGCTAGGAAACCGCCCTTTCATTTCCTATTGGACACTCTCTCTCCTGTACCTCCTCTCTTTACTGCCCACTCTCCCTCCTCCCTGATCCTCCTCCCCTTCTGCTGATCAACTCAGTCCCCTCACTGCCCCTGCCTCCTTTCTGTGCCTGACACCCTCCTTATATCTCCTAGTGCCAGTCACTCCATGATTGGCCAACCCCTCCTTTGGCATTCCGTAGCTCCCATGTACCCTTTCACTCCTGAACTCTATTCTAGAGCTGCTACCTCCAGTCTCCCTGTCTTGTTACACTCTTTAATGCCCCCACTACCCTTCTGCTACATCCTCCTCTTTTGCTACTGCCCTTGTCTCCTCACTGCCCCACCCTCTGCCCATTCTCTCTCAGCCACCTGCTTACCTAGTTCCTCCTGCACCCCCCAAGCATCCACCTCAGTGCCTACCTCCTGCCACTTTCACTAGCTGCCTCCCACCTCCCCAGCACCCTGCCCACCCCCTCAAATTCACACTGAATCATGTATGACACCGTGCCTGTGCCCTTTTCTCCTCACCTTATTTGCCCTCTTCCCATCCTCACATCCCCCTGCTCATGTTTCCTTTCTGTCCCAAACATCTACCAACTCACGCCCTCACCCCCTCCATGGTACCCTCCCTCTCGATCTCATGTACTCGCCTTGGGCATCTCCAATCACTACGAAATGGCCACCTCCCCCAAATGGCCGTTGGATACTTCCCCTGTCCACCGCTACTACTGCCATGCTTTACCCATGGCTCCACCCGTTTACTTGCCTTGCCCTGGTGAATCTCAGAGTTCTCTGGCCCAAAAAAATAGGTGCCAGTCATGGGTATCTCACACCAGTACTCTAAAACGTATACTTCTCTTGCTATTGGTCGGGAAACATTCATCCTAATCCCGGACCAGCCCCTACAATAAGAACTACTCAGACCAATCAACCAGGATCCCTCTCAATCTCACTTAACATATGCAGTCTTCACAAAATTGATGCCCTTCAGACTTCTGCCTGCCAGCATAACCCAGACATACTAGCAGTCGTAGAAACCTGGCTCTCACCTTCGGTCTCCCAACCATGCTATCACCCTCCTGCAGTATAATGTCTACCGCTTGATGAACATCAAAAGAGTGGTGACTGCTCTGTACCCACGGACACGATCCGGGGCACCCTCATCAACTTAACCCCCAAACCACCACTGCACAGATTCTTCCTGTCAAGATCCTTCTTGGTGCACATAATAAAGCCATCAGAGTTGTTAGTCTACATTCCACCGAGAGAGCAAGGTAATGGGCATAACACAGTCCTGGAGTTTACCAAATCTCCCTCACCTGATTCAGAAACCATCCTCCTCAGTGACTAATATTAACTGGCCTGCTGCAGAGGCAGGGGCATACAGGGACTTGATAGCGACAGCAAACTTTTTTCAGATGGTTAGCTCCCCAACCAGGACAAACTATAAAACTGGTACCAGCTCCCTTCGGGATTGGATGATAAGCCATTACACCAGGATCACAAACACCACTGTCCTCACCGACACTTAGTGACCACTACCCCGTCATCTGCTACTGGCCCAATAAATTCATCAAGCCCCCCCCCACAAAAAAACATTACTAGCCGGGTTCTACCTAGAGGGCAAGCTACCTCATCTCAAAACCTTCCTTCGTCAACAGGATTGGTCCCCAATTCTCACTGCAACCAATGTGAACACTGCACTGAAAACACTTCATCAGGATCTCCAACCAAGCATGCAACATATTTGCACCCTTCAAGAAGTGCAGGACCAAAGCCCTATGTAACCCCTAGCTCACCAGAGACCTACTTAGATGACTAAAAGCTCGAGACCACCTTTGGGAAATTGCCAGAAATACTGGGAGACAAGTTGATACTGCTAACTATAAATGTGCACGAAATGACTGCACCAAATATATCCAGGATACGAAGACCACCTATTTTCATAATGCTCTCACTAACTCATGGGGCAATGGTAGGGACTTCTGGAACAATATTAAAGTCGTCACCGGGTAGCAATCTAAATCACACCCCAACAGTACTCTGCATAAATGGTGAAATTACACTTGACCAGAAACTCATTGCTGATACATTCAATGACACCTTCACGGACTTCAGTGCTGTACTCCCACAGGGTTTTTTCGATTAGGTGGTTCCCCTTGCTCCCCCAGCCACCCTCCCTTCTACTTTAAAGCAGTAAAAATGCATGAAGTCCGCAGCACGTTGCCAAAGCCATTTGCAACTCCAAAGCCAGCAGTGACTCCCTTGACCTCAGACTGTTACCACTTGCACTTGAAGTAGTCTGACCACTGACCAGGATTTTCAACCTCTCCCTCAGCCAGTTCCCTGACTTATGGAAATCTGCCACGGTAACCCCAATTCATAAAAGTGGTGACAAAACAGCTACTGAGAATTACCATCCAATTTCCATCCTAACTCCACTCTCAAAGGCCCTAGAACAGATTGTGTCAGACCAGCTCACCGACTTCCGAGACAATCACAACATCCTGTGCAAGGAGCAACATGGCTTTAGAAAAGGTCATAGCACTTCCACGGCGCTACTTGAATTCACTGGTGCAATCCATCACTCACTCAATCATCTTACTGGGTCTGCCTTCATCGACTTAACTAAAGCCTTTGATACCGTCAACCACAATCCCCTACTTGCCGAGCTTCGACTAGCAGGGCTCTCACCCAACTCTGTGAACTGGTTCAGAAGCTACTTAGACTACCGCTCCCAAAGAGTGAGAATTGCTGGCACACTCAGACCAAAGACCAGTCTGGTCCTGTGTCCCACAGGGCTCAATCTTGGGCCCTCTCCTTTTCAGCCTTTTTCTGAACTCACTGCCAGAATCCTGCCCAGAACAGATCCTATTCTATGCAGACGATGCTGTCATCCTGGCATCCCACCATGATCCAGTCCATCTACAAGGCAACCTCCAACAGGCCTTCTCTGCAGTCGAGAACTGGTTCGCAAAACAGACTTCTACTTAACCAGAAAAAAAAAAAAAAAAAAAAAAAGACCATGATCTTCTGCAGCCCCCTCCAAAAAAAAAAAAAAAAAAATTACAAACAGTATCAGCTCTCCATTAAAACCAAGCAAGGAATAACCTTTGAACAAGTTCATACCTTCAAATACCTCGGCCCCACCCTCGACTGTAATCTCTCCTATGTCCCACACATCAATAATGTGGCAAAAGTAGCCAACACCAGGATGGGCCTACTGTTCAGACACAGGAAACCTCTAACCCCAGAAGCTCTGTCCATAGCTGTCCAGAGCTCAGTCATCAGCATCATTGACTATGGTCTCATTATCTATGGATCTGCCACAACCTCATCGCTCAGGCATGTTTAGACTTCCCTCAATCAAGCCTGCCGACTCGTTACTGGTTCCCACCGTCTCACCCACACCTGCGACCTCTACTCCAAAACAGGCTGGCTGCAACTGAACAACCGAATCAAATACCAAACCTGCATCACTGCTAAGAAACTCATGATGGGAAAGGCACCACCAGGAGTAGGCACCCTTCTCAAACCCAAAATCACCAACCACAACACCAGGAGCTCCAAGCCCCAAATCCTTCAAATCCCCCGCTGCCGCACTTCCCAAAGCCAAAGGTCGTTTGCATACAGGGCTCAGAGTTGGCTGAATGAGCTCTCTAGTGACACCTCATCCACAGCAACACTTGCAGCGTTCCAAAAAACAAAAAAGCTCCGCCACTCCATAACTGGCACCTCCACCTGTGCTTGCACACCGTAACACCTTCATTCCCAGTGCTGCTTCTGATCTTATAGGTGTCAGTTTCTGCCCTCTCTTCTTGCACTTACCTGTCCAATGCAACTTCTAATGCACTTGCCCTGTGTCTGTCCTGACAAGGCCCCTCAGCTGCTTCACCCTGACCCTCTACACCTATGTCTTCCCCTCAGCCCTCTCCCCTTCTTGCCCTCTTCCTCCTAGTGTTTCCTGAGTTACTCACAGCTCAGTCTGATTTTGTCAAGCAAAGTTATTGTCTAAAACCATGTACCTGTAACGGTTTTATGTTTTAGTGTCTGTTACCCTGTAACCAGCATAACGTGGAACCTTTGTAAAAGAGCCTTGGCTCAAAGGTACTTTGTAATCCTAGACACATAAAATATTGTACAAACCTTGCTAAAGGTGACCGATTCAGGATAATGAATTTGGCTATGCTACAACTCCACAATAGTACAAGGTGCAATTAAATGCCAGCGATTTGTTTAATCGGGCAAAATTACCTTCGGGAGGATGCACAGTCAGGAGAATGAACACGGGATGTTTTTAATTGGGAAGTTAGTAGTTAGGAAATGGTACCTAGTCCGTAAACGATGCAATTAGCTAACCACTAAGACAAACATTTTGGAAACAGGAGAGCCCTCTTAGTGGTGAACAAAACAACTTGTCCATTTTCTTTAAAGACCTAGTGCTGTTTGTGCAATACCGCAACATTCTGTGAACATTCAAAGCATGGAGAGCAAGGCCTCCCCTGATTAGACTACTCAGGAAAATAAACTGGACGGTGGATGGTTTGATTTAAAGTAAATTCAGACACCACCTTGGGCAAAAACATAAGACACCCTGTCTTTGTGAAAAACCATAAAGGCTCTTTACACATCAGAGCCTAGAGCTCCGAAATCCTTCAAGCAGAAATAACAGCAACTTAAGTGCTTTCCCCAACAAAGCACAGCTCACAACTCACAGCTAGTTCAATTGGAGGTAAAGTGAGTTTCTCCAACATAAAATTGAGATCCCATGTAGGGACCGGGTCCCAAACGGGAGCTTTCAGATGCACAATGCCCACAGAAATGTGTGGGACAAATCAAGCTGAGCAACAACTTTGCCCTCAATAGGTGCATGATATGTAGAGATGGCAGAAAGGTACACCTCAAGGGAGGAGTACCCCAGGCCTGAGTCTAAAAGGGAAAAGAGGTACCCCAACACCTGATTCACTAGGCAGGTGAAAGGATCCAAATTGCAAGCAGTGGCCCAAATGGAAAAGCGTTTCCATTTCATAGCATAAGCGGCCCTTGGTGAAGGGTTTCCTGGCTGCCACCAGGACATCAGCAACTACACCCCAAAGCAGGCAATAGCTAGGTCCGCAGGAGCCATGCATGGAAATGCAGGGACTTGAGGTCCGAATGCCTTGGTCCTGGGAGAGCACGCCTGTGCACGGGGGCAAGGACAACGGAGGTTCCACAGCTAGCTGTTGCAGCAGGGGAAACCAAATCTGACTTGGCCAGAAAGGAGCTATGAAAATCTCCACTCAAGCTCCAGTTGGAAGGAGCAGGAAGGGAGAAAATGCATACAGAAACCTCCCCTTCCAGGAGAGGGGCAAAGCATCTCACCTGAAAACTCGAGGCCAGTGACTAAGCAAGCAAAAAGGCGGTAGTTTTGCATTGGGTGGTGGATGCAAAGAGGTTCTACTATGGATGACCCCACCTGTCGAACAGGTCTTCGACCAGAGGTCAGAAGTTCACACATGTGAGCCCATGACCTGGAGCAGCTCAGACCATCTGCCAAGACATTTTAAATGCCTGGAACATGGATAGCAAGAGCTCCAGACTGTGCTCGATAGCCCAATACCAGACCTATTGCCTCCAGACAGGGGGGTAAGAGTGAATTCCCCCCTGCTTGTTGGTGTAATGAACTATGCACATATTGTCCGTCTGCACTAACTGGACCCAGAGAGGAGTCTGAAAGGTCTAACTCAGCTGGGTAGACATAAGCAGGCATACTGTATGCCCATCAAGGTCTCCCATTCCTTGGTGGGTAGACTAGTTTTTTTTAGTCCATTGGAGAGGTTTATCTAGCCTAGATTTAAACAAGTTGTAGTTAGCTGCTTCAACTACATGTTGGAGGAGTTTGTTCCAGGGTTTAGCAACCCCAACAGTGAAATATCAGTCTATTTTGCATGCATTACCTTTGAGAACGGTCAGTGGTCTGTTAAGACCTTCTCAGATTAGGTATATGTGTGCTCAACTGAAAGCTGCACTGTAATCTTAGTTTAGCACACTGCTAAAGTTTGTAAAGTTGCAGTAGATCACCTCTTTCTCCTGTCCTACAGGCTAACCAAACCAGTATTGCACAGTCTGTCCTGATAACTTGGGTGTTTCAGTTTTGGTGCTTCTGCATTTTGACTACTTCTATATCTTGTTTTAAATATGGGGCTCCAAAAAGGGGACCCTGTGTCAAGGTGCAGACAGATGCAAGTCCTATACAGGGGCATAATACATGCCTCGCTTCCATTTACAAGGGAGCATTTAACACATTTCATATTTCTGTTAGCCGTCCGAAATCTTTTTGCACTAGTCTGAAGCTATTAATCTACTGTTTAGTTATACCCCAGATCACTTTCTCCATCAACCAATTTCAAAATATTAAGTGTGTCTGTATACAACAGATTCTTTTTGCCAAAATGTAATAAAGGATTTGTCACGATTGAAGTTCATCTTGCTGGATTTAGCCCAGAAGTCTATATGTATTAGGTCCTGCACGATTGTCAAATATTTGAGGAGTGTATTTCTCCCCCTAATTTAGCATCAGCAAATTTGGAAAGTGAATTGGTGACGTTGCTGTTTATATCTGATATGAAGAGGTTTAACAGGTCAGTCCGAGGACAGATCCTTACTGTACCCCATTGCTGACTGAAACAGAATTTGACAGATCTCTATTGATACATGCCATCTGTGTTCTATTCTTCAACCAATTAGTCCACCTGACCAGGTGATGGTTTAGTCCCATAAGAGTAAGTTTTTCTATAAGTTTGTGGTGGGGGGCCGGCCCGTCAGCGCAGCAGTTGGATTTCTACTTGCGACGCTGGCGACCCGGGTTCAGGAGCAGACTCTGGTGCTGGAGGGTTGGCCGGGGAGAAAGGCATCCTAGGGACTGCTCGCCTTCTGGGGGAATATGTGATCCATCGCTTTTTTCTGACTCCTGGGCGAGGCCCAAGGTACAGCAAGCTGGTAGGTGAGACCAATGGGGAGCTGTGTAGTGGATGTCGGTTTAACGCCTTGATGTCAGGGCTCACACCACACAGAGAAAAAAAAAGGGAAAGCGTCGCCAGAGCATGGGTAGATGGAGCTCCAGTGCCAGCCCTGATTGCGACTGCCTGCCTGACCACCAGTGCACCCAACAAGACACGGAGATATCAGGGTGTCCTGCCCCGCCTCGTACCCGCCTGGGGATATAACCACAGCTCCATGGGGGAACCTCCAGGTATTCAGGTAGGCCAATCGGGAGACACACAGAAGTCTCTAAGAAGCGTGAGCTCCAGGGCGGGATAAGGCAGAGAAAGAAAGTTAAAAAAAAGTTTGTGGTGGGGGACGGTCTCAAATGCTTTTGCAAAGTCTAACAGTATGACCACGACTGGAATATTGTCGAGGCTGGAACGAACATTGTGAAAAGTAAAGTTTGTTGTACAAGAGCGTCAGTAAACCAGTGTTGGTTGGTATCTGTTAACCCTTTGGACTTAAACTCAGATTCAGTTTTTATAAGCCATTGTTTTACAGCAGAGGGACGTTAGGCTAATTGGTCTATAGTTATTTGCCATCCCTTTGTTTCCCTTCTTGCACATGGAGACAATATCTGTTCTGCAATCACAGGTCACCTCACTGGATTCCACGAATCTATTGAAAAGGAAATGACAGTGGAAGTGATAAAGCTGAAGACATCTCTATTAGGAACCTTGAGTGCATATTGTCAGATCCAGGAGTAGTGTTTACTCTTGTTTTTTGATGACTCAATTGAGTCTCTAGTGAAGTAAATAGTGTTGCTGCCAATGGTAAATTGTGGTTCTGAAATCTGTACTTTTTCATTGAAAACTGAGCAAAAGAATTCTTTAAAAATGTTAGCAGCAGTTATATTTTCTATTGAGCAGTTTATGGTAATGGGGCTTACAAGTTCTGGCTCTTTTTGGCTATTAACATAGAAGGCTTTCTTATTGCTCCTGGTATAAGCAATTTTGAATTCGATCTCACTCTTCTCATTTCTAATCATTGGTTTAAGTTTTTTCAGCTCACTCTTGTAGCAATTGCTGGCAGTTAAGGTGTCCTTTTTAAGTCCCATATGCCTTTTCTTCTTTGGTTATTTGATGCTAAATAGCCCTAGTGAGCCATGCTGGGACCCCACCCCCTTTGTTTTATTTCTTTCTTGGAACATATATTCTCTCCAGTTCCAGTATTTAAGACAGACACAGATATCTTCTATAAACCTATTGGTAGATGTAATGGCATCTCTAATACTATTAAAGTCTGCAGCACTGGGGCCGGATAAATTACATCCCAGAGCACTGAAGGAACTTGCGGATGTCCTGGCAAAACCCCGTGGCAGAGCTTTTCACCATCTCTCTGAGGACAGGGTGGGTGCCCCAAGACTGGAAGGTGGCACATATAGTGCCTATCCACAAGGAAGGATCAAGGGAGGTGGCAGGGAACTACAGGCCTGTCAGCCTGACCTCGTGGTGGCAAGGTGATGGAGGGCATTGTCAAGGAGAGGCTGGGGGACCTAGATAAGTCAGGGTGCCTGGACGATAGACAGCATGGATTCATCCTCGGGAAATCTTGTCAGACAAACCTGGTGGAGTTCTATGACTGGGTGACAAGTGCCTTGGACCTGGGTAGACCAGTGGATGTCCTCTTTCTGGACTTCAGCAAGGCATTTGACTCTGTTCCTCACGTGGGCCTGTTGGATAAGCTGGGAGAAATGGGGGTGGGAAACCAGATGATCAGATGGATAGGCAATTGGCTCCAGGACTGGACCCAGAGGGTCGTAGTTGGTGGGATAGTCTCATCCCCAAGGAGGGTCATTAGTGGGGTCCCACAGGGATCAGTCCTGGGCCCTTCTGTTCAACGCCACGATCTGACATGAGGACAGGAATCAGGAGTGAGATGAGTCTCTTTGCAGATGACTCGAAACTGGGGCTGTGGTGGATGGGGAGGAGGGGAGGTGGCCCTCAGGGGACTCGAGGCTCTGGAAAGATGGTCTAGAAAGTGGAAGCTGAGGTTCAATGTAGGGAATGCAAGGTACTCCACCTGGGGCCAGAAACCCAGGTCAAGTGTACACCCTGGGGGGGGGAAATGCTACAAGTCTCGATGGCTGAGAGGGACCTGGGGGTGGTGGTGGATGTCAAGATGAACAACTCTGAGACTTGTAGGAGGGCAGCAGCCAAGGCCAACAGGATGCTGGGATGCATCGCTAGGGGGATCACCTCCAGAAGGAGGGAAGTGATACTCCCTCTGTATAACTGCTTGGTGAGGCCGCACCTTGAGTACTGCATGCAGTTTTGGAGGCCTCACTTAAAGCGGGACATTAACCTCATGGAGAGGGTCCAGAGGAGGGCAACCAAAATGATTTGGGGCTTGGGGGACAGGACCTATGAGGAGAGGCTCAAGAGCTAAATATGTACACATTGGAAGAGAGAAGGGACCGGGGGGACATGATAGAGGTCTTTAGGTACATGAAGAGGGTAAATAGGGGAGGAACAGTCGGGGTAGCCAAGGAAGGAGGAAGGGGCCACTAGAGGGCATGGCTGGAAGCTGGAGGGGGAAGATTCAGGGGAGAAAGGAGGAGGTGCTACTTCACTGAGAGGGTGGTGGAGCCATGGAATGCACTGCCTAGGGGGCTGGTGGAGGCAGAGACAGTGGAGGGGTTCAAGAGGGGGTGGGACAGGTACAGGAGAAGGGTTCTGGAAGCAAAATCCAATGCAGCAAGAATATCCGGAACTGGGGAGGGAGAAGCCAGAGAAGGCGAGGGGGACAGCAAGGTCAGCACCCAGGTTGGGGACTGACCAAACGAGCAGACACGAAAGATCGTTAGGCCTATTCTGCTGGCATTTTAGTATGTTAGTAAGTTGTCTGCCTGATCATTTTGTTCTGCATGCTGTTCGGCTGTTATGTTTGATCGTGGTCTTCGAGGGTTGTGAGGATAAGATCCAATATGTTCCCTCTGGTGGGGTTGGTGACAAACTGGTGGAAGCCCAGACTGGCTAGTGAATTCAGGAAATCACATTCCTGGTTAGATGGTCTGGATAAGTTATCCCAGTTGATTCCAGGAAAGTTGACATCACCTACAATTATGTAATTTCCCATATCAGAAGCAGACATAATTTCCCTTATTAGTGAATTACTGTATTCTGTGCCTGAATTTGGCTGTCTATAGAAATTACCAAATAAGATTGGGTACAAATACAGTCCAAACACAGGCCCATAAACACTTTCTATTATATCAGTCGTGTGCTCGGATGGGAGTATCTGGTGGCACATGATGTTACGGACATAACTACAGACACCAACCCCCTCATCTATTATTTCTGTTGAGAAATAATTTACAACCCTTTATTTCCTTACTCCAGTTGCTAGAGTCATCCCATCAAGTTTTGGACATGGCTACCACATCCAAGACAGTCTCAACACTGACCAGCATTATTCTGCATTAATCAAGGGCTTTGGTTGGACATTTACTGATGGTGATTAAAGGTTCTACCTTGCCCGTGTCCCCCATCGTGTTAAATTTAAATATTTGTTAATACATGCTATTTTTTCCCCAAAGCCAGACTCCCTCTTCTGCTGAGGCATAGCCCTTCCCAGCTAAATAAACTGATGTTATTGTAGGTCTCAGTGGGTTAGGCACGCATACCAGTTTTGCTGTGTCTATATCCTCAACCACTTTTTTATTTTATTTTGTTGTTTTTTGTGTGGCCTGCCCTAGGTACAGGTAAGATTTCAGAGAAACAGAGGTTGCTCCTTTTTCTCTCAGTTTCTTGCTAAAGTTAATGAAATCCCTCTTAATCTCCTCCACACTGTGCTTTATGTTTGTGCCTACATGGGCACCCGCAAGTGGATTCATGCCTGCATTAAGAAATTGTCTAGCATTCCCATGATATCAGGAATCTGTGCTCCACGGAAGCTACTGCAGGTGCAATTAACCTTATCTGGTCTGCATATTATTTTGTCAATATATTTTACAATTGTGTCTCCCAACAAAAATATCTGTTTCAATGGAGTTGAATATGAAGTTTTATCCATTGCAGAGGGCAATTTAATTTCCTATGTCTACAGCAGGAGTCAATACCTGCATGGGGGTCATGTCACTTGCCAGGGAAGCTTCTGGGGGACTGTTAGTAGCTTCTGCTATTGGTTTAAAGGTGCAAGGGTTGGTAGTGCCATTGATGTTGACAGGGTAGTTATTCCTATGATTACCATTGCCTTTCTCCAGTAGAGTTGAAATAAAGGACAGGATGGTAGTGGTGGCTGGATTAGCCATCAAGGGCTGGTCAACTGATGGGCAATCACATGACAAAGAAATGCGGACGGTCTCTGGTTTCACCCACTGGGACAGCTGGAGTTGATCTGATGGGCAAGAGACATTTGTCGCCTGAAGGTTTACCTGCCAAGGGCAGGAAGAGATTAATAGGAAGTTCGAATCCCATTGCTGTCCAACCCTTTAACTTGTGCGTCTTCCACTGTTATCCAGTCATTCACCTTGACTGAACCCTCATTTGAATCTTCTTGGTCCCGTTTATTTACACTGGGTTCATTTGTTATATTTGAGACTAGGGATTTTGGGTTAGGTGTCGAAGGATGACTACTTGGGCTAATTTTAGTGGAAGCGATTCTGCCTGGGCCGGTGTTATCTTGAACTGGAGCATGGCTTAATAGCTAGGATTCTGCATGCCATATCCAGTCTATTTTCAATATTTCCAGCTTTGTATAAAAAGTGCTAGTTTCTAGCTCAAGATCGACAATATGTTTACACTGTTCACTCCTCTGTAGTAACTGAACTGTTGACCAACTTGTATATCAAACAGCAGTTGCACTTGAGCTACATCCCCGTCCAGGGTCATATTAGCAGCCATAGCTACCAACTGAATGGCTGTGGACTATATGTAGATAGTCGAGACAGCAGAGTGAATAGGACAAACCAATTTTTTTTTTTTTTAACCCCATCTTTATGCTCCTGCCTCCTGCAATGGCCCTCTCTTCATGGACCCAATGTGTCCCTGCGTCTGAGCTTCCCTGAGGTTCTTCAGCACATATGGGTGCCCCACTCCTAGACCCTGAGTGGACTGGATAACCCCCCCCAGCTGAGGAGGAGGAGTCCCCCCCCCCCAAACTCCCCCAGACCTATAGTCTAGCATGCACCTTGTGCGGTCTTCCCCAGGTTCCTCCAATCGCCGGCACTGGGACCAGTCTACCAGCACCACTGCAGGGTGTTTTTCCTGGTTTTCTCCCACCCCCTGTGAGTGTCAGTGCACTGGGAGGGCCAATGAGAAAAGCACGGTGAGACGTGCCTTTGCTCCAGCCCTCGGCTGACGTCCGCCCCTCCCAACACATCTTGCTGCCTCAGACTGCACCTCCACCCAAGTTACCCCAGGTGGTGGTATTGCAGTGAGGTCTACCGTCCTCCCCCCACCCAGAGAAGGAGAGCAGCCATCGGGTGCTCAATCCTCCTACTCCCCTGCTGACCCCTGGTGGCCCGTGCTCATTCCCAAATTTGGATCGACGGCATAGCATGAGGTATGGCATCCAGCGCCACCGGGCCGGACTTTTTTTTTTGATGTGGGGCTAGCCACCCAAGATTATAAGAGAATGGGTGGGGACTGTCAGACAGGGTTAGTACAACACAATGGCTGATATCCCCTTGCTTTAAGTTGGTGCAATGCCAGTCAACAGGGCTATGTCATAATACTGTGTCAAACTAAGGTTTTCAAGTACCTGTACCTCTAGATACAGGGAGAGCAGTATAAAGTTACTATTCTACCTTAAGAATGGAATAGTTAGCTGCTATACAGTGCTCAAGTTGACTAAACCCACCCTCAGATTGCAGTTAACAGTTTATGTATACTGTATAGTAGTAATAGCACAGCCTACAATACACTTGTGTAGTGAAGCTTGTTAGTTCAATGCCTCCTTTCCTCCAGTCCCACCAGACACGCGCAGAGCGCATGCCCTAGTGCACGTCTCTGCACGCGACACAATGCACTTGCCCTGCCAGAGTATGCCCAGCTCTCTATGGGGCGAGATTCAACTACAATGTGTCCCAGAAATTAAACCTGGGGTCACATGTCATCAAGCTGCAGCCTCGCGGCTTAAAACACAGTAAAATATATAACATCCATCCTTTTAGAGGTGTTGCTGCTCTAAAAACAGGCAGAGTGTGTGAAATGAAACTCATCTGGTCATGGTTGTAGTTTGTAGAGGCTCACCCATGAACTCCTTAATCTCTCCCCTTCCTTAGTCACCTGCTGTTGCTAGGAGCAGGGGCTCCTGTATGCTGCAGCTCGTTCAGTAATCAGAAAACGATAAAAGAGGATTTCTGCTGCTTAGCCTGTCCCACAGCTTTGTGCTGTCACACAGGTCTGCTGAATTTTGGAAGTGTAGGGCATAGAAAACCACATGCATCTCCAGGACATTGATATGAAGAGCTTGCTCTATGTCCGACCAGGTACCCTGGGCACCCCATCTCATGCCAGAGGCATCCATCATGAGAACCTGCCGGGAGTTGAAATCTAAAATGGGAGACACCCCAAGACAATAGATTGGTCAGGTACATCCACCAGGCAAGAACCCTCTAGACTGGGTTGGAGACGAGGACCAAGTGGTCGAGGTAGTCTGTGCGCTAGTCTCATAGGCTCCACTGTGGCACCTGCATCTGCAGGCAGGGTAGGGGGACTGTGGCAACTGCTGCCGCCATATGGCCCAGGAGGCAAAGGAAGACACTGGCAGGAACTTGTTGGCTAGAGGAAACTAGATGGACCTGCTCCCTTGAATGGGCTGCCCTATCCTCTGGCAGAAAGGCCTTGCCCTGGGGGGTGTCCAGGATTGCCCCTATATATTGAAAGCACTGGCAAGGGGAGAAGCACTACTTCAGCAGGTGTACAGTGATCCCCAGGTCCTAGAAAAGACAAGAGGAACAGTTCAGGGTCTGAACTAAGTGCTCCCTGGAGACAGCTGCTAACAGCCAATCATCCAGGTAGGGAAAAATGTAAAAGCTCTGCCGCCTCAATGCCACTGCCAGGCATTTGATAAATACCCAGGGGCTGAGGAAAGGCCACATGGGAGGACACGGAATTGGAAGTGGGCACCCTGAAAGTGGAAGTGCAGGAAATGGTGAGCAAGAAATATCTGGATGTGCAGGTAAGCATCCTGCATGTCCAGCAAGCAGAGCCAGTCCCCCTGGTGCAGCAACCCCTGAAGGGTCACCATCCTGCAGTGTTTGTACTCTACGCAGCGGTTCAGGCTGCTGAGGTCTAGGATGGGCAGAGGATCCCTTGTCTTTTGGAGGACAGGGAAGAGGGAGTAAAATCCCTTCCCACTGAGCATGAGGGATAGGCTCTGTGGCTGTTTTTGGAGAAGAGCTTGAATTTACTCCCAAACCGGGGCAGGTGCACAGGAGGGGTCTTGGGCGGCCACTCCAGGAACTCCAGAGTGTGGCTATGAGCTGGAGCACCCAACTGTCTGTGGTCACTGCTCGACACCTCAGCAGTTGGAGAGAGACCCGACCCCAACTGCCTCCCTGGACCCTCGGTCAGAGGCAGGGGTCGCCAAAGGAGTCAGGAGGTGGGGGTGGGCAGGGGGCCATGGGGCCCCTACGGCGGCACCTGCGGGGGTGATGGTGGTCTTACGCCATTGCTGGCCCTTGGCCTTGCGTCTGCTTGTGGGAGGACTGACTAAAGGACTGGAATTGGTTTGCTCTAGATTTAAGGGCTTTGCCCAACTCCTGTAAACTAGAAATGAGGTCCTGGACATCACCCCCAAAAAGGACCGAGCCCCAGAAGGGAGTGTCCAATATGCTAGCCTAAACATCTGGAACAAAACTGGAGATCTGAAGCCAACAGTGGCGTCAGAGGCAAACACCGGCAGCAGCCCCACGCCTGGAGACTACGGTGTTGTAAGATGCCCAAAGCACATGGCTGCCCACATCTGAGCCCAACTTCACGAGCTGGGTAAGCAGTGTTTTCGTGGAGTCCTCAGGCAGAGTCTGAACAAGGTCCCTGGTCTGGTCCTAGATGGCATTTTGGTATTTGCACCACATGGGTCAGATAATTAATGGTCCTAATAACCAAAGTAGCAGAGGCAAAGACACACTTACCAATCTGGTCCAGCTGCCAGGATTCACGGTCTGGGAGGAGAGCACCAAGATGCTTTGGCTTCTTGTAGCAGTCGTGGGGTAGTTATGACCATGGAATCTGCCTAAGGGTGACTCCCTAGAAAAGGCTCACCTTCCAGGGCATGATAGATGATCCGCCTTTTCAGCAAGCAAAGAAATAGTGGAGGGGTGAGCCCATGCCACCTTGGTGACATTCTCATGAGAGTCAATCAAGGGTGGCACCACCACTGGCAGGGCATCCTTCTGCCGAAGGAAAATGGCTAAGCAGTGTGTCTTCTGATCTTGCTTCTCAGTCTCCCACCCCATAATGGACTGGATGTGGTGCATAAGGTCCATGAAGGATGGATTTTTTTTGGAGGGTGGGGGAGGACTCTGGCACCTCCTTAGGCTGGTCCTCTCCTCCCAAAGACTCCCTGGGAAAGAGAAAGAGAGGAATTGGAATCATCCTCAGAGAACTCATGGTCTGGAACCAGCATCAGAGGCCAGCAATGGAGCCTGTACTAATGTCCGGTCAGGTCCCATAGGCTCAACATGTGGGGTTCGCTTGACGCAACCCTACCAGTATCCTGGGGCTGGGAGTCCCCAAGGGGAATGAAGGGAATAAGTCTGAGGTGGGCCCTGAGGGGTGGGGGTTTACTTCTGCATAAATGAGCACCACGCCAAGAATAAGGCATTGTAATCCACCTGTGGAGCAATACTGTACGCAAGTACGAAGGTCAAATCAGGTGCTGGATTAGGGAGCCACAGCTGAGGAGCCTGCAATTGGTAACCTGGCATATGTCCAGGCGGAGACAGCAAATAATCCAGCAGGCATCAGCTACAGTGAAGGTTGCGGCAGAGGCAACAACAGCACCTGATCCATTGGCTGGGGTGTGTCTAGTACGGGGCAGTGGCCCAGTGGGCAATGGTCTAGAGCACCCAGACAAAAGGTCTGCTGACAATGGTCCCACAGGAGAAGCCAGCACCTGAGGGGAGAGGGATCCTCTGGGCAGAGGCAATGCTGAAGAGGAGGAGACAGCAATAGCCTGCTACAGGTGCTGCATACCACAGCTGGCGTCTGTCTCCAAAGGTGGGATTCAACAAAGGCAAAGCAGAATCCGGGGGAGTAATGGATGCAGGGTTGCCACCCAAGCCACCTAGCTAAGAGCCTGAGGAAGAGATGGGCCTAAGTATCAGGGACTGGGGAGCAAGAGAAAGTCCTCTGCCCTGAAGAGCCACTACCTGAAATGGAGAGGACGGTGAGTGGCAAAACCACAGGAAGCGAGGGCAGGACCCCCCGGAATGATGACGACGAGACTGGGAAACTGACCAGGCCTCGTTTGGTGCATTTATCCTTCCAACGGCCTTGTGGGAAGAGGCGGCCCTGGACTGTGCCAGCGAGGCCAAAGAGCTCCTGGCTTACAGCTCCCTTTCCACGGCAAGCAGCTTCTGCTTAAGAAGATGGTTCTCCAACATTTCAAATACATGCCTCCTAGTGGCCTGATTAAATTTCTGGCCAAACTGGCAGGCTTCGGTGTCATGGCTGGGGCACAGGCACATCAGGCACAAAGAAGGACCATCCTCAGGAATCTATCTGCTGCAGGCACACTTTGTGGAGTGGTTGGAACACAAGGCTGGTGTACAAGACAAACTCATCTAAAAAGACCAAAAAATTTTATGTTTTACACAAGAGAAATAAAGCATAGAAAGTGGCGGTCTTCTGTATCTGCTATGTTCATGGAGGTCCAACATGCACCAATTGATGGCAAGAAAAGAACTGGGTGGTGTAGGGGACCGCCCTCTCACATTGCCTATACAGACATCAGATGATGGATGTTGGTGGGGGCAGTCCCCATGGTAGACTCCTAACTAGAAATTTTCCGTGTGGTTCTAGTGCCTGGTTGCATAGTCCTACCTGGTGCGGCCTGCTTCAAAAGCCTTCCTCCAAGTAAGATCTAATGTTATTGCACTTAGGCATATAATCGTAATGAAAACCTCAAAGCTAGTCATCTTCTTGGATTAACAACCAGCTGGAGGGAGGCGTCTCTTGACTGTGCTTCAGGCAACGCCCCCCCCAAACTGGCCATTAATACCTCAACATTACTGTCTTCTTGGTCATTATTGCTCAAGTAATATTACATCATTGAACGTCCTACAGATCACTCACTGGAAAGCTCTGATACGGCTCATAACTAGCCATATCACTCCTTTCTAATACCAACTACTAGTTAATGAAATAAATGCAAGCTGAGTGGGAAACAAGACTCCTGAGGATTCAGCAGCTCCACTTCTAGCAGGAGCAGCAGAAGCTTTACCAAATAAGGATAGTGAGAGCTTATGTCAGGGAGAGAGAAGCACACACACACACACACACACAAATCAGGAATAGTAAACTCACAGGGTTCAGACAATTTGATCTTGAAAGGGAAAGCTCAATTGGAACCAAAACGGAAATTAAAACTGCCAAGCTGGGGCCCCAAGACATTCATCTACTTCTCCTCATTAGATCTCAGTGGTCAGGAAGCTTTTGTCTCAGCAAACTGGAGGAAAAAACAGCATGCTCTCAAGCAGACTTGGCTTAATTGTGTACTATCCCATTAAGGGATAAATTACGCACTATAAAAAGAACGTATATCATACGCTCCAGAGATTTTGTGTTACAGTTTGAATACCTTCATTCTGAAGACTAGATTTTTTTATTATCAATTTAACCCAGGTTTGTAATCCCTCTAAGAAAGTGATATTCCTTTTCAGGTCAGATATACGGAAGTGCTGTTGTCCTTTTACATAAAAAAAAAAAATGAAGCAACATTTCGGCTGTTCCTATGTAAAAGGTGTTTAGTCCCCCAAACAATTTACAAGCTAAGAGGAGCATCACCCAATTAACTACCCACAGAGCCTCAAGTCCATCCATCTGTTTCTGTCTGTATGAGTGAACAGCAGTGACAGAAATCCTTTAAAAAAAAAAAAAAAAAAACACTAAGCTTTCAGATGCTTTCCCTCACATGCATCCCAAGGACCAGCCTATCAAAACATGACAATTTTAAAACAAAGTACAGAGTTATGTTTTTTTTCCAGCTGTCAAGTCCCCATTCTAGGGGTGGACTTTTCATAGTAACCAGGATGCAATGCGTCACTCCCAGCCTCAAATCCAAGGTCCCATAAGTGCTGTAGACAGCATTCCTGGAATTCATGGAGAGTTACCTGACACACGATGTAACAGTAACTCCTCCAACAGATGCCTGTAACTGGTGTGATGTTACAAATGACAACGTGAAGGCCCCAAATTCCACAAGGTTAGGCATGGCATAGATGGACCCAAGCACTGAGGGAGGTACTGTAAGTGGGGGAAGATACTGGGCTGGCCACAGCAGATGCCATCCATGATGCACCCCATCCCCATGCAACTGGTCTCTTCCAATTCCCAAAACTCCCAGTGTTTATACGGAAGAAGTTGGGCCTCCTGCATGAATTTAGCCACATGGCAATTTGGGTAAGTCTACCTCGACTGCTACGACCAATGATTTTCAATGGCAAAATAGAGTTCACCAATTTTTCATGGAAAAAACTACCTACACCATCATCATGCAAACAACCCCACTTTGCACCAGCTTTTTGTGCATATCTCCCCAGTTTGAGTGATACATTTATATAAAGCATGCTGATTTGCTCTTAATTTTGGGGAACAAGAACCGCCAAGTAACCTCTTCTCAGCTGAGGAAGAGGTTTTTTTTTTTTTATTATTATTATTCCCACATTAGCTGGGCTTCCCAATGTTGCACATTCCACTGGGGCAGAATTTGTCCATGCCTGGCACCTTCAAGTTCATCTGATCTAAGCCAGTTTATCAAACTCTTTACACTGCCAAGCTGTGCTCTAGTAGAAGTGATTTCTAATTACAGGCTTAAAGCCTCATCTTGCATATCAGATTCATTGAGAAGTCCATTTGACTTCTATCCCAGAGGCTGGCCTTTTCAGACACTGTATACAGCTCCTCATGGATAAAGGCATTTGACTGTTGGAATCTTAAAATATATTTTTACATTTTTCATCTCACTTCTGACTAATTTCTATTCTTTGTACTTTTCACTGGCATACTTAAGGAAACAGTGCCTTGCTCTCTGCAGCAAAGTCCTAGTAATCCTCTACATCATCATACACATTCATACCTCTCATCCTTTTGCAACTAAAATAAGGGACACAAGCACCCAAAATGAGTGACAATGTGGGATAGTGACCCTCAATGAGGGACACATCTTTAATCATGGAGCTACAAGCTCACAGCTCTGTGGAAACAACTGATTAACTGTACAAAGTTTATTTTTGATTTAACAAGTTAGAATATTATGGATTTCTGCTTTAAAGTCTAAATTTATGGCACCTTCTGCATGTGGGCAACATCTTCTGTATGCAGAGGAGGGACAGAGCAATTTTGAAGCATATGAGGGATATCCCTTGTCATCAGGGACAGTTGAGAGGTATGCATTTCATCAGTAACAAACTGATGTCTTGCACAGGACTTATCACTCCAGCAAAGGAGTAGCATCAGAAGTAAATGTACCTTAGACAATAAGGATAACACTTCCATGCTTATTAAGCTAATAATGAAGACCAAAGAGAGAAATGCAAGCAAACTATAAAATCTAAGTTGGATTATGTTATGGGCAAGAACACAGCACAGACTGTCAACCTGAACAAATTTCTGCTTACCGGGGTAACTCCACAGTACCCTAATCTGTATGTGTTTGAATAGCATACTTGTCCTTGCTTATGAAGTAGTTTTTTTTTGTTGGGGGCGAGCATGAAGGATCAAGAGTCCTTCCGACCTTACATTACATTTTTTTTTTTTAATGTTATTCTTTGGTAACTGGGTAAGGCCCACTAGGCACAAGTTACCAGTTTTCAGGGGCGATTTGATCAGAGCTGCATGGTATGCACGTGGAGCTGGTAGGAATCAAACACCAGGTCTGCTGGATTTACAGAGCTTATTCACAGCTTGTTCATCTAGCCTCTAGTTACTTAAGCAATAATGTACAGCAGGGTGTTTATTGTGCTGGGATAACACCACACTTCAAGTGGTTGGGGAAGAGGCCACAGGTTGAGTGCATACAACACATGAAAGGTGACATCTCAAAACACCCTGAAGGGCACTATTGCTATTATAAAATGGCTTGCTTGTATGCAGAAAAAAGAATTAAAAATACGGCAACATTTATTTCAGTTATCTTTGTGTAGGTAAAGAAAAACCTTCCTTGTTGGTTTGTAGGTGGTGCTGTATCTTACTTGCCACAATGCTCTTTGAATGCATGTCTCCAAAAGTCCAGCGCCCTCCGCCCCAGGTCTCAAGCTTGTTGCTCTCCCTCTCCCCCATCCCTGATCTTAGTAGTCTGAAGCACAAAACTGAAATAAAGGCTGTGTTTAGTAGTCTCTCCTCCCCAACCAATTCTTGCTCTTCCTACCCTCTCCCCATTAGTCCTTTACATTCCTGCCATCATTTGGTGTGAAGCAGACAGCCCCATGACAGCCTCGAAGCTGCAGCTAATCTGTCAGAGAAGCAGAAAGCTAAAAGCCTCGCACTGTAAGTAAAGGATTTTACAAGGAAGACTTAAAACTATGATTTTTTGTGAAGCAGGACAGAGTTGGGGCTTGCAATGCAGAGACACGGGGGAAGGGGATGATCCTGTGTAAGGACAGCTGACAGGGAGGGAGGCAGAAAGTGGAGCAGATATGGTTTAGTTGTTTAGGGTGAGAGTGATGGATATGTGGTGAAGCCGATCACAGTGACAACTTTCATTTTCTTAATGGATTTAAGATTTTTTTACACTAAATAGTGTGCAGGTTATGTAAGGATTTGCATTTGGGAATTGTGTGAGGGCATCTGGTGTGGGCTGAACAGATTGTGAAGTGGGCCGGTGGGATATAATAAAAAAATAAGTACAGGAGAATTTCGGTTCAGCCATGCAAAATGCGGGCAGCTTGGTCTTTAGTATTTACCATGTCATACAATCATGTGTGTGCTGGGTCTACATTTGTGATGTGCTGGGATAACATCACGGGTCTAGCACCAGCTTGACCAATCACTACCCAAGATTCTTTGCCACTGTATAATATGTTCTTTAAAGTTCAAAAGTGACATTTTAAAGAGCAGCACAGTACAACAATTTTGATCTATACACTCCTGCTACAGCCTTTTTCCAGTACTACAGTGCATATCAATTACCACTTAAGTATGCTTGCTGAATAGTCAAGTAATCCAACCTATTGTAAGTACAATCCCTTTCATCTTTGTTTTTTATTCCTACGCAATCCAAAACATTCAAATCAAAAAAACCTCCATTATACTACAATTGTTTTCACTCGCCAGTGATTGATAAAATGGGCCAAATGTCATGAACAGCAATTTTGTTTTCTCTTCAATAATTAAACAATGGTGTTATTTTTGAAACCTGAAACTTGCAGGTTTGTTAGATCATGTCCCAAGGGTAACACTTTTGGTGTTCTGAAAATGAAACTTAGAAAAAAGTTACAAAACCTATCAAAATATTGAGTTTGTGCATACATTGCGTACATTTCTCACTGCTGCAAGTTCTACATGTGAATAGCTGTATGCTGCAGCAGTCTGAAACCAGTAATTAAGAAAGTCCACCACCCTGGCCAGCTGGCTCCTCGGCAAACTTTAAGCAGCCTGCTGGAGACTCATGCATCTAGACTTCTGATAAAAATGCTCAAAAGTAGTGGCCACAGCACTGATCTGAGGAACACCGCTGAGTACCCCTCCTCTTGTACAGCCCATCAACCTCACTGTGCTTCCTGCCACCTGTGTGTATGTCTTGTGAAATGTGTACTGTAACCAGAAGCTTGTGCACCTGTCTTAAGTCACAATGCAGTCCAAACAGACTACATCTAAGCCCCACTCCCCAACCACTTCCCTGGTCAGCCCTTGTGGTCAGGTTGGTTTGACACAATCTGCCCTCTACCATTCAAAACAATGTGGGGGGGTGTATCATTTTTTTTTTTTTTTACTTTATTCTTTTATATTATAAACAGTTATTACTTCAAAGTAAAGGATATACATTCTGGATAAATATGCGAGGTCACCACGCCTCAATACCTTTGTTTGACTATCCTTACTATTTAGATACATCTTTGGAGGGTAAAACCGTAGACAGACATGAGTTTTGAATATATGCTGTATACTAGAGTCCAAGAACAGCATGTAAATAGTCCAGGTCTATGTCAAAATGCATTTTCAAATGATAAATCACCCTTCCTCTAAAGGAGGAGAAAGTTAACATGCTTATCGTTGATTGAGCTACTTCTACGTAACTATTCCTCATTACAGCATCAGGGAGGAAACATCTTTCTAAACTTCATTTTAAACTTCTAGAAAATGCATAAACTATGATAAAATAATCATTTTATGTCCAAAAGTCTGAATTTAAACCCCCAAGAACGATAATCTGCCTGAGGGCACAGATGGGTAGTCATCCCAGAAACCAAGGTGAACTAAACTTTTAAATCGCTAAACAGTGCTCACCTACCTGGGATCAGACCAAATACCCTTGGTTCCCTTACCGTGCAGATTTATAATTCAAAGCTCTATCATTAACAATCCCCTTGCTCAGGAGTCATCTTCTTCAGATTCAAGATCCTCTTCTTCATCCCTTTGTCTACGAGCTGGAACATTTTTCTGGGGCCACTTGACAGCATCTGTTGAATCGTTAAAAGTGTAAATCTTTCCTCTATGGACAATCCGAAGCCTCTTGAGGACAAAAGCATCATGTGGGATCCTACCTCCCTCTTAATTGCTTTCGCCCATCGAACTTCTTCGCTGCCAGAAAAAACTCAAATACGGGTTAAGGCGGCCCTCTTGTCCATCTTGGAGCAACTTGCCTTTTTTCCCCTCGCTAGGGCAAGGAGATACTGTAGTCCATTGTTCCAATCCCATCCAAGACCACTGTAATAGTGCGAGGAGTCTTTGGCCACGAGGCGTCACCCGGTAAGCTTTTTGAATAGGGATCGGTTTAAGCCTCCCTATCTTGCCCAACTGTTGCTGGAACCATTCTGAAAGGAACAAAGGCAAATGATCGCCTTCACAATTCTCTGGCATCCCCACCAGCCGTACATTTGATGCCTGAGCTTGGTTATCCAACATTTCTATCCGTGACCTAAGATGAGCGTTTTCCTTTAACAGATTTGCCGCCATACCCATTGCAGAATCCGACCTCTTAGTGGAGTCGGCAGTTGCTATCTTGATTGAGTCGATAGTTGATTCCAGACAAACCATCGATTAGTTAGGGTATCACATTTTTCTGATAGCCCTGCTACTGATTGTATTAGTCAGGATATTTTGGCCCCTAGCGACTGCAGCTTCTCTTCACCGGGATCCTCAGATACTGGGTTGCTTGATGTCAGCCTCATATTAGGCCCTCCCGACGTTCCTTTACTTTTTGTTCAGTCTGTCAGTGTGCGATCTTTACGGGGATTCCCCATTTCTATTCCTGAAGGGTTCCGATACAGTTTTGAACACTTTCAGTAAAACTTTTATACTTAAATAGTTTGTATCTGCAAATTTCCGTGTCTCTAGTTTCCTCCTCTAAGCTGAATCCTCTATCTTGTTCGAGCTCCACAGCGCCGCCCCCCCCCCCCGAGGGGTCATGTTTTTGATCAAGTGATCCATTATTCTGTCCCTGCTAATGGGTTTTAGTACCTCGTCCAGCACTGATGTCAGGCTGAACTGCCCTTAGTTACCTACTTCTGACCTTGCCTCCCCCTTCTGGAAAACAGAGACCTGAACAGGCCACTTTCCAGTTCACTGGTAACACATCAGTGCAGACAGACTCAAGATTATTGCAAGGAGGGGACAGAGTCTGCAGACACTCGAGTGAGCTCCACAGACAAACTGTATAAATATCTGCACTGAAAGCAATTTTTTGGGAGGAAATACCAGCACTATGATAGATCTAGCTGAGAGCTATTAGCAGACCTAAATCTTGGCAGCAAGAGCAATGGTGCAACCCAAAAACCCAGCCCGCATCAGAAACCAGGAAGGGCAGACAGCCCACACTGGCAGAAGCAAGGAAGGCTGTGGAGGATGCAGTCCTCAGGACAGTAAGGACACTATCTAGTCAAGTGGACAATTAATGCTCATCTAACACTATAAACAAAAATGGACAAAATTATCTCAAAGTGATCACAGAATCTGCCAACAAAACGTCTAGCCTGTCAACTGGCATAGCGAATAAAAATTAGCTCCTTGCTTTCAAATGAACACAGAGTACTCGATGCGCTCTTGAATACTCATCTGTTGGGCATCCCAGAAGGGATGAAAGCCCAAAACCCAGTTAAATCTATCGACTTGTTTATTTAGATTTTGGGGACCGGGTAAACCCACTGAGACCAGCAGTCCCTTTTTCAGGGGCAACCCAGTGTTAGTTTACAGAGAATACATACATAAGTATCAATAAACAGTAATTACAGCAGATACATGATAGGAATTAAAATGTTTGGCACAGAGTCAGGTTTCTCAACTGTTATCTGGTATTAAGACAGGTACAAAGACCTGGATCAGCAGGCTGCAGGGTGTTAACATGTTACAAGCACACAGAGGGAACCCTTGAAATAGGTCTAATAATATAGAACTTCCAAAATCTATACTGAGGGCCAAGGATCAAAGTCCTTTACTCATTGATGGGGCACAGATAATTCACTGTTATCTGGATCTCAGTTACTCCACAAGAGAGGAGACACCTTTGATGGGATTAATGCAGGTCTGAGCATTAGGTATAACCCATTTTTTGCACCTGCCGGCTCATCTGAAAATATCTTATGGTAAACATTTTCTGTTCAGCAATAAACTGGAAGCTAATAAGCTGTAGAAACTGTGGCAGGACTTTTTGGCCACAAACTGCGCAACAGGCAACAGGCTGAATATTGAGGGGACAGTTGGGTATATGTTAACGTGTATTTAGTTTTATGATCATTGGTAGTCTTAGACCCCCCCCCCCAAAAAAAAAAAAAAAAATGCTGAAAATGTGAAGTTTCCCCAGTGTTTAAAATGTCTGTTATTACCTAAATGGTAAACTGCAGATTTTCTGTTCAACTGCACAATTACAGGGGTACTATGAGTCCACTATAGATACAGAACTGGTAGTGCAGCCGACAGCCACAAACCCTGGCATTTATTTTGCTTACAGACTACAATGGCCTTCTGGGCATTTTCGTGCCTTCTCCAAGAAGGGAAGGAAAAACTCTGGGTGAACAGTCTGGGTGTCTCCTGGTGTGGAGCCAACCTGCCATTTCTTGAATGTCTCCAATGCCGGCACAAGGTAAGCAGCCTCAGTGGAATTCATGGAAGTGTTGAGGAAGATCTTAAACTTTAATTTTTTTTTTTGGTTTTTTAATTTGTTTTCCAAGGCATTAGGAATGCTACCAATATTCTGGCCGATGTTTCATGACTGGTGGGCCACTTCCTCAGGGGCCATGGTGGTCCAGTTTGACAAACAAATATTAATTCAAACTTCAGAAACAGGTATTTAAGCAGATAAGCATTGCATAAACATTTGCCATCCGGTTTATCGATATTACTGTTCATTCCGCTAGTCATAATTAAGTTAATGTCAAACTGAATCCTAATAGGTTCCTATTGAGCATGTCTATGGAATGTCAAAAGGCCACATGAATAAACTGGGATAGATTTTAAATATGATTTACACATACACACATACACACACACACACACACACACACACACACACACACACACACACACACATACACAAATCTACTCCCACCTTTCCCTACAGAAGTGACCACTTTCCTGTAAAAAAGTTAACATGGAAATGACAACACTAGCATGTATCAATCTATCACTCAACCCTACTGTTAGATATCTTCTTGACAGCATGCCATCTATATTACTTTCACTGATAAATATAAAAGCTAATTAAATTGTCAAATCAGAGGAACTTACTAGAAGCTATACGTTTTGGTGTGCTTACACACTCACATGGTGAGGTTCGAACCTTTTAGATCCTGAACAAATATAGCAGGAAGAACAAACAATTGAATACCATGGACTTCAAATTTGAAGAATTAATTTCTTACAAGGCAAAAATGTGCAACCTTGTCATAGGCAGGTGCACTCACTGCCTCACTGTATGCGTAGGGCTTGCCTAATCATGTTAGAGTTCGATTCTATTTTTCACGTGATCATCTATGAATAAGAAGATATACAAAGTTTGCTAAAGGTCACTGCTTTTGACTGCCCATCTACAGTCAGTAATCTGGCCAAGTTGCTACAAATAGTTACACATTTCTTAGTTTACTCATCCAAACAATTTTAGTGTGATGCTGTTGCTACTTATTGTACTGTAATACTATTATATTAATGTTTGAATTGGCGATATCACTAGATCGCCGACAATGCCAAAATCCACTTTTATCATATGGTGAATTTCATTGCATATTTGCTTCCTGTTTTACTATTATATCAGACAACTTGAATATATTTAACAGGCACATTCAAGAAATGAAAATTACTTTTTCACTAATTCTTGTTCTAGGAATATCTTCACCTTTTAGTCACACCAACTGGTTCTGAGCATGAGGCACTGGGACGCTGCACTATGTGGAACTTTTTACAAGAGCCGGCACTGAGGCAAGCTGCCTGCATGTGCAGCATTGCAAGGGAAGCTCGTGGCACAGACTTACCTTGGCACCAGCCCTTAACTGCCTCTGTACCTCTTTTCATGAAGAGGTGCAGCATTCCTCAACACTTATGCACTAAACATAAGGGCATTAGATAGTGTTGGCAATGCACATATGAAGGGTTAAACCAGTAACAATGTATTCACAGTACAAACCAACAATAAGGGGCGAAGACCAATGAACTGACTGAAGGAGTCCAGGGGATGGCGGGTATGTATGTGAATCAATGGTGAAGATATTCCTACATGATCAAAAATTATTGTATGTAGTTTTCATATCTTCCAGGAATCAGTCCTCACCACTGGTTCACACTAATGAGTCACAGTACCAAGCAAGAAAAAAATTCCCCAGGGCAGCAGGAGCTGAAGCTCCCTCAGGACAGAAGTCCATTCAGGATGGTCCTGCCAAAGGAGGCGTGCTGCAGGGCATGGACATCCAGGGCTTAGCGCTTGACAAAGGTATGCACCGTAATCCAAGCTGCTGCTCTGCAAATACTACCAACAGTAACGGAGTGAATTTCTGCCAGGGACATGGTAACCTTTCTGGTAGAGTGAGGACGTACCTGGCTTTCCAGCTTGCCATGCACCATAGCATAGCAGTGACAAAGGCAAATGGCAATCCATGCAGAAAAGCTTTCGACTGAAACAAGCTGTCCCATCCAAATAGGATCAAAGCAGACACATAACTGCTTAGACTTCTTGAAGTCCTTAAGTTCTGTCTAGGTAGAACTTCAGGGCTCTGTCATCCAAAGAATGAGAATGTGCTCTCCTTAGTCACAGAAGTCCAGAAAGTAAACAGCACAACAGGCTGAATTAAGTGAAACTCCAACACCATCTTGGTTAGGAACTAGAGGTGTGTGTTGAGGACTACCTTGTCTCTGTGGAAAACAGTACCAAAGCATGAAATTTCAGAAACTCTGCAGGCAGAGGTGATGGCTCCTACAAAAGCCATTTTCCAACTTAAAAGCTTCAGCTCCTAAGTTGCCATGGGCCTGAAGGGCTTACAGGTGAGCATGTATAACACAAGGTTCCTGTTCCTATCCCAGGCCAACACAGGCCTCCTGACTGGAGACCTGGTATGTAGGATGCCCTTCAGAGACCTCTTAAAAAGGGGCAATTCAGCCAAGTAGAGGGTACTAACTGGCTTGTGGCATGCCAAAACACAACGGACCCAGACTGTGGAATACTATAGACCAGCATCAGTAAGAACAAATAAATATTCTGAAAACCTTGTTAGGTGGACACTGAAAGGGGTCAGTGCAGGATTTGGAGCAGAATGAAAATATTTTCCACTTCGCTGTTTAAGTCTTTCTGGTGGAAGGCTTATGAGCCACCAAGAGTATCTCAGAGATTCTTAGAGAAACCTTGCAACTGTTCACTTTCATTTCTTCAGGAGCAAGGCCTGAAGATGAAAGAAGCATTGGTTGGGATGGACAAGAGGGCACCAAATCAGTAGGTCCATCTGGAGGAAAAGGCCCTTGGTGCACTGATTAATATTCTTTAGAGGAAACCCTCTCTCTCAGGGCTAGTGCAAGGCAATGAGAATCATCCTGCCCCCGGTGTGAATCCAGGTTTTAGTAATACCCTCTGTCCTAGAGGAACTGGAGGAAACACACTCAAAGATTTTGCCACTGCAGTCTGAATGCATCCTGACAGAACACAATGTCCTGAATTTCTGGACAGAATTGAAGCAGTCTGGTGCTAAGTGGAGATGCAGAAAGGTCCACATTTGGAGTTCCCCATTCAAACAGCGATCTGACATCTAAAGCCAATGACCACTTGTGAAGATCAGTCTCCGTCAGACTTCACTCATCTGCCAAAGCATTTTGCATTCACGGCATACAGATTGCCTGGACAGGACACCATTCCCACACATTGCCTCTCTGCAGAGGGGGTGAGCATGCTCCCCCCAGTTTGTTGACAGTACATCACAGATATGCTGTCCATCTGTAGGAGGACTCATGTGGCTGATTAGATCCTCAAGTACTTGTACACTGTACAATTCGGCTCTCATATCCAACACAATGATGTGGAGATGAGTCTCTAAAGGACCCCATACATCTTGTCTGTGGAGGCCCTGGCAGTGGGCTCACCATCCCAACAGGGAGATATTCATGGTGAGGCTCACCCGAAGCTCTGGTTGGGGAAAAAGGAAAGCCCTGGAGATTTTTCTCCACTGTCAGTCACGCAAGTGACTGAACCAGAGGCTTTGTAAACTTGATGGGGTGAGACCAAGGATACAATGCTTGCAACAACTGTTTGCTGAGCATCAGTAGAGTTCTTCTCACGTGTAGATGTGCTAGGGGCACTGTGAACACTGAGAAGGCTGTTAAACCCAACATGTGCTACATGGAGTGGGTTTTTACAATTCTGTGCTTAACAGAGCGCACCATCTGCAAGATTGTTTGCTTCCTGTCCTTGAAGGAATGCCCAGGCTCATGCGGTGTCCAGGAGGGCTATGATGAACAGGAGCTTCTGAAAGGGTTTTATACTTGGGACATCTCCAGGTTTAGCAGAACCCCCATGGATGCAAGGAACCGAGAGGCTGTGGACTGCATGTTCCGCCTCCTGCTTATATGGACGGGCTATAAGCCAGTCGTCCAAGTAAGGGAAAACTTGTAGTCCTAGCTTTCTCAGGTGTGTAGCAAGCACAGGAAAGTTCTTTGTAAAGACTCAAGACACTGAGGATAGCCCAAAGGGTAGGACTCTGACTTGATAATGCTAGTTCAGCACACTCAAGTGAAGAAATCTGTGGTGGCTGGGATGCATTAGGATAAGCTGCCATGCATTCTGCATATCCAGAGAGGCTAACCAATCCCGGAGCTTTAAGGAAGTGTAGAAGTGATCCCAGAGAAACCTAACTTTTCACTCTATGAACTTGTTCAGGTTCCTGAGGTAGAGAACGATGTGCATGCACCTTGCCCCCCCCCCTTCCCAATGGTATGAGGAAATAAATGGGAATAGAAGCCTGTGTTTTCAGACTGGCACTCTGCATGCTTTCAGAGCAACAGTGCAGTACAAACCTGTGCCAGAAGCTCAGACATATGAGCAGCTAGAGATTGCTTTCTAGATGGATAATCTGTGTAAGAATTTTTGTTAAATACAGGGATTACCAAGTTTGGATAATCCTGAGTACCCAGCTGTCTGTCATAATGGACACCCACTGATGGCAACACTGTCTGGTGCCCTCCTATGGGACAAGAGGTCTGCCTTAGGCAGCTGAGGCAGAACTGAGGCTGGAGTTTGAGTGTGGCAATAGGCACTTTCGAGGGCCTGTGCCTTTGACAGCACTTTCTTTTGCAGTTGGTGATGCTGGGATTTGTTTTGAGGTCCCCTAACTTCACCTCAAAAGGACTGCTTGTTTTGAAAGAAACCACATCCTTTTCTCTTCTGCAGAAAAGCCAGAGCAGGTCTGGAAGCCTTAACGGCCATCTTAGTTTTAAGAAAGGCCTCGAGAGATTGCTCCACCTATTCCCCAGACAGGTATGTCCCATCAAAAGGATCATTCATACCCATTGCTGGAAATCCTGATAAAAGCCAGAAGTTCGAAGCCAGGAGCATCTTACAATAAAAATGGCTGCTGCTGCAGCAGTGTGAGAGGCTGTGTCAAAGGCATCCACCGCTGCCTTGAGCTGGTGACTCCTAGACTCAATGTCGTGCATGACAGTTTGTAGAATCTTCTATCTAGTGTTTGAATCCATAAGAGATTCAACAAGCGACTTAAGTTCCAAAGGCCGTTTTCACAGAAAAATGCGCTCGATAGGTGTCAATTCTCATGTTTGGGCTAGACACAGCAAAATCTTGCTGGCCCATAGTGTTCATCTTACGTGACTCCTTGTTAATGGTGTACACACTGACCGAGGGAGGACTGCCTTGTCATTCTCAGCCAGGATGAAGATTTTGTCAGCAAAAGGCTTAGAAGTATTAATGGGTCTGTTCTTAAGGGCAGTATACTACTTTCTGTCTGCAGACTTACAGAATAGAAGCAGGCCAATCCCATACCACGTCCGAAAGAGTTTCAAAAGGGGGAAGAGAATAGGGGATTAAGATTGACTAGCATGGTGGAAACATTCAACCACTACAGACATTTTCCAGGGTCAATAGGGAAGGCTCAAAATAAAGTGTAGCGCACATATTGTGGAGAAGAGCCTGAAAAAACATCCTCCTGAGGAACAGTAGAAGGGCCTACTCTGAAGAGTTCAGGCTATAGAAAAAGTAGTCATCGATGCCCTCAAAAATAATGAGTTTGGTGTCAGACTGCTCACCCTCAATATCCCCCTTGGAACGGGGATCTGGAAAGGAGGTGGATGCAGAATCCCCAATCCAGATAGAGGTGTGAGTAATACCAGCCCCAAGAAGCCAGTGCCACACGTGGTGCTATGACCAGGACTGAATCAGGCGCCAGGAGGCGTCCTGATGCAAAGGATGACATCGAAGATGCTGCTGGAAGCAGCACCAGACCTGACCCTGAAAGGCCAGAGTCTGGCACCTACGATCCAGTTGGCCCTCGTGGAACCAAAGGTACCAAGGCAGGTCCCAAAGCAGTGACGCTGAATGGAGGTGTTAACAGTGAGGCAGGAGTCAGCAGTGTAGTCACCGGCAAGGGTCCTGGGACCACTGACTGAGCCAAACGTGTTATCCAGCCTGAATGCACTGTCGATGGCTCCAAGGCCTCCAGGCTGGGGCCAGCTCTGAGGGCACAGGCAAATAAGCCAGACACTGTACACACTGCTCCATAAGAGCTGCCCAGTAGTGAAACTGCCCACCAGTATACCTGCAAGAACACAGGGAGGGACTCCAGGCCAGAGATCTTGACAGCCCACAAGCAGACACCAGTGACACCAATGGTGCCAGTGAAGGCCTTCTGCTCTGGGATGCTGAAGACCTTGCAGTAGACCTCACAGAGGGCAACCTCAGGCAGCATGGTTTCTTCTTCTTTCTAGGGGACGAGAGAAAACTCCAGACTGAGTGGCGCTATGAACCAGACAGGGAATGGGCCAGTTTCTTTTGGTGTTTACAGAAATACTGTCCTCCCTCAACACAGGACCACCCATAAGAAAAAACCCCTGGAGAGGTGTGGACCAGACACGACTCCACTGCTGGAGTAGCTTGCTTGAGGAGGTTCCCTACCGTCACTGTCCAGGGCTATTAAACACTGGCTCAGCAGGGCTAAGACAGACTGAAGACATTGTTAAAGCTAATCTGATACAAAAAACCTCTAGCTTAACTACTAAAACCGAGAAGAACTGAACACTGTTTGTTGCGAGCTAGCCAACTGCCAATCATCATTTGCATTATATAGTTCTGTTATATTGTTTTATGGGATTTCTGTGTATGCCCACACCAGTGTTAATTCAAGGCATAGGAATAGCCTAGAATTTTTTTTTTTTTTTTTTTTTTTTTTATATAAAAGGGGTGACCTTTTGACTAAGGCCACCTTGCTTACCAGGAAGGGACATTCCCCATTCCCAGGTTCTTTTGACAGAGATGTGCCAAAAGCCATTTACCTGCCATATACATGTACTACAGAAGCAGAGTGCTTGTTATCTCAGGAACTATTATAAGTCTATCACATTTCATGAGGGAACAGGATATATTCATCAGGAAAGAACATTCTAGCAATACTATGTGACATTCTAACATAAGAATTTAAGTAGCCAGCAGAAGGAAAACTTTAGGCCCATCTTGTCTGCAGATTTGTGCTGGGTTCTTGTATTTTATCCGGTAAATTAGCTTACAGGATGCTATACTAATACATCAAAGTATTAACAGCGACTGTCCTGTTGCTAGTTAATTATGGAAGCAGAATTTATTTTGAAGTTTGGTGACACCACCAGGTGGCCAGGAAATTGTGGGTCACTGGTGGGACAATAAGCTGGTTTCCTTATAACTGGAATATTGCCAACACTGCAGTTCAGAAAAGATAGTTAAACCCTCAGCGCCATTCTGTTTTGGAACTCTACCAGCAAAAACTGCAACACTTACAAGCCAGTGATTTTTTCTGAACTTCTGAAAGTCTTCATAACAGGTAGAGATGTAGTTAAACAGTTTTAAGGTGTTTATATTGTATACTTTCCCATTTGTTTCTAATACTGAAACCTAAATTTGTATGTTCTCTTTTACTGCATTTATTTTAGTAAAAAACATTTGTTTTTCTGAAGAATTCTGTCTGCTTGAGATTCCTTATTGTATATTGTATGTGTGACAGTGGAAGTTTTATTACAAATCTGTATCAACTGCTTATGCTTAGAAGGGTTACCAAATAGCAACCCAATTGAAAACGGCCAGTAGGAGATCCAGCAGGATTAGGGAGAGTACCAGAATGTCATAAGAGTCTGCAGAGATTGTGAACTGGGCTATTGCATGTCCTGTAGGGCGAAGCCCAAATTAGGTTTTTTGCATTGCTACCCCGAAGACAGCGTACTTACTTGGGTCTTCATCCTTTGTACAATAGCCAGAAAAAGGGTTCATATTTGGCCACAGGACTCTAGACTGGTATTGTGCCCTGATCCAAGGTATAGAGGGCTACTCTGGGACCTCGTGGCAAGTATTCTGTTGTAAACCAGGTCAACAAAATTCAATGAAAAACACTCTGGGTAGACACAAGGAAGGTATCCCTGCTCTTCCCCTCCTTCATGGATTGCCCTTAGGGGTGGGCAGTGTGAGCTTGGTGATCTAACCCTCATAAGTGGGTTTGTGACACTATCTTACAGTCATGAAGTTTTAACACCTGGCAGGTCAGCAATGATAAAAACCTCACTCTGTGGGGTGGGGGGGAGGAAAGCAAGTGGTTGAGGGTTGGTGCAGAGGTAAGCCTGTGCTGCAAGCTCCCCCCTGCAGCACCATGCATACTCGCAGCTTGCCTCACTGCCAGCCTTCCGGAAAATTTCTGGCTGTCACGAGGTCCTACCACCTCTAGTGTGAATCACTGATCAAGAATGATTCCTGGAAGATTTATTTATTTTATTCATTTTTTGTTGACCAGGTAAGTGTACTACACAAATTCTGCCTATTTTCAGGCACAACCCAGGGAGGAGAATTCAGATGAATGCCAACTGACCTTGAACCAGATTAAACTGTTGGTGGTAGTTTTAGTGAATGATAAAGTAATCCTCATGTGGAGCCCAATAACTTGTATACACATTATTCTGGAGTCTGAGAATCTTCCAAAATGAGTTACTTGCTACATATCACCACTGTTAAGGTCCAATTCCCATGCCAAGCTGCTACGGTACTTAATGCCATTCGATTTGAACACTGGAATTTGATACTGACATTCTACAGTACAGATGCTCTGAATTTGCTGCTGGCTTAAACAGACTGCCATGCCTCACTGCTGTACTGTTTAGTGAACTTCTGTCAAGTACTACAGCCACATTTTAAGACTACCGAGTAACACCACTAATATGAGATGCTTGACCATAAATCCCTTAATGAAATCCAGTGGGACATATGCTTACTTTTAGACCGAAGTGTAGAAATAGGTCAGATATCAGAGTGGAAACCTGACATTCTGAAAAACCAACATCCTTCAACGCCAGCGTTTTATTGTATACTCAAGGTACACAAGAGCGCAATGCCCCCACCCCGATCAACCAATTGTTACAGGCCTCATTTCTGTACTGGAACCACTATAGTCTTACATTTACTATTTTATGAAGCCGCTTGTACCCCAAATGAAATCACATATCAGATTCACAGCTTTTTCTGGAGATTATAGTCCCTCAGTGATAAAACTGATCATTTTAGCTCAGTTCTCCTAGTGACCTTTGATGCACAAGACCTTTATACAATTAGGATGGACTTCCTTCCCTACTCACGGCCCTACGGCAGAGACCTACAGGAGAATAAACAGGTAACACATTCCTAGTACAATTTGCTGAAATGCTGCTTAGTCACAAATGTTTTACCTTTAAAGTGTACTATGATCAAGGCCCCTAGAATTCTGCGGTTGTGGAATTTGCCGCAGAATTTGCATCATGCCGCAGAATATATATAGTGCCGTAGAACTCATTGTTTTTAGTGAATTTTGATATAAATACTGTTTTTCCATAGTGTCAGGCTTTCTTTCCCACCTCGTTTATCCTGAAGCCCCTCCTCTATGCTCAGCATATGATGTCATCGATGACATCACATCATATTTAGCCAATGTCAGGACTGCATTGTGCCAGAGAAATGAATAAATCATGCCGCAGAAAATCAGAAAATGTTGCTGTAGAAATCAAGGAGCCCTGCCGAAGAAATCAGAAAATTCTGCCGCAGAAATCAGAAAATTCTGCCACAGAACACCAGGGGCCCAGACTATGATCAGATTAGGGTAACTGCCATGGGCAGCACCTTCAACCCCTCTTATGCAAATCCGTAAATAGACAATTTTGAATCCAGTTATGTTCTGAACCCAGGAGAGCGCGAGAGAGAAAATCCGTATATGAAACATGTAGTCATCTGTGGACCCTACATAGATGACGTTTTTGTCACATGGACAGGAAGTGAGGATGACTTGCAAGTATGTTACAGGTTTTTGATCAGAGAAAATCTCATTCACTCTGGATTTTGACAAAAGCAAATCCATCTCTGTGACAGTGTGGGATAAAACAGTCAAAACAGATATCAGGTGCATAAAAACGTGAATGTGCATAATTTTATTCATATCAGAAAATAAAATAAAAACATACAAAAAGCAAAAGGTTATTCAATGTCCAGTATCCAGCAAATGTTCTAATTTCAAAAATCCTGGAGGCTTGGCTTCAGCCTTTGCAAATAGAACTGTGTGGAAACAAACCCACACTTCTGAGGTCCTCCTCAGTTGGCAGTCCTTATTCACCAATTCCTGTGTCTGTTATTCCACGCAGTGAGTTTTTATACCTTTCATGGATGACATCGCAATCAGGTGGCACCCATTTTTGCTAAAACCAGTATTAACCTCTTATTCTCAGGCGTTCCCAAACAGTAAAGACATGCATGTTAATTTTACTAGCCTAGACTCCACTTTTTTCTTGATTAAGGGGTTTTTAGGTTTCTATTTAGTTTCATCTCAAGAGTTTTAATAAGATAGTAAGTCCATGAGGGTTCCACTGGGTTTGCATGGGGAACAAGGGTGCACTCCTCTTCTCCCTTCTCCTGCCAACCCTTGGAACTTGAATCTTTCTTTTTATTTCCATTAAATCGTTACATGCGACACCCTAAAATAGACAAGCATTCAGAAAACTTATTTCATTTTCATTTCCAGCATAAGCGGCCATCCCACTGAAACAAAGAGTGCAAGGAATTGGGGGAAGGGGGCCTGGACACCCACACAGGCATCCACCCCAGAGGGGGCTCAGCCTGTCACAATCTCTTCGACATACTGGTCATCAATGGAATCTGAAACACGTTCTGCATGGCAAAAACTTCCACAATCCTAAACTTATACAGCATTCCTTACCTCTAGTTTTTGTGCACAAGGAACTGCAGCACACAAACTTTGTACACAGCTTAAGAAAAACAAACATGACAGATGCAGAGACAGGGGTTACAATAACACTGATACAGACAGTGATAACAGGCACTGCAAAACAGAGAAAACGTGCTGTTAAACACAGGCTCTGTCTCCCAGATGAGCCAACATTGACACATTCTTGAGGTTAGTGCAGGCCAGTCAAGGTTTTATCAGAGACCACTGGTGACACTGAAGAAAAAAGAAATAAATCAGGCCATCATTGATTTCCTTATCTGAACAGTACACAAAAGACCGGGCCAACCACTGCAAGCACAATATCTATTCGGATCACTAAAGAATGGCAGGTTTCCCTGTGGTGGATGCTTATGGTGTTCTCACCTCAGCAAAACAAAATTCCACAACTCATTCACAGGGGAGAAATTCAACATCAGGAACCATATTATGTACAATAATGACCATGTCATTTATATCACTACAGTACTTGTCCATGTGACAAGATGGACACTGGTAAGGCCACACTTCAACTCAAGTCAGGATTCAGGAGAACATAAAGGCTTTATCAGCTGGAAGGATCCAAGTTCCTCAATGACGATGCATTTTAATGGGGCTGAATATGTCACATCCTCCTTCAGGTGTTGGGCACTGGAACTGGTCCAAAAACCTGCATGGATGCATTTAGATTGGAACTTGCAACTCTGATGCAGGGAAATGTGGAGGATCCACACCCTGGGTACCATCGAAGACAGGGGAATGAATGAGGAAGAGGATTGCAATCTTCTAAATCATTTTTCCAAATCAATTTTTACTAACTTGGACTACCTATGATACTATACAATGGTTGTGATTCTCATTAACATGACAGCATTTTGAGCATTTCAGATACATTCTTGGATTATGTACAATTAGTATAGTAATATAGAAGTAGCACGTCATGGACTGCAGTGATTTAGTTCTTTAGGCTTTTTCATAAGAGTATAAGGTGATCATGTCTTACCCGTACTGAGACAAGAATTTCATTTAAAATCTTGAGTATTAATACTAATTTTGAGAATATACACAACCATTGTGATGGCCCATTTATCGAACTGGGCACCATTCTATGGTTACAGCTTTCAGCTTTACCATGTTACACATACATAAAGCATTTGCTAATAGGAACTCTGCTCTGGGGGAACCATCCCTCAAGACACCCCATTGTACCCGCCACTGGTGTCACTACTAATTTCGTGACATCACATCATCATGCACCCGTATGTTACAGTACAACAATTAGCAACAGCATCACAGTGTTTAAAGGCTCTGAAGGCTGACTAAAAAAAAAAAGTGTTTATCTATACTAACTTCATTAGATTATTGACCATAGGTGGGAGTCAAAAGGCAGTAACCTTTACCATACCTCCATATATTCTTATGGATAACCACATTAAACACTTAACACAGCATGGCAATGAAATCTGTTTTTGCAAAAAAAAAACTAGTTTCAGGTACACTTAAACATATTAGCATACCTGTCAAATGTACTTGTCTAGGTACCTCCTATGCTGTGCACCATGGGTCTTTTTTTTCCCCCAATCCTAACCCTTGAGGTCTACAATGCTGTTTTTATGCATAATGTGGCAGCCATCTTTTCCTTGAGGAGAAAAAAACTAAATTAAAACCATAATAAAATATTCATATGTTGGAGGAATTAGTAAACTGTACCACCACATAAAACTGCAAGATGCCTAGAATCTTTTATAGTAAAAAAAAAAAAAAAATGTAGGGTCAGATGTTCGCCCAATTTCGTTGCACTGCTGCTTTAAACACAATCTGTACATGCAGGGCTTGCCCAGCCATTTCAATCAGTTAATGAGTGTACCTGCCTATGACAAGGCTGTACATTTTTACCTTGCAAGAAATTAATCCTTTTAAATTTGATATCCATTGTGTTAGGTTTATTGTTATTATACTGTTTCAGGATCCAAAAAGATTAAAGCCTCACCATGTGCGGTGTGTAAGCACATCACACACATCTAGTAAGTTCTTCTGATTTTTCAATTTGCTCAGCTATATTGCATTTATCACTGAAAGTAGTAATTAGCATGCTCAACATGATAATTGTATTCAACAGCTGGGTTGAGTACCACAGTAACACATGCCAATGTTTTCATATCCATGTTAACTTTTATACAAGAAATCACATTTCCTTCTGTAGGGAAAGTGGATTTTTTTTTTGTTTGAACATACACTAGTATTGTTTCCCTTGTGGCTTTTTTTGACCAAAGACATGCAGTGTTGCTCTCTATTCATTGTTTTAGCAAGGTGGGCCACTACCCTATATTTTTCTACCAGTATATTTTTCCTTTTTACCACCACCCCATATTTTTTTTGCCATCACCCTAATTGGCTTTCATAAAATCCTCCAACTGGTAATTACCCCTTACTCCACTACCTCCCACCAACTCCCTCACCTTGCCCACTCCACCACCCTACTTCCTACCTACCCACTCATCTACACCTACCCTTACAATCTGACAAGGTCTACTTTGACCGAATCACTAATGTTTGTAGTATTTGTCTATAATTTAACTTACTTTTGTTATTCACACAATTCTATCTTATTACATGCCTTGCACTGTTTTTGTCCGAATTATGTTTATGATGTGGAACCTTTGTAAACTAGCTCCTAGCTCAAAGGTATTGTACTCCAAGAAAAATCAAGACATAAATAAAACATGGTCTTTTACTGTCATTCTTTACTGCACCTGTTTTGATACCAGTATGCTATACTAAAAACCACATATCCCCATATAAAGTGCTTATAGGATGTCCAAGGAATAAAGTGCCATCAGCCCTAATAACCACAGCCACCGCCCTATATGCCCAGATAGTGGGGAACCCAGACATGCTTGACAGGAGCCTGCAAGGATTCAGTTTGACGTAGACTTGATTATGAATGTTTAGCAGAATGAACTATCAATTAGCATTTATAAACAAATTTACCATCAGGTTTATCTGCAGAAGTAAACAAGAAATCCCGCACCACCCACCATCACAAGCCAAAATGAGGCACCATACAAACAAAATATTCACCAATTTTATTGCAAAAAAAAAAAAAAAATACCTAGTTTGTTGTAATCCGCATAAGTACTTATTTTTAAAGTTTGCATAAATATTTGTCACACAGGAGCACCGTGGGCCCAGAAGAAGTGCCCCCACCTCACACTGAAATGCTGACCAGGAGAATATTGGTGGCATATCAAATACCTCAGAAAACAAGTAAAATGTTAATTTTAGGAGTTTAAGTCTTCCTCAACACATTCCTATGATTTTTGCACAACAAAGGAAAGACTCCTCAGACCTACCCTTTTCTTTGGTCAATGGTGTTTGGCCAGGTGAGCATCCATGACCCACCTCCTCCTAATACAAGCCACTTCAGTGGCCCGTTTGTTCAAATCTCAGAAATTAATATAAATCCTAAAGGTCCCTAAAAAGTGGTTAACTTTATAATGTTGAATGTTTAAATCTGCAAGTATCTGATATAGTAATAAGGGGATCCATGCTGCTTAAGCTTTTCAGTCTATAGTATGGTCTTACAGTAACTTGGGGATGTTAGGCTAACAGTATTACATATACATACTGTATTAGCCCATGTTTTATTAGAGTGAAGATACTGAACAAATCTTTTACATAGATCCAGTGTCTAGATGCACAGGTTCATTATACTGACATTTTGGACATTACTGTTCGGATAATCAGATCTTGGGACTTCCCCCAACGTGATGCAACTTGTATGAAATGTTCTCTAATGTGCTCATGAAGTGTGTTACAACTATGTACCTCGTTTTCACTGCTATTTGCCTACAGCAAACTCAAAGTAAAAAAAAAAAAGATTATTGCAGGAGGCTCTGCCATGTTTTCTTTATTCACACTATGATCCTGCAAAAATCCTGTTCCTCACGAATCCCCTCAGTAATAAGCAAGGAAGAGATGTTCAAGTTCATACTAAAAGATTACGGAGCAAGGAAGGCAATTTGCCCATACTGTATGCGCTCCACATCTTTCGCCCATAGATAGGTTGTGCCCCTAAAGTATTATCTAGTTTAGTTCTGAATTCAGACTTATCCTTGCTAATTATTATTTCAGTAGGTAACCTGTGCCAGAGGTTTACTATACATTGTGAAAAAAACTCTTCATTTTGTTAGTACAGAATTTCAGTGTTTTAATTTACAACGGATGACTGCTGTTCATGTTATAATTTTTAAATTACAGGTCTAGCCAATAGGCGTCTTGCACTATGTCATAAGTCATCCCTTTCCTTCCAATTTCCAATGACATTAAGATGTTTAAGATGATTGGGGTTAACTAAGATTTTTGATGCGCACCATTTTCATGGCCAAACATATCCTCTTTACTCTACATATGTCCCCCAATTTAAGTGGACATCAAACTTGGCTGCCATAGTCAAGGTTAGGCCTGACATACAGTATGACCTGTAAAAGGGGCATGATAACTTCAGCTCTACTGCTTTTCAAGCTTCTTCTGTCATTAAAAACAGGTTACTTACCTGTAATAGTGATTCTAAGAGTGGTACATGTTGTTCATCCATACTTCTTGGCAGGTACCTTGCCGATTTAAGATGTGCCAAAATGTTTTCAACCTGGCTCCTCCCACCCACCTGGGTGGTATAACCCTCGGCTCTGCCCCATGATGCCAGATTTGTGCGTCGAAGCCAGATAGGTTGGGTGGGTCAGTGTGGATCAACATGCAACATACTAGAACTACTGTTACAGGTGAGTAACCTGTTTTTCTAGAATCGTGGATATGCTGTTCTATCCATACTTGGCAGATTCCTAGCAGTTCTCTGGGAGGAGGGAGGCAAGATGCACACCCCCTACTTAGAAGAGAGAATACTGGAGAACTGAGGCTCCAAAACCAGCATCCCGGTGGGATTCGAGGTCGATGTGGTAATGGGAAATGAAGGTGTGTGCCGACTTCCAGGTAGCAGCCCTGCAGATTTCCTGGATAGGGACATCCCTAGAAGCAGCCACTGATGCAGCGGTATGGCGGGTGGATTGAGCATCAAGCCCTACAGGAGGGCTCCCTACCCGCCAACCTATAGCAGGTTAATGCAAGATGTAATCCATTGAGCTATTGTCCACTTGGCTGCAGGTCTGCCAGGTGCAGCTTCAGCGTAGGTGACAAACAGCTGGCAAACCTCTCCCCCAACTTCCACTGTTCGCTCTTTGTAGTAGGCGAGCATTCATCTCGGGTCCAAAGTATGGAGCCTGTACTCTGTTTCAGAGGTGTGACTAGAGTAGAACACTGGCAGAGTGATCACCTGGTTAAGGTGAAACTCGACACCACCTTTGGAAGGAATTGCGGGTGGGTCACAGGACAACCTTGTGTAACCCCTCAGCCCTGCCTTCTTAGCAAATGACAGGTGGCATGCTGTTGAAGCTGACAGCAGTACCTGGTGGGGACTGGGTTCAGGGAGGATGAGGTTACTCGGCACAGGGGACCTAGGTTTGGTTACTCTGCACAGGGGCACCCAAGTAAATCTGAACACAGAAAGCAATAACTAATATCCAGAACCAGGAATGGGATTCTTCAGTGTGGCTTTTATTCACATCCAAGCTGAACAAACAAAGCATAGACGGACCCCCCCCACGGGGCTACATTCCTAGTAATGCAGATTAGAGACAATAGAACACTATCACTATTTCCAGCCCTCAGGCTCCGAACCCAACAGGCACACAGCCCTGACTTGCATGCAGCTTTGTACACTACTTGGGTTTTCCCCACTCGCCTGGCTCCCTCGCCTGCCACTTGATCCACGGTCCATTTTGGGAAATGAACCAGTTATCCTGTTGTGGCTCCCCAAACCATCTTAGAGCCTTCAACTCCTAGAGGGAATTTTCCTTCCAATCCCACGTCTGGGTACTTCAGTCATCACTGGCCAGTGCATGAGGCAAAGTAGAAATCCACAGAGCAAATCCGTAGCGGTGGACCTGGTCACTAAAAATGGGGGGGGGGGGGTCTCCCACCTCCAGCTCCCACACTCCATACCCGGCCATTTCTCTGATAACTCAACAACTCTTTTTACTGAAAGCTTGGCAATGTAGATTCCTGGGTAGACTTATGTCACATCTCCTCTACATGTCTTCTGATTTCCCAATAAGCGCTGGACTTGAATCTACTTTTACTTTTTGGCTAAGCCTATTACTCTAGGCCTCCCACTATTTCAGTAGTCCAATCCTCACTATCACCCAAGTCCCAGGGTGAAAACATAGGCCCTTTCAGGAAGAGCAGACACTCACACTCCGGTTGCAGGTGCCCCACAGGTGATTCACAAGTCTTCTTGTTTTCCCAAAAACTCTAACAAATAGGCAGCTTCTCCACTAGTAGCAGAACCAGGGGGCATTGCCCCTGGAATATGCAGGAAACCCTTTCCTGTCCCCATCCCCGGAGGGAGGGAGCACTGAGACCCGAATCAGCAGTCTCCATCACTTACAATTATCTTCCGTGTCTCTTTTGATGGAGACGCACACCCTTTTACATAAATGTAGCCCTCTGTCAGGGCTGAGGCTCCTAGAGCCTAACCAGTGCTGCTGTGCTGCTTTCACAGCAAGCTCCCAACTCCAGCTGACCCACAGACTACTGTTCAAACCTCCCAACATTCTATTCCAACTCCCTGCTGCAGACTCCATTGTGGCTCATGCAGCTGCGATAGTTCTATGGTGATGTCATCCCTCAGTCTCAGCTGAGACTGAGAACAGAGTGAGTATGTGAAACCCATTTAACTGGAGTTTCACAAGCTGCCTTCCCTGCCTACCACCAGGTCTTACTGGGATCCTAGTAACCCCGGGTAACAAGGGGGTTACACTTGTCCCTGTGGAAGACCAAGTAAGGAGACTCGATAGAGTGCCTGCAACTCCCCAGTCCTTCTGGCTGAAGTGATGGCCACTAAGAAGGTGGTCTTCCATGACAAATGTGAGATGTCGACCCAAGGCCTGGGACTGTAGCCAATCAGGAACCAGGCCGTCAGGTGCAGGGATTGAAGGTCCGGATGGAGTACCTTCCCCTGACAGAGCAGGTCGGGGCATGCTGGAAGCTGCATTGGGAGCCTTAAGCTGAGGCTGAGGAGATCTGGGTACCAGAACTGGTGTGGCCAGTCTGGGGCTACCAGCATCACCAGCACCCTGTCCCTCCTGACCTTGATGAGCACTTTGTGAATCAAAGGAAGAGGAGGGGAAGGGAAGGAAGGTGCAAAAGAGGTCTGGGGTCCATAGCCTCAAGAAGGCATTCCCCTGCAGCAAACCCTGCCCTGCTAAGAGGGGTGGGTATGATACAGCCTCAATTTCATGTTCTCCCTGGAGGCGAACAGGTCCACTTGAGGGGTGCCCCAGTGGGAGAACAGATCTTTTACTACCTCCTGGTAGAGAGACCACTCGTGAGATGCCCCGCCCATCCAGCTGATTTGGGCTCCTGCCATGTGAATGGCTAGGAGATCTACCTCCTGGCTGAGCATGAGGGGCCAAATGCGGAGAGCTTCATTGCAGAGGGGCAAGGAGCATGTCCCACCCTGCCTGTTGAGATAGTATGTGGTCAAGGTGTTGTCCGGCTGGACCGGGACCACTTGACCTTGAACAAATAGAGCGAATGCGGTCAGGACTAGCCGAACTGCTCGAAGGTCCAGCAGGTTGATGTGGTATCTGGACTCCTTGGGGACCAGAGCCCGTGGGCTCTGTGCTCCCACAGATGGGCACCCCAACCCATCAGACAGGCATCAGTCATAAGGATGACAGTCGGCTTGGGGAGGACAAATGGGATCCATTACTGCAGGTGGGATGAGACGAGCCACCACTGCAGACCATCCCACATCCTCTGGGTCATAGAGACCAGCTGGCCGAGATGACCTGAGCACAGAGACCATTGGGTGGCTAGTTCCCACTAGAGGGAATGCATATGCCAGCAGGTCCATCGGACCATTCTGGTGCAGGCCGCCATGTAGCCCAGAAGACTCAGGAAATCCTGGGCAGGGCGTGATTATCCAACCAGAAATAACTGGGCAAAGAAGAAGAGAACCTCTACCTTATCTGCCGGGAGCCAAGCTCTGACTCGGCAGGAGTCTAGCTCTGCCACAATGAACTGAATTACCTGAGACGGCATGAGTTCTGACTCAGCCTCACTGATCAGGAGATCAAGGTTGACCTAAGTCTCGAGGGCCAGATCTCTAGACCGTTCCACCTCCCGCCTGGAGGGACTTGCTACCAGCTAGTCCAAGTAGGGTACACCCGGACCCCTCGCCGCCTCAAGTAAGCCACCACCACTGCCATGCATTTGGTGAAAACCCTGGGGGCTGAAGACAGGCAGAAAGGCATGGCTTGGAACTCAAGAACAATCGATGGGACAGAGATCGGGATGTAGAAGAACACGTCCTTAAGATCTAGGGAGCAGAACCACATGCCTTGCTCCAGGGATGGTATGATCTGAGCCAGAGTTACCATCTGGAAGGTATGGGACCTGAGGAAGTTGTTCAGGTCGTGCAGATCTAGAATGGGGCACCAGTCCCTCATCTGTTTTGTTACCAGTAAGTACCTGGAAATTAACCCTGGGTCTTAAGGTGGGTCGACTACTGTGCGCACCACCTCCTTGAGGAGGAGCTGAGCTAAGTCATTTTGTAGAGCTGACAGACTGCAGACACCAGATCCCCTGTGGAGCACGGGCTCAATATGGAGGGGCCTGCTTAAATTCCAGAGGCAGGACTCGTCCAACCACCTCTAGAACCCAATGGTCCATGGTGATAGCGGACCAGGTGGAAATTAAGGGGCTGAGCTGGCCCCCCCATGGGAGATATGACTGGATTGAGAGAAGCGCCCCCCCAACCCATCACTCAGCAGGCTTGGGAGGGTCCAGCGGAGGAGCCACCAGGACCTTTCCACCCAGTTTCCTGAATGAGGACGCCACAGACTTGGCTCAAGGACACCAAGTTCGAGTCTGCTGGCCCTGCTGCTGCTGGGCCACTCTGGCTGCAGGAGTGGATGAGCGAAAAGGCCTGCGGTTCTGATGCTTGGGGTCCTTGTCCTTCTGGGCAGATGTGATGGAGTCCAAGGTGGCACTGGACTTCTCTATACGCTGGAGGTGGCCCTGCACGCCAGGCCCGAACAGGTCGGTGCCCAAGAAGGGGACATCTGCCAGCCTGCATTATGCATCAGCTGTAAAGGTCAAGATAAGCAGCCAGGCCCTGTGTTGCATGGCCACTGCAGTCGCTACCAAACATGCACAGGAGTCACCAATGTCCAGAGTCATCTGTAGTTATTGCTTCGCCACTGCCCTAACCTGCTTGACCGTGGTCTTGAGGTCCACGGGACATGAGGGATCACCTCATCCAGGGAGCCCAAAAGGGCATGGGAAGAGTGCCAGGATGAAGCAAAGTTCCTACATGAATTCGCAGCTAGTAACTGGATCTATATTTTAGAGACCCTGGATGTCCAAAGTAGCTCTTGAATATTTTCTAGAACAATTTCTAGCACTTCAAAAGACACACCCCTCGTGACCAGACTTGTTAGAGTGAAACCTTCTAGGTGGTTACTGTAAGGGTCTTTTGTTGGATGCATCTGCTGATCCTAGGAAATTCTGGGTAAATGTGAAAACATTTCTAGGTGCTAAGAAACCTCACTTAGATGACGCCATGATCATTGACGGAATCCACTGCAATGGCCCCCGAACTATTGCTGAATCGTTTAACAAGCAATTCTCTGACCTGTCCCGGCTGACATCCATGTTCCTGCCTGCACAGCTTTTACCCAATCCACTTTGTCATCTCCTTCTGTGCTTGCCCCTCCCTTTTACTTTAAGGCGGTATCTAAATCGTAAGTCCCTAGCTTACTTATCATCATTTCTGGTAATACTAGTGTAGGCTTGGATGAAACCGAGCCCAAACTTAAAACTTGCCGCGCCATTCACTGCCCTGCCACTGTCTAGGATTTTCACCCTCTCCCTCTGCGCTGGATTTGTCCCAGAGATCTAGAAAGTGGCCAAAGTCACCCAGGTTCCTAAGAAAGATGATGAGATATGGCAAATTACCGTCAGATTGCTGTCCTGTCAGTCTTGTGCAAACTCATGGAAAAACTTGCATCTATCCAAGTTACTGAATTCCTGACCAAATACAACCTTCTCTCATCAATTCAGTATGGCTTTCGTAAATGTCATAGCACCTCCGCTGCCTTGCTTCACCTTACAAAATGACACCCTTACTGCAATGGACAAAGGCCAATTAACAGGGGCAGTATTTATTGACCTCATCAAGGCATTTGACCTCATCGCTCGTCCTCTCCTACTGGATAGCCTCCAAGCCCTTGGTTTCTCGCTTAACTCGGTAACCTGGTTTAGGAGCAACCTATCAAACAGAACCCAGATTGTCAGATTCAATTCTGCTGTGTCCAGCCCTACGGCAATTAACCTAGATGTTCCACAAGGATCAATATTAGGCCCCCTTCTCTTCACTATTTTCATTAACAGTATCTCATTAGTTATCCCGGGTTGCAATGCAATCCTTTATGCTGATGACCTGTCCTGTACTGACAATACACACTACATCAACCAGTCCCTTTCTTCTGCTTTCATGTCTACTCAGTCTTGGCTTCACCATACGTTAATTCTTAATGCTAATAAAACACAAACAATGTTGTTTGGGATGGCAATCCAATTAAAACACAACCGAGACTTATTTAAGGTGTCCGGTGGTCAGGATGGGCTAGACCTTGAATTGGTACGCTCCTTCAAGTATCTTGGAGTCCTCCTTGACGAAAACCTTAACTTTGACAAACATACTGAACACCTGTAAATCAGTTAATACTAAAATTGGAGTAGCCTTCAAAGCCAGCTATGTCCTCACACCGTCGGCCAGATCAGCCATCGATAGGGGGATCCTGCTCCTGTCGCTATCCTATGGGGTAGTCCCATATCTATATGCATCCCAATTTATTCTCAGGAAATGTGATAACCTACAACAGTATCTGCAGGTATGCCTCTGCTTCCCCCTGATCAAAACACCATTGCCAGCTCTATGTGAACCTAAACTGGCTTTCCCCACTTCTGTCCGTACTCTGGCCCTTGGTATCCTGACTGACAATATACTCAGAAATGGCATCCAAACTTCGCTTGCCTCCTTGTTATCTCTGCTGCCCTCCTCACACGGCCTTCGATCAGCTGACAAATCACTGCTGCTTATAACTAGATGTAAATCTAAGAAGGACCCTAGCTTTCGCATACTCTGCGGCCAAACTCTGGAACTTCCTACCTCTGGACATCTGCCTAGCTCCCAGTCATGTCCAGTTTAAAAGCAAACGTCGCTCCTTCCTCTGCAGTCAGGTCTCCTTACCTTCTTTAAACCTCCCTAAACATGTCATTCTATCTCTACGGTCCTGCTGTCTTACCTCCCATTGCTGCTAGCCAAACCCTAAAAACTTATCCAACCTACCAAGTCCAGTTGTCAAGGCACTTTAGTTTCAACCGAATATGCCACTTATACCAAAATGTTGACTGCCAAATATGTTACTGTTACCTGAACCTTGTTTTGTATCTGAACTGCGTAACTTTACTGTAAATAATGTACTTGTGTACCTTGGTTTCTCTGTAATACCGTTTTCTCCCCTACCCAAATGTATTCCCATTTGTTCTACCTCTGTCAGTTGAAATATTGGCTATTGCTAAATTATGTTATCAGTCATGTTTGTGTCTGTATGCACTGATGTACTGTACCCTCCTGGGTCGTGCCTGAAAGTAGTCATTGCCATGACTAGTGCACCTACCCAGTAAACAAACACTAAATAAATAACAGCCAAACTGGCCTGACTAAGGCCAAGGGAGGAAGCTGCATAGACCTTCTTCCCAGAATGGTCCAACTGTTTGGAATCCTTGTCCAGGAGTCTGCCCGCATCCCCTTTGTTGCCCGAGTGCCGAAAGACTGAGTCTACCACCAAACCCACCGCAGAGGGGTGCTCTGAAAAATCTGAAAGGGACCCCATAGGGACCGCATACTTGCAAGCCATGCAGCAGAAGGCGCAGGGCAAGAGGCAGGATGCTGCCACAGCTCCAAGGCTGGGCCCACAATGGCCTCAGCCACCAGAAAGGCCTCCATCGGAGTATCCCCTTTGTCCAGAATCTCTGAGGGGATACTTGGCCCGTTTCTGCAGAGGCTCAAGCTCTATTCCCATGGACTCAGAAATGTGCCAACAAATACCCATCAGTGAGGTAGGGCCCTCGTTGACAGAGACCCCCAAGAGACTCTACATCGACAGGATGGGAGACCATGGAGGAACCTTCAGACTCAGAGCAGTCCTCACGAAGTGGGTGGCCAACCGTGTCACCCTCAACCCACCTTGGGCGGTAGGGAGTAAGACACCAACAAACAATGGGGCAGGCCTTGGGCCAACAGAGATTCCTTGGTTGGAGCCCCGGACTTTGGTTGCACAGGCAGCAGCTCCACCACAATCTGTGCAGTAGCTGGCTTCGGCTGAGCCAGCAGGGCCTTAACTGGCACCTCGGTGACTGTAGCCATGGCAGAAGTCTGTCGCTCGGGTGAAAGTCACTTAATGGCCAGGGTAGAAACCGAAATTGGTTTATACCCAGAAAGTACCAACTGCTGCCACATTAGATCTTTGTAGTGCCAACGAAACTTGTGTCGGAGCTTCTCCTCATCCGAGGAGGATGAAGATGAGAAGCGGCACCACTGCTTACCATGGCATCGGGAATGAGATCACCAATGAAGGAGCGTCTTTGTCCAATATCGAAGTAGAGGAATGAAACAGTTGGCAGGGCTGACAGGGGAACTCAGGAGTCAGGGAAACCCACAGTTCCCCCTGGTCAGGTTCCTTGGGGGATGGGTCCTGCCCAGCGAGCTGAGCCGACCCATCCGAGGGAACCAGAAGCACCGGCATCCGAAATAAAGAGTCTGCCAGATCGGGCGACAACTCGCCAATCGGCTCGAGAAAAATCTCTGCCACATCAACAGGCGTAGCCAACTGGTCTGATGGGGTTACCATGAAACCAGCTGCCTCGGCCGCGACTTTGGCCAAAGTCGAAACAGGGGTTTCCTGTGAGCAGGACCACTCCCAGTCCCAAGAGAGTCGACACTGTGACTTGTCCTTTTTTGTCTCCTCCTTCCGAGAGTGTAAAACATGCATCCCCAAAGGGAGCTCTCCCTTGGTAGAGAGACTGGCACAACTCCTTGAAGGAAGCCGAATAGGAGGATCCCAGTTATAGCAAAATGAAAGCTGAAGCCAAAGAGGAACCCGCCGTGGCTTGAGCCACCTCCTACTCAAAGGAGTCAAGCTATTTCAGCTGCGACGGACTCCGCAGCCATGGAGACTACCCAATGGGAATCCTTGGATTTAACTGGTGGGTAGCGCTTTTCCGGTCACCCCAGTTTAATTTGGGCAGTGCTGTCTTCCTGAACCGAAGATGAAAAGGACCGACAGATCGCAAGTCTGTGGATCGTGGATCATGTCTAAGGCTGGATGGACGCGGCATGTGGATCAGTGACACACATCTTCTGCCCGGAAGGGCACCGGCGAAACTCAGGAACTGATTTGCCTTCCATCACGGTAGCAAGAGTAGAAGGAGAAGATGAAAATAGAGAGTTTTAAAATAAGTTTTGGAAGTGAATTCGAAGATTCTAGAGCCAGGGCCTACTACAAACGGGAGCACTAAGGAGGGACCCTCAACCTTCCAGCAGAAAGGAAGATCTGGTGTCATGGGGCGGAGCAGAGGGTTATACCACCCGGGTGGGTGGGAGAAACCAGCTTTAAGACTTTCTGGCACATCTTAAAGTGTCATGGTACCTGCTAAGAAGTGTGGATAGAACATATCCACAATCCTACAACATGATTGGTGTTGGCCATCTGTGCAGTGATCTGCTGAATTTAGCTTACTGTAATCCACAGATCCTGTTCGTGTTGTACTGTACCCTCCTTAATATTATTCCCCAATTTATATCTGCGTTTTGAAGGTTGTTATCCCAAGTGCAAGACAGAACTTGCATTAACGTTGAATCTCATTCTCCACATATCATCCCATTTTTGAAGAATAAGTCGCCTGTATTGATTCCGTTTCTTCAGCTGTACATACACCAGCCAATTTGGTGTTGTCAGTGTATTTACTGGTTCAGTTTTCAAGTTGTCTGCACCCATCAGAAATAAGATTTGAAATTTTGGACCCAGCACAGATTCCTGTGGTACTCTCCTAGTCACGTTACCGATATTTGAGAAGTATCCATTTATACAGATTCTTTAGGTTCTATTACTGAGCCATTTACAGTATATGTCCATCTTATAGTAAGTATTAATATTTAAACTGGCCAATTACTGCCCAGTGTGGAACAGAGTCAAAGGCTTTAGAAAAATCTACATAAATAGTCTATTGGTTTCCCTTTTTCAAGTGCTAATGACATTTTCTCAAAAGCAAGACAAGTCAGTAATACATCATTTCCCAAAAGTAAAACCATGTTGTGCATCTACCAGATTTTTTTGCTTTTAAATGGTCAATTAAATTATCTTATATTCCAAGAGCTTACCAGCTACTGAGGTCAAATTTATTGGTCTGTAGTTCAATAATTTTTATTTATTTTTACATGAATATTACGGTGACTGCTAGTCTTTTGCCAAGGATGCCAAGAATAAGTATTTTAGTGGTTTTGCTATCATCTGTGATAGTATCTTGAGCATCCTAGGTAAAATACTGTCTGGGCCTGCAGAATTATGTTTCTTTAATTACTGAATTTTCTTGATCATACTTTCCTCTGATCTCTATTGGTGTAGAACCACTGTTGGGAATGTTTTTTGTATATGGAACGATTTGGAGAACACTGGACGATTTATGAAATACTTCCACTACATTATTGCGATCATCATTTACAAAGTTGTTTAACAACTGAGCTAATTTTGGTACCAGTGTTTAAGGAATTTATGCATCCTTATAAGTCCTTCATAATTTTTGTTGAGTTGGTCACCACTTTTAATTAAAAATGTTATTTAGATTTCCTGATTTTGCTTTTGCTGTTTTAGTTTTATAATCATTCCAAGCTATAATGGATTTGTCTTCGGCATGTATTTTGTAGAGTTTCACTTCATTTTATTTCCTTAGTAAGGCATTTTGGTGTGATCCCTTGTCCACTATGTTTGTTATAAATGCTATATTTAGGTTACCCTCTAGACAGAGTAGTGTTTCCATTTTGTTAAAGACTTCTAGCATTACGCATGTTGCATTGACTATGTGGCCTGGTTGTTTTCTATACCTGTTTTCCAATGGTTTCTTACAATAGTGCTCACTTTACTGTTTCCTTCCCCCTTGCTGATCAGTTTAAATTTTCCTCAGGTAGCTTTTGTCTGAATCATTTTCCTAAGATGTTAGTCCCAGCTTGGTTTAGATGACCTGTCTTTACCGTACAACTGGCTCTTCACATAAAAGGCATCCCATATATTTAAAAAAGGTCATTCACTGGCACACCTATTTAATAGTTCATTACAGTCAGGCATGGTACTGCACGGCAGAACAACAGCACATGTAATGCCTCTTCACAAAAGCGGTCCCAAGGATGGCCCAGGGAATTACAGACCAGTCAGTCTGACCTCCACTGTGACAAGCTCATGGAGCCCATACTTAAGAAAAGGTTGGTGGAATATCTAGAGGAGCATGGTCTCCAGGATGCAAGGCAGAATGGGTTCATGGTTGGGGGGGAGAGAGTGTCAAATTAATCTGATTGACTTCTTTGACTGCATCACTAAGACAAACGGGCCAAGTGGTACACATCCTCTATCCTGATTTCAGCAAGGCCTTTGACTGTGCCCCACAAAAGGTTGATCAGGAAGTTGGTGGATATTGGGATTGGGGAAAAGATGACCAGATGGGTGGAAAACTGAAGGACAGAACCCAGAGGACGGTTGTGGGGGGGAGAAGAGTTACCTGGCACCCGACAGGTAACCAGTGGGGTCCCACAGGGCTCATTGCTGGGGCAGGTATTATTCAATGTCTTTATCAATGACATTGGGGATGGTATTAAGAGCAAAATATGCCTATTCGTGGATGATACCAAGCTCTGCAGGAGAGTGGGACACAGCTGAAGGGATACAGGACCTACAGGAAGATCCGGAAAAGCTGGAGAGGTGGTCCAGGACCTTGCAGCTTGGCTTCAATGCCAAGAAATGCAAAGTTATGCATATTGGAGCCAAGAATCCCAGGACAGAGTATTGCCTGGGTGGAGTCAGTATCTGCATCAGAGGAGGAAGAGGAAAAGGACCTGGGAATGATACTCACTAGTGACCTGAAGCACTCCACGCAGTGCAAGAAGGCAGCAACAAAGAAACAAGATTCTGGGATGCATATCTAAGGTGATCAGTAGTAGAAGAGAGGAGGTTATACTGCCTTTGTACAGGTCGCTGGTAAGGCCGCATCTAGAGTATGGTGTTCAGTACTGGTGCCCACACCTCAAAAAGGACATTAACCTGCTGGAGAAAGTCTAGAGGAGGGCTACAAAGTTGATAGCCTCTCCTCATATGCCTTACCTTGCTGACCTGAGGGCACTGAACATGTACTCCCTGAAAGACAGGAGAAGGGGGGGGAACATGATTGGTACCTTCAAGTAAGTAAAAGGGACAAATAAGGTTGATAAGGAGAGTCTCTAAGCTGAGCGGCAACCATAACACGAAGGGGCATAGTCTTAAGCTGTTGGGGGGGGGGGTTTACGAGGGAGGTCAGGAAGCACTTCAGAGAGGGTGGTGGACACTTGGAATGCACTGCCAGAAGAGGTCATCTTATTAAAAAGAGTGGCCAGCTTTAAGAGATGCTGGGATAGGTATAGGGAAACAGTAAGGATCATGGGTAGGGAGAATGGGAGGAGTCGGGAGAGAGGGCAGTGACAGCAACTCAAGCTGTGGACACTGCAATATCAGCAGATCTGATAGACCAAATGGCCTTCTGCTGGCTTCTTCACATGTTCATATTCCATTCCTTCTACACCAGTTTTGTAGTCTTGTATTTATGCGCTCTATCTTTTTTCTGGAGACCCCTTTAAGACAGATACAATATCCTTAATTACTGCTGTCCCTCCCTCCCTTTTTTTTTTTTTTTTTTAAAGATTACCTTTCATAATGATCCAAACTGTTATAGCTTGTAATCATGTTAAGTACTAGATCTAAAAGGGTGTGTGCGTTTTGTTATTTTTGGCCATGGTTTACTCTGCCTTCCATAATTTGGATTTGTTTTTGAGCCTTGCTGCAATTGCCTTTGCTATTCAGCTACTGGCTCCTGATGACATCACTATAGGGCAGAGAAGTGACTCACTCTGTGCAGTACAATGCAGTTACAGCAATTTTGCAAGTAGAAACTACCAGTACTCAATGTACATACTGTGTCCCCCCTTCCAAGACAAACTATAGGGTGTACCAAAGCTTCTGTAGCAAGCCTGTGTTTCTGTGGACCTAGGGCTGTCCTGCACACTACTATATAGCAGAGAAGTGTCACACACTAGTCAATTTTACAGAAAAACATACTGACAAGGCATTCAGATTTTGGCATAATGCATTGCTAATAGGGTATCTTGGGGAAGGGGGAAAAACTCAGTATGTACATTGAGTACTGGTAGTTTTCCTCTGCAAAACTGCTGCGACTGCACTGCACAATGCCCATCTCCAGGGATTTCTTCATAGATATCCTTGTGGTCTCCACTGATGTTATTTATACCTCGGTGGACTACTACAGTCGGATTTTCACCACTATTAGTAGTTGAGGTAATCATGTAATATCATCCCCCAGCCATCTTTGCACCTGGGAGGCAAGTTAATGTCCTGTTTTCTTCATCTTTGCCACAAATTAGTGAATCCCATCTTCTTAGTCATGGAGTCCCTAATTACATATATTTTACTAGCTCTCTTAGGGGTTTTAGGTGACCCAGAAGACCTAGTGTTTGCTGTAGTAGTAGGTAGTAGAGATTTCTGTTTCATTAGTGGAGAGGAGGGGAAAACCTGTTGGATAAAGTAATTTTGTCACAACCATCTGCCCTTTTTTAAAACTTCTTTATTGATCACTGCAAACAATATATTTTTTTTATTTTAGTCTTTGGTAACCGGGTAAGGCCCACTAGGCACAAGCGCCTGTTTTCAGGGGCGACCTGGGAGCACTGGGCGATTAAGTGACTTGCTCGGAGTCGCACAGTATGCAAGTGGAGGTTGTGAGAATCAAACCCAGGTCTGGTCTGCTGGATGCATCAACCTCATTCATGCCTCGTTCCTCTAACCATTAGACTATACTGCCAGCATATGAGGCATTCATGTTACAAGCAGTCATGCACTAAAAAAAAAAACCTTTCGACAATAGCCATATTTTATTAAGTTGTTTATATACCTCTGCCTCCTGTCTAATCTTCCCTACATTTCATTACTTCTGTCTTTGTTATTGCTTGACCTGCTATCTTTAACCTCAAGTCATTTCTAAAAAGAAACAGAAAAAACTAATCTTGTTTCGTGGCAGATCCCCTTCATTTTTTTTTTTTTTTTTTTTTTTTTTAACTATGTTCCTTCTTTTTCTTTAATCAGCTACTCAAAATTAATTGTTCTACTACCGTTGTTCCCTCTATGTCCTCTACCAGGTGTGTAAATGGTAGCCATCTGTAATTCAAGCAGTCAGTGCTCAGATTTAATCTTGCTGACATCTCTTCCATTGTCTTAATTCATTTATAGTTCTGTATCCAATGACTTAGGTCTTCCTTTTGCCCTTCTTGTATGGATTTTCACTAGACACCAGTTTTTTGTATTCCCAAATATTACACCTACATTTCCTCTTTTAGGGGAATGCTCACCGAGACATGAATCCCCACTACCCTCCCTTGATCTTTTTTCTATTTTCCTTTTCTCTTGTGCAGGTACTAATAGACTGTAACCCAGGTTTATTACTACTCGAATCTGGTTTGTCTGTAAATTCACATAGCTTCTCTTATGACTTAGTTCTAGTAATAACTGAATCTGCTCATCACATTTGGGGTAAACATTTCTCCTGGTGTAAATTACGGAATGATAGTGTATACATAAGACAGCTTTAGCTCTATTACATACAGAGTCTTCATTACAAAGGATCTCCAGGAAATCTTCAGAGGGATTAATACTTTGGTTACTACTTCCGTAGTTAGGACAGTAAAAGGCTGTGGCCCATGACTGCTGTCCCCACTTCTCAGTGGTGGGGAACAGTTACCTTCCTGAATGAATTTAGCCAATCTTGTTTTAAAGATGGTCATATCAGGAGCATTAACTAGGTCAGCAGGTAGTTGGTTCCATGCTTGTATACCTCCAGGTGTGAATGCGTTTTCTGAGCTCAATTCTAGGCAGTGTCTTAACTGACGCATGTGTCCTCAAGTTTCATCAATTCCATAGTTATTTACTGTAACTTTTAGGAAACAAAGTTAGATAACTTACAGATTTCAGATGGAAATGGGGTGGCTCGCCTCCCTCGCTGCATGCAAGCAGACGCGCTTGCCTCTGTCCTTATGTTGCCTCCACCCATGTTCAGCTCCACTCCCTGGGAGACTAGCTACAGTATAAGCTGAAAATCTGGATGAGTCTCTGATTGGAGTAGGGCGTAGCTAGCACCCAAACTAGATCTACTTAAGTTTTCAAAACCCTGATAAAAAGTTAAAACTATTAGCCTTTGCTAGACTAATACAGGGAGATGTGGTAAAAAGTTAGAACCAGCCTGTTTAGATTGCTTGTAGTCTCCTACAACAAACCGGGACTGTTTTCCTGTGTCCCCTGGTTCTGTTACCACAGAAACAGTCAACAACCCCCCTCTGGCTAGAAGCCTTTTTTGCATTTTTTTTTTTTAGGTTTTATATGCCAAAAAGCAGTCTGCACAAGCACACAAAGGAACTTTGGGGATAGGGTTTAGCAAGCACACTTAGGCCCCATACACACTAGTGCTTTTAAAACGTTTTAAGGTTCTTAAGTTTAAAAGTGCTTAGCACAGTTTGTGGCCACACTTAACGATTATCAAATGTTTTACAAAACCGTGCTTAAACCCTGGTAGAAAGGTGGTCTTCAGCATGGTTTTAAAATGCTTTACATTAAGCACGTCTTCAATTTGCAGTGTGTACGCAAACCATTCTTTAAACCCAGTAGCCGCCAGTCATCAAGTGTCCCACAAAACCTGTTGCCCACCACCTGACAAACGCGGAAATGTAAGCACAGCAATTTCATCCATGTGTGCTTGCATATAATCTACAATGGCAGATACAGCCACAAGTTGATCTCAGGATGTGATGATTCTCAGAGTACTGGTCTATGGAGGCGGTGCAGGAAGAGCTAAACAGCTACTGAAGGAACTCCAAAATATATGAGCAGATTTCTACTCATTTAATGGCAAAAGGGTATGAACGCATAGCAAAACAGTGCCGTGAAAAAATTAGTTAAAGGTCTGCTACCCTAAAGGATTAACCATACATCTGGTGACTGCCGTGAAACAAGCCCTTTTTTTGACGAACTCTAATGGATTTTGGCCAATAGATAAACTTCTGTGCCCCCCATGGTGGTCCAGAGTGGAAACATACAAGAGGAGGATGTAAATGAAGATGTCTCCTTTGAGGTACTGTACAACAATGGTATGTCTTTTTTTTGAGTTTAGTACACGTTTAACACCAATCACAGGACACTGCCACCATCCCCATCCCCCACAATGTCAGCAGCATTTCGTCTGGACACCTGGCCCATGCACCACTGACACCTCTCCTCTGTACCACCACAGCGATTTTATGTCATGTTCCAAACTATTAAAAGAAATGCAATTAAATAGTCACAATGATCTACAGCCCAGGTTACCCCAAATATTAATTCAGGTTGGCTGTCCTTAGGCAACAGCTATGTGTGCATGCTTGCCCTGCATCTACCAAGCTATAGAAGCCCTTCCATTCCCATGCTACAGGGCCAGCCCTTCCATTGCAGATCTGTGAATGACAATTTTATTACTTAACCTACAAGCAATAATCCTGTGCTAAGCGACCCTGCCGTTACCTGAATGCTTAGTTCATGTGTGTGGTGCCATGGGCAAAAGAACCATCAAAATTTTCAGTTGTGCATCTCATTTTATATTTTCAATTGTGAATGCTCGATCCGCACTTTGAATGCAATATGTGACGTATATATTAGGTCTCCTTGCCACTGCCACACCCTGCCCAACACATGCATTTTTTAACCATGTCCTCTGCCTGCACGAGTACGGCTGCCCACAATGCTTGATCTGTGCAACGATGCTCTCACACTGATCAAAACCAGCTGATGAATGCTTTCCTTGTTAACTTGCATTAACCTTATTGTTCGAGCCACTGAAACAGATAAAATGATGGCAGTACATAATGCTAACACTCGAGATTGCATTTTGCCCCTTTAGCTCCAACAGTCTGATCTCATCCATTTCTGTATTCTGCAACCCCCCCAAGCCTGTAGTCAAATATGTTATGACAGCTGTATTTTTAAACTGCTGCTGCAATCTCCAAAAGATGTTTTCCTTTTCGTTTTATATATCCCATGTTTATTTTTTGTCTAAAATTAGTGACCATGCTTAAATAAGATGCATTTATTTGAAGCAACAGGCTTAGTCATTAGCAAGGAAACAGAGTTGCATGACATATTGCAGTCAAAGTGAAGTGGGGGTGGAGGTTTCACAATTAAAAGTAAAACAATGCTGTGGCACACATGATGATAGGAAACAAGTGTTGCCCTTTCTATCAAGCATGCACCAGCATCAGGTGGTATGGTCTGCGAAGCACCAGTTATTTTCTCCATTGCATCCACAGTGTCATTTGGGGCACAGTGAGTTTTGGATCATTTACAAATACTGAAGTTAAATATCACAATAAACTTAAGTTTTTTTGTTTTGTTTGCCTGTCAATGTTTTAAAGTTGCAGTAGCAGTGCCTGTCCTGTCGTACACTTACTGGGCTCTGAGGCTGTGATGTTGTACTTGTGCTCCTCCACACACCCCCACTAATGACACCAAAAACTGTGAACTCCTGTTAGGAACACATGAAGAAATATACAACAACACAACACAACACAACACAACACAACACAACACAACACAACACAACACAACACAACACAACACAACACAACACAACACAACACAACACAACACAACACAACACAACACAACACAACACACACATAATGTGCTGAAAAGGTTTTGCTATATGGTAGAGATTCATACCCAATGTTATGCAACTATGTTTATACAGAAAATGACATTGAATGACAGTGCCTGCACTGAGCTGCTAATGAATGAGGGATGTGAATCTGTTCAGACACCAGAGCATTTAGAAGAGGAGGACCCGAGCACCTCAAGTAATGTGAATACAACCCAGAGTCTCAACGTACACAGAAATGCAGTGTATCTGAGGTCTTCACAAAGCTAAGGAAGAAAAATAAACTTTCCAGGATGCAAGAATTAATTGAGTGTGCATTTGAGCCAACCAGAAAGTTGAGCAAGCAAATTTATTGTTTAGTAATTAGCTGTTATACTACTACATCACAAATACAACATGAATAAAGGAAAAAAAGGCTGAAAACTTTTCAAGTACCATCCTATTGCACATTCATGACTATAATTTTGGGGCTTGTTTCTACTACTATATACAAGTAGAGCACCAATTTGTCTGCCATTAAATTGAATAATACAAATTTTTTGTGTCTGCTTATAGTGATCATAGATTTTCTTTCACACTGTTAAACATTTTCTTTACCGATTGCGTTAAAATATTCTGCCAACTTCTGGACAGTGAATATATCCGCAGTATGGATAAGTATACTTGTGAAAGCTCCCTGATCAATTTGATATTAAGATTGCATAAATATATTAAGCCAAAATAATCTCCTCTAGGAATATGTGCATTTCCGAACAACTTGTTTGAGATCTTCTCTATTGCCTTCAGTACAGTTTTCAGAACCATCATTATTTTTATTATATCTTCTCTTTAAGCCATTGCTGTCAAGTTGTTCAAAATTCTGAGTAAACAGATCTTAAATGTTTATCCATTAATATGTCTAAGTAGGGCTTAAAGTCAGAATCGAAATTTTTACTAAACCAGCACGAGTATTTTGATTCTGAAATGCAGATTAGATCTCCAGTAATTATTTTTCTCCCAATGTATTTTTTTATATTAAGGACCCTTATTCCCTTATCTACACACCTTTTTAGAACAGAGAATGCTTCTTCAGCAAATCCATAACTAGGGTGAAGCAATATCCCATTCTATATTCAAGTTTAAACCAATTTTCTTTTTCAAGAACACATTGTTTAATCACCATATTTTCTGGTAGTCTTGTTATTTTTAATCAGTAGTTTAACTTCCTTGTTTCAATCTTAGCTCTTATGTCTATTAATCCTAATTCTGAATGAAAATAAACTGCAGGGCATGATTGTCCTACTCAGGGTGCGAAATTCCTATACCTTAGGTGCCCCAGGGCAGGCACTTTTACCTCTGGACACCTACTGCTGGTTTGTACCTGCCCACTGGGGCACCTAAGGTATTTTATGGTGCAGAGCTCCGTTTTCTCGTTTTTTTTTTCCCCTACCCTAGTGATTTTTTTTTTCAGAAGGGCGGGGGGAGCCTTTGGAGGAGGTGAAGGCGCCAATCCTAGCGTGCCTTTGTAACTGTCAGGCTGACACAGTAATGAAACGCCCCTGATTTGACTGACACAGTCATCAGCCAGCCGCCTGCCTAGGTCCGTCCAGATCGGTCGCCACTGCACCAGGCGTGAACCAATTGAGTGACTGTGTTTCGAGTTCGCCTCGCTCTTTAACTTGCCTATGTTGAATGCAGCCCAGCGCCATTCTGTCAACGATTGAGAGACAGAGGTCCGTCGTAGCAGTAGCTGTAGACTGCAAGTTTGCTGCTGTAATTGGCATTTCTATTAAAAAAAAAAAGACCCAAAAGCTCTTTTAAGAGCTCTCTTTAGTACAGTCAGAGAAGTGGAGGTGTGGAGCGTTTATAGGCAGGGAGTGGGACTTGGAAGTGAGAGAGGAGGCAGAGGGTGAGCGTCAGACTGTGAAGGTGTCTGTAAGGTCTTGGAGGAAATCGGGAATCGTTAAAGAGGGAGACAAAAGAATAGAAGCAGACTCAGTAAAGTCAAGAACAGGACTTTTTAAAGTCTGCAGACAGTGCTCAGTTTTCAGCATTGCAGTCTACTAAGTTGAACCTGTGGGGAGCTATTCAAATTAGATAAAGCCATCCAGCTAGTGCCTGATACTACTTCTCTGTTTGGGTGTGTTAATTTAAAGCAGGAGAGGCAGATAGTAGGAAAAAAAACAGAACCAACTGCAGCAAAGAGGAGGGGGACCTATTCTGTGATCTCTGCAGCCACAGTTGCTGTCAGCTAAACTTGCTAAGTTTGCAGGGGGAACTGAATTTAAAACCTATAATAAACTATCTCTATCTAACTGAAGCTAACTATTAAAGATCAGCAGCCTATACTGATACAGACAGTTCACTGCTCGAAGTACTAAATCCTGTGTGAGGACTAGCAGCAAGTCAGTAGTCAACTCATCACTAGTGTGTCTATATTCAGTTACTGGCTGGAAGGGAACTGAATTGAGGCAAAAGAAAAAAACTCTACCTAACTAAACCATATAAAAAAAGCTCATTATAGTTTTACAAACTTAGTGTGTTAAAATAATCTCTTAACAAGCTTTTAATAAGCTTGTATGCTGTGTATTGCATAAAATCTAATGGGGAATACATAGGAATTGTTGATTCTAAAAGCGCTTATTAAAGCTACTTGGACCACCTAAAATAATCTGTGGTGGAGTACCTAAACTCTAAATACAAAGGGATCTGCAAACTAAGAAAATCTAATTAAAAGTAATTGTTAATTAAAGTTCTAAAGCTTTTGTGAACTTGGTGGAACACCTAAAATTTAGGGGATCTACTATTATTCTACTAGCTAAAGCTACTTTAGGTGAAGTTGACTATCTCAGTCAAATCTAAATACTGTTATTAAAGAAACTTTCATTGGACTTAATATCTAAAATCTGTATACAGTTATAAAAATCTCTAGCTTTTACAGGCTACAGTACACTGTCTGTGGACTATCTAAAATCTGAATACCTGAGGCTGTTATAATACTGTTATAATAAATAATCAGACAACACACAGTCAGGTTTTCTTGTTAAGTTTATTATAAAAATAAAGACAAGACACACTTTTTTCCTTATTGCATTTATTAATACTGAGTAATACAAATAAAAAATTCTTAAATCAGTATTCACAAATTCAACTCTGAACAGCCAGGCAGACACCATGAGTCTTTTAAATTTGGATTTAAGAGAAAGCGTTCTGATGAGACTGCGGGGAGCTGACTCCTGATCCCTAACACAAAGTGCTAGTACCACTACAGGCACAGCTATAACCCCACCATCTCCTTGCCCAGACAGTGAAACTGTTGTGACCACTGAAGTTTCCTCAAGTGCTACTGCTTGTACTGAAAGCCAAGTTAAGGCCCGAAAGTTAGAAAATTTCAGGAATCCTGGAAAAAGGGCAGGAAGTGGCTTACGTATGACACAGAATAAATGTGCCATGTTCTGTACATGGTGTCAGAGTTATGATAAAAGCCAAAGCAAAAATAATTTCAGAACTGGATGCAGTACTTTTAGAGTACACATTATCTCAGCACATGAAGTGTCCATAGCACACAAAAATGCTGAGATGGCATACATTGCAAATAAAACAAAAGTTGGAGAAAGACCAATAGAGAAATCCATACAATTTATGGAACAAAAAGAAATGGATCAGATTTGTAAATTGTTCTGTACTGCATATTACGTTGCTAGGACCGAAAGGCCTTTCAGGGATTTTCCTGGGTTGATAGATTTACAAAGAAGAAATCATGGGGTGATGCTATGAGTCACAGTTACAGTAGTGACAAGCAATGCCGTGTCTTCATTCACTATATTGCCCAAGATATTCAAAGCACTACAGCTAGTCTACTACAAGACAATGACTTCTTTTCTTTTCTTGTTGATTCCTGCACAGATAAAAGTGTGACTGAGGAGGAGGGCATTTATGTACGTGTTTTTGAAAATGGCCTACCTGTAACAAGATTTCTTGCACTGAAACCAGTCAGTGTCCCTAATTCAGAAAGCATTTTAAATACTGTGATTAATGCTTTAGAGGGTGAAGGTGGTTTAAAGGATGGTGGTTGGAAACATAAGCTGATAAGTGCGGCATCTGATGGTGCTGCTGTAATGTTGGGGAGCACTTCAGGTGTCCTTAGTCGAATAAAGCAAGATTTCCAGTGCCCACACCTCATTGACATACACTGCTGTGCACATCAGTTAGGAGCTTGCTGTTAAGGATCTGCTCAGAGACTGTCCCTTTACAAGTCATTAGAACAACTTCTGCTGAACATTTACTCGCTTTACCACAGGTCACCAAAAAGTTGGAAAGGCCTACAGGAAGCAGATCCCTTTAAATATTAATGTGGTCAAACCAGTTAACACTGGTGGCACTAGGTGGCTTGCACACAGAGAACGGGCCATTTCTGCCCTTGAAAGGAACTGGGCTGCATTAGTGCCTCACCTCAACATGTGTCACTGACAAACAAGCAGGATCATGGCCAAAAAGCACTAGGAATACTTAAAGTGCTTAAGACTTTAAAATGTGTTATATACATGAACTTTCTGAAAGTGTTTTTGGTTACTTATCTGTTTTAGTCTGTGCTTTCAGTAAGAGGATGCCACTGTTGAAAAAGTTCACAGCAGAGTAGAAAGCACAATTCAAAACTAAATGGTCCTCTAATCGAGAAACTCTTCACCGCACATAACACTTACATCTGTAAATGAGAAACCTAATTCAGTACAACAGTGTTGACTTAACTAATGAAACTAGCAGGCACAGATCAGGTTCTCTTCAGACATTGTAGAAGCCACAATTAGAGATCAAAAATTCTTCAGAAAGCGTCACAGCACATTGAATCTCGCTTCAGTCCTTCACGACCAATAAAGTGCTACTAGCTGCAAGAGCTTTAAATTTTCAGTCCTGGCCAACATCCACAGAGGCACTTCAAACATATGGAGACCAAGCATTCAAACAATTGTTGATCACTATAAAGTGGTCCTAGAGTCTCGTGGAGTTGATGTTACTTTGGTACTGCTGGAGTGGCTAGACTTAAAAAGCACGCATCTACTTGCTGTCTGTTGAAAAATTGTAAGTCTCTGAAATTGTGGCAGAAAGTGATTCTTGATGGATGTGCTGGATCAACAATTTCAAAATGTGCTGGCCATTGTCAGAATCATCCTCCTGATTCCTGTTCACACTGCTGCTGCAGAACGAGGCTTCTCTCTAATGGGAAGAATAAAAAATGACTGGAGGGTTGGATTACGCCCAGACACCCTACACGACCTAATGTCTATATCTCTGAATGGACCCCAACTTAGTGACTATAACCCTGAAGGTGCCATATCACTGTGGTGGAAAAATGGCAAAAGAAGGCTCACTACCAAAGCTTATGGCTCCAGAACACTGTCAGTGCATGCTGCTTCTGCCAGCCCTAGTGGTGATGATGAAAACGAAAGCGCTTGGTCCAGTGAAGATGACGTGTAAAATTATGCAAACTAAGGGGCTGCATGTAAATAGTTTGTTGGGCATGTACATTTTCTTCTTACATGCCCAAGTGGGCAAGTACTTTTTTTCACGAATTTCATACCCTGGTCCTACTCTTAAAGCAGATCTTAAGACCTTATAGACTGGAATTAATTGGGAAATTTTGTAATCCTTATGCTGCCATACTTCTGCACAGTATAGTATTGGTGCCTCTCCTTTTGCTTGCAGGACTTGTACTAGGGGCCTCACTGAACATCCTCCATATTTATAATTAAATCTCGCTATTACCCCAGAGGTTCACGGTCTTTTCAGAAAGTGTTGTAAGATAGGTACTCCATCTAGTATTTGTGTTAAAATCTACCCAAAGTTAAGTAATTCTGTACCATTTCCACTTTCTGATTTTCAATTCTCCAATACCCAGACACACTTTTATCCCTAAACTTAACTAACTTAATTTTTTTTAATTGATCTTCAATCTTAATTTTTCAGATTGTAAAGAAAGGTAATCCATCTTACTCTGTAAACCCTTTTTAGAGAGCGATAACACAGGATAATCTGCGTATGCTAAAAAGGGAAAGAATTCTGCTCAGATTTTAGGGGAATCAGAAATAACATCTCCTGCACCTCAACATTTTATCACTATATAACAAATGTGGTGCTATGACACAGCCCTGGCGAACACCCTTGTTTATTCTAAATGAAGCAGATTTCCTTTAATTCCCAGTCTTATACAAGTCCATGATTCATGGTATAGAGATGCTATCACATTAACTAAAATTTGTGTCAATTCCACTCTCGACCGTCTGTGTCCACATTATTCCTTGTGATATTCAATTGAACGCAGATGAGTAATCAACAAATACTGAATATAATTTCTGTTTACGTAACACTGTATTTCTCAAGGAGGTGATGCAGAATAAACACGTCATCTATAGTGGAGTTATTTGTTCTAAATCCTGCTTGATGTTTTGCTATTCCACCAGTTATCAACCTGAACTTTTAATTAATCTAAAATCATTTTGGAAAATCTTTAAATTTATATCCAGGAGACTAATCAGGTGATACATGACAGGATCAGTCATGCCGCCCTTTTTATGCACAGGGATTACATTTGCCCCTTTCCAGGTGAGTGGAAAATCATTATTTCTATTACATTTATTAAAATATAAAGTTAATAATCTACACCAGAATCTAGGTTGGCTTAAATATACTTCTGCTGGAATACCGTCCGGGCCTGCAGCTTTATGTTTTTTAAGGGACCCAATGGCCAGATAAACAATCGTAGTTCTATATTAGCTATTTTTCCAGTTTGATGGAATCAGACTCTTCATTTAAATCAAAGAAAATACCTGTAAAATATTTAACCTATACATTTTCTTCTATATAAATATCAATTGTGTCTTTAAAGGCATTAGTCCCTTTAGCCACAAGCAACCAGAATGATTTAACATTTGATTTCACGGCCTCCAGCATCATTTCCCATCTTTTTTCATTATCAAGTAGTCTCTTATTTACAACCTTTTCATAGTTGCTACATTTCTCATTTAGATCTTCCAATATGGCTTTAGTTTAATGTTCCATGTATTTTTTTTATACACATTTCCTTATTTCAGCTTTAAGTTTCACACTTAGTGTCAAACCATTCTGTTTGAGATTACTACTTTTAATAGGTTATTCTAACTTCTCATTGCTAAAAACAGATTCATCATTTGAGTCAATTCTGAAAATGGTAGTTTGTGTAACACTCATTAGGCAAATTAAATAATTCTAATATTGGTAAAATTGCATTCTCAGTATTATACTACCTAATCTTTTTAGAAGACCTAATATCTGAAAACTGTACTAGATTATCTGAATGCACAGCAATTACTTTGTCCAGAATGCTCCAGGATTAAAGGAAAGTGATCACTTTCGGACCATACCTCCAGATGTATCCTGCTCCATGTTTCAATAGCCCCAGACCAGAAAGCTAAATCAATCTCATAACCACCTCTTGTAGAAATGTACATAATTCCCCTTTATTATCCCCAGAAATTGTATCATTAAGTGGATGAAGATCAAAATATTCATATCTATTTTTTTTTTCCCCTGAAACATTCACTTTAGTATCCCTAGAACATCTTGGCAGCAAAGAAAGGGAACTCAAAGTATATTGGAAGACCGATTTGTCGATCAAACTATCCCAAGACCCTATTCGGGCATTAAAGTCCCCTGTCAGCAATATATCAGCTCCTGGATATCTAATCCGTGCTTCAGTGATTAAATCACCCAATTCCTCCCAGATAGCAGGGGAATAAAAATTTGAATTTTCTGGGTGGACATATCCACTAATAAGGCACAAAGTCTTTATCATACCCTAGTAGCAGTGAAATAAAGTTAGTTATTCTGTATTTTCCAACAATGTACTACATTAAAAATTCCTATTTTAATAAAAAACAGCAACCCAGACTGTCTGCCAGAGTTTTATTTTCTTTTCTCCAGGACCTGGAAACCTTCATAACCATTCAAAATAATCAAGTCCGCCTTACTGTGCCATGTTTCTTGTAAATGTATAACAAATCTAGTAATTTCTCCAATCCCCATCTGCAATTCTAGCATTCCATCCTGCAATATTCCATGATATTAATAACATATTGGCTATATGATATTCCTGGGAATCATTTTGTGGTTCACATTGTCAGTCAATTTTCATATCCTGCTATTATAGTTATCATAGGTGTTGCGGAGTTTTGAAGACTTCCATCCATTTTTCTTGCCATATTTTCATACATAGCCCATAACATTAATACTAAAACAAGTATCAAGATGTGTCTTGAATGTGTCCATATTACTGCTGGCTACTACCTCAATCGGACGTTCATTCCATATCTTGGTCACTCTTATGGAGAACCACATCCGTTTTTTTGTTCTGCAGTGTTCACCCACCAGTTGTAGGGGATGACCTCTGGTATTATACACTTGTTCCCCAAGTGCAAGGCCTAACTGTTCCCATAATAGCATGTCATCTAGTGCCTTGTAGACCATGCACATATCTCCCCCTCAGCTTGCGATATTCCAGGGGATACAGACCCAACTTCTTGAATCTATTATTGTAGTCCAATCCTCTTGCCTCATTTATCCTTCTGGTTGCCCTCCTCTGAACCCCCTCAGTGGCCTTTATAACACCTTTATCACCTGGTGCCCAAAACTGTGCACAGTACTCTACGTGGGGCCTCACCAAAGAGGTGTACAAGGGCAGCATTACTTCTTGGTTCCTACATTTAATATGCTTGTTTATACAATGCAATATACCACCTGCCTTTCTGATAACCTATTGGCAGTGTAAATTAGGGCTGAGATTGTTTTTTTTACACTCACACCAAGATCCCTCTCATCCTCTACTACTCTTAATATCCTACCTCCCAAAACATAATGGGCTTGTAAATTATTGTTGCCAAAATGCATAACTGCAATTATTGGTGTTAAAGGGGAGTTCCTTAGTATCTGCCCAGCATTCTAGCTCCTATAAAACGATTGTAATACTTTGCCAATCATCTTGATTGTTGACTATGTGCCAAATACAGGCATCCGCAAATTTGGACAACCATATTCCAGATAATGTGTTTAACGTTGTAACGTAAACATTGAAAAAAGACAGGGACCAAGCACCGACCCCTGAGGCACCCCACTGGTCACCTCCTCCCAACCAGAACATAAGCCCTTGATGCATACTCATAGTTCCCTATCAGAGAGCCAAGACGTGATCCACCTGGTGATCTTTCCACTTACTCCCTGCTCAGTTAGAGCATCTGTAAGTTCCCCATGTGGAACTCTGTCAAAGGCCTTGGAGAAGTCCAAAAAGAGGACATCTACTGCATCCAGATTGAGGGCTTTGCTAATTTTGCCATAAAATTCTAGCAGGTTGGTTTGGCATGATCTTCCTTTTGTGAACCCATGTGTTATGTCAGTATTGCCTGCTAAAAATTCACCAATATGGTCCTTAATAGCCTCCAATACCTTGCCCAAGACTGCTGTCAAGCTGATTGGTCTATAGTTAACTTGCTGCCTGGATCCCTTTTTAAAGATTGGCATCACTGTGGCTGGTCTCCACACCTCTGGGACTTGCCCTTCATTAACAGATTGAGAACAATGCAGTAATAGGGCCTGCCAAAGGTTCTGCTAATTCTTTAAGGATTCATGGGTGTAGTCCATCCGCACCTAGTGCCTTATTAGGATCTAGTTTTTGTAGTCGTTTTCTCACCTTCATGACATCCAATATTAAATAGTGTTCAGTAATCGGGTCTAGGTGATCTTTTTTGGCAAGTTTTGACATTAAAAACAGAGGGAAAAATGATTATATTCCTCAGCCATTTGCTCATTATCTGTGATTATTTGAGGAATCAGAATTACAGCCTTTGAGTCAAAGACTTTTGCAAAAGCTAGTCAGTAGACATGGTACAACAACACAAGAACAGGTGCAAGGCATCAGTCCATATATTACATAAGTAGGTACAGCAAAGAACTGAGTAACATTCTATAGCAGAGGGCAGAGACAGCCCAGAGTCGTGTGCAAAACAACAGCAAAAATTACAGAAAGCAAGATACAGACTGGATAGACAGTGTGAGTGAGGTGGCAGGGGCTGAGTTAGTATAGTACTACTACTAGGAGCAGTCACAAGTAGAGTTGTTAGCGAGAAATACCTTGAGTGAGGTTTTAAAAGGGCCTATTTTTGTACCAGCAGTCAGAGCAACAGGTAGGTCATTTAGCCAGCTTGGAGTCCTGTGATAAAAGGCTCTGTGACCCATAGATATCCCACAGCAGGGGACCAGGTAGGGGACCTTGGAGGTACTTCTGGTGAATCTGTGTGAAGGAGGGTTGGATGAGGCCCTGTAGGCTAGGTGGGATGAAATTCCACTGTATTTTCTTCACCAGGGGGCATGTGTGGTACTTAAGGAGACAGTCGAAGTTTAGCCAATTAGAGCAACTGTAGAGGTCACATGTGGGTGGTTCTATCGCAGCCAGTCACCAGGCAACAGGCCTTGTTTAGCACAGTCTTGATGCGAAAGAGCAGTGTTATCAGCTGAGCCATAGAACACAATTCCATAGTTCAGCACAGAAAGGCTCAGCCAGTCATTAGGCAGACAGTGTTTGATCCAATAAAGGAAGCCAATTCTGGAGTTAATGGTGTTAGAGGATAAGGATATGTGCATGACAGGTAAGGGAAGAGTCAAGGGCGATGCCCAAGTATTTGAATGAGTTTACCTGCTCAAGTGGGGAGCCTTGGGCAGTGCTGACAAGAGTGGAGTCACGGTAGGGGTTCTGATGGTGTGCAAGGATCATGGTCTAAGTTTTCTTATAGTTTATTACTAGTCTGTGCTCAGTGAACCAGGTCTCTGCTTCCATTAAAGACTTCTATAGGGCATCTTGCAGTGGTTTAGGCTGAGGGTTACTCCAGTAAATGACTGGATCATTGGTGTAAAGTAGTAACTGACCAGAATAGGCTCTGGGTAGTGAGTTTAGGAAAAGGCTAAATAGTAAGGGGCCTAGAAAGGAGCCTTGAGGGACCCCAGAGTGAACTGGGAGGCGGGAGGAGAGGGTTGTGCCAAGCCTGACCTGTTGTGACCTGTTTGATAGGTAGTTTTCAAACCAGGCCTCAGTATCGGGTATCAGTCCCATGTCAGTCTGGGATCTAATGAGAAGGGCATGATGGAGAGTATCAAATGCCTTAGTTAGGTCAATGTAAACTGACCCCAACTAAGTGCCCCAGATCCATGGCCTTGTGGTGTAGGAGGTATATTCAAGGAGAGCTGTGGTGGTGCTGTGGCCCCTGCGGAACCCATGCTGCTCAGGGCATAAGAGGTTAAATTTAGATAGATGTTCGGAGAGCTGATCGGCTACTATTTTTTTCCAGGGCCTTAGAGAGAGGGGGCAGAATAGAGACTGGTCGTTAATTAGCAGAGGAGGTGCACTCACCACCTTTTAGAAGTGGGGTGATGACAGCCCTTTTCCAGGGGGTGGGGAACTCCCTCAGACAGAGGGAGTGGTTAAGGATTTTAGTGGTGGGGACTAGGACAGCTTCAAGGAATAGGTGGAGGAGTTTTAAGTCCAGGGAGTCTCCACTGTAGTGGCTCTTGCACAGGACATTAGAGATGTAAAACTTAGCCTCTTTTAGAGTTATTACTCGAAACCTGAAAGGTGGGAGCGGGTATGGGGGGGGGAATGTATTATGATGAAGAGGCTGTAGGGTTGGAGTAAAAAAGTTAGGGGGAGCACACTGCTAAGGTCAGGGAAGGAAGAGTTTAAGGCATTGGCAATTTGTATAGAGTCCTGAGATGTGGTCCCATTGAGAGTTGGGAAGGTGGGGGGGGGGGTTACTATTTAATTCTTTGATAGTATCCTAGAATTTATGCCCCGATCCCCTGGAGGAAGTGAGTACATTCCGATAATAAATGGCTTTGGCCTGACGCAAGGCACAGATACATTTGTTCCTAGCTTCCCTGTACCATTGTTTGTCCTGAGGCAGGTTTGAAGAGAGGGCTCTATGCCAGAGATTATCCCGATGGTGAATGAGGTTAAGTAGTGTTCGAGATAGCCAGGGGCTATCATGGTTGTTAACCACCTGATCATATCTGTGTGCATCTTTATAATTAACAAGAGTACCATTCACGTTAGATATAATGCATTCAGATGTCTCTTGGAGAATTACATTACTGTTCTCTATTTTCTGTATTTAAGATACCGGTATATTCTACAAACACTAGTGTCAGTTGATATTTGTAGTTCTTGATGTAGCAAATTTATCTCCACTTCCAAAAACTTTTAAATGGGTTTCCATATTTAAGTGATGTGATCTACTGGATCATACAAGTATAATTTCTCTAACCATTGTATCATCAGAGTCCAAGAAGGGAGGCTACACTTTCTTCCTCAGATGGAACTTCCTTACTCATTTATTTACTCTCCTTTTCCATAATACAATTTTTTATATTATTCTTTCTACTTTTGTTTTTTTCTCCTTTTATTCCTCTATTTTGTTTTTCTTATTCCCGGCTTTTTGTTTATTCTCAGGAATACTGGATGGTGCTAAAGTCTGGACTGAGTGGAATACTTGGTCCTCCCTTTTGTAATTTCACATTTACATCATTTTCAAAATTATGTTGAAGCAATATAGTCAATATTTGTTCAATTTTAGCTCTATTAATAGCAACATCAGCTCTCAAATTTTCCTTGATGTCCTTATTTATCCTTAAATGATCCATAATCATGAGACGAGCCCGATGTGGATCTTAATTCCACAGTTTCTTCAGAAAGATGAATAGGGAAGGATATCATATTTTGCACACCCTCTGCTAGTTCAACTCTCCAACAGCTTGCTGTTTCCTGAGCTTCAGGCAATTTCCCATTCCCTCAAATCTCACATTGTTTAAGGCCATTATTTGTGGCCTTTAGATCTTCTATAATACTACCTAGAGTATTTATTTTAATATACGGCTCCACAGTTGTAGAACTAGAATCAGAGGGTCAGAGAACTGGAGTAGAGTCCAAATTCTCCAGCTCATCCCTCTGACCATTACCTTCTCCTTTCTCATAACAGCTAACATTCTCAGTAAATTGAATTGATGAATCATTCACTTTCCTATTACTATTCGTGGAATTTTGTAATCTAGGTGTAGAAGTTCTACTTCTATTAGATATCAATAACAATCTGTTGTCTGTTTTTTTCATCTCTTGTTTGATAAGTTAATTTCTTATCTGAGACATCTATTGCCAAGGGAGATGAATCTGGATTCTGCATCCTTTGTAAACGTGTATTAACTATGATAAAATATTAAATAACACAAGGCAAGGCATTAAATTACAGTTCTAATAGGATCTTTGCTAAATACTTGTAAAAGCATAAAAATTTAGGAGAAATATTCCCACAGCTAGGCACAAGTAACTTGCTAACCAGTCAGGAATCGCTAGTCTAATTATCTATCAACAATCCATACTAAAGAGTGAAAAACAAGAGAACAGGTCCTAAAAACAATCACAAAATACCAAGGGCTGAATAGTAGGTGAGAAACTACTTAACCAGATTAAAAGGAACTTGGCATCTTACCCTGAGCACAATACTTCTAATTTCCTTATAATGCCCACAAACTGCCACATGGCTACAGTTCTTTATTAGAGAAATCTAATTAATGACAGCCAGCCATCAGAATTATTAAACATTGAGCACAGATATAGAACAGCTTCCAACAGCTCCTAACAATTCCTGATATTAATCAGTTAAATACAGTTGTTTTCACAACTAAGTGTCTAAATGTCTTTCAGTTGTATTTCCTACTTTGGACAGATCTTCATAAGTCATTATTAAGCAGTTAATAAATCCAGTCTTCAACGCTGTAACCTTACTGCCACATTTAAGATCTCATAAAATTCCAGGTTCCAGGACTAATCAAGAAAAAAACCTCACAGGAAATTCAGAAATTTCAGCCTTTGTCCAAACTTTATTCACAAGGAAAAGAAAGTTTGTTGATAAAGTGTATTCACTTTACTACTCAAAAAATATTCAATGCCTCTTGTCACAGTCCACTCCAACCCCCACACATTAACCAGAGTTTTTTCCCCTCGGTTTTTATTTGTTTATTCTTTGGGAGGGACAGGATACATAATATTTCAAGGCAGAAGATGTGTAGTGCAAGGATGTAATCAGAGTGCCCATTGTAACTTCTTGCTGAATTATAGTCTGCTTTATTGCCACAGCATTGGCATCCGTCAGTAGCAATACAAGGGGGCTGCTTCACCATTTAAAGTACAAGTTTGAGGTACAAAGTTCACCAGATAGATATGCTGGAATTGGCAGTAATTACACCCCCCGCGACTACAGTTTTTTTTTTTTTTTTCTTAAACACACACACACACACACACACACACACACTTGCTGTGAATACTATCACTCTAGTACTATCGAGTTATCTAGCTGTCTCTACCTGAACCTTTTAACATGGTCATGGTAGAAAAACAGCACAAGTAATATCAGTGCAATATAAAAGCAGCACAAATACTCTGGCTTGGAAAATATAATTAATATAATCTCCAATATGGTTTCAGATGCCAAAGTCAAGCATAGAGTGAGACGCCACATGACCACACTGGCACAATGATGGATAACGAGTGAAGGCTCCAGATCTGGAGCCTTCACTCACTATCCATCAACCAGAAAGTTGATACTGGAGCAATATGATAAGATGATGCAGTTGCAGAGAGAGCAGCAGCTGAGGAAGATGGAGGAGAGACAGCAAAATCATGAGGCAGAGCAGAATGATAAATTCTTTGAAACATTGCTTAAAATTATGGCTCCATAAACAAATGTCACAATCGGGACCCCAAATCTACCACTATAATGGCTGGTACTCAGTGTAGCATAGGCAGTCATCAAGCGACAACACTGCATAATGCAGCACACCTTGCCGTGCAACATCAGCAATCTTCTAATCCATCAACGGCAAACTCAGAGCAATTCACAAGTTATATTGCAAGAAGCATGACTGAAGAGTTGCTCTCAGATAATCTTACTTGGGATTTACTTTGAATGACTTATAAAGTTGATATCTGGATATAAATCTTATTGCCACATGTAAAAAATGAAAGATTCATTTCTTTGTGGTGAAAGTTTTTATTCATTACATTTTAAAACATTTTACTGAATACAGTTAACTAAAGGTGTTATGAGCTGGTGTTAAAATAACTGTTGCAGTTATGCTTGTCCAGTAATTGGAAGCATGCTATTCATTAAAACGTTAATCAGATTGTTTCTACATTTTGCCCCTTTGTTTCATGTTTGATTATTGTTGCAGGCCTAGTTTCCAGATGCAAAATGCTGGGCAGTGCATCACGGATGACAATAGCTTGCCTTGTTTGTGCAGCAACTGTCATGTTAGCAGCAGCTATACATCGACCTCCACCTGCTATATATTATCTTGTTCCTCAGGTTTAATCCAACTAGAGTTGAACTGTTCCCCCTTTTGTTCGCACACGTTGTGAAGTACACAACAGGCAGAAATCACAACCGAGACACTGTCCATGTTAAAATCATTTTGTTTCACAAGACGATGCCATCTTCCTTTTAGCCTTCCAAATGCACATTCTACCACCATGCGAATCTTACTCAACTTAGTTAAATTGCCATTTTATTGTGTCGTCATAATCTGGATAAGGCTTCATCAGCCATGGCAAAGGCGGGTAGGCAGGGTCTCCAAGGATCATTACTGGAACCTGCACATTTTGAATTACTCATGGAAGTGGAGGAAACAGTGCACTCTTATAACCCTTGTCAAAAAGCGCACGATTTTTAAACACACATGCATCATGCACATTTCCTGGCTACCCAATGTTTACGTCCATAAACGGATATCTGCGATCCACTAATGCCTGCATGACAACAGAATAAAAGTATTTGCGATTATAATACTCTGTCGCATTAAATGGTGGACAGATTATGAGAAAATGTATCCCATCCACAGCATCGTCACAGTTAGAGTACCCCCAATCTTGCTCAAATTCTGTTACTATATCTTCAACATGTTGTATGCTTATGACTCTTGGCATGAGAATTAACTATGGCCGTGCACACATACAATCTGACCCACAGTAGACCTGCCTACTCCAAACAGATGACAGAGCACGGTACTCTACGTTGATGGCTAATCACCACAAGGTAATAGCCACCCTCGTCTCAACATTCATAGCTTGCCTTAGACGGGTGTTGACGTATTTGCTGTCCAATTTCTGTACATACTGAATTGAAGGCGTCTTTAGGCATCCTAAAATTGGCTACCCATTGTTCTGGGTTCCAAGTCAGGACAACAATCTCCTCCCACCACCTGTTGTCATGGTCAATGACCCAAACTGTTCTAGTCACTGTACAAAACATGTTACAACATGCCAACAAATTTAGAACCTAGCACACGCTTTGCAGCAAGGTGACTGAGCTGTGAAATGGATCATTCTTTTCAGCTTAGCTACGCATATCATGCCCCGTTGTTTTTTTTCTAGCTGCCTTTTGATGTGCAAGAAAACAGAATGTTGCTGTGATTAAAACCAGCCGCCTATCAGTACACAGCACTGTACTGAAAATTGACAACCAAATTCAATCGGAAGTGATGGTATTACTACTGCAAGTCCAATGCAGGATGCGTTTTCCACTGCTATGGGGTTCACTTCTGTTCTGACCACAGCCAGCAGACAGCAAGTCTAATGTAGGCTCAGTGTGTGTAAAGAGAATTCCCAGTTGTAAGTATCAGAATTTTAAAGCAGAAAGAAAATTAACACCAAGTACAACGGTCATTCTGTATGTCTATTTAAAAAAAACATAAAAGAATCTCCAAAGTGCTGCAGTATAATTTGTTATGATTTACACTTTCCTTCATTAAACCCCGTTACACTGCCATGTACAGCCTGATCACTTTGGCAGATGCATTCATTCCATAGAGCATTCCATGTGATAGCACTGTGGAATGACTGGAACCCTCAACGCAATGTAAATAGTGTTGATAAAGCATTGTTTTAAAATAGTGTCATGAGCATATTATTAGACAGTCAATCCACAAACAATATAATTTTGGGTTTGACATCACGTCTGGCTGACATAATTCAAACCTATGTTTGGTCTAGTTCACAGCTATAAAATAATCCAGCAGTGCAAACTACTTTACAGCTGTCAATACCTCTTCGACTACAGATGCCTGCCAATGGCAGCTGTCAGTAGCTCAGGCCATATTAAACATGACTAGCAAATGAATGGTGCTCTTTTTGGGGGTGCGGGTGGGATATCAAAACTGTCACCATGCAAACAAGACACCTGCATCCAACATAATATTGTAGAGGGGACATAACCAGGGGTGTTGGTGTCTGCCTTGCAAAAAGGCTGGTATAAGTACTGCACTGTTAGTATGACATAAGGTTAGCACTAATCATTTGCCCAGGTTGAGTGCATGTCACTGATCACCACACACAAATCCTAGAGGCAGAACATGAGGGGTGAGCTGTGCCCCCCAAAGCCAGCCCAAAGGATCAGCAGTGTAGTACAGTCTAGAGGCTAGACTTGAGTGTACTTTCCACAATCTCTACTCGCATATTGTGTGACAATGGGCAACTTGCTCCACCTACCCAGTGTCTACGGGTCACAGCTGAAGACAGGCAGTGTGCCTGGTGCATGTTACCCGGTTACCAAGGGAAAAAAATACATCCAGCGAACCACTGATAGTCCAGCCATTTTGAGGGCATTATTATGGAACCATTTGGTGACACAGGATTTCCCAGTACCAAACCACTAGACCAGTATTGGTAACAAATATTACTATTTGTGAATTTAATAGTCTGCATGTTGGTCAGAGATTTTGATAAACAGGGTATGGGATACCAAACTGATACCAAGAGTGCTACAGAATTGATCAGCATTAAATGTAGGACACTGAGGATACTACTATACATTATTTTGGGACTACTGTCCCTTTACTTCAGCTGCAAGACTCGCACCATGAATACAGGCTTGTATGTTGCAAATAAATCACAATTCATTAAATATGCCATTACTGTTCTTGTGTGCCCATTACTTGATTACCTCTACATGAATAGACAACATAAAAAGAACAAACTCAAGAGGTACAAAGCTTTCACTGTTCCGATGACAGCTCACAGTGCTTGTAAACAATGCCAAGGATGCTGGGGGCACTAGGAACTATGGGATACATTGGCAGTCACACTGAAAAACGTAATTGGCAAACACGGGTTACAATAATTAATGTGGACAGGATGCAGTGCTTAAAATGTTTAACACGGAAACAGACATTGAAGAAATCAAGTGTGGCCATGGCAGCAGTGTAGGACAAACCATTTTTTTTTTTTTTTTTTTTAAACCTTTTTTGAACTTGTTACAGTACTGTGTTCAGGGCCTTAGAGTCTTGGAAGTACACAGCATCTCTGCCACCCAACTAGCTCCTAGGAGATAAATACAGGCAATGAATTAAGACAAAGGGCAAACTGTGAAAAAAACTGCCAAACAATTTTACCCTATTTTTTCATTAAATAAAGATTCCAGGCATCTTCCAGTTTTATTTGATGGTAGCATTTTCTGGTTCCATCAACGTACAAGTATTTAATATATAAACACATTTTTTCTCAAGAAATAAAGATGGCTGCAGCATTCGTCTTAGAAATATCATTGTACACCTGGGAAAGGTTGGAATAAAAAAACCAAACTGACGCACAGCATAGGAGGTAGATAGAAATATGGGATCTGCTATGAGCCGACAAAATCAATTTGTTTTTTTCTGCAGGTTGACCTCTACAACCTCATAAGTGGCAAAGTCATGAGAGTGGTCTGTAGAGGTCAAACCCTGCAGATATAAAATGTGATCGTTTTAGTCAGCCCATGGCATATGTCATTTACAGTGACAATGCCTCTCTGGTAAGATTAGTTCTTATAATTGAGATTTTACTCAGATTTCACTTCTGTTTTTAGCTGCAGCAGATGCCACTATGTCACGAGGCACTGTTCAAGCTTTTCTCCCATTGGTTAAAAGGTTTTGTGACCAGCCTGAAGTGAAAATAAATGCAGACGACCACCTACAATGGAAATAATTTCCACTTCAAACCTGTGACACATGAAAATAAATGCATTTGCAAAATGTTATTCAGTAACTTTATAAAAGTAGATTTGACAAGTATGCTAATTTTTTTCCTCATTAAACTGCAGTTAAAACTCACTTTTTTGGAAAAACATTTTACGTTTCACTATTGCTTTAGTTAAGAGCTGAATTATGTCTGAATATTATATGCATTTCCCAATATTCAAGAAAGGATTTTAAAGTATAAGAACTTGGCAGTCTCGGCAAAAACATACTTAGCAGCTTTAAGGACTGGGGGCATCCAGTAAGACTGGTCCTGAGGCCCTCTTACCAAACAACCATGGCCACAATGTGTTATTCTATCCCACATGCACACGCCAACTTTTTTTAATGCCACTAGTAACAGCTTTGTGTTGTAGGGAGATGCAGCAAGGATAGATTTGGGGTCCAGTTACTCACCCTAAGAGTCTTTGTCCATGTGCCCCCCAAACTGGCTGGGTAGTACTTTGACAAAATTTCGTGATATGATGGGACAGATGGTTTTGCACAGCCCAGCAAGGCTCCTAAATCCCGGTTTTAACGGGACAATTTGAAAACAAACATATTTGTTAACTAATGAGGTGAGCCACCTGCTGGCCTAATGAACAGTTTGACTTGCCAAGCAGACAAAGTTAAAATGTGTACACCTGCTACAGTAGCTTAAAGTTTTCCAACATCTGGCATTCAACAGCAGCAGTGAAAAGGTTAAAAAAAGCAATCAACGTTTCTTGATCTTATGCTGACCAGCCAAAACAGCAGCAGCACTACTGCTCTCGATGCCAAAGATGCGGGTTCAAAATGAGCTGGAGCCAGAGGGCCAATCCGGGAGAGGGTGATGACAATGACAGTATCCCAGCAAATGCTCTCCCCCTGTGGAGAAGGAGAGTTATTACTTCCCACTGTTCTACCACCTGGGTGACCACAGGTGCAAGGGAATCACAATTGAGAACGGCCTCGCTAGGAGCTATATGCATTCTTGGTGTCGGGGGGTGGGGTAGGGAAGGAGACAGGAAACAAAAACAGTGTGCATAGTGTTGGGAGAATGATGCATCACCAGTGGTCCATACCTCACTCCAGGTTCAAGTTGTGGCTCTCCTGGGAGAATCCCCTCACCTTCACCTTGGGTTTGCCAGATGTTCACGTAGAAGAAATAGAGGGGATGAAGGCATACAGTCCCAAGCAGTAAGCCAGGGGTGGGGGGTGCACAGAGGTGCACTGTGGGTGGTTGGGGGAACCAGGAGCAGCCATAACAGAACCTCGGTAGGGTAGGTAGCATGCAAGTATAGTAGAAGGTCACAGCCTATTGTTCAAGCAGAAAAATGTCAGACTAAAATAATTATGCACTTAAGTATATTAAGACAGCTGCCTAGATCACTCTTAATGTTCTAAGAATGCACATTCTTTGGGTATGGAAATAAGAGCCCTTTCAATTGCAGGAGTTGTTTCAGCTGCCATTTTATTTTATTTTTTTTTTAAACTCTAGGATTACATATACCTCTGAGCTGGAACTGCTCCTTTACAAAGGTTCCACGTCAAAAGAAGGGGCAACATACATACAAAGGTTGGCAAATATGTATACTCAACACATATCAAGGTTGACTTTGTTTTTACAGTTACAACACACTTTAGAAATAGACATACTAGGGAGCAACTTAAGTAGGCAGCTGACTGAGGTAACAGTAAGAAATAAAGCGATAAAGAAGCAATCAGACTAAGTGTATGATAGGGTAGGAGGGGGAGATAAGGAAGTAGGCAGGCTGAGGGGCCACTGTCAGTGGGATGGTGAGGAGGAGGGTGTCTAGTACCGGGGAGAAGGGGAGCAGGAAGGGGGGTCACGTAGAAGGGCAGGGACCAGGAGAGTATGATACTCAGGAGGCGGGTCGCTGGATATGAACAACTAGGTGGTGATAGGAGCAGACCCTTTAGGAGAACCAGTCACATTGAGTGGTAGAGGTGAGGTAAAGTCGGAGATTCCTTTTAAAGGGTCCAAGCGTAGCAGAGGAAAGTGCTTTGTTGAGGGTACTGAACCACTGTGGAGCCCTATGGGTGAAGGACCGCTGACCCATGGAGGTACGACATCTGGGAACCTGGAAGGTTCGATATTGGACACTGCGAGTGTGCCGACTGCCACTGTAGGCAGTAAGGAGCATACCAACACCTGGGGGCATGAGTCCAAGGAAAACCTTTTTGGTAAGCAGGCAGATCTGGTACTGTATTCTGCCGAGTAGTGCTAGCCAGCCAGCCTGTGCGTAGAGGTCACAGGTGCGAGTTTGGTGGGCTGTGCCCATTAATAGCATGCATCGATTAATACCATCAATTTAAAAAGCCTCCCACAAAAGTGCCCGTTTACAGAACACATGCATGTTGACACACAGTAGACTAGTCTCCCACACAGGGGAAAGGAGTACTGTGTCTGCTTAAGAGCACTTCCACGATCTATAACTGCAGTTAATAGGTTCCCCCTTGATCTGCAGGGATCACTGTCCAACAGCACAGGTGGCATTACAAGCACTGTAATAAAGAACATTCAAAGCAAACTCAATTTTAACTGTTCATACTCAAACAACCGTTCTGTCAGATACATTTATGTCGGGTACTTCCAGACCTGGTTAAAGGCAAGACCAAGATACTGACATCTCTCACTATGTAATTCACTACAATGCGGCATCCAATTTCTTTAATTTTAGAAATTTTTACCAGGAAAACCACACTGAGCAAAATAGTTTCTAGGTGTGACCTGTGAGCAAAGAGAGGTAGTGTTACTTTTGCAGTCTGGAAAAACAGGTTGGTCACCTGTAACAGTAGTTCTAGGAGTGGTATATGTTGTTCATCCACACTATTTGGCATGTCCCTTTCCCTTTAAGGATTGCCGGAAGGTCTTCAAGCTGGCTCCTCCCACCCACCCAGGTGGTATATCCCTCAGCTCCACCCCATGATGCCAGATCTTAGCCCGCTGGAAGCCAGATTTTGTGTGTCCACAGCCGGGGAGGTCAGATGGGTCCATGTGGATGAACAACATGTACCACTCCTAGAAAGTGCAGTTACACAAAGACTTTTGCTTTAACAGTAGATCTTCTAGGAAGGTATCTTGCAGCAAGACATTACTTCTGGGAGTTCCTGATAGGTGGCGCTCCAGCACGGAAGTTTCCTCCAGCAGTCTCCACACTAGGGACCACCTACACGACCTCACTTCCTTTAGCTGTACCTATAAAAGTGGGTGGTCCCTGGTAATCTCCGTTCCCTGCCAGTTTCAGCTCAGAAGCAAGGGACTGAGGGGAGCCAAGGTACCAAAGCTTTCCAACCCTACTTTGTTTTTCCTGTTGCAAATGGCAAGGGGTTGGAGGGAGGGAAACTACTTACTGCAAGAAACCTTCCTGGAAGATCTGTTACAGCAAAATACTTTGTGTAACTGCACCATCTTCCACGGAATGGTCTCTTGCAGTAAGTCATTACTTTTGGGAACTTCTCAAGCAGCTACAGAGCAGAGGGTGGCCATATATGGCATTCTACCTTATATCTTAGTGTGGTAGGACCGAAAGGGGCTGAAAACAGTGTATCAGCATGTAAAAAATGGATTTTGTAAATAATCCATCATATCATTAGTTATAGCATCATGGCTGAAAGAAAAGCCAGAGTGCCTATTAGTTGGCATCACCAGATGAGTCTAAGGAGATGTACTGTAAACCTGATTAGGGTATGGCACATCAAGTACTGTAATAGATCATAGGAAAGTCAGCCATATAATGGAGTAATTGGTAGATCATCTCATTGGGTTCTGAGTCTGGGATAGTAACCCAAATAATAGAATGTTATTTTGTAGTGTTACAATGTAGCAATTCTGTACAGTTTTTGCTGTGAAATAATGTATGTATTTCATTAAGGGAGCCAGTGACACCTAGAGTCAGTGGCAACATCGTACCAGTTTTAGGGTTAGGACACAGAATGCAACAGAGTGATGTATTCAGTTCCATCATGTGTTGGTTATCTCATTTGCAAGGGGGTCCCAAGCATGTCAGGGTCTACCGCCCCGTCAGTCGAAAACCTGAAACGTTAGTATGATAGGCCCTTTGTTGATACTATCAGATGAACAGACATGAAAACAATGATCTGGATACTTACAGATGTAGGAGTTATGTGATCTCATGTGTGAGATTTGAAATGTAAGAAAATCATAAGGTTTGTAGCCTGTCCACAGTTTGTTGTCCAAGTAGCGTGGATTTTGTGGCAAGTTTGATAAATCTTGCATTTTACACAGGTTTTATGTATCCACCATGCCCAGTCTGTCCAGACAGAAATTGTATCCATTTAGTAGTAATAGGATACTGAAGTAGCAGATGATGTTGCGAAATTAAACAATGTATCTGTGACCTAAAGGAAGTTAGTGATTTTTAGAATCAGCAGCTATAACCAATCTTGAAGGCAGTCTAGAGAACATGTAAAGTAATAGAGTGATGTTGATATATCCATCTTGTATTAATAATCTTACTTACAAGGGGGTCCCAGGTATGTCCGGGCCTGCAACCTTGTTGGGTGTAAATCTGAAATGTTTTTATGATGAGTTCAGATGTGTACTGTTTGGAAAACAGAAGCTAAATAATGAATATAATCAGAATCATGAGGCAGTGGATCTCATTTTTGAGATTACATAAACACGTATCTACATATACAATTTTTTTTTGACCAAGCAAGAAACACATGTAGAGTTTAAGACTAATGTCAGTACGTGTACTCACCCTTGTTCATGTGATCTATGTTCATGATCAAGTGAAAGCAGCTTATAGGGGCATCAAGGACAGAATACTGCACGTCCTGTGAAAATCCTGACAAACTTAACCAGGTATTGACATCTCAAGACTCCTACAGAGATGTACGGGTCACAGTATAAACAGCATCATAGGTGACCCTCAGCAGGTGGTGGCAAGCAGTAGACATGTTGGCAGTTGGATCCTCCTGGGTAGAACTTGCAGGGAGGGACTAGACCATTGCGTGGGAGGCTTTTAGCATTTCCTTCTGATATTTCAGGAGGTGACCCACGTAACTGAGTATTCAGAGAGATACAGTAGCCGAGGCATGAACTAGTCTCCCTATACCATCCAATTTCTTGGATTCCTTATCCAAGGGATGAGCATTCAGGTCTAGAGGACCTATCGTAAGTGGCACTGCTCACCAAAGAATCCGCCTGAGGCGGAGACATAAAGTAGGGGTGGTCAACTGGGGCTTGACAGCCTGTCAGCCTTACGAGGATTGGAGAGAATTTTAAAAGGGTTGTTTACAAGCAGCCCAAATAGCCTCTTCAATCGTATCCACCCGGGGTGAAGACAACCAGAGTGGGGCATTTCAGTACACCCAAATATTGAGCCAACTTTTTCAGAGCATCTTGCTCAGTACCCTGGAACCCAAACATTTTCTGGAGATTAATCAATATCTGAAAATGTGGGATCATCAGGTGGAGAACATGGTAGTCCAGGGGTAGGTTCACCCTGCACCAACGAGGCAGCTGAGGACTGTGGGGATTCTTCTAGGCCCATTCATTTGTCCGAATCCAGGTTAGCCAAATCCCAGACCTGCAGGAAAGGGTCATCCATGTCCACATCCGGAGTAGGAAATTCCGGGGAGACAAGGGAAGAGCTGGCCTTCCTCTGGGTCAAAAGGCAGAGAGGTAGCAGAGACCAGAGCCAACCATTTTGGGGAGGGGGGAGAAGAGGGGTCTTCATAAGGTCCAAGATAGTATTTACTAGGGCCTGGCCATCTGCCCAGCAGAAGTAGCCAGGGTAGAATGGACTGAATGACTAGGAACCACTGACAGAATTAAAGACGGCAGTGGAACCAAGCGAGTAGCTGTCAACGTGGGGTGTATACAAGACCCCAGGATCATTGACAAGGTCGCTAGCATACAGCCTTGTGAGTTAAGGCCAGTTGTCAATGAGAGACCTGTCGACATGCCAGAAGCCGTAGTCAACGGACGATGGCTAGAAACCATAGAGGGGGAGGCAGTGATGGAAGCTGCAAATTCACCCTGAAACCCACAGTCAAAGGACATGCTGCGATGAGGGAAAAGAAGGGCCCACAACCATCGACAGTGTAGAAGACTATGTTATAGTGGCACTCTTAATACTTTTGTAGTGATCAGGGTACTCTACGACAAGGGCGTGGCAGAAACGTGCTTCATTTTGCTGGCAAGTTTCTTACTGGGACCCTGTCCTGTCGACAAGTAAGGCTCACCCACAGAGCGGTGAGACTCCGAGAAGGATGAAGACTCCCTGGGCTTGGGGCATTGCTACTGATGTTCCAGAACAGTAACTTTTTGCTCCACGAGGAACTCACAAAACTGCTGAAGTCTTCAATGTTTTGTGGCCTTATTGAACCTGTTATAGTGGACGCAATCCCTGGTGTCCTGTTCAGGACCAAGACACTGAACACAGACACTGTGGAGGTCCTCTGTAGCAGTTCTGTGACCACGGGTACACTTTTGGAATAAGGGATCAGATGACATCAGTAGATGAACCAATTTAGAATGAACGTTTGGTCAGTTGAACTCTTTGTAGACAACTTAGAAGCAAAGCTCCAGAGGACCTGTTGCATGAAGGTCGCAGCTGAAAGGAACCTCCACCTTTTATACATGCCACTCTGACCACATGGTAATGTTAGGAGAGGTCCCAGGGTCGACTGCTGAGAAGTTTGCTGGAGAAAATTATGCCTGTGGCTGATATCCCATGTGTTATGACTTGCTACAAGAGATTGGCTCGAAGATCTACTTTTAAGCTAGCAATTGCAGTGGATGCAGAGATGCATAAGAACTTAAGATATGGGCTGATTTTGAGCTGAGAAAATATTTAGCAGGCATCTGTTATCTGATATAAATCTTCCTCTGATAAAGCCTATTTGGTCTGCATGGACTACCACCGAGACAATGTTGCAATCAGTCCACTAAGATACCGATATATAGTTTGAGGTCCACCACCGTACAGAAACAGTTATGTAAGAACTTACCATAACAGTAGATCTTAGAGAGGATCTCGGTCATCAAGTCACACGTGGCATGAGTCACAAGCAGTTACAGATGCACAACACATTCTGGGAGTAAGCCCATCCATAAACCAAAGACGGGAGGCCTTGCAGCACACCCCTGCCAAAACCTGAACAGGCTCTAGAGGCAACATCCACACTGCAGACAATCTAACAGTACCATTTTGCCAGTACAACACCAGATTTTTAAGACTGGTACTGGATCCTCCTGGATCATACAATGTACCTTATTTTTGCTGCCTCCTTAAATAATTTATCCCCGAAATCTTTACTTTTAGTGTGAGCCAGCACTGACAGTCAGAGGTGGGACTCAGCAACCAAAAGTCCCCATGGTAACCAGTGCCTCTACTGCAGTGCCTGCCCTTTGTGGCACCACCAGCAGAGGGCTCACTGTGGACCCCCCCCCGCAGAAGCAGCTGAGTGCGCTGCACATCCACTTGCCCTTTCCTGTGAACATGGCGGGACAGATGTCGTACTAGTGTCAGTCTGTAGTGATGGGAGAGATGCAACTCTAGTCTCCAAGTCCAGCCTGAGCAGAGCCACAGCTGGCCACAAGACGATGGCAGGAGGATGGAGCAAGCAGTTGTCAGGACTCAGGACTAGAGTCAGGAGGGACTAAGAGCACTGGTGTTGCGCCCATCCACCCCCACGTCACAGCACACAGCACGAGGTTACCAGGACTGGAGGCCACATCTGAAGAGAGTGCACAGTGGCAGAAGGTAAGGATGGGATGGACTGACCCCTCCTCCCCGAACAAAGACTCGCTGGTCCAGTGAGGAATAGGGACTTCAGTAAGCTGGCAAGTACAGGTCTTGCTTCAGAGTTCTCCCTAACTAAAAAGTACAATGTTTTAACAAGTCACTCCTATGCAAACAAACGTCACGTGCAAACAAACAATCCTTTGATGGTGGTGCTTGTACAATATTTGTTGCAGGCTAGCTAGTCTGAACATGGAAGGTGAAAAATTGAATTGAATGAAACTTGAAAGGCGCCAACATTGTCTCAGTGGCTTACGTTGCTCCAGAAATCTAAATTATTTTTTGTCACCCATGTTATTGTTTTAAACTTAATACTGCCTTGTTTCAGGTCCTGAAGGTACCAGCAGTAAAGGACAAGGTTGGGGGGAGAAGAGAACTGAATCTGGGATACTAGTCCATTGACTCCAACCTGGACAGCATTAGCTAAACAGGCTGTTTTATTGTGTGGACCTGCCCTATTTCCATATTTGTTGTGCCACATCCTCAGTGGCAAAAAACTGGGATCTGGCCGGGAGGACCAGCCAGGGGCCCCTCACTGCAATAAAGAAGTGAACCTATTTTGATCTGAAAAATGTTGGAGGGTCTGAGACTGTAGTGTTTGGTGAAAGTATGGGTGGTACTCCAGGTGGCAGCAGCACAAATGTCAGCTGCTGATACTGTTTTGAAAAAGGCCACAGAGGTAGCCATGCCCCTCGTGGAATGGGCTTTCACCACCCCGGGCAAATCTTTGCCATGATTATTGTAGCAACACACAATACAATGAGCTAACCATTTAGAGAAACAATATTTAGAAACCTGAACGCCCTCTCTACCTGGGAGGAAAGAATCAAAATGCTACTTCAACTTTCTGCATTCACTAATTCGGAGCGGATAATTATTCAAAATAACATATGGAGCAGTGCTTTCCCTGGATTGGCACACTCAGGAAAATAAACGGGAAAGTGGACTGATTGGTTCAAGGTAAACTCAGACAACACCTTAGGAAGAAACTTAGGATTTGTGTGCCAAGACACCCCATCTTTTTGGAACATCAAATAAGGATCTTCGAACAAGAGGGCCTGAAACTCTGAAATCCTTTAAGCAGAAGCAATAGCAACCAAAAATAATGCTTTCTAAGAAAGGAAGCATAGCTCGCAAGTTGCAGCTGGCTCAAAAGGAGACTGTCAACTTCTCCTAAACAAACTTCAAATCCCTAGCCTGGTCAGGAGAACGGATTGGAGGTTTCAGATACAGTATGCACTTTAAGAAGGTACGGTAAACATCCAGCTGAGCCATGGTGCAGTCACCCACAGTCTCACGGAAGGCCGAGATAGCTGAAAGGTGTACCTTGAGGGGGAAGTACTGGAGACCAGTGTCTGATAGTGATAGCAGGTAGTCCAGAATTTGGCTCACTGGGCAAGTGAAACAGTCCAGATTATATTTGGCATCCAGGATGACAAACCTCTTCCACTTCATGGCATAAGTGACATGAGTGGAGAGCTTCCAAGCGGCTACTAGGACATTGCCACCCTATGAGAAACCCCAAATTTGGCAATGGCTACATGCTGAGGAGCCAAGAATACAGATGAAGGAACTTGAGAGGCTGGGATTTACCAAGGTCCCCTCAGCCTGCATCAGCAGATTCTTGCAAAGAGGAAGAGGGACCAGAGGTTCCTCTGCTAGCTGTTGTAGTAGTGGAAACCATATCTGACGAGGCCAGAATGGAGCTACCAGGATCATGTAGACCACCCCCCTAATATCTACAGTTTCATTAGCACCCTCTGAATCAGAGGACATGGTTAGAAGATGTAAAGAAACCTCCTGCTCCAGGAAAGGGACAATGCGTCTTGCCAGAAAACTCCAGGCCCTGGATTGAGCGAGCAGAAACTGGGCAGTTTTACATTGGGTGGGGGGACACAAAAATGTCCAACTCTGGATGACCCCATCTATCGAACAGATCTTTTGTGGATGAGAGAAGCTCACACTCCTGCATGCTGGACTGTGGCAGACTGAAGCTCTCTATCAGGGTGTTTAGCACTCCTGGGTTCTGAACCGCTGAGAGAGGTAGACCATGGTCCAACACTCGTGGCTTCCCTGCATAGGGGGTATGAATGTGTCTCCCCCCCCCCACACTTGATGTAATACACGACACTGAAGTTGTCAGACTGAATCAACAGCTGACCCAGGAGGATTTTTTTTCTGAAAGGCCTGCATGGCATACAGATCTGCCTGCATCTCCAGGACATTGATATGCAGGGAGGTTTCGATCTGGGACTAAAACCCCTGAATTTTAAAGTTATCCAGATAAGCCCCAAAGCCCAAACCGGAGGCATCTGTGGTGAGGAGACCTAGAAGGGGACCCCTTGCAGCAGGTTCAGGGGGTTCATCCACCACTGGAGCACCTTGTCGACAGGAGAAGACCAGCACTAACTGACCTGGTTCATCTGTGCACTGAACCCACTGTACATAAAGAGTCCACAGGAGGATGCGCATGTGGAACCTGGCTAGTGGAACAGTGGGGATAGCCACAGCAATCAATCACCACCAAGTACTCTTGCAAGGATATGACCGTTCTGGGTGACCTGAGCCTGGGCAAGAAGGTACTCCACCCTGTTCTGCACCAAATCTAGAACTGCCCATATGTACTCAAGCCTTTGGGATGGAACTAGGAACGACTTGGTCAAATTGACAGTGCCCATGGAGAGAAATAACTGAAGAGTTCTCTCCAGAGACTACAGGAGCTGCTCCCTGGATGGGGCTTTTAGGAGTCAATTGTTCAGATAAGGGGAAACATACAACCCCTCCCTTGTGAGGGCTGCAGCTACTGCTCCCAAGCACTTTGTAAAGACCCACGGCGCAGAGGATAAGCCAAAGGACAATTTTTAACTGGTAATGCTTGCCCTGGAAAAGGAACCAGATGAACCTCCTGGGGGTGGAAACAGATATGCAGGTACATGCCCTGTGTCTAAAGAACAGAGCCAGTTGCCCTGCTTGTGAAGGAGCAGCAGGCCTGGCGGAATTACTGTTCTAAACTTTTTGTACAGGACATACAGACTTAAGTCCTTGAATTATAAGACTGGCCTCAGGTCTCTGGTTCTTTGAGGACCAGGAAGAACCTGGAGTAAAATCCTCATGTTCCTTTGGTGCCTGGGCACTGACTCAATGGCCTTTTTGTGCAGAAAGGACTGTACCTCTTTCCTGATAACAGACAGGTGGGCCGTGGGGTAGGTGGATGATACTGGAGGAGTCTCTGAGGGCAGCTTGATGAGCTCCAGAGTGTTACCCCTTTCTATTATTTCAATAATCTAGGCATCTGATGTGATGGTTCTCCACTAACTGAGATGGAGGGAGAACAGACCTCCAACCACCACCTCTTGGTCAGGGACCAGAAGAGGGGGATCTGGTAACAAGTCAGTGGGGTGAAGATCCAGCTGATGGGGCTGGTCTGTCACCCCTCAGGCACTTGGCCGTGGCTATGGGAAATGAGGGGACTGGCAAGGCAGCAGAGGCTCTCCATTTGCCTTGGGGCAGAGAGGCTGCTCCCTATATGTGGGACACCTTGCAAAAGGGAGGGCTCTGTCTGCTCTTGGGCTGTGTACGATAGAGTGGACATACTTGATAGCCCTGCTAGATGCCTGCTGCTTATTTCTGATGTCCTGCACATCTGGACTGATCAACTTGGAGCCCTTAAAAGGTACACTGAGCATCAGCAGGAAAACCTGAAACCCTCAGCCAGGAGTGCCTACGAAGGCAAGTGCCGGTGGCAGCAGCCCTAGCACCAGTGTCCAAGATATCCTAGAGGGCTCGCAAGAGGTGCTTGCCAATATCCTCAGCATTTTGCAAGCACTTAACCCTCTTGCTTTTGGGTACAGTCAAGAAGGGCTTGGGCCAAAGCCTCGCCCTTCTTCCAAAGGGTATTCTGGTACTTAACCATTTGGGAAAGGTAGATTGCAATCCTCAGCCCAAGAGAAGAAAAAGCATAATCCCTCTTGCCCCAGAGATCATTCCTACAGGATTCTCCATCAGAAGGGAGGGAGCAAAGTTGCTTGGGCACCTTGGACCCATCATGGGCTGCCTTCATAACCAAATATCAGTCTCCGTTTGGGCAGCATAGTATGGAAGACCCCACAGGGCATAATACAGTTCATCAGCCCTGCAGAGCATGGCTGGCACTATATTAGACCTGTGCCAGCCTGCAGTTGTGGCATTCCTCAGTCCAGGAAGGTTAGAAAGAATTACCTTAGGAGGAGACTGGAATTTCTAATAAATCTACCAGATCTCTTCTGGTGGCATCCTCCTTAGTATGGAAGCCCATGGCTGAGAACAGCTGCTTCATAACACTGAAAATAGGGTCCTCTGGAGGAGACCTAGGTATGCTTGACAGTTCTCACTCACCGAGAAAGCTGTGGATTTGTCAGAGGAGACAGGCTCTTCCTTTTCCTCCTCTTTCTCAGAAAGGATGAGGTCAGGATGGTACTCCTCAAGATCAACCTGTTTCAATCCCAGGTCCAAATGACAGAGGTACCAATGACTGCCCTGGGGAACAGCCCACGGAGGCTGAAGTGGCGTCAACGATGACAATGCAGGCTCACACACACACACACACACACACACACACACACACACACACACACACACACAACTGGTGGACCAAAACAGTTGTGAATTTAGTCAAATGTCACCGAGGTAAACAGTGGACTGCTATTGACAGAGGGTTGATGGCACAGTAAGTATTGACTCATCTCACAGGCACCCCCCCCAACAGCCTGAGGAGTCCACAGCCTGAAGACCTGGGGAAACATCAGGCAGAGACGGTAGGTCAAAGACAGTCCTGTCAATGAAGTGGGGGCCAATGACCAGGTTGTCGACAGCTGGCCACCTTGCACATCAGTCAGAGGTGCTGTTGGTAGGGATCTGGTAGTGATAGAAACCTGAACAGCAGGTTTAGGCATCAGTGCAGTCGCAGCTTGCGTACCCCCAGACCATGAAGAAGAGGCCATCAGGGAGTGGGACTGCCGCCATAGGGAGCCGTTGACCCCTGCCCAGAACTGGCTACCTGTTGCCCACAAGGAATTTGAGAGCCTTCTTCCATTGCCCAAGGGTGGTTTGATTAAATGTCTGGCAGAGCCCACAGTGCAAGGCACTGTGGCTAGGCCCAGAACAGCAGACAGAGTTCATCTGAAGATTCAGTCTTTCCACAGTGACAGAAGAGAAGTGGAAGGAACAACTCTCAACGTAAAACGAGGTAAAGGAATCCCTTATAGAAAGATTCTAAAAGTATAGAAAAGCCGTAGGCAAAAAAATAGTGTGAAACTGCGTCAGAACGTCCGCGTAGACCCATGCGAACATATCAATGGCAGGAAAGAACTGAGTTATAGGGTTGGTGATGTTGGCAGACACTGTTGGCATGGGCGACCTCAGCTGTACTGCTGAAAATAGTCTGTAGGGATCCTGCTTCACCTACATAGTTCCATCTGTGGGACTGGATGACCCTCAAAGAAGATCTTAGGATTCATGTGCAAAGACATCCCGTCTTTGTGAAAAATCAAATATGGCTCCTCGCCCCAGAAGGCCAGAAGCTCAGAAATCCTTTAAGCATAAGTAACAGCAGCCAAAAATAATCCTTTCCGAGAAAGAAAGTGTAGCTTGCAAGTCGCAGCTGGCGCAAAAGGTGACTGGGTCAACTTTTGCAAAATAAAATTCAAATCCCAAGCCAGGACAGGGGGAACAGATTGAGGTTTTAGATGCAGGATGCCCCTAAGGAAGGTATGGGAGATATCCATTTGGGCTAAGGTGCTGCTGCCCACATGGTCATGAAAGGCAGACAGCCGAAAGGTGCACTTTGAGGGAAGAGTACTGCAGGCCTGAATGCGAGAGACATCAGGTAATCCAGGAACTGGTTCAACTGACAAGTAAAATGGTCCAGGTGAAGTTTGGCAGCCCAGATAGTGAACTGCGTCCACTTCACAGAATAGGTGGCCTGAGTGGAGGGTTTCCAAGCAGCCATGAGGACACCTGCCACCTTTTGGAATACTCCAAACCTGGCAATGGCTATATCATCAGGAGCCTGGCATGCAGACAAAGGGACTTGAGGTTGGGATGGACCAGAATCCCCTGAGCCTGTATCAACAGATCCCTGCAGAGGGACCAGAGGTTCCTCTAACTGTTACAGTAAAGGAAACCATATCTGCCGTGGCAAGAATGGAGCTGCCAGAATCATGCTGGCCCCCTCCATTTGCAGCTTGATTAGCACTCTCCGAATCAGAGGAAATGGAGGGAAGGCATAAAGGAACCTCTCGCTCCTTGAGAGGGACAAGGTGTCTCACCAGAAAACTCCAGGCCCTGGATCTAGTGAGCAAAAATTGGGAAGTTTTGCATTAAGTGGGAACACAGAAAAGGTCCAACTCTGGGCAACCCCATCTGGTGAACAGATCTTCTGTAATGGATAACAGAAGTTCCCATTCATGTATGCTGAACTGAGTCCAACGGAGGCTGCCAGGTTGTTTAGCATGCCTGGAACATGGAATGCCAATAGAACCAGACTGTGGTCTAGTGCCCAGTACCACAGTCTCATGGCCTCCCTGCACAGGGGGTACGAACGTGTCCCCCGTGCTTGTTGATATAGAAAACAATAAGGTTGTCGGACTGGATCAGCAGATGACCCAGGAGGAGACTGTTCTGAAAAGCCTGCATGGCATACAGAACCGCCCACATCTCCAGCACATTTATATGCAGAGAGGTTTTAACCTTGGACCAAGATCCAAGAGTTTGAAAGGGACCCAGGTGAACCCCCAGCCTGATCCAGAGGCATCTGTAGTGAGGGTCTGCTGAGCGGAGGAGATCTGGAATGGAATCTCTTGCAACAGGTTTTGGGGGTCCATCCACCACTGAAGCACCTTGCAAACAGGGGAGGAAACCAGCACTGACTGTTCCAACTCATCTGTGTGTTGGTCCCATTGCTCCCCCGAGTGTCCACTAGAGGACACGCATGTCCAGCTGAGCCAGTGGAACTGTGCGAATGGCTGCAACCAACACCAGCAGCCTTAAGTATACCCTGGCTGTAACAATGGCTCTGGGTGACCTGAGCAATAAGGCACTCCAGTCTGTTCTGAGGCAGGAAGACCTTTCCCTACACAGAGTCCAGAACCACCCCTATATATTGCAGCCTTTGGTACTGAGTTAGGGCCAACTTGGGCAAGCTGACCATGATGTGCAGTAAAAAACAGCTGAAGGGTTCTCTCCAGAGTCTAAAGAAGCTGTTCTCTGGATGGGGCCTTTAGAAGCCAATTGTCCAGACAGGGGAAAATACAGTCCTTCCCTTCGGAGAGCTGCACCTACTGCTGCTAAGCACTTGGTAAAGAACTGCAGCACAGAGGATAAGCCAAAGGGTAATATCTTGAATTGGTAGTGCTTGCCCTGAAAGAGACACCAGAGGAATCTCCTGTGTGGTGGGAACACAGATATGCAGGTAAGCATCCTGCTTGAGAAGGAGAATCAAGCCCAACGGGGTTACCATGTGAAAGTTTTATACTGGACATACAGACTGAGGTCTCCTAATTTGCCTCAGATCACCAGTTTTCTTGGGGACAAGGAAGAACCTGGAATAAAATCCCCCATTTCTCTGGTGCCTGGGCACTGGCTCAATTACCTTTTTGTGCAGAATAGACAGTAACTGCTCCCAGAGAACAGACAGATGGGCCGGGGGTAGGTGGAAGGTACTGGAGGGGTCTCTGGAAGCATTTTGATTAATTTCAGAGTGTGACCTCTTTATGATCGGAAGAATCCACACATTTGAAGTGATGGTTCTCCATTGTTTGAAATGGAGGGAGAACAGGACTTCCTACCACCTCTTGGTAGAGGATCGGAAGGGGAAGGGGTCTGGCAAGGAGTGAAGCAGAGGCAGACCCAGCCACCAGAGCTGATCAGTCACCTCAGGGTGCTTTGCTGCAGCACCAAAGGAGGAGGGGGAGGGCACGGCGGAGGCAGCTCTTTTGCCTCAAATGCTGCTCTGGACTTGTGGGACACCTTACAAAAAGGCTGGGTGTGATAGAGCAAGTGGACAGACTTACTGGCCCTACTAGATGCCTGTAGCACGTTTATGATGTGCACATCTGCACCAAACAGTTTGAAGCCATTAAAAGGGGCATTAAGCACATTCTGCTGGACATCAGTGGGGAAACCCAAGACCTTCGGCCAGGAGTGCCTATGAAGGCAAATGCCTGTGGCAGCGGCCCTGGCACCAGTATCCAAAATAGAGAGGGCCAACAGGAGGTGCTTGCAGATGTCCTCAGCACTCTGCAAGCATTTAAGAACTTCCTGCTTCTGGGAACAATCAAGATGGGTATAGGCTGTGGCCTTGCCCTTCTTCCACATAGTATTCTAGTACCTGACCATATGTGAGAGACAGATGGGAACCCTCAGCCCTAGGGTGGAGGAGGCATAAATCCTCTTGCCCTAGAGATTAATCCTATGGGATTCTCTGTTTGGGCAAGGAGCCGAGGTGCTTGGGCACCTCTGAGCTATCATGAGCAGCCTATATAACCACAGAATCAGTGTCAGGCTGGGCAGCATAATACAGCAGGCCCTGGGGGTCAATACAATTATCAGCCCTGTGGGGCATGGCTAGCACTGTATCAGGCCTGTGCCAGGCCACTGTAATAGCTTTTTTTTCCCCACTTGTTTAAGCCCCCCTTATCTCCATGTCCACTCCCTCCTTGGGGCTCCAATGGTGATCTCTGTGATGTGACAGGGTCTCTCTCCAGACTCAGAACCCCCCCCCCAGGTGGGGTAAGAGGGGGGGACGTCCCAACCCCTCCAGCCAATGTTCAACTTGTCAGGTGACCCTTTCACCCCGGCAACACCAGAATCCATCTCCTGGAGTGGACATGGGTCTATTTCTGCTTTTCCTGTACAGATGTGATCATGCAGGACATCAAGGCTTGGCCATCAACCATGCTCCTCCCCAGTACAGTGGCACTGCACTTCCATGCCCCCCCCAGCCTCCACTAGAGGTCAGTCCAGCACTGGGCCTTCCCCCCACCCTCCTCAGGAAGACCAGCAGTCCTGCAGACACTCAGCCTCCCTTCCCTAACTGTCTCTCCAGCTTCTGGGCTCATTCCCAAACCAAGGTCGCTGGCATCAGAAGCATGTAGTGGCATTCCTAAGAGTTGGAAGGATAGGAAGAATGACCTGGGTTTTGTGGGGGGGGGGGGATTCTGGGATTTCCAAACAGTCCACCAAATCCCTTATAGTGGCATCCTCCTTGGTATGGAAGCCCATGGCTGAGGATGGCTGCTTCATGACATTGAAGAAGGTGGGGTTCTCTGAAGGAGACCCAGGTGTATGTTTGACAGAGTCCCGCTAACTGAGGAGGCAGTGGACCTATCAGAGGAGGAAGACTCTTCCTCCTCAGGCAAGATATCAGGATGGTACTCAGATGTTGACTTACTCTAGCTCAAGGTTTGAACAAGGGACCATTGACAGCCCGCAAGGAGCAGCCTGTGGGGGTCGAAGTGGTGTTGAGGACGACGGTGCCATCTGCGGTGCAGGCGATGCAAGCCTTATGTGCCCAACTGATAGATCAAGACTGTAGTGAACTTAGTCAACATGTTAAGATAAACAGTGGAATGCTGTGTCGATGGAAGGGGAGGTAGATGGCACAGCATGTGATGACCCTGTCCAGCGGGCCCTGAGAGCCCAAGGAGCTAGAAGCCAGAGGGCCTGGAGAAGCATCAGGCCTCGACAGAAGGGCTGTCAATGTGCTCGTCATTGACAGAGTGGAGGCTGATGAACTGGAGATAGAGAACTGGCAGCCTTGTGCAGCGAGTGGCAATGCTGTCGGTAGTGGTCAGGTAGGTATAAAAACCTGGACAGCAGCAGGCATCGGTGCAGGTGATGGAAGAAGAGGAGGCTGTCTGAGAATGGGACCACCACCGGGGGACCAGTCCTTATCATAGCCCTTTTGATGACTTCACTGAAGAAGTTTCTCTGGCCTTGGCAGCCTGGGAGCTTGAACCAGTCAGTGTCTGGGGAGGAGTGACCAAGGACCCCTGCCCAGAACTTGCTACCTGTTGCTCCATCAAGAATTTGAGTGCCTTTTTGCATCGGCTGATGGGGGTTTGCTTAAACATCTGGCAGTCAGACGCTGTGGCCAGGCCCAAGACAGCAGACACAGTGAATATTCATCTGAAGAGGCAATCTTCTTCCCACAGCAGCAGCAATGGAAAAGAGAAGTCTAAGGATTAACTAGACAAAGAAAAGGAATCTCTTTGGAAAAAGATTCTAAAAGGCTAAGTATGAAAAAAGCTGTAGGAAAAGATGGAGTAAAACTGTGTTGAGTTTCTGCGGAGAACCATGCTTACAGAGTCGACAGTAGAAAACTGAGGCAAGAGGGGTAGTTTATGCCTTTTACAGGCTTAGTGATGTTGGCAGACTGTGTGGGTGACCCCAGTTGTACTGCTGAAAAACTTGCATATGGATCCTGCTTCACAGATGGTGAAGTTCCATGTGTGTGACTGGACAACCGAGATATCCCCAATGAAGACATTGGCCTATATGACCCACATTCCTGCTGGTCCTCATCTGGTTTTGGTATTTTTCTATGCTTGGTGCTAAGAGACTGGCATCTGCCCCCCCTCAGCCACCTCCCAGAATATCGAACAATGCAGTGTTAAGTTTTTCTACAACAGCCTTGTGCCATTCAGCAGGGTAATCCGCTGCACCCCAGTGATTTCCCATTCTTCAACTCTTTGATTTTAGCCATTACCTTTGTTTTAGTCATTGGGTCATCAAGTGCTGCTGCCTTCTCCAGTGTGGGAATATGCAGTTTCTTAAAGAACCGTACTATGTCCTGCACCTTATCTTCCTTACAATGTGTGCTATAAAATTCGGTAAAATCCTGCAAAATTCTACAAGGGTTACCAGTCACCCCCCTGCTGTCCACATCCTTAAGCTTAAGGACCACACAATTAACATGCAGTTGGTGCAAGCGCCAAACCAGCACTTTACACAAGACAAAGTTATGGTGCAGGTGGGATAGGGCTGGTAATGTAGCCGAGCCTTTATGTGTGTAATAGTAAGCACCGGTTTATTTCTAGTTGTTTGACTTGTTCATTAGGAGAAAACTGATGCTCTACCTCTAGGCTGAAAATGAGTTTCCAGACAGAGCTCTTTTTGAATATGCTCCTTTCTTTGTCAGGTGCCATTTTATTAAATTCGCCCCTCAGGTAGGCTTTCAGACCAACCCAATTCAAGGCCTTGGAGGTGAGAAATTCTGCTATATGCCTCCAGATAGTTATATTAATATAATCATTCAATAAGCTCACATTAAGCTTACAACTACAGTGGCAAGAGTACTGGCACAGTCAGCCATTCTAATATTATAGGGGCATGGTCAGGTGTCCATTTTATCTGGCAGGTATGAACCTCACGTAGTATTTCTTCAGATAGGAAGAAATGGTCTGTTCTACAGCAGGCTTTGTGACAGGCCAAGTCAAATGTATATGGTCTTAATCCTGGGGGCGGACATATCTCCAGACGTCCCTTAGTCCCAATTGCCCCGTCAGTCTAGCAGGCCTCCCAACTACCCGAGACTTGTCTGTGTGGGTCCCACTCCAGTCCAGCCCATCTAGAAAAGTAGTACTGTTCTCACCACCAATTACTTGGAAATAAACTTTTCTGCGTTTTATCTAGCAATAGTTTTTGAAAATAAAGGCACTCTCTCTGCCGCTTCATTTGGGACAGAAAATTTGAACAAACTACACTCCCTATCCCCATATAGACATTTTAGACTGACAAAATTGGCCTGCCTTATCAGACTCAACTAATATAACTTAGTAGGGAGTTATTAGGGTCATCAAACCCACCTTTGTGGAGGTTAATCCTAGGTGGAAAAATATCCTTCCCCCACCCAAGATCCCCGCAACTATAGATGCTCTGCCCCTGAAGTACAATTTCTGGATAAATGCCACAGTTGCTTTGTCTCTGGTGATTTCCTGCATACTTCTAGCCCTTCCGATTGGACTGTATAGCCCCCTAACATTGTAACAATATATCCTTAAGTTACCTATTTGTATATTCTAAAACTTAAGTGTGCATGTGTTCTCACCTTTCTTTCAAACCTTTTTTGACTGGAAAGCTAAACCGAACCCCCCTCTCCACCACATACCCCCCCCCCGCACCCACAAATTACTTACTGTTCTGACAAGACCCTGAAGGCAACACAGGAGACAGCTGCTGCCATGATTCAAGGCTCTGCACTTGCTCAGTGCACAAACTAGGGATCAAAACAGAACAAGCAGATGTTTCCATTTTGACTGAGGCTCCCCTCAGTCAGCCTCAGAAAGAACAGTTACACAAAAACTTACTGTAACTGTAGATCTTATAATCTCTTGCAACAGGTCACACCTTAGGAACTACAGCCATCAGGCTCCAGAACCACACGGAAACGTTTACGCCAACAGTCTAACTGGGGCCGCCCACAGTGACATCACGTCAAAGTCCTCCCTATATACACATTTCCCTCTGTCCCCCGAGACCATCCACCGAGGGACACACTGAGGCCTTGAAGGACAGCCAAAGAGACCCACCAAAAGGATCATGGAAGGCAGAAGGCGGACTATCCTGGAAAGGAGAGGACAGAAAAGGAGGCACTCTAAAAAAGGGGGAAGAGAGTTGTGACAGCATAACCTGCTGCAAGAGATTCTCTTAAAAAATCTACTGTTAACAGTAAGTTCTTGCATAACACCATCTTCAATTATCTCTTGCAGCAGGTCCCGCTTTAGGTAAGAGTCCCAAGCAGTACTGTAGAAGAGAACAGTCCTGGCGGCTAGAAGGCAACGGTCTACGAAAGGAGGCCCTGTAACACTGATAGGCCAAAACCTGCCCTCCTAGAAGAGAGGTCCAGAATGTACTGCCTTAGTGTGGCCAGTACTCCAGGAGGCAGAAGCACAAATCTCCACTGCTGAAACCAGCAATGGAAGCTGCCATACCTCTGGTAGAGTGGACCATGACAGCCCCAGGAAGTTCCTTACTGTACTTTCTATTAAAAAATAATGCAGTTGGCCAACCATTTGGATACACAATGTTTAGAAACGAGGACGCCCTCTTTCCCCAAGGTGAACAAACTGCTGTGAGGACTTCCTAAAGTCCTTCATGCAATCAACATATCTGAATATTCTGCGTACATCTAAAGTATGAAGCAATGCTTCCCCTGGATTGGCATGCTCTGGCTAATAAATGGGTAGGTGGATTGTCTTATTCAAAGTCAAGTCATACACCATCTTAGACAAAAACTTGGGGCTAGTATGCAGAGACACCGACCGTTCTTTGTGGAAAAATCAAATAAGGCTGCTCATGAGTGCCTGCAGCTCAGAAATCCTATGAGCAGAGGTAATAGCAACTAAAGATGATGCTTTCCATGACAAAGCATAGCTTGCAAGTTGTAGCAGGCTCAAAAAGGAGTCAAAATAAGTTTCTCCAAAACAAAATTCAAATCCCAGGCTGGGACTGGGTTATGGATGAGAGGCTTCTAGTGATGGATGCCCCCAGAAAGGTATGGCCACGTCCAACTGGGCTACCGTACAACCATCAATGGGCACACGGAAGACTGATATGGCAGACAAATGCACCCTTAGTGAAGAGTATTTCAGACCACCATCTGACAAGGATAGCAAGTACTCTGGAGTCTGGTGCACTGGGCAAGTGAAGAGGTCCAAGTGATGGGAAGCAGCCAACAAAGCAAAAAACTCATTTTATGGAACAATCACCCTGGTGGAAGGCTTTCTGGCAGCCACAAGGACGTCAGCAACTTTAAGAGACATCCCAAACCTGGCAGTGACTACATCTTAAGGAGCCAAGCTAGAGGTTCAGATTGACAAGGGTTCCCCATTCCTGTGACAGCAAGTCAGGGAAGGGACACCAGAGGCTCCACTGTCAACTGGTGCAACTGTGCAAACCAAATCTGCAGAGGCCAAAAGGGGGCCACTAGAATCAGGGTGGCACCCTCTATTTGGAGCTTGATTACCACTCACTGAATCAGAGAAAAAGGGCGAAGCATAAACGAACCTCTCTTTCCAAGAAAGGGATTGCGTCTTGCCAGAAAACTCCAGGCCCTGGATCAAACCAGCAGAAGAGTGGCAGTTTTGCATTGAGTGGGGATGCAGAAAGGTCCAACTCTGAGTGACCCCACCTGTCTAACAGGTTTTCTGCCACAGAGCAGTTTTCAATCAAGCATTCTGTACTGCAACCTGCTTAGCTTGTCCACCAAGATGTTTGGGGTACCTGGAACATGGACAGACAATAGTTTGAGGCACTGTTCCACAGCCAGTACCAAACTCTCATCGCCTCCCAGCACAGAGGGTAGGAGGAGTGGGTGCCCCTTGCTTGTTGATGTAGTGCACCACACTGATGTCCATCTGCAGTAGCAGGTGGCATTTGAAGGCCTGTAGACTGTACAGACATGGCCAGATTAAGGTAACGCATCCTAAAGACAGCTGCAAGCAGCAGAAAGGGTCCGGTGCTAACCACAAGGGAGGTGGCTAACCCTCACAGATACAAGCACCAAAGAACATGGTAATACTTGAAAGGAAGGCAAGGAGCAGCAAATGTATAATCCAAATGACCCTCTTGAAGACTTGCAAGAGTTGAGGTGCTAGGGGTCAGCACTGTACTGCTGAGACTTGCCAATGTATGCACCAACACGGAATAAATTTCATTTGGATTACTCATTTGCTACTTGCCTTCCTTTTGAGTGCTACCATGTTCAGATTAAGATAACCTGGGGCCCTAGGCCCAAGAGAAACCAGAAGCTCCCTTCTCACTGTGACTATGCCCCATGCCGCAAAGGGACCCTGTACCAGACTAGAAAGGTATCTTGGGAAACCATTTACATACAAACTATCTCATGTTAGGATACATTTTGCATGTAAGAAGATACAAGCAACAGAATACAGATCAAAATTCCTACCCTTTTGATCCCCTCTCTCAAAATCATGGACAATGCACACCATTCTCTACTCTCACCCCCCCCTCCATCACTTACTGTTTGATTCCAGCCTTATAATCTACAGCACGCCCTTGACAAGCCGCTCATTTTTGTAGAAGAACAATTAGGTGGATAATCAAGGGAGAGGAATAAGGGGCAATGAAATAGCTATTTTGTACAACTATTTGTTGGATAATCATGGGATAAATGTGCAACACTACTCAGCATACTACTGCCACCTTTCTTACGCTACTTAGCTTGCTGTAAATACAATCTTGCTTCCCGATACAGCCCCACCCACAAAACCACTTAGGGAAAGGGTTGTAATGCTATAGATAGACTTACAATGGTCAGGGTTAGTGGTGGTCTTCAGGTACTATTTGTTTACTTTGGAGGCAGTTCTACGATCGAGCATGGCAGCAAAGATTCAATGCAAAGTAGTGAAAAATCATGCATTTCGGGGAACAGAAATCCAAGAGAGGTGTACAAGATGGGGGAGAGGTACTGACAGCCACCAATCAAGAAAGGGACCTGGGGATAATCATATCCAATTACCTAAAGGTAACCAAACAATGCGAAAAGGCTGTGAGAAGAGCCAGTGGGATGCCAGGGTGCATAAAGAGGTATCACCAGCAGAAAAAACATAGGTGGTTATGCCACTGTAGAGATCACGCGTGAGAACTCATCTGGAGTACTGTGTCCAGTTCTGGAGGCCATATCTATGGAAGGACAAACAAGAGAGGCAGTACAGAGAAGGGCAACAAAAATGGTGCAATGACTTCACCAAAAGTCATATGAGGAAAGACTAAAGGACCTCAATATGTATTCCCTGGAGGAGTGGAGAGAAAGGGGTGTATGACAGACACTTAAGTACCTCAGGGGTATAATTAAGATACAGGAGGGTAGCATCTTTCAGAAAAGACGTACAAGAACAAGGTGACAAGATATGAGCTAGAGGGGGTAAGGTTCAGGGGCAACGTGAGGAAGTGCTTTTTCAGAGAGAGTAGTGGATTCTTGGAACAGCCTTCCTGCGGAGCTGGTGGGGGCCAAAATGGTAAGAGAATTCAAGAATGCATTGGATAGACTTAAGGATACTCTTGTAATACGGAAGAGAGGGTAAGCCACAGATCAGCTAGGGTCTGTGGTATTGCATTAGGTAGGGAAAGGGGGTAGACTAGGTGGGCCACATGGTCCTTAGCTACTATCACCTATGTTTCTGTGTACATAATGTGGGATAGTATTGTGTATGACTCAGAAAAATGAACTGCCTGCAAATGAAACAAATATGATCTAAAGGCCATTGCTGCACCTGACTGTATTGTAAGCTTATCAATAGCACTGTAGTCTTTCTGCTACTCTGTGGTCATTAAATTGTGGTTTTGTAGGTGATGTTAAATATCATGCTTATCCATACCATTAGTGAATTGCACCACAGTATTGTTAAAGGGCATAGAAAATTCAGCCCCATTTTTCTTTTTTTCATAACTCTGATTATGATTTTTATCACACTCATCGCCCAAACGCAACTATGAACCCACCTATTGTTTCCCGAGAGGAGAATTGCTTTCAACTACGATAATCCATTTCCAGTCCAGGAATATAAAACTGCATCAATACATTAAGCAGTGTAGCCTAGTGGTTACAGCCCCAAGCCAAATACCTGGGAAATGTAGATTCAGAACACCGATTTATGAATCACACTATCTGCATACCGTGTAACATGGCCTGGGTATGTCACAGAACATCCATGTGCTAATGAGAGGCATCTGCAACTTGGAACAAGCTCTATTAAAGCAGGCTCTGCTGGGTCTCCGATCCTTCCAGTATGAAGGATAGGGACCCCTCAAATGCACAAGTGATGCAAGTAGTGGACAAACCACTGCAGGTGGCCCTCATTTAAGATTTGTACCCGTGTCTCTCCCTATCGGGAACTCCAAGTCGGGGGGGGGGGGGGATCTTTCCAGCTACATCTTCACACTTGGAATAATGGAGGTGTGTGTATGGACTGCGTTGTGTTTTCTATCCTCAAATAAGTCAAGCCACACAGAATAATTTTTTCCCTTTGGTTTATTTTCTTGCGAGTCTTTCAATTCAGATACATGTATTCTTTCTTTTTGTTTGGTGCTAGCTCATTCAATTTATGTACAGTGCTTACATAAATATTTCTTATCTTAATACCAACACCCTATTATAAAGCAATCATATAACAAAGTAACATATTAATCTTAGGGTGGGGTGAGTTTATGTCAAACCATAGGCATGACTGCATTTCTTACACAACATCAAAAGGTGTTTACTACATTTCTTACACTATCTCATAAGTGCTGACTACACTTATAGAAGGTTCTTTGTGTGCACACCTTCCTTAACAGGGGTCTACCATCCTAATAAGGGCACACCATCCCGATAAAGGTTTATTATAGGACATTTGATGTTGGATGTTGTGAAGTATAAAGTGTTGTGAAATAGGTTATACAAGACATTTGATTAGGTAATATAAGTTACATATAAGTAAAGTTATATTTCAGTAAAATGTTACACTATAATCCCTCCTTTGTAACCAATTGGAGATCACAATACGGTGTGCCATTGTAACTTTTGTATTTGTCGAATCATGCGTTTCATCTTACGATACAATACTTGCATAACAAGAATACAGATTACTGCAATACCGCATACTACCATTATCAGGGTTCGACTAGTACCCAAAACAGCCGAGCCTTAATCCCACCAGGTAATAATGGGGATATATAATGACTGTTTCTTTACCTCTTTATCAGAGGCCTTCTGTGAGAAAATAAGTTCTTCTGTTTGTTGACGATACAACAAGGCACAGAGCGTCATTTTATCATTTTTGGGTAATTTGAAATGAGGTGGAGTTGCCAAATCAGTGAGTAAATCCAAGGCCATACTGGAACCATCGATATGGGTAACATTTGTTCAGCTATAGGCAGGACATTCCCGGAGGGTCCAGTTTGCAACCTACCAGGTCTCGTCACTACACCCCCATACATTCCAAGGTTGACCTGCGATCACACACTATGATTGGTTCCATCTCATAGCTTGGTGGTATTCATTTGCAGATGTTATGGTAAATTTACATTGATCAGGAAATCACGGGGTGGCTGATGCCTCTTCCCCACATATTAAGGTTTCATGTTGTTGTACACACTGAACATGCTTAGATAACACAACATATTCATTATGTACTGTGATAATAGTATCACCAGGTATTTGGAGTCTCATGATCTGGTCATGTATTAATACTTCCAAATTACTTATTTGCCACAATATTTTCGACGGTTCAAACTGAGGTATTATCACTAGTATGGGAATCACATGTCAGCGCGTGTGCATATTGATTTGGCGAATTCCATACTTTTATCATAGCTAAGGGTGGTAGGAATACAGTGCGATGATCCAATAATCTAATCATATTGGTCTCACCTATTCCTAAAGGTAACCAGTTTGTTTCAATGCTATTTAATTCATTGACTAGATAAGCATGTGCTTCAGCAGCTGATTGGCAGCAAGCCAATTCTATAAAAGCTTTCTCTGGACATATTTGAAAGTGAGAAAAATGAACTGCTATTTGAGCAATAATTTAAAAATTCTGTAAAGTTTTTCTAAATGCAAACCAAATCAATTTCTTCATCATCAGCCACTAATTTCACAGCAGTTGATAATGGTCCAGTAGCCATATCTTTTAGTCATTTCTAAAGAGCGAAAATGATCCTTTAAAACCATAGCATCAATACCATTAGCAATTCCTAATCCGGAGCCTAACCAGCCCCATACGTCTCTTATGATGAAATAAGCCTGGTGATGCTTTTGCAGGAATTTTGAATAACCACGTTGTGTCCATCATGGTATAAAAGTATTATAATACTGTTGCCACAATACTACCCAAGCTTGATCCTTGCATTGAAGCGGTAATCGTGGAAAAGGCAAATGTAGCACATTATAATACTTCAATTTACATGGATAATACCAAGGATAAATATTTTGCGTCATACCATCTGATGGGGCAAGAATTTCTGCCCTAATATACCTCATTTTTGGTACTGTAAATCCCACACAGCAGATTTACTAGTTAAAGTTACATTACAGGCCATCGTGCATTTGTAGTACACGTTAAAGAATATTTGTTACAGGCACTACTGCAAAAAATTGCTTTAATCCTACCGTATAGTTCTTTACAATATATGTATTGTATAAAAAATGACATTACATTGTGATGCCTTTTGACCCCAATAAGATGCGTTTAACAATGTTATGTTAGATGGATAGTGCAACATGTCCTTTAATTTAATTTGAAACAATGTTTGTTCCTCTCTCGTTAAATTGGTCGTATCGCCCAAGGTAGAACGGACGTAGATCCCTTTCTGGGCTGTTGTGTTCACTACACTTATCACCGTGCCAGGACAGGCTTCTGGCGAGCGTTCCCATGTTGCATCTTGACATTGTCCATAGCAAATAAGGTACCATCTGAAGATAAGATAACTAGTGTGTTTATGTTCTCCCATCACTGGGAGACCGCACACTGTACAATTGGCATAGTTCTTGTTGCATCAACTGTTTCATATGCACCCTGGGCATCCTTTGTATCTGTCGGAAGTTGCTAGGATCAATAAAGTACTGCACAGTATAAGTACAGGCTACATCATTGTACTTCTATGGGGAGAAACAGCAGTATCAGTTGTTTAAAGGCTGATATAATTTACATTGGTTCACATGGACCCACTTGGTCTCTGTAGACCCTTGTCTAGTTCGACAGACCTGAATGACCCATGGCACCAAAACATCAATGATGGTATAGGGCCCCATCCAATTAGCATTCCATGGTCCTTTCTGACCAAAGTTTTTCACCATGACGAGATGACCCTGTTCAATGGGAGGTATCACTTTTTCATCATGTTTGTTTTTCCAATGAGTGCCATATTTCTGGCAGTATGAGGTAAATAAACTTAACTTTTTGTAGCTGTTGCAAGAACACATCAGTTTTGATGCGCTCCAACATAGGTGTTGACAAATCTTGATCCGATGGATAATACAGCTGCATATCCCGTCCAGTCATCAATTGGTATGAGCTATAGCCAGTACTCTTGTTTTCTGTACCCCAATACCATTAGGATGTCTGGTAAACGAGTCACCCACCCTTTACCAGTAGCCAACACTGCCTTTTTTAGTGCATTTTTCAGAGTGCGATTTAACCTTTCCACCATCCCAGATGATTGTGGACGATAGGGTAAATGCAAACTTTCAGTGATACCCAAAAATCACACTAAGCTGTCATTTTTCGCTGTAAGGTGAGCTCCTCTATCACTTTCAAGTATTCTGGGAAAACCCAAATGTGAGAACACCTGTTGCCACAGCGCTTTTACAGTAGCTGTAGCACTATCATTTCGTATGGGCAATGCTTCTACCCATTTGGAAAATACATCAACAATGACTAATAAATATCGGAACCCCCTTTTGCAGTAGGCAAGGATTTTACATAATCAATTTGTAAGCTAGACCAAGGACCGGCCGCCAAGGGTATATGCCTTAACGGAACCCTTTTACCAGGTACTGGAGGATTCATCTGTGCACAGATGAGACATGCTTCCAGGCACTGCTTGACATCTTTTCCCATTTTTGACCACCAATATTTTGGTTACAACATTTAAAATGTTTTGTGGAGTCCACAATGACATCCAATTCGATGATTATCCATATCATCTTTTCTAAATGAAGTGGGTGGTATCCACTTCCTAAACCCAGGTTGTCGTTCCCATACTACCATATCTTCCCACATGGATCAGGTTTGGTTGCACACTGTCCAGTGTCTTTCCATTTGTTCCAACAACCCACTATCCAAGCATCTGTATCTTGGATACACCCCAAACTTGGGACTTGCAAGATGGCAGCTATCCATTTAATATGGTGTTTACACAATTGTGGGAGATGGACGAATTTGACAGAGTCACCTCCTAGATGGTCTAACCATAAGTAAGTTTGTTTGGCTGCAACTTAAGCCAGATTGTCCACCAAGTTATTGTTTAACTCATGAATATCCTTTGGATTCTTTTGGTGAGCTCTTACTTTACAAATTGCTATTCTTAAAGGTGTCTGAGCTCCTATGTCCCATATATGTTGTAATATGGGAGCAAATGCTACAGGTTCTCCAGATACTGTCCACATTCCTCTTTTCGTCCACATCGGCAAAAAGTCCAATAAGGAATTCCCTACAAATGCGCAATCCGAGAAAATATTACTAGCCTCCTGAAGGTAAGCCATAATAGCTCCATGGACTGCCTCCAATTCTGCTCTGGGGCAGAAAATTATGATGGGCATCGCACTAATATTTCTTGATTAGTACTCTGTGTCCATCTGGCATATCATGTGTGGAAATGTCCATCCTCACAAAAGCGAGAGCCATCTACATAAACATCTCTTGCTTCAGTATTTGGCTCTGGAGCAAATATGGGTTTAAAATCAATTTCCATTACCATTCCACAATCATGTGCCTCTTCCCTCCCATGCCATTAATTCAACATAGATGAGGTACATTTTTCCACAGTGATATTTTTCTCCTGTAGAGCTAAAACCCATTTAACCAATTGCTGTGAAGACACCTCTTACATCCCTTTCTAACAGAAATTTCACTGGAGTGAGACATTCGCAGGATAATTTTATTAAACCCTACAATATGTTCGGTAGCTTGTATAGCCCAATATACAGCCAACAAATGTTTTACACATTATTCATGTCTCTTCCACAGGTATTAATACATGAGAAAAATATCCCACAGGATGTAAAGCCCCTGCCCTCTTTTGTAACAGTACTGCATTGATCACCCGATCTGTAGCATGTACCTGTATTACAAAATCAAGTGATTCAGAAGGACTAATGAGAGCTAGAGCCATCATTAGTGCTTGCTTTAGAGCCAGAAAAGCTATCCCAATGTTCTGGTTCCCATCTGAGGACATCAGTCTCCTTTCCTCCCTTCAGTATATTATACAGAGGTTTTGCCATACTAGAGAAGGCTTCAATAAAATCTCTGCAAAATCCTACCATGCCCAAGAACTTTCGTAATGCAGTTTTTGTCTTGGGTCTTGGTAGTTGTATCACCAGATTCTTATCAGGATCTATTGTTCGTCCTTCTTTGTTAATACATATACCCAAAAAGTTAACTTGTGACTGTCCAATTTGTGCTTTGCTAGGGTTCATTTTTAACCCTCCTTTACCCAAAACTATTAGCAACTCATTCAATAAACTAACATGCTCTTGGTATGCATCAGTCTGCAATAAAATGTCGTCAACATATTGTATTACTTCAGGAACTGAAAAACCCAGTAATATTTCCGCTAAACATTGATGAAATCAAGTGGGTGATGAGTGGAAGTCTTGTGGTAAACACTGGAATGTTTAATGCTTATCCTAAAAGGTAAAAGCAAACACTGACTATCTGGATGTACAGGGATGGACCAAAATCCATTTGACACATCTAGTACAATACATATAGTAGCAGTGGGAAACAACCAAGATATTAAGTCTGGTAGTCTAGATACCACTGGGGTGACTAGAGGAGTTACTTTATTCAAGACCCTATAGTCAATCTCCAAGTACCGTTCGATTTGCGAACCAGCCAAAGGGGGGAATTAACAGTTGAACATATCTGGCGAATCACCTATTGTGATTTTAACTGTTGCAAAATAATTCCTACCTCTTCCAGTGCTTCCCTTGGAAGCAATATTGCTTTTGTGGTGGTGGGTCGGGTCCCTCGATTTGGACCTCCATATTAGACACATGTCCACACTGTAGCATTTAGGTCAAATTGATTCATGCCCTTGTACAACAGATTTTGTCCATTGTGGCACTCATTTCCATAAATCACTCATGTGATAAATCTCTAATGACTACTGTGTACACATTATGTGAGTCGCCCACATTCTGTCCTGGGTTAATAGTGCTTCCTTGCCATAGAATCGTATTACTAAGATCCACTACTAAACCATGTTGTGCTAGAATGTCCATACCCATGATGGTACCTTCATATGTATTACATTTCCAAAACATACATTTCAATTGTTCACATATCTGAACCAAAACTGGTTTGGACAAATATGCTGTTAACACCACCCCCTCCCCCCCCCGCCGAGAAACCTTGCTAATTAATTTGTCATTTTCCATGAGTTGTTAAAGGCTTATCACTATCTGTTATACTAACAGTAGCACCAGTATCGACCAATATCAATCTGGCAGGCGCTTACCATTGCTGATATTGTTGGACGCCCTTCCCGATCCTCTTAATTGACCAAGGGTTTGGAAGGTGGGGGCTTCATCTCATTAATTCTCTCTTCAAATTTTTAGCAAGAAGCTCTTTCTCATCCTCTTCTTCACTATCGCTAGGGGCAGTAGGTTCCCGAACCGCTGCAACCGTCTTAGTATTAATCAAATTACTAAGTACTTCAATACATTTTTGTAAGTCTGCCTTACCACCAGGTTTAGCATTATTACCTGGATGTTGAGCTCATCTCCTCTCCAAGACTTGCTTTTGCTTTCCTTCCATATTTCCACCTTAAAGCCCAACAATCGCGTTTAAAGTGTTCATTATTGCAATTGTTGCATGTCAACCTACCCTTAACTTCTGTTCTGACAATAGCGGCTACCCTCTTATCCTTCCCTTTCTCCGGAGTATCATCCTGTTGCATATGCCACCAACTGGTAAGCAATTCCTCCTTTCCTGCAGTCAGATTCTCTTTTACATAACATACGTAGAGATGCAGGTACAATAGTAGCCTGCCAATCAAACTCAGGAAAGGTTCTGTATCTTTACTTGGGTCTGCTACGCCGACTCCATATGTTGCACAAGCAGCATACAGATTGATCAACATAACCGGGGACTCCCCAGGCTGTAGAGTGATCTCATAGATCTTACTCTAGTCCACATGATACACACCATGCATTGACTGCAGTGTGGTTTTAATCTCAACCATTACCCAGTTATCAATTTCTGGTTTAGCCTGTGTTCATCATTTTTGCAGGCAAGCTTTGTAATAGTACTGCCAGAAGGGACAAGGTTACTATTTTACAAGCATCTTTATTAGTCAAATTAAAATTTGCAACCGTTTTCAGTTTGCTACAACAGGGCACAAGACACTGTCTTGGCTCCCATTTTCCTAATTGATCCACTAAGTGCATGGATTCCTGAATGGAAAGGTCACGTTATGACAATTCCATGTGTACTTCCACATTTTCCATAGCTTCTTCAAACTCTTATTTGCCTTTTAGCTTCTTTATCTTCCTCATAAGCTTTTTTTATTTTGGGCTAGCTCATCTTGTTTCATCTTAGCCTCCTCTTCCCAATATTTGTTGTCTCTCTCACTTAAGGTTTCTTCTTAGTCCTTAAGTTTTTCCTCAATTTCTTTAATGTTTTGATGCAACTTCTTATCCTCCTGTCCCATAGTCTTTCTTTCTTTCTTTCTCCATGTTAATTTCTTTAAGCACTTTTGTCTAGCTTGCTTTACTTTTGCTCCTTTCCCTTTAGTCATGAAAGGAGACATTTTTATCTTTCACCTTCTAGGGGGCTCTTAGTGACTTTCTGAAGTACTAGACACCGAAGGGTCTGTTATGCCACACCCTGGATGAGGGGATGCACATCCATCAGTTCTATGGATAGGTGTCATTTTGTACTTTTGTACTTGATGACTTAACTAAAGAGATCTGGCATTGCAACTGTGCTTCTGTTTGCATAGTGCACAAAGCTTGTTCTTTATATGCCAGATCCGGGGCATGCTCTTGACTAGCGTGATCTAATCTCTCTATGGCTTGTTGTAAATGATGAGATAATTCATTAATCTGGGCTTGACTTTAACCAACTGGAAGAAAATGAAAATGTATTAATAATCTTAATCTTTAGCCCACATACCTCTCCCTGAGAGATATTTAACTTGTATTCACCATCGTTTGCTTCAGTAACATACTTGGCTACACCTAGAAAATACTTTTCTTCACTGTCAAGTAACTGCTTCTTTAATAGACATGTTCTAATTGTTATTTCACATTGATACTGTACATACATCTAACAAATATTGGCTAATCTGCTTTTATCTGCCTTTACGTTCTCATTTCTTTCTAGGCATTAAGTGGATAAACATTACTACGCATCTTCCTGTTCTTCAGGAGAGCGATATGAACCTTAAGGCGAGTCTCAAGATTTACATAATACGGTGTCCATACTTACGTCAGTTATCTAGCTGGCAAATCATGTCGGACTTTACACCAGTCTTTCAAGTCCCTCTTTAAACTCGCTTCCGTACTTGATTTATCAGATCAGGTTCAGTTCAGTAAGGCGTTCCTCACAGTGGCTTCCTTCTCAGTTCGTTTGACATGGTCAGCAACCGTATAGACAGTCTTCAGACACCCGAGTCACGGCACCAATTGTAAGGACTGCGTTGTGTTTTCTATCCTCAACTAAGTCAAGCCACACAGAGCGATTGTTTCCCTTTGGTTTATTTTCTTGCGAGTCTATCAATTCAGATAAGTGTATTCTTGTTTGGTGCTAGATCATTCAATTTACATACAATGCTTATATAAATATTTCTTATCTTAATACCAACAGCCCATTATAAACCAATCATATAACAAAGTAGCATATTAATCTTAGGGGTGGTGAATTTATGTCAAACCATAGGCATGACTGCATTTCTTACAATCTCATAAGTGCTGACTACACTTATAGAAGGTTCTTTGTGTGCAGACCTTAACAGGTGTCTACCATCCTGATAAGGGCACACCAGCTGATAGGTTTATTATAGAACATCCAATGTTGGATGCTGTGAAATTGTTAAGGTTATTACAACACTTTTGATTAGGTATTATTATAGGTTACATTTAAAAGTAAAAGATTTTAGTAAAATGTTACTACAAGGTGGGAGGCAAAGGTAAAGGGCTTGATTTCTCCTTAAAGGTCAGTCTGGCTGGAGACCCTTGATGCTATCAGCTGTACTTTAGCATCTAATCACATAGGTGAGATTCATATTCAAGCAGACAATGCAAAGGAAAAGGGACCATTTGCACCTTATAGGCAAGTCTGGCTGGAGCCCCATGAAGCGGTCAGCTGTACTTTAACATCTAAATCAGGGAGGTGAGATTCCCATCACGGTTCAGCTCCTGCCTTGCTCAGATTATTCAGCTGCCAAATCCATTACAAAAAATGAAGCCCAGGCAGAAAGAAATGGGTATGTAGTAAATATATTTTGGAGATTGCTGAGGCCCCTTGGCAGGTGGGGTCCCTAGACTAGTGCCCATGTTGCCCATGTCTTAATCTGGCCCAGTGTACAGGACAGCTCCCATCTAAAGGATGCAGACATGGAGCGAAGACTCAAGCAGAGTCCACATCCTCCTAGTCTGTAAGGGCCCAGATGAGCACACCAGCCCATTCCCAAGGCATCCGTAGTGAGGATCTGGTGAGGTGGGGGTATGAGGAAAGGAAGCCCCTTGAGCAAATGGCTGGGTTCCATCCACCACAGCAGAACCTTCTTGACCTATGAAGAGACAAGACCCTGCTGCTCGAGATCACCAGTTCTTTGATCGCACTGTACCCTCAAAGTTCACTGAGGGATGTGCATGTGCAGACTTGCCCAGGGAACAGTGGCACTGGCCGCAGCCACCAGGCCCAACTGTCTGAGATATGTCCTGGCTGTGACATACCAGCTGTGATAAGGGTTCCTGGGCCTGTGCATCAGGCACGCCACCCTGTCTGGGGCAAAAAAGTAGAGCCTTGGGCTGTGTGCCTTATAGCCCCTATATACTGAAGATGCTGGCCCAGAGTCAACACCCGCTTGGACAAGTTGACTGTGACCCCTAACTGGCTAGATATTTGCAGGGTATGTGCCAGGGTCAAAGACAGTTGCTCTTTGGGCTCAGCTTTAAGCAACCAGTCATCCAGATATGGTAAAACAAAGTCTATCCTTCCCAAGAGCTGCTGCCACTACAGCTAGGCACATGGTGAAGACCAACGTGCCAAAGACAACCCAAAAGGGAGAACTCTGAACGGACAGTGCTCCCTTTGAAAACAAAAACCAGAGGTACTTCCTGTGGGGAAGGCAGACCTTGATGTGCAGGAATGCATCCTGCATATCCAAGGAGCAGATCCTGTCTCCCATCCCAGAGCAAATGCAACAGGCCTGGCAGGGTGACCATCCTAAACATTTTGTACTGAATGTAGTGGTTTAGTTTCCTTAAGTCCAGGATGAGTTTCAAGTCCCCTGTGGACTTGGAAAATGAGAAGTGTGAACAGAACCCCATGTTCCATTGATGCTTTGGATACAGGTTCTGTGGCTCTTTTTTGTAGCAGCATCTGGATCTCCCCAGTGGCACTGGTATGTGGTCTGCAGGGTAAGTGTAAGGTCTTGGAGGGAGATCTGGAGGTATATCCACGAATTCTAGAGCATGTCCTTGTTCTGTGAGTTGCAGCACCCAGACATCTATTGTAATCTCCCGCCCTCCGTCCAAATGGAGGGAGAAATGACCCCCCCACCACATCCTGGGAAACTGAAAGGGGGGGGGGTCAGGCAAGGAATCAGGCTGAGGCTGAGGCTGAGCCTGCAGCCAGGGCTGCTCTCCACCCCTTCAGAACACCCCCATAGTGGAGGAGGAGTAGGCAGGACCATTGCAGCTTTACACTTGCTGGGCTGTCTGGTGCCAGACCAGGATGATGGGTGGCATCCGAAAAGGCACCTTCTGTCCACTCTTCTGGTGGGTGTGGTAGGAGGAATGAATAGACCACAGGGTTCTCCCCGAGACCTGGGAATAATTGACAATATCCTGCACATCTGCCCCAAAGAGCTTATAGCCCTTAAAGGGAGCATTCAGGATGGATTGCTGGATGTCAGAGGCAAAACCGGACACCTCAAGATAGGATTACCACCTCAGGAAGATTCCCCACCATGGAGGCATCTAGGGCATCATAGGTGGCATGCAGGAGGTGCTTGCCCACATCCACACCTGTCTGGAGGGTCTTGAGCATCTTCTGCTTTTGCAGGCCCTCTGAAAGGGACAGGGCTGCAGATCTGCCCACTTTCCAGAGGTCATTCTGGAATTTGAGCATATGGCCAATGTAATTAATGATCCTTCTAGCCATAGTGGAAGAGGCAAATACCCCTTACTCATAAGGTCCAACTCCAGGGTTTTATTTAACTCCAAAAATTGATTAGCGTTTTGCTCATAAAAGTGCAAAAACATTGTGAAAATGCATAGCACTTGCCTGTGTTTAAACATAACACTTCTAGAAAACCTATATGAATACTTTCTGTACAGTTAGCATTGTCCCAAGAAAAAAAACTGCTAATCAATTATTTAAAACCCTGAACCCCCTGGAATCCTTGTCCAGAGGAGAGCCGAGGTGCTGGTGGCCGCTTGGATCTAGTATAGACTACATTAATCACCACAAAATCTGCCTCTGGGGGTCCTGCAAAAAAGGACTTCCCAGCAAGGCCTGGTACAGCTGGTCCTCCAGTCTGGGCATAGAGGGAATTACGTTAGGTCTGTACCAAGTAGTCAGTGGCATTCCCATATTCACTGATCATAGAAGATACGAGGGGAAGGGGAATCTAGCAGGCCCAGGTAATCTGCCAGGTTCTGCTGAGTGATGTCCTGCTTCGCAGCATCAAACCTCATAGGAGATTGTAGTTATCACACTTTGGGGGGGCTATGGGGTGTAATCTGAGGAGGAGTCCATCACCGAGGAAACCATGGAGGTGCTAGAGGGGGATCCAGCCCATGCACTCATATCTTCATCAGGCATCAAAAAGTCAGGACGATAATAGTTATCCCCTGGTTCAGAGATGGGCACGGAAGGCATCAATAACCATGAAGGGGCTGGTTGTGATGATGCATGGTGCGCCAGTTCCTATGGTGGCTGAGAAGTGTCTGCCAGCGATGGGCCCGGAGGTGGGGTGACTCTGCATGAAGTCCCAAACTAAGCAGAGCAGGGCCTGGATGCTGGTCACTAGCATCAATGCAGGGGGCCCTGTGGCATTGACTGGGACACTCACTGATGCTCCAGCAATGACAGGTAGGGCTAAGGCAGCAAGTCCCCCCCCATGGCAGACAGGATGATGAAGGCAGTGAGAATCACCAGCAGGAGAAGGTCTGGAAGGCCTGCTGACTACAAACCAATGCTGGGAGGAGGAGCTCTGGCAGAAAAAGCTTCCAAGGCAGACCCTGTAGAAGAGAAGGTGTGGGCAGCAGCAGGGGTCGCCACCAGTCTAGTTAATGACCCCGGTCAGCACTGGGCATAGCTACCGAGGTTGCTCCCAGGAGGACCAGTCTTTCTCCCTGTGATGATGCTTGTCCTGGGTCTTGGCGGCAAGAGAGCTCTAGGATGGGGCCGTGCAAGCGGAGGAGCTCCTAGCCTGAAGCTCCTTTTCCAAGGTGGCTACCTGCTCCATAAGGAAAGATTATAGCTACTTCTGATGCCAGGTAGCTTGACAGAAGCCATGACTCATCTTACAGGCCTGAATGCTGTGGTCTGTGCTGGGGCAGCAGACGCATGCCTAATGGAAGTCTCAAATCTGTCCACAGCTGCAGTGATGGAAAAGATTTTTAGATCCAGGCATAAACAAAAAGAAAAAGGGGGAACTGTTTTAGAAAATAGTGACTAAAGAACTAGGGTGAGAAAAAAAAAAGAATCTAGAAAAATGGCGGTCGATTGAAGTGATGGTGCTCGTGGTATCTGAAGTTCGATGGTAGACTGGGAAAAGAATGGAGGAGGCTGCCCACGTCTACATAGGGAGGATGTCAACATGACTTCGCCGTGAGCGGCCCCAGTAACACTACTAGTAAAAATGTTTCCGTATGGTCATGGTGACTGCTTTAGTTCCTAAGGTGTAACCTGCTGCAAAAGATATCCTCAGAAATCATTCTTTTACTGAGCTCCAGATTACCACTGCAACATTCCATCATGATTTATACTGTCGCAACGCCCCTCCCACTTGGAAACTTGTCAGAAGACTTGCAGAGAATCCACAGAAGCCCTGAAAATTAACTTCTTCCCACACTGGCCAACTACAAAAACCCACAAAACAGAGTTCTAGAAACCTCAAAGCAACATAGTGGTTACATGCTATAAGCCCCTAAATCCCTAGCTCACCAATAAACCAGTTTAGTGATGTATTATGTCTCCAGGCATGTAAGGGTGGTCTGACAAGTAGAGAACGCATGTATCTCTGGTAACTCAAGATGGAAGTAAAAGATTCCCATGGCATTTATCAATGAAGAGCAAAGGGGTTTTCCTAGTGTCCTGGCCAACACTCCCATATAAGTAAACATGGTCCATGTAATCCACCATGCAGGACTCACCAGGAAACAAGTGGTCAAAGCATAGTGCGCCTTTCCAGGCCAAAAATTATAAATAAAATTAGTTTTAAGATTGTGTAACCACATGAAAAACAGTCAAATTCCAAACTGATTACCAAGCAACTACTCTGATTATGAATTCAGAAAGGTCTGCACAAAGAAATCACCCTGTCCAATGATAGGACTCCATGTAGATTATGTCAGCAGGCTAAAATTAAAGGCTACAGCAAGTTCCCAGCTTCAGAAATAAAGCCAAAAATGTGGCAACATTAAAAAAACTTCAGTTCAGACAGATCCAGTAAAAAACTAAGAGAAGGAAAGTTGTCATTAAAGATGAACTAGATATGAACTCCACATGCTGTTTCCAAACAGCCACAAGTACAGTACTTAGGAAACAAGGCCTATGGTTTACAACAAGACCATCTGACAATGGACAATACTGAGCAGCCTGCTTTCACTGTCTGGAGAACCTTTGTCCCAAACTCCATCTGCAGCACACCCCACACCAATGAGACAATGTGGGTCACTGGCCCTCAATGTGAACACATCATTACACATAGCGATAAACTCCGAACACTTTGAAAACCAGTGTCTTCATTTGTGCGAAGTTGAATCTTCCTTTAGCAATGCATCTTATACCATTATCAATTTGTGCTTTTATATTGTAGTTTATAGCATCTTATCTATGTGGCCACTGCCATTTCTTTCTGAGATGATGAGGAACAGAGACATTGAGGGGTAAAATGAGGGCCATCACTCGTAATGTATGACCATTGAGAGATGCATTCTTTGGAAGCCTGTACATCCAACTTGTGCTTAGTGAATGCTTGCACCCAAGTTAGAGATGCTGCAGTGCATATTTCTTAGATGTCAGTGCCATCTCTGCCCAAGAAGTCACCACTGTCTTGCTAGGATGCCCTTTTGGGTCTACCAGGCAGAGTTTTCCTGCCACCTTATACGCCTCCCGAATGCATACCCTTTGCCACCTTGACCTCTAGTCCTATAAGCAGAGGGCTTCAGTCCTTTTATCGTGGAACAGAGTAAGTAAATGAGCTGAATTTTTTTTTTTTTTTTTTTTTTAAAGGTCTAGGTAACACCTGAATGCCCAACACAGGTTCAGACCAAAGTCATCTCTCCTTATCACTGGTAGGACAAGGTTAGAAGTATGAGAGAAATAACCCTTGCTTAAAGTGGAATTGGGTATTCACCTTTAGGACAAAGTCATGAGCCTTTCACAGTGAGACTATACATCCAGTAGAAAATTGCAATACATTTCCCTGAAGTATAGTGCTCCCATCAACACTACATCCAGCATCGAAGACAGCACAAAGATTGAACCTAAGGTGCTTTTAGGGCAGTCCCTTCAATCTTAAAAGAACCAGATTAAGATCCCACAGGGGCATTTTGTCTTACTTTGGATGGAACTGGTCCAAAGGCCTGAGAAACCTGCTTATTGAAATGTGACCCCCCTCAAAGGTGGAGAGTTCCAGCCTAAAATGATAGATGTACGAGTGGCCACTTGAACTCAGTGCAGCATGCCAAACTAATTTCCAAAACATCATGGAAGAAGTTCAAGATGTGAGATGCTAATGCTTGTTTCATGGAAACTGTCTTGCTGGAGGTGGTCTGCGAACCAAAAAACAAACCAGGCTACAGACCATCAAAGTAAAGCAGTAGACTAAAGGAGGCCAGGTACCATCTCCTGAGGAGGCCACCCACGCCAACATCTCATACAATGAGAGAGCCTTGGCGTGGCATATATAATGTGGTGGCCCCATACTTCAGTTCCCACTGCTGAGAAAAATGGAGTTAAACATTTCTGCAACCAAGAACAGATATTCCAACCCAGGCCAATCATTGGAAAATAAGGTGAACAAAATACCCTGGTCCACCCATCATTACTAACGGGCACCTAAAAGGCAGACTGCAGTGACATAGCCTAGGTGGAGATACAAGGCTATAATTTGAGGATGTACCACAGCTGCTTTTCCCTCAAGTAAGGAGGTCAACACATTCTAACCAGATTGACAATTTTCTGTCCAACATAACTCAAAAATTATTTACTTCTGAGAATAAACATTGTCATGTAATTTCCAGCACAGAATAGCTATTTAGACACTGCCATCAAGCAAAGTCCTAGGTCTATATGGCTAACTTAGTTGGAAGAAGGTTGCCGAACTATTACCTACAGTATTTAGTCTGCTCTATTCCAGCAATTTACAAAAGCAGACACACTGCCCTCTTTGAGGAGGCCTTTATGAGTTTGATACAACACCGCCGATATCTGTGGCTCTTACAGGCCTATATCACTTTTAAATTGTGACTGTTTGACACTTAGTCTTCTTGCCAGAATTTTGGTAAGATCATATAAATCAAGACTAAACATGTTCCCTTTAGGGGAATGGGGATATGTACATTTAGAGATTTTTAACACTTTTGCACTAGGCACTTTTTTGTGAACTGGGCACTTAAAGCACATGGTCACTAAGTATTTTAGAGTATTTAAGACCCTGTATGTGATACTTGCTCCACCTCCTGATGACGCACACACCGTGCGAGACCAGTAGACGTTCTTTGCACTAGCTTGATGCCTGTACTGTGAATGGTGGATGTGATATTTTAGCATTAAAGCTGTGCTATTTTACAATGAATGTTCATGTTTAGATCAACTGCATTTGGGTTTTGGATATTGTGTATTTTTTGTACCTTGCGTCATATTGTACTTAAATCTTGCCTATATGCTCTCCAAGGGTGCCGGAAGATGATAAAAGCTGAGGGGGCTGAGAATCAGAAGGGCACTTATGAGGGAACAAGGGGCATTTTTTCTATACTAGTTTTTGCCATACAAAAATAAAAAGTGGAGGGGCCCCAGTTCCGGCAACTTATGGTGCTGTCATTTGTGCACCTGCTTGTGCCTGAAAAAGGATTCTATGGTTCCAGAGCACTTACCCAGATAAAAAAACTAACCGAATGATCACATAATGAAGCCTTACTGGCACTGGTTAATGAGAAAGCATTCTATCAGGTTTGCTGAGGTTTTCTTAAAGGTACTCTTACCATGGTCACAGCTGATCTACAGTTACAGTTGGGCTGCGTTAATACACTCTCACCCAGTCACCTGAATCCTGCCAAACTCAATATTATCAGATTGGATTAAACTCCAGACAGACTAGGCATGAATCCCTGACATCACTTACTGTTTGAAGCCCCTGGCCAAAACCATTAGAACATCTAGTGATACAGGAGGCATCTGGAATTTTCAGTTAGAGCACATCATACAACTGTACACCAATGTTGTTCTACTTTACATGGATGGGATTACTAGCTCTCTACCTCAGTTTCACACCAATCTCCAGATATACCACCATCTCCAGTTTCAAAGTTAACAGGTTAAAAACCACATATTATGCCTTTAGATTCAAACACCTCCACCCCCCAAAAAAAAAAATCCACAACTGGGCTTTTATTGTCAAACTTTTTGTTATTCAGGCACTACAGTTTCAAGAAATTTGACTATTTGATTTCACCTTTACTCAAAAAAAAAAAAAATTAAATAAAATAAACTTCAGCACAAATAGGACACATGTGGAAAGGCAGGCCAAGGCAACAGTAAAAGTTAAGATCATACCTTTATTAGATACCAATCCGTAGTACCAGAATTAAAAAAAAATGTGCTATGTGTGCGATATAAGCAGCCACGATGGAAACCCACATGCTAAAAGATGTTCAGTATTGTTTGTTTGCAGACTAGTAAAAAGAATCCTTGTCCTAAGAAGTCAGAAAATCTTTACTGAAAGCTGGTAGTGTATTTTAACGGCAAACTGCAAAATGTTTGCAGACACAGGAAAAAAAAGTCTTCTCCCACTAAAATACTATAGAGTTAATAGAAATATGTCTGTTGATAATGAGGACTTTTGTAGCTTTTGAATAGTGACTGCAAATATGTTGCCATAAAAATACTGCTTGGCAAAGGAGGTAAAGACCTAGTTGCCATGGCGGTCTACATTCCCCCGGGGGGGGGCAGCAAGCAGGGCTGGAAGCCTTCGTGTCCCTATTCACCAGGCCAGCCAAAATAAAGAAACCATTGTACTAGGGGACTTCAACTCTAACTGGCTGGCTAGTTCTAATGAGAGAGACCAAACTAATTTCTGGGCTTTACCCAACGCAGATGGTTGCCAGCAGCACCAGAACTAACCATCTTCAGGGGACTGGTACCTTAATCGACTGGGTACTTACCACACACCCAGAAAGACTTACCAATGTTCAGGTACTACCGGACACCCCAAGTGGCCACTCACCCATCCAAATTTGAGTGGTCAGCTAAAGTTATCAAGCCCCCTCCTCGACTAGTACGAAAGAGTCAGAGCCAGCTCCACAGTCAAGTTCAGGAACCATTTTGCAAACCAAGACTGGAGTGTCCTAGATAAATACCCTTTGGTCAACACAGCCTTTCAACTCTTCCTCTCCCTCTTTAATGCAGCAGTGCACAAATTCATCCCCTATCGCAAGAAGGTAAAAGGCGGTAGCATGGACTGGATCACCCCTCAACTACTCACCATGAAGAGACAGCGTGATCTCCTCTGGCACCGTGCTGAGCAACTAGGGCTACCACGGACACACAAAATTACAGAGCTGCCAGAAACAAATGTATCTGGGCAATACAACAGGCCAAAGCTGCGTTTCACAAGACACTGCAATCCTAGAGTTTGGGTAATGGGAAGAAGTTCTGGGCCTCAATGAAGAGCCTCCATGGGTCTGGCGACAGATCGCCACCCTCCATGCTCCAACATAAGGGGGAGATTATTGATGATACTGCCATGGCCAATTAATTCAACTAAGCCTTCTCGGACTATAGCGAGGTCCTCCCCCGGGACCTACCATGTCCCATAACTGTATTCCACCTACCAATTTACCATCCCCCTCTAATTGCTGCCCTAATTTCTACTTCAGACAAGTGACGGTGACCGAAGCCAGAAAGTACATTACCAGAGTCCTAGGGAAACTCTTATGGTAGGTGATGGCCTTAATATGAAACTGATCAACATCGTACTACCCAAGATCATTATTTCCACCACCAAGCTGTTCAACATATCACTCCACATGTCCTTCCCTTCCGTCTGGAAGTCTGCTCTGGTCACCCCAGTGTTAAAAGGGGGAGACAGAGCACTATTAGCCAACTACAGACCAATATCAGTCTTGTCCCTGCTGTCCAAAACACTTGAGAGAATCATAGCAGACCAGCTCACAGACCACCTTCTTAAATACAACCTCCTCTGTCCCCAGTAGCACAGGTTCCGCTGTCTGCACAGCTCTGATTTCACTGGCTATGTGCATGAGGCACTTGACCAAGGCAGCTTGGCTGGGGCAATCTTCATTGACCTAACTAAGGCCTTCGACCTCAAACACCAGTTACTGCTCCTTAGGCCAAGTGCCCTAGGACTATCCCCAAATACAGTCAGATGGTTCTCCAGCTACCAGACTGGGTGCTCCCAGCAAGTAAAAACCAATGGAGTCATATCTGAGAATCGCAAAGTCACAGCAGGGGTGCCACAATGTGGTCTATCCTGGGCCCTTTTCTATTCAGCCTCTTCGTGAATAATCTTCTAGCTGCCTGCCCAACCTCTGAGATACTGCTTTATGCAGATAGTAATTTTCTCTTGTAGTCCCTGCCAGGAAACACTCATCAGGCACCTCCACCACAACTTTAACCAGATTCAAAACTGGCTCACCGATAGTCTGCTTGTGCTCAACAGCAAAAAGACAACTATGCTCTTCGCAGAGTGCCAAAAGAGGCACTAACAAAGGCTTTCTCAATTACCCACAACTCTCTCTCTGTCCTTGAGCAGGTGTCATTCCAGTATTTGGGAGTCACCATTGACTAATTCCTTTCCTTCTATGAGCACATATTCAAACTCACCACTGCTGTTAAGAAACTAGGTGCTCTCTAAAGGGTTCAGTTCTGCCTTACAACTGAGGCTATTTTACCAATACTTGACTATGAAAATGCGGTATATGCTGCTGCCATGGACACCAGCCTTCACAAAATACAGACCTCCCTCAATAAAGCCTGCAGATTTGTCCTCAGTACTGATCCCCTTAAGCATACATGCAATCTTCATAATAGGATGCAATGACTCCCTCTCCAAGACTGGATTAAGCTGCATTCCTGCACCCTAGGGAAGAAGGCCTTTCTTGGTCTTGCACCTCCTTCTCTACAGGCCTTATTCTGACCAGCCCTGGCCGAGCATGCCACTAGACGTGTCGCTAAACATGCACTAGCTATGCCTTTTACAAAAACAGCCTTGGGAAAGCGAGCCTTTGCAGTAAGGGCTCCCTCCTGGCTCAGTGCCCTCCGTTTCTCTGCTAACAACAACACAAGCCTTAGCCACTTCAAAACTGAACTAAGAAAATTCATCATGCCCCTTGAGCAGTGCTTCTGTTACTGCTAGCCACCTATGGGCAGTAGCTCTCCGAAAGCCTGGCCCAGTCCAGATTGCAAGCTCTGTTCCACTGCTTATGCCCCCTTCCCTATTGTCTCTCCTGTCTCCCTACCCTCCCCTTAACCCCCCTCATTTACCTCCCTTAACCCTTTTACAGAGTGTCCACAACTAGCCAACCTGCTGGGTCTTGTCACTCTCCCACCTTTTTTCTACAGAAAACCCTAGTTAGACCCAGGCTCATTCCTAGTGCCGCTACCACTACCTACTCATTCAGTTCCTGTACCTTTCTGACTTTGCACTTTTCCTCCTCATCATGGTTGAGATCCCTTGTAATCTGGTGTTCCAAATTTTTGTGAACTGTAATATTGTTGACATTACTGCGATACTGTATACTCTATGTATTTAATACTGTATTTTGACAATGCCTCATAGCTGCATATGTTCCCACCAGTCTCGTCTCCCCTCTTTTTTTAAATTGTATGACGAGGATCCTTCATAAAGGAGCTTTTAGCTCAAAGTATATACTACCAACTTTCCTTTGTACATATGGTTGAACAGGTAATATTTTCAACCTAATTTGACTTTGGTAGGATAAAAGCAAATTATGTTTTTAGCAAAAAAGCAAAACTAAAGTTGGATCACACTATTACAAACATAAAATGTACATTGCGTACAAGCATCTTCATTTCAAGAAGGTGGCACAGCTTGCTATACTGTTGAGCCAACTTTAGGAGCAAACTTATGTAACCTGCAGGCCAAAGTGAGGGTGGGGGGGTCACATGGACTGTTCGGGGGGAGGGAAAAGTCACTCTGCTGCTTGCCTACCACCTAGTGGAGGACAGGGAGTAGCACAGTATCAGGGTCTACTATAGAGACAAGCTTGTCAGCAGATGCCTGTACCTGCATGTTTGCACGCTTGTGCACTGCGTGTTACTACACAGTCAGCAACCTCTGGGGAAAAATTGCAGCAGTAATCCCTGACTGGCAAGATCAAACTCCAGGTTCCATGTAGGCCCTGCATCTTCTACAGGGCCCTCCAACGGAACTCTGAATTGTGCTCCAGAGAGCCCTGGCCATCCCACCAGCCCCACCTTGGGGGGTATTTTTTGCATGTGTGTGTGTGTGTTTGGGGGGGGGGGGGGAAGAGACTTAATAGAAGAGGTAAGCCCCAGAGAAGGTGGGTAATGGGGCTGGGGAGATCCAGATGGGGCAAGCTGGAGACAAGAAACAAATTACCGAAGAAAAGGCAACACATCTATAGTTTCTCACTGAAATACTTTGGGCTCTTATTTGCTTTTACTAACTGGGTAGGTGCATTAGGCATTAGTCCTGCCTATTTTCAGACACAACCAGGAGAATACAGTAAACAGACATAACATATGCAGGTACATAAATACAGTCATAACAATACATAAGTTATCCATGCAGGGATAGCCAAGACTAAAGCATGTAGGCAGGACCATCCATGCAGGGATGTATAAAGGCAGACTAAAACAATTCAGCCAAACTCCAAGTTGAAGACAGTTAGGTTAAGTGGGTCAGGTACAGTTACATATGTCAAGTGTACAGAGGTGAGAGAAAAGTGCAGACTTGAAGGCAGAGTGGGATAATGGACACTAAACTAGGGAAAAAGGGAATTCCAGAATTTAGGGGCGAAATGAGAGAATGCTTGTTCACCCATTTTTGTAGAGCAGTGAGGCACTGAAAACTGTGGAGTGGTTGAGGACCCAAGACTTCGGGAGAAACTCATAGGTTTAAACATGTTGGCCAGAGAATTCGGGAGAGGGCATCTCATCATGGAGTCAAAGAAACACCCCTGAGAGTAAGGTCATTGTGAATTAGGAGCTAGCCAGTGAATGGACGAGTAGAGAAGGCAATGGTGCGTGAGATGAGGGGCCGATAAGGCAAATCTATAAATGTTATAAGTGGTGTCCCACGTCCGTAGAATACTCTCCTTAGCCTGGAAGAGAAAAGGGAGGGAATAAAGTAACCTGGGCAGCAAGACACCTGTAGTCACAGAGATCCTGGCTGCAGGAGTTAGGGAGTGACGCACATGGTAGGCCTCTCCAATCCTCATGTTAACGGATTTGCAAACATCATTTATGTGAGTGGAGAAGTCAAGTGTAGGATCCAGCATCACCCCTAGGTATTTGAAGGCATCCATGGACAGGACACCGGACCCATCATGACAGCACTTGACGCTTGATGGACTCACCTTGGACTTTTCTAGGGGGCCCAAAGAGCATTGCCTGAGTTTTGGAAAGGTTGAGAATTAGCAGGTTAGAGGAGAACCAGGACTGAAGTTGTTGGAAAGCAGAAGATAGACAGCCATTAAGCTCTGAGATGGATGGGGAGGCCGAACAGAGCACCAAGTCGTCTGCATACATGAGAGTGACAGTGGGGTACAGAAGTAGGAATATAATTGACAAAGATAGAGAAGAGCAAGGGCCCAAGAATTGCCCCTTCTGAAGTGCCGCAGGTGATAAAGGCAGGAGCAGAAAGAGCTTTACAGAATGAGACTGATTGGGAACGGTTGTCAAGGTAACTGCAGATCCATGATAAGGTTGAATCAGTGGCACCAAGAGAATGCAGCTTATCCAAGAGCATGGGGGTGATTAACAAGGTCGAATGCCTAGGTTAGGTCAATGAACACAGAGCTAGTAAGTAGACTTATCCATGTTGGACTTAACGTCACTGGAAAGTAGGGAGAGAGCAGTAGTGGTGTTATGACAAGCCCTGAACCCATGGTGAACAGGGCACTGAAGGTCAAAATTAAGTAAGTGGGTAGCTGCCAGTGGATACATTTCTCCAGTAACTTGCAGAGGGTCGGCACAAGTGCAACTGGACGATAGCTGGATAGGAGTTTGGGATCTCCTTTCTTAAACACAGGAATAGTCCTAGCAGATTTCCATACTGAAGGCACTGTGGATGTACTGATGGATAGGTTAAAGAGCCAAGTGACAGGAGTGGCTAGAAGTGGGGCAGCGAGTTTGAGGATTCTGGGTTCCAGCCCATCCAGACCAGCACTGCCATGAGAGGGAATGGTTCTTAACCTCAGAACATCCGGATGCGTGACTTGGGAAAATCCCAGTGAAGGAGATGCATCCTGAGGAGTTGTATAAGGGGGTGGGGTCGTGGCCAAAGGCTGCAGAAGTGGGGGATACGAGGGACCGTGGTAAAGAGGGTGTTAAAGGCATTGGCAATAGTGCAAGGGTTATTACATAGTATATCAATAAGCATATCATTCAATGCCTGTGGCTTGGTGTTGCCCAAGATTGAATTGATCTGGGTCCAGTAAGTCTTAGGGTTAGAGACAGCAGTTAAGGAGTTCATGATAATAGGTACTCTTAGCAGTTTGAACCTCCTTCTTATAGGTATTGCACAAGACCCAATGCTCCTCAAAGTCTGCTTGAAGAGGAGGATTTCCATTTGGACCAAAGTTCGTCCTGTCTCAAGCTGTTGTAGGAGAGGATGTTTAAGCCACTTGGTCACTTTCCCTCTGACCCTACGTGTCCAGGATTGAATGTGCTTGCTCAGCAAGGCTAGAGAGTTGTGCTGAAATAATCTGTGGCCTTGCTGATGTCAGTGGTAGTAAAGAGGGGTGACCAGTCTACCCGTTTCAGGTCATAAAAGAACGCTGATGTGTCCAGTTTGGAAAAGTCAGCAAAGGGTAGCACTTTGGGAGTATACAAGGAGGTAGATGTACTCCGCACAGTGTAGACTGGTCAATGATCATTGATAGAGTCAGGTAAAACCCCAGACAAGGTGTAACAATTCTTCCGGTTACTGAGGATCCAGTCTATCTGAGTAAGACTGGTACCATTCAGTGAGATCCTAGTATGCGATGAGATGAGTTGAAAATGTTTGACCTTACCGATAGCGGATGCCAGAAGGGAGGAGTTGGGACCTAACCAGTCCAGGTTAAAATCACCCAGGTAGAGCACTTCATTTTTGTTTGACAGTGCCTGGATTAGTTCAACCAACTCCTCGAGGCTAAGTTTGCTATTACGAGGTGGCAAATATGTGCCGAAGATGTGTAGTTTCTTGGCACCACCAAGTGTCAGGAGAGAGTGTAATACCTCACCATTTTTTAGAGATGGTGTAGGCAGAAGAGAAACATTAAAATGAAACAGTACAGTGCAAGTCCACCACCTCTTTTTGATGAGGGTCTGTCTGCCCGGTACAAGTTATAGCCAGGAAGTGTGCAACTTGGGTCAGAGACACCTGGTCTCAACCAGGTTTCAGACAAGCCAAATATATCTGGATTATTCACCTGCACCCAAGATTCAAGCTTTGCACGACTTGCCATAAGACTTCTAATATTGAAATGTGCAAAGCTCACGCCCAGGACATGTGGCAGAAGATCAGATGAGCAAGAATCAGTTAGGTATGGTTTCACCACCAGTCCAAGTTTGGATTCAATGACCCCAGCTAGGTTAAGAGATAACATGATGACCCGTAATGTGGCAAGCGCAAAGGAACAAGACAGGTTCACGTGGGAGGTAATCTTTCTGTCCATGAACCTTAGGAGGTACCCTACTAGCTTATAGCCAAGGTATACTGGAGGAACTGGTGTGAAGTAACAATTCACAAGTATGTTGGAGTAGGTGAAGTCACTGAGAGGCCCTTCAGCTTTGTATGTGTGGGTGCAGGTAGCTAGAGAGCGGAGTCACGTATAAGTAGGGAACAAAGTACGCATGGTGCAATACACAAAGTCCACCCAGACATCTTTAAGGAGACTCAGAGCAAGGTCTGGTAATAAAATCAGCTATCTGAGCACAGGGTTCAGGAATAAAGGGTTTGCATTAACAATCTCTTCCTAGAGGGAATTCAGGATGAGGAATTGGCAGTATAATTAGGCAGTACCCTCGATCAGCATGTTATCAAGTGAAAAGGAACCAGCTAGTGAGGATTAGAGTGAATCAGTAGTCTAGGTAGACTTGAACAGAAAGAGTAGGGCAGGTTGAACTTGCCATGACATCTAGTGGTGAAATAAAAAAATTTGCAGATGGAAAAGAAGGCAGATACCCCCAAAAAAAAAATGCCACAAGATCACGTGGGATACGAGATCTATAAGAATAAAGCCATCTAAGGGTGGCAGAGTATTGGGGGCAGGGAGCAGTCGCGCAGCAGCTGCAGGTTCAGGCAGGTAAGATTACTATACTGCTATACATTTCTTTACATTCAAGATGCTGCTCCCACTTCTACAAATCACCGAGCAGTTCTAGATTAAAAAGAAGGCATTTAGCTTAATTTAGCACAAAACCGCTGTACTTCCTTATTCTAACTGAACTTGGACAAGCAATTAAATACTGCTGCTGTAGATTTAGAGCACTGCAAGTCTGAACACAAATTGAAAGTGAAGCATTAGAAAAGGCACCAAGTTTGAATCTTGGGCAAAGCTGGGCGTTTTCAAAGTCCGCAGCTATGTTCAATACCTTAAAATATGGCAATCTGGACCCCATGCAGCTCTGAGGACAGAGTGCCCTGTGGACTTTGCTAACATTACTATACACACTCTCTTTCTCTCATATATAGATATAGAGATATACACACACACACACACACACACACACACACACACACACACACACACACACACACACACACACACACTACATATTTTATATATATACACACACAAAATATACATGGATGGGACTTGTGACCCATTGGAAAAGCCCATCAACTATTTCCCTGTATATTACGCTAATTAAAGTCATACACCATGGCCATCAAAGTCTCACCGTGGCCATCCATGGTGTAGGACTTAAATGGCTGAGGTATAGGACTTTGCCTCAGCAGGTTCAGTCTTCCTTCAGCTAGGTTGGAAAAATGTGCCACTTCTCAGTGAGCAAAAAGGTGGAAGTGTGTAAGCTGCCCTTTAACAAAAATAAATAAATAAATAAATAAAAGTACATAAAATAGAGTCAGGAATGGGGAAGGCAACAAACAGCAAAATACAGAGATAAGTACTCACCCATGCCCTCCATCCAACTACTGCCGATGTCCAGCTTGACTCCAATCAATCAAATGGCGCTCATGACTGCCACACCAATCTGAACAGCATACCATTACCATCCTCAACAGAACACACCAAGGAACAGACCACCCTAGCCATACCTCCTTGTACGTAAAAGCAGGAGGGAAAAAATAAAGCATGGCAAACAGAAATTGTTGCAAATGCATCTAAAGAAAATAACCATCCAAATGCATTATATAAAATAAATGCTAGGCAAGTGTGGTGTATGGGGAGTATGCCATCAAGGTGGGGCCAATTAGCTCACAATCCCACTCGCCCTTTGGGCTCATGGGGGTTATGGAGCTAATTAGCCCGCACTTACTATGGCCCAACTGAGAATATCATGTATATTCTTCCTGAATACAGTTTGACCTTATGACATCACAAGTAATGTTGAAGGTCAATGTGCACGAAGGGAGATTATAAATGATTTTCTCCATAAGGGGCATGGCATCTAATTTATGCAAGACTCTTGTTATGCTCTTTCAGTTTTTTTTTGTTTTTTTTGGAGTTTTCGTTTTAACGATTAATTCAGGATGACAGAAGGCAAGCAGCTAACTGGCCGCTTGCTCACACTGACACTAATGTGACATAAGCGCTCGTTTCAAACTGAACCACAAGGAAGAGTTGGCAGGTGATGCAGCTTGAGTGGACATCAGGGCTTTGTGCAGCATTTGGTCATAAGAAACAGCTTGCTGGCAAACCACAGAGGCAGTGAGACTTGGATGGAGGTATGTTGGTTTGCAGTTGGGGCTACAGAGGGAGGGACAGGATCCTTGGATGGTGATGTAGAGGAATGGCAAGTTCAGAAATAAGTTTGATAGCAAAACTAGTTGTTGCAGAGAGTTTGGGGCAGATTATTTTTTCTAAATTAGAGAGCCTCTCAATGTTAGTGACTTTCACACAGAGAGGTGCAGAACTGCAGTAAGTGCACAAAATCAGGTGGGGCCAGAGAAACCTAAAGTGTGCTGCTCGTACTGCAGGATCTCTTCTAATATTATACATTACACACACAGGTTTGTGTAAAACGTAAAGTACAACTGGACAAAAACTTCCATATAGTCAGTCCACAGCATTACCTACTATATGCATTACTGCCAGGATCCTGAAGTAGATGCATATTTGGTATTTTTCTAGGAGGGAATAATGAAAAATACTTCATACCTAAATGTGTAAAAATATCGGTCTATATGCGCTACATATGGTCATGGAAGCCTGAATGCCCAAGATATCGGAATACTTACATTATGAGAGCCCACAAAGAGGTACTTGTTATATTTATATGTTCAATATTCCAAGTGTCAGCATCACATAGAGTCACTGCACCACTCAGACACTGGTAGCGCCACAAGTCTGGATTCTACACTCCCTGTATTCCAAGCTTCTGGGTGTGCACAGTAAAGTAATTAGTGTGGCAGTGTGCGGTGAGGTTTGCTCACATGCAAACTCAAAATCTGGGAAGTGTCTGGACAGCACCAAGGTAAGAAATGTGCAGCACACGTAGTGTTTCAAATCCAGGTTTAACTGTAATGTTCGTGGAACACCGATTATCTGTCCAGAAATGCAATCCAAGGTGCATAATTCATGTAAAGCTCACACATGTTTGTGTCAGATCAACCTGCAAGGACATGTGTAAAAGAGGGTGTTTCAATTAGTAGTGAATGATTTATTCACACAGAGTTTGTAACACTAACTAGTCACAAGCATGTATGGCACTCAGAACACTGCACATTTGTTAACTGTGCTACAGTGTTACACTGTTGTACTGCAGCTCCAACAGCCATCCATTAACATAGCTCCCTTATCCCTACTTTCCACAAAACAAGGAGCAAAGTCTGATTGGAATGGCTGCATGATGAGTTGGTAATGGTCCACTAGCGATGTGACTGTAGAATGGACTCATTTGCATGGGAAAAGTCTGAATATAAAAACTGCTACACAACTGTGTTCAAATGTTTACATTGCACTAACCAATACTTTGCTCCTGGGGTGCCTGTTCTGTATCTGAAGTCATCCCCTCAATGGCCAGAAGGGGTGTGTGCTTTTTGTACACAAGCCAGTCCTCAATGTCCTGCAATAAAATGCGCTCCAGGGGTGGGGGAGAGGGTTAGGTACATTCGGGCATGCTTTGCACACTTCAATGTGGTCTGTACTTGAACGTATACACGCAATTTTGCACATGATGCATAATAGCATGAGGGGGAAGGGATTTTGCGCAGTGCAAGCTTCAATCTTTGAATATCCTGCCTTTTTTTTTTTTTATTAAAAGGGATTTTCTCACTATTAGATTGTGATTTTCCTTACCTCATAGTATACCAGATGTCTGTGTAATTCATTTAGCTCCATGTTCACGAATACTGTGTACTTTTATACAAGGCATCATACTTCCAGGGTTTTATTTAAGGCTAAAACTGATTAGCGTTTTGCTCATAAAAGTGCTAAAACATTGTAAAAATGCATAACACTTGCCTCATTGTGTTTAACAAACATAACACTTCTAGAAAACCTATATAAATACTTTCAGTACAGTTAGTATTGCCCCAGGAAAAAACTGCTAATCAATTATTTAAAACCCTGCTTTCATCCAGAGAAACCTGGCCAGCAGATTCCTTCATCTCCTCATTGAAGAACAAGCCCCTGCATAATGATGTCAAGTAAGAGCGTGGGAAAGTACCCCATTGTAATGAACAGGGCTCAACTTTATGTCCTATTTAATACCATATGATGGCCAGCTGGAGATTACTGAAGGACACCACTCAAACAAGGGCCTTGTTAATTGAGCAGTGTCATTTCATTAATCTCCAACTGGCCATCATACGATATTAAAACAGGACGCAAAGTGGAGCCCAATTCATTTCAACAGGGTGCATCCCCACGCTCTGTTGCCTGATGTTATAGTGCAGGGACATGTTATTAAATGAGGAAATGAAAGAATCAGTTTGCCAGTTTTCTCTGGGCTAAAGTATGAAGCCTTGCATCAAAATACATTGCATTAAATAGTGAACATGGCGCAGAATTAATTATGCCAACATCGGGTATACCATGAGGCAAGTTACGTACCAATCAGAGAATCACTTTAAAAAGGAAGATTAAGACACGTGTAGCCATCACTGCACTAACCCATCATTCATCATGTACATCCCAAAAACATCCAAATAAAATTGAGGGGTATATATACCACAATGTCTTAGTTTGCTGGAAACCTATTCAAACAGTGTTTAAAATTATCTAAACATTGAAAAGCTATTAAATAAGGGAGAGAGTTCAATAAAAAAATGAACTTTCCATGCTACAATGTCCAAAATTAGAGTTCCATTCACAGGCAGAGATGCTGCCCCACCCCTTCTCCCCAAAATAAGTTGTAAATGCATGCATTAGCCCCTTGCTAAGTCCTCTTCCACATGTAGAAGGATTCAAATGTGTAATGCAACATTGCACTTTTAACATAAAAATCCATTTGTGAGTATCCCTGCTTCACTGGCAATCTCCAGATTAAAGATGCACTGGTCACCTAGCACCCATGCAAATGAGATACTGGGTGTCCAATTCTTTGAGCAAAATAAATAAAGAGTACCACATCCAATACCTCTGGATTGTTCAGCTGCTCTAGTTCAGATTCCAACTCAGTTTACTGGGGATCCATGACATTCGGTCAACAAACCATTGTTGAATACGTTACAGCAACATCTTATGTCAACCACAACTGCGGTCGGCATAAAGCCGGTCAACTTGAGACCGTTATACCCCCCATGCACCCCCTGTCACTAAAATAATCAACTCCAAGCAGGAGTTGATTTGGGGAGGAGGTGCAAGACTCCCAGAAAGTAGTGCCAGGGTCCTGCGCTGACACTACAGTGACCTGTCACTGTACTGTTGCTCATGGTAAAATTGCCACCATAGTGACAGCATACCATTTACTGGCTTCCTAAGGAGAGGACAATATGCAAGTCTTGCCACCCACCTCCATTTTCAGTCTAGCTGGGAGAAACAGGGCAGAAGAATTTCAGCTCTCATTACCGACACTAAGCCACAGTCCTTCATATGCAATCTAGTGACAAAAGGCAAGTCTGGATACAAAATGAACCATCACCTCCCTGTCCATCTATTCTCTCAGTTGATTGGTCAACAGGGCCAGAGATCATAGGCTTCATCTGGTTATAACACTGAGTTCAGGAAAATGTGTGTGTTGGCTGGGGACGTAAGGGACTTAACCATATAGGCCTGATCAATAAATCAAGAGCCAGGTGAGTTCGTTTCACTAGCTGGGGAAGCCAGGCTTCCAAATACTTTACCAGGTCATCTCCCTGTGCTCTCTTCAGCAGCTCCACTTGTCAGATTTTTATCTCAGGTTTCTACTGCTTTCAGGTGTAATCTGAGCATTATGTTTTCCACACTCACTTTGGAAGTCATGGATACTGCAATCTGCTTGGTGCCAGGCATCCCAAGTTTTCCCAGTCAAACCAGTCCTCACTTGTTCCATTGACTACATCCTTAGAGAAAAATCATCAACTCTCTTAGTGGCCTGAATGGATATCACCTAGAAGAATGGTAACTCAAAAGATCTGCTGGTGGATGAAACTCATGATGCTGGCCTGGTGGCATGGAGAATTGAGGTGCTGGATGCCACAGCTCGTGCCATGCCGGCGACCTAGGTTCAGGAACAGAATTGGGTCATCGGGGGAAGGAGGACTGAGCATCACAGGGACTGCTCTCCTCCTCCAGGAAGGGTGGGGTGGGACATCCACAAAAGTGCTGGCTCCTGGCAGTGGCTAGGGGTTAGGGAGAGTCATGGCGTAATGAAAGGGTCGGCGCAGGCAGACGTCTGATGTGTGGTGCACGGGAGCACGTACTGCAGTGTAATCTTCGTCCTTGCACACATGTTGTGTAGGGACTCACGGGACCAATAAACAGCCCAATCCTCTGGCGCTAGTGAAGGTCTGCCCATGGCACTGCATCAGATGCTCTCAGGTGCTCCCTCTAGTCCTGACCCCTTGGTCTTCCGTGATGTGGGGACCACGATGTGGCCTAAGAGGGTGGAGATAAGGAGGCTGAAGCTCTGGCATGGCACCTGATGCAGAAGCTGCCAGTGACAAGACCTCAATAGGGAACCATAGGACCACCCCAGCCGACAAGTTAAGGCACTTAAATGAAATGAAAAGCAATTAAAAACTCTCGATGGCTTCTGCTTTTCTGCCCAACCAGCACCATGTGTAGAAAAGTAATTAGCTGCCAGTTGTGAATTACACAGCACCCCCAAATGTTCCAGTGTTTAGTACTTGTCTTTGAGCACCAAATATTAAAAAATAAAACAGCAAGCTCAAATATTTAAAATAATGTAGCCAGAAGCTGAACGAGGCACCTCTTTCCTGACCGAGAGCTAGCTCTACTCCCAATATTTTCATTCTACTCAATACTTTTTAGCAGTTTGACTGCACAAATGTTTATTATAAAATGGAACGCAATTACATGAAATAACTACTTGTCTATTAGAAGTGAACTCATGCTCTTCAAAAATTACTATGAAGGGGAGAGATCCAATGGCAGGGCTTTTTTTTTTTTTTAAATTAAAGTACTTGTACAGTGGACATCTTGCATACCCCATGCAAGAAAACAAATATTTACATCTTACAAAATTTTTCAAAACACACAGTTCAACAATTAAAATAATGTTATCCATAGTGTTGACCGAATCTCTTAATTGCAAAACCATATCAGATGTCTAGACACTTCATTTTCTCCTTAATCCACTAATAAAAGCTTGTATAGCTTTTCCCACTGCTTTCACTCTATTGTTCATTAATTCCACTCTAGGGACAGACAAGATTTCTAGGTGCCACTCCCATCAAGGTACCTCCTGCTCTAACCAGTGACAAACATTCTCTTTGCCACTGCGACCACAAAAGCCATAGGATCTCCTTTGGGGCTCCTATCAGCTGGTTTTCATAGTGTCCTACTATACAAGTCTCGAAGTCTTTCTAAGGGTTAGGGGGCCACCACTGAGTAGGCCCCAGTCAATTTCTGCTCCAATGGTACCATGCCCTGTCTGACCAACTGTGAGCGTAGGGGTGAGATCACAGACGTACCGGGGGCCCAAATTGTTCAGAACTTCATACTGTAGATTACTACAAATAACCTTGTGGTCTACCCATCATCTAACATGAAGCCAGCCCAGATACCAAACAGATGAACACAGTCTAATCCCAAGTCAGTCTCAAGTATAGCAGCAGCATTCTGATGATGGATCAGACCAGGAGGCAAGCCCTTTTACAGCACATACAGCAGTCTGGTTGAGGTCACAGAAGCACAACTAGTATGGTTAAATCAGCAGGTTCAAGAAAGGGACAGTTTGCTGGCCCAGTGGTGATGAGGGTTGAGGTGCTGGACGCCACACCTTGCACCATGCCGGTAACCCAGGTTCGGGAATGACCTCTGGCCACTGGGGGTCAGCAGGGGCAGGAGAGGATCAAGCGTCCGTAGGACTGCTCTCCTCTCCTGGGGGTGGAGAGATGCAGTCTGCCGCATCTTAAGCAACCTCTGTTTGTAGATGGGGTAGCATGTTGTGGAGAACAAAATAAGGGGGGGCATGGGAGCTTCGGCGGACGTCCTGTGGGCGGGTGTGAGCGTGTGTCCGTCACACGCTGGATGTCATTGCACGTCCGAGCTCCTAGGGACCAAGAAACAACACAAAATGCCCTGGCACCCAGGTAGGCAAAGGCCTGCCTATTCAACTCACCCACGCTCAGTCGGACTCTCCCATTTAGAGTCCTACATTCCCCCGGCGGCAACTGGACCCTTTCACATAGCGCGCCAGCGGGAGTTAAGTCAGCCCTTACCCGGGGGAGGGCTCAGAGCCAGGCAAGTCTGTCACTGTGGAGCAACTAGGATGATGTTGGAGGTAAGGAGTGGGAGGTCTCAGACTGAGCTGGACTGTGGGTTGGACTCTGGCAGTGCTGGAGAGAGACCCAAGGGACCAGTGATAGAAGTAAAAAGATTAAAAAAAAAGGTAAAGGGACAGTTTAGTAATGTCTTCCAAGTGGCAGAAGCAGCACCTCACCACCCTGAACACCTGAGACTTGCAGGACAAGTGGCCATTAAGGATCACTCCCAGTCTCTTACCTCTTTCCATGTGTCACAGGTGCTCATCTCCTTCAAATTCTCTTAGTCCAGCTGACTGCTGTATTCCCTTACTTACCACCTGATAATGCCACTAATCTTCGGTAGTGTTCCCCCAGTCCCAGGGTTAGTCCATCCCTGGAAGGAAGGAAAAATTGCATCTCACTGCTGACCAAGGCAGTGAAAGCATACACAGTGCCACGGATAGTCACATGCCATGGCAGAGCATGCACAGAGGCAGTCATCTAGGGCATGCTGGATGGGATGGCTTTCTGCTTTCCTTCCCTCTCACCCATACATGGGTGTGCACACAAGGCTGGCCTGGAGAGGTTCCCAGTAGTGCATGTTCACCCTTGCTACCAATGGCACCCCCACCACTCTGCTACCTCCATAAACACAGGAGTGATGACCCTCCCGTGGTGAACATCCAAGTAAAACACTTTTAGCCATCGTTACTGGCCTCCATGCACACTGTCTCAGACTCAAAGAGTGAACGAGGGTCACAGAGTGCAGATAAGATGCACCACCACTCCACATTATAAAGTCAACAAAAAAAACTTTTGGAAAGATTTTTTATGTGCAACATAAGACCTCAACAACTAACTAAAAACTCCCCTCACCCTGTGTGGCCAGAACTTTAGGCAAATTAAAGTTTGCCTATTAGTGTGTGAGGAGCGGTCAGAGAAGCAGGTCAGGCAATGTGCAGTCATCGTGAGGTTATCTGTGGAGCCGGCTGAAAACCTGGAAAGAGGCACTGAGGCAAGCTGTGGTCAGTGTTACTGTCAGGATCTGGGCATCTCAAATCGGGGGGAGGGGTCAACAGTAGAGGTAATGGCGTCACTGGGGCTTTGTGGGAATCTTCAGTGACAGCACTAGAGGTAATGGTCTAATCAAGGCCTTGTGGACTTTCTGGTCAGGGGCCCCAGCAGTACAAGTTATGGCCCAATGGAGGAACGGTTTGTACACTGGGACCTCATGACAAATGCTCTAACCAGATATGAACTTACATGAAGCTACGGTTGTAGACAAGAAAGTTAGGGTCATTTACTGAATATAAGGGTGGGACAAAGTGCTGCACTGAACCTGTGAAGACGCACTATTAAGCCATGCAGAGCTGCCTTTTCTGTAGGGAGTAGCAGGACGGAGGGAGTTTTGTGAAGCTGCCAGGGCCTTGTATGGCTTCAAGGCAGCAATGGTAGCAGAGGGTAACAAGGTTCAGGAGATTAATTGGGACTCCGCACTGGTAAATAAGTTGATGGTTGGCACCATAGAGTTCTATTGGTAAATGGAGAGAGGTAGAGGGTATACTCGTGCCAGCAGCAGATGCAGGCGACTGCCATATTACAGGATGTGATAAAAATCCCCTTCACCAGGGACTTAAGTTTACCGCCACCACCAGGTTTTTACCAGACAGGAAATCAGGAAACCTGCTTTTTACCTCCTTGCACAACATCAGAAAGGTCACCACAATCATGTAGTAGAGTGCCCCTTCAGAGACGGACTGCAGAGTCCAGCAGAAATAGTGGAGTTACCTTTTTAAAAAAAAAAAAAAAAGCAGTCATGGATTCTATAAAAAATGGATTCTTTACTAGTGACTACAAATATTTACATGCAGGACGGATTTACAGGAAAACAAAAGGGTTGCACATTTACTAAGAAACAGAAAATAAAAACAAGTTCAGACAGTTGATGTACAGCAAAAATCTGAGCTATCCTTACCTAAAAATCCTTAACCTGCCCCTAGCTACAGAACATAGAAACAGAATTTGATGGCAGATAAGGACCGCTTGGCCTACCTAGTCTGCCCATTTCCCTACCTCACGGATAAGCTGCAGATCCTAGTTAACCAACAACCTACTTCCTCCTCCTACCCCCCACTAGAATTGACTTATGTCTGTCCCATGCATTCTTAAATCCCACCACTGTTTTTGACTCTACGACCTCCTCAGGAAGGCAGTTCCATGCATCTACAACCCTCTCTGTGAAGAAACTTCTCACATTACTCTGAGCTGTCCCCTCTATCTTCAAATTGTGCCCTTGTTCTTGCACATCTTTTTCTGAAAGATGCTACCCTCTTGGACTTTGTTGATTCCCTTGAAGTATTTGAAAGTTTCTATCATGTCCCCCCTTCCTCTTTTCATCGAGGCTATACATCTTAAGCTTCTTTAATCTTTCTTCGTATATCAGCTGGTGCAGACCCTGCACCATTTTGGTTGCCCTCTAGACAGCCTCAACCCTGTCTCTGTCTTTGCAGAGATGGGGTCTCCAGAACTGTACACAGTACTCCAGATGTGGTCTTACTGTCTGTAAAGAGGGCAAACAACTTATTGTTTTCTACTGGTGATGCTTCTCCCTATGCATCCCAGTATCCCCCCCAGCCCTCCTTACTGCCTTCTCATATTGCTGGCCCACCTTTAGGTCTTCTGATAACTACCCCCAGGTCCCTTTCTGTTTTTGTCGTCAGTATCTCACTCCCCATTGTGTACTCTTCCCCTGGGTTTTTGTTTCCCAGGTGCATTACTTTGCACTTCTTTGCACTGAATCTAAGCTGCCATATGTTTGACCATTCCTCCAACTGTGCCAAGTCCCTTTTCATCCTTTCCACCCCACCTTGCGCATCAATCCTGTTGCAGATCTTAGTATCATCTGAAAAGAGACACTCTCTTCAAGTCCCTCTGCAATGTCACTTATAAAAGACATTGAAAAGGACCGGCCCCAGTACTGAACCCTGCAGTACCCCACTATTAACCCCTCTTTCTTCACCATGCACTCCATTTACTATTACCTGCTGTGTCCTGTTGTCCAGCCAGTGTTTTACCCAAGTTACCACCCTGGGACCCACTCCCAGGCTGGCTAATTTGTTTATTAATCTTTTGTGTTAGACTGTCTCAAATGCCTTGCTAAAGTTTAGGTAGGCCATGTCCACAGCCCCTCCCTGATCTACTACTTTGGTCACCCAGTCAAAGAAATCAATTAGATTTGTCTGACATGACCTTCCTGCTGTGAATCCATGCTGCGTTGGGTCCAGTGACCCACTGGCCTCTAGGCACTCCATGTTCCCTACCACTGAGGTCAAATTGACAGGTCTGTAGTTTCTTGCCTGTGTCCTACTCCCACTTTTGTTAAGGGGAATCACATTCGCCCTTCTCCAGTCCTCGGATACCACACCATCCTCCCATGATTAAAAAGGGAGGTCAGTGGTGTTACTAGTTCTTAGAGTTCTTTTAGGATTCTGGGGTGAATCCCATCAGGCCCCATTGCTTTATCCACCTTCAGTTAAGGTTCTTTCAGAACCCTTTCTTCTGTGAAAGGACCAATATCAACCCCCCTATCCAGAGTGCTTCTATTGACTGGATTAGGTATCTTCCCCCTGCTTTTCCATTGTGAATACTGAGAAGTGTTCATTCAGTATCCTTACTTTTTCACTGTCGCTCTGCCCAACCACCTTCCTCTTTATTCAGCCTCAGTATCCCTGCCTTAGTCTTTCTTTGCTCCCTAATGTGCCTTTAAAAGGTTTTATCCCCCTTCTTAAATGAGTTGGCCATCTTTCCCTCGGTTTGGGCCTTTGTTATTCTGACTGCCTCCCCCACTTCCTTCTGCTTTAACTGGTACAGTTCTCTGTCCTGCTCCTTCTGTGTTTCCTTATACTTCCTGAATGCTATCTTTTTCTCCCTTACCTTCCCTGCCAATTCTTTTGAGGAATATAGTGTTTTTTCTTTCGTTTTGATTTGTTTGTTTATTTGCTTCACACAAAGGCTTGTTGCCTCTGTGATGGCGGTTTTGATGTTCCCCATTGTTGCTCCACCCCACTTTGCCCGTTTGCTAGTGCTTTTCTGAGGCACTCTACCATTTTGACAAAATCAGCCCTCCTGAAGTCCAGTACCTTCACTTCTGTGTGGCCTGATGCTGCAGCTAAGTTTATCGTGAACCACATTGTTTGGTGGTCGCTTGTTCCCAGATGGCTAGCCACTTCAAGAAAGGAGATCCTTGCTCCATCCCCATTTGAGAGTACCAGGTCTAGGATTGCTCCCTCCTGAGTGGGTTCCAAAACTAGCAGTCTGAGGCATGCCCACTGCAGGACACGGAGAATGACCCTGCTCTTGGATGTGGCTACAGCAAAGGTGCTCCAGTTAACATCTGGCACATCCAGGTCCCCTATCAGCAATATCTCCCCTTTCTCTGCCATCCCAAGGATGCCTTCTATCATTTCCTAGTCCATTTCCTCCCCGAGATGGGGGGGTCTGTATACAACACCTGTGCGGACTGTGGAGCCATTTCCAGTCTCCAGGGTGACCCACAGTGCCTCCTCTCCTCCCCGTTTACCCTTTAGTTCTGTTGCTTTGGTCCCTTCCCTTTGCATAGCAAGCTACTCCTCTTCTTCCCTCCCTGCCCCTCCTGTAGATTGTGTACCTTGGTATGTTGACATCCCAGTCATGGTTCTCTGTGTACCATGTTTCTGTGACTGCTACGATATCCAGGCATCCCTATGTCCCTTACTGTGCTATCTGACCAGTTATCTGCAAACATACAAATCTGCCAGCAGAATACGGTCCACCCAGTCTATCAATGTCTGCCCAAGTATGCAGCTACCCCAACCCCTTCCCCCCTATAGTCTTCGTATAGCTGGGCTCTGGTCTTAGATATTCCAGTTCAAGAGAGAAAGCTGAACCTCAGCTCTGATTTATTCTCGTACTGTGGAAAGCAGTTTCACACCTTTTGAGTGACAGTTTACCCCTGCTTCCCCTCCCCAGATGGGTGTGTGTATGGAGGGATGACATCACCCGGACCAGCTGACTTAGTATACACCCAGGCATCCTCAGCCAATTTTATGATTCTGTTTTCCAGGATGTCAGAGGTATGCATACCCACACATTCAAAATGGCACCCCTCCATCTACCTTTCAGGATCTGTGGCTAAATGTTTCCAAGGGAAAATTACCCTACAGCAGAGTTGGCCACTCATTTCCCATGAGGCCTGCTTGGACATGTGACCTTGTAAGCCATGTTTTGTGTCCACTTTGCAAATAGAACTTATAATGGAAGTATGATTACATTAAAGGAAATTTAAAACACAGTAAAAGATCAATCTGGTCACATGTCTGTCACACAGAAGAATATGCTGCTCCCAACTCTTGCTGTGCCATAGAGCACAAATGTGCTTTAATCCTGGGCTCAGAAGCTGTGCAATTTGACAATCCACAGCTTTAATACACAAATTACTTAAATGATGAATGAAGAATGTTTTTCTTATTCCTTTCTTCCCTGCCTGGCCCTTGCTTGAGTAGGGTGTGCAATGGCGCCAAGGGAAAGTGCACACGTGTCCGCACGTGCTCCTTCCCGGCACTGTGCCCCAACTCAGCCCTCAATGCATGCTGCCAGTGCACCACCCCCAGCCTCCGCTAGGGGCTGAAAGTGCACAGACAACTGGGATCCCCCAGCCCGGAGAAGGAGAGCAGTCACTCGGACGCTCCATCCCTCTCCACCCCTGCCGACCTCCCGGCATCCTGAGTCTGCTCCCAAACCAGGGTCGCCAGTGTAGAGCGAGGTATGGCATCCAGCACCTCAACCCTCCGTGCCACCAGGCTGACTCAATAAATGAATAGTTAAGCATGCAGTCAGGTGTTCTTGCTCTCTCCCACCTCGACACACAAGAAACCAGAAGGGTGGTCCTGGTGCATACCTTGTTTCGCCTGTAGGCAAAATCCTGGTAAGGCAACAGGAAACCACACAGACAGGCTAGACAACCACTGAACCCATGAGGCGTCTGCTAACTTCTGGTAATCGACTCCTCCAGTAAGATGGTTAACACGGCTTCAGCTGAGCCAATGAGCTGCTAGTATTAGTCCGCACTCTAGTCTCTCTCCATTTACCTATAGAACTCTATGGTTGGCGCAAGAGTTTCGGATCATGCTTTTCTGATGCAACATGCTAAAACAGACCCCACACCAATTTGCTTTCAGAATTTTTTTTCTATCCATTTTATACATCTAGTTTTCCACATAACAGAATGTTTCACTTTAAAGCTATTTTTAAACCTTCATTCCAAGCAAAGAACGTTGCTGTAGCCAAAGCATTTCCTATCCATGTTATAAATTGAGTTTTTCACATAACAGAAATTATCAAACTATTTTTAACCCTCCCTCCAAGCTAAAAACCTTGCTGCAGCCAAAATACTGAGAGGACAAAGTCTTAATGCCAGAGGCAGAAAATCCAACACACGTCATTTGACAAACGTTGAATTGTTATTTATGGAAAGAAAGTAAATTCCAAGGAAATAAACATAGCTTTATTAGTGATCATTCAATAAGGTTACTAGGTTTGCTTGCTTTTCACTAGGAGACCCACCCTACGCGAGACACACACACACACACACACACACACACACACACACACACACACACACACACACACACACACAATGAACATTTAGGAAACATTAAGAACCCCAAACACTACTTTTAATGAATGCTGTGGACAGACTGCTTCAAGTACCAAACTCTGACCAGGTTGAAAAGGAACTTAAAGGTGATGGTAAATAGTTTTTACATCTCCAGATGCCCTCCAGTTCTTTTATTGGCTACTAAGTCTACGGATGTGTTTTGTTAAATTAATAATTTTGCTACCTTTGTAACTACCCTGAATTCCTCTCCTCAGCCGCTGCTGCTCGCTCTTTTCATACTGCCCTAACATTCTATGACATCACAAACACCTTTCCAGGTCATTCAGATAAATAGCATGGAATGGGAGTTATGTCACAGAATGTCTTAGAAATATGAAAATCAAGAGCAATAGCTGGTGGAGAGTGGAACTCTATGTAGATCTGAGGGCACCCCAAAGCAGTTCATCAGAATCAACAAAGCACATCAGAATACAGAACTGCCATAGAAAGGAAGATGGCAGGGCAGGTAACTATGTTAAAATAATTTCCCATCTCCTGTAACTGAACAAGTGTTTGTCAATGTCGCATGTTTGCTTACTGTGTAATAGGGCTTTAAAGAGACCCTTATGTTGTTGGGACAACTAACACAATTTAGCTTACATTACCCTTTTTTGTAACAGTCTCCTTTATTATTAAAGGCATCTGCACGGAAACAGATCTCTGCCACATTTGCTGCCTGCTTGTCTACTGCTGTACTCAAAATTCTGTTTATAACATCCCAGTCTGTTGCCATGGAGATTATATTGCCCCCGTTTGATACTATGGGACTTCCAGTGAAGTTATCACAACTATGGCAGCTTGAAGACCGAGTGCTCCTCTGATAACCTAGAAAAACCTTCCAAACAGAGCTAAATATCATTAAAAACAATTAAAAATGCTATAGGAGTGACGACAGGAGTCATGGCTAGACAGTCCAAATTTCAGTTACCGATGGGAGGATGGTGGCAGCTCCAGTCTTGAGGTAAACTCCTAATCACCCCAGGTCTCTGGGATGACAAGGACCTCTGAGGAATCTGTGAGAAAAGGGAAGAAGACACTGCTGCAAAAAAAAAAAAAAAAAAAAAAAAGAATTTAGACACCATATTTCATTAACTTTGAGTGGAATTCGAGGACTCAAAGAAAGAAATAAAACATTACATCCCTAGAAAAGTGGATCGACGAAACTTAGCAGCTTATGTCCATGGACAGCGCTCAACAGACACCACAGTGCAGGCACTGGCAGAGACCAACTCAGCATTACACAGTAGCAAGATGCTGAAAACTGCTACAAGAAAACAAAAAATGTCGCCCGACAGTCTACAGAATACCTGAAAGCTCAGAGGTTACTGATCTTCCTGCATTTCTTCTTACCAACAGCCTTAGATTTGGAAGCCACCTACCCTATAGATATGAAGTGCTCTCAAAGCACCAGGTCCAAAGCCAGCATCTCCCAATGCCCACTCGAGGTCCATTATAATCAGGTTTCTAAACTATGCAATTAAGGATGCCCTTCTACAAAAAAGCATGGCAACAGAAAAATATTCTATGGCACATATTGTGCCTTCATGGACAATAATTCTGTTCTGACCACACAAAGATGCAGCGGGAATATATACTGCTCTTTATACACCTGAGGGCCAAACTACTAAAATTCAAGATGCCATATCCAGCAGGCCTGATGGTACAGTTCCTAGAGGGCCAAATCACATACCATGCAGTGGCAGAGGCTACAATGGATCTTCAGAAGAGAGGAATCGTTTTATGGGGAGATGCCTGCTGCCCCCAGGTTACAGCAATGACCACCAGTACCTAGAAGATGGCAGGCTCACTCTGGTGCCTCCAGAGCCAAACAGGCATCCTTCATGACTGCAGAGATCCTGGAACAACTAAATTTGTACTGCAGAACATCAGATGACCATCGAAACTGTTCCAGAAAAAACACCGACCCAGCCATTAAGTAGGACAGGGAAGCATGGGAGCAGCAACAAAGAACAACTGTGCAAATTTCAGAGACACAGTGGTGGTGGGGGTCGCTGAGGTCTCAGTGGTGCCATGAAGCTCCCCGACAACCACCTTTTTATCCATGCCACACAGCGGGACTCTCAGGAAGCCTAGAGGACTCTGCCACCATAGTGAACTAAAATGGTTTATGCTGAACTACACAAACAAAAACCAAATATAACCTCACAATTGCCATGGTGTAGCATACTACGAGAAGGCACCAGCATCAGGTGACCAAGCTCCAGTTCAATGTGACCTTCAATACCCAGAGTGCTGTCAGCTGCAGATACACAGCAGGGCCCCCCCCTTGTGGTCCTGCTCATGTGTGTATATCCTCCTTCAATTCAAACAAAATTAAATGAGCAAGGTATTGAGCAGTGCTACATTTCAAACCAGATAGACAGATTCCCTCCCTTTGTGCTAGGATCCTCTCTCCCCCCAGAACTTGCACCTCATACAGCTGCCTAGGTTAACAGCAGTCAAGTAACTCATTTTAATTTGTTTTCCCCAACAGAAATTGAAACTTCAGTCACTAAAAGGAGACTACTATAATCATAAATTGGACAGATGGCTCTCTCCTTTCTTACCACTATAATTAGAAAGTTTTATCTGTGTATTTAAAATACAGGTTGCAAACTATCCTCAAAGACAAGAAGATCAGAAGGCTGAGGGTTCTAACCCCACACCAGGCACTTGGGTTAAATCCCAGTAGGGACACTGGTGCAGCACGAGGTGGTGCTACACTTCTGACGTGCCATCTTTCGGATGAGACATTAAACAGAGGTTCCATCTGCCTGTTCTGGTGGTAGTTCAGGTGGATGCTGCTGATTATAATTGCACTATTCATGCTGTTCCTGTACTTCGCACTACGTATCATTGTTCTCGTAAGTTTGTCTCTGTACTCTCCCGGGTCGTACCTGAAAATAGTCTTTCTGGCTAGTGCACCAACCCGGTTAACAAAAACCAAATAAAAATAAAGATACCATGGCACTTCTCGAAAAAGAGAAAGGGAATTTCCCCGGTATCCTGGTCAAATTTCCTCCATTCACTGGGAAAAAAAAAAAAAAAAAACACTAACTGCTTAATCTGGTTCAGTGTATGTTGGCTTCCGTCTGTATCCCCCCTTCCCCAGGACGAGGCTGAAAATATGCAGAATTGTCTAGTCCTTTCAGAGTCAACAAAAACTAAATAAATAAAACCACTTCCAATGTTTTAAAGGGCAAGATAACTCTGAACTTCCAAAGTGAGCAGAGGAGTACTTACGGAGACACTTGCAATGCTGATTTAATTATCAGTGATGGGGTTAGTCCATTTGCCCTATGTTACTGAATTTCATTTTTCAGAGCAGAGTTCCATGGGATGGTAGGGGACAATGGGTGTAAGCCTAGTTATACCTGGATTTCTGAACTAGAGTATTTTCTCTACTGCACTTGGGTAGAAGCTTCAGACTGTTTCTCTTACTATAATAATTTCTATTCAAATGGAAGCTTAAGTTATATTAGACAGCCTGCCACACACTTGATAGTATATTAAACAGACCTTTAGACAGTGTCTACTGCACTTGTTAAAAATGTTGATAATATTCCGCCTGCATGCTATACTGTAGCTATACCTTGACTTGAGTGTTCCAATACTGAGCAACATAAGCAGTATTCATAGCCACTGTGCAGCAATTAAAAATCAGGTAGGAGGAAAGTGATAAAGGGGACTAGAGATAAAAGTTTAAGATGTAAAATAAAAACACAAGACATGGGGAGGGGGCCAAGTAGGAACAGGTCAGTAGGAGATGAAAGGAAGCTAAAGGGAAGACAAAAGCACGCAGATAGGATCCGAGATCAGAGTCTGGCTGTAACAGTAGAACAGATCCTGATTTTTAATTGCTCCACAGTAGATAAATACTGCTTATGTTGTTCAGTTTTGCTATTCACCTGAAGAAGTGACCCGTGTGGCCCCGAAAGCTTGTGTATAATTCCATCTTTGTACAAGACACTTGTTGGTCCAATAAAAGGTCATCAAACCTTCCATCTTCTCATGTTATCAATGTTAATGGCAGCCTTGAGGTCTCCCCTTAGTTTAACACCCTGATGCAGTGGCAACAGACTTTCTCATTTTCTTTTTGATACTCATTTCTCTTCCCAATTGGAGTCTGTACACTCCTTTGAGTCCAGAGGCATAGAACCTGCTGGCTTTACCTCCCATACCATGGAATGGAAACTGCAGCCACCTGTACTACCCAGGATGATAGAGTGGGTATTACCTCAGTCCACCCCGCCTGGAAGTCACCACAATAATTTGTTGTCTAGTTGCAATTTTCAGATCCCAGGTGGAATTTACATATTTTTTTATTCCAATAACCGCCTACAAAGAGGAGGAGTTTTTAAGGCAGTGTCTGACCGACACTCCTATGTTAACCCTTATTATTCGCCACCCTATTTTCAAAGCCTCTACCCACCATGTTGCACCAGTTATCCACTATAGCAACAGAGGCTTCCCAGAGCAAGGAATAGACAAGGGAATTTTAAAAACTGGTTTGACCTTAGTTATAACAATGTTACTTGACTGGCATAATTCATGGAAGGCCCAGTTGATTTTGTGGAAAGCATTACTTTATACACTGAAGTAATGGCGCACCTTTGGTCTCAGAATGTACACAGCCTGGGTAAACCAGTTAGACATACTAAGGTTATTTCCACCCTTAAGTTTAAGTTCACAAGCCTATTAACATACAGCGTTGAAGCACTTAGCAGCTCCTCTTACCACAGATGACCCTGGGTCAGAAATGAGCTCCAGTTGCCCAGGGGGAGTAAGAATTACTGAGCATCCAAAGGACAGCTCTCCTCTCCTGGGGTGGGGTGGTTTGTCAGCTTGGCCACTGGCAACCCCCAGGTGGAGGCCTTCAGTTAGTGTCAGCAGCTCAAGCAACACGATGACTGGGGCTGCATTTAAGTGGCATGTGCGCACCGCTACATGCATGCACTTACATGATACCGTGGCTGAGGATTACAGGTTGGCTTGCATAGGCTACATTAAGACCTACCCACCTATGTCACTGCACAGTCACCCAGTCTCTGGCCCCAATCGATGAGTCTCTGGGTGGGGAGTGGGGGAATTTAGGGCTCAAGACTTGGAAGAGGCCCTGCTGGCAGTGTAGAAAGTTTAATCGGTTTAACTGTACTTATCAAATTTATGGGTTACTGTTTATACCTTTATGGCAACCTGAATCTCAATTTAGCATAAAACCTGTGATTTTACACCAAACTTATCTTCTACTGCTGTATTACCTCCTTTAATTCCCCTTACAGCTATCACACCTCATCTGTAGCTCTACTCCAAAAGGGACCATGGTTTTATGTCATCAGTACTGTCCAATTCTCCAATGGCAGGATCACAAGTAGTCTCTTTAAATATTAATAGGATACATAATCTCATTAAAAGATACAGGTGACTGCAAAGATTAAAGAGGGAAAACACAGAAAATGTTACAAGAAACATACCTTTCTCAGGTGGAACACACTAAATTTCAGTTAATTGGCTACCAAACTGATATCGCATAAATCAGGCAGACAGCGAGCAGTCCCATTCGCACTGCAAGAGCAGTGGGCTAACCCAGACGGAGGGTGTTGCGCTATAGCAACAGGTCAGCTTTATGATCGCCCAGCAACTCTGGCCTCAATTTATCTTCCACCAGAATCTTCTAAAATGGTAGCACAAAACTTTCAACTAACTTCTCCTGGTACTGCAGGAACAGCTGATCTTGGAATGTGACTTAAATGTAACTTATTCCAGCACTGGATGCCTCCAAAGTTTTACCGCATAGAGCAACTCCACTTCAGAAGTACCAACAAAATAAAATATGGTCATCCTTGGGAATCTGATATCTGGAGACACTGTTTCCCTATAGTTAGAGGGTACACGCATTATGCACCCAGGACAGCAGTGTCATCCAGATTACATTATATATTAACTATAGGTAAGCATCTGGACACTGTCCAGGATATTCACCACGTTGCGACAACTCTTTCTTACCGTTCACCAGTGTTTACAAAATTAGCCCTAGGAAAAAGTAGCCGGTCCACCCACTGGTGTTTAAATCTTCACCTTTATGACCCTGAGTTTCAAAAGCTGTTACAAGCCACTGTACCCATAATTATCTCTGATAATAAACACTTATCCCTCACAATCCTCTGGGACACATTAAAAACTTATTTAGGGTGAGATTATATCATACACGGCAAAACAGAAAAGGGAAAGTAAGCCGGCCTGGTGGCACCAAGGAGTGAAGCGCTGGACACCACACCTTACGCCGGCGACCCATGTTCGGGAATGAGCATGGGCCATTGTGGGTTGGCTGGGGAGGGAAAGCGTCCAGAGGACAGCTCCTCTCCTGGGGATGGACTGGCACTCACACTGAATGACTACCCTCAGGTGGAGGCTGGAGGGTAGTGCGGGTCAGGGGGGCCAGGTGAAGGGAAGGTTCTGCAGGACTTCTGCGGACACACTGACGCCTCTACATGTACACATCCTGTGTGTGTACCCCAGCAATGGGAAGTTTGAAAAAAAGTGGAAAAACACCTCCAGCTACAAGATCATAACCAACCTCCCGCAGGCTCTGCACCCGGCGACCAGGCAGGGCTAAGGCAAGGCAAAATTTATTTAAAAGACACCCAATCCCGGAGGCTCTGGGCGACATACAAATTTTTTAAAACAGCCATATAAAAATAATTATACAATTTATACACAATAAAAATACAGAATCAAAAAAATTCACAAACATTACCATAGATATCAATTCAAACCTGAAATGCTTTAAAAAAGAGGAAGGTCTTCAGCTGGGCCTTAAAGGTGTCTACTGTGGGGGCTTCCCCGACCATAATTGGCAGAGAGTTCCACAGAACAGGAGCCGCGGTGCTAAATGCTCTATCGCCAGTGGATATCAACCAAGTTCTGGGAATGGCCAGGAAGCCCCCACTAGAGGAACAAAGAGGGCGTGAAGAGAGGGCAGGTAACAAAAAGTCTGAGCTAAGTCCCGGTGGTGATAGGGCTGGGGGGTGTCTGTCAGAAGGGGGCAGCCAGGGGCAGAAAGGAGGATAAAGAGATATAGATAGATAAAAAAAGGCAAAGGGAAGCTAGAACGGAGGAACTACCAAGTGAGCTTCAAACTTCAGATACCTTTCTAAAAACAAGGAGACACAACAGTAAAGACTCCAATACAATGCATAAAATAGCTACAAAGTGTTTGACCAAAAAACAGAACTTCTCTATTTGAAGCTCACCTACCATGAGGGGGGTCCCAGAGGAGCGAGAAAACTAGCCCGCAGACTCCGGCAACACAGGGCTAGGGTGTGTGTGACAGGCATGTTTGACCCAGACACTGGTAGTGAACTCCGCTGTCTTGCTGAGATTCGGAAGACTTTAGCCAACTACCACCAGATCCCCACCTCTCCGCTTCTCAAATAGAATCCTATTTCCAGAAGCTCCCTTTCCCCAGACTGACCAATGAACAAGCCCAAACTCTCCTAGTCCAGATTACTACTGATGAGGTGATGGTCCCTAAAAGTGCTAAAACGTTTTAAAGTCTCCTGGCCCGACTGCTATCCATTCAGGTTTTACAAACAATTTAGGGACCTACTACTCCCGTCCCTTATTCTGGCCTTTCATGCTATCCAGGAGGAGAAACACCTCCACCCTCATGGAGATATGCTGTCATTTAGCCATCCCAAAACCCCAGAAGGATATTAGATAACCAAGCCTCATACCACCCTATAGCCATGCTGAACTACAATTACAAACTCTTCAGGTCAGTTTTAGCCCACAGATTAGACCACCTACTTCCACTCCTGATAGATTCAGACCAGGTCAGGTTCATTAAGGAGTGACAGGCAGAAGACACTGTCCACCATACCCTACTATTAATGTACCATGCTGCAATGTGACAAATGCCTGTAGTTCTGCTGGGGCTTTATGTCGAAAAGGCCTTCGATAGGGTGGCCTGGCCCTTTCTCTATGCAGCCCTTCCGCATTTCAGCTTCCCTGCAGGCTTCCTTTCACAACTTCAAAACAGTTATATAATTTCCCCCAAGCCAATGGTCCCATCTCTGAATCTTTTCCTCTCTCAAGGGGTACCCATCAGGGTTGCCCCCTTTTCCCCTTGCTTTTTGCCCTGTATTTAGAAACCCTGGCTATATCCATTTGGTCTCACCCTCAGATTGAAGGCATTCCAGTAGGATGCCATTCACCTAAAATATCACTTCGCAGATTATACTCTGCTCATATTAACCTCACCAGATGACTAGATTCAAGCAGTATGGGTCCAGCTCCATATTTTGGGTAGCCTGGCGGGATACAAGATTAATGAACAGAAAAACGGAGGTCCTCCTCTGCAACTACACTCCCTCAAGCAGAAATGTCTCTTTAAATGGCATTAGACAACAAAGTGCTACATAGGAATCAAATTAACTAAAAACCTTATTCATGTAGAACTGCTTAACTATGAGCCCCTCAAACAACAAATCACAGAAGACCAGTCACAATTAACACTGGGATTTCTGAGCAGGACTGAAGCTATCCAGCAGGATATCTTACCCAGACTTCTATTTTTTTTTTTTCCCCCCCAAACCCTCCCAGTCATGCCAGGTAAAGAGTGCTTTCAGGCCTGGGATAGATTGATTTCCCGTTTTATGTGGTAGGGCAAGTGCTCAAGACTGATACTCAATCCTCCAACTGCCCAGGGACAAAGGTGGTCTTAATTTACCAAATAAGTGTCAGTATTCAGTATGCTATGCCCTCTCATCTCCTAATCTTCCTATGCTGGCTAAATCCAACATGTAGGGTGCACTTGAAGTTGGTAGAGTTGAACCTTAGTGACTTATTCGATTTAGCGTCTTCTCTTTGGAAATGCACTGCACTGCCTACCGCTCACCAAATTCCCCCAATACACAGCTCAGCTTTTTCGCCAGTGGTCACAAGTAATACATAAACATTTAACCTCAGCAAAAAAATTATTTCTCCAAGAACTGGTGAAGGATTTAGTATTTCCCCAAATAGGTTTGATAAAGTCCTGGTGAGATGGCATCAGTATGACCTCCGGTATGTACCAGCTGACTGGACCCACTGGATTGCACTCTGTGTGGTTGCAAACCATTTACCTAAAACAGGAGGTCATAAGTATCTGCAAATAAAAGCATTTTTGCAACCATATGAGGCAGCCTTGGCCTTTGTAGCAGAGGGGACCCTCCTTCCCAGGATTAGTTACACAAACCCAACGGAGGGGTAGTGCCCCAGAGCATTTAATAAATTTCCTATATCAGGCCCTTAGGGTAAACTCTGGACTACAAACAGTGTGGATAAAGTGGACTCAGGAAATGAATTTCCTGATGGTTCTATGTCATAATAGCGAACGTGTTACAGCGATCGCTATTAAGGTGAGTGTATATCGCCAAAAAGCAATTCGGTGATACAGACTTGCAGGAGATCACAAAACCAGTGATGGTATTTCTGTATATTGGGGGCTATGCCCCCTGCACCTCCCCACCCACCTCAAGTATTCTCAGCTCCAGCTGGTGAATGACCGGGGAGAAGAGAAGAGAGAAGTGTGTAAAATTTAAATAAAAACAAAAAACATCACCACCGTCCAGCACCAAAAAAAACTGCTGCATCAGAACCAAACCCGACACCCTCCCAACCTCAGCCTGCCACCCTATCTACCACACTCTGCCGGCTAGACAGCTGATCACTGCACTACACCTCACATACCCTTCCTCCCCTTCCGCCCGTCACACAGCATGGTGCCCCCCCCCCAATGTGTGTGATATACATTTTGACATCCTATTGCTGTAGTCACCTATCCCGTCGCTACCCTGCCAGGTAGCCCAGAACACAGGTGCTGTGAGTCACCGCTCTTGCAGCTGCTCAGTCACAGTTGCCATGTTCACTGGATACCCTCCCTGATCCCTCCATCTAACTGGGAGGAGTCTGCATCGCCTGCATGCAGGGTATCAAGGTCCACGATTTGGAAGGAGTATGTGTGGAAGAGCACAATGTGTTTTTCCCTGCACTCCAGCCATAGTAGCCCAATATGATGGGTTGGGCACGGGGAAGTGCTGGAGAGGCTGTAGCTTTACTCCTGCAGATCACATGCATTATGAGGTCCTGGTTAGAGGATCACCCAGTATTGGTAGGAAATTCTCTGAAGTTGCAGCAATTTATGATTGTGCAGATTTCCTCACCCCTCCCTTTATACCAACAGCTACTCCACCTGAGGGAGTAATCATCCCCAAAGATACGTATGACATGTTACACTCCTAGCAGCCAAGAAAGCCCTCACCAGGCCATGGCGCTCCCCAAGAATACCTGGGAGGACTGGCACATCCTAACCATTGAGATATACTCCTTGGAGAGGCTCTCCGCCAGGCTCTCGAATCGTGCCACCACATTTGAGATTATGTGGCACAAGTGGGTTTTACATCAGCTAGAAAACCATTCAGATTTCATAGCCCAACAGATAGAGGTACCTGAAAAAATGGAACGTTGATATCACACGTCCTAGCAGAATTTCTTCTGAACTAGTTCAGACCATCACAAACTGCAAGTGGCCCCTTTCCCCTTCTACTTCCTAATTTTCTTCCTCCCCTTTTTCTCTCATCTGTCCAATGTTTCTCTCTACTGACATTCTTGTTAGATAGGATGGAAGGCCATATACATTCTGCCAATCAAGGAAAGCATTCTACATAAATAAAGAAGCCATCAGTACAGCAACTTTACTTTTTCAGCAGAGTCTACCAGTTAAGAGTTATCTGTACACCACATCTGTTTTAGTTGGACTGTAGGCTTGTTTTAGCACTAAGGTGTACACCTTGAACTAGAAGATTTAGGATGAAGATTTAAATGGACTTTAGTCTACCACTAAAGAAGATATTTGACTATTTTATTAACTCAACTGAATATATGTGAAATGCCATGTTGCTGAAATTTTACTGTAAAAAGTACTATGCCGTCCCTGTTATGATCTATATCCTGTATTACACTGGAAAATGAAAAGTTCAATTAAAAGAAAAAACAACTTGGGAGCAGTGTTCCCATTCACGCACAGATGTACGTGAATCACATAAGAAATGCAAACTTCACGTACATCTACATGTGTAGGGGGTACACAGCACATAAAGAAGCCTAACTGAGTTTTTTGTATGCAGGCTTGCAAGTTCTTTATGTACAAATTGCTGCAGACTGTGCCTTTTTTAGTGTATTTTTTTCCACTTATTTGGAGCCAGCATACAATTGGTCCACAATCCACACAATAATAAATTGCCCAATCCCCTTCCTCCAGCTGGTAATGGGCGTGCACCTGTGAGTGGTTCCTAGGAGTACACGGGCTTCATGTGCAGACTGCAGAGAGAGAGATAGAGTACAGTGGGAGAGAGCGCAGAGGCATTTCGTGATCCCAGCATCTTGAGATAGACCTGGAGAACAAGAAGTTGAATCCCTAAATAATTCAGGTAACTATTTTTGTTTTCGTTGCAGGTGGAGTGGATCGAGCAGTGACGACACAAGTAATTGAGCTTCAGGGAGTTTCTTATCGCCGACATGTTCCCACCAGTCAGCTCAGCCATCCCCGCCCGCAGCTGAGCCCAAGTCCATCCCATAACCCTGGCCTAAGAGCAACCGCCACCTGATCCAATTACCTTTCTATTTTAAGTAGATCAAGATTTGTCTGACGATGGCGCAGATTCCAAAATCCAGGCTGTCTGGACCACTAACCCGGGTCAGAGGTGTCTGTCTCAGTCGGGGGGCGAAGAGGAGTAAAAAAAAAAAAAAACCTAAACAAACAAAAAAAAACAGCCTTGCAGTTGTAATGCGTCTTCTCCAACTTAAGCAGTCCCCCAAGTCAAGACTAGTATTAAAAAATAAACGTGGCTGCGTGAGCGTGTCTGACACTCACTGACTGCTTTGCTGGTGCGTCTGGCTGTGGTCTATTCTGGACTTGTCATAACTCTGCTGCAGCCTGCCATACTATGTACATACACAGTACAATAAGAGTAAATTTTGCTGCCTGCTTTGAATCAGATTTGATTCAGAGAGTGAGTGTGTGAGATTGTGAATGCAATGTATGCATTATCCTGGCTTCATTCATCTGATCCTTCCCCATCATGCAACTCATCCACTGTGTGTTAGGTGTGTGCACTCTGCTTTTAGATCTCTATTTGCAATATTTAATGTGTACTGCTGTGCATAATGAGATTACATTATTTATGTGGTACTACTAGTACTGTAACTTACTGTAGTATTGATTAGCTTTGCCTCAGTATATGAGCTACTAATTATATAAAATATTACTCTTACTGGTATACTAGTACAGTTAAATACTCAATTACTCGTACACTCTATTGTTATACTCAATAGTGTGTCTGTGTGAGTGACCTGGTCGGTTTGATTAGAGCTTTCTGCAGCTGGCAGCTACTGTGCTGTAAGAAAGTAATTCATATTTTGTTTGTTGTGATTTGATTGAATCAAATAAATAAACTAACTGTGTGACAGTCAGTGTGACAGTCTATTACAGACGTGGACTGGAAATAATGGATTTGGAATCATTTACAAAATGTACAGTTCGTGTATGTATTTGTATATCCTGTCTATTCCTATCTTATCTGAAAGAACAAATTAAACAGCTCTGCAGATAGCAATTACATATCATTTTATATCTTTTTTAAATAAAATAAAATACAATAGAGTAAAGTATATATAACATGGTTTTCTGGTTATGTTGAGTCACTGTTTGCGGCTGTGCGGTATCCCCTTTAAAACAATGCGTACCTCCATGATTTTCCACAAGGGGTGTGGCGTACCATCAAAATATGATTTGTACCCCTGAAACATTTGGAGGAGGGTACACTGTACCCCCAGTTACGTGCCTCCAGTGGGAATAGCTGATAAACTGTTGCAAATTACACGTATCAGAAACTCCACAACTGTGTTTAAACAATTTATAGGTTCATCCTATAAAAATGGAAGGAAGTAGAGGTTTAGTGATAATGCAACTCAAATCTTTCAGGTCGAACAAACTGTTTGAGAGAATGCCACCTGGCATTGGTGAAGGTACCTTGCAAGGAAAACAATGACAACTGGGAATATATATTTGCCCCCTCTTCCCTGGGATAGACGTTTCTGCTACCCAACTAATAAAATAACTGCATTTGGGAAGGGGCAACCTTAATCAGAGGAGATTTTAATTTGTTAATGGACCCGGCAAAGGATACCACCGACCCTCGCCCCACACAAGCCTCAGCTGGACAGAGACAGGTTTACAGATTATTGAAAGATCTTGGCTATATGGATGATCTACATCCAACAGACTAATTACGCTTTTTACTCTCATCGGCATTCACTATACTCGCATATAGACTACTTCATGTTAACTGGAGAAAAGACTGGGTCAGTGAGGCCAGAATAGGTCACCATTTTATTGAACCATGTGCCAATCACATTTACCTACTCCTTAAATACTGCTGCAAAAACAGGTCATTAGCACTTCGATACTGCTCTTGAGGAGGGATTTCAAGTTTATTCAATTACTCACAGGAAAAAATCTCCTGAATTAAAACAGGATAATCACTCTGCAGATATTACAGCAGGGACATACACTATTAAGGTTGTCCTACAGGGAGTGATAATTATGCCACCAGGAACAAGATTTGGTCAGAGCCACTAGGGTTGCTAATGCATTCATTTGATTAGTGCGTATCATGGGCTTAAACATACAATTTAAGTGCCATAATCAGGTCCATGTGTAAATGCAGTTTTTGGTAAATGTAGATAATTTATGGGGTTGATCCTGTGTTTCCCCGTGTGTTTAATCTGTGACCAGCAAGTGCATCTTGTACTATATGACGAAGGAGAGGCAGCTCCCACAAAGGCCTTCAGGTAATTGTAGAAGAAATAGTGCAAGAGGAGAGGTACGACTACACTGGGCACTGTGGACCAACCTGGAAGGGTAAGAGCCTATACTGAGGTGATGGCCAGATTCCATCTAGGAAAATGGTAAATGCCTCCTCATAAGTGGCTTAATGCACTTGTAACATGACAAGCACTGGCCACAAATATTGTAAGAAAAGGCAAAAACTTGAGGAAGTGTTGACATTTTAGATACAAAAACTGGCATGTTACACTGTTAAGCTGAAACTACAAACCATGTTTATATAGCGACTGCTACAATAATCACTTTAGTAAATATGGTATTTGCTTACTTATGTTTTAACAATGGTATTCCACTTTTTAAAAGTTTCAAATATGCTGTGCAACTGTGCACACTTCACTAAATATTTGCAAACGGATGCTAAGAATTATGGGATGAGAAATATTTGCATATTCATTAGAAATCTCTTCCCACACTTTCTGCAGTTGCTGCTATTGAGGGCTGCATTATTTATAACATTTAAATATTGGAAAGCACTTTAACTGATAGGTAGTTTTAACAAAGAATATTACACACAAAGGATCCGTGTGGAGCTCTAAAACCAGACATCGAGGCTATCAGGAAGTGCTCCAACTCATTTTTTTTTTATTATTATTTATTTATTTATTTATTTCAAATAATCGAAAAATACACCTTTGAGTCAAGGACTTCTTTACAAAGGTTCAACTTTAAGGATACAGAGGACAACACAGGTAGATACAGAGAGTAAACTTATGTACATAAATTTGTTAACCAAGATTGAGATGCTTAATAGGGCAGAACATGCCCGGCGTCAAAATGGTAAAGAAAATAACGGAGCAAAATTTCAATAGGGTCTAGGACTCAGACCAGTCATTGAGTGCAGTGTGTGCAACACATGGTGGCAGACCACTGAGTGGACAGATGGAACAACAACAGGGAGGAGGTGCGGGGGAGGTGGGGACTAAGAACAGTCACAGGATGAGCGCATGAGGAGCCAATTTGAGGTTGGTTTTGAAAAGGTCTAGCTTGGGTTCAAGAGAGATGGAGGTGGGAAGCTTGTTGAGCCATTAAGGGGCCCAATATAGAAAAGACCTCTGGTACAGAGAGGTCCTACAGCGGGGAACACCTAAGAGGGACTTGTTAGTACTTCTGGTGGGCCTGTTCCTAAAGCAGTCAAAGTCCTTGGTGGGGCAAGGCTTAGTAGGATTTTTTTTTCGCCAGGAGACAGGTGTGATATCCAAGTCTCCCATCAAAATTTAGCCATTGGGTAAGCCTATAAAAGTCACACGTGAGGGTGTATGTGTCACAGTCCATGATCAGACGGCGTGATTTTTATGCGGTTTAGGGCAGTCTGGTCCACAGAGGATACAGCTAGACGGATGGCTTCTGGGGGAGACTATGCTTGATTCATTAGAGAGATAGACTGGAGCTGAATATGTGCATGAAAGGATAGGATTGTGTCCAGGGTTATGCCCAGGTATTTAAATGTGCTACCCTGCTCTAGTGGAATGCCCAGCAAATTGACTATGGAAAGGGATGATCCAGAGTGAGGGCTCTGGCATTGGGCAAAAATAGTTTTTTGTGGTTGATAATTCTATGGTCCTGAAACCAGGACTCTGCTTCTGTGAAGTTGTTCCAAGTGTGTGCTGTAGGGTGAGGGGGTGTGGATGGCTGCTGTAAATGACAGCATCGTCTGCGTATGAAAGGATTTTACCCGAGCAGGAGTTGGGAAGGGAGTTAAGAAATAGGCTAAAGAGGAGGGGGCAGAGTATGGAGTCCTGTGGGACACCAGAGGACGGGGCAGCAGTCTGATAGGGTAGAGCCGATTGACACATTGGATCCTGGCAGCCAGGAGGTAGTGCAGGAGTAAGGCATGACTGACCATGTCAAAAGCCTTTGTGAGGTCAATATAGACAGAGCCGACCATATGTCCATGGTCGAGGGCGTGGCTTATGTAGGAGGTATACTCTACAAAGGCAATGGTTGTGCTGTGGCCCCTCCTAAAGCCATGCTGCTCTGGGTAAAGGAGACTGTGCTCTGATAGAGAGTTGATCGGCTAAGATTTTCTCTAATGCTTTCGAGAGTGGAGGAAGTATGGAAATGGGTCTGTAATTATTGGGGGAGGTACTATCCCCACTTTTCAAGATGGGGGTAATAACACCCTGTTTCCAAAGAGACAGGAACTGGCTGAGGCAGAGAGATTTGCTAAGGATTTTGTCAGTGGGTGGAGCATTTCATCTAGTGAGAGTCAAATGATCTTTAAATCCAGGGTGTCATTACTGTGACGGGACTTGACCAGGACATTGGATAGGTATTCCCTGACTTGATTAGGTGACCGGGCATGAAGCCAAAAGGGTGGTATATTTGTTGGATGGGGGGGGTGGCAGCAGGTGGTGGGTCGAAAACATTTTGGGGGGGGGGGGGAGACTTCACTGACGTTAGAAAAGGTATTTAGGATGTTTACTGTGGCTCGAGGGTCTAGGGTACTGGCACCACCAGCTGATAATTGTGCCAGGGATGGGGATACAGTCTTCCCGCTGAGTTAGACGTTTTTCCAAAAGTCCAGGTCAGAGCACCAGGAGGAGGCAAGGGCTTCTTTGTAGTGGGCTGCCTTGGCCTTGCGGATGGCTCAGATGCACATGTTTCTAGCATCCCTATAGAGCTGTCTATCCCTTGGGAGTTGGGTTTTGATGGCAATGTGCCAGTGATTGTCACGGTGTTGCACCCTGTCTAGTATGGCCTAAGAGATCCATGGAGTGGTCCCAGTTTTTGGCGTAAAATTCTGAGAGAGGGCGAATATATCACAGGCTTTGTTGAAGGTGGATATGAAAAAGGATAGAGCTGTGTCAACGCATTTGGCTTTATCAATCAGAGACCAATGACAAGCCTGGAGGTGGGATTTGAGCCTAGCGAGGGAGTCTTTTTTTAGCCATCACTGGAAGGAGGGAGCAGGGGGCAAGCAGGGGTTCTTATTTGACCAAAAAAAGGCAACTGGAGAATGGTCGATAAGCATGTCCGGAAGTACCTTGACCTGTGATATTTCTGGGTCTATTGGTGAAAATGAGGTCAAGTAGGATTGCACTGCCCCATCTTGCCATTCAGCCTGGTAGGAGATCGAACAACTTGTGCGAGGTCGAGGGCTATGGCAGAGTCATTAAAATGCAAGGAGGAGGGCGCCAACCAGTTGATGTCACCAGCAATGACGACTTTTGGGGGTTTGCAAGATGTGGCTCAAAACAGATTTAAATGCGACCCTTTGGTTATGAGGTGGGATATAGACCGAAGAAGTACAGGGTTGTCCCAGTGTTTCCAAGGAGCAATTTGACAGTAAGAACCTGTGCTTCTTGGTCTGGGGAGGATAGGGTTATTTGGGTGGCTTGTATAGTTGTGTTTTTTTACGTAAAGGGCCCAGCTGCCACCCCTTTTGGTGAGTCTGTCAACCTGGAAAATTGAGTAGCCGTCTAAGGCCACTGCTGAGTCGGGTGCCCTTTGACAGTCAGCTTTCTGTTAGTGCCAAGGTGTCAAGGGAGTGCTGTGCAATCCAGCCCTGGAGGGTAGGGAATTTCTTTTGCATGCTGCAGATATTAATGGAGATTAAGAATCCATGTTGTTTGACATTATGAGGGGTGTGTTGAGTGGGAGGACCAGGGTTGGGGTGGACATTGCCAGAGAGGAGAAGGAGTGTATACTGTAGGAGAACATGTTTTGGTAATTTTAGTGTGCAGAGGTGAAAGTCAGGGGAGCAGTTTACATGTTACCATAGGGTTGGGAAGGGTTTTAAGGTAGAGAGCTAGCCAAGTGATAGGGGGAGGGCTTGGGCTTGAGGTCAGACAGTAGGTGGGTTGAATGCTAGCTGTGAGGGAGACACTGCTGGAGGTGCCTCGTATTATATGCATGGGCAGTAGGGTAGGCGGTGGTTATGGTAGGTCGGGGGGGTGGATTGTGCCAGTGGAGGTTAGAAGTGATCAAAGCAGCACCATATTGGGCAGAGGAAGGGGTTCGTAGATTAAAGCAAGTTGATAAATAGCCGAGAGTAGGGGCGACAGTAGTGCAGTGGTAGCATGCCTTCTTATGGAACAAAGGGTGCAGGGTTCAAATCCCAGTCAGGGTGAAAGGCTAATCCTTGGAAGACCAAGGGAAGGCACCCAACGCAGGCACTGTGACTAGGTGGAGATAGCTGGGAAACGCAAGGGAGAGGTGCAGAAAGAGGCTACAGGAGTGGTTGAAGTGGTGCTCAATACTGACCCCTGGTGGCGGGTCAGTATAACCTGCAAAGGGAGAGATGTCATGTGACTGGACCAATAAAGGAGGAGTCTGTCTTCAGTAGGAGGGTGGGGAGTCGATGTGAAATGCTGACAGGTAAACACCCACAGGCAGAAGTGCAGAGGAGGAGGGGTGCCTTTACCTCTTAGCTGCCCCACATCCACTCCTGTAGTCGTGGAGAGTTCCGCAAGGCCCTCCGCATCCTAGGCCTTGCATGGTACTCTTTCTACATGTGGCTGTGAATGTTACTACACAACAGGGTATTTCTAAGGAAACAATGCACAGTTGATTTGTGGTCATGTGTTGTGTTTCATCCAATGTGAAACTAGTATTTTAATTAGCATTAATTGCCATGTTGCAATATACTCTATGATGCTACCTTTTTGCTATCTGTATTTATTCTGAACTTTACCTGTAATGCCCCTTGCAGATGATTTTAAGGCATGGAACAAGGCCTTCTCATGACGTCTTTGGTAAGGGGTGGGGGGAGAACAACAATAGCCTATACAGCTCTACAACTGTCAAAAATAAAGGGGGACTAGCTCTTCACATACATATACACACACACACACACACACACACACACACACACACACACACACACACACTCACTCACTCACTCACTCACTCACTGTAGAGCAGCACAACTTCAACAGGCATTGGGATGGTTAAACCCACGACAACACATACTGGAAAGAAACAGAACTGTGGGAAAATGACACCAATCTCCATAGCAAGTTATTTACCCTTTTCAATAACAATCCAACTTAAGAAGTAAGAAAAATGCAACTTTTATTTCAGATGTGGCACAATTTACTATGGCTTCTTACAAGAAAACAAGAGGCTAGGTACCTGGAATGGCTTGTACAACAACCCTTTTATTTAATTATGACCGTAATATCCACAGACAAACGACAGGAGTTGCGATATAGTGGTCAATATTATAGTTCAGGAGGTTAAGTTTTGCCCAGCTCCAACAAGAATTCCATTTTACCTGGATGGATTACTATAGATACCTTCAAGTAAGGCACTAATTGGGTAATAGACTAGGATTAGACTGTGAAAGGGTAATTATATTACCTATAATAGATCTCAATCCACACAGTTGAAACCACTAGCCACACACACACACACACACACACACACACACTCCATCTCAACAGCATACAAGGCTATACTACTAACTATGGGTAACACTGCAGATAGAATAAGTGCCTTGGGATCATAAAGGATGTATGGAAGATCTGCTCAAGGCAGCACAGAATCATGACTAGCCCCAACTGGAAAGAATTTGAGTGGGAAAATTTAACTAGATTTTCTTCATACACCACAGATCACAGCAAAATATTACCAGCTCTCCAGGTATATCTGTTGGCGAGGATGTGGAGCGTCACATGCTACACATATTCATATGTTGGACTTGTTCCATCATTCAACCCTTCTGGGAGGTGATGGAAAAGAACTTGTACCAGCATTTGGTGAGTTAACTGTACATGTGGTCTTACAGTGCCTTCAGAAAGTATTCACCCCCTTGGATTTTGTCACATTTTGTTGTGTTACTACCAGAATTTTTAATGCATTGAAATGATCCCCCCTCGATTCACACAGCATACTCAACAATTTAAAGGGGCAAAAATATCTGTATTGTGTAACAGAAAGTTATGAAACATTAAAAACAAATATCTTGTTTACTTAAGTATTCACCCTCGAGTCAATACTTTGTAGAAGAACTTTTGGCAGCAATTACAGCTTTTAGTCTTCTTGGGTATATCTATCAGCTTTGCACATCTGGATTTGGGGATTTTCGACCATTCGTCCTTGCAGATTTGCTCAAGCTCTGTCAAGTTGGATGGGGAGCATTGGTGAACTGCAATCTTTAAGTCTTTCCACAGATTCTCAATGGGACTCAAGTCTGGGCTTTGGCTGGGCCACTCAAGGACATTCACCTTGTTCTGAAGCCACTCCAGTGTTGCTTTGGCTGTATGCTTGGGGTCGTTGTCCTGCTGGAATGTAAATCTTCGCCCCAGTCCAAGGTCTACTGCAGACTGATGCAGGTTCTCCTCAAGAATGTGCCTGTATTTGGCTCCATTCATTGTTCCCTCTATCCTGACAAGTGCCCCAGTCCCTGCCGCTGAAAAGCATCCCCATAACATGATGCTGCCACTATCATGCTTCATGGTAGGGATGGTGTTACACGGGTGATGAGCTGTGTTCGGTTTGCGCCAGGCACAGCGCTTTGCATTCCAGCCAAAGAGTTCAATTTTTGTTTCATCAGACCAGAGAATCTTTTGCCACACGATCTCAGAGTCTGCCACATGCCTTCTTGCAAACTCCAGCTGCGCTACTATGTGGCCTTTTCTCAGGAGTGGCTTCCGTCTAGCCACTCTCCCATAGAGGCTACATCTGTGAAGTGCTGCAGAGATTGTTGTCCTCTGGACAGGTTCTCCCATCTCAGCCATGGAACTCTGTAGTTCTGTCAGGGTGGTCACTGGGTTCTTGGTCACTTCCCTGACCAAGGTCCTTCTTGCCCAGTTGCTCAGTTTGGGAGGATGGCCTGCTCTAGGAAGAGTCTGGGTGGTTCCGTAATCTTTCCATTTCCTAATGATGGACTCGACTGTGCTCCAGGGAACTTTCAACACCCTAGAAATGTTTTTATACTGCTCCTCAGATCTATGCCTCCTCACAATTCTGTCACGGAGTTCTACAGACAGCTCCTTGGTCTTCATGGTAGAGTTTCTGCTCTGACATGCAACATCAACAGTGGGACCTTATACAGACAGGTGTATTTCCTCTGAAATCATGTCAACCATTTGAACTGACCACAGGTGGACTCCATTCAAGTTTTAGAGTGATCTCACAAGGAAATTGGATGCACCCGAGCTCAATTTGGAGTATCATAGCAAAGGGAGTGAATACTTAAGACATTTCAGGTTTTTATTTTAAAGTACATGTACAAAAAATTCCAGAAATGTCATTCCACTTTGACAGAGTAATCTGTGTAGATACATGTCAAAAAAAATCCCATACAAATGTATTTTAATTTGAGTTTGTGACATCACAAAATGTGACAAAATCCAAGGGGGGTGAATACTTTCTGAAGGCACTGTAAGTCCTCTTTTTTGCTCACAATGTATCCTTCTGTTGCTGTGGCCCTACCTCTGGATGGCCCAACTGGTGCCAACCTATACCCCCAGAGCTTCTACCGCTGGCAAGGCTCCCCAACCCCCACCAAGAACCAGATTTAGTGTGGCCAGCACCGTGGCTACTTGAGGCAGGACCTGTGAGGCACCCTCCGTTATCCACTGCAACCACCTTTTCTCCTCCTGTGTTCTCCACTCAGAGTGTGCAATGCCAGCGACAGCAGCGTGTGCGCTCCTCCGGGTGTCTGCCCACATCGACAGCATCAGCATGCTGCCCCCAGCCTCTGCTAGGGGCCAGGTATTCGCAGAATGGCACACACCCCCCCTTCCCGAGGAGCAGTCCCTCAGATGTTCGATCCTTCTCCCCCGCCAACCCCGCGCTCATTCCTGAACACAGATCGCTGGCATGGTGCAAGGTGTGGCAGCCAGCGCCTCAACCCTCTGCACCACTGGGCCAGTCTTAAGTCCTCTTATAACAGTTCACAGAAAAAAGGAATGCTTGCACTCAGGAGACTAGTTAAAAAAAAAAAAAATAGATTTCTTCATGTTAAAATCCAAACAGTTTGTTGCAGACTTCCCTGGAGGGATCTCCCCATGTGCATTCAGAGTACCAGCCCCTTTCTCAAGGGGTGGAGTTCAGCTTGAACGAAATTCTTTAAATCACACGCCAGTAACCAACAGCATCAAAGAAATTTAAATACTTTCACCCAATTATATCGAGAATGCATGGGATTCTTAACAGTTTTAAACTGCACACACACACACACACACACACACACACACACACACACACCCCCTACAAAAAGTAACTGGTGCCCTGCCTCGAATGAGCATAGGGAGTTCTCTTTAAAAGGAGTCTGGTAGCACTGACTGTTTGGATTTTAACATACGGAAATACAATACGTCCCATTCTGCTGTTGCTGTAACTATTAATTTAGGCAAAGACCCCCATGAAGCAATAAAATAAGTAAATTAAGTCACCTCCACTGTTGCTTTATTGAAAGCAGTAGTGCCTGCAACATCACATCACTAAATGGGTACAAGACCCATGTAAACTTGCGCCCACTCTAGCGGGACCCAGGCAGCACTTCCGTATTCGACACAAAGTTTCGGCTGTTTAGTAAAATAAACAGTGTTGCAAAAATTGTACTGATGGCAGTCCCGGACTCCTGTCGCCGCTTAGAAAGGTATTTGGGGGTGGGAGCAGGCTCATATAGTTAATTTGCAGGTCACCTTTAAGTAACAGCCATAAATACAGGACAGTACAACATTTAACCCGAGTGTTTTCTGGATACTTACATTACAAATATATGCATGGTTACAATGCTTCAATGAGAAGCCAGGTATTGGCAGTTGTCAAGGTAGTGCAATGATTGAGAAGGCAAACGGTGAGGGAATTGGGGGAGGAAAAAAAAAAATGGGGATGCTGAGGAGTTTGAGAGTGGGGAGAGAATGGGGACGGCGTGGCAAGGGTTCAGGGAGGTCAGTCAGAGCTGTCGCATTCATTTTGAGCAGATCGTGTTAGTTCTCACTTGAAAGGGCCTAGTTTAGAATGTTTGCGACTCCGTGGGGCAGTTAATTTAGCCACAGAGGGGTCTTATAGGAGGACCATTGGGCATGAGCTGTATGGTAGAATGGAAAGTTTTTTTTAACTAGTTTCCTCGAGTGCAGATGCTGCTTCTCTGTCTTTTTTTGAGCCTGCACGTTAGACAAGCAGTACAGTGAGGGCTTTTTCTCTTCCTCTTATACCCTTCCCACATAAGAAAACGATTATATATAAACCAATTAGAAATCTGGGTAATGGTGGCCAAAAAAGCACTCAGATTACTACCACCACTTAGACCAGAGATGCAGGACTGGAAAGATACAGTCTTGTCAATATATAAAATGGAAAAATTAATAGCAACTTTAAACGAAGTCCAAAGTCCCAGTTCAGTGGGATTTGAAGCAGTTTTTAACCAAGCTTAAATTTCTGTTTTTTCTTCACAGGATTATGCCTCTGCCAGTCATTCCCTCACATTTCACCAATCTGCATGTGGATCCACTGAATGAATCACAGAAGACTGCCATATACTCAATGGGTGATCACATGACTAACTTCTCTTGCTCTCTGCTCACTCTTAGTAGTTTACAAGTTTGCTGCAGGATCGTTTTTGCACATTTGAGAACTGCTGTGATGATACTAACATACTGTACTTTCGATTCTGCACAGTGTGTTAAGATTATGCTGCATTACTGTATCAAAACAGAAGGCACTAGGCCCATCGAAACCATCCCCACTCCTAGTGAGGCCTAGAACCAAACAGATACTTATCCAGCTGTGCCTTAAAACTGTTAAAATCAGTCCGATCGACCATATACTGTGGCAGGCTGTTCCACAATTTACAGGCTCCTCTTTTGAAAAAGTTATCCTTTTTTGGTAAACTCTGGATTCTCAGTTGCTTATTTGATCTTAAAAAGGTTGTTCTATTTACAGAGATCATATTGTTTTAAGGGTGGTTCATCATGCAAAATATTGAAAAGCATCAGAAGATTCCCCCCTCTTTCTTCCAGTCTCTAGATCATACAAGTTTATTTAAGCTAATCTGTCTGGGTAGGACATGCCTCAGTCTAGGTAGTAAGTGTATAACCCTTCTCTGTATGTTATCAAGTAGGTGCTTATCTTTCCAAATATATGGGACTAGAAAGATGCAACATTATCTAGGTGGGGCCTTACATACGATTTGTAGAGCAGGATAATACATGCGTCGCTTTTTGACACAAATGCGTTACGGATTGATCAAATCAATCTACTGACTGTCATGGTTATCTTCCTGTGCTGATCACTAGATGTGAAGTCATGATTTATTGTTACTCCCAAATTAGTTTTGTTATTACCAGACTGGATGTATATGCTATTTATGGTGTATATCTTCTCAGACTGTTCTTACCAAGAGTAAGCACGGTACATTTTTCCACACTCCTTACCATTGCTCAATGTGTAGGTCATTAACTAATGCAGATTTTTCATGTCTGTCAACCTCTGCACTTAAATTTGCCATCAGCAAATTTTAGAAGAAGATTTTGGACACTGGAGTGTAAGCCACTTGATTCCAAACAATGTCTGTTCCAGTATAGAACCCTGCGGGCTGCCACTACTAATGTTAATATCCCCAGATAGTGCGTTACACACTGTGACCTGTTGTGTCCTGTTTGTAAGCCATTCTTTGACCAGGTTTTTAAGATGTTAATTAAAAACCCAGCTTTTCAATTTTTTTTTTTTTTTAAACTAGCTTCAAGTGGGGAGGGAAGGTATTGAAAGCCTTTCTAAAAATCAAGGTAGATAACATCCACTGGTTTCCCTTTATCTAGGCTTAAACTGACAGTCATAAAAAACAGATGAGGTTAGTGGTGCAGAACCTCCCTGAAGTGAATCCATGTTGTGTGGTGTCATGCATTTCCATCTCTTGCTTCGGCCTCTAACTTTAAATAACTTCTCCATGATCTTGCAAACAACAGCTATAAGGCTAACAGGCCTATAGTTAAATGCTATGGCTCTGCTACCCTTTTTGTGAATGGAAGTAACTGTTGCCCTCTTCCAAGCCCCAGGTATGACTCTGCCTGTAAGATTTGTTAAATAATATGGTCAATGGAACGGCCGACGGGTCAACTAACTCAAGAATTTTGGATTTACATAGTCAGGGCCAGGGGGACAAATGAGTTTAAGGATTTTACTGCCATTATAACATAACATTTGTAGAAAAAATCCTGATATTCTGAAATTGCAGATATACATCCTACTCTGTTATTGTCCTTTGAACCAAACAGAACAGACTTTTTGGGACAGTCTGCCATCAGCCTAGGTTCGCACAATGTCTCACTGTCTTCCATGAGAGGGCCAACTGTTTTCTACACACCTTCTGATATTAATGAAGAAAAATTTGGTTGTCCTTGGTGTTGGCTATTTTAAATTCCAGTTTTAGTCTTAGTTTTTTTAGTTCATTTTAGTTCAGCCCTATAGATAACCTTCAGTCTTTTTTCTTGAAGTTTCTGAAAGCAGTTTCTCTTTTCCCCCCTGAATTTGACTGATTTTATGGGTCAGCCATGATGTTTTTTTGTCTTAGCTTTCATGGACTTAGAAGTATGGGTCGATCTTTAATAATACCTTTTAATAATCTCCAGCAGTCATCTCCAGATGTATTTCTTTTGTACTGTTTGGAATATATACATATATATAAGCACCCTTTTGCAAACTGTGTGAGGCCTTTTGGCACCATGCGATTCTGCTTAAAGTTGGACCAGCATAACATTCTGTGGTGATTTGCATATGCAGCCCATGATGCTTTGCATTGTGGGGGCATGTGTGATTTTGTATTTTCTTGAAACTTGGCTTTCCAGCCAAATGCCCTTTGGGGTAACCCTTGCCTCAGTGTTTACATAGAGGTTCTTTGATAATATATATATATATATATATAAATATAATATATATATATATATATATATCACATATACATATACACACATATATACACACACACACACACACACACACACACACACACACACACACACACACACTAGGGGTGAGTGGTAAATGAGCAAGATAAAACAGCGCATCATCCACTGCAGTGTGATATTTTTACCCTCTGCTCTACTATGATGAGACATTTACACACACAGGTCACAAAAGGTCACTGATATCACCCTAGGCAGCTGTCCCCTCAGCATGAAAGAAACACCTGTGCTATTACCATAGACACAAATGCAGAACTACCAGAGAGGTCTCACTGCTGCCTACAGCTAACTCAGTGAGCATTACAAAACACATATCCCCCCCCCACCAACTTCCAGCTCATTACTGTGATGCTCTCAACTTGATGCAGCCAGAATTCCAAACAGCACAGCTTCACAGAACAGTCTAAACTACTGCCTGCAGCTAATCAACTACCATTAAAACACTCACTTGTTCCTCAAACTGATTCTCACCCATTACAATTACTGTGACAATTTCAACTTCACTGCAGCCAGAATCCTAAAGAGCACAATTTCACAGAACACTCTGCCTGCAGCTAACTTAATTACCACTGAAAACAGTATCAGCTGTTCTGACGCACTGCATCAGTTCATTACAATTACTGTGATGCTTTTAACTTCACTGCAGCCCGATTGCTAAACAATACAGCTTCACAAAACTATGTTTCTCATTCCTATCTAAAACTAACTCATTTAGCATTGCAAAACACACTCATGTGTCTCTCAGAGTTTATAACACTGCCAGCCCATTCAGAAAAACTCACACAGAATGAGCAAACACATTAACAGGAACAGAACACAAGACAGCATAACAAAACTTCTGAAACTCTTGGCCCTATTGTATATATCGAATACATGATGGGCAGATTATGTGCTGTGGCAAATATTGTCACCCCTGCATCGTGAACTTGGATATCTCACTCTGCAGGAGTGACAATATTTGCCATATCACACTCATGCCCATCATGTATCCCCTATATATACACACACACATATGACTGTCACGGATTCACAAGTTAATGTCATTGCAGTCTGGGGCTATTTAAATGAAGTTGTTAGTAGTCCTGCCATGCCCCATGACGAAGGCTGTGTGAAGCTGAAGCACTGGGGTAATAGCTGCAGCTCGAGAGAAATACAACGATCAATAAAATCTGCATTCACACTTTATTCCTTGTATCTGTTTCTGTGCCTTTTATTGCTGGCAAGTCCTGGAACTTTGGATTTGGTTACATTTGGGGCTGGCTGGCTTCCTTCTACAGCACTGTCCCTGCACCACATGGTTTGTAGCAACAACCACTGGGAGCCACTGAAGTTTAAAACCACTGCCCAAACCTTGTTAATGAACCAACGAAAGAGCTGGATAACCTGGAATACGGAACATAGAACTGATGTGGTACCATAGGGCTAGAATGTTATCCAAGTGGAGAGGTACTAAAATTAGAATTCGTCAGTCTGCATTCTGTGATACTGGCTCTTTACAGATGTGTCCTGAGCACTAAGTCAGATGTAATGTTTATATAGATAAAGGTGAGGACTGCAAAACAGACAGGTAGAAATAAATTAGTTCTACATGCCAGCTTTCATAATGTCTTCTGGTTTTAAAACTATTGAGCTACATCTACATTTGACATTCAATTTCAGGATTTGTATCTTGTATTGTTTCCTTGTACCTCTAACATTGGATTTCAAAATACCTTAAACACAAAACTAAAAAACTAAATAGGACATTATAAGCTAATAAAGTAGCAGGGACAGTCATGTCCCTCAGTAATTAAAAAAGGGGAAAGAACTGCAAAAATATAGTTCTGGCTGAATGGTACACAGTAATTTCAATTTCAACTTTATTTTTAAAAGGCGCTTTTCTTAAATCAAAGCGCCTGTACAGATAAATATGACAAATATAGTAAATCAAATCAGCAGAAATCCTTAAAAGCTATATTAAAAAGGTGGGTCTTCAACTCCCTTTTAAAACTAAGGACGGTCGGGCAGTCTCGCACCTGATGAGGTAGAGAGTTCCACAGGGTAGGTGCCATAAAACTAAATGATCTAGTAATAAACACAGCACTGTAAAAACAGTGGGTTATAGGTTCAGCACCTTGAATCCAGAACAATACTGTAAGGAAATATGAGCTACAGTAAACTTGTAGCCAAGGCCAGTAGTGTGGAAGGCTGAGGCATTGGGCATATCATCTCCTGCCACACCGGTAACCCAGGTTTGGGAATGGACCAAGGTCACTTGGGGGCTGATGGGGTAAAGACAGAGTTTGCATCCATCTACAGATCTTCTCCGAGGTGGGGGCAGACAGTACTGCTGCTTGGCTGCCACCTAGTGGAGTCTAGGTGGCACAGCAGTGATCACCAGATTTGAAAGTCAAAGGTGGGCACTGAAAGTGTGCATCATCTTCATGATCCAAGTCTGCACCACCTGAATACCACCAGCTCCAACTCAAGGAAAGTAATGGGTGGAAAAGAACTCCTGTGTGCAGGATGATGCTGCACCCTGAAGGTGCCACACCACCAGCACCATCCATGGCACCCACTCGCACAGGGGGTAATATAGATGGGGTAATGAACTGGAAGTGGAGTGAAGGGGCTGAGAGTCTACAGCAAAAGGGGCCTGATGGGGGAGGGGCAGGAGAATAAACTCCATACAAATAGCAGCAAAAATCTTTTAATTAAACTAATTTGTGTCTAACTCACATTTCAGTTATCTAACTGGTATCAGGGGCTTTTTGAAGGGAACATAACAATATAATTTAAATCGGCTATTGCTGGCGTTTTCTTTACTGACATGCTGTTAACATCTGTTTGCATTCTACATGCTGGCCCCAAAAAAAAAAAACCTCTATTTAGCGTTTTTAAAGCAGCAGTACTGGATAATCAGGAAGCTATTATCAACATTCTGTTTTTTGGATGGAAGCATGCATGCAGCCATAGTTCTGGTTTCCACAATTGTAAATATATTTTTCCAGCAATGTTTAGTTTTTTAGATATTTAAAATTTCCATTTTTTGTGGAGCCACAGTAAATAGCTGCCTAATTATCTGTCGCACCCCCCCCACCCCAATGTTGCATCATGTCTTGTTTACTTCCCTGGGACCCTGTGCTATGCATTCCTGCTGTTCCTGTGTAGTACTGAGAGTCATGCACATGTGCAGTTGGCAGTACAGGGTTCCAGTTCATCACGGCAGGTGGAAGAAATGTAAGCTAAAACGAAGAGAAACTGAGAAAATTATGGGGCGACAGTACCATGAAAACAAGAAAGATTACCAGGCAAGTGCTCAGATCAGAGAACAAACTGTTGCCAAAGATTTGATTTTTATCTAGTACTGCTGCTTTAAACAGACACTTCCTGCCTGTAATTTAAGGGGGAGACTCACATGCACACATGCAGAGTGTGGCTTGATATTTATCATCAAAGCCTGATGTCTGCTAGCTGGATAATGGGCAGGAAGCCAGTGTGACTAGTGGGGCTTTATCCTCCAACTAAATACAGTCAGACTTTTCAACATTGGCTTTTGAAAGGCAGGCCTCCTGCATGTCTGCATACACACTGCGACAGCCCCCTACACTACAGTTATGATATGTTTGCTTTGGGCATGTGCGCAAACAAATGATCCCACCACATCAGGCTGCCCCCTCCCATCTCATGTGTATAGAGCATGCAGTGGCTACATCTCTTTAGAATGGTGGGCATGCAGCCACTGCACACAGGACGCCAGACAGAAGAAACTGTAGCCTGGAGTTCCGGTTCCAAATCACAAAGTAGTCATTTACTCAGCATGTGACCTGCAGGAAGTCATCTGACTCTCCATCAGCACAGCCCAATTTTAAAAGAAAAGAAAAAAGACCCTGCTAAGTGTTGCACGGCAGCCAGCGATCCAGACTGTAAAACAAACTGGGTCCTTTATTACCTTGAAAGGTATGTGTATATTATCCCCATATCCTTACATCTAGAGCCAGGACATTAGGGTTAACAGATGCTGGTATGACAATGGAATCAACATAACCCTGCAAGCTGAACAAACTGGCAGAACACCATTTTTGAACTCAGGTACTTGAGGAGCATATAGTTAAGTGATTCAAATCAGGAGTCACCAATACCAGAACTGTCTGGGCCACTCTGGAGCTATTGGGATCATCTGAACCTTGTAATTCTGGGCCTCAATACCTACCTTGTGGAATCAAGAAGGGAGGGAAGGTGAACACATGGGCCAGAGTCCAGGGCCTCATGAAGGCATCCCCTAACAGTGTCCTAGATGACGGGTGGGCCCAAAACATCTGCTTTGTTCTTAGGAGATGACGGTCCACCAGAGGGATGACCCACTGGGAGAACATCTAGCTCATCACCTCTTGATGCAGGGACCAGTTGTGCAATGTCTCTCCCACCTGGCTGAAAAAGTCTGCCAGTTGATTAAACTGACATGGATTGCCAAGAGATCTGCACTACAGTTGTGCACAAGAGTCCAGGTGCGTAGAACCTCCCAACATTAGGAAAGGAAGATAGTTCCACCTTGCCTATTCAGGTAAAACATGGTGGTCATGATATTATCTATGTGACCTTGCATAACCAGACCCTTCAGAGGAGCAAATTCTGTTACAGTCAGCTGCAATGTACAGTGCTACAGCAGGCTGATGTGGTGATGGGATTCCCAGTGTGATCAGAACTTGTCGCTCTGAGGGCTTCCAGGTGTGCTCCTTAACCCAGAGATGCAGTCATGAGCGCGACTGTCAGTTCTTTGGGGGTGGGAGGAGGAGGAGGAAGAGTCAGGATTCCTTCCTTCACATGTTGAGGGATCAGCCACCACTGGATGACATCACACATAGGCACAATCACAAAAACCAGCTGACCCAGATGACCTGGGCGCAGAGACCACTGGTGGCCCAGCTCCCACTGCAATTCGCACCACACTGGTGGTGGATGCCACCTACCCCAACAGCCTCAGGAAATCCCATGCAGTGATGCGCATACAAACTGAAATGATCAAAGGAGATGAAATCCTAAGCCTGGTCCACAGGGAGATGGGCCTTGGCCCACAGGGAGTCTAGTTCTGCCCAGATATTGATCACCTGCAAATGAATCAGTTCTGACTTGTCTGGATTGATCAAGAAGCTCAAGTCTCTGAAGGACTGGAGAGCCAGATCTCTGGACCGTTCTATGACCTCTTTGGATAGCCCGGCTATCAGCCATTCATCCAGGCAGGGACACATCCTGACACCCCTGCACTGCTGCCACACACTTGAAGATCCTGGGCATGGACAAAAGGCTGAAGGCATGACGAACTGATTAACCCATTCTGAGCGGAACTGTAGGTACCGCCAGTGGGGTCGATGGCCTGAAATGTGGAAGAACATGTCAAAGATCCTGGGACTAGAACCACACGCCCTGCTTCAGAGATGCGACATTTGACTCAGTGACCATCTGCGACTTGTGCTTCCGAATAAACTGGTCCAGGTGGTGCCGATCCAGTATGGAGCTCCAGTCCCTCTCTATTTTTAAACCAAGTAGTATTTGGACACATACCCTTGACTTGCCAGGGCAGAGACATGGGTTTTTGCTCCTTTCAGAAGCAGCTGAGCAACATCCTCCATGTAGGACAGTGTGACCTGTGACACCTTGGACTCCTGAAGAGTGTGGAGTTGGTAAGGCAGGACAGTCTTGAATAGTGAGGCAACCCTCTGCCTACCACCACTAGTACTTACCAATCCATAGTAATGATGGACCGACATAGCCAGAAGTGGTGTAGCAGACCCTCCACTGGGAGATGGGTACAGGACTGGAAAGGCATGACTACACCAGTGGTCCAGTTAAGGGGTGTGTCGGTATTTTACACCCAGTTTTGCCCTTTTTATGCCCTGTGTAGAATCCTGGGTAGTATCACTACCAGGTGTTTCCACGGACTTCACGCATTTGCACTTCAGTTCACCAGAACAGTGTGACCACGTCGCAAAATACTACCTGGCATACCAAAATACTACCAGCTTGGAAAACTAGGAAGTTCTTACTTCCTGGCCTAAAAAGTTATCTGGAGCACTGGATGACACCCTCCTGACCCACCACTAGGTAGCTTTAATGTGGTACCGGCTGCTGGGGCCACTGAGGCACCACTTCTACTTCCACCTTTTTTTGGTCCCTGGCCACCAAATCTGGACTGTGTGTGCTCAGAACTGTACTGTCCCCTGCTGAGGCTGCTGTGACAGAAAGAATGGATACGGGAAGATCTTAGGCACCTGGGTCTTCAGGTCCTTCTGGGACAATGCCACATAATCTAGGGTGCACAGATCTTCTGTAACCTAGTGAGTTCTTGAACAGGGCCAAAAAGATTGGTGCCCAGGAATGGGTCACTGGCCAGTTTGTGCTGGGTATCCACTGTGCGAATGTAAAGCCACAGCGAGGCCCTGCGACACATTGTGAGGGCCGACTGCAACAGAAGAGGTAGCACCAACTTTTTTTGAAGTGTGGTCAAGTTTTAGATTCTTTGCCTCAAGGCTCCACATCCCCTTGGCCACCGGATTCCAGAAGACAGAGTCAGAGACCAGCCCTTTGGTTGAACTGTGGTCCAAGAAGCCTGATAGGGATATGGCAGGGACCACATACAGTACTTGTGGACCATATGGGTGGAGAGTGCTGGACAGGATGCTGGCCACTGCCAAAGCTACAGGCTTGTCACAAGACTGTTTCAGCCATGGGAAAGACAATCCCTGTGTATCTGTCTCTCTCCAAGATGTTAGTGAAGGGGTATCTAGCCCTCTTGTGCACCAACTTCAAAGGACATATTCAGGGACACCAACATAAGGCACAGTACAGCCCCGAATGGCACCAGCCCATGGTCAGTGGAGATGTCACTGACTGAACCCCAGTCACATGTTTGGGTTCTTTACAAGTGCATGGATGATTCCTCAAAAAAGACCATTGAAAGTTTGCCAATGTGAACCACCCTGGTGTTACTGGACTAGAAGCTTTCCACCAACTGGCCTGGCAAGCCAGTGGCAGCATGGGAGTCCTTCTTTGGAGCTCCCACCAAGGTTTGTGGTGGTGACTCCATCCTCAGGGATGAAAAGGCAGACAATGGGGGCTTCTGTTGGTTGCCAGGTGGCTGAAGGTCCAGATAGAGTCCTATCCCACCCCATGATGGCCCACTGCTGTCAGGGGAGCTCCTCATAATGAGTCGTAAGCATGGCCATAAATACCAAGAGCTGTCAAGTCAGACATACCTTACTCAGAAAAGTTGGCACCATCTTAGTCACAGGTCACTTATTTATGTATCTGAATCTCTTTTCTCTTTTTGGTGCCCACCAATGCCATCTGCTTCCTGGGGCTGGAAGTCAACTGCTGCAGATAAGTGGTGTTATTTTGTCCATAAAGTTCCTGTTTCTAGAGCTCAATAAGCTACAGCAGGCAGCCATCTTGCTTATGTCCAACAGCATCTTTTAGGTTAAAGAGTTGTAACAGACACCTGTTCATTGTTCTTTTATTTGCATGAAAAATATGCATTAAATATCAAATTACAAACATAGTTCAAACCAATTACTAACAGATCATATTCTGCCAATTTGGAGAACTGCGTCCTTTCAAAACGGATAAATGGAAGCACCCCCCACACAAAAAAAAAAAAAAAAACACAGCAACCACGGGTTTGAAGCAGCTCCCACAATGGATTTCTTTGTTGAATGTAGAATAGTGGGTGAGCAGGTAACCAGTTCAACGAGGATGTGCTTAGAATTCCAAAGGTATAACAGTACATGCTTTGGCCAGTATTCAAGTAAAATAAGACCTCAGGCCAACCAGCACACTTGAAACCAAGGTATAATTTCTCTCCTACTCGCTGGAGAACTGAAAGATGGGAGGACTATGTACTCCATTTATACAAGGTTTACAAATACTTGTTGCAGTACTTCATCTCTGGTTACCTACAAAGCTACCAAATATATCAAAATAAAGATGCCTTTTTAAAGTATTGCACAAATTTTAGTATTTAACATGGAAAAACAAAGTTTAAACAGTGCCATAACTACCTACAACTCTAAATGGTGGCTTCCTAAATGTTTTAGATTTGTGCACACCAGGATAGGCTCATTTAGGTGAAACACCTATTTTTCAAGAGGGTCCTGAGGGACAGTTACAGCAGCACAGATGGCACATGAAGGTTGCAAATGTAGCTAAAGGCAGCTATAAAACATACAATTAAAAAGTATTATAAATTAACATGAGTACGGTACATTATGCTTTTCCCTTCCAGGGGCAGACTCAGCCCTGTCACTGCCCCCCATGACTCTCCTCTCGACCAACCAGGGGCTAAGTTCCCCACAGATCTGCCCTCATGGCAGGGTCAGGAAGAGGAATTGGTGGACTGCTTTCCCCTGCCCTCCCCAGTCAATAATTCAGATCCCCCTAGCAGTCAAGTGACAGCGTGGGCCACAGGGGAGTGGGCAGTATTTCATGAAGCCCACCTTCCCCAGTTCCCCATATACCCCTACTGCAGCTACGTTAGTATGTGCGCATAGAGGCATGTACGTCATGCGGTGCATCAACCCCGCCCTTCCAGCCGCTCACTGACCTGCACTACCACCAGGCCTCCACCAGAGGAGGGCTGGAAGCAGGGATGGCTGCCCACCCCTTCCCAGGAGAGAAGGGCAGTCCCTGGGGCATCAATCCTCTCCCACCCTGCCAACTCCAGTTTCTGAACTGGGTCACCAGCGTGGCAGGAGACAAGACGTTCAAAGCCTCAGCCCTCCACACCATTGGGCCAACATATTCAAATGTTCTTTATAGTATTAAGTCAAGGAATGATCTGAAGTGTTCTGTGGCAGGGGACAGGAGAAAAGGGATGAGCTAGTTGAGAATACAGAGGTAGGGAAAGGGAATACCAGTCAGCAATGGATGGAGAAGGATTAACTCCATGAAACTGTTGGGGGGATTTATTTTTTTTTTTAAACACACACAGCGTGAGTGGAGAATTTGAATAAGCTATCAAAAAGGTCTGTGCAAAAAGTATGAGTTTTGTTTTGGGGGAATCAAGCATGGGTGAAAGGGACATAACATAAGACCGTCATCCGGGAGGGGTGGAGATGAGTTAATGGCCACTAGGGTAAACATGAGCCAAGGGTCGTCTTCTGCCAACAACTTTTTCGTTTCTGTGAGAAAGGGATATGCATTAGCAGTCACAAGTGTTTAACGTGTTTTAATAAGGTATTCTTGAAGGTTCTCAAGATGTTGAGGTTCCTGACAGTTAAAAACAAATCTCAAGAATTTCCTTCTCCAGCTCAATTACTTGTGCAGTATTTTGCCAGCAACCTTATATTACATGATTAAATTCAAAAGCTGAATACTGTACAGAGTATTGATTCAAGTTCTTTGTGCAGTATTTGGGATGCATGTGTGGGAGGCAGTACAGCCTAGTGGGTACTAAACAGAGAGCTGCAAACCTGGAGCAGAGACTCAGGTTTGAATCCCACATACGCTACTTTAAAACTGTGTGATGCTGAGCTTGTCACTTAACCTCCCTGTGCTTTATTTCTTTAACTGGTCATACTAGGAAACTACAGTGGCTTTGGCTTCATGCAGTGTTCCCCAACCAAATATTCTAAATATCCAATCTGTTTTTTTTTTTTTTTTTACTTTACATGCCTCTTTCTGGGTTTTTACACTCCGAGGATCTGAAAAGGACATTTAGCAGAAGGTGCCAGAAGCCTGTTATTATGAGGCCTATGGCGGCAGTAAGAGAAAGAGGACCTGGTAACTGGTATGAAGAAAACAGTTGGAGGAAAAAATACGGAGCCAAAAAATTAAAAAGACGCACCATAGAGCATGTGCAGAGAGGGGGAACCATTAATGAATGACAGAACGGTATAGAGGGTGGCAACCCAAGGTGGCAGATCAGCTGCTGGAGGACAGCAGCTTTCCAGACTCCTCCAGACATGCCGTAATTATGTTGCATCCTGCTTTTCATCTGAATGGCCCTCAGGAATTTTTTACAAAAGAGGAATGGAAGCAGTCTAAATTATTCCATCAGTTTGGCATGACACAAAAAAAGGAGCATACCTAAAATGTCCGCTACAAAATCCACCTGTAGAACTGCTTTGACAGTATCTAGCATGAGAAAACTGACAGATTAATTCCAAGTCAAAACTGCTAACTTTCAAGTACAAGATCCCAAATGAATAAATGCTCTAGCAAAAACTAGACGGTAGCCCTCAAAGCAGGAGAGGGATCTTCATTTCCCTGTTTTGCACAGATTTTAGCAGAACAGCTTGGAAACACAAAGTTTGGAAAGGTCAGGCAGAGGTAATCCCAGGTGAAGTCAGGGAACTATGTACAGCCAACCTTAAAAAAAAAAAAAAAAAAAAATCACTGGACACAGATGTGGTAAATCAAAAAAAGTTCAAGCTGACAACTGCCCAGGATTTGAAATTACATAAACCACAGGCTTAGTGAAGAGCTGCCAGCAATTACGGAACCCAAGGTAACTGAAGAAATGGTCACTGAGGCAAGGGTTATATTCAGACAGAAAGCTATTGGATGGAAAGTATGAACATTCTTAAATTGACACTTTGTGTTTCTTATCTACTGAAAGACGTGACATCAACTGTGACTTAAAGGGACACAGTCAACCTCTTTTGCATCATATTGTTTCTAGGTAAAACAACACCTTTTTTGATTGGTTACCTTCTCTAAAATTCATTGATGTTACTGGTTCTTTAAAGAGGACCTTCACCAGTCCTTTTGATGTTCATGCATAAATTATCCCTTCTTGCATCGATTCTGGAATTGTATTTCATTACTGTCTGCTGCAGTTTTTGCATTCTGAGCTGCAAAAAAATTGCAGAGTACCAGGGCTTCTATAGCAAGCCTGGTGTTTCTGTGGACCTAGAGTTGTACTGCTGACATCATTGTAGGGCAGAGTCAAGTTCACCAAAAAAAAAAAAAAACACATACTGACAAGGCATTTGGATTTTGGCATAATACAATGCTAACAGGGTGTCTTGGGGGAAGGGGAACACAGTATTTATACTGATTACTGGTAGTTTCCCTTGCAACATTGCTGCATAGTTTGAGTCACTCCATTATACTACAATGATGTCATCAGGAGCTAGCAGCCCAGCAGCTGAACATCAATGGCAAGTGCAGCAGGGCTAAAAAGACAAAATCCTAATTATGGAAGGCAGAGTAAACCTTGGCCAAAAATCACAAATGCATACACCCTTTCATGTCTTGTAGTCATATGACTACAAGCTGTAATTGTTTGGACCATCACTGAAGTTCCTCTAATTTGCCTACTTGCTTATTAGAATTGAAATGCATGGGATTGTATAGTTATACACAGTCTTGTTTTGAGTCAAATTGTTTACCTAAGTTTACCGCATACTTACTCAACATTATAAATACCCTCAAACAGTGCAGTCACTTGCGATACAATAGTCTCATCTACTCCCACTGCATAAAGAGTAGCTAGATGATGCTGGGGGTGATCGTGGGTCCAGGAAAGATGCAGTTGTAGTTGGTCAAGAAATGTAAACATGTTTTGGTGTGGTAACACCCGTTTGGATGACACTGGGTTTACTTTTTAAAAAGGAAAAAGGAGTCTGAATCAAACAACCAGCTACATCAGCAGTCTGTACAGAATGAGAACAATCATAAAATGTTTTTTTTTTTTAAGCTAGGGACAGCGAGGCCAAATGGGGTTGACAGTGTCCCTTTAAGGAAGATAAACTGAAACAGATGACCAGTTTTGGTGATAGTTACAGTTGGCAATTTGGCACTAAAAAATTCAGAGGTGCAAGAATGCATCTCTGCCAGATATGGAGAACACTGATACCTACTCAAAGAGGAAGTTGCTGGATCATGAAATTTCACTTAATTTTGCTAATGCAATAGAAGCAGAGTATGAAACCAGAGCTAGGATACATGAAATGTGCATCTCTCCGAATCCTTTACTCAACCGAAAGAGGTGTAAAAAAGCCTATATGCAAGACTGCCTCACATTTCCAGAGGAAAACATGGAAGACTGGAGACGTGCACAGGCAGCAGCAAAAAGAACAGTTACTCAAGAACTTACCGCAACAATAGATCTACGAGGGAAATCTCAATCAGGCAACACTGTAGGAACCTTTGCCATCAGTAAAGGGGAATCCACATGGAAGATTTTCAGCAGTTTGACTGGGGCCGCCCACGACGTCGACGTCAGCCACCCTATACAGGTGTAGGCAGCCCCGTTTCCCTCCTTAGTTCTTCGCCTCTGGAGATGGAGAGCAAGGCTCATACCCTGGGAAACAGAGGCGAGAAAGAGACCCAGCACTAAATAATAGATAGGACAGATCGCCAGGCCCTAGACAGGAGCCCCAAGAAGGGGGATGGTGGGAGGGAAATCCTACTGGATGACAGATCCCCCTTGAAGATCTACTGTTACGGTAAGTTCTTACTTAACTGTTTCATCTTCTTCAGGGGAATCTCAGTCATCAAGTTACACCATGGAATGAGTACCAAGCAGTGAAAGCGTAAACAGTCTAGAAGGCTGGATCGTCATAAACTTAAGACAGAAGTACTTGTAACAACCCTGCCAAAACCTCCACAGGTTCTTGACACAATGTCAAGACTGTAATCCTTGGTAAAAGTGTGTACTGTACTCCAGGTGGCTGCAGCACAAATGTCAGTGGCTGAGACCCTTTTGAAACAAGCCACTGAGGTAGCCATGCCTTTGGACTGAGTTTTGACGGCACCAGGCAATTCTTTGCCTTACTTACTGTAGCAAAACACAATGCAATTTGCTAACCATCTGAATAAACACTGCTTAGAAACTGAAGTGCCCTCTACACCTGGGGCAAAAGAAAAAACTACTTAGACTTCTGAACTCTTTAGTCTGAATCAGATAATACTTCAAAGTACTGCGCACATCTGATGTATGGAACAATGCTTCCCTGGATTGGCACACTCAGGAAAATAAACAGGAAGGGGGACAGCCTGATTTACTGTGAACTCAGACACCACTTTAGGATTTGTGCATAGCGACACCCCGTCTTTGTGAAAAATCAAATGTTCCTCACACGAGAGGGCCTGAAGCTCTGAAATTTTTTTGAGCAGAAGTAATTGCAACTAAAAACAGCACTTTGAGAGAAAGTTCAAATCGCAAGTCACAACTGGCTCAAAAAGAAATGGTCAACTTCTCTAAAGTAAAAAAAGATCCAAGCCAGGATAGGGGAACGGATTGGGGGTTTCAAGTGCAGGATGCCTCTGAGGAAAGTATGGGAGACATACAGCTGAGCAATCGTACGGTCACCCATGGGCTCATGAAAGGCCAAAACAGTCAAAAGGTGGACCTTGAGGGGAAAAATACTGGAGGCCTCAGGTCAGTCAAAGAAACCAAGTAGTCCAGGACATGCTTCACAGGACAGGTAAAAGGATCTAAGGACCATCTGGCAGCCCAGATAGTAAACCGCTTCCACTTCATGGCATATTTGCACAGGTGGAAGGCTTCCGGGTGGCCACCAGGGTGCCCACCACCCTGTTAGGGACCCCAAACCTGGCAAGGGCTATGTTCTCAGGAGCCAGGCATGCAGACGAAGGGACTAAAGGTTGGGATGGACCAGGGTCCCCTAATCCTGGGTCAGCAGATTCCTGCAAAGGGACAGAGGGACCAGAGGTTCCTCTGCCAGCTGCTGAAGCTGAGGGAACCATATCTGGCGAGGCGAGAATGGAACTAATACTCTGACCAGCTGCCCCACAACAGGGTGTGCAATCAAACAATACAACATTCAAATCTCAAAACAGACCAGCACTACCCACCACTGAAGAGGCTACTGCAAAACTGATAAGTTAGTTGGGCCCTGCCCTCCCAGCCTGTGCCAACAGCATGTATGAGGTGTGTGTATTTTGCACCTTTTGTGTTTAGAGCTGTATTAAACTGCAAATATTTAGACATTTATCTGGTCTCTTACCTTTTTTAGTGTGGCTAGGGCTGGCCTGTTTTGAACGTTGGAGGAAAGAATGGAGCCACTTAAATCATGCTGGTCCCTTCCATTTGCAGCTTGATCAGCATCCTCTGTATTATGGGAAACAGAGGGAATGTGTACAGAAACCACCCGCTCCAAGAGAATGACAATGAGTCTCGCCAGAAACCTCCAGGCCTCGGATCTAGCAAGCAGATTTTTGGCATCTTTTCATTGAGTGGGGATGCAAAAACGTCCAATTCTGGATGATCCCATCTGTCGAACAGATCTGCTACAGATGGGAAGCAGCTCCCATTTGTGCACACTGGACAGTCCTGCCAAGACGGTCTGCCAGGGTGTTTAGAACACCTGGTATGTGTACCACAGAGAGTCAAATTGTGCTCTAGAACCCAATACCACATTTTCATAGCCTCCATACAAAGGGGGTATAAGCTAGTCCCACCCTGCTTGTTTATGTAGTACACACTCGCATGGTCTGACTGCACCAGCAGTTGTCCTGGAACAAGGTTCTCCTGAAATGTTTGCATGTCATAGCACCACCCTTATCTTCAGGAACTTGATATGCAGGGTGGTTTCCTACTGGGACCAGGAACCCTGGGTTTGAAAGGGACCCAGGTGTGCTCCGCAGCCCATACACAAGGCATCCATTGTTAATATCCAAGATCTGATGTGGTGAGGAGATCCAGAAGGGAACCACATGAAGTTTCAAAGGGTCCAGGCATCACTGTTGTACCTTGCGTACTGGGGAGTAGATGACCACTTTTTGGTCCAACATGTCCATGCGCTGGTCTCACTGTACTCAGAGTCCACTGAAAGATGCTCATGTGAAGCCTGGCCAGTGGAACTGTGGGAATGGCTGCTGCCTTTAGACAAAACCCAAGATGCAGCCTAGCAGGAATGTACAAACTAAGACTTCCTGAGCTTGGGCCATAAGGCCTTCTGCCCTTTTTTGGGGTAGGAAGTCCTTCCTCTGTTCGGAATCCAGAACCACCCCTAAATACTGCAGTCTTTGGGACGGTACTAGAACTGACTTGGGCAGGTTGACAGTAACACCCAGAGAATGGAAGAGCTGGAGTGTGTGTTCCAGAGTCAGCAAAAGCCATCCCCTGGACAGGGACTCGAGAAGCCAATCGTCCAGCTAAGAGAAGACATACAATCCCCCTTCTACGAGAGCTGCAGCAACCACTAAGTACTTGGCAGACGCACGGCGCAGGAGGATAAGCCAAAGGGCAGCACTCTGAATTGATCATGTTCACCCTGAAAGGCAAAAAATGAAGAAATCTCTTGTAAGGAGGAAAGACCAACATGTGCAGGTAAGCATACTACATGTCCAGTGAACAGAGTCAGTCCCCAGTTTTGAGGAGGGGCATGAGGCCTGGCAAGGTTGCCATTTAGAACTTTTTGTACTGACAAAAATAGAGTTCCTTTAGATCTGAAATAGGCCTCAGATCTCGTGTCTTTTTCGGGACCAGAAGAAAAAAAAACGTAATACCCACGATTTCTGTTGCTTTGGCATGAATTCGATTGCCTGCGTGCACATTAGAGACTGTACTTCCTCCCGGAGAACAGACAAGTGAGCCAGGGGATAGTTGGAGGGTGGTGGAGAGACACCTAGAGGCTGCTGGATAAGCTCCAGGGTGTGATCCTTTCTCTATGATCTGTAGAATCCGTGCATCTGAAGTTATGGTTCTCCATGGATTCAGATTGAGGGAGAACAGACCTCAATCAATCTTTATCCAGGCGAAACACCGTTGAGACAGCTCATTTACAAGGTGGACCTGGGTCAGGTACAGTTATATAACACACAAGTTAGATGAACAATTAACACAAGGCACAATAAGTACAATCTTGCAAATAGGTTATAGTCTGTACATCATACATAAAAACAGGCAGATACACAAGTCATTTTGTACATAACTGTCACCCAGTAAACACATCCAGATAGTAGAAATCATGAGGTAGCTGGATACTAGAAGAGGAAGAGCTCCAGAAAGGTTAAGCTAGTGAAGGCAGTTGCATGGTTCTTTAAAGGCCTTAGCAAAGAGGGTTTTGAAGAAGGGTACTTTCACTGAGAGAACAATTTTTACATTTTTTACATATTGTTCCAAAGGACAGGGAGAAAGTGACTTATGACCACTTTGCCAAAGTGTGTATTTACCTTAGGAATAGCAAGAGAGGAATACAAAAGATTTCTTAGAAGGTAACTCCCTGATTGACAGAGCATTAACAAATAAGCTCCCTAAATACATCTGTCTACCTCTAAGTATCCATAGGATAGCATTTTTATGCCTTCTATAACCAAGCAAGTTCCAGCCAAGCATAGAGTAAAGGGTGCAGTGATTGGTGTATGGTGCGTTTGTGATAAATCTAATTGCCCAATGATAGAGGGCGTCAAGTTTCCTTAAGGCTGCACTTGTCCCATGCCCATACAGGATATTGGCATAGTCTAGGAGTGGTAAGAATGTAGTTTGTACTAGACAGATTTTTGCCTCCCGAGTTAGTAGGTGCTTTATGCGAAAGAAGATACCAAGTCTTTGTCTTAGTCTTTTGGTTAGGTTTTCAATGTGAATTAAGAAGGATAGCATATTGTCAACCCAACCCCCCCCTCCACCCAGTACTTGAAGTTTGATACAAACTAGGGATCCACCAAGCAGCGACTGTATAACAGGGATGGTAAAGGGACCCTTTATTGCATTTATACATGAACTTGGAGCAAAAAGCATAGCCTTGATTGTTTTAGCATTTAAAAGCAACTTCAGGATGTAGTAGGTTTTCCTGCAAACGGTTAAACTCAAGTTGGAGGTCTTTGCAAGCCTGGTCCGGAGAAGACTTGTCTAACCACATCATCTGCAAATAGTTGTATACTAGCATCTGAGATTCTGTCATTTAGGTTATTGATAGACAGCAAACAGCAAAGGTCCTAGGATGGAACCTTGGGGCACTCCTCTTTGCACAGTTTTCAGTGCAGAAAGATTACCATCCGCTTTGACTTGTTGGTGGCGTCCAGTGAGATAGCTAGTAAACCACCTGATTGACAGTAGGTCTGCTCCAACAATACACAGAGTGGTAATAAGGTGGTCATGGTCTACTGTATCAAAAGCTTTGCTCAGATCAAGGAATAAGCTGCATATATATATATATATATATATATATATATATATATATATTATTATATATCTAAAGGCTGTTTGTTGCGCCTTTGGGGATTGATGTCATGGAGATTGGGCGGTCGAGCCATGGGAGGTAGTTTTGTTGGGTGTTTAATCGCTATTCGATTCATCAATGAACTTTATGCTCGGTGGTCCATTGGAGTTGTTTGAGTTGTGGAAATCGGAGGAACGGTGAGGTGGAGTGGCGGTTTCCATACGGGATGGGATACAGCCGGACTGTGCGTGGAGGATGTGGCCGGGTGCCTGTGAGAGAGGACTGGCTTGAGGAAGTGGAAGCCCTGAGAGGGGTGCGCTTGTGTGCAGCAAGGATTTCCAGTGTTGGAAAAGGAAAGGTTGGCTCCTGGTCCGGACGGAGGGACGGTGATCACCGACACTGGAGGGTGTTGGTGCGAACCTAGTTCCTTAGGGGAGTAGGGGACCACCGAAGGGTGATCCTGCTTGCCCCACTGCGGAAGGATCGGGTTGAGCCTAACCCAAGGTGAAATTGATATGCTGCCTGCCTGCCCGCCATCCGCCATCGTGAAGGATTCCTAAGAAGAAACCACAACAGAGGAAGAAAGTGGGACTCCCTGGACCATTTGTTTGGTAAGTACACTGAATTTTGTTTTGGGCCAGCGTTTGTAATTATCTTTTAGAAAGACCAGAACTGGGTTCGATGGGGTTGTTGCCACCTTGTGAGAGGAGGCTGGCATATTAAAAATGTCACAGTCTAAAGTGGTGAGAGCACACGGCTGTGGTCAACAAAAGACCTGGGAACTCTTTCTTGAACTTTCAAAAAGAAACTGTGTTGTTGACTATTGGATAAACATTAAAGCTATTCAATAATACTTTTTAGTAGTTTTAGGTGGGGTGCTCCTCTTCCTGCAGTGGTGAGAGTACTGTGGGGGTAGAACTAGAATCATAATAGATAATTTTATAGTACTAGAATTTGAATAGACGATTTTACAGCATTAGAATTTGTTAGATCTTATTTTATTGTGAGTGTTTTATTGTAGTGCAGAGATGTGCTGGAGTGATTGTAAGGCGGTCGGGCATTATTCCCCCTATGCTTAGGGGACCTCCGCCCTTTCTCCTGTCCCCATTGCCAGCTGAAGTTTATAGGAGGTGTAGGGCTTTGGGGATTGTGAGAAGGAGACGGAGGTCCCATGCTGGAGGGGAATGGAAAGGAGGGCGGATTGGGATTGTAGGGTCAAGGAGACTCTGGGGCGAAACTGGCACGGGAGAGAGGGCCTTCCTGTCTTGTGCCCATACCCAAGGGCTCCTGGATTGGACCAGCAGGTACGGTCACTATCGGAGGTTTGTCCTACTCGAGTGTTATGCAATGCCAGGTCTATTAAAAACAAGACAGCTATTATAGCTGAACTTGTTGAGTCATCTGACCTGGCATGCATCACCGAGACTCGGCTGATGAAAATGCTGGCCTGTATTAGCCGCTGCAATTCGGCTGGGTACTCTGTGATACACCGACCGAGGCAGGATCGTAGGAGCGGGGGTGTTGCCATGTGTTTTAAGTCAGAACTGGGTCTGGTGGAGGTGCCAGCGGGAGTCACCAGATCCTTTGAGTACACTGTGGGCGAGGGTGTGGGGTGCAGGATACTTCTCTTATACCGTCCACCAGGTGTCAAGAATGTTTTTCTGCAGGAAATCGCAGACTTCATTGTCGACCTAACAATGGGGTCCCCCAGATGGTTGGTACTGGGGGACTTCAATGCTTGGGTCGACGATGAACTCTCTCGGTTTGGTCAAGATTTCCTCCAGTTGATATCACTGGGCCTCACACAGGTTGTTTCCTCCTCGACCCATGTGGGTGGACACTCATTGGACCTGGTGTTCCTTCTGGGGATGGGGATATCTGACTTGGTGGTGGAACCGGTTGGATGGTCAGACCATCACTCCATTAGATTCAGTTTTGAGGCCATCCCTGTTAGGTCTGCCCCTACGGAGATGGTTCAATACCGCCCTTTGAGGGGTGTATCCCCAGAGGACCTGATGGCAGTGTTGGACCTATCGAGCCTACCGATAGATTGCATGGATCCAGGTGTTCTGCTACATGCCTATAATGAGGCAGTAACAGGGGCCCTGGATTCTATTGCACCATTTCGTGTTCGTCCTTACTCCTCGCCCCAGGTCTCCCTGGTTTGATGAGACCATGAGGGAATTGAGGAGAGTTGGGCGAAGGCTGGAGAGACGTTAGCGAAAGTCGGTTGTGATGATGACAAGCTTAGTTTGATGGACCATTATTGGTCTATCAATCCACAATCTCGTCAAGAAGGCAGAATTCCTGTCCAGAGAGATAGCGGCTGCACAGAATAGACCGGCTCAGCTCTTTCGGACTGTGGACAGACTGTGCAATCAGTCTGTCTTCAGCCCAGAAGAGCCTTATCTCAAGAATGGTGTGAGAAGCTCGCTCTCTTCTTTGCAGATAAGGTTGCCAAAATCAGATCGGACATTCGCTCTTCCCCTCCTAATGGGAGCAGCGGTGGTCGTCAGGAGATGTCAAACACCCAGTTGGAATGGTCTGACTTCAGCCTTCCCATAATCAAGGATGTTGTGATGATCATTCGAGCACTCGACCGACCTGCTGTAATTTGGACCCTGGTCCACGCCTCTTAGTGGGTTGCATGGATAAGATTGGCCTAGTCCTAGCTCTGATTGTATGGAAGTCTTTGGAGAGGGGGAATTTTCCAGATCCCCTCAAAGAGGCTATAATTAAGCCCCTTTTAAAGAAACCCTCCTTAGACCCATACTGTCTAGCAAATTACAGGCCAGTCTCCAACTTACCCTTTGTGGGTAAAGTTATTGAGAAAGTGGTCGCAGTGCAGTTGGAGGATCATCTGACCAACAATAATATCTACGATTCGCTCCAGTCTGGATTTAGGAAAAGGCATAGTACCGAGACAGCGCTTGTACGGGTACTAAATGACCTCCTAATGGCAAGAGATCGTAGGACCCGATCCATCTTGGTACTACTTGATCTCTCGGCAGCGTTTGACATCGTTGACCATGGTGTGTTATTGGAGCGCCTGCGGTTAGTCTGTGGACTGTCTGGTACGGTCCTCAGATGGTTTCAATCTTACCTTGAGGGTAGGACTCAGAGTGGTGTCGGGAATTTTTTCCTCAACATCATTCTCCCTGCCCTGTAAGTGCCACGGGGCTCCATTTAGCACCCATGTTGTTTTCGGTGTATATGCTACCATTGGGAAGCGTTATTAGGCGTGCGGTCTGGGTTTTCACTGCTATGCTGATGATACCCTACTGTATATGTCTTTTGTGCCCGGTAAGGACGCTGCCTTGTCGGTATTTAATAACTGCCTTGAAGAAATCCAAGAATGGATGAATGGTAGTTGGCTGAGGTTAAATCCGGAGAAAACTGAGGCGTTGGTTGTGGATTTAGGTCGCTGTGAGGCAGGTCTGCCAGAGGGATCACCCTCAGGCCTATGGCTTGGAGGTGTCCAGCTGACTACCTCAGACCGGGTGCGAAATCTTGGCATAGTACTTGATGACCGTTTGACACTTAAATCCCAGGTGTCAGCGGTTGTGAAGACTTCCTTTTTTCATCTGAGGAATATTGCCAGGGTGAAGCACTTGGTTCCTCCAGAGGACCTTCCAACATTAATCCACACCTTTGTTACCTCCCGCTTGACTACTGTAACTCCCTATACCTAGGGCTATCGGGGTTGAACTCGCCGTCTGCAGCTGGTGCAGAATCGGCAGCCAGGCTGTTGACTGGAGTCTCTAGATCCAGTCACATAACGCCTGTGCTCCACGGACTGCACTGGCTGCCAGTGTTTGGCGAATCACCTTCAAGAGTCGGTTTGCTGACTATAAAGCCCTACATGATTTGGGACCTGCCTACCTGAAGAGCTCCTGTGCCCCTATAGTCCCTCTAGCCCCCTCCGATCCACTGGCGAGGGACTGCTAGAATTCCCAGAGTACGTTTGAAAACATCTGGTGCTAGATCATTTAGTTTTATGGCACCTACCCTGCGGAATTCTCTACCTCGTCAGGTGCGAGACTGCCCGACCGTCCTTAGTTTTAAAAGGGAGTTGAAGACCCACCTTTTTAATATAGCTTTTAAGGATTTCTGCTGATTTGATTTACTATATTTATTGTCATATTTATCTGTACAGGCGCTTTGATTTAAGAAAAGCGCCTTTTAAAAATAAAGTTGAAATTGAAATTGAAATTAAAGCCATCTGCCAATCATTTGCGACTTTGGCAAGTGCAGAGATTGTGCTTTGATGTGGCCTATAACCAGGTTGGACCACGTTAAGTAGCTTGTGCATTTCAAGGTGTTGCCCGAGCTGTGAATTCACCACTTTCTCCAGTACTTTTGGACGAAATAGGGCGATAATTAAGTCACTAATGTCAGACTTCAAGAGTGGAATCATTTGCGCGGTCTTCCATACTGTTGGGATGGAACCCTGCATAAGGGACAAGTTAGAGAGATGAGCTATCGGAGCGGCTAGAGCACATCATCCTAACTTTAGGTAATATGGCTTTATTTGGTCTGCACCAGCACTTTTTCTAGTGGCTAGAACCTAGAGAAAATAATCTACTGGCTTTAAAGTGAGGAGCTGGAAGGTGAAGGTTGCCTCTTGTGTTAATAGACTGTAGTTAAGCCAATCCGGTTTTGGAACACCTAGCTGAGATCGGACTGAGCTGGCCAGTGAGGCATCAAAAGCTAGTCCTGCTGTAGCAAAATGGTTGTTTAGAAGTTCGAGAATAGATTGGCTGTCGGTGGTGCAAGCACCATCCATAGTGATTTTTTGGGGAAGAGTGAGGAGAGTAATCTTTGATGTCCTTTAGAGATTTCCAAAATTTCTCGGTGTCCGAAGCATCATCAATTTCTGCTTGGAAGTACTTTGCTTTCTCAGCGCTGGTAAGCTTAGTGCACAGATTCCTAGCTGCTCTGAAGGCTGATCAAACAGCTTGAAGTTTACATACTAACATGCCAGCAGAATAGGCCTAACGGTCTCTCGAGTCTGCTCAATTTTCAGCACCCGTACAGAGGGCCGATTTTGGTGTCCCCCTAGGGTTATACCATCCCCAGTCGTTCCACCTGTATTGGGCCTGGTCAGATTTACCCTCCCCCTTTATCTGTTCCATCCCTTCTTAAACCCGTCCACAGTCTCCACCTCTACCAGCTCCCTGGGTAGTGCATTCCATGGGTCCACCACCCTTTCAGTGAAATAACATCTCCTCTCCCCTCTGAGCCTGCCCCCTTCCAACTTACACATGTGCCCTCTTGTTGCCCCACCCTCCTTCCTTTGGAGCACCCTGACTGGGCCTCCTTTATTGATCCCTTTCATGTTCTTAAAGACCTGCATCATGCCACCCCCCCCCCCATGGTGTATGTTGAGCTCCTTGAGCCTCTCCTCATAGGACCTCTCCCCCAGGCCCCAGACCATTTTGGTTGCCCTCCTCTGGAATCTCTTGGGAGTGTTATGTCCCTCTTTAAATGTGGTCTCCAAAAACTGTACACTATACTCCAGGTGTGGCCTAACCAAGCAGTTTTACAGTGGAAGGATCACTTCCTCCTTTCTGGAGGTAATCCCTCTGGCAATGCATTCCAGCATCCTATTTGCCCTTGCGGCTGCCCTCCTACAGATTTTAGTTGTTCATTTTGATATCTACCACTACCCTCAGGTCCCTCTCCCCCCATGACCTGAATCATGTCTCCTCCCAGGGTATACCCCTAGTCTGGATTTCTTACTTCCAGGTGCAGAACCTTGCACTCCCTGCATTGAATTTTAGTTTCCATTTTTCCGGCCACCTTTCCAGAGCCTCCAGGTCCTCCTGGAAGGCCACCCTTCCCTCCTCCCCGTCCACCACTGCACCCAGTTTTGAGTCATCTGCAAAGATACTCATCTCACTCCTGATCCCCCTCCTGATGTCCAAGATATAGGCGTTCAACAGGAGTGGCTCCAGCACTGACCCCTGGGAAACCCCACTAGTAACCCACCTTAGGGATACAAACATAGAAACAGACTGACTGCAGATAAGGACCACTTGGCCCACCCAGTCTGCCCATTTCACTACCTATTGGATAAGCTGCAGATTCTAGTTAACCAACAGCCTACTTCCTGCAAGCCCCTACTATAACTGCCTTATGTCTGTCCCATGCATGTTTGAATTCCCCCACTGTTTCAGACCCCACAACCTCTCCAGGAAGGCGGTTCCATGCGTCCACCTCTCTCCATGAAAATAATTTCCTCACATTACCCTAAGCCGCCCCCTCTAACTTTAAATTGTGCCTTTGTTCTTACACATCTTTCTGAAAGATGCTACCCTCCTGGACTTTGTTGATTCCCTTGAGGTACTTAAGTTTCTATTATGCCCCCGTCCCTCCTTTCATCAAGGGTATACATATTAGCTCTCAATCTCTCTTCATATAGTTTCTGATGTAGACCCTGCACCATTTTAGTTGCCCTCCTCTGGATTGCCTCCTTCCTGTCTATGTCCTTGCATAAATGAGGTCTCCAAAACTGCACGCAGCACTTCAGATGGGGTCTCACCAACCGTCTGTACAGAAGGATAACCACCTCCCTTTTTCTACTTGTGATGACCCTCCCTATGCATCCCAGTATCCCCCTGGCTCTCCTTACTGACTTCTCACATTGCTTACCCACCTTTAGGTCATCTGATGACTACACCCAGATCCCTTTCCATTATTATTGTTAGTACCTCCTCTGCTATTGTGTACTCTTCTCCTGGATTTTTATTTCCTAGGTGCATTACTTTGCACTGAATCCAAGTTGCCATGTGTCTGACCATTCCTCCAACCTTGCCAAGTCCCTTCTCATCCTTTCTACCCCCCCTTGTGTATCAACTCTGTTACAGATCTGTGTGTCATCTGCAAAGAGGCATACCTTTCCTTCCAGACCCTCTGCATTGTCACTTAAAGACGTCAAAGAGGATTGGACCCAGTACTGAGCCATGAGGTACTCCACTAGTAACCCCCCTTTTTTCAGAATGTGTTTCATTCACTATTACCTTCTGTGTCCTGTTGTGCAGCCAGTTTGCTACCCAGGCTACCACCCTGGGACCCACTCCCAGGCTGGCTAACTTGATTATTAATCTTTTGTGCGGGACTGTCAAATGCCTTGCTAAAGTCTAGGTAGGCCATATCCACAGCCCCTCCCTGGTCTATTACTTTGGTCACCCAGTCAAAGAAATCGATTAGATTCATCTGACATGACCTTCCTGCTGTGAATTCATGCTGCTTTGGGTCCTGTGCCCCGCTGGCCTCTAGGTACTGAACAATTCTTTCTTTCAGAAGTGATTCCATCATTTTCCCCACCACTGAGGTCAAACAAACAGGTCTGTACTTTCCCCGCTTCTGCCTTGCTCCCATTTTTGTGAAGGGGAATCACATCTCTCCTCCTCTAGTCCTCAGGTACCACCCCATCTTCCCATGATTTGTTAAAAAGTGTGGTTAGTGGTGTCACTAGGTCCTCCCTTTTAGGATTCTAGGGTGAATCCCATCAGGCCCTGTTGCTTTGTCCACCTTGAGTTTCAGGAGTTCTTTCACGACTCTTCTGTAAATGGGCTGGCATCAACCCCACTACCCAGAGTGCTTCTACTGATTGGTTTAGGTAACTCCTCCTCTTCTTTTGTGAATACTGAGCAAAAGTATTCATTCAGTATCTCTGCCTTTTCACTGTCTCCCTCTGCCCACCTCCCCTCTCCTTTATTAATCTTCACTATCCCTCCCTTAACCTTTCTATGCTCCCCAATGTACCTATAAAAAGGTTTTATCCCCCTTCTTAACTGAAGGGGCTCTCTTTTCCTCGGTTTGGGCCTTTGCTTTTCTGACTGCCTTCCCCACTTCTTTCCGCTTTAATTGATACAGTTCCCTGTCGTGCTCCCTCTGCAATTCCTAATACTTTTTGAATGCAGCCTTTTTCTCCTGAACATTCCCCAACACCTCTTTTGAGAACCATAGTGGTTTTTTATTCCGCTTTGTTTTCTTTGTTTCACACAAAGGCTTGTTGCCTCCACAATGGCAGTTTTGATTTTTCTCCATTGTTCTTCCACCCCTCCTTTCTAGCCATTTGCTAATGCATTCCTCAGGTATTCACCCATTATGCCAAAGTCAGCCCTTCTAAAGTCCAGTATATTCTTGTCTTTGTATGGCTTGTCTCCATGGTTGTGTTTACTGTGAAGCACACTGCAGTGGTCGCTTGTTCCCAGATGTCCACTGACTTCTAAATTTGTGATCCTCTGTCCATTTGAGAGTACCAGGTCTAATATTGCTCCCTCCCAAGTGGGTTCCACCACTTGCTGTATAAGGCATGCCCCCTGTAGGCTAACCTTCCAACCACCACCTTCTCAGTACGCTCAGAGAGCCAATTTCCTATCCATCTTAACAACTGTCTCCCTAACCGCATTTCCTTCAGCTTAGCCAGCAGGCCACTGTGGGGTACCGAATCAAACGCCTTGCTAAAGTCCAGAAAGAGGACGTCCACTGGCCTACGCTGGTCCAGGGCCCTCGTCACCCAGTCTTAGAACTCAAGATTTGTTTGGCACGATCTTCCCATGACAAAGCCATGCTGCCTATCGTCCAAGTACCCAGTTTGCTCCAGTAACCCCTCCCAACCTTTCCTTGACAATACCCTCCATCACCTTGCTGACCACCGACGTCAAGCTAACGGGCCTGTAATTTCCCACCTCCTCTCTTTATCCCCCCCTTGTGGATCAGCACGACATGGGCCACCCTCCAGTCTTGGGGCACCCAACCAGTCCTGAGAGATGTTGAAAAGCTCTGTTGAGGGACTGCCAGGACATCCACCAGTTCCCTCAGCACCCTGGGATGCATCATCTGGCCCAGGTGATTTCTCAGTCTGAAGGGACCTGAGGGCTTCCCTTACTCAGATTTTAGCCTCCACATCCTCCCCCTTGTCATCCTGCACTGCTGGGCCCCCACCTGTCTGTGGTGGCCACTCCATTTCCCCAGATCCATCAGGACTTCGGTCTCTACTGGTCCCACCCCTTGCTCCGGTTTGCCCTTGCTCCCCTCACAAGACCTAGCCCCTCCACCCCACCCCAGTAAAAACTGAGGTGAAGTACTCATTTAGGGTTTCTGCCTGTTCCCCACCTCCTGTGCCCAATCATCCCTATCCTTATCTTGCTGATCTGCCCTTACTTCCCTCCCCCCATGTATCTAAGAACCCTTGTCCCCACGGATCCCACTGGCCAAAGACTGCTGCTTTTTTGCCTTAGCTGCTCTCACCACCATGGTGACTCTCTTGGCTGTCAGCTCATATTCCTCCTGATCTTTCACTCCTTGAGCACCTGAAGCACCTATAGGCCGCCTTCTTTTCCCTCACCACCTCCTGTACCTGCCGGGTCCATCAGCAGGGTTTTCTGGCCTTACCGAACTTGCGCCTTTCCCTTGCGCAGGATCTGGTAACCTCCTGTATTCCCCTCCTAATGATCCCCCACCTGCTGTCAGCATCCATATCTGGCCTTATCCTGTCCAGATGATCTTTAAGGATCCTTCTCAGCTCCCTGAAGTCTGCACCCCTAAAAAAATGGTGAGTACTGTCCTTGTTAGACTTTCCTCCCCCCCAGGTCCAGGAAGAACCAGACTGTGGCGTGATCACTCCCAGCCAACGGGTCTCTTGCCTCTAGGCTCCTAATCTGATCACAGTCCACCAGGACCACGTCCAGTGTCCAGGACTCCCTAGTTGGCTCACCCACTTGTTGTGTCAAACGCATCCTGGAAGACATCAAGCAGCCTCTGCTCTCTGGCCACTGGTAAAGGCACAGTCCCCCAGTCTGTTCCGGACATGTTGAGGTGCCCCATTACCACTACCCTTCCCCAATCTAGTGTCCAAGATTTGCCACCAAACTTTCTTCCAGGACCTCAGCCAGTGCTGGTAGTCTGTAAACCACTCTGACCTTTACTCTTACCCTCTGCGTCAGCAAGGTGACCCAAATAGCCTCCATGTTCCCCTCTGCCTCCTCTACCCCTCCAATACCCACGCCATTTCTAACAGTGCTACACCACCACCCCCTCCCCTTCCCCTATCTTCTGAACATAGTGTAACCCTCCAGATTTAGGTCCCACTCGTGCCCTCGAGTGGCCCAGGTCTCAGTGACTGCTGCCACATCTACCTCCTCCTCAACTACCATCGCCTGGAGCTCAGGCATTTCATTTCTTAAGCTCCTGGCATTTATCAGGACCACTCTCCACCCCCTTTTCCCTCCTCTCCCTTCTCCCCCCTTGAGCTCCCATTTCTCAGCTCCTGCACCCTACCTGGTGACCCATTTCCATATCTCCCTAGCCTTCGAGAGGAGTGGAGACCTTGTCACACATTCACCATACCTGCTGGCACTGCCCCTTTTTTGATCCCTCCTCCTTCACAAGTTTAAACCCCACCTTTTGCTGATGAACGCAGCTAGTTTGAGCTTAAGGATTTCCTTCCCCTCCAAATTAAGGTGGAGCTTGTCCCTAGCGTACAGCCCCTTGTCCTCCCATGTCACCCCCCCCAGTCCCCCAACAGGCCATACCCCAATTCCCCACACCACTCCCTAAGCTCACACTCTACTCTCAGGAGAGTGCACCAGCCCTGGCAACACAATCCCAGCTCACCTCACTTTAAACAAACTAAATTATCTGAAACAGCAGTTACAGCCCCTAGAAAAACTTCCAGAAGCGTAGCCAGCTCCTCCCCCACTGCAAACTGAGTTTTCCTTGCTTTTTTCCATAAAGAGTCCAAATCCACCAGTAAACCATGGGCATGTCTTCCTTTTGGTTCTGATTTTTTACTAGAAGGAGCGTGTTTATCTAGGGCTCTGTGCACTATTTTGTGAAATTCCTCATAGGCAGTATCCACGGTTTGGGTCAGATGAAAGTCCTGCCAGACAGTATGCTGGAGGTCTGAGCAGAAGGCTATCGAATCAAGTCCTCCGGCATCTCTTGTAGATATACTTGGATGACACTGCCTTGGGAATAGATCTCACACAGGCTACTGCACAATCACTGACGTCGTTAAAGAATGCATTTGCATGAGTAAATAGGTAAGGTTTATTGACTAATATATCAAGCAAAGTACTTTTCTCCAGGTTTGACGTTTGGCCTTGTAGTTTGTTATGATTTGTGTAAAACCAAAGGTGTCACACAACTCTTAGAGGTTTAGATGCTGCGGAAAGCCAGTCCGGATTCAGATCACCCATTAGTACGACTTCGGTGGACAATACATCCGACATCTTAGGTGGTTCAGTAATTTTAAGCCTGCAGCAGGGGTCCTGTAACAACCAATAATGTGCACAGTGATTGCATTAGTGAGCTGTACTTCTAATATGAGACATTCAAATTCCTTGGGCAGAGTAGTTGAGTTCGCTACGGCGGTGGCATATTTTCCTAGATGTATATTGCTACACCCCCACCTCTCGAGGGTCTGTCCATTCTAAACATATACGAAGAAATGGTAATTTCATTATCCCATGTCACAAACTTGTCTTAAGCCTAAGTGACCACCAGCACATCAGGGCAGGTGTGATTAATCCACGTTTGGATTGACTCAAATTTCCAAAGAAAACTACAGGCATTGATATGGATCAGGCCCATTCCATTCAGCTGGCCAATTTGGGATGGGGTTGGAATTGGAAGAATGGGTCCAGGGTTGAGGTCAACATTACCTGCACAAATGAGCAGTAATGAAAGAAGTTTTTTGATGGCTTACAAGAGTAGCCTTGTTAAATGACTTACCTCTTTTGCAACATCCTGGTTCCATAGGAGGAAAGCATGACGTTCTGGCTAAACGTGGGTTGGCAGAAAGATACAGGAGCACCTGTGCAGAGAGCGGGTATAAAAGGGTAAAAGACACCAGCCATTGATTTTTGACCCTCAAGTGTGGTAACATCCCAGTGCTATTCGGGACATTTAATTTATCGTCCTGTATAGCAGGGTACTTTCTGGGATTTGGCAGGACCACAGGGCATGGAATTTAATGCAAGCCTATATTTGTAGGTATGTCAGTACAGTAGCTCTGTTAGAAGAATTCAAAGAAGCCTGTTGAGCATGAGGTTAGGGACACTGCCACCTTGGCCTTGACACTAGTAGGGCAGACTAGGAGCTGGAGGGAGCAGAAGCCAAGTGGGGCTAGGAGGCCCAATAGAGTAAAGATTTGGGATACCATGTTTGGTGCTATATGCTACCAGATCCAAGAAAGAAAGAAAAATATAAACAGTATTAACACGTAGCCCTGTGGGGGTACTGGAACCTGAAGAGGAATTACTCTAAAAAGGGCGACACCGTTCGTAACAGGGGGCAACAAAGCTTAGCAGCAATACAAGAACAGGAGGGAATAGAAGACTAAACCTGACAAATTTTCCACTTGATGTAAAGAGCTCACTAGAGCGCAGTGCATCTGTATAGAAAATCCTTACCAGAGGATTTTACAAATTCATAATAGCACTCAGTAGTGCAGTTAAAGATTCATCAAAAGAAGAGTTTAGCAAGGCACCGAGACCTAGTTGACTACCTTAAAGGAGCTTAACCTCATTATAACCCGAGAGATAAGGTTGGTGATTAGACAAGCAACTAGAACACAAGTTGTAATGTTACACAGGATATAAGCCAATGGTGAGAGGCACAGGTGGAGCCAATGTCTATTTAATAGAGGCCAGGGTCGGGGAAGGCGGTGTGGGACAAATACAGTACAGCCAAGTAGAAATGGCTAGGGTAAGATACTGGTGCTCGGAGCAGTAGAAACAAGCAGCTGAGAAGCCACAACAATCAGCAGAGTCCAGGGAAAGTGACCAGCCAATCATGGGCTCACAGGAACACGGCGCCAATTTTCAGACAACGCCCATGTAGTGGGCATGCCTGTGTGTGCAGTCCAGGGTGTAGAGCCTGCCAGTCTGCTGTTCTGAAGGGGGTCCGGCGCTTTTTGGCGCCCAAGATTAGGTGACCTGCTGGGAATGAGAGAAAGGGGGATTAAATCGGGGAGGGGCAAACAGAAACAGACAGTCACAGCGGGGGCGCGGATTTGTTAGGAAGAAATCATTCCAAGTGAAGAAATTACTGTAAGAGTGGAAGGTGAAGAAAAATCTGCAGGACAATGGAGTTTGTATAATGCCTCTCAGATTACACAGAGCAAAGACAGGTGTTGGGCTATAGTGAGGCAAAGCAATTTCAGTGGAAAACAAAGCAGTACAGTTTTTATCAAATTCAGTAACAGTCTCAAACAATCAACTCTTAAGAAAGCTGTATACAATTATAGCTAGTAGACAAATTCAGATCTAAATCATACACAGTATGACAAATTTACAATACAAGTAATATAGTACAGCAAAGTAGAAATGGCTAGGGTAAAATACTGGCACTCAGAGCTGTGGAAAAAAGCAGCAGAGAAGCCGCACCAGGCAGCAGACGCCAAGGAAAGCGACCAGCCAATCAGGGGCTCACAGGAACACGGCACAGATTTTCACACAACAGCCTTGTAGTGGGCATACCTGTGTATGCAGACCAGGGTGGAGAGTGCGGGGCGGCAGCTGGATCAGGCCCACTAGTCCGCTGATCTGAAGGGGGGCCGGTGCTTTTCAGCACCCAAAGTTGGGCGAGTGTGTGTGCAGTCCGAGGTGAAGTGCACGGGTGGTGGCTGAATCAGGCCCTCCGATCCGCTGATCGGAAGGGGGGGCCCGGTGCTTTTCGGTGCCCAAGGTCAGGCGACTTGCTGACCTCAGACCACCTCTGGGTCTGAACCAGGGGGAGGTATCCGGCAAAGAGCCAAGCTGAGGTGGAACCAGCTGCAGAGGCTTGCCAGTCATTTCAGCGACACTTGGCTACCACTGCAGCATAGGAGGGGGTGGGCAAGGGAGCCTAGGTTCTAGGTTTAACCTGGGCATTGGGAGCAGATCCTAGCCCATTGGCCTGTCTACAAAAAAAGTAGGCCATCCTCTACCTCATGGCAGAGTGTGGTAGAGAATTGACAGATTTAATGGCTGTGCCCAAGGTCTGCAGATCATTTATGAGGTCCTGAACATCAGGGCCAAACATTTTGGTGCCACTGAAAGGGGCATTAAGCAACTTGCTCTGCACATCAGCCACAAATGCCAAGACCCTAAGCCAGGAGTGTCTAAGAAGGCATATACCAGTGGCAGCTGTTCTGGCCACTGTATTGTCCATATCATACAGGGCCCCAAGGAGGTGTTTAACATCCTCAGCAGTCTGAAAAATACTGAAGCAGTTCCTGCTTCTGGGAGCCATCAGGAAGGGCCTGAGCAGCAGCTTGCCTTTACTTCAGTTGGCATTTTAATTAAATTATGTGTGACAGATAATTTGCAATCCTCAGACCCAAAGTGGAGAAGGTACAAACCGTTTTACCCCCCGAAGTCAATCCTGTGGGATTCCTCGTCTGAGGAAGGGAACCAAGGTGCTTAGGTACCTTAGATCCGTCATGGGCTGCCTTGATGACAGTTTCAGCATGGGTAGCAAAATAAGGAAGGCACCGAGGGGCATTTTAAAAGCTTGTCTGCCCTGTGTGACACAGCTGGCACCATATCTGGCCTGTGCCAGGCTGCTGCAGCGGCATTCTTCAGTGCTGTAAGCATTGAAGGAACGATCTTAGAGGGAGATTCATGAATCTCCAAGAAGTCCACCAGTCTTTCATGGTAACATCCTCTTCCTCAGTCTGGAAACCCATTGTGTCAGACAACTGCTTCATCACACTGAAAAATGTGGCATCCCAGGAAGAGACCTCCGAGTATGTTTAACAGAGTCCTCACTGACCAAGGAGGCAGTGGACTTCTGAGATGAGAATCTTACTTTTCCTCCTCTGCATCATCAGGGAGAAGGGCAGGATGATACTCCTAGACATCCTCTTCTGGGTCTGGCATCAGATTTGCTGGCGGTGGCCCATGGGGAGTCTCCGGTGATCAATGAACAGGCACAGATGAAGCAGTCATCGCCAGCAAGGAGGGCCAATGATGGCACCCAGCTGTTGAACAAGTGCATTTGTGAATTTGGACTAGTACTCATTCAGGTACATAGTGGATGTTGACTTGGGGATTCGATGGCACAGGAGGCAATGACCCTCTGGCTGTGTCCTGAGAGCCCGACAAGCCTGTAGCCCTGGCAGGAGAAGTGGCAGGGCTCGACGGGACTGTCGACACCTGTCAACTGTGCAGGAGCTGATGTGGCCAAGTGCACTCTGTGTCGGGGGTGGGGGATGGCTGTCTGTATGGGTATGGCAGAAGCAGAGACCTGGACAGCTGGCCTCTTCGGAGCAGCTGATAGAGAAAGAGACCGACTGGGAGCAAGATCACTGCCAGGGGTAGTCTTTATGACCCCCCCCCCCGGAGAACATTTCTGGCTATGGAGGCCTGGGAGCCTGAAGATCCAGTGGGAAACTGGGTGACTGGGGCCCCAGAAGACCCTGCTCAGAGTTGGCTACCTGTTCCATTAATATTTGAGAGCCTTCTTGTGTCACCTGGGGGTTGTTTGATTAAACTTCTGGCAGAGCTCACAGTCCGAGACATTGTGATCAGGCCCAAGACAGCAGACACAGAATGTTCGTCTGTAGAGGCAATCTTCTTTCCACAATGGCGGCTATGGAAAAAAGGTGGTTTAACTCTCAACATAAATAAAAAGATACATTTCTAAAGAGATTTCAGTAAGGGTTATAGGAAAAAACAGCCCTAGGCCAAAAAAAAGCATAAACACAGACAAAGATTCCTGAGACTGTGCAAGCAAGTAGACTGCGCAAAAGAACAGAGGAAAGAGCGGGCTGCGTACACCTATATAGAGTTGCTGACGTCAACAGCATGGGCAGCCCCAGTTGTACTGCTGAAAATCATCCATGTGTATTCCCCTTCAACAGCAAAGGTTCCTGTGGCATTACTCAATGACAGATACCCCCAGTATACCCACATGATTTGGTTGTCATCAAAAACTGGGATGTTTGTAGGATTTGAGCAAAACAGGACAGCATAAGTCTGTTCCCCCAGTGCTTTGCTTGCACTAAGGTTTCGTGGGTGCAGAGACTGACAGGTGTGGGGTGTGCCTTTTGGTAGTCAGCTACAATGCTCATGCCATTTTACCTCACCCTACCCTGCAGACACAGACAACTGTCATGGTGTGCTTTGGACCTTATACGTACCCCATTCCGTAAGGAAATGCGCTAAGATGGATGCAGTATAAAACATAGAAACATAGAATTTGACAGCAGATAAGAACCGCTTGGCCCACCCAGTCTGCCCATTTCCCTGCCTAATGGATAAGCTACAGAGCTTTGTTAACCAACAGTCTACTACTCCCTACCCCCACCCCCTAGAACTGCCTTATGACTGCCCCATGCAGTCTTTAAATCCACCACTGTTTTTGACTCCACAACCTACTCCGGAAGGCCATCCCACGCATCCACTACCCTCTGAAAAAAATACATCCTTGTATTACCTCTGAGCCTGACCCCACCCCCCGCCCCCAAATCTTCAAATTGCACCTTGTTCTTGCGCCTCTTTCTGAAAGATGCTACCCTCTTGGACTTTGATCCCCTTGAGGTACTTGAAAGTTTCTATCATGTCCCCCCTCTCCCTCCTTTCCTCAAGGCTATACATATCAAGCTCCTTAAGTCTCTTCATACGTCTTCCGGTGCAGACCCTGCACCATTTTAGTTGCCCTCCTCTGGACTGCCTCAATCCTGTTTATGTCTTGGCAGAGATTGGGTCTCCAGAACTGCACACAGTACTCCAGATGGGGTCTCACCAGCTGTCTGTACAGAGGGATAACTACTTCCTGTTTTCTACTGGTGATGCCTCTCCCTATGCATCCCAGTATCCCCCAGTCCTCCTTACTGCCCTTGCACATTGCTTGTCCACCTTTAGGTCATCTGATACGACTACCCCTAGGTCCCTTTCCATTTTTGCTGTGTCACTCCCCACTGTGTACTCTTCCCCTGGGTTTTTGTTTCCTAGGTGCACTACCTCGCACTTCGTAGCATTAAATCTAAGCTGCCATACATTTGACCATTCCTCCAACCTTGCCAAGTCCCTTCTCATCCTTTCCACCCCACCTTGTGTATCAACTCTGTTGCAGATCTTTGTGTCATCTGCAAAGAGACATTCTTTTCCTTCCAGTCCCTCTGCAATGTTGCTTATAAAGACACTGAAGAGGACCGGTCCCAATACTGAACCCTGCGGTACCCCACTAGTAACCCCCCTTTCTTCAGAGTTGACTCAGTTTACTATTACCTGCTGGTGTCCTGTTCTCTAGCCAATTCTTTACCCAGGCTACCATCCTGGGACTCACTCCCAGGCTGGCTAACTTGTATATTAAATCTTTTGTGGGAACTGTGTCAAATGTCTTGCTAAAGTCTAGGTAGGCCATGTCCACAGCCCCTCCCTGATCTACTACTTTGGTCACCCAGTCAAAGAAATCTGTTAGATTCGTCTGACATGACCTTCCTGCTGTGAATCCATGCTGCTTTGAGTCCTGTGCCCCTCTGGCCTCTAGGTACTAGACAATTCTTTCCTGCAGAAGTGATTCTGGCAGTATAGCCTAGAGGTTAGAGGAATGAAGTGTGAATGAGCTTGTTACATCCAGCAGACCAGACCGGAGTTTGATTCTCACAACCACCACTTGCATACTGTGCGACTCTGAGCAAGTCACTTAATCATCCAGTGCTCCCAGGTCACCCCTAAAGATGGGGCTTGTGCCTAGTGGGCCTTACCTGGTTAGCAAAGACTAAAATAAAAAAATTCCATCATTTTCCCTATCACTGAGGTTAAAATAACAGGTCTGCAGTTTCCTGCTTCTACGTTTGTGAAGTGGAATCACATCTGCCCTCCTCCAGTCCTCCGGTACCACCCCATCCTCCCATGATTTGTTAAAGAGGGCAGTCAGTGGTGTCATTAGTTCTTTTAGTTCTTTTATAATTCTGGGATGAATCCCATCAGGCTCCATTGCTTTGTCCACCTTCAGTTTTAAGAGTTCTTTCAGAACCCTTTCTTCTGTAAATGGGCTAGTATCAACTCCTGTATCCAAAGTGTTTTTATCGTTTGGTTTAGGTACCTCCCCCTCTTCATTTGTGAATACTAAGCAAAAATTAGTTTAGTACCTCTGCCCACCCCCTTCCCTTTATTAAGCCTCACTATCCCTCCTTTGGTCTTCCTTCGCTCCCCGATGTACCTATAAAAAGGTTTTATCCCCCTTCTTAACTGAGTTGGCCATCTTTTCCTCTGTTTGGGCCTTTGCTGTTCTAACTGCCTTCCTAGCTTCATTTTGTTTTAACTGATACAATTCTCTATCCTTCTCTGTCCTGCTCCTGTGATTCCTTGTACTTCCTGAATGCTTTTTTTCCTCTCGAACCTTCCCTGCCACCTCCTTTGAGAACTGTAGTGGTTTCTTACATCATTTTGTTTTATTTGCTTCACACAAAGGCTTGTTGCCTCTGTGATGGCAGTTTTGATTATTCCTCATTGTTCTTCCACCCCTCCTTCCTGCCCATTTGCTAGTGCATTCCTTAGGCACTCACCCATTTTGGCAAAGTCAGCCCTCCTAAAGTCCAGTACTTTTGCCTTTGTATGGCTTGACTCTACTGCTTGTTTATCGTGAACCATACTGTTCGATGGTCGTTAGTTCCCAGATGGCTACCCACTTCTACATCTGTGTTCCTCTCTCCATCTCCATTCGAGAGTACCAGGTCTAAGATTGCTCCCTCGAGTGGGTTCCAATATTAGCTGTCTAAGGCATTTCCCCTGTAGGGCATCTAGAATAACCCCCCCCCCTTAGAAGTGGCTGCTGCAACTGTACTCCAGTTAACATCTGGCATATTCAGATCCCCAATCAACAATATCTCCCCTTTTACAGTCATTCTAAGTATACTTTCTATCATTTCCTTGTCCATTTCCTCCCCGAGAGGAGGGTATGTATACAACCCTTGTGCAGATTGTGGTGCCATTGCCCGTCTCCAAACTGACCCACAGTGCTTCCTCTCCTCCCCGTTTACCCTTTTGTTCTGTTTCTTCGATTCCTTCCCTTATCTAGAGAGCTGCTACTCCTCCTCTTTTACCCTCCCTGTCCCTCCTGTAGATGGTGTATCCTAGTATGTTTACATCCCTGTCATGGTTCTGTGTGCACCATGTTAGTGACTGCCACAATATCCAGATGTTCCTCCTCCATCAAGGCCACTAATTCAGGAAGCTTTTTACCCAGACTAAGGGCATTGGTACTCATTGCTCTCTATTTTTTAATGGCTCTACCTCTTGTAGCAACATCCCCCACCGACCTTTCTACCTTGGTCTTTTCCTTATTCAGTACCCTGTTTTGTAAGGGGAGGCTGGGAATTCCCTGCTGCTCATCAGTGCCTCCCCCCTTGACTAGTTTAAAAGCCTGCCAATGAAGCATTTAAATAGATTGCCCAAAAGACTTGTTCCCTTCCTGGACAGATGCAGACCACCCTACCAGTATAGGCTGGTATCCACCCAGGAAGAACCCTACTCCCCAATGAAGCCAAACCCCCTGTGCTCCATTTTTTCAACCATTCATTGAATCGCATGGTGCGAAGTACCCACTCTTCACCCATAGCACAGATGGGCAGAACCTCTGTGAGGGATACTGTGTGTGCTACTTGTCTTAGGCCCCTCCCCAACTCCACAAAGTCCTTCTGCACTGCTCTCATCTCATGTTGAGCCAAGTCATTTGTCCCTAGGTGGACAATGACATCCAGCTCAGTCTCCTGTGCAGCTGTTCTCGTGATCCCGAGGATGTGCTTCCCGTCCCTCCAAGCCATGGCGCCAGGCAGGCACCTTACTTCAGTTTTCCCTGCTCCCCCCAGTTCTATCCCCCTAATAAGAGTCTCTTCCTTTCCCTGTGGTGTCCTCTGCCTCCTTCCTGTGGGCCTCCTTTGTGACAGTTGACCGCAACCTCCTTAGTCTCATCTGCGGGTGCATCCATAAGGGAACTATGCTCCCACAGAATAGTGTATGGATTGTGGAGTGGTACAACTGACTGGGTGTGCCTCCTGTTCTACCACCCTCACCTTCCTGAGCCCACTGTGGTCCAACTGCGGCGCTTTCTTTGCACTCTGAGGCAGTGGTGGTGGCCCTAGTGCTCCATGGGTGGGAGAAGTTCCCTTACTACTGTTCAGTGTGGCCTGAAGATGGGCAACCTCCTCCCTCAGGGCAGAGAACTGACTGCAAATAGGGCAGCATCTGAGCCTCCAGAAAGACTGCTGCCTGACAGCCAGTACATTGCACTACTCATGTCTGTACAGCTTCCTGTTTATCCACTGCAATTTTTTTTTTTTTTTTTTTAATCTGGTCTTTTTCTCTCTCCTTCCAATTATTGTTTTGCTATATATAAATATACATTATATAATGTGTACACATACAGGAGAATGGGGTGAACTTTAGGGCCGCACACTCCAAGGCACCCCTCGATGCCAGTCACTGGCTGCAGGGTGGAGGTGGGGGTGGAATGGCATAAGCATTACAGCCAGTGATCCAGAGTCACATTCGACGCCTGTCAGTCTCTACAGGGTGGGGTGTTACAGTTGGAAACCCTAACGCCATAGGCATTTGTTGGTATTTTCACTCAATTTTCAACATGGGCTTTTTGTGACCCCCCACCTCATGAAGAGTGGTATCAGTTCATTAGCCAAAAGTATTGTTGATAAGGAGGTGTGAAAAAATACCAGTGTTGAAAATCTGGCATGAAATTATTGCAAATTTGCTAAGTTACAAGGGTGCGTGGAAACTGCGAAATGCATGCTTTCAACAGTCATTTTATGGACTTTCATCACCAAATTTTCAGCATAGGCATTTTAGGATCTCTGCTCATGAACAGTGCAACTCATTTTCTTAATCTGTCCCCAAAATATCTCCCACAGCAACCATGCTATTCTGCACCGGAAGTGCGAAACACATTTTGGCCAGAATATGTAAAATAACAGCTGTACTGTTCATAAGGAGGTGTGGAAAAATGCCAATTTTGATAATCTGGAGTGAAAATATTACAAATTCACCAAGTTATGAGCGTGCATGGAAACTACGCAACGAATGCTCGTAAGTTATTTTGGGATTTTTTCCACCAAATTTGCAACATAGGCTTTTTTGAGAGCCTACCTCATGAACACTGGCATTAGCTTTATTATCAGTCCCGGGGTGATTCTACCGCGTGACTGCAAAATCACCTTTCGGGACTGAATAACGCCATCACAGTGACCGAATATTAGGAGAGGTCCCAATAACTCCATGTTGAAAACTTGGTGCCAAAATTCCCCAAAATGCCCGAGACATGCACCAAAGTTGAAAAAACCTATATATGCTATTATACAGCTTATCGGCATTTCTTCAGTTCGCGGTCAGCTTTGAAGAGTGCAGACGTGTTCCCGATCCACCGAAGATCGTCGCGCCAGGCTCTGGAAGCAAGTATGGGAGGCGAAGGGTGTGGGGAGGCAGGGTACACAGAGGGGAGTGCGGGTTGGGGCAGGGGCAGAAGAGACTGCGAGGGTCAGTTTTCTTTACATGGAAAAAAAAAAAAAAGGGTCAGTTTTTTTTTAGAGCGCTATACACTGGGGTGGGCTCCCAGTGTACCACATGCATTATGGGAGGGGACCCCAGCTGATGGGGACTGGGCCCCATGTCGGGCAGAGGAATGGTGGGGCGGCAGGATGCCGAGGGGATTGGGCACCCTCAGCACACAGCACAAACTGGGGTTGAGACATTATGCCGATGTGAGAGGACCTCTGTCTGCAAATGAAGTGGGTTGGGACATGCCAACAAGAGGACTGGGCACCCCTGAAATCGGCACTCTGCATGGCAGCAGTCAGTGCCGCCCTTTTTAGTGAATTGCTTCACCAGGAAAGGCACGTCGGGAGGAGTGTTATTGTGCTGCTGCTTGACGAGCTTAGCTCACTGCAGCACCACCTTTCTTCGATCTGGTGGCCACTTTACATACTGCTGGTGTCAGCACCTGCATGCTGGCTTATTGGGGAATGAGGGACACACCTACTGATGCGTGCCCTGCATTCGCCCACAGTGACTGCACCTCCAGATCTGCTACTACTGCAATATGTTGGCTGGCGTGCAAGTGCAAACCAACATAAAAAATGATAATGGTCTATCCTATAAAGATGAAACTTGGTTTGCAATTGTTGAAAGCTTAAAAACACCTCGCCTGAACATCACCTATGTACTTAAGGCCTTACCCAAGTCACTGCTTAAAACCTGGGTCCATTTGTCCCGGGCCAAAATCTGCACGACCTACAAAAACAGTGAAACCAAATCCTAATGTTGGTCAAAACACACACACACACACACACACACACACACACACACACACGACTGTCCAAGGCCTTTTCCATGTCAAGGCTGGCCAGGACCAGGGAGATAGAGCATCTAAGTGTGATCAAACAGCAGCACTGCATGCTGCTGGCCCAGTCTAATAACGCCTGCCTAGTCAGTGCCTAGCAACAACGTGAGAAGGCCCACAAACCACTCAACTGACAGCAACAAACCATTTATAATCCTGACTGAGGAGACCCTTATGCGGCTTAAGAATGGTTGCTATTGTCCCCTGCCCTACCAGTATCGACAGGGTTTCCCCAAGGCTCCATCCTTGGCTCCCTACTTTATTTTATTTTTTTTTTTAATTTTTATTAACGCACTCCCAGCTGAAAGCAAGGCTCTCCTCTATGCAGATAACCTTGTCCTTTACCATAGCGACAAGTATATTACAAATATCTCCTCTTCTCTTACACTTAACTATGGTGCTGCCCACAATTGGTTTCTTTCCAACACTCTTGGTGAATAAAAACAACCAAAGTAATGCTATTTGGAGCCAAACCTTTCCTCACAAAGATCTCCAAAACAAACCCCTCCCTCCTTGTACCCAACACCTACTGGTCCCCCCCTTTGCAAATGTCCCTAGTTTTAAATACTTAAATGCCACTCTGAACCCCTCCCCTTCGTTCATTGACCATGTCAACAATTCTGAGCGCAGAGTTCATCAGAAGCTAGGTGCCACCTACCACCTAAATCAATTCCTTTCTTATGAGGTGCGCCTAGCAACTGCACAATGAAACCTACTGCTCCTTGAATACTGCTCTCCTGTCTATTCCCTCATATCCTCAGCTCTGCGCTGTAGAATGAACTCAATCTACAACAGTATCTATCGCTTTGTCCTTCATGTCCCCTTTCTACCCATCATTGTGGATTACACCAGTCACTTAGTTGGCTCCCATTGCAAAGATGGTTCGACTACACCCTTGGTTGCTTAGTGGACAATACTCAGAGGCGGACACCAGTCCCCATACTCATCCCTCCTCATGGGCAGAGTGGCAGCTAGGAGCCTCCATGAAGTATACATCCCCCCCCCCGGCAGTTCCACGAATCTCCTCTACCATGGGTAGTAAAGCCTTTCCATCTCTGCCCCTCCCTATAGAACAGACTCCCACATCTCTCTCCGCCTTTCCACCTCCCATCTCCTTCAAAACACTTCAAAGAGTGGCTGTTTGAAGACAAATGCCATTGCTCTCCTGTAATCTCTGCCATCCCTCCTCTGTTTCTCCCCCCATTAGCAGTGTCTCATCCTTGCTACAGTCACCACTACCGATCCTGTCCTCGTCCCCTACTTTTCAGGGCTTCTGCTGTTGCCTCCCTATTCCAAGTCCCATCATTTGCTAAAAGGAAGTGTTGTACTTGATTTCAGAGTTTCAATCTGCTTGACCACCTGTGCACTATTAGTGTACCTGAATGCATTTGCACTTTATGCATCATATCCAAGACTTATTTTTAGTCTGTTTTGTGACATATTTCAGTCTGTTGCCTGGCCTGTGACTATGTATTTTTGACCTGTATGCTGGCCTTCTTTGACACCCTGTATTCTTATGTAATTGCACTTCATGTAATGACCCCTTTTTCTGTAATTTCCTGCACCTCAAGTTGAGGCCTGTGTTTACTATTCTCCACACTTGTATTGTTTAATGTACCATGCTGTGGCTCGGGGCATGCCTGAAAACTGTCCTTTGGATCAGTGCGCCCACTCTTATTAAACACGTAAATAAAATAAATTACTTCAATTTGAGGGAAGGGGAATTTCCATTCTGAAGGAATCAATACGCTTATACTAACAGTGGGAGATTTATTTCTTTTTCACACTTTGGGTTTACAACTTTTTAGTCAGGGGCTCATTTACAAAGGTACCTCGTCACAGTGAGGACACAGTGTAACAAATTACAGAGTAACAGAAAAGTATGAAACAAAGTAGTTTTCCAAATGAGCAGCATGGATTCACAGCGGGAAGGTCATGCCAGACAAATCAGATTTCTTTGGGTGACCAAAGTAGTAGATCAGGGAGGGGCTGTGGATATGACCTACCTAGACTTTAGCAAGGCACTTGATAGTCCCACACAAAAGATTAATATGCAAGTTAGCCAGCCTGGGAGTGGGTCCCAAGATGACAGCCTGGGTAAAGAATTGGCTGGAGAATAGGACACAGAGTAATAGTAAATGGAGTCCACTCTGAAGAAAGGGGAGTTACTAGTGGGGTACCGCAGGGTTCAGTATTAGGACTGGTCCTCTTCAACGCCTTTATAAGAGACATTGCAGAGGGACTGAAGGAAAAGTATGTCTCTCTGCAGATGACAAAGATCTGCAACAGAGTTGATGCACAAGATGGGGTGGAAAGGATGAGAAGGGACTTGGCAAGGTTAGAAGAATAGTCAAATGTATGGCAGCTTAGATTCGATGCCAAGAAGTGCAAGGTAATGCACCTGGGAAACAAAAACCCAGGGGAAGAGTACACAATGGAGGGTGAGATACTAACAAAAATGGAAAGGGCTGGGGGGATACTGGGATGCATAGGGAGAGGCATCACCAGTAGAAAACAGGAAGTTATTATCCCTCTGTACAGACAGCTGGTGAAACCCCATCTGGAGTACTGCGTGCAGTTCTGGAGACCCAATCTCCACAAAGACAGACAGGATAGAAGCTGTCCAGAGAAGGGCAACAAAATGGTGCAGGATCTGTACCGGAAGACTTATGAAGAGAGACTCAAGGAGCTTAATATGTATAGCCTCGAGGAAAGGAGGGAGAAGGGGGACATGATAGAAACTTTCAAGTACCTCAAGGGAATCAAAGTCCAAGAGGGTAGCATCTTTCAAAAAAAAAAAAGAGGTTTGCAAGAACAAGGGCACAATTTGAAGATGGGGGGCTGCCCAGAGGTAATTTAAGGAAGTATTTTATCAGAGAGGGTTGTGGATGCATGGAACAGCCTTCCGGAAGAGGTTGTGGAGTCAAAAACAGTGGTGGAATTCAAGCATGCATAGGACAGTCATAAGGCAATTCTAGGGGGTGCGGGTAGGAAGTAGGCTGCTGGTTAACTAGGATCTTCAGCCTATCCATTGGGCAGGGAAATGGGCAGACTGGGTGGGCCAAGCGGTCCTTATCTGCCGTCAAATTCAATGTTTCTATGTTTCTATGAGACAATTTACAGCATACCAAGGGACAGTGCAAATTAGAATATTACTGTACTTTCCATAAAATTCACTTGATATAAAACTTTTCTGGGTTTCACATTGAGCACACGTCGTTACAGAACAGAGGAGGTGGGAGGCCAAGGGGAGAGTGGGGGGGGTGAGGTGGGAGTTCAGCCCGGTGGGCTATGTCAAAGGTGATCGTAGCTGAATAGTTGCTTCCTAAGAGCGGATTTAAAAGTGGCAGTTTTGGGGGCAGTGGAAATGGATGTGGGGAGAGAGTTAAACCAAGATGGGTTCTGTAATAGAAGGACCTTTGGGCCCAAGTGGTCCTGGTTCTGGACACCAGAACGGTGGTGCTGGCAGTTCGGATGGAGGCAGTAACCCCGGTGGGGCGAACCCAAGCAGAATCTTTCTAGAAGGCAGTTTTGGTAGCAGAGTCGTTCATCTAGGGTAAGGAGAGTGGCCATATTAGAGATGACATGTGTGAGTGAGCCTGGGGGCACCAGTCATTAATCTGCAGGCCTTGTTTAGGGTGAGGCGAATCTTGTTGAGGGCAGTGGTATCAGCAGCGGCATAAACTGGAAGGCCATAATCTGCAAGGGACAGTACCAAGGATGTAACAAGCTGCAAGGCATCAGTGGGGAGGCAATCCTTGTGCCGGTAGAGGATGCCAAGGTGGGTGCTGGTGATGGATGCAAGGGCATTAATGTGGGCATGAAAGGTGAGGGCTGAGTCGAAAGCGACTCCAAGGTATTTGTAGACTTGTTCAAACGGTTGTTGGGTGCTGGGGAGGATGGTGAGCGGGCTGTTACTAGCTTTATTTTGGGGCTGAGCGAAGAGCACAGACTTTTTTTTTTTTGTGACTGAGTCTGCGCTCCTTAAACCAGGTTTCGGCATCTTGGAAGGAGTGTTGGAGAGTGTCCTGGAGAGGGGTAAGGTTTCAGTGGGAGGCAAAAATGACAGCATCATTGGCATACATGAGGATGTTGCCAGAGCAGGCACTAGGAAGGGTGTTTAGATATAGGCTAAACAGTAGAGCACCCAGGATGGAGCCCTGGGGTACCCCCGAGCAGACTGGGCGGGTTTCTGAGCATCTCCCATTGATTTCGACACAGAGTGCTGTCAATAGCTTGAGCACCAGGTGAGGGGGCCAGCTGAGAAACCAATACGGTAGAGAGCCTCTAGTAGCAGAGGGTGAGACCCCGTGTCAAAGACCTTAGAGAGGTCAACATACACTGCATCAGCGAGGGATCCGGAGTCCAGTGAGGAGTGCAGTAAGTTGGAAAACTCCATTAATGTGGTGCCAGTGCTGTGACCAGCATGGAATCCATGTTGTTCTGGGCACAAGATGTTATGTTTAGCCAGGTATTCCTTCTGTTGGTTAGCTACCACTTTTTCTGGGGCTTGGGGGGGGGGATGGACATAGGTCCTCCCCCAGCAACTACCAACCAATCACTCCCTTTGTGAATAGGCGTGACTGTAGCCATCTTCCACTCAGAGGGGAATTGCCCCAGGCAAAGGTACCAGATAAGTAGTCTGGTGAGTGGGACAAGGACTTCATCCAGGACCAGCCGGAGTATTTTGGGGTCCAGGGAGCCACTCTTAGGACTGTTGCTTCATGGATTTAATCAGTAGAGGTTTGGCTTCCCGGGTAGATACTTTGTGGAGGTAGAACCAGGAGCGTTGAAGGACTTGGGGCAGTAGATCACGGGGAGGATCGAAGAAGTTACTAGGGAGGACAGAGCTAAGATCAGTAAAGGATGAGTTGAGGCCGTTGGCAATGCAGGCAACGTCGGTAGTGCTGGTGCTGTCAATATGGAGCTGGGACAGGGGAAAGGGGAGTGGGACTTCCCGTTTAACTCCAATGTTGTCCCAGAAGGTCCGAGCGCACCCCCAGGAGGAGGAGTGTGGCCTGCCTTGGCTTTCTGGGTAGCCCATGTGCACTTGTTCTGTGCAGCACTGTAGGCCTGTCTGTCTGTCAGCAGGTTGGCCAGATTCATTGGCGCGGTGCTTTGTTTTTTGGAGTGGATTTTGGTGAGGGACGCAATGAGATCACAGGCCCTGTTAAAGGGGAAGTCTTCCATAGTTTTACGCCCATATTTTCCCCAGCTCCTTGTGTAACTTATGTTGTTCCTTTAGTTGTCAGCAGTCCTATTGCTGTCCAAATCTACATTATAAATAAAAATACACAGCCCCCAGAAGTTATCAATGTGTTTGTCCTCCACTTTACCATCAATGCTGCTGGAGGAGGATGTCAGAGCAACAGATAATGGTGCTGCACTAAATGCTGTTCCAAACAGAACCCACAATGTTTGGTTCCTCACTTGAGTTATAGATCAGATCAGGAGAGGTGCTGGTCTGAGGAGTGGCTGGAAGGCAAGGCGTACAGCACTGCTCTCATCAGTAGCACGCTGATGAGCAGAAATAGCCCTCTGAAACCAGAACCCTGCACATCCTGTGATCTCCCAAATGGGCTCCCCAACCCAATCCCGAAGCATCAGTCAGGGTTTGGTTTGGTTTGGGTTGAAACGGGACACCTGTCGAGTTTGTCCAGGTTCTGCCACCATAAGCAATCTCAGGCCATAGGACTGGAGACCAAGATCATGTGATCCAGGTCATTTTACCTCTGGTACCACTGTACCTGAAGTGTCCACTGCATGACCCGCATATAGAGTCTAGCCAGGTGAACAACTGGGATGGTTTCTGCCATGAGATCCAGAAGACACAGGACCAATCACACTGTAGTCAGACACTAGGAGGCCACAAAGTTGGCTTGCCTTTGCAGAGTTTCTGCTCTGTCCAGTGGGACGAAGGCTCTTTCCTGTACCGTATCCAGCACTGCTCCAATGAATTGCGGGTGCTGTGATGTCCACTTGGTTGAATAGGTCCAGGGTAGCAGGGAGGCTACAAGCCTGTCCCTCGACTGAAAACAGGAACCAGTCATCTAGGTATGGGAACACATGGATGCCCTGAAGGTGCAGCGCCGCAGCTACCACAGCCAGGCACTTTGTGAACATCATGGGTGCTGACGAAAGGCCAAAAGGAGAGCTTTGAATTTAAAGAGCTCCCCCTGGAATGTAAACCTAAGGAAGGGACGGTGGGATGGAAAAATTGGGATATGTAGGTAGGCATCCTGCATAACCAGGGCACAAAGTCTGTCTCCCTGGTGTGGCGGGGAAGAAGACCTGGAAGGGTCAGCATGCAGAACCTCTGGTACTCCATATACAGGTTCAGGCTGCTCAGGTCCAAGTTAGGTCAGGGGTCGGCAGTCTTTTTGGGCAGCAGGAAATATTGAGTGCAATATCCCTTTCCTGCCTGGGCCTGAGGAACAAGCTCTATGGCTGCTTTTCTTAGAGTTGAGATTTCTTCTGATGAAATGAATGTGTCTCGGAGGATAATGAGAAGGACCTTCAGGAGTGTGAATGTCCAGCCTTTCTGACTATGGCAGCTAGAGAACAAGGCTGTTTCCAGATAGGAGGCCAAGTCCTCGTGAGGGCCTATCTACAGGGGAATAAGTGCTGGAGACTTACCCATCAGATCAAAGTGCTCAGTGAGCCTCGGACATTTAGGATCTTGTTCCTCAGTCTTCCAATCGAATGCCTCCTGAATCTTTCCGAGGAGCTCCATCAGGGGAGGGTCCTCTGGAGGAGACTTGGGAGGTTCCTTCGGCTTAGGTTCCTCCTGAGTAGGAGACTCATAATCCAAGCCTGATGGAGAGGAGACTGACTCTGATTCAGTCATCTGACTCCTGTCGCATCTTCCAGCCTTAGAAAGTGAAAGCTCAATGGCCACCAGGAGCCCCTGGAATTGTCAGGCAAAGTGATGGTCTTGAGGCCTACCAGAGGTCGATGATCGAGACCCGGCTGACGAAAGAGACCTTGCCACCTGTTCTGGTTCTGAGGGGGGCAGTCAAAGGGGTGACCACCAGCTGACATTTGTCCAGTTTGGAGGCAAATTGCGTTTTGGCTTCGTTCCACCAAGAGCTTAACAGTGCCTGTAAGTCCACCTGAAGCTGGGGTGGTGGAGGAGGCGGAGGTTGAAAAATAAAAGTATACCCTGATGGAGGGTATTCTGGCATAGGGTATTGAGGTGTCTGGTCCCCCAGTGTAGGATATCCCCGGTGACTGATAGTAAAGTGATGGATAGCCCAGTGTCTGGTAGCATGGCGTCAGGAACCCTGGTGACAGATTCCCTGGAGGAGGATAATGCAGCACCGGGTAGCTCGGTGGAGGACCTGTCGGAGGAGCAGAGGGACCCGATTCAGGGCACGGAGGGGTCAAGGGCCTGAAGGCTCATTGACAAGACCTGGCAAAGGTCTCGAGTAGGACCTCCAGGCAGACAGTTTGACATTGGCCCCAAAGGGCCTAAAGGTCCTACTGGTGTCTGGGGAGGAGCAGATGGATGTTATATAGGTTCTGGACCCAGGGAATGCTCTAGAGATCTGGTGTCAGCAGAGAGGTGGTGTCGACAGACAGTTGCTCTCCCCCCCCCACTGGTTCTGGGGTGGGTCCACTACAAGAGGTAAAGAGGGAGACTGTGGCACAGGCAGCAACTGGTCCAGAGGCTCAACATCAGGCCTGCTGGGGCCCAGAGGGTCTGGGACTGGGCGTTCACCTGTGCCAGACTTGGCAGTGGCCTGGTGGTTGTCAGAGGAGCGGGCGATTGACTTATTGACCCTGCCACTCACTTCAGACCAGTTGGTTTTGATGGGTCTAAGGGTATGCAGGTGTCTGGCTTCCCAGAGACTCCCACCACAACCAGCTCTGGTGAGGGCACCAATGGCTTCTCCGTGGTGGCAGAAGCAGTCTTGGTAGGAGGGGCACTTCCCGGAGGCTGCTCCCGGTCCCCGAGGGGAGTCGCGGGCAGGAAGACCACCGATCCCGGTCCAGATGTCTCCTTATCCTTCTTGCGATGTCTCTCTGGTGAAGAGTAAGAACTCCCAAGCTTCTGCAGCTCCTTCTCCATGGAAGCCATTTTTTGTTTTAAAATATGGGCTTCCAGGGCCTGTTGATGGCCTTTCTGTGTGGCCTGGTTGAAGCTCCAGCAGGCCTCAGTCTGTAGTCTTGTGCTCTGGGTCCAGGCATAAGAGCCAAAGGGAATGGCAGTCTTTATGAGGGATCCAAGATCCACAGGACTCTCACTTTTTTTATGTGAATCTCAAGGAGTCAGACAACATATATGAAGTGTAGAAATACTAATACTTTAAGAAATAAAAGAACAAACAAGTAGAAATACTCACCCAAAAAGGCGCTACGTCTGACGTGCACAGGTCGATGGCGGGAAAGAACTGGAGGGTGGGTGTGGGGATTGCACTATATAGCGTCAAGCTGATAGTCACGTGATGTAGGGTGGGCGGTCCCCCACCAGACACTACTAGCTGAAGTTTTCCATGTGGTCCTAGCACCTGACAGCTTAGTTTGAATGGTAACTACTATAAGAGCCCTCTGAAGCAAGATCTGCTCTCATCTCTACCACATTGATGTGGAGATGCTGCTCCACCTCAGACCAAGTGCCCTAGGTCTGAAGGTCTGCTAAATGAGCTCCCAGGCCCAAGGTGTCTGTAGTGAAGATCTGCTGAGAAGAAACAGAGGGTGACTACCTTCTGGAGATTGGAAGGGTTCTACCACCACTCCAAGGTACTCTTCACTGCAGCTGAAACCAGCACCAATTGATCCAAGTCGTCAGTGCACCGATCCCATTGGGTTCAAAAAGTCCAAAATCCTCATGTGGAGGAGGGCCAGGGGAACTGTGGTGATGGCCACCGCTGTGTGTCCCAGTAGACAAAGAAACACCCTGGCTGTAACCAGATGACTGGAGGATACCAGCTGGGCCTGTAATATCAGTTCTGCCCTGTCCTCTGGCAGGAAAGCCCAGCCCTCAGAGAGCAGGCTTATTGTGATCCCTAGGGTCAGGAAGAGCCAAAAGGTTCCTTCCAGGGTCTGTAGCAAAAGAGTCCTGGAGGGGGCTGTGAGCAGCCAATCGTACATGTACGGGAACACATAAAAGCCTTGCCTCCTCAGAGCCGCAGGTACCACTGCTAGGCACTTGGTAAAAACCCAAGGTGCTGACAAAAGGCCAAAAAGGAGGGCCCAGAACTGAAAGCGATCCCTCTAAAGATGGGCGGAGGAATCGGCAGTGGGCATGGAAAACCAGGATATGGAGGTAGGCATCCTGCAGATCCAGAGAACAGAGCCAGACCCCTGGTGAAAGAGGGGCAATAGTTCACAAGAGTCATCATCCTGAATCCCTTGTATTCTATGTAGAGGTTCAGGTGGCAGAGGTCCAGAATCGACTTCAGGTCTCTGATCTTATTGGGGATCAGAAAAAAGTGGCAGTAGAACCCTTTCCATCTTTGTTTTAGGGGGATGGGCCCTTTGGCTGTTTTGCACAGGACAGCCTGAATCTCTTCTCTGATGAGGGCAATGTGGTCCTGAGGGTAATGGGGAGGGTTTTCCAGAAGGTATGACCTCATTCGATAATCTGTAGTATCCATTGGTCTAAGGTTACTTCGCATCAATTGTCCAGGTATACGAAGAACCAACCAGACAGCCTCACGCCACCCCCACCAGGCTTCCGCTGAGGGGGAGGGGTCTGGCAAGGAGTCTGGCAGAGGAGTCAGGGCATGACCAGAGCAGCTGTGGGTGCTCTGGGGGCCACAGGAGCAGATCCACTGGCTGGTGGGGTGTTAACTTTGCACTTAAAGGGACCTTTCAACTGCTGGCACTTGGAGGGCTGGCGAAAGGACCGGCACTGGGGAAGCAGCAACTGGGAGTGGTACATTGAATGCACCAACCTCAGGGCCTTGCCAGATTGCTGAAGGCAGGGGACAATATCCTGGGGATATTTCCCTGAACAGAACACAACCCCAGAAGGGAGCATCCATGATTTTGGCCTTAACATCAGGAGTGAACCCAGATACCCTGAGCCAAGAGTGGCAGCATATGCAGTTCCCTGCTGCCACCCCACACCCAGAAGCATCTACCATGTCATAAGCAGCCCTCAGTATATGGTTGCCCACATCCAAACTGTATTTCAAGAGCTGGGCTAACAGAGTTTTAGTGGAATCTTCAGGGAGGGACTGAACTAGATCTCTTACCTGGTCCCAAATGGCATTTGGATACTGTACCATATGGGCCAGATAGTTTTGAGCATGGATGACAATGGTAGAGAAATGCACCTGCTTGGCCAATTGGTCCAGTTGACTGGATTCCTTTTCTGAAGGGCAGGTGCTGAGGTGTTTGGGTTTCTTAGTACAGTCATGAGCTGCTTTCATGACTACAGAGTCTGCCATGGGGTGTTCGACAAAGAAGTCTTTGCCCACTGGCACATGGTAAGCGATCAGTCTTCGCCAAGGACAGAGTGATCAAGGAGAGAGTCATACGAGTCCATAAGCGGAGGGACCACCAAAGGGAGTGTCCTTTTTCCAACAGTAAATAGCCAGACGACGGCGCTCCAGGTCAAGCTCCTTGGTCTCCTATCCCATAAGGAATTGTATATGGCTCATCACATAGAAGAGTGGGATCATCAAGGGGAGAATTAGGGGTCTTCTTGGGAGGCTCATGATCACCAGGGAAGCCCTGGGAGTCAAATGAATCAGAGGAGGAATTGTCCCAGATGGTTTCACTGTCTGGGACTGGTGTCTGAGGGTGATCTTCCCAGTGCTGGTCAGAAGACCCCTTGTGACCCCCAGAAGACCCAGTAGTATGGGTAGTACAGGGACCTACCTGGTCTGAATCCCGAGGAGGTGGGTCCCTGGAGGGAGGGAGGAGAGAAAGCAGGGAGCTAGTAGCCTCCTTGTCCTTCATAAATGTCCACCAAGCTGTAAATAAGGCAATATCCACTGGTGGAGGTGGAAAATAAGGTGGATAAGGGTACTAGGGAGGAGGGTACATATTAATCGGTGGAGGAGATGTAGGGTACCCTGTCGGACCAGCAGAAACCAGCTGGGGATCACAGGGAGGGCCAACAGGCATCAGCTGAGGCAAAGGCAACATCGGCCGAGTAGTCATCAATGTAGGAGTTGGCCGAGCTGGCCTGGCAGGTGAAGACTGCATTTGTCTGGAGTAACAGCTAATGTAGGGCCCTAAGGCGAAGCCTACGCCTGCGGGGAAGAATTTAACCCAGGCAGAGGCACTGCCGGTGAAGAGGTGGTGAGCGCTTGCTCTGGGCAATATCTGGAGGGGCTAGCGCCAGCCCCAGAGTCAGGGACAGATGAAGGCAATGCCTTGATTGGGGGGGCGGGGGGCCACGATGGGTGAAGATGCACCACCAGAGCAGCCAACCCCAGTCAAGCCACCTGACTGAGGACCCATGGGAGCCAAGGGCCAGAGCGTCAAACTGAGAGGCAGGGGACAAGGTCCACTGCCCACAGGAGCAACCATCTGTGATGCCTATGAGGGCGGGCAGCTGGACCACGGGCAACTGGTGGTAGTGAGGTCTGACAAGGAAGGAGGGGCCAACCCCCTAAGGGAGAAGGACCCCGAGGCGGAAGACAGTCTGTGCAGTGACCACAATAGAGAGGCTGACCATGGACTGTCCCAGTGCTTGTGCTTCCTGATGGACCTCTTCTTGGAAGAGGAAGATGCCCTGTAGTCTGGGGGAAGTGAAAGCTTTTAGCCTGAAGCTCCTCCACTGTGGCTAGCTTTTGCTGAAGCAAGTGACTTGAGAGTCTTCAAGCAGCATCTCCATGTGGCCTGGCTGAAGTCTTAACAGTGTTTGCAGGCCTCAGCATCGTGGTTGGAGCCTAGGCAGGAAGAATGGCCATCCTTGGCAGGAATTAACTCGCCACAGGTACACTTCAGTTGGTCGGAACACAAGGCTGGAGAAGAAGACAAACTTTAAAGTAAAATCACCAAAAATTGATGTTAACAATAAAGAAATAAAGGTAATAAATCACAGATAAACGCGAGAAAATGGAGGTCAACTGAAGCAGGTGTCCGTGAAAATCCAACATTCGTGGGCAGATGGTGGGAAGAGAACTGAGGTAGGTCTGGGGGACAGCCCCTTTTATAGGATGAGCAGATGTTGGCGTGCTGGCAGGGCAAGTCCCCCACTGTAGACTGCTAGCTAGAAGCTTTCCGTGGGATCCTGGCACCTGGTGGCTTCAGTCCTACCAGTGTTGCCTACTGCAAGAGCCCCCTTGATTTAAGAGCCTATATTTGTAACGGTATGAATACAATCCACTAACCACACTATGGCAGACTTCTAGCAGCTCTTTGAGGAGGAAGTGGCAAGGTGCACACCCCTATTTGGCGAACAGAGACTGGTGGAACGGAGGTCCCAAAAGCAGTATCTTGATATGAATGTCGATGCTGTAAATGGGAGATGAATAAGTGCTGTCTCAGGTAGCAGCCCTACAGAACTTCTGTATGGCGATGTCCCTGGAGACGGCCACCAAGACAGCAGTATGTCTGATGGAATGATCCCCAAGTCCTCTGGGAAACTCCCTACCAGCCAACTTATGGCACAGGTTGATGTAAGATGTTTATCTGCCAATTGTCTGTTTTGCTGCTAGTCTACTAGGCACAGCTTCAACGTGTGTTACAAACAGCTGGCGAGCCTAACCCTGAACTCCAATCGTACATGCTCCCTATAGTAAGAGCACCCTTTGCAGGGCCAGTGTATGGAGCCTACGACAGGCCTCCTTGTTAAGGTGAACTAAGATACCACCTTTGGTAGGAACTTTGTGTCAGGGTGAAGGATAACCTTGTGGAAGACCAGATGAGGCTCCACCAAGAGTGCTTGGAAATCACTGTTTTTTTGGTGGCTGTCCTGTCATACAAAAAGATTAGTCTTCCACAAAAGGTTTGGCATCACACTCCTGTGCATAGGCTAAAATGACTTGCCCATGAGCACAGCCAACACCAACTGTAGGTCCCAAGGTGGCAGAGACTCACGCACTTGAACAAGGGGACAATTTAAAGAGAGGGGGGCGGTTCAGGGGCAATGTGAGGAAGTACTTTTTCAAAGGAGAGGGTAGTGGATGCATGGAACACAGCTTTCCTGAGGAGGTTGTGGGGTCTAAAAAAAAAAAAAAAACGGGGAGAAATTCAAGAATATGGGACAGACATAAGGCAATTCTTGTGGGGGGTAGGAAAAAATAGGCTGTTAACTAGGATCTGCAGCTTATCCTGTAGGTAGGGAAATGGGCAGACTAGGTGGGCCAAGCGGTCCTTATCTGCTGTCAAAGTCTATGTTTCTATGAAGGGAGAAGTGGTAAAGGCCTTTAAAAAAAACAGCACCTGGCCACCTTCTTCTGGGTCACCACAGCACAGCAACCCATGTCCAGTAAGCAGAGATGGCTGCCAGGTGCTCCTTAATGGTAGTCATTAGCAAGCCTAACTGAGATAGGGACCAGAGTACTCCAAGATGTTCACCACAGAGCAGACAAGGGGTACTCAAGTTCCCTGCAATGGCACCATATGGAGAACCTTCCCCCCCAAAACTATTTTTATCACCCCTTGCCACCGAACTCTCTCTCCAGTGACCTTCTACACCTCAGTCTCTACCTCCCAAAGTGGCTCGAGGTTACTCCACAGGCTTCTCTCTGGCACCGGGCATCCCCCGGGTCTATGCTCTGGGGAAGGGCCACTGCCACCCAGGGCGCTCTTTCTCTCAGTATTGAGACACCGGTCCGGAGAAGGAGGGGGAGGAACAGTCTGGGAGCAGTATCCGTGTCAGGGGTGTAGTCTGCGGAAGTAGGCGTCACCCATCGGGTGGTGATTGGGGGGTCCTGCGCCTATGTCCCCTATGGAGCCTGGCTTGCCAAGGCAACGCACACCATGGCTCCACCCCCTGGCATACACCATGATGCTCATTCAGCTACCCTCCGGCCTCTGCCAGAGATCACTTGGTGAGCGTTCACTACCCCAACCCTCCCTGGGGAAGAGAGAGCAGTTCTCCAGATGCTCAATCTCTTCCTCCCCTTGCCGACACCCAGCCACTCTGGTCTGTTCCCGAACCTGGGTCACTGGTGTGGCGTCCAGTGCCTCAATCCTCTGCGCCACTGGGCTGGCCACCACATGGAGAACCTTTTCCATTACATTTTCTGATAGACCCAAGGCCTGGAACTCTTGCTACTTGGGAACCATATCTAGAGGTAAAGGCATCGATCCGGGTTGGGGACTATCTAGTAAGGTAGGTCTGTGTGAAGAGACAACCACCATGGAGGCATGCCGCTGTGGCAGAGGACAACTGTGTACCAGAACTGTCTGGGCCCATCTGGAGCTATCAGGACCATCCACACTTTGTCCTTCTAGGCCTTGACCACCTTGTGGATTAAGGAGCAGGGAAGGAAGGCATGCACGAGGCCTAAGGGTCCAGGGCCTTGTGTATCCCCAATCAGTGTTGGGCAGGGGGTGGGGGCGGGCACAAAACTTAAGTTTTCTGTTCTCCCCGGAAGCTAACAGGTGCAGAGGTATGCCTCACTGGGATCACAGGTGACTTGCCACCTCATGATGCAGGGAGCACTGCGCAATGTCTTTCCCACCCAGCTGAGGGCATCTGCCAACTGACTTAAGTCCGGTAACAAAATCGCCATGAGATCTGCATCCATGCTGTGCAGGAGCGTTCAGGTGCAGGGAGCCTCCTAACACAATAGAAAGGAGTGTGTTGTGCCCTGCCTGTTCAAGTAGAACATGGTTGTGCTGTCTGTCTGGACCTGCACAACATAACCCCCTGATGAGAAGCAAATTCTATCTGAGCCAGACACACTGCAGAGAGCTCCAGTGGGCTGCTGGACTCCCAGGGTGACCAGAACCCATGGGCTCTGTGACCTCCCATGGGTGCTTCCCACCCCAGCAAAGGCACATTCGTCGTGAGCGAGACAGTTGCTTCCAGTAGAAAAACTAGAATTCCTTCCTCCAGATGCCAAAGGTCCAGTCACCACTGGATGGCATCCCACACAAGCTAGGAACATGGGGGTCAGTATCAGACATTTTTTTGTTGACACTGAACATAGAACTTGAAGCTGCGTTGTTGCTTCCTCAATTCCTTTATCAAGATAGAAGTCGAAGGCAATGCCAGACCCTGTAGTAGTATAGTCTAAATGAAGAAAGTTTTTCAAAGCATTAAACTCAAATAGATCCTTAAATGCTGCAGCGCTGCACAGGGAAACCACCTGCCCCTTTCAGCAAAAGAAAGATCTGATGTCATGGGACAGGGCCAGAGGATACACCGCCTGGGTGGTGGCAAGAGTTAAGCTCGAAGACATCCAATGAATCAGCCTGTTCCTGTGGATGTTTCGTAGTGTAGATAGTGAAATGTATCCACATTTAAACCATATTTACTGGGCATTGTGGGAAACAGCTGGTGTAAACAGTGTACAAGTTCAGTTTGCTGAGAAAACACAGAAATAATTATTTTGATGAGACTAGCAGAAGGCTGAAGTATTTTGATCCCAATAATGGCATTTTCAGGAACAGCATCTGCTGAGCTCCAAGTTAGGCCCGCAACTGTTACTGCCAGTGCCAGGAGCATGCGAAGACCTTTTGCAACAGGCGGGGGGGGGAGAGAGGAGAGAAGAACAGGGGAAGTCCTTAGAATATTAAATTCTATACTCCAGACTATTAAAATATCAGTCCCCAGATCCTGATAAAGAGCAGAACAATTAGGACAATTCTGGGCAAGCCTCCATCACCAGGGGAAAAGCATGTGTGCTGGGTAAAATGCATATGGGCCTGCTGAGATAAGTGTGTGTCTGAAGCACTCAGAATCTCCAATACAGGACACTGGTAACTTAAGCATCTTTGTTAGTTACCTGCATCAGAATTCTGTAGATGTGGGCAGAAGAAGGTGACCAACATATATTGTGGTTATGCACCAGCATTTGATCCTGCTGCACGTATATGAGCAAGTGAATTTGTTTGGGGGGGAGAAGAGAGATGGAAGCATTTTAATTGTGCTTGGGTAACGATCAATATTTCCCTTTCCAAAGCTGGCCAAGTTTTTGAGTACAGCAGCCCTGACCAAAAATGTCTGCTTTAGTGATAGCGTTCAGATGATATCCTGATGGCTGGGGAGTTGGAAGTGGACCTTTGTCAGTTATCAGATTTCCAAAGGCTAAGGTACTTGGCTGCCAACCAGGGTGCTCTGTATAACAAGGTCTGAGGAAGCTTTTTTGTTTCTAATTTATGCTCCTGTTGCCATGGCCCCTACTTCAGCAGGAAGCCCCCTGCCCTGTCCACCAGCCAGCATGGACCCCTACCCCCAAGGCTTACCCCCACCCCCCCCAGCAGGGCTGGTGGGGTTCCCCAACCTCCACTGGACACCAGATCCAGTGTGGCCAATGCCATGGCTAGCTGGGAGCGGGAAGTCATGCGTCGAGGCAGCAAGTTCTCTGTTTTTTCTTCCTTGAGGAGATGAGGCGTGCAATGACACCAGTGGAGGGAGCACACATGCTCCTCCAGGCGTCGGCCCCATCTCCATCCCACTTCTGCAGTGTCTGCGCACTGCCCCTCAGACTCCACTAGGGGCCAGTCATATGCCAGCCACTGGCATCCCCCACTTCCCGGAGAAGGAGAGCAGTCCCTTGGATCCTCAATCCTGCTCCCCTACCGACCCCCAGTGGCCCGTGCCATTTCCCGAACACTGGTCACCGGCATAGCGCAAGGTAAGACATCCAGCGCCTCAGTACCATGGGGCCAGCACATCTGAGGACACCTTCTTGTACAGAGATTGGGAAGAAACCAGGGACCATTTGGGAAGTAATTCCAGCCCTTGCACATGACTTGTTAGACTTGCTCTAGCCAAGACAGTAAAGTATGGGAGTACCGGCAGAGACCCCCAAAGCTGAGCTCTCAAGGACAGTAGATATTCTGTTTATCCTCTTATATTTGTTACTGTTTTCTGTAGCTGCAGTCAGTTCTAGTTAGCACTAGCTGTACCTACAGTATGACACAGTAAGATCACAGCAACAGCAATCAGTAGGGTATACTGTATACAGCCCAGGGGACTCAGTGCCATGATTAAACATGTACTTCCAAAGAGTACACATTTCTGGGCAATGCATGCCCTGTTAAGTTATAAAAGCCAAATATGCTAAATGATGCACAAAAAAATATATGTTTTTAACTGTTACCATTTTATCATTCACCCTTTTTCGTAACATGGCACATTTACAAATGCTACTGTAGTGCAGAATAATTATTTTAAATGATCTCAGCTGCATTGTTTATGTTACGAATAATTTTAAATCACATTTCTAGAGGAAATCTTATTCAATTCTGGCAAACTCCCAGATACCTATTCTACAACTCCAAAAATGTGGCTGTCCTATGTCTTCTGCATATTTTGAGACATGCATGTATTGCCCTGTTTAGTTTTCAGTAAACCAAGCTAAGACTTCAAAGACTAGCACAGCAAATGTTTCCAGATTGTGAGGTGCTCCACTCCAGAGAAAAAAAAATGCATTAACTAGGTTATAAAAAGGAAAATAGACTTCACAACTGGGACACAGAATCCCTAACCCATTTCAGCCAGAACAGCTTTTATTAAAACTTAGCTTATCAGATACAGTACTCCCATCAATATTGTACTCAACAGTATAATAAACTTCTTTCAATATGTAGCTCAAAATTTCCTGTTCAGGGTGGACATAAATGGCCTTCATTAAAGGGAGATGCAACCTATTTATCATATAATTTCTAGATAAAAACCTACATTTTATGACTGCTTACCTCCTCTAGAATTCACTAATGTTGCTGTTTTTGTCTCCTTGTTTAGTAGAACTGAAATGCATGCTAATGTGCATTTATAAACAACCTTGTTTTGTTTATAATCCTTGGTCTGTTCTTACTGCATACTTCCTGATGCAAGAGAAACACCCCCAAACAGTGCATTCGCTCATGATGCAATAGTCTCCTAAACTTCCACTGCATCATGAATGCATGGATTGTGTTGGGGGTGTTCCCAAGTCCAGGAAAGATGCATCTGGAGCTAATCAAGGAATGTAAACAAACTTGTTTGTGTGTGGTTAACCCCCATGTTGTGGGCAGTCTGTTTTCCACTTTTTTTTTTTTTTTTTTTTAAAGAAAAAATAGAATCAGAATCCAACTACCAACTACATCGTCAATCTTCACAGAATGTTGGCAATCATACAATGTGTTTTTTAAACTAGGAACACAAACTTAAGGGGGTTGACAGTGTCCCTTTAAATGGCTTTTTTTTTTTAAAAATAGATTTGCAGCTCGTGACAGAATATAAACGGTTTGTATATGTAATGCACCTTTATTTCTGGGAGACTGGGTGGGCTTAACGGTCCTTTTCTGCCAACAAAAATCTACACTTTTGTTTCTACGACTCCAGAGCTGAACTGAATAAACTCCATGTATTGAGTGCCACATGGTCACCACCATTTATGCTGCAACATCTTAGAAATTTATATGGCAATCCCAGTCATTAAAAACAACACAATTTTACCCCAACGACAGAGTCCCACTGTCCCAGCTAGGTTATCCATCATCAGAAAGAAACATGGGAATAAACTACTACTATTCAATAGTTCTCCGACTCTAGAGACTACTGCTGCCCCCCGTGCAAAACAGCAGTTCTGTCTTCAACCCAGTGAACCGCATCTTGTGAGCTGCTGTTCTGGAACATTTTCCCTCCACAGATGGCCTAATATGAGCTGGAAAAAGGAAAGTGTTGATAATACCTAGGGCCCTGAGGGGTTGGCAAATGCAAACTTCTTCCTGTGGGCCCACCAGTGGAGAGGTTATGAGAATGTTTTATATGTCCACTCCATCTATACTCCGTATGTGGGGCACACTGCTGACAAAAGGCAGTCCCTAACCTCTACCACAGAAGTGCTCAGCAGATTTGTCCAGTGGGTGTTTGGGGGTCACTGGCATGGTTCATGGGATCAGCCTGTATGGCCTCTTCAGTAATGACATCTGGAAGTCCTCCAGCAGAGCGAGATTCTCTATCTCAGCACTTGAGGTAATCCAAACAAGTTCAAACCCTCTATACCATTGTCCATTCCCACGAGTTGTATAGTCACCCAAGCGTGACCCCAAAGTTGGGTCTTTTCTGGGGTCAGTGTGGCTACAGCAGCTATTTTAGTAGTGGAATGCTTGTCAGATTCACTTACTATACCTGACAGCTCTTTCTTGCACATAATGTTCTTCCAATCGAGCCAGAGTGCATTCCATTTTTATGTCAATGGACTTTACAATCCGAGCTAGCCAGTGGGGCTTCCTTGTACCTGCATCAGGACTGGCAGCTCTAGCACTACCAGAAACATCTTGGGCCTTCCTGTAGAGGGGTTGTTGGACAATAGATGGACCAGAACTTCAGGTTCAATGTACAATCTCTGTGTGAGGTTTATTTAAAAACACAGGGGATAAACCTTAAGCAATGGCATATCCCTTCAATACATCAGTTTGTAGCAACAGACTATGCATGTCCTTCCTCTGCACTTAGCACCCACTGAGCCACTGCTCTCTAGTGAAAATTATTTTATTCCCTATGGTTATCTTGTGTGTTTGGGTGATGGGGAGCTCAATACAGAAAAACTCACAAACACGCTAAAAACAAAGAACCTTGGTGCAGAAGCACTGAAGCAAGGGTTACCCCAAAGGGCATGGGCAATAAAGTAAAGTTTCAAAGAAACACTTCACACATACCCCCATAATGCAATGGTATCTAAATGCAAATCACCATGAAATTTTAGGCTTGTTCATCTTAAAGCAGAAATGCATGGTGCCAAAGGGCCTCTCAAACAATCTGAAGTTTACATGCATTTTAAATACGCACAACTAACTTGATTTTTATAATACAGTCCCCTAGCACCTTTTTACCTTCACCAAAAACATAGTACTGGGGTAATTGACATTTTCAGTTTTCATACACATCAGGCATATACATCAAGGTATTTTATGACAGTGCTATTGCATACTAAATCCAACGAGGAACACAGCCTGTTTTACATCAGCTCGGAGGTCACCATAATAACCTTCCTGTAAGAGGACCCGAGAGGAAAAAAGATTAGACACTACAGCATGGTCAAGAAAGGGGAAGGGGTGCCCATAGTTGGCCAACCTTATGGACTAGTAATTGTAAAGGATAGATTAAGCTAAGAAATAGAACTGCTGCAACAGATTTAAGAAAACGTTGGTCCCTCAAGACTGGCAGGATATCCCTGTCACTTCACCTGCACTACAAACACAAATTGCATCAAACCGTTACGTTTCTCCTAAAGCCTACAGTTCTGTCACACATGTCCAAAATAAGGATGTTTATACAAGTTTTTATCCAATTCCCTGTTCAGTAGCAGAGCCCAAGCAAGATGCTACATGCCTGGGAGAGGTCTAGTGCTGCTTTCATCATTTCTGTCAGCCAGCCAACGTGGGACACTGACACCTGTTAAGGCAGCTGCTCTAATCCTTCAGGTCAGAGGAAGGGTTTTGCAGTAGCAACCTCAACCATTTGGGTAGCAGACTGAGCAAAGGTGGCACTGTAGCCACCTGGACTTGGGTAAGGAATGGAGCAAGGGTCCCACAATAAAAAACACAATCTAAATAAGGTGTCACAATGACGAAATTGATCAAGGCAGGATGACAGAGTAAGGCTACAGGATAGTGACACTGATCACTGAGGTAGGGACAAGGGGGGAGTTGGTCACAATGGGAACCTCAATCAGGGTTGGAGACAGAGGAAGGGTGCTGCAATGATTACCATTATCAGGTTATGGTGTAGAGGAAGGGGGACGCAGCAGGGGTGTCTATTGTGGTAGGGGCTGAATGCACACTAAGGATCCCCACCATCACCAAAGGCTACAGTTAAGTGAATGAGACATATTCCCAGTCACTACCAAGACTAAGGCTTTTGAGCATTATGAATTTTTATAGTTTAGTTAACTTGATACAGTGGCAAATCCAGTTCATATGTGGCTAAAAACATTTGGTGCAATTCAGCCACAATGGCCAAGATTTTTCAGATCTTGGTGTTCACCTAGAGGGATGAGAAATGGTACCGCAAGGGGGACCTCAGGGTACAGGGTAGAGGAAAAGTGCCTCAGTCTCAACCTTAATCAGAGTTGGGGACAGGGGTGTGCAAATCCCATTGTCCCCTGTCCGGGGCAAGTAAATTTAATTGAAGGGCAACTACCAAAACAGAGCTAATTTCATTGTAATTAATAGAGGCAAGTGAAAATTCAGCTACAGTCATGGCTGGGCAAGTCATAAAAGTTTTGATCTGAACATCCCTGGTAGGGGACAAAGGAGAGGCACAGCAGTGGGGACCTCGACGGGGGTAAGAAGCATGGAAGGGTACCACAGTGGCTACCAGTTTGAGGTGCAGAGAAAGAGCGTTTCTGTGGGGACTTCAGAGTATTGGATAAGTAAGGGAGCAGCAGTGGCTATCTTAACGGGGTAGGGGACATGAAACAAAAATAGAGTATAGCCTTAAAGAGAAATGATACAGCGAGTTCCTTTTCATTTCTGCAGTGCTTGTACTTTGGGCTAGCCCAGTGGCGTGGAGGGCTGAGACTCTGTGTGCCTCACTTTCTGCCATGCCAGCGACTTTTTTTTTTAGGATTTAATAAGTTCACACTTTTACAATTTACCATGTTCAAGACCAATCGATACTTTACAGTAAAGATATTCCTACTGGAGGGTAAAAACCTCTCCTTAATCTAAGGAAATAAAAGCATCCAGAACATTTTGATACCACATTGGGGGGGTAATGCAAAATGTAACATCCCAGAAACTTAATGTAAACAGCTGTGATGAAAAGCCCATGAGCAATGTGATTAATTTCGTATTACTAAAGTCTATTTAAGTAACGTCCAACATAGAGTATTAACTCCACAAGGTGGAGTGAAGGGCATCACACTAAAAATCTAAAGTTAGCTATAACCTTTTAAATTTAAACCCCCAGCACCAGAAGCATAAACAAGGCCCTGATAACGCTTTATGTATTTTTTTCAAACTGTGTTTATATTGAGTTTAATATTATGCCACAAAACTAAATTAAACCTTCCATGGTTGTAAACAGAAATTAACCAGTTCAAGTCCTTCAGCCTTCTCCGATACAGTTCTGAAGCATCAACGGTTACATTACCAGCAGACTGTCGGTTCAGCCAGCACTCATCTCCCCAGTATCCTCATCCTCTGATTCAGACTAGTACGTCGGGCTGTGACAGAAAAAAAATGCGCGGCCCATTTCCCGGCCTCAGTGGTACCCAAGAACAGCCACACTTTCCCCTGGTGCACAACGCACAATCCGACTAGGAAAATAGAATGGGGAATGGAGGCTTCGCGCAGCAGGCGCCATGTACCAAACTTTTTACAGCGCATTCTAGTGGCATAGTTTATATCTGGGAAGAAAAGGACAGCATGCTCATCCTGCATAATAAGGCTCAACTGACTGGCCAACCTCAGAATTCGGTCTCTCGTCCCTGGACTCCGTCTGTCACTACCAATAACATGTGAAGCATTTCTGACTCCTCTCTTATGCCCCTGGGAGTTACTAGGTAAACTTTCTGGATATTAAAGGAGGAGGGTTGATCCCTCAGAGCGAGTTTCTCCTCTAGCCATTCCTTATTATTCAGCAGAGGATGGTCTCCTTCCACCCCTTCAGCCAGGCAAAGAATACGCACATTTGAGGAGCGAGATTGATTTTCTGGAGTCTCTATAAGTGCCCTAACGTGAGCATTTTCTTTAATAATCGTTGCAATTGCTGCTGTAGATTCCACTGCTTTAACATCGTGAAATTCAGTCTTGAGAACTTAGACCTCTGTTTCCACTACTGTAACCCTTGTGGCAAAGGTATCCATTTTGTTTAATTCAGCAACCGAGGTGATGATTCTTTTCAATTTCAGACCTATGGAGGCCATAGTTTCCTCTGATTCAAAACTGGATTCGGCCTGACCTTCACCACGAGGCTTAGGTGGGTTAGGAACCCCGGTCGGTTTCCCTCCTGCTCCACCTCTGTCCTTTTTCTGGTTACCCATTCTAGGGTTTAGGAAGTTCCTCTTTCCAATGGCACTAAGGATTTTTACCAGAAACTACTAGAAAAAAAAACAGTTTTTAGTAAAGTCTGTCGAAATGTTCAGAGCTGTGTTCTGCTGCTGCTGTTAAGCTCTGGCTCCACAGCGCGCCTCCCCCCGTGCCAGCGACTTTAGACTGGAAACTGATGTGGGTCACTCAGGGGCATACCACTCAACTGTACCACATAAGGAACAGTTCCACATTTTACTTCACAAAAGGCCCCCTGTTCGACACTGAAAGGATTTTCCCACATTCTGTGTTCAGATTTTAAAGCAAAAATCCATAATAATGTGAAATGTATTTGTAGCCCCCGTTACCCGGGGTTGCAAGAATCCCAGTTAGACCTAGTGACAGGCAGGGAAAGCAGCTTGTGAAATTCCAGTTAAATGGATTTCACACTGTCTCACTCTGTTCTCAATCTCAGCTAAGACTGAGGGATGACATCATTTTAGAACCGTCGCAGTTGCATAAGCCACTTTGGAATGTTGCAGTTAGGGAAGTTAGGATAGAATGTGGGGAGAATTTGAAGGGTAGTCTGTATGCGGGCTCAGTAGAGTGAAGAGGTGTGCTGTAGCTGTAGGCCCTCAGAGCCCTTAGCTCTGCCAGAGAGCTATATATTTTTTAGTTTAGGTGTGTGTTCTCCCCTCAAAAGGAACACAACAGTACCTGTTTGAAATAGTGGAGACCACTTTCCAAAGTTTCAGGGACCCATCCCTGCGGGGTGGGGGGGGAAGAATCTGCCTGCTTCCAGGAGCAATTCCCCTGGCTCGGCTAGTGGAAAAAGAAGCTGCCTGTGAGGATTTGTGCTGAGGCACCTGGAAGTTTCATTATGTTTCGGAAGAGAGAAAACCTGTGGGGCACCTGCAACCAAGGGGCGAGTTTGCTCTGCTAAAGGGCCACTGTGTTTTCACCTGGGATAAGATGAATGTAAGTGCCTGCTAATGTGGGGTCAGTTAGACAGCCAAGTACAGTTTTAAAAGTTGTGGGAACTGGACTGCTTAACTCTGTGGGGGTCTAGAGAAATGGACAGAGCTACTCAAGTATGTTTCAAAGTTCAGCACATGTGGGATGGAAGAAACAGTAGATTAATGTGACATGCATTTAAAAAATCTACAAAATAGTGTTTTCAGAGATGATGTGTTAAAGCCCAGAGGAATGGCCTGGTATGATTTATGGGAGCAAGAGGTGGGAGACCCCCCCATCTGGCGTGACCAGAGTCACCTCTAGGGGGTCGCTTTAGGACACTTGTTTGCTTTCTCTCAGGTACTTGGCCAGTGCCTGAGCAAAGTACCCAGACGTGGGATTGTTTGAATAAGATTCCCTGATGGAGCCAGAAGCGCTCATGGGTGGAATAGGGAGGAACCATTAAATCTCCATGATAAATAGATAAGTAGTTCAAGAGCTGGCAAGGGAGCCGAGCCAAGGAAAGAAGATAGTCCAAGGGTTGGCAAGGGAGCAGAGCCAAGTTCGGGCAGCGTGCCCTTTGTGTTTCTAAACCAGAGGGTTTAAGTGTACAGAAGATGTTTGTTCAGGAGAAATCTGCATTACCAGGAGTGTAGCCCTGTAGGGGTCCGTCTATGCTTTATTGTTCCTTTTTGTTGTGAATAAAAGCCACACTTTAGAATCCCAACTCCTTGTTGGACATTCAGTTATTGCTTCCTGTGTCTGGAATACTTGGGTGCCCCAGTGCAGAGTAGCCAAACCTAGCCAACATGCCAAGTGATAATTTTTCTCCCTGAGCCCAGGTCCCAGGTAGGGGGTTACATAATGGAGGTACTGCACAGTGCTAACACAAAAACTAACACCAACCCGACCCCTGGGGACTCCCACCTGGCAGTTGTGGCCGGCCGGGTTACATATTTTTCAGTCAAACTTTGTGAACATAAAGTCAAACATTGTAACTGTGTTCTCAGCTTCATAGTTAAAGAGTTGAATAAGTATCCCACATTTTGCAAGGTATTGTTCCACATATGGGGGATGAAAGGTTGAGAGGTATGCTCAGGGGCTGGCAGAGGAGGGAGAGAAGACTGGGTATCAAAAGACTACTCTCCCTGTAGTTTGCTGCTTGTCTGCCACCTGGAGGTGTCCAGGTGGTAGTGCAAGCAAGCCCCATGTAAAGGGAAGGGATCCCACATTCAGGGTGCTAGGGAAGACTCCAGAGGTGGAGCTCACACATCGCAGCCACTGGACATCCATGGGATTGGGGCCAAAACTATGCGGAAAATCACCTGACTACAGGATACTGACTGACCGCTCTCAGGCCCCGCACCAGTGACTGATCATCCCTCACCAGTCCTGTGATGGAAGATGGAGGGAAGTTAAGTCCCGGAGAAGCAGGGTGACTGGGGTGGGGGGTTAGAGTGGGGCAGACTAGTAGGACAAAAACCTATATGGAAAAAAGTGCTTTTACTTACTGGACAGATGCAGGATACCTACAATATGGGGTTTACAAGAATGTCACTTCTCTGGAGACTGATAAATACTGCTATTCTTTATGCCAACCTTATGACCTCCTTAACTGTGACAGTGCAACTTAAGGCAGCAACTGTCCATGGCCTTCGTTATGATGTCATGGACAGTAATTTTACTGCGAGTTATCTATAAAGGAACATCAAGATCTGTCCGCCTCAAGGCAAACTGCTTCTAATCACATTTGTTATGATTAAGAACATGTTCTAGCTGGCAAAATAAAACCAATGTATAGCACCTCAAAAATATAAAGGGACACGTAACTATTTTGTAAACTTGCTGTCTTGAGACTCAAGAGACCTCCAGGCAAACCCAATATTCATGCAACCTTTTTAGGTGGGTCCAGGCTTGGAACACAGCACCCTTACATCACTCAATTGTCCTCCCCGAACTCCATGTTACCCCTTTAACAAGGTCTTCCTTCCATAAAAGCACATTAGGGTACAATACCAAATCAGGGGATTATGGAGAGAGAGGAGGCAGGGTCCAGATGTTTGTTGACCCAAATGGAGGTGGCTTAGTAGTGACAGTTAAGCACATCATTATACAAAGGTCCTCAAAGTACTAGAGGGACTCAGTCCAAACAAGAGTGCTGGTGCCAGCTCCCTAGACTCAAAGCTTCTCCATCTTGCAGCACATCATAGCTGCACCCCAGTTACCATGCTGTTAACTTCTCTCTTGCCTCTGGCGAGATGCTTACTGTCTAGAAATGTGCCACAGATGTGCACCTCCACAAAGGAGGTACTACCCAGGAAGTGAATCAATATAGATCCATTTCAATCCTTCCTGTCCTCTCCAAGTTCTCAAAAAGTTTTCACTCACATCTGAGTAAGCATCTCAATCTGTACATCTGCTCTCATGTGCAATCTGGCTTCAGGAAAGGAAAATGCACCAAATCTGCACTGTTTAAAGTCACCAATAATCTCCACATAGCCGCTGATGAGAGTCTCCCAACAGTCTCCTCACTGGGCCATCTTCATGGACCTCTGCAAGGCATTTGATTTGGTACATCATGTAATACTCCTGCTGAAGAAAGACATTGTCTCAGCCAGCAAGTATATGGTTTGTAAACTACTGGGAAAATTCCCCTACTCTTTTCCCCAAGGTTAGGAAGCTGTGGAGACATTGTAACTTTTAGTTATAACCAAATAAGGGGTCAGTAAAGTACTTTAGGAATTTGACGACTGCCTCTAAAAAAATAGAGGGGGTGAATTTCATCTATTCTTTCTCACCAATATGTGAAGGAATTAAAGATTTTGGCTTATTTGGTCTATAGGTAACAGGGTGTTTATTTCACCACTTTTAGTGTATCACAATTTGTAGGACAATGCACTTCTGTACTTTTGCAGCTGTGTTTTGCAATTATTTTAAATACCCCTACTCTTTGAGAAGTGCCATTGATCTTTAACGTCCACCTGAACCACTACCTGAACAGGCAGGCAGGACCTCAGTTTAACATCTCATCTGAAAGACAGCACCTCAGGAGTACAGCACCCCCTTGTGCTGCACTACAGTGTCAGTATTGGGATTTAACCCAAGTGCCTGGTATGGGGATGGAACCTAGAGCTTTCCCCATCTTCCAGCATCAGAGGAGAGTGTGCAACCTGCTGAGCCACTGACACTGCCATTTTAGACAACCGATTAACTCCAGACCTTGCAGTCTTAAATACTGAGGTTACTAAAGACTTAATCCTTGGCTCTGTCATTTCCATTTTTGTTCCAAAGCACATTGGGAGTTGTTGCCTACATATGAATGCAGACGACACCATACTACACTACACTTCAACAACAACATCAGATTAATTTAGTACTCCAAGCTGATTTTAACACCATCACCTCCTGGTTCATCAACAACCTTCGGATACTTACAACTCAAATGAAGCCTGTGGTGTTTGGACCTTAGAACTTACCAACTTTTTTCACTGAATCTAGTTGCAATTATATAACATCAGATGGCAATGTTATTGAGTAAGTCAATGTATTAAAACATCTGGGAATCTGGTTTAATGTATCCCATGCATACAGTAGACACCCTGATCACATCTGAACCACCATAGGGCCCAAGTGCAACTTTCTCTACACGTCTAAATGCTGCCTCAGTGCTAATGTGAGAAAGTATGTAGTCTTCCTCTTCATGCTCCCTTCCATTGACAACTAACATTGCAAACAAACCCACTCTGCTGCCCCTTGATAGTCTGTACAAGCTGTGCAGGTTAATCCTCGTCAGTGGATGGTCTATCCATAAAGTCTGCTGAATGACTAGCTTAACTGGATAAATCCTTTGTAAAACCGTGCACAAGGAAAAAAACCAGATCATCTTCTAGCTTACCTCACACTGTTAAGGAGTGCCTACTCCCTCTGGTTCAACTAGCAGCACTTAACTTCTCAGTTCCCAGGATGAAAAGACAATTTGGTAGAAGGCTTTTGTATTTGCACTTGCACCACTAGACAGCTGGAACCAACTCAAATTGAGGAATTTTAGCTTTCAAGTTTTCAGGTCCAGTCTTTCCAGCCACCTTTGAAGTCCCAGTAATACATCATCATATTACGTAACAAATGCGCATGCTCAGTTTGCTGCAACAAAACTTTTAGTTTGCTTTGATTGTTTGGACATATTGTACTTGTCTTTACAGCTGTGTATATTTTAGCCTTAAGTAACTATTCCCACTGGACTACGATAAACATTTGACTTCTACTGTCCTCCCCAGGACCCTGATGAAAAAGATGCTGCATTTCACGGGGTTATTCTAGTTGGAGTAAAATCAATTATTTAGTTACAGTCTGGAACGTGCCCTTTTTTCCTCCCTGTCCACCACCACAACCTTTTTCTAGAAAAATCATACTAGCCTGGTGCAGCCTGCACTCATACCAACATCCTCACCCTGCCAACATCTCCCTAGCTGGTCAGTTGTCCCCTTCTAAAAATCTATCCTTTGTCTCTTATCAGAGGATAGTACAGTCATACTAACATACCAACATGCCAGCAGAATAGGCCTAACAGTCTTTCGTGTCTGCTCGTTTGGTCAGCCCCCACCCTGGGTGCTGACCTTGCTGTCCCCCTCACCTTCTCTAGCTTCTCCCTTCCCAGTTCCAGATATCCTTGCTGAATTGGATTTTGCTTCCAGAACCCTTCCCCTGTACCTGTCCCACACCCTCTTGAACCCCTCCACTGTCTCTGCCTCCACCAGCCTCCTAGGCAGCGCATTCCATGGCTCCACCACCCTCTCAGTGAAGCAGCACCTCCTCTTCTCTCCCAATCTTCCCCCTCCAGCTTCCACCCATGCCCTCTAGTGGCCCCTCATCCTTCCTTGAAGCACCCGACTGTTCCTCCCTATTTACCCTCTTCATGTACCTGAAGACCTCTATCATGTCCCCCAGTCCCTTCTCTCTTCCAATGTGTACATATTTAGCTCTTCAAGCCTCTCCTCATAGGTCCTGTCCCCCAAGCCCCAAATCGCTTTTGGTTGCCCTCCTCTGTATCCTCTTCAGGAGATTAATGTCCCTCTAAGTGTGGCCTCAAACTGTGCATCTAGTACTCAAGGTGCGGCCCTCACCAAGCAGTTATACAGAGGGAGTATCACTTCCCTCCTTCTGAGGTGATCCCTAGCGACGCATCCCAGCATCCTGTTGGCCTTGGCTGCTGCCTCCTACAAGTCTCAGAGTTGTTCATCTTGACATCCACCACCACCCCCAGGTCCCTCTCAGCCATCGAGACTTGTAGCATTTCCCCAGGGTGTACACTTGGCCCGGGTTTCTGGCCTCCAGGTGGAGTACCTTGCATTTCCCTGCATTGAACCTCAGCTTCCACTTTCTAGACCATCTTTCCAGAGCCTCCAGGTCCCCCTGTAGGGCCACCCTCCCCTCCTCCCCATCCACCGCCGCCCCCAGTTGAGTCATCCACAAAGAGGCTCATCTCACTCCTGATTCCTGTCCTTATGTCCGAGATGTAGGCATTGAACAGGACATGCAAGACCTTACCTTAACAGTAGATCTTGGAGAGAGGCTCTTGCAGTAGGCAAAAACACTCAGGACCAAGTCCCAAGCAGTGTAATTCAGGCAAAGACTGAACACAGGAGGCAGGAAAGTTTGCAGAAAAGCAGGGAAGACAAAGCCCTGAAGGATGGCTAGTCCAAAGCCTGCCCAGAGTCTAGAGGCAAAGTCCAGACCATAAGGCTGAGTGAAGGTGTGGACAGAGCTCCAAGTGGCTACTGCACAGATGTCAGCGGCAGAAACATTTCTGAAACAAGCAGATGCAGCCATACCTCTGGTTGAGTGCCCTTTAACTTCCCCTGAAGGAAGTTATACTTCTGCTAGAAGACTAGGTTTGCTGGCAATGGCACCTACCTAGCTTCACCCGTGCTCTTTTCTTCTCGGTTGCTTGTAAGGACAGAGCAAAGAACCTTACCAGAGCAATGAAAAGGATTAACGTTTCTTTTGGCTCGGCAGATTTACTGTGTTATTTTTTTTGTATTCTCAGGGATTGTTACTGTTTGTTGCCAACATGTTATTGCTTTATTTTTCTCTTATTCATATTGTTGCTGGGTATACCTTCTGCTGCATTACAGGGTATACCTACAGGTGTGTGCTTACAAATTACTGCTGTAATCTTTGATTCAAATTGTCTTTTGCAAGGTATATCTTCTGTTACTGCTTTTTTCTCTTTAGCAAAGTGTCTCTTACGGGGTATATCTTCTGTGAAATTGTTAACTGTAAAGCACCACCTGTATTTGTCATTAGGCTACGATTTCAGGACTACTGCATTTGTTGCTGACTGTTTCTGCTCTTACTTCCTTGTTTCTTTCGTCCATGGTTCTTCCTTTTCAGTAGGGGAAGGGCCCAACCACCCCACACTATGCTCCTTTTATAGGGTAGCACAGTCGTGACAGTTCCTGTAGCAAGGCAAGAAGGGGCAGATCAGAGGGGTATCCACACAGTGACCTCATTTACAGGGGCACAAAGTAATTTGACTTGTTATAGCAAGTTATACAGAAATGAAACAACATTTGCTTTCATTTTCCTCCTAATTACTCTGACCAGGTTATAAACCCAGCAACTTATCTGGAATGGATATTAACTGCAGGTACTGCGGTACACTTTTCAAAAGGGCAGTTAGAGGATTTAGGACACTGTCCTACATGCTGGGCCATTGAAGATCTAAGGGCTCAGCTCCAGGCAGCATGGGCAGAGATTGTGTGCCTCAAACTGCATATTCAGGAGGAAATGTATTGTAAGAACCGCCTGCCATTTCCCCAACATCCAACAGTAGCACCTCCACCACAGTAGGTAGTTGGTCCGGGAGATTGGCAGGTGGTTAGGAGGGACAAATCGTGTGCCCCATCACTCTGTGCTCTCCAACATATTACCTCCACAAATCATAAAAACTACAAACAAGTATCTGCCTTTATCTCCAAAATCAAACCAAGAGGCAGAGGACACTGCAGCACAGAAGCTAGCACAACAAAACTAGCCCAAAACAGAAACCAAAACAAAAAGAGGAAGTCCAAAACACTTCTGATCACAGGAGACATGATTCAGGGAGTTGCTACCCATCTCCAGGCAGGGGTATAGGTCAGATGTCTCCAAGGTACATTACCGTGGAGAGACACTGACCGCATTACTAACTGTACAGGAAGCAGGAGAAAACATCCTCGTACACTTAGGGACCAATTATCTCGCCAACTGGTCAGTTGCGGAGACCAAGGAACACCTGACCAGGCTGTGAGACAAGCTATCATCCAGTTCATCTGGCATCTCCTTCTCTGAGATCCTGTCAGTCTGGGAGAGGGGAGCAGATGGACAGAAGGTCAGAAAAGGGGAGATAGGGAAGCTAAACATGTGGCTCAAGGACTGGTGCCAGGCAAAATAACAAATTTGTAGGTAACTGGCAACAGTTTTGGCAGCGAAAGTTCTTTAAATGTGATGGACTGCATCCGACTAAGGAAGGAGTCAGTGAATTGGGGCAGACGTTTGACGTCTTTGCAGAATATTTAAACTACCAAATGGGAAAAGGGGTACAGCACCCAATGTCAAATGGAAAGAACACCCCCCCCAAATCCCCTGCTAGTGATCAAACAGGAGTTCAGCATGTTTGTAGTTCATTTGCATCACCAGGTAATGAAAAAGGTCCAGTTCCTCATACGATGCACAGAGGGAATGCCACATCTCACCCAGCCACCAACACACCAAAATCTGGCCAGTGGAAAATCATGTACACAAGTGCTTGCAGTCTGGGAAACAAGATCCCAGACCCACAGGCAATAATGACAGAGGCTAAACTGGACATAGTAGCCATTAGCGAGACATGGTTCGCCAGTAACCACACTTGGGAAACTTCAGTACCCGGCTATGTACTGTTCAGAAGAGAGGTGCAAAAAAAAAGGGGAGGGTGGAGTGGCCCTTTGTCAATGAAAATATCAAAGCTACAGAAATTCAGAATACACATAAGGAGCCAGGAGAATTGTGGGTTACCCTGGAAACAGGAAATGGGACATCCATATGAACTGGGGTTGTCTACAGGCCTCCAAACCAGGGGAGGACATAGACATTACTGTTAGATATACAAACCACGACAGCTAAGAGGGAGGTTCTGATAATGGGAGACTTCAACATGCCAGATACAGATTGTTCAATACCAGCAGGAACATCTGCCAGAACTAGATAGTGGATTCCCTGCAGAGGGAGGGCCTCAAACAACTGGCACAACAACCCACAAGAGACAGGGGTATCCTAGATCTAGTACTGACCAACAGGGAAAGGATCACAGATTTCCAGGTAGGTCACCTGTAGGACAGTGCCCATCACAGGGTATGGTTCAATTTGGCCACCAGAACCAAATTATTCCATTCCAAAGCAAAAATATGGGACTTCAGAGGAGCAGACTTTGATAAGATGGCCAACAGAATTAAGCTAACCCTGCCAAGAAGAAATACAGGTGAGGGCGTACAATCAAACTGGGCAAGTATTAAGGATGCAATACTTGAAGCAACATCCCACTGTGTTGAGAGAAAAGGAAGTGCTAAAGAAGGAAACCACTTTGGTTCTCTCACAGTAGCAGGAAAGGTCAGAGCTAAAAGGCTGGCCTTCAGGAAATACAAGGGAATGCAGCGGGATGAAGATAGGGAGGCATACCAAACTTCCCTAATAGAAGGCAGCAAGTCGGTCAAAGGCCCAAACTGAGGAAACACTAGCACGAACAGTAAAAGAAGGTGACAAAACTTTGTACAGATATGTTAGTGAAAGGAGAAAGTCCAGAGGGGGTATTGCTAAGATCAAAGGGGATAACGGGGTGTGTGTGTGTGTGTGTGTGTGTGATGAAGGACCATGTAAAAGCATCAATCCTAAATACATACTTCTGCTCTGTAATTACTGAGAAGGTAGGGCAGGGCCCACAGCTCAGCACCATGGACACAGGGAGGTGTGCACTAGTCCCTTCACAAAAGAAAGGATCCTACAAGAGCTCAATAAGCTCAGTGTGGACAAGGCAATGGGACCCGATAGCATAGCTCCCCTAGTACCATGGGATGCAAGGGTGGAACTAGCAGAGCCATTATCAGAACTGTTTAGTCAGTTTCTGAGCACAGGAGAGGTCCCAGAAGACTGCAGAAGGGCTCATGTGATCCCGCTCCACAAGAGTGGTAGCAGGGAGGAGGCAGGGAACTACAGACCAGTCATTCTTACCTCAGTAGTGGGAAAGATTATGGAGGCATTCCTTAAGGAAAGGATAGGGCAATATATGGAATCAATAGGAGCACAGGATCCAAAACAGCATGGGTTTACAACAGGAAAGTCCAGTCAAACTAATTTCAGATTTATTTGACTGGGTAACGAGAGTGGTGGACCAAGGGGGAGCAGTTGATGTCACCTACCTCTACTTCAAAGCTTTCAATACTGTTCCATATATAAGATTAATAAGCTAGGTGGGCTTGGGGTGGGTCAGAAGTTGGTCAACTGGGTGGCAAACTGGTTGATGGGCAGAAAACAGAGTGGTGGTAAACAGTATACAGTCGGAAGAGCTGCAAGTGACAAGTGGTGTACCTCAGGGATCAGTCCTGGGGACAGTCCTCTTCAATATCTTCATCAGTGACATTGCAGATGGACTGCAGGGTAAGGTTTGTCTGTTTTCAGATGACACCAAGATCTGCAACAGAGTAGGTGATCCAGATGGGGTGGGCAGAATGAGAAGAGATCTGGATAAACTGGCAAAATGGTCGGAAGAATAGCAACATGTGTTTAACGTAAAGTTCAAGATCATGCACAAAGAGAAACCCTGAAGCCACCTACAGGTTGGGAGGAGAGTTGCTGGCAGTCAAAAGGGAAGAAAGCCTTGGCCATCATCATCACAGATGACCTGAAATCATCCAAGCAGACCACTAAAGCAGTAGGTAAGGCTAGGGGGATGATGGGGTGTATTAGTAGGGGTATCAAGTCTTAAGAGAGAGGTAATAATCCCTCTTTACAAGACACTGGTTAGGCCCCATCTGGAGTACTGTAGGCCACACCTCCCCAAGGACATTAATCAAACTGAGGCAGTCCAGAGAAGGGCAACCAAAATGGTGCAGGGACTGCATCAGAAAACATACAAGGACAGATTAACAGAACTCAATATGTATACCCTGGAGAAAAGGAGGGAGAGGGGTGACATGACTGAAACATTCAAACACTTTAAGGGCATTAGCAAGGTGAAGGAGTCTGACATGTTTCAATATAAGAAAAATAGCAGGACACAGCATGAGATTAGAGGGAGGCTGAATAAGGGGTAATATGAGGAAGATCTTTTTCACAGAAAGGGTGGTGGATGCACGGAACAGCCTACCACACGAAGTGGTGGATATGAGCACAGTGCAGGGCTTAAAATAGGCATAAGGGAGCAATACAGAAGAGTATGAATAGATAGGCCACTGACAGAGCAAATGTCGATGGCACATTCATAAGGTAGAAAAAGAAATGGGCAGACTGGATGGGCCTTGCAGTCCTTCTCTGCCATCAACTTCTGTGTTTCTATGTAAAATGCAGTTTGCCAACCGACTGTATACACATTGTTTTGAAATTGCAGCGCCCTCTTTTGGGCTAAAAGGAAACAAAGTGCAGATCTGTTTTGTGGACAGACTTCATCCAATTTGTGTAGTAACAAAATTCTGTGTACATCCAGTGTGTGCAGAATGTCTTTCCCGTGGTTGAAGTGCTCAATTTGTACGCAGAGTCACCTGGTAGCTGTTAAAAATTAAATTAGGCTCCTTACACATGGTGGAATGAAGCTCGGAAATCCTTCAAGCTGAAGTAATAGCAACTAAAAAACAGTGCTTTCAAAGATAGATAACGTAGGTCACAACTCACAACCTGTTCAAAGGGAGGCAGAGTGAGTTTCTGAAGCATAACTAAGGTCCCACTGGGAAACAGGGTTCCTCACAGGGGGTTTCATGTGGAGTATTCCCTTCAGAAAGGTACGGGAGACCGCCAACCTAGCCAAAGTTTTGCTTTCCACCAGAATGTGGTAGCCAGATATGGCAGCCAAGTGGACCTTCAGCAAGGAATTACTAATTTCCAGGTTGGACAGGTACAGCAGATACTCCAAGACCTGAGGAACAAGGCACGTAAAAGGGTCCCAACCCTTGGAAGTCACCCAGCTAGAGAGTCTTCCATTTCATTGCATAGGTGGTTCTTGTTGATTACTTTCTTGCATCTACATGGACTTTAGTGACTCTGGAGGAGACTCCAAAGTGGGATACCGCTATGTCTGAAGACACCACGCATGCAGGTGAAGGGATTTTAGGTCTGGATGGACCAGCCTGCCCTGATCCTGAGTCAGAAGGTCCTGGAAGTGGGGAAGAGGAACCAGAGGCTTCACTGCCAACTGCTGGAGCAGAGGGAGCTACATTTGGCGAGGCCAAAATGGAGCGATGAGAACCATCTGAGCTCCCTCTGCTTGCAGTTTGAGCAGCACCCTCTGCAAGAGCAGGAAGAGAGGAAAGGTGTTTAGTGACCTCCCCATCCAGCAAAGAGACAGCATGTCTTACCAAAAGACACCAATCCCAGGGATAGTTTTGTGTTAAATGAGGAGGCTAACAGATAGAGATCTGGGCAACCCCAGAGGTTGAATATGCTTTCTACCAGACTGTCGCAGTTCCCACTCATGAAGCCTTGCCAGAGTGTAGCTGAGACTGTCCGCTAGGATGTTTTGAATGCCCGGGACATGCATCACCAACAGCTAGAGCTGGACCGCCCAGTACCACACCTGCATCGCTTCCCTGCACAAGGAGTACAATCAAGTGCCTCCCCGTTTGTGTTTAGGTACCAGACGACACACACACACACACACACACACACACACACACACCCACCCACCCCTGACTGGACCAGAAGTGGTCCTGGAAGGAGGAGGGGCTGGAAGGTCTGGAGGGTGTACAGCACCACACACATCTCTAGTACTTTCATGTGCAATGATAACTTCCGCTGAGCCCAGGATCCCTGCATTCTGTGATCTCACAGATGTGTTCCGCAGCCCTGGGCTGAAGCATCTATGGTCAGGGACTGAATTGGAAGGGGAGGCTGAAAGGGGACCCCTCGGCAGAGACTGTCTAGATCTTGCCACCAAAGGAGATCCTTCATCAGGCTGGACACAAGAACCCTGTAGTCCAGGTAATCCGACCTCTGGTTCCACTGAACCCAGAGGGTCCACTGCACGATTCACATGTGGAGCCAAGCCAGGGGTACTGTGGGAATAGCCGCCACCATAAGGCCTAGGAGGTGGTGGACTGCTCTGGCCATAGTCCAACGGCTGGAGGCTACAAGTAGACCTCGTCTCTACAGCGTTTCTGCCCTGTCTACAGGAAGGAAGGCCTGAGTCTGTGTAGTATCCAGAGCTGCTTCAATAAATTGGAGGCACTGGAAAGGAGTAAGCTAAGACTTGGGGTAGTTCACTGTGACCCCTATCCTGTGAAACGGGTCCAGGATAGCCAACAGAGAGGCCTCCAGGCTGTGCCTTGACAAGGCTGACAGAAGCCAGTCGTCTAGGTACAAGAACATATAGCAACCCCAGTGCCACAAAGCCACCACCACTACAGCTAGGCACTCTGTTAAAAACATTGGGTGCAGAGGATAGGCTAGTGGGGAGGGCCTTGAATTGGAAATGCTCCCTCCGGAAGGAAAACCTGAGGAAGTGGCATTGGAAGGGCAGGGAGAAACTGGGATATGTAGGTAAGTATCATGCATGTCTAGTGCGCAGACCAAGTGTCCCTGCTGAAGTAGTGGCAACAGACCAGGGAGGGTCAACATGCTAAACCTTTTGTACTCCACGCACAGGTTGAGCATGCAGAGGTCCAATATGGGTCAGAGGTATCTTTGAGGACCAGGAAGAAGTGGGAGTAATACCCCCTTCCTTCCCGCCTCTGAGGAATATGCTCTATGAAGGGTTTCTGCAGTAGAGCTGAAATTTCCTCCGACGAGTGGAACATAACCCTGCGGGTAATGAGTAACCTGGAGGATTTTCGGGAGGTCTAAGAATTCCAGCATGTGACCTTGAGCTATGAGCTGAAGCACCCAAGAGTCTGCCGTGATCACCTCCCACCCGAACAGGTGACTGGCAAGTCTGCCCCCTACTGGCTCCTCCAGAACGGCTGGTGGAGGAGGTGGGCAGGCCACAAGGCAGAGTGTGGGTGGGGAGTGCCACCCTGGAAGCAGTTTGAGACTTGGCAGGGAGACTGGAGCCCAAAGAGGGAGCCAGACATTTGCCCTGACACTTGGTGGGCTGCTGCCTCTGTTGGCACCTTTGTTGGTAGTGAAAGGGCTGCTTAGGCTTTGGATTGGTATGATAGAGGGGGTCTACTGACCAAAGGTCCTTCCCTGAACTCCTGCAGGTATGTCAATGTCCTGGATGTTCCCTCCAAAGAGCACCGAGCCCCTGAAGGACATCCTGGGCGAGTCCGGACACTTGCAACCAGGTGTGTCTATGCAGACAAACCACCATTGCTGTGCTTCTCATGGAGGCATCGACTGTGTCATACATTGCATGCAGGGTGTGACAACAGGTGATCTCTGCAGTCTTGACCATTTGTTCAATTTTAGTCTTTGCCTCAAAGTCTGGGAATGCCTAGAATTGAGCCTTTAGCAGGTCCAAGAAGGACTTCTGGTAACAGATAACATGGGCAATGTAATTCAACACCTGCAAGACCAAAGTAGAGGACGAGTAGCCCTTACAGTCAAACTGGTCCAGTTTACGCAACTCCTTATCTGGAGGGGAGGTAGTCATGTGCTTCGGCTGCTTGGAACGGTCCTCAGCCACACTTATGACCACCGAATCAGCCTTTGCATGGTTTGCTAGGTGGTCTTTCCCCTCTGGGGCATGATACAATGTGTCCACCTGCTTTGCAAAGGCCACGACAGATGACAGCTGCTGCCAGATAGTGGAGGCAAGGTTGTCCTGGGGCCCCACGGGGGAGAGATGAGAAGAGGTTTGAGCTCTGGAAGTTTAAGTGAAACCCCATAGCAAGTGAACGTGTATAACAGCCTGAAAACTTAAATTCTGGCCTTAGTCTGCTAAGAAAATTCAAACTCTCCCTAAATTGGAAACCAAAGTAACTGCCCTGCCATTTCGAACTGCAGCCCCTTCCTCCTCCTTACCAGATATCCCTCTCTCTGCTTCCTCCTGCAGTCCCTAGAGTTGTGAGGGCCAGGTCGAGTTTGCCCTCCCCCCGAGCTGCAATCATTCTTAACTTCAGGTACAGACTGCAACACTGTATATGGACTAGTCAACTGGAGTGTGGATTTTTCCCAGACAACGTTTTGCGTCAGCTGCCCAACCACCCTTCATCTTATATAGGGGCATTCATGTGATGGCTAAAACCTAATAATTGCCATTTCCATTTGTAGTTTATCTACAACCATTAGCGGCCGCTACAAATACCAACCCCACACCTCCACCAGTAGAAGTAAAATGCTGCCCTTGTACCTAGCTGTAATTTCTCTACTTGCTGCTCTGGTGTCCCTCCCTTCTTCCTCCTACTTAGGTTGCTGGAATGGCTAGCTGTCCAGTTTGCAACTCTATTTCCTCACTGAGTTGCCCCATGTAGTTCACCGCATATCTGCTGATCGGCCCCTCTGTACTCCCACCCTCCTTCCACGCTGGCCTAGCTGTCCTCAAACTCCCTGCACATGGCACCTGCCTCCCTCTCCTAAATTGCACTGCAAGTTTAAAGTGGCCCTGCATATAACCAAGCTCCTAATATCACTTCTGCTGCTCCTATCCGGTGACTAACAGAACCCTGGTCCAAGCTCCCCTCTTAGCCCAAACCATGCCCCTACTCTCAAACTACTGAGGTGTCAAACTAGCACACCTAAATCTCTGCAGTCTCCTTCACAAGCCATCCTTCCTGCAGCCTATTGTTCTATCCCCTAAACCCGACAATCATTTGAGACCTGGCTGAAACCCATCAATACTGATGCCAAATTATCAATTCCTGGCTACACTCTTCGACAAAATCGCCAGGGTAACAAAAGGAGTTTTTTTGAGTTTACCCCAGTCCCAATACCCTTTCCCATGCAAACCAATTAACACCTTACTAATCAAACTCTCCCTTCCTCACACACATCCGATATTTGCTGCTGGATCATACTGCTCGCCAGACTCCTCTTTGCCCAGCATCGTGAATCACCTGGGTGCCCTGGCATCACTGGCAACAGGGGGCAAGCTTCATATCCTTTGGTATTTTATCCAAAACTGGCTCTCCAAATCTAGCACCAAACTACGTGCCCAGGTGTCCACACACAACCCAATGCAACAGATCACCAAGACAACACATGACAACCCCAGATAGCAGAACCACACTTTCCTGGACTGGTCCCTCATCCTCAGAATGCTTGCCTCTGGCCTTTTACCGGACTCTAAGTGATCATATGATCTACTTAGTCAGGAAACTATTTAGGCCCAAGGCACTGCCCCCCTAGGATCCTACTGACCAGATCCTATATATCCCTAGACCTTATAGCACTCCAACATAATTGGGTAAACGACTGGTCCTACATCCCGCAGGCTATCAATATTGACTCCACACTGGAGTACTACAAAACCAGATTTCTTGCAGTCTGGAACCTCGAAGCCCCACTCCAACAAGCTCAGGTGAGGGGGGCCCACCTGCCATGGATCTCATTGGACATCATGGCCATCCTTAGAGCCAGGGATCAGGCAAGGAAGTCCTTCAAGTGTTCAGGCTCACCTGTAGATCAAAGGTATAGGGCTCTACACAATGCCTGTACAAGGCAAATTTGACAGGCAAAAACCAACTATTTCAAAGACTCCTTCCACACCAACTTAAACCACTCCACTAAATTCTGGAAGGTGGTTAAATCATTATCCCCCGTCCTAAATGTAGGCAATTCCACAATCACCGACCAAGCAGTGGCTACCGATCTTAACACCTTCTTCACAGGCTGCACATAGTCCACTGCCTCCACCTCACCACCTGCCACACACACTCCTATCAACCCTGTTTTAGACTCTCCCTTTGCCCCCCCCTTCATATTCTGCCAGGTCTCCCCAGCCGAAGTCTACAACACAATACTCACCCCAAATCCCACTAAAGGCAAGTGCTCCACTGGCCTGGATTCCAAAGTGCTCTACCTATCTGCCCCTGCCACCGCCTTCCCTCTGGCCTCACTCAACCTCTCCTCTTGCCTCTATCCCTTCAGAATGTAAGCATGCCATGATCATCCCTCTCCCTAAAGCTGGTGACCCCTCTGCTAATGGGAATTACTGCCCTGTCCTGGCTAAACTCCAGGAACACCTCGTCCTCTTGCAACTTTCAGCTTTCCTCGACTCTTCATCCTCCTTTACACCTTACCAGATTGGTTTTAGAAGACCCATTCTACCACCACTTATCTCCTTAGACTCACTGACTATCCTCACAGGCATGGATAAGGGCTACATTACCTCAGCCATCTTTGTTGACCTGGCAAAGGCCTTCGACACAGTCTCTCACCCCCTCCTTTCCAAGCTCTCCCTCGCAGGACTCTAGCACGGCCAACAGCTGGTTCCCCTCATATCTGGTAGGCAGATCCCAATCTGTTAGAACTTGAAACTCCTCCTCTACCTCCGTTACCTCTGGTGTTCCCCAAGGCTTGGTCCTTGGCCTACTACTGTTTTCCATCTTCTTTAATGATCCGTCCACTGCCTGCCCATACATCCATTTATATGTATGCAGACGATACAGTACTGTATACTTCTGGCCCCTTGTCCACTGATGTTGCGACCAGACTGCAGCAGACTTCAATAATCTCCAGCTCTGGTTTCATGCAAATCAGTGCTCTCTCAATGCCGAGAAAACAGACTCCATTTGTCACTAGGCAGATACATTTGCGGCTTCCCATCACCCCCACCTTCTACACCCTGGCTCAGACTTTGCTGGAAGACTGCTCCTCCTTCAGATATCTTGGGGTCTGGCTTGACCAGCATCTTGATTTCTCTGTACACATTGATGCAACTCAAAAAGCTCAACCACAAGCTTGGTGCCTTGTACCGCAACTGGGGTAGCATCCCTCTGCTGGCACATCATACAGTTGCACAGAAAGTGATACTCCTATTTTCTACTATGGTGATGTAGTTTACAGTGCTGCCTCAAAGTCCACCCTAGCCAGACTGGACACCCTCTACCATTCCTTTCATCACTTTGCCCTTGACTGCCACCCCTACACCAACTGTGCCCTCTACCAGTCACTGGACCTCTCATCGCTTCAAGGACTGGTGGCTCTCCCACTGTGCTAGCTACATGGCCGAATTCTGAGCTCAGACCATCCCCCAATACCTCACTTCTGTACTATTGGCCCCTGCCCTCCCAGTGTACCCCCTCAGGAACAAAGACTCATCTACAGTCAGTTTTTAATGACCACCACGGCAGGCCAGGTAGCATTCAGACATCGCATGCCTAAATTATGGAATTCACTCAGAGTCCATCCGGACTGCCTCCCCATGCTGGCACCTCAACTCCCTTCTCAAAGCACACTTCTCCATCTGCTTTGTACCGTGGTCTAGCCACTGTTACTTCTGAGGATACATCAGTTTGCCGGTCATAGGTTTCCTTGTAGTTATGCCAGGTTATTAATTTGCCATGGATTTTTTTCCTGTAACTGTACAGCTTGTCATGTGCCCTGTGTTATGGCCTCTGTATTGTAGACTATTCTTGCATTCTCTTATCCCCAGGTACTCTGTACACTGTATATTTACTTGGACTGTCTATGGTGTTATTGTGTTTATTATGTTGTATTTATTTATGTCATCCCTATTCCTGCTCCCCAGGACACATCTGGAATAGGTAGTAGTCTGCTCAGTATGCCTCCTTGGTTAAATTCTTACTGCGCATCCTGCGGTTGAGGGGCAAGAATCCATGGGCTGTAAAGGTCGTGATGTGGGAGTAGGCCAGACTGGCGTGGGAGTCACAACTGGTTGACATCGGTCCAGTTCCGAGACCATCTGGTTCTTTGCCCTGTGCCACAGGTTTCAAAGAGGGCCTTGTAATCCACCTGAAACTGCAGAGGGACAGTGGAGGAGGCTGATAGACCAGTGGATAATCTGGTGTTGGGTTTGGGTAGCCTGGTGTCAGGTACCCAGGCACTGGATAACCTGGTGTTGGATAGCCCAGCGTGTGGTAGCCAAATGAGGGCCCAGCTGAGGACCCAAAGGGCACGGAAGAGAACCCAAAGGGAGGCCTGAGGGCACAGGCTAAGGGTTATATGGCATTGACCCAGAGGAGGGACTGGCTTTGGCCTTGGAAGGGCAACAGATGCCTCTGGAGTTAGGGGTGGAGCCAGAGTCCCAGACGGGTTACAGGGCTTGCTGTTCAATCAGGTGAACTGGTGGCAGCTCCTCCAGCACAGTGGGTGGGAGACTCAGAAGGGCCTACTGGGTGTGAACAAGTGTCTGGGGGGGGGGGGAATTCCTCTCGGGGGAGCTGCAGCCATAGTGGCAGCCGGCACTGGTCCAAGACCCCACATCAGACCTAGAGTCTGGGTCCGGCGGGAGTGCTGAGACTGTGCAGATGTCTGCAGAACCAATGTCTGACTTACCAGCTGTTCCACCCAAATCAGAGCCAGGCAGAGGTTTGACAGGCCTGAGGGTAGCCATCTCCAAATCCCCGGAGGCAGCCGCCCAAACTTACCAGCTCAGGTTGGGAGGGGACCAAAGGCTACTCCCAAGGGAGTGAAGCAGGTGTGGCTGGAGGAGTGCTCTCCTTGCTGGATAAGGGCCGCTCAGTTGCAGTCTCAGAAGACAATAGTGGCCTACATGGAAGCAGGGTTGCATGGCCCAATGGCAGCTCTCCTCTCTTGTGGAGGAGATCACCCCCCTCCCCCATAGTTCTGCTGCCACTGGGTGGAAGTCTGGTGGCTGCGTAGGCGCTGGCAACTAGTTTGGGAGGGGTCTCAGAATGCGGTGTGTGCATCCCAGGGGTGGGGGGTTAAAAAGAATCAGGGGCGTGAAAAAACTATTCAGTAAGTACATTAAGAGTTTATCTAAGCGTACAATTCAAACTATACATAAGCTGATAATTTTTTTGGTTTTTTAGATCCAACTAAGTGACATTGCCAACACATGCCCTGGAGTGCCTTATTTGCATTAATGGATCCTGCAGATACCTGTAAAGGCTTTACTAAGGTTTCTGTTTAGATTGGTTTTACACCATGATGCACTGTTCCCCACAGCTTCCAAATACAGGGCAGTGTTTAGGTGATTGGTGCTAAAGTAGTATTACACCCTGGGCCTCACATACTGTATATGTATGCAAGTGGTTTTAATAAGGTTTAAAGCACTGGTTTCAAAACAAGGGTAGTAGTGTAACAAATAGTGAAAGCAATTTGAGAATTTTATAAAAACATTACGCTATTGCTACAAATATGGGGCAGTAGTAAAACGTTAGGGGGCGATGGTGGCCCATCGTTGCTAAAACAATGAATGAGGAACACTGATGCTATACTGACATCACAGCTGGATCTGCCTCTAGACGAGTCCACTTTTAAGATATTTCTGTGTTTTAATATATTATGTAGCACACCACATAGCCCATCATGTGTTATCACTTACACAAAAATGTTAATACATTTACAGTTAAAAGGTGACCTGCATCAGTCTCCAGTCTTGATTGCCGCTATGCCAGGGCAAAAACATTTACAATCCACAAGTTTCTTAATGCCAAATCGGTCTCTGCAAGTCAGATTTTAGATCAAACAGAGCAGGTGAATTATATTCAAACTGTATGTTAATTTCCCCTGATGTAGGGACTTCCAAGGTTGCCGAAAACCACCTTCTCTTCAAAGCTGAAGGTACAGGCTGCCAAACCTGGTGGCAGGGAGCAGGGGGGTTAAAGCGTGCATCTGAGACCCCTGTGGCACAGCCTTGGAGAGCCCCTCTCACTCCAGTTGCAGGGACACTTTATGTCAGCAAGGTCCCCAGTAGTAGTGTGGTGCCACACTGATTGAGAAAAAATACATGGGTAAAGTCATCTACCACTGACATGAGGATGCAAATATTCTCTAACCCCTCTCCATAGAACAGGCAGCAAGATAGGCAGGCAGCAAGTGGCAACTGTCACCCACATAACGGTGGGGGGGGAGAGGAGAGAAGACAAGCAAATGAGGGCAAACAATCTCTCATCAAAACTATGTATACTGTGGCTCTGCGCTACTTTGACAATGTCCTGGCGCTTCGGTTCAAAGAACAGTTGCCAGCGTAACCAAGGACATCTAAATTTACTTTTTGCGCAGCCTTAAGGAGGACTTTACCAGAAGGTAAGTGATACTGGAGTATTTTATATACATCACATACCTGAGAAGTTTAAGAAAGATGAAAATGCACTTTGGAAAATAAAGAATACAGTAGCATGCAAGGCCAGGTTTTGTTTTCTTTGGAGAGGAAAGGTCTGGTCAATCAACATGGGAACTGATCTAATTGTCATTTTTTTTTTTTTTTTTTATTTTGTTTTCTAAAAAAACTGCCAATCTCATGCCAGACATCTATCTACATATAAAAAAGTACAGTTGATAAGAAGGGTAACTATAATCTAAGCACTCTGATGTAATGTGTGTGTGTGTGTGTGGGGGTAGTCCATCATGTTCATTTTATTTAGTTTTTACCAGGTAAGTGCACTAGCCATGAATTTACTATTTTCAGACATGACCCGGGAGAGTACAACAAGCAAATACATAGCATAAGTACAAGAAAATTACACACAGCACAAGTCAAATAGTAAAAATGATACATTCAGCCAAATATCAAAATTCACAGTCAGGCTAAATAACTTGCACAGTAAAGGAGAAATAACCCAACAAGGTAATAAGGAATATTGGTTAAAATTGGTCACAACAATGAAGACATTCATGAGTCAAAGCCAAAATGGTAGTTCCAGATAGCTGGCCTAGTCCAAACACAGAAAGTAGGCAACCACATTAGTTGATATGGCCCACATCCCAGACATAGTAGTAAAACGAAAATAGGCTGGCATTCCAGTGTACACACACACACACACACACACACACACACACACACACACACACACACACACACACAGAGAACAAGAAGTAAACACCGTCAAATTAGGTTGATTTTCAACTGCGGGGCAGGAGAGAACCAATGCTATAAAGCACATCATGAATTAGTTGCAAGTAATGTTCTCATTAAAGTCTTAATGAACTGTATATAGCAAAAGAAAAAACCTGCCACACAGTCCAACCCTCCATATTCCCTCCAGTATCAAAATAAGATTGTGTCCATGGTAGCTCAGGTCTCATCCTCCTCTGAATCATCCGGGGCAGAAATCTTGGAGGCCTCAAACTCCTGAGCAATAATCTGCTAGTTTACCAGCTTTCTCCGGGTCTGTATATTGAAACATGTGGCCTCCACGGCGGATTCGAAGGCGACCTGGCATAAGAAGAGTGCGATGCCCAGGCTCAATTTGGAGAATATGCCATCAAACGTCTTCCTCCACATTCTTGTATCATAAGATAGCTCAAGATATGAAGCGTAGCACCATTATAGTTTAAATTTTCAGCCGCTCTTGAAGCCTGCAAAATCATGTCTCATGCTACCATGCCATCCATGACAAGAACAGTCCTTGGTAGATCCTTCAGGGCTCCCACAGTGCGAAGGGAAATTAGATATGCCCAGACAAAATGCTGCACACACTCCGGACCTAAGCCCAAGGCCCCTGGCAGCCACTGTTGCAAGAAGCCCAGAATTTAACATCTGATGACTGGGATAGGCACACTGAGCCAAGGCTTGTTTCCAAGTGTGATCCAAGGGGTCTAAAATTGAAGCAGTTCTGAATCTTTTGGGAAAGCAGAATCTCAAGATCAAAATCACCACAAAAACTGCTACCTCGGCAGAGACGCAGGCAGACCATCTCCTTCTACTCCCTTTGCAAGGTCAACCAGCCAGACAGAAAATGCTCTATGCGCATTTTCCAGGGCTTCCCAACGATACTGAAGCTGTGAATTCTCATGTGTTAACTTAGTAGTGGTAGAAAGAGCTCCCTAGCCAGAGTCTCTGCCAAAGTAGCAGTTTTTGTGGTGATTTTGATCTTAAGATCCTGCTCTCAGACGATTCAAATGGTTTCAATTTTAGAGTCAACTGCCTGCATGGCTAATTGAAGCAATTTCCAAAGGGGCTCACCACCAGTGGCTACATTCCCTGTTCCACCAGCCTGTAGCTCTGTTGGTGGCTGAGGTTTTGCCACACCAGCAGGTCCTTTTTGGAAGCACCCTATAATATGAAAAATATATCAAGCTGAAGAACTTTATGAGCCGAGACGATCCCAAACACTTCCAACTATGTCCACTTGGAAATCAATACCAGTTATGTTGAAGTTCTTGCACATGCAGCCAGACAGAAATACGCCCACAGCAGGTGTGCTCAACAGCACCCCCTTGTCACCCATTTATTGCCCTTCTACACATGGTCAACCAAAACAAGTTTCAGTATTATCTAGCCTCAATGGGGATCAAACAACATGCATGGTGGGCTGGTAGCTGTTACATCAAATCCTAAATCAAAGTATTTATAATTACGCTTATAAAAACTTGCTTCAGTTGACCATGTGTTTATGTCTAATGTGGAGCTCTGCATTAACGCAGTGCTACAAAAGTATCTGAAGTGGTTTACACAATTCAGTCATGGTATACTTGGTATCCTATTCTACTACTACCAGTAAAGCAAGATGGGTAGAATTGTTTCCCTTGGCATAACAATCATTGAACACTCCAGTAACCTTTTAGAGAACAAATAATATTTACCTACATTATTATTGTAAGGCTCTCCAACATTGTGTGTGTGTGTGTGTGTGTGTGTGTGTGTGTAGTGTGTGTATATGTATGTATATATGTATATGTATATATATATATATATATATATATATATATATATATATATATATATATATATATATATATATATATATATATATATATATATATATATATATATATATATATATATATATATATATATATACACACACACATATACCTATATACACACACACACACACACACACACACACACACACACACACACACACACACACACACACACACATATATATATATACACATACACACACACACACACACACACACACACACACACACACACACACACACACACACACACACACACACACACACACACACATACATATATAGACAGTTCATCTTTCAATTTCCTTTTCTATTGCCTTCAATGTTGTCAATGGAGAAATTTAACAGGGACATCTTTCTCAGGGACCCATGTTTCAGTAACATTCAGCCAGACCGAGCATTTGCAGGGATCAAAGATAACCTGGTTGATTTTACTCAAACTCCGATCTAAGCATTTGTGAAGACAAGCTATATGAAAAATTATAGGCATTAGCTGCAAGGCAGCTAAAGGAAATTCAGTCAGCCATAACTAGAAATTTTATGTTTACTCATCTTTTTGGTATCAAAAAGTACTAGTTTACCTTTTGAGCTTTCACACATTCCTATTTGCCTCTGTCCCCCAGCAAATAAAGTACTTGTTTACCTTTGACCTTTTCCAACTTTCATTTTGCCGCCATCTTTTAACCTATAAAAATTGTTAACCATAAAAAACTTGCATCTTTACCCATACTAATTCTTATTTGGGTCAGTACCACTTTTTAGATGGCCCAAGACTAAAAAACCTACACTTGACAGTCAGGAGGGCAGAAGCAGATTTATGGGAAGATGGCTGCTGGCTTTTAGTATGAGCAGGCATGGACTGCTTGGTCCTGCCTGTCAAGACCCAAGGGTAAGGGCATGGCTGGCTCAGAGAGCGAGGAACGGTTCTCAGAGACTCACACAGAGTGCTCCCGATATGAGGACTAATTAATACGTGGAAAACAAGGAGGGAAGGGAAGAAGGGGGAGGGAGTGGGATACAGAGAGGGGACATAGATTGGGTAAATGGACAGGGTAACAGAGTGGATGTATGTACTTATGAGTTTTCAACTTGGTCCGGGCGGGGAAGAGACTCCCTCTCGTGGGAAGGAAGGTTTTCTTCTTGAGGCGGGCCTCCTTTCTTTAAGTAACAGACTCTCCAACCCTGTATGAAATAAAGTAGAGTGGAAGGGTCAGAAGAGGTGGGTACACATGCAGGTTGATAGGACCAGCATATAACTTTAGAACTCTTTGCTTGGGCACATTGTGCTCCAGTAATCAGGCTTTTCTGACCAGTATGGAACCTGGTCGTAGAGAAAAGCGAGGAGCTTGAGGTTATGAACAAGAGCTCCCTAGAGGGGATCTTTCATCGAGGAGGCACTGGATACCCCTCTGTGCTTGCCTTCACCTAGATAAGGTGTGGGCAAGAACAGAGCCCCCAAAAATGGGACTCCTACCTTGGGGGTCATTTGAAATATACTGTTTAAAGGCCCAGTTGGCCCGAAAGATGTATTATTGTTATAGTGTAACTGTTACTTATTCAACTTGTTTCTGGGATGTGTTCCAATTCTGGAGGGGGACTGAGCTCTATGGGGAGGAAGCTTGAGAAGGGAGAGATTCGAGGAGTCCAGGGGTGTCCGAGAATAAAATCTGAATTTGGACCTCTCAGATGGCGAGTAAGGGTACGATTGTTTGCTCCTACAATGTCAATGGGCTCATAAACCCAGTTAAAAGAACTAAGATTTTGAGTCAGGCAAGAAAAGCCTCGGCAGACTTTCTATTTCTTCAAGAGACCCACTTGTCGATGAGGGAGCATAATAAACTATTAAAATTGGGTTTCAGAGAGATGGCGGCGTCTTCCTATAAAAATGGCAGACGTAGGGGCATGGTGGTGCTGGTGCCGGTCAACTCCCCATTTGAAAAAAATGGAGGCGAGGACAGGCAGGGAGGGAAGTTTTGCAATGTTGAAAGGTAAATTTAGGGGTAATATGGTAACACTGGCATCGGTGTACTTCCCCTGGCTCGGCATTATCTGAATATCGCTCGCTTTCTGGCTACTCTTTAGAATGGGAGAGGGAGTTCTGATCTGTGGGGAGACTTGAACCTGCCCTTGAACCCGAAATGGACTCCTCCTCAAACGTATGTGGAAATCTCATTATTTAGCTAGAAAGGTCCAGAAACTGATAGGTGAACTTGGATTATTAGATACATGGAGATACCAACACAGCCATTAGAGAGACTATACCTTCTTCTCTGCGGCTCATAATATATATTCGAGACTAGACTATATTCTGGTCCCGAAGGATGAGGTGCAGAGAGTCTGCGATTCCTGGATAGGGAACCTTCTCCTCTCTGACCATGCACCTATATATATGAAAATATTAGGGGAGATACGCCGCAACTCCATCTGGCGGCTGAACACCTCACTTTTTAAAAAATGAAGTTAAAGACACAATAGTGGAAACTTATAGAACTTACCTCACAGAAAATACTGGGCAGGACACCTCACAGGCAATCCACTGGGATGCAGCAAAAGCAGTGTTGCAAGGTACATTTATACAACTGGCCTCCCGAAAAGAGAATGAGAAGCTAGAAAGTTAACCTTAACTGAGCTAACTGCAGATTTAGAGGGACAGCAAAAACAAATACACGATAAGGGACATAAGAGAACTGCTGGAGTATAAAAGGGAGCTGATGGGTATTCTAGACTATCAAGAGGAGCAGAAGTTGCTCTTTTTCAGACAACAATACTATGAGGGGGGACATCACTCGATGCGTTTTCTAGCAAGAAGACTGAGGGCAAGACAGGCGTAAGCAACAATAACAAAGGTGTGGCACCCAGGGATGGGCAAAGTGGTGCAGGGGGTCCAAGAAATGGCAGATGCCTTTAAAAACATATACAAAATTATATACAGATGACACAAAAACAGGAGAAGATAATATAAAGGTATTTCTGGAGACACACAACTTGCCAGGTTTAACTAAAGAACAGGGAGAACGATCGGTGGGCCCAGTGGGGTTGGAGGAAATAAAGAAGGAAATAAAGCGGCTTAAGGTAGGCAAATGCCCAGGCTCTGATGGACTCCCTTCGGAGTTCTACAAATGTTTTGGAGATCAAATACAACCTCTGCTGGCGCAGGTATATGAGGAGGTTTTGAGAGGAGAGGCCACACCCTCCTTCGTGGGCCCAGGCAGTGATTTCGGTGATACCCAAGCCGGGAAAGGACCCTACTAAATACCCTTATCGTCTGATTTCACTATTGAACACGACTATAAAATAATGACCTCTATTATGGCGAGATGTATTCAGGAACACCTTCCCTCCCTAATACATATAGGCCAATCTGATTTCATACCGGGTAGGCAAGCACAAGACAACTTGCGTTGGACAACCCATATAATTGACCAGATTAATTTGCTAAAACTACCGTCGCTAAGGAGCCTAGATGCTGAAAAAGCATTCAACATAGTATCTTGGCCTTTTCTGAGAGGGGTTCTTTCCCGGTTTGGGTTCCCGAAGCAATTGATAATGGCCATATTTGCGCTTTACGAGTCCCCATGGGCACAGATCCGTGTGAATGGCCACATATGAGGCCTTTGCTTTGGGAAGGGGCACACGACAGGGGTGCCCTCTTTCCCCATTACTGTTCGCCCTCTTTATTGAACCCCTTGCCCACAGCATTCGTCAGAACCCGGAGATAAGGGGATCAGTATTGGGGGGGACAGACTCACAAGTTGGCCTTATATGCTGACGATGTCATATCTGATGGATCCAGACAGATCACTGCCCATAATACTTCGTCAGCTAGATGATTTTTCTAAGTTATCCAGATATAAGTTAAATAGCAAAACTGAAGTATTGAGCTTCTACTATACCCCAACCAGCGAGATCAAAATAAAACACCCTATGTTATGGGATCAGACAGAGATAAAATATTTAGGGGTGAAGTTAGGGAAGAACAATGAGCAATTAAAGGAACTAAATTATCCACCGATAATAGCGCAACTTAAGTGATTTACAAAGATGGTCATTATTGCCCATCTCCTTTTGTGCTAGAGCACAAGCCCTTAAGATGAACACATTGCCGCATCTTCTGTACCTATTCCAATGCGTTCCTTGTCTGTTAACCCCTGCGGACTTAGAAGCCTGGCAAAGTATGTTCTTTTCTTATTTATGGAAAGGTGAGAAACCCAGATTAAGAAAATTGCTTCTATATCTTCCAAAAGCAGAGGGAGGCCTTGTGTTCCCATGCTTACAGGGCTATTGAGTGGCAGCTCAGATGCGAGTCGCATTACTCTGGGGTAACCCGGAATATGATACCCACTGGAAGAGAATAGATCTCTGGAAGCAGAGTAGTCCCCCACTACAGGCAGCGTTATCTCGGCCCCTGGGCCTAGATGAAATAGAAGGATTCTCAGGTACAAAGGCTGTAGTAGAGGGATGGAGGAGGGGAGCAGGTAGGGGCACCACACACAAACACCTCTGGCGGTACAGATGGTGGGCTTATGACCGCCAATTTGTACCTGCAACAGTAGATGGATGGTACCAAAAGCAGGCCAAAAAAGTGCTATATGCGCCTTATCAAATAATGACAGGTAACACGCTTTTTTCCTTTGAAGCACTGCAAGAAAAATATGGCTTGCAGCAGACAGATAGGATCAGGTACTATCAAATGAGAATACCTGAATATACAGATTAACAAATCAATGTTGGAAGAACGTACATCGGAGGATAATAGGCTGTTCCTACGGATATGGGGTCCACAGGGAATGGAACATGCCATTTCGCTGTTATACAACATATGTGGCGGACATGGCGCACTCATCTCAGTATATAAAAAACTGATGGGAACAAGATCTATGGATCCCCATCACGGATAAACAATGGTCTCTGATATGGAGAAGTACATGGTCCACATAGAGTTCCTTAGTGTGGAGAGACTTTTGCTGGAAGTTGAGGACCAGATGCTTCCTGCTTCCAACACAAGTGGCTTATTTCAAGGGAGAGGCCACAGCAAAATGTTGGAGAACTTGTGGAGCACAATCAGCCTCGCAAGCACATATTTTTTGGTTCTGCCCAACCATTGCCTCATTTTGGAAAGAGGCGACTCATCACCCAGAGCAGGTATTCCTACTCCAGGCACAGTTGGGGCCTGAACACTTAATACTGGGACTAATTCCAAAGGAATTGAATGATAAAAATGTCAGATATTTGTGGACAATTTTGGTGGCAGCAGCGTTAAAAGTTATTACAAGAAACTGGTTACAGCCAAAACCCCCTGGGATAGAGGAATAGAGGGAGTTGGTTGAATCCATACATATGATCGAAAGGTTAACAATTAACCTTAATCAACAACCACAGATATAATTAACAGAGATGGTCCAGGTGGATACTCTGACACTGGATAGGAGGTTAAAGTTTTAACATACTGTATATAGAGAAAATGCTGAACTCCCCCTCCTTGTGAAGAAAGACTCCTCTCTTTGACTTTAGGTACAGGACAAGCTGAAAATAAAATCTAGATTTTAGACAAGGTTTCAAAGGAACACATCCCAGATAGTTTCAATTATAGTTACTGTTATAGTTATAGTTGGAGAGTCTGGATGCTAAAGAATAAAAGTAGTTTAACACCTTTGTTCGAGTTCTCCTCTTTAAAAGAGGAAAAAAAGTGGAAGAAAGCTGTATTTTCTATGCATGTTTGAATGGCTTGAACCCCATTATGTGTTCATTGTAAGAATTAACCAATGCTGGTAAATGTAATCTGGCTAAGGACAATAAACCAAGTATAAAAAAATAAAAAAAAGACCAAAGGGTAAGACAATATAAAACTCTTGCTTCTCTCACAGACAACCCTCATACATATTTAGCAGCTGACACAATAGGCCACCGAGGCTACTGGTATAACAAATGAAAAATATTATGGCATAGGTCAAGGCATAAGTTAACTTAGGGTAATTTTTTTTTTTTTTATAGGAATGCTGCTTTGACACTGCTTTATAATACTGAATGCAAATACTGTCATGCTGGTTAGTCAGGCTAGTTTTGAGTAACTGCTTTATAATATGAATGCTAACATTATTATGCAACTAAGCTAGGTCACATTGCTTTTATAACTGGTTAAAAGTCACAGCAATAGGCCATATGTCTGCCAGGCACAGGATAGTCATCTCACACTGATTTTACTGGTTAAGGAACACATTTTGGTAACATTTTTTGGGTAAATCTTTCCAATACGAGATTGTGATTATGTAAGTTTATCTAGTTCAGTAATAAAAACATGTAACAGTAATAAAAACCACTTTGACCATGCCAGTATGCTCTATGACTTTCATACATGTAAAACAAAACCCTTCGAGTGTTACTCTGAACTTGGTGACAGAATCACTACTTATGGGAAATGTGCTCCACCAGTGTACTGAGAATTCACACAAACCTGTACAGTTGTCTTGACAGTTTTGAATGAAGTTACATTGATATACTCTAAACTACTCCAGGGAACAAGGTTTACCCAAATCTTTTAAGAAAATCCTATTCTGGACCACCCATAGGATCAACAGTAGCATGTCCTGCTACCAAGCGGGCAATCTAGGTTTCTTTTGGGGGGTGGGAGATGGATATATGTCAACAGCACTCTGACAGCCAGGGATGGGTAAGTGCTGCCAATGGCAGCTACTCACATCTCAGAAAAGGGGTGCCACCTGTGCTCTGCTGACCCAGCAACCTGTCAGGGGACAAGCAGCTGACACCCCTGTGCACGTCTGCTGCTTGCAAGACTGCCAGAGGGCTGTGCATAATGCCTATGGGTGGAAGGCAGGACAGAAGTGGGTAGGGGGCACTATTACTTGGAAAACCGCAGCTGCAATAATGATGGTCCATACAATCTTGTGCCCCATGCTACCTGTGTGTTGAAACCTGATCCTGTTCTGGGGGTGAACCCTCTGCAAGTCTCCCACAGGGATGGGAGGGTCACTGTGGGTGGAATGTTGCCAGTAAGCCTGAGGTGGGATGCCTAACCCAGGAAGAAGAACTGATGTAAAACATAAGACATTTTTTGGTTTTAGGAGAGCATAAACTGAAGCAAGCAGAGTGCACCTTTCACTCTGGAAGTGCTACTGCCCCGGGGAACGCAGGTCAGGCAAGGTCTGGAGGCACCGGGGTTTCAGGCATACAGACATCCCCTTTCCCAACTGGCCACTGCTGCTGGCTCCAGCAACATGGTTCTAGCTGCAGAAGAAAAAGCACAGCTTGCGGAGGGTTCTGCCCCTCCACCTTCCTACTAATCAGATTAGCTAATATGTCAGTGGAGCTGTAGCAGGCTGCTACCCCATGGGGACACAGGGTCAAGGGTGGGTAGTGAGAGACGAAGGCCTGATTCCGATAACCCCACTGGTCAGTGTTGGCAGTTGTGGCCGTCACCGAGTCAACTATAATCGCACAAAGTAAAATGTCAGTATGGGAACTCTGTTCCCAAAATTTCCTGTGTGCAATTCCTTAATGTGCTTTATTCTTAAACATAATTGGGAATCAAACTACCTAGCAGTACAGAAACATTTACCTTACAAGAGACGAAATGCACATCATGTGATACAGATACAAGTAGGAGAGCAAGAAGTGCTTGTGATCTGGCAAATAAATGAAATGCTAGTATATGAAGTTGACATAGAAAGAACCACCTGTATTGTCTTTCAGTCGGGGCATGCACAATAACAGCTTTTGTACTGTGCAAACAAATTACTGCCAATACTCTACAGATTACAAACACAATACCTTTTGACCTCCAAATAGATACTTCATAGCTACACCATTCTAAAGATAGTTTGGATTTTACATTAGTATTCCATTGGGTTTCTAATCTGGTTTTATTGAACTTTTCACTAAACTAAATTTATTCAGCTTGAGAGGGCATAGCTAAGCTAGGTAATTTCTTCATATAAATGTGGAGCATTCAGCACAAATTAAAAAGTCTATTTTACCTACACTGTGCTCCAAATGCAGTCTTGAAGGTAGTATATGCTGTGTTGTTTTGAAACAAAGGTCAAGTCAGGAAATTGACCCTTCAAAACAAGATCCAATTAGGTAATCCCCAACCCCACAAAAACAAAGAAAAAAAAACTGAAGGACAAATTTTCACAGTAGGCAAACTGTACAATTCACCTTCTTTCAGACATCACAGAGCAGGTGCTTCATTCTAGACCCACTTGTCATGGGGAAGGGGGTCACTTCTGCATGGGTTGCAACTTTGCCCCTACTGGTTTCAACTCCATGCCTTCCTAGATGTAATGTTTACTTCACCACATGCAATAGGAGTGCTTTTTGGCTTGCAGTGTATTACAGAAAAATTGCAAATACCACTCTGAAGAACCTTTAAAATTTAAAATGGATCAAACAATGCCAGTTATTTGAAACTGTACAATGCAATATTCAGAACTAAACAGCCACAGTCTGCACCTGCTACCATGATGGGCTGTGATGGGATTTACATGTGCACTCCACATGACAATTTGCACATGCTGGGTTACGACTGGGTTCAAAGGTACACTACGCGACAGGGTTTGCACCTGCCAACATGCTGGGCTGTGACTGGTCCAGAGGAGCACTCCGTGACATGGTTTGCACCCGATAACATGATGGGTTGCGACTGGATTCAGAGATGCACTCCACAGGCCAGCGCTGGTACTTATAACATGTTGGGCTGCAAATTGGTTCAGAGGAGCAGTTTGAAAGGGTTTGTACCTATAACATGATGGGTTTGACTGGGTTCAGCATGGCATAACACCAGTCATATGGCACAATGCCGTGCTGCAAGCCTGTTCTTGGTAACACATTGGCATTCCACTCTAAACATTTCCTGCCTTCCCTACCTTTAGGGCCAGGTGGGCCTGGATTTCCTCTTGGTGTGTGGTCCACTGACCTGACTCCCTGGCAGTCTAGTGGACCCCCAACCCACACCACCAGCAGTTTAAACTCCCTGGTAGCCCAAGGATACCTTTCAACAGTCCCATTTTCTGGGGGTCATCCAATTGTCACTCCTGCCACCCTCAGCAACAGGCTTTAGCACAGTTATCCCCCAACCCCATTGGCTTTTAAAGACCTACAAACTTAGAGGGGGGGGGGTTTGCAGAAGGCTTTTAAACACACATGCATGGGCCGCCAATCCATTCTGAATCGTAGTGCAGGCCACTTGCATGGTAACAGCTCATCCCCTTTCTCTGCACCATCAGTGTCGTTTGGGATCCCCAGTCAGCACAGATCAACAAGGTCACAAAGTTACCAGTGGTGGCAAGTGCTCACAGTGACCACTTAGCACCAGTGTTTCCAACACTGAATGGGCCACACAGTGTTGCCAATACAAATTGAGATCAAAGCCCTCAAAGCAGTAACTATTCAAGTTTTGTTCTGTACAGATAAGAGGGTTCACTGGTGAAAAGCTCTTGGCCAGTCAGCTTACTATGTTCACAATGACCAGAGATAGCAAATTTTACTGTTTTTGAAGTCTCTCTCTGTAACAAGGCCTGTTCTAGGAGAGGGATTAAATGCAGGAATGGAAAGCACTAAAAGCCAAAGTAGTTCTATATTGCAAATAAAAGCAGATTAACCAGACTCCCTTGCTGATAAACCCATCAGGCTGCTGAGGATTACTTCAAACCTTAAACTCACTGTAGAAAGATGAACAACCAAACCAGATTCTAAATATGCTCTTAATTCCCCCAAAAGGAACAATATGGTCAGGTCTTGCAGAGCTGCAATGTTCAAGCAGGCCTTAAAGATTTCTTCTTTTTCCAGTTAAGGTTATGAAACACACTAGAGCAAACAATCTTATAACCTACTGTATATATGCCCTTCCCCCAATGTTAATATATTAAAACTATACGATTCAGATCTCTGGAACTACAATATTTCATAATGTAAAGATTTCACATCTCATATTTGAGATGGTCATAATGGAAGGATAAGTAAAACTCACCTAGCCAATGAAACTAATAATGAACACTAACCCCTGCAGAACTACAAGGGCAAACAGTAGATAGCAGGAAATTAGTGCCTAGTGTTATGGCACAAAGAATGCAAACACCTTGCTGGAGCAGATTCCACAGTACAATTCTTGCTACCCTTTATTAGGCGCCCCCCCCCCCCCCAAAAAAGAAGGAAGCGTGGAATGTCAGGTCACCTTGATCCACTAAATGTAGCCACTGGGAGATACCTAGTACATACCAGATAGGGCTATGCTGGACAGTTACAGCAAGGGTAGATGACTAACAATGAAAAACACTAGTGCAAGAATATAAAAAGGAAGTACTGTAGTAGTAGGAAAACAAAATAACCTTCTCGTCTTACTGCCGTCACCTGCAACTTTGGTGAAAATAATTCTACAGCAGTACATCTGTTTGACAGTTCCACATTTTTCTGATAAAGTTATGGTGTCCAAACTACATCAGCAGAATCTGAGGCTACAAATTACTCACACTGCTTTGGTATGGAACCAAAAGGCAATTTCTGAGTCAGTAAGAAGATGGTTGAAGCAGAGTGTATACAGAGGAGTGTTGTGTGTAAGGGGTGGGGGTGATGTGTCGGTGTGTCTGGTGTGCATATTTATCCTTTGCATAAAGAGATGCCTTACTGCATCATCAGTTAGGGTTCATATTAAACAGACAAAAAGTAGGGAAATGTGGCATTGGGGAACTCCCCACCCTTTCCCAAAGAGGAAAGGAACAAACATTACGTTTTTGCTGTCCCGACTTAGTCGATCAAGGTCTTTCTTGGGGTTCTCAACCCCAGCACTCACCCCACTGTGAAGCAGCCCTTAAATGTACATCACTGTCTCCCCATGTTGCCAACAAGCTGTAGGCCCTGCCTGAACTATCAAGTCACCTTATTTGGTAATGGCATGGGGTGAGCATTACAGTTGAGAACACCAAGGAAGACCCCCCACCTCTGATTCACCAAGAGTCAGGACAGCGAAAGCCATAATGTTTTTTCCTTTTCCTGCTTGGGGAATGGGGGTTGGGGAGTTAGGATTGGATTCCCTAATGCCACATTTCCCCCACTTGTCTGTTTAGTTTCAACCCTAACTAATTAACTCAGTTCCCTCCTCAAAGAATTTCCTTACTTTCAGATAGCAGAATCTTTATTCACGCAGGTCCATAGGGTCCTTTCAGCCCTGCGCTTCCATCCCTCCAAAGATGCAGACATCTGGCTATGGAAGCGCATGGTCCACTGGGCCCTGCACTTCCATGCCTCCAGAAAAATCAATGTATATGCTTGGTTGCACTTGTTTTTGGTGAGGCTTACTTCAAAGGAATACTACATTAAGGGACAGATATTCAAAACTTTGCCCCAGGGCTAAATTAGCAATGCCTGGTGTGCTAAATTAGCCCGGACCCAATAGCCTGCTATATTCAAAAGGGATAGCCCTTGTGCTAAAGCTGTTGAATACAGCATGCTAAGGAAGCTGGGCAAACTGGGCTGCAAGTGCAGTGCAAAAATAGCCCAGGTATAAGACAGCTCTAAATATAGCAACAAGGAAGTGCAAACCACAACAGCATCTCAGTTCACAACGACTTGAAGGAAGGTAGAGGGCGAACTATGTTGCCAATGTGTGTGCTAGCAAAGGTGTGGAGTCAGTAAAGCTGCAAGCAGCAGCACATGTGAAATTACACTGTGCAAAAATGTACAATATTTCTGAAACATTTGTGCGGCGGAAACACATTTGTGCAGGTTAAGCCTGGGGCAATCACGTTTGCCTGGGGCAAAACTGCTATATTCAAAAGGGACATGCAAATAAGCCTACTTAGATAATCTGTGTGCAAATATCCAGATTAGCATCTCATTATGACCTTATTTGCATGCAGTTTGCCCAGCGCTATTGCAGGGTCACTCAGCTCCACCTGTAGGTCCGTCTGGAAGTGCATGGTGGTAGCTACAGGCTACATTTGTACAGTACAGCATAGAATATTGTGCCCCACGGGACTACACAGCACAGGTAATTGTGCTGCATGCAATTGTCAAACTGTAGTTCATGCTACAGTGCACAGACACTACAGTAGCAAGGAGGCCAGTAGTGTGAGGGACACAGCAATGCCTATGGTGTGTAGGGCAGTGATGACCACTGCACTGTACATGTGACAGACCAAACTTGCAGGTGTTTACTGACAGTGGACATTACTGTTATGCTGCTGTGCGACCCAGAGACACTGCACCACAGGCATGGGATGCTCACAGTAACATACACAGCTGGCCGTCTGTGCTGTGGTGTCTGTACAGATGTAAAGTATGCGGCTGGGGGGGGCACATGCCATCACACAGGCACACTGGTGGTGGGGTATTCCCAGCACTTACCTATGCGCACTGCATGGCTTGTTCCAGCCTTGTGGCCACTCCCAGTCTGTGGTGTAGCCTGGCCACTTGTACACCCTCCCCTCAACACCCTCCATGGCCACAGTGCCGCATGTGTGTGCTAGCATCTGTTGCTGTCCACAGAAGGGTGATCTGCAGGTGTGTGCTATATGGCCATACTGCCATGGTGTCCACTGGGAGTTGGGTCACCACTTACTGCCTTAGCATGGCTGGGACTGGTGGCAGATGGCATCATAGGGATGCCATCAGTGAGCAGCAGGTTTCCTCTATGTCTGGCTTATTTCTATGCATCATACTTACTGTTAAGGGTCGGCATAAGCTGTACAAAAGTCACATAAAAGCCCAGGTTTGCCCCAGAGTCAAGATTCCCGTTCCTGGGCAGTAATTTTCTTTACGTAAAGTGTTGCGCAAGTCACATTTTGCTTTGGCGCTATTCGAATGTATCATTGCTCCTGTATTCATGTACACGCCTTTAATTTGCCCCTTGCATACATTATAATTTGCCTGGTGCTAATGCAGTTTCTGCATGCTATTTGATCTTTTGAATATAGTGGACCCGTGCCAACCGTGCAAAAACTGTTGGCACCCAAAGTTTTGAATATCTGGCCCAAAGTGACCCTCTGAACTGGCAGCAGTTCATTATACATGGGCAAAAAGTGCATTTTTGCTTCATTACCCATAAGTCAGTAAATGGGTCTCAGTTTGCTGTAAAATATTTATGACTGTAGGGAAAGATCAGGTCCTCTGTTGTATTTTTAATGATAGCACTTTCATTGTGCATCTGGCACTATGGTAAAGACTGGAGGTAATTCTGGGGTGCAGTGCATACTCCATGAATGTTTGGGGTGGGGATTATGTGTTAGTGTCATAGTAGACAACTTTTTCTGATATACATTGTCCCTTGATTCCAATTCTTTACAGACATAGGACTTGCTAAAGTTGCAATGTTATTGTATGGGAACTCCCGGCCCCAGAATTCATTTGTAGAGTATAGTTTTGTAGTAGATATTAAGACTATACTTTTGATCTATAGATCATCCCTTAACTGCAAATATTAGAGTTATGGCTTGTTAAAGTAAATGTGGGGGGAAAAGTCGAATATTTTATATGAAGGAAACTTTTCTGGAGATTGTGTCATTCATGAAAAAACAATTCCTTCATATGAAAATAAGAATGTGAAATAAAACTGTAAATTATTTTCTTGTATGAAGATAAACTTGTTTCATATGGCAATAAGAAATATGTTAAACACAGATCTGTGGATCATTTTCCAAAATCTAACTGCAGATTCCAGCTAATGAGATCCAGATTAGTAAGATACACATGTTGGCATGTTTCCATTGTATGATTTTTATGAATTTATTTAACAGAAACAAGACTGTGGCGATGTGAAAAACCAAAAATTCTCAAAACTGGTTTCCCCCCTCCCTATGAAACAAAGTCCCTTTCTGTATGACAATTCTTTCTTCATGCGCAACGGCTATCCAAAACAGCATACCAAGCATGCTCAGAATCAAACATAACTGGAATGGATAAAGGAGGTTGTGGGGTCAGAAACAGTGGGGTAATTCAAGAATGCATGGGACAGACATAAGGCAATTATAGTGGGGAGGGGTAAGAGGAAGTAGGCTATTGGTTAACTAGGATCTGCAGCTTATCCAGTAGGTAGGGAAATGGGCAGACTGGCTGAGCCAAGCGGTCCTTATCTGCAGTCAAAGTGTTTGTGTTTCCATGTAATATTTTTTTCACCAAACCAATGAAAGGCACCACTTTGGGCCAAGTCCCTTTTATACTGAAAATCACAGACCAAAATTCCAAATCATTTGGGTGCTGGGAGATTTGAGGGGGCGGGAGTGTGTTTATTTTGCTATTTTTCACTATTCTGATCTGGAAATTCACACATTCGACCAGAACAAAACTTGGCAAGCCAAGAGTCCTTGCCCCCAAGACAGCGCACTTAAAATTGTAAAAATCCATTGAACGAGGCTAAGCAATTAAAGTGCTAAGTGAGGTATTAAACAGCCCACTCAACCACAACTCCAGTGGCCCTACCGCAACACTATACATACAATAGAGCTAGAGATATAGTCGCCACCACTTTTATCAACCGCAGCTGTAACAGGTGCCTAGTTTTAATGGGCATAATTTAAAAGCCATTTGCCTTTGACAAATGTAAAGATTGCGGTTATGGTAGATCTTATCCGCCTGCTTTTTCGGGCATATTTGAGGCCAAAACTGACGATAGTGGACATTGACAGGTGTCAAAATCAGCTGTTCCACTGAGTAAAGTGACATTGTACCTCCAGTTCTTTCTCTCCCCCGTGACCTTAGTTTCACAGTGCTCCTGTGACCTTAACTAGTTCCACACCATACAAAAAAGCTCCTGTAAAGCTTTCAGCTTAGTGTGCTACTCCTGGTTACACTAAAAAAAAAAAAAAAGCTGCCCCTGCCTGGAGGCTCGTGACTTTGCTTCTGTTCATGCTGTTAAGTGCAAAGTGCAAGCCGGCACCATGTCTAAATGCAAGGCGAAGAGTTTTGGAAAGAAAACCAAGCTTTTACAAGAAATAAAAATAGACAAGCTCCCTTGTATGAGCCAACAAGACCTCTCTCAAATCTGTCAGTCCCAAAGTCTACCACTGTGGATTTAATGCATCCAAACTATCAAATTTTGGCAGAGTGTCACACTAACTGCAACCCTGGGTGCAAAATAAAAAGAGAAGGCAAGGGCAGTGAAGTTGAGCAAGGTTTGTTGTGGTGGTTCGAGAAGGCAAGGGCCGCAACGCTCTCATAAGTGGTTCCTTGTTTTGTAAGAAAGCAGAGCAAATTGCTTCAGCACTTGGCAGATCAGACTTCACTGCAACAGACATTTGGCTAGGGCGGTGGAAAATTTAGCAAAATCAGTTTTTGCCGCACACATGGACGAAACACTGTGCTGATGTCACAAGCACCAGCCAATGGGTCACTGATGTTCTGCCTACTCTCACTGAAGGTTTTGAGCCAAAAGTTATCTACAATGCCAATGAGATTGGCTTTTTTTTTTTTTTTAATATATAAACATTAACATGTCGGCTACGATACCCTTGCTTTTAAATCATACACTGTCCTGGGGCAAAAGGCAGAGAAGCAGTGCATATCGCTCCTAGTGTGCAGCAATATGGATGGCAGTGGTATAAAAACTGCCGTTTATCAGCAAGTCTGCATCCCCCCAGTGTTTCAGAGGCGTCCACCATCTCCTGGTCATATATAATGCAAATACAACTGCATGGATGACCGGGACTCTTTACCGAATGGGTCAGGAACTGGGATCAGGTTCTTTGGAGCAGAAAGATCTTGCTTCTGCTCGACAACTTTTCTGGGCATCCAGCAATCCCTGGCCTCAGAAACATCAAAATGTGTTTCCTAACCCCCAACACCACTTGTATCATATAGCCTTTGAACCAGGAAATAATCTACTCCTTAAAACATTATGTGCACTGTATGAGGCAAAAGGTCCTAGATGCTATAGATTCCAGTGAGAAAATAACAGCCTGTGAATGTGTGTTATAATCACCTTACTGAATGCTGTCCGTTTACTGAAACAATCTTGAGATCTTATAACCACCACAATATTGCGGTGTTTCCGAAAAGCAGGTTTTTGTACAAATGACCTGCCTGAGGCAAATGATGTGGAGGAAGACACCCAAGATATTGAGCCGCTGCCTGGACTACGTGGCAAGGAGTTAAGAGTCGTGTCACCTTGGTGATGTGAACGCCAAGGAATTGGAGGAAGGTGATATACAAGATGCTGTCACATGTATGTGTCTTGAAACAAGAGGAAGTGGGCAAAGAAGAATATGCCACTGCCAACGACGTGGAGAAGGCAGTGAATTTGAAGGACATTCGGGAAGCACTGCTCACTTTACATCGTGCCGTGGAGAAGAATAAAGACAATGCCCTTGACTGGGATGCGTTCGCAGCTGCCGAACAAAAGTGGGGCCCTTACTGCAGCATGACTACCATACAGCAGAAAACTAGACTTCTACCAGTAGGCTGCCAACAGGCAGATTATGCATCTACTGTACAAACTTATTTAAAAGTTTCACAAGTTTTTTTTTTTTAAGTTTGTTTCTATGGTTTTTTTTTTTTGTTTTTTTTTTTTAAACGATGCAGTTGTGTTGATTGCTGATATACTGTAATAAAGTTAAGCATGCTGCTGGTTGAGAACATGGTTCTCCAAGAACTTTTTTAGCTGAAAGGATAAGTCAACCACTCTGTATGGCGGGCAGTAAGGTAGATCATAGATGTGCTTGCTATAAGCATCATGCACTGTATCTTTATGTATATATAATGAATGTTAAAGTGTAGTATTTGAGGATAATGCCATCAAGGAGCTTAATTAGCCAATAAGCCATGGGCCCAAAGGCCAGTGGGATTAGTGAGCTAATTAGTCCCCATAAGGCATATGTTCATACTACACTTTCCTAGCATTTGTTGCATGCAATACATTAGGACTGTTACTTTTGTTCTAGATCACATTTGCAATCATTTCTGAGTTTACCCTGATGTTTCTTGGCTACTCTGGTTTTCTGTAGTGCAGTGTCCTCCCATAGAAGGTGGTGTGATTAGGCCAGTTGGTCCCTTTGTGTTTTTATGAGGAGAGAAAATGGCATGCAGCTGGGTTGGCATGGAGATTCAGCAATCAGGTGTGGCAGTTCAGTCTAGAGCAGCGGTTAAATTCTGTGGAGCGGCAGTCCGGAGTGCGTGTGTGAGAGATACATTTACACAGATGCATTGGATGTGACAGGTGTGAGGGAGAGTCTTCATGAGCTATATTTGACGATCTGACCTCTTGAGTGGCAAAGCCATGAATGAGAACAGAGGTCAAGTATAGCAAGTGAAGATTTTTCTGCTATCTCACTCACGTGCCATTTGATTTATACAACAAGTGTTTAGGTGGTTTTATAACAGAAAGGATCAAAAGTTACAAAAAGTCCAAAATGTAAGCTGTGCCCTTCTGATCAATGGCTCAGCAAGACAGAAACTAATCAATACATTACGTATCAGTACAGTACAAATTAATACACTCAATGTAGTACAAATGAATACAATTATAACAGATGCACGCTGCTAAAATCTACAAAGCCTCTCACGTGCTGGCTTTTGTGCTGCACATTGCCTTTGTGATGTCAATGTAACTGCTCTGTCAGTATTCTACTGTTATGTACCCAGCTTTGCAAGATAGCAGTACTATCTTGCAAGCTGGTCATAAGAGAGTTTTATCTGGGCCAATTCAAACCTACACCTGTTTCCATCATCTCCCCGTCCATCATTTCCCCATCTTTAGAAAATGGGCTAGACACTAGGAGCTCTCATTGGCAGAGAGCCACAGCAGGGAGGTACATTAACTTTTGTTAGATGCCCGGTACGAAGCAAGTGCCAGTTCCGGGCACCCCGAAATTTCAAACACAATGCGCCATTCCCCCCCCCCCTTGCTTACCAAGCAAGTTGCAGTATGCCAGCCCCAAATCAGTCCTCGAAAAAGTCCCTGAGTTAGGGCCGGCAACCCCAACACGCACCCAGATGCCGGTTGGGGGGGGGGCTTCCAACTCTAACACCGAATTTCCTCACTTTTGTCGCTGTGGAACAACCCTAAGTAATGCATTAAACAGGTTTTCCCCCTCTAATATACACACACACACACACACACACACACACACACACACACACACACACACACACATATATATATATATATATATATATATATATATATATATTTACTAAAGGCAAAAACTCCGTTTAATGCATTAGTTAGGGTTGTACCACAGTGACAAAAGTGAGGAAATTCGGTGTTAGGGTTGAAACCCCCCCACCCGGCATTGGGGTGCACATTGGGTCCTCATCCCCAACTCTCACCCCACCACATGTGTAAAGCAGCAGAAGTACAGGAGAATGGGGTAACACCGAATTTCCTCACTTTTGTCACTGTGGAACAACCCTCTAATTTCCCTTCTTTTTGAGAATAACGAGAAATAGTGAATGTAATGCAGTGGTGGGAGTCCTGCCACATCATGCAGTGGTGGAAGCCCCACACTCCCACCACGTGATGTCTTGTGGCATAGCAACAGGAACAGCAACGCAAACAGAAGCGCTAACAGTGGCACACATGGTAACGCAAGTGCGAATGAGAACAGAAAGGGTAATGCACACGGTGGCGTAGACTGGAACGGTGTGCCACGTGATGTGTTATCACATAGTAACATGGTGCCTGCAAAAGGAAATGTCAATGGGCATGGTGACGCAAAGTGAAACAGAAAGAGTAACAGTACTGTAGACACAAATGGCAAAAAACAGAAATGCAAGCGCAAATGAAAACGCAAAGGATAACGCACATGGTGGCGTTGACGTCAACGATAAGTGAAACTGGTATGGAACCGCAAGCGGAAAGGGCAACGGTAACAGTAATGTAAGCGCACAGGTTGGTTTTCCCCAGAAGCTGCATAGAGAAAAACAGTGAGTACAAAGAATGTATGCACAATAATGGGTATTGGAGCAGAAAATGAGGACTTTGAATACTAAATAGGTTATATCTCAGGAACCGTACGACGTAGAAAAAATTTAAAAAAGTCATATGATTTACGACTGTCCTGACCCATAAGGGGGCTAAGTATTTTTCCGACGAAAAGTTCGTATCTCACACTGTTTCCGATATACAGGCCCTGAAAGGCGCGGTGAACGCCATAATGTTATCCTATGGGGAAAAAAAAAGAGAAGTTCGGAGTGCCATAACTTTGCCTCCCTGTAATATTTTTTCACCAAACCACTGAAAGGCACATCTGTGGGCTGTTTGCTGTCTTCCCTCCAAATTTCAGGAAAATAGAGCAAACCGTTATTTTGCAGCAGGGTGCCAAAGGATTCCTGTAATGAGTCGGGCGCCATAATGTTATCCTATGGGAAAAACCGTCAACTTCGGAGTGCCGTAACTTTGCCGCCGTGTAATATTTTTTCAACACAACACTGAAAGTCACATCTGTGAGATGTTGGCTGCATTCCCTCCAAATTTCAGCCCAAAACTCCGAACCATTTTTTGCAGCGGGGTGCCAAAGAATTGCTGTCACTTCCTCACAGCCTAGAAAAGTACTGTCACAATTTGAAGCTTTCGAAAAAGTGCAGACGACTTCGTGAGCAAGAAGTACTTCAAGAACTACTTTTTCCAGAAATTTGAAAAACATATTTCTGAGGTGTTTTACCCCAAAATAAAGACATGGCTAGCATCCTCAGGCTCCGACTAGGTGAATACAAAAATAATTAGGTTGCTAGAGGGTCCCAAATTTAAATGGCAAGCATTTTTCTGATCACTAACTGAAAACAAGATGGCGGATTTGCGAAAGTAAGAGGGCCATTTGCGAAAGTAAAAATGCATTTGCGACACTGTCGAACTTTTTGTTAACTTTTCCCATTGACTTATAATGGGAAATTGTTTTTTGAATAACTTTTGAACTGTTTAATATTTTTTCACGAAATCTTCGGAAGGCACATCGGGGACCCTGGCCACACATTCCCTGAAGATTTCAGGCCGGTCACGCAAACCGTGCGACCGTAGAATTCCAGAAAAAGCGTAAACGCACGCGCAGATCATGCTCAACTCCGCAGCCATGTATCCGACCGGTACAAAACTTGGCAGATCCCAAGGCGTATGGGTCTTGATCATGTATTCCAAATTTCAGGCAAATCAGTCAAACTCTTGCAAAGTTATTAAGGTGCAAAATTTTGGGTTTAACATGTAAATGGCTCCTCAACCCTAACTATGGTAGCACTACCGTGCTACTGCCTATTATATATATTTTATATCACACACACACACACACACACACACACACACACACACACACACACACACACACACACCCACACACACCCACACACACACCCACCCTTCAGTTAGGTCACAAGTTACAAACTGATTTCATATTCTTTTCCACAGTAGGGGTCTGTGAACTTGTCACCTTGGGTAATGTGCTTTCATGAGGTGCAACACCTACAGGGAAAACGACCCTTGATTCTCTTGTTAAGCCAAGTAACATTTGGCTTAGTGCGATGACTACAAACAAGGGATAAAAGGAGTCCTAAGTGTATGCTTTCCTGAAAGACACCCTGGGAGGTTGTGCTGCGATACCTGCCATCCCCACATCACCTTGTAATACATGCCCTGCCACACTTAGGCAATCCCAAATCTTTATCACATCCTGCAATAATTTTAGGCACATTCTGTATTTTGATCAGCTTTTGCAGCAAAACAAGTACAATTGCCTGGCTCACCTCAATTACTATTTCCCCGATGGTGGATCTGCTAACCCTAAAAAAGTGCTTAAGGGTCCAGTATTTGATGTTGGTTGCCAGACACAATGTTATGACTACACGTTTGTCCACAAAGTATGCCATGCAGTCGGGTGCCTAGCCGGCGTACATTTTTTATTCTTTGATAACTGGGTAAAGCCCACTAAGCACAATGCCCATTTTCAGAGGCCAGCTGGGAGCACTTCTGAGGTCAAGTCAATTGCTCAGAGCCTGACAGTATTCAAGTGGAGGTTGTGGGAATCAAACCCAGGTTTGCTGGATGTACCAAGCTAATTCACAGCTCATTACTCTACCCTCTAGGCTACAATGCCATATATGGGGACAGTTCAGAACACAGCAGTTTGAAAGTCTGCTTGTTCATCCAAAAACTGCCAGCCATTACTCATGGGGCCACACATGCAAACAGAACTAAGTTCCACCAACCAGAACTATGCCATTTCGCAATGCAGGGCTTGAAATTCCTATACCTTAGATGCCCCAAGGAAGGCACTTTTACCCAAGGAAACATATAGCCCCTTGGTGCCTGCCCACTAGGACACCTAAGGTTTAAATAGTTTTCCTCCCCATAGCAGATATGCTTCCCAAGTGCCCACAACATGCCTCCCTCAAAGTTCAGCCACCTTCTGTGTCTGCATGGTGACTGTTTAAGTGTATGGGCAGTGCACTTACCATAGGGGGATGTACAGAATAGCTAGACCCAGGAGCAGCACAGTGGAGACCTCTGTCGAGGTATAGGTCAGGAAGCATATACAAACCAAGAAAAGGTATAACATTTCCAAGTAGTATTTACGAACAATAAAATGACATTGTGTTGGATAGCTCAATATAGGCAGTTCAAACAAAAATCCTTCATCTTAGTCTCAAATCTTTAGCTCTCTCCAACAAAACATTGCTCTCTTTATAAGATGTTTTTCCTGGCAATTAAATTCTGCATCATGTTCTTGTAAATTACACTACCTGCATTTCAAAAAAAAAAAAAAACACACACAAGTGTTAAGATGGTCAGTTCCTTTCTTGTGACCAGCCAGACCACTACATTAGTCTTCTTACAGGTACAGCCAATTAAGACATCCTGTTCCAAGGCCAATTTCCTGTCAACTCTGCAAACAAGCTTGCAGAGGTGAATATGCACCTCAAGGTTACCCTGCGTTCCAGGTTAATCCAGTCTGTAATCATTTCAACAATATAACTGTATACCATTGCAAACTAAGGGCTCCCAGTTTAATATAAAGATTCACATATTTTTTAAACCAGAAAAGCAAGGGGCGAAATGAACAGAAACAGCACGTGAAGGAGAGAACACAGAGGGAAACTGTGGGACCAGAGTGGCCAATTCCCCAAGTGCCACAAGGAAAATGTTATTGCGTAATCAGGCATGCGATAGACAAGGATAGAATAGGAAATGACAGCCTTGATCCTCTTTTTTTTTTTTTTTTTTTAAACTCCCTCTACATGAGAGATGATGGCAGGTCTTACCCAACCCTGTCACAACCTCATGTGACATCATTCTTCGTTTCAGTTGCTGTCATACGATTGGAGGCAGAAGCTCTCAGGCATTAGGTCACAGCCTCTGAAGAGGTACTGACTGCTGCTGGCAACTGATCCCTCCCAGAGGCACTCACTGCTTTTGAGAACTGTTCAGCACACAACTCATTGTGGCAGACAGTCAGATTGGTTGGACTCTGCATCATGGCAGCATGCCAGAAGCACAGATTTAAGCCCATTTAAGGGCTTAAATAAAGTTAAAAACACTCAGTCCTTTTAAGGGCTGCCTTGCCTACCACCATCAATAGCCTGAAGTTAAAAGCCCTTTTTAGGGCTTGGAACTATGAAAAAATGTTGCGAAGGAGCAGGGCACACAGATCAGAAATAATAGTGCCTTTTTGGGGCTCACAGGCTACTGACCAAATTTCCTTTTAAGGACTGAGGGTATAAAAACCTTTCTTTCTGCCTACGTGCAAGCTAAAACAAATATAATAAGCCTTTCTCAGGGCTTGGGTCCATCGAGAATCCTTTTAATGATTAATGCCAGTAAAGGCTTATAGGCAGCAGGAAATAAAAAAGCCCTCTTCAGGGTTTGGTGCTACTAAGAGTAACATAAAAGGGGCAGCATGTAAATAATTTGTTGGGCATAAATTTTTTTATTTACTTACATGCCCAAGTTGGTTTGTAATTTTCATGAAATTCATGCCCTGCCATCAAGTTGGCTCTCATGTGTCCACACACTGCGCTGCACTGTGCCTTTAATAGTGCAAAACATTTTTCTGGTCCCACTGCCCTCCCTGGGTTAATTACAGTCAGAGGACTACACTTAGACACCCGGAGAACAGCAGGACAAGCAAACATGTGATCAGAGTGTTTTTTTTTTTAAACATATTTATTTTACAATGCAACAGATACAAGTATGCCCGTAGAACAGTGCATCACAGTAAGAATACTCAGATAAACAATATCTTGGACACTCATTTGTTACGTCATGGGAGGGTTCAAACATTAATACATTATCACAATAAGTATATTTAACATAGGCTATTGCTGCAACAAGTGGGGAAATTCTAAAGTAAACTCCTATTAACTAAAATTTCCACCCCTTTTAATAGGTGTCTCTTCCCCAACCTCCTGCATCAGTAAAACCACTGATCAGAGCTTTTAAAGCTCTAACACACTGCAGGCTACTGACTTTCCCACTGCTGCAGTCCTCCAATGTCAGCTGCAAGGGATTCTGGGATTTGTAGTTGCAGAAAATGTCAGCTTCCGATTCAGCAGAATCAGTCTGCTACAATCTACTATACTGTAGAAAGCAGCAAGTTTTTGCAAACTAAGTGAAAACTGGAACGGAATGTTCCACTTTAAATACTGTAGGGATATAATGCAACTTAAGCAATTCACCGTTAGGTGTGGAATGTATTTAATTTATTTAATTTTATTAGCCGGGTAGGCCCGCTGGAATCATTAAAGTCCCCTTTTCAGGGGCAGCCTTGGGATATCATGCCCTCAGGGGTGTTGTGAGCCATGAGGATGAAGGCAATAACTCATGCACTTAGTGAATCTCGTAACATTCCCCACCATAAGGGGAATTACTGCTATTATGCAATACATCCATTTGTATGTATTCAGGAAAACTTAATATTTTTGGTGCTTGTGTATGTAATATGTGATTCCATTTTAACCAATAAGTGGCACTTTTCTAAAGGATATGGTGGACTTTGGTGGTGGAAGGATTCAAATCAATTAAAAAAAATAACACTTAGCTGTGACTTTCCTACCTGTAATTACATGCTGGGATTCAGAAATCAATGGAAGATGATGTCTCAGCCAATCAAGTTGCTGGATTCCATCTACTGCAGAATTCAGGTTAATCATAGGTAAAGTATGAAGGAGTCTACACTGCCTCAGGGAAACTCCTTCGAGGAGTCACACTGGCACATTCTAGCCAATACTTAGAGGTTCTCCGGCATTCTGAAGACTTTACTCTGGAACATCCACTGGAGCAGATCTGCAGGCACATCATTGGTGGGATGTGCTGGTAGTAGGAACTGAACATTTTTCAGGCGCTGAATAGTAGGCTGGTACAGTGGTGTTGAGGTATGCTTCATCCCACTACATTTCATAAACATCTGAACTCCTCAAATGTAAACAGTTCCATTATTATTCGCAATCTGCTCTGGCACTCCATTCTTTGCAAAAAGGGGTCAAATACATTTCTTTATTAGATGTTAGTTTTTTGGTTTGAACACACAGTACATTGGGCCATACAGCGTTTGTATCAACTGCAACTAGAAACATTGTGCCAAGAGAAGAGCCTTCATAATCCATATGAACCGAATGATGCCATGGAGTGGTGGCCCACTCATGGGTACAAAGGGGACGCTCCTGGCACATGCTGCATTGGTTGATAGCTTGAACACTGTTGGGCCTGCTCTTCAATTTGTCCATTCCAGGCTACCACAAATAATGGCAGGCTATGGCTTTCATCTTCACTATTCCCAGAGTACCCTCATGAAGAACAAAATCTTAACACAAGTTTTGAAGTACTATGACACCAATTCCACACAACAACCTCGGCATACTGACAGGTGTTCTTTACATGTAGGTAAAACAGTTAGAAAAGGATCATCCTGCATTGGCCATGACTGCCTCATGTAATCTTGACAATGGAGAATTTTCTGGTGTCTAAATTTACCAATACACGTGTGACTAGCAAAGGCTCCAAGTGGGACATGTAAAACATGTCAAATGTATTTAAATCAGTTTCACTTCACCTCCACAAGAAGACTACACAAACCCTCTCCATTCCCATTTTGCTTTGTACCTTTAAATTACTATGTTCTATGTGTGGGCTCCTGGATATGAAGGCCGTATCTGTAGGGTGCTGCTGCTATTTTTGTCACCTCTTCCTAGGGTTCAAGATGGAGATCAGTGGCTTGTGATCCATCACTAAACCTTCTGCTGTAGAAGTATTGGTTAAACTGTTTCAAGCCAAGGGAACAGGAAGTGTGTGCCAATTGGCAGCAGTTAATGTTCCTATTTACAGAAATGAAATCCATACCGCCAAATCCATTCACCTCAGCATGAGTAGACACCGATGTGAAAAACTGTTCAATTGTCTTCTTTTTATGGGCAGTATTCTGTTAAAAGTTCTCTTCATGGAACCTGTAATTTGGAGTTTTTACTGTGTCACGATTTGAGAGATCAGAATTACAAATCTGAGTCAGACTCCTTTGCAAAGGCTCCACGTCATGGAAGTACAAAACAAGAGAAATGGACAATACAATGAAAGGTATTACAAATGAATGCAGAAGGTACAACAACCCAGAGTTAAACATGGTACAAAGGTTTCAAGCAAATACACTATTTCTTGCATTCAAATTTCAAGGACGATACAAGGTTCCCTAAGCCAATAAAACAGATATTTAAGATAAAGGCACAATACATCAGAAGAATCAGAGCAGAGGGAGAGGGCAGAAGGCAGAGAGGTTTGGCTTGGCACCCCAATAAGAGGGGCGACTATGTGAGTTGACAGCTCAAGTGCAGTCTCAGGCACTGGCAGTCAGTAGTTGCTCTCAGAGTTTGAGTTTGAAACTACCAAGGTTCAGGGCAGATAAGTTATCAGGGGCAGATCATTTAGCCAGAGTGGAGTCCTATAGTGGAAAGCATGTTACCCCAAGAACATTCTGCATAATGGCACAAGCCATGTGGCTTTGTCTGAGCCTCTAGTATTCCTTGCGGATGGTGCATGTTGAATGAGGCTAAGGTGCCCAGTGGGGGGACTGATCGTTGACAATCTTCCTCGCAAGGAGGCAGCTATGGTAGTTCAGCTGGCCCTCAAAGTTGAGCCAGCTGGAGAGCTGTTAACGGTTACAGGTGTGAGTCATCCTATCACACCCTGTGACATCAGGCCCTATTCAGGGTGACCTTAATTCTGTGAAGTGCAGTATTGTCAGCCGTGCGATAGAAGATGATCCCGTAATCCAACGGGGGAAAGGACAGAGGAGGCAACTGCTAGACAGAGGGCTGCAGAAGGCATATAGTTTGTTCCTATAAAGGAGACAAATTCTGGCATGTTTTTTGTTTGCAGCAGAGCTAAGAAGATGGACATGTTCATGATAGTTTAGTGAGGAGTCAAGGGTAACACCCAAATATTTAAATGCCATTAGCTTCTGAAGGACTGGTTGGTCCAAAAGCTAGAGCACTTTGTTCTTGTTACATCTATGTTGGTCCATTAAAAGGTATCAAATCATTTGCTTCTAGACCAGATATTTAAAGGAAGTCACTTGTTCTAGCTGTGAGTTTTCACACTTAAGTATGCACAGTGGGGTGCCCCTGTATTTGTTTTCACTATGAATACAATGCTAAGCAGGAGCTGTTGACCTATCAGGACCGTGCTCAGAGTTCTGTACATGGAAGTGTGGCATAACTAACTCCAGATTACTGGTTTCCATGTAAAGAACTGTATCAAGAATTGCATCAGAATGCTGCCCCATAAAAAGAAAATGCATAATATAGTTCTCACATCACCTATTCAGGTACAGTTGCATATAGATCATTTAGGGGTATGAATATCATTTCTGAAAATAGGAACATTATAAACAGCTGCCAGAACTCATTTCCTGTCCTCTAATTCCTCTCAATCTGTGCATAATTGCATTCTCCTGAGGACAAGGACTCCGGTGCAAAGGTAACAACGCTCACTACAGTCCCTTCTGTGCTACACGACTACAATGCCATATGGTGGTTACCATAATGATGCATAAGTGGGTCAAAACCTCGTATAAGACCAGCAACACTGACTTTCAGAAACATTTTTTCCACATTCCGCTGACCAACACAGCTTGCTGCCACTCTGCAGCAGGGTATTTAAGGGTGTAAAAATTGATGCTACATTTGGTAAGAACCTGATAATCCAGGCCCAGAAAGTAATAGCTGTGATACATTCTGTTGCTCTGGTGCTTTCAGAATTGCATTCTCCATGGCCTGCATCTTCTACAGTCCAGGTTTATGCATCATGAGGCCACAGTATATCAGGGATTTCTGGAATAACTGAGTCTTGCCAGTACTTTACCCAGATTCTCAAGGCATTTTTGGTCATTAGCACCAGTCAAAGACATTGTCTAAATAGCACTGAACTTTAGGCATCTCCTGCAGTACCTGGTCCATAGGCAGTTGCCCAATTATTTTAACAGATACACCAGGTGAATACAGAAACAGTCCTTCCACTTGAGCATTTGTTGTGGAGTCTCCTCCCCAAAAAAAAAAAAAAAAAAAAAAAACACCTACGCTTCCATCTGTCACCATACTTGGATGAAAATTGCTTTCCTACTGCTAGTGATTCAAAAGTACCTTCAATCCAAAGCAGGGGATATTAAACAGTGTGCAGCACCAGGACAACTGTGACTGAAGTTACCTAAGATGTGGACAACCCTATTCTTTCATGACATTCAAATAGAAAGACTAAAAAATAATTACTCAGTCCTCCTTCAGTGGTAGTGAAACTTACTCTGTTATTAATGTAAACCCTATGAAGGCTGGTAGAGTATGCTGAATCCAATATGCTGCAAGATAACAGGCAGCAAGGATTCATGGGGGTGTCATGCCAAACAAGCCTGACAGATTCCTCTGACTGGGTAATTAGGGAAGTAGATCAAGGGAGGGCAGTGGGCATGGCCCCTCTGGGCTTTAGCAAAGCCTCAGACACTGTCATATACGTGGATTAGAAGGGAACTGAGCAGCCTAGGGGTGGGTTAGAAGCCGATTAACAGACAGGAGAGAGAGAGAGAGGATGGTGGCTAATGTCACTAATGATGGGAGAGTGACTGGCCGGGCGCCACAGGGCTCAGTACCGGGACCAGTCCTCTTCAATGTCTTCACAAGTGACATTGCAAATGGAAGCAAAGGTATGCCTTTTTGCAGATGATATCAAAAAACTAACAGTGAACAGTAAGGAGGAGGTGGAGAGAATGCACAGCGATCTTGGGAAACTCTAGGCGAGGTCAAGAGCATGGCAGTTGGAGTTTAATGCCAAACAGTGCAAAACTATACACCTAGGGCATAGGAGCCCAAGAGCAGTGTGTGGGGGGATGGAGAGAGGTACTGATGGTCGCTAAACAGGAAAGGGACCTTGGGATTATATATCTCATGACCTCAAAGTGGCAGGGTAGTGTGACAAAGTGGTGGATAGGGCTAGTGGGATGATGGGATGCATAAAGAGGGGCATCTCTAGCAGGAAGAGGGAGATGTATTGCCTGCTGGTGAGACCCCACACGGAGTACTGAATAGTTTTGGAGGGTGCACCTCAATAAAGATGCAGGGTGGAGGCAGTCCAGAGGAGGGCAACTAAAATGGTGTGAAGGCTGCATGAGAAGCTCATGAGGAGGCTGAGAGATCTCAAAATGTACACCCTGGATGAGAAGAGAGTGATAAGTGACATGGAGACCTACAAGTACTTAACAGGGGTAAACGGGGTGCAGCAGTGGAGACTTAAATGAGTAACAGCATCAGGAGGCAATCGATTTTGGGGGGTCTCCAGTGAAAGCCTTGTAGACACATGGAACAGACTGCTAGTGGAAGTGGTGGATAGGAGGCAAAGATAGTAGGGAGCTTCAAGCATGCATGAGAAGGCTTCAAGCATGTGGGATAAACGAGGGTATATCAGAAATGTAACCCCAACCCCACTTTTTTAGCACGGCAACCACCATCCACAAACAAAAGGTATTACCCCTGGCATTAGGGCAACACTTGGCTCAGGCATATCAGAGGGCAGGAGGAAGGGAACAAAATAACATTTCTATTTAAACCGAGGTCAAAAGACTAGTACCAACTCCATGGTGTGTCAACCTAGTCTGAGGCACCCCCACAAGAATGCATGCAGGTTACACAGATGGAATGTCCACAAACGGGAACAGGATTGTATTGTATGACTTTTAGTCCTCTCAGAATGGCGACAGAAATATGGTTGCGTCCCCAGGCTTTTGACAGGTACAGACTTATCCACAAAAACACTCTTGCAGTGTGATAGATGGAGCCCCCCAAAAAAAGTGCCACCACTTTGGGTGGTCAACATGGACACTGCCTCTTTCCTATTTTGCTACTTATAAGTCTGTTGCACAACAGCATCTAATATTTCTCACTTGCTGTGTATTTCTGCTAATTTCTGTCCAATTCCTTATCTACAGTAGGAGTTGCTATGGTGGAATGGCCACCCGCTGTAGCTTCCCTTATTGTTACACTCTAGTTTGTTTTTTCTTGTACTCTTGTTGCTGAACCAACTCATTTCTTCTGGCTCTGTCCCTGTAAATGAATCCTAGTGGCATTTGTATTTAAAAAAAAAAAAAAAAAAAAAAAAAAGAGACAAGCAAAATACCTGTGCACAGACAAAATGGGTTAGCGCTTTAGTAAAGTGCCTGTAAAAAGGGCAGAGTCGCAGACCATAGCAATAGCTAAATAAAATATAAAAAAAAAGACAGAAGGTGCTTAATGCTGTATTGTGGTGTCCAGGTGAGCTCCTTGCAGGTTGCTGTGCAAAGCTCTCTATTCTAATCAGTGTTCCTCTCATTGCTAGGTGCAGTCTCCTATAGGGAATCAGCAGCACCCTGACTGCCCTTTTTATCTGGGTGATGGATGTCCATCAATGTCAAAAGGGGTGGATTTGGCTTTAATGTAACCCATTTTTGTATAATCACAAAAGTATGAGCTTAGGAATGTCCCTTTGATTATGCTTCACTATGGACTGGTATATTTATTCTGTATCATGCAAACCACATATTCACTTTTTAGAAAATGTTTTAGAGAGGGGATTTGTTATATTTGTTTATTAAGGGGTGGAGTTACTAGTCAAGGGAGGAGCTACATCCTTTAAAAGAAAGGATTTTGCAATGTTCTGGCAGATGTAGTTAGGGAGAGGTCCTGTGTGGACCTCCCAAGCCGATCTCTAGTCTGAAGGAGAGCACAGAGCATTTTTCCTGCCTAGCCTTTTGGCAGTAAAGTTGTGCCTTTCTTCTCCTGTTATTATATTTTATGTTGATTTATTCTTGTTGTTTACAGTTCAAAGTACACTGATAAGCTTGAAGTGGAGTTTTTTTCTCCAGTACTTATTTTCTTTTTTTTGTTTTAATAAAAATATTACCCGATTTGTACCTTTATTACGGACTCCTGTGATCAGATTTTACCTACCCACGACATGCAGTATTGAGGCTTTTCACATAAGCACTTCCCACGGACATCCATCCCTTTGTTGCGGGATCTCTCTATTTTACCAGTGCATTTACAGATGTTGTTGCCCTAGCACTCAATCTGAAAAACTTGACCCTTTCCTTAGTAACCAGTTAGGTTCCTTTGTAACCTGGATGAGTGGTCAGCTCAACTCCGGCCAAAGCGAGACTCTGCCATTACATTTTAGGAAAAACAGGATTATTCAGGCACACCATGGCCACAGAAGACAATCCTAACAGGACATCCTTGTGCAAGGGTTCCAAGAACCTGCATCTGAACCTTGCTGGGCTCCTTACAAGGTACCAGCCAACCCAAACTCTACAGCAAAAGAACCTTGTAATTTAAGAACTGTTGTGCCCACAAGACATTAGTAGAAACTTACATTTAACTACACAGTTCCCACATTCTGTAGACGTCTTCTTCCAGAGACCCTCCCCACAGCAACTTTGGAAAAGTTACAGCAGTAGCTACACATAATCCCCGGCTTAAGGGCTTTTGAAGTACTTAACTGAATCCCAAACATTTTTATTTAAAAGTCCATAGCTTTTGTTGTAAACAGTCTATTCTGGGTAGTTGCTAAAAGTAACATGGTGAGAGGGAAACTGTCCCACAGCACTCACTGACTCCACATCACAGTTGTGCAGAAATTCCACCACCCCCACCCCCCAAAGGGGCCTTGAAAAGAAATGTCTCCACCACTAGCTGGCACATAGATTGCCAACACTTCTAGGGCAAGAAAAGAAACAGAGGGATCCTCCACTTAAAGTTGGCTTACTCAAGTCAAGGGACCAACCTACACACTCAACTTTCCAAGCTCCAATTGATTTCGTACTACTGAGTCAGAACTGCAGCAGGTTCCATAAGTAGTGTGACCCATGCTGCTGAGAGAGTTCTATTACGCAAATGAGCTCACTCCACACAGCAGCACTAAGCAGAGATGGCCTATTTGAATCTACAAGGATTCAAACCTTTGTGTGCTGCCCATACTTTCCTAAACTATACTGAATGGATTCTAGTAACACCAGGGGAACCCAGGTGTTACAGAAAAATAGGCAAGTGAGGCAGAGCTAGCAGCTCACCGAGAAAGACTTGCCTTCCACATGCTCTGCCAGCATGCAAAACAATTTAGACGTTAAGTGGTCATTTTGACTTAGTTTTTCTGGTATTGAAAGACCTTGCCTCCTAAAGCATAGAGACCATGTTTTGTAAAGTTTGAAGATAAAGCCAAAAGAATAGCAGAAACCAAGATGCAGAAGTCACAGCAAGCAGCACCATTTTGGGCTCCTCCCAACTCAATATTGGGGAGGAGGAAGAAATGCTAAAGGCTGTGTTGCAGGCCATTACAGAATAGGACAAGGAGGTGGCGTTAAACAGCAGCATAACTGGAGTGGAAGCAGCAACTAGCAGTCACTTCAGACACCAGGATGAAGACACCACTAAAATCTATAGCTAGATCAGTGGGTCTGATGAAAAAGTAAACTTCAGAGAAGGCTAGAATAGCTTGAAAATACTGCCAAATGCACTCACCTTTGGGTCATCAGTGTACTGAAGGGTGTTGACTCCGACCCAATGGCATTTGGGGAACACTTTGCTGCATGATCTGTTTGGGGATTCAGTTCAGGTTACGGTGCATAAAACAAACCGAATTACACTCCACCCCCCCCCCCAACAAAAAAACCACAGCAACTCTGAATTACCTCGCACCTTACTGCTGTTAACATGAGAACTGTACCAAAGAGATGTAGTCCTGCATATGGCCAACAACAAGGGAATGCTGCAACTGGGTCTGGGCAACAAATATAAATAGTTCCTTAATCTCAGTTTTATGACTCCAGAACACAGACATGGATTTGATATTGTCCAGCTTTGACTGTGAACTGGGAATCGCACTTGCAGCTCCCTGTAAAGCTGCATCTATTTTACGATGGCAAAACTTTCTTTTAATGACCCAGTTGATGCTGGAAAGCATCTTGAAACATTTGGATGGATTTGCATCAAAGAAAGCCGAACTGGATTATGAAGAGGATATCTGAATATTAAAACTTTATATTCTACACTTTGTTTTAGATTAGACTGGGACTTTAGGACTCCCAAAACATGCTGTTCTAAAGCACTAAGTGCGAATGTTTTGTTTCTACATGCATACTTTATACCCGATATAATTTTTTTGTATATTTTTATTGAATTAGATGCAATAAGATTCAATACAAACATTACATCAAAAACGGGATATACAATTTGGGAAAGACGAGGGTTAAAAAAAAAAAAAAAAAAGTTCTCCAGTGCATCAAATCAACAAGGTCATACCTGCTCACAGTATTTTACAAACAGTTCTAGTTTTATTTGATCAAGGGGTATGGCAGGGTTGTGTGGGGTACGGACATGGGCTGCTTGCTATCAGGGTAATGTAGATATAGTAGACGATTCAGATCTTCAAGCATTTACAGGTGGCCACTGGGTAGAACTGCCACCACATCTGGAAAAGAATCATTTATTTCCTCCAACTTCTAAGGAACAACTCTTCCCTCCCCTCAGTGTGTACTGCAAGTCAGCCTCTCCATAGCCAAGGCCTGGAAGCTCTGTCTTCCTTCCACGGGGTAACCATGGGTGTTACACAGGGGGACCCAAGTATTTTGAATACACTATCTCTAAGTGAGCAGCTCCAATATGCACCTTGGATATGGCTCAGTCCTCCCCTCCTATATTCTCCATGCCCAATAGCATTGACAAAGGGGTACACTGAACTGGGCGACGAAGTAGCATGGTTACAGTATCAGCCACTGTCCTCCAGAAGAGTCGAAGCATGGTACAGTCTCAAAAAATTGTGCTTGTACATCCCCAGTGCATTCTGGCACCTGCCACAGTTTGGAGAGATGGGGCTGAATACGTCCACAACACTGAGTGGGCAGCGCAAGTTACGGATAAACTTGTATTGAAATTACCTGTTACATAACAGTAAACCAATGTGCAATTTCAGAGTACTGCCTCAGTTCTGTTCCAAGGTAGGCATGTCCAGATCTTTTCCCCATTGGCAAAGAGGTTAAGTAAGCAGGTTCTGTCTTGTGCAGCTAGCTTTGTGATGAGGTCTTGACCTTAAACCCTTGAGCAGTTTGTAGCCTATTCCAATGAAATGAGGGGCAAGATCTCCACTGTTTCTCTTACCAGACTTCTCTCAAATGCCCCGACCTGTAGGTCTCCATGGTGTGATGGTGGGACATTTAGTTTCTCCTGTAGATCTGCCAAGGGTGTCTCATGCCTGTGTGTGTGCGCAATATGCATCTCTCTCTTAGGTACAGGATATCCTTCTCTTCCCAATCCTGGAACATTCCCTTCCCCATCCTCCAGACCTGATGGGAAGGCTTGGTTCTGTACAGTTAGGATCAGGAGGATCATAATCCTTTGCCCACCTTTTCCTCACCAGTTCTCACGCGGCTAGCGTGCTGAGATTCCAGGGTTGGGGCTACTTCTAGGTTACATGCAGTCTCTCCCCGGTGCCAAAGACAATCGGCACAGGCTATCCATCTCCCATAGGTCTAGCCAAGTGGAAGCCTTCCCTCAATTTAGCCAATCCAGGATGCATCTATGATGGATACCCAACATCCCTATACATCTGGGAAATACAGGCCACCTTGTTCCACCCCACTTGCTGGCCTCTACAGGCTCATATGGGGCCACTTTCCTTGCCTAATGAAGGTTGAAAAGCCCCCCTTCCATTTTTTTTTCTCCTTCTTCCTTTCCCCAGCCAACCCGGGTTCACACAAGTCCCTTATGCCTGCCAGTCACAGCATGTACACCCAGCATCCGGGGGTCCGGCTCTAACCCTACTGGAACAGCTCCTTCCCCAGACAGAGGGAAATGGAGAGAAGTCCGAATGCTGCCTGGAGCAGACATGGGGATGGAGGAGGTACATTCTGGGGACTGCGGCATGGAAGGACAAGCGGCTGTCATCCAGCCGGCTGGACAGACCATTTTCCACCTTCAGTCCCACCCTCCCAAATCAGCATTACGTCAGCGTAGATCCTGGGTGGGGATGGCTGGCAGTGCGTGGTCACTCACTGCCTAGGATGCTACCTCGAGCCACCAACAGGAGCTGCTAAAGTGGCTCAACACATCTCTTGGGAGGGAAGCGTCCAGAGGATGCTCTGAACCCCCTCCCTGCCAGCCTCAGGGCCCAAACCTGGGTCGCCAGCATGCTGGGATAACACCCATATCACTGCGCCACAGACACAGCCCTTCCAGCTTTTTAACATCTGCCTTGGTTGGGCCTATACATAATATCTTAAGCATATATTAGCCTGGGTAAGGTGTTAATCTTCAAAAGATTGATACATCCCAGCCACGAGACAGGAAGCGCTCTCTGGTTCTGCAAAGATGGGTCTGTAGTCAAGAGTGTATAGACCACCAATATCCCTGCCTACCTTCACTCCCAATTAAAGGGATTTGCTAACCACTTTCTGGCCCCAGCTGTCCCTTGCCCCAACAACTTCCTGCATCCTCCCCAAAGCCATCAATTCAGATTTGAGATTGAGCTAACAGCCCAAGAAGGTGGCCAACTTGCTTATGATTGTCATAAGTTATGGCATTGACTGCCTTGGCTCTGTCACAAACAGGTCATCTGCATATGATGTTTTTTATGATAGTGCCCCAACTTCCCAGGGACCCCCTTACCTCTTCTGTTTCAATAATCTTATCAGCCAAAGGCTCAGTGGACAGTGCAAACATCAGGGGTGACTGGGAACATCACTGCTTCGTGCCCTGCTCCACAAGATCACGAAGACCCACACCCGAGCATTCACATACTAGTAGCTTCACCATATCCACAAACCCATCTCCCAACCCAAATCTTGCAAGGACCTCAAACAGGTACTACCACTCAATCTTACTGAAGGCTTCTTGGTATCCAGTGACAGCTCAAGCACCATTCCCAGATGTAGAATGTATCAGTGCACCACGTTCAGTCTCTGGAGGTTACTGTATGACATCCAGCCTTGTACAAAGCCAGTTTGGTTCAAATGCATCACATGTGGGAGCACCTGCTCAAGGTATCTCACCATTACTTTAGCCAGGATCTTAAACATCACAATTAAGGAAGGAGATGGGCCTGTATGAAGGGCACTTCCAAGGTGTCCTTGTCCCTCTTGGGCAGCACACAGAGGCCACGTAGCACCAAGCAGGTAAGTCCCCCACCCCCACATGAGAAACATCTGGCAGTGGGATCACTACTGCTCCTCCCAGCTTCTTAGAATATTCAGCCCCAAAGCCAGTGGGTCCATATGCCTTCAACCTGAGGAATCCCCAATGCCTGCAGGATTTCCACGTTAGTTATGGCAGTATACAGCTCTTCTCTTTGCTCATCTCAGAGGGTAGGAATGGGTATATTATCCAGAAAGGTCCTTACCTCCACCATCACACCCTGGCATTCAGCCTTATACTCCTATAATCTCTGGAACACCTCACTTATGCCCACTGACTGACTCTCCACCACCCATGTTCTCACTGACAATTCTGGTGGGCAGTCGTTGCCACCGATCCAACCATGCCAGCAGGGGACCTGGTTTGTTCTCTCATTCAAAAATATGCTGGCTAACCAAAAAAGCTGTTTTAGCCTCCCCCATAAGCAGCAGGTTCTATGCCTCTCTTGTGGCAGTCCTCTCTTTAATGCAGTCCTCCTCTCCCCTTTCCACTGCCTTCTTTTTAACTCAAGTTTCAATTCCAACTCCTCCTGTTTGTCCTGCTGTTTGAGGGTTGCAAGCAAGTAATAATCATACCCCTCATATAAACATTCCCAGCTTCTCATAACACTCTTAGAAGGGGCTGAGGCCATGCTGGTAGCTGAACAGAGGGACCACTGCTCTTCTACTGTATGTACAATCTGAAGTCCTCCAACAAATTAGTGGGGAACTCCACCCTGAGAGATGTTTCCCCTGCAATCTTAAGCATGACCAGGACCACTGGATGGTCTGATGTGCATGGGTTTGTGTGCGACTGAAACAACCCAGGCATAGCTATCCCTTGTAGTGTAGATATAATCCAGCCTGGATCATGTCTTGTTGGGATGGGAATAAAACATGCACTCCTTGGCACCAGAGTTTGCAATCCATCACATGTCTACCAAATCAAGTTCTAGCAGTCCCTTTATCCATGTGGCCAATGCTGTTCCTTGTCCATCAACAACCCCCCGAGTGGTCCAGGGCTGGCTCCACCACACAACTGAAGTCCCTTATATATACTAGTTTGGGAACTGTTCCCAATTTAACATGCCCAGCAACTGCTTATGAAAGTCAGGACAAAAAAAAACTGTAGGAGCATATGCACTGCCAAAAGACACGGTCTTGCCATTCAGCACCCCACTGATGATTATGTAGCATCCCTCACAGATGTTAGTTGCAACACTCCACCTTCAGAGGCAAATACTTGTTTACTGGGATAGCCTTCCCTTTCACGGGAGGTAAACAGTGACAAATGGCAAGCTCCAACCACCCTCCTACTAGTTTGGCATGCTCCACCTTGTAAGGTGGATCTCCTGTAACAATGCTGGTTGGCAGCCCATCTTAAGTGCTGTTAGCACTTCTGCTTAATTAGGGGATAAGAACCCTGTACATTCCACATTATCTTTAACTGCCACCCCTGGCATTCACATGATAGCTATGCATCTAGGGTCACCCCATCCCCGGGCCTTGGATCATACAGTAGTTAAGCCCACTCCCAGCTCCACTACTCCATCCCCTGTTGCATATGAAATACCATGATGCAATTTGCTTCACTATAGAATAATGAAATGTGAACAAGGAGAAGGACGTCAAACAACCTAAACACTACAACTGAGCCACAGCCTGCCTGTCGCCTTTGGGCAAGCCACAGAATACCAGAGCATCGTGCACTTTGTCTGCCCCTTCTACTCGCCAGTAGGTGGGAATGTCACAGTCCCCTCCATCTGTGCACAGTATTCTCCCATATTAGTGTCTTGTAACCCAAATTTACTTTTATCAAACTTTCTGGCGTTTGTAAAACTACACCATAACAGTTTGGGAGTAAGCCCATCATGAATCCTGCATGCTCCCCACTTCAGCAGGCATCCTAGAAGAAGATCTCCTCCCCACCACAGCATAACATGGATAAAACTGCTAACCCTAGTATGTGTGGCTCTTCCCCGCCTCCCAGCTCCTTAGAGTCGTACACCTCCAGCTGCATCCCCAGAGAAGAAACCCTGCAACCCACCCCTCCCAGCTCCATTATAACCTTAACCTCATCCCTCCCAGGTCACTATCCATGTCAGGTTTCTAAAATGTTTGCCTAAGTAGGCTTCCTCCAAATCGTGCCCCCGACATGTTCCGTCACTTCACAGACACTTTGCTACAGAGTTCATCCCCCCCCCCCACAAAAGATGCAGCCCTGGCACAGGTAGCTCTGAAGGGGCAAAACACCCTCAGAAACACATGCAGTTGTCCCCGAAAACCCACCCCCAGGACCCACCAACCTGCAGGGTTTCCAGATCGTGTGCCTTTGGCAGGAGTCTCTTGTCACTGCATTGGCACAGCCTCTGCTCATGGCAACCCCATTACTCTCCACATGACATGGCCAGTTAGTGTGGGGAAACCTTCACAAGGCATCCTCCAGATCTCATGTTGGAGGAAGTGGAGAAACAAAAGTTGAGGCTATAACTGCCTCTTGGCTTATGAGGCAGTACCACCCCAGATAAGTCCGGTAGTACAAAACAAAATCTCTTCAGCAGTGGCAGACACCATGCAACCTTCAGCAGAGCCTGAAAGGCACCATGCCATGTGGATCACCTCATCCAGGATGCAGGACTCCAGAGCACTGGAAAAGTCGTGAACAGCCAAGAAACAGTCAAGCAGTGATGGTCCTTCAGACACTCCTGTTAATATCCCAGTCCTGCAGGAAGCTAGTCACCTTCACCTCCCAAAGACAGTATGTTGCACCCTCACTTCTGATTTTAGCCACTTCTGGAAAAGAAAGTAAAATCCAACTTTCTTTCCCACAGTATATCCAAAAAAAGGGTTGAACAGTTTCCATTTCCTGTAAGTGATGGAAGAAACCTTAATGCACAGAAAGTTTAACGCCCTTGCACCACACCTTCGCTTTTCAAAACACTGACTGTAGGGCTTGGTGGTCTCCAAAATGGTGAAGCCGAAAACTGGTCTGTCTTAGGGATTCTCCTTGTGGTGGTTTGGGTATGAGGGTATGATGTGCTATTTTTATTTTCAGTCCATCCCCCTTCACTAAAGGCCAGGGAAGACAGTGAAGACAAGACTGAAGTCTTCAAGAACCTGAAGGGCATAAACAGGGTGGACCAGCAACAATTGTTTACACTTGGCAAGCAGTCCATCACAAGGGGCCCCAACTTTCAACTATCTGGGGGAAAATTTAAGTGAGACATGAGGAAATCTTCATGGAGAGGGTGGTGGAAAGTACAGTTGTCTGTCAGGGGAACCTGTTCCAACATGGTGGCAAGTTTCAAGAGGAGGGGTAGGATAGATATGTGGGACTAGAGTTTATGAGCTGAAGGTTTGGTGCTATTGGGGTGGGGGGGGTAAACTGTTAGTTGAAGCACAGCTGAAGGACAAATAATCCACTGAAGGCCTAGTCAGTGCTAGATTGGCGAGGGCCTAGATAGGAACCGGACAAACTGAATGGACCAAGCATCTTGGTCTATAAACATCATGTATCTAGGATTTGGGACTACTGAGATTCTTCCAGCCTTGCAAGCTCTGCTTACGCTTTAGACCTTCTGGTATAGGGCACCATCAAAACCTTTTGAAATGTGGGTGAATGATCCTTATCCAGTACTCTTTCCTTTCTGTGAGTCAGTGTGCAAATTCCCTCCTGGGACATTTATGTGGCTTTGTCAAACACTCGAGAGAGCCATTTTGAACTGCAAGTAGGCTACTACTCCCAGGTTTAGCTTTACTGCACCATAGTCATTTCAGTCCAAACAATGCTAGGCCATCTACAGACATACAGAACTGGAGACACAAGGCCTTACAGTCTAGCTAGTCTGCTATACTGTCTGTTATGGGCTACCTACAAAGATGCCACCACATCTGGAGATATCTCCTTTGTAGGTCTTCAGCGTCATGGACAAGAATCACATTTTCACCACAGGCAACAATTCTTAGTAATCTTTCAAGAGCTAGTGGAACCAAAGACAGACAGGAAAATGTCAGTCTTAACTTTTTAATTTGTAACTACTTAAGTATTTTTCTTTTTGCCCATTAAACATTATGTGATCATATTATGCTGGATGTGTGAAAGAGCAGTCTGCCCTGTAGCCATCATTTAGTTCTCTTCCCCCACTACATCAGCACTGTGACCTCACCAACATCACAGATGACCAACATGGAAGCTACTGAGCGGCTCTTCCAGAGCAGCTGTGATGCCAGTCAGTTCACAATGCTGATGAAGTGGAAGGAACACTAGATATATGTCAGTTGCCAAACAGAGTGCATTTTCTCTCATCACATCTACCAATATCAGGTAAAATAAATTTAAAATGGGAAAGAAGAAGTACCCCAGATATAAAAGAGAATACTGTTTTTAAACACTAATATTAGTTTTAGGCAGTACAGTAGCTCTTCAAAGGAAGTGATACTGCCAACCCAGTTTCTAGCTACTCTTCTACGTGTGGCATGCTCCATGTCACGCTCTTGTCAGCCTCTTAAAAGCTTATGATTTGCAAAAGTGCTATGCCCTCTACACAAAGATCATTTTCAGCACCCTCCATATGCAATGGGGTGCTTTTTTCTTCTCTCCCCAACTGTTATGTGATGTCTAGCATCACATACAAGCAGACTGGATAGGCCTAGCAGTCCTCATCTGCCAATTTCTATGACCTCTTTTCCTGCCATTCCTGCACTGTCACTTCTTGTGGCTCAAAAGGTTGCACACTCACCTAAAAGTGTAACAGATCTGAAGGTTGTAGGTTCTAGCCCCACACCAGAAACTTGAGGATACAACACTGACACTGTAGAGCAGCATGAGGAGTTGTTACACTCCTGAGGTGCCATCTTTTGTGTGAGAAACTGAGGTCCCGTCTGCCTGTTCTGGTGGTTGTTCAAGTGGACCTTAAAGATCCCATGGCACTTCACAAAGAGTAAGAAAATTCCCCCTATGTCAGCCAAATTTCCCCCATTCACTAAAATACACCAACAGCTTAATCTGGTTCAATCTTGCATGGGGTGAGGTTGAAAACAGGCAGACTTGCCTAGCCTTCCTTTCCAAGTCAACTAAACTAAACCAGCAATTTTCTGGGTCATGATCTTGCTTTCCACAGCGATTAGAAGCTCTTTCAGTTTAGGTCTCTCTCTAGGTTTTACAGCCATCTTATGTGCATCATATTCTTAACAGCTGTATTCTGCAGTTCAATGGCATCCTTAGCAGCTTTCTGTTTACACAGCTATCTCTATAGGTCACTAAATTTGCCTCTCAGCCTACCAGTCAGCACAGCGGTAGCACTACTACACGTGACGTCAGCAAACCAGGTTCGGGAGCAAGCCCGAGTCAGAGGACTGGCCAGGGGAGGAGACTTGGAAGTCCTACAGAAGCTCTCCTCAGGAGAGGAAGGGTTGCTGCCACCGCTGTGTGATGGCCACTTGGGTACCCATTTGTGACAGTACAGGCAGGAACAGCGAAAGTGGGGAAGGGAGATGCTGACTGGCTGATAAGTACATTGCCATGTCTTGGCATGCACATGTCCGTCCACAGTCTGTCCTGGTGTTTGAGGATATGGGAGACAATGGAGGAAAGAAAGGGTGCCAGCGACCTGGGATGAGGCTCCACCAGTACTCCTCAGGCCACAACAAGCTGTCTGTCCATCTCCCCCTACAACTGTCATTTACTAGGGAGTCTGGCCCACAACCCACCTCTAAGGAAAGGCTGAGGTAAGAGGGCAAGGTGAGGCAGAGAAGGCATCGGTGGGGCTAGGAGGCTGCCAAGTTAAGGACCGGATGGGGCAGCTGCAAAATGAGGAGAAAATGTAAATTAAACAAAAGCCTCTGATGTGACACCCAAGTACTTTCACTGTGCATCCATAAACTAGCAGGTTTCAGAGCATTGCTCAATACATCAAACTAGCAGTGTTCAGCCAGTTTCCATAACTCTGCCATATTAGCCATTCACTAAAAGTACCACCAACAGCTTAATCTGGTCCAGTGTCAGCTGGCATCCATCAGCATCTCCCTTGCCCAGGAAGAGGCTGAAAATAGGAAGAGTTTTCTAGTTCTTTCCTGGTCAACAAAAACTAAATATAAAATAAACATTCTGCAGCTTGCTTATTCCGGAATTGGTTGCGTTTGTGGTAAATTAACTCCTCTGCTACTGCTAGTGCTTTAGCAACAATGGATTTTGTGCTGCCTCCACAATCTGGGCACAGGTGTTATTTGGCTTAACTAGTATAGTCTGCTTACACAAGGAACTGTACATTTTTGCCCCATTACACCTGGTAGCACTGCAAACATTTTACTCATTGATAACACTGGCTTTAAAGTACTTTTCTAGCTATTCAACATTACTAGGCATGTTCTCCAATGACAAAAATTTCACCATTTTTGCTTCAGTGGAGTCTTGTTTATTGGTGCTGGAACTCACAATTAATACCCCACCCTCCCTGTCTCCACCAGTCAACTGTCTGTCCACATGGCAGCTGAACAGTTTCTGGCTTTTCTTTCCTTCCGAGAATCCTGACGTTTTTTTTCTTTTGTTTGGGGGGGGGGGGTAGCACTTTCTCTATGCGGGGATCATGATCACAGGTTCAACTATGGATGCTATCCCAATCGCCACCACTGTTAGATACACACTAATGACATAAGACAGACAAGCACTAGTAAACCAAGCTCCTGTAATCTCTAACTCACATGAAGCACAGCAGTTTAGGAATATACCGTAAAGATGTTCCGAGTTCAATAACTCTCATGCACCTTCTAGTGGGGCACCACTACAAATACATGACTTTTCTCCCATCATTCCTGTTACTCTTCTGAAATATCCATCTACAGCTTTCCTGCAACATGGAGTCCAGGACCAGCACTCCAGTTAAGGCCTCACATATGCCCCACAGTGGCTATTACTTCTCTTGATCTGCTTCCAGTGATCCGTTTTATACACTCCAGTATCTACCTGAAATGCTATTTTGAAATCTAAGTACCCTTGTTTGAAGTCAGATGCTATTATAATACCAAGTCTTTCTTTCTCCATCTACTACAAACAATGCATTCCCAAAGTATGAAATTTTTTTTTTTTTTTTACTACATACAAAGTACAACTTACATTACTGCACACCTTAGCATGGGTTATTGCATTTAACAAATGGCTTGCAATAAAAAAACAAAAAGTTTAGAAAATGAACAGTTAATAAAAACATTTGAACTGGAGAAACAGTAAGTTTCATTAATTAGTCCCATTTATGGTCGTGGCCAAAATATTGGCGCCCTTGCACTTTTTGCGATAACTCAATTTCCTCTAAACATAACTTGAAATTAACAGTACAGTATTTGGTCTCCACAATTTTTTCTCTTTTAATATTACAGAACCTTTGTTTTTGATTCAGAATTTAATACTTAAAATCAGAAAATGAAAAGAAATGGCACTGACAAAATTATTGACACCCTAGACTTAATATTTGTTAGCACAGCCTTTGGTCAAAACAACTGCAATCAGTCGCTTTCTATAGCCATGGATGAGCTTCCTGCACCTCTCTACTGGCAGTTTGGCCCACTCTTGTGCAAACTGCTCCAGTTCTCCCAGATTTGAAGGGTGCCTTGTCCCAACTGCTGTTTTCAGATCTCTCCACAGGTTTTCAATGGGATTTAGATCTGGACTCATTGCTGGCCACTTCAGAACAGTCCAGCGTCTTGTCTTGAACCATTCCTGGGTGCTTTTTAAGTGTGTTTGGGGTCATTGTCCTGTTGGAAGACCCATGATCTTCGACAGAGACCCAGCTTTCTGACACTGGGTTCAACACTGCGCTCCAAAATGGCCTGCTAATCTCCAGATTTCATGATGCCATGCACATGTTCAAGGCACCCAGTGCCAGAGGCAGCACAGCAATCCCAAAACATCACTGAACCTCCTCCATGTTTGACTGTAGGAAAGGTGTTCTTTTCTTTGAAGGCTTCATTTTGTGTTCTGTAAACAGAGATGATGTGCTTTACTATAAAGCTCTAATTTGGTCTCATCTGTCCACAGGACATTCTCCCAGAAGGATTTTGGCTTATTCAGCTGTGTTTTGGCAAACCCCAGTCGGGCTTTCTTTTGTCTCTCTCAGCAGTGGGGTCCTCCTGGGCCTCCTACCATATAACCCCCCTTCACTGAGTTGGCGACAGATGGTGCGAGTTGAAACCGTCTTACCTTGTGTCTGAAGGTCAGCTTGAATCTGTTTGGCAGTTGATCGAGGTGCTTTCTCCACCATTCGAACAATCCTGCGCTGCAATCATCGATCAAGTTCTCTTGCGGCCACGTCCAGGGAGGTTGGCTACAGTGCCATGGGCATTAAACATCCTGATAACATTACGTACAGTGGAAACAGGAACATCAAGGTCTCTGAAGATTTATTTGTAGCCTTGAGATTGTCCATGCTTGGCTACAATCTTATGTCTGACCTCCTCAGACAATTCTCTGGCAGTCTTCTCCATGCTCACTGCAGTACACACAGTGACACAAAACAGGAGAATGAGTCTTTTTCTCTATTCAAACTGGTTGGGTGATTTTTACATTGCAGGCACCTGCAACTCACCACAGGTGAGTTCAATTCCAAAGTGAAGGAGAATCACCTGCTTGAAATCTAATTTCTAACTACTTCTAAAAGGTGCCAATAATTTTGTCCGGGCCGTTTAAGGATTTCTGTGTGGAATAAGCTAAGACGTAGTAATTTTTTATGCTTTTTGTGTTTTATTCCACTGCAAACCAAAGAAATACATATGTGGATACCAAAAATTTTTTTTGAGTATTCTGTTTATTAACAATTTTCTTGAACAGTAAATAAACAACAACAACTTATACACACTACAGACAGCGGGATACAAAAAAGAATGGTACAGAACAACAAAGTACATACATTTACATACATATACGCAAAAACACATACATATATTCTAATCTACTCTAACTGCCCGGTTCTAACTAATTTACTTCATCCTGTGATTTTTATGATGTGGTTTTTATGATTTCTATGATTCTTATTTATTATTTCCATTTCTCAATTATCTAGTTTATTGAATATTCACAACCAATGAAAAATCAGTCTATTAACCTGTTAAGGTGCAGACAATTTGAGGTGCAGTCAATTTAAGGTAAGGTGCAGTCAAGTATGCAGTAATACTTCCCTACCCATGCATATATTCATACAATCAGGGCCCCCAGGGTGGCCCTCTCTATTATATGCTATCCCCATAAAAGCCCTCTCCCGTCAATTAGCCAACATTTGATCTCTGATCTTTTCCACACCGTTACCTCCCCCCAGGTTGTCTTTACCCTCGTCTGACCCCCATGTGCTTGAATCCACTATGTGCACAACCCTGAGGTGAGCATTAAATTTTCCGTGAGACTTAGCGTCGCCAAGAAAGGGGCCCACATCCTCCTAAAAGCCGCTTCCCTGTCCCTCACTATCCAGGTTAGTCTCTCTAAGGCCAACATACGTATGACCAACTTTCTCCAGGCACTTATCTTGGGTCCCTTTCCCGTGACCCATGTATTCTGAATACATTGTCTCGCCAACACTAACAAGACCCACACCCATCTGGGTACTATTTGCCACTCCTCGTCCCCTTCTATTCTTTCTACTCCGAATAGACAGACTAATGGGTCACGGGTCCACTGCCCTCCTGCACCCTTATTTACCTCCTGTATGACTTCTTCCCAATACTTTATTAATACAGGACATGTCCAGAAACAGTGAAAGAAGGTACCACGACCTGTCCCACATCTTCCACAATTCAGTGAGACAGTCGGTTGCACTTTATTTATTGCTACCGGGGGCCAGTAGACTATGTAAAAACTTGTAGTAAGCCTCCTTAAATTTGTTGCATATCATAATTCCCTCTGGTAACCCCAGCATTAATTTCCAGTTCTTTTCTGAAATCTGTATCCCCAAATCCCTTTCCCACAGGGCCTTCGTAGGGCCCGTCCAGTCTGGTAAGCATTGTCTACACAACTGAACAATCCCCACCCCGCAAATCATTTGTTCAATTCTATCCACCTGCCATCCCCCTTCCTCCCAGATTCAAACTGCCTATGTATGTTTTTAGCTGTAAATGCCAGAACACACGTGTGTCCCTTACCCCAATCTCTTCCCTAACCTTATGGAATTCCCCTTTTCCACCAACGTCCCAAGACAAACTGCCCCACCAATCTCCAACTCCCTAAATCCTCCATCCTCCCACCCCAGAACAAAGAAGGGATTCTTCGCAATTGGAAGCAAAAAAGTCTCCCTCTGGGTCCCTCCTCTGTCGCCAAAAATGATACCAGGCGTCTAACGTCTCTCTTACAAGGGGGTCGTCACTGCCAACATCCCTATATGCTCTCCTCCCTTTACTGTGTAAATATGCTGCGAGTCTCCCTGGATTCCCCTCCTGTTCCAAGCTAATCCACCTAGCCACCTCTGGTTTATGTATCCAATCCGCTATCCCCCGGAGCTGGACTGCCTTATAATATATCCCTAGGTCTGGAAAGCCCATTCCCCCCTGTTCCTATCCCCCTTAAGCCTAGATAGACTTATCCTGGGCTTTTTCCCCTGCCATATGAATTCTGTAAACCCTCTTTCTAAGCGCTTCACATCCCTCTGCACCAGTCGCAGCTGCAACATCTGCATCGGATACAAAATTTGTGGGATAATGTTCATTTTAATAAGGTTTATTCTACCCAACCAAGACACTGGTAACTGCATCCATCTCTTTAGGTCTGCCAATATCAGATTTGTCAGGGGTTGATAATTCAACCCATATAACCCCTTCCATTTTCTCCCCACACGCACCCCTAGGTATTTAAAATCCAACCCAACCACCCTAAATCCCCTCCGTCGCACCTCCGGGAATCCCATAGCCTCCGATTTCTTCACATTCACCTTATACCCCGACAGCCCCGAAAACTCCTCAATTATATCCATAAGACAGCCTATAGACCCATTCATATCCCCCAGAAAAAGCAACATGTCATCCACGTAGAGCGCCACCTTATGCTCTCCCCCCTCGCCATCCCTTACTCCTACCACCCCCTCCTTTTGTGTAATTACCTTCGCCAGTGGTTCAATCACCACAGCGAATAGTAAGGGGGATAGCGGGCACCTCTGCCTCGTACCCCTTCCCAGACTAAACTTTGAGGACAGAACTCCATTCACTAGCACCTGTGCACTCTGCTTCTGATACATAGCTCTGAGCCACCCTATGAATGGGTCCCCCAGACCAAACCGGGTCATAACTTCAACTAGGAAATCCCATTCCACCCTATTGAATGCTTTTTCGGCATCTAATGATATCACCCCCATCTTAGAATTGGCCCTCCCCGCTCGTTATATGTTAATCAGCCTCCGCACATTATGATAGGACTGCCTCCCTTTAATAAACCCTGTCTGGTCTGGGTTGACCATCTCTGGTAGGATGTTCTCCAATCGGGCGGCCAGCACCTTAGCCAAGATTTTCATGTCCACGTTAAGAAGGGAAAATCGGTCTGTAGGAGGAACAATCCAACTCATCCTGCCCTCCTTTCTGAATTAGACATATATTAGCTTCATAGCATGAGTCAGGCAGTACTGGAATCCGATCCTCCTCTGCCCTTTCAAATACCCTGCCCAAGAGCCCTACCATTCTCCCCCTAATACCTTGTAATATTCGACCAGGAAGCCATCAGGTCCAGCGGCTTTTCCTTCCTGCAACTTCTGAATGGCACTCAATTTCCTGCCCCGAAATGGGTAAACTTAACCTCTCCTGCTGCTCCCTCGAGATCTTTTTCAGTGTTGTCCCACTCAAGAACTTGCAAATATCATCTCTCTGCCCCTTGTATTCCGGCCTATACAATTTTTCATAAAACTTCCTGAAGCGCTCTGCAATCTCCTTAGAGCTTGTTATGATTTGCCCCCCCCTTATCCGCAACACCCTGGTTGGGCATCTGCCTCCCTTCATCAGCCGCACCATCACAGGCCCAGGCTTGTTTCCCCACTCGAAGACCCTCCTTTGGCAGAAAAACCACGACCTTCCTGCCTCCTCCCTCAAAAGAGAGTTAAGGGACTCCCTTGCTACTGTTAACAGCTTAGGGGCATCTCCTTTTTCCCCTCCGCCTACTCTCTTCTCCAACTCTTTCACTTGCCTTTCAAGCTCTTCCCTTTTCCCCCTTTTCTGTTTTTTAATCTTAGCAACATAAGCTTTTATCGCCCCCCTCATGTAAGCCTTACCTGCCTCCCACACCACGGCACTTGACACCTCCCCTGTGTCGTTCACTTCTTCAAACAGTTTCCTCTGCTCTATTAAGTATTCCTTAAACGCTTGATCCTTAGCCAGCTACATGGGAAACCTCCAGGTCGAAGGTCTATCCTGCCCCCTCCTCCCTTCCGCAATGCACAATACCACCACAGCATGATCCGAGAGGAAAATAGGGCAAAATATTTTTTAATTTCAACAATTTTCTGGGAGCAGTGTAAGTGGCTCAGCAGGTAGCACACTCGCCTGAGGCCGGGAGATCAGTAGGCTGTGGGTTCTATCCCCCACACCAGGCACTTGGGTTAAATCCCAATACTGACACTGTAGTGCAGCATGAGGGGGATGCTGCACTCTTGAGGTGCTGTCTTTCAGATGAGACGTTAAACCGAGGTCCCATTTGCCTGTTCTGGTGGTAGTTCAGGTGGATGTTAAAGATCCCATGGCACTTCTCGAAAAGAGCAGGGGAAGTTCCCCGGTGCAATGGCCAAATTCCTCCATTCACGAAAAATACCACCAACAGCTTAATCTGGTTCAAGGTCAGTTGGCATTCATCTGTATCCCCTCCCCCGGGTCGTGCCGGAAACTAGGCAGGATTTGTCTAGTGCACTTACCCAGTCAATGAAAAATAAATAAAATAAATTAAGAAAAATGCAAGGGCGCCAATATTTTTGGCCACAACTGTATCTATTCAACCTGCATGTGGCAGTGTGAGGGAAGGGTTACTGGTAAGTTTGTGAGGTTGTTCGTGTGCTTTTTCAGTTTTATTTTGCAATGAATGAATCTGGTGTTGTACAGTTACTCACACTGAGGTTTGTGTGGTACTCTCCCACTGTTATTACCCACCTCTAGATCTAGTAGGCTAGATTGGTCAACAGGTCCTCCTTGTAAGTCAACAAACGAGGATGATCAACATCTGAAGAGGCTATGGTGCCACTACCACCATTCTCGTGTTCTCTATGATTTATAAGAGAGTTGGAGTTATTGTGGTAAACAGGAAAGCATAGCCCTTCAGACGTCTAAAATCCTGGAGAAGAGTATCTCTAGCCACCACATAAAGATTCCATCTCCAACTGAATGGCATCAACTAGTGATTCAGACAGAATACAAAGTAAACCACCATTTCCATAGGACCCAGGTAATCCTGGATCAAGAGAGAAATAACCAGGTTTAGGGTCCAGTCACTGGAGACCCTCAGATGAGGCTGTCAATCCAATACCGAAGTGGTCATCACTGTAATATGTTGGGCCTGAACCATGATCTTGTTTTATAAATAGTCATGACAAAATCCTCAGCTAAGCTCAGAGCGGATGTCTGTTTACAATTTGTTGGTGCATCTTGCTGCTGATGCATTGCCCATTTGTAATACAGAAATTCCCCAGCTTTGGGTTTCTCCACCTACTGCATGGTGGTCCTCTCCTCTGACCAACTCCCCCAGCCCTGACACCCACTTTCTCCAGGTACTTCTCCCTGCCAACATGTCGCCCCATGGCGTACACCCCATAGTTGGGTCCTCTGAGTACAGCTTCCCAGACTAGGTAAGGATTCAGAGTCTGGAAGGTGGATGCCGATTTGGCAGTGTGGGGCATGCAAGGAGTGTTCATGCATTGTCTGGGGGTTCTCTCATTTTGCTCCTAGGGCTAACCAGTGTGCAATGATACAATGTGGGGCATGCATGATGGCAAGTGTGTGAATACTGGGGTCTGGCAGCTTCCCTCTGTCTCAAAGCAGCCTTCGCTGTGTGGCAGGCCAAGGACACATCCTAGCCCCCCCCTCCTCCCCAACAGGCACAGACACCAGAAGGAGGAGACTTGTCCACTGTAATGCTCAATCAGTATGTAAATGGAATCCTAGGAACTTGAGGACCAGAGAAGGAATTGGGTGACTTTCTAATAGTGATGAACAAACTTTGAAGGCATATTGCTTGTATGGCTTATCAACTGGTTTTGATATTAACCTATAATCTTCATGTCACCTAGAATACTGAAGTCTGATATCTCCCTGATACAAGTGCTACCAGTTTGAGTAACTATTTTTGAAACACCGGGGGGACCAAAGTAACCCAAATAGGAGATAATTAACAGACATGTGGCTTTCCCTAATGAACTGCAGTCAATTTTTGCACTAATGGGAAAAAAAAAAAAAAATCAGAATCTTAAACATCCTTAGTTCTATCCTTACTAGTTATTCTTGTAATTGGGTATCCCTCCAGAAATAATCCTTCTATGATCTTGGAATGTATGTACTTCATGTAATAGAAAAGATGGCAGTTCTTGTCCCATCCTGATTTTTGACACAAACTAAGAAAACTGCTTAAAAAAACCTTATTTGACCATACCCACCGGAGTGATTGCTCCTTTTAACATCTCTTGAATTTCAGGCACTTTCCCCTCCTTAATGCTCTGTCATATTGGGACTAATTTGGCAGATGCAACTTGAATACCTGAACACTTTTCCAAATCCAAAGTCTCCAAAGACCCCTACACAGTTTGGGGCATAGCTGAAAGACTAGACTGCAAAATTAGGTTGCTGGACATCAAAACATCTCTTGTATTTTTACAATTAAGGATCAAACCTGGCAGGTGGTCTGGGTTAAACTTGCATCCTCCTCTTACCTCAAACCTTGTACCCAGCCATGAGGTTCTCTGGTGAAAAGTCTCAATGCATACTTCCTGTATGGTCTGAATCCACCTCCTGGGTAACCATCATCCTGCCTGAAGTGGTTATAGGAGTCTTTGGAACAGTAACCACAACTGGAAGAGTAGTGCTGTCACTCCCCAGGCCGTCTAAAACCATGTGTGGCCAGAACAGGTTGGAGCCTTTTTCCATGTTCAAAAAAGTTTCTTCTTTCCTTTCAATTTTTCCTGATACAGGCTGATCAAATAAATCCTATGAGCCGGATTATACATCCAGACGCCAAATGCACTACCTTTCATTGAAACTAGGGTTGCTTAGAGTCTGTAGAATACATACCATTAGCAACCATTGGATTCCTGGAAAATGTAATCCAGACTTAAGTGTTCATTCTGATGCCAATTAAGACATCAAAATCTGGTTTGGACTCTGACTTCCACATCTACCTCCCTAGTTAAATATATATCATATCTATCCAACTCATATCTGTCTCATATATATTTATTTTTTATGGCAGCATAGTCAGGGTTGAGGAGCCATTTTAAGGTTAAAGGGTCAAACTTCGCACCTTAACAACTTTGCCAACGTTTAACAGATTTGCCTCAAATTTGGTATGCTCAATTGGGCATGGTAGGTCTTGGTATCTGCCAAGCTTAGTACTGGTCGTATATACACGGCTACAGAGTTAATCGCCAATGAAATGTGCATTTAACTTTTTGCAAATTCTTTGCTCTCATTCACACAGGTGATGCGGTTTGTTTGACCGTCCAAAACTTCAGGAATGTGCAAGGGTCCCCGATGTGCCTTTTGAAGATTGTGAAAAATTAAACGGTTCAAAGTTATTCAAAAATCAAGTTCCCATTATAAGTCAATGGGAAAAGTTAAAAAGTGTGAAAGTGTCGAACAAGCCATTTAATGCCGCAAATGACCCCAGTAGTGTCGTGAGTCAGCCATTTTTTTCAGTTAGTGATCACAGAAATGCTTGGCATTTAAATTTGCGACCCTCTAGAGAATTCTTTTTGTGTTCACCTAGTCGGACCCTGAGGATGATAGCCATGTCTTTATTTTGGGGTTAAACACCCCAAATGTGTTTTTTTCCACATTTCTGGAAAAATTAGTGTCACACTCACGACACTTTCGCAAAAGTTGCGAAGGTGTCTAAATTATGATACATTACTTTTTCAGACTATGGCCAAAATGACAGCAGCTCTTTGTCACCCTGCTGCAAAAGAACAGTTTGGTCTTTTGAGCTGAAATTTGGAAGGAACGCAGCCAACATCTCAAAGATGTGCCTCTTGGTGGTTTGGTGGATAAATATTGCATGGCTGTAAAGTTACGGTACTCCGTAGTTGGCATTTTTTCCCCATAGACTAACATGGTGGCTTACGCCGTGCATTTTAGAGCTTGTATCTTGAAAACAATGAGATAGATTTTTTTTTTGCGAGTTGCATAGCCCTATAGGCTATGTAACAGCAAAAACCTAGCCAGAAAAATCATGATTTTTGTGAAATTTAATTTGACGTTGTGCAGTTCCTGAGAGATTAGCAATTAAGTACTTCCAATGCTCATTTTCAGCTTCGATGCCCTTTACAATGCATACATTCTTTGTACACATTACGTTTCTCTATGCACCTGTTCGGCAAAAATAGGGAGCGTTTCCCCATTACTGTTAAAGTTACTGTTTCCACTTGCGTTTATGTCCCAGATTGCATTACTGCTCCTGTGTACACCACCGTGTGAGTTACCCTTTGTGTTGTCATTTGCACTTTCGTTACTGTTACCATTTGCGTTTCCACTACTGTTTGTTTGCATTCGCCTCACTGTACGCATTGCCATTTGCGTTTCTCTTTAGTTTTGCATCTTTCTTGCTGTTACTGTTACCATTTGCATTTGTAAGTGCCCCTGTGCATTACGGTTTGCGTTTCCATGTGTGCTTGCATTTCCTTTGTGGTTATTGTTGCTGTTACCATTTGCGTATACAATTGTGGTACTGTGCCCGTGCACGTTTCGGTTTGCATTTCCATATGCACTTCTGTTCCCATTTCCATTAGTTTCCTTTGGCATCATTCTTCTTCATCTTAACTTTACCATTTGCATTGACAATTGCGGTACCATGCCTGTGCGCATTACGGTTTGCGTCTACGTATGCGCTTGTGTTCACGTTTCCGTTTGTTCCCTTTTGCGTTCTTTTTGCTGTGACACAACATTTCCATTTAAAATACCGCTGCCATTACTGTTCTTGTTACCAGTTGCGTTTTTGTATGCGCTTCAATGTCCGTTTGCATCACTGTTCGCTTCAGCATCACTTTGTGCTTACGTTTCTATTAACATTTCCTTTCCCATTTACGTTTGCATTACCACGTACATCACTGTTGGCGCTTCCGTTTGCATTGCTGTTCCTGTTGCCATCTCACAAGACATCACGTGGTGGGAGCGCAGGGCCCGAAGCACTGCATTACATTCACCATTTCTCGTCATCATTCTCAAAAAGGTAAAATTAGAGGCAAAAAACTCAGTCTAATGCATCGGTTAGGGTTGTTCCACAGCGACAAAAGTGAGGAAATTCGCTGTTAGGGTTGAAAGCCCCCCTTTGACTCTTCCAGCCCACCCCCCCCAACTGGCATCGGGGTGCGTGTTGGTGTCGTTGGTCCCAACTCTCACCCCATTCTCCTATTCCTCAGCTTCTTTACACATGTGATGGGGTGAGAGTTAGGACAGACGACCCCAATGTGCACCCCGATGCCGGTTGTCGGGGTTAGCTGGAGGAGTCCAAGGGTGGGCTTTCAACCCTAACAGCGAATTTTCTTGCTTTTGTCACTGTGGAACAACCCTAACTGATGCATTAAATGGAGTTTTTTTTGCCTCTAATATTATATTAGACACACACACACACACACACACACACACACACACACAAAACAACCTAAAAAACTCAGGCCAAGTGAAACAGCAAAGAGTCCCCCTGCCTCAACCACCACTAACAAGTGACTGCTGCTGTGCTCCAGCTATAGACAAGATGGAAGCCATAGAGTCTTGTGGTTCCGGGCCGGCTTCTTTGGTCCATGCGCCTGAGTTCAGGGCAGACCATCTAACTTTCATGTTAATATACATCCTCCAATTGTAATCTTTAGTCCCAAATCCTGACTCACCTTCCAGCTGGAGCACTGCACTGCAGCTACCCCACTCCCATGACTGCTAACCACAAACACTGGGCACTGCAAGCAGTTAACCCCCCACCGCCAGTTGCTGCCAACCCAGTCCTGACCCTTAGAACCAATGTAAACAAATGGAAACACAACCACTTTGCCCAATCCAACCAGTAATGCCCACTTTTCCTGTGTAAACCAGGAAAACTGAGGAGGTGATCTAGAACAAAACCCTGAGTAGAGCCTCTACACTTGATGGCGTGCAAGGTATCAGGTGGCTGTGTTTACCCAGGATGTCTCCCCCCTTCCCAGGCAGCCCCTTGGTTTTCCAGGTAATACAGGGAAAGTGATGGGTCTGGCCACATGGAGTCTGGACTGAGGCCTTTTGTTTTGGGGGGTAGCTCTACTGTAGTGTCCATCTTGTCTCATTCTGCCCGCAGACACCAAGGGAGACTACAGCAAGCAACATCATGCCAGAGTGGAAGACAAACTCATACTGTGTATCTTCCTCCCCCCTATATCCAGCCATCTACAGACACACACACACACACACACACACACACACACACACACACACCTCCCCTATAGTTATGGCTGCACCACGACTTAATGTTAAACTCCAATTTTTGCACCTTAACATTGGCATTCTTAGACGAAATGCTCAAAATGTGGCATAGAAACATAGAATTTGATGGCAGATAAGGACCGCTTGGCCCACCCAGTCTGTCCATTTCCCTACCTAATGGATAAGCTGCAGATCCTAGTTAACCAGCAGCCTACTTCTTCCTGCCCCCACCCCCTAGAATTGCCTTATGACTGTCCCATGCATGCTTGAATTCCACCACTGTTTTTGACTCCACAACTTCCTCCGGAAGGCCGCTCCATGCATCCACAACCCTCTGTGAAAAATATTTCCTTAAATTACTCTGAGCTTCCATATCTTCAAATTGTGGCCCTTTGTTCTTGCACCTCTTTTTTGAAAGATGCTACCCTCTTGGACCTTGTTGATTCCCTGAGGTACTTGAAAGTTTCCATCATGTCCCCCCTCTCCCTCCTTTCCTCGAGGCTATACATATTAAGCTCCTTAAGTCTCTCTTCATATGTCTTCCGGTGCAGTCCCTGCACCATTTTAGTTGCCCTCCTCTGGACAGCTTCCATCCTGTCTATATCTTTGCAGAGACTGGGTCTCCAGAACTGCACACAGTACTCTATATGGGGTCTGACCAGCTGTCTGTACAGAGGGATAGTAACTTCCTGTTTTCTACTGGTGATGCCTCTCCCTATGCATCCCAGTATCCCCCCAGCCCTCCTTGCTGCCATCTCACATTGCTTGCCCACCTTTAGGTCATCTGATATGACTACCCCCAGGTCCCTTTCCATTTTTGTTGTTGTTAGTATCTCACCCCCCATTGTGTACGCTCTGGGTTTTTGTTTCCAGGTGCATTACCTTGCACTTCTTAGCATTGAATCTAAGCTGCCATACATTTGACCATTCCTCTAACCTTGCCAAGTCCCTTCTCATCCTTTCCACCCCACCTTGTGCATCAACTCTGTTGCAGATCTTTGTCTCATCTGCAAAGAGACTTTTCCTTCCAGTCCCTCTGCAATGTCGCTTATAAAGACATTGAAGAGGACCGGTCCTAATACTGAACCCCGAAGTACCTCACTAGTTAGTAACCCCTTTCTTCAGAGTGGACTCAGTTTACTATTACTCTGTGTCCTCATTCTCCAGCCACTTCTTACCCAGGCTGTCATCTTGGGACCCACTCCCAGGCTGGTTAACTTGTATATTAATCTTGTGGGACTGTGTCAAATGCCTTGTTAAAGTCTAGGTAGGCCATGTCCACAGCCCCCGATCTACTACTTTGGTCACCCAGTCAAAGAAATCTATCAGATTTGTCTGGCATGACCTTCCTGCTGTGAATCCATGCTGCCTTGGGTCCTGTGCCCCTCTGGCCTCTAGATAATAGACAATTCTTTCCTTCAGAAGTGATTCCATCATTTTCCCTACCACTGAGGTTAAACTAACAGGTCTGTAGTTTCCTGCTTCTGCCTTGCTCCCACTTTTGTGAAGGGGAATCACATCTGCCCTCCTCCAGTCCTCGGGTACCACCCCATCCTCCCATGATTTGTTAAAGAGGGTAGTCAGTGGTGTCACTAGTTCTACCTTTAGTTCTTTTAGAATTATGGGATGAATCCCATCAGGCCCCATTGCTTTGTCCACCTTCAGTTTTAAGAGTTCTTTCAGAACCCTTTCTTCTGTAAATGGGCTGGTATCAACTTCTGTATCCAGAGTGTTTCTACTGTTTGTTTTAGGTACCTCCCCTTCCTTTGTAAATACTGAGCAAAATATTTGTTTAGTATCTCTGCCTTGTCACAGTCACCCTCTGCCCACCCTCCCCTTTATTAAGCCTCCACTATCACCCTTGGTCTTCCTTGTTCCCTGATGTACCTATAAAAGGTTTTATCCCCTTCTTAACCGAGTTAGCTATCTTTTCCTCGGTTTTGGCCTTTGCTGTTCTGACTGCCTTCCCAGCTTCCTTTTGCTTTAACCGATACAGTTCTCTGTCCTGCTCCTTCTGTGATTCCTTGTACTTCTTGAATGCTTTTTCTCTTGAACCTTCACTGCCACTTTTGAGAACCATAGTGGTTTCTTACACCGCTTTCATTTTGTTTATTTGCTTCACACAAAGGCTTGTTACCTCTGTGATGGCAGTTATTATTCCCAATTGTTCTTCCACCCCTCCTTCCTGCCCATTTGCTAGTGCATTCCTTAGGCACTTACCCATTTTGGCAAAGTCAGCCCTCCTAAAGTCCAGTACTTTTGCCTTTGTATGACTTTATTGCTGTGTTTATTGTGAACCATACTGTTCGATGGTAGCTAGTTCCCAGATGGCATGCGTGGCTATTATGCCAGTGTTAAAACGTGGTACATTTTGTAATTATTTAAATGGTTTTTGAGATATGGGATGGTAGAAAGTGTAAAATTGCCACTTAACCCCCAAATCAGGGATGATGGGGTCTGTGCCAAGGGTGTATCTTTGGCTAGTTTGGTGAAAAGCTATCTGACCATTTTTGAATTAGAACTTTTTTGTGATAGCAGCTAGACAGGCAGGTAATTGAAAACTATTCAAACAGTTTAAGGATTTACTGCTCATGCTCGGAGACCTACTGTTTGTAGGTATCCGCCATCTTGTTTTTCTACCCAAGTACTGCCTGGTAATTTATGAAAAAGACCTGTATTAGGTCTCATTTATAAAACTTTGTTGGATTCTTTTATTAGTAGTTTAAAATAAACACGGCAAATATCTGTTCATGTGGAAAGAATAAATTAGCCAGTCACACGCTTTGTAAGGATTCGATCAGAAAATAACCATTCGCAGTTCTTTACAGTTCGAACTTCACTGTTCAAACTGTAAAGACTGCGAACAGTAAAGGTCCATGACAGTTCAAACAGTCATACCTCCCTGTGTCTAGTGGCACCCCCTACCCAGTCCCTGTCTGCCCTCCCATTGGTAGTCCAGTGGTCCATCTCCCCTTCCCCGTTCTCCAACAGTCATCCCCATGTGTGAAAAAATTTCCCTGGTAATCTACTGGTCCTTCCTCCTCTCCCCGATTTTCCAATTGCTGTCCCAGTTTGCCATTAACGTCCCTGGTGTGTAGAGGCAACCCCATCCCCCAGTAGTGTCACTCCCTGAAAAACACAGTCTGTGCAGTTAATTTATTCTCCCTGCAAAACAGAAAAACGGTCCCTCGCCAATCACCCCCCCCCCACCATCCCATACTACCTAGTACACCCCCACACTCACCTGAACAGGTCCCAGGTTAGCGATCTACTCCAATTTAAGACACTTCTTGCTACAACAACTGGCTTCTGCTAAGTGAAACTAAAGTAAATGCGGTTCAATGGATTTCAATGGGGGGGGGTCGATTTTTATGTTTAACTCTTCCATTTTTACTTTGACACCAAATTTTCAACACTGCCTTTTGTGACACCACCTCATAAGGGACTCTGCTGCAGCCATTTTTGTGGACCTCATCAAGGCCTTTGATTTAGTTGAGCATAGTTTACTCCCAGATATTCGCAGTAATCAATATTTTTCAAAGGATATTATTAAATGGTTTTCACATTATTTCACTAAGAGGACTCAAGTGACCCTACTGAAGATCATATTTCTGCGCCCAAACTGATATTGTGGTCTGCCCCAGTAGTCAATTCTGGGGCCACTTTTTCTTTAAATATGAATTCAGTCCCCAGTACTTGAATTTCAAATTCTATAACACTGTATGCTGACAATGCAGTTATTTGTGGAGCTAACCAAACACCAAATGAAGCTCTTAGAAAGGCCCAAACCGATTTTGATTCATTCCAGCATTGGCTGGTATCCAAGTCCATTGGACTTCAAAGGGGTCATTTAACTGGAGGACAGCTTTAAATATTTTGGGTTGGTACTGGACTCTTAACTTATCCTTTGAATTACATGTTAGAGGTTATTTGAACAATCCACCAAAGATGAGGTTGCCTCTTTAGGGTTGAGCCTTTTCTGACCAGAGGCTAGAACATTTTTAGCACACAGTTTACTCCACAAGTAGTAAAACTTTTGATAAAATAGCATAAGTAGAATTCAGTTTAAGATTCATGCTCAGTGTAGCCACTCGCACACACCATTGCTTACTCTTAAAGCAGTCTAACAGCCAGTCTCTCCAGAATAAGTCATCAAAAATGGGCATCTTTTTATTTAAAGAAATTATTGGTATTCTACCTACATCAATATATTTGTTACCAAGGGTACTAAAACTCAATAGATTTACATTCAAACACCCTTTAAAAAAAAATCAAATCTGGTCAGAGGCGTCTTAGAGCCCCACCAACTCCCTCCCATCTGAATACTTGACTTGTATCACAGTATGGACTTCAAAACTAGATTAAAAGAGTACCTCCAATCCCAACAGGAATGTACTTGCTGATATTTTTATTTGTATTCATTGTTGTATTTAATGTATGTTAAACTGACCGTTTTACGTTCATGGTTGCCACGTGTCGCTTGTGAAAAACAGGCAGCACTGCTCATCAGGCTTACAAGTATAAAAAATGAAAATGAAAAATATGACAGTCATTATGCAACTCCCATCCAAAAGGTGATTTCATGGTCACCTGGCAAATTCACCTTTCTGGTGGGATTTGAAAGTTGTTCCTGCCTTTGTTCATGAGGTGTGGTCAGAATGCTACGTTGAAAATTTGGGGTCAAAATGTGTAAACATGATTAAGATGTGCCCATTTTTTTCAATTTTGCCATGTAAATAACTGGAAATTTTAAATATTTTGTCCTCAAATTTTCAACATAGCCTTTTTAACCCACCTCATGCATGTCACAGTTGTCATTTTTCAAATCCTGGCCAAAATGCGTTTTCACACCTGTGGCGTGGAATGGCATTGTAGCTGCACAGAATTACATTCTGGCAGGGATTCGAAAACTGTTCTCTAAAAAGTACACAAGGTGGTGTATTAAGATGGCTATGTTGCAAATGTTTTCACAGTTGTCCTTAAAATGCAAGCACAGGGCCATTTCACAGCTATATACTGTACATATACACGTCTATGGATGGATGGGAGCACAGGGCTCCAAAAATAAGCATGATTACTCTACCTCAAAAACTATAGATGGATGAGAGCGAGGGCATGGAGGGCCCTGCACTCCTGCAGGCAAATAAGGCTAGGATTACTCTATCTCAAAGAGTAAGGAAATTCATTGCAAAAAATCTATGTTAATGCACCTGTTAGGGTGGTCAAACTGTAAAAAGCAGGTTAATTAGATGCAGGGGTTTTCAACCCTAAAGCCCTTCCCCCGCCCATAAAGCATATGATAGGTGAAGTCTTCCTTGGGGTTTTCAAACACAATGGACACACACACACACACATTTACACGTCACACACACACGTACACACTGTGTAGTAAGGCCATTAGTACCCTCCCACCCTGACTCTAGTTGTGGTGCTCAGCCTCTAAAGGTAAAGGGGAACAACTCACCCTCAGGCCACTCTAACTGATGTGTAGGAAGGTTTACTAACAATTATCAGTGGTTCCCCCACAGCTTCAGGGGAAAGGAAAGATGAAGGGTGCAAATCAAAAGAATTCACACGTAGACAGATCCTCTTGAACATTTATGTATATTTCCTTCATTATGAATATAGGCGCATATCCTCTGCGTTTCACCAATATGTCAGTGGCTTCCTCAGGAGATGCCTCAAACATTATTCTATTCCTATATACAGGCCAATGTTATTCACTTAGACATTGGGTCAATGTTGTTTCTTATTCAGCCTTTTGTGTGTTCTGCACATCAGTTTTAGAAAACAGGTAGATAGCCCTCTTTTAAAAAAAAAAAAAAAAAACTCTTTCTGGACTTCTCCTTATGCGTCCGCTGTGGCCAACTTGTTATTAAAATTTTAATACAAGTTGAGCCACAGCGTGGACGTGCATATGAGAAGTTTAGAAAGAGGTTTTTTTTTTTTTTTTTTTTATATAAAGAGGGCTATCTACCTGTTTTCTAAAACTGATGTGCAGAACACACAAAAGGCTGAATAAGAAACAACATTGACCCAATGTCTAAGTGAATAACATTGGCCTGTATATAGGAATAGAAGAATGTTTAAGAGGCATCTCCTGAGGAAGCCAATGACATATTGGTGAAACGTAGAGGATATGCACCTATATTCATAATGAAGGAAATATACATAAAATGTTCAAGAGGATCTGTCTACATGTGAATTCTTTTGATTTGCGCCCTTCATCTTTCCTTTCCCCTGAAGCTGTGGGGGAAACCACTGATTGATTATACAACACATCGGAAGAGGCAGCAACTTTAAGAACTTATGGTTTTATATTAACATAATTACATTTCCCATGGTTTTTTCCAGAATAAGTTTCTGGAAAATGTTCTCGGATTGTAAGGTTTACTAGCAGTCAAATAAGGAATCAGATTCCAAAAATCAGCATCCAGTGTGTTTAGGATTTCAGATTTTCAGACCCGATTTCCAAAAATCCAGAATCCTGAAACTAGAACAGAATCTGAAAATCCCAAATTTGACATTCCAAAATTCACTAAATAAAATACCACCAACAGCTTAATCTGGTTCAATGTCAGTTAGCATCCATCTGTATACCCCCTCCCCCGGGACGATGCTGAAAATAGACAGAACTGTCTAGTCCTCCTTTCTCGGTCAAACAAAATACAAAATCTGAGCAACCCTCGTTGAAACTAAAGTAATGCTGTGCAGTGGCTCTCCAGAAGAACAGCAGAATTTTTATTACCCAATATAGAGTAAATTTTGGGTCCAACCTCTTAACATAACTGGGTTAATCATTTATTGTCATGTTTTCCCCGCCTCATCCTACAAAAAAGAAAGTCTTTCCAACCCATTGGCCTCAGAGGCTCATCTTGGCAGAATTTTAGGACTTTTTTTCTAGACTCTTTATGAAACTGCCATTAGACAGCAAAATAATAAAGTCTACATCCAGTTCAGTCACTCAGGCTACTTTATTTTATATCAGAGTTGAGCCAACGGCATTCAACCTTCATTGCCCCCCCCCCCCATCATCAATAGGGTTCCTCATTTATATCAAGTGTATATGACCTATTATGAGGACACCACTGGAAAACTGGGAGAGCTTCACCTGGGCCATTTGCTAAACTGTGCCCTTCCTCAGAATCAGGGCCAGATATTCAAAACTTTGCCCTGGGGCTAAATTAGCACTGCCTGGTAGGCAAACTTAGCCTGAAGCAAAAAGCAAGCCATATTCAAAAGGAATAGCCCAGGGCAAACAGCTTCTGAATATAGCATGGGAATGAGGCCGGCCAAACTGGGCTAGGAGTGCAGGGCAAACTCGGACCTGGAATAAGACAGCTCTGAATAAGACAACCATGAAGTGCAAACCACAACAACAGTGCACAGCAATGAGAAGGTAGGTAGAGGTGAACTATGTGGCCAATGTGTGTGCCAGCAATGCATAGACCAATACAGCTGCAGGCAGCAGCAGGAAGGTACATGTGCAAACTGTTCTCTTGAATGCTATGGCGCAGTGCCATCATTTAGCGCTGGTAGCGAGCACAGGCCTAAACAGCCTGGTACAAACACTTTGCCCGGCACTAAACTGCCATATTCAAAAGTGACATGCAAATGAGCCTACTTAGGTAGTAGGCAAACATCCAGATTAGCATCTCGTTATGCCCAGATTTGCATGCAGTTTGCACTGGGCTGTTTAGCCCTGCGCTAAACCTGCGCAAACACGTTAGCACTGTGCAAACAGTTTGGGGAATATACAGTTGTGAACACTTTACTTTCACATGTGCTGCTACTTGCAGCTGTACTGGGACAACACAGCATAGGCACAGATGGTGGTGGTGCTGCATGCGACTGTCACACTGTAGGTCATGCTACAGTGCACAGCAGACTACAGTAGCAAGGGGGCCAGTAGTGTGGACACAGCAATGCCCATGGTGTGTAGGGCAGTGATGATGACTGCACTATACACAGCGAGAGGCCCAACCTGCAGGTCTTTACTGAAAGTGGACATTACTGTTACGCTGTTGTGTAACCCACAGATGCTGCACCTCTGGCATGGGATGCTGACAGTGACATATACATGTCCAGCTTTGTGTGCTGTGGCAGTTGTACAGCTGTGCGGTATATGGCCAGGGGCCAAATATTATCAGAAAGGCACACTCTGTTGTTGGGGTATGCCCAATACTGACTCATGTGCCCTGCATGAGGTGTCCCAGCCTTGTGGCCACACCTGGTCTGTGGTACAGCCTGGCCACCCATACTCCCTCCCCTCAACATCCTCCATGTCCACAGTGCTGCATGTGTTTGCTGGCATCTGTTGGTGTCCACAGAAGTGTGGTCTGCAAGTGTGTGCTGTATGGCCACACTGCCATGCTGTCCACTGGCAGCAGGGTCACCACTTACTGCCTGGCATGGCTGGGACTGGTGACAGATGGCATCACTGTGATGCCATCAGTTAGCAGCATGTTTCCTCTATTTGGCTTTGTGTCATTTATTTTTAAGGGCCACGCAGAGCCGATTGCCCAGGGTTAAGACTACATTTTCCTGGGCGGTACTGTACACCATGCTAAGTGTTGCACTAAGTCGCACAAAACCACTTTGCGTGGTGCTCAGGGGTCAAAATTAACATACCCAGCCTGTTCCAAATGCAAGCAGGAACAGGCTGGTGCAAGTAGTTTTATTTTTTGACTGCACCATAGTGCATGTGCTGTTATTTTGTGCTTTAGGCTGCAATTCTAAGAGGCGCCACTAGGGGTGCAATACTGATTGCACAGGCAGACTTTATTGGAGGAGATGACACGATTGCACGCGTGCTACTCTGAAGTCTACTCTGGAGTGAGCAGGCATCTTAGACAGCCTGTCTCCTGAACAGCAGGAGCAACGCAAGCCAGAGCCTGGAGGTTGGAGGAGTGCCACAAAGCAGGAGGCAGGATGCGACATGGCAGCAAGACTTAGAATGCCACATTAAAGTAGGCAGGGCTGGCTGGAATGCTTTTGGTGATTGGGTAGAAGGGTTTAGAGTGGGCAAGGACACTGCACTGGGGCGGGGCAGGCGCGCTGCAGCATCAGTCATGGGAGTTGTGCCAATGGGGCAGGGGTGGGACAGTCACTCGGGGAGGTGCTCTGACAAATCTGACTTGACTGGCATCTGGCATACTGTGTTAACTATATTGTACCACATGTGTCTCTTTCTGTCATGCACGTGGTACAATAAGGTACACATAGGCATGCGCATCCATTGTAACTACGCAGTTGAGACTTTTCTTAGAGTACAGTCGCTAGGTAGGAAGCTCCATGAAGGAACTGAAATATTTTTTTTTCAGGGCCAAAGCATTTTTAGCTGTCTGCAGGCAGGAAGAGGTGTTTAGTAAGCTAAAGAGTGCAATTAAAAGGAACATACATTTGTATCTGGAGAATAAGTCAGTGACAGAACAGAAGTAAATTGGGGCTTCGCCACCCCACCCCCTGACCCCAAGTAAGGGAGGGGATTTTCAGTACTGTGGTTTAATTAAACAGAGAGCAGTACCACAGTTGCTTTTGTTGAATATACAGTATTTAAAGGTAAAGAAACTGAGGATTTCTGTCTCAGATTATCTATACCAGTGAAATTTGTGGTTAGCTTTTACCACAACCTTGCCACATTTTGATCCCCGACTTTTTTTTGTGTGGCACAAAAATACTTTGATGGACCTGGTGTTTCTTTGCTTTTGTTTGTGGGGACAGTTAATATATTAGCAGCAGGAGCTGCAGTAGTCAAATCCCTCAGAGAGTGTGTGTGTGTGTGTGTGTGTGTGTGTGTGTGTGTGTGTGTGTCAGTCAATCCCAGGCCAGCAGACATTTAACAAAAAGTAATTAATTAATCAAAGCACTTGTCTCCAGTCCAGAAGCAGTACCAGTCCAGTTTGTCTAGATGTGTATGGGGGAAAGCCTGGAAGTCAAATAAAATACTTGTGTTTGAGATAGAAAAACAAGCAGTTTAAATAAATCCTGCCTTTCAGTGTCAGATTTCCTGCAGCCCAAGCAGTTCCTTTTTATTTTCTAATCTAAAGAAAGGGTCTACCTGTTGCATACCTCTCAACCTTTTGTCCCCCAAATGTGGAACACTGCCTCTCAAAATGTGGAACAAATGAGCAAAATGTGGAACACAATCAAATCTTTACCCAAGAAGCTCAGAACACTGTTAAAATGTTTGCATTTATGTTCAGCAAGTCTGTTATTAATTATATATTTTTTGCAACATTTACTATAGATTTATGCTTTAAAATGTTAACACTGAATGTGGAACAGGGAGCTTTTGTGAAGTAAAATGAGGAACCTTCCTCGTAACGTGGTACAGTTGAGATGTATGACATGTTGAGGTAGTAAGAAAAGCAATACTGTGGGGTTCTCAGAGTCTACTTAGCCTAGCCAGTAGTGACGATAGCCACTCTGAATCTCTTCCAATCCCCAGTCATTTATTTTTGTGTAAAAACAACAAAAAAAACCTTGGCATTAACTTCAAGTGGGTGTTTCAGTCTGTGTAAAAGTTCTTTAAATATATATTAACAGGAGCTCAGAGCTCAGCTGTAGTAGAGGTGTAGGTCTGATCAGTCAGTGATCAGCTCAGTCCTATATAACACTTGATTAAAGCATAGATTCTTCCAGCCTCCAGTTCAGTCCAGTCCTCCTCCAGTAACAGTCCACTAGAGTTATTCTGTGACTAAATAGCTGAGGAGGGGAGAGAAGCCTGGAAATCATTAAAAAAAACACTAAGTGTCTGAGTGAGAGTGAGAGAGAGAGAGAGAGAGAGCGCGAGAGTGTGTGTTATAAACAAATCATGTAAGCAAAGCTAGTGTGAGATTGCAGTTTTGCTCACAGCCAGCCAGCCTAGGCAAAGGGCAGTTTTAATTTGATGTTACTTTTTTCTCAATCTTATATAAAGTAAGGGTCTGCTCTGCTGCTTCTGCTTGTTTTCCCCAGTTCCCAATCCCAGCACAACCTTGCCACATTCTGAGACTGCCTGAATTGATGAACCTGGTCTGGTCCCACAGTAATTTAACCAGAGTTGTGTGTGTGTCTGCGTGAGTTACGCCATCCGTCAGTCTGTCCAGAGTCTGTCAGAAAGAGTAAAATAAATATGTGTGCGCGTGCAGTAGCAGTACTATACTGCATACGGAAACACTGATTTTGACAGCAGATAGGACTACCTGGCTAAGGCTTACCTAGTCTACTGTATGTTTGTACTGTACTTGTGTGTATGTACAGTGTCTGTGTCTGTCTTAAATTGTTTATAACTAACCATCACCCTGACCTGTCCTCTCTGTCTGTAGCTTGAGTGTAAAGTTAATTTTTTTTTGCGTGAGACACTGACAGAAATACACAGCAACAGTACCACCACTGCACTGGCCATCTAACCTGGCCCTGGTTCAGCCTAAGAAAGAGCCTTGTTGTGTTGTGGACCAAGGTCATGACAGACGTACTGTATTCTAAGGAATTTACCTTCTACCATAATTGTTGCAGAGTTGAATCTATGCTGTTCAGCGAGTGCGAGCGTCCCCTGTGCTTTGTGTGCTACCTAGAGCACCGTCCTGTCCACTACCTACGCCAGCCTAGTCTAACGGGGATTGGATACTACTAATTTTGTGGGAAAACTTAAAATCTTGCCTGATCCAGCTAAGCCTTGTAGACTTAGTGTGCAGTCAGTGGTGCAAAGAATTTACCCTACAAAGTAATAAAAAATACAAAAGCTTTCTATTCTGACCGACAACAATTTGACATTTAAATTAAAATATAAGGCCAATTGGTATCGTTGGCCTCTGTGTATATTCCCCCTACCTCAGAATTCTCAGTTTGCCAGAATTTTCTTATGAAATTAACAGAGTGGGCGGAGGGCACCCTGATCTTTGGGGAGAGAGACCTCAACCTTGATATAACAGAGGGGTGGACTGGACATACCCAGGGTAGAATGTCTGCGCTGGGAAGAAAAGTACAAAAGCTGCTGCAGGAATTGGGGTTTGAGGATGTATGGAAACAATTAAGGGGGTCAGATAACCGGCGGACCTTTTATTCTCAGGTGTACGATTCGTACTCCTGTCTAGATTATCTCATGGCCCCAAGAGAACACATGGGTAATATGGGGGAATCTGGCAGGGAGATTTCTCCTTGTCTGGGGCTAGGGAGTGAATTTTGCAAAATATTGGCCTATGGTCAAAGAAAAGGACATTTTGGAGACTCAATTTAGCAGTACTTAGGGACAAAGAGGCTCAGGAGGAAATCTCTAAGGCTATAGCCCAGGCAGTGCAGGACAACGACCTACAGGGAACATCCGTCTCAATACTATGGGACACTATCAAGGCAATGGTCAGGGGGAAAATCATTGCAATCTCCTTATACAAAATAAAAAAAAAAAAAAAAAGAGGTAGAAGGGGAGACTTCAACTTGAGGCCCAAATAATAAAATTAGAAAAGGAACAAGCTGTAAGACATTGTAAAACACGAACAAGGGAGTTGAATAAACTTAAAAAACAGCTTAATATTCTAGATTATGAAGTAGAACAAAAGCTAGTCTATGACACAGGTATTACGACTGGGGCCCGAAGTTTACCAGGATGATCGTGGCCCAAATAAGAAATAGGAAAGCAAAGGCCACGATACTAAAGATTAAGCATCCACATACAGGCGCCCTACAAACCACTACTAGAGCTATAACTGAAACTCTGCGAGATTATTCCAGTTTGTACACAGAGCAAACAAATCCTCCCGAGGAAAGGATTAAGGGCTTCCTTTCCACCCTTCATCTACCCACCCTAACCCAAGAACAAGGAGCTGGGTTACTGACCCCAATCTCGCTCAGGGAGATATGAACCGTTATAGGAAATTTGAAAACAGGTAATGTCCAGGGACGGATGGGCTTCCGGGGGAGTTCTATAAGACCTTTACTGAACCGTTGTTGCCTCTGCTGTCTAGGGTATTCTCTTTTGTTACCTCTGAGAAGGGAGAGATCCCCCCCCATCCTGGAACGAGGCTATAATCTCAGTCATACCCAAAGAGGGTAAGGACCCGTCCCTATGCTCCTCGTACCACCCCATTTCAGTTTTAAATACAGACTACAAAATATTGGCTACAATTCTATCCAAACGTTTAGTTGAGTTCACCCCTCCTTTAATAAATCCAGATCAAAGTGGATTTATCCCCAGGCACCAAGCTCAGGACAATGTGAGACACACGGCGTACATTATAGAACAAATTAATGAAATGCGAACCCCGGCAATTCTGCTTGGGCTCGATACAGAAAAAGCCTTCGACAAAGTAACATGGAGATACCTAAAAGAAGTCCTCCTGGAGTTTAAGTTCCCTGTACCCTTTGTGGAGACTATTTTTTGTTTTTACAGAAGCCCTACAGCCTATATACAAGTCAACGGCCATATCTCAGAGAAATTTTTATTGCAACGCGGCACTAGGCAGGGCTGTCCCCTCTTCTGTTCGCATTCTATGTCGAGCCCCTGGCCCAGGCCTTGAGACAGGCCCAGGACCTGCAGGGAGTTACGACAGGAGGGGTCGAGCAGAAGCTGGCCCTTCTTGCCGATGACATCCTGGTGTATAACAGACCCAGAGAAGTCTCTTCAGGCACTCTTCACCCTTGTGGATCGATTTTCCAGTCTGTCGGGGTTTACCCTCAACGTGAGTAAATCAGAAGCTTTGATTTTTTATTTCCTACCTACACCACAGCTCAAAAAAAGGTTTCCAATTAAGTGGGGAAAGGAAAATATTAGATACTTGGGGATCCAAATACTGATGAACCTTAATAGATTGCATATTCAAAATTACGACCCACTAGTGCAGAAAATAAAGCAAAACCTGGGTAGATGGTCCCTTCTACCAACATTTTATGAAAGGAATCTAACCTTAAAAATTAATATCCTCCCAAGGTTTCTGTACTTATTTCAATGTGTCCCTTTCCCCCTCACATCCAAAGAACTTTTATCATGGCAAAAACTACTAAACAAATACTTGTGGAACTACAAAAGACCTAGGGTGAACTATGCCAGGCTTGTGCTTCCCAAAGACAGGGGAGGCATTGCTCTCCCTTCATTGAGGGAGTACTGGTCAGCTTCGCAGATGAGACTAGCACTGTTATGGGGAAGCAGAACCTATCAATCTAGGTAGAAGCAGATAGATTTAGCAAAAGAGGTTCGGACCCCCTTGCAGGAGAGTCTTTTCATGAAAGCACCTTAAAGAAACACTTAAAAACAGCCCCACTTGCAACACAATCCATCCTTAGGGGATGGCAGATGGGAATTAAGGCGGACTTTCATCAGAAATTTGATTGGAGATATAGGTGGTTCATCTCACAACCTGTATTTAACAGGTGGTTTAAAACCCAAACAAACAAGGGGTTGGAGGCCCCCTGGCAAATAATGAGAGGGGATGAGATACTGAGTTTTGAGGAGGCAAAAACAAAATTTGACTGGACAGAAAGGGATAGGTTATTTTTCTATCAACTTAAAGACTATATTTCCAAACACTTAAGGATACAAGAAAATAATGCCTGGATGCTTAGGGACGATCCTCTGTTTGAACAAATATGGTCTTCAAGATGCTGGGAGAAAGAAATAGCAATTTTATATAGGTACAGAATAGATAGAGTGGGGAATGCTGCTATGTCGGTGCAGGCTAAATGGGAGAGGGAGCTCAATCACCCTATAACCCACACAGAATGGCAAAGGATTTGGAAGGACACATGGGCTACTACCTCTTCACTGACGTGGAGAGTGTTTGTTTGGAAGGTGCGGGCGAGATTTTTTTGGGTCCCCTCCGCGACTTTTCTGGGGCGACAGCAGAGTGTTTCCCGATGTTGAAGGGATTGTGGGCAGGAGAAAGCCTCGCAAGCGCATGTCTTCCTCGAGTGCCCAGGTATAAGTAATTTTTGGGCCCGAGTCATGGAAACTATCAAGGGGGTTTTGGGGATTCAGGAAGTGTTGGAACCCTATCACTTAATTCTGGGGATACCACCACCTGGTATACAGGACAGGGCCCAGAGGTATCTCTGGCGAATACTGTTATGTTCTGCATACAAATCTATAACCAAAAGGTGGCGTCAATCAACTCCCCCCAGTCTAAAAGATTGGATTGCAATAACAGATCCAACAAAATGAGCAGATCTCACTGGGTCTCCAGAATCAAATAGAAATCTTTGTGTCAAATTGGACAAGATGGGATCTCTACCAAGATAATATAGTATAGCCTCTAGTTTAATAGAAAGGTGCTACTTTTAGAGAACCACAGCAAAATAGTAAGATGTAATGTAAACTTCTCTCCTATTTGCTGTTCCCCAATGTATGATGTTTAGGATCGATGGTAGGTTCTTTTGAAATGAAGAGGGGAAGGAAAGATTCAGTTAATCTAATGTTATAGCACTGCAGGGAATAAGTATGCCTGTTGCCTGCCAAATACTTGCCACAGTTAATCTTTTATTTTATATTATTGAAAGATTATGATAATCATGTGCCTTGTTAGTTATGAATATCTGGCACAGTAATGATACACTTCATATTTTGTGTATGTACTTAAATGATCCTAAACCAATGAAAATGTGTACCATGAAGTAGAATAATACACAATAAAAAGTATAAAAAAATAAAATATAAGAGACGTCAAATTGTTTAAATTACACCATGCCACCCAAGAAAGTTTTACCCAAACTTTGGAACACTCTTTTGCTACAAGTTTAGCAAAACAAATGTTGAAACTGCAGTAGATGCTGCAACAGTTCCTGAGGCTGACCAAAATCAAAGACAGATCCATTTTGAGTCTTGTGTGACAGTACCAGTTTCTCAGTCTTCTGGCAGTGACAAGTCTCTGGTGTATGAATCCGACTCGACTCCTGGCACTTCCAGCCTGTCTATAGCAGAATCCAACTCATGTGGTACTTCTGAATGTGCTGGTGCTCTCTTCCCACCTTCTCATGTTCCAGTGCCCGTGCCTAGTCCTAGCCCCATTGTTGTCTCTGTGCTCCCTCAGTACCTCCTCTGCAGCCTCCTACTACTAATGAGACAACCGATGGATAGCCCCCCTTAAAGAAGAAAAAAAATTTGTCAACTCATGGAAACAGAATCCTAAGTGGCTAAAGTATGACAGTGAATTGAACATCATGAAATTTGAGTGGTGTGAACTATGATAAATCAGGAAAAAATAATTCCTTCTGGGATGGGTGTTCATTTAGAAAGGCAAATGTAGAGTTTCATTTGTCATCTGATTCACGAGGCATCCAGAAAAGCATTTTTTGCTCACTCTAGAACCCCTTCAGAGCAGCCATTAATGAAACTTGTCCAAAAAACAGAAGAATTTCAACAAATGAAGGTTCTCTTCAGAACAACTTTGTTTCTTGCTAAAAAAGCACAGCCTTTTACCGATTTAGAAAATGAAGTAAACCTATTACGTGCGAATGGTGTCTCGGTCAGTGACACCTACTGCACTGACAAGAGTATTCACAGAATATTTTCACAAAGATAAGATGGAAGATCTCACCACATTGGTGAAATCGCAAGATTTCTTTTCTATTTTGTCAGATGGCTCAGACAAAAGTGTTACAGGAGGAGGTAGTTTATCTCCGCATCTTGGAGAAGGGCATTCCTGTTACTAAATTTGTAGCGCTTAAGCCTCTTGAAGAGGCAGACGCAGAAAGTATATCATCAACATTACAAAATACCATGGCAATTGACCTCCAAATACCAGACAAGAGAAATAAGTTGGTCATTTGTTTTGATGGGGCATCAGTCATAATGGGCAGCAAAACGGGAGTAGCCACAAGGCTGAAAGAGGCAGCCAGACTTTTAAAAGTGGTGCACTGCTGTGCACATAGACTTGAGTTGGTCACTTAATACGTGATCAAGGGGACACCCTGTTAGCCGCCCAGTGGAGGATTTGCTTTCCTCATTGCACAGTTTCTATAAGCACTCTGCTTTAAACTGGTCAGGCTTACAGGCTGCGGGGGAGGCACTGGACATCAGGGTACTGCGCCCTGTAAATAATGGGGGAACAAGGTGGCTGCCACACTACCAGTGTGCTGTTAAAGTGATGCAGACAAATTCTCTGGCTACTGTTACACATCTGGAGGACCTATCTGTAAATGGTACAGGGGATAAAAGAAAAGGCCACTGCAGTTCTAAAGCAGATAAAATCACCCAAGGTATTATATTTAGTCAACTTCCTAGAATTCTACATAGCAGTCATGTCCAGACTATTGCTGACATTCCAGCAAAATAGCTTAATGGTAGACTCTGTGCAAGCTAAAGTTCTGTCTCATGAAGAAACTAAGAACTCAGAGATTCAGAGACTGATTGCCTTGAAACAGGAATCAGTATTGTGGATGGAAAGCTGCATTACAAAGGTGTGGAGCTGTTACTCTGGCTCATCAAGACGCAGCAGCAGATCAGATCCTGACGAGGATGCAAACAGTGCCAAGAGCAGCGTAGTGTCTACTGTAAAGAAAGTGCTGGATTCCAAATTAAATCAAATGGAAATTTGTTTTTCTGAATTTGTCAGTGATCCTAGCACTGCTAAAATGAGAATTTAACTTGTCTAACTGGCCTAACTCTGAAGATTCCTTGGCAGAGTATGGAGACGCAGAAGTCAAGTCATTATTTTCTTACTACAGTGACATTCTGGAACCAAAGGGGTACAGTGCTGTTTCAGCACTCTTGCAGTGGTCGGAACTGAAAGCATATATCCACAGCCTAAATGCAGCTTACCATCTACCTTTAGATTCCACTGCTATGTGGGGTAGAGTTCTTTCAGAAGAAAGCGATGACCTCAAAGATATTCTAGCTTTGCTGAAAATATTTCTTATAGTTCTATCTTCAACTGTGGAATGTGAACAAGGTTTCTCGTTTATGTCATGAATAAAAAATGACTGTAGGGCAAACCTGAGACCAGAAACTGTCAGTCAGCTTTAATGGCCATTAATCTGAGCAGTGAGACAGTGTCCACATACTCACCAGACAGTGCCACAGCTAGGTGGTGGACATCAGGAAAGAACAAGGAGACCTCATATCGCTCCTTATGGTTCAAGAAGAGGAAGTAAAAGGCTGGGAAAGGGAAGACACTGAAATGTAGAACAGTATATAAATATACTGCAGTTCCATATACTACCATTTCAAAATTCAGTATCTTTTTTCAAGTTATCATTTTTGTCTACCCTGGTGCAGGTAACCCGACTGTGGTGCACGTAACTTGTCACCACATGAACTGTAGTGCAGGTACCGCAAAAAGTTAATTTCTATCCCTGGTGGTGCTAGTTGCTGAATATAACATTGTGCCTGTATTCATGTCAGTTTGCCCCTTGCATACATTATGATTTTGCCCGGCGCTAATGCAGTTTGCCCATGCTATTTGGGCTTTTGAATATAGCAGACCAGCGCTAATCCCATGCTAAACCTGTGCAAACGGTTTTTGCCTGGCACAAAATTTTTAATATCTGGCCGTAAAAGTCTTAATTTACAATCGGAATTCTTGTTCCAAAGTATTGGGGCTGGAATCAAAACAATAGGAACAGCCTTTTAAGCTTTTCCCTTTGGCTTCCAGATTAGACTTTTGCCAGGTTTCTTTCAAGTAACTTGAGATTCATGACCATCAGGTCTGAATCTAGCATCCCCTGGAAGGTACCCCCTCTCCAGAATGCAAGGTTCACAGCCTATCAGGGGCCATTAAAACAGCCTGTTTTGAATGACGAGACTGTAATTTTAGGATCTTCATTTCTGAGAGTTTCCTGGATCATTCCCTCATCTGCTCCAGTAGTGATCGAAGTACGGGGTGTCATCTAAAATGGTTTTTGAAATCACATCAAAATACAAATGTTAGACTGCAGTGAAAGACCATCGCAACTGCTGATTGAAAAATCCAATCATGAGATCCAAATGACAAGGCCCAACAGGCAGACAAGCCTGAAGGTACAAAGGGAACACAACAATCCAGTCGGATTGTTGCAGACAAACTGTGGTAAGCAGATTCTGACAAAGGACAATGGGAGTGGGCGATGATGGGGTATGGAGTTCACGCAACTTTCTTACTGCTGTGTGGTGATGCAATAAAGGAAGTCACAACAGTAGTGTAATTCAAGTTTCTGTGGGGTGAAATAGTGGAGTGCCAACTTGAATCCCAGAAAATGAAATGGTAAAAAAAAAAATCACATCTACACGATAACAGTATTTTAGTTCAGTTCATACTGTTACCTTTGATACTGTTTAATAGGCAAGGAGAATTTTATTTAAAAGACGCCCAATCCTGGAGGCTCTGGGCACCGTACATAAAAATACATAAAACAACTTTCAATAAATATATGTTATCAGAACCACAGTAACTAATAAAATAGCTAATAGAATTAATAAAGAAAAATCAGAAAAACAACGATATACCAGGTCAGAGACAGGAAAATATTTACATAACTGCGTCTGGGGAAGCCTACTCAAAAAAAGGCCTTGAGGCATGCCTTAAATACCTCCACTGCAGGGGCCTCCCTATTAGATGGTAGTGAATTCCACAGGACTGGGACAGCAATGCTAAAAGCTGTCACCAGCAGTTTTTAACCTCGTACTGGGATTTGCCAGGAGGCCCCTCAAGGATATACACATGTGAATACTCTACAAGTTTATAAAATTGGGACAACAGTGGAACCTGTGATTTGCCACAAATGGGAGGATGAAGTACTCTAGGACACAGGGCGTCCTCATTAAGTAACCTCTTTGAACATAAAAATGTACAAATTATATGGTGTCAACTCACAACCAACATAGAAACAGACTTTGACTGCAGATAAGGACCGTTAGACTCACCTAGTCTGCCCATTTCTTTACCCAACAGATAAGATCCAGATCGTTGTTAACCAACAGCCTACTTCCTCCTAACCCCCACTAGAATTGCCTTATGTCTGTCCCATGCATTCTTGAATTCCCCCACTATTTGACACTACGACCTCCTCAGGAAGGCTGTTCCATGCATCTACAACCCTCTGTTAAGAAATACTTCCTCACATTACTTAGCCATCCCCCTCCATCTTCAAATTGTGTCCCCTTGTTCTTGCACATCCCTTTCTAAAAGATGCTACCCTCGTGGACTTTGATTCCCTTGAGGTATTTGAAAGTTTCTATCATGTCCCCCCCTCATTTCCTCGAGGTAATACATCTCAAGCTTCTTTAGGCCCTGTCCACACTGCAGCCCAAAAACCCTTCTGTAACGTTAGAGGGTGTAAACCGCATCCATAACAGTTTGAGTTTACACTGGTAACATTACAGCAGGCATTTTCGCAACCATTCTAGAAACCTGTCAGGAGGTGGTTTCTACAACTGTTACTGAAATGGTCACAGGGCTGTAACATTACCACCGGCCATCTAAATGCACGACCGTGTAGCCCCCAGTCCTCCGCTAGACCAGCAGGCAGTGCACCACAGAGGGGCACTTGGGAGGCAAATGAACAAGGAAGCGCCCTGAAGGCAGAGAGGCACATGAGGACTGGAACCACTGTAGTGAGGTGAAAACTGTGCAGAGCTGCGCCTGCACAACGTCAGAGGCACGGAACCCAGATCCGCTGGGTGCACACACTTGAGAGAGGTACAGCCAGGAGGCACAGCGTGCCAATAGGGGGTCCAGCCTGCATCAGCAGTACAAGAACTGCGATGAGGGAAGAGCGCTGGTGCCCAGAGCAAACAGTGGGCACATGCCATAGGGAGGTAGCAACAGACGCCAGCACTGTGTGCCAGAGGTGTGAAGGAGGCCTCCAACAGCTGCCACACAAGACCAGCCCCCAAAGGACAGCAGTGCCAGAGCACAACGCACCAGCACCTCTGCAGAGTACCCCATCCCCCAAGCACCGCCTGTGACTGTGGGAAGGTAGACAGGCCTGTGCCAAGCGGTGACCACAGCAGCACACAACTCTGACCACCTGCAGGACCATGTCAGATTGTGACGCCACCTGGTCAGATGAGGCCACAAAACTCTTGATGGAGTTCTGCACCCAGGAGAAGGTGCAGGCAGAGCTAGCCAGTGCAAGGCACAACACGAAGGTGTATCAGAAGGTATCCGACTACCTGTTCAGGAATGGGGTGGAGAGGACGGCAAAGCAATGCTGTGACAAGATAAAGCAACTGAAGGGGTGGTACCATAAAACCAGGGACAGCAACAGATTCTTGGGGGTGCACGTGTGGTACGCCCCTTCTATGACACATTGGATACCATACTGGGAATACGGCCTACCACCGAACCAGTGTTCATCCTGGAGAGCTCACCAGCCCTGAACTGGACACGGAGGATGATGGGGACACCAGAGATGTGTGCCCACACCTGGGGAATGAAGACAACGATGGTGTACAGCGGGAGTGCCCCAACACAGGTGCGTGCATTGTGCAATGTGTATATTGGGATGTGGCATGCCAGTGGAGGTGGATCCTGGGCACGCGGCACATGGTGATAAGCATGGTATGGGTGGTGGCACAGGTTCACTTGAGGGAGTTTGCACTGGCACCTGTGGTGTGCATAGGTACACAGGTGCATGGGGGACAGGGGCATGGGGCTGGGGGTTGGGTACCCATATGTGTGCAATGGTGACAGGTGTGTTCTGCCATTCCAGGGCAAGACCCCGGTGAGGGGACATCGGTGGACAGACGCAGCGGAGGCCTCCCCAGTGTTCTTGGCCCTGTAGGACGTGATGCCAGGAACCTCCAGTGATGGCTCAACTGTGGGAGGAGGCAGCCATGTGAAGCGGTAGGGTGATCAGTTACCCCTGGTGAACCTTAGGAAGAGAAAGTCGACAGCACAGATGGCAGATGTACTTGGGGTGGTGCTGGAACCAACGCCTAGGATGATGCAAGAGCACCACAGGGAGCTGATGGACCTGGAGAGGGAGCGGGCACAGGAGGAGAGGGCACTGGAGGAGCGGTTATGGAGATAGGAAGCAGAGCAGACAGCAGTTCTTCACACAGATGGTCCAGTTACTGGCCATGCAATGCCAGCAGCCACCCCCTGCAGCCGCACCGCAACAGCCAGGTGCCACCCCCATGGCACACACCACTGCAGCCCCATCCCTGTGCCCTGTTCCCCGTGCAGTGCCACTCATGCCAATGGCCACTGAGAACCTCTGTGGCATGGCGGACCCTGCCATCATCCACCCGTCCACCACTGGCGGACAGACAGGCTGCATGGCACAGGCAGCTGCATTCCCCTGGCTATGCCAGCACCCCGCAGTCATGACACCCCACTACAGGGTGCAGTGTACATGGGTGATGTCACTGCCTCCACCACCCTGCCGCCCACGTCCCAGGCAACACTGGCTGGTGCCAGCATGGCAGAGCAGTACCCCACAGGTGTCACGCCAAGCACCGCTGGCCTGCACACAGCACCCCAACCCCTGATGCACGCTGCTGCTGCTCTGCACAGTGCTACCCCCTTTGATCCCGTAGCAGGCATGCCCAGCTTCACACAGGACCTGTACAGCAACAGGTTCCAGTGGACCACCCTGTGATAACCCATGCAGCATGCAGAGGTTAGCTGACAGGTACGTCCCGCCGGTTGCCACATGGGACTCTGTTAGATTTCCCTCCTACGTTGGGGATGCTGCTGGGGTCCACCCAGTGACAACAGTGCCTGGTTCATGTTGGCACAGAGGTATGTGCCGACTGTGGCACTCAGTTGCACAGTGCAATTCCTGGGTCGTATGCACTGTTGCGTGGCGTCTCTGCAACATGCTGTGTCAGGGGTTTCGATACAGTATGGCCACACTGGTGCCTGGGTTAGGGTACACCTGTGCATGGTTTTTCTTTGGTTCGGGCGACAGTACAGTGGCCCACATGTAGGTTCCTTTATATGTTAGTGTACAGCACCACCCATATGGTGGCCCAGCACTGTGTATTGCACTGTTCATTCACATGAGTGTCAGTTTTCTTTGGGGATATGTGGTGGTACGCAGCAAAGCACATGGTCCACTGCATGGCCATGCTGCCGCTGCACACTGTTTACTTGTGCTTTTGCCACCAGAAGTCATGGTGGTGTTGGATTAAAGGCGGTCTTGTGTCACCATACTGTGTTGCTGGTTTGCTTGGGCGGTGTGCATGCATGCGCACATTGCTTTCTGGGGCACAGTGGGGCTTCCGATTCCATGGGTTGCTGGTGTGGGGGTTCTGGATGTGTGTCCTGGCTGCAGTGTATGCTAGGGCATGCAGCTTGCATCTGGTGGCAGCGGGGTGTGGTTTGCCATTTCCTGGTGGTGCACTGCATGCCTGCCTGTGGGACACAGCGGGGTCCCTGTACCCGGAATGTGTTGATGCATCACTGCCTTCATGCCATGTGTGGGAGCCCTCATTTTGTTCCACACCTTCACATGCTGTCTCCTTGGTCCCCCACAGGTACTACTGGTCATACATTGCTGTAAGATACCGAGGCATGTTCTGCCGCACTGAGTGTGCCTTGTGTACACTGGCAGCCGGGTGTTCATTCAGGTGGGTTTCTGTCTTCGCAGCTGTCTTCCCCAGGTGCACCATCTGATGCACTCCACATTACAGGGGTTGTGTGCACACACTGTTCACATCTCAATGTGGACAGGCTGTGCTGGTTCCAGACAGTTCACACACCTGTTCCCTGGCAGTGTGGATACGCTGTTACATTTGCAGTCTGAAACGGTTTGGAACCATTTCAGCCTTGTTGGGTGCAGTGTGGACGGGGCCTTAGTCTTTCTTCATATGTCTTCTGGTGCAGACCTGCACCATTTTGGTTGCCCTCCTCTGGACAGCCTCCACCCTGTCTATGTCTTTGCAGAGATGGGGTCTCCAGAACTGTACACAGTACTCCAGATGTGGTCTTGCCAACCGTCTTTACAGAGGGCCAACAGCTTCCTGTTTTCTACTGGTGATGCCTCTCCCTATGCATCCCCGTTTCCACCCAGCCCTCCTTATTGCCTTCTCACATTGCTGGCCCACCTTTAGGTCATCTGATATGACTGCCCCAAAGTCCCTTTCCATTTTTGTTGCCAGTATCTCACCCCCATTGTGTACTCTTCCCCCAGGTTTTTGTTTCCCAGGTGCATTATTTTGCACTTCTTTGCATTGAATCTAAGCTGCCCTGCTCCTTCCATGTTTCCTTATACTTCCTGAATGCCATCTTTTTCCTGCCTTACCTTCCCTGCCACTTCTTTTGAGAACCATAGTGTTTGTTAGTTTTGATTTATTTGCTTCACACAAAGGCTTGTTGCCTCTGTGATGGCGGTTTTGATGTTTCCCCATTGTTGCTCCACCTCACCTTCTTGCCCATTTGCTAGTGCTTTTCTGAGGCACTCTCCCATTTTGACAGAATCAGCCCTACTGAAGTCCAGTACCCTCACTTTTGTGTGGCTTGACTCTACAGCTAAGTTTATCGAGAACCACACTGTTTGGTGGTCGCTTGTTCCCAGATGGCTACCCACTTCAAGATCAGAGATCCTCTCCATTCCCGTTTGAGAGTACCAGGTCCAAGACTGCTCCCTCCCGAGTGGGCTGCAAAACTAGCTGTTTGAGGCATACCCCCTGTAGGGGCACTTAGAATGGCCCTGCTCTTGGATGTGGCTGCAGCAAAGGTGCTCCAGTTAACATCTGGCATATTCAGGTCCCCCATCAGCAATATCTCCCCTTTCTCTGCCATCCCAAGGATCTGTCATTTCCTTGTCCATTTCTTCCCCTTGAGACAGGGATCTGTATACAACCCTTGTGGATTGTGGAGACATTTCCAGCTTCATGTAGCCCGTTAGTGCCTCCTCTCCTCTGTTTACCCTTTTTAGGTTCTGTTGCTTGATCCTCTCATACATAGAGCTACTACTCCTCCTCCTCCTCCTCTTCCCACCCCTCCTGTAGATTGTGTACCCTGGTATGTTGACATCTCAGTCATGGTTCTCTGTGTGCCAGCAGTTTCTTATGTCTGCCGCGATCCAGGCATCCCTCTTCCATCAAGGCCACCATTTCCGGAGCTTTTACCTGAACTACGGCACTGGTGCTCATTACCTCCTTTTTTTTTTTATATGCTATTTCTTTCCACATCCCTGTCCTTACTGCTTTCCTGTTTTTCTTCATTTACCCCTGCCCTTCTCCCTATTGACTGCTCTATCTTTGTGTTTACCTCACCAACTAACCTGATATTTTTTGGGAGGGAGCTAGGATTTCCCTTCTTTTCAGTGCCCCCCCCTTGGCTAATTTAAATGCTCACCAATGAAGCATTTAAACCCATCACCTAGGATCCTGGTTCCCCTCCTGAATAGATGCAGACCATCGCGCCTGTATAGGCCTGCATCCCTCCAGGTGGAGCCCCAGTCCCCAATGAAGCCAAATCCCTGAGCTCTGCACCAGTTCTTCAGCCAGTCATTGAATCCCATCGTGTGGAGTACCCTAGCCTCATCAATGCCACAGACAGGTAGCACTTCCGAGAAAGTTACCATGTATGCTACTTAATAAAAACAGGAATAAAAGCTAATAAAGGCAGGAAGAGAGAGTTTGTAGTCTTCTAATTTGCTGGGACTACAACTCAATTGCTACACCTATATTTGACTTTCTGGGTACAGATTTAGTTGTGCTTCTACACTAGGAGCTTTATTAAAGGTGCATTTTAATCTATTTTATTTTGCTGGCTTTTGAGTGTGCAGGCTGACCTCAAGCAGACAAATAAGCCTTTAATCTGGGCAGGACGTAGCGCTTGCGACCAAGACGTCGCGTCCAGTGCGTGTTAAGCATGTTAGGTGTGCAAAGAGCATAATTTAAGTCTGACCTAACAAATCCAAGTAGATTCCTTAAATCCGGCAGTGGAAAGGTAATTACAAATATATCTTAGCCTGCTTGGGACTTTAACATTACTAGGCTGTATATGGTATTGTGCCTATCACTCTAAACTTTGGATACCTGCATATAAAAACAGATTTGTCTGTTAGGCATTTCCCTTGACGCAAACATTTGTCAAAGTATGGCTGACTTTTCAACCACTACTAGTGGAGCAATAGGCATGAAATGCCACTCCTGTGACATGTACTCTGAAAATTCCCAAAATTATAAACCAAATTATAAATGTATAAAATGTACCTTACATTAAGAATTACAATTTGAAATAAATTCATTTGGAGACAGACTGCTGATGCTTGAAGCTAGTCAAAAAAGTGTGGCCAACAGATTACAACCAAATAGTATGGAATATCAACCATTAAACACCATCAATGAAGTACAGAATGTGGGGCAAACTAATCTTACCGACTTCCACATTGGATATACTACATTAGAAATTAGTATGAAAGAAACTACTCCAGATTTACCACCAGTGGTTGTGCCACATAGTAATAAAGAGAAAGTGACCCAACTGCTAATACAGAGAATGACTGGTTCACCGTGAATAATTCTAAGGCAGCTAAAAACAGGCCATAGAGCCAACATGTTTGATTTGCCCCTAACAAATCAATTTAGTTTATTCAATACACATGATGTAAATCAGGCCAGTACCCCCACACACACACACACACACACACACACACACTGAAGTAGTAATCCCCAATGTACCACTTAATTTAAAAACAAATGAACATACTACTGTTCCCTATTTAACACCTACCGAAACTTTATTACCCCACCCATCCTGTGAAATCAATTTGATTGATCCTGGGACTGATACTAATAAACCATGGTTTGTATTAGGAGACTAATCAAATATTTAGACACATTGATCTGCAACCCTGATAAGGCATCCAGAACATCATCTTCCTTTGGTGGAGCTGAAACAAACATCACCTTAATGCTGGATAACATCTTGGTTAATTCTGACAAACCTTCTGTGATTAATACATGCAGGAGCAAACAATGTGTTAAAGAAAAGCTTATAAAAAATCCAAAAAGTTATTGTAGCTATGGCTAATAAACTCACTGATTTAAACTGTAATTTTGATTTTTCCGAGATTCTACCTATTCCCAAAGCATCAGAGTTTAATACCAATAAAATAAAAGCATTATATAACTGGTTAAGAAGTTGGTGTATAAAAACATATTGGGTGTATAACTCATTGGAGGAATTTTTTCATGAGGAGGAGCTCTTTTCAGGGGATGGGCTCCATTTGAGTAAGAGAGGGAACAACTTACTGAGTAAACATACTGGCACATATTCAAAACAGTTTAAACTTGAACAAAAGGGGGAGATGCCCATCTTTGATGATTCTCTTAATATTGGATTTGATTCTAATACAGTCAATTTCGGAAAAGCAAAAACTACAAAACTCAAACATTATACATATGATTTAAATATATTGCTCCTAAATGCTAGAAGTCTATTGAACAAAATTAGATGAGTTATCACTTTTTTTGATGACCAATAATAGACATATGTGGGATGACAGAATCCTGGTTTAAAAATGAGGACTTGGTTACCCAAATACCAGGATATACAAAATTGGAAAAAAAAAAAATTTGGTTAAACTCTAGGGGAGGTGAAATTGTATTGTATGTAAAAGATGCATTTAAAAGCTATTTGGCAGATAACTCAATATCAGGATAATACTAGTGAATATGGATTAAAATAGTTAAAATCATACAATTACAATAGGTTTAGGTTATAGAGCACCTAACTTAAAGATGACAATGCTACATTTATAACCAATATTGAAGACAACCTAGTGGATCAAGATTGCATATTAATGGGAGACTCATCTCTCAAATATAGACTGGGAAACCTGTAAGGGAAGCTCCGTTCTTGAAACATCATTCTTAGATCTTATAATAAATATGGAACAAATAGTCAAATTACCTACAAGAGAAAAAATATACTGGATTTAGTTTTGTCCAACATCGAAATGCAAATGCACAGATCATACACCCCCTGTCAAATAGTAATCACAATATCACATGATAAATATTTATACATAGGGCAAGAACCACTAGGCATAAATATTTTTAAAATATAAGTACTCCAATAATCTGGAATAATCTTCCTGTGAATATAGTGGAGTCTTCGTTGTTAGATATATTTAAAAGAAGGTTGGACGAACATTATACAAGACTGTCAATAAATAAACCCACTATGAGTGGGAGACAATTTAATTGGCCTTTAGCCTACTTTGTCTATATACATCACGTTAACTAAGTTAATGATTCTTACAACTATGAGGCTTACATATTCCTCAACACTCATCGGCTGCTCGGTTATAAAAAACTTTAATAAAGTTAACTATGTTAGTATTACAGAATATCTTAATAGCTGGAACTGGGCTACTGATCTCGCAGGCTGCAACCTTGTTGAAACTTGGAACAAAACTGACACACTTCAACATTGCATCAATTTTTGGGTTCCTATTAGGAAAAAAAATAGAATTCCACCACTGTGGAACATAAATACAAAAAGAGCCTAGCAAAAAAACAGAAATGATACAAGAAATATAAAAAAAATCCTTCAGCATCTAATTGGAATTTATATAAAAAATCTGCTAATAAATGTAAGAATTTGATAAAGCAAAAACACACTTGAAGAGAAACTGGCTAAAACTGTTAGATAACAAAAATCATTTTTCAATTATATTGGTTCATTAAAGCAAAACAGTTCCCTTATAGGTCCCTTACATACTTTAGAAGGCATCATAACTGATGAAACTGAAATTGCTGCTCAGTTAAATGATTTTATTAATGTATTTAAACCCAAGTATATAGACTATTCACAAAAAAACTGATATTCCTTTTATCCCAATATCAGAACAGGAAGTCACTGATAGTATTTATTAAAATCTAGTGGGTCACCAGGTCCTGATGGCATTCCACCATTATTTGTTAAAAACAACTGAATCATTGATTGGACCCTTGACACTACTGTTCAGTCTTTGTACACTAGTACTATTGTACCCTTATGGAATAAAGCCATAGTTATCCCCCTGCATAAAGGTGCAAGTAAAAGCCTTGTAGAAAATTACACTCGTAAGCCTTACTGCCGTATTTTGTAAACTGTTGGAAAGGATATTAAAAAACAGAATAACCATTCACTTGGAAGTAACAAGCAATGTAGACATTTATCAGCATGGTTTTGTTAAAGGAAGATTGTGTCAGACTAACCTTTTATATTTTTTGGAACCAGTCAGCGAAGCACTAGATAATGGTTTATCAGCGGATATACTTTTCTTAGACTTTTCAAAAGCATTTGACTATCACATAAAGGGCTCACTAAACAACTGGAGCTCTTAAAAATTCATCCAGTAATTATAAACTGGATAAATGTTTGGTTAATGGACCGGATATGGCAAGTCTCAGTTAAAGGTTATCTGTCAAAATGGGGCCTGGTTACTAGTGGGGTTCCCCAGGGCTCAGTATTGGATCCCATTCTCTAATATATTGATATCCTCTATGAGTCTTCAATCTAATACATGCGGGCTTGCCAAGTTTGCTGATGACTGCAAATTGGAAAGTATATCTGATGCAAACTCAGCAATTAATTTACAAAGCAATTTAACTGATCTGGTTGAATGGTTAAAAAACTGATTTACTGTTCAGTGAATTAAAATGCAAAGTAATGCACTTGGGTAAGAATAACCCTTGTTATACATATTCAATTAACTGATGTTCAGACTAATCAGGAAAAAGATTTGGGTGTAATTATCCAAAGATTTTTCCTCTGAACACAACTAATGCTGCAAAAAAGGCAACAAAATATTAAACTGCATCTTAAGAAACATTAAAAGCAGGGTCTAAAATATTATCTTTGTATGTTGGACTACTTAGACCTCATTTAGAATACTGTTCCTCTGTAGTTGCACCTTATTTAATAAAAAACTTGTAGCAACAATGCAACGTAAGGCGACAAAAAAGTCAACATTACGAACAACTGATTATAAAACTAGATTAAAAAGAACAAATCTTTATTCAATTAAATATAGAAGATTACGTGGAGATTTCAGACAAAGCTTTTCAAAATTATGTTATTCTTGAAACAATAGGCCTAGTTAGACATCAATCATTGGCAAATACTAGATCCCATTCATTAAAATTAAAAGGCACACAAAATAACACTAAGAAGAAACATGTGGTTCCCTTCAAGAGTGGTAAACACCTGGAATAATACTATACTATACTGGCAGTAAGTTTAAGTTCTTCTCTTGACTCTTATAACAAACTTAAATCTATATATGGGCGACACCAAATCTGAATTCCATTAATGAGACTGGTGGCGAGTCCATTAAGAGTAATTTACCCGCTGAACTCGTACAAAACCTATGAACCGTTTCTGTGAAAAAATGTCTCCAGATTCCCTTCCTGAATCTTCCCCCCTCCAACCTCAGTTGATGCCATCTCATATCCCTCCCTCTTCTGAGCTGAAATATCTTCTGTATTAACTGTATTTATTCCCTTAAGGTATTTAAAGGTTTTAATCTTACCCCCTCGTCCCTCTATTCCTCCAGTGAGTACATGTTCAGCTCACCCAATCTATCCTCACAGTATTTTCCCTCCAATCCCTGGATCTTTATCGCCCTACGTTGCACCTCCTTCAACAATTCAGGAACGGGTGCCAGTACTGCACACAGTACTTGAGCCGAGGCCTGACCAGAGACCTGTACAGGGGAAGGATCACCTCCCTATTCCTGGAGGAGATTCTTCTTGCTATACATCCTAGCATCTACTGCCCTTTGTTGCCACCTTCCTGCACTGAGCAGAGTTGTTCATGCTGCCCATTATAAGCACCCCCAGATCCTTTTCCTCATTACTTTCCAGGTGCACCCCTCCCAACTGATGGCTCCGGTTTCTAGCTCCGAATTGCGGTACCTTGCACTTCTTGGCTTTGAACCCCAACTGCTATGTTTCTGACCACTCCTGTAGGTTGGTCAGGTCCTGCTGCAGCCCCTTCCACCCTTCGATGTCATCTACCACAGCTCCCATATTCATATAGTCAGCAAACAGACTGCAGCTACTCCAGACCCCATGTGAGATATCAGCTATCAATATCCCAAACAGCATTGGTCCCAGTTCTGATTCCTGTAGCACCCTGATTGTCACTTCCCTTGGTGATTAGAATCACCACCACCCCTGCTGCCTTCCATTCAGCCAGTTGATGATCCATTTGACCATTTTTGTTTCCCCCCCAGCCTCCTATGTGGCACAGAATCAAATGCCTTGCTGAAGTCCAAATACAGGACATCCTCCGCATGGCCCCTGTCCAGTTCCCTGGTCACCCAGTCGTAATACTCCATTAGGTTTGTCTGGCAGGATCTGCCAGAGAAACCCATGTTGATGACCATCCTGGAGACCACTGTCCTCCAAGAAGGTCACCAGCTTCTCCTTTAGGATTGTCTCCTTGAGCTTCCCCACTATCTATGTCACGCTCACTGGCCTGGCTCATCCCTTGGGCCACTTGTGAATGGACACCACATGGGCCATCCTCCAGTCTTGTGTTACGCATCCTGTATCCAGGGAGATACTGAATAGGTCAGTCAGTGGTCCTGCCAGGATCTCCACTAGCTCAGCGTACCCTAGGGTGAATGCCATCTGGTCCCGGTGCCTTGTCCACCCTTCATGATCTCAATCCTTCCAGAACCCAGTCTTCTGCAATCCCTACGTTAGTCACCCTCCCTCCCACCCACTTCCCACCCTACCCCCTTTGGGGCATCTTCCCCTCCTTCATGAACGCAACAGAAGTGTTCATTTAATGTCTCTGCCTGCCTCCCCTTCTCCACCCATCCTCTATCCTTCCTAATCCTCAGTCTGTTCTGTTTTCCTTTCTTTAATGTATCTGAATAAGTCCTTTTCTCCATCCTTAGTACCCTGTGCTAGTCTCAGTTCTCTTGAGGATTAGGTAATGCTTATTAAGTCATTGGAGATCAGAAGATGTTCTGTCCATGAAAGTTCCAAAATGTAGAGAGAACTACTGGAGAAAAGGCATTTGGGTACAACTTGGCTAAAGACGAATACTTTATGCACTAATCTCAAAACTACCAAGTTGTACATTTTAAACTTCAAAGTACAACAAGTATTAATTATTAAACTTATATGTTAGATTCAGTTATCACAAATCTATGTGTCCATCTATTAGAGGAGACAGCACCAACTTGGCCAACTGCAGGCATATAACCATCCTCTCCCCGTCCAAGGCCCCAGAGTGAACAGCATCAAATCAACTAGTCAACTGCATGTCCAAGTACAATATTGAGTGCCCACAACACCAGATTTAGAAATCACCACAGCATGAGCACAGTCCTGTTAGATTACACCCACTTCCTGAACGAGACCCCCGATGGTGGTGACCTGGTAGAAGCCATCTACACCGACGTGACTAAAGCATTTAACTGTCAACCATAAGCTGCTGCTTTACAAGCTTCTCACAGGACACAGTAACCTGGTTCCATAGCTACCTCACAGAGAATAAAGGTTAACAGCACCTCAGTAGGCATGTCGTAAGGGTCTCTTCTCAGCCCCCTCATCTTTAGTCTATTCAAACTTCCAGAGGCCTGTCTGACATACAGGGCGCTCCTCTACACTGACAATGCTGTTATCCACACCAGTAGTGCTCAACAGGTGAAATTATGTACGGACCTCCAAAATGACAAGAGTCCTCAGAGAAATGGTTTGCACAATAGACTGGTCTTAAAAACACCAAGACCATACTATTCTCAGGGCCACAAGTGAAAAAAAAAAAAAGATCCCTGCCCTATGCATTATAAATGATAAAGGAGAAAAACAGGTAAAATCTTTCAGATACTCAGATATTACCCTGGATGACTCATTCACGTCACATGTGGATAATACTGTTACCCCTGTCAACAAGATCAGGCACACTGTTCAGGAAAATCGCCTGAACCTTACCACCAAAGCCAGGCATCTAGTAGTATCCTGTATTGTCCTACCGATCCTGGACTATGGCCTCCCTGACTATGCAGCAGCTTGCGACTCTGTACTTAAGAGTTAATAAGGCTTGTCGCTGCACTTGGAGCGGACATGCTTGTCCACAGCTGTTCCATTTACACGACTAAATAGCTTCCCCTCCAAGAAAGGTGAAGATATCAAACCTGTCTGCACACAAAAAACACCACTTACCTCATTAGTGATTAACTTTGTGCCCAAATGACAATAAGTGCACTACCAGGAGTATGTCTAGGAATGCCTTAGAAGTAACTTTCCATTAACAGCCCAGCCAAGTACTCCTTTACAGTAAGGGCATCTCTTTGGCAACTATTTGCCCAAACCCTTGGACTCCCTCAAACTGCCCAATCCAAGAAAAAGCTGGGAACAGAACTCACTGAAAGTTCTAAATGAACCTGTTACAGCTACTTTTGTCCCCTTGGCTCATTTCATCTCCCCATTGATTGATTTTGTGTGTTCATACAGCTATCTAGAGCTTCCAATGCCTACTACTGATTATGCTCCCCTGTAGCAGCTATTTACCAGTTGCTGTATTAGCCCAAATCTTTTTAATACACTCTGCTGGCAACACTGTTTGTTTTGCTGACTATGCTCCATGTGAGTTACTGTTACTAACCATAATGAACTAGAAATTACTGTTTTTTCGAATCTTCGACTCAGGTGTGGAACCTCTGCATACGAGCACTTACGATCAAAGGCTTAATCCGAATGTAGAAATAAACACAGACTAAGAGAAATTAAACAAGAATAAAGTAAATAAAGGTTTTGAATGCAGCTCCTGCCAAGGGACCATCTGGATACAAGAGTTCAACCTTTAAAAAGGTTTCCTGGGCTCACATAATGAAGACAAAAAAAAAAAGGCAGAATGGTAGTCACATGAGCTGTAAATGGAAGCATACCCCCAGACTAATCATAGCGGGGCATAAAACATAAGGATGACACTGGTTGCAAAGTAGCATCTCATCTTGTCCATAAGCACACACTTGCCTCTGAATTTTTTGGGTGGGTTGTTGAGATCACCAGCTTCTGGCTGCACCACACATCGATCGTCAACAAGGCTGTGAAAAGACAAAAATCAGTGACACTTTGAATTTCACAACCAAACAGTACTCAAAAACAGGTCAGGGATTACTCCAAAGATCACATTACTGGGACTTCATGGACCTTTTACTTAAGGAAATCACATGAATGTTCTTCAACCTTACTATTAAGCTTTTGTTCATTTTCTCATTTACTACTATACATGACTACGCTCTATGATTTACATGTCAAGTTCAGTCAGTTGCTTTTATCTGCACACTGACTGACAGCAACCAAAAGCCAGTACACTGTATGAGAAGTTCTACCTTTATAGCCGATTAATATACAGTACATAGATTGAGATCTGAATATTCAGTCTTTTTACCAGTGAAGCCCATGCATTAGTGTCCACAGTCCTTTTTAAAGCCGTATTTCTTCTTAGGTGGCAAAGCTGTTAATGTTTTTTATAGTAAACACATTTGTCATCCTTACATTCATCCTCAATGTAATCATTTTCTCACGTACTTTTTAAACCCTCTAGCTAATTTTGTATTTGACTCATTAAAAATGGCCACAACTCATTTTTAGGAAAAACCTCTTCCACGGAGGTTGCCTGCTGAATGTATGTACTAGGTTCTTGCTGTGGATGCATTAGGGTTGTGTTGCCATATATTTAAGATAGTCCAGCACAGACTGTACCAAGATACTTCCCCCCCCCAATGGGGATGTGTCAAGCGAGCTAGAATTTTTAAACACTTAAGTACCATATCTTGGCCCAAAAATAAAAGAAGAGTCATGGATGTTACCAGAAAATCTTTTGAAAAAAATATAAAAAAAATTACATAACTAACAAATGCTGCTGCTTTAACTTTTTATCAGATTTATGCAAATGACAGCAGTTACAAAGCAATCAGCATAGCAGGTGCACCATGAGCCCAATCTGTTCAGAAACGGACACATTACAAAATATGAAATATATAGCATAGGTAACAGACTGTCATTTGGACATTGACTCAACCCCAGTTCAGTAAACAGGAATTCTTAGTCCAGCCTAGTGATTCGGTATAATCACACTCACTCACCTCTAATGGAAATCAAATGGGTCATTATAACCTCAACTTATCGGAGGAATACTAGTATTTGAAGGGGCTGAGACACAAAAAGCAGGATAGACTAAACTATTTAATAAACACCTGCTACAAACTACTTTTAGATACCCCAGACAGATGTTTATAATGAACAAAATGGGGCTAGACAGTGTATACCATCGGCAATGGTTTGCACTGTATCCCTGCTGTACAATTATTTAACAAAATGGAGAGGTTATTAATTTGCATAGTGGCTGACAATGCTTGTTCGTTTACGGTCATTTGCCACAGAAATACTGCTGAGATAATAATTTATCAGACATTTTACCCAGGACATCGGCAGACAGTCACATTAACTTGCAGGAAATTAAAGAGTGGCCAACAGTACCAAGTCTACAGATCAAATCAGTTGACTGTGGTAAATGAAGGTAGCTGGGCAACCATGTTAATTCATCTCAGATAATTAAGCACCACCATATTATGGGACACATTCTGGAGAAGAGAAAACAAAGAAAGCATTCAGGTCTGTAGTTTGAATTTGCTGTCCAAGACTACGGCCTTTGTCTATAGTTTGTTCGCAGGATGGACACCTCTGTCCATGCATCAAGCCCCGACTGGGTGATGAAGGCTTCTATCCTTTTATTTCACTGTGAAGCAAGAGACATGGAGGATGACACCATAGATAGGATGAGTCAAGTCTAGACTGTTCTGGCGAACCAAGGTAAGCTGAGGAACTGCTGAAGAGTGAATAAGTATACTGATGAAAACCTGGACTGAGCCATACTAAAAAGGAACATTCTTTTTATTTTAAATGCAAGGGGAAAAAGTGCTTAAGTAGACTGCAAATTGGGGGAAAGGGTATCACATAAAGGCCAAGAGTTGAGGGGTCATCTAAAGTGGACTACAAAAGTATAGGTCACAATTTTTCCACCGCTAACATGCACAGCGGTGTTTAAGTTCACAACAAAAACTGGATGCACATTTGCCTTGCTCAGAATATGGACTTCACCAGTTGAGAGGGCAGGACTTTCAAAACTCACATTTGGGTCTGCCACATGAGAGTTACTGTCCTGCCACCTCATGATGTTAAGTCAACTGGCATACCTGGAGTCTGGCCACCGTGTATCCCATTTATATTTACATGGGTGACGAATTACATGGGAATAAACTGGGAGAATTTCACAGCTAATAGCAATACTGAAACAAAATTTCTTTAGTACCAGTGGACTGTTTAACTCTGGACATAATGAAGACCACCAGAGGGCAGTTCTGGATCTGCACATAAACAAGATCTATCACGTATATAGGGTGGAAGTACCAGATGGACTAAGGAATGGTTAACTATACCATAACAGTGTACAAAACTAGTAAAACTAAACCAGAGAAAGGAACAAGCGACTTGAAACTTCAGGAAAGTAAACTAACAATGGGAAACTTAGCACAGTGGTAGGAGGACAAATTGGGAGGCAGGAATATGGGATACAGACACTGAGAAAAGTGGAAAAGATTAAGGAACATACCATGAAGAGCACGGAGAGACTGTTCCTGAGGGAAATGCATGGACAAGGACAAAATACAGGCTTACACAGATGAGATGGGATGTACTGGAAGAAAGTAGACATAAAAGGGGTGCATACAAGGTGAGGAAAGCTGTAGGGATAAGAGAAATGAAGCACTATATGCCAAGAGGAGAGTGAGACAAAGGTAGAACATGAGGAATAAAGTATGGAAGACCTCACCCAACAAGCCTGTGCTTCTTCCATCAAAGGGTTGAGATAAACAGCATGTGGACCTTGAGAGCAAAGTTGACAGATGGAAACACATGGCTAGTGTATTGTCTAATTTGTTATAGTATATGGTTTAAAAAATAATGGCTGAACTTAGAAAGATCCCACTTGTGCCAAAAGAAGTTATGCAGAGCAGAAAAGTGTCAGTTTTCTAACCAGTTTTAATGCTCGAGAATGAACTTGTCAAAAACCACTGGCTGAATTTTTATTTAACTTTGTGAGTGAATGTAGTGCAGAGTCCGTGAAAGTGCTTTGAATCAGTGTAATGGGCGAATGCAGTTTGTGCTAAAGGATAGAACGTGCACAACTTAGAATGTTCACACTAAGCTTTCTGAGGTGACCGACTTCCATACACAATAACCCCTAACCACATACCATGTTATATACAGGGTGGGGAAAATACAGATGAGATTGTCTTGACACAAGAGTAGTAAGGAGCACTAGGGAAACGGGGTCACCAACTCCTTCAACATGGTAGGTATGAAAGAGGCTGCATTGCAAGCTGCAAAAAAATGTAACAGATACTTTACAAATGTTTAGCCAAGACAAATGGAAGAGGCAAAGAGGTGCTAATGGGGGTACACAAAACGAAGAAGGAAATTCAGTAACTATATGCAAGTATAATATAAAAAACAAAAATTGACAAATTTGTGGATTTCTCTCTTCCTCCATTTTTTCACTACTGAAGGTGCCGGCACACGATGATGTGCATGCCGAGTGGTGTCAGGTTCCACCCCTGCAACTACCCCACATGGTGGTCCAGAGTAAGTGGTGGATAACAAGAGTCTCCCAGAAATGTTAACAGACTGAGTCTTGGATGGGGATGCAGTCTGGTGGGTGGAAACACTGACACAAAGGTATCTGAAGAAAAGCTATATTTGTGGGGGGGTGTCACCTGAACAGCACAAGACCACATCCACGTGTAAAAAAAATTAAGACCAGATAGTTCTCCCACAACTGAAATTTCCTAATTGAGGAATTGGACATCAAATGTGCCAGAAGACTGGATAAGGCAAGCATGATTCCAACTTACACATGTGGCGAGAGGGATGAACCAGACCAGTGAGCTAAACATGCTTGGTAAGATGCTTGAGAAAGTGTACGGTTCAGTATGTTCCTGGAAGATTATGCATTCAGACAAAGACAGCCAGTATGGGTTTAGTGAGTGCATGTCATCCTAAACTGATCTGTTTACCTTTTTCAAAACATTCAAGGAAATAAAAGGCCGAGGTAAACGTGGATGTACAAAGGAGAACAGTTAAAGGGACAGACACTCGTGTGGGGTTGGTGCCAATATGCACTGTGTGTGCAAAAATATTTTTACTTACAGTCTACTATACTACAGTAAACAAAGTATTGGACTAATTTTGCTTACTTGTAGGCAGACATTTGGTACTAAAAATCCCAGAATCCCTGATGTGATAGGGTTGGTAAAACACCATCCCTTTTGTTATGCAGAAAGTTGAAATCAATTATCTAGTTTGCCCTCTCCTATTCTGCCACGTCCATCTTGCCTGTCTGATCAAATTTTTCTTCTGCCACCTAGGAACTGGCCACTCACTCCAATGGCCCCACCATTTCCCCCAGTTATCTTCCTTCCCTCCCTCGCCATTTCTATTCTTTCTCCCTTTACTTCTGTGGTTAAAAACAAATGTGAATCGTTTGAAACTATATAATTACAGTGCTGAAATTACTGCTGAAAGTTATTTGGGTTTATTAGAAAAATATCAATTTGAAACATGAGGTTGACATTCTGATGCATTTTGACCTCCACAAGCTTGTTTGCAGAGCTTGCAACAGAAACTCAGTTCTGGGGCAAAATGTACTATCTTGTTGCACCTATTAAGTTTAGATGTGCTCTTCAGGCTGGCCTGAGGAAAGAAATTGCCAACATTTTGATTCATCTCCTATCTTTCAAAAAATGTAAGAACAGGATGCAGAATCTGAACTGCCAGGAAAAAATATCTGAAACAGATGAATGCTTTTCCAGGGAAAGACCTGGATTTTTGTTTGTACTACCTCTGAAGTTGCCTGTACAATTTTTCTATGTTATTGTTATTCATTGCAAACAAACTTCACTATTGTATCAGGGTTCTTACTAAAGTGACAAAAGCAGGGAAATGCGGTGATAGGGTTCATCACCCCACCCTTGCAGAGAGACAGGCGTCATGGCGATTCCTTGGAGTTGTCAAACCTAACGGTTACCCCATTCTCCTATACTGTGCCCATCTCAGTTTATTTACTTATGGAATGGGATGAGCGTTGGGGCTGATGACTCCAAGGCGCCCCCTCCCCTCCAACACTTGTTAGTCTCTGCAGAGTGTTAGGGTTGGAAACCCTAACACCCCATTTCTCTGCTTTTGTCCCTATAGTAAGAACTAACTGATGAATGACATTTCTTGCAATGAATTTCCTTACTTTCAGATAGTATAACCATATCCTTATTTGCCTATAATGCTGCCATCCTGCCGTACACACGTATAATCTATGTAGCCATGGAAGCACAGGGCCCTCTGGTCTCTATGCTTCCATTCATAACAGTTACAAAATTTTCAGCATAGCCATCTTATTACTCCACATCATATATCCCGGTGCAAAAAGTGTTCAAACCCACGCCAAAATGTAGTTCTGTGCAACTGCAATGTCATTCCGCACCGCAGGTGCAAAAACATTTTGGGCAGGATATGAAAAATGACAGCTGTGACATACATGAGGATGGGTAATAAGGCTATGTGAAAAATGTGGGGTCAAAATAAACATTTCTGAAGTTACGAGCAGGCATACCGAAATTGTAACGAATTGTCATAGCAAGCATTTTTTCATATTTTGACCCCAAATTTTGTACAGTCTTATGAAACCACCTCATAAACTTCATAGGTGAAAATGTTCAAATCCGTGCCAAAAAGCCATTCTGCGCTACAGGTGGGAAAACATGTGTCAGGCATGATGTAAGAAATGAAAGCTGTACTGTTCAGGAGGTGGCGTGAAAAAAATGGCCATGTTGAAAATTTGGAGCCAAATATTAAAAGTTGCCAAAGATGTGCACGTGCATCGAAACATTTCAACTACCACTCGTAATTCAGCCACATTAACATAAGTTTTTTGGGACCCCCACCTCATGAACACTGGCACTGTCATTTTGTTAATCGGTCCTGAAAGGTGATTTCACACAGAGACTGCAAAATCACCTCTGGGCCCAATTAATGAAATGACAGCGATAGTGTTACAAGAAAAATGCTACTTATGAATTGTATAGTTCCCCCAGGTCTGCCTGTGCTTCTTGATTTGTGCCTCTATGACACTCTGCAGGAGACAGAGGCAGTAGGCAGCAGTGGGGACTGTAGTTGGTCCCTGGAGAGAAGAACCAGAAAACATCTGTCAGAGATTATGAAAGCTCTAACATGCACTGCAGGCTATTGAATATGCCACCATTTCCTACTGCTTTGACGTTAGCAGCAGGGGATTCCGGCATTTGTAGTAACAGAAGGTCCGCCTACAGGTGAGCAAAACTTAAGATATAGTCTACTGTACCACTTGAGTGTGGGGCCCTTTGTGATGACTGTCCCCTTTTAATAAGGCACATGACTAAGTGCCTCACAATGATTAGAGAAATAGTGCTCCATTTATTTAACCAAGGACATGGGTTGGATCCATAAAATCTATTGTCAGTCAAGCCTGGGTTAAGGTAAGATGCAATGTAAGAAGTTCATAGGCTGACCACTGGTCCAGTGGGTAATGCACTGTTCTTCAATGCCCGCAACCAGAGTGCAGGAGTGGACTCAAGTGCTGGCACAAGCAGCACTGCCATGTGGCCACTCTGGGATAGACAGCATGGAGGTTCCGCGGCCACAACTCCTGCGGCGGGGTGGGGAGCCAACTACCCACGCAGAGGGATGCTGTGCATGTTGCACGGGTTGGCAAGAAACAAACATAACGTGAGCATTGAGCCATCTAAATGATGGCCAGTGGCACACACTGGCACTTCCATGTAGGGAGTGGGTGGATGGGACTGGGAGGTCACAGACACCAAGGCACAAAAAAAGGAAGGAGTGGGCAGCAGCTTGGAACCAAACAGCCAACAGTAAAAAATAAAAGGTCCACACAAAAGTTTGGATAGCCTACACCAATACCCACACACACCCACCCACTCACAGTCTTTCAAAGTGGATGACTGGACAACTGCCAGAGTTTGTAACCCACCATTTCTTCTATCTCGGTGACAGCCTGTTTAGTGTTTAAGGTTTTAGACTGCTATTTTAAGAATCTGGGTTCAAATTGATATCGTTCTCTTCCTTTTTCATTTGACTTTTTTTTTTTTTTTTTTTTTTAAACCTAGTGTCAGTGACCCACACAGACAAATATATGAAATAAACTCTGCACACTAGTGGAATATGAGTATACTTTAAGAGGAATAAAGGGCATGCCTGAAAGCAGGGGTGTAGTATGACAGTGTGAATTTGTACATCATGACACTGGTTGTCCCCTCCCCCCAATGCAGGGGTAAACACAGCTCCCTCAGACACCCACATTCCACCTCAGAGTCTAATGCAGTATAGTCCTTGGGATGCAAAGACAATCAGTGGTCAATCCTAGTCAACTCCCATTAATAAAATTACAGAAATGATGACCTGGTTCTGTGTTATATTCAAATGAGTTCAGAGCTTTTGTTGCTCCCTTAAATAAAACTGAATACCTTGGAGCACATGGAGTACGCTTTTCTGCACCCATGCCTGGAAAGAACTTTTACTGGTGAACCATGCTGGAAGTGGAGTCCGACAGATCTGGATGACTAACTTATCTTTGCCATAAGCTTTATGCATTTCAAGGGAAACTGGTGTCTCCTTATGCCTGTGCAACAAGACCTTTGACACCTTATGGTCCAAATTTCTGGATAGGCTGGTAGATGTGTATCATAAGTATTCCCCAGTCATATATGGTCTTTACTTCTGACTGGATGGACGGCTCCTTTGCTTTTTAATTTCAATAACGCGTTATGATTTTTTTATGGCTATCAAGGGCCATTAGTCTAACCTAGCTGGATAGCTACATGCTTTACTAGAAAAAGAACTTGCATTCAGATTTACAAAGTTCAGCTCTAAAGCAAGAGGGGTTTGATTTGAATGCCCTCCCAGCCCCTGCTAAAGACAGTGGGGATGTGATAAGGTTGACCAAGTAGGAAGTATGATGGACATATACCTCACCACAGTATCTAACTGTACCACTGTACAGATTGTTGGCGACGCCCCACCTGGAATACTGTGCCCAGTTCTGGAGACATCTCATAAAAGACAGATAGGGTAGAGGCTACCCAGAGGAGGACAACTAAAATGGAGCAGGGACTACATCAAAAGCCCTATGAGAAGAGACAGATCTCAATATGCATATCCTAGAAGGCAGAAGGCTAAGGGGACATGATATAGCCCTATAAATACCTCATGGGGGGTGTGAGTAAGGTACATTAGAGTATTTTTCAAAGGAGAAGGTGCACGATAACAAGGGGGCATGTAAAAGTTGGAAGGTTTAAATTTACAAGGGATGCGGAGGAGTACTTCACTAAAAGAGTGGTGGATGCCTCAACCAGTCTTCCAGCAGAGGTGGCAGGGGCTAAAAAAGGGTGGATTTCAAGCATGCATGGGACAGACACAAAGAATCTTGGTAGAAAAGCGGGGGAGGGGGTAGTCATGCTGTAGGATCTGGGTTGACAGCATAGGCAAGGAAAAATGGGCAGACTGGGTGGGCCAAGTGGTCATGTTCTGCTGACACGTTTTATGTTTCAATGTTATACCTGGACAGCTAAAACCCATTCCAAAGCCAGTCTATTTTACAGACTAGTGTACTATCTTAGGGGCATCATGATGGTCCAGCACTAGTGAGTCACTCTACCATGAGAGAGTCTTATGTTCATATGCAGGCACAGGTGACTGAGGCAGGCTGAGCCACAGTAGCTGCCTAGCAGTAGTAAACTCTGAATGGGGAGGGCTGCTGGTCTCTGGCACCAGAACCACACCTACCATCAGACCACTGAGTTTGCTCTTGCTACAAGAGCATACTGCTTGCCAAGGGCTTTACAGAGGCTGCCTCCTTTTTCTGGGAACAAGGGAAGAAAGCAGGAAAAGCTGGGGGTCCTGTGCACTATACAAGCTTTCTGCTTATGGGAGGGTGGGGAGGAGACAGTCCTCCCATGAACCACACCCCCACCCCTGGCCGCAGATGGGAAGGCCATAAGGCATCACATGGATGCAGAAGTAGTCAGTGGCAGACAGGGCTCAGTGGTTGCCAGTAAAATCTCAAGGATGGAACCAGTGTGACAGGAAGGGAGAAAATCCATTGACCTGACCCAAATAAATCTCAGGCTATACCTCACTTTGCTTTCCTTGAAAATTTGAAGGACAAAAAAAAAAATCTAGCTGATCACCTTTTAATGTACAACAGTAACCTGAAATCTAAATCCTCTTTTGAGAGCATGCTTCAGGTTTCATCAATTCATTCTAAAGTAGGTCAGTCATTCACACACTATGCTGCTAATGCAAGACTTCAACATTTTAAATTAAACCAGCAACAGAAAACTATTTAAAGCTGTACTTCAGAGTACCAAGCTGAACTCATCTGGCTGGGTTCATTTCATATATTTAATCTATGTGGGAAATTGACTGGGTATAACAAGTAAAGGTCAAATGAAAGATAATGGGTCATAATGTTCATGTGAGCCAAGATTAATAAAACAGCAGTTTAAAACCTCTATAACAGTGAGCAGGTCGTCCCCAAGATGGAAGAAAAACTAGGTCAAAATTAAAAACTGTGCCAGTTGTCCCAATCTCCCACCCAAAAATGGACTCTTATCTGGTAAATGTTTTAAAACAGAGTGGAGGGGTGTCATTTTAATTCAAGTGATGTACTGATGTCTGTATGCATATTATATTTGATCCCAAGTTACTTCCGAGTGCTAGTGAGCCAACAGTTAAAATGAAAAAAGTGATGCACTCTGCAAACAGCAATCAGAGACTGCAGTGAAAACTGGGGGACCAAACTCTTGGGGCAACAGATACTGAAAAGAATACAGGGTCAGTAACAACCAATGATCTCAAACAGTACGAATACATGTGCCAAGATGCGCAGAACAGCAAATGCAGTTCTTGGAAACTAAAAAGGCATGGCAGTAAAACAGCATTTATCTTATTCACAGGGCCATAGCCAGGTTCAGATCTAACAAAATTTCATTTTAACCAAACCTGTCTGAAGTTCAGAACCAGGATAATCTAAGCAGAGGAATAGCATGGTTAAAGGTTTGCTCCAGGAGCAAGTTAGTTCTTGAAACGAACTACAGATACTGAAACATGTCTGAAGTACAGAGTAAATAAAGATAGATAAAAAATGCATTTTATACAGAAAATTCATGCCTTTAGGATTATTACATCCCGTTTACAAGGTAGTCCTGTGTTTTAGATCCGATCAGTTAAACTAAGTGACTGGAACAAACTTGACATAACCGACAGTGATACAATCATGTTTCAGAATACCTGCTGAAGGATGGAGGCAATTGCACGTTTGATCCTCACAAACCACAGCCTCCTACTGGCCTCATTCATTCAATTTTGTTGACTAAGCGGCCCCACTGAAACTGAAAGCCCATTTTCAGGGGCAACCCGGAATTAAGTACATGGTGACAGTGCAACACAGGAAGTCAAGAAACAATACAAATATTGCAAAATATATATGTATATAAAATATTCACAGCGTTAGAGCTGCTGTTCACTGGTCCATTTACAACAGGAATCTGATAGACAAGTCTGAGGTTATCAAACAAAACAAGTACAAATCAATCAAGTAAATATTAAAAAGAGCTGGCACAAGATCAATGAATAAAGTTCAGACTGATTGAGGAGAAATGTTTTAAGCCCTTTAAGGCACTAAGTGAGGAGCAGCCTTGAAGGGCAACAGGAAGGGTGTTCCTAAAGGATGGAGGGGAGTTAGCAAAGATGTTTTGCCTGCACAGATCTCATCCTCTATCTCAAGTTGGGTATGTATAGCTGGAGGATCCAAGCCCTCTTCCGAGGTCTAATTACCAACATGTCACTGAGGTCTGGGTGGTGGGGTTGCACCCTTGGCTAGTATCAATGTGAGACAGTGAAGAGGATGAATTGTAATATAGGTCAATTGGAAATATCAATAGGGTGCTTTTTTTTTTTTTTAGGGACTGAAAAAACTAATAAACTCAAGGTAGTAGGGCACAGGAACAAGTAATTTTAATGAAGATGCACATAGGACAAGTGATTTACAGCTAGACAACAGAGGTGGTGTTTCTACTACATTTGGGAGCCAACACAAATCGCTGCGCAATTACATGATTATTAATCAGTGGGAAATTTATCAAATAGCAGTATCATTATGAACCAATTGTTTCAGGATAGTATACGTAGTTTATTATGTGCATCTAATTGACAATCCATGTATTTCATTGCAGTTTTAAAACAAGTTTACTGTAGATTAATATAGTTGATTTTGATTAGTGTTTTAACTATACTAATGAGTTGCACAAGGTGCATCTAATCCATTGTGTTTTGAGGTTTAATGATGCCAAGAAGGTGTGCAGTCAGCAGCTGTGAAAAAGCTTACTGTGATATTGTCAGTCTACACTGATGGTCACGTAGTCCAACGTTACATTTAAAATGGGATAAATTCGTTAAAACACAATTACCAACTTGTTACTGAACACTTCCCTATACTTTATAGTGGATCCAATTTGGGAAGGAAAATGGTACAGTTTTATTGTAGAGGACCTTTAGCTTACTGTTTGAGCAACTTGGGGTCTGCAGAACTGGAGCACTATACAGCAGTATGGGGAGTAGAATGCTGTTAGCAACAGCTCGTCGTGAATCCTTTGATAAGTAATTAAGACAGTAAAATAACCCTTTGTTTGTGCAGGGACTTTAGTGACAGTATACATGGGTCCTAAAGGGGACTTCCTGGTCCATGAACACCCAGAGATATTTAGCTACATCAACTACCTCAATTTGAGCTCCAGAAGATGTGGCAATAGATGAATGCTGCCTAGCAGTACCCGGATGTCTAGGGCCAAACAAGATGGATTTATTTTTCTTTGCATTTAGGACCAGCTCGTCACAAGCAAGCCACTTTTACAGTTCCAAAGTCACCAGCAACCTGACTGCTTATCTGGACATCAGAGCACCTATACAGAATGGTGTCATCTGCATACAGCAGTAATTTAGTCCCAACAGTTACCAGGCATGTCACTGAAAGCGAGAGAAAAGCACAGGACCCAAAAATGGAACCTTGGGAAACAGTCACCATCAATGATTGGTCTCTGCACAGACTGGATACCAATCCACTTTGCCAGTGGAGACCTATTTTCTAGGTAATAGAACCACTGACAGAACAGACCGTCAAAGCCAAGCAGTCTCAATTTAGCCAACGGGAAGCTGTGATTAACCAAATCAAAGGATTTGGTGAGGTCTATGAAGACTGCACCCATCAACTCCCCCTTGTAAATAGTCCCCAGCTGTCGGTAGCTAGCCTGGCCAAGGCACTGTCTGTCCCATGATGTTTCCTACAACTGTGCTGCTTGTCAGAAGCAGCTCAAGATAACTTGTAGCTGGTTGTAAACTAGTCTTTACTGCATTTTGGCCATGTAGCCAAGAAGGGAAATGGGGCAGCAGATTTCCACAGGCTCAGTGGGTCCACCCTTGTGCATATGAACCACTAGGGCCCCTTTCTAGCTTTCAGGAATTCTCTCTTCAATTTGTGAGTTTTTAAATAGCATAAGGATGGGGAAGCAATGACAGGGGAGGCTAACTTTCGGAGCTTGGGCTCAAGTTCTCATACCCAGCTCAGCATCCTGCCTTTAAATGTTTCTAGAGGTTCAACATTTTCTTGCTGGCCTAGTGGTGCGGAGGGTTGAGACGCTGGACGCCACACCTCATGCCACGCCGGTGACCCAGGTTAAAGAATGAGCTCAGGATGTAGAGGGTCGGCTGTGGAGGAGAGGATGGAGCATCTGTAGGACTGCTCTCCCTCTCCTGGGGGGGGGGAGGGGGGAGAGAGATGTCTTATGCGCAGTTAGTGGCACCCAGTGGAGACCAGGTGCACTACAGATGCAGAGATCACATAACAAGAGGAAAGTTGGGCAGCCATCTTCTGAACGTGGGCAGAAGCACTCACATAGCAGATTGAACAACACTGCACATCCCATGTTCGGGGAGGGAAACCAAGTAGAAAAATCCCCCTCCCCTTGGGAGGGAGAAAGCACCTCTGCCCGGACCACACTCCTACACGGGCGCTCCCAGCCCCACTCACTCAGCCTGGCACTCTACTATAAACAGAGCACCCTGGGCAGATAAAGGGGAATGTGTCAGGACAAAGCTGGGAGGAGAAGGGTCTCAGATGGAAGTAGAGACCAGAAGTAGGATGTAGAGAGAGTTCCCAAGAGACACAGAAACAAAAGCACTTTACAAAAAACACCCTCTTTTCTATGTCTTTGGGAAATAAAACTGGTACTCCACAAGAAGTTGATCAAAAGGGTGAGAAAGAAGCTCTGGGAAGAAGAGATGTTTTAAAACTAGCTACATCAGTAAAATCTTACTGAAGGCATTGGCTGTAGTCATAGGGTCAATGAAGATTCTGTCATCAGCCACTACGTCACATTCTAAAGAACTGGCACAGCCTTTCACGAAAGTTTCTGTGCCCACAGCTTCCTGGGATCAGAGAAGTTTGTCCTGCAGCTACATCAGGCATTTTCTCTTGGTAACTTTAAGCATTTTCTACTGGCATTCCTGCATTCCATGTACTTGTTTAGCAAGCAAGTGTTTAACCGAGAGCTACAGAGATGCAATCAGCAAACAAGCTCGTAGCATTCACAAAAGGAGACTGCTTCTGTGGTGAAATCTGCCATATTCGGCCCTCCCTATGCAATGACCCAACAGCAGAGGCAAGGCACCAAAACGCCATTTGCATTCCATTCTGGCCTCATTACAGGCTAATGGACAAACAAGCACTCCCTGGATAATGCCTCACCTGATCTCTGTACTAATAGTCTGAGATAGTTATTCTTTAGTCTAGTGTGCCGTCACACTCCACTCACCATTCCAATACATTAACCAATATTGTAACATGGTATTAATAGTACGACGTGAATACTACACACCGAACGAAGAAATGGGCAACGTGACCCGAACGTAGCCGTGCATTAAAATCCCTAGATATGCATGGCTATGTTTCAAAAGCAAGAAAACCAGCATGCAGTATGACAGGAAGCGGCTGCGTGTGGGTGGCAGTACTGTGTTTTTCCACAGTCTGCGAAACAGTCGTTAACGATGTCACTAGTTCCCATAGTCTCATCACTGATGTAATGAATTCCCACATTGCTCTTGCTGTGTTAAAAGTTCATTAATCACCTTGACAGGAGGGCATTTCCCAGGAATTAATGCATGGTTGGGTGGGGGGGTGGAGCATTTGTGCACCCCCCCTCCCCCAAACCATGCATTAATTCCTGGGAAATGTCCTCCTGTCTCAGGGATTAATGTTTACTTAGTGGCTTCCCAACCCCCTGATCCCCATATCAGTATCCCCCCTGTGTGGCATGCAGACAGCAGCTGGTTTTTACCCAACCACTACTGCTGGCCTTTGTCTGCCACACAGCCTCAGACATTCACTCCCTGATGTGGTACTGAGAGGACAGCTAGCATTTGCCCACTTACCACAACTGCTGTCCGTCTGCCACCCACAGACTGAAATTCAGAGAGTCAAATGCAGACATGCTGCTTATGTGCACACTTAGAATTTATGCCCGTAAACCAGTTTACTAGCCATATCTGACAGCATGGCACCAAACATGGGATTATCTTACACAAATACCAACCCTCCTAAGGGGTGATATCCAGGATACCCCACAGGCATGCTGCCACACCATCGTACAGTGGCACAGATATGGCTATTAAACTGCTTTACTGGCTTAATTTCCAAGACCGCACACATATGCAGTATGACCGTATTCAGACTAAGGTTTACTATTGTAACAGTGACTAGGGGTGGGGATCCAGTAGACTGCCAGCAACTGTTTAATATACCGAAAGTCATCAGGCACAGCTCAGCGATATTATCGGGGAATAAGGATTCATATAATCAGTGCAGTGAAAACCACAGACTTGGTGCCCCTACATAAGGGTGATAACAAGGAAGAGGCTGGTAAAGTACAGTTACGCAAGAACTTACTGTAACAGTAGATCTTTGAGAGGAGCTCTTGCAGCAGGCTATAACAATTAGGACTATGCCACAGGCACTAGGACCACACGGAAAACTGCCAGCAATACCAGTGGGGGACGGCGCCCCCCCCCACCAACGCCTTGCCGCCCATGAGCGTCAGTCAGGGTACAAGAGAGGGCAGACCCAGCTCCACCCCCAGTTCTCCCGCCAGTACCCAGCAGAAGGCCTGAAAAGAGAAGGAGGCTAAGCCTACCATCGATAAGGAAAGAAAATAGACCTGCACACTCAGAGGGGGAAGGCGGGAGGGAAACAGTGCCTGCTGCAAGAGCTCCTCTCGAAGATCTACTGTTACGGTAAGTTCTTACGTAACTGTACTATCTTACTTCGAGATAGAGCTCTTGCAGCACGCTATAACAATTAGGACTGAATCCAGAGCAGTCCCACAGGAAAGAGGTAGCAGACCCCAGGAGGAGGAATATGCTGACTCCAGAGGCCTTCAGGACAAGAGTCCTTGCAAAACCGCCAGGCCGAAGCCAGCACGGCGTCTGGAGAAGATATCCAAGCTGTAATGCTTGACAAAGGTATGCACCGAATTCCAAGTTGCGGCCACATAGATGTCCTGAATGGTGACATTCCGCATCACAGCAAAAGAAGCCGACACTCCCCTGGTGGAGTGACCCCTAACCGGACCCGGCAGGGGTTTACTGAGACACTCGTAGCAAAACGAGATGCAACGGACTAACCATTTGGAGACAGTCTGCTTGGACACCGGTTGACCCAAGCCATGTGGCGCAAAAGCCAAAGAGCTGCTCCGATTTACGGTGATGAACCGTTCTGTTGAGGTAATGCCTCAGGGACATGTGCACATCCAATGTGTGGAGGAGAGCCTCCCCTCTATTGGAAGGGGAAGGAAAATAAACTGGAAGATCAACCGACTGGTTGAGGGTCAACTCCGAGACCACTTTGGGAAGAAACTTAGGATTAGTTCTAAGGGAAACCCTTTCCCTATGAAAAACCAAATAGGGCTCTTTACACATCAGAGCCTGCAGCTCAGAAACTCTTCGAGCGGAAGTAACAGCAACCAGAATACAAACTTTCCAAGACAAATATCGCAGCTCACAACTCTCTGCAGGTTCAAAAGGAGGGAGGGTGAGTTTCTCCAACACAAAAAGGAGGTCCCAGGGTGGGACAGGGTCCCTAATGGGAGGTCTCATGTGAAGAATTCCCCTAAGGAAGGTGCGGGCCACGTCTAACCGAGTCAATGCTCGCTCTCCCCCACGAGAGCATGATAGGCCGAAATCGCCCACATGTGCACCTTGATAGAGGAATAGCTCAGGCCTTTCTCGTACAAGGAGAGGAGATACTGCAAAACAGAGTCCACAGAGCAGGTGACAGGGTCTAAATGCCGTTGCAAGGCCCAGAGACAGAAATGCTTCCACTTCATGGCATAAGTGGAGTGAGTAGAGGGCTTCCTTGCAGACGCCAAGATCTCAGCCACTTCCGGGGAAACCCCGCATCAGTTCCTAGCTACGTCTGGAGAAGCCAAGCATGAAGGTGCAGGGATCTGAGATACAGGTGAACCAGAGAACCCTGGTCCTGGGACAGTAGTTGCGAGCAAATGGGCAGTGGGATTGGAGGTTCCCGGGACAACCACTGCAAGAGTGGGAACCAAATCTGTCAGGGCCAATTGGGGGCCACAAGGATCATGCGTGCCCCCTCTGCCTGTAGTTTGAGCAGAACCCTCTGAATGAGAGGGAAGGGTGGAAAGGCATAAAGAAACCTCCCTGCCCAGCAAAGGGATAACGCGTCTGGCCAAAAAACGCCAGGCGCATGCTCTTCTGAGCAAAACAGTGGCAGTTTGGCGTTGCGTGGTGACGCAAAGAGATCTAGCTCGGGAAGGCCCCACCTTCTGAAGAGCTGATCCGCTACTGATTGAAGCAATTCTCACTCATAGCTCTGGCCCACAACCTGCTGAGGTTGTCGGCCAGCTTTGTTTAGAACACCTGGAACATGCATAGCCGATAAGGCGAATGCCCCGTTCCAGTGCCCAGTACCAGACTCTCATCGCCTCCCGGCAAAGAGGATAGGAATGGGTGCCTCCCTGCTTACCGATGTAAAACCGACTGCCATGTTGTCCATCTGAACCAGAAGAGAGCCCGGCACCAGGTCCTCTCGAAATGCCTGAAGAGCGTAGAGGACCGCTCGCATTTCCAGTACATTGATGTGGAGGGACCATTCCTCGGGTGACCAAACCCCTTGCGTTTGATGAACACCCAGATGAGCCCCCCAACCCAGGTCCGATGCATCAGTCAGAGTCTGACCCGGAGGCTCCGGACGAAAGCTGACCCCTTTCTCCAGATTGCTGGGGTCCAACCACCAAAGCAACGTTCTCCCGACTGGCTCAGAGATCCTGACTAAGGCGTCCAGGTCGTAGCATTGATCCCACTGCACCCTGAGCATCCATTGTGGGATTCTCATGTGGAGGCGGGCCAAGGGTGTTACAGGGATGGCCACCGCCATATGCCCAAATAGACCGAGGAAGTTCTGAGCTGGAACTCGAGGCGCTATGGCTATCCGTTCCGCCAAATTTCGCAGACGACTTCCCCTGTCCTGTGGGAGAAAAGCCATGCCCTGGACTGAGTCCAGGATCGCTCCAATGAAGACGAGGTTTTGGCTGGGCTCTGGGGATGACTTCTTCAAGTTCAGGGTGATCCCCAGCTCTCGGAATAGAGTATAGGTGTCTTCGAGAGAGCGCAAGAGGCCATCCCTTGACTGGGCCATGAGAAGCCAGTCGTCGAGGTAAGGGAAAACATGGCCTAATCGCCTCAGAGCTGCAGCCACCACTGCTAGGCATTTGGTGAAGACTCGCGGAGCAGAAGAGAGGACGAATGGGAGCACCCGGAACTGATAATGCTCCCCTTGGAAGTGGAACCTCAAAAACTTCCTGTGGGGAGGAAAGACCCCGATATGCATGTATGTTGAGAGAACATAGCCAATCCCCTTGGTGCAGCAGAGGGAGGAGACCCTGAAGAGTCACCATCCTGAACTTTTTGTACTCTATAAAGAGATTTAAAGTACGGAGATCCAGAATGGGGCGAAGGTTCCCAGTCTTTTTTTGGCATCAGAAAAAAGTGGAGGGAACCCCTGACCCCACTGCTCCATGGGAACCCTTTCTATTGCTCTCTTTTGCAGGAGGGCCTGAATTTCTCCTTCCAAGAGTGGAATGCGAGAAGGAGGATAACGGGAGAGCTCTGGCGGAGTACGTGGAGGGAACTCTGAACTCAAACGTGTGTCCTCTCCGAATAACGTCCAAGACCTATTGATCTGTGGTAATAGAGCTCTTCCCTTCAAGATGAAGGGAGAAGCGGCCCCCGACCGGCTCCCCCTGGACGTCTGACCACGGGGGGTGGTGGAAGGGAGTCATTGGGCAGAACCGGGGGTAGGGAGAGAGGCCTGGGAGGACTTGGGCCCATGGGCAGAAGGTCCACCCGACTGCTGGTTTCCAGATCTCCCGCGTAAGCCATCTCTCTGCCCTTGCTATGAACCTCGGGCTGAAGCCCAATTGCCTGAGGACTTGCGAAAAAGCCGACAGCGATGGGGGTGTCGCTGGTCACCACGGTACAACTGGCGGACCAACCAGATCGACTTACCCGATTCTTGGAGACGGGAGATCAAGGCCTCCATCTCCTGCCCAAACAAAACGGCACCCTGGAACGGCAGGTACCGGATGCCGGACTGCAGATCCTGGTGAAAGCCCGAAAGCCTCAACCAGGCATGGCGCCAGAGAAACCCCAGAGGCAGCTGCCCTGGCTGCTGTATCCACAGTGTCATACGAGACTCTCAGAATATGAGAGCCTACGTCTGAACCCGACTAAAAGGGCCAGGAGCTCAGTCTTCTTGTCCGAGTCTGGCATGGCCTGTGCCAACTCAAGAGCCTGTTCCCACAATGCATTCTGGTACTGCACCATATGCATGAGGAAATTCAGGGATCGAATGGAGCAGGTGGAAGCAGCATAAACTTTCTTGCCCACCTGATCCAGGTAACGGGACTCTAAGTCGGGAGGCTGGGAGCTGAGGTGTCGCGGCTGACGAGACTGGTCATGAGCAGCCGTGATCACAGTCTAGTCTGCCTGAGGGTGTTCCGCCAAGAAGAGTTCAGCCCTCAGAACCTTGTAGAGCCTGTCGGACTTTTTGGGAACTGCTGGGATGGAGGCTGGGCGCAGCCAGGTGGATTTAGTCAGGTCCTGAAAAGTATCCAAAGGAGGAATGACCAAAGGCTTTGGCTCCTTCTGCCTCAGATATTTGGCCAATCTCCGGAGTTCCAGGTCCAGGTCTTCCGTGTCCCACTCGTTGGAAGCCTGCATATGCCTCATGACGTCCATGAAAGTGGGATCGTCTGGAGGCAAGCGAGGCATGTCCTTCTCAGGGGAGCGCTTGAGGCTGAGGGAAGACGAAGAGGATGACTAGGAAGAGGAGGACCGACTATCCGACATAGAATAGTCTGGTTCTACCCCATGTCCATGCCTACGCTGACGTTGGTATGCAGGGGACCGGCGACGGTCCGAAGCCCGGCAACCCTGGACCGGAGCGATGGCAGACGTCCGTCAGGAGACAGACACCGGGAGCCATCCCGCTGAGCGCGAGAAGGGCTCCGGAAATGAGACCGGGACCAACGTCGGTCAGTCGAAACCATAGAGCGACGTCGGTGGTCCTTGGATCGAGAGCAGGAACGAGCCCTAGATGGGGGCAAAAAACGGCGCTCCGGGGACCTCAATGGAGAGGTCTTGCCCTCTGGCTGTGGTTCACCCGCAGGATCTGGTACCAGTGTCTAGGTCGGCGACGGGGTGGTACGCTTGTGAACCTGCCCCCACCAAAACGAAAAAAAGCTGTTTGAGCTCATCCAGGGAGAATATTTCAGCCACCCGCTGTGGGAAAGAAGTCTCCTGAGCAGCAGATCGCGACAGAGAGCTTTCCTGAGGGTCCAGGGGGGAGGAGGACTTGGGCGATGGGGACGTCGGCAGGAAAACGACCGACCCCAGGTCCTTAGCCCCTACAGCCAGCGTCGATACAGGAACAGACAACAGGGCGATGACAGGGGCGCGGAGAGTCCTTGCTCCGCAGTGCACCTTTAGCAGGCGGCGCCTGCGGCGGACGACAGGGTCAAGCAGGTACCGCCACGGACTTAGCGGGATGACTACTGAGTCACCTTGGCCTGGCCGCAGCTCCCCGATGGGCCGCCTTAGCCTGAGACGAGCGCCGGCGACTACCCGAGCCCGGCGACGGGCCTTCTTGGGAAAGGTTGCGACCGAGCAGGACCGGATCGACTACGCTCTTGCTATGCTCTTTCTCCTTCTTCCTTCGGACGAAGTTCAGGTCCATCTTCTAAGAGGTAGGCTCTTCAGGCGCCTGATGTGCGCCCAGCTTGTAAAAGTCTGGCAGTCGGCAATTAGCGTGTATCGTGGTCCGGCCTAGGCAAAAACGCATCGCTGGTGACCGCCCCTGTGTGGAATTTGCCAGCCGTGACTGCACTTAAGGTGTTCAGGAGAAACAGACACCCGGAAGACATCGAACCCGCGGGTGGGGAGAAATCAGACTGACGGTACCCCGGCTGTAGACACTGAGGCAAAGCACGGACGAGGAAACCGGAATAACAGCGGCAACCAGACAGACGCCTGGCCGTAGAGGAAGAAAACAGTTTAAAAACTTGCTTGAAGTATCCTTTCTCGCTGGTGAATCGCAGTAGCAGCTATTCACGGTGTGGGTACGCGGGGAAAGAACTACGGTGGGAGCTGGGTCCGCCTCTGTACCCCAACAGACGTCAAGGGCCAGCGCCAGGGTGGTTCCCTGTTGGTATTGCTGGCAGAAGTTTTCCGTGTGGTCCTAGTGCCTGCGGCTCAGTCCTAATTGTTACAGCCTGCTGCAAGAGCTCTATCTCGAAGTAAGATGTAGAGGTCTGTCAGCCTCACATCAGTGCTAGGTAAGCAAATTGAAATCCTGATTAAACAAGAAATAGTAGACTACTTGGATAAGCATGACCTACATGATGACAACACTGTTTCATTACAGGTAAGTTGTGCCAAATAAACCCGATTACTCTCTTTGATGAGGTATCTAGGGAGGCAGATAGTGGCCAGCAAGTTGACCTCCTCTATTTTGACTTCAGCAAAACCTTAGATTCAGACACTCACACTCACACTCACACTCACACTCACACTCACACTCACACTCACACTCACACTCACACTCACACTCACACTCACACTCACACTCACACTCACACTCACACTCACACTCACACTCACACTCACACTCACACTCACACTCACACTCACACTCACACTCACACTCACACTCACACTCACACTCACACTCACACTGCCAACAGCAGCTCTCGTGGCCACAAGGAGAAGGTGCAGCAGTGTTTTTTTTCAGCTGCAGGGAGAGATCCAGCGGAGTCGGCACAAGCGGTGCAGGGAGTGGACCAGCAGCAGCTCTCCTGGCCACAAGAGGGAGCAGCGACTTTTCAGACCAGAGATGGCACAGAGGAGAAAAGGATACCGGCAGCAGCCAACAGGAGGAGCATTCTGTCCAGCCCACCCACCACAGCCTCAACCTCTTAAATTCCCATGGAGGGCAGGGACAACACCAGGAATAGTGTCACTGGCTGTCAGCAAAGGATCACGAATTATCCATGAAAGGGCTGTGCACTTGAACAAAAAAAAAAAAAAAAAATACTGGAACTAAAAGCTGAGAGGAGGAGAGAGAAATTTATTATTGCTGGTGAGACTGGGGCAATGGCTGGTGGAGGAAGAGAGAAATGGCTTGCTGGAGGGGGTGGAAAAGGTGGATAGTAGGGTGCAATATGTGGAGCTGCAGTTTTTAATGGGCACACTACGGAAAACAGGGAGTGTCCGGTGTGCAGAAAGTATAGGGCTCTGAAGAACAAAACTATATGGCATCTTAAAAGGGATGCCCGGTGCAGAGGCACACAATCACCCTGGATTCGAAAACAGGAAGCTGGGGGACAACAGAACACAATGAGGGCCAAGAGAGAAGGGCAGGAAGGTGCATAAGGACAGAGCATGGGTCAGCACGATATTATTGTAAACGACTATAGTAGAGAGGAGTGGCAAATGGCAGGATGGAGAGGGGAAAAAACAAAGTATGACGGGGACAAGAAATGGCTCAGTATTCCAATTACCTACATCAAATAGGTATGAGGTGCTGGACGCAAGGGGTCAAGGGGCAGGAAAACATGCTGGAAATGGGAAAGGAGAATGGGGGAAAATGATGGCAAGATGGCAAATAGATAGCTGAAGGATGGAAGAAAAAAAAAAAAAAGAAAAAAAAAAAAAAAAAAATCAGTGGAAGGGCAAGTGGGGTGAGGAAGACTGAGGGAGGGGCCATAAAGCAGCAACAGATCACAAAGGTCACCATACCAGTGAGGGAGTTGTAGGTGTAATTGGAGAACAGAACTCAATGGAGGAATACAAGACAAGGGGGACTGGTGGCAAGGAAAGGGGAAGACACTGGAATGGGCACAGCGACCGGGGTAGGGGAGCAAAGTGGAACACAAGTAATAGGTGATACTAACCTGGAGGACCAGAAGATGGCAGGAGGGCAAATAAGGGATGCAAAAATAGTGATCTTCAGAGACTCAATCAAAGGTACAACATGGGGCCAGAAGGAGGACCCACATAAAATAACTATGGTAGCCTGTAGACCTGGGATGGAAGCAGGGAAAGTGCTACCTAGCATACAGGAACTGATAAATGAGGTAGTCGAGACCAGACCTATTTCTGCACCTTTGAACCAATGACTTAGCTGGAGAAGAGGTGGAAATAGTGTAGCAAAGGTTCAGAGACCTAGTGAGGTCATGTGGGGGATATGGTTAGCTCAATGGTATTTTCAGAAATATTCCCAGTCCCAGCACGACAAGGAAAAAGAGAATAGCCGAGTTTAACAAGTGGTTAGCTGAATGGTGCAGGTAGGACGGGCACAGCTTTATAGGGAGTGGGGGAGACGCATGGTACAACAAAGGACTGTATAGCCAGGACAGGCCACATCTCAACAGGGCAGGAAAAAGAATGCTAAAGAGCATGACAGAGGTTCTTGATTTAAACTGTTTTGGGGGAAGAGACAGAAAAGGAGGTTAAACACTCCCCCATGTGGCAGGGAGAAAAGGGGAGGACAGAACACAGGTAATGGGGCGAACAAGGGGTGTGAGGGGAAGGAGGACAGATGAGGTCAAGCCAGGAAAGCAATCAAAAGTGGGAGCAGAAGTAACGAGATGGACCATGGTGTCCCCTCAAGGCATGCAGCATAGGGAACAAGATGGAAGAATTACAGGCCCTCAAGTAAGGGAAATGTGGATATTGCAATCATTACTGAAACCTGGGCCATGGTATACCATGACTGGGACCTCTCAATCCCAGGGTACAAGCTTTATAGACAGGACAGGAAGAAAGGAAAAGGGGGGCTTGCGGCTTTCAGCAGGGAGGGAATAGTGTGTGTGAGATGGAAGAAGAGGTGGAAAGGGAAGGCAGTAAGGCACTGTGGCTACAGCTACAAACCACCAGGGGTAGGAAAATTAAGCTTTTGATGGTTTACAGACCACCTAAACAGGGAGAGGAAATCGACAGGGTGCTGGCTGAACAGCTGATAGTCGTAGCAGGGAGGGGGGAGGCAACAGTAATGGGGGACTTTAACCTGCCCAGAACAGACTGGGTGACTCCTGCCACGACCTATGCCAGAAGTCAGTTGGTACTCTATGCAATGCAGGATGGTTTCTCGGGGTGGCAGGACCAACCAGGAGGAAGCAATCCTGGACCCTGTACTTACAAATGGGGAGCACATCCAGGAAATCAATAAAGGAACCCCTAGGTGTGAGTGACCATAGTTCAGTATGGTTCAGAATAGATATGTGCAAACAGGATATCCAGACAAGGACTAGGGCGCTGGACTTAAGGACAGCCAACTTTACTAGGATGAAGGAAATTATCAGGGAAAAACTAGGGGTGTTAAAGGAGGGGATGGGATGGGGGTATAAACACTATGGGGACATATCAAGAGAGCCATTCAAATGGCTGTGAACAGTTGCATAAGGATGAGGGGAAAGAAGGCAAAAGCAAGATGCCCCTGCTGGTTCAGCATGAAAATAGCTAGATCATTAAGGGAAAAGAGTAGCTTATAGTAAGAGCAAACAAATTGCTAGAGATGAGGATGAGGAAAAATACCACAAACTGGCCAAAATGTCCTAAAAGGAGGTCCAAAAAGCCAAGGAAATGAAAAACTACACATGGCACAGGGGATAAAAGGGAGAGGGGGAGGCTTTCTTTAACTATGTAAAGGAGAGAAAAGGGACAAAAAGGACAGAATCTTCAGATTCAGACAAAGGTTGGAATGGGTAACAAAGGACACAGCAAAAGCAGGGGTTATAAATGAATACTTCTGTTCAGTATTTTCGAAAGAAAAGGACAGGCCAATGCCACAGACTGGGGTCAGAAATGGGGGATCAGCAGTAGATACAACAGGGGTTATTTGGAGGGGGGGGGGAGAGAGACAGAGACTGAGGGTGCTAAAAGTGGATAACTCCCCAAGGCCGGATGGGATACACCACAGGGTACTCTGGCAATTGGTCGATGAGCTGGCAGGTCCCTTTGTCAGTCCTGTTCAACAGTTTCCTGAACTCTGAGGTAGTGCTGATGAAATGGCAAACAGCTAATGTAGTACCACTCCACAAAACTGGCCCCAGAGAGGACCTGGGCAACTAAAGGCCAGTAAGCCTGATTTTTCTGGCGTGTAAACTTATGGAGACTATACTAAAAGAGGGACTAGTGAAATACTTGGAGAATGGTCTGCAGGACAATAAGCAACATGGGTTTATGGCTGTGAGATCTTGTCAAATTAATTTAATTGACTACGTCATGAAGGTGGTAGACAAGAGTCAGGCAACAGACATCATATACTTGGACTTTAGCAAAGCCTTCGACTTGGTGACACGCAGGAGGCTGATAAAACTGAAGGCATGGGCCGGGGGAAAGATTGGTTAGATGGGTGGAGAAATGGCTGGGGGCAGGACACAGAGGGTGGTAGTGGGGGGGGTTGCCTCTAGTGCAAAGGAGGTCACTAGCGGGGTACCACAGGGATTGGTCTTAAGCCCAGTGTTTAATGTGTTTATAAACGACATCGGGGAGGGTATTCAAGGCAAGATGCGCCTTTTCTATGATACCAAAATTTGTGTGAGAGTGGACACTCAGGAGGGGATACGAGAACTTGGCCAGACTGGTGAAGTGGTCAGGGATTTGGCGGCTGGGCTTCAATGCCAAGATGTGCAAGGTGCTGCACATAGGGGCAAAAAAACAAAGAGCAGTGTACTATACTACAAGTAACAGAGTCTGAGGAGAAAAAGATCTACGGGTAGCAATCACTAGTGACATGAAACAGTCCATACAATGCAAGAAAGCGGTAAAGCGCAACAAGATGGGATGCATCGCGAGGGGATTCAGTAGCAGAAATAGTGAAGTTATTCTGCCGCTGTAAAGATCACTGGTGAGGCCTCACTTAGTATGGAGTGAGGTATTGGCACCCATACCTAAAGAATGACATAAAACTGCTGGAAGGGGTGCAGAGGAGGGCAACTAAGATGATCTGGGGACAACAGGACAAGACATACGATGAGAAGCTAGAGTCCCTGCAGATGTACTCACTGGAATTGGGAGGATATGACAAACTTTCAAGTGCCCACAGGGTAGAAACAAGGTAGCATTGGAAGGGCTCTTCAATGTAAGAAAATACCTCGACCAGAGGACGCAGCCTAAGGCTGGTGGGAGGAAAATTTAGCAGGGATGCAAGGAAACACTTCTTCACAGAAAGGGTAGCAACACCTTGGAATGTGCTACCTGAGGCAGTCATGGCATCCAGGACAGTGGCATCTTTCAAAAGAGCCTGGAACAAACAGAGGGAGGAGGAAGGGACAAGTAATGGAAGGGGGAGGGAGAAGAGGAGACACCAACATTGGCGACGGGATAAAATACAAGATCATGACACAAATTGGGCAGACAAGATAGGCCTGGAAATCTCCTTCTGCTAGCTATTGCTTATGTTCTTATGATCTGGGCATAGCAAGCTGCATCGTAAAGTGGGTGGGAAACTGGTTGGATGGAAGGAAGCAAAGAGGTGGTGGTCAATAGGGAGATGTCATAGGATGGACTAGTGATGAGGGGTTTGGCAGTGCCCAGTCCTGTTTAATGGGTTCATCAGCAAAATAGGAGTATGTATCCAGGGCAAAATTGCACTGTTCAAGGAAGACACTAAATTAGGTGGTAGGGTGCACAGTGAAAAAGCAGTGAAAATTGTATGAAGAGATTTGAAAAAGGTTGGAACAATGGTCTAGTATCTGGCAGCTGGGAGTTTTTACTAACACCCTTAAGCAAACCAGTCAATGCAACACAGTATATATTAAGGCCAACAGAATGCTGGGATGCTTAGGGAGAGGATTTGATGGGCACAGGGAGGCAATACTTCCACTGTACAGATCTATGGCGAGACCCCATTTGGAATAATGCGTACAGTTTTGGAGACCATACTTTAAGAAGGATAGGGACAGGCTAGAGACAATTCAGATAAGGGCAAACAAAATGCTACTTTGGCTCCAGGGGCTGCCATACAAAGTGCGGCTGGAGGAGTTAAACATGTGCTAACTTCAATCTAGGAGAGAATGAGGGGATGTGATAGAAACAGTTAAGTACATGAGGGGTTTAATTTCAGTACCCTACACTGAACTATTCACAAAGGCTGCCAACTCAAACACAAAGGGGGCATGGATGGAAACCAAAGGGTGGGAAGTTCAGGAGGGATTGGAGAAAGTACTATTTCTCAGAAAGGAATGTGAAGCCATGGAACAAACTACCTGTGGAAGTGGTAGGAGCTAGGACCATATCAGCATTCAAAAGGAGTTGGGACAAAAGTACACTAAACTCAAATCTGCTATGGATTCTACAGCTAGGACCCAAGATCACCTAGGATCTTGGGATAAAGGGAGGACTTGATGGACCTTTGGTCTCCTGCCACTACTTTTCTATGTTTCTAAAACAAAACCCAGACCCCAACAAATATATCAATTTCTGGACTTTTTTTTTTATAAAGACCTGTTAAAGCAGGATATTTTGCTTAGTCTTCATCTGTTCACATTGTACCTCCTCAGAAGTCATAAAACTCTTGTTTATTTGAAATAAACAAAAACGTTTTATACAATCAAGTACAAACATGACACTGCCAACAAGACATTATGAAATTGATCCAAGTGTGTTAGCAGGTACAGTATGACAAATTCAGTAATGACAGTCGTTTTACTACAGACAAGACTGCTACCACCTAGTACAAAAAACTACATCACATTTGCTGCTAATCTGAAGTAATACAAAGCAGGAAGAACAACTAAATGTACGATCAAGGTGCAGGAGCCATCAGTCTCCAATACTATTACAGTGCTAGTTATCATGGAATAAAGGAAGGATCAAGGTCCACACCATTTATTCATGGGCACCAAAATTACAAGCTGGAAGGCAATTTGAAGGAAAGTCATCCAATCTATATGATAAAGCCAGTTAACTAATGCCACCCAATGCCGAAGAGTAGGAGAGTCCCTCTTTAAGCCACAATCTAGTAATGGACTTTCAGACTATAGCAAGTAGCAATAAGGTCCATAACTGACCATGCACCCAGAATCCCGTTGGGGGTATATGCAATACAATAGTCGCTGTAAGATGCAGCAAGTTAGAAAATATATCTCCCACCAGTAAGGAATGAGCTTCAAGCAAGTCCAAAATATGGGCATGATCTGCTCGGGGCTCCCCACATCTCCTTCAAAAGGTTCCCCACTATTCCCCCATGTTTAAGGCCTGTATAACCAGGGTTCAGAAGTACCTGTACTGACACTTCCAAGAGAAGTCTCTCCAGAAGGGAAAGGAAGTGACCTTAATGTTTAATATGACCATTTTGTCCAGGATTCCAGAAAGGATATGTTGAGGGAGATACTGGCTCCACCTTTTCCAGTATCTGTGCAGAGTCCTAAGAAGCAAGGTCCAGTTGGCCTCTGTAGAATTTGCCTATGAGATTACCCCAGCTTGCAGATACAATGAAGTGACAGATGCACAAAAAGCACTAGAACAGGCAGACGCAGTGGACCTATGTGCCCTTATCTGCCATCAACTTCTTTTTCTATGTTTCTGTGTCACAAACCAGATTCATGGGGTGAGGCAATCAGTTTGCAAAACCCAACTTTGACAGTATCTCTACAAAGGAGACAACTCCCTGTGCATCAAGAAACTGAAAAACATGTTCCAGCCCAATCTGCTGCCACCTGCAAAATGTATTCTCTGTATTCGATGGAGTAAAATTTACTTCAAATGCCAAGTGTCGGCAGAGAAAGGCTGGGAGCAGACATTTAGGTAAGCCATATAGCAGTTTCCAAACCCCAGGAGTGCAGGCTGAGTGGGTCAAAATGTCTCTTAATGGCAGGAGTGTTAGTAGGGATGCAACATTTTTATAGAAGCATCATGTAACTAAGTTAAATTCAATATGCTTCCATGGGGCAATACAAGTGGTAGAGATCCAGTACTACAGTGCAGAGGTGTGAAGCTTCCACATATAGCCTCAAGTCAGGGAGCATGAGGCCTACTTCACTTTCTGTAGTTCCAGAACTGTAAATAGTACCCAAGGTAGTTTCCTGTTCCAAATAAATCTAAAAATACATTTGTTCCCCAACTTAGAATGGGGCCAGCATTAACAGCAAGGTAAACAAAAGCAAACATGCACACCTACATAAAAATTAAAAACAAAGCAGATGGGATAAAAAAAATGTATTCAGATTGTGTCCTCCCTTGCAAATAAGCTCAAAGGAAGCCAAGCCCAAGTTTCTAAGTCCTGTACAATTTGCAGACTTTTGTGCCAAGTTTCAAGTCAAGGGGGAGTTTAACTCCTAAATATCAGATAGTTGTCATTCCATCTAAAGGGAAACTACGGTTCAATATCCATACTCTGGTTAAAGACTGCAGAGTAATTCGGTTTTGTGGATATTTAAGTCCTACTATTAAGTCTAATTTGTCCAATTCTTCATTTAAAATCTGTAAGGACTGTTCTGGGGATAATGTTAAAACAGCAATCCGTGTATGATAATTTATACTCCACTCCGCCAATAGGGATGCCCTCTATCCGATCTTCCCGCCTTATTGCAGCAGCCAAAAGCTCTATATATGGAGCAAAGGGGACACAAGGCACCCTGTAGAGTTCCCCACTGTAAACCATGTGGTTTAGATGAGGAGCAGTTAACCCTAATCCAGGCTTGTGGGAAGCTATATATGTATGGGTGTGTATATATTCTCCCCCCCCCCCCCCAGTATAGCCATTAAAGTGGGTGGAAATACAAAGATCGACAAGGTGGCCACCTTGTTGAATGCCTCTCTGCATCTAGGCACATTACTACTGCCGATATGGCGCCTGCATTATTATGTGCGCATTAGCGGAGAGTTTGCCTTATATGTCAAACAGACTGATCACTACGCACAATGGATGGGATGATATCCATTCAGGCAGCCCATACGGCCATAAAATGTATAATCTGAATTCAGTATGAAGATTGGCCTATATTGGGGAATGACCTTTGCCTGGCTTTAAAATTGCCAATACTGTGGCCCAATTCCACAATGGTGGTGAGGCTTGCCCTCCTGAACCGGACAGAATGAGCTGCCCGCGGCGCGCAGTTGGATTCCTTGCGGCGCCAGCGCACCCGGTCTGGAACCGAGCCCGGGAAGCTGGAGGGCCAGGCCGGGGAGAGGGCTTGAGGTCCCAGGGACTGCTCCCTCTCCGGGAGGGGGAACTAGAGCTCGGCTCTTGTCTGACCTTGGGTTGAGACCCGAGGTATAACAAGACCGATGGCTAAAATAAGGGAGGCGATGTGCCAGACGTCGGTGCTTAGCGCCTTGACGTCAGGGGACACGGCACATCACGAGAGAACACCGGAAAAACACCTCGCGGCCTCCTGCTAGACGGAGCACCAGGCCCCGACCCTCAATGCCCCCACCTGCCCAGAGACAGCATCCTGACGAAAGACAGATGTCTCTGGGTGCATGGGCCCCCACCCCATACCCCGCCTGGGGGGGATAACCACGGCTCCATGGGGGATGGACTGCACTGGCCACCAGGTAGGTGAGCAAGGGCTGAAAAGGCCGCAGAGTGTCTCCCGAAGAGAAGGGGGTCGCGAGGAGAAGGGGAGTAAAAAAAAAATAAGAACCTGACAGAATGCACAGGTCACTAGGGAAAGTAATAAAGCAAAGGGTTTTATAAATTTCAACATATCCATCAAGACCTGGGCACTGACATTTTAGCCTCTTTTACTGTAAGGAGACTTTCCTCTTGAATCTGTGTCAGAAGTGATTTTTCTGCTCTTCAGGTAATGTTAGGAGGTGTTGTCACTCAAGATACTGCGAGGTAGAACCACCCTCAGGCAGAGGCGCCATGGAAAGGTATTGATGATCAAGGGTTTCTGTCCTATCTGTAATGATCAGGGCCCCCTGGTGTTTTGTGGCACTTTATCTCTACGGCAGGGCTCTTTGGCTTCTGCAGCATATTTCATTCCTGTGGCAGAATGCAGTCCTGCCACTGGTTAAGGTATGAAGTGATGTCATTGACTACATCACATGCTGAGCACAGAGGAGGGACTTCAGGATAAACGAGATGGTGAAGTGAGCCGAGCACAAACTGTTTCGATGAAAATTCTTCCAAGAACAATGAATTCTGTGGCATGATGCAAATTCTGGGGTCACAGAATCTCAGAATTCCAGGGGACTTGAGTTACTGGACGCTACCTAGAGGTAGGGTCCAGCAACAAGGAATACACATTTGTTTTCTTCAGATCCGGAGTTGTAGGCCAGATGGCAAGTGCCCTTGGCAATCCCCCTTCATAATACTGTCGCAAGTAAACTGAAAACCAGTTCCAGCTATTGGTCGAGGGTACACTGAATCTTTTCTTTTGTGCTTTCAATCTGGAAATCTACTCCTTCATCCCCTCCCTCCCCAAATATCTGCAAAGTCCCTAGCCATTCTGCCAGACCTTGAGCCTTGATTCCCTATCTTTTACATAATGAGCCACATATTATTTTGCCTCATAATACTGCCTTGGAGTCCCAGAGCACTGGGTCTGTGACCTCTCCCTTATCACTGTCAACCAGAAATTGTTCAGCCTGGTCTTGGACTGAAGTTAGGAAGGATTCCTCCTGGTGCAGGGACAGACTCTGATTTGGGTAAAATTAGAAGGCAAATTCTATTTGGAGACTAATTTAAGGCAGAGAGGGGAATAATCAGCTAAAAGCCTAGGAGCCATGGTAATATCAAATAGTCCAAGGAGGAAAAAAAATACACCAGCTTGGTGTAACTTTAGTGACATGCTGAAAAATGCATATACATCTATCCCTTTGGAAATAAGGCATGCCAAAGAATTAGAATGTATAACAATTCTGGACTGACATCAGTCCACGGCACAGCAAGGGTTGAAGTTAGGTTAATATCCCTGCTCATAATAAACTGCCCCTGCAGCAGAGAGCACCTTGAAGGTTTGGGAAACTTGTTTTAATTCGATCAGGGTAGGAGGTATACATTTACCAGGGTGCATCTCATAAGGGACCCCCCACAGGGATGACATAACAATCCTCCAGATCTGTAAAATCTGGCAGACAGAACCTGTTAATGCCAGGAAGAATGGTGGATACTCCCTGGCTTGTCCCACTGATACAGAGGAGACCAAAACAGTATAAAAAATATTTACCCAGTTTCAGATGCTCTCCCCACCGATGTGTCTCCTGTAAAATGACAGCGTTTGGGTGATCTTTCTTTATACATGTTGCATTATGCAGGTGTGCCAAATAGGGTTCTGCATATCTTTCTGTTAAATGATAAAATACTTACCACAGCTACTGGGGGAGCTATGCAAGACTGAGCATGCAGAGAGAAAGTAAAACATCCCATTAGTGAAGAAGTCATGGAATCCCATGTAACCCCCTTGTTACCCGGGGTTACTAGAATCCCAGTAAGACCTAGTGGTAAGCAGGGAAGGCAGCTTGTGAAACTCCAGTTAAATGGGTTTCACACTGTCTCACTCTCAGCTGAGACTGAGGGATGACATCACCAACAGAACTTTCGCAGCTGCACAAGCCACACTGGAATCTGCAGCAAAGGGAGTTAGATAGAATGTTGGGAGTTTTCAAAGGAGTCTCTGCAGTTTGGCTTGAGAGAGTGAAGTTTGTACTCAAGTGGTGGAGACCGCTGTTTTCGGGTCTCAGTGCCCCCTCCCTCCGGGGGGGAGGGGGATGTAAAGATTCCCAGCAGATTCCTGGGGCAATCCCCTTAATTCTGCTAGTGGAGGAAAAGCTGCCCATTTTAGTCCAGGAGTTATTTTGGAAGATGGAAGATTTGAGAGTCGCCTGTGGGGCACCTGCAACTTAAGGGTGAGTATCTGCTCTGGCTAAAAGGGCATATGTTTTCTTCACCCTGGGACTTGCGTGAAAATCTAGGGATTGAACTACATATTGGGAAGCCTAGAGAAATGGGCCAAGCAAGTAAAAGTAGTGTCAAATCCCAGAGTTGTGAGATGCAAATATGTAGAACAGATGTGACAGACTTCTATCCTTAATCTACATTTAGAAGTTCAGCAAAGGAATTGTTCAGTTTTCCAGAGAAATGGCCGGGTATGGGCTGTGGGAGCTGGAGGTGGTGTGCCCCCATCTTTAGGGACCAGGTCCACCTCTACGGATTTCTTCAGTGGTTTTCTACTTTGCCTCAAGCACTTGGCCAGTGATGGGGGAAGTACCCAGACATGGGATTGTAAGGAAAATTCTAAGAGTCATAGATTCTAGTGTGGTGTGGGGAGCTACGACAGGATAATTGGTTCATTCTTCAAGTGGACTGCGGATCAAGTGGCCGGCAGGGGAGCCGGGCCCGTGGGGAAAACCCAAGTGTGTACAAGTCGGGCTGTGTGCCTGGTGGGTTCAGAGCCTGAGGGCTGGAAATGGTGATAAAGTGTTCTGTAGTCTCTAATCTGCATTACCAGGAAATGTAGGCCCATGGGGGTCCTTCTATGCTTTGTTCAGCTAGTATGTGAATAAGCGCCACACTGAAGAATCCCATTCCTGGTTCTGGACATTACAGTTATTGCTTCTTGTGTTCAGATTTACTTGGGTACCTCTGTCCAGAGTAGGCAAACCTAGGTCCCCTGTGCAGAGTAACCTCATCCTCCCCGAACCCAGGTCCCCACCAGGTACTGCGTCAGCTTCAACAGCATGCCACCTGTCGTATTGGCAAAAAGGCAAGGATGAGGGGTTACACCCAGAACTCCTTTGCCTCAGTTGCTGATCAAATAAGGTGAATAGAAACAAAAAGAACACACAACATGTATACAATGAGAATGCTATACCTCAGTTAACATGATATGAAAGCTCAACTGTTTGGTGTGCTTCCTAGGTAGGGCACACATAGCCAGTGGTGCTGTTAGACTCAAGTGATAATGACTCCAGGGGAGGGAAAATAACCGTGTACAGGTGCTCCTAGTTATGGAGACCCCATATTCAGCTGTCCCTCCAAAACAGCTGAATCTTGTAAGATTGGCTACATCACCAAGCTGTGTATGATATTACTAAAGTACCGCCCCCACCCCATGCTCATGACCTATTTTAGCAAAATGGGGATTGGAGGAATGGTAAAGTACTGTAACAGTAGATGTTTGGCGCTCTTGCATCAGGCAACACCAGTAGGAATTAAGCTGTAAGGACCACACAGAAAACTTCTAGCTAGCAGTCTACCATGAGAGACTGCCCCCACCAACTTTAGCACTCAGGTGTCTGCCTATCCTATTAAAAAAAGGTCCCCAACCTACCTCAGTTCTCCCGCCAGAGATCCTGGCACAAAAAGCACAAATCGAGAGCAAAGGCAGTTCCTCTGTGCCAAGGAAAAGAAGCATAGTTGCAAACCAGAAGATGCACTCAGGAGGAGGGAAAGAAAGCAGCATCTGCTACAAAAGCTCCTCTCGAAGAACAGTTATGCAAGAACTTACCTTAACAGTAGATCTTAGAGGGGATCTTAATCAGGTAATGCCATAGCAACTTCACTGGAGAATGGGGAATCCACACAGAAGATTCAGCAGTAAAACTCGGCCTGCCCATGCCATCGATGTCAGCCAACATTGCCAACCCTATAAAGGTGCAGGCGGGCCTGTGCCCTCTTCAGTTCTTTCCCTCCGGAGACTAAGGGAGCAAGGCTGATGCCCTAGAGACCTGAGGAGAGAGAGGGACCCGGCTCTCAGAGAAATGATGGAAACAGCCAGATCCTAAATAGGAGCCCCAAAAAGGGGGATGGTGGGAGGGAATAGACCCGATGACAGATCCCCTCGAAGATCTACTGTTATAGTTACTTTAAGTTCTTATGCAACTATTCTATTTTCATGAGCATCAGTCATCAGATTACACCATAGGAACGAGTCCCAAGCAGTGACAAGATTATATGGACAGCCTGGGAGGCTGGATCTCCATAAACTTAAGACAGGAGAGGTAGAAAAACCTACTCAGTCAGGGAGTTTCTTTAACTTAAGACAGAAGACCTTGAAAATAAACCTGTCAAGGAACTCAAACTTAAGACAGGAGTTCTTGCAGAACAGCTCAGCAAAATCCTGCATAGGCTCTAGAAGACATGTCCAGACTATAATGCTTGGTGAAGGTATGGACTATACTCCAGGTGGCAGCAGCACAGATGTCAGCGGCTTAGACCCCTTTTAAACAAGCCACAAAAGTAGTAGCCATGCCTCTGGTGGAGTGAGCTTTGACAGCACCTGGCAATTCTTTGTCTTTCTTACTGTAGTAGAACACAACACAATTTACCAACCATTTGGATAAACATTGCTTAGAAACTGAAGCTTCCTCTATCTGCTTAGACTTTCTGGACTTGGTCTTGAGCAGGTAATACTTAAAAGTACTGCACACATCTGAAGTATGGAGTAGTGCTTCCCCTGGATTGGCAAGCTCCAGAAAATGAACAGGAAGGTGGATTGACTGATTTAGAGCAACTCCAAAACCACCTTAGGATGAAACTTAGGATTTGTGGGCATAGACACAGTGTCTTTGTGAAAAATTAAATAAGGCTCCTTGTGCCAGAGGGCCGGAAGCTCTGAAATTCGAGCAGAAGTAATTGCAACTAAAAAGAGTGCTTTCCAAGAAAGTGCAAATCACAAGTCATGATTGACTCAAAAGGAGACAGGGTCAACTTATCAAAAATAAAATTTAAGTCCCAAGCTGGGATAGGAGAACAGATTGGGGGTTTCAGATGTAGGGTGCCCCGGAAGGTACAGCAGACATCCAGTTGAGTTACAGTGTGGTCACCCACAGGCTCGTGGAAGGCATAAATAACCAAAAGGTGGACCTTGAGGGAGGAATACTGGAGGCCTGAGTCAGACAATGAGATCAGATTTCCCAGGACATGCTTCACCAGGCAGGTGAAGGGGTCAAGGGAACATTTGGCAGCCCAGATGGCAAACAGTTTCCACTTCATGGCATAAGTTGCATGAGTGAATGGCTTGTGAGCAGCCACTAGGATGTCTGCCACCCTGCTGGAGATGTCAAACCTAGTGATAGCAATGTCCTCAGAAGCCACGCATGCAGATGGAGACCCTTAGATTGGGATGGACCAGGATCCCCCGATCTTGGGTTAGCAGATTCTTGCAAAGGGGCAGAGGGATTGGAGGTTCCTCTGCCAGCTGCTGAAGCAGAGAAAACCATATCTGGTGAGGCCAGAATGGAGCCACCAGGCTCATTATGGCCTATTCCACCTACAAATTTGATCAGCACCCTCTGTATTAATGGGAACAGAGGGAATGCATACAGCAATCTTCCACTGCAGAGGAACAACGCATCTCACCAGAAAACTCCAGGCCCTGGATCTAGCAAGCAGAAATATACAGGTTACTCACCTGTAACAGGAGTTCTAGGAATGGTATATATTGTTCATCCCAACTGTCTGGCAGGTTCCTTGCCACTTTAAATCTTGCCGGAAGGTCTTAAAGCTGGCTCCTCCCCCCCACCCGGGTGGTAAAACTCTTGGCTCCGTCCCATGACGCCAGATCTAGCCCACTGGAAGCCAGGTTGTGTGTCGAAGCCGTGAGGTCGTAGGGATTGGTGGGATGAACAATATATACCATTCCTAGAACCCTGTTACAGGTGAGTAATGTATTTAGGGACATGGATATGTTGTTCATCCACACTGTCTGGCAGACCCTAGCAGTTCTCCGGGAGGAAGGCAAGGCGCACACCCCCTACTTAGGGAATAAAGACTGGAAAACAGAGGCCCGAAAACCAGCATCCCGGCGTGACCCAAGGTCAATGTGGTAGTGGGTAATTAAGGTACGTGCCGACTTCCAGGTAGCAGCCCTGAAGATATCCTGGATAGAGACATCCCTGGAAGCAGCCACCGATGCAGAAGTATGGTGGGTAAAATGAGCTCTTATCCCTCTGGGAGGCTCCATGCCCACCAACCTATAGCAGAGATCTATGCAGGAGGTGACTCACCTGCCTATTGTCCGCTTGGCTGCAGGTCTGCCAGGTACGGCTTCAGCGTAGGTGACAAACAGCTGGCAAACCTCTCCCCGAACTTCAGCCGTATGCTCCTTATGAAAGAGAGCGCTCAACTAGGGTCCAATATGGAGCCTATATTCGGCCTCCGAGGTGCGATTGGGGTAGAACACCGGCAGAGTCAACACCTGGTTAAGGTGAAGCTCAGACACTACCTCCGGAAGGAACTTCGGGTGGGGCACAGGACAACCTTATCCCTGTGGAAGACCAGATAGGGAGACTCAAAGGAAGCGCCTGGAGCTCTCCCATCCTTCTGGTTGACGTGATAGCCACCAAGGCGGCGGTCTTCCACAACAGGTGGGAGATATCACACCTGTGCATTGGTTCGAATGGCTTGCCCGTGAGCTTGGCCAATACCAGCAGTAGATCCCACGGAGGTGGAGGTTCTCGCACCAGAAGGGAAATGTGATCAAGGCCTTAGAAAAGCGCCAGACCACCTTCTCCTGCGCCACCGACTGCTTTCCGGCCAGCGCCCGGAGGGCAGAGATGGCTGCCCGGTGCACTTTAAGGGTTGTCAACCGAAGCCCTTGCTGAGAAAAGGACCACATGTAGTCCAGAATGCTTGCTGAGGAACAGGAGGAAGGGTCCAGGCCCTTTCCCCGACACCAAATGGAGGATCTCTCATTTGAAGGCATAGCATTATCTGGTCGGCTTCTTACAGGATGCCTCAACAATGTTGAGGACCTCATCGGAAGACCCAAGGCCTGGAAATCTAGCCGCTCAGGAACCAGGCTGTCAGGTGCAGGGATTGAAGGTCCGGATGGAATACCTTCCCCTGATGACAGATCAGGTCCGGGCGGGCTGGAAGCCGCCTCGGGAGCCTGGAGCCGAGACTGAGGAACTGGATACCAGAGCTGGTGGAGCCAGTCTGGGGCTACCAGAATCACCTGCACCTTGTTCCTCCTCGCCTTGAGAAGCACTTTGTGGATCAAGGAAATGGGGGAAGGTGTAGAAGAGGTCTGGGGACCACAGCCTCGAAAAGGCATCCCCATGCAGCGAGCCCTGCTGAGGGGGGCGGGTATGAAACAGTCTCAGCTTCGCATTCTCCCTGGAGGCAAAAAGGTCCACCTGAGGCGTGACCCAGTGGGAGAACAGATCTTTTACTACCTCCGGCAGGAGAGAACCACTCGTGAGATGCAGCCCCTATCTGGCTTAGGGCATCGGCCAGGGTGTTGGAGGCTCCTGCCACCTGAATGGCTAGGAGATCAGCCTCCAGGCTGCGCACGAGACCATATGCGGAGAGCCTCCTTGCATAACGGCAAGGAGCGCGTCCGGCCCTGGCGGTTTAGGTAGCACATGGTCGTGGTATTGTCCGTCTGGACCTGAACCACTTGACCCTGTAGAAATGGAGCGAAGGCGGTGAGAGCTAGGCAGACCACTAGGAGCTACAAGAGGTTGATATAGCATCAGGACTCTGGAGGGGACCAGAGGCTGTGCGCTCTGTGCTCCCCTGATGGGCACCCCAACCCATCAGGGATGGGTCGGTCGATAGAGACCGTCGGCCCGGGGCGGACGAACTGGATGCCCTCCTGCAGATGTGCCAGAATGGTCCACCACTGGAGAGCGTTCCACATTTCCTGGGTCACCATCACCAACTGATCCAATGGATTGAGCATTGTGACCACTGACTGGCCCATCCCCATTGAAGGGGACGTATGTAACAGACCCAATGGACCACACTGGTGCAGGCCGCCGTGAGATCCAGGAGACGCAGGAGTCCCAGGCAGGGTGCAATTGCCCAACCAGGAATGACTGGGCAAGGAGGAAAAATTTCTGGCCCTGTCCGCCGGAAGCCGAGCTCTGGCTCTGAAGAAAGTCTAGCTCTGCCCCGATGAGGGGCATCACCTGCTTCGGCACGAGTTCCGGCTCAGCCTTGTTGATGAGGAGGCCAATCTGAGAGCAAACCTGGAGGGCCGGATCTCTGGACCGCTCCATCTCTGCTCTGGAGGGGGCTGTCAACAGCCAGTCATCCGGGTAGGGGTACACCCAGACCCTTCGGCGCCGCAGGAATGGTCACCACTGCCATACATTGGTGAAGACCCTGGGAGCTAGAGAGGCCGAAGGGCATGGCCCGGAACTCGTAAAGAGATCCCTCCACTCTGATGCGGAGAAGTTTGATGAAACGGATGGATCAAGATGAGAAGAACGCATTCTGGAGGTCCAGGGAACAGAACCACACGCCCTAATTCCAGGGATGGGAATATCTGAACCAGAGTGACCATCCTGAAGGTCCGAGACCTTGGGGACTTGCTCAAGTCATGCAGGTTGAGAATGGGGCACCAGCCCCCCGTCCGTTTTGAGACCAGGATTTCCTGAACACAGACCCTGGGTCTGGAAGAGGATCTGCCACCTTCCTGATCACCTCTATCTCGAGGCACAGGGCAATATCGTCTTGGTGGGCCGACAGCGAGGCTTCAGACCCCGTGGCCCTCGGGGAGATGGCTTGAAAGGGAAGGGTCTGCTCGATCACCAGAGGCAGGCCTTACCTACCACCTCCTACACCCAACGGTCCGTGGTGATAGCGACCAGGTGGAAGGGAAGTGGCGGAGCCGCTCTCCCACGGGGGCAGGGGGAAGACACCCAGGGAAGGGTGGCGAGGTCTGGGCGATGCCCTCAACCCGCCACTGGGCAGGCTTGGAAGAGGAACCGCCAAGGGACCTCCTGGGCCTTTACCTCCTTGCTCCCATTAGAGGGCAGCAAGCTGGGTTTGGTATGCTAGCGCGAGCCTGCTGGCCCTCATGCTGGTGCTGTTGGGCCGGTCGTGCCGCACGGACCGAAGGATGAAAGGACTTGCACTGATGTTGCCGGTGGCCCTTGTACCTCTGGGCGGAGGCGACAGTCCAGAGTGGCGTAGGACTTTGATCTGCTGGAGGTGTCCCTCCACTCCAGGGCCGAAGAGGTCAGTCCCCAAGAAGGAGATGTCCGCCAACTTGTGCTGGGTATCCGCCGTGAAAGTGGATATCCTCAGCCATGCCCTGCGGCGCGTGGCCGCTACTGACCTGGCACAGGAATCACCTATGTCCAGAACAGTCTGAAGCTGCTGCTTAGCCACCGCCCTTCCCTGGTCCCGCAATGCCGGGCCGTGGTCTGCAGGTCTGCCGGGAGATGAGGGATCACCTCATCCAGGGAGCCCATGAGGGCGTGGGAGAAGTGTGCCATCAGCACGGCCAAGCTGGCCTGTCGGAGGCAGAGGGAGGACGCAGCGTATACCTCGTGCTCGACACAGTTCAGCCTTTTGGACTCCTTGTTGTGGGGCCTATCCACAACCCGAGCGTTTCCGGAATGCTGGAAGACGTTATCGGTGACTAATCCCTCAGCAGAGGGGTGCTCTGAGAAACCAAGCAAAGAGCTGATAGGGAGCGCATACTTCCTGCCCATCCTGGCCGAGGGCGCAGGACAGGAAGCAGGCCACTGCCAAAACTCCAAGGCTGGGCCGACAATGGCCTCAGCCACAGGGAAGGCCTCCGTGGGTGAATCCCCTCGGTCTAGAATCTCCGTCAGGGGATAATAGACCCGTTTGGACATGGGTTCGAGCTGCATCCCGGTTGACTCAGAGATGAGCCTAAGCAGACCCAAAAAGGACGATGGGCTATCGCCCAGAGACTGGCCCCGGGAGGACTCCAGGCCAGCCCGCCTGGGGAACAGGGAGGAGTCGTCATCGGACTCCTGAGAGTCTGCGAAGAGCTGCCTCAGGCCTGAGCCACCTCCACCTGCCGAGGGCGGCCGGAAGTGAGGGTGACAGACAACCTGTGTAGCAGGCCATGACCCGACCGAGGTTCCACCACAAATCAGTGAGGCAGCTAGATTTGGTCGAACAACCGGCCCAGAAATGGGAATCTCTACTGCGGTGAACAGTTGCTTCGGCTGTTTGGGCAGCAGCCACTTGATAGCCAGGGAATGAATCGGAGTCGATTTACTCCCGGACAACAGCAACTGCTGCCACATAAGCTCCTCGTAACATCGACGCAGCCTGCGTCGAAGCCTCTCCTCATCCGAGGAGGATGACGAGGAGGAACAGTGTCGCCACTTAATTCGGTGCCCAGACCGAGACCACCGAAGTTGGCGGGAGCGAGTTGACCGAGATGAAGTCCGAGACAGAGACCCTTGGTGAAACAGAGGGCGGGTCTGGGAAGGGGCGTTGGACACCCGCTCTTCCCTCGGCTCGGACACTTTGAACGGGGACTGCTGCCCCGAAGGCACGGGCAGATCCTCGGACTCCACCGGGGGAACCAGCAGAGAAAGGTTGACTGCTCTACCAGTCGACCACCCGGCTGATGGGTCCAGAGAGAGAACTCTACTACATCAACGGGAGTCTCTGCAGGCTGGCCTGACGCGGACACCGTGAAGCCAGTGGCCTGAGCCGAAACCTTGACCGAAGTAGATGGTTGGCTCTCCGGGGAAGGAGTCCTCTCCCGCTCCCACAGACGCCGATGATGGGACTTACCCTTCGACTCCCTCGTCTTGGGCCGAGAGGAATGCCCTGATGGCCCCTCCCTTCGTGGAAAGGGACTGGCGAAGCTCCTTGAACGAAGCCGAATAAGAGGAACTCCGAGAGCGGTATAAACGCCGTGACTGAGGAGGAGGGAGATGCAGCCTGGGCCGCCTCCTCCTAGAGGGCGATCGAGTGCTCGAGCTGCTCAGCCGAGCCAGCCGCCGCGGACACCGCCCAACGAGCCTCTTTGGGTTTTACTGTTGGGGAAAACTCCTTGGGGCGCCCGAGCCTCAATCGGGCACTGCAATCCTCCAGGACATTGGCTGAAAAAGCTCGGCACAACTCAGACCTGCGGGTCATGGTCCAAGTCGAGGCAGTATACGCACGTGGAGTGCGGATCAGTCTTGGATATCTTCTGCCTGCCACGGCGCCTCCGAGAGCCAGAAATCGAATTGTCTATCGCAGCCGCGAGGGAAAAGACCGAAGTTTAGAAAACTTCAAAACTAAATTCGGACAAACCGAAGAATCAGGAACCAGTCTAAAACGTAGAGCGCTAAGGAAGGAACCTGAACTTCCAAGCGGTAAGGAAGATCTGGCATCATGGGACGGAGCCAAGAGTTTCACCACCTGGGTGGGTGGGAGAAGCCAACTTGAAGACCTTCCGGCAAGATGTAAAGCGGCAAGGAATCTGCCAGACAGTGTGGATGAACATATACATGTCCCTAGAATGTGCAGTTTTGCATTGTGTGGGGACACAAAAAGGTCGAGCTGTGGAAGACCCTATCTGTCGAACAGTTCTGCTACGGATGAGAGAAGCTTCCATTAGTGCATGCTGGACTGGGTACTACTGAGGCTGTCTACCAGGTGTATGGCAGATAGTGTCAGATTGTGGTACAGTAACCAATACCACACTGTTATGGCCTCCCTGCAAAAGGAGTACAAGAGAGTCCAGCCCTGCCTGTTGATACAGTAGACAACGCTCAGATTGACTGCACCAACAGCTGGCCTGGGGCAAGAGGATCCTGGAAAGCCTGCAGGGCATAGAGCACTGCTCTCATCTCCAGGACATTGATATGCAGGATGGCTTCCCACTGGGACCAGGATCCAAGTTTGGAAAGGACCCAGGTGGGCTCCCCAGCCCAGATCCAAGGCATCTGTGGATAGGATCAGACTCTGGGAGGAAAGCTGGAAAGGGACCCCTTAAAGGAGGTTCAAGGAGACCATCCACCACCAAAGCACCCTGTGTACTGGGGAGGAGACCAGGACTAGTTGGTCCAACTCATCTGTCCACTGGTCCCACTGCACCCTGAGGGTCCACTGTAGGGTGTTCGTGAACAGCTGCTCCCTGGACAAGGCATTGAGAAGCCAGTTGTCCAGGTATGGAAAGACCGTTCTCTTCCAAGCACTGCTGTGACTGCTGCCAAGCACTCTGTAAAGACACGTGGCGCAGATAAGCCAAAGGGTAATACCCTGAAATGGCTATATGTTCTCCCTGAAAGGCGAAGGGGAGAAACTTCCCATGGGGAGGAAAGACCAATGTGCAGGTAGGCGTCCTGCATGTCTAGTGAGCAGAGCCAGTTCCCGAACTTGAAGAGGGGGAACAGGCCTGGTAAGGTTACCATTCGGAACTTTTTGTACTGGACAAAGTCTTTCAGATCCAAGACTGGCCTCACATCTCTGGTCTTTCTGGGAACCAGGAAGAATCTTGAATAGAACCCCTGGTTTCTCTGCCTCTTTGGCACAAGTTCTATCACCTGCTTGTGCAAGAGAGACTGCACTTCCTCCCGGAGAACAGACAGTTGAGCCGGTGGTAATTTGATAGAGGTGGGGGTATCTGGAGGCTGCTGGATGAGCTCCAGAATATGACCGCACTCTATCACCTGCAGGATCCAGGCGTCTGATGTCATGGTCCTCCACCGATTCAAATGGAGGAAGAACAGACCTCTGACCACCACCTCCTGGGCTTGGACTAGAGGACGGGGGTCTGGCAAGGAGTTAAGCTGGAGGCAGCGCCAGCAGAGGAGGCTGGACCCTCAGTCCTAGGATGCTTTGCTGCCGCTCCAGTATAGGAGGAGGCAAGCATGTAGGGCTGAGCTCCGTTTGCCCCGAAGGCCAGAGCCTGGTCTGTTAACTTGCCTACGAAATGTAGGGTGCTCTCTACCATACTGTTTAGTGTGGTAGAGGGAATGGATGGACTTAATGGCCACACCAGAGGCCTGCAGATGATTAATGATGTCCTGGATATCCGGACCAAAGAGTTTAGTGCCATTAAAAAGGGGTATTCAGCACCATGTTTTGCACATCAGCAGCAAACCTGGAGGCAGATGCCAGTGGCCACCGAGCTTGCAATAGTATCAGATAAATTCTAGATGGCTCTTAGAAGATACCTCCCAACATCCTCTGTGGTTTTGAAGTATTGCAGCAATTCCTGTCTCTAGGCACCATCAGGGAAGGCTTGGGCAGCCGACTTACCCTTTCTGGCATTGGTGTTCTGGAATTCCACCATGCGAGACAGGTAATTTGCTATCCTCAGGCCAAGGGTAGAGGAAGCATATGCCCTTTTGCCCCAAAGATCTATCCTACAGGAATCTGTCCAGGTGCAAGTAACCAAGGTGCTTGGGCACCTTAGACCCGTCATGTGCCACCTTGACTACAGAGTCAGTTTCAGCCTGGGCTGCCAAGTAAGGAATGACCCAAGGGACACTGTAGATCTAATCAGCTCTGCAGGCCATAGCTGGCACAATATCTGGTCTGTGCCAAGCTGCCATGGTAGCATTCCTGAGGGCAAGAAGCATAGAAAGAACAATCTTTGGGGTACATTCAGGAATCTCCAGGTAATCCGCCAGGTCCTTCCTGATAGCATCCTCTTCTGCCTGAAACTCCATTGTGGAAGACGGTTGCTTCATAATGTTGAAGAATGAAGCACCCTCAGGCAGAGACCTGGGGTATGCTTGGCAGATTCTTCACTGAGAGGAGGCAGCAGATTTATCTGAAGTATAATACTGCTCTTCTTCACCCACCTCCTCTGGAAAATGAGGTCAGGGTGGTATTTCTCCTCAATGTCAACCTCTTTACCTGGGTCCATCATCGGATGTGCCGATGGTTCTCAGGCTGATCAGGAGTCGATACCAAAGGCATCGGCAAAGGTCCTGCCGACAAAGGCCTATTAAAGGCCGCAAACTGCTAGACAATCACATTAGTGAAGCGGACTAGAACTTTGTTCAGTCCAGGGTCACTGGAGATGGGGTCAGCAGCACTGACATCGGACCAGACTACACACCCAATGAGCCCGTAGCCTTCAACTGGGAAAGGTACAGTCTCAAGGAGTCAGTCATTGTTGGAGGAACCGATGACTCTGAGATAAACAGCTGAGCACTCAGAGTCTCTGGAGGAGAGGCTGTTGGTATGGGTCTGGAGTGAACCAGGAACTGGACAGCAGTTCTGTCGTTGGCAGCTGTCCCAATGAAGAGCACCCCCCCCCCGAAGGAGAGGCAGACAGAGAATGGGATGGCACACCAGGGGAGCGCTCATGATCCTGGTTTTTAGGACTACCCCTCGGACCTGTCTTTGGCCTTGAAGCTCTTAGACCTGGTAGACAACTGGCCAGCCGGTGCCCTGGAGAACCCCAGTCGGAGCTGGCTACCTGCTGTTCCATGAAGATAAGAGAGCCTTTGTGTCGCCTAAGGGTGGTTTAAAACTAGCAGAGGTGTAACCAATCAGAGGCGCCATGATCAGGCCCAAGATAGCCAACACACACACACACACACACACACACACACACACACACACACACACACACACAGTCATTGGAGGCAATCTTTATGCAGTAGGAGTGATGGAAGAGAGAAGCTGAAGGTTTAACTCTACATTAAAGAAAAAAAATCTCTGAAAAGAGATCTGAGAGGGTGGTGGAGAAAAAGGCCTTAGGCCACAAAAATGCTCGAACACTGCGACAGCTCTTTCACAGAGCCTGTGCTTGCAAGTAGACAGTGGGAAAGAACTAAGAAGGGTGTGGAACCGCCAATGCCTTTATAGGGTTGGCAACGTCAGCGGACAATGATGTGGGTGGGTCCAACTGTACTGCTAAAAATCTTCCATGTGGATTCCCCATTCACCAATGGTGAAGTTCCTACAGAGTAACCTGATGACAGATAGATGATCTGCAGTTAAAGTTCTTGTGTAACTGTACTATCTTACTTTGAGGGAGCTCTTTCAGCAGGCAACACTCGTAGGACAGAGTCTCAGGCAGTACTGTAACTGATGGAAAGTCAGCCAGGCGGAGGCAAAAAAAACAGACAGCAGAAGGCCTTCTTAAGAGAAGGCCCTGAAGGACAGCTAGTCCCAAATTGGCCCAGCATCTGGAAGCAATGTCCAGACTGTAGTGCCTGATGACTGAACTGAGCTCCAAATGGCAGCTGCTCAGATATCTGCAGCAGACACATTCCAGAAGCAGGCAGTAGAGACCGCCATGCTTCTAGTGGAGTGGTCCTTCACCACTACAGGCAAGGGTTTGTTGTATTGATGGCAACAGTACACAATGCAATTTACCAACCATTTAGACAAAAGTTTCGAAATGGGGGCCTCTTCTCAGGAGCAAACTGAACTGAGCAGTCTTACCAACTGGTTGGGTGCGGTTAGTGTAATAACCGAGCACCCCATGATCATCAAGAGTATGCAGTAAGGCTTATCCTTGAGTAGAATACTGAGGGAAATAGGGAGGTGGATGGATTGGGTTAGCGTAAACTCAGACACACGCTTAGACAAAAACTATGATTTGCACACAAAGACTGGAAAAGCCAAATAAGGCTTTTTAATATATTAAAACACACACACACACACACCCACCCACCCACCCTGAAGGTCAGAAATCCTCCAAGCAGAAGTAATAGCAACCAAAAGCCACGCTTTCCATGACAGAATGTTAGGCTCACAACTCGCGGCTGGCTCAAAGGGAGGCAGAGTGAGCTTTTCCCAATAAAGATTACAGGGTGGTACAGGGTCCTGAATGGGAGGTTTCAAGTGCAGATTATAACACAAAAATGTACGGCAGAGGTCCAGCTGGGCAACAGTCTTGCCCTCAATAGGTGCATGGTATGCAGAGCTGGTGGAAATTTGCACCTTTAATGAATAGCAACCCAGGTCAAAGTCCAAAAGGGAGAGTAGGTACTCCTAAATCAATCAGATTCAACAGGCAGGTGAAGGGATCCAAGTAGCCCACAGGGAGAAGCGCTTCCACTTCACAGCATACGTGGCTCTTGTGGAAGGTTTCCTGGCAGCCACCAGGATGTCAGCAACCCTGTAAGACACCCCAAATCAGGGATAACTGTCTTTAGGAGCCATGAATGGAGATGCAGAGACTCAAGGTATGGATGGTCCAGGGTTGCCCTGATCCTGGGAGAGCAAGCCAGTGCACAGGAGCAAGGGGAACCAAAGGTTCCACTGCCAGCTGCTAAAGTACCGGGAACCAAATTTGATGTGGCCAGTAAGGAGCTATGAGAATCATCTCTGCCTCCTGACTGGATGACCCTCTGCAGGAGCAGGAAGCAAGGGAGTGAAGGAAGACTTACAGAAACTTCCTTTTCCAGGAGAGGGACAACGCGTTGTGCCAGAAAACTCCAGGCCCTGGATCAAGCGAGCAGAAAAGTGGCAGTTTTGTGTTGTGTGGGGATGCAAATAGGTCCAACTCTGGGTGACCACTGAAGACAGGAGTTCCCACTCATGTGCCCTTGACCTGGACCAGCTTAGACTGTCAGCCAGGGTGTTTTGGATGCCTGGAACATGGACAGCTTAAAGTTCCAGGTCGTGCTTTATGGCCCAGTACCACATTCCCATGGCCTCATGACAAAAAGGGGGTAGGAGTGATTGCTCCCAGTTAGTTGATTTAGAAGACTACAGACATGTCCATCTGCACCAGAAGTGGGCCTGGAAGAATGAGTCTGGAAGGTCTGCAAAGCATAAGGAACTGCCTGCATCTCCAGCATGTTGATGTGGAGATGCTGTTTCAACTTGGACCAAACTCCATGGGTCTGATGGTCTCCTAGGTGAGCACCTCAGTTCAGACCCGAAGCATCCATAGTGAGAATGTACTGAGGGGATAGAGAACAGAAAGGAACCCCCATCAGGAGGTTGGCAGGGTTCTGCCACCTAACCAAGGTCCTTCTCATTGGATCAGAAAACAGCACCAGATGTTCCAAGTTGGTGTGTTGGTCCCACTGGGCCCCTGAAGGGTCCACTGAGAAACCCTCCTATGCAGGCAGGCCAGGGGAACCGTGGTTATAACCACTGCCATGTGCCCCAATAGACGAAGAAACACTATGGCTGGTACCTGGCAACTGGAAGAGAGAAGCCAGATCTGCACTGTCAAGTGTTCTGCCCTGGGGACAAGTCCAAGACCACTTCTATATACAGGAGACATGAACTCTGGGAGAAAAGACTTTGGCAGGTTGACAGTTATCCCCAAGAGCTGGAAGAGCCAAAAGGTGCCTTCCAGGGTCTGCAACAAATGATCCTGGAGGGGGCAGTCAATAGCCAATCATCCAGGAAAGGGAACACAACCCCTTCCCCTCAGAGCCACCGCCACCACTGCTAGACATTTGGTAAAGACCCAAGATGCTGAGGGAGGGCCTGGAACTGAAGTGGGCACACTGGAAGCAGAGACAGAGGAAGCGGCAGTGGGCCGGGAAAACCAGGATATGGAGATGAGCATCCTGCATATCCAAGGAACACAGCCATTCCTCCTTGTTAATGAGGGGTAACAGCCCCTGAAGAGTCACCATCCTGATGCACTTGTACTCTAGGTAGAGGTTCAAGTGGCTTAGAACCAGATCTGCCTCAGATCCCTGGTCTTCTTGGAGACAAAAAACAGTTGGAGTAGAATCCTTTCTCTGAACTGGGGGGAGGGGCTCTATGGCTTTTGTGTGCAGGACTGCCTGGATCTCTTCCTGGATGAGGGAGATGTGGCCCTGCAGGTAATGGAAGAGTGAGGGAGGGCTTTCTGTGGGGGGCTCCAGAAACTAGAGAATGTGATTCTGTTCAATGATCTGAAGCACCCATTGATCGGAGGTTACAGTACACTACCCATATAGGTATAGGGAGTACTGACCCCCAACTGACTTCCCCAAGGCTTCTTGGGGGGGGGGGGTGTCATGCAATGGAGCTGGGGTGGGCATGGTGGCTGAGGACTCTCTGGGGCCCCAAGGACAATGCTCTTATAGGTGGAGATGGCTGCCTATCGCTTGCAAGGTCCTGCAGCTGCTAGCCCTTGGAAAGTTGGCAAGAGGACCAGTGAAAGGGCAGACATTGGGAAGACCGTAGTAGATGGAGTGTACTGACCTCAGGGCCTACACAATTCCTGAAGGTGGGAAACGATATCCTGGGCATCTTCCCACAAACAAGACCAAGCCCTGGAAAAGGGCATTCATTTTCTTAGCCTGAACATCAGGCACAAAACCAGATACCCAGAGGCAAGAATGGTGGTGAAGACAGATCCCTGCCACTGCCCCACATCCAGCAGCATTGACAGTGTTGCAGGCTGCCCTGAGCACAAGTGCCCAAGTCAGATCCAAATTTAGAAAGCTCAGCCAACTGAGTTTTGGTGGCATCAGGAAGAGCTGCAACCGAATCCCTTGCTGATCCCAGAGGACATTCTGGTACTGCACCATATAGGCCAAATAGTTCTGGGCCAGTGTAGCAGAATACACACGCGTGCCCAACTGGTCTAACTGGCGGCATTCCTTGTCTGGAGGGTGGGTGCTCAGGTGTTTGTGCTTCTTAATGCAGTCAGGAGCAGCATTCATGACAACGGAATCCACAGTGGGTTATTCACCATAGAAGAGTTTTCCCCACTGACGCACGGTAAAGGTGGTCTGCCTTCTTAGCCAAGGCAGGGGTGGAAGAGAGGCGATTCCATATCACCTTAGTATCATACACCTCAAACAGAGGAGGGACAACCAAAGGGAAATTCTCAATCTTCCCCAGGTAGAGCGCCAGATGATGGCACCCTGGTTCAAGCTCCTCCATATCCCAATCAAGGACTGGATATGGCACATCACATCCATTAAGAGGAGATCTTTTGGGGGTTTGGGGGTTCTCCTTGGAGGGCCCCCCCCCCCAAGAGGAGCCCCTAGAGTCCTCAGATAACTGAATAGGAAGAGGCTCTGAATAGGAAGAGGAGTCCCCCAAAGGATCACTACCTGGGATAGGCATCTGAGGGAGACAGTCATCTGTATGTGGGAGGGAGGTGCCAGTGTGACCCCAGAGTCCCTTAGTACAGGAGTTGCTGGGTTCCACCCGGCTTGGGTCCCTTTAGAGGGGGTCCCAGGGAGGTGGGGTGGGAGGCCTCCTGGGGTATCATTCATAAAAGCCCACCAGGCTGAGAGCAAGGCATTGTAATCCACTAGAGGAGGGTTGTACAGTGGATAAGGGTAGTGAGGCGGAGGTTACTGGTAAGTCTGTGGAAGAGGCGGCATAGGGTACTCTGGCATCTGACCAGCAGGCATTGGCTGGGGATCCCTAAGAGGACTAGCAGGCAACAGCTATGGTGCAGGCTGGGGTGGAGGTGACAAATGCTAAATTGTCAGTGTAGTTGTGAGCAGAGCCGGCATCAGCCTTTAAGGCAAAGGCTGGTGGCAGTCTGGAGAAGCAGCCCCCAGAGGAGAGGCTGGCACCTGTGAGGGGGAGTTTCCCAGAAACAGGGGCAAAGGCATTGCCTGGGTTGTGTTAGTGGCGATAGCTTGCTCTGTGCGATGCCTGGAAGGACTGGCACTGGCCCCGGATTTGGGGACCAAGTAAGGCAATGCAGCCGGAGGTTCCAACCCCAGCCGAGCCACCTGGCTAAGGACCTGTGGGAACTAGGCCCCCCCCCCCCCAGAGTGTCAGGGACTGGGAGGCAGGGAAAGAAGTCTACTGCTCCAAGGAGCCACCATCCGTAACAGAGGAGGGCACGCGACAGGGCCACCAGCAACCACGAGAGTGTAAGGGCTGCCAAGGCCAGAGGAGCAGACTTCACAGGATGAAGAACCCAAGGCATATGCCAGCTTTTGTGGAGACTGAGCAAGAGGATGACCAAGGACAGCCCTGGTGCTTATGCTTCCCACTAGACTTTGAAGGAGCAGCAAAAGCAGCCCCGGAGGCTGGGGAGGTGGAAAAGCTGTTAGCCTCCTGAAGCTCCTTCTCCATCATGGCTAATTTCTGTTGAAGCAAGTGGCTCTGGAGTGTCTTCAAGCAGCGTGCATGTGGCCTGGTACAATGGCGGATCACCTTTAAAGTCAGTCTTCTGACTTATAAAGTCCTACACGGACTTGACCATGACTACTTGAAAGAGCCTCTGGTTCCCTACTGCCCCGGGCAATCGCTCAGCTGGTGAGGGGTTGCTAGAGATTCCTAGAGTATGTTTAAAATCTTCTGGGGCCCGGGCTTTTATGCATGCAGCCCGCCTCTTTGGAATTCTCTACCCCACCAGTTATGAAAGTGTGCTACTGTGGAGGGATTTAAAAGGTCCGAAAACTCATCTTTGGTATTATGCTTTTGGTGACCGATTTGTTTTGTTTTATTTAAAGGGTGTATTGTTGTATTTTAATTAATGTATGCCGACTGCGATGTTTTAAAAAAATAGTGAGGTGCCAGCTTTGGAAAGGTGCCATAAAAATAAAGTTTTATTATTGTTTTAAGTCCTGGCAATGCTTGCAGGCCTCAGTGTTGTGGTTGGGACCCAAGCAGCGCAGGCAGGAAGAGTGAGTCTTTGGCAGACATCTGCTTGTCACAGGCACACTTCGTAATCCAATCAGAAGATGAAACTGGAGGAGGAGACAAACGAGATGGCTAACACTGAAAAATTGATGTTAAATATACTGAAAAAGAAAAAACTGTGGGTAAAGCATGATGAAAATGGTGGTCAACTAAAGCAGGCATCCGTGTAAGTCCAACGAGCATGGGTAAATGGCAGGAAAAGAACAGAGATGGGTCAGTGAGACTGCCCCTTTTATAGGCTAGGCACACATCAGCATGCTGACATCGGTGGGGCGGTCCCCCGACTCCCCCATGGTAGACTGCTAGCTAGAACTTTCCATGTTGTCTGTGTGCATGGTGGCTTCAGTCCTGCCAGTGTTGCCTGCTGCAAGAGCCCCCTCAAAGATGTAATAAATAATTTAATACCAGATATGGCAGGTGGTTGGGGACACCATTTGGTTCCAATACCTGTTATGTATAAGCCCAGAGTCTTAAAATAGTTAAAACTTAAGGCAGATGACCCAAAGACAGAGTAAGAGTTTAAAAAAAAGTTGTCTGCCCAAGTAACAAATATCCATGCAGGAATGACTGACAGTACAACGTGAGGTGCATGGACTGGCAAAGGGAGAGCCAGCATGAATCAGGGTGGGGTGTGTGGGAGCCACCCCTCCAGGACACCCTGCTCAGGCCAGCCATCGAAGGGACCACAGCAAAACAGTACATCTCATGCAAGTGTACCAGCCACTTTTTTATTTTTTTTTTTTTTTTTATTTTTTTTTTAAATCGAGCACTAATTGTGGCATTGCAGGCAGCTAACCATCATCTAGGAAGGTCTCTGCACAAGTGCATTTGCCCTGCAGTAAAGAAGCTAAAGAAGGGCGAGGGAGAACTCCAAAGGCAGAAGCCAACTGTAACCAGTGCTGATCTTCTAATGGCTGAAGTGGCTCAAACCAGTGACTGACAACAGGACACTCAGATCAGCAGCTCCAGGCAACCAGGGCTCCATATACCACAGCCATTACTGAGACTTACTGTGATCCAATTTCTGTGTCACTAGTAATGCTATGGTGGGTGTCACCACAGTCCAATAGGCAGCTATAATGCCAGGCAGGATTTACATTTACCAAGAAAGGTGCAATGCTGAACATGATCTCCAGTCCAGTCCTGCTTACAGCTCAGGCCCCCAGGCCAGGCTGCCCCAAGGGAGGAGAGAGCTGCCGCCCCCTGTGACAGGGAGCTCCTGCCAATCTTGAGGACTAACCTTTTCTTAAATCTGCTGCAACAGTTCTGTTTCTTAGCCTAATCTATCCTTTACAATTTCTAGTCCACAAGGTTGGCTACCTATGGGCACCCCCCTCCCTCTTGACTATGCTATAGTGTCCTCCAATTTTCCTTTCCCCTCTCAGGTCCTTGTACAGGAGGTTATTGTGGTGACTTCTGAGCATATGTAAAACAGGCTGAGTTTATTATTGTTGGATTTAGTAGGTAATAGCACTATGCCATAAGATAGTTTACAGGTTTCATACACAAGGTATATACATTAAACGTTGAATATCCCATGGTACTAGGTGTTTTTGATAAAGGTAAAAAGTACTAGTTGACTATATTATAAAAAATTAAGTTAGTTGTGCTATTTAAAATGCATGTAAATTGCTGTAAACAGAGTCTGAAATGTCATGTTGATTTGCATATATCCCATGATGTTTTGCATTATGGAAGTACACGAGATGAGTTTCTTAGAAATTTTACTTCTTGTCAATGCCCGTTGGGCTAGCGCTTGTTTGAGTGCTTCTGCACAGAGCTTGTTCGTATTCAGGTTTTTTTTTTTCCTTACACACACACACACACACACACACACACACACACACACACACACACGCTTTGAGCCCCCACTACCCAAGCAAACAGGGCCCGCACAGGGGTGGAGGCTGAATCTCAACTGTTAAGTTAGATCAGAGATCAGTGTCAGTAAGTGCTGGCCAAGTGTAGAGAAAGGATATTCAGTCTATTGCTGCAAATTGATGTACTGAAGAATTGCAGAATCTTATTTCCTTTATTTAGAATAAACATCACACAGAAATTGTGTGTTGAACCTGAAGTTCGGTGTCTGGTCCATCTGTTATTCCACAACCCCTCCACACCCCCAAACCATGTCCACAGCCACCTCATGCTCAAGTCTACAACTGCTGCACGGGCCAGACAATGGTTACCTACAGTAAGCAATAGTAATCTGATTACAAACTGAAATTACTATACGAACATACAAAAAGAACCAGCAGAAGATGACCCCCTGGTCTACTGTAAATGCTCTGTAAGTGATGCAGGGTCTGTCCTTACAATTTTCACCAATGACTATGCACCCCCGCTCCTTGGTCCCAAGGGCTCCCTTATTGTTTGTCCAAAACCCTCTTGAATGATCCCATGGTCTTTGCTGATACCACCTACTCTGGCAGCTCATTCCGATCGGTCACCACCCTCTCCGTATAGAAATGCTTCCTTGCATCCACCCGAATCCCCCATCAATTTTAGGCTATGCCCCTAGTGGTGCTGTTGTCATGCATTTTAAAGAGACCCTCCCTTTACACTGTTAATTCCCTTCATGTACTTGAAGGCCGCCATCATAACACCCCTCTGCCTCCTCTCCTCCAGGGAGGACATCCCCAAGACTCCCAGCCTCTCCTCATAGGACCTATCCTGCTGCCCCTCTATCATCTTGGTTGCTTCTCCTCTGGACCCCCTCCAGCATGCTGATGTCCATAAGGCATAATACCAGTACTTAATCCCATACTCTAAATGTCATCTCATCAATGACCTGTACAATGGTAACATAACCTCGCTCTGCTTACTACCGAATCCCTAGCAATGCACCCCAGCATCTTGTTAGCCTTCACCACTGCAAGGCACAATACAGATCACTCAATCACTACCTCTAGACCCTTTTCTGCTTTGGAAGCAGTTACCGGAACCTGTCCCATGTAGTACTCTGTCCTATCATTCTTGGCCTCTATGTGCATCACTTTGCACTTTTTGGCATTGAAACCAAGTTGCCAGATACCAAACCATTTCTCTAGTATGTAGAAGCCCTCCCTCAGGTCTTGTATCCCCCTCCTTGGTGTCCACCCTCAAAGAGTTTGAGGTCATCCGCAAACAAGTACATTTTGCCTCCAATGCCTTCCCCAGTGTCTAAGACATTGAACACTGGCCCCAACACAGATCCCTGCATTTCATAGTCAACCCTTTCTATGAAACAAAATCTAAGCCCTTGCTAAAGTCCAGGCAGACGAAGTCCACTGCCTGGCCTTTGTCCACTGCCCTTGTGAACCAATCTAAGAACTTGATCAGGTTCATTTTACACGATCTGCCTACCACGAACCCGTGCTGTCTTATGTCCTGTAGACCATTCTCCTCCAAGTACCTTACCAGCTTCTCCCTTAGTATCAGTAAACAGGGTTTCAAAAGTGCAAACTTGTTAGGTCTATAACAATAGACTATTTTTTCATCATCTGATAAAGGCAGACTGCCAGCAATTTTTCTGGATTTATCCAGATCATTTGAGTCAGTAAATCACACTATATTAAACAGATTAGAGGCCTCTGGCCTAGGTTTGCATCATGTTGGTCACCTAGATAGCAGTGCATTATGACTAGAGAATTTTGCATAGATGTTGTGGATGTTAAGTGTCCGGGGGGCCCCACAAGGATAAGTATTGGGACCCCTCTTTTTTTAATCTATATTAAATTATCTTCCCAAATGTAGTTGTAGTAGCACCATTCCTGTATGAAGATACTATTCTGTATACATTATACAAGAACGCTATCACAGCAAATTGACAATTCAAAATGACTAATAAGATTCAAAATGCACATGTAAAATTGATTGCTATTAAAATGTTAAACAAAAATTAAGTAGATTTTATTTGCCAAGAAGAAAAGGAAGGATATCATCAAGTCTTGTATAAAATAATTGAAAGGTGTAGAAATAAGTAGAGTAGACATATTTAGACACAAATGAACATTTAATTTTCATATTCAAAACTTGTCAGTCACTAAAGAGACTACTGGCTTTTTTTTTTTAAAAACAAACACGGCATGTTTAGCTATGACTATTCGGAAAGAGTCAGCTCATTATTTATGAGCAAGTTAGATCAGAGACTGTGTATAGATATATAGGAAAGCTTTATCATAATTGTTATGTCCTAGATCCATTATACCACAGTGCTTTACGATTTGCTACAGGACTACCCTGGAAGACTCACCACTGCAATTTGTATGCAGCAGTGGGTTGGCATTCCTTGACAGTTAGAAGACATAAACATTGGTTTGTTTATTTATAGATTAATAAATGCACTCCATTTACTAAGGCTACTACATATTAAACCCAACAGTGGTTATGGGCTTAGATCAGCTAAATTACCTTAGTATTTTACTCAGCAATACCAAACCAAGTTTGGTGAAAGCACTTTAGCAGTTTCCATACCACGTACTTCGGATGCCATCCAGAAAGGTAAAAATGACATCCATTTCACATTTCAAATCTAGCATTAATAGATGTGTAATCGTTTTAGATGAATCTCCGTTTTAGAGCGATTTGTTAAGTGAAACAAGTTTGTTGTGGTTATATTATGTATTAATCTTTTTCTATGTTTAAATGTTGGACGCAGTTGAGTTTACTCTCAACTTGTTTTCCAATAAAAATCGATTGAGATATCCCTGTGAGAGGGAAGTGATCTCCATTTATGAAAGTCATTCTGACCAAGGACAAACCAAGAACTGCTCCACAGATTGATTTGACGCCCTGAAGAAAAAAAAAAATAATTTGTGAGGGCTGGGGAGGTTTTTGGAGTTGACAGTGAGACTGAATGGGAGCGATTTTAATATCACACACACACACACACACACACACACACACACACACACACACACACACACACACACACACACACACACACACACACACACACACACACACACACGAGTGGTTATTGTTTTAATTTTGATTTGATAGTATTTTATTTTTGATTTATAGTTGTGGAATTAAAGTTCAGTGATAGGATGTGTTGGGGAACAGCTCCCAGGATAAGGTACTAGTCCCCCTCTGGGTTCTGATCTAACCCGCAGGAGAAGGAAACAGATTTACAGAGTCTGCAGGTGGTAATATAGTGGTGGGGCGGATTGGGGTGGTGGGGATGAGGAGGTGCCCTGAGGAGAAATGGGCACCAGGAAAGGGGTCCTTCCTGCCTGGTGCCCATACCCAAGGGCTCCACAGTTAGTGGGCAGGTCGTTAGACCAGCCTCATCTGCCTATCCCTCTTGGGCAGTGTTGCGCAATGCCAGATCTATTAAGAACAAGACTGCAATAACTGCCTATCTGGTTGCAATATCAGATCTGGCTTGCATCACAGAGACCTGGCTAGATGAAAGTGACAACCCTGTATAGGAATCTGTTCCAGATGGGTACTCTGTGGTACACTGCCTGAGAGCGGTTCGTAGGGGTGGGGGAGTAGCAATTTGCTTTAAAAATCAGGTTTCAGCCTCACAGCCTTCCCGGTGGGAATGAGATCCTTCAAACGTGTTCCACTTAAAGGGTTTGCAGGTGTAGGTTGCAAGATCATTCTCATCTAAATCAAGTCAATTTATTTGTGATGTGCTTTTCAAAACATTAAAGTGCAGATACATAAAATAACATCCATCACAATAAATATAAAAACAGTTAAAAGGCAACAGGGTGACCTATTCAAAGGCTAGTTCAAATAAATAACTTCAGAGATGCCTTGAATGACTGTGGACAGGCGCTCTCTAATCAGACAAGGTACTGTAGATAATTCCACAGGGTTGGGGCCACAAAGGAAAAAGATCCGTCCCCAGACGACTGAAGACGAACCCTGGGTATCTCTAGCAATCCCTCATTGCCGGGGCAGAGAGGGCAGTAGGGTCAAAGGAGATCTTGCAAGTAGCCCAGTCCCTGATGGTGTTGGGTCTTATAGGTCAGCAATGCTACCTCGAAGGTGATTCTCCATCGCACCTGCAGCCAATGCAGTACAGGTGTGATATGGCAAGTTCTTGGTAACCCAGTCAACAACCTGGCTGCAGCGTTCTGCACCAGCTGCAGACGATGGAGATCCACCCCTGGCAACCCCAGATAGAGCATTACAGTAGTCAAGACACGAAGAAGCCAAGGCGTGAACCAATACAGGAAGGTCATTGTGTGGAACAAGGTGTTTTATCTGGGCTATATTCTTCAGAGGGTAAAAGGAGGTCTTGACAATGGCTGACATCTGTCTTCAGCGTCAGTACGCTGTCAATAATTACACCCAAATTCCGCACCTGTTCAGAAGGTCTCAACTGGTTACCCCTCCCCCCAAACACAAGGCCAGAGGAAAACCCAGGAGTCAACTTCTCTGCACAGTGACCCGGTTCCACCACCAACACCTCAGTCTTGTCCGGATTCAGTCAACCAGTTAGCACTCATCCAGTCCTAAATCTCAGCATGGCAGTTAAAGACCGATAATGAGTCATTCTGTTCGGGAACAAAGGACATCTAGAGCCAAGTATCATCTGCATAGCAATGGAAACTCAGCCCATAATGCCTTATAAAGTCTCCCAACAGCAGCATATACACCGTGAACATGGGGGAAGCACAGAACCCTGCGGCACCACACAGGGCAGAGCAAAGGGAGCAGAGGAAAAATTCCTGATACTACCCTCTGGGTTCTGCCCATGAGGAAAGAATGGAACCATCTGGGATCTGTCCGACAGTCCACAGGGCAGCTGCAGGCACTCTAGCAGCATCCCATGGTCCACGGTGTCAAATGCAGCAGAGAGATCAAGGAGAACCAAGATTGAACAGCTCCTCCGATCTCTCACTATTAGACCATTTAGTACCTGAACCAGTGCTGTTTCAGTACTATGCCTCTTCCTGAAACCGGACTAGAGAGGATCACAGACTTCATGGGTGGTAAGAAAGTCCTCGAACTGCAACACTACTACTTTCTCAATAACCTTGTCCAAAAAGGCAGGTTAGAGATCAGTCTGTAGTTAGCGAAACAGTCGGTCAAGGGAAGGTCTCTTCAAAAGGGGTGTCACGATAGCCTTTTAGAGACTCCGGAAACACCCCTTGGTCCAAAGAGCACCAGACTATCTCAGCAAGGACTGGTCTGATCGCATCCATACACCCCACAAGGAGGCATGTAGGACCAGGATCCAAACTACAGCAAGTCGGTCGCAAGCCCTGGACAATCTTCATGATATCCGTGATTGCTGGCTGGTAAAAATCTGTCCAAACAGAGGGCCTGTAACCTCGCATCAATCACCGCCATGCTCATTTGAATGCATACTGTGGATCTCTGACCTGATCAATGACACCTTATCAAAGAACAGAGTAAACTCACACTTTAATTGTGAAAAAGCTCTCTGACCCCACAGACAAGCTGGATTGCACAGTCTGTCCCGGTCCAGAAGAGCAGAGCTGGTCAATTTCTTGATGCAGCTATCTCCCTGAACAGGAACTCTGCCTTCTTATAGGAGATTTCTGATTGATAGTCTGTATAATGGGCCATCAATCTAAGTATCATCTTCCAGACCAGATTTCCACCAGCAGCATTCCAACCTTCGCCCCACTCTCCTCAACTCCCTCAATGTCCCATCAAACCAGGGGGACCGAGGGCGGAGGGAGAGGGGGCGAACATGGGCAGGAGCTATGGAATCCAGAGCCTTCAGCACCATATTATTACAGTGTACTACTAAGACATCTGGTTCCATGCACGCCATAGGCCAACTCGATAGGTCCAGTACCACCATCAGATCCTCAGGGGTAACTCCCCTCAAAGGGCAGTACTGGACCATCTCCAAAGGAGTTGGTCTCATAGGGGGCCGCAAAATTGAACCTAAGAGTGATGGTCAGACTACCCAACTGGTTCCACCACCAGTTCTGTGATCTCCATCCCAAGGGTGAGCACCAGATCCTAAGAGTGACCCTGACTATGGGTAGCAGCGGTAACAGTCTGTAAACCCCAACGAGATCAGATGGAGGAAGTTTTGACCAAAATGTGCAAGTTCGTCGACCCAGGCATTGAAGTCCCCCAGGACCAACCACCTGGAGGGCTCCAACACCAAATCGACAATGAAGTCTGCAACTTCCTGCAGAAAAACTCTCCTCACCAGGTGGATGGCAGACGAGTAAGATTTTGCTGCCCACACCTGCTCCCATGATACACTTTAAGGACCTGGGTGTCACCACTGGAACCTCTACAAGGCCCAATTCAGATTTAAAACAAATGGCGACCCCCCCCCCGATCCAATCTCGGGCAATGTATTAGATTACCCAGCTGGAATGGCAGACTCCAATATGGGACCAGCATTCTCATCCAGCCAGGTCCCCGTGATGCAAGCTAGGTCAGATGACTCAAGATCAGCAATAATAGCCGTCTTGTTCTTTAGACCTGGCGTTGCATAACACCACCCAGGTTGGATGAGAAGCCTTGGAGGAGCGGGCCACTTGCCCACCATCAGTGAAACCCTTGGGTATGGGAACCAGGCATCGCAAACCCCCTATCCTAGACCCATTTCACCCCAAGGAGTCTCCGTGACCTCACCACCTTAATCCGCCCACTCTCCCGGCGCCCCCCCCCCCATCGTGCAATCCCCAAGGCATGACGGCGCCTATATAGTTCTGGTTGCAACGGGGGGCTGTCGAAAGGGCACAGGTCCCACAGCCTAGAGGGGGAGTAGCGCCTGCCCACAGAAGCTCGATCCCAACACATGCTGCCACAAGTTTAAAAACTGTTAGCCACTAGCTTGTTTAACTTGTATAACAAATATCTAAAGAAAATAATTAAACCATTTTAAATCTAAATTAAACCAAAAAAAAACCCTCCCACCTCTCACATAGCAAGAGTGTGCACCAAAAAAGTGTCCATTCCCCTTTAAGCAGATTTTGGATTCTCAAGAGTTCAAATGATCTGGGCACAGAGCCCCAGTCACTAATCTGCCTATATACCACTGAAAGCTGAGAACAGACACCCCTCAGGGCTCTCACCCCTGAGGAATTAGTTCCCAAACCTCTCTCTCACATAGGCAGGGTAAACAGTCACACAAATGTTCTTGGTGGAAGAAAAGAAGCACTCTCACTGCTTCACCAAAGTACATAGGACAGAAAAGGGAACAGTCTGACCTAGATTGTTCTCAGTAGCTCCACGATAACATAATCAGACCTGCAGCCAAGAAATCACTTAGACTCCTAATTGATTCAAATTTCCGCTCAACGTGAGCTACCCAGCTGAAAGTTTTCACCCCGGTCATCCCCAGAGTGGTTATAAGGCAAGTCGACCTGCGACTAGGTCCAAGCGAGCAGGCTCTCCAGCCTGCCTGCCAAAACCCAGGAATCATGGGCACACTGGGGCCTGTCCTCAGACAGCAGCAGCCCCAATCTCCCCTCAGTCAATGGCCCCAGAAAACCACCCTGGGTTCAGACCACGATTCAGCCTGCTCACCGTAAGGCCAACATTCCAGAAAACACCAGAGACGCTGCAATCCATAGGGCGTGAAGATAGGAGTTGTTGAGTCTCACAAGACCCAGCCTCAGAGTCCCGATACCTCCATGAAATCTGTAGCATGGTCCCAAGGCAGCACAAAACCAGCAATTGGCTCACAGTCCCAGTAAACTATAGCGTGCATCCCAATATTAGAGTAATCCAAAAGGAAAAAAGTCTTAAATCTTAGTCCTAGACAACTTTACAAACTCGAGAGGTAACAACACGCAATTGCCATCTACTGACCTCTGGGGGATGGGAAGGAATTCCTGCAAGATGTCATGGACTTAGTCACCGAGCCAGTGTTGGAGTCTCCCAGATGGATTATTCTGGGGGATTTCAATGCCTAGGTTGATGACACTCAGTTTGGACAAGACTTCTTTCAACTAATGTGTTTGTTGGGCCTGACACAGGTTGTTACCTCTGCAACCCATATTTATGGCCATTCGTTGGATCGGATCTTCCTGCTGGGAATGGAGGTCTTTGACCTTATAGTGGAGTCGGTTGTGTGGTCACACCACCATACTGTGAGGTTCTCTTTTGAGGCCCCCCCCCCCAACCTTCCCTACAGAGATAGTCCAGTACCACCCTTTAAGGGGTGACAGCCCATGAGGTCTGATGGCAGTGCTGGACCAATTAGGTGCAAGGAGCCGGGGGGAATTGGTGCTGACCTACAACAGAGTTATTACCAAGGCCCTCAACTCTATTGCACCTGTTAGTGTTTGACCCCTCACCTCACACACCAGAGGTCCCCCTAGTTTGTTGGGACTATCATGAAGATGAGGAGTAGGGGTTGAAGGTTGGAGCAGCCCTGGTGGAGGACTGGTCTGGCAGGGACAAACTTATTCATGGTCCATTACAGAGACAATAAGCAATCTCCTGTAAGAAGGCAAAGTTCCTGTCAGAGGAGACTGCTTCGGCAACTAACAGACCAGCTCAGTTCTTGCGCACTGTTGATAGGTTATGCAATCTAGCCTGTCTTCAGTCCGGGAGAGTCTTTTCAAAATAGAGATGTGATGAATTTGCTCTGTTCTTTGCCGATAAGACTGCTACTACCAGACTGGTAGTCCAGTCAGCACCCTCTAATGGGCCTTGCGGTGATGGGCTTGAGGTCACAGGTGGTCTGCCTGTCTCGTCCGACTTCAAATGGTTGGATGTCAAGGATGTTGTGAAGGTCATCCAGGGGTTACAGCCAACCTGCTGTAGTTTGGACCCAGGACCAACACGCCTCCTAGTGGGGTGCGCCGATTCATCAGCCCGGCCTAGCCAGGATAGTTCAGGGCTCCCTAGTGACAGGGGTTTTTCCAGAAGCCCTGAAGGAGGCGGCTGTAAGACCACTCCTGAAAAATCTTCACTGGACCCCGACTGACTGGCAAACTAGAGACCCCTCTCTAACCTGCCCTGTGTGGGTAAGGTTACAGAGAAGGTGGTAGCCACTCAGCTGGAGACCCATTCAACAGCTCACAGCATCCACAACCCTCTCCAGTCTGGGTTCAGGAAAAAGCATAGTATAGAGAGAGTCCTTGTTCGGTGCTTAATGACCTCTAGCAGCGAGAGATTGGGGAAGATATTCCATCTCAATTCTCCTAGATCTCTCAACAGCATTTTACACTGTGAACCATGGGGTGTTGATGGAATGTCTGCGGGTACGTTGTGGACTGGCTGGAACAATCCACAGCTGGTTTAAGTCTTTCTTCACGGGCAAGTCAGAGGGTGGTGTCTGGGATTTTTTCCTAGTCACCTACGCCCCCTGCCATGTGGGGTACCGCAGGGCTTGGTTCTGTCCCCCATGTTGTTCAAAGTGTATATGCTACCGCTGAGAGACATAAGATGGTATGGGCAGAGTTTTCACTGCTTTGCAGATGATACGGAGCTACAGTGCCTTCAGAAAGTATTCACGACCCTTGGATTTTGTCACATTTTGTTGTGTTACTACCAGAATTTTTAATGCATTGAAATGATTTGTTTCCCCCCCTTGATTCGCACAGCATACTCAATCTAAAGGGGCAAAAATATTTTTATTGTGTAACAAAAATGTAAGAAACATTAAAAACTGAAATATCTTGTTTACTTAAGTATTCAACCCCGAGTCAATACTTTGTAGAAGCGCCTTTGGCAGCAATTACAGCTTTGAGTCTTCTTTGGTATGTCTGTATCAGCTTTGCACATCTGGATTTGGGGATTTTCGCCCATTCTTCCTTGCAGATTTGCTCAAACTCTGTCAACTTGGATGGGAAGCGTCTGAACCCCAATCCTTAAGTCTTTCCACAGATTCTCAATGGGATTCAAGTCTGGGCTTTGGCTGGGCGACTCAAGGACATTCACATTCTTGTTCTGAAGCCACTCCAGTGTTGCTTTGGCTGTATGCTTGGGGTCGTTGTCCTGTTGGAATGTAAATCTTCGCCCCAGTCCAAGGTTTATTGCAGACTGATGCAGGTTCTCCTCAAGGATGTGCCTGTATTTGGCTCCATTCATTGTTCCCTCTATCCTGACAAGTGCCCCAGTCCCTGCCGCTGAAAAGGATCCCCATAACATGATGCTGCCACCACCATGCTTCATGGTAGGGATGGTGTTACATGGGTGATTAGCCGTATTTGGTTTGCGCCAGGCATAGCACTTTGCATTCAGGCCAAAGAGTTCAATTTTTGTTTCAGCAGACCAGAGAATCTTTTGCCACATGGTCTCAGTCTGCCACATGCCCTCTTGCAAACTCCAGGCATGCTATTATGTGGCCTTTTCTCAGGAGTGGCTTCCGTCTAGCCACTCTCCCGTACAGGCTACATCTGTGAAGTGCTGCAAAGATTGTTGTCCTCTGGACAGGTTCCCCCTTCTCAGCCATGGAACTCTGTAGTTCTGTCAGGGTGGTCATTGGGTTCTTGGTCACTTCCCTGACCAAGGTCCTTCTTGCCCGGTTGCTCAGTTTGGGAGGACGGCCTGCTCTAGGAAGAGTCTGGGTGGTTCCGTAATCTTTCCATTTCCTAATGATGGAAATGACTGTGCTCCTGGGAACTTTCAACACCCTAGAAATGTTTTCATACCCCTCCCCAGATCTATGCCTCCTCACAATTCTATCACAGAGTTCTACAGACAGCTCCTTGGTCTTCGTGGTAGACTTTCTGCTCTGACATGCACTGTCAACAGTGGGACCTTAGACAGGTGTATTTCCTCTGAAATCATGTCAACTATTTGAATTGACCACAGGTGGACTCCATTCAAGCTTGAGTGATCTTAAAAGGAAATTGGATGCACCTGAGCTCAATTTGGAGTGTCACAGCAAAGGTGGTTAATACTTAACTCACGACATTTCAGGTTTTTATTTTAAATTACATGTACAAAAAATTCCAGAAGTTTCATTCCACTTTAACATTAGAGTAATTTGTGTAGATACGTGACAAAAAAATCATAAATTTATTTTAATTTGAGTTTGCAACATCACAAAATGTGAAAATCCAAGTGGGGGTGAATACTTTCTGAAGGCACTGTATACCAGTCTTTTGCGGCCAAGCAGCATGATCCAGTCTCGGTCTTTAACAGCTGCCTTGCCGAGATTCAACGCTGGAGGAGACAAACTGGTTAAGATTTAACTCAGACAAGACTGAAGTACTGGTGCTGGGACCTGGTCGCCGGAAGGGGGGGGCAGTCTGAGCTACGGCTTGGCATTCCCAGTTGCTCATCTCTGATCGGGTGAGGAATCTTGGACTTGTTTTGGACTGCAGATTGACACTCAAGTGGCAGGTGTCAGCCATGGTCTGGACCGCTTTACCAACTGAGGAACATTGCTAGGATTAAGCACCAGATTCCTCGGGAATCTGCCAGCACTGGTACATGGCTTTTTGACTTCTCACCTTGATTACTGCAATGCCCTATCCCTACACTGCTGGGGATAAATCTTCACCGCCTGTAGCTAGTGCAGAATGCAGCAGCCAGGTTGACGGGCCTACCTAGGTCCTGTCATTGCACCTGTGCTCCACTATCTGCACTGGCTGCCAGTTACATGGCAGATCTTCAAAGTCGGTCTGCTAACTTTTAAGGCCCTACATGGGCAGGGACCTGGCTATCTGCAAGACCTACGTCCTTACTGTCCCTCCTGCCCTCTCCACGGACAAGGAATTGACAGAGATTCCCAGGGTCTTGCTAGAGATATCTGGAGCACGCACTTATGCATATGCAGCCCCGAACCTGTGGAATTCTCTACCTCATTTTATCTGAGGGAGTCTGACTGCAGACCAATTAAAGTGAGAGCTGAAAACTCACTTAGACAAGATTTCCCAGACTGGGATTAATGGTTTGTATGGGGATTTCATATGATGCATATGTATTGTTTTTAAATGTTTTATATTTGATGTACAGTGCTTTGGATCACAGTGAGAATTCCACTTCATAAAGTTGATTGATGATGATGATGGAGTATGGTCTCCATGAGCGTGCATGCTATCGAAGTCAGGCTGACTGGTGCATAGTTACCCTTGTTATCCTTGGGTCCACCCCACACAGTTCTCCACTCCAGCAGCACCACTCCTGACTCCAGAGATCTATTGGAGAACTGCCAGTGGCCCTGCCAGATCCTCCACCAACTCCTTCAGCACCCTGGGATGCATTTCATTTGGTCCTGGGGATTGTCCACCCTCAGACCCATCAGCCTCTACCCCACTCGTTCCATCCTGATTAACCATATGCAGGGCCCAGGGGCCCCCCCCCCCCAAACACATGGCACTGGTCCATCCTTTTACCATGTAAAGACAGCAGCAGTATTCATTTAATACCTCTGTTCTGTTCCAGTCTTTACCTACCCAACCATCCCCCTTCAGTAGTCTAACAATGCCTTGCTTTTTGTCCCCTTTGCTTATGTAGTGAAAGACCCACCACCCCAATTCTTTATCCCCTAGGCTATTTGGATCAATACATATATAACAGTGGATAGGCAACCATGCACAACCAGTGTGTTGTGCCAGAGGGGTTCTGATGACAGACTCTACTTGGCGAGAGCTAGAGGTCTGATATCATCAGAACCCAGAGGCGGCACAATATGCTGACTGGGCATGAGGTTGCCCATCTACATTTTTTTTTTTTTTTTTTTTATATAAAGTGTAGGAGTAGGTTAGACATTTTTATTTTAAAACATTTACTTTCCCATGCTTCGTTTGGTTCCTCGTTTGGGGGAGTGGGGTTTGCTAGGCTCACTTATGGTTGTTAGGTGCCAGATGTCAGTTTGGTATAGTGCATCCACCTATTGGTTATTTGTGTGTGTGGGAGGGAGGGCTTTTGAAAAAAAAAAAAAAAAAGTGGCAATTTTCTCGTTAAGCGAGAAGGTTTAAGGCGTTTGCTTTAGAAACACAGAACATAGAATTGGACGACAGATAAGTACCGCTTGGCCCACCTAGTCTGCCCATTTTCCTACCCAACAGATAAGCAGCAGATCCTAGTTAACCAACAGCTTACTTCCTCCTACTCCCCACTAGGACTGCCTTCTGTCTATCCCATGCATTCTTGAATTCCCCCACTGTTCTTGACTCCAAGACCTCCTCAGGGAGGCCTGTTCCATGCATCCACAACCCTCTGTGAAAAAATACTTCCTCACATTACCTCCGAGCCTTCCCCCCTCCATCTTCAAATTGTGCCCCCTTGTTCTTGCACATCTTTCTGAAAGATGCTACCCTCACCCTCTTGGACTTTGTTGATTCCCTTGAGGTACCTGAAAGTTTCTATCATGTCCCCTCTCTCCCTTCTTTCCTCAATGGTATACATATTAAGCTCATTTAGTCTTTCTTCGTAAGTCTTCTGGTGCAGACCCTGCACCATTTTGGTTGCCCTCCTCTGGACAGCTTCCACTCTGTTTATGTCTTTGCGGAGATGGGGTCTCCAGAATTGCACACAGTCCTCCAGATATGGTCTCACCAACTGTCTGTACAGAGGGATAACAACTTCCTGTTTTCTACTATTGATGCCTCTCCTTATGCATCCCAGTATCCCCCAGCCTTCCTTACGGCCTTCTCACATTGCTTGCCCACCTTTAGGTCATCTGATATAATTACCCCCCGGGTCCCTTTCCATTTTTACTGCTGTCAGTATCTCACCCCCCATTGTGTACGCTTCCTCTGGGTTTTTGTTTCCCATGTGCATTACCTTGCACCTCTTTGCATTGAATCTGAGCTGCCATACATTTGACCATTCCTCCAACCTTGCCAAGTCCCTTCTCATCCTTTCCATTCCATCTTGTGTATCAACCCTGTTGCAGATCTTTGTGTCATCTGCAAAGAGACATAATTTTCCTTCCAATTCCTCTATAATGTCACTTATAAAAAAAGACATTAAAAAAGGACCGGTCCCAGTACCAAACCCTGCGGTACCCCACTAGTAACCCTCCTTTCTTCACTGTGTACTCCATTTACTACTATCCTTTGAGTCCTGTTGTCTAGCCAATTTTTTATCCAGGCTACCACTTTGGGACCCACTCCAAGGCTGGCTAACTTGTGTATTAATTTTTTTTGTGTGGGACTATCAAATGACTTACTAAAATCTAGGTAGACCATGTCCACAGCCCCTCCCTGGTCTACTACTTTGGTCACCCAGTCAAAGAAATCTTAGATTCGTCTGACACGACCTTCCCATCGTGAATCCATGCTGCCTTGGGTCCTGTGCCCCACTGGCCTCTAGGTACTCAATTCTTTCCTTCAGAAGTGATTCCATCATTTTCCCTACCACTGAGGTCAAACTAACTGGTCTGTAGTTTCCTGCCTCTGTCCTGCTCCCACTTTTGTGAAGAGGAAACATCTGCCCTCCTCCAGTCCTCGGGTACCACCCCAACCTCCCATGATTTGTTAAAGAGAGTAGTCAGCAGTGTCACTAGTTCTACCCTTAGTTCTTTTAGAATTCTTGGGTGAATCCCATCAGGCTCCATTGCTTTGTCCACCTTCAATTTTATTAGTTCTTTCAGAACCCTTTCTTCTGTAAATGGACTGGTATCGACCCCCATCTTCAGAGTGTTTCTTTTGTTTGGTTTAGGTAACTCCCCCTCTTCTTCCTTTGTGAATACTTAACAAATATTTGTTCAGTATCCCTGCTTTTTCACTTTCACCCTCTACCCACATTCCCTCCCCTTTATTAAGGCTCAGTATCCCTCCTTTGGTCTTTCATCGCTCCCTATGTACCTATAAAAGGTCTTATTCCCTTCTTAACAGAACTGGCTATCCCTTCCTCGGTTTGGGCCTTTGCTATTCTGACCGCCTTCCCAGCCTCTTTCTGCTTTAACTGATAAAGTTCTCTGTCCTGCTCCTTCTGTGTTTCCTTATATTTTCTGAAGGCCATCTTTTTCTCCTTAACCCTCCCTGCCAGCTCTTTTGAGAACCATAGCAGTTTTTTCCTTTGTTGTGTTTTATTGATTTGCTTTACACAAAGGCTTGTTGCCTCTGTGAAGGCTGTTTTGATTACTCTCCATTGTTCCTCCACCCTTTCTTCTTGCCTGTTTGCTAGTGCTTTTCTGAGGCGCACTCATTTTCCTAAAGTCAGCCCTCCTGAAGTCCAATACTCTTGTTTTTGTATGGCTTGTTTGTGTGGCTGTGTTTATCGTGAACCACACTGTTTGGTGGTCGCTTGTTCCCAGATGGCTACCCACTTCTAAATCAGATTTTTTCTCAGTCCCCATTTGAGAGTACCAGGTCTAAGACTGCTCCCTCCCGAGTGGGTTCTAATACTAGCTGTCTGAGGCATGCCCCCTGTAGGTCATCAAGAATGACCCTGCTCTTGGATGTGCCTGCAGCAAAGGTGCACCAGTTAACATCTGGCATATTCAGGTCCCCCATCAACAATGTCTCCCCCTTTTCTGCCATTTAAATGGTAAGTTTAAAATATCCGGCCGATCCTGTGTTTTTTTTCTGCTTGGCTAATCCTGCATCTTCCAACGGATCATCTGGTTCCAGCAATCGTGCTGCCGCTGGCTTCAGTGTATCAGATTGTTCCTGGCGTCACTGTACTAATTAGTGCTGTGCAGTTTTGGAGCGTCGGTAGTGATCGCGAGCCCCTAGAGGCTTTCAAAATGTTGTACCACAGTGTGGTAGTATCACATTCCATGAACTTTGAATCTGTGGTACAACATTTTGAAAGGCATAGATATTCATCCACAAATCACTACACACTAATCTGCTAGTCAACAAGCCAAGGTCCTCATTTAGACAGTCTTTGGAATTGCTTTAGCAGTTCCTTTATAGTGTGCAATTGTTTATTTTTTAATTTAGCTTTTTCTGTATTCCCCCACTGACCCAGGACCCTGGCAGACATGCATGTGCATGGAGGTGCACACGAATGCCAGGTACCAGCTTGGCCCCTTCCACCCCCAGGCAATCGCTGCCCCCTCCTGCCTACGCATCCCATTGGACCTCCACCCAATGAGAGTGGAACTACAGAAAGGGGAAATAACCACCCTGGGAAGGGAGCACTGCCTTTCAGCTGCTCAATCCAGCTCCCTCCGCCCCCCCCCCACCCGTGCCAGCTCAGACAACCCAAGGTCATTCCCAAACCTGGGTCACTAGCGTAGTGCAAGGTAAGGCATCCAGTACTTCAGCCCTCTGAGTCATTGGGCCAGCTGGGTAATGTTTTTTCCGAAGTGCTTCACCTTTCTGGAAACTTCATCTGCAGGTTGTTTGCCATCTCCACTGTCCTCTTCCATCCGATGCGATCTCTCCTCTGGGCTGAATGATTCCCCTTGGAGACCGGAATTTTGAGTCCACATCTAGAGATGTCTTGTTTTGGTTTATCTGGCATGTAGTACAAAATGTTCGTCATCAGGGAATGAGACCCTCAACTACACCGGGCGTCTGGTCTCGATTCTGATGCCTGCCTTTTAGTGCCTGCATTAAAGGTGTGCAAGTCCTCGGTTTTTGCTGAATAGCTGAAGCAAAATTATTAAAATAGATACAAGTTCCCCCAGTGTCCTTATTTCCATCTCCAAGCCTTTAACAGTCCCTGCTACTTCGTCTGAAGCTTTTAAAAAATGTTATAAACAGATTGTGGTCATTCCTGTCTGGCTTAGATCCCAGCACTCTGAAGCCACTTCAACTCCAGGGGAAATCCTCTAGGAAAGTCAGATCTGTTGCATTCAGCAGTCAAAATAGTCTGTCCCCACCTCCCCCTGCGACACACTGTATATCCAAGTTCTTCCTCTGGGTTCTACCCTCCAAATCTATACATTTGTTCTCAAGCTGCTTCTGCACATGGAGGTGTAGTAGCAGATCTTCCATGTGGTCTGCACATTCAGTTAACTCCATAGTCACACTGAGGAGATCCACAGTTTCTGTTTTGAGACAATCTACATCTGATCGTGGTGGTGACCCATTCTTCACTGTGATCTGGGTCGTGCTACGGGGAAGGAGATCACACTGTCCGAGGCTGGATGGTGCAGTTATGCCAGTGCCACTTTGACTGCAAGTCTGCTGCCTTCCAGTAAGCTCATCTTTCTTTTTTGCATCCCCCCTCCCCAATCCTTACTAGTCTCTGCCTCTGATGCACTAAATTTCAAGCAGGACCATAAATCTGTTAGCAAAGCTATCCGAGCAAGCAAGAGTAGAGCCAGTGCCTCATGCAGCCATCTTTCTTGGTAATGTCACTGGAAGTGATAACATCACAACCTATACCAGTATCAATTATTGTGATGTCACAGGTACAGGATTATGGTTTCTGGGCAAGAGAAGCAATAGAAACATATTAAGTCAAAGGCAACAACTCATTCAAATGTTTGTAATCAAGACTGGCATTCTTCAGAACTGTTTTAACCCCTTTCTATTTTTGTGTTCAGAAACCTGCATCATCTTGCTTTAGCCTGGTGTAGATTCCATGGCATTTCAGATAACAGGTTTTCATCTTTACCCAGGTTAGGGCGTGGTCAGAAAACAAAAACAAAAAACTAAAAAGGAAATTTACAAAGTGATCATCTGGCAAATCTGAGTAGCTGTGGGCTCCATTCAGAGATACTAGTCTCACCAATTCTGGCATAGAAAGTGCTAAGCTGGAGACTGCATTATCAATAAGGTTAGCAGTTCCATAAATGACGGTTTAACGTCCTTCCAGTGTTGTAGTGCAACTTTCTAAGCATTTATTATGATAAGCTTGTCCAAATCCACTGGATAAGATACTTATTCCTTCAAAATGGTGAAGTAGTATAATGCCTGGATCAAATAGAATAGCCACCCATAAAACTTGTTGCAATAGGCAGAGGACCCTCTGCCAGCAAGTCTAATTCTGAAGAAACAAGCATGCATTAGATTCCCCTTTGTTTTACACACCTGTGATTTCAGAAATATTGTTAAATTTAATTTCCTGGGAGTGTAATATGTCCTGTAAAAAACATTACTGTATTTGCCTCAGTTTAGTATTCTGCAAGACTAATGTGTGAGGATTTGACATCAATCCAATGATTTGTGGAAACTTATTTTGACAAATCCCTTTCCCATTTGTTTAAGGGTTCCAGGCTTTCCTTGGATTCCATTAATAAAGAAACAAACAACAACAACAACAACAACAACAACAACAACAACAACAACAACAACAACAACAACAACAACAACAACAACAACAACAACAACAACAACAACAACAACAACAACAACAACAACAACAACTTCCCCTATTAATTTTACTCCAGATACACAGGCTACAAAAAAACTGCTGCACTGGAGAGGCTGCTGGGAGTTCCAATTCACCTGTACATTTTTTAAGATTTCACATGTAAATACATAAGAAACGCTCCTGGCTGTAACCTAACTTTGAATGCCAACTCCTCAAAAGGTTAAAAACCTAGATGGTGAAGAGGAAAACAAATCTTTAAGAAATATAAAGTCATCCTGGATCCACTTTCTGGGAAGATGGGCAAGAGGAAGATGCTTATTGAAATACAGTGACGAAAGCTGTGTAATCTTGGTCTTAAACCCCAACAGGCCTTTTGCCATGCTTCAGCTGTGGCCTGGGAACCATCAGCAATGGATTATCCGGATTCAGATCCAACACCGCTTTTATTTCCTTCCCAGGTAATCTGTGGGCTTGCATTCTTAACCAAACTGGGGTGTTTTCTGTAGTTTTAAACCAAAATACCACCATTTCTAACTGAGCAGCAAGGTAATATAAAATTAGATTTGGTAAACCCAAGCCACCTTCAGTTGGCAAATAAAAGTTTCTAATTTCAGCCTGGAGTTCTTATTAGCCCATACACATTTTCTAATACATTTTTCTAACTTTCTAAAAGCTCCCTTGCCCCTCTGTTTGTAATGCTTGAAACAGAAACAGCCGCGGTAAGATGTTAATTTTTACTACATTACATCTTCCCATAATGGAGACTGGAAATAATGCCCATCTATCCAAATAGATGTATATATGTTGTAACAAAGGTACGTAGTAAATTTCTGATAATGTATTAATTTTTTTATGTAAGGAAGTGCCCAGGAATTTAATACTCTCCATGCATGTTCCTATTAGATTTTCATTTGTTTGAGCCATTTTTGCATTCAACAAGACTTCAGACTTCTGTACATTAACCCTAAAACCGGAAATCTTACTGAAAGTATCCAGTAGTTCTTGTATAATAATTTGGGTGGATTTTTTGATATCTTGTACATATAATATGACAGTCAGCAAAGCAATATCACATGCCAATTTTTATCTATTTTCTATGCCCATCTCCTGTTCTAAATTCTTAATTGATGTGGCCAATGGTTCAATAAAAACTGAAAAAAGAGGGAATAAGGGACACCCCTGTCTTGTACCCTTTAACTGTGTCGATTTAGAAGAGCCTGGTTTTTACTTTAGTACTAGATATATTATAGTCGATCCAAGACAGAAACTGCCCTCTAACCTCAAATTTCTTCATGGTTTTCTTCAAAAATTTCCTAATATCAAATGCTTTTTCTGCATCCGGTGTGAACAGAGCTGCGCCTTCCCCTGTAGCCTGCTCTATTATATTAATTGTGCATCAAATGTTTGAGAGCCTTCTTCCCTTGACAAAATTATACACAAAGATCTGACAGCATTTATGTAAGAGTGTTTGCTAATATACATTACATAGAGTACATAGAGGAAGTTGGGAATTTAAACTAGGAGAGGAGGTGGCAGTTGGGGGAAAGATATGCAGAGACCACAGGTTGGGAAACCATATGAGCTTACCCCCATAACAGTGACAAAGGACAAATGGCAAGTACTGTTGGTGATGCTAGGAAAGGAGGGCAGGATTTGGGGGGAGGGGTGGAAGGTGGTTACCCTTAATGCTAGGAGCCTTGGGAGGAAAACTGCAGAGTTACAGGTTCTCATGGCAGAGGGAAAGGTTGACATTGCAGCCATCACGGAAACATGGGCCACCCAATACAATGACTGGGACCTGTCTGTACCAGGGTACAGGTTATTTCAGAGGGACAGGGTGATTGGGAAAGGAGGGGTGGCATATATGTGAAGGAAGGACTGAATGTGTAAGGAGGAAGGGAGGAGGAGTAATGGAGTCATTTTGGATGCAATCCAGGATTCCAAGAATAGGATTCTTAGGATGGAGTGGTGTACAGGCCACCATCTCAGACGGAGGAGTTAGACAGGGAACTAGTGGGACAGATCAGGAGGACCTAAGTAGAAGGATAGTGTGGTGATTGTGGGGGACTCTCAACATGCCAGGAGTGGACTGGAGCACCCCAACAACCAGGAACAGAAAGGAGCAGGTACTGCTGGATGCCTTCCAGGACAGCTTCCTGCTGCAAATGGTCAGTGAACCAACCAGGTTAGGGAATACCGCTGACCTTGTGCTGGCAAATGGGGACTTTGTGAGAGAACTTACAGTGGAGGAAAAGCTGTCAGGGAGTGACCACCACTCAGTATGGCTCATACTGGATATGGGCAAGGAAGGAGTGGAATCTGGCACAAGAGTGCTGGACTTCAGGAGGGCCGACTTTGGGAGGATAGGGGGAGTGGCAAAAGGGTACCTGGTCAGAATTCAATCTAGTATGAACACTAACCAGAGGTGGGAGCTCATGAAGCTGGGGATAGTGGAGGCAACCAAAACCTGCTGCAAAGCCCAGAGCAAGAAGGCTAGAGCTAAGAAACCGATCTGGTTGAGCAAGGAGGTCATAGAAAAGGTAAGGAGAAAACAGCTGCCTTTAGGAAGTATAAGAAAACAGGGGGGAGAGAGAGAGGACAGGAGGACTACTTGACAGAATCAAGGAGGTGACAAGAGCAGTAAGGGAGCCAAAGCATCTACGGAACTCAGGCTGGCACAAGGCATTTAGAAGGGGAGAAGGACTTTGAAGTACATCAGGAGAAAAGGAGCTGTAAGGACCACATAGTAAGGATAAGGAAGGAGGGGGGTTGGGTGGAAGCAGGGTGCGATAAGGCAGAAGCACTAAATGAGTACTTCTGTTCAGTATTTACTAAAGAGAAGAGGGGGTGACACCCAAGGTGGGAGAAGTGGCAGAAGCAGGGTGGGAAGTGGTGACAGATGGGAAAATCATGGAAAGCAGAGTTCAAGAGGGTTTGAAGGCACTGAGGGTGGACAAGGCGCCAGGCCCAGATGGCATCCACCCCAGGGTACTGAAGGAGCTGGCAGAGGTCCTTTGGCAGACCTATTTAATGCCTCACTACATTCGGGGTGTATACCTCAGGACTGGAGGATGGCTCATGTGGTGCCCCTCCACAAGAGTGGCCCCAAGGATGAACCGGGAAACTACAGACCAGTGAGCCTCACATCCATCATGGGTAAGCTAATGGAGACTATCCTGAAGGAGAGGCTGGTGGCCCTCCTAGAGGCCAAAGGACTGCAGGACAGCAGACAGCATGGCTTCATATGTTGCAGATCCTGCCAAACCAACCTGGTCGAGTTTTACGACTGGGCAACTGGACAGGGGCCATGCAGTGGATGTCCTGTATCTGGACTTCAGTAAGGCATTCGACTCAGTGCCACATGGAAGGCTGGGAAGGAAGTTAGTAGGCACAGGGGCAGGTGCAAAGCTGGTGAGATGGGTAGGAAACTGGCTGCAGGGAAGGCAACGAGGGTGGTGGTGGTGGGAGCCTCACACCCAAGGGCAGTGACGATCGGTGTTCCACAGGGCTCGGTGTTTGGACCAGTGTTTGGGATATTCATTGCAGACATATCATGGGACATCAAGAGCAAGATCAGTCTGTTTGCTGATGATACCAAGGTAGGTGCGGTGGTGGATGACCTAGGGGGATGGCAGGGGTTGCAGGATGATCTGACAAAGCTTGAAACCTGGTCAGACACCTGGCAACTGGGTTTAATGCCAAAAAGTGCAAGGTGCTGCATTTTGGGATGAAGAACCCAAGGAGGAGTTACCAGCTAGGGGGAGTGCAGCTAGCTCAGATGGAGGAGGCGAAGGATCTGGGTGTGCTCATTACGTAAGGAATAAGACATTCCGAGGTGTGGTTTATGGCTTGATAAGAGCACGCCCCAGGTGCGTAATGAGGCACGAGGCGCTTGCGCCGAGTGACTTTAGCACCTGGGAAGTGCTCTTATCAAGCCATAAACCACACCTCGGAGTGTCTTATTCCACTTATAAAATGGGCTTTTAAGTAATTATTGCAAGAAAAAATGTGTAAAAAGAAAATATAAATATATATATGGATTTAATAGAGGAAAGATTGAAAAAATAGACCCATTTAAATGAGGTGTTTATTGGCAGCACAGGAATTCCTACCTATTACTGAGGTACAAAGTAGAAAAATAGCACAGACTGTATGTAAAGTCTCCTTCCTCCACAAGGCATAAATGTTTAACGTTTTTCATTTGTTTTTCAACATTAATGATTTTGTGTCTAAGGAGTGGGATTGCCTACCCACTCAGTTTCAGTTACAGGAGTGGGCACTATACTTTCCGATGTTTTGGTGATGCTTCTTTGTCACACACACACACACACACACACACACACACACACACACACACACACACACACACTGACATCGCCACACACACACGCACACACGCGCACACACACACTAAGAAATCATTTACATTTTAGTTTAAAGGTCTGCATTTTTATGTTTGAGGATCAAAGACTGCAGGGTGGGGAACAAGACAGCGACGAGAAACAAAGCCGTCTGCACCAAGCACTTCCGGTTTAGCGGTCGTGGTGTCAGTAAGATATTTCACGTGTTTGTGCTTTTATTATTAGAACCCCTCACACAATCATTTTGGTTTCTGCTGTGTTTGGTGGCTAGAACTCACAGCAGACATTTGACTGAGGCCCACCATCCAGTTTCAGTGAGAGAAAGCATGTCACTTACGAGCCGCCATAGACTGTCGCTTCCGGGTTCACGCTTTTCAAAACACAACTGACACGGAACAGAAAGTAACTCATTTTTAGCTGTCTAATCATGATGGTAGTGGGGTCCAGTGTTACAGATGAAAGTATGGGCTGTATGAAGCAGCAGACAGAATGGGGGAGAATCGGGTCTAGAGATGGTAGAGACCTTCGGAGTGTACTCAGGAGGTTTTAGCAGTAGAACAGACAACTTGAGCTGCTACAAAGACTGGCAGTAGGTAAATAAAGCGTTCAAAACCTTAAACACTGTAGTTTTTGCTAGTGCAGGATCGTTCTGCTTTCTGTGTCACCAGCGTCTTGCTGCAGTGTCAGCGCAGGTGTGGTTCTATGGGATGCTGCTAGCTGAGGTGTGACAGTGGGAGAGCGGGCACGCATTAATTTTTGTGTGTGCATCGTTTTGGTTGACACAAGTAGTGCCAGTTGTAAAGATATGTCCTGATAAGGACACGGCTGAAGGAGACAGTCAGCCAATCACAGTTTAGAAAATTCTTTGCCCATTTTATAAAGGGTCAATGAACAACTCGGCACAATGTAGGAAGGCAGCTGCAAAGGCCAACAAAATGCTGGGTTGTATTGCAAGGGGTATATCCTCGAGGAGGGAGGAGGTGATTCTGCCACTGTATAGGTCATTAGTTAGACCACACTTGGAGTACTGTGTGCAGTACTGGCGTCCGTATCTGAAGAGGGACATTAAGTTACTGGAGGGGGTGCAGCGCAGCGCGACAAAGATGATCAAGGGGCTGGGGGACTTATCTTACGAGAGGACGCTGAAGGAGTTGAACATGTACTCACTGGAGGAGAGGAGAGACAGGGGTGACATGATGACTGAAACCTTTAAATACATGAAAGGAATAAACAAGACGGGTACAGAGGGGCTGTTCAAAGTAAGGGAGGAGAGGGCCACCAGGGGCCGTGATATGAGACTGGAGCGAGGAAGGTTCAGGAGGGAGATGAGACTTTTTTTTTTTTTTTTTAATAAACACAGAGAGTGGTGGCTGGGTGGAATGCGCTACCTGCTGAAGTGGTATGCAGTAGAACAGTGGACTGCTTCAAATGAGGATGGGACAGGACAAGGGGGAGGGTTAATGAAGGGGGAGGGTGGAAGGGAGGGGCAGCTGCAGAATAAGGGGTGCTAGCTGCACATTCAAGGAGACTTGATAGACCTCTAGGCCTTTATCTGCTGGCAAATTTCATATGTTTGTATTTTTGTACAATTTTATAATCAGAAATTAATAATCAGAGGCCTATAAGAACCATATTTTTCAGGATCATCATCTTTTTTGAGCAGCAAAGCTATTATTGCCTCGTTAAAGGAGTTAGAGAGGGTACGGCTCTGCCCAAACTGGGAGAAGACTGCACACAAGATTGGGGCCAGTTCAGCTACATATATTTTACAGCATTCATTTACAAAACCATTAGGTAAATCCAATAGTTGCCCCAATCTCCTCTACTAATATAGGTTCATTCAGGATATTGACGTCTTCATCTATTAGTGCCGGGAATTATAAGGCTTCTAAAAATAAATCTTATAGTTTCCTCTGGAACTTCCTCTTCTGGGGTACACAGCTTTTATTAAAACTCCTGGAATACAAGATTTATTTTATTTGGCACCGACTAAAGAGCCAGACTTCTCTAATACTACGGATGCCATTTTGCTCTTGTTCTCACTTAATTGGCACGCTAAGAGTTTATCTGGCTCAACAAATAATATTTTGATTTAACCCTAGCAATAGTGTGTGCTACCTTATCACTCTCGATTTTACTGTACAACTCCCGTAACCCAAGGACCTCTTTCAGATCTTAGTCTAAACTGGACCTTGTACGTTTCAACTGTGCTGCATTTAGTTCATTTTCCAGCTCTTGTAACCTGGCTGTAGCTGTTTTGACTAATCAAACATCCTCTTAAATAGGCTTTTAATGAGTCCCATATGATATTTAAAGATACATCCTTTCAGGTATTCAAGTCCCAGAAGAAGTTAATTTACTCCTGCCAATTCTGCTTTAAATAGATCTTTCAATAAGTATGGGTCTAACTTCCATACAGTTTATATATTTTATTAAACACCAGCCTTATAACCAAAGGGGCATGATCTGATATTTATGGGGCCATACTTTATACTCGAGACTGAATGTAACAGATTTTGATATAAATCATGTAGTCAATTCTTTAAGCATTAAAAGGACCTAGAGTAAAAACAAAACAAATTAATCAGCTCAGGATGCATTTCTCAAAAGGCATCTACTAGAGCCAATTATTCCATAAAACCTTTAACCAGCACTAGCCTCTCCTGCCAGGGCAAGATTAATATCCCCCCTATTATCATAGAGGATGAATAATTTGCAACTTCTGAAAAATTCTGCATAAAAAAAAATTCAACGTCTTCCTCATTTTGGGCATATATACTCGATAAAGTAATGTCTGTTCCATCTTTACAAAGCTGGGCTATGGCATATCTGCCACTGCCATCTATGTATGATTAGATAAGTTTCAGCTGCAAACCTTTCCACAGGATGGCCACTCCTGTGGCTGAATTTGTGTAAGGAGCACAAACTCCTGAGCCCCTAAATAAATGTCAAAATCTCCATTATCAAAGTGAGTCTGCTGAAGGAGCAGACATCTACACTGTTTTCCTGTGTTCATTAATAATTTTGCGCCTTTTATTTTTGCTATGGGCTCCATTCACATTCCAGGTCATATAGTGTAGATCCCACATGCCTCAAAATTTAAGGGTTTTAAACTGTATTGATTTTCATGTCCTGCAAATGCCAACTGTAATGCAGGCAACTAGAAAGTGACTTGAACTGAAGAGCATCACCCTTCGTACTTACATCACTGCTGCATTAATCTTATGCTAAATTTTCTACAAGCAGTATATTACAGAGTAACTGTTTACACAACGCGTTTTTCTTGCGCATAAAACATTTTGGATAAATCTGAGGCAGCTTTCTTTCCTTTCTTGAATATTCATTCACTGGGCCAGTTCTCTTGGCGAAGGAGATTCAGAGTTCATTCCTAGTTGTAAGGGCATGTCGTATGTCAAACCATTGCAGAATTTAGGTCTATGGTGCCTGAATTTACGACTTTGGCGGGGGGAGAGAAGACATGCTGCTTTAAGATTTTGGAAGACCTGCTATTAATGACTGAACTAGGCCTAGTGTACAAGGACCTTAAATATGATTTCAGAGGTCACAGTGACAACTGACTAACTCCTTAAAAATGGAACTTAGAAAATTTGCATTTTCTTATTGCCCTTGGGACAAATGTAATCAGTTGCCAGGGCATTTGGTAACGGTAACCAGTTTATCTTTAAGCTAAATTGGATATTTTCATCCAGGAACGTAACCTTGGTTACAACCACCGAGTAGTTGGGGGGGGGGGGGTCAATATTTATGGGTCAAGGCCTTCTGCTGTCCCATAAGTGAAGTATTAAACCTGTTCAACCGGGCCAGTATGACAACTTTGTTACAGATTTTATATAAAATTTCTGTGGCCTGAATTTTAGAAGTTCACCTATTTAGTTACTGGTCTTGTTATTTAGATCATCCTGAGGGGGACTTGGTTTTTAGTTTCATTCTTCAAATTGGGATTATGTTATTTTGGAAAGATATCATCACTGTGTTCTTATCTTCAACAAAACAGAAGACTATCGTTAAATGCAGACTACATATAGAGGATGTAATGGAACTGGAATGTGCCCCCCAAGGAAGTGCCAGGACAGCAAATATCAGGGCATATAGCTGCACTCTGGAGTGCTCATGAAAGGCCATCGGTAGGATTCTCAATAATGACATCACTAAGGTTTCACAACTGTTCTGCATTTAGCACATTTTTCTTCCTGTGTGGAGACTGGACAAGGGGACTGTGTAAAATCTGAACTGGTCTTCCACCATTTATGGGACAGGGACATAGGCTGCCCCATCCTACAAGAAACAAATTTCACGAAGCCTTCTTGCTCCTTCAACTGCCTCAAGAACAGTAATCACAGTACAGGACCCACCGACCCAAAGCAAAATTAAACTTCTTACCCTAAAGTGCTGATGAATCCATTGACAGATCCCTCGGCATAGAGGGAGACTATATCCCCAATGTGAAGAAAACTAGACATCTTGTCAGACATTTCTCATTTGGCTTCCCTGTAAAGGGAAAAATACAAGTGTGAGTATCTGAAGTACTGAGGGGGTGATTGTACAATTTTACATTAAATATTTCTGTAATGACATTTCTGAATTTGTACCACACTTCACATATCCTTGATTTCCTCATCACAATTTCCATTTATGTGCTTGACAGAGTTGAAAATACCATTTTTTTTTTTTTTTTTTTTTTTAATTGGCTTTATTGAGAGAATGCGGCATTACAAGTTGTGACATCACTTCTGGTAACTATACAATGTAAGTGGCATACGCAAACATGAAACTCAATGAAGTGATAGAGTAAACAAGTGTGCTACTGTCCATGTTCATATATTAAGTCCAAATAAAATTTATAACTTTGCTTTTGGTGTTCCATCTGTTCCGAATGACTTCTCAGCTTTAAAAAAAAAAAAAGGGGGGGCTAATTTACCCAGGAAAGAGTAAATGGTCAAAGACTGTACCAACAGTGGCCCAAACCACATTGAGACTGCCATTACAGCCTAGAATTTGTGAAGTACCCATTAATATGCAGGATCTTGGCGAATCCTATCAGATTCTGCAGAAGCATGTCTGCTACGGCAGCACCCATGCTTTAAACATCTGTATCCCCCTGAGGATTTGCTAAATCCACTGTAAGACTTTTTCTGGTGCTACTTCTGGCCTTTGCCAGGATTTGCAGCATGTGTTAGGTCCGGGGGTTTGAAATTTCACATCAGAACCTGGAACAGAGGGTGGCTTGTGAAGACGGCCTGCCGGTGCAGTGGTTCGTTTTCTACTTACGACAGACGACCCAGGTTTGGAAACAGCCAGGTGGAGAAGTGTCTTGGGGACTACTCTCCTTCTCCTGGGGAGGAGTGGGCAGAGTGCCCGGCGCTTCATGGACCCCTGGCAGAGGCTGAAGTACCACTGTCACCAGCACCATATCCTTGAAGGGGGGGCATGGGGCAGACACATCACACATCCATGCCCCCCGGCCAATACTCGAAAAAAATAGGTCCGCTGAAATGACAGTGCCGGTCCTGCATCACAGAGCTGATCCTCTCTTCGCCTGGATTTGCTCTATAACTGCTGGGAAGCTAAGCATGCACCCGGGGTAATTCAGTATAAGTTTCCCAGTACTGTTAGAGTCCGCCAGCTGTGCCCCATGGGGTAATCTGGGGGTGCAGGAGGATGAGGGTGCTCCATAGTGGTGGCAGCAGGGTTGGGCAACTGATAGAGGGAAGTCAGTCAGACCCAAAAGAGGGTGGCTTGTGGTAGAGTTAAGACTGGTAGTATGGAGAGGAGCTGCTGTGTCTCCATTTCACACCATCTAGTGTTCCTCTTTATCCACATGACTACAATGGGTGCCAACTGTGCAACAATTTAATACAGTCAGAGGTCTGGCATTGCCAGACCTCCATTTTCCCTGGGGAGGGTTTGCATTCTCTTGCCCACCAACATGTGCCTGCCTCCAACCCACACAAAGGACATCAGGAGTTTATGCACTTCCCCACTAGGATTCAGGAATGCCAATAGGCAAGGCCCAAAAGAAAGCAGGGGAGAATGTTAATGTTCAATGTGGTAATTCTGCCCTCCACAGAGAGGGGCAAAACCACCTAAGTTGCATCTGCTCCGATTTCCCCCATAAGTTTTTCATAATTAAGCCACAAAGAGGATACGCTTGAGTGATATCTTCACACCTAAATCTAATTGTGCTACTGGATGCCCATTCTAAGGGGAACCAGACTAGGAATTTTTTGCAAGGGTCCCTATACTGACTGCCTCAGATCTTCTGAACTGATCTTGTACCCCCAGATTTTCCTCTACACGTGTGGGTTACTTTAACAGAACTGGGATTGAAGTTACCAGGGAGTCATCTGCATAAAGAGATATCCTGGGACTCCAGTCTCCTGCACGTATGCACTTAATTTGTGTTCTTAAGGACTGCTATCACCAGAGGCTCTATGCACACTGACAAGAGCAGAAGGGAAAGAGGGGGCAGCCCTATCATGTCCCTGGTCAGATGGAACCACTCTACCAAGACCCCACTTACCTTTAACATGGCTTGAATGGATGTTTAGAGTCCTTAAAATTTCAGTTCCAGGTTTATCTCCTCCAATGTCCTGTGTAGAAACCACCAGTTCACCTGGTCAAAAGCCTTCTCCATATCCATGAATATGGCCAGGGCCGTCTCAGGAAATGGACACTGCCATGATGTTGAGTAGACGTGTTAAGTTATCATGTAATAGCCTGCCATTTATGAAACCTGTTTGGTCCAGGACGACTACAGTCCCCACACAGACCTGTAGCCTACTGGCCAAAATGGAGGTAAGTGTTTTCATCTCCATTAAGGGAGATGGGTTGGTATGAGCCACACCTTATGGGGTCCTTACCCACACCTTGTGGAGAAAGATCTGGGCATACTGCCAAGTTGTGGGCCCCCTGCCTCTCCTGCACTGGTGTGGGAGGAGGTTTTTTTTAATTAGTTTTGCACAATTCATTTAAAACAGATGGTACATTTAATGTATGGTAAAAAACAGACAATAGAGCAAATAAAGTCCAATTACATGGATAGTGTCTCCATAAACAAAGTATAAAAAGAGTTTATATGGCCAAGCCCATGTGACTTCAGTAAGTTCCCAACTTTTGGTACGAGTCCAAAGTTGCCTGTAATGAAAATGGCTCTTTCATAAGCCCAAAAAAAAAAAAAAAACTACTACTATGGCACTGTCCGGTAATTTGGAAGATGCTACAAATAAATCAGCAGGCAAGCATGGCAGAGATGAGACAAGAAAAAAACTCTGGGCAATCCCCCTCCAAGATGGTGTGGGCATATAAACAGACAAAATAGTGACAAAACAGATACACCGACTGAAAAGATGGTGTAAGTGAAGAAACTGGGAGGAAAGAAGGGCATGAAAGAAGAATAGTTAGAGAAAAGGGGAAGAGTTCTTTCAATGCTCTAATGAACTCTGGGGCCAATCCATCCAGGCACAGGGCTTTTCCTAGATTTAAATCCTTCATACTAAATGGGGCGTCTAAGACTTCCATACATACTTGTTGCAACTTTTTAACCTTTACCATAGCAAAAAGGCATCTAGTTCCTCCTGGAAATTGGCCTGTTGGTTTATTTGTTGTAAACATCCAAATCCCTGTGCTATTTTATAGAAAATCGTATATTGGAGGGGGAGGTATCTCCCCCCCCACACACACAAATACGCAGGACCATGCTGCTGATGGCCTCTGCAGAGCTGCCATACTAGGCTTTTCCTGGCTAGATTTCCCACCTCATAGAACCATTGGTCCATGTTAGCCAAGGGAACCTTCAATCTTTTCATCAAGTATTTTGAGCTTCACTCTACACTCCAGCCTTTCACTGCTTTGTCCAATGCTGTTTTATGTTCTGCTTCAAGGTCAAATAGTTTTCCCTCGAGCACCAGTACCCTCTGTCTCACCTTCTTTAAGCAGAAGGCCATGCTGACAGTCTTCCCTGTAACTATGACCTTGCTGACAATCTATGGGCTTAAAACATCCGGGGGGGGAGGGGGAAGAGAGAGAACTGTGGTAGAACAGACATTACTCTACCATCTCTTTATAAATCAATCAGATTTGTTTATGCTCCATGTGGATTTTCTCATCTTGGGTGATACTAACAGCCCATTACCAGTGCAGCATGGTTCAAAATAGTTATGGGGTTGATACTGCAGTAATCTGCTGCATGCAGCCACTTGACAGAAAGAGGTCTAACTGCAAACATGCATTGTGGGGCCTGATCAGCAGGCTCAGTCTCAGACTTTGGGTGGAGGTGTCACACATCCACCAGGCCCAGTTCCTTGTAAACCCTCTTAGCCATGTGGCAGTCAGACTACATGGTTCCAACCTGTTCCCAGATCTATCCAGGTGGGGGGTCTAGGACCATATTAAAATCACACTCAACTATGAACAGCTCCCAAAGATACAAAGTTTTTGGAAACAAAGCATTTCAGGAACTCTTCACTGTTTTAGGGGCAACTAGGTTTATGAGGGTACATGGTATTGTTCATATTTGCCCTTGAGGATGAACACCCCCTCTGGATCCTGGGAACTACCCTGAAATTCAAAGTGAAATCCTCATGCAGTAGGATCACCACACCCATCCTATGTGGGTGCTACTGGAACATGGCATGAAAGACCTTCCACACCCATGAATGCTTCAATTCCCCCCCAGCCTGTGCCAGGTGGGTCCTCCAGTAGAAGGCCACCTCTGTTCCGAGTTTAGGCTCATTTAATACTCGCGTGCGCTTGACTGGGCTGTTCAGATCTCACATTGTAGATTATGAACTTTCTAGCCTCCGTATTATTGCTCTGTCTATATATTATGCCTGCCCCAGTGTAGCCCAGACCCTCGTCAGGATGGAATGTTGCAGCAACAGATTAAAGAGCAGGCTGGGAGCCAAAAGCACAGCTGCTCTTTAATCTGTTGGTGCCTCATTACTGATGTACTCTACCAGCACACAGTTCACAGCAGCCATGTATGTTACCATGCACTGCTCTGTCAAGTCATTCAAAGTCTGGTTTTCACTACCTGTGTAGTTTTAGTTTTGTTTGCTAAATTTGGACGTTTGTAATTTCTCTCCATGTACCTCCTTTTCCTCATCCCTCAGGGGGCATCTGGAAACGTGCCTTGGCTCAATGCGGTTTCCCCAATTACCAAATTTTAAAATAAATAAAAAGCTCCAAGGGATATCCCCAAGAAAGTGTCAGACAAGCACACATAGAACCTCTCCAAGAGGACCATGATTTCAAAAGTTTACTATGGTACCCAGCCAACCTGAGAGTTGTGGTTTGGCTGACAAGGTGAAGTTCCTGCTCAAGAAACCTTGCACTGGTTGTTCACTTTGTGGGCTGCCTTGACACCCACCCCCCCCCCTTCTGCACCACCACAAATACTCGGCAGCACCACAGATGCATCTTTATCCTCCAACGCCAACTGTCTTCCAAGTTCAAATACTCAGTTTTCACCCCTCCCGAAGAATGAACAGTAAGGGAAATCTGCATCCACCCAGACCAATCCCTGTGGGTTTGGTCACTGCCTGTTAATGCCTCCCGCCCTCCCCCACCCCCGATCCAGCTGGGTAATCAGTTAGTGCCTTTGTTCTAAGCTACTGAACAGCTTTAATTGCCTGCTGGGCACTCTTGTCTCAGGTTATCTTAAGCATCTGCACTGGTGCGGCCCAAGTCCCTGGTGACACAGGGTCATTAAGTTTTGCTGTTGGCATATGCATGACCACCTTCCATGGACCCCCAAACGCCATCATTTAGTTCTGCGCAATTCACCAGCTAAAGGTGCCTAGTGATCTGGCTGTTTATATGATCACTGAAGGGCCAACCCGGTGGCGCCGAGGGTTGAGGTGCTAGACGCCACACCGGTAACTCTGGTTCGGGAGTGAGCCTAGGTCGCCGGTGGGGGGGGGGGACTAAGCGTCCGGAAGACAGCTCTCCTTCCTCAGGGGCCAGGGATTCTCTGTCCGGCACAACGGCGACCTCTGGTGGAGACCAGAGTACCGCAACGCCAAGGCCAGAAATAGAGGGTTGCAGAGTTACGGCAAGACATTCTCTGGCATCACTGCATGCTGGACTTAGTCAGGGAGAGAGAGGGAGTAATGAGGGAGGGGGTGGGGACAAAGTAAATACCCAGCCAAGTGGACAGGCGACTGCACCCGTTTCCACCAGGACCACACTACTTCTGGGGGCACTCCTTACCTGGGCAGAGCCCAGCCCAAATTTGCAGATAGGGCTGCCCTATCAACCCAGGGCACTATCTTGGGGGATCAGAGCCAGGGGGATAGCCGGGCTGGTGCCAGGTTTCGGGAGGCCTCTCAGGCACAGTGGTAGAGTCAGGGGGTACTACAGGATGCCAGAGAGTTCCACTGGCTGGAGGGAAAAAAATTCAAAAAAATTATTATCACTGAAACTGCATATCTGAAGCAATGTATGGGGGAGAGGGAGGAACCAGTCTCATTGTCAAGCTGTGAGAGAAGTACACAAATGCTATGTGGGAGTCCAGTCTGGGTGCCTGTCCCAATTCTTCACCTTGGAACCCTCCAAACCTAATGTCCTGCTAATTACACATAGTCCGTGTACAGATTACTGTCCCTCCCACCCTTCTGCATTATGTCTGTAAAGCTTGGCCACTTCAAACCACAGGGTAGGCCAACAGTTGTTGGTGGAAGCTATGCCTATGGACGCTGGATGGCCACAGGAACCACTTGCTCCCACACCAGGACCTCTCCAGGCCAGCCAGCCCCTCCCACTGTAGTTCAAGTTAAAGTAAGCCTCCCTCATTAACATCGTTGTGGCTTGCAGCTGGTGGTCTCCAATCCCCCCCCCCAGTACATTGGTTTGTTTTTTGGGAAATTTACTCAAAATCAGGCCCATTTTAACCTGTGGGTGTCTGATGATGGTACCCTCAGGTGTCCAGCAATCTAGCGGGTCTGTTGCAGCCAGCCAGGCAAATTTGCATCTGCTGTCTGGACCAGAGGGTCACAGCTGCACCACTACCACCCTCTGTCATGTTATCTTCTGTGGGTCTCCTCCCTTATGCAATTTGTCAGAGCTTGGCGACCAATAAGGTTGATCTAGTGCAGGACAGAGGTCAGAACCATAATATGAAATACAAGTCTACGTAGGAGGGGTGGCCCAAAACCTCATGATTTGACTAGTGCAGTTACTAACCTGGAATTCTCCTGGCCCCAGGATGCAGCTCCCCACCCCAAAATGAGGCAACAGTAGGTCCCAAAAAAATATACATCAATTTGAAGCTTTATCACTCCATTAGACAGAGTTAACTGAATAGTCAACTTAAATGACAGACCCATTCGTGTGCTGTTAGTTTGGCCTAGGAACCACATGTTGGCTGTGGAGACACAGAGCTTCGATCTGGTAGTGCCCAGTCAGCGAGTACCAGGGAAATCATTTTATGGTGGTCTGATGTGGCTGTTCCTTGGGATTTGTGGTCTACTTCTCCTCCAGTCTGGTTTACGGAGCTGTGGAAGCTGGGTCTCTGGGGGTTTTGGGTGAAGGCCTTCTTCCCATGGTCCTGGGCCCTCCATGAACTCTGCAGCTGGATATGGAAGCATTTAGAGGTCTGGGGAGCTCCATTTCTTCCAGTGTCGGATTGGCATCTGCCAGTATCTTGAAAAATTGGGGTCAGTCTTGAAGAGATTTTAAAACGAGCAGGTACATAGGAACACTGGGACATTTTTGGTAGCCAAGTCTTTACTGATGGTTCAGGAGGGTACAACTCTTTTGCAGAGTTGATGGATTGTAATCATGGTCAAAGTAGCAGATTTTTTTTTTTTTTTTTTTTTTTTAAATACTCCATGATAATCAAAATCTTGGCTTTTAGTTTTAAATAGTTGAGAAACTTTACTACAGAATGTGATTGGGCTTTGGGGTCTATGGGTTACTTGGCACTCTGTGGGCTCTGATGAGGTTGACTGGCTCTTGGGCAGGAAGGTTGAGCAGCCCCCTGAGAAAGTCCAGGAAATCTTCCATTCTCCCCGAATTAATATCTTCCAGGAGTCCCTAAATCCTGAGATTGTCCCTCCTGGAGATACAGCTGTCTTGTCTGCGAGCCCAAGTTTCCATCTATACAGATTGAAGCAGGGAGTCTTGTTGGTCCAGTTGCTCATAGGGTTTGGCGACACACCCTCAAGATTAGTTACCTGTCATGTCACCTTTCAGTCGTCTGGAGCAGTCCCCCCCCAAAAAAAAAAAAAAAAAAAAGTTTAGTTCTGTGAATTTTTTTGGATGTCTGAATTTATTTTCCCCAATTACTGCTATTGCTGTTGGGCTTGAAACTATGAAGCCAAACTGCTCCAGCTCTGGGCCCTGGTTTCAGCTGTTGCAGATACTGAGTCTTCTCAGCTTGAGCTTTGCCAGCAGGTTGTCTGTTGTTCATGTATTTCAGCAGTGAGATTACTAGGGGAGAGCCAAGATGGTTCATGTTCTCATAGGGCATAAACAGAACCCGAAGTTCCAATATCTTTTTGTTTTGTGTGTTAAATTATTTGTAACTAGTGACTGGGAAGGGAACATAAAGCTTTAACAACTCATTTCCACCCATGTCCTGGGGTGGGTGGGTTACATGGACCTGTTTTATTGGAGGAATGCTGGCTACAAGACCAGGAAAAACTCCCTACTCTTCAGGTTCAAAGATCCCATGGCACTTTAAACGACAGACACTGGATTGGGGATGGGCAGAGAGATACTCCATTTAACATCTCATTTAAAGGACAGTACTTCAGCAGTGAAGGCCCCAAAAAAAAAAAAATAAAAATAAAAAATGAACATACTGCATTGCATTGTCCATTAGGGGATATTCACCCAAGTACCCAATGTTGGGACAGAACCCACAACTTTTTTCTTACGGACTCTGAAGAAAGCAGGCTACCTACTGAGCTACTGACACTCCCACTTTAAGAACTTTTAGCAATATTTATTCTGTAGCAATTCAGACGTTAGTTTTGGGAACTAAAGCCATCTTTGCTGATTTTGATAACCAGACAGGTTTTAGAAGCAATCACACTAAATGGTTAATTTTTATTTATATGCTAGTCAAGAAAAGTGCAACTGTGGGGGAAGGTGTCAACATGCAAGACAATGGCAGTTCTGTAGTTACAACTGTGACAAAAACATCACTGCAGTTCAGAAATGCATACTGCAATGGGGCAGACCACATGGTTCACCAACATCTGCTGATCAAGGTTGCACTGGATTAGAAAAACAGTTCTTTTGGGTAGCAAATTGTGAAGCAAACCCACTTATGTTATCCTGTGTATAGTACAGCACTGGTGTGCTGCACCGATTCAGTGCCATTCTCTGGATCAGAGATTTTCCTTCTCGAAACTCTAGTGACTATGTGGGTGGAAAAGATTCCATGGCACTTACCCAAAGAAAAGTAGGGGACTCCCCCAGTGCCTTGGGCAGTACTGCTACATCAATACAACTGGTCCATGTGATTATAACCATGCAGTATACATCTGGAAACTACAGTAGCTGTCACCTTGCAGTACAACTTTCCTGGTCAAACTTACATAGCTGTCACCTGTAACTTTATTTGGTTACAGTAATGGTATTTTTTTTATTTTATTTATTAACTCTGAAAATGAGCTGTTATTGCTCAAAGGTGTTAAACAAATGTTCCACGTCAAACATGGTGCTAGAAAACAAACAGGGTGAATATTGCTATCATCTGCACACAGATCAACAAAATCTTGGGGAATACCAAGCTGCAGACTCCTAAGGACATCTTACTTAATGATGCACTTTGCAATAACTCCCTCATGATTGCCAATACCTTTAACCTCCTCTTCACCAAGGTCCCCAATACTCCCCCACTGTATCTCATGGCCCCAAGCCTCCTAAGCAGACTACCCATGATGCATCTCTGGCTCTGATGCTCTCTCCCACCATGAGTCATGAGGTTCTTGGGTCCCTAGGGAATCTTCCCTCATGGAGGCTCCGGACTGGATGGTCTTGAACCCAGATTACTGAGACCTGCTGCACATTTTTGTTACACCCATCACTCTGCTTTTTAACCCATTAGCACCTCCACGGTACAGTCAGCATGGAAATCGGCCAGGATTATTCCAGTGCTCAAGAAAGGTGACCCTAAACTATATCACCCCATTGCACTACTGCCTACCCTCAGCAAGTTACTGGAGGAACTTATTCACCGCCAAATCTCTACCCATCTACACAACTTCAATCTTCAGTCCCCTGTACAACATGGCTTCAGGACTGGTCATAGAACCATTACCGCCCTCACCCTATTCAGTGAGGTCAAGTCCAACATGGATAAAGGCCTTCTTACTGGCACTGTGTTTGTTGACCTTACCAAAGCTTTTGATCTGGTCCATCACCCACTGCTGCTAAACAAACTGATCTCTCTTGATGCCAGGGTAACCAAACTCAACCATCGCCTTTTGTAGGGTCCCCTAGCCTCCAGCATCAGTCTCCTGTGGAGTCCCTCAAGGGTCCATCCTGGTACCACTACTCTTCTCAATCTTTGTTAATGATATTCCTAACTGAGCTCCCTACTGCCATTCCATTATGTATGCAGATGATTTAGAGCTCTACGCAGCCTCTAGATCCTTCCCTGACCTTAATGGTCATCTACTGTCTGCATTCCAGCTGATTCAGTCCTGCCTCTCTAACAACCCCCTAATCCTCAACCTAACAAAGACATAGGCTATGCTCTTTGGGTCATCCAGAAAAGTTCAAGCCAAGTCCTCCAATCTCCACGTGCTCTGCCTTGATGGGTCTACAATTCTTGCCACCTACTCCTTCAAATATCTAGGTGTGTTACTTGACCCCATGCTGGATTTCTCCACTCACATAAATGAGGTATGCTGCTCTGTTAACACCAAGATTGGTGCCGCCTACCGCGTGCGTCATGCCCCAACCCCTGCTGCCAGGATCTCTGTGGCAAGAGGTGTCCTACTCCCCAAGCTACTGCATGCCTTCCCTGTCCTTTCCAATGTCAATGATACTAATCTTCAGAAATGGGACACCACTTATAACATTTTCAGATTCGCCCCATCAGCCCCTTGCCTCACTCGTCATCATCTCCTCTACTCCACCCTACACTGCCTGCCTCCTAAGTCCCTTCACTCCTACTCCCTGGGGTGTTTTATAGACTCCTTGACTAGAAAACTCCACCTTGTCTTGGGGTCATGCTTACCCCTGTGGTCCACTCACAGCTTCTAAGATAGTCCAACTCTACTCAGTTCTTGGTCCCACACTGCTCAACAAAAATGGGGCAGCAAGCTTCCTCACTTTGCCCCCAACTTTTGGAACTCCCTTCCTCCTAGCTTAAAGAGCTCTGAATCTCACCCCTCCAAGACTGCTTCCCCCCCCCCAATCTCTGTTTACTAGATACTGTACCTCTAACTGCACCCAACCTCACTCTACCCTCTATTCCTGATCTTTCTGCCTTGAAACACTGGACTTAAATGATCGGATTTTCCGCACTGTGTGTCATTTACCTTTACCTTTCATCCCTGTGAGGATGATTTTCTGTGCATGTATAAATCTGTTTTTTTTCCATCCCTGCATGGATGACTGCCGTTGCATGCATTGTAACCTGCCTATCCATGTGTGGATACTTTGTTGAATGTATGCCTGGATTGTAAGTATCCTACATAGGAGTTGGCCCATATGATTATTTTGTACTCTCCCGGGTCGTGCTTGAAAATAGGCAGGGATTTTTTGCTTAATACACTTAGCCGGTCACCAAAAGCTAATAAATTATACAGAGTAATACACAGATGGTAAAAAACACAAGGGTGAACTTCATTAATTATAATTAGCACAGTAAAAATAGTGGTACAGTTAAATAACTTGAGGTGCAGCAAAAAAGACTAGCTCTGACTGGGGACCAAGTAGAACTAGAAAAAAAAAATTGGAGGAACATGAGTAGACAGTAGGGGAACCAGACAGGAGTAGGCAGGCTAGGGCCATTGTCTAGGGTGGCGGGGGGGGGGAGAGAGATTAGGGAGAAGTGCTAGTTGGTTAGAGGAAGGGACAGGGGTGAGAAGTGCTAGTGTTGAGAGGAGGAAGGAGGTGGTAGAGTAGGTGGGGGCTGAAACATGTGACTAGAAGGCAGTAATAGACTGAAGTGGAGGAAATGCGAAAAGGATGCTCAGATGTGAATTAAGGAAGGTGATACCCCTATGCGAAGCAGTCGCAAGTACTGGAGGTGGTGCGGTGTTCCCAGCGCTATCATTTGAAAGGTCCAAGTTTGGGGGTTTAGTCAACCTCCTCTGAGCCTGAAGAGCTTCGACTCTAGTAATGCAGCAGTAAATGTATTCCCTTCCCACCCCCCAGCCTTAGGTGATGAGAATTATTAGGCCTATTCTGCTGGCATTTTAGTATGTCAGTAACAGAAACCCTAACGGTCTTTTGCGTCTGCTCGTTTGGTCAGCCCCCACCCTGGGAGATGACCTTGCTGCCCCCCTCGCCTTCTCCCCTCCCAGTTCCAGATATTCTCGCTGCATTGGAGTTTGCTTCCAGAACCCTTGCCCTGTACCCGTCCCATCTCTCCACTGTCTCTGCCTCCACCAGCCCCCTAGGCAGTGCATTCTATGGTTCCACCACCCTCTCAGTGAAGTAGCACCTCCTCCTTTCTCCCCTGAATCTTCCCCCCTCCAGCTTCCACCCATACCCTCTAGTGGCCCCCTCCTTCCTTCGAAGCACCCCGACTGCTCCTCCTCCATTTACCCCCTTCATGTACCTGAAGACCTCTATCATGTCCCTCCAGTCCCTTCTCTCTTCCAATGTGTACATATATAGCTATTCGAGCCTCTCCTCACAGGTCCTGTCCCCCAAGCCCCAAATAATTTTGGTTGCCCTCCTCTGGACCCTCTCCAGGAGTTTAATGTCCCTCCAAGTGTGGCCTCCAAAACTGCACGCAGTACTCTAGGTGCGGCCTCAAGCAGTTATACAGAGGGAGTATCACTTCCCTCCTTCTGCAGGTGATCCCCCTAGCGATGCATCCCAGCATCCTGTTGGCCTTGGCTGCTGCCCTCCTACAAGTCTCAGAGTTGTTGATCTTGACATCCACCACCACCCCCAGGTCCCTCTCAGCGATCGAGACTAGTAGCATCCCCCCTCCCCCCCGGGTGTACACTTGGCTTGGGCTTCTGGCCCCCAGGTGCAGTACCTTGCATATCCCTGCATTGGACCTCAGCTTCTGCTTTCTAGACCATCTTTCCAGAGTCTCCAGGTCCCCCTGTAGGGCCACCCTCCCCTCCTCCCTATCCACCACCGCCCCCAGTTTTGAGTCATCCGCAAAGAGACTCATCTCACTCCTGATACCTGTCCTTATGTCAGAGACGTAGGTGTTGAACAGGAGGGGCCCAAGGACTGATCCCTGTGGGACCCCACTAATGACCCTCCTTGGGGATAAGACTATCCGGCCAACTACGACCCTCTGGGTCCAGTCCTGAAGCCAACTGCCTATCCATCTGATCAACTGGTTTCCCACCCCCATTTCTCCCAGCTTATCCAATAGGCCCTCGTGAGGAACAGAGTCAAACGCCTTGCTGAAGTCTAGAAAGAGGACGTCCACTGGTCTACCCAGGTCCAAGGCACTCATCACCCAGTCATAGAACTCCACAAGATTTGTCTGACGATTTCCCCAGAACGAAGCCATGCTGTCTATCGTCCAGGCACCATGACTTTTCCAGGTCCCCCCCAGCCTCTCCTTGACAATGCCCTCCATCACCTTGCCCACCACCAATGTCTGGCTGACAGGCCTGTAGTTTCCTGCCACCTCCCTTGATCCCCCTTATGGACAGGCACCATATGTGCCACCTTCCAGTCCTGGGGCACCCACCCTGTCCTCAGAGAGATGGTGAAAAGCTCCGCCAGGGGTACATCTTCAAGTTCCTTCAGCACTCTGATGTAATTTATCTGGCCCCGGTGCTTTCTCCATCTTAAGGGACTTGAGGGCTTCCCTCACTCTCTGCTGTGACTTCCACTTCCACTACCTCTTCTCCCCGTTTAGCATTCCCACCCTCCTGCCAGTGATGCCTCCTCTCTCTCCAGACCCACCGATCGGTAAAGGTCCCCCCCTTCCTCAGTATCACCGTCTCCTCCCATGTATGATGCAGCACCCCCATTTTCCTTGGTGAAAATGGAGGTGAAGTACTCATTTAGTACCTCAGCCTGCTCCCCCAGGTCTTGTGCCTATTCCTCCCCTGTTTTAATCCTGCTAATCTGCCCCTTCACCCTTCGTTTTTCCCCAATGTATCTAAAGAACCCCTTGTTCCCTCTCCTAATTTCCCTGGCCAGGTTCTGCTCCTTCCTTGCCTCAGCTGCCCTCACCACCCTAGTGGCCCTTCTAGCCATCAGCTCGTATTCCCCTCGATCCCTTTCACTCCTTGAGCTCTTGAATTGCCTATAGGCTACCTTCTTTCCCTGCACCACCTCCTGGACCTCCCTGGTCCACCAGCAGGGTTTTCGGGCCCTACTGCATTTTCGTCTTACTCTTGCACACGTGCTGGTAGCATCCTGCAACCCTCTCCTGATGATTTCCCACCTACTATCAGCATCCATGTCTGACCCAATCACATCCAAATGCTCTTTAAGGATCCTTCCCATTTCCTTAACATCCCCCCACTGAAGTCAGTTACCTCCATCTTTGTGGAGCCTTCTACCCCTCCTAGGTCCAGGCAGAACCAGCCCGTGGCATGGTCACTCCCCGCCAACGGGTCCCTTACCTCCAGGCCCCCAATCTGGCCACTGTTCATCTCCTCTGCCCCAGGGGACAAGAATTTTTTTTGTTATTTCACACTAGGCCCCAGTGGACATTTTTCCTGTGGGGCATTCTATGTGGGGATTAAAAGGTAAAAACCTTCTAGGTGATCATCATTAAAGATGATGGGTACAGTATTAAACTACATACATGTTCTATAGTTCTGCCATGCCAACAGCCAAGCCCTCATGATTAAAGTTTTAAGCTAATTAAATATTTTTGTCCAAGTACCTTTAGAACTAGCATTTATCAGTTTTTTTTGTATGTATGTATGTATGTATGTATGTATGTGTATGTGTATGTATGTATGTATGTATGTATGAGTTTTCCCAAGACTTCCTTTGTGAATATTAGCCACCACCATCTTGCAACCAGCATATGCTTTCTGCGCCTGCTCCATGTAAAAATGCCCTATCAACATTCTCCGCTGTTAAATAGGGTACATTTGCCTACAGCGAGCATATGCAGGCTGAGAGATGGCACTGACAAATATTTTACAAAGTCCCGCCATACTAGCTGTTCATTCATTTGTTGATCGGGTAGGTGCACTGTTCCCATGGACCGTTTTCAAGCACGACCCGGGCCACTGAGATGGCACAAGAATAGATACACCATACATCAGTAACAAATCAGGTTAATACTAAGCACTAACTAAACAGAACTAAGCGGGGAAAAACAGAAAATGTACTAAAAATGAAACTACCTTAAAACCTTAATGAGGGGGGCTTGGCTCTTGGCAGGTGAGAGCTACTGAATGTCTAATTTTCCTTTAGAACTCCCACTACTTCCTTGGAGGGAATATTTTCTTTGAATGTTCCATTTTAAGGAATGAAATGGAAAAATTGCACCCTCCTCCACCTCCCTACAGAGATGCATTTTATTCCCCAACCAAATCTACTTTAACAACACTCCTGCATCTTAGGGTCCGGCTAACACATGGGCCTGAGACGCATTGTAGGGTTTGTCATTTCTCTCCCAGCCACCAAAAGGAAGATGTGCATGAAGAGCATCATTCTTCCCAAGCACCATGCTAGGGGCATCAATATGGCTGGGATGAATGCCTCACAGCTACCAACACCTCTTCCTAGTATTCCCTGGAAGTCTTGCATCCTACTATTAAACCAGGTCCAATGCCACTCCTCTCTGGAGAGCTAATGGGAAATCAGCTTTCAAAGTGGAAATAAAATTCAGCTCCTGTCTGCTTGTTTCAGGTGGATGTCCAAAATCACATTACTTTGCTCAAAGGGTAATGGAATTGGTGATTGTGTAGATCCTAGGCCATGTTGCGCCTACTAGATGAATTACAGTAAATGCGCTTGCGGCCGCTATGCTAGAAAATAAAATTCTTGTAGCCAGCACTAGATAGGGGTAAATATTCTCCCATTTGTAAGTAAGCAGGCATCAGTTGCACCCCCAATCATACGAAAATAACCACTGTTCTGAACCCCGCACATATTAAACACTGCTCAAGTATTAAGCAGTGTTAGTTGCTAACCGGAATTCCAGGTGCATATTAAAATTTCTATATATATCATTTGATGTGTCTAAAGTAAGTGTAAGTGGTAAGTGGAGATTAGTTCTCTCGTTATTCTGTTTTTCTACACAACAAAGGTGAGTTTTCAGCGGTGCACAGACCCTCTGAGAAACAGGACTGTGAATGTAATCAATATCTTTATTTCAGATTTCCAAGATAACCAAGACCTTTACCCAGTTTTTCCAAGAATGAATACTGGCAATTTAGAAAACTACCACAAATGTGGTACCACAATGGCAATTTTTCCTGACGACTCTACAGGCCAGCATGGCATGAACTGGCATTGCCAAAAGTACAGCTGTAAAGAAAAGCATTCTTGCTGACAACTACTTTTTAAAGAGAATTCTGCTGGAAAAAAATAGAGGGTGTGCTATTTTACTGGGCTCAAGTCATATGACTGCAGCTGCTGAAATGAGTCTCCTAGGGCAGAAAATAATCTACTGGTTTCAGTTCGCATGAGATATTTGTACCTGGAAACTGCTTCAGGATCCCATGCAGTTGGGGGGGAAGAGGGAAAGGTGGTCCAAATAGATGAGTTGGTTATGATTCCAGCCAAATATAACTGTGGCAAAAACTGGCATGCCTGATCGGTGGGTATTCTGGATCCACGATGTGCAGCAGCATCTGGGCTACCCAACCTTTGTGGAAAGGAGAGATGCTGCAACCCTACTGCCCATCATCGAAAGGCACGTTTTACCTAAAAGTGAAATCCACGGCAACGAATGGGCTATGTATCGAGGTACTGAACAGATACCACACAGGAAGTATGTTCATAAGACTTAACCGCTCAAAATTTTGCAGATCCTCAAACTGGTGCATATACTAACCTGGTGGAGGCATACTGGTCATGCTACAAGAAAAACCTTCAAGCACATGAATGGCACATGGACACACATGGTCCCATCTTACCTAGATACGTTCATGTGGTTCGAACACTATGGATGGTCCACCATAGAAGTCTTTAATATACTACTGCACATTTTCTTGTATCAGGCAGCTAAGCTGGCAGAAGAGAATGATGAAAATGTGGCCTCACATGGTGATAGAGTAAGGCCCTGTCCACACTATGCCTCTGTAATGTTAGAGTGCCAAAACTGTTAAAACGGTTTGCGTTTACACCTGTAACATTACAGCAGGTGTATTCATAACCATTGTTGAAACCACTTATGAGGTGGTTTCAACAACAGTTATGCCTCAGTAACATTACCGGGTGTAGTGTGGATGCGTGACACCAGTCCCCAAGTGCAGTGTGAGCTGCACTGTGGGATCGGGTGCCGCAGTAACGGTTGCCCTGCTCGAAGTGAGCCAGCAGTGCCAGTCCCGTAATGGACACCGATGCAGTGTGGACATACTGAACTATCCCTGGTCAGACCTAAGCCATTCGCTACTGGGCCCGAAGCAGTGTAGTGTGATCGGGCCATTAACTGAAATGCAATTAAGAAAGGTTCTTAATGTTATTTTCATTAATAAACTTTGCTACAACTCTGTGGAGGCACTCAGACCCCCTCTCCCCAACACCCTCCAGGTGCACCAATGAAGCTGCAACTCAAACTCACTACACAACTTTATCGGAGCACCCACCTCCCCAAAAAAAAAAAATAACACAAAACATGTTGCCTTTTGTTGTGCTGCTTCAAGTTTCCTTCACTTGAAGTGCAAGTATTTTCAGATAATCAGTAATATTCTTTTTCTGTGGGGGCGCTCCACACCCCCAGGGTGCTCCTATGAAGTTCTGTGATACAGAGTATGATTTACTGGGTACAAAATGAGTAATTCTTTCTGTGGGGGTGCTCCATCCCCCCTCCACAGGTTTTCCAATTAAGTTGTGTGATATCACATTTGACTTTGTTGCTCCAAGTTTCTGCAGCTATAAGTTTTTGTAATTTGCTGCTATATTCTCTTTTTTGGCAGAACTCTGGCCTGTATGCCCACCACCTTAGACTGTTAGAACATTATCAATTCTATCAGTCAGAAATCTCTCATAAGGCGGCAGAGTTCCTGTCCGGGGAAATTTCTGCTGCTCAGAACCGACCAGCTCAGCTATTCAGAACTGTGGACAGATTGTGCAACCCAACCTGTCTACAGCTCTGTAGAGCATTTTCACAAATACAATGTGATGAGCTTGCTCGGTTCTTTGCCAATAAGGTGGCTGACATTAGGTGAGAGTTCTGTTTGACACATTCTATGCAGGTTGCTAGTAGCCAGGATCTGGTCACCACCCCTTCGTTTTCCTGGAGTACCTTCGACCGCCCAGAAATCGTAGATGTTATGTGGATTGTCCAAGGGCTGTGTCCTACCTGCTGTAGTTTAGATCCAGGCCCTACTTCCCTAATTTTGGGGTGTGGGGAATCTATTCTTCTGGTTCTAGCACAGATAGTCTGATGTTCCCTTTACTCTGGTGAATATCCCTGTTCCTTGAAAGAGGCAGTGGTGACACCCTTGTTTAAGAAAGCATCCTTGGACCCAGACTGTCTTGCTAACTACAAACCTATCTCGAACCTTTCCTTTGTGGGAAAGGTGATCGAGAAGGTAGAGTCGGCCCAGTTGGAGAACCATTTGACCATCCATAGCATCTACGAACCTCTCCAATCAGGTTTTCGAAAGAGGCACAGTACTGAGACTGCGCTGGTTCGAGTGCTCAATGATCTACTGATAGCAAGAGACCAGAGAAAACTGTCCATTTTGGTACTATTAGATCGGTCATCAGCATTTGACACCGTGACCATGGGGTCCTACTCGAGTGCCTGAGATGTATATGTGGGCTCTCTTGGATTGTTCTCAGATGGTTCACTTCATACCTCACTGGAAGAACTCAGAGAGTAGTGTAAGGTTTTTTTTTTCCTCTGATCCCATCTCTACTTTGTGGGGTTCCTCAGGGCTCTATATTGTCCCCCATGTTTGCGGTGTACATGCTTCCCCTCGGAGACATTGTGAGATGGTATGGGCTGAGGTTTCATTGTTACGCAGATGATACCCAGCTATACCTGTCCTTTGCACCTGACCAGAAAGGAGCTATCTTGGTATTTAACAGCTGCCTAAATGAAATCCAGGATTGGATGAGGCCCAGCTGGCTGAAGTTGAACTCTGGAAAGACAGAGGTGTTTGTATTGGATCCGAATCGCCGGATAGGGGGACCTGCAACCGGCACCCAATCTGGATTCTTTTTTGGGAATGTCGAGCTACAGGTCTCTGAACGGGTGCGAGATCTGGGTGTGATATTAGATGCGGGGCTGACTCTTCGGTCCCAGGTGTCAGCAGTGGTAAAGTCATCTTTTTACAATCTAAGAAACATCGCCAGGATCAGGCACCTTGTTCCGTCCGGTGATCTGCCAACTTTGATACATGTCTTTGTGACCTCACGCCTGGACTACTGCAACTCTTTACCTTGGGCTTCCGGGGGTTAATATCCACCACTTGCAGCTGGTTCAGAATTCCGCAGCCTGGGTGTTGATGGGTACCTCTAGGCCTTCCCATGTTACACTGGTGCTGCAGGAACTGCACTGGCTGCCAGTTCAGTGGTGGATCACCTTCAAAGTCGGATTACTGACTTTTAAAGCTTTGCACAATCTGGGCCCCGATTACCTTAAAGAACTGATCCCTTATTGGTCTGTGAGATCGCTCCGCTCAGCCGACGAGGGGTTGCTAAAGATTCCTAGGGTGATGTTTAAATCAGCTGGGGCCCAGGCTTTTATGTTTGCAGCCCCTTCCCTTTGCAACTCTAAGTCGGACTAGGGAGTGTACGACCGTGAGGAGTTTTAAACAAGCTCTTAAAACCTTTCTGTGGGAAAAGGCATATGGTTTTACTGTTCATTGATTTGCCTTTGTGTGCTTTTATAATACTGCTTTTTGTAGTTGTTTTTATATTCTTGTATTTTATCGGAATGTGCCTTGACATTTGAAAAGCAAAATATATTTTTTTGTTGGTATTGTTTCTACCGGAGCCTCACCTATCCATCCGATGTCCCCCCTCCGTGCCAGCTCAAGTATGAGACCCCTCCCTTCGCTTACCCTCATTGCTGAGGGCGGGAGTCCCTAAACCCACCAGTCCGGGCATCCAATTCGGGAGGTGTTCTCCAGCGATGCGTAAAAAAGGGGGTCGTCATCATCCAAGCAAGGTCTCCATGTTTCTTACTTTGCTCCCCTGTAAGCATCAGTGGAGGTAGCGCAGGATCCCCATGAACCCAACATGCCCCATCTCCACCCCCCTTATGCAGAGTTGGCTCACTGCCCCCAGACACCAGTAGGGGCCAATCGAGCAAGACTACTGATGCACCCCGCCCCAGCAGAAGGAGAGCAGTCCCTCGGATACTCAGTCCTTCTCCAGCCCTGCTGACCCCGTGGCCCATGCTCATTCCTGAACACAGGTTGCCAGTGTAGCATGAGGCAAGACATCCAGTACTCAGCGCCACCTGGCCAGCCATGCTATATTCTCTTCTAATGAAAACTTTTCCTGACCGTACGTTTGCTCATAATGTGTTTTGGGGACGAGCTACTGGGCAAAGTTAAGATTGATTTTTGCTGCTGTGTAATGGTGTTACACCAGAGCCATAAAACAGAGTCACAAAAGGCACAGCAACAAGCTGGAGATGTACACCATCGGGGAATTTCTCCTGCTGTCACAGCCAAATCCCCCCCCCACCCCACCTTCACTAATCCAAAAATAAAACTGTTACAGTATCAGTTGGATTGCACCCGTTATCTCCCTCCTCCAGGACAAGTTATTCCTAGCCCTCCTTTCCCGTTCAACATTAAGTCTTCCACCCCCTGCTTGTCCCATACACAAACACAGATACTCCACATGTCACTGCAGCACTGCCAGTGTTGGCGGAAGGCCAGTAGAGGTTTATGCAATGGACATTTATAGTTCAGTAATAGCAGAAACACATTTGCAGTTAAATTATGTAAAAAAACAAATAGTCTAAAAAACTCAAGCCGATGGTCTGTTTTTCTTTACATACAAGTTTACCAGTTGCTTCCAGTTTTAAGCCCTGATGAAAGGTGCTCACCACTTTTATGGAAACATGGGCTCAATTCCATTTCTGTTCAATTCCTGTTCAATATTTCAGCCTACATGTTAATACAGTTCCTGTAGGCAGATTCATACAAAAAACTACTGTACAGCCGTGGCCAAAAATATTGGCGCCCTTGCAGTTTTTTCTAATAATGCACCATTCCTTCCAGAAAATTGTTGAAATGAAAAAAATATTTTGGTATCCACATATGTATTTCTTTGGTCTGCAGTGGAATAAAACACAAAAAGCAGAAAAATTTACCAAGTCTTAGCTTATTCCACGCAGAAATTCTTAAATGGCCGGGACAAAATTGTTGGCACCTTTCAGAAGTAGTTAGAAATAATTAGATTTCAAGTAGGTGATTCTCCTTCACTTTGGAATTGAACTCACCTGTGGTGAGTTGCAGGTGCCTGCAAAAAAAAAAAAAAAAAAAAAAAAAAATCACTCAACCAGTCTGAATAGAGAAAAGGACTCATTCTCCTGTTTTGTGTCACTGTGTGTACCGCAATGAGCATGGAGAAAAGAAAGAAAGCCAGAGAATTGTCTGAGGAGGTCAGACAGAAGATTGTAACCAAGCATGGACAATCTCAAGGCTACAAATCACTCTCCAGAGACATTGATGTTCCCCTTTCCACCGTGCATAATGTTATCAGGAAGTTTAAAGGCCCATGGCACTGTAGCCAACCTCCTGGATGTGGCCGCAAGAGAAAACTTGATCAAGATTGCAGCGCAGGACTGTTCGAATGGTGGAGAAAGCATCTCGATCAATTGCCAAACAGATTCAAGCTGACCTTCAGACACAAGGTATGACAGTTTCAACTTGCATCATCCGTCACCAACTCAATGAAAGGGGGTTATACGGTAGGAGGCCCAGGAGGACCCCACTGCTGAGAGAGAGAGAGAGAGAGACACACACACACAGACATAAGAAATCCCGACTGGAGTTTGCTAAAATACACCTGAACAAGCCAAAATCCTTCTGGGAGAATGTCCTGTGACCAGATTAGACCAAATTAGAGCTTTCTGGTAAAGCACATCATCTCTATGTTTACAGAAAACAAAATGAAGCCTTCAAAGAAAAGAACACCTTCCCTACAGTCAAACATGGAGGAGGTTCAGTGATGTTCTGGGATTGCTGTACTGCCTCTGGCACTGGGTGCCTTGAACATGTGCATGGCATCATGAAATCTGGAGATTACCAGGCCAATTTGGAATGCAATGTTGAACCCAGTGTCAGAAAACGGGTCTCCGTTGAAGGTCATGGGTCTTCCAGCAGGACAATGACCCCAAACACACTTCAAAAAGCACCCAGGAATGGTTCAAGACAAGACGCTGGACTGTTCTGAAGTGGCCAGCAATGAGTCCCGATCTAAATCCCATTGAAAACCTGTGGAGAGATCTGAAAACAGCAGTTGGGAGAAGGCACCCTTCAAATCTGGGAGAATTGGAGCAGTTTGCACAAGAAGAGTGGGTCAAACTGCCAGTAGAGGTGCAGGAAGCTCATCCATGGCTATAGGAAGCAGTTGATTGCGGTTATTTTGACCAAAGGCTGTGCTACCAAATATTAAGTCTAGGATGTCAATTTTGTCAATGCCATTTCTTTTCATTTTCTGATTTTAAAGGATATATTAAATTCTGAATCAAAAACAGAGGTTCTATAATATTAAGAGAAATAAAGAATTGGAGACCAAATACTGTTAATTTCAACTTATGTTTAGAGGAAATTGTGAGTTATTTGAAAAAAAGTGCAAGGGCGCCAATATTTTTGGTCATGACTGTACATTAATCCTACATAAAAAAAAGGAACACATCAACATGAAAGAAGTTGCTGTCCTTTTATCTGTGCCACTTGCCTGTCCCACTCCACCCACACCACAACCTATCCGTTTAGAAGTGTTGTGCACATCTGCAGGGTCAATCGCGCAACTTCAAGCATTTTTAGTGCATTCCTGCCGCGGCAAAAAGGCATTCACATGAGAAAACCAGCATTTAGAACAATGTGGTAGGATGCCTGCTTGGCCTCTTGTCTGCCACTCTATGTAGCCCTTCTTGTGCACACAGCCAACCCATTTTTCAGATGACAGCCATAAAACAAAGCAAGTTATGACCAACTACAGTACCATGTAATTTCTTACTGCATCATGTCAGTAACAAGTAGAGCTAAGCTGACCGAGTAGTAGAGTGCGCAAAATATTTTCCCCTGCACAGTATCTTAGGACAGAGATGCAGATGTTAGCGTGAAAAAAAGTTACTCGTTTTTGTCTGTCGACTCACTTAACAGTTCAGAAGTTAAACCTCCACCCCATGCTCTAATTAGGACAGCGCTATTGGTATATCTGCTGTATTACTACAGTTGGCATATTACTGGATTGAATTTATGCCCCTCATTTGTTATTACTGCTTCGTTACTATATGGTGCAGGAAGAACCCCGCATTTTACATGCTGGGAAACAAAAAAATATAACACAGCTCTGGTACACAACCCCAACAAAATAGTAATGTCAGAAATAGCAATGTTAGTTTGCCACGACAGTGTGACCACCAATGCTCCATAACTTATTTACACGACCCTGATTTGCATCACTCAGCAGCACAGATCAGGTCATGTAAACGAGCCCTTAGAGCCACCAAGTGTGCAGGCAGGCATGCTCATTGCCCTGTGTTTTCCTTGTATAAAGTACAAGTATCAAACCATATTCCTTTTTGTAACCATTTTAATATGGAGCATTTGATTGTTGGCTGCTGTCATTTTCCATTTAACCTTCTGTAAGACATATGTATACAACTCGCCGGGAGAGTAGACTGATTTTGTAATGGAACAGGGGTAGCAGCTGAACAGAATGCACAAAAACACATTTCTGGCTACTCCACCACCCTGGTTTATGCATTTAATTTACAAAAACATTTTCTGACTTCTGCAGTCCGCAAGGCAAAAAAGAAAACAAGGGGTATAGGGAATATAAAGCACCTTTTTAAAGAGAAAAACAAATGTGCCTAAGCTCTGTCACTCACTCTTGTCTTATTGCTCAAGTACAGCAGTGGTCTTAGAGTCCCACATGGGAAGAGTAGAAAACAAGGACACAAGAGGACCTGGGAGTGTGCCACAAGCTCACCAGATGGGGACAGCTGGCGGAAAGGTTAAGACCTAGAAAGTAGTATTAAATGACTAATACTCTGGTAAGGAGGTCATTAGCGAGGGGCCATAGAAACACAGAAATTGATGTCAGACAAGGACCACTAGGCCCATCCAGTCTGCCCATTTTCCCCAATCCACTGCAAAAGCTAGACCCTTCATGATCTCAGACTTTACCTTCTCATTCTTATCACTAGGGTTCCCCTATGCCTGTCCCATGCATTTCTGAATTCCCACTGTGTTTGCCCCCCATCTCTACTCTGAGTCCATTCCATGCATCCACCACCCTTTCCGTAAAGAAATACTTCCTCCCATTACCCTTAGTCTGCCACTTCCAACCTCTCATGCCCCCTTGTTCCTGAACATCTCCTTTTCTGAAAGATGCTACCCTAGTTATGCCCTTTAGATAAAAACCTGCAATCATCATCTCTCCCATCTCCTCTCCTCCAGGGTATAACAGAGGTCACCTACTAGATGCAGGCCCTGCATCATGCTTGTTGCCCTTCTCTGAACTGCCTGCACCCAGTTCATGTCCTTGTGGCCTCCAGAACTGAACAATACTCCAACTAAGGCCTCACCAATGATCTGTACAGTGGCATCACCACCTCTTATTCTGCTGGTGATGCGCCTCCCTATGCACCCCAGCATCCCACTGGCTCTCCCCACAGCCTTGGCACATTGTTTGGCCAACTTTAGGTCATCAGAAATGATTACCCCCAAATCCCTTTCCTGTTTGGTGATGGTATCTTCCCCGCCACTCCAATCACGTAATCCTCCCCGGGTTACTGCGCCCCCAAATGCATCATTTTGCCCTTTTCACATTGAATCTCAGCTGCAACACTAGATCATTCCTCCAGTTTACTTAAGTCCCTCAGGTTTTCCACCCCTTTATCTTGATTTTCATCTGCAAGGAGGCACGCTTTCCCTTCCAGACCCTCCACAATGTCACTTAAGACATTAAAGAGGACTGGCCCCAGAATTGATCCCCAAGACATCCTGCGTCACCCTCCATTTACCACCACCCTCTGTCTTCTATCACAGAACCAGTTCCTAACCCAGTTTACCACCTTGAGACCCACTCCCAGGATGCCCCTGCTTATTCATGGGTCTATGTGGAACAGTATTGAAGGCCTTACTGAAATCCAGGTAGGCCACATCCACCACTCCCCCCGATCCACTTCCCTAGTCACCGAGTCAAAGAAATCAATTAGATTTGCTTAACATAACCTTCCCGTTATGAATCCAAATAATCAGAGATCCTGTGCTCTGCTGCATTCAAGGTATTCCACAATCTTATCTTTAAGTAGCAATTCCATAACTGTCCCCACTATTGAGGTGAAGCCAACTGGTCTAGTTTACAGCCTCCTCCAAACTCCCACTAAAGAGGGGCATCTGCCCTCCTCCAGTCCTCAGAAGCCACTCCTGCATCAAGTGACTCAAACATTGCTGCTAGTGGTGCCAACAGCACCTCCCATAGTTCTCTTAAAATTCTAGGACGTATACCATCTGGTGCCAATGTCTTGTCCATTTCAATTTTGTGAGTTCCTTTCGGACTCTTCTGTAAAAGGACTAGTGTCCACCTCCCTCCCATATTTGCTCATGCTGCCCAACTGTGAGTCTTTCATCTTCTTCCGTGAATACAGAACAAAGCTATTTTTTCAGTATCAGTGCATTTCCTGAAAGCCATCTTTCACCCTTACCTTCATGGCCACTTCCTTTGAGAATCAGTGGTTCTCCAGCCTTGGTTTACTTGCCTAATGCAAAGGCTTGTCACCTCCACTATGGCTCCTTTCAGATGGAGCCACTGCTCAACAACCCCCCCACCATTTATTTTTTATTTTACTCAACTCTTGGATTAAACACCTTAGAGCAAGAACAGCTAATTTTCAAAGGTTCCACATCAAAATGTTGGTAGACAACAAGGTGAGCATTACAAAATTATACAGAAATTACTAGCTGGTAGAAAACATACAGGGGTTAAACATCATTAATTGACTATACATAATTACACCAGTAAGCTAGAAGCGTGTTAAAAACCAGTGATACATGTGAAGAGTAACTGAAACTGAGAACTAAGCAGAGCTAATTTAAAATATATGTAGAGTCTTAGGTGGAGAGGACAGTAGGGCGAGACCACCCAGTAGGAGTAGGCAGGCTAGAAGGCCATTGTCAAGGAGGGAGTGAGAAGTGCTTGTTGGGTAGAGGGAAGGGGACAGGGGTGCTGGAAGTGCTAATGCTGGTGAGGAAGGGGGGGTAGTGAAGGGGGCCAAACAGGTGGACTAGAATAGTACAGGTTTATTCGAGAGAAGTGGTGAGAGCATGAAAAATTGGAGTACCTAGGGAGATGGTGCTCTTAAGTGAAACAGTCAGCTACTGGAAGAGGGGAGGTGATCCTGGAGCAGCCTTTTGAAGGGTCCAATTCTGGGAGTTGTAAGGATATCCCGGCTGGAACATTATACCAGTATGGTGCCCTATAAGCAAACTATCTCTGTCCCATGGAGGTCCAACACCTGGGGACCTGGAAAGTTTGATAGATGGCATTACGGGTGTGCTGAGAGCTACAGTGCTTGTTTAAGAGCTTCTCGACACCAGATGGCATGAAGCCGAGGAGTACCTTTTTTGTCAACAGGCAGGTCTGGTACTGTATCCTACAGAGCAGTGGGAGCCATCCAACTTGGGCATACAGGACACAAGTGAGAGTGAAACGGGGCAGCACCAATGAGTAGTCTACAGGCGTTATTAAATGCCAAAGTTATCCTACAGAGGACAGAGCCATAGAGGGTTAGACCGTAATCAATGATGGAGGTGACCGAGCTGTGGATTGCCAGACGCAGGGCATCAGTAGTCTTACGCTTGTACCTATGTACCATTCCAATTTGAATGTTTATGGCCTTGGCAACATTTTCAACGTGTTACATGTAAGAGGGGAAGTTATCCAACGTGATCCCTAGGTATTTTAACTGCTTGACCTGCTCAAGCAGAACACCAGCACCTTTTTTTTTTTTTTTTTTTTTTTAAACTATTTATTACTTTTCTTACTATGAAGCACAACAGCGTGTCAAGACATCTAAATTACAGCATTTCACAACAGCTGAAGAGAAAAATCTCCTTATCATAGGTATTGGTGCATCTTTGACATTGTGATACCACACTAGGGGATATTCAGCATTTAAACAACCTCAAGTTAAATAAAATTTTCCACATTTAGTGCTGTCAAATTAAGCCTAGCAGCAGTACGACTTTTATACTTTTTGTTCAAAAGTCCGTTGTAGTCTAAAATGCACGCCTTCCAGAGGCCAATGGCGTCATACCATTACCCTGAAGAAGTTTACTCCATAGCGGAATTGCAGCCAGATACAGTCTAACATTTTAAAGGATTCAGTAACTTAATTGTTCTGCAACTCTCCCAAATAAACAAAACATATTTAATCCAAACGGGGAAAGATTAGCTGTTTAAGCCTCAGTATCAGTATGTATGTAGTATGCTAAGGAGTCACTACAAACCACGGCAGAGAGTTTCAGCAAATGGAGAAAAATACACTTAATTTTCTAAATGTGGGGTAACTCCTCACCCCTGCCTTTTTAGCAAAATGACAGGTGGCATGCTGTTGAAGCCGACAGCAGTACCTGGTGGGGACTGGGTTCGGGGAGGATGAGGTTACTCAGCACAGGGGGACCTAGGTTTGGCTACTCTGAACAGGGGCACCCAAGTAAATCTGAACACAGGAAGTAATAACTAATGTCCAGAACCAGGAATGGGATTCTTCACTGTGGCTTTTATTCACATCCAAGCTGAACAAACAAAGCATAGACAGACCCCCACGGGGCTACATTTCCGGGTAATGCAGATTAGAGACAACAGAACACTATCACTATTTCCAGCCCTCAGGCTCTAAACCCACCAGGCACACAGCCCGGACTTGCACGCAGCTTTGGGTACACAGCCCAACTTGTACACACTTGGGTTTTCCCCACTGGCCCGGCTCCCCCGCCGGCCACTTGATCTGTGGTCCATTGGAAGAATTAACCAATTATCCCATTCGTGGTCCACTGGAAGAATGAACCAATTATCCTGTTCATGGTCCACTGGAGGAATGAACCAATTATCCCATTCACGGTCCATTGGAGGAATGAACCAATTATCCTGTCGTGGCTCCCCAAACCACACTAGAGTCTGCGACTCCTGGATAGAATTTTCCTTACAATCCCACGCCTGGCTACTTCCCCATCACTGGCCAAGTGCCTGAGGCAAAGTAGAAAACCACAGAAGAAATCTGTAGAGGTGGACCTGGTCACTAAAGATGGGGGGCCACCCACCTCCAGCTCCCACAGCCCATACCCGGCCATTTCTCTGGACACTGAACAATTCCTTTTCTGAACTTTCAAACGTAGATTAAGGGTAGACGTCTGTCACATCACCTCTACATATATTATCTGCATTCCAACAAACTCTGGAACTTGAAACTACTTTTAATTTGCTTAGCCCATTACTCTAGGCTTCCCAATATTTAGTAGTTTAATTCCCACATTGTCACACAAGTCTCAGGGTGAAAAACACACCCTTTTAGCCAGAGCAGGCACTCACCCTCACGTTGTAGATGCCCCACAGGCAACTCACAAATCTTCTTTCTCCCAAATAAATACTGGAACAAACAGGCAGCTTTTCCTCCACAAGCAGAACTAGGGGGTTGCCCCAGGAATCTGCAGGGAAACCTTTCCATCCACCCCCCCCTCCCCGGAGGGAGGGAGCACTGAGACCCAAAAACAGCGGTCTCCACCACCTCAGTAATCTTGTGTCTCTTTAAGGTGGAGACACACACCCTAATTACTTAAAAGTAGCCCTCTGTCAGGGCAGAGGCTCCTAAAGACTTCAGTGAGCTGCTTTACCAGCAAGCTCCCAACTTCACTCCACTCACTGAAGACTGAACTGAAGACACCGACTTCAAAACCTCCCAACGTTCTAACTCCCTTTGCTGCAGATTCCAATGTGGCTCATGCAGCTGCGATAGTTCTATTGGTGATGTCATCCCTCAGTCTCAGCTGAGACTGAGAACAGAGTGAGAGTGTGAAACCCATTTAACTGGAGTTTCAAACTGCCTTCCCTGCCTACCACTACGTCTTACGGGGATTCTAGTAACCCCGGGTAACAAGGGGGTTACATAAGTCTCACTGCCATAAGTTAGTCCTATGTATCATCTTCTGAAGCCCGATTTCCTTCTTCGTCAAGAGTGCCAGAGTTCTGCCACCGTGATTGAAGCTGCAAAGTGGGCCATCAGAATTCAATCGGGTCCAAAAAAATCCAAACCTTCCCATCCAAGACCAAGGGCAATCTCACCGGATAGATCATGGAATGTGAGACCCCAGCATTGCGCAGCTTCTGCCTCACTGCATCGAACTTTTTGCGCAGACGGGTCGCGCAACTGAGGTCCAGGAACCAATAAATCTTGCGGTCATCCTGTGTTAGTCCCTGCCCTTCTGGCCAACCTCAGAATGGTATCCCTTGTCCCAACTCCATCAGACACCACCAAAAGAGTTTGTAGGTTAGCTGGATCTGCATGGTAGCCATGGGGAGTAATCTGGTAAGATTTCTGAAGAGCAAAAGGAATTAGTGGTTTCTCCAGGGCTCATTTTTCTTGTAACCATTCTTGGATAAACATAATGGGATGATCGCACTCAATGCCTTCAGGTAAGCCCAGTATCCTTATGTGAGAGAACCGTGCCAGATTCTCCAAGGCCGCCAGTCTTGCTCAAAAGTGTGCATTGTCTTTCACCAGGTTTACAGTAGCTACAGAGGCCAATTCCACTTGCCGTTTTACATCCTCAGACACCACTTTAAGATCGATGGAGGTCTCTGCAAGGTTCAGTCTGGTACCATAAGAGGCCATTTTAGTTTTAAGATCAGAGACCACGGATATCAGTTTTTGTAGCTTCATACCAATAGAGGATAGTGTATCCTCGGTTTCACCAGTTACTGAGGGCTGTACAGAGACTGCTGTCTTCGTAGTTTGAACAGGCCCTGGCGTTTTCCCTCTTGATCCTCTTTCTTTGGATTACCCATTCTGGTACTCTTCTAGGTGCTCTGATTCTGGAAGAAATTTCACCCAGAGAGAATTATAAAATACTTAAACTTTAAAAAGTATATTGAGAGAGTTTGAGGAGCTGTTGTGACTTGCTGCACTCAGCTTGGGCTCCACAGCAACACCCCCCCACCAGCACCATTCTTGATGGAGTGACTTTTTTTTGTTTGCTATGCACACTGCTGAATAGCATAACCTTGGTTTTGCTATAGTTCAGGATCAATTTGTGAGCACTGAACTATTCTTCAACCCACCCAGAGTCAAGTTGTAGATGACGCTCGATGAGTTTAGAGTCCTGGTGGCCAGTAAAGATGACAGCATAGTTTGCATAGAGTAGCATGCTCTTTTGACAGGCACTTTGAAGATTAGTCAGAAATAGATTAAACAGTAAGTGCCAAGATGGAGCCCTGGGGAATGCATGAGAGGACCAGCTTTCAATCAATCAGAGGGGACGTTGGCTATCCTTACTTGTTGGAACCAACCCATAAGATAACTCAAATCACTGTAGTGATTCACTGGAGAGACCAATGGAGGAAAGCTGTCAGAGTAGAAGGGGATGGTGGATGGTGTTAAAAGCTTTTGTTAGGTCAATCAACACTGCACCAGCACAGTTTCCCTGATCCAGTGTGTTGTGGATGAAACATTCATCCTTCCCCGACAGGGCATTCTTGAGACATATCCCCATCTTAGTGAAGTCTGCCCTCCTAAAATCCAGGACTCTCACCTTTGTGTGGCTCGACTCTACCATCGTACTTAACCACACCATACAATAGTAACTGGATCCCAGTTGTACACCCACCCTAATTTCCAGAATTCTGTCTCCATTAGTGAGTACCAGGTCCAGAATTGCAGTCCTGGGTGGGCTCTAGCACTAGTTACCCAAGGCCTGCCCCTCACATGGAATACAGAATGTCCCTGCTCCTGGCTACAGCTGGGATGCTCCAATCCACATCTGAAGTTACCTACCAGCAGCACCTCCCCTTTAGCAGTCATCATGTGGATAAATTCCAATAAGAGTCAGTCCCATTTAGTGAGTTTACCTGCAACATCTGCACACACTGCACTGGCTGCCTGTTCAATGGTGGATTGCCTTCAAGGCCTGTTTTCTGACCTATAAAGCCCTACACGGTCAGGTACCGGGTTACATACAAGAGCTTCAGTGCCCCAACTGCTCCGCTCCACCAACAAGAGATTGCTGGAGATTCCCAGGGTTCAGTTAGAGACATCTGGGGCTCGTGTATTTTCATTTGCAGCCCCCCACCATGTGGAATTCTCTACCTTGTCAGGTACGAGAGTACCAGACTATACAGAGCTTTAAAACTGCTTTGAAAACATACTTAATAAGTCTTTATCAATTGATTGGTATGGATTATGTTCTCCACCAACTGATTCAGCTGTGAGCTGTAGTTTCATGGGTGTCTAGTGGCCCCCCCAACCCTCCAATTGCCATACTTCATTTTATATTATGAACTGATCCATTTGTGTTAGTGGTATCCCCACCCTCCTTTATGTATCCCTGGTGTCCAGTGGCACCCCCCCCTACAACCCCATATTAAATAATTAGAATCTCTCCCTTGGAGTTAGTGGTACCCCCACCCTCCCGTATGTTTACCTGGTTTCTAGTGGCACCCACCCCCCACCATCTGATCCCCATATTTAATTTGTTTTCATTGGTAGTTCGTGGAAACCCCCCAATTTAAATTTGTGAGAAAAAAAAAAAAAGGAATAGTCCCTTGCTGCCCCTGTCACCCTCACCCATCCGGACCCTCCCAGTGAGCACCCATCACCCCACATACCCAATACTTGCCTCCGGAGGCCATAAGCTGTCATCTTCTGTGGACAGGGCCATGTTTTGCACTCTTCAAAGCTAAACCGTGAACTGAGGAATCAAGGTAAGTGCCATATATTGTATTTCAATGGTGTTCTGAACTTATGTTCATAAACACTGCCATGTTTAGGACTTTCACCAAATTTTCTTCAACGTGGCCTTTTTGGGACCCCACCCCATGAACACTCACTGTCATTTCATTAAAAATCGGGCCCAGAAGGTGATTTTGCAGTCACTGCGCTAAATCACCTTTCAGGACCAAATAATGAAATTTCACCACTAATGTTTATGACATGGGGTCCCAAAAAGGCCATGTTGAAAATATGGTGAAAAGTCCTAAAAATGGCAGAGTTGTGCACATTTATTGAAATTTTTCTGCTCAAGCACATAACTTTGGTAACTGTCAATATTTTGACTCCAAATTTTCAACATAGCCAGTTTTTCCACACACCCTCGTGAACAGTAGAGCTGTCATGTCACATCCTGTCAGAAATGTTTTTGCACCTGTGGCATGGAATGGAGTTTTACCACAGATTTGAAAAATTTCAGCTATGGTGTTTATGAATGGAAATCATAAGACTGTTGAAAATGTGTGGTCGAAATATGAAAAATGCCTAAGTTATGACCATCCATTGCAATTTCGTTATGCACTCTTGTAACTTTGGAAATTTTCAATATTTTGACCCCAGATTTTCAACATTGCCATCTTATTACCCCACCTCATGTATGTTGCGGCTGTCAGTTTTAAAATCCTGGCCAAAATGTGTTTTCGCAGTTAGTGCAGAATGGCACTGCAGATGCGCAGAATTAAGTTTTGGTGGGGATTTGAAAAACTTATGTACAAGGTACATGATGTGGGAGTAATAAAATGGTTATGCTGACAAATTGGTCAATGTTTTATAAATGGAAGCGCATCTATGGAGGGATGGGAGTTCAGGCCTTTGCGCTCCCATAGGCAAATAAGGATAAGATTACACACTCTCAAAAAGTAAGGAAATAAACTGCAAAAAACTGCATTACTGCTCTAGTTAGGGATCACAAAACAAGGAAGCATGGGGATGGTGTTAAAAGATCAGGAGGTGGAAGAGAGAGCAGCTAGGCCCTTGGGGGCAAAATATGATCCTTCCTTCAGAGTTAAACAACATTTTACAAGTGCTGAGAACTCCATTCAGGTAAGGGAGCCTCTTGTTGAATTGGCAGGTTAAAATTGTAGAAAAAGTGCTCTTTAAGGGCCATATTTAAGAGCATTGTCTTGCCTGTAGTTTGGGAGCTGGGGCCTCCGAGCTTGAGTGTTCCTCACTGCCCAGAAATATAGAGCAATGCTAAATAGGGGTGGGGTCATTATCGTGGTTGGAGTCTCCCATAGCAGGCATGGAATGTATATAATAGATAACTTTTCTACAACTTTTGTTTTGTAAACTTTAGTTAGGACACATTCTTGCCTCCCAAAATTGGAGGGTACTTTCACCTTCATAATGTACAGATGCACAACAGTTCAGTTCTTACCATACAATCTAAAGAAGCTCAGCAGGTAATGACACACGCAGATAATGGATATTAACTCAAAAGAAAGGAATATCAGAATCTTACACCCCTTAAGGTGATAAGCTGCTCGAGCTGGTGACCTGTAACACTGTAGGGAATTGGGGACAAAAAACATAGTAAAGTCAACGGGTCTTCCACTCTGTCAAAAGCTAGGGAGCCAATCTGAGAAGGGACTGTACCAGGGGGAACCAAATATCCTCATTTGCAGAGTTGCCCTCCGACTAGGTATTGTCTTTTCCAGCTTCACTACTCGTATAAGGAATGTTATCCAGGAGGCTGTCGTAGGGACCTGCTTGAGCCTCCAATACATCGCCAGCTCCTGCATTCTTACTACCATACCAACTCTCCACAATCAATGGCGCCCCCCTCTAGGTTTCCAATTACAGAGTGTGGGGAGCCCCAGTAAAATTTTAGTTCGGTCTAATCTGGACATGATATTTAGGGTGGGCCACCTCAGCAGCCACATGACAGAAAAGGAAATTGGGTAGATTCAAATCCCCCCCCCCCCCACAAGTTCAAAGCCACAGTATCTTTCCTGATTCTAGGTTTCTTCCCTTGCCATAAGAGTTGTAAGCAAGCCCCCCTCTACTGCCTTCAAATACTTCTGAGGGAGAGAGATTGTAACGGATTGAAAGAGATAAAGTACCCATGGTAAAATGTACATTTTAATTAAGTTAACACATCCCAGTAGGGTCAAGGGAAGGGCCCTCCAATTAGTGCAGTCTACCTTAATTTTCTGAATCAGGGGCCTGTAATTAGAGTCATTTGAGTTTACTCAGGAGCAGGATCCCCAAGTATTTTATCTGTTTAGCTGGGTTTATTGTAGTCCCAGCAATCTCTATGTTCTTTTTTTCCCCCCTCACAGAGGAAGCCACTCGCTTTTATCCCACCTGATCTTATGTCCTAATAGGGATCCATATATTTCAAATATCCTGCCCAACACTGGCAATGCTTCACCAGGGTTGTCCAGGAACAGAAAAAAAAGTCACTGGCGAACAAGGAAATAACCAGGTTATTTCCCACCCTACATCCCCTGATCTCATTCTCCCTGTATGGCATTTGCTAGTGACTCCATAGTGAGTACATACAACAGGGGCAACAGAAGGCAGCTCTGTCTTGTCCTCCTGGACAATGCAAAGGGAGCCGAAATAGTATTGTTAGTCAATATCTGGGCTTGGGGGTTAGCATACAAGGCTTTTATTCACTTAAGGAGGGGCTCCCCCAAACCTTTGAAGAGCAGCAAACAAAGGGCCACTTGACCCAATCGAACACCTTTTCGGCATAGAGTGCGAGAAGTCTTCTGTTGCCCCCTTACTCCATTTGTAAATGACATTGATGAATCTATGGAGATGATGTTTGGCCTGTTGTCCTTTAACAAATCCTCCTTGATCTGTGTGAACTAAACCTGGCAGGACTCTTTCCAACCTATTTGCCAACATTTTGGCTAGGATTTTATAATCAGTCTTTAGGAGAGATATGGGGCGGTATGAGCCATACTTGGTAGGGTCCTTACCTGGTCTAGGGAGCACTATGATGGTGGGCAGCTTCTTGGAGTTTGGCAGCAATCCCTGTGTCAGTGCACTGTCAAACTTTTCCCAAGAGAGGGCCAAGGGAATCCCAGTTATATTTATGAAATTCAGCTGGGATTCCATTGGGTCCCAGTGACTTCCCCTTGTCTGTCTGCCATACCGCCTCCCTTATCTTTTCAAAAGACAAGGGAAAGTTAAGCTCGTCCCTTAAGTCTCCACCCAGGCATGGTAAATTCTACTCCCCGAAGGAAGTCTTCTGGGTCACCCTCAAGTGGTACATGGGAGGTGTAAAGGTGGGAGAAAAGTCCCTAAAAACCCCATTTATTTATTTCTGATCAAAAGTACAAGAGCCATCTGATTTAACCATCTCGAGTTTTGCCCTGCTTTTGTATGGTTCATGAAACTGGCCAACCACTTGCCCGACTTGTCCCCCTCAAAGTGGGCATGTGATTTTGTGATAGCTATATCTCGTTCCATTTTCTGGGACACAATCTGATGTAATTTCCCCTTTAATCATTTCAAATCTTTAGTTGTGGCTGGTGTTTTATCATTTTTGCCCTCTCCAGCATCTGATTATCATGAGTGAGTTGGCCTTCCTCCTTAAGGGACTGTCGTTTATGTGTAGAAGAAGAAATGGTTTCCCCACGAATAAAAGCTTTTAAGGCATCCCACACAATTGATATGTTTCCCCTTGTCCTTATTAAAGGCAATAAATTCTATAATTTTCCCAGTTATATGATTGATATACTGACCATCTAGGATCATGACAGGATCAAGTATCCACTGAGTTTTTATGAGGGGCTGCATCTCCATTGTCAGGTTTAACCACAAGGGAGCATAGTCTGACATTTGTATAGGCCCTTACCTCTGCCCTCATGTCTCCTGTAACCAGAAGGGGGATACAAAAACAGTCCAACCTAGTATAAACTTGGTGGGAGTAGGAATTAAAAAAAAAAAAAAGTATTCCCCATCACCAGGGTGGATTTGCCTCCAAGCTTTGACCAAGGCCCTCCCTGCTATCAATTCCTGCAATGCAGCTACACTTTTAGGATATGGTTTTCTTTTATTTCCCCCTGAGCAATCCAACCAGGGATCAAGGTAATTGTTAAAATCTCCTCCCAACACTAAGTTGTCCTGATAAGTGACCAAGGTCACTCCTAGGTGGGAGAAGAAGTCTGGGGAGTCGAAGTTAGGGCCATATATTAAGACAAAGGTAGCCACTCCCCCCAGTCCACCTCTGCTATAACAAATCTGCCCTGGAGGTCTGCCACGAATCTCTTCGCACTATGTGGGAGACCAGGGCGAATCCAAATGGCCAATCCCCCAGCTTTAGAGGTGAAGGGTGCCACCAGGCGGACTCCTCCCCACGACTGGGCCAGTTTATCTGCCTCTTCCCTTGCAAGATGGATTTCCTGCAGTAAGATCACATCACCTTTAACCTTCTTAATATAAGCCCATACCCTTTTCAGCACAGTTTTCAACCCATTGACAGTCCATGATACTGTTAAGCCTGCCATTGCTTCAGTGTCTTAACATGTAGAGCTTCATCCACTTGGTAGTAACCCAACATTGAATTTGTTTTAAAGGCATTGTCCAAATAGTCCACAGCTTTTTTATTTTAAACAATCCCTCAAGAATAAAAACCCTCCCTCCCACTCCCTGACCCATTACAAACTAAAACTTTACACAATCCCCTATTGTAGTCCCTCTCCAGACCCTTTCATCCTTTGGAAGCCCACCTCCCCCCCCCACCTTGCTTGCTCTGAGAACTCCTCCTGCCCACTTAGTCTCCATAGAGATTCATGCTTCCAAACTCCCTCTTCCCTTGAGAGCTCAAACATCCAACGCCTTCCACTCTCGTGACTGAGCTTCCAAATCCACTGAACGTTAAAGTATTCCAGATGTCCTTGCATCCTATTTATAGGACAGAGTTGAGAGAGAGGGAAAGAGCCGCCCCAGGCAGACTCTGCCAGGCACAGGTCGCCACAGCGATTCTTCTGCCCCCATTCCTCTCACTCACCTTTTGTTTTTAAAGAAGGCGGAGCAGCGTCGAGAGCCCTCCCACATCGCCCTGAGTGGCGTGGAAAAAGGCCCCCCCTCTCCACACCCTTAATGCTTATAACAGTTTGCCTCTGTAGCTCTTCTGTAGGTATTTGCATTAGCCCCATTAATTTAATGAAGACCAATAACCCTAGTAAGAGGATGGGTGGTTCTCGCAGTATATCCTAACCCACTGCAGCTTCTCCCCCCAACCCACTCATAACAGAGGTTCTGTGAATAACAAGTCCCAGTGCTGCCCACTACACATCGAAAAACAGATGCATCACAGGTGGACGAACAATCGAGGGAAGGGGACAATCTGTGGTCCATGTCAGAGAGCAACAGCAGGAGCGTGGTCCAATCCCGCCACCCCAAAATCCCCATAAGGGAGCTTCATATCAGGAGGATCTCCCACATGGGGATCTACATTTTACCCACCGAGTAACTACTGTGGTGCAACAGACCACCCCCCCAGACTTCTGATAAACAGAATTAATATTTAAATTCAACTCTCCCCCACTCGCACAGTGAACGTAATAACCTAATTAACATGCATCAATGTCTATAATATAACACTCAAGTCAACAAACCCAGCAACGTTCATTTAAGTGATTACAGTTTTTTCATAGTGTTTGTCCCTGGAGTACAGCACCTGTATTCAGGACAGATGCCACGGAAAGAAAAAAAACTCTGCACTTGAAAATTAAGTTCACTCTTGGACAAAAGGGTGGGTGTGACTGGGGACCCACTCAGGCCCAGCCCTAACAGGCCTCCGAACTTCTGAGTTATGGGCCAAGTCAGTTCCCCCCCCCCCAAAACCCCCTTGCCAGAGTCTAGAGTCTTAAGACACAGCCAGCTACCAATTTACCACAGTCACTCAGTTTCTGTTCTCCCAGTCTACATCACCAAATTTCTTCAGGCCCCTCACAGTCCAAAGCAGCCTCTGGGGTCGGCAAAGGCTCTCTGCCTGCTGCCAGGATGACACACTATTAGCCTCGCTGGACAGACCATCGTGAATGGACAGTTCATGTCATGAAGCTGCTCAACATCCACTAGGCGGGGAGAAATCTGGAAAAATATCAATCCTGAAGCCTTGCATCATAATGGGATCATTCTTTCGGGCTACTGCCAACACTGCCTGGCGGTCCTGAAAATGCAGAAATTTGACCAGAAGATGTCTTAGTCTTTGTTCCGAAGAGGGTCGCTGGCCAGAAGAGTGATGTGCCTTTTGAATTTCTAAAGTAATTTCAGGTGCTAGCAGTATGTGTTGCTTTAGCCAGTCCCTCATAAAAGCCAAACAGTCCTTGCCCTAGAGATTCTCCAGGAGGCCCACAATGCAGATACTGCACTTCCGTTCTCTATTTTCGTAGTCATCCACGACTCAATTTAGAAATTCAATATCTTTTAAAGCTTGCTAGATGTCGGAGGTTATTCTGTTATTAGTGTCCTACTGATTGCTTATTCTAAATTCGGCTTCTGTTAAACAAGTCTCATGGGTCTCCACAGTTTCAGACATAGCGTTTACCATTTGTTGAATGTCATTGTCAAATCTGGATTGCATCTGCGTTCCCAAGTCATATTTAAGATCCCGAATTAGCCTCTTCAAGTTCTGGTAGCCAGTATCCATAGCCGCACTCAGTGGAGACACCAGGCTACTCCTGTGCATCTTGGGCCGAGCTGGAGAGCTGCATGGTGAGTCAGTGGGCTGCAAAGGAGCTGCAGTGATTGAAGGTTGATTAAATTTTAGTTTGGCTCGTTTCTTCGCCGATTTAGATAAGAGACATTAGGGCAATAATCAGTCAGTCATAGGCAGCTTTTAGGACGATGTTCCACAGGATACAGATTTGCAGTCGATTTAGATGGAGCCCTCAAAAAAAAAAAAAAAAACCACACAAACCCATTCAGCTCGTCAGCTAGGCCACGTAGGAATGGGGGACAACATTTAGAAAGTCCATAATGCAATACCAGATACATGTGTGTGACACAGTAACACTTTAGCCTTCTCTTTGAATTATTTATTTATTTATTTTTTTATACAACCACAAAGGATAAATCTTCCCCACGCTATATAACACACCCACACATACAAAAACTGCATTAATGCAACATCTCTGGTTCAGGCTGCAGTGACAAAATGGGGGGGAAATGTGGCTGTAGGGTTTCCAACTCTAAAACCCCAAGGCCACTCCTAAAGCAAATCAAGGGTGGAGTCTTCCTAAGGGTAGTAAACCCTACAGCTGGAGTGTATGGAATGGAGTAAGCTTTAGGGTTGATTACCTCTAGGAAGACTCTCCACCACGATTTACTTTAGGGGTGGCACAGAGATTTTCATGTTGAAAACCCTAAAGCCACATTTCTCTACTTCCGTTTTCACCCGAACCCTAAACGTTGCATTAATGCAATTTTTTGCTAAGATTTTTCTAACTTTTTGAGATGGTCTAATGGTATCGTTATTTCCTGTTGGGGCCCTGCACTCCCATGTATCTGTACTTTGACAGTGAAATCATATCCTTATTTGTTTGAGCATGCAGGGCAAAAAAAAGCAAAAAAAACACACCAAAAAAAAAAAGATATTCAAACCAGTTTTCCATCTCTCCCCCCCAAAAGTTAGGGCATATCAACAGGTTTTCCTACAGACAGTCTTAAAATGGTGGGATCTGCCCCTAAAGCTGGTGTAAAGTGTGCGTGTGCGTGTTTCATGAAACAGACTCCCAGGTGTTGGTTTAAAAGTTACGAATTCCATGTTTACAAGAGTTTTCTGCTAAAAATGTATCACTGGCCCCATAAACCCCCATCAAACAGGACAGATTTTCCCCAACCAGTTCACCATTAGCAAGCCAAGAAGAACAAGCACTTAATTTGGTGACATTATGTCTTGTTAACCTTCCAGAACTTTGGCCTGCTAACCAACTGCTATAAAAATTATAGTATCCAGAGAGCTTCAGACTGTGCTTGTCCACTTCCAGCAGTGTGTCAAACATCCCTCAATTAAGTTGCAAAAACAGGGATTTATACAATGAAGTGTCTACTCACTGTAGAAGGTGACCACGGGGGAGATCAGGACACAGGATTTTCTCATTGTATAATAAAAAGCCATGGCATAAATCATATATGCCATAGACCTACTGAAATTTTACCCGTGCAGTCCGACACATTGCTTTGCCACTTGATGACATAATGCCAAACTGTATTCAGGAAAGTTTTTACTGATATTTTCAGAAGGCCCATGGGCATGGCATATCATGTACACACCCAACCCGTCCACCCCAGCACCACTGTGCAAACCAAACTTGTACCAAGATGTCCAGATAAAGCTAATGAGAACTTTCATGAAAGCACAGTAGCCAGCGTTCAATGGAAAACAATGCACACCTACCATGTAGGACGATTTGAGGAGCGCACTGCTCCAGCAAGAGGCCCCATAGAAATGGTGGAGGTAACAGAAAAGGAAATTATAAAAGTATGAAAAAGGTCTCCTCTGGTTTACTCAGTCAATAAGTGAAGGAGTCCATACAAGTTCTAAAAAGCAGTACAAATCTGAAGCAGGGTTGGGGGAGAATACTGTCCCATGCATTAGCTTTATGGACAGCTACTGGATTTATCAGACGACTACCACTTGATTCTGTACCAAACAGCTGTAACAGTGAAGCACTGGACATCACTTGACTATAACCACAAATGCATGAATATAATGCAACAGCCACTGCCCTCAATCCAGGGAGTTGAGCACCCCACAGAATGTTAGTAAGGCCTTTCTCCTTCATTTTTATAGGTTTTACCCGCTTCCCCCATCTCGGCATGCACACGTGCATATGGAGGCACACCATGCTTCAAGACGCCCTCCCTATGTGCCACTTCCTCCCACCTACCCCACCACAGGGCGGCAGAACTATGGGAAGGGCCACAACTTCCCCAGTAGAGGAGAGATGCTGTTAGGCTACTCTATTCTGCTCCCTCTCCCTCCACCCACTCCCCCCCCTGACCAGAGGTCATTCCAGAACCCAGGTCACTGGAGGACTTTATGCAACATATGACCAAGAAGACTGGGCCTTATCCACCTGGCTACAGTGTCTTCAGTTGTCTCCTGTTCCTCTTACTGCTCAAAGGACAAGGTAAGGTCAAACTTCTTACTGTATACATTTCTCTAATCCCTTGGAAGCATACACTCCTGTGTCCCCATGCATTGTAGGACAAGGTTCCCTATGTTGAAGAGCCAGGAGTCCGCCAATCCTAATGGCCAAGCACATCACAATCAGTAACACCCAGACCCACCCCTCCATCGCTTATGAATACGCAATGTAACCTACAGAAATTGTTCAAACCGAGCCTACACAGGGCATGCAACAACCAGCTCAAGCACTGTGACAGAACCAGGGATAGCAAAGATGTATGCGACCTGCTGAGAGCTCCAAACAAATGATATTCCTGTTGGCCTCAAGGGGTTCCCCACAGATGTCCCAAACACCTCATGGGGAGCAGGCAGCTGAGCCTATAGGGTGCTTAAGCCCATGGATCTTTCTCTACAGACTTCTATTTAATTTAGTTGAGAATGGGTTAAGTAAGCAATAATACCCAACAGGGTAGGTGGTATAGAGGTAAACGGGACTGCCCAGGGGTGTACTGAGGCCCAACACCACAAGCAGAGGGCTTTATAACCTCTGGAAGGTCCAGTATGGCCCAATACCACCCACCCTGGAGGGTACTATTGTGCTAAGACGGGTATTTACATCCTGATATATACAATTTGATCACTTGAAAAGTGTAAATAAGAAGATAAAAACTTTCATGTGAAAGCAGTCCCTCCACCAGTTACCAGCATCCAATACCAGAGGGTGCTACTATTTTTTAAGACACTTTTGTCCAAGTCTTGTTAGTTCAGTTGTTAGCTGCCCTAAGTGTGCCCCTTTAGATTCCCCCCCTCTATTTTCTGAAATGGAGAATTCCTCCGAACCCTGTTTGGTTCTTTTTTCCTCCCCTCGATGGGAGGAAACAGCATGATCCATCTTGAGTGGGATTTACACAGCCTGACGGCAGCTTGCATGTGTGCACAAGCCTGACTTTGGGAGCCAAGCAGGAAACAAGCAATGCTGGTAATCACTGCAGACCGAGTTGCTACAAGTTTCTTATTTCTTGCCATGAATAAGAGTTCTTTTGAGCAGCACAAAGATGGGGATGAGGAGCGGAGAGGGTGAGACTGGCTGAGCCAGGAAAGTTGTGAGCACGCGACATGCTAGTGTTATCAGTTTAAAAATATAAACTGTTCATCTGCAATCATTGGATAGTTGGATTTGGTTTTGAGTGTGTGTGTGTGTGTGTGTGGTGGGGGGGGGTGGACATAGCAGGGATACTATGTCAATTGTTAAGTGACTAATCGGGACTACCAGTGCTGGTGGCAGACTGTTAACTTCGGCTCCCAGGATGTGGGATACCTTGCTGGCTTGCTCCTGGGATGTGGGATACCTTGCTGGCTTGCTCCTGGGATGTGGGATACCTTGCTGGCTTGCACCAAATGCTACATCAGCTGGCTTTTCTTGGAGTGGGAGCAGTAACTTATGTCTCATCACATTAGTCTGTTGTGGTTGAAAACCACCACAGATGAAGACTCAAGTCAGGAGGAAGGAGCCAACACACAGTATTGCAGAGGGAGCAGGTAATATGTTTGCAGTACTGGAAACATTGGGAGAGGAGAAGGAGGCAGGAGGGAGAAGGGGGCAATGCTCAAGGGACAGTAGTCTGTCAGAGGAGGGTGGCAGGAGTGAAGGGGGCACAGATGGAGGGATGGTCAAAGAGCAGGGATACAGGGGAGAGGAGCAGGGAAGACAGGACAAGGGCATAGCAAAGGATGGGGGCAAGGGTTGAAGGGAAGCATGTGGAGGATAGTGAGAGCAGTGAGGGGGAGACAGGTAGAGCTACGAATGTGGAGGACTCGAGGGATAGGTACAGTACCTAGGTATTAGGGTGGGGGCAGAGATGAAGAAGGGAGGGGGTGTACTGGTGCTGGGGGGGGGATTCCATACTAAAAGGGATCAGATGGGGCAATAAGGGGGAAAGGCATAGTCACACATGGGTGGGGTCCATACCTGGGTTAACGGCAGGCAGGACAGTCAATTCTCAAGTGCATAAAGAGGGTAGGAAGAAACCACATCTCATGGTGCACGTGGGTACAAATGACCTGGTGGGGGGAGATGGTAGAAGTAATAAGGGAGTGGTTCGAGGAACTGGGCAGGCTGTGAGGAGTTGGGGGAAAACTGGTGGCATTCTCAGAGGTGCTCCCAGTCTCCTGCACAAGTACAGCAAGGAAACTGTGCAGTGCTGGAGACCCCATCTCCACAAAGACAGAGTGGAGGCTGTCCAGAGGAGGGCAACCAAAATGGTGCAGGGTCTGCACCAGAAGACATACGAAGAAAGACTAAAGGAGCTTAATATGTATACCCTTGAGGAAAGAAGGCAGAGAGGGGACATAATAGAAACTTTCAAGTACCTCAAGGGAATCAAAGTCCAAGAGGGTAGCATCTTTCAGAAAAAGATGTGCAAGAACAAGGTGGCACAATTTGAAGATAGAGGGGGACGGCTCAGAGGTAATGTGAGGAAGTATTTTTTTTCCACAGAGGGTTGTGGATGCATGGAACAGCCTCCCTGAGGAGGTCGTGGAGTCAAGAACAGTGGGGGAATTCAAGAATGCATGGGACAGGCATAAGGCAGTCCTAGTGGGGGAAAGGAGGAAGCAAGCTGTTGGTTAACTAGGATCTGTAGCTTATCCGTTAGGTAGGAAAACAGGCAAACTAGGTGGGCCAAGCGGTCCTTACCTGCCATCAAATTCTATGTTTCTATGTAAGGAAAGGAGGACTGGGGAGTTCAACGTGTGGCTGAGGGAATGGTGTCGATCCACGGGGTATGGGTTGCTGGGGCAGAACCTGGGACAATAATGATCTGCAGGGGACAGGCTACACTTGAGCAAGGAGGGGGAAGGGTCATTAAAGCAGAAAATTGGGGGTACACAGCTGCAAAGGTGAATTTAAACCAGGTGGGGGTGGCGAATGAACAGCTGGTGGGCAGAGATCCCAGGAAGGGGAGCCAAGCTAGCTTACCCCCAATCTAAAGGAGACTGGATCAGGATAGTGGCATTGGGGGGGGGGGGGGAGAGAGAAGAATTACAGCAGGGAAAAGCATGGAGGAGCAAGGAAGGAAACAAGGTAGAGGGTGGTCTCACTGAATGCAAGAAGCCTAGGTAACAAGCTGGCAGAGTTGCAGGCCCTCTTCGCAGGACAGAGGGTGGACATTGTGGCTATCATGAAAACGAAGGCCACCCAGTACCATGACTGGGATATGGTGATCCCAGCGTATAGGATATTCAAGAAGGATAGGGATAAGGGGAAAGATGGGGGGGCGTGGCAATCTATGTACAGGAGGGGAAAGGTGCATAAGAAAGGAGGGGGAGGAAGGCAGAACAGAGGTCCTATGTATGCAGTTTCAAGGCCTGAAAAGTGGGACACTGAGGATGGGGTAGTATACAGACCACCAGCTCAAGGGGCTGACCTGGATCAAGAGTTAGCTGAGCAAATTAGAAGGGTCTGTAGGAAGGGGAACACAGTGATGGTGGGGGACTTCAACCTACCTGGGGTGTAGTGGAGCATCCCAGCTACCATGAGTGCAAAGGAGCAGGTCATATTTAAAAGCATTTCAGGACAGCCTCCTGGTGCAGTTAGTCTACGAGCCGACTAGATTGGAACACACTCTGGACCTGGTACTATCAAATGTGGAGTATGTAAGGGATCTGGGGTTAGAGGACCCTCTGGCTGGGATTAACCACCACCACTCTGTGTGGTTCACGCTCAGTATGGGTAGGGAAACAGGGGGCTACGGGAACCATGATGATTGAAGTTAAGGGGGTGGACTTTAAAAGGATGAGGGATATTTTAGGTAGGCATCTGGCAGGAATTCAAGCAAGAATATAATCAATAATGGGACATTATTAAAAGGGCTGGTGAAGGCAACTGGGACATGTACAAGGACACGAAGTAAGGGAAGGGAAGGGCAAAGAAGCCCAATTGGTGACTCAAGAGGTCATGGAGGGGGTGAGGGCCAAGAGAAAAGCATTTGAGACTACAGAAATCAGGAGGGGAAGATGACAAGGGAAGATCAGAGAAGGGCAACAAAGATGGTGCAGGGAGTGCATCACAAGTCCTATGAGGACAGGCTGAAGGAACTGAACATGTACTCCCTGGAGGAGAGGAGGGAGAGAGGGGATATGATGGAGACATACAAGTATCTCACAGGGAGGAACAGGGTGCAGGAATACACTATTTAAGCGAAAAAGATGTTCCAGGACTAGAGGGCATGGGGATGAAGTTGGAGGGAGGACGATTCAGAGGAAACGCGAGGAAGAATTTCTTCATAGAACGGGTGGTGGACAAGTGGAACACCCTACCAGAGGAAGTGGTGGGGGCTGAAACAATCACGGGATTAAAGAATGCATGGGATAGACAAAGGAATTCTGGAGGTCAGGGGTAATGGGCAACAGACTTCTAGGAAAACAAACTGAACTTACAAGCTCATATGGGCAGACTAGGTGGGCCATAGGCCCTTATCTGCAGACACCGTCTATGTATCTATGTAAGATGACAAGGATGAGTACACGAAGTAGTCCAGGGAGGTTACCAGGCTAGTCAGAGGCCAAGGCTTCAAGTGAGCCAAGACTGGCACAGGGTATTAAGGATGGAGAAAAGTATTTCAGATACAAGTGAGAGAACAAAGAACAAATTGTGAGGATTAGGAAGGATGGAGGGTGGTGGAGAAGGCAGAGGCTAAATCAATACTTCTGTGTTCACGGAGGAGAAAAGGCAGAAACCAAAAGGGAGGGGGTGGTGGGGCTGGGGGACTGATTGGGATTGCAGAGGACAGGGTCCTAGAAGGGTTAAGGGCACCAAGGGTGGACAAGGCACCAGGACCAGACAGCAGTCACGCTAGAGTACTTAAGGAACTAGCGGAGAACCTGGCAGGACCACTGGCTGACCTGTTCAATACCTCTAAAAACAGGATGCATACCACAGGACTGGAGGATGGCCCATGTGGTGCCCATTCACAAAAGTGGCCCCAAGGATAAATCAGGCAACTACAGACCAGTGAGCCTCACATCAATTGTGGATAAGCTCATGGAGACCATCCTAAAAGAAAGGTTGGTGACTTTTTTTTTTTTTTTAGGATTTATTTTATTTAAATTTTGGTAACCAGGTAGGCCCACTGGAACCTTGTGGTCCCTTTTTCAGGGGGTGACCCGGGTTAAGTTACATATACCTAGTGGGAGGGAAAAATCAATGATTTTGCTATGTACAGTGTAGCAGGATTACACTGAGTGAGAACATTACAGTATAGAAATAGAAACCCAAAACTCCAGACTTTTGTTAGGTACAGGCCATTGACAGCTATGAACCTATTAAGTGCCAGGAACAGTTCTACTCCCAGACTAACCTTTTCATCCAGATCCCTACATTCATAACAGAGATGGCACCCTGCATTTGGTCCCTTAGTGGTACCCTAAATGGGGCAGCAGCACTGTGGCCCCTTCCCAAGGTGTGCTTTTAGCCCCTTCTTGAAACCCTCAGTGGTGAGGCAGTCCTACAATTCTCTTGGGAGCTCATTCCAGAGTTTGAGGAGGGTGACCCTGGATGACCGCTGACCTAGAGATGATCTAACCCTGGGGATTTCTAGTAGTGTCCGGTCAGTGGACTTGAGCTCTCATCTCCTTATCTTGAGGATGAGCAAGTCCTGCAGCCCAGGAGGGGCCCCAGGTTGCTGCAGCTTGAAGGCCATGCATAGGGAGGGATATGCAAATCTCGCCTCCAGGGGTGGCCATTCTAAGGCCTGGAGCACCTTGCAGTGGTGTTCATTTTATCAGCCCTGGCGGTGAAACGGCTGACCGTTTGGTAGCGTGTGCTCAGTTGCAGTCTTTCCGTAGTCCTCAGTGACTGCAGCAAGGTTGCTCTGTAGAAGAGGGTGAGGAGAATTGTCCCGTTCCCTACTGCCATCCTAGCTTCCCTGGTTAGAAAGGGATTAAGCCTATAGAGGAGGCCCAGTTTTTGATTAACTACCAATGTGAGGTGGTCCATGTGCTTCTTGAACAAGACTTCCTGGTCACGGTACATTCCCAGGTATTTCATGCTGTCCACTACTTCAATCCCTACTCCTTCCCTGGTGAAGAGGGATAGGTAGTTGGATCTCTTTTAGCCCAGCCTTTTTGGGCCAAAGAGCATGACTTTGGTCTTTTTGCTGTTCAGTACCAACCTGTTCTGACACCAGGTTTCGAGGGCTGCAAAGTCCTGGCTCAATTCCCTATTTAAGGACCCTGTGTCCTTACCCGTCCTGTACAGCACAGTGTCATCAGCATATAGAGCTACTTTTTTGGTCCCCCCATCTTTTTGCTCCTCCCTCACCTTCCGTCCAGGATCCAACCTGGTCACAGTGCCCCCGAACTTCCGCCTAATTAGCCACTTTTATTCCTCCCCGATTACTCCTGGCTTGCCTCCCAGGAGGCAGAGCATGGCGCTGTGGTAGGAATAGGCGCCACGTAATTTTAACTGGTTGGGGAGTATGTGACCAGGCAGCTAATTGAAGCCGGGAGTAGGGTGTCATGGAGACATCTGGTGAGGGCGAGAGTTTTCCCCAAATTGGCTGGGATGAGGACGTGCAATGACGCCAGTGTCTGTCCCACCCCAGTACCTCCCCTCATCGACTGTGTGTTGGTGCTCAGGGCTACACACCCAGCCTCCGCTAGCTGTCACTCTCGCACCGATCAGAGACCCCCCACCCCCTGGAGAAGGACAGCAGTCCTTAGGATGCTCTATCCTTCTCCTCCAGCCGGCCCTCCAACGACCCGGGCTTGTTCCCAAACCCAGATCACCGGCGTCACAAGTGGAACCCCAACTGCTGCACCAATGGGTCGGCTCGCATACAGCATGACTTTAGACCCTCTGCAGTGCTGGGGGAGGTTCTCTGTAAACAGGGAGAATAGCAGGGGGCCTAAGATTTGACCCCTGTGGGACACCTGCGGGTACTGGGCGCTCCCGATATAGCTCCATACCATCGGACCAAACAGCACGGTTTTGTCTAATAGCTCCTGCCAGACAAACCTAACTGAGTACTACGACTGGTTGACCAGGAAGCTGGACAAGACTGGATGTCCTGTATTTAGACTTCAGTAAGGCCTTCGATTCCATGCCGCGTGGGAGACGGGGGTAGGGCTGGAGTACATAGGAGTGGGAACAAGGATGGTCAAATGGATCAATAGCTGGCTGACTGGAAGGCAGCAAAGGGTGGTTTGGGGGGGGGGGAGAAACTCATACCAGAGGGCAGTGACGAGCAGGGCATTACAGGGATCGGTACTGGGGCTGGTGCTGTTTGGGATATTCATAGCAGATCTCACTTGGGATCCTGAGTAGGATCAGTGTTTGCAGACTACATGAAGATGTGAGCTGTGGTACAGGACATTGAGGGTTGGAGGGGGCTGCAGGAAGACCTGATCAAAACTACAGGAATGGTCAGAAACATAGCAGTTGGGAGTTCATCACCAAGAAGTGCAAGGTACTGCACTTCGGGGCTAGGAACCAGGGAGGAGCCATCAGCTGGGAGAGGTACAGTCGGAAAACACCAAGGAGGAAAGGGACAGGGGTGCTTATAACGGGGAGTATGAACAACTTGGCTCACTGCAGGAAGGCAGCAGCAAAAGCCAGCAAGATGCTGGGGTGTCTAGAGAGGGGAATCTCCTCCAAAAACAGGGAAATGATCCTTTCACTGTACAGGCTGCTGGTAAGGCCACAACTGGAATACTGCATGCAGTACTGGCACCAGTTCCTGAAAGATGTCCGATTGTTGGAGGGGGTGCAGCGTAGGGTGACAAAGATTATCCAGGGATTGTAGGGAAAGTCCTACAAGGATAGGCGGGGGCAAGCTGAACATGTACTCCCTGAAGGAAAGGAGAGCAGAGATGGGGGATATGATCGAAACTTTTAAATACTCAAGGGGATAAGAAAGACTAATACAGAAGGGATTTTCCAGATAAGTAAGTAAAGAGTTTATTTTTAAACAGGAGAGAGAAACGTCATTTGGGCGGAGAAGCCCAGTTTACTAGACAGTCCTGTACAGTGTTCACCAAGTTACATGTGTAGTAACAATACAATAGTAAACAAGACATTACATCATAACACACATTTTTATAATAAACCACAATGATTTAAAAATGCAACAATTTTACAGGCAGCAATACATCACTTAATACTAGTTGATATCACAATATATTACATGTATACTTGTAGCAGTCATATTAGAGGAAAATCAACATCTTGTTACTTCATTATCCAGAGAATCTTACTCTTTTTAAGTTGTCGGTGATTCATTCAAATCAAATCAGGCGTAGCATGGTGAGCCCTCCCCCATCCCTCCCAGATTTTATTCTCTTTAAAATTTCAAGAAGCATCACAGATCATATTCCAGAGTATCTTTTCAGTGCAAGAGAGCAGCAAAATTACATGTTCCGTACATAGCTCAAGGTACAAAATCATAATGATTTTGTTGGTATGATATCCACTTTTGCCATTGTACAAATTTTTTTTAACTGTCTATCGTCTTGTCAGAGAGTCGTTCAAGGGCATACACCTTCCTGGACAAGACAATCCAGGCAGTGGCGGAGCCAGGATTGGGAGCATTTGGGAGCCGGGGGGGGCCCACTCAGTCAATCATGGGCTCCACAATGGGTACTTATCAATGAATAAAGGTGGTGGCGGGGAGCCACTACTCACACTGGGGCAGCCAGAGGGGCAACGGCCCCCCCCCAGCCCCACCACTGAATCCAGGCTTTTTTACTGGGTATTTTAGTTATAAACCACAGTCTAGTGATAATTTTGTGGGCTGCTGTTATGAATTTTAAAATTCGTTTCCGCAAGTTGTCAATTCTAAAGCCAGCAAGATGCTGGGGTGTCTAGTGAGGAGACTCTCCTCCAGAAATAGGGAAGCAATCCTTTCCCTGTACAGGTCGCTGGTCAGGCTGCACCTGAAATACTGCCCAACTGAACTAGCTGAGAACAGCTGCCCTCCTGGTCCCTGCTCCCAGATCTTCTGAGGTACATATTGCTATCCTGATCCTCTACTGCCGACTCCAGATTGGTGTGGCGACTCTGCTGCTCATAGCCGATTGGCCTGCCCTGCAGTGAACCTGTCCGATTGGAGCACCTTTCTCAGCTTCAGAAGTAAGATTTTAAGTGCCTTTCAGCACGCAACTGTTAACGCTTGGCAGCTCCAAACCCATTTTCTCCCGCCCACACCCCATTAAATATCCTCCTCCTCCTCCTCCTCCCCCCCCCCACATCTTTCCATTGGCCCTTGGCACTTTGAGCTACAGTCCCATGGCGCTACTCCTGCACCTTGCAGTAACCACACTCAAGTTATCTCCGCCCACCGTACACCCCCTGACATCTCTACCATGGATAAACAGACCCTCACCCTGTACTCCACTCCCCCTCCTCCCCATGCACACAACCACCAGATCACCCCACTGCATCCCCCACCCATAACACCTTCTCCCACCCCACCCCAACCACCAGTTTAACTGGACTCAACCCATCCTGGCCATACCTGCACTCAGCTCCCTGCCCATCCCCTGTACTCTCCCCACACCAAATCCAATGCAGCCGAGATGGCCATCGCAGCCCACTACTCAGACTAATCACTACTTCTGCTCTCTGGGAACTTACACCCCAACCTTGGCCCTGGGTCATCTATCCCCCCTCCCCCCACTGGATGTGGCCTTCGTATTGCCTCAATGAACATCTGCCGCACTCCAGTGCTGGGTTGTGCAACACAGGCCTGATATCACTGCTATAGTAGAGACCTGGCTCTCTGCAACTATCCGACTCTGTCGTCTCCCTCCCTGGTTTCACCATCTTCAGGGAAGATAGTTGGCAAGCGTGAGGGCAGATGTGCAGTCTACCTTCATGACTCTCTCCTTAGCCATGCTCTCCAGGCCCAAGCTTGATCATGAGGCCCAAGCCATCACCATTAAAAATATCCCCTGACCCAGGCAGGGGCCCTCTCCATCTCGCTACTGCATACATACCTCCATGGAACCAGGGACCAGCAGTCCACTCCCTCACCGACTACCTATCCACCCTGCCCAACAAAACTGAGCAGCTCAATCTCTGCGACCTTAATATCAACTGGCTTAGCTCCACCACCATACATATAATGGACACCTTCACTGCACTTGACCTCTCTCAATTAGTCACACTTCTGACCAGACTGTCAAGTGGCACCAACTCCCTCCTTGATACAATTCCAACTGCCCGCACAAAATAAAGGATGCTAATACCTTAGCCAAATCACTCAGCAACCACGTCCCCATCCTCTGCCACTTGTCCTCATCCACACAAAAACCCGTGCCCCAAGTCGCCTCCCACCACCTTTCTCACCCAGGGGGCTTTAAGCTGAAGCAGTACCTATCCTAAACAGACTGGACCCCAATTTCTCTCAGATACACCGCACTAGCCCACCTCACCAGTGCTTTCTGCAAGGCCTGTGACCTCTATGCCCTGTTTACCAGCACCCTCCCCAGATGACAAGATGCCCCTTGGATCTCCTCCACTCATTAAACATCTGAGACAAAGAGACAACCTATGGCATATCGCGGTGGAGTTGGGCAGGCCTGTGGACAGACAGGCCTATAACACTGCTCGTAACAAGTGTACCTGGGTCATACAACAAGCAAAAGCCAAACACTACCAAACCACTCTGGCCTCCTCCTGGGGCTATGCACATGCCTTCCGGGACAATATTAAGGAGCTCAATGGAAAAACCTGCTCCCCCCCATCCCAGATAGCAGTCAATGGCAGTGTCACCACTGACCCCCTTCATATTGCTAAATGGCTCAACACTAGTTTCTCAGATCTCCGCTCTGTCCTACCTACTCATTACTTTTACCCAATCATTCCTTCAATCCCTCCCGGACTGGAGCGACCCCCATTTCACTTCCGTACCATATCCCCACCATATAGCCAAACCTCTCCTACAAAAAAAGCTCTCTCCAGCCACAATCCCAAATGTGACCCAATCGACTCCAGGATTTTTCGGCTAACACTGGATGTCATGCTAACCCCTCTCACTGACCTCCTAAACCAGTCCCTTTGTCTTGGTCAGTTCGAGCCCCTGGAAATCATTCTAATGAATTGGGGTGATTACAGCTGGAGATCGCACAATACCAACTAACTACAGGCCAATGTCCATCCTCCCCCCTCTCTAAAGCACCAAAGGAAAAAAAAAAAAAGTTAGTCTCCACCAAACTCATGGAATACCTCACCAAATACAACATACCATGTCCAGAGCAGCATGGCTTCTGTCCTGGACACAGCACTATGTTGGCACTACTGGAGTTCTCACAACAAAATATACACTCTGCACTTAACTCTGGTGACATTAACGGGGCAGTGTTCATAGACCCAAGGCCTTTGACACTGTGAGTCACCCCCTCCTGCTCAACTCCCTCTAGTTTGGGGTTCTCATCAGCCCCCCTTGCCTGGTTTTCTAGTTACCTCCGTGATAGATCACAACGGGTCAAGATAAACGGTACCCAATCACCCACGCTACCTGTTCGCTCCAGTGTCCCCAAGGGGGACATCCTGGGCCCTACTCTGTTCAGTCTCTCACTCTTCCCAGTACCTGCTCAAGCAAAATGCTCTTGTATGCCAATGATGCGGTCCTTGTCGCTTCCCACCCGGACCCTACTGCCATCCAGAACTTCCTTCTGATAGTTTTCAGTCAAGCTGAAAAATGGTTCCATGACCACCGCCTGGTCCTGAACCTCAAAAAAAATTATACATGCTTTTTGCCCATCGTCAGAGCACCACCAGTAATGCCCCCCTCACATCCTTCCCAGCACCAAACACCCCATCGAACAAGTTACAGCATACAAATACCTGAGCATCACCTTAGACTCAGCACTCACCTTCCACGCCCACCTCAAAACCCTGTCCACTGCAGTAAACACCCAGATTGGCCTCCTATACCACCACAGAGACCGTCTCCTTCAGGCTGCCCTCTGGCTGGCTATCACCTCCTCTATCCTGTCCTTGGTGGACTATGGGCTTCCTATCTATGCTGCGGCTGACACCACCACCACCACCACCACCCTCCTCCTCTCCAATGTACAGACCTCAATATAACAAGGCCTGTAGACTCCTGACAGGCGCCCATAGCAAAACTCACATGCCAACTCTACTCCTCCTCAAATCTACTTTCCTTTGAGGAGCGCCTGCGCTACCACACCTGCATACTGGCCTAAAAGATGCAGACAAAAAACTTCTTGGGCTCTCCCCTCCTGGGGTTACCGTGTTCCAAAAAAAAAAAAAAAAAAGGTCTCCTGGACGGCTGCCACCCGAAGCGCAGTCAAGGCCACCTTCCCGTTTGAGAGCTAGGACTTCACTTGCCCAAAGGTCCTTTTATTACAGAGGACCTTCCTAGTTTAACTCTCTCCCCCCTCATATCACCAGCATCCCCAAAATAGGCCCTTTTAAAACTGCCTTCCGGAAGCACTGCATGGACACTGATCTGTAGGTGCCCCTGACTGTCCTAGAGACAGCACTCTTTCCGGCTCTCTATATATTACAATGTCTTATGGTCCTCACCCTACCCAGATACCTGCTACATAGTTACACCAGAGCAGACACATTATACTACCTTGAGAATGTTTGTCTATTCTGTAATTACTTGCAAACCAAATTTTCTTCAATGTATTATCCGAAACTACTGTGTGCATTTCTTCTGCTGTACCACACCTGTATCGTCCTTGTCTCACTGTCACATGTATCCCCTCCCTACAACGAGGTGCCTTTGTAAAGGCGTCCGACTCAAAGGTTGTAAATTCTGATCTATAAATAAAAAAATAAAATTCACAGACCTTTTGGTTTAATAAAAGTCAATATAAATGTGGGAGTGAATAAATCGCTCTCAGCTCCTAAAGAATCTCCTTCCAAAACTTGGATAGCTTAGGACATGACCAAAGGACATGGCTCCGATTTGCTCCATCAGCCCCACATTCTCTCCAACACTGTTCCTCCCCTAATTCTCCCATATTAGCCCGCAAGGCTGGTGTGCGGAAGAAACAAGAACAGATTTTTCACAAGTATTCATGCCAGTATGGTGAGAAAAAGACTTTATAGTTGGTAAAGCAGAGTCATCCCAGTCCTGCTCACTGATGGGAACAATAACTGCAGGTATCAATCTAAATCGGAGTCGATAGAAGTCTCCCTGTCTTTTATATAAGGATATCTGTCCCTCCCCCTCCTCTTCCTCTCCCATTACACTTCACTGTTCCCAAGGACAATTTTTCAGGGAATGCAAAATCATTACTGACCTTGAGCCATATTTTTAAGGGTTCCTGGTGAACTTCGGATAATTCATCATCCCTTGGCACTTGGGGGGCATCCCAAAAAGGAGCTCCTGAGTGTCGTATAGGTCTCCCTAGGTTGCTTCTAATTGTTTCCAGTGTGCATCATACTGTTTAGCCAGTGTAGGACTACTCTTAACTGTGCTGCCATCGCATGCTTTGGAGGTCAGGGAGGTTAAGGCCACCTCTCTGGCCAGTTGCAGAACATATCTAATTTTGGGAGGCTTTCTGCTCCAAATAAAAGCAGGATATTCTGTCCCATGCCTTGAAATATGTTTTAGCCAGGCTGAAGGGCAGTGTCTGAAGAAACAATATGCAGGGAAATACATTCTGCTTAATTGCATCTATCCTACTCAAAAAGCCAAGGGGGAGACATGACCAATGAGAAAGGTTCGAGATTTGAAAGCTCTGCATGAATGGGGTTTCTTGTGAGCTTTATTCCCAGGTATCTCACCTCTTGTCTGTGCCAGTTAAAGGGCAAGTCTTTTTTGAAGTGGGAGGTAATAGTATGTCAATACATCGGTTTTTGATTTAATTTTATATCCTGCGTCTTTACCAAATGTTTGTAGCCATTTCCATACCTCTGGGATGGATTGTTCAGACTGAAAGAGCCAGCAGAATATCATCCACAAATAGTGTTATCTTGTGCGGGTGACCTCCCAATGCAAGGCCCTCTGTCTCGAGAAGATCGGATGGCAATGGCCAAGGGTTCGAGATACAGAGCAAACATTGGGGACATTGGGCATCCCTGGAGGGTGCCCCTAGAGAGTTGGAATGCATCTAAAAGTGCCACCATCCACCTTAACATTTGCTTTAGGGGAGGCATAAATATTTTGTAACTGTTTTATAAGTTGTTCTGGGAATCCAAAGTGCTCCAGAGTCTGCCATAAAAAAGACCAGCTGACCCAGTTGAATGCCTTTTCAGCATCTAACCCAGTAGCACTAAAGGTATTCGTCTTTCTATGGCATTATCTACTAAGAAATGTGTACACCTTATGGCATCATGGGCCTGTCTGCCCTTAAAGCCCACTTGATCAGGGTCAATAATAGCTGGTAGTAAATGGTTTACTCTAGAGCCCATGGCAGACGAACATTTTGTAATCAATTTAGCATTGAAATGGGGTGAAATGAGGATGGGTGTTTATCATCTTTAGGGGGTTTAAGTATGGCTGATATGGTGGCATACTGCCATGTGGGTGGATGGGGTTCTCCCTCCTGCACGGCATGTAATGCCGGAAGTAATATGGGTAGTAGCAGCTTTTTGAATTTATTATAAAATTCAGAGGGATACCCATCTGGACCTGGTGCCTTTAGGATTTTAAGAACTTGGAGTAGTTCTCGCTCTTTGATTAGTGCAAGGCTTCAGCCTGTAGTGGACCGATTTGTGGTATTGGTAAACGCTAAATATGATTTGATGTTGTCTAGGGGAATTTCCTCTTTAGTGTACAACTCATAGTGAAACCACTGCAGAATATACAGGTTACTCACCTGTAACAGGAGTTCTAGGAATGGTATATGTTGTTCATCCACACTCATTGGCAGTATCCTTGCCGCTTTAAATCTTGCCGGAAGGTCTTCAAGCTTGCTCCTCCCACCCACCCGGGTGGTATAACTCTCGGCTCCCAGTGGCGCCAGATCTGGCCGCTGGAAGCTCAGGTTGTCGTCGAGCGGGGGAGGGTAGGTCGTGTGGATGAACAACATATACCATTCCTAGAACTCCTGTTACAGGTGAGTAACCTGCATTTCTAGGGACATGGATATGTTGTTCATCCACACTCATTGGCAGACTCTAGCAGTTCTCCGGAGGAGGAGGGCGTCACACCCCATATACTTACTTGGGAAAGAGAGACTGAGCCGAGGCCCCAAAACCAGCATCCCGGCGTGACTCAAGGTCGATGTGGTGGTGGGTAATGAAGGTGTTGCTGACTTCCAGGTAGCAGCCCTGCAGATTTCCTGGATAGGGACGTCCCTGAAGCAGCCACCGTTGCAGCAGTATAGGCGGGTAGAATGAGCTCTTATCCTCTGGGAGCTCCATGCCCGCTAACTTATACGAGATCTATGCAGGAGGTTACCCACCTGCTTATCGTCCGCTTGGCTGCAGGTCTGCCAGATTGCGGCTTCAGCGTAGGTGACAAACAGCTGGCGAACCTCTCCCGAATTTCAGCCGTCAGCTCCCTTATAATAGCGGCCCTTCTAGGATCAGAGTATGGAGCCTATATTGAGCCTCGAGGTGTGATTGGGGTAGAACACGGCGAGTCAACACCTGGTTAAGGTGAAACTCGACACCACCTTCGAAGGAATTTCGGTGGGAAGAGGGACAACCTTCCCTGTGGAAGACCAGGTAAGGAGACTCGATGGAAAGCGCCTGGAGCTCTCCCATCCTTCTGGCTGGACGTGATAGCCACCAAGAGGCGGTCTTTCACGACAGGTGAGAGAGAGCACACCTGTGCATAGGTTCGAATGGCTTGCCCATGAGCTTTGCCAGTACCAGCAGTAGATCCCACGGAGGTGGGGTTCCCCACTGGAGGGAAATGTGATCAAGGCCTTTGAGAAAGCGCCAGACCACCTTCTCCTGCGCGCCACCGACTGCTTCCGGCCCGCGCCGGTAAGCAGAGATGGCTGCAGGTGCACCCTTAGGGTCACGTCGACCTAAGCCCTTGACTGAAAGGGACCATAAATAGTCCAAGATGCTTGCCAGGAACAGGAGGAAGGGTCCAAGCCCTTGCCCTGACACCAAATGGAAAACCTTTTCCATTTGAAGGCATAGCATTTTCTGGTCGACTCCTACGGGCGCCTCAACTACATTGAGGACCTCCGTCGGAAGACCCAAAGCCTGGAACTCTGGCCGCTCAGGAACCAGGCCGTAGGTGCAGGGATTGAAGGTCCGGATGGAACACCTTCCCTGATTGACTGAGAGCAGGTCCGGGAGCTGAAAGCTGTCTGTGAGTCCTGGAGCTGAGACTGAGAGATCTGGTACCCAGAACTGGCGAGAGCCAGTCTGGGGCTATCAGAATCACCTGCGCCTTGTCCTCCCTCGCCTTGAGAAGCACCTTGTGGATCAAGGAAATGGGGAAAGGCGTAAAAGAGGCCCGGGGTCCATTGCCTCGAGAAGGCATCCCCCTGCAGCGAGCCCTGCTGAGGGGGGCGGGCATGGAACAGACTCAGCTTCGCGTTCTCCATGGAGGCAAACAGGTCCACCTGAGGTGTGCCCCAAAGGGAGAACAGATGCTGTACTACCTCCGGCAGGAGAGACCACTCGTGGGATGCAGCCCCTATCCGGCTCAGGGCATCGGCCAGGGTGTTGGAGGCTCCTGCCACGTGAATGGCTAGGAGATCCGCCTCCAGGCTGCGCACGAGTGACCAAATGCGGAGAGCTTCCTTGCATAGAAGCATGGAGCGCGTCCCGCCCTGGCGGTTTAGATAGTACATGGTCGTGGTATTGTCCGTCTGGACTCGGACCACTTGACCCCGGAGGAACGGCAAAAGGCGGTGAGAGCTAGGCGGACGCTCGGAGCTCCAGCAGGTTGATGTGGCATGCGACTCAGAGGGGACCAGAGGCCATGAGTCAGTGTTCCCCAGATGGGCACCCCAACCCATCAGAGAGGCATCGGTCGACAGAGAGACCGTCGTCTCTGGGCGGACGAACGGGATGCCCTCCTGCAAATGATCTGGAACGGTCCACCACTGGAGAGCATTCCACATCCCCTGTGTCACCGACACAAGCTGGTCCAAGGGATCGCAGCGTTGTGACCACTGGCTGGCCAGTCCCCACTGAAGGGGACGCATGTTCCAGCGGGCCCAACGGACCACGCTGGTACAGGCCGCCATGAGACCCAGGAGGCGCAGGAAGTCCCGGGCAGGGCGCAGGTGCCCAACCAGAAATGATCGGAGCAAGGAGGAAGAACCTCGGCCCTGTCCGCTGGGAGCCGCCTCTGGCTCGAAGAGAGTCGAGCTCGCCCGATGAATAAAATCACCTGCTTCGGCTCGAGTTCCGACTTGGCCTCGTTGATAAGGAGGCCCAGTTGAGAGCAGACCTGGAGGGCCAGATCTCTGGACCACTCAGCCTCCTTCCTGGAGGGAGCTGCTATCAGCCAGTCGTCCAGGTAAGGGTACACCCGGACCCCTCGGCGCCGCAGGAATGCTGTCACCACTGCCATGCATTTGGTGAAGACCCTGGGAGCTGGAGACAAGCCGAAAGGCATGGCTTGGAACTCGAAGAGAGATCCTTCCGCTCGGGCGAAGGAATCTCTGGTGAGAGAGACGGATAGGGACGTGAAAAAGCGCGTCCTGCAAGTCAGAGAGCAGACCACTCGCGCGTTCCAGGATGGGTATTATCTGAGCCAGGTGACCATCCTGAAGGTTGAGACCTTAGGAACTTGTTTAGGTGGTGTAGGTAGGAATGGAAAGCCAGCCCCGTCGTTTCGGAACCAGGAAGTACCTGGACACAAACCCTGGGTCTGAAGGAGGGTCCACCACCTCTCTTACCACCTCCTTCTGGAGGAGGAGAGCGATGTCGGCTCGACGAGCCGCCAGTGAGGCTGGGGATCCCGAAGCCCCGAGGGCGGCTCTGAAGGGTGGTGCCTGCTCGAATTCCAGAGGGCAGGCCTCTTCCCCACCCTCAAGACCCACCTGTCCGTGGTAACAGCGGACCAGGCGGAGCAGGTGCGGGCAGTCCCCGCAGAGGACAGGGAGTGGGTGGCGAGGGATGGGCGACACCCCTCAGCCCGTCACTGGGCAGGCTTGGAGGAGGGACGGCCGAGGACCTCCTGGGCCCTTTCCTCCCTGCCTCCTGTTAGAGGAAGCCGGCAGGTTTGGGATGCCAGGAGGCACGAGCCTGCTGGCCTAGCGTTCTTTGGGCAGTGCCCGGGGCAGAAGGCGAAGGAGCTTAGGCTGTGGTTTATGGCCTTTGTCCTTCTGGCGCGAAGAGACCGAGTCCAAGGTGGCATTGGACTTCTCGATCCTCTGCAGGTGACCTTCCACCCCAGGGCGAAGAGGTCAGTCCCCAAAAAGGAACATCCGCCAACTTGTGCTGGGTATCCAGTAAAGGTGGATATCCTCAGCCAAGCCATCACCCGCATAGCCACTGCGCGCCGCCACCGATCTGGCACATGAGTCCCCTACATCCAAAGCAGTCTGGAGCTGCTGTTTGGCCACTGCCTGCGCCTGGTCCCGCACCTGCTTAACCGTAGTCTGCAGATCGGGGGAAGATGAGGATGACCTCATCCAGGGAGCCCAACAGGGCATGAGAAAATGCCATGAGGGCGGCGAACTGGCCTGGAAGCCGAGAGAAGGGCATAGCGTAGACTTTTCGCCGAGGCATGGTCCAATTTCTTGGACTCCTTGTCAGGAGGTTTGTCCACATCCCTGGCGTTGCCGTGGCCTGACGCTGTCGGTAACCAACCCTCAGCAGAGTTGTTTCGAAACGGACAAGGAACAGTAGGGACCGCATACTTCCTGGCTACATCCTGGCCGAAGAGGCGCAGGGCAGGAAGCAGGCGCTGCCAAAGTTCAGTCTGGACCCACTATGGCCTCTCGGCCACACGGGAAAGGCCTCAAGTCGAATCCTCGGTCCAGAATCTCCGTGAGGATACCTGGCCCGTTTGGAAGCGGGTTCGGGCTCCATCCCGGTAGACTCCGAGATGAGGCGAAGCGTCCTAGGAAGGACGGCCGGCATCATTCATTGGCTGACCTCCTGAAGACTCCGTCCAGTCGCTTGGAGAAGAAGGAGGAATCATCTTCGGACTCGGAAGAGTCCTCGAAGAGCTGCCTCTGGCCTGAGCCACCCCTTCACCTGCGAGGTCGGTCGGGAGTGAGGGTAACTGACCCGATGGGGTAAACCTTAACGACAGGAATCCTTGGTCGGAGCCCCAATTGGTGGCTGTGGGCGGAGGTTCCACCTCAATCGGTGAGCAGCTGGTTTTGGCGCAACAACCGCCTGGATAGGCCTCGGGCAAGTCGAGGGTTGTGTCGGCGTCGGTGACAGCTACTTAATGGCGGGGAAGGCGCGGGTCGGCTTATTCCGGCCAGGAGGAGCTGTTGCAACATAAGGTCCTCGTACCTGCCGTCGTAATTACGCCAAGCCTCCCCTCATCCGAGGAGGAGGCCGAGCGGCGGCGACGCCGCTTACAGCGAATGCGAGACCGAGACCGCCATGGCGGTGGGGAACGGCTGAACGCGAGGTCCGGAGACCGAGACCGAGAGTCCCGGAATTTCGGGGTCGGTGCAGGGAGGTGTCGGCGGAACCGACTTACTTCTTCGGCTCGGAAGGTCCATCCGAGGGCCCGGAACCGGAGGCACAGGCGAGCCACGGGATCCTCAACTCCTCCGGGAACCGGGAGAGGAATCTCGGCTGCTAAAGGCGACAGCCGTCAATGGGTCGAGAAAATCTCGACTTCATCAGTGGGAGTCTCGGTCAACTGACCTGGCGGGGACACCGTGAGGCCAGTGGCGAGCGGCCGTCGGCCAACCGACGGTTGGCGGCCGAGAGAGGACCTTTCCCGCTCCCAAGGCGTCGACAGGAGGACTTACCCTTGTCCCTCTTTTGGACCGAGAAAAAGGTCCAGCAGCGCAGGCCCTTCTCCTTTAGTGGAGAGGGACAGACAAAGCTCCTTAAAGGAAGCCGTGTAGGAAGAACCCAGAGGCGGGATAAATGCGCGGCCGAGGAAGATCACGGCCAGCGCCGCCTCCTCTTCGAGGCGACCATCCGCTCGAGCTGATCCGCCCGAAAGCCACCGCATGACACCGCCAACCGGGCCTCCTTGGACTTCACCGAGGGAAACGCCTGGACGGCCCAGTTGCAATCGGGCAGCACGGTCTTCGAGGACGAGGTCGAAAGATGAGCACAGGTCGCAAGCCTGCGCGGTCGTGCTCAAGGCCTAAGCAGTAGACACACGTGGAGTGTGGATCCGTCGAGACATCTTCTGCCCGCATGGGCATCTCCGAATCTGAGTCGATTTATCCATCGGAGCGCGAGGGATCAAGATCAAGTCTTTTGCAAAATATTATTTTAAATCCGTAAACGGAGAAATAGGAATCAGTCACAAACGAGGCGTTAAGGAGGGAACCTGAGCCCAGCGGTAAGGAAGATCTGGCGTCATGGGGCGGAGCCGAGAGTTATACCACCCGGGTGGGTGGGAGGAGCAAGCTTGAAGACCTTCCGGCAAGATTTAAAGCGGCAAGGATACTGCCAATGAGTGTGGATGAACAACATATCCATGTCCCTAGAAAAGTAATTTCCTGGGGCCTTTTTGCTGATCTCCCCATTTTAGGATCTACCATGCCGATTATGTTCGCTCTGGTTCTCTCAATTTTCTTGTTAAATTTCTGGAAGCCTTAGGAGCCACCTCATGATGTGGCAACTTTAGATAATAGTTTTTGTTGTACCACTTGGTCTGCTATTTTTTGTAGCTTTTGTTTTACAATTTTTTTTTTTTTTTTACCCATTAGTTTACATACTATGAATCATAGCAGTTATATAGCATGTCAGGACAACCACAATAGGACACTGAACACTTGGAGATTAAACTCCCCATCATAAGTTTGATGCATCTTGACATTTTGATACCTCATTTGGGAGTCAACATTCAAGCAACCTTCAAGTTTAGAGTCCAGAATTTAAGTGCTGCTTACATAAACCCAGGAGCAGTAGGACTTCTATTCAGTTATTCTAAAGCCCGTTATGAGTCCAACATTTGCACACCTACCAGAGGCTAGTGGCGTCATACTATTTCTTAAAGGGATTTAACACTGTAGTGCAGTTGCAAACAAGTATAAAATCTAACAGACATTGCACAGAAAATTTAATATAGCTTCACAGATCCATTGATTAAGCAAACACTTAATCCCAAGCAAAGTAGAATTTTGTTTTACAATTCTTAATCGTTGTTGTATTGTGGAGTCCTTTTGATCTGGCCAATGCTGTAAACGTAATAGCTCCTCCTGCAGGTCTTTTTTCCCCCCTCTGCCATTTTAATGACAGAAAATCATATGATCTCTCCTCTTAATACTACTTTTAAAGTATCCCACAGCAATTGCATGTTGTGGGTTTTCTTGTTTAATTCTAGGTACAGCCTCCTGAAGCAATTCAAAGAACTCTAGGTCCCTAAGATGGACAAGGTTCAGGTGTCAATTTGTTTGCTTATATTGTGCCCCTAAATCCACCCAGAGATATAAGGGAGCGTGATTAGATAAGGTGATCTCATGCCATACATCACAAATGGAGTCTAAATGCTCGACTGTGGTTATAAAGTAGTCCAGTCAAACCCCACTTCCCATGTGTGGGGCCCAGTGGGTGTATTCTTTTGTCTTAGAAAAAAAAATGTCTCCAGGTGTCCACCAAGCCCAGAGAAGTGATTGTTTTGTGTATTTTTGGAGAACGTTAGATCAATGGGCCAGAGGGGTATCAGCATCCAAAGAGGGGTTTAAAGCGATATTCAAGTCCCCCCCCCAAGGAGTAATTGTCCCTCCATGAAGGACATTAAATCCATGAAGAATTTTACTGCGGAGGGCTTCCCTGACCCAGGAGGGAAAGAGATGCCAGGGTAACAGGTCTAGAGTACAGCTTGCCCGTCACTATGGCATAGTGGCCCTCCGGGTCACTAATCTCACGGTTTTTTTTTTTTTTTTTTTTTTTATGTTCGTCCGAGAACATGTGGGTTTCCTGCACCATAATAAAGCCTTGGACTCTTTTCTGAATAACTGAAATAGAGAACGCTTTATCAGATTACCAATCCCATTCACATTTAAAAATAAAATCAAAGTTCACAGCCGTATGTACTTCTGATCAGTCCTTGTACTCATATTTCCTATGTGTTAAAGTACAATATATACCCTTCCTATCGTACTTATGCCTTTTCACCCCCATGTTCAATAATATTGTATTAATTGTTTTATGTACTGTCACTGATGAGCAAATTATGTCTGCCTATTCTATTCAAACACCATAACACTGTCAGAGTGTTTAAAACTACACAAGGATCCAACACATTTGGCACCAGGCCTACAACAACTGAACATGTTCACGCCGGGTTGCAATTTAACATTATACGTGACGCTCAGTACTTTTAGGTCTGCCAAAATAACCAAATGTTAACAGGGAATCAACTTTCTTGTACCAGCAAATTGTACCTGCTATAACAGGTCTCTGGAACTGGCAGAAAATTTAAGCGGCTCCCAAGGTAGGGAGAGGACAGATACCTCTCCTTTGAAGGGGCAGATGAATGCACCCTGAGGGGGAATGCCAAGGGCCCCCCAACACCACTATTTCCCTGGTACCTAGTGGTGCAGCAGGTCACACTGGACATAAAAATGAGGAACAGAGACCCCCCCCCAGGAAATGGTCCCTATGTGCCTCATCTCCAGTAAGGCCTTATGGATAAGTCGACCGTTTAGGGATGGATTTCTGACCCTATAATGGTCAGATGGGCCTGTAGCGCTGCAAAAGGCATTAGGTTATGCCGCCTTTCCTGGGCTATGGTATAATTAAACAATAACTATGGGAGGACTATCAGCAAGCTTCCGGGGGAAGGGGAAGATAATCAAAGGAATTTCAGAAACATCCTCCTGATTCATTAACCCCCTCTATAAGCTTTGGAATAGAAGCAGGATTTCCATTTCCCCAATGTACCCACCCAAACAAACTTCAGAGTTGCATTGTGTAGTCCCTGTATGCAGAGTCACCTCCTCATCAAGTTACCATTTAAGTGTCTGCAGAACCTCTCTTGCCAATCACTCCGGTGCAGGTTGCTGAAATGTTTGTAAAATGTTTTCACATCCTCTAGGGTTGCCCGGCTGTCTTTCTGGAACCTGGATCCCTAGCAGCATCCAAAACAGCATCGCGAAGGCCTTGCTGAGTTTTCCTGAGTGAGAAGTCTTCCTGGATGGCCTGAACCAGGCCCCGGAGTTGAAGAACTTTCGTTGCTTCAACAGGTGTCTAAGGTTTGGGGGCCATCTGGAAACACGATGACTAGTCGAGCATGGTATGGAGTAGTACATTTTTGTTGCCTTAAAAGACGGAGTATTGGAGCATAGGCCCTGCGCTTGGCTGAAATAGATGGGGAGTAATGGTCAAAATAAGTGCGCTTTTCTTTATACTTGGTATCCCTCATTCTCTAGGCTCTAGTAAGTACAGTTTGTTTAGTAGTATAGTTTAAAAACTTCATTATGATGGAACGAAGTAGTCCGTCTGGCTGACTTGGTTTTGGCGATACAGCCAGATGGACTCATTCTATGTCGAATTTAAAAGCTGGGTCTAACTGCGGAGAGTCACGGAGGAGCTCCTCTACAAATTTTAAAATCCGTTTTCCAAATCCTCACATCTCTCTTTTAAATCATGTTCATCTAGCAAGTGCACTACCATGTGTTCCAGCCTGTCAGTACGATCGTCTAATTCAGTATGTTGTGCTACAACCTCAGCACCACGAGACCAAAGTTTACCAATTTCTGTAGTTAATTCTGACTGGAAAGTACAAACCTCAGTCCTAAATTCCTGCAACTCTGCTACAATGGTAGCATTGCTGGATTGTTGAGAGGAGACCCCATTTGGAGCCACCATGTCTGGTTGAATCTCTGCAGAGCTTAATGAAGGGCGAGAGAATCCTGCCGAATCCTTGCTTCTGGGGGTGCGTAGTCTTTTTGCCTCCCATTCAATGCTGTGGCTCTCCCTGATATTCTTTGATTTTTGCATTTGAGAGCCTCCGTTTTCAGCCCAGGATCAGCAGAGTTACGTTTTACCCACAATGACTTTATATGAAGGATACAGTATTATGTGCAAGTACAGCTGTAAATAGTGTATTTACTGCCTCAATAAAGGAGTTTAATTTTGTTTCAACACGTGTTGTAGGAGGAAGCTTATTCCAATATACTGCAGTTTTAGAAATAAGAGTCCGATCACCATATTTATTAAAGCATCTTCCTTGGTAACTTTTGTTCAAGTGTACAGATCTTGTTTGTTCTTTCCTTGGGTTAGAACCATCAGGAAAAAGTTTATGCATGATATTATGCTCAGGGCAATATATTTTGTATTTAAAAATTAACTGTCCAAGTTTGAGAACTCAGAGTTAAGAGATTGCCACCCAGACTCTCCAACATTAGGCAATGGCGCATCCTGTAATTACATTATAATACAGCAAGTTAAGTCTTGCAGTGTAAATTTATCTATCCTATCCAGACTAATTTGTCACCCGATAGATTCCTCATATCTCAATGTGGGCAAAATAAGTTGTTCTGCTATTTTGTTCTATCTTGAATTTTTAAACCTCTTGTAGTTCTCCTCAAAGCTCCAAAATTCCTAATAGTTTTTGATATTAACACTAAAACATGATCTTAACTCAAAAATCAGTCAATTACTCCAAGGTAACAATATCTGGATACTAATTCAGTTTGGTTAAGAGAACTTGTAAACATCTGCAAATGTGATGTATATTTTTTATTTTTAGGAGCGAAGTGCATCAATTTAGTCTCCCTATATTAACAAACAACTGACCTAGTGAACCACTCCTCCACCCTGCTGAAAATCAGCCTGGAGCTTTGTCCAAAGATCCAACTCATCTACCCCGAGGCAATCAACACTGCATCATCTGAATATAATCTAATATCCAACTGCTGTACCACAGAAAGCAAATCATTAACAAAAATACAAAATAAAAGTGGTCCAAGGATGGATCTCTGTGGGACCACTCTTAATACAGTAGTAGACTTAGACAAGTGATGCTGTATTGCAACCCTCTGGGTACATCCATTTAGGTAAGAGTTGAATCAGTGTGAAGGGCCTTTCGCAAAGCCCAGGTCCTGCAATTTGTCAAGCAGGAGGGAGTGGTCCACCAGGTCAAAGACCTTTGACAAATCTACACAAACAGCCAACACAGAAACATAGAATTTGACTGCAGATAAGGACCGCTTGGCCCACCCAGTCTGCCCATTTCCCTACGTACTGGATAAGCTGCAGATCCTAGTTAACCAGCAGCCTACTTCTTCCTACCCCAACCCCCTAGAATGGCCGTATGACTGTCCCATGCATGCTTGAATTCCACCACTGATTTTGACTCCACAACCTCCTCCAGAAGGCCGTTCCATGCATCCACAATCCTCTCTGAAAAAATACTTCCTTAAATTATCTCTGAGCCCCTCCCATCTTCAAATTGTGCCCTCTTGTTCTTGCACACCTCTTTTTTGAAAGATGCTACCCTCTTGGACTTTGATTCCTTGAGGTACTTGAGCGTTTGTCATGTCCCCCTCCCTCCTTTCCTCGAGGCTATACATATTAAGCTCCTTTCGCTCTCTTCATGTGTCTTCCGTGCAGACCTGCACCATTTTAGTTGCTCCTCTGGACAGCTTCCATCCTGTCTGTGTCTTTGTGGAGATTGGGTCTCCAGAACTGCACACAGTCCTCCAGATGGGGTCTCACCAGCTGTTTGTACAGAGGATAATAACTTCCTGTTTTCACTGGTGATGCCTCTCCTATGCATCCCAGTATCCCCAGCCCTCCTTGCTGCCCTCTCACATTGCTTGCCCACCTTTAGGTCATCTGATATGACTACCCCAGGTCCCTTTCCATTTTTATTGTTGTTAGTATCTCACCCCCATTGTGTACTCTTCCCTGGGTTTTGTTTCAAGTGCATTACCTTGCACTTCTTAGCATTGAATCTAAGCTGCCATACATTTGACCATTCCTCTAACCTTGCCAAGTCCTTCTCATCCTTTCCACCCCACCCTGTGCATCAACTCTGTTGCAGATCTTTGTGTCATGTGCAAAGAGACATACTTTTTCTTCCAGTCCTCTGCAATGTCAGCATTAAAAGACATTGAAGAGGACCGTCCTAATACTGGAACCCTGTGGTACCCACTAGTAACCCTCCTTTCTTCTGAGTGGACTCCATTTACTATTACTCTGTGTCCTATTCTCCAGCCAATTCTTTACCCAGGATATCATCTTGGGACCCACTCCCAGGCTGGCTAACTTGTATATTAATCTTGTGTGGGACTGTGTCAAATGCCTTGCTAAAGTCTAGGTAGGCCATGTCCACAGCCCCTCCCTGATCTACTACTTTGGTCACCCAGTCAAAGAAAGCTATCAGATTCATCTGTCATGACCTTCCCGCTGTGAATCCATGCTGCCTAGGGTCCTGTGCCCTCTGGCCTCTAGATACTCGACAATTCTTTCCTTCAGAAGTGATTCCATCATTTTCCTATCACTGAGGTTAAACTAACAAGTCTGTAGTTTCCTGCTTCTGCCTTGCTCCCACTTTTGTGAAGGGAATCACATCTGCCCTCCTCCAGTCCTCGGTACCACCCCATCCTCCCATGATTTGTTAAAGAGGGTAGTTAGTGGTGTTACTAGTTCTACCCTTAGTTCTTTTAGAATTCTGGGATGAATCCTCATCAGGCCCCATTGCTTTGTCCACCTTCAGTTTTAAGAGTTCTTTCAGAACCCTTTCTTCTGTAAATGGGCTGGTATCAACTTCTGTATCCAGAGTGTTTCTACTGTTTGTTTTAGGTACCTCCCCCTCTTCATTTGTAAATACTGAGCAAAAATATTTGTTTATTATTTCTGCATTTTCACAGCCTCCCTCTGCCCACCCTTCCTCCCCTTTCTTAAGCCTCACTATCCCTCCCTTGGTCTTCCTTCGCTCCCTGATGTACCTATAAATGTACCTAACATTTCTCTTCCTGAGTTCAAAGAGGTACAGATGAGGTTATTAATTATATTGATTTAAGGGATCACATCTCTCCATTGACCAGCTTTTCTAAACATTTTGACAAAACTGGATTAGAAGAGGAAGGCATACAAGAAGGCACCAGCTGAGATTGCCGGGGGGGGAGGGGATTCAGGAGGGAAATCAGGAGATATTTTTTCACAAAACAGGTGATACAGCTGGAATGCTCCGCCAGAGTAGGTGGTATCCTGTACAATGGTGGGTGATTTTAAGAGGGGATCTGACAGAGTGGGTGGGGACGGTTGGGGCAGCTGCAAGCTGAGGGGCTAGCTGCACAATTGGGCAGACAATAGACCGTGAGGCCGGTTTCTGCTGGTGTTTTCATTATGTTCATATGTTAAGAACGTGTGTTTTCATGTTGGTGATAGTTTGGCTATACGTGGTGGGGGGGGGGGGAGAACTGTGGCTTAACATTTTGCAAGGGAATCTCCATTACTTGTAAGAAATAAAAGTGGCAGGCTTGTCATCTGACAACTGGTAGTGCACATCAGTACTGGTGATAAGTCAGTTTAGGCCAGCACTTTTAATACTGGGGCTCTACTGTCTGAGACGCCACCTTGGCAGGGCTATCAGCAAATCAAAGCTCAGATTTCTTGGCCCATTTTCTAATATCTTGTCCACTCCAGTCAGCAAAAAGCCCAAGATTTGTGATATAGTCCTGATGGGCCCATTACCCTGGGCTCTGACCCAGAGAATGTTGCACTATGTTTTAAGGCTGCCAAAGGACACCTAAATTGAAACCATCAGGTTGTTTACCTTCCCCCCCACACTCTTTATCCCCCAACTCCTGTTTTCTACCCTCATCTATTCCACTCAGAGCTCTCAGCGCCCCAAGCGTTGTGATCCAACTTCAGGGTGTGCCCTAGAGTGCCCTCAGCTGAACCCCCTGTCCTGATGGCCTGGATTACCCCCCGCTAGGACAAGAAAAGGCTCTCCCTTACTAGTTCCCCTTGAAATGTTCTCAGGGAGAGGGCCTGGCACAGTGGAGTCTGCCCGATACTTGGTGGTGGCACTCTTGCTGCAGGAGAGATTGTCACCTAGAGAGGTGAAGGATTTTTCCTCTGGTCCCTTGCGTTACCCGACCTCAGAGATGCTGGTGCAGTGTGTGCAACGTGCAGGCGCGCGTGCTCTCTCAAGCGCCTGACAGCGTCCCCTTCCCAGTCTGGCTACAGCGGCCATTCAATGCCGGTGCTTCCACCGGGTCTCTGCAGGGCATCAGGCGCCACACAGTTCCCTGGCATCCCACCCTGAGGGAAGAGCATCTGTTGCAACGCTCAATCCTCCCGACCAGCCCCTGTGATCAGAGTCCATTTCGAACCGGGTCAGCGGTGCAGCGTGAGGTGTGGCGCCCAGCGCCCAACCCTCAGCGCCACTAGGCCGCCTACCACTCATTTTTGAATAGCACTCGCTTTTACAGTCTCCTCTTAGCAACCAGGCCATCAATTGCATCACCTCTGGGTCTGGATGCAGGACTAGTCCCCTCAAATCGGGAGTAAAAACAAGAAAAAAAAAAAAAAAAAAGCACCTGCCGAGTGCTCTTTCTTGCTGTAAAGTTCAGAGCTTGAACTACAGCACATCGTTGGCAATCTGAGGACCATGCGAGTGTGATGCAGCACTGATCCGAGGCTCTGTTGGAGAAACCACTTTTCACTGAACCCAGAGGAATTTAGTTGCTGTGTTGGCTGATGGTCATGTTTTGGGATTGGAGGAGCATACGCCAGTGAGAGACGGACGTATTGCTACGCGCTCTGTCCCTGTGGAGTAGGGCTGAGAGCAGGGAGATAACGCTTAAAAAAAATTTAAGCAAGTTATGCCATCGTTGCCTATAATTGTTTATCCTCTTATCAGACCTTACTGCTCACCTTCTGTCCAGCGGTAGTCTCCAGTGTCTTATTTCTCCCCCACTGCAGGAGGAAGGTCTCCCAAAGGTGGCATTTGGCAGTCCCTGTTGACCGATGGGTTTTATCGGACCGCAGTCTGTGGAGAAGGCCCTTCGCAAAGGTCTGAAAGTCAGCAGGAGCCCGCTGAAAACTGAATTTTCCTGCTCTTCCCCTGAAGCCCGGAGTGTGATATAGACCCAAAAAGACCAAGAAGATATTGCTTTGCAAAATACTTTGTCAGCATTGAAAAAGGGACGTATTTTTCTCTGGTAGTGATTTGCTTTTTGGTTTTTAAAATGGAGGGGGGGGAGAAGAGTGATTTCTTTAAGGTAATAAGTCTTTCTGTAATGAAGTATCTTGTTTTTGTTAAATTGTTTCGTTAGATTTTAGTTTGGTTTGTTTTAAACGAGCTTTGAAATTTCACGCCATATGATAATTAGTTCATGTGTCAGATAGGTATTTAAGGAAGCAGTGGTTGTGAGCACGCAGATTCATTCAATTCATTTGTTGTGCTGTACCTGTCTGCAGGAGTGTTTTTTTTTGCTATACGTTTTTAAGTTTTGCACCTCTGATTTTGGACACAAGTCGGGAATTCCAATCCTTTTGAAAGACACAGCTTCTTGTGAGTTTCCTAGTGTTTATTTGGATCGATTCTCTAAACTGAGTTATCTTGACTTACCTTTATTTGCTCAGAGACGTTAGAACATTAGAACTCCAGACTGTTAGAATATCTTCTGGCATTTCTAGTTAATCTTGAGCATTTGTTTTCCAATATTAGTAATGAAGTATTAAAGGATGTTTTTCTTTCAATCTTCTCTCCTGTGCAGTAGTGAGTACTTGAATTTCTTGTATGTGATATGTACTAACACTCAATACTCCTATATACTATTTTACTTTTACTATCTGGGTTTTTTAAAAATTTCTATAGGTTTTGTTCAAATTATTGAATCAGCACTAGTGTGCAAGATTTTAATGATTTTTAAACAAGAATTATCCTAAGCTAGTCTATGAATAGGCAGAAGATTTTACTAATGAAAGCAATGTAAGGTGTATCTGCGCGCACACACACACACACACACACACACACACACACACACACACACACACACACTCTCCTCCCCAAGCCGGTCATGAATTTCTTATATTGGGAAACTGTCTTATTTTGTTTTGCCTTTTCTTGACCAGGTGGTAGATTTCTCATCAAGAATAGTCTGCTGCGTATCCTGTTCTGGGAACTTTATTTTGAACTTTGAGCTCTTTATTTGGATTAGAGCGGTAAGAACTGACAACTTTCTCTGTAGCCGGGCCTGGTTGGTTCGTTTTTCATAAACTGTCTACTATTTTGTTCTGTAAATCTGTTACACAGGTTAACTGTCGTGTTGATGCAAAACATTTCCTTACAATAACAGAGTTTACTGTATATGTTCTGGTTTATAGAAATTTGAATTGACTTAGCAGTTACTATAGATTTTTTTTTTTTTATTCTTTCTTTGTGGTGTCTAGATCAATATGGTGAATACCAGAAGTAAAATGGCCATCATGGCCAATTTAGATTGCTCAGAAGGATGTCCTCAGATAAATTTAGTGACTCAAAAAACATCACTAAATTTAAATAGGACGAAAGTCAAAGGAAGATCAAAACTCAAATAAAAAACAGACCAAAAAAAAGAGTAGGTAAAAGAATGGTTGGGAAAACTGATTTACAAAACAGGTCTAAAGCACTCCAAAATTAATTTTCATTTGATGAAAGTAAAATATGTAAATACAGATAAACAAACCGTATAGCCAGTCCTGGTAGCCCTATTGGTCCTGTTGCCTTACTAACTCCAGTACCATTGGTAGCTACTTTAGAACATGTCATGAATGGACTAGTTAAGGATGGAACTGAATTATGGCACGATTGCTCTAAACTTTCATCAACTCCAAAGATTTTTTCTGATGCTAAGACCTCTCCTTTGGAAAAAAAACTTATTCATATCTGTCATCCTTTTTGGAAGAATCACTGGGATCGATAAAAACAGTCAAGAATGACATTGTTAAGACCAAAGGAAGTAATAACTCAAACTTAAGTAATTTAAGTAAACTGAAAAAAGGGGACTTATCTACAAAATGAGTTGCGAGATGAAGCCTCTAATTATATTAGGAGACCTCTGTAGATAGTCTGGAATTTTCTCCAGAATCCGAAAATATGAACCTAATACAGAAGTTGAAATCACCATGACCTTTAGGATACTTTGATTAATATTAACGAAGAAAATCTTGTGTGCCAAGAGCAAAACTAACGATCCTGTTTTCACTTATCCTTTGGAATTAGATGATGGTTTGAAGAACTGTATGAAAGATCCATATGCAGCACATCTAGTCTTGATGGATCAAATGGTAGCAGTTCAAGGTGAAATAGAAATCCTAAAAGGAATGGTAGCCTCTAATGGGGCATGCCTCCATAACATACTAGCTAGAACAACAAGATTAACTCCTGAAGTGAAATCTCATTCTATAGTTTTGGATAAGAGTTTCCCATAAAAGTGGGAAATTACATGCTAGTATTGTCCTTTCTATAAGGCCTGATTTCCCATCCATCACCATTTCTGAGGATGCTAATTGTATGCTTCCTACTCTGTTGGAAAGAAATAGTAAGGAAAACTGAAAAAGTAGAAAGAGAAAATAGAAATAAAAATATGGGAAATATAGGAAAATCAATTACAAGGGAAACGGAACCATGTGTGTTACCAATTAGATCTGATCCTAATCTAGAGGATTCTACCCCTAATATTTCTAATTCAAATGAAATATTTAGTGATCAATACAATTGTGATCAGAAGATGGGAAATGAAGTAAATAAAGGGCCCAAATTTAATTACACCCCTACTAGACAATTTTTTCTCAATTATCTGACTAAGTTGGAGTTAGAAAACTAAGAATGACTGGCAAAATTGGTCAAAAAACATTAAAAGTGTGACATTAGGAGATGGTAAAGGTGTTCAAACGCCTTCAAAAGAATCACAAAATAAGAATATTCAACTGTCTACTAAGAAGCTATATGACATTTTAGATTGTGCAATATTGATATTCTATGGACTTGAGGAGATTAACCAAGATTTCTCTAAGTAAAGATTTGATAAATTGGTAAACTTCCTAAGAGAAACCCACAGGAGCTGAACTACAGGAGTTTGACATTGTAAATGTATGGAAAGATAAGGAAGAATTTAATCAGAATTGCATTTGTGTTTTTTGCTCTGCTACTAGAATTGCAAACCAAGTTTGGCTTAATAATTATTTGTTAAAATCTAGAGCAGGAGTTCTCAAATGGTTAGGCCAGCCTCGCTGGGGAGGCCCCAACCTGTTCCGGGGAGGCTCAAGCAAGTCTGAAAAAGTACTGTATTTAAATGTTGGGTTTTATATATTGTGTGAAGAGATGAAGCAAACTGAAAGTAATAGTAGGTGAACTTTTATGTATGTATTTACCAATAGGTGACAAGGGATAATAAATGAGCCAAGGCTCATTTCAGGTGTACCCGGGAAGGGTAGGGAGTGAAAACTTCACAAGGTAACTGCAAAACAATCAAGAAATATACAATGAGCAATAGTGCAAATAGATATGAATAAATTAATAATGAGCGGTGATAATTGATCAATTCGTAAACTGATGGCAGAACAGTCCAGATACAAGGGTTGAGCATAGAAGTGCTAAGAGCAATAGCAGGAAGAAGCAAAGTTATCCTCGAGATGTTGCTTAGGAGCAGAGGAGCAGAGGGAGAGGCAAAGTAAGTAGGAAGGTTATTTCATAGAGAGAGGAAACAGAGGAAGTAGTCTGACCCATGAAGGTACTGCAACAAGGGGTAACAATAGTTCAAGAATAAAAACAGCAGAGCAAGTAGGTTGGCCTGTTGGGGGGGGTACAATAAGCTGAATAATAATATTTGTTTATTTTATTTGTTATCCAGATAACACCTTTGAGCACAGGAGCTCTTTCAAAAGTTCCAAGTCAGTATAAGACAAAGAACTGAATGTGAACCCAGAACTCAAAGGGGTTTCAATTTATTCATGGTGTACTGCGCAAAGTACAGTACATTATTTTTCTTTGGAGAGGCCCAAGATTATTTCAATTTTTGGGGGAGGCTCAAAATCTTTTCCATGAATTTGGGGAGGCTCACTGTGATAAAGTCTGAGAACTATCGATCTAGAGGATATTCTTTTGAGTTTATTAATAGGGATCAATTAAACAGACATGTGATAGCTTAAAATGCCTAAGCATATTTAGCTTAAGCAAAATTCCTTATGAAAATGACTGGAAACTACGCAATGTCTTTCTTAATCTTTGTACGCATGTCCTAAAAATCCCAGTAGATGAAATATAAAACATTTTTAGGCATAAACGCCTGTCTGAATCTCAAGTGGCTGTTGTAATTCAAGATACTGATGTTTTAAGCAAAATGACTGACAAAGGCTTCACTGTTAGATAAGGTTGGTGTTCATTTAATTGATAGTGAAATACTTGTATATCCTATGAACAAGTATTAATGAAAAAAGGATTATGGTTGAAAATTCTACGGAAGACAAAACTCTGTTTGGTTTGAATCAAATTAGAAATGAAAACCCAAAACAGCTCAAATGGACTGTTCGTAATTTAATTGAACAATGTTTACATATTTCAGTGGACGTGATGGATGCTATGGAGGTCCATAGATTGGCCGAAAGTCCAGACTGAATTAAATATAGTAGCCTCTGACAAATTAGTTGAAAATATCCATTTTAGATTCAGTAGGGTTATTCATTGTGGAGCAGAATCCTGCTAAGAGTATTGATAATGAGGAAATTTCCCCTAGTGTCCTACATATACAGGTTCCTGTTACCCATGTTACTAGCCCTCAGAATGATTACAATGTGTCTATCAAGTAGATTTGAAGTTTTGTCTATTCACAGTCAATGACTGGAACAGGAAATGGTAAATAAATACAGGTTACTCACCTGTAACAGGAGTTCTAGGAATGGTATATGTTGTTCATCCACACTTATTGGCAGGTTCCTTGCCGCTTTAAATCTTGCCGGAAGGTCTTCAAGCTGGCTCCTCCCACCCACCCGGGTGGTAAACTCGGCTCGCCCCATGGCGCAGATCTGGCCGCTGGAAGCTCAGGTGCGCTCGAGCCGGGAGGTCGGAGGGATGTAGGATGAACAACATATACCATTCCTAGAACTCCTGTTACAGGTGGGTAACCTGTATTTCTAGGGACATGGATATGTTGTTCATCCACACTTATTGGCAGACTCTAGCAGTTCTCCAGGAGGAGGGAGGCAAGGTGCACACCCCCAATACTTACTTGGGAAATAAGGACTGGAGAACCGAGGCCCCAAAACCAGCATCCCAGTGTGACTCAAGGTCGATGTGGTAATGGGTAATAAAGGTGTGTGCTGGCTTCCAGGTAGCAGCCCTGCAGATTTCCTGGATAGGGACGTCCCTGGAAGCAGCCACCGATGCAGCAGTATGACGGGTAGAATGAGCTTATCCCTCTGGGAGGCTCCATGACCGTCAACTTACAGCAGCGATCTATGCAGGAGGTGACCCACCTGCTTATCGTCCGCTTAGCTGCAGGTCTGCCAGGTGCGCTTCAGCGTAGGTGACAAACAGCTGACGAACCTCTCCCCGAATTTCAGCCGTGCGCTCCTTATAATAAGCGAGCGCCCTTCTAGGGTTCGGAGTATGGAGCCTATATTCGGCCTCCGAGGTGTGACTGGGGTAGAACACCGGCAGAGTCAGCACCTGGTTAAGGTGAAACTCGGACACCACCTTCGGAAGGAATTTCGGTTGGGGGCGCAGGACCACCTTGTCCCTGTGGAAGACCAGGTAAGGAGACTCTATGCAAAGCGCCTGGAGCTCTCCCATCCTTCTGGCTGACATGACAGCCACCAAGAAGGCAGTCTTCCACGACAGGTGAGAGAGATCACACCTGTGCACTGGTTCGAATGGCTTGCCCATGATCTTTGCCAGTACCAGCAGTAAATCCCATGGAGGTGGAGGTTCTCGCACCGGAGGGGAAATGTGATCAAGGCCTTTGAAAAAGCACCAGACCACCTTTTCCTGCGCCACTGACTGCTTCCCGGCCCGCGCCCGGTAAGCAGAGATGGCTGCCAGGTGCACCTTTAGGGTAGTCGACCTAAGCCCTTGACTAGAAAGGGACCATAAATAGTCCAAAATGCTTGCCACAGAACAGGAGGAAGGGTCCAAGCCCTTGCCCTGACACCAAATGGAGAATCTCTTCCATTTGAAGGCGTAGCATTTTCTGGTCAACTCCTTATGGGACGCCTCAACAACATTGAGGACCTCATCAGAAAGACCCAAGGCCTGGAACTCTAGCCGCTCAGGAACCAGGCTGTCAGGTGCAGGGATTGAAGGTCTGGATGGAACACCTTCCCCTGATTGACTGAAAGCAGGTCCAGGTGAGCTGGAAGCTGCCTCGGGAGCCTGAGGAGATCTGGGTACCAGAACTGGCGGGGCCAGTCTGGGGCTATCAGGATCACCTGCGCCTTGTCCCTCCTTGCTTTGAGAAGCACTTTGTCAATCAAGGGAAATGGGGGAAAGGCGTAGAAGAGGCCCGGGGTCCACAGCCTCGAGAAGGCATCCCCCTGCAGCGAGCCCTGCTGAGGGGGGCGGCATGAAACAGCCTCAGCTTCGCGTTCTCCCTGGAGGCAAACAGGTCCACCTGAGGTGTGCCCCAGTGGGAGAACAGATCTTGTACTACCTCCGGCAGGAGAGACCATTCATGAGATGCAGCCCCTATCCAGCTCAGGGCATCGGCCAGGGTGTTGGAGGCCTCGCCACATAAATGGCTAGGAGATCCGCCTCCAGGCTGCGACGAGTGACCAACACGGAGAGCCCCTTGCATAGAAGCATGGAGCGCGTCCCCGCCCTGGCAGTTCAGGTAGTACATGGTCGGGTATTGTCCGCCTGGACTCTGACCACTTGACCCGGAGAAACGGAGCAAAGGCGGTGAGAGCTACGCGACTGCTCGGAGCTCCAGCAGGTTGATGTGGCATCGACTCCGCTGGGACCAGAGGCCGCACTCTGTGTTCCCCAGATAGGCACCCCAACCCATCAGAGAGGCATCGGTCGACAGAGAGACCGTCGGCTCGAGGCGGACAAACGGGATGCCCTCCTGCAAATGGAATGGAACGGTCCACCACTGGAGAGCATTCCATATCTCCTGGGTCACTATCACTAGCTGGTCCAAAGGATCGCAGTGTTGTGACCACTGGCTGGCCAGTCCCCACTGAAAGGGGCGCATGTGCCAGCGGGCACAATGGACCATGCTGGTACAGGCCGCCATGAGACCCAGAAGGCGCAGGAAGTCCCGGGCAGGGCGCGATTGCCCAACCAGAAATGATTGGGCAAAGGAGGTAAGAACCTCGGCCCTGTCCGCCGGGAGTCGTGCTCTGGCTCGAAGAGAGTCAAGCTCTGCCCCGATGAACAGGATCACCTGCTTTGGCTCGAGTTCCGACTTGGCCTCGTTGAGGAGAAGGCCAACTCGAGAGCAAACCTGGAGGGCCAGATCTCTGGAAGGCTCCACCTCCCGTCTGGAGGAGGCTGCTATCAGCCAATCGTCCAGGTAAGAGTACACCCGGACCCCTCGGTGCCGCAGGAATGCTGTCACCACTGCCATGCATTTGGTGAAGACCCTGGGAGCTGGAGATAAGCCGAAGGGCATGGCTCGGAACTCGAAGAGGGATCCCTCCGCTCGAAACTGGAGGAATCTCTGATGTGACGGACGGATAGGGATGTGAAAGAACGCGTCCTGTAGGTCCAGAGAGCAGAACCACATGGCGTGTTCCAGAGATGGTATTATCTGCGCCAGAGTGACCATTCTGAAGGTTCGAGACCTTAGGAACTTGTTCAGGTCGTGTAGGTCGAGAATGGGGCACCAGCCCCCGTCCGTTTCGGAACCAGGAAATACCTGGACACAAACCCCGGGTCTGAAGGGGGGTCCTCCACCTCCGTGATCACCTGCTTTTGGAGGAGGAGAGCGATGTCGACTCGGTGAGCCGCCAGTGAGGCTGCGGACCCCGAGGCCCCCTGAGGTACGATGGCTCTGAAGGGCGGGGCCTGCTCGAATTCCAGAGGTAGGCCTTTTCCCCACCACCTCCAGTACCCACCTGTCCGTGGTAACAGTGGACCAGGTGGAAAGGAAGTGTCTGAGCCGTCCCCCCATGGGGGGAACCAGGGGTGAGGTGACAGGGATGGGGGCGACACCCCTCAGCCAGTCACTGGGCAGGCTTGGAGGAGGGACCGGCCGAGGAACCTCCTGGGCCTTAACCTCCCTGCTTCCTGCTGGAGGAAGCAGACGGCTTGGGCTTGGGATAAAAAGGTCGAGCCTGCTGGCCCTGACGTTGCTGGGCCGGGCGCGCCGCGGGCGCAGGACGACGAAACGGCTTAGGCTGTGGCTTGCGGCCTTTGTCCTGAGCGGAAGAGACAGAGTCCAAGGTAGCATTGGACTTCTCGATCCTCTGCAGGTGACCTTCCACCCAGGGTCAAGAGGTCAGTCCCCAAAAGGGAACATCCGCCAACTTGTGCTGGGTATCCGAAGTAAAGGTGGATATCCTCAGCCAAGCCCGACGACGCATGGCCACTGCGGCCGCCACAGACCTGGCACATGAGTCCCCAATTTCTAATGCAGTCTGGAGATGCTGTTTAGCCACTGCCCTGCCCTGGTCCCGCACCTGCCTGACGGTAGTCTGCAGATCTGCGGGAAGATGAGGGACAACCTCAGCCAGGGAGCCCAACAGGGCGTGAGAAAAATGTGCCATGAGGACGGCCGAACTGGCCTGACGAAGGCTGAGAGAGGACGCAGCTTAGACTTTTCGCCCGGCATAATCCAATTTCTAGGATTCCTTGTCGGGAGGTTTGTCCACATCCCTGGCGTTCCCAGCACACCGGAAAACAATGTCGGTAACCAACCCCTCGGCCGAGGGGTGTTCTGAAAAACCGGACAGGGAACCGGTAGGGACCGCATACTTCCTGGCCAACCTGGCCGAAGGCGCAGTGCAGGAAGCAAGACACTGCCAAAGTTCCAAGGCCGGACCCAGTATGGCCTCGGCCACTGGAAAGGCCTCCGTAGGGAGAATCCCTCGGTCCAGAATCTCTGAGGGATACCTGGCCCGCTGAAACAGGTCTGAGCTTCACCCGTGGACTCCGGATGAGTCGAGGAACCTCTGAAGGACGGACGGCTATCGTCCATTGACTGTCCTTCCCGAGGACTCCAAGTCTATGCGCTGAGAAGAGGGAGGAATCATCATCGGACTCAGAAGAGTCCTCAAAGAGCTGCCTCGGTCCCGAGCCACCCTCCACCTGCCGAGGTTTATCGGAGTGAGGGTGACCGACAGCCTATGGGGCAAACCCAAAGCCGACCGAGAATTTTTGGTGGAGCCCCAACTAATGGCTGGGCGGAGGTTCCACCAGAATCGGTGAGCAGCTGGGATTGGTCGAACGACCGCCTGAGAACAGGCCTCGACTACAACGAGGTTGTTTCGTTGCTCCAGTGACAGCCACTTAATGGCCGGGAAGACGACTGGGTCGGCTTATTCCCGGTCAAAGGAGCTGTTGCCACATAAGTTCCTCATACCTCCGGACGCAACTTGCGCTGAAGCCTCCTCGTCCGGGAGGAAGAGGAAGAGCGGGCGGGCGCTTACCTCTAGCCGCGGTGTGCCGACCACCTATGACGGCAGGATCGGTTGGACCGCAAGGATGTCCGAGACAGAGAGTCTCCTACCAGGCTCAGGAAGGCGAGGAGAAGTGTCGGAAATAGGCACTTCACCGACGCGATCCCACCAAGGCTCCGGAACTGAGGCACAGACGAGCTGACGGGATCCTCAACTCCCAACGGGGAACCGGGAGAGGATTTCAGCTTCTCCAGCGACAACTCATTCAACGGGTTGAGAAAATCTCGACCGCTGCCGATGGAGTCTCGGCCAACTGGCCTGACGGGGACACCGTGAAGCCAGTGGCCGAGCAGAGGGGTCAACTGGCAGACCGTCGACTGGGGAGGGGATCTTTCCCGCTTCCCAAGAGCCGCCGACGGAGAGACTTATTTTGCTCTTTTGGACCTGGAAGAAGGTCCCGAGAGTTGGACCTCACCTTGGTCAAGAGGGTCAGACAAAGCTCCTTAAAAGAAGCAGAGTAAGAGGCACCGAGAGCGGGACAAATGCCGAGCCGAGGTAGAAGCTGCCCGCGCTGCCTCTTTGAGGCGTATCTGCTCACCGAAAGCCCATGCATCGGACACCGCCAATTGGGCCTCTTTAGATTTCACCGGTGGAATTCTTTCTCTGGCGCCCCCAGTTGTAATCGGGCAGCACGGTCTTCAAGGACGTGGCCCGAAAAGGAAGAGCACAGTCGCAGGCCCTGCGGGTCATGCTCAAGGCCCAGGAGCAGTAGACGCACGGAGTGCGGATCCGCCCTAGACATCTTCTGGCCCGCAAGGGCACCTCCAACCGAGTCGATTGTCCATCGCAGTCATGAGGGAGAAGACCCAGTCTTTTGCAAAACTTTTCAATTTCGAACTTTTCAAGAATTAGGAACCAGTCTTGCGCAACGCGTTAAGGAGGGAACCTGAGCTTCCAAGCGGTAAGGAAGATCTGGCATCATGGGGTGGAGCCAAGAGTTTTACCACCCGGGTGGGTGGGAGGAGCCAGCTTGAAGACCTTCCGGCAAGATTTAAAGCGGCAAGGAACCTGCCAATAAGTGTGGATGAACAACATATTCATGTCCCTAGAACTCTGCATTCCTTTTAAACGGTGTTCATTTAGAATCATCTACAAATTTTGTTTCCTGGAATATCACAGGTCTTTTTTCCAACATGGCAGATCCAGATTGGGTAGAATTTTGTAACAGGGAAGGATATAATATTCCTTCAGGAAACTTGGACTTGTGAAAAAATAAATTTGAATCATCTAATCCATTCTCCTGCTGTTAAAAATATGAAGTATGGTAGGGCTAGTGGTGGTTTGGCAATATGAAAATAAATTTCAAAAACACCAAAAATCAACCAGTATTTTATAGCTCATAATATCATTTAGTGTTCTCTCCCCATTACGTTGATTAATGTGCATATACCCCCTAGAATGGGAGGAAAAAATAATTCACATACAGTATATGGTAACAGATACAAGTAATGATGGAAGAAATTGTTAGATTTCCTTTGAATCGTATTTCAGTTGCAGGGGATTTCAATGCAAGGATTGCTCTTAATGAACAAAGAAATTATATACCCGATAGAATATCACCAGCAGTAATTATTAATAGAAAGAGCCAAGATGTGAAGAATAATCTGCAGGGTAAGGATTTTATTGCATTTATTAAAGAAAATGAGTTGGTTATACTAAGTGGCAGAATACATGGAGATTTACTGGGAAATAACACTTTTCTTCTGGCCAGAGTACAATTGACTAGGTTTAGAGTGACTGATTTAGTAAATTCAATTTTACACTTAGATATAAAGATGAGGCCAGAAAGTGATCATGCTCCTATTTGCCTGACAATTTGCATAACTGATGAACCTACAGAAGAGACTGTTAATATAAAGGATCTATACCAAGTTGGTAAGAAGGTACTTAGAAGTAAAATATCTAACATTCAATTAGGAAACGTTCTAAAACAGACCAATATTTAACTTCAATCATTCCCTATAGAATCCATGTTACCTGTTCAAATTCAAAGTTTTCTAGATTTGAATGAAAATATTTAACCAACCATCTATGGTGATGTAATAGGTGAAAAATATTCAACCCAAAATTGGTTTGATAGAGAATGCAGGAAAGCTAAACTTGAACTTAAGACAGAGAGGACATGATTGAGGTCTTCAAGTACCTCAAGGGAATAAATAGGGTAAACATGGAGGGGATCATTAGACTAAAGCAGGAAGGTATTACCACAGGGCATGGTTTGAAGTTGGAAGGAGGAAGGGTGAGGGGGGAAAAAGGAGGAGGTTTTTCACTGAGAGGGTGATGGACCCTTGGAATGCACCGCCTGGCGAGCTGGTTCAGAGATCCACAGTGGAGGGCTTCAAGAGAGGGTGGGACAGACACAGAAAGTGGATGTGTCAGATGATGGCCTGTCCCAGGGGGGTGGGGATGGATGATAGGGGTTTCTGGAACACAAGGAAGGGGAGGGCCTCAGCACCCAACTAGGGATCTGAGGTTCGAGCAGACTTGATAGACCGTAAGGCCTAATCTGCTGGCATATAGTATGTTAGTAATTAGATGGACCAAATTAAGACCATCTAAATTAAATTTTCACCATTTAAATAAAAACGAGGTAATGTTATAGTAAATGGCTTAAGGAAAAAAGAATAGTATTCCAACAAAAAATTATGGTCGGATATGTTTAATGTTAAAAACAGAATAATGTGTTCATTTTGGAAATTAGTAGCTAAACGTATTAAGGAATATAAACCCACCCTTTTAACCTATATTCCAAAGGATGTTTGGATCTCACATTTCAAGCTAATCTTTTCTGGACCAGAAAGTATAGACTGGCAACCCTTAAGAGAGCTGGATCTATCCACAGGTGACCCTATTACTTTCAGCAAGTTGGAAGTTGAACAAGCAATTTCAAAATTAAAAAATAAAGCCCCAGGTGAGGACAGGATCCCTGCAGAAGTTTTTAAAGAATATAAAACCTTTTGGATACCTTTGCTGACCAGTTATTTCAATTTATGTTTGAAATATAAATATAAAATCAAGAACATGGGTTAAATCCATTATTGTACTGCTGTATAAAAAGGGCTCAGTATATGAACCTTCAAATTATCAGCCAATAAGCTTACTTAATATAATTGCTAAAATATATTTTTGTCTTCTATTGGTTAGACTGACCGATTTGCTTGAAATTATTATCTCTCCATTTCAGGAGAGTTTTCATAAAGGTTTCTCTACAATTCATTTGTGTTTTCACACTTAATTGAGAAATGTCAAATGGAGGAAAAATAATTTATGCGCTATTTTTACTCATTTCACCTCTGCTTTTGATTCTTAAAAATCTATGTAAACCAAGGTTAACTCTTTACTCTAAAAACTGAATACATTAAGGATAAAATTTACTACACCATGGCGCAGTATCCTCTGTTAGATACGATAATGGCAGTTTAACCGATTTCTCAACTCAGAAGAGGGTAAAACAAGGATGTTTACTTGCTCCACTTCTCTTTAGTATGTTAATGATTTACTTATAATTAAAAGAGAACACTTGATGCCCCTAATATTAATGGTCTACTATTAAATGCATTAGCCTATGCTGATGACATGGCATTATTTGCTTTATCAGTTGAGTTCTGAAAAAAAATAGATTTTTCCAAAAAATGTGACATTCTGGAACTATCTATAAATTTGAATAAAACTAAAGTAATGATTTTTAATCAACATGGAAGGAGAAATATTAAGTTTAATCTTTTTCTCAATAAAAAAAGATTGAAATAGTGAATTACCAATATTTGGGGGTCAATTTAAACACATTCAACTCGTCAGTTTATCAAAAAGAATAATATTTAAAAGCTAAAGGAATAGCCAGAGGTCTACTATGGTTCAATATGACCTATGGCGGTAATACCATCCTCCCTGCTCTTATAGCAGGTGATGCAAAATCAACTCAGTAACATATGCGGCTGAAATCTGGGGCTCCAATATTACTAAAGATACTGATAAAGCTCTATCCTATTATAAATTCCTCTTGGGTATGCCAATTCCCACTGCCAATGCGTTAAGATCAGAGCTTGGGAAAATCCCATCCAGTATACTTGCCATTTTGAAGTTATTGATTTACTGGTTAAAATGAATCCTAAACTTTATACTTCCACACAAAATGCTTTAAAGGAGAAAATTGAGTGAAGGTTGGTCATACTTCCTGTTGGCTTAAAACATTAGAAAAAAAAATCAGCTGATAATTATGCATCTTTTAAATGACTGTAGAGAGTACAAACATTGACTTAAGTTTTAGAAAACGGATAAAAAGTTATTTTTTTATGAAACAAGAAATGTTAAGTGAGAGTTGAAACTTAACGTTTGGTTTAGACACAATAAAACCGATTAACTAGAAAATTATTTAACTCTCCATATTTCATCCTCAGATAGGAAATTGATAATGTGGGCCCACGCTGGATCAATTCAAGTTATACATATTTTAATAAAGGGCTGTATATCAACAAGGGCCCTGTTAATACATCCAATCTTTGTAGATTTATTTTAGCTCAAAATGAATCTTTAAGTCATAATTAGATTGTCCACTTTATTTTGGTCCTAGAAATAGGCTGCTTGGAAATTGAGAATATATGATAGGATGTAATAAAATAAAAATTGGATAAATCGGTACTATCACTGTTTTAGATGCATTAATGATATTTACATTTTGCATCTTTGATTAAGATAAAGAAATATGCCAGATCTAAGGTTACCCGATTCCTTAAGCCTTATAACCGAGTTTTTCTACTCCTCGTATGGAAAATAGATTGGTTGAAAAGTTGATATGTAATGGTAAAACTATTCACGATCAGATATTTGACTTGCTATTTTTTTATTTTATTTTTTTTATTCATCTGACTATAGGCCCATGGATATGTAAATTCTTCAGATTAGTACTATGGGCAAAGAAATGTTAGTATTCTGACGGTTTTAGACTAAATCATGTTAAACCTAAGAAACATGCACTTTATGAAATTGTTTATCTTCTGGGCAGGATTATTTTTTGAATTTGACAGAGCACCTTTAAGACTATATGATTTTATGTTATATTGTGTATGATTTTTTTTTTGTAAAAACTTTGATTGCTAAATACAAAGTTGACCAATAAACTTAAACTAAACCTGCTGAGTCAAGTTGCCCAGATTTGAGAAAGGTGGCCTTCTTAACCAATGCAGAGCCAGATATAAACTTCCTCTTAGCAGCTGAAGTTTACAGTACCCAGACAATGGAAAGGGCAGGAACAGATTAGCTTTGTCAGAGTCCCATCAATATTACAGGTCATCCACCGTGTCCACTCACACAGAAAATATAAAATAAAAAAGCTGATGAAGCTGAACACCTGAGAGTTCTCAATGCAAACAAATTGATCCCAAGGCAAGTCAAACCTATTGCGGAGGAATATATATGCCTGCAAAGGTGGTGAAATAGTGCTCTACCCTCAGAGAGGTTAGGAGAGAGGGGGCAAGGACACAATTCCTTTTTTGAATTGTTGGACAATAGTTAAAATGGCTACCACAGTGAGATGAGGGTAGGAAGTGTTAGCAAGACCAACAGTTCATATGGTGGAGTGAGAATGAGGGAGGCACACAGCTGCAGACAAATAAAAACGATAGAGAATGGGTCTCCGTGGTGGGCAGATGAAAATGGGTCAACAACCTGACAAGTTTAACGTTAATGTCTGGTCCCTGCATATGTCAAGTGCTCCTGGGGAGGGTCATATTGGGGGGTTCAGTTCCCCGGGCCTTCCGAGGAGAGGCTGAAACCAGCCATAGACAACCGTGGGCTGTGCGACTGGTTCTCTGCACCCCAAGGATGTGGGCATCTTCTGGTGCCATCCGGCAGCTACTGACAAGGGGCAATCCCAGTTGGGGGGGGGAGAATAACTGCTGCAGCCTAGCTGTGGCTCTTATGGTCGTGGTGTTTTTTCACCTAGAAAGAATACAGAGGGCCAATGATGGCGCCAGGTGGTCAGTCAACATCGGATGGCAGCGCGATTGCTCACTGGCCAGGCAGGTAATTCAGCCAGTTTCAGGATCAGGAGTCCACGGTTCTGCTGGACAGCCAAGCTAGGTTCTGGACGGATGTGGGGGGCAGCCAGTGCACCATGTAAAGGGGTGTATACTGTAGCTGAGGGACATGAAGCTGTACAGAGTGTGTACTCAATGGAAAATGCTTTGATGTCTTGATTTACATAAGGGAAAATGGTGTTTTTGGGGGGTCCGGCAGAACCAGGCTAAGGAGTGGGCGTGGCCCATCCCTGAGATTAAATAGCGTGTCATAGTTACTGTGATGGGCTGGGCCTCCATCACAGATGTCAAGTGCAGATTTCCCAATGGAGACCTTTCACTGCCCAATGTGCAGAGCGGCAGATGTGGGCTAGAAGGCGTGTGGTTTGACTGGTGACTGGGTTTCACTGGAGGGGCCTGTGTCCCAGCCCTCATTGCGGGGGTTGAGACAGGGCCAGGTTGCTCAGTTGACCCACACCATTACCAGGTGCAAATCAAGGTCATGAGGCCAGTACCGGATGGGGGAAGGCACAAGGGAAGAGCAACACCAATACAGGGTAGGGCCCCCTCACAAAAGGGCTTGGTGTTATGGTGCCCCATGGGTTGGCTGCAGTGGGTCGGAGGGGTGGTGGCCCCCTGGACAGGAAGGGAAGGTGGTGCTGCAGGGTGCCTCCCAATGGGGAATTTGTCAGGTCAAGAAAAAGGGGCTGGGAAGTGGCATGTTGTAATGTGGGCCCATGGGGCAGTGCACACTCCTGCAGATGGGGTGGCTGCAGTTCAAGAGACCCAGATGCACAAAAGACCTGTAATGAGCAGACAGGAAGTGTCACGTGAAGGGACTAGAAATAGGATCTCAGACCTGCAATGCATTAAAAGCTGTCACTCTGATCTGTCTGGGCCAGGGAGCAGTGGTCCTAGCCTGCACTGCCGGCATAAAAAGGGGTGGAAGCCCAGAGAAGCGGGGGCTGACCCACAGAAGGCTGCAGACCACAGATTATGGGACAGCAGGGTGAGGCTACTCACCCCAGGGGCAGTAAAGTGGGAAAGGGCGTCCAAGGTTTTTGACCTGCCCACACATACCAGGGGAAGAGGCTCATTAGGCTTGTCACTGCCATTACTAGGGGGGTGGCAACTAGGTCACAAAAGTACTTCTAGCGTTCCAACAGGACACCTACTACTGTCAGACAGGCTATGTCCCTGGAGGCTTGGGAAGGAGAATTAGGCTATGCAATAAACACAACAGGAGTTTGTAGAGTCATGATAAACTATTAGAGGGTGTGGCTTGTTAAACACAATGTGTCCTGCTCCATGGCATTACACATGCACCTCTGTTGGGCAGTGAGGCCCGCAAATGGACAGAGCTTCACTATTTAGATTTAGCTTTTGAGGTCCAACAGCCTGATAATGTACTTCAGATTACAGTTTTACTTTACAAAGTTGTTTCCATTTTATCCATTGTTTCGGATACGACTCGACTGTCCAGCTGAGGCACGAGACAAGAGGGGAGGTTACTGGACACAATGGTGGGTAAGAAACAGCCCAATATGAACATATGAAAATGCCAGCAGAAATGGGCCTGACAGTCCATTGAGTCTGCTCAATTCTGCAGCTAGCCACACATCTTGCAGCTCTCCCTCCCACTCTTTCCCTCCTTAGATTTATCCTTCCCCATCCCCTCCTGAAACTGCCCACTGTCTTACAAGCCAGCATCTCCTGTGGTAGAGAGTGCTCCACTTGCCCACCACCCTTTCTGTGAAGAACCGTCTCCTTGCCTCCCTCCTAAATCTTCCCCCTCCAGTCTGACAGTGCAGTCTCATGTCCCTTAGAAACAGAAGTTGACCGCAGATAAGGACTGCAAGACCCATCCAGTCTGCCCATTTTCCTACCTTATACATATACCATAGGCCTGTACTCAATGGCCTATCCATACTCATCTGTACTGCTCCCTTATGCCCATCTTATACCTGTATGAAGACCTGCACTGTATTCTTATCCACCACTTCCTGAAGAAGGTCTTTCCAAGCATCAACCACCCTTTATGAAAAAACATCCCCACATTACCCCTTAATTGGTCTCCCTCTAATTTCATGCTGTGTCCTCTTGTTCTGCAATTTTTTCTTATATTGAAAACATGTTACTCTCACCTTGTCAATGCCCTCAAGATGTCTGAATGTTTCTATCATTTCACCTCTCTCCCTCCTTCGCTCTAGGGTATACATACTGAGCTCAGTTAATCTGTCCTTGTATGTTTTCTGATGCAGTCCCTGCACCAATTTTGGTTGCCCTTCTCTAGACTGCTTCCATTTTGTCAATGTCCTTGTGCAGCCTCCAGTACTGCACGCAGTATTCCAGATGGGGGCTTAACCAGTGTCTTGTGAAGAGGGATTACCACCTCCCTCTTAAGACTTGCATTACCCCTACTAATACACCCCAACATTCCTCTAGCCTTACCTACTACTATAGTGGCCTGCTTGGATGATTTCAGGTCATCTGTGATGATGCCCAAGTCTTTCTTCCCTTATAATTGCCAGAAACTCCCCTCCCAGCCTATAGGTGGCTTCAGGGTTTCTCTTCCCTATGTGCATAATCTTGCACTTCTCTGAATTAAACCCCAGTTGCCACTCTTCGACCATTTTGCCAGTTTATTCAGATCTCTTCTCATTCTGCCCACCTCATCTGGATCATCTACTCTGTTGCAGATCTTGGTGTCATCTGCTAACAGACAAACCTTACCCTCCAGTCCATCTGCAATGTCGCTAATGAAGATATTCAAGAGGACTGGCCCCAGGACTGATCCCCAAGGTACCCCACTTGTGACTTGCATCTCTGACTGTATACTGTTTATCACCACTCTTTTCTGCCTTCCAACCAGTTTGCCACCCAGTTGACCAACTTCTGATCCACCCTGAGCCTACCCAGCTTATCCAGCAAGCTTGTATGTGGATCAGTAAGCTTTTGCTGAAGTCAAGGTAGGCGACATCAACTGCACCTCTTGGTCCACCACTCTGGTTACCCAGTCAAAGAAATCTATGAGATTAGTCAGACAGGACCTTCCTGTTGTAAACCCATGCTGTCCTCGATCCTGTGCTCCTATGGATTCCAGGTGTTGCACTATCCTTTCCTTAAGAAGTGCCTCCATAATCTTGCCCATTACGGAGGAAAGATAGACTGGTCTGTAGTTCCCTGCCTCCTCCCTGCTACCACTCTTGTGCAGTGGGATCACATGAGCCCTTCTTCAGTCTTCTGGGACCTCTTCTGTGCTCAAAGAGCCACTAAACTTTTCTGCCCCTCTCTGCCACTGTGCAACTTCCTCAGGGATCCCCTAGAATGTGGTCCTAGTCCCTCCCCAGGTACCTCCCGTGGTGCCGCTTGGACCTACCTCCATGCTGCCTCTGCCTACCCCCGGGCGGGAAGGAGGGGATCTCCTTTACCCCTTCCAGTTAGTGTGCGTCAGGATATCCATCGGCAGCCTGGTAATGGGTTGTCTGGGGCAGTCAGGTCCAGTCTCAGTCCTCAGTGGCAAGGTCCATTTTCCTTGTTTTTTTCTTGGCTCCTCCAGACATTGGCACTCTAGGACAGCTTAGGGGCACAGCACGCAGTGGTGTGTACACGGTCTGGCTCAGCTGGCGTCCTCCCTCCCTTCATGCCAGCCCGCTACACCTCCACCTGTGGTCACCCAGGTGGCAGTAGAGCAGCAGGACAAGCAACCCCCCCCCCCCCAGGAAAAGGAGAGCAGCCTCTGAGCACTCAATCTTCCTCCAGCCCGGCCGACCTTCCAGCCGCCCAAGTCCGCTCCCAAACCTGGTAGGTCTACCGCTGCTCCGGTGAGCCGGCCCCACTAACCAGTTCTGATGATTGCTCCGCTAGTTCCACCCCTGGCTCCCTTAGTACTCAGAGATGAATGCCATCAGGTCCCATTGCCTTGTCCAACCTGAGCTTAGCAAACTCATGTAGGACCCTTTCTTTTGTGAAGGGACTAGTGCACACCTCCCTACCCCATGTCCATGGTGCTGAGCTGTGGGCCCAGTCTTCTTCTCAGTAAATACTGAGCAGAAGTATCTATTTGGGTAAATGCTTTGTTTTGGTCCTCTTCCACACTCCCCCTTATCCCCTTTGATCTTAGCAATACCCCCTGTGGACTTTCGCCTTTCACTAATTTATCTATAGAAAGCACTGCCCCCTTTTATTGTTCACGAGTGTTTTGGGTTTGGGCCTTTGCCTGCCTTACTGCCTTCTGTGGTTCCCTTAGGGAAGTTTGGTATACCTTCCTATCTTCGTCCCACTGCGTTCCCTTACATTTCCTGAAGGCCTTTTGGCTCAGACTTTTTCTGCTTCTGTTTAAGAACCAAAATGGTTTCCTCTAACAATGGGATGTTGCTTCAAGTATTGCATCCTTAAAGCTTGGCCACTTTGCCTGTCGCCCCCCACCACACCACCACCACCTGTACTTCTTGCCAGGGCTTAAGCTTGTTGGCCATCTTACATAGTAACATACTAAAAAGCCAGTACAGTAGGCCTAATGGTCTTTCATGTCTGCTCGTTTAGTCAGCCCCCAAGCTTGGAGCAGACCTTGCAGTCCCCACCTCCCCCACCCCCTTGGGATTCTCCATTTCCAGCCCAGGATATTCCCCTTATAACAGCTTTGCCAGCACAACTCTTCCTCTATACCTGTCCCAACCCCTCCACAGTCTCCATCTCCACTCTTCCTCTGGGCAGTGCATGTCATGGTTCCACCACCCTCTCAAGTTGCACCACCTCTTCCCCCCTCCCCAGACTTCCACCCATGCCCTCCAGTTGCCCCCTCCTTTTGGAACACCCTGAATGATCCTCCCCCTTTATCCCCTTTATGTACTTGAAGATCTCTATCATATCCCTGCTCTCCTCCAGTTTGTACATATAGAGTCCCTTGAGCCTCTCCCTAGAGGTCCTTCCCCCAGTCCTGAGAATTCTGGTTGCCCTCCTCTGGACCCTTTCCAGAAGTGCAATGTCACTACACGTGGCCTTAAACTGTACACAGTACTCAAGGTGCGGCCTACTCAAGCAGTTATAAAGAGGGAGTATCACTCCCTCCTTCTGGAGGTAATCCCCCTAGTGATGCATCCCAGCATCCTGTTGGCTTTGGCCACTGCTCTCCAACAAGTCTCAGTTGTTCATCCTGACATCCACCAGCCTGCCCAGGTCCCTCTCAACCACTGAGACTTTTATCATTTCCTCCCCCAGGGTATATGAATGGCCTGGGTTTCTGGCACCCAGGTGCAGGACCCTGCATTGTACCTCAGTCCCCACTTCCTTGACCAGCTCTCCAGAGCATCCAAGTCCCCCTGAAAGGCCACCCTCCTCCCCATCCACCACTGCTCCCAGCTTTGAGTCATCCGCAAAGAGACTCATTTCATAGGCATTGAACAGGAGGGGTCCTAAGACCGATCCCCGAGGGACCACATTAATGACCCTCCTAGGAGAGGAGACTACCCTCTGGGCAAGTTCTGAGATCCAATTACCTGTCCATCTGAATTTGTTTCCCTACCCCATTTTCCCCAGATTATCCAGCAGGCCCCCACGAGAAACCAAGACAAATGCCTTGCTGAAGTCAAGAAAGGGAATGTCCACTGGCTTACCCTGATGCAGGGCAGTGGTCACCCAATCTTAGAACTCCACAAGGCTTGTCTGACACTATTTCCCTGGGATGAAGCCATGCTGTCCATCATCCAGCTACCTTAACTTTCAGTACCCCCCCCCCAGCCTGTCCTTGATAATACCCTCCATCACCATGCCAGCCACTGATGTCAGGCTGATGGGCCTGTAGTTCCCCGCCTCCTCCCTTGTGGAAAAGGCACAATGTGCGCTACCCTCTAATCCTGGGGGATCCACCCCAGTTAGATGCTGAAAAGCTCCACCAGGGGTTTCACCAATACACCCGCTAGTTCCTTCACAACCCTGGAGCACTCAGTCTTAAGGGTCCCAAGGGCTTCCCTCACTACCATGATTTCCACCTCTCCTTCCTCCCCCCTTGCCCCCTGTTCTACTCCCCCTGCCCCCCCCCCCAATCTTATCAAAGTCAGCTCCTCTGAAGTCCCATATTTCAGGCTTGGAATGGGATGATTTAGTTCTAGTGGCCAAACTGAACCATACCAAGTGATGGTCACTGGCCCCCAGGTTACCTACCTGGAGATCTGTGATCCTTTCCCTGTCAGTACTAGATCCAGGATAGCCCAGTCTCTTGTGGGTTGTTGTACCAGTTCTTTGAGGCACTCCCCCTGCAGAGAATCCACTATGTGTCTAGTTCTAGGCATTGACCAATCTGTATCTGGCATGTTGAAGTCTCCCACTCCCCTTTAACTGTCATTTGTATATCTTCTAACAGTAATGTGTCTCTGTCCTCCCTCTAGTCTGTAGGCCTGTAGACAACCCCAGTTCATATGGCTGTCCCATTTGCAGTTTCCACAGTGACCCACAGTTCTTCTGGCTCCTTATGTGTATTCTGAATTTCTGTAGCTTTGATATTTTCATTGTCATAAAGGGCTACCCCACTCCCACTTCCACCCTTTTTGCACCTCAGTCTTTTCAACAGTACATAACTGGGGATTGAATTCTCCCAAGTGTGGTTACTGGTGAACCATGTCTCACTAATGGCTACTATGTCCAGTTTAGCTTCAGTCATTGTTGCCAGCAGGTCTGGGATCTTGTTTCCCAGACTGTGGTCATTTGTGTCATGATTCCACTAGCCAGATTTCGGTGCGTTAGTTGTTGGGTGAGATGCGGCATTTCTCCTGCATGTCGTACGGGAAGCCAGACCTTTTCCTTACCTGGTGATGCAAATGAACTATAAAGCATGCTGAACTCCTGTTTGATCACTAGCTGAGGGAGGTGTGTTCTTCCCATTTGATGCATCTAGTGCTGCACCCCCCTCCCCATTTGCTAGCTTAAAAATTCTGCAAAGACGTGAAACTTGTGCCCCAATGCAATGAATCCCTCCTTAGTCAGATGCAGTCCATCAAATTTAAAGAACTTTTAGTCACAAAACTGTTGCCAGTTACCTACCAATTTGTGTCCTTTTTCTAGCACCAGCCCTTGAGCCACACATTTAGCTCCCCATCTGCCCTTCTCTGACCTTCCGTCCATCTGCCCCCGACACAGACTAGCAGGATCTTTGAGGAGGAGATGCCAGATGAAATGATGACAGTTTGTCTCCCTGCTTGGTGAGGTGATCCTTGGTCTCCACAACTGATCAGCTGGTGAGATAGTTAGTCCCTATCTGTACCAGGACGTCAATATTTTCTCCTGTTTCCTGCACAATTTTAGCAATGTGGTCAGTGTCTCTCCATGCTGATGTACCTGGGAGACATATGACCATTAACCCCAGCTGGAGGTAGGTATCAACTCCCTGAATCATGGAGTCTCCTAAGATCAGAAGTGTTATAATTCCCTTTTTCTTTGGTCCCAGTTTTGGGCGAGTTGTGCTAGCTCCTGTGCTGCAGTGTCCTGTTCGCAGTGCGCACATGTGCACAGACACCAATTATTGCCACCACTGGGGAACTCTCAGGCATCCCTATGCCAGAGTGCTCTACCTCAAGTCCTCCCTCCATCCTACTGCAGCCAGGCAGACCCTCCGGCTCTGCGCCTCCCCGCCCCCCCCCCGAGGTGGGGCCACCCTATCCACCCAGGGTGCTCTATCTAGTAATCTAGTGTGCCAGCCTAGGATGGAGGAGAGGCCGGGATCTGGAGTGTGGCACTTCAGGACAGGATGCCCTCACCTATCCTCTTCAGCGGGGTTTTCTTAGTCATGTTGCCCCCGGGCTCTGATGTGCAAGGACGTCCTGCTCGGCATGTGCACGCTCCCATGCTTACCTGAAAGACGTCCACCGCAGCCCAATCCCCTTGCTTCTGCTGACCGGTTAGTGCAATCCCCCAGCCACCGCCACAGGTTGCAACTGCACCGGCTTGGACAAGTACCCCTTCCCCGAGGAAGGACAGCAGTCCCTGGGATGCTCAAACCTTCCCCAACCCTCGACGACCCACGCGCGTTCCCAAACGCAGGTCGCCAGTGTGGCATGAGGTCCTAACCACCAGCCAACCTCCTGGACCAACTACCCTCCGTGGTAGAGGTGCTTCAGTTGGATATTGGGGAAATGGCTGGCAGTTCTTATAATTTATTTCCTCCTGCATGTGCAATTTGATGCATGCAATCTCTGCCCATGCTGCCTGGAGCAGAGCCCTTAGATCTCCAATGTTCCAGCATGTAGGACAGCATCCTAAATCCTGTGCAACTGCCCTTTTGAAAGGTGTCCCACAGTACCTGCAGTTAACCATTCCAGATGAGTTGCTGGATTTATAACCTGGTCAGAATAATTAGGAGGAAAATGAAAGCTTGATGTTTGTTTTTGTATAACTTGTTATGACAAGTTAAATTACTTGTGCCCCTGTAAGTGAGGTCACTGTGTGGATACCCCTCCGATCCTCCCCTTCCTGCTTTGCTACAAGATGTCACAACTGTTACCCTAACAAACAAACAAAAAAAAAAAAATAAACACCACACACACACACACACACACACACACACACACACACACACACACACACACTAGTGTAGCATGGGTGGCTGGGCCCTTCCCCTGTCAAAAAAGAACCACGGATGAAAGAAACTAGGTAGCCCTGAAAGCTTAGCCTAATGAGATAAATCTGTAAAACCTGTAAAGCACCACCTGTAATAATTTCAAAGAAATACCCTGCAAACACAGTTTGCTACAGAGACAGAACAAAGCAACAAAATATACCTTGCAAAAAAACTATCTGAATCAGAAGATTACAGCAGTAATCTGTTAGCACAAAGCAACAAACCTATAGGTACACCCTGCAGCAGTAATGTGAATCAGAGAATAAAGTATAGAAAAGGTTAGCAAAAAAGCAGCAACAAACCCTGCGAGTACAAAAGGAAAAAATAACAGTAAATCTACCTAGCTAAAATACTTACTCTTTTTCCTTGGTTTGACAACGTTCCTTGCTCTGTCCTTACACGCAAACCTAGAAGAAAAGAGCTCAAGTGATGCTAGGTGCCTTTGCCAGCAAACCTAGTCTTAACTGGAAGACCCCCCTCTGTTACTCTTGTTTATCCCTTTCAAGTACTTAAAGGTCTCAAATCATGTCCCCCCTATCGTCCAAGGAATACATACCTAGCTCGCTCAGTCTTTCCTCGTAGGGCTTGCCCTCCAATCCCTGGATCATCTTTGTTGCTCTACACTGCACCTCTCCAATGCAATATCCTTCTTCAGGTACAGGCACCAGAACTGCATGCAGTACTCCAGATGTGGCCCGACTAGTGGGAGGATTACCTCCCTACTTCTGGAGGAGATTCCCCTCACTATGCACCCCCAGCATCTTGTTGGTCTTCGCTGCCGCCTACACTGAGCAGAGTTTTTCATGCTCCCCGTTATAAATACCCCTAGGTCCTTTTCCTCCATGGTGCTACCCAACTGTACCCCTCCCAGCTGATGGTCCCTCCCCTGCTTCTTTACTCCAAAGTGCATTACCTTGCACTTCTTGGCAATGAACGCCAGCTGCCATCTTTCTGACCATTCCTGTAGTTTAGTTATGTCGTCCTGTAGTCCCTTCCATTCCTCAACCAACGCCCCAGTCCGATCTTACTTTGGATCCCATGTGATCTCAGTTATGAATAACCCGAACACAGGCCCAAACACTGATTCCTGCGGCACCCCACTCATCACTGCCTTTGGTGCAGAGAGTTCCCCTCCCACTACCTCCCTCTGCTATCTACCCCTTAGCCAATTCATTATCCATTTCACCGTTTTAACTCCCACCACCACAGCTTCCAGCTTTCCCCCCAGCCTCCCGTGCAGCACAGAGTCAAAGGCCTTACTGAAATCCTAATACAGGATACCCACGGCATGGCCCTGGTCACCGAATCATAGTACTCAATGAGGTTGGTCTGACAGGATCTCCGAGAAACTAACTTGTGCCGATGCCCATCCTGGAGTCCACTGTCCTCCAAGAGGTCACCAGCCTCTTTCAGGATGGTCTCCATGAGCTTACCCACGACTAAAAAGGCTCACTGGCCTGTAGTTTCCTGGCTCATCTTTTGGGCCACCTGTGTGGATGGGAACCACATGGGCCATCCTCCAGTCCTGTGGTACACATCCCATGTCCAGGGATGTATTGAACAGGTCAGCCAGTGGTCCTGCCAGAAACTTAGCCAGCTCCTCGAGTACCCTAGGGTGCATGCCATATGGCCCACTCAAATGGGCTCAGTCCTTCCAGTACCCCATCCTCCATAATCCTTGCATCCATCACCCCTCCCTGTGGTACCTGCTCCACTTTCTCTTGCATGAATACAGAACAGAAGCATTCATTTAATGCCTCTGCCTGACCCACCCACTGCCCAATCCTCACCATTTGGTCCTTGCTGTTCCCCCTTTCCCTTATGCATCTAAAGAAATCCTCTCCATTTTTAATACCCTGTGCCACAGTCAGCTCCCTGGAAGCACTGGCTGCTTTGACTAGTTTGGTGGCCTCTCCAGATTTCTTCTTATACATCTCCTAGTCTTCTCCCCATCCTGACTTTTTGAACCACTAGAATGCCTCTCTTGGCCCTCACTCCCCTCCCCAACCTCACGAGTCATCCAACTGGGCTTCTTTGCCCTCCCTTTCTTGCTCTGTGTTCTATTACATGCCCCCGTAGCCTCCACTAGCCCCTTTTTAAGGACACCCCACTTCTGACTTGTGTCCCAGCCTGGTTGAATCCCTTCCAGGTGCCCCGCCAGAATTTCCCCTATGTTTTTAAAGTCCACCCGCCTAAAGTCAATCACCTTGGAACCTGTATCCCCAGCTTCCCTCCCCACGTGGGACGTGAACCACACAGTAGTGATCGTTCCCCGTCAGTGGGTCCTCCACCCCCAGATCCCCTACCTTCTTCCCACTGGACAGTACAAGGTCCAAAGTATTTCCTGTCTAAGTTGGCCCGTGGACCAACTGCATCAAGAAGCTGTCCTGAAATGCTTCTAACAGGACTTGCTCCCTTGCACTTGGTAGCTGGGGTACTCCAATCCACCCCAGGTAGGTTAAAGTCCCCCCACCACCACCGGACCAATCCAGTTTGCTTAGCCAACTCCCCGTCCAGGTCCTCCAGTTGAGCTGGTAGTCTATAAAACTACCCCATCCTCAGTGTTCTGCCTTTTGAGTCCTGAAAATGCATCCATAGGGCCTCTGTCCTGCCCTCTTCCCACTCATCCCTTGCACACCTTATCCCCTCCCATTCATAGATCCCCCCCCGGGTCCTATCCCTTCTGAATATCATACACCCCAGGGCCATCAAATCCCAGTACTCGTACCGAATGGCCCACGTTTCCATGATGGTCACAATGTCCACCCTCCCCTTTGCTGATAAGGCCCGAAACTCATCTGACTTGTTTCTGAAGCTCCTCACATTCAGTGAGACCAGTGAAACCACTCTCCAACCCACTCCCTTCCCTAACCAGTCTCCCTCCTTTTCCCCCCACCCCATGTCCCTTCCCCTTTGCCTTCCCCATTAACTGGGGGGTGGGTAAGCTTGTCAGGCCCCCCTCTTTGGGACCATCTACCAGCTGACCACTTGCCATCCGTCCCCTTCTAGTTTAAAGTCATCTTTGTTTCTGCATCGTACTCCATGTTCTGCTTCAGTACCGCTTTCCCCTCCTTGCTCAGGTGTAGTCTGTCCCTGGTATACATGTCATTCCTATCCCAGGTTCTACCCCAACCACACACAAAGTCCCAACCTCCCCCCCAACCAGGCCTCTTGAGCAACACCATTCCCACAGCCAAGTATTAAACTCCCCTATCCTGCCTTTCCTGCTATACTCGTGAAGGGCACTGGGAATACCTCCGAGAAGGCCACCGATCTTCCTCTCTCCCCCAACAGCCTTCCCAGTTACTCAAATCTCTCCTGTACCACTTCCACCATCCCTTCTGTCAAGTTGTTCATACCCACATGCACCACAACATGAGATCTCCTTCCCTGCACATTTAAGAGACTGCCCCACCCATCTGCAATCAGCCCAGGTATGGACTCTACCCAGATTCGGCTATGCCTTTCTTCCTTACTGCCCCATCTGATCCCCTTCAGTATAGGATCCACAGCACTAGAACCCCCCCCAAAATCAAGGGTTACCACGTGTCCTGATTTCCGCAGGACAGTCTATTTGGGCAGCTGTGCCCTGCAAAAACACATGAATACACTACATGTCCTGATCATTCAGTAGAAAAAATATTTGCTAACTTTTCTTAAAATGTTGCAGAAAATACCTTAACTAAAATATCTGAAATTAACAGAAACTAAAAAAAAAAAAAAAACTACAATACTTGGTCTTAATTCTGATTAGAGAAAACAAGTCTGTTGCACTGGCAGAGGTCACAGATTGTTCCAACAAAAAAAAAAAAAAAAAACACCAACATGTTTCAGTAAGAAATTTCCTACTTTGGGCTTCTGAAAAGGTGGTAACCCTACCCCCTTCATGCCTCACATCTCCCCAACCTCTTCTCTATGTACTTGTTAGTATACACCCTTACCCTGCCTTTTAGTAACTCCATCAATCCCCTGTACCTCCCCAACCTCCTCCCTGGCCTGCACCCCCCATCTCTATCCTGGGTCCTCACCCCTCTCCTGCTGCATCTCTGGCATCTATCTCACCAGCCTTGCCACTCCTCTCTCCATTACCCCAGTCCAACTATGTCCCTCCCCTTCCCCCTCTGTCAAACTGCTGTCACCTGGGCTATCCCTGCCCTTATTCTCTCCTTGGAGATCCAGCACCTCCCCCTTCACCATTTCTGCCAACACTGCAAACCTGTTACTTGCCTTGTCAGTGTTGCAGAGACTAGGCTCCTCCCTCTGGCTTTTAGTCAACCCCTCTCCCCCTCCTCCCTGCCTATCCCTCTTCAGTTCTGATGCTCCTCCTGCGCCTCGGCATCATGCTACCTTGTGCCAAAGGCCATCCTTCCCCAACTCCACCTTCCTTCACCCTCTCCAACTCCTTACCAAACCACTGCACTTCACCCTCCAGCCTCCTCAGTCAATGATGGATTGGACACCCACCTAGCTTCCATAATATGCTCATCCAAATAGCTGCCCCACAGCAGTTGTAGCCCACTATTTTTCACATGCTGACCCCCCCTTCCCCAGCATCCTACTGCTCCCTGTACCCTCCCCCATTACACTGTCCCCATCCTCCCCCAGTTCTGCAATGTCACCCTCTGGCACATCTTCATCTCTCCAAAACACACACACACACACACACACACACACACACACACACACACACACTTCTGTACTGCCCTTACCCCCCTCGTGAGTTAAACCCCGCAAGTGGTGCCTGTATGCCCTCTCAGCTTATAGTCCCTTCCTATGCAGCAACATCTCCTTAAGACCCTTGTTCCCAACTATTTTACCCACTCAACATATCAGTACAGCTTTTCCAACTCCATTAATCCTGCAGCATTTACTCCTGTGCATTTCCACTCCAGTTGTGCATTTCCACACCCTGTGGCTTTTAGATTTCTGGCTAGGGAATGGAATAGTCTGCACCTGGTGGTCCTGTCCACCAACTGTAGGGTAGCTCCTCCCCTATTAATGTGCAGTACTCGAGGGTAGGAGGGATCAGGGCCTTACCCTAACTCTCGCGAGTCAATCAGCCCCGACCTTCCCCCAACCAGGCCTCTCAATCCCCGCACAAAGGTGCAAGTCCAAACAACTTCCTGCATGAGGTCCAAACCTGAGAGGAACTCATGCAGCCACAACTCCAAACATTCCAACACCACAGATTAAATATCACAGCCCAGGATGCCCCTCAGTAAGTTATAATTCCCAGTACTGAATTAACATCAACAACATCAACATCATCAACATCATCAACATCATCAACATCATCAACATCATCAACATCATCAACATCATCAACATCAACATCAACATCAACATCAACATCAACATCAACATCAACATCAACATCAACATCAACATCAACATCAACATCAACATCAACATCAACATCAACATCAACATCAACATCAACATCAACATCAACAACATCAAAACTGAAATATAAGAAAAAGCCAGCACTTCCCTGAAACAGCTCCTTCCCTGTTGCTAGATCCCCAAGTGAAACTGTTTGCCAAGGTACTGCCTGCTAAATAATGAGTACACACTTATTGCAGGAGCTTAAACATAAGGAGGCGATAACCCTCCTGCAGGAGACTTGGAGGATGTTAAACTGAAGAGGTCCTGGGTGGGCCAGATATATGTGCAGCCTCTTTCACGGCACCCCCCCACAAAAGACTATCCTGATACCCGTGTCACCTCGATGGGGCATCTCCTGTGTGAGGGTTGACCCAGAGGGAAGATAAATGGCTCTGTTCTCTGTACCATTCTAAATGTCTACGCACATAATTTGTAAATTGAAAATGTGGCCTTCCTGAAGAAGACTCTGCTCGCCTGCACCCCAGATCCAGGCTCTTTATACCAGATTAGAGGGAATTTCTATGGGGTCATTAAGCCTCACTTGGTTAGATCAGATGGCAACACATCCGGACAATCCAAGGTGGGCCAGTACATTAGGAAATTATCCCAGGAACTGGTGGTGGAGGAAATGGGGCACCTACTACACTCCAAGACCAGAAACTACCTTCTGGTCTCATCCCCAGCAGGCCTACTGCCGTGTAGATCTGTTTTTTGACAGAGTGGGTACATGCAGTGGAGTGATGCAACATCAATACCATCACCATCTCTGACCATGACCCAGTGAGGCTGGACTTGCTGATTAGCCCCCAAAGTAAGGTCCAGCAGTTGGCGGCTGAATGTCTCTCCTCAATCAGGAGGACTTTCAGCAGACAAGAGATGGGGAACCAAGAGGCAACAAACCCGAGTGGACAACAGACATGGTGGGACAGCCTCGGGGCGTCCTGACAGGTCGCATCATCAGCTATGCTTCCAGAAAGAAGGCAAAGCTGAGGAAACAGCTAGACTTGCAGGAGTAGTTTGACCTCTATGTGTAGCTTAAGATCACTACACATGGGTGTCAAATGCCTGGAAGGCTGCTGGGAGAAACTGAACAGACTCAGGGAACCAAACTGAGGGCATCCTGAGGCACTCTAGACAAAGGTTCTAGGAGTCGTGCCAACAAGTGGGGCAGCTCCTGGCCTGGCAACTCTGCAAAGAGGCAGCGAGTAAGATGGTTGTCCTGTGTATAAGACGACCAGGCTCTGGGTAATAAGCCACTGACCCAAACTTGATCCTGCAACATTTCATGGTATTCTACAAGGACCTACACAAACAAGACTACCCCCAACTTGGCGAGCAGGCTAGATTAGTACTTCCAGAGGGTCCAGATGCAGAGGGAATAGACTTCTGCACCTCTCATGCTGCCAGAAATCCAAGAAGCAATAACCTGGTTAAAACTAGGCAAAGCACCCAGCCCAGATGGGATAGGAGCTGAATTTTACAAACCATTCCAAGATATATTGGCCCCTATACTTCTGACATTTGACAGTTTGCCAGGGAATTCAGGAAGGAGGCGCAGCACCAGCCTCATGGCAGTATGCCCAAATCCTAGTGCTTCCCAAACCATGTAAGGGTGCAACACTGTGGGGCTTCGGTCATCCATCTCCCTCCTGAACATAGATCTTAAGCCTGTCACATCACACTTAGACTACAAAACTGATCCAGGTGAACCAGGAACTTATCAAACAGGGTTCATCAACAGCAGAATACACGATATCAAACACCTGCTGAATAATGGTTAAAGCACAGCAAGCGAAGAACTGGCTCTGGCCATTTTTATAAATGCCACGAAGGCGTCTGACCGGGTGAACTGGGAATTTCCTTAAAGGACGCTAGAGAAGATAGGCTTGGGGGGCACATTCCTGGTAAACGTGAGGGAGCCATGTGCCTTTCCCCAGGCTAGAGTGAGTGTGACTAGTGTGACCTCCAATAGATTTTATCTTAGAGGCACCAGGCAGGGCTGCCCGCTGTCATCACTGCTCTTCACCCTGTGTATGGAGCCATTAATGCAGGCAGTTCAAGTCAATCAAGATATTACAGGAGTGAAAAGCCATGACAGTTAGGCAATATTGCTGTACGCAGACGACACCCTGCTCTCTCTCACTATGCCCCAAAGATAGCTGCCCAAGCTACTCAAGAAACTAGAACTCTATGGCTCCATATCGGGATACAAATTCAGGTTTTCTACGATGGAAGCCCTTAGGCTGAACAGCAGTGCCCCAGACTAAGATTACTTTGTGTGTGTGGTTTTTCTGCCCATTGGACACACACACACACACACACACACACACACACACACACACACACACACACACACACACACACACACGTGGTGCACTACTTGGGAGTCCGGGCATCATCCAGGCTCAGTGTGCTTTTCCACCTTAACTATGGGAAGCTGGAAAGGGAGGTGCGGGTGGACGTCGGGTGTTGGAATCTTCTCCCATTGGGAATGGCTGGAAGGATAGCCATGGTCAAAATGAACATATCCTCCTGACATACCTCTTCCAGGCACTACTGGTAGAAAATACCAGATGCATTTTTGAGAAGGTTACAGAAAACCATACTCCATCTGGGCTGGCCATAGGCATTGGATTAAGAGGTGCCTACTCACCATCCCTAGGGAAAGTGAGGGGCTGAAACTTACAGATATGCACCTAAGCCATCACCTGTAGTGATGTGGGTCAAACAGAATGTAGACTCTGGTTGGCTGGATTTGGAGGCCATCCTAGGGCCACCAGTGCCACTGTTCATGCTACCTCATGTGCACATCACGCCGATATCTACTGGCCTCTATACACAACCGTCACAAAACATACTCTGCATGCTCTTACAGGTCAGTCAGATGTCTGGGACCCCCAATTAAGCTGGTCCACAAACTGCCATTCTAGTAGAGCCAGACTTCACCCCTGCAGGAGAGGTGATGGGGTTTAAGCGGTGGAACTGCAAATCTTTGGATCTGGACCATTTATGCACAGTGGGGTTTGTATCTAGTGTGCGGACCTGCAACACCAGTTCAGCCTCCTGCACTAGGATTTCTTTGTTTCTGCAGGTCTGTCACTACATCCATGTGCAGGGGAAAGGTGCCCCAATTACTCGGGACCTCACAAGACTAGCAGTTCCTTTACTGGGCAGTAAAGCTGGTGGGCAACATCACCATGGCCTATAAAATGCTGCAGGGTACATAATATCCAGAGTTCTGGGTGGTAAGGGAGGCCTCGGAATGAGACAGATTGCATTAAGTGTAGAGGAATGGGACTACATGAGTAGGACTGGGTGGAAACCACATCTCCCACATGGCAAGAATTTCTGTGAAGTGCCTCATCAGGTACTTCCACACACCAACAGTTTCCAAGCAGTTTCAGCCTGGGGGCTCTTAGCTGTGCTGGTATGGTTGTGGGGTTATGGGTTCACACTACCATATTTTCTGGGGGTGCCCACGTTTGCATGCTTACTGGTCCCAGATACATGAGGCACTGGAGCGCATCTGGGAATTGACCATTCTCTGCACCTCTGAACATCTGTTCCTGGGGAAAAAGTCCCCCCGTTTAGGACACTCTGGGATCACAGCACACTGGCTAATGAGGGAGACTGACACTTGGAGTGGCACACAAGGGTCCGTGAGCTCCATGGAATGGAGCGCATCACTGCGGCCATGCCTTACCCTAGAGAAATGTAAGGAACTGTGGCGAGGCTGGAACACAAGGCAGTGGTGCACAAGGTTCTGGGAGGAGCACATTACCACCCCCCTCCCCCATGAGACACGCATCTTGGGGTGAGGTCTGTGGATTATTGCTGAACAGGTCCTCTTTGTGGAGGGCATGGATTCCCCAAAGCGTGGCCCCTTTCAGCTTTTGTTTTGCTCTTTACTGCTGGGTGGCTCATCTCTCCCACAGTGGGATGGTTCACTTAATTTTTTATAACACTGGATGATTACCATCTAGTGAAGCCCACAGGGGACAGACAAGTCATGGAAGTTTGTTAAGTTCAACTGTTGAGTGCTACTAATGTTTTTTAAATAAATAATGACTCTGGACAATGACTTTACAACATGGTTCAATTGTTTAAGTTCACATGGTTTCAAGTCTTGAAGATGTCATTTCTAGTACACTAGAACTGACCAAGAACAGTAATTGATCCAATTTTACTACGTCAGCCACAACAAGAGCTAATGCATTATTACTGTTACGTACGCTGTTAGTGTAAAAGTTTGTTTTATACAGCATGTGGATAGTATTTTTTTTCTTCCACACACCCCCCAAACAAAATCTGGGTTTATAAAACAAAAATACTGCACAGCAGATTGAACACCTCAGGTTCAGTGCCCCGGTATACTCCTCCCATGGTTTATTCATCCAGCCCAAGCAATCAGCTCCCACGCTGGGTGACTGCTATCAGACAGTAGACTGCAAATAAAACAAACTCTGGCCAGAGCTGAAAAGGTTGCATGTGGTGGGGTTGGGGGTAGAGAGGGAGAGTTGTGTGGGGAGGATATCTATAGTTTAAAAAAAATCAAAAAAGTTAGCAGGACCATGACATTGGGGGATTGGTGACAAGACAGTCAATATGTTTGTACTTCATTGGTAGGCGGATTAGAATCCTGCTGGACAGGGTCAGGAGCACCGAGTACCATGTCTGCTTGGCCCATTCAGGGATTATCAGGATCATTGTGGCTGGCTCTCTCCTGAGTGTTATGAGCACTGTCTGAATGGTTGGGAATGGTGTGATGCCATGCAAGAACCTTCCTGTCCAGTCCAGGACTAAGGCATCGTCAGGGACTGTACTAGGTACTGGTAGTCTGCAACACCACCTTGACACCCACTGGGACAGCAATTGGGATGAGCACAAATGACCTCAGTCAACAACTCATCCAAAGGATGATACACCCAGATATTTCATCATCTCCCAAATACTGCATCTGGGTGAGAGCATTTAAGGTATGAGCCAAAGTCCCAATATGGGACTAGAACACATGACCTTTTGATCCAGAGCTGCATGTGCCAACAACCGAGTCAAACTTTGTCTCACAAAACTCATCAGGAGGGTGCATAGCGTACAGTTCTGGAGCAACACACATTATCCATAGCAACAGTGTGAAAAGAAGATGCAGCCCGCACACTGACTAACCAGTTTGGCACGATACTGCAGGAGTGAGGGAAAATCAGCACTCAAAGGAACAGATCAATTAAAGAATCAACCAAGTCCTGTATCAGGTACAAAGATTTTTTTTGTGTATATTTAGGTGCCCAAACAGTGCTGTTCAAAGCAGAGAGCAGAACAGAGTAGCGAACATTGGTGAGGCTCTAGATGAGTTTGAGAGTCCTTTGTCAGTGGATCCATGCTACCTTAATGAGCTTCTACAGCAAGCTGGATAAGTGGCACCAGATCCACAAGAGATGCAGGATACCAAGATACTCGCATCTGTATTTTAGCTTCAGTCACAGCCACGACGGTCTTGGAGTTCAAGGTTTTATGCACATTCTTCAGCAGTGACTAAAACGAAAAGCACACACAAGAGGTACTCCTGAGGAGTTCAAACTAAACATGCGGAAACCTTCACTGGGTTTAGAGGCTACTCTTCAAAATCCTCGGTTATCACAATGTGATCTAGATTGTACTCTTGCTCATCCTCCAATAAAAAAAGAAGGATCCTGCTTATGCATAGGGCATTCCTCAACCGGAACAGAGGCTGGCCCCAGTACTGGTTGAATCATCCCAAGGGGAAAGTGCTGCAGCACTGAAGGCAGCCCAGCACTAAAGCCAGCAATGCCAAAGACATCAGCGCTGGCAATGACCTTAAGGAAGTCCCCAGCAGTGCAAGCAGAGTGTAAGAGGTGTAGAGGATCCACTCACCAGAACCATGCATCAACTATACTGCTCATCAAAGATATCACCAGAAAGCACAGATGAAGTGTCTGTCCTGAGGGCTTGAAAATATCCAGTACAGTATCACCCAAAAACTTCTGACATTAATACTATATTGCCACTGTTTTATGGAAACTTGTAATGTTAGGCACAGCTTCTTCCTCCACATCATGTAGTCAAGCGGAGCTTGTTTTAAGTATCAATATGCCACAGAAGTAGACAGCTACATCTCCCTCTAGCTACAGGTAATCCCAATACCTCATTTTAAAAATCTGTCAGCTGGCCCGGTGACGCTGAGGGTCGAGGCACTGGATGCCGCAATTCGTGCCACACCGATGACCCCGGTTCGAGAACAGACTCTGGTCGTTGGTGGGTCAGCATGACAGGATCAGGCAATGACTATACTGGATCCCCCATCATGCGAGTGAGCCTGGTGCTCTCTCAGCGGGCAAGAACGGCGGCTGGATGCCCCCGCTGGTAATCGCCACAGCAAGGCGGAAAAGAGAAATGTGATAAAAATTTGTCACAGGACTGTGGGCCACTGTATAGGAATGCTCCCTTTTAGGCACAGTGATGAAAAACTATACTAGAAAACTGTCTGTATGCAAACTGCTGCACTACGTTTCAACAGTGGGAGGAAAAAGGAACGGAAGTTGTTGGAGCCCGCACCGCTATAAACAATGCAGGCTTACATAGGCCATGCAAGGCTCACACCGATGCCTCCAGCACCAAAACTTCTGGTTTTCAAGGGATCCAGTCACCTCCAGCTCCAAGACAAAACATGAACTCTACGGCGAAGAGATTCTTGGAAACTGCTTTACCCCAATGTCATCAGCTGAAACTTAACCAGCAACCAGACACCCATCTTGCTTTTACCTTCCACACTTACTACTTCTGGAACATCCAGTGAGGTGATCCAAACCCTACACAGGAGGAGAATTAACCAGGCAGCCAAAGCTACTTCAACCATTGGGCTGGATGGGGCTCAACTGCAGACAACTACAGGCACTGGGGCTTCCAGGCACTTGCAAACTCCACTGTCTACGGCGCTCTCTAGTTGACTCCTGCCACTACCTCAAGCTGGGTGGCTCCCCTTTTAAGCAACAGCAGACCAGACTGGTGTGTGGTGGAGGAGAGGAGAGGAGAAAGAGAAAACAAAGACCATAAAGTGACGGTTACATACTGTATGTCACAACAAAACAGATATAAGAAACAAAAAGATCTGGGTCTTGAAAACCAGTGTTCTTGAAAATGTGCTTATACAAGTATGCAATGATGCAAAGTATCTTCTTGACTGACCTTCACACGTTTCACAGATCTTGGAGGTGATTTTCAATAAATTGCATAACTACTCCCCCAATTAGAAACTTGTGCTAAACTTCCTTTGTCCTGTGACAGCATAAACTGTTACTGGCACACTTTCCAGTCTCATTAAATTTCAGATCCCCAAACTAACCTTTTATGCACAATTTCACGGAGAAGCATCTCAAAACAGTTTTATTTACTGGTATATAAAACTGGCCACAGCCTACGGTACCCATTTCAGAGTGAACACTGCACGTTAACACAAACTTACCTAAAAGAGCTCCCTTTGAAAGTATCTGCTACTCTTGTCTCCTCCCAACTGTGTGGTCTACTGGAGGACACAATATAGATACTCATGTAATGGGTGACTGAGTCAGCCACCATTCCAACAGGAAGTTAGTTTTGGGAAGGTCACTCAATGAGAGAGAGAAATACCACACCCTACTGCCATGGGTACAACCACATTGGGGGAGAATAGGGATCAGTACCCCTCAACCTTTTAGGCCCTACAAAATGGCCAATTACTCTGACACACCCTTTTAGCTGGGGTTGCACCTGTGCCTACAGCACATGCCTGCCACCACCCACATTCTTCATGATCATGGAAAGCCCCAGGAGGTCCCCTGTTCTGCCTCCACTCAAGTAAATATTGGTCCTCCTGCAGACTGGTAGTGTCTAGTCTGTGTCCATCTGGGCCCCACAGCAAGGGACAAGCCATCAGGATCTTGGAAGGCTGGGGAAGGTCTGTACTGGCGACTCCTAAGGAAAATAAGTGAGAGAGACAGCTCAAACAGAGTCTAGATGAAGGTAGAAGTAATGAGGTTTGATGGTGCTACAATACGTGAAAGAATGCTATTCATTCTTCGTCTCTAGACAGTGCATCACCACAATTCTGTATAGTGCCTGTAAGAAATGTGAGTACAGCCGATTTGTGGCTCAAGCAGCAGTCTGGCAACTAGCCAAAGTCCAAAACTACTGCAGGGTATGCAGGGGGTTGGAGAAGCACACTGCAAGACACTCCCAATCTCCATGACTGGAAGACTGCATGTTACAATGAACTGTCTTTGGTGGTCCAAGGTAGCGGTTACATTTGGATGCACTATTTTTTTTTGGGGGGGGGGGGTAACGAATAGAGTAGTGCTGCGGTGTCCCATCCAGTTTGTGCACACACTTGTCTATACTTGCACATTCCTTCAGTACACTAGGAGCAGAAACCAGAAAAAGGCTCCTGGGAGACACTTCACCCACTCAGCCCACATCAAGCTCATCTGGGAGAACCTCACAGCAGTAGTAAAACCCACCTTGGGCATGAATTATAGAAACACTGCTTGTGCCCCCTGTTGAGTGCAATTCCTTATTATATAAAATGGGCATTACAATCTTAATTTCTGAGCAGTTAACATGAGGGTGACAGCTCACATCACTCCAAACACAGACAGAAGCACACCCCAAGCAAAACAAAACCCATTTAATAAATGGGTAAGACTCTGCAGAGCAATATGTAAGCTAGCTTCCACACAGGTGAATGCTCCAGATTCCAGCCCACGGGGCATAGTAGATTTTTGCCTTTTTATCACATCTTAAACTTGGCCTCACCAAGTCATTGGGTCAATGCTAGTGTTCCAAATCAATTACGAAAATGGTGGTTTAGCACATGGATGAAAAATTAATGTTTTTCCAGCACACAGAATGGTTTAGAGGTAGTTCTACCCAACCAGATTGCCTTCAAGGCTGTAACTGGGAGTTGGGTGGACAGTGGCTGTAGCATAACTGTATTTAAGCAAAGTATTGACACTGCTGCACAGAAAAAGTTGCACAGTACAGTCCAAAGTTCAGAGAGTGAAAAGCTAACTGGTTGACAGGAAGCAGAGAGTGGTGGGTGGTCACCATTCCAAACAGAGGATGTGCCTAGTTGCATACCCCAAGGGTCTGTGCTCAGTTCCTTGTTCTACAATTTAGTGACCTTAAGAAAAGGAGGGGGCGCACAGCACCAGGCTCGCAACATTTACTGATACCACTAAATTTGCAAGTATGGAGACTGTATGTGGCTGCCCTACAAGGGCACCTGCATCAATTATGGGCACAGGATGACACATGGGGCCTACACGTGAATCACACTGCAGTACACCTACTATAAGCTAAAGGTGGGTGCAGTGATCCCAGAGGTCATTTCCAGGTACGATCCGGGCCATTGAGATGGCACATCAAAAACTGTACAAGAAATATTCAGGTAGGTACAAGCAGATGAGCAAACTAGCAGAAATGGTGCAATTAGTGCAAATAATGCATGAAGTGATAACAGTAGATAAAATTCAAAGTGCACAGCAGTGCCAAGCAACACATGCTCACAGCAAGACGTACAGTACTGATACATTATCGAAATATGTATACAGAGTTCAGTAAATCTAGGTAATGGAACAGGGGCCATCCAGCAGCTCCTGGGTGGGGGTGGCAGTCAGCCTGGGGAGCAGGAGCATGTGGTTGATCCCACAAGGAGGGACTAAGTGATATCTGAACAAGGAGTGCGATCCCAGTGCCTAAAGAGGGGCAGACAGGCTGTTCCATAGAACTGGTGCAGCTGAGAAAGAGGCCTTTTGTCCCATCCGTGTAGTGATCTGAGGGCACTCAAGCATAAGGCTAGGCAAGTTCCAGAGGCCCCGGCAGCAAGGTTTAGGCTTTGGGGGGAGGGGTGTAATGGGGATACATCTCCCCCTCCAATAGATTTGTCCATGAGACAATCTAGGAGGTAGTCACAGCAAGCCTGAGGGGGGAGCCACATAATCCTCTGGTAGAGGGTGCAGTGGTGAGTCGAGTAAGGTGCCATCAAGACAAAAACCTACAAATTCTGTAGGTTGTGTTCAACCTGATGTGCCCAGAGTATGTGGTCTGAGTGTATATAGGGAAGCAGTAGTCCAGTAGGGAGTAAGGTGCCCTGGGTGATGGCCTTGACTCAGGGGGTCAAGTTATCTTTAAGCCTGTGTCCCAATGTGATCACCAAAGGTCAGAGCAGGACTGAGGGTGACTCAGAGGTATTTAACAGTGGTCACAGTCTCTGGTGGGGGGGTGCCGTCAGGGGATAGAATTGTAAGAGGGGTAGGAGTTCCACCTTGCCTGGTTAGCCTGCATTTGGATCCAAAAAGCACGACCCATCTTTTCTGGCATTGACCAGGAGCATGTTTGTGAAGAACCAGTCACTACAGTCAGAGAGTAGTGGAGAAGTTGTCTGATGTTTTCACTGTGGAATAGGATTAAGTCATCTGTGTGCAGAAGACAACTGCAAGTGATGCCATCTTTTGAAAGGTATGGAGAACTTAATGGGTTCAATGATGGAGCCTTGGGGGACCTCAGTGAGAACCTCCTGGGTGGAGAGGTGGCATCTCTGGTGCAGACCGTCTTTGTATGACTGCAGAGGTAGTTTCAAGTTGTCAGCGTGGCTCAGTTGGTAGTACATCTGCCTCTGGACCAGAAGGTCATGGGTTCTTGTCCCACACCAGGATTGGACTTGCACCTAAAAATCGCTGCCATATGAGTGCAGTATTGGGGGATGCTGTACTGCTGGGGTGTGCCGTCCTTTGGATGAGATGTTAAACAGAGGTCCCTTCTGCCCATCCTGGTGTTGTCCTGGTGGATGTCCAGGTGGAAGTAAGAGAACCCAGGGCACTCTTTGCAAAAGAGCAGGGAACATTCCAGGTGTCCTGGCCAACATTCCCCTTCCCATAAACCTGTTCACGCAATTATCCAGGCTGTGTGTGGGTGATGTGCAATATGGCCACCACACATTGTCACTTCACTACCAGTCTAGCATTGCTTGTAAAGTGCTTTGGGATACTGTGTATGAAAAAAAAGTGCTATATAAATGCCGATTCCTCTTCAAAACCATGCAGTGGCTGAGGCAGAACAGCCACGGTAGCTCAGTTTGTTTAGGAGTATACTGTGATCCACCATGTTGAATGCCTTGGTGAGGTACACAAAAACCTGCACCATGAGCTTGCTTTCATCCATGCTGTGAAGAACACGGGGTAGTGAAGCAAGCCAGGGCTGTGGTCATGCTGTGCTCTCTAAATCCTTGTGAAAAGAGGAGGTTGTACATCACCACGTAGTCTGATCTGCTGGTGCACAGCTTTTCCAAGGAGTTGCGTAGGTGACAAGACATATAGGTCAGTAGTTTTCCACTAATGGGGATCACCAGGCTTCTAGATGGGGACAACTTCGGCTTGTTTCCAAGTTGAGTATGGGAAATGAAGTAAGGGAGAGGTTGAAGACAGTGGTCAGTGGTTTGCAATGGTATGGTCTGACAGGGAGCGGCCATTACTCCCAGCTCTCCCATGGCTGGGGAGACTCGGGGGTTTGTGGGTATGTTGAGGGGTGCAACATTACAGCAAAACCAAGGAAAATCATCTAGAAGTAACTGTAGACTGAAAGCTGAACCAGACAGGCAGTGTGCTTCAGCAGTCAAGGGAGCTGCAGTATTGGGAATGGATGCATTAGGATAAGCACAAGAATCATGTTTTTTTGGGGGGGGGTGATCCTTCCTCAGATAAAACTTATTTAGACCACACCTGGAGTAATGCATCCACTACTGCTCACTGCAGTACAGAGTAGATACTGAGAAATGGGTCCAGCACAGGGCCACTAAGTCGATAACAGGAGAGACAGAACATAGAAAAAGGTGGCTTGAGAACAATCACATTTTCCAAATACTAAAAAGGGATAGACAAGGTGGAGTATACATAGAGGTTTGAAATGAGTAAGCAAACCTAGAGGGTATTCACTCAAATTGAGTGAAGAGCAAAATAAGAGAAACATTGTTAGTATTACTTCATACAGATGTGATTAACATGAGGGACAGCCTTGCTGGTCAGACTGGAATCTAGCACTGTTCAACCTTTCAAAGAACTAAACTGATTATGAAGTGAGAATGGAATGGAGGGTTATAAGTAGGGGCAACAATCCAGCTGCTAAGCTTCAATGTGCATGCCCCAGTACTAATGCTGGGTACACTATGACAGGTAGATTTAAAAAAAAAAAAAAAAAAAAAAAAGCTAGACCCCAGTTTCCTTTCATCACTATACTGTCTTACTAAGATCATGAGGATAAGGCCTTCATAACAAACCTGCGGCTTTGAGTCATGGGCCTTCTCACATGTGGGAACACTATATGTACAGACATTGTGTTGTCAGAACAGAACCACTTGGCCCAGCCAGTATGCCTAGACGGTCCTTGCCTAGTTCATCTCCCGATACCCCAATTGGTCTCAGAGGACCCTCCCTCCTGCCCATTTACCAGTATTCCCCTATGTCTATTCCAGTATTCTCACCTTCACCACTTCTGCTGTCAGAGCATTCTGGATGTCTACCACTCTTTCAGTGAAATAAGATTTCCTCACACACACCCCCACACACACCCCACACACACCCCCCACACACACACCCCACACACACACACACCCCCCACACACACACACCCACACACACACACACACACACCCCCACACACACACACACACACACCCCCACACACACACACACACACCCCACACACCCCCACACACACACCCCCACACACACACACACACACACACACCACACCACACACACACACACCACACACTTACACTTCATTGCATGCCCACTGGTCTGGTGCTCTTGAAAGATTCTCCCCCGTCACCCTTTATTAACCCCATGAGGTACTTTTACGTACCCAACATGTCCCTTCTTGCTCTATTCTCTTCCCAAGATGTACATGTTGAGATCCTTAGTCTCTTCCTACGGCTTCTGATGCAACCGCTGCACCATTTTAGTTGCCCTCTTCTGGACTGGCTCCACCCTGTCTATATCCTTCCAAAATAAACAATACTCCAGGAGAGGTCTCAGGGAGACACAGTGGCACCACCACCACCTCCTCCTACTGGAGAACTATCCCTATGCATCCCAGCATCCCACTGGCCTTACTCACTGCTTTTTACACTACCCTGCCATTGTGAGATCAGATAAAACCCCATAAGGTTCCTTTCCTGCTTAGTGAAAGTCAGTTTCTCCCCCATCCTGTACTCTGCTTCTGGGTTCCCATGACCTATGGTTTTGCATTTTTGGAACTGAACCCCAAATGCCATGCTCTTGGCTACCCCATGAGTTTCCTCAAGATTCCATACACATTCTCTCCACCCCCCTCCTGACTTCACCCCATTTCTAACTTTGGTGCCATCTGCAAAAAGGCATACCTTCCCTTCCAGTTCTGCCACAATGTCACTTATGGAGACACTAAAGAGGATCAGTTCCAGTATCAAGCCCTGTGGCACCCTGCTCGTCACCTTCAGGGTGAGTGAATGCTGTTATACACCATTATCTTTTGGCTATCCATTAACCAGTTCCATACCCAATTCACCACTTCTGGTACCACCCCCAAGGCTGATCATTATCCTTCAGTCTCGTGTGGCAAGTGTTGCAGGCCTTGCTTAAGTCCAGAAAGGCCATATCCACTGCCCTACTGTGATCTATTTTCCTGGTCACCACACTGTAAATCAGATTAGTCTGGCATCCATCCCCGTGAAGACTCTGCAGACAGCAGATACATCCGTTCAGGATCCTCTTCTGCAGTTGCCCTGTGCTACACCTCTTTATCCTCAATCTCCATCCCCTTGCTTGCCTCTTCCTCACTAAAGTCTTATTCCCTCCAGCTACCTCCTGTGACAGTTCCAAAAAAGTGACAGTGCACTACACCTGCTGCACGGGGGTGCTCTAATGGCACAGCCAGTCCCCAATAGACACAAATACCAAGATTAGGCACACCTCTCAGAGAATAATGCAGTCCAAACTCACAAATGCAGTTCAAATGATTTAGTCAGTTCACCATTCACCTCAGTAGGGGGCCGTCCCAGCACTTCACCTATTCAGCTAGACTTCATCAAGGGGAAAATTAGAGACTAGCCCACTTACATTCATAGTCCCCAAGGTTATGACAGTTTAAATTTTCTTTTACAATCATTTAAAGGCATTTTAAAGCATTTTTAGGCTTCAAAAGCTAGTTCACCACAACCAAGTGATCTTATTAAATGAATACTTAAACAATACAAAAAGCAAACATTAGGGGGTAAAAATTAGAAATGGTTTCAAAGTCACATCATTTAAGCTTCTATATAGTTTAAATTCATTTTTCAATGGCCATACAGGTCTATGCCACATTGGATGTCCCAAGATACAGTATAGACAATCTCCTATACTTAATTAGGGCCTTCCTGGAGATATACAACTGAACTGCCATGGTTGACATTATTCAGAGGTAATCAATGAATTAATTCCAGTCGAAATCCTAGAAGTAAGAGCATACAGTGCATTTGATCCCTTTAGCTATACATTTTAAATACATCTCATTTATCATTTCTATGTATAATAAAGGGTTTATAGTTCAGGGCTACATTAAGGACAGTCAGGTTCTAACACTCCAGTTACACTGACAGTGATAATTCACAATAACTGGGCCCACTGACACAGTAAAGAATGAAGGGGGAGAAAGTTTGGATTTTGGAAATTTTTCACATTGTTACAGTAATTACAAGTAGACTTTATCCTTCCGAATACATTGTTACAAGTAGGGTTTGAGGTCCAAAATTTCATTAAGTCCTGAAAGATTCAGAATATTTAAAGATCCAATAACCCTCTCTCTGTAATGTATTCTGACAGTCCCCTCCCCGTTCACCACATTTACATACTTCTAGTCCCATGCACTTCAAGTCTTTGGGGTCTGAATTATGTCTCTCAAGAAAAGTGTCTGCCTACCACTCAGTACGGCCGTTAACAATGTACCAATATGTTCTTGCATTCGCTCTCTAAAGGAGCGAACAATTTTATCCATATCCCTGCCCACGAGTACACCAGATAAAACAGATATGGTACTACAAGTAATAAAAATTGGCGCCTTTCAAGTGTCAAGGCGCATTACAAGACGCAACAGGTAAAACGGCACTAATACACAGTAAAATCAAGAATTAACCTCATTAGTCATAGTATACCCTGCTCCATAAATAGTTCTTCAGTGCCTGTTCGTTACTTTTGAAGTCTTTTACATGTCCGATTTTTTAAACTCCCAGCTTTGCACCTTTATTTTAGTTACAGATGTTACATTATTTGCATGTAAAATTTCCTTTCAGTCTTGGTGGGAGCCATGTGCAACCTGAGGGCTTGGTATATGAAAAATGGCTATGGACCGCCATGTCTCTAATGCTGGGTGCTTTACGGAATGTAACTCTGGGTTCAGGGCCTACTATCTTTCCTAATGAACTATTGACCAGTTTTTCCAAATGATACTGCCAATAGTGCCAGCTATTGAATTAAATTCAGTGGAAAAATTAGGACCCCAGTTTGTTTTTTTCTTTCATCTGGTATCTTTAGTTACCAGTAGGCCCCTTTGTGATTTGTCATACTTCCACATAAGCTTTGTAAAGCTCTTTTATCCCCATTCCAAAAATCTACCCTTCAGTTCCATGGTTTTTCAAATACAGCATCTTCAGTATTTATTAAATTCTCTGATTACAAATACCTTTGAGCAGAAACTGCTAGTTTACAAAGGTTCCACGTCAAAGGATGAGGGTCAACATACATACAGAGGTAGTAAAAGAATGCACAATAAACAGCCAAAACAAGAAAAAAAATAAAGATACTCAGTTATAACGTACTTTGAGATAATATTCATATAACGAGCAGCTTGAGTAGGCAGCTGGCTGCGGTAACAATGAGAGAGGACACCATAGGCAGTTAGTATTGCAGGCGTGCGACTGGGAGAGGAAGTTGGCAGGCTAATGGGCCACTGTCCGATGGTGGTGGAAAATGTCTTGTACCAGTGGAGATGTGAAGCAGGAAAGCAGTCACAAGGAAGGCCTAGTGCCAGAGGGAATGAGACTGAGAAAGGGCGGGCTATGAGACATGAGTGAGCTGGGAGGTGTTTAGAGAGATCTCTGTTCAGAGAAGCAGTCACATTGAGTGGTAGAGGTGAGGTAAAGTTTGAGATTCCTTTTGAAGGGTCCAAGTGTAGTAGAGGAAAGTGCTTCTTTGAGGAATTGAACCACTGAGCTCTATAGATAACGGACCGCTGACCCATGGAGGTACGACATCTGGGAACCTGAAAGGTTAGAGATTGGGCACCACGTGTTTGTTGAGTGCCACTGTAGGTAGTAAGGAGTGAGCCAACACCAGGTGGCATGAGATCAAGGAGAATCTTTTTGGTAAGTAAGCAGGTCTGGTATTGTATTCTGCTGCGTAGGGGTAGCCAGCTGGCCTGTGCATAGAGGTCACAGGTGTGAGTTTGTCGGGCTGCACCCGTTAGTAGTCTATAGACTTTGAGAGCAACTGAGATCCTGCGGAGGGCACTTGTTGAGGCACAGCCTTAGATGGCAAGGCCATCTTACACATAACATCTGGCTGTATGGAATCACATTTTTCAAAGTACTGGGATGTGCACTATCTGACCTAAGGAGTGCATTAGCTGAAGCGTGTTTCCTGAAACCTTGTGTCTGAATTATGTAGTGCAATTACCTGACAGTCAAGTCAAGGAAGCTGATCTCATCCCTCCCTGTAGTACAGGTGAATTTTAAATGCATCTCATTACTGTTCAACCATTCAACAAATCAGAGCAGTTTCTTCATCACCCTCCCAAATATAAAGGCAATAAATGAATCTCAGCCACTTTGATTTTTCTGAAAAACGAATTTGTTTCAGCGTTGTATATTGTCAGTAGCTCCCACTACCCCATAAAAAGTTTGGCATAAGATTGTGCTATTACTGCATCCATTGCTGTGCTGCAAGTTGTAAAAAAAATAATCTCCATTAAATGTAAATACATTATGGGTGAGAACAAACATTAAAGCCACTTTCAAAAATTCTATAATGATTGCTTTCCTTAAAGGGCTGTTCTGTAAACAGAATTCACAGGCCTTCACTCCAGAGTGTTTGTTGTGTAGAGAGCTTCAATGTCTATGCTCTGCCACAAGCAATTGTCTGGCAATTCCAATTCTGATATAAATCAAATAAGTATCGCCTGCATCTTAAGAGGGTAGTAAGGATCCTAATTTCTGAAGAAAAAAAAAATTAACAGCATTACCCAAATCTTTCTGTGAGGGATCCTAGCTACCCCCTGTGGCTGTCCTTTCCTCCAATCACCACCATGGGTCACTTCCCCAGAAAAGCTGGACAGTCGTGCTTCCCTAATCTGGTTACCTTAATTGCATCTCCCCCCCCAAAAAACCAACAACAAAAAAAAAAAAAAAACTGCCTCTACCCCTCCCTGGGTATACGCCCCCTATGACGCCGTCTTTATTTATTTATTTTTTTTAATCCATCACCCTCATCCTCAAGTGGCGTGCTTCTGTTGCCGTCTGTTGCACTGCACTGTATGGTGATCACTGGTACTAAGGGGCCTGCCAATTGATGTCTGCAATGCTGTCCCAGGTTGTGAGCACCAGGTCCAGCACTGCCACCACTAGCGGTGGCCTTAACTAACTGGCAGAGAAAAGTCCCTAGGAGTCAAGGAAGGCTATTCTTGACAAAGCTGCAGCTGGAAGACTGCAATCCAAATGTGGCAGACTGAAGTTCCCAACTACATACATAGATACATAGACAGTGTCGGCAGATAAGGGCCTATGGCCCACCCAGTCTGCCCATTTGAGCTTGTAAGTTCAGTTTATGTTTTCCTAGAAGTCTGTTGCCCCTTACCTCCAGAATTCCTTTATGTCTATCCCATGCATTCTTAAATCCAGCGACTGTTTCAGCCCCCACCACTTCCTCTGGCAGGGTGTTAACTAGCAGTACCTCCCCCTTACTTGCCATCCTGCTAATGGCTTCCCCAAGTGCCTTCAACTCCTCTCCATGGGCTGGAGATGTGTATACTATCTGTATGAATAGCAGCCCCAGTACCTGTCTCCAGGACAGGTAACACCTCCAGCCCTTTTTCCTCCAGTTGCCCCTATACTTCTGCGGCTTGGATTCCCTCTCTCCCATATAGTGCAACCCCTTACCCATTCCCAGGCTCCCCTGAACAGACTTACCTGGTAATATCCCAGTCGTGGCACTGCACTAAGATCCCATTATGGCTACCAAATTCAGGCTAGCCTCCATCACGATGGCCTCCATGTCAGGAATTCCCAGACTGCACTGGAACACATGGTTCTCCATACCTTACTCCCTCCATGTCTGCTTCCCTGCTGTCCCATCAAGCTTGTGCGGTTCCCCGAAGTTCACCCTGATCTACTCTTACCTTGTTAGTTTCCATCATCTTTTACTGCTTATTTCTTACCCCCAATTTGTACCCACCTTGTCTGCACCCTGTCTTCTTGCACCCCCGCTCTGAGGGAGCTTACTCAGTGGGCCCTCGCTCCATACTGCTTCACTGAAGGGGGTAGGTGAGTGTTGACTCCCTTGGTTTTACAGCCTTCACACCCCCCAAAAAACAAACTAAATAAATAGCTAGTTTAAATGCTCATCCAAATATCATCTGGATCACCCACTAAGGGCTGTGGTCCCCCTCCTGAACAAGACATAGGCTGTCACTGAAACTTAATTCCTCCCAGGTTGGCCCCTAGTCCCCAATGCAGCCAACCCCCTCTAACATGCACCATGCCTTCAACCGCTCTAGTAATACAATACATGAAGATTAAGACCTCATCACAGAATCCTTTCACCGATAACCCTCAGTACCACAGGGCTGGTTGAGGTACTGGACGCCACTCCTCACATCATGCCAGCGACCTGGGTTCAGGAATGGACTGTTGTCGCTCAGGAGCTGTCAAGGTTGAGGAAGACCCAAGCGTCCATAGACTGCTCTCCTTCCCTGGAGTGGGGGGGCAGTGCAGCATGCTGTTTGACACCTAGTGGCAGCTGGGTGTCCATGCATATGTGCCACCAGAACAAGGAGGGCCCATGTTCAGGATGCAAGGCTGCCTCTGCAGAAGCAAAGCCCAGCCACTCCGCCCAATGCATGCTTGTGGGGCCTGGGGGGTGCGAAAAATGGAGCCTTAGCATCATGATGGTCTGGGCTCTTGGGACTGGAGAATGAGCCCTCATAGAAGGGCTAGAGCTGCCAGTCCCTTGGGAGGGGCACTATTTACCAACAGTCCAGACTCTCCTATTCTTGGTTTATGCCATTGTCCCCAGGATACATTATCTCATGTTACAGTACAGATGACATTATTAAAGAGTCAGTTACTGATATGGGGCAGTCATTCTTACTGAGGATCCTATCAGGGATATTGATTGGATGCATACTATGGCAATTTGGCCACTGCTGTCATTTGACAGGTTATTTGTGATTTTATGTTTAAATGCCACAAGAATGGCCAGTGTTACTGACTAAGGTCACATAGGAAGAGAATGTATATTGCAAATGTCTGACATTCCTCTGTGACCCGAGAAAAGACTGCTTAACAGGAAACAAATTCCATTTCAAAATGGGGGAATTGGTATTCTGTGATAAACTAATCAAGGGAGACAAGTCCAGGATGATAGGAGATGGGAGGAACTCTCGCTGTATTAAACTTTACACTTCAAGGAACTAATATTTTAAGTTCCAGGAACTTCTCATTGTATATTTACATTTTCTGAGGTGGCAGGACAGGGATATCAAAAATCCAGCCAGGAAGTGGTGAGGGGGAAGGTAGTAATGTTACTCCACTTGCAATCTGGAAAGAGCAAGAGACAGCCCTGTTGGCCTAAAAAGATAAGGCCACCAGCCAACCACACAGACTGAAGGACCAGGACTATACAAGGCTGCTCAGAGCAGAGCACACCTTTTTCATATGACACCATTCCTGACAGAGCAAGACTGCCACAACACTCAAACTGGAGATTAGTGGATGCAAGATAGAACTGGATCTTCGACAGACAAGGTGCAACGGACTTCAATTTCAGTGCATTTTTTATGTACATTTCCAACTTTGTTTTATCTTATAACCAAATTTCTGAAATTGTTTGTAAGTCTTCTAATAATAATTTTGTAAATAGTAAAGGCACTTTTAAAATACTGCCTGGACACGATTGTGTGTGATGTTGGAAACTTCTTAAACCTGTGACAGCCTGTTAATTGCTAAGGTGCCACCATTGCTACCAAATACTAGGATCCTGGCAGGGAAATCTGGGGGCCCAGTAGGGAAAATACATAGGTCTCTGGAGGAGTCTGTAAGGGGGAACTAGGTCACTGCACCACCTGTGGGAGAAGAGCTCGTAATGCCCTTGTCTCACCACCCCGTATGGCAACCAAGGAGAGTCCTCACCAGACTACAGACTTGAGACTATTTTACCCTTACCCTGATTAGAGAGGAAGCCGTGGGACCTCATGGCGAGTGTTCAGTTGTCAACTCGGTGAGCACTTTAGGACACGTGGAGGGTACACCCATCTCCCCCCCCCACCCAAAATCACAGATTGCACTTAAGGGTGGGCACTGTGAACTCTGACCCCAGGAGTGGGTTTGTGACAACTGCAACATCTTAGTAAGCAGTTTTACTGTCTGAAAGACTCAAACAGTATGTACTAGATCCAACTCTGAATGGTACCTAGGAAACGTCCAAAATGTGTTCAAACAGGATTTAAAAACAAACAAACAAACAAACAAAAAAAAAAAAAACAACTGTAGTTGAAGCTCCACTTGGAAAAGCTATAAAAAAAATTAGTTTAAAATAATTAAGCACCATCAGGGTTGGACTAACACAATCGTACCGTGGATACTACATGGGACAAAATTCCTCAAACTGCCAAGAAATACATACCAAAGATGAACAAAACAAAACAGAAATACACCAAGACCAAAATGGCCAGTGAGGAAAATGATTACCAAGAAGAAAAGTCTATACAGAACACACATCAAAACCCAGGAGATGGGAAGAAAAAAAATAAAAAAAAATGCAAGAGTGAAATTAAGACAGCCAAGGTAAGCATGGAAAAAACATCAGCACTTCATGCAAAGAATAGTAAGGTATTTTATCACTCAAAAAGCCACAGTGCAAGGTTGGCCCCATGAGTCTAAATAATAGCACTGTCAGTACATTTAATGGCAGGGCAAATTGTCTGAACATACATTTGAGAGATTTATCATGCATAAAATGCCTGCACAAGTTGGCACATCTTTACTGAGATTGTATTCTCCATTGAAGAAACTGACAGTAAACTATTACTACATTAAAATTAGTTCTGGTCCAGCTGGAGTGAATGGTAACATGCTAGCTATTATGATGAAGCATCTAGCTCTGCCACTCACTCTTCTATTGCAGTATAAATAGTGGGAATATACCTCAACAATTGGAAAGCAACTAATGTTGTCCCACTGTTCAAAAAGGGCGACAAAGGAAACTAACAGGCCTATAAGCCTAGCCCCTCTTGGGTAAAGTCATGGAAGGCACAATAACGGATAGGATAATGACTATGCCAGGGAAATTAGATCAAGATCTGCATGGGTTTACAAGGTTTAAATCATGTGTCACGAATCTGTTTTTTTTATAAAGCTGCAAGTCTTAACCTGGATAAGGGAGTTCCATGCGAAGGTGTTTTTGGACTTCAGTAAGGCCTCTGATTTGGTGACTTGCACTTTGTGGGGTTTCCTAGAGGGGCTGAGCATTGTGACCCCTCTGCCTTTTTACAAGAAAAACAATTTGAGCAGTTTAAGTACAACTGGCATACACATCTGGAAATAAAGACATAAGCCATCACAAGCACTAAAGGAAGGAGTCAGGCACAGGCCCCATTATAGCTAAATTCCTGCAGTTCCCATGAGAAGTAGAAGATTCTCAGTCTGGCCAGGAAAGGGGATCCCCTCTACTGGGAAAGGCACAGGATTTACACTACTCTACTTAGCTGGCAATTAAGAGGAAAAACTACACTGTCAGCAAAGTGTTGAAGTCTACAGATTTAGTACAGCCTTTGTACCCAGCCAAGTTCCAAACTGTCAGAAACTGTAAACACCACTTCTGAGATGCTGGATGAAGCCATGGACTATATTGCTCAAAACTAGATGGAGAGAGCATGTTCTGCCCCACAGAAAGACTTGTGCCAACAATCTCTAGGACAGAGAGGACTGATACCTATGCTGACTGAATGGCAAGAAACAGATGCTCCATTAACACAGCCACAGGCCATAGACAATATGGACTGTCAAATAGCAAAAACTGAAAATGAAACACAGGAAAGTCAAGTCTGGTAAACAGAGGAGTTCCAGGAGTCCAGGCCAAAGTGAGAGACATCAGAACTCATCCAACACTAGCGAGATCAGGGAATGAACCTGCACCAAACTGGCTTGAAGATTCAAACCCAGCACAGTGCAGGACTGCCACCAACCAGACTACTTACACTGGCACCCCCCCAGGTTGAAATCCTGAACTCTTGGGACAGACACAGCCAGTGCTGCCCAAGCAGAAAGGGGTCTTTCACTGCCCAGTGGTACCCTCTCCAACCCAGAGTCCAACATCACAGCAACCTCACTCCGTCCAGAGGGAACACTACTGAACGCTACCATTAGCCTGACATGCAAGTACTTACACATTTTTACTCTACTTATGCCCTTTTAGGGGCAGTTTGTTCAACTGTAGCAACTTTGATTATATCCAGTCGGACCCCTTCCCTCTTTCTCCTTAAAAGAGACAGACACAGACACACTAGAGCCTGTATGTTTTCAGACAACAGACAGGACTTCTTGTGATGTGAGGGTTCCTTAGTGTTGAGATGCAACTGACCTCACTAACAAACAGAACTTCTTCCAAAGTATAGTAAACGAGAGGGGTGTCATGTGTACCAGAGGCCAGAGTAAGGACTTTTACACAACACCCCTACATATCCTTTGTGCATCTCAGCAAGGTACTGTCCCCACCTTCTAACTAATGATCAGCTACTGTACTTTCCTTCCCCCACAATGCTCCTTCATGAGGCTGAGGATAGCCGGGTTAGGTGCTAATGTCTCACTATGAGAGGCATCAGCATTGGTGGAAGTTTCCCCCTGGGACTGCCCTAGGTGATGCTCCTGGGCAGGGTCTGGCTGTCACTCTTCATCTTCTTGCAGTCAGTCCATAGTATTTGCTGTAAATTATTTAAAGGGCCAAGTAAAGGGAGGTTCAGGGAGGGAGGGACAATTATATCGTGGATGGAGGCAGGCTTTGAATAGAAGCAAGCACTACACAGGGCAGTGAAGGAAGCCAAGTGGGCATCATGCAGGTCAGTTACAGGAGCCAGTCCAATGGTAGAGCTGGTTGGAAACTACTCTGGTGCGCATGTCCATTTGCACACTCCATCTGACTGCAGAGCTCAGCAAACTGGCACATTAGTGACTCCATCCCCTTTCTGCCACATTGTTGCAGCCCCCTTGCAAACAGCTGCCATGCTTGACAGAGTAACTGAATTCACAGATGGTGCAGCCAGAGATGCTGCTTACCCACCATTTTTGGCTCACATCTTGGACAGTGAAATGAGAGGATTTAACCAACGGCTGTCACAACTCCCCCAAACAGTACTGCCTCTCATGGATACCAAGGATGGCAGGCTTTCCCTTTTACTACTGCAAGGGCGACTTCCCCTACCTTGGTCCCATCCCCCCCTCAGAGGTCCTCAAAGAGAGCCTACCAAGAGCCGTGCCAGCAGTAGCACAGGCTCTTCAACTGCCACAGGGAAAGTGGCAACAGGCATTCATGCAGCTCTTGGATACACAGTAGAAAACAGGAAGCTCTCTCTGTATAGACAGTTGGTGAGACCCATCTGGAGAACTGTGTGCAATTTTGGAGAAGTCATCACTGCAAAGAGCCAGCTGTTCAGAGGAGGGCAACTAAAATGGTGCAAGGTCTGCACCAGAAGACATACGAGGAGAGAGTAAAGCAGCTTAATATGTATACACTTGAGGAAATGAGGGAGAGGGATATGGTAGAAACTTTCAAGTATCTCAAGGAAATTAAAGTCCAAGAGGGTAGCATCTTTCAGAAAAAGAAGTGCAAGAACAAGGGGGCACAATCTGAAGATAGAGGGGGGATGGCTCAGAGGTAATGTTAGAAAGTTTTTCAGAGAGGGTTGTGGATGCATGAAAGCCTTCCTGAGACTTGTGGAGTTGGGAACAGTGGGAGAAATAAAGAATGCATGGGACAGACAAGGCAATTTTAGTGGGGGGGTAGGAGGAAGTAAGCTGTTGATTAACTAGAATTTGCAGCTTGATCATCAGGTAGGGAAATGGGTAGACTAGGTGGGCCTCATCTGCCATCAAATTCTATGTTGCTATCCACCCTGTTTCAGTGTTGTCCAACACAAAAGAAAGCTAACCTTCTCCCCCTTTTCTTGCTACCACTAGCTCAAGATACAGCGAGACCCCCCCCATTTAAGACTTTACAGGCACCAGCATGGTTCTGGTTCATGCCCCTAAACATGATCCTGTTCCCATGCCTGGACAGGGGTATACTTATCCAGCAGTGCGGCAACTTGATAGAACATTCTTGCCATAGCAGTTGGGCTGCATTTACTTCCTTCAAGGAGTCCTGTGCATTACAATGCAATCAGAAGGAGAACTGCATCGGTCTCAGTAAGGCCTCTTGTTTGTCTCACTCAGCAGCAGTAATGGAGGAGGATCCTGTAAGAGACAACTGCCCCCCCTTCCCATACATCCAGTGTCTCAGGCACAGGTCCCACAGACCCTTTAACCATTGATTAAGCTATATCTCTCACACACACACACACACACACACACACACACACACACACACACACACACACGGAAAATGATCTCTGTTGGTTGGTTGAAACACATCACATGACTGTGCATATCAGAGCACGACCGCACACCTACACTTTCACCCCCTCAAACAGTTTCGCCATTTTATAAGATAACCCACTCTAGGGTGTGCAGTCACGCTCCGATATATACGCGCTAGGTGGTTGGCGACTCTGCCTGTGGCCCTTCGCAAGGCACAATGCACACCAAGGCATGCGTATGTCAGAGCGCGACCATACACCTTAGAGTGTGTTATCTCTCACACACACACACACACACACACACACACACACACACACACACACCAAGGTTGAGCCAAGTGAGTGGTAGGGGTTGAATCTCAGACCCCACTGCCCTTCGCTGGAGTTCATAACAGAATGGGAACTGGCTCATAAGGGTACCCTTGATTGTACATGCTTGCTCAGGATCCCAGGGAGCAGACAAGGGACTCTGTCTCAGAAAGGCATATCTCTTGGACCTTAACTTTACCTTTGAGAACAAAACAGTTATGCAGATTATATACCAATACTTCTGTTAGTTTCAATGTTACGTAAAGTTAATACTGTATGAATTGTGGATACAAGTTAACTTTCACCAGGAAATTTGCAGGCAGGACTGAAGGTATGCTGTACAAGTTCTACAGCCGCCATGTCCCGACATTTCCTCCAGTCATACTCCAAGGACAGGATCACACCGCATGGGGTTAAGCCCATTTGTACAGTCAAGAAGGTAGCTATTTTGAGGACTAGTGGCCATTAAATACATGAGGACCATCTCCTGTAGGGGAAACTATACAATCTTAGGGAAGAGTCTACAGAGTTTAGCAGGAATCGATATGCTGTACAGGCACAAGTGCTCCACTTTTGGTACCTTATGTTCACACAAATGGTAACAAGCAATAAAACTGATTCCATGGAATGTGAAGGGTACACACCCCAGTTAAAAAAAAAAAAAAAACTCCTAGATTCTCAAATGGAAAAAGGTGGGCCTGGCCTTTAAGCAAGAGGCATTTACTTAAGGGAAGTTAAAAGGTGCATTGGTATCTCAAGTGTATAGTGCGCTGCTTATAATACCAAAATCTGGGGAGTGGCCACTCATTCACGGAGTTAATCATTCCAAGCAAACAAGGAAATCTCAGACCCTTAGGGCAGATTTGCCATGCTACAGGGGGTGTTGGCAGGACAGAGGAGACCTTATGCAACGTTATGCCCTTAATACTGTGAATGCATCCTCCTTCCAGGCCCTCTCCCAATGCCTTTCTGAAACAGATGGGTCAGTCGATTGTATCGGGTGATTTCAGACTTATTGGATACAAGTAAACCTCAGAGTAGCTCCTCCCCCACCCCCACCCCCAGATGCTTTAAAATGCATTGCTAAAGATCTATGAGTCATTGACATATGGTGGATGGTACTCCCCAGAGACTACTTTTTTCTCTGCTCCACACCAAACATGCTCCAGGATAGACATATGGCTCATACCAGCAGCCTGGAAACCCAACATAACTGATATTCGCACAAGACTGATATCAGATCATGCACCAGCCTCTTTCACGTGGCAGCCCCCCAACAGGGTCTGGGAACAATTAACATCCACTTCCCAGGAGAAGTTCTGCATTAGCCTCAGAGAAGATATTAAGGGGTTCCTTCAGGCCAACAAGCCTGTGGACCTCTCACCACCATCTGGAACGTCACTTTTTTTGTTTAGTTTTTGTTTACTGGGTAGGTGCACTAGCCACAGCAATGACCGTTTTCAGGCATGACCCAGGAGGGTACAGTACAACAATACAGGGAAACATTCCAGTACAAGTACAAAAGATAGACAGTAGCATACAACTAGTTTGAGGCCTTTATCAGAAGTAAGTGCATTTGCTACACCTCTCCCCTATGTAAAGGGTGGGAGAAAAACCTGGAGGAGTACCAAAACAAATAGCTGGAAAGAAATCTTAGGAAAACCAGATGACAGGGCAACCTGCTTGCTGACATAATATGCCTCATGTATCACATCAATATCCATCTGCACAGGAAAGCAGAGTACACCCTTTAGGCTAAGAGAGACCTTTTGGTAATCAGGTCAGAAACAGAGTTGCCTTTTAGCCTACTAACTCAAGAGGCAGGAGCACTCCAGAATTTTCTATTTACAGCAGTCAGAAGGAAACCTTACAAGGGATGAATGGGAGAAAGTTTCATACCTCTTGTAGCAAGCTATACACTAGTGAGGTCCAGAGTCAAACTGGAACTTCCTAGCCTCACTCCAGAACTGGAATGGGTGGACAGACCCATAGATCAGAAGGAGCTACAGGTGGCACTGACCTATGTTGGTGGCAGAGGCCACTGGAGGGGATGGCCTGCCTGTGGAGTTCTTAAAGATGCCTTCCAGGACATTGTCATACACCCACTGCAGGCCACATTGGAGGCTAAAGCAACAGGAACCGTATCTCATCTTGAGGACATCTCAGATATCTAAGCCAGGGATGGACCTGTCCCTCTGCAGCAGCCACAGGTCAATATTCCTCATCATGGCAGATAGTAAGGCAGTTGCCAAATTACTTACAGGTTGAAATCTCTTATCGCCGACTGTCAATGGCCATCACGTAGGCTTCATTCAGGACGTAGGAGTACAGACACCAGGAGACTCCTAAACCTACTCTGGGAATCCAAATTTAACCCCCAAGTTCTCCTGTCTTTAGACACTGAAATGGCATTAGAGGAGGCTTCAGCGTGAGAGAGGGTACTGGAAATACCGTGACTGCCCTGGCAGAATTCAACATCGGTCCAGAATTCAGGTCCTGTACAAAGGGGAGTCTGCTGCGGTCATTACCAATAAGGCCCCCAAGCTGCATCTGGGAACAAGGCAGAGGTGCCTTTTGTCACCCCTCATGTTCATACTGGCACTAGAACCTTTTGCAGGCCATAAGGGGGGCCGCAGGGATATCAGGAGTGCACATGGGTGACACGCATAACTGACATACACAGGTTCTATCTTACTCAGACGGACCCCTCAGAGTCCATCTTAAACCTGTAAACCTTTATAGATTAGTCAGTCAATCAAGATACAAGCTAATCGCTGCAAAATACCAGTTCCATGCCTCCACCTTGAGGATACTGGACTGCCCAGATTACCCAAGGGGCTTACAGAATGCACATCACAACATTGATTTGGGGATCAAGTTCCATTGAAACCTCGTGCAATTGGGATGAGAGAATCTTTCCCAGTTAACAGACCTGGAATGCGACTTGCAGCAATGGAAACCTTATTTCCCCACCGAGGGAGAGCATGAGCCTTCAAAATGATAGCTGCCACCAAGATACAATGTCTTGAGTAACCTTCCACTCCACATAAACTGAAAGCAAAGTTAAGTAAGATCCTTCCTCTGGGACCCTGGGCTCTAGAAGGTAGGTTTGGCGAAACTTAACACTGAGGCAATGGGGGACTTAATTTCCCAGACTTTCATTTACGCATAATAATGGTGCATGACCTGCTGCAGGTGGCACAGTCAACCCGGACTGCAAGGCCCTAGACATCAAAGTGGTCAGAGTGAGACGCCCACACAATAAGAGGTCCAATCCGATTTGCCTTGAAGTACTAACCTCCCCCCACCGTGACCCCCACACTATACAAATATGGAAGAAAATCCTCAAGTGGTCCAACTGGTGCAATGAAGGGGTGATATTTTTTTCCCCCTTCTGGGAGAACATAGGTCTGAAGATTGGTGGAGCCCCATAAGATACAAGTAGGAGAATAGGCATCTTACATTCGTGGGGCCCTGTAACAGGGTGGAGTAGGACCTTGTCCCAATTGTTATGGAAAGAGTTTAAATGCAAGGATCGGTTCTATTCTTTTCTGTCTCTTCTGTCTGGTTGCGCAACCAATATTTTCCTATAAGATCTAGGATTTGATCACCCAGACAGTCCCACAATTATTTGCCTCTTGCCATCTCAGTCTTCCCTTGCTGTTAGTCTTTTCCTCCCTTGCATATCTGCGGATATAAAATTATATGCGAATCATTGTATGGAAATGTAACGGACATTGGGATCCCTTTTGTTTAGAAATTATATAGTGTTATTTTTGAAATGTAAATATTTGTACTTTGAGATGATTGCAAAAAGCTATTGGAACCTGAAGGTTACCAGAGTGCAATTTAAGCCTTTTGCAGAAGAGCTGTGAAAAAAGCCTCAGCTCAGTGACACCGTTTTTGCAGCACCTGCCTGAAACATACATGAACACTTTGGGGAAAAAAAAAACAGGACGTTTGCCAAGAATGAGGGTTGGAAGGACTTAGAGACGAGCTGCAACTGCATGTTAAATGGACAGATGACAGACTGAAGAAACTCAGATGCTTTTTTTGGCATTTGTAAATAGTTATACCGAACACTATTTTTTTATGCAACTGCTAGTACAAAAAAAACTCTTGTTACAGGTTTTACAACTGCTCCTGGTTTTTCCTATACTTCCTGACCTATGCCTCAATGACAGGCCCCATAAGATAGAGTGGAAAGGGACAGGAATCTTACACCTCTGACCTTATGCACACCTCCTTGAACACTCAGAAATCCTTTTCCCAGCTACAACAGGAATTTGACCATCCCAGACAACACCATTGGAGATATCCAGTTAAGACACACCCTACATCAACTTCTCGGTCCCAACCTGGAAGGCAAGGGTGTGAACCAACTGGACACCATACTCTGGCTGCATGAAGGAAGATAGAATAATTCTAAGTAGACACACCCAGACACCAATGATAAGGTCAGGCAGAGGTGATCAGAAGAACTTGGGCTCAAGTTAAAAACTTAAAAATGTGGATCCAGTGCTGCTGTGCAATTCAATCTGCCATAAGAGGGGGGGAAAAAAAAAAGTTTATCCAATTTAAGATACTACACAGATGGGACTTCTGGTGACGTCAAAGGGCTAATGGCAGCCTAGATTTCCAGCTCTGTCTCCCTCCCGGTTACAATCTATCCGAATCACCCATTAAAAGTGATGTCTTCACCAGCAAAAGGCAAAAGAAATAGAACAGGAAGGCTACTGTCGACACCGACGCAAAAATGAAAAGATATGCTACAGGGAGAGGGGAGAACAGACATGCAGGAGAGAGATGCAAGGGAAGGCCTGCAATGCACCGAAACAGGGGCCGAAGAGATCCCATCGAGCCTCAGAGAAACCATTCTTCAAACTGCCCGCACAGTTGCAAAGATTGATCAGACCCTCTGCAAGCTTAAAATCGGACTTAACTAAAGTAGATCACAAAACAGATAAGCTTGAACTTTGTGCAAATCAACTGGTCGAACAATCAGATCGCCAAGATAGACTCTTGCTCTTCTACTTGCCAGAGATCGGGAACTTACCCGTAAATTAGACGATCTGGAGGGCAGAAACAGAAGACAAAATATTAGACTGTTTGGGATCCCAGAGGGAGCCGAAGATAAGTTTCAGAGTGTGGCCACGTTCTTACAAAAGATGCTCAAGCAAATTCTACTGCTACCTCAAGACGCGGATCTTGCAATGGACCGGGTACATAGGTCTCTAGTTACTCGTCCCAAAAAATCCAGATGCGAGGCCCCGCTCCATAGTCGTCAGATTTACCAACTACCAAACCAAGGAGATCTTAAAGCTGGCCTGGAAACAAGGAGCGCTGAGCTACGAGGGACAGAGTTTTCCTAGACAACGACCACACTACGATGGTACAAGAAGCCAGGAGAATGCTCTGGCCGATCACGAGACAGCTTAGAGCCCGCAACATGAAAGCGCAAATCTTGTACCCGTCGAGACTGAAAATTAGTTCGGACAAAGGCACAAAAACATTCCAGGATCTGCTGTCTGCCTCTCCCTATTTGGAATCTCTGGGTTTAACGGTTCCCCTCATGAAAGAAAGGCTGGAAAGAGATTCTCACCTCAGCCTGGACACAGTCTCACAGAAAGGGCAGTCTTGCCGAGGAAACTCCCAGGGAACCCATAAGCAGAATTTAAGAGCAGACGTTTCTGCCCTGATAACATTTGCAGGATCTCCCAGTTGAGTTAACAAAAAGGCCCCTCATCTGTTGGAGGAAGAAGGAGAGTGTGTGCCACTCGAGACGGCTGAACCGGAAGATGCGACATGAATCGCAGGTTGGGGGATCTGACGGGTCCAGTACCCTCTCCCACGCCTTTCGGCAGAGTTCTGGAAAGTACACCGGGTTTTCCATCCAGCACCGTACAGTGACGTCTGCCCGGTTTCCCAACCTGCCCGCCATCTTTTTTTTGTGCCCTCCCTCACGCCTCGACGATAACCTCTGATTGACGCGTAGTGAGTACGCGACCTGGTTTTTCCTGGTCATCGTGAAGAACACATTTACACAGGCTGACTACGCTACACGGACCTCTTCAGGGTGGATATCTCCACATCATACTACCGGAGCGACTTAACGGCACCTAGAGCCTGCATCGCGATTGCTACTGGAGAGGTGATATGGGGGTTTACGGATGGATGGGCTAGCTGTGCTGTGGACTGAACTGAGTGGGAGCCCGCTGAGACTTATAAACTGTTGAAGTAAAAATGTTAAGTTGAAGAATATTGATGTTAAAAGCTTTGCATTGCTGAAAATTAGCTTAAGAGGTCTCACAGGATGCGTTTTCTGGTTGGGTGGCTATTTCAAATTGGAACTGCCGTGGCTAATGGATTCTGAGCCCAATAGAAGGGGCACATTTCATGTTAATCGTTTTGGTAAAATTGGGCCTGTTGATTACAGACCTCTGAAGTGAAACCACGCAGTACATTTGTATAGAACAGGGACTATACTCACCTAACCATGTTTGCTTCCAAGTTTAATATTTCCCAAAGAGCCCCTCTCTCAATTGTTAAACAAGGGTGATTTTTCATGTTAAAATAACCCCACAGGGACCTTGGAGGGAGCAGGATTATGGCTGCTAGATGCCGCCCACTGACTATGAGGCAACCCCTAAAGGGGATTTCCCCCTGGGAGGAGGGGTGTATACTCTGCCAAGTTGGAGTACCCTCCCAAGTAGCGCTGTCGTGCTTGCCCTTTGGTTGGGATTTTTTTTCCCCTTCAGCCCCTAGGAAGTCGATGGATATGTGTTTCAGGAGGGGCGGGTCGGTTCCTTAAGAGCTTGGCCGCCCTAATCCTTATTTTGCCCTGGACTTCACATGAGAATGGCCATGGGCACAATTTTTCATTCTTGTTGAAAAGAATCTTGTTAATAGTTTTGCTTCAGTTATACGGGTACTTATCTTTTTTTGAAATTTCTAAAATTTCAGGTTTGTTGAAAGGTTTTATCATTCTGCAGATTAATAGACAGAGTCTACTAGAGTTACATCAATGGCGCAACATAATGTAAAGGTTCTCTCATATAACATTAATGGCTGCTCCAGTCCAGTGAAGAGAAAACAAATACAGAAATATATTGCCAAGCAGAATTGTGAGGTGAATTTCTTACAAGAGACTCACCTGTCCCCCGCTGAGGTCCTAAAGTTAAGATCCAAGTCCTACCCACAGGTTCATTTTGCCTCGTTGGAGTCTGGGCGTAGGAGGGGAGTAGCCATCCTGCTTGCGGCATCTTTCCCATTTGTGGTGGATGGAGGACACTGTGGCAGATAGCACCGCCAGATATATTATGTTGGTGGGGAAAGTGCAGGATACCCCAGTTATGCTAGTTAATGTGTATGCCCCCACGGGCTCTCCTACTGCATTTTACACCTCCCTTGCCCGCTTGGTGACAGAGGTCTAGGGACCTTCTGATTATTTGGGGGGCGGGGGGGACTGGAATTTGATTTGGGACAGAAACTTGGACACCACATCGGGCATTCAAAACCCTGAATATCGTAAGGCACGGGCAGTTAAACAAGCTCTAGGCCAGATGGTACTGGTGGATGTGTGGAGGGAGAAATACCCCAGCGCAAAGGAATATACATGTTACTCGCCCAGGTTTAAGGTGTACTCCCAGTTGGACACCTTTTTTACATTTAAAGATAGCGTCCCGGCCTTGCCCTCTACGTGGGTTGGAGTGTCTGCCCTATCAGATCATAGCCCGATATTCCTGGAGGTTGCCATTGCTCTTCCTAAAAAAGCAACACACTGGAGACTAAACACGTCCCTTCTCCAGGATAAGGAAGTAGTAGATAAAATTAGGCACCATATAATAAACACCACTGCTGAAAACTCCACACCTGGAGTTACGCCACAGATCATTTGGGACAAATTAAAGACGACAATCAGGGGTCAACTAATAAGTATAGCCTCAAGGAAAAAAAAAAGATCGCTTGTTGAAACAGCAAGATCTGCATGAAAGATTAGCAGAGCTGGAATCCCAACAAAAGTTGACATGGGACAAGCAGAGGAACCTTGAGCTTAAATCACTGAAAGCAGAAATACAAAAGCTACAGAGGAAAGAGGTTGAGAGGAACCTTTTCTTTCTTAAACAGAAATATTACGAGGGAGGCCCCAGAGGCACCAGAATGCTGGCAACCAGACTAAGACAATTTAGAGCCAGGGCTACAATAACTAGTTATTTCCCCGACCACTAGCTATGTAACTCAGAAGCCTGAGCAAATTACAGAGGCTTTTGTATCGTACTATCTTAAACTTTACACACCTCAGGTGTCAGCCTCAGTTCATGAAACCAGGGACTATCTTGGAACCCTGCCCTTCCCCGCTCTTCCACCAGATAAAGCCCAAACCTTAATTAACCCAATCACTCAAAACGAAATTATAAAAATCAAAAGCTCTGAAAGTAGGGAAATGCCCTGGTCCAGATGGTTTTGGAGCAGAATTTTACAAAGCTTTTACCTCAGATATAGCCCCATTACTGCAAAATGTATTTTCTGAGATCTGGCAAGAGGCGAATCCGATCCCTCCCTCCTGGCACTACGCCATGATCACGCTTATCCCGAAAGAGAATAAAGATCCAGTCAAGTGCGAATCCTAACGCCCAATCTCCCTCTTAAATTCAGATTATAAAATCTTCACAGCGATATTAGCGTCTCGGCTGAATACTATCTTGCCAGACCTAATTAACTCTGACCAATCGGGATTTATACCGGGCAGACAAGCCCCAGATGGTGTCCGCTCAGCCATTAACATGATAGATGCCACACACCGTACCTGCCTCCCTGCATGTCTTATGAGTTTAGATGAGGAAAAAGCTTTTGATAAAGTCTCCTGGCCATTCCTGTTTCTGGTTTTAGAGCAAATGGGCTTTCCGCAGGCTTTCGTTGATTGCATTAAGACTTTATATGCTGATCCTCAAGCATATATCAGGGTAAACGGAGGACTGTCTAGGCGATTTAATTTGGGGCGAGGCACTCGCCAGGGTTGTCCCCTGTCCCCCCTCCTATTTGCCCTCCATATAGAGCCATTGGCAGAGGCAGTTCGTGCCTCTCCAGCGGTCCATGGTATTGAAGTTGGGGGACAGCAGTGGAAAATATCGCTTTACGCGGATAACGTGCTGCTCTGTTTGTCCCACCCGGAGACCTCGATCCCCAACATATGGTCCATCCTAATGCAGTTTGGTAAACACTCGGGATATACATTGAATAAGACTAAAACTGAGGTCCTATCCTTTTATTATTCCCCCTCTCCTACAGTTGTGGAATCTTTCCCGCTGAATTGGTCGGCGCTTAAGATGTCATACTTGGGTGTCTGCCTAACTAAACACAACTCGCATCTCTAACGCTAATTATGTCCCACTCTCCGGTCGGGTACAGAAAGATTTGGATAGGTGGTCACTTTTGAATCTCCCGCTATATTTAAGAATACACACTGTAACCATGAACATCCTCCCTAGGTACCTATACCGCTTCCAATGTCTCCCAACGTATATAACTAAAAACACAATTTTGTCTTTGGCAAAGAATGATCTCAAAGTTTATTTGGAATAATAGGAAACCCAGAATACATATCCAAATCCTCCAACTTGGGAAGGCTAAGGGGGGAGAAGGGCCCTTCCGGACCTCGAGGATTATTATCTTGCTGCGCAGATTAAAAGGGTACTCCAGTGGTCTGTCCCTACCTATGATGCTAATTGGAAAGACATGGAGAAAACAGAGGAGGAGGAGGGAGGACCCCCACTGGGAGTTCGCTCCATTCAAACGAGGAGCTCCGTGGATTGCCCACCTCCACTTCTGACCGCGGTGAGGAACACCATAAGGGCCACACACAGAGCGTGGCAGAAATACAAAATAAAACTCCCCTCTGGCCACTTTATAGGCCTTCGTGGGATGCTACTTTTGCCCCATCCTGATTAGATTACACTTTCAGAGCATGGGAGAGATTGGGTCTGATTTATGTCAGGGGGTGAGGTTTTGGACTTTGGGACCCTTAGAGATAATTATGGTCTACGTACCTCTGACTTTTATCGAGGACTACATACTTAGATGTCGTAGATCAGATCCTCAGTCGAGTAGGGCGACCCCCCTGGTGGATACTCTCTCCGCAATCCTATCCTCACAGAAAACCACAGGCCTTATTTCTATATTATATAAAGCCCTCGCAGACCTAAAGAAGGACTACCTGGAAAAGGTTAAACACGGGTGGAGGGAGGAAGGGGCAGCAGACTTCGGGGGAATTGATTGGGATGCGGTGTTCAGACTGGCTCCCAGGACCACCAGCTCCCCCTTCTGGCAGGAATTTAGTTGGAAAGTGAAGATATGGTATTTCCTTGCCCCCCTCTCGCTCAGTCGGAGGGATCCTGAAAGAGACCCCTCCTGCTGGAGAATGTGTGGGGAAGCAAGGGCAAACTACCTACATATCATGTGGCTGTGCCCACGGCTGGGTCAGTTCTGGGGAGATCTCAGGTGCTCATCAAAATTTTTGGACTGGAGCCTTCCCTGGACTGGCCTTGCCTCGTGCCGATCGAGCCACCACAGAACTTGACTGGAGCAGACTCGCTATATTTATGGACCCTCCTTCCCATGGGCAGCCCACAAAGCAATTACTAAATTATGGTTAAAAAAAAAAAAGATACTCCCACTCTGGGCTCCTGGATACAAATAGTTCAGGGAATTGCAGAAATGGAAGAATTAACGTATAAAATAAACCACAGAACAGCAATATATTTACGGAGATGGACCAGATGGGTGCTTTGGCGCCAGATTCTTCCGGCTTGATCGGGAGTCTGATCATAATGGTCCACTTCATGGGTTTTTTTGTTTTTTTTGAAGGGGGGGGGAAATGCAGGGTAGAAGAACTTGCCTTGTATCTTTTCTGGATACTAATTAAAATTAAAGTTGCTGGTGGTCTTGCTGACTGGAGAGGGGTACCCCTTGACTCTGTAAGGAGATAATGATATAAAAATATAAAAAATGTCTGATAATCAATGGGTACAATTGTTACAGGTTTATCAATAAACTTTAAATTAAAAAAAAGATACTACACAGATGGCACAGCATGTCCTTACATGTATGGAGGATCCCCCCCCCAGATTACTGCTGGAGATGCACCTCTGAAGGTGCTAATATCTCACATTACGTGGAGTTGTCCCACCATTTCATCACATCAGTTAGAAAAGTAATCTGCTGTGACATACAATTTGTACAAATCATTTACTCCATTACTGGTAATGCTTGGGTTATATCATGATACCCTGCAAGGGGCCTCCTTACCAAAAGGGCAGAGGCACTGGTTATTAGAGACCCTCATAACAGCTAAATGAATCCTCAGACAATTGAAGGAGCAATTCCCATCTGGAATGAAGGAATGGCTGGAGAAATTGGGGAAAAAAAAAAAAAGCAGCAAGCTTCAAAAGGTTCTCCATGTGTCCCAAAAGAGACAACCGGCCTATAGAGAAACCTGGAAACCCTACTTATCCTCCAAATACTGCAGACTACCCTCAAACAGCTCCCCCCCCCACTCCAATCAGCAGCAACTGACAGTGGGACACTTCACACAGAGCACAAGGTACCAGGTTACAAGCCAGGTGTATGCAGACTCGCCACCCAAGTGTCTCCAGTTGAAGTGGTAGTAAGGTTTGTCCCCACCCCCCCCCTTTTCACATTATACCCTGTAGTTATTACTCCACACATACCTGCTATCAAAGCATCAAATCCCTCCCCAAGCAAAGTTCAGCACCCTGAGGAGTAGAACACTGGCATACCCCTTTTCCAATATTTGACAGGATGCACTCTGCCTGGTATAGTTTCTTCTTTCAATATGTTGTCACGATATGTTTTTACATGTAGATCTACCCAGCCTTAAGATGCACCGTTTAGATTCTATGTTAGTGTTCATTAGCCTGTTCATCCAAGGGAGTAATCCCTGCTAGGTTTATTATCTGTGTCGCAAGTCATTTATGGTTATTAAGTTGTGTTACTATACAAGCACTCTAAAAACCCAATAAACAAATTCATCTCCCTGTCTGCAATGAACAGTTTTATAAGATGCTGTGTTAGAGGTTAAAAATTAACTGCTTCAACATTTAAAACTAATTCAGCAACTAATTTGCTAGAGTGAATTGACTATTTTTCCACTTTTGAAACTTAGGAGCATTTTTCATTCCGTAAATGTCCTTCAACCCTACAATTTCAAACATTCCAACGTTCATTTCCCACCCCAGGAAAGGGTGTCGACAGTAGCTGGAAACCCCTCCAAATGTATTTTAGGCATTAAAAACCTTTCTGCTTTCGGGGCCTAGGCAGCCGCCCCCTCCCCAATCACTGGGCCACTGCTCGAGTCACAGGGGGTCCCTACATTACACACTGCCCATAGTCCCACAAGTTCGTAAGCCCTGCTTGGAGTGGGAAGGAGAGCAAGGTGAGGAAAGGCAGCAAGGGAAAAGGAGAACACTGGAGAAACTCCATGTTAAGAATGTGGACAGTAGGAAACCAGGGTGAATAGGAAGGGAGGAAAGGAAAAAAGATGGCAGAAAATAGGGTGGGTGGAGAGAAAGAGAGAGGCAAGAAGTGTGGAAACTATAGCAAGCAGAATAGGGCCAGAACATTATGGCTGAAAGGGAGAAAGTTAATTGGCTATACATAGACTACAAAGCACAATCAGACCACCACTGTAGTACAGAACTCCAAAACAAGACAGGCTAGTAAACAGCAACGTAATATTAAAATGGAACAGCACATGAGGTGACTAAGATAATGAACCAAAACTGCAAAGCAAATGGGTAGCAACACAGGTGAAGCAGTAAGCTACAACATGAATCACGTTACATGCAGCAGTTGAGCAGCAAGGACAAGGTTTAACAAGCAGCAGATAGTTCAGTGAAACTGAAGAGTGACAGCTGTAAAGTGCTAGTAATGAGCAGACACAAACCAAGTCTTGGGAATGGTGGCAGGAGGGAGTAAGCAGATGGAGCTTAAGAGTAGCACACCATAACAATGTACAAGCACCTTGTAACAGAGTAGTGACCAGGTTTGCGAAGTAGGAATCAAACAGAAAAGACTTCTAGATGAACAGAAGATCTGGTATACCATGTAGTGTGGCGTTGTGAACACTTCAGGGGACGTTCTATAAGACTGCTATGCATTCCTCCAATCTTTGTAACAAAACTGTATGTCATATAGTGTCCATTTTGGCTCTGAAGTCTGGATTACACAATGAAAAGTTTAAATACAGGAAAAAAAAAAAAAAAAAAAAGACACACACACACACAGCTGGAAAGCTCACCCCCAACCCCCTTGGCTGAAAGCTACTGACCTGGAACGTCAATAGTCTAAATCATTTTAGGAAAAAAGCCACACTACATTAAGTCAAAAAATGGCCCTAGGGCCAGCCCACCGGCACAACGGTAGCACTACCATTCACGACACTGGGAACCCAGGTCTGGTAGCGAGCCCGGGTTGGAGGGCCGGAGGGAGAAGGACTGAACACCCGATAGGCTGCTCCCCTTCTCCAGGGTGGGGTGGGCAGCACTCAGCCACAATACTGTCACCACCTGGGTGACCACAGGTGGTGATGGTGCAGCAGGGGAGGCAAGAATTAAGGGAGGGGCAGATGGACATCAGCCGAGGACTGGAACGGAGCTGCGCCCCTGGTACATTGATCCTCCCTGTGTGTGGATGTCTGGGGGTGGGGAGAACAAGGATAAAGAGGAACTCCACTACCACACCAGGAGAGGGGTCCCCGGCACTGCAGCTCCAGTGCACGCTCCCTTCTGGAGGTATGAGAGTGAAGGGAAGCTCCTCCACCCCAACGGGGGGTAATCTGGGGGGCTCGTGAATCCAAGGGGAGAGTGGCACTAATAAGAGCCAGCATGGGTGCTCTGGGACCTCAAAGCGAGGAGTGGTCATGGAGCGAAGGAGCAAAAAAAGTAAGAGAAAAGAAAATTGGCCCCAATATAGCATACTGACTGAAAGAAAGGGGAACAAAAAACTGGGGGCATCTGTGCATAACCATCAGTTAATTCCAAGGCCAGGAGACAGCAATTTGGTGGGGCCTCACGTGAGCAGAGTGTTAACAGGGGAGGCAGATACTTATGCAGCTCCATATGGCTATGGAGACAACTTGTGCTGGGGTCCTTCTATGGGCCAACTTTGATGGCAGGCATTCTCTACACCACTATCTGTAGAAATGTCACAACTTAAGGGTGAATGGATTCTAGAGAAGAAACCAACTGTGTTCTGGTCTACTGAACAGAAGACAAAAATGGAGACAGGTATAAAAAAAAAAAGCTCCCCTCACTGAACTGAAGAGCTCGCCAACTCAGTGTGCCAGTGAGACCACCAGCTGGTGGACCCGTGGAAGCACACATCCTCAAAATGAGACTTCATAATTACTCCCATGCCCACAATTCTAACAGATGTAGAGCCAGCTTAAGTGAAGTGCACATGGCCCCATACTGGTAATGGACCATGCCCTGGTGTGGGCACAGACCGAACAGATGTCAAAACCATGACACCTAAACCCCAGAGTGCTAAAGATTTAGGGGATGAGGAAACTGAATGAAGACTAAAATGGAGTGCCTGGAATAAGAGGAACAAGATGGAGGGGCCCCCTCCCTCCCAATCATAAAGGCGTGCAAGCGACAATCAGGGGGAAGAGGTCATATCTTACTCCAGTACAAAATATACCATATACACACACATACACATAATGCATTAGCCAACATCAAAGAAGTTCGAGATCAAGCTTCAGGTAATACCCAGCCCAGTGGTGCCGAGGGTTCAGGCGCTGGACACCACACCTCTTGCCACAGCTGTGACCTGGGTTCGGGAACAGACTCTGGACACCAGGGGTCAGCTGGAGAGGGATATTGAGCATCAGGAGGACTACTCTCCCCTCCCAGGGTGGGTTGAGAGTCTTGCTCGGCACTTGAGCGGCCCCCAATGGAGATAAGTGGTCAGCTTAGTAAGGGGTGGAGCATGGCAGACTCCAGCAGTGTACCTGCACAGGGGTCACTGCACACAGCGCTCCACAGGAAACCACAAATGGAAAAAACCTGTGCCCTTGGTAGACTGTTGAGACCAGGAGCAGACCTCCACGCCGGGTTTCCAGTCTGCCTTAGGTGCTTCTCTCACTCCCTGGCAGACCCATGTAGATTGCAGAAAGGTCACCAGGAGGAGTGAGCGGTCCCACCCGGGGGGGATGTGGATGTCAGGAGAAGCAAATCAGGAGTAGGCATCTCACGAGAGATGCAGACTCGAACTTCAGGCAGGCAAGACAGGGTCTTGTCAAAGGTCCCCCCAGAGAGGCACCTAAGTAAAAAGCTTCAGGTAATGCCTCAGGGGTGGGGCAGCATGTTAGGGTTAAATCCCAACACCACATTTCCCTACTTTTGTCTAATCCGAACCCCAACTGTTGCATTAATGCAGTCCCCCCGAAAGACTTTCCTTACTTTTTCAGATAGCACAGTCATCTTCAGTTGCCTGTGGGAGCGCATGGCCATTACATCCCTCCATAGACGATACACGAGTTCATTTAGTTCATGAGGTTTTACAGTTCAAGTTTAAATATCCAAAAGCTTTCTCTCCTGAGAAGCAAATTTTGCCCATCCCCCCTACCTCGTGGGCTACATTAATACTGGGACTTGAAACCTTATTTATGATTTTATGGTTTGTCCTGCATTCTCTACTTTCCTGCAATTGCTTCTCATTGTAACCATAACAAGCACTCTTTAAAGGGTTAAACTATTAGTTGATAACACTTGCCTTTCACTTAACCACCAATATCATTGCTCATCATTTATGTTAACATGGATAGTGATATACACCTAACCTTTTATTTTATTGAAAGGAAATAAGACATTTGATGTGAGTTTTGAATTGGACTGCCTGCACTGTCAAATCGGCATGACCCATTATTTAACTAGGTGGTGCTAGCATTCAAGTAAGCAGCAGAAATCAGGCACTCACCACCTCATGTACAAAATGGACACCACGTAAAGATAAAAACTCATTTGACTACAAACAAAAGCACACCCAGCTGCCATGCCTTCCTGATGCAGTTCGGACCTACCAGTCCTTTATCAAAAGCTAGGCAGATAACCAGATCAAACCAATAAACAAACAATATCCTATGACAGCAATAGTGCAAACATGACAATTTAAATCCATTGGATCACAGCAAATCAAGACAAAAAAATTTAGTCAATTTTATTTTTTTTAAATATGCGAGTAACCACTTGAACATGAGGCAATAGTTCTAAATACATAGGCCAGGATATTCAGAGTGTGTCACGCTGGGGTGCAAGCCTGGGTGCAGCGCAACTGGGATGTGCCAGGGTGTGGACTGGGCGATATTCAATGGTGCTGAGACATGGCTCAGCACTGTTGAATATGGCAGTGGCCACCTGCATTGTGCATGGCACAGTGGCACTGCACCAGCGCAAGTGAGGAGCAGGGGGATGTGCCAGCCCAAGTGCACTAGGTGTAGGAACTGCAATATTCAGCGGTGAGTAGGCAAATTGAGCCATTATGCATGCATGGTGCAAATGGCCCCATCTACATGCATGTGCATCTATCCCCGGTGACATGAGCCCTGCCAGGCTCCAGTCAGTCATCGGGGACCGACACCCCCTGCACTCAGTGGCAAAGCGCCAGAATATATATCTATCCCTGTTGGTCCAGTGGACATGCCGCTAAGCCAGATCGCGGGCATTGTAGAAGAAACCCTGGTGGTCCAGCGGTACCCCCCTCCCCACCTGCCCACTCAGACCCACCACCCTGCTCCCCCCCAGTCAGCAATGGGTGGGAGCTCCCCACCCACAAGCCACCTGCTGACTGACAGCATACAGTACGGCTGTATGCCCATTGGTCCACAGTGTAGGCCAATGGGCATGCAGACTGTACTGTACTACACAGTCCCGATATGTGAATGGATTTCATTCACATATTGGGACTGTGGTAAAGTATGGTCTGCACGCCCATTGGCCTACACTGTGGGACCAATGGGCATACAGCCATACTGTATGCCGTCACTCAGCAGGTGGCCGGGTGGCTTGCGGTTGGGGAGCTGCCATCTGCCACTCACCGGGGGGGGAGTGGGGTGGCAGGTCTGAGTGGGCGGGTCGGGAGAGGGGTTACCACTGGACCACTAGAGTTTTATCTTCTACAATACCCACAATCTGTCTTGGCAGCAGGTCCACTGGACCACCAGGTTATGATTTTATTTCATCATGCCTGCGATCAGGCGAGGAGGTAGGGTCCACTGGACCACCAGGGATTTTTTACATTTCCAATGTCAGTGATTGGGCATGGGGGCAACACCCAGCCTGCGTCTCGGGAGGTCGGGTGGCCACCCACAGCAGGCAGCTGCCGTGTTGCACCCTGCAATATGGCAGCTCACCTGTGAGTGTCCCCAAATTATTCCCCATTTTTTCGTGCACATCTTTGCCCCTCCCCCCCATGTGGCACACTGTGGAGGTGCACCAGCATATGAGCCGCACATGCATGGGCACACCCCCTGCCATTGTGCTGCATACATTAGGGTTGCGCCCCAGCGCATCGGGAGTTGGGCAGCTCAGCTTGCCCCTTCCAATATCGAGCTAGAGTGCATTGGTGCGTTGTGCATGGCACAATCCTGTTGTGCCATGCATAACCCTTTTGAATATCCCAGCCATAAGAATCCAACCCCAATTTCAGCCATATAATAAACAGGAACAGTGCAGTATGAAAAACCAGGAATGCTGTATCATCTATTTAGAAAAATGGTCTGATATCAAGAGTTGTATGATCCAAAAAGTATTTTTTTGGAGAGCCAGACTGTTAAAGTTTTCACTCCTCCATTTCGGATTTACTTAGTCTATACCCTAGAAAGTGAAGATATGTTCCCTCTTATGGAATTCCAATATGTAAAGCAGTAGTATAAGAGGGATCCCCTCTTTGAATAGCCCTGATGTGTTCAACTCTTACCTTTAAATGAAGTCATTTTCCTGACAACATGCATTAGAAGTGCAAATCACCAGGTAAAGGATGCCAGCAGTGTCACAAATGGTCGACTGACATTGGCACTACTGAATTCTTTCCCTGTCCCCATTTAAAGTACAGACATCTTTTGCAGGTGTAACAGCCTGTACTGTTATAATTAAGCCATGTTTATCAATGAAGTTGCTGCATTCCAACAAATTGCACAGGGTGGAGCTCTGTGATATGCCAAACAGGGTGGAAGCTGTATAAATTACTGAAGACCATGTCACTAGACAATGTATGCCAGTGTTTTTATAAGCTGCAGTTTTTCCAGCCTACATAATGGTCTCATTGCTGTAACCCCTTTCAAAACAAGTATAATCTGTACTAGGGTCAAGCCACTAGTTCCGTCCATGGACCTCCCCACCTGAAGTGCATTCTTTGTGGCATCCAGACTCGATTACTGTAATGCGCTTCTTCCTTGGGGTCTCGGGGAAGAGTGTAACCTCCGCTGGCTGCAGCTGGTGCACAACACAGCTGCCAGGCTGCTGACTGGTAGTTGAAATTGTGCCACACAACACCGATGCTACATGCACTGCACTGGAGGATATGCTTCAAGGTGGGTTTGCTCACCTACAAGGCCCTAAACAGGTCATGCCCTGGGCTCTGTCGGACCCCTTTACACCCGCCATCTTGGTCCACTCCCTCTGGTCCTCCTCTAGGGGGCCTCCTGGCGATTCCCAGGACGAGGTTTAAACTGCCGGTGACAGCATTTAGTGTCCAGCCCAATCCTGTGGAATTGGCTTCCTCCATCTGTTCGGGGGGCCCGTTTGAGAACCACCTGAAGGCCCTCCTATTTAGTCAAGCCTTCCCACACCAGGTATGCTAACGCTTTTTGGAGTCATGATATATAGATATATGCTACTCACTACCTAGTCCCTCCCCTCTCGGACATCCTCTTAACTGCACTCCCCTGGTCTCGCCACAGTCTGCCCCAGAGTACCTTACGGTTCTACTAGCCAAGATATTCAGATAATCCCCGGGCAGGGTGAGGAGGAACTCCCTGTGCTTACCTCCCCAAAGCCAACATACTGAAACATGGATCCTGTACAGCAAGGGCTGCTGCTACGAGCCAAAGACGTGCAAGGAGGCGTCACCTAGCAGAGAGGGTCCCTCCCCCCTTCTCCATAGATGTCAGCGTACAATGGGGGCCAAAGAGCTAGAAGGCTCTGCCCCCTGCCGCCATCTGCCCAGTGCCCTTGCTGCTGCTCCAGCTACCACACCTACCAAACGGGCTCCCCAGATGGCAGTATTGCAGCGGGAGCATGCAGAGAACCCCCTGGAGAAGAAAAGCAGCCATTGGGAGCTTCATCCTCCTCCCCAGCCGACCCCTGGGCTCGTTCTCAAACCGGGGTCACCAGCGTGGTGCGATGTGTGGTGTCCAGTGCCTCAACCCTCAGTGCCACCAGGCTTGCTTGTTTCCATCTCTGACTAGGTTTTGAGAGTTCTGTGCTATCACACACCATGTTTATTGCATATTACTACAATTTTATTTGATATAAAATTTTTTTATACTGAATGTTTTACTGTACAGCACCCAGAGCTTCCAGGATTGGGCACCTGGAAATATAAAATTTGCCTTGCCTTACTACAGTTAGCTTAATTCAGAGAAACTGGCCTTTAGGAACCCATCGGTGGGTTTTCTGAAGAGTGTCTGAATAGAACCTTTTTCCTGTAATTAAAGGTCAAATCTACAAAATGTGTGGATGTGTTCTCACACCAACACATGCCCACTGATGGTAATACCCTTACTAGCATTGAGAGGTCACCCCACCATATCAGAAGTATTCCTAAAGGCCAGTTTCTCTGCATTAAGCATAACTAATACAGACACTAGATTTCAAACAGTATTAGAGAGACTAAAAGGTGTTGCAGCAATGATATCATTATGCAGGCTAGGGAAACTGCACCTAAAGGCAGCATGCAAGGAAAATGTTGGGAGACTGACCACTGATGAGATTGTAAATAAGATGATCCAAGTTAATAGGAAATTTACTATGTAAGCAATAACCCATGACAGGGTGTGGGTTTATAAGCATTTAATTCATGTCTGGGGTGCGTCGTGGGTACCAGTTCAGGGACCATCAAATCAACTGCATATGCACAGGTATTTAATGCACAGTCACTTGATGGTGTTTACCAATTGCATTTGTTTTCCCCCCCAACCCACACAAGCAAGCATTAATTACTGCCATATGAGGGCTCTGCCAGTGGATTAATGCCCACTGGGGGGTTGGTGCCCGAAGGCGCAGCGAGGGTCCAACCGCCCAGCAGGCGATAATCCACGGCAGAGCCTGGAGGCTGAAGGTGACACGCGCTAACATAGGCTCGTCACGCGACAACGAGCCCATGTTACCGCATCACTCCGCCGGCCAGGATCGGTTCAGCGCTCACCTGCGGCAAGCTGTATGCTCCGGCAACACCCCTTTCCACACAACGGGCGGCAGGCAGGTCTTGCAGGTAACTCCTGTTATTCGCTTACAGGCAGAGAACACAGGCTTTACTTGTTCAGTCCTGCATGATTGCGGTGCTCCGATCGCGGTGCTGGCTGCCGTATCCGTTGAGTGCCTCCCTGCAGTCCGTGAATTTCAGGGCTCAAACACTGCTGCCCTCTACCGGTGCTGCTACCAGCTAGTACCGCTGTCCCTCTGCTGCTGCTCCCCCGCGCTGTTTCTTGCCTTCTCAGTGCTGCACCCTCTGCCTCCTGGCCAATCTGGGTACTGACCCAGCGGGCTGCTACCCTCGGGTGCCTCCATGGCCACAGCTGGTACTGACCGAGCGGGCGTGGCTTAATACCCGCTCAGTTTCAGTCAGCTGTGGCGATTCGGCCAATCATTGCGCTCCTTCACAGCGCCCGACTCAGAGCCGTGTTAACAGGATTTAGTCTAGCCAATTTACAGTGTAGGCTCAACCTGGAAAGATCTTCACAAGGTGTGAGGGTAGTTCAGAGAGTTTCTAGCAAAGTACACGTCCTGTCCCTTTCCCCAAACCCCACAGCCAGTTGTACCATTCTGCCATATGGGTGGCTGTGCATTAGGGACCCAGTAGAGACCAAATGCATTTCACATGTAACCCCAAGATTCCAGCAGGTAACCATCAGTGCCTTAACCATAAGGTCACCATAACAACTCCAGGTATCAGTGTCTTTCTAGTAGTACAAGGTATCATATGGTATCCCACTTCCATAATAAATTGATAAATGGATATTGTATGCATCTCTGAATCCTGACAAACCAGATATCAAGCAGCATGAAGTGACTAGCTGGCTAACTGCTTTAGGAAAGAGACTGGACAAAAGGGCTGGAGGTGTGCCCATCTACACCCAGCTTGAACTGGATGTCACAGAACGCTACACCTGATGCAGTACCCACTACAACGGAAGCCTTATTTATAACCAACTCTTGGTAAGGTCAAGAAATTAATCACTGGGTGCGCCTACCTCCCACTCGACGTTGCCTCCATAGGTTTGTCACCTTTTCTGACCTCTCTTGCCAACCTCCCACATCATGATCTTATACTTGTGATTTCAATAATGACTAGTTAGATTCCTCTAGTAGTAAGCTGCGATGCATGTTAGACTCCAACCTATCCCAGCTCATACCCGGAGCCCACGCACATCAACAACAAGTCTGGCAAACATACATTGCTTGACTTGGTGGTCACTAACTGCCATGTGATGGTCAAAGCAGTGGGTGTGTTATCAGACTGTTTAAGTGACCATTCACCTACTATCTGTGTCTGGAGGAATAACTTCCCTAACCCACCTCCTCGTATCTCCAGGTTCAATGTTAATTGTTTCCTCACCTTGATCAATCTCAAACTAGAACCCTATTAAGACTCCTCCCGACATTAATCAAGTGTTGGATTTTTTCATCTCTACCCTTTCACAAATTGATAAGCATGGCCTCTCAAACAATGCAGGTCCAAGGGTATTAAGGCTCCTTGACTTACAAAAGATGCCCTTCATGGACTGGGCCTGGCAGTCAAAAAAAAAAAAAGTGGGTTGCCATCTGATTGGCTTTCTGTAGAGGGCTCGTGCATTTGTTGTCTGTAGTACTGCCAAACGACACCATTTCAAATCCTTACAAACTGAACACCTGTGCAACCCCAAGGACTTTTGGAGATGGGTCAACTCCCTGAAAAAAATAAAACGGCTTTACTCCCTAGCTCTTACCACCTAGGGCACATCCTCACAACAGACCTCTGTCTATTGCCACAGGATTTAATAAATTATTCGCCGATCTCTGAAAATATACCTCACTTTCATAATTTGTCTGCTCATCCCCACCCCCTCAGCCCCCTCCTCCCACGGCCTATCTGGGGCTCGCCTCGTTTGCCAAAACTGGCAAATCTTAGAGGTCCAGAGGCTGCTTTCCAGTCTGAAATCTTAGAGTTCTCCAGGTCATGATACCCTTGAGCCAAAGGGTCTCAAGCTTGGTACTCCTGCCCTCACCCATCCTGTCAAACAGATCCTTCCTGTCCTGTACTGTTCCTGACAAAACGAAGTTGCTGTCATTGTGCCAGTGCATAAACATGGGCCCCAACTCTGGTTGAAAATTTTAGGTCCATCTCCATTCTCTGCCCACTTGCCAAAATTCAGGAGTGCATAGTTTACAATCACCTTCAGAACTACCCAGAATTCCACAATATATTATCCCCTTCCAACATGAGTTTAGAAAGAATCATGGTGCCCTTAATGCAGTGTCAGTGGCTCAGTAGGTAGCACACTCACCTCTGAGGCCAGGAGATCAGAGGGCTGTGGGTTCAGTTCCCACATCTGGCACTTGGGTTAATATCCCAGTACTGACACTAATGCAGCATGAGAGGGGTGCTGCACTTCTGAGGTGCCATCTTTCGGATGAGACGTTAAACCGAGGTCCCATCTGCCTGGATTGGTGGTAGCTCAGGTGGATGTTAAAGATCCCATGGCACTTGTGAAAAAAAAAAAAAAGTAGGGGAATTTCCCCGGTGTCCTGGCCAAATTTCCCTCATTCACTAAAAATACCACCAACAGCTTAATCTGGTTCAAGCTCAGTTGGCATTCATCTGTATCCCCTTCCCCCGGGTCGTGCCTGAAAATAGGCAGGATTTGTCTAATGCACTTACCCGGTCAACAAAAACTAAATAAATAAAAATAAATTTTATTGAAACTGATGACATATTGCTCAAGCCATGGATCAGTCTTTGTAGATCTCACTAAAGAGTTCGATTTGGTAAAAATCACAGCCTCCTGCTCCAGCAGCTCCAGATACTTGTCTCTATTCCGCTGCCCTCAACTTATTCCAAAGTTATCTTTCCTGTCATTCTCAGAGGGTCAAACATGTTCATTCACTCTGACCTTAGACCTGTAACCCATGGAGTCCCTCAGGGGTCTACCCTAGGACCCTTGCTGGTCCCCTTTTTAATCAATGACTTACCATTCCATTGTGGATAGGCTTCTGTGCCCCTCTATGCTGATGCCAACCTATGTCAATCATCCAACATTACCTAGATTAATCGTGAACTTGCCTCCGAATTCACTGCTCTGGAAGTATGGTTTAGACAATTTGTCCTTAATACTAAACACACACAAAAACAAAACAAAAACAACCCCCCCCCCCAAAAAAAAACACTAACTGCATGCAATTCACCCACAGGCCCTCCTCCCCAAGTACCCTTGCCCTCTCACTATAACCTCTCAAATGGGACACTGGAATCTGTCCCTACATTTAAATACCTGGGCATCACTCTGGACCCCTCACTCTCTACTCACCCATGTCTCCTTGCCAATTAAATCCCTGAAGCAAAAGATATGGCTCCATCGCATTTACCCCTTTCTCACTGCTGCAGCTTGCCATCGGATTGCCTCCTCGTCCCTCCTTCCAATCTCAACCTATGGTGCTCCTCTACTGCTCTCTACCAGTGCCACTGCCATACACACACACACACACACACACACACACACACACACACACACACACACACACACACACACACACACAAAGAGTGGGGAGGTTCGCCCTTGGGGTCAATGCCCATCACCATCACTGTGACGTCCTTTCCTCCCTGGGGTGGTTACACTATGAATCAAGACCAAGATTCTCCACCCTGCGTTTCATGTTTAAGCAAGTTCACACTTATACTCCCCCCCCCTTTAGAGATGTCATGCCACAGAACTGCCCCATGTACACCAAGATCTCCCACACTGCCCCCTTCCAAAGGCCTACTGCTTGGTTGCTCTTGTGCATAGGTCCTTCCCATTTGCTGCTGTCACCAACTGAACTCCCTCCACCCCCCGTCCTGTCACTCCGAGTTAGAGACCTGCTTGCTCAACTCCCACTTACACTCCTTTCTTACCACCTCTGCTATATGCTCCTGCTATTAAGGGCACCTATGACAGCACTTATTACACTCATCTGTTGCCAATTGTACGATCATTCTGCTGTATATTTGACAATTTTATGTTTACTCATTCCGAACTGAAATGCTCCATTTATGTATTTTGTATATATAGTTGTGTAACTGTCATTCTTTGCTTTTCTGTATTTGATGATACAATTTTAGTACATTATGCAAGACTATCATCACCCATCGTTTACTTCCACTTGTTGAACTGTGCTTACCTGTTATACCTTCAAATTATACAGATGTGCTTTCATCATGTTGTACTCCCAGGTTGACCCTGAAAAAGGGTCTGTAATTGTCTGTGTACATACCCAGTTACCAAAACTCAAATAAAAATAAAATCAAAGTTTAGAACCCCCACTCCCCAGGTAAAAAAAACTGTCAGACTGGTCTCTTCTAACCCCTCCAAAAATCAGTACTTCTGATAGAGCACATAGGTAAGCCCACACAGCAGTATCCACTCACAACCTGTTTTACATGCAAGTTATTCTCTCACCTTATACCAGCACCACATACACCAGAAATAAATTAGCAAGGTAAAGCAACAAATTCAATCTTACACTGGCCATGCCTCTTCCCCATCCCCCTGTAATTTCTATGTAGGCCATGATGTATTCTGCATGACATTAACAGTTCTATGTAACCTGCACATGCAGCCAACAGTGAATGTAATAGTCAGTTTAAAAGAGCACTCAAAATGGTTCAAAAGCCAGGTCACCAGGTAAGGACCAAAACTGGATTATCCAGTCTAAAACCAGACATGTGGCAACCCTATTTCTAAACACATGTTGCACAAGTGAAACATAGAATTTGATGGCAAATAAGGACCACTTGGCCCACCTAGTCTTCCCATTTCCCTACTTATGAACAAGCTGCAAATCCTAGTTATCAGCCTACTTCCTCCTACCCCCACAAGAATTGCCTTATGTCCATCTCATGCATTCTTGAATTCCCCCACTGTTTGACTCCAGAGCCTCCTCAGGAAGGAGGTTCTATGCCTCCACAACCCCCCCATAAAAATTAAAAATATTTCCTCCACATTACCTCTGAGCCATCCCCCCCTCCATCTTCAAATTGTGCCCCCTTGTTCTTGCACATCTCTTTTTATGAAAGATGCTACCCTCTTGGACTTTGATTCCCTTGAGGTACTTGAAAGTTGTCGTGTTTCCGTGCCCCCCCCTTTGAGGGTGTACATTTTAAGTTCCTTCAGTCTCTTCAGATGCCTTGGTGCAGACCCTGCACCATTTTGGTTGTGCTCCTCTGGACAGCCTCCACCCTGTCCATGTCTTTGCGGAGATGGGGTCTCCAGAACTGCACGCAGTACTCCAGATGGAGTCTCACCAACCGTCTGTACAGAGGGATAACAATGTCTCCCCCTATGCATCACAGTATCCCCCTAGCCCTCCTTACTGCTTTCTCACATTGCTTGCCCACCTTTAGGTCATCTGATATAACTACCCCCAGGTCCCTTTCCAATTTTGTTGTTAGTATCTCACCCCCCATTGTGTACTCTTCCCCTGGGATTTTATTTGAGGTCCACTTCTTTGCACTGAATCTAAGCTGCCATACGTTTGACCATTCCTCCAACCTTGCCAAGTCCCTTCTCATCCTTTCCACCCCACCTTGTGTATTAACCCTGTTGCAGATCTTTGTCATCTGCAAAGAGACTTTTCCTTTCAGTCCCTCTGCAAGGTCACTTATAAAGACAAAAAAAAGGACGAGACTCAGTAGTGAACCCTGCAGTACCCCACTAGCAACCCCACTTTCTTCACTGTGGACTCAGTTTACTATTACCCTCTGTGTCCTGTTGTCCAGCCAATGTTTTACCCAGGCTGGCTACTTTATTAATCTTGTGTGGGACTGTCTCAGATGTCTTACTAAAGTCTAGGTAGGCCATGTCCACAGCCTCTCCATGGTCTACTACATTCGTCACCCAGTCAAAAAAATTTATTAGATTCATCAGACATGACATTCCCACTGTAAATCCATGCTGCCTTGGGCCCTGTATCCCACTGGCCTCTAGGTACTCAACAATTCTTTCCTTCAGAAGTGATTCCATCATTTTCCCTACCACTGAGGTCAAACTGACAGGTCTGTAGTTTCCTGCCTGTGTCTTGCTCCCGCTTTTGTGACGGGGAATCACTTCCACCCTCCTCCAGTCCTCAGGCACCACACCATCATCCCATGATTTGTTAAAAAGGGTAGTCAATGGTGTTACTAGTTCTCCCCTTAGTTCTTTTAGAATTATGGGGTGAATCCCATCAGGCCCCACTGCTTTGTCTACCTTCAGTTTAGTTCTTTAAGAACCCTTTCTTTTGTGAAAGGGCTGATATCCAGTCCCCTATCAAGAGTGCAGCGACTGCTTGCCATTTAAAATCTGCTGCTCTTCGTTGCAACTGGTCTATTGGCTCCCTCTGTAGGCTTGCACAGACTGGTGGCAAATATAAGTGCACCAGCTGCTTGTCACAATACAGTAAGTACTCTAGGGACTAGTCTGTACACCAACTGAAGCCAATTTAATTTTGGCATATGCATTACAGGACACTGTCCAAGACCACTAATTTGGTTGGTCACTAATGTGCAGATTTAACATGCATTGAATGCTTATCTTCCTTATCCAATCTATTCTGATGAGCGTTAGCAAGTAGGGAGTGGTTTACCATGGTGATGGAAGCAGATGGGGTAGTGGGGGTGGTCAGCCACGCTTTCAGTGGGGCATTTTTTTTTGCACATATAGCCTGCATCAGTCTGATTGGCAGCTTTCTGTATGTGTTAAACAAGAAATAAATTGTTCATTGTTCAACACACAAGTCATTGCAATTGACACACCATAATATAAATACAAAACAAAAAAATAGATGTATTGCTAAAAATTCAGCAGTTATACAGCAGCAACTAGGCAATTACAAACCTAGCAATTTATCTTTGGTTACTTTTTAATATTTCCTAGCTATGAAGTGACCAACCTTTATTACTCATCACGTTACCTCGTTTCTTTAATTCATGCCACATTTACAAAGTAAATAGCTAGAGCTTTGATGGTCACATTCTCACTGTTCTACAGCATCTGAAAAATAGCTTGCATGCACTTTATTCTTGGTTTGTTATATTGATTACATATCCACAATGTGCGTCTATACTACAATCACAATTACCTGACAAGTTGTGTTTTATTACATCTTGCAAGGAGAATACTGCCAAGAAAAATCTGAAATGTATACCTAATAAAGGTTCTTAGAGCCTGGCCCAAAAGTACACCCATACAGCACTGCAACTGAAATTTGCAGTTGCGAGAACCATAGCGAGTACCAGGATTTTAATAATCACTTCTATCATTTTCAGCCCAGTATTTTGGGACCTTTTTCATTATGTACTTTGTATTGTAAAACAGAGTATAATGTATTGCTCAGTATATCCAAGAAGTTTAAGATACCAATCTAGTAATAGATGTTGCAGCCAGACAGTTTTAAAAACTGTATCATGCAAACTATTTTTTCCAAGAGACAAAGTTTGGCCAATCACTCTATTGGAAGCCTTGTTAATCCAAGCCAGTAATTTAGTTATTTTAGATCGAACAGAGTTTATATTTGAAATTCCTGTCTCAGCTCTTAAAATATGTAGCTGGAAACAAAGGAGGGACTCCAGTGTTTCTCCCTAGCATCTTATGTAATGGTATTCTTAGTTTTTCCCCTGGAACTTGTATCCCCAGCTTCTCCTGCATAGCCAACTTGAGAAATTTATTTGGCCCTTATAGTCTTGTAGAGGTTTTAGTGTCATTCCACCATAGGCACAATTGCACTTATTTAGAACGGCTGTCTTCTGCTGTAGTTAATATTTCATCTATGTGCTTGCTCCAAATACTAGCTGTTGAAAAAAAGATAGTCCCAGAGAAGTGCATACATTAGTAGCTGGAGTTGTAGTAGCAGTAGCAGCAGCAATAAAACAAGTTTATAGAGGCAAGTATTTGACAAGCAAATACACTATAGGGCAAAAAAAAAAAAAAGCCCAGTTTAAGGCGATCCTGTAGCTTGCATAATTACAGCAGGGATATACACATACATATAGTTACAAAAACAATCACCACAAAATATTGTTCAAAAGCACTAATTACCCTAATAGCAATGACACTTATGCAAGTTTGATTTAACATATTGTATAAAAGGTATCTACAGATAATTTCAAGTCCCTCCACTGGTTTGGAAAAAAATTCTTCCAAGCATCACTGCCCACTATATAAAGGTCATCCCACTTTAGGGATATTCACTGTTGTGCTGTTCCTCAAGCAAAAATTATGACTTGTCCACTCTAATGATCAAACTATTCTAGCGGGCTCACATTAACATTTTTCAACAGCAGTATAGCCCAAGTATTCTCTTTTGTTGGAGTGAACTCCAGGCTAGATCATGGTATAGAATGCAGTGCTAAACATTAAAGCTGCTCTTTAATGCAAATCTGGTGATTTTGTGGTAAGTTGCATCTAGCTTGCGCATTTTTTTTTTTTTTTTTTTTTTTTTAATATAAACTAATTTAAATTAGGACAATCTTAGGAGGGTGATTCCAAATACATAAAGTACAGGTACATTGCTGTGTGCAGCTATTACTCAAACTCACCTGTAGTGGTGATCTAACAATAGCCAACAGTGTTAGGATTAAGCAAGGTGCATCAGTGACTTAAGGATTACTAAATCATAAATAGGTAAAAGTTGTGGAAGTTGCCAATGGATCTATGCCCCCATCAAAAGTAAGGGAACCAGTCTCTGGGCAGCGCCCACTCCAAAGGAAGCCAAATGTCCTCATACTTGCCTACTTGTCCTCTTACTATGTATTGCAGCCTTTCCAGTTTCATTACTTGCATAAATGAAGTTACCCAAGATGCAACTGTAGGGGTTTGTTTAAGTCTCTAGTACAATGCCAATTACTGCATTTCTACCACTATACCAATCCTCCACAATTCATGGCCCCTTATGGGTCTCCCTTGTCCCTGGGCCAAAAGCCCCAACAGAGTTTCCACCAGGTCAAGCCTGGGTGTGTGGTTTAGAGTTTTGGAAAGGATTTCCATCACCCCTGCACAGAAATTTGGGACATTAGGGCACTCCCAAGCCATGTCCTAGAAAGTGTCCACCTGAGTGGAGCATTTATAGCAGTAGAGGGAATTCCCCGGGTCTATTATGTTTGCTAATTTGGGAGTACAACAGGAGTGCATTAGAAAGTTATACTGTATAGCTTGCAGGCGGTTATTAACAGAGCACTGTAAACTATTCTTAAATATTAACTTTCAATTCCCCTCGTAAGGCTGTCCGGGTAGCAATCTTCCTCCCAAGGCCCCGATTTTCTTCATTGGGTCCAGAAGGCCTCCCAACAGCAGGGTATTAAATAATTGATTAGCAATTTTTCTTGGGACAATGCTAACTGTACAGAAAGTATTTCTATAGGTTTTCTAGAAGTGTTATGCTTGTTAAACAGTGAGGCAAGTACAATGCATTTTCACAATTTTTTTTAGCAGCACTTTTATGAACAAAATGCTGATCGATTTTTGGAGTTAAATAAAACCCTGCAAAGGATCTTACAACACCTGGTCAGAGGCTTAAAACCCTTGGTACTGGAAAAGTTTCTGAATGACTCTTCCATAGGGGAGTGTGTTGGCTCCAGGGGATCTTTAAGTGAGGGAAACCTCCCTATTACAGTGACCCCAAATCAGAAGTAGAGGAAGTAATGACAAGTTGGCAAGTGAAATTCCTTTTTCAAGCCTGAAAAGTTATGCACCTCTTCCCCCTCTATGATCTGTTCATCTAAAAAGACTTTGGGCACTCCATGTTCAGAGGCAAACGACAGACTTTTGAGATGCCCCCCTTCCCTGTGAGCAACAACCCTGGGGGTGTATCCCGCGATATCTGTGGAGGGTGTCCCAGCAATACTTGGGCTTCCCTCCATGCCTGCCAAGTTGCTCTAGTACAAGAGTTCGGGACCCTAAGGTGTCTCTTCTCTTAAGGAATTAACCAGCAAGTTATAGTAGAAATGGGGTTCCCCTTCACTTTCCATTGCCCTCTAGGCAGGAGCCTCCCCTCCCTCTTTCAGCAAGTCCTGAATATGGGCCAGTTGGGCAGCCAGGTAATATAAACGTAGATTGGGCAAGTTCAGGCCCCCCCCCCCCAAAGCTCTCTGGGTTCCTCAGAATTTATTTTCTTATTCTGGGTATCTTGCCCTTCATAGCAGTTGTGTGTAGGCTTCTTCCAGTGCCTTCACATATTTCTCTGGGAGAGACCGAAATAAGTAGAGCACTTTTGGTAGGAGGTACATTTAATTAGATCAACACAGCCCAACAAGGTTAAAGGGAGGGCTCTCGAATTGGTGCAGTCCTTGATTTTTTTGGATCAATGGCCTATAGTTAAGTTGAATAATTTGAGAGTGTTTACTTGGAAGCAGGATCCCCAAGTATTTAATGTGTCTGGTCAATAGTGGTACCTGCCATCTCAACTGATGTTCTTCCCCCCCAGTGGGAGCCATTCACTTATCCCAGTTAATTGTGTTCTGAAAGAGGCCCATATTTCTCAAACGTCCCACTCTGTGCCATCAGGGCTTCCCCTGGATCATCCAAAAACAAAAGGATATCATCCACAAAGAGACAACTTGGTTTTCCCTTACTACACAGCCCTTTAGCTTCTGATGTCCCCGTATAGCTTTTGCCAGTCTCTCCATGAATGAGTACATAGATTAAGGGTGATAGAGGGCATCCCTGCCTGGTCTCTCTAGTCAAATTGAAAGGAGCTGAGATGGTGTTAGTGAGTATCCGGGCTTGGGGGTTAATGTACAAAGCCTTCAACCACGTAATAATGGGTCCTCCCAACCCAAATTTGAGTACCACCACAAACAAGGGGCCACTCAACCCAGTCAAAGGCCTTTTCAGCATCCAATGAGTGAAGGCCTCTGTTAGGTCCCCCTTCCCCTTTCCTCCACCTATAGATAACATTAATGGAGCATCTCAGGCTGTGTTTAGTCTGATGCCCTTTAACAACCCCCTCCATGACCAATATGTATTAGCCTTGCCAGAACTCACTCCAGCTGGCCGGCCAATACTTTAGTTAGAATTTTGTAGTTGCCATTAAGGAGAGATTGGCCAGTACAAGCCACACCTAGTGGATCTTTCCCTGGTTTGGGGAGAACTACTATTGTGGCTAGCCTCCAGGAAGCCAGCAGTTCTCCCTCTTCCAGAACAGTAAAGAGGACCTCTCCCAGAAGCTGTCCCAGAGATTCCCAAATGCATCTGTAAACTTCAGCAAACATGCTGTCGGGTCCCAGCAATTTTATTTATTTATTTATTTTTTTTTTTTTTTTTAAATCTGCCACACTGCCCTCTTCATTTCCTCCAGGGAAAAAGTAAATTTAGACTTTCCCTCAAGGCACTCAGATAGGGTAACTCCATTCCCTGGAAGAATCCCTCCAGGTCCCCCTCCAGTGGCACCTGGGTAGTGTACAAACAGGAGTCGAAAAACCTAAATACTTAATTTCTTTCTTCTGATCAAATGTGCAGGTGCCATCCAGTTTAGCCATCTTAAGTATTGCAAGTTCTGCTTTGTTGTTTTACAAGGCCTGCCAGCCACTTTCCTGCCTTGTCCCCCTTGAAGTGTGTGAATTATTTTGCAACCAGGAGGTCTCTAGTTTCCTAGACTCCATTTTATTTAGTTTCCATTTTAAAACTAAGGTCTGTGGCTATTTGCAGGAGAGGGCTAGCCATGGCTGTCTTTTCCAATCCCTGAATGTCTACCATGAGCAGTCTTCCCTGATAGGCTGCTTTTTTTTTGTGCGGAGTAGGAAATAGTCTCTTCAGATGAAGCTTTTAAAGCATCCCATACAAATTTTGTGTGTCCCTTTTCCTAAATTTAGGACATTCAAATCTCTAATCTTTCAATTAATGCGACCTAAATATTGGTTATCTAGGAGCATAATGGGGTCCAACCTCCACTGGTTCCCCAAGGGTGCCTGTGCTCCAGTCGGTAAGGTTAACTGCACGGGAGCGTGGTCAGATACAAGTATGGGCCCATAGGCTGCCTGCATGTCTCCAGTAGCCAAACTGGAGGCGATAAAGATGTAGTCCAATCTGGTGTATACCTGATGGGAGTGTGAATAGAAAGAATATTTCCCATCCCCCAGGTGGGTGCGTCTCCAGGTTTTCAATTAAGGCTCTCCCTGCAATCAGCTGCCTCAGTGCTGCCACGCTTTTGGGGTATGGTTTGTGCTTGTTAACCAAATGGTCTAGCTTGGGGTCCAGGTAGGTACTGAAATCACACACCCCACTATTAAACTGTCCGGAAATGAAACTAGTCACCCCCAAGTGAGTGAAAAAGTCCAAGGCATCATAATTTGGGCCATTGATGGAAGTGAACGAGAAGATACTGCTCCCCACATCCACCTCAGCAATGATCTATCTGCCTTGGGTGTCCGCCACGACCTAGGGACCTTGTGGGGGAGGCCGGGATGGATCCAAACTGCTACCCCCCCAGCTTTAGAGGTGAACGGCACCACAAGGAGAACCCCCATGAGTGGGCCAATTTGTCTGCCTCTTCTCTCGTAAGGTAGGCTCTGCAGTAACCACATCACCTTACCTTTTTAATGTATGGCCAAACCCTCTCTCTTGACCACAGTTTTCAATCAATTGACATTCCACGACAATACTGTTAACTGCCATTTTTTCAATATTCTATTATGCATAGCGTCTGCACCATGATTGTACTACCCAATACATAGTAAGAAATCAAGGCAATGTCCAAAGAGTCTACAACTTTTAACTTAACTGATCTCACATTCCCCCCTCCCTACCCACCATCTTAGCCCTCTTATATGCAACCCCCTTTCCTTCATGCTTCATTATCTCCACTAGTTCCTCTCCCTCCCCCCTTCATCCCCAAAGTCCCCATTCCCCTCCACCCCAATCCCCCGATAGAATATCCAATCCACCTTGTCCCTCTGCTTCTCATGGAGTGAGCTTCCAACTCCACTGGGAATTAGATATACTAGAATGTCCAACTATAAAGGCATCCTGTGTATGCGGCATAGCGGTTGGGGGGCCCACGACTGGCCATCTCTGCCAGGCACAGGTGATCAGACTTGCAAAACAGCTTTGCTGCCCCCTTAAGCATCAGCTGCCTTCTAGTGAGAAAAGTGGGAGGGCATCCACAGTGAGTTGGCTAGGAGGGCAGGCTTCCTCCCTGCACCTTTATGCTTTAAAGACAGATTTCCCTCAGGGCTCTCCCAACCACATCCTGCTATTCCCAGTTAGTAAAATAATAAAAGTAACCCCCTTTAGTGGTATCCAAGGGGTAAGGCACAAGGGGCTTGGCTACTATGCCCCCCCGGCAGCACGCATACCCTTTCCTGTGAACCACACTGGTCACATGTCCGCTGTTATCCATAAACAGCTCCCTCAAGCTCCAATAAGTCGCATTTGCTTACTCAGCCAACATTAAAGTTTTTTTGGGGGAGGGGGGGAGAAGAGAGAAGAGACCCGATACTAACAGGTTAATAAACTGTCAGCCTAAATGGTGATCCAGCCTGTTGGCTTTAAAACTATAAAAGGGAAGGCTCTCAAAGTTCTAAGGAGCAATGATCCCCCCCCTCCCCGAGAACAGGGTAGGTTGTTACAGGAAACTGCTTAGACCCTGCCCTGATAGGCCTCCAATCCTCAAAGTTATGGGCCGAGCTGCCCCCCACCACACACACACACACACACACACACACACACACACACACAAAACAAACAAACAAACAAACAAAAAAACACACAGACCCCTCCCCAGGAGCTTGAGTCTAGAGAAATTCCCAAAGCTCTACTTTATCACATTCAGTCTCCAATGGCATCATCTCCGGTTGCCTTCTCACAATGCTGTAGGCCCTTCATAGTCCATCATAGCCATGGGGTCAGAAACACCGTCTGGTTCCAGAATAATGCATTATAAGTCATGCTGGATAAGCCATTGTGAAAGGGCAGCCTCTTGACTTCTGCAAACGTCTGCCTCCTAGACTGCAGGGACCTGGAAAACTCCGGAATATACTGACCCTGGAGCCCTGCACTAAAATGGGATAACGTTTTTGAGCAGCTGCTAAGACTGCTTGACGGTCTTGATACCAAAGGAATTTAACCAGGAAGGGTCTAGGTCTTTGCTCTGGTGACGGTTTTTGACCTGGACAGAGGTGGGCTCATTTCTAGGTACACTTCTGGTGGCAGTGTAAGGAGTTTCTTTAGCCAGTTTTATAAAAATTAAAAGCAGGCAGTCCCTTCCCTCCATGTTCTCCAGTAAACCCACAATTCTTATGTTGCACCGCCTTTCTCCATTTTTGTGGTCGTCCACAACTTGCTTTAGAATTTAACGCCTGTTGAAGGTCGGCGGATAGCTTAACAATAGTGTCTTCCTGCTGGCTTTAGATTTTCAGCTTCAGCAATGCAGATTTCATGGGCATCCACGGTCTCAAACATAGCATTAGCCAGTTGCTGTTAGATGCTGAATTTGTGCGGTCATGTCAAAAAATCGGACTGCATCAGCATTCCCAGATAATTTAATAAAATCGCAGAGCAGTCTTTAGATTCTGGTAGCCGGGGTGCATAGCTGCATTCACCGCACCACCTCCAGACTCATCCGATGGATCTTGGGCCTGCATGTTAGAGCTCCCTGCCGCGGAGCAGCTGCAGAGTTTAGAGGTTGTTTGAAACGTAGTTTAGCCCGTTTTCTTGCAGATTTAAGAGGAGCACGCATTGGGGCTTCGATGGCAGTCAAGTCAGTTTTCGTGGCAGTACTGCACAGAAAGAAGTAGATTTCCAGTAGATATGGATGCAGCTCCTTAGCTAGGCCATGCCCCCATTTTTTGTGCTCTTATTAAATATATATGGCTCTCATAAATCTAAAGAGGTGAACCAACAGCTGATCAGCCACTATCATGCCATCTTGTCTGGTCAAGCAATGAGATGCCTGTCTCATGGCATCCCAACTCCCCCCCCCCCACCTTATTCCCTAGCAAATCAATATGAAGCTAAAAATTTAAATGGTAGAGTTCTACACCCAGGTACTTGTAACTTGGTACCTGGGATAGAATCTGGCCATCCTTTGTGCCAACTTCTAGGGTTTTAAGTTGGTTTACTTGGTTTCTCCTACTCAGGCAGAAAGACATGTTTTTTTTTTTTTTTTTTTAGGTTCATGAGCAGCACCTTTAGTTTTGGTTATAATTTGATAACCAAAATCCAAACACCAGACACCTTTTACCAAATACAGATATTTGTGTTTGAGATATTCATTCGTAGTTTTAGTTCTTCTATCAACCTTTAGAGAATTTTATCCTGCAAGACTTTCAGTGCAAAAATGTACAATGTCATTAACAAATGCCATGACTGGACAACTTATGTCCACAAACTTTGGACAATCAGATGGGATTATTTCTTAAGCAGGCAGAAGGGTGTCAATAGATAAAGTGTAGGGGCACAAACACCCTTGTTTTACCCCTCATTATACTAAATGGTTTAAACTTGCCATTTGTTCCCGTCCCGATTTTGGCTGAAGAGTCCCTGTATAGATTACTAATTCTACATATAAAACGGTGATCAATTCCCTGGTTAGCCATTATGGACCACAAAACACTTCTGTTCACTATGTCAAAAGCAGATCTGAAATCCACATATAGGATATAAAGATTCAGTTCTTAAATGGACGCATTTCTCAATAACATGAGAAATAGACAAAGCAATTATCTATAGCATTAAAACATGATCTAAAGCATGCCCGAAATTTACTCAATCCACCTATACTTTCTAGGTCATTTAATTTAGGTAATTGGATTGTGGAAGAGATTTTTTAAAGAAGCAAGTTTAAACAGCAGCTGATTTGGGAAAACTTTGTAAAGTATAATATTTTGACATGTCAATTTGTTTCATATACCTTGTACAGATTTCTCCTGTCCATTATTAGTTAAGAAATTCTCACAAGAACAAGATATGCAAGATATTCATCCCTTAGAGTTTGTCCATCTCTATAGCTTATTCCCTACTTGAAATCATAATGTCCTTTTGTGATATCAGTCTGTTGCCATGGGAATAACTGATGTTACAGCAAAGTAACATGACACGAGGTTGGGAAGAAGCAATAGGAGCCGATGCCCCGAAACAAAAATCCTGTATTTGGAGCAAAATAACCTCAGTAATAACGGGGATAAGAAATACTGAGCTGATAAGAAATGTATACTGCTGTGTGTCCAAATGTGTGTTTCTAAAAGTTTTTCTTGAGATGTCGGTGGCTCTTTAAAGAAAGAAAGCAGCTCATCAGCCTATACATTGCTGGATCCTGGTAATTTCTTTTTTATGGATGGGTACAATAATAGCCCCTCCTCATGAAGATGGATATAGGTCTTTTATCTTATTGAAAAGACTGTCCATAGCATTGCACTTGGCAAGTATACTTCTGCCAAGGTATCTGGTCCTGGAGCTTTATTACGTTTCATATTCTTAAGAGCCAAATAAACTTCTTGCCTAGATATAATATTGTTGGTGGTTGAGAACAGGAATTTGTCTGTTGGAGGTTTGCCATCATTAAACATCATTGTAAAATATTTAATCCATACTTCATGGATAGACAGCAATTTTGTTAGTTGATTCACTAGAGCCTCTGGCCACAAATGTCCAAAATGTTTTAGTATCACCAGTATCAATATAGTGCAACATTTATGCCCATATGCAATTACCACTTTGCCTCACCACTTTAATCCGCCCTATGACAGAGCAGATGAAAGTGACAAGGCTAACTATACACAATGTTGAAAACTGTGCGTATTCAGGCACCGAATACTCATTTTTCCAAAAGGACCAGCTTGAAAAAACTCCCACAGGCTGCTGCTTGGACAATACTGCACAGAAATTTAGTTGTAGCCTTCATTCAGCAGTACCATGCGAGAGAGAGAGAGAGAGAGAGAGAGAGAGAGAGAGAGAGAGAGAGAGAGAGAAAAGGCTTGGGCACTCATCCCATAGAAGATAGTCACATTTTCCCATACATGGCGGCAGCCAATTACACTATATTGATACTACAAAGGTGGTGATTCCTCCTCCTCCCCAGGAAACAAACTCCTATCTCCATACTCCACTGCTTGGCAAAGCTCCACGAATCCCTCATACACCAGGCTCTCAAAACAGACATCTTTCCTGCCCCCCACCAGTCTGGTTTAAAGGATCACTCTACCTTTAAAGTGACGAACTCCATCCTCACAGGGGTGGATAAAATTCACATCACTGCAGCCATTTTCATTGACCTAGCCAAAGCATTTTATTCTGATCCCACCCCCTCCTCCTAAAACAAACAGTCTTCCACAGGCACTCCTCCTCAGTGTGCTGGTTCCACTCCTACATGAGTGGTGGTCAGCAGACCATGCAGGATTGAGACAAACAAACAGTCTCCCCCAATCCTGGCTGGTGTACCCCAGGCTCCATACTGGGACCAATATTATTCTCCTTATTCCTAAATGACCTACCTCAGCCTGCACATCCTCTTGCAAATATGTATGCAGATGACATGGTTACTTATACATCTGCTCCCACAACTAAGGCAGTTGAAGTTCCACTCCAGCAAGCAAGATTTCCCAACTGTGCTGTAATGGCTCCAAAATAACCAACTCAAATATCACACCAAAAAACAACGTACATTACCTTTGTCAACGGCCAGAAGCTAGCCAGGCTATCACTCTCCCATGTCTTCAATACCACTGATGGTACCAGACTTGTAGTCCCAGCCTTCAAGTGCTTGGCAGTCTGGCTGGACAGCAAATTGGACTTTGGCACATATTGATGCCCTATGCTCAAAAATGAAAGTTACGTACCTACCGTAATTCTTGATCTTCTCTTGTATCTTCACCATTCATTACTGCTTGGGTTAGTGCCGGAGGCGCGCACCTGCTCTGATTTTTTTTTTTTTAAATCGTTTCAACTGGCGTCCTTTGAGAGCGACGATTGAGTCACAAGCGAGGGGCGGCCATTAGGTGCCGCAGACTCCTCTATCTCAGTTCTGGTAGCTGGAGAGGTGAAATAAAGGGTAAGAAAAAAGGAAAGCGAGGCAAGAGCCGAGGGACAGAAAAAGGAAAGGATATAAACTGAAAAAAGGAATAAGCCGGTAGAGACTAGACAGAGGAGGAGGATTCCTACCCTAAGGGACCGCAGGGCCTCCTTTCCGGGCCGGCTCTAGGGGAGGAACAGGAGGAAGAGTCATGTTGAGAGGGAGAACAGTACCCATTGAGCATTGGTTGAGAGGCTTATAGGCTCGAGTGTAACAAGGGAGCAAGAATCCCAGTTGCTAGGACTGAGGGGAGGTTCAACCGAACCACCTGAATAGATCCGAATGAGAGCAGACTCTCTGAACTCTCAACATGCCAAGTCCCTTCATCCTAGCTGAGGGCTCGTAGACTGCCCGGGCAGAACCTGTTCCGGGTAGAGCGCCCAACCAGGAAGGGGGCCAAGTCCCTTAGCACCCTGTTAAGTGCTAACACAGTAGTGTATGGGAAAGACTATGCCTTCTTGAAGGCAGTTTTGTATGAAAGATAGAGTGGAACTCAGACTCCCTAAGGCAAGGCAAGCGGACGCTCAGAGCTGAAAAGTCCAATCAGCAGCTAGAAGAGCTCAAAATAATACCTGCCAGGAGGATTCAAGACTTCGCCGAGGCCAAGTCAGAGCATGGCCTCTTAGGCTGTGAAACTGCATAACCTGAAGAAGGTATTTTAGGAATCACACCCTAAGGGCGGTCAGAAAGTTTCCTCAGAATTTAGATAAAGGAACACAGTGTTCGTTCCTCTTTACCTTGAGGAAAAAAGAGGGAGACCATTCATTAAGAATGGAAAAACAGAAAGTTTTTTTTTTGGCATAAAGACCAAAAGAAGGAAGAGGAACGAGATGGGAGAAGGGAGACGTCACAGTAGGAGGCCACTGAGGGGAAGGTGTGTATCAGTAATGAATGGTGAAGATACAAGAGAAGATCAAGAATTACGGTAGGTACGTAATTTTCATATCTTCCCTTGTCAATCTTCACCATTCATTACTGCTTGGGTGAGTACCAAGCCCCCTAAAAAGGGGAGTAGAACCCTGAGGGAACAAGACCCCCAGCCTTCTGCTGGTGAGAAACAGAAGGAGAAGACCCTGGGCTAATCCAGAGAGAAGCCTATGTGGGAGAAGAGCTAGGAGGTGCCCCCCGAGGACGGGAGACGGAGGAAGCCCCTGCAGTAATCTCCTAGCTCTGGAGGGGAAAAGACAGGTCCCCAGAAGGCGGAGTGAATCACCCCACACCGGGCCTGGGGTGACAACCTTGATAGACGAAGCCATGCCGTCCGCCTAATGCAGATCACTGTCCCTGCAAGCCTGGAAGCCACCTCACTGGCATCATAAGATGCCCTTGCTTGGTGTCTTGCCAGCTCCAGACCTATAGCGGAGGGCAATAGCCTGTCTGGTTTGCTCCGTATCAGGCACTGATGCTAAGAGCTGAGAGAGCATCGACCACAGATACCTACTGTATGCAGCGTGGTGAGCCTGATGTGACGCAATGCAAGCCATCGCACGAGAGGAAGAGAACACTCTTCGCCCCCACCGGTCGAACTGTAGAGAATCCGAATCCGTGATTGGCCGTGGTGCCAGGCGGGCGTGCCTGGAAGGAGTCTCTAGGTATACCAAACCCGAGGACGGGTTGGGAAGAGTACCCAGGGATTCCGAAGGGGCACAATACCTACGTCAGTCTACCGGGGCTGGAGATGGGGCGACTGCCAGGAACGGATAGACGCCTCCTGGAAGGGAATAGGCCAAGAAGGTACCACCAGGTGCTGGGCACTGAATTCTCCAAGGAATTTACGCATCTCCCGTTCGGTATTGTCTCGCCTAACGTAGGAGATTCGAAGATCACTTACCAACCTGGAAAGGAATTGCTGATATTCAGTGAAATCAGCATTGGAGGAGATATGAGCAAGGGGTTCTCTCCCTCAGAGGAGGGAGACGAGATGATGGAGAGCTCGAGTGTCCAGAAGATTCCTGCGGCGGTGGGAGAGGCAAAGACCGGCCCATGCATATACCCGACATATGAGGGAAGGCCGCCGCAGAACCTCTGAACTGCTCCCAGAATAACGGGCCCGTAGGACCGGCACGGCATGGAAGAGTGGGGGGGGGGGTGTGTGGCTGCAGAGGCACTGGAGATGGGCACCTACGAAGAGGCAACTGACCTCTGCTAGGGCTCTGAAACCTGTAGAACGGAGTCAGAGCTGGCGTGATTCCGGACAACAGACCAGGTCGCAAAACGGAACCCTGGGGATGTGAAACCTGGAAGAGCCCAGAAGGGGATTCTCCCCTGTGATGAACCTGGGACTGCATAGATCCAGAAGGGCAGTCCGCAGCAACGCCACCGGAGGGGACCCCAGGGTCCAAGAGGGAAAGGCGGGGCCCAGTGCTACGGCTCCTAGCCACCACGCGAGGGGTGGCCGGCAGAGACCGCGATGACCGTCCCCCCGCCCCTTGGACTCCGAGAGCACCCTCCTCCTCGACTCCAGCCTTCTCCCACCCCAAGAGGTGGTAACAGCATCCGGAAGGGTAGCTGTCACGGGCCCCCCAGGAGGGAGAGCCCCTCCCTCCGTCCCCACTCCATCGCCCCCGGGACCCAGGGCCACCCCTAGCCTGAGGGCCCTCAGGGGAGGATGGGAGCGGGGACAGCGGGAGGGGCCCGCTGTGCCGCCTAGCACCACGTGCCACCAGGGACCCAGACTCCGAAGAGTCAGGTTGCCAGGATGGGTCCACACCAGAGTCATCGACCTCCGAAGAGGAAGAGACCAGCTGAACCACGATGCTGGTAACCCCGGGGGTCCCCGGAGAAACGGCGCTGCGAATGGTGACAGTGCCAGAGACGGCACCGGACGACCCTGGCCCACCTGCTAGGCCCGGCCCTGGCTCCCCTGTGGCATCAGTTAGGGCCCCGTGTCGGAACCCAACCCGGCACCACCAAGAGTGCAAACCGGCCTGCGGTGCCGCTCCTCGATCACCGGGCGGATCTGAAACAGCGCTTGGGGGCGGCGTCGAGGGTCCACCGGTGCCAGGCCCAGCAGGCGCGGGCCTCGACACTGGGGAAGCCTGCACCTCCGAGGAGGTCACTGCTGAGGTGGTGTCCCCATCGCGGCCCCAGGAGGGACCACGACGTTCCTCAGACACCGCGAAAGAAGCTTCCTCTTTGGCAAGAGAAGAGGAGGAAGCCTCCTCCATGGACCGTATAGGCCCGGGAGGTGACCCGGAGGAAGGGCCTAGAGACCTTACCTGGGAATCCCTGGAGCAACGCCGTCCAGGTCGGCAGGGCCTTGCCGATCTTGAACGCGTGGACTTGGAGGACATGACGGTCCATGGAGAAACAGGCATCGCACGCGTCCATGTCATGGTTGGGTCCCAGGCAACGGAGACAGACATCATGCCGGTCCGAGACGGAGAAATGCTGGCCACAGGAGCACCGACGCATAGGGGCACGGCCCGCCTTAGACTTACGCTTTGCCCCCGAACCTGACATGATGCGAACTAAACAAGGCAAAAAACAGCAATAAAGCACTCGGCACAGTCGATAGAAAATAAAGAATGGTCTTACCGGTATATGGCGTCGAGTGAGTCACTGAAGAAAATGAGGAGTCTTTAACGAATAACCGTTATACTATCGCTACCGCGCAGCCTCGACAGCAGGAGAAACAGAACTGAGACAGAGGAAGAGTCTGCGGCACCTAACAGCCGCCCCCGCATGACGTAATAAGTCGCTCTCGAGGGCGGTGCCGTTGGAGCCGATTTATAAATAAAAAAAAAAAAAACACCCTCCCGTAGCAGGTGCGCGCCTCCGGCACTAACCCAAGCAGTAATGAATGGTGAAGACTGACAAAGGAAGATCTCTGCACTAAACTGAGCTCTCTACCAGAAGAAACTTTTCTCCCTCCCAATCCATCGAGAACTAGTCTCCAAATTCATCATTTCCTTTTTGACTACACTGATACGGTCTAAAGCTCAACCCCTCCCCTTTATTCACTACACAGAACACCCTCTGCAATGTTTTGATGCTCTGCCTCAAAAACATGCCCCCCACAACGCACTCACCACTGCTCACTATACTCCTCCCTGTCCCCACTTCCTCACCCCTTATGTCACCATGCACACTGCTCAGTTTATATTGCCAAATACTGGTTTGGCACATTACCCTCTTCCCTGTCTTCCCTTCTACCCCTCTAGCTACCTCAGCCTATTCCTACTCAGACTTTTGCACCCTCTCCCACATTCTAGTTTTGGCCAAGCTGCTTTTTCATACCAGTTCCTACTCTCTAACCAGTTTCCATCCTCTCTAAAATCAACTAAAAAGGCTCTACACAGCTGACATGCGTTGTAATTCTTCTGTAACAGCTTAACAGAATCATGACTACCTCCCATAACTGTTGAAATTCTGTGTACTCTGGCCATTTTGTTAGCAACCCTTGCATTGTTGAACATTTTATTATTTTTGGACAAAACACACACATAGAAGCAGAGTATTGCACATACAGATCCAACTCATACCGCAACATTTGGTACGGCCAGCAAATAAAATTAACAAGTATTCACTCCATTGGCTGCAAACTTTAAAATAATATGACGCAAGATAATGTCCATATTACAGTCCTTGGATCCAGGGATTAACACGCCAATGTAGGATCACCATTGCATTGGTAATGTTTTAAAGAGTTTCACAGTCTCTGTATTCCTGTTTGTAAAGTCTTCCAACTCTGTACCCCCTATCCCTGGTCACGCCTGGAAACTAGCCTCAGCTCAGCGTGCTTATCCTGGTTACCAACATTTTTCTTCATTTGCAATTTATGCCTCCTCCATGGAGCAGACAGGTGGCTCTGCCCCTCCCTCACAGTGCTCTTCCTCCAGCTCCGGTCATCAGTCGCTCTGCCAACCCCAGGGATTCCCCCATGGATTGCCCACTGCAGCAGAGGCCTGGGTGATGAGCACTGGCTCTATTCCGCCTGGGAAACAAATCCAGAAGCTGGGGATGGCATTGCGAGAACACACCAGGCCATCATGGGTCCCGTCTGCTCCTGGCTTTTCCTCCAGCCCATGTACATGAAATGGGTGGAATGGCTGTCCCAGCCTCTACTGAAGCAGTCTAGCATCCTGGACGTGGGCCCTCTTTTCATGGCTGTGCACCTGTGCCGACACTCAGCCACGGCTAGGTGGTAGTCTACAGTGCTAGTACCCCCTCCCAGAGGAAGGGGAACCGTCCACGGACACTCAATCCTTCCTCACCTGGGCTAACCCCCAACCACCCCAAGTCTGATCCCGAATTTGGGGTCACCAGTGTGGCATCCAGCGCCTCAACCCCCAGCATCACCAGGCCAGCTGGGTTGCCAACATTTTAAATGAAAAATGTTATTAACTCCTTAAATACATAAATACCCAAGAAACACCATCTATATATTTATATATTTTTGGTACCATTATATTCGTGCGTTAACCACCACATTACTACCAGACACATACAAGCATTTTACCACAAGTAACAAGCCCCTTGGTAACACCTGTAACATCCAGACCCTACTCCTCCCAACACTATAGGGCACAGCAAAATAAAGTGTCCACCTAATGCATTAGATAAGATGGTGAAGTCCTGGACAGACAGACAGACAGACGCACCCCCCCCCCCCAGACTCCTGATTGCTTGGCTTCTTTATCCCACCTGTTCCAATCAGAGTGGGAAAGAAAAATGGTGGTAGGCTTTGTGCTGGTAGCAGGCTGGGGAGGATTCAAACCACTATCAATAGTCAATTTAGGCATATGCAGCATATAGGGTTTCTGACTGGTAACACCAAATTACCATTTTGCCTCACCACTTTACAAAACAGCATGGCAGATTAAAGCAAACAGCCAAAACAATTACACAGACCAGATTGGCTTCATAATCCTCCTGCTACGAGTTGCGATTTACAGTTTGGTCACACAGTACCGACTTTTCACACTTTAAACAGAAGCCTTCATTTCAGCATCACTGTGCCCTCAGGTTCCATGTTAGTCAGCATGGGTTTTACAGCCCCACTTCCTGACAGAGGACCAGTCTGCAGAGGAAGGATGGAGTCTGAACAGTCCGATGCACCACAACTTAAAGTATTCAGCATGGGCTGGCAGGCTCCGTTATACACTGCTCAGGGTACTCCTATGCCTAGTTATTTGTTGGGAGTGGGGTGGAAGATGTCCTCCATCCAATTTGTGATCCTAAGCTGAGCATGAGTGATGCCTCCATCCCCATCTTTTCTTGAAAACTGTGCCTGGCTGTCAATATCCGTTTTGAAATCCAAGTCCTGGCATTTATTCTTGTGGACATCCTATCCTCCCATTTAACTGATCAGCAATAAAAGCAAAAAGGCAGCTACCATATAGAAACATACAAAGTTTTGTAAATACTGTGTTGTCACACTGCACATAGGATGAGATGCTGCAAGACTCAAGGGCCAACCTGGCAACCCTTATGCAAGCCTACACCAATGGGTGGGTAGGGGGTTTAAAAAAAAAAAAAAAAAAAAATTTTTAATTATTAACTGCTGCTTCAGCTGTGGGGAAGGAGTCAAATGGCAGACAATCATGGATTTTATACATAAGCTTCAAAATGGCTAGTAACCAGCACCATCAATATTGTGCTCTAGTGAATCTTAGTACAGATTTATCATAGAGGTTAAAAAGGGCTTCTATATCCTATGGGCCACATATTCAAAGGTTAGCACCAGCGCAAACATGATTTGTGCCAGTGCTCCAGGCAGGCCACATGTTTAGAAGCCCACAGAGTACTTAAGATGGCAGCACAACTGCACCAACAATACCACTACACCTATGCAAATTGGGGCCCTCCATTCATAATGGCACAGCAAAATATTCAAAGTTTGCAGCAGTGCTAGACAGCCACCCGAACTGCACAGTTTAGATAAACACCAAAAACCACATCTTAAAAATCACAACACTAAGATTGAACCCACCCACCCGAGCTGGGTGAGTCTGCAGTGGCCCCACCCCTGTGTATGCAGTCCCCCAATCATCCATGGGGTGGGGCACACACCACCCCCACCACCACCACACACACACACCACACACACACACCCACCCCCCCACACCCCCACCCCCACCCCCCACACCCACCCACACCCCCTCCACCCCACACCCACCCCACCCACACACCCACTCCCACACACACCCCCCACCCCACACACACACCACCCACCACACCCACCCCACCACCCCACCCACACCCTACACACCACACACCCACCCACACACACACACACCCACACACACCCACCCCACACACCCACACACCCCACCCCTGCCACACACCCCACCCCACCCCCACACACACCACCCCACCCCCACACACCCACCCACACACACACACACACACACACCCCACCCACCACCCCACACCCCACCTCCCCACCCCACCTCAACCACACACACACCCCCACCCACACACACCCCACCCCACCACACACACCCACCCCCACCCCACACACCACCCCACCCCCACACCCCCCCACCCCACCCCCACCCACCCCACACACACACCCACCCCCCCACACACACACCCACCCCACCCCACCCACCCCCACACACACCCACCCCCCACACACACACCCCACCCCCACCCACACACCCACCACACCCACCCCACCCCCACCACACCCACCCCACCCCCACACCACCCACCCCACCCCCACCCCCACACCCACCCCACCCCACCCACACACACCCACCCCACCCACACCCACCCCACACACACCCCCCCACACCCCCACTTCTTACAATTTATACTTATATTAATTTACACCATATATATATAATATTAATATTAATATAATTTACATAATTTAATATATATAATTTCTAATTTATATACTATTATCTATACTTCTCCACTTCTGACTCCACCCACACCCCCCACCTACACCCCCCACCCACACCCCCCACCCACACACCCCCCCACCCACATACACACCCCGAGACACTCCTGGTAGTCTAGTGGACACAACTGACTGCCCACCCATTTTAGACCCCCACCCTGCAACCCCCACACCCCAACTGACCATCGGTAAGAAAGGCACAGAGCAGCAGCCAGCACAACCCTCTGCTCGCTTCCTCGGATGACTGCTGTCCGAGTCATGGATCACAACCACATACAGGACCACTCAAGACTATCAGATGGGGCCAGCCAAAGAGGCGAACAGAGGGCTGTGCTGGCCACTGCTCTGCGCCCTTCTTACTGATGAGGAAGGATCAGGGTGAGGAGGGCCACTAGACTACCAGGGACATCAACAAACACAGCATGGGTAACTGGGGGTTGGTGGGGACCACCAGACACTGGGGCTGTTACCACTGCCATCCATCGGCACCATTCGAGGTCCACTGTGGCTGCCTCACCCTTGCATGCCTCAATGAGCCTGCTCATGCTCAGGCCGATCTCGTCCCTCAGGAGGCATCCTGTTGCTGGGCGACATCTTCCACAGGTCATGCAGGCTTGATCCATGCTGGTGCAGCACATATCCACTTAGCAATGCACCAACAAGGCCTGATGGTGTGCATTGTTGGCACATGCCCACTGAATAGTGCTCAGTGTGCTATCACAAGCTTAGGACAGCACAGCATGCTTGTGTCCATCTCGAACTATGGTGGCCAAAACATTTTAAATATGTAAGACAAAGAGCTTTGCCTCCAACTGTGGTTACTGCCAGGGAGTTGGTAGTAAAATGAAAAGTAACTGCTGGTTGATTTGAGAGCTCCAAGTTCAATGCAAACCCCCATTACCCTTTGAGGGAGACTGTCTTAAGCAATAGTTGGTGGTGAGTTAAGGATTCACAGTAAGAGATTTAAAGCAGCAGTTATTTTTCAGGCCCCACATTGGTGACCTGGCATGGCTCTCACCAGATCCTGTCCGGTGAGTTGAATAATGGCTCTCCACCACGGGTGGGGCTAAATTGAGCCAATTCAGGAGAAGCCAGCCAATGAGAGAAATAAAGGCAGTATTTGTTAGTCTGCAAAATGTGCGTTTTATCTTCAGTTTTCTAATTCTCAGATATTTCTGAAAGCCCTTTCATAGCCAAAGACTCATATTAAGAATGGCCACCAGCTGCAATATAAAAAAAGTAAAAAAAATAAAATAAACGAAAAAAAAACTCTTCCATTGAGGTTGTTAAATGTACATACTAGAGTGTTACAGCAGATGTTTCAGGATGGTGTAAAGGAAAATATTTCTGCTTTAGAAGTTGAACCCGACTATGCTTCAACTCATCCTCCTTTCCACTTCAAAAACTTTAACCAGGGCCGATGTCAAACTCCTAAATACCATCTCTGCCAGTACTAGCGTGGGCTCAGATGGACTTGAGCCAAGGCTACCAAAACTGGTTTCCCCCTTATTGCATCCCCACTGACCAAGATCTTTAATTTATCACTCTGTTATAGCTTAGTCCCTGGTATTTGGAAAATTGCCAGAATCATCCTGGTCTTCCCACAAAAAAAAAAAAAAAAAAGGGGGGGAGACCCTAAGGGCATCTCCAATTATCACCCCATAGCCACTCTTTCCGTTCTGTGCAAAATACTTGAGAAACTGGTAGCAACACAAACTATATCCTCCCTCCCTCCTAGACAACCTCCTCACCAACAGCCAACATGGTTTCTGTTAGCATCAGTACTACTACCGCCCCTTCTCAAATTTACTAACAACGTCGATACTGCCATGGACAAGAGCCTTCTCACAGGGACGGTTTTCACAGATCCAACTAAAGCGTTAGATATCATCGACCGCCCCCTTCTTACCACCTTGCTCTCCCTGGGTTTCTCACCACAAGTAGTTGGCTAGTTGGACAGCTACCTATCAAACCAGAAACAGGTCTTGAAATTCAACTCCACCTCATCTAATCTGGCAGTTCTAGGAGTTCCTCAAGGGTCTATTCTTGGCAGTCTCCTATTAATCATCTTTATCAATAAGATCTGTCTGCACTCCCAGTCGTGCTCATCCCTACTGTACACGGATGACATAGTTCTATATTAGTTCTAGGAGCATAGCTGACATTAGCCAGACCCTTTCATCCGATTTTTGGTCTATTCAGTCCTGGCTCTCTGAAAACAAGCTGGTCTTAAATGCTAAAAACATAAGCTATACCATTTGGTACAGATACCAAGCCTAGAAGCAACTAACAAAATTAAAAATTCACCATGCTAACAGTACATTGACAGACACTTGGCTCATTTAAGTATAAAACAAGTTGCTATAGCACTCTGAACAAATAGCACATGCAAGTTAAATGGTGAAACATTTAGTCCACAACCCGACTGGTCACACAGAAACACTACTGTAGCTCCCCAGCGCTTAAACTCCAAATGAGTCTTCCTCAGGAAGACTTGTTTGGATTCAAAGCATTGGGAAGCTGCAGCAGTGTGACACCATAGTCAGGTTGTGGAATAAATGTTACCATTTAACTTGTCTAGCATGCATGTGCTATTTGTTGGTCCGAGTGCTATAACAACTTTGTTTCATATTGCTGTGTCAGGGGCGGGCGGGCAGGCAGGCCACCCCCCCCCCCCCGAGCTACTGCACTAATCCATGAGGGACGCCAATCACAGCACTACTTCCTGAAACTGTTGTGTAGCTCATTTAAATACCAGGGTGTGTTGCTAGGCAGATCCTTGAACTTCAATCAACACATTCTCTGTCTGCAACCTAATGTCAAAATAGGCGTCACTTATAGCACAAGTTCAGGGGCATAGCTACAAGGGTGCAGTCGCACCCGGGCCCATGAGGTTTGAGGAGCCCAAATCATAATTGATGTTTATTCAAAACTGGGGGGGGCCTATAACCTACTCTTGCACCCAGGCCCTCTGGGAATTCACTACGCTACTGAACCAGTTATGATCTTACCCCCTCAGCTACATTGGCTGTTGCCTGTGGCATCCTTCCGCCGGCCCTAACCTATGATGCTGTCACTTAAGCACCTCTAAAACCTTCCTTCATAGGTGGGATAACATCTGTCACTATTCATCTGCCTCCTCTCACTGCAGACACCACTGTCCGCTGTACGGACGGGGAGGGACATTTTAGGTCAGCACTTGTAGGCTCCTCCCTTTTGGCTCACTGACTGAATAGCATCATCAGACCTGGAACCCGTGCCTCTTGGCTGTCCTGGCAAGCCTCCTCAATTTTAAGTTGACCAACCCAACACTCCTGCATATACCGAGGTGTAAAACAGCCAAGGGTGTCCATGCTTTCTTCCATGCTTACCCTCGTTACTGGAATGTTGTTCCTTTAGATGTCCAGCTAGCTACAAATCATGGCCCCTTTAAAAAAAGCTACATCTAGACTACCTTACCAACTTAGACCCTTGTACATGCTTTAGTCCCTTATACATGCTTTAACCCACCTTAAGTCCCCTTTACATTTAGATTATTAGCTACACTCTCCCTCCTCCTTGATCTACCTTATCTCCACCTCTCGTCTCCAAACTGGTTCTTGCACGTCAGATTATCCTCCTCCTCAACTAGGTCTTAGTCACCCCAACTTCTCCCTGGTTCTCCTGTCTGCCATTTGTTCTACTTGCATTATACTAAGATTCTTTATACAAGATGGCACTTATTTGTCCTTAATTCTGCAACTGCTGCAACTCTGGGGGACATTTGTCCTTGTTAATGTTTACTGACCATTTTATCTGTTCTTTTATTCTATTTTAGCTAATGTTGTACTTTCCATCTTTGTTATGTTCTCACATTGTTGTAACCTCCCAGGTCATGCCTGAAAATAGGCATCTGTCTAGTGCTCCCACCTGGTTACCAAAAACAAAATAAAAAATAAAGTAATTTTGAGTTTGAGAATGTTAAATGTACATAGAGAGTTCCAGTAGATGTTTTAGGATGATGTTAACAAGCGCTTTTTTTTTTTTTTTTTTTTTTTAAATACAGAAACCATTATTGCTTGGGGGGAAGGAAGAAGAGAAGGGAGAGAATTGCTCAAGATTTCTGCTTTAGCAGTTATTTAAAATGTGGAATACAGTTGCTGGGGAAGGGACAGGATCAGAGACCAGACAATGCAGACTGGCTCATTTAATGGAATACGAGTGGTATGTGCTGGTATGAGCCACCCATCCCCAAATTCTCTGCATATGCAGTGTGCTGTCTATGTCCGGCAGTTGGGTCCTGCCTTAATACACAGCTACCCTCCGCCAGACCAGAGTAAGGAAAGCCCATTTTCAAAACATTGCTAGATGCAGCATATGTTATTAGTTCTGCTCACTATGCATCCGAAACATTTTTTTTGCCCATTTGAAGTACACTTAGCATTGCTGGCACATATGAACACATTATAAATACTGGGTTCAGTTTGTTCTAGTGAGAAAAAGCATGTATTAAATACCATAATACCCCCAAGTAGGTATTACGGCATTCACACAGCTCTCCCCACCCCCCGGTGGAAAAAGATGGAGACGCAGCTCAGCTCACACCTGTCAGACAGTTATCCATAAATACTCACCTCCTCAGTCGCATTCGCACCACAGTAAATCTTGTGGAGAAAAAAAAAAAAAAAATTTAATTTCTTCTTCCTTGTAGTTTGCCATTGTTAAGACTTACCTCCGTCTCCAACAAATAGCCCTTTCAACCCTCCCCTCTGCAGATCAAATGACCACCACTTGGCAACACACGTAGCAACATAAAAAACAAACTACGAAGATCTCTTTTCATCTTTCTTGTTTCAGTAGTTTAGCTAGTTGCATTTACCAAATGAACACAGTTTACCGTTTCAATTACCACATAATCATTTCATCAACAAGTTAAGACTCCATTTTTTTATTTTTCAAAATGATGAAAACTGAACCCTTCAATTATACACACACACACACACCAAAATATGGGGTGCAGTGTGTTAACTCGAATATAATGTATGGTAGAACGTTGTTATAGGTAGAAATCTACCTTTTTATAACGATGTTTTACCATCGATGTGATGTCATGATGTTACCCTATTGATGGTACGTCACATCGATGGGTTAACAACCGGGAACAGTCTGGGCATGCGCACAAATGAACTGGACGGCCTATAAACTGCCGCGGCGGTGAGGGCAGAGCAGCGGTAACAAAAAACTGCAATAAGGAACGGCTTTCTTTTGTATAAAACCTAAATTGTACCATACACTATAAAATAGTGTATAATACATCGATGGGTAACCGTTTTGTTAACCCATCTCAAGGTTGCCATGGTGACCTACACTCAAGGTTTATGTTGTCACCCTGGCAACCTCTTGATGGTTAAACCGGTTAACCATCGATGACCACACATTATCTTCTATTTAAACACACACACACACACACACACACACAGTTGGATGGCTATCATAAATCCCTCGGGGCTTATGTGCCATCCAACAACTCGGGTGTGTTAAATTCTCATAACACACTGCATGCCACACTTTAGCCTATATGTAATGATCAAACGCTGTTCAAAAGTTCAGTATAAATTGTTGAAACTGAATGTAACACTTTGAGGAATGCTTAGTGAATCCAATGCGTCTATACAAGTATTTTTGTAACGTGTAGTGATGCTTTATTGACTTTTCATCCCTACCATCAGTTATCCATAAAATATACAACAGCTAAGGAAAGTTATTTAAGAAAGCACCAGTGCATGACAGGGGTGAAAATGTTTACCTTTTAATTCCATTTTACAATGCTCCTTATCCAAGGCATTTTAAGATACTCTGCTTTAGTACCCCCCATTTGAAACAACCAGGTTTTCATCAGTATCTTGGCTTTTGTTACGAGTTATTCCTCAAGGTCAGTGAGGACTGTCTGAGGCATGTTAGTCTATTATAGTAACAGGAAAAAGTAATGAAACTGATATTCAAAATTAAATTGATAATCAAAATGAATGGAGGCAGTACAGCACAGTGGGTTAACACTCAGAGCTGCAGATCTGGAGACCTGGGTTTGAATCCCACAGCCACCTAGGTGCATACTGTGTGATCCTGAGCAAGTCACAACTTCCTTGTGCTCCCAGATCACATCGGGAAACAAGCTTCGGCTTAGTGTGCTACTCCTGGTTCTACAATTCTACAATGTTCCCTTTCCCTTAAAAACTGAAAACCTGATCCAAGTCACATTAAAAACAACTCCTTTTATTTAAACTATGAAAAAGTGGTGAAGTACACAGAAATGGGTGTCATGCACATTAGGAGATAGGGTCAATCTAAAATATAAAAAGTATGGCTCACATTTTCACTATCATGCACTGCTAATTCCACTTCAAAGAAAATTTTGAAAAACAGTTAGGTGCAATTCAGCTTCCATTCCAAATGTATTCTATAGATTTCTCCTCCCCATCTTTCATTACAGAGAAAAATTTACATGAATACATGATATTTGTTAGAGTTCATCTGCCTCTATAGCTTACTTTACATGTCATAATCCTCTGTTGTGACATCAGTCTGTTGCCATGGGAATAACAGGTGTCACAAGCAGTGCATTATGACCTCAGGTGGGGGAACGCAATAGGAACAGATTAACTTCAGAAATACAGATCCTGTTTTCATGCAAACGGCCTTAGTAATGCAGAGGAGACATGCAGAACTAGTGTGAAATATAAACTGAACTATGTCTAAATATGAAGTTATTTTGAAGGAGTGAGCTGCCTTTTTTTTTTTTTTTTTTTTTTTTTAGGCTCACCAAACTGTGCCAGAACAGCAAAAAAAATTCACACACACACGTACGTGTGTCAGTCCGGGTGGGCTGTATGTGCTGCAAGCAACAGATCCCAGACATTATGTTAAATATCTCTCCCCCTCCCTTTCAGTTCAAAGGTATGCCTTTAAACACCTAATGCTAGTCAACTGCAGCTTCAACTCCTCCACTGTACAGAGAAGCTTACTGCATTTCCACTATTTCATTTATATCCACACCTTATCCATAAAACAAATACCGGTTGTATATTAAAGGATCATCTATATATCTATCTCTATCTATATCTATATCTACACGAGACGTTATTTTATTTATTAGCTTTTGGTAACCGGGTAAGTGCACTAGGCAACAGTTCTGCCTATTTTCAGGCACGACCCGGGAGAGTATAGCAAAAAAGAATACAGTGATGACATCCGGACAAAACAGTAACAGAAAAAAAAAAAATAGGTTCAGTCTCAACAGTCTGGGAGGACACATGTGATAAATTAGTACGCTTCAGCATCATTTAGTCAAAACAGGTGTCAAACGGATCATCGCGATACTTCCGTAGCACAGGTACCCAAACGGTGGGTTTCATCCTGGAGGCATCGTAACACACAGGCCTACAGAAAAAACACAATTCCAGCAACCAGCACTAGCTGAAGTGTTTATTTTTTTGTGTGTTTGTTTTTTGTCGCCACGAAATGCCAGATCAGTTAATTACAAGAAACATTGTGACTGGATACATTTGTAACTATTCAAACTCCGAATCCATACAAAACATACATAGCGACTGCAAACAAGTATATGGAACAAGTAAGGCCAGCCTTCCAAATACAATAACTTGTCTGCTGAAGTTCTGAACTGTGTTGGGCGAGCTGCCTTCCGTGTGGCACAAGTACACCCCCCTTTTACAGCTACATCCGCTGCCACCAAGCTCTGACTACATTCATGTTAAAAAACAAGGTCATGTTGACTGTGTTTGCATAATGCATTACACAGAGCAGCTACGTTCAAGGTTTCCAACAACTCTAAAGGAGATGCTCGCAGGAACGCAGCTCCAAGGCTGCGGTCATCACTCCAGCCAACTCCGGGACCGCACTCCCGAAGTTCGCACGTCGTGCGCCGAAGTGAATGGCGTTTCAGGGAATGGAACCCGGAGCCTCGGGGGTCTGTGGGCTGGCTCACGGGGGGGAAGGGGCGCAAAGGGTCTACTCTCTCTCGGCCAGGTAGCCTTCCTTGAGATCCTCACCAACCTGCCCATCTTACACGTGCAATATTTGAGCTCAACATCACCACCGTCCGCCGCCACTCAACTTCCAACTTTTCTTGGGGGCGGGGAAAATAGGAGCGGAGATATCGGACCGGCACTGAGCGACCTCGGTCAGCGATAAAATGAAATACTCCCGTTTTTAACAACAGCCTTGCTACAGTTTTACAACACTCTATCCGCCCGCCCAGCATCTCTTTACAGAGATGCCTGCTTGTCCCCACCCCAAAGTTTTTAATTATTCTAAAACACAACTTTGTTGTGCAGGAACAGCGTTACCTTTCTTTAGTAAAGTAATCCTCTGTCGGAGCAGCAGGACACGCAGATGATAGTGGTTGACGGTTATTCCCCCCTGGTCTGTAAACCCATGTTACAGGGACCCGGGCTAGGCTGGCTTGGCACAATTCCGTTAGCAAAGGCGGAGCTAGCAATATTCTCCTCTCTCAATACTGTCTCACACCCCCATGAGCTCTGCCCAGTGAGGCTTGAGAACGGCAGTATTTATAAAGCGCGGCGCATCCAGGGAAATGTAGTTCGCTCAACCAGAATGTGGCAGCAGGTGCAATTACAGCAGCCGAGACACGAACTACAAGTTTGAGCATGCTCTGGGCTCACAGATAATTATCTTCTCTTAAAGGAACTGAGGAACAAATTCAATAACGAGCATTCAACCTCGCCCAAATCATTTAATTTATTTTGTGTAGCTCTCGTATACCCATTCTCTGTTACTGAATACATTTTCCTGAAAATAGGGGCTTTGTTTCATGCAGTCTATTCCCTGCTCAGCATATTCCCCTCATGACGCTATAATCCCCAGTTTGTGACCTCATTCCCTGTTGATATGCAGGCAGTTAACCAGTACCAACATTTCTGATTTAGTCGTAACTACAGACACTTTCACAGGAACCTAATGATTATCTGGAAATAGTACTGTTTATATACAGTTTTAGTTATCTGGATAGACCAGGGAAACTATTATTTTACTTATAACCAAACAGCCATGTAAAGCAAAGTTGGACTAGCCTACCAGCATGCCTGAAAATTTCCCGTCCCCCCCCCCTTCCCGTACCTGCTCACCTTCTAAACTCTGAAAATCTTAGCATTTATCATCCGTTTTCTAATTAAACGAGGTATTTTGGCCACTGCAAGTAAATATAAGATGCAAACACAGTGCTAATGTATCAAATCAAAACAGAATATTGATATCAATGTGTCAGCTGGGTCCCTTCCCTACTGAGTTTTCAGGTGGGCCCCTGTATCAGCTAAACTTTCCAGGCGGAACCCCTGTACCCCAGTCCAACACTGATGTAAAGGCAGTAGGTGTTGGAAAAAAGCATGTTTTCAAGAAAATGTGCTCATTAATGGAGAATGGGGATAACAGAACTATAGAAGCCAATATGCAGCCAATTGGAAGGAGCAACGGTATGGGACAGGGCTCAGCAGCTGATTGGTGAGCCGTTCTGCTGAGGAAAGGGGGCTGTTTCGGGATGTTGAAGGAAGCCAAGCAGTCAAAACCACAATCTTGTACCCCCCCAGTCATGAGTCCCTGGTGGTCCCCTCTGGTGCAACTGCCATTTTTCAGGACTTGTCAGAAACAGCAAGAACTGTACCAGCCCAAGACAACTTGCAGCTGAATGGAGGAAGTGCCACAGCAGAGAAGGCGAGGCTCAAGTACTGCTCTTTGGCCTGTACAAGGCAGCCCCAGTGGGAGTAGCACAGCAGGAGTCAGAGTCCTCGAGAGAGAAGCCACCAGAGGGGAGACGCCAGGAGGCTCTGCCCAACTTGCTGCCCTGCTGACAGCATGTAAGTTTCCTGTATTTACAATTACTGTAGCCAGGTCTGCTATTTTTTTTTTTTGTTAACTCTATTTTTGCTCTTCTTGACAGCCAGGGCATGCTTGCCCCATGATCTGCCTTGTACGCAGGCGCTCAGCTCACCCCACCAGCCAGCTTCTGCCACTGATACATAGCAGGAAGGACCATGGCTTACCCCCTATGGAGGGCCTACCCCACAGTGGGAGGCAAAACAGGGAGAGAGACCGCATCACCCTTGGACACCCCACTCTGACTTACTCTGGGCTTTGTTTGGCTGGAGGAAAGGTCACCCATTGTAGGTGTCATCGTGCATGTCTTGTGGGGATTTCTGTCCTTTTAGATTCCCCTAGGGTGTGGATGTTCAGTGATGTCCAGCACATGGCGAGCACGCTTCCATGCTCACCTGCAGGATGTCTGCCGCTGCTTGATCCCTGTTACAAGGCCCCCACTGCACACCCCCAGTCTCCACTAGGGTTACTAGAGTGGCAGATGCACACCCATAACCCTCCCCAGGACAGGACAGCAGTCCTCAGGATGCTCAATCCTCTCCTCCCCTGCCGACCCCCAATGGCCGAGTCTGTTCCCGAATCTGGGTTGCCAGTGTGGAGTGAGGTGTGGCGTCCAGCGCCTCAACCCTCAGTGCCTCTGGGCCGGCTCCAGGTCTGATATTAAAGGGCACATTCCAGTTAATCTAATCCACATATTTAAACTGACAGTTAGTGTAATTGGCATCAAGCTTAAAGGGACATTGTCAGGGGTCAGATGGAAGTGGGTATGACTTAATGCCAGGAGCCTAAGTAACAAAATCAGTGAGCTCCAGGCACTGATAGTGGACACTGAGGTGAATCTTGTGGCCATCACAGAAATGTAGGCTTCAGAAAATAATGACTGGAAACTGATGGTCCCACTGTACTCATTGTTCAGGAGGAATAGTGATTTAATGCAAAGAAGTGCAAGGTAATGCATCTGGGAAACAAAAACCCAAGGGAAGAGTACACAGTGGGGGATGAGATAATAACAACAAAAATCAAAAGAGACCTAGGAGTAATTATATCAGATGAACTAAAGGTGGGCAAGCAATGTGAGAAGGCAGTAAGGAGGGCCGGGGGATACTAGGATGCATAGGGAGAGGCATCAACAGTAGAAAACAGGAAGTTGTCATCCCTCTGTACAGACAGTTAGTGAGACCCCATCTGGAGTACTGCGTGCAATTCTGGAGATCCCATCTCCGCAAAGACATAGACAGAGTGGAGGCTGTTCAGAGGAGGGCAACCAAAATGGGTCAGGTCCTGCACCAGAAGACATACAAGGAGAGACTAAAGCAGCTTACTATGTATACCCTAGAGGAAAGGAGGGGGTGCATGATAGAAACTTTCAAGTATCTCAAGGAAATTAACAAAGTACAAAAGGGTAGCATCTTTCAGAAAAAGAGATGTGCAAGAACAAGGGGGCACAATTTGAAGATAGAGGGGGGACGGCTCAGAGGTAATGTTAGAAAGTATTTTTTCAGAGAGAGGGTTGTGGATGCATGGAACAGCCTTCCTGAGGAGGTTGTGGAGTCAGGAACAGTGGGATAATTCAAGAATGAATGGGACAGACATAAGGCAATTCTAGTGGGGGGTAGAAGGAAGTAAGCTGTTGATTAACTAGAATCTGTAGCTTATCCATCAAGTAAGAAAATGGGCAGACTAGGTGGGCCAAGCAGTCCTTATCTGCCATCAAATTCTATGTTTCTATGATAGAGGAATAGATAGAAGAGGAAGAGGATGTTTCTATGATAGAGGAATAGATAGAGGAGGAAGAGGAGTAGTAGCCATTTTTGTCAAAGTTGGCATTGAGGTGGCGGAAGATGGCTGCATCAGGGATAGTAAGGGAGAGACAGAGTCACTGTGAATGCAACTCACAACAGCCTCAGGCAAGAAACTGTGCTTGGGGGTGATCTCTAGACCTCTAGGCCAAGGGGAAGAGAGAGAAAGAGGACTCAGGGAAGAACTCAAAAAGGAGCAGCAAAGGGGAAAGTATAGGTGGTGGGTGATCTGAACCAGCCAGACATTGATTGTGATGTTCCAGTGGCTAGGAGCACCAGAAGTCAGGTCTTGCTGGACACCTTCCAGGACTGTCTACTAGTACAGCTACCGTATTTCACCGTTTTGAAGCCATGGCTTATATTAATTCAATTTATTTTGACATGGGGCTTATATTCAAAGGTGGATACATTTGGGGGCAGCTTCTATCAGTAACACTACGGTAAGAAGTCTCTTCCATCTTTTATTAGGTGCTCCCGCTAATTACTGTAACATTTACAGAAGGTACAGGTATATCAGGTGTGCTGCAGTCGAGCTCTGTCTTACCTGCATTGTGCATTGCTGTTTTGCTGTATTTTACCGGTAACTGATAATAGCAAAGCGTAAATGTTACGATCTTGACTTCAAACTTTCTGTTGTTAACAGAGCAGAACGGGAGGGCAATCGTCCAGTTGCTGAGTCTCTAAAGTTGGACAAGAAGCAGATACACGAGTGGCGTAAAAACCAAGGCTTCAGGCAATGGTGTCTGATGCTGGCTGCTCAGAGTCCAACCGAAAGAGACGGCGGCTTGTTGGTGCTGGTCATAAGTCCTCATACCTCACCGAGGAGGAGAATCTAGTGAACTGGATTTCTATCCAGAGAGAGCAGCACCTAAGGGTCGCCCATAAGCAATAGCATTGAAAGCCACAGCTATGATTCACAACCCTGAATTCAAAGTTAGAAGGGGCTGGGTGGACCACTTTCTGTCACAGTGGGGATTTACTGTGCACAAGTGCACCACAGTGGGACAGCATCTACCTAAAGACTACATCCCGAAAGTGACAGAATTTGTGTTTTTCTGTGCCAAGCAGATATTAAAAAGTAACATACTATTTCAACGTGTAGGCAATATGGATGAGACAGCGGTGTGGGCAGACATGCCTGGCGAAAAAACTGTGGATGCCATCAGAGCCAAATCTGTCCCCCTGCTGACAACTGGCCATGAAAAACCAAGAATTACCATCTGTCTCGCTGCTATGACAGATGGTAGAAAACTCCCTCCTTTCATTGTTCTTAAGGGGAAAAGAATGCCAAAGGAGATTGCAGGAGTTAATGAAGTTATTGTGGCAATGTCAGAAAATGGGTGAATGAATGAAGGGCTTACTCTTCAGTGGGTAGACTCTGTGTGGGGTGGAATAGCGTTCAACAAAAGAATGCTGGTGTGGGACACTTTTCGCTGCCATATTTCACCCGCTGTTAAGAAGAGACTTAAAAAAAAATACTGTGATGGGTGCAATACCCGGGGGACTGTACAAAACTGCAGCCAGTTGATGTCATGGAATGCCCCATTCAAAGCACGGTATTGTGAGTGCTATGATGTGTGGCTCGCCATGGAAGAAAGACAGCTTATGGCCAGCGGAAACCCCAAAGCGCCATCTAAGCTATGAGTGTTAGAGTGGGTTAAAGATGCCTGGGGTGCTGTCAGCAAAGACAATATCATAAACTCCTTTAATGTTTGTGGCATCACATCCACTGATTTGGATACCACCGTCTACACAAGAAAAGATGGGGTGTCTTTTTGTTTTCCGAACTCTATTCCCCCCCCCCGTCATTTGACACCCCCCGAACTCTCACCAGTGACCTTCCATTCCACGGATGCTACCTCCTTGCGTGATCCGGCTCGTCTCCACTCCCCGGCACCAGGCATACCCTGGGTCTACCCTCCAGGGAAGGGCCATCCCCGCCCAGGGCACTCTTTCTTATAGTATTGCGCACTGGGCCGAGGAGGTGGGGCAAGGAGAGAGCCGCATCCATCTTTGGGAGTGTGGTCCTTGGGTGGGAGGCACCTTCACCTGTTGGAGGGAGGAGGATGAGTGTTTTTAGCTTGTAAGTCCCCTGTGGAGCCCAGCTGTCATGGCAGCGTGTTGCCGCGGCTCCACCTCCAGGCATACGCCACAATGCTTCTTTGGGCTACCTTCAGCTGCTGCCAGAGGTCGCTCCTTGAGTGGTCGCATCTGTGTCCCTCCCTGGGGAAGAGAGAGCAGTCCTCCGGATGCTCAATCTCTTCCCTCCCCTGCCGACCCCCAGCGCCCTGGGCTCGTTCCCGAACCTGGGTTACTAGCGTGGCACGAGGTGTGGCGTCCAGCGCCTCAACCCTCAGCGCCACTGGGGTGGCTTTTGATGCTCGGCAGCCCATAACTGAGAGGCTGACATCACTGTACACAGGTACAGGTGAAGACCATTGCATTGTGAAATAAAGTTTTGTTAGGTGCTAATCAGTTGTTATGTTTTTCTTTAAACGCTGCCAGTAGCTGTTCCCAGGACTCGCATGATTCAGAGTTCTGTGTAGAGGATCCTCAAGTTAGTGGCTCCAAAGCTGATGACAAAATCGATTAAAATCCTTTAAATCCATGATATTACAGGATTTACTAACTGCCAGAATACCTTTTACTTGCATAAACAAAACAAAGACAAAACATAAAGCAATAAAAATGCAATATCACTTGTAAAAATTGTCAGCGGTCATTTGCCTTATTTCCCTCTGTGCCCATGGTTACCACATCGGCTAGGACTTGCGTGATGATGTGGTAGCAACCCGAGACACAGAAAGCTTGCTCACTTGTGTCGTACATCACGGGTATGTAGCATTGTGCTGTATTATGGATATTACCTTGGATATGTTGTTAAATATAATTAAATACAGGTACTAACACTATTGCATTTAGGTATGTGGGTAAATGGTATATCAGTGGGGAGTAAGGAGCGCAGCGTCTGATTCTGTATGACAGAACAACAATCATGACAGAGGTAAAAAGGATAAAAACAGAACGCTGTTGTCTAACGTTGTCTTAACCCATTTTACCCATTAGCGCCATATGGCGTCGCAAGCATCCATTGCTTAACCTGACCCAAAATGGCTACATCAGATAGAATGAGTTAATGCTATCTAATGAAGTTTCAGTGTGGTTGCACATGTTATAGTTTATGAAATTTTGCAAGGCTCATAAACAAGGGCGGCTTCTATTGCTTTAACAATTATTGGCGTGTGGCTTCAAATCAGGGGTGGGTTATATTTGAGGGCGGCTACAAAGTGGTGAAATATGGTGGTTACAGAATCCACTAGGCAGACTGCAATTCTCGATGTGGTGCTCACCCACTCAGAGACAGTAGGAGCTGTGAGAATAGGGTAGCCACTGAGGAACAGCAACCATAACTCCATTCAGTTCAGACTGGCCCGTGGGTCCAGAAAATCCCAATCATAGAAACACAGAATTTGACAGCAGATAAGGCCCATCCAGCCCATCCAGTCTGCCCATTTTCCTACTAATTTTGTCGGAGAGCTGGAGTCCTTGAATTTAGATGGGCAGACTTCAGCGGGCTGTGGGAGCTGGTCAGGGAAAAGTTAGTCAGGGTGAACAACATAGGTGGGGTAGAATCTGTCCCTTCCTCATGTAACCCCCTCTCCCCAGTTTGCACTGTGAGATGAGCAACTTGTTCAGTGTGCCCTCCTGGTGAAACATTTCAGTAAATAAATAAAGACAGGCACAGGCAACTAAAGGGTCATTCTCGAGTCATCTAACTTATACATGAGAATGGTAATTAAAAAGAACAGATTCAAGAGACCGTTATGGGCCGGCCCGGTGACGCTGAGGGTTGAGGTGCTGGACCCCACACCAGCAACCCAGGTTTGGGAGCGGACTGGGGTTGACAGGGGAGGAAAGGATTGAGTGTTCTGAGGACAGCTTTCCTTTTCTGGGAGGCAGGGGGGATGTAGGCCTCACCGTCTGGTGACCCCTAGTGGTGACTGGGGGGGGGTCAAATCAGCAATAAAGTCCTGGCAAACGGAGATTGGACATGGCGGTGCTCCTGTGGGCGTGAATGGGAGTGTTCATGCGCCGTGATGGAGCGCATTGCACTGCCAGGCCAATGGGGAGAAGTAACTAGAAATACCTCCTTCCCATTGGTAGGCAAAGGTGGGTCTAGTGGCCTGGCACCACGTCCAATTCCCGGGCTTACTAGCCCTCCTGATTCTCCTCTCAATTGTCCCCACCAGACACTATAGATAGTGCGCCGGGTGGAGTTGCGGTCCTTGCTTCCGGGAGACTCAGATCCAGGGGGGCTCAGGAGACATGGCGAAGAGGGGACACAGACCAGAGAGAGGACTGGAGGCTTCAGGAGGATGGGAGAAGCTGGTATCACTGAACAACCACGCCGGAGAGAGGCCAATGGGGTAGGGTGCAAGAAACAGAGTTGGAAAAAAAAAAGACCATTATGGTTCTCAGCAAGAGTCAGGAAAGTGGTAGGGGTCAAGAAAAAAAGCCTCCTACAAGGATAAAAAGCAGGGCAAGGAAGAAAGGAAAGAATATTTACTTAAACATACGTATGCAAAAAAAGCAGTAAGGGAAGCAAAAGCAGACACAGAGCTACATATTGCAGAGGGGGTCATGAGCGAAGAAAAACAGTACTTCCGATACTTTAGAGAGAAATGGAAAAAAAGAGGGCGGATCATAAGGCTAACTGGGGGGGTAGGATAATAGAGGAGGACAGGAAAAAGGCTGCCTTCCTCAATGATTCATTTTGCCCCTTATTAAATCTGAAGCAATGCTTCTCAGTGGATCCCCCACCAGGGTTCAAACATAATTTTCCCTTCTCTTGTTCCATTCATAATAGTTTTTGTTATCGGGGGATTAATGTTTCAGCAGACGTAACTCGGCTGTTTCAGGAGAACTACCATAAACTATTAAACTCCCTCAGGCAAGATAGAGCTAGATGCTGGCCTGGTGGCTCTGAGGGTGGAGATGCTGGATGCCACACCTTGCGCCATGCCGGCAACCTGGTTTCAGGAATGAGCCCGGGACATTGGGGGTCGGCAGGGGTGGGAAAGGATTGAGCATCAGGAGGACTGCTCTCCTTTCCCAGGGGTGGGGGGTTAGGCTAGCCACTGTTCTGGGGCCCCTAGCAGTTACTGGAGGTCTCAGCAACCAGCGGCTCTCAAAAGAAGGGAAGAGCTGTGGCGGATGTCTTATGAGTGTGCGCGGAAGCGCACACACTATGTGCAGAACATCATTGCACATCCAAGCTCAGGGGAACAAGCTAAGGGAAAATCCACAGTCCCTGGTAGGTGAAGTTGGGGACCAAGGACCACCCCCCATGTCCAACGCCTAGTGCGTCGGTTGTCTTCGGTGCTCCTTACACTCCCTGGATGCCTGTCCAGATTTCAGAAAGGTCATTGGAGGAGAATGGCAGTCTCACCCTTGGGGTTTAAATCCAGTGGAATGGGCACCAGGAGGAGTGGAAATGGAGCTGGGCCAACTGAATGGGAGGACTGAGCCTTCAGGCCAGGCAGGATGGAAGTGAGTTGAGAGTCTCTACCGGAGAGAGTCTGGGGGTCGGCATCAGGAGTGATAAACAGAGTTTACAAAAAAAAAAGATATAGCAAGATGGAAACTTCTTCCTTTAACTCTTTATGGTTGAGTACAAACCATTAAAAGACTACTTTTTTCTCTTTCAAACCCTCCCCATACCACTTATTAGAATGATTTGCTGATGGAATTATCTAAGTTTGTTGGTTAGGTAAACACCCTAGGGTGACTCAAAAATTGCTACATCTTCCTAAGGATGAGAGCAGGTTGGGCTTACCAGACCTTCATAAATATTACCTTGCAGCACAAGGGGCATATTTGGGAATGTGGGCTAAACAGCAAATGGAGGCTGGATAGTAGCTTATGGAGGCAGCTGATCTCCAACGTTTTCCTTTATGGACCATTACTACACGAGTATTACCGAAAGGAATCTTGTGGGAAACCTGCAATCCGTGGATCAAGCATTCAATCAAAATTTTATTTAAATTATGATGTGCCACAGAGACCCCCAATGCCTTAAGCCCACTGACATCGATCAGACACCATGATTTTTTCCCATCACAACTGGATATGGTTTTCCAGTATTGGGAGGCTAGAGGCCTCGCCAGGTTTGCACAGTTGATTTTGGGACAACATTGTATGTCCTTTCAAGAACTCCAAACCCAGTTCCACTTGCGTCGGAAAGATAATTACCGGTTCTTTCATGTCCGTCATTTTATAATGCAACAACAGCATTTGCTCAAAATAAGGAGACAGCAATCAGGTCTGGAAGATCATTTTTACTGGTTGGTAACCCTTAATGTTAAAACTAGACCAGTATCTAGTTTATACACTTTACTTAGCAAATCACATACCCCACCTATGGAACCCTTAAGAATTAAGTGGGAGGAAGAATCCAGTTCACAGTTTATCCCAGAACACTGGGAACGTAGGTTACAGAGGGGCTGGGTGGTCACTGCCTCACCGACATGGAGAGAGTACAGCTGGATTATTTTGGTGAGATACTTCCACACCCCTACGGTCACCAAACATTTTGGTGCCACTTATTCAGATGCCTGTTTGAGACAGTGTGGGGGGAAACAGGCTCACATGTCCATATTTTCCTAGGAATGCACAGTAATACTCCCTTATTGGCAAGCCATTCATGATTCCACTCAAGAAAGTTTAGGCTGTCAGCTCCTTTTACTTTGACTAATTTTCTGTTGGGCTTTCCAGACCTTCTTTGAGGCCTCGCAGGTAAAATCAAGTTAAGTCAAATCTTGAAGGTAGTAGTCCTTAAATGCCTAACGATACACTGGTTCTCACCCCAACACCCCACGCTTTCTTAATGGAGACAAAGTTTCCGAAACAGAAACAATGGGAGCATATCACTGCAGTCCTCGGACTCGGATTACCCGAATTCCTGGAACTCTGACAACCCCTGGCATCAATGGTGCACTTCTAACACATGAGGGACATACCCTCCGGGATATGGTCTTTGGACTTCTCTCTGAAACATTTTTTCTTTAGCCTGGGATTGCTTTTCCTCCTCTTACTATCCATCTGGGTTTGTTCTTGAGATGTAATGACTTCTTAATACCCTTGTGACAAATATGATAGTGCGTACTGTATACAGGGTCTGGAACCTTGACTTGTCTGGATTTGACTGCACTGTGCTTATATAATGGAGTACTTATTGTAAATGTATTTTAGGGAGCATGTCTGTGGGTATTTACTGTATATTGACTTGTTACTTTTATCTTAAAAGCAATTCTCTTGAGGCTCTTATTGTTGTTTCATGTTTTGGGATTCCTATTTTTTTATCTAGATGTATTTTACAGGCGATCCATTCTTTTTTAACATTATTTATCAGAAAACTGCTTGTATTTTATTTAACTTCCTCTTGTATCCCAACTTGGATTTATTACATAAACAAGTTTCAAAAAATGATCAGTTTTACTCAGTTTTCACTAGGGAGGATGGGGGGTTCTTGTCAAAGAGTGGCATCAAGGTGGCCACTAAGGGAGTCCAAGAGATGAGGCAGCCAATATTTACAGGCAAATAGGTCCAAAAAGAGCTGGCAGCCCTAAAGATAGATAAGGTCCCAGAACCAGATGGTTTGCACCCAAGGTTACTCAGGGAACTGGCAGCGGAACTGGCCTAACCCCTAGTAGGTCTGTTCAGCAGCTCACTGGGGATGAGTGTGGTTCTAAAGGACTGAAGGGTGGTGGACATTGTTCCTCTTCACAAGGGTGGGGACAAGGAACAAGGTGAGAGCTACAGACCTGTCACTCTTACCTCTATTTTAGGGAAGCTGATGAAGTCACTGGTCAAAGAAGACCTTGTGGACTACTTAGAGAGCAGTGGGCTCCAGGATGGTAAACAGCATGGATTCATGGTGGGGAGGTCGTGTCAGATTAACCTCATAGTTTTCTTTGATTGGGTGATGAGGGAATTGGATAGGAGTCATACTGTGGATTTGATGTACTTCGACTTCAGCAAGGCTTTCAACTTGGTGCCTCATAGACACTTGCTGAAGAAGATGGAGGATCTGGGTGTAGCTAAGGTCATAGGAAACTGGGCAGGTATCTGGCTGAAGGGGAGCAGCAGAGGGTTGTGGTCAAGGAGATCAAATAAAAAGAGAGGGAGGTTCCAAGCTGGGTACCACAGGGATCTGTCCTGGGTCTGATCCTCTTCAGTATGTTAAACAGTGACATTGGCAAGGGAATCCAGAGTAGGCTGCGTCTCTTCATGGATGACGCTAGGCTCTGTGGGAGAGTAGAGAGTGATGAGGGAATCAGAAATGCATCCAGACTTACAAAAGCTAGAGGGGTGGTCTACAGTTTGGCACTTGAAATTCAACACCATGAAGTGCAAAGTAATGCACCTAGGGAACAAGAATCCCAGGATAGAATACTGGATGGGTGGGGTGAAACTTAGCACTATAGCTGAAGAATGTGACCTTGGATTTATCAGTGACTCCCTCAAATAATCAAGTCAGTGCGACAAGGCATATAGCAAAGTTAGTAGGATGCTAGGTTGTATTGGGAGGGGTACTGATAGCAGAAGGAAAGAGGTAATACTTCCTCTATATATGTCCTTAGCGAGGCTACACCTGGAGTACTGTACCCAGTTCTGGAATCCTCACCTCAGGAAAGATAGGGATAGACTGGAGACAGTGCAGTGCAGGGTGATGAAAATGTTTCAGGGCCAGCTGGGCAGGTCCTGTTGGGAGTGCTTCAAGGCACTGAACATATACTCGCTGGAGACCAGAAGGGAGGAGAAATGAGAGAGACCTTCAAGTTCCTAAAAGGAATTAACAAGGTGAACTGCAGGGAACTATTTAGCTTGAATTCTAGCTCATGGTCACGGGGACATGAGTGAAAACTAACAGGAAGGAGGTTCAGGAGGGACATGATGAAATATTATTTTACAGAAAAGGTGGTGGAGCCATGAAACAGTCTACCAGCTGAAGTGGTAGGTGCAAAAACATTGGTGGTTTCAAGCACAGTCTGGACAGAGTGGGAGAAACTGGGAGGAGAATGTGGGGGGTTAGGGAGGTTAGGACCCTGGAGGTACAGTAGGTACCAGGGCTAAACTGGGAGCTTGGACAGACTGGATGGATCATGGGTCTTTTTCTGCTATCACTCTCCGTGTTTCTTTTTTTTTTTTTAATGCTCCTTCGGGGGTTGGCAGGCAGCACCGTCCCCTCCCTTGGAGGGGCTTGTCTCTCTGGCCAGGCACCTCCCACGCCAATCCTGCCTGGTGAATCCTCCAGAGGTTGCCCCCCTGTGACAGGGCTGGGGGCGAGGCGCATTGACTTTCCACCTCCCCAAAAGCCAACATCCAGACTCAGGGGGCCTGGTGCGGGTGCCGCTGGCCATCATGGAGCCTGCCAGCTCCATTTTTCCTCTGGTTTACTCCCCAGAGCCCACAAATGTGCAATGGGTGGTGTGACTGTCTCCACCTCTGAGGAGGCAGCCTTACGCCCTAGATGTGTGCCCTCCCTATTCTGGGCAGTGCATCCGTGCCAACCCCCAGCTACCGTTGGGTGTCAATCTACAGCGTGCTACACTAATTCCCCCTTCCCCAAGGAGGGAGAACTGTTGGCAGACATTCAATCCTTCCTCGCCCCGTCTGACCCTCAAATGACCTGAGTCCATTCCAGAAACTGGGTTGCTGGCATGGTGCGAGGTGTGGTGTCCAGCACTTCAACCCTCAGCGCCACCGGGCCAGCCCCACTCTCTGTGTTTCTTTGTAATCCCTTTAGGCCTCAAAGTGTCCCTAGTTTAAAAAAACACACACTATGATTGGTCACATTATGTAAAGATTGCTAATGTAGCTGGTTGTATTAGTTTCATCTTTTTTTTTCTTTTAGAAAGTAAAAAAAAAAAAAAAAGCTGTTAACAATACTGGTGTTACCACACAAAAACATGTTTGTTTACATTCTTTGTTAAATCCCACTTCATCTTTCCTGGACTTGGAAGCAGATCCAACAGTCTAATCATTCAGTATCAGCATGGCTCACTTGGTAGCACATCCGCCTCCGGACCAGAAGGTCATGGGTTCTCATCCCCCACCGGGATTGGACTTGCACCTAAAACACTGGCATCTGAGTGCAGTATTAGGGGGGTGCTGTACTGCTGGGGTGTGCCATCCTTTGGATGAGACGTTAAACCAAGGTCCCTTCTGCCCATCCTGGTGGGTGTCCAGGTGGAAGTAAAAGAACCCAGAGCACTCTTCACAGCAAGTAGGGGACATTCCTGGTGTCCTGCCCAACATTCCCCTTCCCATAAACCAGTTCATGCAATTATCCAGGCTGTGTGTGGGTGTTGATGTGCAATATGGCCACCACTACACATTCATTCACTTCACTACCAGCCTAGCATTGCTCGTAAAGTGTTTTGGGATACACTGTATATGAAAAGTGCTATATAAATGTTGATTCTTCTTCCTCATCTTCTTCTTCTTCTTCTCATGATGCCATAGGAAGAGAGCACTATTACATAATGAGTGGCTGCACTGTTTGGGGGTGTTCCTAATGTTCAGGAACTTTGCAAAAAGAGTAGATTTGGATTTATAACAAAACAAGGTTGGGTATAATTACACCATTAACATGCATTAAAGTTCTACTATTTAAACAGGCAAATAGCAGAACCAGTAAATCAACGAATTTCAGAGAGAGCAAGAAATCATAATTGTGAGTTTTTAACTAGAAATAATATGATGCAAAAAAGGTTAAGTGTCCCTTTAACTGTATGTATGGCTTGCAACCTAGCTCTGTGATGCTGTCTCTGTATTTACCTGTGTCTGTTTAATTCTGCTAGATTGGTGCACCTCTTCATCTGGGCTACACGCACCTATGTAGCTGCATATGAAGTTTCCTAGATATTGCTTAATATTTCTATCTGTTAGCAAAAAAATTATCATAAAGTTTGTCTTAGCAAAATGTATTTTTGACATCCTTAGATTCAGCACCAGTGTATTTTTAATTTTCCCAAAATTTTTGAAACCCCTTATATAGCTAAATTTGTATTTAATGACTCACATAATTAAAGGCCACCATTCATAACTTTTATCAGTCTCTTCTGTCGAGATTACCTGTTCGACTCTGTATACCACCCTCTCCTCCTGTCAAAACTCGAGGCATCTGGACTTGCCCCAGTTACTGTACAGTGGTTTTCATTCATATCTTACCAACAGAACCCAATCAGTCAGAGTTGTTGATGTCACATCCCCACCTCTCCACATCCTTTCAGGCATGCCTCAAGGCTCTGTCCTTGGTCCCATCCTCTTCTCCCTTTTCATAAACGACCTTCCCTCTTCCTGTACAAAATCAAACTTACACATGTACGTGGATGCCACCATCCTCTTCACCTCAGGCCCTGTTCTGCAAGAAGGCCAAACTATCCTACAAACTGATTTCAACAATATTCAACACTGGTTCAGACAGAACCAACTAAAACTGAACATCTCAAAATTGTTTCTATGGTTTCTGGTACTGCCCAGAAATTAAGCAGCCCTCCCCACCCATTGCTTCTCTGGACAGCTCCCCACTTGAACCGATCACCAACTATATAAATACCTGGGCGTTTGGCTGGACCCACACTTATCCTTCTCAGCTCATATTGATGACACCACCTCCAAACTTTGCCCAAAACTTGGAATGCTTTACCGGAACAGAGATTCTATCCTCTACCAGACAGACGTGAAATTTTATCTAAAATGATGCTCCTCATCTTTGATTATGATGACGTAGTCTACAGCTCAGCCCCTGCTACCTCCCTGTCTAGGCTGGATACCCTCCTAAACTGTTTCTGCTGCTTTGCTGAAAACTCCCCCCTCCACACCCACCACTGTGTCCTCTACTCCCTTCTGGATCTAAACCCCCTCTCTCACAGGCATTATATTCACTCATTCACCCTCATATCTAAATTCTGGTCCAATCTGCTTCCCTCCTATCTTACAGAATGTCTATCCTCTGTTTTGCTTTCCTCCTAGGACCTGAGACACAGAAATGAAAGGTCCTTCACCCTGCCTCATCATTCTTCCTCATCAGGCAAAACTGCCTTCTCCTACCATCTCCCCTATTTGTGGAACAAGCTTTCTCCCTCCATCAGGAACTCCTCCTCTCACTATGCCTGCAAGCAACTATTATGACTCATCCCACCTCCCCCTTGCCACTGCCACTTCTGAGCCCCTCCTGCTGCTACTTCTGACTGTCCAAAGTCCCATCCTCCCAAGCACTTTGTGGAGCACTTACTTCAGTCATTCTTCATACATAATGTCTCTTGTTTTCAATTTGCTGTTTATTATTGTACCTACCTGTTGTTTACTGAATCACACTGGATTGTAACTTTCTCTGCACATGTATGTTTGTAACACCCCTCTCCCTTTCCTCCAGGTCACACCTGGAATCGAGGCTTGGCTAAGTGTGCCTTTTCAGGTTACCAAATGTTTAAATAAAATAAAATGTACATACTAGATTCTTTATATATATATATATTCAGCTTTATTGTTTTAGAATAAACAGCCACCAAAAGATTATACAGAGCAATGAACAAGGAAGCCAACCCCCCATACCCCATTCACCCCCCACCCCTACGGAGTGAGCAACCTTCCCCACATACTAGAGTCTTACTGTGGATAAATTAAGATGGTGTTACCACATGTTTCTGATGTGAACAGCACAGCACTGTACCAAGATATTTAATTTTTTCATAGCACACATGGCACAGGAGACGGAATTTATAAAAACTTTAAACTCCCATATCTTAGTCCAGGAATGAAAGAACACAAGATGAAAAATGGGCATACCTATGTTTTTCCCAGAAAATTATTATTGTTGAAAAAAATACATGGTAACTAACAAATGCGGCTGCTTTAAGATGTTATTTTTATCTTCATTTGAGGTTATTAATCTGTTTCTATCTCACTCGTGGCTTTGTCACTTGCTGGGATATCAACAGACCAATATCCGCTTATTAAGATAAAAATAATATCTTAAGTCAGCCCATGCCATATCCCTCATATAAACGTACCTCCTCTTGAGAATGGAGATATTATCCTCCATGAGACATGGGCATCATAACTTCCAGAAGAGATAGAAAAGTTTAGATGCCCTAGTTGGTGTGGTAGACACTTAATCCAAATATAAGATGCCATATACATTAATGTAATAAAGATGTTGGTAAATTGTAATCAGTGCTGGAAATACGAATGCAATACACTTGTATGCCTAGGGGAAGGGAGGGGGTATGTGTAATGTTTTGTATTTCATGTTGTCTTTGTTATAAGGTAAATCAATAATTTTTACCCATTAAAAAAGACATTTAGCTCCTCAACTGGGTTTCTCACTCATTTCCCCTGGCTGTCTGTTTCTGGGCTTCCCTGCATTAAGGTACCTACCCCCTAAAGCCTGCTAGTACAGAGTGGCTGCTTCCAGGGCTGTTTTAGCTAACCTGTCCTAGTGGTGTCCTGCCCCTATGTATCCTTGAGCAGAACTGTACTACTGTCCTTACTCTTACTGTCTGACAGTATCTCTCCCCTTCCTCAACTGACAGTGGACACTGTCTCATCTCATTACCGCAATATCAGGTATTCAAATAGTTTACTAGTTCTGGTGTCTCATCCTAATCTGACCTCACTCCTAAAGTCTATAGATCTGTATCTGCCAATGAGGCATGTAACTAGGTTCTACCATTATCCCCCTTTTGTCCATCCCATGGCTATGGATCTCTGTAGCATACGGCACCATCTATTGCTCTGTATAAATGTGACATGTGATGTTGAGTTAAACCCTGGTCCCCCTTCCTCACTCAGTAGATATGCCTCACACTGGTCTGTGACAAAGGGGCTAAAAAGTGCTCATCTTAAAATTCAGAATCTGTTGGCTAAGCATCTTTAGCTATAGGCCTGGGTGTTCCAATATAATCCTGATATCCTAGGCATTTCAAAATCTTGGCCCAAGCCTTCTTTACCTGACTCAGCCTGCACCTTAACTAACTACAGATTTTTAAAAGCCGGTCCAGCGCTGCAGAGGGCTGAGGTACTCAGTACCTCACCTGCTGCCACTCTGGTAACCCTGGTTCTGGAATGGACCTTGGACATCGGAGGGGGGGGGTCGGCCAGGGTAGGAGAGGATTGAGCATCCAGAGGACTCTTTTCCTTTTGCAGGGAGGCATGCAACACATGGCATTAGCCTGGCCCCTAGCATCAGCTGGGGTATGACAGCCAGGGACTGTCTGGATGGGGCTGGAGTGGCAGCGGCTGACATTCCACATGCAGTATCATGTATGGATATGTCTGGGTGGCATTGCACATCCACTCTGCAAGGAAAAAAATGGGAAACGTGGATTCCTGGGTGGCCGATGACATCCAGTCACTGGTAGCCTTGCACCTAACGAATACCCAGGCCACACTGCCTTTTCGCACAATGGTACGTCTGGTGGAAAATCGAGAAGGGGCTGGAGTGGCTGGCATCTGAAGGGCTGCTCAGGGCCAGGGGAGAAGAACTGGAAAAAAAAATTTAAAAAACAGATTTTTAAGATGTGCTCACCCTTCTTCTAAAAGAGGAAGAGGCACTGTCATCTTTTATAAGGAGCACCTAAAACTCTTGCCTTACTTATTCCTTAATTGTCCCGATTTGAGGCGTTGCGCCCTATTCTGCTCTTAGCTGAAACAAAGAAGCTTCACATTTTACGTGCCTTTATAACCCTCCAAAAAGTGGTGTGGCTGGCTTGGCTGATCTCGTTAAGCACTCTAACTTAGTAGGTAAAAATTAAATTATACTACTTGAGGATTTTAATCTTGACTGATGCAGAAAAATCATTTAAAACTTTAGGGTCCTTAGTGAATAAGCATCACTTAACCCAACCAATCTCTGACTTGATCACATACTCTCCCACTACAGGAGAGCACACTTTGTTAGACTGGTTCCTCACAAGTAGTGCAGATAGAATTACTGGGGCTTGCATCATTGTGGAAGCTATCAGTGATCGGTCTTCTGTGTTTTATATCTGGAAGGCCTGCTCACCCATCTGTCCACCAAAAGAGATCTTCCTGCAGGATTTCTGTAAACTTAATCTTACTGCCCTATTCTGACTTGTAACAGATTGACAGGGCACCAATACACCGTACCACCTAGATCACTGAGTCTCTAAATTATTTTCTATTGTGTTAGCTCCCTCCAAGATCTACACACTTCCCTGGTGAAATGTAGAGTTAGAGGTATGCCTACTAGATGGCTACACATTTCTTACTGATGTGAAAGAGAGGGGCAACCTTTGTGCTAAATTTAAATTATTCCATCTCCCATTTGACTGAGCTGCCTGTAGGACTTGGTGGAATACCTGCAAGAAAGCTCTTCATCTTGCCAGCAGTACTGATTGCAAGGAGCTGTTGAAGGAGTCTGTGGGTAACTCTTGGAAGTTCTGGAACCATATAAAGGTTTGGGAGGTACCCACTCCATAAATGACGTGGAGTTTGATGGCATTAACTGCATCACTCTGCTGCTGTTGCTAATACCTTCAATCATCATTTTTCAGACCTGTCTTATTATACTGGTCCCAAACTAGACTTGTCTGCTACCTACTTTCACACCTCCCTTGATGTTCCTGCTCCTGTTCCCTCTTCCCTTCTCTCTCTACCCCTTGGTTCTGCCTACACGCTATAACTATCAGGAAGTTATGTTGATCACTTAATTCCATTTGTGCCTGTAGTAGTGCTGGCTTAGATGGCCTTGAGCACAGGTTGCTCAAGATTGCCTCCTCTTACTTGCCCCCCGCCTCCCCCATGAGTAGAATTTACAACTGATCCCTGTGCTTCAGGCTTGTACATGAGGTTAGGAAACTGGCAAAAGTTGTCCCTGTTTTCAAGCAGAGTGACCTAAATTAGTTGAAACTATCGTCCTGATGCCGTACTATCTGTCCTGAGCAAAATACTAGAAAAACTGGTCCCTGCCTAGACCAATGGATATATTTCTGAGCCTAATCTGTTTTCTAAGGCCCAGCATGGTTTTAGACAAGGGCAGAGTTCCACCAAGGCACTTACAATTCACAAATGATGCTAAAGTTGCCATGGACAAGGGTATGCTCACTGGTGCTGTGTTTATTGGCATAACCAAGGCCTTTGATTTAGTTGACCACTCCTTACTTAAAGGGGACAGGAAATTTGTGTTAATTGGCAGCTGTTTAAAAAGTTCTTATTCTCAGAAATGATATGCATTTTCCTATATTATCCATATTTAACTGTGACTGAATAAAAAGTTATACAGAAAACTATTTTACGTTCATTTGTTTTTTAAGGACAGCATTCTGTTACAGTTCTCTTCATGGAACCAGAAATTTGGAATTTTTACTATGTCACGGTTTGTACACAGAATTCTAATTAAGAGCTGTTGATCTGTCACAACTGTGCTTAGAGTTCTGTTCACAAACCATGACATAGTTAAAGTTCCAAATTTTCGGTTCTATAAAGAGAACTGTAACAGAATGCTGCCCATAAAAACAAAACAATGCAACATAGTTTTTTTTGTATTACTTTCTATTCAAGTACAGTTAAATATAAATCATTTTGGGGAATACATATCATTTCTGAGAATAAGAACTTTATAAACAGCTGCCAATTAGGAATGATTTCCTGTCCTCTATAAGGTAAAGAAGCTGTCCCATAGCATCTTCCCCTATTACTGTCACCTGGTATGACAGTTATCTTAAGGATAGAAGACAATTTGTAAAAATAAACAAAATTGAGCCTGACCTCACTTCTAACAATACCATTACCTCAAGGATCGATACTAGGCCCTTTACTCTTTACTATCATTGTAAACTAAATCTCACTTATCCCAACATCCTGCTCCTTCCTGCCTTATGTGGATGATATGATACTACACTCTATACTAGCTTAAAAGACTTAACAGTCATCCATTCTATCCTGAACTCTTAACTTCTGTCTGGCGCCGGCCCAGTGGTGCTGAGAGTTGAGGCGCTGGATGCCACACCTCGTGCTACACTGGCGACCCGAGTTCGGGAACGAGCTCGGGTGCCGGGGGCGGCAGGGAAGGGAGAGGATTGAGTGTCCAATGGACTGCTCTCCTCTCCCTGGAGAGGGATCCAGGGTCCTCCGGTGCAGTAGAGACCTCCGGTGGAGACCAGAGGTACTACTAGTACCCGGAGCAGCGTAGGAGAGGAGCGCGGTGGACACCTGTGGCTTATCTGTGCTGGCATCATTGCACACCCATGCTCCTAGGGGGAAACTGTATACAGAAAAATCCCCAGTCTTGGAGATAGGCGAATATGTCTCCAGTGTCTTGGCTGCACTCACATAGTCGGGCTTGCCTTCCAGGGGCCCCCCTGACTCTAGTCCGGTGCATTGGATTCTAGATACAGCGCCAGGGTGCAAGTGGCCCCACCTTGGGGGGTTCAGAGCTGGGGATTCACTGGGCTAGGTTGGCCCTGGAAGACACATGCTTCAGGCGAGAGGTAAAGTCGTAGACAAGTGGGGTAGCTGGAGAGAGTTCCCCAGGGTTCGGACCAGAAAAAAGTCCATAAAAAAACAAGAAAAAACTTCTGTCTGGTGCACTCTGGGCTTTCCCAAAACAAACTACTTCTCAATGCTATTAAATCTCACTCCATGTTATTTGGCACTAGTCCGAAGCTGAAAAAGTGTCTTGATGGCCTTCAGTTGTTTAAATACTTTGGTCTTACCCATGACCCTTCTTTGGATTTCTCACTGCATATTTCAAATGTTTGTAAAGCTGTTAATACTAAAATAGTTCTGACCTATGGTGCTAAGTATGCCCTCATCCTCTCTGCCCATATTGCCAATGCTGAGGGTATTCTTCCCAGCCTTATCTATGGCTGTGGCACCTCCTCCACCTTCTCCAAAGGAAGCCCATGTAAATGGGATATTAACATTTGCCATTTTGCCTTGACCTCCACTACATCCCTACCAGCTCTGCACTGGTTTAAACTGATTATCCCCCTTGCTCATCATTCTTTTTGTATTGGTAACCTTACATACAAAATTCTCAGGACAGCTGGGCCCTCCTCCCTAACTGCACTGTTGCAGTTCATGATCTAGCTTACCCTCTCCAGTCTGGTGTACTGTCTCTACTAGCTGTTCCATGGTGTTATAACATTGTGGAAGGACAGACCTTCTACTTTGCCTCCCTCCCAGTTACCCTCTGGCATTCCCTATCCCAAGCCCAATCCAGAAGGGAGTTATACTTGCATCTAAAGTCTTCAGACATACAGGTATGTCTGACTGTATACGAATCTCCTGTACCCTTGTGTATAAATAAATGGTATACCTGTACCTGTTTCATTGACTTGTGTGCCAGTGCCTGTATTTATTATGCATAAATACTATTTATTTTGACTTCTTTTATTACTGTTGTTTACCTGTCTCTCACACACACCTCAGGTTTGTTTTAATTTGCCTCTTGTGTGAAGTTGTCTATTTGTGCCAGGTTGTCTGCTGGACTGTTACTTATTTGTTTACCTGCTGCACTTTTGTATCTACTACCACTACCACATCTAATGTGATGTACTGTACCTCACTGCTACTATATTTTATTTGTGCTGTACTGTGTTACTATTCATTTCCTGTACCATATTCATTGTATTTGAACTACATTGTGTGTATAACTGTATTCTCCTGGTTGTCACTGTATTCTCCTGGTTTGTTACTGAAAATATCTATTTTTGTCAAGTGCACTTACATGGTAAACAATAACCAGCTAAATAAATATATATTAAATATAATTGTTTATTTGTCACTTTTGACTGGGCAAGGCACTCTAAGCTGTGATAGTGCATTTTTAGGGGAGTCCCAGGGAGTGGGTTACATGGATTTGTTTTATTGACATGGGGAATGTTGGGCTTGACACAAAGGAAATTTATTCTAGTAATAGCTGGATCACCAGAATGGCTAGAATTGTGCAAATGGTAAAATCTGGAATGTCTGGAATTACTGAAAAGTTGGAACAGGCACAAAGTTGAGTTTTTATTTGTCCTTTTATGGGTTCCAGATTTTACCTATAACGCAATTCTGGCCATTCCAGAGTTCTAGCATTCTGGCTATTATTAGAAACTCTTCTGGATTCTACAGCTATTTCCTGGGGGGTGTGGGTGAAGACCAGATCGAGGAATACTAGATAGACTGGAGCCACTGAAATGGGTAAATCTGGAATCTCAGGAGCCACTCAAATGTGGAAGTTTGTATGTTGCAGTGGTTCTGAATCTCACCCATTCTGCTGGTTATGTTCATTCTAGCATTCTACCATTATGGTATTCATCCATACCCCACCCCCTTACTCCTCTTCAATAAATGCCATGGACTCTTTAGTTTCCACCTAGACAGTGACCAGAGATGGGCAGAGGGACCAAGAATGGCATATCTGCAGTGCATGGCCCCCTCATACTGCACGACAGCATCAGTTATGGGAATTACCCCAAGTATCTGGTGTGGTGCTAGAACCTATGACCTTCTAATCTTTTGGCTCAGAGACAAGTGTGTTACCTACTGAGTCATTTACACTGATGTAAGCTGTGCTGTGTAATTATGATATATTTTTTTATTTTCTATTTTTTCTGCCCGTCTCCACATCCAGTCCCTCTCTTAGGGCTCCCAGTGCACCACTCAGGCTATGCTGAGAGGATCAGGGGATCACTCTGATAGTGCCCCACTCTGGTACCTCTAGAGACATGGATGACCCCCTGGGTGAGGCAGAGGAGGGCCTCTTACCTCCCCCTGAAATTTCAGGGGTGCGCACAACTGGAATCACCACCCTGGTTCCTCTGTGGTCATTCAGTGTGGGTGCCCATCACCTGGACCAGACATGGGGTCTCTTTTTCCTTGTTCTGGTCCCCACACACTGCCATCAGTGCTCATGGAGGACCAATGAGATGGAGGTGTGCGGAGACGCACCTCTGCTCTGGTCCTCGGCCAACACCCGTCCCTCCCTACTAGTACGCCTCCTCATCTACACCAGCACCACCCATGGTCATCCAGGTGGTGGCGGTATAGCAGTGAGGAGAGCAGCCCACCCCTCCTGGAGAAGGAGAGTAGCCCGTCGGGTGCTCAATCCTTCTCTCCCCGGCTGGCCATCCGATGTCTCAGGCTCGCTACTGAACCTGGGTCGCCATCATTGCGAGCAGTAGTGCTACTGTTGTGCTGGTGGGTCAGCCCCTTATTTATGATATTTTTGTTCTGCCAGATGCATCAGCTACTCTTTAAGAACCAGTTTTAGATTTTTAATGTCAGTTAAATTCTCTGATTAAATTGCATCCTATTTTTTATTACTGAAACCAATTACATTTGTTTTAAATGCATATATCTTTTCTTTTATATATGAACAATATGTGCATGGGGTAACATAGTAAAAACAGCATTCCCCTTAAAGACCTAGTAGCACCAACAATAGCAAGTAAAACATTTTACTAATTTTCAAAAGTTGCTGGTTGTTACTTTTTGTTTCTTAAGTACTGTATTTTTCTTCTTCCATATCATCATTAGAAGGTTTTATACCTGAGCGTATTAGGTGTGATGTAAAGGGCAGTACTTTACCTGGAAACTGACATATCTTCTTTTCCTCCCTGTACTTTATCAGCATTTTGACTTCCCTTATTGTGACATCACAAGTGACCAGTTTTGCAGTGGGTTATTGGCTCTCTGTGGTCAGCTGTGATGTCACAGACAGTGAGGTCATAGGGCTGATGATGCATGAGGGGGAACAGAACTAGCTATGTCAGTCTCCAGCTAGAGTACTGTTCCACTCATCACACTAAGTATCGTCAGGCAGAAAATCCTCTAATTAGCAAAAGGGAAAAGGAAAATAAAAAACACTTTAGATATAAGAAGTAATAGTGTACTTCTTTTGAAAGTTAATATTTAATTTCAAGCAGTCCTTTAGTGCTAGTATGTTATTTTAGCTGTTTATTTTTCTTATGTTGTAAAGCATCCAGAACCTCTGGGACTGGGTGCTAAATAAACCGAACTTCAATAACTAAACTACTACTACTACTACTAGCTCGTTAAATTAGTAGTGAAGAAACCTGTGTTTTGGACACAGCATACAGTAATAAATAATGGGAACATGTGGGTGGGGCTGACAGAACGTCTGGGAATGGGAAGATAATCACTGAGATGTTTGTGCCCAAAAAACAAATTACTCTCCTACATTAGAATTCATAGTTTAAGAAATATGCACAGATCTGCATAACTTGAGGCTGGAGATTAGTTCTGCTGTGTTCTATGTTGGAAGTATTAATGCTAATCACATTGTATTTGCAACACATTTAGTGTGATTATTGCACGCAAAAATCCAAAATTTGTGTTGTGTTGTATTTTATAACACTATGGGGATGCGTGTATTGATAACTGTACTTCTGCATCTTTAGTGACCATACTGTACTTCTCAACTGTATCTTATTTTCAGCAATCCCGCAATTCTTCCTCAATAATTTCCATCCCTTCTATGGGCAATTTTGTTACTGAACAGTAGCCAATTAAAATCATGTAAATATGAAGTTACAGACTATCTCCTTTAGGAAATTCTTTTAACACCAAGCTAACATGCAGCCCTGTTCCTATTTCTTAAGCCTGTTTCTGTGATTTCTGCGTTAGATGGTTGATGCAACTAACTCTTTTAAAAGGAGGGATGTCTCACATTATATCCTCAGAGCCCTTCTGTCCAGGATAAGATGCCTTTCCCCATTGTATGTGTCAATTTTAAATCAGAAATTAATATTTTTCATTGCTGTTGAATTAAAAGCAAACTGTAAGAACACAGAGGAACTCTTACAGTGCTCTGAGCAACTACTGTATTATGACGTTGTGCCTCATTTTCTCCAGTGCCTATGTTTACATACATTTGGGTGAGGAAAGGTTAGGAGGTATGTTTGTGACAGAGAAGATTATAAAACTGTTATTGCTTTATTGTTTGACCTACATTCAGTAACTTCTTAAAATGGGTTGGTCCTGCCTTGAAAGCCTGGACAGTGTTAGTTTCCACAACCTTGCTGAATAGGTGATTCCGTATGTTAACCACCCTTTGTTGAAGTAATGATTTCTAATGTTTCCCCTTATTCTGCATCCTTCCCTACTCAATTTGAGGACATGCTGTCAAGTTCTGCTTGAACACACCAGAGGAAACATTACTTCACTCTGTCTGTCCCCTTAGTATTCAGAAAACTGTGATCATGTCCCCTCTCAGCTTTCTCTCTTCCAGATATAATAATTTCAGTATGTACAATCTCTCCTTGTAACTCTTACTTCCTAAGCTGCTATTCAGCTTGGTGGCCATGTACTTAATCCTCTTGATATCTTGAATGCCCTTTCTGTACTGCATTGACCAGAACTGGACACAGTACTAAAGGTGTGGTTTAACCACAGCCATGCACAGAGGGGAGGATCTCCTTCCTTGACCTACTTCTTACTTTTTTTTCTTTCTTGACTGCAGCAGCACAATGCCTACCTGACATCAGTTTATGGGGCATCATATTGAAAACTAATACAAACCCAGACACAAAGGTCTGTTTGGGTGTGCAAGAACATGCTAATAACCCTACTCTACATGCATGGCACTAACTACAACTTACCGTCTCATGCTAATAACCCTACTCTACGTGCAAGGCACAACTCCAACTTAACATCTCATTGACTGCAATTTGTATCTCAACAAACAGGCATGGTCCCTGTCACAGTGGCTGCAGGTTCACTCTAATGAGCAGAAGCAGCAGTGGTGCAGACATGGTGATTCTGCCCACTCGAAGCAGACAAAGGCAGGTGGCATCTACTTGGAACAGGGGGTTCATGGGTTCAAACTCCACTACAGGCCACCTATCAACTGTATCCCATGCACATCACCTAACTTCCGATGATCCACTGCATCCAAGTACAGACATGGCTAGATGCTGGACCGACTGAAACTAAAATGTTGCATAACACATGCGACTAGCCTAGTATGATCAGTTGTTACACTAATAATGCTGTAACAATGCAATAGTGATATGGTAGTGTTCTTAAATAAGTGCCTGTTCTTTCATAAGCTGCTTGTGTTTGCAGCTATACTTCAGTTACAGGCCACTTTCATAGTGCTTGCTGGGGTCTGCAGCTGTTTGCATGGAGTTAAAACATGCTTTATGGTCTCCTTAACTGTATAAGTGCAAACAGCAATTGGTGCATTAACTGAGGGTTCCAATATACTGGTGAAGCTCATATTCAGGGCTCTGTCTCTTTTTAGCATGTTTGCCACATCTGTATTTGTGTGATTGCACAACTGGTCTCAGCCTCGCAAAGTGCTGCTTCTCATATTGGGCCTCATGCATGAAAGGTGCACACTGTATGCAGTCGTGTGTAGGGCACATGTGTATGTTGCTATGTCATCCCAGTGTGCACGCTGCAGGCATGCGGCATGCATGAAGGGTGTGTAGTGTGCATGCAGCAGGAGTGCGGAAAGAGCAGTGGATGCACTGCGGCACACCTACGCAGGGGTGTAGCCACGTAATGCAGCGTGTAGGCAACGGTTATGCAGATACACTAAGAAACGTACAACAGAATGCTGCATAGGTGGCGCTGCGTAACAGCAATGGGAAGGGCATCATCAGGCAGGTGACATGCCTGCGGTAGAGGGCACATTTGGCAGCCACACGTGCCTGGGCCATGGGACCATGCCCATGCTGCTGGCCTTGGGTATGGGGCACATTCGGTGCCACAGGCCAGCAGGGACCAGGCCACATTGGCCACTACCATAGTGGCATCCTTGGGCCGGCAGTGTGCCCGGGCAGATGTGCCGCCGTGTGATCCCACAGCCTGGTGCCCTCCTGCAAATGGGCACCCCCCCTTGTGCCACTTCTCCCCCCACAGTGACATGCCCACCCACCCCCACACCTCTGGACATGCAACCCACCCCCTGAAGACAATGAACACACAGGTGATACAATAGAAATATTTTATTACATTAACAACAGCACAGAGTTACCACTGTACCCCAGTCAGCCCCCTGCCTCCACCCCCAGCACATGGCAATGTAACTGCCCCCCAAATGTCCTTGGACTCATGTGGCTTGTGTCCGTGCAACTCCCGATGGGCCTTGCCTGGGCCAGGGCCTGGTGGGTGTGGAGCCCCCGCTGTCCTCCTCTTCCTCTTGAACCTCCTTCACTGGTTGGTGCCAGCTGGTGAATCAGAGCATCATCCTCCTGACAGGTCCTCTGTAGTGCTGCAAGGAAAAGGAACAGACATCAGGACCCTTGTACAGTCCCCCAGCCCCTCCCCCTCGGGCCCGTATACCTACTGGTGACGGGATGTATAATTTCCATGCCCCATAGGACAAGTCCTCGTAGAAGAGTTCTGACCCTGCCCCCTTCAGGAACATGTACACTGAGTATTTCTCCTGGAACATCATGCATCTTGCCGTCCTGGAGGAGACATAGCACTTGGCCCCATTGGGCAGCACCTGCAGGCAGAGCTCGAGCCTGGTTGCCCTCCCACGCCGGTCCAATGGGGAAGAAGGGACAGACATCAGCTGGCATCGTACCGTGTGTCCATGCCACCACCCACCAACACCTGTGGCCTTGCGGCCTGTGAACAAGATACCAACCTCATCAAACCCCCTGATGTGCCAGAGGTCCCCGTACTCCCAGGCGTCTGTGTAGTCCCCCTCGGAGACATGGAAGAGGTGTTGTGGGAACATGGCCTTCCAATCCAGCATGTGGCTCAGGATAGCTATCAGCATGAGCCACCTACCTGGGCACAGTGAGCTGCATGTGCGGACACGTGTCGGTGTCACATGTGCAGGTGGTGTATGGTGCCACATGGTCACGCCCCTCTTAAGGGCTTACATGATGCACAGTGGCAGTATATAGGAAGCTGCAGTGCACGGTGCACCGACCTACCAGAAGCGCTCACTGTGAAGCTGAATGTGCCCTGGGGTATTAATGCACACCCACCTACTAACTGCGCTAGCAGAAAGGCAACAGAGACATGGCCCACAACCGTGGGAGTTCCACACCTGCATCGACATGGCATGACACGCACTGCATTGAGAGGTTCCGGCTCCCCTAGGAGACAACTGTGTGACTGTGTGCCAGCATTCGCAGCACGGTTGCACCATGGATACACCAGTCACACGCCATGTTCGAGGAAACCAAGGTGCTGTGCACCATGGCGTACTTTTGCCTCAGGATCATTCCGGCGGGTGACAGGTGACACCATGGGTGTGTGTAAGTCCTCTGTGTCCAGGGCAGTCACACAGGTGATGGATGCCCTCCTTGATCATCTGGGGAAGCATATCACCTTCTCCACCACAGTGGCCAAGGTCTGGGTGACCAAGGAAGCATTCTACATCATGCATGGGATGCCAAATGTGTCTGGAGCCATTGACAGGACACACATTGGAAAACTGATGCCTGCGGTGCATGAGGATGCATATCGGAACTGCAAGGGCTTTCACAGCATCAATTGTCAGGTAGTCTGTGATGCATGGGGCATTATTTTATCTATTTATTACAGTATCAGAATTGCAACCCTTTGAGTAAAGGACTCATTTACAAAGGCTCATCATCATACACAGAATAGGACGGGGCAGGAGAAACATAAAGTGAGAGGAAAACAGACAGTAGTACAGCAACAGTAGTATGGCAATAATATTTAAATAAAAATTTGTACAATTAAAATTACAGCTGGGGAGGGCCATGCCAGCAAGAGAAAGGTCCCTTCTTGCAGGAGACAGGCCTATACATGATGGTAGCTAAACAACAAGGAGTGATCATTGAGCATATATTATCACATATGTGTGCACCAGATACCCAGGATAAATGCACGACTCATACATCCTGGACGCCTCTGGCTTGGGGGAGATGCTGCATGCCAGATGGCTGGATGGGTGGCTGCTCGGTGAGTAGAACTACCCTGCATGGGCACACATGCACCCATACAGACACGGCATGGACACATTGTGTTCCTTCCCTGCTGGTGACAGCAGCTATCCAATGTGGACATACCTGATGACACCAATCCTTGCCCAAAGTACCCCTGCAGAGGAGGCAGACAACACAGTGCATAGATGGACCAGGGCCATTGTCAAGAGGACCATAGGCCAGCTGAAGATGCAGTTCGGGTGCCTGGACCACACAGGTGGGAGCATGATGCTGTCCCCTGTCAAGGCCTGCTGGGACTTAGCGGTGTGTGCCATGCTGCACAACATCTCCAAGTGGGGTAACATGACATTGCCACGAGTACCACCCATAGACCCCCAGGATGATGGGGGCACTGGTGATGTGCCTGTCCATGTGCTGGGGTTGGTAGGTGGCCATGTGGCCCAGCAGCTGTTTGTTGATGGCACGTTCCGCCACTAGGGATGAACATACTGCATGGAGCACCAGGGTGCGGCACAGGCATGGGCCACTTCCACCACAGGCCAGCGTGGCTGGACCTCCTGGATGCCTGTGCACATCATGGGGGTGTTGTGGTCACGGCCTGGTGCAGTGCATGTCACAGGGGGTGGAGGTGGGGTGCACAATAATGACACCAGTTCCTGAGTGCACCTGACGTGGGTGGGTGGAGGGCCATGCCCATCAGACAGGGTGTCTGCTGCACATTGTGTTCATGTGTGTGGCACTCATACAGTGCTGGCAGTGGTGTGGTGTTTTTGGGGTTAGGTGAGGTGTGATGTGTGTGGGTGGTGGTGGTGGTTTTTGGTGCACTGTTGCACACAGCTATCTGGTCCCATTGGGATCAGGCTTGGCCAGTAGTCATGCGGACGTCCTGCTCCCTAACCTCCTTCCTGGATCACGTGGCTGTGCCTCTGTCCAGCCCCTGCATCTGCCTGTGGGCGAGTCCATGCTGGTGTCATCCATGGTCACCCCAGCACCCTCATCCTGGTGCCTGTCCCACACTGCAGTGCCGCCTCCATCTCTGCCTCCTGGTGTTGCACGCATGGGCAGTATCTGTAGCCTGTCACCGGTGTATGCTGGCACCATGCAAACATATTTCTGTCTGTAACTATGTGTTTATTTGTCAATATTATTTATGACTATCTAAACTCACACTGTTTAAACAAGTGCAGTCTGCAACTAGTGTTCATTAGTCAATATTGTTTGCGAACATTTAAACTGTAACATGAAACAGGGCCACTCTGTAAACAGGACTCTGTTGCCCTTATGATGCCAATGTCAGAGGTGAACTGTCCTGTTCACCTCTGGCAAATGCCCCATCAATCTAGCAACCACCCTTCAGCATGACTTCCACCAGGTTCATCTCTGGTTTGCCTCACATCAGTTATTCCTGAATGCCAAAAAAGACAGTCTCCATTACCTTCGGCACTAGGCGGAGACTCTCTAGGCTCCACCCCTTACCCTCTTTCCATACCCTTGATGGGACAATCCTTGAGGACACCTCCTCCTTCAGATACCTTGGGGTCTGGTTGGACCAACACCTCTGGCCACAATGATGCCATTCTGAAAAAACTGTGCCCTATTTAGAAACCGTAGTTGCATCCCTCCTACAGCATGGTGTGAAATTGTCCAGAAGATGATCCTCCCCATTCTTTACTACTGTGATGTAGTCTATGGTGCTGCTCCCAAATCCTCCTTAACCAGGTTGGACTCTCCCCTTTAACTCCCTCTGTCGCTTTGCCCTTGATGCCCCACCTCGTACTCATCATTGTGACCTGTACCATGCCTTGTCCTTTCCCCTGCTTGCTAACAGACACCTCACTCACTGTGCCAAACTCACTTCTAAATTATGGCTAGGAGAACTTCCTCCCTAACTCTCATGCTCCCTCTCTTCTCCCCCGCCTCCCTCCCACTCCCTCAGATCAGCAGACACTCGTATTCTGTTGGTTCCCCGTCATACTATCCTTATCGTTCAGTCTTTACCCACAGTTTCCCCAAAATCTGGACCCCCCCCAAATACGGCATTCCTCCTCCCCTCACTCACTAGCCTCTGCCTTACATTACTTTCTCTCTGTTAATTTTTCCTGTTTTAACCCTCCCTAAGTATCCCTTCAAGCTGCTCTCATACTTGCTCAACATTCTCCTGTCAAATCCTCTCTCCCCTAGAGCCTTCTATACAGCACTCCCACTTTCTACTTTCTCCTCCCCCTAGCTTCTACCTCTGCCCTTCTACCTCCATTCCAACTTGTCTGCACTTGTCTTGCCCCCGGCAGGGTTCTCAGCATCCTGGAGGGGTCCAGTACTGGGCTACTGCCTCTTCCCCCCCCATCCCCACTCTGCTCCTTATCCAATTCTTGCCCTCCCTTAATCTGCCCTCTGGCAGGATTGTCAACATCCTGAGAGGTCAGCATTAGGCAAGTTTCTTTCCTTCCCCCCTAACACGCACCACCCATTCCTCCTAAGCTACATCCCCTACCATAACTATTTTCCCATGTTCCCTGCCGCTCTCCCTCTCTTCCTCACTCCCTTACCCCCCCTTTACTTCCTGGTCTTCATCCGTTTCAGCCCCTGGCAGGGTTCTCTACATCCTGGAAGGGCTAGCTTCAGGCCGTTTCCCCACCTTCATGTCCACTTCCCCTGTCCCCACCTTCTACTCTGACTCCTCACTTCTCAGCACTTAAATAGGTACTAGTTCAGTCGTACCTCAACAATTGCACCTCCTGCCCTGTCTGGGCAGAGCACAGTACTGTATGTATAATTCTCAGTCATGTTAAATATTAATTCTGTAGACACTCTATGAATGTAAATATATGTATCATTCAAATGCTAATGTATGTGTTTACCCAGTTATGATAAATGCTAATTGTATGTCTAATTGTCACATCTTACTGTCCCCCCACCCCCCAGGTCACACCGGGCAATGAGCAACTTGTTGTTCAGTGTGCCTTCCTGGTGAAACATTTCAATAAATAAATATGCCTGTATGAAACTAAAATCTTTTACTACTAAATAGCAGTTCTGTATATGTGAAACAAAAGCCCAGGGAATTGCCACCCACCAGTTAAAAAAAAAACTCTAAATCCACATTTAGATAGAATAAATAGAACCATTTTATATTTAAGCATATTAGAACCATGTAAAACAACTCTCCATGTATTGTACCTGAAACCAGGGCAAAAACAAAACGGGAGCACTTTATTACAGTGAGACATGAAACTAGTGTCTACATGCATGCCATTCTGCATCATACTCAAAACTCAGTTTCACCTCTCATGCTCACCTCTGTTGCGTATTTTTGAAATGGCCTTTCAGAACCAGGACCAATAAGTCAGAGAGGGAGTGATCGGACTGAGAGAAATGTTGTCCAACAGGCTTTTCAGTTTTCTTCATTCTAATATCATGTCTGTGTGAGTTCATACTGGTTCGAAGAGGTTGTCCAGTCTCCCCCACATGACCTGGCTGTTTGTGGACATTTCTTGCATTGAATGTAATAAACAACATTCCGAGATGCACAGGTATATTTCCCCTGCATGTTGAATTGTCTGTTTTGGGGGATGTTTACAAAATGTGAAGTGGAAATATGCCCACATGTCTTACATCCAGAACGACTGTGGGGTCTCATGCCATCTAGTGTAAAAATGCTGGTTAGTATTTACAAAAACAAAATATGGGTGGATGTATGTAACTCAGAATTTTATACATATCCTTGGTGTGGGATATTTTTAAAAAACCCTCGAGCTTCACTCTCAGGGTTTAACATACCACACCTTGGGTGTGTATAAAATAGAGAACAATACGTGTGTGTGTGTGTGTTATTTGAGGTGCTACATACTCTTGGGGTTTATAAAACGATCCCACACTGAGGGTGTTTGTAAAATTCAGGCACACACACACACACACACACACACACGTCTTTTTCCCCCCTTTTTTATAGTTACTGATGAGCATTTTTAATAAATGTGGGGGTTCCCCCACCACCACCACTCACTCCATCTGGACACTCGCCTTCTCTCCTCTCCCCTCCTTCCTGTGGTATAAAATGGTTGCTAAGATGTATTATAAAAAGGCATATTGAAAAAATGTGAACCACAACTCACCAGTGCCAGCACCTTGACACATGAAGCTGTTGCTGGTAATCCTATGCTCCTCCATGCTAAATAAAACCTGCCACCATACTTTTCTTAAAAAGCCAACTCACTCCACCAACAAGTGGTGACATTGTGAACTTGATTGACAGGGAGTGATTAGCAACCATTATCTGAGCATTAAAAATGCTCACCAATAATTATATAAGGAATACTACACAGTTGGGTTGGTGGCAGTATTGTAATAACTGAACAACCTTGGTGGTGCCAAGGATTTTTAACCACTCATAATGTAAGATTATTACAGCACTGACACACGTCCAGAGTGGATTATTACACTTATAACATATGTAACATGGTCAAAAGTGTTACATAAAATTTTTTGTGTAACTAAAATCCTATGGTCCTATTGCAGGAAAAGGGTTTCTATTGTTTTCTATTTGTTCCTCACAGTTCTTCACTAACAAAAAACACTTGCTTCTTGAAAAAGGCAGTGAGGGTGTAACTGTAACCTATTAAGGGGAAGGTTAAGAACAGATATGACGGGAGTGGTGCAATGCAGTGGCTGTGGGGCGGCAGTCTTCAGGGAGACGTTCTGAAGGCAGCAATGCTGCCCCATCTGCAGGCACCTCTCTGGGCTGAAGGAGGAGGCTGCTCATCTCCGGGTCAGGTTGGCTAGGGTTTGGTTGGCCTCCTCCTCCACCCAGAGACCACCAAGTCCACACCCAGTGCCTCAGAGGATGCCAGAAATGAGGGGCGGTTGGACAAAGGTGGGCTCAGGGAGAATGAGGAAGGCAGGGGAGCAGGGGTCAACCTTAACATTCATTTACTAATCTCGGTACTAGTGCAGATTGCTGCGGGCTAGTGTTACTTGCCTGGCTGGGCTAGTGCAATTCCTCCTGTGGAAAGCTGCAATCCCATTCTCAACCCAGGTATCAAATAAAGAAACAAATACATAAATATAACTGTTATGTAATTTAAAGCCAGGTCCTTTTCATGGAGGTTTAACTATGTGCTGCCTTAGCATTAGTGAAATGAAACAAAAAAAATGTCTGTGTGTAGTGCATTTACAAACTGTTTCATTTTATACTATCTACTGCTTTTAGTTTTTGCTGGTAAAGATCCTTTCTCCTTTTCCTTTCCTTGTTTAGCTCAGTACTCATGGCAGATAGATTTGTGACTGTGTCCAGGAGCAGCACAGTTCTAGGGTTGCCACCTGTCCAGTTGTAGACCGGATTATCCGGTTTTTAGGGCCTTTATCTGGTCATCCTGTTTTGATTAAAAGTAGTCCATTTTTTGGTACATTCTGAGTGCTCAGATAGTATTAAAACTGATTGTATCAAATCATTCACTGTTGCATGCATGTCCAGGTTACAAAAAAAGTTCTGAAGTCACTAGTCATAAGCCTTTGTTTGTATAACCTGTCTGTCTAGGAGGTTTAAAGTATGGCCATTAAGACCATTAGTAGTAAATTAACCTAATCTTTTTGGCCCTGTCCACACTACGCCTCTGTAACGTTACAGAGTGCCCAAACCGTTACCGCAACGGTTTGCGTTTACACCTGTAATGTTACAGAAGGCGTTTAATAGTGTTGTTGAAACCACATATGGTTCAACAATGGTTATGAAACCGGTCCCCTTATTAGCGTTACGAAGCGGTGGTGTGGATGGAGCCTTACGGTCCCCTGCAGGGGCCGAGCGCAGCCTGAGCTGCATTGTGGGATCGTGTGCGCCGTGATACGCCCGCCTCCTCGGTGTGGACGCGGTGCCGAATCCCATAATGGACACCGCCATGGTGTGGACACACTGCACGCTCTCCGGCCATAATGGATTGCATACGTTACCGGGCCGGAGTGGTGTAGTCTGGACAGGACTTCAACTCTGAATTTTAAGTATGGTCATTTACTGCCATGACAGGAAACAGTTTTATATCTTTATATGCTGTAATGGGTTCCTTTTTGTTTTTCCTATATTCTCATGTTTTAGACCCACTTTTTCACATTATTTTTCATAATTTTATTGCCTTTGTCACTGTGTTGATTATTTCTTCCCTAAGTCCACAGCATCTGTTGCTCTAATTTTTTATACTACCAACCTCAACATTCCATGATATTAGCTACACCTTTATAGGCCACTGGAATAAATAACATAGAACAGTGTGTCTGAAATTGTGGAATGTGATGTCTTAGACATTTGAAAAGAAACAGCAGTAGCTGATGAGGTAAAGGGAACACAATGTCGTTTTGAGGATACCACAAGTACTGATAGTCCAATTATCAAAAAGATGGTCAAAGCATATCAGAATACATGGCTGTCATGGAAAGGAAAACTGAACAGTGTTTAACAGAGAGAGCAACAGGTTGTGAATGGGCTTTGTACATCCAGCAGATCTGGGTTTAAATTCCCACAGCCTCTACTTGCATACTGTGTGACCCTAAGCAACTCAATTAACCTCCCTGTGTTCCTGGGCCACCCCTGAAGTTGGGTCTTGTGCCCAATGGGAGTTACCTGGTTGCTAAAGAATAAAAATAAATAAATAACAGTATGGGTTGATGCTGTTGAAGTTATCCTTACTTTTTTTTTGGTGAATATTTTTTATTTAATTTTTTTTTAGTCTTTGGTAAGGCCCACTAGGCATAAGTACCTGTTTTCAGGGGCGACCTGGGAGCACTGGGTGGTTAAGTGACTTGCTCAGAGTCACACAGTATGCAAGCGGAGGTTGTGAGAATCAAACTCAGGTCTGATTTGCTGGATGTACCAAGCTTGTTCACACCTCGTTCTTCTAACCTCTAGGCTATACTGCCAGAATATGTTCTAGTGGAACTTGGACAATCACGCATTTCTGGGATCTGTGGCCAGGGTGAAAAAAGGGAAGAAAAAGACACACACACACTTTTCACGACACACCTTTATTAACCACAAATCTGAAAATGTGGAAATATATTGAAGAAGTCAGTAACGCAGCTGACATTAATAGAAAGCATACTGACGAAGACAAACCAATAAATGATCACGAGTACGAAAAGACAAAGTGAAGCCGTCGGTTCCAGCAACGCTGACTAGAAAAATATGACTGGTTGGGGTATGATGATGCAAAAGATCTGATGTTTTGCCATTTGTCTGTCAAATATGAAATACAGTTGTGTAAGGCAGGCAATAACAATAATTTTCATTTCGGTACAGATAACTGCTGGCTTGACTCTGTCTCGTCCCATAATATCAGTGAAGTTCGTGCTATGGCAAAGGAAAAGGAGGATGCCAGCACTGCTACTCCAGGGACAAGTAATACAGAGGGAATGCTGAAGAACATGAATGAAGCAACGCTTAATCGTCTGGATAAACTGTTTTGCACATGCCATGCAATTGCTAAGAAAGGACGTCCTTTCACAGACTTTGTGTGGATGTGCAGCCTTGATGATATGAAAGGGCTAGATGTCAGTTCAGCAACTTTATCCACTATGTACCGGAGGTTGAACGCATAGCACTATGAGAAAAAAATAATGAGAACAAAGTTAATTTCAGTCATCAGTCTTCATTCACCCCAATGCTGCACTTTTCACCCTCTCCCCACCCTACCTACATTCCTTCTACCCCCCTTCCCTCTCCCTATGACTCTGGCACTTCTTATCTCTTGTCTGTTTTCTCTGACAAATGCCGCTGGCTGCCTTGCTTACAATGCTACCTTTGAATTGTATTAATCTGTAATCTGTTTGCAATGTCCACTTTGCTGTAATATCTGTCTTGATGTTCCCCATAATTTGTATTTCTCTGACATGGAACCTTTGTAAAAGAGCCTTAGCTCAAAGGTATTTGTAATCCTAGACTTAATAAAATAAAAAAATAAATAAAATCAGTGACAGAAACACTGACTCTTCAGTCACAGAAGCTGACATAGTGTATGTGAAGTTTGCAGTTAAAGGCACAGTGCAAAATCAGTTGGTAGATGTCCAGACTATTGGTAGGACAAATACAATTTTATTTGCCTTTCATTTAACAAATCATTGTTAACCAAACTGACTGCGGGCTACTGAAAACTTCTGTGGGCTATTGCAATCTCTGGTTCACTAGCCCGGCTGGCTAGTGCAAAAAAAAGTTAAGGTTGACCCCTGCAGGGGAACACCCAATTTGAGGTTCCACTCCACAACTCCTATGCCATTCTGGCAGGGCAGGACTGTCTTGAGAGGACACCTGAAGTGGGGGGGACAAGGTGGATGAAGGGATCCTCTGCAGCAGAGACCCCGGGGGGGGTTGGAAAGGGACCCCAGAGGAGGGAGAAGCAACTTCTAGTGGGGGACTCTATTAGTAGGGTGGAACACCTGGGGGCAGGAGAGAGGGAGGTCAGGTGCCTACCCAGCGCCATGGCTTGGAAGGATAGGAAGCAAACACAAAGGATCACTGGGGCAGCAGGATGGGAGGGTGAGCTAGATGTCATTGTCCACCTGGGGACAAATGACTTGGCTGGGAATGAGGTGAGGGCAGTCAGAGTGGGTTCACAGAGTTGGGGAGGGGTCTTAGACAGGTGGCATGCACGGTAACTTTCTTGGAAGTGCTACTGGTCTACGGCAGGGAAGAGGCCAAGGTACTCCACACCAGGGGATTAAACGAGTGGCTGAAAAGCTGGTGCAGAGCTGAGGGATTTGGCTTCATTGGGGACTGGGTGATCACCTGGAGGGATGCAGGCTTGTACAGGGAGGATGGCCTGCATCCATCTTGGGGGAGAACCAGGATCCTTACTGAGAGGTTTAAATGTTTAGTTGGCAAGTATTTAAACTAGCCAAGGGTGGTGGCAAAAGTAAGCAGGGAAAAACCAACTGCCCACCCCCACAGGTTAAGACAGACAAACAGAAGGATACTATCGCTGAGGAATCAACAAAAGAAACTGCAAAGGGGATCAAACAATGGGAAACATAGAGAGGAAGGCAGAAGGATAAGGGGGGAGCTGGGACAGGTGAAGGCATAAAAACATGGGAAGCCGTGTGTACAAATGCCCGCAGCCTGGGAAACAAGATCCCAGACTTAGTGGCCTTGATGGCAGAGGAAGACCTGGACATTGCCACGGTAACTGAAACATGGTACATGGGTAACCATGACTGGGAAGTTATCATACCAGGATACACAATATTCAGGAGAGACAGGGTGGGCAAAAAAGGAAGGAGGATTGGCTATCTACATAAGGGAAGGGATCAAAGCTACTAAGTTAAGAGGAAGACAGGAAGGGGAGGAGGCACTATGGGTCACCTTAGAGATGAGAAATAGCATCACCCTCTGCACTGGGGTTGTCTACAGACCTCCAATGCAGGGAGAGCAAATAGACAGGGCATTAGCGGAAACCATCCACAAAATTGCTGAGAAAGGGGAAGTGTTGCTGGTGGGGGACCAAAACATGCTGGATGTAAACTGGATCACTTATGCAGCAGCCACTACCAGGAGCAGATATATCTTGGATGCCCTGCAAGGAGTATGCCTTAGACAGCTAGTGGAGGAGCCCACACAGGAAGGAGCAATACTAGATCTGGGTCTCACAAATGGTGACAGAATAAAGATCTATCAGTAGGCAGCCATCTAGCGTCCAGCGATCACCATACAGTAGTCGAGTTAAGCCACACAAAAGTAAGGGTCCTGGATTTCAAGAGGGCTAACTTTGCAAAAATGGAGGAACACCTCAAGAAAATCCTGGCAAAGGTGGAGGGGGAAGGGAGTAGAGGAACAGTGGGAGAAACTTAAGGGAGCCATAGCAGAGACAACAAGCCTCTGTGTAAAGCAACTAATAAAGCAAAAAGGAAAAACATGATGGTTTTGAAAAGAAGTGGCAGGGAATGTTACAGAAAAAAAAAAACAGGCATTCAGAATGTAGAAGGAAAAACAGAGGAAGGGAGACAGGGAACTGTACCAGGCAAAACAGGAGGCGGAGAAAGCAGTCAGGTGCGCAAAGGTGCAAACTTAAGAAAGAATAGTACAATTAGTAAAAGAAGGTGACAAAACCTCCTTCAGGTATATTAGGGAAAGGAAAAAGACCAATGGAGGGATTGTGAGGCTAAATAAAGGATGTGTGTGTGTGCAGAGGGGGACCTGGAAAAAGCAAACATTCTAAATGAATAGTTCTGCTCAGTATTTAAAAAAGAAGGGGAGGGGGAAGGACCAAATTAGGTGGCAGAAACACATATGGGGGGAGGAGGACGGTGGAAATCTGAAAGACAGACTTCCGCCACAGGGTGACAGAGGCCCAAGATGGCGACTGGTGCGTAGCCACACTAAAGAGCAACTTTTCAGACCTCATCCCAAATGCTGTCTGAATATGATAGAGGCATCTTTTAAAACTGGCTTTATTTCTTGTAAAACAAAAAAGTACCTGGCAGCGGAACAACAGAAGAGAAAGAAAGACTCCTCTACTTCGGATATATAAACGCCCATTAGGAAAGGCCCGCTGGATCGCTACCTTACCATTTCACCTAGTTTCAGGGAGAAGCTGACGCCATTAGGTGTCCGGAGTCCGTCCATAGTTCCAGAGGTCTCTGCAAGCAACTTCCTTGACAAAATTCAGGATCTTGTTTCCTCTGTTACTGAACTAGTTTTTTGAGGGGAAAAAGGTGATCTCTCCTTCGATGGATTCACAAGAAGTTCCTGATTCTCTGCAGCAACAGCAGCAGAAGTTGCTCAACAATGATCCACGTTCAGCATTGGTTGGAATGCAAGGGAAAAAAGTTCAAAAGTCTGTTTAGGAGCATAATAATTTGAGAGGGGGAGCGACCTCAGATAAAGGTACTTTTCAAACTTCTTCTCAGGCTACTTCTCATTTTGGTTTGAGATTGCTCCCCCCACCCCCGATTCCTCTATTGCCAACTTTACCTGCTAAGGTGGATTTTAAGTCACTTAAAGAAGCGCCGACTTCTTTTTCAGATCTCTTTACTTTTTTGTCTTCTTTTGATAACAAATTGGACCTATTGATCAATAGGTCAGACAAGCTTTACCATAATATGAGAAATCTAACGTCTGAAATGGAGAGAGTGTGTGAAACTCAAACCTTGCTTTAAACTCAGGTAGTTGAGATATAACAAAAAATGCTCACTAATGAAGCATTAGCAACTACAAATTTGAAAGCAATTCTGGAGCTCCAGAGAAAACATGAGGCTATGAAGAACACTATTCGTTACAAAACTCTGAGGTTGGTAGGAGTTCCTACCTCTTATGAGAAGGGGTATGAATTGTTGAGAGACTTGTTAAAAGACTTGTTTATTTCTGTTCTTAAACTTCTTGACACCAACCTTCCTTTTGTAACGAGGGCATTTTGGGTCCCAATTAGAAAGCCCTACTCCACCATGTATATGAAAGCTTCAAGTCAAGATGTGAATTTTAACCTACTTTCACCAGATTCTGCTGCTCTGTTAAGTCAGGCTCAGAGTGCAGCAAATGTTTTCAAAGATACATTGGGTCCTAAAAGTACAATTATTTTCACTTTGGCTTTTGACACAGATCGTGACTTGATACTAAATACCGCTAGAAAAATTGGTGCCTTACATTTTAAAGAAGTTACCTGTCATATTTTTTCCGACACTGCTCCAGAAACACATCAACGCCGTAAACAGTTTCTGAAATATAAAGATGACCTTGTAGATATAGGAGCAAACCTTCAAACTCTTTATCCTGCAAAATGTTGGCTATCATGTGGTGAAGATAGATGGCTGTTTTTTGAACCTGAGCAATTTAAGGATTATATTATAATGAAAAGAACCAACAAGATTTGGAAGAAGAGATGCCTTCCTTAGAAGAAGGAAATAACTGATCTATAACTCAGCTTCATGTTATTAAATAAATATAAAACAATATATATCTAAAACTTTTATTAGTATAGTAATACTAATATAAATATTTTCTTTCATCTCCTGTGACTTCAGTTATAGAGAATATTAATTCTTAAATGGTATATATTCTGTAAGCTTATGACACATACCCGCCTGGTCTTGGGTTTTCTTAATTCCATATTATACTATTTGGTTCCTATTGAATTGTAATCATACTATAATAAGATTGTTTATTATTATAGGGACTTAAAATTTTTTATTTGATTCCCCCCTTCCCTTCCCTGTTTTGGGATCCTTTGTAGTGGACTTTACCTTTTGTTTTCCACACCCTGCATCTACTTCAATATCATACTGTATAAGTAATGGACTTCGAATCTAAATTCTAAGGATGTTCTATAATATTTCTGATAACGGAATGCAATCTTTTTGTTAGATGTAAGATGTGGATGTTTAATATATACATATAAATAATAGTAAAAAAAAACATGGGGGGAGGTGGACACCAGTCCATTCATGGAGGAGAAAGTCCTAAAGGAAGTCTTGAAACTAAAAGTGGACAAGGCAGTGGGGCTGGATGGGATGCATCCCAGAATACTGAAAGAACTCAGGGAGGTACTAGGGGCACCGACAGCCCTATTTAAAAAAATCACTAGAGAAGGGAGTGATACCAAAGGACTGGAGGAAGGCAAATGTGGTACCACTACACAAATGTGGGAGCAAGATGGGAGTTGTGAATTACAGGCTGGTCAGTTTGACCTCAGTCGTGGAGAAAATAATGGAATCCATGCTAAAAGAAAGGACTGTGGCATACCTTGAGGCCAACAGAGCACAAGACCTGAGGCAACATGGATTCACAACAGGTAGATCTTGTCAAACAAATCTGATTGATTTCTTTTACTGGGTAACCAGTGTGGTGGATCAGGAAGGGGTGGTGGACATGGCTTACCTAGATTTTAGCAAAGCATTTGACACTGTCCCACACAGGAGGCTAGTAAACAAGTTGGGCAGTCTGGGGAGTGGGTCCCAAAGTGGTAAACTGGGTCAGAAACTGGCTGAGCAACAGGACACAGAGGGTGGTAGTTAATGGATTTCAATCCTGGGAGAGGGGGGTGACCAGTGGGGTGCCACAGGGCTCAGTGTTTGGGCCAGTCCTCTTTAATGCCTTTATTACTGACATTGTGAAGGGGCTGGAAGGGAAGGTATGCCCCTTTGCGGATGACACCAAGATCTGCAATAGGGTGGATGCTCCAGATGGGGAGGAAAGAATGAGAAGAGACCTAGGCAAGTTGGAGGAGTGGTCAAGAGAGTGGCAACTCAAATTCAATACGAAAAAGTGCAAAGTCATGCATTTGGGGCACAGGAATCCTGCAGAGAATACATGATGGGGGGGGGGGGAGATACTAACAACAACAAAACTGGACAGGGACCTGCGGGTAATCATAACAGACGACCTGAAAGTAGCCAAGCAATGTGAAAAGGCGGTGGGAGGGCCGGAGGGATGCTGGGGTGCATCGGGAGAGGCATCACCAGTAGAAAACAGGAGGTAGTGATGCCACTGTACAGACAACTGGTCAGGCCTCATCTGGAATACTGTATTCAGTTCTGGAAAACACATCTCTAGAAGGACACTGACAGAATGGAGGCAATTAAATAGACATCAATATGTATACCCTGGAGGAAAACAGGGAGACCAGGGATATGACAGAGATATTCAAGTACCTCCAGGGCACAAACAAGGTTCAGGAGGGCAACATCTTTCAAAAAAAAGAGATGTGCAAGAACAAGGGGTCACAATATGAGGCTGGGGGGGAGACTTGGGTAATGTGAGGAAATATTTTTTCACAGAAGGGTGGTGGGTGCATGGAACAGCCTCCCTGCAGAGGTTGTAGAGGCTAAAACGATAGGCGAATTTAAGAATGCATGGGACAGACAGAAGGCAATCCTAGTGGTAAGAAAGAGAGGGTAAGCTGCAGATTATATAGAATCTGGAGTTTAAGTAGGTAGGGAAATAAGCAGACTAGGTGGCCCAGAAGGTCCTTATCTGCCGTCAGGTTCTATGTTTCTATAACCCATGCATTATTCTCTGTATAAAAATGGGTAGGATCTGATATCAACCAGAACGCAGATTCTATATTCTCTGTATCAACCAGGTATGCCATCTCACCAGGTTGATATGGGGAAAGTCTCCATATCAGCCTGTTCTGATGTCACACCAGGTTGACACAGAGAAAGTCACATCTGCTCAATCATCCATGCAGGAAGCTATTACGTTGTCACACTAACTGTGATAGTGTTGATCAGCTTATTTGCACTCTCTCTCAAATTTTTTTTTTTGCATTATTTATTTACACCCTGCGTCCGACCGGCCTCTCCTTCAGGCCTTCTGCCAAGGAACTCCCCTGTTCTCCACTCTGAATCCACCCCAGCTACCACAGACAGCGAGCAGGAATGTACAGTGCTTACTACATGCACTCCGCTGGTCGCTGTCCTTGGTGCTGCCACAGGACAAGGGCAGCAGGATACCAGCAGTTGGCTGAGCTGCTCCCGTAGCATGGAGGGCTGGGGCATGGAGCAGCTCAGCAGGAAGGCAGTGGAGACGAGGTTCTAATCCTGGTCTCCTAACATTTTTCCTGAATTGGGACTTGGTATATTTTACAAGGGGCCGTGGAAACAGTATTCATAGCCTAAATTCTTTGCCCCATGATCTGCCCCGGTGAGATCTTTAGAATCAGCGGGGGTGCAGAAGGCAAACCCTCCTCAAAAATAAAACTGATGGCATTTTTGCTGCGCTGTTCATGCCAATGGCATTGTGGTCGGCTACATCTCGACCCAGTGCTGGATGGGCAGGAGACTGAGTTCAATAAGGCTGATTTTTCCCCATAGTGGGAAGGGAAGGTGGGCCCACCTCTCAGTGTCTGTAGCTGCTTAACTAGTGGTTCTGCGATTTGCGTGACCACGTCCTAAGGGTTTCTTGTCCCAAGATGCCCAAGTACTTGAAACTATCGCCATTTCAGCCCAAGTGCTGATATGTTGTGCTTATGTACACCCCGGTTTAGAGTTGTGACTTCATTTTTGTCCAAATTCACTGTGTAATTAGACAAGAGTTCCAAATTCTGATATTACCTGAAGGGCCTGAGGCAAGGATGTCATGGGGTGGGTGCTGTGAAGTAAAATATCAGCAGCATACACTGATACTTTATATTCTGTCCTTTCAATTGCAATACCAGTCATGTCTGGTGTCTAAGTTTAAGAGGTTCTAGGTAAAGATTAAACAATAAGGGGATAGTGGACACCCCTGCCTCATTCCCTCCTACAATCTAAATGAGGCTCAACACACTTTGTTGCAAAGTATATGAGCAGTGGGGTTGGTATATGGGACCTTAACCCACTGATGTAGTCAGCTGGGATGCCAGATTTAACCATAGCTGTAAAACCGTAGTCCTATGAAACACTATTGAAGGTTTTCTCTGTATCCAGGGAGACCAGAACCATGGGGGTGTGCGATTCCCTGGGTGCAGAAATTAAGTGAGAAAGTTTATGAAGGTAGTCAGAAGAGACCCTCTCTGACATGAATCCTGTCCATCTGCCTGCAATGAGGGTACCCAAACTATATTAAGGTGGGTGGCCAACACCTTTAAAAAAAAACTTGATATCTAAGTTCAACAGGGAGATTGGCCTGTAGTTGCCTAATAGGGTATTGTCCCTTTCAGGTTTTGGGAATTAAAGTAACCAGTGCACACATGGGGTAATGCACCTATATACCCTTACTGTATATATGTTCAAACATATCTAGAAGTAGGGGACTTACTTTGTCAGTACAACATTTATAAAAATTCAGGGAAAACTCATCTGGACTAGGCACCTTACGGGTGTGAACTCTTTTATTGCCTGGTGGATCTCCTCCAGTGTTAGTCTTGATGCCAGAATGGTTTGCTGTTCTTCACTTAGTTTAGGAATGGGGAGGGATTCTAGGTATGAGTTAATCTCTGTGTTGGGGGGCATTATCTACCTCCCCATACAATGCTGGGTAGAAGGCCTTGCATTCTGTCCACTCTCTCATGTGGTTTGGTAAGCAAGTTAGGGTTTCCCTGGATTTGAAGGCCCTACATCAATCTGAAGGCTTCTAGATGTCTTATATGGAGGGCCTATAGTTTTTCCCAGCCTTTTCTCCCTGGTCAAAATCCTTAACTTCATAGACTCATAGAAATCAGGTGGCAGAAAAGGACCCCATTGGCCCATCGAGTCTGCCCCCTCACCCCCATTTGTCTCCTTCAACCCAAGATCTCCCACTCTGCCCACTGGTCAACCCCTCGTATCTGCCCCATGTCCTCTTGAATCCTTCCATTGTTTCAACTTCCATCACCTCTTCCCGCAGACTGTTCCAGGACTCCACCACCCTCTCAGGGAAGAAACGCCTCCTCACATTGCCCCTAAACCTTCCTCATTCTAACCTTAGACTGTGACCTCTCGTTTTAGTGCCTACCTTTCTTGTAAATAAGCTCCCCACTACCTTATTAATCCTCTTCACATATTTAAACGTTTCAATCATGTCCCCCCTTTCCCTTCTAGCCTCCAGCAGGTACAGATTCAACTCCCTCCACCTCTCCTCCTAGGGCTTCCCCTGCATGCTGTGCACCATCTTGGTCACCCTTCTCTGAACCCTTTCCATCAAATCTACATCCTTGCGTAGCCTTGCATAGGCGAGATCTCCAGAGCTGGACTTCAAATTCCAGGTGAGGCCTCACCATGGATCTATAAAGAGGCATCAGCATCGCCCTCCTTCTGCTTGTTATCCCCTTTGGCTCTGTATATTGCTAACTCTGCAGCATCCCTATTGACGTTTTCATAGGCCACTTGGAGTTTATTCAGTTCCCCCCAGGTGGTCTCAGGTGTGGTACAGTACAGTGTTTTTTCCACTTGTCTGATTTGGCTAAGTAACTCTTTAGATTTCAGTGGCCATATATTTAAAACCTTGCCTGTGGGTAAAGTAATTGCGCCCTGTTTGCCCGGGGTTTACACCCATGTGCAGCATTCACAGGGGCTTTTGTATGTGCTAACAGGGTTAGTGCATGCAAAAAAAATACATAAATATTGCAGTGGGCAAAGGGAGGGGTGGGGACAAGAACACCAGCACAGTGTGACAGCCGATCGAAACCCTGACTTACTCCAAGCAACCCTAGTGGCCAACGGAACCACTGCAGCCAACAATCCCTAGTACCTAGTGGTCCTCTAACACAGCAGTTGCCGTCCCGCTAACTGTAGAAACATTCCCTGGTGGCTAGTGGCCCCCCCACCCAGCAATCACTGGCTCAGTAACTGTAGAAACTGTCTCTGGTGGCTAGCGGCCCCCCCATCCACCAATCACTGGCCAGGTAACTGTAGAAACTGTCCCTGGTGGCTACTGGTCCCCCCTGCTCACCAATTGCCATCTCCATGAAAGGCAATCACTTTCCCTGGTGCTAGTGGCCCCCCCACCATCTGAGCGCTGGCCCAAGTATAAAATAACAACTTCCTGGTGTCTAGTGGCACCCCCACCAATCTCCATAAACTATCATTGTGTCCCTGGTGTCTATGCACCCCCCCCCCGAAATGCAGGCATCGACCACCCACCCTGCAAACCCCCTTACCTGAAGTGTCGATGGCCCTGGAGCTTATATGATGACCAGCACAGCCCTCGTCTCACCTCCTTGGCTGACTGCTGTATGGACAGACATGGAGTGTGCATCCTAGGTACTGTACAGGGTGTGCATTCTATGTACTGTATAGGAGCATGTGACCTGTGTTCTGTACAGAATATGCACATCTTGTACAGTATGGTGGGATGTGCACCTTGTACAGAACAGAGGACGCACGCTCCCTGTCTGTCCAAATGGTGACCAGCCACAGAGGACTGTGCTTGGTGACCGCTATCAGGCTCCTCTTGTGCAAATACTGAGTAAGGGGGTTGACAGTATGGGTGGGTGGTTGGTGCCCATGGTGGGGGGGCCACTAGATGCCAGGGGTACAGTGATAGTGTATAGGGATGGGGATCAGTGGGTGAGGGGTTCCACCAAATGCCAGGGAATTATTTTATACTGGGGCCAGTGCTCAGGGTGTGGTGTGGACCACTAGACACAGGGACAGTGTGTGCCTTTCACTGGGATGGCGATCAGTGGGTGGGGGGACTGCTAGCCACCAGGGGCAGTTTCTACAGTTACTGGGCCAGTGATCAGTGGGTGGGTGGGGACTGCTAGCCACCAGGGACTGTTTCTACAATTACCAGGCCAGTTATCGGTGGGTGGGTGGGTGGGACTGCTAGCTCACAGGGACAGTTTCTACAGTTACTGGGCCAGTGATCAGTGGACAGGGGACCACTAGCCACCAAGGACAATTTCGGCAGTTACAGTGCCAGCAATTGGTGGGCGGGGGAGAGACCACTAGCCAGCAGAGACAGTTTCTACAGTTACAGGGTCAGCGATCAGTAGGCGGGGAAGGGGTCCACTAGCCACCAGGGACAGTTTCTACATTTACCTGGCTGATGATTGGAGGGTGGGGGGAACCACTAGGCACCAGGCATTGTCTTTACACATTCAGGGATGGTGATCAGAGGGTGAGAGGACCACTAGCCACCAGCATGGAACTACCTTTACACATTCAGGGACGGTGATCGGAGGTTGGAGAGGGACCACTTGACAACAAGGAATACTTGCTGTCTATGGGTGTGGGTAATCGGGATGGGGCAGAGCCGGTTGTGGGGGCGTAAACCTACTGCTGCTTCCTATGCAAATGTGCCTTGCATGCCCAATGGGCTCACTAGCATGGGGTTGTCTGAATATTGCATCGGGAGCTACCAGCGCTATCGGGTCTGGTGGCATTATTTTTGCACTGGTGGGATCCATGTCAGGGCAGCATGATTCAGCTTAGCGCTGCACTGATGTGTCCATTTATTCTGTTGGACAGCACCAGTGCACTATCTGACTAAATATAGCATCCTCAGCGTCGTGGGCAGTGGGCAAGTGCAGTGTAAAACTTTGCGCTCCACTTTGCCCATTTTTGAATATCGGGCCCTCTCAATCTCTAATTTTTTTTTCCCTTTTAGAGGTCAACCTGATCAGTGCCCCCCAAATACTACATTTGAATGCCATTCAGAAGGTGTCTAACAACAAGGGTGTGCTACCTTTGTGTATTACCCAAATGGAAGGTGAGCAACAGGTATAGTTCTGGGCTCAACAGATACAATTCATTCAGCAGGCCCCCTGTTGTTAGAGTGTATCATGACTATATGTGTTACGATTTGTTTAAAATATCCAGAATAAGAAATGTCACAGCTCTGTTTGTATAAACAAAAGGTGTATTCCCTTTAAAGTAATACATCAGTTCTTGACCCAAGGGTAAATATGTATTGTGTATTGATGCAAGAAAATCAAATTAAATACATTCAATTAAGCAAACAAAAAAAAAAAAAACTTAAAGCAAACGTCAGGATGACTGTAGCACTTTTTTTTTATATTTTAAAGAATATTATGTCTACTAAGAACAGTATACCCTGAATGTTTCTATCAAGAAAGTTCAATGTTTTAATAATTTGTGTTCAGAAATAGCTCTAACATTATGAGGAATGGCATCAGTAAGCCTTCTCGGAGCAAGGGTACATTTGAGTGTAAGAATCACAGCACTATGTGAATTTATAGCAGTTGAGGGGTATGCCCATATGTTTAAGCAATATACCATGACAGGGAGTGGGTATATTGGTGGATTTACCACTCCTGGTGTGGGTCGGTCACGAGGTGCAGCCGAGTGACTTAACCACACCAGAAGTGGTAAATCCACACATATACCCACTCCCTGTCATGGTATATTGCTATTATACAATGTTCAACTTTTTTTTTTTTTATAGTGATATACAACTTTTACAGTGGGTATACTGGAGGATTTATCACGGTCATGTGATGTGCATGGCCGGTTTTAGGCACCAGCAACCCCTGCAATCACTGGTGGCCCCCTGCTTATGGGGGGCCCCAACTAAAACAGTTTACCTTAATCATTTTAAATCTTTTTTTATTATCTTCTTAAAACAGCAATAAAGGACTGTGCAGATTTTGATGTGGGATCATGATTTCATGACAAGCCTTACTAAGCTATGACCCAGGCAATAAGAGGCAGATAGGTAACAATGGATGTGAGAGAAAGAACAGTATACACTGACACTGCGGTCTCCCTTTAAATTTTTTTAAGATGCCACTAGTACTGAAAATACAATAAAATGATGTGTGTATTGGTTACAGTTAAACATATGGGGTGATGGGTAAGTAGGGGGCCCCATGACTTCATTAATCTGCTGGGGGCCCCCAAAACCCTAAAGCCGGCCCTGGTGATGTGTTTTGACCAAGATATTACAGGATTTTCATACCCCATTGCATAATTATGCTTTTTCTATCAACTATGTTTAGAAATTGCTCTAACATAAGGAGGAACATCAGTAAATCTTTGTTTAGCAAGGATAACGTAAGTGTAATTTTGACAAAATCCATAGCGTTATGAGAAGTGCAGCAGCATAGCAAGCAGATATAGGTTATGAAACCCACGCTTCCCATAACTAAGCAATAGATTACATCAGGCAACCTCAATAATTATATTTCTACAGTTAAACGAAATCTTGCCAATCCTTGCACGACAGCCGGTATGATGTTCCTGTTTTTCATACAGTGCACCAGTCAGCACAGATGAACAAGATCTTCGCCTGCAAAGCCCAAGTCCGATCAACTCCCCGGCTTTTTCTTTCAATCGGCAGTCAGCTGACTGAGCACCTGACACTCCGCCAACATGGCTCCCTGCAGCTGGCTCCGATGTTCAGCAGCCTTGTCTCTTGAGCCCGTTTACAAGCGAAGAGGGATGCCAGGGGGCTTCTTCCTATTGGTGGTAGTCTGTGCTTTGGGCACCATACATGCCTCTTTAGTGACTGGAGCAGAGGAGGCACGTAGTGGGGCCGGAGTCTGCAAGGGGTCCATCCCCGGTGAAAGTGTCAGCTGTGGCTGCGGCGACTCTCTAAGCAGAGCCAAGTCTGCTACAAGTGACAGCGGCAGTCGATCGTGGCAGGAAGCTGCTGTCAAGTACTACACCGACGAAAAGGAGGCGCAGTTAGTGGCTTGGGAAAGTACAGGCAGCAGCGACAGCACACATGAGCAACGGAGGACAAATCAGGTTTGATGTTTCATCATCTGAAGTTGCCCAGAACTCGTAAAAGGAGATAGTTGTGATGGCGGCGCATTTCCTCCTTTAAATCATTTTAACTAACTCAAAAATAAAACATAGCTAGGCATTCCCTCTTTGCGAAAATGCATCATAAAGCAAATAATCCTTGTCCGTTCCAAAATGTAGTTGTTCAAAAGCCTTTTTGCAAACGTTTTCATGTACAATGTACATCACATTTATAGTGTAATGCTGTTAGCATGAAATTCCATGCCTGAAATGTGCTTGTTCTGCTGCAGTAGTGATGTCATTATGTTGTTCTGCTGAAGTAGTGATGTCACTATTGCAGCAGAACCACTTGAAATCCTGACACATTGTTGCTTTCCTCTATTTAAGTCTGTGGTGACAATATTCTGGAAACTCTAGAGACTTTTCAAGTCAGTTTCATTATGAAAAAGAGAGAAAAAACACAAAGCACACATTTCACATAGTACTACTATACACTATAAAAAAATACAGGATGAGCAACTTTATGCAAAACCTGTGTGTTCTGTCACCTCTGGGTTCTGATTCCCATGGACCCCTCGAGCTTCGCTCTGAGGTCAGAGGGAATCAGAACCCCTCTGTGGCAGAACACACTGGTTGTGCATAGTTGCCCATCCAGTGTTCTCTATACTGAGGGTGCATTTCTCTGGAAACCGATTTAAAGCAACACAATCTCCCAAGCAAACATAAATGGGTCACGTTTTTTTTTCCGCCTTGTAAGAACATGATACAGAGTTGGCCGGAAAATTAGGAGAGTGGCAAAATCCGTTGCTGTGGTGATCCTGGGGGACTTATATGTCTCCCAGGCCTAGACTGACGTCTTGGGAAGGCTAATGGCAGGGTTAAGATTGGATTCCTGTGCCTCTTCAGTGACTCTAGAACTACATGTCTAACGGGACTAAGTTTTAAACTTCCTTTAGAAGGGGGATGGGGTCATCTCAGGTGTAAAAGTCATGTAGCCTGTGAGAGGCAGGGGTGACCAGAACCAGGAAACCTGCCTGGTAACAGGGCAGTCAAGCCGTCAGGACCCTGGAACATTAGAAAGGCAGATTATCTATCGCACCTTCTTACAGCACTCCGAGTCTCAACACATGGATCTCTCAGAAGCAGAAGCCACATTAAAATCACTGGTTACGAGTTAGAGCCAGTGAAGTTAGGGACAGAGGCTGGCAATTCCAATCCAGGTTGCCCCCCCACCTCCATCATCCTCCTCGCCTGTATCAGAGGCCTAACAGGTATTCAGTGGAAGACCAAGGAAGAACAGAAGGAGGCAAGAGGAACAGAACTTAGAAGCCCTGTTAGGGGAGACACAACGCCTCCCCATATTTAATGCCTTGGGGTCCGGCCACAGTTATGACAAAAGAAGACTAAAGGGGCACACATATGATACATCTCTACACGGCAACTCTTGTCCAATACAACCATGCCACATGCAGCATATGAATTCAGTTACACTCATCAGATAAGCAGGCCACAGTGCAGAAGCCATAAGGGGATGAAAACCCAGATGAGAGCAGTATTTTAGCTCAGACCAGCTAAAACACATGACCCAGAAACTATTAACAGTACTTTTGCAGCCATCTCAGCTGCACAAACAGTCATAGAAAGCAGGTAACTGGTGTGTTTTAATGCAATATAGGTCTTCTAAGGTAGAAGGTGCTGAAATTCTATTTCATGGACCCACAGACATTTTCAAGAAAGAAATGAGGGGTGTATTCAACTTCTTTTGACTTGCCATATATGCTGGTAGATAGACTCATACCCAGGCATCTGTACATACTGTATTTGTAGGTAAAAACACCTACCCATATATAGGTTGATAAATCCTTCTATCTGCCTAGACATATAGCCAGATTTATGGGAATCATCACACCCACCCTTTACACCAGGGTGCAGTGCTGGGTTCGGAAGGTCATTTAGGGTAACACACAGACCAGGGGCAATATGACCAGTCAACTTTGATGTATTGAGTATCGCGTACCATATGACGGCACATACACTGACAACCAAAAACTAAATATGTGCCTTTAGTACTTTCAGCAGGGTGTAAACAAGGGATCAATCCACTGGGAAACCCACTGTCAGCCATGGCCAGTGTCCTCCTAGAGCCCCCACTGCAGTGGCTCCTGGCAATGACACCCTCCTCCTCCTCCAATCACTTAATCCAGATCATGGAGGAAGGGACAGGGGACCTTTGTAATAGTAAATCCAGGTATGACATGCAGATCAAGTACAGCAAACACTGTTAACACAGTCATACTTGGCCAGAGGCTATAGTTCATTAGTCCTATGCATTTCAGTGCAGTTCAGTAAGTTTCTCAGTTCAGCCCCTATTGCCTGCACTGGTCATATAGAGCTGTCTCGCCAGTGACCACAGTTCAATACTATTTCTGTAGACAACACCGATCAAGACCTCCAGGGGCCAATCTGGCACATAGACCCCTGACCACTGAAACTGCCAGCATGGCCATTCAGAAGGATACACCGTTGAACTTAAGAGTATCCGGTAAGGTGACGGACACACTGATCCAAGCCAGTAGGGAGTTCACTAACAGAACTTATAACAACACTGGTGTGTATTACTGGTTGGATACCGGACTAACAGGAAACTCAGAGTTTGGTTGCAAGGTTCTCCAGACAGCTTTGAGTGATATTCCTCCTCCCTCTCAAGACAAGTCCAGATACTGCTGTATAATCATCCATGTGTTGAGACTCTGAGTGCTGTAAGAAGGTGCGATAAATAATGGTAGTTTACTCACCTGGTAAAGGTGATTATAAGAGCACCTTCTTACAGCACTCCGTATCCCAACCATTGAGGAGGAACATAACAAGCAATAAATTGAATTATAAAATAAAGGATTGCATATTAAAGAATGTATGTGCAATACCTATCAGTAAACATAGAGTAGCGGACATTCAGTCCTGCACTGCCAGTAACAGTGCCAGTAAATATTGCCACGTTGATTGGAATACAATGGAAAGTAAATAATTGTCCTTTGCATAACATCAAATTGTGTTGTGTTTCTCTACCCGCCAGCTTCCCTACGGGGGCGGCTGAGGGTCCTGTATGGTTGGATTTTTTATATTATGTTTTCAGGATGAATCCATGTGTTGAGACTCGGAGTGCTGTAAGATTTTGCCAAGATGCTGTAGCTGATGAGCAAGGGTCTGGAGCAGCTGCATAAGGCTGGTAATGTAGAACGCATGTATAGTGTATGGTGGAATCTTGTTTTAGCTTGATTTCCAGCTCTAGTGAAACACTGTTCTACCACAGTATAAAGGTAATGGAATGTTGTTCAGCCCTTCTGTGGTAGAACAGCATTCCATTAGATTTGGAACTCGCACAAGCCACACAGTTTTGAAAGCTGCTGTGCCAGCAAATTGCAGGATCAACCAGATAAGAGGTGGCAGCGACGGCCCACCTCACATCTGTAGGATCAACCAGATAAGGAGACAAATGCAGGACCAACCAGATATGTTTTCTTATGTTTAACAATAAACGCAGGATCAACCAGATATTTAAAAATAACTCACATAATTCACTAAATAGCAGTAGGGTCACCTCGCTTAGCGACAAATGTAGCTGCCATGGTTTTTCTTGAAAATCCTGCCCACTCACACTCGACAACCAATAGAAGTTTGCTCCACTAACCTGGGTACATCTGTTACCTAGCAACCACATGGCTCACCCTGGTAACCTTCTCTAACTCCAGAAATAAGAAGGGACAGGGACAATTTCTTTTAAAATGTAAAAAAATAAAAAAGAGTGCTTCAAACTGCTTTCAGATTACTTAAGGAGGCACCATACACTATACAAAATACTGGATGGGCAACCCTATGCTGAACCAGTATGTTTGCCACCTCGGGGTTCTGATTCCCATGGACCTCTCGAGCTGTGCTGTCGAGGTCACAGGGAACCAGAACCCCTCTGTGGCAGAACACACTGGTTCAGCATGGTTGCCCATCCAATACTCTGTATGGCACGTAAGGAAGAAGAAAAAAATACTCAATGTGGTAATATTGTTTCATCCAAGGTATTCCTCAGTATGCTTGACAAGTGCAGTATGCCAGCTGGGTCCTGCTGCCCCAGAGGAGGAGGAGTTTATGCTAACAACTCTTGGCATTAGTCAATCAGAGAGCAGAAAGAGGGTGTGCTGCCTGAGCTAGAGTAGGATGTCCGTCAGATTCATTTTGAAGCTAAGGGGCAAAAGGACCCAACAGTACTTATCAGAACCATCAAAAAGTATGAACAAGAACAATGTATAACAACCACAAAAACACCCATAACTATAAAAGCACTAACTGTAAAGCTCAACAGTGAAATTTGGCTGAAAGTATGGACTGCAGAACTATTCAGTCAGGTTATGTAGGGGAGGATGGGTGGGGGGGGGTCAAGCATACTGAAGAATACATTAGAAGAAACAATATTACTATGGTGAGTAGTTGTTTCTTCTCACCCCAGGGATTCTTCAGTATGCTTGGCAATTGCAGACTACAAAGCAGTATAGCTGGGAGGTGGATACAGAACCTACTTTGGAAAGAGGTTCTGCAGGACTACTGTGCCAAATCTGGCATCTGATCTGGACTGTACATCTAAACAGTAGTGTTTTGTGAAAGTGTGTATAGTCCTCCATGTAGCCGCTTTGCAGATATCCAGCAAGGGTGTGTCCCTTACAGCTGCCACTAAGGCTGCTGCGCCCCTAGTGGAGTTGGCCTTGAAGCTGCTCGCCAGCATTACTGTAACAGAACTGAATGCAAGAGACTATCTAACGAGAGATGGTTCTTTTAGAAGTGGGCCTGCCTTTCCCTACCTCACCATAGGTAAGGAAAAGCTGAGCATGCGAAATCCTGAGCTGCTTGGTGTGCTTCAGATAGTGGGTCAGTGCCTTTTCACATCCAGACTATGGAGCTTTTGTTCACCAGGAGTGGATTTGTCTGTGAAGAAGACAGAAAGTGTTTTGGACGGGGGCGCTGTGGCGCAGCCGATCAGGAAGCAACCTATCTCTCGAGCTCCGGTGAAGAAACTTGTTAAACCTATTAAAAGTATTTTTTTCCATTTCTAACAGCACAATTTTCTAATTGTGGGATCAGTCAATTGACGTAGTAAAAATTAGGAAATCAAGAGGCGCCTCTAAGACCTCGGCAGACTTTTTTATGCCCAAGAAAGTACAGCAAGTAGAGCGGCCTGCACAGGAAGGTGGAACCTCGGGCTTGGGTACTTCGCAGGAAGAAGCAACTCTAAGTTCTATTAGTGCTGCTTTGCATCAGTTGGTTAAAACGGTGCAAGAATTAGATAAGAAGTTCGATTCGATTACCCCGAGAGTCACTGCCCTGGAAAGTCGAATGGATCAATGTGAAAAGACGGTCCAGCGCTCTGAAACGTCGGTTCTTAAAACTGTGGACTCAGCAGCCAGTTTAATAAAAGAGAATGCCTTGTTAAGACAGCGTCTTGAAACAGTAGAGAACCAAGCCAGAGAGCGGAATCTCAGGGTCCTAGGATTGCCAGAGGAGGCGGAAGGGGAGGACTGTTTGGTGTTTGCCCGTACCTTTTTGCCCACCATACTTGGACTAACTGAATCTGATCCCCCACTATCAGTGGAAAAAGCTTAACGGATCACGCCTCGGCGAGCGGCTATGGATTCTGCTACTCCCCGAACACTCCTGATAGTGTTCACTGGAATTGGGGTCTGAGATCGAGTCTTGACAATGGTGAGGAGATGTAGAAATCTAACATATGGAGAGGCAAAGCTGATGCTCTTTTCTGATTTATCCTTTAGCACTCAGCAATGAAGATGGGCTTTTGATGGAATGCGTGGCCGCTTGTGGCAACTGAAAATCCAACATCAGCTGTTAATTCCCACAAAACTCCATCTGGTATGGAGTGAGCATCAATATTTATTTAATGATCCAAAGGAAGCAAATAAATTGGTTCAGCGTATTGAGAGGGCCGAGGGAGAAGATGCCGAAAACTCGTCGGATGAAGGCTGAGGAAGTTATACAAGTATTTCTGGTGTTGGTTGGAGTGAAGGGCAGCGTCTACGAGGCTTGATTTATTTTTATCTCGCTGCTACATCTGATTATTTGGGAGACTTTAAACTCACTATTAGTCTGTAACATGAACAGTATAAGAGCTCAAAGTGATTTGTTTTTCCTTTTTTTTTTTAGTGGTGCTAGCTGATTGCATAGTTTAATTTGGGATTTTCTATTAATATGACGAAGCACCAGGACTTCTAACTCTCACTAAGAGCTCACTTCTTGTAAGTAAAAGACATTGCAGCTATTTGAGTAATAACTATACACTTCAGGTTTTTGTTTTTTTTTTCTTTTGAGAGGAATGATTTTCTTCTCTGTATTGGTCTTTAGGTTTGTAACGCTTAGTGATTAGAGCTGGAGAACTGTTTGAATATTCAGTTATTTTTTATGTTTCTTGGGGAATCTTTTGACATTAATGTCATTTTGGTAATAGGTAATTCTTTAAACCCATTGCATACCTGATTTCCCCTTTGAGATTCCTTGGCTGTAAAAGATGGGATTACTAGTCGATATATCACGTAACAGTATTTCCCCCATGAAGTACAGTACCTAATGAGAGGGTGTCTCACATGGATCCTTATTTAGTGAAGCTTATGTATGCTATGTATTTGGTATCCCTCTGTGTAATTGTACTTTGTAAGATTCTGTACTTGCAAAATGCATAAATTAAAAAAAAAAAAAAGAAAGTGTTTTGGACTGGTTCAAATAGAACTCTGACTCCACCTTAGGAAGGAATTTCCTATATGTTCTCAAAACTACCTTGTCGTTGTGAGGGATAATGTAGTTAGGTTTGGTGCAGAGTGCCTGCAGCTCTGAAATTCTTCTAGCTGAGGTGATTGCCACCAAAAAGACAGTTTTCCAAGTGATGTACTTTAGCTCAGCTGAGGCCATAGGCTCAAAAGGGGTCTCCAGAGCTTGGCTATGCAAAGGTTCAGGTCCCATGGAGGGATAGGTTCCCTCGGAGGGGGCTGAAAGTGTGACAGGCCCTTGAAGAATTTCTTAAAGATGGGATGGGAAATAAGACTTTTCTTTCCCAGCTGAAATATAGGCAGACATAGCTGTCAGATGAACTTTCATGGAGGCCCGAGGCCTGTAAGTGTACCAAATAGTCAAACACTGAAGACAGAGAAGCTTTACCTAAACCAGACAATAGAAGCACTCTGGGTAGGGGGGTTGACACCAGTCCATTCACAGAAGAAAGAGTCCTGAAAGAACTCCTAAAACTCAAGGTGGACAAAGCAATGGGGCCTGACGGGATTCACCCCAGAATCCTAAAAGAACTAAGGGAGGACCTAGTGACACCACTGACCACGCTTTTAACAAATCATGGCAGGATGGGGCAGTACCTGAGGACTGGAGGAGGGCAGATGTGATTCTCCTTCACAAAAGTGGAGCAAGGCAGAAGCAGGAAACTACAGACCTGTAAGTTTGACCTCAGTGGTAGGGAAAATGATGGAATACTTCTGAAAGAAAGAATTGTTGAGTACCTAGAGGCTAGCGGGCACAGGACCCAAAGCAGCATGGATTTACAGCAGGAAGGTCATGTCAGGCAATCTAATTGATTTCTTTGACTAGGTGACCAAAGTAATAGACCAGGGAGGGGCTGTGGATATGGCCTACCTAGACTTTAGCAAGGCATTTGACACAGTCCCGCACAAAGATTAGTAATCAAGTTAGCCAGCCTGGGAGTGGGTCCCAGGGTGGTAGCCTGGGTAGCAAACTGGCTGCACAACAGGACACATAAGGTAATAGTGAATGGAACACATTCCGAAGAAAGGGGGGTTACTAGTGCAGTACCTCATGGCTCAGTACTGGGTCCAGTCCTTTTTAACATCTTCATAGGTGACATTGCAGAGGGTCTGGAAGGAAAGGTGTGCCTCTTTGCAGATGACACAAAGATCTGTAACAGAGTTGATACACAAGAGGGGGTAGAAAAGATGAGAAGGGACTTGGCAAGGTTGGAGGAATGGTCAGACATATGGCAACTTAGATTCAATGCAAAGAAGTGCAAAGTAATGCACCTGGGAAACAAAAACCCAGGAGAAGAGTACACAATGGCAGGGGAGGTACTAACAACAACAAAATGGAAAGGGACCTGGGGGTAGTCATATCAGATGACCTAAAGGTGGGTAAGCAATGTGAAAAGTTGGTAAGGAGAGCCAGGGGATACTGGGATGCATAGGAAGGGGCATCACAAGTAGAAAAAGGGAAGTGGTTATCCCTCTATACAGACAGTTGGTGAGACCCCATCTGGAGTACTGTGTGCAGTTTTGGAGACCTCATCTACGCAAGGACATAGACAGGATGGAAGCAATCCAGAGGAGGGCAACTAAAATGGTGCAGGGTCTGCAGCAGAAACCATATGAAGAGATACTGAGAGAGCTTAATATGTATACTCTTGATGAAAGGAGGTACAGGGGGACATGATAGAAACATTCAAGTACCTCAAGGGAATCAACAAAGTCCAGGAGGGTAGCATCTTTCAGAAAAAGAGATGTGTAAGAACAAGGGGGCACAATTTAAAGATAGAGGGGGGACGGCTCAGGGGTAATGTGAGGAAATTTTTTTTTCATGGAGAGGGTGGTGGATACATGGAACAGCCTTCCTGAGGAGGTTGTTGGGTCTAAAACAGTGGGGAAATTCAAACATGCATGCGACAGACACAAGGCAATTATAGTGGGGGGTTGCAGGAAGTAGGCTGTTGGTTAACTAGAATCTGCAGCTTATCCAGTAGGTAGGGAAATGGACAGACTGGGTGGGCCAAGTGGTCCTTATCTGCCGTCAAAGTCTGTGTTTCTATGTTTCTTTCAGTAGGTGAATGTGCCTGTCCTTGCACCACAGGAAAATCTTTTTCCATTTTGAGAAATAAGTCTTCTTATTGCTAGGCATCTTAGACAGGTGAAGAATCATTAGGGCCTGTTCTGAGTACTGAGAGTCTGGGTACTCTAGCTCTTTAAGTACCAGGCTTTGGGGTGAAGAGACTCTATGTTGGGGTGTGTTATCTCCATGAGAGGTAGAGTCAGGAGACTGTGGCTCGATGGTAGTTGAATTGGCTGCCTGGCTGCTAGGGCCAGGAGTAGAGGATACCAGGTTGTCTCGCCCAGTCTGGTGCCACTAGAATCATAGTGGCTGGCTTGGCTCTGAGCTTCAGAAGGACTCTGAGGATCAGTGGGAAAGGAGGGAAGGCATACAGAACCTTCCCTGTCCAGTCAAGATTTAGGGCATCCACTGGTAGTGTGCCTAGAGCCAGAGGCCTGCAGCAGTACAAGGGTAGTTGGTAATTCAGACTGGAGGCAAAGAGATCTATCTCTGGAGTGCTCCACCTTCTGAAAACCGTGACCAGTACTTGTCTGTTCAGGACCCACTCATGGTGGCCTTGACTGATGTGACTCAGAGCGTCTACCAGTACATTGTCCTTGCCTGACAGGTGAATAGCTGATAGCTGGATTTCCAGAAGGTAGACCAGGGACGAAAGTTTCATGGCTTCTGTACAAAACTTTGTGGACCTGGTACCCACTGCTTTTTTTTTTTTTTAACTTCAAAGTTTTTTTTATTAATATATTGCATAATAACAAAGTTTAGCACAATACTACCATAATGCATTAAGAATTACAGATCACTGTTGACAAGGTCTAGCTCAAACTATCAGGAATACAATACAGTGCAAAACATACAGCGCTGAAATATATATACAATGAAATGTCTCCAGATTCTGGAACCTTTGAACGCAGATCTATAGCTAAGACTATCCGAAGACAGTATGTTCTTGAACTCATGTGGCTCGTTCCAACTTCCAGACTCTCAAAGCTTAATATTTAAGGTATCAAAATAATCTCTTACATACAGAGTACTTCTAAGGCAAATTTCAATATTTTTAATTAGCTGTGAACCATCTTAGAATCGTATCCATCTTACAATCAAGAGACTCTCATTATGTAACTGTAAAGGCTGTAGTAATATTGGCTTCAACATATATACGTACCAACATGAAGGAACAATAAAAAGAGAACTAAAGGTCGAGCACGTTCATTCTCAAATCAGTCTCGTTAAGAATCAGAATGTAAGTAGGTTTTGTGCCAAGGGCACCATATTGCTAAAAACGTGTCCTGTTGTAGCCTGACCCAACTTGTGATATTCTACATTCTCCCCAACTCTGGCTTTCCAGCACCCCAGACTGGGTGGGGCAGAGGAGAGCCACTGAGCAGTTATCCATTTCAGATCTGCCGGCTCTCGAGTATCTGACCCAACTTTCTAACCTCATTAGAAAAAGATAATTCTGTTGGAAATCCCAGCACTAGATTGATGAATGTGAAAGGGATGTTAAGGTCAGTTAACTTTTGAAGTTCCATATGACCTGCTTTCCAGAACTCCGTTAACTTAGTGCAGGCCCAGGAAATATGAAAATGAGTTCCTCTACCCCCACAGCCTCTCCAGCGTAGATCTGTATAGGTGAAGTGAAAATGTTTGGTTATTACTGGGGTGGAGCAGTACCAAACTAGCACCTTCCAATTAAATTCCCGCCATATGGGAGAAACTGTTTCTTGCCATCCCAATTTTAACCTTTTCTTCCACTGTTCTGGGTCTATTTGTATACCTGCTTCTTGTTCCCATCTTTTCCTCTGGGTTTCTATGGGTGGAGTTACTGAATGAGTTAGAATCTTATAAAGTTCTGACAGATAATGAAAATCCACCTTAAGGGTGGTGGCGTAATAAAAAAAAAAGATTCTAAATCTGAACGATCTGTTTGAATCTGGGAAAGTACCCCCGGTGACGATAAAAAGTGCCAGACATGTAAAAAATCTGTGATGATCTTCTTTCTGAAGAGAATATTTATTTTGTAAATGTACAAATGATAGGCATCATTGCTGATCTGTACATTGAGAAAACGTGGTCAGCCTAAAAGATATAGCCCTCATCCACCCTGGGGGGACAGAAAGAAACGTCATGATGAATGAGGGACAAAGGTCCCAAACCTTTCGGTTGGTGAGATTACGGAGTCAGAGGAGAATGTGTAGAGTGTGCTTAACCCATGGGTTATCTGTACAGTTCCACACCTGTGTAGGCAAACTGTTCCAGGGCAGAGACCACAATGTCCATCCCCTTAAAGAGGCCTCCTCTATTCAGTGCCATCCGGATTCTCTACGGCTTTTGACCCACATGCATAATTGCACCCCTTGCACCGCTAAATAATGATAAAAGCTTGGGAGGGCCAAACCTCCATCATCCTGGGAAGCCTGGAGCAGGGCCGTTGCATGATGGGGGCGATTATTTGACCAAATAAATCGTTGGGTTTCTTTGTGTAGGTGGTTTCAAAAAAAAATTGGTATTGAAATGGGAAGAGTCTTAAATAAAAATAAGCATAGCAACATGTTTAAAGCGTTTGAATTCTACTGTATAATGTGAACGGGAGCACGTTCCATCTGGCTATGTCTGCTTGTATTTCTTGAAAAAGTTTCATATAGCTATTTTTGATAAGTTGTGATACCTCTACTGAGACTCAAATACCTAAAGGTATTTCTCTGAGCCCACACAAAGGGGAAGGATTGTTTAAAGTCGAGTGAAGGAGAACCACTGACCCTGCTTGTTTGTTGATGTAGAACATAGCTGTTCTATTGTCTGTTCTGATCTGAACAGACTGGCCTTTTAGGAGAGGAGCAAAAGCCTTTATTGCCAAATAAACAGCTCTGAGTTTGAGGAGGTTTATATGGTAAGTGGACTCCTTGGAGGACCATGTTCCGCTTATGAACTGGTCTGCTAGATGTGCTTCCCAGCCTAGGAGGGAGGAACCTGTAGTGTAGTAAGAACTGCGGACGATTCTCTTTGCTGAAAGGGAACCCCTTCCCTGAGATTCTGTAAGTCCTTCTACCAGTCTAGGGCTTGGAGCAAAGACCTTGTGACTGGAATACGTTTTGACATAGTCCTTTTTCTGAGACCAGTGAGCTCTTAGGTGATACTGAATGTCCTTCATTTGAAATCTGGCACCTAGTACCACATCTGTGGTAGAAGCCATGCGGCCTAGAAGCCTCAGGAAGTGTCTGGCTGGTCTTGGCTGACCCAGGATGAAAGAGTTGGCCTGGGTCTGCAGGTTGTGTGCCCTGTTGAGGGGAAGCAGGGCCCTTTCCTTTTGTGTGTTCCGTTCTACCCCAATAAATTCCAGTAGCTGAACTGGTTGAAAATGGGATTTCTGCAAATTGATTATGAACCCTAGGGATTCCAGGGTAGTCTAAATTAATCTGAGAGAGTCTCTGACTTCCTGTTGAGACTTGCCTACTATTAACCAATCGTCCAGGTAAGGAAAGACTGACACCTGTTGTCTCCTGAGATGGGCTGCCACTACTGCCAGGCACTTTGTGAAGACCTTGGGCATGGAAGAAAGGCTGAAGGGCATTGCTGCAAACTGGTAGTGGCCTGAAGGCAATCTAAACCTGAGAAATTTCCTGTGAGACTGTTGGATTGGAATATGGAAATAGGCATCCTTCAAGTCTGGGGAAGCTAGCCAGTCTCCCTTTTGCAGAGATGGAATCGTCACAACCAGGGTGAACATCTTGAATTTGGGATTGACAAGCTGTCTGTTTAGGTACCTGAGGTCTAAAAGGGTCGCCAATCCCCAGTTTTTTTCTTGTTAAGAAAATATCTGGAGTAAAGATCCCTTCCCCATTGGGAAGGGGGAACTGTCTCTACTGCTTTTGCAGACAGAAGGGTCTTTACTTTTAGCTCCAACAGTCACTTTTTTGTGGGAGTTGAAGATTTTAGTGACTTCTGACCCTGTGGAAAGGGGAACATTTTGAACTGCAGGGTAAGACCTTGACTCACTACCTCAACTACCCCCTTGTCTGTGGTAATAAGATGCCAGTGGGTAAAGTAGTAGGACAGCCTTCCTCCCACTGGGGGAAGGGAGGCGACCAATCTTTTGTAGTTAGGAGATTTGTTAGGACTGAGTATTAGAGGAGGAAAGGTACCAGCTCATCTGTGGCCTCTCCTACCCTTCCCCTGAAGTAACCTCTCACCTGAGAGTAGTCCAGGGGCATGGGCTTTGGCATAGGGTAGAAGGCCCTGGGGTAGTAGCCTCTGCATCTGTTCCCTCTGCTCTGAGGCCTTTTGGAAGTGGAGGCTTTTTCTTTTACAGCATTATTCTGGTAGGTGGTTTTATATTCTTCCACTTTTTTCATATAAACTTCAGTTTTGTCCCTAAATAATGAATTATTGTCTGGGGAAATCCATAGCTTTATTCTGGGTATCCTGCGAGAGAGTCTTTGCTCTTAGCCAGGCATAGTGTTCTAGGGAGATTGTCTGGGCCATGGCTCTGGAGGCAGTGTCATTAGTATCCACTGCCATGTGACACTGGTACTTAGTAGCTTTCAGGGCCATTTTAACAGTTTCTGTGAGGTCCTGAGCTATTCTGTCTGGGATCTGTTGGCTAATAGTTAACAATTAGTTCCAGAGAGCTTTCTGGTACTGGGCTGCATAGGCCATGTAAGTAGATAGGTGGAGCAGCAGAGAGGCTGTTGTGTAAGATTTTTCCCCATAAAAGCAAGCCTTTTAGATTATTTTTCAGGAAGCTGTAAAGAAAGGGGCATTTTAGCCTTGTCGCAAGCAGCAGCCCGCACAACCCCTTCACAATCAGGGTGCGTATACAAGAGCTCTGCATTACATCTCTCAAGTTGATACTTTTTCTCAGTTTTCTTGTCCACTGCCGAGCTGGAAGTGGGGTTTGCAAGTACTTTGGAAGTTGCCCTGCAAAGTGATTTATGTATGGGCAACAGCAACTTCTTGGAAGGAGGGAGATCCATCATTTCTAAAAAGTCTTCCTCCACCTCCTGGTCAGTAGTTTCTTGTGTAGTGAGATCAAGGGTGTCCACCATAAGTTGAAAGAAGGTAAAATGAGAGGAAAAATCCTCCTGCCCATTAGTGGGACCACCAAACTCTGGGTCAGAAGGAGCTTCTGGATTTGAGGGTTCATCACCCAATCCATCAAAATCATCACCCTAATAATAAAAACCCTGGGTATGACCAAAGTTTGGTGTGTGAGGGGTAGTAGGGTCAGGAGGGGTATTAAAAATATTTGCCCATAGCCTACACCATTTGATATAAATGCTAAGCTTCAGCCAACTCTTCATCAGAGGGCACAGATTTTTGTGTCACTGGGGTCTCCCTTTGCTTCTCAGCGGGAAGAACAGTGATATGTTTTTGTTTTATTTTTAGCAGGTACTTCCATCAGTGACCTGTTCAGTATGTCTCTTTTTGGCTTGGTCAGAATTATTTTTGTCTATTTTGTTCTGTAGGAAGTCTTCATCAGACCTTCCCTTAGTTTTATGAGAGGCAGACCCCTCTTTAGAATTTGTATTGGAGGGGGAAGAAGACTGAGCAGCCATAATCTCCAACCTTTTGACTCTTATTTTTCACTGTTTTACCAGAAGGATTAGAGCTAAATTCACAGCAACACTTAATGCAGCTTTTTAAAGTAGTATGGCTAGATTTCCTTTTGGGTCTGTCTGACATTTCAATTTGTCAACAGACCTTAAAAAAAAAAAAAAAAAAGATCCCAGAATGGGAAAATTTGAATAAAACCGTCTGTTCCCAAGCGCTAAAAAAAAGAACTGAATGAAAAATCGTGGTTCCCAAAAGAAAAGGGAATCACAAATTAACTATAGAAGCTGAACATTTAATTTCAATTTTTTACTTCAGGAAAGAGTGGGAACTGCGCGCGGAACCCTGAGGAGGCAAAGTCGGGGTTCCTGGGAACCGGAGGAACCGTGACTTCAAAACCGCAAAGAATAACATTTTTTTAAGAAGGATCACTAAGACAGCACAAAGACATTACATATAATTTTAACCACTGAAAAGAACTTCTTCAAATGAAGTGAGAAGAGAGAGCTAAGGGGCAGTGTTGTCCAGTCAGCGGAGAAATGAATCTGACTGACCTCCCGCTCTAGTTCAGGCAGCACTGACTGACCTCCCGCTCTAGCTCTGGCAGCACTGACTGACCTCCTGCTCTAGCTCAGGCAGCACTCCCTCTTTCTGTTCTCTGGTTGGCTAACACCAATAGTCATTAGCATAAACTCCTCTGGGGCAGCTGGACCCAGCTGGCATACTGTACTTGTCAAGCATACTGAAGAATCCCTGGAGTGAGAGAGTACCTTTTTCAACTTATTTTATTTATTTTATAGTATATCATTAGGGTCTATATATGGAAATTGGTGGCCGCTCAGAAGTTATTCTGCATGTTCTAAAAGTTGTGCACATTTTAAATGTTGTTCTGCACATTCTGGAACTATCAGTTTCCCCTTTGCTGCAGCTCACACTGTCTCCCACTTATTTTGCTCTCCCTTCATTGCTTCGGTTCCACACAGCGGCTTCTGCCTTTCACTTACTGATCTGCTACCATGGCTCCCTGTCACTGAAAACCTGCCTGTAATAATTGAAAATAAAGTCAGCTGCTGTTTTTTTCAAAACAAAACTGTCTCCCAGTCCCACAGATTTCAGAACAAAACTGTCTCCCTTTGATTTCGCTCTCAGTTCTCAGCCTCAGTCCCACACAGAGGCTCCTCACTTTGACTTTATGCTCCGCTGTTGCAGCTCCCCATTGGTGAAAACCTGCCTATGAACAAGTGTTCTTTTTAAAACGGTTATTCAGTTATGAAACAAATGTATTACTGAAAATGGCAGAGAAAACCTTAAGCTGTTGTAATCTGTTCAATGAACTTTACTTAAAGGGGAACTCCAGTTTATCCAAACTCCCCACTCCCAAAGCCTCAGCCCTTGTTTAGGCTTTCTGCAAACAGGAAAAATTATAAGTGCTTGCACTTTGTTATTTTCCATAAACTCTGCCATTAGGTAACATGGCAGGTGCAGTACGGTGCCATCTCGTGTTAGAGTGTGGCCCCACGCTGCTCGCTTGTATTGAGAAACATACAAGTGAGTGGTGCGGCGCCACACTCTAACGTGAGATGGCACCACGCTGAACCTGCCGTGTTACTCTGATGGCAGAGTTTACAAAAATAATCTAAAGTAAGTGCACTTGCAGTTTTTTTTCTATTTGCGAAAAGCCTAACCTGGGGGATGAGACTTTGAGGAGTGGGGAATTTGGATAAATATGAGTTTCCCTTTAAGTAAAATTACATCTCGCTACCTCTCCTGTCATTATTATTGTTATTTTTTCTAACCATGTAGTATAACAAATAAAATATATGTGACCATACACAACTCGCTTTGTGTTTTCATCTTGAGGTTGACATAACAGCATGGATTTCTCGAGCTTCACTCAGCCCTTCATCAAACAAAGGGTGGGGGTGAGCTGAAATACAAAAAGGGGGATTCTATAGGAGGAGTGTTAGAAAATTAGGAAAGACACCCTAGAAGCAGATTGAGGCTGGTGTGGAGAGGGGGAAAGCATCATTTATTGTGAACCTTAGGGAATTTGTTTTGACTCGAAAACCTTTTACTGAGACCCACACTGTTAAGTAATCCAGAATCCTCAAAATGAAAATCCTACTTAGAGCCCTAACTAATAGTTAGGTTATTTCCAGACCTGAGAGGAATATGAGGACTACAAGACTAGAATTGAGGAAACCAAGGAGGGGCTGAAAGCCAGGATAGCAGTAATTATCTGGAGTATCCACATTGCAGAACACAGAATGGCACACAAAACTGGCAGCATGCGATTCCAGTGAAATTTTGTTTAGAACGAGTGCCAAACAGGATGCCTAATGACCCACCTGATGAAGCAGTAGTGCATCATACCAGGGGAACCTTTTGTTTTTTGGTTTTTGTGGTTGGCACACATCCTAAAAAACATTTTACTGGAATCTCACTCTGCCGGTTTTGAGCCCCACTTTTTTGTGTTTTGGATCACAGGGAGCTGGTCTGCTCATTAATGGCAGCACTGGACTTCCCTTAGGTGTGCTTGGCCTCTGTTTGTGCTATATGGCATCAATGATGCAGCACGTGGACCTCGTCCAGTTCTGATAGCTGCCCACCTGGCAAATCTCAACTCTGGTAAGTCCCAGAGGGCAGACAGGACATACCCCAGGATCATAGTAGACAGTTTTTGCCCACCAGAGTCACCCCTCACTCTGCTGTGGTCCTTCAGCTACCTCCAGTGCTGGCATTGTCGCATTGAGGTAATTTGCTTATTCCTGCAAGAGGACCTTCCCAGAAAGTGCAGGGGAGGAAGCGTTTTTGCAACTGGGACTCTGGCTTGGACTAGACCATGGCGTGCTGAGCTGGGGGGGGAGGGATTTAGAGAGGGACTCAAAGGACATCATGCAGCATGCTGGAGCAGCAATTTCTACCATCTCCCTACCTTCCTCTCTCTACCTACCTACCTACATGCACAGCCCAGCAGCTGGTTGGGGCGTGGTCTTCCACGCTGTCAGTGACAACTCCATATGCCGTCAAGAGCGGCTGCTATAATAGTATGTCAGGCCCACCCCATGGAGAGATTGTCTTTTTTAGCCGCCTACCCGAGCTGTCCTTCGGTCTTCTCTTCAGGTCTCCAAGGTACACCCCTGCCGCTCCTGCCACCCTACTGCAGCCTTTCAACCCCATATCAGCAGCCCCCAGGTAACCCGGCGCTTCTTTTCGCTGGATGGGCCTTCTCTGGGGGAGAAGGCACCGGTAGGGACAGGCCAGCGCACTCATTCATTGGTCTGGGTGCTGCTGGGGAAGGTACAGGCAGGCTGTTTTCGGGGGCCTAAGAGTCTGTGGAGGACCGGAGGCCATCATCTGGCCGAAATGGAGCGATTTTTCTCTTTTTCCATGGTGCGTGGCGTCTGGACGTCTAGGCGATAGCCAGCGTCTGCCACGCACCTCCCACCTACAAACGCGACGTGCTGCCCTACCTCTGGCCTCCACCAGTGGTCGCCCAACACTGGATTGTGGCCCTCCCCGGAGACAACGAGCAGTTGTGGGACGCTGAAGCTGTCTCCTCTGGCCGGCCCGCCAGTGACCCAAGCTTGTTCATGAACCCGGGTTGCTGGCGTCGCAAGTGGAAATCCAACTGCTGCACTGGTGAGCCGGCAGAGAGATTTTCAAGGCACATGGAAGCTAGCAGATGGTGTAGCCGAGTAGTCATTAGTGGTAGTTGTGAGGAGCACTATAAACTAGATATATTACGGAACTGGAGGTGGAATTTAGACAATTTGTTCATTTCGTGTCCATCTCATAAATTCATGTAAAATATGATTTGTGATTCCTTTCCTCAAGCCACCCATCTAACCTTCTTTTAAAAGGTGTTATTATTACTATTAACCAGTTTCTGTGGCAAATTGTTCCAGAGACCCTCCACCATCTGTGTTTAAAAGTGCTTTCTTGTATTCATTCTGAAGTGCAGAGGTTTGATTTGTTTATTGTGCCTCCTTAGTGTCTGTGTTTCCTGCCCATTCTCAAAGGTCATCCCTTCCATTAGTTCATAGTGATTGTACATATGAAAAGTTGTAACAGATCACCTCTGATTTGCCTCTGTTCTAATGAGTGCATTCCCAAGTGTTTTAGCCTATCGTGATATATCTTGTGCGCTGTTCAACTAATCATTTTTGTTGATTTATGTAATATTTTTTCAGTTTTAATGCTTTCTCCAATATTTGGACCCACCCTCCCTCCCACCAAGAACTGTGAACTGTCATTGATTAATGCTCTTACATTTGATCTATGTGGTGGGAGGATTTCCTCATCTGACTGAGGAGTAAAATGCTTTTTTAATTGTATTTAATAAATGGTTGGCTTTACTGTAAATCGAATTTATCTGTCTTTTTGATTTTAGATCATTGGTTACATATATCCATCCCCAAGTCTTTCTCACAATTGGATGTTTTACGTTTTTTACCATCGAAACAGTATGGTTTCTTTAGAAGATTTTTTCCTAGATTCATGACCATGCATTTTGAGCTGTTGAAGTTCATTTTCTATGTTTTGGCCCATTCCATCATTTTATGAAGATCTTCCTGTATTATGTTTACCTCCTCATCTCCCATTGCATAGATCATACATAAGACCCATACTAGATCGTGGCTGTCAGATGTGGTGCCCCTATAAGAGATCAGCAATAAAAGGGATTGCATGAGTATAGCACAGGGCAATGAAAATGATTGATAATTTAAAAAGCATGAACTACAAAGAGAGATTACTATACTGTAACCTAATGAGTCTAGAACAATGCAGGATTCGAGGGGACATGTTTGTTCATATATGATGTCATGCAAGACCCCTATCTATTCAACAAATTTGAACTTGGAATGTAAAGATATATCCACATACACTAGAGGCCACCCTCTTCAGCTAAAGCCTACAAAATTTAACACCACAAAAAGAAAGTTCTTCTGTACGCAGCCAATAATAAACTCATGGAATAATCTATGGGAAAACAGTTATATGTAATACAAAAGCAAAGTTCAAGAAGCAACTGGATAAATATATTGCATCAAAAAAAATCAAAATTTGTATATTATAATTAAATAAGAGGTAATAATGAGCAATAGTCTTTTCAGCTCCTTTAACCATTTGTGACCGTTTGTGTTTGCCCTTCCCCACAATTTAGAGTGATCTGCAAACTTATTACATGTGCTGGTTATAGTATGTCCAAGATCTTTGAACAGTCCAAACAAAACTGGCCCCAAGACTGATCCCTGTGGCACTGCAATTTTAACTCATCCCTTATTTGACACATTTCCTTTTACTCTAACCCTTTGTGTCCTTGTATCCATCTAATTACATTTCTGTTTATTTCCATTTTCCCCGTTTTTTTCTATTAATTTGCTAGGTGATACAACTTTAAAGGCCTTGCTGAGGTCTAAAAACACGAAGTTCATAGCGTTCTTCTGATCTAGATTTTTACTAATTGTTTAATATGCAGCAGCGTTATCATCAAACGCCCCTATTGCACTAACACTGCTCCAGGTTCTGAAGTGAAAGTGGATATTGTATTGATGCCTAGAAGATGTAATTCAGACGCTGGCTCCAGATTAAAAAAGCAAGCTTTTTTTTAATAAGACAAAAACCTTATTCCAAACCTTTGATAGTAATGGGCTGGTCTCCAACATGTAAAATAATATTTTCTCCTCCCCGGCTGTATCTAGTGCAAATGACAGAAATATCTGAATTCCATTTTATGCAAATGGGTGAGATACAAAGAAAGTTAAATTTGTATCACACAATTGTTAGTTGATCAGCAAGTAGCACACTCACCTCTGAGCCCAGGAGATCAGAGCGCTGTGGGTTCTATCCCCACACCAGGCACTTGGGTTAATATCCCAATCCTGACACTGTAGTGTAGCATGAGGGGGGGGGTGCGGCACCTCTGAAGTGTCATCTTTCAGATGAGACGTTAAACCGAGGTTCCATCTGCTTGTTCTGGTGGTAGTTCAGGTGGATGTTAAAGATCCCATGGCACTTATCGAAAAGAGTAGGGGAATTTTTTTTTTTAATTCAAAACTCAAAATAAATATATAAATGTTGTATTACATCATACAAAATCATAATAAAAAGAATCAAAACATAAGTATTACTTCATACATTAACTATCATCCAAAGTAAGTCATATTTATTCAAAAACCCCTCTTCCCCTTAGTAAATGAGTAGGAAAATTCTTTATTCAAACTTCGAGAAAATCATAATACAATGCCCTGATTATGAAATAACAAAAACAGACTTGTAAACAAAGTAAATATTAATGGATATAGCTCCCTCAGAAAATATCAAATCATATTCTAAAATATAACAAAAAAAACAGAAAACCCATATACTAAAGCAAAATAAGTATTACGTCATACAACTCCTGCAAACCCCTCCTCCCCCTTCCTTAAGGGTATACCTTAAACAAAGTCAAAATTCCCCCCCCAAAAAAAATTCCATGACGCTTTACCTATCTTCCCTTGTTCTGACTGCTTAAAATGTTTCAAATCTTGCATTATCATTTCAAAAAGTTCTTCTGCTGAAATGTCTTGTTGTTGCAGAACTAATCTACACCTACAAATCCAGATCCAATATAGGAAATGCAACATCGCCATACGTAGTGTACTGTGATGGTACCGTTTTAACCTGTGTGAAACTATCCCGAAGTATAATAAACCGGGATCGGGGGGCTACGAACATCCCATTTCTACCTGTCTTTCATTATATCCCAAAATTGAAGGATATATGGGCAGTGAAAATGCAAATGATCCATGGTTTCTAGTTTTAACACACAATATTCCCTTGGGCAATACGTTTCTTGTAACTGTTTGTTTTTGGTTTCATTTAACATTTATTTGACCGTGTATCCCCAACCACGCTATATCCCACATTTTCTCTGGAAGTCTAGGATCTGTTATGCAGGCTAAAATTTCATCTTTTTTTTTTTTTTTGGTGGTGTTTATTTCCCCTTCGTCCCCAACTGCTACTCCTTCAGACCATTGCCAAGGACACACTCTCCCACGGCTCCGACGCCGATCCCCGACCCCACATTGCAGCCACCTCAGGGTAACCCAACGTGACACTTCATCAGATGGGTCCTCCACTTCCGAAGAGGAACATTGGCCCTGGGTGCTGCTGAGGTCAGGTCGGCTTCTCAGAGTTCCGAGGAGGCACTGGTCTGGGCTGCCGTCATCCGGCAGTTTGGAGGCACCATTTTCTGTGTTTTTCCTCCTTCAGTTCTTCTATGCATTGCATCTGCACTGTCCCTGGTCTCCACCGGGGGCCGCTACAGAGCAAAGCCTGTCCCTAACCCACCCCAGGAGAGGAGAGCAGTCCTCTGGACGCTCGATCCTTCTCCTTCTGCTGCCGACCCTCTGGCACCCAAGTCTGTTCCCGAACCCGGGTCACCGGTGTGGTTTGAGGTAAGGCACCAATGCCTCAACCCTCTGTGCCACTGGGCTGGCAAAATTTCTTCTTGATGTAATTTTGAGAACCCTGAACAAGGGTGCTCTTGAAAGCAGTCAAGTATAACATCTGTATACAACATTCTTCTAGGAAAGTGTAAAACTGTGTTATATTTAATCTTCCATTTCTTAATGTTGTCAAAGACCCCTTCCCACATTCCTAATAGTTTGGGATGCCGTTTATTTTTATGCACAAAATTGTCCCAGTCCCATTCCTTCATAACCCCTTTGACCATTGAAAAACTCCACTGTGCCCAAAGTTGGGTACAATTTTTCATCAGCGGTACTATATTTGTGTAAAGAAAAATCATTAAAAAGAATAATATCGGATTTGGCATTTGGACCCCCCCCCCTTGATTTCTTTATATGAAACATTCCTCTTGATCGGACCAAGTCTGCTTCCCCAAAAGCACAAAAAAAACCCTATTTTGCCACCTTGCTTTCTAAATGTGTCGGAATTGGGAAGACGTGACTAAGAAATAGAAACACTGGAATTAAGAAAGTTTTAATCATGTATAACCGCTTTTTTTTTTTTTTTTTATGTCTTCCATCCATTCCAGCAAGTCACTTTCTCAAAACCTATGGTCAGTTTTTCCAATTATATGTAGCTACCTCCCTCCCCCCAAAATACACACCTAAAATTTTACAGGGTGTCGGAGTTACTGGTAAACCTGCAACCGTCTCTTGGGTCTCAGCAAAACCCCTGAGGCTTAAACACTGTGTCTACCTAAAGTTGAGCAGTGCCCTCGTTATACCACCCAAAGCCTGTAATGAGGTACGTGCCTTCTGAATTGATTTTGTATCTTTAACTAATGGGCACAAGTCATCTGTGTAGGCAGTGACCTTGAGGTGATGTGTGACCTCCCTTCCTAATCCCTGAATTAATGGAGAACTTTGGATAATTGTTAATACTGGATCCAGTGAAAAGACGTATAACCCAGGGCTCCATGGGCAGCTCTGTCTAAGGCCCTGTCCACACTACACCACTAAAACCCTGTAACGGTTTCAAACCGTTACAGACAATAAATGTTACAGCGTGTCCACACTGCCAGTAAACCGTCATGATAACGATTTGGAACTGTTACTGCCGGTCCACATTATGGGTGACTGGAGACTGTTACGGTTGGCACCCTATCCCACAATGCAGTTCGTGCTGCACTGAGGGCAGTGTATGACGTTACAGGTGTAAACGCAACCTGTTGCAGTAACAGTTTGGATCCTCTGTAATATTACAGAGGGGAGTTTTCAGTGTAGTGTGGACAGGGCCTTACTGAGGCATTTCTCCTTCAACTCTGAAATTTTCTCTGTCAGATTAACCCCTTCTGTGTACTGCCTAGACAGTGCAGATTGTAATTGCCTCCTAAGTTCTAAATACCCTCTATGGGCAGAGGCAGCCCGAGACTAGGCTCTTTGCTGAAAGAAACCTATTAAGCAAGGCTTAAAATCTTCCCACCATTGTATCATTCCGTCATATAGATAAGTAGTAGTAAGCTTATCCTTGAGTACACATTTTATTTTTGCTTGATTTGTTGGTCCAGCAATATTGAGGTGTTTAATCTCCAAAAACCCTGTCCTGCTTCTCTCGGAGCTTCTCTTGCCACCCCAATCCCAATTAAAGCATGGTCTGAGGTTCTATAGGTATATTTATTGTGTCAAAAATCGGCGTTGAATTATGTATGAAAAGAAAATCTATCTGGGAGGATAAGATCCCTTTGTAAAAGGTGGGGTGCACTTTTTTGTCCTTTACCATGTGAGCATCCTTTAAACCTGCTTGTGACACAATTTTTTGAAGAAAGGCCTTGTCACAATAAACCTTACTGGACTGTCCCTGTTGTGACTGTTCTTTTAGATTAATATTGAAGTCTCCTCCAGCAAAAATCTGCCGGTTAGTGCATAAAAAGGGTTGCACCTTATTTAACAGTTCGATCATGTGAGCTTTCATCTGTGGGCCATAGATGTTTATTAGTCGACAACAAACACCGTGTACTTTGACTTCTAATAACAGTGCACATCCTGGATATATTTCTACCGTGTACAAAATTTGGACATTTGAAATTGTGAAACAGATGCCTACACCACTACATGCATCCAATCCATAGACCAATAAGAGGCACCCCCCCATATCCATTCCCTTCTAGCCAAACTCATATCTTCCAGGGAATTGAGTTTGTTATCTTTTAGGGAAAAACTTCAAACTGTAATTGGTAAAGGATGGAAAAAGTGGTAGTACATTTTACAGACGATTTAACACTATTGACATGAAGGCTAGCTAGCCTCAAAAGTTCAGATTCAGGGAGGTTTCTTATGTCTCATACTGGATCTTGTAATCCATTTTTGGGGTGCCCAAAGTTTGTAAGTCTGTGAAAGGTTCCCTCTGTCACTTTCCACTCCACTAGATAGAAAGGTATCCATATTTTCTATGGGGTTCTCCCCTTCCACCTGATCCTCCCCCCAATTTTGGAAGGCTGCAAATCTGTTGGACATAGGGCGAGGGGATAGAGCCGGGTCAGATGGCCCTTTCTGAGGTTTTTGTCCAGGTGTTAAAAGGGAGGGGAGGGGGGGTCCGAAATTAGGTTTTCTGGTGTCATCTCTTGTCGACTGCTTGTAGCACAATTCATGTCTTCTATTCCCAAGGGTTGTAAAGGCTGGGAAGGAGTTGATGGAGCTTCCAAATTCCAGGTGGATACCCCTGGGCTCTGTGCAGGGGAGGATAGTTGTGAGACAACCACTGGGCGTGTTTCTGTTTCGGAGGAAGGATGCATCCTTCTGTAACTCAATTCCAAGGGTGAGCTCCTTTGTTCACCAACCTGGGGTTGAACTTCCAAATCTGTGGGGGATTGTACTGGGTTGGGGTTGTGGTTTAGGCCCAGATCTGGCTCTATAACCCATATTACTTACTCTGCCTCTGTCTTGGCCCTGAGGTATAAAGTTTTGTTCAGGTGTAGTATTATCTGTCTGTTGGAATGGGCATTTGGCTCAATTCAAAAATACTTCTTGCTCGGAAACCTCCTCCGAGTTATGGGCCGACCATGAGCAATCCTGAAAGGAGTGCTCATCCTCTCTGCACAAGTTGCAAATCGTCTGGGCTGTACATTGGGTGGCTGCATGGTGGAGCATCCCACACTGAAAACATTTTATCTGATCACAGTCCGTGTTTAGGTGTGTTAAGGACCCACACCGATAGCAGCTCTTAGATTGGCCAGCATAAAAAAGAATACTCTGGTCTCTCCCCAAGAAGAAAGAACTTGGCAAATGTTGGATGACAAGTTCTGTTTGCCTGAGCTGGACACGGAAAGTCCAACCTCCAGTCCAGAAGACATTGTCATCCATTATCGGGTTTGCGTGACCAAAGATGGTACACCGCTTTTCCAGCCAGAAAATAATGTCATTTATGTTTGCACCCTCATTTCTAAACAAAAGTTTGACCATTTTTATTGTGGGCTTCGTAATGGGTATAGCAAGGAAATCTCTCTATTCTTCTGTATCTTTAATGTCGTAACAGATCCTCCAGAATTTATCCAAAGAGGCCGCTCTGCAGAAACTGATGTCATAACAGTGATCTCCTGGAGGGAGAGTGTATGAAGGCATAAATTTCAGCCGGCATAAAACCCATCGAGTCTTTAATAAGTACTTTACTCACCCAGTGTCTGTCAGGGGATAGTGGGGCTAAACCTTTATATCTGAGGCATACCACAAAACGCCTTTTTGCTGCTTCTGCAGGTTTACAGAGTAGAGCCGCATAGGATTTAGGGCGTTGTCCTGTCCCCCCCAGCCCCATCCTCTGCACCACCACCAAGCTCGGTACCTTCCAGCCGTGGGAAAGTTTCCCGTTTTATGACCTCACTGTCCGCATCCTGATCTGGACAGAGTGTAGTACTCACTGTGTGTGGATCTTTCTTCAGAGCGGGTGTGTTGCTACCCACAGTAACAGCTTCTGGCGTAGTCTGCACAACCAATGCCTCGACTTCAGAATGCATAACTGCAGCAGAGGTTGAATCTCTTTTGTCTGAAAGTCCATTTTCCTCTATCGCCATCTCCGATCTGATTTTCTGAACTAAGTCGCTGTCCTCTTTACTTAAAGCATTTGGGGAGCCAGGAAGAGGGATCTCAGGGTCTGGGGTCCACTGATTATTCACATACAGCTATCCTGCTTTCTGCAAAGCATCTCCCGGTGTCCAATCTGTAGATGTCCCCGAAATATCAACATCTGTTTCTGCCATACTTTCTGTTGTTTCGTAAGGTACATTAGCATTTGTACCTACTGGTAGTCCATAGGTTCATAGGTATAATACAAGTTAAGTGGGAGTCTCTTGCTAGTCTCCTGCATAGGACTAGCTATAGAACATTTTCTTTTCTTTTTCTCTTCTTCAGTTTTATGTTTCCCAATTAGAAACAACTGTTCAGCTGCAGTTAGCATATCCAGCAGTTGTTTCTTTTTCTTCTCCAATTCATGTTGTAGACAGTCTTCATCCTCAGTTAGTTCCATATCCTCAGGTAATAAAGGTTGCGCAGGCAAACTATGAATTCCACCTTCATTTGTTGATCTAACAAATTCAAAGATGTTCTCGCCAAAAAGACTGGTGGAACCTCTAAAACTCCTGCAGCATTACCTTCCCCTTCCAAGGTTTGAACCATACTGACATCCTTCATACTCCCTGCAGCGCGAACAATGGCCCTGCAGCCATTGTGGCTTCTAGTATATCTCTTGGTTCTTCCTCCACAAATTTACTAGCAGTATGCAGCTCTCCTATTGACACCGTCTTGATACTGCAGACAGAGTGGTCCCCTCTGCCTACAGGAAGCAAGGCCCCCTGCAGGAAGTATAGGGGAATTTTTTATTAAAATACAAAAGTAAATCATGTACAGAACAGTGTGACATCAAACAAATCACCATGTAAGAAAAAAAAGACAGAAATAAGTATTTCCTCATACAAGCAATACAACAGTTCATGTGTACAACCCTAAACCGTAATAATAGATGCTGCCCCCCAACCCCCACTAAAAGAGTAGGGGAATATTGTAGTAGAATAACAAAATCAGCAATACAAACAGTGTACCACACATAAAAGAAAAATGCAAATCATAATAAAAGTAAATAAGTATTACAGGCATACACAGGTAATAGTTACATCACTTAAATCACAATGCAAACACCCCCAGGGCAGGGGGAAATTGTATTAGAAACAGCAAAGTGTAGGCCATTGGAAAACCATGCCAGCATGATACAAAAAAACTCCCAAAGCTATGGACCAACATACAAGAAAAGACCTCACAATTGCGACATCACCCAATGACACGAATTCCATAATAAATTAAATTGTTTTGTAGAACAGTTATGTTTTTCAGTGTTATAGAGTATCTGCAGATAACTCAAAACCTGAGAAAGCACACTGTCAGGCAGCACTACCTTTTGTTGCAGCAAAAAAATACACCTGGCTTGCCACAGGTAATATTTATAGACTGCAAATAAAACCCATAAGGTACTTTTGTGATATCTACTTAAACAAGGAGGGTATAAACCTAAGACCAAGACCTCATAAGTCATAGGAAACAGGTTTAGATCTGGCCAAATACCATGCAATAAATGCCAGAATGTTTGCGCAAATGGACATACAAGAACAAAATGTTCAATGGTTTCAAGGACATCACTACAGGTTTCCCTAGGACACATGCGGTCCTCAATGGCCTTATGTTTGAGTATTTTGGACCCCTAAACGTCCATGGCAAGAGAGCCACAACACATCCCACATCTGAGGAGGCATACGCTTATCTACTAATTGAAGACAAGTGTCCTGTACAAGGCCTGCCGGGCATGCAGGGAGTAAAGGTGGGACATATAAGATCTCATTAAAAATCACAGAGTAGAAGGCCTTCCTGGAGTGGGAGACAATAAAATGCTGGGTAATACCCCATTGACGTAATTTAGTCAAACAGGGTCTCATATACCCAGGGATATTACTTGTTTTATTGATCATAGGTACAGTAATCAAACCTGTGTCCCATTTTTTCTGAAAGACTCAAAACCAGCTAGAAACACAATGAAACCAAGAGAGTGCAAAACCTCGTATGATATTATGAAAATTTCTATACAAAAAAATACTATGAAAAAAAAATAGGATTTACCATTCTAATGCCACCCAGAGAACAGTCATAATACATAAACATTCATCTAATGGGGTTTAACCTACTGCCCCAGAGACCTTAAAAAAAAAACATTTAAAACTCATGGTTCCAAAGAAAATGGGATAGGAAACATGTTTGCCGTATACAAAAATTGAGGAATAATTAATGACTTGATTAAATACACTCTTTTTCATTTAGAAATAGCTTTCGGATTTCCATTGGTGTAAGAGAATAGAACACTTGGCAATAGCCTGTTCCTAGTTATACTGAGCATCATCTGGTGTACCAAAAACAATCCCCAAGATCCGAATAGGTTCTGTGGAGACAGGAATAGAGCTAGATTTAGGTGGAGGACATAAACTGACTATAGGACTGATTTGGAAACATGTACTTTTATTATAGTTAAGTGTAGCCCCTGATACTGACTCATAATGTTTGAGTATAGATTCAATGACAGGAATAGCTGCTTCAGACTGTATACTGAGGCACAAATCATCTGCATAAACACTGATATTCATAGTTGCTGGAAACCCCAGAATCTGGATACCATGAATAGGGGGATCACCTTGAATATTCCGAATCATTGGATCAATAGAAAATAAATATAAAAGGGGGCTTAAGGGGCATCCTTGTCTCACACCCCCTCCTTATTTGAAATGTTGTGCTAAAAGATTTATTGATAAATGGCCGTGCAGAGGCAGATGCATAAATATGCTGGATCCATGTAATGAACTGTGCCGGAACCCCATAATAATGTAAAGTATGAAATAAATACTCGTGATTAACCCTATCAAAGGCCTTTTGCTGATCTAAGGACAAAAACCAACCAGAATACTGGCCCACAGTACCCAAATATGATAAATCATGTAGTAACTGTAAATTGTGAAAAATAGACCTATTGAGAATACCACGTGTCTGAACAGGAGAGAGTACTACACTAGCCAGTTTAGTAAGCCTCCGAGCTAAAATTTTCATAAGAATCTTATAATCCACGTGCAATAAACTAATAGGCCTCCAGTTAGCAAGATCCGTTTGATCACCTTTTTTGTGCAGAAGAATTACAAGAGCTTGAGAAAACTCTGTGGATATGTCAGATAGACATAAGTGATTTAATACCAAAGCTAGGATGGGGCAAACAGATTACTAAAAGTTTTATAAAATACAGGTGTCAAACCATCCATTCCAGGTGCAGTATTCAAGGGAAGTGTAGAGATGGCATGTTCTACTTCAGCCAAAGATATGTCGTCTACAGTGGAATCTAAGATATCACTAGGAAGCGGCGGGAGTCTCAGTCCATGCAAAAAAGTAGAAGAATCTGCAGTGGGTACCAAAGACCCAAATTGTCGAAAGAGATATTTTTGTGACTCCTCCCTAATCTTCCTCCTATCGGTAGTGGGGGTGGACCCCTCCCCAGTCTGTACTGTGTCTATAATAGTGGCTTTAACCCGGTCTGAACAGCTTCACAGAGTGTCCAAAGTAGGACAGCGCCCTTGAGTGCCGAACTGCGCCTCCATTTTCAGGCTGAGGCCCCTATTGTACTGAAATTTAATCATATCTGCCTTTGTATGTTGAATTTGTGCTGTCAAGTCAACATCTTGTGTATGTGCCATAGATATGAGTTTGTGCAGTTGATCTTGTAATTTCAAATAGTGTGTGTATTGACGGCATCCCTTCCTAGTAGCATGCTCAATAAAAAGAGACCAAAAATCAGCCTTGGAGGCCAGCCACCATTCCAAAATGCTATTATATGCCTCCAGGATAGATACCCTAGCACTGAGTAAGTCCCCCCATTTGGTTCTTAATTCTGTGTCTGCCAATAAGGATTTTTTTAATCGCCATCTGAAGGAAGGTTTCGCTGTTGGTAACTCACCCATGCCACCCAAACAGGAAACAGCCAGATGGTCTGAGGTCTCAGTAGGAATAGTGGATACCTTATGGATGTGTAAGGACTTGGATATAAAAAGATAATCAATTCTGGTTTGTAAACGGCCCTTCTCAAAAGTCATGTGTCCCTTAGTGTTTGTTACCACAAAAACATCACACAGATTTGCAGTAGAGATCAAATTCTTCAAACAGGCCATATCACTAAACAGTTTCTGTGTTTTACAGCCCCTGTCAGTAGGGGAAAGCCCACAATTGAAATTGCCACCTAGAATCACAGTTTTCTGGGTGTGTAGAAAAGGCTGAACTAAATTAAATAGTGCAACCCGAGATGCTGTACTTTGTGGTGCATAAATGCATATCAACTGTAACCCCATATCAAAAAAAGAGACATCCAAGAGGAGAGCTGTCCCAGGTTCAATATCCGCAAGTCTTTTGATGTGGAACCCCGGACCTTTAAGCAATATTGCAACCCCATCACACTGCTCCAGCCCTTGAGACCAATAAGATGCGCCCCTTCCGACCATAGCTTCTTAACTTGAGTAAGTTCATACTCCATTTTAACATGAGTATCCTGTAAAAAGAAAATGTTATTATTCAAGCCGTTCAGAATCTGAAAAGTCGTACACCATTTTTTAAATGACTTAATACTATTAACATTCAAAGACAGTGGGCTAAGCAGTTGGGCCATGGAAAAAACAAAGAGGTACGAGAGAGATATCACTCATCTGGCTTTTTCCTAGATTTTCCCTTTCCCCTAGGCTTTTTGACTGAGACCTCCACTGGAGACTCCATGGCACACTCCTGGATTCCTGAGGCCACTGAAGAGGTATCTGAATCCCCCTCATCAAGGTCACATTCTCCCCATTGCTTTCTTTTGTACAAAGAAGTGAACCTATTCCTAGTCAGGATAGGAGGGTTGCTAGTCTGGGCCTCTAAGCTTTTCCTGGACTTCCTAGGTTTGGTAGAACATACTACCTCCATGGGGGCTTCTGCAGGTGGAGGCATGCATTCTGACTTGCCTGGAACCTGCAATTCTGGACATGCAAGAGGAACATCAACTGCCACATCACCTAAGGGCAAGGGAGGTGCCGGGGTGTAAGCTGCTTCCTCATGAGTGGAACTGAGCACTACAGTGTCCCTTGCAGTCATAGCCTGGGGGGGAGGGATACAACAGAAGTCGTAACAGCTGCATTTTGTTGAGCTTGCGACATCCTGATTTGGTGAGCCATTATTAAGGAATCAGGATCCTGCATAACCTTATCTATCCTATTATGGGCTGCCCACGGACATTTATAGTAGGTATGACCCGATTCCTCACATAAATTACACCTCAGAGGATTAGGACAACCCAAACTCACATGTCCATAATCCAAACGAAGATTACAACTGGAAGGGAACAGATGGAACTAAGATGTGTCCTAGCCCCACATTTGTGACAAGTTCTTGGCTGGCCAGGGTAAAAGCAAATCCCCCTATCCCTCCCAATATGAAAACTACTAGGCAAATGTTGAATACCCAAATCATTATGCCTTAACTTAACTTTTATCCACCCCACCCCCCCCCGTCCACACCAAATCATCAAGGATAGGAACTGGACTTTGTAATATCTCACACTTCTGTCTAAGTCAGTATTGGACATACTCAATATTCACCCCTTCACTGCGAAACAATAAAGTTATAGTCTTAATAGTAGGCCTAGTCAGGGGAATCGCAAAAAAATCCTGCCCCTCTGGCTGATGTTTAACAAGTTCAAGCTTCTGCCAGGACTTTTCTAAGGTACCAGTACTCCGGAAACTCACGTCATAAAGGTTTTCACCCTTAATATGAATGAAAGCAAATAAGTCCGGCACCTGGATCCCCATAAGAGCGTCTCAATAAATTATGAAGAACAAATTTCTTATCAGGAAAAGTGTCTTGTGACCCAGTATATCTCAACCACATGGCATTTCGCCGTTGAGCGGGCTCACCTACTTGCTTAAACAAATCCGCCATACAAAAAGCAGACACAGAAGGAGCGGTAGTAGAATCTCATCGAGGATTGTCCGAGAAGGAAGCAGAGGTACCCGGTTCAGGGTCCGCAGCGTTCACACCCACAGAAGCGGCCAGCTCTGAGGGATTGTCGGAAAGAGGCAGATTTCCGGCCAAAACAGTAGCAACAGACGGTCGCAAATCAGAGCTGCGGCATGTATCAGGTTGAAGCAAAGTTTGTTCGGTTTGGTTTAGAGCCAGAGAATCAGAACAGGTATCGATAGGGAGAACAGAAGCAGAGGTAACTGGCTGTAGGTTCTGGTTCTGTGGTACGACAGTGTGGCTACTCGCGGTTGGGGAGAGTCGCGATATTTCCACTGTGTAAACCAGTCCTGGAGAGGTCCACCCAGGAGTCCCAGCCTTCGGAATCCAGCCAACAGCTCACAGCGCAGACACCGGGTCCCAGCACTGCTCGGTCGGTTAATCGGCAGAAACTGGAGGTGCAGGTATAGACATGGAATGATCAGAAGGTAACCGATTAGGTTGTGCAGTCACGATGGCATCCGAAACAGGACAGGGAATATCTTGGGAAGTTTGAAATAGGGTAGAAGGCATATCTGTGATCACAGCAGACGTTCGAGGTCCAATAGTAGGAGCTGTTTGATGTGAACGTTCAGCAGTTTTCACAAGCAGCTGCAACAAAAATGTCTTGTTGTTAAGTATAGCATTCTGTAACAGAGTTTCCTCTTGAGCTGGTGACAGCAGGTTCATAGTAAGAGGCAGCAGTCTTCTCCAACCTCATAGCTGTAACAGTAGCGTCAGGAGGACTCGAACTATCATCCTGGTAAGCAGTACTCGAACCAGCCTCAGCAGTGGTGTCCAACAAAAAATTCACAATATCTTCCATTCTTCAGTTGTAGGATCAGTATCGGGCATAACAGACATATAGGCAAGGCAGAAACAGGTTCCACAACCTCTCCAGCTCCTTGACCTCCTCCTCCACCACATCCCATGTCTGCCATTTTGGATCTGTCTGATAAGGGTTCCCCCTACCGAAGAGTAGGGGAATTTACCCAGTGTCTTAGCCAAATTTCTTCCATTCAGTAAAAATACCACCAACAGCTTAAACTGGTTCAAGGTCAGTCAGCATTCATCTGTGTTGGGGGTAACTGGGGAGTGGGGTGCTAGCTGCACACTTGAGCAGACTTGATAGACTGTGTGGCCTGTTTCTGCTGGCAAGCAGTAAGTATCTTTTACAGAGAATTGCCAATATCCATTCTACTATTATGTTTCATAATATCGTGGTATATTTCTTGACACTGGTAATGCTAAATTGTCTTCTCTGTTACATTTCAAATCCCTCAAAGGTAACTCAGTTAACAGAGATGTATATTTGTCTGTGGTCTGTCTCCTTTAAGAATTTCTTCCAGTGGGGACAACAAAAGTTACTGCAGATTATACAGTGATGTTGATTACCCCATCTATTAATTATATAGAGAATAATGCATGGGGGTGGAGTGTATTATGAGAATTTAATAAACACCTGAGGTATGTGATGCCCCTGGGATAAACCCCGAGAGCGAAGCTTGAAAAGCTTGAAGGGGTTTATCCAGCATGACACATCAAGGATGTATATGAAATTCAAGGGAAACACTCTACTTCGTGCATTATTTTTTTTATCATTTCTGGTGTAGTTTTTTTCCAACCAGAAAAGTAAATCAAGGAAACCATTCACCCAAGCACATTTATCATGTAAATAAGTAGAGTCTCAAAGAGGTGTAAATTGAAAGAATGTAATTTAAAAAAAGCTTACCAAGTACAAAGACTGGCAGTTTGTAATAATTGACAAAGTCAGGAACACAGCAGGCATCACTTTTGCAAAATAGGAAAATGAAGATACCTGAAATAAAAAAGAGCTCTGCATTTCGGAATTTCAACTCACTTTTGTCTTCAGTATAGTGTGATGTTCTGTACAGCAGGGTAAGTCTGTGTCTCAGAGCAAAAACCTCAGCTGTAAGGAAAAGTCTGTTATGTGGGTCTGTACAGCTCCTCCATTCCTGCAGGCTGACTGGTTCATCCCCAGCAACAAATCTGCTCTCAGTCACTTCAACCATCCATTGTAAAAACAAGAAACAAACAAAAAAGTTTAGTAGTTTCACATTTAAGTTTATTAAACATCTCAGGTGTGTAAAAAAATATAATAAACCACTTACTATAGTTATTCTCTATGTTATTAATAATCAAACTTCAGAAAATATAAACTTTGGAAAAAAATGGCCATGCATTGAGCATTTAAAAGAACAAAATCACTGTGCTTCCAGTAGTCGCTTGACACCTGCAAACACCTCTGTTTGTCCACAGCTGAAAATTGTAATCTGATTTTCCCAGGGGATCTGGTTTTTTTTTTTTTTTTGGAAATAGTAATTTTATTGAATTTCCAAGACATAACAAACAAATGGTATAGCTTACAGACTATAATTACAACTGTCATACAGACATATGACATAAAATCGAAAAGAGAAAAATTAAGATAACCAGACACTGACATACTAGAAAGATAGTGACACCCTGTACTGGGAACCACTCATAAACTCTTAAGAAAAAAAGAAAAGGGAAAAGAAAAACAAAACTCAAAACACAGAACATAAGGCTCAGGGTTAGACATGGTTCTCCAAGTTAAATTGTATTTTAGCCAACCGTAGAGTGGTGAAGTGGAGTGGGGGACGGCAACACCCATGGAGACTCTAAAATATGCATTCATTGGGTGAATGAAGATTTTATTATACTGGGTAAAAGTCAGTAATTAGGCCAACTTATAAAACTGATTACCTGGGAAAAAAGTATACTTCTGTACAACTGTGAGAGTGTATAGGGGTGTGACTATAGATATGTAAATAAAAAAATAAAAGAAAAAGGGGGGGGCCACCTCCACCATCTAAAAAAACTGAGCCATTATGTCTAACACTGTTTTATTTTCCTTCTCCGCCTGATAATGGAAAAAGGGCAGCCATCTACTCGTGAATTTTTCCATCTGGAATCTTAATTGAGCAGTCAACTTTTCCATTAATTGAATTTGTGTACAGATGGAATACCACAAATCTATAGATGGGGCATTCTTTTCCACCCATTTTTTTGTGATACTTTTTTGAGCAGCGGCTAGTAAAATATAGAATAGGAGCTTTTGGGCCTTGGTAGTAAGCGTTTGGGGGGGGGGGTACCCAGAACCCAATGCTTGGGATCAGAGGGAAGTTGCATCTGAAGTATCTTTTTGGACTCCTGGACAACCTGGCTCCAAAATCCCTTAGTTTGGGGACAACCCCCAAAAATATGGGTATGAGTGCCCCTCTCACCACAGCCCCTCCAACATAAATCTGAAGTAGAAGGACTATAGTGTTGGGCGATAGCTGAGGTACGGAAAAATCTTATATTGACCTTCCAGCTAAATTCCCACCAGGAACGAGAGGATGAGACCAAGTGCACCCTGCTCCATATCTGCTGCCAGTCTTCGGTACCCAACTGGCATCCCAATTCCTCTTCCCATGTGGATTCTGGCCCCCTCAAAGGATCCGGTTCTTGTGTGTTAAAAAAAGAGATAATTCGGAGACCAGATGAGTCTTGCCTCCACTGGAGAATAGAGGGAGAAGAAACTCCACAAGGGGGTTAGGGACCAGAGACCCTGGGAAGGCCAAACCCTTGCTCATCAGGAAATGTCGTATTTATAGGAATCTAAAGTGATCTCTGTTCGGAAGCCCAAACTCCTGTGTTAATTGTTAAAAACTTTTGAAGTGTTGTGAACCATACAACTGTCCAATTCTATAGAGACTCACTCTTTCCCATCTAGGGAAGCCCAAGTCTGTTTGTAGTGGAGGGAAATCCGCACATGCCCTGATAGGGGTCCACAAAGACATTTTAAGGGGGAAGCCCCACATATGGCAACCCAGGTTCACACTTGCTTAAGAACCACTGCCCAAGGGTTGCTAGCCCAAAGTTTTGAAAGGCCAGCTTGATCCAAGTGGACAATATCCGCCAATTGGGCTCCTGGAGTGTCAGGTTTCTTGAGCTCTGTCCAGAGTGGACGGTCTATGCCTGGCCATAAGGGGTTAAATACCTGGAGTTGGGCTGCCCAATAATAATGGATAAAGTTGGGAAGGCCCAATCCCCCATCCTGTTTGGTTCTCTGCAAAATCTGCCATTTGACCCTGGGAGGTTTGTGGTTCCAAATAATTTTGGAGGTGGCTGATTTCAGGCTTCTCCAGAAGCCTAAAGGGGGCTTCAAGGGGAGAGATGAAAATAGAGGAAAGAAGATGGGGTAAAACATTCATCCTGACCGCTTCTATATGACCTGAAAAAGAGAGAGGGAGTTCCTTCCATCTGTTGTAGTCCCCTTGAATACTTTTGAGCAGTGTAAGGTAGTTAGTACCATATAAATTATCTAAGTTGTCAGGAATCCAAATTCCCAAATAACGGAAACCCTCCTTCGCCCAACGAAACTGCCCCACTGCAGGGAGACCCCCTGATGCAGTGTTGGAGATGGGAAGCATCTCCGTCTTAGATTCGTTCACCCGAAATGACCCCAAACTCTTGTATATGGGATAACACGTAGGGGGCTGAGTTCACTGGATCAGTCAAATATAGTAATGTATCGTCCACATAAAGAGAAATCCGGACCTCCGACCCCGCCACCTGGATACCCCTATAAGATCGTGATTGTCTGATAGAAGCCACAAAGGGCTCCATACCTAATGTGAACAGCAAGGAGGAGAGCGGACATGGGGATCTGTTTTTTATTAAGGAATAGTGTAACAAGAAACACCATAGTTCTCCACTTAAGAAATTCATGAGGATTAATCCAATTTTGCCAGGACAGGTTAGAAAACAAATTCATATTTGCAGGATTACAGGCCACATTTGCCCCTAAAAGGAAGAAGGTATTTTCTAAAGTGATCTCATCCTTGGTTACTAGCTCCATTTGAACCCAACCCTTGTCAGAGCAGAGTAACTGGAAACAGTCACTAATGCTACAAAATAAGTGAGATGGGGCAAGGTAAAAGTGACAATGGTGTCAACCTTGAGACTTTAAACTGATGGGAAAGTAAGTGGGAGGTGTATTGGGGTACAACTGTCTGCAGAGGGACAATTGTATGGCACCAGCTAGGGAATGAAGGAGGAAGATGTGTGTAGGGGGGTAGTGAGGAGACAGGGAGAGGTCATAATAAAATATAATATGTTGTGCACTAGTAATACTATGATCCTATAATAACACAATATCTTTTGCATCTCAGATGGTCTTGATTCCTGGGGGAGTGTTTACTATGGGCACTGACGACCCTGCAATACCTCAGGATGGAGAAGGTCCTGCTAGAAGAGTACACCTTGACCAGTTCTTCATGGATGTGTATGAAGTCAGCAATGCAGAGTTTGAAACATTTGTTGATGCAACTGGCTATATCACAGAGGTAAGGCTTAGCACAGTAGTCATTTTTTAGTTGAGATTTGGGCAAATGTTTATTATAGAACTCCTAATAGCTTAGGCTTTCTTAGAAACCAGGTGGGTCGATGAGACCCACAATCTTGTACTACACAAGGGTGCAGATTACAACACAAGATTTCTTACATCAGTAGCACTTATGGGCAACATTAGTTTTCTTACAGCAGCAGCACTTATGTTCCCTAGAAAGGGACTATTGTGGCCCAGTATCATTCAGCTGCTGCCAGGAGAGTCGATAAGGCATAGCCTCAAGGCCTGACCTTCATTTTATTAATTTATTTTTTCAATAAAGGTGTTTGTTTCCTTGTGGCCAGGACAGGCTGGGCTCCCTCCTGCTCTGCCTCACAGACCCCCACTGCCCTGCATCTCCTGTGGACCAGAGTACCCCCATGGATTTGCCCCTCATGGTGGGGTCAGGAGGGGAGGGGCCACCCCCAGCACAAATACAGTGTTCTGGTCTCTGGGTCCTGGTGATGCAGCAGGTGAGGGATCAGGAGGCAGGTTTCATACCTGCCTGTCTTGCCACTCATTTTCCTCTGTTTTCTCCCTTCCCCACTGCCGGGTGTGCTCATCAGCATGTGCCTGTGGAGGCACATGCACGCTGCGGAGTCACACAGCACCTTGCTACTGCTGTTGCTCTGATCCTCTGCTGCCACCAGACCTCTACCTGGTGGTGGTCATTCAGCGGAGTATGTAGTCCTTCTCCTACCCAGGAAAGGAGAGCAGTGCTTCAGACGAGCACTCTTTCCCCTCCCCGGCCAACCATTGGCAACCGGTGCTCATTCCCAAACAGGGGCTGTCGGCATGGAGCAAGGTGTGGTGTCCAGCACCTCAGCCCTTAGTGCTACTGGACTGTCCTCCAGACCTTAACTTTGATTTAAATAAGTAAGTTTATTGTTCGACTATACAACAATTATAAATTACAGTACAAATACACATAAATACTTTAAAATTATTTAAAACCATTAAACTGAATTACACAAAGGTCAGACTAATTGAAAGTCGCCACTGTCACCCCTATCTTTAAAGATGGTGATAGGACTGTGGCTGGAAACTATCGACCGATCTCCATTCTCTCTCCTCTCTCCAAGGCCTTGGAAAAAGTGGTGGCCTCTCAAATCTCTGACTACCTCTCCACCTACAATGTCCTTTGTCCTGAGCAGCATGGCTTCCAAGCGGGACACAGTACCAACACAGCCCTCCTAGAGTTCTCCAACTTTCTCCACTCCTCCTTAGACACTGGTTCTCTGGCTGGTGCTGTCTTCATTGACCTCTCTAAAGCTTTCGACACTGTCTCCCACCCCTCCTTCTTGATGCCCTTAGTCTCTCGGTTTTGCTGCTGGGCCTATCTCCTGGTGCACCAGTTATCTGTCTGACCGCTCACAGCTGTAAAAATAATAGGACCTACTCAGACATCTGTCCCATCTTTTCTGGTTCCCAGGGCTCCATTCTGGGCCCCTTACTATTCTCCCTTACCTTAATACCCTTCGCTGTTGCTCGGGAACATTCTATTGTACGCTGATGATGCAGTCATCTTTGCCTCAAGTCGTAACCTTACTGCCCTCCAGGACTCGCTGCAGAAGTCCTTCACTGAGCCTAGGGCTGGTTCAAGGAACATAGATTGGTGATAAATCTTAAAAACAAAAACCATGTTCTTCACTCATCCCCAAACAAGTCCTGCAACTTCAAACTCCTCATTCTCTCTGGGTCCTCATTCCCACTGAACAAGTTTGCTCCTATAAATACCTAGGGATCCATTTTGACCCTCTCTCCTTCCATGGACACATCGCTGCCCTAGCTAATTGCCACTAATATCCGATTGGGCATCTTACATCGGTATAAACACTGCCTCCCCGGAGGCTCTTCGACTCACAGTCACCTCCTCTATCCTGTCCCTAGTGGACTATGGACTGCTGGTGTATGGTGCCTGATCAGACCGCACTCCATAAAATCGCACTACTCTGAATAAGGCCTGCAGGTTAATTACTGGAGCACCTAGGGATGACACACACCTGTCTACTGTATGCTAAAGCGCTGGTACTTGATCTCGACGAGCCTCAAATATCTTACCTGTACCCTTACAAAAGACCCTCCTTGGGCTTTCCCCACCAGGATTGACCACCACCATACGCCGCTCTGTCCCACTAGTTCATACTGACCTCTGGGAAAACCTCTTGTTATCCCTAGAGCTAGGACCTCTACGGCCAAAGAGCCTTCAGCTTTAGGGCCCCTCCTGGTTCAACACACTGCCCCTCCATCTCAAGCTCCAACTATATCTGCGGTTTCAAACTTCCTACGTGAACCACCTTATTAACACCCGATGCTGTAACTGCCACTAGTCAAAGCCGTACTCAATACTTATGACAAAGCTTATTACTAAGCTGCTAAGACATATAACTCTGGTATTGTTTGCATCCATCCTACCTGTACCAGCTTGTTTGTATCTATGTCTTAATTTTACTGTTATACTTATGTGTTGTACTGCTATACTGTGTATTTTGGTTTGTCTTACTGTGACAAGGTACCTTTGTAAATGAGCCTATGGCTCAAAGGTTTTCCAAACTGCAGTTTTAAATAAATAAATAAATAAATAATTCCACATCATATTGCACTAAACGCTGCTTTAAGAAACATTTTTAACACTAAATAATCAGACTAGCATCAGTTCTATTCATATTGCACATTCGTTTGACATAATCACAACATTCCATTGAAATATAAGTCATTAAACTAGATTGCGTAAGATCAGGTTAATTGCACTTGACACCATTTTGATTTGTTCAGCAAGCCATGAACTGATCCTACCCTATCAACAATACTTCGGCCTTTACTTTTCAAGCTCCTGCTGACTCCCCTGGCTACTACTAACAAACTTAAAATAACTTTCTCCTTTGTTATTGGGGGGAGGCTAGTGTCGTTTGGTGAGTAGAATATAGATCTGTGAATCAGGAGAGCTCCTTCTAGGGTACTGTATGTCTACAGAGCCATATAATACATTGATCTGTAAGCCATCACTCTCATGACATTTTGGGAAGCTTTTGTAACAACAGGACCATCCACTTTGATATACCTTCATGCAGATCAGTGGTGTTTGGCGGCTCCCATATAACTTGTGTGGGCCTTATATACTTTAGTTTTTTTCCACCATGCGAGAGAATAAACGTCAGACCAGTGGACATTGTTGCTGACACTGTTTGCATCAGTAAGAGTTTCTTTCTGGTAGCTACTCCTTTGAGATTGTCGATTGTGAGTGTATGTCATCTCCTAGTAAGGCACTTTTTGCCACTGTTGCTGGGGAAGGCTGATTTATAGGCCAGATGCCCAGGAGCCATGTGTTTGTTGCGTAGGCCAATTCCACAATGGGCAAACTGCATGGTCACAGTTCTAACCCAGTAACTTGAAGACACTGGCATAGGGCTTTGGAGCATTTGTTTGAAAAATGGACAAAGATATTGCACTGCCTGAAAAATTACTGAATAAAAGTGCCAGTGCTGAAACTGCCGCAACTGTAAGGGGCTCTTTAGTCACCATGTAAACAGGTTTGGAACTAGCCACTAAGTCATGAGCAGCATATTTCTGAAGCTCTGATATGTTCTGCTATTTCTTGGTAAAAAACACATGTTTTACTATAGGAACCTAAACTAAACCTACATCTAGTGAGAGACTAGCAGATTTGGAGCAGTTTACTAATTTGGACTTATTTCAATCATTTTCTCCAGTTATGGGAGAAAGTAATAAAGAAGCGGCAGATGGAGCAGAAGGGAGACCCAAGTAAGCCCCGACTAGGTACCAGCAAAGATCCAGGGGCTGTAATTGAAGTCTGTGACCCTAATCAGCCTGGTAATGTGGCACTTTTGAAGGTGATTCAAAGCCTAGATCAAAAATTGGGAGATTACACTTCCAAAGTACAAATAATGGACATTAAAGTGATGGCAGTAGAGGGAGAGGAAAAACGTGTAGTGCAAACTGCCAGTAAAGCTCTAGTGACAGCTGTAGGCCTCACAAAGGAAAACCGTCTGCTTCGATGGAGGATTGGAAAGTTAGAAAACGAGGCCCGAGTGACCCATATCCAAATGTTGGGACTGCCTGAAGAAGTTGAGGGAGTCTGTCAGTGAGATCATACAGAAATGTCTCTCAGAAGTTTTGCAAAGTGAAGAACTGTATAATATACAACATGCTTGCTGTGTAACACCACAAAGTGGTGAGAGCACAGCATGTCTGGGACTCTGAGGCTCATAACCCTGTTAGTAGTTCTGGGCTCAGTCTTGAAGACAGACTTTGTATTCAGAGAACCAAGGCATAAGAGCCTGCTGGTATGGCAAGAAGTTAACATCCTTGTGTTCTCCAGTCTCAGTTTTGCCACACGCCAACATCACAAAAGTTTCAACTGGATCCGTTTGAAGCTTCAACAGCTCAGGGTACATCATCTAATGCTGATGCCAGCCAGTCTCAAGGTAATATACGGTAACAAAGCAAGGATCCTGCTGATGCAGCTTGCTTGATCAAGAAGATAGAAAAGATGATTGCAGGCCATCAGGATGATTCAGAATTGGAAGATGCAGATCACTCTAAAGGTACTGTTACAGTGTTCATTTTGAATAGTTCAGGAATGAATGAGCCCTACGGTATCTGGTCTGTGGTCCATTAACCAAACCAACCACCCATTCCAGAAGTTCATGAATTGCATTGGTTTTTGTTGTATGGTAGTGATCAATTTTTCCATAAGGTATATTTATTGAACGATATTCTCAGAGTGTGTGCTCACCAGGGGGTCTTTTTGTAGCCATTGGCGAGTCTTCACCTTCTTGGCAGGTGTTAGTCAAATTCTCAACCGTTGTTTTGCAGAGATATGGTCTGGGAACAGCAATAAAAGTACCATCAGTGGGGTTTTAGCCACAAACCCTGGAATCGGGCATAAAGAACTGTCTTAAGTGTCTGACAATACTGTCAGAGGAGTGGACATCTCCAGAATAGATGTGTATAGGTTGCCAGGATCTCACCGCATTCCATCCATCAAGCCATCCCCTTTGTTGCAGTGTATTTTCCTGTAATGTGGAGAGTGCAGAAGTACTGAATAATTTTTTTCCAACTAAATTCATTCCAGATGTGGGAAGCTGTTATTTTATACTGTATATAGCAGCTGGTGTACCATTCCTCTGTAGTCACTGGGGTTCCTATTTTATTTTCCCATTTCTAACCATTCTGTGGTAACCTCTGAGGTCTGCCTAATGGCTCTGTATGATGCACAGATGAAATGTTCCTGATGTGCTCCTTCCATTACCTGGAAAATCAGATCCACTAAAGGATGAACCACATCCATATCCCAGTTTAAGCTGAAAGAAGACCCAGAGTAAGTTCTAATTTGTCTGTATCAAAAATGGTGTGATCTATACAATTGGTAGTCTTGCTGAATTTGCTGGAAAGATGTAAATACCCCTGATGCATAATATTGAAAGTGATGTATTAATCGCTGTCTGTGTTTGTGTTTAAAGTGGGGTCAGTACTAGCTGGGATGAAGTGAGGATCAAATGTGCTATTTCCAAGAATCTAAAATCCTTTTTAATTGCCACTATTTGTGTTTTGTGCTTCATTAGTCATTATAATAGAGCTAAAGGAGGACCTGGCAAAATGGGAGGTGGTCCAGTATTTGGCAGTTAAAATTCAATGGCAAGAAATGTAAGGTTATGTTCTTTATTTAAAAAAATCAAAATCTGAATTCTGGTTGGCAGGAGTTCACCTAGCTCTGCAGTTGAAGAGAGGGACTTAGTTGTATTTAGTGACAGTCTTAAAACATCAGCGCAGTGCACTAAAGCATTCAGGAAAGCAAATAGGAGAATACTAAAATGCGTAGGCAGAGCCTTCTCAAGTAGCAGGAAGGAGGTGATTCTTCCTCTGGTTGTATCATTGGTTAGATCACACCTGGTGTAACCTGTCCTGTTCTAGAACCCACACATGGAAAAAGACAGTACTCATCTGGAATCAGTACAGAGAAGAGGGACCAAGATGATCCATGGGGACCAGGGGAGGTCTTATGAAGAGGGATTGGATGACCTCGGCATGTATTCACTGGAGACTAGAAGAGAGAGTGGTGATACGATCAAGACATTTCAAGTACAGTACCAAAAAGGCATCAGCAGGGTGGACTGCCATGGACTGTTGACTCTTAGTGAGAGTAATTTTATAAGTGGGCATAACATGAAGCTAGTGGGTGATGAGTTTAAAAGGGATATTACGAAGTACTTTTTTACTGAAAGAGTGGTGGAAAAACAATCACTTTCCACAAGAACTTATTAATATTCAAACAGTAAGTGCTTTTAAGCATGGGTGGGATAGATTCATGGGATTAGAGGGTAAGTGTTCGAGTAAGGATTGTTTTAGAGGAAGGGTGTGCTAAGTTAAACATATACACTCTCACTAGTTTAAGACTAGTATCAGGACTGAGATAGGGATCGGACAGACCGGATGGACCTTTTGGTCTTCATCTGTTCATAACATTCTATATTTCTGCATAAGTCTGCTGCCACCAGTCTGCCAGGGAAAGTGACAGGTTTAGCCCTACAAATCCAGAACTCCCCCAGCCTGAAACAGTCTTAGAATAAACAGGTACTGCGGCCTCTCATCTGCAGTGCAGGAACATTATTGACAGAGAGCAGGCACTCGACATCCACACGTGACACAGTGGCATCCATGCCCAACATCACTGATCATGGTGCTGTTTTGTCGGAGTGCTCTGATTTGATAAGGGGCTATTGCCAAATGCTGCCACTGTTGACAGAATAGGTCGTTCCTCAGCCACTGTCACAAGTGCCACTGGCTGGGCCTGTCATGCCACCTCAAGCTTCTCCCTAGAGGTCTGCGACTCCTCAGCATATTTCTAACAACAAGAATCCATCAGTGATGCCTAATACAAAAGGCATCAGTCGGCAGGAGTGAGATGCTCCAGACATAGAACTTTATTATAGAATCTGGAATGAAGTTTGAACTGTGCACCTTGGCCACACTCTCCCTTCTGGAGTAATGCCATATTTGTTTCTCCTCTTGAAGAGAGCAGTTGCCCCAAAGTCATCTGCAGCCTTCTGGTCACCTTTAACTTTTCATTTATGTAAGCATGCTGTTTGTTTGTTGTTAGATAGTTTTTCAAATACTCTGTGTTAGGGTGTTTTTTTTTTCCCCTGAGGGAACTGAACAAACTTCACTATTTTAATCAAAATCCGCTTTGTTTTCATTTTCACTTATAGTGGGTTTTGACACTTTTTATTTATTAGATAGTGGTTTTACTATATATATGCACTAATAGGAACTGAATATTGTTTCTTGGGGCACTGTCAGTGTTTGGCATGACCGATGGGCCTAAAAAGATAACATGGCTGACAGGTTTTAAATGTTGTGCGAAGTATTGTCTGTTCCTGGCAAAGGCAGACTGCCACGAGCTTTGTTTAAGTTGCCTGAGGCCAGTTCATGATTTTAAAAATTGTGTTCTTTGCCAAAAGGTTTGTCCAAAACCCAAAAGAAAAGGGCTTTTAAAAAAGAGATTAATTGATGGCTACTCACTCCGACTGTATGTCTCCAAAGCACAATAAAAGCTTACAGGGAGCTCCCAAATGATGGTGGAAAGCACCCATCAGAGGGTTCTCCTCATAAGCATTAGTCCATGCTAGCGGGGACAGACAAGAAAGACAGAGCTGCTCAACCATCAGAAAAGCGAGGTAAAGATGGCACAGACAGCAAGGAGTACAAGGTGGGATTCCGGACTTCAGTGATGGCAAAAGTAAAATAAAAAGCCTTAGAGTGGATACTGGAACCAGTTTGCCAAGAAAAAAAACAACAGAAAAACATATCCATGCCACTCCTGCTGCAAAGGAAAGGGAGCAGGCAGTGGAAAAGAGACAAATGCCCTTGACGGAGGACATGCCAAATATGTGGGAGTTTTTCCATGCTGTGCAGGCCATGGGAAATGTATTCAATGGGCCTGCTTCCCCCTCCCGGGCTCCGGTTACAGAAGAGCAGCCTGCTTTGGAGGGAGAAACTAACTATAAGAGGAGGAGAGTGTGAACCTATAGGACCCGATGGCTTTCCTGAGCAGGAATTTGGTTCCCATCTGAGAGTTACAGAGGACTATATCTCTTACTTCTCTTTCATTAAATAAATGGTTAATACTCTCAACGTCCCCTCTCATAAAACAGAAGAGGAGGAAGTGGAATTTAGGGACATGATGGGACTAGACCGTGTAATGAGGCTATTGGTCCCTATACACAAGTCCCTCAAGAAAGCCACTTCAGAAGTCATATCAGCACTAAAATCATCAGCTGGCATCAATTAAAAAAATGGTGAAAAAGTATTAGGTCGTCAGATAGGTAGAATACCTGTATGCCCATCCTGATTATTTTTATTTTTTTTTCGAATTCTGTTTTTTCCTCCAGCCAGTGGAACTCTGTCAGGTTACCTGTATTCCCCCTTACTCTACCTCTGTGCCTGAGAGCCTCCTGAAACCTGGCACCAGCCCAGCTATCCCCCCGGCTCTGAGCCCCCCGAGGTAGGGCTGCCCTATCCACCCAGGGCGCTCTATCTGCAAAGTCGGGCCGGGCTGGGCTCCCAGGTTAAGTGCCCAGCGGTGGAGTGGTCTAGTGGATACAGGGCAGTCGCCCCATCCGCTTTGGCTGGGTATTTTGCTTTGTCCCACCCCTCCCTCACATTCTCCCTCTCCTGACGGAGTCCAACGTGCAATGACGCCCAGGGAACGCCTTGCCATGACTCTGCAACCTTCTACTTCTGGCCCTGAGCGCTGCAGTACCTCCGGGTCTCCACCAGAGGTCGCCGCGGAGCCAGGTGGAAATCCCTGGCCCCTCCAAGGAAGGAGAGCTGCTCTGACGCTCAATCCTTCCTCCTCCTGACGACCTGGCAAACCAGGCTCGCTCCCGAACCCGGGTCGCCAGCATGGCACAAGATGTGGCATCCAGCGCCTCAAACCTCAGTGCCACTGGGCCGGCGCCCATCCTGATTATGAACGAGTGATACAGGTGGCTGTCTGTGAGAAGGCAAAGGTGCCTCTCTGCACATCATCCTGAAAAGGATTCCAGAAAAATGGGTACCATGACCATAATAGTGTACACAACAGCTTTCCTGTTTTTAAGACTGGCAGCTTATTTGGCCTGCACAGAAAGTACTGTGGCATACAGTGCTGGTACTGAATGACAATCTATCTTTATTTACCTCAAAATCAAGACTATAAAATATATACTAGTATAGTTAGCCCATTGACCTGATGACATCCTTCCTCCCCTAATCCACTATGATCAGTCAGACTTTATAAAATCCCAACAGACCACTGATAATATCAAATGTACCCTATACATTATAAACCATGCACAAGTTACCTCCTCCCCTGTTCTGATTCTTATCTTAGATGTCCAAAAGGCATTTGATAGAGTTTCATGGCCCTCCCTACACTCGTCACTTGTCAAATTTGGATTCCCCCTAAAATTTCTTGATAACATAAGAGGTCTATACAATAACCAAGAGGCAATGATTAAGATTAATGGCTCTTACTCTAGGAGACTCCCCCTTTCCTGGGGCATGAGACAAGGATGCCCTTTATCCCCTTACCTATTTGCCCTTTATGTCGAGCCTATGGCCCAACATCTCTGACAAAATGAAAAATTGCAAGACTATCAAGTATCAAGGGTACAACACAAACTGGCATACTATGCAGATGACCTACTCTTGTATATAAGAGACCCAGAGTTCTCCCTCCAGGCACTAGACATTAGCCTAGCCCAAATAGAGCAGGTCTCTGGTTATAAAATTAACAAGGACAAAACAGAGGTACTGTTAATTCACCAAAATCTCCCAGAAACTTTGCAATGGCGCTACCCATTTAGATGACACTGCCCATATATCACATACCTAGGCATTCAGATCCCTCTGGACCCATTTAAGGTAAACAACCTTAATCATGGCACTCTCTTTATGTAAATACAAGCAGACCTCAGGAGATAGCAGTAGCTCACGATTTCTTTAATTTCTAGGATTCAGTCCATCCAAATAAACCTATTACCCAGATTTCTTTATTTGACTCAAAATATACCATCCCTGCCCCCACTGAAAGACATAAATAAATGGAATAGAGTAATCTCCACATTCATATGGGCAGGAGAACACCCCCCAAATAAGCCTAAAAAAGCTACATATACCTAAAGAGCAAGTGGGGGGGGGGCTTTCCCTTCCAAACCTAGAAAAATACTCAATAGCAGCAACAATGATGCACTTAACTACCTGGTTCAGGCCACTCAACAACCATCCTCAGTGGCTGGGAGTAGAGAGAGATCTTTCACCCCTCCATCTAGACCATACTACGGTATACCAATCACAGGAGTCAGTTCTGAGGAAGGCTCGCTTGTTGTTTACAGTGGGAATCCTCAGGTGCTGGACCAGATTACTCCGACTCCCAGAATATAGGAAGACCGCAAAATGGATGGGGATCCTAGATTTAAATCCAGACTTTATCCCGGCAACCTTCGATAGAGAATTTAGACGCTGGGGCAGGTTAGGCCTGGCACAGACCCACCAGTTTTATGATAAGGGAATTTTCAAAACCTTTTCCAACTCCAAGCTAAAGTTTCCTTACCACAAAAAGATTTCTTTCACTACTTACAACTCCTACACTACTTGGAGGCTGAATTAGGGCTTATCGTGAATCCCCAACACATCCAACCTCTATTCACACTCATCACCCAGTTGAGTCATGACTCCTCCCCATCAGACTTAGTATCTTGCTTTTATAAAGCGCAGAACACTGTCCCTACATTGGGCATGGAGTCTATCCAGATAGCATGGGAGGCCGACCTAATCTTGGACTGGACACAGGAGGAGTGGTCACACATATGGTGCAGACATCACAAGACCACGAATTCGTACACGTGGAGAGAATTCTCCTGGAAGGTGGCAATTAGATTCTTTCGCACCCCACAAATAACGGCCAAGTATTCCACTACAGGTGATTTCTCATGCTGGAGGATGTGTGGCTGTGAAGTGGCAACATGTGCTCACATGTTTTGGTCTTGCCCTAAATTAACAGAATGTTAGGGGGGAAGTGGAGAGCGCTGTCATTGAGTTACACCCATCCTTAGGAGCACTGACCCCAGAAATGGCCTACTACTTCACCTACCTAAACAATATAAAATACCCAGCCAATACTATCTCACAGCAATACTGCTGGGAGCTGCTAAAAAAGACATCACTAGGCTCTGGCTCAAACTTACCCCCCCAAGAGTACAAGACTGGGAGTCAACAATCTACGAGATAGGGCCAGCCCGGTGGTGCTGAGGGTTGAGGCGCTGGATGCCACACCTTGCGCTGTGCCAGCGACCTGAGTTCAGGAGCGAACTCAGGTGCTGGTGGGTCGGCAGGGGCAGGTTGAGGACGGAGTGCCCTTATGGTGCTCTCCTCCCCAGGCGAGTGGGTTGGGTCAGCTTGGTGTGCTGGCGACCTCTGGTGGAGACCAGGGGACATCGCAGCAAGCCTGGAAAACTTGCACAGGACTGTCTTGAAAACTGGATTGTATTATCCAGATGGCATGTATTATTCCTGTATAAAAATAAAATTTTTACTACTACACGAGATCAGCATGGCCGACGCTGGCAGGGTTGCCGTGCACCAGAGCATTGGGGCGTGCCCATGCAGGGGTGGGGCAACCAGCACAGAACATGGAAAAGACTGGCTTTGTGGGACAGGCGACAGCACCTGTCCCCCATGCCCTCCGCTGGGTTCTCCTTGGCTGGCCTTCAGTTCCTCCCTCCAGGGCCCACCTGTAGCCAGAGTCTGACTTACAAGAGAGCCCAAGAGGTGAGGGCTACCTCCCGGGCGGGTGAAACCAGGGGTGGGGGTGCATGGGCTGGGGGGGTGGGAGGAGGCACAGACTGAGGGATCCACAGATGGGCAGGATAAAGGACCAGATACCCGAGAGAAGGTCCCATGAGCCGTGACCAGAGCAAAACAGAATAAAAAAAAAAAAAAAAAGAAAATCTACTAGATACAGAAACTAGAAAGCATGACAGCAAAACTGAACAACAAAACGACAGCTATGACAACAAAGTGGACACCATGGCTCCTATACATAGCTGGCCATCATCCAGAATTTGTCCCATAGATGGGGGAGATTCAAATTGGTATTGAGAAACAACTCTGAACCATGCAGGGGGAAGGACCTGCTGGCTCCTTCACATTCCCTTCCCTTCCCTAACTCCTTAGAATAACTCCCTTTAAAATAAAGAAACATAAAAGAAAATAAGGGGATAGGGGAATCCAAGAGCAACTGGTATCGTGGGAACACACACTGCCCTGGACCCAGGTACATCAATTTGCAACAACAACATTAGAGAGAAATAATGTATAGATGTTCATTGAAAACAATATCCCTGATTATTTATAATTATTGTATAAAACAAGAGAACAAATGTGCTTATTTGAATATAAAAATCTATGTCATCAAAAACCTGTCAATAAACAGTTTAAATAAATAATCTTTATTTTACCCGGAGAAAAATACTCCATTGAGAGCACTCATTTACAGGGTGGTCCTGGATACATTGATACACAAAACATAGTAACAGTACAAAGCAGTCACATTACAAGGACAGAGCATAGCATTTCAGTTCTTGATGACAGTGTTACAAATCAGGTAAACACAAAGAGATTTCAAGACAAGCAGTGGCATCAGGCTGAGAGAACTGCTGGTACAACTGGCTGTGCTAGACATGACTACAATGTGATTTAGCAAGGACTGCATAGGCAATAAACTATTCAAACAGTAGGTGAGTGAGTGTCATGGGACCCTATGACAAATTTGAAATAGTCTAATGGATTGTTCACGTGCTTGTGAGTAGGTATGAAGGTGTGTGTGTGTGTGTGGGGGGTGATGGGTGCATAAAAGGTAAAGGAGAAGGTAAGGAGGGGAGGGAAGGGGAAGGCCTGAGGTAATATAAGGGAGTGAGGAGAACTGGCTAAGGATAGCTTGGGTCAGAGCTGATGGAGAAAAAAGACATTATTATAAGGAGGGGCATCTGCAACTTTCCTTGGAGGAGTGGTTTAATAGCAACTTGAAGGCGGACATACCTACTATGTTCGGGAGTTTTAGGGTACCCTGAACTTTGTTCCAGATGGTTGGGAGGGTGTGGCTGATGGCGGAAGTACTGTAGCGAGTTCTAGCTCTGAGAATGTTGAGCTGGAGATACGAATATCTTCTGAGCGAGTAAGTCCCTGCAGAAAAAGTAAAAAGGTCCGAGACATATTTGGGGAGCTTGTTAATGACAGCTGTAAAAGTCCAGAGGGTGGCATTTTTTTATCTTCTAACTTTCAGTGACTGCCACCCAATCTAAGCATACCGAGCACAGTGATGGGTGTTGTAAGGGGCATTGATTATGAATCGGATAGCCCAGTGGTATAGGGTATCCAATTTAGCCAGGGAAGCCAAAGGGCAATGACCGTATAAAAAGTCAGCATAATCTAACAGTGGTAGAAAAGTAGCCTGTACCAGTCTTATTTTGGCATCTTGGTTAAGAAGGTGTCTAATTCTAAACAAGATGCCTAATTGTTGCTTACGTTTTTAGTTAGCTCAGATAGGAGACAGGAGAAGGATAGCTTGCAGTCGAGTCAGAAGCCCAGGTATTTGAACTTATCCACTGTTTCAAGTGGCTCCCCAACAGGGTCCAGATCTGAAACTTATGGGTTGGCCGGGGGTATTCGCCGAATGGGAGTGGGGAGGGGGTGGTAGTATTCGCCGAATGGGAGTGGGAAGATATGAGCATCTTTTTTTTTTTTTTTTTCATGTAGTGGTTTCAGATGCAGGAGGTTGTGTTGGAGGATGTCAGTCATGCTGTAGGTCCTTACACGCAAGCTTGTGGGATGGTCTGGCAATGTAGAGCATGGTGTCATCTGCGAATAGGTGTACACTGGCCAAGTTGAGTTTGAAGTTAATGCTGTTGATGTATGAGGTGAATAGAAGTGGCCCCAGGATTGAGCCTTGTGGGACACCTCTTAAGAAGTTTTTTTTGGGGGTATGTGGTGCCCTGAGTTTTTACGTGTTGTCTGCCAACAAGGTAACTGCTAAATCATTTTAGGGACAGTCTATATTTTTTACCACGCTAAGCGATGAATTCTATGTGTACTCTATGGAAGAAACCACGATTAATTTTCTTCTGTGTTTTGCTGTTATGGCTCATTTATTATTGGATCTTTGGGGTGTTTTCATTGTAATTTAATTTACTGAAACACTCTTTACACTGACTTTATAGATTATCACAGGTTTCTGAGTGTCTTTCTTTTAAAGTTTGTCCACAGTTTATAAAACCACAGTGCCATGAAATATTGATGAAAAAAACCTTTTACTTATCTGTGCTCAACAGCCCTCCAAATCTTTCTTTCGTTTTCCAGGCTCAGTTGCCTAAATCCAATCGATATATAGCCACGTTGTGCACCCTTTGGGACTGAAGAAGATTCACCAATCAAGACAGAAAATTTGTCCAACACATAAATTGCGACTCTGCTGCCTCTAGTACATCTGTCAGATCTGAAGATATTATAAGAGGGAATATTAATGGCAGTGTCAGGCACAGTACCTTTTAAACAGGATTCTGTAATCACTAGAATATCAGGTTTAGTGTGGCAGACCCAGACTTTGATGAGGTAATTTTTTTTTGTAAATGCTACAGGCGTTAATGTGAAGGAAACTAAGCCCTTTCAGTTGCGGAAGGTCAGAGGGTACAGCAATTGGCGAGAGTGGGCCTGGGTTTAACTTAGTGTTACCAGAGCAGAACAGCAAAATGAGAAGAAATTTCTTGAGGCCACTAAGAATGATTTTGAGGGCAAAGAGGATGTTTAGATGTCACAGGACCTGGCAGCAACAGCAGAGTCTGCCCTGGATGCCACAAAATACCAGTTCCATATGGTTGTAAATACCAATGACTTCGCATCAAGAATCTTGACACATGCAGTGTCACTAAAGAGCTTTGCCTGACTAAGGGCCACAGTCCTCACCCATGACATCCAGTCAAAGACCATTGACGTCCCCTTTGAGGGAAATTCCTTATTTGGTGACAAAACGGAAGCATATATGAAAAAAGTAGATGCTTGCAGAGCTACTTAAAAGAACTCTACTGAAAAGGAAAGGGCTTCACTTCCTACAGGCCTTATGGAATGGGAAGCAGGGGCAGAGGTTACTACCCCAGACACTATGCTGGCTATGAGTATTCACCTCAGAGAGGGTGCTCTAAGGGTAGGGTCAAAAGGGGCACGAGGCATTCTGTACCACCAGCCACTAAACCACAACAGGAAAAAAAAAAACCTGACCATTTTGCCCAGGTCGCCAGTGAGCCATTGCCTGTAGGAGGAAGACTGATTTACTGCTTACAGGAATGAGAAAAAAACACTAGACAAGTGGGTCCTGAAAGTAGTGTGGCAGAGATTGTCTCTCTAATTTTAGAGGATTTCCAAACTGCAGAGGCCAAAAAAATGTTCCTGCTCATTCACCAACAGAAAACAAATTCTGTTAGAACTGTAAGTGAAGAAAGTACTGCAAGCAAAAGTAGTAGAAAAGGACCTTACATCACAGTGGTTCAGGGGCCTCTTTTCCAAATACTTCCTAACCCACAAGAAAAACAGAGAATGGCAACCCATTCTAGATTTAATGTAATTGAACAGACATATGAAGAAAGAAAAATGTGGGATAGTAACACTGGACACAGTAATTCCATCTCTGCAGTTAGGAGATTGGTTGGGGTCTCTGGATTTGAAGGATGCCTACTTCCACATCCCAGGACCCAGACACAAAAAGTATCCCAGTTTCAGGCTAAGAAATTGCAAGTATCAGTTCACAGTCCTACATTTGGCCTCGCCTCAGCAGCAAGAGTGTTCACAAAATGCTTAGCTGCGGTGGCAGCTTACCTTGGAAGTCAAGGTGTGGCTGTTTTCCCTAACCTGGATAACTGGCTAGTGTCCACTAAAATAAAACAGGAGGCAGTGTCTTCCAGCCATATGGTAAGGAGCATCTTGGAAAACCTGGGGTTCTTAATAAATCTGCAGAAATCCCTGACAGAACTGGTACATGTCCTGGACTTCATTAGAACAGAGCTTGGATACCCTGCAGGGAAAGTCCATTATCCAACAGGACAGGGTAACAAATCTGACTGGCAGCCCAGAATCAATCATCCCATGTTGGCCAAGTCCTGCTAGGGATTTTCTGCAGCTACTAGGTCTCATGACTTAAGCCACAGCTGTGATGTCAAGGACTCTCCTCCAGATGAGGGACATATGGTACCATCTAAGAGGCTTGTGGCGCCAAAAGTCAGACCCCATGTCTCAACTAGTGCCAGTCACACAGAGCTTTCTGCAAGCAGTGGAATGGTGGAAGGAGAAAAGCAACCTCTGAGATAATGTTCCTGTCGTCGAGGCACAGTTTAGAAAGCATAGGATGACCAGGAGCAGTTTCAAAATTTGCGATGAGCATTTTATTATTGACAACAGTAAAATAAAAAATAAAAGTTGTTCAGAATTACTATTTACAAAGGCAGTTCAAACTGAGAAAACAGTCCTTTGTCTGAATGTTTCTTCTCAGTTTCAAGTATCAGTCTCTCTCTGTCTTGCAAAACATTGCTGCTCTTTTTATAACAAGTCTTTGCAAGGAGCTTGTTAAGGAGACAGTGTTTTTTCACTGTATGTTCTTGTCAGTTTCCAATATTCCTGCAGGTGCAGCAAAAAGGATATAATGACCCAGAACTGACCTCTTGTTGACAGCTCTGTAAAGTTTGCATACCAGCATCTCAGTTTAACCCCTTGAGTTCCAAAAAGCTTTTTGCAATCATTTTAACAGTATAGCTATATACAGTTTCAAGCAAAGGGATCCCAGTATCAGTTACATTTCCACATAAGGATTCACATATATTTTTATAACAGCAAATATGGGGAAGAAGGCAGAGAGCTAACAAGCGGTGGAGAATTGCAAAACCATTGGAGTGATCACTTAGGTCTCACAAGAAAATTCGGTTGTGCAACCAGACAGACAAGAGACAGAAAAGAAGTGGAAAGAACAGATAATAATAATAATAATAATAAACTTTATTTATACGGCGCCTTTCAAAAACCAAGGCGCCTTAACAATATTAAAACCACTCAATAAATGAAACAAACATCTCCATAACAAAATCAGACTAATAACATCCAATAATTGGTTACCAAAAGCTTGGCACCATAGGAAGGTTTTTAATAACTGCTTAAATCCTTCCACGGTCATGCACTCCCATAACTGACTAGGTAGAGAATTCCAGAAGGTAGGGGCAGCATACACAGCATACACAAATGCTCTAGCCCCAGAAGATTTCAAACACACCCTTGGAATCTTTAGCAACCCCTCTTCGGCTGAGCGGAGCGATTGCCCAGGGCAGTGAGGGACCAGAAGCTCTTTCAGATAGTCCGGGCCAAGTCCGTGTAGGGCTTTAAAAGTCAGAAGACCGACTTTAAAGGTGATCCGCCACTGAACTGGCAACCAGTGCAGTCCATGTAGCACTGGTGAAATATGACAGGACCGAGGTAACCCCCTTCAAAAGCCTGGCTGCCGTGTTGTGCAGTAGCTGCAAGCAGTGGATTTCCAACCCTGGTAGCCCTAGGTACAGGGAGTTGTAGTAATCTAACCATGAGGTCACAAAGGCGTGGATCAGAGTAGGAAGGTCGCTGGACGGAACAAGGTGCTTAATCCTGGAGCTATTCCTCAGATGGTAAAAAGAGGATTTGACAACAGCCGACACCTGCGCATACAGAGTCAGCCCTTCGTCAAAAATTACCCCTGCGTGGCCCAGTGGCACTGAGGGTTGAGGTGCTGGGACGCCACACCTCGCACCACGCCGGCGACCCAGGTTCGGGAACGGATTCGGGCTGCTGGGGGTTGGAGGGGCGGAGGAGGATTGAGCATCCCAACGGATGCTTTCCTTCTCCAGGGGTGGGTTCCTAGGGGTGCTTTCCACACCCGACACACCAGTGTCTGTGGAAGCACGGACATCGGGGCACAAAGCGGTTCTTTGGAATTGGGGAGGGGAGGATGTTGTGGGCACTTGGCGGTCATGTGCGCTAGCACGCTGCTTGCCTGGACGTTAAGTCCTGCATGCCAACATCCTCGGGGTAGTGGGATGTAACAGGGGAATAAATATGGAAATATCCTGCTAGCCGCTTAGATGACGACTGACCTAATCTCCCAGTTCACCTCCCACGGGAAGACTCCAATGTGTGCAGGCACTCTAGGAGGAGGAAGGTAAAAAAGGCAGATACAAAAGTGTACCTGACACTCTAGGGGCAGACTCTGTGGGGAGGGTCCACTGGGAATGGTCAGGTCTGAAGGAGTGGGGGCTAATGGGCAGTAGGGAGGGATAAAAAGGAAGTATAAAAAAAAAAAATTACCCCCCCACCGATTTCGCACCCGTTCAGAGGTCAGGAGTGGCACATCCCCAAGGAAACGTCCAGAGGATGAACCCATACCCGATTCCCCCCTATCCGGCGGCCTGGATCCACAACCACTACCTCAGTCTTGGCAGAGTTCAACTTCAACCAACTGGTATCCATCCACTCCTGGATTTCAGTGAGACAGCTATTAAAGACCGAGACAGCTCCATCCTGGTAAGGGGCAAAAGAAAGGTAGAGCTGGGTATCATCAGCACAGCAGTGAAACCTCAGCCCATACCTTGTTACAATGTCTCCGAGGGGCAGCATATACAGTGCAAACAACATGGGGACAGCACTGAACCCTGAGGAACCCCACATGATAGAGAAACTGGATCCGAGGAATGAATCCCGGACACCACTCTCTGATCTTCCCTTCAGGAATGATGTAAACCACCTAAGGACTGTACTTGACAGTCCACAGATGAACCTCAGATGATCAAGCAGCACCCCATGGTCCACAGTGTCAAACGCTTATGAAAGATCGAGGAGGACCAGAATAGAATGGCTCCCCCGATCTCTAGCCATCAGGAGATCATTGAGCACCAGAACCAGTGCTGTCTCAGTACTATGCCTCTTTCGAAATCCAGACTGGAGAAGTTCATAGATGTCTTGGATGTTCAAATGGTCCTCCAGCTGAGTGGCCACTACTTTCTCAGTAACCTTCCCTTAAAAGTGGAGGTTAGAGATTGGCCTGTAGTTTGCAAGGCAGTTTGGGTCCAGAGAATCTTTCTTCAAGAGTGGTGTCACCACCGCCTCTTTCAGTAAGCTTGGAAACTCACCTGTCTCCAAGGAACACCAGACTATCGGAGCTAGGACCTGACCGATAGAATCAATACAACCCAATATCAGGGAAGTAGGTCCCGGATCCAAACTCCAACATGTAGGGTGCACACTCTGGATAATCCGCATGACATCCATGAAAGCCGGCTGGTCAAAGGTACTCCAAGAAAACTGAGGAGTCGTGACCCCCCCCCAGGTGACCCACAGCAGCACCGATAGAGTGTGCTGGCTGGAGCGCCGCCCTGATGTTGTCCACCTTAGTCGCAGAAAAATCGGAAAGTGCTCATTGCACATTTCTTGCGTAAAAGCTTACCAGACTTGTAGACAGGCTGGGTTGCACAATCTGTGCACAGTTCGGAACAGCTGAGCTGGTCGATTTTGAGCAGCCATACTCTCCCTGGACAGGAACTCTGCCTTCTTATGAGTGATTGCAGATTGATAGACTTGATAATGGTCCATCAATCTAAGGCGATCGGCATCAAGGGCAGATTTCCACCGGCAATGGTCTAACCTTCATCCTAATTGCTGCATCCCCCTCAAAGTCCCATCAAACCAAGGGGAATGAGGGCGAAGGGAAAGAGGACCAACACATACAGGAGCAGTGATATCCAGGGCCACCACAATGGCCGAATTATAAGCTATCACGAAGGCCTCTGAATCATCGTTTACCTCTGAGAGGGGTGAGAGATCTAGCACCGTCACTAGGCCTTGAGAACTTTTATCTCACAAAGGACGGTACCTAGTCATCTCCACAGGGGTAGGCCTATGTAGGGGGGTGCTAAAATGGTGTACTGATCAGAGCAACAAACTGGTTCCACCCCCAAGTTGGAGGTCTCGATCCCTAGGAGGAAGACTAAGTCAAGAGAGTAACTGTGATTATGAGTAGCAGTGGTAACTATCTGTGTAAGGCCCAGTGATGTCATCAACTGGAGGAAGTGCTGACCAATTTGTGAGAGTTCATCGTCGATCCAGGCGTTGAAGTCGCCCAGGACCATCAACCTGGGCGACTCAGACGCCATGTCGATGATGAAGTCCGCAACTTATTGAAGGAATCGCTTCTCATCTCCTGGTGGATGGTAGATGGGAACAATCCGACACCCCATACCTGCTACTACGGTACACTCAAATGACTCAGTCTCCCCCACTGGTACATTCGTTTGGTTGAATTTGGTCTTGAAACAGACCGCTACCCCCCCACCGCGATCCAGTCTTGGGCGATGTATCACTGAGTACCCGGATGGAATTGCCGCCTCCAAAATGGGTCCAGAGTTCTCATTCAGCCATGTCTCAGTGATGCAAGCCAGGTCCACCAATTTTTAACAAGATCTGCAATAATTGCAGTATTGTTTTTAATGGATCTAGCATTGCATAACACCACCCGAGTTGAAAAAACCTCTTGGGCCGCCTGGACTATCGGCCTGCCACAATTCATAGTGCCCTTGGGTATGGAAACCAGACATGGCGGACCATGTTCCAGATTCCATTTCGCCCCAGGGCATCTTCTGGATCTCACTACCCCAATGCGGTGGCTCCCCTCATTCATCCTCCACTGTTCACAACCCCACGCCCTCCTCCAACCCCCATGCACGATACCCAGCGCCCTACAGCACTGGTACGTTATAAACTGAAGTGGGGGAGGAAAAAAAAAGGGCAGAGAGCGTGAAGAGGAGAGGATGAATAGCGCACGACCATAGGAATAGATCTCCAACACATTTTGGCAACCCAATTATATACCACAAAACTAATATCCAGAAAAGACACAAAAAAATTAAATAAAACTAAAATAAAATAACCCACACAATCTTAATAAAAACAAATTGAATATCTTTAAACCCACTCCCCCATCCTCACTTAACCTTAATAAAACAAGCAAATATTTGTCACAGCAGTCAGACAGTGAGCAAATGGTAGCAATCTTTCAAAGTCTCAGCAGATGTTATAAAATTAACCTGATCCTTGCATTTAAACTCTTTCTGCATAACAAATGGGACAGGGCCTTATTCAACCCTGTCACATACCCCCTCTTTAAGAGGGAACCGGTTTTACAAAAACAGGTTTCCAAAATGTTCTGTTCAATTCTTGTCTAACTTTGGCTTATAAACTTTACAGTTCAGTGCAAATGCAGCATAGCAAACAGAGAAGTTTCAACTCATATTTTTTCAAATTTCAGAATTTTCAATTCATGATCCATATCTTGACAGAAAATCAGCATTGACATTCTCTTTCCCAGATTTGTGTATCACTTTAAATTTGAACGGCTGTAGTGCCATGTACTACCATGTGATTCTAGAATTTTTATCCTTCATTTGGCTAATCCAACAGAGGATTATGATCTGTTACAAGTACAAAGGCAGCTCCTAGTAAGCAAAACTTAAGGGACTCCATGGCCCACTTTGCCGCAAGGCATTCCTTTTCAATGGTGGAGTACCTTTTCTCTCTGTCATGCAATTTCCTAGTTATGTACAGAATAGGATGTTCTTTCCCATCTATATGCTGACTCAAGACTGCACCTAGGCCTACCTCTGATGCATCAGTCTGTAACAGGAATTGTTTCTCAAAATCTGGGCTTCTAAAAACAGCGGTTTAATTTAATGCAGCCTTAATGGCTCGAAAACCCTCATCACACTCTGGGGTCCATGTCACAGTATTCGGGAACTGTTTCTTTGTGAGTTCAATGTGGGGAGTAGCTAACTTGGCAAAGCTGGGAACAAATCTCCGATAATAACCAGCCAGCCCTAAAAATGACCTGGCATGTTTCTTGGTTTTCGGGATAGGGCTATTAGCTACAGCTTCTATCTTGAAAACCTCTGGCTTGATTTCTCCATTTCCCAAAACATAGCCCAAATATCTGGTTTCCTGCATGCCCAATGCACACTTGGTAGGATTAACTGACAGATCTGCCTTTTTGATCAATTAAAATAACTGCTTGTAGGTGTTTGAGGAGGCTTTTCAAGTCTGGACTGTACACCATAACATCATCCAGGTATGCAGCACAATAACCAGTGTAAGGGGATAAAATTACATCCATGTACCACTGGAATGTAGCGGTTGTGCCATGTAAACCAAACGGCATGGTGGTGAACTGATAGAATCCTATAGGAGTGGCAAATGCAGTTTTGTCTCTGGATCCTTTAGCTAGGGGGATTTGCCAGTAACCCTTGGTGAGATCGAGGGTACTGATATACTTGGCACCCCCCAGTCTGTCCACCAAATCATCTATTCTGGGCATAGGGTAACTGTCAAATTCTGAAACTTGATTACGTTCCCTAAAATCAAGGCAGATTCTTACACCCCCTTCTTTGTTGTTTACAGTCACCATTGGTGAGGACCAAGCACTTTTTGACTCTTCTATGATACTCAGTTCTTTCCTTTTTTGTATTTCCCTTAACCATGTCAGCTCTTAACCACTCTGATAATTTGTATGTCTTTTGTCTAATAGGGCGAGCATTCCTGGTCACTATTGCTTGCTTGACCCCTTTTGCTCAGCCTGGTACTGTGATAAAAGTACTGTTAAATGTCTTTAGCTAGTTAGAGATTTCTGCGGTTTGTTCAGAGGTTAAGGGAACATTCACCTTTTTTTTTTTTTTTTTGCCAGCTATCGCCAAACCTCGGCCTAGTCACGGCCCCTGCCAACCCTCCACCCACATGAGCCTTCCCCCACGCCCCTGGCTTACCCCAGGGGCGGGTCGTGGCACTAACCAGTGTCACGAATGTTGGTTCTGGTCAGGAGCCGGCCTGGGAGCACATCAGAGGTGGCGAGGAGGGCTCATGGAGGCACTGGCTGGAATTTTCTTGTCCCCAAAAGGACGTTATTTTCTTGGGGTGGTGACGGCAATGATGTCCCGTGGTTCGCCCGCCCCAGACATCCTGACGCCGGCCATGAGGGGAACCCTGGCCTCCGCCAGAGTTCTTGTGTGCGGACATTCGTCTCTCGAGAAGGAGAGCTGTCCTGAGGAGGTTCCATCCATCTCCCCGGCCGGCCCTCCAGCGACCCAGGTCCGTTCTCGAACCCGGGTCGCGGCGTCGCAAGCGGAAATCCCACCGCTGCATCGACGGGCTGGCAGGAAACATTCACCTTTACGGCATCAGAAGTTACAGTTTGATCCAGTCTGTCATAAGCTACATCGATATCTTCTTTATCAGTTTCTGGTAAAACCAGCCAAACAGCTTTTGGTGTTTTTTCAGCCCATTTCTTGGAGGTTAGCATGGCATATCTTAGTAGGATTGTTCCTGTCAGGGGTCTCGATCTCATAGTTAACTGTGCCAGCATGTTTAAGAACCTTATAAGACCCTTCATTAACAGTTTATTTTCTGAGTGGGTAACAGTAGTAAGACCTTTTCACCTGGCTCAAAAACTTTTTCTTTTACCCCACAGTCATAATATACCTCCTGCTGGTTTTGAACCTCTTTCTGATTACTATGGGTGATTTCAACATATTTTGCCAGCTTCTTTCTCAGGGCACACATATAAGATGTAATAGATTGTTTCTGATATGGGTTATCTTCCCATGCTTCTTTTATTACATCTACTGGCCCTCTAGGTTGTCTACCATACACATTTCAAATGGTGAAACACCCGTTGATTCCTGTGGCACTTCTCTGTAAACAAAAAGCAAGTAAGATAAATATTGGCCCTAGTCTTTACCTTCCCCTTTTACAAACCTTTTTAACATACATTTTAGGGTTGTTTTTTTTTTTTTAAATTACTTTTTTCCCTCCTGTTCACCCTTGTCATTCCTCTCAACCAGGCTTGCTCACTGTCTTCCATCCCTCACTGAGTCTGCCCCTAGAGTGTGTCTTGGTGACTCCTACCTGCCTCATTCTCCACGGAGCACCTGCACAGCGGGGTCTGCCCGTGATGTAGACTGGAAGGCTGGAACAGCCGTCACCCAGGAACACCGAGGGTTTGTTTTCTGCTTTTTCTGTCCCTCCCTCTCCATCCCACTGAGGACGCCGGCTTGGGCGGAACATGCATACGCACGCCTGCCAAGTGCCTGATGGTGTCCTCCCCTTCCTGGCTCCCCCCAATGGGAACTGCCGTTGCCTCAAGAGTCGGTGCTTCCACCGGCTGTCCCGGACGTCGGGTGTATTAAACACCCCTGGTATCCCTCCCCGAAGGAGGAGAGCATCCGTGGGGACACTCAATCCTCCTTCCCCCTGCCGACCCGAGTCCATTCCTGAACCCGGGTTGCCGGCGTGGTGCGAGGTGTGGCATCCAGTGCCTCAACCCTCAGCACCACCGGGCCACATTTTAGGGTTATATTAAAACGCTCAACAAGACTGTCTGAGGGTGATAATGGGAGTTTCTTATGGCAGTGATACCTAGTAATCAGTAAAACTCCTTCAGTAATGCAGCACCAAAATTACTACCCTGATCAGTAATAATCTTTTTAGGTATGCCCACCCTGCTGAAAAGTTTGGCAAGCTGTGCTGCCACTTTTGGGGCTGTGACAGTACACATAGGAACTGCCTCTGGGTATCGAGTAGCATAGTCACATACTACCAGAATGAATCGATTACCCTTTTTACTTTTGTCTAAGGGGCCAGCCACATCCATTGCAATTCTCTCAAAAGGTACATCTGTTAAGGGTAGGGGCAGCAGGGGCACCTTGTCTTTTTTTAGTCACTGGGGCTACTTTCTTACACTTGGCATAAGAACGGCAATAGGTAGAAACATCTTCATGAATTCCAGGCCAGTAAAATCTGTACAGCAATTTGGCACAGGTGCGATCCCTCCCTGAGTGACCAGCCATAGGATTATCTTGTGCTATCTGTAACAACTCAGAGCTATACTTATGTGGTATAACCAGTTGTTCTATCTGGTCCTGTGTCTGAAGTTTAACCCAAACTCTGCACAGTACCCCATTACATTTTTTAAACATAGGCTTACTCTGTTTTGGTTTCACCCCCAGCTGCTTAAAATAACCCTTGAGAGAAACATCATTAGCTTGTTCTGAAAGAAAATCTCAATCAGTGATCAGTTTAGTTTCAGCATTTTCATATGTTAACCCCTTATGTTCATCAGTCTTTTGTTGCCACTGGTTCTTCAGGTGTTGTCTTCCTTTCCAGGACTTCCCGGTCTTGGAGATGTGCTCAAACAAGTCCAAATCAAAATTGGCGAAAGGAAAAGAGTCCCCATCATCTGAGATTTTCTTTACCTGAGCTCTTGTCACAACAGCTTCTGAAACATCAGAATCTAATCCCTCTTTGATTAACTCAGTAAATCCTGGAAAGTCGTACCCAATCACAGGTACAGGTAAATTTGGTACTACCCCCACTTTCATTTGGTGCTACACACTCTTAATATTCAGAGTCACTTGGGTGGTGGGATGTTAATGAGTGTCCCCATGGATGCAGATGACACCAGTACCTGGTCCTTTTGGTCATTGTTTTCCCAACACTTCAGAATGCACTAGGGTCTGTCTACTTCCTGAACCTAGAAGTCCCTTCACATTCTTATCTCCCACCTTCACATCTGTTAAGTACTCACCCCAATTTGCTAATGACAAATCTGCTCCAGTGTCACTCTTCTTACTACGGCAATTTCTTGTAGTATGACCTGGCTTATTACAGTTATAGCAAATAAAGTCTTTGGGTGCAGATTTGTTACCTCCACCAGAGTTCTTATCAGACTTGGAGTTTAAATGGGAAAAGAGAGTGTCTTACTGGTGCTTGGATGTTACCTTGCTGCTGTGGCATATGTCTCGCTATTTGGTAGTCTTCAGCCAAAGAAACCGCTTTTTCGCCACTTTCTGGTCGGTATTCTTTTACCCAAAGCTGCACATCTGTAGGCAGGATGTTGATGAATTGCTCTGTTGCACATGTGTTGATGATCTGTGGTCTGGTTGGAGCCATTTAATAATGAGTTCTCTTGAGTCGGGTGAAGGCTTCTCGAGGATTGTCGAATGCGTTGTACTTCAGGGACCGGAATCTTTGCCTGTAGGTCTCTCCTGAGATGTATCTTTTCAGGTTTTCTCTTTTCACAAGGTCATAATTTTCTGACTGTGCAGTGTTCATACTGCTCTAGGCAAGGTGGGCTTTACCTGTCAGGTAAGGTACCAGTCTGATTGCCCATTGCTGCTTTGGCCATTGGCAGGCTGTGGCAACTCTGTCAAAAGTTGTCAGGTATGCCTTGATATCATCTGAGGGACACAACTTTGTAAATTTAATGCCTTTTAGGTTGTTTTTGTCTTGTTGCTCTGCTGGACCAGTGCCAGTTTCTCCAGCTTTGATAACTTGCAAGGCATCCATCCATAGCTGCATCTCTTCTTTGCTGCTCCTGTCGCTGCATCTCTTCTCTTTTTTGTTGCTCCTGTCACTGCATCTCTTCTTTTTTCTGCTTCTCGAGTTATTGTATTTCTTCTTTTCTCTGTGCCTCTAAACATTGAATCTCTTTTTCTCTCTGCTTCATCGCCTCTCTTCTGTTTCTCAGTCTCTGTTTGTTGTATAGCCCACCGTTTGACAAAGGCAGTCAGGCTTTCAGGTTCTGTCACTGCCTGTTGTTTTTTTCCCCATCACTGGTGCTGGCTGAACAGTCTCCACTTGGACTTCTGTCTCTGCTAGTTTGGCTGCAATTCTTCTGGTAATTACTCCTGGACTTGCTGCAGCAGAATCCATACCTTTCTTCTATGCTTCCCTGGTACCAGGTCTAGTACCCACACACAAAACTCCTGGCTTAGAGTATGCACGGCATAAATCCCACTGAGGCTGACACCATCTGTCATTGAGGCACAGTTCAGGAAGCATAGGATGACCAGGAGCAGCAGGACTGATCTCTTGTTGACAGCTCTGTAAAGTTTGCACACCAGCATCTCAGTTTAACGTCTTGAGTTCCAAAAAGCTTTTTTGCAATCATTTCAACAGTTTAACCATATACAGTTTTAAACAAAGGGATCCCAGTATCCGTTACATTTCCACATAAGGATTCACATACATTTTTGTAACTGCAGATATGCGGGGGGAAGAGGAAAAGAAGGCAGAGAGATAATGAGAGGTGGAGATTTGAGAAACTGTCAGCGTGATCAGTTCCTAGATCTCACAAGAAAATTTGGTTGCGCAACCAGACAGACAAGCGACAGAAAAGGAGTGGAAAGAACAGATCCTTGCATTTAAACTCTTTCTGCATAACAAATGGGACAGGGCCTTATTCAACCCTGTCACAGTTCCCTTCTCCCAGCAGTCTCCCACCAAGGTTCTTGCAACATATTCTTCACCCCAAGGTTCTTGCAACATATGCTTCACCCCTAGGGTAGGGTGGCCACCTAGAGGACCTCATGGAAAGTGGCATCTGAAGCCCTCAGAATCAGGAGTACATAAACTTCCTCAAACTCAGGGCAGATCTTCTTCAAGGAAATCTCTTCCAGCAGGTCATAACATATAGGAATGTCCAGCCGCAGGAGTCATTTCTGGATTATTTCTCAACAGTTGACCTGGGACTGCCCCGATGGCACCACGTGTTGTGTCCTGGCACATGTAAAAGGGGGCAGTCCCAAAAGTTCCTCAGTTCTTTTCCAGCCGTGACCCGCATGCTACATGTTCTCCATCTGGAGTATAGCTTCATTCGACAATGAACATTTCACTGATCATTCCTTAGTGGCATTCCCAGTATCATCGCATTCCTTTACTGATGTCTTTTGACCCTCTGTTCCATAAGCATTCCTGTGGTCAAAAGATTGCAGCGGAGGACCTCCACGATGTGTGTGTCAGGTGCCTAGGTCCTGCACATGATATCCGAGTTTGTGTCCCGTGTCAGTGATTTAACAATGCCACTAAATGTCAATGACTCCAACAACTTTGAGAATACCTCATAGAGCAAAAAGCCCTCCTGGAACAGGAATAACACTCAGAAGTCTAGGGAATCCTCGATGTCTTCCTCAGGATCTCACCGTTCCAGTGCTAATCCCTTGTCGATGGCCACTTGGGAGAAACCAAGGAAACACTCCAACAAGAGTAAGCGTGTTGCTTCTTCCTCTGCACCATTGACGATGGGCCTGCCTTCTTCCTCCTGGTCTCGGGAGCAAGAAATCCTTAAAACTAAGATAGTATTGGCAGCCCTTTCAGAGGCTGTAGCAAAGTTGTCTTCCACTCAGTCAAGGACCTCTGGCGATTTGACTTCCTGCCCATCAATGGTTCCCCCATCGATGGCCTCCACAGATGTGCATCAGTTGCAGCTTCCACTGCTGCCTCCCCTGTCACAGGGGTCTATCAACCACCTGTCGATGATGCCTCAGGGTTCGTCGATGGTTCCTTCTACAAAGACTGGTCAACACTTTACAAGCCCTACAATGGCTCTTCCATCAATGATTCTGGGAACCTTTGTACACCCGTCATCAGCGGCTTGATCGGTTCCTCAGCTATCTCCAGTCTCTTCTATTGTGCCAGTCCAGCTGGTCCATACCGTTCTGACTACGTCCTCTTCTCCACAACTTGCTATGGTGGATATTCAGGTTTTGGTGCACACTGTTCTTGACCTTACAAAGTCTATTCCTCGTTCCCATGGGTGTACTTCTTCTGTCCCTGTCTCTGCCTCTTCTAGACTGTCCTCCATCTCTAGAACGGCGAGTTCCTCCCTGGCTTCTCTGGGTTCCCTGCATAGGGACATAGAAATGGAGGATCCTTTTCTACAGGAATGGGACCAGAAAGATCAGGATGATGATATGGACCAGGAGCCTGTGTATCCCCTTTCTGTCTCTTCAGCTTCATCCATACTGGAGGAGCCCACTCCTGATCTTCCTTGTTCCCCTCCTGACTACTCCAGTTTTTCTGACATTATGATTCATCATCAGAAAACCTTTGGCTTCCTGGAAACAGAGCAAATGCCTCCCATAGAAAATTGGTCAGTTATTTTTGGCCCTTAGTAAAACAATCCAGCTGTTGTATATCTCTCCTCCTTTTCTACTGAATCCCTCTCCTAATGTCAGGACTGATGATGAATAAACAGGTACTTCTTATACTAGTCATAGCTACTCCACTTCTGTTACACCTATCTATTTGTGTGGTCCCCCTTGATGAAACTGCTCTCCTACACAATCAACACCAAGATTTCACCTTCTCAAATCTACTGGTTACACTTGCAGTATGCTACGATCCCACATCATTACTCCTAAGCAAGGCCTGGATTCGCCTGGTTGCCCTTGCCCTTAATTCTAGGTCCCTGCAAATCTTTTCCCTTTCCCCTTTCCTGCATCGTAAACTATGGTACCTCCTCATACTGGCCATTCTACTCTCTGGGGATATACAACCAAACCCTGGACCCCTAACCTCGTCAGCTGCTCCTATCTCTAATGCTACAGGTCTACTTATAACACATCATAATATCAGGAGCCTCGAGCGGAATTTTGTGGAACTTGAAGCTTGGACCACACTTTATAAGCCTGATACACTGTGCCTTACCGAAACTTGGCTGAAGCCATCCACCCCTAACTCATGGTGTGCTCTACCATCTTATAATCTGCTGAGGAATGATTGATCAGCCCCTAAAAGGGGGGGAGGTACAGCCATCTATTATAAATCACACCTCCAGCTCTCTAAAATCAGCTTGGCCCCCATGAACCATTGTGAGGCACTTCATGCCTTCCTCACCCTTGGCGCAAAGAAAATACAGGTTACTCACCTGTAACAGGAGTTCTAGGAATGGTATATGTTGTTCATCCACACTCATTGGCAGTATCCTTGCCGCTTTAAATCTTGCCGGAAGGTCTTCAAGCTTGCTCCTCCCACCCACCGGGTGGTATAACTCCTGCTCCGCCCCATGGATGATCTGGCCCGCTGGAAGCTCAGGTTGTGCGCCGAAGCCGGGAGAATGGTGGGTCGCGGTGGATGAACAACATATACCATTCCTAGAACCTGTTACAGTGAGTAACCTGTATTTCTAGGGACATGGATATGTTGTTCATCCACACTCATTGGCAGACTCTAGCAGTTCTCCGGGAGGAGGGAGGCAAGACGACACCCCATATACTTACTTGGGAAGAGAGCTGAGAACCAGGCCCCAAAACCAGCATCCCGGTGACTCAAGGTCGATGTGGTAGTGGGTAATGAAGGTGTTTGCTGACTTCCAGGTAGCAGCCCTGCAGATTTCCTGGACACGCCCCTGAAGCAGCCACCGCTAGTATAGTATGGCGGGTAGAATGAGCCTTATCCTCTGGGAGGCTCCATGCCCGCCAACTTATAGCAGAGATCTATGCAGAGGTTACCACCTGCTTATCGTCCGCTTGGCTGCAGGTCTGCCAGATGCGTGCTTCAGCGTGGTGACAAAACAGCTGGCGAACCTCCCGACCCCTCAGCCGTACCTTATAATAAGTTTACGCCTTCTAGGTCCAGAGTATGGAGCCTATATTCGGCCTCCGGGTGTGATTGGGGTAGAACACCGCAGAGTCAACACCTGGTTAAGGTGAAACTCCACACCACCTTCGAAGGAATTTCGGTGAGCAGGACAACCTTGTCCCTGTGGAAGACCAGGTAGGAGACTCATGGAAAGCGCCTGGAGCTCTCCCATCCTTCTGGCTGACGGATAGCCACCAAGAAGGCGGTCTTCCACGAGGTAGAGAGAGAGCACACCTGTGCATAGGTTCGAATGGCTTGCCCATGAGCTTGGCTAGTACCAGCAGTAGATCCCACGGAGGTGGGGGTTCCCGCACTGAGGGGAATGTGATCAAGGCCTTTGAAAAGCCAGACCACCTTCTCTGCGCCACCGACTGCTTCCCGCCCGCGCCTGTAAGCAGAGATGGCTGCCAGGCACCCTTAGGGTCGCCCACCAAGCCCTTGACTAGAAAGGGACCATAAATAGTCCAAGATGCTTGCCAATGAACAGGAGGAAGGGTCCAAGCCCTTGCCCTGACACCAAATGGAAAACCTTTTCCATTTGAAGGCATAGCATTTTCTGGTCGACTCCTTACGGGACGCCTCAACTACATTGAGGACCTCGTCGGAAAGACCCAAGGCCTGGAACTCTAGCCGCTCAGGAACCAGGCCGTCAGGTGCAGGGATTGAAGGTCCGGATGGAACACCTTCCTGATTGACTGAGAGCAGGTCCGGGCGAGCTGGAAGCTGCCTGTGAGTCCTGGAGCTGAGACTGAGGAGATCTGGGTACCAGAACTGGCGAGGCCAGTCTGGGGCTATCAGAATCACCTGCGCCTTGTCCCTCCTCGCCTTGAGAAGCACCTTGTGGATCAAGGAAATGAGGAAAGGCGTAAGAGGCCGGGGTCCATTGCCTCGGAGAAGGCATCCCCCAGCGAGCCCCTGCTGAGGGGGCGGGCGTGGAACAGACTCAGCTCGTTGCTTCCATGGAGGCAACAGGTCCACCTGAGGTGTGCCCCAAAGGAGAACAGATGCTGTACTACCTCCGCAGGAGAGACCACTAGTGGGATGCAGCCCCTATCCGCCCAGGGCATCGGCCAGGGTGTTGGAGGCCTGCCACGTGAATGGCCAGGAGATCCGCCCAGGCTGCGCGACGCAGTGACCAAATGCGGAGAGCTTCCTTGCATAGAAGCATGGAGCGCTCCCGCCTGGCGGTTCAGATAGTACATGGTCGTGGTATTGTCCGTCTGGACTCGGACCACTTGACCCCGGAGGAACGGAGCAAAGGCAGTGAGAGCTAGGCGGACCGCTGAGCTCCAGCAGGTTGATGTGGCATCGGGACCTCAAGGACCAGAGGCCATGAGCCTGTGTTCCCCAGATGGGCACCCCAACCCATCAGGAGAGGCATCGGTCGATAGAGACCGTCGGCTCGGGGCGAGACCGAACTGGATGCCCTCCTGCAAATGAACTGGAGCGGTCCACCACTGGAGGCGTTCCAAATCCCCTGTGTCACCCGGCGCTGGTCCAAGGGATCGTAGCGCTAGGACCACTGGCTGGCCAGTCCCCACTGAAGGGACGCATGTTCCAGCGGGCCCAACGGACCACGCTGGTGCAGGCCGCCATGAGACCCAGGAGGCGCAGGGAAGTCCGGGCAGAGGCGCAGTGCCCAACCAGAAATGATCGGGCAAAGGAGGAAGAACCCGCCTCCCTGTCCGGCGGAGCCGCGCGCATGAGGTCGAAGAGATGCCCTGATGAATAGAATCACCTGCTTCGTCGAGTTCCGACTTGGCCTCGTTGATAAGGAGGCCCAGTTGAGAGCAGACCTGGAGGGCCAGATCTCTGGACCACTCCGCCTCCTCCCTGGAGGGAGCTGCTATCAGCCAGTCGTCCAGGTAAGGGTACACCCGGACCCCTCGGCGCCGCAGGAATGCTGTCACCACTGCCATGCATTTGGTGAAGACCCTGGGAGCTGGAGACAAGCCGAAGGGCATGGCTTGAACTCAAGAGGATCCCTCCGCCGGAAGAAGGAATCTCTGGTGAGACGGACGATAGGACGTGAAAAACGCGGCCCTGCAAGTCCAGAGAGCAGAACCACACGCTGCTCCAAGGATGGTATTATCTGAGCCAGAGTGACCATCCTGATGGTTCGAGACCTTAGGAACTTGTTTAGGCCGTAGGTCGAGAATGGGGCGCCAGCCCCCCGTCCGCTTCGGAACCAGGAAGTACCTGGACACAAACCCTGGGTCTGAAGGAGGGTCCACCACCTCTCTTACCACCTCCTTCTGGAGGAGGACAGCGATGTCGGCTCGACGAGCCGCCAGTGAGGCTGGGATCCCGGCCCCGAGGGGCTTACTTGCCTGAAGCGGTGGTGCCTGCTCGAATTCCAGAGGCAGGCCTCTTCCCACCACCTCCAAGACCCACCTGTCCGTGGTAACAGCGACCAGGCGGAACGGAGTGTGCTGAGCCGCCCCACGGGGACCCAGGGTAAGGTGACGGGATGGGGCGACCCCTCAGCCCGTCACTGGGCAGGCTTGGAGGAGGACCGCCCAGGGACCTCCTGGGCCTTTTCCTCCCTGCCTCCTGTTAGAGGAAGCCGCGGCTTGGGTTTGGGATGCCAAGGCCGAGCCTGCTGGCCCTGACGTTGTTGGCCGGGCGCACGGGGCACAGAAGGACGAAAGGGCTTAGGCTGTGGTTTCGCGGCCTTTGTCCTTCTGAGCGAAGAGACCAAGTCCAAGGTGGCATTGGACTTCTGATCCTCTGCAGGTGACCTTCCACCCCAGGGTCGAAGAGGTCAGTCCTCAAAAGGAACATCCGCCAACTTGTGCTGGGTATCCAAGTAAAGGTGGATATCCTCAGCTGCCCGCCGGACGACAGCCACTGCGGCCGCCACCGATCTGGCCACATGAGTCCCCATATCCAAAGCAGTCTGGAGCTGCTGTTTGGCCACTGCCCTGCCCTGGTCCCGCACCTGCTAACCGTAGTCTGCAGATCGGCGGGAAGATGAGGATGACCTCATCCAGGGAGCCCAACAGGCATGAAAAATGTGCTATGAGGACGGCCGAACTGGCCTGACGAAGGCCGAGAGAGGACGCAGCGTAGACTTTTCGCCCGACATAGTCCAATTTCTTGGACTCCTTGTCAGGAGGTTTGTCCACATCCCTGGCGTTGCCGGCGCGCCGGAAAACGCTGCTCGGTAACCAACCCCTCAGCAGAGGGTGTTCCAAAACGGACAAGGAACCGGTAGGGACCGCATACTTCCTGGCCATCCTGGCCGAAGGCGCAGGGCAGGAAGCAGGGCGCTGCCAAAGTTCCAGTGCCGGACCCACTATGGCCTCGGCCACCGGAAAGGCCTCCGTCAGAGAATCCCCTCGGTCCAGAATCTCCGTGAGGGGATACCTGGCCCGTTTGGAAACGGGTTCGAGCTCCATCCCGGTAGACTCCGAGATGAGCCGAAGCAGTCCTAGGAAGGACGACGGGCTATCGTCCATTGACTGACCTCCTGAAGACTCCAAGTCCAGTCGCTGAGAAGAAGGGAGGAATCATCTTCGGACCGGAAGAGTCCTCGAAGAGCTGCCTCTGGCCTGAGCCACCCTTCACCTGCCGAGGTCGGTCGGGAGTGAGGTAACTGACAGCCGATGGGGTAAAACCCTTAGCCGACCGAGAATCCTTGGTCGGAGCCCCAATTGGTGGCTGTGGAGGCGGAGGTTCCACCGGAATCGGTGGAGCAGCTGGTTTTGGCCGAACAACCGGCCTGGGTATAGGCTCCTCGGACAAGTCGAGGGGTTGTGTCGGCCGTTCCGGTGACAGCCACTTAATGGCCGGGGAAGGCGCCGGAGTCGGCTTATTCCCGGCCAGGAGGAGCTGTTGCAACATAAGGTCTCGTCATCGTCGGCGTCATTTACCGCCTCCCTCATCCGGAGGAGGAGGACGAGCTCCAGCGCGACGCTTACCGCGGTGTCGAGACCGAGACCGCCATGACGGTGGGAACGGCTGACCGCTAAGAGGTCCGAGACCGAGACCGAGTCCCGGAATTCCTGGTCGCGGGAGGTGTCGGCGGAACCGCACCCTTCGCTCGGAAGGTCCATCCGAGGGCTCCGAACCGGAGGCACAGGCGAGCCCACGGGATCCTCAACTCTCCCGGGGAACCGGGAGAGGGGAATCTCGGCTGCTAAAGGCGACAGCCTCGTTCAATGGGTCGAGAAAATCTCGACTTCATCGGTGGGAGTCTCGGTCAACTGACCTGACAGGGGACACCGTGAGGCCAGTGGCCGGCCGAGCTGGTCGACCGCCGACAGTCGCCGCCCGGGAGAGGGACCTTTCCCGCTCCCAAGAGCGTCGACGGAGGGAATTACCCCTGTCCCTCTTTTTGGACCGAGAATAAGGTCCCGCAGACGCAGGCCCTTCTCCTTTAGTGGAGAGGGACAGACAAAGCTCCTTAAAAGAAGCCGTGTAGGAAGAACCCAGAGAGAGCGGGATAAATGCCGCGGCCGAGGAAGATACGGCCCGTGCCGCCTCCTCTTCGAGGGCGACCATCCGCTCGAGCTGATCCGCCGAGCCCGCCGCCGCGGACACCGCCAACCGGGCCTCCTTGGACTTCACCGGAGGGAAACGCTTCTCGGGCGGCCCAGTTGCAGTCGGGCAGCACGGTCTTGAGGGGCGTAGGCCTGAACAGATGAGCACAGGTCGCAAGCCTGCGGGTCGTGCTCAAGGCCTAGGCAGTATACACCGTGGGTGAGGATCCGTCCGAGACATCTTCTGCCCGCATGGGCATCTCGAAATCGGAGTCGATTTGTCCATCGCAGCCGCGAGGGATAGAAGACTGAAGTCTTTTTGCAAAATTTATTTTTAAATCCGCAAACAGAGAAATAGGAACCAGTCGCAAACGCAGAGCGTTAAGGAGGGAACCTGAGCTTCCAAGCGGTAAGGAATATCTGGCGTCATGGGGCGGAGCAGAGAGTTATACCACCCGGGTGGGTGGGAGGAGCAAGCTTGAAGACCTTCCGGCAAGATTTAAAGCGGCAAGGATACTGCCAATGAGTGTGGATGAACAACATATCCATGTCCCTAGAATTGCATATTATCTGTACTTACAATCCCCCTACCCATGGCCTAAAAGGACTGGATGAGCTTCTTGACCAAACTGCCATTCACTCCGGTAGCAATGAAGTCCTTATACTAGGTGACATCAATTTAAACTGGTTGGGTAACATACACATGACAGCCCTGACTAGACTACAGAGTTTTAACCTACATCAACTTATCGCCTCACCCACCAGAACTGCTCCTCATTCCAACACTAGCACCTTGCTGGACTGGAACATGACAAACCGACCTGAGAATATTATAGATGTAGGAATCCTATCTGATGCCATCACAGACCACTCCCCCACTTTCTGTGTTTGGGGCAAAGGTAAGCCTGAACCCATGAAAACACGCTTCATTACTTTCCGCAATTTTGCAAACTTCGACTCACAGGCTTTCTTGTTTGATGTAGCTTGCATTGACTGGTCCCCTCTCTTTTGCTCATCAGATGTCCAGACAGCACTAAATATCTTCCTGACAAAATTCTTAGAACTGCAAGAAATCCACTGTCAGCTTGTTACATGGCGGATTAGAAATAGTCAGATGCATTGGCTAAAATCTGACCTATTATCTAAATTAAGACAGAGAGACAAAATCTGGCTTTGCTACAAGAAATCAGGTCTTCCTGCAGACTTTAATACATACAGAGCATTAAGAAATGCTTGTAAGAAAGATATCAAACAAGCAAATAGCTCATACTGTAATAACCTTCTAATAGACTCCCAGGGGGACCCCAAAAAATTCTGGTCCCATATTAAGTTCTTCCTGGGATCAAACCAGTCATCCACTCCAAATGATATGACTCTAAATGGCACCCATTGCAACAATCCCCTCACTGTTGCAAACTTGTTTAACAGGCAATTTGCTGACCTCACCCAGTATACCTCCACTTTCCCTACTTCGTCTTACCCCATCTTACCAGCAAACTCCTGCAAGCCTACTTTCCTTTTCAAGTCCGTCCCAACTAGTGTGGTTCTCTGACACTTAAGAAACATCTCGAAGCATACAGCTGTTGGGTCTGATAACTTAGAACCAAAGATCCTAAAATTGGCTGCTCCCCACATAACAGCTCCCCTTGCAAAAATCTTTACCCTCTCTCTGTGTCAAAGTTATGTCCCGGATATTTGGACGGCAGCCAGAATTACCCCGTCTTCAAAAAAGGTAACCCACTTGACCCATTGAATTACCATCCCATTGTCATCCTATCTGTTCTCAGTAAAATTCTTGAGAAAATAGTTGCTACCCAGACCACTGACTTCCTATTGAAACACGACCTCCTAACTGGAGCACAGCATGGTTTCCGCAAGGATCATAGTACCACCACTGCACTACTCAAGCTCACATCTGACACCTTAGTGGCTATGGACTCTGGCAGGCTCACTGCGGCCATTTTTAATGATATGACTAAGGTTTTTGACCTAGTCGACCACTCCATCCTCATTGTTACTCTAAACTCCCTAGGTTTCATGCTAAATGTTGTAAACTGGTTTGATAGCTATCTATCTGATAGGTCTCAATATGTGAAATTCAACTCCACCCTCTCTGACAAGGCTACCATCAGCATTGACGTACCTCAAGGGTCTATCTTATGGCCTCTACTTTTCACTATTTTCATTAATAGTATTACCACAAATCTCCTCAGCACCTCCCTCCCTACTATATGCGGATGACATTGTTCTGTACTGCAGTTCAAATAACATCAAGGACATAAACACAAAGCTCTCTTGTGATTATCAGCTCTTACAACAGTGATTTGTAAATCACTAAGTAGTACTGAACACAGCAAAGACCCAAGCTATGTTATTTGGCTCCAGTCTCAAGCTCAAACACTCCCAAACACACTTTAATGTCTTCTCCCTTGATGGCTCATCTGTTGGAGTGGTAAATTCATTCAAGTATCTCGGGGTCACTCTTGACCCATCCCTGAGTTTCGACCTCCACATTCATACTATTTGTAAGCAGGTTCACTCCAAACTAGGGATCGGCTACCGAACAAGCTATGCTCTCACTCCTTCAGCTAGACTCGCTATAGCCTGTGGGATACTACTTCCCTCTCTCACTTACAGGGTTGCTACGTATGCCTCTGCCAGCAATTCGAGTCTCCGTAAGTGGGACGTTACTTACAATAACATCTGTCACTTTGCATCCAGCTCCCCCAAGCTCAAACATCATTGTCTCCTATACTCGGATGTAGGATGGCTTCCACCACGGGAACAAAGGTCCTACGCGCTTGGGACCATTACTGACAACATTATCCGATCCCATATCCCAATTTCACTGGCCTGTCTCCTTCCCTACCAGAAAACCAGCCATGTGTTGCGCTCCGCGGTAAATATTTCTGTCCTCATCCCGAGACATCGCACCAATAAAGGTGGTCGTGCCTTTGCCTGTCATGCTCCCAATTTCTGGAACTCACTTCCTGTAACCCTACGCCAATCTGTATCTCACAAGTCCTCTAAGAAAGAACTTCGACATTATCTCCTCTCCTCCTGCACATGCTCCTGCTTCAAACCACTCTAGCCCTTACTCTCTAGTCCTGCCCTCCATTTGTCGATATCTAGGAGCCTAGGGCCCATCCCTGTCAGTGAAACTCTCCCTCTCAACTTTCACTTCCTCATTTCTTTCATTTCTTTTCCCCCACTTCCTCCTCTGCCTTCCAGGTAATCCACTCATCCTTCCCCACCTTTGCTCCCAAGCTCCTCACTTTATCTATCGTTGCCTGGTGGCTATTGCTCCCACAGCTCCTTATTTCCTTACTTACTTGCACAGTTGCCTGATCACATAATTTGACCTTAATGTATTGTCTTGTGTAAATATTAATACTGTACTTTGGTCTTCCTACCTCAGCCTCCTATTTTGACCCGATTGTATTTTGTCTTACATTAACTTAAATGCTTACTTCTGGCCTAACTACATCAATTCTTTGTCACATTGCTGCTGATATGTAACTTGTACTATGTATCATATTGTTCCTGTACTTTGCACTATGTATCATTGTTTTGCATTTTTTTTTTTTTACAATTCTCTTTCTATCTCCACTTTGGTGCCGGGGAACTCTCTCGGGTATCCACTTACCCTCAGCTCTACCTCCGGGCCTGAAACTCCTCATCTCCTGGCATCAGCCTGGCTATCCCCTCGGCTCTGAGCCCCCCAAGGTGGTGCCCCCCTATCCGCCCAGGGCGTTCTATCTAGAATTCGGGCTGGGCTGGGCTCGGCCCAGGAGTTGTGAGTCCGGCCAGTGGAGTGTGGCTGAGAGGATGGTGCTGTCACCTGTCCCCAGGAGCGGGGATTTTCTTGGTTACATCCCTCCCTCCCTCCTCCCCCCGGCAGAGCCCGGATGTGCAGTGATGCCAGGCAAGTCTGCCGTGGCTCTGTGTCCCCCTTTGCCGTGCCCTAGGCATTGCAGGGCCTTGGGTCGCCACTGGGGGCTGCTGCAGTGCCAGGCAGATGCCTGCTCCCGAGAGGAGAGCAGTCCTCCAGACACTTGACCCCTCTCCCCTGCTGACCCCGTGTCCCAGGCTCATTCCTGAACCCAGGTCACTGGTGTGGCACGAGGTGTGGGCGTCCAGCGCCTCAGCCTCGGCGCCACTGGGCTGGCTCAACAATCCATACTTAATGCACCCTTTAAAGGTGACATGCTTTTCAGACCTCAAACCCGGATATACTGACCTCACTACAGAACTTGGGGTGCGTACCTTTTCCAATCTGTCCATACTTTGTACCATTACCCTGGAAACCTTATTACAGGGGAATTTCTACAGACCTGCAAACAGAGGACGGGCTGGCTCGTGAGGGCAACCAATAATAAAAAAAGGCTCAGGTCTTCTTACTGGGTCCTCCTACCAACCCTAAAGTGACCTGTTATGTCCCGGCTGCCACCCAACAGGGACAGGCCACTGCCTGAAAGCCCATTCTTGTCTGTGGGATTTGAGGCCCATCCCAAGGCTGTCATGGGCAGGTTTTCCTTCCACCTTCAGAGGTGGCATGAGATAACCTCAGATGTTTGGGTCCTTCAGCTGATTCAATCAGGTCTTACCTTGGATTTAATAGAGGTCCCATCCCACCTGCTCCCTTGGGCCTCTCATTACCTCGCAAACCAAGAGTCCGTACTGGTAGAAAAAATTCAAACTCTTCTGTTCAAAAATGCCATAGAACCTGTTCCCCTCTCCGAGAAGGGTCGGGGCTTCTACTCTTGTTTTTGTCTGGTCCCAAAGTGGACAGGGGATTTACATCCCATTCTGGATCTCAGACTCCTCAATCTCTGTATAGAGTACAGAAAGTTCCAGAATGTGAGGAGCTTTAAGACTTTCACTGGAAGCTGGCCCATTGGCGCAGAGGTTGAATTTCCACTTGCAACGCTGGTGACCCGGGTTCGGGAACGGACCTGGGCCATGGAGGTCAAGGTTGGGGAGAAGGACTGCTGTCCTTCTACTGGGGGAGGAGGATGGGAGTGTGACCGTGCTTGATGGACCTTCTGGTGGAGGCCGGGGGTACCACAGCGACCGCCACCAGAGCGTAGTATGAGGGGTGGAGTGGACGCCGGTCGTCATTGCACATCCCCGCCCCCACTTACAGGGGGAAAAACACTGCTGCCTGCTGCCTAGATGAAGCCTGCCACTCTGCTCTGATGAGCTCCCAGGCCGGCTCCCTGACCTATCCGTCGACTGCGGCACTAAAGAGGGCCGGTGCCAAAACCCCACCCTGAGGAGCAAGCCAGGGGTTATCAGGGAGTAGCAGCTAATGTGGGAGAGGAGGGGGCTGTGACCGAGGCTGAGGTAACAGCTGCAAGTAGCAAGAAAAAGCATACTAAATATATAAAAAAAAACAAAGACTTTCACCGGAAGAGAGGGACCGAAGTACTTTGTACTCCCTCTCATTCTGGTGTGTGGTGCTGGCTACTTTATTACTTGCTCTAGGACTATTTCTCATAACTCTGCATGTTCTACCCTCTAAGCTACTGGGGCTTAACTGGTAAAAAACCTGATGCAGTTAATGCCAATTTATTGCAAGTCCTAAGTATTTTCTGTATTTACCTCACAATTCTTTTCTCAGCATCCCAGATATTTCTGCCTCAGTGCAGTGCTACGTAACCTAGGCTTAGTTATAATACACATGCACAACCTGTTTTCTCTTGCTTATGGTCTATCCCTGGGTCTGTGATTTGTTCTTAGTTGTTGTTGGTGCATGTCTCCAACCTATTTGTAGTTTTGTTCACTATCTCTTGCCAGATTAGATCACTTGACAGACCTTATTTACTTCACTGAGTAATTGCCTTTGAAAATGAAGTCCTTGGGTATTGTTGTGGCAATTATGTATGCACTCACTTTGCTGCTGGTAGACCATGTTCCCCTCCACTCAAAGGCTCCCTGCCCTCCGATGGGTTCCTCCCATCTTCCTCCCTACGGGCTCCTCTGGTTAAAGAACAAATGCTTTGACCCCCTCCTTATTTCAGCATGTGGTCTTACTTGCCATGGTAACTGTTACAACCTCTTCTTTGGTTGCTATCTACCTGGGAGGAAGAGCCTTTTAACCTACCTGACAGAAATCCTCCGGTATCTGTTAAGACTGAAACTAGCCCTATGTTGTGACGTTGAACCTAACCCTGCCCCCCCCCCAACCATGTAGTAAACTCCCCAACTAATGCTTGGTGGTCTTCTGTTAAGGGTCCCAAGCACATGAATGTAAATAGTCTGAGGCAAAAGATGTAGGACCTTGAGGCCTGGGCTACTTTATATAAACCTGATGTGATTGCTGTATCCGAGAAGTGGCTCAAGACTCAGGTCCTGCCGTATGAAATAGACCTACTGGGCTTTAACACGTTAAGAAAGGACAGAATTGGGGAAAAAAGGGGGCAGAGTCCTTATCTACGTCAGCTCTATGTTCAGTGCCTCTCTGGTAGATATCCCCCAATTGAACAACTCGGTGAGCAAAATTGTTTTAATTAAACTATTACTTGGTAACACAAAGCCTCTATATATGGGTTGTGACTACCTACTCCCATTAAGAGTGGCCTCCTCCCTAGAGTCTCTCACCCAAACCTTGGCTGAGCATACTCCTGGGGAAATGATCTTTCTGGGTGACTTCAACCCAAAATTGGATCTCAGAATGCAACAGTGGGCTACAGGACCTAGTCCTTGATGCACACCTTACACAACTAGTAAATTTGCCTACCAGGCACAATACCAAATCGGATAATCATACATTGATAGATTGGGCGCTAGTCACAAAACCAGAGAGCATCACAGCAGCAGGAATCTTTTCAGATTCCCTAAGTGATCACTCGCCCATTTTTTGCATCTGGTCGAATAAGTTCCCTAGTTTACCCTCCAGTGTCTTTGCGGCAAGGGACTATTCCAGTTTTATCCCTGACCTGTTTTACTCTATCCTCAGCCAACTGGGACCCGACACTAACTCTCTCTTTAGCTTAGATGAGGTTCTAGATTATTTCTCCAATGTATTCATGTTTGTGGCCAACCTATGTGCTCCCCTTCTGGAAAGTTAGAGTACAGGTTAAGTACCACAAATGGCTCAGTGCTGATCTTAAAAAAACTCATGGCGCTTAGGGACAAGGCCTGGGGGCTTTACAAGGCCTCACACTTTCGGGCTGATTGGGAAAATATAGGGAGCTTAGAAATAAATGTAAGAAGGGTGCCAAGGTGGCAAAAAGCCTTTACTTACGGGGTCTACAGGAACACAATCTGCGTGATCCTAAGAAATTTTGGATTCACATCAATGCACTGCTGAAAGGTGGCACCAGTACTCAGGATGGAGCTGTTCTGGTAAGTAGCCAGGTGTCGGATGACCCTTCCATAGTAGCAGAGACCTTCAATGCCTTCTTTACAGACCTTGACAGATATAGACCCAATACTCTCACTCCCCCTCCAGCTACACATGGCACCACTGCCGGTGACCCCTCTGCCCCCGATTTCAACTTAAGCTAGTCAAAACATCAGATGTTCTGCCCCTGCTGAGGCGTATAAAGCCAACTCTTCCCCTGGCTTCGACCATTTTGAGCCACGGCTAGTTGGAGTGTCTGCCCCAGCAATTGCCCTGCCTGTCACTAGGCTAATTAATAGGTCTCTCATGGAAGGGTATGTCCCTTGCAAATGGAAAGTGGCTGAGGTAGTCCCCGTTCACAAAACGGGACCATGTGGGTTGGTACTGCTTGGTAGTCCCCTAATGTATTATGTTCCTGTGGAGATCTTCTCTAAGATATACTTTTACTGGTAAGTATGGTAGAATGCCATACCTTTCATGGTTGACATGCCAAGATAGCTGTTAATGTACTGTATAAATTGCACACTATTACCTTTGGTAAGTCACTCAGCCTTGTTTTGCTGAAGCTCTCAAGTCTTCAGTTGGGTTATGGCATGATCCCTGTCACCCTACAGTAAATTAGATGTTACTCTGCAGCATAGCTGGCTGGAGAAACTATTGTTTACCTGTTAAGATGTATGATGGTTCCTCTGTAATATTCCCACTTGATCACTTGTATTTGTGCCCCTGTCTAATTTTGTACTTGGCCTGTGAGTTAGTGCATTAAGACCCTTCAGTCTCGGCACAAACTCATTGGCTATTGATCCTAGGCAGTCATGGTCAGAGTGATAAAAACAATTCTGGGGCCGGCCCAATGGCACTGTGGGTTATGGCGCTGGACACTACACCTCATGCTACACTGGTGACCCCGGTTCTGGAACGGGCATGGGTTGTCGGGGGTCAGCCAGGGGGTGTGGGAGCAGGATTGAGCTGCCTAATGGCAACTCTCCTCTCCTGGAGTGGGCTGTCCGCGTTGCTTCATCAGGAAGTGGTGTGGGGAGGGGAGGATTCTATTAGGCTCTTGGCAGGAGCCGTGTTCTTAGCATGGCTCCATGCCTGGGTTACCGCCCTTCACGCTGGCGTCCTCGGGGGGGGGGGAGACTTGGGATTCCATAGCTACACCAGTAACCTTTTCCATATTTGCTGTGTGGGTTTGGGTCTGAAAGCCACAGGAGACTGCTGCTCACTGTTTTGCATAGGAGTACACAGTTTGAATTTTATGTGGTTAAAATTATGAAAGGTGCACATAGTTTCACAGGTACTGTAGCTTTTAAATATATATTGCTTGTTGTGTGGTTTACATATTTGTTTCTTTTGTGCTTAAACAGGAGGAGTTGAGACCCCCCTGCCTGTCTACTCACACCGAAAATGCCCTTAGAACTTTAAGTGCCCTTTCAGTCCTCTTCCCTTACCCCTAAGATTTCCAGTGTTCTAACACCCTAATTTGGATACATTCTTTCCTTCCTGAGATTAGTAGTGTATGGACCCCAGGTGACGCTGCGGTAGCTTACCGGGCTACCATACAGTCAGTCAGGGTTTGCACTGGGGACCTAGATCCGCACACTCAGAACATCCAGTAGGGAAGTGCGCCCTTCCTCCATGGATTTGGGACCATGATATCCCACTCCTAGAGCAACACCTGCACTAGGACTAAGACCTGATCTCTCAAGCATCACGTGACAATGCTTTAATAGCAGGGGTGCTAGGAATGGCAGTGCATGGGGACAGGGATGGGGGATGAATGAAATGAACACGCATGCATAAGTGTCATGGATACATGGAGAGAAGGGGAACTAAAAATGGAAAATGGCTATTCCTCAAAGGACAGTACTGGGCCCCAGTATTGCCTCTGCATAGCATTGAACCTTATCCAGCCTGCCAGGAACTTAACATAGAGCTCCATCCTGCCTCAAGAAGGTGTCCCTGCTATGGGTGGTGGTGGTGGTGGTGGTGGTGATTAAGCCACAAAGCATCCCAGACCTTGACGGGTTTGAAATGTGGCTGGGGAGTGTTATATGAGGTCTGGTGTCATCGGAGGGAGTAAGGGAAAAAAGATGAGATGGTTTGTCTTACAGTAAAACACAGATATTTACATTTATTGAACTCAGATCTTGCTTTTGTCTGAAATATCAGAAGTTTGAATATTATATTACGTTTCATTACATGATGCAATATTATATACTTTTTGTTTAGAAATGCTACTAAATCTCCATCTTTATATAAGTAATCTCTGATTTAAATTTTAAGTGTGCGTGTGTTTGCATGAATGACTATCTCTTGTACTCTTTAGGGACTTCCTAATACAATTTGGCCAATATAAAAGGTTTACAGCAAGGCAGCAAGTATTTTTGGGTGTATCGGGAGGAAGGTTGACAGAAGAAGGAAGGAGGCAATACTGCCTCTCTAGAGATTACTGGTTAGGCCACATCTGGAATCCTGTGCCTAATTCTGGCATCCTAACCTAAGATAAGACAAAGACAGACTGGAGACATTAGAATGTAGGGAAACCAGAATGATTTCAGGGCCGGCTGGGCAGATCCTACAAGGATCGGGTTAAGGCCCTGAACGTGAGGGAGAGGGGGGATATGAATGAGGTCTTCAAGTTCCTGGAAGGAATCAAGATTTATTAAGTGGAAATATTCAGCAGGACTGGTCAATAAGAACACGGGGACGTGAGTGGAAGCTGGCGGGGGGGGGGGGGAGATTCAGAAGGGATGTGAGAAAGTTGTATTTTACAGAGAGAGAGGGAGAGAGTGGATGAGCTGTGGAACAGCCTGCCAGCAGAGGTGGTGGGTGCCAGGACTATTAATGGTGTTAAACACGACTGGGGCTGAGTAAAAGGCTTAATAGTCAGGGAGAAAGCAGTAGGGTGGGGAGGGGGTGAAGTGAGGACAATAACTCGCCTAGACATTAGGTCCTGGGGTAGGACAGGGTAAAACAGAGCAGATTGGATGGACCAATTATCTTTTTCTGCCGACATTTTCTATGCATGTATGCTGTTAAAAATTTACAGACAACCCCAAAATAATGGATGGTATTGGACACAGTCTGCCAACTAGAAAAAGAACTGATGTTTCAGGATTGGCTGTACATCAGAAAACTGTAAATAAGCGTGCTTGTCTTCAAAAGGGACTAGAAACTATAGTCCAGAGACTGAAACTAAAGCTGGGACTTACCACTCTCCAACATGCTCTTTTCTCCACATCTGAAATTATAATATAGTCTTCCCTGCAATGATTTAGTAAATATAAATATTAAAAGACCAAAATCACTTTTTACGCTAGTTAATGATCCCAGTTAGGTCATATCCCTTTTGATATACTCGTACCCACTTTGACAAAACAGTTTACCAAAGAATAGTCATATTGGAAGCTGTAGGAGCTTCAGGAATACTATAAGAAGATCATCACCTGTTCAGAAGTTAGCTGACGTTCGGCTCTGTCCACTTCTCATCCTGGCAACCAGGCAACCCCCAGGACCAACACATCCTTACCTTTAGGCTCCCCTTCACACCCCCATGGTGGGGCATAGAGCATGCCACTAAAGCACCTGTTCGTGTCCCAACACTCCTGCTGGCAACCTGCTGCACTGTTGCCTGTGGTCACCCAGGTGATGATAGAACAGCTTCACTGGTAACCCTCCTTTTATTTATTTATTCATATCGGAATTACAAACCTTTGAGTCATAGACTCATTTCCAAAGACTCCACGTCAAGGTTACAGAGACAATATGCATAACATTAAGGGAGGGGTACAGAGGATGGGGGAGCACAGTTAAATATATGATACACAGAGGAGACTAAGCTTGATGTGGCCAATACATAATGTTCGCTAAGCAGGGTAGGGGAACGTAGTTACACAGACACAACTTAGTAGCATCTCAAAGGATGAGGCGGATACAATTTGTTAGCTAAGCAGGTCCCTGTGACATAGGGACTAGTCATTGATAAAGTTACATGACTCAACATAGTAGAAAATTAGGGAGAGGTGGCCTATACATATAGTTAGCTAAGCGGGTCCCTGAAAGAGGGATTGATTATTGTCAGATGAAACAGAGCAGTCTGGAAAAATCAGACTTTGTCAGAGCAATAAGAACTGGTAGCTCGCTGCAGATTGGGCACAGGTAGCACAGCTATGGGCAGGAGTGGGAAGTGAGGAGGTGGCTCCTTAGGGGCACTTTGAAGGGACCCAGCTTGGTGAGACTGGTGATTGATGGAGGGCATTATAGAAGGTGGGGGCCCTGACTGTGAAGGATCTCTGTGCCAGGGTTGTCTTGACCCTGGGGACTAACATGGAGGCAGTGTTAGTGCTGCGGGTGTTTTACTGTGTGCTCTTTGGTATTTAGGGATGCAGATACTCCTGGAGGTGTTATCCCCAGGAGAGATTTTTTGACTGCAAGGCAGGCCTGATGCTGGAGCCTCTCGTCAAAGTTTAGGATCTGTGTTAGTGAGTAGAGGGTGCATTGTCTGTCCTGCACCTGACGGGAGCCTGCAGGCTTTGTTAGTGGCAACTTTAATTTTGTTGACTGCCGTGGTGTCTGCAGCACCATAAATTAGGAGCCTGTAGTCAGTCAAGGACATGATAGATGAGGGAATGGCTAGCCTCATTGCTTCAGGGGGTAGGCAGTCCTTGCAGCGATATAGGAGGCCAATGCGGGAGTTTGCTGCAAATGTAAGGGTGGGTGTGTGTGTGTGTGTGTGTGTGTGTGTGTGTATGTATGGGCATGGAAGGTGAGGGCCGGGTCAAAGGTAACACCAAGCTATTTGTAGGAGTAGACCTGTTCTAAGGGGTGAAGTGAACTGGAGATGATATGGAGGGCTGAATTCTTTAGTTTGTTCTGATGGCGTGCAAATAGTAGGGTCTTTGTTTTTTTCAGGTTTATAACCAGTCTATTCTGACTGAACCAATGTTCGGCCAGGTTAAAGGAGTGCTGGAATGAGGCCTGCAAGGTGGTTGGGTTTGTGGGAGGCACAGAGGATGGCGTCATCGGTGTAAAGTCGGATTTTTCCAGGGTAGAGGGAAGGGAGGGCGTTTAGGAAGAGACTAAAGAGTAGTGGTCCCAGGATAGAGCTCTGGGGTACTCTTGAGTGTATTGGGTGGAAGAGGGATAGCGTGGTATTGATACTAACACACTGCATCCATGCTGTCAGGTAGCTGGAGAGACAATCTAGGGGGCCTTGTGAGAAACCTATTTTAGAGAGGGTATCCAGCAGGAGGGGGTGGTTGACCGTGATGAAGGCTTTGGAGAGGTCTACAAACACTACTCCCGCTAGCTGCCCCTTAACAAGTGCGGCGTGGATATAAGTTGAGAATTCCAAGAAGGCCGTGCCCCATGTGGAAACCGTGCTGTTGGCTGCAGAGCAGGTTATGAGTGTCTAGGTAGGTCGTTAGCTGGTCAGCCACCACCTTTTCTAGGGCTTTGGGGGGGGGGGAGAGATTGAAATTGGTCGGTATTTACCCATGGATAGGTGGTCCCCAGAGTTCCCTTGTCCAGAGTATGTGAGGGTCCTCTAGGATGCTCAGTCCTTCTCCTTGGGCAGGTCCCCTTGACACCCCAGAATCAGATATGAACCTGGATCACAATCAGCAACACTGTTGGTGTAACACCAGAGTTTTGTTTAATTTCTTTTTCATTTTAGATCATACTGCTGCACCGATCACAGGTGTCTTAATTCCACAGTGCTTCTGGGCAAACATGGCTGGCACACAGTATCTGAAAGGAGCTGGTTGAAATGGGGACTGAGGAGACACCTTTCCTAGCAGTGGGAGGACATTCCATAACTCCTCTCTACACCACAAATTCTTCTAAGTGGGAACATAAGGAACAGAACCATGTGGCTTTGAGTACTCTCTGTACATACAGTGAACACCCTTCAGCTGAGCTAAAGGAGAGTCTCCATTCATTGATGCAGCTAGTTGGGCCTTTGACACGTACGACGTACACTGCTGCTCTCCTGAAATGGGTATCCAGTGTCTAATGGCATCTTCAGGGATTACTCTGGCTGAACACCATTCTAAAGTGTAAGAAAGAGTGTAGATAGCCATTTTGTTTGTAAGCAAAGCTAAAAAAAAAAAAAAAAACCACAAAAAAACTATGGCTAGTGTAATACTTTGGATTAAAGTCCGGCATCACAAAACAGTACTGTATATTGCGGTCCGCAGATTTGCACCATCAGCAGGACATAAGGAGCATCACTGCTACATTTATATTAAACTTGATTGGCCAGCACTGGAGGATAGGCGTATTCTTAACATGTGGATGTTTGCATGCAAGATCCTTTTTTAGCATACTTTACCATCCACTGATTGAGACACTATCCTTATGTGATTCGAATACTGGCCTGCAGTCGGCTAATACGAACCTTGTCAAAATTCCACTTATGAAAACTTAACAGTGGACAGAGATTCCTCTCTTACTTTGAAGCCAAAATGTAGAATGAGCTCTCTTTCTTTGCCTGTGGCAAACCTTCTCTGACAATTTGTATAAATAAAAGCTGAAATAACACTTTAGGGTTAATTTTTCCTGTACATGCTACATTTTGATAAATGAGCTATTGTCTCTGATGTGTGTTTCATATATTGTACCTACTGACTGTTTTTATGTAACCTGTACTAAATGTACCTGGGTCACTGCTATAGAAGGCGATTTGTATTCCCCAGTGAGTTTCTCAGTCAACAAATTAAGCAATAAGGCACGACAGGAGGTATAGGTGGATAACATCCACCTTGTGGCTAGCCTGAAGCGAAGTCGCCTAGTGCTTCCAACCACCTGAGAAGGCAGTTAGTCGACCATAATGCACTTCCTGGAGTGCCTTATTACATTGGCTTAAATGGGTCCTTTTTAGTAAATGTTATGTGTTTTTTAACCATATTTTTGTTGAGCTACTTTCAGCTGGGTCCTTGTGCTGAGATAATGGCCCAGCTGAAAGTACCTCTTAGCCAATCAGGAGCCATCATTCTTTCTACTCATTTCATAATATATAAAATAAATTATTAGGCCAACATAGACCTTGCACGTAGTCGTTTCTAGTATTGTAAACATGCCTTCAGGATTACTGAAGCCTGTTCTTCAAGGGCAGATAAATCTGTGGGAGCCTAACAGTTGTACTTATTTTCTTAGTAAAATAATTTTGATAGGACAGCATAATAAAAGTTTTAGTTATAGCAAAAACAGCACTCGGGGTGGAATTACTATGACATAACACCAGACCTTTGTAGCTTGTTACCCCGTTGATTACTGTAGGAGCCTGCTCGGGTCCATACGTTAGATGACTGCTGGCTGAGGTAGGAAGAGGAGGGCTGTGGTGGTCGCTCACCAAGGGAAATGTATCTTTTTTGGGGTAAGTGGGAGGAGGTTAGTGGGTTCATGAGGGTGTTGGGGAGAGGGTGTAATTGATTTTACTGGGTCAGGTGGAGTAGGTTGAGGATGGTGGGTTTACAGAATGATATATGAACATTGTGTAGGGGTGGGATAGGGATTAGGAGTAAGCAAAACCGAGTAAATTTCACTGGGACTGAGGATCTGGAGTCTGGGTGCTATGAAATTAGGAGGTTGTCATGAGTTGATTTTTAATAGTTGAGGCACAGGAGGGTAGGAAACGTTACTATGTGGTCAGGGTGGCTGACTGCTTTTAAAACTGTCTTTTTTTTTCTTCCCCTCAAAAGAACTATGCTTACTGGCTCTTTAATGGCTAATTGCCACTACATATAGCCTTTGCCTGGTAAAGTGCCTACTTCTTCATGCAGACACTACCCATAGTCTTCCAGTGGTGAAGTGCCCACTTGGCCAAGAAAAGCGCTATGTGAAGTGCCACTTTGCACAAAGCAGAGTAGGGAAACTTCATGCAGTTCTTCCTGTAGTGAAATGTCATGATTTTGCACACCTCTACGCGGGGTTTATGAGGGGCTGATCAGTCCCCTCGGAAGCAGGATCCTGGGACAGAGCGTTCTAGTCTGCAGTGCGGGGCCTAGCAAGGGGCAGGCTGTCATCCAGCATGCTCAAGTGTTTTCCCACTGGGTTTCTCCCCTGGGATGTTGGCATGCAGTTCTGCACAGTGTGGGTGCACATACAGATACTCAACCCTGCCAGTGCCTGGCAATATCCCCCTTACTGTGGTGGCCCCATCTGTGCTACCACCTGGCCTCTGCTAGATGGTAGGTGCGCTGTGAGGCACATGTCCCTCCCTTCGAGAAGTAGGAGAGCCAGATGCTCAATCTTCCTTTCTCTGGTCAGCCCCGGCCCCCGATGACCTTTGCTTACTCCTGAACCCGGGTCCCCAGTGTTGTATTAGCATTACAAATACGCCAACTAGCCAGTGAGGTACATGCAGTTTTTGGGGTTTTTTTTGTGTTGTTTCTTGTGAGCCCTTGCCTAGCCATCTGACATCCCCTCTCCCCTTCAGCCCCAATGACTTACCCCTCATGGCGGGAGACCCTCACCCACCAGTCCAGATCCAGTTCGGGGGAGGTGCCCTCCTGGCGGCACTGTAAGGGAGGACCATCATCATCCGTGGTGAGGGCTCCATTTTCCTGCCTTTTTTTTCCCCTGCGGAGAGGGGTGTGCAGGACATCAGCAGAGAGAGAGCGCGCACGCATTCGTACATGCTCCTCCAGACGTTGGTCCCATCTCTGCACCCTATTTTTGCAGCATTGGCGCACTGCCCCCCAGCCACCGCTAAGGGCCAGTCAAGTGCCGACCACTGGCTGACCCCCCCCTCTCTGGAGAAGGAGAGCAGTCCCTCAGATGCTTAATCCTTCTCCAACTCTACCAATCCCTGGTGACCTGTGCTCGTTCCCGAAGACAGGTCCCCGGCATAGCGCGTGGCAAGGCGTCCACCACCTCAGCCCTCAGCACCACTGGGCCGGCACAGTACATGCAGTTTTTAATGCTTTAAAATGCCTGCAGCCTAGCCAGTTTAGGAAATATTTGGGCAATGGGGAAGGGGAGGGTTTGTTACCCAAAATAGCACAGTGGAAAAGGAGTATCCCTTTTGAAGAGCGCCCCTGCTTCAGTCTAGTTTTACAGCTGGGAGGACTGCAGTACAGGGGGATAAGGACTTGCCCAAGGTCACTGTAGGGCCGGCCGGTAGTGCTGAGGGTTTTGAGGTGCTGGATGCCACACCTCGTGCCACGCTGGCAGCCGGCATTCGGGAGCAGACTCTGGGAGCCAGGGATCAGCAGGGGGAGGAGAGGATTGAGCATCTGGTGGGTTGCTCTCCTCTCCTGGGGTGGGACTGTGGGGATGCATCATTCTATGGCAGTTTCTAATGGAGACTGGGGGTACAACAAAAAGAGCGATCTGCTGAGGGGGTCAGGCGATAGCAGACATTAGCAGAGGGGGCGGGATCATGCCTTTCATGCAGATGTCATTGCACATCCGTGTTGCAGGGGCAACTAAGGTGGAAAACCCCCGGCTGGTGGGGAGGTGACGGTGGAGCTTGAGGGCTGAACCCACACGCCCAGTGCCGGCTCCAACCTCGACATGACTCTCTGTGGTCCTCGCTTCCTTCCATATGGGACTGCGAGGAGGGGGGCAGTACCAGATTCCTGAGTTGGGGGAGGGGTTCTGGTGGGCAGTAGAGGTAAGTCTACAGGGGTCCCAGCCTGAGAGATGCCCCGTCAGAGAGTGACCGGAGGGAAAACAAAGTTGAAAAAAAAAATATCAAGGTCACTCTGAATTGGTGGCTGCAGTGATTCAAAGCTGGATCTCCTTACTCTCACAGTGCTTTTGTCTGCTCACTGGCTCACACGGCTACAGCACTGCCAAGAAGAATAAATACATCCTGATTTCTCTTCCTTCCTGACGTGCACTATTTTCATTTCTCAGGCAGAAAAGTTTGGAGACTCCTTTGTGTTCGAAGGCATGCTGAGTGAAAATGTGAAAAGCACTATCACACAGGCTGTAAGTATCTTTGCAAATTATCACACCTAAATGATTTTTAAATAACTGCCGTTTTTTGCAACCCCTCCTCAGCTTGCATAATATGCACCCCACTCAGCTGCCGCTGTACTGTCTCAGCTGAGGCTAGCACCATATGCTACATATAAAATGATGCATGGGGCATTGTACATTATAAACTGTTTTACACACCCAAGGGGCATAATACCACATAAACCAGGAGTGCAAAAAAAAAAAAATTTAAATAATGTAATATTCCATACTTTATTTTAGATGGTCACTGGTCTAAAAGTAGAAAAAAAAACACTATTTGGAGAGGGAAGATGGTGACGTGTGGGATTGCGAGAGCAGAGCAGATGGCTTTCACTTTCCATATCTGGTTGCCATAAGCCCACCTGAGTACCTAGAACAAAACAGCTTTGTAATACTGTACTATATCCAAAACAACCATTTATTTCTGGTTATTTAGAAGAGTAGCATTATTTAAAGAGTAGCTGACGCCTTTGGGAAAACACTGGAAAATGTAATAGTTGGACACATTTCAGCTTGTGTTTCATATATCTTCTGTAGATTTCTCCTCTCCATTATTTATTACTGAAGAAATTCCTACTAGAACAAGATATTTATCCCTTAGAGTTCATCTGCCTCTTTAATTTACTCCCTACTTGAAATCATAATGCTCTATTGTGACATCAGTCTGTTGTCATGGAAATAACTGTGATGTCACAAGCAGAGTATTATGACATTGGGTTGGTAAGAAGCAATATGAACTGATGAACCCTCATGGGAGAGCTATCCTGTTTTCATGCATGTGACTTCAGTAATAAATAGTGGGGATATGAAATACAGAGCTAATGAGAAATACAAGCTGCTTTGTGTCCAAAGATGTTTTTCAGAGTTCTTTTGGAGGCATTGGTGGCTCTTTAAGTGAGTATGTGGTCAGCACTGAATGAGTGGTGGTGGCGAGACAGTTTCAGTTTATTATACTGGAAGGCAATTGTGAGCAAAATCTGCCTCTTTTCACAAGTGTCCAGTGCTGCAGCTAATACAAACAAGGTACTAGAATTAATTCTGACAGGATACAGAGCATCATAATACAGTGGAACAACAGGCAGAAAGGTAATAATGTCACAACAGAGGAGTCATTTAACTAAGGCAAATAAGAAATAGAAACAGGAAAATTATGATGATACAAATAAATAGCCACATGCAGCAGTTAAAAAACAAAATAAATCTGTTCACAGGGAAATGGAAAAGGATCTAGTGGACAAAGGGGTGTGACTGGGGGCTAGAGAGGGGAATGGTGAATTGGTCGATGGTCGTGGCAGCCCATGTTGAGATGACAGTGGATTTTACTGTCACACTGGCTTTGCCGTCGTAAACAAATTTTCACTACTTTAATGTTCGTACTGTGTTTCAAATGTGACTAATGTCACATGCTCCTCCAGACGTTGGTCCCATCTTTGCACTCTATTTTTGCAGCATTGGCGCACTGTAATGTATTTTGTTTTATATAAATTTTGCTGCGTCTGTGTGTATACAGGGAGATGTGTTGTGAACAGATGCAGAGATGTCGATTAGCTTCTATGACTGCATCGAGCAAATAGATAAAACAACATTTTAACAAAACATGGATTTACATTTTTTTCAGTTATTGCCACTTTTTTAAAGGTTTTTCAATCCTGATGCTGGCGATTGGTAGGAGGATTACTAATTTTAATTACGATTTGTATAATTTCTGTGTTTATTTGTCATAGCGACTTGCAGAAACCTACACTGTAATGAAACCAAGTTATTACAGCATTAGAAAATGGTGTCAGTCCCGTCAGTAAATAGGCTCATCAGTAATTATATTCAGTTGCACACACAGAAACCATATCTGCGAATGTTCTCCTGGTTAACACTGTACAGACAGGTTCGAGCCTGACCCTGGAAGTGAATCAAGACCTTAGTATCAACTTTGTGTAAGTTATACCCTTCACACACACCAGGAGCTATACAGTCTCTCCATTTCCTCTTCTTAGCACCAGTAGGTGGGGCTGTACCTCAGGTCGGAGCTTGTTCTACTCTGCAGTGTTTTTCCTGGTTCTCCCACCCTGCTGTGCACTTTGGGTTTTACAAACTTTTCCCATACACTGTGACAACATAGTGTCTGGTCAGAACGTAATGCAGGAGGCATGACTGAAGTAGGAACTTTACTTTCAGACTTCTTTCATTGATTGTATTTAGGGGATACTGACTACTGACACATAGCAGTCCCCCCCTCCCCAACACACACACACATGAGATACCCAGTCAGAGCAAAAGCCACACAAGACCTGTGCCTAGGAGGCCAAAATTATGTCTGAGAGAGAGAGAGAAAACAATATTGTGCTCAGCAAACCAAAGCACAGACCCTTGTCCTAATGAGACCCACAGTTTTGTACCTCTCTGTGAAAAAGAAAAAATAGTCAGCCTAGAAAAGTAACTAATTGCCATAGGTAATAGTCCCATCTGCTGCACTTACTCTCCCCCAGCCTTTCTTCCCTCACCCCACCTTCCTTTCCTTTCCCCATCTATTGTTTCCCCCTTCATCCCCATCCGCCCATATCTTTCTACCCTCTGCCCACTGACAGTTTACCTCTTCAACCCACTCGCCCATCACACTCTATACCTAACCCTTCCTGTCTCACCCTTAGCTCCCCCTCTTAAGACCCCTGTTCTTACATCCTCTGTCTTTCTGACTCTCCCTCCATTGTATCTACCCTTGCCTCCCCACTCCTCTTATTCAAAGCCATGGTGTTTCCATGCACTTATTATTAATAGTATTTTGTTATTATCAGTGTCATTGGCCAGGTAGGTGTATACTCGCCTCTGAGGCCGGGAGATCAGAGGGCTTTGGGTTCAGTTCCCACATCTAGCACTTGGTTTAATATACCAGTGCTGACACTGTAGTGCAGTATGAGAGGGGTGCTGCACTTCTGAGGTGCCGTCTTTTCGGATGAGACGTTAAACTGAGGTCCCATCTGCCTGGATTGGTGGTAGTTCAGGTGGATCTTAAAGATCCCATGGCACTTATCGAAAAGAATAGGGGAAATTTTTATTAGAAACAGAAACTAAATACAAAGTAAACATAAACATACTGTACTTCAAATCCATATATCCCCCCCCCACCAAAAAAAAGAAAATAACGAAGGAAAGGAAAAGGAAATACCTTAAAGGAAACAATAAATGAATATGACTCATGCTAATGGAACCTTCAAAAGCGTACCTAAAAACAAAGGTTTGTCGCACCTTAACACAGATTTATGTATAAATCACAAAACACAGCTAATACAACCTTAATGCAGGAGGGAGAAAGAATGAAAAAAAAAACTATCCATCAATTAACTGTGCATAAAAAAAGAAAATAACAAAGAATAAAAGTCCAACTGGTATCTACCAACTATAATTGTCCTGCAAGTAATAGGGGCATCTGAGTCAGTGATCCAAGGTAGGTCTTGCCATTTGGCTAACCAGATAGTTTCCTGCATTGATTGTCTTTCAGTCATACAAATCCTTTTTAAATCTTTAGTTATTTTCCCCAAAATTTCCAGGTGTGTAATCTGCTTTTGCTGTAAAGTAAACAAACATCGGGCTGTCCATATTTGCCACTTACATACAGTAAATATTATTTCTAATGTCTCACCATCCCATGCTTGCCAGGTTCCAGATACCTCACCATATATTAGGTTATCCAGGGATATGACAGCAAAGGTCAGAGCCTGCCATGGTTAGCCAAAAGATCCCAAAATCCTATAATGAAAGAACATTGGAAAAAAAGGTGTTCTTCAGTTTCAACTTGAGTAATACAGTCCAGTCGACTGCAATATCTGTCACAAAGCTGTTTGTGCTTATGGTTCCCCTTGACATTGAGTTTGCCATGGCAGTTGAACCAGTGCAGATCCCACATATGGGGGGGGGGGGGTTCCTAGGATTTTGTAATAACTGAAGAGTACTCATTCTCTTATCCTCTAGGCAGTGGTCAAACACTACTGGTACCTGGCAGATTGTACCCAGTAGCTCCGCATACACATGTTTCCTCTGCCCAGAGATGATCCCCAGGGTTGTCACCTTCCATTGTCTAAGTCTGGTAAATGTCTCTCTCCAATATATAGGGGCTGTTTGTAACTGTTTTTCCACTCTCAAATTCCCCCCTTCCAACAGCTGAAACCAGATCTGAATTGCCAAGGTTTCCATCCCTTACCCATATGGATTAGAATGGGGGCGTAAATTAGCCATAAAAAAAAACTATTGGAAAAAAAATAAAGGATGAATCATGTTTAATCCCCCCTGATTAATGAGTAAATACTATTTATTTTGTTGAATGGGGCTGAGCTGACTTCCCCATACAGCCTGGAAAAAAATACTCAGTAATCTCATTTCTAATGTTTTTAGTGGTGGAAAAATATAACATATAAACAAAAACACTGGAACCAAATAAGTTTTAACTAAATAAACACTCTTCTTTTTCCCCATTTTCCATCTATTCCAGCCATTTACTTTTCATTGCGCTATCTCTAGTTTCTCCTCCCAGTTAAAAAGGTCTGGATGTTCCATTCCAAAATGGATTCCCAAAATTTTAATTGGACCTGTTCGAAATCCAATGCCCCCAGTATTTACTGGGGTGGGGCTATCCTGTCCTAACTTCTGTGCTACACATTTGTGTAGGTTAAGACATGCTCCTGCCACTGATCCAAACGTGGAGCATACTGTAACTGCAAGGCCTCCAGTATGGAGGCTTTATCTTGTACCAATAAACAGATGTCCTCTGCATAAACTAGAACTGGGCTTACTTGTAATATAGAGGATGAAACAATAGGGGAAAGGGCTTGGGAGTACTGTAACATACGCTACAAAGGATCCAGAAAAAAGACATATAAAATGGGGCTTGGGGGCACCCTTGTCTTATCCCTCCTTTAATCCTAACCAGTGGGCTACGCCATCCACTAACTAGTGGAAAAACTGTTGCAATTCTACAGGGCAGTTTAAGCCACTGTATAAAACCTCCTGGAATTTGAAATTTAGCCAAAACAAGCCATAAAAAATCATGCTGAACAGTATCAAAGGCCTGTTTTTGATCTAAGGATAGGACATACCCATTTAAAAGATTGGAATGACCTCTCTCAAAAATTTCTCTCATCAACACCAGATTATCTTGAATACATCGTCCAGGAATGGAGGAAGTCTGACTGGCCGAAATTACCTCTGTGGCTACCGACAGCAGACGTTTTGCCAATAATTTAGATAGTATTTTAAAATCAGTATTTAATAAACATATTAGTCTCCAATTTGTTATGACTCTTTTATCCCCTTTCTTAAAGAGATATATCAGAGAGACCATATTTAAATGTAACGGCAAAGATGGACTTATTAACAGACAGTTATAAATTTGGGTCAGTTCTTCCCCCCAGTATGGAACTAAAAACTTATATAACTCAGATGGCAAACCATCTGCGCCGAGGGCCGTATTTACTTTCAGAGTCCGAATACCCTCCACCACTTCTGCTAGATGTACACATGTAACCAGATTTGCACTGTCCTGTAAAGAAATGCCAGGAAAATCAATGTGGGATAACATCTCAGCAGTTCATGCAGTATCAAAAGTGGTTGGACTAAACTTTCCACCAGTATAGGCAGTAACTACTGCCATAATCCCATCCTTAGTTTGTACTATTTGACCCTGATCATCATATAAGGACAACATTTCTTTATGACTAATATGGGAATGACGTGCTTCAAAAGGGCATACTGAGTCAGTCGAACCTGTGGTATCAAACTGTTGTTGGTATCGAATAAATTGGGATTTTTCCATATGGAACTGTTGCATTTTCTCCTTAAAAATTGAATCTGTGGGGTATAATTGTGATTAGTTGCAATAGACAATGTACATAATCTCTGTAGGTGGGTCCGAATTGCTGAGTATTCTTTATATTTGGTCATGCATACAGGTTTACTATATTGTTTTAAGAAAAAACCCAGGTCCCTTTTGGTATCTAGCCACCACTGTACTGCATCCTCATATAAAATAAACACCGATTTTCTAGCCACTACAAATTCAGTCAAAAGAAGTTTAAAACCCATATCCACTAATATGGATGTATTCATTTTCCAGGTACTCAGCCCTTTCTGAGCATTACTAACGTCTCCAATTTCAACAGACACCCTCTATGATTGGAGAATTCTGCTATCTGCACTTCAACCCTCTTAATACATAATTGATAAGATATAAACAAAAAATAAATTCTAGTGGCTAAGTTTCCTTTGTAAAAAGTTGGTGTTATGTTGCTCTGTATATGATGACTAGGAGTCAATGAGCTTAGCTGTCTTTATCATGGAGGACAAAAAAAGAGAATCCGAATATATTTTAACTGTTTTAGAAGTATGTGTTTTGTCTTACGAGAAAAGCCGCAATTAAAGTCGCCACCAAAAATAACAAACTTCGAAGTGTGTAAAAAAGGCTGGATAATTTTTAACGTCTCAACCCGAAGTGCTTTAGTTTGTAGAGCATAATTAATTAATCTATAAGAAACCTGCTGAAATTTAATATGTAGAATAAGAACCCATTCTGGAACTACATCATATAATTTCGCTAATACCATTTCCGTACAGTTGAACAAAATTCCCACCCCTGAAGTTACTTCCTGGCCTATTGACCAAAAAGATGGACCTGGGTACCATGCTCTAGTGGCTTGCATTACTTCAGGCAATGTGTGAAATCTAACATCTTGTAAAAAAAAAAAAAAATAATACCAGCAGCAGACAATAATAAATAAGAAAAAACGAAATCTCTTTTAGTTTGGTTTTTGGTACTATTTACATTAATAGTATGAAAAGCATGTCCTGTGATTAGCATTCAGGAAGAGACTAGAAAAAGAAAATGCTATTATTACTTTAATCTACCCTTATGAGTAGCAGACTCCTTATGTTTAGTTTTGGCTTTTCTTTTCTGGGCTCCAGTTTTTTTCCACTGGTGCCTCCGTATCAGTCGTTTGGTCTGGTGTAGAAGACTGTACAGATGAGGAGTCTGAGTCATCTGAAGATTCCCCCGTGGACTGTAATAGCTTGTACTTGTTCAAGAGGGGGACTGCCACTGGACATGGCTGTGAGCCTAGCAATTTTCTGCTACTGGTCACCTGAAGAGTAGTAAATTGTGATCTTGTTTGTTGAGGTGGAGGGGGTGGCCCCATTATTTCCATTCCAGGCTTCTTTGCTAACCTTGAGTCATGAGAAGACAACACTGTGGTTTGAGGCTCCTTTGCACTGTCAGGGGCTCCTATCTGTGGAGTTTCTTCAGTTAAACTCCTGACTCCGTTGTCCGTCATTTTACTGGTTGAGTCACGGGGAGGGGGGAATCCCTGGAATGATCAAACTGTGGAGTCTGGTTTGAAGTTGTAGAAATATTCAGTACCAGCATGTCGGGAATAGCCTTCTCCTCCCTTCTGTGTTCAGCCAATCCCTCTCTTCACCCCCTCCCCCTTGATATTTCTGGGCAAAGATTCTCTGTTTTTGGGCTAGGGTTAAATATAGACTTTGTTCCGTGCCATCAGCCAACTCAGGCACATTGTGCACAGCCCATTGGCAAGATTGAAAGTTATGGCCAAGTGTGTCACATAGGTTACATCTTTCTTGTTCAACACAGCGAAAACCCGAATGCCCCAGTTCCCCACAGACCGTGCATTTTATCTGGTCACATGCACTGCTTAAATGTGCTACTGACCCACAGCGGTGGCATGCTTTGGGCTTCCCGGAATAAAAAAGGACCCCTCTATCCCTACCCAAAAATAAACTATTGGGGAGATGAGCCAGCCCTGTGTCTGTTATTTTGAGCTTGAAGAATAGTGGTAGTTTTATTGAAATAACATCATAAAGTAAATTACATACATATGTACATGAGTCACCTTATTTTACATATCTTTACACTCTATAAATATAGGATTTTTTTTTATACAACCACATTTATACTTGTCTACTTCCTTTTTACATTTTTCTAAGTTTGCAATCATATATTCTGAAAGAACTTCATTTATATTTTATAAAAAATAAAAATCCTTTCCACCATTTGTGAACCTGTTGAGATGTTGCTTTAGTTAGATGTTTTTCATAAACATGGCTTATTGCTAAACGTATCAAATTCTGTACTGCTTCATATGACATTCTTTTTTGATTAACACCTAACTACATCTAGCTTGCCACAAATAGAACTTCAGGCAACAAACAAAGATAGCAAGGGTATCCTGGTGATATCTGGGTCTCAACATGGAATATTGGCCTAATACACATAATTCCTAAGACTTCTTCTTTATCCAAGGCATATTCCACTTATCTGCTAAAAAAGCCCATAAAGCTGCTGAATAAGAACATGTAAGTAAATAATGTTCTCTGGATTCTTCAATATTTATGCAGTCCAGATATGGACAAGTCCTTTCTTCTATTGCTTTATGTTTAGCATTTCCCCTAACCTGTGTCCTACCATATACTGAAATCCAAAGGTGTTCCCACATCTGTGGGGGGATTCTAGGATTTATTAGTTGAGCTATCACATGTTTATTTTGATCTAGTGTACAGTGTTTAAAACTGGGTTCACAAGGGTAACAGTTAGCTAATACTGTCTGATAAATACTACGCCCTGATTGGGACAAAATTTGTGATTTCGTCAAATTCCATTTGTATAGTTCAGTAGCAGTAGATAAAAGTATTCGGGGACATGTAAATATGTCCCTAATCTCAGGGGAACTATCCCCCAAGCCTTAAAATACTGTTCTAGGTTTAATCTACACCAAGCACTATGTGTTGTGACATTAGGACCAAGGCCACATCTAACTGTTTGTGCTAAAAATAAGGTGTAAAAAAATATTATGGGATCAATCATACCTATTCCTCCCTGTCGAATAGGAAGGCATGTAAAACATCTTCGAGTTGGGTTTAGTCGGTTTCCCCACAGCATTTGAAAAAAGAGACTATAAGTTTTACTTCCATTTTTTGAGGTGGGGGAGATAACATTTCAACATAAAGTAATTGTGGGATTAAAAATGTTTTTATAATGTGTATTTGTTTTATTTTTGATATACTCCATGATTTCCACAGATTTACTTTGTATTCCACTTTAGATATGGAGTCTTCCCAGTTTAGGAAAGCCAAATTCTGGGGCCCAAACATAATTCCCAATATCTTAAGGGATTCAGAAGAGATATGAAGACCTGCTAAAGCCTGAGGGTCTGGACATCCGACACCTATATACAGTCCTCGACTCTTCCTTAGATTTATTTTAGAGTTTGAGATATTTTTGAGTTCTGTCATTGTATCCAAAAAGATAGGAAATTGTGTAATATCAAAAAAAAATAAGCGCACGTCATCTGCATAGGCTTGTATATTAACAGCTTTCTGAATTCCATTACCTAATATCCCTTTCTGTTTAGGGGAATCTGATAATACTCTAAAAAAGGGTCTAATGAAAATGCATAAAGTAAAGGGCTTAGTGGGTGTCCTTGTCGGACTCCAAGATATGTTTGGAATCCTAAATTTACTGCTTTATGTATAATCGGGTATACTGTTATGGGTGTATAAACTCATTTAATATATCTTAATGGGTAATCTGGAATGCCATAATATTGTAATACTGAAAATAAATATTGATGAGGAATGCGGTCAAACACTTTTTCCTGATCCACCGTGATGATAACCCCATTTTTTCCAGAAAGAGATAGATGTTCAGTGACATCTCTGACAACCATGAATGCATATTGTATTTTTCCGGAGGGTATACCACAAAATTGGACTTGGGAGATAATTGTTTCAGCAGTATGTTTTAGTCTGTTGTTTAAAATACTCGATAATGTTTTGTAGTCTGTATTCAAAACAGTTATAGGCCTCCAGTTGATGATTAACTTCCTATCTCCTGGCTATATATGTATAGAAATAATCCATCTAAAAAGGGAGAAGGAATCGAGTTTGAGTGAAGAAAGTATTTAAACACTGTCTCCAAACATTCTGATAATTCAACAGAGAACATTTTACAGAACTCAATAGGTAATCCGTCTAAACCTGGAGATATTCCTACTGTCATGTTATTAATAGTTAATCCTATTTCTTGTGAAGTTATATTAATTTCTTCTTCTTTTGTATGTAAGGGAAAGGGAGGAATTTGAATTTGTCCCAAATAATCAAATATATTTTGTGCTACAGGGTTCATATCTGGTTCAAGTGATGCATTGTGATTCTTAATAATTGAGTATAAATCATTTTCAGAATAGTGCAAATTGCCTTGTGGGTCATATAATGCATCCATCTCAGTATTATTTGTAAAAGTTTTACATATCTGATAAGAATCCCCTTCTGTGGATTTTTTTTATGCCATTCTGAAATAATATTTTCAAAGTATTTGCTCTTTTATATTGATATGTTAACATTTGAGTTTTTATTAGCTTAATTTGAGCTGAATAGTCAAACCTAGATGAATTTGACCAGGAGAATAATTTGAATAGCTGTTGACGCAAGGATAGATAGTTTAAAAATGTACTATTCTCTTTGCGTTTCCCATAGTTTTTGAGCCAAATTTTAAAATCTTTTTTCGTGTCTAACCACCATTGCCCTATATCAGAATACAAAAAGAGAACTGAGCATCTAGCTTTGATAATGTCTTTGATTCCTTTTTGAACCCTGGTATCCTCTAATGCTTCAATATTTAATTTCCATCTGGAGAAAGATGGTTTTATATCTGGTACATCTGAAAATTTAACCAATAATGCCACATGATCGGTAAATTCTGCTGGATATGTTTCCATTTCTGCCGAGGGTAAGGTGTTAGAAACAAAAACATGATCAGTAGTAGAAATGCTTTTTCCTTTTTTAAACGTAAAATCAGGGCCTTTTTTGGGAAATTTCATACAGTCTATTAGGTTTGCAGATAACACCAACTCTGATAATGAATTAGCATCACAATAAATCTTTACATTGTTTTTTTTTCCCTCATAGCAGATGGTATTTCACAATTAAAGTCCCCGCAAAAAATTATGTGATATGTAGTCATAAGATATGGTTTAATTGTACCAAACAATGCCACTCTTCCAGCTTTCTGTTGTGGTCCATATATATTAATTAGTCGATAGGCCTTGGATTTCCATATCCCATCAAGCATTAATGCTCTTCCCTGCTGGATGTCCACCAGTTTTATCAGTTGAAATGAAAAAGAGTCAAACAATATACCTATTCCATCAGCACAAGATTGTCCAGATGACCAATAGGAGGGGCCCCAGGCCCATTCTCCCTGAAAATTCCTGATATTATTCAAAGAAAAAGCCCATGTTTCCTGTAGAAAACATATGTCAATTTTCAATCTGTGAATAAAATCATACACAATCTGTCTTTTCCCTGTGTTTAACAAGCTATGAACATTCAGTGAGCCAATTTTTAAAGTTGCCAGAAGTAATTATGTTGTTTTTTGGTAATCCTGTTATCTTCAATTTTTTTTTCCTCCTTTTTTTTTTTCTTCCTTTTATATCCTGCTAACTCCGTTTTTTGAACCCCCATTTCTTGTTCCCTAGAATTACTGTCCCCTTCATCTTGATCATACCTGAATCCCCCCATTCTGGTGCTAATGCTGCAAATGGATTGACTAAAATGTCTGTCTCAGGTGGGGAGGAAGGGGGAAGGGGTACAGACATAGATTTTAAATTCCTAGAGGACCTGCGTCTTTGCAATGGGGATGAGGATTCTGGTAAGGGAACTACTGCCTGTACCTCCTCAGTATAACAAACTGGCATCAGGATGTCCTTTTTAGAGACCTCTTTATGGTCCTGGGTTTTTAGAGGGAGAGGTACCTCTAACTTTGTGTGGATGTCCCTTTTGTCATTATGATTCTGGTGTTCACTTAAATCAGTTACATCATTTGAGGGATGGGGTGCTGAGTCAGAATTTAAGTGATGTTCCTGTTCCTGATTGTACGCTGTATCTTGTGCCTGTTGAATAAGTAATTCAGGACTAATGTTGTTAACTGCATTTTTTGCTGCCCATGGACAGTTTTTAAGGCATGTCCAAAATCATTGCATAAATCACATTTTGTATGAGATGCACATTGAAAGGAAATATGCCCAACTTCCCCACAGTTACCGCATCTTGGTTTGTCACACGTGCAGGATATATGTGTTCTTTAACCGCACTTATAGCAAGCACGTGGCTGACCTGCATAAAAACATACTCCCCTATCCCTACCTAACATGAATGAATTGGGAATATGTGTGATTCCAGTTTCAGTACTCCATAGTTTAACGTTATATTTCCATCGCCCCGTCCAAAATAATTCTGCATCAAGAATGATCTTAGGGTCTCCCAAAAGATCACATTTCTGTGACAACCAATAAGTTATGTCAGCAACATGAACCCCTTCATTTCTAAACTTCACTGTAACAAACTTCACCAATGGCTTAGATAGTGGAATAACAATAAACGGAGTCCAAATGGGAGAGAATTTAACTTGTGTTTAATGTTCCCAAAATAGGTCTAAAAAATGGGCTGATCGAAAACTAATATCAAAATCGTCTTCCCCGGAGATGTTGATAAATGCGAACACTTCTCAAGGGGAACACTTTAGAGAGTCTTTAAATAAAATGTTCCCAACAAAATGTCTGTCTGGCCTGTTTTCCATGCCTCCTTTGTAGTGTGTCCTAACCGCATTCCTCCTAGGAGCTGCTTCTTTTTTAATATTTGCGAATAATTCAGACAGTAACGGCTGCTTTTGTTCAGTTTGTTCTGGAATATTTTCTTTTTGTTCCGGATTTCCATTTCCAGGTTCCTTTAATATAATATTTGTTTCATCATGAGTTTCTTGTTCTACACCCACCACTGAATATGGGACAGGCTTAACTTCCTTCTTACTTTGTGAAACCAATGCTATAGGGGCATTTGAGCAAGGTACTTATTTTTTTTTTCAGTATTAGCCATAGGTTGTATTGTATTTAGCCCTGGAACCTATGTAGAGGAAGAAGGGGTAAAGAGTAATTTTTCTTCCCTTTCCAGATCCAGTAGCCAAGTCCCATCAGGGTTTTGCTTCCAGCCGGATTCACATAGAGTGTTGCCTGGAGACCATTTTGTAACTTGCAGTTTAGAAGGCAATTTTTCTTTGTTAAATAAATCTCCCTTCAATTTCTATGCATCTTTTGGTATAGTCATAGCAAGGCGCTTGTCCCTTTTCATATCTTTCTGTCCTGCTTTCCATGCGTTTGAATTATTAAAGGAAAACTGGGTAGCCGTTGCTTGTGAATTGAGAGCGTTAGACTGGAACTTAATTTTGGTCGTGACATCTGAGTTTGCAATGAAACCTGCTGTTTTCGAGAGTGTTTTAACTGACTTGGTAGTCGAGTGAGTAGCTGTGCAGCCCAATACTGCAAGTCCGTCACTTTGATTAGTAGGTTTAGGCTCATTCTTAGTTATATTAACTGACTGTTGTTGTAAATCATTTTTACCAGTTTGATCGACGGGGTTTGACTTTGGGCACATGCTAGAACAAGCGTTAGAACTGCCAGCCAGCTGATTTTCCCGTTTCTCTGCAGGTAATATAGTAGAAACAGCTGATGACTCACCCGGCCCCGCCTGGGCCTTTGATCCTGCCACGTCAGCAGGTTCACTGACAAGTATCTCTGTGATTTTGACAGATGTCTTTGGGCTTTGCAAACCTGCTAAACAGGCTTGAAGCTTTTTCCATTCTTGAGCGTGTCTCATTTCTTCTTGTTGCCAGAGAAGTCGCAAATGCTTGTTCTGTGTCTTCAGTGATAATATCTTTACCCACAGTTTTTTCCTCATTTTTAGATACTTCAGTGAGATCTTCTGTAGAAAACAATTTAACTGGGTTATCACCACCATTGTCTGAATAAAGTATGCTTTCCACCATATGTTCAAACTCTGTTGCTTGTTCGGCCTGGGAGACTCCAATCTTCTGTAAATCTTGCACCTCCATCATCTCCGTCTGCAAGTCTGGACTGGCCATTGCTTCGGCCATAGGTTCTTCCTACTGTCAAGTAGGGGAATTTCCCCAGTGTCCTGGCCAAATTTCCATCATTCACTAAAAATACCACCAACAGCTTAATCTGGTTCAATTTTCAGTTGCTTACCATCTGTATCTCCCCTCCCCCCCCGGTCGCCCCTGAAAAAGGGACTTCTAGGCCCAGTGGGCCTACCGGGTCAACAGTATTCAACAACATTATTATGCTTGTTCAAACCTGTAATCTGCCTGGCAACCATGTTATGTATCATGCCAAGCTTTGCTTTGTAATTTCTTTCACCATTATGTTGTTATCCCACATCTCTGCATACCCTATATTTGTATTGTACTTCGACGTGATGCGTGTGTTATTTGATCTTTGTATTTGCTCATGCCGTTGGATGTATTTGTATCTGTACAATTTTCTGTTACATGTTCAGGACCTCCTGTTGAATGTGCCAGCTCAGTGGAGTAATCCTGTAATAAACTTGAACTTGTAATCCAGCAGACATTTTTGAAAAGACAGAAATAGCATGCACAGTTTTCTTATCTCGGCACACTATCGTTAGTGGCAGAGCTCATGGTTGGCCATCACACCCCCAAATCCACAAACGGTTGTATACCAAGAAATGAAAAATAACTGGAAATGTCTTGCTTATTTTTTTCAAAGTATTACTATTTTTGTCTGATGGAAAAACCCAGGCTGTTTTTGCTACAATTTGTTGGCAGGCCTATTAGCTAGATTTTTTTTTTTAATAATTAAAAGTTTGTTTCTCTTTAAAACAATAACACAGTGAAACACTTCAAACACTTTGGTGTCAATAACCTGATTCCTGGCCGGGATTTCACTCTTGGATTAGCCTACTATAGATATAGCACAGCACTGAAGAAGATCAATGAATTAGTGTTAGAAATGATATCTAATAACCAAGCAGCAATAATAAACTTAGTAAATGGTATCCTTAATGTCAGACTATGTTCAACAAGGTCTTTGTTCCTGTATAGTGGAAGCAACAAGCTGGTTATATATTAATAGGTGAGTTGTGATAAAGTTAGTACCTGCAATTTTATTCAACTTGTGAGGCCTTTATATCTTAAGAGTGTGGGGACACATTCACCCTTACCTGCCGGTGAGTTGCCTCCCCCTGACTAACACTTAGATGTTGTTCCTTCCTGGTTAGTGTAATAGTGGACGACAATTGTTAGGGACGAAGGGACCTAAAGGAGTTGTCTGTGTCTACCTGTTAAGTCAATATGGTTTAGGTTGTCTGAGCACACATGGATGTTCCAGTTAACTGACTACCTAGTAGTAAGTACTGGGGCATAAAGTGTCCCTGTGGTATTTTGCAATATTTGGTTGAGAGCTGGGCCCCCATATCTCCTGATATTGTCTCATTTTACCAGTAACACTGTAGCGCACTTTTTCATATGTCGATATTTTCCCCAGTTCTGTCAGCCATTCTGTGATAGCTGGGGGGTTGAGGGATCTCACCAGTGTTGCAGAATAATGCGCTTAACGGTTATCAGTGCTCCTAGTAATCATCTGCACCCTTCTTTCAAGGGAACTTCTATGTTTGCGTTCTCTGAGGGCAAGCCCAGCATTAATAGGGTGTCATCGAGCATAGTTTTACACCCGAGTATATCTCCAAGGATCTTCTGTGCCTTCTGCCAGAAGGGTCGGAGATTGTGACATTCCCACAGTAGGTGGGTGGTGGATCCTGTAGTCTGTGCACATCTCCAACATTTGTCAGAGGTTGCCAGTCTACAGCTGTGTAGTTGCTGAGGTGTTCAGTGCCATCTGTCTATTTTCTTGAACTGCATTAACCTGTTCCTTGTGTCTCTTACACCCATCCAGCTGTTCCACCAGACCTTCTCCCCAGTCATGGGTGGACAGATTCTGATGTAGCTCTGCGCTCCATTTTTGGCGGAGGGTGTCTGTTGGGTCCATCTGTGTTGTCAGCACCTCTGAATATATCTCTTTAGCTGTGGGTGGTGTGGAACCTTTGGGCCAGATTAACAGATCCATGTGTTGTTTCTGCCCCATTTTGTAGTGCAGACCCAGAAGGGAGAGCATGGCATATCTTAGTTGGAGGTATTGCCAATGTTGCAAATTATTTTAGGCCAAACTCTGCCTGGAGTTGCCCTTTTCAGGTAACCTGAGTTTGAGTCCAGTATCGGGTACAGACTATGTATGCCTTTGTGAAGCCTACTCCAGCAGTAGGGAGATTTCCTTCCTATTCTGATGAGAGGATTCTGCCATAACGGACGTAGGAGTGATTTTGCTGGCTCCCACTTGAATATTTTGCAGTGTTTTTTTTTCCCAGGCAGCCGGGGTTGAAAACTTTTTTGGGGATGCATAAGTCCAGGACATATGTTACAGTTTTAGTGCAAGTCCGTATCAGGACCCAGTAAATCGCACCATTTTTCTGCGGCATACAGTATTATTACCAAAACAAATAATGAATTTTTCCCTCCTTGGGATGTCCCCAGTGTCAGTCAGAGAGAGGCAGAGGCAAAGAAAAATTGTAACACGGCAGTACTGCAGCTTGCATCTGGCTGAGCTTCTTCTGTTTGTCTTGATGGACGTGTGTTGTTTGAGAACTTATTTCTCTGTCTAAAACAAATAAAATAATGCTATGACTGTCAGACTGGCATGGTTTCTTTTTTCTTGAATGAAATTGACTGTCCAGACAGGCTAGATTTCAGCCCAGAGTACTTATGTCACATATAAATAAAAAATGTGACTGTGGACCAGCTTGGATGATCTCACTTGCAGCTGAGACTAATATCTGTCCCCTTTTAGCTGCTAATCATGCAGTTGATCGCCAAAATTAATTGTTATATCAACCGAGAAAAATAATTATCCCCCCCCTCCCAAAAAAAAAAAAATACTGCAGGGTCTCACAATGTTCCCCAGTGCACAGTTTAGGATAGATATGTCCAGATGCTTGTATATTTCCCAAATACTTAGGCAGTGTTTATCAGAGCACCCCTAAAAATAATTGTGTCCAACAAATTCCCTTTCTTTTATGTTTTTTTTTTTAATTTATTTTAGTCTTTGGTAACTAGGTAAGGCCCACTAAGCACAAGTGCCTGTTTTCAGGGGCAACCTGGGAGCTCTGGGCGGTTAAGTGAATTATTCAGAGTCACACAGTATGCAAGTGGAGGTTGTGAGAATCAAACCCAGGCCTGCTGGATGTACCAGGCTCATTCACAGCTCGTCACTCTAACCTCTAGGCTATACTGCCAGCCGTAGGGTTTGTGCCCGACTTTTACCCACACGACAGAATGGATGTAGCAGCCCCAGGTCATTTGTTCATCCCCTCCCCTGCCAGTTATTTTGCCCAGTCGGTCTGCAACAAAATTATCCTCAACACATATTTTTAAACTGCAGCCCAAGTAATCCCCAACATGAGGAGCAAAAAAATAGCATTTCAGGGCTAGTGCTGAGAACAAGAGTTCACACTAAATCAGCCGCCACGGCCACAGAGCAAGAATACAGCCGAGGAGTTCCACTGTTCAGAGCAAAGTGATGGCGTAGTCTGAAATCACCATCGCTCATGCGCAGATCAGCCACCGATCACCTGATCACTCAGTTTGCTGCACATGTGATCTCTGTGGCTGATCTCACATAGCACATCGACTGCCATGAGACTAGTCCTCCTAAGTGCAGTCAGAACCTCGTCGGAGCCAACCGAACATGGCTGAAGTCCCTGAATGACAGTGCCCACCCCACGGTCTCAGAGGAGCTCCGAGTGGTCCCATTCAGCTTCCCCAGCCCCCTGGCATGTTCCTGATGGATGGTTAGGTAAGCGCACTTTGGGGGGGAGCGAAAGACAAGTCTGCCAAACCTGCCAGCCAGATGTAACACGACATGCATGTATCACTGGAACTGCACAGCCACGCCCATCAGACTTAATTGGGCTGTGCAGTTCAAGTCTTCCTGCAGTTTCTGTGCATCCTGGACTTCGGATTTTTATCCCCTGGGCAGCCTTCGTTGGTAGAATTGTGGGGTGAATAAACAGTTCCCCTGTCAATTTTCAGAACATGACAGCTTTGTACAGACCTGAACCTAGGACACTGACCTCACACTTTGCCCACTTTGGAAGGTTGTCATCTCAGGTGTTTGGTGTCGTGCATGCCGTCTGTGCCAGCAGATGCGCTTCATGCTTCAGATGGCCATCCGGTAACTTCCAGCTCCCTTGTTCTTGGGGTCTAATTAACCTACGTGACTGATACATTTGGGACCCATTCCCCAGTATGAATACTAGCATTTGTTTGTGTAGCTCATGTATAATAATTAGGTTAATCCAGATGGGGAGGTTGTCTAGCAGGTATTGAACCTGTGGAGACAGCATCATTTTATACGAGTGTACATTCCCCCAGTGTGAAAGGTTCAGTCTGCTCCACTTGTCCAGGTCTATGGTCAGATCCTTTTGAATTTGTCTGCGATTGTGTGGCCCTAACAATGGAATATTCCAGGAAAACCTTAACCCCAGATATTATTCAATGTATTGCTGGGCTGTTTGTAGGCCCCAGGGGAAGTGTGGTAGTACGGCAGTACTATTTTGCGAGGGTAGGATGAGGGACCTGGACACATTTGCTTTATAGCCTGTTCATCTGCTGTACCTTGCCAATAAGCTGAGTACTGCTGGGACTGACTGCCGAGGTTTTACAGCACTAGTATGATGTCGTCTGCATGCATGCTAGGGCTTTGTGGGTCTCCCATGCTTATGCCATGTATATCTCTGTCCTGCCTTACGGCCTGCAGTAGTAGCTCCAGTGCCAGAATGAACAGCAGTGGTGAGAGCGGGTAGCTCTGTCGGTTGTCCCTGCGTAGGAGGAAAAGGTTGGATGTATTTTCATTTGTATCTGTGTCTTCCTATATATACACCCGTATTGTTAATTGTGCATTGTTATTTGCCACTGTTTGCTACTGTAGTAGTCTATACACATGTACTGTCTTTTGCTACTAAGTTACCTGCTGACCTGTATTGTATCTTGCCTCTGCTTACTTCTATGTTAACCTCCTGACCTTGTATTGTATCTTACCACTGTTTTGCTTGCACCCATTGTTGACGCGGAACTTTTGTAAAAGAACCATTGGTTCAAAGGTATTTGTAATCCTAGTAATAAATAAATAAAAATAAAATAAATATTTCAATTGGTTGTAATGGAGGCTGAGGAGCCTTCATGTAGGGTGCGAATACACCCTATAAAGTTGTCTTCTATGCCAAAATGTTAAAGGACTCAAAATAGATGGGGCCATTCCACCTGATCGAAGGCTTTCTCTGCATCAAGCAAGAAAAGTACCGACCCTTGATGCAAGGATGTCACCTGCCAAATTGGGTTCAGTAGACACCTGCATGTTGTCTGTGCCTTTACTCTAGGGGATGAAGCCAACCTGGTCTGGTTCTTTAGTGTAGCTATGACTCCCTTAAGTTGGGTGGCTAAGACTTTAGCAAAGGTCTTACAATCCGCTGTGATGATGGATATAGGTCTGTAACTGCCACAGGCTAAGGGATCCTTGTCCTCTTTTGATATTAAGGTAATGACTGCTAATCTCATTCATGGAGGCAGTCTACCTTCTCATGTACCTTCTACTAAGGCCTGTGTAAGGGGCTGCAGGAGAAGCTTCTGAAAATAGTAGAGAAATTCAGTGGGCATGCAGTCGGCACCTGGGCTTTTGCCCCCTGGCATAGTAAGGAGGGCCTGTGCCTCCGTTATGGGGTGCTCCTTGCTGTCTTTCATCTCCTTTCTGAGTTCTGTTAGGGCCAGTGGCTCAAGGAACTGGGAAAGATCCTGCTCTGATGACTGAATTTCTTGTTTGTACAAGGACTGGTAAAATTCTCCGAATTCCTCATTAATCCCTTTGGGGTCTGTTTTATTTCCTCCCTGAGTCGACCTAATTCCAGCTGTTCTAGACCTTTCCTGTCCCTTGTTCAGCTGGAATGCCAGCAGACACCCTGACTTTTCCTTAACCTCCCAAAAGAGTTGTTTTGTGCGGAAAAGGGCAAACTCAGCTCTCGGGTGTAGACTCCTCGGCAGCTAGAAATGGTGCAGAATAAATGGATTAAGGACAAATTTTTGTCTCTGGTACACAGAGTTCCTATTTAGCCCTTCATGTCAGTCCCAGTCCATACATGCACCTCCTAGCTAGAAAATTCTATTTTGTGTTTTCTAGAAAATTCGAACCAAAGACATGACTACATGTATGGCTGCTTTTCCTCCAAAAGGCTGTGAGGAATCCTAAAGAGACCTAACTGCAGTCCAGTGAGTAGCCCCGGCCACCTTTGAGACAAGCTACAGAGAGTGTCTGCGTGCCGTAGGTGCCTAGTGTCTAGGTACAATAACAGCCCAGAAGTTCTTTCGGGTAAAAGTATTGGTTTAGGCTTTTAGCATGGGCAGCTTACATATAGGACATAAGTAAATAGAGACCATAGGTCATTAGAAACTTGCTTGCTTAGACTTACTGATAGAAATTATATTAGAACAGAGAATAATAGATTGCTAAGTACATGACTGTTTTGCAGGCCGATATTTACATGCAAGACCATGCCTAGAGAACGATGTGTATGCTTTGTGACTATTCATGTACAGTATTTTGGGTTAGCCCAATGTATGGTATTTATTAGCATATTAGTTTGTGATAGCCAGGCACAGGAGATAATCATTTTTGCATATTGCTGATTGGAATAGGAGAAAAATATTTTTGCTCATGGTTGATTGTTACTGGACAAATACAGAATACCTTATGATGTTTTGCTTATTTGCTTGCGTTTTGCTAGTCTTAGAGTAAACCTTTTGGATCTTAATTGGAATGCCTCAGACTGTTTTTCTACACACAGACAGAGGTGGCATACTGCTTGTCAAGAAACCCTGGCTGTTGCCGGTTTCGGTTCTGATGCTTGGTTCTGGCCCGGTATCAGTTCTGACTCAGTAACAATACCTTGGTCCTGAGGGCTGTAGCTCCATCCAGGCCAGTGTCCCCTGCCTGAGTGCTGAGGTCACCTCTGCTCTGGGTGCCTCCACTCACTTGTGGGTTTTTCTGGGTACGGTGCGGCAGCATGCTCTCAGGCCTGCCCTCTGGCAGGGGTTGGCAGTCATTTCATTTCATTGTATTTCAACAAACGCCTTTGGACAACTACTGCCCAGCTGCTAAGGCACCTGTGGTCAAAAGCACAGCAAGAAATACAATTTATCTTTTTACAGTATACAATACAAAGAACCTCAGTGCGCAGTCACTGAGGCAATGGTTACCCCAAAGGGCACTGTACAATTGCATGAAGATTACAATATTTCTGAAGAATGAACGTACTACTTAAGTTGAAATACATATGGGTAAAACTTTTCAATATTCCTTAAGTGTTTTGCCATAGAATTCCTGAATGAGGCACTACAGTAATAAACTGTCCCACACCTTCTTTTTTTTTTGTGTTACATTTAGGCAACCTAAAAAGTCACCCCAACCCCTCTTCCAGAGGTAGTGTCTCCATCAGCCAACACTCCAGGTAGTGCTTGTCTTTTCGGGCACTGCTTTCAGAACTGACAAACAGAGAAAGTTCTGTTAGCATTATTATATTTTTTTCCACCTTTCCCTGCACTCTTGGACCTCCCTCTCCTGACTGCTTAATGTCCCTGTCTTCCCACCAGTCTCACTCTTCTTCAGTGCTGCTTCCTTCCATCTGGCTCCCCAGGCAGTCCCTGCATCCTCAGAGGGTCTGCTTATCGCTGTTGGAAGGGGGCGAGGACTGGAGTAGCATTGCTGGAGGGGGTCCTCCAAGGTACATAGGTTTGAGGGGGCAGGAGTGGTGAGCTAGGGGAAGTGTGGTGTTGGGGGGCCACTAGGCAGCCATCACCCAGCAGGCTGAGATAGGTGCTAGTTTCCATTTTATGGTCCCCCCTACACCCCACTGGTGTGCACCACGGTGACGCCTTGGAGGTGGAGCCACCCGACATGTGGTCACCCACGTCTGCAAGGCTCTGCACACCACCTGGTGTTGCTGTCCAAGCAGTGCTCCACAGCACCCTCCCCTAGGAAGAGAGCATCTGCACGGATACTGTATCACCCTTCCTGCTGGCCTCTGCTCCTGATGTCCCGGGCTCGGGGCTCAAACTCAGGTTGCCAGCGTGCTCCACCACTCTGCGCCATGGATCCGGCTTCCGTTAACATTCTACTTGGACAATAAATCCCTTTACAAGGGTAATTACATCCCTTTAATGACTAATTTAAAAGAGGACATACCACGGTGGTCATTACTTTCTCTACCCCTCCATTCTAGAATAGAAACCACCAAGGTGAAAATTCTCCCTAGGTACCTCTATCTCTTTCAGAGTACCCCAGTTAAATTGACCAAAGAGTGGTTTAAACTAGAAGAAAGCCAGCTTTTTAAAAACATATGCCCATGCCAGACTTCAGGTATAGAGGAATTTGCTGTATTTTTTTTTTGTAGACTATTTTTAACCTCCTTGTGGCGGGTCAGCTTCAGTGTCTGCCGATCCTACCATACTCTGGGTCTTTCGGGGGCTTCTAGCACCGTGCACGCCCCAGCAGATTCCCAGAGTCGGTCTGGGGGCATCATCCATGTTGGCCCCTATGGTTTCCTCCGTTTTCTCCCTTGAGCTACCTCTGGACCCCCAGAAGCAGTGGCGCATGCGCGTGGAGGCACACATGCGCACCGCAGCTCCAGACTGGGTCCCCTCAACCCTCCCCATCGACCTATGTCAGAGCTCCTTGTGGCACCATCCCTCCGGCCTCCACCAGAGGGCAGCCAAGCTCTGAGAGAGCGGGATTTCTCCTCCTGAGGCGGAGCACTGCTGGCCGGCAGTTTCTCACATCCTCTCCCTCCCCCCCTTGCCGGCCTCCGACCCTGGCTCGTTCCCGAACCTGGGTCGCCGGTGTGGTGTGAGGTGTGGCGTCCAGCACCTCAACTCTCCATGCCACTAGGCCAGCTAGGAATTTGCTGTTGACCCAAAATGAATGGGTAATCTGGGTGGTCCCGAACCTGAAGGAGTACTTGACTTTCTATATGAAAATTAATGGCACTTTTGTGGGAGAATCCAACCTACAAGGGACACTGGAAAGAGAGGGAACGTTCATTAGGAGAGGAGGTTCCACTGCCAACCCTTATTCATGTCCCTTCACAAAAACTGCCCCCCAAAGAATACCATGGCTACTCCGCAGTAGGAGCCATCTGGAAAGCATGGAACAAATTTTGAAAAAAATCCCCAGAGTAGTGTCACCAATAGCATAGCCGATGGTTTGTCTGGGATCTCACCTTCATTCCCAGTAGTACTGACCCATGGTACAGGAGACAGGCAGAAAGGGACATATATTGTCCTGAGCAGTGCTTACATGGTACAGTGCTGAAAGCATTTGAAGAATTAAAAATGGAATGCTGCTGTGTACAATGGATAGATTCCACTATTTTCAAATCCCAGCCTATATAATGCAACAAATACGTAGGGAACGTGCAAAGACCGCAGAATGGGAGAGGGTCCAGAGTGCCTTTAATACATTAACACAGACACTATATAAGGAAGGGGCAATTTCCCTTATTTATCAGTTTTTAACAAAAGACAGAACAACAGCTGTGCTCTATAGCAGAAGTAAATGGGAAACAGGGGTCAATGTTGAGCTCACAGAGAGAGAATGGGAATAGATCTAGAAAGGTTTGTTCCAGACTTTTCTTCCCCTAGATGGCAGGAGTTTTCCTGGAAGATAAAATCTAGATATTTTATAACTTTGATTTTGAAGGCCAAATGGGATCCACTAACACCAGCAGCCTGCTGGCGGCAGTGCGGGGAGCCAAGGGGAACACATAGTCATATCCTGTGGAGTTTTCCAGCTCTCAGGCCCTACTGAGAAGCCATAGAAAAGGTGATAAAGGGGATACTTGGCTTGGGGGCCCCACAACCTGCTCTAACCTACTACTGGAACTTGAGCCCTAAGGCATAATAAGGAAGGAGGCCCTCTATCTCTGGCGAATTTGTGTAACCGTGGCAGTGAAAGCCAGTAGCAGAAAATAGTTGCAGTTAGAAGCCCCAACAGTGCAAGACTGGAGAGTTATCTTGGGTGAAATAGAAGAGGAGGAGTGAATAACATTTAGGGTACAGGAAAAGTAGGAGAAATATATTAACCGTTGGACCAGATAGGAATTGGCACAGCCAGAAGGGTCCCAGTAAATACTTTGGGAGACTCAGATCTTGAGCACGAGTCTTAGTATGGGGGGAGCCTGGACCCTTTCATGTATATTTACATTTTAGACCATTTCTTCCATTCCCAGGGAGGCAAGTTGGAGTGGCTCGGGGTGCAGACCACACCACATCTAGATAGGCTTACATAGGCTTCTTAGTCTTATTTGCTCTGGGGGGCAGTTCTCCTTGCCTTCGAGACATCATCTTACTTAACATCAACTAGCTAAAATTCTATTCATCCAAGCTATTTTACATTTGTTCTAAGTTTGCAGTATTATCTTTGTGTTATAATGAACAAGCATATGGGGCTGAGTATCGGGAGGGTGGGGGCTGGCAGGGAGTGGGAGGTATGGGGGGGGAAAGGGCAGACTAGATGGGCTGGTATGGTCCTTTTCTGCCGTCAAGCTTCTATGGTAGCGAGGTTATACATTACAGGAGCTCTCTGAAATGAGTTGTTTTTTTGAGGGATATGTATCTCATGTAATTGTAGTTCGAGACAAGTCCCTGTCGGCTGTATCTGGGGTTTTCTTAATAAAGGGAGCATAAAACAAAAATTCTATTCAACCACCCCAGCTCTTACCGTATGTGCTGCCATATAACTGTGTCCATAGATAGGGACTGGTGGTGGGCAGGGTGCATCTGCCCACTGATATTGTGTCCCTTTTCCTCTCTCTTTGCCAGCTCATGTTCTGATCCCTCTTTGGAATTTCACTCAGGGTCTGATTTGGCCTCTGGTGTGGGTGTGCATGGCCATTCTTTAGCTAGGCAGCATCCACATTGTGCAGTTACACATGGTGAGTCCCATCTGATGATGTTGGGTCCCCTCCACTATGAAGAATCTCCACATGATGTGCTAGCATGTCTTGTAGTTGCGCTGGCTGGCAATTCTTCATCCTCCTCCTCCTCCTCCTCAGCAACTGCTGGCAGGGCCTCTTGCCAGTGTTTTGGATCAGTGTGAACAGGGCGTCTGGCTCCTGCTTATTCTTAGCAGGGCTGTCTATCACCCCCTGCACACTTGTCATTCTGATCAGGTTCTGGCTGTTGACAGATAATACCATTGTTGGTGTATCTGGACAAGTCTGCTGGAGTCTCAGCAGCTCTGCATTGACCTTAAGTTGCCACAAGTCTCAGGTGTTCCCTTTTCAGTTCTGCGCAGGAAACCAAACCCAACACCTCGATGTCTGAACCCTGATGATAACATTAATGGCATCGCAGTGGCCATGCAAACTGTTGTTCTGCATCCAGTGGTCTGTATTGGTTTAGTCCTTTCCGCCTCTTCTTCCTCTTTTAGCCATTTGGATTAAACAGAAGAAATTTGTTGTCATAGGAAGCCTTCTTGGTCTTTGAGAGGTCCACTTGGTATCGGGTACCATTCCAAGATGGCAGAGAAGAAAAAGTTACTCACCTTAGTAATTATGTTTCTTCTGATGGAGTCTTGCTATGTTCTGACTTATTGCAGTTAGCCCCAGCAGTTGAACTGCTCCGGAGAGGAAAGAGTTAAATTCCATGCAGAGTATAGAACATTGAGCTCAAGCTCGATTTAAACCTCTGTCTGATGCACTTTGAAGTGTAACCGTCAGATTCTTACGAGCCAATACCAACTAACCTACTATGTGGAAACTGTAAAACTTTTACTAGCCAAATGGGCAAATGTGATAGCACTGGGTAAACAGCTTAGCTCCATGCAAAACCTGTGCAACACCTGAGCAAAACCTGAGCAAATGTGTCTGTGCCGTGCACACATGTTTCAGAAACATGGTTCATTTCTGCAGAATTTCACATGTGCTGGTGCTTGCAGCCTTATTAAATCCACTCCTTTGCTAGCACACACATTAGCCACATAGTTCTTCTCTATCTTCTTTCACGTCACTGTGCACTGGGCTGCTGTTGTGGTTTGCACCTCCTGGTCGCTATATTCAGAGCTGTCTTATTTCCTGGGTTATTTTTGCACTGCACTCCCAGTCCAGTTTGCCCAGCTTCCTTAGCATGCTATATTCAGCAGGTTTAGCACCCAGACTATCCCTTTTGAAAATAGTGGGCTTTTGGTTCCGGGCTAATTTAGCATAACAGGCATTGCTAATTTGCTCTGGGGCAAAGTTTTGAATATCTGGCCCCTGAGCTGTTTAATGTAGACCACATTAAACAGGTTGCAGTATTTATGATTTATAGTACAATCCATTTTTGTTATATATCAGGGAATCTTTCATAGACACTTTATTGCACATTTCCTTACAGAAACAATACTCAAAATAGAGACTAACAAATACAAACTACCATAACAAGGTACTTAATATATAACATTAAATAGGGCAATTGGACAGTAAACATTTATGTTAGGATAAAATCCAAAACTAAAAACCAGATAGTGAACAACTTATGACTACTGAATAAAGAAACATAACCCACTCCCCCTCTCTAAAAAGAGGGAGTGCCCAGCTGCACCTCTGGGGTGCAACACTGCACCTGCCAGCCCACTTCCCAAAAACCAGGTTCTGAGAGGGGAGGCAGGGAGGGAGGTCAGAATACAGTAAGACTCCATTAGAAGAAACATAATTACTAAGCTGAGTAATTTTTTCTTCAAACTACATGAAGTCTTGCTGTATTCTGACTTATTGCAAACTACCGAGCAGTACCTCAGTGGAGGAGGGATTCAAACCTATTTGGGGAATAGGCTCTGCAGTACTTCTGTACCAAACTGAGCATCACTCCTAGCCTGGATATCCAGAGAGTAATGCTTGGTGAATGTATGGACTGTTTTCCAGGTGGCTGCTTTGCATATCTCTAGTAAAGGAATATCCCTGGCTGCAGCCAAGGAAGCAGCTGTACCTAGTCGAATGAACCCTCAGGCCTGAGGGTGGTATTTTGCCTAGCTTCTCATAGCAGAATTGTATACAAGAGACAATCCACCTGGCAATAGTTCTCTTAGTGGCCGGTTTGCCCTTACCCACTTCCCCTTAAGTGAGGAACAACTGGAGGGAGTCAAACCTGTGTGCCTTAGTATGCTCAATGCAGTAACTAAGGGCCCTTTTAATATCCAAACTGTGTAATCTTCTCTCCTCTGAAGAAGAATGATCAGTGAAAAATACAGGGAGAGACATGGATTGGTTCAAATGAGAATCTGAAACCACTTTAGTTAAGAACCTCCTATTGGTTCTAAGGACCACATTTTCTCTGTGGAATGAGAGAAAATCAGCCTCCACTGAGAGAGCTTATAACTCACTGATACGTCTGGCAAAGGTAATAGCTACCAGAAACACAGTCTTCCAAGTCAAGTGCTTAAGTTCTGCTGAAGACAAAGGTTCAAAAGGAGGTTGCATAAACTGGGCAATACAAACATTAAGGTCCCAAGCAGGGGTAAGATCCCTAAAGGGAGGATTGGTATGAAGCAATCCCTTGAAAAATTTACAGAAAACAGGATGAGATGCCAGTGAGGAAGGCTTTCCTACTGACAGAAAAGCAGAAACATCTGACTAACTTACTTTGAGGGTAGCTGGTCTGAGGCCTAGGCCATTGAGATGAACCATATAATCCAGAACTGCAGACAATTCAGCAGTGTCTGGGAATATATGCTTTTTGGAACACCAGATGCTGAATCTTTTCCATTTAGAGTTATAAACTTTTCAGGTGGCAGGTTTTCGAGCAGCTTTGAGAATGTCCAGAACCCCTTGAGACAGATGCAAATTTGCATACTCTAACTCTTCAAGAGCCATGCCTTGAGATTGAGAGACCGAAGGTTGGGATACCATATCCTCCCCTGAGAGGTGGTTAACAGATTGTGATTCCTGGGAAGAGATAGGGGAAGATGGTGATTGTCTGGGGCTGCAAAGAGATCTATCTCTGGAGTGCCCCATCTTGAAAAAATCACTTTAAACACCAGGGGATCCAGGGACCATTCATGATGGCCCTGGGAAATCCTGCTCAATGCATCTGCTAGCACATTGTCCTTTCCTGGGAGGTGGACTGCTACCAGATAGGTCTGTAGGTAGTAAGCCAGGGACCATATTTTCATGGCTTCCGTGCACAAGGCCGTAGACCGAGTGCCTCCCTGCTTGTTGATATACCACATGGTGGTGGTGTTGTCTGTCCTGACTTGAACCACCTTGTTCTTTACTGATTGTGAGAAGGCCTGTAGGGCCAGGTAAACCGCCCTGAGTTCCAGAAGGTTGATGTGGAGAAGAGAGTTCTGAGAGGACCACACTCCCTGGGCTGTGAGAGCCTCCAAGTGAGCTCCCCAACCCAGGAGAGAGGCATCTGTGGTAAGGACCACAGAATGAGACTGGGTAATGAATGGGACCCCTTGCCTGAGATTGTCCTGATCCTGCCATCATTGAAGAGCCTGGATCAGAGTCTGAGTCACTGGAATCAGTTTGGTCAGAGGATCTCTTTTCTGAGACCAAAAAACCCTCAGATGAAACTGAATGTCACTCATCTGAAATCTGGCCCGCTAGACCACTGCGGTGGAAGCTGCCATGTGGTCCAGCAGCTGAAGAAAGTGTCTTGCTGGTCGAGAAACCAAAAGGTGGAAGGACGAAGCCAGCTCCATGATGGCCTTCACCCTTACCAAGGGAAGAAATGCTGTTGCTTTGACAGTGTCTAGTTCTGCCTCAATGAACGTCAACAGTTGTACTGGTTCAAGAACTGACTTGGGAAGATTGAGAAGGAAACCTAGGGAAGTGAGCACTTGCTGGGTCACTTTTAGATCTGACTTGACTTGGTCTGGAGACTGACCCACTATGAGCCAGTCGTCCAGGTACAGGAATATGGAGATATTTTTTTCCTTAGGAAAGCCACTGTTATTGCCAGGCATTTTGTGAACACCCTTGGAGCTGATGTTAGGCCGAAGGGCATTGCTTTGAACTGGTAATGGCCTGAAGGCAGTTCGAACCTGAGGTACTTTCTGTGGGAGCATCTGATGGGAATATGAAAGTAGGCATCCTTTAGGTCCAGGAAGGCTAGCCAATCCACTGGCCTTAGAGAGGGAAGAATTATTCCCTGAGTCACCATTTTGAACTTTGGCTTTAACAAATGTTTGTTTAGGTATCTTAAGTCTAGGATGGCCCGCCACTCCCCTGTTTTTTTCTGGGTAAGGAAATACCTGGAGTACAGACCTTTTCCCCTGTGTATTGTAAGAACTCTCTCTCTCTATGGCCCTTAGGGCCAGAAGAGATGGAACCTCTGCCTCTAGGGCAATGGTTTCAGAGATGTTTGCAGGAGGAAAAGATGTGGCTCTCAGCTTTGGAAATTTTTTTGAAGGTGAGAGCCAGTCCCTGGCCTACTACCTCCAGGACCCACTTGTCTGAGGTAACAGACTTCCAGTCCTAGAAATAGTAGGCCAGCCTGCCTCCTACAGGAATGGAGGAGTCGACCCGGGCTGACACTTCACGGTGCCTGCTTGGCAGGAGCCTTAGGCTGAGAGGTGGATGCAGCCCTGCTCATCCCCCTTCTGCCTCTCCCTCTGAAGAACCCCTTCTGAGAAAAAGGAGAGGAGGCCTGTGCTAGGTAGAAAGGCCTATGAAAAGGCCTGCCCCTGCCCCTAGCTTGCTGCCTCTGAGGAGTTGCCTGCCTTTCCTTGGCCTGTGCACTCCTATAGGTGGTCCTGTATTCGTCCATTTTCTTCATATAATTTTCTGTCTGCTCCCCAAACAGAGAATTATTAACCACAAGAAAATCCATGGCCTTAGCCTGGGTGTCCTGAGAAAGGCTGGTACAGATGTAGCCATGACTCTAGATGAAACATTGTTAAAATCCACAGCACCATGAAATTGAATCGTTGATGCCTCAATCCCATCAGCAGCCACCTTCTCTAGCTCCTTGGCAAGCTGGGGAGGGGCCTGCTTAGCCAGTACAGTGTCCCACCTGGACTTCTGGTACCTGGCTGTATAGGCCATGTCATTCGCCTGCCTGAGTCCCAAACAGGATGCCATGTACTGCTTTTTTGCCATGGCATCCAATTTCCTGGAGTCTTTATCTGGGGGGGTGTGAAGCCAAGGGAATGTTAACCTTATCACAGCCTACATGACCCCAACATGGCTGCACTGCTGGTACAAGTACTCCGTACCCAGGGCTCTAGATAAGATTTTTTGGGATGAGTACCTGTACTACTCATTTTGAAAGTGAGGTGAGTAAAACTAAATACAGATGTGTACAAATGATTTGCTAGAGTGTACTGAGGAGTACATTTATAAAAAAAAATGTAGGTGTTTTTTTTCTAGATAAGAATTTCAGGTGCTAACAATGCTCCAAATTATGTTGGCAGATAGGAATTTACTTACCAGTTTTAAAACATAGTGAGTAAAACAAAAGTGGGATGCATACAAGTGCCATAAATCTGTCAAAAAACAGTTTTCTTTTGAACCACCAGTTATGTTATGAAGCACTATTTTTTGGCGTGTGGAGTATTTACAAATGTTGGGTGAGTACTGGTACTCATTAAAAAGATTTCTGAAGAGTATTTCCTAAAATGAGGTGAGTAAAATAGGCCAGTACACACCTTATCTGGAGCCCTGTCCATACTTGAGCCTGATAGCATGTACGTCTTGTCCATCTGTCTGTCTGCAGGAGGTAGTGAATTTGAAGTTTTTAACAGCTTTTGTGTCTGTTTCCCAAAAGACTTGTGAATTGGAATAGACAACCTTTTGGACTCTGGGATGTCCATCATCTCCACAAAGTCAGGCTCCTCTTGTTTGTCGACAGCTTCCTCTATAGGGAGCTGGAAGGTTTCTGCCTTTTTCCTGTAGAACATAAAGTGGGAAGGGGACTCAGAAAGCCTGGGAGGGAAAACCCCAGAAGACCTGTCTGGGGAGATGTCCAGTTCGATAGGCTCATCCAGACCTTCAATTCCATCATCATCATCATCATCCCCTTCCAAGTCCTGTTCATAAAACTCTTCAGGGGTATAATCCTGAAACGGAGGAGCCGACCGAACCGAATGCCTGCCAGAAGGCGCCGGATCAGTCGGAACCGAACTCAGCGATTCCACCATATGAATCGCTCTGGCAATTTCCTTGGCGGTCAGATGATGCAATTCTGGATCTGAACCAGCCGATTTGTCTTTTCTTTTTCTTTTTAATGGACCTGATCCATCAGAATCGGCTCTCCTTTTGCCTGAAGAAGTCTCACGCTGGTCAGAGGGCACTCCCTGTGATTCGGTCGGAACCGAACCGGACTGGCCATCCGGGTCAGCAGACTTGTCGGCCTCCTTTAAGTCTGCGGCCTGCCCAACCTTTTATCCAGGGTGGCTTTAGGGAAATTCTTACAGATTTGGCAGTTTGACTCTAGGTGACTAAAACTCAGACAGTAAACACAAGTGGTGTGGGGCTCGGCCTTAGCAAAGGCCTCCCCACACTCACTGCAGTGCTGAAACCCAGTGGGCCCGTTTATTTCTTGGGTTTCTCAGACAAAGCCATAACTAAACTCTTACCCTTTTGATGGCAACCTCTAGGCAAGACACCCTTATTGGTTTCTAACCGTGTTATGGGTATTTGAAAAAAACGAAAACACCTGTTTTTTTTTTTTTTTTTTTAAACCGATTAAGAACCGATACCTCGCACTAAAATTCCTGTAAAGAAAAGAAAACAGTCACTAAACCAGAGACTGGTTCAGCCGAACCGGTCACACAAATTCAGCATACAATTTCTACACACTTTTTCTAGCTAAGTCGACTACCTATGCACTTACTGTACCACAGACAGGGATCAGAACCAAAAAACAATGCGAGAATATCGGTAAAACCGACGATTTTTAAACTGCAAACCGAGAGCGAAGGAGAAATCTCCAGAGCGACTGTTCAGTTAGGCGGAGTAAAGAATCTGACGGTTACACTTCAAAGTGCAGCAGGCAGAGGTTTGAACCAAGCTCGAGCTCACTGTTCTATACTCTGCATAGAATTTAACTCTTTCCTCTGCTAAGCAGTTCAAGTGCTGGGGCTAATTGCAATAAGTCAGAATATAGCAAGACTTCCTGTTGTTTGAACTCATGTTTGCCTCCTTTTATGTGAACTTGTCTCACACTCATAGCTCCACGTACAAACTGTGCATTCTGTTCAGCCAGTCCCTGCAGTCCAAACATTCTAAACATTCCCCCTCGAAAAATGAGAGCACTGGTTTGCTGTATGGAAATGTGGCTAATTTGCATGTCTGTTGCTCATTCTCAAGTCTGCTTGTGCTCAGTAGATTGTTTTTGCAGGTGAGGGGTGATATGTTAGAAATGTTTAAAATTATGCATGATAAGGAATTAAGTGTATCTTTAAACACTGTAATTCAAAATAGGTATATAAACCTTTGTTGCCATAATAAACAGTTATCTAGATAAAAATCTAAAGAACAATAGAGACGTTTTTTTCACCCAACGAGCAGGAATGATGTGGAATTGTCTTCCAACAGAAATTATAGAATCAAGTAATTTGCTTACTTTTGAAGCTAAATTAGATCGGTTTATCATTGCTAAAAGAGGAACAGTATGGGCCCACTAGTTGGGAGATGGACAATATGGGCATTCAGCCTTCTTTTGTCTTATTCTAAGTATATTAAGCTGTATTTGTATTGCAGTGTAATATGCAATGCGCTTGAGTTTTTTACGCTGTATTGATTATGCTGACTTTCATGCGCTTAATTGTTTGCACTGAATTGACGTGATACTGTCTTTTTGTATTGATGGTACCGGCATTCTGGGATGGAGGGGCACTTGCCCACAATGGACTGTGGCGGCATGGCCTGAGGGGGGGCACGTTAAGCTACCCGCAGGCCAAGAAATGAGCCCATAATGGGCATGCAAATGGCCATCTAGCGCCATGCATGCCCTGTGGGCTCATTTGCATGGCCCCTTTTGTGACTAGGGACATAGTGCACCTGCACTGTTCGTTGCTGGCCATTCGCCTGGTTGGCTGTGGGAGCAGTGCTACTAGGGTTCCCAGTGCATTTCCTGGGTTAGCGCTGCCCCCACCTGCCCCTGTTCACAGTCAGATAGCGCGGTGCACTATCTGACTGTGAATAGCAATATTTCCCACTTGCGCAATCACAAGGCACAGCACAAACTTTTGTATTGCGCGTGTTTATAGGTACACTTCGGACAGATCAATGGGAGCCCTTACTGCGCATCTTTCATAAAGGTTTAAAATCTCTGTGGAAACACACCATGGGGACAATTTTAGAGTGACTGAACAGTGAACTCGGCATCACTCACACATATGCCACTTGAACCAGATATGAATTGTCAACATCTGCAATATGGCAGAAGTTTGCTTCCACACTCCATGGATATAGGCCCATTCCATGGGAAACCAGTATGGATACAGCTGGTGTAAATGTGAGGTTCCACTGGCTGTTCATACACGTGTTCTGGAGCTGCCCAGTTATAGCACCATATTGGGCAAAATTGAAAAGAGAAATTGAACAATTACATTTGTATACCAGTGTCACTGACAGTTCACTGGTATTGCTGTCTGTCCCCCGCCTAGGCCCTCTCTCATTAATACCAACCATCCTGTTAGCAGCCAGGAAAACCATTTCTCATTCATGCCTACAAACACGACCTCATACAATAGTGCAGAGGAGGTCATTACTTAATACAATTTATAAACCTGAGAAGATTACCTTAGGTCTGAGAGTCCATAGCGAACAATTTCAGCAAGTATGGCAGCAATGGTTAGTGTTCATGATGGAAGTGGAGGAATAACTTGTACCATAAATGTTGCTTTGTTGTCCGCTGTATTAACTCTAGTCTAATATTTTCTTCTTATGTGAACTATCAGGTCATGTTGCACTTTGACTGGGGACTGTGTGCTGCTTTGGAACCGGACATTATCACTGAACATTTACACTCAAAATGAAACTCTAAGATGTAGCTGTATCAAATTTGCTTCCATTGTCTGCTGCTTCAATATATACTATAGTTTATTCTTTGCTTTCTAAAGTTAATAAACTTTATGTATAAATAAAAAAAAACAGTAAGCTTGTGCATCTGTGCCATCAGCCACAAAACATCAAGGGCCACATATTCAAAAAAGGGTGAAGTGGAACGCAACGGTTTATGCTGCAGTTGTCTCTTGCCCACGACTCCGATGAGGCTGTATTCAGTCTGATAGTACACTGACGCTATAGACTGACTACAGGGTCATGTTGGCGCAGCACTAAGCTGAGTAGCACTGCCCCAACATGGATCCTGGCAGTGCAGGGAACAGTGCCCCAAGACCCAATAGCACTGGTAGCTCCCGGAGCGACATTCAGATTGTACCATGCAAATGAGCCCACTGGGAACGCAAGGCTCTAAGGGGCCATTTGGATGCCTGTTATGGGAAAATTTTCATGGGAAGCGGTGGCAGGTTTGCACCCCTGCAACCAGCTATGCTCCCATCCTGATTGCCTGGTCCCATAAGAGTGGACATATTCCCTGGTGTCTAATGACACCCCCCACCATACGGACCCCATCCCCGTTAGACGTACATTCTGCCCTGATTTCCAGTCGTCGCCCTGTCCTCCGATTGCCAGCGCTGTAGTAAAAAAAGAGTTCCTGGCGTTGAGTGGTCCTTCCTCCCTCTGATCACTGGCTCTGTGTGAAGAGAATGAAGTCCCTAGTGCTTAGTGGTAACCCCCACCCTCCGATTATCAGCCCCGCATAACGTTTATTCCCTGGCATCTAGTGGCATCCCCACCTACCAGTCCCCATATTAGTGTAAGCATTCCCTTGTGTCTAGCAGCCCCCGCAGCACTGCAGCCACCAACCAACCCACCCTGCCACCCTTCCACGTTACCGGTGTCACTGGCACTGTGGGAGCCTATGTGGTGACCAGCATAACCCTCCTCTCACCACCTCAGCTGGCTGCCATATGCGATGACTGGTTGGGCGCGTCCCCTATACTGTGAAGGGAGAGTGTGTGTACTGTCTACTGTAGACGTAGAGGGGACACATGCTCCCTGTCATTTCATATGGTGGTCGACCAAAGTGGTGAGAGGAGGGCTGTGCTCATTGCCATATGGGCTCCTGTGGCACTGGCAGTTAAGGTAAGGGAGGTTGCAGGGTGGGTTGGGTTGTGCAGGGGGGCCACTAGATGCCAGGGAAATTTCCACTAGTATGGGGACGGGGATCAGTTGGTGGGGGCTGCCACTGGACACCAGGGAATAAGTGTAATGATATGGGACGGTGATCGGAGGGCAGAGGGGGACCACGTGACACCAGGGAAATGTTTTGCAATGTGCAGCATGGTGATTGGAGAGCAGGGGGGAACCACTGGACACCAGGGACTTATTTTCTTGTAATGTGGTCAGTGATCAGGGGTGGAGGGACCACCAGACACTAGGACAGAATGCAGTTTTAATGGGGACAGGGTTCAGAGGGTGGGGGGGTGCCACTAGCCATCAGGGAGCAGGTGTGTTCCCCCAACTGCCAACATGGCTGGTCGCTGTAGCGGCTTTGCTGTCCGCTAGGGTTGCCCAGAGTAAGTCGGACTTCTCGGTGGTAATTGTGCAGCACAAGGTGGCCCTCATTGTTCCCTTTGCACAGCAGTACTGCGCTGAATATTGTGCTGTGCTGTGATTCCTGTCCACGCCCTATCCTTTGCTCACTGCGTACATTATTTTTCTGCATGCGTACTAACCATTTTAGTGCGTGCAGTTACTTTGCCCACTGGGCAAAGTTTTGAATATGTGGCTCCTGGCTTTCAGATGTAAAAATCAAAAAGTTCTTGACCTCAAGTTAGTAAAAATGAAAGTACCTTAAATTAACCACAAGTTTGTTTTTCTTTAAAAAAAATTACATCGTTACACATCTGGACCCCTAAAGGAAATTTTAACTACATATGGCCCTGATTCACAAAACTTTGCCCCAGCTCAAACCAATTTTTGTGCATGCAGACTGGGTTTTGTGCTGAGTTGGTATCACCAAAAGTCGGTTTGTGACAGGGCAAAGTGTGGAGGGGGCCACATTGCAAATAATGGGGAGGGGACATGAATATAGGTGCTGTCCAATTCACAAAGCATTTGCTTCATGCAAGGGCCTCTAGCGCAGTCCCCTTGAGTGGGGCAAATACCACCAACCGAGACCTTACTTTGACTTTTGCAACCACAGTAACTGGCAGAGGTACTGTGGTGGCCCCCCCACCCCACCGTGATTGCCGATCACCAGCCTGATATTAAATATATACATTGCTCTGGTGATAGTGGTCTCCGTGATCACTAATCACTGGCCCAGTAAACACAACAGTCACCCTGGTGCTAGTGGTCCCGCCCCTCCAGGGATTGCAGATCGCCAGCCTGTTATGATATTGATAGTTTTCCTGGTGGTAGTTGTCCCCCCCCCGCTGTTCGCCTGCTCAATATTTAATAAATAGATTCCCTTGGTGGTCCCCCCCCCAATAATTGCCGGCCCGATATTTACTAAATATATTCCCCCGGTGGTAGTGGTCCCTGCTGATCACCAGCTCCAGAACAATTAGATGGTGTTCCTGGTGTCCAGTGGTGCCTCCCCGGATATATTACGAGATCCTTAAACTCTGTTCCCCAAGTTTCAGGATCCTGTCACTAGCAGACCAAAACACGTTTGCCCAACGGGCAAAATTTTCCTGTGGCAAAATTTTTTATGTTTGAGGCTTCACCCCGCTACCCATAATTTCTTTAACTAACTCCGCCGTGGGCAAACTTTGCCCATCGGATGCAGCGGTTTCAGTGTACGGTGTTGGGATTCTGAAACTCTGGAAACATATTTTCAGGATATCCTAATACTGCCCCTCCCCCACCCAATACCCACCCAGTAAAAATATCTGTATCCCCTGGTGTCCGGTGGATCCCTCCCTGCATCCCAATTCCCTGTATGATTAAATAAAAACAATAGGCATAGTTTCCAGCCAGAGGATTTTGTCAGCAGTCACTCTGGGATCGCCCCTGATGACACCATGTGTTATATCCTGGTATGTATAAAAGGGGGCGGTCCCAGATAGGCCTCAGTTCTTTTCCTACTGCGATCTGCATGTTACGCAGTCTCTGTTCGGAGTATGGCTTCAGTCGATGAAGAAAACTTCATCGTCTTCTCAAATGTGGCGCTCTCAGTTTCATCGTGTTTTCCCTCATGTCTTCTTCAGATCCTTTGTTTTGAAAGTGTGCCTGTGGCCAGAAGATTGCGACAGAGGACCTGCATGAAGTTTGTGTGAGGTGTCTGGACCCATCGCACAGTACCCATGCTTGTGTCCTGTGTCAGCGCTTCAATAAGACCACTAGGCGGTGAAAGCTCCAACAGCTCCGAGAGTACCTTATGCAGCAGAAAGTTGCCCTCCTAGAGTGGAGGCACCACTCTAAGACATCCCGTGAGTCTTTGTTGTCATCTTCCGGTTCCCTCTGTTTGGGAGCGCTCGTCGACGGAATGAGCTGACGCCAAGGAGTAACTTAAACACTCTAGTAAGAGTAAACATTCTCCCCATGTCTCCTCCCAGTCAACGACTTCTATACCTTCTTCTTCCCTCTCTAGGGAACGGCAGTCCTCGATACAAAAGCTGTTTTGGCGGCTCTTTCAGAGGCTGCAGCCATGTCGTCCTGTACTCAGACGACCTCTGGCTCTTCTTTCACCTGTTCGTTGACTCAGCCTTCGTCGACAACCTCCCCAGGTGTGATTAAACTACAGCTTCCACCGCTGCCATCTCCATTACAGGGGTTTCTTTATCAGCCCTTGATGAACCCCTCTCGTTTATCAGTGGCCCTGAACACAAGAGCAAGTCAGGACACTTTGAGCTCTTTTACACTCTCGTCGACGTTCTATCCGTTGATGACCCAGAGTTCATTTTTGCTTCCCTCGGTGATGGCCAGATTGGTGCCTCAGCCTGCTCCGATCTCTTCTGTTTTACCCATAGAATCAGTTCAGAGTAACCCTGTGATTAAATATTTCCCTCAGCTTGCTATGGTAGATGTGCAAGTATTGGCCAATACTATTCTTCTGCCTCTAGAGCTGCCAGTACTTTTCCTGCATCCCCTGGCCCCTCACAGGACCTTGAAATGGAGGATCCTTACTCTCAGGAGTGGGAACAAGAGGACCAAGTAGAGGATATGGATCAAGGGAAGTTATCTCTTTTTCCTGGATTCCTCTGCCCCCTTGATGCCTGAGGACTCTCAAATTCTTCCCTGTTCCCCTCTGGATGATCTGAGTTTTTTGGATGTTATGCAACACCACCAGAAAACATCTGGTTTTCAGTAGTCGGAACAAAATGCCTCTAGGTGGAAACTGGCCAGTTTTTTGGGTCTTCGAGACAGCCCATCCCTGGTCATCCCTCCTTTACTAGAGGCCTATGAAGATGCAATCCTGGCTGCTTGGCAGCAGCCTTTTGCTATTCCCTCATCACCAAGGAAGACCGACTGAACTTATCATGCCTCGGCAGAGCACCCTTATTTTACTTCTCTGCCACTGGCAGACTCTGCGATCATCAATGCAGCTCATGATTGGTCTGTTAGACCAAAGCACCTTAGAGCCCAGCCTCTGGATAAGGATTCCCAGAAGCTGGATATTATGGGTAAAAGGATGTTTTCCTCTTCTACGATGACACTCAGAATCTTGAACAATATGGGTCACCTTCTCAGATATCAAGAAGAGTTACTTAAGATGGCTCAGCCTTCCATACAATCTCTCCCTGATGCTGCTCCAAAGGAGAAACCTACCACCATACTATAAAATAAATTTTCATAGACCTGCTAATAGACCGTGGTCTGCTTGTTATCTGTGCAATTAACTAAGTGTAGAAAGAGCTGTGAAGTAGGGGGAGTGGCTTAGCTAGAAGGAAGCCAAGTTAAAGCCAGATTTAAAAACTGCTGTAGATAGCTTCTGCTAGAGAACAGGCAGAGAACACCAAGAAGAACGAGCTGCTGTTATAACTATACTTCTCTACTGGGACTATATTGCCCTCCTTCTCCCCAGCCTAAGCCAGTTCTACTGTTATAGGCACAGGATTTGACTGACAACAGGAACTTCCTGTTTTGGAGCAGGAAGTGAGTGATCACAGAGCCACAAAAGACACACCATCCTAGAAGGAAAAGAGTAGCTCTCCATCCCCAGCTGCTGGAGGTCTGACTCTGAGCAAGTAAGGTGACTACTGAGAAATATAGGAACTTCTTCTCTCAGAGCAGGAAGATCAGGTGCTTAAAGGGCACAGAGGCAGCAAGTAAGTATGGAGAAAAAAAAAAAAATAAACAGAGGAAAGAGTAAGTATTCCAAACAACAGTTGAGGGTCCAGAAATAAGACATGATGGGAGTTGTGCAGTGCAGTGGCTGTGGAGCAGCAGTCTTCTGGGAGACATTCTGGAGGATGCGGTGTTGTCCCATCTGCAGGCACCTCTCTGGGCTGAGGGAGGAGGTTGCTAATCTCCAGGCTGAGTTGGCCAGGATTTGGGGGACCTCCTCTCCCACCCAGGGACCTCCAGGGCTACTGCTGTTGCCTCAGAAGTTGCCTAGAAAGAGGAGCAGTTGGATCACAGTAGGCTCAGGGAGGGTGAGGGTGGTGGAACAGAGGCACATTCCTCTAGTCGTACCTCTCCACAATTCTTATGCTGTTCTGGCAAAGTGTGGTTCCTGTATGGAGGCACCCACAATGGAGACCAAGGAGGATGCTGGAACCTCCACAAAGGAGACTCACAGGAGGGTAGCATGGGACCCCACAGGGGAAGGAAACAACTGGGGGAGGAAGGGGAGAGGGAGGTAAGGTGCCTGCCTGATGCTACAACTTGGAGGGACAGGGAGTGAATCCTTAGAATCGCTGGAACAGCTGCACAGGGGAGGGAGCTGGATGTCGTTGTCCACCAAGGGACAAATGACCTGGCTGGGAAAGGGATCAGAGCAATGCAGGAAGAGTTTGTGGAGTTGGGGAGGGGCCTTAGACAAGTAGCACACACAGTAACCTTCTCGGAGGTGCTGCCTGTCTATGGCATGGATGAGGCTAGGGTGCTCCACACCGTGGGATTCAATCAGTGGTTGAAAAACTGGTGCAGAGCTCAGGGATTTGGCTTCATTGGGGACTAGGGGTCCACCTGGAGTGATTCAGGCCTATACTGGCATGATGGTCTGCATCTGTCCAGGAGGGGAACCAGGATCCTAGGTGACAGGTTTAAATGCTTCATTGGCAAGTATTTAAACTAGTCAAGGGGGGAGACACTGGAAAGGAGCAAGGATATCCTAGTGCCCCCCCCCCCAAAAAAAATCAAGGTAGTAAGTGAGGTAAACACCAAGATAGAGATGTCGATAGGGAGAAGGGCAGGGGTAAATGGAGAAAATGACAAAGGCAATAAGGACAGTGATGGGGCAACAAGGGGTAAGGCCATCAAGAAATAGAGGGTAATGAGTACCAATGCCCGTAGTCTGGGCAACAAGCTCCCTGAACTTGTGGCCTTGTTGGAAGAGGGATGCCTGGATATCATAGCAGTCACAGAAACATCGTACATAGAGAACCATGACTGGGATGTTAACATACCAGGGTGCACAACCTACAGGAGAGACAGGTAGGGTAGAATAGGGGGAAGAGTAGCTTTCTATGTAAGGGAAGGGATAAAAGCAACAGAATAAAAGAGTAAACAGGGAGGAGACTGGAAATGGCACCACAGTCTGCACAGGGGTTGCATACAGACCCCCATGTCAGGGAGAGGGAATGGACAAGGATATGATAGAAGGCATCCTTAGGATGGCAGAGAAAGGGGAGATACTGTTGATGGGGGACCTTAATATGCTAGATGTTAACTGGAGCAACTTTGCTGCAGCCACATCCAAGAGCAGGGCCATTCTTGATACCCTACAGGTGGCATGCCTCAGACAGCTGGTTTTGGAACCCACTCGTGAGGGAGCAATCTTAGACCTCGTACTCTCAAATGGGGACAGTGAGAGGATCTCAGATCTAGAAGTGGGTAGCCATCTGGGAACAAGTGACCACCAAACAGTGTGGTTCATGATAAACTCAGCTACAGAGTCAAGCCATACAAAAGTGAGGGTACTGGACTTCAGGAGGGTTGACTTTGGCAAGATGGGAGAGTGCCTTAGAAAAGCACTAGCAAACAGACTAGAAGGAGGCGTGGAGCAACAATGGGGAAACATCAAAACTGCTATCACAGAGGCAACAAGCCTTTGTGTGAAGCAAATAAACAAATCAAAATGAAAGAAAAAGCCACTGTGGTTCACAAAAGAGGTGGTGGGGAAGGTTAGGGAGAAAAAGATAGCATTTAGGATGTATAAGGAAATACAGAAGGAGCAGGACAGAGAGCTGTACCAGTTAAGGCAGAAGGAAGCAGGGAGGGGAGTCAGAATAGCAAAGGCCCAAACTGAGGAGAAGATAGCCAATTTTGTTAAGAAGGGGGATAAAACTTTTTATAGGTACATCAGGGAATGTAGAGAGACAAAGGGAGTGATAGTGAGGCTGAATAGAATGGATGGTGGGTGGGCGGAGAGGGACAGTGAAAAAGCAGGGATACTGAACGAATACATCTGCTCAGTATTCATTAAAGAGGAGGAGGGGGAGGTGCCTAATCCAATTAACAGAAGCACTCTTGACAGGTGGGTCTATCCCAGTCCTTTCACAGAAGAAAGGGTTCTGAAAGAACTCCTAAAACTGAAGGTGGACAAAGCAATGGGGCTTGATGGAATTCACCCCAGAATTCTAAAAGAATTAAGGGGAGAACTAGTGACACCACTGACTACCCTTTTTAACAAATCATGGGAGGATGGTGTGGTACCTGAGGACTGGAGGAAGGCGGATGCGATTCCCCTTCACAAAAGTGGGAGCAAGACAGAGGCAGGAAACTACAGACCTGTCAGTTTGACCTCTGTGGTAGGGAAAGTGATGGAATCATTTCTGAAGGAAAGAATTGTTGAGTACCTAGAAGCCAGTGGGGCACAGGACCCAAGGCAGCATGGGTTAACAGCGGGAAGGTCATGTCAGACGAATCTAATTGATTTCTTTGACTGGGTGACCAAAGTAGTAGACCAGGGAGAGGCTATGGACATGGCCTGCCTAGACTTTAGCAAGGCATTTAACACAGTCCCACACAAAAGATTAATAATCAAATTACCCAGCCTGGGAGTGGGTCCCAGGGTGGTAGCCTGGGTAAAACATTGGCTGGACAACAGGGCACAGAAGGTAATTGTAAATGGAGTCCATTCTGAAGAAAGAGGGGTTACTAGTGGGTGCCATGAGTTCAGTACTGGGTCCAGTCCTTTTAATGTCTTTATAAGTGACATTGCAGAGGACTGAATGAAAAGTATGCCTCTTTGCAGATGATACAAAGATCTGCAACAGGGTTGATGCACAAGGAGGCATGGAAAGGATAAGAAGGGACTTGGCAAGGTTAGAGGAATGGTCAGAAGTATGGCAGCTTGGATTCAGTGCAAAGAAGTGCAAAATAATGCACCTAGGAAACAACAACCCCAGGGGAAGATTACACAATGGGGGGAGGGGAGTAACAACAACAAAAATGGAAAGGGACCTGGGGGTAATCATATCAGATGACCTTAAGGTTAGCAAGCAATGTGAGAAGGCAGTAGGGAGGGCTGGGGGGATACTGGGATGTATAGGGAGAGACATCACCAACAGAAAATAGGAAGTTGTTATCCCTTTGTACAGACAGTTGGTGAGACCCCATCTGAAGTACTGCGTCCAGTTCTGGAGACCCCATCTTCGCAAGGACATAGACAGGATGGAGGCAGTCCAGAGGAGGGTAACTAAAATAGTACAGAGTCTGCAAGAGAAGCCATATGAGGAGAGACTAAAGGAGCTTAATACATATACCCTTGAGGAATGGAGGGAGAAGGGAAAATGATAGAAACTTTCAAATACCTCAGTGGAATTAACAACGTCCAAGAGGGTAGCATATTTCAGAAAAAGAGATGTGCCAGAACAAGGGGACACAATTTGAAGATAGAGGGGGGATGGCTTAGGGGCAATGTGAGGAAGTATTTTTTCTCAGAGAGGGTCGTGGATGCATGGAACAGTCTTCCTAAGGAGGTTGTGGGGTCTAAAACTGTGGGAGAATTCAAGAATGCATGGGACAGACATAAGGCAATTCTTGTGGGAGGTATGAAGAAATAGGCTGTTGGTTAACTAGGATCTGCAGCTTATCCTGTAGGTAGGGAAATGGGCAAACTAGGTGGGCCAAGCGGTCCTCATCTGCTGTCAAAGTCTATGTTTCTGTGTTTCCAGACAATCCAACAAACGGAAAGTTTAAAGTCTCCCTGCCAGGACCTCATGCTAATCCCAAAGCATCTCATTATACCCCCCCGTCCCCACAGGGACAGTCTACCACCTGAAGATCGGCGACAGCAGGTACATCTCGGCCCGGAGCCTACCTGAGGTTTCTAGGACATATGGCGGTAGCCATCCCAACTGCCCCTCATGCCCGGTTACACATGAGGGTCTTACAGTGTACACTGAGAGTACAATGGGACCAATGAACAAATGATTTTGAGGCACAAGTCCTAACTCTCTTCCCTGGCTCTCCGCGAATTCAAGTGGTGGAGGTCTCTGGACAACCGCTTACATGGACTCCCATTTCAAGCCCCCATCCCTCACCATAGCTTGATGGCTAATGCCTCTTCCCATGGTTGTGGAGCCCATCTGTTGAATCTTCAGCCCCAAGGAGTGTGGAACTCAGTGGAAGCACTTTTACACACCGACTTCCTAGAAATGAGAGCAGTCTTCTATGCCCTGCAGGTGTTCAAGGACCTTCTCTCACTGGGTTGTTTCCAGATTCATTCAGACAACTCCTTGGTTGTTCATTACCTGAACAAACAAGTAGTAACACATTCCTACTCCTTGTGCAGGGAGGTGATGAGAGTGTGGTATTGGGAAAGCCAACGCAGGATACACCTATCAGCAGTTCATGTCCCAGGCATCAAAAATGCCCTAGTGAATGCACACAGCAGATCTAGTGTTCAGAAACATGAATGGGAGATCCTCCAGGAAGTTGTAGACAACGTATTCCTTCAGTGAGATCTACCAGATCTAAACCTTTTCACCTCTTGGCACAACACCAAACTGTCTCACTATTGCTAGCTAGATCCAGGTCCTGGAACCTTGTGGCTGGACACGCTATCTCATTCCTGGACAAATTTCTTTACACCTTCCCTCTCATACAGAGGGTTCTACTCAAACTAAGCTGGGACCAGGCCTCTATGATTCTCATTGCGCCTCTGTGGCCAAGACAGGTCTGGTTCCCGTTGTTGTCCAAGAGCCTCTTCCACTGCCCATTTGTCCCACCCCGCTCACTCAGGCCAAGGAGACTCTTCTACATCCCAATCTTCGCTCCCTGCATCTGCATGCATGGCTCCTGAGGATGTAGTACTCTCCAGGTTCCAGGTCTCCCCTCGTGTGGCAGAGGTTTTACGAGCAGCTCTTAAGCCTTCGACCAGGGCCACATAGTCCATGAAATGAAAATGTCTTACGATTGGATAGAGTACCATGGCTTAGACCCATACACATGTCTGCCTCAACACATCCTGGACTATCGTCTCTCTCTGTCGGATAGTGGACTGAAATGCTCCTCAGTAAACATTCACTTATCAGCCTTTCACATACCAGTGAGAGACAAACTCTTAACCCAACTGCAGGTTGTGAAAACCTTCTTTAAAGGTATTCTCCATCTCAAGCCCCCAATATGGGATCCCATACCCCCATGGGATTTAAATTTTGTTCTAGAAAAACTTACGTTGTCCCCTTTTGAACCAGCAGCCTTGTGTGAGCTGCAGTACCTCTCCTGGAAGACTCTTTTTTTGGTTGCAATTACGTCAGCAAGACGGATCTCTGAATTACAAGTGCTTATGTGTAAAGAACCTTACCTGAATTTCCACAAGGATAGGGTGTCCAGTCATTACGTACTAATCAGGGGTCGATCTTAACATTGTTTTACTAGCCCAAACACTAGTGCAAATTGACCAGTGCTAGTGCAGCTCTCTACTTGCCTGACTTGACTAGTGCAGATTTTCATGGCTGTTAATGAAGTTTAAAAAAGTCTCTAGCATTCTCTAGTCCCCATGCTAATCTCTCTCAATGTTCCAGAAGGCCAGGTGTGATTAACGGCTCATTAAGAGCTGCAGTTATCTGGCAGTTCAAGAGAGGGATCCCACAAATGACTCAATGTGAGTCATTATCACTCCACTGTTAAGACATTCAGCTAGTATCCAGGGTGTGATCAAGGGTAGAGTGCTGTTAAGTCACTAGGTTCCCGTTTTCTGAATGTGTCTATCTCTAACAATTTGTCCAATATTATTAAAACCAGTGCCACTCATTTCTCTACATTTTGAGTGTTTGTATCCAACATTTCAGTGACAAAATGCAAAGAGGTATACAGGATTGGCCCTGCAGGTGTTGGGTTTTATCCCAGCCTCACCATAACTTCCCTCTCCCAAATCTCTTAACTCTGTTCGTTCCCTGGACACCACTGTAGACCATACTCTGAAGCGACCATCCATAGATCCATAGCTGCCATTACTGGCAAGTGTTGGGGGTCCTCAGCTCTTCTAAATGGACCGTGCCAGCCATCACCATCCATACAGTTCCACCCTTAACCCACTCAGCATCTCCTTTCAGCCTAAAAACAAAGGTTTGGATCATGTATGGTACAAAAATAAACCTTTATAAAATACATAATTTGAAACCTTGAAATAGGCATTCCTGGGGTGCATAGATCATCGTATAAGGAAACAGAAATAGTATAGTGTTATGACTGTGTACTGTTTCCCCTGTGCTGATGAAAGGACAATGTTAAAAAAACTGTTATTTTTGGGGCAGAGCATATTAAAATCAATGCTTTTACAAATAAAAATGTCATAGTTTTCTATTTTCCAAGCCCCCTAGGTTTGTCTAGCCCCCAACCCAAATAAATCTTAGATGTGCTCCTGGCTCACCTGAGACTGTACAAAAGCTTTCAAAAGTGCAGGTCTCCAGTTGACCATAGGGTGGGGACCACGACTGTCTTTCTCTGCCTGACTCTGTTTGTTGCCCTGTGGGTGGTGGTGACAGTGTGGTGAGGTGCATGATGATGCCAGCTTTTGTGTGCGCAGAGCTAGGACAGCTTGATTGAACATTTGCTGTTGTGATATCCTCTCTCTGCTTGGTGTGTGTGGGGGCAGAAAGAGGAAGAGAGGAGGCCATGGTACAAAACAATGGAGAGGGGCTCACTGTCTGCGATGGATGGCATTACAGTCTTTTTTTTTTTTTTTCTGCTGGGGAGCTGGAAGCAATGTGGGAGCAGGATAAATATACAATAATCAGAGTATTTCCTGGCTTTGCTTGCATTTTTTCCTGTATAAGTGAGCAAAATTTACCATTATAATTAAGGGCTAGTGCAATTTTGAATCAACTTGCCCTGCTGGCTAGTGCAGAAAAAGGTTAAGGTTGACCCCTGGTACCAATCCTAATTTCCTTCCAAAAGTGGTGTCAGAGTTTACTTTAAACCATTCCATACACTTGACAGCGTACTTTGCAGGGCCTACTAATCTAGGAGAATCCTTGTTCCATACAGTAGGTGTACGTATAATTTTGTGTTATCTTCTCCAAAACAAGCCACAGTGCAAATCAGCACAACTTATTGTTTCGCCCCAGGTAAAGAGGGCAATCATGTTTCTAAGCAGTGCCTGTCCACATGGTTGGCCAACTGCATTTCTTCTTGTTATAAAAAAATACAACAAACCCGCTCCCGGATGTGGTAAAACCTCATTCCACATAGGGCATGGCTGCCTCAACGGCATGCTTTAGAGGCGTTTCAACAACTGAAATTTGTGATGACGTGACTTGATCATCAGTTCATACCTTCATCAAGGATTATAGTTTGGATACTGCATCCAAGAAATGGCCCAGTTTTGGTTAGACAGTCCTACAGGGCCTGTTGTTCTAATTTCTTAATTGGCACTCCTTCGCCCCATTTGTCTCCCAACTGCTGGGGACTCATTCGTAATGGTGTGACCTGCTGCAAGAGATTTCCAAGATAGTACAGTTGTGTAAGAACTTGCCGTAACAGTAGATCTTCAAGAGAATCTCTTGCAGCAGGTCATGCTGTCTCTCCCTCTGGCACTCTTGCTTCGCACTCTAGTAGGGAGACTTGCTCTTACTTTCAGCAGAAAATATTAGGGTATTCCCACTTCCTCCTCGGTTCCCCTCAGAGGCCTCTAGAATCATATTATCATATACGTCACTGAGGGGGAAATACACTGAGGAGCATCTGGGACCGCCCCCTTTTATGTGTACCAGGATACAACACGTGGTGTCGTCGGAGGCAGTCCCAAGTCAACTGCTGACAAAATCCTTTGGTTGGACATGATGCATGTGGTTGGAATATTCTTAATGATGTGACCTGCTTCAAGAGATTTTCGTGAAGATCTACTGTTATGGTAAGTTCTTGCACAACTGTACTTTCCCTGATGTCTGGCGCCCCAGTCCCTGTAGAATAAATGTAACCCATTCCTGGTGGTCTAGTGGACCCGCCACCTCAGCAGATAGTGCCCCACCACCCTGCTGCCCCCATCCTGAACCCAGGCCAGTGACCGGCATGGCCCTCCACCACAGCCGGCCGCCAACTGAGCTGTCGTTGAGTATGTACTGTATACAGTACCTGCTGAACAACAGCTCAGTCGGTGACTGGCCATGGTGGAGAGTGGAGGTCTGTGCTGGTCGCCAGCCTGGGGTTGGAATGGGGGGGCAGATTGGTGGAGCACTACTTACTGGGGTGGGGGGTCTGCTAGACCACCAGGGAATGGGTTACATTTATTCTTTAGGGGATTGGGGGGGTCTGCTAGACATCAGGGAATGTTTTTGTTTATTCATACAGGGAATCGGGATGGGGGGAGGAGAACTGGACACGAGGGGGATACATATATTTTTATCGGGTGAGGGAAGGGATTACTGGACGCCAGGAGGATACATATATTTTTATCGGGGGGGGAGGAACCACTGGACACCAGGGAGATATATATATTTTTATCAGGTAGTGGGAGGGACCCTGGACACCAGGGACAACATCTTATTGTTCTCAGGCCAGCGATCGGCAGGGAGTGGGGTACCACTACCACCAGGGGAATATATTTAGTAAATATTGGGCTGGGGTCACTACCATCATGGCAGGCTGATGATCAGTGATCATGTTGGGACAACTAGCATCAGGAACTTTATGTATTTAATATTGGGCTGGCAGTTGGCGATCACAGGGTGGGGGACCACTACCACTAGGGAACTTTATGTATTTAATATTGGGCGGCGGTTGGCGATCACGGGGGCGGGGACCACTACCATTAGGGAACTTTATGTATTTAATACTGGGCCAGTGATTGGTGATCATGGGGGGCACACTACCACCAGGAACTTTATGTATTTAATACCGGGCCAGCTATTGGCGATGTCGGGGTGGGGAGGACCACTAGCACCAGAGAAATTTTTTTTTTTTAATTCAGGCCAGCAAATCCGGGAGGCCACCAGCACCATGGATTGTGGCTGCATATAGAGGCAGGGCTGGGGGGGGTGCACTACGCTCTGTGCAGCTTATGCAAATGGAAACATAATGAGCATGCAGATGGCCACCTAGAGCCTTGCATGCTGAATGGGCTCATTTGCATGGCTGTCTTTGTGAATTGGAAATGGCACCCCTGCATTGTTCCTTGTGGGCCAATGCCCCTGGCTGCATGTCAGGATGGCACTATAAGGGTAGCACTGGTGGTACTGGGGTTACCGCTGCCTCGGACCAGCCTCATTCACTGTCAGATAGCGCGGTGTGCTATCTGACTGAAAAACAATTTTGGACACCTGGCCAAACGTAAAGCACAATGCAAACTTTTATATTGAGCTTTGTGATTTTTTTTTTTTATGAATCTAGCCCCTGGACCCTAAAGGGAATAGTATATAAGACACACACCCTTCTTATTACAGAGTATAGTAAAATAGTTATTCTCGGGTTCAGCTACCCTCCCCATACTATTAAAGCAATAAGGTATGACCAATAGTTAATTTTCCTTGAATTAGTCACCCTTCTTTCCACAGGAGAGTGATTAATAGAAGTACTTTAACCCCTGGAATGCCTCATTGTGATTATTAAATAAAACAATGTTTTAAAAGTTTACGATTAGATTTAATTGTTTAATAAACTAACCATTTATTGCATTCCTTAAGCTGATGTCCTCTTCAAGGGTTTCTGGGCAGTTTATGCAACCCTCTTCAAGAATGATCAGCTAATCAGATTCTAGGTTGCTGACTACTGTTTTATAATAAATGGGGGGGGGGGGGGTCATCTGCTATAGTCCTCCTCATTAGAATTTTATAGCACTGTAACATAAGGATGCCCTTAATGAGATACAGTTCCCTATCTCAAGTCACTTATGGCAGTTGCATGTTGTTATTTTCGCACAGGAAAATAAGTGTTATCAGACAGCAAAATATAATTCATAGGGAACAGTAGGAAACATTAGCGGACATAAATGTAACACCTGGACAAAGTGAGAAAAAACGGGAACAGAATCAAGGCAGTGGATTCATGTGGAATGCACTCAAAAATCCTTAAGGAACTAGTTAATGAACTATCCATACCTCTGGAAATTAGAGTTAAGAAGTCGATTAGAACTACTTATGTGCTTGATCGCTGGACAAAGGCCCATGTTGTGCTGATATTTAAAAAAGGCTTCAGGGTAGGACCAGGACACTTCAGCCCACTCAGTTTGACTTCCGATCCACGTAAGCTGCTCAAGACAATCTTAAGAAATAATTGTTGCACACTTACAGAAAAAACAACTGGGACAGTGCAACACAGGACAGATTCTGGAAGAGGAGAGCTTGCCAAACAAATCTTGCTGCTTTTTTTTATTTATTTTTTTTAACTTACTTTTTATCCCTCCTGAATGCCCTCAGTGTTCCACTCCTTCAGGCATTGCTCATGCCCCCCTGGGTCTCTTGACACATGATGTCTGTCCCCTAGAGTGCTCCGGTTACTCCCTACCTTCTCTTTTTGCCTCCGCGGAGCCCCTGCACAATGGGGATCTGCCCGTGGGTCCTGGACTAGATGGCTTAGAGCGGCCATCATCTAGGCCCACTGAGTTTTTTTTTTTTTTCTGTTTTTCTTGAGGTTCCCTGTCCTAGCCCCCTGAGATGCTGGTGCAAGGACATACGTCCAGAGTGTGACGTGCTGACACATGTCTCCTCCCAAGTGCCTAACAGCGTTTCCCCCCCCCCCGACTATGCTGAATGGAGCCGCAAGAACCCTTGAGAGCCTGTGCTTCCACCAGCTCTCTTGGGACGTTGGGTACACTTTGCACCCTTGGTATCCCTCCCCAGAGGGAGGAGAGCATCCATCAGGACGCTCAATCCTCCCTCTCCCCACCGACCCCCGCCGGCCCGAGTCCGTTCCCAAACCCGGGTTGCCGGCGCAGCACGAGGTGTGGCGTCCAGCTGTCTTTGTTTGTTTGAAGTGTCACCTCGGAACTTGATGTGGAAAAGTCTGTGAATCCCATTTATTTGGGTATACATAAAGCATTTGGTACTGCACTACACAAGAGGCTAGTTTGTATCTACTTCATCCTGGTATTGCTGTTTCACTAAAGCCCCTTATTTGTGTTTATTGTATACTATTGTTTGTATTTTGTATCTGAAACACTGTATTCACTGTTTTATATTGCAAAGCACAATGAGCTTGGGGAAAGGCATTTTTCAAGTAAATTATCTGTGTACCTATAAACTAAAGAAACAAGATGTAGCAGGGGCATGTTGAAATGGGTTAAAAATTGGTTATAGACCATGAAACAAAGGATCATAATAAGTGGTAAACTACTGTCATGGAAACAACTGACTAGCAGGGTCCCAAGGGGCCAGTCCTGGGACCTTCATTGTTTGATTTATTTATAAGTAACCTAAAAGCAGGCATCAGCATCTGGTTCAGCAAGTTTGGGAAGAGTAGTTACATCCAATGACAGAAGACAGAATTATCTGGATAGGGTGGGGAAGTACGTGGAGATTAGCTAGATGAACTTCAGTGCTGAGAAATGCAATGAGATACCTCCAGAAAAGACTAACATAGAGGCAATTACTGTATTATTCTACTTGAACAGCTGAAGCATAACTAAAAACCTGTGGGATGAAGACCTGAGAGTACTGGTCAGCAGCAACCGGGTGGGGCAGTAGCTAGCAAGGCAAACATAATCACGGCATGCATCACAACCTTATCCTGTTTTTTCTCTGGTAGCCCTTTATTTCGTATTGATTATGGGTAGGCTGGGGAATTCACAGTATTGGTATGGATAGATAATGGAGAGCTTCATCTCCCATATTGCTATGGATAGATGGCAAGGCAAGGCAACGTTTATTTGTATGGTGCCCATTCCTGGAGGCTCTGGGCGCCTCAAATAAAGACAAGTAAGGAGTAAGAAGGCATACATAAATACAAATGTAGAACAGTAAAAACAGATAAAATAGTACAGATAAATTCAGTGGTCACTTCATTTGTCAGATTAAATAATTATATCAGGGAAGGCCAGAGTGAAAAGGTGGGACTTTAGGCAGCTCTTGAATACTTCAACTGAAGGGGCCTCCCTGATGGCGGAAGGAAGCAAATTCCACAGGACAGAGCCGGTGACACTGAATGCCCTGTTGCCAGCAGTTTTTAGCCTCGTCCTGGGAATTGCGACTTGCCAGGAGGCCGCTAGAGGAGGAACAAAGGGAGTGGACTGGGACGGCAGGTGTATGGAGATCAGACAGATAGCCGGGGCCTAGTCCATGTAGGGCCTTTAAAGGTGAGCAAGCCTGCCTTGAAGATAATCCTCTACCTGACTGGCAGCCAGTGCAGTTCATGTAGCACCAGAGTCACATGACAGAACCTCGAAAGGCCTGCCAGTAACCTGGCAGCTACGGTCTACACTAGCTGCAGCCAGTGGATGGCACCTCCCGAGACCCTGAAGTAAAGAGCATTACAGTAATCAAGCTTGGACATTGCAAAGGCATGCACCAAGGTAGGAAGGTCCTCAGGTGGAACTAGGGGCCTGGCGATATTCCTCAAGTGGTAAAAACCACTTTGGACAACTGATAACACCTGAGATTGAAATGTCAAACCGTCATCCAGGAACATGATGGAGATCTCAGAGGGTGGTCTCAGGGGTTTATTCCTCTGAGGCATTCCCTCTGTCTTGTGTGATACTGTAGGGCTCTGTGCTATTCCCCATGTTGTTCGCGGTATATCTGCTGCCATTAGGAGACATTCTGAGATGGTATGGGCTGAGGATTCACTGTTATGCAGATGATACACAGCTCTACCCGTCTTTTGCACCTGATCAGGATAATGCGTTCTCGGTCTTTAATAACTGCCTGGCAGAAATCCAGGACTGGATGAACATCAGCTGGTTGAAACTTAATTTGGACAAGACTGAGGTGTTGGTAGTGGATCCTGGTCACCGCGGATAGAGGGATCAGGGATGGGGTGTCCCTCTGGACTCTGGATGGGTGCAGAATCTGGGGGCAATTCTTGATGATGGTTTAACACTTCATTCTCAGGTGTCAGCTGTCATTCAGTCCTCTTTTTTTCCATCTCGGGAATATTGTCTGGATTAGGCACCTGGTTCCGTCTAGCGACTTGCCTACTCTGATTCACACGTTTGTAACTTCATACCTTGACTACTGTAACTCTCTTTACCTAGGGCTTCCTGGGGTTGATATCTGCTGCCTGCAGCTGTTGCAGAATGTGGCAGCAAGGCTGTTATCTGGATCTTCTCCATCTAGTCATGTTACGCCTGTGCTGCGCGAACTGCACTAGCTGCCAGTTCAGTGGCGGATCACTTTTAAGGTCGGCTTGCTGACCTACAAAGCCCTACATGGACAGGGACCGAGGTACCCGTAAGATCTCCTGCATCCGTACTGCCCCCTCTCGCCGCTCCGCTCAACCAATGAGGGAGGATTGCTGGAGATTCCCAGGGTATGGTTAAAAACATCTGGAGCCAGGGTGTTTTCATTTGTGGCCCCCACCATTTGGAATTTTCTGCCTCATCGGGTACGGGCGTGCCTGTCAGTGGAGAGCTGTAAGACTGCCCTAAAGACTCGTATATTTCAGCTGGCATTTGGTATTGTTCTGTAATTGATGATTTTATGGTATTATTGGATTGCTGAATTGTTGTATAAAATGTTAACATTTTATTATTGTAATTGTTGTTTGGTTGTACATCACTCTGACACATTGCTGAAGAGTGCTTTATAAATAAAGATTATTATTTTTATGATTATTCTCCCTTGTTGGTATGGATAAATAATGGAGATTTTAATCTCCCATATTGCTATGGATAGATAATGGAAACATAGAAACATAGACTTTGACAGCAGATAAGGACCGCTTGGCCCACCTAGTCTGCCCATTTCCCTACCCAGAGGATAAGCTGCAGATCCTATTTAACCAACAGTGTATTTCTTCCTACCCCCCACAAAAATTGCCTTATGTCTGTCCCATGCATTCTTGAATTCTCCCACAGTTTTAGACCCCACAGCCTCCTCAGGAAGGCTGTTCCATCTATACCACCCTCTCTGTGAAAAAATACTTCCTCATATTACCCTGAGCCACCCCTCTATCTTCAAATTGTGTCCCCTTGTTCTTGCACATCTCTTTTCTGAAAGATTCTACCCTCTTGGACTTTGTTGATTCCACTGAGGTACTTAAACGTTTCTATCATGTCCCCCCCCTCTCCCTCCTTTCCTCAAGGGTATACATAATAAGCTCCTTTAGCCTCTCCTCATATGGCTTCTCTTGCAGACCCTGCACCATTTTAGTTGCCCTCCTCCGAACTGCCTCCATCCTCTCTATGTCCTTGTGGAGATGGGGTCTCCATCTCCTGCATTACTGTGGATATATAATGGAGATCTTCATCTCCCGTATTGCTGTGGATAGATAGACTACAGAGACCTTCATTTTCCGTACTGCTATGGATAGATAACAGAGATCTTCATCTCCCATATTGCTCTAGATAGATAATGGAAATCTTCATCTCCTGTATTGCAATGGGTAGATAATGGAGATCTTGAGCTCTCAAATTTTTGATATGCTGGCTGCAATCTGGCTTCTTTATCGTTGAAGAAGATTTTGTATACTTCACTTTTTTTGTTCTTTAGTTTTTATTAATAGAAGCACAGTAATGGTACATGGGTCAGCAAAATCAAGATTCAGAGAGTACAGTGACAGTTCCGAGGTGAAGTAATAACTAACAGCAGGTCCTACCACAACAACAAATATGAATTTTGCCATAGGTAGGAGGGGATAGAAGTGGCCAGATAAAAGGAAGGCCCTTACCCAAAGTGACCCTTTTAGTCCCTTTTATGGTCCGGAGGAGCCTCCTCCCTGCCGTGACAGCAGAAACCCAACAAAAACATTGCATTTAGTAACAGTCGGGACAAATTCTGCATCCATACAGGCTTCATACCAGAACCAGCATTGCTAGTGTATATTAAATTGGTCAAGTCTGTCATTCAGCTCCGCTGTGATTTTCTCTAAGTAATACATTTTCAGAACTATCTGACATCACTCTTGTCACCGTTGGAGTCAAGGGGGTCATCCACCTTCTCATTATTGCATTTTTGCTGCCAACAAAAAAGTAAAAAGCAGAGATTTAAGCAGAGAACAATATCCTATACTTACTTAACTTTTATGCTTCAGCTTTTCCTTGTCCCCAGTTTGAAGTATCACGTTCCAGTTTGTTATGGATAGTGATTTGTAACAAGCTGGACTACAGTGTTTGATGAGTTTCCAGTGTCTCCCATCAAGGTTGAATTACACTATTAATTCATTACAAAATCAATTCAGATAATTATGCACACTAGAAATACTTTTTTTTTTTTTTTTTTAAATGCATGTAAGAAATTAATTTTTAGTTTTTCTCTGTCTCAGTAGAGGTTAGCAGTGGAAAAGCTATATTTAACAAGCTAGTTAATGGCATGAATTGGTCTCCTGTAAATTACATATTTAACATAAGTCATTGAGGCTGCTCACATCCTGTTGGTTTAAGTGCTAGCCAGCTGTTGCAATAAACACAACTTTGATTAGCAATAACTATCTGTCCAGTAAATATGAAGCTTGTAAGAACTGCTTTAGAATAAAGGCAAATAGTGTTATTCCATTCTTTTTTTATTCTGTTTGTTCCTTCTCCTCCCTGGGGGTGTTTGAGCCTGTTTTCATTCATCCTCAGAAGGACCTTTCATGTCTAAGGTCTAGTTTAGCAGTGTCAATGGCTCAGCAGGTTGCACACTCGCCTCTGAGGCCGGGAGATCAGAAGTCTGTGGGTTTTATCCTCACACCAGGCACTTGGGTTAATATCCCAATACTGACACTGGTGCAGCATGAGGGGGGTGCTGCACTCCTGAGGTGCCATCTTTCGGATGAGACGTTAAACCCAGGTGCCATCTGCCTGTTCTGGTGGTACTGTAGTTCAGGTAGATGTTAAAGATTCCACAGCACTTCTCGAAAAGAGTAAGATAATTTTCCCTGTGTACTGGCCAAATTTCCAACATTCACTGAAAATACCACTAATGGCTTAATCAGGTTGGCATCCATCTGTATCCCCCCCCCCCAGCATAAGGCTGAAAATAGGTAGAATTGTCTAGTCCTCCTTTCCCAGTAAATAAAAACTAAATAAGTAAATAAAATAAATAGTTTAACCACTTCACTATCTAAGGGGTCTCTGTGCATCCTTCTCTAAGCGTCTGCAGTCTGTAATTCTTGATTGGATAGTCTGTAGCAAACCTCAGTATTATTTTGAGATCGGGGTTCTCCCTGAAACAGTTAGTTACCATAAAATGTTTTTTTTTGTATTTGCAAATGGGAAACGGTTAAGGGCTCAGCAAACTTTTGTAATTATAAATCCTTTGAGAGGTTTGACTTCTCAACTTTATGTATGACCTGGAGAGAGTGTGTTGAGAGAGGTTATGCTGTATTCCAACTCTTGATGATGCCTGGTCTTTTCCTGTTGAGGAATTCTTAAGTGTCCATAATAGGCATGTTTCTATTCCCATTCATCAGGTTAAGACCATGTCAGCTAGATAGTATAACATTTCTTTAGTGTAACAGATAGAAAAGTAGGAACAAAGCTTGGGCAAAGGCTACAATCTTGGATACAGAAAAGGACTGGGATACATATCACATGCTGAGAAATAGATATATGGCTGCAGTTAGACAAAATCAGCATTTTTTAAGGATCAGTTGGTACACAATAAAGGCTGTAATCCTAGAGCCTTTTGGAACACAGTATGTTCTTTGAACTCTCCAAATCGTGATACCACTCCTCAAACCATTTTTGTTGAACAGGGCAAATATTATTGATGCCAGTTGAATAGTTGATAATTGTAGTGCTTATTTTTTAATAGTTTGTCATGTTTTTTGAAAGACAATGATAGTGTTCCGTGATCCTTTCTGATCTTAAAGATTTGGTAAAAAGGCCTTGGTGTTTTTTCATTCATGCAAATTCAGCAAAGTGATGTCTTAAATGTTTTCCTGTATTTAAACATCTATAAATTAATGGGTCCTGATGACATAGATAATAAATTCCTTTAACTAGCAGCTCTAGCGGTTTGCCTACCACTTTACATTTTGTTTGACATGTTACTGTAACACGGTGTTTGGGCTGCATGGAAAACAGCTCAGAGTGTCACTATTTATAAAAGTGGCTTTGAGCTTAATTAAAAACTGTAATCCAGTTGATCTGCTGCCAACTGTTCCAGAGGTATTTGAGAAGATTGTTGCTTCTTAAAGTACTGGGTAGTCACAGTCTACATAACCCCAGTCAGTCCGATTCTGTACAAAACACAGTATGGTGGCTACATTGGCTAAAGTGACATCCAGCTTTCAGTGGATCAAGGTTTTTATTCTGGCACCATTTTCTTTGACATATCAAAAGCTATTGAATCCATCAATCCTAATATAATGTTGATAAAACTGGCTGAACTGGGATTCTGTAGAATGTCTCTAAAATGGATTGCAGCAGTAGCTATCTTTATGTGAGGAGCCAATCTGTAAATTTTTTTGGGGGGGCAAAGTTGGTGCTGTTGTCCCCAGAAAAGGAGTGTCCTTCAGGGATCAATATTGGGTATGTTACATTAATGATCTTGATAGGCAGTAGGATGTGGTTGCTACATGTATTTATGTAGAGGATACTTATATATATATATAAATATTTATCTATATATATATTTTTTTTATTTAGTTATTTAACCAGGTGAGACACACTAAGCAGAAAGCTTTTTTACAGGTGCAACCTGGGAGCACAGGGAAGTTGAGTGACTTGCTCAGGGTCACACAGTATGCAAGTGGAAGCTGTGGGATTCAAACTCAGGTCTGGTCTGCTGGATGTCACCAGATTTGCAGCTCAGAACCTTAAACCACTGCACTATACTGCCTCCCTATTTGTAAGTAGGATGAATATTAATGATTTGCAATTGGTGCTTGTAGAGAAAAAAAACAAATATGTTGCAGTTGATACCTTTTATTGGACTAACAAAATTAATTTGTTTAGGTAGTCCAACAAAGGTATCACCTACTGTACTATTCATTATTTTCTCTGCATTATCTGGGCAAGCACACGACTACCACATTTCTTTTTTACAACTGGTCCTTCAAACTAACTTTTTTTCTATAGAAGTTATATACTTCTAGCCTCCCCCCCCACCCCAGCTCTGTCCCCTGGCTTCTCTGGGGCTATACCTTCCTCCGTCGTCTTCTGCCACAGGACTGTGTGGGGGGTGTCTGGTCGCAAGTGCATGGCCTGTGAAGGGTTGGTCGTCATCCTGCAGCTGTGGGTGTTTTCCCCCCTGATATCCTCTCTCTGAATCCTTGGGATGTGCAGTGGGCATGATTTGCTTGCTCTGACTCCATGGAGACATCCTTGGCACCCTGAATGGGGGGTCCTTTCCCTTGCATGCGTGGTTTGCTTGTGCTGCCAACTAGACACTTGCAGGTGGCAGTCAGTTGGTGAGCCACAGCAGCCCCCCCAGCCCCACAAGGAAGGAGAATAGTCCTGTGGACACTCGATCCTGCCTTCCCGGCCAGCCCCTGAGTGACCAGCATTGGTTTCCGAACATGTGTAGCCAGCGTGGCAGGAGGTGAGGTTCCCAGCGCCTCAGTCCTCCATGCCACTGGGCTGGCTTTTCAAACTAACTATTAACTTAGCGCAGTATTTTTTAACATTTAGTCAGCTTTTTTTTTTAATGTTGGTAAGACTTACCTTTTTACGTGCATGGTTGTTGGTAACGGATACAGTTACTGCTTAAGGAACCTCTATCAATTGTTACTCTTAGCAGTAGATGTTTGGGTCTAGTTAAAGAATATGAATATTTGGGTCTTTAAATTGACAATGAATTTAAGTATGATACTTAGATTTGGTACTCGGCAAAGTTAATTGCTCCCAAAGTTGGATTGATGTATTGCCACTATCCTATCCTTACCAATGAGAAAAAGTCACTAATAGGTGGTAGTACAATTGTGCATTATTTTGGTCATGTGGTTTTCATTTATTCTGAAGCATCTTAATTTTTGTTCCAGAAATTAGATGTGCCTTATACGAACATACAAACAAACCAGCAGGAAAAGGCCATTCAGTCTATCCAGTCTGCTCGTATTGCAGGGTTCTCAGCTTACACTGCTGATCCTGCCCCCCCCTTGGTCCTCTCTTCCTCTACATCTGCCCCCCCCAAGCCAATTGATTTCCCCTTATGCCTATCCTAGCCTCTCTTGAAGCTGCTCACTGACTTAGTTGAGACCACTTCCTGTGGCCATGTATTCCAGTATTCCAACTGGCTACCAGCCCCTCCGTGAAGAAGTGCTTCCTAACCTCCTTCCTAAACCTTCCGCCTTCCAGCTTTAGAGTGTGTCTCTTCATGGTTCAGCTGCCACTTGTCTTGAAGTGACCCTCCCTATCCACCCTACTTATCCCTTTCAAGTATTTGATGAGCTCTGTCTTGTCCCCTTTCTCCCTCCTCTCCTCCAGGGAGTACATCCGTGGAGCCCCAACCTCTCTTCGTATGTCTTGTGGTGCTGACCCGCAGTCATCCTAGTTGCCCTCCTCTGGACTGTCTCCAGCGGGTTTATGTTTTTTTATAAAAAAAGTGGCTCATAAACAGAGGCTTTCTCCTGGGTGTCCCCCAAAAAAAGCCTACCCCTCTATATTAGGCTTTTGCAAGGAAAAAATGTGTTTACATATTTTAATGTTGTGAAGTCTGATATTTTGCAGCATGTGGACACCGCATGGTTCTATTTCACTGTGAAAGTGCGATACCGCACTGGTCACCTCAATTGTCTCTGTTTATGGTTGATTTCCTTTAAGGTATGGATACCAGCATTTTACTCCATACTCCAGATGTGGTCTCATCAGTGACCTGTACAAGGGCAGTATAATCTCCTTCCACTTACTGCTGATTCCTCTGACTATACACCCTAGCATCTTGTTTGCCTTTGCTGCTGCTTTTTTGCACTGTGTGGAGTGCTTCAGGTCGCTGGTGAGCATCACACCCAGATCCTTCTCCTCCTCTGTTGCTGCTACGTGGACCCCCCCCCCCAAGTAGTGCTCTGTCCTTAGATTGCTGGCTACAGTATGCATAACTTTGTATATCTTGGTATTGAAGCCAAGCTGCCAAATCCCTGACCACCTCTCAAGTTTTCTCAGGTCTTCCTGCAGGCCTTGTATCCCTTCTGCTGTATCCACCCTCCCAGAGAATCTGGTATAGTTCACAAATAGGCACATTTTACCCTTAATGCCTTCCCCAATGTCATTGATGAAAACATAGAATGACACCGGCCTCAGCACTGAGCCCTACTGGACCCCGCTTGTGACTTCCTTGGTGCTGGATAACTCTTCCCCTACCACCGCCTTCTGTGTCCTGTCCCTCAGCCAGTTTTCTACCCACCTGGTCATTTTCTCCCCAACCCCGAGATCTGCCAGCTTCTTGATCAATCTCTTATGGAGTACAGAGTCAAAGGCCTTGCTGAGGTCCAGAGAAAGGATGTCCACTCCCTGGCCCTTGTCCACTGCCTTAGTGACCCAGTCAAAGAAGTCAATCAGATTCATTTGGCATGATCTCCCTCCCACAAACCCGTGCTGCCTCTCATCTGGAAACCATTTTCCTCTAGATACCCAACCAACCTTTCCTTTAGTACAGTCTCCATGAGCATGCATACAATTGAGGTCAGACTGACAGGCCTGTAATTTCCTGGGTCATCCCTGGGACCGCTTAATATGTTGCATTTCAGATTTGCCTAGAGACACCCATCACTGCAAGATATATAGCGATATTGAGTGGGGGGAGTCTCTTGAGATGAGGCATAATCTGCATGTTGTCCACTGGATTGTCAGGTCTTTGAGGGGCAATATACAGGACTATATTTCATCACTATTCCAACTAAGACACATTGGGACTGGCTTGCGATACTCTGTTTTACGTTCTGTGAAGTGACGGTCAGAGGAGTAGTAGTCAGTAATTCCTTTGTCACCTCGGGTTCTAAGTATTGGAATAACTTACCCTTGACTTGACGTATTAATAATGTTACATTTACATCATTTCATCTTTAAATTTTTTTTTATCTCATGCACTGGACCCACAACAGTGTTATATAGTGGGGTGATTAGTTTTGTTACAAAGTTCTTAAACTGTGCCAATACCTGGAGTATGTATAATCAAAAGGGTGTTGCAGTTTTTGACCCCATGGTCATTACATGGTCAGAGCTGTCCTATTTATAAAATGTAGTATTGTACATTTTATTTTTTATGATCATGATCATATCAGTGTTAAGTATGTTTTGTAAAATATGGTCCCCATTAAAATTTAGCTTTCTACTCGAGGGGTTTTTCTACCATGATAAACATAATTTACTACTAAACTGGAAGCCATCATGGTGGAGGGGGAACTGGATCTAGTAGCAGTAACAGAGACATGGTTCAATGAGAACATTGAATGGGAAGCTGTGATTCTGCGGTACGCACTCTTTGGGAGGGACAGAGAGGGGAGAAAAGGAGAAGGGGTGGCACTGTACGTTAGGGACACTGTTAAAGCCAGTGAGATACTAAGGGAAGGAGGGGAAGAGGAGATGTTATGAGTTGGGTAGCAATTGAGACAAACAGAGGGGCCATAATACGAGCAGGGGTTACATACGTGTAACCCCCTTCCCCCATTCCCTGTGGTTATTAGAATCCGATCAGTGTCAGTATTAGGTAGGGAAGGCAGCTGGTGAATAACTAATTAAATAGATTTTCACCTGCTCCCTCTCTGTTTACTTGGTCTCTGCTGAGAGCAGGGAGATGATGTCATTTAGAACTCTCGCAGCAGCATAAGCGACAACAACTAGCTGTGACTGGGGAGTTTTGAATTTTCAGTTAGTCTGCAGTAGTCTGTGAATGTGTAGCAGTAGAGGAGCGAGGAGCTGCAGTGAGGGCTCTGAGGGGAGCCTACTTTTTCTCACCCTAGTCTGAGAACCATTTGCTTGCCTTGTAGAAGTGGTGGAAACTGTCTAGCAAGAGTTCCTGATTTTTCTCATCCCCTGTGGGATGAGCAGGACTGCAGAATGGGTTCAAGGTGCAATCCCCTGATTTGATCCAGGACATTTGAAGCTGCCTTTTGTGTGCAACCATGAGTAAATCTGACTTTGGGCATTCCCAGGAGAAGAGTACAAGTACCTGCCTTGTTTCTTTGGGGTGTTTACTCTGACAAAGAGACATATACACCCAGTTCTGTTTGAGACTGTTCTCATACCTTTTTCTAAAATTGGCTGACAGTAGTGGAGTCCCCAGCGTGACTTAGCACATTGTACAGAACTTTAACCTGCACCCAGAAGTAGTGTATTTCTAATGCTGAATGTGAAAGTCATTCCAAGATGCATAGTTAGACAGTTTTCTTAATTGTTGAGGTGTGACTCTGTAAGAATGGCTGGGTATGGATGAGAAAGCAAAAGGTGGGCAATCCCCCATCTGGAGTGACCAGTTTAGCACTTCGGGTACTGTAAGGCCGCCTGTTTATTCAGGTCATTTGGCCAATGCCTGAAGATAAAGTTTACCCCCTTGTGTGGGTTGTGCTATTTTGAACATCAGTGTGCTCCGTCATGGCCAGTGCCACATTTCCAGATGTTTAATCCTATGTCATATGGGAAAATGTTCTAAGTTGTGGCCCTTTGCCACTAAAAGAAATTGTGTGCTCGATTGTGGCCGTTTGCCACCAGAAGAGATGTGTGTTTCAGTTGAGGCTTTTCTGCTGAAAAGGGTTCGAAGCCCTATGCAGTATGGGAAGTTAAGAGTTTCTGTCTGTTACAGATGTTGTTGCTCTGCATTACCTTGTGCCAGAAGTGTAAACCCTTGAGGGTCCGCCTTTGCTTTTGTGTACCAACTTTAGAATAAAGCCACACTCTTGAATCTCAACCTGGTATGGACACTCTTGTTACTGCTTCTTGTGTGGAATTACTGGGTACCCTTATAAAAGTGCAAACCTAGCATAGCCCTTAGCAAAAGTTCTCTCCTCAGGACCTGGGTTTAGAAATGGTCATTTTGTGTTCCAGTAATACTTAGTTTCTTTGTACCCCCATCCCTCTCTTTCCCCTAGACAGAAAGATATGGGAGGTGTGCTTACTAGTTAAACAAGTGGCCGGGGTGGGGGGCAGGGTTGCAAAAATGTGGGCTCATCCAAGGATGTTGTTTAACTTGAGGAGAGACTAGAGATTTATGCTGCGGGTATGGCTAGTGTTTTGCCTGTCTGGCAGCATAGTAGCCCAAAACAGGAACAGCAGCTTTGCAGAAAAGGATTTTGCCCAGGAGAATGCCATCCATATGTACCGCTTGTGTGCTTGCTAGTGCAGAAACATCAGAGTGCTGCTGTGTTTGTGTGCCAGCTTACAATGGACAGTAAAGCCAGAAAATGTATGTCCTTGTCTCTGCATCTAGAACATTTACAGAACTTTTTAAATTGCAAGTTTCGGTGCCAAAAGTAGTGTGGACTTTAGGAAACAGAGAGAAAAGTGCCCTGAAAGTTTCACGTGCTTTGTATGCAAACTGGGGGAGTCGCTAAAGAAATTGCCAAAATATGAGGAGAAAATGGTCAAAATGGCACTCCCGCCACTGAAATTGCAGCCAGAAAAAGGAAAAGTTACAGTTTGCAGCTTAAATTTGCCCTGCTTGACGATCGCTGTGAAGGAAGAGTGAGGAGGAGAGAGAGAGAGAGGCTCATTTGTATGGCGTTGAGTGATTGGTGCTACTGCAATCAGTCCCACCCCTAGCCAGCTTCTGTGTGCAGCCATATGTTCGAGGAGAAGGGAGAGAGTGAGTGGTGTGCAAGCTGGTCAGACCAGGATCATCCATCGAGGGGCTTGTAAACATTCTAATGTGTGAAAAACAGACTTGCTGTACAAATTCAGGCTCCACCCATTGTCCGACTGACTGGAAAGTGAGCGTGGCGTTCGTGGCTACAATCGGCGGGACTGCCAGCCTGTTTCACCCCAGAGGCCTTCCAGGATCGGCATCAGGCCGAAAATTTCCACCAGAGAACGCCAGCTACTGGTTTTAGTGGGTATAATCCAGACTTCTGAGCATTAAACTGCGTTGTGATTTGCAAGCCAGCTGAATCTGTGTGCAAGCAGAGAGATCATTTTGCAAGGAAGGACTGTCAGTTGTAAGAGTGGCGCAACAAACAAAAATTCTGAGCATAGACTGTGAGCATTTATGATGGGGTTCAGCAACAGTAAATGATTCTGAGCAAATATGAGACTGTGAGTTGTATATTAGGCTGCAACACACAGGCAATCCTGTGCCTAGAAAATACTGTGGTTTGCAAGTGACTTTGAGCATGTGTAAATAGTCTTTGATTCGATGCTGATCACAAAGTCAGAGTTAAAATCATATGACTGTACTGAAAGATGCAAGTAGTGCAATCGATAACAGTTTGGAGCAAAATCAGTAGCAAATGTCAGAAATGCAGTTTTTGAGTCAGAAACAGATTTGATGCATGAGGAGAGCTACCGCTGCCATTACAGGGTGGAGTTAGCAAATGTAAACACAACAGTAGGAAGCCATTTTGTGAGACTGTAATAGCACTAGTGAATAAATGAGTAAAAACAAACTTTTATGTGTTTTGCTTGCAGACATGTCTTCGGGAACTTCTCGCTATTCAGATCATGCCTGAGCTATGATCGCAGGGGAGGTGGCCCCAATAAGAGAAATAGAAATTTCTATGGTGATGGGTTGCCTCCAGATGTAGCAATCCCTAGCTATCCAGTGAGACTATGTATTATGCGCCTCAGGGCTGGAAGGGATGTGTTTCTGATATCCCACTGTTTGGATTACCTTGTGAAGTATGGTATGAGCAGGGGTGCAGTGCCAGAGAGGGTATCACAAATTTATTTGCCTCCCATGTGGACCAGAGTAGGAAACTCTGCCAGTAGCAGCATGCATCACCAGGTTGAACCTGTTAAGGGAGGACCCATGGAGTGTGGCACAGAGAGAGAGAGAGAGAACATTGATCTACTGCAAGGGCAGGAACAAGGAAGGGTTTCTACACCCTGTCCCAGGTGGGCATTGCATCGGGAGGATCCGTGGACCCATGGAAGGAGGGTCCAAATCCTAGCCTAGTAGGGGAGGATGAACTGCAAGAGACGCTGAACTGGGAGGTGTCTACCTCCACTCCCAGTGAAGAGTGGACTGTCTCGGGAGTGAGGACATCTGTTCACTCTTGGGCTCAGATCCTGAGTGAGGAAGAGGAAGATGAAGAAATGTATCTTCATGTTGAGGGTCCCCATGAGTCATCACAAGCTCTTGCCTTGGAGGAGCCCGAGAGAGAGAGAAGAAGAAGGCTCCAGTACCCTGCCTACAGAGATGGTCGGGGACAAGTTCTTTAATTCGTTAAGTATGCAGCACTGGCTTAACCAGGACTGGCCACCGCCAAGCTGAGCCATGGGCCATACACTTGAGAAGAGTAGTAAGGAGGAGAGACTGGTACGTAGGAGGGCCAACGCCATATATGGGAGGTCCTTTCCTACCTTTCTTCACAGAGTCTGGGAGGAAATTGAACAGAGCAGGAAGTCCTGGTTGTTGGAAGAGGCAAGCAAGACTTTGCACCCTGGTGCAGCAGCATGTGTCTGGGACAGAGTCATAAATGATTGACTGAAATTCTGGAAATTGGGCAGAACTCTGTTTATGGACACTGTGCAAATTGTGGACAAGGCAGGGAATGAGACATTCCACAACATCAACTTTGAACGCTCAGATGGTGTCATAGTTCTTGCACCTCACCCTGAGTGGTGTTATCCTTAATGGTGCCACTCCCTGTGAATATGGCCAGCATGCCTAGAGGGAAGCGAAGCAGTGGCAGCCTAGTATCTGTCATCCAGCAGCAGCAGTATCCAAGGAGGAAGATGCAGCTCTACTGGTATTCCAGGATTCTTCAGGTGCGTTCAGATTCATCATCCCAGCAGTGTTTTCCCATTTCCGTCGCCTGGCCTTCCAGATGACCTCAATCCAGCTGTTTTTCCTGATTCATCGCCTGGTTTTACAGAGGACATCTTCCCAGCTGTATCTGAAGATACCGCCTGGTGGGAGAGAGAGTCTTCAGCTTGGAGAAGTAAGGTGATCTTTTGTTTTTGGTCTTCAAGGAACTGGTAAGACCAAATTTTCTATTTTCTAACTGACCTCGCACAACACACCTTACACTGGCAGACTGACCACAAACTGTCTGAATTGTCTTCAAAGACTCTCCCCATGGATTGCAGTGCTTTTCAGGCCTTCCCTGTTTCAGATCTGTTCTTCAGCGGGCTACGGCCCAGGAGAGACTCTTTTATGGACTTTGCCCTTGGGCAACAGCATTCTGTCACTAGTATGGGACATATAGGGCATTCCATCTCCCAAAATGTGTTGTATAAATGTCTGTTTTCCATTTTTCACTTTTGTACTTTTCTAGAAAAATATTTTTGGGATTCTGTAGTGTTCTGGTGGAGGTTTAGACACTGAGTGGTATGCAGGATGTGTTTGGGTTTCCTTCTCCTGCAGGTGTTCCTGAAGAAGAAAAGAAGAGGATGTGGGAACTCAGCCAAATTCCTCTTTTTTTTTTTCAGAGTTTTAGAATTGTTGTGGTCAACAGAGTGTTAACATGTTTTCTTCACAAGTGTGAGATTGTGGGGGAAGTTTGGGAAATGTAATGCATTGTAATGTGTTGTTTCCTTGTTGTTTTTGTTCGTAGGTACCCTGGGAGCTTGGGGGAAGTTCCCCGGTGGGCAGCCTTGTCAGATGGATTTTCCCTAAACGGCTAGGGGGATAGACAGGCTGTGGTCCTGACCTGCAGTAGGGGCTTCAGTTCTGGTCTATTAAGGCATGCTTCAAGCAGTTTCTTGGTGCCACTGATTTTCCATAGGTGGATCGTATGATAGGGGCTGAAGTTTCATCAGCCGGCCTCTGAGCCTTTAGTGTTGCCTGTCTGTGCCTGGCACATGGTAGGGGAGGAGTAGCGCTGCCTCCCCATAGGTAACACAGAGGATAGGATGGTCTAGTGCCGGGTAGAGAAATGACTGTGGACAGTCATTTACCTGGCTAGGGGCAAGCATGACCCCCGTGTTCCCTGGGGTTATTAGAATCCGATCAGTGTCATTTTAGGTAGGGAAGACAACTGATGAATGACTAGGTAAATGGATTTTCACCTGCTCCCTCTGTGTTTACTTGATCTCTGCCGAGAGCAGAGAGGTGATGTCATTTAGAACTCTCGCAGCAGCATAAGTGACAGTAGCTAGCTGTGAGTGGGGAGTTTAGAATTTTCAGTTAGTCTGCAGTAGTCTGTGAATGTGAGCAGTGGAGGAGTGAAGAGCTGCAGTGTGGACTCTGAGGGGAGCCTACTTTTTCTCACCCTAGTCTGAGAACCATTTGCCTGCCTTGTAGAAGTGGTGGAAACTGTCTAGCAAGAGTTCCTGATTTTTCTTATCCCCTGTGGGATGAGAAGGACTGCAGAATGGGTCCGAGGGGCAATCCCCTAATTTGATCCAGGACATCTGAAGCTGCCGCTTCCTTTTGTGTACAACTGTGAGTAAATCTGACTTTGGGCATTCCCAGGAGAAGTGAACCTGCCTTGTTTCTTTGGGGTGTTTACATCTGACAAAGGGACCTATGCACCCAGTTCTGTTTGAGACTGTTCTCATACCTTTTCCTAAAGTTGGCTGACAATAGTGGAGTCCCCGGCGTGACTTATCATGTTATACAGAACTTTAACCTGCATTCAGAAGTAGTGTATTTCTTATGCTGAATGTGAAAGTCATTCCAAGATGCACAGTTGTACAGTTTTCTTAATTGTTGAGGTGCAACTCTGAAAGAATGGCTGGGTATGGATGAGGAAGCAAAAGGTGGGCAATTCCCCATCTGGAGTGACCAGTTCAGCACTTCCGGTTCTGTAAGGGCACCTGTTTATTCAGGTCATTTGGCAAATGCTGGAAGATAAAGTTTAGCCCCTGGTGTGCGTTGTGCTGTTTTGAGCACCAATGTGCTCTGTCGAGGCCGGTGCCACATTTCCAGATGTTTAATCCTATGCCATATTTGAAAATGTTCTAAGTCGTAGCCCTTTGCCACTAGAAGAAATTGTGTGCTCGATTGTGGCCCTTTGCCACCAGAAGAGATGTGTGTTTCAGCTGAGGCTTTGCCACTGAAAAGGGTTTGAAGTCCTATGCAGTATGGGAAGTGAACCCCAACCTGGTATGGACAATCTTGTTACTGCTTCCTGTGTGGAATTACTGGGTACCCCTCCAGAAGTGCAAACCTAGCATAGCCCTTAGCAAATTTTCTCTCCTCAGGACCTAGGTTTAGAAATGGTCATTTTGTGTTTCAGTAGTGCTTAGTTTCTTTGTACCCCCAACCCTCTCTTTCCCCTAGACAGAAAAATATTGGGGGAAGGGGGTGCTTACTAGTTAAACAAGTGGCTGGTGGGGGGTTACATACAGAACACCTGCACAAAAAGAGGAAAAGGGTAGAGAAATGATGAAAGCAATCAGGGAGATGACCAACAGGGGGGAGGTAGTACTGATGGGGGATTTCAATATTCCAGATGTGGATTGGAGTATTCCCAGTTGCATCTACCAGTAGGAGTAGGGAGGTCCTGGAAGAGTTGCAAGGGGCATTGTTAAGACAGCTTGTAGAGGAACATACATGGGTGGGGCTGTACTGGATCTGGTACTGTCAAAGAGAGATAGCATAACCAGAGTCACAGTGGGGTATCACCTTAGCACTAGCGATCACAAACAGTACGCTTCGAGGTAGGGATAGGGCAAGAAGCATTTCACACCAAAACAAGGGTCCTAGATTTCAGGAAAGTAGACTTTAAGAAAATGGGGGAAGGGGTTAGCAGGGCTCTGGGAAACATACAAACTAGGGAGGGGGTGGAGGAATGGTGGGCAAGAATAAAAATGACCTTACAGGATGCTGTAAGTCTTTGCATAAAACAAATATCAAAGAACAAAAGAAGGAGGAGAATACTTTGGTTCTTCCAGAAAGTAACAGGGGCAGTAAGGACAAAAAGATCAGCATTGAAAAAGTACAAGACAACGCAGGGGGAACAGGATAGGGAAGATTACAAGAATAAAAGAAATGAAGCAACAAAAGGAATTAGGGAAGCTAAAGCACTCACAGAAGAGAGCTTAGCGAGAACTGTGAAGCAGGGGGACAAGCCATTTTTTAGATACGTCCGTGAGAAGAGGAAGAACAAGGCAGGAATAGTGAGAATTGAGGGGGAAGGGGCAGAGAGTGTGGAGGAGGACCAGAAAAAGGCAGACATAATTAACAAATATTTTTGTTCAGTATTCACTGCAGAAAGGGAGGGAGGTGGACCACAGATGAAGGAATATGGGATACCTAGTGTGGGAGGCGGGTGGATACAGGCCCCTTTACAGAGGAAAGAATTCTCAAGGAATTGGAAAACTTAAGGGTGGACAAAGCTGTGGGCCCTGGTGGGGTGCACTGAAGGATACTTAAAGAACTAAAAGAGGAATTGGCTGCTCCCCTGACAGCACTGTTCAATCAGTCCTTGGAAACGGGTAATATCAGGGTACTGGAGGAGGGAAGATGTGATGCCAATCCACAAAGGTGGTAACAGGCAGGAGGCAGGAAACTACAGACCAATGAGCCTGACATCGGTGGTGGGAAAGGTAATGGAAACATTAGTAAAAGAAAGAATAGTGTAATACCTGGCCAGCAATAGGTTGCTGGATCCACAACAGCATGGCTTCACAGGTGGCCGATCATGCCAAACTAACCTGATCGAGTTTTTGACTTGGGTGTTGCGAGTCGTGGATGAGTAGGAGCAGCGGATGTGGCCTACCTGGATTTCAGGAAGGCCTTTGACACTGTCCCACACTGGATATTAGTTAACAAGCTGACCAGTGTAGGGGTGGGGTAAAAGTGGAAACATGGGTGCAGAACTGCTTTAGCAACAGGAGTCACTGGGTAGTAGTAAATGGAGTGAGGTCACAGGAGGGGGAGATGACAAGTGGGGTACCACAGGGGTCAGTCCTGGGGTCACTGCTGTTTAGTGTCTTCATTAGAGACATTGCAGATGGACTAGAAGGTAAAGTATGCCTTTTCACAGACGACACAAAGATCTGCAACAGGGTCGACACACAGGAGGGAGTGGATAAAATGAGAGGAGACGTAAAAAAAAAAAAAAAACTGGAAGAATGGTTGAGGGTATGGCAGCTGGGATTTAATGCCAAAAAGTGTAAAGTCTTGCATATGGGGTGAAAGAACCAAAGGGTCACATACCAACTAGTAGGGGAGGAGGTGGCAACAGCTCAGCAGGAAGGGACGTAGGAGTCATCATAACAGATTACCTCAGTTTGGGAAGTCAGCGTAGTAAGGGAAGCAGGATGCTGGACTGCATTGGGAGAGGAATAACAAGTAGAAAGCGCCAAAGTGGGAGGTGATCCTACTCCTGTAGAGATCACTGAGGAGGCCCCACCTTGAGTACTGTGTCCAGTTCTGGAGGCCCCATTTCAGAAAGGACATCGATCAAGTGGAAGCAGTACAGAGAAAGGCTACCAAAATGGTCCAGGGCATACATCAAAAATCTATGAGGACAGGCTCAGACAGCTAAGCATGTACTCACTGGAGGTAAGAAGGGAGAGGGGTGACATGATAGAGACATTCAAATATGTCAGAGGGATTAATAATGGAGGGGAGGGCAGCTTTCTGCAGAAAAGGAAGAATACTAGGACAAGGGGTCATGCAGTGAGGCTGGAAGGGGGGAGGCTCAGAGGCCATCTGAGGAAGTATTTCTTCACAGAAAGAGCAGTTGAACCATGGATCAGGCTACCACAGGAAGTGGTAGGTGCAGAAATGGTGAATTCTAACATGCATGGGATAGACACAGAGGATTACTGAGAATAGGATAGCAGGGAAGTATGAACATGGGTCAAGCAGGACCTATAATAAGGAAGTAGGAACAAATCATAACAGGGCAGACTAGATGGACCAGGAGGTCCTTTTCTGCTGACAACTAATATGTAACTAGCCAGCCCTTTGGCGCTGAGGGCTGAGGCGCTGGTTGTCTTAGCTCGCACCATGCCGGCGACCTGAGTTTGGGTACCGGGGGTCCTCAGGGGAGAGAGAGGATTGAGTGTCCAGAGGACTGCTTTCCTCTCGCTGGGGAGGGATCCAGGGCTTGCCCGGCACAGTAGCAGCCCCCTGTGGAAGCTGGAGGCACTACGCAAGCTTAGGGCTGAAGTAGAGGGGCGGAGCTGTGGTGGACGTCTGAGGATGTAATTGCATGTCCAAGCTTCAGGGGAGGGATGGGCAACAAAAAGTGGAAGAAAACCTGGAGAACTGAGGAGGCGACAATGTCCTCAGGAGCCATCCCCGCACATCTCCAATGCCGGACTGCCGCACCAAGTGATCCCCAGGCACCACACACGAGAGACAGACCCTCTGATTTCATAAAAGTGCAGCAAAGGTAAGAGTGGCGGGACCTCCCCGGGGGGGGGGGGATCCGTGGGCTGGGAAGTCTCAGTGGAGGGAGCACTGGTGGGGTCTCAGCGGGAGTAGCAGGGATGAGCTGGCGGGCAATCTCTGAGATGCCTGTAATTGAAAAAGGCACAAAAAGAGTTTAAAAAACCAAAACTACTTTGTACTACTACTATTGCTACTACTACCAGCTTTTCCCTGTGGTGGGGTTTGGTCGATCCCAAGCTTTTCTTGCTGAGACGAGCATTATTTATGGCACAGTTCACAAAGAAAATGTTCTGCAGTCATTAATACAGTTAAAATCACAAAAAGTACAAAATACATAGTATCAAAACAAATACAATTGGAGCAAGCTTCTTGCCAAGTAAACAAGTAACAAGTAGCTCAATGCACTAGTCGATTCACAGACATATTGTGGAAGTGAGTTCCACAAAATAGGACCAATACTGTAATGTCATTTTATGTGATTTTTGTACTAATATTTTTTTATTATTTGTATATTTATTAAAAGTTGGTAACCCATATACTGGCCCATTGGTGCAGCAGTAGTGCTACCGCTGGCGACCTGGATTCGGAAGTGATCCCATGGTATCAGGGACTGGCAGGAGGAGGAGAAGGAGGATCAAACATCCCAGAGGATGCTGTTTTCTGGGGAGGGTGGGATGCCTGCTCCAGTGCATGACTGCCACCTCAGTGACCACAGGTGGCAGTGCATTTGTGAGTGGCTCAGCTAGTGAGGAGACGCCGGCGCAAGATGCGCATCATGTATGCATGCGTGCTTGCATCACTCCTCAGGCCAGCATCTGAGAGGGGAAAAAACGAGGACAGCGAGGGAGGTCGGCGGAACAGTGTTGGAGCAACTCCCTGCAGGCCCCGCACCACCAACCTGGCAGCCCTCCCCTGAACTGGATCCTGGATTAGTTACGGTTGAGGCTCTGACACACCGTGCTGCGGATGCAAGTCATGGGGGCAGATGGGGAGGAAGCCGTAAGTCCATTTAGAAGCCGGATGATGACGCTTGGGGTTAAAGTGGTCCGGATGGGGTCACAGGGCTAACGGAAGGAGGCAAAAAAAAACAAACCTACAGGGAAAATAAAATTGGTAGCCTGAAAGGCACACTGAACCAAGGCTTATTTCCAGGTGTGACCTGGGGGAGGGTTGCAGGAATCAAAATATAAACACAGCAAGAAACTGGCAAAAAAATATGCAGAGGATGATAGAGGCAAAAACATGTAGCAGTAATTTGCTCAGGTTAAACATAATGGCAAATATGCTACTTTCAGAGAAGGGAGCACAAAGAACACCCCAAAATATATTATGTAGTTAGAAACATAGAGTTTGTGGGCAGAAAAGGACTGGTTGGCTCATCCAGTCTGGCCTTATTTTTCCCTGCCTACTCGGTGACCTCAAACTCTACTTGGTCACCGGCATCTCTCCTGCCTCCCGTTCCTCTGCTTGTTTAATATCTATGTGTCTATCTCAGGCGTGTTTGAAGTGCCTGAATATTTTTGCCTCCATCACCTCTTCTGGCAGGCTGTTCCAGATGTCCACCACCCTTTCTGTGAAGAAGTATTTCCTCTTAAACTACCCCCTCCCAGCTTCATTGCATTCCCCTGTGTTCTGGCGTTTTTCCTCCTCTGAAAGAGAGTCTCTACCTGCACCTCGTTCACCCCTGTTATCTGTTTATATGTTTCTACTTTGTACACCAGGCCTGAAAAAAGAACCCTGGTTCCAGTGTATTTATCCTGATAGCAGAATAAAGACACAGTTTCTTGTGTGGAATCAACAGTTGGCTCTGTGGTACTAAGCGATAAGGGATTTCTTGGCATGCTGGTGACCTGGGTTCGTGTCAGCACCTGGGATGACAAGAGCAGAGACCAGCGGGGAGGGTTAGGAGCATCCGGATGCTTTCCTCCCTGGGGGGAGGGAGCAAGCCTGCACCACTTTATGAGTGGCTCCTGGTGGCTTGTAGTGGCAGCGCACTTTGCGGTGTGGGTGACCAGGTGCCAAAGGTGCGTCTTTCCAGGCTGCCACCTGTGTGCGGCTGCAATTTGGGAGGTGGTCAGAATGAGGGAGAAAAAGGAAAAATGCCCACTTGGCTGACCAGTTGATGATTGCCAGGTCCCTGTGCACCACACAGCCTGGGCGAGTTCCTCTAAGCTGATCCCTGCCATGTGACCAGTGTAGTTGACTCTCAAATTTCCCTCCCATAGGTTCAGGGAGGCCCCCAGTGAAGGGTTGTCGGGCAGCCAGAGCAAAGCATATGGGAGATGGTATGGAAGGCTGAGAAGGATGGCTTGGTGGGTGAAGTGGGTCCCTAGGCAAGACCTGAAGGAGTGGCCAGTTGAGGACATGGGAAGCATAAAGAAATAAAGCAAAAAAATAAATAAAATTTGAGTTTCTTGTGTGGAATCAACAGGGTGAATTGTAAGGGCTTGTTCAGAAATAATGACGGCATAGTGACTGTAGGGTGTCAGTGGATACTTGAAGTGAGGAGATTTGGGGGGAAATGTGAGGAGGAACTACTTTTTCATGTAATGGGTGGTGGACAAATGGAGTTGACAGCCCAGAGAGGCTGTTGAAGCAAAGACTGTGATGAGTTTAAAGATTGGGTGGAACAGATAAAGGGAACAGTGGGGCCCACAAGCAAAAGAGGGGAAGGGATACCTAGGGATGGGGGTGACAGTCAGCCCCTAGGCTCATCAGATCTCTAAATCCAGTCTGATGTGAGGCTGAACATGGAGTTAGGCAGGGAAATGGGCAAACAGAATGGTCTTCTTGGTCTTCTTTTATGCCAACACAATCTTATGTTTTTTTTCTTTCTTTCTATTATCTATTTATACTCCGGGCCCGCTGGGGACAGGAACTCCATCCTGCACCACCCGTCTGCCAGTCCGACCGCCTCAACCATCCCTGAGACCCTGATTGGAGTACTGATCAACCACCCTATACTGCAAACCAAGCTTCACCAGCTCGGATGCTCTAATGAAACCTTGCGCTGGTTCCACAGCTACTTAACTGGATGTTTCCAGTCAGTAATTATTGGAGCTGCCACCTCCCCTGAATTGCCTGTCTCTCTGGGTGTCTCCCAGGGCTCGATTCTTGGATCCCTACTATTTTCTCTATTCATCAACTGCCTTCCTTCCAACAGCCTTCACTGCTCTGCTGTCTTGCATGCAGATGACTTAATTCTCGTTCACAGTGACAAGTCACTCCAAAACATATCCTCAGTACTCTCCCACAACTATGGCTCAGCTCATAACTGGTTCTTATCTAATATGCTGTTATCAACGAGAAGAAAACCAGGACAGTGTTACTTGGATCCAGGCCCTACTGGCTGGCATAGCGAAAACCAACTCCTCTCTCACCGTGCTGTCTCCATCTGGCCCTCCCCTTCAGACTGTTCCCCTACTTCAGATATTTGGGTATTACCCTTGACCCCTGCCTCTTGTTTACTGAACATATTAACACTATTGTACGGAGGGTAAACCAAAAGCTGGGCACCACCCATAAGCAAAGAATTTCCTAACCTCGAAAGCTCGTCTAGCCATTGCTCGAGGCAACCTTCTCCCCATCCTGGACTACTGCTCCACCATTTATTCCCCCACTGTTTCCTCCACCCTTCGCCACAGACTCGATTTCGTCTATAATAGTGTTTGCTGCTTCGCTTTATTGGAGCCTTACACCACCCACCACTGTTCCTTCTATCAGTCACTAGGGTGGCTCTCACTCCAGGGATGTCACACCTATGCCTTAGGAAGCCTCATTGATTGCTCCTTGCGTGGTGGTATAGATTCACTGTACACTTCCCTCCTCACAGCCAGGGTGCCAACATGGTGTCTGTGTGTAACATCCGTCCCCCCGGTGATCCCCAAAGTCTCTTCAGTTATGGGCAGTAAAGCACTGTCTTTCGGTGCTCCGTCACTCTAGAACAATCTCCCTGCATTCATTCTTTCGGCTAATTCACACCTCTCCTTCAAGCCCCTACTCAAATCTTGGCTATTATCCTCAACCAGCTGTTCCTGCTCGCCAGGGTACCCCCATCCACTGACTTTATTTCTCTGTGTGGACTCTAAACCCCACTTGCACTTAGCTGCTGCACTTTGTTCCACTCTGTGTACTATCTTTATTGTACTGTAATTGATCTTATTGTACTGTAATTGATCTTATCCATGCATCTTCTCGTAGACTGCAATCTCTGGAATTTTGTGCTGCAACTTATATGTATTGCATTTTGTGTACTTGTTAGCGCTGGTAGCCATGTTGCCATGTAAGCTTCATTTCTACTGTAAATTTATTTGTATCCTGTATTTTATGTTGTCTGTGCCACTACTGTAAATTCATTTGTATCGTATATTTTATGTCATCTTTGCCAGTTTTGTGGCCTGGGTCGTGCCTGAAAATGGTCCTCGGATAGGTGCACTTACCCTGTTATCAAAGACTTTTAAATAGATAAATAAATAATCCAAGAATACCCTTTGATTTTTAACAGAATCCTGGGAACAGTGTTACAAATTGAGCCTTGCTAAGGTCAAATAAGCAAAGCTGCCATTTCAGGAGAGTTAATTTTCAAAACATTTTTAGAACACCAATTAAAAAGTGCAGCTAGACACTTGCAGATTCTCTTACATGTAGTGGGAGTTCAGTTTGCAATGGAAGTATAGAGCATCATCAACATAGTGATGGTAGGACAAAACCCAAGGGTTTAATAAGCTTTCTCAAAGGAACAGTGTATAAGCAGAAGAGTAGAGGCCTTATGACAAACCCCTGAGAGACACCTGCAGGCATCTGACGAGACTCTGATAACAATGATCCAAATAATACTTGAAAGGAGCAATTTGAAAGTTATGACCTAAAGTAGGAGAAGGCTATGTCCCACACCTCACACTTGGCAGAGCTTCTTCTCACAAAGCACCTCATGGCAAAGGGCTCCAAAAGCAGAGCTGAAATACAGTAAAAAAAAAAACAGTACATGAACCTGGACTCCCAACAGTAAGACTGTTTTCATTAGTTTTTAAAAGAGCAGTCTTAGTTGAATGACTGAACCTCAGGTATCCAGTCAACAGCTGGGCCGGCGTGTTCTACAGAAGCTTCAGGCATCACATCGTGCCTCCTTTGACCCCGAGGTAGAGTGCATTACAGTAGTCAAGCCTCGAGGTGATGAAAGCATGTACCAGCATGGCCAGGTCATTTTGGGGGGGGGGGTGATAAGGGACTTAATTCGGGTGATGTTCGGGAGATGGTAAAACCCAGTCCAGACAACAGTCAACACCTGAGCATCAAGTGTCAGTTCATTGTCCAGAACAACACCCACATTTTTCACCTTTAAAGAGGCCTCCAGTTCGGTTGGGCCAATAAAAAGCCCCAGCCTATACCTAGAGGTCCCCATCCCTCCCCTTCTACCTGGCTCAACCACCAGCACCTCTGTCTTTCCCAGATTAAGTCCCAGCCAGTTTGATGACATCCAAGCCCAGATCTTGTCCAAGCACTCATTTAGTACGTCGACCATGTCAGATCTCCTGGTGCAAAGGACAGGTAGAGTTGAGTATCATCAGCATAACAATAAAAACTCAGCTCATACCACCTTATAACCTCGCCCAGGAGCAGCATATACACTGTGAACAACATGGGGGAAGAGGACAGAACCTTGGGGAACTCCACAGAGCAGATCGATTGGGTATGAGGAATAATTTCCTAATATCATCCTCTGAGACCTGCCCTGGAGGAAGGACTCAAACCAGCTGATGACCTTACTGGTGAGTCCTACATATTCCCTCATCCTGTCCAACAACACCCCATTGGCCACAGTGTCAGACACTGAGGAGAGGTCAAGGAGGACGAGAATAGTTTCCTCTCCTATATCCCTTGCCCTGAGTAGGTCATTCAGCACCCTGACTAATGCAGTCTCCATGCTGTGCAAGGTCCTAAATCAGGACCTGAATGGTTTGTAAATTTGGAAGTCCATGAGGTGATCCTCAAGCTGTTCCATGACCACCTTCTCAAGAACCTTCCCCAAAAAGGCGAGGTTCAAGATAGGCCGGTAATTTGCCAAGACGTTGGGGTCCAAAGATGTTTTTTTCAGTAGGGGCTTAACCAGATCCTGTTTAAGGGACTCCAGGAAACTGCCTGCTGACAAGGAACTCCCGACAATCTTGGCAAAAACTGGACCCAGAACCTCGACGCAACCAACTAGTAGTCGTGTCTGGCCCGGGTCAAGGTCGCAGAACGTTGGTTTAAGCCCAGAGATCACCTCACAGACCTCCACCGTTGTCATTGGCCGGAACTCTCCCCAGGGCAAACAGGTTCGTCCGCCTACCTGGGGACTGCCACTGTTGGAGAATGGTATTCCGCTTGAAGAAATCCCAGTCCTTACAGAGGACACTCTGCCTGAGAAGAACTGAGCGAACTCCTCACAGTTGTGAGCTGAAAAAGCTCTGATGGGTTCCAGACAGGCCGGATGTAATAGCTTGTCTACAACCCGAGAGAGCTGAGCTGGTCAGTTCTTCCCAGCTACAATTATTCTAGACGTAAAAGCTGCCTTTTTTTGGATGATTGAATTCTGATACTCATCACAATGAGTAATCAGAACCAGCCTGTCCTCCAGGGACCTGGTCTTCCTCCAATGCCTCTCCAACCTCTGCCCGCTGGTTTTCAGCATTCTCAGCTCACCATCAAACCATGGCAAGCCGAGACGTGACACTAGGGGGTGCACTGATCGGTGCCAGATGGGTCATGGCCTCAATGACAGCCCTATTATAGGCTGTCATGGCATTCCCCAGACCACCAGTGCAAGCCTCGAACACAGACGAAACATCCAGTTCCGCATCAGTCCCTCTGGTTGTAAACCTTTCAAATGGCAGAACTGGACCATTTCCACAGAGGAAGAAACATTCAGAGGGGCTTTGAAGCTGAACCTAACCTGTGCAGTGATCCAACCAAATGACTGGATTAGTCTCAATGGTATCAATTTCGAGCCCCAAGGAGAACACCAGCTCGAGTGCATGACCAGAGTGGTGGGTCCCGGCCATGGTTTCCAGGGTGAGGCCCACAGCCTCCATATTTGAAAGGAAGTCTCTGGCCCTAGATGATGCCTCGTTGTCCACCCAGATGCTCTAATAGTTTTAGCATATAGTTATTATTTTAGCAAAATTGTTTTTTAGCAACATTGTTGGTAAATGATCCTAGGAGCAGGTTGTTAACATTATGGAATTTACCACACTCAACGACTTGGTCTCCAATGACCTGTGTCTTGTCATCATGTATATATAGCCTAGCAGCCCCCTTCACTTCAGTTCCCGCCATCAATAAATTAATTTCCCACATTTAACAACTGACAGGAACAAGGAATCCATTATTTACCAATTATAGTGGAGAGGCAGGGAAAGCAGATCACTAGAGTTTGCCCACTAAAACAATCGGGTAACTGCAAGACAGACTGTGCATTGACCTGTAATAGGCACAGTGGTTCTCATTACCTGCAGGAAGGAGGGAAGGAAGTTATGTGGCACTATGGAAGAGGTTCTCTTGAAGAGCCACTATCAAACCTATCTTCTTCAAGGATATCTCTGCCATAGGGCCACACACACATTAGATAAGCAAAAAGCAAAATGACACCCCCACATTAAAGGCATGTGTAACCCCCAGTCGGCGCTAAACTGAGAGGGCTACTACCCCTGCCTGTGTAGCTAGTGAACAGGTTGAGGGGCCTGGGTCCTATGACGCGGTGCCTCCATTTTCATAAGTTGAAACTCGGGGAGAAAGTGTCACTCGGCATGATGACTAGGTTTGGCTACTCTGCTCAGGGGCCCCCAAATAACTCCGGACACAGGAAGCAATAACTGTAATGTCCAATACCAGAAGTTGGGATTCTAAAGTGTGGCTTTTATTCATATTTAACAGAATAACAAAGCATAGATGGACCCCCATGGGGCTACACTCCTGGTAATGCAGATTTATGGAGATCAGAACACATCCTCTTTACACTGAAACCCACAGGTTTTGAAACACTCTGGGCATTCGGCCCTAACTCAACTCTCTTTCAGTTTCCCTGGCTCGGCTCCCTTGCCAGCCCTCTGGACTGCCTTTCTTCCATGGCTCGGCTTTCATGCCAGCCCTTGGACACTTTCCATATAGCATTGAACATTTTTTGCTGGCTCCCTAAACCACCTCTGAGCACTTCTAGCTCCATCAGGGAAGCTTCTTCATCAATCCCAAGTCTGGGTAATTTCCTCAGGCACTGGCCAAGTACCTGAGAGAAAGCAACAGGTGTCCCAAAGCAAACCCGTAGAGGTGAATTTGGTTACTACTGATGGGGTGTCTTCCACCTCTCGCTTCCATAATTCATACCCGGCCATAGCTCTGGACTTTAACACCTCATCCTCTGAAAACACTTTACTGTGTAGATTCTCTTTAAATGTATGTCACATTTAATCTACTGTTCTTCCATCCCAGATGTGCTGAACTTGAAACATACTTATTGAGTGGCTGTGTCCATTTCTCTAGACCCCCACAGAATTAAGCAGTCATTTCCCACAACTTTTAACTGTACATGGCTGTCTTTTCCTGACCCCACAGTAACAGTCACTTAACTTCATCTTGTCTTAGGTGAAAACACATTGGCTCTTTATCAGAGCAGACTTACCCCTTGGTTGCAGGTGCCCCACAGGCTTTTTCTCTTCAAAGAAATCTTATCCAAACTTCTGGTGCCTCAGCATGAACCTAAAATTAGGCAGCTTCTTCTTCCCCTAGCCGGACCAGGGGATTGCCCCTGGAGGCAGGCTGAATCCTTCCCCCCATCCCCGTAGGGATGGGGCCCTGAACCCTTGGAAGCAGTCTCTACCACTTCACGTGGCTCTTCTTGTGTTCCTCTTCAGGTGAGAACACACGCCTCTAACGAAAAAATAGCTCTTTGGCAGAGCTAAGAGCTCTGAGGGTCTGCAACAGCAGCACACCTCTTCCCTCTTCTGAGCCCACTACTGAACTACTACAGACTGACTTCAAATTCCCCAACATTCTATCCTAACTTCCCTAGCTGCAACATTCCAGTGTGGCTTATGCAGCTGCGACAGTTCTAAATGAAGTCATAGCTCCAGCTCAGCAGAGACTGAAAACAGAGCAAGACATAGTGAAATCCATTTAACTGGATTTTCACTAACTGCCTGTCCCTGCCTGCTGCTAGATCTAACTTGGGTTCTAGTAACCCCGGGTAACGAGGGGGTTACACATGGAACAGAGGAGGGCAGTGCTTTCTAAGAGATTAGGCTTTGCAGCATAGCTAGGCCAAACCCAGTGATCCTTTAAGATACCAAATCCACACTGTAATGTATAGTGAACATATGGGTTTTATTTTAGGTAGTGCCTGAACAACTTTTAGATGCTGAGACCAGCCTGAAACAAGCCACGGAGGCTGTTGTGCCCCTAGTAGTGTGCCCCTTAACAGTAGCAGGACGCTCTTTGCCAGCCTTTCAGTAACAGTGAAATGCAGGAGGATAGGCACCTGGATATACACTACTTAGCCAGCATACATGGGAAAAGGACACAAATAGTTCAGGGGACTGCTAGATATCCTTGGTGCAGTCCAGATAAAAGCTGTGTGCCTTGAGACCTTCCAGGGCATGGAAGAGCACTTCCCCCTGGATTTTGCAGAATGGGCCAACTGTGGTTGCTCCCACTGACTGAAGAGAGACACTGACTTTTCTCCTCCTAGCTTCCATTCGTGAGGCTGTGCCATATATAGTGTCTTGGAGAGTCTGCCAGCACATATTGTACGCCTATGAGATAGGCTGCAGGGAAAAATGCAGATAATACAGTGCACAAAGTAACTAAAAAATGGTGTAGTTTTCGTGTTTATTCAAAAACATTAAGGCAGTCAAATGTCGTAACTCAAACTAACACCCTATGGCTTCTTCTCACACTTCTGTTTCTGTACATGTTGACAGATTTTGATTGTCCAGAGGTGCCTTATTTGTGATATTCCATGAAGATCTTCTCCCTCCTAGGCTTACAATGCAATCTGCTTCACAGCTCACCAATTCCTACCCTTTTTTACAGACAGGATGCAGCAAGGTGCACGTTATGCTCCAGTGCCCAAGCAAACAGCCACATCTCTTTCCGACACAGGATGGAAGAATGTTCCCCCTCGTTTAAGTAGCACATGACACACTGGTTGTCCATCCATACCAGCAAGGTCATCCTCATAACCTGGGTGGCCAGTGCCTAGATCTCATACAGGACCACCATCACCTCAAGTACATTTAGATGAAGACAGCGTTCCACAGAAGATCAGGCTTACTTAGTCAGAGGAAACCCGCAGTGAGCACGCCATCCAAGGTTGGATGCATCAGATATCAAAGTGACCTGGAGTAAGGTAGCTGCTACCAGTAGATGCTGCTTTATCGTGCCACACTAGCTTGCTGTCTGCAGAGGGGCAAAACCCTGAGTGGGTGCTCAAGAGACTGGTATGGTTGGGACCACTGAGATTGTAGGATTTATCGAGGAATCCGCATATGCAAGTGGGCCAAGGGAAACATGAATATGGATGTTGCCATGAGGTTCAATAACTGGAGCATGGTTTGGCCAAGAACTTGTTGGTTCTGGCACCCAGATCTAATTGAGCAATCGTGGCAACCGTCTGATCCTCTGGCAAGAAAGCTTTTGTGTAGGAGTTGGCCCAGTAGTGCAGTGGTAGTTAGCATCCTAGGGACAGCTCTCCTCCTCCATGGATGGAGCCTGCATGTTCCGCACCACACCTGGCTGAAGCTGGGTGTTAGTGCAGCTGAAACCACTCATTAGGCAGGGGCAATGTTGCTTGATGTTGGCGTGGCTGCACATTCATGTGTATGCACACCAGGATTTCTCCGGGTAGCATCAGAGGGGAGGTGTGAGCCACAACAGGTGGTAAAAACACTTTGCCATCACAATTACGCTTGCATCCCCACAGGCCCCACACGTCCGACTGCAGGCATCCCTCCCCATATGGGTCCTGAACAAGTGATGGGTAGGTCATGTAGAAGGTAGAGAATGGGGCTGTGGAGGCCAGCAGAAGGGGCAAACTGGGGTGACCAGGAGAGAAACGCAGAACAGGAAACAAAACAAAAGTTTTTGCTCGAGATATGACAAGCACAGGTCCTTTGTAACCTCTGGCAAGGAGTGAAAATGGACTAAAGTACATTGACCAAGACATCCAGCTGGTCCAGCAACTGCCTTGTCCTGTTCTTTGTATGACCCATTAAGTCTGTATGACAAAAAGGCTGCAGTTATCATTCAGAGTGGGACTCTGGGGGACCATATGAAACATAGAAACATAGACTTTGACGGCAGATAAGGACCATTTGGCCCACCCAGTCTGCCCATTTCCCTACCTGTTGGATAAGCTGCAGATTCTAGTTAACCAACAGCCTACTTCCTGCAACCCCTCCACTATAATTGCCTTATGTCTGTCCCATGCATGTTTGAATTCCCCCACTGTTTTAGACCACACAACCTCTCTAGGAAGGCGGTTCCATGTATCCACCACTCTCTCTGTGAAAAAGAATTTCCTCACATTACCCCTGAGCTGTCCCCCCTCTAACTTTAAATTGTGCCCCCTTGTTCTTACACATCTCTTTTTCTGAAAGATGCTACCCTCCTGGACTTTGTTGATTCCCTTGAGGTACTTAAAAGTTTCTGTCATGTCCCTCCCCCAATCCCTCCTTTCATCAAGGGTATACATATTAAGATCTCTCAGTCTCTCTTCATATGGTTTCTGATTTAGACCCTGCACCATTTTAGTTGCCCTCCTCTGGACTGCTTCCATCCTGTCTATGTCCTTGCGTAGATGAGGTCTCCAAAACTGCACGCAGTACTCCAGATGGGGTCTCACCAATTGTCTGTACAGAGGGATAACCACTTCCCTTTTTCTACTTGTGATGCCCCTCCCTATGCATCCCAGTATCCCCCTGGCTCTCCTTACTGACTTCTCACATTGTTTATGCACCTTTAGGTCATCTGATATGACTACACCCAGATCCCTTTCCATTATTGTTGTCGTTAGTACCTCCCCTGCTATTGTGTACTGTTCTCCTGGATTTTTATTTCCCCGGTGCATTACTTTGCACTTCTTTGCATTGAATCTAAGTTGCCATATGTCTGACCATTCCTCCAACCTTGCCAAGTCCCTTCTCATCCTTTCTACCCCCCCTTGTGTATCAACTCTGTTACAGATCTTTGTGTCATCTGCAAAGAGGCATACCTTTCCTTCCAGACCCTCTGCAGTGTCACCTATAAAGACGTTAAAGAGGACTGGACCCAGTACTGAGCCCTGGGGTACTCCACTAGTAACCCCTTTCTCGGAATGTGTTCCATTCACTATTACCTTCTGTGTCCTGTTGTGCAGCCAGTTTGCTACCCAGGCTACCACCCTGGGACCCTCCCAGGCTGGCTAACTTGATTATTAATCTTTTGTGTGGGACTGTGTCAAATGCCTTGCTAAAGTCTAGGTAGGCCATATCCACAGCCCCTCCCTGGTCTATTACTTTGGTCACCCAGTCAAAGAAATTGATTAGATTAGTCTGACATGACCTTCCTGCTGTGACTCCATGCTGCTTTGGGTCCTGTGCCCCGCTGACCTCTAGGTACTGAGCAATTCTTTCTTTCAGTAGTGATTCCATCATTTTCCCCACCACTGAGGTAAAACTAACAGGTCTGTAGTTTCCTGCTTATGCCTTGCTCCCACTTTTGTGAAGGGGAATCACATCTGCCCTTCTCCAGTCCTCAGGTACCACCCCATCCTCCCATGATTTGTTAAAAAGTGTGGTTAGTGGTGTCACTAGGTCCTCCCTTAGCTCTTTTAGGATTCTAGGGTGAATCCCGTCAGGCCCCATTGCTTTGTCCACCTTGGGTTTTAGGAGCTCTTTCAGGACTCTTTCTTCTGTAAATGGACTGTTGTCTTATTCTGCCACTCTGCTACTAGACTTTTCCTGAAAAGAGTCTTTATTTGAATAGAGTGAATAGGGTTTATATGAGGTTTATTGCTGCTTATGCACCTCAAAGCACGCTTTAATTTATGACTGATTTGCACAATTTGTAGACGTTTATCTTTGTCCCTTTGTCATAGAATATAATGTAGATGTACAATTCTGGAAAATCAAACACATCAGTAAAATTTATTAACGAGTTGTTTGGTCAGGCTACTAGGGAAACCCATTCATCCTGCTTTCTGAATGGCTGGCCGGTAGGATGTGCTTTGTTTTCTTTAAGCCTTGCAGTAATATTCCTCTGTACAGTACTTACTTGGGAATCTGTCCCCGTGTAATCAGTTACAGATGGCTCAGCTTTCACACAGGGCAGTTGCTATGGATACGTTAGTGTGTAAGGAGTTCAGTGTTTTACTGTCAGCTGAAGTTGGAGTGCCATTTCTAACAAAACAATATCATAGACTTTGAAAGGTGATATTTTTGTGAAGGCGCTTTGTCCATCTTTACATCCATGCCTGGTAGCAGTAAAAAATAAGTAGACGTGTCTTAGTTTAATTGTAATTTCTAGCTAGCCCCTGATGTTCAAACAGTGTATTGTAGGGAAGAATCTTTTAAGATGGAGCTGGACTTTGGATTGCACTTCTGACCTCCATAGGCAGTAGTGGAGAAATATGATCAGTAGCCTGCCGTCATTTAAAGTGGAATATGAAAGAAGAAAAAAACATTGAGTGGCAACCTTGCAGCCCCGCCAGTCCCTATTTGTCATCTCCTATAGCCCTTGGAGTGAGATCTGGCTGGTGAGTGGGATCCAAGAGGGCCAGTGCCTTCACTCTGCATTCTTTTCCTCCACTCTGTCAGTTCCACCACCCCTTAATGCTGTGTAAAGCCCTTTGACGTCTTTGCATGGATGCAGCATGTCCCTGTAGAACGGCAAGCTTCCTGGTCTCCACAAGGGTTGCTACAGTGGTGGGCAGCAGCAGTGTCACCCACCACTGGTCAGTACACAGTACAATTGCCAGTGCTTCCTTAGCCTTGCCTTGGCCACCTGATTGTTCACAACTCAATTTGTTTGCATGGTAGCACAGTGCACTGCCATTCAGCCATCTGGCAGCCGTAGTATTGAGACTTATTTTAAAACCTTTTTTTGCTACTTTTCTGGTGGAGTTGGGCACTCCTGCCCCTTCCTCTCAAGCCTTAATCCAGTTTCCTTTGGAGCCTCAAAACCTGCCTCCCTGTACCACTGGACACACCTCCTAAAAAGCCATTGCTAGGGGTATACTGCTACCTTCCCTAACCTACAGTGCCCCCATCCTTTCTAGTGCTCACAAAACTGCCATTCAGAAATGGGATGTCACTTACAATAACATATGTCGATATGCATCCTCCTCCTCAAGACAAAAGCACCGCTGTCAGCTTTACGATGACCTAGGATGGCTCTCCCCCATGGCAACAAGGCAGTATTATCTGGGTTCCCTTACTGACTGTATTGTAAGGCTCAAAACCCCAAAATCTCTGGCAGAGCTTCTAATTCCCCACTCAGTCCCTCACAGTCTGAGGTCTGCTGACAACTCTCTACTCCAAGTTCCAAGATGCTCTACCACCAAAGGCACTGGGGCTTTCAAGTGTGCGGCTCCCCAGTTCTGGAATACTCTTCCCACTGAACTCAATTCGGCTGTGTCTCATCGGTGTTTTAAGAATGAGCTTCGTTGTTATCTATCGTGTACTGGCCCCTGCACTTGTTTTGCTCTCACCTGATAGTCCTAATTATATCGCATGCCCCAGTGCTCTCTCATTCCTTTTTTATTCCTCTCTGTATATGTCTTGACCTTGTGTCCCTAAGTCCTATAGGCTTGCCTGCTCGTGATGTTTCTCCTATCTCTCAAAGCCCTATCTCCCTCCTCCTGCATCTCCACTCTAACTCTTTCATGCCATGATCCCTCTGCCTTGTCTCTTTCTTGCCTGGTCCTCTACCTTCTCACCTCCCTCCTATACATGTCCTTCCCTACTCCTGCTACTCTTCCTTCCTTTCCTTACCCACTTCCTGCTATGATCCCTCTGTCCTGTCTCTCTCTTGCCTGGTCCTCCACCTTTTCACCCCCTCTTCTATACTTGTCCTCCCTTACTCCTGCTACTCTGTCTTCCTTTCCTTACCCTCTTCTCATTATATTACCTTACTGTCTCCTCCTGCCTTCCTCCTCCACTTTAATCCTATAGACTTTATTTTTCAGAGTTAGAGCTGATAACCTGATTCTGTACAAACTCTATTTGCTTGAATTATCCTGTGTTTATCCCCTCAACAATTGCTACTTGTCTTGCTTATTGTGGTTTACTGTTATGCTTTCTGTTTCCCTCCACTTGTACTATGTTAAATCTGTTTTCACCACATGAGAACCTGTAATGCTACCTACTACTACTGTTATGTTGATTAGTTCCCTCAAGGTTCTTACATTGTGTACATTTGCTCATTTCCTTGTATAATGTATTGTTTGCTTCTCTCCCTGTTCAGAATGTTCTTGTACCTGTTCATTATGTTGTACTCTCCCAGGTCGTGCCTGAAAATAGCCATTGTGTTGGCTAGTGCACTTAGCCGGTTAACAAAAACTAAATAAATAAATATATGCCCCCAGATGGTCCCCTCCAGGCAAGGCCAGCTGGCTTAGGAGTAACTAGTGGGAGTAATATATTTCAGAGAGGAGAACAGGAGGCTTCACAGCCTACTCTGCAACTTGGCGGAGGAGAGCATTATAGCATCATTCGCTAAAACGTTACCTTTAGCGCATGACTAGTCTCTTACATTATCTTCTGGTTTCTGTCCCAGGAATGATACCTTTTTTGTCTGAATGGATGCAAGGAGCCTCCCCCCCCCCCCAACACACACTGCATCAGAACTAGACTTCATGTCGATAGCAGAAGTGATTACAGTACTGTTCCTACCACATGGTTCCCTCCCTAGTTACCATGAGGCAGTCTTTGGTAGGGGAACAGATAAGGAGAGTAGGAGTATTTACTACCATTTTTTGTATGATGTACTCTCACTTTCTGATTTTAAGAATTTAGTTCTTACCCTGTACCTTTAAAGTACATCTGCTACACATTCACAAAATTGGCAGCACCATGCAATGATAGCAGCCACAGCACCACATGCTGACAGCATAGCAACAAAAGGGGCAGAAACGGAGCGCTTCAGTTGCAACTACAGTACAGAAAACAGGAGTTGCTAGCTGACGTGGCCCAAAGGGTCGTTCTAATCTGGAAAAAATTGAGAATAATTTCACAGCACTACATATCATCAGAAAATATGTCAAACTCCATGTACAGTAAGTATCAATCAAAGAGAGCATATGGCTACTGGTGTTCAGTGAAACTGAAACTAGGGGACCGCTTTTCAAAGGCCGCAATATGGTGCAAGGTACCTGCACTGAAAGGATTTGATGCAAGGGGCATCTTGTGCCAAAATCTGTGACAATCCCAATTCTCGAACGCAGACAGCATCACAATCAGGATGCCTTACGCTGAAGCAGCCCTGAGCCACCCGTGCCCAAGAAGTACTGGCGCGCCATGCCATAAGGGGGCTGGTACCCATGGCGGGACCGTAGCATCCCCTCATATTTGGGATGTAGAAAGTTCTTAATTGCGGCTGCACAACATGGCACTGAAATTAGACCAGCCATGGGCTTGTCTAACAGCCCCTGCGCCAGGTGTCATAAGTCATGTTGGAGGGAGGGTGCATGGTACAGAGTGGCCAGACTGGTGGGGGTGGCAGTAGTGGGCAGAATGGGCAAGGCGGGGTGTGGTGGGGAATACTTGTGGCACTGGTGCAGCCATGCCCTGGACTGTGAAACAGAGCTGTGGACTGAGACTGGGCAGTATGCTGGCACATCCCATATCCTGGACGCCTGATGTTGCCCGCCTTACCAACTGACCCACAGCATACACAGTCCCTGACATGCTGTCCGTCAGACCGCATGATGGCACCTGCCGATTGGAGTGCCTATTCCACCTGCTGTTACTATTATGGCACTTGTGGCTGTGCATGGGGCAGATGACTCTGCTGGGGTATGTTCCTCCTCGACTACAGCACCTCATCCTATGCTGCCATGGACTGTCGACCCCTGTCGGGTGGTTGCACAGTGCAGATCAGCTGGCAGGGCTGGTGGGATCAGGGACACAGGCTGTGCCAGCATACAGCCCCTGCCCAGTCAGCGGTTCTGTTGCCCACTTCAGGGCACAACTGCTCCAGTGCCACCAGTGTACCCTCCCACACCCTGCCATTCCCATTTCACCCACTACTGGCACCCCCACCAGTCTGGCTGCCATGTATCATGCAGTCCCCCCCCAAAAAAAAAAACATAGTGAGTCTGGTCCAGGATTGCACCAGGCTGGGGGGTGTTTGATGGGACCCTCCATCAAACCCCTCCGGTGCACCACAGGTTTGCCCAACACTACGACTGTGGCAACTCCTAGGACTTTGGCACAGGGACCCCCTTGTTCTGGAATAGGGCTCAGGGTTCCAGATGCACACAGAGTTTGTTGCAGCCGTAGATCAGCGTATCGTTAGCTGATCTAGTAGCCCTTTGAAAATCAGGCCCTAGGTTTATAGGCAGGGAATCAGACTGGCATTACTACCATTTAGATGAACTTGCTACCAGGTTGAAGAAGCTGGCAGTAAATACTTCCCAGTAATAAATGTTATCTGGACCCTTGGTCATTGGTAGAAGCCACCTGCCCCTGAAACAGGCAGTGTTGAGGTGTGAAGCTTATCCTGTTTTAACTGACTCTGTTTAAAATTTGCATTACACGAATGGCTGGATGAGATGAGATACAGTATCTTGTTTGTGGGGTTCCTGGGGTACAGCAAGTTACAAATAGTGTTTAGTTTATAGTGTAGTACAGAACGACATACAAGTTTGTTTTCAAAAGGAAATAGAGATTTAAGTTACTTAAACAGTGAAAAGTAGTTAACAGCAACAGTAGCATAACAGTTACTTGTACAGCAGTGTCGCAGCAGCACCCGAGATGACCTAGGTGGTCAAGGTGATCAAGCGTGGTTACTTTATTGTGTTGCTACCAACCCGGTCACAACTCACTTGTGGCTACTTCCTTCTTGTCCCACCACAGAGTTGCACAGAACAAGGCCAGGCTCTTGCAGTCACAATGCAAGGTCTCTTGGACATATGAATCCCAACAGTCACTCCAGGCACACTTTACCCCTCTGTGTATCAGATGTATATTTACTTTTTAATTTGGTAGTGCTCTTTTAAGGGGCTGATCATTGAATAACCTAGTAAACAGATTTCTGTACTTATCAAAACACTGCAGTCATAGCTGTAAAAAAATATTTAATATTTACAAGGTATACAGTAAAGTAATGGGGACTAGACAAATTATTACATTTAAAGTTAACAAGTTTGTTTATTTAATTAACAGTTTTACCAAGAAAGGCATACTGAGCAGACTGCCACTCGATTCCAGATGCATCCTGGGGGATGTTGGGGATGGGATGATACATATCAAATACAAAAATACAAAATACAGAAGTTTCACAGAATATATACAAAATATATATATACAGGAATATATACAGTATGTACACAGCAAGCAACAGAAAATTTGAGTTGATAAGGCAGCAATTGGTAGAAGGTGCAATGACAACTGGTCAGAGCTAAACATTTTGAGTAAACCACAGCTGGAGTAAGCTGTTCACTTGGGAACATAAGCAGGAGGCTGGTAAGGACAGAGGTTTGGGTTTATATTCTGTTTTAACTGAAATATTTGAATAGTTTTGTATGTGAAATTAGTTCTGTGTTAAAAATTACTACTTTGAGTTAGAACTGTTACTTAGGCTGTGATATTGTAACTTTTGGAGCTTGGGAACACTTGTTTGGCAGTGATAATTAGAGTGAAATGTAAATGTGATGTTTGCCTGGTGTTAGGGGGAGGGGAAATTACGAAGAATCATCTTGTCTTTCATTGTTCACTTGGGAACTTGAGAACATAAGCAGAAGGCTGGTAAGGACAGAGGTTTGGGTTTATATTCTGTTTTAACTGAAATATTTGAATAGTTTTGCACGTGAAATTAGTTCTGTGTGTAAAAAATTACTACTTTGAGTTAGAACTGTTACTTGGGCTGTGATATTGTAACTTTTGGGGCTTGAGAACACTTGTTTGGCAGTGATAATTAGAGTGAAATTTAAATTCGATGTTTGCCTGGTGTTGGTTCTTAAATACTGAAAAGCCACTGGGGGTTGGGATTGAAGGGCTGTGTATTTCTGTTTGTGACTGAAATCTGAAGCAACAGGAACTGGTGGGTCTGTGACATCATACGGTACCTGATGTCAGCATACACACACTGTTAGTGGGACTGGACACACACTGGACTGTATGTGCTTGTGAGACTTGGGAACTTTATTGGTGGGGTTGAAACTGGGTTTGTAAATAACTGCAGTCAGTATAGAGAGAAACTCTATTCCAAGGGGAAGGGACTGAGAAAAGGGGTGTGTGCCATTATATACAGAGGGGGACAAACAGGGTGGCCATATTCCACCATGGCAGGCATCTTTGGAAGGGTTGTAGGCTGCACAGGCTGTGGGATGGCAATAATTCTCAATTGGGCCTGGAGAGGGAGGCTGCCCACTCTGTGAGCAGCTATCTTGTATCAGGAGTGAAGTATATTGGTTAAGGAGTAAGCTGGGGAGTTGGGGGGTGTCCAAGGATAAGGGGTGTGGATATGGGCAGTAGAAGAGGTGGGGCTGAGGGGAGGCTGGGGGCAATGCTCTGAAATTACAGGACGTTATGTTACAGCAAGCAGGAGGGGGGATATTAGGGACAGAGGACCCTTAGATAGGGACGTTGACGCTAAGGGGAAAGCGTACGGGGTGAACATTCTGAATACAAAGAGAGTGGAGGGGGAAGAGTCAGGAGGGGCTGTTGTGGGGAAGCCTAAAACAGCAGACTGTGGGAAGGGAGCTCATAAGGAGAACAGAGGAAGAGGGGGAGGAAGAGGGGCAGTTTAGAGGTGCAGTCAGGGGAAATTTGGGTTACTTGATGGAGGCTGGCATAGAGTGTCACAATAAATTTGAGCTACTAAGCAACCTAGAGGAGGAGGAAGGGCTTGGTGGAAATGAGGAAACTGATACAGACGCCGGGGGGAGGGAGTCGAATACCTATAGGGCATCACAGATCGGCAATGGAAAGGATAGAAATAGTCCCAGAGGGAGAAGGGGAAACATAAATGTTAAGCAGATGGGGGAGATGCAACAATATTGCAGACATGAGGGAGGAGAGCATGACTGGAGAGAAACTGGGAGACAAGGAGGTGGGGGGAGGGCCCCCCCTTCAGCAGGGGGGTCTGTACCAAGGATGGGGCCCTAGGTAAAGGGGACCCACAGAGAGCCTCTGGAGGTAGGGGTACTATTACAAGGGGGGAGGATGGCGGTGTGGGGGAAGGGGAAACCATCAGGGCCAGGATAAATGGTTCGGATAAGAGAGGGTTAAAGGGGACACCTATTCAGAGGGGGTCTGAGTTAAGTGGGCAAAATAACGAGGTAGGCAGAAAGGGGAGGGTGACAAGGGGGTCTCTAATAAGGCAGGAAGACTCCCATGGAATTGAGATGATGAATAAAGGGGGGGATGGGGGGCTGAGAGTGCATAATGGAGGTAACCATAAGGATGATGGCGGTGTTAAGGTTCTGTTATTGGGAGACTCGATGATTAGGGGTATCCAGTGGGAGGGACAGGGGGGTGGATGCCATAGCCAGGTGAAGGTATTGAGTATCTCTGGGCTGACAGTGCACAGAGCAAAGTTCATGGTGTACGAACTGGTTAGGGATTGTGGAGGGAAACCGGATTTCCTGGTGCATTTGGGAACTAACGATGTAGAGAGAAATAGCGTTTTGGAAATCCAAGCAAGGTTCCAAGAACTTGCCTGAGTCTGACGGGATAATGGATGCAACATTTCCTTTTCGGAGATATTGCCAGTACCAAAGGCCTCAGTGGAGAAAAAAATGAAGATCACAGAGGTTAATGACTGGCTCAGGAAGTGGGGTGAAGAGAGTGGGTTGGGGGTGTTAGGGAACTGGAAAGGAGGTTGGGAGGATAAGGGACTGTATGCCAAGGACAGGCTTCATCTTGCCTCATTAGTGAAGGAAGTCCTTAAACAGGGGATGGCCGACTACATTCAAGAAATATGGGGTTTAAACTTGGGGGGAAGGGATAAGGGAGGGGCTGACCAGAAGCCCTCTCCTCCAGATGAGGGGTAGCCGTCAAACCCAAGGGGGGCAGACTAGGGGTGGAGGTTTCAGGAGGAGACAGAGGAGGATGGAAGTATAAGGAACCTGGGTGGGGTTAGACAAAGGGGATCGGGGTGGGGTTGGTGTTAGTAAATATCAGGAACTTGGGAAACAAGTTGCCAGAGTTCAAACCATGCTGTTGGGGGATGTGGGCGATCACGGAGATGTGGGCCAACAAAACCATGACTGAGACCTAAGCGCTTGAGGGGTACACTATGCTTAGGAAGGATAGAAAGGAGCGCAGAGGGGTGGAGTGGCTATGTTCATTAGAGGTGACATAGAAATTGCTAAGGTAGAAGAGGCAGAGAAGCGTGGAGGCCTTATGGGTCAGCTTCACGATCCCCAGCAGGAGATAAAGGTCAAGCTGGGTGTAGTATATAGACCCGGGATGGGTGATGTTCTGGAGGATGGTTTGCTGGACAACATCATTGCCCAGTGTGGACCAAAGGGGAAGGAGTGGTGTTGATGGGGACCTTAATATGCCAGGTACAAACATGGAACCATGTCCTCTAAGGTAACGAGGAGCAGAGGCTGCTGGATGGCTTCCAGGATGTGTTCTTAACACAGCATGTGATGGAGCCACTAAGGAGGGGCATGTCCTGGATGTGGTTCTGGCAGATGGGGATCTGGTAAGGGACCTGGTTGTAGAGGATCCCCTGACTAAGAGCAACCACAATACTGTCTGGTTTCAAATAAGCATGGGGGGAGGGGGGGTGAGATCTAGGACACTGGCAGTGAACTTCGGGGGGCAGACTTTGTGGGCATGGGAAATATTCTCAAGGATCACTTGAAGGGGATTACATCAATGACAAATGTGGAAAGGGGATGGAAGGTCATAAAACGGGGACTTCATGAGGCAGTCAGGACCTGCGCTAAGGTGAAATGTAAGGGAGCAAGGTCACATAAACCATGCTGGTGGTCTAGTGAGGTTCAGGTGCGGTCAGAGAAAGAAGCATCCTACAAAAATATAAAACAACAAGAGGGATAGGGATAAAGGAAATGTACCATCTTGCTTCTAGAAAAGTCACCGGATGGTGAGGAGGCAAAGTCCAGTAAGAACGAGCGGCTGGCACAGGGATACATGGAGGGGAAAAGGGGTTCTTCCGGTACATTGGGGAGCGGAGAAAAACTAAGGGCCATCTCAGCAGATTGAGATCGGAAGTAGGGTGGGTGGAAGAGGCGAGGGACCAGGCAGAGGTATTTAACGAGTACTTTGCCTCTGTGTTCACTAGGGAAGGGGATGGGATATCTACAAAGCAAGGCACGATGGGGATAGAAATGGCAGTGAGTGGGATCAGGGAAGCAACAGAAATGGAGCAAGAGGGTGGGAGAGGTACCTCAGGGGTGTCACAGCAGGATAAGGATAAAAAGGCCAGTAAGGTGGAGGGGACGAATGATGCTATCTCCGCCAAAAGGGTGTGGTTAGCCTTCAAGGCCCTAAAGAAAGCAAATCTCCTGGGCTGGATGGCATTCATCTGAGAGTACTATGGGAATTGGCAGACATACTGGCTGCACCCCTGGCAGAGCTCTTCAACAGGTCACTTGAGACAGGGAGGGTATCTAGGGATTGGCGAGAGGCACATGTGGTGCCAATCCATAAAGGGGGGTCGAGGGAAGTACCAGGTAACTATAGACCCATAAGTTTGACCTCGATGGTGGGAAAATTAATGGAGAGTATACTAAAGAAACAATTGGGGGTGTACCTGGAGGAGGTGGGAGGTCTGGATAGTCTGCAACATGGGTTTGTGCCAGGTAGATCATGTCAAACCAGTCTTGTGGAGTTCTACGAATGGGTAACATCAGAAATGGACAGGGGAAAGCCTGTGGATGTATTATTCTTGGACTTCAGCAGAGCGTTTGACTCTGTCCCCTACAGTGGTCTGGTGGAGAAACTGATGGGGTTGGAGGAAGCCCTTTGATGGTCAGATGGATTGAAAAGCTGGCTAGCTGGATGCGCCAGAGGAGTAGTGGTGGGGAACTCTTGAACCCTAGAGGTTGGTAGTGGAGTACCATGAAACTCGGTCCTGGGTCCGATCCTGTTTAATGCATACATATCGGACATCAGGGAGGTGTAGGGTGTGAAATGAGTCTCTTCACGGATGACTCCAAGATGGGAGCAGTAGTTGGGAAAAGAGGAGGTTGGCCTGCAAGGACCTGAACACCCTGGAAGCTGGGTTCACACATGGAAGTGAATTTCAATATCACCAAGTGCAGGTGTTACATCTTGGGTGGGGAAACCCTAAGCAGAGTACACCGTGGGAGGGCGCTGGAGGCCTCAATAAGAAAAAGACCTAGGGGTCATGGTGGATGCATGTATGAATAATTCTGAGCAGTGCAGGAGAGCACCTAGCAAGGCAAACAGGATGTTGGGATGCATCGTGAGGGGATCACCTCTAGGAGCAAGGAAGTGATTCTGCGGCTGTACAATGGACTGGTTAGACCACTATGAGTACTGTGTACAGTACTGGAGACCACTTGAAGAGGGACATACAGCTCCTGGAGAGGGTACAGAGGAGGGCAATTAAGATGATAACGAGGACTAGGGGATTTGGCGTATGAGGACAGACTTGAGGAGCTCTGCCTGTTTTCACTGGAGGAGAGGAGAGACAGGGGACATGATTGAAGTCTTCAAGTACCTCAAGGGAATAAATAGAGTAAACATGGAGGGATCTTTAGACTAAAGCAGGGAGGTATCACCAGAGGGCATGGTTTGAAGGGTAGAAGGGTGGGGGAAGAGGAGGATGTTTTCACTGAGAGAGTGGTGGACCCTTGGAATGCAGTGCCTGGCCGAGCTGGTTCAGAGATCCACAGTGGAGGGCTTCAAGAGGAGGGATGAGACACAGAAAGTGGATGTATCAGATGATGGCTGTCCAAGGGGGATGGGACATGGACTAGGAACACAGGGGGCTGGAACCCAGCTAGACTTGACAGACCGTAAGGCCTAATCTGCTGGCAAATAGTATGTTAGCTGGCGCAATCCTAGTGTGAGTCTAGGCAGCATGAACAGTTAGCGGAGACTTGCCCTTTAAGGAGGGATTTTAGTAGTTGCCAAGAGGAGGGAGTGTGCAGAATGTCCACAGGCAGGTAGTTCCATAGTTTTGGTAGTCTGGCTGTAAAAGCAGGTCACCATGTACGGGACTTGAGGAGCCAGGAGTCAAAATTCCTGAGTGAGTATGTAGGTGGTGTTTGAGCAGTTAGGGTAGAGGCGAGGTAGGAGGGCAATAACTGGACCCAGCATTTGGCTGTGAGTCTATTACAGTGGGACTGGTGCCTGTCAAAGAGCGAGGGGAGGTTAAGGGATCGGTAGAGGTTGCAGTGGTGGGTGGAGGGTGAATAGTCCAGCATTAAAAACGACAGAAGGAATTGAAAAGAGGTCCAGTCTAGCCAGGGTGGACTTCGGGGCGGCACTGTAAACTATGTCCCTGTAGTCAAAAATAGGGAGGATCATTTTCTGCCATATTTCCCCTGTGGGCTGGCAGAGGAATGCAGCTACGGTTCTGGTATAATGCGTCCAGCCTGGGGTGCAGTTTTTTGTGGGTTGCATCGATATGTGTAGAAAAGTGGAGGTACTGGTCCAGCCAGACCCCTAAATATCTGAAGGAGGTACAAACTTCTAATGGGGTCCCATCTAGGGTTTTGAAAGTGGGGGAGGCAGGGAGTAGGGAAAGTCTCTGCCTCTTGCTGAAGGTTGAGGAGACCATTTTCTTGGCATTGAGAATAAGTTGATTTGCACAAAACCAGAGCTGAACATCGCTGAAATCTTGCTGGAGTCTGGGTGCTAATTCCAGGAGGGAGGGGCCTGAGGTATACAGTACTGTATCGTCTGCATACACGTGAATGGATATGTGCAGGCAGGCTGATGGCAGGTCATTTAGGAAAGTGGAGAACAAGACTGGGCCAAGGACAGAGCCTTGGGGGACACCAATGGTGACAGGGAGGGAGTTGGAAGTGGATGCACCAATTCTGACTGATTGGGACCTGTCTGCCAGGTATGATTTGAACCAGCTGATGGCCGCACTGGAGAGTCCTGCGCTGGAGAGCTTTGACAGGAGAAGGGCATGAGAGACGGTGTTGAAAGCCTTAGCTAGGTCAATGAAAATGGCAAATGTGATGTGAGCTTTGTCCATGCCTGTCAGGATGGAGTCTGTGAGTCTGACAAGGGAAGTGACAGTGGAGTGGGATTGCCTAAAGCCCGACTGGTTAGGAGTAAAGAAGGAGGAGGAGTCGAGGAAGAAGGTAAGTTGCGAGAGGACTAGATGTTTCTGGATTTTTGCTAAAATGGGAAGGAGGGAGATGGGGCAGAAGTTACCAGGGGAGGATGGGTCACCACCTTTAGGAAGGGGGATGACTGGGGCATGCTTCCAATCTGAGGGGATAGAGGCTGTAGTGAAGTAGAGGTTGAAGAGGAATGCTAGTGGCATGGCGATTGCTGGGGCAGAAAGGTAGAGCATTTTGGCACCCAAACCCGATGGGTATTTGCCCTTAGAGGGATTGAGGGCAAGCAGGGCTTTGAGTACTTCGGATGGAGTACCGGGGAGAAGAAGAAAGCTGGGTAGGGGGTTTGGGTGGGTAGGGATGCGGATGTAGGGTGGTGAGTAGCAGGCGGTGGGTTAGAGTAAAGAGGGGACACACTGCTAGTGAACACAGTGTTGAAACAGTGGCCACCGCATGTGATTCTGATATAGTGGAGATACCTACAACTAGGGCTGGGTGGGAGGGGAGAAAAGTGATTAGATCGACCTCCAAAACTTAGCTGGGTGATTTAGACTGTTTGTAGTTCAAACGCAAAAGCACAGAATAGGAAATCATTAATTGAATTGACTTATCTTCTAAGTCTTAACCCAATATCTTAGAAATCTATGCACATAGCCAGTGCTTCTCTTAAGTAAAGAGTTTACCTTTTATTTTCTGTAGCATACAGCCATCCCTTTCTTGTCTCTGCACTGGGAAGAGGAAACTGGGAAGAGGAAACAAGGACAACATTCTCTTTGCTGCCAGTTAAAAAGACCTGTGCCCAGCGTTCTCAAGATAAAATGGGCTTTGCCTTGGCCCACTACATTCCATGTCTCACGTCCTGGTTATCTTTTTCTTTTTAAATTAAACATACTTCATTGAAATTTTTAATAAATGAGAAAGACCAATAAGAATAACAAGGTAGAAAAATGTAACCATGACGAAATTTGAAAAAGTAGGCAAACAGTCAGGCAACATATGAAAAGAACAAACCAGGAACCATATACAGTACAGACAGGAAAAAAAGAAAAAGAAAAAAAAAGACCTGCCCCCCCCCACCCTAGAACTGCACCCCTTAGAAGTTCAAATAAACTAAAAAGAGAACACATATATGGACTCATGATCATTTAAAAGGGATATTTGATATAATGCATAAAATAACCCTACTAGAACAGAGTTTACTGTACGTCCTGGTTTTCTGAGAGCTCTCTGGACCTTATCTGCTTTTTAGAATTCCAGGTGGCTCAGCATTCTAAACCAGATATGACTATTCAGCTGAAAACCCTTGTAGTAGTTCAACTGCTCTATTTAGTGGGCTCTAGCTGTTGATACAGCAGGCACTATTATGTTTCCCCTTGCTCTTACAGTCACAATGTCTCAATCTTAACTACCTATCTGCACTTTAAATGGTCTTATTTAGGACTGAAGTAACTCTTCAGCTGAGAAACACTGGACAAGAACAACAGGCTTACGACAATGTCAAATCCTTGACTGCCTACCCCCCTTTTCCCCACCCCTCCTCCTCTTATCTCCCACCCTTGCCCCACTTATGTCACCCCTCGGATGGTTTTTATTTGTATTTGTGTCATGCTATATATACACCTGTACTGTTAGTTGTGCATTGATATTTGCCACTGACCGTTTGCTACTGTGCTAGTCTATACAAATGTATTGTCTTTGCTACTAAGTTAACCTCCTGACCTGTATTGTATCTTACCTCTGTTTTGCTTGCACCCATTGCTGACGTGGAACTTTTGTAAAAGAACCCTTGGTTCAAAGGTATTTATAATCCTAGTAATAAATAAATAAAAATAAAAAAATAAGGTATACACTCAGGCCCAGATATTCAAACTGCGCCAGGCTGTGGCGCAAGCTTGGGCGCAGCACAACTTGGCTGTGAAGCGGTGTGGACTGGGTGATATTTAGCGGAGGTGCGCCATGGCACAGCATCATTGAATATCGCACCCTGGCCACCTGCAGTGTGCATGGCGCAGTGGCACTGCGCCAGCGCAAGTGGCCAGAGTGGAGCATGGGGATGTGCTAGCGCAAGTTCCATTGTGCTATGCACCGTAACCCCAATATTCAAATGTTGACATGCAAATGGAGCCATAATGTATGCAAGGTGCACATGGGGCCATTTGCATGTCATTATGGCCCCATTTGCATGCAGGTGCGCCGATCCCCGACGACTTGTGCCTGGCGCCCTGCCAGGCGCAGCGGCAATCAAGGGACCAATGCCTCCTGCAGCGGCAATTAATATCCATAGCCCTGATGTGGAGTATTTGTTAAAGAGAAAATATGTCCAGTATCCCTGGTGGTCAGTGGACTGCTGTCTGCCTGATAGTGGGCATTTGTAATAAAAAAAAATAAATACAATATCCCGGTGGTCTAGCGGTACCCCCCCTCCCCACCCGCCCATTGGGCCCCACCACCTCACTTCCCCGGTCAGCGGTGGGCGGCAGCACTCACTCGCCTGCCGCCCGCCGACCCCTGACACCGTCAACAGGGCTGTATGCCCATTGGTCCTGGCGTGAGCCAATGGGCGTTAAGCGTGCCATACTACACATTCCAGATATGTGCGTTCACATATCTGGAATGTGTCAATCTGATATGGGCTGCTGCGCCCATTAACTCACGCTGTGGTTGGCCTCAGGCGCCACAGCCGGCGGTAGCGTGGCTGGCAGGCGGGTGCAGGCTGCAGCGCCGCGAGCCGAGGGTGGTGAGAGACTGCGGCAAGTGCAGACCACCAGGGATATTGGAACATTTTTTTGCAAATACCGTGACGTCGAGCAGACAGCGTCACTGAACCACCAGAGAATGAACATATTTCTTCTCTTTTAACAAATGCCCGCGATGGGGCAGACAGCAGTCCACTGGACCACCAGATATTGGACGAAATTCTTCTTTTTTTTTTTTTACAAATGCCTGCAATCGGGCATGGGGGGGGGCTCCACCAGGTGCAGCTGGAGCTTGGGTGGCTACCCACAGGTGGCAGCTGCTGTGTTGCGCCCTGCAATGTGGCAGCTCACCTGTGGGTGGTCATCCCTTGTTCCTTTTTTTTTTTTTGATCAACTTTGTGCTGGCGCAGGTAGGGGTTGTGCATGCATGGCTCTGTACATCCCGGGCTGAATATCGGGCTGTGCAGGGTATGCATGGGCACCCCCCCCATCTGCGCCTGCATACATTACTGATGCACTCTGGCGCATCGAGATTTGTGCCGCGCACTTTTCCCTTTTGGATATCGTGCCGGGGCGCATCAGTGGGTTGTGCATGGCGCAACCCTTTTGAATATCTGGGCCTCATTGTATAAACTGGACATGTTTCGTGTCCTGCATCTTGCAGTATGCACTGTGTGACGGCACAGTCTGTGGCCGGCCATGTTGGTGAGAGGAAGGCTGTGCCGGTTGCAGGCTCTCTCGAGGTTGGGACGGGGGCGAGGTGGTGGGACAACACCTGCCAGAGTGGGGGTTGGGGTCTACTAGACCACCAGACACAAGATACGGGCAAGTTCTGGTTAAGGAGGGGGAAGGGAACGCTAAACCACCAGGGAATACTGATAACTAGTACAGGAGGGGATCGAGGCTAGGGTGGGACCACTGAACCACTAGAAATTTCTAACAGTATACTGGAGAGGGGATCAGGGCTAGGGAGGGATGGCTGGACCACCAGGGAACCCAGCCCTCCTGTGCACAGCTAAGGGCTGGATTTCAGAAATGTTAAACTGAGCTGTGAACTTTGGAGTTTAGAGCTTCTGAAATCTCTCAATTTCACATTGCGATGCATATGCATGATGGAAGTTAACCCTCATTTGCATGGGCACAGTGCGTAATTCTTTGTAGAGGGCTGTCGGGGTTGAGTCATGCAAAGTTGCCCTTTGAATATAGGCAACGCCCCGGCAGCTGATGCTGTTCCCAGTTAGCACGGCGCAAACCAGGTTTGGGCTGCACTAACCTTTTAAAAATCATAGAATCCTAGAACTTGACAACAGAAAAAGACCCTATGGTCCATCCAGACTGTCCTTAATCCCCCCCCAGACTACCGCCTCCTTCCCTCGGAACCCACCCCTCCCCCCGTAGCTCTTTATGCCTGTCCCAAGCCCTCTTGAATCCCAGCACTGTCTCCACCCCACAACCATCTCGGAAGTGTGTTCCAGCATCCACCACCCTCTCCATAAAGAATCACCCCCTTGCATTCCCCTGTAGAGCCCCCCTTGTAGTCTCAGGCTATTCCTCTAGTAGCGGTGTCCTTCTTCATTTTGAATTATCCCCTAGGCCCCGTTTGTTTAACCTCTTGATGGTCTCTATCATGTCCCCTCTCTCCCTTCTAGTCTCCAGGGCGCATAACCCCAGCTCGCAGCATCTCTGCTCATTTGGTTTGCCCTTCATCCCTTGCACCATCTTGGTTGTTCTTCGCTGAACCCTTTCAATGAGGTCTGTGTCCTTTCACAAATGAGGCCTCCAGAACTGGACTCCGTACTGCAAGTGTGGTCTCACCATAGCCTGGTACAGGGACACTAAGACTTCTCTCCTCCGGCTGGTGATTCCCCTGCCAATACTAGCCAGCATCCCATATGCCTTCCCTACCACTTTAGTACACTGTTTCCTCACCTTAAGGTCACTAGAGACTATTATACCCAGATCTTTCTCCTGCTCTGTTGCCCTGACTCCCTTCCCTCCCATTTTGTACTCTGTCCTCGGGTTACCATGTCCCAGGTGCATAACCGCACACTTCCTGATGTGAAATTTTAGTTGCCAGGTCTCTGCCTACCCTTCTAGTGCCCTTAGGTCCTGTCGCATGTCCTCCACACCAGCCTCAGTGTCCACCCTATTGCATAATTTCATGTCCTCTGCAAAGAGTGCCACCCGTCCTTTCAGTCCATATATATAGATAGATAGATAGATAGATTAGATAGATAGATAGATAGATAGATAGATAGATACTGAAGAGGAGCAGCCCCAACACTGACCCCTGGGGTACTTTGCTCATCACTTTGGGGCCCAGTATTCCTTGACTCTGTTATCATAATCTTACTTAGCCTATTCATTTAACTGCAAAATCTTGTAGTCCAAAAACTGACCATGTTAAAGCACCAGTACTAGTTAGCCAGCAAAAAAATCATCCTTTTTTTAGTAGCATGTATTCCTGATAATCTTTGATTCTTCATTTGAGTATTTTATATTCAACCAACCACATTTAAGACCGTGTTTATTTACAACTGCGATTTGTGTGGTTCTACAATAAAGATGGCAGCCGAAAGCAACTTTTAAAAATCTTCTCCCCAGAGATCACACACTAACTGCTCCCACTGTATTTATAATGCAGATGTGTTGCCAGCACATGTTTCTGATGAACAACAGCAAAACGACACCCTGATCTGCTTACATGTATGATGGTGGATCTGGCAAAGGACCAATAACTTATAAAAACTTCAAAAATGCTCTGTCTTGCCTCAGGAATGAAATAAAGCCAAAAGAAAATCGGATATATTGATGTTTTCTTTTGTTCCAACTGTCAACCAAATTATGTACATTTTTGTTAACTAGTACTGCTGCTTTAAATATTACTTTATCACTAGAAATGAGTTACAACCTCCCCCCCCAAATAGTTGATGAAATCCGGAAAGGAGGGGGAAGAGCATTAAGAGAGGGAAAGAGGGGAGTGGAGGAGAGGAGGAAGAGGGGGAAGTGATGGGTATTAAAATTAATGCAAAAGATAGGGGCATGGGGGGGATGAAGTGGATGGTCATCTCACTGAATGCACGTAGTATTGGGAATAAAGTGGCAGAGATGCAAGCCCTCCTGCTGGAAGGTGAAGTGGATATAGCAACTATTACAGAGACTGGGGCCACTGCATATCATGACTGGGATCTATCAATCCCAGGATATAAGCTGTTTAGAAAAGATAGAACACTTGGGTGGGGGGGCGTGGCTGCTTATATCAGGAGAGAATAATGTGCACAAGGGAGGAGGGTAGGAAGGGCGGGAACGTATGAACACACAAACATACAAAGAAGCCAGCAGAAGAAGGCTATTTGGTCTATCAAATCTGCTCATATTTCAGGGTCCACAGCTTGAGCTAATGTCCCTGCCCTCCCTCCTCACTCCTCCCATCTTCCCTCCCCATGATCCTTACTTCCCCCCTGTGCATATCCCAGCCTCTCTTAAAGCTGCCCAATGTCTTCAATGAGATGACCTCTGCCGGCAGTGCATTCCAAGTGTCTACCACCCTCTCTGTGAAGAAGTGCTTCCTGACCTCCTTCCTAAACCGCTCACCCTTAAGACTGTGTCCCTCGTGTTATGGTTACCACTCAGCTTAAAGAGACTCTCCTTATCAACCACATTTATTCCTTTCAAATACTTAAAAGTTCCCAATCATGCCCCCTCACTCTCTCTCCTGTGTTCCAGGGAGTACATGTTCAGTGCCCTCAACCTCTTCTCATATGCCTTACCCTGCTGACCCACTATCATCTTTGTAGCCATCCTCTGAACCACTTTCAGCAGGTTAATGTCCTTTTTGAGACGTGGGCACCAGTACTGAACTCCATTCTCCAGATGCAGCCTTACCAGTGACCTGTACAAGGGCAGTATAGCCTCCTCTCCTACTACTGATCCCCCTAGATATGCATCTCAGCATCTTGTTTGTTTTTGCTGTTGCTTTTTTGCACTGTGAGGAGTGCTTCAGGTCACTAGTGATCGTCACTCCCAGGTCCTTCTCCTCCTCTGATGCAGATACTCTGACACCACCCAGGTAGTACTCTGTCCTGGGATTCTTGGCTCCTATATGCATAACTGAGCATTTTTTGGCATTGAAGCAAAGCTGCGAGATCCTGGACCACCTCCCCAGCTTTTCCAGATCTTCCTGTAGGTCCTGTATCCCTTCAGCTGTGTCCACTCTCCCGAAGAGCTTGGTGTCATCCATGAATAGGCACATTTTGTCCTTAATGCCATCCCCAGTGTCATTGATGAAGACATTGAACAACACCAGCCCCAGTACAGAGCCCTGTGGGACCCCATTGGTTACCGCTCTGGTACCAGATAACTGTCCCCCCACAACCACACTCTGGGTTCTGTCCCTCAGCTAGTTTTCCACCCATCTAGCCAACTTTTCCCCAACCCCAAGATCCACCAACTTCCTGATCAACTGTTTGTGGGGCACAGAGTCAAAGGCCTTGCTGAAATCAAGATAGAGGATGTCTATCACTTGGTCCCTGTCTACTGTCTTAGTGACACAGTCAAAGAAGTCAGTCAGATTTGTTTGACATGATCTCACCCCCATGACCCTTGGCTGCCTCGCATCCTGGAGACCATGCTCCTCTAGGTATTCCACCAACCTTTCCTTTAGTATGGTCTCCATGAGCTTGCCCACTATGGAGGTCAGAATGACTGGTCTGTAATTCCCTGGGTCATCCTTAGGGCTGTTTTTGTGGAGGGGCACTACATGTGCCGTTATCCAGTCCTGCGATACCATGCCTGACTCTAGTGAAGTATTAAATAGGTCTGCCAGTGGCCCTGCCAGCTCCTTAGCCAGTTTCTTTAGTACCCTTGAATGTACTTTGTCTGGGCCTGGTGATTTGTCCACCTTCAATGCCAGTAGACCCTCTCTCACTCTGTTCTTTATCACAATATCTGTGTTCCCCCTCCCTCCCTCCTTCCCTGTTCCTCTTCTCCCTCCTGAAGGCACTGGTCCGACCTTCTTCCTGGTGAAGACGGAACAGAAGTATTCATTTAGTATCTCTGCTTTTCCCATTATCCTCCACCCCGTTCTTAGGCCTAACAATCCCTTCCTTCTTGTCCCTTTTCTCACTTATGTAACGAAAGAAAGCCTTCTCCCCATCTTAATTCCTTCAGCTATCTGCAGTTCCTTCTGTGCTTTTGCACGCTGGACTTCCTTACTTGCCTCACTAGCCAACCTTAGGTCATTTTCCCTATCCCATCTCTCTTTTGGTTTTCCTGAATTTTCTGTAGGCAAACTTGTTTTCCTTTACTGTCTGGGCATCCCCAGAACTGAACCAACTGGGTGCTTTGACCCTTGTGTTCTTACCTCTGAGCCTAATGCACTCATCTGTGGCAACCAGTGTTCCTTCCGTAATGATGAACCACCTTTGGTTCACCCCCATATCTGCTTTGATGCTCAACAGATGCCTCCTTAGCACTTTGCCCATTTTCCTGAAGTCCAAGATTTTGGTCTTAGTCGGGATGCTTTTCCTGCCCATATCCAACTGGAACCACACTGTGCAATGGTCACTTCCACCCAGTGGCTCCCTGACCATTATTTTCTGTGCATGCTCCCCACTTGTGAGCGCCAGATGAAGAATTACCTCAGCAGTTGTTGGTTCAGTGACTCCCTGAGTCAGGAATTCACTCTGCAGTCCTTCCAGGATCACCTGACTCCTAGTACATGTTGTGGAGGGTATGCTCCAGTCCACCTTGGGCAGGTTGAAGTCCCCCACAATTACCACCTCTCCTTTCCCTGCAGCTTCCAATATTTGTGAGCTCAGTTCCCTGTCTCTCTCCTCATCCTGATTGGGTGATCTGTAAACCACTCCCTAACCTCACCTTTCTCCCTCTATTGGACCTTAACTGAACCCATAATGCCTCCACCTCCCCTTCCTCCGACTCCTCCCTTGTACAAGTTATTCCCTCCCTGATATAAACTGCCACATTGAGGCACTGTGGTTGCAACTCCAGAGCAATAGGGGAAGAAAATCAGGTTGGGGATCATATATAGACCACCTAATCAGGGTGAAAGGATGGATGAAGAACTCTACACAATTGAGGAATGCAGCAGGAAGAGGGAAAGTGGTTGTGACAGGGGACTTCATCATGCCCAACATAGATTGGGGCACTCCTGCCACATCATGTGCAAGAAGCCAGCTAATACTAAATGTAATTCAGGCTGGCTTCCTGACACAGCTAGTGATGGGTCCCACCAGAGGGGAGGCACTCCTGGACCTGGTGCTCACTAACAGGGAACACATCAGTGGGGTTGAAGTAATGGAGCCCATGGGTGGAAGCAACCACAGCACAGTGTGGCTTAGTATAGACATGGGCAGAGAGGAAATCCCATCAAAGACTAGGACTCAGGATTTCAGAAAGGATAACTTTAACAAAATGAAGGAAATGATTAGGGAGGACCTGGGGAGCATAGAGAAGGGAATGGGGGTTGAGAGACTATGGGAAGTCATCAAGAAGGCCGTTCATAAGGCAACGAGCAGTTGCATGAGAACGAGGGGCTAGAAAACCAGGCTGGTTCAATAGGGAGGTTAAAGGATTAATAAAGCAAAAGAGGGCAGCATACAAGAAAAACAAGAGAACAGTTAGGGAGAGGACATAGTGGAATTCCAGAGGCTGGCAAAGCTAGCAAGTAAGGTGGTACAGAATGCCAAAGCATAGAAAGAGCTAGGTGGCTCAAGAAATAAAGAAGGGTAAAAAAGCCTTTTTCAACTACATACTAGAAAAGAGGGGCCAAAAGGATGGCGTAGTCAGACATAAACATGAGGATGATTGGGTCACAGAGGACAGGTTCAAGGTGGAAGTATTAAACCAGTACTTCTGCTCTGTTTTCACAAGGGAAAAAGAGGGTCCAATGCCTGAAGTAGGAAAAATAGAGGAGGGAGCTGCGGGTGACCAGTTTGGGACCATAGGGATCGAGAAGGTGAGGGGAGGAACTGATGGCACTGAAGGTGAATAAGTCTTCGGAGCCGGATGACATACATTCCAGAGTGCTCAGGGCACTGGCTGATGAATTGGCAGACCCGCTAGCAGCCCTGTTCAACAGCTCCCTGGACTTGGGGGGTGCCAGAGAACTGCGCATGTGGTGCCACTCCACAAAAGCGGACCAAGGGAGGATCCGGGCAACTATTGGCCAGTCAGAGTGACCTTGATAGTGGGTAAGCTAATGGAGTCAATAATAAAGGAAGGGTTGGTGAGGTATATGGCAGTCAGTGGCCTACAGGACAACAGACAGCACAGGTTTGTGGTGAGCAGATCATGACAAACAAAATTAGTGGAATTCTTTGACTGGGTCACAAAGGCAGTAGACGTCATATATCTAGACTTTAGCAAAGCCTTCGATTCGGTGCCTCACAGGAGGCTAATTGCAAAACTGGGGCAACTAGGGGTGGGGGAGAGAGAGTAGCAAGATAGGTTGAAAATTGGTTGGGAGGGAGAATGCAGATGGTGGTAGTAGGAGGGAAATCCTCGGGAGCAGAGGTCGTCACCAGCGGGGTTCCACAGGGGTCAGTATTGGGTCCTGTACTATTTATTGTCTTCATAAGAGACAAAGGGGAAGGTATCCAGGGCAAAATGTGCTTGTTCTCGAATGACACCAAACTCTGTGGAAGGGTGGATACACAGGAAGGGATGCAAGAGCTGAGGCAAGACTTAGCCAGACTGGAGAGATGGTCAGGGACCTGGCAGCTGGGGTTCCACACCAAAACGTGCAGAGTGATGCACATTGGGGCAAAAAAAAACACAGGCAGAATGCTAATTGGGAAAAGTGCATATAGCTGGGACGGAGGAAGAAAAGGAGCTGCGGGTTATGATAACAAGCGACCTGAAGCAAGCATCTCAAAGCTAAAAGGCAGTGGCAAAAGCAAACAGGATGCTGGGATATACAGCAAGGGGGATTAGCAGCAGAAACAGCGAGGTAGTCATGCCTTTGTAAGGTCACTGGTGAGGCTGCACTTGGAGTATGGAGTGAGATTTTGGAACCCACACCTAGAAAAGGACATCAAGCTGCTGGAGGGGATGCAGAAGAGGGCAACTAGGATGATCAGGGGACACAGCAGGATAGGGTGTACAAGAAAAGATTGGAAGCACTGGGAATGTACTCCCTGGAGGAAAGAAGGCTGAGAGGGGACATGATTGAGACCTTCAAATACTTGAAGGGTGTAAATAAAGGTGAGTGTAAAGGTCTCATCAACAAAAGTGAGAACACTACTACAAGGTGGTGTAGTCTCAAGCTGGTGGGGGGGAGATACAGGAGAGACACGAGGAAACACTTCTACCATGGAAAGGGTGGTGATGGCCTGGAATGAGCTTCCGGAGGAGGTGGTTGAGGCTAGGACAGTCGGAGCTTTTAAAAAGGCATGGGACAGGCACAGAGGGAAACAAGGGGACAGAGGCAGTGACAGGGGAATGGGGGAGGGCAGTGGGGGATGGGGGGAGTGAGGCACTGGTGAAAAGCCGGGTCTCATCAACAACACGAGCAGACTAGATAGGCCAAGCGATCTTCTACTGGCAACTTTCTTATGTTCTTATACTTAATAATTCCTACCTGCTGCTATTATGTCATACTGTGCAACTCTGTCTGTCTCACCATATAAACGTATTTGTTCTTGTTGTACCCTATGAAACTGCACAATGAATGGGTAAGCAGTGGGTTCAAAGTACAATCATACATGAACAAATGATTTTCTTAGCAAAACGTAAAGTTTGTCATAACTTCATCCTAATTTCTAAAGAGACAGAGAAAGGAAACAACTACTTTCTGTATACAGAAATTCACACTAATTCAAATTCTTACCCCCCCACTTACCTCCGCCTCCCCTCTCCCCACACTGTGCCAGCACTCCGATCAACTGAGGCACTTACTATGATTTCCTCACTCCCTCCGTTTTCTCCCCCTCTCATGTCTCCCCTCCTTTCTCCTTTACATGTTCCCTTCCTCTTACTTTTACCTGCCCACTGTCAAATCCTTTCTACAAAGCCTGTCACTTTGTGGTACCCAACCCCTCCCACTTCCATCCACCCCCACCCCCAGATTTAGCTCCGCCCCTTAACTGCTCTGTTCTAAAAAAAAAAAAAAAAGACAACTTTTTGGCACCTTGTGCACTCCCCCATCACTCCCTTCCTGCTGCCCTCTCCCCTCCCTCTTGTACTTTATCGTGTATTTTTGCCATACACCCTTGACTGTACTATGTTTCAACGTTCATTCTAGAAATCAAATTTGGTGCGTCAATTGACCCACTGACAACTGAAAAGGTGGGTCATTTTATGAAAAATGTGGGCCATGTGCCAATTTAGTACATATTTTTAAAACAAGACTTACTAACTCCGGAATGAGATCTATAGTGAAAATTTGATGTTGGCATGCCATAAATAGGAGGAAAAGCAAGTGTGAACTGTAATTTAAGTACAATAAGTGAAAGTCCTGTTGAAAATTGGGGATTTAGCCTTGCAGAATTGTCTCATGTATGAGATTTACTGTTTCACTGACTTAAACGGCTTAATAAAATAAAAAAAAACAACTCTGTAAACTCCTGTGTCTGAGACTTTCTTTTTTTACACTACACCATCCGTGTGAGAGACAAAACAAGTCAGTGCCGTAGCAGGGTTATGTGATGTCCTAGGGTGTGTTACTGGTCTGGGCCCTTAGTTAGTTCAGGGAATTGTATACACAGTGACTTTCTTTCGCTTGCTTGCTTTAAATTTCTTTCTTCCTTCACACCCATTCTGATATTTCTTTTTTTCTTTTCATTAAATTACTTTCTTTGTCAATCTGCTGTGGCTTTACCTGCCTATACTGCCAACTATGCAGAGCCCCCACACAGACTCTGCCTTCACACACCCCCCACCCCCGCTTTATTTCCTTACCGTGTAGATATTTCTTTTATATTTATGTTCAGTTCACTTGTTCACTCTGTTGTGGCTTTCCCCGCCTAGCTTCAAACTACTGTATGTGAACAAGAGAGAGACAGCTCACTCACACATCCCCTGCCCTCACTCCTGAGTCCTCTGCATTAAGCTTTATTCTTTATTTTCCCTGTTGATTTTTTTCTTCTTTTCCCTTTAATTAATTTTATTTATCAATCTGCTGTGCCATTCCCTGCCTGCTGCCAGCTAGCTAGGTTATTACAAGAGATACCCCCCCACACACACGCAGAGACACACACACACACACAGATTCCGCCAATACACTCCTCTGCTTTACTTCTTTTTCTTGGCAGTTATTTTTTTTTTTTTTTTTATTCACTTGACTTACTGTTCAGTCTGCTGTGGCTTTCTCTGCCTGGCTTCCAACCCAACTGGTGATCAAGAGACTGGCTCCCTTACACACACAGCCCCCTCACATTCTCCTGATTTATTCTTTTCCCTGTGCTGATATTTTTTACTAATTTTCTTTTCAGTTCATTTTGCCTTCTTCAGTCTGCTGTGACTTTCCCTGCCTGGCTGCCAAATAATGTGAACAAGACACAGCCCCCTCCTCACACACAGCCCCTCACTCTTTCCTTCCAGTTGAGTCGCTTTATCAATCTGCTGTTGTGGCTTTGTCTGCCTGGCTGCCAACCCAACTTTGTGAACAAGAGACTGAGACACCTCCCCTTACACACACACAGCCACCTCACTGACTCCTACTCTACTTTATTCTTTAATTTCCCTGTGGGTAATTTTTTATTATAATTTTCTTTTTAAGTCACTTGACTTGTCTTATTCAGTCTGCTGTTGCTTTGCCTGTCTGCTGAAGCTGTCAACTACTGAATACAAAAGCACCCCCCCGCCACACACACACAGCTCTGTTCCTTTTATTCTTTCTTTCTACTAATATTCACTTCCACCAATTCAATATTTTCTGTGTCTGTCCCTGCTCCCTGTGCTCCTTGGTTAGATTATTGAGCTGCAGACACTACTGATCTACTTAATTATTTTAATATTTTCAAACTGATCATATTTCCCCCAAGTATTTTTTTTTTATTGGAACACACTTCTGAGTCCTCCATCCTCTACTTTTTAATAGGAGCCTAGAGATCATTGAGGGCAGAGGCCCCAGAACTCAGCCCTTGCACTCAGTATGTGCTGATGCCCTTAATGTATTCAGAGATGTAATATTTCACGTAGAAGAGCAAAATTATTAATGTCTCCGATGTGTGGCTCTTACAGCTTTCAATAATAAAACTGAAATTGCCTAAAATGATTTGGTTTTTGAACAGAAGAATCACAACCTGATCTGATGCACTGCCGCTAGTTCTGTGCTGCCTGCTGACATGGTGGGTCTCCAGAATGAACTGTGCAATCTACAGTGAAGAGCATGGTCTTGGTAGCTGATCGGTACCTTGTGATGCTTCTCTGTGCACATCACATGGTACAAAACAGAAGCACCTGCCCATTGCAATCCATTTCAGTCTATCTGTGGCTAATATTGTCAGAAACCCCTGTCTGCAATGTGTCCATCAAGTTTAACTGACGTGCTCTCCCACGTATGTTCTATGCTGCTGGTGCCAAACATACTGTGCAGTGCTGTTCTGAGTGACACGCCCACAAGGGGCATTCTACAATGGAAGTCAGTCCTGCCTGAGTCCTGCCTCTCAAACACGCTCCAGGGACAAACTCTTCTGTTCTGCAGCCAGCACTGATTTTACATTTATTGCTGTGTGACACGCCCCCTAGGGACCTTCTTCAGTCAGCACTGAGTCCTGCCTCCCAAAAATGCCCCTGGGGACAAACTTGTCTTTTCCATTACATTTTTGTGCTGTAGCCTGTGTGACATGCCCCCAAAGGGCATTCTTCAGTCAGCAGTCAATGCTGCCTCACAGAAACGCCCCTGGGGATGAACGTGTCTGCTGTACTGCTGCTCTATGTGCTACTGAAGTGTGTGAACTGTCCACATGAGCCCATGCTTCTTAAAACAGTAGGCACGTCTTAAAGACCCATGCAGTATTTTCAAGATGGGTCAGGCTGGCCGTTGGGTGTACCATTGGCACGATCCCGCAGCCTGAAATTAACATTGATGTTTGTTTATATGCCACCTGTATATGCTCTGTTTTATCCTGTACATAATTCCCCACAGTACTGTTCTATACTGTGTATTCTTGTACTTTCCTGCTTTGCTCTATCATTGACGTGGAGCCTTTGTAAATTAACTTGTAGCTCAAAGGCTGTAATCCAAGACTGTAATAAATAAATAAAAAAACACTCGGCCAGTTGTAAGTAACAATTACCTTCATATTACACAACAAAGTAACCCTTTTCAGAGTATAAAACAGTGTCCCTAATGCATTGCAGTTGTCTAATTTAAATAGCACATTTAAAGTTCCCCCTCAGCCAAACAAATGTATTTAAAAAACATTATGTATTGCCTTCTCTATTGTGTGGCTAGAAAAAAAGACATCTTCAAGTTTCAGTCATTATGTTGTATAAATACTTTTGTTATAATAGCCAGTAGTTTTAATTGTAAAATACCTTGTTTGTTTTATTTTGTCTGCCTTGTTGGCGTACCGAAAGAGATCTTGTCTCTTCGGTGCTCCCTCCTATAAAGATGAATGGTGGTGCTCATTCTCCAAAAACTCTTTCAATAGTCTAAAATTTGTGGTGTTTGTGACAGAGCACTTACCTAGCCTCAGCAGGGTGAATGATCCAGTGCCCTGTCTGCCAACTGACAGGGGAGTTCAGTGCTCATTCCTGAGGGTTTAAATACAGCCTCCTACTTCCTGAACACTGTGTCCTGCAGAGCATGATTACACCAACCGGGAGTTGCCACAGCAGGGTCTCGGTAGTGAGGGTAGCTCTCACTGAATGTAGCCAAAAGGAGGACGATATATATATATACAGGTATATATGTGTGTGTATATATATATATATATATATATATATATATGATAAAGTTATGAATAAAAGTTAAAACCCCACAGACATACATTAAACCAGACTCTCTCATATTGCAGTTGCAAGTTCCAGCAGCAATATTGGGTGTGGGCACTCCGGTCTGCTTTTCATTACATATCAAGTGAGAAATGCAAGGGAGGGCTGGCGGAGGGGAAGGGAATAAAAAAATTAAAACAGATATAGACAGACAGACAGTCATGATAGAGAGAGATTAGGGGATCGCCAGCTTACTGCTTCAACTGAAGCAGTTCAGGGTTTTGTTTCATACTCACACATTTAGGTTTCTTCATAAATGTTGCATATTATATTCATCATCAGTTTTTTTTGGATTACTATTGTCATTCTGTAGCGCCCCAAATAGAAAACTCTTATTATTTGTGAATTTGGGGTCTCTGCTCCAGAACTTTGCCATTGTAGCTGTTTGCCATTACCAGTTCACAACAACCTACCATCTTTGGCAACATTTTCTATTACTTAACCTTTGCCTTCATTGCTTTAGCCTGCTTCATTCAGTTTTCCTATTTAGTTTTATGCAATATTAGTGTCTTTATAAGGATTTCATATACATCAGTGTATTTTAATTGTGTATGTTTTAGTATATTACAGGCTTTTGGCAGCTTGCTACATAATGCACAGGACTAAGTCTTTTGCATTGCCCACTTATTTGTTTGTGGATGGTGATTGGCTGGTGAATTTTTATAACCGTGCCAAGCTATTAACATGTTCTACTATTATTGCTGTTGTGTTCCCATTATTTTTATCTCACATGATTTTGCATCAGGAGCACTAGGGTTTGTCCCTTAAAAAAAACAGTTTAATTGAAAGTCGGCCCAGTGGCACTGAGGATTGAGGCACTGGACACCCTACATTATGCTACGCTGGTGACCTGGGTTCGGGAATGACCTCTGGTCACCAGGTAGCCAGCTCTGGGGGGGTTGGAGTGGGATTGAGCCGCAGCTCTTCCCTCCAAGGGGTGGATGCCCGCTCCTCCGTAGTCCTGCTCCCACTAGGTGGAGGTCTAGTGGGATGCACAGAAGCAGGCGATGACATGAGGTAGGGAGGGGCAAAGGGGCCACTGGATCCTGGCGTGTGCCTCCATGCACCTACCCTTGCGTGCACGCCTGTGACGCCTGGGGGAGGAAGAAAAATGGGAAAAAAACCTCTCTCTCTCTCTCTCTCTATATATATATATATATATGTAGTTTAATAGTATATAGTTTTTTAACATAAAAGAAAAATTCATTCACGACTGGAGAGAATGCTAAATTACCAAAAACATCAAACTACAGTTTTTAAATTAAATCTCTTCATGTCTCCTGTTCTTCCCTTGATTGCTCCTGACCAAATCATCACTGTGATGTTTTTAATATTAATTATGGGGATTAATCACGACCATGGAGGGATACAAATAAGCTTTAAAAACATATGTGTGGTACCAAGCTTTTGGTAAATGATTTCTGCAGCTGGATTATTTGTTTTTTATACTATTTACGATGTTGGATGTTTGATGTGTTACTTTAAACTCTGTTAAGTGCCTTGGTATTTTGAAAGGCACCATAAAAATAAAGTTTATTATTATCATCATGTGCTCATGATTGTTATTTGGTGCTGGCAGATAGGTAATGGACATACAGGTTTAATTGATGTGTAATTAAAAGTTAACATATAAATGCTTTCCTGATTGCCCTAAGCTCCACCCTCTGAGAAACTCATCCCAAGTCGAAGCACCAGGGTTTCTGTATGCTTTTTAAGTTTTATGTGGCAATAAATTTGTTGCAGCTTTATCTGAAAACTGTAGAGTTTATGTTCTCATGTTTTGTGATTGCCAGTTTCCTTTTTGTTTTTTGTTTTCTGACTGAAGCCGGCAGCAAGACTGCAGCTTGGCTTTTCAATTCAATAAAATCATGCTGTTCTCATATTGAGAATGCGGGTAAACAGTTAGTCTCACTAAGCTGGGCACCCAGGATTTTTGGGTGCCCAGAAACAATATTTCCAGACATGTCAACTAACACCAGCATCTAGCTAAATGGGTCCTGTTTACCTAGGGTCAGATGTTTGTTTTTCAAAATACATAACTTTCATGTATTCTAAATGTTTGTATTTATAAAAATAAACAAGATGGTAGCTGTCAAGATTGGTAATTTTTTCTCACAAGTAAATAATGAAAAATTAGCCCTTATGATCAGTGTCTTTTAGCTGTTCATATCGGAGGGTTATCTAAAAAACACATTTTTTAATCCTTATAACTCTGGAGCCATTTAATATTTTTTTCAGGAATGCTTCAAAAGGGCCTACCTTGGAACAGGCTGCTTCTACCCTGAAAGCCCTTATGATCAGTGTTTTGTTGCTGTTCATATCAGAGGGTTATCTAAAAAACTAATTTTAAATCCTCATAACTCTGGAACCATTTAATATTTTTTTCAGGAATGCTTCAAAAAGGGCTACCACAGAACAGGCTGCTTCTACCCTGAAAGTTTTGTGAAACAATTCTATATCGTCTAGGCTGTACGTGAGAGCAGAAAAAAGAATGTTTGTTTTCATTTTTCGCTGTTCTGTGTCTCAGAAACTGCACAAGATGCCATCACAGAACTTTTCATGTCTTGAGACTCTGCCAGCCAGACTGCACATGCCAACCTTTGGGTTATTCTGCCTGCCACCACAGATATTCAGATGCAAAAACTGTGGCTTAACATGAAACACCTTACTCAATATACTGCTGCCACTGCTCTATATAGTTAGGTAGGGACAGGGTGAAGAGGGATGTAAGGTATATGTGGGCTGGGGGAGTGGATGCACTTATAGAGAAGTGTGTACTAGTGGTACAGTTAGTCTCTGTGGGCGATGGGCTTAGCTAACTCGGTTGGCAACAGGAAGTTGTCGGTCCTTTAGTAGCTCTCAAGGGCAAACCTGCAGAAATTGTTGTAGAGGACATCTAGCCCGTACAGTGTGGCTCTACTGCTGAGTGGTACATCCCATCTCCATAGTTCAGCAGAGGCAGTTGGGACAGTCTCTATAGCTGCAGTCTCATGAGAAAATTGGGCAGTTCCTGGCCCAGTAGAGAGCTGCTTGCTTGGAACCCACAGAAGCAGCGATACTGTGATCTGCATGTCCCTACATGATGCAGTACTGTCTCTGTGTAAAGTGCTCTTGGTTTCAGAAGACTGTGCATCTGGTATGTTACTTGTGGATGCAGTCATATACCCAGGTATTTGACGGGCAGGACCTACTTGAGCACAAGGTTATCAGTTGCATGGATAGAGAGGGAGGTATCCAGTTTTCAGGCTTGAGAGTTGATGCTCAAGATCATGGTCATGCCCTTTTTGACTTTGAGAATTTTCCCAGGTCTCCACTGCTGTAGAATAGGAAAAAGCACTGTTAAGTGGTGAAAAAGGTCACAAACTCGGTGAGGATCTCACATGTGGCATACAGCTTGAGCTAGTAAATTTGCCTGCATTGTTCCGCTTCATTCGGGCAGCTGGGGCAGACAGTCTGAAGTCTGAGAATAGGTTCTCTGTAACAGTACACTAGAATCTGTTCTTGAATTTGAAATCTTTCTGCAAATGTTTTGCTGTATTTTGAAGTTTCATCACATTACGTCTTAAATTCAGTGACCTAGGACCTCATTTACATGTACTTTGGAGATAAATATTTTTCATTTAGAAAAAACTATCTGTCAGCACTGAGTGTTCATAAAATAACAAAAACAAATATTCTAAGACTGGCCCCTAAATTTGTGATTTGAAATATCCCAAGCCAAGTGCATATTAACCTTGTGACGTGTACCAAAATAGCCTGCCTTACTAGACACCCCAGTTTGTGTTTATTGTCTAGACAGAACTTATAAACAAAGGAAAGGAGAAGAATGCTGTGTTGACCCTACATAGGAGTGCTTGCATTCCATTGGTTATACTAGTGCACTAGACTAAGAAAGCTGGAACAGTGTGCCTGAGCCAATTTGGCATATGCTTGTACTGTACTCCGTCACTCACTTCATCAATAGAGAACTAGCCACAAAGTTCTGGGGCCTGCGTGTGCAAGATAAGCTCCCAAACAGAATGTGCTGTGTTCACATCCTGTCACTGTCCATGGATCAGAAATGTTTTAAAATCTTGTACTAGTTAATTTAGATTAAAGGAAACTCTTAGCCCTACATAATGTGAGATCAGTCTTGCACTCTATAGTTTTTTTTATCATATTTTTTTTAGAAAAACTAAATTCTTTACAGTATGCAGGAACTCTTTTTTTTTTTTTTTTTTTTTTTTGTGGCAGTGCCAACTTCCTGTTCTTATTACAGCACTGGTAGAGTCTGTATGGTGTTGTTGCCAATCTTATGATCTTAAAAAGTCGCAATCCCCATCGAGAGGCTGCCATATTTCCTGCACAGATGACTTGATGTTCAGTGTAAAAGCTGTCAATTACAGTACAATTTTATTTTTAGAAAAACATACACACTGAAACTAAGCATTTCTTTAGGGTATAGGGACAAAGGCAAGTTTATATATGACACAGAGACTTACAGGTTAGGGGGATGCACATCTGGGGAAGCAGGGGGTTGAATTGTCTTGACTGGTCACTCAGAGGAGGCAGGGGTATATGTTTTGTGCATTTTAGAGACCGTGCACTATCTTGTGGCAAGAAAGGGCTCCCAGGTGCAGTGAAAGTTGCCTAATTTGTCTAAAGCAAAGTGACAGGCCATTTCGCTAGCTGCCAGTCTGGCCGTTTTGGTGATCCATTCCCCAACCATGAGGGCTACACCTGCCTCCATCCAGAGCCGTTAAAACGTTTGGCTGTGATATATGCCCCATAAATGCATGTTTTGTGGTACATTTGTGATCAGCATTATACTGTTTGCTGCACAAGACAGCAGAGAATCATTCACACACCGCATTTCTTGCCCCTCCGACCATGTCAACTCTGTGGCACTATATTTTTTTTGTGCATTTTGGATCCGTGCATTGAACTTTCCTGGAGGGGCATTTTCAGCAGCCTGTGATGCGTATGTCTCAGCAGTGCCTCACCTGCTTGCACTTAAGGGCCGCTGAGTTTAAAGTACAATACCTGTACCTCTCTGTGACTCTTTCAATTGCCTTTGCTTATCACATGACACACAGACAGTCCCCTCAAAACCACTCTGCCCTTAATATTAGAATCTGGCCATCAGGGGACTCTTTGGGGAACATTTGCCCTGAAGTTTATGAAACTACACCAACAAATGCCAGACCAGGGGTGCTTGTATATGTTTTATTGTCCATCACAGGCATAGAAAAAAAGCAAAGGCATCCTGTAATTTAAGAGGCAACACACAGACACCCTGGCCCCTGAAAACCACTTTTCCCTTAACATTTGAACCCCGGCATCTGATAGTCATCATGGGACCCTTCAGGGCACATGTGGCCTGAATTTTGTGAAAATGCACCAACAAATGCTAAATTTAGGGATGTTTTTATATATGTGGTTTTTCAAACCGAGGCCAAAAAGAAAAGGCTTCCTGCAGTTTGAAAGACAACACGCAGACACCTTCCTCGAAAACTACTTTGCCCTTAATATTTGAATCCTGGTATTAGGTAGTCATTATGGGACCCTTTGGGGAACACGTGGACCACATTTTTTTGAAAATACACCACCAAATGCCAAACCTAGGGGTGATTTTATGTGTTTTTTTTTTTTTGTTTTCAACAACAGACTGAGAAGAAAAAGCAAAGGCTTTCTGCGGTTTGGGAGAGAACACACAGACATCCCCTCAAAAAACAGTTTGCCCACTTTGCACTTAATGTTTGAACCCTGGCATCTTGTAGTCATCAGCAAACCTTTTTGGGAACATGTGCCCTAGCAAACTGTGTGACTGAGAAGAAAGTCATGTTTTATTTTCTATAAACAAGTTCCCTTGTCTTCCCCCAATTTCCACCACTGCTCTACTGTCTGTCGCATTTGTTTTGCAGAGTCCTGGACTCCCTCCCATTATTGTCAGTGTGAAAGACAGAAGTGCAAAAGGTGTTTTTAGTGCAGCAGACTATGTCTGTATTAACATGTTTTAACAAGAACTTGTGTAGTACTGGACAGCAGTTACTTCCTTGTGCTATACCACAACCCTTTTCCTTTCATATAGCTCCACCAATTAATCCCCTTCCCAGGTGAGTGCAGGAGGCAGTGGGGTGTTACCCGGAAAAAGGGCCATTGTGATCTTCCTCCCAACTCTAACCTCCTCCCCGGTACCTCCCTTAGGATTATTCTCATCTCTTCATTATCCAAGTAATGCCACAATGAAGTGGCCTGGTGGTGCTGGGTATGCCGCCATAGGCATTTTTCAAGCCTATAATGCATAGAGTGTAGTGGTAGGGACATCTGAGATTTTAAGGAAGGAACTTTAATTAGTACTGTATCCAGTGGGCACCCCACACTGGATCTTGCTGGAAGCTGTGTGTGCGTTGAACATGTGGGGCACAAAACCATGATTATACCATGGACCTCCAGTTACAACCAATCAGATCAGCAGGCTGGCACCTTATCACCGTTGTAAATCCTACGCTATACCCACAGCAAAGGTGCCAGCCAGCCGCATCCACACCAACAACACTCCAACCCCTGAACATAAAACTGAAATCCTCCATGTTGGATTGCCATTAAACACCGCCGTCTGCGGTTCTCAATGTAACCAAAAGAAAGTGTTGGAAAATCATATCCCAATGTAAAGAGCTCAGTATTAATTTTAAACTTCTTCCCCACTAAACTATTGTGTACTGCTGAGCCCACCTCATTTGTTGCTCGCTCCCTCCCCCTCTCGTCAGATGGCTCCCGCTTACTGTCCGGCTCCGCTCCGTCCCAGTCTAAGTCTTCTTTGCTGCTAACCCACTCACTCCCTCTCTCTCCGTAGTCCATAAGTTACAATTAAAAAAAAAAAAAAAAAACAGCAGTTCAAAAGAAATTGTCCCAAAAACCACGGTAACTGCATTATACCCGCAAACTCATACCTGGAAGTACCTCTCGCCCCAACTCAAAACCTGGAAGTGCAGCCGAGAACTATTTTGTACCTTGCAGCAATAAAATAGAGCCAAACTATTTAAAATGGGGGAAAACAAACATTTTTCTCTATTTAGAAAAACAAAAAAAAAGAATAAAGCCATGGTATAATCGCAGTAAGCCTCTCGGAGGATGTGGGTTATCAGGGGATTTACCATGGCTGGCAAGGATTTGCCGACCACGCTAGCTGTGGTAAATCCCCTGATAACCCACACACCCTTGTTGCTTATTGCTTAAACATATCATGATGTTGTCATGGAAGATGCCAAAACACATGGTGTTTTCATAAAAATGGAAATAATGATGGTATCCTTTGAGTTCCTTGACAGAGGTACAGTACAGCCTTAAAGGGAAGGTCCCCTCAGCCTTTTTTCTGTTTATCTGTGTAATTTGTAGTCATGAACAATGACTGCCTCCATTGCACCCTTTTAATCAGTATTGTGTAAGTTACTTTTAAAAAGTAATCAGTCGCAGTTACTAAATAGCTCAAGTAAACATAATCAGTTATAGTTATTTATTACTCAATCAATCAATCAAATCTTTATTTATTCAGGCGAACATCATTGAGCACAGCTCATTTGCAAGATGGACCTGATAAGGTCAAGGTTCAATAATTGGTACATGTATAGGAAGATTTAAAACACGTATATACTTATATACAGTAATCAAGGTTCAATAATTGGTATATGTACATGAATAATTAAAACACTTATATACAGAAATCAAGAACAGAAATTGTTTAAACATAACAGGATATGGTAGGAACATATGAGATGCACTCTAGGTAAACCAGTATATACATATCAACATTGGCAGTAAACATGGCATGCATTCAACATGATATACCCAAGATTCCAAAGATCCAAGGAAGTCAATGTGGACAAAGAGAAATAGTGATTGGATGACTGAAAGAGGTGGTCATAGACTGAGACAAGTGACATGGTAGGAAGAGTCGCATGACTAGAGCAGGGCTGGTGCTAGAACTGGGAGGTGAAAGGCAGTGATAAGGGCTAGGTAGGAGCCTGGAGTTAATGGGAGAAGATTATAGCCAGGGGTTTAGGTATCTGTGGAGATGAATTCTAGGGAAGTGAATTGCCATGATATGATGGCACCTGAGAGGGAAGGAAAGAACTGCAAATAAACTAGAACTTGTGGAAGCAATTGCATTTTCAGGGAAGAGACTTAGGTATAGATGCTTGAAGGATGCTAAGGATACCCGAGTTGATCAGCTTCAAGGACTTTTAGAATCGTGTTCCATGATATAGCTAGATTATAGCTGATAGCAGATCTCCCATGCTGGGTGTTGACTTTAGGCACTTTGAGCATAATGAAATTGTAGCTTCTTAGGGCGTAGGTGCCAGCTGTGGCCTGTATATGGAAACAGTCTATATATATAGTTTGGAAGCATCTTAGTCAAAATTCTGTATGTCCACACTGCAGCATTTCGGTTTCTTCTGAGATGTAGAGATGTCCAACCGACTGCTGCATAGAGAAGCAATGGTGAGTGTTAAATGGTAGATCTGTTATGAACCTCAGAGCTCTGTGGTATAGTGTATCCAATTTGCATAGGTAGGAGATAGGGCAGTGACTATAGAGGAAGTCTGCATAGTCAATTACTGAGAGAAATGTGGCCTGGACCAACCTCATTTTGGAATCTCTGTTTAGAAAGTGCCTTATTCTAAAAAATAGACCAAGTCTCTGGCGAAGCTTTTTTAAAAGTTCTTCAATATGAACTGTGTAGTCAAGTTTGCTATCTATCCACACCCCCAAATACTTGAATTTTTCTACATAATCAAGGCTTTCACCAAGGATAGTGGATAGGTGGGGGAGGTTGTTTAGTAATGAAGGATTTCTATGGCTTTGGGTGGAGAAAAACATTGCTTTTGTTTTCTTTGCATTTAAAATAAGCTTTTTTTCCAATAATTGATGTTGTAGTATAGAGAATTCTGTTTGTAGAACTTCACAAGCTGTAGCAGGCAATGGGTTGCTGACATATAAAACAGTGTCATCTGCGAACAAGTGTACAGTGGCTTTGGTAAGATTCGAATCAATATTGTTAATATAAATGGCGAAAAGGATAGGGCCCAGGATAGATCCTTGTGGAACTCCTCTTAGAAGTGGTTTTAGTGGAGATGGGTCTCCTTCAGCTTTCACTTGCTGTGTTCTTCCTGTTGAGTAACACCTGAACCATGTAAGGAGGATGGATCCAAGCCTATGGAGTGCAGGAAGAGAGTAGCAGCTCATGGTCCACCGTATCAAATGCCTTGCTTAGATCAAGGAATACAGCACAAACGCTATTCTTTTTATCCAGTTCGGTTTACAATCGTTTGTAACTTTAGCCAGTGCAGAAATAGTACTATGCTTAGACGAAACCCGGATTGTGCTGGATTTAAAAGATTAGATTCTTCAAGGAAATCTCTTAATTGGATGCTTACCAGTTTTTCTAGCAGCTTAGATAGTACTGGAAGGATAGAGATTGGCCTATAGTTGTTAAGGTCCATGGGGTCCCCTGATTTCAGTAGAGGAAAACTTGGGCTGTTTTCGAGTTGCAGGAATAGAACCAGATTTTAAGGACAAGTTAAAAGGTGTGTTAAAGGAACTGCAAGTGCATGCAGCAATCTTTAGAAAGTAGGGTCAAGGGAGTCAGCACCTGCACTTTTTTTATATCCATCTGCGAGATTAGATCCTCCACTTGTTTCAACAGAATCGGTTTGAAGGAGAAGGAGGATTCAGCTAACTGAGATCCTGTATACTGGGAGCTTAACTGAGCACGTGCAGATTGGCTGGAAGGTATCAAATGCAAGGCCAGCGGTTGTAAAATGATTATTGAATGCATCCAGTATTTCCATTCTGTCCAAGATTGTCACCTTGTTGTGGTGCATTTGAGCTGGTAGTGAAGTGCTAGGATCTTGTCCCGTTATGCCCTTAATAGCGCTCAGAACCTGGCAGGATTGTGGTATGAGAGTCGAGTTCAGCCATGTAGTAGGCAGCCTTAGCATCCCGTACTTTCTTGGTACAGCTATTCCTGGCTTTCTTAAATATCAACCAGTCATTTGGGTTCTTAGTCTTCCTTGCCTTTTCCAAAGCTTATCTCTCTCAAGCAGGCCTGATTTAAGGTCAGGTGAAAACCAACGACAAGATTTGTTTTAATTCGAACTCTAGTAATTGGTGCATGAGTGTTAAGGGCATCTAGTATTATGCTATTTAACACCTGATGAGCTTTTCCACTGAGTCTGCTAGGTAGAACTCTTGCCATCTTGTAGAGTGATTTAGATCATGAAGATATGCCTCAGAGTTGAAAGTTTTCTTGGATCTCCTCAGTAGGAATTTAGGTGGGGTGTTAGTTTACGGATGACCTTATTCCAGCAATAAGGCAGTGGTCACTTATGTCACTGAACAGCACTCCAGCGTGCGTGAAGAGTGGGGTTTGTTCACCAGCATGATGTCAAGTAATGTGCTGTTGCTCAGATTTTTTGTTGATTCTTGTTGGTTCATATATAAGTTGTAAAAACCATATGTATCACAAAATGATACTAAAGAGCCGCTGTCTTGGATAGCCAATTAAGGTTTAGATCACCTAGGATTATGGTCTCTTCAGTATCCATCTTGATTTGATTCCCCAGGTGGCTAGAAGCTTATGATCCGCTGAAGGGGCCTGTAGCAGCCAACTAGCAAATGCTGCAGTGTTGGAGAGAGCCACTTTGAGGGATAGACATTCGAATTCTTTGGGCATAGATGTTGCATCTAAGCAAGTTACAGATATATTGGATTTGACATATATAGCAACTCCCCCAACCCTTGTCTGGCGATCCGCTCTGAATATTTGTATCTGTATAACAAGTAATAAATAACTGTAACCCATATTATTTGATATTACTTGGATATTGCTTTTGATAAGTTGGTTATATTTATTCATGTAACATATGTACTGTATGTGCTCAGGAAACTCCAAAAAGCATAAAATAGAATCTAAAGACAAGCATATTTAATTTGCTACCTGCCATTATGATATAGCCAGTGCTTTATTCAGACTTTTAATATCTCTCAACGTCCTGCCTCTCAGCTCAGGGACATAAGGGCTCAAAAAAAAGTTTCATGCACTTAAGACAGATGTTATTTCTTCCACAAAGGGATCATTATGGATGAATTATAACCGTGAAGGAAACACTAGTTAATACTAAAGAACAGATTCAAATTCCAAATCATGGTCTGTGGACAGTTTTGACTTCCAAAGCTTGGGACCCAAAAGTATTTTTACTTCTGGAACCCCACACCAACTATTACCTGCCATTTCTTGGCAGCGTCTACTAACTTGTGCTTGTGCGGATGTTTTGGGGTAGGCTCTCATTTTCATATCTTTTGGGATTGCTCAGTAATATAGCCTTTCTGGACACAGGTACATGATATCTTGCATACAATGTCGGAGGCCCCTGTCCTCTTCACTTTTTTTCATTTGGTTCTGGGGGTCCCTTTCCCCCATATGGATAACCAACTCCAACAGTGTCTATTTCGAACACTTTGCACAGTGGCCTTAAAGGGAATTTCATCCTTGTGGTTGCAAGTGACTGTCCCCTCTGTAGAGACCTAGAAAAACAGAGTCGGAGAGCTCTGTGGTGTGGAGGGGATAACTGCTACACTTTGTTTAACCTTTGATAAAGATATGGCCCTGTGGCAGAAATGGGAGGCCTACACATAAGCAACACTGTGAGGAGTGGTGAACTCCTCGATGACTACCCTATGCCTTCCCTTTACCACCCCCACAGTTCCTCTACCAAGAGATATAAATATGCGGTAGGACAGGAATGAGATTACGTTGTTCTAAGGTAGTTAGTCCCTGTAGTTAACTGTTTATTTCACATTCTCAATAGACGTTTATCCTCTTAGTATTAAATGTGGAACAGCAGAGGTGCCCAGACTTGAATCCCTGGCTTATGATCATAGTTCTAAGTTTGCAGATGTTGGATAAGTCTGAAGTGCTGATTAGTTTGATATGCATAATGTATACAGTTCTGAACCTGTAAACTGTGTATATAAACAGAATTTTGTGTATACTATGCCTTTCAATAAAACTGAGTTTTTAAAAAAGAAAAGTGGTACAAAGTTCCAAATCTTTGACCAATGGCAGTTTTTGACTTGCAGAGAAAGCAAGTGAACCCCTGCAGGAAGGCACATCAATCTCTGTACTCCCTTCTATTTTTGTGGCTCTGGGCTATGGTTTTGAAATGGGTTACCCAACCCCAGCTGTCTATTAGTATTTTGTTTGGGGGAAGGGCAGAGGATGTCTATATAGTCCTGCACGTGCAGTCTTCCCACACACCCGTTTATACTCCCCAAAACAGCTGACTAAATCCCAGGTGCCAACAGGCAGATCCCTAACTGAGGTGGGGAGAGGATCACAACATGCCATTATCTGTCATCTCGTATTTAAAAAAGATATATATATATATCTATTTTGCAGAAAACTTCATTAATGCATCAGTTAGGGTTACAGTGACAAAAGTAGGGAAATAACATGTTCGGGTTGCAACCCTAAACCCTCCACCCTAACACCACACCTCACCCTACCTCCACAGACCAACAGGCGATGGGGTGTGCCCTTGGGTGGTCGGGTTTCTCACCCCATTCCATGTGTAAGAAAGCTGACATGGTACAGCATAGGAGAATGGGGTGAGAGTTAGGCCTGATGACGCCAGGGCACACCCCACTGCCTGTTGGTCTGTGGAGGGTGGGGGTGGGGTGTTAGGGTGGAGGGGTTAGGGTCTCAACCCTAACACGTTATTTCCTTATTTTTGTCGCTGTAACCCTAACTGATGCATTAACAAATTTTTTTTTCAATTTATTTCCTTACATTTTGAGATAGTATAATACTATCTTTATTTTACTGAAGGAGCGCACGGTCCTTGGGACCCTGTGCTCCCATTCCTGTATCCAGATAGTACAACAGTATCCGTATGTCACAGTGGAAGCGCAGGGTCCTTTGGACCCCTGTGCTCCCCTCCCTTCATTCAGATAGTACAACAGTATCCATATGTCACAGTGGGCACCGTCCCTCCATTGAGATAATACAACAGTATCCATTGGAACCTGTGCTCTTCTCCCTCCATCCAGATAGTACAACAGTATCCATGTACAACAGCATCCATATATGACAGGTGGGAGTGCAGGGTCCTTTGGACCCTGCTCTCCCATCCCTCCACAGATGCATATATGTATGCAGCTGTGGAAAACAGGGGTCCTTTGGCCACTGTGCTTCCACACATTAAGTTATGAGCAGGCATAGCAAAATTGCAACAGATAGTCATAACTGTGCCATCTTAAATAATTTTCACCCCAAATATTCAACATAACCTTCTTATCACCTCACCGTATCTACCCAGTAAGAAAATCTTCAAAACCCCTGTCAAAATGTTATTCTGTGCAACTGCGACACAGATGTGGAAAAGCATTTCTGACAGGATTAGAAAAATTACAGCTGTAGTATTCGTGAGGTGGATAAAAAAAATGTAATGTTGAAGACCTGGAGTGAAAACATGAAAAATTGATGAACTTATGAGTGTGCGTATAAACTGGGCAATGCATGCTCATACCGCCACCATTTTGTGGAATATTTTTAGCAAATTTTCAACATGGTGTTTTTGGGACATCCCCTCATGAACAGTGGAACTCTGATTTTGTTAATCCATCCTGAAAGTTGATTGCGCACAGCGATCATGCCACTCTGCAGCTCAGGTGCAAAACCATGTTTTGGGCAGGATTTGAAAAATTACAGCTGTACTGTTCATGAGGAGGTGTGAAAAAATGGCAATGTTGAAAATTTGGAGTAAAAATATAAAACATTGGCGTAGTTAAAGAGCATGTATAGAAACTGCGCAATGCACACTTGTAACACGGCCATTTTTTGGAATTTTTTCACAAAAATTTCAACATGGGCTTTTTGGGACCTCTCCTCATGAACAGTGGCACTCTGATTTCGTTAATCCATCCCAAAAGTTGATTGTGCACAGTGATTGCGCCATTCTGCACCTCAGGTGTGAAACCACATTTCAGGCAGAATGTGAAAAATGACAGCTGTACTTTTCATGAGGAGGTATGAAAAAATGGCAGTGTTGAAAATTTAGAGTGAAAATATAAAACATTTACAAAGTTACAAGCTGCGTGAAACTATACAACACATGCTCATGATACGGCCATTTTTGCAGTTTATTTAAATTTTCAACATGGGGTTCTTGGTACCCCACCTCATGTTAATTAGCACTGGCGTTTAGTTACTCTGTCCGAAGGTGATTCTGTGGCGACCACAAAATCACCTTTGGGACCGAAAAATAAAATGACAGTAACAGTGTTCATGAGATGAGATCCAGAACCTATGTTAGTAGAGACAAATACAAAAATAGCTGAATATCAACCTAAGTTGAAGCCCGCCCCATTGATTCCCATTATCACAGGTTACGGATTCCTCAGTTCACAGTTCTGCTTTGAAAGTGCAGACATGTCCTGGTCCAGAAGAAGATGACAGTGCTGACCTCCGGAGGGAAGTATGGGGTGCGGGGAGAGGAGTGCAGGGAGGTGGGTGCTCAGTGGGAGTGTGGGGATGGGGAAGGGGCTGGGAAGACGACGATGGATGGTTTTCTTTTATCACAGGTAAAAAAACACTTTGGGGATGGTTTTCTTTTTACAGGATGAAAAAAATTGTGGGCACACTGGGGTGGGCTTAGAGTGTTCCACACTAGTGGGGGTGGGGGGTGGGATACAAGCCAACAAGGGGATTGGGCACCCTGATGTCGACAGTTGGCTTTGGGGGTGGTGGGGGCAGGAATCATCCAACACCAAGAGTGGGCATCCTGGTGTTGGAACTATAAAAATAAAAAAAAATAACTATATTTGGCACACTGGGTTGGGTTCCCAGTCTACCATATTGGTGGTGGTGGTTGGGAGGGGGGTCAAGATGCATGCCGACACAGGGATTGGGCACCCTGATGTCGTGCCAGTCGTTTCTTTCTGGGGAATCCCTGGAAGTCGGACAGTCCCCGTTCATGGGAGTGGGATGGGGACCAGATGGTCCTATCTGACCATCTGATCTTCATCTCACGACCAGATGGCCAGATCTGACCATCTAGTCTTCATTTCATAAATGGGTATTTTGACTCCTCAATCCTCGTTTGTGAGGAGTCAGAATCCCCATTCGTCAGCCGATTCCCGTTTGTGAGATGGGGCCATCGGTCCTTCTCTCACGAACTGGAATTATGAGCAGCTTCATGACGAGGGTGGGAGGCAGTGACGAACCAGGGATTTCCATAGTAGCATATGGCCAGGATTACATTAATTGAAGTTAAACAAAGACATGGGTTTGTAGAGGGACTTGCCCTGAACAAAACCCATGCCTTTGTTTAATGAAGACACACCTGTGGGGCAAGTTACAACAGTTTGTTTGGGGCTAAAAGTAAAAAAACAAGATGGCGGCTCATGAATGGGGATTTTTTTCTTACGAACAGGGATCCCCGTTCATGAGCCGAAATCCTTGTTCGAAGCTGTGCAGCTATCCCAAAGACTGAACTGAGCATGCTCAGAACCCCAAATTTAAAAACGGAATAACTTTAGAACAGGTTAATATTTTTTCACCAACCCAATGCTGGCTTGTTCTTTGGGGCAAGCTTTATCTATCCTGAAAATGTCAGGCCACAAGTGGTGTGAGTGCAGGGCGATGATAAAAAATCAGCAAAAATGGGTGTGCTGCGCAAAATCCACACATCCGATCAAAACAAAACTTGTTAGGTCATGAGATCTACCCTCCATGGGACTGTGCACACCAGATTTAGTGCAAATCTGTTGAACGATTGCAAGGTTATTAAAGTGCAAAATTTTGGGTTTAACATTAAACTGCCTACTCAACCCTAAATATAGTGGCGCTATCGCACCACTATACTATATATACTGGCCCAGATATTCAAACTGCGCCATTTTGTGGCACAAGCCCCTGCGCCGCTCAAAATAGTTGCGCTGGGGTGTGGCCAGGGAAATATTCAACGGAGTTGTGCTATGGCGCAACTGCTTTGAATATCTCCCCCTGGTCACCTCTACTGTGCATGGCGCAGTGGAACTGCGCCAGCGCAGAATAGTGGTCAGAATGGAGCATTGAGATGCAGTGGCGCCGAGTTCCATTCGCCATGCACGCCTTCTCACGATATTCAAAGGGTGACATGCAAATGGGGCCATAATTTATGCAAAGGCATGCAGAGCCATTTGCATCTGATTCTGACCCCATTATGCATGTCATGGGTGCGCCGATCCTGACGACTTATGCCTGGCGCCGTGCCAGGCAGCAGCCGTCGGGACCGGCCCCTGCAGCCGATCGCATTCGTCCCCCAGGGACAATGCGTATCTCAATCCCTGGTGGTCCAGTGGACGAGAGTAGCCGATCGCGGGCATAACAATAATCCCGAGTAGCCGATCGTGGGCAGAAGTGTAACCCGAGTAGCCCGATCGCGGGCATTACTGTAATCACCCCAAGGAGCCCGATCGCGGGCATTACTGTAATACACCCCAGGAGCCCAATCGTGGGCATTACTGTAATACTACCCCTCGGAGCCCGATCGCGGGTATTACTGTATTTCCCCACCATTAGCCCGATCGCGGGCATTACTGTATTCCTCCCCATTAGCCTGATTGCGGGCATCAGTAACCCCCAAAAGTCCAATATCCCTGGTGGTCCAGTGGCGAGCGAGACCCGATCCAGGCGGCATTCCTCACCCTCCCAAGTCCGAAATCCCTGGTGATCTTGTGGACCCCCACCCACCCGCCTATGGGCCCCACCACCCGCTCCCCCACCCGCCTGCCGCCGCCCGACTGACAGCTCGGTGGGGCTGCCGCCAGATAGCTCATGCTCTGAACCAATGGGCGTGCAGCCTGACTAATCATCGATCAGTAACAAGCGGCTGGCGAGTGGGGTGCTACCCGCCGCCGGCGGTAGAGAGGAGGCGGGGTGGTGGGGCTCCATGGGCAGGTGGGGTGGGGATCCACTAGATCACCAGGGATTTCGGACTTGGGGAGTGAGAATGACGCCCGCAGTCGGGCTCGCCCGATCACTGGACCACCAGGGATATTGGACTTGGGGGCGGGTTACTGATGCCGCGATGCGGGCTAATGAGGATACAGTAATGCCCTTGATCGGGCTCCGAGGTGTATTACAGTAATGCCAGCAGATTGGGCTCCGCTTGGGGGTGGGTGTATTACAGTAATGCCCGCGATCGGGCTCCTCGGGGGGGTGTATTACAGTAATGCCCGCGATCGGGCTCCTGGAGGGTGTATTACAGTAATGCCCGTGATCAGGCTACTCGGGGGGTTACACTTCTGCCTGAGATCGGGGCATGGGGGGGCGTTGCCAGGTGCGGCGGGAACAGGTCGAGGGCCACCCACAGGTGGCAGCTGCTGTGTTGTGCCCTGCAGTGTGGCAGCTCACCTGTGGGTGGCCCTCGACTTGATCCTTTTTTTTTTCAGCTCAACTTTGTGCAGGCGCAGGTAGGGGTTGTGCCTGCATAACTCTGCACGGCTCGGGCTGAATATCGGGCTGTGCAGTTTATGCATGGGCACACCCCACCTGTGCCTGCATACATTGCTGATGCGCCCAGGCGCATCAGGATTTAATGAGCGCACTTTTCCCTTTTAAATAAGTCCGGAAGCATCAGTGGGTTGTGCATGGCGCAACACTGTTGCATCATAACTCTTACCAGATATCTGGGCCACTGTGTGTGTGTGTGTGTGTCTGTGTATATATTTATAAATATATATACATATATATATATATATATATATATATATATATATATAGGATATGCAGGGGAACCTGTGTGATATATGATTTATGCACATGAGTGTGTTTAACCAAGGGCAAACAGCACAAGTATTATATAATCAATATCCCTAATCTGCATATTCATTTATGCAATAGGGAAGGCTCTCATGTGTATGTGTAGTTTTAAAATAATTTTTTTTAAATAATAAAATATGGAAATGTGTGGGTTTATTTTGTGCTTTTCAGGTTGATGCGCCATCCTCTGTGGTGTGTTACAGCTGATTGGCTGATAGTATGGCTTGACAGTTTTTAGAGAAAAAAATGGCAGTTGAGTTTAGCGAGCGCTAATGATATGAACAGAGGAAAACATTGGGGGAGTTTAGTGAGTGCTTACTGACAGAAAAGTAGTCGCTGTCATGAAGTTTTTATTTTTATTTTTTTAAAGCTGTTTCTGTATGAGAGGTGGAAATTTGGACTACAGCGAGTGGCGCCCGGAAGAAGAGGTGACCGAGCTGACGGACTCGTACTGCCAATGTGAGTGAGCGGGGGAGAAAGAAAAAAACAACTGTGGTTTTGGAGAGACAGAATTTTAATTTGATGTTAGGTTAGCAGTTCTGTTGCTTGTGGGTGTTGGATGCAGGGGAAAGATTTAAAAAGAGGTGCGGTTTGGGTATTCGGCAGTTCTTTAGAAAGTCAGGGGCTGAGGCAGTATGCGATGCAGTTAGGAAGGAGACAGTGGCAAGAAGAGTGCGAGTGACACATGCTGCTTCATGGTGTGTGATTATACCATTTTTTTTGATGTGAGGAAGCAATTTAGATGGATGATGCTGGGGAGAGATAAAAAAAAAAATAGAAAACAGATTTTGGAATTGGATGAGTTACTGTGGATGGGGAAAGATTTGTAGACAGCAGTATTGACTGTGTGTGAGTGTGAGAAAGTGAAAGTGTGTATTTATGCATGCAGTGACTCAGATAAATACATTTCTCACACTGAATATATTTCCACTCCATTGCATAAGTATATATGTAAATATATTTTTTTTTCTTTGCAAAAACTTAGTTAATGCACTAGTTAGGGTTGAAGCAACAAAAGTAGCACAATGTGGCATTAGGGTTTCTGACTTAATACCCCACCCCGCGGGCAGCAAGAGGCATGGGATTTGCCTTGGGGTTGTCAACCCCAATGCTCACCTGATTCCATGAGGAAATAAGTTAGGATGGGTATGGTATGTGAGAATGGGGTGAGCGTTAGGGTTGACAACCCCAAGACACACTTCACACCTGTTGCTGCCTGCACTGTGGGGGTGGAGGTGGGGTGTTTGTGTTGGAAACCCTAATACCACATTTCCCTACTTTTGTCACCTCAACCCTTACTATTGCATTAACGAAGTTCTGCAAAGAATTTCCTTACTTTTTGAGATAGTGTAATTGTATCCTCGTTTATAATTGTATTCTCATTTATCTGTCCCATTCCTCCTTAGATGCATACATATATGTTTCTGTGGAGGGCCCTGCACTTGCATTCGTAGTAAAACAGGAATGAAATTGTCAGCATAGCCCTCTTATTACCCCACCTCATGAACCCGGTAATGAATTTTTTTTTTAATATAATTTTTTATTAAAGAGATATACATACAGTTTTATACTTCATAAAGTTTAGAAAGATGTTGCATCACTGTGCAACTTGACATGAAAGTCACAGGTCATGATATACATGTACTCCCATGTCTTTCTCCTATTTGCTTCTATCACATATTTATCAGATACCCCGACAGACCCCATCATTTATCTAAGAGTTTTGCTAGTTATCTATCAGAAACCCCCTGTACCAACCCCCCTCAGCTCAGTGGAAGTGGTAACCCTTCTGTTCTGCAGGGCCAACTTCTCATGGGACAAAACTCCCATCAGTTTGGGCCATGTACCATATCCACTTCTGCCATTTCAAATCAAGGGTGTGAGTTTGTTCTCTGCAGCAGCCATCAGTTTTTCCAATTGACATACATCCATTACAGTTTTTCTCCTATCTCCTACATTAGGGATGACTGGTTTCATTCATTTCTTTGTAATAGCGTTTTTGCCGTCAAAACAAACAATGGCAATAAACTTCTGTGTCCGGGGGGATGGTGTGGGGGCAGGATCATCAATAAGACCATTTTCTCTGTCAGTTCCACCCCTTTCCATAGACAGTCCCTTAGTTTGTCCTGCAACATACGCCAGTAAGGAGTCAGAAGAGGATAAGACCAGAACACATGGTACAAATCGGCTAGCTGGCATCGGCAACCCCTCCAGTAGCTTTCCATACTGTGGTGGCAGGTATTTGGCTAGTAGTAGTTCTAAGGTATCTGTACTGGCATTCCCATGTGGATTCTCGCCATATCACCATAGATGTCATTCTTATTCCAGGAATGAAAATTTTGAAATCCCTGCCAAAATGTGACTCCGTGTCACCGCAGTGTCATTGCATAGCACAGGTGCAAAGACACAGTTTGTCCAGGGTTTAAAAAATGACAGCTGTCACATTCATGAGGTACTGAAAAAAGATGGTTTTGTTGAAAATCTTTGAGTCAAAATATTTAAAATTGCCAAAGTTACAGGGGAGGCAAGGCAATATTTATTTAAAAGGCACCCAATCCCAGAGGCTCTGGGCACTGTACAAATAAACATAAATCCACAAAAACAAAAGAAAAGCACATTTAAACAGTCAAATCCAAAAAATACTATTTAGCTAAAAACAGGGGTGCCGAGAACTATGTCTATACCAGTAGACTAAAAACTGAATCAGGGAAAGGCCTGGGCGAATAGGAAGGCCTTAAGGTGGGCCTTGAATACCTCCAAGGTTGGGATCCCCCCTAACCCCAAAGGGTAGCGAATTCCACAGGATGTGGGCAGCGACACTGAAAGCCATGTTGCCAGCCAATTTCAGCCTCATCCTGGGAATCACCAGGGGGCCTCACAGGAGGAGTGGAGGGGGCGGACCGAGAGACAAGAAGGTCTGACAGGTAACCAGGGCCCTGGCCATGTAGGGCCTTATAGGTGAGAAGACCCAACTTAAAGAGGATCCTCCACCTGACTGGCAGCCAGTGCAGATCACGCAGTACCGGTGTAATATGGCAAAACTTTGGCTGCCCAGTAAGTAACCGGGCAGTTGTGTTCTGCACCAGCTGCAGTCTATGGAGAGATCCTCTTGTGACCCCAAGGTACAGCTCATTACAGTAGTCAAGCCTTGATGTAACTAAGGCATGTATCAAAGTGGGGAGGTCCAGAGGCGGCACAAGGGGCTTTTTCATGGCAACATTTCTGAGACGGAAAAAACAGGAGCGGACTGGAAGACACCTGTGCCTCTATCGTCAAACCCCTGTCCAGAATGATACCAAGATTTCGCACCTCAGAGGAGGCCTTCAATGGAACAGATCCCAGAACAAGTCCAGTCTCTGATCCAGAGGCCATCCTGTCCCTCACTCTGTTCGACTCCACCTCCAATACTTCCCAGCAGCAGTCTCTCTGGGCAGGAACTCTGCCTTCTTATGGTTGATTGAACCCCTAGTATGCATTATAATGCATGCGCAGGGCCAGTTTGTCCGCCTCCAGGCCAGACTTCATCCATCAGCGCTCTAGCCTCCGACCCTTTCTCTTCAACTCCCTGAGGTCCCTGTCAAACCATGTGGACCTCAGGTAGAAGAGCCCAGGTCATACACGAACAGGTGCAAAGAGTCAGTGGCAAAAGCCGGATAGCACCCTATTATAGGAGCCCACCATGGCACCAATGCCTTCAGCATGCATTACCCACACTAGATAGATTGGCTGCTGCCAAAAAGCCCTCCAGGGTCAAACCCCGCAAAGGATGGCAGCTCATCATCTGTGTAGGGGGAGGGCATCTGGTGGGTGCCCCGAACATGAACCGCACCGTGCAGTGATTGCCACCTGATCAATCTTGAGATCACTTATCTCACGCCCCAGTGAAAACACCAAGGGAATGTAACAAAATTTCAATGTATGCGCATAACTTTGCCGTTGTTACATATTTTGACCCCAGCATTTCAATGTAGTATTCTTATGACCCCACCCTGATGAACAACAGTGGTGAATATTTTTAAATCCTGCCCGAAAGCTGATTTCGCCAAGTGACCGTGAAATCGCCTTTCTGGATGGATTTGCATAATTCCACTGACATTATTTATGAGGTGAGGTGGAGTCCCAAAAAGGCCATGTTGAAAATTTGAACTCAAAATATGCTACATTGGCAAAGTTATGCAGCAAAGTTGAAAAAACCATTGAAATACATTGAACCACAGTTACCTTACTTTCTCCTATAGCAGTCAATGGTTCCAGCAGCAAGATGTGTGTTTGATCAGAGAGTGGCTCTTCATCCTGGAACCTGTTCAGGTGAGTGAGGGTGTTGGGGAGTTCGGGTGGTAGATGCTCAGTGAGAGGTGGGGATGGGGGGGGTTGGATTAGTGAGGGACCATTTTCTTTTTTACAGGTTTAAAATTAAAAAAGACATTGAGTGACTGTTTTTTTTATTGCAGGCAGGACATGATCGGAGGGTGGAGGTTGCCACTAGACACCAGGGAAACAATAAATTTAGATGGGGATGATGATTGGAGGGTGAGGTTTGCCACTAGACACCAGGGAAACAATAAACATAGACGGGGATGGTGATCGGAGGGTGGGGGGGTGCCACTAGACACCAGGGAAAAATAGCTAATTGCAGGGATGGCGATCGGAGAGTGCGGGGGTGCCACTAGACACCAGGGAAATGATGCACAATGGGGGGATGGCAATTGGTGCATGGTGGGCGCCATCGGACACCAGGGAAATAATAAAACCTGGACGGGGATGGCAATCAGAGGGTATGTGTGGTGAGATAAGGTCATACCTTATTGTTCTAATCATATTTCATGGTGTTTTATGTGAGAAATGCATCAGAGAGGCCCATGGTGGCCCAGTGTAACTTGCAAGGGATCATGGGTACAAAGAAAAGTCATGAACCCCCCCAAAAATGATGTAATTTCTTGTTGCTAGGCAGAGAAGCTGTTTGCTGCTAGTCAGAGACTAGAATTTAATGAAATCATTGAGAAGGAGAAAAAAGAATAATTAAGCATAGCTGGGAAGCCAGGTAGCCCAATTTGCTTGTGAAAAGGCCAGGACCTCTAGAGGAGCCATGATGTCTAGACCCCTTTTGTTTTGAAAGGTCTACACTGACTTAATCTCATTACAGCTGAATGGACTACCATTTAAATAAATGGCTGTACTGAGTGAAGCTTAATTACAGACATTTCAAATGGGGCGGGGTGCTGGATGGTTTCCTAAAATTCTGGTTTAGACTAGCTAACCTCTTAGCCTTTTTTTCTCTCATATTCAGAAGTGCACATTTGTTGTTTTGTAATAAAATACTAAAAGCTGATTGGTTGGGTAGCCATAGAGATGGAATGCTAGCCAGTCGCTGGGCATGTCCACTGGACCTGCCCTTTGAGAAACCCCATAAAACAAGGATGAAAGACTGTATCTGGGCCTTTTGCATTTGGGGACCCTGTCTGCTTAGAGTGCAGAGACAATTTCTTCTCAAGACTTCGCCTGGACCAAGAGCCAAGACTTCAGCTACCACTTTTAAGAACACTTTGCACTTCATATTCAGCAACTAAGGACTTGAGGTAGAACTTTCAAACTAGGATTCTCAAAGTTTAGTTTTTTTTTTGTATACTTCCATTTTATATTCCATATCCTGTAACCAGTGTCTAAAATTATCTGTCTTTATGTTATTTACTGCATTTAATTAGTAACGCTTTTGGCTTACTCTTAAGATAATTCTGCCAGAGTCATTTGTGTGTGTTGCCTTGGGGAGGGTTGTTCAAACTATACTATGCCTGTGTGATTGCCTAGGGGCCAAACACTACCAAAGTGAAGTACCATGAGGGACCCTGTGGACGAAAGGAGGGGAGGAAATATGAAAGGTCTCAGGGGGAGTCTGTGGGGGTTTGAACCAGTCTCTGCATTTCTGGGGAAAGACACATAATAGGGTGTATAGGGCCCCCGGAAGCCTATACACACCTGTGGCTTTCTGGTTTGTTGTGCAGTGGCCAAGAGAGTTCTATCCCAGGATTGTCTGGAGTACATTCAACTGTGAAACAGCTAGCATGCTAAAAGGACAGAGGAGGGGTATCCCTGACTTCTGTCATAGGAGAGATTCACTGTGATGCAGAGAATCCTGCCCCACTGGAGTGGGCTGGTGACAGGGGTGCCATTAGACACTTGAAAAAAGATAAGAAACATAGAATATGATGGCAAAGGGGGCGCCTAAAAGACAGCTTCCAGGCAGGATGTCTTCTCCACCTACTCCACATCGCAGCTCATTAAAACTTAAATGTTGAGTTTATAAATCATCGAGCAGCTTACTTTTACCTGCATATCCAAATTCTTTACATTTTTAGCTGTGGAACGATACCAAAATTATTGCGGTCCGCTGGACAGCAGCGGTCGGGCTTTAAGGCCTTCCTACGCAGCACATTTTCAACCTGAGCACGCAGCAAGCCTACCGGGTCCTAGTTCAGCTGGCTCAATCAATGAACCTCCTTGGAAAACCATGTTAGACCCTGTGAAGGCTATGGATGCTAAAATTAAAAAAAACATTGACCAAGCTGGAATCTTATGATGCCGAAGTTATCACCTTGAAAAGCACAGTGGCAGACACGGATAAGAAGTCACTAGCGATGCAGGCTACAGTCGCCACACTTATTAAAGAGAATGCTCAGCTCCATGGGAAACTCAAGACCCTTGAGAATGAGATTAGATCTGGCAATCTGCGCCTGGTGGGGATACCATAAGGCGTTGAGGGTACCCACCTATTGGGCTTCCTGAAGTGCTGGTTGATGGAAACGCTTACGGTGCCTGTGGACTTCCAATGGTCAAATTTGCGGCAAACATACAGGGTTAATCCTCATGTTAGGCCTGCTTGCTGTGAACTACAAGAGCTGATGTCTGCGATGTTCTCCTTGAGGCAGCCAGAGTGGCATACCCAATTTCCTTGCAAGAACACAACGTCAAGGTTTTCCTGGACCTTTCTTTTCAGACTCAAGCCTGGAGAAAACAATTTGACGCTGTTAGACAAAAGTTTAGCGCCCTTGGAATCGTATATTCATTTTTATTATCAGCGAGGCTCCGGATAACGTATGGGGCATTGGGGTTGAGTTGTAGAGTGATTCCTTAACATGGCCTGTAGCAGCAGGCGCACTGAGTTACTGCTTAAGTGTACAAGCAGCATTGTTTTTTTTATTTGTTGGCTGTTTTCCTCTGCACATACCCTTTATTTTAAATCCCCTTTCTTTCTCTATTGGGTGAGCCATTGTATGCAGTAAATATGGCATTAAGTGTTAATATGCTCGTTGAATCTCTTTAATAATGGGTCTAGGAGGTGGAGAGTGGAGGAGACTTACTTTTCCTAACTGATCTTATACATGGATGGGTTAATAGCACTTGTTTTTAGTGTGTTTATCTTTCCTAGTACTCTCCCTATAAGCTATAACCTCAGTTATTGAAGTGGCTGGCATTTACTGGGCATTTTGGAACTGTTGTTGAATTTCCTTTCCCCCACTCCTGTTGTATCAGATTGTAAGACGAGGTAATATGTAATTAACCTGTTCCTTGTATGGCAAGTTTTGCTGTAATGTTCATTGATCTCTTACGTGAGAAAGCAATCTGTATTGTTTCTTTATGAAAAAAATAAACAAAGTTAAAAAAAAAAAAAGAATATGATGGCAAAGAGAGACCCCATCAAGTCCACCCACTTTTCCCTACCTGCTGTACGACTGTAGACCCTACCTGATCTCCAGAATCCCCCCCTTGCTTTACCACTAAGGTACCCTTATTACCCTATTTTCCCATATAGCAGGCAGGACACGATTGGGGGGAGGGTGCCACTAGACACCAGGGAAACAGTAAATTTAGGTGGGGTTGGCAATCAGAGTGTGGCAAGCATACCACAAGACACCAGGGAATAGATGCCGGCAAGGGAAAATGATTTTCCCCTCATGAAAATGGATATGTTTTTGTGAATAATCTTTTTTTGTATCACGAGTCACAAAAAAAAATCTGTAATCTTAAAAAGACAACTTGTCAAACGCATTTCTCCAGCAGTTAAGTGCTGACTCCAGCTAAGGGGGTCCAGATCAGCAAGCTTCATATGTTGGTCACTCCCCAGAATGTCATTTTTGTGTCTTTTCAAATTTGAATTGTTAGGGAAAATAAGGGAAAACAAGATGGCAGGATATGAAAAATGGTTCCATACGAAAACTTCATACAGCTGTTATGAAGTGCTGATTGGGCATGCCCAGAACCCAATTTTTTAAAATGTAATAACTTTGGAATGGATTAATATTTTTTCAACAAACCAGGGAAAGCATTTCTGTGGACTAAGCCCTTTCTGCCCTGAAATTTCAGATCAAAATTCCAAACCGTCTGAGTGCTACGCAATGGCAGAAAAAAAACCCTGATTTTTCTAATGTTTTTTCACTATCTGCACATCCTAGGGAAAAGAAACTTGGCATGTCAAGAGATCTGCCCCATGAGACCATGCATGCAAAATTACGTGCAGATCCGTGGAACAGTTGCGAAGTTATTAAAGTCCAACAATTGGTGTTTAACATTAAAGTGCCTACTCAACTGTAACAATAGTGGGACTACCGCACCACTATAACATATACATATATATGCTATGCAAAAAACTACGTTAATGCACCATTAGGGTTCCAGCGTCAAAAGTTGGGAAGTGAGATCTTAGGGTTCCTAACCCTAAGAACCCACCGTAATACCTCACCCCTACCCTGCATGCAGGAACAGGTGTAAGGGGTGTGCCTTGGGGTTGCGAACACTAATGCTCATCCCATTCCAAGAGTATGTAAGCTAAGATGGGTACAGAATTACAGAATGGGGTGAGCATTAAGGTTACAACCTCAAGGTACATCCCTTACACCTGTTCCTACGGCAAATAGGGAGTAAGTGGGGTTGGAAGCCGAGGGTGGGGGTGGGGTCTTAGGGTTGGGAACCCTAAGATCTCATTTCCCAGGTTTTGATGCTGGAACCCTAATGATGCATTAACAAAGTTTTTTGCAGAGCATTTCCTTACTTTTTGAGAAAGTATAACCATAGCCTTAGTTCATTATGGGAGCGCAGGGCCCTGTGCTCCCATATATCCATAAGTGTGAACAGATTGTAATTAACCCTCATTTCCCCGTGGGAGCACAGGGCTCTCTGGGCCCTGTGCTGCTATCAGTCCAGAATGGTATCCATATGTTCATGTGGGATCACTGGGCCCTGTGCTCCCATCTATCCATAAGTTTAGAGAGATTGTAATGAACCCTCATTTCCCTATGGGAGCACAGGGCCCTTTGGGCATTGCGCTGCCATCAGTCCATAATGCTATATGTCAGTATGGGGAGGGCCCTGTGCTCCTATGCATGCATATTGTAAGTGCCTCTCATTTATCTGTAGGCAAAGCAATACAGATGTCATGTTTTTTTATTCATTTTTTATTGACCGGGTAAGTGCACTAGACAAATCCTGCCTATTTTCAGGCACAACCCGGGGGAGGGGGATACAGATGAATGCCAACTGACCTTGAACCAGATTAAGCTGTTGGTGGTATTTTTAATGAATGAGGGAAATTTGGCCAGGACACCGGGGAAATTCCCCTACTCTTGTCAGTAGGGGGACCTCCGATCACAGCCATGAAAGGCTCAGTTGGTTTTCAACATCACGCTGGTGAAGATCTCTCCTCTGATACTGCGCTGCTGTCTGCGGCAGCCCCTGCCTTAATCCAGCATAAGGAAATATCTGACGCTAGTGCACTCGTTACCTGCGACGGAACTCTCGTTTCCTGCGAAGGAGTGTTCTACATCGGTCAAACCTCTGATTTTGGAGCCTTTACTCGTTCCTGCGGTACCTTTGCCGGTTTCTACAGCGGAACTCATTGTCTTGCCTTCACACGGTATAGCACAGGATGTTCTCCCTGTTGTTTCCGATCCTAACACCAGGAGAGTCATCGCGGCTTTGGAACCGCCTTTGGGGGATTTGGACTTGCGAGCCTTGGACCCACTTCGCCCGACAAACCCTCCTTTGGATACTACGACCTTGTCCACCGCTGCTACGGTCATTCGTTCTCGATTTGGACTGAAACATGCCCCGGACATCACGGACCCTGCCTGGACTGCCACGGAGGCTTTGCAAAGTGTGGGATGGACACAAACTGCCTCAGGCTCTTGGACTCCGGACCCCTCCTGGGATGCTGATAAACGCGGGTCTTATTCTCTTCCACCAGGCCTGCAACATTCAACAAGAGCTCCACCAAGGTACCTATATCAAAGGACATTTCTATTGTTAAGGACACTAATATTTCTATTCAGCCTACTGTTTCTGGGGCTACTTGGGGGGATATACTGGATTTTCAGGATGCTGTTTCTGTAGTTATTCCTAGTAGCTCCGCTGTGGAACCCTTAACTGTTGACACACCCCTTATTAACATAGCTCAGGAACCAGGGGCTTCCACTATTATCCAGCCTACTCCCTCCTCTGGGCAGACCACTGATTCTGTTCCTAAAGCACCCTTGCCCATTTCAGGATCGATTCCTTCAGCTTCATTACCACCATCTCCTGGATGATCCTGGGGAAGGCCCCTCAACTATGCCCCCTGCATTACAGCCTTCCCCCTTAGAACACCCTCCTGCTTCTGGCAGAGGGCCTGTCCTTTCTGCTTTGTTTAAAAATAAACTGGAACAGGCACCTAGACGTAATGCAGTCCGTCTGCGTTATAAGGGTGGCCTTTCTGAATTCCCTGACCGTTATTATGTGGCACAGACCTTATTGAAAGGTACTATGCATTTTCAGGCTTTGGATATTTACGCCTTAATTCATATATCAGGGGAAGAAACTTTTGATATCAGTTTCAAAACTACTAGTGGTTTAGATAGATTTTGGCATAAGTACGCCACTTTAAAGAATACCTCCCTTTGGATTCCTTTCTATGTTATTCCTCTCACTAAGCCTGCTGTTCGCACTGTTACCATTATGTTTAGGAATGAGGGTGTTAGTGTTAGTGACATATGCCATTGGCTGCAAAACCTGTGTATGGTCTTATCCCCCCCAAAGCCATTGTAGATAAAGAGGGGCTCTGGATGGGAGGGTGGAAATTCCGTGTGAAACTCTTCCAGGTTAACTCAGAAGTGATACACCTACCTAATAGTTTTTTCTTAGGTAAAGATAGGGGTGTCTGCTTTTATGGGGGGCAACCTAGAGCCTGCTACAAATGTGGTGCTCACACACATTTAAGCAGCACATGTGATTTGTTAAAATGTAGTCTATGTGGGGGGTACGGCCACTCTAGTGTTTCCTGTGAGAATGTATTTCAGTGCAATTTGTGCGATGAAAAAGGACATGCATACCATCAATGTCCCTGGGTGAGCAAGAACCATCATGAGGGGTGGAATCCTGATGTGCTGGTTCAAAAAGCACAGGATAAAGCCCAAGACCGGCCTCTTACTCAGGTTATTATGTCCAATACCACGGACATTGCCCCCCCCTTCAACCTCCTCTGGTGGTAGTTGAGACTCCAATTATATTAGAACCACCTGCTGATACGGTCCCTCCTCCCCTTGCTCTGCCTACTGTTGCTTCTCCTCCACGCCCTACTACAACTACTGATGTTTCCATTATGGAGTCAGAAGGTTTTTAACTCAGTAGACGGGTCACCAGGGCAACTGCTCGCAAAACTGTAAAAACTCCTGAAATTCCTCTCTCCAATCCTTTTGACTGTTTAAAGGGAGGAAGAGAGGAATCTGATGGTGATTCTGATGCTTCTATCTTACCATCACACATGGACCTCACTGTTGCTAAACCTCCTGATGTTTCACGTAAAAAAAAATACTAGACTAAAAAAAGGGGAGTAAGAAATGGAAAAATATGGCCCTTACAGATGGGAGTGGTTGAGTGACTGTTTGTTCTGGCTTCTATTAGAATAGCCTCTTTCAATGTTTGTAGCCTAAAAAGCTACAAGAGGAGGATGTTTTTTTTTTTTCACCTTGCTGCTTCTCTTCCCATTGATGTCCTTCTATTACAAGAAACTCGCCTGACCACCCTTTTTGAGGTTCAGCAGCTTAAACGGGGATGGATTAAAGGCCCCTCGTATTGGACTTTTGGTGATGATGTAGCTGATGGTGTGGCTGTCCTGTTTTTTTCCCTCGGCATTTTCAATTTCACGCATTATTGATGTTTGTCCTGGCAGGGCACTGATTCTTGACTGTACCTTTCAGGCCCATCCTTTTCGTTTAATCAATATCTATGGCCCACAAACCAAGGCTACTCGTATTCATTTATTTGACCTTATTAAACCTTATTTGTGTACCAGGAAACATGTTATTTGGGGAGGGGATTTCAAGTGCTCTATTGGTGTTGCCTGCAGGACGGCAGAAGGGAAGAACATTTATTGTGACTCCCTTGCTTTGTCTGCCCTAGTAAAGGATGTCGGTCTCACTGATGCATATCGCTCCTTAATTACTGCTGCTGGCTACACATAGTACAGATCACTTTTTCACACTTGGATTGATTATTTTTTTTCTTCTCAACACTGTGTTCCCCGTCAGGTTTCTCTTTGCCCCACAGAGCTTTCTGATCACCATTTACTGACTTGCGTATTTCTCTTGAATACCACCCCACTTTCTCTATCCTCCACTTCGACTCATTGAAAACTGAACAATTCTTTGTTCTCTTCTCTTGCTATACAAGCACAAGTTCGCACCCTCTTGTCATGCTCGGATCTCGGTTCTTTGCTGTTATGATTCTATTTGGACATGGTGGAAAGATACGAAATTAGATGTACGTAGCTTTTTTTAGACTGTGGGGAAATGGGTGGTCCATGATAAGTACCTTTTACATATTTAACTCATGGAAATCAATTATATAAACTGATGTCTTTGTCTGCTTCTTCCCCTATTGATTATTCTTCCCAAATTGCCAATGTCAAACGTTGCATGTTTGCATATCAGTATGACAGTGCCCGTACTTTAGAATTTTTTATGAGGGTAGGTACCTCGACTTCCCCCTCTGCGAACCCATTTTCAGCCTACAAAGACAGAATTCAGACTACGGTTATGCACGGTCTATTGGATCGACAGGGTACTATTGTTTATGATACTCCTGGCATGATGTCTGTTGTCAGTTCTCATTTGCAACACCAGTTTTGTACATTACTGCCTACACTGCCTGACTTGTCGTTTTTTTGGCTTCGATCCCACAGCTCCCTGTGCACCATATTTCAGAACTCATCGGCTTAATTACCCAGGAGGAAGTGGAATGTGCCATCTCTCACCTTAATTTGCAGGTCACCCTGGGTCCTGATGGTTTAACACATGAGTTCTATAAGACATTTCAGGATGATTTACTAGAAGTACTGACTCAAGTTCTCAATTATATCCTACAAACTACAGAAGATATCCCTGATTTTGGCATGTCCTTTCTTAAATTTATCTATAAAAATGGAGATACCTGCTGTTTACAAAATTGGAGGCCTCTTCATCTTCTTAATACAGACTTTAAAATTTTGGCTAGAATTCTTAGTACACGATTACTCCGTGTTGCTCCTGATCTTATTGACCCTGCCCAATTGTGCACTATACCGGGACGTTCTATACACACACTAATCTATTTCTCCTACGAGAGATTTTTGAGGCCAAACAACGTAACATTATTTCAGGGTTCGTCCTTTCACTAGACCAAGCAAAAGCATTTGACTCAGTACAACACTCCTACTTATTGCAGGTCATGGAATCCTATGGTATCACAGCAATTTTTCTCCAATGGCTCACCCGTATATTCACCCTAGCCTACTTCGCACCTCTAATTAATGGTTTTGTGGGTGGTGCTCTTCTCCAGATGGTTGGGATTCGTCTATGCTGTCCGTTCAGTCTGTTATTATATACTTTTGCATTGGATCCGATCGTTCATCAATAGATGGGATTCTCACATTATAGGTCTCGCACCTCACCCTACTTTACCCCCAGTAAAGGTTTCTGCATATGCAGATGATGTTGTGTTATTTGCCCAGAATAAAGATTCTGGAGACTGGGCCATTCGCGTATTTCAAGATTTTTCTGTGATTTCAGGGGGCACTGTTAATCTTCAGAAGAGTGTCTCCATCCCCTTAAGATACTGAATCTGCAGTAGTTTCTGAAGTGGGTGGTATTTGGACTTGTACGTCTCCTCAACGAATTTTAGGGATGTGGTTTAATGTCACTGATATAGCCACCTATAACCGGGAAAAACGGCTTTGTATTGGGGAGTATAAGGTCAAAATATGGAAGTCATGGAAATTAGGGAAGAGAAAGAGGGTATTAGTTGTTAAAAAAAATTTATCCTTCCTATTTTTTTGTTTCTTAGTTATGTATATCCCCCCAACATTTAGAAACAAGACTCTTTAGTGTATTCTTTCAGATGGTATGGGGCAGCCGCCTCAATCCTGTTAAACGTGACATCACCTATTTGCCGATATGCCAGGGAGGGCTTGACATGATTCACCCAATAGCTTTTTTTCCTTTTCATCTTTTTCTTAGAGTACGGTTCATATCCCATGTTTGTGATACCTGGATTAGCTATGCCATGCGTACTATAATGGATAACTGGGACACGCTCCCACCTACACATTCCCGTGTATCCTGTTTCCCAGCTTATGCTTTGGATAGTTTCTGCAAGCTGCAGTGTTGGAAGCTTAGTAAGACACCATTTTAACGCTATCCAGAAAACAATTATATACTACTTTTGTAAACATTTCCAGACAAGTGTTGCAGTCTTTGGTTTGTCCTTCTTCTCAAATGGACTGTGTTCTGTCCCTTCTTCGAGATACAAGAATCCCTCTACACATGTGGGATGTTACTTGGCTGTGTTGCCACAGATGATTACCAGTTCGGGGGAATTTAAAACATAAATCCTCTCAGGAACGATATTGTCCTAAACCTTCCTGCATTCACATTGAGGAAACTATGTCCCATTTCTTTTTTGACTGCCCGGATGCTCTTTTATTTTGGAAAACACTAGCTAATAAATGGAAGTGGCCATTTCTGAGTAGAATCACATATCAGATTCTGATATTGGGTGACTTCTCTGCTCCTTGGATGAGATTTCATCTTAGTACTCTCAGGGTGATTTTTGCTGTGTGTAAATACTATTTGTAGCAAGCCCGGTGTCAATATGTACTACAGCAACTTCCAACCTTTCCACCCACTATTATACAACAAATGGAAAATGCTTTATTGACTATTATGGAGTTGGAGCATAAACAGCTCTCGTTTACTCGCTTTTCTTCCTTATGGAATAATGTAAATTTTTTGCATTGATTGTTAATGTTTAGCTGTTGTGAGGCTATAACAGTATTCACATTTTTTTCTGTGTCTCATTTTCCTTATGACTGATGTGTATCTGCTTATTGTATGATGCTAGACCCTTTGTTTTCCTTTGTTATTTCATGTATGTACTTGATGTTATGTTTATTTTGCTTAATAAACTTCCCCTACTCTTTTCGATAAGTGCCATGGGATCTTTAACATCCACCTAAACTACCACCAATCCAGGCAGATGGGACCTCAGTTTAACGTCTCATCCGAAAGACAGACCCTTAGAAGTGCAGCACCCGTCTCATGCTGCACTACAGTGTCAGTACTGGGATATTAACCCAAGTGCCAGATGTGGGAACTGAACCCACAGCCCTCTGATCTCCCGGCTTCAGAGGCGAGTGTGCTACCTACTGAGCCATTGACACTGCTAATGTGTCTGTGCCATGCAGTCATGTTGTGACTGCATGGCACAATATCACAGTCACCATAGCACCATTTATTAAAATTTCTCCTGCAGCTGTAAACAAGGCCTGGAAACATGCATAACACCTTAGTACACCCAAAGGTGTACTAAGCTGCGAGTCACAGCGAGTCCGTATTTTGAAGGGGTTTTGAGATATAGCTGCCAAAAGGGACCCCGACCATTACAGTGTTATCATATGGGAAATTATGAAACTTCAAATTGTTAGAACTACGCAGCATATGAAAATGTTCTCACCAAACGAGCAAAAGGCACATCTGTGGGGCAAGCCCTTTATATCCTGAAAATTTCAGCCCATCAGTGCAAACAGTTTGTCTGCAATGAAGTGACAAAGAAACACATTTTTAAAAAAGTAGTGTCACAAATTGCGGCAATACGTCAGTCGTTTCGCAAAACAGTGCCGTAGTTTGCGGCATAACCCCCAATGTTTCACAAAACAGTGCCACAATTTGAGATAGTTTTGCAAAAGTATTTTTGCAAATTGCGGCAATGGTACAGCAGTGTGCGAAAGCAAAAATGGCCCAATTAAAATAAACATATTTCTGGCCACTTTTGTGCCAAAGTAAGCACAGAATCTGCTTCCTTGGGCTCTGATTAGGTAAATACAAGTGTTGGTGTTTACGAAGGGCAGTATTTTTTAAGTTTTTAAAGTTTTTCCACGTTGCTAACAGAAAACAAGATGGCAGAATATTGACACTACATTCCGCATTTGCGAAAGTAAATACTGCTTTCGCAGCAGCAAAACAGTACTTTTCGCATGGCACATCTAACTTTTCCCACAGGAAATATTGGGAAACTTTAAACTTTAATAACTTCTGAATGGATTAATATATTTTTGCCAAACCTTCAAAAGACACATCTGTGACCCAAACCCCGTATACCCTACAAATTTCAGACCAAATCCCCAAGCTGTTTCTGAGAACTGGCGTGAAAAATGATTTGCGCAAAAATGGTAATTTTCACATTTTGTGACACTCTGCATCTCCGCACCCACACATCTGACTGGAACAAAACTTGCCACATCAAGAGATCGTTGGTCCCCGACAGCACATGCAAAATTTCATGCGAATTGGTAGAACAGTTGCAAAGTTATTAAAGTGCACAATTTTGGATTTAACATAGACGTGACCATTGAACCCTAATATATAATATATATCCTCATGTGGGCAGTTTTGTAATTGAGATGGGTGACAGACAACACCAGTGACGATTCTGAAGCAGCTCCTTCTGAGCTAAGAGGGGCAACTCGGTTGCTGCCACAGACTGAGTGTGCCAAGCTGCAGGCAGACATTTAAAACCCACAAAAAGAATATTCACTGTACCAGAGACTACAGCTCCTGCCATATAATCGGAGTGCTTCCTGAACTGAAGAGAAGTTTTTTTTGGGGGGGGGGGCTGAGGCACATATTTTGGACAGTAAGAAGTTAAATTGAAACAGTATATAATATATATCCCAATGCATCCTGCAACCCCCACAATAGCATGAAAATTTCACCCCACCCTAAAAATATCTTTTAATTCCATTTCCCACCCAATTTTAGAAAATGAACAGTATGGTTGGGGTGGGGGGGGGATACTGTGTTTTTATTTATTTGTGCCCAGTCCATGTTTCTGCCAACACAGAATGTACAGTTGACCAAAAAAATTTTCAACTCAGGTTAGCTGCTACTGATGCACACAGAAAAGGGCAGCTACATGTAACAAGTGATCATGCTTCCTGGATTCCGATACAGATATGGATGAACAACTTGCAGGAACTTTAGACGGGATACGAATAAAACTGAAACTTCTGGAGCATATGTGTCCAGACAAAAATCATGTCTCTCCAGAAGGCTGTGAGTTTCTGTTTTAAAATCTGAGTGCCCAGTGGGACAGCATTGTTTCCATGTGGGGAACAGATGGCTTCCGAGGGGTAAGACGGGGGCCCTTCATGATGCGGTGCACTTGAGAGGTATTACCCTCCTTTGTCCTGCCCTCATTGAGTTTCAGTATAACCATGCTCTTCAACTCCTTGCATACTCAGGTGGTTGTACCTTCTTAACTGCTCCCTTAACTCCCACCTCCTTCCCAGTCTTCAGTTCTTGCACTGATCTTTGTGCCTTCTTGTAGACACCATTCTCAGACCCAAGAGCTGAAAACTCTCACCAGTTAATTTATTTTTAAAAATGAGAACGCTATACTCTTAAAATCAGTCAGCTGGCAAATTGGTCTGTATTTGCTCTGTGGATAATCTAAAGGGGGGCAAGTCACCATTTTGAACAAAAAGAACTTCCATCCTTGTGAATTTTCGTGTTCTTCATTTACTCACATTGCACTGAGAAAGGGCTTTTATTATAATTGCAAAGCACTCCTATTTAAAGCTGTTCTATAATGCAAAGCACGTTGGTATTTAAAAACACAAGATCAAGGGGCACGTGTTCTGTTGTCTGCATTTGAAAAGTGTACCATCTCTGGCTTCATCACAGAGCAAATGCAGACTGGTCTTCCAGCAGGCTAATTTTAAAGGTATTACACGTACAGTAAATGGAAAAAAACTGTATACAATTGTGTTATAGCTTTTTTCTTCAGAATGCTGAAGTTTAAAAGTCTGTGATGTAGTTTTAAACAAGAGCAAAAAAAAAAATCTTCAGAGGCATTTTCAGAGCATAAGACATAGACATTCAGAGCATAAGACATAGATATCGATACCCTTCTCTAGACTGTTTAGCAAGCTGTTTTTGTGCCTTGAAGTATTGACTTCATCAGGCCTGACACCCCATTCTCTGAGATCAGCACCCCCCTTCTTCTACAGGCCCCTCAGAAGCTGCTACATCCCACTCTGACCCATCGGTTTAAAATATCCCTAAATTAATTAAATTTATTATGCAGTACCCAAAACCCAGAACATACTCCTCACTTACCTCAATGAATCAAGTCGACAGTGCCTGTGATGGCAGTTGGGCGGGTGGATGAGCGAGCAGCCTGTGTCATCAGTGGCTGGCACATGTGGCGGTGGTGGGAAATAGGTCCTGCCTGCAGTCCAACAACTTGACAGTCTGCCTTTTTTCTCCACAGAGGCTAGGCTTGCCTGGCAATTATCAGATGAAATGTGGTGGCTGCTGTTTGCAGTGAGGAGCGACTTTTCTGTAGTTTAAAGTGTATCTGAGGTTAGAAAACAATGCTTTTTTGCTTTTCCCTTCTATTTATCCTCCCCCCAGCCTGCCATCACCAACCCATCGGGAGGGTCTAGCAGACATCCCTCTGCCTTTCACCCTACCCGGATGTACTCCTGGAACCCCAGGGTTTACCCCTGAGTGGGAACAAGGTAGGGCCCAGAGCACCCCGAAACTTATGTTGCGTCGGTCCTGGATCCATCAGGCGGGCGAGGGCACATTGAGGGCATGTCTCCGGCCCTCCGTCTTCCTGGCGATGGCAGGCTATTTTCTGCTTTTCCTGGCGGGCATTGCTCTAGCCCTGACATCAAGGCATGGCCGCCGACATCTGCAACGCCTTTCCCCTTGCCTACTGGTGTCAGTGAGCCCCAGACCTCCGCCCAAGGACCAATCCGGTACTGAGGCTCCCGGCATATTCCTGCACCCCCCCAGCCAAGGGTCAGCAAATGCCGAGCTACGTCCCAACCCTCCTCCTGGAACAGGCGAACAGTGAAGGGACACTCCAGCCTACTCCCCCCCTCAGGTCAGCTCTCCAGCGACCTGAGCCCACTCCCGAACCTGGGTTGCCGGCGTTGCAAGTGGAAATCCAACCGCTGTGCCGACAGGCTGGCAGAAAACAATGCTTTTAGAGAACACAGGGACTTCACAAAACATAACAGAATTGAATGAGAGTGTAACTTCAGCTGGCTTGTGCAGGTCTACATCATCCACCCCCATGATGCTTTGCATCAGTGTGGTCATGACCTTTGCAGTGCAGATAAACAGGTTTTCACACTAGAGCACAACAGAGTGATGCAACATCATTTATAAAAAAAAAAAGGTAAGATGAAATTAATGGTATGCAAAAGAGAAAATCATTGTTAATGCACACAAACTACACAGGTATACATAAAATAGGTTGAGGCGGCTTTCCCTTTAGTAATCTCTTTTCAATAGTTTGGCTACACAGAAATGTTAACTCATGAGATCAAGGTTTTCGATTATAGCTTTCCGAAAGTTAGGAAGTGTGTTGTGGCAAATGACAACAGAGAAACTAGATAACACAGTTTACTGTAATTTAAATGATCAGTTAACTATAGACTTATAGGTGAATATGTATATCATAAATAATGTGTGAAAACTCCAGACTTCCAATGTCTTAATATAATGGGGATGGCCCCGGATTGCAGAATATAATATCTAAGGGCCTTTTCTTGAACCACCAGTGGAAACCATTGTAAATTAATTTTTCATTCAATGATGTATCAGTTTCTCACAAATAAAGTCATAATTATCTATGACTGCAATTTAAAACCAGTAACGAATATGTATAAAAAATAAATTTTAGCTGATGCTCATTCAGTTTTTCTTAAGCTTGTGGCTCCCAGGAGTACCTTCTTTACCACGTACTGTAGCAGCTTGTCGATGGCCTTCCTGGGTTTCTTTCTTATCCAGGGCCCTGTGAGCCCATTTAAGCTGATAGCCTAGATCTTATCTAGCAATTTGGGTAGCATGGCCTGTAAAAAAAAAAAAAAAAAAAAAAAAAATTTCTACCCTCTAGGCCTTCAGGGATACTGGCCGCTTGGATATTGCTCCTTTGTAATCTGTCATCTAAAGCAGTTAGGTGCTTGCACATGACCTGCACTTCCTTTGACACATCTCTAGCAAGGGTTTCAGTGCCCTACTATTTTTTTCTCTGTGCTCTTAATCTGGCATGGCAGCTCCAACAAGCATTCAGTAAGTTTTTTGGGGGGTGGGATTGTATGTTTTGAAGAGTTCCTTTGTCCTAAACCATGTCCATAGTCAAAGCCCTGAGTGCCATACTAATGCCCTGCATCTCAGTCAGCAAAGCATGGCGCGATGGTTTCTTGGGCGCCATGACAGGCAAGTCCCCTGTGGATGGCAAGTTCAGATGAGTCTCTACTTGGTCTGAGCTAAGGGATGCCACTGGACATTATCTCACTGCTCGTATACTTTAAGGAAGGTTTATGGGTTTAAAAACAACTTTTAAATCACCTTTAAGGTATGCTAAGGCCTGAAGCAAAAACACTTAAGTCTCTGTCTTGTATCCTGTGTAGTATGGACCTTTTCTGCAGTTTTAACATTGCTTAGCTGCTCATTTATAAGACGAGGATCCAGATGCAGTTTGTTACTTTGGTGGATTCATTGGTTCTACTGTGAGGCTGTGAGGGAAGATCTAAGGTTGCTGGAGGGGTGGTCGGAAACATGGGAGCTAAAATTCAGTGCCACAAAATGCGCAGCAATGCACATGGGACGGAATAACCCATAAACAGATTATTATACACTGGGGGGGGGATAAAGGCAACTGAGCAGGAAAGGGCTATGGGGATTATAATTTCAGATAACCTTAAGGTGGGGGCCCAGTGTAGCAAGGCGGTGGGCAAAGTGAATGGAATGCTGGCATGCATAAGGAAAGGTATAACAAGCAGAAAGAGGGAGATGCTGATGTCACTTACTAAATTCATGGTGAGGCCACACCTGGTGTACGGGGTCCAGTTCTGGAGACTTCACTACACAAGGACATAGATGGGATTGAATGGGTTCAGAGAAGGGCCACTAAGATGGTGCATGAGTTGAATGGGAAGCCCTATTAGGAGAGGTTGAGGGAGTTGGATCTGCACCCTCGGGAGACCAGAAGGGGGAGGGGGGACATGATAGACATGTTTAAGTACATTAAGTGGATTAATAAAGTAGGGGGGAGCATGTTCACAGAAAAAGTAGGTGCTAGAACTAGAAGTCAACTAGTCTAAGGTTAGAGGGAGGAAGGTTTAGGGAAAATGTGAAGGGGCGTTACTTCACTGAGAGGGGGGTGGAGCCCTGCAGCAATCTGCTGGAGGAGGTAGTGGGAGTCTAAATGGTTGAGGGATTCAGGAGGTCATGGGACGGACACAAGGGGTTGACCAGAGGGCGGTGAGGAGGGCAAGTAGGGAGGGGAGGTAAGGGTCAGACTGGATGGGCCAAAAGGGTACTTTTCCGCTGTTACATGCTTATGATTCTACTACTGCTGCTGTTGACACCCACAGCATGAGACCTTAATTGCAACTTTGGAGACAATTACTGTCTCAGAAAGCAGGTTCGAAGATTGCTCACATTCTAGCAGAACTTACCTTATATGATAGGTGGGATTGTACCACTGGTAACCGGCACTAACTTATAAAAAATGGAGTAAACTGTAAACTGAGAGAGTGAGTGTTTATATGTGTGTGTGTGTGTGTGTGTGTGTGTGTGTGTGTGTGTGTGTGTGTGGCGCGCAAGAGAGCCTGCTTTGCTTCTTCTTTATCACAGTCCAGCTTTATCTTAACTACCGTTCAGAAAGCTGCCTTTGTTGAAATTAAAACACACAATAGATGAAAGATGGTAGATAAACATTCTTAAGATGAAGGTCTTTACTTTGCAACATTCAAGACATTTACATCCTTCTAAAGTCTGCAGTGATATGCATGCTCTTCTATAAATCACAGAGTCTAAGCTTGGCATACTGTAGTACACAGAGTCAGATTAACCTTTTGTGGGCCCCAGCTCCAGAACGTTTTTTGGGCCCCCACCCCCCAATTTCATGTGTTGTGTTTATTTTTCCCAAATTCCCCTTTATTCAAATAACATAGAAATAGGCCGTTTAACCAAACCAAAGGAGGACAACCAAAATTTTACAGGACCTACATCAGAAGCCCTATGAAGAGACTCGAGGATTTAAATTTGTACACAGTGGAAGGCAGGAGAGAACTCCAGCTGGGATACAAGTTTGGAAAAAGCAACAACTGAAATAAGTTGTTGAAACTGATTAGTAAAATATGAAGTCCCAAACAATGTAAATGAACAAAAGTGCTGGTTTACACTGTACTACTTTTCTCATTTTAAAACTGGAAAAGTGCCTCCCAGCCATGTCTTTGCTTACACAGTCATTATGTGCACATTTCCCATGTATACGTACAAAGACAGTCATAATCGCTTTTTACACGTACCTTGATTTATGTTCACAATTATCTATACCTGTTAAAAATACTTGGAGTAGTTCACCACTGATTAGACAGTGGAGACTGGATCCGACACTATTAGCTTCCAGTCGGTACAAGACAACCATGATAGATATAATCCGGGAGTACCTAAAATATAATAAACCAGAAGACACTTTGACAGCTAACACTTGGGAGGCACTTAAAGCGGTCATAAGAGGGGGCTACAATATCCTTTGTAGCAAATCTCTGCAGGGAGGAACAGGGAAAAGAGAGAGAGCTGGAGAATCAAATCATAGAAATAGAAAAAGAAATGATGGCGAGTCAGGAATTAAGGAAAATGGGAGAGCTAAAATTACTAAAGGGACAGCTGGCACAATTAGTCTCTAAAAGAATTGAGAGAGAGATTTTGAAAACTGGAGCGAGAACTTACTTTGAGGAAGATGCAGCTGGCAAATGGCTGGCCTGGACAGTGAAAACACAACAGGCAGAGAGAGTTATTTTATCCCTGGAGAATCATAATGGTAGAATTACTTCTGACCCCGCACAAATAAATGACACCTTTAGGCTTTTTTATGAAACCCATCTGAGGCGCTGACTGGGGCAGATCCAGAAACATGTGAACAAAGTACAGTTAGATTTCTTAAGCAGTGGGAAGAGGGAGGAATTGGATTGCCCGATCTTTGAACAGGAGGCCATTTGGGACTCAAACCTAGGACAGGCCCTGGGCCCGGATGGAATTCCAGTGGAATTTTATAAAACCTCTTGGGAGGAAATCCTGGGCATTCTGATACCAGTGATCCAGGAGGCCCTGGAAATGGACTCGTTGTTGCCTTCTTTACAACTGGCAACTATTGTAGTGCTCCCAAAACTAGGTAAGGACCCCACAAAGTGTGGGTCATACCGCCCCATCTCTGTCTTAAATACTGACTACAAAATCCTAGCTAAGCTATTAGCTAAAAGGATAGAGACCATTCTCCCCTCTTTAATCCACCAGGACCAATGTGGCTTCGTCAGGGGCAGGCAGGCGAAGCATAACTTGCAGAAAACCCTTGACATTGTCCACAAGTGGCCAGGGAAGGGAGGGGACAAGAACAGAGGCCTTCTGGCGCTTGATGCCGAGAAGGCCTTTGACATAGTGGAGTGAGCCTTTCTTTTTACTACACTTAAGAAATTTCAAGTTGGGTCCAACGATAATATCCTGGATAAAAACACTTTGTACAGTGCCAGAGACTCAAATATTCACTCATATACCCTTTCAGCTCCTTTTGATCTCACCAGAGGAAATCACCAGGAGTGTCCCTGTCACTCCTCCTGTATGTCTTGACTATGGAGGTCTTCGCGTCTTCCATTCATCAAAACGCTAACATACAGAGCTGCACAGTTGGCAGCGTGCATCATGTCATTTCCCTTTTCTCAGATGATGTGCTACTGTTCCTTAAGGACCCTGAAACCTCTATCCCTGGCTTAACTAGTTTCTTTGAAGAGTATAGTCCCTTTTCTGGACACAAGATTAACTGGGCCAAGTGTGAGTGGCTCCCCTTGGGTGATGGTAACACCACCATGAATATGCAAGGTTTTAAAATGCCCCCTGCCAGATCTGTAAAAAATCTGGGAGTCAATATTCCCCGAAACTTATCGTCCCTATTCAAGATTAACTACAAACCCCTTCTGACCAAGGTTCAGGAACAGTGCGAAAGATGGAAGAACTTTCCACTTACCTTGATAGGTAAAGTAAGTTTAGCAAAGCTGTTTATATTACCCCACTGCCTGTACCTCTTCCAGTCCCTACCAATATGGATCCCTTAATATTATTTTAAATTACTAAAAGGAGCCCTAGTGACTCTGCTCTGGGGTAACCGGAGACCCAGAATCAAGCAGGAGGTCCTATGGAGATCAGTGGCTAATGGAGGATTAGGATTTCCAAATCTGAATCTTTGTTATGTGGTGGCCCAGATCTCCATATTGTACAACCTGTATAATATGGAGGGGGAAAGGAAGATGTGGGTTGAGCTGGAGGGGGATTTTGAGGGAATCCCTGTGAGTACCCTCTTGTTTGCATTAGTGTTGAACTGGAGGTCAGTGAATCGTAATAAAAACCCAGTTACCAGGATGACAGTCTGTGTATGGCACCTGGCACATGAGATCTTGAAGCACCCACTATCTCTCCAGATGAAGATATAGGACAGGCACTTTGAGAGGGGGAGAGATACCAGCTCCAGCAAGTCAAACACTAAGGGCATGGGCTGAAAAGGGTCTTGCCTCAATAGAGCAACTATATAACCAGTGAACATTTCAGCCATATCAAAATCTAGCAAGACTATATGAACTGCACCCTTCCCACTTCTTTACCTACTTACTAATTCGGAATCGGCTGAGGATGGGGAAGAGGGTGAACCCCATTTTACAATACCACAAAGATCCCCAATAGAAGAGGTAATGAAGGGTTCCCTCCACGCCAGCTGGCCAAGACCAATGACAAATTGCTACAGGACATTGCTGGGTAGCTTACCTACAGTGGCGGAAACATTGAGGGAGAAATGTGGTAGAGACCTGGGAGAGGAGGCCTTAATGGAGAGGGACTGGAGAATAATCTTACAGAAGGGCCTGTACTGTTCTGTCAATAATAGATTAAGAGCAACACACTATAATATAATGCATAGAACATATTTACCCCTACCCTGGCTCATATAATTGATCCAAATGTCCAAAGTGTAAAGCACAACAAGGAACCTTCTTTCACTCAATCTGGGAGTGTACAACATTTTCTAATTACTAGTCCGGTGTTACTGCAGTCATGCAGTCAACCCTTAAGGATACCCAGACAGTGGGCCCTGGAGAGGTAATTTCAGGCCTACGAGGTAGATCGTGGGGTGGAAAAGGTCTGGACCACCTCTGTGGTCTCTTGCAATGGCTGTAGGAAAGCAGGTTTTGGCCTACCACTAGGGAAGAGATTTGTTACCCACAATTACAGAATGGGCACAAAAACTACTCCAGAGCATGAAACTAGAACATACCCAATACAAGGCTCAGGGAAGGGAGGATAGCTTTGACCGAGTGTGGAAACCCTTGGAGGAGGCCCTGAACCAAGCTGGGTTTCCAGGGATTTAAACCAGGACAGGTAGGAGTCCAAAACTAACCTCAAAATAAGTCCACTTTTTTTGGTACTACTATTCCTTTACTAAAGTATAAAGCCATTAATCTATGCTGTATTTTGCAACACTTTTTAACAACTCCTGTATAGCTGTGTAGCTATGCACCGTTGACTATATATGTTTTTACTTTGTCAGTAGTGATCTACTAATGGCACCACATATATGAAATGCTCTAAGTGCTGTATGTGCTGACCGTTGAAAATAAAGTCTGGAAAAAAAAACACTTAAGAGTAGCCAGGCTGTAGCCTGAAGGCCTAGGACTTCATTTGGATTCAAATATTTTCAGTAAATATGCCTTAATTCAGGTGGCCATGGCCATCAATGTGCCATACACAGCATGAACCTATGCTTGGGCCTTCAGTTTTTTTAAGTCCTGGCTTTTCCCCGGATCAAAACTGCCAGTGATCTGCTCACCCATCTGCCCAAATATAAATTTCATTATCTCCGTCTACCTAGTAAACCACTTAGTCAAATTCCCTGGACAAACTAAAAGATGATAGCAAGAAACCATATCCTGTCAAAGGTTAATAATGTGTTTGGGCATGGCTTAACTGTGCAGCTTTCTAAGGGTTATAGAAAAGGAAAGCTTAGGTTTTAAACCAGGTTCCTTTTTATTAAGTTGAAAAGCCATTAAATAATAAGTTTAATTTTCAATCCAGACTACATTCTCTTCATCTTAATCCAACAAAGTAAATTACTTACTGCAAATGATGATAAATCTAAGGGCAGCAAAGAAAAAAGTAACAATACACTATTTTTTTTTATATTCTACAAGAAAAATATGAAAGCGTGTGGGCAGCTGTACAGCACCCTCCCCCCCCCAAAGGATTTGGCCAGAGACACAACTGCAAATGGAAATACTATTAGACCTTTAAATTTACAAGCATAATAAATGTATAATTATTCATCAATATTGCTTTTTTTGCAAATATTTTGCAAATTGATCAACATCAAGCTATGTATAACCTGAAGGAGCTTATAAGCAGATGTCCTTTTAAGTGTCAGTGAATCCTTAAAGCACAAAAACCCACATACGTTTTCTAACACCTTTCTTTCCACATATTTAAAGAGCAGCTGATGCCATTAGGACAAGTTTAACAAAACATATTACTTAGTTCAGCTTGTATTTCACATTAGTCCTGTATTTCTCATCCCCATTATTTATTACTGAGGCCATCTGCATGAAAATGGGATCTTTGGTCATGAAGAGTTCATCTATTCCTATTGCTTTCTCTCTACCTGAGGTCATAATGCACCACTTGAGACATCACGGTTACTCCCATGGCAACAGATTGTGATTATGACAAGAAGCAGGGAGTAAGCAAAAGGGGCAGACAAACTCTAAGGGATATAGGGATGTTTCCATGCAAATTTCTCAGTAATAAGTAATGTGGATGAATAGTCTGTTGAATGCATATGGAATGCAAGCTGAACTGAACCTAAATATTATGTTTTTCAGTGTTTTCTCTGAGGCATCAGCAGCTCTTTAATTATTTTAATAGCATCATAGCATTCTTTTTAAAGGAGGTGAATGCAGAACTAAAGGATTTCACTTATGTACAAGTGATTGATTATTTTAACGACCAGATTTTGTCCTCTATCACTTGCACTGAACTGCTAAACCTGTTCCTGTAAGAGCGCTACTAGCAGTTGCATTTTTATTCACTTACTGCTTCAAAGTGTGGAACCTACTGCTAGAATGGGGCTGATAAACAAGAGTCTCAGTATGAAATGTGTAGTGTTTGATTCCGTCTCATAATTTTCATCAGTAGAAAATGAAACCAAGCTATCATTTCAGCCGTTACCCCAAAAAACTAACTGAAAAGTGGTTAAACGCCAGATGAGAAAACTGCTTAAATTTATAGAACCGACTCATATCTAATGAACAGTTTCTGTAGTACACAAAGGAGTATGTCAAAACAATATTTTGTCCCATTTTGCCCTAATTGCAACATAAACTTGGTCTTAAAAGCAAACCATACACTGGGCAGAGAGGCCTGTGTTCATCAACTTTTTCATGCATGCCACACCACCAGAGACTTTGGAGAGGCAGCATGTCCGACCATAATCCCATCTCCTATCTCTGAATCCTAGCACTCATCTTATTCCCTTGCAAAAGACCCTCACCTTGCAGCACTTCTCTCCTACCAACCACCCCAGTAGCCTGTTGGTTGCTGCTACTCCTCCTGATGCCACAGCATTTTTGCTATACCTTCACGGGTCCCACCATTCGCTGATCCAAATAAGAGTGCCTGTGCTACAGCTGCCGCACTCTTGACCCCCTCCCCCGAAGTTTTAAGTCCTCCGAAGATGTTCATCCATTCCTTTTGCTGGCTTCTTGCCAGCTTTAGTCTGAGCTCCACGTGGCTCAGGGCTCAGGTTCCAGGAGTTTTGCTACACTATTCATGACCCTGGATACTTGTGCAGCAGGAAAACAGGCCGGCTGCTCCTATCTGCACCACACACCAGTTTAAAGTTGGTGCGTCAGTGCATAAACAGTATGGAGAGCACCAGATTGGTTGTTAGTGTGCTTGGCTGACGTCAGATGCTAATTGGTGTCCCAGATACAGAACTTAATGTCTGCAATGGCAGTGAGCAAGCTGAAGCTCCCCAATTTGGGAAATGTTGGTGGGGTTTGGGACAGAAGGACAGAACTAGTCCAGTGGGCCCCCTTTGAGTGTGGGGCCTGGCTCCATGCCGCTGTCACAAATGCACTCCTGAGGTCAGACCCTCTGCTTCTACAGTGCCCAACCTCAAAGTGTAGTATGTGAACAGGAGACAAACAGGGAAACCCTCCTCTCTGTTTTGGGTCCGAGTAACTACCAGTCTCGAGTCCTGGGGTCAAATATGAACCCTTTTTCGCTAGCTCGCCCAGGTAACCGGTCCAGATATCACACTCTCTTCATGGAAAGCAGTGCAATACTTAACCCAGTGGGCACACAACCTGGTTCACAATCCCCCTTCTGACTCAGTTGAGACCTAGGTATTTCCTTACCTTGCTGCATTTGGTGACACACTGTAAGCACTTTAACAGTTATGTCACAATTATCAACACAGTCCTAGCATTCGCACCTAAAATGAGAAAATGTCTCGAGCAGGATTAAGGAAACCAAAAAGTTTACTAAAATTAAAAATAGTAAATAAATACCAAACACAGAACATATACACATTAATGCTTACAGTGAAAAAAAAAAAGAAATGGAAATTTCAAAACAAACGCCTTGTAACTGAATTACTAATTCTAACTCAGTTTTCAGTGGGATGTTACCTGTTCTTGACAGAAGTGCCCTTAAATCCAGAACACAAGTGTGTGAGTTCTTTCAGAGTTGGAATAAGAGTGAGCCTCAGTCCACACAGACTGCTTGCCAATATTCAAAGTTAACGTCCCAACCTCCTTGTGATGTCACAGCACATGAGGTCACTGTTAGTCCTGTAATTAATTTGTAACATGACCAAGTATACCCAAAAGGGTGTCATTTTACTGCTTGCTTGAAATCTGCAAAAACAGCAATATTAAATTATAACAGACAGTCTCTTTCCTCATCAGAGCATTCTCCCTTTGATCTTCAGAAAAACATCCTGAAAAACATTTCTCTTAGCTGTGTGAATTGTCATAGGCATCCAACAGAACTAGCTTCTCTCCTGATGTCATACAAATACAGTCTTTTATGGCTAGTTTCCTAGGTTCAAAGCAGTGGCTGGTTTCACAACCTGGTGTATAGCAGCTAACACAGGCTCTGACAGGTAGATGTCAAAAGGAAGCTCTTAATTAGTTTATCCATGGGGTCAGTTTTACTACAGCCAGCTGTTCCAGCAAACAAGGGCCTTTGAGGTCAAAAGGTCAGGCCCATTTAAAAGCTAATCTTTCCCATGGGCCTGCTGACCCAGCCATGTCTCATAAGCAGAAATTCAAAGAAACATATATTTATCAAAATGATACACATAACTAGTAGACGGGTATCACGTTACAGGCGCTACTGGCACCTTTGTAAATCCGCTGCTGGTGGTACTGGCCAGCTTTGCCTTTAACTGAATTTGATATCGATCTCATGGGTAGTGCAAAAAAGGGTGCAAGCAGCTAGCAGTTCCTGTTAAGTCAGGTATACAAACTGGTTGCAACTGGGTGAAAATTGGCACTTAGAATGTGTGAGCGAGAGGGAAGGGGGAGAAAGAGAGAGAGAGGGGATGGGGGGAGAGAGAGAGAGAGAGAGAGAGAGAGACCAACAAAGCTTGGCTGTCCAGACAAGACAGTGTTTCCTAGGTCTGAATCTCACTATCTCAGTCTTAGTTGACCTAGGCAGGAATTCACCTTCCCAAGACTGGACATTTGGAGCTGAATGTGATTGTTAAAAGCTTGCACCATGCTGAATTTTTCATCCGGGTTTTTTAGATACGAGCAGGACGTGGCAGTAGAAATGACATTCATTCTGTCATGCCCTGGTGAACAGCAAACTTCCACCTGCACTTCTTGTCCAAAGGTGCGGTCTTGCAGAAGAAAACCAGCCAAAAAGTTCGGACAGCACACAAGAATGTCAGTTCAAAGGTATTTAGTTCAAAATGTTCATATACAAAAGGTGTATCCGTGCATAAAATATCAAACTTACTGCATAGAAAGCCCCATGCGCATGTGGAGTGCTGTCACTCCTTTGTCAGGGGGCCTGACGAAGGAGTCAGTCGATATCAATCAATATTTGTATTTCTAAAAAAGCACAATTTGCAAAATGATCGAAGTACTTGTACACAAGTTATAAAATCTAAAATTAAAAATTCTAATAAATATTAAAATAGATGTCAGCATAAACCAGGGATAATCAAGACTCAGGAAAAGCAAAATTAAAAAGGTAGCTCTTGAGTGCAGATTTAAAACTCTCCATGGACAGGCACTCTCTTATCCGACAAGGTAGAGAGTTCCACAAGGTAGGGGCCACAGACACAAATGCCCTGGCACCCGAGGTCTTCAAAAGGACCCTGGGAACCTCTAGCAATCCTTTGTCGGTGGAGCAGAGTCAGCAGTAGGGGCAAAGAAGCTGTTGCAGCTAACATGGTCCCTGTCTGTATAGGGCCTTGTAGGTCAGCAAACCTACCTTGAAGGTGATCCGTCACTGAATAGGCAGCCAGTGCAGGCCGCGGAGCACAGGTGTGACATGGCATGAGTGAAGTAAACCAGTCAGCAGCCTGGCAGCTATATTCTACTCCAGCTGCAAGAGGTAGATATCAACCCCCGTTAACCCTAGGTACAGGGCATTGCAGTAGTCAAGGCGGGAAGTCACAAAGGCATGGACCAGAGTTGGAAGGTCATCAGGTGGAACGAGATGTTTACTCTGGACGATATTCCGCAAATGGTAAAATGAGGTCTTGACAATGGACGACACCTGAAATTTAAGCATCAGCCCATCATCAAACATAATGCCCAGATTTTGCACCTGATCAGAGGTCACCAGCTGGCTACCTCCAAGCCAGAACTCAAAAGGCCGCCCAGCCGATGGTCCCTCTACCTGATGACCCGGGTCCACAACCAACACCTCATTCTTGTCAGGGTTCAACTTCAGCCAGTTGGCACTCATCCAGCCTTGGATCTCAGCACTCTGAATGCACATGGGGCTTTGTTTGCAGTAAGTGTGATATTTTATGCACTGATACACCTTTTGTATATGGATATTTTGAATTAAATGTCTTTGAACTGACACTCTTTTGTGTGGTCTGAACTTTGTTTGCTGCCTGTCATGCCCTATGACCCTAATAAAAATGTACTAGTCCAAATGTAATGTAAGGACCCCACCCCTGCCTTTTTACTAAAAACGACAGGTGGCATTCTGTTGGCGTTGGCAGCAATACCTAGTGGGGGACCTGGGTTCGGGGAGGATGAGGTTACCTGGCACAAGGGACCTAGGTTTGGCTACTCTGCACAGGGACACCCAAGTAAATCCAACTACAGGAAGCAATGACTGTAATGTCCAGAACCAGAATTGGGAATTTTCAATGTGGCTTTGTTTATTAACTAACTGAACATAAACAAAGCATTGCATGGTCCCCCAAAGGGCTACGTTCACTGTATGTGCAGATTAGAGGTTAACCAAGCGGTCCATTTGAAGAATGACACATTACTACTGTTGTCTGGCTTTGGACCCACCAGGCACTCAGCCCGGACTTTGCATCGCTTTGGATACATAGCCCGACTGGCCGGCTCCTCTGCCGCCACTTGACTGACGGTCCACTTGAAGAATGAACCCAAACTTTACTTGGAAAGACATCCCATCAAACAAGGAGACTCCCAAACTGTGGCTCCCCACACCACTTAAGTCTCGACTCCTAGAGAATTTTCAAGTTCGACCCGTCTGGGTACCCACCCATCACTGGCCAAGTGCATGAGGCAAGTAGCAAAACACAGAAGAAATCTGTAGAGGTGGACCTGGTTACTAAAGATGGGGTTTTCCCACCTCCAGCTCCCACAGCCCACACCCGCCATTTCTCTGGATACACACAGAAAACTTTAGAACTTTAAAATGTAGATTGAACAGTGGATGACCTGAAGCACCCCTCTACAGCATTACTTGAAATCAATAAAACTTTAGACTGTTTGACTGCTCCATTTGTTCGTCCTAGTAACATAGTCCTCCCAAATAGCAGTCCCCATTACTTGAAATCCATTTAAAACTTTAGACTGTTTGACTGCTCCATTTGTTTGTCCTAGTAACATAGTCCTCCCAAATAGCAGTCCACATTCATTCCCAACTGAAGAAAACAATTTGTTTGCCCCTTCAAATGGAATAAGCGCTCACCCATTCGTTGCAGGTGCCCCACAAGCTGGTACTATAACCTTTGCTGTTATACAAGAACAGACTAAATAAAACCAGGCAGCTTCCTTCCATGGTGGGAGAAGGGATTGCCCTGAACCCACAAGAGAATCCCCGGAGGAGGGTGCACTGAGACGGGGGAGCGTCTCCATCATAAAAAAAAAAAAAAGGTAAACACAGGAACACTTCCTTCTTCTTTGAAACAAACTGAAGACTGACCAACTACCTTCCTGTTTGCTTTAGGACAAACTGAAAAAGAATGACTTTGAAATTTCCCAAAGTTCTAAACTCACTCCCTGAGCTGTAGATTCCAATGTGGCTCATGCAGCTGAGACCGTTCTATGGTGATGTCATCTTTCAAGTTTCAGCTGTGACTGAGGACAGAGTGAGACAGTGTGAAACCCATTTAACTGGAGTTTCACAAGCTGCCTTCCCTGCCTACCGCTAGGTCTTACTGGGATTCTAGTAACCCCGGGTAACAAAGGGGTTACATGTAATGAACGAGCTACTAGACCTGGAACTGAACCCTCTCCATCCTAAGGCCAGTGAGATATATAAAAAGCTTACAGCTCTGGAGAGGGACACTACAGACTGCCTCAGAAAAGCATGGAGTATGGATCTGGGAGGAGACATCCCTGCACAAGTATGGTGGGACTGTTGTAGGAGCCTGGGTAGAGCAGTCAAGAACAAGGAATTGGTTCACTTAATTTAAAATCCTCCACAGGTGGCACAGAACTCTACAGAAGCTCCACCAGTGGGGTCTTATGTCCACTGATAAGTGCTGGTGTTGCCACTCAGAGAGTATTACCAGTTAAAATATGTTTTTGGACTGGTAGCGGTTGTCCGTGTGCTTTGTGACCACTACCAGTGGTGCTACTTTTACTTGCGGCATTTGTTCCTGTCACTGTTCTGAACAGTACTGTATGGATGGCGCTGGTATTGACAGCGCTGTTCATGCAGGTGCTGTTCAGACCTAGTAAATTACAGGGTGACAGTACAGCGAAAACAAGAAAAATTACCAGGTAAGTGCTCAGCAGAGCAGAGGAAACAAACTTTTGTAAAAGATCAAATTTTTTTTTATCTAGTACTGCTGCTTTTAATGAGAAATGGGGTAAACACTTGTGGATGGGAAGGGTACTCAGAGGCTAGAGAGATGGACAGAGAAAGCAGATTGGCATATGGAGGTTTTGCTTTTTGGGGGGTTATGGAAGGAGTGAGCATTAGAGGACCTGAGAAAGTAGGAAGATGGGATTGAAAGAGGGAGGTGGGGTGGGGGAGTACCAACATTTAGAGATGAGGGAAGGGCAATAAGAAAATCCCTGAAATTTGAGGGAGGGGAAGGAGAGGGTCTAGTAGCAGTGATGGGTGAGATGCAGAGATTTAGTGGCAGCACTGCAAACAAAGTGGAAGAGAGGGTTCAGTCTGTTTGGGGTGGACTTGGTAGGCAGCACTGTAGACCACATCTTCGTAGTCAGCCACTGGCAAGATTAGCTTGAGGACGAGTTTGTTTGTGAATGGTGTCACTATGAGTAGAAATCCAGGTTTCAATCCAACAACATTCTGAGGTACTTGAAGTGGGCTATGTCTTCTAGGTAGACACCTGTTGTCTTGAAAATGAGTAGAGCTGAGCCTAGCTGGCTTCATCTTTGTGCCAAAAGACATTGACACCATCATTTTGACACTGAAGATGAGTTGGATTGAGTGGAACCAGCACTGGACATTGTCAGAGTCATGCTGTAGTGATGAGCTCAGAGACATAGTCACCTGTGGTTATAAGAACTGTGGCATCATTGTTCATTTTTATGTGGAGGAGAGGACAGAGCCAAGTCCAGAGAGGAGCTTTGATGGACTTCAGGCAGATGGAGAGAGGGGCGACTAAGTCATCGGCAACCTGGACAGACTGATGCAAGTTAGAGAGGAAGGAAGGAAGGGAATCAACTGACCTCCAGGATTGTGTGGGCCACCGTCCTAAAGGCTTTGGCAACGTTTATGAAGATGGTGGCAGTAATCTGTTCCTGGTCCATCCCTTTAAGGATGGAGCCAACGACACAGGTGGAGGAGACAGCGGAATGAGTCTTCCACAAACGAGGCTGGAAAGGGAAGGAGTCTAGGAAGGAGGAGATCTCTGCCGCAGGATGAACTTCTGGAGTTCAACTAAAGTAGGGAAATAGGGCGGTAGTTCCACGGGGGAGAGGAGACATTCCCTTTTGCAAATGATGAAGTAGATAACTGTACTGTTTCTTATATAACAGGATGTTCATGTTCATAAATGGCACCCAAGATTAGTTATGATGTCACTCCAGGGGCATTTCATTGGGAAGAGTAAGATTTGTTTTGCTGTTGCTACTCTGCTTAGTAGATCTACCTTTTGGGTCCCACTCTCATTTGCGAAGTGTTGTAGCTCAAAATGGGTGGGGTTTAGGTGATGTGACAGAAAATAACACTTCTTCTATAGAAGTGATTCAGAGTCATTCATGATAGAGTGCAGAAGGGCTATATTAATCTTTGCTATTGCTTTGTGCCAGATAGAGATATAGGGTTCGTTGATCTAATGCAACAAGCATTGCCAGAGCATATTCATAACACTGTATAAAGTACAATATCTGTTGGTTAGTTTTCTGACAGAGGTAGCACACAGTTTTAATTGAAGAAAAAATAGTGAGATGGGCAGTTTGGAGCACCCTCATGCATTTTTTTTGGTGTGTGTGTGTGTGTGTAGGGGTGAGTGGGGGTTATAGATGGTTTGAGCTGAGAGCTGAGAAGATGGGTGAATTTTGGGAAAGCTGAAAAGCAGGTTGGCCTGAAAGGTGCAGGCAGCTGAAAATCAGGCAGTATATGAATCTGGGATCTGAAGCTGACCTGCCCTGGAGAGGACTGAAAGGGTGGTCAAATTATGATAACTGAATAAGCTGAAATGAGTTAAGTTTTCTGAAGGAATGACCTGTTCTAGGGACATGGATATGTTGTTCATCCACACTTATTGGCAGGTTCCTTGCCGCTTTAAATCTTGCCGGAAGGTCTTCAAGCTGGCTCCTCCCACCCATCCGGGTGGTAAAACTCTCGGCTCCGACACATGACGCCAGATCTTCCTTACCGCTTGGAAGCTCAGGTTTCCTCCTTAGCGCTCTGCGTTTTCAACTGGTTCCTGGAAATTTCGATCTTCGATATCAATTAGAAGTTTTCTAAACTTCGATCTTTTCTTCTTCGCTGTGGTGATGGCCCATTCGTTTTCCGGCTCCGGGAGGTGCCCAGTTATTTCCTCCAGGAGAGATCCGCACTCCACGTGCATTTACTGCCTTGACTTGGATCACGATCCTCAACTTTGCAAATTTTGTTGTGCCCTTTTGGCCAGCTCTCTGGAGGATCGCGCGGCCCGTTCGGGACCCGGGCGACCGGTAATTTTTCCCGCCTCAGAAAATTCCTCGGAGACTCGTCGGGCAGTGTCCGCATCGGCTGTCTCGGCTGAGCAGCTTGTTCTTCTTTCCTCCGGGGAGGGGGTGGCTGCCCCTCCCTCTTCCTCAGTCGCGGCACTTATCCCGCTCTCCTTGAGTTCTCCTCTTTCAGCTTCGTTCAAGGAGCTTCGACAGTCCCTTTCCTTGAAGGGAGAGGGACCTTTGGGACCTCCTCTTTGCCCAAGGCCAAGAGTCGCGAGCTAAGTCCTTTCAGTGGCACCCGGGCGGGAGGATTCCCCCTCCCTGCCGACCAGCGTTGGAACCGGTCGGGGATGCGGCTTCAGCTGCTGGCCTCACGGTACCCCCGTCAGGTCAGCCGGCCAGGACTCCCATCGACATTGTCGAGTCTCTCGACCCATCATCTGGGCTATCTTCTGCTGGTGCCGCCATTCCCTCGCTGGTTCCCCCAGCGGAGGCTGAGGTTCTGCCTGTACTTTCGGGTCGACAGTCCTCTGCCCTTTCTTCCGAGCCGAAGGAGGAGTTGGCGCACCCTGCTCCTTCCCAGGCCGCCCTCGGTTCCCCCGAGGATTCGGGTCTCGGTCCTTCTCTCTGTCTAGCCGCTCATGCCGACCTCGGCGTTCTCGGTCGGGGCACCGAGTCAAGTGGCAGTGCCGTTCTTCCTCGTCCCCCTCCTCGGATGAGGAGTGGCTTCGATGCCGTTGGCGTCGACGTTACGAGGAGTTTATGTGGCAGCAACTGTTGTTGTCCGGGAATCAATCGACTCCGATTCATTCTCTGGCTAGTAAGCAGCTGCCACCCAGTCGGCCGACGCAGCCGCTCGAGGCAGTCGAGGTGCCCTCTTCGGGGCCGGTTGCTCGTCCAATCCCTGCTGCCCCACCGTCCTCAGTGGAACCCAGGCGGACCATGATCTGTCCCCCAGGTTATCTGTTCCCTCCTCCCCGCCCGCCGCGGATGAAGAGTGACTCACCTGCGGCCGCTTTTTGCATACCCCTCGGAGCCCGAAATCGACTCCGCTATGTTTCCTAGCAGTGAGGACCTATGGTCTTCCCCAGAACATTCTGTGGACGACAAACCATCGTCCTTTATGGGTCTGCTCCAGCTCATCTCGGAATTCACCGGGATGCAGCTTGAGCCCATTTCCAAATGGGCCCCTTACCCCCTTACAGAGATTCTAGACCGAGGGGGTTCACCCTCGGTGGCCTTCCCGGTGGCTGAGGCAATCGTGGGCCCAGCCTTGGAGCTCTGGCGGCGGCCTACTTCCTGCCCTGCGCCTTCGGCCAGGGTGGCCAGGAAATACCCTGTCCCTGTCGGTTCTCTGCCTGGTTTCTCGGAACACCCCTCGGCTGAGGGGGTAGTCACCGACAGTGTTTTCCAATGTTCTGGAAATGCTAGGGATGTGGATAGGCCCCCTGACAAGGAGTCCAAAAGGATGGACTATGTCGGGTGCAAGGTTTACGCTGCGTCCTCCCTAGGCCTCCGTCAGGCCAGCTCGGTGACACTGATGGCACATTTCTCCCACGCCCTCTTGGGCTCCCTGGCTGAGGTCCTCCCTCATCTCCTGGCCGACCTGCGGACCATGGTCCGACGGGTGCGGGACCAGGATAGGGCAGTGGCGAAACAGCAGCTCCAGATGGCTCTGGATCTGGGCGACTCCTGTGCCAAGTCGGTGGTGGCCATGCACCGCAGGGCATGGCTGAGGTTATCCTCCTTCTCTTCGGAAACCCAGCACGAGTTGGCGGACATCCCTTCTTGGGGACTGACCTTTTCGGCCCTGGGTGGAGGGACACCTCCAGGGTCCAGAATCCGATGCCACTCCGGACTTGGTCCACTCCCGCCCGGGTCAAGGGCAACCGGCGGCCTTGCGTAAGCCCTTTGCCCCAGCCCCTGCGACCAGCCGGTAACAGAGGGCCAGCAGGCATGCGCTGGGCCGGCCTGTCGCCAGACCAGCGTCTTCCTCCAAAGGAAGCAGGAGGTAAGGATCCGAGAGCTCCCTCGGCCTCTTCCTCCCCAAACCTGCTCAGTGGCCAGGCTAAGGGGCGCTGTCCCCGGCCCCGTCGTCCCTGCCCGGGTTTCCCCGTGGGGGGACGGCTCCGCACCTCTTCCTCTTGGTCCGCTTCCCGGCCCTCTAGGGGTTGGTGGTGCTAAGGGTAGGTACTGTCGCGGTTGCGAGCAGGTTTCCCCTTTTGAGCCATTGCCCCACGGGGATCTTGGGTCCACAGCCTCTTCGTCGGCCTGCTGAGCCGACTTGCCTGGCCCTCTAATTAGAGGTGATCAGGAAGGTTCCGGACCCTCCTCCTGACCCTGGGTTCGTGTCCAGATATTCCTGGTCTCAAACGGACGGGGGGCTTGCGCCCCATCCTTCTGCATGCCTGGATGGTCTCTCTGCCTCAGATATCCCATCCTCAGAGCGGGGCGTGTGGCTTCTTTCCTGGGCCTCCAGGACGTACTTACTCCTCGTTCCGTCCATTCTTGGGAGACTCCTCCCTTTCCTAAGCGGGGGATCTCCTTACGAGTTCCTGGCCAGGCCCTTCATTCTCTGCTCAGCAGCTTTCTGCGGCATCGAAGGGTCCGAGCGTCACCCCACCCAGATGGCGTCCTGATTGCAACCCTTCCAGGTGGAAGGGGATGATCCAGTGTTCTGGCTCTGACTGGTCTCCCTTTACCGGAGCCACGTTGGAACTCATGTCTTAGCGGGTGATCCTTCTTCAGGACGAGGCTCGACTCTGGAGTCCGAGCTCGGCTCCTGGCAGACAGGGCTGAGGTTTTCCTCCCTTACCTAGTCAGGTCTGACTGGGCAATTGCGCCCTGCCGGGACCTCCTGCATCTCGCGGCGGCTGGCTCCAGCGTGGTCTGTTGGACCCGCTGGTTCATGCGTTCCCCTAGCGGGGACTGGCCAGCCAGCGGTCACAGTGCTGCGTTCCTCGGACCAGTTCGTGACTATAGCCCAGGAGTTAGGGGAACGCTCCCCCTTGGACCGTTCCAGCTGTTGCAGGAGATCATCCTGTTCGTCCGCCCTGAGTCGACGGTCTTCTCTGACTGATGCTTCTCGGATGGGTGGGGGTGCCCATCTAGGAGAATACAGAGTGCTTCGCCTCTGGTCCTCTCGGGAGTCCCAATGTCTTTCCTACCCACTGGAGCTCCAGGCGGTCCATTTAGCTTGCACCGCTTGCTCCGTTTGTGCGGGGTCTAGTGGTTTAAGTCCAAGTGGACAACACTACGACCATGTGCTACCTACCCCGCCAGGTTTGGTCGAGCCCCTTACCTCGGCGTAAGGAGGTTCCCCACATTGGGTTATTTCACGCAGCCGGAGGCGGTTTCCCAGCCATTTGATGGCAGGAGCCTCCAGCACCCTGGCTGATGCCCTAAGCCGGACATAGGCTGTGCCTCACGAGTGGTCTTCCCTGCGGGAGGTAGCACAGGATCTTCTCCCTCCTTCCCTCCAGGGAGTATACGAGGCCGAGACTGTTTCATGCCCGCCCCCTCAGCAGGGTTTGCTGTAGGGGATGCCGTCGAGGCCGCGGACCCCGGGCCTTTCCACGCCTCTCCCCCATTTCCCTTGACCCATGGGCAAGGCGAGGAGGGACTAGGCGCAGGTGATGCTGGTAGCCCCAGACTGGATTGCCAGCTCTGGTATCCAGCTCTCCTCAGTCTCAGCCCCAGGCTTCCGAGGCGGCTTCCAGTCCGCCCGGTCCTGATCTCTGTTTTCAGGGGAAGGTTTTCCATCTGGACCTTCAATCCCTACACCTGTAGGCCTGGTCCCTGTGCGGCTAGGGGCCAGGCCTTGGGTCCTTCGGCAAGGTCCTCGACGTTTTCGAGGCGTCCTGCTAGAAGTCAGCCAGACATGTTCACCTTCAATTGGAAGAGTTCTCCATTTGATGATGGGAGAGGGCCTGGTCCCTCTCCCGTCCCTGAGCGAGCATTCCGGACCATCTGTGGTCCGTTCTTTGTACTAGGGCTTCGGCCGACGACCCTCTAGGTGCTTCTGTTGGTCACCCCTGTCTTCCGGGCGCGGGCCGGAAGGCAGTCGGTGGCGCAGAAAAGGTGGTCTGGCACTTTTCTAGGCCTTGATCACACCTCCCCTTTGGGGGAAGAGTATCCCCATTTCTGTGGGATCTTCGCTGGTATGGGCTTAGCTCACGGGCAAGCCGTTAGAACCTTTGCACAGGTGCGAGTTTACCCACCTGTTGTGGAAGAACACCTTCTTGGGGCTACTCTGCCATCCAGAAGGAGGGGAGAGTTCCAGGCACTCCTTTGAATCTCCCTATCTGGTCTTCCACAGGGACAAGGTTGTCCTGCGCCCCACCAGTTCCTTCCGTAGGCGGTGGCGGAGGCTTCCCTAACCGGTATTGTCTCTGCAGGGGTCCATCCCATTCACGCCTCGAGGCCATGTATAGGATCCATGGGACCCTATTTAACGCTCACCTACCCAGGGAGCGTAGGGCTGAAGTTCGTGAGAGGTTCGCCAGCTGTTTGTCATCTACGCTGAAGCCGCACCTGGCAGACCTGCAGCCAAGCGGACGACGAGCTGGTGGGTCACCTCCTGCATAGGTCTCCGCTATAGGTGGGTGGGCATGGAGCCTCCCCGAGGGATAAGTGCTCATTTTACCTGCCCTTCCGCTGCATCGGTGACTGCTTCTGAGGATACTCCGATCCAGGATATCTGCAGGGCTTCTACCTGGAAGCAGGCTTTAACGTTTCCCCTTCCACATCGACCTTGGGTCACGCCGGGATGCTGGTCGGGGCCTCGGTTCTCCAGTCTTTCTACCTAAGTAGGGTGCGCCTTGCCTCCCTCCTCCCAGAGAACTGCTAGGAGTCAGCCAATAAGTGTGGATGAACAACATCCATGTCCTAAATACAGGTTACTCACCTGTAACAGGAGTTCTAGAATGGTATATGTTGTTCATCCACACGACCCACCCGCCTCCTCAGCTTCGACGCACAACCTGGCTTCCAGTGGGCTAGATCTGGCGTCATGAGGCGGAGCTGAGAGTTTTACCACTTGGGTGGGTGGGAGGAGCCAGCTTGAAGACCTTCCGGTAAGATTTAAAGCGGCAAGGAACCTGCCAATAAGTGTGGATGAACAACATATACCATTCCTAGAACTCCTGTTACAGGTGAGTAACCAGTATTTATTTAACCCACGGTAGTCCGATTTCAGACAGAATCACAGTACTGTACTGTCTCTGCTCTGGCCAAAGAAACCAATGACTGGTTTCTTGCACTTGACGCCAAGCAAATCACAGGTGTCGTGTTTCTTGATTTAAGCAAGGTGTTTGACACTGTTGATCACAGCCTTCTCCTCTTTTTTTTTATACTTTATTTTTATTAGATTTACTGCATATTACATACAGATCACTGCCCTTATAGGTAGGCTTACAAAAATTAACCTTCTCCTTTGCCTTAGAAACCTAGGTCTGGACGGCCACTTTGTAAAATGGTTTGCCAGCTACCTTACAGGAAGATTTCAGCAAATCAAAGCAGATGGTCTCGTATCTGATTCGCTGCCAATCAGAAGACTTGTTCCCCAGGGGTCTATACTTGGACCTCTACTATTCTCCATGTACATTAACTCCCTTGGCACTAATATCCACAGGTCTTAGCTACACTTTTTTGCGGATGATACTGTGCTATATACATCCAAATCTTCCATGGCTGAAGTGTGTGCTGAATTCCAATCCACTTTCACTCAATTAGAGCACAACCTAATCTGCTCCAAATTACTACTAAATGCTTAAAAAACAAAGGTGACGTTCTTTGCCCCTACTTTTAATTCAGTCACTCTTCACAATCAAGTGGTACCAGTTCCCATCACAACCTTCTTAGGTGAACCCTTGGAGGTTGTGGACAATTTCAGGTACCTGGGTATTTGGGTTGACAACAAGCTGACTTTTAGCACCCATATAGAATGTCTTTCCAAAAAGTTAAAAGTGAGGCTAGGGTTCTTCTTTAGGAATAGATCACTTTCCCCTTGGACGTAAGACGTAGCTTGGTGCAGTCCATCTTCCTTTCCCTGTTAAGACTATGGCGACATCATTTACAGTTGTAGCACAGGTACCAACCTGCACAAGCTCGACATACTGTTTCACCATGCGTTGCATTTTATCACTAATGTATCTTTCAGGACACACCACTGTGACCTTTATCAGATGGTAGGCTGGACATCTCTCCCCTCAAGATGGCTGATCCACATAGGTACTTGGTCGCTAAAAATTCTACTGAAAAAGCTCCCATCTTACATCTCTTCCCTTATCCATAAATCGTAGAGCTCTTATGCCGTAAGAAAGTCTGCCTACATTGTGCTGGACGTACCTAGAGTACGCACATCACGCTGCAGGGGTGCTATCAGTTATGTTATTCCTGCAGTATGGAATAATGTGCAATCAGTGCTCGGACTCTCTGACTTTGTTTCCGTGAGTATTTTTAAAACCTTGGTCAAAAAATATTTCAAGGAGGCCTCTCACTGTCAAAAGGGATAGTATTCTCCTTGTAACTTTGCATTTGATTATATAGCACTTATACCCCTCATCTCCCTGTATCCCCTTCCAACTTCAGTATCCGCTTCCTCTGGCTGCTGGTTTGGAACTACATTGTTGATCCTGACATAATTTGTTTTCCTGCCCGATCTTGTTTGTTTCATATTTTTATTGTCTATGAATGCCATGCATTATTTTGTACGTTCAAATTTACGTCCAGATTGTCCTCTTGACATAAATTGTTTTCTGACTGCTCTTTGTTTGCTATATGTTGTTATTGCCTTTGAATGTTCTGCATGTTTTTCCTTTTTTTGTTCAAGTGTACGTCCAGATTATTGCTCTGTATCTAATTGCACCTTTCTTGATTGCATTGTACCTTGTATTATGAATGTATCAATTACTGTATAAAACATTGCACTGCTATGTATGTATTGCTTGTGTTGTCACTGTCATAAGGACTTCCTTGTGAATGAGCTTGCTCAACAGAGTATTTCCTATGATAAACTTGAACTTAATAAACTTGATAGTTTCCTTGGTTTCCCAAAGGGTGTTGGTGTGCAGTGTCACACATGCATGCACTGGCTTGCGCACGCGTCATCTGCTGACACCTTGCCCCTTCACCACGATCACTGCCGTCTGGCTTCTGCCAGGTGGCAGTCAAGTGGTTCAGTCTCGAAACTTCCACCCTGAGGGAGGAGAGCTGTCATGAGGCACCCAGTAATCCCTCTCCTCGCTAATCATCTAGTAACCCTGATCCATTCCCAAACCTGGATCGCTGGTATGACTGGTGGTGTGGTGTCCACTGCCTCAACCCACTACACCACTGAGTTGGCTTCATAATGCATTTTCCTACAATTACATGTAACTAATATCTTAGATTTTCAAAGTTGTATGTAAATGTATAGTTTGAGTTCTAAGAGAAGTCTTTTTTTTTTTTACACAATGTCCTTTTAACATAAAGTCTAATTACAAGTTAGGTACACAGAACATCATTAACTAAGGACATATACTTTGCCGCCTCAGCCATCTGCAGACTAATATCTGTATTTATATCTTCTGCCCTTTGGCCTTGGCCATGTAGTACATTTAGTGAAGGGCCTGTCTAGAAAGTGGGGTCCTCCAGAGGTGGACCTTTTTGTGTCCCCACATAGTGCAAAATTGCCACACTTCTCACTTATTCCAGGACCTAGAGTTTTTTTGTGAGACACATTGTCCATCTCTTGCAAGGGAAGGCTCCTTTACACATCTCCTCCAATCCCTTTATTTTAGAAGGTTCTTCTGAAGGTGAAGGCAGAGCATGCCACCCTTGTACTGGTGGTCACCTTCTGGTCTCACCAAATCTGGTTCCCACTTCTACTGCACCTAGCAGTGGAGCCTCCTCTTCAACTACTACTTAATAGGAATCTGCTTGGAGGAGCTGCATGCCTCCATTACTAAATTAAAAAACCAAAAAAGTCTATGCCCAGACGGATTCAGCACTGAATTTTACAGGGCCATCCATGACACCCTTAATGTACTGCAGCACTGCACTTATAGGGGAGTCCTCCAAGGAGATCCTGTACTGTCTGCATAGACTCAAGCTACTATCTCAGCGATCCCCAAACCCAGAAAGACACCCTCTTTTGCTTCTCATATAGGCCCATTTCTGTTCTTAATATAGATTATAAGATCTTTACTAAGGTTATGGCAAAACCCTGGAACCCCTCCTCCCCTTCCTACTAAATGGAGACCAAACTGATTTTGTACCATCACGTCAATCACAAGACAACATCAAACGGACACTTCGTGTCCTTCAGCATGCTGCCTGGTTGAATACACCAGTTTTATTATTAAGTCTACTCTAGACGCTGAAAAGGCATTTGACCGGGTGGCATAGTCTTTTCTGTTTCAGACTCTCCAGCGTTTCGGTCTCCCCTTACAGTATATCTCCATGCTTAAGGCTCTTTATAGTAGTCCTATGGCCTATGTTAAAGTCAATGGTCATATCTTCTCACCAGTTATATTAGAACAAAGCACTGGACAGGGCTGCTTCCTTTCTCCTCTTCTGTTCACCCTATACCTGGAACAATTGGCTTAAGTTCTCAGGCAACTTTCTTATATTCGTGTTTTTTTTTTTTTCTGGCAACCGGGAACGAAAAATGGCCCTATATGCTGATGATTAACTTATGTATCTGACAAATCTGCATACCTCCCTTCCTTACCTTTGGGACACATTGACATGATTCAGACAATTGGCAGGCTGTAAACTTAATACTACAAAAACAGAGGTCCTCCACATTGATTACAAACCCACACCAGACGTTAAACGTAAATTCCACTTCCGCTGGGGGTTCTTTCATTGTAAATATTATTGGGGTCCTTCTGTCAGCAGATATGGGCGCAGTCTGTACCCTTAACTATAATGCCATTACTGTTCAACTTCAGAAAGATATTGAAATATGGACGAGTTTGCCTTTAGCACTAATTCAGCTTATAGACAGTATTCAAATGAATGTCCTACATAGGATTCTTTATCTGGTACAGATGCTACCAATGACACCTCCCCACAGCTATTTTAACACATGGAATAAACTGCTGCCTAGGTATATTTGAAATGGGTGTAGGGCCTGGATCAAACTTCCAACTTTCCAGCTTCCTAAGGGAAGGGGTGGGATGGCCAATGCTGAATATTTCCCTTTACCATATGGCGGCCCAGATTTGTACTGTATTATATTGGCTGTCTCACCATTGCCGAGCGCATTGAAAGACAAACAAGAGGAAGATCTCTTTGACTTATATAAGGTGCTGTTCTCTACGGTACCAGGTAGAGTTACTCATGAATTTGAAAATCCCTGTACCCAAAATACCATTTCACAACGGCATGTGGCCCTACATATGAAAAAAATAACCCCTTTTCATTATTACATCGATTCCTCAGACGGTGGAATTTCTGCCTGCTAAACTGGGCACTGTGTATTAACCTGGGAGTGGTTGGGCCTGACATATTGGTTCCAACTGCTACAGGATCAACAAGTGCTTTGTTTTGAAGATCTTGTTCAGGGTTTTGACATCTCTAGAACCCACTTTTATGGGTAACTGCAAGTTAGGACTGTTTTGCTCCCCTTGCATAAATATAGCATCAAATTGGGGGACACTCCATATTTCATTTCATTCATTATAGAGACACTGATGGGTGTGGGAAGTATGGATTACCTCATTTCTAGGCTTTTTCCGACTTTACAGTCATTGCAGGGGATAAATGTTCAACACATCCATTGGGCCTGGAACAAGATCTCCATATTTACATTGCTGACCAACAGTGGGACGCATGTCTTCTGAACCTCCATAGGGTTACCTCCTCCCACATATGGAAAGAATAGTCTTGGAAACACATTGTGAGATTTTTTTTTATTACCCCTGATAAACAAGTTAAATACTTTCCCCATAAGGGGGGCCAGTGTTGGCTTCACTGTGGTACTCAAGTGGCCACATTAGGCCATATTACTTGGCCTTGTTCTAGACTTGCTCCTTTTCTCTGTGCACTACAGGAGGACTTACTGCTCTATGGGGGCCAAATATATGCCTTCAGGAATTTTTGTTCTTATTGAGACCCACCAGAAGATCACCGTACCTTGGATGACAGGAAATTAAGCATAGCTGTGACAGCAGCCAAGAAAGCAATTTCTAAGTTTTGGTTAACTCCAAATATCCCCACTATACAACAGTGGAGAGACATAATGTGTACGTGGAGATGCTGGGTCATGTTTGTGATGACCAAGAATTCTGGATTTGTACCATAAGGAAGTTCTGGTTGGGGGGTGGAGATGCCATAGCTCTCACGAGATGGATCTTGTATCAGATTTTGGCAGGATAACTCTTGAAAACAGGCCTAAGGAACACTGTGCTGTACACTGTGGGATTTGCTCCTGCCCTAATTCCCCACCCCAAACTAGCTCAGGTGCTTGGCTTCTGGAAATTGGTGAATTTGATGCCTCCTGATGCTGCTTTGTTATATATTCACAAGACACGTTATTTTTGATTAACAGCAAAGCAAGGTCTGTTCTTTTTTTTTTTGGTTAGTGATGTCTTGTCTTTATCATGAAACTCAGTGAAGAAATACATTTTAAAAGGAATCTGCACTCAGAAGCCAGGGGGTTCCTTGTCCATCAAGACCATATGCATGGCTTCTAAAGACTTAGGAAAAAAGTCCTGCGACTGCTGTCTAGTGTGCGATTGGCATTCCCTCAGCTAGATGCTCCTTTGCCATATAGTGGATCTCCTGTTACAGGCCCCCCCCTTTATCTTTTGTCATAACCCTATCACTACTATAAGGGACAGGAATCCTGTCCCTATAGACAAACATAGATTTTCCATTAAAATGCATTTGCCTGCTGTTCCAATGTTTTCATATTCTGGTTGGCAGCCTCATGGTGACGCATCTAGGCATGTCCCGTGTGCTTCCAGCAGGTGTTCTGCACAGGTGTCTCTTGACTGCAAACCGGTTTCACCTGTAGTCTTAACATGTCCTATAAAAAAAAATATATAAATATAGCTATAGTTTATGGTGATGTTTAAGCCTGCTGCATCTGATGACGTATGTTTTCTTTCACGGAATCCACTGTTCCTTGTCACCATGCCTTCTGACCTGTAGGGATTTCAGAGCTTCTGGTTCTGTGGCACGAGCTGATGCCTCAAATAGTTCCACAGGGACAGGGTGTCTTTATGCCTGATCCTCATTTTCTGCCATGGTAGGATCTGAATCTACATTACCTCACTTCATACATCTTCCAAACTTCTTATCCAAAGCACAGAAGCTGGTGGGAGGCATTGCCCTGTACCCTGGTTGTACATAGTACATTGTGTTTTCTAATTTTATAGTATTACAGACTGTAGAAATGCTTCTCAGTCATTTGTTTAAGCTGGCCTCTGAGAAATGGATAAATATATATATATATATATATATAAACAATGGCTGTCCCAGGGACTGGCTAACTTTCTTACTCTTAGTTCTCAGAAGTATGGCAGGGAACTGCCTGATACAGCATGTGGCCTCTACTAACTGCAATGGTTATTCCTGCACCTCACCGATGTACTCCTGCCCCTTATACAGTTGTGTATACCTTCCTCTATACTACACTACTGTCCAGCCACTGTTTCTTGTTGACGTGCTGTTTTTTGGGCTTACGGCACTTTCTGTCCTGATAGCATATCAGACTTCACCATCCTCCCTTGTTACAAAGGTGCAGCCCAATGGAGGAGATAATCCTTGATGAAGATAGAACAGCTATTCACTGTAGTAATAGATCTTCAAGAGAATCTCCTCAGTTGGGCCACAGGGCACCCACTCTCCATCCACCTAACTGAGGTATAAGCTAGAAAGTTTCATCCACTGCTTTGTTAGGAGGTGGCCATAAGTGACGTATGTGGTATTTTCCTGTCCCATGCATCTCCTTGTGTGCCTGGTAGTGGTTTGGTCTCCTGGTAGCTCATGGTAAGAGGCCCACCAAGCCTACCTCTGGTGGGGAATGAAGGAGCAATGGTGCCACCCACGATTATATATACATCGTTGTTGCATGTTGTGGATGGACCTTAGCTAGCAAAGGTTTACATGCTGTCTAGACACTGACACCTTATAGTTCCAAAGGTATGGCCCAGTCGAGGAGATTCTTTCAAAGATATACTGTCGTGGTGAGTAACTGTTCTTTGCTTTTTTTTCTACAGAGGTTTTTGTCTTCGAGGATCTAGCTGGCTGTCAGCCCTTGCTCATTACTCCAACCGGCCACCACCTTCCCCCACACCTCACCTGCCTTGTAAGTGTCCCTCGACTTGTCCCCCCCATGACTGGCCCAGGAGGGGAGGGACATCATTACTCCTTGGAATCCAGATCCAGCTTCCTTGGCCAGGTTTTGGGGTAATTGTGTGGGCTGGCGCAGGTGAGCAGTGCCTCTTTTTGCTCCGCCCCTGATTTTCCCAATCTAATTTCAAGGGTGGAGCTCTTGCAGCAAGTAATACCATTAGGACTAATACCGTCAGGCATTAGGACGTCACGGAAAACTTGCAGCTAACAGTCTGTGGTGGGGGACCACTCCCAATGTCAACTCTGCCCGATGTCAGGTGTGGTATAAGGGGGGGTTCCCTGGTGCCATCTCAGTTCTTTTCTCACCGTTGACCTGCGTAGTTCGGCTCCACGGGCACCTTCTTCAGCAGTCTACAGCCTAAAGAAAGTGTTTTTTCTCAGTCATTTGTTTAGTTTGCCTTGTGTATGTCGTCACCTCCTCCACCACGGCGTAAAGCTAAGTGTGCATGTGGCAAGCAGATCCCAGCCAAAGGCAGTCACATGGCTTGCCTCATCTGCTTAGGCCCAGACCACGGGCCCAACGCCTGCACCCACTGCCAGCAGTTCAGTCAGAAGACTCGTGCCAATGTACTCACAGCCTTCTTTCTAGAGAAGCAATTAGTGGTGAAGCAACGTGGCTCAGGAGCCAGCTCCTCTTCTTCCACCAGGGATTCCGCACCAAAAGAGAAGTCCTCGGGTGGAAAACATCACCACAGGGATAAAGATTGGGCCAGGTCCGAGTCCTGCCCTAAGTCACCGTCTAAGCAGGCTGCTTCTTCTTCGACCTCTGGCAGGAGGTCTGGTTCGGTGCCAGCCCAGATGACTGAACACTCCCGTTTGAGTAAGTCCACTCCCGCCTCTTCTCAGGGAGAGCTCTGGGAGTCGGCATCTTTGGGACACCAGTCTTCCTTGGCTCATCGACCTCATAAATCTTCTTCAGTGTTGACCCAGGAGGGCCAGTCCAAGTCTTCGAAGGACAAACCTAGTTCATCCAAAAAAAGGAAGCCTTCAGATGAACACCCAGGTAGGCAAGAGGTTGTATGGGCTCAGACGCTTCCCCCCTCCTCCGGCTAAGGTTCCCCTCCACCAGTTGAACAGCAAAAGCCTGGCCAGTCACCTTCTCCATCGTCCAGCTCCCTGACGCCTGATACGGGGCGGTCGCTGGCGGATGACCAGACACCCGCACCCCCTCCCGGGGGTCGGTCGCCAGTCAGGCCTACTCCAGACGCCAGCTTCCTGGACGAAGGCGACACTGGACATCAGTCCACTGATGACAGGGTCCTGGACCCGACGCCAGTACCTCAGGATTCCCAGATGCCTGCTCCGGTGGGCCTGACACCTGGCGAACCTGGCGCCTGGTCCAGCGGTCGCCCCAGTGGCGGACATAGGCTCCTTATTCACCACATGGTGGAATACAGTACAGGGAGATCTCCATTACAGACCCTCAGATACCACCCCAAATCCACCACCCAGAGCACCTCCCCCCACCCCAACTCCTGATGGGGGTGAAAGTCCAGACCCAGATTCTAAGGGCAAAAAGAGGAGGCATCAGCAGTCTCCCATTCCTTCTTCTCCTCCTCCCTCGTCCTCCTCAGAAGAGGGAGACGCAGAATCTGGGCTTGATTCAGAAGGAGAATTCCTTCCTCCCTCCCCTGGACCTAAGGATTCCCTAAGGTTCCCTCCGGACGATCCCTCATTTTCAGATATAATGGGGCACATCCAGACCATTTATGAGTGGGACACAGAGGACCTGGACCCAGAGCGCAAGCACCTGGCCAAGTTCCTGGGTGAAAAAGGACCTAAGCCTTTGGTAATACCTCCTTTTGTCGAGCCTTTCCAGGATGTCACTTGCCTGACTTGGTGTACCCCTTCCTCAGTACCTGCAGTTCCTCGAAGTCTCACAGGGCTTGCTAAGCCACCCAGATCTGGAACGCTTTTTGGCAGAACAGCCAAAGGCGAATCTCTGGTTCTGACTGCAGCCCACGGCACGGGCTCCCAGCCCAAACACTTGAGCTCCTAAACTCCAGACCTGGTCTCCAAAAAATTGGATGGCTGGGGCCGGAAGGTTTATTCTTCTGCCGCAGGTGCCATCAGATCCCTTAACTTCATGGTACATATGATTACATACCAACAGTCCTTATGGCAGAAGACCATAGACTTAGTCAAGTCCATACCAGACTCAGACTCTAAAGAGGAACTACTTGCCTGCACCCAGTCAGATCTGGACATTGACAAACATGTCCTCTGTTGTTCATATGATGTGGTGGACGTGGCCTCCAGGGCTGCTGCCTCGGAGGTTTGTCTGAGATGGCAATCATGGCTCAGGTTGATGGGGGTTCCAACTGGATCTACAAGAGTCCATTTTGGATTCCCCGTTCCAAGGCCTAGTTCTGTTTGGCCCAGAGGTTGAAACCATGGTCAAACTGCTACACGAGTCTGGTAAAGCGGTGGCCGACATACACCGCATGCACAAATCCCAGCCTCCGGAACCCCCTCGCCATCCCTTTCGAAAAGAACAGGGACAGGGGAGCAAGCCTTCCCAAGGTAAAGGGTTCAAGAGGTGGGGGTCACCCTGCCCCACCAAGGTTCCCAGGGCCCTAAGCAGCCCAAAACTTCAAGGGGCCAGGGACCCACCACCCCCTCTGCTTGACTCTTCCTGCCTCCCTCCTCTTTTTAGGGACTCGCAGAACGAGAAGGTAGGAGGGAGGTCTGCCCTCTACCCACTCGATTGTTCCGGTATCACCTCAGACCAGTGGGTGCTGGACATCATTTGAAATGGGTATGACATAGAATTCCTTTCTTTTCCACCAGGCAGTCCCCCACCCTCTGGTCAATTGTCCATTGGCGCACAGTCTCCTACTGACTGCGGAGATCCAGCAGCTCTTGGAGAAAAAATCTATCCAGCTGGTTCTCAAACCCAGAAGGACATAGGTTACTACTCCCATTTCTTCCTGGTTCCAAAGAAAATCAGAGACCTTCGCCCCATTCTGTACTTGAGCCAGCTCAATCTCTCATCAAGTGCCAGCGATTTTGGATGTTTACTGTGGCAGGCCTATTCCCCTTGCTTCATCAAGGGGACTGGTTGTGCTCCCTCAATATGCAGGATGCGTACATGCATATCAAGGTCCCGAAATCTCACAGAAGGTTTCTTCGCTTCAGCTTTCAGGAACAGCACTACCAGTTCAGGGCACTCCCCTTTGGGCTTTCATCAGCCCTCAGGGTGTTCACCAAGTGTCTTGTGGTAGCAGCGACACTCTGACAGAGAGGCCTCTTTGTTTACCCCTATCTGGACAATTGGCTTCTCTCCACATCATTGGAAGAGCAGCTCCAAATCGCTCTCAAAGAGACACAGAGCCTGTTTTGTTCCCTGGGAATCACAGTGAACTGGCCAAATTCACACCCATGGCCATCGCAAAGACTGCAGTTCATAGGGACAGTTTTGGACACTGAACAGGGGAGAGTGTTTCTGCCCTCAGACAGAGCAGAACGCCTTTGGGCTCTAGCAAGCAGGGTCCAAAGAACACCCTCTATCTCTGCTCGGGTCATTCTTCAGCTGTTGGGCCACATGGCGGCCGCCATAGCCACAGTACCCATCACCAGACTGCACCTCAAGGTCCAGTGGGACCAAGTGGTGGATGAACTGGATCTCCAGATCCAGATCTCTTGGATGGTCCATCGTTCCCTTGACTGGTGGCTCTACCACGAGAATCTAGAGGGAGGAGTCCCCTTCCAGAGGTCAACTCCGCCTCAAGTTCTAACCACAGATGCCTCTCTGACCGGTTGGGGGGCTCGTTTAGGAGATCACAGGACCCAGGGATCTTGGTCCCCCAGAGACAGCTCTCTACATATAAATGTTCAGGAAATGAGAGCAGTTCTGAATGCTCTACACACATTCAGAGACTGATTTTCACTGGGTCCTCTTCTGGTGCGGACAGACAACACACCAGTGGTCTTCTACATCAGCAAACAAGTGGGGAACTCACTCTAATCCCCTTTGCAGAGAAGCCATGAGAATGTGGGATTGGGCAGTAGAACGCCATCTAGATCGCACTGTGGTACACCCACCAGGGTTCCAGAATGTTCTCGCTGACAGTCTGTCGCTCCACCTCTATGAATCATGAGTGGAAGTTACTTCAAGAAGTTGCAGACAACCTCTTAGGTCGCTGGGGCCATCCAGAGTTTTGCGTCCCCATGCAATGCCAAACTACAGAATTTTTGCTTGCTCACTCCAGGGCCTGGTGTTTTCTGGCGAGGCGCATTGTCCCCCTCTTGGACAGGGAAGTTCTTGTATGCCTTCCCGGCCTTCCTTCTCATTCAGAGAATACTGCTCAAATTGCAGTCAGAGGGGGCCAGGATGATCCTGATTGCCCCTCTGTGGCCTCAACAGATCTGGTATCCGTTGCTTCAGCAGCTGTCTTTGGAACCTCGATTACAGTTGCCACTCTTCACCCACTTGCTCTCACAGGAGCAGGGGATACTCATCCATCCTGCTCTTCATTCTCTTCACCTGCATGCGTGGCTCATGCAGTCTTAGTGGAAGAGAGAGTAGGAGTGTCAAACAGGGTGGTAGAGGTCTTGGTTGCAGCAAGGAAACTCTCCACTAGAGCTACTTACGCTCTGAAATAGAAGCATTTCTGTCTCTGGGTTGTGGCCCGTGCCATAGATCCCTTGGATTGTCCTGTCAAACATGTGCTGGATTATCTCCTCCACCTCTTGGACTTGGGACTGAGCTATTCGTCTATCAAGGTTCACATGTGTGCAGTCTCCACATATCATGAGCCGATTAGGGAGAGAACTCTAGCACAATTGAATATCTGCAAGACCTTTCTCAGAGGGGTCTTGCATGTCAGACCTTCTAGCAGGGACGCCATTCCTCCGTGGGTCTTACTCTCTGTCCTGGAGAAACTCACCCTTTCACCCTTCGAGCCAGCTGCTTCTTGTGAGCTACGCTTTCTCTCTTGGAAAGCTGTCCTTTTGGTTGCCATTACTTCAGCTCAAAGGGTTTTCGAACTCCAGGCATTGATGTGTAAGGAACCTTATAACGTTTTTCACAGAGACAGGGTAACCCTGCGTACGAACCCCAAGTTCTTACCGAAGGTTGTGTCCATCCTGACACTGAATCAGGACATCAGCCTTCTGGTTTATTATCCTGAGTTTACCAACCAAGGTGAAGCACTGTTGCACACATCCATAGAATCCTAAGGTATTACCTTCATAGAACACGTTCCTCCAGAAAGATGGACCAGTTCGTCCCCTTTGCAAAAAGGATGACAGGGACTCCTGTCTCTAAGCAGTCTCTAGCCTGTTGGCTAGTGTACTGTAATTCCTTTTGCTACCAGCAGCATGGTAAACCCCTTCTGGGCCCCGTTAAAGGTTACTACACCAGGGCTGTGGCCGCTTCTTTTGCTTCCCTAAGGAATGTCTCTTCAGCAGACATTTGTGCTGCTGCGACATGGAGCACAGTCCATACCTTCATCAGGCATTACAGCCTAGACAGTGCTTCTAGGAGGAGAGCAGGTTTTGGACTAGCTGTCCTGCAGAGCCTACTCTCCTAGAATAGTCTGCATCTTCCTATGTTTTCAGTTTTCTCTCCACCTCCCGCTCAGACCTGGGCCTATCTTTGGGTACTGCTTGGGACTCAGCTGTAATGGTATTACCTGCTGCAAGAGCTCCACCCTCAAAGTTAGATAGTACAGTTACATAAGAACTTACTGTAACGGTAGATCTTCGAGAGGAGCTCTTGCAGTAGATGGCTTTCCCACCCTCCATCCCCCAGGTATATGAGTCTTGCACCTTTACAAGATTGGGGAGTTCCTGCTCGGTTCTCCAATGCTGTGTTAGCTGGGTCTCCAGCGGGAGAACTGAGATGGTCCCGGGGGACCAACCCCTTTATACCACACCTGACGTCGGGTGGAGCTGACATCGGGGGTGGTCCCTGCCACAGACTGCTAGCTACAAGTTTTCCTGTGGGGTCCTAATGCCTGAAGGCATTAATCCTAATGGTATTACCTGCTGCAAGAGCTCCACCCTCAAAGCTAAATAGTACAATTATGTAAGAACTGACCATAACAGCAGACCTTCGAGAGGAGCTCTTACAGCAGGTAATACCATGTTGGAACTATTCTTCGTTTCTTAAATGGGACATTTTGCGACTAATTTTTTTGAACTGCACTATAGGGATTTTCCCTTTTAGAGGACTTATAAGTCTCTTGTGATTTACCTTTATATTTGGAATAAGCTGCGGTTCTGGTTATATGATGGGTTAAGGGCTTGTTTATGCCAGGGGTTTGTGACACCTTGAAATGTTTTGAAGTTGGGGGAGTGTACTGAGAAGATCAATGGAGTCCAAGTTTAGTTTACTTAAGACAAAGGCAAACAAACCGGTTTCTCATTATAACGAGATTATAATTGGGTAGTCATTTTCTGCTTTAAACATTGACAGCATTAGCCATTTGAGATGTAATAGTGTTTTGAAGGTAGCAGTATAAGCAGGTATTCCCCCGACTCTAGTACCAATGGTGGCAATGACTCTTCTATCTGTATATCACTTTATTCTGGCTGTACGTCTTGTATTGCATTGCTCAGCGTATTTATGTGCATTATTATGGAGTAAAATGTAAAAATAAGTTTTAAAAAAAAGATGCTATTGGTATTAGGGACATTTGTAATGGGCACTAATGGTGTTCCACTTTATATATAAAAATGTGATTTCTCGTACTGTGTATTTTATTGTTTGTATATGTAGTCTTGTATTTTATACTCTCTGCTATTTGTGCCATGACTGCAGTTGCCAGTGAAAATGAGCATTAATTGTCCATAGGCTCTCATTTTAAATAAAAATGAATGAATGGTCAAAAAAGTGATTAATTCAAAGAATGATTCAACAGATTTGTTGGATGCAGCATCTCTTTTTGTCATACTCTGTCTTACACAGCTGTTCTTAATCTTGGAAGTACAGGACAATATGCATGTTTAGTGGAGTGTGGTGCCAGGGCTTTGCTATGTATGCACTGTTCCTGGTAATGAACTGCTGACGCCACAGACATAATATCTGGAGACAATTCACCTTCTTCTTCTATTTTTTAACACTTTCTTTTTCTAGCACTCTGGGCCTGACCTAAGAATATACATTAATCTCCCATCATACCTTTCCTGCCTTCACTCACTCCTGTCTCTGAATCCCAAACTAGTATCCTGTGGCTTATCCTACACAGTTGGTGCCAGGCCTCTGAAGACATGTTACCTTTTAAATGGATGGGTGACCAGATGGAGGAGTCAGCAAGGAGGAGGCAGGAGGCCAAGCAGCCCAGATGGACATAGTGGGATAAATGGATTTCATCCTTCCCAGACCTGCCCATAATTTTTTGGCCCCATAACACAATGTTTCTGCCCTTGTAGAGGGCCTACTCCTCTGGAGTGACTCTGATACTGCCTAGCAGGGCCATCAGAGGGGGTGGATGAAGCCTACCCCCTCCATTGGAACTCTCCTGCTGTCCTTACTTTAGGTATGTGATGCCGGCATGTCACGGTTTATGTATTTTCTGGATTTTTATTAAAAGGAATATCTACATGCATTAAAGATATTTGCTCTTAAACTCTTACCAGTGGTGTGTTTCTCTCACTAAAAGAAAATTACAATTATTTATTTTTCACAGTAAATACTTAAGGTAATACTTTGGTCTTGGGACAGAAGGCCGAGGCCCATGAATGCGGTCCCCACTACTCAGTGGTGGTAACCAATGTTGCCTTCCTGAATAAAATTGTCCATTTTGTCTTAAAAATGGACAGGTTTGATGCATTAACTAAATCCCCAAGCAGCTGGTTCCGTAACCTTATAGCTCTTGGTACAAAAGCATATTTCCTGAGTTCAGTTCTGGATACAGTGTCAGACAAGCGTATGTCCCCTCAAATCATATTTAAGGTCCTTGTAAACCAAACCTAGTTCTCTCATTAATACGGAATCATCTGGTAAATTGTGTACTCTACAGTAGTTCCTTTAGCTTTAGCACTTATTTTAGCCAAGATCAGGGTGTATGCATCAATCATGTGAGAAACAAAACTGTACTATAGCATTTAAAAATGATCACAGTTCAAAAATTAGGACCTTTGAAAAATTGTTTGAAATTTCTAAATTAGTACCACTTAATATTTCTTTTATTTCTAGCAATCCTTGATGAGCCCCCATTTATGTCACAACTTGGACTGGAATTTTTCTTTTGGGCATGGAAATAAATTATTCTTATGGCTCATGTGTATGTTTAGCTTCATTTATTTATATACATATATATATATATTTTTTTTAGGGACATGGTCACGCCCCTATAGTTAGGGTTGAATGGTCACTTCTGTGTTAAACTCAAAATTTTACACTTTAATAACTTTGCAACTGTTCAACCGATTTGTGTGAATGTTTGCATGCTATCAGGGACCAGTGATCTCTTGATGTTCCAAGTTCCGTTCCAGTCGGATGTGTGTGTGCAGAGATATGGAGTGTGGAAAAATGTGAAAATGAGTGTTTTTTTTTATTTCTTTGTCATGCTGCAGCGCAAAAAATGGCTTGGGATTTTTGGTCTGAAATTTTTAGTGTGTATAGGTCTTGAGTCACAGATGTACCTTTTGATGGTTTGGTGAAAAAATATAAATCTGGTTCAAAGTTATTAAATTTAAAAGTTTCACATTATTTCCTATGGGAATTTCACTTTCCAGTTAGATGTGAGCCTCGACAAAGGATTCTTTGTCGCAAATGGGTAATCCTTTGTTAGAAGTGAGGAATCTTTTTTCATGCTGCCACCTTCTTGTTGTGTCTTAGCGAGGCAAACAAAATTAAAAAACTGAAAAAAATTATGTTTTCTAAAGTAACCAACACAAGTGTTCTGCTATCAGAACCCATTCTATCAGATTTTGCTGTTAGTTTTTTTGATAAATCACCTGTAAATGTGTTTTTTGAACACACCGAAATTCTTTTTCGTAAACTGCAAAAAAAGAAACACGGAACAGGATCCTGTTTTGCAATTTGCTAGAAAGGATTTTTCTTTTTCTGCAAATTGCGAAAAAGGAAACGTGAAAAAGGATCTTGTTTCACAATTTACAAAAGAAGAATTCTATCATATCTGTTTATTTGTCACTACACACTGAGTAAACGGTTTGGAATTTTAGTCTGAAATTTTCAGGGTACAAAGAGCCTGCTCCACAGATGTGCCTTTTGCTAGTTTGGTGAAAATAAATTACTTTGCTCTGGATTTCTGTGGGTTTAAACTTTGCTTAGTTTCCCGTAGGATAACATTGTAATATGAGGTATACACAGTTGTTTCTGTGTCACTTCCGCTGTAAAGAAGTGATTTGCTGTTTTGGTCTGAAATGCTCAGGGTACAAAGTGCTTGACCTACAGATATGCCTTTTGTTGGTTTATTGAAAAGATATTAATATGGTCTGGGGTTATACAGGTTTCAAATTTTGCTGCGTTTCCCATAGAATAACATTGCACTGCAGGGTTTTAAATAATTGATTAGCAGTTTTTTTCTTGGGACAATGCTAACTGTACAGAAAGTATTTATATAGGTTTTCTAGAAGTGTTATGCTTGTTAAACACAGTGAGGCAAGTGCTATGCATTTTCACAATGTTTTAGCACTTTTATGAGCAAAACGCTAATCAATTTTTGGAGTTAAATAAAACCCTGCACTGTGAGGGGTTTCTTTGGTGCTGCGCACCACAGGATGGGAGTGCGCCCTGTGCTCCCACAGGCAGATAACGATACCGTTATGGACTAATGGGAGTGAGAGGGCCTTCTGGGACCTCTGCGCCCAGAAAGAAATAAGGATACAATTACAGTATGTCAAAAACGATGGATAGGAAGGCCCTGCCCTCCCACACACAAATATGGATACCATTATGGCCTGATGGGAACACACGAATAGGGGCAAATAAGGATATGCTTATAGTATCTCAAAAAGTAAGGAAATGCTTTGTAAAAACTTTGTTAATGCACTAGTTGGGGTTGAAGTCACAAAAGTAGGGAAATATGACATTAGAGTTTCCATCTTTAACACCTCACCCCCACCCTGCAGGCAGCAACCAGAGTGGGGGCGTGTCGTGGGGTTGTCAACCTTAATGCTCAACCCATTCTCATATACTATACCCATCTCTGTTTATTTAATCATGCAGTGGGGTGAGCGTTAGGGTTGACAACCCCAAGGCACACACCCAAACCTGTTGCTGCCTGCGGGGATGAGGTGGGGTGTTGGGGTTTGAAACCCTAATGCCACATTTCCCAACTTTTGTGGCTTCAACCCTAACTAGTACATTAACAACATTTTTTTGCAAAGAATATGTATATTCACAAAGTTGAAAAAGGTTCTTTGATATGTATGATGTCACGCATTCTTTACCCAGAAGAGATCAAAACAATTTTTTTATAAATATGATACATTTTCTAACTAAGCTACACAGTACAGAAGATCTAAGAATTCACAAACATACATTGCATTACAATTATTGGACCACTTAATGCTTCATCAGGTGTTGTTCGGTTCAGTTTGCAAACATGTCTTTCTGAGTAACAGCATGGTTTATCTCTTGACATATGTGATTATACATGTTAGATTATACCCATTAGATTGCATTGAAAATCAGGCTCGACTCCCCCAACCCCCAGCTAATCCCAAAATATGCATTTTAGCAAGAGTATAAATACTTCAAATGTGTTAGTTGGCATGACACATTTTTGTCTGATGTTTAGATACTTTGCTGGTTAATTTCTGGTCCACATATTCATTTCAGTCTCTTTTCTAAAGTTCTTTCAGGATCTTAGCAAAAGTTCACAATTCAAGGACAGTGTCCAAAATTCATTTCTATTAGCATCATTCTGCATGTAGTCCTAAGGGAGAAGTTTGTGCTCTGTCAAGGAGGAGAAGTGCTTCCAAGCTTCTTGTCTTGCTCCCAAGAGAAAACTGTGAAGAGACCTTTCTTTATCCATGTCTATGGCAGGAAAAGAGAGGTGTGTGCTGCAGACTTCTTTGTCTTGTGTTAAAGTGGGAAGTCCAGCCCACATTATCCATTATACATGATGAATATTTCATTTCCATTAATGTAGGTTTCAGTCCTTTTTATATAAGTTCAGATCTCCTCACAGGACATTTTAAGTATATTTTGATAAAAGGTCTCTTTGCATTTGAAAATACTGTGAGTTAGATGTTTGTTGCATTTGGTATTCATTCATAAGACAGCAAAATACTTAACAGCTTTACTCTTCTATACAAGTTTTTTTTTTTTAACAAATCAGTGGGCCCCTTTACTTACGATGGTGATCTAACCTTTGAGGTACATCCGTCTTTGGAATGTATCCTTATCTGATCTGGAAACACCTGCGAGTAGTATAAAAACTTTAGAAAAACATAGCTCCATGGAGGGGACCATTAACCTCTGTCCTTTACCCAGCTGCTGGCTTCTTCCTTACTTTTGTGAGAATATTTTTCTTTTTGATTTTAACTCTTTCCTTCCTCACACTGGCATGCTTGTGCATGCCTTAAACTGCTTTATCTGTCTTCTAACCTCAGTCCACAGTAGCATAAGTTTTTTGGTATGTTCACACAGGATTTCTGTAATCCGAATGCTTTCACTAAGGCATGTTAAGCAATAATAAAATAAACTCAGACTGTTTGTTCTGACTTAATAATAATAATAATTAAATATTGGGTATCTTAGCCTGCTTTTCCTATAGAAGTCCTAAGGATGGGGTAGGACTTGCGGATATATATGGGAAACAGTAAAGAATTAGACTTGTCTGCCTGGCATAGGGTGGAGAATGTTAGGAACAGAATAGATGTAGTTACAGCTCTGACTGTATTTTATCAAGCCTGTAAACTGAGTTTGTGTAGAGGATGTGGATAATCCCCCCCTCTGGATAGTGCTGTTGGAGACTTATACAGTTCCTTTGTCTCACTTACAGGCATCCTTGGAGCAGCTTTTCCCCTGTCCCACACAGAGTTCCTTTAGCCAGCCAGCATGTGAGGAGCCAGTACAGCTCAGCAGGTACTGAGGAGCTGGCCCTGCTGCCGCTACCCCACCCAACCCCTCGGCGGGCGTTTACTTATATAGGATCACGGTCACATGACTCTATCTCTCCATCAGCTGGTTATACTGTGTGACCACATGGGGACTCAGTTGCAGGACCTTGTGCACAACTGGGGGACCTAATAGAAATTGGTGGATCCATGTTCCCTTGGAGTATTCCCCATCTGAGCTCACATATTCCCTTTGGAATCCTCCCCAGTTAAGCTCACACAGGACGTGGTCTATGATTTGCTGGGTATGGGATTTGATCCTTAACCAAGGAAGCATAGCCACTCCATAGGCAGATGCTCTACCTATTCCCTCAGGTAACATTTTCTAAGGGTAGGGTTCAGTTGTACCTCAAACCACCCCTATAGGCTCATGGTACATCTCTTGAACCACCCCTATAGGCTCATGGTACACACCTTGGACCTTCCAACTGGGAACAGCTGGGGATGATTGATTAATTTAGTTAGTTAAATAATAGGGCTTTCTCTTGCAATCACTTTGCTGGGTCAAATGGGCTACTAAGGGCTGCATATATGCACAAGAGTGTGGCTTTCTGATTAGGAGAAAATCAGGTCACTTCTTGTGGCAGGTGCCTTATCTTTGTAGAAATTATATGGTAGCACAGCTTTTACATTAATGTGAATAATAGGGCAAAATTCCCTCAGCTGTAAACAATATTTTAAACTGGTCTTGTCCGTCTGCCCCCTTACTCAGTATATTGGTATATCATTTTCAATCCACACATTAGTCAAGTATTTCTCCTGGGAGGGGATTACATCTTCAGTTGGGGGAGCCTGTTCACTGCATGGCTAGATGCTGTAACCACTAGGTCAATATAAAGGTAACTGTTTCTTGTTGCAGGTGCCTTATCTTTACTTGTATCTTTGTATAAATGATAATGGTAGCACAGCTTTTAAATTAATGTGGATAATAGGGCAGTATTCCCTCAGTCCTGCTAACCTGGTTCAAACCCCTGACCTCTTAAACCAAAGGAGGGGATCCTAACCACTATACTGTCCAAGCGGCAGTAATTTTACCAAGCTTTTTGCAGACCTTAACCTCTCTGCCACCCCTGCCCCCTGAAATCCCTCCCGGTACACCACCACCCCTCTCTGCCTCTCCTTCCACCCCTCTGCTAGATCACTGAGTGGTAACCACTATGCCATCCAAGCGACAGTAATTTTACCAAGCTTTTTTGCACACCTTAACATCTCTACCAGCACCCCCTGAAATCCTTCTTGGTACACCACTACCCCTCTCTGCCGCTCCTTCCACCCCTCTGCTACATCACTGAGTGGTAAAGCAGTTTCCACTTACCCTTTGTCACCCCAGACCCTCTCAAACACCATGTGGGGACATAGCAGCTTAGTTTCACTTATACTAATCTCCATCATCCTAACACCCCCTGGCCTTGGCAAGAATCAACACTTCACCAACTGCCCCACCCCAATAACCTCCTCCCGGTGGGTCCTGCTACCCTAAGTAACACCACAGACTGCATCCTCAGACCAGCTCAACTGCCCAGATGCTAGGTTCAAGTATTAAGCACTAATACCCTCTCTTTACTACCATGACTCACTATGTCATTGTATGCTCACAAGGATGTTGGGCTCGGGTAGCGTAAACTGCCTACCACTCTAAAGCTGCTATGACAATCTTTACCACGGACTGCACTCCTCCTCCTCCTCCTCCTGCTCTCAAGTAACAAACACCCCAACCCTGACTCCACCCAATCCCCTAGCCTCTGCAATAACAACCTCGGAGCCCTAAAGCTGGCTTCTGTCAGTATCCAGGTCCTGTAACCTAAACTCGCTGATCTTCAGGTATGGGTTACCCAACATAATCCAGACATAATATCTGTGGTGGAAACCTGGATAACACCTGAGATTCCAGACTCTGCCGTTTCCCTTGCAGGCTATACCATCTTCCGTCAGGATAGGCTATGTAAAAAGGGTGGAGGGTGTGCAATTTACATTAAGGACACACTCCAGGGTCTTACCCTCTCCCAATTGAACTCTGAAAAAAATGTTCAGGTCCTTGCCATCAGGCTATTATTAGGCCCCCACAGTAAATCCCTCACCATTATCTCAGTTTACATACCACCGCATGATCAGGCCGCTGGCTTCAACAAGCATGTTGACTACCTATCTAACTTGTCCCCTAACACAAAAGTAGTTGCACTAGGTGACTTCAGTATTAATTGGCTAGCCCCTGAGGCTGCCCCCTTCAAGGATGCCCTTACCTCAATCATTATAGCCCAGTTAATCAACTTGCCTACCAGAATTAACCACTGGACAGGCTCCAGTTTCTTCCTAGACTGGATTATCTCTAACCAACTGGAGAGAATTTCCAGCGCTGCTGTCCTCCCAGATGCTATTAGTGACCACTCCCCTGTTCTCTGCTTCTGGTTCAAAAGGTCCCCATAGCCTCTGGCCAAAACAGTTTTGCACCAGGTTATGAAGAAAGGGCAGCTGGAAAACCTCATCTTCTGAATTCTAACTGATGTCCTATTGACACTGCACATAACATTGACCAAGCACTTGAGTATTTCATCACCAGATTCAGTATTGGCTGTGACATCTACGCCCCCATCAAGAAACAGAAGATGAAGGGGGCTAATAATCCCTGGATTACCCCTTCCCTTTTAAACCAGATGACCTCCAGGGACAATCTTTGGCACTATGCCCATGCCACTGGCAAACAGGTTGACCTTTAGCTGTACAAAGTAGCCAGGAATGCCTGTACCCCTGAAATCTGTATAGCTAAAATCCAGCACTTTAAGGGTGAGCTCTCAAACTCCTAGGGTAATGGCAGGAGGTTTTGGGATAGCCTTAAAGATCTGATGGGCACTCCCTGCAAATCCTTGCCCACCATTATTGAAGTTGAGAGCAAGACCATCCAGGACCCCAAGTGCATTGCTGATACCTTAAACAGTGCCTTCTCTGACCTTGGTGGCATTCTCCCCCCTGACTTTTTTGATACCCCTACCTGCACAGCAAAGGGCAGTAATGCCTTTCCCCCACCCCATTTCATTTCTGGAGATTCACCTTAACTGAGGCTAAGAAATACCTAGGTCAGGTGCTGGGCAAAACTCGATCCAGTAGTGACTCACTTGATCTGAAACTCCTTCATCTAACCCTGGGTGCAGTCATACTACCCCTTTCTAAACAACGGAACCTATTACTCTGTCTTGGGCAGTTCCTAGCATTATGAAACGCTGCAGTGGTTACACCTATCCACAAGAGTGGTGACCGAACTCAGCCCTCTATTACTCTATTTTCATTCTTCCTCCCCTCTCAAAAGCCTTGGAACACATTGTCTTGGATCAGCTTACGGAACACCTCGATAAATATCGACTACAGTGCCCGCAACGGCATGGATTTAGGCAGATGCATAGCACCACCACTGTGCTACTTGAATACACTGACTTTATACACAACACTACAGACCAGGGTCACCTAGTGGGGGCGATATATATTAACCTCACAAAAGCATTTGATACAGTCAGTCACACCCTGTTACTCAACTCACTCCATGCCCTGGGACTGTCGACTGAGGTAACGGGTTGATTGAGAGCTACTCTGATGGACGATCCCAGAAAGTCAGAATAAGTAATGCGCTCTCCGACAGCCACCATGTGTGATCTGGGGTCGCACAAGGATCGATCCTAGGTCCCCTGCTGTTTGGTCCATTCCATGACACCATCCTCAGGCTTGCTCGTCTAACCTACTTCTCTACGCGGATGATGCTGTCATTTTCTTAAGTCACCCTGACCCTCTCCCCCCCTTGACCAACAACTACAGGACAACTTCTCTGATATCAAGGAATGGTTCTCTGACCACAGATTCCTTCTTAATTACAAAAAAATGAAATCTATGCTTTTCGCCAGTCCTTACACTAAGAACAAGCTACACCAGTTGACCATCCTTAACAATTGGGGGGGGGGCGGATAGCATTACTCCACTGGATAGCAGATACGGATTTATCCATCAATATATCCGACCGGTTCAGGATATTTATTGGGTCGGATATAGTGATGGAGAGAAACAGTGGACTAATAAAATGTTTGCTCCAAAAATCTCACAATGACCGAATATGACAGAATAATCAATTTAATGAAGAACTGTTAAGAAATCATAAATGATACAGGGACACTTAATTTTTATAAAAATTGTCCATATTCTATTTTATAAAAAGCAACATGTTCGTATTTTTGGGTGTGAGTCGGGAGCGCTTCTCTGTTATTAAATCGTCGGCTGCACTAAAAATTCTCTCGCTAGGCACACTGGTAGGCGGAGTGGACAGGTACCGCATTGCCAGTTTTTTCAGCACTGGAAACCTGTGGCCTTGCGTTTTCCAGAAAATTAGAGCATCAGGTGTATTTTTTTCGGCACCAGATTTTCTGCTAGGTAAATGTCAAGCTCCTGATTGCGACTGGACACACCATCAACAACTGAAGCTGAAAAATAAATAAATAAAAGCCTGCTATTGCTACACCCTTTATGGAATATATTAAAGCAGAATTTGCTATTGACTGCAATTTGTACATATTTTGTTTTTTACCTACTGTCTTCTGGTTGATCTGTGAGAAGATGTCCCATCGGTCATCTGTGTCACAGTCCTGCTCGATGTTTTTTCATTGAGTTTCATAGATTTCATAGATGTATACAAGCAAATAGACTTACGTTTGTAAAGATTGCCCATTATACCTAATATCAAAACTCAATTTTCATACCTCCACAATGTAGGTCCAAATTATTTTTAAATAGGTTCATACTCCCGCTATCTATTACTGCCCTAGGTAAGGCATTCCAAGGAGTAACCACCCTCTGGCTATACCAGTATTTACGTATGTTATGTTTCCATTTGCATTGTATTAGTTGTTTGTTCTGCCTTCTAATATCATATTCATCCATTCTTGGGTAAATACCCAACTTAGTACAGTAGTCAGTATCACCAATTGCCTTATATAAGAGGCACATATCTCCTCTAAATCTCCAATAACGTAATGAGTATAGATTTAGAAACATTAATCTAGAGGGATATGATAATGTCTTCATCCCCTGAATAGATTTGGTAAATCTTCTCTGTACAGATTCGATTTTATCAATATCCTCCTTGTTTTGAGGAGACCATACCTGTATAGCATACTCTAAATGGGGTCTGGCCAGAGCTACATATAGTGGGATTATCACTTTAGGTTCCCTACTGGCAATGTATCATAAAATACAATTTAAGGTTTTGATTGGCTTTTTTTATCTGAAATCTACAATGTGTACTGAACTTAAAATCAGGGCACATTATGACTCCAAGATCTTTTTCTTCAGTGGTGCCAGTGAGAGGCATATTAGCAAGTGTGTAGTTATTGTGTTTGTTCTTTTTAACCATGTGCATAATTCTACATTTGGTAGTGTTCAGAACTAATTTATTAATAGTAGTCCAGTCAAAGATTTTATTTATCATATTCTGTAGTTCCAGTGCCTCCTCATGAGTGTTCACAACAGCCCCTAACCTGCAGTCATCAGCAAATTTGTATAGCCATACCCTAGGATTATCTGATTGTAGGGTGGCTATATATGTTGAACAGGCAAGGACCCAAAACGGAACCTTGAGGGACTCCACTGGAAATAGTTGACCAGTTAGAAAAAGTTCCTTTGATAGTTATCCTCTGTTGTCTCCCTTGTAACCATGCTGGAACCCAGTTACAAATATTAGGGTTCAATTTGATCTTCTCTAACAATTTTAATAGCTCAAAATGGGGTAATTTATCAAAAGCCTTTGCAAAGTCCAAGTATCACAACATCAACTGAGTTTCCCTGGTCTAACTCCCTATTTACATTTTCATAGAAGGCCAATAGGTTTGTCTGACAAGATTTGGACTTTGTGAACCCATGTTGAGAATGGTCCAGCAAACCATTTGTCTCTAGGTGCCTTGGGATATAATCCTTTATAACCCCTTCCAAGATCTTACCCATTAGTGAAGTAAAGTAGAGTTGCTTTTGTACTTTACTATGTGGCTCATCAGACACCTCACAGTGCTCTTCAACAAGTTGTTTAATGACAGCTTTAGCAAATGATTTCTCACACTCAGTCCTGAAAAAGTGAAGCTGGTATCTTGCATCTATGACTGTAGCCACGGCAATCTCCCTCATGGACTCGTATTGCACTAATCGATTGTTAATGGAGTCAAGCATTGCAGTTTTCATTGCTTGCAGCCCCGGTACTTTTATTCCCTCAATTGAGTGAAATAGCACTGTGGAAGTAGGCATAATGTTAGAAACACAGGCACAATCAGAACTTAGCCGTCTGGTTTCAGTCTCAAATGGCCTTAATAAAGTGCAGACATTCTCTGCAAGAGACCACTTGAGTTGGTAAATGTTCTGGTCTCACATTCGGCAGCATAAATAGTTAACGCTCTCCGTTGCTCTAATAAGCATTCTAGCATGTAAAAAGAGCTGTTCCATCTTGTGGGCATGTCCTGCACTAAACAGTGCTCTGGTAACTGTAGGGTCTTTTGCAGCTCTTTAATCTTTTCAGATGCAGAGGCAGAGTGCTTAAAGTGTCCCACAGTTGCTCTCCCCATGGCTAGTAACTCCTCAACTGAACGTTGTTTAAAAACGGAATCATGAATAATGAGCTGTAATGTGTGCGCTAAACAACCAACAATTTGCACATCACTGAGTGTCATTGCTTTTGCAGTGTTTGGGCCATTATCCCTTACAACTAGATGCCTTTGACCACTATTTATCCCCCATGTGTCGAGAATATGTAAAAAATCTTTTGAAAGGTTCTCCCCTGTTGTCAGCGAGGTGCTTTAGGAACAAAAGTATGTACCGTCTGTTAAAGGATTCATCTATCCAGTGTGCTGTCACTGGTAGGTAGGACACAGTTGAGCAGGCTGTTGTCCAGGTATCTGTGGTAAATGAAAAATGGTCAACATTTGCCAACTCATCTTGCATTCTGGACCGTATCTTATTATACATAGAGGGGATTGTTACCTTGGCAAAGTGGCTTCTTGATGGTAAAATCAGGGTTTTATTTAACTCCAAAAATTGATTCGCGTTTTGCTCATAGAAGTGCTAAAACATTGTGAACATGCATAGCACTTGCTTCATTGTGTTTAACAAACATAACACTTCTGGAAAACCTATATAAATACTTTCTGTGCAGTCAGCATTGTCCCAAGAAAAAAACTGCTAATCAATTATTTAAAACCCTGTAAAATATATCTTGGCTCCAATACTGGTAACAGCTGCTTGAACCCTACATTCTCAACCACAGAAAAAGGTTGTTCTTCAGCAGCAATCATCTCTGCAACTGAATTTGTGATTTCAGTTGCCCATGGGTGTTCACTGCCGAATGGGTTAGCATGAGCAAGACAGGATTCAATAGTCTGGCTCTCCCATTTTATCTTTTTAGACGGTGGCTCCTGAAGAGATTCAGCTTGCCTCACTAATTTGTTATGAGCTTTTTCCCCTGCAGGTCAGCATACTCGGACCTGTGCTTGTTTCTCAAATTATTTAAGAGTCCTGAAGTCCCGAAGCTACGGACTGAAGACCCCCTGCTTATGAACGTGGGATTGTGGCACAGAGTACACTTAGCCTTTGAGTTAGAGTCTCCATCCAATGTAAAATATGCCCATACCAAACATTTGTGTGACATTTCTTGATATCTGGCAACGCGATCGCAATTCGGAGACTCACACACCACAACTATCAACTTGCATCTGTATGCACTGTTGGTCTACTACTTTATGAGATAATTTTGTGATAAAACAAACAGGTACACATGTGCTTAATGAGACAGGTTAATGCATTGTTAACAGGTTAATCACTTTGCACCTCACAACCATTGATCGATGCACCTTGCAACTCACATCTGTTGTTAATTGGCCAAAAACAGAACTTGCATTTAGGGCATTAAGTATTAAATGTAGAAAGTGTTGTTCCGTGCTGACATGTAAAGAAAATCCAATCGGATTGGTTTGCATGAAAAATCACGCTATCCGATTGGATTTATTTATCGGAACGATTATCCACCCATCCCTATTAACAATCTTAACTCACTCCTTGAACAGGTCCAGCAGTTCAAATACCTTAGTATAACCCTACATACCTCCATGTCATTTGTCACCCACGTGGACCATTTAGCTAAGGCAGTAAACACCAGAATTGGGCGCTTATATAGGCATAGGCCATTCCTTTCTACAATTGCAACTGCAGACAAGCTTTACGTAAGTGGAAACATGGTTTAAATCTCAAAAACTCATCCTAAACTACAAAAAACCAAAATGATGTTACATGGTATCCATAACAAACATAAAAACAAATGTCTATCTATCACAGACTGTGCCGAGGTGATGCTCGAGCAAGCTCATCAGTTTAAATATCTGGGGGTGACCTTGACAGCACTCTGTCATACTCTGAACACATTGAGAACATTGCTAAGATCGTGAATACCCACATAAGACTGCTTTATAGACACAGGAACTGCCTCATAGATGAAGCCCTAAGCACTGCTATTCAGAGCTCTGTTATCTCAATAATCAACTATGGGCTAGTGATCTACGGAGCTGCCACTGACACTGCACTTTGATGCATAGCCATAGCCCTAAACAAGGCATGTTGTGTACTGATTTCAGCTCCACGCCTTTCACACACCTGCAGCATCTACGAACAAGCAAACTGGCACCAACTTTCCATCAGACTCAAGTACCAGTCCTTCAGTCTAGCCAAAAAGATCACCTTAGATCTCCTACCCTCAGGGGTTCAGTCTTTACTGGCTCCCATTTTGGCTCCCGCCTAACCAGAAGCTTGGAAAATCTTACTTTTTCTGTTCCACGCTGCCACACTACCCAAGGACAATGTTCCTTTAAATCCAGAGCCTCATCTTGGTACAGCTCGCTTCCACCTGAAGTTACCAACAATACTACCCTGGGCACTTTTAAGTGCAGCCTTCATCAGCACCTTGTCACCAGGGCTTCCTGTGACTGCTTCTCATAACTTGCCTAATCCTCTTCTCCTCCCATACCCCCCAAGTCCTCTCCCCCTCCTCACCACTCTCTCCCATCTCCTTCCTTACCTGCCAATGTTTTTTTTTCCTACTATTTTTGCTTCTTATTTTTCAGCCCCTGGTTCATCCCCTCCACTCTGTGACAATGCCTGTTGTCCTACATTACTTCCTCCCTAACTCTTCTTTACTTACCCTGATCCTGCTCTACTGACTCCTCCACCTGTACCTGCCTTCTCTCCTCATAGCTTCCAATCTTTCTGTGAATTATTGTACATATGACCTGAATTGCATATGCAGACTAATGTACCTGACAAAGCCTATAGCTGCCGTAAATTGTCTTATTTGTTATTGTCTTCAACTATGTGCTGTTCTCATTTTCTGACACGGAACCTTTGTTAAAGAGCCTTGGCTCAAAGGTGTCTTCCGAAATCATAATAAATAAAAATAGGCACTGTCTCATCCCTAATACCCTCCACATAGCAATCAACAGTTCAATATTCTGCTTAACTGACTATGGGCTAATTATTTATCGTACTGCCACAGATACCACGCTTAAAAGAATCAGCATAGCCCTTAATAAAACTTGCAGACTAGCTACTGGGGCACATAGACTCACTCATACTTGTGAGTAGTATGCTTGATCTAACTGGCTACACGTTAATGGCCATATAAAGTATCAGACCTGTCTGTTTGCTAAAAAGAAATCCATCTTGGTCTAACCCCTCCAGTCTTCCTAAAGCTTCTTAACCAGGTAACTAACCCTCACCACACCTGTGGAATGTCTAACCTGGCCTACCAAGTCCAGTTTTGTTGCACATCCGTGGCACAGCACTCCTTCAAGTACACGGCACTAAGATAAATGACCTCCCACCATCACTCCGTGACCAGTCCAAGATTGGCCCCTTTAAGAACAAACTTTGCCAGCACCTTGCAACACAGTGCAGGTGTGATTGTCTGACCTAAACTATCTCCCCCCCCCTCCATTTATCGTGAAACTGCCACCCCCCCCGGACCTCTATTTCTCCTCCCCACTCCCTTTATCTCCCTTCCCAGTGATCTAAGATTCTCTATTATGTCTGTCTTATCCCCTTCCCATACACCCTCCCCCCTCTATCATGACATAGCCTTTGCCTGGCTGCATTGCTATTCTGAATTCTCCTCAAGTTTGCGCTTTATTTTGTCTGTCATGCACTGTTCACTTTACGTGTTTTTTTTTTTGTAGCTTACTTTGTAACTGTGTTTGTCTTTTACCTGAGATGGAACCTTTGTAAAAGCCTCTGGCTCAAAGGTGTTGTAATCTGATAAATAAATAAAAAGATAAGATAGTGAATGGAGTAGGAACTGAACTGGCAGTGGTATTTCGTGTAGGCATAAGTGATAGAAGAAGGAATGTAGATAAGCACATCGGGCAGGACTTTCACAACCTATGTACTGTAGTAAGTCAGAGGATAAAGGGAAGTATGGTTGGACTTACTGCTGGTGCCAAGAATGGGTATGGTAAGACAGAAAAATCGGAACGAGAAACACATGACTACAAAATTGACAAAGAGTGAGAGTTTCAGGTTTTATGAAATACTGACCATGTTTCGGGGGGGGGGGTGGTATCATAGTATATAGACAGAACTGGCAACACCTACATAGGAGAGGGGTTAGAGTCCCTGTGAGAAGATTCTGTGCACAGTCGATGGATTTAAACTAGTGAGCAAGAGGCATGTGGTAGGAAAGGAAAAACAGACAGGGAAGGGGTTGACTTTAAAGCCGAAAATGACAGCCTACCCCAAAAACAAAGTAGGCAGCATTCTGGGAGTTCAAGTGAGTTAGTGGAAAGAACATTGATGAGCTTATAGGTGAATGCAAGAAATCTGAACGGTAAGCAAAACAAACTAGCAGTTTTAATGATACAGAAGATTGACATAGTCTGATCGCAGAAACATGGGGGGAGCAACTGACACTTGGGAAAGAATATTAAGGACTATAAACTGTATAGAAGGGATAGGCAAGGGAATGGGGAAGTAGCAGTCTACATAAAAGAACACCTCATGACATCCGAATTAGAGGAACATGTCGAGGGGACAGTGGCATGGAATCAAGATGGGAAGAAAGAAAAGGCATTTGTAATGGGGTATGTTACAGGCTACCTTGTGGGGTGGGTTACAGGTAATGAAAATAGTGCAGCCCTTGTTGGTCTAAGCTTGCAGCAGAAATACAAGGAAAGCTTGGGTAGGAGGAATACTAGGGTGGAACTTGGGGATCTAGGGGAAAAAAAGAAAGAAATGGAATAATAAGAAAAGATGTGTATGGCCAAAGCTGTGGACATTGCAGTAGGACACCTACTTACTCAGCCACCATGCTGGCCAAATGTTTGGAATACTTGTAATTCTCTTTCCATTGGATTTTTTTTTTAGGTTGCTGCTGCACCCTGGTGGCTACCTGTCAAAGGAGCCAGTTGGAGACATCCTGAGGGACCAGATTCCAGTATCTCAGACAGGTGAGACTTGGGTTTTTGCCCTTGTATGGAAGCCTCGTTTAAGCACCCAGTCATTTGCAAAGGCTGTGTTGCATAAAAAAAAAAAAGTTAAGATTTTTTTTTATTGAAATGTTTGAAAAACAGGTATACACAAGTAGAACATTCAGCAGAAGGGCCATGCATGCTTTAAAAACATTTAAGACTTCATCTCATATGGAACTCCTACAACAGGACAAAAACATTTGAGCTTAGAAACATGATGAGGACTTCTTGGCCCATCCAGTCTCCTCATTTCTCCCTACCCACACTATTACTGCAGACCATGCCTGATCTACAGCTTTCTCCCTCCCCTCTTCCTTTCGACTATAATGACTCACAGAATTGTCTCTGTCTATTATATTACTGCTTATATATGTACCGCCACACTATGTTTATTGAGATAAAAACTCACAGAAATGTCCCTGTCATATTACTGTTTGTAAATACACCACCACTGTATGTAAATCCACCCTGGGTTGCCCCTGAAAAAGGGACTGTCATGGTCTCAGCATGGGCTCACCCGGTTACCAAAAATAAATAAATGATTCCCTTATGCTTATTCCATGCATTCTTGAACCCAGCCACTGTTTTTGCCCTCACCACCTCTGCTAGAAGGCTGTTCCAGTACTCCATCACTCTTTCTTTGAAGAAGTACTTCCTCGCATCTCTTCTGAAGCTAACCCCACCTCCAGCTTCATAGCATGTCCCCTTATTCTTGAGCATCTTTTCATCTGAAAAATACTTCCCTCCTGTACCCTGTTTACCCCCTGTGAGGTATTTAAAGGACTCTATCATATCCCCCACCTCTCTGTTCTTGGGTGTACATATTGAGGTCCTTCAGTCTCTCCTCTTTAGGGCTTTTGATGCAGACCCGGCACCATTTTAGTTGCCCTCCTCTGGGCCATCTCCACTCTATGTCCTTTCAGAGATGCGGTCTCCAGAACTGGACACAGCGCTCTAGTTGGGGTATTAACAGTGACCTACTGTATACAGAGGCAACACCACTTCCCTCTTTCTGCTGGTGATACCCCTCTCTGTGCACCCAGCACCGCACTCACCCTCCCTACTGCCTTGTTGCACTGTCCACCTTTAAGTCATCTGATATGATTACATAGAAATATAGAAATTGTCAGCAGATAAGGACTGCTAGGCCCATCCAGTCTGCCCGTAAGCCCTATACATATATGTGGCCACTGAACCTATGTGATCAATAGCTTTTCATCACTTCCTCCCTTTTCAAGGTTCCCTTGTGCCTGTCCCAGGCATGCTTAAAGCCCTCCACTGTATGTGCCCCCACTACCTCTTGTGGCAAACTATTCTGTGTCTACTACTCTCTCTGTGTAGAAACACTTCCTCACATTTCCTCTTAATGTACCCCCCTCCAATTTCATATCGTGCCCCCTCATTCTGGCACTTCTTCTACAATGGAAAAGGTCCCCCACCTGCACCCTGTTTATGCTCTTGAGGTACTTGAACATTTTTATCATGTCCCCTCGCTCTCTCCTTTCCTCCAGTGAGTACATATTGAGGTCCCTTAGTCTCTCCTCATATGTTTTGTGGTGCAAGCCATGCACCATCTTTGTCGCCCTTCTCTGGACTGCCTGTACCCTGTTTATATCCTTGCGCAGGTGTGGCTTCCAGAACTGCACATAGTGCTCCAGGTGAGACCATACCGATGTTTTATACAATGGCATCACCACCTCCTGCTTCCTGCTGGTGATACCTCTGCACCCCAGCATGCCACTGGCCCTCTCCGCAGCCTTTGTGCTCTGCTTTGACACCTTTAGGTCATCAGAAATGATAACTCCTAGATCCCTTTCCTCCTGGGCCTCCCCTCCCATCCTGTAGCTCTCCTCCAGGTTCCCTCTACCTAGGTGCATTATTTTGCATTTCTTTGCATTGAACCTCAGTTGCCACACCTCTGACCACCTTTCAAGCTTCCCCAGGTCCCTCCTCATTCTCTCCACCCCTTCTGGAGTATCCGCCCAGTTGCAGATCTTGGTGTCATCTGCAAATAGGCAGCCCTTTCCTTCCAGCCACTCTGTAACATCACTGATGAAGACATTGAACAGGATTGGTCCCAGTACTGATACCTTTGAAACCCCGCTGGTTACCTCTCTCTCCCTGGATTGGGTCCCATTTACCACCACCCTCCGCCTTTTGTCCTTCAGCTAGTTATTAACCCATTATATCACAATCTGGACCATCTCCACTCTGTCTGTGTCCTTCCATAGACCCCCAGGTCTCTTTTCTACATGGTGATCCATCAGTACGACTCTGCCTATTTTGTACTCTGTCCCTGGGTTTCTTTGCCCCAAGTGCATTAATTTGCACTTTTTCACATTGAAACCCAGCTGCCGTACATTTGACGACTCCTAGTTTTCTCAAGTCTCTGCTCATCCATTCCACCCCCTCCAGGAGTGTCCACCCTGTTACAGATTTTGGTGTCGTCCGCAAAGAGGCAGACTTTCCCTACCAGCTCCTTTGCAATGTCACTTATAAAGACATTAAAGAGGACCGATCCCAGCACTGATCCCCGAGTTGCTTCGCTGGTCACCCTTACTTCCTCAGACCATCTGTTTATCATCACCCACTGTCACCTGTTCCCTTACCAAGTTCTTTTCCAGTTTACCGCCTTTGGATCTACTCTTAAGCTACTCAGCTTGCTTACTGGTCTCCTGCGTGGAATGGTGTTGAAAGCCTTACTGAAATTTAGGTAGGCCATGTGTACCGCTCCACCCTCTTCTAGTTCCTTGGTCACCCAGTCAAGCAAATCTGTCAGATTCATTGGACATGACCTCCCCTCTCTAAAATCTTGCTGCCTCGGCAGGGGTCGAATTTAACATTGTTTTACTAGACCAAAACGTAGTGCAAACTGACCAGGGCTAGTGCAGCTAACTCTCTACTTGTCCATCTTAAAGGGTCACTGTCAGCTTTGCCCCTCCATTCTGAGTAAAATTTGAGCCTTGTGCCTCTGGGCACATAGTTAAATAACTTTTGCAGTAGAGTGTCCCCTGTAGATCAGAAAAGCCACCAGTTTACCTCATTTTAAAAATGTTATCATATTTCTCTTTAGAAGCGTCCTGTCTGAAATACGGCACTCACTGGAAGCATCTGTTCACCCAGGACGCACGTCTGCCACCAAGCATTCTCCCGATATGGATTTATTTGTAAACATAGTGTACAAATTAGTTTGTTCAAAAGCTGTCCTAATAAGGAATCAGTCCTGGCACGTTAGAGTTAAAAACAAGCAGTAGTATTGCCGCAAAATCCTTTTGAAAAGCGCTTCTGAAATCGCGTGCATGCGCAAGACTGACTCGCTCTTGCACATGCCTGAGATCTCGCTCCAGTTGCTCTTTGCGCATACACGCGATTTTGGAGGCACTTTTCAAAAGGATTTTGTGGCAATACTGCTGCTCGGTTTTAACTCTAACATGCCAGGACTGATTCCTTATTAGGATAACTTTTGAACAAACTAATTTGTACACTATGTTTACAAAATAATCCATACCGGGAGAGCGCTTGGTGGCAGACGCACATCCTGGGTGAACAAATGCTTCCGGTGAGTGCCGTATTTCAGACGGGATGCTTATAAAGAGAAATGTGATAAAATTTTAAAAATGAGATAAACTGGTGGATTTTGTAATCTACAGGAGCACTGTACTGCAAATGTTATTTAACTATGTGTCTAGAGGCGCAAGGCTCACACTTTACTCAGAATGGAGGGGCAAAGCTGACAGTGTCCCTTTAACTAGTGCAGGTTTCCATGGCTGTTAATGAAGTTAGAAAAGTCCCTACTTAAGCAGGCTGTAGTCCTCATGCTAATCTCTCTCAGTGTTCCAGATGGCCTGGTGTGATTAAAGGAGAAGTCTCATGCATGCAGCGCTATGTATTTGCTTCCCTCACTTCTCCTATGTCAAATTAATTCCCTCTTTTTGAATTTCCAGTCAATTATTGTGGTTTAAGGAGTATTTGAAATGTAAAGAATACACTTCTTAAACTAAGTGATCTAGCTGTCCATTTCCCAGAATGCTGAAAGTAGGGTGTGTGCGTGTCATCTGTGCAAAGGAAGCCTCCAGTCTACTTTTCCCTCACAACATATTACAACTGTCTTACAGTGAGAGATGATCAGGTGTTTTTCCTTGTGAATCAAATAATGTTATTTGTATTATTTGCTATGCACAAATAAAGGCTACTGGTACTACACACTGTGTGAGTGGCATGACATGACTGTCTTAAGTCATTGCAAACTTAAAATAAAATACAGATCTTAGGAAGCATTAAGAACCTTATGCTTTCTTCTGAGCTGCTGCTCTGGTGACATCAAAGAATAGATGGGGTTGTATTACAAGTTCCTCATTTGCATACAAATGGGATCTGGCTTGAGACTTTACATGGTTGTGCCAGAGTCTCAGAATCTAGATAAGTGTTACAACAGAAAAAAGTTACTGATCTCATATTGACATACTTGCAGTAACTGACATAATGTACGAAAAATATGTCAGAAATATCAAATTTCATGGGTAAGGGGCAACAGACTTCTAAACAAACTTAAAGTGATCTTATGAGCTCAAATGGGCAGACTGCGGGGGCCATGTAAGCAATAAGACACGACAGGGTATGTACGGAACATAGTTTACCACATGACCAGGGCGTAATAAGGGGCTGAGTGCCTTTAGCCACTGGCGCGTGGTAAAGTATGTTCCATACACACCCTGGAGTGTCTTATTGCACTTATAAAATGGGCTCTTATTTTTTTTTAGTTTGTACAGTTCAAACATAATGCTTATATGTTGAACAATCATTTTACTCTGCTAATCTATGCTAAAATAGTCCTTCCGCTTACATTGTTTAATATTGATGAGCTCATTTGCATGTGGCGGTTTAGTTTAATAATATACACTTATACAGGGAACGGTGTTAGCGGAGGTCCCGTCTGCAAGCACTGTTCACTGAATCTTTACCAGGACTGGAATGAACTAGTGCAGCAGAGCGAGACAGAAAGAAAGAGAGGTGTGATTTTTGTTAATTTCACGGGCGTGTGAAATAAACATGACGAGCGATCCTCCAGCTCGCAGCCTGGATTAAATTGATCTCTCAGCTCTGAGGGTGAGTAAATACTTCAAGGGCTCATAAATTAATTTAATTTATTTAGGGCTTCTATTTCTGTTGGGTTGCTGCATCTGATCTCTGGCGTCAGTTTTCACAGCCATGAAATAAATATGGCGAGCGAGTCTCCAGCTCGCAGCCTGGATGAAATAGAGCTCTCAGCTCTGAGGGTGAGTGAACACTTCAGGCCGATGATGGTACTTGAAAAATGTTAGTGACGAAAGAACAATGGTGGCATTTTTAAATGTCGATGTTCTAACGCTTCATGATTTTTGCCTTTTTACTGCCGTCCTTTTTTACCCATGCATGGAACAGATTTCATGCATGGTGAGCCAGGTCTCTGACTGGCTGGTTTAGCCTACCCATTTTATAAAGGCCCTTATCTGCCAACAGTATCTATGTATAAATAAACAGCAGTCCTGTCCTTTAACATCTCATTAAGAGCCGCAGTTATCTGGCAGTTCAAAAGGAGGATCCCAAAGAAGACACAATGTGAGTTATTATCAAACCACTCTTATGACTTTCAGCCAGTGTCCAGGTTCTAATCAAGGGTAGACTGCTGTTAAGTCACTTGCTTCCAGTTTTCTGAACATGTCTCTGATGATTTGTCCCACATTATTAAGACCAGTGGTCCTCATTTCTCTACATTTCGAGTGTCTGTATCCAACATTTCAGTGACAAAATGCTAAGAGGCATAGAGTGTCTGCACTTTAGGAGGTGGGTTTTATCCCAGCCTCACCACAGTTGTCCCTTCAAATCTCTCGGCTCTGTACTTTCCCTGGACACCACTGCAGACCAGACTCTGAAACAACCATCCATAGATCCTTGGTTGCCATTACTGGCAAGTGTAGGGGTCCCCAGCTCTTCTAAATGGACCATGCATGCCAACAACATAGAAACATAGATTTTGATGGCAGATAAGGACTGCTTGGCCCACCCAGTCTGCCCATTTCCCTACCTATTGGATAACCTGCAGATCCTAGTTAACCAACAGCCTACTTCCTCCTACCCCCCACTATAATTGCCTTATGTCTGTCCCATGCATTCTTAAATTCTGTCACTGTTTTTGACACCATGACCTCCTTGGGGAGGCCATTTGTGCATCCACCACCCTCTCTGTGAAAAAAATACTTCCTCACATTGCCCCTGAGCCATCCCCCTCTATCTTCAAATTGTGCCCCCTTGTTCTTGCACATCTCTTTTTCTGAAAGATTCTAACCTCTTGGACTTTGTTGATTCCCTTGAGATACTTTGAAGTTTATGTCATGTTCCACCCCCCTCCTTTCCTCAAGGGTGTACATATTAAACTTCTTTAGTCTCTCGTCGTATGGTTTCTGGTGCAGACCCTGCACCATTTTAGTTGCCCTCCTCTGGACTGCCTCTATTCTGTCTATGTCCTTGCGGAGATGGGGTTTCCAGAACTACTTGCAGTACTCCAGATGGGGTCTCACCAACTGTCTACAGAGGGATGACAACTTCCTGTTTTCTACTGGTGATGCCTCTCCCTATGCATCCCAGTATCCCCCCAGCCCTTCTTACTGCCTTCTCACATTGCCTGCCTACCTTTAGGTTGTCTGATAAGACTACCCCAGGTCCCTTTTCATTTTTGTTGTTGTTAGTACCCCCCCCCCATTGTGTTCACTTCCTCTGGGTTTTGTTTCCCAGGTGCATTACTTTGCACTTCTTTGCATTGAATCTGAGCTGCCATACTTTTGACCATTCGTCCAACCTTGCCAAGTCCCTTCTCATCCTTTCCACCCCTCCTTGTGTATCAGCCCTGTTGCAGATCTTTGTCTCATCTGCAAAGAGGCATACTTTTCCTTCCAGTCCCTCTGCAATGTCACTTATAAAGACATTAAAGATATGGCTGGCCCAGTGGCATGGAGGGCTGAGGCATCCATGCCTTACCTACTGCCATGCCGACGACCTGTGTTTGTGGTGTGAGCAGGCCACTGGGGGTTGGCCAGGGAGGGAGAGGATTGAGCATCTGGAGGACTGCGCTCCTGTCCCAGGGAAGGGTGGGGATGGATCCCTGGCGGTGGCAGCGGGCTGGTACAGTAGACCCATAATGTAGGGGGCGGATGCGGGGCAGACGCCTGGCATGCCATGCAGCTCAGCCATTGGCATCATTGCACACCTTCTCTCCGCGCTCGGGAAGCATCAGTGAAAAAGGAATCCCGACCAGCGAGGTGATGCCAACCTCCTGCAGGTGCTGCACCCGGCCAACCGTCCCCTCATGAAGCACAGGTGAGCCCGGTGGATGCTGGGGTAACTAGGCTCGGGGGTCTGTGGAGGGGTCATGGGATAACAGATGGACCAGACCAACAAACTTCAAGTACAACACACAATCTCTGTGTGATGTTTATTCAAAATACAGGAAATAACCTTCAACAATGACTTATTTATTCTTCAGTACATCAGTTTGCAGCAACAGACTATGTATGTCCTTTCTCTGCAATTAGCCAGCACCTACTGACACTGATCTCTGATCTAACTTAGCAGTTGAGATTCATCCTCCACCCCTATGCTTTGCTTGGGTAGTGGGGCTCAAATAAGAAAAAAAAACCAAAACAAGCTAAAAACAAAGAACCTCAGTGCAGAAGCACTGAAAAAAAGGTTACCCCAAGGGCATTGGCAACAAATTAAGTTTCAAAAAAATACATCATCATACATACTTCCATAATGCAAAGCATCATGGGACATATGCAAATCACCATGAACGTTCAGACTTGTTCAACTTACAGCATTTTACATGCATTTTAAATAGCACAACTAACTTAATGTCTATAACAGTCACCTAGTACTTTTTACCATTATCAAATACACATAGTGTCATGGTATTTTCAACATTTACAGGGTTTATACACATAAGGTATATACATGAAAGTATTTTATGACATAGTGCTATTACATACTAAATGCAGCAATGATATACACAGCCTTTTTTACATACACTTGGAGGTCACCACAATAACCTCCCTGTACAAGGACCTGAGAGGGAAAAGGAAAATTAAAGAGGACACTATAGCATAGTCAAGAAAGGGAAGGGGGTGCCCATAGGTGGCCAACCTCAAGGACTAGAAATTGTAAAGGCTAGATTAGGCTAAGAAATAGAAGAACTATTGCAACAGATTTAAGAAAAGGTCCTCAAGAGTGGTAGGTGCTCCCTGTGAAAGGCTCAATGGAAGGGGGCCGGTTAGAAGAAGAAAGAAATCGACCCCCCCAAAAAATAAAGACATTAAAGAGGACCGGTGCCAGTCCTGAACCCTGCAGTACCCTGCTGGTAACACCCCTTTTCTCAGAGTGGACTCTGTTTACCGTTACCCTCTGCGTCCTGTTGCCAAGCCAATTTTTTACCCAGGCTACCACCCTGGGACTCACTTCCAGGCTGGCTAACTTGCTTATTAATCTTTTGTGTGGGGCTGCGTCAAATGCCTTGCTAACGGGTAAGCATTTGACACAGTCCTACACAAAAGGTTAATCCATGCAGTCCCACTCTTATCCCACCCTGCATGTCCTTTCATCTTAAAAACAAATCTTTGTAGCATGTATGGCACAAAAATAAACCTTAGTAAAATATATAATTTGAAAGGTTAAAATAGGCATTCCTGGGGTAAATAGATCATCCTATATAGAATCAGTGGTAGTATAGCATCATGCCTGTGTACTGTTTCCCCTGGGCTTGATGAAAAGACAGTGTTTAAAAAATCTGTTATTGATGGGGCACAGCATGTTAAAATCAATACTTTTAAAAATAAAAATGTCATAAAGTTTTCTGTTTCCCAGGCCCCTTCGGTTTGTGTTAGCTGTCACAAACGCACTCAGCAGGTCAGGCCCTCTGCTCCCACAATGTCAACCTCCGAGCACAATAGTATGATCAGGTAACAGACAGGGTAAACCTCCTGTCTGATTTTGGGTCTGAATCACCTTTAGTCTCAAGTTCTAGGGGGGGATTCAAACTGTGAATCTTATGCTAGTGTACCCAGTTTACAGGCGCAGATTCGTACCCTCTTTGGGGATTGCAGTACAATCTTATGCCAGAGGGTACCAAGCCAGGCTTCCAAAATGAACCCTTAAAACTCTATAAAAGATCTTCTGTATATTCTTACCTTTTCCCAGTTTAGTAACACCATCAAGCTGTTGAACAGTTGTCAAATGTAACCATCTATATGTCACATGCAAAAAAAATAAAAGAACTTGCAGATACCCAGGCAGTCTTTAAAATAAAAGGTTTACTAAAATGGATAAAAATATGTAAAATGTAAACACAGAACACTATATCAAAAAGCATACAATCACTTAAAAGAAAACAAAGAAAACTACAGACAAACTCCTACCAACATACAGTTAGATACTTTTCTATTTAATGTATTACTTCTAATTGCTTATCGGGGAGCTCTGTCTTTCTAGCATCTCAAAATGGTATATGACCCCAAGTCCAGACACAGTATTCAGTTTAAAACTTGGTGTCTCCACACCCCTTCTATGAGTCATCTAGCTCCTCCTTTTAGAACCAAAACAAATACAAACATGATTTCCTGTCAGGAGATATTTTAAATAATGTGACTTCAGCAAAAACTCATTTCCCAAGTTATGACAGTTTTTAATCAAGCCTTTCCTTTGAACTGGTGGCTGGTTTCTTATTTTCCCAAGGAACATCAAAGGTTTTTTCAACTCTGCCATACGTCACTTAAGTGCGATGTAGCCAACAGGAATCAGCTAAGTTATGTCCTGTCCTGTAAAAAAATGCATATTTAGCTTCCCAACTTCAGAGGCAGCAACAGGTCATAAAAAGGCCATAAAATGCAATTTCTCAGGAAGTTGATTACATTACAGAGATCTCCTGGTCAGTTACATCCTGTAACTGAAACCTGTTTGGGGGGGCACCCATGGCACAGGCTGCCTTATGTGAGACAATCACATACTATATTTTTATATTACAAATATCATAGAACAATCATAAGCAGCTGGCCAAGCGTCACATTAGCCACCTCCCCAAAGAGATCCTAGATGTGCCTCTGGCTCATTTGACACTGTATGAAAACTTCCAGAAGTGCAGGTCTCCTGTTGATCACACAGTGTGGGCTGAGAGTGTCTTTCTCTGCCTGACTCTGTTCATTCCCCTGTGGGTGAGGGTGAGAGTGTGGTTAGGTGCATGACGATGTCAGCTATTGTGTGTGCAGAGCTAGGACTGCTTGATTGAACATTTGCTGTTATGGTATCCTCTGGTTCGTTGGGGGGGTAGAAAGAGGAAGAGTGGGGGGCAATGGTACAAAATGCGGGGCACGCTGTATGTAATGGCATTGCAGTCTTTTTTCTGTTGGGCAGGAAGCAATGTGGGAGCAGGATACATATACAATAATCAGAGTATTTCTTGGCTTTCATTTTTGCCTGTATAAGTGATCAAAATTTACCATTATAATTGTGTGCTATTGCAATCATCTGCACCTGCAGGGTAGTGCAATTTTAAATCAATTTATCCCGCTGGCTGTTGCAAAAAAAAAAGTAACGGTTGACCCCTGTGCCTTGGGTCTTGTAACCTATTGGACTCGAGATATTTCACAATCCTTTCCTTCACCAGTGATTCCATTAACTTTCCCACCACTGATGTCAGGCCCATTGGCCAATAATTACCAGCTTCCTCCAAGCTATCAGTTTTTTGCAGTGGGACTACATCTGGCATTCTTCAGTCCTCCAGAACTACTGTTTCCAATGAGCTGTTAAATAGAACTATCAGAGGTGCAGCCAGCACTTCCCTGAGCTCCCTCAATACCCTTAGATGCATCCCATTTTGTCCAATTGCTTTGTCCGTCTTCAGATTAGCAAGTCCCTTCAGGACACTTGTCTCCAAAAAAGGACTAGTGTCCACCTTCCTCCAAAGCTTCTGTTACTTTGTGGCCCCTCCCTATCTGCTTCCTTCTTCGTCTGTGAACTCTGTTTATTAATGCTTTTTACCTCTACTGTAGTATGACAGGTGTAAGAGTGGGATACACAAACTCTTTATTTATTTATTAATTTTTTTTACTTCGGTTTATTTCAGGAGAAGTAATGCAAATAACAACAAGCATTTTGTTCATGTATCCAATTAAAAAAGGAACACTGCCCATCCGGTCTTACCAAAACGAACAGTATATAGAATGACTAGAACGAGTAAAGAGCCACCGAATGTAGCGTATAAATAACATTCAATTAAGCAGCATGCAAGAAACCTCCTAGAACAAGTACAATGATGACTGTCCTCTTTCCAGATACAGAACACCCTAAAACTGTTGTAATCTAACTTAACGTTATCAGTAAAAAAAAATAAAAATAAAAATAATAATAACCTTGTGTACCTTTAGCAAAACTGCGTGTGGTCCCTGAGTGATATACAAATTTAGCAGTTCATATGAAGTGTCAAAATATGGTACCTCATAGTGAATTAGCAAGAGATCACATAGGAAATTGAGTGAGGGGTGGGAGAACATTAGCGAGGGAAGCAGTACAGGCTGCGATCCCAGCCCATATGGGGGGGCAAGGGTCTTACAGTGAATGATCAAAACATAGCCAGGCCCCACACCCAGAGACTAAGGGAGACCCTCAAATAAGGGAATCTCCCCCTCCTGCTGTCTCTTCACTCAGTGTAGCCATAAGCATCATCTCTCCAGGTGTCTGTCCTCCTCAAGCTGGAGTTGGGCCATGATAGTCTCCATTTCATAAACCAGTTTCATTCAATGGTACCACTCTTATTACCTCAGGCGGGTCCTGTTGAAGCCAGAGCGCCATCATACATTTCAGTGCTACTGCAGAAAATATCAAGGTTAGCGTATTGGTGTCTGGGTGTAGGCAAATCACCATAGGGAGTCCCAACACTCATGTCATAAAGGTGTTTGGGATGGTTAATTGTAAACTTTGCTGGATATTCTGATGAATCACTGTCCAGAATGACCCTAATTTGGGACAGTCCCAAAAAATATACCAATGAGAGCCAATGGTGCCACGTCTCCTCCTCACAAGCTCTTTATGATTTTTGATCAGTATTTCAAGGGGGAAGTAGGCTGTAAATATCTCCATTGTACCGTAAGTGTACATTAATGTAGCTGGAGTGGTCTCGGCTTGATGACCTCATGGTGTTAAATGGTCTGAGTCATTTTAAGCACAGATCAGGAGCAGAAGAATTAATTATTACCAGGTTTGTTTTTTATTTTGAAAAGCTGATGAAATAATGCCAAGGCATTGTAAAACTGAGAACTAAGCTAGTACACTGGTTTACTGGGTGCTACTCTCGGTCCCCATATATATTCATTTTGGGGAAGGGCATTTAGGCTGTTTAGGTGTCCAAAAGTGAAAGTCTTGCCCTGCTTAGCCAGATTAATAGATCAATATGTTAAGGATCCTTTAAACCTTTTATTTAACGATTACATTGTACTAAGAAGCTGAAGGAGGAAGTCCCTGTAGCATTACATTCTCAACTGATAAGCACTCCTCTTGGATAGAGACAGTCTGGAAAGGAAACTGCACAATACTCCAGTACCAATGTTAATTGGGGGAGGGGTGCAGTTATTCTTGTTAATCATTTCTAAACAGTGACTTAGTTAAATAATTTGGTTCATTTAACTTGTTTAATCTGCCATTTTCCCTGTTGTCTCTTCCTAAGCAGTAGTGGACATTGTGGGGGACACAGCTAGAGGAACCCTCCAACTCGGGTGCTGTAAGAAGTATCTTTGATGGTGGCCCAGGAGTATGTTTGCCCATGAAGTGTTTTAGTGTTTGGTTGCTTAGTGGGCTGTTATTTCTCTTGGGACAATTTACACAGCAACATTCCTTTCCGTCCTCATCCTTAAAACTGAATCAGCTTTCAATTTCAGTCCCAGAACAGAGTTTCTGTGCCCCCTTCCCCCATTTCTGTCACAGTCCCTAAACTAATCTCACATGCTGCAGCCCTTACTATGGGAGGTTGATGACCCTACAACTGAAAGCCACCCTACCATCCAGTAATCAACAAGCAGAGAGTTGTCATGCTCTGCATGCTAGAGGCACACATGCCCTGGGTACCAGCAGCTGCGCTATCCTTTCCAGGATAGGGTGCTACATCAGCTTCTGTCTTTGCCCCGCTTTCACTCAGGCTATGTTCCCACTAGGCGCTTGCCACATAGCCACCAGTTACTCTTTTTAGTGTGTGGCTTAAATTGTGCTGGTTGCCTGTGCCACAGTAGTGAATGTCATGAAATTGACACCATTTTCCTCACTATCTTGCCTTAGAGGACACTGAACAATAAAACATTACAGGCACCATCTTTGCTCTCAAGATCCACTGCAAGACTTCTTGGAACACAAGACTTGGTCGTGCTTGATCCAGAAAGTGTGATGACTCCTCAGTGTGCACAACATGATTGTTTGGCAGGTGCATGCCAGTGATTGGCATATCACTCTCCATTTATCCAAGAGAAGGCCTGTTTTATAGTGGGGGATAAAAACATAGAAACTGTCAGCAGGAAAGGACCGCTAGGCCCATCCTGTCTGCCCATACGTCCTGTACTTGATTATAGCTTTTAACACTCCCCCTGCTTAACCTCTGTGGTTCCACCTGTGCTGCAGCCTAACTTCAGTTGGGAGCAGGGATTAAACAAAAACGAATGGTGTGGTCTCATCATTAACGAGCACCTAGGGCATGAGTTGTGGTATAATTCTGTAGAACAGCTTGACGGAGTATAGAAAAGGACCAAGACTGAACTGATTTATACATATACGTATGAATAACTGCTATATGTTTCGAAGTGAAAGGGAAAAACAATTGCACAGCAAAACTGAGAACAAAGAGGCTGTGGGGAGAAAAAAATCAGATAGCCACACAGTACTGCAACATATGGCTTTTGATTTTAAACATAAGGCCACTCATAATGGACTGAACAAGTTTGGGGAACCATGTGAAAAAAGAAAAGCAGTTAGCACTCTGCATCCTGGGCAAGACTTATTTGTAAAACAACAGTCTGCTGTAAGTTAGATTTATCTATTGGAAAATTTATTTGGCCCTACTCATTATGCTGCCTGTTTTAGGCTGTGTTTTGTGCCACTGTTTGCAACTGTCTAGTATTGACCTCTGAAATACCAGTAACTAGAGAACTCAAATGTTACATGTTGCTTTTTTATTTGAGTGTTATGCTTTTATGTAACAGTGACATTCAAAGTTTTTGATGCAGTATATACTGTATTCATGTTACAAGAGAGTGGTTGCTGCAGAGCCCAAAAGTAAAATGCTTAAAAATGGATTTTCAGTATTACACATAATGTAGTTCTTTAAGAGAACCCTGTGACGCTTCGCCAATCTGTTTATTATTATTATTGGTATCATATTTGTAATATAAATATATGTTTCTGTGAATTTCTGCTTGGAAATATGGCATTCAGCACAAGGTGTAATGCGACCTTGGAATTAAAAAAAAAAAATACAGTTCTCTCTCTGAGTGGAACATTTAATTAAGGCTTCCTTTAGATGCCAGGTTGTAACAGATTGTAAAACACCCATTTATTGTAAATATAGGAAGCTGGCCATAAAACAGGCTGCATTTTATGACCTATTAGGAGGAAAGCAATGTCTGACAGATAGATACCTGTTCGATTTCTCACCACTAAGAGAAATAGCTCATGAATTTTCTATGAATATCAAAGGGCTAATTCTGACCTGCCATAAAGCAGGCTCATCAATTAAAAAAACATATGTATCTATATATTTTTTTTGTGGGATGCTTAGCAATATGCAGATGCCTGAGACTAATTTGGTAGGCAGGAGGAGAGTGACCTCACAGCCAGCATCACCACTGAGCTGTGACCTCACAAGCTCTGTTAGACCCTTGTTCCTATAGATGGTCAAAGCTAAGAGAAAAGAGTGCTTTTTATCTCTGGACTGCTGAAAGAACACACCCTCGAGCACTTCTACTAAAGTAGGTGATTCAACCACAACTATTTACTAATTGAAACTAGGGTAGGATTAGATACTCAATAACAAGGTGGTTTTGTTTAGATTGTCCATTTAATTTGTATGACTGTACACTCAATGTTATATGTTCTGTTTTGTATTTCATTTTCTGTTTTTAATTTTAGTAAACTTTGTTTTTCTTGAAATCTTGCCCGAGCCTTTTTCTCATTTTGAATGTGAATGCTGGGACAGTGTTGATAATTCTGACAGAACTGTTAAGCGCTTATAGTGTGTTACCATATGCAGCAAGGTAAGAAAAATCCCTGGGTCTCAAGTGAGTCAAAGGGGGATTGTGAACCAGGTTGGGTGCCTGCTGGAGTAAGTATTGCACTGCATTTCCCCAAAGAGGGTGTGATATTCGAACCTGTTAACTGGGTGTGCTAGCGAAAGAGGGATCATTTTTGACCCCACAACCCGAGACTGGAGTTGTTTGGACCCAAAACGGACAGGTTGATTACCCTGTTTGTCTCCTGTTCATGTATTGCACTTCGAGGTTTGGCATTGTGGGAGCAGAGGGCCTGACCCCCTGTGTACGTTTGTGACAGGTCTGGTTGGCAGCGGTGCGATCTAAAAGATTTGGTTTGCAGTACTATAATTAAAAAGATTTGTTTGCACACTGTGAAATTATTTGGTGACACAAGCATTAACAGTCCAGTGTGTCAGATTGATAAACTGTTACAGTTCACACACAAAATAAGGCAGTGATTTAAAAAAAGAAGAAGAAATATATATCATTGTGGTTACAGTCAAAAGTTCCCTACCTGTTTTATTTTTTTTTTCGAGTGCAAGCTAGTGTAGCCATAGATTAGGAAAGAAGATGACTTCCACCTACAGCGAGTACACTGTAAAATACCTAAGGCAGTTGTGCCAGGAGAGAGGAGTCCATTGTGAGGGGCGAAACAAGCAGCAGTTTGTGGAGGCTCTTGTGGCAGCCAATGCCCAAGACCTTGAGTCACAGTTGGTGACTGAAAAGACCCAGACCTTGGGCATGGAGGGGCCAGGGTCCATTGCAGTGTCCAGACCCAGTGAGGAGGACAGCGGGACCAGTGTGAACCAAGGACCACAGCCACGGGGGAGGATCACCACCATTCTGGAGCCTGAAGGGATCAGGCTGCAGATAGAGTTGCATAGAATGGAGCTGGAATTCGAGCAAAAAAGGTTCGAAGCCCAGCAAAAGAGGGATCTTGAACAGAAGAAGTTCCAAATGGAGATTGGGGGGGGGGAGAAAGAGAGAGAGGAAAAGCAAGAGCAGCAAAAGGCTGAGCAAGAGGAAAAAGAGCAACAGTGTCAGAGAGAGAGAGGCCGAGCGAGAGCGGAGAGAGGCTAAGCGAGAGGAGCGAGAGCGCCCGAGGAAATCTGAACTGGAGAAACTGACTCCAAAGACCAGGGCCAGAGCAGGTAAATGGTATGGGTGAGCCTGGGACTCCTGGACTGGAGTGAGACAGGAGAGACTATGCAAAAAGTTGCAGTGGCAGAAAATCTTGCCCTGGATGTGATTGTAGGGAACAGTTTCTAAAAGGGGATGGTGTGTACAGTTACCCACAGTCAAGTGGCAAAGAAAAATTGTAGTTCCCTGGACCCCATAGAAGCCCCTGTGGAAAACACTGGGGGGCTGGTTCCCCAGCCTGTGTCTCCTGATATGGAGAGTAGTGAAAGGGAGGTAGAAATTCCCCAGGTAGAAGTTAACAGAACAGCTGCAGAAGGTTACTCTGAGGAGGGAGGGGTAGCCAATTGTCAGAGAGCTAGGGACCCTAGTTTAGAAACTGGAGGGGGGACCTGTCCCATGCCTTAGAAATGTGTAAAGATTTTGCAGCCGCTCAGAAAAATGACCCTAGTTTAGAGAGGCTGAGGGCTTGGGCAGGCTCTGATGGAGCGCTGGGAGGTGACTGGAAACATAGAGTTTGCTGGGAGAATGGACTGCTGTGTACGTAGGATGTAAGGACAGAGGGAGGGGTAATGGGCAGGCAGCTTGCCATTTCCCAGGGGTACTGTGAGCAGTTGCTCAAGAGTGCTGATGATATCCTCATGTCTGGACATCTGGGAATTGCACACACTATGCAGCGATTGTCCCAGAATTGCATTTGGCCCAACTTCACCCAGCAAGTGAAGGAATATTTCTAGTCTTGTCAAGAAATAGGGAAGGCTGGTAGGAAAACCCAAGATGCCCTAATTCCCTTACCCATAGTGGAGGAGCCATTCCAGAGGGTAGGAATGGATATTGTGGGGCCTTTCAATACCCCCCACTTCTCCGGGAAGAGGTTTATCCTAACAGTGGTGGATTATGCCACCCAGTACCCAGAGGCAGTCACCCTATCCTCACTGAGGACAGACAAAGTGGCAGATGCCTTGCTAGGGATTTTCTCCCGCATTGGCTTCCCACTGGAGGTCATCACCGATTGTTTCTTCATGTCAGACCTGATGAAGTGTTTGTGGGAGAAGTGTGGGGCGGGGCAGTGATGCATGGCATCTTATCACCCGCAAGCCAATGGGCTTGTGGAAAGATTTAATGGTACCCTTAAATCGATGCTCCAAGCTTTTTGCTGAACAGCATGGGAGGGACTGGGAGAAATACCTTCCCCACCTGTTGTTTGCATACAGGGAGGTGCCGACAGGGTTCTCTCCCTTCAAGCTCTTATATGGACGTAGGGTGCGTGGACCCCTAGACTTGATCCGGGAGGACTGGGAAGGCAAGCACGCCACCCAGGGAACTCCCATAGTGGATTATATTCTTAAGTTTAGGGAAAAGCTGAAGGAGCTTATGGGAACAGCCCAGAACAACCTGGCAGCTGCCCAGCAAAAGAAAAAGGTATAGTATGACCACAGAGCCACAGCTCGCTCATATACTGTGTGTCAGGATGTTATGGTCCTAATCCCGGTCCAGAAAGATAAGCTGCAGGCTGAGTAGGCAGGACCATACAAAGCAGTCAGACAGGTGAATGACATAAATTATACTATAGAACTGCCTGACAGGAGACATACCCAAAGGATGTACCATGTCAACATGATGAAGCCATATGCAAATAGGGCTGACATGGTCTTTGCAGTGTGTAGTCCTGGGGAGGGGATGGACGAAGAAGACCCCCTTCTGGACTTGCTGGAAGAGAGCAAGTGGGAGTCCTCTGTGGAGGCAATCAAAATGTCGCCCCAGTTGGCCCCGGCCCAGATCCAGGAAGTAAGGGAGGTTTTAGCAGACTTTGCCTCATTGTTTAGTGCCAAGCCTGGACTAACCCCTTTAGCGACTCATAGTGTAGAAACCGGGACGCAAGCACCCATACGGCAGACAGCATATCGGGTATCACAGGCCGACCAAAGGGACATTAAGAGGGAGGTGGAGGAAATGCTGGATTTAGGGGTAATCCAGAAATCCCACAAACCCTGGGCTTCACCCATAGTCCTCGTTCCCAAGCCAGATGGCTCTACTCATTTTTGCTTGGACTGTCATGGACTCAGCGCAGTCACGAAGTCAGATGCCCACCTAATGCCACGGACAGATGAACTACTGGACAAGTTGGGAGGGGCGACATACCTTACCACTATTGACCTGACGAAAGGGTATTGGCAGGTGGAGTTAACTGCCAGAGCTAGGGAGAGATCGGCCTTCATCACTGTGATAGGGTTATTTGAGTTTAAAGTAATGCCTTTTGGAATGAAGAACACCCCTGCCACTTTCCAAAGGTTGGTGAACCAGGTGTTAATTGGTACTGAGAGTATGCCGTGGCACACCGGGACAATATGGCAATCTTTTGTACCAGCTACGAAGAATACCTGTCCCACCTTAGGGAAGTGCTGGGCAGGATACAGAGGGCCGGGCTCAGTGTAAAAGCTGAAAAGTGCCAGGTGGCCATGGCTGAGGTGGCATACCTCAGGCATGTAGTAGGCTGGGGACAGCGCCCTCCTAATCAAGCAGAAATTGAGGCAATCAAGGCATGGCCCAGACCTGAAACACAGAAGCAGGTTTGGAGTTTTCTAGGGACCGCAGGGTACTATAAAAAATTTGTGTCATACTACAGTGTCCTGGCAGCTCCCCTATCTGGCTTGCTAAAGAAAAGAAGGCCTAAAAAGGTAAACTTTGAACCAGCCTGTGAATAAGCCTTTACACGGCTAAAGGAGGCACTGTGTGGTGCTGCTGTATTAGCCAGTCCAGGCTATAGTAAACCCTTTGTAGTCCAGACAGATGCCTCAGATGTGGGTATTGGGGCAGTACTTAGCCAAACTTCTAAACAAGGGAAAGATCATGCAATAGTGTGCCTCAGTAAGAAGTTACTTTCCAGGGAGCAGGCTCATTCTACAGTGAAGAAAGAATGCCTTACAATAGTGTGGGCACTAAAGAAGTTAGAGCCATACCTATACGGGCGGCACTTTGAGGTACAAACAGATCACAGCCCCCTGGTTTGACTGACACAAAAACAAATGGCAGGCTTTTAAGATGGAGCCTTGCCTTGCAGGGTTACGACATGGCTGTCACTCACAGGGCTGGGGCAGCAAATGCAAATGCATATGGGCTATCACGTCATTTAGAGCAGTGAACTGAATTTGGGAAAACTCATCCCATGCCTAGGAATAGATTCCCCCCAAATTCAGTCTAGGAGGGAGGACTGTGATGCTTTGTCAGTCTGTTTGTTATTGTTGGTATTATATCTGTGATATAAATATATGTTTCTGTGAATTTCTGCTTGGAAATATGGTAGTCGGCACAAGGCATTGTGGGACATTGGATTTTCAAAAAAAAAATACTGTTCTCTCTCTGAGTGGAAAGTCTACTTGAGAGCTTCCTTTAGATACCAGGTTATAACAGATTATAAGACACCCATTTATTGTAAATATAGGAAACTGGCCATAAAACAGGCTGCATTTTATGACCTATTAGGAGGAAAGTAACATCTGACAGATAGATACCTCTTCGATTTCTCACCACTAAGAGAAATAGCTCATGAATTTCCTGTGAAGATCAAAGGGCTAATTCTGACCTGCCATAAAGCAGACTCACCAATTAAAAAATATATCTATATATTTTTTTTTTATGGGATGCTTAGCAATATGCAGATGCCTAAGACTAATTTGGTAGGCAGGAGGAGAGTGACCTCACAGCCAGCATCACCACTGAGCTGTGACCTCACAAGCTGGGTGGGACCCTTGTTCTTACAGATGGTCAAAGTTAAGAGAAAAGAGGGCTTTTTATCTCTGAACTCCTGAAAGAATACACTCTCGAGCACTTCTACTAAAGTAGGTAATTGAACCACAAGTATTTCCTAATTGAAACTAGGGTAGTATTAGATACTCAGTAATAAGGTGATTTTGTTTAGATTGTCCATTTCATTTGTATGACTGTACCCTAAATGTTATATGTTCTGTTTTGTATTTCATTTACTTTTTCTTTCACTTTATCTTTTTATTGAATTTTTGCACACATAGAAAGAACAAACAGTCAATACGGTACAATGCAGTACATTTGGTAGATATCCTCCATATAAGAGAAACAGAACATCACTCTATTCATGACAGTATTTGGAATATAAAACTAAAGAGGTCTCATTGAGTAACTGTTCACTATTTTTAATTTTAGTAAACTTTGTTTTTCTTGAAAATCTGCCTGAGCTTTTTTCTCATTTTGAATGTGAATGCTGGGACAGTGTTGATCATTCTGACACAACTGTTAAGCTCTTACAGTGTGTTACCATATGCACCAAGGTAAGAAAAGTACCTAGGTCTCAGTTGAATCAAAAGGGGGATTGTGAACCAGTTTGGGTGTCTGCTAGATTAAGTATTGCACTGCATTTCCCCAAAGAGGGTGTGATATTTGAACCCGTTAACTGGGTGTGCTAGCGAGAAAGGGCTCATATTTGACCCCAGGACTCAGGAATGGTAGTTGTTCAGACACAAAACAAACAGGAGGGTTACCCTGTTTGTCTCTTTTTCACATATTGCACTTCGAGATTTGGCCCGGAGTGTGTTTGTGACAAACCCAGTGTAATTTTACTTTTTTTTTTTAGACTTATCTTTGTGGCTAATGTTCTCTCACAGTGGCTAAAGTGTTGGTGGTTGCTTTAGCCACAGTGGTGATCATTTTTAAAATCCTAGGGGGAAGAGAGGTATATCTTACTACAGTATATTGAGATCATCCCTCCCGGCAAAACAGTATCCTCTCCCATAATTTGACCTCTGCCACCCTCCTTGACTTGGGTTAGTGTGAAAATAGCGTGGCATGATTAGTGCATACAATAATGGCGCGTTAAAAATGCCACAGCAGTTTATGAGCGCACTTACTATTAAGCGCCAGATATAGTAGCGTGGAGAGTCAACAACGAACACACTCGCCGTGTAGCCATAATCTTGTCTGACTTTATGTGTTACATCTGGGGCCAACTGAAGTCTCCTGCCATCCCATTCTAGCTTTTCCACCCTCCTGGCAGCTTTCAATAGATGGTTGTTATCCATTTTTAATAGAATGAGGGACATACAATCGCTCACCTGGGAGGGGCGCAAACTACAAATTACCCAGGACCTGCCTCTGTACGGTAAAAGAGAACCTCCATTCATCCGACAGTGTCTAAGCTCATCCATGCTGGCATTCGATTTTAGATGTTATACCCAGCTAAACTACAGGTGAAGATTCAGGACCAGTGGCACTCTTTTGAGTCTAGCAAGCAAGTCGTAAAATACCTCCAATGCCTGCTCCCAGATTTATTTAAATTGGGCTGATTCGGCTAAGTGTCAAATTTACAAATACACAGGCTGTTGTTGGATGGTTTCATTGCTTCTTGCCCTCTCTACATTTAATTGACATTACATTTGTACTGCCTGCAATGGGGAAAATCACCTGAATAACCGTAAGCTAGTTTCTTCTTCTTTTAATTCTGGATGACTTTTCCATTTTGTAAGATATTGGTCCCAAGCAGTATCCACGGATAAAGAAAGGCTGCATTGAAATCCCAAGGAAGAGAAAAAGTGAAGATTTATTTTGGGTCTGACGGAGCTCCTCCATGCTGCTGCTCACACTCAGTAGGGCATCAGGTGACTCTTATTTTATTTGTTTTTTTACAGACACAGAAAGCAATGATCCGAGTCCCATATATAAATTGCTATTTACATCTTTAGCTCACTTGAGTTTCCCGGTTGTTATAGGGATGTGGCCTTGTACCCTTGTGACCCGACGGGCATGCTGGAAACACACCTGTTAAGCGCTATTTAAGCTGCACAACCATTTATGCTGCACGCTCAAATGTAACATGCTATTAAGGTAGCGTCCTTTTTTTACCTCGCTATTTTATCCGTGCTATTATCACTGGATACCCCTTGACTCTACCCTCTTCTTTGCCGCATTTCAGAAATCTTGGAGTCTTCATCCAGCATTCGCATTTGCTCCATACAGCTCTTTTGTGTGCATATCTGTCAGAAGTACTATCATTTCCACAGTATTCACCATCTCCATCACTTCTTAGGGAACCCCCACCATCTCTACTGAAACCCATATTCATGCCTACATCTGCTCTTTGACTACTGTAATTCCCTTCTCTTTGGGCTTCTCAAGTTGTCCAGAGTTAACTTCAGACTGTTTAAAATACAGTTGCTTGTTTACTCCCACTGTCAGAAATGGGAACGCAGCAATCCTGTCATCTCTCAGCTCTACCAGATTCCAGTCCAGTATTGCATCTGTTGTGAAACAATCCTCCTTGTTTACACAAACAGTTCTTCATGACGTTCCCCCTTCCTAGCTCTCTGACATATTTGTATTTTATTTCCATCAGATACACTCCATTTTTCCAATTCTAGACTTTTTTTTGTCCATTGTGTTTCCCCTCTCTCAGCAATTGGCGGGTGGACCTTCAGTATCTCTGGTTTTGCTGTCTAAAACAGCCTCCTGCATCTTTCCTCACTGATTCCCCATCACTCTTCAAATCCAGCCTTAACAACCACCTGTTGCTTACACCTTACTAAGAATCCTCAGTTCTTGATTTTTCACTTGAGTGGTTATTAACAGTAAGACTTTGTTTACCGACAATAGCACTGACAACTGCTTTTGATTGTATTAATTAGAGAATCAATTAAATAAAAATCATTTGGCATCTTAAGCTTTGGGCCACAATATTTAGAAATAATCTCCCTTCTCATTACTAAGGAAAGTGTCCTCTTCCCAACCTGCTGTTACAAAGGTTATCCCCCCCGCCAGCCTGCTGTGGTCAAGGTTATTCTGCCCCTTCCCAGCCTACTGTGGCCAGGGTTATTCAGCCCCCTTCCCAGCCTGCTGTAGCCAAGGTTATTAAACCTCACCTTCCCAACCTGCTGTGGCCAAGGTTATTCAACCCCCTTTCCAACCTGCTGTGTCCAAGGTTATCAACCCCTTCCCAACCTGCTGTGGTCCAGGTTATTCAGCCCCCCCCTTCCCAACCTGCTGTGGCCATGATTATTCAACCTTCTGCATCACAACCATTCTTCCAGAAAAACTAAAGCTATGATACAGAGTTGACTTTCCAACACTGAAACTAGTTTGTTGAGTCATCACATACCATATGATCTGTGATGAGCCACAAAAATTATGGCTACTTGGTGAAGGGATTTCTATCATTTTGAAGCTTGGAAACCTTTTATTCCTTGCAAAGAATGTCTCTCTTGAAACAAAAAACATACGTGAACTAAGGGGTGTTGGAGCAGTAGCTTTAATTTTACTGTTGCAGCTGAACAATTATTGCTTCTTTTGTTTTGACCTCAAGGATGTTATTAGATAAAGAGGAAGTTAGCAAGAATGGAAAACATTAATATAATTAAAGTAAACTGAATTGCATCTAATCACTGCTGAAAGAAAATCAGCAGTTAATAAGCTCAAAAGGTAATTATACTTCAGTGCTAAAATCTGCAATTAGTAACATAGTAATAAGGCACTGACATTAGAGCACTGTGAGGCTTATTTTTTATTTCTGTAAAGCAACTGTAAATAAAGCAACTGCTCCTAACCAGAAGGGGCTAATGTAACTGAAACTGTCGTCACGTGTCTGGTAAGGTTCTGGGAACAGAAGTGTGTGCACTTCATTGGTTCTGGAGAAGCGTAGAAAGTCTGCATGGAAGACAGGAAAAGATTTGGTGTTTGTTTATTTTGTTTATTTATTTAGTTTTTGTTTACTGGGTAAGAGCACTAGACAAATCCTGCCTATTTTCAGGCACGACCCGGGGGAGGGGGATACAGATGAATGCCAACTGACCTTGAACCAGATTAAGCTGTTGGTGGTATTTTTAGTGAATGAGGGAAATTTGGCCAGGACACCAGGGAAATTCCCCTACTCTTTTCGATAAGTACCATGGGATCTTTAACATCCACCTGAACTATCACCAATCCAGGAAGATGGGACCTCGGTTTAACGTCTCATCCGAAAGACGGCACCTCAGAAGAAGCGCAGCACCCTTCTCATGCTGCACTTCAGTGTCAGTACTGGGATATTAGCCCAAGTGCCAGGTGTGGGAACTGAACCCATGGTCCTCTGATCTCCCGGCTTAGTGCCATTCGTGCACATTGTACCTCAAAGCACTTTACAAGCTGTGAACAGTTGCAACAGTTAGTACATGTGCAGAGATGAAACAGTGTTGAGGGAGGTTAGGAGAAACACAGTGATGATAAGCACGGTAGAGGAAAAAGAGAGAAAGAGAAAGGGAGAAAGAGAAGGGAAGGAAGTTAAAGAGCTAGTCAGAATTTACAGAAAAAAGATATGTTGTGCAGAGTGCTTTTGATTTATTTGTAGTTGTATTTTCTGTATGAGTACCGTCTGATGTGGAGCCTTTGTGAATGAGTCTCTGACTCAAAGGTATTGTAATTCCGAGACTTAAATAAATAAAAAATAAAATACATTTTCTTTGTTGTTACATATTTTTTTCTGCAGTTGCCTATTTATTTCATGGCCCCTCGGGATCTACAAATTAGTATCTTTTATTGCCTTTCCTTTTAAAACAATGCCCCCCGTTCCATGTGATCATGGTGTATTGGAGATCATTTATTCAAGGAATGCCGACCTGCTGTTCTGCACAGCACTGTACTGTACTGTTAAGAGCCTGTTGTTCTGGCCTCAGATAAATCACTTTTCCTAAACCATTCTTTTTTTTCTAGATGTATGCCCAAGTCTAGCCAGCAGAGGTGAATGTTTTGTTTTTAAAGCTTTTCTTTTCATCTGGCCACACACACAACTATGAAAAGCATGCAAATCACTGCAGGTGATCAGTACTATAATCAGTGAAGACTTTTTTTTTTAAAGAACAGCTCATTCAGTTATCCCTCTGGTGTCTGTAAAACTGTGAATGTAGTCTTTATTAGTCCTTATTGTATAAGGAGTGGCACTTAAAACAACAGTCTATGTCAAAATTCACTGAATCAATGGTCTCCCTCTGATGCATCCTTGTCACGTGGGATGAATGGCATCATGGAAAAAGGAAAGACGATAAAAGATACAATCATGGAGATCCCCAGAGGCTGTAAAACAAGTAGTAAAATTTAGGAAAAATCCTTACAGCAAAAAAAACAAAAAAAAAAAAGGAAAGGATGTACTAGGGTTACACAAACAAATCCAAACACTGCTGCACAGGTTCATATATTTTTGTAAATTTTGACTTTACTTCCCCTTAAAGCACCATGAGGGTAAGCGACCTACTCATGGTCATGACGAACCAAAAGTAAATGATGGTGGGATCCAGAACAAGTAATATGCAGGCTAGCTGCAAGTAAGCACTCTGAGGTAAGCAGCACTGACACGCTGTCATATAGGACAGTTTCATGAAAAAAAAAACAGCTGAATGCACACTGAAAATACGTTTCTTCAAATCACAGCATGTAGGAACCATCAAGATTTTGTTCACATGTAAAAAGCTTCCATAGTAGCCTTACAGGATGTTGAGTTTAGAGACAATTCTTTTTGTAAAGTGCAGTGCAAGAGAAACACAGTAAATACATTCCATATCAATAGCAAAGGCTGTGTAAATGAAAGTTGGCTAGAGCCAACCATGGCTGCTTCAGAATTGTTTTGATTTGTAAGGTTTTATTTTGTTGTATTATTGTGATACAAGTGTCATAAGCTGTAGGGAATTGAGAGGTAATTTGACTATCATAACAAGCAGTAGTGCTGTCTCGCACCTTTCTACAAGATATCCCTCCCATACTTACATCAAAATAGTACAACAGATAAAATACAATATTGCAAATTGTTTGTACAGAAGATGCATTTTTTCTTAACTAAATTTTTATTGAGTTTTAAAAAGTTGTACAAAGTGAAAATACAGAAACTAGAATGAACGAATGAATGCATAAATACCCTTTAACTAAAGCATACTGGGGATGCATAAGAAGGTGATTTTGTGCCCAAAGTGCAAAAACACATTTTGGCCAGGATTTGAAACAATTACAGCTGTCACATTCATGAGGTGGTGAGCAAAAATGGCTATGTTGAAAATTCTGGGAAAAAAAATTGAAAAGTACCAAACTTTTGAGCGTGCGTTGAAACATTTCAACATATAGTCATAACTTTGTTGTTTTGTAATATTTTTACCCCATATTTGCAACATAGCCTTCTTATGACCCCATGTAGCATTCTGATGATCTCCCTCATGAACAAGGATGGAGAACATTTTCAGATCCTGCCCGAAAGTTGATTTTGTGCCAAAAATGCAAAAACACATTTTGGACAGGATTTGAAAAATTACAGTTGTCACCTTCATAAGGTGTTGTGAAAACATTACTATGTTGAAAATTTTGGGTAAAAATATTGAAAATTACCAAAGTTATGAGCGTGCATTGAAAAATTTCAATGTATACTCATAACTGTGTTGGTTTATTTTCATATTTTTATCCAAAATTTTCAACATAGCCTTCTTTTTTTTATTTAGTTGTTTAACCAGGTATAGCACACTAAGCTGAAAGCTTTTTACAGGAGTGACATGGGAGCACAAGGAGGTTAAGTGACTTGCTCAGGGTCATACAGTATGCAAGTGGAAGCTGTGGGATTCAAACCCAGGTCTAGTCTGCTGGATGTCACCAGATTTGCAGCTCAGAGCCTTAGACCACTGCGCTATACTGCCTCCTTTTGACCCCCACTTCATGGAGGAGGGGGAGAAAATGTTCAAATCCTGCCCCAAAGGTGTTTTTGTGCCAAAAGTGTGAAAACAGGTTTTGAAAAAAAATTACAGCTGTCTTATTCACGAGGTGGTGAGAAAAAATGTCTATGTTGAAAATTTAGGGTGAAAATATTGAAAATTACCAAAGTTACGAGCATGCGTTGAGAAATTTCAATGTATACTCATAACTTTTTTTTCTTCTTCATATTTTTACCCCAATTTTTCAGCATCGCCTCATTATGACCCCCCTTCATGAAGGAGGGTTGAGGACATTTTCAAATCTTGCCCGAAAGGTGATTTCACGTCACAAGAGTGAAAACAGATTTTGGTCAGGATTTGAAAACTGATAGCTGTCACATTCATGAGGTGGTATGCAAAAATGGCTGTATTGAAAATTTGGGGTCAAAATATTGAAAATTACTAAAGTTACAAATGTGTGGTGAAAAATGTCAGTGCACACTCGTAACTTTGTTGTTTTTTAATATTTTTACCTCAAATTTTCACCATAGCCTTCTTATGACCCCACATGGCATTCTTATGATTCCACCTTATGAACAAGGGTGGAAAAATGTTCAAATCCTTCCCGAAAGGTGATTTCACGCAGTGACTGTGAAATCACCTTTTGGGATGGATTTGCATAATTTTACCACCGTTGTTCATGAGTGGGTCCCAGATAAGCAATGCAAAGAATTTTGGGGAAACATTTTTAAAAAATGACCAACTTATGAGGACAAGTTCAAAACCCATTGAAAGACATTGAACCACATACCCAATTTCCTTAATTCGCGGTCCGGCACTGAAGACTAAAGACGTGTCTCTGGTCCAGAGAGGATTATGGTGTAGGACCCCCAGCAGACAAGTAAGGTGGGAATGTGTGGTTGTGGATACTGAGTAGGAGGGTAGGGTGAGGGGAGGGTAATGGTGGCAGTGGGCTGGTGGCAGCAACAGACATTGACGGACATTTTTCCTTTTTACAGGATATATTAAAATTTAAAAAATGACTACGAGGGATGATTTTCTTTAATTAAAGATACTGACATGGGATTGGGCACCCAGATGTCACTGTTATGTTTGCTGGCACTGGGGGTTGTCTGGTGTCGTGCACTGAAAACGAATGGGGTGGGGGTTAATAACTGGCATGGGCTGGAGGAGCAGCCCCTGAACGTGGCTTTGTTTTGTATGGGGAGTAGGTATCGACACTGGGGAATGGGCACCCAGTGTCAGTGTTATGTTTAGTGGCAGCAGGGGTGGGCTCCCCAGTGTCACACACTGAAAACTTGAGGGATGGGGGGGTACCAGCTGGCACCAGCCAGAGGAGCAGCCACAGAACACGGCCTTGTTTTGTATAGAAATGGACTTGAAGAGCCGCCGGCAAACGTGGTTTTGTTTCATTTGGTGGGGGTTCAGAAGCAGTCACGATCAGGGCTATGTTTTGTTTACAGTATCCCTTCCACTTCTCTCTTGTATGTGTGTGTGTGTGTGTGTGTGTGTGTGTGCTGCAGTTGGGGGGGTAAGGAAATTGTGTAAGTGCAGATTGTTTTTCTTTTTTTCCTTTTTCAGAAATGCAGCTTTGTTTACAGAGTCTCCTTCTGTCAAGGAGGATGTCTGAAAAGTCACCGACTGTGGCTTATTTTTTTTGTATCTCCAGTATGGCAGTGTTGATGAGATGGGGAGGTGCTACCACCTGCACGTTACTCTCCAGTTAGTATGATAAGGCATGAAAGTAGTTCTCCCACAGTAATTGTGGTAGTAACTATGAGTAAAATGTCTCTTCCTGATTCTATGGACTAGTTAATAGTAATTTCAAGAAGTCTGGCCTGATGACATCAGGCAGCCTTAAAAATAGCAAAAGAAGTGCAAGGTTTACCCCAATGGACAGCTACCTCGGGATTCAGATCTGACCACCTGTTTTTGGGTGAAAGTGCAGTTCAGCCACCATGCTTATTCAGTCCTCAATTGACACACTGACTTTTACATAAGCTACTTTTTAAAGATTCTTTCTAAACAGAGAAAGGCTTGTCTCCATATGCAAAGAATGAGGAGAACACCTGCAAAGCTTGTTGTTTAAAAAAAAAAAAAAGGCCTTCTTATCCATTGTGGTGGAAACAGAAGGAGTAAAAAGCCATTGCTGGCCAGTAGACCCCTTGCATAGGTGTCTGGCATGTTTTTTTTTTTACATATCTACTCAGATAAGGGGGAGACACCAGAGGTTCTGAGGAGATGTAGGAAGCATTGAAAGAGAACCAGGTTAATCTGTAGGTGGATTTGTGAATAAAAGAAAATTTGGCCAAGATACAGGGGGATTTCTTTCTCTCTTTTTGAGAAGTGCCATGGGATCTTCGACGTCCAACTGTAAAAACACCAGAAAAGGTGGACAAGACCTTGGTTTAACTCAAGACAGCACACTGCTGCCAGCACCATGCTGGGACATCGGTATAATTAAGGAATAATCCAGGATATAGTGTGTACTGGGCTGGGATTTATTCACACCTGGCATGCTTTAGTCATAAGGCTGTAGGCCGAGTAACCGACTACGCCGGGTGTGGGTAGATCCCAGCCCAAGCCACACCCTATCATGGGTTATTCCTATTATACAGTTAGGAAAGATGACAATTACACAAAAAAAGGGTAAAGGAAAAGCTTTTTTTTTTTTCATTTTGTATGTTGGTTTTATAAAATATACTTCCCCCTACACAAAATAGTTCCATATTGCTGGGCAGAAGCCCTCCAGTGCCCGTGAAGACAGCTGGTCACAATGTGAATGAGTTGAGTGCTGCAAGAGTGATTATAACTGAAATTGCTAGCGCTTTGATTCTAGCATTGCTGATTAGTTCTGGGTTATCTCCAGCTTCAATACTGCAGCTTAGATCTGACTTTTTTTTTTTAGTTGTCAGTTGTCCACAACAGCTTTTCATTTTGCAGAACAGCACAGCAGAAAAAAATGGCGGCTTTACAAGAGTGTATTGGAAAACTAAGCGTTCTGCATGCAATGGTTTTTCTTTTTTTTAATGTGTGGTCCGCTGGTACTTTATGCAGTGGTTATGCAAAAATTAAAGTAGCAGCTGACCAATCAGGAAAGTGAATTTTAGGACCCCATTGTATAATTACTTATAATCAAGGAGTGAGTGCTCCCTACAGAGCTGCCAAAACCACATCACACAGCACCTGGTGTTTGTTCGAGGACCCACATCTAATGTTCGAGGATCCACATCTGACTGCATACCATGCCTGACCCTGCTTAGCTTTGAGATCTGACGGGATCAGAATTATAGGTGGTAAGGCATTTAAGAGCTATGGACACTACAACAAAAACTATGAAAACTGTATTGGGACACAGTTTAATCTACATTTAAAGTGATTTTGCTACTTTTGAGAAAACTGTGGAAAACAATATTGAGACAAATTCCACTTATATTTTATAGACTCTTTTCTTTTTAATTAACATTTTGTCCTCCGGTTCTGTTGGGTAGCCTCCATCAAAGCACCCTTCCAGTCCCATCACTCACCATCACCAGGTTCGCATCCAACCTTCTGTGTTCCTCTGAGGCTTACACCCTACAGTGAGGTTTACCGAGGAGCCCTTCTGTCCCCCCGGAGTTGCAGAATCTATTATGGGCGGTGGATGCTTAGTTGGTGGTGCAAGGCCTGTGAGTGGCCAGTCACCTTCCTGCCCCATTGCATTTCTCCCCGAAGGGCTGATCGCATTCAGTGATGTGGCACACATGCACAGTTATGTGCTTACATGCATCAGTGTCTGCGGCATTCCTTGACCCCTGTGAGCCTCTCTATCCACTGCCTCCCAAACTCTGTTCGGTGGCACACCAGCAGTGTGGGATGAGATTCTGATTTTCCATCCAGTAGAATGGTAATCACTACATTCCCAGCAGGCCTCCTATGCACCGAGTATGTTACCAAGCACAGGTCGCTGTACTATCAAGCAGACACCCTGTCACTGTGCTGCCTGGCCATATTTTATATATTCTTGAAGACTGTGTGTTTCTGTTCTTTTTCCATACTAGGTTGATTTACATGGAAACAGGACCAGTTTCCCCCACCACTGACTTACTCCAGCTGTTAAATCCTTTACTGAAGTTACAGTCCTCAGCTTGTGACTTCATAATCATTTCCTGTACAACACACAGTGATGTCACAACAGAGTATTGTGACTTTAGCAAAGGAATGAGCAACAGATACTGATGAACTCCGTATGTACACCCTGGAAGAGAAGGGCGGGGGGTATGATAGAGACCTTTAAATACTTCAAGGGTGTAAATAACGTACAGGAGGAAAGTATATTTCAGGACAAAGGTGCACAAAAACAAGGGGTCATCTTTTGAAATTTGAGGTGGGTAGATTCAAGAGAGATGTGAAGAAGTACTTCTTTCCAGAAAGAGTGGTAGATTCCTGTAACAGCCTGCCAGCCAAGGTGATGGGGGCAAAAACAGTGGTGAGGTTCAGCAATGCATGGGATAGGCCATAAGGAAGTCTTAGTGGAAAGGAATGGGGGAAGGAGAAAGTCTGAGGTCAAGTAAGGTCTGCAGTGATACTGTAGGTAAGGAAAAATGGGCAGACTGCATAGGCCAAGCGGTCCTTATCAGTTGACAAATTATATGTTTCTTTGTAACTCTAGGTGACAGGGATCCTGTTTCCATGCACATCAACCAATTAATGAAGAACAAAGAAGAGAAATGCAGACAATGTACAGAATACAACTTGAACTGTCTAAATATTGTTCGGCATTGTCTCAAAAGAGAGAAATTCACTGTAATTCTTTGTATTTTTCGTCCCTGTTTTGCCTAGTTTATATACATGGGAGAGAGACAGACAGAAGCTACATGAAATACAAGCTGAATTGTGTAGCTTTCACAGTTGTACCTGGAGGCATCAGTAACTCCTTAATGATGCGTGGAGGGAAGGCATTTCTTTCAGCTGTTGGCAATAATAATGCATTTCAAAATATTGCTCTGCAGACAGGCCTTCTGGTTTATATAAGGTATGCTGGACAATGACTTCATTGGACTGCGAATTTCACTTCCTAACAGCAGCGTGTTAATTTACTGGACTTTGTTTATATACATTACTTAAACTCCCTTGTGCGTACGTGTGTGTGTACTGTATGTATATTGTACTGTACTGTGTCTAGTCTTGCCTGCCCTGAACAGTAATCTTTCGGTTGGTTCAGCTCTTTTGTATTTTACATTGTGTAACCAGGTCGCCATGTAACTTTCGTTTACTACCCCTGCGTTGCAGGCTCAAGCAAGATTGATGGGCCTGGGCTCTGATAGGGGTGCAAAGGGGGTTCTTTCATAAATAAATTTAGTTAGTGCAGTGTCTCCACTCAGAGTTAAAATATAGTGGGCCAGCTGTCTATCTGGTACAACCCCTGAGATGCTGTACCTACCCACCTCCTCTTGCAGTCACCCCACACATGGAATAGGACAAACAGATGTAGTACTTTACTGTGCATGCAGTCAATGGCTGTCGCTAGTAATATGCTTACGAGTCAGTCTTAAACAAGAACAATAAAAAGTTTATTAATGGGGAAAGGGAAATGGAATGCAGGATAAATAATGGTTTCGAACATTTGATTTGAATTGTAAAATATAAACCGCGTCAATAACAATAAACTGTGTCTACCCCCCCCAACAGCATCCACAACCTTTATGGCCCACTTCCCCACTGGTACCAATGTCCCCTAGTGTCAATCTGGGTACCCAGGTGGTGAAGTTGCAGGCCTGATATCGGTGCAGCTGGTTGGCTGTCACTGGTGCACTTACAGATAAAGTAGTAACTTGTTGGCAAATTAGTTACAATCCCCAGGAGAGAGCAATAACTCCAACTCTCCTCATGGTCCTGGAGATACAAGACAATGGAGCTGTTCAGTTGAAGGAAGATCCTTTCTCTGTCTCAAATACTTTGTGTGTTCTTCAGATTCAACCTACTGTAAGTAGCCAATTCACATGAATCGATATCAGCTGTTTCCCCTTTGCTTTGTGCAAAACAGTGGTGCATGCAGGGTTCTTTACCTTGAAGTGCCCCCTCTCTCTCTCTGATCTCAAAACAGAATTCATCACCAGGTCCATCATGATGAGGGGAGGGCTGGACTGCAGGCAGATGCTATGCCAGACTCATCCATTCCAGCTGAATTTGCTCAGGCTTCATTGGAAGTCCCTCCTACTATCATGTCTGCCGGACAACTTAGAACACTCCACAGCTGAAGAAATCAGGAAGTACAAGAATCTGTGGTATAGATGTTCTCCTTCTTCAGCCGTAGTTTTTCCACCCACTATCTTCTCATATATTCAAACGTGGAAAAAACAAACAGGTTGACCAGTTCCATAATGCAGTGCAGAATCTGCACTTGATCAGTAGTGCCAGCACATTCTGTGCAGGAAACAGAACATAAAACAATAAGGGGGAGCTGGGAGAAGGGTCCCGTCTTCACCACTGTGGATAGTGCCCCTGAAGTTCTGCTACTAAAAGCTGGCAAACATAACCGTGGTTCAGTTTGTTTTTTCCTAATGTAATTTTGATTGTATTCTGTTATTTCTATGTTAATAGTTCAGGCACGATATTCAGTCCTTCACTGAGGCCTGAATGGCAGAGTACACCAAAACACGGTTGTCAGCTTCCCGTTTACATGAAATGCATCGTTGGAGGCTTTGCATGGAGCCCCCAATTGTGAGGCAGGCCCAGACTCCCATGGCAACTGTCAATAAATATATGGATATAAGGCTGCTTTTGTACCATGGGTTCAGGAATGTCAATCCTTACACTAATAGGTGACTGACTACCAGCTCCAAAGCCAAATACTGCCGTTTCTCACAGGCACTGAAGAAGACCACTCCCCAGAAGGTGTGAAGGAAAACAGTGGCCATGGTGAAGAAGGCTGAGGTAATAAAGTAGTATGGGGAGTCCCCGTGAATTCTCACAGTTCCTGGCCCCAAGGAGTCTTCTAGAATGTTGATGACTGAAAACGCTCCACTGACGATCCCAAAGGCCAGACCAGAGACATAAGCCATCTGCTGGATAGAGACTGGTGATCTCCCATCTTCACTCATTGCTGCCAAGCCTTCATCAGCGTTTTTGAGCAGTCTGTAATAGGCGAACCAGAAAACCTCCTATAGCAGAACTGACACTCCTGCTCTAAGGATCAGGAGCCCATTCTGGACACCGGCGTTCTCTCGGTTGCTGAACTGGACAGAGATGAACCAGACCCGGGAGGAGAACAAGAGGGACACCAGCCAGGTAAATACACCAGCCACTAGAATGATGACATACAGGGGGTCCCTGGCTACAATGAAGAAAAACAAGGAGAACGCCGGTCCAAAGGTGATGAAAGTGTTCCAGTGTCAATGGCTCAGCAGGTAGCACACGTGCCCCTGAGGCCGGGAGATCAGAAGGCTGTGGGTTCTAGCCCCACACCAGGTACTCTGGTTAAATCCCAATATTGACACTGTAGTGCAGCATGAGGGGGGCGCTGCACTCCTGAGGTGCCATCTTTCAGATGAGACTTTAAACCGAGGTCCCATCTGCCTGTTCTGGTGGTAGTTCAGGTGGATGTTAAAGATCCCATGGCACGTCTCAAAAAGAATAGGGGAATTTTTTATTTGAAAAAATTTACAAACAAGGATGCAGGAAAAATTCAACAAAACAATACAATCAGTAAAGGGAAGCAACACAGAAAAAGGAACAAAAGGAAATACTTCAAATTAAATTGTACACTTGAGGCAAAATTCAAAAAGATGCATGCAAAAACCAATCACAATGTTTCCAAATTTTTTTAAACTTAAGCACAGAGATTGTCTCTTTTTCTTTTTGTTACACATCCTGTAAATGCCTTGTCACTTAAACCAAAATTTGAGTCACAGTTATTCTTTCTGCTGCAACAAAAGAGCACACCTGGCTTGCCATAAATAAAATTTGCATAAGGAAAAAAGGTAATCGTAATGTACTTATGTGATATTTCTGGAAAGAAAATGGGTAGAGTCCGAGAACTATCAAGTAATAAGTAAACTAATTAAAGTTGCTTATTATTTTATTTTTTTTTATTTTATTTAAACAGCAGTTTGGAAAACCTTTGAGCCATAGGCTCATTTACAAAGGTACCTTGTCACAGTAAGACAAACGAAAATACACAGTATAGCAGTACAACACATAAGTATAACAGTAACTTAAGACATAGATACAAACAAGCTGGTACAGGTAGGATTGATGCAAACAATACCAGAGTTATGTTGTCCTTAGCAGCTTAATAGTAAGCTTTGTCATAAGTATTGAGTGCGACTTTGACTAATGGCAGTTACAGCATCGGGTGTTAATAAGGTGGTTACGTAGAGGAAGTTTTGAAGCACGATAGTTGGAGCTAGGAGATGGAGGGGGCAGTGTGTTGAACCAGGAGGGGCCCTAAAGCTGAAGGCTCTTTGGCCGTGAGAGGTCTAGCTCTAGGATAACAAGAGAGTTTTCCCAGAGGTCCAGTATGAACTAGTGGGACAAGGCGGGCGTATGGTGGTGGTCAATCCTGGTGGGGATAGCCCAAGGAGGGTCTTTTGTAAGGGTACAGGCCAGATATTTGAGGCGCTCGTCAAGATCAAGTACCAGCGCTTTTAGTGTACAGTAGACAGGTGTGTGTGTCAGCCTAGGTGCCCCAGTAATTAACCTGCAGGCCTTATTCAGAGTAGTGCTAATTTTATGGAGTGCGGTCTGATCAGCAGCACCATACACCGGCAGTCCATAGTCCACTAGGGACATGATAGAGGAGGTGACTGCGAGTCGAAGAGCCTCCGGGGGGAGGCAGTGTTTATACCGATGTAAGATGCCCAATCGGATATTAATGGCAGTGGGTAGGGCAGCGATGTGTCCCCATGCCTTGAAGACAGTGATCCAAAATTGGACACCAGAAGGATATAAGATATAAAAATGTTCTATTGTCTCCAGCTCTTCGGAGCATGAGGACTTAGGGCAGGTCCGTTCCTGTACCGTCTTGTGTTTGTGATTGTTCCTACCCCTAATCTACCATGGCAAGAGAGCCACGTAACATCCCAAACTTTCAATGGAAGTCTCTTATCGGTCAGTTGAGAAAATATAGTGGAAAGCTGGGGTTCATAATCTATAAGTTTATTTGGAATTTCGTAGTATTTAGTTTGGAGAATTTCCTGATAAAAAACTTGTCTGGTGGCTCTATTAAAATCCTGTGAAGTAACCTGCCACTGTTTTAGTTTTCCACAGGCATGACATAGATATGAGGAAAGCTGTAATCTTTTCAGGTTTCTTGGGGGCAGCCAAAAATCATTTAACCAGAAAAAGTATAGCTGTACCAGAAGGCTACTATAAGAGGAGGAACAATAAAGTTTTAAACAAAAAAAATGCTATAAAAAAATAGAACCTGATGAATCATATGGACACCACTCAGACTATACTCATGAGTGTACAGTCCCTTGAAAAAATGCTCATAATCCTAGTTTCTGTTGATAATGTAGAGGAAAGATATGTGCAATGTGTGAGAAAATAGGTACTATTAGAGCATATAGTAAAGCCACTCTTTTCCTTTTTGATATTAGTTTGGATTTCCAAGAATGAATGATATATTCTGCTGACTTGAGCACTGTGGACCAATTTAAAGTGGGCATCGTCCGAACTACCAAACTGAACTCCCAAAAGTTTTACAGGGGTAGTAGCAATCTTTATATTTGCAAAGGTCCTTTGCACCGGATTGCCTGTGTGTGTGTGTGTGTGTGTGTGGGGGAATAGCAAGAAACCAGTACTTTTATTGTAATTTAAACGAGATCCTGAAATATTTTCAGAGTCTGTGAGCACAGTATTTAAGATGGTTGCATCCAGGTCTAATGTAGTGCAGATACATAGGTCATCTGCATATGTGCAGACTGATGGTGCAGGAGTATTATCTGGAGATAACACATGGGGGATACCAGGATGGTGTGATAGTTTCCTTAAAAGGGGATCCATTTGAAAAAACATAAAGCAGCGGGCTAAGGGGGCAGCTCTGTCGAACCCCCTTAGTGCCTCGAAAAGCTTTACCTGGAATTCCATTAATATATGGTGTTATTAAAGCAGTGGAGGATATTAACCTCAACCATTGAATAAATTCACCAGGAACTTGGTAATGATGTAAAACTTGGAATAGATATTTGTGATCAACTCGGTCAAAAGCCTTTTCCTGGTCCAATGAGAGTATTACCCCTTGAGAACCAGGAAAGGCCTGACTGAAAAATATGTCCCCAAGTAATATCAAATTGTGAAAAATAGATCTATTTTGTATTGCACAGGACTGCACCGGGGCTATTACTTGTTCCACAGTGGGTGAGAGCCTGGCAAGAAGTACTAAAACTAAGATTTTATAATCCGAGTTTAAGACGCTAATGGGCCTCCAGTTTTTTTAGATCTCGTCGGTCTCCCTTCTTATATAGTAAAATTACTAGAGCCTGGGACAAAATTTCAGGAAGAGTGTTAGAGATTAAACAATAGTTCAAAATGTCAACTAGGACTGAGGCAAAATTGTGACTAAACTTCTGAAAAAATTTCACAGACAGATCATCTAAGCCTGGTGGTGTGTTTTTCCGTAGTTTGTGAAGGGCTAGCAGGATGTCATCGGGGGTAATAGGGGAAAGTAGGGTTGTTAAGGTATCGGGTATTACTTGGGCTTTTTTTTTATTCCTGAAAAGAGGAAGGATCCCACTTAGCAGTAGATGGGGTACCTAATAACTCTTGGAGATATGTTTGGGCTGTGTTCAAAACACAATCTAGGTCAAAAGAAATTTTGTTTGTTGCTGGATCTAGTACTTGCTCTATAGACGAATGTTGCACTTGAGTTTGACAACTTTTAAATATATCAATCGAAGGCTTAGTGTCCTGTGTCCCAAATTGTGCTTCCAATTTTAAAGATTCGGCCCTATTATATTGATACTTAAACATTTCAGTTTTTATTTTCTGTATGTCTGTCCCTAGGTCCAAGTTCATTTCATGGTCCCTTGAAATGGTGGAAAAAAATGATCTTACTTCAAGAGGGCTCTTGCAGTAGATATTCACATATAGGACTGACCTGCCAGGCATCAGGACCCCACGGAAACATTTCTAGCTAGCATGCTCTGGTGGGGAACTGCCCTCATGTCAGGTGACCGGCGTCATATGACGTCAGTATAAAGGGGCGGTCCCCCACGCCCACCTTCCAGTTCTTTCCCGCTGTTGGCTTGTGAAAGTTCCTCACGGTTGAACATCACTTTGTCAGTCATTCGTCGGTCCTTAAGTCTTCAAACTTTTAAACCTTTTTTCTGTCTTTAAGCTTTTATTTATGATTCTCTGTGTATGTCATCCCTGACGCCCTCTGAATCGCATAAGAATAAGTGCGACTAGTGTGGTTCCCACCTTCTACACCCGGGACAGTCACTCCTTGTACCTCTTCTATCTGGGCCCAGACCACCCCATGGAGAAGTGCCAGCACTGCCAGAAATTTAACTCTGCTACCCGCAAGTGAAGAAAGCAGTCCTTGGAAGCCCATACCTTAAAGAAGAAAATGGCCTCCGTGGAGAAGGAGCTAAAGAAACTCAGGCAGGTGTCCACTTCCCCCAAAGGTCACAAGAAAAAACGCGACAAGGAGAAGCACCGAGAGCAGGAACCGGCTTCCACAGCAGCCGCGACTCTAGCCGTAGTCGCAGCACTTAAGGTAACTTCCCTTCTGGAGGATTGCTCCATGATGGCCGTCTTGGTGGCTACCGAAAAGGCATAGCCCCTCCCATCTGGTTTACAACCGGGCCCTTCGGGAGCCTCCGGGACAAAGGAGGCCTCCGCTCCCGTGAAGGCCGCTTCTACCACGTGGCCTTCAGGTCAGAGCAGGTCCGGTAAGTCAGATGTCAGCCCCACTGACACTCACATGGACAAGGCTGTTAAGTTGCTTGCCCCTTTGGGGGAGTGCCCAGCCAAGCCTACGCCCCACAAGGCCGCATCTCCTGTGCGGCCTTCCTGGGGCAGGGAGTCCGATAAGTCAGACGTCGGTTCCTCTAATGCCTGCCCGGATTCGGCCAATAAGTCGGACGCTGGTTCTACCGACGCCTGCCTGACCAAGAAGCCTGCGCCGGACCATATGGAACAGTCCAACGTCCCAGGCTCTCTGCAGTGTTCTAAGTTGCCTTCTGAGGTCCCTGTGTCTCCTCAGCTGACCCCCAGGGATTATAATCCTCTTTCCCCGGTTGTCACAGGGGATACTGAGATGCTGCTGTCAGAGAACCCTCCTTCTGGACCTGATACCCTGACGCTGGACCCTCAGACGCCGGCGTACCCGATGCCATCTGGCGTCCCCTTACCTGGCGATAGGCTTATCCTTCCGTCAGTTCCTTTGGACCCTATCAAGGGCATACCCACGCTGGGCCTGATGCCCGCGGGGCCAGTGTTACCACCGCCTGGCCCACCAGCAGGGCCTCTGCCAGGTCCCTCTGCCACGTCAGAGCCCCTGGCACCTGGGTATCCGACACCGCAATATCCGGTACCACAGTACCCAACTCCATAGTATCCAGCGCCTCAGTACCTGCTGCCACAGTCTGTGCTGCAGTACCGGACACCCCAGTACCTGACACCGGGCTACCCGCCATCAGGTTACGGATAGTCTTTCTGTGACTATCTTCAATATCCATATCCCCCTCCTCCTTCACCTCCGCTGCCCACTCCCATCCGCCGGTAGATCTGAAGGAGACCCTGGCCTCCTGGTGGACTGAGGCCAAGGCTCAGCTCACTTATGAGGTTGAGAGTCATCTGCTGACGCTGGCCCTGTACAGGATCCTCTCCGTCAGAGATGGGAGACTCCCTCCCCACTTCCCAACACCAGAGGAGAGCTCTCTGGTGCCCAAGGAGGGGAGGATACGTGCCCCAGGGAACTCCCCAAAGGGGCCGTTCCTCCCCCTGGTAGGGAGGAGTCTTCCTCCTCTTCATCAGATACGTCTGACTCTGACTCAGAGATGGGATGCTCTGACCCCGAAGACAAGTCATGTACTCTGGATCGCCCCAGGCTGAAGTCTCCTCCAATGCAACGCTCCAGGGCAAGATATTTTTTGGTGGGATGCTCTGTCTGTCACTTGGAGGGACAGATTCGTTTATGCCTTCCTTCCTATTCTCTTAATTCCGAGGGTCCTGAACAAAGTAAGATTGGAGGGAGCTCTAATGATTCTCATCGCTCCCTTCTGTCCCAGGCAAGGCTGATTCTCTGTTCTGCAACAGTTTTCAGAGGAACCTCTGCTTCCTCTTCCTCTGTCACAAGAATTGTTGACCCAGGATCAGGGGACCCTTGTTCATCCAGGTCTCATATCCCTTCATTTACATGTGTGTCTACTGCAGACATAGCAAAAGCCCGTTTTGGAGTTTCTCCGCTCGTAGCGGACATCTTGGTAGAGGCCAGAAAGCCTTCCACCAGGTCCACTTATGCCATGAAGTGGAAACAGTTTTCTGTTTGGGCTGCTTCGAAAGATTTCGAACCTTTCTCATGCCCAGCCAATAAAGTCCTGGACTACATGCGTCACCTCTTCGATCTGGGTCTCAGCTATTCCTCATTAAAGGTCCACATTGTCGCTATTTCAGCCTACCATATTCCCTTTGGGGACAAGACGTTTGCTCAATTGGAAGTCTCCAAGACCTTCCTCAGAGGGGTTCTCCATCTGAGACCCCCTATCTGCATTCCTGCCCCTTCTTGGCACTTGAATTTCATTCCAGAGAAGCTTACCCTGCCTCCCTTCGAGCTGGCAGCTACAGCAGATTTAAAGTTCCTTTCTTGAAAGACACTCTTCCTAGTGGCCATTACTACTGCTCGGCACATTTCCGAGCTTCAGGCCTAGATGTGCAGAGTCCCATACCTGATTTTCCACAAGGAACGTGTGGCTCTACACACCAACCCTAAGTTTCTCCCTGAGGTGGTGGCTGAATCTACACTGAATCAATCCATTGAGCTACCAGTTTTCTTTACATAACGCCCCAATCAAGTGGAGTACCTCTTACATACTTTGAATGTTCACAGAATACTGAGATATTACACCATGCAGACTAAGGATCTCCGGAACACTGATCAGCTTTTTGTCTCTTTTGCTCACAAAAGAGAATGCAGTGCTGTTTGTAGGCAATGCCTATCTAAATGGTTGACTCGTATCACTTTCTGTTAATGACAAGTACAACAAGACCCTGGCGGGTCAAGTCAGAGGTCACTCCACCAGAGTAGCAGCTGCTTCTGCATCTTGTTTCAAGAATATGCCCGCGGCAGACATCTGTGCAGCTGCAACTTGGAGTTCTGTCCATATCTTTACGAAACATTACAGTTTGGACATTATCTGTCACTTCAGAGCAGGCTTTGGGTTGGCTGTACTACAAGGTCTCCTTTCATGAGACCCGTTCAGCCTGAGGTTCCATGCTATGGATTACAGTCCTCCTCCCGAGTGCTTTTCTTTGTTCCAGACTGCTTGGGACCCAGTCCTATATGTGAATACCTACTGCAAGAGCCCTCTTGAAGTAAGATAGTACAGTTACATAAGAACTTACCGTAACAGTAGATCTTCGAGAGAGACTCTTACATTAGGTATTGCCTTCCCGCCCTCCATCCCCCTAAGCTTTTTTGGCCTCTCTCGAAGATCTACTGTTACAGTAAGTTCTTATGTAACTGTACTTTTTTCTAAGATCTAAGTAGTGAAGATATGTGGAAGTGGATTTCTTTTTGGCTAAGGACAAAAAAAATAACTTGATATCAGATTTTGTGTCAACCCACCATTCAGCTAATAGTGGGGGTTCTAGGTGATGAAAGAAACAGCTCAGTGACACAGCCATATCGTCCGAAGTTTCATAGGGAATGGTATGTGCTTGTAGAACGTGCAGGTTTTTGGAGAGAAAATCCTTAGTCTTTCCAGGTGGCCAGGGTACCTTTTGTAAACATTTTAGCCCCTATGGAATGTTTTGCCAAGTATCCATCATATAGACATGCAGTAGAAATTACTGATTTAAGGCAATTTGTATCTCCAAATAACTTTTTGGTAGCACCTCCCTTATCTGCTAATGAAAGAGGACAGTTAAAGTCCCCACCAAAAATGATGCACCTATTCGTATGTAGGTAGAGTTGTATTGTTTTAAATAATGCAGATCGTGAAGAAATGCTCTGCGGTGCATAAATATTTAGTAGCCTTAGTGAGAGGTTATCAAATGCTACATTTAATAGGAGGGCCCTACCTGGACAAATATCTGCAACTCTGTGTACAGAATAATGAAAACCCTTAAAAAGTATACCTACACCATTACATGTATCTGGACCTTGTGACCAGTGCGAAGGACCTGATGTCCATGTCCTTTTTGCCTGTAGCACCTCATATGAAGTTTTCAACCGAGTATCCTGTAGGAAAGAAATGTTATTGGGTAACTCCCCTAAGATTTGAAGTGTAGTCGGCCGTTTTTTTATAAGACTTAATACTGCATACATTCAAGGTTAAAGGTTTTATGCTTTGAGTACCCCTCATATCTTAAAGGATTATGTAGAAAACTAGGTCAATTTTTTTCTGACCCTTCCCTTTCTTCTGTGCCCTTGCCTCCACCTTAGAGTCAGATACAGAATCTGCTTTGGAAGAAACACATGGAGTCAGATTCTGCGTCCTCTTCCTCATCATCACCCCATTGCCATCTTTTTGATAAAGCTTGGAATCTGTTCCTAGTAACAACCTGATGCTTAGGTGCTGCGGTGCTGGGGAGGCTTCAACCTTTTGTTTTGCCTTTGACCTCCTGAAACTGTATAGTGTCCGGGGGGGCATCTTATCCAGACCTAAAGCTTCTTGTGAGGTAGTTGGTATATCTTGGGAGGTGACATCATTGCCATCATATGAAGGCTGCTGAGGGGGTTCTGCTGGTTGGGGTAAGGAATCTTCTAGGGGAGAAGACGGTTGGGTATTTAATGCTTGTACCTGGCAGGCTTCTGTTAGACTAAATGGGTCTTGTAGAGCACGGTCCAGTCTTTTATGGACTGTCCATGGGCAGGTTTTGTACAAGTGACCCTCCTCGTCACATAAATAGCAACGAAAAGGGTTTGGGCTGCCCAAACTGGCATGGCCGTACTCTAAATGTAAGTTGCACCATAGTTTATCACAAATCAAGCTCAAATGTGTTATGGCTCCTTATTTGTGGCAGGTTTTGGTCTGGCCACCATAAAAACATAACCCCCTTTCTCTACCAATGTAAAAACTACTTGGTTAATGTAAGATACCGGAGTCATTCTGTTTGAGTTGTACTTTTACCCTCCAACTTCCTCTCCATACAAGGTACTCATCCAATATAGGAGAGGGTTTATCCAAAATAGTGCATCTTTTCTGCAGCCAGTATTGTACATCTGAGATATTAACCCGTTCATTCCTGAACAAAAGAGTGACCATTTTTATCATAGGTTTGGTCAAAAGGATTTGAAAAAACCTTTTCCATAAGGAAGAATGTTGGACAGTTGGATATTTAGCCCAGAATTTCTCTAAAGTAGTGCAGTCTTTAAAGCTAATGTCATGTATTATTTCCCCTTTGATATGAATACATGCAAACAGTTCAGTAGGGAAAATTTCCATGGCATCCTTTAACATTTTGTGAAGTACAGTTTTTCGATCGGGGGCCTCAGCTGGATCCCCATTAAATTTAAGTCTCACTGCATTCCTGCTCTGTGCCGGCTCACCTACATTTTTGAAAAGATCTGCCATATAGAAACGCCTAGGTTCTTCTGGCTCAGAGGTGGGTTGACCTGATGCGGTATTCCCATCGTGTTCCAAAGTAGCAGTTTCAGTAAAGGGTTCCTGCATGGCTGGCTTTTCTGAGCACCGCGGTGATTGTTTGAGGTGGCTGTTTAGGCCCCCCAAAAAGTTATCTGAGCGGTTGACCGACTGAATAATGAGTTTAGCTGGAACCAGGCCTGGAGAAGACCAATAATCAGTGGATAAATCCTTCTGCCACCCCGCTGCTAGCAGGGCTGCATCCGGTATCCAAATCGGGTCTTGAAATTCACTGGAAGCCTCTCACCCTTTCCAAAGTAATGATGTGGCACAGCTGTTAGATTTGACCTGAAGCAGCTGTCAGGGAGGTGGAAATTGAAGCTGAGGGGAACTGCGAGGGGAATGGTAGAAGCTGTCATGCTGGTTTCAGGTACAGAAAAACGTCCAGCGTGCATGTCAGCATTTTTATCTTCTTGCATTAGTTGTAAAAGCATCTCCTTATGTTGTCTTACCGCATGTCTTAGGATATCCTCTTGTGACATATTTGCAGGCGCCTGTGGTATGTCTCCAGGTAATTTCTTATTTAAAGAAGTATCTGTGGAACATTGTCTCTTAGAGAAGTTTGAGTCGTCCTGTGATTCTGTTGTAGAAATACCATCCCTCTTCTCTGATGTTGAAACTAGAACATTGGCAGGTTCGGAAGGCTGAGAGAAATTCTGTTTCAAACCTGTTTCCATATGAGCAGAACATTCAGGAGCAATCCTTCCCCAAAGCACCTCCACCAACCTCCTGACTGTCCCACATCTTGGAATGGCAGACAAGGGGTTCCCCTACAGACAGAATAGGGGAATTTCCCCGGTGCCCTGGCCAAATTTCCCTCCACTCAAAAATACCACCAACAGCTTAATCTGGTTCACGGTCAGTCGGCATTCATCTGTATCCCCCTCCCCCGGGTCATGCCTGAAAACAGGCAGAATTTGTCTAGTGCACTTTACCCGATCAACAAAAACTAAATAAAGTGCAGCTGAAGAAAACTGCTGCTCCTATGTGGGGTAACAGCGCTCCTACAAACAAAGCGACCCTCCCCTATAACAAAGAACCCGCCATCACAATCACATAAATAAACAAAACAAGGGTCCAGTAACGAAACAGATTCACTCCCTCCCCCCCTTTCTCTGTCTGTAGCTCTAGGGACACTTGCAGCTTTTATGGCCCTCTGCTGGAATGCAGGCCTCTTGGGTGGAGATGTAGCTGGGTCTGCCTCTCTTTCTGCAGTTTTCAGGATCTCTTGCCACTCTCTGGGACTTCTGGATGGACCAGTCATAGGGCCAGGGGCCCCACACTCCAATCACCCGGCCAAGCATCCAGCCCTTAGGATGGAGTGATCAGAAGTGCTAGGCTGTGACAGTACTCGGTCAAACCCACTGACTGTTCACTGTCTGGTCACCTCCTGGTGCTCAGGAACACGGGCTGTAAAGGGTTTCAGACACACTGCAGGCTGGCAGCTGTGGCACAATGTTCAGCTCAAACAACACTGCTGGATATCCTACCAGGCTGTGGTAGGAATCTGTCTCTCATTTCCAATCTCTTAAATCTCGAATTTCGAATCACAAAATCAGTTTTCACCTTCTCACTGACTTTCCAGATATTGGAAACTAGTCAGGCTTTCTCTGGGCTGTTGGCTGTGAAAGCCTCAGTTAGGCCTCCAAACGTTTTTCAGAGCACACAGCAGAGCCCCCTCTCACTCTGGAAGCTCCCAGGCAACTGCTCCCAGCTGGATCTGCCCCTTCCCCCATCAGGTCTCAAGGGGTCCGATCAGAGTCTTCGTTTGTCAATCAGGCTGTCAATCCTCCTAATCAGTATGCAGAATCTTCCTTCGACACTTGATTGACTGAGAGAAAAGGTGCCAATAGCAGTCCACACCTTTTCCCAAGAGTCTCCCTTTTGTAGTATTTTGGGTCTATGGATGTCTCATTGGCTACAGAGCAGGTCAAAGGTGACAAAGATGGCTGCTACATAATCTGGCAGTCCAGTTTACATCAGCAGTCCCCACGTTAAGGTCTTCTTGCAGACAAACTGTCAAACTTTAACATTAATTGCCTACAGGATTTGACAGCTGTCCCTCTGCCCTATCATCTGGGGGCAGAGTGGGACATGGCAAAGTCTCCCTCTGCACATCACTAGCACCGTAGCGCTGTCCCCTGGGCAACAGGCAGAGCGTTTACTTACAATGCAGCCTTGGCTCTTAAAGCTATAGTGTCCTTAAGCACTTTTAGAAAGTTAATTTTCTCTATATGTATGTCTTTGGGGTCCAAGGGGTTAGAACATACAAAGGAAACACTTGCTGAGCTGCCTGGGCGGCTTTAACATTAACCACCGCAATGCTAGCAGGATGGTATGGGCAGAGCTACCAGTTTGCACATTCCAGCAGGAGCCAGCTCGAACAGGTGCACACAGAGCTGTGCAGCTTTTTACGGCTTGCTCAGCGCTAGCTGTGTTGCAACACTAATCTGACAAATTTCCACGTTTTATATCATGCTCCTCTGGTCCTCCACAGCAAAACAGGCACACGGGGTCCAGCAGGAGCAATAAAAGGGAGCACCACTGGACAAGCACTGGCAGGACCATATGGCTGGGAGGCAGACCAGGTAAGCACCACCCATTTGGGGGGGGTTACAGTTGGATCTTCCATGCTGTGCATCACAAAAAGCTGTACAGCAATTATGATTTAAAAACAAAACAAAAAAAATGTACGTACTGAGGGCATTAAATACATTCATAAAATGGCATTTAATGTAGGCTTGGAAAAGGATGGTCAAAGGTTGAAGACAAAGGATACTAGGCTTTTTAAGAAGAATGTACCTCAACCGGCCCGGTGGCACTGAGGGCTGAGGCGCTGGATGCCTCACCTCATGCCATGTTGGCGACCCGGGTTTGGGAACAACCTCGGGCCGCCGGGGTTTGGCAGGGGCAGGAGAGGATTGAGCGTCCATAGGACTGCTCTCCTGGGGGTGAGAGGCACTGTCTTCCGCAGCTTGGGCAACATCTGGTGGTGGTCGTGGTCATATGCTGCGGAGACCGCAACAGTGAGGTATGGCAGCTACAGCAGATGTCCTGTGGGGGGGTACGAGAGCACGCCTGTTGTGTGTTGTATGGCACTGCACGTCTGAACTCCCAGGAACCAAGAAAAGAGGAAAAACCCTGGCACCCCAGTAGGTGAAGGCCTGCTCACCTGACCCATCTATGCTCACTGTTGGGCCTGCCCCATCCATCTCCGATCCTCCATTCCCCTGGCGGCATCTTGGCCCTTAGAGTGCCGGAGGAGTTACCCGGGGGGGGCTCAGAGCTGGGTAGCCTGTCCTTGGGAAGAAAGTGGAGGATGCCTGTAGCTGGATGTAGGACGTTGGGGGGGGGGGGGCTCTCAGACTGAAGGGGATAATGGGTTAGGTCCTGGGCAGAGCTGGAGAGAGAGATCTATGGACCAGTGTAGAGGAGTAAAGAAAGTATACAAAAAAAGAATGTAGCTATAGTCTGCAGCTTCAAGGAAGGGAATTCCAGTAGAAACATAGACTTTGATGGCAGATAAGGACCACTTGGCCCACCTAGTGTGCCCATTTCCCTACCTAGAGGATAAGCTGCAGATCCTATTTAACCAACAGCCTATTTCTTCCTACCCCACCACAAAAATTGCCTTATGTCTGTCCCATCCATTCTTGAATTCTCCCACAGTTTTAGACCCCACAATCTCATCAGGAAGGCTGTTCCATGCATCCACCACCCTCTCTGTGAAAAAATACTTCCTCACATTGCCCCTGAGCCATCCCCCTCTATCTTCAAATTGTGTCCCCTTGTTCTTGCACATCTTTCTTTCTGAAAGATGCTACCCTCTTGGACTTTGTTGATTCCACTGAGGTACTTAAACGTTTCTATCATGTCCCCCTCTCCCTCCTTTCCTCAAGGGTATACATATTAAGCTCCTTTAGCCTCTCCTCATATGGCTTCTCTTGCACACCCTGCACCATTTTAGTTGCCCTCCTCTGAACTGCCTCCATTCTGTCTATGTCCTTGCGGAGATGGGGTCTCCAGAACTGGACGTAGTACTTCAGATGGGGTCTCACCAACTCTCTGTACAGGGGGATACCAACTTCCTGTTTTCTGCTGGTGATGCCTCTCCCTATACATCCCAGTATCCCCCCAGCCCTCCCTACCGCCTTCTCACATTGCTTGCCAACCTTAAGGTCATTTGATATGATTACCCCCAGGTCCCTTTCCATTTTTGTTGTTACTACCTCCCCCCATTGTGTAATCTTCCCCTGGGTTTTTGTTTCCCCAGGTGCATTACTTTGCACTTCTTTGCACTTAATCCAAGCTGCTATACTTCTGACCATTCCTCCAACCTTGCCAAGTCCCTTCTCATCCTTTCCATGCCTCCTTGTGTATCAACCCTGTTGCAGATCTTTGTGTCATCTGCAAAGAGGCATACTTTTCCTTCTAGTCCTTCTGCAATGTCACTTATAAAGACATTAAAAAGGACTGGACCCAGTACTGAACCCTGAGGTCACCCACTAGTAACCCTCTTTCTTCAGAGTGGACTCCATTTACAATTACCTTCTGTGTCCTGTTGTTCAGCCAGTGTTTTACCCAGGCTACCACCCTGGGACCCACTCCCAGGCTGGTTAATTTGACTACTAATCTTTTGTGTGGGACTGTGTCAAATGCCTTGCTAAAGTCTAGGTAGGCCATGTCCACAGCCCCTCCCTGGTCTACTACTTTGTTCACTCAGTCAAAGAAATCAATTAGATTCGTCTGACATGACCTTCCCGCTGAGAACCCATGCTGCCTTGGGTCCTGTGCCCCACTGGCCTCTAGGTACTCAACAATTCTTTCCTTCAGAAGTGATTCCATCACTTTCCCTACCACAGAGGTCAAACTGACAGGTCTGTAGTTTCCTGCCTCTGTCTTGCTCCCACTTTTGTGAAGGAGAATCACATCAGCCTTCTTCCAGTCCTCAGGTACCACACCATCCTCCCATGATTTGTTATAAAGGGTAGTCAGTGGTGTCACTAGTTCTCTGCTTAATTCTTTTAGAATTCTGGGATGAATTCCATCTGGCCCCATTGCTTTGTCCACCTTCAGTTTTAGGAGTTCTTTCAGAACCCTTTCTTCTGTGAAAGGACTGGGATCGCCCACCTCTCCAGAGTGCTTCTGTTAATTGGATTAGGCACCTCCCCCACTTCCTGTTTTGTGAATACTGAACAGAAGTATTCATTCAGTATCCCTGCTTTTTCACTGTCACTCTCTGCCCACCCACCATCCATTCTGTTCAGCCTCACTATCCCTCCCTTTGTCTTTCTACGCTACCTGATATAGCTATAAAAGGTTTTATCCCCTTCTTAACCGAGTTGGCTATATTTTCCTCAGTTTGTGCCTTTGCTATTCTGACTATCCTCCCTGCTTCCTTCTGCCTTAACTGGTACAGTTCTCTGTCCTGCTCCTTCTGTGTTTCCTTATACTTCCTAAATGCTATCTTTTTCTCCCTAACCTTCACCACCACTTCTTTTGAGAACCATAGTGGCTTTTTCTTTCATTTTGATTTGTTTATTTGCTTCACACAAAGGCTTGTTGCCTCTGTGATGGCAGTTTTGATATTTCCCCATTGTTGCTCCACCCCTCCTTCTAGCCTGTTTGCTAGTGCTTTTCTAAGGCACTCTCCCATCTTGCCAAAATCATCCCTTCTGAAGTCCAGAACCCTCACTTTTGTATGGCTTGACTCTGTAGCTGAGTTTATCGTGAACCACACTGTTTGGTGGTCACTTGCTCCCAAATGGATACCCACTTCTAGATCTGAGATTTTCTCACTGTCCCCATTTGAGAGTACGAGGTCTAAGATTGCTCCTTCACGAGTAGGTTCCAAAACTAGCTGTCTGAGGCATGCCACCTGAAGGGCATCAAGAATGGCCCTGCTTTTGGATGTGGCTGCAGCAAAGGTGCTCCATATAACATCTGGCATATTAAGGTCCCCCATCAACAGTATCTCCCCTTTCTCTGCCATCCTAAGAATGCCTTCTATCATATCCTTGTCCATTCTCTCCCCCTGACATGGGGTCTGTATACAACCCCTGTACGGATTGTGGTGCCCTTTCCAGTCTCCAAGGTGACCCACAGTGCCTCCTCTCCTCCCTGTTTACTCTTTGTTCAGTTGCTTTTATCCCTTCCCTTACATAGAGAGCTACTCCCCCCTCTTCTGCCCTCCCTGTCTCTCCTGTAGGTTGTGTACCCTGGTATGTTAACATCCCAGTCATGGTTCTCTGTGTACCATGTTTCTGTGACCACTACGATATCCAGGCATCCCTCTTCCATCAAGGCCACCAGTTCAGGGAGCTTGTTGCCCATACTACAGGCGTTGGTACTCATTCCCTCCATTTCTTGATGGCCTTACCCCTTTTTGCCCCATCCCTGTCCTTATTGCGTTTGTCACTTTCTCCATTTACCCCTGCGCTTCTCTCTATTTACATCTCTATGTTGGTGTCTACCTCACTTAGTTCCCTGATTTTTGGGGGTGGGGGCTAGGATTTCCCTGCTCTTTCCAGTGCCTCCCTTGGCTAGTTTAAATGCTTGCCAGTGAAGTATTTAAACCTATCACCTAGGATCCTGGTTCCCCTCCTGGACAGATGCAGACCATCACGCCAGTATAGGCCTGCATCCATCCAGGTGGACCCCCAGTCCCCAATGAAGCCAAATCCCTGAGCTCTGCACCAGTTTTTCAACCACTGATTGAATCCCATGGTGTGGAGCACCCTAGCCTCATCCGTGCCATAGACAGGCAGCACCTCTGAGAAGGTTACCGTGTGTGCTATTTGTCTAAGGTCCCTCCCCATCTCCACAAATGCTTCTTGCACTGCTCTGATCCCTTTCTTAGCCAGGTCATTTGTCCCTAGGTGGACAATGACATCCAGCTCCCTCCCCTGTGCAACTGCTCCTGTGATCCTGAGGATTCGCTCCCTGTCCCTCCAAGCCATGGTGCCAGGCAGGCACCTTACCTCCCTCTCCCCTTCCTCCCCAGTTCTACCTTCCTAACAGTGGAGTCCCCCACCAGGAGTTGTTTCCTTCCCCTGTGGGGTCCCATGCCACCCTCCTGTGGGTTTCCTTTGTGGAGGTTCCCAGCATCCTCCTTGGTCTCCACTGTGGGTGCCGCCATAGAGGAACCACACTTTTCCAGAATGGCATAGAAATTGTGGAGAGGTACAACTGGAGGGATGCGCCTCTGTTCCACCACCCTCACCCTCCCTGAGCCCACTGTGGTCCAACTGCTCCTCTTTCTTGGTAACCTCTGAGGCAACAGCAGTGACCCTGGTGGTCCCTGGGTGGGAGAGGAGGTCCCACAAATCCTGGCCAACTCAGCCTGGAGATGAGCAGCCTCCTCCCTCAGCCCAGAGATGTGCCTGCAGATGGGACAACACTGCATCCTCCAGAACGTCGTCCAGAAGACTGCTACTTCACAGCCACTGCACTGCACTGCACCACTCCCATCATGCCTTTTTTCTGGCCCCCTAACTGTTGTTTGAAATACTTACTCTTTCCTCTGTTTGTTTGTTTTCTTTTTTTTTTTCCTTTTTTCTTCCCCTACTTCCTTACTGCCTCTGTGCCCTTTTAGCTCCTGATCTTCCTGTTCTAAGACAAGTGTAACCCCCTTGTTACCTGGGGTTACTAGAATCCCAGTAAGACCTAGTGGTAGGCAGGGAAGGCAGCTTGTGAAACTCCAGTTAAATGTATTTCACACTGTCTCACTCTGTTCTCAGTCTCAGCTGAGACTGAGGGATGACATCACCATAGAATTGTCGCAGCTGCATGAGCCACAATGGAATCTGCAGCAGGGAGTTGGAATAGAATGTTGGGAAGTTTGAACAGTAGTCTGTAGGTCAGTTGGAGTTTGGAGCTTGCTGAGAAAGGAGCACAGCAGCTCTGTGTTAGGCTCTTGGAGCCTCAGCCCTGATATAGGGCTACATTTAGGAAAAAAAGTGTGTGTTTCCGCCTTAAGAGAGACACAGAAGATAGTTTTAAAGTGGTGGAGACCGCTGATTCGGGTCTCAGTGCTCCATCCCTCAGGGGATGGAGCAGGAAAGGTTGTCCTGCATATTCCAGGGGCAACCCCCTGGTTTTCTGCTAGTGGAGAAGCTGCCTTATTCGTTCCAAGAGTTTTGGGAAACAAAAAGATTTCGTGATTCGCCTGTGGGGCACCTGCAACCGGAGGGTGAGTTTCTGCTCTTTCTAAAGGGCCCATGTTTTCACCCTGGTACTTGTGTGATAGTGGGGATTGGACTAATGAAATAGTGGGAGGCCTACAGTAATAGGCTTAGCCAAAAGTAAAAGTATGTGGAAGTCAAGACATGTAGAGGAGATGTGACATACGTCTACCCAGTAATCTACATTGCCAAGCTTTCAGAAAAGAGTTGTTTAGTTTCCAGAGAAATGGCCGGGTATGGATTGTGGGAGCTGGAGGTGGGAGACCCCCCCATCTTTAGTGACTAGGTCCACCTCTACAGATTTGCTCTGTGGATTTCTACTTTGCCTCATGCACTTGGCCAGTGATGAGGGAAGTACCCAGACATGGGATTGGAAGGAAAATTCCCTCTAGGAGTCGAAGGCTCTAAGGTGGTTTGGGGAGCGACCAATTGGAAAACTGGTTCATTTCCCAAAATAGACCGTGGATCAAGTTGCCGGCGGGGGAGCCGGGCCAGTGGGGAAAACCCAAATAGTGTACAAGTCGGGATGTGTACCCAAAGCAGCGTGCAAGTCCAGGCTGTGTGCCTGGTGGGTTCAGAGCCTGAGGGCTGAAATGTGAAGAAGTGTTCTGTAGTCTCTGTTCTGCATTACCAGGAATGTAGCCCCATGGGGGTCCGTCTATGCTTTGTTTTGTTCAGCTTGGATGTGAATAAAAGCCACACTGTAGAATCCCGTTCCTGGTTCTGGACATTACAATTATTGCTTCCTGTGTTTGGATTTACTTGGGTGCCCCTGTGCAGAGTAGCCAAAACTTAGGCCCCCTGTGCCAAGTAACCTTATCCTCCCTGAACCCAGTCCCCACCAGGTACTGCTGTCAGCTTCAACAGCATGCCACCTGTCATTTTTTGCAAAAAGGCAGGGGTGAGGGGTTACACAAGAAGTTCCTATATTTCTCAATAGTCTCCTTACTTGCTCAGAGTCAGACCTCCAGCAGCTGGGGGGGACAGAGAGCTACTCTTGCCCTTCTAGGATGGTGAGTCTAGTTCTAGGAGTAGGGAGCAGATGACTGAATATTTGGAATAAAGGTTCAAGGCAGGTGCAGTCAAGCATGTACAGCTAGAAGAATGCAAGCAATGAGAAGGGCTGTAGGGGAGAAGTAAGAAGGAAGATACCAGAGGCTTGTGCAGAGTCATATACAAGAGAGGGGGGCAGTAATGCAATGACTAGGGTCTACAGTGGGTTCAAGGGGCATGCCCTTCCCTGAGATTTATAGAAAATATTGTAAATGGTGCATTTTCATGCGTTTTAGAGCTCCTGTAATGTCTCCAGTCTCTCCTTTCAAAAAGTTTTTTTAAATATTTTTTTTTTTTAACTTTCAGTAAAAGTCCCATCACTTTCAGTCTCTTTTGAAATTCTGTCTTAGAAAAGATAAGCCATGTATGCTGGGGTGTTCGGATCAAAACTTTTAGGACGTGCCCAGCCATGACTGTAGCTGAATTTTCACTTGCCCTATTCATTACAATGAAATTGGCCCTCTTTTTATCCGTGCCTTGAAGGAAATTTACTTGCCCCGGGCAGAGAGCAATAGGATTTGCACACCCCTGAAAATGGCTATAGAGAGCAAGAGCACCAGTCTGTGCAGCTCTGCATCACTGTCACACTGCCAGAAATGTAACCTCGGTAGCTTGTCTAGTGCTGCTAAGAGGTGCCAACTGGGTGATGATACTGCCTTCAGAAATGTAAAACTGGATTCGCTTCACATTCACGCCAGTGATGCCCACAGGCCAGTCCAGTCTGCCTTATCTGATCACATAAATATGATCTTGTACGACATCATTTTTATTTTGTTTTACCAGGAAAGGTAGACTAGGCCTAATGTCCCGTTTTCAGCCACAGCACCAGTGTCTGCACTCTAACAGAGATTTGTGGTTGTGTTCAAAGTTCAAAAAAATATTTTATTTAATCAGCTTTTTAAAGGGACACTGTCAACTGCCTTAGGCCTCTTTATGGCCGTAGTTTATAAAAACACTTGTTATAGTTGTTCACATTCTGCAGTGACTGCTGATACAGCTGCTAGATTGATTCCAGTTCTTTTCTTATTTAAAAAGTGAAAAACAGACTGCCCACCATACTGGTGTTACCACATAAAAACATGTTTGTTTATATTCCTTGATCAACTCCCACTGCATCTTTTCTGCATTTGGGAACACCCCCAACACAGTCTAGTCACTCATTATGTAGTGGGAGGAGAGGTGACTATTGTATCATGAGTGCCTGCACTGTTTGGGGGTGTTCCTAATATTCAGGAAGTATGCATTAAGAGTAGATCAAGGATCTGAAACAAAACAAGCTTGCATATAATTATGCCATTAGCATGCATTTTAGTTCTACTAAGAAAGGATCAGATAAAACAACCAGCAGTGTTAGTGAATTTTAGAGAAGGTAAGCAATCATAAAGTGGGGTTTTAACTGAAAATAATATGCTACAAAAAGGTTGACAGTTTATGAAAAAGTACAATGAATACAACATTTTCATTCTTAAATTATCGTGACTGAGCCATCACTATCATGAATGAGAGAAGATAGGCTGGCAATATGAGTGAATCACACTCGTACTGCAGCCTTTCCGAATTGCAAACTGATGGCTCGAGTGAATCTCGAACACAAGTACACTGTCTGCAGCCTGTGAACTTATTTCAACACGTTTTAACAACTGAGTGTAGAAGAAGGTTTCAAATTATGTTTAGCTTTCAGCGATCAGCACACTGATCAAACTTGAATAAGTAACAGAAGATGTCTGACTTTCTCAAAAATGGATGGTCCTTTCAGACAGCATGAGTATCTCTGGCACTTGTTTCCCTACTTTTGCTGAGTTCCCCTCCACATGCCCACTCTGACTGCAGCATGGCATGTGTGCGTATGCACACCCCCAGCTATGGTCAGGAGCCAGTATACAGCAGAGCGGAAGCGTGCTCGCTCGTGAAACCCGAGGTGTGTACTGGGACTGATGTCAGATAGACTTGGGCTTCACAGCACATCAGAGAGACGGAAAAAAAAAAGAGTGCGTCTCATCTGTGAAAACCTTGACCTCGGTGCACTCCTGTCAGACAGCAGAGCAAATGAAAAAAAAACACACAGAGTCTGATATTTACCATTCAGACGTTATTCACATTATTAAAACCTACATTCAATTGTAGATAAAATAAGTGAATACCTGCTGTTTAAAATACTGAAATGACATTCAGAATTTATTTTCAAATATAAAAACAAGAAGTACAATTTGAACTAAAAAAGTAATAGGGTACAGTACAGGAAAAGGACAGTAAAAAGAGAGGAGAACAATTGAATTGAATTTCATTTATGCTGTTTGGTATTTTAAGCCCTCATCTTTTCCTTCATGGACAGTATTCTTTCCTTTCAGTTTTACAGTAAGCAGAAGTATAGGCTTTAAATTATATCTCACAAATCCTATTTCCTTACAGTTCTAGCAGGAAACTAACAACTTTCTATTAGAAAATATTGTCAAACTATTTTGATAGTATGAAAGCAGTTGACACAGGTTCAGGCTTGGTTACCTGCACCCCTATGGGCAGAGCTGGTGATCTCTAAAAATGCGAGAAGTCATGTTTGTGATAGACTATAAACATTCCCAAATACATGGTAGTCACGATGCTGATGTCACTTCTGTTCCCAACCCAGAGGTAAGCCACTCTTTCATTTCTAATTGCAGTCACTGACAGTGCAGTGAATGCGCAGCCCATCACCCCTTGTTATTGAAACAGAAATACTGCCCATCACCTTCTGACCATGGGGGGGGTGGTGGTATGGCTGTAGTAGGTCACCCCCATGCATGCCCATGGAAAGTATAGAAATTAGTGAGGAAGTCGGTCTTGAATTGTATTCTCTGATTCATTTGGAGCAAGTGGAGGAAGATTAGAATGGAGGTGTTGTGGGCATGTTTGGTTTTCTGTGCAGTTGGTTAACAAATTATTGAACTCACCAGATTTATCAATCAGAAAGTTAGGGACATCAAGGATTAGGGAGTTACAAGAGTTGCACCGGCGCAAGATAACTAGCTGCTGTGTGTTTAAAGAGCTAATGAACTGCCTGGAATTAATAGTAACTTTTAGAAGTAGTCAACTATCATGTTTTGTATCCGAAGTATTTTTTCTTTTCTGTTGTGTTAGCTAGAAGATGTTCTACTCGACATTGCTAGGTGTGATGTATGGAATAGCACTCGGTAGCTGGAGGCTGACATAGTTCTGTTTCTCCGAATACATCATGAGCTTTGTGACCTCACTAAATGACATCAGTAGTAACCAAGAAGAGATCATCTCCTGCTGCTTGACTGGTAAACTGTTGTGACACATGCTACCAGTTAGGCAGCAGGGCTTGTGATGTCACAAATAATGAAGTCACATGCTGATGATGTAATAGGAGAAACAGAATATTTGTCTGCTTCCAGGTAAACCTCTGCTTTTTCAATCACACCCAATATCTGTTAGATAGAATACCATCTATTGAGAACATAGGCAAAAAATACCACTTCAGAAATTAAAACATAATAAGGAACTACTTTTGAAAATCACTAGTTTTTTTGACTGCTATTTTTGAGGCTACTAGCACTTTAAGTCGATACAGTACTGGTGGATTCAGTTAAAATGCTTAAAAGACAGACCCAGACACTCACACACGCGCTCTAGCAGGTGATATCTTGCTGTTTCTAAAGTAAACAGAATTAAAGTAAGTTAATCCTCTCAGTCCTAAACCATCTCGATTCATATCAAAAGAAAAGTTCTTTTTTTTTTTTTTTTTAATTTATCAAAGTATATTGATAGAGCAAAAATTTAATCCATTCTTTGGTCACAATCCTTTGGGCTTCAGTTGATGACTGCAGTGGGACTTTAACTCTCTTTTTAATGGTGTTCATTAAAACAGTTCTAGATTAAAGGGAATGGCAGTCCTAGTTTAAATAATTACAAAAAATGATAAAAAGTAGCTGCTTTATGGCTGAAACTTTCATATGAAGGGTGCATCAGAATGTTTATGCAACTTCCTGCATGTTTTACAAAGCGTGGCAGTAACCCTATGTGGCACATCAGGAGGGTTACCGCTTGTGTCTCTGGCAAACCAAGTTTGAGAAGATGCTTGGGGCATCATAGTGTTGGGCAGAGGAGGAGGAAGACTGAACATCCTACAGGACGCCCTCTTCCTTCAGGAAGAGTGTCTGTCTGGCTCCACTGTGCGAGCACCACCTGGGTGACCGCAGGTTGTACCGCAGTCAGGGGAAGGGGACTGCTGGCTGGTACTACATATTAGCATGCTTGGGTGCCCACATACAAGTGAACCTTCGTCACTAGCATCCGGGGGAAGGGGAGGAATGAAAAATACCTAGGCCTCAGAGAGTGACACTAGGGATACTTGTGGACCCAATGCTGACCATTCACTACCAGGAACACTGGATTTGGACATCTGTGGGATTAGGGAGCCCTGGAGACTCCACCAAGAAGGCACTCTGTTGGAGTAAGTACTGTAGGCAAATGGAGGCAGAGACTGGGCTGGGAGGTTGTCCAGGGTAGAGAGTGGGTCCTGATAAAGGAGAATAAAAAGAAATTTAAAAAGAAAGTCAGCAACCCAGCTAGAGGAGCCCTGCCATGTGTTTCCTAAATCCTTCTCCTTGTCAGTCTGTGTATCCCAGCACTGTGGCAACCTTCTGACAGGACTGGCAAAACTTTTGGGGACCAAGGTGTTAATACCGCATATATTGCTGAAGCCAGCGCTGGCCTACTGCTGCATTTTGTCCTATGGAATAGATTAATATTTTGTGTTAATATAGTTATTTTCATATATGCCATATCTCCTAGAGCATTACAAAGCAGTGAGTAACATACTGGTAGTGTAGTAAATGAAATAGAGCAGTCTTTGTATGCTTAACTACAACCTGTACACAGTACATTTGCAGTAGGATATGTTTTTTTATCATGCTATTTCTCTTTCCTTTCCACAGCCTGTGTCCTTAGCCTTGCAACCTCTCAGCCCATCCCTCACAAGCCCTTGGCCAGCATTTCTCCATGGCTGCCCTCCTCCCATGGTGGGATTAAGATATTCCCCCCCCCCCCCAAGGACACACTTCAGGTTGGACTGGGGTAATCCATGGGGTAGGTTCAACAGTGCTGGTATCATCCAAGGCTATGACAGGCATTTTCGCCTGTACTACTAGTTTCCTTTGACCCGATGTCCTCCCCTGTGGTGCAGTGCCCAGCTGTGACTAGGACTCACACATGTTCTGCAGCAGCACAGGGCAGCTACCCCTTGCAAGGGAGCTAGCTCTCTGGTCAACTACAAGGGGTTTCTACAGCGGTGGGCAGTCCAGACCGTAGGCTCTTCCCAGCCTTGCAGTGAAACAAGTCTGTTCCCAAACATGGGCCCTGTGCATAGAAGACACAGCTGTACCAAATCCTGTGCCCCATTTATGAGGGAAACAAAGATGTCTTTTCCTTGAGAGAGTCTTCAAGTCCCTCAACCTTACTGTAGCAGACAAAAAACAGGATGAGACTGTTATCTTGCTGTACCAATCCCTTTAGTATAGGTATGACCTGCCAGATCAATGTTTCAGTGATTTGCAATTTAAGAGCTGGACTTATAAAATTCCAAGTAAATATATTATAAATGAAAGTCAATTAAAAGCTTTGAGGCCATGAACAATTTGTAAAGAAAGGAAGTAACACTCAGAGTGAAGCTACTCCCCTCCACTAATCATTGTGGTAATTTACAGCAATCATTTATGCAATAGGAGTGGTGATAACATTTACTTTGATAATTGTTATCAGAGCAACTATATGTGGAAATGAAATGTATACATAGAGCAACTATGTCATCAAGATTTATGCACATAGTAGGTTTGTCATCAGTCCCCACCCCCTACCCTTGCTGCCGGCACTACTTGCACAGCAGCAGTTTCCTGGCACAAACAGCAGTCACACAGACAACCCCTCCCATCTGCCCATGCTTCCTGCACTACTTCCTATCCACATCAGCTCACCAATTGCAAATCCTGTTGTCTCCTTGCAGCCCCAAATGCTCCAGTAAAGAGTGAGATTTAATAAAAAATTAACTTACAACTGCACAGTACGATCAGTACTGGTCACTCGCTCACTCACAGTGCCGACATCCAAACACATACTGTGCCGTATTTCGAAAGAAAGAGGCAACAAACAGTCATACTTTTGTGGAAGATTCATTTTGCTTGCTATGAAGTCCCCATCCGTTGCCTCTTTCTCTCTCTCTCTCTCCCCCCCTCACTAAAACAGGCTGCCTTTTTTTTAAACAAACATTTTGCTCAGCCACCCAATCCACCAATGAAAACCCACGTTCTTACTATCAGTAACATCAAGACGTCCAAGCGTTCTTAGCAACAGCCTACCAAATGGTAGACTGGGTGCACCTATACACAGAACAACAGAAAGTCCCACACAATGAACTAAAAAAACAAAACAAAAAAATAAAAAAATTGACAGCCGGCCTGGTGGCGCTGAGGTGCTGGATGCCTTACCTTGCGTGACGCTGGTGACCCATGTTTGGGAATGAGCACGGGCCGCTGGGGGTCATCAGGGATGGAGAAGGATTGAGCATCCAATGGACTGCTCTCCTTCTCTGGTGAGGGGGGTTCCCAGTTGTCGGTGCCTGTCTACCCCCTAGCAGAGGCTGGGGGACACAGCTGCTGCACGAAGACAAGGAAGGAGTCGGGGCAGGCGCTGGAGGAGTGTGCAGATGCATATGCGTCACCAGAAGGCCATTGCACACCTCGATTCTTGCAGGAGAAAAGCAGCAAAGAATTACTGCCGTAGCAGAGTGATGGAGGGCGCCTCGCAGGCTCCGCTCCCAGCCAGCCACGGCACTGGCCCCTTGAATCCGGTCTCCGGTGTGTGGGTTGGAGAACCCCGCTGGCCTCATAAGCCCTGGGGCTGGGTCAGTGCCAGATGGTGGGCATAGGGGGACGGGGCTGGGGGCTCCCTCCGGATGTAAGCCAGCAGTAAGGAAAAGTAATAACTGTAAAAAAAAATAAAATAAAAAATTGACTGTACCACTCAGCTTCTCCCTATTGCATCAATTGAGTATGCGATGGGGCTGCTGTCATGTAAATGACTTATTTCCACTTGTGACCTTGTGTAAACCACTCATGGCTCCGTTATGCCCCGCCACTTGTGAGGTTAACGAGGTCACTAGGAGCTCATGAAAATAGATGGTTTATACGACAGTCCCCCCCCCTCCATCACATATCCCTTATATAAAATAGTCTAACTAGTATGTTAAAGTGCAAATAAGGGATACGTAACACTGCTGTAATGGCAGATCTTACTTCGACAGGGCTCTTGCAGTAGGAATACAAATATAGGACTGGCCCGCCAGGCGTCAGGACCCCATGGAAAAATTTCTAGCTAGCAGTCTCTGGCGGGGGACCGCCCCATGTCAGGTGACGGGCGTCATATTACATCAGTTTAAAGGGGCGGCCCCTCACACCCACCTCCAAGTTCTTTCCCGCCGTTGGCTTTTGAAAGTTCCTTGCGGTTGAACAAAGCTTCGTCAGTCATTCGTCGGTCCTTAAGTCTTTGAACTTTTGACCTTTTTTCTCTGTCTTTAAGCTTTTATTTACGATTCACTGAGTATGTCGTCCCCGATGGCCTCCAAATTGCATAAGAACAAGTGCGACTCGTGTGGTTCCCAACTTCCACACAAGGACGGCCACTCCTTGTGCTTCTTCTGTCTGGGCCCAGACCACCCCGTGGAGAAGTGCCAGCACTGTCACAAATTTAACTCCGCTACCCACAAAAGAAGGCAGTAATTCCTTTGAGGCCCATACCTTAAAGAAGAAAATGGCCTCCATGGAGAAGGAGCTAAAGAAACTCAGACAGGCGTCCACTTCCTCCGAAGGTCACAAGAAAAAACATGACAAGGAGAAGCACCGGGAGCGGGAGCCGGCTTCCATAGCCGCTGGCTGGAGTTGTGGCACTTAAGGTAACATCTCCTCCTGGGGGATCGCTCCACGACAGCCATCTTGGTGGTTACCAAGAAGGCGTTGCCCCTCCCATCTGGCTTGCACTCGGGCCCTTTGGGAGCCTCCATGGCAAAGGAGGCCTCTGCTCCCGTGAAGGCTGCTTCCACCATGCGGCCTTCGGGTCGGAGCTGGTCTGGTAAGTCGGATGTTGTTCCCACCGATGCTCACCCGGACAAGGATACTAAGCTGCTTGCCCCTTCAGGGGTGCGCCCAGCCAAAACTATGTCCGACAAGGCCACATCTCCTGTGTGGCCTCCCTCTGACAGGGAGTCTGATAAGTCTGATGTTGGCTCCTCTGACGCCTGCCCAGATTCAGCTGATAAGTCAGACATTGGTTCCAGTGATGCCCGCCCAACCAAGAAGCCTGCGCCGGAACCTATGGAACAGTCCGACGCCCCAGGCTGTCCGCAACGTTCCAAGTTGCCTTCTGAGGCCCTCACATCTCCTCAGCTGACCTCCGGGGATTATAATCCTTCCTTCCCTGGTCGTCAGGGGGGATACTGAGACGCTGCCATCAGGGAACTCTCCTTCTGGACCTGATACCCTGATGCCAGACCCTCAGACGCCGGTCCCAACACCGGCCCCAATGCTGGCATACCTGACGCCATCTGGAGTCCCCTTATCTGGCGATAGGCCTATCCTTCCGTCAGGTCCTTCGGACCCTACCGAAGGCATACCCATGCTGGGCCCGATGCCCACGGGGCCAGTGTTACCACTGCCTGGCCCACCAGCAGGGCCTCTGCCAGGTCCCTTTGCTCCGTCAGAGCCCCTGGCACCCGGGTATCTGACGCCGCAATATCCGGTGCAACAATACCCGACTCCACAGTATCCAGCGCCTCAGTATCCAATGCCGCAGTATCCGGCGACACAGTACCCGACGCCAGGCCACCTGCTGTTGGGTTATGGATACTCCTTCTACGGATATCCTCAATATCCATAACCCCCCTCCTCCACCTCTGCCGCCCACTCCCCAGTCACCGGCGGATCTTAAGGAGACATTGGCCTCCTGGTGGCCTGAGGCCAAGGCTCAGCTCACTCGTGAGGTCGAGAGTCGTCTACCAACACCAGACCCTGTACAGGATCCCCTGTGTCGGAGATGGGAGACTTCCTCCCTCCCCCCTTCCTGACACCAGAGGAGAGCCCTCTGGCGCCTGAGGAGGGGAGGATACATGCCTCAGGGAACTCCCCAAAGGGGCTGTTCCTCCCCCTCATAGGGAGGAGTCTTCCTCCTCTTCATCAGATACGTCTGACTCAGGCTCGGAGACGGGATGCTCTGACCCTGAAGACGAGCCACATACTCTGGCTTGCCCCAGGCCAAGGACTCCTCTGAAGTCTCCTCTGGAGGATCCCTCCTTTCTAGAGTTATTTAAGTCCATCAGTGGCAATCAGTGGAGCCAGACCCACAGCATAAGAAACTCGCTGCTCATCTGGATCTGCCCGAGACCGCTCCAACGCTGATTCCACCCTGGATAAAGCCTCATGCGGATATTGTCTCCACTATTTGGAAACAATCTTTTGCATTAGGCCCCCTTTTGAGGAAGGCGGACAGGCTATATCAGGCTCCTGAGGGTGTAGATTTCCTTAACCTCCTCCCGAAGGCGGACTCGGTAGTCATCAGCACCGCTCACGGCCGCTCCGCAAACCCCAAACACCTCATCTCGTCTCCGCCTGATAAGGAATCCCGGTTTCTGGACCAATACAGGAAGAAGATCTATTCCTCTGCTACCCTTGGTATTAGGACCCTGAACTATGTGGCACATATGGGGGATTTTCAGATACCATCCTTAGTCAGGTGGAATCTAAATTGGACTCCCTTCCTGAGTCACAGACTAAGCAGGAAGTGGCAGATCTTGTCTGTTCTGCTCGTTCGGCCAGTCGGCACATGCTTCGTGCCACTTACGATGCGGTGGACACAGCTAGAAGGAGCTTGGCTTTCGCCGTAGGCCTACGGCATCATGCCTGGCTCTGTGTGTCAGGTTTGGTCCCTGAACTGCTATCCGCTGTCCAGGATGCTCCCTTTAGGGGTTTGGTGCTGTTCGGGGGTGACGTCAAAGACATCATGGCCGAACTGCAGGAGAAGGGCACTGCACTCAAGTCTGTCAACTCTATGTACAGGCCTCCTCAAGGGCAGCGGCATCCTTTTCGTAGACAAAACCAACAAAAGCAAAAACCACAAGGCAAATGGGCCAACAAACGTCGGGCCCCTCCAGCAACCAAGACTCCCCCAGATAAAAAGCCTCGGCTGCTGAGCTGCCCCACACCTCCTGACTCCCTGCCTCTCCCACTGCTTCTGGATGTTCCAGAGGAACCAATAGGGGGGAGATTCTCCTCCCATCTGCCGGGTTGGTAGAGGATAACCTCAGATGCTTGGGTGCTCCAGTTGATATCAGCAGGACACTCAAAAGAGTTTCTACAGAAACCACCCCGAAGACCACCTCCCCCCCAGTCATCTTACTCCCTGCGACATCTTCCTCTGGTCCTAGAGGAAATCATCTCCCTTCTCTCGAAGGCAGCGATAGAACCAGTTCCCAACCATCTTTGAGGGACAGGTTACTATTCCCATTTCTTCTTAGTTCCAAAGAAGACTGGAGATGTGAGGCCTATTCTAGACCTCAGCTTCCTGAATATGTTCATAGAGTACAAACGCTTCAGAATGCTCACTTTGCAGAGCCTTCTACCACTTCTTCAGCAGGGACAGTGGCTATGCGTTCTGAACATGCAGGATGCCTACCTGCATATCCCCATATGCCCTTCCCACCGCAAATTCGTTCGTTTTTGCTTTCAGGAGGACCACTACCAATTCAAGGCCCTCCCATTTGGTCTTTCCTCGGCCCCCCGAGTATTTACCAAATGCCTGTCTGTGGTAGCGGCCCACCTACATACCCAGGGAGTTCAGGTATTCCCTTACCTGGCCGATTGGCTCCTGGCGGCCCCGTCCAGGGAGGAACTCATGCACTCCCTTTCCCTTACCCTGCAGGTTTTCACCAGCCTGGGTATCACCATCATCTGGGCCAAGTCCCATTTGGTTCCTTGCCAACACCTCCAATTTATAGGGGCAATTCTGGACACGACCATCGGCAAAACCTTTTTGCCTCTGGACAGGGTAGACACCCTCCAGACTCAGGTCCATCTTCTGTCCAGTCGCAGGAGGGTCAGAGCCAGGTCAGTCCTTTGCCTCCTTGGGCTAATGGCGGTTGCCATTCTGACAGTCCCACTCGCTCGGCTCCATATGAGGATCTCTCAGTGGATGCTTTGGTTGTAATGGGACCAGACCATGGACAACCTAGACCAAGAGGTACTAGTTTCTGATCCCATGATCAGGGACTTGCAAAGGTGGATGGTTCAGGAGAACCTGTGCCTGGGAGTTCACTTCAGCATTGAACCCCCCCAAGACGTTGACGTCAGATGCATCAGGAGAAGGCCGGGGTGCCCTTCTAGGGTCTCACAGGACTCAGGGCAGCTGGTCCAAGTTCGAACAGAATCTGCACATAAATGTGCTCGAACTGAGAGCAGTCCTTTATGCCTTTCAGGCTCTACACTCCCTTATCCTCCCCGATCATCTCCGCATACAATCAGACAACATGTGCGTAGTCACGTATCTCGACAAGCAGTGAGAAACATGTTCTTACCCTCTGTGCCGGGAAGTGATGAGAGACTGGCTTTGGGCAACCCATCATCACTTTCACTTGACTGTGGTTCACGTTCCAGGAGTGGAAAACACACTGGCGGAACAACTCAGTCAGTCCTCAGCCAGATCTGATGAATAGAAATTGGATCAAGAAGTCCTAAATGACATCTTTAAGTGATGAGGAACACCTCAGGTAGACCTCTTCATTTCTCCCCAAAACGTAAAACTTCCCGCCTTCTGCTCACTCGCTCCAGGGCGAGACATTTTTTGGCAGGACACTCTGTCTCTTGGAGGGACATATTTGTTTATGCCTTCCCCTCCCATTGCCTTAATTCCGAGGGTCCTGAACAAACTCAGATCGGAGGAAGCGCAAATGATTCTCATCACTCCCTTCTGGCCCAGGCAAGTTTGGTTCTCTCTTCTGCAACAGTTTTCAAAGGAACCTCCACTTCCTCTTCCTCTGTTGCAAGAATTGTTGACCCAGGATCAGGGGACCATTGTTCATCCAGGTCTCAAATCCCTTCATTTATATGCGTGGTTCCTGCAGACGTAGCAAAAGCCCGCTTCGGAGTTTCTCCGCTCATAATGGACACCTTGGTAGAGGCCAGAAAGCCTTCTACTAGGTCCACCTACGCCATGAAGTAGAAATGATTTTCTATCTGGGCTAGCTTGAAAGACTTAGAACCTTTCTCATGCCCAGCTAATAAAGTCCTGGACTACATGCGTCACCTCTTCGATCTGGGTCTCAGCCATTCCTCATTAAAGGTCCACATGGCCGCTATTTCAGCCTACCATATTCCCTTTGGGAACAGGACGTTTGCCCAGTTGGAAGTCTCCAAGATCTTCCTTAGAGGGGTTCTCCATTTGAGACCCACCATCCTCATTTCTGCCCCTCCTTGGGACTTGAATTTCATTCTGGAGAAGCTTACCCTGCCTTCCTTCGAGCCAGCAGCTACAGCAGATTTAAAGTTCCTTCCTTGAAAGACACTCTTCCTAGTGGCCATTACTTATGCTTGGTGCGTTTCCGAGCTTCAGGCCTTGATGTGCAAAATCCCATACTTAATTTTCCACAAGGAATGTACCAACCCTAAGTTTCTCCCTAAGGTAGTGGCTGAATCTACGCTGAATCAATCCATTGAGCTGCCCGCTTTCTTTACACAACACTCCAATCAAGGGGAGTACCTTTTGCATACTTTGGTTGTTCACAGAATACTGAGATACTACACTACTCGGACTAAGGCTCTTAGGAAAACTGATTAGCTTTTTGTCTCTTTTGCACACAAAAGAGAATGCAATGCTGTTTCTAGGCAATGCCTATCAAAATGGTTGGCTCATTGTATCAGTTTCTGTTATGACAAGTATAACAAGACCATGCCGGGTCAAGTCAGAGGTTACTCCACCAGAGGAGTAGCTGCCTCTGCTGCTTGTTTCAAGAATGTGTCTACAGCAGACATCTGTGCAGGTGCAACTTGGAGTTCTATCCATACCTTTACAACACACTACAGTTTGGACATTGCCTCTCACCATAGAGCAGGCTTTGGGGTTGGCTGTGTTACAAGGTCTCCTTTTATGAGACCCTTTTCAGCCTGAGGTTCCATGCTATGGATGACAATCCTCCTCCTGAGTGCTCTTCCTTGTTCCAGACTGCTTGGGACTCAGTCCTGTATCTGAATACCTTCTGCAAGAGCCCTCTCGAAGTAAGATAGTAGTTACGTAAGAACTTACCATAACAGTAGATCTTTGAGAAAGGCTCATGCAGTATGTATTGCCTTCCCACCCTCCATCCCCCTAAGGTTTTTTGGCTCCCATTTCCATGGGGGGAATATCCTTTTCTCTCTCGTCTTGTCTTTTTTGGTCCTCGGTGGGAAAGAACTGGAAGGCAGGCATCGGGGACTGCCCCTTTATACTGACGTCATATGACGCCGGTCACCTGACGTGAGGGCAGTCCCCCGCCAGACACTGCTAGCTAGAAAGTTTTCCGGGGGTTCCTGACACCTGGTGGGCCAGTTCTATATGTGAATACCTACTGCAAGAGCCTCTCTCGAAGATCTACTGTTACGGTAAGTTGTTACGTAACTGTACTTTATAGTGCACATCGTTAGCAACGCAAACATTAGGTGCAGGGTTGCACAGATGCAAGTTTATCTTTTTAACTGTGACTCTGCAGTATACCATTATCATGTGGTAGTGGTGGTGGCGGTGGTGTTGCAGCTGCTAACTGCTTGTATATCATCTTCCAGATCTTGCTACTCTCTTTAATTTATGGGACTGACTCATGAATATTTCTGTCTGAAAGGAGTTTATCTTCACTAGTATCCACCAGCTGCTTGTTTACGAAGCTGCTTTGTTAACAAATAGTATCCTTGCCTGTGATCTGAAAAAGATATAAAAAAGCCAGCCATATATGTAGTGTACAGTTCTAGTTACCACACTATAGAAAGGCTGTAGATGTGCTGAAAGGAGTTAGGAGAAGAGCAACAATAATAATAGATGGTATGGTGGATTTAAACTGTGGGGTCCTCTTACCTAGGCTGGGATTGTAATTAATGGAGATGAACAGAACTACTAAATACATCAAATGGGACAGCTGTAAGTGTATTATTAGAGGATGGTGTTTCAGAAAGGATATTCATAAATGTTGTTTCTGTAGCACTCCACATTGTCAATGGGTAGTCAGAACATATGAGTAATGTGCACCCCTTCTGGGGGAAATGGCACAGCCCATGGTTGTAATCAGCAGAGAATCTTGGACACATGTACATTCCAGACAGCAGCAACTCTTTGGTCTTTGCTGTGCCATTGAAGGGGAAGCAGCATAGAAGATTTATCTGAAGAAATAATTTATTTTCAGTGTTTAATCCTTAGGGCTGAAATTCTGCTGAGCAAGTTGGGGCTACCTGGTGTCAGGTAGCACCCCTAAATTTAAAATCATGCCCGTTAAGCTACAGCTTTCAAATTGGTTAACCTGCATTTTTTCCCCATTTCCACTGCCTGTCTGTGCTTGGATTGGGGGCAGCAACTGCCACACTATTCTAAGGGTGTCACATTTTTTATGTTCTTTTGCGTGCGCAGCGCAGACAACATATTGGGGTTGCTCGAGGTGGAAGAGCAGGTTTTGGAGGCATGGTCGTGTTGTGGCCAGTGGTGCCACTGCTTTTTCGGGCTTGGCTGTGTGGCATGAATGAGACTGCATGCTGTCTATGACAGCAGTTGCAAAGCATGCCACTGACCTGAAACGTTTTAGCCGCTGCAGTGAGGGAGCTCCACCTCATTGCAGGGCGTGCCTTCCCTGGTGTAACATTTCAATGAGACATGGCGGCAGCTGTGCCGTCCGCCTCTCAAAGTCCCCAGAAAAGCCGACGTCGGGGGTGCCCAATCCCCCTGTCAGCATCATCATGCCCCCCTCCCCAGTTGATTGGCCGACAGGGGAGCCAAATCCCCATCGGCATCATGTCCCATGCCAGTTGTTTGCCGAGGGGGGTGCCCAGTTCCCCTTGACATCATCCCCTCCTCTGCCAAACACCCTTTTTTATTTGCCAACGGGGTGCCCAATCCCCATCGGCTGCAGTCCCCCCCATCCCAAAACACGCTGGTGGCATGCTGGGAGCCCACCCCAATGTGCCAAATGTACCTGTCAAAAGAAAAAACCTTCCCGCGATGTTTAATTTTTTTTTTAACCTGTAAAGTAGAAAATGGTCCCTCGTTGTCTCCTGCCCCCTCCCCAACCCATGCCCACCCACTGCATACCCCACCTCCCCACACACACACCCTCACCCCATACTTACCTTCTGAGCCCAACGCAACGATCTTGAGTGGACCGGGAACACGTCTGCTCTCTTCAAAGCCAACCGTGAACTGAAGAAATGCTGGTAAGCTGTATAATACCATAAATAGGTTTTTTCAACTTTGGTGCATATCTCGGTCATTTTTGGGAGTTTTGGCACCAGATTTTCAACATGGGGTTATTAGGACCCCTCCTCATGAATTCAGTCACTGTCATGGCGTTATTTGGTCCTGAAAGGTGATTTCACAGTCACTGCGCAGAATCACCTCTCAGGACTGATTAACAAAATGACAGTGCCACTGTTCATGAGGTGGGCTCTCAAAAAGCCTAAGTTGCAAATTTGGTGAAAAAAATCCCAAAAATGATTGTTTTAAGAGCGTGCGTTGTGCAGTTTCCATGCACGCTTGTAACTTCACAAATCTATAATATTTACACTCCAGATTTTCAACATTGCCATTTTTCCACACCTCCTTATGAACAGTACAGCTGTCATTTTTGACATCCTGGCTAAAATGTGTTTTTGCACGTCCAACGCAGACTAGCGCAGTCGCTATGGCAAATCAGTGTTCGGGACAGATTATGAAAATCACAGTGACACTGTTCATAAGCAGAGGTCCTAAAATACCTGTGTTGAAAATTTGGTGATGAAAGTCCGTTAAATAACTGTGCTACGAGTGTGCGTTGTGCAGTTTCCACGCACTCTTATAACTTCGTAAATTTGTAATATTTTCACACCAGATTTTCAACATTGCCGTTCTTTTCACACCTCCTTATGAACAGTGCAGCTGTCATTCTTCACATCCTGGCCAAATTGTGTTTTCGCACTTCTCGCGAAGAATAGCATGGCTGCTGTGGGAAAGTAATGTTTGGGACAGATTAAGAAAGTCACAGTGACTCTGTTCATGAGCAGAGGTCTTAAAATGTCTATGTTGAAAATTAGGTGACAAACGTCCATAAAATGACTGTTACAAGCGTGCATTGTGCAGTTTCCATGCATGCTCATAACTTCGATTATTTTTAATATTTTTACTCCAGATTTTCACCATTGCCATTTTTTCACACCTCCTTATGAACAGTGCAGCTGTCATTTTCCATACCCTACCCAAAATGTGTTTTTGCACATCCAGCACGCAGTGGCACAGTCACTGTAGGAAAACAATGTTCAGAACAGAGTAAGAAAATTGCAGTAACACTGTTCATGAGCAGAGGTCCCAAAATGTCTACATTGAAAATTTGGTGAAAAAAATTCCATATAAGACTATGTTACAAGCATGCATTGCTCAGTTTCCACGTGCAGTTGTATCTGAGAATTTGTAATATTTTCACTGCAGATTTTCAACGTTGTCATTTTTGCACACCTTTTTATGAACAGTACAGCTGTCATTTGTCACACCCTGCCTGAAATGTAGTTTCACACATCTGGCGCACAATCGCGCGGTCGCTGTGGGTAGTCAACGTTCGGGGCAGATTGAGATATCATAGTGTCGCTGTTCATAAGCAGAGATCCCAAAATGGCTATGTTAAAAATTTGGTGAAATAATTCCACTAAATGACTGTGTTACGAGCATGCAATGTGCAGTTTTCACACACGCTCGTAACTTCGAGAATGTTTAATATTTTCACTCCAGATTTTCAACATTGCCATCTCTTCACACCTTCTTATCAGTGGTGGAGCTGACATTTTAATGTAGTACAGAATGGTGCAGTGAGTGTGGGAAATCAACGTTCGAGACAGATTAACAAAATCACAGGGACACTGTTCATGAGCAGAGGTCCCAAATGTTTTCATGTGGTGGGTTCACAAAAAGGCCATGTTTTAAAATTTGGAGTGCAAATACCAACAAACACCCTGGGTGTTAGGGTTTCTAACCATTACATCCCACCCTGTACAGACTAACAGGCATCAGGGGTGTGCCTTTTTTTTTTATTGTCTGCTGTAGCGCTCACTCCATTGGTCCTCCACCCCCACCCTGCAGCCACTGACAGGCATCAGGGTGTGCCTTGGACTCTTCAGCCCCAAAGTTCAACCCATTCTCCTGTGCTGCACCCATCTCAACATATTTCCTTATGAAATGGGGTGAGCATAAGGCCCAATGATCCCAAGGCACAACGCAACACTTGTCAGACTCTGCAGGGTAGGGTGAGGTGAAATGTCATGAGTGTTATGGCCAGCGAACCAAACACACACCCCAATGCCTGTCACTCTTTGCAGGGTAGGGTGGGGTTGACGTCGGTTCTATACTTCACTGCTATTCCTATTATGCATCTCTCTAACTCTTGCACTACCAATGCCAACACCAGCAAGACAACATTCGGCATTGACAAATGCATGTTTTTACAGGTCTCTCGATTTCTTCGTGCCGTGGCACCTCAGCTAAGTACCCTGTTCTTTGGGGGTGATTGTTAGGTCTAGTAATTGGCTCATTCCCTGTATCTCCCTACCATCTTTTTGGCATCGGTCCCCCCAAGGGTCTGTTATAGGGGGACTTCAGTTTTTGGTTTAAAAGTAGCTGACCGGAGTGCGACATTGGCTGGTGGTAAATTGCTTGCTGTCTTGGTGACTGTTTTTGGTGGTTCTGATAAAAAAAATAATAAAAATAAAGGGAACAGAGACCACCCTTAGCCTTCTATTAGGCTTTTGCTAAGGACGTCCATTCTCATAGGGTTGCTGTGTGCTGTCAACGGCTCCCCTGAGCTGCATGGCTTCCCAACTGTTTTAGAGCCCTGTCCGTTGGGCTTGTGCTCTTTCTTCATTGTTAGAGGCTTTCCCAAGCCTCAGCTCATCTGTCTTCACGCCTCTGGGCTTGGCACTCTCCCTCCCACATCCTGGTGCACCAGTGAAGGACAAGTCTGCTAATATGGATCTGCAGGCAGACCCTGACCATCCAGAGGGTCAGGAGGAGCATATCAGGGATCTTAGGGAAAATCTAGACTCCAAAATATTACTTGATGATGAGGACGAGCCCAACTGTTGGTTAGTCTGCTTTTTCTTACTGCTTTCATATACTCTGGTACTGTCCCTCCCTGTTTGATACCAAGTCTTTGTCTTATCTGATAACTGAGGCTTGTAGGACATTGCAGCTGAAGGAGGTGCAGTCCATGGAGGCCTTAGATGTGAATCCTATCCTGTCCACATACTCCTCCTCCTCCCCAAAGTGTTTTCCAGACTTTATTCATGGTGACCAAATTATTGAACAAGAATTGGCAGGTACAGGCCAGAGGAAATATTTGCCAAAACCCAAGGTACAGTGTTTCCCCTTTATGGAAGAAAATACCCGCAAGTGGGAAACTCCCTCCCTGGCTGATAAGGCTGTACATTACTTGTAAGGCACAGGACTATCCCAGTTGAAGGGTCTCTGGCCTTAGCAGATATGCACAATAAGCAAGTGGATGTTTTGTGCAAAAAGAGCCTTCGCCTCCACTGGAGCAAACCTCTGCACCTCCTATGTCTCTCTCATTGTTGCCAGAGCATTAAACTTGTGGGTTACGACACTAGGTAGCTTCATTCCCCCAGATTCTGAGGGGGTGAGTATTTTGCAGCTGGTATACATGGCTTCCACTTTTCTGGGAGATGCCACAGTGGAGAACTTGAGCATGTCGGCTCACTCTGCTTATCACATTGTGTCCCCCATGCGAGGTGTATGGCTGCGGCATTGGGTTGCGGACCAGGTATCAAGAACCAAGTTGTTTTACTTAGCCTTGGAGGAAGGCTTATTTATCTATTGAAAAGTTTAACCAGGAAATGCATACTGAGCTTATAACAGCTTGCTTCCAGATGTATCCTGGGGGGAGAAGGGAGAAAGAGATAGCAACAATATAATTAATAAAAATACAAGAGATAAAGCATAATAATATAAAATTCCAAGGAGAATCATAAATTTATAAGCAATTTAGAAATTAAATGCAATTAAAAAAAGAGGTATAACAATCTATGTATGTAAAGAAGAGGAAAAAGTGAAACAGCATGAAGTGGGCAACACTTGATAAGGGGAGTAAGAATAGGACAACCAGTTGCATGTAATGAGGGAGTAAAAGAGGAAAGGGTTATGAACAGTTGCAGGAAGGATAACGAAAGTCATAAAGAAGAGACTTTAGGGGGGAAGGAGAAGAGGCAGAATGAACAGAAAGGGGAAGCAAGGACCTGAGTATATGAAAGTGGTAAGAAAAAGCAGATTTACCAACAGTAGATCTTCTAGAAGAAATATAGAGAGAGACTGAGAAGAAGTGTTGCAAAGAGGGTATGAGGAAGAGGGGATAAGAGGTAAGATGGAAGGGAGCTGAACCAGAATTTGGATAAAAAAAGACACAATGAGAAAGGCACCTAACATCAAAAGAGGGGAGAGAAAGAGATGAGTAAGAGACAAGTGATGAGTACGAGGTGAGCAATCTTAAGCAAAATGACAGAAAGAATGAAAAAGGGGGTCCATAACTGTTGTCCATAACTGCTTATTGTTTGGTTCAGGGCTGGTTGACATTTTGAAGGATATCCAGGATAAAAAGGCCACCTTCCATTTTCAAAACAACAGCAAAAGGCAAGCTCAACATCAAAAAGTCAAGGAGGTGGATGACTGAGGCAGTATCGAGCGGGTTTTCATCTCTTTTGGAACTTCAGAAACCAGAGGAGTAAAGGATCCTACTGTGGATTGAAGGGCAACAGTGGCAGAGGAATCCTTGCCCGGAGATGTAATGGAGTTCCATGGCATAGAGCTGCCACATCACAATGAGGGTACACGGGCCCATCTCTTCCCCCTGCCCTTGGTGGAGGACTGCACAATTTTTACACAGGATGGGCCCAGATAATGTCAGACTTTTGGGTTCTGCAGATTCTGGCTTTAGGCTACGCAATATAGTTTACAACCATTCTCTCAAGGGGATGCTTCCTGCCATCCCCTGTATCAAAAGAGCCTGTGAAGAGACAAGCAGTCTCGCAAACGTTAGATCGCATCAGACAGATAAGATACCTTCCAACGAACAGGGTCAGGGATTCTACCCAATTTATTTTGTGGTTCCCAAGAAGCCAGGAGTTTCAGACCTATTCTGGATCTGAAGCACCTAAACAAGTTTGTTTGCCACATGACCTTCTAGATGGAGTCTTTATGATCAATCATCTGGGCTGTCCAGCTGGGGGATTATCTAGCATCTGTAGACTTGAGGGATGCATATCTCCACATTCCCATCCAGCAGTCTTATCAGAGGTTCCTCAGATTCATGGTCCTGGGGCAACACTTCCAGTACAGGGCACTTCCATTTGGGTTGCAACAGCCCCCAGAGTGTTCTCAAAGGTGTTCATTGTCCTGGTGGATCAACTCCAATGGGAGGGACATCATGTCTACCCTTACCTGAATGACTTGCTCATTTGAGCACCTTCTGCCCTACTGGTGAGACGTCAGTGACTAAGACTCTGGAGGTTCTGGAGTCCCAAGGTTGGGTAGTCAGTAGGGAGAAAAGCCCTCTAGAACCATTGCAGACCCTGGAGCCCCTTAGAGCGGTGTTCAGGGTGGACGAGGGGGAGGTCTTCCTCTCGGCAGCTAGGAAGGAGACCTTGTTGAGAGAGGTTCAGTGACTGAGGAGCCAATCGTTGGCTCCAGCTCACAGTCTACTGTGATTCTGAGCTTTCATGGTGGAGACAATAGAACAGGTTCCATGGACTCACCTTCACATGCGTTCCCCTCAGATCAGGTTGCGGTTGGCCTGGGACCCAACCGTGGAGTACTATCAGGACAGGATTCCAATTTCTCCATTGCTGTAGCAGTCCCTGCTGTCCCTGAGTTGGTGGGTGAGTTTAGAGAATCTGAGCAAGGGGTCTTCCTTGGAAGTCCACCCCCCCCCCCGAGTTGATCCTCACAACTGATGCCAGTCTGTCTGGTTGTGGGACAGTGCTGGGCCACTTTCCCATTCAGGGGTCTTGGTCTGTCCAGGAATAGCACCTACATATCAACATCCTGGGGATGAGGGCTATACGCCTCACTCTCCTTCATTTTCTAAATCGGGTACAGTTAAAAGCCACAAAAATAAGGTCACACAATGCTGTCACAGTGGTGTACATAAACAATGAAGTGGGCACAAAGAGAAGAGAGATCCTAAAAGAAGCAACCGATCATCTGCTGTGGGCAGAAGAGAAGCTTCTCTCTCTCTCTGTTAGCAGTTCACATGGTGGGGGAGTTTTTTAGCCTTCTGTGCAGAAGATTTGGTCGCCCATGGATCGACCTGTTCACCTCCAAACAGAATGCTCAAGTGCAGTAGATCTTCAGCTGCTGCCGATGTCCACTGGCAGAGGCAGTGAACATTCTGTCACAGGCATGGAATTTCAGCAGAGCGTATGCCTTTCCCTCTTCTGCCACTCCTTCCCTAGGTCATATGCAAAATAAGACACTCGAGAGGAAGCTTTCTTCTCATAGCTCCAGAATGGCCCAGAAGGCTATGGTTCTCAGATCTAGTGAACCTCACTCAATACACACCATTTTGAATCCCAATCCAAGGGGACCTTCTCTCCCAGGGCCCCATTCTGCATCCAAATCTGAAAGCGATGAAGCTCGTGGCATGGCTGTTGAAAGGAGGAGACTCCTGAAACAGGGGTTCCCTAGAAAGAAAGTAGACACCCTGATAGCCGCCAGAAAGAATTCTACTTCTGTAGCATATGCTGATGTATGGACCACCTTTTCAGCCTGGATCAAAGAGAAAAATATCCAGACTTCTAAAACCATAGTTCTTCAGATTTTGGACTTTCTGCAGGAGGAGAGGAAAAAGATTTGGCTTTGAGTACCTTGAGAGATCAGATGTCAGCCCTTGGAGCCTCCTTGGGATTGTCCTTAGGGACTAACCATAAGGTTATACATTTTCTACAAGCTGTCAGCAGGAGCTGACCTCTGTTCTGATCCCTTGTCCCTCTATGGGATCTGAATCTGTTTTTTGAATGCTCTTTGTAAAGAATCCTTCAAACCACTTCCTTCGGTACTGCTTAACGTGTCGTCCTACAAGGTGTGCTTTTTAGTTGCTATATGTTCTGCCAGGAGAATTGGTGAGCTGAACTCCAGGCCTAGTCCCACAATGAACCTTACCTCATTATGCATAAAGGACAAGGTGGTTCTGAGAATGATTCCGTCTTTCATTCCGAAGGCTCCTGCAGCCATTTTCTTGAACAAGGAAATCTGTCTTGCATCCTTCTGTCTGCAGCCAACTCACCCAAAAGAGAGAGTTACACAAGCTGGATTTGCACAGAGCAGTTAGTACATACCTTAGATGGATTGAGGAGTTCAGGGAATTGGATAGGTTGTTCGTACTTTTTGGAGCAGCCAAAAAAGGACAAAAAGCCTTCAAGGTCACCCTGGCAAGGTGCGTGAGGTCATGCATTGCCAAGGCTTATGATGCAGTAAAGAAGAGACTCTGGCTGTCATCAAGGCTCATTCAAACTGAGCTACGGCTACCTCATGGGCAGAAAAAGGTGAGGCATCTGTTTTAGAATTGTACAAGGCAGCAACGTGGTCCTCCATCCACACATTCACCAAGCACTACAGATTGGATGTTCAGAGTTCCACTGATACTGCTTTTGGTTACAGAGTTTTGCAGGTGGCAGTTAGCAGGTACATTCCTTTTCCTTTTTGTAGTTTGCATATGGGATAATATTCTTCCCTACCCAGTTGTTTAATGGGTACTGCTTATTAGAACCCGTATGTTTTGATTACCCTTTTTTTTCAGTTAGTACCTTTTTATTGGTTTCATCAATAAGGTACAGACAGCTAAGCTTCAAAGCCATAGTCACTCTTCTGAACAAGCTTACACTTATTGAAACATTCTAGACTATGGACATTACAGAGCATATACAGTATCTTGTGTGAGAGTGGTACAGACATGGCATAATAGCTCAACAATATTACACAACAAAAAATATATTTGGGTACATGGCTGCTTGCAGTGTATGCCATAGGGTAATTCTAAAGGGTTGGACCTCAATAGTCCCTTATCTTTAACATTTATTTAACAAGTATTTAAAGGGACGTAAAATTCTAGTACGTCTAAGTTGAGGCATATCTCACCAGGAAGATAGCTTGTTCTTACCTTAACCTAGTCAAAAGAACCAAAGAAAAAACTATCACAGGTATCATTAACTTATTTGTCAAAGATGGATATACGCAGGAAATCTGGTAGTACATTTACATCTAGAATTTAGGGTAGCCAGTCACTTGCCTTCATTTTAAGTAATCACCTGTTAGGGGGTGAACCTGATGTTCAGCCTACCCCTGCTCGAGGGGAGAGGAAAGCCATATAGGGGCCCCAGCATAGATGATATTTAGACATTGTGCTGTTTGCTATATGGGATAGGCGGTCTAACCTGGCTATAAGGGCCACTGAATTATACAGCTCGGATATGGAGGGAGTCTCTTTAGATCTCCAATGGCTTAGAACTAGCCGTTTAGCCTGATGACTAAATATTGAGAGCCATTGGATCTGTACTTTAGACAACTTCAAGCCCTGAGGTATCATGCCCAGGATCCAAAGCATAGGGGACAAACCTATTGTAGCTCCCAATATTTGTTCAGCAAGGCCGGAAGCTGCTGTCCAAAAAGATGAGAGCTTTGGACACTGCCATAGAATATAGGCTAGATCTCCGACCGAGGCATCGCACCTCCAGCATAGGTCAGTGTCTACCAAATGCATGCGATAGAGCATCTTTGGGGTGCAGTACCAATGAGATAGTATTTTATGTTGTATTAACTGGCTGTGGGGGTCCGGGAGATTTTTATGGGCTTCCCTCCAACATAGTAACCATTGCTCCTCTGGTATAGACTGATTAAGAGCCTTTTCCCATCTAGCTTTTGCTGTGTTAGACCCAGAGGGGAGTTGTGACCTAAGAGCTGCATATATGCGGCTAACTACTCCCCTCTTGGTCAGAAGCCAGCTAGCAAGGGGGGTTGGGTTACTCTATTGTGCCCCATGGTGTTGTTTGATATAAGTTTGCACCACACTGCATAGTTACAAATATTGCCAAAAGGTCTTGGACCCCAGGTGGTATTCAATATCTAATTCTTTAAAGGATTTCAAATGTTGTCCACCATCTTCCAGAATCTGAGCTAATTTAAGAATCCCCTTGTTTACCCAGTCCACCCAAAGAAACGTTTTCCCCTCTGTCATAAGGGCGTTGTTATGCCATATTGGCATTTCTGCCAGCGGATAATAATTGGCCTTTATTTTCTTATGGACTGAGTGCCATGCCGAAACAGAGGCTGTTATGGTGGGATAATCCCACAAAGGCAGGGGTAAAGGGGAATACAGCAGCAGAGTAGCTAGGTTCCTCTGCCCAGCTCTTTCTGATTCCATCTCAACCCACTGCGGATTATTGCCCCCGATGGGAGAAACCAGACCATAGTCTGTGTTGTGAGATATGCTAATTTATACCCTTCTATCCAAAGGAGGTTCCACCCCCCTTGTTTCCAGTGTGCGCGTAGTTTATTTCTGCTATATCTGGGTTTGCTCTTTCCCACAGGAAGCTAGAGAACATCTTATCTATAGCTGTCACCCATATTGCCGGAAGGGCCAAGGGGATGTGTGATATTGTATATAGAAGCTTTGGGGCTACTACCATCTTAATGGCTGATATTTTCCCAGCTAATATAAGATGTAATTTACGCCTACGATCCAATTCAGTTCTAATCTCCGCAATCAAGGGATTTAGATTTAGCTCCCAAATTTTAGCTATATTTGTCTGTAGTCTGATACCTAAGTACACTATTGAGTGAGCCGCCCACTGAAGCCCAAACTGAGCCACTAAGGACTTGGTACATTGGATATTTAATGGTAGTACCTCTGTTTTGGAGCGATTGATTTTTAGACCGGATAGCGTAGCAAATTCCACCAGAAGGGACAGAGAGGGTAAAAGAGGAGGAGGAGTAGCTCTCTACATAAGGGAAGGAATCAAAGCAACAGAACAAAAAAGTAAACAGGGAGGAGAACGAGCACTGTGGGTCAATTTGGAGGCAGGCAATGGCACCACAATCCGCACAAGGGTTGTATACAGACCCCCCCTCTCATAGATAGAAAGTATACTTAGAATGACAGATAAAGGGAAGATATTGCTAATGGGTGATCTGAATATGCCAGATGTTAACTGGAGTGCAGTTGCAGCAACCACTTCTAAGAGTGGGGTTATTCTAGATGCCCTACAGGGGGCATGCCTTAGACAACTAGTATTGGAACCCACGTGAGAGGGAGCAATCTTAGACCTGGTTCTCTCAATTGGAGATGGAGAGAGGATAACAGATGTAGAAGTGGGTAGCCATCTGGGAACTAGTGACCATCGAACAGTATGGTTCACAATAAACACAGCAATAGAGTCAATCCATACAAAGGCAAAAGTACTGGACTTCAGGAGGGCTGACTTTGCCAGAATGGGTGAGTGCCTAAGGAATGCACTAGCAAATGGGCAGGAAGGATGGGTGGAAGAACAATGGGGAATAATAAAAACTGCCATCACAGAGGTAATAAGCCTTTGTGTGAAGCAAATAAACAAAACAAAACGATGTAAGAAACCACTATGGTTCTCAAAGGAGATGGCAGTGAAGGTTCAAGAGAAAAAGAAAGCATTCAGAAAGTACAAGGAATCACAGAAGGAGCAGGACAGAGAATTGTATCAGTTAAAGCAAAAGGAAGCTGGGAAGGCAGTCAGAACAGCAAAGGCCCAAACCGAGGAAAAGATAGCCAACTCAGTTAAGAAAGGGATAAAACCTTTTAGGTACATCAGGAGCGAAGGAAGACTAAGGGAGGGATAGTGAGGCTTTATAAAGGGAGGGGTGGGCAGAGGGTGACGGTGAAAGGCAGAGATACTAAACAAATATTTTTGCTCAGTATTTACAAATGAAGAGGGGAGGTACATTAAACAAACAATAGAAACACTCTGGATAAGAGAAGTTGATACCAGCCCATTTACAGAAGAAAGGGTTCTGAAAGAACTCTTAAAACTGAAGGTGGACAAAGCAATGGGGCCTGATGGGATTCATCCCAGAATTCTAAAAGAACTAAGGGTAGAACTAGTGACACCACTGACTACCCTCTTTAACAAATCATGGGAGGATGGGGTGGTACCTGAGGACTGGAGGAGGGCAGATGTGATTCCCCTTCACAAAAGTGGGAGCAGGGCAGAAGCAGTAAACTACAGACCTGTTAGTTTAACCTCAGTGTTAGGGAAAATGATGGAATCACTTCTGAAAGAAAGAATTGTCGAGTACCTAGAGGCCAGAGGGGCATAGGACCCAAGGCAACATGGATTCACAGTGGGAAGGTCATGCCAGATGAATCTAATAGATTTCCTTGACTGGGTGACCAAAGTAGTAGATCAGGGAGGGGCTGTGGACATGGCCTGCCTAGGCTTTAGCAAGGCATTTGACACAGTCCCACACAAAAGATTAATATACAAGTTAGCCAGCCTTGGAGTGGGTCCCAAGATGGTAGCCGGGGTAAAGAATTGGCTGGAGAATAGGACACAGAGGGTAATAGTAAATGAGTCCACTCTAAAGAAAGGGGCTACAGGTACCGCAGGGTTCAATATTAAGACTGGTCCTCTTCAGTGGCTTTATAAGCGACTTTGCAGAGGGACTGGAAGGAAAAGTATGTCTCTTTGCAGATGACACAAAGATCTGCAACAGAGTTGATGCACAAGGTGGGGTGTAAAGGATGAGAAGGGACTTGGCAAGGTTAGAGGAATGGTCAAATGTATGGCTGCTTAGATTCAGTGCTAAGAAGTGCAAGGTAATGCACCTGGGAAACAAAAACCCAGGGGAAGAGTACACAATGGGGGGTGAGATACTAACAACAACAAAATGGAAAGGGACCTGGGGGTAGTCATATCAGATGACTTAAAGGTGGGCAAGCAATGTGAGAGGGCACTAAGGAGGGCTGGGGGGATACTGGGATGCATAGGAAGAGGCATCACCAGTAGAAAACAGGAAGTTGTTATCCCTCTGTACAGACAGCTGGTGAGACCCCATCTGGAGTACTGTGTGCAGTTTTGGAGACCCAGTCTCCGCAAGGACATAGACAAGATGGAAATTCTCCAGAGGAGGGCAACTAAAATGGTGCAGGGTCTGCACCAGAAGACAAATGAAGAGAGACTAAAGGAGCTTGATATGTATAGCCTTGAGGAAAGGAGGAAGAGGGGAGACATGATAGAAATTTTCAAGTACCTCAAGGGAATCAGCAAAGTCAAAGAGGGTAGCATCTTTCAAAAAAAAGAAGTGTGCAAGAACAAGGGGGCACAATTTGAAGATGGGGGATGGCTCAGAGGTAATGTAAGGAAGTATTTTTTCACAGAGAGGGTTGTGGATGCATGGAGCGGCCTTCTGGAGGAGGTTGTGGAGTCAAAAACAGTGGTTGAGTTCAAGCATGCATGGGACAGTCATAAGGCAATTCTAGGGGGTTGGGGGTAGAAAGAAGTAGGCTGCTGGTTAACTAGGATCTGCAGCTTATCCATTAGGTAGGGAAATGGGCAGACTGGGTGGGCCAAGCAGTCCTTATCTGCTGTCAAATTCTATGTTTCTATGTTAATAGATTAAGAAGGGGAGAGAGGAAACTGGGGCGTCAGCTAGTGGCACAAGCAAGTCATCCCCATATAAGAAGGTAGAATACACCTTTTCACCAATGCGAAAGCCTTTTATTTCAGAAGAGGATCTGATGGCAATGGCTAGGGGCTCCAGTGCAAGTATAAACAGTAAAGGGGAAAGGGGGCCCCCCTGCCTGGTTCCCCGCCCCAAAGAGAAGGGAGCAGGCAATGTGGCATTTGTAAGAACCCGTGCCATCGGTTGGTTATACAGCGCAGCTATCCAAGCCCGAAAGCAGGGCCCATGAATTCCAACACCTGCAGTAAAAAATCCCATTCAAGGGAGTCAAAAGCCTTCTCGAAATCTGTTGCCACTGCCGTGGCAGGAGTGATGCCTGCTGGGGCATAGATCATAATGTTGATCATAGAACGGATGTGATCCCTACTGAATCTCCCTGGAACAAATCCCACCTGGGAAGGATGGACCAAGGAGGTAAGCAAGGGACTAAGCCAGTTTGCCATAACTTTCGCAAATATTTTGCTGTCGGAATTAATCAAAGACATTGGCCGATAATTAGAGGGTTTTGTAGGGTCCTTCCCTTTTTTAGGGAAAATTGTAATGATCGCTTCTCTAAGCGAGCTTGGAAAAAAAAACCAGAACTTTTTGCTGAATTAAAAAGGGTGGCCAGTAAAGGGGCAATTTGCGGAGCTACTAAACTCCAGAATTCAGGGGGAAATCCATCTTCTCCTGGTGCTTTGCCTGAATGTGAGTCCTGCAAAGCTATGGTCACTTTCATAGAAGTAATAGGGGCTTCTATGTCCTTCGACTGCTGCGGAGATAGCCGAGGGATAGACAGTAGACTGAGGAATCGCTTTATCCTCGTGTGGTCCAAAACTCTCGAGAATGTATACAGTTCCTTATAGAAATTCACCATGATATGGTTTATACCCTCCTGAGACACTTGTATTTCTCTGCCTGGCTCTCTGAGACCAGTGATATAGCTCTCTGCTCGCGTGGCCTGTATGCCAATATTTTCTCTTCTTTCTCACCTCCTGCCCAATACCTGTGCTTTGAGTGTAGAACGGCCAGCTCCGCCTTCCTATCCAGAAGGCTATTAATATCTGAGCAAAGGCGAATCATTTCCAAGTGATAAGAGGAGGGTCTGGAGTCTAATGGAGGAGGGAGGAGGGGGAAGGTTCTTACAAGTGCCCTCCAACACAGCCAGACGTTGCTCAAGCCTTTTAATTTGTTGTTCCCTCCATCGTCTATGGGCAGCAGCGTATGCCATGATAGCCCCCCTGAGCGTGACCTTCAAAGCTTCCCACAAGCACGCCGGGTCTGTCAGCTCTGGGGGATTATCTTGCAAGAACAGTTTGACTTGTGTAACCACCCAAACCGGAAAGCCCGGATCTCTCAGTAAAAGAGGGTCAAGTTTCCAGGTACGAGTGTGTCTGATCTCCGAGCCCCCCATTAACAGTAAGTGGACAGGAGCATGATCCGATATTACTATCGGATGGATCTGAATGTCAAATTCAATATTCCGCTGAAATGGGGAAATTAGCCAATAATCCAAACGGGAGTAGGTTTTGTGAACTGGAGAGAAAAAAGTGTTTTCTTTTCCTTGGGGGTGTAGGATTCTCCAAGCATCTCTTAACCCCATATCAGCCATGAGCTGTTGCAGTGCCCTTCTTGCTTTGGGGTGTCTATCTGGGGCATTGGTATTCCTATCAGCTCTCAAGTCTAAAGGAACATTAAGATCCCCTCCCAGAACCACCAGTATTTGATCCCCTGCTATAGAGGAAATGGACTGCGCCATAGCGTGAAAGCATTCCGGTAAGTCACCATTAGGAGCATACACGTTAACTACCACCAGGGGCCCCTGTTGTGTGATAAAAAGAGCCATTACCCATCTACCAAAGTTATCCTGCTTGGATTTAACTAATGTCCAGGGAAGAGATTTGTGCACTAGAATAGTGACTTCTCTTTTATGCGTAGAGGCAGAGGAGGCTATCACCAGGCCCACCCAAGCCCTCTTAAGGCTATCGTTATCTGCTTGCCGGAGTTTGGTCTCCTGGAGTAGAGCAACATCCGTTCTCCACCTTTTTAAATGTGCCAAAACCTGTGAACGCTTTGTTGGGGTATTAAGCCCCTCACATTCCAGGTAACCAGATTTATGTCAGTCATAACCTAATTTCTTTATGAAAATGAATCTGGTATTCCAATCATGAGATAGACAAAAGGCTGAGAAGAGGAGAGGCCCCCTCCAGGATACCATACCAATTAGCTTCAGTACCATCTCTGCAGTTTGAACAAGCAACCTGATACCTTACGAAAAATAATACAGTAGCACTGCATTTAACAAACAAACGTAACAACCCAAACTATTTACACCTGGCCTAAAGACGGCCAAAAGGAAGCCCCATGGAGTCTGGCCAGCAGCATATGCTTCAAGGCCACCATGCGCATCCATGGAGGAAGTGCAGTAAAGCAGTGCCTTACTCTGCAGTTTGAGAGAGAAGTCGCTGTCTGTCAGCCAAAAGGGGGAAGGGGTAGATTAGAATCATAGGATCTATCTGGGAAGGGTGTCTGTCATGTGCCTTGCAGGGCCACCGTCAGAGGTACCTTGTAAATATCCAAGTAAGACAACACAGTGGGGAAGGGGGCAGAAGAGGGGAAAGCTGTGGGGAAAAGAGTTTACATATGTATTAAAAAGAAAAGAAAAAAAGATCTTGGGGGGGATACACACAGATGTAAGTATCCCAGAGTCTGGTAAGAGACACGAACAAAAGAAAACCAATGTTTATTCCAAGTCCTTCATGTAGCTTTATCAAGGTGCATCTTAGAAGAATCTTCAGCAGTCTCTGTACGCTCAAAAGTTTGATTATTCCTAGCACCTGCCAAGAGAGGAATGGGGCTCTTTCGTAGGTTTGTAGGAGATGCAACGATATCCGCCCATGATTTATCCTGTCCTGCAATCGAAGGTTTTTCAATACCTAACTGCGATGCTGCATCCCCATTTACGACATCCTGTGGATCTGGACTGTCTTTTTGGAGCAATGCATAAGGATTTGGGGTGAAGTACGCTCGCAGATCCATGCCTGAGCCAGCTCCATGTCTGTGCTCAGGTTCAGGTCGGTGACTCGTCGACGCCACCTGCACCTTAGGGTGCTGTCGTTTGGGATGCCGGGTTGAGGGATGACACTTCCATGATCTTGGTGGCAGGACAGCCTCAAAAGTTCGAATCTGCATATTAGAAGATGCGTCTGTTGTAGCCTGCAGGGAATCTTCAAACTCTTTCCACCGTCATCTGTGTGGCCGAGTAGGCCCCTTGTGCTCGAAAGTCCTCTGGGTGCTGGGCTCTTAAGAAGTCCATCAGGTTTTCAGGGGAAGCAGACGTCAGCGGTATTCCGTTATGCATCACCCTCATAGTAGCTGGATAGCACAAAGAGAAGGAATAGTCATGTGCGTGAAGGATCTTCCTTGCTGAACCATACTTCCTCTGACGGTCTGATAATTCTTTTGAGTAGTCCTGAAAGACATGTATTCTATTCCCCTGCCATATGATATTATTAATTTCTCTGGCCGCTTTCGCAATGACCTCCTTTTGTCTGAAATCCAGGAATTTAGCCAGCAGCGGCCTAGGTCTTTCGCCTGGTTTGGGAGGAGGGGCTAGGGAACGATGAGCTCGCTCTACCTGGGGCACAAAATCCTCTGGGAGGCCTAACAATGTAGGGAGAATGTGCAGCAAAAAAAGAGACCACATTATATTTTTCAGCCCCTTCTGCGAAACTGATGAACCTAAGGTTGTTTCACCGGCTCCTGTTTTCAAGGTCATCGACCTTCTCCTGAAGTAAATGAATCATTTTAGCTTGCTCCCTCATATTTGCCGTTATGTCGTGTAAGGTTGCGTCTTGCGATCCTAATCTCCGTTCGGTGTGAAACAAGTGGACTTCGATCCCTTTTAGCGTTTGGGTAGTCGCATTAGCAGCAGTGGTGAGCTGCTCCATCTGTGTTAATATTTGAGCAAACATCTGTTCCATGCGGGAGTTCTCACCCATCACACTGGCGTTGCAGGCCATACCGAGAGTCGGGATCAGGTCGATGTCAAGAGAAATAAGCGTTAGTTTACAACAGAAAGCCATTTGCGATGCTTTAGCAGGTAATTGTTTAACACATATCATTCACCCCTCTACATCAAGTCTAAATATGCCTGTATAAATCTCCTATGCCAGGTTTTGTCGGATCCTTTTCCCCCTCAGCTGCAGAGCAGAGAAATTAGGCAGCCATCTCGTCCGTGGTTGGCCACGCCCCCACTTTTGATTACCCTTTGACAATGGGGAGTGCTACAGAAAGAAGAAATTTCTTCATACTTACTGTAATTTCCTTTTCTGTTAGCTTCAACCTTGTAATTTAGGCCCTCCCAGGAAACTTGCTCCTGCTGGAGAATATTGTCTGGTATGCCAGTACTGAGATGTACATGTTTCTGATTTTAAATCTGTCTGGACATTCTTCTATGATTTATTTGCTGTGCATTTGGGAGCAGTTCCACATTTAAATATTGGTTACTGGTATATAGAGTAGCAGGTTTAAATTTTTATGATCAATAAGGGGTACTTCCTTTGTTACAGGTGAGTGCTTACACAGTTTGCAGTTCCTTTCCAGTGCTACCTTTTTTCAGCAGTTCCTTTGGCAAGTCTCTTCTAGTTGGTTCAGTACCTCATAGAAGTTCCACCACATCAGAGAAGCAGACAACGAGCCTTTTCTATCCTCCCACTCTCTGGAAAGAGGTAGGGAGTCATTTACTCTATCTTTCTTTTCGTTAAAGGTATGAGTGTACAAACAGTTCATATGTGTTGGTTCGTTACAAGTCAAGCAGTGTAATCTATACGAGTCTACTTTCACATAATTAGGGGCACTGCGAGGACAAAATTGATTGGAGAGTTGCTGCTGTCTGGAATGTTCATGTGCCCAAGATTCTATGCTGATTACAGCATTGGGCTGTGCTATTTCTCCTACTAGGGGTGCACATTATCCATATGTTCTAATTACCAATTGACAATGCTGGCGCTAACAGAAATGGAAAATACGGTAAGTATGAAGTTAATTTCTTCTTTGTCTGTCACAGATGTGTGGAATAGACTTGTAACCTGCAGGATCCCTGTGGGCTCCTAATGTAAGCCAGATAATGCCAGACTACAAACAGCTACAAGCGGATCCAGCGAGGGTCCGCACAGAGGTCGAGAGGGCAAGCGGACCAGTCGCCCTCCCCCACCCCCTGAAGTCACCACGTCCACAAGGTACAGGAACCTACAGCTCACGCCAGGCCTAGGAGCTCCATCTCCATCTCCTCACTGGCAGAACGTACTGAGGGTGTTTGGTGCCATTTTATGAATCCAAACCTGGCTCTCAGTGCTTGGTGCCATTTTAACTTAATTTAAAACTGTTGTCGGCATACAACTGGAGATGTTTTTTTTTGTTTCTAGAAAGTTTTCTCTATTTTTCCTTACCCTGCATTGGCTAAATAAGTCTTGTGCAGCTTTAATTGTAATGGTAGGCTGTATGCATGTAGGTAATTTATTCAAAGGGTTTAACTGAAGCTTAAAATAAATAAATTCACCTGAAAGTACTGCTCTGCTGAACTAGTTATCTCTAAATTGTTAAAGTAACTTAAGAACAAAGTGCAGTCAGTATTGTGCAGCCAGTATTCCTAAAGGATTCCATTGTTAAAGTAAAATAAGATCTGTTAAGAATTTATTGTGATAATTAAGTTAGTTTCAGTCTCTCTCTCACAAAATCGAGCGTTTCTCCGGCAAGCCTGTAATCACAGTCCTCTGAAACCGGATGCACAGTAACCTCCTTTACCCCACCCCCCTTTACCTATAAATTCTGGCTCTCCTATTTTCTTTCACAGACACAGGTGGATCCAGCGAGGGTCCACACGGAGGTCGAGAGGGCAAGTGGACCAGTCGCCCTCCCCCAACCTCCAAAATCACCACGTCCACAAGGTACGGGAACCTACAGCTCATGCCAGGCCTAGGAGCTCCGTCTCCTTGCTGGCAGAACGTACTGAGGGTGCCCCCACTGACGCTCCACGTCGGCTCCCCACCACCACCCTTGGTCAACTCTCCCTTATATAGGGAGTAGGGAGACGGGAGAGTGTCTGAACCAATCAGCCCACTTCTCCACTTGCAGCTTTTACACGCTCGCCTCTAGGGGCAGATTTTAGGCTTTCCCTCACTCTCTACTGGCTTTTCCTGTGATCCTTCTCCAACCGCTTAATCACTATGTATCTGTCAGCCATCCCTGTACTCACTCCCCCCTCACTGTGCCTCCTGATCCTGGTTTCCCCCATATACTAACCCTTCCCATTCCCATACTTCCTAACACTAAAGGGTCCCTAGTGAACAAATCTTAATGCCCAAAAAGTTGGCCTGGAATCCCATCCTCAGATCACCACTTCTTCTCCTCCTCCTCCTCCTTATGTCTGGCAATATACACCCTAACCATGGACCTCTCACAGCCTCCACCCCCACACATTCCCATGCAGGTGAGTTGTGTATTGCTACCCTTAATGTCTGCAGCCTTCTAAAAAAACTGGACTCCTACCAGGGCTGGGTCATGCAACATCAGCCTGATAACATTGCCGTGGGTGAAACCTGGCTCTCCTCCCATATCCCTGATTTGTCAGTCACCCTCACAGGGTATAATGTATTCCAAGCCGACTGTCAAGGTAAGCAGGGGGGCCGTGCCATTTACACCAAGGACACCTTGAATGTACTTCTGCTCCCCCCTCCCCATCTCCTACCTGGACCCCAGGCCCTCACACTGAAACTTACCCTTGGACAATCCCATACCCCCCTGCTCATCACCGCTATATACATTCCCCCCAGGGACCAGAAGGCAGTCTGCCACTCTGTCATGTCCTACCTGGCCACCTTATTGTCTCATAATGAAAAAATTGTACTGGGGGATTTTGATATCAATTGGCAATCTAAGTACGCCGCCCCATTCATCGACGCAGCCACTGTCCATGACCTAACACAAATAGTCCCCTTCCCCACCCATCTGCACTAGTGCAGTGGGTCCTCCTCCCTCCTGGACCTAGTCTTCACTAACTGCCCCCACAAAATCACCAGCACTACTATACTCCCAGATGCGATTAATGACCACTCCCCTGTCCTCTGTTCTTGGACTTGTAAGGCCCCTAAGTCCCTCCAAAAATGATCCTATGACGTAAACTTGGCCCAGGTAAACTTACACTCCTAAAAGCTCATCTTAATACGTTGGATTGGTCATTCATAACAAACACCCTTGACCCAGACAGAGCCCTTGATCTCTTCATTCATTTCTTTAACGTTTTTGTGACATGTTCACCCCTCTTGCCAAAAGAATGGTTAAAGGCAACCTGGTGACCTGGATCTCTGACCACCTACTGGCCCTTATGCGGTCCAGAGATTCCCTTTGGAACCTCTCCAATGTGACTGGCCTGCCGTCGGACAGAGAGAAGTACAGAGAAGCCTGGAACCAGTGCACATGGTCTCTGCACAAAGCCAAGGCCTAGTTCTACAGATCTGCCCTAACCTCTACCTGGGGCTCGGGGCATAAATTCTGGAACAGTACAGTAGTAGCCAGAGACATTGCCAGCTATTTTCTGAAATTTCTGTGTTATTTCTAGAGAAGTCTCCTGCTTGCTGCATTTCCACAGTAGGGGCAGCAGAGAGAAACTCTATAAAACTTTCACGAAATATCTGGAAATAGCTGCAATGTCTATGGCTACTACTGTAGTAAGGACATCTGTGGCAAAGCCCCCAACCCAGTGCCCCCGCAAATCTTGGTTGAAGAGGGCCTGACCTCCGATCCCACTCGGATGGCCGCAGCATTTAACCACACCTTCACTGACCTCAGTCATGTCCTCCCTCGCCATTTCTTTGATCCACCCCCTGTCTCCCACACCAACTCCACCCCTGCACACTCACATTGCATCTCCCCCAGGTCTGCAGAGCCATACCTCAAAAAATCCATAAGCCGCTCCCAATACAGTAGTGACTCCTTGGACCTGAGACTCCGGCTCACTCTTCATGAGGTTCTAATCCCCCTCACCCACATTATTAACCAATCTTTATGTCCTGGGGAAATTCCTCTCACGCTGGAAATCTGCCTGTATCACCACCATATTTAAGAGCAAGGACCATACATCCACCAACAATTAAAGCCCTATCTCTAGTCTCCCTCCCCTATCTAAGGCTCTGGAGCATATCGTCTCTGATCAGCTCACTGACCACCTCAACAAACAAAATACTTTGCAACCAGCAACATGGTTTCTGTAAGGGACACAGTACGACTACCGCCCTACTTGAATTCACCACCCACCTTCATATGGCCCTTGACAGTGGTCATCTCTCTGGTGCGGTTTTCATTGTCCTCACCAAGGCGTTTGACACCATCAACCACTCCCTCCTCCTAACTACCCTCTCCAGACTTGGTCTCTCTCAAGATGCCCTCTGCTGGTTCACTGACTATTTGGCAGATCATTTCCAGCAAGTCAGAATCAGCACCACCTTATCCAGCAGGCTGCCAGTCTGCTCTGGTGTCCCTCAGGGGTCCATCCTCAGACCTTTACTTTTCAGTCTCTTCTTAACTCCCTCCCCAATCCTATTCAGGCAACATCCTACTCTGTATGGACAATGCTGTCCTGTACTGCTCCAACCCTGACGCCTCGCAGCTCCACCTCTCCCTCCAGTCCTCTTTCACTGATGCCGAAAAGTGGTTCTCCTCACAGCACCTTATTCTAAACTATAAGAAGACTAAAGTTATGTACTTCTCACACCCACTTAACTCTAAGAAGGACCACTGTCCTCAAGTACTAACTGCCAACCAGACCCCATTTGAGTAAGTGGACTCCTTTAAATACCTGGGAATCACACTTGCCTCGGCCCTTAATTTTCACCGTCACATTCATCAGTTGTCTACAGCCCTCAATATCTGGCTTGGCATCCTCTACCTGCTTAAACATTGTCTTACTCCTGATGCCCTTTGTCTTGCAGTCTCCTCCTTGTTCCACTCCCTCCTAGACTATGGCATGTTAATCTATAGTGTGACCAGCTCCTCGGCCTTATTCAGATTGCGGCTGTCCCTCAACAAAGCCTGTCATCTCATCCTGGGCTGTGATTACCTAACCCGCACTTGCTCCCTTTACAGTGCCACAAACTGGCTTAACCTTGATAACAGAATCAGGTTTCATACTTGCCTCATGGCCAAAAGATTACCCTTGGTCTTGCCCCCGTCTCTCCCCTAATCAGCGGACCCCGTCACACCAACATACCCGTGGCTCAAACAGGCAACTACTAGTAGTTCCCTGCTGCCGCACCTCCCAATTCCAAAGGTCCTTTAGTTACTGAGCCCCTTCCTGGATGAATAACCTGCCTAACGCTCTCACAAACATGAATGGAATTGGCTCCTACAAAATCTACCTTAGGAACCATCTACAGTCCTCTAATCCCTGTGATTGCCTCTGAAACCGCCCTCCCCTTCTGTTCCTTTTGACTAAGGCCTATGACCGTCTAACCCCCCCCCCCCACACTTCTGAAACTCTCTCTATATTAGCTTATTAATTTAGTTTTTAAATACATCTGTACAATTGAGTCTAATACCATGAATCTGCTGTATCGAAATGTTAGTCTATTTACTGTGCCTTTGTATATTGATTGCTTCCTTGTGTTCTACTTCTGTGTTGATTTGTACTGTTCTCTTCTTGTTTTACCTGTACTGACATGGAACCTTTGAAAAGGAGTCTTTGACTCAAAGGTACTTTCTGAATCCTCAATAAATAAATAAATAAGTAAACTCTGCAGAGCTGAAATTCTGAGTCACTGCAGAGGGTGGGACCTACCGCAGCAGCTTAAGCTCCAGTTGAGTCTGTCTCTGACAGTTGGTGAGAGGGCACTGAACTGCTAGCATCTCACAGTCCCTGCTGCAGATTCAGTTTCTGACTGAGAAGGAGACAACAGTAGAAAAGAATTTAGTGGCGGAGTCTGTTTTTACAGCATTCCCAGATGTGGCACAGCCCGCCCAGAGAATGCTGTCCTGTGGTAACATTAAAGTGAGTACCGGCCTGATGGCTTTGCTGTACAGAAGAGACTTTGTCACCCTTATTAAAGGGGAAGTCCCCGAACCTGTTTTCTATATACCTGTGTAGTTTGTAGGCATGAACAATGATTCCCTCTCTTAATATGTGGTTGCTTCACTCCGCTGTGCCCTGGTGTCACAGTCTGTTTCACTCCATTGCAAAGGTCATGACCCCACTCATGCAAGGCATCATGGGCGTTGAGGCGTATATGCACAAGCCAGCAGAAATATTACTGTCTGTCAGTTGTGTTGTATGTCTTCTCAAGTCCCTGTAAGCTTGTCTTATGCTGGTAATCAAACTTTCCGAGGTAAGTTCCCTAATGCTTTCTGTTGTTTAAAGTGTGTCTGAGTTGGAAAATTGCAGTTGGAAGGATGCTGGTGCTTGTTAAGTTTTTGTTATTCAACTGATTAAAGAGCAGCTGACATGTTTTTGTGCTTCAGGCAGGCAACTTATACCATGTAGTTGCCTGCCCTAAGAGCTTTTTAGCCATAAATCATTTTTTTTTTGTCCAGGGGATAAAAAGTAATTTCACTAGTAAAGCCCAGGTTGTATCTTCCTGATATGAGCTGAGCAGCCGGCGAGCACTGCAGCCCCACTCCTAAAAACAGCATAATTACGATGTGAGGTAGGGAACAGGGCTGCAGGCACCGTATGGAACTAGTAGTGGAATCAGAGGTGGGGGGCTACCAAAATGTACTAAGATTGTCTTTGCAGGCATGCATTTAGCCCCATGCATGTATACATGCCTGCAAAGATAATCTTAGTATATTTAGGCAGCCCTCCTCCCCCTGATTCCATTACTACCTCCATATAGCACCTGTAGCCCAGTTCCCTACTTCACATCATAATTATGCTGTTTTTATGGGTTCAGGGCTACAGTGCTTGGTGTCCACTTGGTTTGTATCAGGAAGTTATGAGCCAGGCTTTATGAGTGAAATTACTTTTAATCCCCTGGACAAAAATGTTTTATTTATGGCTAAAAAAGCGTCTAGAGCAGGCAACTACATGGCATGAGTTGCCTGCCTGGAGCATGTCAGCAGCTCTTTAATTCTTATGTGCTAGGAGCTGTTTGCTTACTCACAGTCCCTTTGATGTGCAAATACAATCCTTAGCCCCTAACAATGTTGCACTACCTCTTTCCTCCCCCATCTGAACCTACTAATGCTCTTGAACTATGTCACCTAATGAATCTACAGTAGTTTCTCTAATGTCTTTGTCAATGGATGATGTAATGAACAACAACTGACCAATTCAGATATATCAAACCTATATAAAAAATGCTATGTGTAAACAGCCGAATACTGTATACCCATGATAACCTGTACTTCCATACGTTTCCAACTGTCTATAATTTCTTGTACTGTTATTCCCGGGTCGCCCCTGAAAAAGGGACCTTCGGGGCCCAGTGGGCCTACCCGGTCATCAAAATTCAATACATAAATGAATAAATATGCATTATCAGCTCCAGTGATTCCTTTTATAAGTGGGGTCAAGACCTTTGCAATGGAGTGAGACAGGTTTTAACACCAGGGCAGAACAGAGTGAAGTAACTTAATTTAAATTAGGATGAAATTTGGGGGATGCAAGAGAGGGAATCATTGTTCATGTCTACAATCTACAAAGGTAGACAGAAAAAAAAGTTGAGGGGACTTTCCCTTTAAGAGCTGATTAGAGCTGCGAACAGTGTCCAGCCTGCCAAGAGCCATGACACATAACTTAAGAACCATGTGGATTAATTTTCTGTGGATTATCAAGCTTCCTCCCTAGAACTCACAACTCTCTGTGAAAGAGAAAGAAAGTTAAATTGTTTAAAATGCTGTTTAAGCATTGATCCCCCCCACAACATGAGGATAGGAGGGCATTCGACATTATTGGTGAATACTGAACCCCAAGATTTTTTAAAGTGTGATCTGGTGTGAAGATCAAATCCTTGTACCCACCTTTCTTGCCCAGTGGGGGTAGTGCATGGCCCACACTCAGTGGGACTAGAGAGGGGACAGTGGCACTAAGGGAGGTTGGAGGAACAACCCCAAGGGCGCAGCCTTTAATTAAAGGGATTGGATCCCCTGGGGTCCTTTCTCAGTGCTAGCCGTGCTTGTGACTAGGCACATTCTCAATCTGGGGATGTACTTGGGATGTGAAGTGTAAAAGGAATACTTGAGGGCTTGCCAGTAATAGTCCAACGGAGAGCTGGCACCTAGCCTGGTATGCCAGTTATTTGCACTTGTATCCTGTATTTTGTTTACATATTGCTCTTGCAGCTATACTGTCATTTGCAGTATAGGTCGTATAGCTGAATTGTGACTGATCTCTAGCTTGTTTCTGTACCGATTCTTGCTCACTTGATTTTTTCCCTGTATGTACTGTTGTTTAAACACCCTATTCTGTAACCTCCCGGGTCATACCTAAAAATAGGCAGCCATACTGTCTAGTGTGCCTACCTGGTCAACAAAAATGAAATAAATAAACAGCAATTGCAGTAAATATGCACCAAAGGGACTACCATGCAGCCCAAATCAAAACTGATTTCTTAAAGGACATACTTTATCTGGATATGTCCATTTATGGACAATGGACTTTGCCTGTTGTGGGAGGTGAAACGAGATTGTACCAGTAAAATTTACTTTAAGCATCCCTGGTGTGTTTGTCATCTGATTTCTGTGGTAAAATTAATTCGATCCAAGTTTTTAGATTCTAACCCCTCGTTGTACACATTGGTTTTGTATTTAAAATTGTTCTGGCACTAACTTTTGCCTCCTAGCCCCTTGCCATTGACCCTGCATGCTGCCACTGTCGGAAATCTCCCTGGGTCTGTTGGTCACGTAAATGCACAATATTTAAAACTGAAGTAATGCAGCCCTCCAAGTGAATGTTATTCATTTATTTATCGAAAACTTTGGAGATTACCTTTGAGCACAAGTGCTCATTTACAAAGGTACCACGTCAAATACATAGTCACAAAAAACATTACAATAAGCAGGTCCAGGAGAAGTGCAGTCGAGTCAGGTTCAAAACATTTAATAAAGAACAATTACATACATTTTTGAAAAATCGATGCAGATCATTATTTAAAAAGTCACAAGATACGTACAGAATGAGACCGAATAAAACAGTTTAACAGTTACAGTTGTATTGGACTGCAAGGGCAGTTTGCAAAGATGCTTAAATGGATTGCTCTTGGGAAGATTCAACAGTGTATCAGGCAGCTTGGTAAACTAGCTAGCGACCCTGAGAGCAAATGACCGTTTGCCCACTTGAGTACGCCATAAAGGAGGCTTAAGGGCATTCCTGGCAATGTTCTTGGTGTTGTATTGGCTGGAGACAGTGCGAAAATGAATCGTTAAAGTGGGGGGTGTTATCTTTCTGGCTAGCAAATGGGATTGGAGCTTTATTCTGCTGGGTAAAGGTAGCCAGTTAGTGAGGGCGTAAAGATACGATGAGTGTAGTTATCTGCACCAAGTACAAAGCAGCACACCTTATTACAAATCAGCTTTACTCTGTTAAGCACTGTGCTGGAGGCAGCTGCATAGGCAGACAAGCCATAATTTGTAAGTGACAGAATGGAGCTGGCCACAATAAGGTGTCTAGCAGCCCCAGTGAGCTTTTTCCGGTTATGGTGCAGGGCACGTAGTCTTCTGTTAACTATGGCAACAACACTGTCAATGTGGGAGGCAAAAGATAAGATGCCTTCCAGAGTTACTCCAAGGTAGTTGAAGGTCTCCATCTTTTCAAGGCTTTGGCCCTGGCTGGTTTGGGTGACCAAGGGTGAAACTTTCCTCTTCTGTGGGAGGCTAGAGAAGAGCGTCGTCTTTATTTTTGGTAACTGAGGACCAGTTTGTTCTTGGACAACCAGTTTTCTAGTGAGCCAGCTTTCTAATGACTTGAAGTTACTGAGCAGTGTTGAGACTTTCAAGGTCAGGGTTTTTGGAATAGATGACAGCATCACCGGCACAGGGGAGTACATTGGCAGTCTGGCAGGGAGTAAGCAGTTGATTTAGGGAGAGGCCAAATAAGAGTGCACCCAAGATAGAGCCCTGGGGGATAAAAATAGATACTCGCTTAATGTGGGATAAGGATTTATTGATCTTCACATGGCATTGGGAGTGATTGGTGAGATAGCTGAAGAAACAGTCAGCTGTGTTTTGTGACACACCCAGGCCAAGAAGTTTAAGTACGAGCATATGGTTGACCAAGTTTGGGCTGGCAGTATAGCCTAGAGGTTAGAGGAACAAGGTGTGAACAAGCTTGGTACATCCAGCAGACCAGACTTGAGTTTGATTCTCACAACCTCCACTTGCATACTGTGTGACTCTGAGCAATTCACTTAACCGCCCAGTGCTCCTAGGTCACCCCTGAAAACAGGCACTTGTGCCTAGTGGGTCTTACCCGGTTACCAAAGACTACAATAAATAAAAAATAAATAAAATAAAATAAGTTGAAGGCCATAGTTACTAGTGCACTTCCCCTAGACCTTGGAGGCGGCTTACTGACTTCCATCTAACATAGTACTGGCTGAAACCATTCTTTTATTTAAATAAGAAAAATATATGTTCTTAGAGGAGAAAGGAATGAATATTGATGCCCACAGAGTCAATGATGAAACAACTCAATGGAGCAAAGATCTATCTTCGCTTCCTCCCTCCCTCGCTCCCTCCCTCCTCCTTCCTTCCTGCCCTCCCTCCCTCCCCGCCTCCTTCCGTCCCTTCCTTCCATGTTCATATGTACCTGGATTAAGTCACTGGACACACAGGGAATTAAGCTAGTAACATCCTGACTGGGGAGTTTATATCCTGAGCCCGAAGGACAAGGGAGCTAAACACCTGAAATGTTACTACTATCAAGCATAATTTCCTGTCTAGAATGTGTTATTTCACTTATAAAATGGTTTTAAAAATAAGTAAGTCAAAGTGTTTTAAGGTCAGTTGTTTCATTTGTGTAGTGACCTTTTTGACCTGGAATGGTAACACAGCACTATGATCTGAAATGGTTTATTTATTTATTTACTAGGTCTAGGATTACAATACCTTTGAGCCAGGGCTCTTTTACAAAGGTTCCACATCAGGTTACAATTCAAAACATAAGATATGTAAGTCAGATTACAAATTCAGTACATAGGACAAGGTTACAAAAGTGTAAGCTAAACAGAGTTACAAAGCATCTGAGAAACAAAACAAGTTTTGGAGGCTAGGTTATGTAAGCATTAATCACCGAGACAGGAGGTAATTTCTCAGGAATTAGTGCATGGTTTTGGGGGTGCACAAGGCCGCAGGCCGAGGGCTTCCCGCCACCCAACCATGCATTAATTCCTGGGAAATGACCTCCTGTCGAGGTGATTAATGCACTTGTAATATGGAAGTGCTACAGAAATTGACTGCCAATATTATTATTTAAAACAGGAACAGAGACACGCATTTTTGTGTGAGTTACTGTATGCTACTGAGCGCCATATGTTTTTGAACGTCTAAGATCAGTTTATACTGTGGCTGCAGCCTGCTACGAGTTCAACATTTAGATTGTTGATCTGTACTATAAATCAGCCCATGTGTCACTGTTGGGTAAGACGACGTTTGCACCGCTGCTTGAAACCACCTAACTGTCGTCGCGGCTGAGTGAGTGACTGGAAACTTTCTTTTTGTGTGCTCAGGTAGCGCTGTTCGTGTGGACAGTGTTTGTGCTACAAAATGAAGTGGTCATTTCTAGGGAATTAATGACCGCTTCATTTTGTACCATCGGGTGTGTTTCCACCTATCGTATCCGGCACACATTATTTGTCGTGTTACAGAAGGAGATAGCAGATGAGGTGCAGAGAGGATAGAGGACAAGAGAGAGGAAGAGTGGAGGGGGGCAGGGAGCTATAGAGGAGGAGCGCAGCCAGTGGCATTGTCGTAGACATAACATGGGGAAGTGCATGCTAAGGGGTAGCCAAGTGCTGATAGGAGAGAGAACTGCATAAGGTTAGGGAAATATTCATGGGGTCAGCTAGAGGAGGCAGTCACAGGAGCTAGAGGCAGTGAGAGAGAGGCGTAGCCTTAATTTAAATGCACCAAGGGTAGGAGTGGATAAGATATAACTGTTTAGACCATTTAGCCAGCTGGGTGCCCTTTATGCAAAAGATCTTTGATTTTGTGAGGTATGACAATGTGGAACCTGCAGGAGCTGTGATTCAGACTCCCTGGTTGAGCGGGGGTTATTGCTAGAGTGCAGGAGTGCACACACTCCAGGGGGCGCAAGGCCCATAGTTATTTTCTTTGCCATGGTGCAGGTTAGGTACTTTATCCAATTGGTGAGTTGCAGCCATCCAGTTTGTGCATAGAGGTCGCATGTATGTGTGAGGTGGTGAGATCCAGTGAGAAGTTGGCAGGCCTTGTTGAGGGAGGTGGATATGCGTCTAAGAGCGGTAGCGGGGGCAGAGCCATAAATAAGCCCATAGTCAATAATGGATAATACAGAACTGTGAACGGCGACAGTCAGGGCTTCTGGGGTAAGATGTTGCCTATGCCAGAAGAGAAGGCTAAGGCGAGTATTTGCTGCTTGGGCTACAGAGTCAATGTGGGCACTGTAAGTTAGATGAGGGTCTAGAGTGATCCCAAGGTACTTAAAGGCTTGAACCTGTTCCAGGGTGACTCCATGACCGCTTTTGATGGATAGGGGGTGCAGCTTATGCTTGTTATGAGAGCTACTGAACATCATAGACTTTGTTTTCTTATTATTGAGGACCAGATTGTGATTTGAGAACCAGTTTGCAACAGATGTGAAGCCAAGCTGAAGGTTGTCTTGTAGAGGCTTAGGATTCTTGTGTGAGGCAAGAATTACAGCATCATCTGCATAGAAGATGATTGTTTCAAAGCAAGAATTTGGAAGGGAGTTCAGGAACAAGCTGAATAGTAGGGGGCCCAGAATGAATCCCTGGGGGACACCTGAGCGAACAGGCCTGGTATCAGAGAGGACATCTGCAATTTTCACTCTTTGAGACCGGTTCTCCAAGTAGCTTCTGAACCAGGCAGTTGAGTCGGGAGAGAGTCCAGCTTTCAGAAGTTGCATAAGCAATTGGCAGTGATGGACAGTGTTGAAAGCCATAGTCAGATCGATAAAGACGGACCCAATTAACTGACCATTGTCCAGTGAGCTGTGAAGAATGCCAGAGAATTCCAGTAGGGAGGATGAGGTGCTATGTCCTTTCCTGAAGCCATGTTGTTGTGAGCACAGGATATTGTATTTGTCCAGGAAATCTGTGAGTTGATCTGCTGCAATACGTTCAAGGGCCTTGGAGAGAGGTGGCAATATAGAGATCGGACAGTAGTTTCCATGAGTGGCCCTGTCACCACTTTTATGGACAGGGGTAACAGTGCTGAATTTCCATTTGTCAGCGAACTGGCTGAGCCTAAGTGAGAGGTTGAAAATATATGTCAGTGGCTGTAACACCTCATCAAGGGTGAGGGACAGCAGTTTAAGGTCAAGTGTATCACTGCTGGATCTGGATTTGGTGATGTATTTGTGGGCATCGTGCATCTTGACTGCTTTGAAATAAAAAGGCGGGTGGCTAGAGGAGGAGGAGGCATTGGGGGGGAGGAGAGGGAGAGTCATAGTCCTTGAAATAGTTAAAAGGGAGAACGCTGCTGAGATCGGGGAATGCAGTGTTGAAGGTATTTGCTATGATTTTAGGGTCAAGTGTAGTAGACCAATTTATGTTGAGCAAGGTGGGGGAGGTTTTTGACTGCTTCCCAGTGACCTCTTCAGTATTGTTCCAAAATGCCCTCCCGTTACCCTAGGTATCCGTGTGAGTGTTCTTGAAGTAGGTAGATTTCTTTTGCCGGATAAATTTGGTACAGTCATTCCGTGCACGTTTATAGTTTTGGATGTCAGTTTCTTTACCAGTGGTTCTGGCCAGATCCCAGAGGCGATCGCTGGATTTTAGTTGACGTCTGTTTTTGAAAGCAGCATGAGGGAAGTCACAGAGTTTGGAACTGTCTGATTTTGAAAGCAGCACAAGGGAAATCACAGAGTTTGGAACTGTCTGATTTTGAAAGCAGCACAAGGGAAATCACAGAGTTTGGAACTGTTTGATTTTGAAAGCAGCACATGGGAAGTCAAAGAGTTTGGAACTCTGATTTTGAAAGCAGCACAAGGGAAATCAGAGTTTGGAACTCAGTGCTTTGGCTTCTCAGAAGGAACTAGAAGGGGGGCAAGATCAGATCTACAGTACAGTAGCTTCTTGTTGTTTTACATTGTTTCTTGTGGATTCTACTTGGTAGAAGGTTATTTCTTTTATTTCTTACTACTAAGGGGCTAGCAGGGTATTGTTTAGGGCTGTTGGAATTTTGAAACCTGTTTTGGTAGCTCTAAGTGGGCTCATTTGTTTGATTCACTGTGTGGCAGGCTGCATTTGTAGAGGCCTGTTTCTTCTGTTTTAAAACATAATTGGTGTGATTTAACTGGGTCTGTTTCTTTGAATTGGAGACATATATCTTCTAATTCCAAGCCTATTTTGATGTGTTGTTGGTGAAGCTGTTTGAATTGGAGTCCTTTTTCTTTGGGTAGCAAACTTATTTTGGGGGCTTTGAGTAGAATTGTGATTCATTGTTGCTGGCTTCACTAGCTGCAAAGTTTGAGTCGGGAGTGGGGGAAGGGTGCTAATGGTCTGACCAGAGGCCTCAGCTACCTGATTGTTTCTGGAAGACTTGGGCTGGTCCCACCCTTGGTCCATTATTTCCTTTATACCAGGGGTTCTGACATCACTTCCTCAAACAGACAAATGATATGCACCTGTCATAGCAAAAGCAGACATCCAGGAAAGGAACAGCAGCAAGTGAAGAGGTGACTGCTCTCTCAGTGGAAGGAAGTAAATGCAAATCTAGGAGCTTTCATTATTACTTCTTGCATTGATATTGCATTGGGGAAAGGAGGAGTAGGAGTTTGAAGAAGGTTGTGCAATGGCTACTTAGTCTGTTTTTGAGTGTGGATAGAAGGATAGGAATATAAAAGCAGTTGCTCAATATATCTAAACGTGTGCAACAAAGGAGGTAAGGGAAATACTGAAAATGTTTTGCACTGATAGAGGAGGGAGAGGGGAGACTTGGGGGAGTGTTTGGTATCCTGCATCTGGAAGGGTGGGGGGTCGCTGGTGGGCAACGACAGCAATGGGTAGGGTGGTAGGCTGCAACAACTGCGGTGCACCAGTCTTTCTAAAAATTGCCTGGAGTGTGGGAGGATGTTTAGCATGCAACCACATAGAAAAACGTAGAAAGGAAATTGAGGGTCTGCAGGAGGAACTAAGACAGGCAAGGCAGATTGGGGGTGGGTTTAGCCCAATACTGGAGGGAGGAAGAAGGGGAGATGAGGGAGGGCAATTTAAGCCAACAGTGGTGAGGAGAGGGTCAGAAGAAGGGAAGCAGAGACAAAGGGGCCCAGGCCAGGAAGAACAATTGCCGGGGAAACCAGGTAACGAGACAAAAGACAAATGGAAGGAGGAGATAGGGACTTGTGAGGGAGGCAAGAAGTGGCAAAAGTCATGGAGTGGAAAGGAGAGAACAGGTTACTATGAAGAGAGGGAGCGGCATTTGTGAAGGGCCTTCAGAAAATAGTTGTGCACTGCTAGAGAGGAAGAAGGTGGAGGAGGAAATGATGAAATTAGAGGAGTAATTGATAAATGCCTGACCAAACTGGAGGCGGGGAAGTTCTGCTGGGAGAATTGCAACAGGGGTAAAGGGAAATAATGTGCAGGAGGAAGAAGAGAGCTGAAAATGAGAGAAGGAGATGAATGGAAGCAAGCAGGGAGTAAGGGGTGGAATCTTAGTGCTGGGGACCCACTAAGAGGAGTTAGGTGGGGTAGCAAGGGGGAGAGGCATAGTCGCATTTGGGTGGAGGCCATGCCAGGAATGACAGCGGAAAGGGTGGGACAGTCTGTTCTGAAATATGCTAGAAGGGGTATGGACAAGCCTCATTTAATTATACATCTTGGGACAAACGACCTGGCTGACAAGCCAGTAGATACAGTCCAGAGGAGGTTTGAGGAACTAGCACAATTATGTGAGGGGGCAGGAAGATCAGTAACTTTTTCAGAGATACTTCCTGTGCCAAAGGCAAGCACAACAAGAAAGCTGAGAATAGAGGAATTTAACGGATGGCTAAGAACCTGGTGTTGTGCTAAAGGGTATGGGCTGTTGGGGGCGACCTGGGAGGACAGTAGTCTCTATGCCAAGGACAGACTACACTTGAGTGAGGAGGAAAGAAAGTGTTGAAACAGAGGATGGAGGACATAGAGGAAGTTGGGAATTTAAACTAGGAGTGGGGGGGTGGCAGTTGGGGAAGAGATATGCAGAGACCACAGGTTGGGAAACCATATGAGCTTACCCCCCATAACAGTGACAAAGGACAAATGGCAAGTACTGTTGGTGATGCTAGGAAAGGAGGGCAGGATGGGAGGGGAAAGGGTGTAAGGTGGTTACCCTTAATGCTAGGAGCCTTGGGAGAAAACTGCAGAGTTACAGGTTCTCATGGCAGAGGAGAGTGGACATTGCAGTCATCACGGAAACATGGGCCACCCAATACAATGACTGGGACCTGTCTGTACCAGGGTACAGATTATTTCATAGGGACAGAGTGATTGGGAAAGGAGGGGGGGTGGCACTATATGTGAAGGAAGGACTGAAGTGTGTAAGGGAGGAAGGTAGTATGGAGTCACTTTGGATGCAAATCCAGGATTCCAAGAATAGGATTCTTAGAATGGGAGTGGTGTACAGACCACCATCTCAGACGGAAGAGTTAGACAGGGAACTAGCGGGACAGATCAGGAGGACCTCGAGAAGGGCAGTGTGGTGATTGTGGGGACTTCAACATGCCAGGAGTGGACTGGAGCACCCCAACAACCAGGAACAGAGGGAGCAGGTACTGCTGGATGCCTTCCAGGACAGCTTCCTGCTGCAAATGGTCAGTGAACCAACCAGGTTAGGAAATACCCTTGACCTTGTGCTGGAAATGGGACTTTGTGAGAGAACTTACAGTGGAGGAACCGCTGTCAGGGAGTGACCACCGCTCAGTATGGCTCACATTGGATATGGGCAAGGAAGGATGGAATCTGGCACAATAGTGCTGGACTTCAGGAGGCCAACTTTGGGAGGATGGGGAAGTGGTAAAGGGTACCTGGCCAGAATTCAATCTAGTATGGACACTAACTAGAGGTGGGAGCTCATAAAGCTGGGGATAGTGGAGGCAACCAAAACCTGCTGCAAAGCCCAGAGCAAGAAGGCTAGGGCTAAGAAACCGATCTGGTTGAGCAAGGAGGTCATGAAAAGGTAAGGAGGAAAAGAGCTGTCTTTAGGAAGTACAAGAAAACAGGGAGGGAGGACAGGGAGGAGTACTTGACAGAATCGAAGGAGGTGACAAGAGGCAGTAAGGAGCCAAAGCATCTACGGAACTCAGGCTGGCACAAGGCATTAAGAAGGGGAGAAGGACTTTGAAGTACATCAGGAGAAAAGGAGCTGTAAGGACCACATAGTAAGGATTAGGAAGGAGGGGTTGGATAGAAGCAGAGTGGATAAGGCATGGAAGCACTAAATGAGTACTTCTGCCAGTATTTACTAAAGAGAAGAGGGGGTGACACCAAGGTGGGAGAAATGGCAGAAGCAGTGGGGAAGTGGTGACAGATGGGAAATCATGGAGGGCAGAGTTCGAGAGGGTTTGAAGGCACTGAGGGTGGACAAGGCGCCAGGCCCAGATGGCATCCACCCCAGGGTACTGAAGGAGCTGGCAGAGGTCCTTGCAGGACCTTTGGCAGACCTATTTAATGCCTCACTACATTCGAGGTGTGTACCTCAGGACTGGAGGATGGCTCATGTGGTGCTCCCTCCACAAGAGTGGCCCAAGGATGAACGGAAACTACAGACCAGTGAGCCTCACATCCATCGTGGGTAAGCTAATGGAGACTATCCTGAAGGAGGCTGGGTGGCCCTCCTAGAGGCCAAGGACTACAGGACAGCAGACAGCATGGCTTCATGCCATGGCAGATCCTGCCAAACCAACCTGGTCGAGTTCTATGACTGGGTAACTAGGCAACTGGACAGGGCCATGCAGTGGATGTCTGGATCTTCAGTAAGGCATTTGACTCAGTGCCACATGGAAGGCTGGGAAGGAAGTTAGTAGGCACAGGCGGGTGCAAAGCTGGTGAGATGGGTAGGAAACTGTCTGCAGGGAAGGCAGCAGAGGGTGGTGGTGGGTGGGGCTCTCACCCAAGGGCAGTGATGACGATTGTTCCACAGGGCTCAGTGTTGGGACCAGTGTTGTTTGGGATATTCAATGCAGACATATCATTGGACATCAAGAGCAAAATCAGTCTGTTTGCTGATGATACCAAGGTAGGTGCGGTGGTGGATGACCTAGGGGGATGGCAGGGGTTGCAGGATGATCTGGCAAAGCTTGAAACCTGGTCAGACACCTGGCAACTGGGCTTTAATGCCAAAAAGTGCAAGGTGCTGCATTTTGGGATGAAGAACCCAAGGAGGAGTTACTAGCTAGAGGAGTGCAGCTAGCCCAGACAGAGGAGGAGAAGGATCTGGGTGTGCTCATTACAGGGTCAATGAACAACTCGGCACAATGTAGGAAGGCAGCTGCAAAGGCCAACAAAATGCTGGGTTGTATTGCAAGAGTATATCCTCGAGGAGGAGGAGGTGATTCTGCCACTGTATAGGTCATTAGTTAGACCACACCTGGAGTACTGCGTGCAGTACTGGCATCCGTATCTGAAGAGGGACATTAAGTTACTAGAGGGGTGTAGCGCAGAGCGACAAAGATGATCAAGGGGTTGGGGGACTTATCATACGAGAGGAGGTTGAAGGAGTTGAACATGTACTCACTGGAGGAGAGAAGAGACAGGGGTGACATGATTGAAACCTTTAAATACATGAAAGGAATAAACAAGACGGGTACAGAGGGGCTGTTCAAAGTAAGGGAGGGGAGGGCCACCAGGGGCCATGATATGAGACTGGAGTGAGGAAGGTTCAGGAGGGAGATGAGGAGACACTTTTTTACAGAGAGGGTGGTGGCTGGGTGGAATGCATTACCTGCTGAAGTGGTATGCAGTAGAACAGTGGACTGCTTCAAACAAGGATGAGACAGGACAAGGGGGAGGGTTAATGAAGGGGAAGGGTGGAAGGGAGGGGCAGCTGCAGAATAAGGGGTGCTAGCTGCACATTTGAGCAGACTTGATAGACCTCTAGGCCTTTATCTGCTGGCAAATTTCGTATGTTCGTAAGAGATCGGCCGAAAGCCAGGGATTGCAAAGGGCTTTGACTTTGCACTTTTTAAAAGGAGCGTAGGAGTCACAGGCTGCATTGAAAGTGTTGATGAAGTAATCCAGCGCAGTATTTACATCTGTTGCTTTGTAGATAGGGACCTCTGTGACCTGGAATGGTTGTACTGTGACAGTTTTGACTAGAATGGGTTTTGTCCTAAAATGGTTATACTGACTGTTTTGACCTGGAATGGTTATACTGTGCTATTTTGACCTGGAATGGTTATACTGTGACTTTTTTGACCTAGGTTGTACTGTGACCTTTTTGGCCTGGAATAGTTATACTGTGACCTTTTGACCTGTATCGGTTATACTATGACCTTTTTGATCTGGTATGGCTATACTATGACCATTGTGACCTGGAATGGTTATACTGTGACCTTTTTGATGTGGGTTGTATGGTGACCTTTTTTGGCCTGTAACGGTTATACTATGACCTTTTTGATCTGGACTGGCTATACTGTGACCATTGTGACCTGGAATGGTTATACTGTGACCTTTTTGATCTGGACTGGCTATACTGTGACCATTGTGACCTGGAATGGGCATACTGTGACACTTTTTTTTCCCTTCAGATATACTACTTGCTCCTCTGGCCATGGGTTGCAACCTCCTTCCAATACCTCCAAGTGAGCTGCCCTCCCTGCCAAGACACTGTTGCAGTCACCACATGTCCCCTCACCCATCCATGACACACCCCTGTGCTTCCCCCTGAGGCCAGGTCCACAGTCAGCCACTGTGGCATTTATTCCCCGTGGTTACATGGCCACCCAGAGCAGAGGTGAATTTGTGGTGCTATGCTGAGGCACTGCAGCTTGGATCTGACATGGAAGTGGGATGCTAGAAAGAGCTTCATCTGTTTATCCTGTGCACTGTTTTCCACGTTCTCCCTGCCCCATGCCAAGAGTGCATATCAGGATTGGTGCTGCCTGGGATGACGCAGCCAACCCATGGGTGTACTTCAGCAGCCTGCCTGTCACTCACAAATCCACTGTACCACCACTTGTGGTCACCCAGGTGGCGGTAGAGCAACAGGACATGATAAACCCCCTCAATCCTCCTCCCTCCAGCAGGCCCTTTGAAGGTCCTGGCTCGTTCCCAAACCGGGTCATCGGCATTGTGGGTGGTAACTCTACCACTGTGCTGGTGGGCTGGCAGATACTGTGACACGTTTAACTGGAATGGTTATACTGATTCAAGCAAGGTATTATCTGTAGAATAAAACCATTGCAAGTGATGAGCTCTCCACCATTGAGGAGACAGAATTGGTAAGACCCCATTTAGAAACACAGAAACATAGACTTCGACAGCAGATAAGGACCGCTTGTCCCGCCCAGTCTGCCCATTTCTGTACCTATTGGATAAGCTGCAGATCCTAGTTAACCAACAGCCTACTTACTCCTACCCCCCACTATAATTGCTTTATGTCTGTCCCATGCATTCTTGAATTCCCCCACTGGTTTTGAACCCACAACCTCAGGAAGGCCGTTCCATACGTCCACCACCCTCTCTGTGAAAAAATACTTCCTCAAGTTGCCCTTGAGCCGTCCCTCCTCTGTCTACAAATTGTGCCCCCTTGATCTTGCACATCTCTTTTTCTGAAAGATGCTACCCTCTTGGACTTTGTTGATTCCCTTGAGGTACTTGCAAGTTTCTGTCATGTCCCCCCACCTCCCTCCTTTCCTCGAGGGTATACATAATAAGCTTCTTTAGTCTCTCTTCGTATGGTTTCTTGTGCAGACCCTGCACCATTTTAGTTGCCCTCCTCAGGACTGCCTCCATCCTGTCTGTGTCCTTGCAGAGATGGGTCTCCAGAACTGCTCGCAGTATTCGAGATGTGGTCTTACCAACTGCCTGCACAGAGGGATGACAACTTCCTGTTTTCTACTGGTGATGCCTCTCCCTATGCATCCCAGTATCCCCCCAGCTCTCCTTATTGCCTTCTCACATTGCCTGCCTACCTTTAGGTCATCTGATATGGCTACCCCCAGGTCCCTTTCCATTTTTGTTTTTGTTAGTACTTCTCTTCCCCCCCCCCATTGTGTACTCTTCCCCTGGGTTTTTGTTTCACAGGTACGTTACTTTGCACTACTTTGCATTGAATTTGAGCTGCCACACTTTTGACCATTCTTCCAACCTTGCCAAGTCCCTTCTTATTCTTTCCACCCTGCCTTGTGTATCAACCCTGTTGCAGATCTTTGTGTCATCTGCAAAGAGGCATACTTTTCCTTCCAGTCCCTCTGCAGTGTCACTTATAAAGACATTAAAGAGGACCAGCCCCAGTACTGAACCCTGTGGTACCCCGGAGCTACCACCCTGGGACTCACTCCTAGGCTGGCTAACTTGTTTATTAATGTTTTGTGTGGGACTGTGTCAGATGTCTTGCTGAAGTCTAGTTAGGCCATGTTCACAGCCCCTCCCTGGTCTACTACTTTGGTCACCCAGTCAAAGAAATCTATTTGGTTCTTCTGACATGACCTTCCCACTGTGAATCCATGCTGCCTTGGGTCCTGTGCCTCGCTGGCCTCTAGGTACTCAACTATTCTTTCTTTCAGAAGTGTTTCCATCATTTTCCCTACCACTGAGGTCAAACTAACAGGTCTGTAGTTTCCTGCCTCTGCCTTGCTCCCACTTTTGTGAAGGGGGATCACATCCACCTTCCTCCAGTCCTCAGGTACCACACCATCCTCCCATGGTTTGTTACAAAGGGTTGTCAGTGGTGTCACTAGTTCTCCCCTTAGTTCTTTTAGAATTCTGAGGTGAATCCCGTCAGGCCCCATTGCCTTGTCCGTCTTGAGTTTTAGGAGTTCTTTCAGGACCCTTTCTTCTGTGAATGGACTGATATCGACCTCCCTATCCAGAGTGCTTCTGTTGTTTGGTTTAGGTACGTTCCCCTCCTCTTTTTTTGTGAATACTGAACAAAAGTATTCATTCAGTATCTCTGCCTTTTGACTGTCACCCTCTGCCCACCCCGTCCCCTTTATTAAGCCTCAATATCCCTCCCTTGGTCTTTCTTCACTCACTAATGTACCTATAAAAGGTTTTGTCCCCCTTTTTAACTGAGTTGGCTTTCGTTTCCTTGGTTTGGGCTTTTGCTATTCTGCCTTCCCCGCTTCCTTCTGCTTTAACTGGTACAGTTCTCTGTCCTGCTCCTTCTGTGATTCCTTATACTTTCAGAATGCTATCTTTTTCTCCCTAACCTACCCTACCACCTCTTTTGAGAACCATAGTGTTTTTTTCCTTTGTTTTGTTTTATTTGCTTCACACAAAAGCTTGTTGCCTCTGTGATGGCAGTTTTGATTTTTCCCCATTGTTCCTCCACCCCTCCTTCCTGCCCTTTTGCTAGTGCATTCCTTAGGCACTCTCCCATTCTGCCAAAGTCAGCCCTCCGAAAGTCCATTACCCTTGCTTTTGTATGGCTTGACTCTATGGCTATGTTTATTGTGAACCACACTGTATGGTGGTCGCTTGTTCCCAAATGGCTACCTACTTCTAAATCTGAGATCCTCTCACTGTCCCCATTTGAGAGTACCAGGTCTAAGACTGCTCCCTCCCGAGTGGTTTCCAACAGTAGCTGCCTGAGGCATGCCCCCTGTTGGGCATCGAGAATGACTCTGCTCTTTGATGTGGCTGCAGCAAATGTGCTCTAGTTAACATCTGGCATATTCAGGTCCCCCATCAACATCTCCCCTTTTTCTGCCATTCTAAGGATGCCTCCTATCATATCCTTGTCCATTTCCTCCCCCTGAGATGGGGGTCTGTATACAACCCCTGTGTGGATTGTGGTGCCATTTCCTGTCTCCAAGGTGACCTACAGTGCCTCCTCTCCTCTCCTTCCTGTCTACCCTTTAGTTTCATTGCTTTGATCTCTTCCCTTATGTAGACAGCTACTCCTCATCCTCTTATAAGCAAAGTAAAGTGGTGCTGACACTGGAGGCAATGTTCCCGAATACTGGCTGCTGTTACTGCTTTGAAATAATAGCTGTCAGTGGAACATAGTTTCGTTCCATAGAGATGATTCTTATATATACGAGAGGCAGCGAATGCACAGAGCCCCATCACCAGGCAATGCAGACAAGAATGAATAATCTCATCAGTGAGAGTGTTTTTTTTTGTTTTTTTTGGGTGCTCTTACTGAGATGCCTTGGGCACTTAACTCATTCATAACCATTAAGTCCCCACTGGACTCACTTCCTACTGCAGCTGTAGATCTCATGGCTCCCTCAGGTCCTCCTACAACCCCATGTGACAGGACATTGGTTAGGAGGATGGGAAGCACCTGTTGACTGGGTTTCAGCTGAGGGGGATTCCAGCAGTGCATAGAGGGGCCTGGTAGCATGGGAGGACAGAGGGTCATTCTTTGGCATGCCCAGTCAGGGTGAAGATTTCCTTTGTTCTCCCTCCATCCACCCATCCACAGGGCTGCATACACACTGATGTCCTCTGGTTGAGGCAGGCCGGACAGCAGCAGTCATTCATGTGATCCAAGGCACCACCCAGCAACCACTAATTGAACAGAATGGTGCTAAACAATCACCCAGGTGTCGCCTTTCCTACTGGCCTTCACACTTGATGTCCCAGGCTCAGGGTAAAAACCCAGGTAGTCTGTGTCCTTAAAGGGTGTGATTCTTAATTTAACTGTTTTACATTATGCATAAGTGGAGCATGAGGCATTATGATGTACTTTCAACGATAAATAAATTGGATGTGCACTTAAGAAGCAACATACATAATTGTGTGCTTTGATCTCAGGAAAGTGCAGCTGCCACTGAAAAACTATCTGAAAGAACACAAGTATTTGTGGTGCACCTAAAAACAGGCATGCTGGAGTGAAATAAATATGCAAAAAGAATTTATTGTAAAGTACAGGCACGGAGAGGGAGAGAGAGAGAAAGAGAGACAGAACGAGAGAGCGAGAGAGAGATATGACATGGAAACCCCAGCGCTTCAGATCCCTACTGGATTTGTCATCGGGGGCCTTTGGGATTGTGCCACTCGGCTGCAAAGCAAAGAAATGGTTCGATCACCAAACTGGACAATCCACCTAAATATAGTGCTAAAAACATAACGGTAGTTAAGAACAACCATATGGGCTAATCAGCTAACTATATAACTGTAGTAAACTAGTGGGGTGGGGGGCTCCAGTTCTGTGACCAGCAGTTGGAAAAGGAAAATTTACAGTTATTTAAATTCCATTTTCTGTTTCCTAGTGCTGGTCACAGGGCTGTTGGATCACTGAGATATATAACAGCAGTGATACTAGGATACTCAAGGGTGGGTAGTGAAATGTCCATGAAGATTAAACGTCACTGATGGCCTGTAATACTCTTCTGCCAAAGAATGTAGCCACCTAGACAGTTGCATCCAATTTGTAGAATTTCCTGAACATGTGCCGAGTAGACCATGTGGCCACCCTGCAAATGGCAGCCAGAGATGCGTTTCTAAGCTTTGCTCGAGACATGGCCATTGCTGTGGTTGAACGGGCCTTTACTGGACCTGGTAACTGCACCCTTGCCTGCTGATATGTGAGGGTAATGGCCGAATAAATCCATCTTACAATAGTGTCCATTGAGGTTTTTTTAACCTTGGTTTTGACCTGTAATTAGGACAAGAAGACTTGAAGTCTTCCGAATCTTTTCCATTCTCTGGAGGTAATGTTTCAATGGTCATCTAGGATCCAGAGTGTGCAGTTTCTTTTCCTTGTCATTCCTAGTCTTGGGACAAAAGGAAGGGAGAATTAATTCCTGATTACACTGAAAGCCAGAATTCACCTTTGGCAGGAATCCTGGTTCATTTCGCATCACTACAGGGTCCTGATGGAAAACAGTATAAGGCTGTTTGGAAGAGTGTGTGCCGATCTCCATGACTCATCTGGCCGAGGTAATAGCAGTAAGGAAGGCAACCTTAATCATGAGATGGAGGAAGGACGGTTTGAAAGGTGCTTTGGTGATAGCGTAAGAACCAGATTGAGGCTCCATGGTGGAACAGTTGATTTTTTTGGGGGTGGATCTTTCAGTGACACAGCTCTCTGATAAAATTAGTAGAAAAGAGGTTCCTTCCTCCTTAAGCCTTTATGTTGACTCCCCTGAGCCTTCTCTACCCCCTTCGATATATCTGCTTCTAGGTGTATGACCACTATGGGATCCCAGGCCTTTTCCCACTTTGCCCCTCACTTTTGGAACTCGCTGCCAGTGTCCATCCAACTTTCCCCCTCTTATGCCTGCTTCAAAAGGGAGCTACACCACTGTCCCTTAGTCTCTGACCCCTGTACTTGCTTCCTACCTCCTTGATCACCCTTCCTATGCTACCTGGCTAATGCTTGTCTTTGCTGCTTAATCTGCTGCACTTTTGTATGATGTTTCTGTTGGTTTTAAATTGTTTAGCCTCAATGCTTTGTTGCATTTCTTGCTTTTGCTGCTATTTTACTGATTTCTCCTTGTTACATTGTATTTATTCTTCAACTGCTTTTGTATCTGCAACTAGTTCACCCTTTACATTGGATATTTTTACTGTTTTTGTACTATGTTTCATTACTATTTGTGCTGATTTCACCTTGTTACATTGCATTTACCTGTAACTAGTTTACCCTTTACATTGTATGTTACTGTTTCTTTGTACCATGTTTTATGATTGTTTTTGTGACTTGTACTCTCCTGGGTCATGCCTGAAAAAAGGCATATTTATTGTTTAGTGCCCCTACACTGTCATCAAAGAACCAAATAAATAAAAATAAAGAAATGAACGTACATGAGGGTGTGACCACAGAGACTGCTTCCTTGCTTGTAGTAGCATGTATCAGTGAGGTGGCACCCGGCTGTATCTCTTGGACAGATAAGGGTAAGCCCTGATGAAGAATCTGGCTGGCATTTGAAAAACACTGGGTTTTCCTCATCTGTCCTTTCTCCTAGTGTCTTTACTTTGCAGTCAATCCTTTTTGCATATGTGTTTGACTTAGCACATCTGAGTTTTGCTTGCCACAATTGCTTGTATTCCTTTGGATATGCACTTGTGTGGCTTGGCATGTACAGCACAGGAGGGGATGGAAAGCAGTTTGGAAAGATCATATGATACATTTTGAGAACCTTGAACTGAACATGAGGGACCTCTGCACAAGCAAATGTTTAGTTGACAGGAACCCTTTACTGTCGTCAACTGCCAGCTGTTCCTTTTCTTTTTCGTGTAAACTGTAAAAACATTGTGTACAGCTGGAGGCCTGGGAAAGCCAGATGACATATACTTCATATAAGGCGATTATCAGTCTTCTTTAATGGCTAAAGGAAGTTGCTCCAAAAGTTATTTCTGTTACAAAGTGGATGCTTTCAGAAGGTTTGACATGAGTACTACAGAAAATATACGGCAGTCACGTATGCAGATACAACTAGGGGAAGGGTGTTTTCCTTTTACTCTTTGGTGATCAACTGTTTAATACCACCCACAGCTGGGAGGAGTTGCGCCCACAGCTTTTTCACATTTAGGATCTGTAACATTTGCAGACAGGTACTTTCCTGTTAGGGACCTGGGTAGGGTGGAACTTAGATCCAGAACTTTATGTCCATAAAAACTGAAAGCAGCTTCAAGAGGTGTTATTTTTTCCCCATTTATGCTGTCCCTAGTATCTCACTATTTTCTGGTCACCTAGGATCCTCCGGCAGCTGAGCTCACTCTGTTGGGCTCCACAGTCCATACAAACATATAAAATTTGCCAGCAGATAAAGGCCTAGAGGTCTATCAAGTCTGCTCGAATGTACAGCTAGCAGTCCTTAATCTGCAGCTATCCCTTCCTTCTACCCTTTCCCTCCATTGACCCTTGTCCCATCCCCTTTTGAAGTAGTCCACTGTTCTACTGGATACCACTTCTGCAGGTAATGCATTCCACCCAGCTGCCACCCCCTCTGTGAAAAAGTGTCTCCTCATCTCCCTCCTGAACCTTCCTCCCTCCAGTCTCATATCATGGCCCCTGGTGTCCCTCCCCTCCCTTACTTTGAACAGCCCCTCTGTACCTGTCTTGTTTATTCCTTTCATGTACTTAAAGGTTTCAATCATGTCTCCCCTGTCCCTCCTCTCCTCCAGTGAGTACATGTTCAACTCCCTCGCCTCCTCTCATATGATAAGTCCCCCAGCCCCTTGATCATCTTTGCCGCCCTGTGCTGCACTCCCTCCAGTAACTTAATGTCCCTCTTCAGTTACGGGCACCAGTATTGCATGCAGTACTCCAGGTGTGGTCTAACTAATGACCTATACAGTGGCAGAATCACCTCCTCCCTCCAGGATATACCCCTTGCAATGCAACCCAGTATTTTGTTGGCCTTTGCAGCTGCCTTCCTACATTGTGCCGAGTTGTTCATTGACCCTGTAATGAGCACCCCCAGATCCTGCTCCTCCTCTGTCTGGGCTAGCTGCAGTTCCCCCAGCTGGTAACTCCTCGTTGGGGTCTTCATCCCAAAATGCAGCACCTTGCACTTTTTGGCATTAAAGCCCAGTTTCCAGGTGTCTGACCAGGTTTCAAGCTTTGCCAGATCATCCTGCAACGCTGCCACCCCCCTAGGTCATCCACCACTGCTCCTACCTTGGCATCATCAGTAAACACACTGATCTTGCTCTTAATGACCAATGATATGTCTGCAGTGAATATCCCAAACAACACTGGTCCCAACACCAAGCCCTGTGGAACACCGCTCATCACTACCCTTGGGTGTGAGAGCTCTCCACCCACCACCACCCTCTATTGCCTTCCCTGAAGCCAGTTCCCTACCCATCTCACCAGCTTTGCACCCGCCCCTGTGCCTTCTAACTTACTTCCCAGCCTTCCATGCGGCACCGAGTTGAATGCCTTACTGAAGTCCAGATAAAGGACATCCACTGTATGGCCCCTGTCCAGTTGCCTAGTTACCCAGTCATAGAACTCCACCAGGTTGGTTTGGCAGGATCTGCCACATATGAAGCCATGCTATCTGCTGTCCTGTAGTCCTTTGGCCTCTAGGAGGGCCACCTGCTTCTCCTTCAGGATACTGTCCATCAGCTTACCCACGATGGATGTGAGGCTCACTGGTCTGTAGTTCCCCGGTTCATCCTTGGGGCCGCTTTTGTGGAGGGGCACCACATGAGCCATCCTCCAGTCCTGAGGTACACACCCCGAGTGTGGTGAGGCATTAAATAGGTCTGCCAAAGGTCCTGCAAGGACCTCTGCCAGCTCCTTCAGTACCCTGGGGTGGATGCCATCTGGGCCTGGCGCCTTGTCCACCCTCAGTGCCTTCAAACCCTCTCGAACTCTGCCCTCCATGATTTCCCCATCTGTCACCACTTCCCCCACTGCTTCTGCCTTTAGTACCCTGGGGTGGATGCCATCTGGGCCTGACACCTTGTCCACCCTCAATGCCTTCAAACCTTCCCGAACTCTGCCCTCCATGATTTCCCCATATGTCACCCCCCCCCCCGTTTCTCCATTCCTCCACCCTTGGGTGTCACCGCCCCCTTCTCCTTAGTAAATACCGAGCAGAAGTAATCATTTAGCGCTTCTGCCTTATCACACTCTTCCACCCAACCCCCTCCTTCCTAATCCTTACTATGTAGTCCTTACAGCTCCTTTTCTCCCTGATGTACCTAAAGAAGTCCTTCTCCCCCTTCTTAATGCCTTGTGCCAGCCTGAGCTCTGTAGATGCCTTGGCTCCCCTTACTGCCCTTGTCACCTCCTCGATTCTGTCAAGTACTCCTCCCTGTCCTCCCCCCTCCCTCCCTGTTTTCTTGTACTTCCTAAAGGCAGCTCTTTTTCTCCTTACTTTTTCCATGACCTTCTTGCTCAACCAGCTCAGTTTCTTAGCGCTAGTCTTCTTGCTCTGGGCCTTGCAGCAGGTTTTGGTTGCCTCCACTATCCCCAGCTTTATGAGCTCCCGCCTCTGTTTAGTGTCCATACTAGACTGAATTCTGGCCAGGTACCCTTTTACCAATTCCTCCATCCTCCCAAAGTCGGCCTTCCTGAAGTCCAGCACTCTTGTGCCAGATTCCACTCCTTCCTTGCCCATATCCAGTGTGAACCATATTGAGTGGTGGTCACTCCCTGACAGCTGTCCATCTTGAGGCATCCTGGACCCTCCGACATTGGAGATTCAGTTTGTGTCATTATTGGTGACATCCGTACAACCACCAGGAGAGTTATTCCCCTGTGTGACTTTGGTGACTTGGGGGGGGAAGGGTGCTGCGGAGTGTCAGAGGGTTGATGGCTTGGGGAGCATGGTGGATATCAACTGAGACAGCGGTCAGGTGGTATTATGTATTTATCCCAGGCACGTCTTCCTGCCTGCAACAAGAAGAAGGGACATGTAGCTGTTCACAGGTGCTGCCAGTAAGCCAACAGAAGGCAGGAAACCAATACCAGGCACACACTCTTAAGAGCTGTAGCAGAAAAAACACCAGCTTTATGGTAAAATGCAAAAACAGAGAAAGACACAGTAAGTGTCCCCAGGGCACAGGAGACTGGACACCCCAATGTTGTACAGCATACTACCACTTCTCCAGGGGGTTTGGGCGCCCTGTGCACCAGGGACACTCCCTGTGTCTATCTGTTTTATGTTTTACAATAAAAGTCAGGGTCTGCCTGCTACAGTTTCCTGGAGCATATGATGACTTCTGTCTAGATTTGCTGTTCACCTCCCTCACAGTCAGCTGCTCCAGCATCGCACATTCATTGAGGGGCCTAGGCAACTTCATGTAGTCAGACCACAGTTTTGCTTCCAGGCCAGTTGCTGCAAGAGGTGCTATTCCTGGGAGAGTTGAGCTTCGTTGTCCTCTTGGTCTTCGAGGTCATTGCCTCTGCAGTGTCCCTGAGACACACCACTGACCCAATGAAGGGAGATAGGCTTAAGAAGCAAGGCAAGGCAGTTTATTTATTTGACATCCATCCAAAGCTCTGGTGCCATGCAGAAAAGTAATTTGAATTTTACAACAGCAACACAAACATTAACATCTTAAAAATACAGTAAACTTTAAAGTGGTTTGGTATAAATGGCAAGTAGAATAAACATCACTCCAGGATGCAAATGCAAAGCTAAATAAGTGGGTTTTATGCAAACCAGGGTCTCTCGCATAGTAGCGCAGCAGACTACTGCCAGCGACCCAGACTATTTTTTATTTTTATTTTTTCAATAAAACTTTTTGTGTTATGGTTGTTGCAGGCGTGCTTCTCAACTCTGCCCATCTGACATCCGCCAGTATAGGAAAAATTACTTAGGGATGTTCGAACTCAAGTAGTCAGCATGCTCTAGTGGCTACAGCACAGGCTTGAGAACCAGGAGACCCAGATTCAGATCTCATCAAAAGACCTTTACTGTACTCACTTTGTGACCCTAGTGGAGGCTCTTAATGTCCCTAGGCTTCAGTCCCCTTCCAGCTAAAAAATGGGTAAATGCAAGAACCTGCTGATGAGATATTGCAACTGCACTGTACTATCGTAATAGCAAAGTAATTTAAGGTCAGAGGAGACTCCAGGTCCACGTTGTCCTCCCACTGCTGTACAAATGTGTTCTAATTTAAATGTATTCCCTACCCAGTCTAATACCTGGGATAACCAGTGATTCGGCTGGTAAACAGAAATTTCTTAAGGTTTGGTAGAATGTACTGTGTACATGTCCACTGTCTTCGCTTGTTGGCTGTTTCATAGGTTGACTACTCTTAGGAGAAGTGCTTCCTGATATTAGCCCGGAAATTCTTACCTCGGAGCTTCAGAATGTGTCCTGTGTCCTGCTGGAGAACAGACCATCAGTTATCTCTGTCTGTTCATGCTCGTCGCTATGATGAGTATGCAGAAGACTGCTTTCTTTGTATTATGGAGTGTGCAACGTTCCAGATGGAGTTTGTCCAGGACCCTGTAAAGAGAAAGAATTACTTTCCCTGGGCTATCCAAGGTAAATAAATGGTTAAAAGAAGTAACCACCTTATAATAACAACTACACCAAAGAAGAACCAAACCAAAGATTTCATTCAGTATTGTACATGAGATTTTAAAATGGCTTCTGAAAGGGAACATACTTTTTCCTTCACCTTTTGTAATACATTTGTAAATCTTGGTGAGCGTTTAGCTTCAGTCTGCCTGTTGCACATTTTTTTCCTTCACTTTGATATAATCTTATTTTTTTTGTTTTGTGTTTTTTTTTTTCCTCCCTTTTTTTAGCAGGCCTTTGCTGATGCTGCCTTTTATCTGTCTTGTATTCAGTTTCAAAATTGGTGATCAGTTATGGAACTCTGTGATGTCAGTTGATTGGAAGCTGACAGTGCTAGTTTCACTGCAGGGGCTCCACATGGCTGACGTCACCAGGTTCTGGAACTGATCAGGAATTATAAAAATGAATATCAGGTGGGACAAAGACAGCATCAATAAGGGACTCTTAAAAAGGGGGGGAAAGGATAATTTCAAAGCAAACCTGGGAAAAGTACAGTAGGGAGATTAAGAAGGCTATAGGCTACACAGACCTACAAATGTCCAATGATAGTTAACACACACAAAAAAAAGTAAAAAAGGTTGGCCCCGCCCACAACACCAGCAACCTGGTTTCAGGAAGGAGCTATTCAGTGTCTACTGCCAGCTGAGAGGAGGAGGGTTGAGCTTCCCAGTGAATATGCTCCTCCTCCTCCTCTGGGGAGAAAGGACAGCAGGCTCAGCTGCAGTACTGCCACCTGTCTGACTACAGGTGGCACTTTTGTCAGAATTGCTTGTGGGATGGGGACGCTGGCTGGGTGGCACAATGTGTGGGTACATATCTTACCCATGTTTTCCTCTCCAGCCCTTTATTAGTACAATACTGGGCTGAAATAAGGTCATTAAAGATATTCTCTCATTTACAGTTTCATTGTCATGGGATATACAGTTATTTTGTATTCTTCCTGGAGATATCTAGCACATACCTTTATTCTGTTATGGTCACTGAAAAAACAAGCATTTGTCAAAGCCGAATGTTTGCTTGCTGGCACTGGCATTGGTAGTGTAGAAGTTACAGAGCTGCATAATAGGAATGGCAGCGAAGTATTGAACTGAAGCCAACTCCACCACCACCCTGCAGAGAGTGGCAGGCATTGGGGTGTGCCTTTGGGTCGTCAGGCATAACGACCACGCCATTTCACCACACCCTACCCTGCAGACACTGACAAGTGTCACGGTGTGCCTTGGGGTCTTTGACTCTTGTGCTCACCCCATTCCATCAGGAAATACGGTGAGATGGGTGTGGTATAGGAGAATGGGGTGAAGTTTGGGCCCGAAGAGTCTGAGGCACACTTTGATGCCTCTCACTGGCTGCAGGGTGTGGGTGGGGGTGGAATGGTATGAGCATGACAGGCAAGAATCCCAAGTCACACCCCTGATGCCTGTCATACTCTACAGGGTGGGGCGTTATGGTCGGAAACTAATGCCTCAGGCATTCGTTGGTATTTTCACTCCAAGTTTTCAACATGGTTTTTTTGTGACCCCCACCTCATGAACAGTGGCAATATCAGTTTGTTAGCCGGAAACTGCTTTTGCACAGCGACTATGGCATTTGGCACCACAGGTGCAAAAACACATTCCGAACAGGATGTGAAAAATGACAGCGGTACTGTTCATGGGGAGGTGTAAAAATGGCAATGTTGAAAATCTGCTATAATCTTTAGAAAAATGGTGAAGTCACATGACGTGCGTGAGAACTGTACAACCACCCGATGATGTAACTAGTTTGGGGATTTTTACAGTAGATTGTTAACACAGGCATTTTGGGACCTCCGATCATAAACAGTGTCAGTGTGATTTTCTTTATCTGTCCGAACAATGATTTCCCACAGCGACCACGCATCTCTGCACTGAAAGTGTGAAAACACATTTCGGCCATGTTGTGGAAAATGACAGCTGTACTGTTCATAAGGAGGTGTGGAAATATGCCGCTGGTGAAAATCTGGAGTGAAAATATTACAAATTCATGAACCTACGAGGGTGCGTGGAAACTGCGCAATACTCACTCGTAACACAGTCATTTTATGGAATTTTGTCACCAAATTTTCAACATAGCCATTTTAAGACCTCTGCTCATGACCAGTGTCACTGTGATTTTCTTAATCTGTCCCAAACATTGTTTTTGCAAACCGACTGTACCATTGTGCGCTACATGTGCGGAAACACATTTTGGGCGAGATGTGAAAAATGGTAGCTGCACTGCTCATAAGGAAGTGCTGTAAAATGGCACTGTTGAAAATCTGGTGTGCAAATATTACAAATTCGCAAACTTGCCAGCGTGCGTAGGAACTGCACAACGTGCACTCCTAAAACAGTCATTTTGGGAATTTTTCACCAAATTTTCAACATAGCCATTTTAACACCTCTGCTCATGACCAGTGTCACTGTGATTTTCTTAACGTGTCCCATACATTGATTTACTTACCGACTGCCCATTGTGCGCTACATGGGCAGAAACACGTTGTGGGCGAGATGTGAAAAATGACAACTGTACTGCTCATAAGAAGGTGTGGTAAAATGGCAATGTTGAAAATCTGGAGTTAAAATATTGAAAATTTGTGAACTTATGAGCGTGCATAGGAGCTCTGCAATGCATGCTCGTAAAACAGTAATTTTTAGGAATTTTTTCACCAAATTTTCAACATAGCCATTTTAAGACCTCTGCTCATGAACAGTGTCACTGTGATTTTCTTAATGTGTCCCGTACATTGATTTTGCGCACCGACTGCGCCATTGTGCGCTACATGGGCGGAAACACATTTTGGGTGAGATGTGAAAAATGACAGCTGTACTGCTCATAAGAAGGTGTGGTAAAATAGCAATGTTGAAAATCTGGAGTGAAAATATTGAAAATTTGCGAACTTCACGGTGCGTGGGATCTCATAGCTCATGAGAACAGTCATTTTAGGAATTTTCCACCGAATTTTCAAAATAGGCTTTTGAGAGCCCACCTTATGAGTACTGGCAGTGTCGTTTCGTTAGTCATTCCAGAAAGGTGATTTCGCACAGTGGCTGCGAAATCACCCTTCGGGCCCGAGTAACGCCATGACAGTGCAAGAATTCATGAGGAGGGGTCCCAAAAACCCCATGTTGAAAATTTGGTGCAAAAATTCCAAAAAATGCCTGAGATATGCAACAAAGTTGAAAAAACCCTATCTATCCCATTATACAGCTTACCGGCATTTCCTCAGTTCGCGGTCGGCTTTGAAAGAGTGGGCTCCCAGCGTGGCACCCTGTACTCGGGAGACAGTGGAAACTGACGATGGGATTGAGGCACCCGTCGGCATCAGCATGGGGGTGGGGAGATACAATGGCCCGACGAGTTAGGCACCCCGTCAGCCATTACATCATTGCCACGCTGGGGTGGGCTCTGCAGCGTGGCACCTGGATCTTTGGGGCGTGGGCTGGCGGGGGGTGGGCACCCCGTCGGCCGTACAGTGTGGAGGGTGGAGGCGCATGAGCACGCAGTGTGCGTGCGTGCGTGTCTGTGTGTGGGGGGGGAGAGCTCTGCTCACTCAAGCGGAGCTCTCCCTTTCAACTGTATGCCACTGCATTTTCAGCTTGTCATAGACAGATGCAGCAGTGATTGGCGCTCTGCGACCGCACCTGCAAATACACTGACTGAATTGGAAGAGGCTGACACACCTCTGGAAAACTCGTATGATGGCGTTATGTTTCTTGCACATGCGTGCAAGCAAACATAAAAAGGCCATAACTTGTAATTTGTTTGGTGGTGTTCTAGACAATCTGAATGGTATAAAATACTGTTGTTAGGATGGAGAAAATTCCTCATTAGGGCTGAAAATGAACTTCTTTTGCATTAGATAGTTAGCTTGGATTTGGCATGTTAAAAAGCTAGTGTGCTGTTTGGCATTTATAGTACTTTTGGAAGTCATCTCTTATCACTTCTTGTATATAAAGTTTTTTTTTTCTTTTCTGTTCTGCTAATTAGCAGATTTTTTCTACCTAACAGTATTAGCTGTTATGTGTGGAACATTATAGAGTATACTGTATCACTGGCCTTAGCCAATCGGTATCCTCCGTTACTCAGTACGTGAAACTTACTTATACTGTAAAAAGTGTCTCACATGCTGTGGTATCCATTTCTGTACCAACATCATGATGTGCACCAGTTCTAAACAACTCAAAAAAGTGAACGACCAGATCATATCCGAGATATCTGTTCATTAAGCCTGCAGCTGGTTGATGAGGGGTGATAGTGGAATGGTAAGATTGCATGGTTTAAAGAAAATACTAAACAGGCTTTGAAACTTGATTCTGTCTGTAACCGGATTTCAGTAAATCTTTTCTTCATTAATCATGAGTGGCTGTGACCTGAAGTGAGCCGTAAACAGTAAGGCAGTTAAGCTTGACAGTTGGTCAGACTGGGAAGGTGGGTGGGACAACGAACTGAAGCTAGAAGGAAGACACTGCAGTAGTATAGAAAGTACTACTGTCAGTGCATATTTTGGAGTGGAAGAAGGGTGTCACTGGCAGGGGAATTCATGTGCAAAACAACTGTAAAGATTTCTCATTTGACAGTTTAACTCACTTGAGTGGAGGGCAAGGAAGAGGTTAAAATAAATTTTGAATAAAAAACTGGCATCAGGCAGAAAGTGTTGCGCAACTATTGGATGTGGCAGAGAAAGAGCTATTTATTTGATGGGATCTGTACTGTCTTCATATGTCTTCCAGCACCACTTGTGACTGTGTAAGAGTGGTTTTACGATTGCACATGAAATCACTCTTATGCAGCAACAAGTGACTCCAGGGGACATAGTGTAAAAGCTCTATACCTGGAGACTGACATCATTCTATTCCTCCCTATACATTATTATCATTGTGATCTCTGGGACATAACTAGTAACCAAGAAGAGCTAGTCTCCAAATGCTTGATTGAGAACTTGTGACACATGTGTCCTGTTGGGCAGCAGGGTTTGTGATGTAACAGTGAGTGATATTGCATGCTCATGATGTTGTGGGAGGAGCAGAACTGCTGTAGATAAGTGGACTGGAACATCCAGGCTGCAGCTAAAAGTAAGAGCAGGGTCATCCTAGATTCCCTGTAAAGGACATTTCTCAGGCAGCTGGTTACAGATCCCACTAGGGATGGGTAGTGCTGAATATGGTACTGTAGTTATGAACAGGGACAGTGTTGCAGACATCACAGTGGGTAGCCCCCTGGGTTCAAGCAATCATCGTACAATGTGGTCTGACATACAGATTGTGCAGGAGAAAAGTCACACTAGGAGGAGGAAGATCCTGGAGTTCAGATCTTAAAGAAATGCGAGAATGCCTTAGGAAATACCTTGAAGGAGGGATAGTGGGGGGGGGGGCACAATGGAATAGAATAAAGGAGGGAATAGCTAGGCAATGGCAAGCTGTTTAAAGGTAATAAGAAAGAGTAAGAGGAGAAAAAGGCCACTGCAGTTCTCGAAGGAGGTGGCTGCGGCTGTTAAGGAGAGAAAAACAGTTTTCAGAAAATACATGGAGACCCCAAATTGAGGCAGACAGGGAGCTGTATCTAGTGAAACAAAGGGAGACAGGAAGTGGGGTAAGGGCAGCAAAGGCTCATACTGAGGAAAGGATTTCCCAGGAGGTCAAGAATGGGGATAACAGCTTCTTCAGGTATGTAAGCAAAAAGAGGAAGACGAGGGGTGGTATAGTGAAGATCAAGAGACTGTGTGTGTGTGTGTGTGTGTGTGTGTGTGTGTGTGTGTGCGCGCGCGCGTAGAGGAAGACCTAGAGAAAGCTAACATTTTAAAGAACTACTTTTTGCTCAGTCTTCGTAGTGGGGGGTGGACCGTCATGCATTAACAGACACCAGGGGCGTGGACTCGAGTTCATTTATGGAAGAGAGAGAGCCTGCTGAAGGTTGGAACCCTTAAGGAAAACAAAGCAATTGATCTGGACGTGAGTCATCCAAGGGTACTTAAGGAACTGAGCACAGTGCTAACCACTCCTCTAGCATCAGCATTTAGCACCTCACTGGAGATGAGACTGGTCCCAGAGGAGCAGAGGTGGGCGGATGTACTCTGCACAGGAGCAGCAGCATGGAGAAAGCCAGTAATTACGGACCAGTCAGTCTCACGTCAGTAGTGGGAAGGTAAGTGGAGTCCTTGCTGAAGGAGAGACTGACGGAGCACCTGGACACACATGGGCTGCAGGACCACTGGCAGCGTGGCTTCACGAGGATGAGGTCGTGTCAAACAAATCTCATAAATTTCATTAATAAGGGAGGTGGATTAGGGGAGGGCAGTGGATGTGTCCTATATGGACTTAAGTAAGGCCATTGACACTGTTCCACACAGGAGGCTGATTAAGAAACTTAGTAACCTGGGGGTGGGGGAGAAGGTGGTGTGCTGGATATCAAACTGGATGAAAGATAAGAGGCAGAGGGTGGTGGTTAACGACAGTCGCTCGGAGGACGAGAGAGTGACCAGTGCAGTAGCACAGAGATTGGTACTGGCCCGGTCTTCTTCATTGTCTTCATAAGTGATATTATGTAGGGACTGGAGAGAAAGGTGTGTATCTTTGTGGATGACATGAAAATCTACAAGAAGGTGGGCACCCAGGAAGGAGTTAAGAGAAGGGAAAGAGATCTGGGGAAACTAAAGGAGTGCTCTAGGGAGTGTCAGCTGGGTTTCAGTGTCAAAAAAGTGCAAAGTCATGCACCTAGGGCTGGAGACCTGAGGGCTTTGTATACAGTATGTTGAGAGGAGTACTTAGAGTTACAAAGCAAGAAAAGCACCTTGGGGTGATCATATCTGATATCAAGATGGCAGATCAGTGTGATAGGGCAGCAGCAAGGCAAGCTGGATGCTGAGATGCATAGGAAGATGGATCTCTAGTAGGAGAAAGGAGGTCGTGTTACCCCTTTGTCGCTCACTTTTGAGACCTCACCTGGAATACTTTGTTCAGTTCTGGAGGCCCCACCTCTGCAGGGACATTGACAGGGTGGAACCGGTCCAGAAGAGGGCTACCAAAATTGTGCAGAAATTGTATGAGAAACTATATAAGGAGAGGCTACGGGAGCGCAACATGTACTCCTGAGAGTAGAGGAGAGTGAGAGGAGACATGATTGAGACCTGTGTGCACCTCACAGGGGTGAACAAGGTGCAGGAATGGATTCTCTTAAATAGTAGGAGGAGCAAACACAGAGGCATGCCATGAAACCTGAGGGGAAGGAGTTTGAGGGACGTGACGAAATAGTTCTTCACAGAAAGGGTGATGGACAGCTGGAACAGTCTGCCAGAGGAGGTGGTGGGGGCAAAGACAATGGGGAGCTTCAAGTATGTGTGGGATATGCACATACAGTAGGTATAATAAACAGAAGTAAGGGAGGAAGGAGGGACACCTGTGACCAAATAGAGTCTGAGGTGTAATTTTAGGCAGCGAAAATAGGGTAGACGAGATGGATCAATTGGCCCTTTTCTGCAAACACTTTCTATGTCTGTTTCAAGGTAAAGCACTACTTTTCACACATCACCCTATTAGGTAGAAAACCATCTAATGAGTGCATAGAAAAATAAAAACACATCAGAAATAAAAAGTAATAAGGGACCACTTTTAAAATTGCTACACTTTCTATCCTTTTATTTATTTATTTATTTATTTTGATGCTACTCGCTCTTTAACACTACCACGCTTTCACAAATCTGTACTTGTAGGGACTTGCAATTATTGTTTTATGGCTAATGTAGATCATATATTCAGAATTAAATGTTTTCCATTTTGCTGGATTATATATTAAAATGGGTGCATAATACTACTGCCATTTTTTTAATTACTTTTATATTTTTTATTTCATTCATATATAGATATGTTTGTATCTGTATAAAGCATTGCATATTGCTTGCTGTTGAAGTACTGCAATATTCAAGTCAATCAATCAATCAGATATTTTATTGTTGAGCTCAAAAAGCTGTACACAAATATCTAAATATATACACGTATCATAAATATATCACTACATCAGTAAAATCATCATTCGGGGCCACTACCCCTACAACATTCATAAAAGGGGAATTTCAGCAGAGTTATTCAGACTTGTTACTGAGGATTTCAGCATTCAGTACTTCAATCATTTTTATATTTCTTTCTATCTTTAACCTATAATAATGAGTCAAAAAAGACACTCGGAGAATTAACTTATATTCAAGCAGCATTATCCAGACTCCTTAAATGCAGTAATTTTTTTTTTGCCACATTCACGTTTCCTAATTTCTACATATTATCTAGATTAGAGTGTTGCATACCAGAACCTCGGAGATTTATTTGCATAGCCAGTATTTTTTTATTTTTCTTGTTTATTGCTGAGAAGAATTTAGCAATTCTGTTTACTGCCCACTAATCAGCTGTGTGTATAAAAATTGTAGTTAAGTCTTTATAACTAACTGCGTATCTAGGATCAAGAAAATAGCCTGACCAATAGTTCCTTTCATGTATATACCAGGAACACTACCAGAAGACGTGTTTTAAGTCTTCTGTCCCTCCCACTGCACAAGTGCATCTTTCATTTTCTAGTGACTACCTCTTGTGTCTGGTATTAAGCACGTTGCTGGGGGCCCTTTCAAATTTTTAAATACTAAATATAGTCGGCCCGGTGGCGCAGAGGGTTGAGGTGCTGGACTGAACACCTCTAACCATGCAGGCGACCCAGGTTCGGGACTGGACTCGGGTCATCGAGGGCTGGCTGGGGAAGGAGGCTCGGCGTCAATGGACTGTTCTCCTCTCCTGGGGTGGAGTGGGTGGGAAGCCTCATTCTAGTAGTGGCCCCCGGTGGAGACCGGGGGTACTACACGTAGCGGTGCAGGACGGACAACCACAAAGCTGGAAAACAAAGCCGGAGAACAGCTTCGGAGCCACCGGATGACTGCCCCATGTTTCCTGGCACCTCCGGGTGTGTCCTCCACTATAGCAGGGCCTCCGGACTGTAGAAAAATAGTGTGCCGGGATTCCCCTGCCACCCGGTGTCTTCCTCCTCGGAGGAGGGGGAACCGCCCGGCGATGGGATACGTCTGGGACAAATCAGGGGTCGGCTGTGATGTGTGAGTGGAGGAGCTCCAGAAGAGGACAGCCGGGGCAGGGGAAGCACTAGGTGGCCCGAAGGAGAGGTGGACGCCGGAGTGTGAGGGGAAGTAAACAGATTACTCAAAAAAAAAAAAAGATAAATATTCTACGGAGATCTGGGTCTGTTAGACTGTCAAGATATGGTTTATAGCCAAACCAGATATTCTACTTAGCGAACCATCTAGAGTAATGTGAGTTTCCAGTGGAAACCAGATCCTTTCGATTCCACAAGTTTAGGATTCATTTGTTTATGTATTTTTTATACTTAAGGCTAATTAACACACCTTTATCTATTAATGTTTTTATTTTTTGGATGGTGTGTGTTTTTAAAACTTCCAAAATATTTTGATACCAAAACTTTGTATTTGTGCAACCTAAGTTAAACCATTTTCTTTTTTCTTTAAGGCATTCATATGTAAGATGACCTTCTGGTAGCTTCATAATTCTTAACCAGAAAAATATCTTTCTGGATTACACAAAAGCCTTTATATTATTAATGCCTAGTTCCACTCTGATATATGCAGCTGGGAATGAGAAACCCAGTCCCAGAGTTTTCCTCAACAATTTAAAGGCAGGAATAGTCAATTCTTCCATTCTTTTAGTTTCCCATACTTCTGTTCCATAAAGAAGTTGTGCGAGATATTTTGTTTTAATTGCACATATCAATGGTTTGATAGTTTGTCCCCCATATCTATAAGTAAATCGATCCAGGCCTTTAGCTGTTTTGTTTAGCGTTTTCTGATATTATCACTGTGTATTTTCCTGTTCAAGTATAAAAAATAACACTTTAACATTTCTGACCCACGGCCGGCCCAGTGGCACTGAGGGTTGAGGTGCATGCGCCAGCGACCCGGGTTCTGGAACGAACCCGGGCTGCCGGGGGTTGGCAGGGGGGAGAGAGAGGATTGAGCAGCCGAAGAACGGCTCTCCTGTCTCGGGGGGGGGGTGGCTCCAGGGGTTTGTCCGGCACTGCAGTAACCTCTGGTGGAGACTGGAGGTACTGCACCACTTAGGGCATACGTAGGGGGACGTAGAGTCATGACGGACGTCCCCTGGCGTCACTGCACACTCATGGCTCTGTCTGGGAGGTGGGGGCGAGGGCATCTAAGCAGGAAAATCCCCACCTCCGGGGATAGGTGATGGCACCACCTACCTCTCGCCACACTCCACTGGCCGGACTCCCTCTTCTCCTGGGCCGAACCCTACCTGGCCCGAATTCTAGATAGAGTGCCCTGGGAGGCTAGGGCGGCCCCACCTTGGGGGGCTCAGAGCTGGGGGGTAGCTGGGCTGATGCCAGGAGTCAAGGAGGAGTTTTAGGCTCGGAGGTAGAGCTGGAGGAACAGGTGGCTGCCTGAGAGAGTTCCCTGTGGAGTCTGACCCAGAAAAAGAAATTGAAAAAAAAAAAAATTCTGACCCACACTTCTCCATTTCACCAATCCCTCTTTCTCTAGACCCTTTTGGCTATTTTTTTAAATATTTGATGTTTATTAATTTTATAACGTAAATACTGAACATCTCGCATGAAGACACTACAATAACAAAGTGCTACAGACGATACGGGGTAGCATCACCTGTAGAAGAGTGCTAACAGTTTTATAATTTCATCTTTCATCTCACTCCTCTGGTGCTGAGCATGCTCCGTGCAATAACCCCCCCTCCCCAGTTTCCTGCCTTAATTCCTTTGTTCCCCTTCAGATACCTCACATTATCCCTTTCTGCTTCTCCACAAAATCCTCCATTTTGCCTCAACACTCCCAGTGGAGTGCACATCACACAGAAATCAGGTATTGGAATACAGAGCCTCTCAGCACTGTTGAAGCTATGTGTGTGTGTGTGTTGACCCATCGGTGCTGCACGCCGACTGCCCCACCCTTGTTGTCATTTCCTTTATGTGCTCTTCCTGTCATGTGACAGATCATGTGATGCTGGGATGTTTTTTCTAACAACCCATTTTCCCACCTGCTCCCTATACTGTCTGACCACTAGGAGTCACTGTCTGCACTTGCATTTACTGTCTCTCCCCCCCCCAATCTTTTCTCCTTTACAACCTTGAATCGTCTGACCTAAAACTCACCCCTGCCTTCCCCCGGCTACCTACTGTACTCTCCTGTCTGGCACCAACCAGGTTTTGAACACTGCACCTTCTGCACTAAAGACTGTGACACTAACCACTACTTCATCTGGCAGCCTTAATTACTTAACACTTTAAGCAGACCTTTAACCTTCCTACTCAACACCCCTATATTCTGTCCACTCTCACTCAGGAGTTCTTAACTCCACTCTCATATTCTTCCATCCATCTGTTTCACTGCATCTACCATGTTAATCCTTCTCCTTCTCCTCTTACATCTTGACCCCCACACATGTATCACCCCACCACCCCTCCCCTCGATTTCCCCCCTTCCGGTCATTGTAACCTCTCAATATACACTAAACCTTTTAACCCCCCCCCCACAGCCCTTTGTCCAGCTCTATCCTCTCTTTAATCCTGTCCCTCCACTGCCCCTGGTGTATTTCCATCTGCGCAACCACCATTACAACTAAATGTTGCAGATCTAAAAGACACAAGTTGATAACTCTTGTCTCTATTTTTACCAGAACCTTCATTCTCCTCCTACTCCTCTCAGGTACCATCCATCTTAACCCTAGCCCAGGAAATCCCATCACCCCACCCCTCATCCCCTCTTTAAGAAGGAAACGTCAGCATAGTCCACCTAAACATTCAGAGTCTGCAGGCCAAACTTGACCCCTTCCAAGCCTGGGCTGCTCTCTATGACTTTGATGTTATCGCCCTCTCCGAAACCTGGCTCTCCCACAAAATCTCTGATGGGACAGACAGAGTAAAAAAGGGGGCGGCTGCATGTTATTTATGTCTAACAAATTCTCTTTCACCGAACACAACCCCAGCTCAGAGTTTTCCCTACTTGAAACCCTCTCAATCCACCTCCTCTTCTGCCCCAATAAAACCATCACCCTCATCACCACCTGTCTCCCCTGAGGAACCCCACAGTCTGACCTTGAGTGTTTATAGCCCTTAAACACTCCCTCCCACTGAATAGAGAGTGGATCCTTCTCAGTGATTTTAACACAAACTGGAACTCCGGACATGCTGACACTGCCAAATCCTGTATTGCGAATCTAGGTCTCCACCAGCTCATCTCCTGACCTACTAGATCCAACTATAAAACTGGAGCTCACACACTTAAAGACTGGATCATCGCCTCGCATCCCTCCCACATCTCCAACTCCGGTGTTTTGGCTGACTGTATCAGCGATCACTGTCATTTTCTGCCTATGGTCAGCCCGTCTACCCAAATCCCCCCCCCCCCAAATTAATTTTCTCCAGGAGACTAACCGATCAGAAAATTGAGCGGATAACCCACAATCTCAGTCTAGTGGACTGGTCCTTCACAGAGGGGCCAGGCAACTGTGACTCTATCCTAGATAACTTCTCCAGGATCCTTGGCAGCATCTACGACAGGCACGCTCCCTTAAAAAAAAATCAGGACCAGGGGTCAAATTAATGCATGGATCTCACTTAATATCATCAAACTTACGAGATCCAGGAACAAAACCTGGGCCCACTACCAAAAGCACGGGGACCCTGCCCAGCTCTCCCTCTATAGGTCGCTCCGAAACAAGTGCAAATCAGCCATAAGAAAAGCACAAATAAACTTCCTGCATGACAAACAACTGAGTGACTCCTCTAACCCCCGTCAGCTTTGGGGGACCCTTAACTCATTACTAGGCAACACCTAAATTTCAGATTCCATCACATTGCACCATGGCACCAACCAGACTAATGACCCGACCGAAGTGGCTAACATTTTCAACAACTTTTTCGGCAACCTCGAAAAATACAAACCTACCCGCTTCTCTCCTATGCCCACCTCCCCCCCCCCCATCACGCCCCCAAACCCAAAGGCAGGACTTTCCCCAGCTTCTACTTCAAAGCCCTGAAACCTGCTGACACCAAAAAGCTCATCCGTGGGAATAACCCCAAACCCAGTAAAGGTGGCGTCGGTATGGATTATAAAATTCTTAAACGCTCCATCAGTGCCTTGGTAGTCCCCATCACCAAACTACTGAACCGCTCCCTCTGTTCTGGCTTCTTCCCCACCATCTGGAAAACCACCACCATCAGACCCTTATTCAAGTCCGGGCCTAGAAATGAGGTGGGCAACTACCTATTTTCCTCCTTGCCCCTCTTTCAGAAATTATAGAGAAGGTTGTGCACACTCAACTTGCCGACTACCTGGAATCCAACAACCTAATCTTTAGTGCCCAGCATGGGTTCAGATCTGGGCACAGTGCCAAAACAGCCCTGGTCCAGTTCACCAGCAGAATCCTTAAAGCTAATGACAAAGGCCAGTACACTGGCTTCGTTTTTGTCAACCTTTCCAAGGCCTTCAATCTTGTGGACCACGTCCCCCTCCTTAACACCCCAAAAGGCCTACATCTTTCTGAAGATGCCATAAAATGGGTCAGTAGCTACCTCTCCGGGAGATCCCACAAGGCTGCAGTCGAAGGCCACTTCTTCTTGGAATGTTCAGTTAAATATGGTGTCCCCCAGGGATCGATCCTGGGATCCCTTCTTTTCTCACTCTTCATAAATAACTGTCCCTCGATATGCCATTCCATTCAAATTGTCCTTTACACCGATGATGCAGCCCTTTTCTGCAGCGACACAACCCCTGCCACGATCTTCCACAATCTGCAGTCTGATTTCATGAAGCTTCACTCCTGGTTGTCTGGTAATGGCCTGTCCTCAACTCCAAAAAGACTAAGCTCCTGATCTTCTCAGGACCCAGGAAAGCCTCAGTCCCTGGTTTTAAACTCCTTGACAATTCCGGCAACCTCATTGAACAGGTGTCAGAATTCAGATACCTAGGTCTCCACTTTGACCCCCACCTCTCGTACAATCTCCACATCGGTAACCTCATAAAGAAGGTGCATGCCAGACCTGGTCTGCTCTGCAGGATTAGAAAGTTCCTCATCCCTGCATCCAGACTTTGTCTCACTAGCTTGCTACTCCTGCCCCTTATCGACTATGGATCTACTGTCTTTGAGGAGGTTGTGGAGTCAAAAACAGTAGTGGAATTCAAGAATGCATGGGACAGACAGAAGGCAATTCTAGGGGGTGGAGGTTGGAAGAAGTAGGCTGTTGGTTAGCTAGGATCTGCAGCTTATCCATTAGGTAGGGAAATGGGCAGACTGGGTGGGCCAAGCGGTTCTTATCTGCCATCAAATTCTATGTTTCTCTCCCCCTACCTCATCCCTCCTTTTCTCCAAACTTAAAGTCACATACAACAGCATAGCATGTTTTGTCACCGGTCTCCCCTGGAAAACACACCACTGCTCACTTTATTCCTCCCTCGAGTGGCCCAGTCTAGAAGGGAGATTCCATCTTTCTTTTTTTTTTTTTTGTCAACTCTGTTTCTCACCCTACCTCACTGGACTCTTTCCAGCTGGGTCTCTCGGCTAGCCGGCCGTTCCCGTCTTCCTGAAGTCCTGGTGTCTCTCTGGGACCATGTGTCTTTCTCTCACCACTACCCCCGAAACCTCCCCAGATCTAAGCCCCTTGGGAGCAAGGGCCGCCAGTCCTACCCAGTGCTCTATCTCATAGTGTCTGGTGGGGGAGAACAAGAGGAGAACCCGAAAGACGTCAAGGACCCGGAGTCGACGTAGTGCCATTCCCCTAGACCCGCCTTCACCTACCAGTGAGAAAGGGGTACTTTAACTGTACTCCCCCCCCATTGACCCAGCAGTGCAGTGCACTCCAGCTCAGTACATGAGCACTCCTGCTGATGCCCACAGGAGAGCCGCTGCGGCCGTCCCACCAGTTACCCCCAGTCGCCACTAGAGGACCCCAGGCAGCAAGGCCTCATCCCCTCTCCCTCCCAGGAAAGGAGAGCTGTCCTCTGGCACTTGATCCTTTCCTCCCCTGCCAACCCCTGATGACCTGAGTCCGCTCCTGAACCCAGGTCACCGGCGTGGCGCGAGGTGTGGCATCCAGCACCTCAACCCTCAGTGCCACCAGGCCAGGGAGGTTCCATCCTACATAAGATATACCTCAGTATCCCACTCGCAGCACCTGGGCGTTTGACTAGAGGTGCCTCAAGCCTGGTTTTTGACACCCCTTTCTGCAGGACTAAGCATGCCTAGAACTCCATTACCTTCAAGGGAACAAAGCTTTACAACAGTCTGCCCCCTGAATCCAGGCCTGCGGGTCCATATACTCTTTCAGCTCCTACCTAAAGGAGCACATTCTCCTATCGTCCACCTGCAGCTGCCCTGATAGGCCTCCCCTGTGGCCGTCTCGGTAAATCCCAGCGGCTCTCTCTCCCCACATCACCCGTACTTTTCTTCTCCCCACTGAGTGCACTAAAATGTCTTGCCCTATACAATACCCGAAAGCATTTCTGTTTATTGGTCTGATTTCTTGTCGACTCTTGTGCAATTTTACCCATGTAATATGCTAGTTTTATTTACCACTTGCTAGTTCCTTGTACTTCTATACATCTGTATATACAATGTATTTACATTGTTGCATGTCATAGGTAGTTCATTGTATGTCCTATACATTCCATTGGCCTGTGTGTTTGTTCACCTGTTGTATTTCCTACACTGGATGTTTCTGAAAATGGGCATTTTTGCTCACATACCTTCCAGTATACAAATAAAATTGATTGATTGAGTTTTTGGCTTCACTCGACTGAGAGCAAATAAAAACGAATAAATCCACTATATCGGGTAAGGTGGCTACAGATAAGACGGGGGCTCAAACAAAATGCAAGTCGATGCACCATTAATGTCATAGTAGCTATACAAATATTACCCTTTAGCCCACATCCACATACAAAATTATTTTTTTTTTCATTTTATAAAGGTTTTTATGCTTCTTTGGTCAGACTGGGCAGATGATCAGCCTCGTCCTCTGGCACTGTCAGCTGTCCCGTACCTCCCTTCGTGGTCCAGGGCTAGGTTCTCTCATGCATGTCCCCCACGTGGTGGGGCCAGAGGGGGAGGGCTGTTCTCCCTATGCCCTGGTGCCTAATATCCAGAATTGCCCTTAGGACCTGAAGTGGAAAGGCGGGCTTCAGCACCTTGGGTGAGGCCTCACCGAGCCCAGGTCCACTATTTTTCTTTCAGCTTTCTCCATCTTGTGTTCCCAGAGCTTTAGTGATGTGGATGGCACGTGTACGTGGATGCACGAATGCTCTTAGGAACCATCGCTTCTTCCACCCTCCCAACAGTCTGTTAGCCTTCCAGACAAATTGCTCTGCCATCTGACCTCCACCTTGTGGTAGGCAAGAGCTGAGAAGGTGCTCCACCCCAGTCTGGGAGAGGAGAGCTACCAAGCAGCTGCTCAATCCTCTCCCAGAGGACAACCTGCTAAATGTCTTCTTGGAATCCAAACTTAAAAGAAGGGAGTGACTGAGACAAGCTTTATCAATGGAGAGCCCCTAGTGCTGGAGTGAGTTTACCACTCATCATGAGTGTATCTACAGCATTCCCCCGTCCATAATCAATCCATATCTCTAAGAGGTATGGTAAGTCTGCCACTGCTGACCCACCAGCAAACAGGTCAGCCCAGCTTTTGCCAAGCCAGAACTCCAGTTGGAAAAGGTTTAGATCTGATAACCGAGGTACCATTGCCTCCTGCCTGCCCCATTAGAACGTCATTGATGAGGACTGGCCCTTCAAAGTAGATGGCCATTTCCACAGTATCCATGGCTGTCAACAACATTTCTGGTGCTGTTTTGACAGAGTTCTTTGATTTGATAAGGAAACTATTGGTGCTACTGCCCCTGGAGGTGGAAGACTAGGTTTGCTGGCAAAGAGGACGTGGAAGACTAGGTTTCCTGGCAGGCACCTAGCTTCACCTGAGCTCTTTTCTTCTCGGTTCCTTGTAAGGATGGAGCAAGGAACCTTATCAGCACAAGTAAAAAGATTAAGGCTTCTTTTGGCTAGCCAGATTTACTGTGTGTTATTTTCTTTTGTACTCACAGGAGTTGTTACTGTTTGTTGCTAACATTTTACTGCTTTATTTTTCTCTGATTCAGATTGTTGTTGCAGGGTATACTTTCTGCTGCATTATTACAGGGTGTGCCTACAGGTTTGTGCTTACAGATTACTGCTGTTATCTTCTCTGATTCAGATTGTTTTTTGCAAGCTATATCTTCTGTTACTGCTTTATTTTTCTCTGTAGCAAAGGAGTTTTTACAGGGTATATCTTCTGTGAAATTATTATAGGTGGTGCTTACATTTTTGTGACTTTTTATCATTAGGCTAAGCAGAATTACTGTTTGCTGCTATTTTATTTTATTTTTTTGCTGAAAGGTTTTTGGTTTAGTCTCAGAGGTGTTACAGTCTCCTTCTCACATTGAAGGAGCTAATTGCTTTCCTCCCACAGCTTTTCCAGGGGATTAGGTGTGTAACTGAGGGGTGGAGCTGACAAATTGTTAGTAACTTCCAACAGTAGGAAGGGTTAAAAGGTCAGGTTAGTTGATATCTTGGAGGTGGAAGACTAGGTTTGCTGGCAAAGGTGCCTCGCATCACCTGAGCTCTTTTCTTCTAGGTTTCTTGTAAGGACAGAGCAAGGAATCTTATCAGAGCAAGGAAAAATATTAAGGTTTCTTTTGGCTAGGCATATTTACTGTGTGTTGTTATTTTCTTTTGTACTCACAGGGGTTGTTACTGTTTGTTGCAAAATTTTATTGCTTTTTTTCCTCTGGTTCAAATTGTTGTTGCAGGGTATACGTTTTGCTACGTTATTACAGGGTGTGCCTACAGGTTTGTGCTTACAGATTACTGCTGTTATCTTCTCTGATTCAGATTATTTTTTTGCAAGGTATTTCTTCTGTTACTGCTTTATATTTCTCTGTAGCAAAGGGTTTTTTACAGGGTATATCTTCTGTGAAATTAATACAGGTGGTGCTTTACAGGTTTTACAGTTTTATCTATCATTAGGCTAAGCTTTCAGGGCTACTGCTTTTGTTGTTGGTTGATTGTTTCTGTTCTTACCTCTTTGTTTCTTTCGTCTATGCTTCTTTTTTGGCAGGGGAAGGACCCAGCCACCCACCTCCTTCCCCAACCACCCCACGCTACACTCCCTTTATAGGGTAGCACAGTCGTGACATTTCCTGTAGCAAACAGGAAGGGGAGGATCAGAGGGGTATCCACACAGTGACCTCATTTACAGGGGCACAAGTAATTTAACTTGATATAACAAGTTGTACAAAAACAAACAAACAAAACACAAAATCAAACTTTTGCTTTCATTTTCCTCCGTCTAATTGGTCTGACCAGGTTATAAACCCAGCAACTCATATGGAATGGATATTATTAACTGCAGGTACTGCGGGACACTTTTCAAAAGGGCAGTTAAATTTAGGACACTGTCCTACATGCTGGACCTTTGGAGATCTAAGGGCTGAGCTCCAGGCAGAGATTGTGTGCCTCAAATTGCATATTCAGTAGGAAATACAGTATAAGAACCACCCGCCATTTCCCCAATATCCAACAGAAGCATCTTGACTGCAGAGGGTAGTTGGTCTGGGAGGTTGGCAGGTGGTTAGGAGTGGCAAATTGGGCGTCCCATCACGCAGTGCTCTACAACGTATCATCTCCACAAACCATATAAAAACTACAAACAGGTATCTGCCTCTATCTCTGAAATCAAATAAAGGAGCAGAGGACACTGCAGAGCAGGAAACTGCAGCACAGGAGCTAGCACAACAAAACTCACTCAAAACAGGGATCAAAACAAAAAAAGCAAAAAGGAAGTCCAAAACACTTCTGGTCATAGGAGAATCCATGATTCGGGGAGTTGATACATACCTCCGGCCGGGGGTAATGGTCTAATGTCTCCCAGGTACATCAGCATGGGGTGACACTGACCATATTGCTAAAATTGTGCAGGAAGCAGGAGAAAACATCGATGTCCTGATACACATAGGGACTTACGATCTTGCCTGCTGTTCAGTTGTGGAGACCAAGGAACACCTGACCAGGCTGGGTGACAAACTGTCATCCATTCCATCCAGCATCTCCTTCTGTGAGATCCTGCCAGTCTGGGAAAGGGGGGCAGATGGACGGAAGGTCAGAGAAGGGGAGATAGGAGAGCTAAACATGTGGCTCAAGGGCTCGTGCCAGGAAAAAGGACACAAATTTGTAGGTAACTAGCAACAGTTTTGGGAGCAAAAGTTATTTAAATTCGATGGACTGCATCTGACTAAGGAGGGAGTCAGTGCAATGGGGCAGAAGTTTGACGTCTTTGCAGAATATTTAAACTAGCAAATGGGGAGAGGGGTGTAGCACCCGATACGTCAAATGGGAAGAACACCCCTTCCCCCTCAGTTAGTTATCAAACAGGAGTTCAGCATGTTTGTAGTTCATTTGCATCACCAGGTAAGGAAAAAGGTCCGACTTCCCATACAACACACAGGGGAAATGCCGGACCTCGCTCAACAACTAACACACCAAAATCTGGCCAATGGAAAATCATGTACACGAATGCTCACAGTCTGGGAAACAAGATCCCAGACCTGCAGGCAACAATGACAGAGGTTAAACTGGACATAGTAGCCATTAGTGAGACATGGTTCACCAGTAACCACACTTGGGAGACTTCAGTACCCAGCTATGGACAGTTCAGAAGAGATCGAGGTGCAAAATGGGGGGTGGAGTGGCCCTTTATGTCAATGAAAATTTCAAAGCTACAGAAATTCAGAATACACATAAGGAGCCAGAAGAATTATGGGTCACCTTGGAAACAGGAAATGGGACAGCCATATGAACTGGGGTTGTCTACAGGCCTCCAGACTGGGGGAGGACATAGACACATTACTGTTAGAAGATATACAAAACATGACAGCTAAAGGGAGGTTCTGATAATGGAGACTTCAACATGCCAGATACAGATTGGCCAATACCAGCAGGAACATCTGCCAGAGCTAGACACATAGTGGATTCCCTGCAGGGGAAGGGCCTCAAACAACTGGTACAACAACCCACAAGAGACAAGGCTATCCTAGATCTAGTGCTGACTAACGGGGAAAGGATCACAGATCTCAAGGTAGAAGGTCACCTGGGGCCAGTGACCATCACATGGTATGGTTCAATTTGGCAACTAGAACTAAATCATCCCATTCCAAGGCAAAAATATGGGACTTCAGAGGAGCTGATGTTGATAAAATGGGCAACATAGTTAAGCTATCCCTGGCAAGAAAAAATACAGGTGTGGGGGTACAGGCAAAGTGGGTAAGCATTAAGGATGCACTACTTGAAGCAACATCCAACTGTGTTAGAGAGAAAAGAAAGAGCAAAAGAAGAAGGAAACCACTTTGGTTCTCAAAAACAGTAGCAGAAAAGGTCAGAGCCATAAGGCTGGCCTTCAGGAAATATAAGGGAATGCAGCAGATCGAAGATAGGGAGGCATACCAAACTTCCCTAAGGAAGCACAGAAGGCAGTAAGGCAGGCAAAGGTGTAAACCAAGGAAACACTAGCACGAACAGTAAAAGAAGGCGACAAAACTTTCTATAGATACATTAGTGAAAGGAGAAAGTCCAGAGGGGGTATTGCTAAGATCAAAGGGGATGAGGGGGAGTGAGAGGAGGACCAAGGAAAAGCATCTGTCCTAAATAGATACTTCTGCTCAGTGTTTACTGAGGAGAAGGTAGGGCACGGCCCACAGCTCAGCACCATGGACACAGGGGAGGCAGGGGTACACACTAGTACCTTCACAAAAGAAAGGGTCCTACAAGAGTGCACTAAGCTCAGGGTGACAAGGCAATGGGACCTGATGGCATACATCCCAGGGTACTAAAGGAGCTAAGGGTGGAACTAGCAGAGGCATTATCAGAACTGTTTAGTGAGTCTTTGAGCACAGGAGCGATCCCAGAAGACTGGAGAAGGGCTCATGTGATCCCGCTCCACAAGAGTGGTAGCAGGGAGGAGGCAGGGAACTACAGACCTGTCAATCTTACCTCAGTAGTGGGCAAGATTATGGAGGCACTCCTTAAGGAAAGGATATTGCAACACTTGGAATCCATAGGGGCACAGGATCCAAGACAGCATGGGTTTACAACAGGAAGGTCCTGTCAAACTAATCTCATAGATTTCTTTGCCTGGGTAACCAGAGTGGTGGACCAAGGGGGAGCAATTAATGTCACCTACTTTGACTTCAGCAAAGCTTTCAATACTGTTCCACATAATAGACTGATTAATAAACTGAGTAGGCTCGGGCTGGGTCAGAAGTTGGTCAGCTGGGTGGCAAACTGGTTGGTGGACAGAAAGCAGAGTGTGGTGGTAAAAGATATACAGTCAGAAGAGATGCAAGTCACAAGTGGGGTACCTCAGGGATCAGTCCTGGGGCCAATCCTCTTCAATATCTTCATCAGTGACATTGCAGATGGACTGGAGGGTAAGGTTTGTCTGTTTGTAGATGATACCAAGATCTGCAACAGAGCAGATAATTCAGATGGGGTGGGCAGAATGCGAAGAGATCTGGATAAACTGGCAAAATGGTCAGAAGAGTGGCAAATGGGGTTTAATGCAAAGAGGTGCAAGATCATGCACATAGGGAAGAGAAACCCTGAAGCCACCTGTAGGTTGGAAGGGGAGTTGCTGGCAATCACAAGAGAAGAAAGAGACTTGGGCATCATCATCACAGATGACCTGAAATCATCCAAGCAGACCACTAAAGCAGTAGGTAAGGCTAGAGGGATATTGGGGTGTATTAGTAGGGGTATCACAAATTGTAAGAGGGAGGTAATAATCCCTCTTTACAAGACACTTTCAGGCCCCATCTGGAGTACTGCGTGCAGTACTGGAGGCTGCATCTGTACAAGGACATTAACAAAATGGAGGCAGTCCAGAGAACAGCAACCAAAATGGTGCAGGGACTGCTTCAGAAAACATATGAGGACAGATTAACGGAGCTCAATATGTATACCCTAGAGCAAAGGAGGGAGAGAGGTGATATGATCGAAACATTCAGACATCTTAAGGGCATTAACAAAGTGAAAGAGTCTAACATGTTTCAATATAAGAAAAATAGCAGGACAAGAAGACACAGCATGAGAGTAGAAGGAGGCCGATTAAGGGGGAATGTGAGGAAGTTTTTTTTTCACAGAAAGGGTGATGAATGCATGGAATGGCCTACCTCAGGAAGTGGTGGATATGAATACAGTGCAGGGCTTCAGACAGGCATGGGATAGGCATAAAGGAGCATTAAAGAGGAGTATGAATAGATAGGCTATTGACAGAGTACGGGCCTATGGCACATTCATAAGGTAGAAAAAATGGGCAGACTGGATGGGTCTTGCGGTCCTTATCTGCCGTCAACTTCTATGTTTCTATGTCTACAGACTAGGTCATTCCTCAGCCACTGCCACAGGCATCATCTACTGGGCTTGTAATGTCTTCACAAGCTTCACCTTGCAGTTCTGTGACTCCTTAGCATCTTCCTGTTGAAGAGTATGACACTGACCCCCTGAAGGAGGAAAATGATTAGGGGGAGTAAGACCTTGAACTCTTCTACCCTTTGCAGCCGATATCCTTTACACGTTTTGCGGCATCCTCGGATGGTAAGGACACTGTACCGCAGAGTCCTTGTTCTTCTTTATTTTTTTATTTATTGCAGATTTGGATTACATGTCCTTTGCGCTCGAGAGCTCATTTACAAAGGTTCCATGTCAGAAATCAAGGTGCAGAGACACTTTAGAGTTATACAAGTACAGCACTTCCTCAGTGAATCAAACAAAGTTTACAGACAATTGTGGGTAGTACATAAAACAAAGAGGTGCATATACAATAGGATATAAGGGGGAATTACAGACCAGTCAGCCTGACCTTGGTAGTGAGGAAGATCATGGAAGCACCATTGAAGGAGAGAGATTGGTGGAACATCTGGTTGCTAATGGACTACAGGACCTAAGGCAGCATGATTTCACTGGGTGGAGGCCATGCCAGACCAGCCTCATTGAATTTTTCGACTGGGTGACAAGGGAGGTGATTCAGGGGAGGGCAGTGGATGTGTCCTATCTGGACTTCAGCAAGGCCTTTGACACTGTGATGCATAGAAGGCTGTTAAACAAACTGGGGAATATGAGTGTGGGCAGGACAGTAGTGTGGTGGGTGGGTAATGGGCTGGGTGGCAGGACACAGAGGGGGGTGGTGGTAAATGGCTGTCATGCCACAGAGGGAAGAGTGACCAGTGGGGTGCCGCAGGAATCGGTGCTGGGACTGGTCCTATTCAACATCTTCATCGGTGACATTGTGCAGGACCTAGAAGGCAGAATGTCCCTGTTCGCTGATGCCACGAAGCTCTGTAACAGAGTGGACACACCAGAGGGTGTACACAGAATGAGGAGGGACCAGAAGAAACTTAAAGAATGGTCAAGGGTTTGGCAGTTGACATTTAATGCAAAGAAGTGCAAAATAATGCGTGTGGGGCACAAAAACTGTAGAACAACATATCAGTTGGGGGTAGCATGCATCCAGCAGGAAAGGAACCTTGGGGTTATCATCTCTGATGACTTCAAGGTGGCAGGTAAAGCAAATGGGATGCTGGGGTGCATAGGCAGGGGCATCACTTGCAGGAAAAGGGAGGTCATAATTCCATCATACAAGACTCTAGTGAGGCCCCACCTGGAGTACAGTGTCCAGTTCTGGAGATCTGACCTACATAAGGATATAGACAGGATGGAGAAGGTTCAGAGGAGGGCAACAACGATGGTACAGGGATTGCATCACAAGTCCTATGAGGACAGACTGAAGGGCTTCAATATGTACTCCCTGGCGGAGAGAAGGGAGAGAGGGGATATGATAGAGACATACAAGTACCTTACGAAGAGGAACAGGGTTCAGAAAAACACTATTTTCCAGCGAAAAAATTTTTCCAGTACTAGTGGGCATGGGATGAAGTTGGAGGGAGGGCAATTAAGAGAGAACATGAGGAAGAATTTCTTCACAGAAAAAAGGGTGGTGGACAAGTGGAACACCCTGCCTGAGGAAGTGGTGGGGGCTGAAACTATTACAGGATTTAAGAATGCATGGGATAGACATAAAGGAATCCTGGAGGTCAGGGGTTAGAGGCAACAGACTTCTAGACAAACTTAAAGTTCAAATGGGCAGACTGGGTGGGCCATAGGCCTTTATCTGCCAACAGTATATATGTAAGTAAGCAGCCAACATGGCGTTGTCATGTTTTAATTAAGTGCTACCTGCATAGGTTGGAAGAGAAACTTAGGCGAGGTATTGAAGGTTGGAGGGAGGATGTGTTGCGTGTCTCAGAGGGGGAGGTTGGGTATAGCAGTTCCACCAGACTGGGATAGGTGGTTCCGGAGTGCCACTTTGAGACAGGCAATTCTGTGGAACTCATGAAGGGTGTCGGGGAGTTTATTTAACCATTTAGGGCCCCTGTAAGTTAGGGACCTTTGTGTTTGGGTGGTGTGTCCAAAAGGGACCTGGAGGGCATTTCTAGTTCTACTTCTGGTACGTTCAGTGTTTTTTGTCAGTTGGAAAAGCTTCTTCAGGGGGGCAGGGGTTAGGTTTAATTTGATTTTTTTGCCAGCAGACATATTTGATACCTGATCTTGCTGTGTAGCGGGAGCCAGCTGGTTTGAGAGTATAGGGTACATGTATGTGTTAGTTTGTCTGTTCCGAGGGTGAACCTGCATGCCTTGTTGAGTAGCAGCTTAATCCTTTTTAGAGCTGTGTCTGTTGCAGTACTGTAAAAAAACAGCGCATAGTCATTTGAGGACAGTGATGAACTACCGATGGCTAGCTGCAGTGTATTGGGTGTCTTAAAGTTCCTGTGCCTATAAGGTACACCTAGCTTATCACTGAGTGATTTAACAACATGGTCAGTTGTGAAGTGTAAAGGAGAGTGTTTCATAGGTACACTCCAGGATACTTAAATGAGTTTACTTGTTTAAGTTGCACACTGTCACGACTATGTATTGGTAGTGGGCTTGCCTTTTTTTCATGTGGGGTGTAGAGAACAGCATGCTTTTTGTTTTTTTTATAGTTTAGCAGTAGCTTATGTTGTTGGAACCAGTATTCTAACATTTGGAAGCTGTCTTGGAGTGATAGCACGTCAGTACATTGACAGTGTTACAGCTAACACAACCACAGTGACAGATCTTGCCAGGTCGCTGTGGTGGTCCACTGTATGCCGACACCGTGACTCCTGGTGTTTTGCCCCACCTGAACCATCTGTAACTTGAGTTGGTTAATTAGAGATGGAGGGGGGGTTCGGGGTAGGGGCGCATGGGGCAAAGCCACCTGCAAAAAACGTTTTCCCTGACAGGAACACTGCAGACAGTCGGCATTGTTCCCGTCGCTGTTCAGGATGTCGACAACATTGTTGTCAATATTCTGCCATGGAACCCTTGAAATTTCTTATTCTGTTATTTCAATTGTTTTGCTCCTAGTAAAGATTACCTCATCGTCGGCTTACAGTAGCATGTTAGTAGGGCAGGCCTGGGGCAGGGAGTTTATTAATAAGCTAAGTAGTAAGGGGCCGAGGACTGAACCTTGAGGGACTCTGAGGGAGACCATTCTTGGGTCAGACATTGCCCCATTTATATTTACATGTTGAGTTCTCTGTGAGAGGTAGTTTTGAAACCATGTCACCATATCTGGGGACAACCCCAGGGCAGTAGTTTGGTTATGAGAATTGATGGATAACAGTGTCAAAAGCCTTAGTGAGGTCTATGAAGATAGACTCCACTAGGTTACCTTTGTCCAAGGCCTCATATAAATAGCTGGTAAACTCTATGAGTGCAGACATGGTGCTGTGCACTTTCCTGAAACCGTGTTGTTCCTGACACTGTATGTTATATTTGTTAAGGTAGTCTGTTAATTGGTCTGAAACAGTGCACTCCAATGCTTTGGAGAGTGGGGGCAATATTGAAATGGGTTGATAATCTGAGTATTTAGTTCCATCACCACTCTTATGAACTGGGGTGACTAGTGCAGTCTTCCATTTGTTTGGAAATTTAGCTGTCCTGAGTGACAAGTTAATGATCTTTGTTATGGGATGGGCAATCTTGTCTAGGGCGAGGGCTAAGATTTTCATGTCAGCAGTATTCCCTCCAACCCTAGTTTTGCCAACGACCCTCTTTACTTATTTGTTAGCCTCTAACACTGTGACTTGCCTGAAGTAGAATTGAGGTGAGTTGGGGTTAGGCTGAGTAGAGCTGGCATATTTCAGCTGGGCCTCAGACTCCTGGGTGGTTAGATATTCAGGTGGTAGAACAGAGATCAGGTCAGTGAATGCCACATTAATAATTTCTGCTATCTCTTTAGGGCACTGGGTTGTACTATTTCCAGAAATGATCATATCAAGGGGTGCTTTGGCTTCTTTATCGATTATGGTTTTTAGGTTATTACAGAACAGTTTGCCATTGCCCCAGGATTTTTCTAGTTCCTTATAATGTGTAGCTGGGTTAGGTATGGAAGCCCGAGACCTGCAATGCTGACAGACAATCGCCCAACACCATAATCCTGATTATTAAAATGCAGACACTAATTAAATGCCGACCTGACGAGATTCCGACAATTCACGATCAATTCCTGATCAGTTCCTGAGTATGCTGTTGGCTCTGTTTTCCCATACTTTTTTCCTTTGACCTTTTTTAAACTCAGCCAGTAAGCATGTACTGCTCTACCCCCTCAGTATTTAAAATGCGCTCACAAACCTGTGAAGCTGGCTGCATCATATCTTCTTGCTGTTTGTTGTCATGACACTTCTGTCTAAGTCTTAACAGGTGCTTCTTCAGTGCCAGAATAATTTTTCTGCCCAGGGACCTCTACTGTAAGAGGGTTAAAAACAGACTAATCAAGCTCTGCAGCATGCGTGACCTTGGTATACAGAGAATCATCTGCCCAACATTCAGAGTCCCTCTCTGCTGTAGCTGCAGCATCCCGTGGTTTACATGTGAGGTTCTTATCAGTTGCGACTGTAAGTATGTCTGTGTTACAAATTACTTAGTCAGTGTTGTGAGCTGAATCCAAATCTGCAGCAGGCTGTAACTAAGGGGAAATGACACATTTTGCCTGAAACCTTTGTCCTGGTCTCATAGTCTCACTGGCATTTAAAACTGCATCATGCACAGCCGTCTGCATATTTACCAGGTACTCCTTAGCAGTTGCAGTGTTTCCCTTTGATGAAACTGCATTGGCAGTGCTTCTCAGGATCGGCTGTGTCAGCCTGTCAGTAACATTTTCAGCTTACCAGTCTAGTTTTGCCGACCTAACCTGCTTAATGCATCTGTCAGACAGCTGTTGTTTCTGATAAACCAACAGTGTTACCCGATCTGTTACCAGCCAAAAGGTGCATGTCCCACGTGAAGTGCGAAGTGCAGTACTTCTGTTCAAAGATGAGACCAGTTAGAGTATTCTTTATTTGCCATAGTAAGGCAGAGTGAACTGAACTGAGCTTACTGTCTGGATTTTATCAAGACGGGACTCCGTTTGTCAGGATTTGGTCGGACGGTCAATATTTTGGTGGGATTTCAACTGTGTCGGGATTGCAGTGTCAGGCTTTTTGTTGTTGGGATTCTGGTTGTTGGGATTTCGTACAGATCCTATGTAGCTTTAGCCAGCCTAATCTCTTTAATGCATTTGTTTCTCGTTGTTCTGTATTTTAGGTAGTTGCAAGGATCTCCAGAAGCTTTTTCCCTGTGCCAGAGGTTATCTCTTAACTTTCATAAGCTCAAGGAGTGGGCTGGTGATCCAACTGTTGTTTGTTCCCTTATATTTATGGGTTTTGAATGGGGTGAAAATGTTGCAAGCATTGGTGAAGGTTGTTAAAAAAAAAAAAAAAAAGTCCAGGGCCTGGTCAACATCCTGTATAGTATGTAGTGGTGACCAGTCAATCTGCCTAAGGTAGTGCATGAAGGACTCTACGAGTCCCTTTCACACAGTTCTGTTCTTCACTAATTGTGGAGGTTGTTTCTTAGTCTTGTTGGACCGGATGCACATCACGGGGGAGTGGTCACTAATCGTGTCAGAGAGGACAGAGATTCTCAGGCTTTAATGTGGCAGATCCAGGAGACTCTAAACTTCTATTTGTAAGAAGAAGACTCTTCAAAGAAGAACCTTAGTGACTTTTTTGAGGTTGAGGGAGGTGCTCCAGTGGTCATTCTTCCTACTTATGCTGTCCTGGAGGATGTCACTTTGAGTACATGGCACTAGCCTAGCACCCTGCCATCTGCCACTGGGAAGGATGATAAACAGTATCTAGCCCCTCGATATCAAAGCGTGCTGTTTCACTCAGCTTTACACTGATTTTGTGGTCAGCATGGCTGCCCATGACAGATCTCAGGGCCCCTCAGAGGATGAGCACGAGAAGGAGTCCAGACACTGGACATTATGGGCAAGTGCATCTTTGCCTTGGCCTCTCTAGATCTTATTACTGGCTACCAGGCATACCTGGTTATATATCAAAACTGCTTTGGGAAGGATATGGGCTGTATTGTCATCAGTTCGCCAGATGGGTCCAGAAACACACACAAAAGCCCTGAAGTGTGTTTCTCAGGGCTCTGATGTTGGCCGGCACATCCTCCAGTCTGGAAATGGTGTCCCAGATGATTTAGCCAGAACAGCTGGATTTGGCACGTTTCTGAGATGACACTCCTGGCTCCGTGTTGCAGGATTTGCCCAGGGTGTGAAACTGCTGATGCTGAATGCAGCTTATAAGGGCCAAATGTTGGTTGGCTCTGAGGTAGAGGTCATTCTTAATCAACTGGAAATCTTGAATAAATCTTTGAGGTCTGTTTGGACCCTTGCTGTGAATGAACCTCAAAAAGGCTGTGGCATAGGCTCCTTTTGAAGGGCTTCCTCTGTTACCAAACCTGTGGTCAGGAATGGGGCAATATGCAACTTCAGCAGAAGTTCATAGTGGTGCCTTGTAAAGCTTCCAAAAGATGTGAAAGGACCCTCAGCCCCCCTTCCCCTCCTCTCCCTCTTACTCACTACCTCCCCTTCCCCCATCTGGGCTTTTGTTGGGGGGGGGGCATGTATCTCTTTGTTTCTTCCCAAATTTTAGAAAGTAACCACATACAATTGGGTCCTGGAACTTATCAAGCAAGGATATGCCTTGGAATTGATGTTAAAACCCCCAATTACTCCTCCAAGGCCATGCCACTATTCCCCCCAGCACCTAGAATTCTTGCTGGTTGAGGTACAGACTCTGTCCAGCCAACTAAGATAAATAATTGATTTTACTCCAGGTACTTCCTAAAAGAAATTAAAAAGTTTCTATCAGGCACTGACAGTATCCCTTTAAGTGCAAGAGGGCAGCCTGGCTTGGTGGGACTAGGGCAGTGCATTGTGCTGGAATACGGGTAGGGGTGGTGCACTAACCATGTTGGACGATAACCATGATATTGTTCACTGATGATGCTCCTATCACATCTGTTTTTCTGTGTGTTGGTAACAGGTTTTCACAGTATAGCATGAGAAATTGTGACGTTTTGAATTTTTTAGTCTACTGCCCTGTTCCACCACCCCAGATATAGTGAGTGACGGCTCTCTCCTCCAAAACTCTAACCAGATGCCATAGCATTGTGAAATTACAATAACCATGATGATTTTTCAAGTTATCATACCATATGTAAGATCCTTGTGGGGGATACATTTTTGCTTTGCTTAGCTGCCCTACGTATCATCAGTGGCTCTTGGGTTCTTTCTCACTAACAGTGGGGGGGACTCATATACAAATAAAACAATACTGTATGATGCCTCTACTCGGAGAAAGGTTGTAGTGGGTTAGTTGACTAGCTCGTACAACCCCGTGAAATGTTGTACCTACCCACCTCTCTCCTGCAGTCATGTTTCCCATTAACCCCCAAAACACTAGCTGTTATTGTACCGCTAGTGGCATGCACAGCAAGACTGTAGTCAATAATGATAGCAGAACTAAACAATGGAACACAGTTTTATCACACCAAAACTGCCCTTGCAATGGAATGTAGGTTAGATCAGCACAGAAACTTCCCAAACACTGGGTCTCTGTTAGTTGCCCTCATAGATGGGGTCTGTACTACCCATACAAGTACAGACTGAGAATTGGTCAAACCCTTAGAAGACACAGCTGTTATTGTACTGATTGTTGCAGCTAGGTCTGCAGCCCATAGATACTTCTCTTCTTGTACTGGAGGTTAATACCATCTCCTTTTTAGTACCAGAATCTGTGCGCAATTAAGAGCTGTTATGTGATAGTCCCTGGGTACCCAGTGTTGCAACCTTGCAGGCCTAAAGATGTTGCCGAGGGGTGGCCAGCAGTGGTGCACCTGAAATTCAAACAAGGAGCAACAGGCTTCTCTTAACAGTCTCACCTCAGCCATGCATTTGCTAAAATGGTATGTGACCTCTGCAAACAAGGTATTTCTAATCCATCCCAATGGTCAATGTGCAAATAAAACTCTGTAGACATTCTGTTTCTTGAAACGGGAAAGGCCTGTTTGTACTCATGGTTACTCGTTAGGTAGCTCCACTAGGTGCTGCTGGCTTCCGGCACTCCTGTACTTCAGCTGCATCTCTAGGACTCTCAGTGCTTCATAGCCTAATACTAGCTCCTTGACTAGGCACTGATTACCTCAGTCTTGCTCTCTCTGTCTGTAAAGTACCACTGGGCAGATTAACTGAATATGTTGATTCTCACCCATTTGCTACATGCTGACCATTAAGCTATCATCATTTGGGTAGGCTAGCATACCAATACTCGCTCAGTTTCTCTCCGCAACCAGGTGACTCATTATATGCTTATGGGTGCACAAGCAGTCCACTCTGTTGGGATCCTTCACAAATCTGAGTCTTCCTTTCCAAACCGAGCTTAAATGCTCCTCAGTTTCTGGTACCTAATAAGGTTATAAAAATTGCTAGTTCACTGTCCCACCTTTTTCACATAATCTTTCTTAGAAGCTTAACTAGGGCACTCCGCTCCTTAGCTGTCCTAGTGGTCAGTAGGTCACAAGATGTTGGCTCCCATGGATTCCACACATTGACCTTGGTAACCAAGTACTCTGTTGATTACTTCAGCTGCCGGTCCTCCCTTGCACACCAGAAGTCTGGGGGGGGGGGTTGACACAGTCTCTGAGTACTTTCAGCTCTGGAAGAGTGGGGTTACACACATACATTGTTTATATCGTGATAGATGTGCATGTGGGAGATCTGAATTCATAGGAAAACCATTACTTCCACCCCCCTCATGGGTCACAGGGGATGGTTTGGTGCTGCTGGGACAGTACTCTTCAGTTCCAGGGGGAAGGTTTAAGCCACCCTGCTTCACAAGTACCTCTTCTGAATGGCCTTAGGAGTGCGCATGGTATCATGGGTATAACCCTCTGACCTCCTTAGTTTGAGGCCAGGCCTGGTCATTGCTGCTTAAGGTGAGAGAGAGAGAGACAGAGAGAGAGACAGAGAGAGACAGAGAGAGACAGAGACAGAGAGAGAGAGAGACTTGCTGGCTTTAAAATGGACAGGGCCAGGCAAGGATGAAGGACATTAACCTGCTGAAGATGGTCCAAAGAAGGGCAATGAAGATGATTGTGGGTCAGCAGGGTAAAGCATACGAGGAGAGGTTGAGGGCCATGAACATGTACTTCCTGGAGGGTAGAGGGGACATGATTGAGACCTTCAAGTACTTGAAGAGGATAAATAGAGTGGAAAAGGAGGGTTTCTTTAAGCTAAGTTCCAACTGAAACTCTAGAGGGCACAGTCTTAAATTAGCATGGGGGAGATTTAGGAGGGAAGTTAGGAAGCACTTCTTCATGAAGGGGATGGTGGCCAGTTGGAGTACGCTGTCGGAAGAGGTAGTCTAATTGAAGATGGTGGGCAGCGTCAAGAGAGGCTGGGATAGACATAAGGGGAGAGTAAGGGTCATGGAAGGGGCAGATGGAATGGAAGGGAGGATTGGGGAAGTGGGGGGCAGGGTGAGTAGCTTAAGCTGTGGACCTTGCAATACGATCAGACTAGATGGACCAAATGGCCTTATTCTGCTGGCTGCTTCATATGTTCGTATGATGCTCATTCCTTCCCGTACCCTCCAGTGGCCTATAGATGGTCTCAAGATTCCCTTCCCCCATGTTGAATCCTGAGAAGGTTAAGGTCTGCTGTGGGGTTGAAGCTGAAGTGGCAGAAGGGGGTGATCGTCGGAGGAGGACTAGGAGCCATTCAGTGCTAATAGAATGAGAGTCAGAGAGTGAGGATGTAGGTAAGCCATGGCCTAATGAGTATAGAGAATAAAATAAAAAGAGTGAAAGATGGCAAGCAGGAAGGCTAACTCATAGGTGCCGTACTTCAATTATCTGTATATTGGTTGTACAGAAGATTTATGAAGTATGAGATGGATATTCTGGTGGCTGACTGATGGAAGGACATGGCCAGTTTCTGGTAGGATCGCAAAACTGACTTTATAGTTTAGAGGCTTCTTAAAAAGGATTGCTTGGTGTTTGTTAATAGGCCCCATAATGGAACAGTTGTTTGGAAAAGAGAAAGATGTTTATTTTACCAGAGTTATATTTAGGGGTATGATCGCCCTCACGTCATGGCTGTTATAAAATGCTGGTTGCTATGACAATATGATGCAACTACTAGCTACTATCATAATTTGTCAGATTTGTTAAATATAGCAGGTGATTTTTATCATTTGGTTTGCCCTCAGCTGCTGTAGATAAAAACATTTCCCTGTCCTGCATGTAAGTACTTGATGCGGAGGTGGTGTACCCTGATAAAGAAATAATTAAAAGGTAGTGATTTGAACTCTGAGGAAAAGCATCCATTTGTTGGGAGGGGTTCTTCAGAGATCTCACTAGATATGACAGGCTGTTAATCAAGCTATTACTGGAAGCAACACGAATAGTTAGAATTTTCACTCCTAGTGGGGGAAAGTATTTACTGATTGTTTTTGATAAATACTTTTATAACAGCAAAAACAAGGAGGGTGGAGTTAGTAGCCAAGCAGGGAAGACTGATTTCTTCAGAGCTTTTTCTGTAGGTTTTTAAAATATAATTTTTTTTTTAATTTACTTATTGGCTTTGGAGCGGGCTCAGAGCTGTAGAGACTATCTGTATCCTGCCTTTGTTTTTCACTACATTCCAGATCTGCACGGGAAAGCCAGAATGGAATTCATCTCAGTCATCCACTACAGATTTCTACAAGCCTAAGGCCAGGTCCCTCTGGTGCTGGTAGTGTAAAAGTCACATCCACCAGCCTCTGAAAGGGATAATACTGGGAATGTAAAATATATTGGTAGATATGTATTAAAAAATCACTTACGTGAGGAAAATAGTGTATGTGTTCACATCATTTTTTCTTAGAATCCAGGCACAGTTTGTCTCTGTATAGGATGTGATGGGGGTTGCTACCAAATAATCAGAAACCACTGTGGTCACATCCAGTGCATATAGTTAAATAAAATAAGCACCTTTAGACATGAATTGAATCCATGGATACCATGGAAAGTATTGTTAGGGGATGGAATTTGGGTGGTTAGGTTGCCAGAGGAAGCAGAAGACCAGGACCAGATTAGCATCTGCCAGGAATAGTTAGCTGAATCATTGCATTTTACATCACTTTGTTGCCCTCAGAACTGACAGAGCATACAGCTTTGATTAGCTTCACTCTAAAGTTGAACCTTGAGAACTGACAGAGCATACAGCTTTGATTAGCTTCACTCTGAAGTTGAACCTTGATCCCTTGCATGGTACTGTAAATACATACATTTATCAGTATGCCCTTAGATAACTTATTTTTACAGCTGCATAGGGAGAGCTATGCATAATGTAGTGCAATTACATTGAACAGGGGGCTGTGCTAGCACATGACTGCAAATACACCACAACTGTGGAAAGCTGTGGCTATTGTCCGGAGTAGAACTGAATCTCTGTCACCAACCCACTCCCATAGCATAGGATTTCCATCTGCATCACTGCAGATCCCTCCAGTGATGGGGGGGGCACGGAGGTCAGGGATACAACTTTTCTGTCAGTTTAGTACGCTCGCTGTTTCACAACTGAGCGTACACCAGAGACTCCTCAGGCACCCTCTGTTCTTGTGAGGGGATACAAATAAAGCCTCGCGTATGTGTTCCTTGGGTAGAACACTCTCTGCCACTATTTCCTCTCCTTCTTTCATCTTGAAGTCCCTAGTGGTACTTCACTTTGGTAGTGTTTGGCCTTAAAAGGTGACACAGGTGTAGTATAGTTTGAACAACTCTTCACAAGGTAACACACACACACACACACACACACACACACACACACACACACACAACAACATGGGCAGCATTATTTTAAAATAAGCCAAAAGCTTTACTAATTAATTAATAAATGCAGTAAATAACAAAAAGGCAAATAATTTTAGACATTGGTTGCAGGACATTGAAACGAAAATGGAAAATATACACAAAAACCTATACTTTAAAACTCTGAGATTAAAGTCTATCTCAGGTCCTTAGTTGATGAAGTTTGAAGTGACAAGACTTTCTATAGATACATTAGTGAAAGGAGAAAGTCCAGAGGGGGTATTGCTAAGCTTAATGGAGAAAAGGGAGCATGTGAGGAGGAGGACCCTGTAAAGGCATCTATCCTAAATAGATACTTTTGCTCAGTATTTACTGAAGAGAAGGTAGGCAGGGCCCACAGCTCAGCATCATGGACACAGGGGAGGGAGGTGAGCACTACTCCCTTCACAAAAGAAAGGGTCCACAAGAGCTTGCTAAGCTCAGGGTGGATAAGGCAATGGGACCTGATGGCATACATCCCAGGGTACTTAAGGAGCTAAAGGAGGAACTAGCAGAGCCATTAGCAGAATTGTTTAGTGAGTCTCTGAGCACAGGAGAGGTCCCAGAAGACTGGAGAAGGGCTCATGTGATCCCGCTCCACAAGAGTGGTAGCAGGAGGAGGCGGGAACTACAGACCAGTCAGTCTTACCTCAGTAGTGGGCAAGATTATGGAGGCACTCCTTAAGGAAAGGATAGTGCAACACCTGGAATCCATAGGGGCTGGGATCCCAGACAGCATGGGTTTACAAAGGAAGGTCCTGTCAAACTAATCTCATAGATTTCTTTGACTGGGTACCAGAGTGGTGGACCAAGGGGAGCAGTTGATGTCGCCTACCTTGACTTCAGCAAAGCTTTTGACACTGTTCCACATAGAAGATTGATAAATAAGCTAGGTAGGCTCGGTGGGTCAGAAGTTGGTCAACTGGGTGGCAAACTGGTTGACTGGCAGAAAACAGGTGGTGGTAAATGGTATACAGTTAGAAGAGATGCAAGACACAAGTGGGGTACCTCAGGGATCAGTCCTGGGGCCAATCCTATTCAACATCTTCATTAGTGACCTCGCAGATGGACTAGAGGGTAAGCTTGTCTGTTTGCAGATGACACCAAGATCTGCAACAGAGTAGATGATCCAGATGGGTGGGCAGAATGAGAAGAGATCTGGATAAACTAGCAAAATGGTCAGAAGAGTGGCAACTGGGATTTAATGCAAAGAAGTGCAAAATCATGCACATGGGAAGAGAAACCCTGAAACCACTTATAGGCTGGGAGGAGTTGCTAGCAGTCACAAAGGAAGAAAGAGACTTGGGCATCATCATCACTGATGACCTAAAATCATCCAAGCAGACCTCTAAAGCAGTAGGTAAGGCTAGGGGGTGTTAGGGTGTATTAGTAGGGTATCACAAGTCGTGAGGGAGGTAATAATCCTCTGTACAAGACATTGGTTAGGCCCCATCTGGGTACTCGTGCAGTATTGGAGGCCACACCTTCACAAGGACATTAACAAATTGAGGCAGTCCAGAGAAGGGCAGCAAAATGGTGCAGGGACTGCGTCAGAAGACATATGAGGACAGATTAGCAGAGCTCCATATGTATACCGTTGAGCAAGGAGGGAGAGGTGATATGATGAGACATTTAAACACCTTAGGGCAAAAACAAGGTGAAAGAGTCTAACATGTTTAAATATAAGGAAAATAGCAGGACAAGAGGACACAGCATGAGATTAGAGGGAGGCCGATTAAGGGGGATGTGAGGAAATTCTTTTTCACAGAAAGGTGGTAGATGCATGGAATAGCTTACCACAAGAAGTGGTGGCTATGAATACAGTGCAGGGCTTCAAACAGGCATGGGATAGGCATAAGGGAGCAATACAAATGACTATGAATAGATAGGTCACTGACAGAGCAAAGGCCGATGGCACATTTATAAGGTAGAAAAAGAAATAGGCAGACTGGATGGGCCTTGCGGTCCTTATCTGCCGTCAACTTCTATGTTTCTATGTTTCTACAAAGACAGTTGAAAATCTTGGTTCTTGGTAGTGCAGAAGAATCCTTGAAGAAAATGTCTCTGCTCTCTTAAGCAGGCAGACAATGTCCCCAAATGACAAAGGCTAAAAAGCTCAGATACCCTTCTGCACTCTTGTTTTATGGGATTTCTCAAAGGGCAGGTTCAGTGGCTAGTGGTTTGCCCTGCGATTGGCTAACATTCTGTTTCTATGGCAACGTAACCAATCAGTTTTTAGTATTTTTTTTTTTAACAATACAACAACTGTGCAATTCTGAATATGAGAGAAAAAAAATTCATAGATCAATTAGTTTAAACCAGAATTCTTAGGGGAAATTCCAGCCTCCCTCCTGGGAAATAGCTGAAATTAAGCTCCACTCAGTATAGCTATTTACTTAAATGGTAACCCCTTTAGTGGTAACAAGATTAGCTTAGCTAGCCTTGCAGAGACAAAGCAAAGCCAGACATCCAGGCACCTCTGGATGCTGTTGGCCCATTCAAACACAAATGAACGTGCCTGTTGGCCAGCTCTGCTTAATTATTCTTTTGTCTTTTAAATGATTTACTTAACTCTAGTCCCTGGCTAGCAGCTGATAGATTCTCTGCCCAGTAACAAGAGTCACAACATCATTCTTTTGGGCCCATGGCTTTCTTTGTACCCATGATCCCTTGCACTTACACTGGCCACCGTGGGTGTCTCTGATGCATTATGTACACAAAATTATATAAAATGTGACCAAAACAATAAAGTATGGCCTTATTTCGCCACACTCTTCATTTCAAACAACATGAAGTCTTGCTGTATTCTGACTGTTGCAGTTAGCCCCAGCCTTTAAACTGCCCCGGAGAACAAAGGGTTAACTTTCTATGCCGAGCATAGAATGCTGAGCTCGAGCTCGGTTGAGGTCTCTGTCTGGAGCCCTTTGAAATCCAACTGTCAGATTCTTTACTTCGCCTCACTGAACAATCACTCCAGAGATTTCTCCTTCAGCTCGGTTTGAAAGCCGGTTAAAGTCTCGGTTAAGTTGTCGTTTTTTACCGAATTTATTTCCGCATAGTCTGTTCAGTCTCTGTCTGTGGTACTGTGAGTACTAGATAGGTTTTGTTCTGTTTTTCTGTGTAGAAATTGTAAAGTGTTAGATCGGTTCGGCTGAACCGATCATTTATATTGAATATTTGTGTTTTTACTTTAGAGTGTGGTTACCGGTTCTAAAAAAAACGTGTTTTGAACATTTTTTTCCCAACACCCGTGACACGGTTAGGAACCAATAAGGGAGTCTTGCCTGGCGGTTGCCATAAAAAGGGTAAGTTTGGTTAGGTTGGCCATGTCTAAGAAACCCAAGAAAAAAACCGGGCCCACTGGGTTTCAACACTGCAGTGAGTGTGGGGAGGTCTTTGCTAAGGCCGACCCCCACACCACCTGTGTTTATTGTCTGGGGTTTGAACACCTCGACTCAGACTGCCAAATTTGTAAAAAATTTCCCAAATCTACCCTTGAAAAGAGACTAGGTAGACTGAGGGAAAAGGAGGCAGAGAAGTCTGCTGACCCGGATGGCCAGCCCGGTTCGGTTCCGACCAAACCAGAAGGAGTGCCCTCTGACCAGGGCGATACTTCTTTGGGCAAGAGGAGAGCCGATCCTGAGGGGTCAGTTCCTACAAAAAGAAAATGCAAAGAAAAATCAACCTGTTCGGATCCAGAGGTTCGTGTTCTGACCGCCGAGGAAATAGTCACAGAGATTCAAATTGTGGAATCGCTTCGCCCGGTGCCGACCGATCCGGCACTTTTTCGCAGGGGTTCGGTTCGGTCGGTTCCCCCGGTTCAAGATTATACCCCTGAAGATTTTTATGAACCGGAGTTTGTGGAGAAGGGGGAGTTTGAAGATGATGGTGGTGATGATGATGAAAGTCTGGATGTGCCTGTGGAACCGGACATCTCCCCAGACAGACCTTCTGGTGTATCCCCATCTAGGCTTTCTGAGTCCCCTTCCCATTTTTTGTTTTACAGAAAAGTGGCTGAAACCCTCCAGCTTCCTATGGAAGAGGCAATGGAGGATCAGGAGGAGCCTGATTGTGTGGAAATGATGGACATCCCAGAGTACGAGAGACTGTCTATTCCCCTTCACAAATCCTTTGGGAAACAGACACAAAAATCCTGAAGTCTCCCAATTCTGTACCCCCTGTTGACAGAAGGATGGACAGGAGGTACACACTATCCGGCTCAGATACGGAGTTTTTATACCAGCAATGCAGCCATGTTGGGGTAGTCCAGGCTGCTGCCTGTGACAAGGCAAACATTCCCTTGGCTTTACACCCCCCAGATAAAGACTCCTGGAAGATTGATGCCAGGGCAAAAAAACAGTACATGGCATCTTCCTTGGGACTCAGGCAGGCAAATTATATGGCCTATACAGCCAGGTACCAGAAGTCCAGGTGGGACACTGTACTGGCACTGGCTAAACAGGCCTCCCCCCAGCTAGCCAAGGAGCTGAAGGTGGTGGCTGCAGATGGGATTGAGGCATCAAAAGTTCAGTTTCATGCTGCTGTGAACTCCAGTGATGTGTCATCAAGAGTCATGGCTACATCTGTGGCTCTTCGGAGAACGGCTTGGCTCAGATGTACTAGCCTTTCACAGGATACTCAGGCTAAGGCCATGGATTTTTCTGTAGTGGGTAATTCTCTGTTTGGGGAGCAGACAGAGAATTACATGAAGAAAATGGATGAGTACAGGACCACTTACAGGAGTGCACAGGCCAAAGAGAGGCAGGCAACTCCTCAAGGGCAGCAGTCTAGGGGCAGGGGCAGGCCTTTTCATAGGCCTTTCTACCAGCCACAGGCCTCTTCTTCCTTTTCACAGAGGGGGTTCTTCAGAGGGAGAGGCAGAAGGGGGATGAGCAGGGCTGCATCCACTCCTCAGCCTAAGGCCCCTGCCAAGCAGACACCCAGATGGGCCTGCCTGGGTCGACATTCCTATTCCAGTAGGGGGCAGGCTGACTTACTTCGTCCAGGACTGGATGTCTATTACATCAGACAAGTGGGTCCTGGAAGTAGTAGGCTAGGTACTGGTTCTCAGCTTCAAAACATTTCCAAAGGTGAGAGCCATATCTTTTCCACCTGCAGGTCTCTCAGAAACCCTTGCCCTAGAGGCAGAGGTTTCATCTCTGCTGGCTTTAAGAGCCATAGAGAGAGAACCTGCCCTACATTGGGGCAAAGTTCTGTACTCCAGGTACTTCCTTACCCCAAAAAATACAGGGGAGTGGCAACCCATCCTAGACCTAAGATACCTAAACAAACATATTTTAAAACCAAAGTTCAAGATAATAACTCTGGGAATAATCCTTCCCTGTCTAAGGCCAGGGGACTGGCTAGCCTCCCTGGACCTCAAAGATGCCTATTTTCACATTCCCATCAGATGCTCCCACAGAAAGTACCTCAGGTTCAAGTTGTCCTCAGGCCACTATCAGTTCAGAGCAATGCCCTTTGGCCTAACTTCAGCCCCAAGGGTCTTCACAAAGTGCCTGGCAGTAGTAGTTGCCTTTCTAAGTAGGCAAAAGATTTCCATTTTTCCATATTTAGACGACTGGCTCATAGTGGGCCAGTCCCCAGACCAAGTCACGTCAGACCTGCAAATGACCCAGCAAGTTCTTACTTCTCTAGGATTTCTTCTCAACCTTCCCAAGTCAGTTCTCAAGCCAGTACAGCTCTTTACCTTTATAAGAGCAGAGCTGGATACTGTCAAAATAAGAGCCTTTCTTCCCCTGGAAAGGGCAAGAGTTCTTATAGAACTGGCTTCTTCCTTCAGCCTTCAGGTGTCTCGACCAGCAAGGCATTTCCTCCAGCTCTTGGGCCACATGGCAGCCTCTACAGCAGTGGTCCAAGGGGCAAGATTCCAGATGAGGGACATTCAGTTCCATCTGAGGGCCTTTTGGTCCCAAAAGGATTCCCTTAGCAAATTGATCCCAGTGACCTGGACCCTGATCCAAGCCCTTCAGTGGTGTCAGGATCAGAACAATTTAAGGCAAGGGGTCCCATTTGCTACTCAGTCTCATTCAGTGGTCCTTACCACGGATGCTTCCCTCCTGTGCTGGGGAGCCCATCTGGGGGCCCTCACTGCCCAGGGACTGTGGTCTCCTCAGGAATCTCTTCTCCATAGCAATCTCCTGGAACTCAGGGCAGTTTTTCTGGCCCTGTAAGCTTTCTCTCAGTCAGTGCAGAACAAGGTGGTTCAAGTCAGAACAGACAACACCACCACCATGTGGTACATCAGCAAGCATGGAGGCATGCGGTCTACAGCCTTGTGCACAGAAGTCATGAAGTTGTGGTCCCTGGCTTATTCCCTGCAAACCTCTCTGATAGCAGTCCACCTTCCAGGGAAGGACAATGTGCTAGCAGATGCACGGAGCAAGATTTCACAGGGCCATCACGAATGGTCCCTGGACCCTCTGGTCTTGAAGATGATTTTTTCAAGGTGGAGCACTCCAGAGATAGGTCTCTTTGCAGCCCCAGACAATCACCAACTTCCTCTCTTTTGTTGCAGACCCCCAGTCTTGGGCACAGTCCCTCTGGATGCTCTGATTCTGAATTGGGAAGGAACATTTCTGTATGCTTTCCCTCCCTTTCCTCTACTGTTCAAAGTTTTAGTCAAGATAAAGTCACAACCTTGCAAAGTAATTCTGATTGCTCCAGATTGGGCCAAACAGCCTTGGTACCCCCTGTTACTGTCCCTAGCAGTCCATCTTCCCCTGTCTCTTCCCAGGAATTACATCCTGGTAACCTCCTCTCAGGGGAGGATTTGGTACCCCAATCTTCAGTCTCTCAATCTCAAGGCATGGCTCTTGAAGAGTTAGATTATGCAGATTTGCATCTGTCTCAGAGGGTTCTGGACATTCTCGAAAGCCCGCCACTAGAAAGACCTATAACTCCAAATGGAAGAGATTCAGCATTTGGTGTTCTAAACAACATATTTCCCAGACACTGCTGAATTGCCTACAGTTCTGGATTATATGGTCCATCTTAATGGCCTAGGCCTCAGACCAGCTACTCTCAAAGTTCACTTGTCAGCTGTCTCTGCTTTTCTGTCAGTGGGGGAAGTCTTCCTCACTATCATCTCATCCTGTGTTCTGTACATTTTTCAAAAGGTTGCTTCATACCAATCCTCCATTCAGAGACCCTGCCCCTGCCTGGGATTTAAATGTTTGTATTGCTCAATTGATGCAACCTACCTTTGAGCCTATGTCCTCAGTAGAGCTTAAGTACTTGACTTGGAAAACTGTGTTTTTAGTAGCCATTACCTCTGTCAGACATATCAGCGAACTGCAAGCCCTGTCAGTGGAACCTGATTTTATCTCCTTTTATAGGGATAAAGTGGTCCTTAGAACCAATAGAAGGTTCTTGTCCAAAGTGGTTTCAGATTTTCACCTGAACCAGTCTATGTCTCTTCCTGTTTTCTTCACTGATCATTCCTCTTCAGGAGAGAGGAGGCTACACAGTTTAGATTTTAAAAGGGCCCTTAGCTACTATATAGAGCATACCAAGGCTCAAAGGATTGATTCCCTCCAGTTGTTCCTCACTTATGGAGAAGTGAGGAAGGGCAAACCTGCCACCAAGAGAACTATTGCCAGGTGGATTGTGTCTTGTATACAGTTCTGCTATGAGACACTAGGAAAAATTCCACCCTCAGGCCTGAGGGCTCACTCCACCAGAGGTACAGCTGCTTCCCTGGCTGCTGCCAGGGATATTCCTCCCTTAGAAATTTGTCAAGCAGCCACCTGGAAAACAGTCCATACCTTTACCAAGCATTACTCTCTGGATATCCAGGCTAGGAGTGATGCTCAGTTCGGCACAGCAGTACTTCAGAGCCTATTCCCAAAGTAGGTTCTGTCCCTCCTCCATGGAGGTACTGCTTGGTAGTCTGCAATAGTCAGAATACAGCAAGGCTTCATGTGGTTTGAAGAAAAAATTAGTCACCTTAGTAATTATGTTTCTTCTAATGGAGTCTTGCTGTATTCTGACCTCCCTTCCTGCCTCCCCTCTCAGAACCTGTTTTTGGGAAGTAGGTTGGCAGGTGCAGTGTTGCATCTCAGGGGTGCTCCTTTTACACCCTCTTCTTTTGGTTTGGGTGTTTGTTTTATCTTTATTCTTAATAGGATTGTTTTTTTGTTTTGGGTTTCCTGACTTGAGTCTTCCTTTGGGGATCCAAAGCTTTTTGTTGCCAGTTTTCTAGTAAAAATTTTACAATTTCCACATAGAATAGTTAGTGAGTTTTTGCTCGTAAGAATCTGACGGTTGGATTTCAAAGGGCTCCAGACAGAGACCTCAACCGAGCTTGAGCTCAGCATTCTGTGCTCTGCATAGAAAGTTAACCCTTTGTTCTCCGGGGCAGTTTGTAGGCTGGGGCTGACTGCAATAGTCAGAATACAGCAAGACTCCATTAGAAGAAACGTAATTACTAAGGTGAGTAATTTTTTCTTCTTCTCCATTCAATACAGTGTGCCCACCCCCACTACACTACTTTCTTGCAGGGACACTGTCACACTCTAATTAGTGAAATTTCAGTCTACCTCTTTGTAACTCACTACTGCTACTAGATGCCCATCAGGAACCTTCTGTCGTTTATATCCATTATGCTGCTCTTTTATGTTTCCTCTGTCCCACTGGTGCCACGCAGTTCACCTGAGTTCCCAAGTGCAAGAGCAACTTGTGCATGTGCACCTTGCAGCTTCAGTGTGTCATGTACATGTGCTCGCCTGAGTTCCTGTGTGCAAGAGCAACTTGCACGTGCACCTTGCAGCTTCAGTGTGTCATGTACATGTGCTCGCCTGAGTTCCTGTGTGCAAGAGCAACTTGTGCACATGCATCTTGCAGCTTCAGTGTGTTGCGCTCATGCACAGGCTCCTATACTCATCATCAGGCGTGCTCTTCATTGCATATCTGCATCCGAAACCAAAGCTCCTTATTTTGTGGGTGCCAAACTAAGTGAGCACATTACTACCATAGTTATTATTAGATGAAATGTAACCAACAGTAACTATGTTGCAAGTGCCTCATTTTGCTCTGTTGGTGCCAGGTAACAGCAAGCATTTACCCCATGCATATAACCACACAGAGTTTACTGCACTAGTCCACATCACCCAAGAAAAAAAGTACAAGGTCTACACTTTCCACTGACTATGTTTCAACAATTGGGGCACTAATCTAACTATCTGAGCTCCTTTTATGCACAGTAGACCAAAACTGCCAACACTAAATAGTAATGTGCTTAGTTTGGCTAATCATAGTAATATGGGCATAGTGCATTATGTACGATTACATATACATGCAGTATAGTTGCTGTTACTTGGCACCCACAGAGCAAAATTATGTGTTTGCAACACAGTTATGGCTGACCACATTTCATTCAGCAGTAAGTATGATAGTAACATGGTCACTCAGTTTGGCACCAAAAAAAAAAAAATAAGGAGCTTTGGATTGGGATGCAGATTTATTACGTAAAGCAGATCCAGTGATGAGTACAGGAGCGTGTACATGCGCACGACACATTGAAGCTGCAAGGTGCACATAAGCAAGTTCATTTTGCACTTGGGAACTCAGGTGCACCGAGTGGCACAGAGAAAACTTTAAAAAAAAAAAAGTAACAAAATGGTTAAAAATGTCACCATAAGGATGGACAGCACATTAAGAAGGTTCCTGATCAGCATCTAGTAACAGTAGCGAGTTACAGAGAGGTAGGCTGCAATTTCAGTAATCAGGGGTCTGACAGTGTCCTGAAAAACTTAAGTAGGGGTGACTGACCTGTCCCCAAAAATATCTAAGTCTTCAAAAAAAAAAAAAAGAAATGTGCATCCCCCATCCCGTTGACTTAGTTTTTTTCAATGCCTTTTTGCCTATCACTCATAACTTTTACTTTTTTATATATATTTTACTACAAATGTGATGGCTGTATAACAGACCCTCTCCCACAGAAGACGCATACAACCACTCGGCTGTCAACTTTCAGCCCTGCCCATGGGTCTTCAGCTTCAAGATCATGCCAGATGGATCCCCTGCATTTCACAGGTACAGAAAAAGGTACAGAATGGTACAGGTACAGAATAAAAGCCAAGGGGTAGGCTATCAATGTTTCCAAAAATGCTTGCCTCACAATTACAAAATTAATGTTTTTTCCAGAAGAATGGGTTATTCAGTGGGAATAGCAGCCCATGGGGTAGGTGACCACTGTTTCAAAAAGCAGTGCATGTTTAACACATATAAAACCTATATATGTTTGCACAGTGTCCAGCCTTAAACTTAGGAGAAAGAGTAAGATGCGTCTCCATTATAGTTTGAAGAAAGGCCAGTCAAAAAGCTGTTAGAAACTAGCTCTGATCAGAGTCAATATGGCTGCAAAATTATGTTATTGATGGTAGTTGCATCCTAGCTGTAATATCCTTTGTAAATAAATTGTACAAAAAAATTATGTGCATGCTGCAGGTACCAAATGTTTTATTTGGAAGAGTAGATATCATCATTCTGAGTATTTACAAAGGTTATAACAGCTAGGATGCGACCACCATCAGTAATATCATTTTGTAGCCATATTGGCTCTGATCAGAATTTATCTGCTGATGCAAGGAAGTGTAGGGGCTGCTAGAAGGGAGAGTGAAATGTTTGCAATGTGATTGAGGGCATAAGATGGATGAACTTTAAGTTGTCTCAGTTTCTAATTTAATAATGTTTAGAATTACCTTGTATTACTAAAATTCAGACAAAGTACAAACAGACAGCTAGTTTCGGAACCCACTCGTGAGGGAGCAATCTTAGACCTCATACTCTCAAATGGGGGCAGTGAGAGGATCTCAGATCTAGAAGTGGGTTGCCATCTGGGAACAAGTGACCATCAAACAGTGTGGTTCACGTTAAACTCAACTACAGAGTCAAGCCATACAAAAGTGAGGGTACTGGACTTCAGGAGGGCTGACTTTGGCAAGATGGGAGAGTGCCTCAGAAAAGCACTAGTAAACAGGCTAGAAGGAGGTGTGGAGCAACAATGGGGAATCATCAAAACTGCCATCACAGAGGCAACAAGCCTTTGTGTGAAGCAAATAAACAAATCAAAATGAAAAAAAAAGCCACTATGGTTCTCAAAAGAGGTGGCTGTGAAAGTCAGGAAGAAAAATATAGCATTCCAGAAGTATAAGGAAACACAGAAGGAGCAGGACAGAGAGCTGTACCAGTTAAGGCAGAAGGAAGCAGGGATGGAAGTCAGAATAGCAAAGGCCCAAATTGAGGAAAAGATAGCCAACTCGGATAAGAAGGGGGATAAAACCTTTTATAGGTACATCAGCGAGCGTAGAAAGACAAAGGGAGGGATAGTGAGGCTGAATAAAATTAACGGTGGGTGGGCAGAGGGGACAGTGAAAAAGCAGGGATACTGGATGAATATTTCTGCTCAGTATTCACAAAAGAGGAGGAGGAAGTGCCTAATCCAATTAACAGAAGCACTCTTGATAGGGGTCGATCCTAGTCCTTTCACAGAAGAAAGGGTTCTGCAAGAACTCCTAAAACTGAAGGTGGACAAAGCAATGGGTCCTGATGGAATTCACCCCAGAATTCTAAAAGAAATAAGGGGAGAACTAGTGAAACCACTGGCTACTCTTTTTAATAAATCTGGGAGGATGGTGTGATACCCGAGGACTGGAGGAAGGTGGATGTGATTTCCCTTCACAAAAGTGGGACCAAGACAGAGGCAGGAAACTACAGACCTGTCAGTTTGACCTCTGTGGTAGGGAAAGTGATGGAGTCACTTCTGAAGGAAAGAATAGTTGAGTACCTAGAGGCCAGTGGGGCACAGGATCCAAGGCAGCATGGGTTCACAGCAGGAAGGTCATGTCAGATGAATCTCATAGATTTCTTTGACTGGGTGACCAAAGTAGTAGACCAGGGAGGGGCTGTGGACATGTCCTACCTAGACTTTAGCAAGGCATTTGACACAGTCCCACACAAAAGATTAATAGTCAAATTAACCAGCCTGGGAGTGGGTCCCAGGATGGTAGCCTGGGTAAAATATTGGCTGGACAACAGGACACAGAAGGTAATTGTAAATGGAGTCCACTCTGAAGAAAGAGGGGTTACTAGTGGGGTACCGCAGGGTTCAGTATTGGGTCCAGTCCTTTTTAATGTCTTCATAAGTGACATTGCAGAGGGACTGGAAGGAAAAGTATGCCTCTTTGCAATTGACACAAAGATCTGCAACAGAGTTGATACACAAGGAGGTGTGGAAAGGATGAGAAGGGACTTGGCAAGGTTGGAGGAATGGTCATAAGTATGGCAGCTAGGATTTAATGCAAAGAAGTGCAAACTAATGCACCTGGGAAACAAGAACTCAGGGGAAGAATACACAATGGGGGGAGGTAGTAACAACAACAAAAAAGGAAAGGGACCTGGGGGTAATCATATTAGATGACCTTAAGGTTAGGAAGCAATGTGAGAAGGCAGTAGGGAGGGCTGGGGGTGTACTGGGATGCATAGGGAGAGGCATCAGCAGCAGAAAAGAAGAAGTTGTTATTCCTCTGTACAGACAGTTGGTGAGACCCCATCTGGAGTACTGCGCCCAGTTCTGGAGACCCCATCTCTGCAAGGACATAGACAGAACAGAGGCAGTCCAGAGGAGGGCAACTAAAATGGTGCAGGGTCTGCAAGAGAAGCCGTATGAGGAGAGACTAAAGGAGCTTAATATGTATACCCTTGAGGAAAGAAGGGAGAGGGGGGATATGATAGAAACTTTTAATTACCTCAGTGGAATCAACAAAGTCGAAGAGGGTAGCATCTTTCAGAAAAAGAGACGTGCAAGAACAAAGGGGCACAATTTAAAGATGGGGAGGCGGTTCAGGGGCAATGTGAGGAAGTATTATTTCACAGAGAGAGTAGTGAATGCATGGAACAGCCTTCCTGAGGAGGTTGTAGGGTCTAAAACTGGGGGAGAATTCAAGAATGCATGGGACAGACATAAGGCAATTCTTGTGTGGGGGGTAGGAAGAAATAGGCTGTTGGTTAACTAGGATCTGCGGCCTATCCTGTAGGTAGGGAAATGGGCAGACTAGATGGGTCAAGCGGTCCTTATCTGCAGTCAAAGTCTATGTTTCTATGTTTCTAATACATTTTTACAGTTTTTTCTTTCAATCTTCATATAATTTTGTGTATCAGTGCAAGAAAAATTGCATCAGTACAGGCTTTTGATACAAAACAAGTATTACTACAGTGTGTTTGCAGCTGGGTTGCAACTAAAAAACATGTATCGCTAATATACTCATAAAGTGGTTTATGATCGATACATATAGAATAGAACTGACACATAAGAACTTGATCGATAGGACTGATTCTTAATGACTTGGCTTTCATTTGGTTTGCCTGCAGCCTTATTGCCTTAGAGCCTCATCTCATCAGATCTAAGAAGCTGAGCAGAGTCGGGCTTGCACAGGAAATGGTGTTAGTAGCTCTGCAGGGGCATTCTCTCTTTGTTATAAGTAACCATACCAACACCCCAGCATGTTGTTTGGGGGACACTGTGCTATCGGAGGTGCCGTCTTTTGGATGAGACCTTAAACTGAGATCCCATCTGTTTGTTGTGGTGGTTGTTCAGGTGAATGTTAAAGATCCCATAGCACTTCTCAAAAAGAGTAGGGAAATTTCTACGATGCCATAGACTAATTTGCCCCATTCACTAAAAAACACCAACAGCTTAACCTGGTTCAATATAAGATGGTTTGCAACTGTACCCCCCCCCCCCCTTTTTCTAGACCTCCTTTCTCATTCAACAGGTAACTAAATAAACAACAAAAAACAGTGATGTCACTGACAGGATTGTGACTTCAGTAAAGGATCATCCAGCAGAGGCAGACGACATGTAAGGTACGGTGATGCTGTTTCCGTGAAAAATCACCCTGGTGATGAAGAACAGAGGAAAGAGAAATGCAAACAATCTCTCTTAAGTATGAGCTGACCTTTATCTAAATGTTACATTTTTCAGCGTTTTCTCTGAAGTTACAAACTCTGCCACAGGTATCAGCGTGGCTCAGTTGGTATCACATCTACCTCTGGGCAGAAGGTCCTGGGTTCTAGGTAAAGCTACCAACTGTCTCTGTTTTCCCAGGACAGTCCCTATTTTAGGCAGCATGTCCCAGTGTCCCCACAAGTTTAGCAAAATGTCACTTTTGTCCCAGTTTTTGCTTACTTGTCCCAGTTCTGTCCCCCTTTTTTTTTTTTGCTGACTGCTAATCCATGAGTGACATTTCAGCACTACTGTGGCACTGCTTGGGCTGGACAGCAGTTTGCAACTTCAATCCCTGCGCCTGTGTTGCACTACAAGCATGTCAGTGGGAGCACAGTAAAGCCTGTTCCTTCTTGTTAGATTAGAATGGGTAGTAGTGCAAACAAGCACATGTGGACGTCTGCCTGCCAGCAGCTTAGAGGGACTCCAGACAGAGAAGAGACCAGCAGCAGGGAACTAAGGTACCTGAACCTGATCAGCTGTAGGGAAGTGTGTGAAAACAATCTTGTGTGGTGGTGGGAGTCATTGAAGTGAAGTTTGCTCAGAAAATGAGGTGAGTGTAAGCGGGTTGGATGGGACTGTCAGGAGGAGCAATACATGCAGCTCAAATGTCTGATCACAATTTAATGCAGGTTTGATTCTAATGAACTTTTTGTACATCATGGTTTGGAACTTGCTGCAGCAGAATGATGTATTGTTTTGATCAGAATGTTTGCTACTGGTGTTACTGAGGGGTGGCATGGCCAGAGCAAGCAGCAAAATTTAACTAATTGTGCGCAGTGTTGACTGCGGCGGTGTCTGTGGGAGTGACACGTGGGGGGGGGGTGTCATGATCAGGATGAACTGCCCCAGTTTTAGACCTCAGAAAGTTGGTAGCTTTAGTTCTAGTTCCACACTGGGCTTGGGCTCATACCTAAATGCTGCACCCCAGTGCAGTACTGGGGAGAGATTTACTGTCGGGTCTGCCGTCTTTTGAATGAGATGTTACACTGAGGTCCCTTCTACCCATCTCTGGTGCTGTCTTAGTGGGTGTCCAGGTGGAAGGAAAAGAACCCAAGCTACTTTCCTCACGAGTAGGGGACTTTTACCCAGTCTTCTGGCCAACATTCCCCTTCCCATGAAACCAATTCAGGCAATTGTCCAAAGTTGTGTGTGGGTGCTGATGTGCAGAATGGCTGCCACTACACCTTCAGTCACTTCACTACCAGTCTAGCATTGCTTGTAAAACACTTTGGGATGCAATGTGTATGAAAAGTAATATATAAATGTTGATTCTTCTTCTTCTTCTTCACTTGATGGCCCAGTGGGTAGTGTGTTGTGCTCCTGCACTGGCTGTCTGGGTGTGGGAGTGAAGTTGGGAGCTGGAGTGGGCAGCTGAGGGGGCTGAAACAGTGATGCTGTGCAGCAGGCCATCCAGCCAGGGAGGGATGGCGCTGCAGTTCAGCCACCACAGTGACCCCTGCAGTGGGCCAGGGGTGAAGGCATTTGACTTTAGCATGTAATAAATTGCATTTAAGCTAAAGAATTTCTTGTTTGATATGTTTGCTGCTGAAATGCTGTTTCTGTGATTTACTTGGGCCAGAGAGCTTGCCTCCTCTGCAGTGACATCACTGTGTGCGTGGCCTGTCTGGGCAGTGCTCATTGTTGAGTAGGTAGTGGGGCTTTGGGGACAAGGGAGAAAAAGAGAAAATCGCTATGATATACTAGTAATGTAATAGTAAATGTTTATTCATAAGATATGATTGGGGACATCCGCATTGAGCCAAGACTCATTTGCAGTGGGTTCCACTGTAAAGTACAGCACAATCACATGATATGTACTTCCACATATGTACATGAACCTCCATTTGCAGACTGTGTGACTCTGAGCAAGTCCATTTACCGCCCAGTGCTCCCAGGTCTCCCCTGCAAACAGCTCTTGTGCCTAGTGACCTTATTCATTTACCAAAGACTAAAATAAATAAAAAAAAATATGCTTATTTATGATCAATACAGTAAAATAATACTCCATATTAACATAAAAACAAACAGCATATCCCATGCCTACCAATATAACGGCCGTGGGCACTCTTGGGCCCACATCTTGTGGATCTACACTGGCCTTGATGTGGGGGGGAGGGGACAGCAGATGGGGCTGGGACCTTTTTGGGGCCAAACTACGATCCCTTCCATGTAAATGTAGGCAGAGAATAAAACTTTAAAAATTACAGAAATGGACTATCACCGACCGGCATGATCTACCAAAAATGTTAAGTCCTGCATTAGTACCAAAAGATCACAACATCACTTTAATTAGAATGTTCTTGCAGTGTCTAGAATGTGTCATGAAAAGAAACACTCCTGAGATTAAGTGGACAGCCTTTTCAGTTTAAAATGTATTTTTATGTATTCCTCAGAAAATGCTGGTACTCTGTTTCATTTGAATTTTTCTGAATTCCTGAATGGCTGGTCTCTTCAGCTCAAAACATACAGTATGATTCTGTTTTGTTAAAAAAAATATTTTCTTAAACTTCATGTTTATTGAAGATCAGATTATAAAAGGTCACAGACAAAAAGGATCTTTAATCTGATACCTTTGGTATCAGATTAAAGAATAATTGTAAAGTCATGATTCAATACCAATTATATAGTAACACTAAGCTAAAAGGAACTAATTAGCTAAAATTGACATAAAAAATTAACAGTAAACACTGGTTGGTCTGTGATTTTACTGAACTACAATCCAAAATCTAAGTATGTACAATTCCACGTTCAACTGTAACAATTGATAAGTGGAACCTTAATATTATCGGTGCCTTAGATGTGTAAGTCATCCATCTAGCTGTAGTTGTAAGGGCGAGTATGTAATGGGGCCAAAAATTAAAAATCTTTATACAACTTCAGCTTCCAGTGATATCATCAATGCTGTAGCTGCGGTGTGTGTGAGTTCTGTGTAGCCAAATACACTAATTAGCTTCTAATTTCAGTATTTAGACTAACCTTTACATAAATATATTCAGAAGACCAACGGAAGTTAAAGGAACACTCAGCAGCAACTGCCACAGACCTCTGGGAACTGGGCTGATCTCTCTAGCGGGTCTTCCTCACCCTCCAACAGCATGGCTTCCTAATCATCAGGTAGCACCTGTGTTTATCCAGCTAACCTGACCAGTGCACACATTCTAATGCAGCTCCGTGCATTCCGAACAGAACGCAAGGATCAAATGTATCTTCAAAATGGACCTCACAACTGTTCAAACCGAACAAAAGGAAATGCAATCATTACTTACCAAACTTTCCAACCAGTTCGAGCAGGTCACCGCACTAATCCTTGCCCTCTACAGAAAGCAGTAGTTTAGATTTAGAGGGAAGGCTGTGCTGGAAAGATCTCTGAATCTTCAGTTTGCTGTATGTCGCCCGCCTGCTTCATTAGGCTCAGGACCTGCCCAAGGACGTGATACTGGGCATCCAGTTCATCCACCAGATGCTCGGCTGCAGACTGGCACCTAACCAGAGATACAGGTCTATTGTGATGCACTTTCTGAGCTAACAAGTAAAAGAGTCAGTGCTTACTGCAGCTTTGAGGAAAGGAACAATCACATGGGGTGCCAGCTGACTCTATTTTGATCAAGGCTATGCCCCTTAAATGCAGACAAAGCAAAAGACCTACTCTCCTCAATTCAAGGCATTTAGGCAAGCTGGCATCTGGTTCCAGGCGCCCTCCTTTCCAGACCCTCTGAGGCCCAATTGCCAGATGGTATGGTCTTGTACCATACCGTAGAAGAAGCAGAGGCTGACTTGGAGCATTGGGACATTGCAGTCCCACAGCTGCAAAACCAGCAACCAGATGACAACAGTGGAGACAGGTTCCCCTTGCAACTCAGGACCTTCGGGGTGTTGCTGCACAACTAACGACTGTTGTTGAGGCAGCCCGCAATAGTCAACCACAGGATCTGCAGGCATTGATTAATAAGTAAATTTCTCAGGATAAGAGACAGCATCAGGGCTAGATGGTGGTACGAAATGCAAGGCAAAAACAATTATGTGCCTACCATAAGGCATACGATCAAAAAAAATGAATGAGTAATGAATTCATTTGTTGTGTAAAAAAGTGCATTTTAGCTCAGTTCATTACCATTTCCAAATGGTAATGAATTGAGATACTATGCACTTTTTTATACAATAAATTAATTAATTTCTCATTAATTTTGTGGTCATGGGCCTTATGGTGGCTGGATATGAGTTTTTGCTAGGCATTGATTAATGCCCAGAACTACATGCCCTACTTTCCTCAGGCAACACAGCCGGGTAACTTGGTTTGGGGGCAGCCATCCTGGCATTCGTTTTCTTTTTCCTCCTCTCATGAGCATTAACTATATGTCAAGCTGCTGTTGGATCTGTGGGGTGGGGATGGCAGTTCCTGGTTAGCGGACGCACCAAAACTCATCCGTTTTACCCCGTTCTCCACTAATGTAGTGCCACTGGACCCAATATGCAGTTGTTCTTAGCAGTTCAAGGACACCATTTTGAAGAGACTCTGCATGCACAGACAATATGCAGCTGGCAGTCCTGAGTCGAGAGGAACATACTGGTGGAACCCCACCACATTGAGATCTGCATCAGGCTCCCATAAATAAAATAAGCCATAACATATTTAGTGCATAGGTTCACTCACTCCTCTAAAGTAGGGTCTGGGTAAGTGCCACTGCGGTGGAGCCTTCCCCCTGTGGGTGTCTCTCTCATGGTCACTGACACATTCAGCCACTATAATGGTCTGGCTTGGTGCTTTATTTCGAAGCATTCAGGCTGCCTTTTGTGGGCTGAATTGGGCTGAGATCCAGGGTTCATGGAGCTCACTGGGGTATCCTCCTAAAGTGTACTTGGTCTGACTGCTGGCTGGAGTTGGGGCCTTTGACTCCAAAATATCTGTGAGGCTCCCTGGGCAGGGGGGTTGCAGTGGGGGCTGGCCCCGGCCCCTGCATGCTCTGTTTACTCCCTTGCCCCCTTCGAAGATGACTGACCTGGCATTGTCTCTTTCCCTGTTCTGCAATCAGAACCGACCTATTGGCCTGCTGTGCCTTTGCAGTCCTTCTAGATAACATAAGGCTTGCAGTATACTGGTAGTCTGTCCTCTCGGTGTACTCTGCAGAGTTGACGTTCTGGACTGTTTCCCTGTGACTTGACGTTTTCCATTGAGATGACTTCTACTATTGCTTGGTGAAATTGTGCATTATTACCCTCCCCACTTTAACAATTAAGCCGGCTGGCATGAGTCCATTGTCGGGTCATGTGTCTGAAGGCTCAGTGGGACATTGATGACAGGCTACTAATGGTGTGGACCTTTCTACACTGGGGGCCCAGGACATTCTTGTTTCTCCCCTTGCAGCGTCAAACTATCAGCTGGCACTGCAAAGGATTGGTATTGGACTACTTACCTCTACCCCTGGAAGACTAGGTTTTTCTCATTTCTCCCTGGGGTTGCCTGATTGGTGACCTTATACTGTACTTTCTTACTGGAATATTTTCCCTCCTATGGCCCACTTGGGGGTCTAGCCTGTCTGCACAAACAGATTTCTCTCTTGTTCTGGGCGCTATGTACACATGTTTTTTTATTGTGTCATAGTGCAATGCTCATGATGTTACATTGTTGTCTCATCTGTGTAGCAGTGGACAGTATTCTCCGTCACGGTCAGAAGCATACTCTGTTGGGGGAATGGGGTGTGGATGAGTTTAACTAAGGTCTTTTCCAAAAATATTAATGAAATTCACAACCCTTTCAAACATACCCAGATACTCCAAATGTTATTATTTTCCTTCAGAAGACCTACTTATATTAGGAAGAACACATCAGATTTACTCGCTGTGGGTTTGAGATTGTCCATGCATCCTCACATGGCTCTGGTGGATGCAGTAGGATGCTTACATTGCTAGCTCAGATTGACACTCATATAATTGATTGAGAGGGGAAGATTCGTTATTCTGACTGGTACTCTATATAATACCCAGCTCCCCCTTGTTAACGTATATTTTCTGCCTGAGTCAGAGAAATTAGTTTACCAAATATTCTTTAATAAGCTACTTTCATATCTTCAATGTCAGCTAATACTGGAAGGGAACCAGAACCTTACTTTAGGTCCAGACAAGGACATTTCGATGCCAAAATGGTTCCAAGCATCGGCAGCTCAGAAATATGTTAGGTCTGCACTGCAACACTTGGGCTTCTTAGATGTTTGGCAACACTTGCATCATACTTGCAGGGAATATGAACACTGTTCCATTGCTACAACAGTTATGTACGCCTCGATTATCTGCTTATAAAAGCAGAGCATATTAACACAGTGCACAGTATCCACCATGGCCCCTGCAGCTTTCTGATCACCTCCCAGTAGTGGCATCCTTAGATCTTGGCAAAGCAAGACACTGAACTTGGCAATTTCATCTGAGTTATTTAGGGGATAAGGAACTGCAAGCTATGTCAGTTGACTGAATCCCACAGATCCTACCGGACAGCAGTTCACAGGAGGTAGTGCCTGGTATCCTATGGGACACTTAAAGTCATCTTTCATGGCATGCTTATGGTTTATGCCTTTCACCACAAGTGGGAGAGAGACGAGAAACTTACTGAACTACAGAAAACCCTCCGGACTCTTCAGTCATTTCATATGCAGTGTGATACTTTGTTACTACTCCAAATACAATCCTTGAAAGTCAGAATATCGGAAATATTGGACCTTTGAGTGTACAATGTCTTGTTTTATACAAGGCATTTGAAGTATTGAGGGAGGGCCATGGGGATCCCATCACCTAGCTTGGAGCCTCCTTTCTCAATGGCACCAAGCCTCCATAACTCAAATGAAGGATCCCCTTACCCATACATTAGTTTACATGCAAAAGCTACACAAATTATTACGCAATACTATACTACCCTGTACTGAGCTGACGTGCAGGTTCTTCTTGACAACATTAATGACTATCTTGGTTCTCTCTGCCTCCCAGTTTTAATACCAGAGCAGTCCACAGACCTTCTTCGACCTGCCTCGTAAGATGAGGTGGCAATAGTTATCACTGCCTCTAAGATGGGAAAATTCTCAAGATTCGACAGTTTCCTGGGGAATTTACAAAATGTTTCAGGACAGCTCCCCCCACCCGGCAGGCATACCACTCATCACAACCCCCATCTTGGCAATATGCAACGCTATTATCCCTATTGAAACGTTATAAACACCCTTGCACCTTCCGTCCTATTGCCCAATATTGATACCGAAGTATAAGATTTATATGGCGATATGGGCATACTGATTTGTTGGCCTTCTCCCGTCATTGCCGGACATGGACCAGGCAGGATTTAGCTGTCATTGACAGGCCTACGACAATGTCCAATGCTTTGTTCTTTTGTGAGACCATGCTACCCAAATGTCTGTCCTCTGTTTCTGGACAGCCTTGATGTGGAGAAGGCCTTAGACAAGGTCTTCTGGCCCTTTCTCTGGTTCACCTTGAAACACTTCAGTTTCTCAGAAACTCTGATTGCTTTAAAGTATTTACTGCCTTCCCCCAAGCCAATGTTAAGAACAATGATGTGCTTTCTCCTCCTATCCCACTAAGTAGAGGCACCCATCAGGACAGTCCTCTGTCACCTCTTTGTTCACATTTTATATCGAGCCAGTAGCAATGACCATACAGAGGACCTGGTGATGGAGGGAATACCAACAGAAAGTAAAGCTTAAAAGCTCTCCGTCTTCTCAGAAGACATTCTGATTACTGTCACTGCTTCAGACATCATCTTCCTGAGGATCTGGGACTACCTGATCTAATACGAAGGTTTGGCTAATTTTAAACTGAATCAAACCAAAACTGAAGTTCTCCCCTAGACTGTGTCCTTACTGAAGCCTTGCAAGCCCAATTCCAGATCAGGAGGTCCTGAAGGGCCCTCAAATGTTTTGGAGTCCAAAATAACTAAGAATTTCAGCCATTTATAGCTTATTAACCATGAGGGGGTACCTCAGGGATCATTCTTGGGGCCAGTCCTCTTCAATATCTTCATCAGTGACACTGCAGATGGACTAGAGGGTAAGGTTTGTCTGTTTGCAGATGACACCAAGATCTGCAACAGAGTAGATGATCCAGATGGGGTGGGCAGAATGAGAAGAAATCAGGATAAACTAGCAAAATGGTCGGAAGAGTGGCAACTGGAGTTTAATGCAAAGAAGTGCAAGATCATGCACATAGGGAAGAAAAACCCTGAAGACACCTGTAGGCTGGGAGGGGAGTTGCTGGCAGTCGCAAGGGAAGAAAAAGATTTGGGCATCATCATCATCATCATCATCATAGATGACCTGAAATCATCCAAGAAGACCACTAAAGCAGTAGGTAAGGCTAGGTGGATGTTGGGGTGTATTAGTAGGGGTATCACAAGTCGTAAGAGGGAGGTAATAATCCCTCTTTACAAGACACTGGTTAGGTCCCATTTGGAGTACTGCGTGCAGTACTGGAGGCTACACTTTCACAAGGACATTAACCAAATTGAGGCAGTCCAGAGAAGGGCAACTGAAATGGTGGAGGGACTGCATCAGAAAACATATGAGGACAGATTAATGGAGCTCAATATGTATACCCTAGAGCAAAGGAGGGAGAAAGGTGATATGATCAAAACATTCAGACACCTTAAGGGCATTAACAAGGTGAAAGAGTCTAACATGTCTCAATATAAGAAAAATAGCAGGACAAGAGGACACAGCATGTGATTAGAGGGAGGCTGATTAAGGGGTAATGTGAGGAAGTTCTTTTTCACAGAAAGGGTGGTGGATGCATGGAACGGCCTACCTCAAGAAGTGGTGGCTATGAATACAGTGCAGGGCTTCAAACAGGCATGGGATAGGCATAAGGGAGCAATACAGATGAGTATGAATAGATAGGCCATTGACAGAGCAAAGGCCGATGACACATTCATAAGGTAGAAAAAGAAATGGGCCGACTGGATGGGCCTTGCGGTCCTTATCTGCCATCAACTTCTATGTTTCTATGAGTCCCTGACCAGATTGGTTGCTGACAATCTAGCTAAATGGTCAAATTTACACTTAAGTTTCTTTCTTTCAACATATAGAAGCTATGCGCCAAAAATGTGCTGCCCTGAATTTGGTATTACTTACAGATTCTTCCAGTCATGCCTGACAAAATATACTGTAGTTCTTATCTTGGAACAGAATCATCTCCTGCTTCATATTGGGGGGGGGGGGGGTCTAGACTCCGCTTCTCCCTGCTCTGTCTGCCCAGCTATTGGGGCGATGTTAACTTAGGTAATTTGCTGCTATATGAGCAGGATGCCCAACTCTGCCTGGTGTTTCTCTGGACTTTGGGAGGATACCAGGCTCATTGGAAATCCCTGGAATTTGTGCTTTAGACATGTATAGTAGCAACCAAATTATATATGCTAACCCTGCACGATATCTCCCATACTCCCCATTTGGTACCGACATGACTATCCCAATGACAATATGGCATAATGTCTTTCAAAGTCTGCGGTTATGGGATCTGACTTTCTGGACCAGAATACTTTCAAGGGATTGTGACTGCCTTCCGAACATGATTGACCCATTCCTGGCAGCGTGGCAGGGGAGGACCTTATCTATGCGCACCAGCTTCTGGATGCATGAGGAGGGTCGCCCTTTCAGGCACTCCAAACTAAATTTCCACTTGCCGGATCGGACCATTTCCAGTGCCTTCAGGTTCAGCCTTATCTTGCAGCATTGGAAAGTTTAATTTGCCATATGCCAGAAAAACCTGGGATCATGCTCACCTTGTTGATAGGTCACCGGTAAGGGGAGGTACATAATCACTTGGTAGGACACCTGTACCAGGATCTACTGGCACTAACCAGGGAATCTACCCAATCGGTTTTATAATTCTGGAACTTAGAACTGCAAACAGACCACCCATACAACAGTTAGCCCCGATATGCACTTTCGGCATAATCACCATGGCACCATACTTTGGGAATTCTTCTGGAAATACAGAACCCACTTGTTTAGGACACCTGTCCTCTAATTCAGATATTTGCTAGGAGAATTAAGTAAAGGGCTCGAGGTGCTATGGGATTCAAATGGCAGATCTGTTTCAAAAATGTGGGGCATGCCATAATGTTAGAAGTTACTGGGAGCAAATAGGTATGGCAGTTAATTTTCTCCACACTAGGACTGCTTTCCCTTTCCCTAGTATTGCTGCTAATCCCTCCACCGACCCCTAACATTAGAGGCAAGCAGTTCAAACTTCATTTTCTTTAAATTACCAGAGCTAAAAAGGTGATCAGTTGCCTCTGGCTGATACAAACCACCAACCATAGACCTGTGGCAAGTGATAGTAGAATTCATTTACATGACAGAACAATTTACTTAATGTGCTAAATAATCGATGAACAGTATTTGAAGAAATTTCAGGCAAGTGGGTTCACTATAAACTGGATACTGACTTTTTATTTGTACTGTAAAAATTTGAAATACAGACTCTAGACTCAGAGGTTCACTTTCCCTTTTATGACTCTGTATGATTTACTGTCCCGTCTTTTTTCCGGTTCTAATTTGTATAGTAACTACGAATGAGACAAATGTTTTGTTGCACTGTTTTCTGTCTTTCTCTTGTTGTTTTTCTACAGTTGTACTTCTCTGCATGAAAAACAAGAAACATGATATTGTAAAAAAAAAACAAACAAAAAAACTTTATATAGTTGGTATAGGCACGAAACCATCTACTCTGGTATCTACTGTACCTGCCTACCATCAGTACATACAAAGCATGTGTTGGGAAGCCCTTGGACATTACAAGGTGGTAGCAATGTAGTAGAACAGTCCAAGGGAAGGAGGTGGCTAACTTTATGTGGACAAAAGGAATTCAATAATGACGTAAGAAACTGAACTGCATTTAAGATACAGGGCTTCTTCAATACAGCGAACCCCACTTTAGTGAATTCCTGGTTATTACAAACAGCATCTGTGGCTTCTACTTGAAACTTGGTTAAGCTGTCAGAACTGTGAAACTGACATGCAGTTTCCCCTTGCAGATAGTAATCTTAACTGTGGGAACTTGACTACAATATCTGTTCTTCTCAGATGAGTACATTTAATCAAATTAAAATAAATTAGACTATTAACTTGATTAGTATTTCTTTCTGCTGTGTAAGTTCATGTGGTATTCTGGAGTATGAGAGATTTGAGCAGCAGAGCAACATGAAGTGTTCAGTGCATTCCGTATAGATGTAGCTAGCGATTTTGGTGTAACCCCCCTGCAAGTGGGGGTTCCCAAAAGACTTCCAGGAGCTTGCTTGAATGCTCCAAGCCTGAATGGTGTTTGGCATTTAAGCCATTTATCAGTGAGTGTTTTTAGAACCTCTGGTACTGTCTCTTTAAGAGCTGTCTGCTTGCAGACATAATTGTTGTATGGGGACTGTGTGTTTCTTTGATTGAGTACCACTCAAGCTGCTGCCAATTCACTTCATTTTGCAGTCACTAGGAGTGCAAAGGAACCTATCTGAAAGATGTAACTGTTTGCCAGAAATTATTTAGAGTAATAATGAAATTACAGTTTGTCTAACCTGCCTTCTTTGCAGTCAGAACTGTGTCTGCTAGTTCCCCATTCTAGTTTTGAACTGCTGAAGTGGACCAATCAGTGTGGGGTAAGCTAGCTCTAAAATGGTGCCTTGGGCCGAATCAGAACTTGGACTCATAATCTGAGCCAGCCACAAGAGGATTGTATGGGCAGTGACTCTGGGAGATGTAGTTTAGACTTCAGTGCCTTTTGGACCAACAGCAGCAGTCTATTGTGAGTGACAGCCAATCCAGTCAAGAACTGGGAGGAACTCAAAGGAAGTGCCGGTTTTGTCGGTTGGAGTTTCAGTTGAGCTTTGGCAGTGAAGAAGGAAGGAGCCCTGTGCTTTTCAGTGTGCAGTTTTAGTCAAAAAGCGTGTGTAAGGCCCAGAGTTCCGGTCTGCAGCTTGTTAGGACTGAATCCGTCCTGTGAAAAGAATCAAAGGATCTCTGAAGAGTAGAAACCAGGCTCACCCTGTAGAAGACTGGAGGAATTGCTGAAAATTGCACTCGGTCTGTCAGAAACTGAATCTGCTGTGTGTTCTCCCGGGTATTGTGCAGTAATTGCGATCGGGATACAGATGCAGCGTGCCTGGTATAGTGCTTTCTTTTATATGGATGTGTGAAGAGGTTTGTGTACCTCAAGTGAGCCCTGCTGACATTGAAGGACCCTATCTTATTTGGAGGTCGTGAGTACTAATTCAGAATTCATCTCCTGCTGAATTGCCACATTAAATCCAAATGGAATTACTGTACTGCTGACTGTTTAATTCTCCTTTTCTCTGTGTGAAAGGGCCTACCAGCTGCCACGGTTTGGACTAGCCACTAGGGCTTGGGTACCCAGGGACAGTAACTGATAAGGGATAGGCCTGTGCACAAGGTAGATTATTAGAGTGATAAGCTAATTAACCTGATTTCCCCTGTCCTTGTTATATCCCTAAATAAATCAGAGCTGCTTGTTTCAGCAAAGTTATACTGCCTGAGGTATTTGTCTATGTTAAAGTACTGTACTGTGATTGTTGCACTGTATCTCATTTCGCAGGAGGTCCCAGTGCCGAACCAGACCTGGGGGTAAGTGTATACTGTGAAGGTAATTCTGATATTGTGTGGGCCACTAGTGGGAAGAAAGGGGTTGCAGTGTCCCAGAGGGCTGTGACCAAGTTAGTTTAACTATTGCAAACCCTGACCTCTGGGTGGAGGCACCACATTGGATCCAGGCCCTCAACCTGTTAGTGGCAAATCAGGCAGGGGTAGTAGCCCTGGGATAGCGCCATCTAGGGGTTACATCTTGGAGGCTCACCGCTGGGATTGTGTGTCCTCTAGTGGCCATATTTACGAACCACTGTTAAGAAAAAATGGGTACCCGACAGAAGTGGCTGTGCACCGGCTGGTGGAGTGGTGTACTGGGAGGAGATCGACCCCCAAAATGCTATGCTTATCCTGGACATCCCCTGGGTATCAATACGGACACTGTGCAGGAGTACTTTCCAAGGTGGAAGGTTTACAAAACCCTGTGGTGGTGGGTCGGCATGCTAATCTGCTCACCCACACTTTCCTGGCCCTAGTAGAATTTAAGGATCCCATAGATAGCTCCAAAGTGCCACAGACCATTACCCCAGAGGAGCCCCTCACTGCTTGGAGAGTGATAACTAAGGACAGTAAAGACCGGGGAATCAGCCCCACCACTATCTGAAACTTTGAGGAGAAATTTGCTGAATGGTTGCTGAGAGGGAAAACTGTGGAGGACTTGAAGAAACTATTCTGCCACCTGGGGTGTTCCTCCCCAACACCCTCTCCTGCTCCAGTGCCCGTAATGGTGGCTGAACCAATGCAGACTCCTATTTCTGCACCTGCCATTAGTCACGACTCTTACCGAGGTTGAGGATCTTCTCTGGCACCTCCCCACCCCCAAGGGAGGATGACTGGGAGACCTGGATAGACTATGTTGCCCCAAGTGCTAGAATGGCAATGCTCGGAAGGCGAAAAGTGAAAGAGGGTTAGTGAGAGCTCCGAGGTCCTGCCCTGGCTACCATCCGTGCTAAACAGGCCAGTAACCCTGAAGCGACTGCACAGGCCTATCTTGAGGCCTTGGAGAGATGTGTAGGGAGCCCAGATTCTGATGAGGACCTATGGTGGAGAGTAAGAAATGCACAACAGTACCAAGGGAGTTGTTGTCTGTGTATGTCTCGGCTGGAAAAATTGTTGCAAGAATGCCTCAGAAAGGGTAGTTTGCCAGCGATTGAACTGGACCGAACCAGACTGGACAGAATCCTTAAGTCTGCCCCTTCTCAGAACTGCTGTTGCTTCAGTTACGCCTGGCAAATCGACTGGAATCCCCACCCTCCTATGATGAGTTAATGAGAGAAATTGAGGAGTTGAGAAAAGGCGACCTCGGGAGGTACCTGCACCAACAGCTGTGGCTACGACCTGAGTGACTGAGGTGACCCATCAAGTGAAGTTCAGGGGCAGAGGTTGACAGTCAATGAGTGCTCTGACAAGGAAAAGATATGCCACAATGGGGCAACTGTTGAGAGAGATCCGGGAATTCAAAAACAGTCCTTTATGAAGGCCACGCCTGCAAGCACGGGCCCTGACCTATATCCGACTGCATCTGCTATGGGGTGGGGGTACCCACCCATGTATCTCCTGCTGATAACAGCTCCAAACTCAATTCCTTGACCATGGAAGTGGAGAAACTGACGAGATGTCTCCAAATGCTTATCACGCCAGAGACAGAGATGGCACCAAGGTTTCCAGTTAGTAATACCCCCGCCCTGGCTCCCAGTGTGGCGCCTCGGCCAGCTCAAACTCCAGAAAGTATGTTTTGCTATAATTGTGGGAAAGATGGCACATGAAAAGGGAATGCCAGTCCCCAAAAGACACTGACAAAGTTGCATATAGGCTACAAGGAGAGCTTCGGAGAAGAACTCAGTGGTTAAGAGGTGCACGACATGATCCCAGTGAGGGCACCAAAAATGCTAATTCACGTCCCTTTGTGGCAAGGCAGTTGCCCAGGCCCCCACTACCGCCTCTCAGACTGGTCCAGAATAGTGGGTCCCTCCATGGAGACCACTGTAAAGGTGAATGGAGTGTCTACAAGAGCTGTATTAGACAGTGGCTCCCAAGTGACAATTATGTTCCAGGATTGGTATCAGAAGCATTTGTCAGACGCACTTACAACCATTAGAAGGACTGCATGTATGGGGGTTAAGTGAGAAGGCCTACCCTATTCCGGGTATATCCGAATTTGGCTGTCTTTCCCCACCTCCGTGGCTGGAGTGGCGAACAAGTAGAGACCCTAGCCTTAGTGTGTCCCCCACTGGACTGTATGATGGTGTTCCTTTGTTGATTGGAACAAATGCTCATATGTTCGGAAGGCTGGCACAGTTGTGTTATGAAAAACAGGGTCAAAGACTAGTAGAGCTTTAGAGTTCCTTTAATTAAGAAGGCCTATGAGGCACAGAGATGCTGAAAAACAGAACCAGAGGAACCGGTCGGAATTGTATGGAAGAAGGATCCTGAGTCTCTGATCCTGGCGCCAAATGCCCAGTGTACCTTACAGGGAGAGGTCCGTGATCAGAAAGGATGTTAAGAATAAAATATTAATGTTGGATGCACCAGGCGATGGAAAATTGCCAGAGGGACTGCTGGTCAAGCCTAGTATTTTGCCCGCTAGAGCCCATGCTTATGCCAGAAGGGTAATGGTCCAAGTTCATAATGTGTCTGAAAGAGACATTCGAGTAAACAGAGGTTGCATCCTGGCTAATGTGCATTGTGCAGACACTGCAGTGCTACCCAGCAGCAAGAGTTCAAGGAAGAATGACAGAGTAACGCCTGACTTGTTTGATTTCGCGACTCCCGCTGCCAGCTGAATGGAAAGTGAGGATCAGTGAGAAGCTTGCCCAGAGAGACCAGGTGTTTTCTTTAAAGGAATGGGATGTAGGATGCGTGCAAGGAGCTGAGCACAATATCCGGCTGCATGGACGAAAGACCATTTCGTGAGAGGTCTCGACGCCTGGCACCTGCTGACATAGATGATGTGAGACGGCATCTGTAAGAGATGTTAGCTGCTGGTGTAATACAAGAATCCAGAAGCCCTTATGCTTCCCCATTGTGGTAGTGAGGAAAAGAATGGAACAGTAAGTGATGTGTGGATTATCGCACCTTAAACCGGGCGGACTATCCCTGATCAGTACACAATGCCCCGCATTCAGGATGCTTTGGACTGCCTAAACGGGAGCAAGTGGTCTCTGTGCTGGATCTCCGCAGTGGTACTACTAGATCCCGATGGCCCCAGAGGACCGTGAGAAGACTGCCATTATCTGTCCGCTTGGCTTCTATGAATTCATGAGGATGCCTCAAGGGATTTCAGGTGCCCCAGCCACTTTTCAACGATTGATGGAGCGTGCAGTGGGGGACATGAACTTACTAGAGTGCCTGGTATACCTAGATGATGTTATTGTGTTTGGCAGCTCACTGGAGGAACATGAGAGCAGATTATTTAAGGTATTGGACCGACTGGAGGACTTTGGCCTTAAACTGTCCATTGATAAGTGTCAATTTTTCAAACATCAGTAAAGTATGTGGGACACATGGTATCCACCGAGGAATAGAGACCGACCCAAGTAAAGTTGAGGCCTTGACACCTGGCCACAGCCCAAAATCTAAAAGAACTGCAAAGATTCCTGGGATTCTGTGTTATTATCGGCGCTCATCAAGGACTATTCAAGAGTGATCCGCCTTTACTTAACCTTACTCAAGGGTATCCCCAACCCACAAAATACCAAAAGTCAGCGCCCCTCAAGACTGAAAGAGTGTATTTTCATCCAGTGAAGTATTTGGGGCCCGCTGGACTCCTGATTGTGAGACTGCTTTTCATGAGATCATATATCAACTTACCCATGCTCCAGTGCTGGCCTATGCCGATCAAGAAAACCTTACGTCTGCACACTGATGCTAGCTTGCAAGGGTTGGGGGCTGTGTTGTACCAAACACGAGAATGGCCTGAGACCAGTGGCCTTTGCCAGTGAAGCCTGACCCCATCCGAAAAGAACTATCCTGTACATAAGTTAGAGTTCCTAGCTTTGAAGTGGGCTATTGTTGACCAATTCCATGAGTACTTGTATGGGCTAAAATACTAGTAAAAACTGACAATAATCCTTTGACCTATGTGCAGACCTCAGCTAAGTTGGATGCCACTGGCCATAGGTGGCTTTCTGCATTATCTACATATGACTGCTCCTCGAATAAGCAGGTCTGAACCACATAGATGCTGATGCTTTCTCCGGAGGCCTGTTCCCAGAATGATTGGGTCCGATTGGCAGAACCTGACATTCGGCACTCTGCCGGAAGTTTGACAGGGAGGAACAAATGTCCACGGACGCAGTGGACTGCATGGTGGATTGCTTGGGAGCCTCTGAGAATTGCATACCTGCTGCTTATTGCCACTTTTCTGCAATAGACATTGGTGCACTGCCTCAGCTGGACAATGACAGTATTCGTGGCTCAACTCACGATCCCATGATCAAAGCAGCTTTAGAAGCCTCTCTATGCAGGAAAAGATGTGTCCAAATTACACTCCACTGATTTGAGAACTGCACTGTTATACAAAGAAGGTCCTAAGTTGAAACTGATCAATAAACTGTTATACAGAGAAACAGTAGACAGAGGGGACAAGTAGACAAACAACAACTAGTGCTGCCCACTGCCTTTCGAGACTCAGTACTGAGGTCCTTGCACAACCACATGGGGCACCTTGGTATAGACAGAACACTTGACTTGGTGAGATCCAGATTCTATTGGCCTAAGATGGGGGCTGATGTGGAGCAACACATTCAAACTTGTAGCGCTAAGCTACAGAGGAAGGCTTTGCCCCAGAGGGCTGCCCCCTTGTTAACATCACCACCAGTGCACCCATGGAGCTGGTCTGTATTGATTTTCTGAGTTTGGAGTCAGATCAAAGAAATATCAGTAATGTGCTGGTGGTCACTGACCATTTCACGAGATATGCCCAAGCTTTCCCCACCAAAGACCAGAAAGCATCCACTGTGGCCAAAGTACTTGTAGAAAACTTTTTGTTCACTATGGGGCTCCACAAAGAATCCATTCTGATCAAGGGAGAGACTTTGAGAGTCGCCTGATCAAAGAGATCTTTCTGTGGGGAGTGCGAAAGTCCAGAACCACTCCTTACCACCCCCAGGGACCCACAGCCTGAACGCTTCAACCGCACTTTGCTAGATATGCTAGGCACCCTGCACCCAAAGGACAAGCCTAGATGGAGCCAACAAATTAGCACCCTGGTACATGCTTATAACTGCACCAAAGTGATGCCACTGGATTCTCCCCTACCGCCTGATGTTTGGAAGAGAAGCTCGACTACCAGTAGATGTGTGTTTTGGGGTCTCTCCTGATGGGGTTCAAGCTGACAACTATTTACAGTATGTGCAAAGTTAAAGGCCCAGCTAACTCATGCGTACTCAACTGGCTCAAACCATGGCTGCCAAAAGAAATCTGGCCAACAAAGAAAGGTATGATAAAAGGTGAAAGCACAGGAACTCCAGGAGGAGATCGGTATTGCTAAGAAATCTGGGACTGCATGGCAAGCACAAGATTGCTGACAGATGGCACCATCTCCCTCACATTGTAGTGGGCAAACTAGATGATCTGCCAGTGTACAAAGTAAGGCCTGAGAATAATTCAAAAGATGTAAAAACAATGCATAGAAATCATTTCTGCCATTGGACAAATCTTAATTGAGTCTGAGCTCCTAGAAGATTCCCCTCTGGACCAGTGACTAGAGCTGCTGCTAAGAAAAGATCAAGAAAGTCTGCACCTACAGAAGCAAAGTTAAGTGTTCCCTCCACAAGTCCCAGGTTGAGCATGACTGTCAGTCCATATCGGAAGAAAGTAGAGTGACTTTGAATACTATCCTTCTTACGAACTGAGTCAATTGTTTCGGGCAATCCCTAGTCAATACTGGAGATGAAGCTGGGCCTTCTGACTGTCTAAGCCCCCAGCTTCATCCCTGGAGCCAATGCTCCCAGAAAGTGAAGTGCAAAGCATCAGATCAGATGAAATGGAATCATTGTGCATGGTTGAACTGTTTGAGCTTTCAGGAGGAAAATGATAGATTGGGGCAGACTGGTGATACACCCGAACAAGAAGAGTATTTTGAGTGCCCTGACAGTCCACTGCCAGTGTCCGAAAGCTCTCCATGCGAGCCAAATGTTGTGGACTCAGAAACTGTAACTCCTGGAGCTGAAAGTGCCCCAAGTTCTAGCCTCTCTACCCCCATGGAGACTCCCCTGACAAGTGAGGACAATGCTGAAAATGAGGCTCAGAGTGCAGAGACTGTAACAGTTCCCCCTAGAAAGACTGGTCGAGCTGTAAAGCCTGTGGTGCACCTCAGTTATAATTCCCTTGGGAGGCCTGTGGATTTGCCTCTCAATGTTGTCCATAAAGGAGTGTATGTGTCCCCGAGCTCATTGCCCAAACTGAGCGTCAGTGCTAACTCCAAGTTACTTGTGTTGCCCTCTAAGTATGGTGCCTTGCTACGTCCAGCCCCAAGGTAACTGATGAGGAAGGACCCTCTCTTCAGGTTTCATGTACAAGAGGTAATAACTTGAGTTATGGTACAATGTGTATGTAATACTGTGTAAAGAGTGACGATCTGCAATGTTTCAGAAATGTGTTCTTGGTAAAATGATATATTGACTGATGATTACATGTGCAGCCTAATGCAAATGTATATGGTTGCAGTTGAAACTTATGGGGTACTTGCTTGACGCGGACGCCAAGCTTTCCCAGGCCAGGAAGGTGTAACCCCCTGCAAATGGGGGTTCCAAAAGACTTCCAGGAGCTTGCTTGAATGCTCCAAGCCTGAATGGTGTTTGGCATTTAAGCCATTTATCAGTGAGTGTTTTAGAACCTCTGGTACTGTCTTTAAGAGCTGTCTGCTTGCAGACATAATTAGTTTGTATGGGGACTGTGTGTTTCTTTGATTGAGTACCACTCAAGCTGCTGCCAATTCACTTCATTTTGCAGTCACTAGGGTGCAAAGGAACCTATCTGAAAGATGTAACTGTTTGCCAGAAATTATTTAGAGTAATAATGAAATTACAGTTTGTCTAACCTGCTCTTTGCAGTCAGAACTGTGTCTGCTAGTTCCCATTCTAGTTTTGAACTGCTGAACTGGACCAATCAGTGTGGGGTAAGCTAGCTCTAAAATGGTGCCTTGGACGTAATCAGAACTTGGACTCATAATCTGAGCCAGCCACAAGAGGATTGTATGGGCAGTGACTCTGGGAGATGTAGTTTAGACTTCAGTGCCTTTTGGACCAACAGCAGCAGTCTATTGTGAGTGACAGCCAATCCAGTCAAGAACTGGGAGGAACTCAAAGGAAGTGCCCGGTTTTGTCGGTTGGAGTTTCAGTTGAGCTTTGGCAGTGAAGAAGGAAGGAGCCCTGTGCTTTTTCAGTGTGCAGTTTTAGTCAAAAACGTGTAAGGCCCAGAGTTCCGTCTGCAGCTTGTTAGGACTGAACTGTCCTGTGAAAAGAATCAAAGGATCTCTGAAGAGTAGAAACCAGGCTCACCCTGTAGAAGACTGGAGGAATTGCTGAAAATTGCACTCGGTCTGTCAGAAACTGAATCTGCTGTGTGTTCTCCCGGTATTGTGCAGTAATTGCGATCGGGATACAGATGCAGCCTGCCTGGTATAGTGCTTTCTTTTATATGGATGTGAAGAGGTTTGTGTACCTCAAGTGAGCCCTGCTGACATTGAAGGACCCTATCTTATTTGGAGGTCGTGAGTACTAATTCAGGTCGCCCTCGTTGAATTGCCACATTAAATCCAAATGGAATTACTGTACTGCTGACTGTTTAATTCTCCTTTTCTCTGTGTGAAAGGGCCCTACCAGCTGCCACGGTTTGGACTAGCCACTAGGGCTTGGGTACCCCAGGACAGTAACTGATAGGGATAGGCCTGTGCACAGAGCCATAGGTAGATTATTAGAGTGATAAGCTAATTAACCTGATTTCCCTGTCCTTGTTATATCCCCCTAAATAAATCAGAGCTGCTTGTTTCAGCAAAGTTATACTGCCTGAGGTATTTGTCTATGTTAAAGTACTGTACTGTGATTGTTGCACTGTATCTCATTTCACAGGAGGTCCCAGTGCCGGAACCAGACCTGGGGTAAGTGTATACTGTGAAGGTAATTCTGATATATTGTGGGGCCACTAGTGGGAAGAAAGGGGTTGCAGTGTCCCAGAGGGCTGTGACCAAGTTAGTTTAACTATTGCAAACCCTGACCTCTGGGTGGAGGCACCCGCCATTGGATCCAGGCCCCTCAACCTGTTAGTGGCAAATCAGGCAGGGGTAGTAGCCCCTGGGATAGCGCCATCTAGGGGTTACATTGGCTCACCTAAAGATGGGTCAAAGCTTAACAAAAATTTCTTTAAAGACTAGATATTCCAAGTCGACAGTTTGTACTTGGCTAAAACAAGAAGCCTCCAAAAGGGAATTTGTCAGTCATTTCTCCAAATAAGGACTAAGCAGAAAAAAACAGACTTGTTTATGAGTCAGAGATAGAATAACACAGCTCTGGTTCTCACAACATGCCAGTGGAGTGCCAGTATCCAGATCTTTCATATGGAAGAAGGAAGAACATTTTGCTGAGAGTTTCATGGTGCAGACAGAAATTTGAAGTTGTCCTCAGGGTAGCTCTGATGCATCTTAAACAGAAGTATTTTGAGGGTGGACCTCGGGCATCAAGACTATTGGCCAACAGACTGAGGCAGAAAAGAGCCAGGGCGATTGTAACTAGGATTAAACACCCACATACATGCCAGCAACTGACAGATACAGTGGACATAGCAGAGGCCTTTGCTGATTTTTACCAGGAACTATATAAGATGGGCCCTCCACTTGAGGAAGATAGATTAGGCCAATTTTGGGAAGCCCTGCAACTACCTCGGGTTGATGAGGAAGAGATAGTCAGGCTGGTCTCACCGATCCAGGAGGGTGAAATCATGACTGAAATAGCTAGAACTAAGACAGGGAAATGCCCTGGAATGGATGGCTATCCTGCAGAGTTTTATAAGCTCTTCAGGAGCCAGATAGCCCCAATTCTAAGCAGGGTCTATAATTCTCTTTTAGCTGAAGAAGGTGGGATCCTGCCATCCTGGAAATATGCAGTGGTAGCGGTACTGCCCAAGTCCGCCAAGGACCCCTTATCATGCGCCTCTTATAGGCCGATTTCAATATTGAACACAGATTATAAGATTCTGGCAGTCATCATGACCGGGCATCTTGAAAACATTATTCCACAGATTATACATATTGACCAGACAGGTTTTGTCCCAGGTCGTCAGGCTCAGGAAAGCGTCCATCGAGCTGTGGATGTTTTGGAACATTTAAACAAGATGAAGAAAGCAGCCCTGGTCGTGAGCCTAGATGCAGAAAAGGCTCTTGATAAGGTGCTATGGCCTTTTCTACAGGCGTCCCTGGCAGACTTTTTTCCAGAGGTGTTTTGTAGATTGATTTCCAGACTCTATGACACTCCAAGTGGATGTGTATGAGTAAATGGGCATCTGGGAAGGTCATTCCCTTTGGAAAGAGGCACGAGGCAGGGATGCCCCCTCTCTCCCCTGTTATTTGCCATCTTTGTGGAGCTTCTGGCACAGGCAGTCTGCCAAAACCCAGAGATAAAGGGTATAGAAATAGGGGGGATAGAGCATAAGCTAGGGCTATATGCGGATGATCTCTTTCTTTTCCTAGGTAGCCCTGAGACCTCTCTCCCTGAGGTGTTCAGTCAAATACAGAAATTTACGGAGTTATCTGGCTATACATTAAACACGGTTAAGACAGAGGCCCTGGCATGCTCCTTTCAGGTTCCCCTAGAGTTTCGGAGAAGGTTCCCAATGAGATGGGGGATGGATAAATTAAGTACTTAGGGATTTATCTAGGTGTAAACCCTTCAACTCTTTTCAGAGATAATTACCCTAGTCTGGTCAGTGAGATAACTCAAGACTATAGGAGATGAGCTCTCCTACCTCTGTCCATGTATGCACGGGTTCAATTCACCAAAATGAATATACTTCCTCATTTCCTATATTTCTTTCAAGGAGTCCCTTGTAAAGTCCCTCACCAAACATTAGAATGCTGGCGGAGACAGATGCTTTCATTTATCTGGGCTGCGGGATGACTGAGGGTCTCTAGAAACATCTTATATTTAGCAAAGGAGACGGGGAATTGGCAGTTCCATACTTGCCTGGGTACTGAATTGTCTCACAGATGAAACTGGTATTAATGTGGCAACACCTGAATTACACTTCCCATTGGAAAGACATTGAAATGAAACAGGTGAGGGATCCCCCTCTGCAAGCTATCATTTTTAATCAGAGGCTCCAGGCTATGTTAGGTGGTCAGCTGCCCGTGGGGGTGGAGGCGGCTCTGGAAGGCTGGAGGCGAGGGACCACTAAAGGAGAAACAGCACAGCATATGTGGAAATATAATTGGTGGGCCTGGGATGTGCATTTTATACCTGCAACACATGACCCTTGGTTTAAGACTCAGGCCTACAGAGGTTTTCATTCCCCATGGCAGATTCTGAAAGTGGGTATACCAGCCTCATTTGAAATAGCTCTGGCTCTTTTTGATCTGGAGCCAAAAGACAGATTTAAATATTGCCAGGTGAGAAACTGTCTGTGCTGAACTAAATAAGCAAACGGTGGTGGGGACCCTGGAGTTGCCTTTTCCCCCATTTGAAAAAGTTTGGGCTTCAGCTACAGGGAGGGGGGGGTCATCACCTTATTATATTCTAATTTCCTGACTGATCAGGGACATAATTCTAAGGGAGTTAAAATTAAATGGGAAGAGGAATTGGGGAAAAGAATAGAGGAAATTAAGTGGGAGAGAAGCTGGAGGAAGGTGTGGGCCACCACCTCCTCACCAAACTGGCGCAAATTTAAGTGGAAAACCAGAATAAAATACTTTATGGTATCTAAAATTCAGGCCAAATTCAAACCCGGAGGTAACTCTGTTTGTTGGAGAGAATGCGGGAACCCTCGGCCGGCCAAACACATATATTTTGGCAGTGCCCGGAAATAAGGGATTACTGGAGAGATGTTATCAGACATTTACAAGCAATTTTCACAGACGTCACAGACATAGGCCCAGAACACTTGGTGCTGGGGATGGACCCAGAGACCCTGAAAGGACAGGGAGCTAAATATCTCTGGCGAATACTTACTGTGGCAGCACTAAAGGGCCTTACAAGGCGTTGGCTGCAGAAAGATAGCCCCTCCATAAAAGAATGGGTAACTATAGTTACTACATTACAGGAGATGGAGAGGATTACTTTTGCAATCCGGCATAGACAAGCCCAGTTCCTCAACAGATGGACTAGGTGGGAGATATATGCTGTGAATATAAGATAAAGAGATCACCTAGTTCTCCCCTGGTCAGGCCTGACCCTTGAGATTTGAAAGAAAAATCAGCTGGCAGAGGAGTGGAAAGGTTTAGAAAGATATAAGTGTTTGATAATAGATTAAGGTGAAGGGGCTTAGGTCGGTAGCATACGGCAGCTCTTACATTACTTGTTATATAATTTTTTTGTGTGTGTGTTTTCTTATATGTTTATAGATAAGTAATTATTAGTTTAAACTACTAGAGATTTGATCAATTTAAAAGTGAAATTGTAACACAGTAGAAATATAAAAGAGGAAAAAAAAGTTGAATTTACAGGGTGGTTGTTGGGCACGTCCCTGAGAAAAAGTGTAAAATTTTTAAGCTGTAAATATATCTGTGTTGTAACCCTGACAATACTCTGTATTTAAAAATAAAGTTAAAAAAAAAATAAGGGTAGCTCTGATGCTTTTAGCATTATCATGGAATGCCCTGCATTTGCAGCACAGGTCAGCAGTGCTCCAGTGATGATGCTGCTGCCGTTGCCAAATTTCAGTCAAAGTTAAGGAAGCTAATAGTAATTTGGGGTCCCTTCCACAACAGGTCTACAAGACCGTTAAATGACCAGCCTGTATCTCCCTGACAGAATGCTGGCTTGTAAAACAGAAGAAAATGTCAATTGCATCTCCAGCGTTGTGCATCAGTACAGCCACACACTGAAAGGGAGTACGCATGAAAATGTAGATATAGATACTGTACTTCTGTACACCAGCTGTAATGGCAGAGTATGCGGGCCAGGAGAAAGGTTATTGCTGGAGGGGCAGTGGACAAACGAATGTGGATCATACCCATGTGTTTTAGAGTTGCCCACAAATTCAACCTTCCTGGGGAGCAGTCATGCATGAATTGGGGGATATTTTTAACTGCCCAAGAACCATTTCCCCCTCATTCATTCTTATAGCAGTCCCCATGGCATGGTGCTGACTTGGGCGAACCACCAAGAAATTGTTACAGATCACAACAGTAGCAATGAAAAAAGCAATTACGAGTCTTTGGTTAACAAATAAACTCCCCAAGATACAGAACTGGCATGCCATAATAACTGATAACCTACACAGTGGAACATCTCACGTACACCTATGACAATCTCTATCTGTTACTCAAAATCAAGTGGCGGCCTTGGGTATTATATCAAATGAACCACTTTCCAGACTTCGTACCCTAAAGATGGATGTCATGTGCTCTCCCCAGCTGGGATCACCCATACTCACCTTCCTTACTCTTCTTTCCTATTTTCTAACTACCAACTTTTTTCTCCACGCTCCCCCAGAGTCCTAATCTTAAAGCTTGGCACATGTTCTGTTAGTTATACGTAGCAGTTATCAGTTATGCTTAGGGTACCTACACTTTAACAATTTTGAATTTTTAAGGGCTACTTGTCTGAATGTACAGCACAGTAGCATCATAGTAGCACTCTGCTGGATGTAATCTATGTAGCAGTCTGGACCGGGAACTACCCTTCGGGCAGCAAGAGACTGAGACACAAGATAAAAGGCCCAGTAAACAATCCCCTTTATTTAGCCAAGACTGCAGTTGCAATAGTCATAGACTCCAGTGAAGGAGAGAGATATCGACTGTCTCGCACTACCCTAACAGTCTTGATACAGATGCTGCTGTGCATTCCAATACGTGGCAGATACACATAATTCAGTACATTGTTCTTCAGCCAGCTTATTTTTCTTGTGCAAATATTGTGTTGCAGTGTAGTGTTTGTTGATGGCTTTATGATATATGAAATTAAAATGTAATATATATAAAAAAAAAAGAAAATGTCAGCAAGGTATTTAAAGTTAAATAAGGCCTGTGTGTCAGCTCCAATGCTAGACGTAACAAAATTGGTTCCAGTGAATAATTTATGCTCTTCTTGCTTAAGAAATTTTTATTTATATGTAAAAATTATTATACTCACTGGGTATGTGAATTTTTGCTTTTCTGTTTTCTATCATAAACAAATAACCATTTAAAGCACTGGTGGTGATGCCGGCCTGGTGGCGCTGAGGGTTGAGGCGTGGATGCCACACCTTGCACCACGCCGGCGACCTGGGTTCAGGATCAGACTCGGGCCATCAGGGGCTGGCAGGGGAGAGGTTGGCTTAAGCGTCCCAGGACTGCTCTCCTTCCTTTGGGGCGGGCTAGAGGATTGTGTCGCACTTGGGTATCCCCTGGCGAATGCCATGGGAAGTGCAAGACGTGGCACTAGCATGGGGTGGAGTTTAGCAAGACGCTTGTGTGTACGGAACACGTCATTGCACTGCCAGCTCCGGGGGAAAAAATCTAGGGTGGAAAAGAGCTGGGCGCAACCGAGCAGCTTGATGGCCGTGCACCTGCCGACCTAGAGGCCTGTCATGGAATCGCGTTGGGGGGTCTGGTAACAGCTGTGCTTGGACCCTCGCAGCGAGTGAGCCTGCTGTCCTCCGGGTCGGTGGGGGCTGGCAGCTGGATGCCCCTTCCGGAGCGCTGCAGTAAGGCGCAAAAATTGGAGTAAGATAAAAAATAAAGCACTGGTGGTGGACTACTTCTATTAGTTATTTTTTAGTAATTAAGCCTGATTACCACGTTTTAAGCAGAGCATGCCCTGATTATTACTGTATTTCTTTTAGTTTTTCTTTTCTCATGGTTCTCCCACCATGCCTTGGACTAATTCTCTCTTTTTAATGTAAAGATGGTCGAAGTTATATTATGGAAGAATGGGGACTGTGTAACTTTTTTTATTTTGCATAAATGCCACTGGGAGCCATAAAGTAATGCTATTATGCATCGGTAAATTCTGACGGCCTTGATGCTTTCACCACATCAACATGCAGTCACTTCCTGTCTCCTATGATCACAGTAAGAATGCCTGGATCACTTCTGAAAACTTCAAAAACTGTTTTCTAAAATCATTTGTACTTTCAGTGCACTGTTATCTGAGAATGCAGCTTTTTTCCCCTTAAGGTGCTATTGTTATTGGACCAGTGCCCTGCCCATCCACAAGAGTCTAAGCTCAAATCCAGAGAGAAAAAAAATAAAAGCCCTTTTCTTACTAAAAAGTACCACTTCAAGGATGCAGCCAATGGGAGGCTGCATAATCACTACATTTCAAAAGCATTATAGAAACTGATTGCCAAGTCATCTTGTCTCATACATGCAGGGCACCAAAGTGACTGAAGTTTAAGAAAAACAATATTTACTAAGTTTTATACCATTGGCTGATGAGGCTAGGTAGAATGTAATGGAGTTCACATTTAATTGTTGCAGGATAGCAGTACTAGGTCCACTATTTGAAGAACTTCTTTGACTGGACTGTGTCTCAGAGCCTGATGACAGCAGTGTACTTGCAGCGATCGTAACAGAACTACAGTTGCTATAGCCTGGAAATGTAGTGGATGTTATTGACAGTTGGCGTACCATTGATGACTCATGGCAACCACCCGAGCAGTTCACTGACTTTGAAATTGTATCAGCGGTTACACTTGGCAGCAACCATTCGGAGGAGTCTGAAGAAGAGTATGAAGAAACTGAAAAAAAAAACTCCTATCCAACTTACTGCTATAAAAGGACTCAAAACAGGACTGCATTGGGTGGTTAGAGCCCCAGGAAGCAGACCCAATTAAGGTAATACAGCTGCTACAGCTAATGTAATATGCTCTGGATGTTGCTAGAAAAATGGAACTCAAAGAAAAAGCAATAACTGACTTTCTGCACCAAGTATAAAATCTTTGATCGAGAAGGTCTCCTCCACACCTTTGGGACTATAAGCCATCAGTGTCAGGGCCACTTGGAAACAAGTATATTTTTGCATCATCTCCATATGCTACCGAAGAACAAATAGTCTTTGCTCCGATATCCTTCCTGTGGCTATAAAATCTTACAAGGATGACACTCCCATAATCCGTGTGTGTTGTTTGGATGTATCTTACAGTGTGAGGGCCTGCAAGATTTGCCATAATTTCAACCAGGCTACAGTGCGATGCCGACGGAAGGCTTTAGAGACTTTCTTTACCCAAAAAGCATTGAAAGCCATGGAAAAGGGTATAGGTTCCAGACCTGCTTCTCCCTTGCTGTTGACCAAGAAACTGTCATCGAAGTCAAAAGAGAAAGACCAGGAACAGTCATTGTCACAGGGTGCCTCTTCTTCCAGTCATAACCACAAGCTCAAAGATAAGCCTGTTTTGCTGGCAAAGTCCCAATTGCTGTTGAAATCAAGTACATCCTCACGCCTGTCCTGATGATATCGACTAAAGCCCCCGAGCGTCGTTGAGACACCAAAGTCAGGGCTTGGCTAAGGCATGGTCTACCTACTATGGACGGTATGCAGCCACTATAATTGGGCTCTGGCCCTTTGATACAGGTAGTTCTGGACCCTTCTCAGTGTGATGTTGACTCCCAGGCTATGCTGGTGTCATTTTCAGCTGTTATGTCACCTATAACCGTCCACTGGTGATAGTTCTGCTGTCATCAGGACTGTCTGTACCAGGGTCTTTGTCAATGGCATGTACAAGCACACTTCAGATTCCTCCTCTTTCTTAGCCATGCCAACATCTCTGATTCCTTCTGTGGCTCCTGTCGTTATTCATGGCGATGACAACTAGGTTGAATATAATGCTGACCTGATGGATGTTGAACTGGCCGTAGAGGAGGAATATGATGGTGAGGGGCAATTTGAAGAAGGTAATCTGCCTTCCTGCTCCACCCTTTCATTCTGCAGAGTGGATTCTGTGGTTTACACATCCAGGTCTCCCCGTGAGGATCCCTGTTTTCAGGCTGTGATCCAGCAGATGCCATAGGCTTATCTGTGGAGGAGGAAGATTCCACTAAAAGGAATCATATGAAATTTCTGGAGGTTCCTTGCACACCTTCCATTATAATTCCTGCTGTGTACTCTACATTAGAGGATGTTACCTTTGCTTCTTGGCATAGGCCTAGGCCTGATTACGCTGCACAGCCTGAAACCAACTCTGTGGTCATTATGATTGCTTATGATTGCTCTAAAGCCGCAAGGCACATGAGTACTTTGCCTCCAGATAAAGACTCTAGGAGGCTGGATGTCATGGGCAAGAATACTTATGCCTTAGTATCCTTGGGCCTGAGGATTGCTAATTAACAGGCCCATATAATAAAATGTCAGAATAGCCTCTGGAAGGCTACATGCACTGTGATTCAGGCTTTACCTGATAGCCCTGTCAAGAATGACTTGCTTAAATCCCTGTCAACTGGTTCTGAAGTTGGCAAGCATCTGCTACATTCAGCATATGCTGTTGGGTTCCCAGCATTCATTGTCTTTGGCAGACTCCTTTGTTTTCTATCTACTTGAAAAATCATTCCTTAGAACTTGTTCATGAGTCTAAGAATCTTGACCTTATTTTTGATTCCTCTTTGGCTTTTAGACCTCATATTGACACACTGTATCCAAAATTCATCAATGCCTGGGTCACTTATAGCACGCCAGACACTGTTTGTCAGGTTTGGTTCGTAAACACATTATTGGGCAAGCAGAATTAACAAATTTGGCCATATCTCCCCCAGTTCACTAAATAGCCATCCACAGCTTAATATGGTTGTGTAAGTCTGTTGCATCTGTAATCTTTCCCCACCCCCCAGGATGAGGCTGAAAATAGGCAGAATTGCTTAGCCTTCCTTTCCCGGTCAACAAAAAACTAAAATTATTAAATAAAATTCTTCCCATCTTTGATTATGGTGACACTGTTTATTGCCACTCTCTTGATTTGCATCTTCTTTCTTTAAATATTGTTTATTTTCAGGTGTTGTGCTTTATTCTGAAATCAAAATGGGATGAGCATCATTTAAGCAATAATGACCCAACAGCCAGTCATTTCCTGGCGATTAACGACTATCTGGGGGGAAAGGTGGCCCGAGGTTGAGCTGAAGCCAACACTACCTAGCCGGTCATTAATCAATAGGAAATGACCGGCTGCGAGGTCATTATTGCAATTATAAATCTAATTGCACCGCAAACAAGGAAAAAACATATTTTTTTAAAAAAAAGAGTTTATAAAGGTGTGCACCGCTCTGACCTGTACTGGGCATTTCTAAAGGATTAATGCCTGGTACACCTGCCAATCAGAGCACACATTTACTTCATGAATAATTAATGACATTTATAATGTTTTTTATTGCACAAGTTGAGCTGGTTATCACCTTGTTCTAGGTGCAGCTTACAGCGGTTATCTCTCATTTACAAAATGGCCAATAACCAAACCCCTACTTATTTATCTGAAAGGCTAGTCATTCCTGTTCACAAATCCAGTCTTAGGGATGTGCTGCATCGCAGCTTTGTTCTCCTCAAATTCTGTACTTGTTTTGGCAAGGAATTCTTATCCTGTAGTGCTCTGTTTTCATGGAACAGTCTATCACCTCAGCTTAAAAATTGTTCCACCATTGGCTCTTTAAACATGGTTTAATTAAATTGCTGTTACAGGAACAATTACGCATTGCCTGTAAATGTACATGAAATTGTAAATGAAATGGAAATTCTTTGTGCACGTTTTTAAGATTATGTTTCTTGCTAGGTGATCATAATTATGAATTGGGATGTGCAATACACGAAACTTTCTTCTCACGGAGGTCATCCTGTACTTTTGAAACATTTAAAGAGCTACTTTCTGGAGTGGCTTGATTGGGGTAGTGGGGACAAGAAGACAACCTGGGGTGAAATGGAGACTGGAGAGTGGTTCCCCCTGTCTAGTCCCCATACTCATGGGCTCCACTTTGAGTGGGCAGGTTTCTCGGTTGGCCTCGGAATCTCATCCTACCTGAATGGTGTTGTGCAATGTCAGGTCCATTAAAAACAAGACAACATTGATTGCTGATCTTGTTGGGTCATCTGACTTGGCTTGCATCACCGAGACCTGGCTGGACATAAACGCTGGCCTAGTTCTTGAAGCACCAGTTCCAGCCGGGTTCTCGGTGTTTTACTGCCCAAGGTTGGATTGTAGGGGCGGGGGTGTTACCACTTGTTTTAGAATGCAGTTGGGCCTGATAGGTGTTCCAGTTGGGGAGACCCAATCCTTTGAGTGCATCCTGGGTGTGGGTGTGGGGTGCAAAATTCTTCTCATCTACCATCCACCCAGGGATGGGAAGCAATTTTTGCAGGAAGTCGTGGAATTCGTTGCCGACATGTTGTTGGAGTCGTCCAGAGTGATGATACTGGGTGACTCCAACAACTGGATCGACGACAAACTTTCGCATATTGGGCAGGACTTCCTCCAACTCATGTATGCGTTGGGCTTCACACAGGTCATTTCCTCTGCAACACATACTTCGGAGCACTCATTGGACCTGGTCTTCCTTCTGGGTATGGAAAACACTGACTTGGTGGTGGAACTGGTCGCATGGTCTGACCATTGGACTATCAGTTTCATTCCCCAGGCACTCCCTTATAGGACTGCTCCTTTGGAGATGGTCCTGTACCGCCCATTAAGTTGTGTGATGCCTGATGGCAGTGTTGGACCTATCAGGATGTAAGCATGGGTCCAGAATGTATGATGCAGGCCTATAATAAGGCTGTGGTAACAGCTCTGAACTCTATTGCTCCTGTCTGTGTTTGCCCCCTCTCCCTTCACCCTCAATCCTCTTGGTTTGATGGGACATTTAGGGAGATGAGGAGAGTAGGGTGAAGGCTAGAGCAACGCAGGCAAAAATATGGCCTGGTTGCCGACAGGCTTAGATTGATGGCACGTTATGTGGATTATCAATCAGAGATCTCCTGTAAGAAGGCAGAGTTCCTATCCGGGGATATCTCTGCTGAATTGAATCGACTCTCTCAGCTCTTCTGTGCAGTCCAGTTTGTCTGTCTGCAGTGACAGAGAGCCTTGTCACAGGCTAAATGTGACGAGTTTGTTCGCGTCTTTGCAGACAAGGTTGCTGACATCAGGACAGAGATCGAATCGGCACACTCTAATGAGAGTTGCAGTGGCCAGTGGGAGGTCACAGAACCTCAGCCTGGTTGGTCGGTCTTTGGCCATGTGGCGATCGTGGATGTCATGAAAATCATCCAGAGTTTGCGGCCTACCTACTGTAGTCTGAACCCAATCCTCCTCCTTGTGGAGTGTGCTGAGGTCATCGGTCTGGTCCTGGCTGAGATTGTCCAGTGTTCGCTGGAGACTGGGAAGTTTTCCGACTCCTTGAAGGAGGCAGTGGTAACTCCCCTTCTTAAGAAATCTTCTCTAGACCCTGACTGTCTCACAAACTACAGGCATGCCTCTAATCTGCCCTTCGTGTGTAAGGTTATTGAGAAGGTGGTTGCGCTACAGCTGGAGGATCACCTTACCATCCATGACATCTATGATCCCTTCCAGTCGGGGTTTAGGAAAAGGCACAGTACTGAGACAGGCCTTGTTCTGGTGCTCAGTGACCTCCTTATAGCGAGAGATCGGACGAGTCATTCAGTCTTGATCCTCCTTGATCTGTCCGTGGCATTTGACACTGTGGACCATGGGTTACTGTTAGAGCACCTGCGGTTGGTCTTCGGACTGTCTAGTACAGTCCTCAGATGGTTCCCCTCTTTCCTCACTGGCAGGTCTCAGAGGGTAGTATTGGGAATTTTTTTCTCTGATTCTTTCTCCCTGCCATGTGGAGTCCCGCAGGGCTCAGTACTGTCCCCCGTGTTTTTTGCAGTGTATGTGTTGCCGCTGGGGGACATTGTTAGATGGTATGGACTGAGTTTTAACTGCTATGCAGATGATACTCAGCTGTACATGTCTTTTGCACCTGAGAGGGATGTTGCGGTCTCAGTATTTAACAACTGCCTATCCAAGTTCCAGGACTGGATGAGTGCCAACTGGCTGAAGCCAAATCCTGATAACACTGGGGTTTTGGTTGTAGATCCTGGTTGCCAGGCAGAGGGGTCTATGGCAGGGCAGGAATCCGGACTTATGTTAGGAGGCTGCCAGCTGATGACCTCTGAATGGGTGCATAATCTGGGTGTCATTTTGTCGAGGGGTTGACCTTGAAATCTCAGGTGTCTTATGTCGTCAAGAACTCATTTTACCATCTGAGGAATATCGCCCAGATTAGGCACTTGGTTTCACTCAATGACCTTCCAACTTTGGGCCATGCCTTTGTGATCTCTTGGCTGGATTACTGCAGTGCTGTTTACCTAGGGCTACCTGGGGTTGATATCCGCCATCTGCAGCTGGTGCAGAATACGGCAGCCAGGTTACTGATTGGGCTTCCTAGGTCTAGCCACATTACACCTATGCTGTACGAGCTACACTGGCTGTCAGTTCAGTGGCGGATCACCTTTAAGTCTGCTTGCTGACCTATAAAGCCCTACATGGACTCGGACCAATTTACTTGCAAGAACTGCTTCACCCCTACTATCCTTCCTGATCGCTCCGCTGCACTGACATGGGATTGCTAGAGATTCCCAGGGTTCGGTTAAAGACATCTGGGGCCCATTCATTTGCGTTTGTAGCCACATCCCTGTGGAATTCTCTACCTTATCTGGTTCGAGAGTGCCAGACCATGGAGAGCTTCAAAACAGCACTGAAAACCTATTTATTTAATCTTGCCTTTTCTATTAGTTGAGATTTATATTGTCTGTGTGTTACTGCTGTATTTTTAAGCATATATGGTTTTAATAGTTTCATTTATTTATTTCAAAATGCTTTGATATTCTGAATTGCACTCAAGAAATAAAAAATATTATTATTTCTATCATAAAAAATCTAAAAACACTAGAGTTAAACCAGTTATGTTTTACCTTTTTTGTTTTCTAAGTATTTGTTATTTTTCCTATCCCCTGCTGTTGGTCTAAATATTGTAGGCACTGCAGCAATTATTTCACTGAGTCTTTTAAAATGTAACAGGGTCTCCCCTGCTAACCACACAATTGCTGGTTGTGATATCAGTCTGTTGTCATGGTGAGCACCGTGATGTCATAAACCAAGGTACTGTGAGGTTAACAGGGGAGAGGCAAATGTTTCAGCTGTTTTCTGTGCAGACTTTTTAGATGGACTACCAAGATGTGCTGTAAATCTTGGGAAGGAACATTGAAAATGAAAAAAACAAATGTATTCTCTAGTAAATTGTAAGAGCTGAAACATCTTTATGAAAGTGTATGCTGAAGTGCAGAGCTGATCTTTAAATAATAAAAAAAAGGCTATGGTGGTACAGTGTCATTGCACCACAGTTGCTGTGGCATGCTTTTCGTACAGCAGCATTTGGGAGTACGATGAAACCTGTGCACAACTACACTCAACTATATATATTTTGTATGAGTGTTTGGGTGTTGGCCTGATGTCATAGAAACAGAAAAAGAGAAGGACAGAAGAAACAGTTCATGTGATCTGTCCCAAGATTTCCTACTTGGTGTCTCACTAGCACCCATGATTCTGTCCTAGCCACCTCATCCCCTCCCACATTATCCTGTCTAACTGATCCATTAAATGTGGCCCAATTTATTTATTTTTTTACACCCACTATTGTATTTGCTTTCACAACCTTGTCTGGCAGTTTGTTCCACTCTTTCACAACACTTTCAGTGAAATGCGTCCTAATGTCTTTTGTGAACCCACCCGCCAACTTAAATGGTTGACCTCTGGCAGGCAGACTTTTCCTCAGAGTGAAGTGACATTGTTGAGTCCACTCTACTAAACCTTTTCATCAACTAACACGTCTCTGACATGCCTCCACTTTACCGCCTATCCCCCAGTGTGTCCATTTTAAGACTTTTCAGTTTCTCCTTGTGTCTTTCCCTGATGCCCAAAGATGAACTTTGTGGCCCTATGCTTTGCTGTCTGATTTATTCATATTGTTTCTCAAATACGGGCCCCAGAACTGTACACAGTACTCTGGATGTGGTTTTACCAGTTATCGATACGGCGGCTGTATTACCTCCCTCCTGCTAGTACACTCTTTCCCTATGCACCACAGCTTCCTGTCATGTTTGACTATGTTTCCAGTTTGTAAGATTTTTTTATAAACTTGGAAAAATACTGGTCTCTGATTAGACCAGAACCAGTCACATGACGTGCAAGGTTTTTGTACTATTGCCCAGTTCAAGACAAAAAAACAGGCAGTAGTTGCATAGAACTGGGCAGTAGTCTTTTCAACTACTTCCCGTTGTAATCCTCATAACTCGTGCAAGGTTTAGTAAAACACGTATTAACTGAAGTTTTAAAACAGGTACTGACTGGAGCTTTGTCAGGATATAGTGGGAAAATATAGACCCCTCAAGATGAATTATTGCCCTCTTATAGTCATATTGCCCTTATTCTATAACTGGTGTTACTGTTGTTAGGCAATAGTTTATGCCTCAGGGTTAATATTTCCTCCTATTTCCCTCACCTCTGGTCAGTATTTGCATATAATAACTGGTGCACGTTTTTCCCCACAGGGGAAATCGGTTTATAATGGCAAACACACGCTGTGTTCACACATGCACCAGCCGTTGCTGTTCCCTTACAACTCACTACTCAAGAACCACTGACTTCACTGCCAATCTCACTACTTGGCAGTAAGTTACCTAAAATAAATACATAAGCTCTTTCACTCATGGGTTCTTGGAAGGCAGCTTCAACTTTTTGGCAAACTTAAAAAAAAAACAACAAACATTTTCTTTTGCCTGCCACTTGTGACCGCGGACCTTGCTGAATCCCAACCGACCCACGGCTCCACAGGCATGTCTGCTTATTTTATATAATTGCTGTGACGAAAAAATGCTGCCCAGCAATTAGATAAAATAAAGACTGGGTAGGTGTGTAAAACTTGACTTTTACATGTACCCTCAGTGTGAGATACCTTTTACAAACTCCTCAAGCTTCACTCTTGGGGTTTATGTGGCATCCCACACCTCAGGTGTATGTAAAAGTCTCGTTATAACCTCCCACCCAGCCAATATTCTATATATTAATCATCAAAAGGAGTTATTTTTGACATAAAAAAGTTCATTTATACTATTTTACTGACAGTACACGGTGTAATGTGTGAAAAAGCACTCTGTGTAGGAGCTGAGTACCCAAGTGCTATTGCACTTCAGACTTTATTCCCCAGATCAGTGGCATGGACTGAACTGTCTTGTGGCCTTACCTTGTTTGTTATAACATAACAGTTTTTGAGTTCACAATGTTGATAAGGTTTGTAGAGAAATAGCTCTACTGGATATGACAACTTCCAGGCTGAGTGTTTTTTGTTCTGTACATCGTTCAACACATCACAATTTGTACTGTGAGGTAGGAAAGCTAACATGTAGCATCTGACAACTTTTAAAAATAAATACCAGTTTCAGTGTTGTGAAGCACTTCATCATGTGCAGTAGTAGAAAGTGTTATCAGTGAAGAGAAATTTAGCAGATCTGATAACAGGTTTTTTTAGCATCAGATCACAGCACATGTATTTTGTGTTCCCACAGGGGACGTCTGAGAGGGACATGTGACCGAAAGTGGTGGTGGGGGGGAGGGAGCTGACTGGAGGGAGCATCACTCAGCTGCAGAAAAAGGTGACCTCTCTGTACAGTACAGCGAAGCTGCAGTTTATCATTGAAAATGAGTGAATACCATCTGGAAGCAAAGTGTCTTCCTATTCATTGCATATTACTTGGTAAATAAAATCTGTTTTCTATGTTTTGATGCAACTTGGGGTGCGCGAATGCCAGGAGTCCCAAGGGACTGGACAAGATATGTTTTTTGGGGGCTTTCTAGGTTTCCGTAGTAACCCCTCCTTCATGTTCCTAGCCACAAGAGGTGAAGAAAAGCTTTGTTTGCTTGTGGGGGATTACCAATCAGTAACACTTCTTGCCCACCTGAGTTGTCTTAATGACATTATGAAAAACTGTAAGGCTATTTGGCAGCCTTTTATTTTTAAATTTAAAAAAAGGAAACGTACTTGATGTCTTGCATGCGGGCAGTGGCAGGGCCAGCTTGACCCATGGGGATACTGTGTAGTATTCATATTGGCTCTAGCCCATCAGAAGGCTGGATTTCGGCTCCAGTTTTGTAATTTTAGATTCTTATCAAACAGTTACACTGTCCTTGAGGACTAGTCATCTATTGTGAACTGTATACCCCTGAGAAGACACTGTAGTCCAGTGGTTAAAACAAAAAGTAGAGAGATCCCAGTTTTAAATCCCACCCCAGCCACTGATTCAGTATGTGACCTTGAGTATGTCAGTTGACCTCCTTGTGCTTCAATCCTTCCAGCTGTGAAACTGGGTCAGAGCAGGATCCCACTGAAAAAGAAAGATGGTCTGAGCTGGTTAAAAAAAAAAAAAAGCATCCCAGCCTGGTCAGTTTTAAATTATAGAACAGAAGAGAATAGTGCCTTCCCTTAAAAACAGTTTGAGTGGACGAAATTCAAATTAGTAATTAGTTTGTAAGCCATGCATAATTAATATAAAAATACATCCCGTTTACTTGATGCAAAAGAAAAACATTTGGGTTAAACTCAGAACTTGGAAAAACAAGCACTTGTCACTGCCGAATGTATGCATGCATGCTGCTGTACTGGGTCCTGGTTGTACACATTTTTATTGTACACTTATCCAAGATAGTCCAGATGATATGTAATAGGTAATTTGCAATGAGATCTGGATATTACACAGTTTTATACTGCAGTTACCCAGGATAGTATAGGTGAGACGCAGTATCTTGTTTTTAGTGTGGTCCTCCTTTTTATTATGTATTTTTCTAGGGCATATCATCTTAGATGCAATATCTCCTTTTCAGTGGGGGTTCTGCTGTAGAGTCCTGTTTTTACAGTTTTGCAATATATTTACCCAGGATAACCAATCTGAGATGCAATGTCTCATTTTCAGTGGGGTCCTGCTTTGACACTTTTTTGTACTGTGTTTACCCGGCTAGCACAGCTCAGATGCTTACTTGTTTACAGTGGGGATCCTGCTTTTACACTATATTTACCCAGGATAGCAGAGCTGAGATACAGTATCTTGATTGTAATGGGGCCCTGCTTTTACACAGTTTTATAATGCATTTACCCTGGATAGCCCAGCTCAAAGGCAAGTTACATTTTCAGTGGGATCCAGCTTTTACAGTGTATTTTTCCCAGGATAGAGCAGCATAGGACTTCCGGTGCAGTGCTGAAGTGAATGGCAACATCTCTGTAGAGCTCCAGTGTCCCACCGACCAACTCTTTAAAAATAGCCAACAAAGGAAATCTCTCAAACACTTAAAAATATGCACATGCCTGACTACTGACAAGATAAATGGGACAGCAAACAGATTCAGCAGTTTACCAATAGATCCAAATGTCTCTGATCGAGAGGTTTCTGACTCGAGTGTTTCTACGCGCTCGCGTCATTCCTCCACATGCTTTACAGCAAAAACCTCTAAAAAACATAGAAAAAAATAGTAAATAAGCATGGATGGCAAACTGGATAAAATGTTGACCGATCTTCAGGATATTAAATTCGACTTCCAATCCTTTAAGACTGAACTGGGGCAGATCCGGGCTGATGTATCGGATTTACAACAGAAGGCCGGCTCGTTGCAGGAGACTCAGAAAACACAAGAGCAGGCCCTGGTTGAGTCCCAATCCATGGTGTCACAACTAATCAATATCTGCCAAGCACTTGGAGAATGGCAGAAAGACACAGAAAACAGACACCGATGCAAAAACCTCAGAATCTATGGGTTAGCTAAGGGTAGCGAGCACACAGACATGAATAGTTTTATTGAGCAGCTTATAAAGGAAACACTAGACTTGGAACATGAATTTCAAATTGAGATAGAATGGGCCCAAAGAGCCCTCGGCCCTTGACCTTCCCAACCCGGTGCCCGACTAAGATCTATAATAATTAGATTCATGAGATATACGACAAAAGACACTATCTTCCGACGAGCATGGGCTAAGGGGAAAGTATTTTACCTCAACAACGGAATATTCTTTGATAATGATTATGCCCCCATGACAAGGCGGCATTGGAGAGAATACATTCCTCTCTTCTCGTTCCTCCGCAATCTTAAATTAAAGTTTCGAATACCCGACCCAGCCAAGCTGGTCATCCAATTTCCAAATGGCCAAGAAACTTTTGAAACGGCTGAACAAGTCAAATCCAGACTAAGAGAGCGTAATTACAAGTTACCTTCCAGCATCCCGCCAGCGCAGCGACCAAGCAGACAGAGAGGCCAGCAAAGGAGATCCCAGCCCCTGGACCCTCGAATTCAGCAAAATACTTTGAACTTAATTAAAGAACTACTTCAGCAATTTGCTAGGAATACTCCTGCAACCTAGGCGAGCTGTGGTTTTCTCTGGTTTCCGTGCTTTATCTGACTCATGAATCAGGGTGGTAAGTTCTGGGACAGATGTAAACCACGGGATGCTGGGTATTGGGTGGGAGGGGGTCTGGTGGCCCGTCTATGGCCTCAGATCTCGGGGGGTTGGTGGCCTAGCCTACAGGGCTGGTCCTGCATGCGGGACCTTCATAGGATAATGTTAAGTTGACAATATGTGTTAGGGCTAATGGATGGCTCCTCGGGGATCCCCTGGCTCCTCAATTCCTTTTGCAGGGCTTATTTGGGTGAGGCGGGCCGGAGTCAATTTTCTAGGAGTTGCCCTCAGATGCCCCCAAGCCAGTGGCCCCAGGTGGTAGCTGGGGCAGTTAAAATAAAAAAAAAATCTTTGACACCTGCGAGGTGTGGGGATGGTCCGAGGGTGGGGGGGTACTCCTCCCTCCCTGGACCTCCCTCATGGCATACATTTACAGAAATAAACTGATCTGAGGGATAGTCAAATAAATGTTTGCGACCCCGTCTGCTGGTGCCCAGGCCTATCGGGACGGCAGCTAAAGTAATGCCTCTGGAGTATGGGGGCAGATGCTCATTCTTCTCAGGTTGATGCTTCCTTCCAGTGCTCTAGGGGACAGCTGCCTGGGGACAGGGACCCTCGAAGGAGCCTCAAGCTCGATATTATATCCTAGTAGAGGACATTAGGCCATACAACTGCAGTGGAGGTTCATCTGTGTAGGCCTGCTCGGGGGGTTGGGCTACTGGAGCCGCGAGCTGGGTGGGGGTGCCGGATTCCTCCTCGGACTGCCCAGAGATACCTGCACCGGGCTCCAGAGGCCCACCTACTGGTCTCATATGGGCCTCTCCCTGGATCTCGATAAAGGACTTAAGGACTGTGTTGCCTGGAATACGGCGAAGAAACAAGGTCATTCACACTCACAGAGGACCAATCAACCTCACACACTAGGATAGACCCCCCCCCCCAGCAGATTATCTGCATGGAGCCCTCTTAACCCTCTTAATAATGTGCATCCTCTCCTTAACAGTATAAAACCGCACACAAATGACAATCTTTGTTTCAGGAGAACTGGATTTCACCCTGAATGAATCAGAGACTGGTGGGGACTCTGGGATGTTATTCGCATTCATATGTATGATCTCTTTGAATGCACCAGATTTATTTATTTTTTATATATATTTCTGATGTTAGCTTTATTTCCCCACATCTTTTTCGTTAATGGTACACCCATCCTTAACCTCCCAATACGTGTTTTTTTGGGTCTGGGACACCCTGACAGGCACTCAGAGACTGGAAGTGCAGTTACCGTCACCCAAGGCTATACCTGGGTGTATGGAAGTCATTAATAGTACTTTGTATACTGTATAGTTCCTTATATTATAGTTAGTTGGTTGTTTGCTGTACATAGTTACTTAAAATCTGACAAATGGGTCTGGAAAGAGACATACCAATTAGAATACTGTACTACAGTACAGGGCAGGGGTCACAACACTTTGAAATTTGCTTGAGAGAATAGTGTTTTGAGAGAGTACAGAAATTAGAAACTTTGAAAGTCGACACATGACTAGATTCCATGAAATTAGGGTAATTTCTCAAAATATGAATGGTCTGAGTGGCTCGGTCAAAAGGGGGAAAATATTAACCACCCTCAAGAAATCCCGCCCTCAAATTATATTACTCCAGGAGACACATATGTCCCCCTTGGAGCATCAGAAGCTCGATAAATTCGGGACGGCGACTGTAGTTGCCAGCTCCCATCACTCAGGGAGATGAAGGAGAACTGCCATCTAATACCAAATTATTCAGCATTCCAGCTCCAGGACTCTTTTCATAATAAAGATGGAACTTTAGCAATGGTGAGAGGAACTTGGTGGAGGATGCTGTATATGGTGGCTAGTATATATATCCCTCCGGGAGCCGAGGCGGCATTGATCCAACAGTTATTTGATCAAATCTTACATTCACGCAAGGGATTTTATTGATCGGAGGGGACTTAAATCTCCTGTTAGATCCAAGTAGAGACAATTAAACATAGAAACATAGAAACATAGACTTTGACGGCAGATAAGGACCGCTAGGCCCATCTAGTCTGCCCATTTCCCTACCTACAGGATAGGCAGCAGATCCTAGTTAACCAACAGCCTATTTCTTCCTACCCCCCACAAGAATTGCCTTATGTCTGTCCCATGCATTCTTGAATTCTCCCACAGTTTTAGAACCCATTAACCTCCTCAGGAAGGCTGTTCCATGCATCCACTACCCTCTCTGTGAAATAATACTTCCTCACATTGCCCCTGAACCGCCTCCTTCTATCTTTTAAATTGTGTCCCTTGTTCTTGCAAGTCTCTTTTCTGAAAGATGCTACCATCTTGACTTTGTTGATTCCACTGAGGTACTTAAAAGTTTCTATCATGTCCCCCCTCTCCCTTCTTTCCTCAAGGGTATACATATTAAGCTCCTTTAGACTCTCCTCATATGGCTTCTCTTGCAGACTCTGCACCATTTTAGTTGTCCTCCTCTGGACTGCCTCTATCCTGTCTATGTCCTTGCGGAGATGGGGTCTCCAGAACTGGACACAGTACTCCAGATGGGGTCTCACCAACTGTCTGTACAGAGGGATAACAACTTCCTGTTTTCTGCTGCTGATGCCTCCCCATACATCCCAGTATACCCCAACCTCCCTACTGCTTTCTCACATTGCTTGCTAACCTTAAGGTCATCTGATATGATTATCCCCAGGTCCCTTTCCTTTTTGTTGTTGTTACTACCTCTCCCACCCATTGTGTATTCTTCCCTGGTTTTTGTTTCCAGGTGCATTATTTTGCACTTTTGCATTGAATCCTAGCTTCCATACTTCTGACCATTCCTCCAACCTTGCCAAGTCCCTTTTCATCCTTTCCACACTCCTGTGTATCAACCCTGTTGCAGATTTTTGTGTCATCTGCAAAAGGCATACTTTTCCTTCCAGTCCCTCTGCAATGTCACTGATGAAGACATTAAAAGGACTGGACCTAATACTGAACCTCAGTGTACCCACTTGTAACCCTCCTTCTTCAGAATGGATGCCATTTACAATTACCTTCTGTGTCTTGTTGTCCAGCCATGTTTTATCTCAGGCTACCACCCTGGGTCCCACTCCCAGGCTGGTTAATTTGACTATTAATCTTTGTGTGGGACTGTGCCAATGCCTTGCTAAAGTCTAGGTAGGCATGTCCACAGCCCTCCCTGGTCTACTACTTTGGTCACCCAGTCAAAGAAATCTATTAGATTCATCTGACATGACCTTCCCGCTGTGAACCCATGCTGTCTTGGGTCCTGTGCTCCACTGGCCTCTAGGTCACTACTATTCTTTCCTTCAGAAGTGACTCCATCACTTTCCCTACCACAGAGGTCAGACTGACAGGTCTGTAGTTTCCTGCCTCTGTCTTGGTCCCACTTTTGTGAAGGGAATCACATCCGCCTTCCTCCAGTCCTCGGTACCACACCATCCTCCCATGATTTATTAAAAAGAGTAGCCAGTGGTTTCACTAGTTCCTCCCTTAATCTTTTAGAATTCTGGGGTGAATTCCATCAGGACCCATTGCTTTGTCCACCTTCAGTTTTAGGAGTTCTTGCAGAACCCTTTCTTCTGTGAAAGGACTGGGATCGACCCCCTATCAAGAGTGCTTCTGTTAATTGGATTAGGCACTTCCCTCCTCTTTTGTGAATACTGAGCAGAAATATTCGTTCAGTATTCCTGCTTTTCACTGTCCCCTCTGCCCACCCACTCGTTCATTCTGTTCAGCCTCACTATCCTCCCTTTGTCTTTCTACGCTCACTGATGTAACCTATAAAGATTTTATCCCTTCTTAACTGAGTTGGCTATCTTTTCCTCAGTTTGGGCCTTTGCTATTCTGACTTTCCTCCTGCTTCCTTCTGCCTTAACTGGTACAGCTCTCTGTCCTGCTCCTTCTGTGTTTCCTTATACTTCTGGAATGCTATCTTTTCTTCCTGACTTTCACAGCCACCTCTTTTGAGAACCATAGTGGCTTTTTCGCTTTGATTTGTTTATTTGCTTCACACATAGGCTTGTTGCCTCTGTGATGGCAGTTTTGATAATTCCCCATTGTTGCTCCACACCTCCTTCTAGCCTGTTTGCTGAGTGCTTTCTGAGGCACCTCCCATCTTGCCAAAGTCAGCCCTCCTAAAGTCCTAAATTACTCCAAATCCCCCCGCCAGACAGCAGGCCTGAAACATAGCAACGACTGGTCCATGACCTGGGCCTGTTGGATATGTGGTAACGCCTACATGCCGGAAAGAGAATTTACACCCATTAATCGGCCGCCCATAATTCGTATTCCAGAATCGAGTACCTTTTACTTACAGCAGAACATAGAGACCAAATAAAACAAGTACAGATTCTCCCAATCTTACTATCTAAGAAAATGATATTTATACATCAGTTTACAACCTTTGAGCCAGAGGCTCGTTTCCAAAGGTGCCTCGTCACAAAGAGGACAAACACAGTACAACATTTAGTTACATCATTGTAGATAACAGCTTTTTACATCATTGTGGTCACAGTTTAGGCAGATATATGCAGTAATTACTTTGTTTACAATAACAGTGTTACAGGTTTGGTATTCACAGGTTATTACAGTTATTTGGATAAGATTGAGAGATAAGCATACAATGGAAAAGCAGACAATTAGTCTTGAGCAGATACTGCTAGGTTAGTAAAAACAGGTGGCTATGGGACAGGGTAGGTGATAGGTTAGGGAGCCGAGCCACTCTGGGAGTCTTGTCAGTTTTTGTTGTGGAGCTACTCGAAGAGTTTTGTCGGGTACAATGAGCTGGAAACACCTATGGCCGGGGACAAGCACAGCTACGCATGTTAAATAGCTGACTTCGAAGCTGGAGATTGTACGGGTATTGGTGATGGAGCTGGGGAAAGTGTTTTACCAGGAGGGGGCTCTGTAACAGAAGGACCGTTGACCATGAGTAGTCCTGGTCCTACGGACAGACAGGGTGGCCTTGGAGGAGCTACTAGTTTGGACTAAGGGTTGAGCTAGGTGGATAGAGGCTGTCAGGCCGGGAGGGGATAGTCCAAGGAGTGTTTTTTTAGTTATGAGTCAGGTTTGGTATCTGAGCCGTTCGTCCAGGTTAAGCAGCTTAGCCAAGTCATATAGCTGGCAGGTATGGGTTAATCCTGGTGGCTCCGTAATTAATCTACAGGCCTTATTCAAGGTGAGTCGGATTTTATTGAGGGCGGCTTGTCCGCGGCACCATAGACAGGCAGGCCAAGTCCACAAGGGACAATGATTGAGAGGTGACTGCTAGTTGGAGGGCATCAGGGGGGAGGCAGTGCTTGAAGCGATAAAGGATACCTAGCCATGTATTTGTAGCTGAGGCTAGAGTATCAGTGTGGTTGTGGAAAGTGAGGGCAGAGTCAAAGGAGACCCCTAGGTACTTGTACAGGCGAACTTGATCGAGAGGATGCTTAGAGCCAGGGAGGATGCGGAGTGGGAAATTACTGAATTTGTTTTGGGGATGGGCAAAGAGCATGGTTTTGTTTTTTTTTAGATTGACTACAAGTCTGTGCTCTTTGACCCAGGCTTCAGCATCATTGAAGGCTAGTTGCAAGGTGTCTTGAAGGGAGATGTGGTTTTGGTGGGTGGCAAAGATGACGACATCATCTGCATACAGCAGAATTTTACCCGTACAAGCTCTGGGCATGGTATTGAGGTATAGTGAGAAGAGAAGTAGACCTAGGGTGGAACCCTGGGGGACACCGAATCAGATAGGACATGTATTGGAGAGGGTCCCATTAATTTTAACACGCTGAGAGCGGTCAGACAAGTAGCTGAAGCACCAGGAGACCGGGCCGGCGGCAAAGCTGGTGCGGTTGAGGGCATCCAACAGGAGGGGGTGGAAGACAGTGTCAAAAGCCTTTGAGAGGTCAATAAACACTGCCCCTGCTAGTGAGCCAGAGTCCAGGGAGGAATGAAGACAATTTGAGAACTCAGTAAGGGCAGTGCTGGTACTGTGACCTGCACGGAATCCGTGTTGTTCATGGCAGAGGATGTTGTATTTGGTCAGGTAATCTGTGATTTGGGTAGCCACCAGTTTTTCTAGGGCTTTGGAGAGGGGTGGAAGGATGGAGATAGGCCGGTAATTCCTGGTTGAGGACCTGTCACCTCCTTTGTGTATGGGCATGACTGTGGCTGTTTTCCAGGCTGTAGGGAATTGCCCCAGGCAGAGAAACTTATTGAGCAGGTTAGTTAGGGGGGCAAGGACCTGATCCAGGACCCGGAGGAGGATACTGGGGTCCAGGGAGTCGCTGCCAATATTATTGCTCTTTAGAGCTTGAAGCAGGTGGCCTAGCCTCCTGGGGAGTCGCCCATGTAAGTGGAAGCTAGGATATTGAAAGTCAGGGGTAGGGTTGAAGGAGGGTCAAAGAAGTCTCTGGGGAGGACCGAACTAAGGTCTGTGAAGGATGTGTTGAGGAAGTTGGCTGTGTGGGCAGGGTCGGTGGAGACAGAGCCTTCAGTGGTGATCTGTGAGGGGGGAGGAGAGCGCACTCTCCCATTTAGTTGTTTAATGTTGTCCCAAAAAGTTCTGGCGCTCCCCCAGGAGGAGGTAAGCACAGCCTGATAGTGATCGGCTTTTGCTTTCCTGATGGCCCATGTGCATTTGTTTCTAGCGGCGTTGTAGGCCTGTCTGTCCGCAGCATGGCCTGTTACAGAGGTCAGGTGCCACAGGTTATCCCTGTGTTTGAGCAGTTGCAGCAGGGACGGGGTAATCCAGGGGGCATTACGAACTTTGGTGCAGACTGCTGTCATGGGGGCGAAAACGTTGCAGGCATTATTGAAGGTTTGGGTGAAGAAGGTAAGGGCAGAATCTATATCAGGCATGGGTGTAAGGGATACCAGTTAATTTGGGCAAGATGTAGCTTAGGTCTTTAGTCCGCTTGGTCTGAGGCGCCACGAGAGTGGGATGAGCCGTGATTTGGGAGTGGTGGTGGCCCAGTGGAAAATGATAGGAGAGTGGTCATTAATAGAGTCCGGAAGGACCTGGGTATCATGGATTTGTAGAGGGCGGTTGGTGATGACCACATCTAGCAGGGTGCTGGTACCTTTCTTTGTGTTAACTCTGGTGGGTTGGGAGACTAGTTGGGACATGTCTATGGCTGCGAATGAGTCACGGGTGGTGTCGGCGGATGAGCTGAGCCAGTTAACATTCAGGTCACCCACAAGGACTTGGTCAGCTGTGTAAGGAAGGGTTGAAAGATAATCAGTTAGCGAAGCCAGTGCCAAAGTTTGGTTTTTAAGGGGAATGTAGGCAGCAGTGAGATAGAGGGGACCCCTGGAGGGGTCGGGAGTCAGTTTGAGAGTTAGTGCCTGCACCCTGTGGGCGAGAACAGGGCAGGGAGTGTCAGTCCAGTGAGAGCGTCCCTGGTGTATATCACACAACCCCCCCCCCTCTACCTACAGAATCCTCCCGGTAGGGGGAGTACCCTGGAATAGTGACAAACAAGTCTGGAGTGGATTTTGATAACCAGGTTTCCACCAGCGCGATGACATCTGGCCTATGTGAGGTGACCCAACATTGGAGGGAATCTAGTTTTTCATCAGGCTTGCATATATTCAAGATGCATGCAGAGCCCGGTGACCCTGTAGGAGGGTTTGAGGGAGCTGGGCCAGGGTCTGGATGAATATTGCCTTCAGGAGTAGTAGTATAACCACAGCCCTGGCCAGGGATGAGTGAGGGTGAACTTTTGATAAGCATGCCGTGGGGGGGTGCTTTGGGCACAAGGGGGCAGGTTTTCCAGGCTGTGAAAGTGAGGAGGATAAGTTTCCAGTGGGCACCTGAGGAAGTAGTAGGGAGAGGACTGGGGGGAGGGTGTTGATGACTGGGGCAGATGATGAGAGTAGGGTGTGGTTGGGCTAGCTCCAGAACAATAGCAGGATCAGGTACCATTGTGCCTAGGGGGGGTATTAGGTTGGTGAGACAATGGTGCCAGGGTGAGGATGATAGGGAGGCATTGTAGTAAAAGGGCTAACATATTGCTTGTGGTTGCAGCTGGGTGGTAGGTTGAAGTTGTTTTTTGTCACTCAGCAAGTGTGGATGCCACTTTGGAATAGTGGTAGTGACACAGACTCTGGTGGCTGAGTATCAGGTTCAAGACCAACTCAGGGCAGTTGGTCACAGGACCTGGGTGAGAGCGCAGGTGCACGCTCTGGGGCCAGGACACAGGGTATGCTTGGGACCAAACAAGGTGTGCAATAGTGACTCCAATGGTCACATGAAGGCCTCAGCAGGAGGTCCAGGCAGGATTTAGCACAGCATCAGGTGTGGAGGGAGGGCGGGCAGAGCCTCTGTAGTCAAGGAAGACAGGAAGAGGGATAGGTAGTTGGAGGAATCCAAGAGAGGTGGTCAACCAGCATGGGCTTGGGGGTGGAAGGGAAGGGGTCCAAGAATAGGCTAGTTAAGGATCAGGTGTGGAGGTGGAGAGGGCAGAGGGCTGGGAGAGAAGGAAAGAGGATAGGTAGTTAGAGGGGTCCAAGTATAACAGGGGGGAGGCTTTCTGAGAATAGAAGAGCTAGAGGCAGTAACAAAGGGTTCCTCTAGTGGCTGGCAGGTATAACCTGCAAAAGGAAAAATGGGGACTTAGTATTTCAAACAGCAGGAAGTGATGTCATCAGGCAGGGACTATAAAAAAAGGGATGACCCTGGGTGGGTGGGTGGCTGGGCGGGCAGCAGGCAGTCGTGGCTAACCCCCTCACAAAGGTGCTGGTAGATGTTGTTTAAATTACCTCTGCTAGCACCACTGAGTGTTTTGGCTCCAGGAGGGAGCTCCGATGCTTCCGGCAGGCAGTGGGCCGCTTCCTGGCTACGGGAAGAGCAGCGGACCTATATTGCAAGGGAAACAAAGGATCCTCATTATTATGCAGCGGGAGACCAGAGGTCGTGATCACAAACAGCGCGAGTGTCCCGATTCAAGCAAGAAACAGACCCATGCACAACAAAATACTGTGGCTTTCTAAACAGGTAAAATAATGTTAACACTACTAACAGGCACTGTTTCAGATGGAGCTAGACAGCAATACTGTACAGAAAGGCACACATTAGCGCGACTACACCTCCCCCAAACTGCAATCCTAGCCTGGAATGCTAATGTGGGACATTTGCAAGGCACAATCCAGCGTTCCCCTAACAGAGAAGAGGCAGTCAGTAACACCAAAGGAAAGGAAAAAAAAAAAGTAGCATTTCATGTATTGCAGGAAGCTGGGAAGAGAAACCCCCCCTCACAAAGGTGCTGGTAGAGGTTGTTTAAATTACCTCTGCTAGCACTACCTAGTGTTTCGGCTCCAGGAGGGAGCTCCAATGCTCGGGCAGGCAGCGGGCCGCTTCTTGGCTATGGGGAGAGCAGCGGGCCTCTGCTAGCACTACCGAGTGTTTCGGCTCCGGTGCTTCGGGCAGGCAACGGGCCGCTTCTTGGCTACGGGGAGAGCAGAGGGCCTCTGCTAGCACCACCAAGTGTTTCGGCTCCAGGAGGGAGCTCCGATGCTTCGGGCGCTGCTTCTTGGCTACGGGGACAGCAGCGGGCCTCTGCTAGCACCACTGAGTGTTTCGGCTCCAGGAGGGATCTCCGATGCTTCGGGCAGGCAGCGGGCTGCTTCTTGGCTATGGGGAGAGCAGTGGGCCTCTGCTAGCACCACCGAGTGTTTTGGCTCCAGGAGGGAGCTCCGATGCTTCGGGCAGGCAGCGGGCCGCTTCTTGGCTACTCCCTGATATTAGTTGACTTACACACAGCAGTTGAAAGAGGTCCTGGGCAGTAGTGCTTCAATACTTCCCTCCTTAACCATCCAGACTATGTTAAATTATTAAAAAAACATATCCCTGAAATAATAAACCAGAATGCCTCACCTGAGACTTCCTCAGGTATCCTCTGGGATACTCTGAAAGCTGTTGTACGAGGGGAAACCATTAAGTTTGCATCCCAAAATAAGAAAAAACGAGAACAACAGAGGGATCTCGAGTCCAACCTTCAATTTTGGCAAGCTGCACTATGCAGGGAGACAAAATAGCTCAACAGCAGATAGTTACTCTTAAGACTCAGCTACATGACCTATTGAATTATAAAACAGAACAAGCATTACTATTCCTAAAACAAAGATACTATGAAGGGGGGCCTAAAGCCTCTAGAGTATTGGCTCATCTACTGCGGGTCCAAAGGAATAGAGGCTTAATAAAACAGATACGACACCCTCAAAATAAGCAACTTCTCACTTCTACAAAGGATATTTTAGAGGGATTCAGACATTTTTATAAATCTCTGTATTCCCAAGATGCTGAGCCCGGGGAGGAGAAATATCTTACTTTTTTCCAGTCTATTGCTCTCCCTCCACTAACCCCTGAGCACAGAGACATGTTGATGTGACCTATCACTACCCAAGAAATAAATGCAGTCATTAAAAATGCTAAATTGGGCAAGAGCCCAGGCCCTGGTGGCCTACCCTCAGAATTTTATAAAGCTTTTTTGCAAGAACTTATATCACCCCTGGGCACAGTATTCTGAGACTTACAGACCAGTGACACCCCCCGACGATTTGCGAATATTTCCACAATATTAAAACCTGACAATGATCCCCTCAGCTGTGAATCTTATAGGCTCGTCTCTGTACTTAATCAAGACTATAAATACTATGCAAGTAAACTGGCCCATAGATTAGAAAATGTTCTACCGTCCCCAATAAATATAGACCAGACAGGATTTGTAATGAATCGGAGAACAACAGATAATATCAAAAGAACTCTATACTTGCTGGAGATAGTGGTTAGCTCTTTCACCCCATTTATTCTGCTGAGTATGGACACCCAAAAGGCTTTTGACAGAGTCTCTTGGAGATTCTTGAATCACGCTCTCAACTGATTCAATCCCCCCCCCCCGAATTTGGCAAAGTTATTTGGGCATTATATGACCCCTAAGTGGTGGTAAAATGAATGAGACTTTTTTCTGACCACTTCCCTGTGACCAGAGGCACGAGACAGGGCTGTCCCCTTTCTCCCTTATTATTTGCACTTTAAGTTGAACCCATAGCCCAGCTAATTAGGGAGGACGTGGGCATAGCTGGCTTGGAGGTCGAAGGGACAATGCATAAAACAGCATTTTATGCGGATGATTTATTAATATATAGAAAAAGCAAACAAGGGGTCAGCACCTTAAAGGCTATATAAACATCCAGACTTTATTACAAAAACTTTCTTAGTAATAAAACATTCTCTCATGAATTCAACATAGAATAATTTAACACCACAAGAGAACATGGGTATCACATAGGTCACATACGGCAAGTACCGCACAAATCAAAAGCGAGGAGCAAAAAAGTGATACATACACCATGTGCATCATAAGCTATTCAAAAGGCAATCCAATATGTAGCACAAAGCGCCTACAGACGACAAAAAAGCAGCAGAACGCCTGACTGAAAAATACATGCTGCAAAGATGCTTTTTACAATATACAGATGGACATACCACCCTACTCAGAAGCTGAATGGTCTGGTCATCACAGGACGTAGTGCAAAAAATAAAGCCCAGTTCAGCCATACTACTCGCCATGGACTTCCGCCAGGACCGATACACTCAGAAGAGACAACAGAGCGTCAGGAACCAATATGGGTATATGGTGGCACTTTATAGTCTTCATGGCTATGACTTTTCGTGTGTTCAGCCATGATCAGTGGGACTATGACTTGTTCGCTCTTTTCCCCTTTTGTAAGATTATGTAGCTTTATGTATTTTGGTAACCTATTCTATGTTCGCTTAGTTTTTTAGTGGTAGTTATATGGAGGTACATATGCAGTGTTTTGATCTGTCCCTTTGAGTTTCTCTGTATTTAAGGGGACACTGTGCACCCAGTCCATGCTCTGAGGAAGACTTTTCAGTCGATACGTAAGCGCTACGTCGGTTCTGACGCTCTGTTGTCTCTTCCGGGTATCGGTCATGAGAGAATTTTTTATTACTAAGAAAGTTTTTGTAATAAAGTCTGGATGTTTATATAGCCTTTAAGGTGCTGACCCTTTGTTTGCTTTTTCTAAGTATTTTGTTTCAACTCCTGGGATATATGGTGCACTCCTCTGTTCTTTGAGACTCCACGGTCCTTAAGGATTTCTATGGACCTTGTATGTTGTTCTTTTAGATTTATTAATATACTTGACAAAACCCGACAACTCCCTGCCCACACTGTTTAGAAGACTGGCAGAGGTGGAGGGCCTAGTGGGTTACAGGCTCAACACATCTAAAACTGAAGTCCTGAAATGGTAATTCAAACCATCAAGGGACTTGACGATGTGTTTCCCCCTAAAATGGACTACAAAGACCTTCTGATATCTCGGTATTGTTATATCTCAGAATCTAGAAGACCTGTTTCATGTTAATTTTTCGCCAATGACCCAGAAGTTAAGACCAGAACTACAGAGGTGGCGAAATTTACCCACCCCCCTTATAAAATGGATAGACTCCATAAGAATGACCATTCTCCCCCGTTGTTTTATACTTATTCGTCAGTCTCCCCATACAGATCCCCAAATCTGAATTTAAAAAATGGGATAAGATGATTTCTTCCTATCTATGGCAGGGCAGGAGACCAAGGAAGGCATTAGGCCTTTTACAGTTACCCAGATCAGAAGGCAGCCTGGCTTTACCGCATTTAAAATCCTACTATCAAGCAGCACAAATAGCACAGGTTCTTCAGTGGTGGGACTTGGGCACAGACACACACTGGAAGACATTGGAATTACAAGCAGAGTCGCATGGAATTGATTATGTGCTAGGATCCCCCCCACCGAGATGTACTTTGATAACAGAACAAACTAGGTCTCGGTTTACTGGTCAAATCCTACAGATATGTTGCCAGAAGCTGGAGGACCCCCACATAAAAACATCAGTGGTGGCCTTAATAATCCCAACTCTTGACAAATCATTCCTCCCAGCACAACTTGATAATACTTTTAAGCTTTGGGAGTGAAAGGGCTTAGGACATATCTTTCATTGGTATAGTGGGGGGTGCTTGCATCATTTGCACAGATTCAACATTCCTTCCACCTTTGACGCAATGATTATTTCCGATTCCTTCAAACCCGGCATTATATACAATAGAAATGGGGCCTAGAGAGGACATCAGATGAAATTCATCTGCTAATCCAACTAATGATAGAAACCAAAACTAAGCAAATGCCTGGCCATACGGTTTCAGTTTTATATAAAACCATCCTACCTACCCGGAATGAATCACTTATGAAAATTCCAAGGGCATGGGAGGCAGACATATAGGGGAGGCAATCCCAGACTCTGATTGGAGTCGGAACTTAATTATACCCGTAGTCTGAGTAACAAGCTTCCTGAATTAGTGGCCTTGATGGAGGAGGAACATCTGGATATCGTGGCAGCCACAGAAACATGGTACACACAAAACCATGACTGGGACATAAACATACCAGCATACACTATCTACAGGAGGGACAGGGAGGGTAAAAGAGGAGGAGGAGTAGCTTTTTACATAAGGGAAGGAATCAAAGCAACAGAACAAAAGGGAAAACAGGGAGGAGAAGAAGCACTGTGGGTAAATTTGGAGACCGCAATGGCACCACAATCCACACAGGGGTTGTATACAGACTCTTCTCGGGAGGAAATGGACAAGGAAATGATAGAAAGAATACTTAGAATGGCAGAAAAAGGGAGATATTGCTGATGGGTGATCTGAATATGCCAGATGTTAACTGGAGTGCAGTTGCAGCAGCCACTTCAAAGAGTGGGGTTATTCTAGATGCCCTACAAGGGCATGCCTTAGACAACTAGTATTGAGCCCCACTGAGAGGGAGCAATCTTAGACCTGGTTCTCCTCAAATGAAGATGAAGAGAGGATCACAGATGTAGAAGTGGGTAGCCATCTGGGAACTAGCGACCATCGAACAGTATGGTTCACAATAAACACAGCAATAGAGTCAAACCATACAAAGGCAAAAGTACTGGACTTTAGGAGGGCTGACTTTTCCAAAATGGGTGAGAGCCCCTTATACTACTGGTGAATGCCTAAGGAATGCACTAGCAAATGGGCAGGAAGGAGGGGTGGAAGAACAATGGGGAATAATAAAAACTGCCATCACAGAGGTAACAAGCCTTTGTGTGAAGCAAATAAACAAAACGAAACGATGTAAGAAACCGCTATGGTTCTCAAAGGAAGTGGCAGTGAAGGTTCAAAAGAAAAAGAAAGCATTCAGGAAGTACAAGGAATCACAGAAGGAGCAGGACAGAGAACTGTATCAGTTAAAGCAAAAGGAAGCTGGGAAGGCAGTCAGAACAGCAAAGGCCCAAACCGAGGAAAAGATAGCCAACTCAGTTAAGAAGGGGGATAAAACCTTTATAGGTACATCAGGGAGCCAAGGAAGACCAAGGGAGGGCTAGTAAGGCTAATAAAGAGGAGGGAGGGTGGGCAGAGGGTGACTGTGAAAGAGCAGAGATACTAAACAAATATTTTGCTCAGTATTTACAAAGGAAGGGGAAGTACCTAAAACAAACAGTAGAAACACTCTGGATACAGAAGTTGATACCAGCCCATTTACAGAAGAAAGGGTTCTGAAAGAACTCTTAAAACTGAAGGTGGACAAAGCAATGGGGCCTGATGGGATTCATCCCAGAATTTAAAAGAACTAAGGGTAGAAACTAGTGACACCACTGACTACCCTATTTAACAAATCATGGGAGGATGGGGTGGTACCCGAGGACTAGAGAAGGGCAGTTGTGATTCCCCTTCACAAAAGTGGGAGCAAGGCAGAAGCAGAAAACTACAGACCTGTTAGTTTAACCTCAGTGGTAGGGAAAATGATGGAATCACTTCTGAAGGAAAGAACTGTTGAGTATCTAGAGGCCAGAGGGGCTCAGGACCCAAGGCAGCATGGATTCACAGTGGGAAGATCATGCCAGACAAATCTGATAGATTTCTTTGACTGGGTGACCAAAGTAGTAGATCAGGGAGGGGCTGTGGACATGGCCTACCTAGACTTTAGCAAGGCATTTGACACAGTCCCACACAAAAGATTAATATACAAGTTCGCCAGCCTGGGAGTGGATCCCAAGATGATAGCCTGGGTAATGAATTGGCTGGAGAATAGGACACAGAGAGTAATAGTAAATGGAGTCCACTCTGAAGAAAGGGGGGTTACTAGTGGGGTACCGCAGGGTTCAGTATTAGACCGGGTCCTCTCAATGTCTTTATGTTTACATTGCAGAGGGACTGAAGGAAAAGTGTCTCTTTGCAGATGACACAAAGATCTGTAACAGAGTTGATGCACAAGGTGGGAATTGGAAAGGATGAGAAGGACTTGTGAGGTTAGAGGAATGTGGTCAAATGTCACGGCAGCTTAAGATTCAGTGCTAAGAAGTGCAAGGTAATGCACCTGGGAAACAAAAACCCAGGGAAGAGTAACAATGGGGTAAGATACTAACAACAAATAAAATGGAAAGAGACCTGGGGTAGCTGATATCAGATGACCTAAAGGTGGGCAAGCAATGTGAGAGGGCAGCAAGGAGGGTTGGGGGATACTGGGATGCATAGGGAGAGGCATCACCAGTAGAAAACAGGAAGTTATTATCCTCTGTACAGACAGTTGGGTGAGATCTCATCTGAGTACTGCATGCAGTTCTGAGACCCAATCTCCAGCAAGAACATAGACAGGATGGAGGCTGTCCAGAAGAGGGCACTAAAATGGTGCAGGGTCTGCACTGGAAGACATATGAAGAGAAACTTAAGGAGCTGAATATGTATAGCCTCGAGGAAAGGAGGGAGAGGGGACATGATAGAAACTTTCAAGTATCTCAAGGAATCAACAAAGTCCAAGAGGGTAGCATCTTTCAAAAAGAGGTGTGCAAAACAAGGGGCACAACTTGAAGATAGAAGGGGCCGCTCAGAGGTAATTTAAGGAAGTATTTTTCACAGAGAGGGTTGTGGATGCATGGAACGGCTTCCTCCGAGGAGGTTGTGGAGTCAAAAACAGTGGTAGAATTCAAGCATGCATGGGACAGTCATAAGGCAATTTTAGGGGGTTGGGGTAGGAAGAAGTAGGCTGCTGGTTAACTAGGATCTGCAGCTTATCCATTAGATAGGGAAATGGGCAGACTGGGTGGGCCAAGCGGTCCTTATCTGCCGTCAAAATCTATGTTTCTGTACCCTATGGGTCGATCTCTTCACACGGATGGAGGGAGTATGGATGGAAATGTGCGGTGAGATTCTTTAAAACTCCTAATATCACAGGTAAATATGACAGGCTGGGCTGATCTGAATGCTGGAGAGGATGTGGTGAAAGCATAGCTACACATTGTCGCATATTCTGGAGCTGCCCAGTACTGCAAGGTTACTGGAACCTGGTGGAGGGTTTGATCCAGGAGATGTTCCCTGAAGTAACCCAGCTATCCCTGAGATTTGCCCTCCTGCATTGGTTACCCCTGGGGATCAACAGTATGCACACCAAGACATTTCTGATAGTCCTACTTTTGGCTGCCAAGAAAGCTATGTCTAGGAGGTGGCTCACCCCTGAGCAGAAAGGAGTGGGAAGATTTAATTTACCAAATATATCTGATGGAAAAGTTCACAGCAAAACTCAACTTTAGGCAACAAAAGCCTAGGGACCTTTGGAATAAATGGCTACTTTGGATAATGAGCCACATACCAGATATTGTACCCTGAAGGATAGACCCTACTTAATCAGTTCAAATTAATCAATTGATATCCAGGATAATTATTTACTTTTTGTACTATACATCTCTGTAACTGAAGTAATAACTCCATGATAATTTCACTCCTATTGTATACCAACTGTATTCTGTGATAAGTGACCTATACTCTCTGTGTTATTTATATTGTATGTTCCAGTGACCCACCTAATAAATATGACAATAATAAAAACAAAAGGATAGAGCAGCATAGATGCACACTTCAGTGGGTGCTCTGCTGTTCTGGGGTCCTGCTTTTACACATTTTTACTACATATTTACCCAGGATAGACCGGATGACATGCAGTATCTCATTTTCAGTAATGTCCTGCTTTTACACATTTTTAGATTGTATTCACCCAGGATAGGCCAGCCGAGAGGCAGTATCTAATTTTCTGTGGGCTCCCACAGTTTGACTCCAAATATCAAACATAGTCTTTTTATGACCTGATATGATCAAGGCAGGTGGAATTTTTACAAGAATTTGGGACAGTGTGAGTTTTTTTTTTATTGAACCTTACCAAAACAGAAGTGTTAACACTGAATTGTATGCCCTCCCCAATATTAAAATCTAGTTTTCCCATACATTGGACAAGAACAATGATTAAATATCTCTGTATCACCTTGCCCCAAAATTTGCAGTGCCTTGAACTAGTAAATTTTGAACCCTTGACACAAACAATTGAACAGGATTTATATAGGTGGTCTCAACTACATTTATCTTTTTACTCTATGATAGATGTTATTTGGATAAATATTCTACCCCATCTTTTTCACTTATTTCAGATGCTCCCCTTGACTGCTTCCCATTTTTATTTCACTTCCTGGGATGACGTACTATTGTAGTTTGTTTGGCAGGAAAATACCTCACCTCTGATGGATGCTCCTTCAACTTCCCCTTGTCAAGAGGGGCTTGAACCTGCCGGACCTACTTACCTACTTACGAGCGGTTACGGTACGTACTGTGCTGCTATGGCTGAATCCCGATTTTTAGCTCAAGTGGAAATGTACGGAATTTATTATTAATGATCTATGGAGTATCTTATTTGCTCTTTTGACTGATCTAGCAAATCTTCGGGACTTTTGCCATTACACGGCACAAACTTTGTGGGTATGGCTTCACCTACGCGCCCTGCCTTCTTTTTGTCCTGATTTTTTATTTTTTTTTACGTCTGCTAGCGGCTGAAACCGACTTTCTCCTGTCTGATTTGGATTGACCACATGTTCCGTAGGTGGCATCACTTAGGACTTTCCTATATTTTTCAATTCCTGGACAGTCGTGGAGTTTGCCCCTTTGCAGACCTCCAGGTGTGGTACAGTTTAACAAATAGAGAACGTTTTCATTATTTACAGGTTTGTACCTTTTTGCTGCATAAGGGAGTTCAGAGGAGTCACCTTCCGGAGCCCCTTTCCCTGCTGCTCAAGCTCCTGTTGAACACTATTAATGGGGAGCAGTGGCCTCATTTTAATTGGTAGGATTTATAGAGGGCTGCAGTAGTATCTTGGAGATACTACACACTCCATATTAAAGGCATGGAACGCTGAATTACACTTAAATGTCTCTTATAAGGTTTGTTTAAAATATACTACCCCATCTTTTAAGGTTTCCTCAGCACCATATTGACAAGAATTTTCCTGGAAGTGTCTGAATAGATTTTTTTAATACTCTTGTGACGCTTACTAAATATTTCCCTTCTCACCTGGGAAAGTTCTGGCTGAATTGCGGGAATACTCACACCACTCGTACATTCTGGACCTGTCTAGTTCTCACTCCCTGTTGGCAGCAGATTGGAGCACGACTTGCTAAATTTCAGGGAACAGACAGTTTCACAGTGGAAATGGTGCTTTTGGCTGTTCCTCCTTGTGGTGTCTGAGTTTCCTCTCACTCTCTGTCTTATCTCTATATTCTGGCTACAGAGAAAGTGATAACTCACTTTTGGTGTCAGCCCTTCCCTCCCACTATAACCATGTGGCATGATATTATTAATAATATACATACATATATATATCATATATATATATACACACACACACGCACACACCATGGAATGTCTTTTGGCATGCCAGATGGGTTGGGACTCGCAGTTTGAATTAAAATGGTGCAGTTGGGTTTTTTACATATCACAGGAAGATGACACCTTTGTTCTCTGTAGGGTTTTTTCTTTTTTGGGTTCCCAGGCAGGGTTGTGCCTGAGGCGATTCATAACTGGTCAGGGTATTGGGTCTGGAACAGCCAGGACCTCCTGATTTACAGTCTCTCTCTCGGTACTGTATATGGCCTTGTTTTCACCTTAATAAAATTTTGATTTCATGTGAAGAAGGGGGATCCCTGCTATAATTTTTGATTTACATCTTGAGGATTTTCTCTGTAGATTGCTTTCCATTTATTCATGGAACCATATCTCCATAATATTCTGAATGTTGTTTGTACCTCCCTCTGACTAATAAAGATAAAAAAAGGCAGATGGAATTTTTTAAGTTGCATCCAAAAAGTGATTTTGATGTGCGACTGCGACAGTGTGTTTTGGAAGGGATTTGTAAAGGGCAAGTGTCATGTTCATGAGGTGGGGTAACACGAGGAATATGTTGAACATTACAAGCCAAAATCTGAAAAAGTAATGTTATGAGTAAATGTTGGAACAATTCAGTGTTTATTTATAACTTAGTTGTTTTTTTTTCACACTTTTACCCAGAATTTTCAACATAGCCTTTTTGTGACCCATGTTGTTATGACCAAGACTGGTGTTTTTTTAAATCCTGTTTGAAAGGTGGTTTCACAGGAGGACTGTTAAAACATGCTTGAAAGGCTGTTTGAAAAATGACACCCGACACGTTCATCAGGTGGGGTAACAAAAGGGCTATGTGCACATTTAGGGCCAAAATCTGCAGAAATCACACGGGTAAACATTGAAAAATTCTTTTCCTCATAATTTTGTTGTTTTTGCGTATTTTGATCACAGATTTTCAACACTGTCTTTTTATGTTCCCACCTTATGATGACGGCAGGTGGAATGTTTTAAATCCTATTTGAAAGGTAACTTCACGGAGCAAATGTGAAAACATGTATTGGAGGAGATTTGAAAAAAAAAGGACACCTGTCCTGTTCATGGGGTGGGGTAACAAGAGGGCTGTGTTTAAAAATTGTGGGCCAAAATCTGCACTCATCACAATATTATGAGTAAAATTCAGTATTTCTTCATAACTTTTTTATGTGACATTTTGACCCCCAGATTTTCAACACAGATTTTTATGACCCCTTTTTCTGAACATGACAGGTGTCATTTATAAAATGCTGGCCATAAAATCATTTCACACCACAAGTGTGAAAACACGTTTTGGCCAGGATTTGAAAATCGACAACTGTCACATTAATGAGGTGGTGTGAAAAAATAGCTATGTTTGTTTTTGATAACTGGGTAAGTGGAAATTTGGCATCAAAATATTGAAAATTACCAAAGTTGTGAGCGACTGTTTAGCAGTTTCAAAGAACCTTCATAATTGTGTTGTTTTTTTAATATTATGGCCCCAAATTTTCAACATAGTCTTCTTATGACCCCACCTCATGAACCCAGTAGAGGTGAAAATTTTTGGCACAGGATCATAATGTCGCAAGACAGAATGCCGCAGCAGTATACTGTGCTGCCAGTACAGCGCAATATATTGCCAGCGGCATGTTTTGCAGGGGGCACTGCCTCCCGCACCCCTGACCCCTCCAACTAAAATAATTAACTCTGCAGGGGGTTGTACACTTACATCGCACAAAGTGTGGGAAAAAAAATGGCATGCATCTGGGAGGGGGATTCAATACCCGGTCCGCAGACGCACTGCCTCCATTGCTGCCTGTGGCTCATCCTATCGAGCCACAGCAGCTGCTCGGCAGACCCTCCTCCCAGCAGAGGACTTAATCCTCTGACAGAGAACAGTGACAGGGTGCACAGCTGCGCATAGACCATTTAGCAGTTTCACACCTTGGCGCTATTCCTATCTGCGCGGTGCATGTTGCGTGGTTTTGACATACGCCATGTTACATACGGCGGAGTGACCCGGTAGGAACATTTTCAGATCATGCCTGAAAGGTGTTTTCACAGAGTGACTGTAAACTCACCTTTCAGGCCAGATTTGAAAAATGTCATCTAACATGCTCATGAGTTGTGGTCCCAAAAGGGTCAGGTCATGTTGAACATTTGGGGGGAAATATTAAAAAGTGACCAAGCTATGAGTACAAGTTCAAAATGTATTGAAATACAATGACCGTGCTTAACTGATTTCCTCAGTTCCCGGTCTGGTGTTGAAGAGTGAAGACGTGTCTCTGGTTCATAAAGGATTATGATGCTGGACCCCAGTAGGTAAGTAAGGGATGTGGGGGTTACCCATGATTCCCTTGTGCCTATCTTAGGCATGTTTGAATCCATTTACTGTTTTCTCCACCACCACCTCCTCCGGAAGTCTATTCTAGGTATCTGCCACCCTTTCTGTGAAAAAGTACTTCCTCACATCCCTCCTGAATTTACCCCTCTTAGCTTCATATTATGCCCTCTTGTTTTAGAGTACGTGTTCCTCTGAAAGATACTCTCCTGCTATACCTTATTAACCCCTGTAAGGTATTTAATGGTTTCTACATATCCCCCCGTCCTTCCTTTCCTCCAGGGTTTACATATTTAGCTCCTTAAGTATTTCCTCATAGGACTTTTGATGCAGACCCTACATCATTTTGGTAGCCCTCCTGTGGATCCCCTCCACTCTGTCTGTGTCTTTTCTGCGATGCGGTCTCCAGAACTGTACACAGTACTCAGGTCTACAAATGATTTATATATGGGCAGAATCACATCTGTCTTCCTGCTGGAGATACCCGTACTTATGCACCCCCCATCATCCCTCTAGCCCTCCCGATTGCCTTATCACTTGCCACCTTCAGGCCATGTGATATGATTGATCATGGTCTCTTTCTTGCTTGGCCTTTGTCAGTATCTCTCCGCCCATCTTGTACTGTGCTCCTGGGTTCCTATGAACCCTGGGAGGCAGTACAGTGCTGTGGTTTAGGGCTCTGAGCTGCAAACCTGAAGACCTGGGTTTGAATCCCACAGGCCACACTTGCATACTGTGTGATCCTGAGCAAGTCACTTAACTTTCATGTGCTCCCAGGTCATACCTGGAAACAAGTTTTGGCTTAGTGTGCCTTTCCTGGTTAAATAATTTCTCCTTTCCCCTTTCCTTCCTATGGCTTAGATGCACTATTTTGCACTTGTTTGAATTAAAATCTAGCTGCCATACCCTTGACCACTTTTCTAGTCTATTTAGATCTCTGCACATTCCATCCACCTCATCTTGGTGTCATCTGCAAAGAGGCAGACCTTCCCTTCCAGTTCTGCCACTGTGTCGCTTATAAATATATTGAATTGGACTGGTCCCAACACTGATCTCTGAAGAACCCCACTGGTCACCCTCCAATCTTTTGAGTATACTCCATTTACCACTACTGTCTCTGTTCTATATGCCAAGCAGTTTCCTACCCAGGTTACCACCTTGTTATCAAACCCCAAGTTACCCAACTTGTCCAGCAGTCCCATTTGTGGAACAGCATTGAAAGCCTTGCTGAAATCCAGGCCTTGTCAACTGCACCTCCCTGGTCTAGCTCCTTGATTCACCAAGTCAACGCAGTCTATCAGATTTGTTTGACCTGACCTTCCCTCTGTGAAACCACGCTGTCCTGGGTCCAGCAATGTATTGGAAACAAGATATTCTACAATCCTTTCCTTCAGTAGTGTTCCCATCAACTTACAGACTACCGATGTTAGACTGACAGGCCTATAATTGCTCGCCTCTTCCTTTCTACCACTTTTGTGAAGAGGGACTACACATGCTCTTCTCCAGTCCTCTGGGACCTCACTTGTCTCCAGTGATCTGTTAAAATAGTCTGTCAGAGGTGCAGCAAGTACCTTTCTAAGTTCCCTCAGTATCCTTGGATGTACCCATTCGGCCTCATAACTTTGTTTACTTTCACATTGTTAAGTGCTTTCTAGACTGTCCCAACTGAAAATGGACTACTGTCTGTTTCACTCACCTCTGCTTTTCTGATGCCTCTTTGTGGTCCCTCCCATTTCCCTTCTACTGTGAAAACTGAACAGAAGTATTTGTTCAGTATGTTTGCGTTTTCTTGATCATCCTCCCTTTTGTTCCCCCCCTTCCCTCTTTAAACATTCAATCCCTCCCTGTGACTTCCTTTTTTCACTAACATACCTAAAATGCCTTATTCCCTTTTGATACACCTCATGCTATTCTTTCCTCAGTTTGTGCTTTTGCTGTCATTACTGCTTTGCTTGCCTCTCTCTGTTTTCTCTGATACACTTCCCTATCCTCATTTCTCTGGGTCTCCTTGTACTGTCTGAATGCTGCTCTTTCAGCTTTTATCTTTTCTGCCTTCTCTTTTTAGAACCATAATGTTCTTCTCTTTCTTTTACTTTTGCTTACTTGCTTAAGACAGAGGTTTGTTGCCTTCACTGTGCTGTCCTTCAGTCTGTCCCACTTTTCTTCCACCCCCCAGATTCTCACCCTGTCAGTTTATTCATGAGGCATTCTCGCATATTCGTAAAATCAGCCCTTCTGAAATCCAGTACCCTCACATTTGAATGTTTGAATTCTGCAGTTGTTCTAATGCTGAACCACACTGTGCGAAGGTTACTTGTCCCCAGATGGCTTAACACCCTGACGTCTGCAACACTGTCCCTGTTAGTAAGCACCAGGTCCAATATTGCCCCATCAGGAGTGGATTCCCTGACCAGTTGCCTGCAGAAAGCATCCTGCAGGGAGGTCTGGATGTCCCTACTTTTAGCTGATATTGCAGCATGGAGGTTCCAATCTCCATCCAGCAGATTGAAGTCATTACCAGTAACACCTCCCCCTTTTCTTCCATTTATCCAGTTTCTTCTAACATTACTCTATTCATTTCCTCCCCCCGTGCCGAAGGCCTGTAGATCTCACCTGACCGAATATTGGCTTGTTTTTCCCGACTCCAGGGTAACCCACAGCATCTGAGCCCCTCCCCGAGTTCCCTGTATTTCCATTGCTTTCATGCTGTCCTTCACATAAAGCAACACTCCCATTCCTTTTCTTCCTACCCTGTCTCTTCTGAATAACGTGTACCCTGGTATGACCATGTCCCAGTCATGGTTTTCCATGCACCATGACTTGGTGATGGCCACAATATCCAGGTCAGCCTCTGCCATGATGGCCTCTAGGTCGGGGATCTTGAAGGGGGGCTGACACTAGCCCTTTTATGGAGGAGAGAGTCCTCAGGGAACAAGCAAAACTAAAAGTAGATAAGGCAATGGGGTCAGATAGGGTTCACTGCAGGATACTGAAGGAACTAAAAGAGAATCTGACTGTGCCTCTGACGGCCCTGTTCAGTCTATCACTGGATATGGGAGAAGTTCCGGTGGACTGGAGGATGGTGGATATGATTCCACTTCATGAAGGTGGGAATATAGAGGATGCAGGAAACTGCAGACCTGTAAGCCTGACTTCAGTTGTGGGCAAAAATATGGAAACACTACCAAAAGAAATGATTGGGGAATACCTTATGACCAGTGGATTATAGGATCCGAGGCAGTATTGGATCACAGGAGGGAGATCTTACTAAACAAACCTGATCGAATTCTTTGAATGGGTGACCAGGGAGGTGGATCAGGTAGGAGTGGTGGATGTGGCCTACCTGAATTTCAGTAAGGCCTTTGACATTGTTCCACACAGAAGACTGGTAAACAAGCTGGGCAGCCTAGGAAGGAGTTCAAAGGTAGTAAACTGGGCAGGAAATTGGCTAAGTAACAGGAGTCAGAGGGTGGTGGTAAATGGGGTTCACTCAGAAGAAGGCATGGTAACCAGCGGGGTGCCACAGGGGTTGGTACTGGGACTAGGCCTCTTCATTGTGTTTATCAGCAACATCACAGAGTGTCTGGAATGGAAAGTATGCCTTTTCATGGATGACACAAAAATGGGCAACAGAGTGGACACTGGGAGGGGTGAAAAAAATGAGGGAAGATCTGAAAAAGTTGAAAAACTGGTCAAGGGTTTGGCAGCTAGGCTTCAATGCGAAAAAGTGCAAAATTATGCACATGAGGCACAGAAACCCAAGGGCAAGTATTAGTGGGGGGGGGTGGTAACATCACAAAACAAGAAAGGGATCTGGGGATCATCATATCTGATGACCTAAAGGTAGCAAAGCACTGTGATAAGGCAGTGGGAAAGGCTTGTAGAATGCTGGGATGCACAGGGAAGGGTATCACCAGCAGAAAGAGAGGTGTAGTATTACCCCTATATAGATCAATGGTGAGGCCCCACCTGGAGTACTGTGTCCAGTTCTGGAGGCACCATTTCTGGAAGGACGTAGCTTGGGTGTAGGCGGTACACAGAATGGTGAGCAAAATGGTGCATGACCTGCGTCAAAAGCCCTACGAGGAAAGACTTGCGGAATTAAATATGTACTCTCTGGAGGGAAGGAGGGAAAGGGGAAACATGATAGAAATGTTCAAATAGGAGGGTGGCATTTTATAAAGAAAGGGATGCCTCAGGACAAAGGAGGCATGATATGGAACTGCGGGGGGGAGACTTAGAGGGGATGTGAGGAAACACTTCTTCACAGAGAGGGTGATTGATATCTGGAACAGCCTCCAAGCAAAAGTGGTGGTGGGTACAGAAACAGTAGCAGGATTCAAACATGCATAGGGTAGACACAGGGGGACCTTAGTAACAGGGCTTGGGGAGGAAGGCCGGGGATAGAATAGGGTCTATGGCAGCACACTAGGTAGGGATTTTAGGGCAGACTAGGTGGGCCAAGAGATCCTCTTCTGCCAGCAGCTTCTATGTTTCTATGTTACTTCCCAGATTCCTACCATTTGTACACATGGCCCTCCATATTTATGAGGTAAGAGGTTGAGAGGTATGGAAAGAACAGTGGGCCAAGTTAAGGGATAGCATTATGAAGCCAACAAACCTCTGTGCAAAAGAAATAAGCAAAAACAGGATGAACAAGGGACCACTATGGTTCTCAAGGTGGCTGCAAAGAGTAAGGCTAAAAGGGCAGCATTCAGGAGCTACAAAGAGCTGCAGAGGGAAGAGGATATGGAGGTATACCAGGAGAAGCAGAGGGAAGCGGGGAAAACAGTGATGAACACAAAGGCACAAACTGAGGAAAGGATAGCCAAAGGGGTAACTAATGGGGGCAAGACTCTTGGGTACAAAAGTGAAAAGAGAGCAACAAGGGGAAGGATTGTGAGGTGAAGAAGGGTTGGGGGGGGGACTGTATAGGGGAGGATCAGGAAAAGCATATATCCTGAACAGATACTTCTGTTTAGTCTTCATGATGGAAGGGGAAGTGGATGGACCACTTAAAAGTCACAATAGCACTAGGGGGAGGGAGGTAGATACCAGTCCATTTACAGCAGAGAGACAGTCCTGAAAGGACTTGCAAATTTGACAGTGGACAAAAGCTATGGAGCTTGACAGGGTACACCCTAGGGTGTTGAGGGAGCCTAGAGAGATTCTGTCTGCACTTCTGACAGCCCTGTCTAACAACTCACTGGAAACTGGAGTGTCTCCGGAGGACTGAAGGAGGGCGGATATAGTCTTGCTTGATAAAAGTGGGAGCAGGTAGGAGACTGGCAACTATAGGCCGGTCAGTCTGACATCAGTGGTGGGGAGGTTAATGGAGATGCTTTTGAAGGAATGGATTGTGGAATATCTTGAATCCATTGGTTACATGACCTATGGCAGCATGGATTCACAGGGGTTGGGGATGTCATGTCATTTTAACCTGATTGATTTCTTTGACTGGGTGATCAGGGAAGTAGATTTGGGTGGGGTAGTGGACATGGCCTAAACTTCAGGAAGGCTTTCAACACCACACCACATAGGAGGCTCATAAGAAAACTGGGCAGTTTAGGGGTAGGTCCTAAGGTGGTAAACTGGGTATGAAATTTGTTGATAGGTGGCAGAGGGTGATGGAAAGCGACCGAGGGTGATGGTAAATGGAACTCATTCCGGGGAAGGGAGAGTGACCAGCAGAGTACCTCCGGGCTCAGCTGGAAGGAAAGGTCTGTCTCTTTGCAGAGGACACCAAAATATGCAATAGGGTTGACACTCCAAAGGGGGAGGAGAGAATGTGCAGAGGCCAGAGAAAACTTGGGAAGTGGTGAAGGGTATGGCAGCTGGGTTTCAATACAAAAAAGTGTAGAATGATGTACCTAGGGCACAGAAACCCAGAGGCAGAGTATAAAATGGGGGATGAGGTACTGATGGTCACCCAAGAGGAACGTGGCATTAGAATAATCATATCTGATGACCTCAGGGTGATGAGGCAGTGCATCACGGCAGTAGATAGGGCCAGTGGGATGCTGGAATTCATAGGGAGAGGTATCACCAGCAGAAGGAGAGAGGTAGTGTTGCCACCATATAGATCATTGGTAGGACCCCACTTGGAGTACTGTGTCCAATTCTGGAGACCGCATCTCAGGAGGGACAAAAAAGAGGGTGGAGGCTGTCCAGAGGAGGGCAACTCAAATGGTGCAGAAGCTGCATCAGAAGCCTTGTGAGAACAGACTTGGGGATCTCAATATGTACAGGCTGGAAGAGAGGAGGGAGGGGGAGACATGATAGAAATGGACTGAACAAGGTACAAGAGGGGAGTATTTTTCAGAGGAAAAGTTGCATGAGAACAAGGGGGCATGCAATGAAGCTGAAAGGGGGAAATTTAGGAGGGATGTGCCGAAGTACTTCTTCACTGAAAGAGTGGTGGATGCCTGAAACAGTCTTCCAGTTGAGGTAGTGGGGGCCAAAACAGCAGTGGGCTTCAAATATACATGGAACAGGCACAAGAGAATCTTGGTTGGGAAGGGGGGTTAGCCAGAGATCAGGTAGGGTCGGCAGGGATCAGTGAGTAGACTAGGTTGGCCAAGTGGTCCTTATCTGCAGACAAATTGTGTGTTCCTGTGTAACCCTTGCACTCTTTTGGGAGGTTGTTTACAAATAGAGAGAACAGAATTGGTCCTAGTACTGATCCTTGAGGGACTCCACTTTTGACAGCATTGAACTGGAGGTGCTCCCCCCCCAAGTACAGACCACCTGAGTTCTCCCGGTGAGATAGTGTCGAACCAGGATGTGGTTGCGTTTGAGAACCCATAGAGATGAAGTCTGTCCACTAGGAGACTTTGGTTCACTAGATCAAAGACCTTTTTCATATTCACAAAAAATGGTGCCAGTTAATTTACCACCATGATCCAGTTATAGTGCTAAAGGTTTTAAAACGTGGGTCAAATTAAACTCACTGTTGTAAAAAATGTGGGTCAAAATGAGAAACAGCTGGGTCAAAAAGTGCAAATTTCACCAGTACAGAAGCTAAAACTTGTCCAAGTAAATTACTTTCCTGTTGTTCACTTTTACATCTTTCAGCTGTTGTTACAGACCAGGTGCACCACGGTGGACCCACTGTCATGTGGAAAGTGGTTCATTTCTGGGCAGGCTGCAACTTTTTACCTTTTTGCCCTGTCTAGCGCTGTCCCTGCTTCCATCCGTGCCCTTGATAACATTATTCTGAAGCTGGGAAAGTCTGTAACAGAAGGTAAGTTTCCCAGAATTTCTGTTTGGCCTGGGCATAAGGAATCTCTTTCCAACATGTAAAGATAAGTTGTGCCCTGAGTTGGAAATGGGGTATGCAGCAAAGTCAGGTAAGCATGGAGTGTATTGAACCAGTATTTAAACCCCAAACAGCCCACGGTGCTGTGAGCATCTGTAACTGACGGCCAAACCAGTTGGTCATACAAGGAACAGTGAATGGTTAGAAAAGGGCAAAGAAGAATAAAGTGACAGAGGGAGTTTTACAGTGCATCTAGCCTAGAAAGGTGACTCTTGGGTTCAGTGACTTAGATGACATATCCATAATCAGTACTGGAAAGGATGGTTTGTTTCAACAAGATGCTTTCTCATCCCTTGTGATAGGCAGTCTGTTGTTACCCTGCAGAGGGCTCCAAGTTGTTAAAACATTTGGAGACCAGGGACTGTATATGTGAAGAGAAGTCAAGGGACTGATCAAAAATGACATCCAGCTCCCTAAACTGTGAGGTGTAGGATGGTGTTACCATTCACAGTAGTGATATGTGTATTTGGGGTAGCAAGCAGGCATTTTCAAGTACCAAACAGCATTGAGAATGTCTTAGATTGGTTCAGTACTGAAAGTGTGGTGAAAAGCAGCTAGTAAGATTATCATAATTAAGTTGTGGGAAAGTGGAAACAGCAGCAGAGCTGGAACCAGGACTCAAAAGAATGGAATCATTTGCATGCATTTGAAGATTACAGGAAGAGACAGCAAGGGGGGAGTCATTCACAAAAATATGGAAAAGATGTCGTCCCTGTGCAGAATCTTGGGGAACACCTATGTTTACTCACAGAAGGTCAGAGAGAGCTAATCTGACATTGACAGGAAGTGAAGGGCAATGTCAGAACAAAACAAACAATGGTTGAGTAGATCTGGCACTATAGCCTAGAAGTTAGAGTAATGAGCTGTGAATGAGCTTGGTACATCCAGTAGACTTGGGTTAAGTCCCACCACCTCCAGATCCATACTGTATGACTCTGAGCAAGTCACTTAACCTCCCCAGTGCTCCCCGTGTCACCCCTGAAAACAAGCACTTGTGCCTATTGGGCCTTACCCAGTTATCAAAGAATAAAAAAAAAAAAGATAAACTGGAGGCAGAGAGTTTAATATAAAGTAGCGAATGATCGAGTGCATCAAACACTTTAGCAAGATTGAAGAAAATTTCACCAGTGGGGAGACCTTTCTCCATGTATGAAAGGATGTGATCTGTTAAACAAGGGAAGTAGTGGTAGAGTGAACAGGTTAAAAAACAGATTGGCAGTCAGTGATGAAGCCAGTAGTGGAATAGGAGTAAGATATCTCATTGGCCACTAATTTTTAGAAACATAGAAACATAGACTATGATGGCAGATAAGGACCAACCGGTCCACCTAGTCTGCTCATTTCCTTACTTGGTTTGGCAATCCCTGTCCTTGTCTGGACTGCAGTTCCCGAGCTCTGCTGCCCAGCAGGGTGCCCTTATGCTTGTCCCATGTACTTTTTTTTTTTGTTATTCCTTTTTCTCCTTCAGGGACTCTGCCGGTGTATTTTCTGACATCCCCCCACACCGGCCCCCCGGGTATGAGACCACCTTCCCCACTTATGCCCCCATGACTTACCCTTCATGGCAGGGGATGGGGAATGCCTCAACCCACCAGACTGGATCCAGCTTGGGGAGGTGTCTTCCTGGGGCGGCGCTGTGGGGGACAATAGTCGTGCTTCGTGCGGCAGAGGACTCTTTTATCTGTTTTCTCCCCTTGGGGATGGAGCATGCAGTGACACCAGTGGCAGCAGCGCGCATACTCCTGAGCGCACTCCTCCAGGTGTCTGCTTCATCCCCATCCACATCTGCAGCGTTGGCGTGCTGCCCCCCAGCCTCGCTAGGGGTCAGGCATTTCCTGACTGCTGGTACTCCCTCCCCCGAGAAGGAGAGCAGTCCTTGGGATGTTTGATCCTTCTCTGCCCCTGTTGACCCCTGGCGGCCTGCTCTCATTCCTGAACATGTGTCGCTGGCATGATGCAAGGTGTGGTGTCCAGCACCTCAACCCTCAGCACCACCAGGCTGTCCGTCCCATGCACTTTTGAATCCATGTACTGTTTTCACCTCGACCACCTCTGCCAGAAAGCTGTTCCATGGATTCACCACCCTCTCTGTGAAAAAATGCTTCCTATCATTCCTCCTAAGCCCCCCCTCCAGCCTCATGTTATGTCCCCTTGTTCTTCTGCACTTCCTTCTCTGAAATTTGCTTCCCTCCTGTTCTCTGTTTATTCCTCTAAGATATTTGAAAGTCTCTGTCATATCGCCTCTCTCCTCCAGTGAATAGATATTAAGTTTCTTGAGTTGCTCCTCATAAGGCTTGTGGTGCAGTGCATGTATCAGTTTTGTTGCCCTTCTCTGGGCTGCTTCCATTCTGTTTATGTCCTTCCTGAGGTGTGGTCTCCAGAACTGGACACAACATTCCAGATGAGGCCTTGCCAGTGATCTATACAGTGGACAAGGATTCTGGAGAGCACTGGGAGGAGGGAGACTGGTCTGTACTGGGAGAGCTGGTGTAACCACCTTTGTGAAGTGGAATAAAAATAGCAGACTTCCAAAGACAGGGGAAAACTCCTGCTGTAAGGGAGCATTTGAACACATGAGCCAGGGGAGTGGCACAGAAGGGGGCACCCATTGTTAGAAGTTTAGGAAGTAAGTCGTTTGCCCCCTGCCGGAAGCAGAGACTTAGTTTTGTTAGTTCATATAGTACCTCAGCGAGAACGATGTGGGAGAAAATTAATTTTTCACGACTGGAAGAGGGGCTGAGGTTAGGCAGAATATCAGAGACAACTACAGGAGTAGGAGATAATGGGGAATTTAGAGTTCTCAACAGAGTGTGTATTGAGAATATTCACTACAGAGCTCAGTCAGAGCACATGGCATAGCCAGCCAATATGTCAGGAATAACAGATGATAGTTATGGCCCCTTGTAACAGACCCCTTATTCAGTTTAAACAGTTGTTGGCTCTCCACCCTGACATTTGATTGAGATGATCATGATTCTGGAGGCCGAATATCTCTCTATTTATCCACAGGGAGGAACAGAGTAGGTTAGCACAAGCAGGCTTATTTGCACATTCCTCACACGTCACAGTACTGACCCACTGGAACAGGTGAGTGATGCCTTTTGAGTGAAGCTGAAGTGTTTGTGGGTGGTCTTTTGTCCCCAAGAAGTGAGCCTAGAGTCAACAACCATGCCATACCTCTCAACCTTTTGTCACTGAAATGAGGGACATGGATATTTTTGGACACTCAAAATGAGGGACACATCCTCAAACATGGAGATACAAGCTCAAAACACTGTGAAAACCATAGTGTTTACTTGCACAAAGTTTATTTTGGATTTAGTATTTTAGAATATTAAGTGTTTCTGCTTTAAAGTCTGAATTTACAGTGCATTCACTGTGAGGGCAGCACCTTTTCCATGAGGGATGGATGAGGGACAGAGCAATTTTAAGGGGCAAAATGAGGGATGTCCCTCGTAATGAGGGACACTTGAGAGGTATGAACCAAGCTCATTTGAGCTGAGTAGAAAGGGCTGAGTGGTTTGGCTGGTAAAATGAAAAAGATCCAACCTATACCAAGTAATGTAGACTTTGTATCTTTCTTCTTTTTGACTTTACGAGAACGAGATATAAACTTGGATGTCTAGTAGATGGTTGAAGTTGAATTCAGAGAAGTTGGAGACTGTGGTAATAAGAGTGGATTGAAGGTGGTAGAAGTTAGGCTTCATGCTGTAGTTTGCGTCATTAACGATGTGGTTGTAGGGAGCTAGTTACAGGGTAGTGGTCACCATGGGGGCTAGCTTGGTAAGGTGTGCAGTTTGTGACTGTCATTCTATCTCAGAAACTCTCCATATCATCCATCAGAAACCCTGTTTACCCTGGTATATACAGTACTTCAGTCATCTGAAGGATGAATTATTGTAACAAGTCACATGCTGGTGTGCTGCAAAGGCCACCATTAAACTTTATATTGATTTTGAGATGCTGTTTCAGTATAGCACCGTTAACATTTTGCATCCCTCTAACACCTTCAACCTCCTGGTGCCACATTAACCCGTTTGCCTTCTTCAGTTAGCGGGGGGGGGGGGGTGTTCTGTAGTGCTCTTAGTACAAGGCAGTTAGCTTAAACTGAGGGTCTGTGCTGTCTCAGAGTATGCTCCTTATTTCAGGAATTCCCTCCCAACTGAAATCCTCTTCAGCATCTGAGCCTGTGAAGTAATGTGTGGGCTATTTGAAAGTGTCCTTCGTATTGCATGCCAAGTTAGCACATGCCTTTTAAACACTTGCTATTTGTGCAGTGCAAAACTACCCATAGTGCCATCACAATACTTAGAATATTGCTTAGCACACTGGATGCAGGCTTCCCAACACATTTGCATGTGCATAATACTTAACTATGTGCCACTGTGCAACCAGATTTGCCCAGCCCAAACTGATGCTTTGAATATAGGAAGCCCTGTGCTAAGTTGTATCTAAGTTGGGGCCCGGCAGTATAGCCTGGAAGTTAGAGTAATGAGCTGTGAATGAGCTTGGTACATCCAGCACACCTCAGTTTGACTATCACAACCTCCACATGCTTACTGTGTGACTTTGAGCAAGTCACTTAACCTCTCCAGTGCTCCTGTGTCGCCCCTGAAAACAGGCATTTATGCCTAGTGGGCCTTACCCGGTTACCAACGAATAATAATGAAAAAAAAATTAAAACATAATAAATATGATGTTCTCTTACAAAAAAAGTCTCACAACAAGGAAATCTGTGTTTGTTCCTTCAGATAGTTATTTCCAGAAATGTAAAATGTGCCCATGTTTCAGTTTAACTTGGATTTTCTTCTATATTACAACCTTGGCTCATAGAGTACGGACCTTTTGTCAGCTTGCCAATTTTACGGATGAATTAAAGGTGTTAGGCAAGCATAACCCTTATTGTTTTTGTGGTCTGCTAGTAAACTTGGTTTCTGAAACAGGCTTTTTTTTTTTTCTTCTTCACACAGAGTCCTATCCCTTAGCGTCGTGTGAGCTAATTTTTTCTTACTTTTAGTTTGATGAAAGGTTGGGCAGTTTTGGTGGTAAATTGTTTTGATGAAAATGATGAGACTGTTTTCATCAATTTTTTAAAGTCAGGTTGCTTTTTTTTGTTTGCTCCTCTCTGTTTCCAACCAGAGGTTCGAACATTGTATCAGTGTTTGATCTGCATCATTATGTGACCCAGTTTGATATTAGATTGTGGTAGTCTGCATAACAGTTTCACACGAGGGACATTGTTTACTGCAGCTTCAAAGTGCATCAGTTTTCTATGCAGTTCCGTCAATTTGGATGCAATTAATTTTGCGACTCTTGTTTGTGCAACCTCTGCAGTTGCGATACAGTCTGCACGGATTTTGATGTGAAGTCTTCCTTGTGAGGTGCACTTATCAGTTTGAACATTAGTGAACTCCCACATTTATTCAGGGGAACACATTCTGGCTTGCAACTCCCTGCCTATGTGATTAGGCACTTTTACACAGCACTTACTTGTGCCGCTCAGTTTTGTTCCTGTCCTGTTTCGTGCCTCCCGCTGTGCTCGCATGCTGCTTGTACACTGGACCCCCAATTCGGCACATGACATCTTCCGGTGTTTTGGCAGTGTTTCCTGCTGTCGGGGGCTGGTGGCATCTTGGCAAGGCAAGTGTACTTTGGGCAGCTGTTCTGCCTCACAGATCCAACAAATATGTAACTGCATGGCAGAATTCATTTAGGGCAGAGTTTCCCTAATGAATTCTGCTGAAAACATCACAAAAGTCGTCCAAAGTTACCACATTACAAGCCTCCAAGTTAGTACACCTAAATGGATGAGTTTTGTAAATGTTTTCAGCAGAACTCGTTAGGGAAAATCTTCCTTAAACGTATTCTGCACTAAACATATCATTTTTATATTTTTTTTTCCTGTGGTCTAATGTACTTAATTACATTACTTTTCTGGTGTTGCTCAGCTGCAGTTCACCCAAATGAACGGAATGCCTATTTTACACGGCAGGGCAGAATGCAACAGAAGCCAGCGAACCCACTGAAACAGGGAACTCGTTTTGGGGTGAGCACTTACTTTTTTTGTGAAATGGGTTGCTTGCACACATAGTTTTTGTAACGGAACAGCGAGTCTGTAATGCCTGTTCCAGTACAAGGCACTGCGTGTAAAAATGCCTATTGAAGCATGGGTTGGACAGTTTTGCTGATGCAGGAAATACTGTACATTTAGTGCTCTTTCCTTGACACCATGGCCTTGCGGACCATTTTTTTTTTCAGTCAGTAAAAAAGCATGTCATAGGAGAGAAAGGAATGCTAGCTTACTCAGTCCTCTGGGCTACTAGGTAGGGGAAGATACAGTACACATGGTTTATATGTTTAGCAGCTAGCAGTAGTGAGTTGACCCAGTAAGAAGAGATGTTCCACAGAGAAGGCACTGAATGGGACTTTAAGGAGTCAATTTACTACATCGCTTACTTCAGATTAGATGGTATCCAGTTTGGACGAGCCATTGCAGGCACTCAGTGGCAGATCCAGGATTTTACAATGGGGGTGCTGAAGTGGTGTGCATACATGATGTATAATATTTGTAATTTTTTTAAATCCTTTTTATTGTCTGCAGTTGTCCTTTTCCTTACATTTTTGACAGTAAATACAAATGTAATATATTGTTTTGAATATACACTTTTGTACAATCAATAAATTGGATGACTTCAACAAAGTGAAATGCAGCAGCAGCAGCAAGCAAGTAAGTTAAATTGGGGGTGCAGCTGCACCCATGGCCACCCCCTAGATCTGCTACTGCAGGCACTTGCAGATGTACTGTGTAGCATCATTCATTAGTCCTTGGCCTGAACAATGGTCCTTCAGATTAACCCAGATTTTCTGGACTTTGAAACCCCTCTTCTGTTGTATTTTATTTATTTATTTATGTATGTATGTCTTTGGTTACTGGGTAAGTCCACTGATCCAAAGGACTGTTTTTCATGCATGACCCGGGCCACAGGATGGCACAAGAAGCATACAATACAAAAAATGTGAAAAACAGCAATGCAGACACGAAATACATATCAGATCCAACACAGTTACAAATGAGAGTGCAGGCATCCAGACAGTACAAAGTACATCCTTGGGAAGTACAATGCTAGTGAGAAGCAAGATCATAAATACAAATCACATGCGAAATCAACAGAGTAACAACTGAAAATGCAAAACTACAAAGTGGTACAAGATACCCCCAAGGGTATCTCCTGGTTTCGCAGCTACCTGACACAAAGAACTCAACGTGTTAGAATTGTCGACTCACTCTCTGACCCTAAGGTAGTGGCCCTTAAAGTACCGCAAGGGTCCATACTTGGACCTCTCCTTTTCAGCCTGTTCATTAACTGCCTCCCTGATGCCTGCCCTGCTAGCATCATTTTATATGTAGATGATGCAGTCATATTGGTCCCAGGTAAGGACCACTTGACCATCGAGGAAGGCCTACTCGATAGTTTCCACAAACTTGAAACCTGGTTCTGTCAACATAAACTGCTACTAAACCATAAAAAAAAAAACCAAAACATGCTGTTCTTGGTCCCACAAAACAAAAGAAATGTCGTCCCTCTTCGAATTTTGAACCAAAAGGGAGACACACTTGAACAAGTCTCCTCGTTCAAATATCTGGGTGTTTACCTTGATGACACACTCAATTTCTCCCACCGCGTTGATGAAGTTGTCAAAACCACCAATATGAAGCTGGGCGTCCTCTACAGAAACAAGCACTCTATGACACCTGCGGCCCTCAAATTAGCTGTAAGCAGCACAGTATTATCATCTGTTGACTATGGCTTACTAATATACATTGGAGGATCAGACACTGCCCTTAACAGGATACAAAAACTCGTGAATAGGGCCTGCTGTCTGGCACTAGGGGCACATCGTTGGAATCACACCTGTGCACTCTATTCTGAAATGGGCTGGCTTCCACTGTACCTAAGAGCCCAATACCAAACATGCCTGATCGTAAAAAAAAGTACAACTAGGCCTCATGCCACACTCCATAAGCAGTCTGTTCAAGAAGGCTGTGCACACTAAACAAACAAGAAGTGTGACAAAAGGAGGTTTACAAGTCCCTTTCAAGCGCACATCACTGGCCCAAAAATCCATTACTTTTAAGGGCCCTAAATGGTTTAATGAGCTACCCGACACGCTGACAGCATCCACAAAGCTGAGTAGGTTCAAAACGGGATTATGGTTCCACCTTAAGAATGTAAATACCTGTAACTGTGCTAGTAAATAATTTGACTGTTCCATTTTCCTCTTGCCCTATCCACCGCCTTATCACCCTTCCCCTCCCCACTCCCCCCTCCTTTTTTGACTTACAACCCTCCTACACCACCTTTCCCCTTTACTCCTGTCCCACACCATCTCCAGCTACTTAGACAATGCCAACCTGACTCGCTACCTTCCCCCCTTCCTTCCCACAGCTTAACGTGGACCTATTTATTGACATTCTCACTTTTCCCAGTGTACCCCTACTCTGCAATAACATGACATAATGGAATTCATTTCTATTTTTAGGCTGTTTCTGAAACTAGCAAGTCCTGTACCACATGTGCCATTGTAAATTGATTCTCATGCTGCCTATAATGTTTTCCTTTCTTTCACTGTTATTTAATTTTATTCTTATTTGTATTATATTGTACTCTTATTTTGCTCTGTTTTGTCCCTGATTGGAACCTTTGAAAATGAATCTTTGACTCAAAGGTATTAATCACAATCGAAATAAATAAATAACTCCAGAATTAGGTGGGTAAGGCACAGCTTACCGTGCTGGCTAGTAGCTTAGTAGGCTGAGGGCGGTGGGACAGAGAAGACGGGGATGGGTGGCAAGGGCTAGTCTGTTGAACAGGAGCAACTGGCTTCCGCCATAAGCCAGGCGTGTCAAATGAATGGAGGGGTGCAGGAATTCTGTTCCAACAGATAGGGCTTTGCCTCCCATGTTAGTGAAGACTTTCGGGACCTGAAAGGGGGCATGTATTTATTTGCTTTTGGTTACAGGGCAAGTGTGCTAAGCATAGAGATGCCTATTTTCAGGCACGACCTGGGGAGGGTACAAGTTGGAGTACATAATAACAAACAGAGAGACCTGTACAACAGTGGGTGAAACAGAGGGTTAGCATGTCCAAAGTACAAATAAAAAGTGCATAGAAAAATACAGTTTGAGATAAGACTCGAAATAGTATAACAAGTGCAGGTTTAAATAGTCAAAATACAAAATAGGAGAGATAGCAGTTACAAAATACAATAACAGTGCAGTTTAAAATTGAAAAGAAGGAACACAGTAAGTCAACTAATGAGCAACCATAATTATGATTAATAAGCTGGCTAGGTTCGGGGTGGGTCAGATGTTGGTCAACTGGGTGGCAAACTGGTTGACGGGCAGAAAACAGAGAGTGGTCTCAAACGGCATACAGCCAGAAGAGATGCAAGTCACAAGTGGGGTACCTCAGGGATCAGTCCTGGGGCCAATCCTCTTCAATATCTTCATCAGTGACATTGCAGATGGACTGGAGGGTAAGGTTTGTCTGTTTGCAGATGACACCAAGATCTGCAACAGAGTATGTGATCCAGGTGGTGTGGGCAGAATGAGAAGAGATCTGGATAAACTAGCAAAATGGTCGGAAGAGTGGCAACTGGGGTTTAACGCAAAGAAGTGCAAGATCATGCACATAGGGAAGAGAAACCCTGACGCCACCTATAGGCTGGGAGGGGAGATGCTGGCAGTCACAAGGGAAGAAAGAGACTTGGGTGTCATCATCACTGATGACCTGAAATCATCCAAGCAGACCTCTAAAGCAGTAGGTAAGGCTAGAGGGATGTTGGAGTATATTAGTAGGGGTATCACAAGTCGGAAGAGGGAGTTAATACTCCCTCTTTACAAGACACTGGTTAGGGCCCCATCTGGAGTACTGCGTGCAGTACTGGAGGCCACACCGTCACAAGGACATTAACCAAATTAAGGCAGTCCAGAGAAGGGCAACCAAAATGGTGCAGGGACTGCATCAGAAAACATAAGAGGACAGATTAACTGACCTCAATATGTATACCCTAGAGCAAAGGAGTGAGAGAGGTGATATGATTGAAACATTCAAACACCTTAAGGGCATTAACAAGGTGAAAGAGTCTAACATGTTTCAATATAAGAAAAATAGCAGGACAAGAGGTCACAGCGAAAGATTAGAGGGAGGCCGATTAAGGGATAATGTGAGGAAGTTCTTTTTCACAGAAAGGGTGGTGGATGCATGGAACGGCCTACCTCAGGAAGTGTTGGATATGAATACAGTGCAGGGCGTCAAACAGGCATGGGATAGGCATAAGGGAGCAATACAGATGAGTATGAATAGATAGGCCATTGACAGAGCAAAGACCTGTGGCACATTCATAAGGAAGAAAAAGAAATGGGCAGACTGGATGGGTCTGGAGTGTAATGCTGATTATTTGTATGTATTATCCTAATTTATATATTTATGTGGCATGGAATGTTGTAAAATTTGTGCGGCGCCCAGAGCCTCTGGGATTGAGCGTCTTTTAAATAAATTTGCCTTTGCCTCGCGGTCCTTATCTGTCATCAATTTCTATGTTTCTGTGTTTCAACCAAGGACTGAAGGTACAAAAGAAAGTGTTATAAAAACAGGATGTAAGAGCTGTTCTGTGGATAAGAGGGGGAGGAACAGTGTGCATTAAAGGGCAAGGGGAGGAGGTGGGAGGGGCAAGGCCTGTAAAGGAGGCAGGGGATTGGCATGCCAGGACTGAGGGCAGGAGGTCAGGTAAGGGAAAGTTTGGGGAGAGAAGGGCAGTAGAGAGGTGGGTTGATAATCCTGTGGAACCTCATGGTTCACAGTGTAAAAAGGAAGAAAGGGAGTAGTCTGAGCTTCTAGTTTTCTTGGAATTCGTTTACACCCCCCCCCCAGTTTGATTTAGGGTTAACAAAATTCTTGATCCCTGAGTCTCATAGCAGGCTACAGTTAAAGAAGATGCCCTCTTCAACTATTCGTCAGGTTAGCCTGATTCTCTCTGTCAGGAACACGGCTAGCTTTTCCTCTGATTTGGAAGATCTTCGTATTTTTACAAATCTTGCAAAAAGAACAGGATGAACTGACCAAGGAAAAAGTCAGTTAGAAAGGATATAATGAGTTGATCAAGAGAAAAGACAATTTCTAATCCATGAAGCAGGCATTGCCCTTTCCAGGGAGTGCTGGTCAGGGAAAGTGGAGCGTGTATCCAGAGTGGAGCGCTGGATTCGCAGCTGTGGTTAGGCACACAGCGATGCTTTTGGAGAGAGCATCAGCACTGGTTTATGTGAATGATCAGCAGGTACACATGGTATGCCATCTGCTGTTTTTTGGCCGCCTGTGAACTACTGAGGATCACGTCAGACTTAGGTTTTCCTGACACAAGCTCTATACAGATAAACTGCTGTAGTACAGTATCTAACCAGTTCCACAAGAAGCTTAGTATTTTGCATTTTGGCCATTAGTACTCTATGGCTAAACTCGTGGTCAGCAGAGCCAGGCCTTAAGAATCACTTTGTAGAATGCGCAATTGAGTTTTCTCCCAGAACACAGGATTGTGGGTCCACATTTGTACAGAATATTGGGGGGGGAGCTTTGTCATATACACAGGTCACATTAAATACCTGAGGCTGAAAGATCACTTAACAATGTTAGGTGACAAGAGTTCTCTAGACAGTCATCCATGGGGAGAATTTTTCTGTCTTTAGGAACTGATGATCCAGGAAGCAACCCGCAGTAGATCAGCCTTGGGATCATCAGTTCAGAAGCAATAGTACTGGTACTGTGCCTAGAAAAACGCGAGTGCAGTCTAATGGATTTCTTCGAGGACCTCATGAAATCTTTGGGATTTTATTCCGGTTCTGGGATTGGATTTTCAGAAAATCCTGAAAATTGCTCACAGGTGGCAAGACCAGTGTGCGGGGGGGGGGGCTTCCCTTGCACACCTGCAGTTTTTTTCCACAAGTACCGTATTTTTTATACAGGGAACCGGTTTGTGACTGTCTCCATGACTTACGGTAGCATGCACTCATCTACTGTGCATAGCTGTGTTGAAATGTTATGCCTGGTAGTATCAGGTGTAACATCCTCCGCAGTTGCACCCACTGCCTATGTGCACCACGGGTCGAAAATAGTAATGACCGCCAGTGCAGAGATTTTTTTTTTCTTCCGCACCAGCAGGCTGCGACATAGGACCTAGTCCCAGGGCCGTTTTTGGCTGTTTGAAAGTGCAGCCGCTGGTCTTTTAGAGCTTATGCAAATGTATCTGAAGAGACATTTTCAGGTAATCTTTCAACTTTACTTTTAGAACAGGGCAGGCTGGGGGCTCCCTGATCATTTTTATATCATGTTGTGTTATACTGGATTTATTTATTTCAAAATGTTTGCCTGGAAAGAGACACTGTGCTGGTAGCAGTTTGTTTCCAGATGCGTCCTGGGGAGTGGGGGTTGAGGGAGTAGACAATACAGTAAGGTGCAAGTGTTCACAAAAGTACAATAACATGCAGAGTAATCAAATATACATTTCAGTTGTAGCCACGATAAATAGGCATGTAGAACAGTGTAACCCTAATAAAATGGTGCAGGTACCATACAACAAGCCGAAAGTGCAATACTGTATCAGATAGAAAACAATATTAGCTTATGTATTATAAAATACTAGTAATACTATATATATATATTACATGTCTTGAAAGTGTGCATCTACACATTCCATTCTAGCTTTCTGATAAGAAGCCCTTGAGGTTGGAATTATTTTTTTTTATTTTATTTTTAGTTGTTTAACCAGGAGTAGCACACTAAACTGAAAGCTTTTTTACAGGTGCGACCTGGGAGCACAGGGAAGTTAAGTGACTTGCTCAGGGTCACACAGTATACAAGTGGAAGCTGTGGGATTCAAACCAGGTTTGGTCTGCTGGATGTCACCAGATTTGCAGCTCAGAACCTTAAACCACTGCGCTATACTGTCTACCATTTTTGAATTTTGAGTGCAGTCAGAGGAGTAATTTTGACGTAAAGATTGGGGGCAACATCACTCTCAGCCAGCCTTGGATCGTGAGTGCTATGTTACCCAGCAAAAAGTAAATTATCTGTGGAAAAATACCATTATTTCTATCAATATACCTTTGAAAGCGAATACATAAATACATGATACAAGCAGGCCAACACTAATGTAAAACCTCAAAGGGTACCTGTGCGTTCTCTCACGCTGCCTCGAAGCGCTGGAACTCTCTTCCTCTTGCCGTCCGTCACTCGCCGACTCATGCTATATTTAAAAAGGAGCTGCAAAATGTCCTAACCAAATCTGTCCCTTGCTTGTGCTTGGATCCTACCTGGTCCTCCTCTGTCTAGTGCACTTACTACTGCCCTATCCTTACCCAGATTACCTAACCCATTCTAATTTTGCTTCTCTGACATGTCCTCCTACCTTAAACTTTCTGTTGATTTTGACTTTACCCGAATAGTTCCTCTCCCTTTTATCCTTCTGCTCATTTTCTTTGCTTGCACTTACCTGGTACTAAACCACTGTGTGTCTCTGCCATTGTTTGGTTCCCTTACTATGTACTCCGCCAGACCGCCACTCATTCCTTATTGTTCATTACTGTGTGCACTTATCATTGTATTTTTGCTTAGCTGGATAGCTTCCCTTTGTTCCCTCCTTCCTATTCATGCTACTGTTTGTTTTTACCTTACATTATACCCTCAGTGCCACTCTCCAATGTTTTATGTGCCTGCATTTTCTAAGAGTTACATTGTATAATTAGATCAAGACTGTATTTCCTATTAGGTTATTTGTCTCTGCCATCATGGGAAATTGTATTATTTACCTCATTTTTTGTACTCTCTCTGTATTGTATATTCTCTACTTTGTAACCTCCCAGGTTGTGCCTGCAAATAGTCATCTCTGTGGCTAGTGTGCCTCACCCAGTCAACAAAAACTAAATAAATAAAATAAACAAACGAGATATTGCATCTCACCTCTACTATCCTGGGAAATGCAGTAGACATCAGAACCCAATTGCAAATGACATATCACAGATTGCATCTCATTTGGTCTGTTTTGGTTAAATATATACTAAAAATGTGCACAAGCTAGCAGGACCAACCAGCACAACACCAATGCAAGTGGCAAACATTTGGCAGTGACAAATGCTTGTTATTTTTTGTTTTGCATAGCTGTTAATTCATTTTAACACAGAAACATAAAATTTGATGGCAGATAAGAACTGCTTCACTTGACTTACCCAGTCTGCCCATTTTTCCTTACCTACATTATCACCATGGTCCTTAGACCCAACTTGATCTATAGCTCTTTCTCCCTCCCCCTTCCTTTCCATAATGACTCCTTTGAACCATGCACTCAGACCCACCTGCAGGGTAAAGTTTTTTTTTTTTAATTGATGGCTGAGGGCTGGTTGGAGTTCAGTGGGCAAAGCAACAAACCACTCCCCCAACCAGGCCTTAAAAGGCCGTCCCCCGGGCCAGTCTTCATTCGTTTTCTTCTTTGCGGCCGAAGGTGCAGCTCCTCATACCTCTTCTCTTGCCTGTTCTTTGTTTACTGCATTTTAGCAGCACCTCTGACCACCGGCTCCATTCCATTTCCCTGCTGTTCATCCTACGGCTCACTGCCACTGGCCTGTGGCTATCTCTCCCTCCCTCCCACCTGACCTCCGTTCCCCATATCTCCTCCAGTCCGGTGTTCATTTTTCCTCACTTGCATACCTCCATCCTGTTCCTGTCCTGGTCTGGTATACTGAGTAGTCCCTTTTGCAGTTCTACTTCCCCGCCCTGGCTCTATGCAGTCCCCCCTTCTGTTGCCTGTGCTCCTTCTCCTGTCTCGGTGCTCATTGACTGTGTGTGGCTCCTTGGTTCTCCCATCCCTCCTCCTTGCTCTGTTTCCCCTGTACCTTTTTCATAGTTTCATTTCCCCTTCTCTCTCTCTCTCTCCATTTGCTGCTTCTGTCTCTTTCTCCTTCCCTCTTCCGGGTTTGTGCTGGTGTTGCCACTGCCCAGCTTTCCCTCATACATTCGCCACTTCTCCTTCTCCCTCAATCCATCTTCCTTTGCTCTCTCTGTCCCTTTTGCCCACTGTGCTCATCCCCACTGCTACAGAGGATGCCTCACTCCTCTACTTTAGTTCTCTCCACAGCGACTTCCTGTGCCCTGTGCTGTTAAGCTCCTCGGTGGTTCCTGTGAGCTGGGGAACAGCGTTTACTTCGCTCCCCTTGACTTCTGCTCTCCCCCTGGTCGATGCTTACTTCCTGGCCTCTCGTACCTGTTCCAGGGCTTCATTTTCAATGGCCTGTCTTGATGTTTGGACCACATCTACTGTTATTGCCCTGTAGTTTGGATCCCAATCTCCCTTATTGGTTCACGGCTCCCTTTTAAAGGGGCAGTTGCTCTCTATGGGGACTGCGACTCCTACTGTCGGTTCTCATATGGTCTCCTCTTACCTCCCCTTATACCTTGTTTTCTTCCTGGTACTCCTACCTTTCCTTTCCTCAACCTCAACCCAACCTGTTTGCCACCCATCCTGTTTCACATCATAGGACTATCAATCTGACTGGACTGTATGCCTGGCTGGCGTGCTCTGCAGCCTTCCTCTGGGATTTGCTATTTGTCTCTGCCCCTGCTGTCCCTGGCCTTTGCCACTCATTGCTCTTGGTTACACCATGATGCGCTTTCTTGATTTCATCCCTAACTGTGCTTCCCCATGGTGGGTGCTCGCCCTCCTCCTCCCATTCCTTTCATCCTCCATTCCTCTCTTTCTCTCACCTCTGCTTTCTTTTGGGTGCTTCCCTATCCTGCCATCCCGCTATACCACCATACCCTACTTATTCACATCGCCTAATATTCCCTCCAGCATATCGCCCTGTCTACTTGTCTCCTCCTCCTCCTCCTCCGACCCTATTCCCTCGTTCTAATCAAACCAATTCAGATGTCCTCCTGGTACTACCTACCTCACCATCAGCTGCCGGCTTTACCTGGCCACTCTTGCTCATACCTTAATGCAATTCTATCCATTCCTAATTTGGTTCTCAATGGACCCGGTTGGCATGCACTTCGGTAGTTACCAATCATGGGTAGCTTCCTCATGACATGAGTCTGGTTCTCCTTCACTCAGTCCAATCTCAGGGTCTACTCATTCACATCAATTAATCAAGCATACTTCTCATTGGGTCTTATGCTACCTCATTAAACTGCTCTCCATTCGGTGACATGCCTTCCATGTCCATTGCTCCTTGACTCGGGGCTAACCCGTTGCTGACGGTCTCGCTCTGCACCCATGAAGTCTGCATCTAGAGAATGCAAAGCTCAGAGCAGGGTCCTTCTTCCTGGCCCATAGTGAGAGTGTCTTCGCTCTGGGTGGACCTTCAGTCATCCCTCATCTCGGCAGCACCTCTGGATGTAGAATTTATGCCATCCAGCTGTGAGGAGTGGGGCTGTCATCATCAGAGCCCCTTTGGCTGCTTGAGTAGGTTCGGAGGCACCCTGTATGCTATTCTCCTTCAGGACCACCTCTGGTTCACCAAGTCTGTTTCGTAGGATTGCATTGGCCAGCTGAGTGCCTTAGCAGTCATCTCTCTCCGCTCTTGCTTTTGAGCGTCTAGTTGCAGATACATCACTCGTAACCCTCAACAGTTGTCTATTTAGAAGGACAGAGCGAGAGCTTCCTCTAAATTGGAATGTTTTCCTTCTCACTCGATCTCGACTCTAAATTGCAGTAGCTGAGCTGTTACTAATCAAAACATCCTTCAGCCTGGAGGTAAGGCGACCTAGGCCTTGGATCCTCAGAGGTTTCCTTCTCAAAGATTTTTCTTCCTCTCCTCCTTGCCAATGATCATAATATTAGATAGGGTTGGAGTTTCTTTAGGTTCCATAGTTTAGTTCCACTGTTGGATGGAGTCGGATGGTGACCCGGCTGTTCCCTCTCTCTTTAGGAAGTCAGCCCTTCTGCATCTTGTCTGCTTTCATTTCATTCATCGTCCTCTTCATATCTTCTCCTGTCCTTCCCATCTACGTCTATCTACTTAATTTCCAGTCTCGATATATTCTGATTTCTCACCTCTTCGATGCTCGACACCCTTTTGGGCATTCTTTTTGTGCTTCTTCCTAAGTTACCTTTAGCCAAAAGAATTATTCCTGTGGCACCTAAGGGGGGGGGATCCTTCTCTAGGGTTCCTTGCGTTGTACCCCTACAGGGTGGTATATCCCTTGGATAGCGAGGTGAACCGCCATAATGTATCGAAGCCACACAAGCATGCATCTTATCCAGTTGCGCAAGCCCCTTGAAACTGATGGCTGGGCGGAGTTCAATGGGCAGAGCAACAAACCACTCCTCCAACCAGGCCTTAAAAGGCCCTCCTCCAGGCCAGTCCTCATTTGTTTTCTTTGTTGCCCTACCATGCACGCCTCCTCCTCCAGCGACTTATCTCTCTTTCCCATGGAATTTTCCTAAGCTACCTTTAGCCAAGGAAATTATTCCCGCAGCACCTATGGGGGGGGGACCCTCATCTAGAGTTCCTTGCGTCATACTCTACAGGATGGTATATCTCATGGATAGAGAGGTGAACAGTCACAATGCATTGAAGTCACACAAGCATACATCTCATCCAGTTGCGCAAGCCCATTGAAATTATTTTAACTTTGGTAATACAGAGGAAAACACTGGAGTTGCATGCTAGGCTAACCATATAACCTCCCCCCCAGCCAGCAGATCCCTGCCCCAACCAAAGCAGGCAACAGTCAGGCTCAGCTGGCACACAGGAGAGACACTAGCCAGCACAGCATTTTAAATCAGACACTGACTGTAGACATTACAGACACAACCAACACAGCAAAGCAGAACAGATCACCAATAACCATAATTAAACAGAAACATCACCTACCTTTGCCTTTTGTAGACTATTAGAGCTATGTTAGCTCAAGTTGAGCAGTTTTGTGCCGATTGCTGATTGTGTTGGTCACAGTCTACTAGTAGAGCCTCTGGCCCACTCCAGACACAACAGTAAAGAGAATGCCTCACAGACTGGAGTAGGCTTCTTTTCCCAGGCACTCCCTGACTGGTGCCAAATGAAATAGCCAATAGTGTGTGGCCCCTGCCAGTTTAGAACTTCCCTGTGCAAACTGGAATTCCCTCTCGCCACGTCCTCTGCTTGTTTGCCAGTGTCTTGTTTTGCAAATTTGTGCATACAGCATTGTGAGTAAATGCCCCTGTGGCATGACGATGTTGCTGGCTCACTGCCCCAATCACTTCTCACCCCCCCCACTGCACTGCAGCACCACCAGTCAGTCCTATCTCCCAGGTAGTTGTTGCTTCATCATTGCTTGCAGCAGCCTCCAGCAGTCCATATTCCACTGTTCTCTGCTCTGCCTTCTAAACTTCCACTGCAGGCTCAGACTGACTGACTGACGCCCTGACTCGATCCAACCATCTGACCCCCACAGTCACTCACTGGTGTCCACAGCCCTGTACCGCTCGATCCCAGGTCATAAAACCCCAACCTCCACCCCCCCCAACTCCCAGGCTGGAAAGTAAAGCAGCAGCTTCTCCACAGGCATCACTGAAGGGCAGATGCGGCAGCAGGAGTCGCAGGACATGACAGCCACAGTCAGGAGGAGAGGGGCAGTGAAGCAGCACCAAGTAGGCAAACACATTGATGGTAGAACTGCAGTTTCTTTCCCTCGATGCGAGCAGTCAGTCTCCCACCCGCTCCTCCCAACTCCTCGCTATTGATGGTGGCACGCACTTGTGCTACTTCCGGGTGCGATGTGGTCCATCACTTTCTCCCTCCCTGCTACAATTCACTCTTCTCCTCCTGGTTCTGACCAGGCCACTTGCGTAGCACTGCCCCCCACCCCCCCTGCCATCTAACTGTCTGGCTGCCTTAGCTTGCTGCACTCTCTTGGGGCTCACTCCCAGGACCTGACCCAACCCACCAGTAAAATCCAACCCCCTGTCCACAGAACAGCAGGCTCCTGTGTCTCTCCCAGTTCACCAGCAGGCAGCAACAGCATACAGCCTGAATGCTGGGAGTGACAAATGTGCTCACCTAAAATGTTGGGGGGGACTTGTGCCCCCCATTCCCCCCTATAATTACTCCCCTGAGTGCAGTGTTTATTTTCAGTACTAGGCCTTTTCCATCTAATTGACCTGGTCTTTTTTTTTTTTTTGTAGACTTTATTTCTGCTCTGACCCCACAGAACTGTCTCTAGTAGACCCCATTCACTGTGTCCACTCTACCACCCACCTGATCCTTGCCTCCCTGGGAAATCGGGGACAGACACTCCCCAACCTAACCCGATCCAGCGACACCCCAGACCAGACCCAAGGCAAGGCAGGGGATGGAGAGTGCCGGCAAGGCAAGTTTGGCATTCGATGTGTGGCGGCGGGCACTGGAGGGTGCCGTCACCTATCCGTGGGGCCAGGGATTTTTCTGCTTGTTGGTGCCCAGGGTGCAGGCGTGCAATGACACCCCTGCACCACAGCCGGGCACGTGCCCACCATTCATAAGCGTCCTCCACTACTCCCAACCATGGAAGAGCGTGCGAAAGTTGTGCCACCCCAGTCACCACCAGGGTCTGCTAGCACTGCGGCAAGTGCAACCAACCACCCCCAGGTAAGGAGAGCAGTCCTCCAGATGCTCAGTCTTTTCCTTCCCCTTCCGACCCCTTACAGCCCAGGTTAGCTCCTGAACCCGGGTCACTGGCATGGTGCGAAGTGTGGCATCCAGTGCCACCGGCTCCGGCAACTGACCTTGTCTTTCCGAGTGTTCACAAGACATTATCAAACAGGTAATTTGTCTTTGAAAGAAAGATTAGCAAGTTTAGCCTTGCCTAAATGACACCCTGATCAGGGCACACTGGTCAGTGTAGAGAACATTGTAAAGGTTGGGTGCAGAATCACATGAAGAGTTTTCAAAATTTTCTTTTTAGTAGGGATCTGATGAGGAAATTTTCACCATGATGGGGGGATTAGCAGTTGGATCTCAGAGAAGAGTTGAAGACCTCACACCAGAGATCCGCCAAGTAGAGAACCAGAGGACTGCAACAACAAATTTGATCCAACTGAGGGACCTCGTTCCAGAAGTTCATTATGAGCTGCGGGACCTCTTCTCAGGGAGCCACCAGTCAGGATCGGAGGATTGTATTAGCACACAAATGTCTTCTGATTCTGGAGCAGATTACAGCTACCATAGACGTGGTACTGTGACTCAGACAATGAACAATACCACCTCAGATCCTCTTCCCACTCATGGTCTCTAGTATAGGAACTGTTCATGTTCCATTGGGGGTTCTGCAAAAAGTTTATCATCAGCCACAGGAATGGTGGGAAGAGTTACTGAACCAGTGAGGGGGAATTACTCCAATCTGTACCATCGGGATGGATCTATCATGACTTCCAGTGACATTACCAATGGTTCAGCAGGCTAGCTTGGAGCTCTGTTCCACGGGACTCCATAAACCTCTAAATTTTAGTACTTCTAACTTTTCTGTTTTAAAAACTCGGCAAGAGGCTTACCTTAGATGATGGAAGGCATCAATCAATCAATCAATATCTTTATTTATCTATGCGGGCACCATTGAACAAGCTCATTTACAAGGCGGACCTGCGCTCCTACAGTAATAATACAGAAAGACAAGTTACAATAGTGCAAACAGTAAAAATAGCTGCTATTATAGTAAAAATGCACATTTACGGGTAATATACATTGAACATAGATCTAAAAGGAGTCATGGATAATGAACTTGTGCTGGTGCTGGTGCAAGAAAAAGAAAGAGCAGCAGCTCACACAGCATTCACAGAGTTCAGTTCAGCAGTGTGACCCTGGGGTACATTATGGTGCTATCCCCACAGGCTGCGGCCCGACTGGCTCCCTGAGTCACCAGCGAGTGGCTGCTCGAAAAACTACTGACATTTTGTAGTGATGTGTGAGATGCCGTAGGGAAATTTCGTACTAAATTAGACAAAATTCAGACTGAGAAAAAGGACATGCAGTCTGCATAGATGGTGGTGGCTGAGCGGATAGAAGAAGTGACGGATTTATGGATATAGTTATAGTATACTACTGTGAACTGCAGTTGGAAGAGACATGCAGGGACTTGGAGGAGAGTCTCTGCAGGAATGAAATGCAGATTTTTAGCCTCCCTGAGGATGAGGAAGGCACATGAATTTCGGACTACAAAGAAAAATTGCCTGATGGGCTCGATGTACAATTGGAATAGGTGCACAGGGTGCTGGGTCCAAAACCAGGCCTGGAGCAAAGGCCATCTTCAGTGATTATGCATTTCCTAAATTATAAGACCAAGGAATTGGTCTGTCTACTGTCTGGAAACAGAAGGTGGCTGTGTGGGGAGACAGTGGTTTATAATTTGATCAAACCTGTTAGCAGTTCAGGCAAAGTGCCTGGCCTACGGTTCCCGGCTTAAAGGGCTCAAGCAAGAGGGACTCATGGTCAATACACCTTTATCACCAAATTAAAAGTTTTCTATCCGGACTGCACAGTACCAACGAAGCTAGGGCGAACATGGAGAGAAGAGGTCTGGCAGTACCTCAGCCACAGAGAGCACATCATCAGAATAGAGGTCCTAGTCAAATAAACCACCACCTGCCATTGTGGATTGTCATGAACCAGGCTCCACTCATGTAAAGGAACAGTGAGCTGAGCAATCCTCGGTCACTATGATCATGATTAAGGATTTATTACAGGTTGCTCACTGCCAGGTATGCTGAACATTTTGATGAACTTTTAGTAGGTACTTTTTATAGCTTCATGGGATTGAGGGGCAGAACATATTATGATGGACCTAAGCTGGACAGTGATACAGATTTGGGACATTTGGACTTATGGGTGGTAAAGCCCAGTTGATTGTGTCTGTTAGTTTGGGACAGCTTGAGGACGGGGAGTTCAGACGTCATGCTTTTGGAATAGTCCTATGTTTCCCTGTTTGGTAGGGAGATGTGTATACCCAGCTAGTTCTGTGCCGCATGGTCTGCTTCACCACATACGAGGTGGTGGTGGTGGTGGTGGTGGTGGGTAATTACTCTGATCCCCTTCCCTTCCTGTTGTTAGATTGCTAGCATTGCTAGATGGCCTAGTTTCGCAGTGGAACCGTGGGGCAGCTGCGTCATTGCTACTCCCTGGTATTAATTGGTATGATGCTTCTGACAGTGTCTGCCTTTTACTGGGGGAGCTGTTGGCTGGGGTCCACTTCTCTGGGGGTGGCCAGTGGAGACATTTTGACATTTGACATAATTAGCTTACAGAGCCTGACCACACATAATCTGCTCCAGTTTTACCAGGAGTGGCATTTCTCATTCAAGATGGGAGTGAGCTGGAGCTACCATACTAACTGGTGGATTAAACATGCCAGGGCATGATGCTTAAAGGGACACTGTCGATCCTTTTTGCATTGAATTATTTATGATTGAAAATCCGCATTTTATGACTGTGTTTGTCGTCTAAAATTCATCGATGTTGATGGTTGTTTTATTTGATTCCTTTCATGGTAGAACTGAAATGCATGCTGATGGTGTAATTATACTCAACTTGTTTCACATCCTTGATCTAGTCTTATTGCATACTTCCTATACGTTAGGAACACCTCCAAAATAGTGCAGCCACACATGATGCAATAGTCTGCTCTCCTCCCACTGCATCACGAGTGGTTAGACTGTGCTGGGGCTGTTCTCAGGTTCAGGAAAGATGCAGTGGGAGTTAATTAAGGACTGTAAATGAGCACATTTATGCGTGGTGATGCAAGTATAGTGCACAGTCTGTTTTTCACTTTTAAAAAGAGAAAAGGAATAAGATTCAAGCTACCAGCTGCATTAGCAATCCCTACAGAATGTGACCAATTATTAAAATGTGTTTTGTAAACTAGAGACACTTAGAGGCTTAAGGTGGTTGACAATGTCCCTATAACCAGGTAGCTGTCATGGTGGGGCCTCCTGCTGGGGGACATCCATCAGTGATTGTGCCCTTTGCGGTACAACACTTGCTGCTACCCATTTCATTAATTGCCAGGATGATGTCAGCAGAGATGGAAACTGCAGGGTGTAATGTCTGCCTTGGCATACTACCTCCGTTCGCAGGATAAGAGCAGTCCTGAGGACACAAGTTACCTGTCATGGGGGCACATAGTATTGTCTGCTATGATTCTCCCCCATCTGAAGTCTGTCATCTAACTCTGGCTAGGAGTGGTAGTCTGTTTAGCCACTCCCTACCTTGGAAGTTACTGAACCGTTTTTTATGCAGGTACCCAGTTGGTACCTAAATGGTTTGATTCTTACTCGTTTCTTATTCTTGTTCTGAGTTGTTAAGGTTGGCAGCAATATGCTTATGTACGTTTTGGATGGGAGGACTAAGGGGACAGTGGGAGTAGTTTCTATCTGTGTATGGGATGGTTTCCTGACTGGGTGATTTTCGGAGTGGTCGAGTGGGCCCCTTGCTTGGTGCTGGTTTTCTTCTAAGCAATGGGCCTGCCTTATCAAGTGGGAAATTTTCAAATGTTTACCAGAAATACTCTTTCTGTAAAATTTCTTTCTTACAGTGCTAATGGGCTGAATAGTCTGGTGAAGCACTATATGTTTATGAACCAGATCTGTAAGGCTTGAGCAGGGGTGATCTTTTTACTGGAGATGCAACTGGTTCAGCAAGAGCGTGATATGTTACATTGTTTTGGCTAGTCCCAGTTGCTGTCCTCATCCTTTTCTACAGGTAAATGTAGAGGCATAGCCATTTTGATTTCCTGTGCCACATTGTTTCAGTGTCAGAATGCAAACTCAGATCTTGACTACCATTTTATTATTGTGACAGGGCTCTTGTATGAAATGCTGGTTACAATGGCGAATGTTTAGTGTCCTATAGGATCTGATTGGATGGTCGTTCATTGTTTGAGAAGTTGTTTGATTTTCAGACTGGGACACTGTTAGTGAGAGGGGGCCTTAAGATAACCCTAGTCCCAGAGACTGATAGTACCTGTCCCTCAGCATTCCACACCCTGAAGGCCCAAAAATTCATAAAGTCCTCTTTTGATCATCTAAGCCTACTTGATGTGGGCCATAAACATTCCCAGACTCGTAGGTTTTTTTTACCCATTGCTCTGCTCACCATAATAGTTAAGCCAGGCTGGACTATTTTTTTGTCTGCTCAAGAGAGTTTTCCTGGGTCCAGGATTTGATGCAGGCCCCTTTCTTGCTCTTCGATCACTCCCCGCTATTTCTGTGGATGTCTGTATTTTATTTGAAAATTGGTAACCTGGAAAGGCACACTGAGCCAAGGCGCATGTCCAGGTGTGACCTAGAGGAAGGGAACAGGCGATACGATAAAACATACACAGCATCGATGCGTGATGCAAATAAAGTGTAATCAAAGTACAGTATGACACAGTACAAGTGCAAATAGTGTAATCAAAGTACAGTATAACACAGTACAAGTGTAATCAAAGTACAGTATAACACAGTACGAGTGCAAATAGTGTAATCAGAGTACAGTATAACACAGTACGAGTGCAAGTAGTGTAATCAAAGTACAGTATAACACAGTACGAGTGCAAGTAGTGTAATCAAAGTACAGTATAACACAGTACGAGTGCAAATAGTGTAATCAAAGTACAGTATAACACAGTACGAGTGCAGGTAGTGTAATCAAAGTACAGTATAACACGGTACGAGTGCAAATAAAGTGTAATCAAAGTACAGTATAACACAGTACGAGTGCAAATAAAGTGTAATCAAAGTACAGTATAACACAGTACGAGTGTAATCAAAGTACAGTATAACACAGTACGAGTGCAAATAGTGTAATCAAAGTACAGTATAACACAGTATGAATACAATTAGTGTAATCAAAGTACAGTATAACACAGTACGAGTGCAAGTAAAGTGTAATCAAAGTACGGTATAACACAGTACGAGTGCCAATAAAGTGTAATCAAAGTACAGTATAACACAGTACGAGTGCAAATAAAGTGTAATCATAATACAGTATAACACAGTACGAGTGCAAATAAGGTGTAATCAAAGTACAGTATAACACAGTAGGAGTGCAAATAGTGTAATCAAGGTACAGTATATCACAGTACGAGTGCAAATAAAGTGTTATCAAAGTACAATATAACACAGTACGAGTGCAAATAAAGTGTAATCAAAGTACAATATAACACAGTACAAGGGCAAATAAAGTGTAATCAGAGTACAGTATAACACAGTATGAGTGCAAATAAGGTATAATCAAAGTACAGTATAACACAGTATGAGTGCAAATAAAGTGTAATCAAAGTACAGTATAACACAGTATGAGTACAAATAAGGTGTAATCAAAGTACAGTATAACACAGTACAAGTGCAAGTAGTGTAATCAAAGTACAGTACAACACAGTACGAGTGAAAATAGTGTTATCAAAGTACAGTATAACACAGTGCGAGTGCAAGTAGTGTAATCAAAGTACAGTGTAACACAGTATGAGTGCAAATAAAGAGTAATCAAAGTACAGTATAACACAGTACGAGTGCAAATAAAGTGTAATCAAAGTACAGTATGAGTGCACATAAAGTGTAATCAAAGTACAGTATAACACAGTACGAGTGCAAATAAATTGTAATCGAAGTACAGTATGACACAGTACAAGTGCATATAAAGTGTAATCAGAGTACAATATAATACAGTATGAGTGCAAATAAAGTGTAATCATAACACAGTATAACACAGTACGAGTGCAAATAAGGTGTAATCAAAGTACAGTATAACACAGTAGGAGTGCAAATAGTGTAATCAAGATACAGTATAACACAGTACGAGTGCAAATAAAGTGTTATCAAAGTACAATATAACACAGTACGAGTGCAAATAAAGTGTAATCAAAGTACAGTATAACACAGTATGAGTACAAATAAGGTGTAATCAAAGTACAGTATAACATAGTACGAGTGCAAATAAAAGCAGCCAAACTCAATGAGCAGAATAATGTACCGACAGAGAGACCATTGCAGGGGAATGATGGCAGTGCAGAAGTAGAAAGATAGGTACAGGATGAGGTAGAACCCAGGAGGAGGAGGTCCAACAGTATGGAAAGTAGGGACTCCAGGCAGGAGAGGGTCAGGCACAGGAGCAGATGGGGCAGGGAGGAGTTAGCTGGTGCGTGTTGGAGCCATGGGAGAAGGGTAGCAGGTTCCAGATAGAGGAAAGGCAATAAGAGAAGGCTAACTGCCCAGCGCAGGAGTGAGAATGTTGAATGAAGAATGTGCGAGGATTCCGGAAGTGTAGCGAGTATGAGTAGAGATGTTGCAAAGTTTTATTCCGCGGGCAACGTTTCGGCAAAACTGCGGAATTTGCCTCTGCAGATTCTTTAGCAAAGTTTTCCTGAGTAGTAGGAATTTCACCCATGCTGACTTCACCTTTCAGCTTCTTCTTAAGACTTCACTTTTGCAATACAAAGGTGAAGTTTAGCAAAAAAAGGCTTGGTCACATGGCAGAACGCTCTGCAGGTCACATGGTCCTTTCCCAGGGCAGAAAGTGCAGTTCCTCAGTTGCAGACAGATTGTATGTGTTATATATAGTGTGTGGAGGCAACACCATTTGAATTTAATAGTTTAAAAAGACCTAATTTTCGATTTCTTTCTGTTTATTCTTCAATCCCTAACTACTTAATTTGAATTTTTTTCATTTATTTATTTAACTGTTATTTTGAATAGTTTTTGAACATCTTTTTTCTGTCTGTCTCTCTCTGCTTCATTTTTTTTAAATTTCAGTACCCCCAAATTAATTGAGTAGAGCAGCAGGATAGTCACAAACTCTGTGGACCTGGCCATCAGGCTATCCAGACCCGTGATGGGTCTGAGGCTACCCACCTGAATCAGCCGCGTTTTTTTGGCCTGCCCCCCCAATCAGACCATATCTCAGAGTTGCCCAGAGTCCAGTGAAGCAGCAGCAGTGGCTCCAGTCCTGGAGTGTCAGGAGGAGGAGTAGCAGCCTGAGCCCCCCCCCGTGTTTGCAGCATCATTGCCCCACCCCCTCGAAGCCTGGTCCATCACAACCCCGGCAACATCGCGCCCATATCCCAAGACCTCCCCTGCCTGGACATTTTTCACAAGTGACCCAAGTGGCCACAGTGTGGCCACTTGTGATGTTTGTGGCAGGAGGGTCCGAAAGGGGGAAAAAGGGGAGCCACGTTGGCACTTTGAAGGGCAGAGGACCCACTTAAGACTCAACATGTATTACTGTGCGTGTCACACTCCTATACAGTTGCGGAACAGCATGGGTGGAAAAATACTGTACGTGTGTGACAGGATCTTCCATTTTGGACAGGTTTGTGCCATCAATCTGCAGAACTCTGCATTCTCCACAAAAGAGAATGGCATCAGATCAATTAGCAGCATTTCTGCAGCTGCTGCATTAAGTTCACATGCAACAGCATGATTTGGGGGTATTTGGTGTGATACTTAAACATGCTCTGCAGTGTAGGTTGCAGCTTTTGGGGGTTTGGGCTGGAGACACCAAACAGCTGGGTTGTGCACATGGGCGGAATAGATGATGGTGTAGCTTTGGACTTGGGGGTGGGGTAGAGTCACAGATGCTGAATGAATGACATGGTACCCATGTTAAGTGGGGGCTAGTGTTACATTTATATACCCCCCGTAACATGTGTACGTGCCTACAAAGTAAACTATGTGAATCTACAGAGTGCCACCACTCCTGACTGCTATCTATAGCCATTAGAAGTCATGCAGCCTCCTTCCCTGCTTAGCGTCATCAAAATTTTGATTTTAAGGGTGGGTCTGCGATGGGAGCTGAGCAACTTTCAAGACTGCGGAAGTGAGACTACAGGGTAATATAACATAATTTTCTTTTTAATGCCTGCATTAAAAAACTCAAACATTGTGTAATTTAGATCCTTGGGCAGGCAACTTTGTGCTATCAATTGCCTGATCCAAGGGCATACTGGTGTCAGCTGCTCTTTAAACTAGGTAAATTACAAACCTTTCCACAAATAGTTGGTGCTGTAGATGCACAAGGCACAGTACACACTAAATGGACTGATTTGGGGCAAAAAATGTTGCATTATTTGTTTTTTAACAGTTTAATAGGGTTTTTAGGCACACAACTAACTGCAACTCTCTCTTTCTCACGCTGCACAGAATTCAGCCTGTGCATGGCAAAACAGCTCATGGCAGCACCATGTGATGATCTATCCCATGGATCCTTGTTAACTTTGCCTTAGAACCATAATCCATAGTCAAAGTTAGGCGAAGTCATCATTTTCTGCAATTCGCAAATTTTGCCTTGTGGATTAATTTCTCTAATTGTGGAAATTTTGCGAAATTCTTTACAAAGTGAATTTTTGCAGCTTCACCCACCATGAAGTTTGAGGCTGAGGGAATGAGAGAGAGGAGTAAGAATAGGTAAGAGGAAGGGGACTGAAACCATTATTTGGAGATGGCGGTACAGTAGGACTGGGAACGTGATGGTATAGGGAGGTGTAGAGGGAGCAGTAGTGAGTTTGAGGGAGGGAGATAGTAGCAAAATGACAAAAGGCATTACAGAAGGTGTCCAGTCTGGCAAGAGAAGTGGAGAGGGTGGTGCCATAGACCACATATGTGTAGTTGAAGACCGGGAGCATCATTTTGGTAACACCTCCCAACAGACCTGCAGATACGAGCAGTCTTCATTACAGTATACGGCACCCAGTTTGTGGTGGAGCTGGCTGTGGATGGCATCAGTGTGGGAAGAGAAGTCAAGCTTACTATCTAGCCACACACCGAGGTACTTGAAGGACTGAACAAATTCAAGGAGGGTGCCATCCAAGGTGGAGAAGACAGGAAGGATGAGAGTCTGGCCAGTTCTGGCTGGTGCAAAAAGTCATGGACACCGTTTTTTCAGTGCTGACCTGGAGTTGCTTTTAGTGGAACTAGTGCAGGACGTTGTGGAAGTCTTACTGGAACAAGCCTTCCACTACCGCGGTAGAGGGACCAGAGGTGAAGATGACTGTGTCATCTGCATACATATGAATATATGAGTTGGCACAGATAGAGGGGAGGTTGCTCAGAGAAATGAAGAATAGGATGGTACCCTGGATGGAGCCCTGTGAGACCACAGCCTGAATGGGTAGTAGAGGTGACACGACGTTTCCTACCTGTACCAACTGTTGCCGACTGATGAGGTAGGAACAGAAGCATTCAACAGCAGAAGCTGAGGCCAGCAGAACTCAGCTTGTCCAGGAGTGGGCCACCGAATCAAAGGGTTTGGCCAGATCAGTGAAAATGGCTGTGTTGTGCCTCTGATCCATCCCTGAGAAGATGGTGTCAGTAACATACAGCAGGGAGGAGACAGTGGAATGGTGCTTCTGAAAACCAGACTGGAAGAGGGGAGCTGGATGAATAGAGAAAGACAACAGGCCTAAAGTAGACAAGTTCTGTTTCAGCTTTGCAAGAGAGATGAGGAAGATAGGTTGGAAGTTACTAGGGGAGGAGGGGTCACTCCTTTGTGAAAGGGAAGGATTTTCACAGTCTTGCAAGACTGAGGAACAGTGCAGAGGGAGCAGGAGAGGTTGAGGAGATGGGTGAGTGAAGAAGTGATGGCAGGATCTGAAGGGTGGAGAAGTTTAAGATCCAGCCTTTCAGGACTAGATTTGGATAGGTTGAGGGAGAAAAGGACAAGCAAGGTTTCCTGAGTAGTGATGGAGGGAAATGAAAACCCAGGGAGGAGTGGGGCAGGGAGGAATAATTAGCGGGGGAGAGGAGCCGGGGGAGGGCACAAGTAGTGAAGAACTTATTGAAGTGAGCTGCTATACAGAGAGAGTCATAAATAGGTGAACCACTGACCATAAGGGCTGAGGGAGTGTACTAGGTAGGTGGGTCAAAAAGGGGAGTGAATTACCTTTTAGAATTTGACTGAGGAGTTAAGGTTGTTCTGGAGGTTGGCCTTGAAATGGAGGATGTTTGCAGCCCACATAGCCTTAGTACAAGAATTTCTAAGCACTGTGTAAGAGACGAGGTTAAGCAGGGAGTGGGATAATTAGTAGTGAGCCCGGGGAGCTCACGGGACTTGTACTGGTCTATGAGTTTTGGGGTGATCCAAGGATGGTGAGAGGATTTGACCCTGGACTTTTTGAGGGGGGCTGGCTTGTCCTAGAGGAAAATTTGCAAGGGAACTGGAGAGGGCCACATCGGTATCATGGGCAGAGAGGATGGCTGACCAATCTGTTGCAGCAAGGTTGCTCAGGAGGGCATTGCTATTAAGTGACTAGAGAGACCGAGACTAGATGTATTTAGGGGAGAGGGCAGGACTGAGCCTGGTGGGTTCAGTAATAAACTGGGAGAGATTAAGGGACTCATTCTTGAGGAAGGTCGGCCCGGAGGCAGGTGAGAGCCTGTAACAGGGTTGTGTAAGGCCTTGTCCCATTTGTTATTTAGAAAGAGTTTAAATGCAAGGATCTATTCTATACTCTCCTTTTCTGTCTCTTGTCTGTCTGGTTGCACAACCAAACGTTCTCATGAGACATTGAAACATAGAAATTGTCGGCAGATAAGGACTGCTAGGCCCACCCAGTCTGTCCATAAGTCCTGTACTTGATTACTGCTTTTGACCCTCCCGTCTCTTAACCTATGTGGTTTCCCTCTGCCTGTCCCATGCATGTTTAAATCCAACCACAGTGCTTGCTCCCACCACCTTCTGTGGCAGACCATTCCATGCATCCACCGCCCTCTCTGTGAAGAAAAACGTCCTCACATTCCCTCTAAATCTGCCACCTTCCAATTTCATGTCATGCCCCGTAGTTCTTGTACTCCTCCTGTATTGGAAGATTCCCCCCCTTGCACCCTATTTATGCCCCTGAGTTACTTGAATATTTCCATAATGTCCCCTCTCTCCCTCCCTCCTCTCCTCTTCTCCAGCGAGTACATTTGAGGTTCCCTAATCTCTCCTCGTAAGTCTTGTGGTGCAAGCCCTGTACCATCTAAGTCACCCTTCTCTGGACCACCTCCAGCCTGTTAATGTCCTTTCAAAGGTGCGGCCTCCAGAACTGCACACAGTACTCCATGTGAGGTCTGACCAGGGTTTTGTATAACGGCATCACTACCTCATGCCTTCTGCTGGTGATACCCCTTGCTATGCACCCCAGCATGCCACTTGCCCTCCCTGCTGCTTTTGTGCTCTGCTTTGACATTTTCAGGTCATCTGAAATGGTAACCCCCAGGTCTCTTTCCTCTTTGGTGACTGTCAACAACTCCACTACCCCCCCAAAATCCTGTAGCTCTCCTCAGGGTTACTGTGTCCCAGGTGCACAATTTTTCACTTTTTTTAATTAAACCTCAGTTGCCATTCTGCAGACCTTTCTGAAGCTTCCTCAGGTCCCTTCTCATTTTCTCCACCCCTTCAGGAGTTTCCACCCTGTTACAGATCTTTGTGCCATCCGCAAACAGGCAGACCTTTCCTTCCAGCCCTTCTGCAAGATTCACATATAAGAGGAGGGCATGGTGGAGACCTAGGAACTGATCACTCTGATGGTCTTGCAGTTCTCCGCCTCTCGCTATCTCTCTGCCTTCACTGTTCTTCACTGTTTCTGTATTTTTTTTTGTACAGTCAATGTTTTTTTTTTTAACTATGTTTCTTGCCCCTCAGCCTGGAACTCTCTCAGGCCGCCTGCTCACGCCTGCTTGCTCTACCTCCCGCTGTGTTCCCCGATCATCTTCAAGGTCGTTGCGGTTCCCCGGGTCGGGTTGGTCAACCCGGAGAGACCGCGGGGGCAGTGGTGGGGAACCAGCATTGGGAGTGTGGCAGGGGCCATCGCCTATCCAGGGCTGGAGGGGGTATTTTGGTAGTTAGCCTTGAGATCTCCCCCTCCCCCCTGTGTGGGCACATCTGACGCCAGTGCATGGGAACCCTGCCTACGTCAGCCATGCTCTGATGTGCAGCCCGGTGGCTTGATGGTGCTTCCAGTCTCCACTGGGGGTTGCCAGAGCACCGGGCATCCCTTACCCTCCTGCTCGGAGAGGAGAGCTGCCCAGAGGGTGCTCAATCCGTCTCCCTCCCCTGCCGACTCCCGAGCTCGCCCCCAAACTCGGGTTGTCAGCGTGGCACGAGGTGTGGCATCTAGCGCCTCAACCCTCAGTGCCACCGGGCCAGCATTTGTACAGTCAGTTTATGCACCGGACATCAGGGCATCTCTCATGAGTGCCCACACAGCTGCTGCTGCCTCTGCTCCCAGCCAGAAACCACCTTCCCCGGGAGATACATTGCTGAGCACCCCCTCCCCGGACCCATGGACCTGTACAGTCCTCTTGAATCACCCCCTCGGAAGGGCCCACCTCACCTAACTGGTGGCCTTTCTGGAATTAGAGGGATGGTCCTGGGCTGAGTCAAAGAGCTCGGGAGAGCCAGTCGTAGGCTGGTCAGGCGTCGGGATGTTGGCCAGGGCTCCTGGGGCCTCCATCGCATCCCCATGTCCACCAGGGATTTTTTACTTACGTTTCCCCCGGAGCGCAGACATGTGATGACGTCTGTGCACATAGCGTGCTGATGAGGAGGCAGTATAGCAAAGGGGTTAAGGCTCTGAACAGCAGATCTGGAGACCTGGGTTTGCATCCCACAGCCACCTAGTTGCATACTGTGTGATCCTGAGCAAGTCCCTTAACTTTCTTGTGCTCCCAGTAGGTTGCCCCCTTTTGACTGACACCCCGGCGGTGAAACACGGAAAAAGATCACTACAGTGACAGTCGCTGTAATGGTCCATTTTGTGAGAAACAGGATGTCTCCTTAACAAGCTCAAGATGAAGAAGTTAATTGTTAGGCAAAGACTTGTTATAAAAGAGCAGCAATATTTTTGCAAGAGAGACTTCTTGGAAACTGGAAATAAACCCTCAGATGAAGGACTTTTGTTCTCTCTGTTTGTATTGCCTTTGTATTTCGCTATCCTGAACAATATTTTTAATTTTTATTCTATTGTTATTGATAATAATATAGAGAATACTGGATGGGCAACCGTGCAGAACCAGTATGTTCTGCCACAGAGGGGTATGATTCCCTGTGACCTCGAGAGTGAAGCTCTAGAGGTCCTTGGGAATCATACTCTGAGGTGGCAGAACACACTGGTTCTGCATGAGGTTGCCTATCCAGTATTTTATATAGGGTATAGCGCCCCCTAATCATTGTAATACTATTCACGGCTATCTAAATGTAATTTTTTCATTTAAAAGAAATTGTCATCTTCCATTTACTATTTCAGAAGCTACGGCTGGTTCCTTTGGTGGGTTGTGTGGTTGCCAGGGACTGAGCGTCCCTTCGTTAGCAGCACACACTCCGATTGGTTGTTGGCTTGTGTGGGCGGGATTTATAAAAAAGAAAAAATTATGGCAACCACAAGAAAACTGATGAACTGGAGGGACAAACTGCTTTGTAAGTTCTTCAGTTCTGCTAATATCTGGTTGATCCTGCATTTTCAGTTGACAATAAAGAACTGCGCCCTTGTAAAAAAAAAAAAAATGCTGTGGCCATCGTCAGTGGTGTTTCAAATAAAATTACCGCGTGGCAGGTTTCAGTTTGAGATTTAAAAGCACAGCTAGCTCTTTTAATTCTAAATGAAAGGAATGCTTTTCTGCACATATAAGTCAGTACAGCATTCTACTCATTGTTTTCAGTGTGGCTGAACAGCATTTCAATATAGAGGAATTTTGAGTAAGAATAACGTTCCACCATACACTATAAAACGCTACTTGTGCATTTTATAACTGTTTCTGGTTTTCCTATGCTTTCTGACATATGCCTTGATGAGAGCCAATCAAAGAGCAGGTGTTTATTTCTAACAAATAAACCGCTGATTATTTTATTTATTGTATTTTGGTGTGTTGGTAATTACTTTATACTTTTATAATCAAATATTTGTTCGGGCAGTGAAACAAGAGTTTTTACCTTTGCTTTTCACACTGCTAATAAAAAAGAATTCAGTGGAATCTTGGTACTGTAATGTCAGAAACTGCCAGCTGCTTAGGAGCCAAATGTATTTCAATGAGAAACTAAATATATTTTTCAGTCTTTTTCAAAAGAAACAGACACTTCTTTCAGCAACAAATGCTGACTTTTATATGTTTACACTACTCTGGTCAATCTGTATGATTTTACGATTTTAAAACAATAGTTGCCCCCGTAAAATATGGTTAAGAAGAAATTGTCACCTGCTAAAAAAAATAACAAAAGATGACAGGTTATCAAAAATCACATATTTCTATTAAATATATAATATTTGGTGGTGGAAAGTATTATTTCTGTATAAAAATCTGAAAACAGGTATGCAGTTTCCAATTGAAATACACTGCCAATCTTGCCAGTGAAGATTTTCTGACATCACAACACATGAATTGCATTGCATTCTTTTTTTGTTAGTATTTGGCAAAATGTAAATAAAATGACGAAAAGGTAATTAAGGAAACAAGTAAAAGCAAACAAAATGATTACAGAGGTATCTTAAGGTCCCAAACTTTCATTCTTTTTTTTTTAAGTTATATCTTTCTACTTGCGGGCTTATCTCCAGAGGGAACCCCCAGCCCCATCCCTCAGCGTCCACCATCCGGCACTGGCCCGGCTCCCAGGGCTTACCCCCTTAGTGGGGCTGGAGGGGTTCCCCAACCCCCACCAGTGACTGGATTCAGTGGGCCAGCGCCGTGGCTGGCCGGGAGCGGAGCCTGCAAGGCGCCCTCTGCCATTCTGCCTCGGCATCAGTTTCCTGGATTTTCTCCCCAGGAGTCGAGGCATGCGATGACGCCTGCAGAGAGGAGTGTGCACGCGTCTGCGCTCCCTCCAAGCGTCTGCCCCGACTCGGTGCCCTGTCCCCCAGCTTCCTCTAGGGAGCAGACAGGCGCCAACCTCTGAGAACCCCCCTCTCTGGAGAAAGAGCGCAGTCCGTTGGACGCTCAATCCTTCTGCACCCCTGCTGACCCCCAGTGGCCTGTGCTTGTTCCCGAAAATGGGTCGGCGGTGTTGCATGAGGTAAGGCGTCCAGCACCTCAGCTCTCAGCGCCACCGGGCCAGCTAACTTTCATTCTTTAAGATATACATCCTTACTAAGTACCTGCTTTTTAATATTAAAGTCCCCAAGGAGGATGAGTTCACCTGCAAAGGTGTGTGAGGTAATAGCAGAGAGAGAGAGAGAGAGAGATTCAGCCAGAGAGGAGGGTGAGATTTTACTTGAGGCATAGAAAACCCCAATGAAGATGGGTATAGTGGAAGGGAATTAAAGTCTGATGAGGAGAAACTCATGGAAGGAGGTTGTAGGTTCCCTGAGAGCAATGGTACATAAGAGGCTCTGACAGACACAGATGGCAACACCACTGCCATGTGTGTCCCTGTCCTGCCTGAAGAGATGGAAATCGGGAAGGGACAGGCTAGAGTCAGGAGTCCTGTAGGAGAGCCAAGATTCGGAGATACAGAGGATGTCAGGAAAGTGTTGTGAAACCCAGACAGAGAGGTGGTCAAGTTTTGGGAGAAAGATCCTAACACTGAGATGAAAAGATGCTAAGTTCTTTAGTAGTTGAGGAGGTAGAGGGAGAAGGAGGGGAGGGACCAGGGCTAGTATCCATATCACCAGACAGAAGGAGGAGGAGGAGCAAGAGGATGGAGTGGGACTTAAATCCCTTGGAATGGGGTTAGAAGAGGAGGGCGCAGTGGAGAAACTCCAGGGTCATGGAGGGGTAGGAGAGGAGAGAAGGGTGGATGGGAGAGGAGGAGGGGAGAGAGGTAGGGTGAGGGACAGACTGGTGGAGGATGGGGGAGAGAGTGGGTAGAGGGGTTGCAGGGGAGGAGGGAGGAGAAGGCAGGTAGAGGAGATGGTGAAGGAGAAGGCAGAGGGGGGCAGGGGTGCATAGTGGCCAGGAGGTTAGATATAACAACCATCAGTTAAACAGTACAGCATCAATGTTTGTGACTAACTAGAGAGCAGACTAATATGGCTACAAGACTCAGTAACAGCGGCCAGGTGGTGCTGAGGGTTGAGGCACTGGACACCACACCAACGACCCAAGTTCGGGAACAAGCTTGGGCTGCCAGGGGTTGGCAGGGGAGGGAGAGGATTGAGCATCCTGTGACAGCTCTCCTTTCCCTGGGGAGGGATCCAGGGAGTCTCCAGAGCAGCAGTGGCCCCCAATGGAGACTGGAAGTACAGGCTGCACAAAAGGAGCCAACTATGGGGTGAAGCGAGGTGACGTTGATGGCTCGCTGTCCAGACGTAATTGCACAGCTGAGCTCCAGGGGGAACTCCAAGAAAGCAGGAAAAATACTCCAGGTACCCGGGAAGGTGACGACAGGAACAGGACCACCCAACACGCTCTGGTTCCTCCCTGCTCTCTGACTGCACTCTAGATTGTAGATAGAGTGCCAGTTAGGTGGTGGCAGCCCCACCTCGGTGGGGGGGGGGTTCAGAGCCAGGGGGATGGCGAGTCGGAGAAGCAGAGGAGGGACTCTTGAGTCAGAGGCAAGGTGCAGAGGTCTCGGCAAACGGCTACAGGGTGAATACCTAGGTCCTGTCTGAGAGAGTCCTATGGGGCCTGGTGTATAAATAGAATTGGAAAAAAAAAGACTCAGTAACAGGCCTAGGGCAGTATGCTACAAATTGTAGACTGAGTGCTGAGGCAGGTGGAACTAAAACAGACAATTCTGGGAGCTAACTAAACAAGTTGGGTAGTACTAACTGGAAGGCTAACACTATTAAAACCATGCAAAAAAGCAGATAAACACCACAGTAAACAAAAACAAAACAAGTGAATAGCAATTAATGGTATACCCAGATATTAAGGCAGGTTAGAAGTTCTAGCCTATAAAGGCATGGGGCACCCAAGAGTTCAGTAGCAAAATGTAACAAAGAAAGGATACCTTGATATTAAATGGACACTGTCATTGTTTAACATCTTTATAGGTGACATTGCAGAGGGTCTGGAGGGAAAGGTATGCCTCTTTGCAGGTGACACAAAAATCTGTAACAGAGTTGATACACAAGGGGGGGTAGAAAGGATGAGAAGGGACTTGGCAAGGTTGGAGGAATGGTCAGACATATGGCAACTTAGATTCAATGCAAAGAAGTGCAAAGTAATGCACCTGGGAAACAAAAACCCAGGAGAAGAGTACACAATAGCAGGGGAGGTACTAACAACAACAACAATGGAAAGGGACCTGGGGTAGTTATATCAGATGATCTAAAGATTGGTAAGTAATGTGAGAAGTCAGTAAGAAGAGCCAGGGGGATACTGGGATGCATAGTAAGGGGCATCACAAGTAGAAAAAGGGAAGTGGTTATCCCTCTGTACAGACAGTTGGTGAGACCCCATCCGGAGTATTGTGTGCAGTTTTGGAGACCTCATCTATGCAAGGACATAGACAGGATGGAAGCAGTCCAGAGGAGGCCAACTAAAATGGTGCAGGGTCTGCATCAGAAACCATATGAAGAGAGACTGAGAGAGCTTAATATGTATACCCTTGATGAAAGGAGGGACGGGGGGACATGATAAAAACGTTCAAGTACCTCAAGGGAATCAACAAAGTCCAGGAGGGTAGCATCTTTCAGAAAAAGAGATGTGTAAGAACAAGGGGGCACAATTTAAAGATAGAGGGGGGACGGCTCAGAGGTAATGTGAGGACATTTTTTTTCACGGTGAGAGTGGTGGATGCATGGAACCGCCTTCCTGGGGAGGTTGTTGGGTCTAAAACAGTGGGGAATTCAAACATGCATGGGACAGACATAAGGCAACTGTAGTAGGGGGTGGCAGGAAGTAGGCTGTTGGTTAACTAGAATCTGCAGCTTATCCAGTAGGTAGGGAAATGGGCAGACTGGGTGGGCCAAGTGGTCCTTATCTGCCGTCAAAGTCTATGTTTCTATGTAGCCCTTTACTTACTTTTTTTAGGTATTCCTAAACATGCCTGCACTGCCTGCATCAGTCTGTCTTGTGATGTAACAGGCATAGCAGCAGTGTATTCCCCCCCAAAAGTATTTACTTTGACTGAAAAGTGAAACCCTGTTGGTCCACTCCAATTTTCCATGCCCAATGACAAAAAGGCGTTCACATTTGCAAATGGTGCTGAAGCGCTGGAAGGCTCGTGCACTGACCATTCTACCTGAGTTCAGCTAAGCACCGTTTTTAATAGAGAAAGAAAGCTGAACTCTGGGAAGGTGTTTCTTTTTTTGATACAGGTGCTTAAACTTAGATAAATCAAGGTCTGAAAGTCAAGTCATGATACTGGGCACTGGATACTTTTCAACTATCCCTCATTGATTAGGGCATTCAAGCTTGGAGCAGACAAGGACTCACATATGTGTTGCAGTTTCTCTCCCCTCAGGGAATGCTCCCCATTTCTGACCTCTGCTTATCTTGTGGCCTTTGTTCTAAGATCTTTTCCGCTATCTCCAGGTTAGCTCTTTTTCCAAATGAGAAGTAGGGATAGCTATCATTTACCTACCCCACTACCTGGTTTACTTAATTATGGAGGGACAGAAGGGGGAACACTGGGGACACTTGATCAGTAATCTCTGTAAGTGCTTAGTAGACCTAGACACTACATCTGTAGCCCTCGTACTAGAAAGGTGGAATAAGGAACATGATCTCTCAGTTACCCAATCTCAGTGGGAATGTTATGTGCTTCCGGCGATGAAAGTCACCTATTCCACACAATGGGATGAGTTCACAGTAATTGCAGGTCTTGTTATTTTAGAACTCCAGAAATACAAGCAAAGTTCATGTTACCAGCATATGAGAGGCGTTGGAGGCAGTGTGGAGCTCAAAAGGCAGACCAAGCAGACATATTTTGGGAATGCCCTGTTCTGAGGGAGTATTGGAATTCTTTAAAGTCCCAATTTGGTGCCCTATTTGTTAACTCAGATCTGCTCTCCTCAGTACTAGTGCTCCTTTCCATTCCTCTCGAAGGGGTGACTTTGTCTGACTGTACATTGCTTCTCCCTTACTTGTTGGCAGCAAAGAAAACCATCACCAGACTTTGGCTTCAGCCCAAATCCCAAGCAGCTTCCCTTCATGGTAGGGAAACCCAATTCTATGAAAAATGGCAAAAATGAGTGCTTTTCATGATGTAATTTGATGACTGTTAGATACCTTACTGTAACTGCCCAGGAGTATAATGTCTGTCTGTTGGTGTCAGTTTTAACACTGTCATTATTTTGAAGCTATGAATGTGGATGGGTTGGCTTCTGTTCGCCATTGTTTAAAAGTTTGCAACCCATTCTTACATGTTGCCTGTACTTTACAACTTTGTGGGGGGGGGGGTCTCATCTTGAGAGAAGGTGCCATTCTCTGCTGACTTGGTTTAGTTTTATTAATCATCACCAACTGTGCCTTACAGCATGTCTGTTATAATGCCTGTTGTGGTTTATTGTTTTCTCCTTGTCTTGTTTATAGTCATTGTCTTGTGCATCAGTTATTAGAAGAAAGGACTGGTCTATCCTCTCAAGTCAGTCCAAGAGCTGGGGGTAGGAATCTGGTTCTGCTTCCAGTCCAGGGTAGTTTTGGCTTCCTTGATGTTGCCTCCAATTTATGGGCTACATAGGAGTCATTTTTATAGTGCTAGTCCATGAGCAACGTAGCAATTGATTCAAGAGAGTTCGATCTGACTCTACAGTGGCAGTCAACTATGTCATCCAGCAACACACCACTAGAACTGAAAGAATGCTGACCAAGCCATGTAAGTGCAAGAAGCAAAGGTGAGTTTAGAATCTGTAGTGACAGTCCGCCTAGCAGGAAGGTCATCTTCCTGGTCAATTGTATCAGCCAGTAGTTTGTGCAACTGGTTGCTTGTTCACTGAACAAGCAGATTTGTCAGCATCCAGGTCATCTGTTCTGGAGCTTGGACATTTATATGTTCTCACTGGGAGCATATGTTTACTTTCAAAGCTTCTATAGTCAGTATAGGAAGCAGTGTCAAGATGAACATTCTCAACTGTGGAACTTCCATAAGGGTTACCTCGTTATTTGCAGCAGTAATAATTAAGATTTGTGCATGTCTGGGCAGGCCCCACCTGCTAGTCTTAGAGTGACCAGACGTGTTTTTCTAGGAATTGTGTAGTGTGTGTGTGTGTGTGTATGTATATATTTTCCAGAGTCTCTGGGTCAAGGGTCCATATTTCATCACAAGCTGGGAAAATCAGTTGCCTGTTTGTTTCCTAAGCAGAGAAGGCTCCTTAAGTAAGACTCTTCAGAGAGATTGATGTCTTGATGTTTATCAGTAATCCCCATACCTTTGTGGTGTATGACAGAATATGAATTTTTGTTAAATGAATGAATCACGCAGTAGTAACTCTAACCCAAAAGAGCTGCAGTAGCAAAAACGTAGATTTCCTTCCAACTAGTATTGATAGTCTGTATTTTAGCACTCTTAATAGTGCAGTTGTTTGCTCTGGGAGGAGTCCTGAAAAGTTTTGTGGAAACACCTTGGGAGGGAGGGGGGAGTTATTGGGGTGCTTTCAGGTTTTTCAATGTGTTAGCAGTTTTGAATTGATCTGTGGTGGCCAGAGACACCATGTGATATTAGATTGTTTCTAGTGCCTTACGCAAAGCAACTTTGAGCTGCTTGATCTCGTTTTAACCAGGTTCAGCTTGACCAGTCTTACATCTTGGTAGCATGCTGCATGTTTCACTGGTAGAGTTGGGGAGCTTCAGGCATGTTCCTGTAAAGAGCCTTACCTTGTCTTCCCAAGGATATGGCTGTTTTTAGCACCATGCCCTCTATTCTCCAGTGAAACTGGTTAATGAAAAAGAGGAAAAACTCCACACGTGAATGTTTGTAGGGGGATTCGATTGTTTCTGGTTAGAATGCAGTTGTTTTGGCATTCAGATACCTTGTGTATTCTGTATGACACAGTGAAGTAGGGTAGATAGTTTCCAAGGCCCCCCTTGCTAGCTGGTTCAGATCACACATATCGAGGCTTACAGGGTGACAGAACTGAAGCCAACAACCTGGTTAAGAGACTTTCAACTAGGGCCTGACAGCATTATGGACAGAACACGCAGAAGCTTCAGAATCTAAATTGTGCAGAGAAGGCAACCTGGTCTTCTCTGCATTTGTTTACAAAAGACTGCAGAGTGAGTGGTCAATTAGCGTTATGTTGATGCAGCTTTTGGGCACAACATATTACAAGCAATCGTCATAAGATTAGAGAACAGCATTACTGAGAAATATATTCTCCTCCTATAGGGATTTAGCGCTACTTATTACATCCCAGCAGTCACTTTTTTTACTTTCTCTTTATTCAAATTTTCATTGTATATAGATACAAATAGTGTCTCCAAATGCCGTAATGGGTACAACATGCCAGTGTAGCAATAGCATAGACCCAACGAGATTTGCTGCATGTAAAATATACCTTAAAATACAGCACACATGGAGAAATCCTTATGAAGTGATCCCACCCAAATTCTGAGGGCAAGCACACCACCTGACAGAAAACAATTTTAACAAGTAGTTGTGGCAGGACACTTTAAACTAAGCAGCTTGGGTTGTGGAACGGGAGATCCTCAGTGGATTACATTAAGGGGTCAGGGGTTACATACCCCAAAACAATTAAAGGAATTTTCCAAGATATGTATCTTTGTATGTTTTTATGCACCACTTTGCCCTGTCTTTTATTGTGTTGTAATAGACTATACAGTTATTTCTAACTCCTGAGGAGGAACTGTGAGTTTTTATTGATTTGTATATTTCCCGCCTGCCTGTTCTTACCTTGTAATCTGCACCACCTAATGGTAATGACTACTGTACTACTCAGTTTGTTATCCATTGTATAGATGTTTTTCCTCTCTGTTCGCCGCGTGTTATAGCCCCGGGTCATGCCTCAAGACGGCCCTCCGGATCAGTGCACTTACCCGGTTATCAAAGATTTAAATAAATAAATAAATATGTACCTGGGCTTCACAGCTCATTACCTTATGGCAGCATTAGTCCATCTGTGGCAAAAGTAAATTTTAAGGTTACCCATTTCGAGAGGGAAAGGATCGTAACTGGAGCCGAACACACGGCCAGCTGATCCCTTCAACTTCCTGGTCCAACAGTCCCGCCCCTGCACTCAGACGTTTTGTGATGTCTAAGCAGGGAGAGTGTGGGGGTGTGACCATACAAGTCTATGGGGGCATTTTTCAGTGTATGTTTATGTGTGTTCAAGCAACCTTGGAGAAAAAATGAAAGCCACCACTCAACTAATAGGGCTTCTGATGAGGCTCATGATAAATAATAATGCTGTGCAAATACATACCAGTTAATAGGGATTCCCAACCATTGCCCATCATCCCTAACTATTTATCCCATTCATAATCAGGTCCCATATGAGTTTGTAGTCAGCAACTGTTTATCAATATTTAAATCATCTAAAGGTAGGCATTGACCATTTTTATATTAATTAGTTATAGAATAATGCTACTTGTACTGCGTGGCAACATAGCAAACTAGCTTCTATCACTAAAACACTGAAGGAGGCAGGATTTCATGATGATGGCACAGCTGTATTTGTAGGTCAGTCTCCCTAGTTAGATCATGTAATTAGCCTGCAGTTGTGACTAATCCCAGTGACAACATTGCAACTACTGTTAAGAGAAAAACAACTCATGGTAAGTCTAATGGAATAATTTATTTTCTGATTTTGGCACTTTTATTTTTCCTATTGTATTTTTCCACCCTCCTTGGAACTGTCAGGTGGCTCCGGCCCCCTCATCTTCAGAGCCCAGTCATCTCCAATCCAGCTGTTCCCTGGTGGTTCCCCCATGGTGCGCTGGAGGGAGGAGTGCCAGCTCTCCCTTCTTCCCTGGTGCACAGTCCAGAAGTCAGGTTGAGCCAGGATCGGGGGTGTGGCCAGGCCATCATGGAGCCTGCCAGTTCCATTTTCTGGTTTTCTCTCCGCCTCGCTCCCTCGCGGCGTGAGCATGTGCATGTGGGGGCACGATATGTAATGCGTCCTGTGCCTCCCTGACTTTGATGCTGCCCTCCGGCCTCCACTAGGGGGCAGTCAAGGAGCGGTACAACAACTCTCCCCTCCCAGGGAGAGGAGAACAGTCTGTCTGTCGCTCAGTCCTCTCCCTCCTCTTCCAACACCCGGCAACCTGAGATCGCACCCGACCCTGGGTCACTGGCATGGTGCGAGGTGTGTCATCCAGTGCCTTAACCCTCAGCACCCCTGGGCTGGCCTGATTTTGGCACATTTTAGTGGAATATGTTCGATGCTTATCTTATCATCATGCACATTTGCGCATGCAGTGTGCCTGCTGTTGTATAGGGGTGATATTTGCAAGGAGCCTGGCTTCTCTAGTAAAGTAGTCAGGAGGGTGACAGTCTGATAAAGTTTGCTATTGCTGCTTTTGTTTTCTTTAATTATAGACTTCTATAGGGTTTAATGATCGCTTTGCCTTGTTCCTCTGTTACACAACATTTATGTGTAAAAGCAATATATTTTCCCCCATTGCTTAATCCAGATCTACTCTCTCTTGGTATTTTATTTCCAGGATGGACCACCCTGTGCTGCATGTTTCTTGGAATGATGCTGTGGCATACTGTACCTGGGCTGGGAAACGCTTGCCGATGGAGGCTGAGTGGGAGTATGCCTGCCGAGGGGGACTTGAGAACAGGTAAGGCACGGGGGAGAGAAAAAGTAAGCTTTCATCTTCTCATGGTTTCTGTTACAGAATTGCCCCCTCCCCGATCACAAAAAACAAAAGGAGACTTGGTAATTAGCTTTCCTGTTGTAACTTAGTTAGGAGGGGTTAATTGTCAGTATACAGTTCTCTTTTTTTTTTTCTGTTCATGTACACCTTTCCATCTCTCGCTCCACTCATCTACCTGTCAGCTACTTCCAAGGTGCAGAATTGGTCCTCAGTGACCTTACTTCCCATTTTCTTCCATGAATAAACCAGAGTGGGTTGTGCTAGATAGACCTCACAACTTCTACAACCCTTCACACATGGACAAGCAGGTCCTTTTTTCTGCCATGCCTCTAGGGATTGGAACAATGGTCCTACGGAATCCTGATGACCTTCAAAATATGCTAAAAACAGGAGCGCTCAGTGCTGAACATGTTTTTGGTTACTCTGTAAGGTCAGCTGAGACATTGGTCACATTTCCAGTTCTGACCCAGGTCCTGAAATGGCCCAGTAGAAGATATTAAAGTGCGCATGAGCAATCAGATTCACATGGCTGCATGTGTGTACTAAATAGTACACTGTAACAAACTATGTACTGCTCGCTGCAGATGTTAAATTCCATTTTTATTTAAATGTAGTTTTTTTAAATATTTTTAAACAGTCAGTGATACACATTTCACTTTAAGTTGAGCACTGGCTACACAGTGTGCTTGCATCTTACAACATTTCATTGGTACAGAGAAATACATTTCACAATCCTACAGTCTCCCTTGAAATTCGGGTTTGTCTTGCCAGCCCTCATGTGGTTTGGGTAGAGGTACCATGGTTCGCCTCGCCCTCCCACACCTCTGTGTTACCTCTAAGAAATATCCAATTCATTTTATAAACCTTTGGTATTCTTAGCCACTAGGAGACGAACACTGGGTCCTTCAGCATCACAAGTATGATCCACCTGTTCCATCTAGAGGAGCATAGTTCCGTAGTATCATTTAGTCTGTGTGTGATCTTTTCGGCTCATCTGTAAATTTGATTAACTAGAGCTCTCCAGACTTGTAAGGTGGGGATCTGGTTAGTTAGCCACAGTTTCGTAATTGCTTTTTAGCAGCCAAGAGTAGAATCCCCAGTAGGTAATGGGAGTGTGGTTCCCTAAAGCCTTGAGGTAGAATATAACATAGGAATAGTTCCCCTGTTAATGGTATTGGTTGCCCCATATGTAATTCCTCCAGTTCCCTCTGAAGTGAGTGAGAGTAAGGCTGCAGCTTGGGGCAAAGGCAGAACACATGGGCATGATGTGCATTGTTCTCCACACATTGCCACCAACACTCATCTCAACTGGTGGTTTGATAGTGGGCGGTTATGGCTGGGGTGCGGACAAAACGTATCTGGTGTTGTCAGGAGAACTCACGCCAGTGGAATAAGCTCATTATTTTTGAGGCTAAATGGTACAAGCTATGCCATTGCTGTAGGGTTAAGTGTCAGTCTAGTTCTGCATTCCAGTTATCCAAGATGTACTCAGTTGAGTTTGCAGTGGTATCACCCAGTGCCTTATTGAAAATCGAGGTGGCGTGTGCCACTATTTTGGTGTGTAAGACTTTGATTAAAAGTGTGATTACTGGGGGGGGGGGTCTCCAGGGCACCTGGCTCCAATTGGGAGTTTTTCATAGAAGTGGCATATCTGCAAGTATCAGAAAAAGTCTGATTGTCTCAGGTTATATTCCTGACATATCATAGTGAACATCTGGAAGAGTGGGCCTGTGAGGAACTGAGTCAGGTCATTAGGGTGTAGATGTTCCCAATTGTGGAAGGTAGGTCAGTTTGGTTTGTGCTGAAATTCTCAAATTGAGCATAGTAGGCTCAGAAATGTAGTGAGGTGTAAGCATTTCTGGATGAATTTCCACCCTGCAGTTGGTGCCTGAGTCACGGATTTGAGATCACCTGTGTCTTGGGCGGGGGGATGCTGTTATAACGCTGCCAGCACAAAGACCCTGTTTGGGAGTGTGGCCTCTTCGATCTCCAGCCATTTAGCTGGGGTAATGCCCAGAAAGCGTTGTACTATAAACATCAGTTGTGATGCCCAGTAGTATAGTTTTAGATTGGGTCGAGATGGACCATCTTTCTCCCTTGAGAGAAACAGTGTTGATAGTTTTATTCTGGATCATCTGCCCGCCCTAACAAACCTGGAGATTGCTTTGTTTCATGTTTTAAATACCTGTATGGGGAGGAAGATAGGGATATTTTGGAATAAGTATAAAGCTTGAGGCAAAATGACCATACTTACTACCACTACCCTTTGTGTAATATTAAGGGGCTGCATGTTCCTCCTATTTAGGTTCTGTTGCATTTGTATGCCAATGGGGGTGTAATTATTCAGCGCAGCCTTCTTCTCTTTGTGGGATAGATAAACCCCCAGGTACTTTAATTTGTCCAGATCCCATCAGATTGGGAAACGTTCCTTAAATGCTGATGTGTGGGGTCAGAGTGGAAGGAGAGGACGTCTGTCTTGGAGACATTAAGATGGTATCCCGGAACTGCACCATAAGCTGGCAGGATCTAGAACACTGCAGGGATCAAATCTGTTGGTTGTTTAAGTATAGTAGGACGTCATCCGCATAGAATGCTATGCCGTGATCCACCCCCTCCACTGGGACCGCTGCGATTTAAGGTGAGAGTCTGATTGCCTATGCCAGGGGCTCAATAAACAAAGCAAAAAGCCCCAAGGACAGGGGGCAGCTCTGTCTAGTTCGTCCGTAGAGTGGGAAGTACTTAGAGTGATGCCCTGAGATTTTCACACGTGCCCTGGGGGATGCATAGAGATTTTGAATGACTGCTATCAGAGGGACGGGGAACTCCATCTTACCCAAGGTGGCATATAAAAATGGCCAGGATACCTTGTCAAACACTTTTTCGGCGTCAAGGTTGAGCAGAACAGAGTGGTCCCCTGTTTTTGCATTACATGGGAGAGGTGTAAGGCTCTATGGTTATTATCTGAAGCTGATCTCACACTTACAAACCACATTTGGTCGAAGCCAAACAGATCTGGTAGTACTCTGTCGAGCCTTTGGGCCATAACTGATATGAGGAATTTGTAGTCCGTGTTAAGGACGGAAATAGGGTGATACGAATCACACACCTTGGGGTTCTTGTATAGTTTTAGTATGACTGAAATTGCTGCATAAGACTAGGTCGGGGAGGGAGTTCCCCTCAGGTAACCTCGCTAAAGGTTTGAATGAGCAACGGGGACAGCCATTGTCCCACATATTTTTGAAGTTCTGCTCCATAACCATCGGGTTCTGGGGCCTTCATGGTCTTGAACCTGGCAATAGCCGCAAATACCTGTATGGGTTGAATGGGGTCACTCAGAGACTGTTGTTGCTCCTCTGTAAGGGTAGGTAGTGCCAGTGTAGACAGGAAGGAGGAGATGGCCTCAGGTTCCGCCTCTCGCTTGGGGGTGTACAACTTCTGGTAGTAAGTGCAAAAGGCTTGGGCTATATCCTGTGCTTTAGTGTGTCAGGTCCCTAAAATGGGGTCTTTTATTGCCTCAGTTGTGGAGAGATACCTCTGCCTGCAGAGGTGGTATGCCAACAGGCGTGTGGCTCTAGGGCCCACCTCACCATATCTTTGACATAGGAAGGTCAGGGCCATCTCTGTTTATTGCAGGCTCAAATTATCCAGTTCATGCTTAAAATGTTGGAGTTGTGGGAGAATTGATTGGTCCCCCCTGTTGGTGGGCCATCTGCAGAAAGTGTAGTGTGTCCGCCAGCTGTCTCTGCCTTTCTTTTCACATTTTGGTGTGCGTTGCGGTGTATTTAATTACTGCCCCCTAAGAACTGCTTTCAGAGTGTCTCACTGGACAGAGTGAGATATTTCTAGGTCACAGTTATTCTGTATAATCTCCTCTGTTGTGTCCGACAAGAACTCCCTGAAGGGCTCCCCCTTTAAGTTAGCTACATTAAATCGCCAGCGAGTAGTTCGTCGCTCCTGCCCAAAGTCCTATCTACTTATCACTGCAGCATGGTCGGTATGAACTATGTCACCCAGTTCACAACTGACTAAGGAGGTTACATTTTCCCTCTGTGTGTAGCAGTGATAAGTGTGTGTGTATGTTCTGCTGAGTACTAGGTATATGCCCTATCCCTGGGGTGCAGGAATCGGCATATATCTGACCAGCCCACTTCCTGGGCAAATTGCTTTGAAGTTTTAGGTGGGGTGTGTTGTATATACTGTGTTATGTTGGTTGAGTCTAGGCCTGGATTCGGGGCTATATGGAGGTCACCAGCTAGAAAGAGTAGTCCCTTTGTATGGGTCACTATCTTGTCCAGTAGGAATTTAATGGTTGGGGAATTCGATCCCAGGGTAAGGTATATATTTGCTAGTGTGGCCTTAGTTTCATATAATTTTCCTTGAACTATGACTAGTCTCCCTTCCAGGTCAGCCCGTGCAGTAGTTGCCTGAAAACTGGTCTGGTTTGGGATTAGTATGGCTACTCCTCATTTTCTCCCTCCAGGGTATAAAGAGGTAAAAACCTCCGAAAAGCCAAACTTAGCTGGCTTGTTATGTTCTGTGTCGGCCATATGTGTCTCCTGCATGTAAACCACATCCAACTTAGTATTCCAGAGCAAAGTTAAAATTCTCGTTCTTTTTATTGGGCTGGCTAAACCATACACATTTACTGAATATAACTGTGAGTGTCTAACAGTCATAATCGATATCGAACTGGAAGGAGGTATACATTCTTCTGCTTTCTCTCAAAATTTCTCACCCCGATTTACAGAACGTTCTTTCAGTAATCATGCTGCTGCCATAGCTGTGCACACTGACTGCATTTACCCTAACACACATTTTGGTACAAATAACAGATAACTAAATACGAAAGTAACCTCTAAGAACCTGGCATCATCAGGACTAACTTTAACTGGGGCACAGCATCCTACCGACTGGGCTGGTTCTGTGGAAACATAGTTACATGGGGCTTCCAAAGTGTCTGGGCTCATTCGACCCAGAAGACCCAGGCGAGCCTGGTCTAGTGTGGCCCTAAATTAGGGCCTATGACGTTAAACATTAGGGAAGTGGAAAAAAAGAGGGGGGTTTGGGGTGGTGAAGTCTCATGCCTCTGCTCCTCCAAGGACTACTATTATGTGCTGCAGGTTCTGCATATCAGTCGTTAGGGTTTTTTTGATTGGGGGTGTTTCGGGGGTTCTCCAGTAGCCTACAAGAGGGCCAGGTCGAGCCCACATTAGCCGTCGAACTCCCCTGCAACCCTGATGTCTGCTGATACTCAGATTGTTTAGTAAATGGGGGGGGGGCATGTCAAATACGGGGAAGGGGCACTCCATAGAGGGACTCACCTACTGCCTTATTGCTGGCAGAAAGGGGTAACATACTCCCTCTTGAAAGGTGGGAGGCACTGGTCAGCACTATTAAAAAGCTCCAATTCTGGATGTTGGGAGCTATATCTTTTATATGGGGCTTCAGCACTTGGTGTGATCATCACAGACATATTACCTGCATGGCAGGCACCCCCTGGAGGCAGCTTCCCTGCCTTGCAGACATCCCTCATGAGACCCGTCAGCAACAGCATAATTAAAACTATACATGCCTGGGCGATGACTCACAACTTAATACTTTGTTATACTAACTCATTCGGCACGGCCATATGAGTCTGCGGCTGTCGGGGTTCATATGGCCCTGCTTCACACTGTCCATTTGCTAGTAACAGTTTTGGTCCGAGGGTGGGGGTGGGGCTTCCTCTCTTCCCCAGCACCTGCAAAAAAAATTCTGTTAAAAGAGTTGTTATAATACATCGGCAGGCATTCCTAAGTTATTATCATTCAGTCCAAGCTTGTCCCTGATTTCCAAATCAGGTGTTGTTGTAGGTTGCCTGCATTGCTCGTACCAGGGTTTTAGATGGGTCCCCTGTCAAGGCATCCAGGAGCCCCCCCGCTGGGGTCCAGCAATCTCCCCCAGCCTCTCAGATCCCCTTTGAGCCACTGTGCCGTGCCCTCTTCCCCCCTCCTGCCTCCATTAACCAGCTTGCATGGCCCAAACTTACTCCTGCCACCACCAACTCCCAATGAATGATGCAGCTGCAGTGATTTTAGTAGTGGCTGGGAGGGCCTTCACACGCCAACCGAGAGAAAGAGGAAGGATTTATTTTCAAGGCTGCCGAGTGCTAGCAAATTACTGAGGTTAGCGCTAAAGGTAAGAGGAAAAGGGGGGATCCTGAAACTTTTTATGTTTTCAAGGCTGCAATTTTTTTGGGGGGGTTCTGGACTTACCTGCCTGGTGAGTTATGAAACTCCAATCACTCCACTGCCTGGAAATCACACTCCACATGTGGTGCTTTGGTAGCTTGCTTCCTGAGGTTGGCTGCCATCTGTTGTATGGCCGCTGCTCCCTCCCTCTGTTGTTGATTTTTGGATGGTATCTGTTGCCAGACCTCCCGTACCAGTTTTGCCGCCATAGACTGCTGCTGATGGGGCTTCATCGCTGGGATCTCCAAATTTCGGCACTTCAGTTCTGTGGCAGCCTCTTCCACTGTTTCTAAAATTATTGTGCCATCTATGAAGTACACCACCAACTTAGAGGAGTTGGGCATGCGAAACTTGATTTTGGTCTCCCTCGGTGGATTCATCAACAATGCATATGCCCTTCTTCAAGCAGCGATTGTTGGAGGGCAGTCATTGTCTACATATAGTGGTGCAAGTCAGAAGTAAGGACCCCCTTTTGCCAGTCCTTATGAAGCATCTGCTCCTTTTCTTGAAATCTAAGGAATCAGAGCACCATTGATCGTGGGCAGGCAGCTTGCTGAGGTGATCTGGGACCCAGTGCTTGGTGTGCCAGATCTGTCTCTAAGGTGCAGCTTTCTGGCAAATCCAAAGTCAAGTGGAACAGCTGTTGAAGGAAGGCAATGGGCTTGTCTTCCTCACAACCCTCAGGCAGTCCTGTGATCCTCAGATTTTTTCGGCGATTACTTGCCTCTGTATCTTCAGCCTGTGCTTGAAGTTCTAGGACTGTTTGATGTAGCTGGGTTATGGCTCGCTCTGCAGTGTCCATTCATGAGTCAGTTAGGGTACACTGCTCTTCTGTGGAGTTGAGACGCTTTTCTAATTTGTTAATGTCCGTCGAATATAGTAAAAGTGAGTTGGGTCTCCTTATGAAAGTCCTGGAGGTCAGTTAGCACCAAAGCCATTTGCTTATGGAGCACTTTAGTCCCTAAGGCCTCTGAATTAAGATGGCCACAACATATAGAGAATTGGGAGCTGCCAGTATCTGAGCCTAATCCTTTGGCATCCGCGGAGTCCTCAGGTGTGCGGGCTCTACTGGCTCTTTCCCCAGGCATACTTTATCGAGTATTCGGAAAATTCCTCCACTTGGTGTACATTTTAGGCTGATTTTTTTTTTTTTTTTTTTTTACCTTCCGTCTTCATGTCCGCTGTTGTCCTCTCCTTCAGGTGGCCAAATCCTGCCATTGTCCCCAGCCGACCAGCCATCCACCTGCTCAATCTCCTCGCTGTCCCAGTCGTATCCCTTCGCCGGGGGCCCCCCCCTCCCACGGTGACTTCGGCAGGGGAGACCGGAGTGCACATATCACTTCCTTGCTTTATTGCGGGGAGCGGAAATGCAGCCTGGAGGCATCGCGGGTGGCTTGGAGGCGCGGGGAGGAGGGGTCACCATCATCCGGACAGCATGCATGCAGTTTCATGCTTTTCTCGTTCACCCTCTCTGCGACGCCCTTTGTAGTGCCTCCGGTCTCCACCAGGGGCTGCTACAGAGCGAGGCTACTCACCTGACCCACCCCAGGAGAGGAAAGCAGTCCTCTGGATTCTCAATCTTCTCCTTCCCCTACCAGCCCCCAGTGTCCTGAGTCCATTCCCATACCCGGGTCGCCAGCATGGTTGGAGGTAAGGCGTCCAGCACCTTAGCCCTCTGAGCCACTGGGCCGGGCTTTAGGCTGATTTTAATACTAGTTAATCCTGGAGGAGACAGAGCTGTGATCTCAAGTTGCTTCTGTGGGCATGATGACACCGGAAGGTCCCGTTAAATTCTGCTTTAATGAAGCTATCTATCCTAGATCATTGACTGCTGGCCAGTCTGCGTTCTGTCACCATCTCCCTAAAATGTGTAATTCCCTTCCTCAGGTAATCTGCCACGCCAGCTCCCCTTCTGCCGTCTCATCCCTCCTTCACAATTTTCTCTCCACTACTTGTAACTGCCTTTAACTCCCTTTTCCCCTCACTCTTTTGACACTTCTTATATGTTGTACTTCCATTTTAATTCTCCAGTTATCTGACCAGTTTGTATACATACTGTATTATGTTTTTGTATTTTTTCCTAATTTCCTTTATATTATTTTATTGTGTTATTGCTGTATACTGTTGTATTCCTAGTCCCCTTCCCCTGGGACGCACCTGGAAACTACCAATTTTTGCTTAGTGTGCCATTCCTGGTGAAACTTTTCAATAAGTAAATAAATAAATGGTGTATTGTAACAGAGTAGTGTATGCCAGTGGCTAGATACTTCAGGGAATACCTTCAGGTATGTGTGAACTAAATGTGACCAAGTCTTCAGGGCCAGACTGGTTGCACCTAAGGGCATAGAAGGAGACAAGTCAGTCACTTGCAGCCCCCCTGGCGTACTACAGAACCATTAGTGTCTGGGGAGGTGCCTGAGAACTGGAGTTTGACAGATGTGGCCCCCTTCCCCCCTTCACACACACAAAAGTAACCAAGTAGTAAGTAAAATGTATTTCTTTCAAGCGCCCTTCCCAAGCTCAGGGCCCTTTTACAATAATTAAAAAACACTTTAAAACACACTACACAAGACAATAAATACAGCAGTAATAGAAAACACACACTTATTACGTCCCAGCAAATGCTTGGGTAAAAAGGAAAGTCTTTAGCTGTTTTTTAAAACTTTCCACAGTTAGGCAATCTCATATCTGATGAGGTAGAAAATTCCACAGGGTCAGTGTCATAAAGGCAAAAGATCTACCTCCAAACGTCTTTAAACATACCCTGGGTATCTCTAGCAATCCCTTGTCAGAGGAGTGAAAAGAGCGGGTAGGGCAATAAGGCACCAAGAGCTCTTTCAGGTAGTGAGGTCCCAAATCATGTAGGGCCTTAAAGGTCAGCAATGTGACCTTGAAGGTGATCCGCCACTGTATTGGCAGCCAGTGCAGATCACGCACCACATGTTTCATATGGTTAGATCTTGAAACTCCCATCAACAACCTGGCTGTCGTGTTCTGCACAAGCTGCAAGCGGCGGATATCCACCCCCGGCAGCCCAAGAAAGAGGGCATTGCAGTAATCAAAATGGCTGGTGACAAAGGCGTGGACTAGGGTGGGAAGATCTTCAGGTGGGACCAAGTGTTTCACCCGGGCAATGTTCCTCAGATGGAAAAAGGCAGATTTGACTATGGCTGACACCTGCGCCTTCATAATCAGGCCTTCATTAAATAGCACGCCTAGGTTACGCACTTGGCCAGAGGCCAGAAGCGGGGTTCCCTCAAGATAAAGACTTGAGGGTTTCCCAGTCCAAGCCCCTATTGTCCTCTTTCCAGGGTCCACAACCAATACCTCGGTTTTCTCTGAGTTCAACCTAAGCCAACTAGCACTCGTCCAATCCTGAATCTCCAGGAGGCAGTTATTAAACACTGTGATGGAATCAGACTCCTGTTCAGGCATAAAAGATAGGTAGAGCTGAGAATCATCAGTATAACAATGAAAACTCAGCCCATACCGCCTTATAATGTCCTCCAATGGAAGCATATACACCGCGAATAACATAGGGGAAAGCACCGACCACTGCGGTACCCCACAGGGCAGCCAATGAGGGGCCGAGGTGTAAATTCCGGACACCACTCTCTGAGATCCGCCCTCCAGAAAAGATCGAAACCAACTGTGGACTGCTCCCCTCAGACCACAGAAAAACTGCAGGCAGTCGAGCAGTACCCCATTCATGCACGGTGTCAAATGCTGCTGAGAGATCCAGGAGAACCAGGATAGAACGGGTCCTCTGATCTCTCTTGCCATCAGGAGATCATTCAATACCCGAACAAGAGCCATCTCTGTACTTTGCCTGTTCCTGAAGCCGGATTGGAGAGGGTCATAGATATTGTGGCTGGACAAATGATCCTCCAGTTGCAGAGCGACCACCTTCTAAATAACCTTCCCTACAAAGGAGAGGTTAGAGACTGTTCTGTAATTTGCTGGGCAGTCAGGGTCAAGAGAGAGTTTTTTCAAAAGGGGGCATACTACCGCCTCCTTCAAGGGATCCAGGAAGATCTCTCTCTCTGATGACACCACCACTATCCCAGCCAGGACTGGGCCGATAACATCTACACACCCCATGACCAGGTGAGTAGGGCCTGGATCCAACTTTCAGTAGGTAGGTCGCAGAGTCTGGATGATCCTCACTATATCTATTACTGCTGGTAGGCTAAAGGTGGACCAGAACAGCTGGGCATTAGTACCACCCGATTGACCAGTGCAAGGTCCAGTGGAAGGGCGCTGGCGGATCTCATACCTGATGGTGGATACCGTGTCAGCAAAGAATTTTGCAAATTCCTCACACTGTACCTGTGATAACGCTCTGCCAGTCTGAAGACAGACTGGATTGCACAGTCTGTCCACAGTCTGGAAGAGCTGGGGTGGTCTGTTCTTTGCTGCAGCAATTTCCCTGGACAGGAACTCTGCCTTCTTATGGGAAATTGCTGATTGGTAGAGCTTATAATATTCTAACAATTCAAGTCTATCCACCTCCAGTTGAGTTTTCCGCTAGCGTCTTTCCAATCTTTGTCCCTTTCTGTTCAACTCACGGACCTCCCCTTCAAACCTGGGAGCCCCCAAGTGAAGAGTACGGGGATGAACATGAATTGGAGCAATGACTTCCAGGGCCTCAACTACAGCCCTATTATAAGCTAGGACCAAATGCCCTGGATCCATGCTATCCCTTGGAAGACCCGAGAAGTCCAGCTCCATCATTAGGCCTTCTGAGGTGACCCCTCTTAAAGGACGGAACTGTACTAACTCCCTAGGGGCAGGCCTATTTCGGGGGGCCGCAAATCTAAACCTCAGGGCGTGATGGTCAGACCATCCGACTGGCTCCACCTCTACATTGTATATCTCCATCCCCAGATGGAACACCAAGTCCAATGTGTGGCCCCCCCCATGGGTTGCAGAGGTAATAACCTGTGACAGGCCCAATGAATCCATCAATTGGAGGAGGTTTTGATCAAATGGCGAGAGTTCATCGTCGACCCAGGCATTGAAATCTCCCAGAATTAACCGTCTGGGAGACTCCAATACCATATTGGCGATGAAGTCCGCATCCTCCTTCAGGAACTGTCTCCCATCTCCTGGTGGATGGTAGATGAGAAGGGTCCTGTAGCCTGCACCTGCACCCACTATGCATTCAAAGGAGTTGGTATCACCAACTGGCACCTCCCTGAGATCCAGATCTTGTCTAAAACAGACTGCAACCCCCCCCCACCCCTTCGGTCCACTCTCGGGTGGTGAATCACCGAGAACCCAGCCAGAACAGCAGAGTCCAAAACAGGATCAGCATTTCCATCTAGCCAGGTCTTGGTTATGCAAGCCAAGTCGACAGAGGAAACAAGATCCGCAGTCACTACGGTCTTGTTCCTAATCGACCTGGCATTGCTTAACACCGCCCAAAAGGGACGGGAATCCAAGGGTGATCCCACTTCCTGCCTGACAGACTCCAAGTCAGTGCCCTTGGATATGGGGACTAGGCAAGGAGGACCTCGCTCCAGTACCCATTTTGCCCCAGGGCATCTCCTGGCCCTCACTGCTCGTATCCATCCACTTCTCTCCCATCCCCCCAAGAGTTCCAGGATCCCCGTCTCTTACTACACTTTGATCTCATAATGCCGAGATTTCAACATCTAGCATAAACCTCCCGTGTAAGTGGGGGTAGTTCAAAGGGACGGAGATCCCTAAGTCTTGAGGGGGAGTACTGCCTTACTGTCTCACTTATACCCCAACACATATTTTCAACCCTTTAATAATTCAAGATCATTCACCCCCATACAAACAAAACCCTCCCCTTCCCTAACTTAAACAACCTTTAAAAAAAATATATATATAAAACACCCCCTTAAAATAATACTAAAACAACACAATGCAGAAACAGTCAATCAAAGAAAAAGAAAACTCATTCACAAAGTCCAGATTTGCAGTCCAGAATTGCAGTCCAGTCGATTATTCCAACCATATATGGAAGTCCATTTGAGTTCTCACCTCTAATGAAGAATCAGTTACATAAATGATTTTAGACTGAGTCGTACCATATTTGTAAGTAAGTTCCTTGGAGCTCTCACCTCCAATGGAAAATTAAACCCGATAATAGTTTAACTGAACCAATTGCTCACATTGGCTACAGCAATAAACAGCAGAAAGGAAACAAACAATAAATATTCTTACTGCCCAGCAAAAATGCTTCAAATTGGAAAGTTCTCACCAATGATTTGGCTAGTTTCAGATCTTTTTCCTCCCAATAGTCTTGACCTGGTCCACAGAGTAACTCCAAATATTAAGTTTTTTCAGGGTCCTGGCACAACAATGGATAGGGCTCAATAGGGATCATGAAGGGGATCACCAATGCACAAGCAGGAGACGACCTTCCCCCACTGAGTTCTCGGTTTCGGCTCCTGGCCTAGGATCAACCCTCCAGAAGACCCCCCTTCCCCCGGAACACCTAGAGTAGGGATAGGCAAGGCTGAGTAACTGGCTGTAAGATTGATGTCAATAGTGGAAAAATTACTGGAGTCCCTCATCAAAGAGCAGATAGTAGACTTCCTGGAGAAAATGGACTTAGGGAGAGAGAAAACAACATGGTTTACAGTGGGAAGGTTGTGTTGAACCAGTCTGATTGACTACAGTGATGCAGACAGAAGATAGGAATCTTCAGTAGACATCCAATGCCTTGACTTTATACAGCCTTTAGTTCAGTGCATCACAAAGTACTAATCCCTAAAAATAGGGGAAGTAGGACATTTTAATAATCTAACTAGGTGAATTGGAAGCTGATTGTCTGACAGGACCCAGATAATTGCCATGAATGGATAATCCTCAGAAGTCAAGAAGGTTATGAGTGAGGTGCACCTCTTGGGCCCAGGACTGTTCAGTATGTTAAAGGAGTACTACGATTAGAAATTGCAAAAAAATATGTTGTACAGGGTATCCAGTGATGATAGTGATTAAAAATGAGCGACTGGAATAACAGTGACTCATTTTTAGCACTATCGTCATGCGCTACCTTGCAAGGGTAGTGATGGAATAGCAAGGAGAGCAACCGGAAGGGGAGGGATAGGGAGGTGGAGGGGAGGGATAGGAAAGAGAGTTTAGGTAGAGAGGAGAGCCTGCTGCAGCTGAGCCAGCCCTGTGGTGGTGAGGGTGGCTGGCTCTGGTGCAGTAGGCACTGGGTTCGGGCTGGGCCGGGGGAGAAAATTTTACCACCACTTGCGGCTGCTGTTTTTTCCCCACACTGAGTTTGCCTCTCCTGAGTTGGTAATCTAAAAGCAGAGTGGTGCGGAGGCACAGCCCCTGCAAAACACTAAGTGTTTCTGGAAGTGGGGTTGTTGAAAATTGTATATCATGGATATCTCATGAGCGTATATACATGCTTGGCAATAGCGATTGCTGTTTTATGTATCGCTATTATGACATGGAAACCATTGTACAGATTGTTTTGATTTGTGTTTGTAGTCCTTTTGTGTCCTTTACTTTGTTTGCTGTTAGGAATTTTTTCTAAATTAGCCTGCTAGTTTTATGGTAGTTTTACGGCCCCTGGGGATATCCATCTTAACATGATTTATTGCTGTTCTTGTTCGTACGGTACCATGTGATAGTGATGTATCCAGGACCATGGATTCAGCAAGTACTGGATTAGAGTCAGTTTGTCAACAGCATAGCTGTGATATTAAGTAACTTTTTTATGGTGAACAGTAATAGCTACATTTACAGTTTAGGAAATACCTGAGAGTTAATAGAGTGGGTTATACTGTAAGGAAATGGCTAGAGTCTTTACTAATTATACCAAGAAAAGTGCCTCAGAAAAGCACTAGCAAACAGGCAAGAAGGAGGGGGGAGGAACAATTTGGAGTGATCAAAACAGCCATCACAGAGGCAACAAGCCTTTGTGTAAAGCAAATCAATAAAACACAACGAAGGAAAAAACCACTATGGTTCACAAAAGAGGTGGCAGGGAAGGTTAAGGAGAAAAGGACAGCATTCAGGAAATATAAGGAAACACAGAAGGAGTAGGACAGAGAACTTTATCAGTTAAAGCAGAAAGAGGCTGGGAAGGCAGTCAGAATAGCAAAGGCCCAAACCGAGGAAAGGATAGCCAATTCTGTTAAGAAGGGGATAAGACCTTTATAGGTACATTAGGGGCGAAGAAAGACCAAAGGAGATACTGAAGCTTAATAAAGGAGGGAATGTGGGTAGAGGGTGACAGTGAAAAGCAGGGATACTGAGCTAATATTTCTTGGTCTGATTCACAAAGGAAGAGGAGGGGAGTTACCTAAACCAAACAAGAGAAACACTCTGAAGACAGGGGTCGATACCAGTCCATTTACAAAAGAAAGGGTTCTGAAAGAACTAATAAAATTGAAGGTGGACAAAGCAATGGGGCCTGATGGGATTCACCCAAGAATTCTAAAAGAACTAAGTGTAGAACTAGTGACATAGCGGCTTCTCTCTTTAACAAATCATGGGAGGATGGGGTGGTACCCGAGGGACTGGAGGAGGACAGATGTGATTCCTCTTCACAAAAGTGGGAGCAGGACAGAGGCAGGAAACTACAGACCAGTTAGTTTGACCTCAGTGGTAGGGAAATGATGGAATCACTTCTGAAGGAAAGAATTGTTGAGTACCTAGAGGCCAGTGGGGCACAGGACCCAAGGCAGCATGGCTTCCACGATGGGAAGGTCATGTCAGCATGATCTAATAGATTTCTTTGACTGGGTGACCAAAGTAGTAGACCAGGGAGGGGCTGTGGACATGGCCTACCTAGATTTTAGCAAGGCATTTGATACAGTCCCACACAAAAGATTAATACACAAGATAGCCAGCCTTGGAATGGGTCCCAAGGTGGTAGCCTGGATAAAAAATTGGCTAGACAACAGGACGCAAAGGGTAGTAGTAAATGGAGTACACAGTGAAGAAAGGAGGGTTACTAGTGGGATACCGCAGGGTTCAGTACTAGGACCGGTCCTTTTTAATGTCTTTATAAGTGACATTGCAGAGGAACTGGAAGGAAAAGTATGTCTCTTTGCAGATGACACAAAGATCTGCAACAGGGTTGATACACAGATGGAGTGGAAAGGATGAGAAGGGACTTGGCAAGGTTGGAGGAATGGTCAAATGTATGGCAGCTTAGATTCATGCAAAGAAGTGCAAGGTAATGCACATGGGAAACAAAAACCCAGGAAGCGCACAATGGGGGTGAGATACTGACAACAGTAAAAATAGAAAGGGACCTGGGGGTAATTATATCAGATGACCTAAAGGTAGGCAAGCAATGTGAGAAGGCAGTAAGGAAGGCTGGGGATACTGGGATGCATAAGAAGAGGCATCAATAGTAGAAAACAGGAAGTTGTTATCCTCTGTACAGACAGTTGGTGAGACCCCATCTGAGTACTGTGTGCAGTTCTGGAGACCTCATCTCTGCAAAGACATAGACAGAGTGGAGGTTGTCCAGAGGAGGCAACAAAATGGTGCAGGGTCTGCACCAGAAGACATCACGTGAAAGACTAAAGGAGCTTAATATGTATACTCTTGAGGAAAGAAGAGAGAGAGGGACATGATAGAAACTTTCAAGTACCTCAAAGGAATTAACAAAGTCCAAGAGGGTAGCATCTTCCAGAAAAAGAGATGTGCAAGAACAAGGGGCACAATTTGAAGATAGAGGGAATGCTCCAGGGGTAATGTGAGAAGTATTTTCACAGAGAGGTTGTGGATGCATGGAACAGCCTCCCTGAGGAGGTCGTGGAGTTAGGAACAGTGGGGGACTTCAAGAATGCATGGGACAGGCATAAGGCAGTCCTAGGGGTGGGTAAGAGGAAGTAAGCTGTTGGTTAACTAGGATCTGCAGCTTATCTGTTAGGTAGGAAAATGGGCAGACTAGGTGGGCCATGCGGTCCTTATCTGCCGTCAAATTCTATGTTTCTATGTTGGGGTGATTTGTGTGCTTTTATGGCTGCGTGTAGTTTGATGAAATGAAAAGTTTTCAAAGTAAACATCTACTTCTACTGGCTAGACGTGACACACACACACACACAGAAAACAAAAAATTGAATTAGAGATATTTAGTGGAGGTCAGAACATCAGGCTCCAATCTCTAGTGCTTGATGAATCAGTGGTCCCAGTTGCATCATTGTCACATGAGACAGGAGGCATTGCATGAAAAAGAAGCGCAATAAACCTTGCTAAGATGGAGATCCCCAGGGACCATTAAACTACCATATAACTAGCAGGCTAATTTAGAAAAAACTCTTAATAGCAAACAAATGAATGGACACACCAGGGCTACACATACAAATCAAAACACTCTGCACAGCATATCTTTTTGCACGTTTTGACTGCATTACTCCTTTAATAAGTGACCTGCTGTAGGAATGGGATTGCATGGCAAGGTGAGTCTGTTTGTAGACAGCAGAAAGCTCTGCAGAAGGGTAGACACTGATAAGGGGATAAACAGCATAAAGGGAGATGTGGAAAGACTTAGAACAGAGGTCAGGAGCATGGCATATAAAGTTCAATGCCAAAAATGCAAGCCGATGCATATTAGTGGCAGGAATACACAAATAGAACACAGAATAAATGGGGTCACAGTGGAACCCTCAATAACAGAAAAGAACTGTGGGGTAACCATAACCGGCAGTTTGAATTCTTCATCTGTGTGTTTTGTGTGAAAACATATGGAAGGCGAATAGGATACTGGTGTGTATTAGACTGGGCTTCATTAGCTAAAACAAGGAGGCGATCCTACCACTGTGCGTGATGATGGTTAAGCTACACCTGGAGTACAGTTTTGGACCTCTCATTTGAAAAAAAGAGGTTAGGAAGAAACTGGAAAATATCCAGTGGATGGCAACAAAAACAATTTATGATCTGTAGGGGGAAGACATGTATCTTAAAGACCAGGGTCAGCATGTTAGGAGAGTGAACTACCAGCTGTATGCAGATGATTCTGTGCTTTGTGCCTCTTTCCCATTAACCCTGCTGTGCAGACCACTCTCCGAAAAGTAGTTCATGACTTACAAGCCTTCTTTTTGTTTGAAACTGTCTCTAAATACATAGATACATAGAAGGTGATGGCAGATACGGACTGTGTGGCCCACCTAGTCTGCCCTTTTTCCTACCTAATGCATGACCACAGACCCTAGTTGATCTGTGGCTTACTCTCTCTTCCCTATTGTGAGAGTACTCTTATGTCTATCCCATGCATTCTTGAATTCCCCTACTGTTATTGCCCCCACCACCTCCGCAGGGAGGCTGTTCCAAGCATCCACTATTTCTGTGAAAAAGTACTTTCTCACATTGCCTCTAAGCCTACCCCCCTCTAGCCTCATATCGTGCCCCCTTGTTCTTGTACACCTTCTTTTCTAAAAGATGCTACCCTCCTGTACCTGGTTTTATACCCCTGATGTACTAGAATGTCTGTCATATGCCCCCTCTCTCTTTCCCTCCTCCAGGTAATACATATTGAGGTCCTCTAGTCTTTCCTCATATGACTTTTGGTGCAGTCTTTGCACCATTTTTGTTGCCCTTATCTAGACTGCATCTATTTTGTCTATGTCCTTCTGGAGATGCTGCCTCCAGAACTGGACACAGTACTCCAGATGAGGTCTCACTAGTGATCTGTTCAGTAGCATATCCACCTCCTTTGTCTGCTGGTGATACCTCTCCTGATGCACTCTAGCATTCCACTGGCTCTCCCCACGGCCTTCTCACATTGTTTGGTTGCTTTTAGGTCATCAGATATTATTGCCCCCAGGTCCCTTTCTTGATTGATGGCCATCAGTACCTCTCCGCCTATCTTGTACTCCTCCCTTGGACTTCTGTGCTCCAAACGCATGATTTTGCACTTCTTTGCATTGAATCTAAGCTGCCACACTCGCAACCACTCCTCAAACGTTTTTAGGTCCTTTCTAATTATTTCAACCACCCCCGTTGCAGATCTTAATGTCATCTACAAAAAGGCATACCTTCCCCTCCAGCCCCTCTACAACGTTGCTTATGAAGACATTAAAGAGGACTGGCACTGGCTCTGTGGCGCTGAGCGAAGGGATAAGCTCAGCATGCTGGCGACCCGGGTTTGTGCCCTGAGTCCGGGTGTCAGGAGTGGAGACCAGTAGGAAGCAATCCCAGAACATGCATTGGACGCTTCCCTCCTGGAGGAGTGTGGAGCCTCCATCTGCCCCCGCATGTCCCTGCCCCAGGTCGCCGTCCCCACGTTGGCCCAATTAGGTTGGATTGGGAGGGCCAGAAAATGGAGCATGCCTCTCGACCGGCAGGATGATGGCCACTGGTCCCCCTGCACCATAGTAGCCTGGGATAGCACCGAGCTGATCCCTGCCAGTCCCGGAATACTTAAGTTGTGCCTAAGAGTACTTCTACCCCGGGGGGGGGGGGTCTGGGATACATTGGGTTACCTGGGTAACCGGCAAGATAGGGGCAGCAGATAGTGGCTGGGGGTTAGTGGTGGTGGCTGGAGGGTCCTAGGTGCCCCAAAGGAGTGGCCAGTTGGGAGGTGGAAAAAAAAGGACTGGCCCCAGCCTGGATCCCTGTGGCACCCCCCTTTCCTAAGATTGAACACCATTTACCACCACTCTCTGTGTCCTGTCACTCAACCAGTTTCTGATCCGGTTTACCACTTTGGGGCCCAGTCCCAGGCTGCCCAACTTATTTATCAACCTCCTATATGGGACGGCGTCGAAGGCCTTGCTGAAATCTTGGTAGGCCACATCCATTGCCCCTTCCTGATCTACCTTCCTGGCCACCCAGTCAAAGAACTCTTACCAGAATACAGGAAAGACCAAAGTTATGGTGTTTGGGTCTTCCCCATGACTGAATAGCTATGCTGGCTCTACTCCTCTGGTGATTGCCAACACAGGCAGATCCCCCCAGATATGGTTAGTGAATACAAGTACTTTACCTGTGTTTCTGGGTGGACTGTCTTCTCACAGGAAAGACTCACATCAACAAACTCCTTCAAAAGCCTAGGCCCGAAAATCTTTGTTCCTTTCTGTTCAGAAACAAATCCTTTCTCCTCCTGGAATGCAGAGAGAGAATAATTAAATCTGTGATACTCCCTTCTTTCAACTACATGGACATCTTCCTCTGTTGTGCCTCCAGGTCCAGATTATTCAAATTAGACGAGCTTTACAACAGGTTAGCCATGCTGATACTTGATTGCCCTTACGACACCAAGTTCTACAGTGCATTAAACGGGCTGTCTCTGGATGACAGGAAGGAATTACACTTTATCCCTGATGTGTGTCAGTTGCATTGTCCACTCTTATTTGCACTCAAGGCTTACCCACAAGTTCTGTCCTAGATGCTTGTACTCCACTGGATCATTCGAGCTGATGTCCCGCTCATAACTATGGCCCTGTCCACACTACCCCTCTGTAACATTACAGAGTGCCTAAACCGTTACCACAATGGTTTGTGTTTACACCTGTAACATTACAGAAGGTGTTTTCATAACCGTTGTTGAAACCACATATGAGGTGGTTTCAACTAGCAATTATGAAACAAGTTACACCTAAATGCTTATTACAGGCTGAGTGTGGGCCGGCGTGGCACGGTCCCTAGCACGGCGAGCTTCAGTGCGGATCGGGTGCCCGCGATAACAGTCGCACAGCTCCCAAAGTGTGGATCGGCGGTGCCGGTCCATGTGACACAGCGGCGGCAGTGTGGACACACCTGCACTGCTCCCCGTTGTAAAGGTTTCTATCTGTTACGGGGTCTGAGTGGTGCAGTGTGGACGGGGCCTACGACTCGTGGGTCCCTCACCTTCAGTAACAGGTGCTCAGCTATGTAGAACTCCCTGTCAGAATTCCTACACCCGCTTAAACGCCCCTTTCCTCCAGTACAAAGACCACAGAATGATTTGTTTGTCTCCTCAGGGCACAGACCTTGCTGCCATCATTCCAGGGGCGTAACATTTCATTTTATTTTTTATTCTGCTGAGCAGATGAGCATGAAATTGCCAGTTTTTACTTGCAACCAAACACTTAGGTGGCAGCAACTGTGAACTTCCATCCCCATACCACCTGCATTGGGCCTTACCTTGCACTTGAAACTTTTTTATGCCTATGTAGACATACAGTGCCTTGTAAGTTGCACACTGTATCTACCACTATTTGTGCCTGTAACATGTTCTCTTGTCATCAGAAACTTTGCATTAACAGGACGCCATTGTAAATAAGCTCTACTCAATGGTTTTTATCTTGTATAAATACTGAATTGACTTGATAAATTCGGACAGGCTGGAAACCCTAAACACTCTGTTCCAGGGACCATTGCACTTTCGCTGCTCCTCACTCCCACTCCTCTGCTTGGCAGTCTGCCTACTCCTATCAGGCTCCATCTGCCTCTCCCCATCTCCCAACTCCCTCAGGCACCAGTTGAAATTCCAACCCCTCCCCACCTGTTCCTGTTACCCTTCCTTCTGACACCTCCTCAGCTGAGCCTTAACCGTCCTGGAAAGGCAACCAGCTGGCTGGGTCCCCACTCCTCCTGCCTTTGGTTACACTTCCTCCCTACCTCTGTTTTATCCCTCCATTACAAGGTCAGGCAGTATGCCCTACAATTCATTTGCCTGTTGTCTAGGTTGTTCTTGTTCCCCATGTATTGCTGCCACTTCTGCATTTGCACTTGTTAGATGTTTCTTCTTTTTTTTTTTTTTTATCTACAATTTTTTTTGGATTTTTTTGCCTCCATTTTCTCCCCGAGTCCCGGGACACTGGCAGACACGCGTGTGCATGGAGGCGCACGTGCACGCTGGGTACTGGCTCGGCTCCTTCCACCCCACTCCCTGGCAATCGCCTGTTGCCCCCCTCTGCCTATGCTACCCATTGGACCTCCACCCGATGGAAGCGGAACTATGGAGGGGCACTCAACCTCCTCAGGAGAGGAGAGCTGCATATCGGCTGCTCGATCCTGCTCCCTCCCTCCCCACCTGTGCCAGCTGTCACAATCCCGCTCAGCAGGTCAGGCCCTCTGCTTCCACAGTACCAACCTCCAAGTGCAGTATTGTGAACAGGGTAACAGAACAGGGTAACCTTCCTGTCTATTTTGTGGGTCCGAATCACCTTTGGTCTCAAGTTCTGGAGGGATTCAAACTGTGAACCTTCTGATAGCGTACCCAAATGTACAGGCTCAGATAATTCTGCTCTTCAGGGAAATGCCTGATATCTTTCGCCTATGGGCACCTAACCAGGTATACAAAATGAACCCTAAAAACTCAATGAAAGACCTTAGGAAAATTCTTACCTTTTCCCAGTTTGTTATTACCAGGAAGCTTGTGAACAGTGTCAATCTTAATCCTCTGTACTTCACTTGTAAAAGAAAGAATTTCAAAGGCACACCAGTTAGTCTCTTTTAATATAAGTGGTTTACTAAGAAAATGGATAAAAATACGTAAAATGTAACTACAGAACAATATATCACAAAGCATACAATCACTTAAAAGAACAAGGTTTAAAGTGCAATTTCCTACCAACGTGCAGTTAGACCTTTCCATCTAATGTATACCTTCTTACAGGGCTTTAGGTAGCTGTTGTTTCAAGAGAGTCCAAACAGGAATGTCAATAAGTGGAAATACAGAATACAGTTTAAGCCCTGTGTCTCCACCCCTTCTATGACGCCACCTAGCTCCTCCTTTTAAAATATTAAAAATTATACAACCAGGATGACTTATCACTCGGGAGGTAAATTAAATAAGGTGACATCAGCAAAAACTCATTTCTCAAATGACTTCTTTGATCTTGAGTGGTTTCTTGCTTTTTAAAAGACATCAGAGAACTTTTACAACTCTGCAGTTTTCTCACTTAGCTGTCATATAGCTTTCTAACACCAGCTGAAATTAACTGTTCTTCCTTTAAATGTCATGATAGTTTATGATCTCTGTCCTGGCAGCTGGTCAGCTGCAATTAAGTCAGATAACAGGAGACCCTTAATTATGTCTCTCTAGTCTTTAATTATCTCCTGGCTTTCAGGTTACCGTATTGTAGCTGAAACCTTGGGGGGTCATCCCACAGGCTGTCTCATGAGAGACACTCAGTAACACATTTTTATATTACAAAAATCATAGAGCGATCAGAACCAGCTGGTCAGGCATCACAATCCTGCCTACCAAGACTGAATTTGGGGGCTCAATCCCCTGCATGGGATAAGCTTCCCAAATCAGTTCACTCCTCATAGATGCGCAACAAGCCATCTGAGTTCTGTTTTTTCGCTCCAGCCCAATGTAAGATTGTCATGTCATACCCTTGCAAAGCAAGATTCTATCTTAACAATCTACCATTAGTTTTTTCCATTTGCGTCAGCCAAACCAGGGGGCTGTAGTCAGTTTGTACCACAAAATGCTGCCCATATAAGTATGGCTCTAGCTTCTTTAGGGCCCACACTATGGCAAGACACTCTTTTTCCACAGTAGAGTATGCTCGCTCCCTGGGAAGTAACTTTTGAATCAGGTACACTACCAGGTGATCTTTCCCTTGGTTGGATGTCTGACTCAGTACTGCCCCAATACCCATGTCTGAGATGTCAGTCTCAACTATAAAGGATCTGCTATAGCCAGGACTTGTCAATACAGGAGCACTGCACAGTGCCTCCTTCAGTCGGTTAAAGGCTTCCTCACAGGCTGGTCCCCAGGTAATTTTCTTTGGCATCCTTTTCTTTACCAGGTCAGATAGGAGAGCAGCCAGGGCACTGTAATCGGGTACAAATTGTCTCTAGTACCCTGCTGTCCCTAGAAAACTCTTGACCTGCTTCTGCGTTTCTGGTCTGGGCCACACCTGGAGCACCTCTATTTTTATTTGGTTAGGACGGAGGTGTCCCCGGCCTACCACATGCCCGAGGTATGCCACTTCTCCCATGGCCACCTGGCACTTCTCAGCTTTTACAGTGAGCCCGGCCCTCTGTATCCTGCCCAGCACTTCCCTAAGGTGGGACAGGTGTTCCTCCCAGCTGGCACTAAAGATGGCAGTGTCATCCAGGTACGCCACAGCGTACTCCTCAACACCATTTAACACCTGGTTCACCAATCTTTGGAAAGTGGCCAGGGCGTTCTTCATTCCGAAAGGCATTACTTTAAATTCAAATAAGCCTATCAGAGTGATGAAGGCTGACCTCTCCCTAGCTCTGTCTGTTAACTCTACCTGCCAATACCCCTTGGTCAGGTCAGTGGTCATAAGGTAGGTCAACCCCTACTAACTTGTCCAGGAGTTCGTTCGTCTGGGGCATTGGGTGGGCATCTGACTTTGTGACTGCATTCAGTCCACGTTAGTCCACACAGAAATTAGTAGAGCCATCTGGCTTGGGCACAAGGATTACGGGTGAGGCTCAGGGGCTGTGGGGTCTCTGGATTACCCCTAAATCCAGCATCTCCTCCACTTTCCTCCTAATGTCCTTTTGGACAGCCTCTGACACCCGATATGCTGTCCGCTGTATGGGCGTCTATGTCCCTGTCTCCACATCGTGCGTCGCTAAGGGAGTTAGTCTAGGCTTGGCGCTAAACGGGGGGCAAAGTCTGCTAAATCCTCCCTTACTTCCTGGATCTTGTCTGGGGCCAGCTGGGGAGATAGTTTAACTGCCTCCACAGAGGACTCACACTTACTTTCTTCCAGCAAATCCAGAAGGGGGTCTTCTTCGTCCGTCCCCTCTCCAGGACTACACACTGCAAACATCATGTGAGCCCTATTAGCATATGGCTTCATCATGTTGACATGGTACATCCTTTCTGTCTGTCTTCTGTCAGGTAACTCTATAATATCATTCACGTCATTTACCATCCTAACTACTTTGTATGGTCCTGCCCACTCAGCCTGAAGCTTGTCTTTCCGGACCGGAATAAGGACCATGACTTCCTGACCCACCATGTATGAGCGCGCTCTGGCTCTGCAGTCGTACCACACTTTTTGTTTCTGTTGGGCAGCTGCCAGGTTGCTCTGGGCTGTCCTCATACGCTCCTTCAGCCTTTCCCTAAACCTAAGGATGTAATCTACTATGGGAGTTCCCTGGGTGGCGTGCTTGCCTTCCCAGTCCTCCCGGATCAAGTCTAGGGGCCCACGTACCCGACGTCCATATAAAGTTCGAAAGGTGAAAATTCTGTCGACTCTTGGGGCACCTCCCTGTATGCAAACAGGTGGGGAAGGTATTTCTCCCAGTCCCTCCCATGCTGTTCAGCAAACGCCCGGAGCATTGACTTCAGGGTACCATTAAATCTTTCCACAAGCACATTGGCTTCTGAGTGATACGGTGTCGTGCATCTCTGCACCACCCCACACTTCTCATGCAAATATTTCATCAAGTCCGACATGAAGAACCCCCTTGATTGGTGATCACCTCCTGCGGAAACCTAACACGGGAGAAAATCCCAAGTAAGACATCTGCCACTTTGTCTGTCCTCAGTGAGGATAGGACAACTGCCTTTGGGTACTGGGTGGCATAATCCACCACAGTCAGGATGAATCTCTTCCCTGAGGAGCTGGGGGTATTTAAAGGCCCCACAATATCCATTCCCATCCTCTGGAATGGCTCCTCCACTATGGGCAACGGAATTAGGGCGTCTTGAGTTTTCTTGCCCGCCTTCCCTATTTCTTGGCACCAGTGACAAGACCTGCAGTACTCCTTCACCTGCTGGGTGAAGTTGGGCCAATAGAAATTCTGAGCCGACCGCTGTGTAGTGCACGCGATTCCCAGATGACCAGACAAGGGAATATCATGTGCAATCATGAGCAACTGCTCACCCCTGGGGAACGACAAGCTGTCTGCCTAGCACCCCTCTGTCTGCACAGCCTGAGTATACATCAGTCCATTTTCTCAATAAACCTTATGTTTACTGTCACCTCCTTGTGCTTCGTCAGAGTCTGCCCAAGCCCTCAGCTTCTCTAGACTAGTGTGACTTGTCTGAGCAGCTGCAAACTCCTCACACATTCCTAAGGCATGGGACAGGTCCCCTTCAGTCTCTAAACTAGGGTCCCTAGCACTAGCATCAGGGCACCCAGGATCACTGTCATTCCTAACCCTCTGACAATGGGTCACCCCTCCCTCTTAGGAGTAACCCTCTGTAGCTATGTGGTTAACTGTTACTGGGGAAATTTCTACCCCCTTTTCATTAGTCCCCATTTCAGGAGACACAGGCTAGGGAACCAGCCTCCCAGTGGTTTCCACAATGGCTTCTGTGGGGTTCAGGGAACTAAAATTTTCTCTTGCCGCTTGGCTATGGGTAACTGCACACACCATCCCCTGTTGGAGATTGTTGCCAAGGATGACGTCCTCTGCTAATGTTTTGGCTACAGCCACCTGTTGTACAGTTCCCCCATTTCAACCCAGTCTAGAAGAACACTAGCGAGGGGCAATGTTTTCTCCCCACCAGTAAAGTCTTGTACAGTGACATATTTATTTGGTATGAGCTGACCAGGCTGTACCAGATCCCCCTTTTATCGATGTCAGGGATGCCCCTGTGTCCCTTAACCCTTGCGTCTGTACACCATTCACCATGACTGAGTGCATGTGTTCCCTCATGTTCACAGGCATGCTTCCAGGGACACACAAACAACCCACTTCTTTCCAACCCCCGATTGTGTATTGCTTGCCCTTCTGGGACACTGTCTGGCAATATGCCCAGTTTCTTTACACAACCAACATTAATTTATTATCTCAGAGAAATCTTTTCTCTGAAACCTGGGGCTAACTGGTTTTGGTGGAGGCAGTGAGGGTTTTAGCTGCCCTGAAGGTGTGCTTTTCCCTTTCTGCGCTGCCATGCCTGCCCCATTCGCTCTCAGAGCAGGTCTGCACTTGGCATAGTGGTCCGAGAGTTCAGCAGCCTCTTGCACTGTTTCGGGATCTCGGTCCTCCAGCCAGGTTTTCCGCTCTGCTGGGCATGCCCAGAAAAACTGTTCTAACAGAATCACATTTTCAATTTTATCTACAGAGTGTGCTTCATTTCCTTCCCACCAACGTTTTAAAAACTGATGTTGTTTTGTGACTAGCTCCTCATAGCTCATGTCAGGACTTCTCCTGAGCTTACGGAATTTAGCTCTGTATGATTCAGCAGTTAATTCAAATTTTTTTAACAATGGAGCTTTAAGTTTGCTGTAATTGTTACTGTCCTCATTGTCCACTTGACCCAATGCATCCTGAGCTTTCCCGGTAAGTAGCGGGGATAGCTGGAAGCTCCAGGACTCCCTAGGAATTTTAGTCTGAATACAAACTTTTTCAAAGGAATATAAAAAGGCATCCATATCCTCCCCCTCTTTAAATTCAGCTATGAATTTGGAATTCAGTTTGTAACCCAGTCCTGTAGTTCCAGTTAAACCCAAGCCACTTACCTGCTCTGGTGCTGGTGGTTGGAATCGTAACTTCTCCAGTTCATGTTGCCTCTGGCGCTGACGCACCTCACAGTACGCCTCTCGCTGTTCCCTGTCTGCCTCTCACTGTTCTTGCTCCCTCTTCTGCTCTGCAGCTCGCTGGTGCTCACGCTCCTCACGCTCAGCCTCCCCCTGTTCCCACTCTGCCTCTTGTCTTTCTCACTCTGCCTCTTGCTGTTCACGCTCCACTTCTCGGCGTTCTCGCTCATCCTCCCATTGTTCTCTTTCCCTCTTCTCCTCTGCGGCTCGCTTCTCTCGCTCTGCCTCCCTCTGGACCTCCAGCTCCATTCTGCGCAACTCAATCTTCAGCCTGAGTATTTCTGGCTCCAGACTGCTGGTGACCTTCCCCTGCTGTTGTGGCCCTTCGCTGGCACTGACCCTGCTGCCCTCCTCATTGGATCTGGACACTGCACTGGCCGCTAGCCCTTCCACACTCAAGGTTCAGTCCCTTAGAGTTACTGTCTGTGACTCGATGCTCTGGGTATCTGCTACCATCAGGGCATCCACGAGGTTCTGCTTGGTGGCTTTCACCTTGTACAGGACTCCTCAGTCCCTGCACAACTGCTTTAAGTAGTCTACAGTGTGCCCGCTGTAGTTGGAAGCCATCTTCTTCCCTAACTACGGCTACTCTAACTTGCACTTTAAAAAAAAAATAAAATAAAACAGGTAGGAACTTGACTGTAAGCCAAGTGATATAGTTCTGTGTTTTTTTTTAAATAAATCACTGCCTTGTTTTGCAAGTGAGCTGACAGTATTAAGCTGACACACTGAACAATAAAAGCTTGTATAATCAAAATTATGCACACCGCTGCCAACCAGTCTGTTACAACTCCACTCAGCAGGTCAGGCCCTCTGCTCCCACAGTGCCAACCTCCGAGCACAGTATTGTGAACAGGGTAACAGAACAGGGTAACCCACCTGTCTGTTTTGTGGGTCTGAATCATCTTTGCTCTCAAGTTCTAGAGGGATTCAAACTGTGAACCTTCTGCCAGCATACCCAAATATACAGGCTCAGATAATTCTGCTCTTTGGGGAAATGCCCGATATCTTTTGCCTACGGGCACCTAACCAGGTATACAAAATGAACCCTAAAAACTCTATGAAAGACCTTAGGAAAATTCTTACCTTTTCCCAGTTTGGTATTACCAGGAAGCTTATGAACAGTGTCAACTTTAACCCTCTGTACTTCACTTGTAAAAGAAAGAATTTCAAAGGCACACCAGGTAGTTTCTTTTAAAATAAGAGATTTACTAAGAAAATGGATAAAAATATGTAAAATTTAACTACAGAACAATATATCACAAAGCATACAGTCACTTAAAAGAACAAGGTTTAAAGTGAAATTTCCTACCAATATACAGTTAAACTTTTCTATCAAATGTATACCTTCTTACAGTGCTTTAGGTAGCTGTTGTTTCAAGAGAGTCCAAACAGGAATGTCAGTAAGTGGAAATACAGAATACATTTAACTCTGTGTCTCCACCCCTTCTATGACGCCACCTAGCTCCTTCTTTTAAAATATAAAAAATTATACAACCAGGATGTCTTATCACTCAGGAGGTAAATTAAATAAGGTGACATCAGCAAAATCTCATTTCTCAAATGGCTTCTTTGATCTTGAGTGGTTTCCTGCTTTTTCAAAGACATCAGAGAACTTTTATAACTCTGCAGTTTTCTCACTTAGCTGTCATATAGCTTTCTAACACCAGCTGAAATTAACTGTTCTTCCTCCAAATGTCATAAAAGTTTATGATCTCTATCCTGGCAGCTAGCCAGCTACAATTAAGTCAGATAAACAGGAGACCCTTAATTATGTCTCTCTAGTCTTTAATTATCTCCTGGCTTTCAGGTTAACATCTTGTAGCTGAAACCTTTGGGGGGGGGTCATCTCACAGGCTGTCTCATGAGAGACACTCAATAACACATTTTTATATTACAAAAATCATAGAGCGATCGGAACCTGCTGGTCAAGCGTCACAATGGCTCTTTGAGTTCATTCCCAAACCTGGACTGCTGGTGTGTTTTTTAGATGTTTCTTATTGAAGTGTGACCGCATTTTCTTCTCTGTACACACAATTTTTGTATTTTTTCCAATTAGTACAAAGACTGATTTGTTGTTATGTTTTATGCTGCTGTTCTTCCACTGTTCCCCTCCACTGGCTCACACCTGGAAATGAGCCTTGGCTCAGTGTGCCTCTCCTGGTTACCCATGTATAAATTAATAAATGAGTGACTAAGTGAAATGAATAAATGAATGAACAAACAAACATATGCTTATTAGAGGATAGGGGAGAGAGAATGGGGCATGATAGTAACTTACAAATACAAACAAGGGCATTACAAAGTAGGCACCACTGATTTGTTTAAAATAAAAGGGCAGAAGACCACCAGGGTCACAACTTCAGACTATTGGGGGCTAATTTCAAGAAAAATATAAGGAAGTATTTCTTTATAGGAATGGGTGTGGGTTAATAGATCAAAATGCCCAAAGACATAGTCAATGCCAGTACAGTCTTAGAGTTCCAAACCCACTGGAAAAGCTACTCGGGGGGGGGGGTAACTAGAAAAAGTGGAAGGTCAGTGGGAATACTGGGTGCTTTGAAGTGATTGAATAAGCCTAAATAGGTAGCACAAGGAATACTGTGTGGTCTTATTTTTATCTGTCCCCAGCCATCTATGTTGTGTATCGACTCAGAAGGATGACACCCTCACTGAAAGAATTACAGCAGGAGAGTGAACAGTCCATAGCAAGCACTTTTATCATCCACTCCGACTGGTAAGCAGTACTGCTATCCTTCTGCTCAACGATCACTGTCTGATCATTCATGGAGAGGGTGCCTGGAATGGCTCTGCCACAGTGCACTTGGGCTAGGATCTTGGTTGTGTTATTTCAAGCTCCTCCATCCACAGAGCACTGGTTAGCAATACAGAGCAGAAGGGTAGCTATAGCACTTACCAGCCAGAGCATTGTTGGGTTGGAGCACAATTGCACAGCAGGTAGAATGCATGTGGAAGATATTTACTGTTTGGGGTGGGGGGGTTGGACTGAGGATGGGCTTCTGGTGTTGGTCTTGTCTTTAAAAGGGGGGCTCTGTACAGGCACCAGCGAAGGGCTGGATTCATTTTGGAGAGGGGGACTTGTCAACTGGCACCAAGGTTGACCTCCTAGTAACAGGCTAATGTTTTCTGTTTTGGGGTGGGGGGAGGCTGCCACTGAGTACGAACTCCCAGTGTTGGTGGAACACTGTATGCATGTGTGTGTGTGCACGCACACGGGGGCAGTGGGTGGAGCTGTTAAGGGAAAAAAATAATTTCTGGGTCTCAGTGAATCTGTTGTTGAATATAGACACAGGTTTTTTTTTTGTAGGTTTTTTTCCACATTTTATTTAACCAGGATAGCCTAACTGAAATGCAAAGCAACGTCTGGTTTTGTATCGGGTCTTGCTACTGACCATTTCTGCAGCTGGTTGGACAGGAGCACTGGGAGTTAAGTGACTTACCCTAGCTCCTACAATGAGTATTTGTCTCTAGTGGTGTTTGAACCAGTGATCACTAGGTTTGCAAGCTGGTGTTCTAACCAAGTAGACCACACTACTTCCATGTAATAACAAGATTCATTCTGGGTCATGTGGCAAGGCAGGACATTTATGTATTTAAAAGGACACCCAATCCCAGAGGCGCTGGGTGCCGTATAAAATAAACAGATAAGAAACATGGCAAAATCAAAATAAATAGCAATAAACATTAAATTACATAAATTATAAAATAAAACAAGACTCCTAAGAAATTTAAAAATACATGTGGCCAGGAACTGAGATTAAGACCTTTGCTTATGGATATCAGTTAAAAAGCTAAGTCAGGGAAAGCCTGGGCGAACAGGAGGGCCTTGAGGCGGACCTTGAATACCTCCAAGGACGGGGCCTCCCTGAACCTGAAGGGTAGCGAATTCCACAGGATGGGGCCGGTGACACTAAAAGTCCTGTCGCCGGCCATTGTAAGATGTGATGTAAGATCTCACCATATTAGTTGTTTTCTGTATTGCATATGCACAAAATTATTTTTTGTAAACCATAATTCATTGAAAATTAGCAAATTGTTTTAAAAGGAAAAACCAAAATCACATACAGGACGGCAAGTACTTCTGTTCTGCAGATTTTTATAATTTAATGTTTTGTAGTTTTGGCTGTAGACCATTCTTTAAAAAAACAGAACTAAACTAAACTGGGAACATTTAAAAAAAGGTTTTCACTTTTTCATGAAATCTGTATTCCGGACACCAGATAACATAGTAGGCTGTGATTTTTAGCATCTTAGTGTCAGAATCTATTTGTAAGCCATGACAATTTGTGCCTGAGATACAAGGGAGTAAAAATTTTTTTTTTTTTTATGGATGTTACCAGCAAAACTGAACCATGGTGGCACTACCACACTTCTATAATAGTTAAAGAACCAGAACAATTACAGAATTAAGTAAACCCAGCAACATAAATTGTTGGGGGGGGGGGGGCTGGCAATAAAGTGTTTCTGTGTCCCAGATGACAGAGCCAGACAGTCTGTCTAGAGGATTGGAGGTGGCCTGCCCCATGAGTTTATGGACATAATGTTATCCAACTTGTACACTCCTCTCAAGAAAAAATATTTGGGTTTTGTCATTAATGTTTACAACAACTCCCACATTTTGAATACTGGACCCCTTCCTAAACTTTTCTGACCATATAGGGATGAGAGAGTAAGAGTGAAGTGCATAAACTAGAAACTAGGGGTCTGCTACAGGTTAAGGAACTTCATGACCCAGGAAGTATGACTAGTCATTACCAAAGGTACACTTCTCCTCCTGGAATATTGCTCACCTGTTTTCTCCCAAACCTCTAGTCACAACCTCTCCAGGCGCAGTTTCACGTACAACATCATCTGCAGATTTGCCTTTTTGGTCCCTGTCAACACTCACCGCTGCTCTCTATAGCAGAGGCTTAGCTGGCTCTCCCTACAGACCTGCTGTGACTACCTTTTGGGCAGACTTGTATGTCTGTCAGGGGGGAAAGGATGCACTCCCCTCTGTCAGCATACCCATAGTTGGCACTTGCAACCTCGGGTCCTCCTCCCACCTTCTCCTCGAATACCCTAAGGTCGCCACCTGCATGGGAGAAAGGGTCTTCTCCTTAGCCGCCCCAGGCTTTGGAATGGTTTGCCATTCACTCCCTTCACCACTTTGACAAAGCCTCCCCTCAAACCACAATTGCTAGACACCCTTCTAGCCAACTCTGTATGCCAGTGTCCTGAATGAAGGTGACCCATGTTTTCTTCTCTGTTCCTGGATCTTCAGAGTGGATGGCTACTATACTAAGTGGATTCCCCCACCAAACAGTTTAGCCAGTACCTATTTCTCTGAGACAGGTTTAGTCCTGTGTTGTTATACCTGTAATATAACTAATATAATGTACTGGGAGTGCCCGTTATCCACTGAAATCAAGAAGATGACAGGACATTAATCCCACTGTCATGACATCATAACCTTATAAACCCATCTCATCTATGTCATGGCAGTGGGTTTACAGAAAGGAATGCCACCACTTCTCAGTGCTCTACACAGAACGCGATCACTAGTCTCATTCATTTCAAACAGCATTCCAGTCTTTTACTGACACCGAGACTAGCAGTTGCCATGGCAGGCTTAGTTTTTCTGCCCTCTTTTAGGATACCTCAGGGATGTAAGTCTGTGGCTCCTCTCAAGATGATGATCCTCCAGGTGTTTGTGCAGAATTTGAGCAAGCTGCGTCTCTTCCCACACTTCCCCTTCACGTACGCCTACGTGACCTCAGCGAGTCAACAGGATGTTATTTTTTCCTTCTAGTGGTTCTCTTCATGGACTATATAATTTTAGAAAGCTGGAATAGAATTTAGAAAACTGTTTCATGTTACTGTGTGTTGGTTTTCTTAAAATAAAATGTTTCCTGAAACGATCATTTGTGCGTGGTGTACATTCATCTACGAGGTAGGTCTTATTACTTTATAATGTATTTGGAACATTGATTACCCTCTGAAATTGGCAAGATTACAAACCTGTAAACCCACTGACATGGTGTGTACACCTTATAAACCTATCTCATCTACCTCACGTCAGTGGGTTTACAGAAAAGAATGTCACCAATAAGCAGCATTCCACAAAGAATGCGATCGCTAGTCTCAGCAAATTATTCAAACTGCATTCCAATCATAGCAGTTTACAGTCACTGAGACTAGCGATCGTGATGTCGGGCTCACAGTTTTTTTCTTTTCCCCACTTAGATACCCTGCTGTTTCCACCATGAAGCTCCTCTTGCTACTCCGGATGTCTGGACCAAATGCAGTGCAACCTCCCACAGTTCCCCTGTCAAGCATGCCACCTTGACCTCAACGGGTCAACCGGATGTTTTTTTTTTTTTCCAAGTTCATTTTTCCTCGTTGTCTTTCACGAACTGTGGCGAAATACACTATAAAAGTGTACAGACCCCCATCTCAGGAGGAGGAAATGGACAAGGAAATGATAGAAGGCATCCTTAAAATGGCAGAAAAAGGGGAGATATTGTTGATGGGGGACCTGAATATGCCAGATGTTAACTGGAGCACCTTTGCTGCAGGCACATCCAAGAGCAGGGTCATTCTTGATGCCCTACAGGGGGCATGCCTCAGACAGCTAGTGTTGGAACCCACTCGGGAGGGAGCAATCTTAGACCTGGAAGGAGAAAGGATCTCAGATTTAGAAGTGGGTAGCCATCTGGGAACAAGTGACTACCAAGCAGTGTCGTTCACAATAAACACAGCCATAGAGTCAAGCCATACAAAAACAAGAGTATTAGACTTTAAGAAGGTTGACTTTGGGAAAATGAGAGTGTGCCTCAGAAAAGCACTAGCAAACAGGCAAGAAGGAGGGGTGGAGGAACAATGGGGAATAATCAAAACAGCCATCGCAGAGGCAACAAGCCTTTGTGTGAAGCAAATCAACAAAACAAAATGAAAGGAAAAAACACTATGGTTCTCAAAAGAGGTGGCAGGGACGGTTAAGGAGAAAAGGATAGCATTAAGGAAATATAAGGAAACACAGAAGGAGCAGGACAGAGAACTTTATCAGTTAAAGCAGAAGGAGGCAGGGAAGGCAGTCAGAATAGCAAAGGCACAAACTGAGGAAAAGATAGCCAACTCTGTTAAGAAGAGGGATAAAACCTTTTATAGATACATTAGGGAGCGAAGAAAGATCAAGGGAGAGATATTGAGACTTAATAAAGGGGAAGGAATGTGGGCAGAGGGTGACAGTGAAAAAGCAGGGATACTGAATGAATATTTCTGCTCAGTATTCACAGCGGAAGAGGAGGGGGAGATACCCAAACCAAACAAGAGAGAAACTTTGAAGAAGAAAGGGGTTTGAAAGAACTCTTGAAACTGAGGGTGGACAAAGCAATGGGGCTTGATGGGATTCACCCAAGGATTCTAAAAGAACTAAGGGTAGAACTAGTAACACCACTGACTACTCTCTTTAACAAATCATGGGAGGTTGGGGTGGTACCTGAGAACTGGAGGAGGGCAAATGTGATTCCACTTCACAAAAGTGAGAGCAGGGCAGAGACAGTAAACTACAGACCAGTTAGTGTGACTTCAGTGGTAGGGAAAATGATGGAATCACTTCTGAAGGAAAGAATTGTTGAGTACGTAGAGGCCATTGGGGCACAGGACCCAAGGCAGCATGGTTTCACAGCAGGAAGGTCATGTCAGACAAACCTAATAGATTTCTTTGACTGGGTGACCAAAGTAGTAGACCAGGGAGGGGCTGTGGATATGGCCTACCTAGATCTGAGCAAGGCATTTGACACAGTCTCACACAAAAGATTAATATACAAGTTAGCCAGCCTTGGAGTGGGTCCCAGGTGGTAGCCTGGATAAAAAACTGGCTGGACAACAGGACACAAAGGGTAATAGTAAACAGAGTCCACAGTGAAGAAAGGAGGGTAACTAGCAGGGTACCGCAGGGTTCGGTACTGGGACTGGTCCTCTTTAATGTCTTTATAAGTGACATTGGTGAGCGCCTGGAAGGAAAGGTATGTCTCTTTGCAGATGACACAAGATCTGCAACCGGGTTGATACACAAGGTGGAGTGGAAAGAATGAAAAGGGACTTGGCAAGGTTGGAGGAATGGCCAAATATGTGGCAGCTCAGATTCAGTGCAAAGAAGTGCAAGGTAATGCATCTGGGAAGCAAAAACCCAGGGGAAGAGTACACAATGGGGGGTGAGTTAATAACAACAACAAAAATCAAAAGAGACCTAGGGGTAATTATATCAGATGACCTTAAGGTGGGCAAGCAATGTGAAAAGGCAGTAAGGAGGGCTGAAGGGATACTGGGATGCACAGGGAGAGGCATCAACAGTAGAAAACAGGAAGTTGTTATCCCTCTATACAGACAGTTAGTGAGACACGATCTGGAGTACTGCGTGCAATTCTGCAGATCCCATCTCCGCAAAGACATAGGCAGAGTGAAGGCTGTTCAGAGGAGGGCAACCAAAATGGTGCAGGGTCTGCACCAGAAGACATACAAGGAGAAACTAAAGCAGCTTAATATGTATACCCTTGAGGAAAGGAGGGAGAGGGAGGACATGATAGAAACTTTCAAGTATCTCAAGGGAATTAAAGTACCAGAGGGTAGTATCTTTCAGAAGAAGAGATGTGCAAGAACAAGGGGGCGCAATTTGAAGAGCGAGGGGACGGCTCAGAGGTAATGTTAGAAAGTATTTTTTCACAGAGAGGGTTGTGGATGCATGGAACAGCCTTCCCGAGGAGGTTGTTGAGTCAGGAACAGTGGGAGAATTCAAGAATGCATGGGACAGGCATAAGGCAATTCTAGTGGGGGGTAGGAGGAAGTGAGCTGTTGATTAACTAGAATCTGCAACTTATCCATCAGGTAGGGAAATGGGCAGACTAGGTGGGCCAAGCAGTCCTTATCTGCCATCAAATTCTATGTTTCAATGTCAAATTCTATGTAAAAGTTAATGCCTAACACATAGGTGATAACCGCGGCACAATCACCTCTTGTTGTTGCTGGGGCTATGGTAAACCTCTAGAGCTGCGCACTCGAGGTTTACTGCTGCCCTAGCAACAACTCGAGGTGATTACACCATGGTTATCACCTGTGTGTTAGGCATTATCCTCTATATTGTGGTGCTATTGAGGGGTGTGTGGTTTGGGAAGCTTGATTTCACTGTTTGTGGACCCAGTACACTATGAATGATAATGCCTGGGTGTACTAACATACTAGCATACTAAAATGCCAGCAGAATAGGCCTAATGGTCTTTCGAGTCTGCTCGATTGGTCAGCCCCCAACCTGGGTGCTGACCTTGCTGCCCTCCTCGCCTTCTCTGACTTCTCCCTCCCCAGTTCCGGATATTCTTGCTGCATTGGATTTTGCTTCCAGAACCCTTCCCCTGTACCTGTCCCAGCCCCTCTTGAACCCCTCCACCATCTCTGCCTCCACCAGCCCCCTAGGCAGTGCATTCCATGGCTCCACCACCCTCTCAGTGAAGTAGCACCTCCTTCTTTCTCCCCTGAATCTTCCCCCCTCCAGCTTCCACCCAGGCCCTCTAGTAGCCCCCTCCTCCTTCCTTCGGAGCTCCCTGACTGTTCCTCCCCTATTTACCCTCTTCATGTACTTGAAGACCTCTATCATGTCCCCCCGGTCCATTCTCTCTTCCAGTGTGTACATATTTAGCTCTTCAAGCCTCTCCTTAAAGGTCCTGTCCCCCAAGCCCCAAATCATTTTGGTTGCCCTCCTCTGTACAAGTGATGACCATGGATGCAATCACCTCTCGTGGTTGCTAGGGCAATGGTAAACCTCTCGAGCTGTGCTCTTGAGGTTTACTGCTGCCCTAGCAACCACTCGAGGTGTTTACACCCTGGTTATCACTTGTACACCTGGCATTATCCTTTATGTAATGTTTTATTTCTTCTTTGAATAGTTAAGCTTAGGTGCTCGGTATTCTTTTGCTGTGTACTGTATGTAACCTTACACCATCTGGCTGAACTTGCTTGTATTTTGTATATTATGTCTCTACTCCTTGTTACTGTGGTGTATCCTACCAGGCTCGTGCCTGAAAACGGTCCATGGGACCAGGGTACCTACCCAGTTAAGAAACAAACAATTATTTCTACTTAGGTTACACTTTTTGTACTAATTTGTAGTGCTTTTAAAGAATATATTCATGATATATAAATTACTGTTCCAGAAGCACGCAAAGTACTAGCTCAAAGCAAATAAATCCACTGGTGATGGGTATGTCCACTCACGTAGCAGGGACCCAGATTCACATGGCAAGCAAAGGACTCCAGCTGGACCAGCATAAGACTCTTTCCAGTCTATTTAGGTGCCTAATGTCTCTGTGGATGTTGGGGGCCATTGGCAGCTTCCTGACTGCCCCGCAGGAGGCTGAGGGTATGTGGAGAGCTGTGTTTGCAGATCCTGCCCTAAGGGGAATCAACTTGATGCACTGCCGATGTGTACTTGAGTGGACATGACTGTGATATGTGCGTGTCACCACGTTGACATCACTCGCCTATGCTTAGTGTAGTTCCCTGTGTTCATCTGGGGCTTAAATTGCAGCCCTTCAGTGTGAAATCTCAGTGCCCAGAGGGCCTGCTATAGAAAATTGTTAGGTCTGCGGTAACACCTGGCCAACATGCAGGATGACCTTGGTAAGTGCAGCTGCAGGGTGGTGCCCTTGGGGGGGCACTAGGCTGTCACAGGGCTGAGCTTAATATAGGGGAGAAAAACAGAAGAAACCAAAGGAGTAACGAATGAAAGACCAAAAAAGAGTTTCAGACATTTAACATCTCAGAAACTGCCTCAGGCTTGGTTAATGGACAGATTGAATAAATAATATATTTTAAACATTATTAGAAGTGGATAGTGGGTATAAACATTTATAGAAGGCAGAGCTAATTGCACTGATGCTGATGCCTGCAGATCCGGAATCTGTCAAAATGGGGGTTAAGCTGAACACATGCTTGTAAAACCATAACACTGGGCTTCTGGCTATTTTGTTTATAAAATTGTTCCACATTAAGCTAGTAACGTCAGTAAAGAAGTACTTCAGTGAAAATGGCTAGACACAGTAAACCAATGTGCTTGGACTGTATTCTTAGGATGATCCCTGGAGATAATCCCGTCAAATAATAATGGGTCTGTTTAATGCATTAGGAAGTCCTACTGCATGGCCATAGTATACAAGTGCTATTTTCTAAGTGCTTCTATCATCCATCTTCCAGATACTTTCTTGGTGCTCCCAGATGTTATAATACTGGTCTGAATCATAAATACTCGCAATAGTGGGCTGTAGGCTGGCTGGTTTTGTCTTTGGCTGGCAGCCTTTAGTTGAGGTTCTCTGTTTTGAAGGGGAAATATCACACTGTCACTAAAATGACCTGAAGCTTTAATTCTTGTGTTGACTGCATTTTTGAATGAAAGCCACAAAGATGCACATGTTCCCTGACAGGCCCTCTCTCTTCTCATCTCTCTGCTGACAGACTTTTCCCATGGGGCAACAAGCTGCAGCCGAAAGGTCAGCACTACGTCAATATCTGGCAGGGAGAGTTCCCGAAGGGCAACACAGGGGAGGATGGATACACAGGAACTGCACCTGTAAGTGCTGCTGTCTCTATGTAAACTGCTCTGATAGGGGCATTCAGTTCCGCACAGTGTCTCTCATGCTGCTTAGTGTAGTTCTTTGCACTCCTGGGCCACTTACTGAGTGAACTGCTAATGTTCTAGCTGCTTGAACCGATTTCCTGAATTGTGGGAGCCTTTTGTTTTTAATTTCATGGGGACATTCCAAAAAAAGGAAGTTTTGCCAAAACTATATTAGCACTATTGTTTCCATTTCTTCTAAGCTGTTTTATAAACCCTAATTGTTTATTGTATGAGTTTACTGACACTGTATCCTAATTTTTACTTTATCTGAACTTTCTCTTATTTTTGCAAATGCATTTTCCCAGCTGGTTTATAACCATGTTCCACCCTTATTCTTTTCCTAGATCGGACTGGGTCATTCCTGAAAAAGGTCCATTGGACCAGTGTACTTACCCAGTCAACAAATAAATAAAATAAATGAAAAAAAATTGTTCTTGGACAGTATATACTGTCAGGAATTGTAGCACAAGTTCACATAGCAGTTTAACTTGGAAGTTACAAAAATCCAGTCCCCTCATGAAGCAGTACAGTACAGTATTGCAATATTCAGTCAGATCATTGTCTCTTATTTTTACAACCCAGTACTGTGATAAAAATATGTTTGATCACTTATCATTTTAAAAATGAATATTATATTACTTGCTATATTTTTTGTTTGTGAGCAAGAGTCCTCCCCAGAGATCTGATGAAGGATATTCCCCAGTTATGGGTGTGAAAAACATGTTGCTCAGCCTCAGCTGGAAAGTGGGGGACTTCTGGCTGCAAATGGTCTGCTAAAAATGAATGGAGAGCAGAAGGCAGACGGATAATTTAAGAACAATAAACTTTTTCAGAAGTTGGGTTCCCATTTTAGTAGGGAGACACAGGGTGGCAGCTATTTCTTTTCTAACAAAATGTAAATATACCAGTTAATTGGTCTTTGGGGCTTTCATGCAAGGCAATGGATAACCAACAAACCAGTTATTAGTCACACTGAGGTATCCAGCTGTATAATATATTCACTGAGATAGATGCTGCTTACAAGATAATCATTAAGAGGTACATTATGCAGGTGCAAAGGTGACAGCATGCTGTCTTTGAAGCTTCATGCATTTTTAGGCAAGACATTGTTTATCTTGCTGGATTTATCTCCCCACTTGCATAAATAGACAGTTCCATAGGAGATGCTTGATGGAAAAAGATGAAACGTTCCTCATGTCTATCTCCTGCCACCCAGGAAGTCACAACATTCATTAGTATAAGTACTCATTGTAGCCATTGTTTAGTGGGAAGTGTAACCAGGAACTTTCAGATCTTCGGGGATATCTCTGTCATTAGGTCACACCTATGGAACTTAACCATAAGGCACTAGGAGCACATGGAAGCTTTTCTGCAGCAGTCTACTAGGGGCCACCCACTCTGATGTCAGGCTCCAGTGTCACAGGCCAAAATAAGTGTGGGTGACCCTGCTTCTCCTCAGTTCTTTCCCACCGTTGCCCATTTGTGCAGAAGCTTTGTCGCTTAGTCAACCACAACATTTCTACTTACCTTTTCTGTTGTTACAGTTTTGAATCACTTTATTTTAAAGCGATTCCTTTTTTTTGTACATCAAGAACTACTCCTTCGTCAGCTGTATTCTGTCGCTGCTGCTGTGGAAAGAAGATTTCTTCCGCCGACAACCACAGTCTTTGTTTCTGTTGTTTCAGACCTGGTCACAATGCTCTTGCCTGCTAGGTTTGCCTGAAGTTTAACCTCACCACCTGGCGTCGATACAAGAAAGCTCTGCAGAAGTTCCTCGTGGAGCAGCAGACAGCCGGTGGACAGCAGGGGTCTTCTGGGGCTCCCCCCTCCCAGTCATCAGTGTCCTCTTCAGGCTCTCAGGCTGCCAAGACCTGGGACAAGTCCACTGGGAAGTATTCTCAGACAGTATAAGTGACCACTCCCCAACAATCTGCATTTGGCGTAATAACTTCCCTAATCCCCCAGCTAGGGTTGTAATGGTCCGGGACATAACAAAATTCGACTCCAAAGTTTTCACAAATGCAATCCAAGATACTGACTGGGGCCCAATAAATACCCTACAGGATGTCAGTTCAGCCCTAGACTACCTTGTGACTAAACTCACTGGTAATATTAACCTCCATACCCCTATGAAGAGATGCTGGATAAAAGGTGTCAAAACTCCTTGGCTCTTTAAAGAACTGAGGCAGCTCATGTTCTTGCGTGATAAAGCCTGGCGTAGATACAAGGGTAGTGGATTACCTACTGACTGGCAAACGTATAGGCAGCTAAGGAACAGCTGCAAGAATGCCATCCAGAAAGTAAAGCGCCTACATTTCAGGAATCTCCAGTCCGAGCACCTCAGCAATCCAAAAGAATTTTGAAGACAGGTTAACTAACTTCTAAAGGGGAATACCTCCGAGAGGTTTTACCATGCCGCAGTACAGCGGACATGGAACATCTGACAGTGACAGTCGCACTGTCAGTGTCAACAGTGTGGTGTCGGGGATGCCTCCTGTGTTTTCATTGGGGCTCGCCACCAACCCCGGTCTTTAGGATTTAAACTCCGAGTCGAGTTGGACGGGGTGGGGCGAAACACCCTGAGAGGCAATCCCCTGGCCGTGCAGAAACCATTACAGCGACATGCAGATTTTACCCAAATACTGTTGCTGTGATGGTCTTCACCGTCGGGGAGTCACTGCGTTGACAGTATACCCCTCGAGATTCCCAGCTCCCTTGATGTCCAGAGTTCCATTTTTAGTGACTCTTCCTTCATAGCAACTGGCTTTAATGAGTTCTTCACAGATATTCATAAATATACATCTATTTTTGACAGCCCTTCCTCCTCCTCTCTCTCCCCCCCTCCCCCCAATTTGGGCCCTCTGCAGTCAGCCAACTCCATGTGTTATCCTGCCTTCCACCTAAAACTAGCCACCCTTGATAAAGTCAGTCATCTGCTCAAGAATTTGAAGACTGACAGCTCCCCTGGGCATTACATACTGGAACCAAAATTCCTTAAGCTACGGTATGAGCTGATGCCCTTGTTTAACAGATCATTCCTTACTTGTACTGTCCCAGAAAAATGGAAGGTGGCAGCAGTTGTCCCCAATTACAAGGGAGGTCCCAACTCCATAGTAGATAACTTCCACCCTCTATTTTATACCCACTAGCTGAGATACAAGAACAAATAATCTATGATCACCTGCAGGACTACCTAGACTTACACCAGTTGCTTACAACCTCCCAGCGTAGTTTAGGAAAAATTCCAGTACCCTGACAGCCCTGGTCAAAGTCACATCTGACATATTCTATGCCATGGACATTGACCGTGCCACGGGTGCCATATTCATAGACCTAACCAAGGCCTTTGATTTAGTCAGTCATGACCTGCTGCTACACCAGCTGAACATACTTGGCCTTGATTCTTCTGCTCTAGCTTGGATTCAAAGCTACCTCTACAACCACACTCAGCATGTGAAATGGGCGGGATCCCAGTCAGCTCCAAGGTCCATAACCCACGGTGTTCCACAGGGCTCCATACTGGGTCCTCTACTTTTTTCTTTATACATCAACGATCTCCCTAATAATTGTGGTGGAGCTTCAGTCCACCTCTATGTGGACGATGCTATCCTCTAACGCTCCTCCTCTGACATAGGCTGGCTCAACGCAAAGCTGGAATCTAACTTTAACACCCTCGAGGATTGGTTCATTCAAAAGCAACTGGTGCGTAACACTAAAAAAAATAAGTGCATGTTGTTCTTTAGCTCACCTGCACGTACCCTCCCCCATCTGGCTGTGCTTTCACGTACTGGGACTGCCCTTGAATCTGTTGAGTTGTTTAAATACCTGGGGGTCACCCTGGATCCCTCATTTACACTGGATGCATACGTAACAGCTTTCACCAAAATCCTTAACCAAAAAATTGGGGTCCTTTACCTTATTTCAACTGCCTGTCTCAAGATTGCGGATGCTACCCTCCTGTCTCTCCTCTTGTATGGTGCCCCGTTGCTTCTCTTGATCTCTGCAACCATATAATCTCATCTCTCGTAGGTCTACCACAGAGTGGGTAGGTTTGCTCTGGGAACCCACGCTCACCATCACCATTGTGATGTCCTATCTGCCCTGGGATGGTTGCCCTATGAGGCCAAACTGCTCTATGCCACCTTGAGCTTTGTTCACAAGCTAGTTCATTGATTCACGCCTTCCTGCCTAGCTGATATCATCCAGTGTTGACTCCCCCAGTGTGCTCTCAGATCTGCCTCCCTACCCCTACTCATAGTGCCAAACCTGCATCTCTCTGTGGCCCAGAGATCATTTGCCTTTTCTGCTGTGTCCTTCTGGAACTCGTTACCCTCCTCAGTCCTGGATTGCTCTTCGCTCCCTCAGTTTCAATGCTCATTTAACAAGGGGACACAATTTAAAGATAGAAGGAGGGCGGTTCAGGGGGCGATGTGAGGAAGTATTATTTCACAGAGAGGGTAGTGGATGCATGGAACAGCCTTCCTGAGAAGGTTGTGGGGTCTAAAACTGTGGGAGAATTCAAGAATGCATGGGACAGACATAAGGCAATTCTTGTGGGGGGTAGGAAGAAATAGGCTGTTGGTTAACTAGGATCTGCGGCCTAGCCTGTAGGTAGGGAAATGGGCAGACTAGATGGGCCAAGCGATCCTTATCTGCCATCAAAGTCTATGTTTCATTGCAAGCTCATTTAGCTGCCCCACCTTGCTCCCCGCTATTGATGACTTCTGGGCTTTTTACCTCCACTGACTGTGTGCTTAGCATCACTGGATTTCTCAGTTAGGTACAATGTTATCTGTACAGTCTGAATTATGTACAGTATTATCTGTAAATAGAGATTGATTATGTTACTGTCTGCCATTGTATACTCTATGGTACTGTTATCTGTATTAGTGGTTCTTAACTGTAGTAATTATGTTCTCTGTAAAAACATTTTTATGCTAGTTATGAATGTTTGTATGATGTAATTGTGTTGTATTATGACATGTTCCTGTAACTATATTAGTTGGTCTTGTTATTGCAATTGTCATACCTGTATAGTTTCCTATGTCAGCTGTTGCACTATCAATGTACTGCACTTAACCGGTCACCACTGAAAAAGGGACTGTCTTGTCTCAGTGGGCCTACCTGGTTACCAAAATTTAATAAATAAATAACATTCTCTTCGGGGATAAGGACCAGCCTAACAACCACCACCACCCCCCCCCCAACGTCGATCCTTGTCCCCATTGCATTCTTCATCTTCTTCGCCTGGGATTGCACCATCGAAGGTTTCAGCTTGGACGCCGCTCTCTGTGCAGGCCTTATCCTCCCCATGCTGGAGAGCTCCCCCAGCCTTCCTAGGGCTGCGGAGGGGATGTTGGCCTCTGGGTCGTCACTCCCAGCCCCACCATCAAGACCTCTTGTTCTGTGAGGTCCACAGATGCTGGACCTCACCACTTGTGCTACAGTTAGTGATGGTTCATTGGAGCTGGATCCTTTGCCCTCTCCGTTGATACCCTGTGTCGATGATGCTTTGTTTCCCTGCCATCAACCTCATTATGGTTCTTACTGCTGTAACCTCGGCTCTCATACAAGTTTGTTCCATGGCCTGAGCCTTCATCGCTCTTGTCATTCAGTGTTGCTTCAGTGTCGATGCCAGTTCGACCTTCACACCCCACGCCCTCTAGAGAGCTGTCGGTATTCTAGTCATTGGTCACTGTTACATAACAGGCCAACATAGAGGAGGAATATCACCCTGATCTCATCCTCTCTGATGTAGAGGATGAAGAGGAAGATGCTGAGGTTGATTCCTCTGACAGGTCTACTGTCTCTTCCAGGAGTGAGGACGCTGTCAAACACACCCCAAGGGCTGCCCCCCCCCCGGAGGATTCCTCCTTCTTTAATGTTATGAATCGGCTCTCCTCCATCATGGGATTCCAGACTAAGGAGGAGGATAGCACAAGGAGGAACCTGGTGGATTTCTTGGAGATCCCAGGATCTCCACCCAATGTTAATCCTCCCCTGCTTCCAGCACTGCATGATTCTGTCAGTGCTGCCTGGCACAGGTCCAACCAGGTACCTGTCATGCTCAGAAAGACTGCTAAGCTTAACCATACATCTTTGGGGCTGCCTTTCTATGTGGCCTAGCCAGAAACCGATACAGTAGTAATCAAATCCGCTGATGTCTGGTCTAAGGCACCTAAACACCTTAGCTCCCTACCCGCTGACAGGAAATATCAGAGGACTGACCTCTGGGGCATGAGAACTTTTACCTCAGCCACGTTTGGCCTTAGAATTGCCAACTACTAGGCTGATATGATCAAGAACCAGAATAGCCTCTGGAAGGGGGCACTGTGGAGCGGCGACATGGCGGCAGCAATTTTATAATAGCTTCATGAGGAAATAAACTGCTCTTACCTACTGCTATTCTTGGACAAGCCTAAACAAAAATGATCACATTTGGAATTGGAAACCCCACCGGTGGGCCACCAATCAAGATGAGCCCCAAAAAAGAAGCCAGGCACACCACCCAAAACCTGGATGTGTATTTGTCACCAGCGAGCTCCTTGAGGACTTCAGGGCCTGCAACATCAAGCAGCGCTATAACTCCTGAGCTCCCAGTGGCCAAATCTTCACCATGCTGACCAAGATACAAGCCTCGGGAGTTGAAACTAACAAGTGACTGGCTACTGTAGAAGCCAGACTTACAGAAATGGATGTGAAAATAGCCGACCACTCAACTGCTATATTGGACCTCCAGGCAGAGAACTCTCGACAGTCGGAGCACAATGCCACTTACATGCGGGAGCTAAAATGGAAAGCCTAGAAAATCAACAAAGGCAGGCCAACATTCATATTGTTGGGTTTCCACCATGTTTTGGGTCTGAAGCACTGCTACTCCCTGAAATTAACAGGCTAATTTTTCAGGACCTTAAACTCCTCCGTGATGACTCCAAGGTCAGCATTTCCAATGTATTTGTTATCCCACAGTGATCTAAGGCAAGAGGAGATCCATCTAAACGTCCACTCACTGTGATTGTGTCGCTGTCTCCTCCAGAAGCCAAGATTCCATTGCTACAAGCTGCGCGTAGCCGAGGGGTCATAGTCTGGGAAGGCAGCAGACTAACCTTTCTCCCTGATTTATTGGCACAGACTCAAGACAAGAAAAAAGAACTCCAGAAAATAAAGAAAGAACTGCTGCAGAATGGGGTGGATGCACAGCTAAACTTTCCTGCCCGCTTGCAAGTGTGGCATGAGTCTAAGGTCCATGTCTTCACCAATCCTGATTCAGTGGCTGCTTTTGTTGAGAAGTTAATCGCTAAATTACACCCAGAACAAGCCAACTCAGATGAGGACAAGGGGTGAAGTTTATTACTGACTTTTTCACTTGAATTCCTTACAGGTCTTCAGGCTGTGGGGAAAATGTACCCTTCAGTGACTCATTTTGAATGATTCTGTTGTGCTCAATGCACATGTGTGAAAGTTCTTTGTAGGGGTATTGTTCCACTAGCCCAGGTTTTGATTAAGGGGCTAATGTTACATATCATGCAAGTTAAATATTAGGTAGAGCTGCCATGATGCTGCTCACGTTAACAATTTCTTTTTAAGAAAAGCGTTGGTGGGAAGTGGCTGTTAAAGACTGGTGAATGTTCACCTTCTCAATTTGTGGACTTTAAAATCAGTCTCTTGTTCTACTTCTTCTACAGAAATAGGCCCCTTTTCCCCCTTGAAACTCGAAACAAGCTTGTACAGGCCACTTTTCTCCCCCTACTTGACTATGGCGATGTAATCTATTCCTCCACCACTCTTGCAAATCTAAGTAAACTGGACATCCTTTATCACTGTGCGTTATGGTTCATTACCAACTCCCCTTACCGTTCGCATCACTGTGACTTATATGCAGCTGTTGGTTGGACATCCCTTACTACTAGACGCCTGCTCCATGCTGGGCTATGGACTCTTAAACTGCTCCATGAAATTGCCAAGCTATCTCTCTTCCCTTACTAGTATCTCACATAGTGCATACTCGTTAAGAAAATCAGACTTTATTATGCTTGACATACCAAGGACGTGGACCTCCTTTGGTAAGCGTGCTGTGCATATGCCCTTCCTCCATTTGGAACCAATTACAAACCGTACTGAAACTAACTAGCACAGTTTCAATAAACTTCTACAAATCGCTAAGTTCAGCCAAATAAGACACCTGTAACTGTCATTAAGTCTCTTCCTTCCCCATGTGTGCCATATTTATCCACTGGTAAGGTATAATTGATTTGTCATATTAACTGCTTTCCCTTCCCTTCCCTCCTGGCTTTATCTATGCTTACGCTCCACTGCTACTCTATCAAATCCTCCTCCCCCATATCAGTTGTAGTCTGTTGTTTGTTCTAGCTGCCAAAATATATGTATTGCACACACAGTCATCATGTTTCATTTATCAGTATGCAACCTGTAAGTTGCTTCCCTGTGTCATATTAATGTTTACCACCTGCGGTCACCCTATGTGGTACCCTTGCATGTATATCCAGCCTGTATCATGTAACATGCATTTCATGTATATACTGTTATTACCTATCTATGTTTGTACTTAAGTGTTTATGTCACAGGACCTCCTTGTGAATGAGCTTGCTCAATGGAGTTTTCCTGCAATAAACTTGAACTTGAACTTACTGACATCCACAGGGCAGGTTGCCGTGTTTTGCCTATGGCTGTGGGCATATCACAACTTAACTGAGCCCAGGCCTTCTGTGTGTATGTATGTGTATGTGTGTGTGTGTGTGTGTGTGTATATATACAGTATATATATGTATATGTATATAGTATATGGTTACCCTTTGTTATGTATAAAAATCAGCCTGCTCAAAATCCTTGTCAAGCACATTCTAAACCATTATGTGCATTCCGAACAGTTGTTATGCACAGTTCAAAGGTCATACAATTTTAAATTTCTCATTTATTCTACACTTAGCTACTTACTAACTATCCTGTACCCAAAGTCATACCATTTACCTTTCAAAAGTCTGGAAATTTTATTTTGATATGTGAATAGAACAAAGAAATGGCAAGATTTTTTTGTTTCCACTTTAGCTGGGTTCTGTCACTCTAGTGTAAAATACCATATACTATCAAAAATAAAATATAGTCAACCACTCACAACTTGGCATGTGTTTTCATCTCAAGAAGGAGATGACAGCATGGACCTCGCAAGCTTCGCTCTCGAGGTTCATATGCTGTCATCTCAACCCCTTGATGGAAACACAGCCTTGTTGTGTATGGTTGCCCATACATTATTCTCTATATGTATTTATACACACACACATATATATATATATATATATATATATATATATATATATACACATACACACCACTTGTACTCAAGTCTAAGCTCCTCCAGTGCCTCAATGCTATGAGTGAGCAGATATTTTGGGTGTTACTGCTTGTTTTTTTTTTTTGTTTTTTTTTTAACAGTTAATGACGAGGTGAGAGAAAAACTACTCTACCATATAATCTGATCAGACTTTACTCCTGTCAGGATTCTTGTCAGACCATCTGATTTGAATGAATTTTTGACCTTAAAATCATTCTGTATTTTAATGTAATGTACCCTGTACTGCCCCATATGAGGTCTGTGCACATCCTGTGCTACTTTGTCACACTATGTATATCATAAAACTTATAAATAAAAAGTAAAAAATTAAAAAATAGCCTTTGGAAGAAGGGCAAGGTTGCTGCTCAGGCCCTTCCTAATGGTTCCCAGAGACAAGAGATTCTCGAAGTTCTCCAGGCCTCGAAATATGTTAGTAAGTATCTCCTCAGAGCCACCTATGACATAGCTGATACTACAGCCAGGGCAGCTGCCACTGGCATCTACCTTAGAAGGCACTCCTTGGTTAGAGTCTCTGGCATTGCTACTGATATCCAGCAAAAAGTGCTGAATGCTGCTTTTCTAGGTCACAAACATTTTGGCCCAGATCCCATGGCAGGGCTGTTTGGTCTGTCCACTCCCTTTATTATAGCCAACAAGCCATCAAAATAGGAAAGTCAGGTCTCCATTCTATAGCTTCACTAATTCTCAGTTTTCATTAATGATCTCCCTACTATTTGTGGACCAGTAGAAACACTTCTGTGCACCGACGCTGCCTTCCTCTATACCCACAGTGCTAATATTGTCATCATTAACAACTCCCTTGGCAACTCATTTGCCAGGTTGCAAGCCTGGCTCAACAAAAAATGGTCCTAAATCTTCCTAAAGCTCAATCTATGCTGTTCGGGTCAATCAGTCAGTCAATCAAAATCTTTATTTTGCCAGGCGGAACATCATTGAGACAAGCTCATTTACAAGATGGACCTGGGGCAAAAGAGTTGCCAACAGGGTTAAGACATAACAGGTTGAATGAATGTACATAACAATTACATAGTAGTAATAATAACAACATAGTAACATATAACTGTCACAGGTAACACGGTACTTCCACCAGAACAGAGCAGTAGGTTCAACAAGAGGTAGTACCATTTAAATACAATTGCATAGATACAGATATATGGACATAAGGTAAAGAGCTAAAGTTTATACAGTAAACATCATTGGAGGAGTCATAGTAAGCAGAAGTGGCAGTTCCTCTAGCGTCAAAGTGCGAAGAAGGCTGAGATGTAAGAGTCCTTTGATGAGTACTTAAGGCATGGCCTGGCAAGTGGGGTAGGAAGGGGGTATAGGGAGTGGGGAGAGAAGGTCAGATGAGATAGGAGAGGATTGGACATAATGGCCTAGGGTGGAAGGACTGTTCTAAGGGAGAAACACGACAGATGCCACAGGCAGTGGTCGGGGTTTAAGTCCAATATTTGGAGCAAAGACAGATCGTGATGTTGGGACCGAAAGGAGGACTGAAATAATTCCTCAAGCAATGGTTGAGGTTTAAATCCAGATGTTAAAGCAGTAACAAATCGTGATGTTATGACCTGACTTGAAGCAATGACAGACCTCTGAGAAGGTCCTCAGGAACAAGGATTTGAAGAGGGAGAACGTAACAGGGGAAGCGAGCCTTAAGGTTTTCTGGACCTTATTCCAGAGTGTAGGAAGAGTGAAGCTTATTGAGGCTCTACTAAAGTGCATTTTAACTTTAGGGATAGCCAGAGATAAGATGGTAAGGCTTCTGAGAGAATAGGCACTAGGGATGCAGGGAGTGAGGCAGCTTGTGAGGTACTGAGGTAATTTATGAGTGATTGCCTTATATGTCCATAGAATAGCATTCTTTTGCCTCCTGAAGCTAAGGAAGCTCTAGCCTATGGAAGAATAGAGGATACAGTGGTGCGTGTCATAAGGTTCATCCGAAATGAACTTAAGGGCTCTGTGATATAGGGTATCAAGCTTGGAGAGAGCTGTGCTAGTACTATGGCCATTTAGGAAGTCTGCATTGTCTAGGAGAGGCAAGAAGGTAGCTTGGACTAGGAGTTTTCTAGCCTCCTGGGTTTGTGAGTGCTTGATCCTGAAAGGAATACCGAGTCTTTGATGCAGTTTCTTAGTGAGTTCTTCAATGTGATCAATGAAGGACAATTTGTAGTCAATCCAGACCCCCAGGTATTTGAATTGTTCCAAGAACTCCAGGGCTTCTCCCAAAAGGGTGCTTATGTGAGGAACCTTATCTGGGTTGTTTTTTTTTTTTGAGATGAGGGACCAGTGGAGAGAAAATAATGGCCTTAGTTTTTTGGCATTGAGCAGGAGTTTCACTTTGAGTAGATTTTTTTTGGAGGATGTCAGAATCATTCTGGAGGTCCCAAATGGCTTGATCCAAAGTTGATCTGTAATGTATAGCACTGTATCATCAGCAAAGAGATGGATACTAGATGACTTTAGGCCAGTGTCAATTTGATTAATATAAATGGCAAAGAAAAGTGAACTAAGTATGGATCCTTGGGGGACACTTCTAAGGAGTATTTTTTTTTTGATGATAGGTCTCCTTCATCCTTGACCTGCTGCTCTGTGTCCACAAGATAGTTTGCGAAACAACTTAGGGCCTGGTTGTCCACCCCAAATTTCTTCAGGGTCACCAGGAGCAAATCGTGGTCCACCGTGTCGAAAACCTTGCTAAGGTCCAGAAACAAGGTGCATATGTATTGTTTGTTATCAAGTGCGGACTGCCAGTCATTTATAACCTTAACAAGGGCAGTGGAGGTACTATGCATGGGACGGAAACTGGATTGAATCGGGTTTAGTAGATTAAAACCTTCCAGATGAGATCCGAGCTGTTCATTTATTACCTTCTTCAATAGTTTTGACAAGGCCAGGAGCAAGGAGATTGGGTGGTAATTATTTAGGTCGCAGGAGTCCCCTGATTTGAATAGAGGGATGATATGGGCTGTCTTCCAGATCTTGGGGAGGGAGCCCGATTGAGAGACAAATTGAAAAGGTGGGTAGTAGGGGGAGCCAAAATATAGTAGGCCAACTTTAGGAAGAAATGCTCAATCATATCTGCACCTGCACTTTTATTAGTATCAAGTTGATGAGGGAGATCCTCAACCTGTTTGATGGTGACCGGACAGAAGGAGAACGAGTGGTAAGGGTCAGTAGATTCTGGATCATGGCAATCAGATGACTGACTAAGGATCTGTGCCCTGATGAGATTTGCTGGGGGGAGGTATCAAAAGCTATCCTTGCTGTGGCAAAGTGATTGTTAAAAAGGTCAAGGATCTAATTTTTATCTGTAGTGTGGGTAACCACCAGTCAAAATTTTGTGGGGAAGTGTGCCAGTGCTGTTATGGCCTTCTACCTCCCTTAACGTTTCCAAAACGTAGTAGCAGAATTAGTGGATACGTTAAGTTCAGAGCAGAAATAACTAGACTTCATAGATCTGATAGATTTCGTGCAGAAATTCCTTGGCGGTTCGGAAAACAGACCCGTCTGTGGCCAATTTTGACTTTCTGGCTCTTTTCCAAAGAGCATCCCTATGCCATAAAGCAGTGTTTAGTTTATCCATGTACCAGGGACAGGATTTTCTTTTGGTTCTGCTTTTGGCAACTGGGGCATGGAGGTCTAGGATTTCGGTAAGTATTTCATGAAGTACCTCATGTGCTTCTTCCACAGAAGATGCGAGGTAAAATTTCTGCCAGTTAGCATACTGGAGGTCATAGAGAAAAGCATCTGGGCAGAAGTTCTGTTTATATCTCTTATGGATGTATTTAGAGGAAGAGGAGGTTTGGAGTTGTGTCGACCTTATGCATGCAATGGCACAGTGGTCACTGATGTGGTTAAAGAATACACCCGAGTGGAAGAAGAGGTGAGGCTTGCTTACAAGGATTAGGTCATGAAGTGAGCTATGCTCTGGGTTTTTGGTGTTTATGTGGTAGCTTCATTAGTGATCTGGGTAAGTCCATGGGCATCACAGAATTCTTTCAGTGGTAAGGAGACTGGAGAGAGCCAGTCAAGGTTGAGGTCACCAGTTATGGATACTTCTGATGAGGTGGTAGCTAGTATGTCACTTAGGTGTTTGACCAGAGAGAGGCTGGCTGGGGGGGGGCTATAGCACCCACTAATGCAGACAGAGGTTGATTTGGCAGGTTGAATTCTTAGCGTGAGGCACTCGAACTCCTTAGGGACTGTTGTCATGTCCACCATAGTTGCGGTAATGTTGTCCCAGACATAGATGGCTACTTCCCCTTCCCAGGATTTCCGATCAGTACGACACAAGTTGTACGAAGGAAAGTTAACCTCATAGTCCAGGGTGGTTGGTCTTAGCCAAGTTTCGGAGATTACAAGAACATCAGGAGACCAGTGAAGGGTCCACGTTTTGATAGCATCAAGCTTTTTCAGAAAGCTACAGGCATTCAAATGCAAAAATGATAACCCTTTTAATAAAGGTAGGTCAGCTGGGGCAGGAATGGAGGGGGGGGGGGCAAGGGGTTTAATTTGACGTTACCAGCACAGATGAGTAGCAGCAGGAGCATCTTTTTTATAGCACTGAGAAGTAGTCGGAATGGCTGAATTTTGCCCCTTAGGCGTGGGCAGTTTCTCAAACTCTTCTCCAAGGCCAAACAGCGATGTGAGGGGCGATAGTAAGCATACAGAACAGCTTTCATTGAAAGGGCAAACCCATGAGAGAGAGGCATTTGGTAGCCGACGTGAGTACAGCAGTGTATGGTAATATGGACGCCAGGTCGGGTAAGTGGCCATGGGAGGGAAACATTTAGAAATTTGTGTATAAGATTTATACCTGGGTTTGAAAATTTTGTGGATTTAGAGACCAAGCAAAACCTTTCCAGACTAGCCCCCCTATTTAGTGTCAATGCTGGAAATGGCTCCCCTCTCAAAAAGACCCTTTCCTTTAAGTACCTTGGAATACGCCTTGACCCCTGCCTCTCTTCAAACTCACCTCCAGCATACCATCTCCTCAGTTCACTGAAAACTGGGATCACTCTACAGAGTCCGTCACTTCTTGACTCCTGAAACTAAGGTCAAAATTGCTCAGGCTGATCTGCTTCCCATGCTTGACTATGGCTCGGCTGTCATCAGTGCTGCCAGTAAATCTGCTCTGCAAAAAAAGCACACGCTCTGTTATAATGTAGCTACATTTGCCTCTGGCTGCAGCTGCAATACCCATCATTGCACAGTGTTAAACAACCAAAATTGGCTACCTCCTGAACTCAGAGCAAATCTTGCTCTTGCCTCCCACATCAACAAAACTCTAAGCACTGGCAACCCTCTGCCCCTAGTCAGGCAGATCCCTCTTGTAAGGTAGGTAGGTAGGTAAAAGTTTATTTTTATACAGTAATACTTGTCATTTGGACCAATAGTCCAGTTTACAAGACAGACCTGTGTAATCTCTATCTAAAAATAGTTACAGCATCAAACTAGGATAAGCCGAATACATACACACTTCCAATGTAACATGAAGATTAACACTTATACATATTTATAAATGTTGCTAATATTGCAATGATGTAAACAATAATGTAAAAAGCTACCATCAAACCTTCATAAAGTGCAAAGACTGATAAAACTTTTCAATACGTGAAAATGACAATTAACAGTTGCAAACATGGGCCTTCAATTCTCTTATAGTATGGACAAATACAGAATAATTTGCAATTTCCCTTACATGAGGGGGAAGTGAATTCCAAATAATGGCAGCTTGGTGAATTAAAGTCCCATCCACATATTTATTTCATGACTTTTCCATAGTAATCTTATTTAAATGTATTGACCTCATTAATACCCTTTTTGTATACTGATTCACTGGGAATAATAATCTTGAAATTGGATGACTAAGGCACGAATATTTCATTTTGTGAATTAATGTTAGCCATTGGCAGATGTAGTTTGTATCCATTGGTAACCAATTCAGTTTACTTGACATTATACAGTGATGTGTATGATAATTTCCCTTAAATACAAATCTAGCCACTCTAAAATAAATGTTATCCAATCTGACAAGAAGTGTTTTATTGGTTTTCTGTATATCAAGTCACCATATCTTAATACTTGAATAATTAACTGCTCAGCTAATTCCTTCCTGTCTGTTAATGTTAGACATTTTGTAGTTCTCCTTAAAGCCCCCAACCTTTTGTTCACATTTTTTGCTAAGGCCATGATGTGTTGAGAATAGGACATCTACTTGTAACCCCCCTGCAAATGGGGGTTCCCAAAAGACTTCCAGGAGCTTGCTTGAATGCTCCAAGCCTGAATGGTGTTTGGCATTTAAGCCATTTATCAGTGAGTGTTTTTAGAGCCTCTGGTACTGTCTCTTTAAGAGCTGTCTGCTTGCAGACATAATTAGTTTGTATGGGGGGACTGTGTGCTTCTCTGAGTACCACTCGAGCTGCTGCCAATTCACTTCATTTTGCAGTCACTAGGAGTGCAAAGGAACCTATCTGAAAGATGTAACTGTTTGCCAGAAATTATTTAGAGTAATAATGAAATTACAGTTTGTCTAACCTGCTTTCTTTGCAGTCAGAACTGTGTCTGCTAGTTCCCATTCTGGTTTTGAACTGCTGAACTGGACCAATCAGTGTGGGGTAAGCTAGCTCTAAAATGGTCCCTTAGACGAATCAGAACTTGGACTCATAATCTGAGCCAGTCACAAGAGGATTGTATGAGCAGTGACTCTGGGAGATGTAGTTTAGACTTCAGCACCTTTTGGACCAACAGCAGCAGTCTATTGTGGTGACAGCCAATCCAGTCAAGAACTGGGAGGAACTCAAAAGAAGTGCCGGTTTTGTCGGTTGGAGTTTCAGTTGAGCTTTGGCAGTGAAGAAGGAAGGAGCCCTGTGCTTTTCAGTGTGCAGTTTTAGTCAAAAACATATGTAAGGCCCAGAGTTCGGTCTGCAGCTTGTGTAACAGCTTGTTAGGACTGATCCGTCCTGTGAAAAGAATCAAAGGATCTCTGAAGAGTAGAAACCAGGCTCACCCTGTAGAAGACTGGAGGAATTGCTGAAAATTGCATTCGGTCTGTCAGGAACTGAATCTGCTGTGTGTTCTCCGGGTATTGTGCAGTAATTGCGATCGGGATACAGATGCAGCCTGCCTGGTATAGTGCTTTCTTTTATATGGATGTGTGAAGAGGTTTGTGTACTTCAAGTGAGCCCTGCTGACATCCAAGGACCCTATCTTATTTGGAGTCGTGAGTACTAATTCAGGGTCACTCCTGTTGAATTGCCACATTAAATCCAAATGGAATTACTGTACTGCTGACTGTTTAATTCTCCTTTTCTCTGTGTGAAAGGGCCCTACCAGCTGCCACGGTTTGGACTAGCCACTAGGGCTTGGGTACCCAGGGACAGTAACTGATAGGGATAGGCCTGTGCCCAGAGCCATAGATAGATTATTAGAGTGATAAGCTAATTAACCTGATTTCCCCTGTCCTTGTTATATCCCCTAAATAAATCAGAGCTGCTTGTTTCAGCAAAGTTATACTGCCTGAGGTATTTGTCTATGTTAAAGTACTGTACTGTGATTGTTGCACTGTATCTCATTTCACAGGAGGTCCCAGTGCAGGAACCAGACCTGGGGTAAGTGTATACTGTGAAGGTAATTCTGATATATTGTGTGGGCCACTAGTGGGAAGAAAGGGGTTGCAGTGTCCCAGAGGGCTGTGACCAAGTTAGTTTAACTATTGCAAACCCTGACCTCTGGGTGGAGGCACCCGCCATTGGATCCAGGCCCCCTCAACCTGTTGGTAGCAAATCAGGCAGGGGTAGTAGCCCCTGGGATAGCGCCATCTGGGGTTACATCTTGGAGGCTCACCGCTGGGATTGTGTGTCCTCTAGTGGCCATATTCTGAACCACTGTTAAGAAAAAAATGGGTACCCGACAGAAGTGGCTGTGCACGGCTGGTGGAGTGGTGTACTGGGAGGAGATCGACCCCAAAATGCTATGCTTATCCTGGACATCCCCTGGGTATCAATCGGACACTGTGCAGGGTACTTTCCAAGGTGGAAGGTTTACAAAACCCTGTGGTGGTGGGTCGGCATGCTAATCTGCTCACCCACACTTTCCTGGCCTAGTAGAGTTTAAGGATCCCATAGATAGCTCCAATGTGCCACAGACCATTACCCCAGAGGAGCCCTCACTGCTTGAGTGATAACTAAGGACAGTAAAGACCGGGAATCAGCCCCACCACTATCTGAAACTTTTGAGGAGAAATTTGCTGAATGGTTGCTGGGAGAGGGAAAACTGTGGAGGACTTGAAGAAACTATTCTTGCCACCTGAGTGTTCCTCCCCAACACCCTCTCCTGCTCCAGTGCCCGTAATGGTGGCTGAACCAATGCAGACTCCTATTTCTGCACCTGCCATTAGTCCGACTCTTACGAAGGTTGAGGATCTTCTCTGGCACCCTCCCACCCCAAGGGAGGATGACTGGGAGACCTGGATAGACTATGTTGCCCCAAGTGCTAGAATGGCAGTACTCGGAGCGGCGAAGAGGTTAGTGAGAGCCTCCGAGGTCCTGCCTGGCTACCATCCGTGCTAAGCGGCCAGTAACCCTAGGCGACTGACAGGCCTATCTTGAGGCCTTGGAGAATGTATGGAGCCCAGATTCTGATGAGGACCTATGGTGGAAGTAAGAGATGCACAACAGTACCAAGGGAAGTTGTTGTCTGTGTATGTATCTCGGCTGGAAAAATTGTTGCAAGAATGCCTCAGAAAGGTTGTTTGCCAGCGATTGAACTGGACCGAACCAGGCTGGACAGGATCATAAGTCTGCCCCCTTCTCAGAACTGCTGTTGCTTCAGTTATGCCTGGCAGATCGACTGGAATCCCACCCTCCTATGATGAGTTAATGAGAGAAATTCGAGGAGTTGAGAAAAGAGCGACCTCGGGAGGACCTGCACCAATAGCTGACTCTGACCAGTGACTGAGGGTGACCCATCAAGTGAAGTTCAGGGGCAGAGGTTGGCAGTCAATGAGTGCTCTGACAAGGAAAAAGATATGTCACAATGGGGCGAACTGTTGAGAGATCGGAATTCAAAAACAGTCCCTTTATGAAGGCCACGCCTGCAAATCAGACCCTGACCTATATCCGACTGCATCTGCTATGGGGTGGGGTACCCACCCATGTATCTCCTACTGATAACAGCTCGAACTCGATTCCTTGACCATGGAAGTGGAGAAACTGGCGAGATGTCTCCAAATGCTTATCACGCCGCAGACAGAGATGGCACCAAGGTTTCAGTTAGTAATACCCCGCCCTGGCTCCCAGTGTGGCGCCTCGGCCAGCTCAAACTCCAGAAAGTATGTTTTGCTATAATTGTGGGAAAGATGGGCACATGAAAGGGAATGCCAGTCCCAAAAGACACTGACAAAGTTGCATATAGGCTACAAGGAGAGCTTGGGAGAAGAAATCAGTGGTTAAGAGGTGCCGACATGATCCCAGTGAGGGCACCAAAATGCTAATTCACGTCCTTTTGTAGCAAGGTCAGTTGCCCAGGCCCCCCTACCGCCTCTCCAGACTGGTCCAGAATAGTGGGTCCCTCCATGGAGACCACTGTAAAGGTGAATGGAGTGTCTACAAGAGCTGTATTAGACAGTGGCTCCCAAGTGACAATTATGTTCCAGGATTGGTATCAAAGCATTTGTCAGATGTACCCTTACAACCATTAGAAGGACTGCATGTATGGGGGTTAAGTGAGAAGGCCTACCCTATTCGGGTATATCCAATTTGGCTGTCTTTCCCCACCTCCATGGCTGGAGTGGCGAACAAGTAGAGACCCTAGCCTTAGTGTGTCCCCACTGGACTGTATGATGGTGTCCTTTGTTGATTGGAACAAATGCTCATATGTTAGGAAGGCTGGCACAGTTGTGTTATGAAAAACAGGGGTCAAAGACTAGTAGAGCTTTAAGAGTTCCGGCTTTAATTAAGAAGGCCTATAGAGGCACAGAGATGCTGAAAAACAGAACCAGAGGAACCAGTGAATTGTATGGAAGAAGGATCCTGAGTCTCTGATCCTGGCGCCAAATGCCCAGTGTACCTTACAGGAGAGTCCGTATCAGAAAGGATGTTAAGAATAAAATATTAATGTTGGATGCACCAGGCGATGGAAAATTGCCAGAGGGACTGCTGGTCAAGCCTAGTATTTTGCCGCTAGAGCCCATGCTTATGCCAGAAGGTAATGGTCCAAGTTCATAATGTGTCTGAAAGAGACATTCGAGTAAACAGAGGTTGCATCCTGGCTAATGTGCATTGTGCAGACACTGCAGTGCTACCCAGCAGCAAGAGTTCAAGGAAGAATGACAGAGTAGCACGCTGACTTGTTTGATTGGCGACTCCCGCTGCCAGCTGAATGGAAAGTGAGGATCAGTGAGAGCTTGCCCAGAGAGACCAGGTGTTTTCTTTAAGGAATGGGATGTAGGATCGTGCAAGAGCTGAGCACAATATCCGGCTGCATGACGAAAGACCATTTCGTGAGAGGTCTCGGCGCCTGGCACCTGCTGACATAGATGATGTGAGGCGGCATCTGCAGAGATGTTAGCTGCTGGTGTAATACAAGAATCCAAAGCCTTATGCTTCCCCATTGTGGTAGTGAGGAAAAAGAATGGAACAGTAAGGATGTGTGTGGATTATGCCTTTGTAAACCAGCGGACTATCCTGATCAGTACACAATGCCCGCATTCAGGATGCTTTGGACTGCCTAAGCGGGAGCAAGTGGTTCTCTGTGCTGGATCTCCGCGTGGGTACTACCAGATCCCGATGGCCCGAGGGACCGTGAGAAAACGGCCTTTATCTGTCCGCTTAGCTTCTGTGAATTCATGAGGGATGCCTCAAGGGATTTCAGGTGCCCCAGCCACTTTTCAACGATTGATGGAGGCGTGCAGTGGGGACATGAACTTACTAGAGTGCCTGGTAAACCTAGATGATGTCATTGTGTTTGGCAGCTCACTGGAGGAACATGAGAGCAGATTATTTAAGGTATTGGACCGACTGGAGGACTTTGGCCTTAAACTGTCCATTGATAAGTGTCAATTCTTTCAAACATCAGTAAAGTATGTGGGACACATAGTATCCACCGAGGAATAGAGACCGACCCAAGTAAAGTTGAGGCCTTGACCACCTGGCCACAGCCAAAAATCTAAAGAACTGCAAAGATTCCTGGGATTCTGTGGTTATTATCGGTAGCTTCATCAAGGACTATTCAAGAGTGATCCGCCCTTTACTTAACCTTACTCAAAGGTATCCCCAACCCACAAAAAATACCAAAGTCAGCGTCCTCAAGACTGAAGAGTGTATTTTCATCCGGTGAAGTATTTGGGGCCGCTGGACTCCTGATTGTGAGACTGCTTTCATGAGATCATATATCAACACCCATGCTCCAGTGCTGGCCTATGCCGATCCAAGAAAACCTTCGTCCTGCACACTGATGCTAGCTTGCAAGGGTTGGGGGCTGTGTTGTACCAAGAGCACGAGAATGGCCTGAGACCAGTGGCCTTTGCAGTAGAAGCCTGACCCATCCGAAAAGAACTATCCTGTACATAAGTTAGAGTTCCTAGCTTTGAAGTGGGCTATTGTTGACCAATTCCATGAGTACTTGTATGGGGCTAAAATACTAGTAAAAACTGACAATAATCCTTTGACCTATGTGCAGACCTCAGCTAAGTTGGATGCCACTGGCCATAGGTGGCTTTCTGCATTATCTACATATGACTATGCTCTCGAATACCGAGCAGGTCTGAACCACATAGATACTGATGCTCTCTCCCGGAGGCCTGTTTCCCAGAATGATTGGGTCAATTGGCAGAACCTGACATTCGGGCACTCTGCCGGAAGTTTGACAGGGAGGAACAAATGTCCGCAGACGCAGTGGACTGCATGGTGGATTGCTTGGGAGCCTCTGAGGTACATACCTGCTGCTTATTGCCACTTTTCTGCAATAGACATTGGTGCAATGCCTCAGCTGGACAATGACAGTATTCGGCGGGCTCAATCCCAGCGATCCCATGATCAAAGCAGCTTTAGAAGCCCTCTATGCAGGAAAGATGTGTCCAAATTACGCTCCACTGATTTGAGAACTGCACTGTTATACAAAGAAGGTCCTAAGTTGAAACTGATCAATAAACTGTTTATACAGAGAAACAGTAGACAGAGGGGGACAAGTAGACAAACAACAACTAGTGCTGCCCACTGCCTTCGAGACTCAGTACTGAGGTCCTTGCACAACCACATGGGGCACCTTGGTATAGACAGAACACTTGACTTGGTGAGATCCAGATTCTATTGGCCTAAGATGGGGGCTGATGTGGAGCAACACATTCGAACTTGTGATCGCTGCTTACAGAAAGCTTTGCCCAGAGGGCTGCCCCCTTGTTAACATCACCACCAGTGCACCCATGGAGCTGGTCTGTATTGATTTTCTGAGTTTGGAGTCAGATCAAAGAAATATCAGTAATGTGCTGTGGTGGTCACTGACCATTTCACGAGATATGCCCAAGCTTTCCCCACAAAGACCAGAAAGCATCCACTGTAGCCAAAGTACTTGTAGAAAACTTTTTGTTCACTATAGGGGCTCCACAAAGAATCCATTCTGATCAAGGGAGAGACTTTGAGAGTCGTCTGATCAAAGAGATGCTTTCTCTGTGGGAGTCACGAAAGTCCAGAACCACTCCTTACCACCCCAGAGGGACCCACAGCCTGAGCGTTTCAACGCACTTTGCTAGATATGCTAGGCACCCTGCACCCAAAGGACAAGCCTAGATGGAGCCAACAAATTAGCACCCTGGTACATGCTTATAACTGCACCAAAAGTGATGCCACTGGATTCTCCCCCTACAGCCTGATGTTTGGAAGAAGCTCGAGCTACCAGTAGATGTGTGTTTGGGGTCTCTCCTGATGGGGTTCAAGCTGACAACTATTTACAGTATGTGCAAAAGTTAAAGGCCCAGCTAACTCATGCGTACCAACTGGCTCAAACCATGGCTGCCAAAGAAATCTGGCCAACAAAGAAAGGTATGATAAAAGGTGAAAGCCAGGAACTCCAGGAGGGAGATCGGGTATTGCTAAGAAATCTGGGACTGCATGGCAAGCACAAGATTGCTGACAGATGGCACCATCTCCCTCACATTGTAGTGGGCAAACTAGATGATCTGCCAGTGTACAAAGTAAGGCCTGAGAATAATTCAAAGATGTAAAACAATGCATAGAAATCATTTACTGCCCATTGGACAAATCTTAATTGAGTCTGAGCCCTAGAAGATGCCCCCTCTGGACCAGTGACTAGAGCTGCTGCTAAGAAAGACCAGGAAGTCTGCACCTACAGAAGCAGAGTTAAAGTGTTCCCCTGCACAAGTCCCAGTTGAGCATGACTGTCAGTCCATATCAGAAGAAAGTGAGAGTGACTTTGAATACTATCCTTCTTACGAACTGAGTCAATTGTTTGGGGCAATCCCTAGTCAATACTGGAGATGAAGCTGGGCCTTCTGGACTGTCCAAGCCCCAGCTTAGTCCCTGGAGCCAATGCTCCCAGAAAGTGAAGTGCAAAGCATCAGATCAGATGAAATGGAATCATTTGTGCATGGTTGAACTGTTTGAGCTTTCAGGGAGGAAAATGATAGATTGGGGCAGACTGGTGATACACCGAACAAGAAGAGTATTTTGAGTGCCCTGACAGTCCACTGCCAGTGTCCAGCTCTCCATGCAGGCAAATGTTGTGGACTCAGAAACTGTAACTCCTGGAGCTGAAAGTGCCCCAAGTTCTAGCCTCTCTCCCCCATGGAGACTCCCTGACAAGTGAGGACAATGCTGAAAATGAGGCTCAGGTGCAGAGACTATAACAGTTCCCCTAGAAAGACTGGTCGAGCTGTAAAGCCTGTGGTGCACCTCAGTTATGATTCACTTGGGAGGCCTGTGGACTTGCCTCTCAATGTTGTCCATAAAGGAGTGTATGTGTCCCAGGCTCATTGCCCAAACTGAGCATCAGTGCTAACTCCAAGTTACTTGTGTTGCCCTCTAAGTATGGTGCCTTGCCCCATCCAGCCCCAAGGTAACTGATAGGGAAGGGCCCCTCTCTTCAGGTTTCATGTACAGAGGTAATAACTTGAGTTATGGTACAATGTGTATGTAATCTATGAAAGTGACGTACTGCAATGTTTCAGAAATGTGTTCTTGGTAAAATGATATATTGACTGATGATTACGTATCGAGCCTAATGCAAATGTATATGGTTGCAGTTGAAACTTATGGGGTACTTGCTTGACGCGGACGTCAAGCTTTCCCAGACCAGGAAGGGTGTAACCCCTGCAAATGGGGGTTCCCAAAAGACTTCAGGAGCTTGCTTGAATGCTCCAAGCCTGAATGGTGTTTGGCATTTAAGCCATTTTATCAGTGAGTGTTTTTAGAGCCTCTGGTACTGTCTCTTTAAGAGCTGTCTGCTTGCAGACATAATTAGTTGTATGGGGGACTGTGCTTCTCTGAGGTACCACTCGACTGCTGCAATTCACTTCATTTTTGCAGTCACTAGGAGTGCAAAGGAACCTATCTGAAAGATGTAACTGTTTGCCAGAAATTATTTAGAGTAATAATGAAATTACAGTTTGTCTAACCTGCTTTCTTTGCAGTCAGAACTGTGTCTACTAGTTCCCCATTCTGGTTTTGAACTGCTGAACTGGACCAATCAGTGTGAGTTAGCTAGCTCTAAAATGGTCCTTGACGAATCAGAACTTGGATTCATAATCTGAGCCAGTCACAAGAGGATTGTATGAGCAGTGACTCTGGGAGATGTAGTTTAGACTTCAGCACCTTTTGGACCAACAGCAGCAGTCTATTGTGAGTGACAGCCAATCCAGTCAAGAACTGGGAGGAACTCAAAGGAAGTGCCGGTTTTGTCGGTTGGAGTTTCAGTTGAGCTTTGGCAGTGAAGAAGGAAGCCCTGTGCTTTTCAGTGTGCAGTTTTAGTCAAAAGCGTGTATAGGCCCAGAGTTCCGGTCTGCAGCTTGTGTAACAGCTTGTTAGGACTGAATCCGTCCTGTGAAAAGAATCAAAGGATCTCTGAAGAGTGAAACCAGGCTCACCCTGTGTAGAAGACTGGAGGAATTGCTGAAAATTGCATTCGGTCTGTCAGGAACTGAATCTGCTGTGTGTTCTCCCGGGTATTGTGCAGTAAGTGCGATCGGGATACAGATGCAGCCTGCCTGGTATAGTGCTTTCTTTTATATGGATGTGTGAAGAGGTTTGTGTACCTCAATGAGCCCTACTGACATCCAAGGACCCTATCTTATTTGGAGGTCGTGAGTACTAATTCAGGGTAAGCTCCCTGTTGAATTGCACATTAAATCCAAATGGAATTACTGTACTGCTGACTGTTTAATTCTCCTTTTCTCTGTGTGAAAGGGCCCTACCAGCTGCCACGGTTTGGACTAGCTACTAGGGCTTGGGTACCCAGGGACAGTAACTGATAGGGATAGGCCTGTGCACAGAGCCATAGGTAGATTATTAGAGTGATAAGCTAATTAACCTGATTTCCCCTGTCCTTGTTATATCCCCTAAATAAATCAGAGCTGCTTGTTTCAGCAAAGTTATACTACCTGAGGTATTTGTCTATGTTAAAGTACTGTACTGTGATTGTTGCACTGTATCTCATTTCACAGGAGGTCCCAGTGCGGAACCAGACCTGGGGTAAGTGTATACTGTGAAGGTAATTCTGATATATTGTGTGGGCCACTAGTGGGAAGAAGGGGTTTGCAGTGTCCCAGAGGGCTGTGACCAAGTTAGTTTAACTATTGCAAACCCTGACCTCTGGGTGGAGGCACCCGCCATTGGATCCAGGCCCCTCAACCTGTTAGTGGCAAATCAGGCAGGGGTAGTAGCCCCTGGGATAGCGCCATCTAGGGGTTACATACTCATCAAAGGTTACTCCCAAATAACTGTAATCTGTTACCTGTTCCTATTTAATCATTTTTTTTGTATGAATTTGCATTTTGGAAGAAATATATATATATATATATTTTTTTTTTTCTAATTTTATACATTTCGTTTTTTTTGTGTTCATAATCAGCCTTGACCTGGTGAGCCACCCCTCAACTTTTAAGAAATCAGACTGCAAGTTTGTTTGCAACTCATGATCAGAGTGGCCTGATGCAACAATTACCGTATCATCGGCATACAGCCGGATTCTGAATGCTCAGCCACTAAAGGAAGGTCATTTATAAAAATAAGAAACAGAAGAGGTCCCAGGATCGATCCCTGAGGGATTCCCCTGGTAACTCCCCTACTCTCTGATAAATAACCCTGAACGTCCACCATCTTGTAAACCATACCACCTCTCATTCTGCTTCCCATAACAACTTTGCTGTCCCGCTGTTTCCACCAACATGGGCCAGCGTTCCTTCTTCTACTGTGCTGCCTCCATATGGAATTCAGTACCCCCTCCCATTAGAAAAAACACTTCCACCCCTGCCTTTTCAAATCTGATGAAATCCCATTACTCCTCCTCTGTTGCATGTCATTGTTTCCACTAACCCCCCAATCCTACCTCACCCTACCCTGTCCCCTTTTCTTCCTGCACTCTTATACTTGATTTCTCTTTTACTCTTCCTATACTTGATCTGCATTCATACTCGGCACTTCCTTCTGTGCTCCCTGAAACTTGTGTACGTTGATTGGTATTTTTCATGCTGTATATGATGACCTCCTATTGTATCATGTAAATATTTGCTCTTATTATCACCCATTGTATATGTATAAATATTGTTGTACACATTTCTTTTTATCTTTCCCTGTGCATTTGCACCAGGTCATGCCTGAAAAAGGCTCCAACCACCAGTGTACTTGGTAAACAAAGTTAAATCAATAAATACCCAGCCTAGGAGCAGACTGAGGCCCTCCATTCATATGGCCTCTCATAAGTCTGGCTCCGGAACCATGCTCCAGGGCAAATGCAGGGCCAGCTCTGCCTTGCCTGCTCCTGCGAAACCCCTCAGGCATTTGAGGTCACATGCCTGACTCCCTGGAACCGATTCCCAGCTCTGTTAAGGAGGCTCCAACAGTGGAGGCATTCAAGAGGGGTCTAAAGACTCATCTTTTCAAGCTGGCTTTTCTGGACTAACCAGAGTTGTTGTGTAATTGTAATGGTTGTAGTTATTAATTGTTTATTATTGCACCATGTGTCGTATTTTAATATGCTAGTCTGTATTATGATTTGTATGACTGTGCCTGTTGTTGTTTAAAGTGCCCAGAACCTCTGGGATTGAGCACCATATAAAGGAAAAAGTTTACCTACCTTACCTCCTCCATCACTGGTCCCTCTGCTAAACATTGCAGGAGAGGGGGAGCTGCTCCAGCCACTGGTTCCACCTCAGACTGACTCCTTGCCAGACCCCTCTCTTCTTGTTCCAGGAGTTGCTGGTCAGAGGTTGGTTCTCCCTGCAACTGTCCTAATTGAGAACTGTTACCACAGATGCTTAGATCTTGCAGCTAATCAAACAGGGCCATGCTCTAGGACTTCTAGAACAGCCTCCAGATGTTCCAACAGTTCCCACCTCTTATTCCAAAGACCACACAGGAGTTGTTCACCTTGCTGCACAAAAGTGCCATAGAACCAGTGCCCAGGGAGCAGAGGAACAAAGGGTTCAGTTCCTGGTTCTTCCTGGTTCCCAAAAGAACTGAGGACTCAAGGCCCATTCTAGACCTCAAGCTGCTGAATCTTTACATCCAGTACAGAAAGTTCCAGATGGTAACTCTACAAAACTTTCTTCCTCTGCTCAAGCAGGGCAACTGGCTGTGCTTCCTGGGCATGCAGGATGCCCATCTGCATATCACAGTTCCCCCTCCCCCCCCGCACAGGTGGTACCTATGGTTCCTCTTCCAGGGGGAGCATTATCAGTTCAGAACTTTGCCCTTTGGCTTATCCTCTGTGCCACGGGTATTTATCAAGTGCTTAGTAGCTGTGGTAGCAGCCCTCGAATGTGAAGGCCTTTATGTGTTCCCCTACTTGGACGACTGGTTACTGAAAGCCCAGTCCAGGAAACTTCCTGTTACTGACTCTAGAGAGCACCCTGCAGCTGTTCCAGTCCTTTGGCATCACTGTACATTTGCTCAAGTCTGTGCTGACCCTGTCCCAGCGGTTGTAGTACATAGGGGCAGTTTTGGATTCTACTCAGGGCAAGGCCTTTGTGCCACAAGACAAGGTGGACTGCCTCATAGCTCAGGCCTAGGCTGTGGCTCAGTGCTGGTATGTCCCAGCCAGGACGTTCATGAGGCTGCTAGGCTTGATGGCTGTAGCCTTTGTTACGGTCCCTTTGGCCAGGTTGCATGTGAGGATCCTGCAGTGGACTCTTTGAGTCCAGTGGGATCAGCGCTCCAATGATCTGGACCAGCTGGTCCTTGTTTCCTCCCCAGTAAGCAAGGTCTTTCAGTGGTGGATGACCCCAGACAATCTCCTGAAAGGGGTTCCCTTTCTGGACCCCTCCCCAAGTCCTCAGTATGGATGTTTTGGGTCTGGTTTGGGAGCGTTCCTGGGTCCTTATCAGACCCAGGGAACCTAGTCCCAGTGGGATACCTGCCTCCACATAAACATCCTAGACATGTGGACGGTTCTATATGCCTATCAGGCCTTCTAGAACTGTGTCTATCCAGGCTCACTGTTGGTGCAGTCGGACAACCTCAGTGTGGTTTATAACATCAACAAGCAAGGGGGACACATTCCTACCCCCTGTGTCAGGAGGCAACAAGGGTTTGGTACTGAGCTCTAGATCATGGTCTAGAACTGTTAGTCGTCCATTAGCCAGGCACCCAAAATGCCCTGACAGACACCCTCAGGCAGTCACAGTCCAAAATGCATGAGTGGGAGCTGCTGACCTCGGTCTCAGAAGACCTATATGACAGGTGGGGTCAGCCAGAGTTGGACCTTTTTGCATTCCCCACTCAACACAAAACTGCCGCATTTCTGCTCACTAGATCCAGGGCCTGGAGTTTTCTGGTAAAACATGTCTCTTTCCTGGACAGGGAGGTTTCTTTATGCCTTTCCACCCTTTCCTCTCATTCAGATGGTGCTCATCAAGCTGCAGATGGAGGATGCCACCCTAATTCTGGTGGCTCCATTATGGCCTCGTCAGATATGGTTTCCATTACTACAACAATTTGCTATGGAACCTCCAGTTCCCTTGCCCCTCTGGACCTGTTGATCGAGACACAGGGGGACCCTGGTCTGTCCAGACCTCAAGTCCTTCCATCTGTATGCATGGCTCCTGGAGACGTAGCCATTGCTTAGTATTGGGTATCTCATAAGGTAGCTGATGTCCTAGTGGCTGCCAGAAAACCTCCCACCAGGGCCGGACCGGTGGTGTGGAGGGCTGAGGCACTGGTGCCTTACCTCCTGCCACATCAGTGACCTGTGTTTGGTAGTGAGCTTGAGTTGCTGGGGGTCAATTGGGGAGGGAGAGGATCGAGCATCCATAGGACTGCTTTCATCTCTTGGGGAGGGTGGATTGTCGTTCCCACCGAACGACTGCCACTAAGTGGAGACCTGGTGGTAGTGTGGGTCTGGGACGACAACAGATAGGACGGTGCTGTGTGACTCTGCAGCATGCACATTCCTCCACGTACACATGCTGATCTGCACACCCCAGCAATGGGGGATGGGAGAAAACAGAGAAGGGGCACTGGCTGGGTACATCATGCCCTAAGGGGCTGAACGGAGCTCTCAAGTGAGGGAGAGCCAAGGCTGTACCTGCCAGCATACCGATAGGAAAAAATATTCTATGAAAAAAAAACTTTCCACCAGGGCAACTTACTCTATGAAATGTAAATGTTTTGCTATCTGGGCTGTTTCTCATCGCCTGGACCCTTTCACTTGTCCGGTGAACCTGGTTCTGGAGTATCTCCTGACCTTGTCTCATGCAGGCCTCAAATACTCCTCTGTTAAAGTGCACCTGTCAGCTATATCAGCCTTTAAGGTGCCCATTGATGGCCATACTGTGGCCCAGTTGGACGTGGGCAGCACTTTTCTGCGAGGCATTCTCCACTTGAAGCCTCTTATCCGGAATCCGTTTCTGGCTTGGGACCTGAATTTTGTTCTAGAGAAGCTGACCCTGCCTCCTTTTGATCCAGCCGCATCCTGCGAGTTACACTTTCTGTTGTGGAAAGCATTATTTTTAGTTGTTATTACTTCTCTTTAAGGATTTCAGAGCTACAGGCTGTCATGTTTGAGCAAGTTCCAAGGAATGCAGCACTCATGGCAACAAAAGCACAAAGTCGCATAGTCTAGCTAGGGCTAGCAGCTTGATCTTAGCATCTAATAAACTGCATTTGCACTAGATTACGTGACTGTGCTTTTGTTGCCATGAGTGCTGTATTCCTTGGAACAGATTTGTATCTGAGGCTGGCTACCCCCTGTACATCACTGACTCTGCACCGTTGGATTTGTGGTTGTTATGTGAGGGATTGTGATGTCTCATGTATGAGCAGCCTTATTTGATTTTCCGTTAAGACAGTCTGTTTGCATACTAATCCTGAATTTCTTCCTAAAGTGGTGTCTGAGTTTACTCCATATCAGTCTATCCACCTGCCTGTTTACTGTTTATTTTCCAGAGCATGCCTATCTATGGAATATTTTAGATGTGCTTAAACTTCTCAGGTATTGTACACACTGTACTGAGGACTGCAGAAAGTCCTCTCAGTTGTTTGTTCCTTTCACCCCTGGCAAAGAGGGCATTATAGTATCTAAACAGTGCTTGTCCAAAGAGTTGGTCAGCTGTATTATTTTTTGTTATAGGAAGAACGGTAAGGAACTTTATGGTTTGGTTCATGGCCATTCAACCAGAGGCATGGCCACTTCTGTTGCCTGTTTCAGGACTGTGTCAGCTGTGCAAATCTGTGCTGCTGCCACTTGGAGTACTGTCCACACTTTCACCAAGCACCACAGTCTGGACATTGCCTCCAGAAGAAGGGCAGGCTTTGACCTAGCTGTGCTTCAGGGCCTTCATTCTTAGGGCTCTGGCCTCCTGTCACCAAGACTGTTTTTGCTCTCAGCACTTCTTGGGACTCGTTCCTTAGGTGTGACCTGATGACAGAGATATCCCCGAAGAAGATAGAACAGTTACGAAGAACTTACCGTAACAGTAGATCTTCGAGGGAATCTCTGTCATCAGGTCATGCCATCCCTCTCTCCATCCCCATTTCTCTCTCTCTCTCTCTCTCTCTCTCTCTCTCTCTGTATAGCTTGGCTGCCCAGTTGCTCCAGCCTTTTGCTAGCTGGGCACCTTCTCTCTCTCTCTTCTCGGTTCCCTAATGGAACTTCTGTCTCTTATGGCCTCCAGCGAGGGGAAAGATCTGAGGAGGGAGTGGAGTCACCCACCCTTATATAGGGCTGTGATGTCAGAGCCTGACGTTGGCATGGGTGGACCCTACTAGACTGCTGCTGAAAAGTGTCCACGTGGTCCTAGCAGCTGACTGTAAGTTCCACAGGTATGACCTGATGACAGAGATTCCCTCAAAGATCTACTGTTATGGTAAGTTCTTACGCAACTGTTCTGTCTCTTGCTCACCACTGTACCTTCTGGATTGCTGCAATATCCATGTTAAGAATGCTTGGAGTGGCCAAAGGTAGGCTTTGTAAATTTACTTAGCAGTGGGTGGGTGTGACCAAAACAAAATGAAGGCCAGTTACCCAGTTGTGTGCAGGCATGGGATGCCGACCTTAGTACATCTGTAATCTAGTGATGTAGATCACGATATTATATTCATGAGAGAAGTCAGAAAAATGGAAAAAGCATTTTCAGAGATGTCTCACAAACTACTGCAGTGCTGGTATATTGATACATTATTTGCTGGAGTCAGATAATGTCTGGCAGAGGAGGTGAGTGGCAGGTATATGCTGACTGCACTCGCAGGATCAGAGTGAGGGGTTGGTGTGATTTGAAGAATGAGGAGTTGTGTGTTCTGAGGGGTAGGGTGGGTTAATGCCGGACACCAAGGATCTGCTTCATGGGGAGTGGGATGAGGGAGCTACTGGACACCAGGGATCTACTTGATGGGGACAGGGAGCAAGTGGGCGGAAGGCCACTGGACACCAGGGATCTACTTGATGGGGACAGGGAGCAAGTGGGCGGAAGGCCACTGGACACCAGGGATCTACTTGATGGGGACAGGGAGCAAGTGGGCGGAAGGCCACTGGACACCAGGGATCTACTTGATGGGGACAGGGAGCAAGTGGGCGGAAGGCCACTGGACACCAGGGATCTGCTCATCATGGACAAGAAGCAGGAGAATGTACCACCATACACCGGGGATCTGCTTAAAGGATAACCGCACTGAACCTGTAAATCATTTCCCCTATGGCAGCTGTTTTTTAAGTACTGGTTCCAGTTTGTTATTGTTCCCTCTTTACAGGCCTTTTAGAGAACACAGCGGGTGCTTCTTTTTGTTTTTTCCTTTTTTATTTATGTACTTAAGCCCACTCTGGCTAGGGCTCGGTGGTGGCATACCACCATCCGTGACTCCTTCTACCCTATCGGGGATCACTGTACATAGCCGAGGGGCGGGATTTTTATTTAAGTAGCCAGTTTGTCCCATCCCCAACCCCGAGGGCACTGGTGAACATGATCAACATCCAAGTGGTAAGCTGTGGTGAGGCACGGCTTCCGCCTGTCGCCTGACAACGCCCTCCTCTCCCGACACTGCCCACTAGTTGGTGCAGTGCCCGCCTCACCCCAGGAGAGGAGAGCTGCCAATCGGCAACTCAATCCAGCTCCCCCCCACCCCAGCTGACCCCCGGTGTCCCGGTCTTATTCCCAAACCCAGGTCTCCAGTGTAGCGCAAGGTGTTGTGTCCAGCGCCTCAGCCCTCAGCACCACTGGGCCGGCTGATCATAGCGGGTGTTTCTGATTTGCACTGTGATGTTAAGTGACATTTTAGAACTGTATGATGTACTTTATGTCCCTCTCAGCCACATAGTTCTATAATAGAACATGGATGCAGTGTGCCAACAATGGAGAGCTGAGCAAGGGACATAAACTACATCACACAGTTCTAAAATGGTACTTACCACTTGCACGTGAATCAGGAACACTCACTATGACAACTAAAAAGCCTGTAGAGATTTAACAGTAACAGAATTTAAACCAGTGTTTAAAAATTGACTGTTGTGGGAAAATGACATACAGGTTCAGAGCAGTTCTCCTTAAATGAGAATGGGATGGGAGTGGGGGGTGCCTGTGGATTCCAGGAAAGATTACCTTGGGGACTGGAGAAGGATGGGGCTGCTAGATACCAGGGACTGCTTGAGAGGAAATGAGAGAGAGAGAGAGGGAGAGAGAAAAAAAAAAGCTGCGGGGAGGGGGAGAGGGCTGCTAGACACCAAGAACTCCTAGTAAGGGGATCAGGGAGTTAAGTGGGGTCCACTAGGCACTGCTAGTAAAGGGATTGGGGAGATGGACTAGTACTACTATACACCCGGGACTGCTGCTGATGCCCTCACTACCTAACACATGGAGCTGGACAGTAGCCGACAGCCTCAGTCCTCCACCATCTGACCCAAGCAGTTTCAGCCTAGTGTCACTACTGGGTGAAGCTGAGGCAAGCAGGTGTCCTTCCAATACTGGACTTGACTCACACAAATAAAAAAAAATTGTGTGGCTCATACTTTTGACAAAACTGTGAGGCTAACTTTTTGCAGTTTATGAAGGTGGACTTGACAGTGCACGTCTGTCATGACCGGCACCCATAGGCTAGAAATATAAAATGCTAATGCAGACATATTGTCAGGCAGGATAGACTTGGGACCAGAATAGACCAAGCATTCTCACTCTGAGAAGAATAAAAGTGCATAGGTTAGAAAACGGTACAAAAGTTACTGTCACTGTTGTGCACTAACTAATGGAGAATAGTGCCCAGCTGAGTTTTATTAGGTGGTAGGCATAGCTTGCAGCGTCTCTTGAAGTCATGCGTACTCTTTTGTGCACATTTGTTTTATTACTGTATTTATGCTTCTGATCATCTGCCAGCTCCTTCTAGACAGCCTCCCCCAGCCCAGTCACACTTCATTGCTGGGACTTACTGCATGATACCCCCGTGACTTACCCCTCATGGTGGGATCAGAGGAACTGGCCAAGCCTCCCAAAGCAGGACCCTTTCAGGGGTGCCCAGCTGGTGGTGCCAGGCCTGTGAGAAGCCATCTGTCATCCTACATAGCAAGGTGTTTTTCTGTCTAGATTTTCTGCCCTGAAACATTTGACATACAGTAATGCAGCGCTTGTCTGTTTGTGTCTAACTCTCTTCTTGGCCTTTCAATCACTGCAGCACCTGGCCTCCACTAGATGTCAAGCAAACTGCGGGAGATGCGCCCCTTCCCACTTGTGAGAGGAGAACAGTCTCTTTGTTGCTCAGTCCTTACACTCTCTTGACAACCTACAACCACTCAGGTTCACTCCTAAACCTGAGTTGCTGTTGTACTGAGGGTTGACACTACCTCCACAGTACTGGGCCAGGTCTTTTGTGCAGATTTTAAAGGTTGTTATGTTTACTGTGCCTGAGTTGGCTGTGTTGAGGTCAGTGTAGTGACATAGCTTGAGGAATGGTAGTGCCTGTTGAGACTTCTTATACAGCTTACCCTCCAGCACATAGAAACATTTGCATACCCATGATGCTTTGCATAGGGTTGTATGTTTAAGAAAGCATGCATATGCCTTTTAGAGATTTACAAAAAAACAGACCAGTTGGAAATTATCTCCCTTCTGTTATCTTTATGCCGTATACATATAACTCTTCTATCAGACTGCCGCTGTGTGTTACTTCTGACTGTAATGGATGTTTTATCCGTTGGTCTTCAGGCTTTAGGCTTAGGAGTAAGTGGATTCTGTCCACTCTTGCCTTCATTTTCTAAGTGTTGATAGTGATTAAGTGTAGGTGTTACTATCTATGGCACTTTGTTGGACTGTTGCTGAGGAGACAAGTTGAAACTCCTGGTGATCCTCTAAACCAGGACCTATGGTGGATGAACAGTAGATGTGATCAGTTTAGACCAAAGAAAGGCTGTTGATATGCTCCATAAAGAACTGATTACCAAACTAGAGAGCTTGGGACTTGATGAGGCTATTATGTGACGGATGGCAAACTAGATCAGTAGTAGGCAACAGAGAGTAAGAGTAAATGGGCTTAGTTCATCCTAGCGAGTTGTCACCAGTAGGGTCGACCAGGGATCAGTACTGAGTTCAGTATTACTGTATTTAATATGTATGTGCAGGGACATGCATGCTAACATCAACTCATGGGGTAGCCAAATTTGTGAGCAACACGAAAATTGGAGGCGTAGGCTACTTAGGCAGGCACGTCATGCCGAGACAACCTTTATCACCAACAAATGTCTTGTGACGCATACGGTATTGTGATGGCTTTAACTTTCCATGTAGACTGGGTGAGAGGTTTGGGCAATTCGAGCTGCAGAGGCCTGGTCATGAATTTCAATCAAGGCCTTTAGTGTCAACCAGACCTTAGCTAGAGCAGACATACCACAGTAACAGACATCTTCATACTAGCCAAAACTGGTTTCCCTAACGGATACTGGGAAAAAAAGGACTTTTGACTCTGATGTCCGAGTGAGATAATGTGTCCGGGGTGAGAGGTTTTCTTTTTTTTATTTGTGACAGAGGCTCTACGAGCAGGCAGTCAGGACAGAGGTCAGGGAATCAACTGGTAAACTAAGCAATGACTATGAATAGATAGGCCATTGACAGAGCAAAGGCCGATTTATAAGGTAGAAAAAGAAATGGGCAGACTGGATGGGCCTTGCGGTCCTTATCTGCCGTCAACTTCTATGTTTCTATGTAAGCCTTGGGGGGGAAAAGAGAGAGAGGGGCTTATTCTATGTGAATTCTGAATGTAAACAAACTTTTTTTTTCCTTTCTGTAGAGTTATTGTTCCTCAAAATGTATCCTGTATAATCTGTGTAGTTAACCTGAAATACTAAAAATACCATTTTTATATGTCATGGTCTGTGACTGAATCCTTTGAGGTACAGCTAACCAATCTATGACTGACAAGAACTGTTTCTCCACCATTGAGGAGAAGACTACCATTATCAGATACTAGTTCCAAAGTGAGGTGTTCTCAGCAGTGATGGAGAGGGGTGTCCATGTGACCATGAGCAAGGAGGACTGTACTGGGTGAGCAGTAGCTTGGATGGGGCATGAACCTTGAGACTCCCCAAAAGACTGTCTGAGCTGAGTCGTGGCATCTACCAGAGGAGTGAGAAAGCTGGTACTTGTGATAGAGGCCGAGTCTGGGCAGGACCAGTCTGTCACAAACTGGAGGCAACAAGTGGGTACATCAGGCCTGAGCCAGTGAAGATTGAGGCCATCCAGGGATGGGCCACACCCACAACCAAGAGGAAAGTATGATCCTTCCTGGGGACAGTAGGGAACTACCGTAAGTTTATGCCAGATTTCAGCAGCATGGCCAGACCCCCATCTGATCTCACTAGGAAGAAAGTGGCAGAAAAGGTTCAGTGGATGGAAATCTGTGATACTGCTTTCCAGCGGCTGAAGGAGGCATTGTGTCGGCACCTGTGCTCACCAGTCCAGATTACTCTCTTAAGCTCATGATCATGGGTTAGGTACGGTTCTGAGTCAGGTCATGCGCTTGGGGGAAGAGCACCCAATCGCATACCTGAGCAGGAAGCTTCTGCCCAGAGAGCTGGCTTAAACCACCATAGAGAAAAAATGCCTGGGCATTGTTTGGGCTTTGCAGAAGCTGCAGCCATAGCTGTATGGCAGGGATTTTCACCCTGGTTATGGATCACAACCTCCTTACATGGTTGCACAGGACCAGTGGCCAGAATGCAGAATTGCTAAGATGGAGCTTGGTGCTACAGACCTATAACATGGTCATCCGGCATCTTAGTGGGTCACAGAACAGCAGTGCAAATGGATTGTCCAGACAAAAGGGCTCCTGCATTTCTTTCTTTCTTTTTCCCTTGTTCTGTGCAACAGGAGAGACCTGTGAGAAACTAGGGTGGGGTTCCACAAGCAGTGGACAGACGGCTCAAAGAAAAAAAATCAGGGCTGTTAACAAGATTTGCTTTTCTTTTTTTGGGAAGAGGGGAGATGTGATGGCTTTAAGTTTCCGTGTAGACTGGTGAGAGCTTTGGACAGTTCCAGCTGCAGAGGCCTGGATCATAAATTTCACTGAAGGCCTTTCGTGTCAACCAGACCTCAGCTGGCGCAGACATACCAGAGTAACGGACATTTTCAAACTAGCTAAAACTGGTTTCCCTAACAGATACTGGGAGACAAGGACTTTTAATTCTGTGATGTCACAATGAGATGATGCCTGGGGGTGGGGGGGTTCTTTCTTTTATCTGAGATAGAGACTCTATGAGCAGGCGGTCAGGGCAGAGGACAGGGAATCAAACTGGTAAGCTAAGCCTTGAAAGAGAGAGAGAGAGAGAGGTAGGCTTATTCTGTGCGAATTCTGAATGTAAACAAACTTTTTTTTCCCTTTCTGTAGAGTTACTGTTCCCCATAATTTATCCTGCAGAATCTGTGTAGTTAACCTGAAATATTAAAAATACTATTTTTATATTTTACGGTCTGTGACTGAATCCTTTGAGGTACAGTTTACCAATGTATGACTGGCCTGAACTGTTTCTCCACCATCGAGGAGAAGGTTACCATTATCAGATACTAGTTCCAAAGTAAGGTGTTCTCAACAGTGACAGAGAGGGTGGTTGCGTTACCTTGAGCAAGGAGCACTGTACTGGTGAACAGTGGCTTGGAAGGGACATGAACCTAGAAACTCCCCAAAAGACTGTTTAAGCTGAGTGGTGGCAGCTACCAGATGAGTGAGAAAACTGTTATTCATGATAGAGGTGGAATCTGAGAAAGACCAGTCTCTCACAGGTATTAAGAACAGAGAAGCGGGGCACCACACTGGAAACCAGGTCTTAAAGAAAACTGAGATTGAAAGGGACATTGGTATAAATGTAGTCAAGAGTTTAAAAATGACGGAACAGTGCAATCAGATAATCAAAAAATGCAATGGAATGATAGAGTGCATAAGAAGATATTGTGTTAGTAGAAAGTCCAAAGTACTGCTGCCATTATACAGAGCAGTGGTAGCTAGTCCACACTGTGATTATTGTGCCCAATTTGGTCACTGAACTGTAGGGAAGAAATCAAGAGAATGGAGGGAGTGCAGAAACGGGTTACCAAAATGGTTAGAGGGCTAAGGGATAAGATCTAAGTGGACAGGCTTCTGGAACCTGGCTTCTTCTCATTGGAATCCAGGAGACTAAGGGGGATGAACTGTTTGCGTACAAAGCCATCAAAAACCCTGACCTAATGAGCACCTTACAGTTAAGAACAAGGGAAGGGACCCATAACAGTAGAAGCCATAAATATCAGTTAACAGGAGGTTGGTTTAAAACTAACATCAGAAACAACTTCTTTAGTAAAAGGGTGGCATCATTATCGAATGGGCTACCGTACCAGAGTCAGTAGTCTCTAGCCCCATCGTTGAATACTTTAAGAAAAGGCTAGCCAACTGTTTTAGTAGCAATGGGATCCAAAGCTACAACCACAGATAGTGACAGAAGGGTGTCTCAGCCTGTCTGTATTTCCTGTGTCCCTGTGTCCTAAAATACGTAGGCAAAGTGAGAAATAATTTGGAGCCTCCCACTAAAATTGGTATTTTGATTAAATATTAGTAGTTTATGGACTGTAGAAAAGCAAAATTTTTAGTATGTGTGTAGTTCTTTTCATACACTGTGTCCCAAACTGCGTTACAGTCAGTTTATTTACATGATACCTGAGCTGAAATGTCATATCTCATTGTTAGTGTTTCTACTTAGGACAGCTTGACTGTGCTCAGTACCATCATATTTTAAAGAGCACTTTTTCTGCTCTTTTTGCAGTCACTACCCCCCACCCCCCTGAACCTGGCTGGAAGGACCCTTACCTACCCCCAGTTGCAGTGGTGCCAGCCTCATAATTTATGTATGTCCTGATATTCTAAGAGAAAGGATCATATTTTGGCTCCATGGAGTCAAGCCACCGAGCCCTTCCACTTCCTGATACTGAGAGCCGCCCTTGCACTGCCATGTACATTCTTATGTTCTTATGTAAAGTGAAAGTACAGCAACTGAGGTCAGAGGGGTGGCCCATTGCTGGTAGTACTGGTAATACTGAAGAGCTGGTGGGTTTAGGTCTAGCCTACAGTTTCTGAGGTAGCAGGTGCAGACGTGGGAAGAAAATAAGAGTATACGCATGTGCATAGAGTATAAATTACAGTCAGCTTAAAAAGTAGCCAACACCTTTGGAAAAACTTGGGAAAACATAATATTTAGACACAATTCAACTTGTATTTCATATACATGTATATGTGTGTGTATACATATATATATGTATATATATATATATTACGCATTTCTCCCCCCCCATTACTTATTACTAAAGAAATTTCCACAAAAGCAAGTTTTTATTGTTCAGAGTTTATCTGCCTCTGTAGCTTATTCCCTACTTGAAATTATTATGCTATGTTGTGACATCACAGTCTGTTGCTATGGGAGTAACTGTGATGTTACAAGCAGAGTATTGTGACAGTAGGTTGGGAAGATACAATATGAGCTGATGAACCATCAGGGAACAACTCTCCTGTTTTCATGCATATGACCTCAGTAATAAATAGTGGGGATAAGAAATACAGAGCTAATGAGAATTATGAAATGGCTGGTAGCAAAGCAGCATTCTGATTGGCTGCTACAAGTGTGCTAATATGTCTAACATCATGGGAAAAAGATCAGGCTGTGCTATGCCAGGCGAGCACTGATCTTCCCATTCTTCCAGTGTTCCAAATTAGAATCTTAAAAAAAAATTAAAGCTGCCATCTTATTTTCACTCACTCTCTGCTCACTTGCTCGCATTAACAAATGATCTGCCTGCCCCTCGCTACTTCTCTGCCTTATCTCATCAGCTCCTCGAAATGTTTTTTTTTTTTAGGACAACCAAATGTAGTCTATTCGGTCGGCACTCGACTCGCTCGCTCTCCTTGTCAGTACGTAAAGTACCAAAATTCATTATCTCTCCCCTGCCAGCCACTCGCTCGCATTAACAAATGCTCTGTCTGCCTGGCGATACTTCTCTGCCTTATATCAGCAGCTCCTCGAAATGTTTTTTTTTTTTTTTTAGGACATCCAAATGTAGTCTGTTTAAACAGTGCTGCCCACATTGTCACTTACAGTGCAGTTTTCCACTGAACTTCTACACCCGTTTTCCATGCTCCACTGAAACAGTAACACAGTTTCTTCCCTGGTGCTCCCAAAAGTGGTAGCTCATACAAATAATAAAAAAAGACATTTCTTCTCAGTTATCTCCAAACAGAATTTTCATGCTGTAAACTCCGTTTGGGGGTGGGGGGAGGTACTGTCATGGCAACCAGACCAAATCTACAGAAGCCTTTATAGGACAAAATGCCTTCACTCAAAAAAAAAAAAAAACAACACACACAGGACACTTAGGCGGAGGAACTATTTTACTAAAAACTGACAGAAACATACATGTTTTTTCATACTTAAAATTGGGGATTTTACCTACCAAATGCATTTGCACTACAGATGGCCATTTCATAATTGCAATAAGCCACTCCAGGGTCTGTGTGTTATACACTTTAACACACGGCTAGGAGGCTGGATGCACTCTGCCAGTGGCCTCGTGCCTCACTACGCCTCCTAGCCATGTGTTTAAGTGTGTAACACACACCCTGTTGTGTCTTATTGCTTACATATAAGCTGCTGCGCGTCTAAAAATGATAGTTTCCAAAGTTCTTCTTGAGGCATCGGGAGGCACTTTGAGGTTATCACAAAAGTGTTGTTGTTGTTATTTCTAATTTTGCAAGCTGTGTCTGTCATATTAGCGGAACAGTCCAGTAAATTTACCTTTATTTCACTTGAAAACTGTGTTAGAGTCATACTTCAGAGTTATCCAAGTCTTGCAGTTCGTGTGTCTCCCGTGTCAGTCCAGTACAGTGCCACCTGAACCACACAGACTCCCATAACTGCAGTATCTGGTTGGTAAGTTAGTAGTGCATACCATCCACCTTAACTTTAATTTTTCTCAGATTAATCCTACGTTTACACCCTTTTAGCAAAATTTAGTTGTACTAGTACCATTTAACCCACTGAATTGCTTCCTGGGCTGCTAGCCTAGTGGACTTGATACTATTTGCTGCTGTTAGTACAGTAAATTTCAGAAACACAATGAATGACCTTTCACTATACTTAAAAGGGAATGCCCAGCTTCCCAGAAGAAAAATAGCAGGACCTATTGGCTCCGATTTACAAATTGCCAAAAAAGTGTAATTTTTATATGACTTACTTACTGGGCTTCAGTATTTGTTTTTATCAGGTTGATCCTGGACCCCACCCCCACTATTACTAGGAACTACTTCACCTAAAGTTCCTCGTGGCAAGCCCTCTGATGACGCGCCCGATATGCCTTAATGCATATAGTAACCTTTAACTACTTAATCGATGCACATTTGTGCTTAGAGCACCGGTACTGATCAGTCAGTCAGTACTGGTGCTGTAAGCATGACTATGTGCTGAATAAGTAGTTAAAGGTCACTACATGCATTAAGACTAATATGTTCGCCGGCTTAGCCCATCAGGCGGTCATCGAGGTTTGCCGTGGGGACCCCTGGTTGAGATAGCTCCCAGTAATGGTGGGTGGGTGGGAGATCGCAGGATCAACCAGATGAAAACAAATATTGCTGTCCCGAAGTAATTTAAAAATAGTTTTTTTGCCTGATTTATAAATTGGGTCCTATAGGTCATACTGCTTTTCTTCTGGGAGGCTGGGCATTCCCCTTTCATATTACACTGTAGTGCATTTTTAGGGTGTCACACCAGGGGTTCAGCATCTCCTGCCAACTGTCGTCACATGCAGCTCAGGGACTGCAGCAGAGCACCACTGGGGCAAAGCCTAGAAGTACTATAGTTTGTTCCTCCCGCTTAGCAACAGATGGCTTCTGACTGGGGCCCAGGGGTGGAGGGTGGAGTTTGTAGTCCAGGAAGTGTGCACCTGATGGCATCAGCCGACTCAAGACAGCTTCTGCACAAATTATGTTACAACAGGGAGATTAGTCATTTTCTCTGCAGAGCCCTATTGTCCCTGACACACTCCTGATTCTGCTCAAGGGCCTGTTGGTCAAGAGTCTATTTCCAAGTTAGTACAGTTCCATTAACATAGCATCAATACAATAGTCTCACTCAGATTATTGCATTAGCAGCTGTTGTGGCTATGACCAGAGTTTAAGCTGCAGTGATCAGAATTGCACAAATGACTCCTTCTATTGTTTGCCAGTGCTGTGTAAAGAGGCAGAATCCCATTACATTTTTTTACCTTTTTGGGAGAAGTAAATAAACAATTTGGTGAGTCAGTTAAATTGTAAATGCTCCTGTGTAATGGTAGAATAAGGGATACAGAGTTAAGGTGTAGTAGTGTTTAGAAACATAGACTTTGATGGCTGTTAAGGACCGCTTGGCCCACCTAGTCTGCCCATTTCTCTACCTACTGGATAAGCTGCAGATCCTAGTTAACCAACAGCCTTTTTCTTCCTACCCCCCACAAGAATTGCCTTATGTCTGTCCCATGCATTCTTGAATTCTTCCACAGTTTTAGACCCCACAACCTCCTCAGAAAGGTGGTTCCATGCGTCCACCACCCTCTCTGTGAAAAAATACATCTTACTTCGAGAGGGCTCTTGCAGTAGGTAATTACATATAGGACTGATGCTGGCAGGCGGCAGGACCCTACGGAAAAATTTCTAGCTAGCAGTCCTGGCGAGGGACCGCCCCCACGTCAGGTGACCGGCATGAGGAGACGTCGGTATAAAGGGGCGGTCCCAGACACCCGCCTTCCAGTTCTTTCCCACCGTTAGCTTGTGCAGCACCTCACGGAAAAGTTCATGCTTCGTCAGCCCTACCTGCGTCGTTTTTTTTACCGAAAAATCTTTATTTTTCGACAGCGTCGGTACCAACGTCGGTGTATGTCGTCCCCTACACCCTCCGAGCACAAGAACAAGTGCGATTAAATGCGGCGTAACCACCGCAGCAAGGACGGCCACTCCCTGTGCCTGTTCTGCCTAGGCCCTGATCATTAAGTCGAGAAGTGTCAGCATTGCCTTAGCTTTAACGCGGCCACCCGGAAAAGACGGCAGCAATCCCTGGAGGCCCATATCCTTAAGAAGAAAATGACCTCTATGGAGAAGAAGCTTAAAAAGCTAAGGCAGGCGTCCACTTCTCCCAAAAGCCATAGAAAGAAGAAGGACGAGGAGAGGCACCGGGACAAAGGCTCCTCCACCGAGTCTCCCTCAGGAGTCGCGGGCACACAGGTAACATCCCCTCCGGGGGATCGCTCCTCAATGGCCGCCTCAGAAACCGGCCCGCCCATCTGCTCGCTCAGGCCTTCGCGGGTGCCTCTGGGCAGTTAGGCCTCCGCCCCTGGTTCGGCTGCAGGCTTGCGACCTACCATCGTGGGCGACTCCGGTAAGCCGGGCGTCGGCTCCTCTGACGTCCGCTCGGAGAGGACTGGTAAGATGTCCGACCCTCCGGGGCGACACGCGGCTTCTTCCCCACTGGACCAGGTCGACCCTTCCTCTCGTCCTGTCTCCGGTGATGGCTCTCGTAAGTCAGACATCGGCTCCTCCGGTGCCCGCTGAGAGCTCGCCTCTACGCCTCATGTCGACTCATCCGATGTCTGGCTGGCAAGGGAACCAATGACGGACCCCCTAACGTCCGTCGTTCCCGGTTCACCGCAGCCTTCGCTGCCGTCTGGGGAACCAGAGTCCCCCCATCCTGACCCAGTGACTTTCCCTCTGTCCCCGGGCAAAGCTGGGGACTTTTTGCCTCCGTCAGTCCTTCCTCCATCTGGAGTGACGGACCTGACGTCAGCTTCCCAGATGCCGGCCCCTCCGACGTCGGTACCTCCGATGTCAGGGCCTCCGCCGTCGGCCCTGATGTCGGCCTTACCGACTCATGTAGAGTTCCTGCTCCCATCGGGCCCTCCTTCCGGGCTCTCCGCTGCGGACCCGCCTGTGAGATTCCCAGCTGGGCCGTCTGCCCAGGCAGCCCCCCCCGGCTTCCAGGTACCCACCGTCTTATTCGACACCGGTGTACCCGGGAACGTCATATCCAGCGCCGCGGTACCCGATGCCGGGCTTCCCGATGCCGCAGTACTCGACGTCTCAATTCCTGACGCCGGGTTACCTGCAGCCGGGTTTTGGATATGCCCCATATGGGTATTGCCCAAATTCTTATCCCCTGCCTCCTCCTCCTCCACCGCTCTCGCGGCCGCCGGTGGACCTGCAGGAGACTCTTGCCTCCTAGTGGGCTGAGGCCAAGGCTCAGCTCACCAAAGAGGTCGAGAGCCACCTTCCGGTGACAGTGCCACCCCAGGTTCCTGTATGCCCCAGGCGGCACACTCCCTCACCACCTCCGGACTCCAGGGTTCTTCCGTCCAGATCCAGAGAGGGGCTGGACACGTGTCCCCGGGGACTACCCAAGGGACCCGTTCCTCCCCCGAGTCGGGAAAGGAAGTCTTACTCTTCTTCTTCCTCCTCTACACTCTTGGACTCCTCGGACTCTTCCGACGGCTGCTCCGAGAGAGACCACGAGCCTCGCTCTCCGTCTAAGTCCCGGCCAAGACTCCTCCGAAGTCTCCTCCGGAGGATCCTTCTTTTATGGAGTTGCTTAGAAAAATCCAGGAGGTTCATCAGTGGCACTCTTTGGAACCTGATCCTCAGTGTCTGAAACTCACTGAACATCTGGATCTGCCCTTGACAACTCCTACACTAGTGCCACCCTGGATAGAGCCTCATGCCGACCTTGTTACCACGATATGGAAACAGCCGTCTGCCTTAGCCCCACTTCCTAGGAAGTCGAACAGGCTATATCAGGCTCCAGAGGGTGTTGATTTCCTGGATTCTCACCTTCGTGCCGACTTGGTTGTGATTCGCGCCGCTCACGGCCGGTCGGCGAACCCTAAACATCTTAGCTCATCACCTCCTGATAAGGAATCTCGCCTTCTGGACCAGTATGGGAGAAAGATTTATGCTTCCTCCACACTGGGGTTTAGGGCCCTGAACTACGTTGGCCACATGGGGGACTACCAGAAGGCCATCCTTACTCAGGTGGAAGCCAAGTTGGACTCCTTGCCTGACTCCCAAGTCAAACAGGAGTTGGCTGATCTCGTCCGCTCTGCTCGTTCGGCCAGTCACCACATGCTACGTGTGACATACAACGCAGTGGACACTGCTGGGCGGAGCTCAGCTTTCGCCGTAGGCCTACGGCGTCATGCGTGGCTCCGCGTGTCAGGTCTGGTCCTGGAGGTGCAATCTGCTATCCAGGAAGCACCTTTCTGGGGGTCGGTGCTTTTCGGGGGTGATGTCAAGGACATCATTACTGATTTGCAGGAGAAGGGGACAGCTCTGAAATCAGATGATTCCATGTACCATCCCCATCACGCAGCGCGATCGCACCATGGCGAATTGGCCAAGGCAAAACCCCAGGAAGCGGGCCACAAAGCGTCGGGCCCCAGCGGCTGCTAAGCCCCCACCAAAAAAGCAGCGGGTGCTTCAGCTGTGGCGCTGCCCACACCACCTGACTCCTTTCCTCTCCCACTGCCTCGGACTCCCGGAGGAACTGGTAGGAGGAGTTTCCCTCCACCTTCGGGATGGAGAGGATAACCACAGATTCTTAGGTGCTCAGCTCATAGCAGAAGGACACTCCATAGGTTTCTTCAGAAACTACCCCAGTCACCATCGTATTCAGGAACACCTTCCTTTGGTCCAGGAGGAAATATCGGCTCTTCTGCTGAAACAGCGACAGAGCCCGTCCCCTTCATCTTCAGGGGCGGGTTACTATTACATTTCTTCCTGGTCCCAAAGAAGCGGAGATCTCAGACCGATTTTGAATCTCTGTTCCTGAATCTTTATGTAAGTACAAAAGGTTCAGGATGCTCTCTCTGCAAACCTTCTGCCCCTCTCCGGCGGGTCAATGGCTTTGTGCCCTGGATATGCAGGATGCTTATCTGCACATTCCCATTTGCCCATCTCATCACAAATACCTTCGTTTTGCGTTCCAAGGGGACCACTACCAGTTCAAGGTGCTTCGGTTTGGTCTCTCCTCAGCCCACCGAGTATTTAGCAAATGCCTGGCAGTGGCTGGCGGCCCACCTGCGTACCAAGGGAGTACAGATGTTCCCTTACCTGGACGACTGGCTCCTGGTGGCCTCGTCCAGGGAGGAACTCCTGCGTTTCCTCTCCCTCACCCAGCAGGTTTTTGCCTGCCTGGGTATTACCATCAACCATTCCAAGTCTCATCTGGACCCTTCCCAGAGGCTACAGTTCATCAGGGCTATCCTCGATTCGACCATGGGCAAGGCCTTCCTGCCTCCGGACAGGGCGGCCTCCCTTCAGACCCAGATAAGTCTGTTGTCCAACCTGGGGCGGTCTCGGCGGTGGTCGCCGCCTTCTGCCTCGGGCTCATGGCAGCTGCTGTCCGGCGGTCCCTCGCGCTCGACTCCACATGAGGATCTCTCAGTGGACTCTACGCTCTCAGTGGGATCAACTAGTGGACGACCTAGATCACTCAGTTCTGATCTCATCGCCGATGGTTTGAGAGAACCTGTTTCGGGGGGTTCCTTTCTTTCATCCTCCCTCCTCCCAGATTCTAACTACAGATGCCTGAGGTGACGGTTGGGGAGCCCATCTAGGCCCTCATCAGACCCAGGGCTCCTGGTCCAGGCTAGAACAAGCTCTCCACATCGATGTGCTCGAGCTTCGGGCAGTGTTGTACACTCTCCAAGTCCTTCACCAATACATCCTTCCCGGCCACCTAGCCATCCAGACGGACAACATATGCGTAGTGTGGTACATCAACAAGCAGGGAGGTACTTGGTCCTACCCTCTATGCAGGGAGGCAATGAGGGTTTGGGTTTGGGCAACACAACACGACTTTCACCTCACGGCGATCCACATTCCAGGAGTCAACAACACCCTGGCAGACAGACTGAGTTGCTCTTCTGCTCTGGCTCATGAGTGGGAACTGGATCAAGGGGTCCTAGACAATATCTTTCAACTTTGGGGAACACCACAGGTCGACCTGTTTGCATCCCCGCAAAATGCAAAACTTCCCACCTTCTGCTTGCTCGTTCCAGAGCGAGGCGCTTTCTGGAACAACGCTCTGTCTCTAGACTGGAAGGACAGATTCATCTATGCCTTTCCCCCAATTCCTCTTATCCCACGAGTCTTGCAGAAACTAGCTTCAGAAGGAGCGAGAATGATTCTGATCACTCCTTTCTGGCCCAGGCAAATCTGGTTCTCTCTTCTACAACGATATTCAGAGGATCCTCCTCTTCCTCTTCCTCTATCTCGAGGTTTGTTGACCCAGGATCAGGGGACCCTGGTCCATCCAGGCCTCAAATCCCTTCAACTGCATGCATGGCTCCTGCAGACCTAGCCCAATCCCGTTTTGGTGTGTCTCCCAAAGTGGCAGAGATTTTAGTGGAGGCCAGAAAACCCTCCACCAGATCCACTTGTGCCATGAAGTGGAAAAGATTCACTATTTGGGCCGCCTCCAAGAACGTGGAACCTTTCTCCTGTTCAGCGGGGCTTCTGCTGGAGTCTTTACATCATCTGTTCGACCTGGGTCTCAGCCATTCCTCTTTGAAGGTACACATGGCGGCCATCTCAGCCTATCATGTTCCCTTCGCAGACAAAGCTTTCGCTCAACTGGAGGTCTCTAAGACCTTTCTCAGAGGGGTCCTCCATCTGAGGCCCCCCATCCGTACTCCTGCTCCCCGGGACTTGAATTTTGTTCTCGAGAAACTTACCCTTCCTCCCTTCGAACCTGCAGCTTCTGCAGATTTGAAGTTTCTTTCGTGGAAGACGCTCTTCTTGGTGGCCATTGCTTCGACTCGAAGAATCTCCGGGCCCTGATGTGTAAAATCCCCTACTTGATTTTTCACAAGGAACGAGTTGCTCTTCGCACAAATCCTAAGTTTCTACCTAAAGTAGTAGCAGAGTCTACCTTAAATCAGTCCATAGAGCTACCTGTCTTTTTTATGCAGTACTCTAACCAAGGGGAATATTTACTCCATACTATGAATGTTCACCGGATTCTGAGATGCTACACCAACAGGACGAAGGATTTCAGAAAGACTGATCAGTTGTTCATCTCTTTTGCTCACAAAAGGGAAGGCAATGCAGTTTCCAAGCAATGCCTGACTAAGTGGTTGGCTCATTGCATCACTTTCTGTTATGACAAGTACCACAAGACCCTCCCGGGTCAAGTCAGAAGCCACTTGTTTCAAGAATGTGTCTGCGGCAGACATATGCACTGCCGCCACCTGGACTTCCGTCCATACCTTTACAAAACACTACAGTTTGGATATTGCCTCTCACCGTAGAGCAGGCTTCAGGCTAGCTGTTTTGCAAGGCCTCCTGTCTTGAGGCTTGCTCGGCTAGAGCTACTTCTTGGAGTAGTTTCCTCCTCTCGGTGCCTTTCTTTGTTCCAGACTGCTTGGGATTCAGTCCTATATGTAATTATCTACTGCAAGAGCCCTCTCGAAGTAAGATAGTACAGTTACGTAAGAACTTACCATGATAGTAGATCTTTCGAGAGAGGCTCTTGCAGTAGGTAATACCTTCCCGGCCTCCATCCCCCTAGGCTTTTTCAGCTCCTTTTCCATATAGAGAAATATCTGCTCCTCTCTCGTCCGGCCTCTTTCGGCCTGTGGTGGGAAAGAACTGGAAGGTGGGCGTCTGGGACCGCCCCTTTATACCGACGTCTCTTGATGCCGGTCACCTGACGTGGGGGCGGTCCCTCGACAGGGACTGCTAGCTAGAAATTTTTCCGTGGGGTCCTGCCGCCTGCCGGCATCAGTCCTATATGTAATTACCTACTGCAAGAGCCTCTCTCGAAGATCTACTGTTACGGTAAGTTCTTACGTAACTGTACTTTCCTCACATTGCCCCTGAGCCGTCCCCCCTTTATCTTCAGATTGTGTCCCCTTGTTCTTGCACATCTCTTTTTCTGAAAGATGCTGCCCTCTTGGACTTTGTTAGTTCCACTGAGGTACTTAAAGGTTTCTATCATGTCCCTCTTTTCCTCAAGGGTATACATATTTAGCTCCTTTAGTCTCTCCTCTTAAGGCTTCTCTTGCAGACCCTGCACCATTTTAGTTGCCCTCCTCTGGACTACCTCCATCCTGTCTATGTCCTTGCGGAGATGGGGTCTTCAGAACTGGACGCAGTACTCCATATGGGGTCTCACCAACTGTCTGTACAGAGGGATAACAACTTCCTGTTTTCTGCTGGTGATGCCTCTCCCTGTACATCCCAATATCCCCCCAACCCTCCCTACTGCCTTCTCACATTGCTTGCCAACCTTAAGGTCATCAGATATGATTACCCCCAGGTCCCTTTCCATTTCTGTTGTTGTTACTACCCCCCCCCATTGTGTACTCTTCCCCTGAATTTTTGTTTCCCATGTGCATTATGTTGCACTTCTTTGCACTGAATCCAAGCTGCCATACTTCTGATCATTCCTCCAACCTTGCCAAGTCCCTTCTCATGCTTTCCATACCTCTTTGTGTATCAACCCTGTTGAAGATCTTTGTGTCATCTGCAAAGAGGCATACTTTTCCTTCCAGTCCCACTGCATTGTCACTTATAAAGACATTAAAAAGGACTGGACCCAGTACTGAACCCTGCGGTACCCCACTAGTAACCCCCCTTTCTTCAGAGTGGACCCCGTTTACTATTACCTTTTGTGTCCTGTTGTCCAGGCAATGTTTTACGCAGGCTACCACCCAGGGACCCACTCCCAGGCTGGCTAATTTGTTTATTAATCTTTTGTGAGGGACTGTGTCAAATGCCTTGCTAAAGTCTAGGTAGACCATGTCCACAGCCCCTCCCTAGTCTACTACTTTGGTCACCCAGTCAAATAAATCGATTAGATTCGTCTGACATGACCTTCCCGCTATGAACCCATGCTGCTTTGGGTCCTGTGCCCCACTGGCCTCTAGGTTCTCAACAATTCTTTCCTTCAGAAGTAATTCCTTCATTTTCCCTACCACGGAGGTCAAACTGACAGGTCTGTAGTTTCCTGCCTCCGTCTTGTTTCCACTTTTGTGAAAGGGAATTACATCCACCCTCCTCCAGTCATCAGGTACCACACCATCCTCCCATGATTTGTTAAAAAGGGTAGTCAGTGGTGTCACTAGTTCTCCCCTTAATTATTTTAGAATTCTGGGGTGAATCCCATCACACCCCATTGCTTTGTCCACCTTCAGTTTTAGGAGTTCGTTCAGAACCCTTTCTTCTGTGAAAGGACTGGGTTTGACCTCCCCTATCCAGAGTGCTTCTGTTAATTGGATAAGGTACCTCCCCCTCCTCCTCTTTTGTGAATACTGAGCAGAAGTATTCATTCAGTATCTCTGCTTTTTCACTGTCCCTCTCTGCCCACCTACGGTCCATTCTATTCAGCCTCACTATCCCTCTCTTTGTCTTTCTACACTCCCTAATGTACCTATAAAAGGTTTTATCCTCCCTTCTTAACCGAGTTGGCTATCTTTTCCTTAGTTTGGGCCTTTGCTATTCTGACTTCCTTTCCTGCTTCCTTCTGCCTTAACTGACACAGTTCTCTGTCCTGCTCCTTCTGTGTTTCCTTATACTTCCTGAATGCTATCTTTTTCTCCATAACCTTCCCCGCCACCTCTTTTGAGAACCATAGTGGCTTTTTTTTTTTGTTTTGATTTATTTGCTTCACACAAAGGCTTGTTGCCTCTGTGATGGCAGTTTTGATATTTCCCCATTGTTGCTCCACCCCTCCTTCTTGCTTGTTTGCTAGTGCTTTTCTAAGGCACTCTCCCATTTTGCCAAAGTCAGCCCTCCTGAAGTCCAGTACCCTCACTTTTGAATGGCTTGACTCTGCAGATGAGTTTATCATGAACCACACAGTTTGGTGGTCACTTGTTCCCAGATGGCTACCCACTTCTAGATCTGAGATCCTCTCACTGTCCCCATTTGAGAGTACGAGGTCTAAGATTGCTTCTTCCCGAGTGGGTTTAACACTAGCGGTCTGAGGCATGCCCCCTGTAGGGCATCAGGAATGGCCCTGCTCTTTTTTTTTTAATTTCATTTTTATTAAGCTTTCTTTTATGTATGCTGAATACATACAGTATTAGATTTCGTATATTGACAAACAGCATCATATTAGCACCCGGATTTTACAATCTAATACATTCGTTACCACATTTGGGGGATATCCGTATGTATATTTAAACTTTTACAATGTACTTCGGATATGCTCACCAAGCCATGACACGTGGAATAACACTACAGTTATAGTTTCCAAAAGAAGCTTAACATGACATTATTTAAGTCATTACATCCACTTCCACAGTCTCATATTAAGGAGTACTTGTTTTGCCATCACTCCCCTTCAGAATCCCTCACACCTTAAGCCCATCACATATCTGATTATACCCAACAGATTTACACAATAAATTGTACGCCATTGGATGTACAGCTCGAGGCTGTTCCCCCATTTAGAATAATCCCCATAATCAAAACGCCATTTTGGCGAATCAGTTTGGCTATCAGAGGACTCTTAACTGCCGTAACATTCCTGTCCCCCCGGGGTTACTAACTAGCCAACATGTAAATGTCCAGCTTATAAGCTGTAGGTTTATTAACTAGGAGCAGTCTCTACTATAATTTCTGGGCTAGGAGTTTCAGTTAGCAGCCACGATTGCAGGGGACATGTTTAAAAATGTGTCACTTTATTTTCAAAGTCTGATTCTGAGTCAAACCTTCCTGGGATCTGGAGCTGCCTCACGAAATTCAGTAGCAATTTTCTCTACTTTTTCTTTGCCTCCTTAGGATCCGTAAACTGGAGCGATTTCCGCCATAAGTAATCCAGATCTTGCCGGTGCTAGAAGCGAGTGAGCAACTCCCAGGGCCCTCAGTTGTTGCCTTAGGGGGTCAAATAGCTTCCTTCGATTTCTTGTAGCGAAGGACCAGTCGGGAAACAGACGAATGTCAGAACCCTCGCATTGAAGTGGGTGATTTAACTTGGCCCAATTCAGCAGCCGATCTCTTACTTCCACTCCCGATGTCACAATCAGAATAGTGCGGGGTCCCTGATTCAGTTGGCGAATTCGGAAATTCACTCAGTAGGCTTTCTTTATATTATTAAAATCCGCTTCTACTTCTTCAGGCAGTACCTCTGTAAGCCAATGTCTCAAGAAGGTTAACAAGTTATGACCTTCTATACCTTCAGGCAGGCCAACCAAGCGAATGTTCACAGCCCTGGCCGAGTTCTCTAGGGTTTCCAAGCGACTCCGAAGGTGGGAGTTTTCCGTCACCAGTTGGGCCACCGTTGCTTGAGATCTCATAGAACGATCGTCCGCTTCCTTGGCAGTGGTTACAGCCAACTCAATTTTGGCATCTTGCGTCCCAGGCGATCAAGCATGTTCTCCACCTTCTTATCAAGGGTCTCCGACTGCTTTTAAGACTCTTTCCCAGGCAAGGAGTTCGTAGTTGGGTCGGCCTGGTTCGAGGCCAGTTGCTGCGTAGTTGACTGATTAGTCGATGCCCTTTAGAACTTTGTCCTCCGTAGCTCCTTTGGGCGTCCCATTGTCGGGTTTAGTATCGATCTGTTGTACAGACTTTGCTGTGTACAAATCCGTGGTCAAAGCAGACTTATAATTTCAAATTTTTGCGTTAGTTGGGGAAAAGCTGAGGTTTTTGCTGGAGCTGATGCAAAACGCAGCCTGTCTGAAGCTTGGCTCTCTAGCGGCCCCCAGCCCTGCTCTTTGTTGTGGCTGCAGCAAAGGTGCTCCAGTTAACATCTGGCATATTCAGATGTGATATTCAGTTTACCTGTAGTTCAGTGATTTATATCCTTTTCATCATAGTTAAAAAGTAAACTGAAATGTAAACAAAAGCTCCGAAGAGCCCTGCAACTGAGCCGCTATTTGACTCAAAAAATGGTGCCGACGTGCTACATCTTGACATCATTGTAGCAAGTCTGCTCCGCTTCTTACATTGAAAGCTATGGGCATGGTTAGGGGTATATGTAAATATCAGCATTTGTATCGATACTTAGCTTGTGCATCACACTTAGATACACAAGCTAAGTATCGATACCAATGCTGATATTTACATATACCCCAATATTCACCATTTTAAACTTATGCTCATAGCTTCAAATGCAAGAAACGGAGTGAACTTGCTACAATTATGTCATCACGTAGCACGTCTGCATCATTTTGTGAGCCAAACGGAGGCTTGGCTACGGGGCTCTTCAGAACTTTTGTTTACATTTGGGCTTACTTTTTCACTATGACGAAAAGGATACAAATCACTGAACTACAGGTAAGCACTACTATGACTTAACTCTGCATCCCTTATTCTACCATTACACAGAAGCATTTGCAGTTTAATTGACCATCCAAATTGCTTTTTACTTGTACTTTAAATGCCGTGTAGTTGTATGTGACAAAATGTAACTCTGGCATTCTATAAATAACGTATTAATTATACTTTCTTATCAATGGAACCTAACTAGTGTGCCTATGTAGCCAGTTCTACATATGTAAATAATTTATTTATGTTACATTTGCTGCCGCTGCTGTTCTAAATGCTGCCCTAGGACCCTCTTGAAAACTAGGCAGTGCACCTAAATGAGGCTCTCCTGGTGCTGAAAAGTACAAGTAATTAAAATAACTATATTTTGAGTGCGTCATTCCCCTTTTATTGCAGCCCAGCATGTAATTTACTTGATCTACAGGGCAGTGTGGGTTACTACAGAGTTGTTGGCCTCAGCTGTGATTGTATGTTGGACCTTAAGGCAGCAAGACGTTTTAATCTTTTGTTCATACAGAGGATAGAGGTGAATAAGAAAAGCTTTGCTTCCTTTTAAACAAGTGCCTCTGTCATCCAGATCCCGCTGCAGAGCTTCTGTCCTCCTTTAATCGTACTGACAGTACTGGTTGCCTTTGGCACTGGAGCAAGCTGCAGTAGAGAGACAAAAGGTACTACGAAGCTGAACACAGAAGCTGCCATGCCCTGGAACTTTCCAGCAATAAAGTACAACAGCTGAGCTTCGTCAGGTTGTGGAAGGACTCAACATTACTCTTGTCTGGAGTCTTTCACAACCCTCTGTGGCCACTTAAATACTCAAAAACTGGTTTCACTGTTTGAAATCTTCCCCTCCTTTCTGCCATTGGGAGGGTGTAAAGGCCACTCAATAGGTTCAGCAGATACTGAGAGCAGTGTGCAGCAACATTTAACAATTGTTTTGGAACTAGACATTCCAAAGAATGATACAGTGTCCCATCTGCAGTATGTGCTGAGGCCAAAATAAAGATTTGTTTGCCAGGATCCAAATGTAGACCCTTAGGCACTGATGGTTTCTAACCACCAGGGTGTATTCAGGCCATCTCAGGGACTGAAAAGGGAAATTCTAATGGGGGTGCAAAGACGTTTTCCCTGATATGCAGAAGGTTGCTTTTCAAAATGTAGTTTATTCAGAACGCTTTAATCAGACATGCAATATCACTCTGTGTTTCAACTATAAATTCAGGCTTCTTCAGGAGATTGCCTTGACATGCTAGAACGTGCATAATGAATAAACTGCATACTCCAAAACTGTTCATGTAAATTTACACGGATTGTTTTCTGTAACCAGGGACTGATCAAACTAGTGGGGTTCTTCCCTAATATACAGGCATCCTAGACACTATATTGCTACAATAAGCTCCTCTACTTCTTCAAAGGAGAAAACAATACATTAGTAGACATGCTTAAGAGCCAGTTTCATCCTGATTTCACTGCCTGCAGTTCTGAAGCTTCAGAGTAGGCATGTCTGAAAAGGTGAGGCCAGAACATTAGCTGTTGTTGAGATTCTTTAATGAGAATATTTCAGTGTTAGGGAAACTTAGTCTTTCTTCAGGGGGGCTCTTGCAGCAGGCAACACTGGTGTAGGACTAAACCGGCACATGCTAGGACAACACAGAAAACTTCTAGATAGCAGTCTACAGCGGGGGACCACCCCCGACATCGGCACATTGATGTCTGTCCTATAGTATAAAAGAGGTGATCCCCCAGACCAACCTCAGTTCTTTTCCTGCCATCGACCTGCGCATGTCGGACCTCCACGGATGCCTGCTTCAGTCGACCACCATTTTACTTGTGCTTTTACCCGCAATTTCTTAATTTCTTCATTCAGAAACATCATTTTTTTCCGGTGTTATTCTGATTTTGTTTGTCTTCTTCTCTAGCTTTGTCTTCAGACCAGCCTACGAAGTGTGCTTGCGGCAAGCAGCTCCATCCAAGGATGGCCACTCTTCTTGCCTGCTCTGCTTAGGCCCCGAACCTGACACCGAGGCCTGCCAGCACTGCCCAGACTTCAACCAGGCCACACAGAGAGGCTGTTTGAAGACCTTCCAAAGCTTTCCTGCAGCAGCAGAAGTTGGCTGTGATGGGGAAGGAGCTTCAGGGCAAAAATTCCTCCTCTTCCCTGGCCTCCAGGGTGTTGAATTCTTCACCTGCCCAGAAGGAGAAGAAGTCTAGCGGGAAGCATAAACACAAGCACAGGGACCAGCCCTGGTCAGCTTTGCACTCTTGGTATCCGGAGGTCAGTCCATCCTCCTTCAGCAGCCCTTATCCCTTCAGGGCTGCCAGTTTCTCATCTGCTTGCCCTCATCTCTATCTCGAGCAGCAGTGGTTCCTCAGCACATTGGACTTCATCCCCTGCCTCCCAGCCCCTGATGCTGAGGCCTTACTCCCTGCGGGTCCTCAGCCATGTGGTTCAACTGGAGTTTCCTCTTCGGGAGGCAGGTCCTTGCCTGTTGCTGCCCCGGTCCTGGCGTTGTTGATGCTGGTCCCCGACTCCTGGACCGGTGCCTCCAAGCAACGCCATAGCAAGCCCTCACCTCCTGGTCCACACAGGCGATGCCTCTGCCTTTGTTGACAGCAAACTCCCCTTCACAGATGTCTGCATCTCTTTGGGGCTTGTGGGGGATGTTTTGCCAGACTGGGGTCAGCCTTCGCCTGTCTGGTAGACGCCTGCTCTGCTGGCGTCTACCCTGACGATGCCTCAGCCAATGCTGGCTGGCCCTTCGGGCAATCCCCAGTCGATGTCTGAGGGACAGGCACCTGGCTTTCTGATGCCTCAGGGGCTGATGCCTGGCTACCTGGCACCTCAAGGACCGCCACTGGGGTACCCGACGCCAGCTTACCCAACACCAAGATATCCAATGCCACCTCCCCAGTACCCTTACCCACGATATAATCCTCTTCCTCTGATGGATTATAATGCTCTTTTTTTCTGCCTGGTGGGCCTTTGTGAAGGATAAGGTACCCCCAGGAGGTCTGCCTCCCTATCCACCTTCTCGGAACCCTCCTCCTCCTCCCCGAGATGACCGTACAGGCCCTAGCCATTGTCTATCTCCAGGACCCTCTCCAGGTTGTACGGACCGTCGTAAGGGGGTTTGTCACCCTCTGACATCTGTCCCTGAGAGTGACCCATCTGGTAGGGTTTCCTCTTCTTTCTCCTTGGAAGGCTCAGAGGATTCCATGGGCCCCTCTGATGATACTGAACCTCCCAAGGAGACTCCTAGGTCTCCCCCTGATGATTCTACCTTTCTGGACATCATGAGGCACATACAATCCCTGATGGGGTGGGAAACGGAGGAGCCAGACCCCAGACACCACCGTCTGGTGATCTACATCCTCAAAAAGGAGGCTGTCTCTCTGGTAGTGCCACCCCACATTGATTCATACGAGGACATCACTAAGGCCACCTGGAACTGTCCTCTTTCCACTCCGGCCCTAGCCAAAAAGGCTGACTACTTGTATCATGCGGCAGTCAGCAAGCCCTATCTGGGAGAACAGTCAGAGGCAGACTCGGTGTCATGAATACGGCCCATGACTGCATCAAGAAACCCAGGCACCTCAGTACCCACCCCCTGACAAGGAATCTTGCCAGATCAATCAGTTTGGCAATCGCGTCTATGCTTCTGCCACTCTGGTCATCCGGACCCAGAATTACCTGGCCTACTTTATATAGTCCAGTGTCAAAATTCTTTATGAGACAAAGCCTTGGAACTGGTGCAGGTTCTTCCTGAGGACCCTGCAAAGGCCCAGCTGGTCCAGCTTCTTTAGTCGGGCTCAGACCTGGGCAACCATATACTAAAGGCTACTTAAGACACCGTTGATGCAGCTGGGCAAGTAGCAGCAGCAGGAGTCTGCATCCGCCATTACTCCTGGCTCAGGGTGTTAGGATTCGCTCCAGATGTGCAGCTGAAAATCCTGGACACCCCTTTTCCGGGTTCTGTCCACTGTGGAGGTAATGCCCAAGACATCACTTCCCACTTCAAGGAGTTGGGTAAGGCGTTGAGATTGGTCCACTCCATGTACCTTTCTCAGCCCAGGTCCACCCAATGCTAGCCCTTTTGCCGGCTCCCTAGACAGCAGTTCAAGAGACAGCAGCTAAAGGGTGCCTTCAAGCACAAGACTTCTACTCAGCTAGCTGGAGATTCCGCCCCTAGGGCCCCCCAGAGTGTCCTCAGCCACTCTGCCCACCCTCGATTCCACAGCATGACTCCTTGCCCCCCCCCCCAGCAGAGGCCTTGGGGGAGTGGTGGGGGGGGTCACTTTTCCCTGTACATAGATGGGTGGCACACTGTGACTTCAGACCAATAGGTACTTCAGATCATAGAAAGGGGGCACACACTCCAGTTTTTGGGTGGTCCCGCCAGGCAGCCCTTCCTTGCACTCCCATTACCTGAGCCCCACATTGCCCTCATCAAGGAGCAGATTCAGGTGCTAATGCACAAAAAGGCCATAGAGCTCATCCTCCAGGCCCAAAGAGGGAAGGAGTTCTATTCTCACTTCTTTCTTTTTTTTGTTATTTTATGTTTATTCTTTTCTCAGAGACAAACATACAATCATTATACCTTCTTTCAACATTACATACGTTAGTTAGAATGAGGGCGTCACTCCTCATAATACTCTCTTCTCAACTGTTAAAAGAAATTAAGATACATCTTTGGAGAGTACCACCATTATAATAAAAACACAGTGTTTGTAATACTATATCTGTATAGAGTGCATGAGCTGCATGGTATATATTATCTTATAGTCTACAGTGTTGATTGTCCAGTTTCCTTCCCTAATATTAGGGACAAAAAAGCCATGCTTAGCCACAGTAAGTACACTGAATAGTGTAGTAACAGGAAAAAGAACTTATCAGGCTCTGTACCCTACTATATACTCCCGAATAAGGCAGCACTACTGTTATGTCTAAATTATTAAAGGCACTGAAACATTGGTAGGTAAACATGTATAGGCAGTCCAATGAGAACTTATTATTAACATATATACTCCTAATACAACAAAACGAACAGAGACATAGTTCAGGGGTAAATAAATCAAAAATTAAGGCCCTCTAAAACCCCCAGCCATTTTATTATATAACCCATCTAAGATAGAAGTAAAAATTATATGTAGTGTATTTAATGGGTGGGAGAAGGCATCGCTCTTAAATTTACAATCACCCTCCATGTCCCTTTACCAGTGCAGACTAAGTGTCCTCATAAGAAAATTGGGGTCTTTCAGGTAGCTTCCTCATCTGATGACGGGTCGTCCTCTTCGTTGTCTATCCCTCGAGTCGGAACATTCTGTTGGGCCCATTTCCGAGCCTCCTTTGGGTCCGAAAAGAGAAACACTTTGTTCGATGAACAATCCTTAAACGAGCTGGAAAAATCAGTCCATGAGGTATTCCTGCCTCACGTAGGAGAGCCCTCACTCCATTGAATCTTTTTCTCCTTTGTCTTGTGGTGTAGGAGAGGTCGAGAAACAACTTTATTTGTTGGCCATCGTGGAGCAGAGTTTTCTTCCTTCTTGTCAGCGCAAGGAGATAGTCCCTCGATCCCACTCCATCCAACACCATCACTACAGTGTGTGGGGCTTCTGGGTTATCTTGTCGGACCCGAAAAGCAACCCGATTTGCCTTTTGAATATTTTGAACTGCCTGGGTCGCTTCTTCCCCCAGTTGACTCACAATCCATTCCTGCAGGAATAAAATCAGGTGATCCCCCTCACAGCCTTCGACAAGTCCCAGGATCCGTATATTGTTAGCCCTTGCCTGGTTCTCTAACATTTCTAGCTGCGATCTAAGGTGCGTGTTTTCCTTTATCACTGAGGCCACAGCCCTCATAGCTGAATTGGCAGTTTTAGTGGCTGCCGACGATGCCAAAGTGACTGTCTCTAGCACGGACTTGACTGCGGTCACACGAGTAGTGAGGGAATCAAATTTTGTAGATAGACTTGCCACTGATGCGATGAGTTGATTTAGTTTATTCCCCAGAGTCTGCAACGTCTCCTCTCCTGTTCCTTCTCCATAGTCGGGTTCTCGGCCTGGTGTCACCCTCGTGGTGGAAGTTCCCGGGGCTGTCCTGTTTCTAGCTCCGTCACCCTGATGTTTATCTTTATGAGGATTACCCATATCTTGCAGCAGTATCTCAGTTTCAAAACTAGTGCACTTTTTTCGTGCTAGCCTAAGTATATCTGGTAAGAAATATGAAATTTTTATCCGGTGTTAGCAGAGGCTGAAAGTTCAGCAGCCATATTGCTCGGGCTCCACAGCGCCCCCCCCCCCTTCTTTCTAGTTCCCCTACAAGATGGGGGACTCAAGATCGATTCTGGATCTTAGCCACCTGAACCTTTACATAGAATACAAGTGTTTCAGAATGGTAACCCTCCAAGGGTTATTACCCCTCCTTCACCAGCGGAACTGGCTCTGTTCATTGGACATGTAGGATGTCTATCTCCATATCTTTTTCCTGTCCCGCTGATGGTTCCTCCACTTTTGTTTTCAGGGGGATCATTTTCAGTTTGGGGCCCTCCCCACTGGCCTTTCTTTCGCTCCCTGAGTCTTTACCAAGTGCCTAGCAGTGGTGGCTGCGGCTCTTAAGAGACTAGGTGTAACCCCCTTGTTACCCTGGGTTACTAGAATCCCAGTAAGACCTAGTGGTAGGCAGGGAAGGCAGCTTGTGAAACTCCAGTTAAATGGATTTCACACTGTCTCACTCTGTTCTCAGTCTCAACAGAGACTGAGGGATGACATCACCATAGAACTATCGCAGCTGCTTGAGCCACAATGGAATCTGCAGCAGGGAGTTGGAATAGAATGTTGGGAGGTTTGAACAGTAGTCTGCAGGTCAGTTGGAGTTTGGAGCTTGCTGTGAGAGCAGCACAGCAGCTCTATGTTAGGCTCTTGGAACCTCAGCCCTGACATAGGACTACATTCAGGGAAAAGGTGTGTGTTTCCACCTTAAGAGAGACACAGAAGCAGTTTGTAAGTGGTGGAGACCGCTGATTCGGGTCTCAGTGCCCCCTCCCTTCGGGGATGGGGGCAGGAAAGGGTTTCCTGTATATTCCAGGGGCAACCCTCTGGTTTTTCTTCTAGTGGAGAAGCTGCCTTATTTGTTCGAGTTTTTGGGAAACAAGAAGATTTTGTGAATCGCCTGTGGGGCACCTGCAACCGGAGGGTGAGTTTCTGCTCTTTCTAAAGGGCCTATGTTTTTCACCCTGGGACTTGTGTGAGAGTGGGGATTGGACTACTGAAATAGTGGGAGGCCTAGAGTAATAGGCTTAGCCAAAAGTAAAAGTATGTTCAAGTCCAGCACTTAGTGGAAGTCAAGACATGTAGAGGAGATGTGACATACGTCTACCCAGTAATCTACATTGCCAAGCTTTCAGAAAAGAGTTGTTTAGTATCCAGAGAAATGGCCGGGTATGCATTGTGGGAGCTGGAGGTGGGAGACCCCCCATCTTTAGTGACCAGGTCCACCTCTACGGATTTGCTCTGTGGATTTCTACTTTGCCTCATGCACTTGGCCAGTGATGAGGAAGTACCCAGGATGGGATTGGAAGAAAATTCCTCTAGGAGTCGAAGGCTCTAAGGTGGTTTGGGGAGCCACAACAGGATAATTGGTTCATTTCCCAAAATAGACCGCAGATCAAGTGGCCGGCGGGGGAGCCGGGCCAGTGGGGAAAACCCAAGTAGTGTACAAGTCGGGCTGTGTACCTAAAGCTGCGTGCAAGTCCGGGCTGTGTGCCTGGTGGGTTCAGAGCCTGAGGGCTGGAAATAGTGAAGACGTGTTCTGCTGTTGTCTCTAATCTGCATTACCAGGAATGTAGCCCCGTGGGAGTCCATCTATGCTTTGTTTGTTCAGCTTGGATGTGAATAAAAGCCACACTGTAGAATCCCATTCCAGGTTCTGGATGTTACAGTTATTGCTTCCTGTGTTCAGATTTATTTGGGTGCCCCTGTGCAGAGTAGCCAAACCTAGGCCCCCTGTGCCGAGTAACCTCATCCTCCCCGAACCCAGTCCCCGCCAGGTACTGCTGCCAGCTTCAACAGCATGCCACCTGTCGTTTTTGCTAAAAGGCAGGGGTCCGGGGGTTACACTAGGGTTTTATGTCTTCCCCTGTTTGGATGACTGGCTGTTGATGGCCCCCTTCAAAGCTCAGTTAATTCTGACCCTGGAATCCCCCTTTTGTTTATTCCAGCTCCTGGGAATTACTCTCAACCATCCTAAGTCTTGTCTTTGGCCGAGCCATCGCCTTGAGTACATAGGAGCAGGGCAGAGCCTTCCTGCCATAAGACAGGGGGGGGAATGTCTGATAGTGCAGGCCCGGTTGATATCTTTCTCCCGTCAGGTCCCAGACAGATCCTTTCTCCATCTACTAGGGCACATAGCAGTGGCTGTAGCCAGCGTTCCCCTTGCCCACCTGCACATGACAGTGCCTCAATGGACTAACTGGGTCCAATGGGACCAGTGCATCTATAGCCTAGATTAGCTGGTTCCAGTCTCCAACCCGGTGAGGCAGAAGACCCTGGAATGGTAGCAGAACCCCTCTAATCTCCTCAAAGGGGTTCTCTTCCTGGCAGAATCCCCACAGCAAATTCTTATGACAGACACCTCAGGTCTGGCGTGCCCATTTGGCCAACTGGCAGACTCCGGGGGTTTGGTCAGAGAAGCGAACATCATCTCCACATCAGTGTTCTTGAGATGTGGTCAGTCCTCTACACTATGCAGGCGTTCCTGACCCATCTTCTTCCAGGCCCACTCCCGGTACAGGCAGACAACATGTCTGTGATCTACTACCTCAACAAGCAGGGGGGACTCACTTCTACCCCCTTTGCAGAGAGGCCACGAGTGTCTGGTACTGGGCCATAGGGCACAACCTGGAACTAGCTGCCGTACACGTTCCATGCATCCAAAACATCCTGGGCGACAGTTTAAGCAGGTCCAGATTGAAGGTCCATGAGTGGGAGCTTCTGTCCTCTGTGGTTGAAGACCTCTTCGGCAGGTGGAGTCATCCAGAGCTGGACCTTTTTGCATCCCCACTCAACACAGAACTTCCCAATTTCTGCTTGCTCGATGCAGGGCCTGGTGTTTTCTGGCATGATGTGTTGTCCCTCTCTTGGACAGGGAGGTTTCTGTATACCTTCCCTCCTTTTCCACTTCTGTAGAAGATTCTTCTCAAACTATGGTTGGGGGGGGGCGGAGATGATCCTCTGGCTCCCCACTGGCCGCATCAGATATGGTTTCCACTACTGCAGCAACTAGCAGTGGAGTCCCCATGCCCCTTTGCTCCGACTTGCTCTCCCAGGAGCAGGGCACTGGTACATCTGGACCTCAAGTCTCTGCATCTCCATGCGTGGCTCCAGCAGACTTAGCTACTGCCCACTTTGGAGTTTCTTCCTGGGTGGCAGATATCTTAGTGGTTGCTAGGAAACCTTCCACGGGGGTCACTTACACCATGAAATGGAAGCGCTTGTCTATTTGGGCCACCACTCGGAACTTGGATCTATTCATTTGTGCGGTAAATCTCATCCTGGAGTACCTCCTGTCACTCTCTGACTCAGGCCTGGGGTACTCCTCACTTAAGGGGCACCTTTCCGCCATCTCTGCCTATCATGCACCTGTTGAGGGCAAAGCTATTGCCCAACTGGATCTTTCCTGCACTTTCTTGCGGAGTATGTGCACTTGAACCCTCCCATTAGAGATCCTGCTCCATCATGGGATCTTCTGTTTATGTTGGAAAAGCTTACTTTGCCTCCCTTTGAGCCAACCACAAGCTATGAGCTACACTTCCTGTCATGGAAAGTGTTGTTTTTGGTTGCTGTTACTTCCGCACGGAGGATTTCCGAGCTTCAGGCTCTGATGTGTAAAGAGCCTTATTTGGTTTTTCACAAAGACAAGGTGTCTTTGCGTACTGATCCTAAGGTTTTGACTAAGGTGGTGTCTGAGTTTATGCTGAATCAATCCATCCACCTGCCTGTTTATTATCCCGAGTACTGTAGTCGGGGGGGGGGGGTCTTACTTCATACTCTGGATTTTCCTTTGGTGCTCCATTACTATTTGGATCACACCCGCCCTATCCATAAAATTGATCTGTTGTTTGTTTCATTTGCCCCCAGGAGAGCAGGGGCTCCTGTTTTCAAACAGTATTTGTCTAAGTGGTTAGCTAATTGTATTGTGTACTGCTACCACAAGTATTACAGGCCTTTGCCGGCACCAGTCTAAGGCCACTCTACCAGAGGTATGGCTGCTTCAGTTGCCTTTTTCAGAAATGTGTTCGCTGCCGCCACTTGGAGTTCTGTCCATACCTTTATCAGGCATTGCATTTTGGACATTGCCTCTAGGCTTAGAGCCGACTTCGGATTTGCAGTCCTTCAGGGCCATCTTTCATAAATGTTCTCTGCCTGTTTTCTTCCTCCTCCCTGCTGACCGGGTCAGTTCTGTTGTTGCTTGGGACTCAGTCCTACCAGTGTTGTCTACTGCAAGAGCCCCCTCAAAAAAGATAGTACAGTTACGCAGGAACTTACTGCAACAGTAGATCTTTGAGTGGAGCTCTTGCAGCAGGCACTGCTTTCCCTCTGTCCTACCCCCTGATTGCTGTTTCTCCTTCTCAGCTACTTTGCTTTCCTCAGTTCTTAGGAACTGCCTTGGTTCTCCTTTTTCTGGCCATGCTGGAGTCTCTGATGGGAGAACTGAGTTTTTTTCAGGGGGACCACACCTTTATACTATAGGACAGATGGGGGTGGTCCCCCACTGTAGACTGCTAGCTAGAAGTTTTCCGTGTGGTCCTAGTGCCTGGTGGCTTAGTCCTACTGGTGTTGTCTGCTGCAAGAGCTCCTCTCGAAGATCTACTGTTATGGCAAGTTCTTGCGTAACTGTACTTTCCTCCTACACTACAGTATTTGTATTCAAAAGGAGTTTTAATCAATTTAAAACACCTCTTTCTGTGGACACTTTAAAACCTGAGAAGAGCTGTCAATCTGCTCAGTGTCCTGGCACAGATCACTACTTTGCTCCTCTCCAGGGGTTATTTAGCATTGCTACTGACCTGAGCGTGAGCACTTGGTTTGGAAGGAGCGCACCAGAGATTGTGTCTGCCTAGGGTTCTTGTACCCTGGAGGTCCAAGCATTTGCACAGATATAGCTGCTCAATGCAAGTGATTTATATAAGGATGACCTCCATGCACTGGGACATTTGCCTAATCTGCATATCCAAAAACTAATGCTTCTTTTGAGATTTACAGAAATGACTTGCAAAGCACAACAGAAAGTTTAAATTACTTCCATTTGGAACTGTTATTCATATTGTCTGTATCACTCCACGTTGTCAATGTAGAATTAATACGTATGAGTAATGAACACTCCTACAGGAGTAGTGGTACAGTCAAAAGCTTTCAATCAGCTTTGAACCCTGGGCACACGAGTATTGTGAGATCATCTGCTACTCAGTCTTTGCCGTACCACCTTAAGGGGTAGGCAGCATAGGAAGAGCTTTCTCAAGAAAAGCATCTGTTATACAATTTATTTATTTCTGACAAGGATTGCATAACTGAGAAGCAGGTTGGGGCTACCTGGTGACAGGCAGCACCTTCAAATTTAGAAATTTTGCCTGTTAAGCTGCAGCTTTCAAATTGACTAACCTGGCATATAATTCTCCCTTCATTGCCCTCTGTGCATGAATGGAGGGCCACCTGCCTTTTTTCTCTGCCTAGGATGTGCAGTAGAGGACTCTGATTCACAGTATGGTGTGTGGTGGCGCAGGTCAGTGTTTATCATGGGGGGGACTTAGATAGTCCATTAGATTGGGACACATATTCATTTTCTTTTTTTCTTTTCTTTTCTTTCTCCCAAGTGTGCTGATGACAGACCCCCCCCCCCCCAATCTCCCTTTCTTCAGTTTATCATTTTTAGATAGGAGATTGGGTGACTCTCTTTAAAGGGCACCTAAACTGTCTTTTTACACATTTCATTTGTTTTAAATGACTCCATAGGCTTGTAAAGGAGAGGCTGTTTACATTTGTATTGAAACTGCATTTGTTAAAGTAGGATAAATGCAGTTTCTAAACACTTGAAAATTGTAAACACATCCTCTCCTGATTCAAAATCCTGCTCTAAGAATCCTAAAATGGCTTCCTTGATGATGTCAGTCATGAGAGAGATGCCAGCAGTACAGATGTAGTCTAGCTCTACTAACTGTATTCAAATGTAAATAACTTTAAAATTAAAAATGAAAACATGGTACTGTGAGCATGAAAGTTGTTCAACACAAAAATATCTACAAAGTGAGTGGTGTTTCATTTATGGATGCCTTTTAGTTTTTTTTTTTTTTTTTAAATTAGCAAAAAAAAGCAGCAGCAGATTAAGTTCTCACTTTTTCAACAAACGGATGCAAATTACTTTAAAACCAAAAATGAGAGCATGGTACTGTGAGCACGACATTTGTTCGGCACAAAAATATCTATAAATTTAGTGGTGTTTCATATATCTTTTAGTTTTTTTTTTGTTTTTTTTTTACAATAGCAAAAAAAAAAAAACTCAGAAAATTCCATTTTGTTTAACTTTCTATGTCACCTAAGGGTGGTTTGATTAAATTTGTGGCTCAGCTCACAGTCCAAGACATCACGGTCATGCCCAAGACAGCAGACATAGATGATATGGATGTCTGAATTGACAATCTTATTTCCACAGTAGCAGCGATGGAAGAGAGAAGTGGAAGGATTAACTCTCGATATAAACAAGGTAACGGAATCTCTTATTAAAAATGAGATTCTAAAAACTAAGTAAATAAAAGTTGTAAGTGAAAATGGCACAAAACTGCGTCGGAGCTTCTGCAGAGACCCATACGAACAAAGTCGATGGCGGGAAAGAACTGAGGAGAGAGCGGGGCCATTCACGCCTTTATAGGGTTGGTGATGTTGGCAGATGACATCAGCATGGATGGCCCCAATTGTACTGCTGAAAATCTTTTGTGTGGATCCTGTTTCACTGACGGTGAGGTTCCTATGTTGTGACCTGATGACTCAGATCCCCTCGAAGATCTACTGCTATGGTTAAGTTCTTGTGTAACTTCTTTCTCAGTACTCTTGCTGGTCCACAAGGTAATTCAAAAGACAAGGTGATCAAGAGAATGCTTCCTTCTGATAGCCCCAGAGTAGTCAAGAAGGCCATGGTTCTCAGACCTATTGAATCTAGCCCAGAAGCTTCCAGTTCATCTCCAGCTTAGGGGGGACCTTCTCATTCAAGCTCCCATTCTGCATCCATATCCAGAGGCAGTGCAGTTTGCAGTCTGACTCCTGAGAGGAAGAGACTGTTAAAACAGGTTTCTTCAAGAAAGTGGTAGGTGCCCTAGTGGCCTTAAGGAAGGTTTCTGCAGTGTGTGTTGCGTACCTTCTCCACTTGGGCCAGAGAATGAGGTATCAGGCCATCTAAGGCTACAGTTCCAGATTTTGGAGTTCTTGCAGGCAGGGGTAGACAAGGGTCTAATGTTGAGCACCCTGTAAAGCCAGGTATCTGCCTTTTGGGCTGCGCTGCAAACATCAACGGGCTCATCCTTAACATAGAAACATAGACTTTGATGATGGATAAGGACTGCTTGGGCCACCTAGTCTGCCATTCCCCTACTTACTGGATAAGCTGCAGATTCTAGTTAACCAACAGCCTACTTCCTTGGGAACCAACGTAGCAGTTATCTGTTTCCTCTGGGCAGTCCGAAGAAGCTGACCATCTTTTCAATCCCCGGTGCCACCATGGGACCTGAACCTGGTATTAGATTCTCTGTGCAGGGCATCTTTGAACCTCTTTCATCAGTGTCTCTGAACATCCTGTTCTACAAGGTGTTTCATTATTGCAGTCTGTTCAGCCAGACAGATTGGAGAACATAAAGAGCCTTATCTTATAATGCATAAGGAGAAGGTGGTGTTAGGACAGTTCTCTCTTTTGTGAAGGTTCCTACAGACATCCCTGTTAATCAGGAAGTCTGTCTGCCATCCTTCTGCTCTGCCCCAAGCCAGCAAATATGAAAGAGAATGAATTCCACAAGCTGGAATTGTGCAGCCCAGTTAAGACTTATCTGAAAAGAACTAAAGAGTTTAGAAGATCAGAGAGTTTCTTCTTTTTGGAACGGTAAAGAAAGGTCAGAAGGCTTCTAAGGCCACCTTAGCTAGATGGGTAAGGGCTTGCATCATCAAGGCTGAGAAGACAAAAACTCATGCTCTCATTAAGGCCCATGCTACCGGGACCCTTGCTACATCCTGGGCTGAGAGAGGAGATGCATCTGTGTTGGAGCTGTTCAAGGCGGCAACATGGTCCTCTGTTCACACATTTACTAAGCACTACAGATTGGATGTCAAAAGTTTCACCAGTGTGCCCTTCGGACGCAGAGTTTTGCAGGTGGTTGTTAAAAGATGAATATTATATGTCGTTTGTATGGGTTATACATTTGCCCCACCCCGAGAAGGATGGCTCCTATTGGAGAATATTGTCTGATATATCTAAGACTTTGGATTTCAGCAGAGATGATGTATACAGTATATGATTATAGCTGGTTATCCAGAATTGTCTGCTAACAATGGAAATGTTTATATTGTATTGGATTTGCCAAGATTGCAGGTTAACAGATTGCAATTATTAAGTATTGTTCAGTGCTTCACTGTTACATGTTATGCTACACTTGTTCTTTTCAGTTCTGTTCCACATTATTAATGTTTAAACCTCTTTATGTCGCAAGTGTTAACAGCATGCCAGCACTATCAAAGGATCTGTGTGCTGACATTTAAGAAGAATTTGTCAGTGAGAGACCTTCAGCCTGATCTCCACAGTGGGATATATCATCCATTAATCCTTTTACACTGTCATGAATTATTTACATGTCAAATTTATTTGGTATTAGACTACAGGAGAGTTCAGTGACCTTGGTGACATGGAGATTATTGGTTATGTAGACATATATATAGTTGTACTGCGTGGACAAAGGTGACTGACTAGCTGATGATCTCACAATTCTCATGTGCCCAGGGTTCTATGCTGATTGACGGCTCTGGACTTTACCATTACCACAGTAGGGGTGTTCATCCCCATTGACAAAAGTTGAAGCTAACAAAATAAAATTACAGTAATTTCTCCTATTTGAAGCAGAAGGTTCATTTCTGTTACCCTTTTGTATCTGCTGTCCATCTGTTCTGATTCTAGAACTCTGAGCTGAGTGGCAGTGTTTGAGAAGAGCTCCCAAAGCTGAGTGCTTTTTACTATATTTTTCAGTTTAAAAATTGTTTTGTTTTCTGTAAATTTAGGTGATTGTGAAAGATAACCCTGTAGGCTCCAGGAAGATGTAAAATTTGTGTGGTAGATACTGGTTGGAAGTTAGAAGGATCAACACATTTGTTTAGTATGATCTTTCAACTCTGGTGTGGTTAATTTTAACACTATACAGTAGTTTAAACCCTTTCTGTATGTGCCTTTGGTGGTGTCTGATATTGAGAATCTAAGTGTCATTTGTGGGTATTCTGTCTGTTTTGGTAGGTACTTTATTTTCTCTGTTAAACAACTAAGTATACCTATTTCCTAATACTTTACAGTACATTATATGTTTTTGTGCTGTCTCCGATTTTTTTCTTCTTTCTCCAGTCTTTTAGAGCTGTTTAGTTACTGTGGCAGTGGTATGGTACTATGTTCTTTCTTGTAGTTTAAGGTGCTTTTGGGACTGCTGATTTCTACTGGTTTAAAAAATTAAAAACATTTTTCTATTTAAAAAAAAAAGTTACATCAGCTTGGTGTGTTGTCACCTGTTTGTTGTTGCTAAGTAGCACATGTTTTTGCATTATGTTCTGGTTCTGTGATAGAATCTGTGTTAGTAGAAGGTAGATTATTTAAGCAGTAAGCCACAAGGGGGTGTGGGTAATCAGGGGATTACCACAGCTGAAGTGGTTTGCCCACGAGGTGCAGCCGAGTGGGTAAATCCTCGCCAGCCGTGGTAAATCCCCCGATAACCCACAGCCTCTGAGTGGCTTATTGCGATTATACCAAAGTTAATTTTTTTACTATAATAAAATATAAATATTAAAGAGGTTGATTTGTTTTTTTATTTTTATTGTATTTATTCCTATGCTGCAGAGGATATATTGGATATACTGATCAACAGCCGTTGATTAGCAGAGGATTTACACCAGTGGTAAACTGCTAGTCTGACGATTTCATTGGCTGTTCACTTATGTCCGTGGTATAATGTGATTGTTGATGCCTTTTGATGGTAAAGTGAGATAGAAATTTATATATTTTTTAATGCTATTTTTTAGTTAAGCAATAAACCACGACAGGGTGTGGGTGATGCTGGGTTTACCCACGCCTTGCATGGTTCATTCATGAGGCCTCTGGCCGAGTGACCAAACTATGCCTGGCGTTGGTAAACCCCTGCATCACCCACACCCTGGAGTGGATAATTGCAATTATATGATGTGCCCCTTTACTTACTGTATGTTAAAATAAAAATAGTTTTTTTATTACTTTGACTACTGTTTTTATTGATTTTATTGTTGTGCTGCAAAAAATAGTTCCCCTTTGACTAGAATACTGCCCTATGGGAAATGGAGACATGAATAGCAGTGTGAGAGAGAGAGAGAGAGAGTGTGCAACCGTCAGACCGGCAGTTTAGCAGTCAGTCTTGTCTTTTTTTTTTTTTTCGGCACCAGAAAAAGAAACAGAGGTGGCTGGTGATTTTGCAGGCAGCGGCTGCTCGAGAAGACTGGAGTGTGGCAGGGGCGGGTGGTCAGTGAAACACGGAATGGACTGTACTGAGAGCCGCGGTCTGACTTTGGCCCGCATTATGCGATTTATATGTGTTTTTAATGGAGGTGCAGTTGCTCTGTTAGGTAGGGTCTTTATTTAAAGTGTAGTGCAAGTTTGAATTTCGCGCTCTACGGAGGTGGTTTGGCAGTGAGTGCGCAGTTTACCAGTGGTTAAAGATGGTGGATTTCAACTCTGACGATCTGGGGTCATAGTGATTGCAGCGATAAGACTGACTGGCACCTTTTGCCATGGGTAATGCCAGGATTTACCATGGCTGAAAGATGCCAGTCAGCCAATTAGGTTGCCAGATTCTTGGAGCCATTGTATAATTATGTATAACTGGAGGGTAGGAGAAGCTGGGCTTGGAGGAAGTGGGGGAATAGGTACATGTATGGGAAGCAGGAGAGTGATAAAGTGCAATAACTGTGGGGCAGCAGTCTTTCTGGGGTGATGTGGAGTAAAGGGGGATGTCCTGTGTGTAAGAGCCTGGAGCTCCTAAGGGCTGAAATAAGGCTGCTCAGATGGGAGCTGGGGAGGATGGTGTGGGAAGTCAGAGGAGCAGAGCAGTGGAGGGTAAAAGGCAGATGGGTGATGCCCAAGGGAGTGATGGAATCAGGCAGGGGATGGGAGTGGATAGGAGCACCCAGTATACAGAAGTATCTCTTCCTCAGAGGAATAGGGAGCCCAGGGTGGAGGAATGGCAAGTGATGAGGGGAAGTTGTGGGAATGTGAGAGTAGCATCAGGGGTGGGAAATTCTAAAGGGGTGCCTTTATAGAATAGATTTGCACCACTGTCTGGAAGGAGGGGAAGGGGCAGCAGGAGGTGAGGTAGAGGTCGGGTTGAGACAGGGTTGAGAGTAGGAGTAAAGGGCAGGGGGGAGGAAACTAATCAGGGTGGGCAGGGAAGAGGAGGCAGGCAAAATGGAGTGGAGGAAGGGGAGAGGGAGAGAAAAGGAAAGGAAGAGGGGAGGGAAAACTGAAAGCAGATACAGATAGTCAAAAGGGGAGGGGCAGACTGGGAGATGGAAAAACAGTTAAGGGGATAAATTGTGGATGTGGAGATAAGTTTACCAGGGTGCAGAGGGAGCAGTTAGGTGGGGAAGCAGCTAGTACCGAAGGTAAGAAAGGAAGGACAGGGAACATGGATGCAGGGGATGGAAGGGTGGCAAACATAGGGGACTCCATAATTAGGGGTATTCACTGGGGAAGGAAAGAGGACCCAAATGCAGGCAGGAGTGTGGTTTGCTATGTCAGGGATGACAGTGGGGAAGGTGGGCCCAAGAATAAGGGAAATAGTAAGGGAGGTTGGAGGAAAACCTAATTTAGTAATACATTTGGGAACCAACGACCTAGCTGGGGTGGAGGTGGAGGTAGTGCAAAGTAGGTTCAGGGAGTTAGGGAAGATCTGCAGGGATGAAGGAAGTTCACTGGCCTTCTCAGATGTGATACCAGTACCAAGGGCCAGAACAGCCAAGAAAAGAAGAATAGATGATTTCAATGACTGGGTGGGGAAGTGGTGCAGGGAGGAGATGTTCTTCTGTATTGGGGACTGGGAGCAGACCTGGTCACACAAAACACTCTTTTCACCAGACAGGCTGCACCTCATTAGGGAGGGTTTCAGGGTACTCGGGGACAAACTGGGAGAATACATAACCACCACACTTAATTTAAACTACTGAGGGGGGGACAGTGGACGTGCAGGCCCACAGATTCTGAGAGGAGGAGGTCAGTGAACCTCCCCCCCACAGTGATGGAAGAGGTCTGGAGGAAGGAGGTGGAAGGGGCAAGAACACAGTTAGCAAAGGGTGGAGGGGGTGAGGAACACATAAGGGTACGTGGAGGGGTGCACACAGAGGGGATAAATGTGAATAGAAGAATAGAGGGAAGAGAAGGAAGGTCAGATTCTAGGTGGAGGGTGGTGTCTCTGAATGCACGGAGTCTTGGAAACAAGATGAAAGACCTGCAGGCACTATTAGTGGACAGGAGGGTGGACGTAGCTGCAGTAACTGAGACTTGGGCAACATCATACCATGACTGGGACCTTGCGATCCCTGGATATAAACCATACAGGAGGGATGGGGGAGGGGTGGCAGTTTATATCAGGGAGGGAATAACTTGCACGAGGGAGGAGTTGGAAGAAGGGGAGGTGGAGGCATTATTTGTTCAGTTAAGGTCCAATAGAGGGAGAAAGGTGAGGTTGGGGGTGGTTTATAGACCACCCACTCAGGATGAGGAAAGGGACAGGGAACTAAGCTCGCAAATATCAGAAGCTGCGAAGAAAGGAAAGGTGGTAATTGTGTGGGACTTCAACCTGCCCAAGGTGGACTGGAGCATACCATCCATGACATGTGCTGGGAGTCAGGAGATCCTGGAAGGACTGCAGAGTGGGTTCCTGACTCAGGGCATTACTCAACCAAGAGCTGAGGCAGTTCTTGATCTGGTGCTCACAAATGTGGAGCATGTACAGGAAATAATGGTCAGAGAGCCATTGGGAGGAAGTGACCATTGCACATTGTGGTTCCAGTTGAATATGGGCAGGGAAAGCATCCCGACTAAGACCAAAATCTTGGATTTCAGGAGGGTGGACTTCAGGAAAATGGGCGAAGAGCTAAGGAGTCATCTGGTGGGCATCAGAGCAGATATGGGGGTGGACCAAAGGTGGGCTATCATTAAGGAAGGAATACTGGTTGCCACAGATGAGTACGTTAGGCTCAGGGGTAAGAACACAAGGGCCAAAGCGCCCAGCTGGTTCAGTTCTGGGGTTACCCAGGCAGTAAGGGAAAAGAGTTTGGCCTATAGAAAATTCAGGAAGACCAAGAGAGAGGTGGATTGGGAAAATTACCTAAGGTTGGCTAGTGAGGTAAGTAAGAAAGTCAGGCGAGCAAAGGCACAGAAGGAGCTGCAGATTGGTGAAGGAATTGGGGGGGGGGGGAGAAGGCTTTCTTTCGCTATATATATTTTTTTTTTTTTTGTAAATCTCAATTTTATTAGAGAAGCTTCACAATTCATACACGTTTGATAGTCAAAATCCATCACATACATTACCAACATTACATCAGCTATTCAAAGATACAGGCATATAGATAGAATCACCTTTTATTATTATTTTGGCAGCAGTCTATACCCCCTATTATCTCTTTCTACCTCTCCCTCATCTTTCAGTTAGCTAGTTTAAATTTAGAACTTTTAGTTTTTAGATTTTAGATCATAAAATATCCCTCCGACCCTATTACCCGCCTCCAGGAGTCCCCCCAACCACCAAGCCAACACCTCTAATCTTTCGCCTGAACTGTGGTTACTAAGATCTAGGCGGGGTATGGTCAACTAAGAACCATGACCTGAGAGGGCAATCAATAAGAAGCCGTATTATGGCACAAAGAGGGGGTCCCTGGCCATGGTATGAATGACCCATCTCCTCCACTTCAAACCACCCAGCTCAGCCTGATCATTTAGGTTATGGGTTATTTTTTCAGACCTGTAGATTAGGTGGACTATCCCTCTCCATTCTGAAAGGGATGGAGGCTCTCCTGAGAGCCACCGCTTAGTGATGGCCTTCTTCGCTGCCAGTAGTAAAATGTTTAATATATACTTGGCGTGGAGGTCAAATAGGCTAGTGGGGAAGCAGTGCAGGATGAAAAAATCACCACAGTAGGGCATATCAACTCCAAAGAGGTCCTTTAACTCCTTATATACACCCTGCAGAAAAGGCTGCAGTTTTGGGCAGGCCCAAAAAATATGAGAGTGGTGAGCTGCAGTTTCTCCACATAGGCGCCAGCATGCTGCTGAATGGTTAGCACCAAAATGAGAGGTTATTGCTGGGGTTCGAAAGAATCTTATCAGTAATTGCCAGGAGAACAGCCTCCAGGAGTGAGAGCAAGTGATTCTTGATGTCATACTTAGGAGAGTCTCCCACTGCTGGGGTGTTATTTGGGAGTCCAGCTCTTCATTCCACTTTTCTAGTAACCTAGAGGTGTCTCCCCCCACCGTCTCCAGGAGGGACCTATACACCACTGAAACAGCGTGTGGGAGTCCACGGGACTTTAACACCTGCTGAAGCATCCGGATCACTGGGGGGTTCGTCTCAGGCGAACGGACATTAGCAGGTAGAGATTCAAAATAGTGCCAGAGCTGTAAGTACCAGAAAAAGTCTGATCGGCGTAGATGAAAGTTGCGGCTGATTTCACCAAACTCTCTGAAGTGGGGGCCACTTTGCAGCTGTGAGAGCTGAAGAAGGTGAGTGTGTCGCCAAGTCCGAAACGTGTGGTCTAAGAGGGCCAGAGGGAAGTCCTCCAATAGGTCTATGGGGCATAGCAAGACCAAAAAGGGGGAAATCCCTAGGGCTTTTCTCATCGCATACCAGACCTGTGTTTGGTGCTCCATCAATGGACCCCATGCGGGTCTGGCCGTTGAGGGTGGTGCTTTATGAAATATCACTTTTTGGTATTCGCGGGGCCAGAGGAAGCTCTCCTCTATGTCTCTGCACCTGGCTGGGGTGTCACCAGTTAGACGCTGTATTATGTAAGAGAGATGAGTAGCCCAGTAGTAGAGTTTCATATTGGGGAGTGCCAAGCCCCCTTGGGCTTTAGGAAGATGAAGGGTCTCCAGTTTAACTCTGGGGCATTTCCCAAGTAAATTTCACTATGGCCCTGTTCCAGGCCTTGAAGAGACTATTCGGCAAATTGAGGGGTACATTCTGAAACAGATAGAGGATCCTCAGGAGTGTTACCATCCGAATAAGCTCCACCCGCTGCATCATATTCAGTGGAAGAATATTCCATCTTTCAAGGTCCCGTTTTATCTGGGATGTAACAAGGGGGTAGTTATTGTTTAAGGTGTCTCTAGCTTGATGTGAGAGGTAAATTCCTAAATATTTTAACTTAGTCAGGTCCCAGCGAAAGGGGAATCCCCTCCTGGTTGCGTCCGATGGGACATAGTGGAAAGTGAGGGCATCGGTCTTACTAGTGTTCAGCTTATACCCAGAATATGATCCGAATTCCTCCAGGAGCCGGAATACAGCAGGTACAGATCTTTCGGGCTCAGTAAGGAACAACAGAACATCATCTGCGTATAGAGCTACCCGATTATCCATGTCCCCCACAGCCACCCCCGAAATCTCAGGGGACAGTCTGATAGCCTGTGCCAAGGGTTCGATGAATATAGCGAAAAGGCCTGGTGATAGTGGGCATCCCTGACGTGTACTCCTATAGAGGGGGAAGTAGTTAGAGTGATGGCCAGATGTTTTAACACATGTCTTTGGGGACTCATAGATTTTTCCCAAGAATATCGATAAAGGACCGCGGGAAGCGCATGGTGGCCATTGTGGCAAATAGGAAAGACCAAGACACCCGGTCAAAGGCCTTCTCAGCATCAAGGCTGAGAAGGACCAATGCACCCTCTTGAGATTGCATCTCATTTACCAGGTGCAGGGCTCTGCGCGTGTTATCTGAGGTAGATCTTGAGCTTACGAACCCTGCCTGGTCAGGGTCAATCAACCCCGGTAGTACTCGGTCCAGTCGATGGGCCAGGACTGACATAAAGTACTTGTAATCCGAGTTAAGGACCGATATTGGTCTATATGAGCTGCATTGTAGCGAATCTTTACCAGGTTTGAGGATGACCGAGATTGTGGCATATGCCCGACTGGGCGGTGGGGATTCACCGTCTAGGGCCTCATTACACGCTGCTAAAAACAGTTTACTAATAGACTGAGTCACCGTTTTGTAGAATTCCGCCCCATACCCATCAGGCCCAGGGGCTTTTTGGGTTTTAGACTTAGCGATGGTCATCAACAGTTCCTCCGGCGAGATGGGTTTCACCAACTGAACCTGTTGCTCGGGGTCAAGTGTTGGCAATTTTAGGGATGCCAGAAATTGATCGGGAGGTGGTAAATCTGTCCCTCTATCAGGTGTATACAAGGCCTTATAGTAATGACGAAAGGCCTGAGATATCTTTTTAACTTTAGTGTGACATTCTCCCATCTCAGGGTCCCTAACCATCGCAACGGTGGCCAGTTTTTGGTGTTGGCGGAGATGGTAAGCCAGCAGACGGGAGGCCCGAGGTCCAATTTCACCATATCTCTGACGAAGATAGGCGAGGGCTACCTCGGTTTGCTGCAGACATAAAGAGTCCAGCTCACTCCTAGTCCACTTTATTTGGGGAAGAACCGAGGCGTCCCCTTGTTGGTGGGCAAGCTGGAGAAACTGAAGAGTCTGTTCCAGCTGAAGTTGTCTTTCTTTACGAGCTCTTGCCAACTCAGTTGTATATTTTATTAGGTGACCTCTTGAGACTACTTTTAGGGTATCCCATTACATTGTTGATGATATCTCTTGGGAGGAATTATCCTGTATAATTTCTGCTATTTTATCCCTAATAAACTCCTTGAATTGCTCACTTTTTAAGTGTATGGGGTTAAGTCTCCACCAAGTGTTACATCTCTCGAGGGCCAGGTTCCATTGAGTGGTGAGCGGGGCATGATCCGAATGGGCTATGGGGCCTATTGTGGCTTCCACCAGTGAGTCAAGCTGCTCCTTCTGAGAATAGCAGTGATCAGTTCTTGAGTATGTCCCGTGAACCGCAGAATAAAAGGAGTATCCCCTCTCCCTGGGATGCAGGGACCACCAGGTATCGAGCTATCCCATCCCCTCGGTAAATCTCCTAAAAAATTTATGTGAGGCCTGTTGCCCCCCGGTCCGAGGCCTAGAGGTGTCCAGGATGGCATTCGGGGCAATATTGAAGTCACCAGCCAGAATCAGAGTCCCCTTAGTCTTCTCTACCACCTTATTCAGTAGGTGGCAGATAGTAGGGGTGTCTGAAGCTGGGGGGAGATAAATATTTGCCAGCGTCAATTCCTGGTCATTTAAAATACCCTGGACAATGATTAATCTACCAGCTGGATCCGCCCATTCATTTATTTTCCTGAATGGAAGAAGGGACGAAATCAGAATAGCTACCCCCCTTTTTTTCCCCTTGGCATAGCCGAGGAAAAGACCTGTGTATAGCTTTTGCCCCTGAGTTTCTCATGCTCTTTGGACGTCAGGTGGGTCTCCTGCCAGTATACAATATCGGCATATGCCTTTTTGGCTAGTGTAGTCATTCTAGACCGGGTTACTCAGCCCATTTACATTCAGTGAGTATATTTTTAAATGATTATGTGCCATTTTTAGTTCTAATACAGCCTGCAGCTGAACTAAATCTGAGTTTCTCGAATGGAAATATCCTTATCTCTATAAACATTATTAACAAACTGTGACTGTTTTTCTTCTCTTGTTGCTTTTTCTTCTCTATAATTTCCAACAACCAGATATTCTCATAACAAATGCCCAAAATATACTTTAGAGGGCATAGTCGCATTAGTCTAACAGTATAAACTAAGAAACAGGGTAGGTTGTCTCGTGTATCCCTCCCTTTCTCTTTCGCTATATAAGTGAGAAAAGGGACAAGAAGGAAAGGATTGTTAGGCTTAAGAAAGGGGTGGAGTGGATGGAGGATAATAGGGGAAAAGCAGAGATACTAAATGAATGCTTCAGTTCCATCGTCACCAGGGAGAAGGACAGACCAGTGCCTTTAGGCAGGAAAAGAGGAGCGGGGGACACAGATGGAGGATAGAGTGAGGGAGGGTCTGCTGGCTTTGAAGGTGGACAAATCACCAGGCCCGGATGGAGTACATCCAAGGGTACTAAAGGAAGTGGCTAAGGAACTGGCAGGGCCATTGGCAGACCTATTTAATAGTTAACTAGAGACAGACATAGTACCACAGGACTGGAGAACAGAACATGTAGTGCCGCTCCACAAAAGCGCGGTCCCAAGGATGACCCAGGGAATTACAGACCAGTCAGTCTGACCTTCATTGTGGGCAAGTTCATGGAGACTATACTAAAGGAAAGGTTGAGGGAATATCTAGAGGAGCATAGTCTCCAGGATGTGAGGCAGCATGGTTCATGGGGAATCACGTCAAACAAATCTGATTGACTTCTTTGACTGTGACAGTAGACAGGGGCCAAACGGTAGACATCCTCTGTCTTGATTTCAGCAAGGCCTTTGACTCTGTGCCCCACAAAAGGTTGATCAGGAAGTTGGCGGATTGTGGGGTTGGGGAAAAGATGGCCAGAAGGGTGGAAAACTGGCTGAAGGAGAGAATCCAGAAGGTGGTTGTGGGGGGGAAGAGTTATCTGGCATGAGACAGGTAACTAGTGCTGTCCCGCAGTGCTCAGTGCTGGGGCCGGTGTTGTTCAATGTCTTCATCAATGACATTGGAGATGGCATTAAAGGGAAAATGTGCCTATTCACGGATGACACCAAGCTCTGTGGGAGGGTGGACACAGCTGAAGGGATACAGGACCTACAAGAAGATCTGGAAAAGATAGGGAGGTGGTCCAGGGTCTGGCAGCTTGGCTTCAATGCCAAGAAATGCAAAGTTATGCATATTGGAGCCAAGAATCCCAGGACAAAGTACTACCTGGGTGGAGTCTGAGTATCTGCATCAGAGGAGAAGAAGGACCTGGGAGTGATAATCACTAGTGACCTGAAGCACTCCACGCAGTGCAAGAAAGCAGCAGCAAAGGCAAACAAGATGCTGGGATGCATATCTAGGGGGATCAGTAATAGGAGAGAGGAGGTTATACTGCCCTTGTACAGGTCACTGGTAAGGCCACATCTAGAGTATGGAGTTCGGTACTGGTGCCCACACCTCGAAAAGGACATTAACCTGCTAGAGAAGGTCCAGAGGAGGGCTACAAAGATGATAGTGGGTCAGCAGGGTAGGGCGTACGAGAAGAGGTTGAGGGCACTGAACATGTACTCCCTGGAAGACAGGAGAGAGAGAGAGAGAGGGGAAATGATTGGGACCTTTAAGTGCTTGAAAGGGATAAATGAGGTTAATAAGGAGAGTCTCTTTAAGCTGAGTGGCAACCATAACGCGAGGGGGCACAGTCTTAAGCTGGAGGGTGGGAGGTTTAGGAGGGAGGTCAGGAAGCACTTCTTCACAGAAAGGGTGGTGGCCACTTGAAATGTGCTGCCAGAAGAGGTAATCTTATTGTAGACAGTGGACAGCTTTAAGAGAGGCTGGGACAGGTATAATGGGAGGGTAAGGGTCATGGGTAGGGAGGATGGGAGGAGTGGGGAGAGGGGGCAAGGACAGGAGATCAAGCTGTGGACCCTGCAACATGAGCAGACTTGATAGACCAAATGGCCGCCTTCTGCTGGCTTCTTCATATGTTTGTATGTTCTAAATGCAAAATTAACTGATGTCTGATATGCTTTTTTTATACCCTGTAGAGGAAGAGCATAATATTGCCAACTAAACCCAGTTATTTGGTTTGAGAGAACTGCCAGCAGAGATAACTCGAACTTTAACTTGTTTTTTAACAAGATCAACTCAAGCATGTTAACATTTTCATAGAAAATTTTAAGTATGTGGATGTAGCCTGGATCTGCCATAGAGTCTCTAAACTGGGAATAACACATTATTTGGGGCTGGTGTTTCTTTCTGAAGGACTATAGTTTTTCAAATAAGAATACCAGATTAATTTATTTTCCTTGGGGAAAATATCCGTAGACAAGTTGTCACCGCTATGATTTTCTTTCTTTTTTTTTTTTTTTTTTAAGACAATTGCTCTATTTCCCTTATCATTGTTTGCAAAATACTGTACTTAAAGCAAGAATCTGCTTTGAACTCTGATGCATACTCCTGCCTTTTGAACTCCTTTCCTCCTGCAGTGCTTCATAGTTCACAATATGCTGTGACTGATGGTGAGGTAATTTGTCTCTCTAGATAAAAACATTTGTTTCCTGTTTCCAGAGTGGGAATCTTTAAACCATTGCATCCTGCTTGAAAGCCCATATTATTATGAACACACAAAAGTCCTCCCTTCCCCCAAGTTTCATCCTTATTTATTCCCACTCTTCAAATCCCTAGTCTCCTTCAGTAATAGTATCGCAGAGACACACCCACTCAGAGACTAGTGAAGCGGTTGCAGACTTCCTGTTGCCACTGCCTTCCACTGCTAACTTCTTAGCCAGCACTGGTCTCTCGACTTGGACAAATCCACCAATGATTTTCTACCCTCTCTTCCTCTGGTGGCAGCCTCTTTCCTGTCACTGATAAGAGTAACCTCCCAGCCTGATAATACCTAAGCAAAGAATCACGTTCCATTCACAGTGGTGTTTGCTTGTCAGTTTAAAACTAGTTACAATGTGTACACTTATCAGGCCCTGCATTTAAATTATTATTTTTTAGATCCTAAACTAAGGTCTGTGCTGTTCTGCATTTGCATCATGAAATCATCCTGGATAATAAGCAGATATTATCCAGTGTCCCCTCACCCCTGTATCTCTGGTTCTAGTGCCCAAACCAATCCATTTTTTACCAGGAGCCTGTAACCTATTATCCTGTTACAGTAAGCAAGGCTAATTGAATGCTAGGTTGCATAAAAGAGAGACTGTGCATTTAGAACTATTGACGGTGCCACGTGCAATAATTTTTTAGGAGTCTATGCAGAGAGATGTGGATCCAGAGGACTGGGAAGTGACCCATGTGGTCCCCATCGGCAAGAAGCAAATCTGGTGACATTCAGCAAACCAGACCTGGGTTTGAATCCCACAGCTTCCACTTGCATACTGTGTGACTGTGAGCAAGTCACTTAACCTCCTTGTGCTCCCAGGTCGCTCCTGTAAAAAAGCTTTCAGCTTAGTGTGCTATACCTGGTTAAACAACTAAATAAATAATAAATAAAGTTGGACCCAGGCAATTACAGGCCAATCAGCCTGACATCAATGTTGGGCAAGGTCCTCGAGCATGGATGTCGGAACTATAGGGTTGGGGGAGATGTGAGCCCCCCCCCCCTGTTTCACACTTTTGCCCTTTAAGGCTTTTTAAGCATTCGGTGACTTTAAAAATTAAGCATGCCATTATATGCTCCGTGTCCCTTTTCAAACATCATTGGGACTGGCACTGTAGCCTGGAGGTTAGAGTAACAAATTGAGAATGAGCTTGGTGCATACAGCAGACCAGAGTTTGATTCCCTCAACCTCCACTTGCATACTGTATGACTCTTAGCAAATCACTTATCCACCCTAGTGCACCTGGGTCACCCTGAAAACAAGCATTGTGTCTAGTGGACCTTACTCAGTTACTGAAAAAAAATAATCAGCCCCCATTTTTGCAGCATTCCTAATTCCTTGTCCTGGAGTCTGTTATCAAGGACAGAATAATCGAGCACTTGGTTGAGACCCCCCAGGACTGGCGCCGGGGCCACTGCTCTTCAACATCTTCATCAGTGACCTGGAAGCTGGAGTGGCCAGCAGACTGCTTAAGCTCGTGGATGAGACAAAGCTAGCCATTGCGGTAGACTCCATTGAGGTCAGGGACAAACTTCAGGAAGATCTGAACAAGTTGGATGATCAGTCCGGCTCCTGCAGCCTTACATTCAGTGTAGCCAAATGGAAGGTGCTACATTTGGGGAGGAAAAACAGGCATAGGACCTACACACTGTGTCTGGTTCCTTTTGTTGCAGCTGAGGAGGAAAATGACCCGAGTTCATAATAGATAAGTAACTGTGAAGCAGGACAAGCAGTGTGAAACTGCTTTTAAGAGGGCCAGCAGAATGCAGGAGTGTATCAAAAGTGGGGGTAACCAAACGAGCAGGGAAAGTACAGTGGTAGCCAGAGATATGTCCCAGTACAGTATATCTGTAGATTTCACAAGAAATCCCCCTTCATTTCACTGGGATTTCCTGAGATATATCTAAAGATGTTCTGGGACATATCTCTGGCTTCAGCTGTAATCATTCTGCTTTACAAGGGTCAGCTCAGGCCCCATCCGGAGTATTGCATGTAGTTTTGCTCTCATTGCAAAAAGGATGCTGAGGCAGTCAAAAGAGGGTGCAATGGAAGACAGAAAAAAAAGGTCAGTGGTATGGGGAACAGAAGCTAAGAATTAAGGTTGAAGGCCCATAATATGTTCACCCTGGAGAAAAAGAGACAGAGAAGGGTACATGATCTGTTTCACACATATTCATGGGTATTGACAAGACTGAATAGTTGAAGATGTTTGATCTTGTGTCCTGCAGCAGGATGCGGGGACACACCCTGATGCTGTGGGGGTAAAGTCAGTGGTAAGATTAGGAGGTACTTTTCTCTCCTAGAGGGTGGTGAACTTATGCAGCAGTCTACCAGCAGAGACCATAGAATGAAGAAAGTACAGGTCTTTAAGGGAAGTCTGGAAAATGTTCTGCATACCAGTGGAATCACTGGTTATCCTTTAGTAGAAAGTGTAGGGAGTCCCTTTAAAATTGGTACATGTTTGCCAGTACACTTTTTTTATTCCTTCTTATGAAGTGGGGGAGTGCAGACATGTTGGTCCTAGGCTCCCATCCAACAATAAATTAGTACATTTCTATGGCAGAAAGTACAGCGGTAGCCACAGATGTATCCCTGAAAAGATTTGGATATCTCTGATAAACCGCAGGGAATCTTATTGAAATGAAAGGGAGTTTCTAGTGCTATAGTTAGAGGTACTGGGACTTACTGAAGCTCTGACTAGCACTGTAGATTAAAGAGAGTGATTTTAATACTCTTTAGAAGAGTGGTAAGACCATATTTGACACATTCTATACAGTACTGGTAACTGCACTACAAGAGGGACAGTGGCTATTCAAGAGTGCGCGATTCAGAACAACCAAGTTGATTAGGTTACAAGGACAGACGAAAGCATCTGGAGGTGCTCACACTGGCAAAGAAAAGTGTAAGGGGCCATGATAATGTTGTTCAGGACTCAAAGGGTATTTAATAAAGGATGTCTGTTTCTTTGTAAAAGACGGGAAGACCAGGACAGCATAATATTCGACTAAGAGAAGGAAGGATATGGGCTGATGTAAAGAAACACTTTTCTACTTAGAGTTGTGAGATAACGGAATAGGTTTCTAGAGCACACAGTAGGCAGATGCAAGTAGCATAGAGGCTTTTAAAGCAATTCTAGACAAGTTCCTTTAGGTTAACTTTGGACTTATTTCAATCACCGAAACCTGGTGGGATCCTGATACTACTTGGATCCCACACCTACCAGGATATAAGCTATTCCATAAGGATCGACAAGGCCAGGTTGGTGGAGGGGTTTGCCTCTATGTTAGGGAGGATATAGCCTCATTTCAACTTCCCTTTACTAGTAATACTGAATCCATTTGGGTGAGTATTCAGTTTAAGGGACAACCCCAACTCTTGGTTGGGACATGCTACAGGCCCCCATCATCAAACCCTGATTACATCTTACTCTTACATAAAGAAATCTCCGATATGGCCTCTAAAGGTAATATTCTTGTATTGGGTGATTTTAATATGCCCTCTATAAATTGGACCACCTTATCTGGTAGTACGCAGGGTGAAAAGGACTTAATTGCTCTTATTGTGGATATGGGCCTTGAACAAGTTATAAGTGAACCGACCCATGGGGAGAATATATTAGACTTAGTTATTACTAATATTGGGAGTTCCATATCAAATATCCAAGTTGGTGCCCCTTTGGGTTCTAGAGGCCGTTACTCAATTTCCTTCTCACTGTTATTTTTTCAGCAAATCTTGAATTTTTCTGAATTTAAAAACTATGATAATGCGACATTTAACATCATTAAACATAGAAACATAGAATTTGACGGCAGATAAGGACCGCTTGGCCCACCCAGTCTGCCCATTTCCCTACCTAATGGATAAGCTGCAGATCCTAGTTAACCAGCAGCCTACTTCTTTCTGCCCCCAACCCCTAGAATTGCCTTATGACTGTCCCATGCATGCTTGAATTCCACCACTGTTTTTGACTCCACAACCTCCTCCGGAAGGCCGTTCCATGCATCCACAACCCTCTCTGTGAAAAAATACTTCCTTAAATTACCTCTGAGCCGCCTCTATCTTCAAATTGTGCCCCCTTGATCTTGCACACCTCTTTTTTTGAAAGATGCTACCCTCTTGGACTTTGTTGATTCCCTTGAGGTACTTGAAAGTTTCTATCATGTCCCCCATCTTCCTCCTTTCCTCGAGGCTATACATATTAAGCTCCTTAAGTCTCTCTTCATATGTCTTCCGGTGCAGACCCTGCACCATTTTAGTTGCCCTCCTCTGGACAGCTTCCATCCTGTCTATGTCTTTGCGGAGATTGGGTCTCCAGAACTGCACGCAGTACTCCAGATGGGGTCTGACCAGCTGTCTGTACAGAGGGATAATAACTTCCTGTTTTCTACTGGTGATGCCTCTCCCTTTGAACCCAGTATCCCCCAGCCCTCCTTGCTGCCCTCTCACATTGCTTGCCCACCTTTGGTCATCTGATATGACTACCCCCAGGTCCCTTTCCATTTTTTTGTTGTTAGTATCTCACCCCCATTGTGTACTCTTCCCTGGTTTTTGTTTCCCAGGTGCATTACACACTTCTTAGCATTGAATCTAAGCTGCCATACATTTGACCATTCCTCTAACCTTGCCAAGTCCCTTCTCATCCTTTCCACCCCATCTTGTGCATCAACTCTGTTGCAGATCTTTGTGTCATCTGCAAAGAGACATACTTTTCCTTCAGTCCCTCTGCAATGTCATATAAAGACATTGAAGAGGACCCGTCCTAATACTGAACCCTGCGGTACCCCACTGGTAACCCCTTTCTTCAGAGTGGACTCCATTTACTATTACTTCCTGTGTCCTATTCTCCAGCCAATTCTTTACCCAGGCTGTCATCTTGGGACTCACTCCCAGGCTGGCTACTTGTATATTAATCTTTTGTGTGGGACTGTGTCAAATGCCTTGCTAAAGTCTAGGTAGGCCATGTCCACAGCCCCTCCCTGATCTACTACTTTGGTCACCCAGTCAAAGAAATCTATCAGATTCGTCTGGCATGACCTTCCCGCTGTGAATCCATGCTGCCTTGGGTCCTGTGCTCCTCTGGCCTCTAGATAATCGACAATTCTTTTCTTCAGAAGTGATTCCATCATTTTCCCTACCACTGAGGTTAAACTAACCGGTCTGTAGTTTCCTGCTTCTGCCTTGCTCCCACTTTTGTGAAGGGGAATCACATCTGCCCTCCTCCAGTCCTCAGGTACCACCCCATCCTCCCATGATTTGTTAAAGAGGGTAGTCAGTGGTGTCACTAGTTCTACCCTTAGTTCTTTTAGAATTCTGGGATGAATCCCATCAGGCCCCATTGCTTTGTCCACCTTCAGTTTGAAGAGTTCTTTCAGAACCCTTTCTTCTGTAAATGGGCTCGTATCAACTTCTGTATCCAGAGTGTTTCTACTGTTTGTTTTAGGTACCTCCCCTCTTCCTTTGTAAATACTGAGCAAAATATTTGTTTAGTATCTCTGCCTTTCACAGTCACTCTCTGCCCACCTCCTCCCCTTTATTAAGCCTCACTATCCCTCCTTGGTCTTCCTTTGCTCCCTGATGTACCTATAAAGGTTTTATCCCCTTCTTAACCGAGTTGGCTATCTTTTCCTCGGTTTGGGCCTTTGCTGTTCTGACTGCCTTCCCAGCTTCTTTTGCTTTAACTGATACAGTTCTCTGTCCTGCTCTCTTCTGTGATTCCTTGTACTTCCTGAGTGCTTTCTTTTCTCTTGAACCTTCACTGCCACTTCCTTTAAGAACCATAGTGGTTTCTTACATTGTTTTGTTTTGTTTTGTTTATTTGCTTCACACAAAGGCTTGTTACCTCTGTGATGGCGTTTTTATTATTCCCCATTGTTCTTCCACCCCTCCTTCCTGCCCATTTGCTAGTGCATTCCTTAGGCACTCACCCATTTGGCAAAGTCAGGCCTCCTAAAGTCCAGTACTTTTGACTTTGTATGGCTTGACTCTATTGCTGTGTTTATTGTGAACCATACTGTTCGATGGTCGCTAGTTCCCAGATGGCTACCCACTTCTACATCTGTGATCCTCTCTTCATCTCCATTTGAGAGAACCAGGTCTAAGATTGCTCCCTCTCGAGTGGGCTCCAATACTAGTCATCTAAGGCATGCCCCCTGTAGGGCATCTAGAATAACCCCACTCTTCGAAGTGGCTGCTGCAACTGCACTCCAGTTAACATCTGGCGTATTCAGATCACCCATCAGCAATATCTCCCTTTTTTCTGCCATTCTAAGTATACTTTCTATCATTTCCTTGTCCATTTCCTCCCCCTGAGACGGGGATCTGTATACAACCCCTGTGCAGATTGTGGTTCCATTGCCGGTCTCCAAATTTACCCACAGTGCTTCTTCTCCTCCCTGTTTTCCCTTTTGTTCTGTTGCTTTGATTCCTTCCCTTATGTAAAGAGCTACTCCTCCTCCTCTTTTCTCCTCCCTGTCCCTCCTGTAGATAGTGTATCCTGGTATGTTTACGTCCCAGTCATGGTTTTGTGTGTACCATGTTTCTGTGACTGCCATGATATCCAGATTTTCCTCCTCCATCAAGGCCACTAATTCAGGAAGCTTGTTACTCAGACTACGGGCATTGGTACTCATTGCTCTCCATTTTTTGATGGCTTTACCTTCTGTTGCAGCATCCCCCACTGACCTTTCTACCACGGTCTTTTTCTCATTTAGTACCCTGTTTTGTAGGGAGAGGCTGGGGTTTTCCTGCTGCTTATCAGTGCCTCCCCCCTTGACTAGTTTAAAAGCTTGCCAATGAAGCATTTAAACCGATTGCTCAAAAGACTTGTTCCCTTCCTGGACAGATGCAGACCATCCTGCCAGTATAGGCTGGTGTCCCTCCAGGTGGAACCCCAGTCCCCAATGAAGCCAAACCCCTGTTCTCCACACCATTTTTTCAACCATTCATTAAACTGCATGGTGCAAAGTACCCTCGTCTCACTCATGCCATTGACAGGCAGCACCTCTGAGAAGGATACTGTGTGTGCTACTTGTCTTAGGCCCCTCCCCAATTCTACAGAGTCCTTCTGCACTGCTCTAATCTCATGTTGAGCCAAGTCATTTGTCCCTAGGTGGACAATGACATCCAGCTCAGACTCCCGTACAGCTGTTCTCGTGATCCTGAGGATGCTTCCTCTCCCTCCAAGCCATGGCACCAGGCAGGCATCTTACTTCAGTTTTCCCTGCTCCCCAGTTCTATCCCCCTAATAATTGAGTCCCCCACCAGGAGCTGCTTCTTTTCCTTGTGGTGTCCTCTGCCTCCTTCCTGTGGGCCTCCCTTGTGATAGTTGTCCTCAGCCTCCTTAGTCTCCTCTGCGGGTGCATCCATAGGGGAGCTATGCTCCCCCAGAATGGTGTATGGATTGTGGAGTGGAACAACTGACTGGGTGTGCCTCTGTTCCACCATCCTCACCCTCCCTGAGCCCACTGTGGTCCAACTGCTGTTCTTTCTTTGCAACCTCTGAGGTAGTGGTGGTGGCTCTGGTGCTCCCTGGATGGGGGGGGGGTTCCTTCCTACCATCCAGTCTGGCCTGGGGGAAGGTTTTCTTACTGCTGTCCAGTGTGGCCTGAAGATGGGCAACTTCCTCCCTCAGGGCAGAGAGTTGTCTGCAAATAGGGCAGCATCTCAGCCTCCAGAAAGACTCCCGGAAAACTGCTGCCCCACAGCCATTACATTGTACTACTCCCCACATGTTTATCTACTTTTTTTGTGTGTGTGTTTGTGTGTGTGATTGGTTTGTTATATAGAAATATATATATTATACAATGTGTATGCTTATATTGTCAGTGCAGTGTGCTAGAGAGGATATGACAGTGATATGCAGCTTGCACTCTTGAGGAAATGATGTCAGAACCCCAGGTATAAAGGAACTATTTCCAGGGGCGGGTGGGGTGAGGGGTGGAAGGGGTTGGGCCTAAATTGTGCCCTCACAAAACAATCAGCTAAGAGCTCTGACCCACCGCTGCGATGAGTGCCTTCCTGTCAGCAAGATACACTACACAACAATTTGACAGAGAAAATACCCTGTTAATCAAACAGAGAAAAATTCAGACATCCAAGTCAGACACAGGTAAAACCTCCCCAGCCCCAAAACAGCCTGGTGGTTTGTGCTCTGAAAGCAGTCAGCCCCAAAATAAGTCAGCTGTGCTTTAAACTCTTCCTGCACTGAAAATCTTAAGAATTGTAACAAAGACTGTCTTTTCCTGATAATTCTAAGTTCCTTATTTCACCTTTCAGTTAGAAGTAGCCTCCACCTGCAGAATATCTGCTACAAACCAAAGACAATTGTAAGGTTCACCTCCCTCTGTTGTGAGTACAACTCGCTTTCTTGCAAATCCTATGTTCAGTATTGCAGCTTCCAGCCAGAGGTAGTTTAACTTGAAAAATGTTAGCTGTTCTGATGGGTTTGCTATAAAACACTTGCTTATAATGCAATTGTTCTCAGGTCTGTTACTAAAGCTACTGGCTGATAAGTAGCTATGATGTAAGCACTTCCTGCTAAAGTCTGGAATTTCCTTTTAAGGCACACACAGATAAACACAAAAAACAGTTTCCACCCCCTAGGGCACTTGTCTGTATCACATACACAACCTGTACCTGCACTTATTTCAGGATTTATGACAAATTCTTAGCCCAAGGTTTAAACTCTTCCTGCACTGAAAATCTTAAGAATTGTAACAAAGACTGTCTTTTCCTGATAATTCTAAGTTCCTTATTTCACCTTTCAGTTAGAAGTAGCCTCCACCTGCAGAATATCTGCTACAAACCAAAGACAATTGTAAGGTTCACCTCCCTCTGTTGTGAGCACAATTCACTTTCTTGCAAATCCTATGTTCAGTATTGCAGCTTCCAGCCAGAGGTAGTTTGACTTGAAAAATGTTAGCTGTTCTGATGAGTTTGCTATAATCTAAATTCTATTTCCTGGGATGAAATATTATCTCCTCTCTCCCTCAAGAAATCTTGGGAATATTTGAAATCTTCAATCTATTATTTGGAAGATTTATTTGTCCCCATCAAAAAAAAGTATAACAAGAAGGGGAAGATCCCTTTGTGGTTTAATAAAACTATCAAAAATGTAATTAAAAATAAACAAAGGCTTTTTTCTCTTGTAAGAAATAGTGAGGGAGTCGCCAAAGAACTACTACTTTCCAATATAGGAAAAATTTAAAACTTTTAAAACAGGCTATCTTACAATCTAAAAAGAAATTAGAGTTTCATTTTGGCTCATTCTAAAGATAGCTACAAATTGTTATTCTCTTATCTTAATAACAAGAAATTGAATAACAGATACATGGGTCCTCTATTTGTAAATAACTCCATTATTTCTACTGACAGGGAAATTGCTGACACATTTAATAATCAGTTTTGTTCAAGGCTTCACTAAAAAAGAAGTCCCAGAACATTTTAGGCATACAGTTAACAATATTTCCCTTCATATTATTACTGAAGCTGATACCTTAGAGGCTGTTCGTTCCTTAAAACGGACATCTAGTCCAGGACCAGATAATATTAATCCTAGATTTTTACTAGAAACAGCTGAAGCTATAACTAAACCCCTAACCATCATTTTAATAAATCTTTACATGAAGGTGTTATTCCCCATGACTGGGCAACTGCCACAGTTATACCAATTTTTAAGAAAGGTAATCATTCCAAGCTCGAAAACTACCGACCAATAAGTCTAACTTCAGTTATAAGTAAATTAATGGAGAAAATCATTAAAAAAATGTTGGAAAAGGAATTAATTACAAATAACATAACTGACCATACTCAACATGGATTTAGACAAGGGTATTCTTGTACCACTAATCTAGTAGCCTTTTATAATTATATTAGTATGGGACTAGATAATGGTGTCCCCATGGATGTAATCCTCCTCGACTACAGCCGAGCATTTGATGAGGTCCCTCATGATATATTGCTTGATAAAATGATGAAACTGGGATTTTCACGGTTTATAATTAATTGGGTATCTGGTTGGCTGTATAACAGACAACAGCAAGTTAAAATAAATGGCTCACTCTCCGAAGTTCGGAGTGTGACCAGTGGGGTTCCGTAGGGTTCGGTTCTTGGACCAACTCTGTTTAATATTTTTATTAGTGATTTGCAGGTTGGTTCTGACAATCTTCTTTCAAAATTTGCTAATGACACCAAGTTAGGAGGGTCTGTATATTCATCATTAAATAGGGAATCCATTAGTAATAATTTAAAAACTATTGAAGATTGGGCAGACTCTAATAGGATGTTACTTAATCCAGATAAGTGTCATGTATTACATTTTGGAAGGAATAATCCCAAACAGATTTATTTTTTAAATAATATCCCCCTTCATGTGTCACTAGTAGAGCGAGATCTTGGAATTCTTGTCAACAATAAATTGGCCTGCACTGACCATTGTACTAGGATAGCCAAAATATCTAACGCAGTGCTTACTCGTATTCAACAATTTCTTGTGTCAAGGACTCAGGAATGTATTATTCCCTTGTTTAGAACTCATGTAAGGCCACATTCTGACTACGGTTCTCCATTTTGGAGTCCTTACTTAAGACAAGATAGGGACAGAATAGAAAAAATCCAGAGGAGAGCTACCAAAATGGTTCCACATTTGTCCAAAACGGACTATTGGGGTAGACTTCAGGAAACCGGGTTACATTCGCTTCAATTAAGATGTATTAGAGGTGTTCTGCTTCTACTATATAAATTCAGAACTCTTAGGACCTTATGCATCAATGTGGTCTGAACTCCTCTGGTAGAAGGATTACCCCACGGTTCCACAACAAACAAATTGATGTTGCAAAATCTAAAACAAATAAAAGGTTAAATTATTTTACGGTGAGAACCCCCAGAGTCTGGAACTCACTTCCTCAAGATTTGGTGAAAAGTAATTCCATTTCATCCTTTAAAAAAGGTTTGGATTTTTGGATGGAGTCTAACAGCTCCAGGGTATAACTTTTCCCACCATGGTGGTGGGGGACAGTCTCAATGGGCAATAGCCTTCTTTTGTCCTTTAAAACCAAGTAAACCAAGGATACAGTGGACTCCACATAAATTGTACTTGGGTTTAACGGACAATCGGTTTAAATGGATGAAAAGTGTGGTCCCAAACCATTGTCATAGAGATCCATTCCTTTTCATCTGTTTAAACGGATGTTAAGCGCCGTATTTTGCGGACATTTTTTTCCCCAACTTGCTGTCTCAAACTACGCTTTAGAGCTAGGTGCGAGGTGTAATTAACATGTTCAATTAACTGTCAATGTGTTGTGCTTCAGACAAATAAACAGGCACCATCGGATTTCAATTAGCAGTGGTGCTAGGTATAAATTGCACAGTTTTAATAGGTTTTACTTGTGAACCTCATCATAGATTGTTGTGTGCTGTCTGCATTGCTCCAGACTGGGACATCCTGAGCTGAACTGAAAAAGACTGGTGCCCCTACACCCTGACTGCAGGCAAGCAAAGCAAAATCACTGAGTACACAGTAACCCAATAAGCACCTCACTCCTCTCCCTGACCATACAGCACATGGGGCACAGAAAAAAACATTAAAGTTTCAAGTTTTAACATTTTGCACTAAAGCACTCCTCTTCCCTCACTAAAACTCAGCCTGTATGCAGCACAGCACAACAGCAAAAAACAAACAAATAAAACAAGTGCAGTGGTACAGTACAGTGCTGCGTGGTGTGGTGTTGTGTAGTTATACGTGCTGTACTCGATGCATTGCACTTTTTAGACCTGCCGGCTACTGCGGACGTCGAGAATAGCAGACATTTTCTCATGTCACGAGTCCGCTATAACCAGCTTACACTATTAACATTGTGAGGTGTAAGATCTGAGGATTAAGGAGTATGGAATGGGACAGTCATCATTGAGGATATTTCCTCCATTAGGCCACTGTCATAGAGGCATAGGTCAGGAAGCATAGGCAAACCTGGAGAAGTTATAAAATTTGCAAGTAGTGTGTTATTAATAACAATAAAATAAAAAGTAAAATGATACAGGATAGCACTTTGTAAAGGCAGTACAAACAAAATAGAGTCCTTCACCTGAGAGTCTCTTTTCTTTTTTTTTTGCAGTTAAGCTTTTTATTAATTTTTCCGGTTTACAACATATACAGCAACAGTAATAACAAACAGAGCGTTCTTCAGATAAACTTTCTGATATTTAGACAATTCAAAAAGGATGTTGCATTTCTAACATTATGTGACATACAAAACGATGTTCAATTCAAACAGTGGGTATGTTTTACTTCTGAGCTTGAGCAGGGGACAACATTAGAGTGTACTCAAGAAAATAATATGATTAGTAAGGTGGTAAGGGGGTATCTATATCTGGAGCAAGGTGTTAGAGTGGGGACCACTGAGCCTAAGATAAACAAGATCTGTGTTATTTGACTTTAAGGGGGTTTTTAGGAGGTCTTTGCTCTGCAGTGGTCTATTCGGGTGTCCTTTAGAGGTTATATAGGAGCAAAAGGGGGCCCATCTCTCTAAGAATAGGTTAGTGGTACATGCAGCAAAGTGGAACATTCTCGAGAAATTGGCCAGTTTCTCCATGGTCATCAACCATTCATGAAAGGAGGGTATCTCAGTTGAGCGCCATTTCCTTAAAGGGGTTCTCTTAACCTCCACTGATGCCTGTATTAGCCATAATCTCTGCTGGTGCAGTATCTTTAACGCTTTAGGGGGGAGTCCTTGTATCCACATTGAGGGGGAGTGTGGCAGGCTCTTGCTTAATATTTTAGAGCAGCATGCAATGATCTCTTCTCATAATGGGCAGATCGGTGGGCAATGCCAGAGAATATGGAGAAGATCTGCGCCCTGTTCTCCACATCTCTAGCAATCATCATTCGGGATCAACCCCATTGTTTTTAAGTGGGATAGGGTGCGGTATCATAAATGTTACACTTTGTTTTGTATCAGGAGGCTGCATGGATCAGAGCATGCCTTTTTAGCAGAAGTCCAGCAGGCAGTCTAATCTTCATCTGATAGGGGATTGTGTAGCATTTCTTGCCACTTGGCTTTGGCCTTAGTGGTAGGGTCTGGGGCTGCATCTCTAAGTTTCTTGTATATCATGCCAGCTAGTCCCTTTAACTTTTTATTCCAACTAGGGAGGGGAAGGGATTGAATCTTCCTCTGCCGACCGCATGTCTGGCACGAGCAAACCTTATTGGCATGCCTTAGCTGGAGGTATTTTCAAAAATCTTGCTGTGGTAAGAGATATTTGTCTCTTAGGAAGGTAAAGGAATCAAGTGTGAGAGTGGCATCCAAGTTCAGTATTAGGGGATGCTGTACTGCTGGGGTGTGCCGTCCTTGGGATGAGACGTTAAAACGAGGTCCCTTCTACCCATCCTAGTGTTGTCCTGGTAGGTGTCCAGGTGGAAGTAAAAGAACCCAGGGCACGCTTCGCAAAAGAGTAGGGGACATTCTCGGTGTCCTGGCCAACATTCCACTTCCCATAAACCGGTTCATGCAATTATCCATGCTGTGTGTAGATGATGATGTGCGATATGGCTGCCACTACACATTCAGTCACTTCACTACCAGTCTATCAATGCTTGTAAAGCGCTTTGGGATACACTGTGTATGAAAAGTGCTATATAAATACTGATTCTTCTTCTTCTTGTCAGAAGTAAGGATGTCCCTTGTCCTAAGGATCCGCTTACACTCCCACCTGGGCCAGTTAAACAGTCTACCTTCAATTAGCCAGTTGGGGTTATTCCAGAAGCATACCAGTGAGCCTGGGCTAAGACGAGACTTAGTAATTTGGTCAACTTTATGCCAGGCTCTGTGTGCATCCTGAATAATCTTCCACTTTTTCAGGTTACTGGCAGTGGTCCTCCAAGATAGGCCGACAGGTCCGTGTCTCCTAATATCTTTTGCTCTAGGTCACACCATGCGGGTTTGTTTGGACCTAGATCCTGAAATATCCTGCATGTCCTAGCTATGGAAAAAGCCTAGGTATAAAGTCGGAAATTAGGAAGCCCCCATCCACCTTTGTTCCAGGGTGCCCTTAATTTGGACCTGCTGTATTGGGGCTTAGCTGTATCCCATAAGAAGTTGCCTAGCAGGAAGTCTAGAGTGAGAGTTGAGACATTAGGTAAAAAATTATTGGGGCTACCATAATTTTCACTGCTACAGTTTTTCCAGGTATGGCCAGGTTGAGGTGTTTCCATCTCTGCACTTCAGTTTGTAGGTGGGCAGTTAGGGGGGAGAGATTCTTATCCATGAGGGTCTGTATATTTGAAGATATAAACACTCCCAGGTATTTTATATCCTTTGTGGCCCATGCTACCCCGTGTTTGTCAGCATAGATGGAGAGGTGGTGGAGTTTAAGGGAAGCACCTTAGTTTTGCTTGTGTTGATGCGGAGGCTTGAAATTTGTGCAAATGATTCAAGTAGAGATATTGCATGGGGTAAGCTAGCTTGCAAGTCTTTAGTCAGGATGAGACAGTCATCCGCATAAAGTATGGTATGAGATGCAATCCTGCCCACCTTTAACCCCTGTATATTTGGGTGCTCTCCAATTGCACATGCCAGGGTTTTGATTGTCAAGACAAAGAGCATAGGTGAGAGCTGGCATCCCATCTAGTTCCTCTGTATAGGCAGAATGGGTCAGAGAGGGTGTCATTGGTGAGGACCCTAGTGGTGGGATTAGTGTAGTGTTTAAACGCAGTTACTAAAAATGGGCCCAAAGTTGAGATGCTGCTGGGTAGCATGCAGAAACTCCCAATCCACCGAGTCAAAAGCTTTTTCAGAGTCAACAGTGATGGGTGCAGCTGGGGTGGGAGTTGCTGCTTCCTGCAGTAATGTTATCAAAGCTTGGAGGTGGTCTGCACTTACTCAGCCTTGATGAAGCCAACTTGGGAGGGTGTATCAAATTTGGGAGCACTTTTTTTAGTCGGGTTGCCAGGGCTTTAGCCAGAATTTTTGTATCGGCATTTATTAGGGAAATGGGCCTGTAGCTGGCAGGGATAGTTGGGTCCTTCCCTTCCTTGGGGAGCACAGTTATGATAGCTTCCCTCAGGGTGTCCAGGAGCCCTCCTTTGTTTAAGGCCTCTTGTACCATATTTAGCATGGGGTGGGAGACAGCATCTTGGACCACCTTGTGCAGATCTACAGGAAACCCATCTTCTCCTGAGGCCTTGTGTGGAGCCATATTACTTATTGCTTCACTAATCTCAGCTTCTGTCAGAGGAGAGTCCAGAAACTCCCTCTGAGTGCCACAGAGCTGAGGCACATTCAGCTTGGAAATGAAGTCTGCATATTTTTGTGCATCCCATTGTATGTGAGTGTTATAAAGTGTCTTATAGAACTCTAGCATGGCTTGGTTTATCCCCGCCTCTGAGGTTTGGGGTTTCCCACCCTTGTTCTGTAGTTGTGTGCCTTTCAGCCTGGTGTTTTTTCAGCCTAAATGCTAAGAGCTTTCCTGACTTCTCCCCTTGTGCCCAGTACTTGTGTTGCATTCTCTGGATCTAGAGTTCCACTTTTCTAGTTGCAAGAGTATTCAGCTGGAGCCCAAGGGTAATTATCTCATATATCAGGGTTCGGGAGCTGAGTTCTTCTGAGTCTGTTTTATATGGAGATTCCTTAGCTGCTAACAGCCTCTCAAGCTTGGCAGCTTCTTCCTCTCTTCTTTCTGTCGTGTGAGGCATAGCTAATTATCTTGCCTCTCAGAGTGGCTTTAAAGGCCTCTCTGATAGCTGCAGAGCATGCTGTCCCCAGGGGTTGTCTGCAAAGTAGTTTTGGGTTTCTTTTGATACCCAGACTTTAAAGTTTGCATAAATCAGCAGTAGGGGGATGAGCCTCCATGCTAAGGATTTCTTGGGGGAAGGATTGTCCATTAGGGCCATTATCAAGGGGGCATGGCCAGATAGATATAAAGGGGACATTTTTGTGTCTACCACTTGAGACACCTGAGGGTAGGTGAGCCAGCAATCTAGCCTACTAACCATCTGTTTGGGAGCTGATAAATGGGTGTAGTTTCCTTCAGTTGGGTGCTGGAGCCTCAAGATGTCCTGCAACCTGTGGAGATTAAGTCTTTAAAGGCAAGTAGTGATTTAGGGGGGTGGGGTTCTGGCCTAGAATTGGATCTGTCCACAAAGTGATCAGATGTTAGGTTCATGTCTCCCCCCATGATGATCTCCATCTCACTGTCCATGAAATCAGGTAATGCTTGGGAGATACCATGAAAGAAGTCAGGAAGGTCATCGTTCAGAGCATAAATGTTTGCAAGTACCAGTTTACCTTTGGGGGTGGATACTTTTGCTATCACCCAGCACCCTTCCTCATCCTTGTTTTGGTTCAGCAAGGTCCATTGTAATTTTTTGTGACACAGGACAGAAACTCCACATCTTGTAGACTTAGCCGAACGATGTGCCTCCCATCCCACCCATTCTCGTACTAGTTTGGTAGCTTCAAGGTGTGATAGTTTGGTTTCTTGTATAAAGGCAATCTGTGAGTTAAAGGGACACATTCATGCCCAGTGGCCAACACCATCTGAAAGCCCATGAAAATCTCTTTCAAATGAGGTACTGGGTAAATCTGTAGCTGGAAGCACTCCAGAGATATAGATGACTGAGTCTGTTCAGTAGTAATACTACATTACAGCCATTTTTAGAACCTTGTGATGTCAGTGACGAAATGCACTGAGTTAAGCACAGCTTGTTCGTCACTGACATCACAAGGTTCTAAAAATGGCTGTAATGTAGTATAACCCCCCTGCAAATGGGGGTTCCCCAAAGTCTTCCAGGAGCTTGCCTGAATGCTCCAAGTCTGGGCGGTGTTCGGCGTCTGGGCTGTTTAAATGTGGTTCCAAGTGAGTGCTATTTGAGCCTCCACGTAATGTCTCTTTAAGAGCTGTCTGCTTGCAGACCTAAGTAGTTTGTATGGGGGGGTACTGTGTATTTAATGCTCAAATCCCGCCCAAGCTGCTGTCAATTCACTCCGTCTTTGCCGTCGCTACATGTGCAGAGAGGGCCTTGTTGAAAGATACAACTGTTTGCCAGAAATCATTTAGAGTGACTGAGAAAATGTAGTTTGTCTAACCTGTCTTCATTTCAGTACGAACTGTTTCAGTGTAGCTCTTTACTTTTGGTCATGAATTGCTGACTTGGACCAATCAGGATGATAGGGAGACCCTAAAATGGAGTCTGTGGACGAATCAGGACTTGGACTCTCAATTTTGAGCCAGCCACAAGGGGATTGTATGGGCAGTGACTCTGGGAAATGTAGTTTTGACCTTGGCGCCTTTTTTTCACCAACAGAGGGAGTCTTATTGTGAGTGACAGCCGAATCAGCCAACCGAACTGGGAGGAACTCAAAGGAAATGCCCTGCTCTGTTACTGGAAAGCTCAGATCAGTTGTGACAGTGAAGAGAGAAGGAGCTCTGTGCTTCTGCGGTGTATAGTTTCGCGCGGAAAGCGCGTGTGAGGCCCTGAGGTTCGGCCTGCAGCCGTTGCAAGTGCCATTTCAGACTGAATCCGATTTGTGAGGAGAAAGAAGGAAGTCTGAAGAGTGGGAACCAGGCTCACCCTGTAGAAGATTGGAGAAATTGCTGAACCGCGCTCGGTCTGTCAGGAACTGAAGCTGCTGTGTGTGCTCCCGGGTATTTTGCAGTAAGTGCGATCGGGATCGAGGAGCAGCCTGCCTAGTATAGTACTTTTCTTTTACATATGAATGTGCGTAGTGCTTGTGGGGGAATCGCTATTTCCAATTCCCTGTACTGTGTGCTGTGTGTTGAAGCTGGAAGCAAACCCCAGCTTGTCTCAGACTAAATCCGTTTGCTATCAACTGCAGTGGGGTCCAGTCACAAGGACTTTGTCTCCATGCACTGTTGTTCTGGCAATCCAGAAGAACATCCACCATCCGGTCTTCAGCTTGGGTATTGTGAGTACAAATCAGGGTATTCCCCTGCAGCCTGTTTTCAATCACAAGTGTGTCATCTAATTCTTGTTGTTTCACTGCTTCATTGATTAAGCCATCCGGCTCCGGATTACAATAGGGTGTTGTGCATATATTTTCTTCTACAGGGCCCTATCCATCTGCACCTGCTGGCCAACCCAGGGCAATGGACCTGGCTAGCCCCAACCTGGGTACCCAGAGTGTGACTTTTCAGACCCTGTATGTGTGCACAGTACTGTGATTTAATGCCACCAATTAACCTGATTTCCCCCTCCCGTGTTACTGTCCCCTAAATAAATTAGATTAGTTGTTGTTATACTATGTACTGTCTGTGGTGTTGGTACTTATGGAAGCAGTATTGTATTTTGCTGTGTAGTTGTTTAACCTTATTTTACAGGAGGTCCTCAGAGACGTGCTGCAGAATCATTCTCGAGGGTAAGTGGTACTTTATGAGTGAACAGTGTGTATACGTGGGGTATTGGGGCTGTAACTCCTGTGTACTGTGTGAGTCACTAGAGGGAACCAAAGGGGGTCATGGTGTCCCAGAGGGCTGTGATCAAGCTAGTCTAACCACTACAGACCCTGACCTCTGGGTGGAGGCACCCGCCATAGAACCTAGGCCCCTCAACCTGTCAGTAGTCAAGTAGGCAGGGGTAGTAGCCCTTGGGATAGCGCCACCTGGGGGTTACAGTAGTATTACTATTGAACAGACTCAGTCATCTTTATCTCTGGGCTGCTTCAAGCTACAGGTGAGCCCATACCGCATTTGAAAGAGATTTTCATGGCCTTTCAGATGGTGGTGGCCACTGGGCAGGAATGTGTCCCTTTAAGTTGTTTTAATTTATTCAAAGTTTTCTTCCTCTTTATGGGGGAATGTAGGCCCCTCAGATTCCAGGAGGTGGCTGTGGTCACTCCAGTGTTAGTCATTGGGATGCTTTATGAGTGCGTTGAAGGACCTTGTACACACGAAACCAAACCCTACAGCATTTCTTTTTTGTTCGTTTACCATGCTAATGCCCAGTCTTAGCAGTACTATCTGTCTATTCCCCGGTTTCTAATTTCCTCTAGCTCCCCTTTCAGTACCTTTCTGAAGGAGCAGCACAAGGTGCTTGCTCAAGTAGAAAACATTCAGTTTATCCATCAACATTACTAACTGTGCGTGCAACATCCCTATAATAAGTACAGGATTAAAGTTTACTTTCAGGCTAATATTGGTAGGCGCTGTCCAAAACTGCCTGGTAAGTCCTTCTTGGCAACATCAAAGGCATGGAAAGCGCTCCGAGGCGGTAACCATGTTCAGCAAATAAATCAACATTAAGAACAGTAACATTTCTAATCTAAGAGATAACAGTAGTGTGCGATGGGTTGAGGCCCTTGGTCTCTACCTGGTATTGTTCACGGGGACAACGCCCTGTCTTGTAAGGAGTATATGTATACATCCTCACATGTCAGGTTCAGGAGCTATGTCGGCTGAAGGGGGGGTAGCTGGGACCTTCTTTAGGATGGGGAGGATGGGGGCCATCTGTTTCACTCTTTTATTTGTGGCCAGGCAGTTCGCCAATGGTTTCATTCTCCCCTTTACCATTAAGGGGTGTTGTTCCACCTTTGCCCAACCACCTAGGTGTCCTTGTATAGGAGGTCTACTGTCTTTTTAGGCCCTGGTATCCCTTAGAGGAGCTAGAGATTGGGGTTCCCTTTTCGAATATTACCATTCCCTCCCAAAGTAAAAATTAACCCAGTGCTGGAGCTATGAGGGGGGGAGGGGGGAGCAAGCAGTCCCATTCTGTTTATGGCCTTCACTCCTCAGTTCTCATTGCACAGCCCATATACATCTGTGAGTTGATATAATGGTGCCTTAATGATGTTTGGGAGGGTGAGAGGAGGGGCAATTCAACATCAGTTAAGCCCTTAATTGTGTGACTGACGAACTGGCACAATAACCATGAACTACTGTTCCTGTATCAGTTTTATTTCTCATGTACAGCATCAAATGCAGCATATCCACTGGCTCCTGTGCCCTTTATGCTGCCTAGGCAGCAGCCTGTTTCTGAGCAGCGTGGTGGAAGCAAAATATCTCCAATACTGCTTCAGGTGTTGGCAATGACTGTCTGTGGTGAAGGGGAATTAAAGATGTTTCAGTCCTCAGATAGTCTGAGCGGCTCAAGGGCCAAGGGACAGTGATGAGTAAAGCCGTGTGTGCTAGGAAAAACAACATGGGCGCACCATAGAGTTGATGTGACACATACCAGCCTTGTGGCAGCCATTCAGGCACACAGTCTCAGATGAGTGCAGGGGAATCACCCCCCCATAACCTCAGACTCAGGCATAAAGTACCCAGCTGGTTAGATGCATCGGTTAGCTGTCTTGATCCATGGGAGAAGTTGCACAAAACAAAAAGAGATTTACCTCGCATTGGCAGTTGAAGCTTCAGCAGGGTTACCTGGGTTGTCTGGCTCTTGCTGCTCTTCCAGACAGCTTGCTCATTCCTGGCACAGCGGGATCCAGTCAGTTAAGGATTCTTCGGTGGTTTTGAAAACTGGAGCTGGCTGCAATGTTTCTGTAGGGAGTTTCAGGGCCATCGGAGAGAGCTCCTGTAGTGCAGAGTGGCGGTTGCTTGTTTTGACCAGGGTGTCTCCCAGTGAGTTACTGCTGGCGTTGGAATGTATCTGGAGCTGCTGGCGACTCCTGAACCTGTTCCTACAGGTCAAGGGTTTCATGACAGAGGATTGTTGATATGATTTCTTCTACCTGTCCCATTGCACTTATGCCAGGGCTCCTCCAGGAGAATATTTTTCTGTGCTGGTGGCCTGTTCATATCAGGGTCTGCAGGTGTTATTTCCATGGATTGCCAGGGGGTGCTCTGTGGTTCTTTGCATGACTTTCCCGGGGTCACTTTTTTCCCTTGAATATCAGTTAGAAATATGTCCACTTCTCTGGGGGAATTGAAAGTGATATATTCCCCATTGTATGTCACTCGCAACATTGAAGGGTAGCGGAGGGCAGTTGGAATGTTGAGCTGGAAAAGTTTTCTTTTATCTTCGGCATATGCTCTCCACTTTTTAGAAAGCTCGTATGAGAAGTCCTGGTAGATTTGTATAGAGTGGTTATGTCACTGTATGTTCTTTAGCTCCCTGGCAATCCTTAGGCATTGCTCCTTAGCTGGATTACACAAGAATTTCACAAAAATTGGCCTGGGTCTTTCACCAGGAGGAGGTCTGGGGGCTACGCTCCGGTGCACCCTTTCAAGCTCTGTTGGGGCCGCGTTGTTAAGGCGAATCATATCTGGCAGAGCAGTCTGGAGGAACGTGACCATATCCCGCTCTTCCATCCCTTCAGGGATGCCCAAAATTCTGACATTGTTTCTTCATGAGCGATTTTCAATATTGTCCACTTTATTAAATAAATATTGTGTTTGCTGCTACTGTTCTTGCAATAGGGCATGGTGATGATTGAGTTGCTGATCATGCTGCTGGACTGCTGCCTCTGTTTTGGACACCTGCTGAGCAACTAACTGTAAATCTTCATTAGTTTTAGTAGTCGTTAGTTTTAGCTCAGCGGTGTCCTGAAGTACCTTTTATAGCATCTTTGTTATGTTCGCAGACTCCAAGGCAGAGTCCACTGGGAGGGCAGAACTTGCCATTCTGCGCAGCATGCACCCCTCCAGGCAGGTAGCAGTTGGAACTTTTCATTGGGAGTTGAGTGGGCTGGAGGATTGGTGCTGTGCCCGGCCTGTCTACTGGCACGACGAGGTGCTTACAGAGTTTATCTGAAATGTCTTTGCAGGTCTTTCTCAGCTGCCCGAAGTCTGATTTTCTTCCTTTTTGTGGCAAGTTGTAGCTCTGTAGGTTCAATTGCTAATTCCTCTCCTCGATCCCCTTCCAGAGTTGGCAATTCTGTGGAATGTCGAAAGGTAGGTGTCAAGGAGTCTTTCTACTCGAATTTAGTGTGCAACCATTTTGGATGTCAGGCTCCGCCTGCGAGCATCTCTTTTCAGTTAATATCTCAGTATATCTCTCTCTCTCTCTCTAACCCAAACAAAACATTGCTGTCTTTTTATAAGATGTGCCTTCCTGGTAGTTTGACCTCTGCACCTGTTCTTATAGGTTTCATTTCCTGTTTTTCACAAAATTCAACAAGACTTTTTTTTACATTGACCTTCCTGTGACTAGCCTGAAGAGTACATAAATCTTCTTCACATGTAAAACCGATTAAGACATCCTGTCCTGAGCTAGTTGCCTGTTAATAATTCTGCAAACAACCTTGTGGAGGTCAGAATACAGCTCAGGGTTAACTCCTTGTATTATGGATTGCCATTTTTAAAAGAAACATAAATAGTTTTCTGCATGTACTTCAACAGTATGACTATATACATTTGCAAATCAAGAGATCCCAGTTTTACATACATATTCATATATATTTTTTTAAAAACAGAGGAGCAAGGGAAGAAACAAAGAATAGAAGCAGTAAGTGAAGGAAGGAAGAAAACAGGGAAATTGTGGGACTATGAAGTGGCCAGTTCCTAGGTGCCATAAGGAAAATTTGTTTATGCAGTCAGACAGGCAAGAGATAGACAAGTGACTGAAAAGGAGAGGTAAGCAATAATACCCAACAGGTTGGGCGGTTGGGCAATACCTGACCGCCCAGGGGCATAATGAGGCCCAACGTTGCAGGCAGAGGGCCTTATAGACCCTGGAAGGTCCGGTATTGCCCAATACTGAGCACTCTGGAGGGTATTATTGTGCTTAGAAAATGGGCCAATGTATTGTATATGTATTAAAAAAATAATTTTCATATTAAAATGTTTAAAGTCTCAAGTGTTTTATTTATTTTGTAAAAAAAAAATTAATAGTTCCTCTGCCTACACGGCTGTATTTTTTTTCTGAACTAGGGACTTGTGTCCTACTTGAACCTTTGTAGATCTGCCTTTTGGCATTTGTTGTCATGGTTACTCCCCCCCCCCACGGCTGTGTGGCTCAGACTGAAATAAAAAAATAGCTGGTTTCTTCTCAGTTTAAAATCTGATCGTCACTGTAGCCTTCTGTCTTTACCCTTGCTTACCCCCATTGATTGTTGAACATGACCCCCTTTGCTCCAGCCTACACTGTTTGGATTTAAAATTTACATTTAATCATTCAACTACTATGGTGGGGAATTAATTTTGTTGCATATCATTCGGGCAGGGAGATGAAATTGAAGAGCAGTGGGAACAGTCTTTGTCACTACTTACTGCTTGGTTTGTCTTTTCCTATAGCCTGATTGGGGTGGAGAGATAGAGGAGAAAAGCAGCGGTATCAGGCAAGATGTCCAGGAGAAGATTTGGATGTGGTAACCCTGCTACTGCTGAGGCTCGAATTTGGCATTTTCTTAATTTGGGTACTTTTGTCCAGTAAATGTGGAGGTAGGGCAAGCCAGGGAGAAGTAAGGTGAACTATGTGATAGAAAAACTGTTGCCTTTTTTTTCTTGCCACTGTGTGGGAAGAGTACAGGATGATAGTTTACTTTTTTTTTGGTTTACATTTAACAAGAAACGGCGCTATGGGAGGTGGGGAGAGTCTAGCCATTAGTCCCTCTGTTGCTCGGTAAGCAAGGGAGAAAAATGATCTGCGATGGGGCAGCAATGGCGTGGTGTCTGACTCGGGCATGATAGGACAAGCTACACCCAGCTGATGAGCTACAGCATGGGAGGTTGAGCGAGCTGGCAGCAAAATGAACAAGTTAAAGTGTAAAAGCAGTACAGATCTGTATTTTCTTCTTGCTGTGATGTGCAGTTTGGAGAAGGAGTAATCAGCAGGGTACAGTTTTACTTCTGATGATATCGTAGAGAATTGGGCCTAATAGCTGTGGCGGCACTTCGGTAAGTAGGACTTCTAGCAGATGGAGACATGCTGCTGGCTGTGTTCACGGTCTGCTAGATCGGCCGGCTTTTCGGGTAGTGGTACTACTTTTTTTTTTTTTTTTTAAGTTTTGTGTGGCAGTTTACTGTAGTTTTCTATAAAATTTAATTGACTGTGGCATTTTATGTTTCAAAAGCCTGACAGATCGCTTTGGGGGTGGGTGGGTCTGTTTGTCTTTAAGTGGAGAAAAAACATAGTGGCAATTTTGAAATGAAAATTCTGTTGAGTACGGTGATTTTGGTATGTAATCAGGCACCAGAGATGGGGACTCGTTATTTCCCGGGGTCTCTGTTGCCTGCTACCGGACCGGCTGGTTGGTGAGCTTAGCCAATCAACTTTAAGGATTTTTACAATGCATTTTTTGAGACAGAATAGATCCTCACTTTTAACTCTCTCTGCATAACAAATGGGGCAGGGTCTTATCCAACCCTGTCACATATCTCCCTCTTTAAGAGAGAACCTGTTTTTTTTTATTTTTAAAATAGGTTTCCAAAGCCTTCTTTTATTTCACTTTTAACATTATGTTATAACTTTTACAGTTCTTTGCATATGCATTATCCCTTTTTCATGACACCTATTACAGCAAACATTTCAGTTAAGCACACACATTTTTTCAACCTTCTGAATTCTCAATTCCCGAACCATATTTTGATATAAAATCAGCATTGACATTCTCTTTTCCAGATTTGTGCATCACTTTGAATTTAAATGTCTGTAGTGCCAGCTACCACCTTGTGATTCTGAGATTTTTATCCTTCATCTTATTAAGTCAGCAGAGGGGTTTGTAAACTGTTATAGGTACAAAGTCAGGTCCTAGCAGATAAAACTTAAGGGACTCCATTGCCCATTTCACAGAAGGACATTCTTTTTCAGTAGTAGTATACTTTTTCTCTCTGTTGTGCAATTTCCTACTGATATGCAGAATAGGATGTGCCTTCCCATCTATATTCTGACTCAGCTGCACCTAGGCCAACCTCCAATGCATCTGTCTGTAACAAAAACTGTTTCTCAAAGTTTGGGCTGCGTAAAACAGGGGCTGAACATAATGTAGCCTTGATGGCTTGAAAAGCTTCATCATACTGTGGGTCCACTTCACACTATTCGGGAACCGTTTCTTCATGAGTTCAGTGAGGACAGTAGCTAACTGGGAAAAGTTGGGAACAAGTTTCTTATAGTAACCAGCCAGACCTAAAATTGACCTGACATGTCTCTTTGTTTTAGGGACAGGATTGTTAGCTGCAGCTTCTCTCTTGGAAATCTCTGGCTTTATTTCTGCATTTTATTTAGTTATTTATTTCAGATTCAGAATTACAACCTTTGAGCCAGAAAGTCTCTTTTACAAAGGCTCCAAGTCGAGTAGATGCAAAACAATGTAGTACAAAAAGTAGAAGAGTTTGATGAGGTATGCATTTACAATATCACAGGATGTTTTAAGGTTGCAAAACATTTTTGCAAACTGGTCAAGCAAATTTCAAACTGTAATACATAGTTCCAGAAGTCTGATCCTTTCAAGTCGAATACATTGCTTAAGTGCATGAAGTAGAGAGTTTGCAGTCTGAGATAACTTAGTCTGGGAGAGAGGGTGAAGGAGATAGAAGGAGAAGGTGGAGGAGGGAGCCGAGTGTGGAACACCTGGTGCATTTGGTTAGTAGGCAGGGGAGTAGCGGCCAAGAAATGGTTTTGTAAAGGGAGGGGGCGTAGAGGTGAGTAGGGGATAGAGTTCAAGATAATAGAAGGGGGGGAGACAGGGGTAGAGGACCTGGAACACGGATAGGTTGGCCACCAACTAGGAATTGCAGTCACAGTGGTTAATGTTGGCCAGGAGGGTACGAAGGCCTTTTTTGAAAGGGCAGAGTTTCTCATAATTTAGGAGGGAGGGGGATAGGTCATTCATCCACAGGGGCCCACAGTGGGAAAGTGACCGCAGGGCTGAGGAAGTTCATTTAAAGGGGCCATATAATACCCCATCTTCTGGTAGTTTTAGAGGTTAAGTTTCATTGGAATAGAGCTGCAGTCAAGTCAGGTGCTAGTGCTAAGAGTGTTTTTTTTTTTTTGCCAATTAGCATGCTTGATACCTAGCCCTTAGGTGAAGTGGGAGTCAGCCAGTGGAGGAATAAAGGCTGCAGGTGTGGGTAAGGTGGTTAGGTCCGAGCACTAGTCAACAGGCCTTGTTGAGGAGTAATCTGACATGCTTTAGCACAGTTTCAGTGGCAGTACTGTAAATGACTAGACCATAGTCTATCGTTGTCAATATGGAGCTCTGGGTGGCAAGGTTGAGTGCCTCCTGGGTCATGGCTTTTCTATGACGGTATAGAATCCCAAGTTTACTATTAGCTTTTTGTATCACATGGTCAATATGGAGGGTGAAAGTCAGGGTGTCATCTATGTAGATGCCAAGATATTTGAAGGTGGGGACTTGTTCAATGGCTTCTCCTTTGCAGTTATGGATGGTCAAGGGGGCTGCATTCTTTTTAGAGTGTTGGGTAATGAGGCCGGCCCAGTGGCACTGAGGGTTGAGGCACTGGACGCCACACCTCACGCCACGGCCGGTGACCCGGGTTCAGGAATGAGCTCGGGGTCAGCAGGGGGAGAGAGGATCGAGCATCTGGAGGACTGCTGTTCTCTCTCAGGGGGAAGGAAACTTGTTCTCCCACTGATTGACTGCCCTCTGGCAATAGCCAGAAGGGCAGTATGAGTAGAGAGGCATGTGCTGATGTCAGTGAAGAGGGATGGGAGGAAAAACGAGAAAGTTGGGTCCATGATGGCTCCTGTGACTGCGGGGGTCTGCTCGGGGCATCTGGATTGGGTCTCTGGAAGGGAGGGAGTGCCAGCCCCCTCTCTCCTGGCCCCACCATGGGGAGCAATCTGCAGGGGACTACCCAAGCTGGCGATACGAGGTTGTGGGGAAGCTGGAGACAGAGTCTCTCCATCAGAAGAGACCGTAGCCACCTGCCAGGGACTCCCAGGAATAAAAAGCTTTATGAAAAAAAAAAGAGTGTAGGGTAATGAAGTGCATTGTTTTCGTGTTTTTGTAGTTTAAGAGGAGCCAGTTATGAAAGAACCAGAACTCAAGTTTAGAAAAACTATCTTGAAGGGTTGTGGGGTTGTGGCTGTTTCTGACAGGTGGTTTCCTGGAACAGAGATTACCGCATCCTCTCCATAAGTAGCATCTTGGTTGGGCAGGTAGTCGGGAGAGTGTTAATAAATAAACTGAAGAGTAAAAGCCCCAAAATACATCCTTGGGGGACCCCTAGGGTTACCTTCCTTGGCTCAGCGGTTACCCCCCTTATCCTCACACACTAAGGCCTTTGAGATAGGTAGCTTGAGAACCAAGAAACAGTGTCGATGGACAGGCCTAGGGTTGCAAGATTGTCAAGTAGGCTCTGATGATTGACAGTGTCGAAAGCTTTAGTTAAATTTATAAAGACAGACCCAGCCGTCATACCAGCGTCAAGGGCATCATACATTTGGGAGGAGAAGTCTGTGATTTTTGAAATCCCTGCTGCTGGGGGAAAAGATTATAATATTTGTTCAGGTATTCCATAAGTTGATCCGATATTGTTCTCTCTAGGGCTTTTGAGAGGGGTGGTAATATGGAGATCGGCCGATAGTTACCCAAACTGGTTCTGTTGCCATTTTTGTAGACTGGAGTGACAAGGGCGATTTTCCACTTGTCAGGGAATATGCCAGATCTGAGGGATATATTAAATAACATGTTGAGAGGGTGTGCAAGTTCGTCTAAGGCTAGAGCGACTAGCTTCATGTCCAACATGTCGCTGCCCATTCTGGTTTTACTTAGTATTTTTATGTACTTAATAGTTTGGGATCTTGTGATCTGTTTGAAGTAGAAGGGAGGTTGTTTGGCATTTAGGATGGGGGGAACTTGGTAGTGTGTGGCTTCCAGTTAGCGTTAGGGTTGAGGTATTATGGGGTTAGGACGGAGCCTAGGTCCATGAATGCCTGATTAAAGGCACTTGCTAGGTCCTTTGGTTATTGTAGCAGGCCCATGGAGGTAATGATGAGATCAGGAGGGGCTCTGGACTCCTTTCTGGTCAGGGTTTTAATATGTTCCAGAACTGGCATCTGTTTCCCCAACTTTTTTCTAGTTGCTCTTTGTGATAGGTGGCCTTAGCAATTCTGACTAATCTGGCATACAGATTTAGTCTTTGCCGTATTGGTCCTTGTAAGAACAGAACCACAAGCATATGATTTGATACCTTTTATTGGACCAACATAGATGTAACAAAAAGAACAAAGTGCTTTAGCTTTGGACCAACCAAGTCCTTCCTCGGAAGCTTAATGACAGTTATTTAGAAAATCCCATACTTTTAACACCCAGATCATGCAGAAAAAAAACAGAAAAAACCCCCATTGGTTTAAAATACTCATTTAAAAAATAACCAAAGAAACGTCAGAGAAGCTGAATAGTACCAGTTCGCCTTCAGTTGAAAGGGCCTAAAGTTCAGATGTGCATAGAGCATAACAACAAGCAAGGGAGTACACTGCACATAAATTAAAATGACTTAGAGATACCTTTAGAATGAAAACCTTCAGAATAAAAGGTATCAAATAATTTGCTTCTGGATCTATTCTTACAAAGACCAATATGGCAAAGACTAAATCTGTATGTCAGCATTGAAGATACCGGAATTCACCGTAGAATATGGCAGTTGCACAACATCAAGAAGAAACTGGCACAGCTAGACAGTGACATCTATTTTTTAACCCAGTGCAAGAGGAACAACAAAATCCCTAAAGGTCTTACAATTTGGAATCCATTAAAAAACACAAATAATTCTATGTATGATGAGCAACTCTGTCGTAGGACCTCTGAGTAATCACAGGACCCACGTCATATGCCAAGAAAGCGTATTTGAACAAACAGTTTGATGAAATTGTTACCACACTGGAGATGTCTGGTGAACTTATTCCAGATATCTTGCAAGAGATGCACATTAACTACCAAAGGACCTTAAGAAAAGCCATGCTTATCAAAAACAGGAAGTTAGATGTCCTTCAACATACCATACTTCCTAACAACCATGAAGAACATAATAGTCATTGAATGACAACATCATGCAAATGGGCACCTTTCAGTTGTTAATTTGTCCAGCCACACGCTGACTACTGGGGAATTAAATGTACTTTCAAAGGGCCTCACTTTCTGCTCAGTTCACGTGAAGAAAGAAGAACTTCCAAGAGAGTTGCTAATAAAGATATTTTCGCTGTAATGTTAGGATCCTCAGATTTCGTGCGTACTAGCCTTCAACCCCCTTGAAGGCTAGTACACCGGAATGCAGGGGTTCCTGGTCATTTATTTTTTGGCAGAAATAAATGCTATTAAGCTAAACTTATACTTGTTTGGAGTTGCTCCTATTTCTTTCTTCACATATTGTTTGAGGTTTACTACCTCTGTAGGAGCACCCCCCTCACAGTGGTGTGCCGCATCCTAGCTTTTGTTCAGTTGCCCAACAAAACCACTGGATAAAATACTGTTTTGTGGTCAACTGGAGGAATACTTTCCGTAGATTGAGACTTATAGAATTCTTTTATGGCAAGGAAGAAATCACAGGTAGTGAAGACATCACAATCACTAACAATTTAATGAATAAGAAAAATAAATCTGAATATACCCCGCCCCCCCCCAAGTAGGCATAACAAAAAAATGAGACAATTACGTTCATTATTTCCACCAGTGAGTTAGTGGTCAGATCCTTACCGGGCAAAAACAGGCCTGTTACAACCTCTCTCCATTGGAACAGAGAGCTATACAAACACTGAAATCAAATCACAGCATTGTCATCAAAAAAGCTGATAAAGGCTCTGCAGTGGTGATATTAAACCGAGAGGACTGTATTAATGAAGCCAACAGACAGCTAACTGACCATACCTACTACAGAAAACTGGAAAGTGACCCCACCACAACCTATAAAAAATAACTACAGAACTTATTTAGATCTTTTCCAAACCATGTCCAAAAAAAAAAGACTAACTGACTTCATCCCTGCTGAACCCAAGCCAGGGATATTCTACATGCTGCCTAAAATACATAAACCTGGCAATCCGGGGAGACCCATAGTCTCTGGTAATGGTACCCTGTCTGAGGGGATCTCAGGGTTTGTAGAAACCAGTGGTTATGGAAAGAGGTAAGTTACATCCAGGACACTACACACTTCCTGTGTACACTTTCTGGTTATAAGGACTTACCACCTGGTACCATTTTAGCCATGATGGATGTAATATCCCTCTATACTGATATTCCGCACACAGATGGCATTTCAGCCTGCCTTAAATACATATAGGAGAAAGGACTGGACCAAAACAATCAACCAAGAAGTGGTGGGGAAACTTAATGAATTCATTCTGTCACATAACTTCAGCTTCAATGGTAAACATTATATTCAGACTATGGGAACATCAATAGACACCAGGATGGCTCCACAGTATGCTAATCTTTTTATGGTGAATTTGGAGGAGGACTTTTTAAGGTAATGTACACATAAACCACTGGCTTATTTCTGTTTCATTGATGATTTATTTACAGTATAATTTGGATGGAGGGTACTGACACACTTAAGGATTTTCATTGGGAACTTAATAACTTCCACCCACCCATAAAGTTTTCCTTGGAATATTCTGCCATAAGTGTTAATCTTCTGAACACCAATTTCACCATCAAGGATGGAACCTTGCATACGTGTATTTACAGGAAGCTAACAGACAGATATATTTACACAGGAAAAGTAATCACCCGAGCCACATAAAAAAATCTGTCATGTACAGTCAAGCACTTCGGTATCAGCTTATCTGTTCAAATGAGGAAGACAGAGATACACATTTGGCTATGTCGAAAAACACCTTTATTGAGCAGGGACACTCTTCCAGAGAAATTGACACAACAATAGAATGTGCAACACAAGTACCACGAGAACAACTACTTCAGTATAAGGAAATGACAGCTACCAACAGAATACCCTTACTAGTCACATATCATCTTGACCTTGAACTTCTGCGTAAGAGTATTAAGGCCCTCCACCCAATATTTAGTGAGGATGAGACCCTAAATTGTATTTTTAAGGAACTACCATCGCTATCTTTTAAACAACCACCAAACTTAGCCAACCTAATTATTAGTTGTAAACTGTCCCCAGAACAGAATACCATGGCACTAATTGGTACACGACCCTGTAATCAACTCAGATGTAAGACTTGTGAGCTCATTTCCACTTCGGACTGTGCAATTCAGGGTACAGGGGAATTATACATGTGCATCACGGCATGTTATTTATTTCATTCAGTGCAAGAGATCTCCACAAACAGGTTATGTTGGAGAGACAAGCCAACCGCTCCACACTAGAATGAACTCGCACAGACATAATATTAATGTGACGATGACTGAAAAACTAGTGGGGCAACACTTCTCTCGGAGTGAACACTCAATCTCAGATATATCAGTAATGGTCTTAAAAGGAAATCTCAAATGTACACAACAGAGACGGGCTTTTGAAATCAAACTTATTTTACTTCTCAATATGGTAGAAGATGGCATGAACACAGATTTGGGGTTTATGGTACATTATAGGACAAACGTCCACAAACCTTTTCTTCAAAGGATAGACATTTTATAGGACTTCATCATCTGTGTGTGTGTGTGTGTGTGTGTTACTGTAACACTGAGGTGGGCTTATATTCAGGTACATGACATAATGGTGTTACAGTGTGTTATGACTCTTAGTTCACACACATAATAAATATTAATTTCCTTCTTATTGGTTATTGGCCCTGGGGGTGGCGTTAATTCCATTGGGTCTTATTCAGATTCCCATGCCTTTTACTGCACATACAGTAGCTTTATTATATATTGTCACAGTTTTGAACTCGGAACATATTGGGATGCAGGATCTCATTTACATGGGAGTCCTTGACAGATTAAAATACATTGGGCTAATATTGTAGTGATTTGTGGAAATGAAGGTATGTTAGGACTGTTGTCTAACATACATTTACTTCTAACTAGTTATCTTACCCTGGGGAGGGTGGAAGTTGTATTTCACTGTGGTTCTATTCAGTATCCTTGGACTGTTACTGCACAGATAGTAGTGTGGTTATATAGTGTCACATTTTTGAACTCTGTACATATTGGGGTGCATGATCTCTTTTACTTGGAGGTTTATGACCAATTTAATTCCCTTGAGTAACAGTCGAAGTGACTGATGTGAATGATGGTGCATTAGGATGTGTGTGTGTATGTGTGTGTGTGTGTGTGTATTTATTTATAACAAGTTATCTTCCCCCCGGGGAAGGGGGGGGAGTTTAATTCCTACAATTTCTTGTTCAGACTCCTTAGGCATTTTTAGTACGTCATTTAGTTTTATTATGCACTGAGAATTTATTGAAATCTGTACATATCAGGCTGCATGGTCTTCGATTCTTGGTGGTCCTTGACAAGCAGGTTTTTGCTTGGCACTTATACTGCCCATTTATATGTATAAACTTCTGTTACAACACTAAAGGCCTTGAGGTTTATGGAGCATGATAACTAGTTTGAGAGTATAGTTGGGTAATGTTTCCAGCCAAGTTTTACGTTCCATATAGTGTGAAGCTATTGCTCACTTTAGGTAGACTTTACTGTTTACTCTTTGTATGCCATATATACAGTAGATAATTTTTGTAGTTCTATTTTGTGGGGCTTGTTTTTAACTTACAATTATGTCACATTTTAGCATGTCTTTAATTTGGGTGGGTTTTGCTTTTAATGAGCTGCATTCTTAAACACACTGGGGCCCTCATAATTGGGTTGAGCAGCTCTCTGCTCGAGATGTTCTTATCTTATTTTGAAGGTGTCTCCAAGTCATTTTAATTTATGTGCAGTGTACTCCCTGCTTGTTATACTCTAAGCACATCTGACCTTTAGGCCCTTTCAGCTGAAGGTGAACTGGTACTATTCAGCTTCTCTGACATTTATTCTGGTATTTTTTAAATGAATATTTTTAAACCAATGGGAATTTTTTCTGGGTCTTTTTCTGCATGATCTGGGTGTTAAAAGTATGGGATTTTCTAAATAATGTCATTAAGCTTCAGAGGAAGGACTTGGTTGGTTAGAAAGCTAAAGCACTTTGTTCTTTTTGTTACATCTATGATGGTCGAATAAAAGGATATCACATCAAGCAGGCCCGCTAGTGCAGCAGTAGCGCTACCACTTGTGATGCTGTCGACCCGTGTTCGGGAACAAGCGCAGGGAGGCAGAGCGCCAGCCAGGTGGGGAAGGCTTGAGCATCTGCAGGACAGCTCGCCTTCTCCGGGAGGGAGGGGTGAACCAGGCCTGGTGCTTGACTGGCTTCTGGTGAAAGTCGGAGGCACAACAAGAGTGGAGCAGACAGTGAGGTTTGGGGCGTGGTGGATGTCGGTGGAGACACTGTGACATTGGGGCTCACACCATGCTCCCAGAACAGGGAAAGAAATTCTGGAACGCTGAGAGGAAGGAGCGCCAGTGCAGACCCTAATGGCTTCCACCTGCCTGAACCACCAGGGACCCAATGAAACTTGGAAGTGTCTTGGTGTTTACGGGTCCCACCTTGTACCCATCCGGGGGGTACAGCCATGGCTCCATGGGGGTCCACCGCAGAAGTTGGGTACGGTGATGAAGTGGGGGAGGCGCATGAGCATGTCCTGATGGAGCGGGGTTCCAGCGCAAGAGAGGAGAAAGAGAAATTAAAAAAAAAAGGTATCAAATCATTTGTTTCTGGATCTGACTAATCTGGTACACTTATTTCTAGCAGCCTTGTATGCAGTGTAATCTGCCTGCTTACTGGTTGCTCTCGCCTTGTGCCAGAGGTTGTTCTGATGGACCATTTGTACAAGGATGGGGCCATTGAGGCAAGGGCTAATAGCTCCTTTGATTTTGGAGGTTTTGACAGGGCAAATAGGTCATAGGCTTTGTTGAAGGTAGCGATTAGATAATCAAAGGCATGATTGGGGTCAACACAGTCCTCTAATGGGGTCCAGTCATTGCCTTTCAGGTAGTTTTTGAAGAGTGCCAACTGTCCTTTTCTCAGGGAGCAGTTTTTGGTGAGCTGAGAGGGGCCTTTTGGACCCTTGTTAGTCCAGGAGCAGGTTATTGGGGAATGGTCACTCAGGGTGTCTGGCAGCATGGTGACATTTTTATTATGCTCAGGGCAGGTAGCAAGGAGCCAGTCTATGAGAGTGCTGGTACCTGTGCAGTAATTCATCTTAGTAGTTTGATTGACCACCTGTGTAAGGTAGAGGCAATGTATTTTGTCCCTTGTAGTTACCGTATCCTGTGCTAACCAATTAGTATTGAAGTCCCATAGTATAATTTGCTCCCAGCCCTGACTGGCCTTGTTAAAGTGTTCGTAAAATAGCTCAAGTTTGTTTGTTTATTTGCTTAATGGGTAAAATATACTGGAATAAATTCCATTTACAGATGTGACCACAACTAATACAATTATACATCACATACAAAAATTAACATCTAAGACAAAATGTCTGCGTCAATTTACAAAACAATTAAAACATGCACGTTCAGATAAAGTACAGAAATACTGAAAACAACCTTTGAGAAAACCCCAACTGAGGTAGCTGTTCTAAATTCAAGAGGAATCTTATTCCAATTATGAAGAGCAATACATCCAAAAGCACGTTGTCCAGTCACTGTTCTCTTTAAAGGCATTTTTAGAGATTTGTTATCAACTCTATGTCTAGAATAAAAAGAACTATCATAAAATTCTAAATTTCTGGCCAAGGCTAGGGGAATACCAAACTTAAGAATGCTAAATGTAAAATTGGCCAACGCATGTTTAAAATTCTGCTGAACTGTCAGCCAACCCATCCTCTTTAGAACTTCACAATGGTAGGTAGATTTAGGAATAGAAAGTGCAAATTTACCAGCTGACTATAATAATAAGGATTTTTTTTGCAATAACACTAGTAAAAGCATTATCTGTAATTACAGTGGTATAATTCACAACTGTGGCCAAACATTGTTTAGCAATAATCATCTTAGACTCAGTAGTTAAAAAAGAGCGTAATCTATACAATAATGCCAACTTTGAATGAATCTTAGTGGTCACTTTAGTAAAATGTAATTCGTAGCTTAATGTAGGGTCCAGCAATACTCCCAGGTACTGAAAACTATTAACATTTTCAAAATAAGAACCTTCTACAGATTTTTTTTTTGTAAACTTTATTTAACAGCTAGGACATTTACATCAGACATCCACATTTATCATTATATTCTTTCAACGTTACTTGCCTTCTCCCTAGCATGGGAGGATTATACATATATTATTCTATTATTAAGGTACTTAATTAAGATAATAAAAATAAAAAGAAAATACATATGGCTTAACAGTACTAGGTTCAGTATTACTTTCAGCTCACATTATATACTGAGTCAACACTTTCACTTGATTAAGTGGTTAATGGGAGTGTGCATGGGGTAAAAACAACGGTTCATCCCCTTAAGTTTTTATTTTAGCCGGACTCAATTGGTCATATCTGAGTTGTCCTCATAGGTTAAATCTAAAAAAGTGGAAACCAGGATTCTGACAGGGCCTTTTCTAATGGGTCCCAGATCTCTTCATATTTATGTAGTTGATTTTGTACTTTATATTGAGTACACTCTAATTTCATAATATTAAACATTGCAGCTAACCAGGATGTTACTGTTGGGGGGGGGGGGTGAAGGTGGTTCCAATGAATAACTATCTCTCTGAGACCTACCACGTATCCCAGTCTTTTAAATTTGTATCCACTTCTCCTTGCCACACCCATCAAACTTGAGTAACCCAAAAGAGCTTCCAGAGGATCCAAAGTAAATTCCTCATGTAGGATATTGGCTATCATCTCTCCTATCCCCCTCCAGAATGTCTGAATTTTATTACACTGCCAAATTAAATGAAAAAAAAGTTGCCACCTGTATTCCACATTTCAGACAATATGGAGACACCTCTGGGTTGATTCTGTGTGCTTTCTCGGGTGTAAAATATGCTCTTGCCATAATCTGATATTGGATACCTCGCAATTTATTATTTACTGAACATGTAAGTAGGTTTCTCTGTATTGCCAACCATTCACCTCCTGTTAAGCAATCTGGATATAGGTCCTGGTCCCGTTTGTTCCTAGTGACTTCTAAAGGATTAGCCAGGGAGCCCACAAGCAACTGATAACATTTGCCCAGTGGTTTAAAAATATCTATTGTTGAATATCTGGTAAAAAGCTCCTCTAGGGGTGAGCATTGTAGTATGCCCTCCTCCTCCATTTTCAGGAGAAATTGCTTTATTCGATATTTAACCTGGATATAGGTCATAGAATGAGCTGGGCTAAGTTTATAGCTACTCCATAGTTGTGCGAAGGGTCGTACCTGTCTTCCATCCCAGACCTGAGAGAGCTGAATTAGGCCTTTCTCAGCCCAGGTACTTAAATGGGATCTAACAATTAAGTTTGCTTTGTAGTATCCCCCATCACTGTTTCTAGTGAAATATCAGGAGACAGATATTTTCCATTCCCCATAATTTTATGCGCCTGTTGCCGCACCTTTAAAGTGTTTCTAGTACACGAGTTGGTTATCTTAGGGTATGTTTCCCTAAATAGGGATGGTATTATAAATGAATGATAAACTAATAACCCTTCCTTTCCCTCCATTTCTGGCCACTGAGGTCTTTTAGTAGGTGCTTCCCACAATAGATCCCTAATATGCGCCAGCTGGGCTGATAAATAATAAAGATAGATATGAGGGCGGCCCAGTCCACCATAACAGGTCTTTCTCCAGAGGACCTGTTTACTTATTTTTGGCCTCCTTCCTTGCCATTGAAGTTGTGTAATAGATCCTTCTATTGATTTAATATATTTTCTTGGGAGGGCTATAGGGATGGTTTGAAATAAATAATTTGTGGGAGAAGCGACATTTGTATCAGGTTTACGCTTTCCATCGAGAGCAATCTTGCTTGATTTGTTGTGTCAAGGGGGCATAGTTAATTTTAATAATATTTGATATTTTATTAGGAAGGTGTATCCCTAAATATTTAATAGATGTGGCTGGGTGAATCTCCTTCCCTGCAGTATTGATCGGGGTCTTGCATCGACCCAAAGGGAGCCACTCACTCTTTCTCCAATTAATTTTGTGCCCTGACAGATGCCCATAGATATTAAATATGGCATTCAATTCGGGTAGTGCTGTGATGGGGTCATCTAAAAAAAGTAGGACGTTGTCTGCAAATAAAGATATAACATGTTTATTTCCTCCCAAGGAATGTCCCTTTATGTTCGGGTTTGCCCTGATAGTAGCAACTAAAACCTCAGTACATAAAACATATAGAAGGGGTGACAAAGGACACCCTTGTCTAGTTCCACGAGATAGGGCAAAGGGTTGTGATAAAGTGTTATTACTAAGGGTCTGGGCCTTGGGTGCCTCATATAGGGTAAGGATCCAGTCTATAAATGTTTGTCCCAAGCCAAACTTTGTTAGTACCGTGAACATAAATGACCATTCCACCCAGTCAAATGCTTTTTCAGCGTCTAGTGCCAAGAGGCCACGTAATCTCTCTCCCCGTCCTGACCAGTTAGATATTATATTTATAGCCCGTCTTAGATTGTGTTTGGCTTGACATCCCTGCACAAAACCTCCCTGATCTTTATTAATTAACATAGGGAGAAGGTGGTCCAATCTACTGGCCATCACTTTGGCTGTGATCTTATAGTCTGAGCAAAGGAAAGAGATCAGGCGATATGATCCACATTTTTTGGGGTCTTTTCCTGGTTTAGGCAGAACCACTATTGTAGCCAAAAGTGTGCGACTCTGGGAGCGTGCCAGCTGCCATTGCCTCCCATACCATCTCCATGAATGTTGCCTAATGTATCCCAGGTGGCCCTATAAAATTCTTTTGGCATCCCGTCCGGGCCCGGGGCCTTTCCCCTTTTCATCTTTTGAATAACTCGCCAGATCTCCTCCTTTGACAAAGTAGAGCTCAGCTCCTGTCTCTTCAGGTCATCCAATTCAGCGAGGTCTACCTTTTTTACAAAGGTCATAGGGTCTGTGTTGTATATAAAGTCGAATAGTATTCCCTAAATACAGTATTTTTCTCCCTCTGGTTATATGTAATCCTACCATCCCCCTTCTCCATTTTAAGCATATGCCGCTCTGCCTTTCATTTATTGACCAAGTTTGCTAGCCATTTACCAGCTGAGTCTCCCTCAAAATGTGAATAAGATTTTGTAAATAATAGGTCCCACTCAATTCTCCTAATTTCTTTTTGACTGAGCTTCCCTTTTAAAGATTTCAGCTCCCTAGCCTTTTCTGGTGTAGTGTTTGCCATATTAGATTTTTCCAGAATAAATATTTTCTGTTGTAGGTCTTTAACTTCTAAATTATTACTCATTTTTTTGAGAGGCCAAAAATGAAATCATTTCCTCGCTAATGTAGGCTTTCATTGCATCCCATACAAATTTTATATGTGTTCCTGTATCATGATTAAAAAGTGTAAGTTCCTGGATTTTTTGGTTTATGAAAGACACGTATTTTGGGTCCAACAATAGGGTGGGGTCTAAACGCCATTGGGGGCAATCATATGTCTGAGGTCCCAGCACCAAGTCCACCTGTAGGTGGGCGTGGTTGGAGACCAAGACTGGTCTATACATGGCTCTCATATCAGGACCCACCAAGTTAGGTGAGAGGAAAAGGTAATCCAGTCTAGAATATATTTAGTGGGGGTGCGAAAAAAATGAATATTCTCTCTCTCTCTCTTTTGGGTGGCTGTGACGCCATGCCTCCACTAAAGCCCTTTCCCTCATGAGCTCACGAAGCGCTACTGCTCCCCTAAGCTCCTGACCTACCCTAAGTCCTGAGTGATCTAGGCTTGCATCGAGGTATGTATTAAAGTCGCCCTCTAGGATCAAATTATCCCCATCAGAGGCCAGTGCAATCTGCAAGCGTGTGAAAAAATCTGGGGAATCATAATTCGGACCGTATATAGAAACCAAGGTTAATGTTCTATTCCCTACCTCTGTGACCACTATCAGGTACCTACCCTGTGAATCTGCCTGAGAGGATATAATTTTATGGGGCACCCCTGCCTAATCCAGATGGCTACTCCTCTGGCCTTTGAACTGAAAGGAGATAATAGGAATGTTCCTCCCCAAGATTGTACTAGGCTCTGAGCTTCTTCCCCTGTACAATGAATCTCTTGTAGAAAAGCAAGGTCTGTGCCCACTTTCTTTAACTGAGTCCATACTCTTTTCCTTTTAACCACCGTGCGAAGCCCATGCACATTCCACGAAACACAACACGACTTAGCCATTACTATAGTAAAAAATAAATAATATTTCCTGTCGTCTCTGCTTATGACAGGGCAAGATGTGTTTATTCTTTACGATGTTGATGCAATGTCCAAACATTTTAAACTTTTTAACTTCTAATTCCCCCACTATCCCTCCTTTCTTAACTTTTAATGTCTTCCACCCCCTACAACATTTCCTCGCTCCCCCCCAACTCTTCTATTTAGAAGAAACAAAAAAATGAGAAAAGCCAACCCCCCAGTACAACTCAGTATTATATACTGTACATCCCTCTAACCTCATGGATGGGGTTGGAGATCCACCACCTTCTATATAAAGTAATGTGAAAAATAAAAGATTCCATCCTGCTTTATCAGGGGAAAGGTATATAACTCACTGGGGGTCCCCCCTTGAACCTCTCTAGGTTGAACCCCCCGAGTTTTCCCACATCTGCTCACCAGCCTTCTTACTGGCTTGGTTATCAAGGAAAAACCTTTCGGAAGGAAAACTGGCTTTGATCCACCTAGTGCGGTGGCTTTGCCTGATTCCTTCTGCCCATGTAGTTACAGCATCGTCTCAGTTGCTCTTACCAGTCCTATTAAAAGGTTTCCCTCAGACTTGTGGGTGATATAATTTAAAAAAGAAAGAAAAAGCATAACAAATCTTCCCTTCTCCCCTGTCCCATTTTTGTAACATCTTCTCCCAAAAAGTGCAGTAACATTCTACCCTCACCAGGTATTTAATAGGAAAATCCTACATCCTACTAAAATAAAGGCTCACATTTCAAATATTGTTCACAACTGCCCTAGTGATCATTAATTGGGAGGACACTAGGCCTCAGAAAGTCACCATTTAGTAATGTCCATAGTCTCAAAAGAAATGTTCATAATGAAAAAAATTATATCATCCGGTTTCTGTTTATTATAGTTTCAGCTCTGTATCCCCAATATCCAAATAGATTAATGCATTGGTCCATAAGTCAATCATAGTTCGGGGGCAAGGGGGTGCTATGAGAGGGCCCAGACCGCCATTATAGGCCACCTCCAGGTGTTCTGGGACCAAAAGCCCTTCCCTCCCCAAAATTGCCTCCCTTCTTCGTATCTCAATACAGTACTTAGCTTATGTAAAGCCTGGAACTGTTCGGCGTTCCTCTATGTTTTGATGTCGAACTGGACTTCTCTGGCCTTCCCATTCTTGGAGGAATTCAGCCACAGCGTCTGGGTCTGCAAATGCTCTTTGTCTCTTCCCTGGTGGGCGAACCACAAGACGAGCCAGGTATACCAAAGAGAACGGACAATTCAGTCAATGGAGCTTTTTTTTTAACTTCCAGAAAGGCTTGTCTACGACTCTGAAGTGCTCGGGAATAGTCGGGAAAGATACTGATGCAGGCTTGATTTTGCAAGATCGGCCCCTTCTTCCGCGCTTCCTCCAGGAGTCATTGGCAGTCCTGATACCGCAAGAATTTTATTAGCAGATGTCGTGATCTTTGGTCTGGTTGTGGTTTCTGTCCTGGGGACCTATGTGCCCTTTGAATTTCTAGACTGCAATCAGGTGTAAGGGAGAAGGTTTGTTGGAGCCATGTTTGTAAATAAATTACACAGTCCTTCCCTTCTTGTCCCTCCGGCATCCCCACAATGCGTATATTATTATGCCTTTCTCGATTTTCATGATCGTCGATCATTTCTTTCAAATGGTCTATTTCTTTGAGGGCTGAACATAAATCTGAGGCATTCGATGTTACTTGGTCCTCCTGTGCACTTATTCGGGCCTCCGCTTCATTAAGCCTCTCTCCATGTTTATCGACCGTCTCATTCAATGAGTTAACCGTTTGTTGCATCCATTGTAGCTGAGTGGTAAGATTGTCGAACCGACCTGCATTTTGGTACTTAGTTCACATTTAAGGTCCAGTATTAGTCTCTGTATTGTGGTGATATCGGTTCCATTGCTAGCCATTTCTAGAGGTATTCGTGCTGGATGTTGCTCCTCCTGGGGTGTGCTCGCCATTGGTAAAGGTTGCGTCTTCTGGCCCGACTTTTTCCTTGTTGATGGTGTGTTCAGAAATCAGATATTCGATTGTTTTTTTACCAGATTTCTGAGCGGTAGACATTTAGGAAGCTGCACATTGGCAATTAAGCACTAGTATTAGCAGTAGAAAGCAGGATGGTGGGATTTAGTAGCGGATCCAATGGAGCTTCTCAATTATCACTGCGCCATCTTTCCAACCAGGCCATGCCCCCCTCTTCTACAGATTTAACCATCAAATCCTGACTCATTCCCTGAAGCCTTGCATTTGTCCCAAACACTATTGTTTTAGTTTTTATTTTATTTAATACTAACCTATTGTCTAATAACCATTATTGCACTTTATCCATCTCATTTCTTAATCTTTGACTCAAATCAGAAACTATAACACTTTGATAATATATTACTGCATCATCTGCATATTTATTTTTTATTTATTTATATAACGTGAGACAGGCCAACTCTAGAACACTAGATATTTTATCAAAAAATAAAGAAAACAAGACAGGACCTAGTATGGAGCTCTGAGGGATTCCATACTTAATAGATGCAATATCGGAAACAGTGCCTCCATATTTAACCCTTTGATATCCTTCACTTAAATAATTCTCAAACCAATTCAATGCTGACTGACCTATACCAAGAGATTCGAGTCTATTCATTAAAAGACCATGGTCCACAAGATCCTAATGCTTTGGTCAAGTTCACGAACACGGCTCCAGTTAGACAAGTCCTGGTCCTTGTTTGCCAGGTGGAATGTAGACAGTTGTTAGTAACAAAGATTTGAGCAGATGACCAATTGAGAGGTGTATTGTAAGTATTTGGACTTCCCTGGTGTTGGTAATATTTGGCATGACTTATCTACTGATGTTATTACTCAGATAGACAAGGCACCCACCCCATCTCATGGCCAGTCTGTCTAGCCAGAAGGTAGAGTAACCATTTAATGAGATTGATGAGTCTGGTATGCTGGGTGAGAGCCACGTTTCCCTAAGTGAGATTATGTCCAGCTTGTGTATGGTAGCCCAGGTCTGGAGCTGGGATAGTTTGGGTAGGAGGCTGCCTATGTTTTTTTTTTTTTTTTTTTAATTCTGTTTATTTCCTCATGGCCGGAACTCTATCGGGCCACTCAACTCACCAGAGCCACTCTACCAACCACTGTGATCCCTGCCTTCTTCAAGGACGTTACTGTCACCTCGTGCCGGAGGAGGTAGAGCCCGAGAGGACCGAAGGGCATAGGCGGGGATCTAGTGTTGGGTGTGTGGCGGTTGGCACTGTGAGGGCTGTTGCCTATCTGACAGGAGTTTTTTTTTCATGTTTGTCCCCGAGTTCCCCTACACCATCCCCCGAGTGTGGCATGCTCTGATGCCATGGCGCACGGCAACCCTGCTGGTGTCAGCCACACTCGACCCCTGTATGTTTGGTCTGTGTCCTGTGATCCTCTGTGATCACCATCAGAGGCCACCAGGACGCTGGACAGCCCGAACCCTCCCCCCGGGAGAGGAGAGCAGTCCATTGGATGCTCAATCCTATCCCTCCCCTGCCGACCCCCGTCGTTCGAGTCCGCTCCCGAACCCGGGTCGCCAGTGTGGCGCGAGGTGTGGTGTCCAGCGCCTCAACCCTCCTCACCACTGGGCCAGCTGAGGCTGCCTATGTTAACAGAAGCAATTTTGAGTTGTCCGTGGTTGTGCACCTTAGAGGTTGTTTGGTCAGGTGGGCCAGGGTTGGGGGGCATGTTCCCTGATAGAAGGAGGAGGAGGATGAGTATCAATTGTTTTAAGGCATACTTCCAGTGTGTTCTGTATCTGTGGGAGTGCCTGCACTTTCTGAGACTACGCTTTATGTCAGCACCAGGTCCTGCAGTTTTGTAGGAGTTCTGCTATGGCAAAGGGAGCTAAGGTGGGTGACTTAAGTGATGGTGGAAGGCAATTGCTGGGGTGTTGGGCCTTAAGGTTTGCCCCATGTTTTAGGGTCGAGCCTAGTGGCTGAAAGGAGAGCAATAAGTGAAGTGATAGCTTTGTAAGTGTGATAGTTCAGGCAGTCTGCTATCTGCTGTCTTTATAGTGCTAAACAGGACTGCAGTAATCAGACTACAGATAAAGCTCATTCTGTTATACATGATACAGAACAATGGTGAAAATTTATGAGCTTCAGTGAGAGGCAGATCTGCAGGTCATAAATTTATAAGGGAGCTGTAAAGGAGTGCCCCTTTAAGAGAGAGAGAGAGGGTATTTTCCTTGAACACCCCTAAAAAAGAAAGAGTGGGTCGTTCCTTAGGGGGGAAGAGGATGTTAAAGAGTGATGGGGGTGGGTGGGCAGGAGAAAATTCAAGATAGAGTACAGCGTGGGCTAAATTGCTAAATAGGGAAAAAAAGGAAAACAGAGCAACAGCAGCCTATGGGAGAGCTGTCCAATGATAGTCAGAGCCGCTGCTGGAGTGGCCAGTTGCAGTCTGTGGCTTGCTCTCAAAGGAGCCAATAATGTAGGTGGCTCACAAGTCCCAAAAATTGAGAAGATTCACCATACCTGGAGAACTTGCTGTGCGGACAGGTGGCCAGTGATACTGGAGCATGGTGTATGACACAGTAGAACGCCTCTCAGTCTTGTGCCCAGTCAAGGGCAAGTCCCTGGAGAGGAGAAGAAGAGAGGGAGAGGTCAGCTAGTTAATGGCTATGAACAATGCCTGCAGATAATCGGTGGGAGGTACCGATTCTAGCAAAACAGTAATTCAGCAGGTGTGAGAGCAAGAGGGGGCTGAGCGAGAGGCTGGGGGGGAGGTTGTCTGGTACAAGGCACCAGCTGGTAGTTAGAGGGGATTAGAATTAACAGCCAGAAAGGGTCACTCTACAGGAGCCTATACAGGGAGGGGGTACAGAAGCAGACAGGGGAGGACACACAGAATTGAGCAGCTCCAAGAATAAGAGTAGTGAGGAAAGGGGTCTGAACAGGGAAGATAGCAGGGGGTAGCTGTAGGGGAGAGACTCGGAGGGGAGCAGAGGAGAGGAGTGGAAGAAGATCTGAAAAATCTTCAAGATTAACACAAGTATTATTAAGCTAGTACAGGATTCAAGTCTAATACAGTTCTTTCTCACCAGATGTTAAAGTGCAGGAAGATCAGAAAATGGTGCAAGATATTAACACTTATCACAAACTGGTACTGAGTTGAAGTCTAACACAGTTCTATCTGATCAAATGTTAAAGGAATTTACATTAGGCAGAATAGGCAGTGACTGGGAAAATTTTAGGGTAACATCAGAGGGAACATAACCTTAGCAGCATTAACAATAGCTACTCTAACTGTTTCAAGCAGCAATACAGTTAAATCAAATCGAAATTCAGGCTGTACGCTTGCTGGGCAGGCAGCAACTGATCTTAAGTAGCAAGCTTGTCAAATCAAATCAGAATTCAAGATAGAGTACAGCACTGGCTAAATTACTAAATAGGAAAAAGAAAATGGAGCAACAGCAACCTACGGGAGAGCAGTCCCGTGATGGTCAGAGCCGCTGCTTGAGTGGCCAATTGCAGTCTGCGGCTTGCTGTCAAAGGAGGCAGTAGGGTAGGCAGCTCAGAAGTCCCAAAAATCAAGGAGATTTGCCATACCTGGAGAGCTTGCTGGGTGGGCAGGTGGCCGGTGATACTGGAGCATGGTGTCCGGCACAGAAGAGCGCCGGTTTCGCTTGATCTTGTGCCCAGTCAAGGGTGAGTCCCTGGAGAGCTTGCTGGGAGGGCAGGCAGCCTATGAAACTGGAGCTCGGTGTCTGGCACAGTAGAGAGCCGGCACCGCTCAGTCTTGTGCCCAGTCAAGGTTGAGTCCCTGGAGAGCTTGCTGGCTGGGCAGGCAGCCTGTGATACTGAAGCGCAGTGTCTGGCATAGTAGAGAGCTGGCACCACTTGGTCTTGATGAGATTGAGGGTAATAATGTACTTGGCACTTCCCAGTCTGTCCAGCAAATCTATCCTGGACATAGGATAGCTTTCAAATACGGACACGATTATGTTTCCAAAAATCAAGGCAGATTCTTACATTCCTTGTTTGTTATTTGCAGTCACCATTGTTGATGAACAAGCACTTTTCAGTTCTTCAATGATACCCAATGCTTTCATTTTTTTATGTCCTTTACTTCGGCTGCTCTTAACCACTCTGGTAATCAGTATGTCTTTTGTCTGATAGGCAACCATTGTCTGTCACTATTGTCACAAACGCACTCAGCAGGTCAGGCCCTCTGCTCCCACAGTGCCAACCTACAAGCGCAAGAGTGTGAACAGGTAACAGACAAGGTAACCCCTCCTGTCTGCTTGTGGGTCTGAATCACCTTTGTTCTCAAGTTCTGGGGATTCAAACTGTGAACCTTATGCTAGTGTACCCAAATGTACAGGCTCATATAAAATTCTCTTAGGGAGATGCAATATATCGTTTGCCTAAGGGCCCCTAACAAGGTATCCAAAATGAACCCTTAAAACTCTGTAAAATACCTTAGGTATATCCTTAACTTTTCCTGGTTTAGTAACACTATCAAGCTTATGAACAGTTTTTGTTAGTCTTAACTCTCTACATGTCACGTGCAAAAAGAACTTTGAAGACACACCCAGGCAGTCTTTCAAAATACTATATTTACTAAAATGGATAAAAATATGTAAAATGTAAACACAGAACACTATATCAAAAATCATACAGTCACTTAAAAGAACAAGGTTACAGTACAAAACATAAACTCCTACCACAATACAATTAGAATTTTTCTATCTAATGTATTACCTCTTTATAGTGCTTAAGTTAGATCAGAGATCTTGTTTCTTAAGAGTCTAGAAAAAAGTCACAAGTTCAAACACAGTGTACAGTTTAAAAATCTGTGTCTCCACACTCCTTCTATGATGTCATCTAGCTCCTCCTTTTAGAATATAAAAAATATACAAACAGGATGTCCTATCAGGAGATATTTCAAATAAGGTGACATCAACAAAAACTCATTTCCCAATATGACTCCTTAATTGACATCCCCTCTTTGATCTTGAGCAGTTCTTATTCCCAGGGCACATCAAAGGATTTTATTACTTTTAGCACCATGGTGGTATAACATGTTTTTTCCTCTAAGACGTCATAAAAGTTTACGAGCCCTATATCCTGGCAGCTGGGTCAGTTCTAATTAAGATAGAAAAACAGGAGACCCTTAATTAAGTCTCTCTAGTCTTTTAATTACCTCCTGATTTCAGGTCACTTGTCACTTCACTGACTTGGGGGTTGGGGCACCTATAGCACAGGATGATTTATGTGAGACACTCACATACCACATTCTATATTACAAATATCCTAGAACAATCATAACCAGCTGGCCAAGCGTCACAACTATTACATGCTTGATCCCTTTTGCTCAGCCTGGCAGTGTGGTAAAAGTACTTCTAAGTGTCTTTACCAAGTTATGAATTTCTGCAGTTTGATCTGTGGGTAAGGAAACATTCACCTTTAAACCATCAGAAGTTACAGTTTATTCCAGTCTGTCATAAGCTGTGCTGATATCTTCTTTAGCAGTTTCTGATAAGACTAATAAAGTGAACTTTGGTGTTTTTTCATCCCATGTCTTCAGGAGGATAGCATGGTATATCTTGGTAGGATTTGTCCTATCAGGGGTCTCAGTCTCATAGTTAACTGTACCAGTATGTCTAACCACTTTGCAAAGCCCTTGCCACTTCATTAACAGTTTATTTTTTGTAGTGGGTAACAGTAGCAAGACCCTTTCACCTGGCTCAAAAACTTGTTCTTGTACCCCATGGTCATAATATACCTTCTGATGTTTTGGAACCTCTTTCTGGTTATATGGGAAATGTCAACATATTTTGCTAGTTTCTTTCTCAATGCTCACATGTAAGATGTAATAGATTCTTTCTAAGCATGGTTATCTTCCCACAGTGGGCCTACCGGGTCAACAAAGTTCAATAAATAAATAAATAATGTTTCTTTTATTATATCTAGTGGCCCTCTAGGTTGTCTACCATACAACCTTTTAAAGGGTGAAAAACCTGTTGATGCTTATGGCACTTCTCTGTAAGCGAAAAGTAGGTAAGGTAAATACTGGTCCCAGTTTTTCCCTTCCCCTTTTACAAACTTTTTTAACATTCATTTTAGGGTTCGATTAAAATGCTCAACAACCATCTGTATGAGGGTGGTAAGGGGAGGGTCTTATGGCTGTGATACCTAGTAGTCAGTATAGCTTCTTCAGCAATGCAGCACCAAAATTACTACCCTGATCAATAATAACCTCTTTAGGTATGGCCACCCTGCTGAAAATTTTGGCAAGCTCTGCTGCCACTTTTGGGACTGTGACAATACACTTTGGAATTGCCACTAGGTATTGAGTAGCATAGTCACATACTACCAAAATTAATATAGTACCCTTTCTACTTTTGTCTAAGGGGTCAACCACATCCATTGCAATTCTCTCAGAAGGTACAACTGTCAAGTGTAAGGGCATCAGGGCGCCTTGCCCTTTTTAGTTACTGGGGCCACTTTCAGACATTCAGCAGAAGAACTGCAGTAGGTAGCAACATCCTCATGAATTCCAGGCCAGTAAAATCTGTACAACAGTCTGGCAAGGGTGCGGTCCCTTCCTGAGTGACCAGCCATAGGACTTTCATGTACTATCTGTAACAACTCAGTTCTATACTTCTTTGGTACGATCAATTGTTCTGTCTGTTCCTGCATCTGAGGATTAACCCAAACTTTGTACAGAAGCCATTACATTTTTTAAACCCCTAGCTGCTTAAAATAACCTTGGAAAGAAACACCTTAGTTTGTTCAAAAGCAAAATCACAATCAGTTATCAGTTTAGGCAATTTCATAGATCATTCCCTTTTGTCCATCAATCTTTTATTGCCAGTATCTTTCTTTAGATTTCTTTTTTTCTTTCCTTGACTTCTGGATCTTGGAGCTGGGCTCAAACAAGTCTGAATCAAAGTCACCAAAAGGAAAAGAGTCCCCAGCATCTAAGATTTTCTTTGCCCATGCTCTTGTTTTCACAGCTGCTGACACAGCAGGATTTACTCCCTCTGTGATTAACTTCATGAATCCTGGAAAGTAATTTCCAATAATCACAGGTAGAGGTATCTTAGGTGCTACCCCCACTTTCATTTGGTGTGATACCCCATTAATGCTCAGTCAGTTGGATAGTGGGATAGTACTGAGTGTCCCTGTGGATGCATATGGCCCCAGTACCTGGTACTTTGGCATAGTATTTTCTCATAACTTCCAAGTGCACCAAGGTCTATTTCCTTCCTGAATCTATACGTCCCTTCACAGTTTTATCCCCACCCTTGACATCTGTTAAATACTTGCCCCAATTTGTGAAAGCCAAATGTACTCTAGTGTTACCACCATATTTTTATGGTTGTTTCTTGCAATATGGCCTGGCTTATTATAGTTCTAGCAAATCAGGTCTTCTGGTGTAGATTTGTTACCCCCATCAGAGTTCTCATCTACCCTGAAGTTAAATTGGGAAAAAAGAGCATCTTACTGGTCCCTGGCTGTTACTTCATTGATGCGGTGTCTGTGTACCCATCTGATAGTCCTCAGCCAAAGACCACTTTCTGGTCAGTGCTTTTACCCAAAGCTGCATGTCTGTGGGAAGGATATTGATGAATTGCTCCATTGCAGATATGTCGATGATCTGAGGGACTGTTTTGCCCTCTGGTTGGAGCCATTTAATAAGGAGTTCTCTGAGTTGGGTGAAGGCTTCTGGAGGATTGTCAACTAAGTTGTACTTCAGGGACTGAAATTTCTGCCTGTAGGCCTCTCCTGAGATGTCATACCTTTTAAGGACTTCTTTTTTCACAGTTTCATAGTTTTCTGGCTGTACAGTGTCCATATTGCTGTAGGCAAGCTGAACTTTACCTGTCAGACAAGGAACCAGCCTAATTGCCCATTGCTGTTTTGGCCATTGGAAGGCTCCAGTGACCATTTCAAAAGTTGTCCGGTATAACTCAATATCATCCGAGGGACACAGCTTGTAAGTTTAATATATATATATATTTTTTAAATAAAAAAAAAGTTTAATATCTTTTAAGTTTGTGTTTTGTTCACTTGCTGGACCTGTACCAAATCCTCCTGCTTTGACAGCTTGCAAGGTATCTAGCCATCACTGCTCCTGTTACTGCATCTCTTTTCTGTTTCTCTAGACACTGCATCGCTTCTCTGTGCCTCTAGATGTGGCATCTCATTTTTTCTCTGTTTCTCAGTCTCTCTTTGTTGTATAGCCCACCATTTGAAGAAGACAGACATGCTTTCAGGTTCTGTCCCTGCCTGTTTTTCTTATTCCATCACTTGTACAGTCGCTGTATAGTTTCAGTTTGGACTTTTGTTTTTACTTCTAGTTTGGCTACCATTCTTCTGATAATCACTCCTGGGCTTGCTGTTGTAGGATCCATGTGATTATTCTATGCTTCCCTGCTACCAGGTCTAGTACCCGCACACAAAACTCCTGGCTTAGAGTATGCACAGCATGAATCCCACTTTATCTGACACCAGCTGTCATAGAAGCTCAGGAAGCTTAAGCAAACCAAGAGAAGTTGTACAATTTGCAAGTAGCTTTTTACTATTATTAATAACAATAACATAAAACATTTAAATTGTACTGAATAGTGCTTCATAAAGGCAGTACAAACAAAATACAAGTCCTTCATCTGAGAGTCTCTTTTCAATTGAAATCTCAATCTCTATATCTAACCCAGACAAAACATTGCTCTCTTTTGAGATGATGTCTTTGCCTGGCAGTTGATCTCTGCATTCTGTTCTTGTAAGTTTCATTTCCTTCTGTTCACAAAATGCAACAAGACTTTTTTTCATTGACCTTCCTGTGACCAACCTCAGGAGTACATTAGTCTTCTTAACAGGTGCAGCCAATTAAAACATCCTGTCCCAGAGCTAGTTTCCTGTTAATAATTATGCAAACAAGCTCGCTGAGGTCAATATATAGCTCAAGGTTAACCCCCTTGTATTAGAGATTGACATTTTTAAAAGAAACCCAAATAGCTTTGTGCATTCGTTTCAACAGTATAATTATACACATTTGCAAACCAAGAGATCCCAGTTTCACATACAGATTCATATGTATATTTACCACCGAGAAGCAAGGGAAGAATGAAAGAATAGAAACAGCAAGTGAAGGAAGGGAGAAAATGGGGGAAATTGTGGGACCGTTGGAGTGGCCAATTCCTAGGTGCCACAAGGAAAATCTGATTGCACAATTAGACAGATAAGAGATAGACAAGTGACAGAATAGACGAGGACAGAATAGATCCTTGCTTTTAACTCTCTCTGCATAACAGATGGGACTGGGTCCTATCCATCCCTGTCACAGCGATTTGGAACTGTAAGCTGTCAGTGTCAGGACCACACAGAAACTTTTTGTAGCTGGGTGGCCCCATCACTCTTTAGTTCTGCCTCCCACCATTGAGTATCTTCATTGGATCTGCTGAAGGAAACAACTCTGACAAAAATTTCTACTGAAGGTGGTATAAGAATTTAAGCTGAATCAAATGATACACCTTCCTATTTATCATCCTGAGCATGCTAACCAGGGTGAGATGCTGCTGATGTATACAGAATACTGAGATACTATGTTAACCACACCAAGGACTGTAGAAAGTCCTCTTAGATTTTTGTTTCATTTGTCTCTTGAAAAGAGGGCATGCCTGTGTCTAAGCAATACCTATCCAAGTGGCTGGCAAATTAGATTACTGTATAGCAATTTAAATTCACACCGATTATATTCAGTTCTCCAAGTCACCCCCACATGTTCATGTCCTCTTATTTTCATTGGTGGAACACTAGTGCTGCTGTTTATAGTGATCTGCCTAATATTCACTGTCTCTTTATTTTCATTCTAATATGGAACCAGCAAAAATAAAAAAAGAATGTGAATATGTCCTGTTATACAGTGTGTTTTGTTATAGGAAATATGGTAAGGAACTTTTTGGTGTTATTCATGGTCACTCCACAAAGGGTATGGCCATTTTGGTTGCTCGTTTCCAAAATGTCCCTGCTGCTGACAAATGTGCTGCAGCCACATGGAGCACTCTTCACACTTTTACTAAACATTATACTCTGGGCATCGTCTCCCATAGAGGTGCTGTGTTTGGGCTTGCTGTACTGTAGGGTCTTCTGTCCTGATCAGATATCAGACAATACCATTCTCCCGGGTTACAGTACTGTGTACTGCTTGGGAATCATTCCAAAGGTGTGGCCTAATGGAGGAGATATCCTCAATGAAGACAGAAGTGTTACATAAGAACTTACTGCAATAGTAGATCTTCAAGAGGATCTCCTCCATTACACCATACCATCCTTCCCTCCTTCCCCTGTTTGGTTTTCTGAGGGTTACATCAAATGCTGTGCCTAAGGCCTTACTCCATGCTTCCTATTTCCAGTCCCATGCCCCTCCTTGTTTGCTTGGTACTGGTTTAATCTCCTTGTTCCTCATGACTAGAGGCCCTCTGAGGCCAATCTCCGATGGGGAGCTGAGGAGTGTTGTGGCCACTCTCGTTATATATGTGACAATACTGCACATTATTGTGGGCAGTCCCCGGGTAGCAAAACATTTCTGTGTGGTCTTTACACTGATGGCTTACAGTTCCAGAGGTGTGGCCTAGTGGAGGAGATTCTCTCGAAGATCTCTTATTATGATAAGTTCTTACATAACTGTTCTTTTTTCTTTGTTTTGGTCCCTCAGGCTCAGCTGGGTGGGTCCCTTTTGTTTTCTGTTTCCTGACTGCACAAGTCCCTGAACTCATAGGTTACTGGGTGTGTTAGTTCTTGTGTAGTAACTGCCATCAACACCCTCTGTGTCATTCCAGCTAAAAATTTCACTGGGTACACCTTTCACCTTGGAGTCAAGCACCAACACTGTATTTTCTTCTGTGTGTCTGTTCAAGGATGGATGAAGCCACTCTCTGCAGTTTTAATCAAGAAATGTGGGCTGCAGAAAGGGACACCAGTACCAGATACAAAGGGAAGGGCAGGGGAAGGAAGGCAGCATAAAAAAGGAAAAGGGGGTGAGAGAAAGAAACAGGAGGGCAAACTGAGGATTGGGGGCAGGCAGCAAACCATGGAAAGCCATGGTCACAAATGCTTGCAGCCTGGGAAATAAAATCACAGACCTGGAGGCAATAAGGTAGAGGCAGACCTGAACATAGCAGCAATAACAGAGACCTGGTTTACCGCAAGTCAGGACTGGGATGCAAATGTTGTGGGTTATATCCTGTTTAGGAGAGATAGGGGGTGTAAGGGGGGGGTGGCTCTGTATGGGAGAGAGGGTATAAAAGCAATGGAGGTACAGGATAGACAGGTGGAGACTGAGGTGGTATCCAGTGATGATAATGACCCAAAATGAGTGACTACAAAAATATCGATTCATTTTGGGCACTATTAATCTGGGCTACCCTGCACAATAGCAGTGGTATGGAAAGTGACCATGGGAAAGGACGAATGGAAGGGTGGTATAGCGTGGGGAAAGGGAGACAGGGAAAGGGTTTTAGGGGACTGGAGTACCTGCTGCCACCGAGCTAGCTATGTGGTGTGGTGGTGTGGGTGGCTAGCTCTGGCACAGCAGGTACTGGGTTCACGACCGGGAGCGAGTACATTTTCCACAGCTGCAAGTTGCGGGACTTAAAATTTTGCCGAAATTAGGATTTTACCACCTCCTCAACATGCACCCCTGGAATTGAGAATCTTAATGTGGGGGGGCACAGCCCCTCCGCAAAACCACTTTTTAAAAATCCGGATGTCAGGTCGTCTTGAAGTGTATATCGCCAATTTGTTTTTCGGCGATGTACACTCGCCATAATAGCGATTGCTGTTTTGCGATCACTATTATGACATGGAACTGATTGAGGACACTGTGGGTCACGCTTGAGCCAGGCAATGGCACAGCAATTAGCATGGGAGTGATCTGAGGATCTCCAGCACAGGGAGAGGAGACAAATAGGGATCTAGTAGATCAAATTCAGGAGATGACTACAAAGGCAGAGGTATTATTGCTGAGGGATCTCAATATCCCATACGTTGACTGGAACATCCCAGCAGCTGCTTCATCCAGGAGCCGGGACATCCTAGATTTATGAGAGACTTGTGAGAGGCAGTATAGCGCAGTGGTCTAAGGCTCTGAGCTGCAAATCTGGTGACATCCAGCAGACCAGACCTGGGTTTGAATCCTACAGCTTCGACTTGCATACTGTGTGACCCTGAGCAAGTCACTTAACCTCCTTGTGCTCCCAGATCGCTCCCGTAAAAAAGCTTTCAGCTTAGTGTGCTATACCTGGTTAAACAACGAAATAGATTCCCTACAGGGGGCGTGACTCAGACAGCTGGTGAGCAATCCCACAAGAGACAGGGTGATTCTGGACCTAGTACTGAATGAGGACAGAATCACAGACGTCCAGGTGGAAGGTCAGCTGGGATCCGGCGACCAGTACATAGTATGGTTTAACATGGGGACGGAGACGCAATATAATTACACTAAGGCAAGAGTCTTGGATTTCAAGAGTGTGGATTTTGCCGAAATGGTGTGGTGTATCCAAGAGGCTCTGGCAAAAAGGGAGATAGGAGGAGGAGTTGAGGAACAGTGGGAGCACCTAAAGGGAGTCATACAGGAGGTGACAAACTATTCCATCAGGTGGTAAGCAAAGGCAAGAAAAGGAGGAACCACTGTGGTTCTTGAGAGAGATGGCAGACAAGGTATGGGCCAAAAGGGAGCGTTCCAGGAAATATAAGGAGACTCAAAGGGAGGTAGACAGGGAGGTGTACCTAAGGAATCTAAGGGAAGCGGGGAAGGCTGTAAGGAGATCAAAGGCACAGACCGAAAAAAGATTAGTGCAGACAGTAAAGAGAGGGGACAAGACATTCTTTAGGCACATCAGCGAAAGAAGGAAAACTTGGGGGATTGTAAGCCTCAGAGGGGGATACAGGGAGTGTAAGGAGGGAGACCTTGAAAGGGGTGAAATACTGAACAAATACTTCTGTTCAGTATTCACCGAGGAGAGGGAGGGTCAGTGACCATAGCTGGGTAACAGGCACTGTGGGAGGGGGTAAACACAAGTCCACTTATGGAAGGGAGAGTCCTGGAGGAGCTCACAAAACTAAAAGTGGACAAAGCAATGGGGCCAGATGGGATACACCCGAGGATATGAAGGGAGTTGTGAAGGGAGCTAGCAGTGCCTCTGGCAGCCATGTTCACTGAGTCATTAAATACAGGGGTGGTTCCAGAGGACTGGAAGAGGGGGCACATGTAGTCCCTCTACACAAAAGTGGTAGTAAAGAGGTAGGGAACTACAGGCCGGTAAGCCTCAAATTAGTAGTGGGGAATATCATGGAGGCACTGCTTAAAGAAAGAATAGTGGCACATTTAGAATCCGTCGGGGCCCAGTACCCAAGACAGCATGGGTTCACAGCAGAAAGATTGTGTCAGACAAATCTGATAGATTGTTTTGACTGGGTGACGAAGGAAGTGAATCGGGGGGGGGGGTTGAGGGTGGACATCACCTACCTCGATTTCAGCAAGGCCTTCGACACCACCCCACATAAAAGACTGGTTAATAAGATGGGTAGTCTGGGCATGGGGCACAAGGTGGTAAACTGGGTTAGAAACTGGCTAATGGGTAGGAGGCAGAGTGTGGTAGTAAACGGGATCCAATCCGGAGAGAGGGGGTGACCAGTGGGGTGCCTCAGGGATCAGTCCTTGGGCCGGTGTTGTTTAATGTCTTCATTAGTGACATTGCCGAAGGGCTGGAGGGAAAGGTCTGCCTATTGCCAGATGACACCAAGATTTGCAACAGGGTGGATATACTCCAGACGGGGTGGAGAGAATGAAGAGGGACCTGAGGAAGCTTGAAAAATGGTCTGAAGTGTGGCCACTAATGTTCAGTTCCAAGAAATGCAAAATAATGCACCTGGGAAGAGGAAACCCTGGGGAGAGCTACAGGATTGGTGGGGGGGGAGTTGCTGACTATCACCAAGGAAGAAAGGGACCTGGGGGTTATCATTTCTAATGACCTAAAGGTGTCTCAGCAGAGCACAAAGGCTGTCGGGAGGGCCGCTGGGGTGCATAGCATCACTAGCAGAAGGCGGGAGGTGGTGATCCCAGTGTACAAAACGCGAGTGAGGCCTCATCTAGAGTACTGTGTGCAGTTCTGGAGGCCGCACCTTTGTAAGGACATTGACAAGTTAGAGGTGGTCCAGAGAAGGGAGACTAAGATGGTGCAGGGTTTGCACCAGAAAACAAAGGAGGAGAGACTAAAGGACCTCAGTATGCACTCACTGGAGGAGAGGAGGGACGGGGGACATGATTGAAACATCTCACATGCCTTAAGGCATTAATAAAAAGGGGGAGACATCTCCAGTATAAGAGATGTACAAGAATGAGGGGGCATGACATGAAATTGTAAGGTGGCAGGTTGAGGGGAAATGCGAAGAAGTTTTTCTTCACAGAAAGGGTGGTGGAAATGTGAACTAGACTGCCACAGGAGGTGGTGGGAATGGGCACAGTGGAGGGTTTTAAACATGCATGGGTCAGGCATAGGGGTACCTTAAAGGTGGGAAGGAGGGGTGAAAAGCCATTGACCAAGTAGGGTCAGAGGCCACAAACTAGTGTAGGGCTTTCGGGCAGATTGGATGGACCTGGTGGTCCTTATCTGACGACATTTTCTATGTTTCTATCAATATGAACATTGTATTATAAAAACTGAGCTAAATAAAACCTAGATACCTTAAAGAATTTACCATTTCAACTTCATTACTCTGTTCATCCCTTATAACAATTGAAGAAAGGATAGACAGAACACTTAGTTTACTACCAGACACAATGGACTTGGCCTTAGAAACATTAATTAACAAACCATTTTTTGCCAGCCATTTTTGAACCAAAATAAAGTTTGACTATAATGTAGAAATCTAAGGTCCTGTTTGTTTTCCCTTGAGAAATATGTGTGTCATCAGCATAAAGTAAAACTATGTGACTTAAAATCCCCAAATGATAAGTCATAAAAAAAAAAAAAAATACTAAACACCAAAGGGCCAAAAATTGAGCCCTGTAGCACTCCCATATCAGTTCTGACAGAAGATGAAAAAATGCCGGCCTGCCGACACAGAGGCAGTGCATCCGTTTGAGACATTGATAACGCGGGTTCAGAAAAGGGCTCGGAACATCAGAGGGCCAGCTGAGGGGAGAAGGATTGAGCATCCTAGGGACTGCTCTCCTTCTCCGGGTGGGGAGGGGGGTAGTGTGTCCGGCATGTCATGGCCCCTGGCAGAGGCTGGGGGTGATCCATTGCACTAGCACCATTGCTTGCGGGGGGGGGGCGGACATGGGTCATCATTGCATGTCCCTGCCTCCAGGTACAGCTGCACACAAAATCCCAGCCCCGAGCATGAAGCCCTGCTCCACCGCTGCCCCCACTGCCAACAGTGTCCGCCAGGTAGGGTCCTGCACCCGTGGCTCCCCCCCGGGGGTAAGCCAGGGCACGTTATCATGGACCATGGGGAGGGGGCAGCCACCCAGCGGCCCCGCCCAGGGGGGTAAGCCTGGGCGTGGGAGGTGGCAAGCGGGCGGGGGCTGAGCTCCCTTCGGTGAGTGGGGGAGCCAGACCAAAAAAAAAGTGAAAAAAAGAAGGTGAAAAAATTCCATTAACTAAAAATGTTTGTTTTATTAATCAAATAATTCTCAAACCACCTTAAAACAGTTTCAGTACATTCCACATTCCTGAGTTTGCAAGCAGGAGACTGTGGTGGTCCAATTTTGCATGTTGAAAAGAAAACAGAATGTTATTTTGCTCCATGTATACTTTGATCTTGTCGAAGACCACCCTCTCAAGGGCATTGGACAGTGGTGAGAGGAGTGAGATCAGCCTATAGTTTTTTTACTAAAGTTCTTTTGGCCAGTTTTAAAGATTATCACTGCGGTCACCTGCTTCCAAATCTCAGGGACTAAACCTGTCAGCAAAGAAAAATTAAAGTAGAAAAGGGAAAAGCCATAAAATCCATAACTTGAGAAAATAGTTTAAGGTCAAAAGCATCATCACCATTCTGTATCTTAAGGTTCATTTTATTTAAATAATCCAACATTTCCTCAACTGGTGAGGAGCAGTGGTTGTTTGGTGCATCACATGCGAAAGCGTATGTAACATCTCCCTAGACATCATTTCACACACGCTCCTCGGGGAGGGACAAGAAAACAGGAAATCATCCTGGCTGGCAAGGATGAACACTGACCCTCTGCAGGCCCTGCACTGATGACCCAGGCACCACCTGAAGTGGATTCTTTTTTTTTTTTAATTTAAATATTATTAACACAACAGAGAACATGAATAAGCAAACTGCAGATATATGGTACATAAGATAATTCTGAAGGAAAAACAAAAAAAAGGATAGGGTATTTCACCCTGAACTCATCGTAGGTACCAAACATAAACATGCTAAAATTAGCTAAATTGAGAGAGTCCTTAATCTAAAAATATTCAAATATGATATTACTACTGAATTGGTGGTGGGGGGCACCTGCAGAGGGCCATCAACCAGTACAAAAAAAAAGATCTGTACAGTAAAGATCCCATTATAATACACCCCCTTCAGAAAGAAAGCCAACCATGGGGCCAGAACTTCTGCATGGTCTTAAGGAATCCAGTGTTCATCTACAGAGGCATAATAAAAACCTAGGGTCTCCAGTGTATCTCGAAATGCTCCTGGAGTTTCTGTTGAGCAGCTATACATTTTTCCATGAGGTATATCTCTAACATAATAGAATGCCACATCTCCAGTGTTGGGGAAACTAGTCTTATCCATAAGCAAATAATTGATTTTTTAGCTGCCTATATGTATATCTAAAGCAAGGACTTATGGGGTGAACGTCAATTTGGAGGGGGTACCAACATAAAAATTAATTCACAAGTTACCTCAAAAGATCGAGCAGTCAGCAGATCTAACTGAGTCAGCACTGATGACTAGAAAGGGTGTAGAATAAGACAAAAATAAAAAATGTGACCTAGATCAGCCAGATTGTACCCACAATACCGCCAACAGTCTCCAAAATGATGCGCAAGAAAATGTCGAAGAATAGCAGGGGTGTGGAAATTTTGTGAACGACACTTTAACACAAATTTGTGCCATAGAAGAGATGAGGTAATCTTGTAGGCTGCGATAGCCGAACTCTCCCATTGGGCGTAATTGATGGAAACTTGAAGTTCTTGGTTCGATTTGTCCAAGACTGACCAGGTTGATTAGGTATTGAATTCTTGCAATCCTTATATATGTTCCCAATCAAATGCTGCCAGGGGCAATCATTCTGGAAGTCTGTTATCATGGCCAGTAGTGTAGGGAGTTCGGTGGGAAGTTTAGTATATTCTTTACGTTTATATAACAGGTATGTGCGTATTTGCAAGTACTGTATTGGTAATGTTCTCTATTGGTAAGACCATAAGTCTGTTGAAGGTTTTTCAAACGGGACCACCCCATTGTTGTCAAAAAATTGATATATGTGTGAGAGACCACTATGTTTCCATCTGCAAAATGTGAAATCCATAGCTGAGTGTGGAAAGTCCTCATCCATAGCCAGGATTCTAGAAAAATTAAAAATCAGGGCAAAAGAAGGATGATGCTTAATGCTAAACCAGACCTTCAGAGTCTGAGCAGTGAAAAAGGTAAATTGAGGAAAGGCGGGAGTAGGAGTCCGGGCAGAAAAAAGAATATGACCCAAATCAAATAAGTAATTTATGGCCTGTTCTATATTTTTCCAGGCAGGGGTAGCTTGGGGAAGAATCCGTATGAAAATAATAATTAAATGAGTGGCCCTTGCACAGTAGAGGAAATCTGGAAGATTCATACCTCTTTTCGACAGAGTGAGTTGAAGGATAGAGTAATGAAGCGGGGATGTGACCCCTCCCCTCCAAAGAAATCTAGAAATCTGTTTATTCCAAAAGGAAAAATAGCAAGGTTCGGGGGAAATCAGGAGGGTTTTAAATAAGTATAATAAGCAGGGAAGAATGTTCATACAAATAGTTTCTAATTTAGAGGAAAAAGGAAGAACTAATCTACCCCAAGTACCTAGGTCTCCTTTTATCTGCTTCATAAGGGGTTAATAACTTAAAAAGCTGAGATTACGCACGTCTAAGGGGATAGCAATCCCGAGATATTTAAGTTTTGTCTTCAGCCAATTCCAAGGAAAGGTTGCATGGACCTTGGGGTAGGGAGAGTAGGTTGTGCAGATTGAGCTTAAACCCTAGAGGGCCCCAAAAGTTTGTATGAGACCATGTACCCGGAATGGAAAGATCCATGTCCAGTAATGTGAGAAGAATATCGTCTGCGTACATCACAGTTTTATAAACCGTGCTGCCCTAGTGGGACACCTTCAACCTGTTCACTAATACGTATGGCTATGGCTGGGGGTTTTAGGAATAAAGCAAATAACAATGGAGACATCAGACAGCCCTGCCGAGTGCTCCGTTGAGAAGCAATGGAGAGAGAATAATCTCTGTTAATATGTGGGGCGGAGCAGCAAGAGGACCGACATGCTGCTCCACTCCCTGCAGCTGTGTTTTTCTGAGATGGCATCAGCATGTTTTTTTCTTTTACTATTTCCTGCATTTTTTTTCATTAATGAAAGAAACTAATGTTAAAATCACCTTCTGCTTGCCCTATTAATGTTGATTCACTCCTCCACTTCTCGGCGCTTTAGTTTTGAGCACCTGGCCGTTGCTCAGTGTTTTGGTACTGCGCCAAGTTTATCTGAGTTTTTTTTTTGCGGCAGCCTTTTTGCTATTTGCTGTTTGCTGCCTGCTGCTTGTGGCTTACTCTGGAGTTTGCAGTTCTGTTGATGGAGCAGTCTGTGTGTCTGAGTTGTTGATCCGGCAACTTAATGTTTAATTGCGTACGGCAGTGTTAAGGCGTTTAGCATTTGATTTTTGGAGCTGGTAGCCTGCCTTCATACCAGAAGATCGTGGCACCCTGGTAGAGCGGTGAGAGTTGAAACTGAACCATGCACAAATTGTTGCACCTCTGGTGCAGTAAGGCATCTTTTTCTATTTCTACAGGTATGCAATTTGTTGCCTAGGGCAAGGGAGCTGGGCTAATTGTATGTTGTACCTAAGTTACTGCGCTTAGAGAAGCACCTTTTATTATTTATTCGCAGGTGCAATGGAGATGGAGTGCTCCCGACGCTGAAGATATTATGAGTGATTATGTAAGTCCCCGAAGAATGGTAGACTGCAGAGGGTAGGAGAGGCTACCTGGGGACACAGGACTCCTTGTTTTCTAGGTTCTGGGTATAACAACAGGGAGTTGGATCTTTGCTTCCCTTGTGAGGATCTTCTTTGGATGCTGTATTGGCGATAAGTGGAGGTTGGTAATAGGCAGGTTCCCCACAAGGTACTATTTTCATTTTGAAGAAAGAAATCAGGAATACAATTTCTTAAAATGCATTGCGGCCTGTGGAACTCCTGGTTGGAGATTGTGTGGGCCTTTTATATATCCTTTACTAATTGCTGGCTTTTTTCAGATGCTGCTATTTGCTCATGGAGCCACACACTTTTGTGCCCAACAGCCTTTTTCAAAGTGGAGTGTGGAGTCTTATATTTGAAATAAAAGCCCCGCACAGGACTTTCTGACTTGGTGGGAGCCGTTAAAAGGCTGATATTAGCGAGACTAAGCCAACTATGCTAGTTTGGTTTATTATGTTTAATGGAGCGACTCCTCGAATTCTGGCACCCTTAAATTGATGGGACTCCAGTTGGGACGCATTTAAAATAACGTTGCACCACTGGCATTTCTCCCATAAGAAACCCCTACAGATACCTTCCTTCTAGGGGCTGCGATGCAGGTTGATATAAACCAGATGGGTACTATTGCTTCTTCTTTCCTTTAGCTTTTAATATACGATTTTTTTTTTCCAACTCTTTTTCCTTGCCTTCCCTGCCGGAACAGTCTCGGGCTGCCTCTCTCACCATGACCACTCTACCGATCGCTGTGTTCCCCACCATCTTCAAGTTAGTTACGAACCCCCCCAGAGGCTCGGGAGGGGGATACAACCCCCAGGGAGGTAGAGGGCAGTGGTGAGGAACCAGCATTGATCGTATGGCGGCGTTTGGCACTGGAGGAACGTCGCCTATCCGGTGAGAGAAAGTATTTCTTCCCATAATTCGCCCAGATGTGGGACATGCAGTGCTGTTCAGCCTGCAACGTGGGTGCTCCCACTCATGTCCGGAAGACAGCTGCCTACGTCTTCCCCATTTTCCAAGCCCCTGTGCATCGCAGTGATGCCGGTCTCCACTGGGGGCTGCTGTTGCGCCAGGCTACCCCTGAGAGAGGAGAGCAGTCCTCCGGATGCTCAATCCTCTCTCTCCCCCCTGCTGACCCCAGGCGCCTGAGCTCGCTCCTCAACCTGCACACGGGCGCGAGGTGTGGGGTCCAGCTCAACCCTCAGCGCCACTGGGATGGCCTTAATATACGATCTTTATGCATCAATTCATACGTATTTAAAAGTTATGCTCTTACGTAAGCAACACATTTATATCTTTCCTATATGAACTTGGGATTTTTATGTACATACCTATTCGTACTGCTCTGACCTAACATAGCTAATTATGAGTTGAAAGATATGGTGATAATCTAGGATGTATCTGCAATATTCAGTGTGGATCAGACTATCGGTTTCACTGACTTTGATATTCTAGGCAGCAATTTATGGTCAGTTGCTCTCAATAAAATTAGAATGCTGAAGGTCTTTGATGTAAAATGAAGGGGGAACGTGGAACGACATGCAATATGCGGGGAATGGTGCTGCTATAGGGCACCTCAGTTGGGAGGTCAATGATGGGTGCTAAGGCGGATATGGCTGTTTAGTTAGCCTGTGGCTTCTTGGCATAATTTATTAGGACAAAATGCCCCACAATGGGTGAGCCCACCTGTGACATGGAGTCCTATTACATGCCTCAGGAGTAGCCAGTAGGAGTGACTGGATTGAGGGTAATCAATGGGGTGTGGAGTGGTATGAGTCACTTGGTATCCCTTTGGATGTGCCTCAATGCCAGCGTGACCCACTGGCTATCAGGGCGGCACAGATGGGACATGGTATGGACAGATGGGACCTAGCTGTGACACAGAGTTCCATTATATGCCTCGACAGTAGCTGACAGGTGTGGCTGGATAGGAGGATGGTCTGTAAGACGCGGAGCAGCATGAGCTGCATGGTGCCCCCAGTGGATCTGCCCCTGAAATCATCATGTCTGGCTGGCTACCAGGTGGGCACAGTTGGGACATGGCAGGGTTTTATTTAACTCTAAAAATTAATTAGCGTTTTGCTCATAAAAGTTCTAAAACATCATGAAAATGCATAGCACATGCCTCACTGTGTTTAACGAACATAACACTTCTAGAAAAGCTATATAAATGATTTCTGTACAGCTAGTATTGTCCCAAGGAAAAAAAACTGCTAATCAATTATTTAAAACTCTGCATGGTATAATCAGATGGGCCCCTCTCGCAGCACATAGTCCCATTAGGTGTCTTGGGAATGCCCGACAGGAGTGGCTGGAAGGGAGGTGGTCAGTGGGGTATAGAGCAGCATACACTGCAAGGTACCCCTGATAGATTTGCCCCATAAATTCAGAATGTCCAACTGGTTACCAGTTAGGTACAGATAGGACAGGATGTGATTCAGTAGGGTAAACTCTGTGAGACAGATTAATCCAATATGGTACCACTCGGCCACACGCAGCCTAATCTCTGTCTTCTGGCTTTTCTTTCTGAATGTTGGCTTGGACTGATTATCTGTCTGGGTCTGGAGAGGTTAGAATAGGCTCTCTCCAAGCTGAAAAATGAATTAGCCGGACTTAGTTAATTATATTGTATGTTATGTTAAAATGACCTACATGAAGAAGGCAAAGCTTATGAATATATTGTAGCATAGAATGCAATGTTTATTTTATAACATTAACTTGGTAGCAAACTAACTCGAGATGCAAATTTTAACAACTGATTGCTGTGCCAGCCTGCGGGCACAGCAGTTGGACTTCTGCTTGTGACGCCGATGACCTGAATTCAGGAATGGACCTGGGAGTCGGAGGGCCAGCTGGGGGGAGAAGGATTGAGCATCTTCTGGACTGCTCTTCTTTTCTGGGGGGAGAAGTGTGTCCGGTGGCATGGGCTAAGCGGAGGAGAGCTGGGGTGCTGCACGGCCGGTGCCAGAATGTAGGGCAGAGGGACGGACGCTGGCCGCTGTACCGCCCCCACCCCAAAGCATTAGCATGTAAAACTGCTGGCCCCTGGCATGACGCCTGCCTAGCCCCGGTCCTCACTGCCTTAGATGTTTGCTGGGGGGGGGTCCCTCTCCCATGGCCCCGACCCAGGAGATAAGTTGGGTCTCACCTACAATGACCATTGGGATGGGCGTTCTCAATGGCCCCACCCAGGGGGGTAGGCCTGGGCATGGGGAGCAGACAGGGTTCGGGCCGACCTCCAGAGGGAGCATTAGGGGTGCACTGAAAAAGACCCAAAATAACTGATTGCTGGTTACAGATATTTTAGCACTTTTTCTTGTTTGCTGCCATGTTATCAAATGTATTCAGAACTGCGCGATAGTGGAGAGTGTCGGACCACCTGATCTTGCGTAGCGTAACCGTGACCTGAATTGCACGACTTGTGCAACATGTGAGCATTATGCTACGTGATTCCTGAGGTGAAGAAAGCTTGTCAAGTGAGCTAACAGTGGCAAGAGGCACACTCCAGCTTTTTCTGTAATCGGGGGGCTGTGCCCCCCGCACCCCCGTTTTGTTTATAGAAAACATGTTTTCTTGAAACATACTTAAAATAAATAGTAAAAATATTACCAACACCGGCTAACAAACAATATAACACCATCGCCAATCACCGTATATTATTAATTTTGGTGACGTAACACGTTACGCAATACTTGCGCAGCATCGTTTACGTATTAAATGCATTTCTAAGAGTGGTCCGGCACTCTCCACTATCTCCCAGAACCGAACAGATTTTTGCCATGTATTCAGTATATTTTAAGTTGTTGGAACCCGCTGCTATTGTTTGTGTAATTTACTGTATATATTGATGTCTTTTTTTTTTTTATATGCATCATGTTTGTAATGATCTTTATTTATGGTCGAACAAATAAACCTTACCTACCTACCGATAATACGAATATAGGCAAAAAGGCAGGAGTAAAGCTGCCAGAGCCATAGCAAGAAAGAGTTAGGAAAGTCAAAAGCAGAAAGGGTATCCCAAAGAAAATCCAAGGAGAACCTGTTGAATGCCTTCTCAGTATCTAAACTAAGTAATGCCATAGGAATTTGATGGGAGACAACATGCTCAATAAGAAGGAGAGTATGACAGATGTTATCTAAGGTGTGTCGTTTGCAGATAAATCCAGCTTGATCAGGATGAATAATGGTTGGGAGAATTCTTTCCAGCCTTTTGGCCCAAATGGTTGTATAAAGTTTGTAATCTGTTTTCAAAACTGAAATGGGCCTGTAGGATGAAGGGTTAGAGGGGCCCTTGCCTGGTTTAGGAATTGGACTAATAGTAGCAAAAAGCCAAGGGGGTGGGGGGGGGTTCTGCCGCCACCACTGCATGGAAAATACAAAGTAAATAAGGACAAAGAGCATCAGAAAAGGTTTTGTACCATTCATTGGTGTAGCCATCAGGGCTAGGACATTTTCTTGATTTCAGAGATTTTAATTGGGTGAGAAGTTCCTTAGTAGTAATAGGAGTTGTGAGACACTCATGTTGAGCAGTAGTCAATTTATGAAGGGGAAGTGTGCTAAGAAAATCTCTAATGATTTCAGGGTCAGCCAAAGTGGAGAAGCAGTATAAGTTTGCTTAGTAATTTTTAAAAATGTGCTGAATTTTGGCTTTCTCATGTATCATGTGTCCCATGGCGGTTTCCCATATCTGTAGGATGTACACAGCATAGTGTTGTGCTTGAAGCTTATGGGCCAGCAAACGAGAGCCTTTAGCCCCCCCTTCCCCCAGTATGGTGTGACATGAGAAGGTATTCAAGGGCCTGGTGGACCTTATAGTCTATTATCAATTGGAGCAAATGTTTTACCAAGTTAATCTGGATAAGTAAGGTGGCATCACCTTCTTTATAAAGGTCTTGTAGGGACTGTAGTTGGTCTGTAAGAGCAAGATATTCCTGCTCCAGGTGTTTTTTTTTTTTTTTTTTTAAAAGAAGCATAAGAAATAATTTCTCCCCATAGTACAGCCTTTAAAGTATCCCACGATGTGGAAGGCGAGACTGAGGGGGAGTAATTTTCTGCAATTATTTGTTGTATACAATTATTAGTGAGATCGACGAAGTGGTCACCGTGCAATAATGAGTTATTCAGACACCAAATGGTGCAGGGAGGTTCTTTATCCAAGTTAAGCTTAAGAAGTAAAGGATGGTGATCAGAGATCATTTAAGGCCCAGAAGACAAATCTTGTATCAGGGAAAAATACTTGCATGTAGTGAAAAAATAATCAATTCTAGAGTAGCTATGATGATGGGGAGAGAAAAAAGTATAGGCACGCTGCGAGGGATAAAGGCAATGCCAAATATCCAGAATACCCAAGTGGGCTGTATTCGTACGAAAATATTTTGTGCCATAAATCGGTGCTTGCTGGATTTGATGTATCAAGACCAACGGACATGGCCAAATTCAAATTCCCACTCATAAGTAACATGCCTTGGAGATGACCCAATAGGATGCCCGGAAACACTGCAATTGCTACATTAGGTGTAAAATAAACATTGGCCAGGGTCACTCAGATGACGTGAAGGTAGGGAAACAGTGCGAGATGGCAGCACTCAGGGCAGATGGAGTGCTGGGATGCATAGGGAGGGGAATCACTAGCAGGAAAAGGCAGATGGTTCTGCCACTTTACGGAGCGCTGGTCAGACCACACGTGGAGTACGGCGTCCAGTTTTGGAGGCCCCACCTCAAAAAGGACATCAGCAGACTGGAGACAGTACAGAGGAGGGCAACTAAAATGGTACAGGGTCTGCATGACGTCCTATGAGGAAAGACTGAAGGAATTAAACATAATATTCCTTGGAACAGAGAAGAGAGAGAGGAGACATGATAGACACCTTCAGATACATTAAAGGAGTAAATAGGGTGCACGCACATGAACTCTCTCACCTCAAAGAAGACAGTAGGACTAGGGGGCTTGACCTAAGGCTAAAAGGAGGCAGGTTCATCACCAACAGCAGGAAGTTCTTCTTCACAGAGAGGGTGGTGGATGCATGGAATAGGCTGTCCCTGGAGGTGGTGGGGGCTAAGACAGTGAGTACATTCAGAATTGCATGGAATAGGCACAAAGGAGCCCTCACACAAAACAGATCGTAGGCGGCTAGCGGCATTCTAAGCAGGGCAGACTAGATGGACCAAAAGGTATCCTTCTGCCGTCATTTTCTATGCTTCTATGTCACCTCCTGTTGATACAATGTCCATTGGAAAATTAATTGTCTACCTTGGGAATCAACATAAGTCATTTTTACAATCAGGGGAGTTGTCGATAAGGTCAGGATAGCAACACCCCATTTCTTCATGGTGGGGCAAGAAGAGGCATATACTTGAAATTTCCCACCCCACTGCAACTTAAGATGTTCAGCAGCAGTTAAATGTGTTTCCTGAAGGAAACAGAGATCCACTGGATTTTTCTTATGGTATTGCATAGTTCTGGCCCTCTTTATGAGATTGTTCATCTCATTAATATTTTGGGAGGAAATCTTAACCGAGGTTACATGCATAACGAAAAAAGAAAAATAATGGATTAGTGCAGATGCCGTGTGCCAGAGAACCCCCCAACCCCACACACTACAACAAAACGCAAGCATGAAACCAACACTGGAGCACCCCCCTACGACCCATCCTGAAGGACACAATGCAACAGGATGGCAGAGCAGAGACACCCCAGCGGAGACCCACCACAAACCTTCGACACGATAGAGACATCATAATATATATCAACTTGTATATGAAAATAAAGTACATGTTTAAAGTAAAAAGTCATATGTGTGTGATTTTTTTGTACCAAAAAAAACATACAAAGCTATGATATCATCATTCTGAAAGAACTGAGTTACATTAAAAAAATGGCATATGGACAATTCGTCGCAATCTTTTTTGCCGCGGACATGTTGTGGTCAAGTCATTGAAATTGTTGTAGTCGTGATACTAGATTGTCATGGTCATGATGTAGCCAATGCTGCTGGTGACATTTCAGCCACACTCTACAACAAGCACAACCAAAAGTGTTCTACTAAAAAAGAACATCTTATCTTTTCCAGTAATCAGCTGTGAGACTGTCAGAATGTCCGCACCTAGCAACCTATTAACACATGGTTTCATCTTGACTTGTATTTATACCTTTTTTCCTTTAGCAGGACATTTTTGTGTCTCTGCTGTACCTGTCACTGTAAAATGTCCTGCCTCCTTCGGTCTTGGTCAGCGGGCCCACGCTTTCATTTGTATTTGTCCTCTTGCTCTCGCAATGCCCATTACAGTAACTTGCCCTGCCTTTGCACTTTTTGCATCGAAGTTGCAACCAAAAACTTTCAAGAACAGTCAACATCAGCTACCCAACCCGTGCTAAGCTGGCACGTAAGCTGAGGCAAGAACAGCACGCAGTAGCCATTCAGAGGCGGCAAATGCAGCTGGGCCAGCAACCACCACAAAAAAATAGTGAATACTGCTGTGTCAACAAAGTATTCTATTCCATTTGTGAGGATTTCAACAACAGGCAGCCGAAACAATTTTTACAAGACATTGCTGCTGTGATTGAAATAAACGTAGCATAAATATTACACACATAAGCTTTTTTAATTGATTCTGTGTTTTAAAGTGAAAATAAATACTGCTTTTAACAGTGTATGCACTTCAAGCACTCCATGAACTTCAATAAATTGCCCAGCTTTTAACAGTATGCTTTTCCAGCACAACAGTACTCCAAGCATTTTAAATACTGCCCTGCTTCACTGTGTGCACTTCCTTGACTTTGCCCTCAAATAAAGAACTTCAGTAAATTGCCCAGCTTTCAACAGTATGCTCTTCAAGCCCAGTTTGTACCTCAATTTCACAGAGCACACAATATAAATTGTGTGATCTCTTCGTATCGACGTTTTGTCCGAAGCTCTGATTTGTCTGTGACGTTATGTCTCACTACCATAGTGACATGTGACATTTTGGTATGCTACCTTTTGTCCAGTCGATCTTTTGACCGCAGCAAATTGACCACAACATTTAGTCCGGGGATTAATAGTCTGTACACAAAAAAAAAACAGTGTAGTCAATAAGCCATAAAACAAAAACCAAAAAACAGACCCAATAAATGACCCCATAAAACTCTAGAACCAAGAACAAATAAAAAACTATTGCTAACTGCCAACAGGGCAGAACTATAAACAGAGGCCCTCATATTCATAAGACTTGCATGGCACAAAATGGAGATGTGCAACGCATCCTGGAAAATGCGCGGCAGTGCGATATTCAAAAAAGGTGAAATGCGTGCATATTCAAATGCGCGATTGCGCACATATAATGAATGCTGTGCAGAAAAAAGGGGTGGACACCTGCATATGCCATGGATGTGGATATTCAGTGGAACTGCGCGGCGCTTGTGCTGCACATCCCACATTTGTGCAGCACAAAGTTAGGCAAGAAAAAGAGCTGCCCTAAATCAGCCAGCCACCCACAGTCAAACTGCTGAACTGCAGACAGGATATTCTGAGACAGCTCTGTGAGCTGCTCCAGGATGAGCTCCAGGCACCTACACACAGCAGACATGCCAGGACGATAGTGCCCAAAGCCACAGCTGCACTGTGCCTGCTCGAGGGGCACCTCCCTCACCATATCAAGGTCATAGATGCCCAGTTGCCCCATACTAGTGCAGTCAGTCGCCCTCCTAGGATGTCATTGGAGTGGACAGCTACAATGCAGCACATGTACTAGGTGGCATTGCCTGCACCCATGTGGCCATCAGAACTTCACCTAGTGGTGGCATGCGCCTGTGGCCTCGTCTGCGACAACAGTTATAAGGCTGCATGGTGGTACTGGTAGCAGCATTGCATAGGTCATGGATGGACCATTGGCCCAAACTCATGGTGCAAAATTAATTCAGAGGTGATCCAGCTTTAGTTCCTATCTCTCACCCTTAACTTTCTAATTGGAGCCACTTTGTCACAAACTGCAGTAAATTCAGAAGCTATGTAATCTAACATAAAATAAATTTCTGGATTATAAAGTAGAAAAGACCAATCAATAGGAGAAACTGAATTACAAAACAGAACAACATCAAAATTCTGCATAGACTTTGAAAAAATAAAAATTGGGGTAGGACAGGGCTTTCTTGCAAACCAAGTGCAAACAACAGGACTGTGGTCTCTCAGTGCATCAGTAGTTTTACAAGCTTGAAGAATATGACAAACTCTGCATGTCTAAAGCCAGTCAATTAAACTATCAGACCCAATCCTGTAGTTTACCCAAGTAGGCTGTTTGACTACCTGAGAAAGACCTGCTCCTTCCACATTTGTATCATGATTACCTGAGAAAGACCTGTTCCTTCCAAATTGTGTCATGATTATCTGAGAAAGACCTATTCCTTCCAAATTGTGTCACATTAGCGTTGCCCATCCAGTTGAAATTTGCATCACCAAGAAGAACAAATTCTTTAAAGTTACCCTTGGACATACAAAAGCCCGCCAGTATAGACAACCCTTATCAGAACAACCTGGGGGAAAGTAAAAGCACCCATAAATGTTTAACATCCCCCGATATGATTTTGACTGAAACAAACTTACAATTAGATTTCTCACAATCATATTCATTCAACATATAGCAATTAAAGCACTAAAATAATTCAGATCTCCCATTACCCTTCCTATTGCTATGAAGTGTTAACATAATTAGACAATGTAATCACATCATCAGTGGTTTTAATCAGCCAGGTTTCTGACACTGTCACAATATCAGACTGATGTATATGTTTCTAGGCTTTAAATTCTCCATGTTCTGATAAAATACTCCTGATGTTAATATGAACAATTGTTAAAAATCTCTTCTTTGCATTTACAGAGTGACTGGAACTTTTAACAGGAGAAGTAAAATCTGCAACCTCTTAGCACTGGCCCAGTTTAGTTGCACAGATTCTTGGTTAGACACACCAACATAATTAGTAGAAACTGTTCTGCCGCATAGCCTATGTACCCCTTCTAGCCACAGGTAATGATGATCATCTATCTAACTGGAAACAAGAACAGATTAAAGCATTATCTCCGTTGAAGAAAGATATGCAGAGTACTGGCAGGACAGTCCCTGAAGAGACTATCAATTGATTTACTAACAAACCCATTATTGCACAGAATAAAAAGTGAAAAGCCAAGCCTCAAAAACATCTGAAACAAAATTGTGTCCTCTTTAGCTGTCCTATATCCTTTCCCGCTTCCTGCCCCTCCCCTTGGTTCTCCTCCCAGCACCCCCCCCCCCGCACCAAGTCAGTATCCTGTCTTTGCATTTTAAGCTGCCTCTGCCCTACCTGAAGCGAGCTTGCTATTTGATCCAGCCTAGTATTAATTACTGTGATTTTGCTGGATGTGTTTTCTTTCTCTGTTTTGCTGCCTGGCTGCAACCTGTAACTGACTCGCAACATGTTATCTCCAGTGTGTAAATATTTCTTCTTAATGCTATTTTTTCTGTTAAATATATATTTCTGAATGTAATGTTAACCCTTTATGTTTATCACTGTAACTGCAGTTACTTGCTGACTTTGCACTGTACTGTATTATCTTTTGCTGCACTCCCGGGTTGACCCTGAAAAATGGACTGTATAGGGAGGCAGTGTAGTGCAGTGGTTTAAGGCTTTGATCTGCAAATCTGGAGACCTAGGTTTGAATCCCACAGCCCCCACCTGCATACTGTGTGACCCTGAGCAAGTCACTTAACTTCCCTGTGCTCCCAGGTTGCACCTGTAAACAAGCTTTCAGCTTAATGTGTCTCACCAGGTTAAACAATTGGAAAAAAAAATTGTCTCAGTGGACTTATCCGGTTACCAAAACTCAGTAAATAAATAAATAAAATAAATTATTTCTATATGTAACCCTTCCCTCCGCCCCTCTATTTAGGGGCATAACTATTTCATAGCAGATGGTCCGGGGAGAAGGAGGATTACCATAGTGCGAAACAACTCCAAGTCAGTGCACCCGAATAAAGATAGGAAAGCAGTTGTCCTACCTCTCAACGACTTCATTACACTATGCACTCTCGATTTCCACCTCTGTGAACTGGATTTGCCCCAGACCTCTGCCCGTCAGATGCAGGACCTCCAAACCAGCAGCCTCCTGTCTCCTCTGAGCTCTTGAGACCCTCGATCCCGTGCAGTATGATGGTCACCTTCTGGAATTACAACTTATGATTAACCCCCCAGATCGCTAATGAATTCCTAGCCTGGGGGTGTAGGAGGCATAAAGAGGGTCCTAATGGGAGCATAAGCCCATCAAGAGAGGGGCACATAAAAGAACAAAGTAACCGGCCATTGCTCGTGTGCTCCATTGACTCCTACTTCCTGCTTTGCCCCAAGAACTGAGGCTAAGATGCCACCCATCTAGAGCTGAAAATATTTAAATGTAGTAGCTCTACCCCAGTTGAACTCACCAGTGACAGTAGATGTCCAACAAAGGATTCAGTGGGACCTGCCAGTGCCAGAAATGTGGGTCAAAATTCACATTTTTTTGGGTCCGAAATGTAATACTTCAAATAGCACCAAAATGCCGCATTTCACTGTATTCAAATCAGTTTCACCCTACTAGGCCATCATGCCCTCTCAGCCCACACACTCTGTCTCTCTCTCTAACACCCACGCCACAGTAGCTCTAGTCTACTTCACACAGTAAACCAGTTGTTCAAAATGCACCAAGATCCCTGTAGTGTTAGCCCACAGCAGTCCCAACTCCACATCCTACCCACAAAACCACATCTGTTGGACCACAGGGTACAAAGCAATGCACAGTCCCAGCCGAGAACAAGTTCAACAAAGTGGTACACAGTAGTTTGTAGGCCTGTTTACACTGCCATATTTGGACCGCAGCTGCCCGAGCACTCGGGTTGCATTAGTGCAAGTGTGGCCATCTGGACACTTACCCAGTCCTGGCAAGTCATTCACTTCTCCTCCCCTTGAGCCGCAGCAAAGTTGGGGACACATTTTGGAGCAAGTGGTGTAAGCAGCTTTGTGGACAGACTGCACAGCTTTCCAAAGCACAAGCGACGCTCCCTAGCACATGCTCTCCCATTATGTTAAAACTAGTGATGGAAATGGACAGACATTTTGAAGATTTTTTATTTGGGGTTAACCTCTAGTGCCCGAGTGTGTTTTGTATTTCAGCTGTCGGCCAAAAAATCTGTAACTCTGAAAAGCATTTTCCTTCTGTTGTATCCTTGGTTTCTATGCAAAGTATTGTTCTTTTCATGCTTTTTATTTACTTATTTATTAGCTTTTGGTGACTGGGTAAATGCATCAGGCAATATTCCTGCCTATTTTCAAGCACGACCCAGGAGAGTGCAAGATACAGTCATACAAACGAAACTCTGGTAGAATACATACAGTCCTTGAATACATACAGTAAATATCCACACAGGGATAGTCAGGTAATTATACATACAGCAGAAACCATCCTTGCAGGGATGAAAAGGACAGGTGAAGACAGGTAATTATACGTACAGCAGAAAACCATCCTCACCGGGATGAAAAGGACTGGCGAAGACAGGCCAGGCGGTATACTCAAAGTCCTGAAAACCAATATTTCTAGGCAGGAAAGAGCAGGAATAGAGGGTCAAGCGGGTTAGGTACAGTCACAAGTATGATGTACATAAAGGTAGGAAAAAAAGTGCAGCCTTGAAGGAGGAGTGAGATAAGGAGCACTTCAAACTGGGAGGAAGGAAGTTCCAGAATTTGGGGGTGAAGTTAGAGAATGCTTGCTCCCCCATTGTCATTGAGCAGTGCAGGACTGAGAACAGTGGAGAGTTATAAGATCTCAGAGGACGGGAGTGGACCACAGGGATAAGCATAGCCCCAAGACAGTCAGGGTATGGGTTTCTGGTCATGGAGTCGATAAAACAATCCAGGGAGTAGGAGCGAAGGGACTTGGGAGACAGCCAGTGTACGGTGGAGTAGAGGAGACAATAGTCAGTAAGGCGAGGGGCCAATAGGGCAAATCTACAGATGTTGTGTAAGTGGTGTCCCATTTATGAAGACTATCAACATTGGCGTGGAAAAGGACAGGGAGGGCATACTGTAGCCTAGGGAGTAAGACACCTCTAGCCACAGAGATCTTGGCAGCAGGTGTTAGGTTTTGATGCACGTGGTAGGCGGCACCTATCTTAGCCTTAACGGATCTGCGTACTTCGTTTATATGAGAGGAGAAATCCAGTATGGGATCCACCATCACTCGAAGGTAATTGAAGGAGTCAGTGGACAAAACAGCTGACCCATCACAGCAAAGCACACATGGAGCTTGGTGGACTCAGCTTGGACTTTTCTAGAGGACCCAAAGAGCATAGCCTGAGTCTTTGGTAGATTGAGGATTAGGAAGTTTAAGGAGAGCCAGAATTGAATCAGTTGGAATGCAGACGATAGATGAACATTAAGGTCAGGGACAGATCGAGAGGCAGCGTAGAGCACTAAGTTGTCTGCATACATGATGGAGCGACAGTGGGGAGAGGAAGTAGGAATATCGTTAACAAAGATGGAGAAGAGCAGTGGTCCCAGAGTGGACTTTTGTGGGACACCACAGGAGATAGGAGCCAGAGATGAAAGAACCTAACAGAAGGAGACGGATTGGGTTCGGTTATCAAGGTAGCTGCTGATCCAGGATAAGGTTGATCCAGAGGCACCAAGTGAGAGCAGTTTGTTCAAGAGCAGTGGGTGATTAACCAAATCAAAAGCTTTGGTTAGGTCAATGAACACAGCACCAGTAAGAAGGCATTTATCCATGTTGGACTTGACCTCACTGGTGAATAGGGTGAGAGCAGTAGAGGTGCTATGACCTGCCCTGAAACCATGTTGAACAGGGGTCTGAATTTTGAAGTTGAGTAAATGAGCAGAGATCTGGCGGTGAATAAGTTTCTCCAGTATTTTACTGAGGGTAGGCAGTAATGCAATGGGATGATAGACATGATTTTAGGGTCGTCTTTCTTGAACACCGGAATAATCCTGGCAGATTTCCAGGCCGAAGGCACCATGGAGGTGCTGATGGACAGGTTAAAAAGCCGAATAATGGGTGTAGCTAGAAGAGGGGCAGCAAGTCTAAGGATCCTGGGTTCAAGACCATCCAGCCCTGCGCTCCCATGAGAGGGAATGTTTTGTAGTAACCTAAGACCCTCCTGATGCGTGATAGGGATAAGCACCAGGGCAGGAGGTGCATCAAGAGGAGCTGGAGGAGGAGACTGGGGGCTGCAAGATGCAGGAGGGGGGAGATATTAGGAACCTTGGTGAAGAGGGAGTTAAAGGCGTTGGCAATAGTGTGGGAGTTATTGCAAAGTGTATCATTAATTAGCATGTCCTTGGGGAATCTGTGGCTTGGTATTCCCCAGGATCTCATTAATCTGGGTCCAGTATTTCTTTGGGTCAGAGGCAGAGGAATGAAGGAGTTCTCGGTAGTAGTTGCTCTTGGCAGCCGGGACCTCCTTCGTACAGGTATTGCGCAAGACACGATACATGTCAAAGTCAGCCTGAACAGAGGAGGATTTCCATTTTGACTACTGCTTGTCACGCTGCTTGAGCAGTTGCAGGAGAGGCCGCTTCAACCACTTGGTCACCTTCCCTCTGATCCAACACATAGAGAACGGAATGTGCTTGTGCTGTAAGGCAAGTAAAGTGGTGTTGAAATAGTTGGCAGCCAGGTTGATGTCATTGGTAGTAAATAGGGGAGACCAGTCAACGTGTTTGAGATCATATAGGAACATAGCTGGATCAAGACTGAAAAAGTTAGCCAAGGATAAAACTTTGGGAGGATATGAGGAAGGGGATGCACCCCTAACACAGTAGACTGGGCAGTGATCACTGATTGAGTCAGGTAAAACCCCAGCAGGGGAGTAACAGTCCTTACGGTTTGTGAGGATCCAGTCTATCAGAGTATGGCTGTGATTGTTCTGCAAGTTCCTAGTACGAGATGAGATGAGTTGAAAAAGGTTGGCCTTGCTGATAGGCAAGGGAAGAGGAGTTAGAACCGAGCCAGTCGAGGTTAAAGTCACCTAGAAAGATCACCTCATTATTCTTGGTCAAGGCAGAAATCAGTTCAGTAAGCTCCTCAAGACCAAGCTTGCCATTTCGGGGTGGTGTATATATACGCCGAAGATGTGTAGTTTCTTGGCCAGGCCGAAGAGTAGGAGTGAATGTAATACCTCACTATTATTTAGAGGGAGGGAGGGCAGGAGAGGAACGTTCAGGTGAGACTTATAATACAATGCCAATCCTCCTCTTTTTTTGGAGACAGGTCTGTCTGTCTGGTACGTGTTACAGCCTGGTAGTGCACAGTAAAAGTCAGAGACAGTGGGTTTCAACCAGGTTTTAGATAGAACAAGGATATCAGGACTATTTACCTGAACCCAGGCCTCCAGTTCAGGGAGACTGGCTGTAAGACTTCGTATATTTAGATGGGCAAAAGTCAAGCCCGTGGCCTGGGGCAGGAGATGGCTAACTCAGGAATAAGTTTAGTTAGGATTGACCAAAGGGACAGGGTTGGGTTCGATGTCCCAAGCAAAGGTAAAAGATAATGTGATGATCCATAGAATAGCAAGCGCAATGGCACGAGAGACGTTCGCAGAGGAGGTAATTTTACAGTGCTCAATATGCCTCAGAAATGACCCTATGAGTTAAGGTACACTGGAGGAATTGGCATGGAGGAACTTTCGGTCAGCATGTTAGAGTATGTGAAGTTACAGGGGGACACCTCAGACAGGTGTATGGGGTCCCAGTAAAAAGGGATAGGGAGTTGAGGGCAAGTAGGGAGATAAATGTGGAAGGAAGACAACACATAGCGAATCTGGCCATCCTAGCTGGAGAGTCCAAGCAAAAGCTAGTAGAAATATCTGATGAGTTATTACGTCAGGAGAAGAAGGTAAAAACAGAAAGAAGGAGGAGGGTCAGAAGGTGGAGAAGGGTTAGGACAAGGGTAGGTCACCAGAACGGGTAGGACTCGAGATCAGGGCAGGATAAGCAACCAGAGCCCTTGAGGAGGCAGAATCCAGTGAAAGATCAGGAGGTCAAGAATCACCACAGGAGACTGAAGATGAGTTCAAGTAGGATATGTGCTATGCAGCTTGATATGATGGTGACATCTACTGGAGAAATAGAATAACCTGCAGGTGAGAAACTAGGCAGATAGAAAAAAAACACTACGTATCCCGTAGCTATATAAGGCACACCAGCTAAGGGTAGGAGGGTATTGGGGGGTGGGGGTTGGGATCAGCCGCGTAGAGGCTGCGGGGAAAGGGTCTGAAGAGAAGAGCAGCTCAGAAGGGCTCTGATCCCAACTTAAACTGGAGTAAGAGCAGCCCAGAATCATATTAAAATGGGCACTGAGAAAGATCCCACTTAAGGATGCTCCAAAATGATTAAGTTTTAAACAACACATTTCTCAGCCCTGAGCAGCTATTCTGGTAATATTTAAATGATGCTCCTATAAGATTTAAATCGGAGTGAGAGCAGCTGTATTAAAATCGCACAGCCCCAACAAAGTAATTAATTCAAACTACAGAAGAGGTTCCCTAAAATAGATTTAAATAGCCCAGCAGCACATAGATAAGAGTAAACGGTAATTTTGTCCTGCTGCACAGAGGTAAAAGTAAACAGTAGCAGTCAAAATTACAAATAAAAGTGCAGTTGAAAGGACGAACAGAAATGGTGCCAATTTTGAATCCTGGGCCGAAACTGGGCATTTTCACCTGCAGCGCTTTGTTCGTACCTTTTTACATGGCGGGAGACCCCCAAGCAGCTCCCTGGGCAGAATGCTTCGAGGACAATAGGAGATCTTGTTACATAGCGGAAGGCCCCCAAGCAGCTCCGTGGGCAGAATGCTTTGAGGACATAAGAAGAGCTTGTTACAGTCCAGGGCATAGTTAGTAGTCAGATACCAGGAATACAGTGCTAATTGTTTCAGCTGCAAAACTCCAAGTCAGGATTAATGCTTGCTGTTTAGTCATGTACTTTCTTGCTGTTAAACCTGCTTTCTTCTGGATTGCTCAGGAAAGTTCAAGATGTGTACAGATTTGCAGTTGCTGCAAGATGAATCTAGAGGTCGAAATAGTGTAAGTGCATAAGCTTTCACTCCAGATGATCGCGTCATCTGATGTTGGCAATCAGCTGACTGCCCCCATGACTCATGGCCCCTCTTCTGCATTGCTTACATTGGCACGGAGAGGGGCCTTGTAGACGTGAAGCTGCATTGACATGGGATGGGAGGTGGGGGCAGCACTGAAGCGGACTGCTGGGAAGACTGCTGTTGTCTTGTAAATGTGGCTAGTGGTAACGGAAAATTAGTAGCTGCCAATGGCAGAAAATGGTAGGCCATGGAAATTGATTTGCTTACAGAATAGCAAGTCAAACATTCGGAGCACAAAATAGGGATCAGCTGTTAACTTAGTAACACAGTTAACGGGGTAGAGCAGCAATTGGATTTAAAAGCATAGCACAGATTTGCACTTTGATGACAGGATCGACTTGTAATGCAAATTACTATATCAGCTCACAGTGCAAAGAACTCCACAGCTAGCTGTGTCCAGGTGGCTTGTAGCATAGTGCAGGCAGGTAGATGGATGCACATTAAGGGAATGGGAGTCACTCCGGCAGTACAAGCAGAAATGTTACTTATCAGACTGACCAAACGTAGGATTTTATTTTGTTGCAACATAATATTTAATAGTTAATATTTTCATTGCATGGGGTTGGGGATCACTCATTAGGGTTGGATTGTTTAAAATTAAGTATGCCTGGGAGGAATAGGTACTGTAAGTCTGCCTGTCCTTGGATTCCCAGGTGTTTTCCTCATCTCAGAGCCATCACCCATAGACACATAAAAAGCTACGGGCAGAAATATGCCCAAGGGCTCAACCAGTCTGTCCTGACTACCTACTTATCTCTAAAACATCAGCTGGCTATTCCAGGTCTGGTCCACCTGAGCCACCCAACATCCCTTTGTATCTATCCCTCTGTGCCTTAAAACCCACCACAGTGCTGGCACTCACCACCTCTATGGGCAAGCTGTTCCAGACCTCCACCACTCTCTCTGTGAAGAAAAACACATCTTTTTGAACGTACTCTCTTGTCATCTTATGGTTGTGGCTTCTTTCATTGTAAAGAGATCTAATGTGTCCACCCTCTAGACCTTGTGTAGAAACTTTTATGTTTCTATCATGCCCCCCCATCTCTGAAAAAAACACTGTCACACTCTTTAACCTATCCTCATGTGAGCTATAGTGAAGACCACTGACTTGTTGCCCTCCCCTGGTCTGATTCTAGCCTTCGCGTGTGTGTGTGTGTGTGTGTGTTTTTCAGATGATGAGCCAGAACTGGATGCAGTACCCCAGGTACAGTTTGCGAGCTAAACAGAGGCAGTATCACCTCCTGCCTTTGGCTACTGACGCCAGTCCCTGTGCATCCCAGCATATCGCTGGCCCTCCCATATGCTTCACTGCACTGAGTGTTTGATTTCAGTTGTCACTGATGATAACACACAAGTCTTTCTCTTCAGTTGGCTGTGCTGCCCTTACCCCATGTATACAGTACTCCTTTATGGGGTTCTTGACCTTGTGCATCTTGGCATTTCCTTTGAGTTGCTATATGTTCTACCAGCTTCCAGTCATTCGACATCTCTGACCATATTCCTGACTCCCTCTGTACTCTGTATCCTTCCACAGAGTTTGGTGTTGTCCCTAAATGGACACAGCTTACCATTGACCCTCTCCCCTTTATCTTAGCTGTACATGTTAAAAAGTGCCATGGGGAACCTCACAAGTTACCTGCCTAACACCCAAGCTTTTGTCATTTAAAAACACCCTATGGATTCTCCCCTCCAGCCAGCTGCTGATCCACGTTGTCAGTCCTTCCCCTATCCCTAGGTCTCCCAACTACCAAACCAGTCTCTGATTTGGCATGGAGTCAAAAGTCCTTACTGAAGTCCAGATGGACAGCCACTGCCTGTCCCTCGTCCAGCACCTGTGTCTTCAAATTAAATAAATCTAACACATTCAACACAACTATCTGTTTACAGAACCATGCTGCCTTTTGTGCTGTAATCTGTGCAGCTCCAGCAATTTCTCTGATAACTCTTTGCATATGGCCTCCAGCAGCTTCCGTGCTATGGAGATCAGACTCACTGGTCTGTTGTTCCCTAGCCCCACTTTAATGCAGTGCCACCACATCTACCACTCTCCAGTCCCAGGCACCACTTCTGAGTGCAGGGAGCAATTGAAAAGGTGCCCTTGTGGTCATGCCAGAATTTGTGCTGCCTTCTTTTGCACCCTGGGGTGCAAGAAAACCGTCTAACCATGGGGATTTATTTGTATTCAGGCCCTGCAGCCCATTTAGGACTCTAGCTGTGGTGACCTATAACAGTGAATAATAATATAGGACTCTGTACACAATTAAAATATATAAACTACCTTTGGAATGTGACATCATCAAGACAGGACGCACTAGATGGGATTGCTAGGTCTAATTCTGTCTCGTGATTCCCATGTTCTATGAAATGAAGGTTAAAGAGCAAACCTTGAGCAAACACCTCAGCAAACACAGGGCTGTCTGTGAGTATCTGTTGGAAACCTTGTTCCAAAAATCTTGTGGCTTTAACTGACTCTTAAATAAAAGGGTTAAATGGATGAATACCGTAAATGCTGGCATCCAAGTGTAATACTATGGGGCTGTTGTACGTTTGGGGTGTGCCATCCTGTGGATGAGACACTGAACCAAGGTCCCATCTGCCTTTTCTTGTGGTTGATCAGGTTGATTTAAAGATCCCATGGCATTTCTCGAGGACAGTAGGGGAAATTCCCCATAATCCAGGCCAGATTTACCCCATTCACTAAAATACCAACAAAAGTTTAATCTGTTTCAGTTTCAGTGGGTTTGCATCTGTACCTCCCCCCAACGGCAAAATATAGGCAGTATTTTTTAGCCCTCCTTTTCCAGTCAACAAAAACAAAGCAAATAAAAACATACGAAAATAGAAAACAGAATTCACATTTTAATGAAAAGCCTTTTTCAGGAATGCTCTATAAAGAAAAAAGTAATGATAGTTGTTAAAAGGTGTTGAACTGATACTAACTGCATTCTTCATCTGAGACACCAATTGAACATTCTTTATTTTTTTTTTTTTTCTTTTTTGCAGGTTACAGCTTTTCCTCCAAATGCATATGGTCTTTACAACATGGTAGGGAATGCGTGGGAGTGGACCTCGGACTGGTGGACTGTGCACCACACCACTGATGAAGTTCACAACCCTGTAGGTATCCTATTGACATCACCACACTCCTGAAACAAGGCCAGTTGGAACGTATAATGCCATTGGTTAGAATATTTGTTTTCATTTCTGGTATGGAAAAAAAGATCCATGTTTCCTGTGCTATAGCAAAGGAAGGCTCTCTAGATGTCATTTGCAGCTTTTTTTTTCCATAGACCTTTTTCTCTGCTGATGGTTTGGGCAGCTGCTCAGCCCTTTCCCACCTCCTTCTCTCAGCTGATGCCTCCTGTTTCTAGGACTTACCTGGTCAGTGAGTCCTCTCACGGCTCCCCCCCCCCATTGTGTGGCTGGAGGACGGAGGACACATGAAAAATAATTACTATAAAAATGTTCTCACTAACACCTGGGGGAATGGTAAAGCATTCTGGGAAAACATCAAGGAGATCATGGGGAAGAAGCCAAAAAACTCCCCGACTATGTTATCTGTTGACGGATCAATCACCCTTGACCATGCTGTCATAGCTAACTCCTTTAACGTGGCCTTTACAGACCTTAGCGCTGTCCTTCCCTCTGACTACTTCGAAGATAGAGCCACCACCATGGGACCTCCTCAGCCCAAATCGGATCACCCCCTTTTTTACTTTAGGAGGTCAGCCTAAAGGATGCGTATCGCTATATTGCCACCACCATCTCTAAAACTAGAACTAGTGGTGACACTCTGGATCTCAAGCTCCTGTCACTTACCCTAGATCAGGTTCTTCATCCCTTTACAAAAATACTGAACCTTTCTCTTGGCAGTGGGATCTTCCCTGACAAATGGAAATCCGCTTTAGTGATCCCTGTCCACAAAGGCAGTGACCAGACCATCCACTCAAACTACCGCCCAATATCAATACTGCCCCCGCTCTCTAAGGCACTTGAACGTATTGTAGCAGATCAACTCACTAATCACCTAGACAAATACAACATTCTATGTGACAAGCAACACGGTTTCCAGAAGGGGCACAGCACCACCACCGCCCTCCTAGAGCTCACCGAGGCTGTCCACAATTCCCTGGACCACGGCAAACTAACAGGTGTGGTCTTTATTGATCTCTTGAAAGCCTTCAACACAGTCCACCATAGGCTGCTTATTGACCAGCTCCTAATCTCCGAACTGTCACCTGACTCTGTTCTATGGTTTAGTAGCTACCTCGAAAACTGGATGCAACGAGTAAAAATCTTAAACCCTCTCTCTGACACCTTGCCGGTCCGCTCAGGCGTACCCCAACGCTCCATACTGGGTCCACTCCTGTTTAGTCTTTTTCTAAACTCCCTCCTGCAATCTTGCCCTGAAAACATCATCCTGTACGCTGGCGATGCAGTGGTTTTCTCCTCCCACAAAGACCCCACGGCTCTACAGGATAACCTACAGCGTGGTTTCAGCACCACTGAGTCTTGGTTCCACAATCACAAGCTAGTACTAACTCTGCACAAGCAACATCCCCTGTCGATCACCACTGCACAGGGAATCACCCTGGAGCAGGTGCAATCTTTCAAATATCTTGGGATTCTGCTTGATCCTAGCCTCTCCTTTGGGGCGCACGCTGACTATGTTGCAAAAACTGCTAACATTAGACTCAGTCTACTGTACAAACACAGGCAAAGTCTTACTCCGGAAGCGCTAAAGATTGCCGTGCAGAGTTCCGTGGTCTCAATCATAGACTATGGTCTCATCATCTACAGCTCTGCCACTACGACAACCCTCAGAAGGGTGCAAACTACCTTAAACAAGGCCTGTCGACTTCTTACAGGTGCTCACCCGGCTCACCCACACCTGCGACTTTTATGCACAGTCTGGATGGCTTCACCTATGAAATCGAATAAAGTATCTCACCTGTACCTTTGCAAAGCAAATCTGCCTGGGGAATGCGCCCTCAAGTGTCTCTACCCTTCTGCCGGTAAGACCGAACAGTCAGAGTACTAGGAGTTCGAACCAACAGCTCCTCAAAATCCCCTAATGTCGCACCTCCCAGGCACAACAATCCTTTGCATACAGAGCACCACTTTGGCTGAATGACCTTGACTCTGCCATCTCCTCAGCAAACATACTTGGTACGTTCAAAGCTAGTCTCCGGAACCATCTCGCTGCCACTAGCTTTTGCGACTGCTACAACTAATCTCCCTGTCTTCACCATGATTTGTCATCCTTTCACATCTTCCCCTCCTACAAGTTTCTTCTTTAGTCCCCTGTCTTTTCCTCTTGCCCTCCACCCCCTACTTTCCCCCACTCTCCCCTACCCCTTTCTATACTCTTTTGGTTTCCGGCTCTCCTTCCTTACCCCAATAGCATACCCCTCGGAATCTTTTTCTCCCACCTTCTCACTTTCCCAACTACATGCACTTACTTGCTACCTACTAGCTACTCATATGACAAATGCCTTTGGCTGCCTGTGTACCCACTCCACCCCCTCCTCCCCCCTTCACTGGTTGTTGCTATTTGTTGTTTCTTATGTTGTAACCACTGTTGTGTTAGACTTTCCTTGCCTCTGTCAAGAAATGTTGTTCTCTGACGTGGAATGTTTGTAAAAGAGCCTTAGCTCAAAGGTATTGTAATCCTAGAACTTATAAATAAATAAAAAAGGTCCAGGTTGGACCATGTAGCCCGGTTAGCAGTGCAGGTCTCAGGTAGGCAGCATGGCTTCATAAAGCCCCCACCATCACTTTTCCATTTTCTACCAGACATCCTGATGCCGCTGTGACATGGAGGTTGCATGCACATCGAGGGACACACACACTCTGGAACTGCAACCCCTTCCACTCTCCCTGATCTATGTCTGCCACCCAGGTGTTGGCACTACCACCAGGCCTCCACCTGGTGGCAGCCAAGAGCTGGAACAACACACCACCCTGATTCGGGAGGAGAGCTGTCTTGCGGCTACTAGATTCTTCCCCAGCCCCCAAATCCATGACCTCTGGCAGCCTGGTTGTTCCTGAACTTGGGTCACTGGCATGGTCAGAGGTAAGATGGCACCACAGTGCCACACCCCTCTGTACCACCTGGCTGCCTTATTTGCTACCATTTTTATAATTATTGTATCACTGTCTTGGTTCCCAGAATTTTTAGCAGTTAGAAACCCATTAAACACAAGAGGTAGTTACTTACAGTAAGAGGATTTCACTGAACCACTGGAGCAAGCAGTTTGTCTTCCAGTGTTCAAGGGCTTGAGCTTAGAGCACTAAAATGACACATTCCATATTAGTAGTGCTTGATTTGGGGTAGAACTAGTAAATAATATTTTGAGGTATCAGTTAGGTAGAACAAAATTACATTGTCTCCTCCACATTTCATGTCTCAGAGACTAGCACACTTAAGTATTATGGGAGTCTTACAAAAGTAACTGACTCCAGCATCAAAAATATATTTTGTTATGTATTTGCTTAAAGGTGATAGGAAACAGTTGATCTTCTTTGGGGATATCTCTGTCATCAGGTCATACCTGTGGAACTTTGCCATCAGGCGTCAGAACCCACGGAAGCTTTTTTCTGCAGCATTCTATTAGGGGCTGCCAACGCTGATGTCAGGTTCCAATGTCTCACACTCTATATAAGTCCGGGTGGCCTCACTCCCTCCTCAGTTCTTTACCGCTGTCGACCATTCATGGATGGACTCCACAGAAGCTTCATCGCTCAGTTTGACCACCAGTTTTACTTAACTTTTTTCCTTTACTTGCTTTTGAATCACTTTAGTTTAAAGTGATTCCTCTATCCTTTGTATGTGGGGAGAACTACTCCTTCATTGGCTCTTTTCCGTTGCTGCAGCTGCGGAAAGGAGATTTCCTCCACTGATGAACACGAACTTTGTGTCTGCTGTCTTGAGCCTAGCTTCAACATCCTTGCCTATGCCTCCTGATAGAAATTTAACCTCACCACCCAACACAGACACAAGAAGACCCTGCAGAATTTCCTTATGAAGCAACAGGCAGCCAGTGGAGAGCAGGGGTCCTATGGAGCCCCCCCTGCCCAGTTGCTGGTGTCTTCTTCAGGCTTTCAGGCTACTAAGGCCTGGGACAAACATTCTCGTCGGGACAAGGAGTGGCCTAAAGACTGTCCCCCCCTTTGACGATCCCACTCCCTGCAATATTCTTCTTCTTCATCTTCAGGGATTGCCCTGTGAACCTCTCTGGCATCGACACTTCACCCTGCACAGGCCTCTGCTCCTACCAGGCCCCCCTATGGTGGACTCATCTCCCAGCCTGCACAGGGCTGCAGAAGGGCTCTCGGCCCCGCTCCACCAATGAAACCTCTGAAGCCTCGAGGTCCATCAGTGTTTGGTCCAACCACTACCACTACAAATAGCGGTTTGTCATCATCAGACTAGGGCTACGCATCCCCCCCATCGACACTTGCGGCGATGACTATTCCTGTTTCTACCATCAACCTTAATTACATACTTACCTCCATTACCATGTCTCTCATTCAGCAGCTAGTTCCACAGCCCTGGCCATCATCACCTGTGCTGTTGATGGCTGCTTCAATGCTAACGCCAGTTTGACCCACACACCCTGTGCCCACCAGAGAGCCATCATTGCTATGTTAATTGGTCCCTGCTTTTGAATAGACTGACGTCAAGGAGGAAAACCATCCTGATCTCATCTTCCCTGAAGAAGAGGATGAGGAGGAAGGCATTGATGTGGAATCCTCTGACAGGGCCATGGTCTCCTTCAGGAGTGAGGAGTCTGTCAAGCACACTCCTAGGTCCCCCCCCCCGTACCCTCCTTTTACAACATTATGAAGCAGCTCTCCTCCACCATGGGATTTCACACTGAGGAGGTGGATGAGACTACGAGGAATCTGGTGCATTTCCTGGAGATCCAGGAGTCTCCACCCAAGGTTATACCTCCCCTGCTGCCAGCCCTGAATGATGCTGCTACTGTGGCCTGGCACAGGCCCAACATGGTTGGCTGGCAAGCTCTATCAGGCCCCTCAGTGGTTGCCCTTCTATGCAGCCCAGTCTGAATCTGACTCAGTGGTTATCAAGGCAGCTCATGACAGAATTAGGGCCCCTAAGCACTTTAGTTCCCTGCCTTTTGACCGTGAGTCCAGGAGGTTAGGCCTCTGGGGCAAGAAGACTTTTGCCTTGGCCACCATTGGTGTTAGGATTGCTAGTTACTTGGCTCATCTTATTAAGTACCAGAATACCCTTTGGAGGAAGGGCAAGGTGACTGCCCAGACCCTTCCTGAGGGTTCCCACAAACAGGAGCTTCTTAGGGTACTCCAGGCCTCAGAAGATGTCAGAAAGCATCTCCTCAGATCCACCTATGGCATGGCTGATACTATAGCCAGGGCAGCTGCCTGTGGCATTTGCTTCAGAAGGCACTCCTGGTTTAGGGTCTCTGGCTTTTCCAGTAATGGCCAGCAACAGGTGCTGAATGCCCCTTTTGTGGGTCATAAATTTTTGGGTCCAGATGTGCAGGATATTATCAATGAACTAAAGCCTCTGATTCAGCCTTAGCCTGACTATTTGATAGATCCCACTCTTCCTTTCCCAAGCCAGAAGGTGGTGGTCGGAGGTCTGTTCATCCCTTCATCTGTCCCAGTGGAGAACCATCACAACAGATGCTTGGATCCTACAGATAATCGAACAGGGCCATGCTCTAGAGCTTCTATAGCAGCCTACAGCTGTTCCCTCAGTACTTATGTTTTATCCTCCAGATCATACAGAGGTGCGCCGGGAAAAGGTCCTTACCTTGCTGCACAAACAGGCCAAAGAACCAGTGCCCAGGTGGCAAAGGAACAAGGGGTTCTACTTCAGGTTTTTCTTGGGTCCCAAAAGGACAGGGAACTTGAGGCCCATTCTAGACTTTAAGGAGCTGAACGTTTTTATCCTGTACAAAAAGTTCCAGATGGTCACTTTGCATGGCCTCCTTCCTCTGCTCAAGCAGGGTGTTTGGCTATGCTCCCTCGATGTGCAAGTTGCCTACCTGCATATCCTAGTTTACCCACCTCACAGGCAGTACCTGCAGTTCCTGTTCCAGGGGGAGCATTACCTGTTCAGGGTATTGCCCTTTGGCTTATCCTCTGTGCCACGGGAAGTTACCAAGTGCTTAGCAGCAGTAGCAGCAGCCCTTGGGTGCAAAGGCCCGTATGTGTTCCCATATCTGGACAACTGGTTACTGAAAGCCCAGTCCAGGGAGCTCCTGTTTTTGACTCTAGAACACATGCTGCAGTTATTCCTGTCCTTAGGAGTCATTGTCAGTCAGTCCAAGTCTGTGCTGACCCCTTCTCATCGGTTGATATACATAGGGGTAGTCCTGGATTCTACTCCGGGCTAGGCTTTTCTTCCCTCAAAACAGGGTGGACTTCCTCATTGCCCAGGCCCAGGACGTGGCTCTGAGGCGGAATGTCCTAGCCAGAACATTACTCAGGCTACTAGGCCTCATGGCCACTGCCGTTGTTATGATTCCTCTGGACAGGTTGCACATGAGGCTTCCTCAGTGAACCCTCTGTAATAGGATCAGGGACCCTATCCCAGTTAGGGAACTGCAGTGACAGTTAAAGCAGCCCTGCTGTGACAAAGCTTCCCACATGGTGCCAAATTAGGGATATCCAAGGCATAAAGTAATCCATAGAAGTAAAATAAGCTTGTATTTACCTTTTCTTTCCTCTGTGTAACTCTGTTGTACGGAACATTCTGTTGTTTGGTATTTTACTGAGCCTTACTAGCTGGCTGCTATCAGGCTGTTTTTTTTCTTCTTCTATCTAGTTTTCTTCTGTGTTCTGTGACACCCCCCCACCTCCACCCAGAATGTAACAGGCATGCTAGTCTGCAGAGACCACCAAAACAAGCATTACATGATGACTTTGCTTTTAAAGAAGAGTAAAAGAAATAGCCCAAGGCAGGGTTGTAACCTGCCAGCTAACAAATGAATAAAGCTCCCCTTGCTGCAGAAATTCTGAGTGTGAGCTGGGTAGTTTGTTGACTGATGGGAGGATCCAGCCCCTCCTCACCCCCAGTCCTAAGTACAAGTATAAGATAAAGTTTTGAGAAGTAAATCCTAGCAGACATGCCTTTGCTAAATAGTTTGCTGTTTGCATGCTGCTGATGATTTTAGCAAACAGCTGAGGCTGCCTTCCTGAGAAATAAAACATGATATAAGGAAGTATTTGACAGCTTTAGAAAAGGAGATGTGTAAAAACTACATAAACTATAAAACTATATACAGGATGATATTTAAACCAGGTTGTGTTTTTCTCTAGAAGAATCTAGGCTTTCTAAAGGGAGTTTTTATCTGGAAGATGGTAGTTCATGAGCTCCTGGGTCTGCGTTCCTGCTACTGTTGCATCTTCAGCCATTTTAGAAAGGTGTTCCCTTAGGTAACGGCTGGCCCATAATTGCATTAGTATATAGGGAAGGCTTGGGTCTTGTCCTGCCAGGAAGTACAGTACAACCCCAATTACGCGAAAGCAGAGGGGGACAATTAATTATTTGGGATAATCGAGGGTTTGGATAATCAGGTGCCCATTGAAAATAAGAAGTGTACCATGGACAACAAGGGACAGTAGCAAAATACGGTTCACATAATGTATGGTAGAACGTTGTTCTACCTCGATTTTCATCTGCACTGAAAAGCTGTTCTACACAGTTCAAAGGGCATAGAATGCTGTTAAACCCTTCTGTGGTAGAATGGTGTTCCAGCCCAGATGACATGTGCTAGAGCCACAGTAACAGTAACCACAAGATCAACCAGACAATGTGGCAACAGACCAATGCACAGTCGCATAACCTCCCTGACAGATGCAGGATCAACCAGATAACATGTAAGCAGGATCAACCAGCCATATTTTTTTTAAAACTTACAATAATATGTTCAGGGCGTCCACCTCCGATCAGAACGCGAGGCATACATCCGCCATATTTTTTCCTTTTTTGAAAGGCTGCCCAAACCCACCTGACAACCAATGACTGTGTGCATTTCAGATGCTGCGATGACCGAGACTTCTAACTAACCATAGCAACCAGTCCCAACTCTCGGGATAAGGCAGTGAACAGTTTATTTTCTGCATTAAAACAAAAAAATAAGTACAAAAGTACTTAAAAAGGTGTAAAATTACCATGGGGGAGCCATACACTATAAAAAATACTGGATGGGCAACTCAATGCCGAACCAGTGTGTTCTGCCACCTTGGGGTCTGATTTCATTGGACTTTTCAAGCTTCGCTCTCGAGGTCACATGAAATCAGACCCTCTGTGGCAGAACACACTGGTTCTGCATGGTTGGCCATCCAGTGTTCTCTGTATATGAAATCTATTAACACAAGTAGCAGTGTCATAAATATTAAAACATTCAAATGCATACAGTACACATTACAATGCTAAAAGTGCATCAAATGTGTGTAATCGCATAAACAGAATATGGACCATACTTAATACTTAACTGTATAGCAGCATGCATCATGGTTCTTTATTAGGGGTAACCGCTCATATTTTCAACACACACAACACACAGCAGGAATCTTAAATTAAGGAAGTTGATAAGCAACTAAAACTAACTGGTATGATCAGTATGCTATTTTAGGGCTGCAGTGAAATTAATGCTAACAGCTGCAATCAGTTTCATTTTAAATTAGTTTGTACGGTCACTTTGCTCAACTTCGAATCAACTTCAATAAACATTTTAAACATTTTAAAATGAATAGCAGCCCACATTCATCAATACAGTGCACACATTAATCAGTTTATTGCAGTACCAACATAAAAAAGCAAAAAAAGAAAAGTACACTTGATCGGATAAAATTTCAAAGTGCAAGATGGGTAGAACAGTTAGTCACAACACACTAAAGACTCCTGTTATAGCAGCCTGTTTTTTTAGTTTTGTTCATTTTTTCAACTGCCTACATTCTCAACTTGTATACCAGTGAAGTGTGCAGCTAGTCTGTACTGTCCTGACTTTCCAGCCATTGGCTACATTTATTAAAAGCCTCAACAGCTTCTGAGGCAGTGGGTACTTGAGTAGTCAGAGCTTACTTTCAATCATCTTCCTCCGAACAAAAAAGATGATTTGATATCTTTTATTGGACCAACATAGATGTTACAAAAGAAAATAGGTGCTTAAGCTTTCAGACTACACACAGTCCTTCATCAGAAGCTAATGCCAGTTGTTTTGGAAGAATACATTCTATTAAAGACCAGGTCATACATAAAAAACAGACAAAAAGGTTGTAAAGAATCCAGCTGGCCTAAAAATTGCATTTAAAAGTCAACTTAAAGCCATATAGAGAACACAGGCTGACTGCTATCAAGAAAAGCACATCCCAGGGTGCTGAGGGAACTGGTGGATGTCCTGGCAGTCCCTCTAGTGGAGCTTTTCAACATCTCTCTGAGGACTGGTTGGGTGCCCCAAGACTGGAGGGTAGCCCAAGTCATGCGATCCACAAGGGGGAATCAAGAGAGGAGGCAGGAAATTACAGGCCCGTTAGCCTGACATCTCTGGTCGGCAAAGTGATGGAGGGTATTGTCAAGGAAAGGCTAGGGGGTTACTGGAGCAAACTGGGTACTTGGACAATAGGCAGCATGGCTTTGTCACGGGAAGATCGTGCCAGACAAACCTTGTTGAGTTCTATGACTGGGTGACGAGGGCCATGGACCAGGGTAGGCCAGTGGACATCCTCTTTCTGGACTTTAGCAAGGCGTTTGATTCGGTACCCCACAATGGCCTGCTTGCTAAGCTGAAGGAAATGGGGGTAGGGAGACAGTTGTTAAAATGGATAGGAAATTGGCTCTCTGAGCGTACTCAGAGGGTGGTGGTTGGAGGGTTAGCCTCATCCCCAAGGTAGGTTACTATTGGGGTTCCCCAGGGGTCAGTGCTGGGGCCACTCCTGTTCAATGCCTATATCTCAGACATCAGGAGGGGGATCAGGAGTGAGATGAGTTTCTTTGCAGATGACTCAAAGCTGGATGCGGTGGTGAATGGGGAGGAGGGGAGTGTGGTCTTGCAGGAGGATGTGGAGGCTCTGGAAAGGTGGTCGGGAAAATGGAAACTAAAATTCGATGCTGGGAAGTGTAAGGTTCTGCACCTGGGAGTCAGAAATCCAGGCCAGGGGTATACCCTGGGAGGAGACATGATTCAAGTCATGGAGGGTGAGAGGGACCTGGGGGTAGTGGTAGATGTCAAAATGAACAACTCAGAGACCTGTAGGAGGGCAGCGGCAAGGGCAAATAGGATGCTGGGATGCATCGCCAGGGGGATTACCTCCAGAAAGGCAGAAGTGATCCTTCCACTGTACAACTGCTTGGTTAGGCCACACCCCGAGTATTGTGTACAGTTTGGAGACCACATTTAAAGAGGGACATTACACTCCCTAGAGGGTCCAGAGGGCAACCAAAATGATCTGGAGCCTGGGGAGAGGACCTATGAGGAGAGGCTCAAGGAGCTCGACATGTACACCCTGGAGGAGAGGAGGGGCGGGGGGACATGATAGAGGTCTTTTAGTACATGAAAGGGATCAATAAAGGAGTCCCAGTCAGGGTGCTCCAAAGGAAGGAGGGTGGGGCAACAAGAGGTCATGGGTGTTAGCTGGAAGGGGGCAGGCTCAGAGGGGAGAGGAGGAGATGTTATTTCATTGAAAGGGTGGTGGAACCATGGAATGCACTGCCCAGGGAGCTGGTAGAGACAGAGACTGTGGACGGGTTTAAGAGGGAATGGGACAGGTACAAGGGGAGGGTAAATCTGACCAGGCCCAATACAGGTGGAATATCTGGGACTGGGGAGAGTATAACCCAAGGGGGGGGGGACACCAAAATCGGCCCTCAGTGCAGGTGCTAAAAATCGAGGAGACTTGAGAGACCATTAGGCCTATTCTGCTGGCATTTTAGTATGTTAGTATGAAAGGCATTCCAAGGTCAAATGTCACAGACCAGATAACTCCCTTATAAAAAGAACTCATAAAACATACTAGAGGTTCATTTTAAACTATGGATGCATGTGTTTTTGTATACATAAGGACCTGAACTTGCATTTAAACATCAACCTAAAAAAAGGATAAGGAAAACGGGTGGAGTACCATCCAAAGGAAAGCATTTCAAGGTCAGAGTTGCAGAATGAATAACCCTTTATCTGAGAGAAAACACAGAACACACTAAATTCAGTTAAGACCTTGCCTGTGTGTGTTAGTGTGTGTGTTAGTGCATACCTTTGAAAATAACTGTCTTTTTAACCCCAAGTTAGGCTAGATTAAGAAATCATATTATACAATGCTAGAAAGTCTTTTAAATAAGAAATTACCTTTATGTATGGCAATTAGTGTGAACAGTAATTATTCACTTGCTGTTCCACACTTTCACACAGTGTTAGCCCTATTAGGAGATGCATGTCCTGAGCCCTTTGCTCAACTAGTCAATATTTTTCATGACTATTAAAACCTATATTGCTCAACCAGGATCCCTCTGCAACTTTGTACCCAATGTCCAGTGTTTGTGTACAATTAAAAACCTAACAAGGACTCCCTAGTAAATGAGATACTGTATCCTAATATGTCCATGTATCAAAATGTGTCAGTATATACCAAATCTTCTGTATATACAATAACAGTTTTAGAAATCTGAGACAAAAACTGAGGGAATCTACCACCTGCCACCATGCCTTACAACCCCCCCCCCTTTTTTTTTGGTTAAAACCAATGTATTGATAGCCAACTAGAATAAATCATATATCCATTATGTATGTGAACATATAGCAATATCACAATGTACTCCTATTATATGTCCATTTACTAAATGTCAAGACTGTGTGCGCATATAAGAAGCAAGCATAACAGACTCCTTAGTAATTGGGATACTGTCATGCTAATATGTCCATGTGTCAACATGTGTCCATATATATGCCTTATCCCATAACAACCACATCACCTCCTTCTCCCCACACCCTCTCCCACCCACCCCTTCCACTTTTTTTTTGTGGTGAAACCAACGTAATGATAGCCAGTTAAAAGAGATCTTATAACCATATAGTGTGAAAACATACAATAAAAACCACAATGTACTACCACTGTATGTCCATGCATTGTTCCTAAAGCCGGTGAAAGTTTAAGTAGTGTAATGTGACATAAATCCCAAATAAATGTTCATCCATCTCCATATGATCTGATCTTTAATAGGATGTATACTTACAAAACAACTGGCATTGGCTTCTGATGAAGGACTGTGTATAGTCTGAAAGCTTAAGCACCTGTTTTCTTTTGTAACGTCTGTGTTGGTCCAATAGAAGGTGTCAAATCATCTTTTTTTCTGCATCTTTTGTTACAAGTGTCACAAACTCACTCTTGAGGTCAGGCCCTCTACTCCCACAGTGCCCAACCTTGAAGTGTGATTTGTGAACAGGGGACAAACAGGGACACCCTCCTGTTTGTTTTGTGTCTGAGCAACTACCAGTTTCGAGTCTTGGGGTCAATTATGAACCCTTTTTAGCGAGCACACCCAGGTAACAGGTCCAAATATCACACTCTGTTTGGGGAAATGTAGCGCAATATTTGATCCAGCGGGCATGCAACCAACCTGGTTCACCCCCCCACACCCCGGACTCTGTGAGACTCGGGTATTTTTCTTACCTTGCTGGATCTTTACACAGTTCCGTCTTAGCGTGGCTGCATAAGGTGACACAATAAGCATTTAACAGCTGTATTAGAATATTAAGACTGTTCCACCATTCACACACAAATGAGCATGTCTCAGGCAGGTTTTAAAGAACACCACATTTACTAAAATTAAAAATAGTAAATAAAATACAAAACACAGAACATATATACATTAATAGTACAGTCAGAAAATAAATGAACAATTATAAATAAAGCACCTTCTACTGAGTAACTAATCTACCCCAGTTTCAGTTGGTAAATAGTGGTGCTGAAATTACCTATTTTGGCAGAAGTGCGCGTCTCTTTGAGTCCAGGAAACAAAGTGTCCCTTAGAAGTCCAGAACACAAGTGTGCGTTCAGCCAAGCTTCACCAATATCAAAGAGGCCAGGCTGTCCCTCCCTCCTTGTGATGTCACAGTTCTGAGCTGCTAGTGTGAGGTCACATTCAGTCCTGCATACTTAATTTGTAACATGCAGCTATATAGGCAAACAGATCAGATTACATTTAGAATCTGTAAATACAGCAAATATTTTAATTATAAAAAGACAGTCTATCTGCCTCAGAGTATGGTTTACGTCACTCTTTGATGTTACAGAAGTATCATGTAAGGTTAATTCACATATGCTTTCCAAAAAACGTCTTCCACTTGTTATCCGATAAAGTGTAACCTTTTATGGCAGTCTTCCTAAGTTCAAAGCAGTTGTCTTTTTACAACCTTGTTGTATAGCAGCTACACAGGCACTGACAGGTAGGTGTCAAAAAAAGGAAGTCCTAACTAGTTTATCCTCTAGGTCAGTGAGAGGGCAGACCATTTTTTTCTTCTCTTTTAAAATCCAGTGTCCCATGAGGCTCTGCTGCTTGGCCTGTTTCCTGAGGAGGACTGCCATACAAAACATATATTTATAACAAAATTATATACAAATAATATAAACAGATGGCTATTGTCACACTCCTCCCTCCTAGACTGAATTTGGGGGAATCTATTCCTAGGTATGAGTTAAGTTTCTGAAATTCAGTTCACTGCTCTAACAGGCGCGATAGACCGTCGACGTTTGCGTTTGCCGATCTGGCCCTGTGGGTAATGGTCATATCGTATCACTGTAATGCAAGACTCCATCTTAGAAGCTGACCATTTGTCTTACCCATTTGTGCCAGCCAAACCAGGGGATTATGATCCATCTGTACCTCAAAGTGCCGCCCGTATAGGTATGGCTCTACACCAGGGCAAGGCATTCCTTCTCCACTGTAGAATAAGCCTGTTCCCTGTGAAGTAATTTCTTACTGAGGTACACTATTGGGTGATCTTTCCCTTGGTTAAAAGTCTGGCTAAATACTGCCCCAGTACCCATGTCTGAGGCATCTGTCTGGACTACAAATGGTTTACTGTAGTCTGGACTGGCTAATACAAGAGCACCGGACTGTGCCTTCTTTAGCCATCTAAAGGCTTGTTCACAGGCTGGTTCCCATTTTACCTTTTTAGGCTTTCTTTTCTTTAGCAAGCCAGATAGGGGAGCTGCCAGGGCACTATAATTTGATAACAAATTTTCGATAGTACTCTGCGGTCCCTAGAAAACTCTGAACCTGCTTCTGTGTTTCAGGTCTGGGCCATGCTTCTATTGCCTCAATCTTTGCTTGATTAGTATGGAGCTGTCCCCGGCCTACTACATGCCCTAGGTATGTCACCTCTGCCATGGCCACCTGGCACTTTTCAGCTTTGACAGTGAGCCCGGCCCTCTGTATCCTGCCCAACACTTCCTTAAGGTGGGACAGATGTTCCTTCCAGCTGGGACTGAAAATGGCAATATCGTCCTGGTACGCCATGGCGTACTCTTTAGTACCATGTAACACCTGGTTCGCCAACCTTCTGAAGGCAGTGGGCATTCTTCATTCCGAAGGGCATTACCTTGAGCTCAAATAGCCCTATCATAGTGATGAAGGCCAACCTCTCCCTAGCTCTGGCAGTCAACTCCATCTGCCAATACCCTTTTGTCAGGTCAATAGTAGTAAGGTATGTTGCCCCTCCCAACTTGTCCAGTAGTTCATCTGTCCGTGGCATTGGGTGGGTGTCATACTTCATGACTGTGTTGAGCCCTCGATAGTCCACACAAAAATGAGTAGAGCCATCCGACTTGGGAACGAGGAGTATAGGTGAGGCCCAGGGGCTGTGGGATTTCTGGATTACAGGTAAATTTAGCATGTTTTCCATCTTCCTCCTAATGTCCTTTGGGATGGCCTCTGACACTAGGTATGCTGTCCACTGTATGGGCACTTGCGTCCCTGTATCTACATCGTGCATTGCTAAGGGGGTTAGTCCAGGCTTGGCATTAAAAAATGGGGCAAAGTCTGCTAAAATCTCCCTTACTTCCTGGATCTGTTCCGGGGTCAACTGGGGCAACAGTTTTATTGCCTTCACAGAGTACTTCTGCTTGTTTTCTTCCAGCAAGTCCAGGAGGGGGTCTTCCTCATCCATCCCCTTCCCTCCCCAGGACCATACACTGCAAAGACCTTGTCAGCCCTATTTGCATATGGCTTCATCATGTTGACATGGTACATCCTTTGGGTATGTCTCCTGTCAGGCAGTTCTACAGTGTAATTTATGTCATTCACTTGTCCGACTACTCTGTATGGTCCTGCACACTCGGCCTGCAGCTTGTCCCTCTGGACTGGGATTAGGACCATGACCTCTTGACCCATCGTGTATGAGCGAGCTCTGGCTCTGTAGTCATATCATACCTTTTGCTTCTGCTGGGAGGCTGCCAGGTTGCTCTGGGCCATTCCCATAAGCTCCTTCAGCTTTTCCCGAAACTTAAGGACATAATCCACTGTGGGAGTTCCCTGGGTGGCATGCTTGCCTTCCCAGTCCTCCCGGATCAAGTCTGGGGCCCACGCACCCGACGTCCATATAAGAGCTAGAAGGAGGAAACCTTGTCGATTTTTGGGGCACCTCCCTGTATGCGAAAAACAGGTGGGGAAGATATTTCTCCCAGTCCCTCCCATGCTGTTCAGCAAATGCTTGGAGCATCAATTTTAGGGTACAATTAAACATTTCCACAAGCCCATTGGCTTTCGGGTAATAAGGTGTCATGCAGCTCTGCATCACCCCACACTTCTCCCACAAACACTTCTTCAGGTCCGACATGAAGGAATCCCCTCAATCAGTGATAACCTCCTGCGGAAACCTGGCATAGGAGAAAATCCCTAGCAAGGCATCTGCCACTTTGTCCTCAGTGAGGATAGGGCAACTGCCTCTAGGTACCGGGTGACATAATCCACCACTGTTAGGAAAGCCTCTTCCTGAAGGAGCTGGGGGTATTCAGAGGCCCCACAATATATGTTCCTACCCCCTTGAATGGCTCCTCACTATGGGCAAGGGAATTAGGGCGGCTTGGGTTTTACTACCTGCCTTCTCTATTTCTTGGCACCGATGACAAGACCTGCAATGTTCCTTCACCTGCTGGGTGAAGTTGGGTCAATAGAAATTCTGGGCCAGTCGCTGCATAGTACACGTGATTCCCAGATGTCCATACATAATGATAATAATAATAATAAAATTTATTTAGTTAAGCGCCTTTCAAATTTTCAAGGCGCTGTACATAAAGCATAAAACACCAGCATATCAATGCATACAATAAAACAATACAGCAAATATAACAGATTAAAATAACCAATTACGGTATAACAGGGAATGCCTTACATGGGGATATCTTGAGCAACCACTTACGGTACCCCTGGGGAAAGACAAGTTGCCTGCCCATCACCCCTCCCTCTGTCCTTACATCCTGCATATACAGCGGTCCATTGTCCCGATACACTCTATATCTCCTGTCACCTCCGTGTGTCTCATCAGATTCTGCACAAGCCCTCAGTCTCTCTAAACTAGGGTCATTTTTCTGAGCAGCTACAAAATCTTTACATATTCTGAAAGCATAGGACAGGTCCCCTTCAGTTTCTAAACTAGGGTCCCTAGCTCTAGCGTCAGGGCATTCAGGGTCACTGTCATCCCTAGTCCTCTGACCACTGGTTACCCCTCCCTCCTCAGAGTAACCATCTTTAGCTGTTTTGTTAACTGCTTCCTGGGGAATTTCTACCTCCCTTTCAGTATTCTCAATATCTGGAGACACAGGCTGGGGAACCAGCCTCCCAGTGTTTTCCACAGGGGCTTCTATGGGGTCCAGGGAATCACAATTGGCCTTTGCCATTTGACTGCGGGTAACTGCACACACCACCCCCTCTTGGAGATTGTTCCCTATAATCACATCCAGGGCAAGATTTCTTTCACTGCAACTTTTTGCACAGTCTCTCCTGTCTTACCCCAGTCCAAGAGAACACTAGCAAGTGGCAGAGTTTTCTCCTCCCCAGTGAATCCCCATACTGTAACAAACTGATTAGGTATAAGGCTCAACCAAATTCCCTTTTACCAAAGTAAGGGATGCCCCCGTGTCCCTCAACCCATGGGTTTGCACCCCGTTTACAGTAACCAGGTGTATGTCCTCCCTCATGTTTATAGGCATGCTTTCAGGGATACACAGTGCACCCACCTCTGTTCGAGCACCACTTTGGGCACTCTGTGCCTTTTTAGGACACTCTTGCAAGATGCCAAGGTTGTTTGCAAAACCAACATTCATCATTTCTTTTATCAGGCAAATCCTTTCTTTGTAACCTGGAACTGCCTGCTTTCTGGGGAGGCATTGAGAGTTTTAGTTGCCCTGAGGGCATGCTTTTCCCTTTCTGCACTGCCACACCTGCCCTACTCCCTTTCAGAGTAGGCCTGCTCCTGGCATAGCGGTCCGAGAGCTCGGCAGCCTCCTGCACTGTTTTTGGATCTCGGTCCTCCAGCCAGGTTTTCAGCTCTGCCGGGCAAACCCAAAAGAATTGCTCCAAAAGTACCACATCCTCAATTTTTTCTCTAGAGTCTGCTTTGACCCCCTCCCACCAACGTTTCAAAAACTGACGTTGCTTGGTGACTAGTTCCTCATAGCTCATGTCAGGGCTTCTCCTGAGCTTATGGAACTTAACTCTGTACTTTTCAGCTGTCAGTTGATACTTTTTAAGCAATGCAGCATTAAGTTTGTCATAATCATTACTTTCCTGATTGTCCATGTGACCCAAGGTGTCACGAACTTTACCGGTACGCAGCGGGGAGAGCTGGAAGCTCCAGGACTCTTGGGGAATTTGTCTGAATGCATACCTTTTCAAATTAATTTAAAAATGCATCCATATCCTTTCCCTCTTTAAATTCAGCTATGAATTTACAATTTAACTTGTATCCCTATCCTGGAGTTCCAGGTTCACCCATGCCACTTACCTGCTCTGGCGCTGGCATTTGGAGTTTTATTTTCTCCAATTTAAATTTCCTCTGGTGCTCTCTCTGCTGTCGCTCGGTCTCTCTCTGAAGCTGGTTTTCTCTTTTCTGCTTCTCCATCTCCATCTGGAACTTCCTCTGTTCAAATTCTAGCTCCATTCTCCTCAACTCGAGCTGTAGCCTGATCCCTTCTGGCTCCAGCATTGTGGTGACCTTCCTCTGCTGCTATGGCTCTCTGTTCCCACTGGTCCCGCTGTCCTTCTCCTTGAGACTGGACTACTGCGATGGACCCTGGCCCCTTCACGCCTAAGGTCTGGTCCCTTTCAGTCTCCGACTGTGACTCGATGTCTTGGGCAGTCGCTTGTGCATTGGCTGCCACAAGAGCCTCCATGAGGTGCTGTTTGGTTCACCCCTCACATCAGACTCCTCTTTTCTGGCACAACTGCCACAGGTGGTCTACAGTGTTTTTGCTGTACCTGGAAGCCATCTTCTTCCCTAATCTATGGCTACACTAGCTTGGCACCCGAAAATAAAAAAAATAAAATGGATAGGGAACTTTAGACTGTAGCCAAAATGATATCAGTAGGTAGCACACTCGCCTCTGAAGCCAGGAGATCAGAGGGCTGTGGGTTCAGTTCCCACATCTGGCACTTGGGTTAACATCCCAGTGCTGACACTGTAATGCAGCATGACAGGGGTGCTGCACTTCTGAGGTGCTGTCTTTTGGATGAGACATTAAACTGAGGTCCCATCTGCCTGGATTGTTGGTAGTTCAGGTGGATGTTAAAGATCCCATGGCACTTATCGAAAAGAGCAGGGGAATTTTCCCAGTGTCCTGGCCAATTTCCCTCATTCACTAAAAATACCACCGACAGCTTAATCTGGTTCAAGGTCAGTTGGCATTCGTCTGTATCCCCCTTCCCCAGGTTGTGCCTGAAAATAGGCAGGATTTGTCTAGCGCACTTACTCGGTCAACAAAAAATAAATAAATAAATATATTTCTTTTTAAAATCTCTGCCTTGTTTGTGTGTGAACTGTTACAGTTTATCAGTCCAACACACTGGACTGTTAATGCTCGTGTCACGAAATAATTGCACAGTATGCAACAAATCCTTCAGATTCCAATGCTGAGCAGCCAGTCTGTCACAGACCCCCTCCTGAGGTCAGGCCCTCTGCTTCCACAGTGCCCAACCTTGAAGTGCGATTCGTGAACAGGGAACAAACAGGGACACCCTCCTGTTTGTTTTGGGTCCAAGCAACTACCAGTCTTGAGTCCTGGTGTCAATTATGAACCCTTTTTATATAGCATACCCATGTAATACGTACAAATATCAAACTCTCTTCAGGGAAATGCAGTGCAGTATTTGTCCCAACGGGCATACAACTAACCTGGTTCACAGCCCCCCTTCTGACTCAGTGACACTCAGGTATTTTTGTATTACCTTGTTGGATCTTTACACAGATCTGTCTTAGCATGGCTGCATAAGGTGACACAATAATCATTGAACAGCTGTGTTAGAATATTAAGACTGTTCCACCATTCACACACACATGAGCATGTCTCAGGCAGGTTTTAAAGAAAACCAAATTTACTTAAATTAAAAATAGTAAATAAAATACAAAACAAAACATATATACATTAAGGGTACTGTCAGAAAATAAATGGACAATTATAAACAAACCATCTTATACTGAATAACTAATCCTACCCCAGTTTCAGTTGGTAAATAGTGGTGCTGAATTGCCTATTTTGGCAGAAGTGCCTCTCTTTGAGTCCAGGAAACAAAGTGTCCCTTAGAAGTCCAGAACACAAGTGTTCGTTCAGCCAAGCTTCACCAATATCAAAGAGGCCAGGCTGTCCCTCCCTCCTTGTGATGTCACAGCTCTAAGCTGCTAGTGTGAGGTCACATTCAGTCCTGCATACTTAATTTGTAACATGCAGCTATATAGGCAAACAGGTCAGACTACATTTAAGAATCTGTAAATACAGCAAATATTTTTATTATAACAAGACAGTTTATTTTGACACCCTTTGATGTTGCAGAAGTATCCTGTAAGGTTAATTCACATATGCTTTCCAAAAGCCATCTTCCTCTTGTTATCCTATAATATGTAACCTTTCATGGCAGTCTTCCTAAGTTCAAAGCAGTTGACTTTTTACAACCTGGTTGTATAGCAGCTACACAGGCACTGACAGGTAGGTGTCAAAAAAGGAAGGTCTAACTAGTTTATCCTCTAGGTCAGTGAGAGGGCAAACCATTTTTTTCTCCTGTTTTAAAATCCAGTGTCCCATGAGACTCTGCTGCTTGGCCTGTTTCCTAAGCAGGACTGGCATACAAAACATATATTTATAAAAAAAAGTATATACAAATAATAACAAGCAAACAGGTATTGTGCCAACAAGGACCAATGCAGCAACAATAATATTTTTCTGTGTCATTATTTTTTTCTTCATCTGTCACCTCCATAACCTCAGGGATGTTCTGAGCAATGTTCACTATGTTGTCATTAGTTAGTTCACAATAGCCATTGTCATTTGCATCACATTTGACCCACTCATGTACGGCCTCTGGTGAACACACTCTTTGCTGTGCTATCTCATGCAATGTTGTGTTGGCCTTGATTTATTGTTCTACAACAACCGGGTCCGCTTGTGGCTCATGCAGCACCTCATATTTTTCCCAGCATCTGACAATTGTCTCCTGCCAAATCTCCAACTGAGATTCTGCCAACAGGTAGCAAGCATCTTTAATTGTGAGTTTTTGAATGGTCTCAGTTAACATTAGCTGCTCATTTTCTTCTGCCAGGACAGTTTCCCAGGTGCAGAATTAAAGGACATGCTTACTGTTATACCAGATATAATGAAGCATGCACCAGTGAATCCATTCGTAGTGTTACATATAGGAACAAATTACAAGAGGCATAATACAACAGAAGTATATTCACTGCCCTTAAAGAAATATGCATACTTCTCAACCACTATGGTTGTGAAATAATATTTTCAGAAATATAACCTGCACCAAAAGCAGGCAAGGTCATAGAAAAGAAAAGTTCAGCTTAACTGGTTAAGACAATGGTGACTTAGTAAAGGCATCAAATGTTTGCAAATATGGGAGAGGTTCATTGGAAATAAACACCTTTATTTCTATGATAGACTGCACCTTAGTAGAAGGGTGAGTGGACTGCTCGGTAACATGATCTGTGAATGTATAAGGACTGCTTTAAACTAACATCAAGGGGGAATGGAAAGTTTGTAAAAGCTGGAAAAACTACTAAAGCAGACAAATCAAATAGAGGATCTTTACCAAACATGAATGCTAAACAAAAACCTGTGAATAAAAAAGATCTTATCATTCTGCTATTAATCGCCAGAAGTTTGACAAATAAAATGGACGAGCTGAAATATGAACTACTCAAGAGAGATATTGACATATGTATTGTTACACAGACATGGTATAGGGAGGAAGATTGAGGAACAAATATTCTGGATTATAATATGTATAACAAAAGCAGGAAAATAAAGAGAGTGGGAGGCATAGCAGTATATGTTAAGGAGGAAATTAAGACCCAAAAAACAACACCTCAGATTGTTACTCAAGGGGCCGATGAATTTTTATGGGTCAGTAGCCAACTACCAACTAGCAGCATCACTTTAGTTGTTGCCTATAGATCCCCTAACCTAAACTTAGAGGACATTTTTTTTTTTTTTTTTTTATTTTAGTCTTTGGTAACCGGGTAAGGCGCACTAGGCACAAGTGCCTGTTTTCAGGAGTGACCTGGGAACACTGGGCGGTTAGGTGACTTGCTCAGAGTCACACAGTATGCAAGTGGAGTTTGTGAGAATCAAACTCAGGTCTGGTCTGCTGGACGAATCACGCTTGTTTACACCTCGTTCCTCTAACCTCTAGGCTATACTGCCAGCCCAAAACAATAACTTCCTAACAGCTATTGAACAATATGAAGCTGAGGGTAAATACATTCTATTGGGAGACTTCAACTTTCCAACAATTAACTGGAAAATGTTAGAAGGGACATCTCGTATTGAAAACAGATGTATAGACTGAGAGAATACTGGATGGGCAACTATGCACAACCAGTGTGTTCTGCCACAGAGGGGTTTTGATTCTGACTGACCTCAAGAGCGAAGCGCGAGAGGTCCATGGGAATCAGGACCTTGAGGTGGCAGAACACACTGGTTGTGCTTAGAGTTGCTCATCCTGTATTTTTTATAGTGTTCATTCACATATCTGGTCCTGTGTAGTACAATATGGTCTGCAAGCCCATTGGGCCACACTGTGGACCAACAGGCATACAGATCATACTGTATGCTGTCATTTGGTGGGCAGCCAGATGGTATGTGGGTGGGGTGCTGCCACCCGCCGATGACGGGGGGGTACTGGGTGGCCAGGGGGGTACTGGGTGGCCAGGAGCCCTCTGTGGGTGGGTGGGGAGGGGGTACCACTGGACCACCAGGTAAGTCTTTCTTTTCACAACAGCCCACGATCGGGCGCAGGGGGGTACTGCTGACCACCAGGTAACTCTTTCATTTTACAACAGCCCATGATCGGGCATACGGGGGACCGCTAAACCACCAGGTAGTTCTTTAACTTTACAGATGCCTACGATTGGGCATAAGGAGCCTGCAATAGCTTACCAGGAGCCAACCTCGACATCAGCAGCTTGGCAGGGCGCCAGGCGCACCTGTTTCGGACGCCCGCACATCGCATGCAAATAAATATAGAATGAAATGCAATGGCCCCATTTGCACCTTGAATATATCATGGCCTCATTTGCATGCCCCCGGCTGAATATCACGGGTGATGCACCTAGCACAACTGCACTTGCGCTGGTGCATCCCCGTGCTCCCTCTCTGTGGCTTGCGCTGGCGCAGTGCATGCACCGACCTTGTCATATTTAATGGTGCTGAGCCATGGCGCATCACCATTGAATATCACCTGGCCCTGGCGCAGCACAGTTGTGCTGTGCCCAGGCTTGCGCCACTGCCTGGCACAGTCTGAATATTTGGCCCTGGCTCTCTAAGAGGTAATCAATGCAGGATAGGCCCTCTAAAAATTGGGAATAGGCTAGTTTTGGAAGAAAAGGAACTAGCCACTGAGTTCAATAGCTACTTGTTCCCTACATATCAACCAAAGGGCCTGTCCGAGAACGTTAATATAAGAGGGCACTCAGACATCTCAGAAATAAATATTACAAAAATAGATGTTATCAATAAAATAAAAAAAATTCAAACTAGTAAATCCATTGGACTGGGTGGTATTCACCCTCACTTAACTAAAAGAACTAATGAATGAACTGCTGGTCCGATAGCAAAACTTTTTTCAGCATCTATCCATGAGGGAGATACAGTTGCTGCATGGAGAAAAGCTGTAGTTACTCCCATATTTAAAGAAGGTGGCAGGCAAGAAATTTCCAGTTACCACTCTGTAAGTTACCGCCCTGTAAGTCTAACATCGATCCTTGGCAAATTATTAGAAGGGATTCTACAGGATCATGTTGCCAACCACATTAGAGAACAAGGTTGTGCAGACAACTCACAACATGGTTTTACACAGGGGCGCTCTTGTCTGACAGCACAGTTGCACTTCTAGTAATATGTGAGTGCAGCATTAGATAGGGGTCTACCAGTCCATATCATCTTTCTTGACTGTTCTAAAGCCTTTGACCACATGTGTCACAATACCTTGATTAAAAATCTCTAGGATATATGGCTGCATCGAAAAGTGGTCTCATGGATAGGAACATGGCTAGGTAATAGAAGGCAGAGAGTAGGCATCATGGGACATTATTCCGAATGGGGGCTGTGACTAGTGGGGTCCCACACTGTTCAATATTTTTATTTCATCAATGCAGACCTCAAAAACCCTTGGTTTGATAAATATGCTGATGACAACAAAATAGGTAGTATCGTGCATAACAATGAATGCATTAAACAACTCCAAAATGATCTGGAACAGTTGGAAAGAGGGGATAAACTGTAGAAACTAAGCTTAAATGTAAACAAGTGCAAAGTTATGCACCTCAGTAAAATCAATCCCATGGCACAATATAAATGAAATAAAATCATTTTACAAGAGACTGAAAACAAACAGGACTTGGGTATTATCATAAAAAAAGATCTGTCATTCGACACGAACACTAGAAATATGGTCAAAAAACGCAATTAGATACAGGGGTGTATATTTAGAAACATAAAAAGTAGAATGTGGCGGAGTTGGGTTACACCCTCAGCTGTGACTGATTGACCACTTTTCTATCTCCTTATTTCCTAGCAACAGTTAATGCTTTTCTTCTTTTCCCCCCTACCCTAGGTCAGCCAACTAGCGTAGCTCTTTACTATCCCTACTAAACTTCCTACTAGTTCTCTTTTTTTCATTCTTTTTACATTTCCATCCTTCCAGTCCCTGGAATTATGCCAAACACCCAGAGAGGTGTTGTGTAAAGTGCAAAAGTGCATTTTGTGTACAAAAAGCAAGAAGGCTATTTTAAATAGGAATGAATACAGTTAGTAAAGCCTTTTTAAAGAAAAAGGATTCAGAAGTCATATAAAACAATAATAATGTCATCCATAGTACAGTTATAAGAAATCCTTAAGGTATTTTCATAAATTCACACTGTAAACCTGTTACTGTATAAGGTTCTATGTGTAAAAGTGCTTAGTCACTGTGGATCAGAGATATAGAGTCGATATCTGTGGAGATAAACACTGTACCTTTAACTGAACCAGAAAGTCCCCTGAAATAACCCCGCCCCTCTTGGTTTTGAAACAGCATGTCCAGACATGTAAGGGCTCAGTCAGGTGACCCCACCAAAAGATATAAAAGCCTCTTCACTAAGTTCACTTCAGTTCAGCCCAGTGGGGCTCAGCCCTGAAAGAGGAGGAGGAGATGTTCTACTGCTACTGTAGACAAGCTGCGGAATAAAGATGAGAAGGGTCATGGGAGCTCTAGAATCCAGGACTGTATTGTGTGAGAAACTACTGATGTTAAGTAGTGATTTTCTTTGACATTTTTTTGTTTTCATTTATTATTTTTCAAACATTTGAAAAATAAATATCACACCAAGGTGTGTTTTAAACCTGTAAATTTGCCTCGGCTGAAGTTTTTTTACCACATGCTGTGACATAGAATCTCGGACGTAATAATCCCTTTGTACTTATCACTGATGAGACCACATCTGGAATATTGTTCTGCTTTCTGTGCTCCCCAAAGCATTAAGGGGCAAAGGCTCATAGAAGGAGTTCAGAGGAGAATGACTAAAAAGATAAAAACACAAAGACATAAGACGTATGGAGAGAGACTAAATAACTTAGGCCTTTACTCAGTGCAGTATAGAAGGTTAAGAGGGGACCTGTGTTTAGTGCACAGAGCTATGAATGATGATTCACTAATGAAACGTATAGGACTAATAAGGAGAACAGTTCAGTTCATAGAACTATGAGGTTCCATAACTTTCAGCTGTAAGGGGAGGTGGCAAATACCACTAAAAGAACAAAGTGGCTTACAGAAAGAATAGTGTCAACATGGAATTCCTTGCCAGAATGAGTTGTCACATGTAAGACCTTGGAAGCCTTTAAACTGGCTTTAGATAGACACATGGACATGGCCAAATGTAGCTACCACCACTAAAAATAGTGGCGAGTTAATATAGATCTATGACCTCCTAACTCGTAACTCTTCTATGAATCTATGAAGCCAAACGTTTTGCCTGGTACAACCTCATGAGTGTAGCCAAAATGCCCTGATCCTCCATTGGTTGCAGCTTGGAGGTTGTGTTTGGGGGCCAAAACATATAGTGCACATCTTCATCTGCTGAAATTAGCTGCTCTGGATCTGGGTGGGCACAGGTATTGTCAAGTAAGAGAATTGCATGTTGCGGAAGGTTTAATGACCACAAATGATTGCGAGCTGCTGGGGCAAATTCAGAGTGGAACCAATTTTTAAACATGCTTGCATTCATCCAGGCATTACTCTGAGCTGTGTAACCAACATGAAGGGTTTGCATCTTCACATGTTTAAAACATATGGGTCGCAAATATTTTCTGATACCAACAGCTTAAGATTTTTTTTTTAACCCAGGGGAAAACTTCTCTAACCAGCATGCCAGTGTTATTTCTGGCAGCATTTTCCAGTACGTGCCTGTTTCATCGGCATTGTAAATTTGTGCTTGTTTCAGTCCCTTTGAAAGCATTAGGTCACTCAGCTTTTTTCTGAATGGGGTGATGTTGTCTTTGCAAGCTGACAAAAGTTCACCAGCCACAGAAAGTAGCTGGATGCCATGGTGCTTTTTAAAATGGGCCAACCACCACACACTGGCACCAAAGGCATCATCCATGCCATTAATGTTTCTGTGAAAACTGATGGCTTTCTGTTTGAGGATAGGTCCTGATATGTGGGTGCCTTTCACTCAGTTTTGAGCAAACCATAAATACAGCGCCTTGTCAAGTGCCTCGTCCTTACTGCCTTTCATACTCTTTCTATGGGACGGCCCATCAGGGCAGTCTATTGTTGCAGTATACTCTCTCAGTTTTTCTCTTGCAGCATGGATGTCACATATTGTGGCGTTACCAATCTGAAACTTTAGAGCAACAGCAACTATGCAGTCCCTGTTGTTGAGACATTGCAGCACTGTGAGCTTTTGCTGAATATCTAGCACACGCTATTTTCTTTTTGCTGCCATTACTACACCACATCCTGTTAGCCTGCATGTTTGAGCACTTAGTTGAACACATTTATGCGGGTGCTTGTTACCATTAACAAACTGCTAATGACTGTAATTAGAAAAGCAGTTAACAATTAGTGAACTGCACGAAGTTGTAAGGAGGACAGATCTTCAGCATAGAGAGCAATGGGGGACATACACCGATTTCGGATAATGCGGAGATTCAGTTAACCAGGTTACAGATAACCAGGAGTGTACTGCAACTAGTTTAGAGGGAGGAACTTTCTGAAAAGGATATTTCTTGGTATTTTCTTCTGTTTATGCTTACAAAAGGGATTTAGTATGGGGTAATAATTGCCCCTATATATGTCTCCTTGAAAGAATGCAGCTGTGAAAATTGTAAACCTAGTATTCCTCTAATTGAAGCAAAAAATAGTACGGCTACCCATTAATCAACACAAAAGACCTGCAAGATTAGGTCATATAAAAAAGCTTTTAATTACACATTGAAAACGCGTAATTTAGATGTGAAACGTGCGTCTGTGGTTTTGGAGTGCTGTTTGTTTCCTTGCTTTTAAATTTTGTAATTAAAAACTCTTTTATATGACCTAAGCTTGCAGGTCTTTTTTGTCGATTACTGGGTAGCCGTACTGTTTTTTTCTTCATGCCTCATTGTTTGTTTGGCTCCAGTTCTTTTCGTCGGTAGCCACCTTTTTGTGAAAATATTCCTCTAATTGTTTAATATAACATGATTGATAGATCACATGACACCTGAGCAGTATATAGGGGCTGCTCAAGTAACCTACAGTCAGTCTACTTTGGGCTGAGGAGCAGAGAGGAACCTCAGGGAGAAGCAGTGTGGAGCCAGAGGAGCAGCCAGACAAGGTGGGAGAGAAAGGCCAGTGCTGAGTTATTGAGTTCCTGGTTCCCCAAGGGGTGAAGGAGAGGCAATCTTAAGATGGCACTTGGGTTGAAAGCCCTGTAAAGCCTAAAAGGAAGGAGGAATCACTGTGACCTGAGATTGGCCCTGGACCTCCAAAGATCAGGTTTGGCCTACCTGGTAGCTAGAGGTTGCTCATCCAGAATTCACCAAGGGGAGAGGACTCAGACTGCTGAGAAGATGTCGAGGCCTGAGTGTGCAGAAACGTGGACTGCACGGGAACTTGGAGAAACCCAGGGGGTATTGCCAGGGGGTGGTCATACAATGCGATGGGGTCAGTTCCTGGTCTTGAGAGGGCATCATAAGGTCCACTTGCAGTGCTACAGTGAGAGGTCTCATAGCTAAAATCTCAGCCCATTCTCTTTATTGTTTTTTATTTGTAGTATCCTAACAAAAGTCTGCATTTGAAAATATTACCTGTACATAACTGGCAATAAAACAACACCTCAGGGAGTTTTCCACCATATTTTATGACTCCTGCTGTCTTCCATTACTGAACCCCACAAGATATGGTGTCAGAAGAAGGATGCCAGAACACACTTTGACTGGGGAAGTGTGGCTGGGCAGGTACTAGATTTGCTGGTACTAAGGGAAGAGAGACTTGCAGGAAGCCCCTGGAGGTAAAAGTCAGAACAGTTTGCTGATAAAATAACTGATCCTGTGATAATTGTGCAGGAGAAGATGAAGTCCCTGGTGGAGTTGGTGGCATCGAAATGGCAGACTGACCCAGAGAAAGTGTGGTCTGAGAGAGAGAGATGCTGATGAATCTCTCAAAGATGGTGCAGTGGCTGACTCAAACGTGGCTAGAGGCTGAGGAATGGTGTTCTGTGGCACAGCAATGAATCCAGACACTGGAGCAGACGAGAGCTGTGACAGCTAACCAAGATCTGTTTGGGAACCACAAGGCTGACGGGGAAGGAATAGCGCCATCTAAATCTGCTGAGAAGAATGATGACAGTGTTCCAGATGAACGGTTCTGTGGTGTGCCCACTGCAGATTGTTGTGCTGTTGTGGAAACAGAGGAGTTGCCAGAATTGGAGGAGGTTCAGACAGTGCAGGTACAATTGCCTGAAGTGATAGAACCTGAATGGTGAGAGACAGAGAGCTGAGTCAGCTATGTGAACATTTTAAGGACTTGCATACTAAAGTCCAGAGAAGTCCTGGAAGTTCAACAGATTTCAGGTATGAAGAGCCAGTGGTCCTTATGAGACCAGAAGGAACTGAGTGTTTAATGCCCAAAACTAGAACTGACTTTCAAATATGGAGCACACTCCAAATGAATGATACTCGTGTACATAGATTATCTGCATTTGTAAAAATGGTTGATAATGTGCTTATTGACGTTGAAAGACTGGATAGTACCAAACCCTTTTACTTTACAAAGAATGGGGTCATGCACAGGCATCTCAAGAATTTCTGGGAGAAATGTACTGTAGATCAGTTGGTGGTTCCCAGGGTGCTTCGACTGCGGGTTCTTCAGGCAGCACATGTTGACCCCAGAAAAAGGCATTTGAGACGCCATGGGATGTTGTCATACACTATCCTGTTTCTACTAGCCAGAGGTATTTAAAGAAGTTGTCAGGTTCTGCAAGACTTGTATAACATGTCTGTGTGTGGTGGCAACCACTAAGATAGCAGCCAGAATAGTCCCAAGGAATAAAAATGGATTTTCTGGTGGGAGGAGTCAGGATATGTGTAGTCCCATATCTCTTTGACATTAAGATTGGGGAGAGATTCTTGGATGTAGGAAGTACCTCCTAAATAATAGTTTCTCTCTCTAAACATGAAAAGTAACATGTATTCTGAGAACATGTTTAATCATATTATGATCCTGGGGAAAAGAGTTGGAGATTGAGAGTTGGGATAAGAAATGAGTACTTCTAGATAGGAAGCGAAAGAATGTGAGGGTATTAGACCCGAGAGTAGGAAAATATGGTGAAATGATACACTATTTTTTTATTTATATATTTGTTCTAGGATTACAAATACCTTTGAGCTGAGGCTCTTTTACAAAGGTTCCACGTCATTGGTACAATTGAGACAATCATAAGCAAAGATAACAGTTTATAAAATTAAAAAAAAATGTACTTCGAGATATGTTGTAGAAAATCTCTATTAATAGTGCAGTTAGCAGGCTGAGTTGTCACACCTGAACATAAAGAAAGGTAATGAGTGTATTAATAGAAAAAGGGATACAAACAAAAGAACTGAAGTGGAGAAGCAGTGTGTGTGTGTGTGTGATGTGAAATCCTGCTAATGGTACTAAACATGGGCTCTTTGAAAGTAAACTCTGAAAGTGGGTAGGTGTGGGCATCTTGGCTCATTCTCCTTTTGAGGTGGCCTGTTTACAGTTGTTGTGAGGTGTTGACCTGGAGCAGGTCTGGTGAAGGTCAGCTTCTGTTTATTTGATGGTCCTGATAAAAAGGTTCCATCTAAGGAGTCTGTACCTGTTCAGATGAATAAATAGAAAGGTGCCAATAGGTATGGAAACCAGTCCTTTGCAGTAACTGGTTCCCTTTTAAGCTGGTGTGTGTGTGTGTGTGATAGGGTCAGAGACCCTTTCCCAGTTAGAAAACTGTAGAGATGGTTAAAGCTCCCATATGGTGCAAAATTAGGCATATCCAAAAACATAAAGTAATCCCTAGAAGTAAAGTAAACTTATATTTACCTTTTCTTTCCTCTGTGTAACTCTGTTGTACTACACATGCTGTTTGGTATTTTACTGAGCCTTGCTAGCTGGCCACTATCACAGTGTTTTTTCTTCTTCTTCCATCTACTTTTTTCTGCATTCTGTGCCCAGATGTAACAGACATGCTGGTCTGTCGAGACCATCAAAACATGCATTACATGAGGGTTTTGCTTTTAAACAAGAGCAACAGAAACAGCCCAAGGCAGGGTCATAACCTGCCAGCTAACAAATGAATAAAGCTCTGCTTGCTGTAGAAACTCCAAGTGTGAGCTGGGTAGTTTGTTTACTGATGGGAGTATGCAGCTGCCCCCCAATTCCTCAGTACAAGTACAAGATAATGTTTTGAACAGTAAATCCTAGCAAACATACCTTTGCTAAATAGTTTGCTGTTTGCATGCTGATGCTGATTTCAAGGAACCACTAAGGTTGTCTTCCTGTGAAATAAACATGATATAAGGAAGTATTTGATAGCTTTAGAAAAGGAGATGTGTAAAAAGTATATAAATTATAAAACTATGTACATGTGTGTTTTTCTATAGAAGAATCTAGGCTTTTTTTAAGGGAGTTTTTACCTAGCCGATGACTGTTAGGAGCTCCTGGGCCTGTGTTCCTGTGTTCATTTGGCCCATAACTACATTAGTATATAGGGAATGTTTGGGTCTTGTCCTGCCAAGAAGAGACTAGTCTAGAGGGAGGACCTTTCTGAAAAGGATATTTCTTTGTATTCTCTTCTGTTTATGCTTACAAAAGGGGTTTAGCATGGTATAATATTTGCCCCTATAAATGTCTGCTTGAAAGAATGCAGCTGTGAGAATTGTAAACCTAGTATTCCTCTAATTGTTTGTTGAATATAACATGATTGACAGATCATATGACACCTGAGCAGTATATAAGGGCTGTTCAGGTAACCTACAGTCGTCTACTTTGGACTTAGGAGCGGAGAGGAACCTCAGGGAAAAGCAGTGTGGAGCCAGCCAGGGTGGGAGAGACATGCCAGTGCCGAGTTATTGAGTTCCTGGTTCCCCAAGGGGGTAAAGGAGAGGTAATCTTAAGGTGGAGCTCAGGTTGAAAGTCCTATAAAGCCTAAAAGGAAGGAGGAATCACTGTGGCCTGGGATTGGTCCTGGACCTTCAAAGGTCTGGTTTGGTCTACCTGGTAGCTAGAGGCTGCTCACCCAGAATTTACCAAGGGGAGAGGGCTCAGACTGGTGAGAAGCTGCAGAGGCCTGAGTGTGCAGATACTCGGACTGCAGGGGAACTTGGAGAAACCCAGGGGGTATTGGAAGGAGTGGCCATACTGTGTGATGGTGTCAGCTCCTGGTCTCTAGATGGCATCGTAAGGTCCACCTGCAGTGCTGTAGTGAGAGGTCTCTTAGCTAAAATCTCAGCCCATTCTCTTTATTGTTTTTTATTTATAGTATCCAGACAAAAGTCTGCATTCAAAAATATTACCTGTACATAACTGGCAATAAAACAACACCTCAGGATGTTTTGCACCATAGTTTACGAATCCTGCTGTCTTTTGCAACTGAACCCCGCAACACCTTCAGGGTTCAATGGGATCAGTGATCAGTACACAAAGTGCTTCACTAGTGGATGGACCCAGCAATCTCTTAAAGGGAGTCCCCTTTCTTAGCCTCACTCCTCACCAGATCCACACCAGGGATGTTTCGGGACTGGGCTGGGGAGCCCATCTAGGTCCTTATCAGACCCAGGGTCTCTGGTCCCACAAGGAAACTTGCCTCCACATGAACCTCTTAGAAATGAGGGCAATTCTGCATGCCTTCCAGAGCCATCTCTGTCTGGGCCCTGTGCAGGTGCAGTTGGACAATCTCAGTGTGGTCTGTTACAGCAGCAAGTAAGGGGGGCCCATCCCTGCCCCCTGTGTGCCAGAAAGCAGTGAGGGTCTGGTGCTGGGCTTTAGATCTTTTTCATTTATATATTTATTGAAATTTCGGATAACACCTTCGAGAACAAGCTCATTTCATAGGTTCCACATCAGATGAACAATACATATTGGAAAAGTATGAGACTGAGAACAAAACAAGGAATTATATAAAACATTACAACAGTATGTAACTAGAGAGGTTCCAGTACATGTGGCATTGTACAATGTATACCAAGGTGCATATTTGATTAAAACCTGGAATTCAGAGGGTCATATTAGGGGGGGGTGGGGTCTTATGAAACTAACCTTTACAGGAAAATGAGAATAGACTCAGCCTAATATCTAATAATCAACAAGGTAAGGGATGGCATCAGCCCAGGGGCCTCATCAGAGGTGAGAAGGTACGGGACAAAACATTTTAAAGTGAGCATGGGGGGCTCAGGAGATATAACAGGGGAGAGGGGGGATGGGGGAAAGCCATAGAGGGGTGAGGGGAAATAGTGGAAGGGATCAAGAGGAAATGTGTGAAGGAGAATGATTAACAACTTAGAACAATTATTTACATGCTGAGAACAGTTATGCATAAGGTCAGGATAGCATAAGGTTAGAATAAGTGCTGGTCACAAGAAGGAAGGTGATTGGAAGCAGTCACAACTGGCATCAGCAACTAGCTGTTGTTTAAGTTTAACCTTGAAGGAGCCCAAGGTGGATGCTGAAGTGATGTCATGGTGCAGTGCGTTCATCCATAGCGGGGCATGGTAGGCAAAGGACCTTTGTCCCAGAGAAGTGCGACAGCGGGGTATATTAAAAATCTGGCTAGTAGAGCTTCCGGTGCAACGACGGTTGATAGTGTGGGGGGGGGGGGTAATAAGCTTTTGCACTCGGGGGCATTTTGCCTAAGCTTACTTTTTTGGACAGTAAACATGTTTGGTACATGAGTCTACCTTTCAATTGGAGCCAGTTAGCCGGAGCGTACATGTCTCAGGTATGGGACAGACAGGCTAAGCCGGTAAGGAGCCGGCATGCTTTGTTGAGTGCAACTGTGATGCAGCGAAGAATTGTTTCAGTAGCTGATCCATAGATTGGTAAGCCATAATCAGTAAGTGAGACGAGAGCTTTGAATGGCCAGGTTAAGAGCCTCTGGTCATGGTACAGAACTGTTAGCCGTCCATGCAGCAGGCACTCAAAATGCCTTGGCAGACAACCTCAGCGGGTCACAATCCAAAGTACACAAGTGGGAGCTGCTGATGTCGGTCGCAGAAGACCTGTTTGACAGGTGGGGTTGTCCAGATTTGGACCTTTTTACATCCCCGCGCAATGCAAAACTGCCTTGTTTCTGCTCGATAGGTCCAGGCCATGGAGTTTTCTGATGAGACACATTGTCCGTCTCCTGGAAAGGGAGATTTCTTTATGCATTTCCTCCCTTCCCTCTGATTGAGAGGGTTCTTATCAAGCTATAGATGGAGGGAGCCACCCTAATTCTGGTGGCCCCATTTTGGCTTTGGCAGATATGGTTTCCATTATTGTAACATTTGGCTGTGGAATCTCCAGTTCTCTGCCCCTCTGTTGGGACCTGATGGCTCGGGCCCAGGTGACCCAGGTTCATCCAGACCTCACATCCCTCTACCTGCATGCTTGGCTCCTGAGGGCATAGCCATTGTTTGGTTTGGGGTGTTTCAGAATGTGGCTGACGTCCTGGTGGCTGCCAGGAAACCTTCCACCAGGACCACTTACTCTGTGAAATGGAAGCGGTTTGCTATATGGGCCACTTCTCATAGCCTGGACCCTTTCACCTGTCTGGTGAACCAGATTTTGGAGTATCTCCTGACCTCTGATGTAGGACTCAACACTCCTCCCTTACAGTACACTTGTAAGCCATATCAGCCTTTCACATACCCGTTGATGGTTGTACTCTGGCACAGCTGGATGTGGCTTGCACTTTTCTGAGAGGCATTCTCCACTTGGAGTCTCCTATCCATAACCTGGTTCCAGCTTGGGTCCTAAATTATTTTTTTTTTCTTTATGTGCCCGGCCCCCCCCTAATCCTTCCACCAGAGGTCAGGCTGTGCCCGTCTGTGCCCCCCACTTGCCCAGGCATACCCCCCCTGTACAGTGCATAATGGTCATTGTAGGCTGGTCCTGGCTTACCAACCATGGGAGAGGGGCCCCCCCCCGTTGGACATCTAAGGCAGTGAGGGCAGCAGTAAGTCAGGGGCGTCATGCCAGGGACTGGCTCTTTTTGCATACATGCTGATGCCCCGGGGTGGGGACATGCAGTGACAACCAGCGTCCTCCCCAGCCCACTACATTTTGGCGCTGGCCGCGCAGCACCTCAAGCCTCTGCCAGGGGTCAACAAAGCGCTGGACACACTTCCCCCTCCCCCCTCCCCCCAGTGAAGGAGAGAAGTCCCGAGGATGTGCACGCCTTTTTCCCCTGGCTGGTCCTCTGACTCCCGGGTCCGTTCCCGAATCTGGGTCGTCGGCGTCACAAGCGGAATTCCAACCGCTGCACCGGCAGGCTGGCGACCTAAATTTTGTTTTGGAGAAGCTGACCCTGCCTCCTTTTTAGCTAGCTGCAACTTGTGAGCTATGCTTTTTGTCTTGGAAAGTGTTATTTTTAGTTGCCATTACTTCTGTACAGTGAATCTCAGAGCTACAGGCTCTCATGTGTGAGCAGACTTATTTGATTTTCCACAAAGACAGGGTCTCTTTGCATACTAACCCTAAGTTTCTTCTTAAGGTGGTGTCTGAGTTTACCCAAAATCCACCTACCTGTTTATTATCCAGAGCATGCCAATCCAGGGAAGCATTGCTCCATACTTTGGATGTGCATAGAATTTTACGTTACTATACACACTATATAAGGGACTGCAGGAAATCCTCTTAGTAGTTGGTTTCTTTCACCCCCAGCAGAGAGGGTGGTCCAGTTTCAAAACAGTGCTTGTCCAAATGGTTGGCCAACTGTATTATTTCTTTGTTACAGGAAGTACAGTAAGGAACTTCCTGGGGTTGTTAGGGGCCATTCCATCAGGGGCATGGCCACTTCAGTTGCCTGTTTCAGGGGCTTGTCTGCAGCCGAGATTTGCGCTGCTGCCACTTGGAGTACTGTCCACACATTCACTAAGCACTACAGTCTGTATATTGCATCCAGAAGGAAGGCAGGCTCTAGCCTAGCTGTACTTCATGGCCTTCTCTCTTAGGCCTCTGACCTCCAGCCACCAAGACTTTCCTTGCTCTCAGCACTGCTTGGGACTCGTTCCATAGGTGTGATCTGATGACAGAAATATCCCCCAAGAAGATAGAAAAGTTACGTAAGAACTTACCATAACATGTCCCCATTCACCAAAGCTTGCTGAGGTGGGAGAAAAAGGGGTTTAAGTATGTAGGAGACTTAGATGAAGGGAGTGTTCTGAAATCGTTCACGGCTCTGCGAGAGTTCTCCCTTCAAACTCGTGACTTTTTTGCTTTCCTGAGACTAAGGCACTGTATTTCTAGCTTCCCGATCACATCATCCCCTATAGAAGAGATTATATACCATCCCCAACCATGTTCGAAGCCCTTGGTGGCCTTCTATAAACTGTTTCTTGTCGCAGCTCCAATACCTGTGATCAAGGTGCAAGGGCAGTGGAACTTTAACCTAGGTGAAGCCTTAGACCCCGAGGCTTGAAAGTTGGTCATTAAAAATGTCCATTCATGCTCGAGCTCTAACAGATTAAGAAGAATTCAATATAATTTCTTGTATAGAGCGTACCTTATACCTGTACAACTCATTGCTGCAAAACCTCGCTTAGCCCTAGTTGCCCTAAATGTCAGGTGGAAGAGGGTGACTTTTTGCACATGACTCTTACATATAGCAAGGTGGCTCCTTTGTGGAAAGAAATGCACAAGACAATGGAAAAAGTGATGCAGCGTAAATTACCTTGTTCTCCTTCTGAGCTGATGTTGGCGGTTGGTGAGCCTCGGTTCTTCCATACTAAGAGGGGAGCCAGTCTCAGTTTTTGAGATGTGGCCCTGATTAACATTGGGAAAACCACTGCACAAAACCAGATGAGCTCCTCACCACCTACAATAGCCCACCGGCTCAATAACATGCCCTTCTGTATGAAACTGGAAAATTATCATAATAATGCAAAGGGCCAGGGACAATATTTTAAACAAATATGGGATCCTTTAGCAAAGGTGATGTCACACAGTAAGTAGGAAAGGGTTGCTCATAAGGTATTTCAGAACCCCGGCGGTGCAAAGTAAATTCCAATTGAACAGACATCTTGTGTGCTGGAGAGGTTGAGGCCACACTCCGGCCGCCTTAGTGCACATAATGTGGACATGCCCTGTCCTCTCCCCCTTCTTACAGGACTTACAAAAAGCTCTACAACAGATCTTTTACCCTGGTTTAGTTCTGACACCAAATCTTTACTTTTTAAAGGACTTCCCCAAGGCTCTCAGAAGCCCCTCCACAAGTAAATTACTCAGAATCTCCCTTCTAGCTACCCAGAAGGCGATTCCCAAGAACTGGCTTACAGCACAGCCAGTGAAACTAGACTTATGGTATGATTTAATGACAAGCATTTACCGAATGGAATACCTGACTGCATTCAATTTGAATTAATGTGGAGAAGATGGGTTCTATATATCTACCCATTGAAACAAGATTTTATACCATGAAATTATTCACTAGGGGGATCTGAGAAATCAGAATATTAATCAGAGATACATGACCTTCCAGACGTATTAATTCCTAGACTACCGGATTAGATTTTGATAAAATGTCATCCCAATGTATTATGGTGCTATGTCAGTCTGTACATATTCCCAGAATAACTTTCTTATATCTAATTGCTACTGATGACAATGGATTTTGTGGCATTATGTTATGGAATGTTATTTTAAAAAAAACCTTTAATAAAGTTTAAAAAATAAAGGAAAGGGTTGCTCATTAGGGGAAGGTGCTTGAAAGTCCAAGTGGCTAAATCAAAAAGAGGACCCGGCACTCAAAAGCCAGCAGAAGAAGACTGCAGAGACAAGCCAGTCTTAATAAAAGGTTTTTCATTTATTTGCAAAAAGCACAACGTGAAAAAGCAGGTACTTACAAAAACAAAATAAATAAGGTGTAGCCCTGGAAACCCCCCACAAACTGACCAACGTTTCACGCCCCTTACGGGTGCTTTGTCAAGGTGTAGTGCACCACGTAATGTTGATTTTATATAATACAATCAAAATAATATTATAACGGATGTGAAAATGCCTACTAATTTCAATTAGTCTCAAGCAACTACCATCGTATAGGTACCAACACTCCAATGGGGAGTTGAAAGTGCATGAATTTATATACAGTATAATAAATATGTTTATTTATATATAATAAATCTTCTGTTTATAAAAAAAACACAGCACACTAAGATATATATAAACAACATTTGTTTGTGTATATATACAAACATATTCTAATTCTATCTTATATTAAAAGGCAAAATGCCCAATAATAGTATCATCTAGGTTTGGGGGGGAGGAAAGGGAAAGGCAAAAAAGGAAACTGGAAAGATACCATTTATTTACCAAAATTTATTCCAAAATGCATTTTTCTCAAAAGCTTTATCCAAAAAGCTTCTTCTTAACATTCATCCTCGGGGAGTGTGTGTGGGTGGGGGGTGTAGGTAAAAAGGATTTAAGCATAGAGTGTTTTTAGAGGATTAAGGCCAGGCATAATAACTTTGAGCACTTTTGGGGCAATATAAAACCAATTTCTCTTTATCTTTTTAAACTTTTTCCAAAGATAATAGACACCATTATGGTGTAACCCAATATAAGTACTGGCATACTCCTTCAAACTTTCTCAGTCTAATATAAGAGCTTTTCCGGCTCTATCTGTTCATTTAATCCTGGCCAGTTTAAAGCATCCAGCGGGTAGATCCAATATGCCTCTCTGTTTGCTAGCTTCATTTCTATATCCTCCCACCCCTTGGTCCCAAACTGGCTTTATCAATGCCTGTAAACAGTGGGATATGCTGTGAACTGTCCCTAGCTGTATTTAAATGTTTGGACATAGCATATTTTAAATTCTTATTAATTGTTGACCTCATATGTTCCCAACCCCCTCCTTGAATTTACACTTAGTCCTCCCCACATAATGTACACCACAACTGCATGTTGCCATATATATAACATTTTGTGTGTCACATAATATAAAATGCAAAATCTTATACTCTTTTCCATCTCATGGACTTATAAAAGACTTTGTTTTATTTATGGAAGCACAATACTTACACCTGCCACACCGTGTACAACCAGGTGTGGGGGAACCAAACAAACCACTCTTCCTTTCAGAAGGTTACACAATTCGAACCACATAATCTTTTAATATTTCAGGCTCTCCTATATGTTGTCATAGGGAGCATTTTTGCCACATCCTGTAAGCATGGTTCTATTTTGATCATGTACCAATTTTTGTGTACAAGTTTTTTCACAGCATTTGAATCTGTCGAGTAAGTAGTTATAAGATTCATCGTGCCATTTTGAACAGGGCCTTTGGGTTTTTCCTACCAGCAGCTGCTGTCTGGGTATTTGATCCTCCTCCTCATAACTTTTTCAAGCACTCTCTGTCCATAACCCCTATCTTTGAGGTGATTTGTTAAGTCCTCTGTGTACTTAAGATATTGTTTCCTCTGTACAATTACGTTTAATGCACATGTACTGACTTTTGGGATATTTTGTATAGTATGGGCAGGTTGGCAGCTACTAGCTCTTAAAAGTGTGTTTCTAGCAGTAGATTTTCTGAAAAGAGCAGTCGGAAGTTCACCATTATGATTTCTATAAATAGTAAAGTCCAGGAAGTTTATTTTCTCCTTACCAAAGTTAAATTCAAATTTCAGTCCAGGTTCCTGTTTCTCCAAATGTATTTTAAATTCCATGAGTTCTGCTTCTGTACCTGACCATATCATTATGCAGTCATCAATGAAACGCTTGTCGAATTCTGTTCTATCTCTGAATAGATTTTTTGCTGACTAGATTACTTGATTTTCCCAAAAGCCCACAGCCAAATTAGCGTAATTAGGGGCAAATGTTGCCCCCATTGCTGTGCCACGCTGTTGAATGTAATGTTTACCCATAAAGCTAAACACGTTACTGTCTAGCACTATTTTTGCCATGTTTACCAATAGATCTGTTTCAGGTATCTTATTTTCCCACAAATCCCAAAAATGTTTTAAACTCTCCAATCCAAATATGTGCGGTATATTGGTATAGAGGCTCGTCACATCCATTGTGACAAGAAATCGATTCTCCCCCACTACCATCTCTGAAGTCAAGTTAATAATGCCCCTGCTATCTTTAAGGTAAGATCTGTATTCCATTATACTAGGCTTTATATAAAAGTCAATTAATTTTGACAGGGCTCGGTAAGTGAGCCCTGTCCAGAAATTATGGGTCTTCCTTGAGGGTCCACTAAAAATGTATGTATCTTAGGCAACAAATAAAAAACAGGCCTTAAAGGATGCTGTGTTGTTAGGAACTCTTAATTCCTTTTGTGTAACATGTCCTTCTTCATATGCTTTGTAATGAAGGTGTCTATCTTTCTTTTTAATTCACAAGTGATATCACTGACTAAAGGTCTATATTTCCCTATCCAGCAGCTGCCTGTTTGCTTCTTTTATGTAGTCACTGGTGTTCCTGACTACAATACTGCCTTAAAATGTTTGTCTCTTTGTAACAGTTTTTTTTTTTTTTCATTTGTGGTTAATCTATGACTCAAGCTCTGTGTCATGCAGTATTTCATCTGTTTACTTGTGGATAAGATAAAAATTGTTTTCAATGGGTTTTTGCACCTCATTATAAAAAAATGAGTTTAAAGGGGGACTTTACCAATTAGGAGGGACCCTTGTAAGTGCATGCACATTGGAACAATTTTAGTAGAACACGTTTTTTGGTAGAAAATCAAATATAGATCTTGATTTTCCTTTTTGCATTAGTGTACTCCACAATAGATGTTAATCAGCATATATGTATTGATTTATTTTTATTTATTTATTGAGGATTCGGAAAGTACCTTTGAGTCGAAGACATCATTACCAAAGGTTCCACGTCACAGAAATCAGATACAGAACAAGCATTACAATAGCATACATTACATAGCGATTCAACAAGGACACAGTCAAGTTTGTTACAAAGAACAGTGAAAGGCTAACAGTCAGATACTAGGATTAATAAGCACATATCTTAAGCAATACATTTATAAACTCAGGTATAGAGCTAAACCTGTCAGACTCAGGTTGGGGACTCATCGGAAGCCGGCCAGAGGCCTTAGTCGGGGGAGGGACAAGGTTCAGTGGCAGTCACAGTTATTTGAGGACTGGAGATGGCCCCTAACATAAGTTTTGAAGGGCCAATTCTATTCTTGTTTGCAAGTGAGGTGGGTAGGCTGTTCATCCAAGAAGGGGCTCTGTAATTAAAGAACCTTTGGAATTGGGAGGTTTGGCAGTGGGGTACCGAAAGGAGCTGTGTGCCAGAGCTTTGGGCATGCTTAAGAGTCGGAGCCGGGTGGATTTAGAGGTGCAAGCTCGGGAGGGGGGGGGTGGGAGAGGCCAAGGGCAATCTTTTTGGCCATGAGGTAAGTGTGGAACCTGATTCTACTGTCAAGGTTAAGCCACTTGGTAGCATTATATAGTGAGCATGTGTGGGTGAGACAGTCGCAACCTAGGGTGAGGTGGCAGGCTTTATTTAGGGTGAGATGCAGTCTGTAAAGGGCTGAGGTGTTTGCTGCACTATAGATAAATAAACCATAGTCAAGCAGGGAGAGGACTGAGGAGGAGACAGCGAGCCTAAGGGCATCTGGAGTAAGACAGTTTTTGAAGCGATACGGAATCCCGAGTTGAACATTGAGGGCGGTAGACAGAAGATGGGTATGTTGGTGGAAATTAAGTGCTGGGTCTAAGGTGATGCCCAGATATTTAAAGGAGTCCACTTGCTCAAGATGGGTCAGATTGGCAGTTAGTACTTGGGGGCAGTGCTCCTTCTGGTAGTTCTGTGGGTGTGAAAAGAACATAACTTTGGACTTCTTATAGTTTAGTATAAGGCGCTGTGTGGAGAACCAGTTTTCAGCGTCACCAAAGGAGGTTTGAAGGGAGTGATGGAGTTGAATGGGGTCAGAATTGGAGGAATAAAGGACAGCATCATCTGTGTAAAGTAGCAGGTTGCCAGAGCAGGACATGGGGAAGGAGTTAAGGAAGAGGCTGAAAAGTAGTGGTTTGAGGATGGACCCCTGAGGGACAGCGGAGAGGACAGGCAGCCTATTGGATAAGATGTTACCTTTTTTGATCTGCTGGAAATGGTTCGAGAGATAGTCAGTGAACCAGCAAAGGGTGTCCCAAGAGAATCTGATGTAATACATGCTACCCCTCTAATTGTCTAATAGCTCAGGGAGGGCATGGAGTAGGCTCAGTGAGACGTGCAAGGAATGGGGAGGTGCTAGAAGACTGGACACATTCTGCCAGGTGATACTGGTGCAGGGGGACAGAAAAAAAAAGCTGGATTGGGCAGATGAAGATGGTGCCACCATGGCCTGTGGGTGCCTCCTCCCCAGTGCTGTCTCGCAAGATTCAGCCTTCCTGATGGTCAGTGAGTGTCGTTACTAGTTGCACTCCACTAGCAGGTATTTGAGGTTGAAGATGGACTGGAGGGTTCCTAGATTGGGTGAGCTCCAGCCAACCGATGGAGGTCCTGATCCAAAGGGAGACCAGTGAGATGGGAAGATGAGTGATAATATTGAAATGGGGTAACCCTGCTGTGTTTTTCAAAATGTGAACTTTTCAAACCTCCCACTGTGGGAACTAGTTTGTGTCACTGAGATAGCACTGAAAAGTGTGGTGTTTTTGCACAGTTTCACTGACTGGCATGTTAGTGTGTGAGATTATTGAAGTGAGTGCTAGAGAAAGCTGCCATCTGATTTCTCAGGGCAGTATATTACAGCGAAAACTGCAACCCAAGCCTTCTGGTTTGGTACATATGGTTATGTTGAAGAAGTATATATATAAAGTCCCTTTCCTGTTTTTCCTTTCCAGAAGTGCTAACTGCTCTGAATAGGTGCTAAATTAAACCCTGCTGACTCTTTCTTACAAAATGAGTGTTAGTTTTTAATTACACTGAACATGTGCTGGTTTTGTCACTTGAATTAACTGTAGCAGCCTTTCGCACTTGGACTTTTTTTTTTTTTTTTGTAAAGCTGTTTAGCCCTTGAGCTGCTACCTTCGCCTTTTCTTTAGGCTCCTGCCACCTCCAGCCTGTTCACCTGTTCCCCCCACCCCAACCATTGTGGCTAGTGGGCTCTGCACAGAGTAGGGCCTGAGGGTGCTGGTGCTTCATTTACATGGTTCAAGGCGCATACATCTATATGTATCTTTTCTTGATTTTATTCTTTCCCTCCCAAATCCCTTCCACCTCCTCTGATGTTGGGACATGCCTATGACAGCCTTGGATATGGCAGCAAGCTATGAACTGATGCTACCCCTCACAAGGGAGAAGGGAGCAGGTTCCCCTGGCTCATTGTGTTGGGCCACTGCTACACTGGAACCCAGATGTCTTTCACTTCAGGCTGGCTTAGGCTGTGATTGGCAGCACTCACCAGGCCTGGCTGCTCCAATTCTGGCTGCCTACAGTATGTCCGCTGCTGAACCTGGATCTGAAATGGATCACCATCACACAAACACATGGCATGTCCGCTGAACCACTGAGCGGCCCACACAGTTGGACCCTTGAAGTTCTAAATGGACCGTTTGAAAATACAGATGGTGCAGTTCACTAAAAAGATGCTCAATTAATTAATTACTTTTTATTTTTGCTTTTGTAAGCTAGGTAATTATACTGGACAAAGAAATTGTCTGTTTTGAGGCACAACCTGGGAGGTTACAGTTTGGCAAGCAATAGATGGAAAATTGACCACAATATTAACAAGTGAGTTGAAAGGCAAGATACAGTACGAAGCAACACTATAAATTACCAAGGCTTAAATGCATAAAAAGAAGAATTCCACATTGATACCTACATAATCACAAATTATACAACAATGCCAGTTATAAAATATATTAAATATACAGGATTTAGAAACTAATTGAACAAACTGGCTTGGTAAGGCAAGGCAATTTTGTTTATCAAGTCGCCTTTTCCCAAGGGCTCAGAGTGCTGTACATATCAAAAGAAACAACAGTGGTGCAAGATAAAATAATTAGAACATAGCAAGTACAGTGTTAAATAAGGCTCTCTAAAACTAGCTAACTACGGAAGGCTTGATCGAATAAGTATGTTTCCAGTGGACACTTCAAAATCTCCACAGTAACCACCAAGCGAATGCTTCCTGGAAGGGAATTCCATAACGTAGGGCTGCAACCCCAAAAGCTCTGTCCCTGGATTGTTTTAGATGGGATGAGGGGGACCACCAGTAGGCCAGCATCAGTGGAGCAAAGGGATCTGGTTTGAGGTAAGAGAACGGAAGATCTTTTTAGTGGTCATGTCTCAAACTACACAGGACCTTGTATGTTAACAGGCATGTCTTGAAGATTATGCGCCACCACAAAGGCAACCAGTGCATCACATGCAGCACCAGTATGATGTGGTCCCTGTGAGAGGTTCCTGACACCAGCTGAGCAACAGCATTCTGGACCAGTTGCAGGCATCACAAAGAACCTCCAGACAACTCTGAGTATAGTGTTACAGTAGTCCAGCCTAGAGGTAACGAATGCATTGACCATCGTTGCCAGGTCATCAGGAATTAGATGCAGTTTGATCCTGGTGAAGTTTTGGAGATGGTAAAAGCCAGATCGGACCAATGCCAACACCTGTTGGTCTAGTGTTAGCCTGTGATCCTAAATGACCCTAAGATTCTTAACCACATGAACAATGACGAGAGGTCAGCCACTCAGCACAGGAAGGGCTACTGCATCACCTGTCTCTGTCAAGCCCCATCAATTTGGCTCATTCACGAGGACCTCTGTCTTCCCTGAGTTGAGACACAACCATTTTGAGGCCATCCAGTCGTCTGTCTTGGCCTAGCATTCCCCCAGCACCAAGGCCACATAATCCTCACCCAGAGGACATGACAGGTACAGCTGAGTATCATCTGCATAGCAGTGAAACTCAACCCTATATCATCTAATGATCTCTCCTTGAGGCAACATGTACACAGAAAACAACACAGGAGGAAGGGTTGAGCCTTGAAGAACCTGTAGAAGAGCAGAGAGGCCCCAGAAATTAAATTATCTAGGGCAACCTGCTGTGTTCTCCTGGTTATGCAAGATTCAGACAAGCACAGAACTGTGCCAGCGATACCCACATAGGTCCTCAGGTGGTCCAACAGCACCCTGTGTTCTACCATGTCAGAAGCCGAAGAGCGATCTAGAAGAACCAAGATGGAACATAGTCCACAATCCGTCGCTAGGAGGGGATCATTAGTCACCTGGACAAGTGCGGTCACAGTACTGTGGTGAGATCGAAAACCCGACTGCAGAGGTTTGTAGATGTTATAACTTTCCAAGCGATTCACAAGTTGGTCAACCACCACCTTCTCAATTACTTTCCCCAAAAAGGGAAGGTTAGATACAGATCTGTAATTCGCCAGACCGTCAGGGTCTGAGGAAGGTTTTTTTTTTTTTTTTTTAGAAGGGGTCTGACCACTGCCTTTTTCAAAGCAGATGGAAAAACACCTTCCCTCAAAGGACTACTGACAATCTCCATGATCACTGGAGCCAGGAAATCACTGCACCCCAAAAGTAGCCAAGTTGGTCCCAGGTCCAGTGTACAGCAAGTGGGATGCAAACTCGAGATCACCCAGAGCACCTCATCCACCAAAATCTGTCAGAACTCATTCCAGATAGGCAGATACTACATTACCTGAAGGTAGATCCGTGACAGCCCATGGCAGGTCACTTGGAAGAGATACCTGACCTAATGGCAAACTCTGCACTTCTCTATGGAAAAAGTTCTAATGGACCGCAGACTGAAAGGATGTAGTAGACTATCTACAGTGCGAAAGAGCTGAGCTAGCCATTTTTTCCCCTGCAGCAATTGACCTTGACAGGAACTCTATCTTTTTCATGCTGATTGCAGGTGGATATAGGTAGCACAGTGGGGGGATTCAAACATGCATGGGATAGGCATAAGGAACCCTAGAGATGGGAAGGAGAGGCTAAAGCCAATGACCAAGTAGGGTTAGTGGCTGCTAATGCAGGCAGGGAATATGGGCAGACTGGGTGGGCCTAGTGGTTCTTATCTGCCATCAATTACTATGTTACTCACCATAGTGAGTTTTCAGTACCAACTTATCTTCCTCAGATCAAGATCTTCTCCAAGAATGCTCTAACGTCTGTCCCTTTGTCTTCAACCAATGCAGCTCAGCACAATATTGGGGTGAACTGTGATGGGATGTAAAAGGATGAATGCAGTAAGATGCTGGGGAGTCTGATAGCTGTGAGAACAGAGGAACGTCCCTGCATGATGATCCGACCAACTGACCGGATCAACCTTGACTACACTAATGTCAAGTCCCGATGAGAACATCAAGTCCAGACTGTGGCTATGTTGATGCGTGCCAGAGGAAACAATCTGTGATAGCCCCAGTGAGGACCTGAGCTGAAGGAATTGTTGTCCAAAATGTGAGGATCTGTTGTTGACCCAGGCGTCGATGAAGTCCCCCAGCACCAACAGTCTGGGGACATCCAACTCCTGTTTGACAATGAAGTCCACCAACTCCTGCAAGAAGTTACCACCACACTCCGGGGGGATGGTATATTAGAATGATCTTGCTGCTAACACTCAGAGCTCATCTAATTGCCACATAGTCAAAGGACCTGGAAGTTCCCATGGGGAGTACAGTGAGTCCCAAGGTGGATTTAAAACAGATGACCACCCTGCCCTCTCTGAAATCCCTCCTCAGGCAATGTACCACAGAAAAATGCAATGAAGATAGATTCGCACAAGGGTACGGGGTGTTCTGTGACAATCAGTCTAAAGGAACAAACTAGTCATGGCACTCACCACCAACACTAACAGTAAAAGTCCAAAACTCAAAAATGGTGAGGAAATTCCATTTACTCAAAAGCAGCAAAGTTCATGGACATACTGGACACAGCAAAAAAACTCCTCACGTTTCACCCAGTCATGGGCTTTCTCAAAGGTAATGCCCCCTGGTGTAAGCACCCTAGCACCCTTAAGCAGCAAACTCAATTCATACCATATTATACATTTAAAGCAGCAGTGCAATTAAACATTTTTTTTCCAAAAAAGCTAGTTTCACCTGCAGTTATTAGAAATATTAGGATACCTGACAAATGTACTTGTCTAGGTATGGCCTATGCTGTGAACCATTGGACTTTTTTTTATTTTCCTGATCCTAAACCTTACCAGGTCTACAGTTCTATTTCTAAGCAAAATGTGGAGGCCATCTTTTTTTTCTTGAGAAAAAACTCAATAAAAACATTTATAAAATACTCATATTTTGGTGGAATTAGAAAATTGCACCACCAGATAACACTGGAAGATGCCCAGAATCTTTTGTAGTGAAAAAAGGTGGGGTCAAATTTTTTGCCTAATTTCGTTGCACTGCTGCTTTAAATGGCAAGTATATAAAAAAGTATAAATACAAAAGTGATAAAAACCAGCACCAAAAGAAATTGCAAATACAAATTCCTCATATTTTCAGCATAACTGGAATGTAAAATTCCACTGCAAGTAAATACTTTAAGCCCATTACCATTTTTATAATTTCTACTGTAAATTAAAAAGACTCTTGTGTAAAAGTATTCATATAACAATACAAATTTGAAAATACAAGAATAATGTGAGAGCCTAAACGCCTCCCAAAAATCTCTAGTAATATGTTAGAATATAAAACACTAGCATTAAATAGAAATTTCTATCATTACTTCTTTGGTGCTAACTAGATACATACAGGGAAAAGGATGTACATATAAATTCTAACAGGAGAACAACTAGTTGTCCAGATACGCTGAACATATGAGGAATTTGTATTTTCAGTGTCTTTGGGGGGGTGGTGATGAAAGGTTGCAAACAGGAACTCAAGAGCCAGTGGGGTGTGGTGATAGGTTGTGAAGAGGAACTATGGCGCCATCACCATCCCCAATTTTCTCCTTTGCAACCTATCACCGCCCCCACTGGCTCCTTAGTTCCTATTCACAACCTATCACCCCCCCACTGGCTCCTTAGTTCCTATTCACAACCTATCACCACACCCCACTGGCTCTTTAGTTCCTGTTTGCAACCTATCACCACCACCCCCCCAAAGACACTGAAAATACAAATTCCTCATATGTTCAGCGTTCCTGTTTGTACCTATCACTATACCCCACTGGCTCCTTAGCTCCTGTTCGCAACCTATCACCACCCCCACTGGCTCCATAGTTCCTATTCACAACCTAGCACCACAACCCACTAGCTGTTTAGTTCCTGTTTGCAACCCATCACCATCCACCACTGGCTCCTTAGTTCCTGTCCACAACCTATTGCAACCCCCACTGGCTCCATAGTTCCAGTTCACAACCTATCACCATTTCCCACTGGTTCTGTAGTTCCTATTTGCAACCTATCACCATCACCCACTGGCTCCTTAGTTTCTCTTGTACGACCTATCACCATTCCCCAATGGCTCCTTAGTTCCTGTTCACAACCCATTACCACCCCCCCCCCCCACTGGCTCCTTAGTTCCTGTTCACAACCTATCACTACCCCCACTGGCTATTTAGTTCCTGTTTGCAACCCATCACCCTTCCCCACTGGCTCCTTAGTTCCCATTTGCAGCCTATCACCATTCACTGCTGGCTCCTTGGTTCCTGTTTGTAGCCAATCGGCATTCCTCACTGGTCCCCTGTTTCCAATCTATTGCTATGCCATGCTGGTTCTTCAGTTCCTGTTCACAACCTATCACCACACTCCACTGGCTCTTAAGTTTCTGTTTGCAGCCTATCAGCATCCCCTACTGGCTTCTGAGCTCCTGTTCGCAACCTTCCATTCCTCACTGGCTCCTTAGTTCCTCTTCACAACCTGTTACCACACCCTACTGGCTCTTTAGTTCCTGTTCACAGACTATTACCATTTCCCACTGGCTCCTTAGTTCCTGTTTGCAACCTATCACTACCCACCACTGGCTCCATAGTTCCTGTCCACAACATATCACCATACCCCACTGGCTCTGTAGTACCTATTCACAACCTATCACCATTCCTCCTGGCCATACCGCTCAGACTTTTGGTCCCCAAATTTGGAGCATTGGCACTCAGAATTTGGAACAGATAGGTAAAATGTGTGACACTTCATCAGATCTTTAACATAGAAGTTCAGAACTCTGTGAAATGTGTGCCTTCATGTTCACAAAGTTTCCTGTTCAAGAATTCATTTTTCACACTCGTGTAATTTTGATTTAAAAATCTTAATACTGAAAGTGGGACAGACCCTCTCAGTGTGGAATGGGGACTTTTGTGAGGTAAAATGAGGAACTGTTCCTCATAATGTGGGACAGACAAGTGGTATGCCCCTGGCTCCTTAGATCTTCTTTGGGGATATATCTTTCATCAGGACACACCTATGGAACTACCGCTGCCAGGCACCAGGATCACACGGAAGCTTTTTCTGTAGCAGTCTATTAGGGGCCACCCACTCCAGCATTATACATTGACATCCCTAAGATATATAAGCATGGGTGACCCCACTCCCTCCTCAGTTCTTTCCCGTCGTCGACCATACGCACACGGACTCTATGGAAGTGTCATCATTCAGTTGACCACCAACATTTTTAATTACCTTCTTTTTTCTTTTACCTTCGAATCACTTTATTTTAAGGTGATTTCTTTACTTTTTGTATGACAAGAACTACAGTTCTGACTGGCCCAGTGGTGCTGAGGGTTAAAGCGCTGGACACCACACCTCGCACCACGCCGGCTCGGGTGCCGGAGGTCGGCGGGGAGGGACTGGATTGAGCGCCTGCAGGGCTGCTGTCCTGTCCCGGGGGGAGGGCATTGGGGGGCTCGGCGCTCCAGCGGCCCCTGATGGAGACTGGGGGGCGCTGTAGTAGCATGGGGCGGCACGTAATAGCGTGTCTGCTGGCAGGGTTGCCGTGCACCATAGGCGTCGGGGGTGCACAGCGCGAGATAGGGCGGGTGCAGCAGAACATAGGAAAACCCCGGTTCCAGGGGTTGGCGATTGCACCATTCCCCATGTCCATGACCGGGTCCAACTCGGCAGGCCTTCATAGACCCTCCGCCCAGAGGCCCACGTCCGCAGCTGGAGTCTGCAAATTGAAGAGCGCCCAAGGTAGGAGGGGCGGCCCCAACCCGGAGGGGTTTAGCTGGGGGTGTCAGTTGTGAGGCAGAGGTGGAGGAGAGGAAGGCTCAGTCGGGGGGACTTCAGGCAGGACAAGAGTAGATGCCTGAGAGAGGATCCTGGATCCATGACCAGAGGGGAAAAAGAACTGAAGAAAAAAAGTAGTACAGTTCCATCTGCCCTCTTCCACTGCTGCTGCTGCAGAAAGAAAACTGCTTGACAGAAGAACACAATCCCTGAGTCTGCAGTCTATGGCCTAGCCACAGTGTTCTTGCCTGCAAACTCTGCCTGAAGTTCAACCTCACCACCCAGCGGTGCCATGAGAAAGCCCTGTAAAAATTACTGATGGAGCAACAAGCAGACAGAATGGAGCAGGGTTCTTCAGGGGTTACCTCCTCTGTCGCCATCTTCCTCTTCAGGCTGTCAGGCCATCAAGGCCCAGGGCAAGTCTTCGGGGAAACACTCTCACTGGGACAAGGAATGCTCCAAGGACTGTTCCCCCTGGCGGTGTTCCAGATCCCTGTTGCTGTCCTCTTCATTGTCCAGGATTACGCTGTTGCAGATTTCAGCATCCTTCTCTTCTGCTGCAAAGGCCTTGGCTTCCTCCAGGCCTTCTGTGGCAGCGCGTTCTTCCAGCCTTCTGATGGCTGGTGAAGGCCCATCGACCCCTGGGTCGTTGGTGCCAGCCCTGCTGCTGCGACTTCCTGCACCACAAGTTCCATCGGTGCTGGGCCCCACAGGTTTTGCTTCAACAGGCACTGATTCAGTGGTGCTGGGATCTTTGCTTCCCCCTTCCCATTGCAGCCGGTGATGATGGTGCTTTCCATATATACGAATGTGCCAGCAGAAACAGACCACCCGATCTAAGTCTGCTTGAGTGTGCAGCTAACACCCCTAGTTTGCAGCTGCCCCACCCCCTTCCTTTGTCATCCCACTGCTGCCCCCCACCTCCCCCACCTCACTCTCCCTGTCCCATGCCCTTTTAAAGCTGTTCACAGATTTACATGATACCACCCATTCTGGTAGTGCATTCCATTTGCTACCACCTTCTCTGTGAAACAGTGTCTCCTCATTTCCCTCCTAAAGCTTCCCCTCTATTCTTTGCTGCGCCCTTGGTGTCCCCCGAGCATAAAGACCCCATCTACCCCATCCTTATTGATTCCCCTCAGATACTTGAATGTGTCTGTCATGTCCCCCCATCCCTTCTGTCCTCCAGAGTGTACATATTCAGGTCTCCCAGCCTACTCTCCTAGTCTCTCCCCTCCATTCCACATATCATCTTTGTTGCCCTCTTCTGCACCCTCCCCAGTAGCCTGATATTATTTTTCAGGTATAGCCTCCAAAACTGCACACAGTACTCCAAGTGCTGCCTTACCAGTGACCTGTAGAGGGGCAAGATCACCTCTCTTCACCCGGACAAAAAAAACCTTGCTATGCACCCCCAGCATTTTGTTCGCTTTTGCAGCTGCTCTCCTGCACTAGGCAGTGTTGTTCATGGTCCCTGTTACCATTACCCCTAGATCTTTCTCCTCCTCAGTGATCCCCAGCTTAACTCCCCCCCCCAGCCAGTATTCTCTCCTTGGGTTCTTCGCCCTGAAGTGTATAACCTTATACTTCTTTGCATTGAACCTCAGTTGTCACCTGTCTGACCACTCCTCTAGTTTGCTTAGGTCCCCCTTGCAGCTGCTTCTATCCCTCCCCTCCATCCACCACTGGTCCCATTTTGGTGTCATCTGTGAATAGACTTACCTTGCTCACCACCCTGTGCGCAATGTCTGATATGAAAAGCCCAAATAATACTGGTCCCAGCACAGAGCCTTGTGGCACCCCACTCGTCACTGGCTTCGGAGTTGAGAGTTCCCCTCCCACCACCACCCATTGCAGCATCCCACTCAGCCAGATTGTAATCCAGTTCAGCATTTTTGCCCCTACCCCACACCAGTTAGCTTCCCCCCAAGCCGCCCAAGAGGCACCGAATCGAAGGCCTTGCTGTAGTCCAAGTAAAGAACATCTACCGCTTGACCTTTATCCATCTCACCTGTCACCCAGTCATAATATTGTATCAGGTTGGTTTGACAACACTTCCCCGAAACGAACCCATGCTGCCTCACATCCTGGAGGCCGTTGTCCTCCAGGTACGACACCAGTCTTTCCTTTAGTATCGTTTCCATGAGTTTGCACACTATGGAGGTGAGACTTACCGGATGATAATTACCCAGTTCGTCCCTTGGTCCGCTATTGTGTAATGGCACTACATGTGCCATCCTCCAGTCCAATGGCACATATCCTGACTCCAGTGAGGTGCTGTACAGATCTGCCAGCGGCTCCACCAACACCTCTGACATCTCCCTCAGCACCCTGGGGTGGATACCATCTGGCCCTGGTGCCTTGTCTACCTTAAGTCCCTCTAGGACTCTACCTCCCTCAGTTCTTCAGTCTGTCACCTCATCTCCCCCCATCCCCACCCTCCCAGCCCGTGGTGGTAGTGGTCCCCCCTTTTCTTCTGTTAACACTGAGCAGAAGTATTCATTCAGTGCTTCCGCCTGTTCCTCCCCCTTTTCCGACCACTCCCCACCCTTTTTTATCCTCACTGTTGTCTCCTTGCACTTCCTTTTCTCCCTGATATATCTGAAAAAGTCTTTCTCCCCCTGTTAATTCCCTGTGCTAATCTCAGCTCCCTCTGGGCCTTGGCTTCTCTTACTTTTCTGGTCCCCTTCCTGGACCATCTTGCATAGTCCTCCCTTTCCCCTTCCTTCCCTGTCCTCCTATACTGCTGGTATACGTCTCGTTTTGCCCTCACCACCTCCACTACATTGCTGTTCAACCAGCATGGTTTCCTTGCTTTGCTTCTGTCACTCAGTGTCTTGGTGCAGGCTTCCGTTGCCTCTGTAATCCCCCATTTAATAATATCCCATTTCTGCTCTGCGTCCATCTCCTCCCTTATGCCCTCCAGTTTCCCTTTCAGTACTTCCTGCGTCCTCCCAATGTCTGCCCCCCTGAAGTTTACCACCTGGGTTACTGATTTCTCTGGCTCCCCGCACATCGTGATATTAAACCACACTGTTTGGTGATCGTTGTCGGATAGTGGGTCCTCCACCCATATTTCTCATACAGCATCCCCATTCGACAATACCATATCTAAAGTGTTCTTTAGCTTAGTAGGTCCACTGACCAACTGCGTCAGGAGACCCTCCAGGGTTGTGTCCAGGAGCACTTGCTCCCTAGCACTGGAGGTGACCAGAATGCTCATGTCAACCCCCGGCAAGTTGAAATCCCCCATGATGACCACCTTCCCTTTTCTACATACCTTTCTGATTTGTCCCACTAATTCCCTGTCAAGCTCCTCAAACTGGGATGGCGTCCTGTATACCACCCCAAACCTCAGTTTCCTACCCCTTGAGTCTAAGAGCTGCTTCAGGATTGCCTCTGTTTTCCTTTCCTCCCCATTGTCCCTGGTGCATTTGATCCCATCCTTCACATAGACTGTCACCCCCCCTTACGGTCCTTCCTGTATAATTTGTACCCTGGGATTGCCAGATCCCAGTCCCAGTGCTCAGTTGCCCACGTTTCTGTGACAGCTACAATATCCACCCTCCACACTGCCAAGAGTGCCTGTACCTCAGCTGATTTGTTGCCTAAGCATCTTGCATTCAGTGAGACCACCCTCCATCCTACACCCTTCACTTCATCACCCTCCCTCTTCTCCCATCTACTCCCTCCCTTTTCGGCCACCCTGAGTCCTTCCCTGCTAGCCTGAGGGGTAGGCTGTGACTCCACTCTATCAGATCCCTGCCTACCTGCTGTCCACTTGCCACCCCCCATCTAGTTTAAATCCACCTTTGTCGCAATATACCTCCCCAGCCTTTGTTTTAATACCTCCTTCCCCTTCCCGCTCAGGTGCAGCTTATCCCTTGCAAACAGATTGTTATTATCCCAGGTACTGCCCCAGCACCCATAACCCCGTACCCCTTAGTTCGACACCATTCTACCAGCCATGCGTTCAACTCTCCAGTCCTCTCCTTCCTCACTGTGTTTGTGCAGGGTACTGGGAGTACCTCCAAGAAGGTCACAGACTCTCCCCAGTCTCCTTGCACAACCTTCCCACTTACTCAGACCTCTCCCTTGTTACCTCCACCGTTTCTCCCATTAGGTCATTTGTCCCCACATGTACCACAATGTGCAGTTTCCTCCTACCCCTCCTTGTGCACCTTAGGATTGTCTGGCCTGCCTTTAATCCCGTATGGACTCTACCCATGTCCAACTGTACCTCTCCCCCTTGCTGCCCCATCTGATCCCCTTGAGTATGGAGTTCTCCAACACCAGTACATCCCCTCCTCTTTCCTTGTGCCCATCGCCACCCCCCCACCCAGGTTCTCATTCCCGGGATCACTCAAGACGGTGCTTTTACCATTTGCCCCAGTGTCTTCCCCCACCCCTCTCAATTGAGACCCCGCCTCCTCCTCCTGTTTGACTGCCAACCTCCCTCTCCTTCCTCATGTCTCCAAGTATTATCCCTCACTGTGCCACGCCATGCTCAATCTCTCCACTAATAAAGCCCCTCACTCCCTCCTCTTCGTGAGTACTATCCCTTGTGCAATCTCGTCCAGCATCTTCTTTCCCATGTGTTGCTAGTACAGCAAACATTTTCCCTACCTTCTTTGCATTACTATGTGTTTTCTCCTCCCTCCTGCTTACTGCTGCTCCTCTTTTGCTAGGCCCTACTAGAGTCCACCCTTCATCAGCTGGCTTCCTGTCTAGTTTGCCCTCTCCCCGACCCCTCCCTTGACCCACTGTTCCTTCTGTGTGGTGCCTCCCTGATACTCTCAGATGTCAGCCCTTCTACCAACGTGACCCTCTTCTCACCCCTCAACTTCCCCAGCTCCCTGCCAAGCCACTGAACCTCTTCCTCAAGCCTCCTTAGCCTGTGGCATATTGGGCACCCTCCCAGCCTCCACAGTATGTTCATCCACACTGCTGCCCCACAACCATTGCACCCCACATTCCTACCCATGGTTCACACTAACTATACAGGACAGTGAAATACAGTCTCTCTATACTGATTGCAGTGTTTACAAACACAATTACAAACCCACCAATAGCATGCCCATGTCTCACAAACACATAGAGTCCAGAAATTAGACGTTTGCCCCAAGTCCTCTTTAGGCCCCTCCCCCGTCTTTAAGTGGAGCCGTTGTGCCCCCGTTGAGCTTAATTTAAAAAAACACACAGTCACAGAAACCTTTAAGCTAAATTCAAAAGAGACAGCCACAAAAACTTTTAAGCTAAATTAAAAAAACAAACAATAGCAAAACTTACAAAAATCCTCTCCACACTAACTCTCTCCACATCAAGTAGAATTAACTAATCCTAGCCCAGCCTCTAACTGAAATTGTAATAGCAAATGCCTTTGCATGCAGTCTAAGACAGCCAACTATAGTAATAACTGAAAACCACAGTCCTGCTCATACGATCTACAGTACTAACTGCACACCACAGCCCTACTCATAAGTTGTATATATTTATATATATATCATTAAGAATTAGCTCATATGGCTTTTCCTTGTTTCCTCCCTCCTGACCTGCCCTGAGGGCTCATGTCAGTTTGCAACTCCCCAAGCTCCTCCTCCACAGCCTTCAAACCCAACCCCCATTGGCATTTCAGTATTTAAGAAAGGCTGATGGAAGGAGTGGGTGCGAGGCTTTTACAATCCCTCTAGCCACAGAAACCTTTAAGCTAAATTCCTCTTTAAACTAAATGAAAAATAAATAAATAACTAATAAATAAAACAAAAGCAAAATTTATAAAAAAATCCCTCTCTGCACTAACTCTCTACACAGCAAGTAGAATTAACTAATCCTTCTGTCATGCAGTTTGATGGCTCTGTCAGAATGTAAAGGCTTTGTGGGTGGGTAAGTCTGGCCATGTCCTGTTCAATCCCTCCAGCCACAGAAACCTTTAAACTAAATTCCACTTTAAGCAATATTAAAAAAAAATAACAAAACTTACAAAAATCCTCTCCACAGCAAGTAGAATTAACTAATCCTTCTCTCCTGTAGTTTAAAGAACAATAGCAAAACTTACAAAAACCCGCTCCACACTAACTCTCTCTCCATAGCAAGTAGAATTAACTAATTCTTCTCTCCTGCCATCAACCTCAACACAGTACTTACCTCCCCTACCACAGCTGTCGTTCAGCAGTTTGTTCCCTGGCCTGCGCCTTCATCATTATGGGTGTCGGGTGCTGCCTCGGTGTCGACACTGGTTCAACCTTCTCGCTTGGCACCCTCCTGAGCACCGTTGGCATCCTTGCAGTTGGTCTTTGTCACAAATCAGGTAGATGTTGAGGAAGAATACCACCTTGGCCTTATCCTCCCTGATGAAGAGGATGAAGAGTCAGATGTTGACGCTGTTTCCACAGACAGGTCCACTGTATCTTCAGGGAGTGAGGATTTGGTGAAACACACCTTGAGAACCTCTCTGGAGGACCCCTCCTCCGTCAACGTTATGAAACAACTTCAGACTACTGTGGGGTTCCAGACTGAAGAGGAGGACTCTACCAGGAGGAACCTGGTGGACTTCCTGGAGATTCCTCAGTCTCCAGCTAAGGTAATCCCTCTAGTGCTGCCAGCCTTACGGGATGCTGCCAGCACCGCCTGGCACTGGCCCAACGTGGTCCCTGCCATGCCAAGGAGGGCTAACAAACTTTATCAGGCCCCTTTGGTGCACCCTTTCTATGCCACCCAACTAGACACTGATTCACTGGTGACCAAGGTGGCTCATGACAGGTCCAAGGTGCCCAAGCACCTGAGTTCCCTACCCCCTGACAGGGAATCTAGGGGGATTGACCTTTGGGGCCAGAGAACCTTCACTTCAGTGCCTCTGGCTAGCCAAGTACTTTTCCCATATGGTCAAGTACCAGAATACCCTAGTGAAGATGGGTAAGACTGCAGCACAAGCCCTTCCAGAAGGTCCCCAGAGACAGGAGCTCCTCAAGTCTCTCCAGGCCATGGAGGATGTCAGTAAGCACCTCCTCAGAGCCATTTATGACATTGCTGATACCATAGCCACAGAAGCTGCCACTGGCATTTGCCTCAGAAGGCATGCCTGGCCAAGAGTCTCTTGATTTGCCACTGACGTCTGGCAGAAAGTTTTGAATACCCCTTTTGTGGGCTTCCAACTTTTTGGTCCTGATGTGCAGGATATTATTAATGACCTGCAGGCCTCTGGTAGGGCCATTTGGTCTGTTCACTCTGTCTATTATAGCCAGCCCAGGAGTAGGCCAAGACCCTCCTTTCATAAGGTTTCTCACATGTCTGGGTCAGGAACCAATCCCAGGGCAAGTACAGGGATAACTATGCCTTGCCTACCCCCTCCACCGTCACTGGGACCCCTGCTAAAAGCTCCAGAGGTGGTGGTGCAGCCCTGGCCACCAGTTCCACTTCAGCATGACTCCTGGCCAGACACCTGGCAGCCGGGGATCATTTCTCCCTCTATCTGAATCAGTGGAGGACCATTACTACAGATCCTTGAATCCTACAGCTAATCAAACAGGGCCATGCTGTAGAACTTCTGTAACAACCTCTGGAAGTTCCTCCTGTACCTTCCACTTCTCTTCCAGACCACATCTCTGTGTTCAGGGAGGAGGTGTTCACAGTGGTGCAAAAAAGGGTCATAGAACTGGTACCCAGGCAGCGAAGGAACAAGAGGTTCTACTCCCAGTTCTTCCTTGTCCCCAAGTGCACCAGGGATTTGAGATCTGTTCTAGACCTCAAAGAGCTAAATCGTTACATCCAGTTTAAAAATGTCCTGATGATCTCTTGCCAGGCCTTCTTTTTGTACAGAAGTAGGGAGATTGGTTATGCTCCCAGGACATACAGGATGCCTACCTGCATATCAAGGTTTGCCCTACACACAGGCAGTTCCTCAGGTTCCTGTTCCAGAGGGAACACTACTAGTTCAGCTTATTGCCCTTTGGCTTAGAAACATAGAAAAGTGACAGCAGAAGGAGACCATAGGTCCATCAAGTCTGCCCAAGGGTTCCCAAGACCTGATCAGGGTCCCAGGATCTTGACCCTCTTTTGCTTTTTACCCTTTACCCAGTCAAGGCTTATCCTCTGTGCCATAGGTCTTTACCAAATGCTTGGCTGCAGTAGCTGTGGCCCTCAGACACGATGGCCTTTAAATCTTTCTGTACCTGGATGACTGGTTGCTGAAGACACAATCCAGGGACATGCTACTGCTGACCCTAGAACATACCCTGGAGTTATTTCATTCCCTGGGGATATCTGTCAATTTGTCCAAGTCCGTCCTGACCCTGTCCCAATGGCTGTGGTACATAGGGGTAGTTCTGGAATCTGCTTAGGGAAAGGCCTTCCTCCCACAGGACAGTGTGGGATGTCTAATAGCTTAGGCCCACTTTGTGGCCCAGAACCGGTATGTCACAGCCAAGGCATTTCTGAGATTGTTGGGCCTGATGGCCATAGCCATTGTGACTGACTGTACCTTTGGCTAGGCTACACATACGGATCCCCCAGTAGACATTGAGGGTCCAGTGGGATCAACACACTGACGTTGTGGATCAGCAAGTCCTTGTCTCCTCCCCTGTGCATAAGGTGCTTCAGTGGTGTTTGGACCCCAGCAATCTTTTAAAAGGGGTCCCCTTCTTCATTCCATCCCCTCAACAGACTCTTACTAGGGAGGCCTCGGATCTAGGCTGGGGAGTGCACCTGATTCCTTTTCAGATCCAGGGGACCTGGGGTCTCATGGAGTCCCACCTCCACATAAATATCTTAGAGATGCGAGCAATGCTATATGCCCTACAGGCCTTCCAGAACTATCTGTCTCTGGGTCCCCTGCTGGTGCAGTCGGACAACCTCAGTGTGGTCTATTACATCAACAAACAAGGGGGAACTCATTTTTAACCCCTGTGTTGGGAGGCGATGAGAGTCTGTCTGGTACTGAGCTCTAAAACACGGTCTAGAACTGTCAGCTGTCCATGTTCCAGGTGACCAAAATGCCTTGGTGGACAGCTTCAGCCGGTTGCAATCCAGAATGCACAAGTAGGAGCTGCTGATCTTAGTCATAAGACCTGTTCATCAGGTGAGGTCGTCCAGAGCTGGACCTTTTGCATCCCACTCAATGCAAAACTAGCGGTCTTTGCTCGCTAGATCCACGAGACGCATTGTCCCTCTCCTGGAAAGGGGGGGTTCTCTACACCTTCCCCCCTTTCATCTGGTACAGAGGGTGCACATAAAGCTCCAAATGGAGAGAGACACTTGGATTCTGGGGCCGCCATTCTGGCCACATCAGATATGGTTTCTGTTACTGCAACAATTGGCTGTGGTACCTCCAGTTCCTTTGCCCCTTTGCAGGGATCTGTTGACACAGGCGTAGGGAACCCTGGTCCATCTAGACATCAAGTCTCTCTGGCTGCATACATGGCTCCTGAAGACATAGCCATTGCTTGGTTTGGAGTCTCTCAGAAAGTTACTGATTTCCTGGTGGCTGCTAGGAAACCCTTCACCAGGGCCACTTGATGAAATGGAAGAGATTTGCCATCTGGGCCACTTCCCATCACCTGGACCCTTTCACCCATCCGGTGAACCAGGTTCTGGAGTACCTACTGTTCCTTGTCTGATGCGGGCCTTCAATACTCCTCCATTAAGGTGCACTTGTCTGCTGTCTCGGCCTTCCATACACCCATTGATGGCTGCACCATGGCCCAGTTAGACGTCACCTGTAGTTTTCTGTGAGGCATTCTCTACCTGAAGCTTCCCATCCGTAATCTGGTCCCGACTTGGGACCTGAATTTTGTCTTTAAAAGAATGACACTGCCTCCTTTTGAGCCACTCATGTCTTGTGAGCAACGCTTCCTGTCGAGGAAAGTGTTATTTTTAGTTGCTTTTACTTTTGCTCGAAGGATTTCAGAGCTACAGGCTCTCATGTGTCAGCCACCTGATTTGATTTTCCACAAATACAAGGGTGTCTTTGTGCACTAATCCTATGTTTCTCCCTAAGGTGGTGTCTGAGTATCTTTGAAATCAATCAATCCACATGCCTGTTTATTACCTGGAGCATGCCAGTCCTGGGAAAGCATTGCTCCATACTTTAGATGTGCATAAAATCCTCATGTACTATACACACTGTACCAAGGACTGCAGAAATTCCTCTCAATTGTTTGTTTCTTTCGCCCCTGGAAAGAGGGTGCTCCAGTTTCTAAACAGTGTTTGTCCAAACAGTTGGCCAGCTGTATTACTTTTTGTTATAGGAAGTATGGTAAGGAACTTTCTGGTGCGATTCATGGCCATTTAACCAGAGGCATGGCCACATCAGTTACCTGTTTCATTAATGTGTCTACGGCTGAAATCTGAGCTGCTGTCACTTGGAGTACTGTCCACACTTTCACAAAGCACTACAGTCTGGAGATTGCTTCTAGAAGGAGGGCAGGCTTTGATCTAGCTGTGCTTCAGGGCCTTCTTTCTTAGGCCTTTGGCCTCCTGCCTCCCAAACTGTTTTTGTCTTGTTGGCACTGCTTGGGACTCGTTCCATTGGTGTGACCTGATGAAAGAGATATCCCTGAAGAAGATAGAATGCTCATGTAAGAACATACTGAAAGAGTAGATCTTCGAGGGAATCTCTTCAGGTCATGCTGTCCCACCCGCCATCTCCTTGTATCTCTGTCTCCAGACTGGCTTTCCTGTTGCTCCAGCCTTTATCATAGCTTGGCACCTCTTCTCTGTCCTCAGTTCCCTGGCGGGAGGCCTAGTCCGTGTGTTCTCCTGTGGGGAAGAACTGAGGAGGGAATGGGGCTGCCCGTGCTCATATATCCTAGGAACATCAGCGCATGATGTTGGAGTGGGAGGCCCCTAATAGACTGCTACAGAAAAAGCTTCCGTGTGATCCTAGTGCCTGATGGTGGAAGTTCCATAGGCGTGACCTGATGAAAGAGATTCCCTTGAAGATCTACTGCTCTTTCCAGTTTGCAACCTATCACCATCCCCCACTGGCTCCTTTGTTCCGGTTCACAAATTATCACCACCCCCCCACTGGCTGTTTACTTCCTGTTTGCAACCTATCACCATCTTCCACTGGCTCTGTAGTACCTGTTTGCAACTTATCACCATCCCCACTGGCTCTTTAGTTCCAGTTAGCAACCTATCATCATTCCCCACTGGCTGTTTAGTTCCTGTTCGTAACCAATTCCTCCCCCCCCACTTGCTCCTTAGTTCCTGTTTGTACCTATCACCATCCCCCACTGGCTTCTTGGTTGCTGTTTGTATCTATCACCATCCCCCACTGGCTCTTTAATGTCTTTTCACAACCTATCACCATCCTCCACTGTCTTCTTATTTCCTAGTCGCAATCTATCACCATTCCCCGCTAGCTCCTTAGTGGCTGCTCACAACCTATCACCATTCCCCCTGGCTGCTTAGTTCCTGTTCGTACCTGTCACCATCCCCACTGACTTCTTAGTACCTGTTGGTACCTATCACCATCTCCACTGGCTCCATAGTTCCTGTTTGCAAGTTAGGGATAACCATGCCATCTGTCTATAATGGTTCTACAGGCATGGGGTGTTGCTGAAGGCTGCAGCTGGGTTTGCAAGGGTCCCCACACTTTTTACATTGCCACAATGTGTTTAGTGACCATGCAGGGAAAGTTTGAGACACCCATTGTGCGTATCCCACTGGGGCACAAGACAAGGGACTGTCTCATTGTTACCACTTTGTGATAGTCCCTTGCGACTGTGTATGGCACCCCAGACATCTGAGAGAATGTGTATCTTTGTGGAGAATAATAATGAGGTGCGGAAGTCACAACTCCAGCTTTACAGCCTTGGGATTATTTAGTTTCATGTTATTGGGATGGGAAGGGGCGATGGCTGTTGCAGTTGTGAACGGATCCAGATGCCATCCCTTTGAAATGAAGATAGCTATCATTTACCTTATTTACATACACTAGAATAAAGTTCTGTAGTGTTAGTGAAATGGAAGCAGTAATCAGCTAGAAGCTAATGCATGCTCTTTTTGAGGTGGGTCCTTATGTAATCTGAATTAGATTTCAGTGCAGGGGTTCAAGTACATTCATTGTTTTGAATCCAGTTTCTTTGTGTATGTAAACCTGATTGGGAGTTGATGCTCTTTATATATCCTGTTTCAGTAAATGACAGCAAAGGGAATGCAATCAGGTTTGTAATTCTCAGTTGTACAGTTTCATACAACGTGAATCAGTCACTTTGGAGAGTATATACAAAGGTACCCCATATAGGCATGTATCCAGTGTGCGCATCTCCACACTGAGGATGCCAGTGCATTTACCAGTATCCATGTTCCCAGGCAGTCCCAATGTGAGCGAGATGCTTGTGTCAGGGGGTGGAGCAGGGTCTGACAGGGCATCCATTTGAATGCTGGTTCAGCTCAAGAGTTGATCCGATGAGACTTCTGGATGGTGCCCAGTATGGCTGCCTAGGCACAGAGCTCCCGCTCCCGAACCAGTAAAAACCCCATCAGACTAGAACAGATCTTTCAGGACTACCTTAATCTGCAGTGGGTAGGGGTCCTCTTGATATGGTGTAGCCCACTGGATAAAAACAACAGCCAGTTGTGGAGGATGTCACTTGATCCCGCTCCGAGCAGTTAGACTTAGAACTTTCACAGGCTTCAAGTGTGCTCCAGGCCTTCAAGTTGGCTACATCACGGAAAGCAAACCGGTCTCCCAAGAAGATAAAATTAGAGATGATTTATTGGAAATCCAAGCTTTCCGAGCAGACGTGAAGAATGCACCCTGAGACATCAAAGGTGTTAAAAAAGAGGTGATGACCCTAGAACAGTGCATGACTACAGTGGAGCAGCAGGCCTCAGCCACGGACAATAGACGCCATTGAAAAGGCCATCAGGGAAATTCAGGACACTAGGGCACAAGTGGCAGCCTGGCATGAAGATTCAGAAAACTGGGCTCACTGAAAAAAACATTGATATATATGGCCTGCCAGAAAATACGGAAGGAAACATCCTGTAAGAGTTCCTAATCAGTTTCTTAAGAACCACACTGGACCCCCGTGCTGAGTTCCCACTCAACATAGAGAGGACCTATTGAGCCCTTGGCTCTAAGCCGGCTGCACCTGATACCCGCCCTCACTCAGTAATTATTAGATTGCTTTAATATGCCATCAAGGAACAAGTGCTGCGGAAAGCATGGCAGAAGAAAAAGGCATTTTATGGACAAACCCTGGTGTATTTTGACAATGATTATCCAGGCATAACCACAAGGATGTGAAGGGAGTACATACCCCTACTTCAAACCCTCTGGAGCAACTAGTTAAAATTCCGTATCCCTTATTCAGCCAAGTTAGTGATCCAATACCCTGATGGGCAAAAAAACTATTATTCCACATCAGAGGCCCTAGCAGATCTTCAGTCCCATGGCTTCCCAGTGGCAGACCAAACTGGAGGATCAGTGAGCAATACAGCACAACTACCAAGATGGAACACAGCGCAGTCAGCAAAGCAAAGCTGCTGTCAAGCAGAGAACACACTGGCTGACATTTGTACACACTGCAAGCCTTCTGCAGGGAGAAGCCACTGACATGAACCCAACATTAATCAACTTTACCTCATTTGACTTGATTCAGGGTGAGTCTGTGGGACAGGGGGGCATGGGGAAGAGGTAGGACATCAGACAGGGGTTTGTGGCTGTGGGAGGTGGGTCTCCCCCACCCAATGCAGACTAGCAGTTTTAAGGCACAAAACATGGTTACTGCTGAAAATGGTAAGCCTGTGTAGCAGGATAGCTGATTGCTTGTGTGAGCTGAGCCATAACTTTACTTAGATAGGTTTCCTAAGGTGGTGACATCTGTGGATATCCCATGAGGGGGCCCCTGTGTTTGGTCATGCTCACAAACTTTCCCCGCATGGAGCTGGCACAGTGGCACTGGGGGTAAAGGTGCTGGATGCCATACCATGTGCCACGTCAGCGACCCGGAGTTGGGAATGAGCTCGGGTTGCCGGGGGTTGGCCGGGAAGGAGAGGATTGAGCATCTGGAGGAAATCTCCTCTGCAGGGGAGGGTGGATACTGAATTCCCCAGCAGCAGTGACTCCCTGTGGAGAGTGTGAGTGCAGCAGCTGGGGGTCGTGACACACAGGGTTGGAGGCGATGGCAGAAGTCCACAAGAGGGTGCGGGAGCGTGCTCGGCTCATGCTGGATGTCATTGCACATCTTCACGTCCAAGGTCATGATCACAGACAAGGGAAAACCCCCGTTGGCTGAGTAGACGCCGCCGGCCCCACGCCCACTGCCCAATTCGGCCCACCTAGTCCATCAATATCCTCCAACCCTTGAACTGCCTGCGGCCTGCTGGATGAGAGGAGCACCAGTGTAATAGTGGTGGCTCCACCCTGGGGGGAAAGCCAGGGGGCTGAAGAGCTGCAGGTAGGTCCTGGAGGTTCAGAGTACTGGAGCGGGGGGTCTAAGGTGGGGGGGGTTCACGCTGGGCAGGACAAGCTGGTTGTCTGAGGGAGTCTTGGACGACGGTGACCAGAAGTAAATAGAAGGTAAATAAAACCAAAACTTTCCCCACATGCCAGCACCATAGCCTTGGTAAATACAGCCCAGGGTACACCCCAGGGGGGAGTCGCCTTCCACAGTCTGTATGCCACTGAATAAGTTTTATAAGATGCTTGTCTAATAAAAACTGTATCAGAGTATCATTAAACGTTATCTGCCTGCCCTGATGTCTCTGTCTACACCACTTTCTGTTGTTCTCTAGTGCCTGCAGATGCTGATCTCGTTGTCAAGACTCACCTCGAGTACTGAACATTGATGCCATTTCAGCTTGGCTCCCTTGTTCCCCTGTTGCTTGGCTGCTCCTATGTTATTGACTTAATACTAAGTTGAAGAGACGCTACTAAATGACCCTAGACTGCAGCCTCACACTCTTATTACCTCGGTTGGAGCCAGCTGCTTGACTGTGGGTGTCCAAAGTGAGGAGGCACCGTCCCTATCACCCGTTTTTCTTTCTCAGTTTCCCCCTACCCTATATAGAACTGTTTGACATTGAGTAGCCACCAAGCAGGTCCTTAATTCCATTCCTTTGGATTCAGGCACATTTCAAAGTGTCAGACTCACAATGGCCATAAGATCATTGAGCTACTTATTCCTCATTGTTACAACTGAGCAGAGAAAGCTAGAAATAATCAGTTGAAACTAGCTCAGGTGTGATTGGCAACAGGGGATGGGGCGCTGGGCACGACTTTATCTCTGCCTCACCACCACAGAGGCAGCCACAGAGGATGGACATTTTCACTTGCAGGAGATGCAGCTGTTCGGCTTCCCCACCACACATTACCCACTCCCCAGCCCACAATCAGGCAAGATACTGGGGTGCAATTATGTTATCCTTTGGGTAATGAGAGATTCTTCATTTGGGTTATGAGAGATTCTCCAGTGCCCTCACATGGTTACTATGGGCTTCACCTAATTTAAATGCGAGACAGGCTCCTTCAGGGTTCTTGGTGGGTCTCGAGCAGTGGATACTGGATGTCTGTGATGTCAGTTGCTTTTGGTTTTTACCCATTCCTTTCCTCCTCCTCCTCCTCCTCACCCTTATCTATTTTCCCTTATTCTCCTGGAACACGATAGTCCCCATTGGAAGTCTGGCTGGCATATCTAGACAGATCTTCCTCTAGCCCAGGAACCACACTCGCATTGTTCCTTGACCCCCTGTGACTAGTAGGGTGGGTAAGTTACCCTCCCCCACCTCCCGGAAGTATGTATGTACATAACGTAGTTTTCTTAGTTGGTGCGTGGTCACTAGTGCATTCTGGTGCAGTGGTCCCCACCCCCCCAAAACACCTGATTAAGCTGCCAGTTGGAGCTCAGGCCCTTTTGTATGTTTCTTGTTTCACTGTCAGAATGGGTGGGTGTCAGTTTGCCCAGACTGCATTGTGTGCTTATCAAGGTTTACTGTTGTTAATATTTTAACAGAAATCAGACGTGGACTGTGGAATGGCACTTACAGAGCATATTTTACTATCTCGGGAAGGTGGGGCATACTTTGGTAGGGCTCCCAGTGTAGTTCTGGGGTGCAACCTCAGCAGGTACCCAACTGTTTCACATCCTACAGGATGAGTGCCTGGGAGAGTGAGCCCCTGGACGGCATGGGTGGCCCTGGAAATGATGGATGTGGGGATAAATGGGGCACAAAATGTATCTTTGTGTGGTGTGTTTTGTACCTCCAGTGGCCATATTGTCCCAGAACATTAAGTCCCTGTACACACTAGGGACCGATTATAAAACGTTATTAAAAATGTTTTATAAATTGGTCCCTAACACGATTGTCGGAGCATCCACATTGTATTCCAACAACCATGCTTGCTGGAGCGGGTTCCCAGGCATGACTGCGGAACCAACTCAAAGCTTTATGGGTGGCGTTCGGTGGCGCAGTGCATGACGGGATATCCGTGAACGGACACCGAAAGCGATCACCGAAAAAAGTACATCAGCGGAACCAGTGATCTTACTTCGAGAGGGCTCTTGCAGTAGATAATTACAGATAGGACTGAAGCCGGCAGGCGTCAAGACCCATGGAAAAATTTCTAGCTAGCAGTCTCTGGTGAGGGACCACCCCCACGTCAGGTGACCGACGTCAGTATAAAGGGGCAGTCCCCCAATCCCACCTTCCAGTTCTTTCCCGGTTAGCTTGTGTAGCACCTCGAGGTTAAGTTCACTGCTTCGCAGTCGATCATCAGTAGTTTTACCTCCTATTTTCATCTTTTTCTTCAAATTTCGTCAGCCTTTACCTCAGCTGCTCTGTATGTCATCCCCGACTCCCTCTGAACACAAAAACAAGTGCGATTCCTGCGGAGCCCAGCTCCTGCACAAGGACGGACACCCCAGTGCCTTTTGCCTATAGGGTCCTGACTCACCTGCGGAGAAGTGCCAACTCTGCTAACAATTCAACGCGGCCACCCGAAAACGGAGGCAGCAGTCCCTGGAGGCCCACGTTTTAAAACTCAAGATGACCTCCATGGAAAAGGAACTGAAAAAACCCAGGTGGGCCTCTACGTTTCTGGAGGGCCACCACAAGAAGAAGCACCGTGACTCCTCTTCTACGGTCACCGCGACCTCAGCTGGGGTCGCGGTGCTGCAGGTAATGTCTCCCCCAGGAGACAGTTCTGCGACGGCCATCTTGGAGGCTTCCAAGGCAGCAGCGACCTCCCTGCCGGGCTCACGCCGGTCATCTCAGGTGCCTCCGGTCAAAGAGGCAGCCGCCTGTAAGACCGCACCGTAGCGGCCTTCTGGTCCAGTGGCTCTGGTAAGTCGGACGCCGGCTCCTCCGACGCCCACCCGGTAAGGCCGACAAGATGCCCGACCCTTCGGGCAGCGCCGCAGCCTGCAAAGCGCCCGCCAAGGCTGCCCCATCGCAGCCTTCGCTGGAGCACAGGGTCCGGCAAGTCGGACGCCAGCCTCCGACGCCCGCCTGATCCGCCGGTAAGCCGGACGTCAGCTCCTCTGATGTCCGCTCGGCGTTGGAGCCGATGTCGGACCCTTCGGGGCTTTCCGTCGTCCCGAGCTCACTGCAACACTCATTGCATTCCGAGGCCCCAGTGTCTCCTTTGCTGGGCCCCAGGGATGGTAACCCTTCTTCCCCGGGCGACACGGAGGATGTGGGCACGCTGCTGTCGGGTCTCCCTCCCGCTGGCCTGGATGACCCGACGTCGGATCCTGAGATACCGGTGCCAACACCGGCCTACCCGACATCCGGCAACATCCCCTTGCCAGATGCCGCCCCTACGCCGGGCCTGCCACCCGCCAGGCCTCCCGCTCTGGGCCTGCATTCTGGGCCATTTCCAGGGTCCTGTGCTCCTTCAGAGCCTCTGGTACCTGGGTATCCGACCCCGTCGCATCTGACACCATCCTACCCAGGCCCGCAGTATCTGGTACCCTAGTACCCGACGCCGGTCTACCCGATGCCGCAGTACATGGTGCCCCAGTACCCGACGCCGGGCTTCCCACCATCGGGTTACGGATACACGCCATACGGATCCCCCCAGTATCCGTACCTCCTCCTCTACTGTCCCCTCAGCCACCGGTGGATTGAAGGAGGTCCTGGCTTCCTGGTGGGCTGAGGCCAAGGCCCAACTCACCAGGGAAGTAGAGAGCCGCCCAACGCCGGACCCGATCCAGACCTCACGTCGGAGGTGAGAGACTCCTCCTCCGTGATACCAGAGGTGAGCCCTCCGGTTCCAGGGCAGGATACGCCCTGAGGGTTTTCCAAGGGGTCTGTTCCTCCCCCGCACCAGGAGGAGGAGTCCTCTTCTTCTTCATCCTTCTCAGAGACCTCAGATGACTCTGGTCATTCCAATCCAGATGACGAGCCACGCACTCCAGACAAGCCCAGGCCAAGGACTCCTCTGAAGTCCCCTCTGGAGGATCCTTTTTTCATGGAGCTCCTTCGTAAAATCCAGGCTGTTAGTCCAGTCTGCGCATTCGGCCAGTCGGCACCTACTTCATGCCACGTACAATGCAGTGGATGCTGCTGGTTGGAGCTCGGCTTTCGCCATAGGGTTGCGGTGTCATGTCTGGCTCTGGGTGTCAGGTTTTGTCCCAGAGGTGCAGTCTGCTATCCAGGATGTGCCCTTTAGGGGTTCAGTGTTGTTCAGTGGCAATGTCAAGGACATTATCACCGATCTGCAGGAGAAGGGTACTGCAGTTAAGTCTGTTGACTCCTTGTACAGGCCCCCTCAAGCTCAGTGTTGTCCCTTTCACAGACGTTCTCGGCCCAAGGCGAAACCTCAGGGAAAGCAGGCCAACAAACGTCGGGCCCCTCCGGCTGCCAAGCCCCCCCTGCTCAAAAAGCGGCAGGAGCTTCAGCCGCGACGCTGCCTCACACCTCCAGACTCCTCTCCTCTCCCACAGCCTCTGGGCCTCCCAGAGAAACCGGTAGGAGGGAGATTCTCACTCCATCTACCGGGTTGGGAGAGGATTACTTCAGACTCTTGGGTGCTTCAGCTGATTGCAGAAGGACACTCAATATAGTTTCTTCAGAAACCACCTCGAACCCCCCCCCCAGGTCATCTTACTCCCCAGAACACCTTCTTCTGGTCCGGGAAGAAATTTCCTCTCTTCTTCTGAAGGAGGCGATAGAGCCCATCCCATCCCATCTTCGGGGGACAGGTTACTACTCCCATTTCTTCCTGGTCCCGAAGAAGTCAGAGGACATGAGGCTGATTCTCGACCTCAGCTCCCTGAACTTGTTCGTGGAGTACAAAAGGTTCAGAGTGCTCTCTCTGCAGAGTCTTCTGCCCCTCTTTCGGCCAGGACAGTGGCTGTGCACTATGGACATGCAGGATGCTTAACTGCATGTCCCTATTCGCCCTTCCCACTGCAAATACCTACGTTTTTGTTCCAGGGGGACCACTACCAGTTCAAGGCCCTCCCATTTGGTCTTTCCTCGTGACCTGAGTGTTCACCAAATGCTTCGGTGGTAGCGGCCTACCTGCGTACCTAAGGGGTTCAGGTTTTCCGGTACCTGGACGACTGGCTTCTGGTGGCCCCGTCCAGGGAAGAGCTCCTGCGCTTCCTTTCCCTTACCCTGCAGGTTTTCACCAGCCTGGGTATTACCATCAACCAGGCCAAGTCCCATCTGATCCCGTCCCAGAGGCTCCAGTTTATTGGGGCAGTCCTGGACACAACCTCCGGCATGGCATTCCTGCCACTGGACAGGGCGGCCACACTCCAGGCTCAGGTCAGCCTGTTGTCCAGTACAAGCGGTCAGTGCCAGGTCAGTCCTTCGCCTCCTCGGGCTCATGATGGCTTCTATTCCGACAGCCCCCCGCGCTCGGCTTCACATGAGAATCTCTCTGTGGACCCTTCGATCTCAGTGGGATCAGTTGGTGGACGACCTAGATCAACAGGTTCTGGTCTCCAATCCTATGGTTCAGGATTTGCATTGGTGGATGGATCAGGAGAACCTTTGCCGGGGGGGGGGGTTCTCTTCTGCCTTTCTCTGTCCTCCCAGACGCTGACAACAGATGCCTCGGGCAAGAGTTGGGGAGCCCATATGGGGCCTCACAGGACCCGGGGCTCCTGGTCCAGGCTCAAACAAACACCTCCCATCAATGTGCTCGAGCTTTGGGCCATGCTGTGTGCTCTTCAGGCTCTGCATCTGCTCCTCTGGCATCTGGCTGTCCAGACGGACAACATGTGTGTAGTCTGGTACATCAACAAACAGGGAGGAACTCGCTCCTACCCCTTCTGCAGAGAGGCGATGTGAGTTTGGGATTGGGCAGTGCAGCACAACCTTCACCTCACAGCAGTTCACATCCCAGGGGTCGAGAACATGTTGGCCGACCACCTCAGTCAGTGGTCTGCTCACGTTCACGAGTGAGAACTGGATTGGAGTGGCAGATGATATCTTCATACACTGGGGAGCACCACAGGTAGACCTATTTGCATCTCCTTACAACGCAAAACTTCCCACCTTCTGCTCGCACGCTCCAGGGTGCAGCATTTTTTTGAGAGACGCTCTGTCTCTAGACTGGAGGGGCAGATTCATCTATGCCTTCCCCCGATCCCCTTGATTCTGAGGGTCTTGCAGAAACTCAGCTCAGAAGGAGCTCGTATGATCCTAATCGCTCCTTTCTGGCCCAGGCAAGTTTGGTTCTCTCTTCTACAACAGTATTCAGAGGAACCTCCTCTTCTCTCTGTCGCAACTTTTGCTGACCCAGGATCAGGGGACCCTGGTCCATCCAGGTCTCAAGTCCCTTCAGCTGCATGTGTGGCCCCTGCAGACATAGCTCAAGCCCGATTCGGGGTTTCCCCGCTGGTGGCTGAGATTCTGGTAGAGGCCAGAAAGCCCTCCACTAGATGTACCTATGCCATGAAATGGAAACGGTTCTCTATTTGGACTGCTTCCAAAGATTTCGAGCCTTTCTCTTGCTCTGTTGGGCGGCTTGTGGACTACTGGCACCATCTCTTTGATCTGGGTCTCAGTCATTCCTATCTGAAGGTTCACATGGTGGCCATCTCTGCTTGCCATGTTCCTTTTGGGGACAGAACCTTTGCACAGTTGGAAGTCTCTAAGACTTTTCTGAGAGGGGTTCTCCATTTGAGGCCCCCTATTCGTGTTCCTGCCCTTCCTTGGGATTTTAATTTTATCCTTGAGAAGCTTACTCTGCCTCCTTTCGAGCCAGCAGCCTCAGCAGACCTAAAGTTCCTTTCATAGAAGACTCTCTTCCTAGTGGCCATTACTTCTGCAGGAAGGATTTCCAAGCGCCAGGCCTTCATGTGCAAAATCCCATATTTGATTTTCCACAAGGAATGTGTGGTTCTGCGTACCAACCCTAAGTTTCTCCCTAAGGTGGTAGCGGAATCTACGCTGAATCAATCCATTGAGCTGCCTGCTTTCTTTATGCAGCACTCCAATCAAGGGGAGTACCTCTTGCATACTGTGGATGTTCACTGGATTCTGAGATACTACACCACCAGGATGAAGGATCTCAGAAAGACTGATCAACTGTTTGTCTCTTTTGCTCATAAAAGAGAAGGCAATGCTGTTTCTAAACAATGCCTATCTAAATGGTTGGCTCATTGTATCACTTTCTGTTACGACAAGTACAACAAGACCCTGCCGGGTCAAGTCAGAGATCACTCCACCAGAGGGGTCACTGCCTCTGCTGCTTGTTTCAGGAATATGTCAGCGGCAGACATCTGTGCAGCCGCAACTTGGACTTCTGTCCATACCTTTACGAAACATTACAGTTTGGACATTGCCTCTCGCCGTAGAGCTGGCTTCGGGTTGGCTGTTCTGCAAGGTCTTCTTTCCTAAGACCTTCTCAGCCAGAGGGTCTACATTTGGGTTGTTTCCTCCTCCCGTTTGCTTCTTCTTGTTCCAGACTGCTTGGGACTCAGTCCAGTCTGTAATTACCTACTGCAAGAGCCCTCTCGAAGTAAGATAGTGCAGTTACGTATGAACTTACTGTAACAGTAGGTCTTCGAGAGAGGCTCTTGCAGTAGGTAATACCTTCCCGCCCTCCATCCCCCTAAGCTTTTTTAGCTCCTTTTCCAGGGAAGGAAACATCCGCTTCTCTCGCCTTTGCCTTTTGGCCTTTGGGGAAAGAACTGAAGGCGTGGGGACCGCTTTATACTGATGTCGCCTGACACGGTCACCTGACATGGGGGCAGTCCCCTGCCAGAGACTGCTAACTAGAAATTTTTCCGTCGGTTCCTGCCGCCTGCCGGCTTCAATCCTATCTGTAATTACCTACTACAAGAGCCTCTTTCAAAGATCTACTGTTATGGTAAGTTCTTACGTAACTGTACTTTTCTTGGACTGCTCAGCAATACTGGTACAATTTTTTTTAAATCCTGCAGCTGAAAAAATTACTTTTCCAGTAGGATGGGTTGCCTTAACCCATGTTACAGCATGGTTTGCGTACACACTGCTGTTAATACTGATTAAGGCAACCATGTTTATCTAAAACCATGCTAAAAACTACCCCTCTAGCAGGGTTTTAGCACAGTTTTAGAACACTGTTCTAACATAGTTTTAACCTTGTTACAGTGTGGACCCAAACCATGCTCCGGGGAACTTAAAACGGTTTAAGACAGTTAAACCATTTTAAGCTCCCTAGTGTGTACAGGGCCTGAAGGGTAACATCCAGGTGTAATCAGGCCATGTCTTGGGTGTAAGGCATGGCCTGACTGGGAATAAAGTGTATGAATTTTTGTCACTTACAGTTGCTGATAGATTTTACTGATATCCGGTTGATCCTACCTCCCTCCCCCCGGCATGTTGAAGACCACGGTGTGCCCAGAACCACCTGCGGCTGTCCCAGTATGACATCTGACATGGGGAGCAGCCGCGGGCATGTCCATAGACACCCTGTGTAACTGGAGCTATTTACAGCTCCGGTTTCCAAAGTACATGTCCCGGTGCTATACAGGAACCAGGTATAGTCTGGCAGTTGGTGGATGGGGAGGAAGGGAGGGTGGCCCTACAGGGGGACCTGGAGGCTCTGGAAAGATGGTCTAGAAAGTGGAAGCTGAGGTTCAATGCAGGGAAATGCAAGGTACTCCACCTGGGGGCCAGAAACCCGGGCCAAGTGTACACCGGGGGGAATGCTACAAGTCTCGATGGCTGAGAGGGACCTGGGGGGTGGTGGATGTCAAGATGAACAACTCTGAGACTTGTAGAGAGGCAGCAGCCAAGGCCAACAGGATGCTGGGATGCATCGCTAGGGGATCACCTCAGAAGGAGGGAAGTGATACTACCTCTGTATAACTGCTTGGTGAGGCCGCACCTTGAGTACTGCGGCAGTTTTGGAGGCCACACTTAAAGAGGGACATTAACCTTCTGGAGAGGGTCCAGAGAGGGCAACCAAATGATTTGGGGTGGGACAGGACCTATGAGGAGAGGCTCGAAGAGCTAAATATGTACACATTGGAAGAGAGAAGGGACCGGGGGGACATGATAGAGGTCTTCAGGTACATGAAGAGGGTAAATAGGGGAGGAACAGTCAGGGTGCTTCGAAGGAAGGAGGAGGGGGCCACTAGAGGGCATGGGTGGAAGCTGGAGGGAGGAAGATTCAGGGGAGAAAGGAGGAGGTGCTGCTTCACTGAGAGGGTGGTGGAGCCATGGAATGCGCTGCCTAGGGGGCTGGTGGAGGCAGAGACAGTGGAGGGGTTCAAGAGGGGGTTGGACAGGTACAGGGGAAGGGTTCTGGAAGCAAAATCCAATGCAGCGAGAATATCCGGAACTGGGAAGGGAGAAGCCAGAGAAGGCGAGGGGGGCAGCAAGGTCAGCACCCAGGGTGGGGGCTGACCAAATGAGCAGACACGAAAGACCGTTAGGCCTATTCTGCTGGCATTTTAGTATGTTAGTTGACTGCAAAACTATACCTGGTCCCGGTATAGCACCGGGACATGTACTTTGGAAATTGTAGCTGTTAATAGCTCCAGTTACACAGGGTGTCTGGATCGTGCCTTACCTGCTGCTTCCTGTGTCAGGACATTATACTGGGACAGCTGCGGGTGGTTGTGGGCGACTGGGCTTCAAACATGCTGGCATGAGGAGGCAGGATCAGCCAGACATGACTACAATATTTCAGCAAACCGTAAGTGATGCACCATACACTTTACGAGAAAGCTAATCAGGCCATGCCTTGCACTCAGGATGGCCCAATTAGAGACTTTTAGAAATATTTGTGCTATGCATGCCCCAAGATGTAAACAAAAACAGTAAAATAGCCAGGTTGCCGTGGATAAATGAAAACATTTTAAAAAAAATCAGAATTAAGAATAGAATCTGGAAAAAGGCCAAAAAGACAAAGCAAGATTGTGACTGGGAGTCTTTTAAAAGAAAGAGAAATGAGTGTAAAAAAAATAATCAAGAAAGCTAAATCTCTGTACTACAAGAAAAAAATGAAGTGTAATAAAGATCCACGAACATTCTGGCAACCTGAAAACCATTTGTTAAATCCAGGAGGAAACGATGCAGCAAGGAAATTGGGTTTAAAAGCTAGAGACAAAACGATAGAGGAACCAAAAGAAGTAGCTGAAGCCTTAAACCAATATTTCCTCACTTTACCAGGTTGTAATATAAAGGACAATATAAAGAACCAAGGAAAAAAGGAGGGATTTCAAATTCAACAAAATACTTTGCCATTGTTTAGATTCAAAATACTTAAAATATCTGAGGTTTATAAAGGTTAAAAAAATATAAATATTCATAAATCAACAGGTTTGGATGATGTAGATGGAAAATTTCTTAGGATGGCAGCATATCATATAGTGTCCATAGTTACTTATTTGTTTAACTGGAGCCTGAAAATGTGCTACTTTCCCCAGACCTGGAAAAGTAGCAAGATAATTCCAGTATTCAAGGGAGGAGATGCCTTTGAACGGAACAATTATAGACCAATAGCTTTATTGCCTATTTTGTCTAAATGCTTAGAGAGACATGTTCAGAATCAGTTATTGGAACACCTAGACAAACACAGTATATTGACGCCTCACCAGTCCGGATTCAGAAAAGGTTATTCTACAATAGGGGTGTCCAACCTTTTTGGGAGCGGGAGCAACATTTTCATTTCGGAGTGAAGGCAAGAGCAACAGCAACAACATGCGGCCCATGCCGATCCCCACAAGTGCCACACATGATGTCCCATAATTACATATACTTGACATATATTTGCAATGATTACAATTAAAATAATGACAGCAGTACACAATATTTATTTATAAGATTTTCTTAAATATTTTTAAAAGTCAATTCTCATTTAAAAATCTTGTGTATAAGCCAGCATAGCATTACATGTAATATAATTTTTTTTTGCAATTCTCTATTAAATGTGATCACCCCCAAGTTGTTTAATAGCCAGCAAAACAGGTTATAAAACATTACCACACATAGAAACATTTTACATTTTACACTTCTCCATGAAATGTGAACAGACCCCCACAATCCCTAAACCCCCAAACCAACCACAGCATTTTTTAATAGCAGCTTGTTGTGAAATGTTGCAAAAGCACAAATAATACTCACTTTGGAATTCAGAAACCAGTCGAAGAGAAATTCAGGCACTCTGGCAAAGCACGTAAGGTCCAGTAACACAGCAAGCTGTAACGGTGTAGCGATGGCTGTTCGGCAGATCTAATTTAGCGTCAGTGTCTTATGCTACTGAGCTGTGGGATTATAAACATTTAAGAAAAGCTAGAGTTTGCATGAACAGCGGTGAGATTCAGCTAAATCAATTATTTAAGCCTGCATTGTTGAGTGCAGCCATTAAGTTGATTCTGATTCACGGGGAGAGATAAAGGACAGGACTAAAGCTGATTTCAGTTTATTTCTCGCTCCTTGGTATTTTTAGGTCTCATTGCTGTTCGGACTGCTATTAACAAATTGCAGCCTTTATCTCCGTCTTTACCCTGACACAGCGATTTGCGGTACTTTGTTCTGTAAGACTGCAGTTTGCGATTTGCAGTTTGATAAATACTCTCGCTAATTACTGCCATTAACACCTTAAGAGCTGTCCGGGGAGTCATAGGGACTGGAGAAACAGGCAAAATGATGTGGTGAAATTCAGTTGCAAAATAGAATGTGAGCGCAAAACGGCGAAATTAAAGGGACAACCAAAATATGGCACAAAGTAGTAATTTTTCCCTGATCCTTCGCAAGCAACATAACATGTTGCTCATGAGCCACGCGTGTGACAGCCGTGTTCTACAAGATCCGCATGTTAGAATTTAATAACCTAATCTGCTCATCTTTGGATTCCGGGCTGGAAACTGCAACAATTTATGTGGATTTGTCGAAGGCTTTTGACCTGGTGGACCACTCCTTCCTGCTTAATCAAATGCAAGCCCTGAGAATAGTGGATGGACCTTGGAGTTGGTTTCAGACTTACCTACAGGGTCACACTCAAAAAGTATCCATTTCAGGGAATTTGTCCTCATCCAAACAGGTGAGAAGAGGGGTACACCAGGGGTCAATTTTTAGGACCCCTGTTGTTTTCACTATTTAACAATGATTTACCCAGATCAGTGTGGTACTCCCAGGTGAGGCTGTATGCGGACAGTACCATTTTGGTTGGCTCCGGAAATAGCATCCAGGACATCCAAACAAAGTTACAATCTGACTTTGACAGCTTGAGGGAGTGGTTCGCCAGGTCAAAACTTCAAATGAATAGTAAAAAAACTAAGTTGATGCATTTTGCTCTAAAAAAGAAAATTGATCAGATTAAGATGCAAATCAAAATGAGTTTAGAATTAGTAAACAACTGTTGTTATCTGGGGGTTATTTTTGACACACACATGACTTTTGAAAACCATATAAACACAGCAGTGGGTAAAGTAAATAAAATGCTTGGTGCCTTAGGTTGTACAACAACTTTTTAAACCGGGGACGATCGGAAAAAATTGGCTGAGCAATTAATTTTTTCATCCTTGACATATGGAGAATTGGTGTATCGGACAGCAAATAAAAAATTGTTCGACAGATTAGACAGAACCCAATATAGAATTGCTAGGTATGTTTTAAAATGCAAAATGAATGTGCATCACTGTACAATGTTGAATGCACTAAAGTGGCAGACTCTGCACATAAATTATACAAAAACTTGGCTAAAAATAGTATATAAATACCAGAATTCTTACCCCGAACATTATATAACTAAAGTAATATTTGATAGGGACAGAAACTTTTTCCAGGATTCAAAGAGAACAGTACATGTAAACAAAATAATATTGCTTAAGACCAAAAATAAATATGGTAGAAAAACTTTTCGATCTCAGGCAGTAAACTCCTGGAATGTATTACCTTACTCAGCTCGATTGTCACCTTCTTACAAGATGTTTACCCAAGAGATAAATGAATTATATAAGTTCCAGTGCTCTTGTAGGTGGTAATAAATTAGTGAATCTAGTACATAGCACTTTATATTTAAAGTTTTGAGTAAAAATGTGATTGTATGTTTTCCTCCCCCTTCCCCTCCCCTTTTTATATTCAGCTTGTTACTGTGTGTAGTTTTCAAAACATTTGTAAATGTAATTAAATGTAACTCGATGTTAAGTGAAATTGTGATTGTATAATGTAAAATCTGTTTTGTACTAAAAATTTAAAGGTTGTAAAACCATAATGACATGTTTCAAGCTTGTATAAAAATAAAGATTTTATCTATCTCTTTATCTGTCTAATTACAGCTGGACATTTCCCTTTAATGGACTAAACAGTCTAATAAAACACTCACGGTCCTTTTAGTCTGTCTGGAGGCACTCAGTGGATGTTATCTTCCTTCAAGAAACTCAGCTGTCCACCCAGGAAAATGCTAAACTTAAGTGGGGCAACAGGTACTCAGTCCATGCATGCTTGTACCTGGATGGGAAACACAGGGGCATAGCGATGGTGATTCTGTCCACCGCTCCTTTTGCAGTTAACCAGGAATATGCTGACCCACCTTGGCCGCTACGAAATATTACAGGGCCAGTTATATACAACTGAGGTTACCCTGGCATGTGCTTATTTTCCTCTTAACACTAGCAAAATGGTGTTCAGTAGATTTTTGGGTAAACTGAAGTGTCAGACTATCGTTGGTGGAGATTTTAAAGTAACCCTCTTGATCAGTCTGGTTACCTCTAACTCGAGCAAGTACAGGGCCTCGGCGGCACAAAAATATCTTTAGACTAACCTGTCCCAGTTGGAACTAGTTGATGTGATATATGGCACAAATTCTTGCCAATGGGGTGGGCTGATACCTACCACTCCCCCAAATATCGGAGTTACAAGAGGCTCGATTGTTATGTTTTTTTGTTTGTTTTTTTTGTTTACAATTTATGAGCATTTCTCCACAGTCCAACCTTACAGTCACCAATACTGTTCTGATCATAATTCCCTTACTCTTAAATTGGACTTGGGGGAGAACATAAATTGTCCTTTTGGAGGCTGAACACTGCTTCAAGATTAAACATTTTGTACTGTGGTCTCGGACAGGGTCCTACAAATCATTGCTGAGAACTGTTCGGAGGAAATCTCAGAATCGATATTATGGGACACATTAAAAGATGTCCTAACGGGGGGCATTCTCTCTATTGTGGCAGTGCGGCATCATGTGCAACGGGACCGATATGAAGTGTTGATAGACGAGCTGTATACTTTATAACAACTCTTACACTGGGAGATAGAAGGGTTGCAGATAGGATAAAAGCTGTGAAAAAAGGCCTACAGGAAATCACGGACCTGCAGGTACAGTACACGTTGACATTTTTGAAACATTCTCAATATGAGCATGGGACTTGTGCGGTACTCGCCTTCTGGCCCATAAATTAAGGTCACAGAGATGGGCGCCATGTGTCCTTCATTTGCGAGATCCCTGCATGAGACAACTGCATTACAAGTGAGTACAAATTTGGAAGATATTTAGTACATATTACTGTGACCTCTAGCGGACTCTTCCTCTATAGATCCCTCTCATCTCTCTCTTCCCACTCTCTCAGATTCCCCAAAACAGTGTCTTACAGCCTCAGTCCTCCAAGACAAAATATTATTCATGGCGTCCACAGCAAAAACACAGAAATTTCCTGACCCTGACGGATTCCCTGTGGAGTGGTATAAGGCCTTCACATCATTACTTCTCCCTCCCTTCCTTACATCCTGCCTTCCAGGTAGTGGCTACTGGGGAATCCCTTCCTTGCATTCAGCCTTCCAGGCAGTGACTACCAGTAAATCTTCCACTCCATTGTAGTAGTTTGCTTCCATCTTGGCAATTCCCAAACCAGGACAGAATCCTGTATGGCCAACTTCTTATTTTCCAGTATCCATTTTGAATATGGATTATAACATTTATATGGCAGTTTGGGTGTCACTACTGGATAATATCCTTTCTACACTGATACATGTGGAGCAGGTGGGATTTATCTGCTGCTGCCAAACCATGGACCGTATATGGTACACTCTTACTCTGCTTGAGTACCTGACTCAAATGTCAGTTCCAGCTGCTTTGTTCATTCAGTTTGGATGCGCTGAGAAGACTTTTGACAGGGTGTCCTAAAGTTTTGGAGGTTTCTCTGGGGTACTCTGTTGGCCTTTGGTTTCTCTGACCCCTTCATAACCTGGTTCCAAAATATCTATACTAATCGGTGGGTTTACATTAGGGTTAATACATCACATGACACCCTGATTCCATTACAGAGGAGGACGAGGCAGGGTTGCCCCCTGTCTTCTCTCCTATTCACTCTCTATATTGAGCTCCTAACTGCATCCTTGTGGCAGAACCATGCGGTGGAGGGGATACTGGGGGTGTGTGCTCAGAATACAAAGCATCATTATGTGCTGATGATATTTTACTAACCCTTATAAACCCAGAATCCTCAATACCAGTTGCATGGTCCACTTTAAATTTGGCACCTTAGCTGGCTTTTCTTTGAACCTTCGCAAGACTGAGGTTCTTTCACTGCATTTTAGTCTCCCCACCTTCAGAGTTGATTCCTTCTCAAGTGGAGAGGCACAAAGTTTAAATACTTGGGTATCCAAATTCAAAGGACCTGGGCAACCTGGAGTAGCTGAATTGTGAACCACTCACAGGGGTGCTTACAGCTGACCTTCCAAAAAGGACTCGCATACTGCTGTCTGTCTTTTTCTGGGTGGAACCACTCTCTTTCTTTTTCCGGGTGGAACCACTCTCTTTCTTTTTCCGGGTGGAACCACTCTCTTTCTTTTTCTGGGTGGAACCGCTCTCTTTCTTTTTCTGGGTGGAACCACTCTCTTTCTTTTTCTGGGTGGAACCGCTCTCTTTCTTTTTCTGGGTGGAACCACTCTCTCTCTTTTTCTGGGTGGAACCACTCTCTCTCTTTTTCTGGGTGGAACCGTTCTCTTTCCTTTTGTGGGTGGAACCGCTCTCTCTCTTTTTCTGGGTGGAACCACTCTCTTTTTTTTTTTTCTTGGTGGAAACAGTATGGATGAGCATGCTACCTCGTCTTCTATACTTAATGCACTCTCCTCTCTTTCCTGCTCCTTACTACTTCTCTTCTTGGACCAGGCAAAAGGATTCATCTCTCCATCTTGCAGCTACCCAAGGCACAGGGAGGGAATAACCTGACGGACCTCTACAACTATGCCAGAGTTTGTTACTTGCGAACAGTCTACATCTGGTTAAATGAGCAACTGAACCCAAACGGAAACAAACTGAATTTGTCCTCAACAACCTTTTTGATATAGGCCATCTGCTTTTCTCAGACACCCCCAGTTAGCACACTATATAAGATTTATGGCACAGATGTTAGCGACATGGTTTAAAATATGGAAACTTCCACAACTCAAAATGCCCTTTTATTATTGTATGCTGTTGTCAGCAGATGCTGAGTTCTTGCCATCTCATATAGATCACACCTTTCAAAGATGGTGGCAGCTCAGTCTGACCTGTGTTTTTCAGTTTTTGATTTTTCAAGGTATAGTCTCTTTTGAAGAACTGCAACGGTGTTATGGTCTTACAGGGTGGGAACATTTCAGATACCTTCAAGTGTGCATACATGCGTTGCATAAGGTGTCTGACAGAACGCAGTTGCCCAATGCAGCTCCCTTACTTCTTCAGTTATTACTGGGATCACTTCAGGGAATGGCCTGGACTCAGTTGATAGGCGAGTTTTACCGAGGACTGCTGGAAAGACTGAGTTATTCTGCTCGCACCATGCTTGAGTCCTGGAACCAGGATCTTGACTATCTGTCTTGGCTCAGTTATGCTCTTCCTGCTCTGAAAATCATGTCATCTGCGTGGTGAAGAGAGTTTGTGTGGAAGTGTCATTACTGGCTCTTCCGCACTTTGGCAGTTTTGACAAAGTTCCTACCAGCAACTTATGGTCATTGTTGAAGGCAGTGTGGGCTCTCACAGACCACTTTCACATCTTCTGGCACTGTTCAGTTTTTTCTCCTTTCTGGCAAGACCAGGTCCAACAATTTCAGGAGCTTTCTGTTCCCCAGGATCTGCTTTCCCCCTACAACAGTACTCCTGTCCATTCTCTCCAAGTCTGTCGCTTGAGAACTGGAGTCATGGCATAGTTCTATACAGTGGTGCCAGCCAGGATACAATGCAGTAATGTTGCGGTTTATCACAAAATGCTGCATTATCCTGCAAGAACATGTAACATGTCATTTATTGCACATTACCGCGTTGCATAGTGGCTGGCTCAGCTGTATATTGGCAACTAAGAAGGCAATTACAGGACTGTAGATGAAAACTACAGCCCCAACCATCACTGGGTGGTGAACCATCATTCAGTAAGTTTATCACATGGAACACATCATGGTGACCCTTTAAAATTGACAGGCACATTTGTGGTTCACTGGCAGTCATATATCATGTCCATTAATGCTTCCCTGGTACCTTAGACTTGAAGGACAGAACTTACCTTCAGCTGGTCCTGTTGTGTCCTGGGATAGCCTATGATTTAGACCTCACCATCATAGAGATATCATAGGGTGATATGTTGATCTGTTACCCCCCCTTTTTTTCTTTTTTGAATTAGATGTATTATAATTAGCTCATTGTGTGAACCTCCAGTGTCTGTTAGGAACAAAGTCTGTCCACAGCCCTTTGTCAGGGGTCACTTGATGCCCTTTGTTTTGTTCTGTAATGAATGTACTAATGTCTGCATATGCCTGTGTCTTAATAAACTTTAAATATATAAAAAAAGTGTAGCTCTGGTGCTTCACAGAAGCAGGGTTGTCTTGGATCCTTGTATGAAGACATAGGTTTTATTGAACTAGATTAAAAATTCACAGTGAAGCCCCACAGCCTGCCATACCAGCTCTGAGCGAAAGGGGCAAGGTGTGTGGAGGGATAGGCAGTCACACCACCTCTGATGCTAAAATGGCTGGGTGGAGGGGGCGCATAACCTGTACAGCAGGGTTCCCCCTCAAATAGCGGTCTTCCCTTCCCCACCATGGAAGTGACTTCATGGATCACATGGAAATGTGTCTCTGCCCTCTTGTCCATGCCCAACCTGGCTGCCCGCATAAGACGTGCGGGCAGCATGGGGTCAGGTAAGGAGAGGATGCACATTCCCTTTCTGGATGCTGCAGAAAGCCCCACATGTATGGAGGAGCACTCCGCTGCCCTGAAAACCCTTCCACACCTGCAAAGGGCAGAGCTTTTGTTCGTGGATGTGGCCCTTTTTCATCAATTCAGTTAATTCTTATTGATTCAGCAGCAAGAAAACCAATAAAGATTGCAATCTGAATTAACTAATTACAAAGCAACTACAAAGTAATACAGCAGTACCAGTCATTATTGTTTTAACGTCCTATAGACATCTCCAGAACAATTTTGGAACTGCTAATATTTTGACACAATTCAGCATGTATTTCACATATTTTCCTCTTTCCTCTTTTTCTATGTAACATTAGTCATTTGTGTAAAACCATGACCTTTGTCTCTCAGATTTCATGCTCGCTTGCTTTTTTTGTCTATACATTATGATGTATTCCATAGTTTAGGAAATCACAGCATGTTACTGTGGAAGTAATTATGATGCCACAAGCAGAGGATTATGATTTTACATATAGACAAGCAGCAGCGTTGCATAAATGTGAGGGACAAAGATATGGGGCCTGATTTTCAAAGGGCACTGCCTGGCCCAGGGACCTGGCCAGATTACACAACTCGCTGGTGTGGGGAAAAATCCTTGAACCTACAAAATGCTTTTTTCAGCAGTTTGTGTGCATGAGCTGCAGATTCCGTTCTTGCGCAGGTGCAGACAAACGCTATGCCTGGCAATACCAGGTGTAGCATTTTGGCACAGCTACACATTAAACTGTGCACACACCGTCATAAGCTGTGGAAAAAGTTACAACAAGCCAACCTTTTGCAAATTTAGCAAATATTGAAAGACTTGAAGTTGCGCAAGGGTACCCAGCCTTATGAAATTTTTTTTTTGCCTCACATGCACAATTTGTTCATCTTTGAAAATCAGGCCTCTCATTTTTAGGCAAATGCCATTAGTTACAGTGAACAAACGGAAGACAATACAGAAATTATAGGAACGTTTATTCAAGTTGTGTCAAGATTCAGGCTTTCCTTGAGGTGTCTTTAGCCCTAAATTTAGTTACAACAAAATTATTCTGCCATGTGCAGCTTGCAGGGGAGTAGCCAGGCCATAGCCTGAAAGCCTAGGCCTTCTTTGGATTTAAACATTTTGATTATACAATGGTGTGTGAAAATCCTGTAACCTCATTGGTCAAAACATGTCACATGACCGTGGGTAAATCCTGTATTACCCAAGGCTGAGAAATTGCATTTACAAAAAACATAATTAAACACATTTTACATTTATTTTACACATGGGTCCATTGTATAATCGCAATAAGGCACTCTAGTGTGTGAGTTATTGGGGATTTACCCACTTCTTGTGTGGTTAAGTCACTCGGCTGGGCCTCCGACACACCACACAAGGCATGGGTAAATCCCCAATAACCCACACCCTGTTGTGCCTTATTGCTTAAGCAAATATGCTTTTAAACTTACCTGGCTATGGCTACCAGTATGCCCTAAACAGCGTGCACCAATGCTTGGGCCTTTCGTTCTTGAAATCCTGGTTACTCCTCTGGCTTGGAATAAATGTATATGTACTGTACAAAGCATAACACTACAGTCGTAAAAGGATTACCTCTGGGATCGGCTGCTAACCTTGTACCACATGGTCAAGGTGGCAGTGATCCAGCACAAGCTCGGATCACCAAACCATGTGTTAGTCAAAAGCTCCACTTTTTTCAAGTTCACAAGTGCTGCTGTACAATCCATTGTGCAAGTAATATAATCCTTGCAGACTCATGACTGCTTCTGTGCTTCACTTGCTGGATGCCTCTAATAGGCTGAACAGTTGATTCTTTGCTGGGTTTGCATACTCCTCAAAGTCTTGGAGCAGTCAAGAGTCTACGAAAACCATATGATCTGCACAGTGGATTCTACTGCGCATCTTGTTTTGCACAGAAAAAATTGGAGCATTTAATGAATACATCATTTGGCGATTCAAGCTAGAATTGGAGTGCCTCTACCTTGATGTCTAGGGTGAAAAAGAAGCCACTAATTCCTTGATATACAGATGGGGTATTTGTTTGGTATTCTGCTTCCCCCTCCCCCCAACAATGTTGGAGCCTGCCTTGGCTTTACCTTTCCTTGGGCCAGGAGTCTTGGCAAACGGGTACCTTTACAGTGGACACAAAATACTGCTCTTTAATTATCTTGTGAGGGATGTGCAGGTGCTGAGCAGCCTATGTCTTCCCTTCCCAAGAGCAGAGAACCTCTCTTCGCTACGTGTCTCCCCCCCCCCCCCAGCAGGCTCTAGTTTGGGATTCTGGTGTTGTATACAGATCTCAGTCTTCCAGGTGGCAGCGTGATGGGCTGGTACTGCACCACTAGGCCAACCAACAAATCTGGTATTTTCTATAGCGCTCCACCTTGTCACTGAGAATTGATAACAAAAGCATAAAATGTAAAGATGAACTGCTAACTTAAAAAAAAAAAACTCAAAGATTGCTGTGTTTTGTCTTTGCTCCTAGCACTTTTGCTTTAGCATTAAACTAAGTCGTACAAAATTTATAAGAAACATGTTTTTTTGGGTTGACTTGTGAAAGCCTAGACTTGGTGTGGCTCTTGCATTTTTCTTCCGAAACTCAGAATGGAGATCTAAATGTTCATCTTCCCAGCTGTGACTTTTTTGTTGAATAAGTTGCAGCAATTTCTAGGAGTGGAACTAGAGTGTGTCATGCACGTACGCACGTGATAAAGCATAGTGTTGTAATCATTGGACTCTACTCTCTGTGGCACTTAAGTCATAAATTTTATAGCAGAGTTCCTAAACCTTTTTGGGGGGATCCGGTTTCTTCCAATCCTTGGACCCGTCCCGTCTGCCATCACCCCCATGCCCAGGTCGCCCCCCCCCCAGGAAGGGCCGCCAGGAGGGCTTCCTCTACCAACGGACACTGTTGGCAAGCCCCAGCTTACGCCATGGGAGCAAGAACCCCCCGGTAGATGTCAAGGCAGTGGAGACGGGCGGCCGCAGAGGGGTCGTGATGCCAGGGGCTGACTTTTTCTGATGCTTGCTTCCTGTGGGCAGGGATGTGGTGATGTCTAGCATCTGCCCCGCCCCCTAACATGACGGTGCTGGTCGCAGTGGTACCCCCAGCCTCTGCCATTGGTCCATAAAATGCCAGACACCCTTCCCTCCTCCTCCCCCAGAGATGGGGAGCAGTCCCCAGGATGTTTGATCCTTCTCTCCAGGCCAGCCCTCTGACTCCCGGTCTGTTCCCAAACCCGGGTAGTCAGCGTTGCAAGTGGAAATCCAACTGCTGTGCTAGCGGGCTGGCAAGCTCTTAAACTTTTATGACAGTCTCATTTTTATTTGGCGTCAGCAGAACTGATTTGCTTCTGTTACATATTTCTATTCAGTTATGGGCAGACATAAAGTGATGTCATTGATTATCTCCCAGATATTGTGTGTAAGGAGGGATTTAAGGACAAACAAAAAGGAGCAAAAAGAACTGGAATGGCAGATCACATACTGTATGTGGCTGCCCTGGTGACATTATTATTATTTTTTTGCATTCTTTAGTAACCTGGTGAGGCCCATTGTGCACAAGAGCCACACCCTTCATGAAGGCTCAGGCGTAGTACATAAATGACATACAATTTAAAACAATGCAGTAAATTAGTAAGTCGATAAATACACAGTGTAACATAAATAACGCATCATATCTGATATTTCTGTTAAAGGTATCTGAAACACAGGGAAACTAAGAAAAAAAACACTAGTCCCCTATGGCCTGACCAAACATGTAGGTTTTTAACCCCCTTTTGAAGGCCTCCACCGAGGGGACCTTACTTAGAGAGAGCTGGCCACTTCAAATGAATGATCGCTGGAAGACTTACACTGAGCCCTTGGGACTGAAAGACCCTTGGAGGAGGAGCGAAGGGGCGCAAGGACTGGATAGGGACCAGGAGCTCTGTCAGGTTGTCAAGGCCCTACCAATGTAGGGCTCTATAGGGTAGTAACCCAACCTTGAAGTTAACTCACCACTTCACAGGCAGCCAGTGCAGATTACTCAGGACTGGGGTCACATGACTTGACCTTGAAAGGCCAGTCAGTAACCTTGCCACTGCATTCTGCACCAGATCTAACTGTCGTCGGGTACCTCCACTAACCCTGAGGGAGAGTGTATTACAGTAGTCAAGCCTATATGTCATGAGCACGTTCATCAGTGTCGGCAGGTCTTCAGGAGGAATAAGGAACTTAATCCAGCTGATGTTCCTAAGAATGTAGAAGCCACTTCTGACTACAGCTGACACATGAGCCTCCACTGTAAATCATTCATTAAAAATACTCCCAGATTTTTCACCTTTGCAGAAGACAGCAGCCTGGATGACCTGAACCAAAGCCCCGTCTCTTCCATGACTACTTCTGCTCCCCCCCAACCCAGCTCAAGCTTAGGGTTACCACCTTTTCAGAAGCTCAAAATGGGACATTTCTTACTGAAACATGATTTTTCACAAGACGATATGTAACCTTGACAAATGTAACAGACTTGTTTTCTCTAAATAATCAGAATTAAGACTAAATGATGTAGCTTTTTAGTTGTTTCTAGTGTTTCTTATCATTTTAAGGTATTTTAATTAAGGTATTATAGTTTTTTTGCAACATTTAGAGGAAGTCAGAAAATATTTTTTTCTACTAAAATGTCAGGACATGTAGTATTTTTCATGTTTTTTTGCAGGACACGGCTGCCCAAATCGGGACAGGTGGTAACCCTACTCAAGCAAGAGTACCTCAGTCTTATCTAGGTTAAGTCTCAGCCTGCTAGATTCCATCCAGTTCTTAATTTCAAACAGGCATAAATTAGCAACTCAGTAGCGTCAGGTGTCCTGAATGCAAAGGACAAATACAACTGGGTATTGTCCATATAATAGTGGAAACCCAAATTGTATTGTTGAATGATCTCTCCCTGGGGCAGCATGGACACTGCAGACAACAAAGATGGGACGACCAAACCTTTGGGCACATCACAGAGAAAGGGCATCGGGGGCAGTGAGAAACTTCCCGTCACCACCATCTGTGCCCTGTCCTTGAGATGGGACTTAAACCAGCAGATGACAGTGCCAGTCAGTCCAATGTACTCCTGCATATGGTCCAACGGCAACCCATGGTCCACAGTGTCAAATGCTGAAGAGAGATTGAGGAGAGCGAGACTTGACCGTTCACCCCCTATCTGTTGCCCAGAGAAAGTCATTATGCACCCTCACCAGCAGTATCTCAGTGCTATACCTAGATCTAAAGCCAGATTGGAAGGCCTCATAGATGTCATGAGCTGCAAGGTGCACCACAACCTTCTCAATAATCTTACCTAGAAAAGGTAGGTTAGAGACAGGATGATAATTTGCTAGAACATCCGGGTCCAAACCTGGCTTCTTCAAAAGGGGCTAAACTAATGCATTTTCAGTGCCACCAGGAAGACCCTTTCCGACTAGGAGCACTGAACTATCCCAGCAAACAAAGACTCCAATGACCCCCCCGCAGCTCACTAATAGACATGTAGGGTCTGGGTGTAGTTCATAATAAGTGGTCTGCAACTCTGAAATCACTTTGCAGACTTTTTCCAACAAAATGTTCTGAAACTCTGCCCAAGACAAAGGAGTACATTCTTGAGGCCCAGGGCTGACTCTGCTGGATTGTGACAGCCTGCTTGGAGAGATTCCGGCCTGAATAGAGGGCACACTCTGTCTGAGAAGAATCGAGCAACATGTTTGCACTTAACTGCTGAAAACTTTCTTACCAGCTGGAGACAGGCTGAATTTAATAATCTTTCCACAGTATGGAAGAGCTGAACTGGTCGATTCTTCCAGTCGTAATCTCCCTGGACGGATATACTGCCTTCTTATGGGAGATTGCCCATTGATCTTCTTCATGACTCTTCAAAGCTTGTCCTCCTGGGCCCTGGACCTCCTCCAACAGCGCTGTAACTTCTGACCCCTGGTCTTTGACTCCCTAAGTTCCCCATCAAACCAAGGGGACCCTAAGCATGAGGAGCATCTTGGGAGTATTGGGAAGGTTAGTGTCACACAGTATGCAAGTGCAGGTTGCGGAAATTGAACCCAGGTATGCTGGATAGTCCAGTCTTGTTCACAGCTTATTGCTCTAACCTTTACCTACCAGCCCTTATCAGGATGGCGAGTCCATTTCCATCCAGTACGTTGCATCTGTACACTTCCTAAAGCACACACAGGAACTGGAATTTCAAGTGTCACAGTGTTCATGTGGTAACTAGGGCAGAGGCTTGGCATATATTGACTACATCCAGAAGGTGAATCTCTGCCACTTATCGATTTCTGCCATTCTAGTCTTTTTAATTCTGTGTGGGGAAAAGAACCTGAAACACTCAGGGATTTGTTAAATAAAATGTAACAAAAATAGTGACTTGTGTGGCGATATGTAAGTTCTGTGACAGGATTAAGTCCTATAGTTGTTCTGCACCCACACGATTGCAGAATTCCAAGCACCTTGGTTATCAGCAGTATTTAGCAAATGGCTGTTTGCAGCACATACTGCAGATCATTAACCTTTTAACCTCCCATAGCAACTAACTCATCATGCAAAGTACTGTGTATCCTACTCAGTTTAAATGTATTCAGTCCTGTGTGGCTTGGTGTCACGAACATAATCTCTGAATATGTAACAGCCGAGCACATCAAATCTTAAATCTCTATTCCCAGAATAAGGAGTCATGGCAGGTTTTATAATCTTTTCTTTTTATTGGTCTCCACACATTTATACTTTAGTTGGTCTGTACTACTTGTTAGGATTCTAAAAAGCTTAATCATTTCATTTTAATCAAATGTAAAGATAAAAAAGCAGGCATTTTTCTCTTGAGCGCCAGCCTAACTTTGCACATCAAAGAGCCAGTTCAGCTCCTCCGTTCAGGGCACCTTATGCTTTCCTTGTTTATGTGTTAGCATAGTCACACAATGGAAGTTTTTTTTTTTTTAATTGTTAGTTACAGTTATTATTCAGAACCAATCTTGGTCCACTTAATAATAAACCAGCCTTACCTCCGAGCAAGGCATGATGTACAGGAAAATTATGTTTTATATCCACTGTGAAAGGAAGGGTTATACTTTATGTGAAGGATTGTATTTGAACTCTGTGGAGCTGGCAGCCTGATCCCTTCCATATCCTTGCGCGAGTGCCACACCTCCACACGCAGACATTTTGTGATGTCTTAGTCGGGGGAGTGCACTTGTACGTATGGACAGTATTTTTAGTTACTTGTTTAATATGTTCAAGTCCCAACTACCTTGACACTTGTCAGTTAAGCGATGGCTTTGATTTTCAACAAACGGGACTAATATTTTAAAAAGTAACTGATGTCACGAAACGTTTGAACGTGGGAGTGTGGCACTTACTCTAGGAAGTGGCAAGGATTGGGCTGCTGGCTCCATGGAGCCCAAATACTAACCCTTGCCTTACTTACACATTGGATTTAAAAATGTATTTTGCTCTACACAATTTCTTACCAGGTGGTAAGAGTGCTATTAGTTTGGGGCACTTTCTTTTTAGTTCTAAGCATGATTGACACTGTTTTAAGACATTTTGGGATTTATTTAGGAAGAGGGGGGACATGATAGAAACATTTAAGTACCGCAAGGGAATCAGTAAACTCCAAGAGGGTAGCATCTTTCGGAAAAAGAGATGTGTAAGAACAAGGGGGCACAATTTGAAGATAAAGAGGGGATGGCTCAGGGGCAATGTAAGGAAGTATTTTTTCACAGAGAGGGTAGTGGATGCGTGGAACAGCCTTCCTGAGGAGGTTGTGGGTTCAAAAACAGTGGGGGAATTCAAGAATGCATGGGACAGACATCAAGCAATTCTTGTGGGGGGTAGGAGGAAGTAGGCTGTTGGTTAACTAGGATCTGCAGCTTATCCAATAGATAGGGAAATTGGCAGACTGGGTGGGCCAAGCAGTCCTTGTCTGCTGGCAAAGTCTATGTTTCTATGTTATCTAAACAACTGGCTAACCATTTGGGCCACTGGTTTCTATGATCTCAAATCTGCTAGTATAAGTCTTATATTTTTTGTAGTTTTTTTTACCCTTTTACTTGCCGATGACATCCTGTTTGCAGACTTTTGCCCCTGCCTTGACCCCTGTTCAGGCTGGAGAAAAATTCTTTGCTTGTCTTCTGATGCTAGTAAATGGCCCCTAAATGGCCCCATATGGCAGAGCCCAACTTGGGGGGAGATCCCTCTTGGTGAACATGCATGCTGAAGTTGGGGCATGGTAGTTAGGGGATGGACTCAGGACTTCAGGCATGGCAAGAAGGAATTTTCTCCTGTATATACCCCTCCTTCAGGAAGACTTCAGCATATCAGAGCTCAGTGAGTATTGTCAGTATCTTGCTTACCTCATCTGTGCTCTGTTCTGCTGGGCACAGGCTACCATCCTTCCACGGAGAAGTCTCATGATGTTTACCCCAATGTGGTGGTTCAAGGTCTCTGACGGGAACCAAAGACTTCTGCCTGGACACCAGAATATGTTGGTTTTACTCAAGGGCTCTCTGACCACCTCTCTCTCTCTCTCTCTCTCCTCTCTCTCTCTCTCTGTTGGACTTTCTTTCTATCTGTGTCTCTCATTCACTGTCTTCACCTGGCATCTTTTCAAGTGTCACATTGAAAGTGGCTATCTGCCTTGAATACCTACCTAAACTTGCATCAACATTTAAGCAAATAAAGAAAAGCAGTCTTTTTGCTTGTTTGGTATGTAGGTACGCTAATATGAATAGGCTGCAGAAAGACATGGTCATGAGTCCAGCCAGCATACTCAGACAAATGTCTGACTTCGTAAAATACACCCTGTTTTGTGTTTGACGTAAGCAATGAAAAGGAATCTTTTGTCAAAATACTTTGCATAACTTCTGATTACCAAGGTTAATACTAGAATCTGTTCTGATCCCTGAGTGCTTTGTCCATGACCATTGTTCTGATTCCTGAGTGCTTTTGCCATGACTGTTGTTCTGATCCCTGAGTGCTTTGTCCATGACTGTGTTTTTTTTTGTTGTTGTTGTAAGAAATGTGTTTAACCTCCCTAGAAGATCTAGGTGACTATCAGCCCTGTCCTCATGCTCGGCAGTTGTCCCTCGCCTCACTCTGGCTCAAGAGCAGGTTTCCCCATAGATTTCACCTGTGGCAGGACGGGAGGTGGAAGGCTGTCCTCCCTTCACCCAACAGACATATCCAGATCACTCTGGCACTGCAGCGATAGGGCGAACTGCCGAGACACGGGCAGGGCTTCATGTAGGCCAGGCCCCTAGATTTTCTTCCTGGTGTTTTCTCCTTCCCCATTGCTGGGGCACGCTCATTGATATGTGCATGTAGAGGCATGCACGCACCGCAGAAGTCTTGCAGCACTGTACCATTCTTGCTGCTCCCTAACCATCCTACCACCAGGCCTCCACCTGGTGGCAGTCACACAGAAGGGCTGGAAGCTTCCCCTTCCTGGGAGTGGAGAGTAGTCCATTGGGCACTGTATTCCCTCCCTTCCCCTGGTCAGGCCCCAGCAACCTGAGACTGATCCTGGGATGCCGGTGTGGTGGGTGGTAGCGCTACCGCCATGCCACCAGGCTGGCTCCATGACTGTGTTGTAACTTGTAGTTAGAATTTATTTAGCCAGAGTTACTGAACTGAGATGCAACACTTTTTCTCCTGCTCTGGGAGGAAACCGAGAGTGACATACATACCAACTAAAAACTGTTCTTGTTGTTACATAAAACCATCAGTGTTGACAGCAGAAAAAGGCCCACTGGCTTATCAAGTCTGCCATGTGCCTGTCTGCTTCTTCAACCAGCCTAATGCTGGACTGGAGCAAGTCTACCTTTTGCCCTGACTGTTTTTCGACACCCCCTTCTCCCTAGTCTGCTCATCCACTTCCCTCGACTGCTCTCCCTCTTCTGGTTTGAACTGTTCCTCTGTGCCTATCCCACCTGTGTTTGAAGCTGGTGGCAGACTCCACATTCCACTTCTCAACCACCCTTTCTGTAAAGAAGATCTTCATTACATCCTTCCTGAAGCTTCTCCACCCATCAATTTCTGTCCATAGCCTCTTGTTACCCCGCCCTTGTTCTTGTGGACAAGGCCACTGCTGGTCCCACTGTCCTCCTATGGATAAATACAGTCAAAGAGGACAGTACTTAGCCCCTAAAGAACAGCAGGGATGCTGTCTTCTGTGGTCTGTACTTTATGTATAGATCCACCCTCTGCCCTGCATCCTGTCTCTTTTAAAAGGAGTGTACCCAGGCACAGTTAGATTTCAGTTGTGGTGGCTTGGCCATTGGCTCAACACTAGTGCTACTGTTTATGACACTGGTGACCTGGGTTTGTACCCTAACCTGGGTTGTTGTAGGGTCGGCCAGGTGGGAGGAGGACTGAGCATCTGATGGACTGCTCTCCTCCTCTGGAGAGGGGTGGGAGAGGTGCCTGGCACTAGCCTAGCTATCTGGCAGCCCGCGGGACCACGAGCAGGGAGTAGAGGCATTTTGAGCATTCAGGCTGCTGCATACAGAAGTGTGCGCAGTACTGCCATTGACTTCATTGCATGCCAGCTCTTCCATACCATGGGGAAAGAAGGACAATGGAAAAATCACCCTGACTGGCAGGATGAGTCTGTGACCCCTCACAGCTCCCGCACTGGCAACGTGATGTGGCCCCAGTCGGATCCTATCCAGCAGGTTGAGCTCAACTCCCCGCCACCCCACCAAGGGGGGTAAGCTGTTTGGGAATCTGTAGTTGGTAAGTCCATGCTGGATGATGAGGTTGGGAGAGTCAGAGGGAGAGAAGCCAGCTAGGACAGGGGGAGAAAACATGAATAATGGTACAAAAAAAAGGAGAGCAATCTCAGTTGTGGTATTGTGTCACCATTGACATTCATATTGGATCAGTACAGTACAGTTAAATAAGAACTTACTATACCAGTGGATCTTCAAGGGACTCTCTTTCAACAGATTACACCTATGGAACTTAGCCATCAGGTGCTAGGATCCCATGGAAGCCTTTTTCTGTAGCAGTCTACTAGAGGCCACCCATGCCGATGTCGGCATGCCAACATCAAACACCATATAAAGGTGTAGGTGGCCCCACTCCCTCCTTGGTTCATTCCTGCTGGAGACCACCTGTGCTCGGCCTGCCTTGGGGAAACCTAGAAGAGAGAAAAGGATGCCTAGGCCTATATAAGGTAGGAGCACCAAAGAAAGAAAATAAATTGGTCTGCAACAGAATGAACCCTGCCAAAAAAGGGGGAAGATGGGAGGAATGGCATGATCTGTTGAAAGAGTTTCCTTCGAAGATCTACTGGTATGGTAAGTTCTTACATAACTGTATTACCTTCATAGTCGATATCTCTTTTGGTAGAACACACCTATGGAATGAGTCCCAAGCAATGACAGCAGAAGAGACCCAAAAAGGGAGGCAGGATCCAGAGACCTCATGAGAGGAGACCCTGAAGCACAGCTAGACCAAAACCTGCCCGCCTGCGAGAGGCAATGTCCAAACTATAATGCTTGCTAAAAGTGTGGACAGAACTCCCATGTAGCAGCTGCACAAATATCCATAGCCGAAACATTCTTGAAACAAGCAGCCATGGCCCATAACATCCCCAGGAAATTATTTATTTATTTGAATTTTGGTAACCGGGTGAGCCCACTGACATATTACAGTCCCTTTTTCAGGGGCGACTCAGAAAGTGCAGAACATAGACAATGACATGACAGTAGCAGTGGATGCATTTATATCATTCACTGATTTAGAAAAATTCATCATTTACAGAAACATTCACAGATTTAACATTTACAGATTACAAAGACATGGCAGTTACAGTGGTTATATTTACATCATTTGTAGATTTACAAAATGCACCATTTACATATACACTTACATCACATATTTACATAAACAGAAGGAGTTAAGGAGCAGGGATTCTTATACATATCAGGATCAGTTAGTGGGGAAAATTTATGTATAGCTTTATGGAAGCCGGACCAAGAGTCAGCAGGAGCAAAGTGATGAGGCATTGAGGTAGTGTATTAGGGAGGATTGGAACTTAGCGAGGGAGATGCAGGATAAGGTAGAGTGTGGTAGTGAGTTCCAGCTAGATACTGCAGAGAAGGCAAAAGATCTCCGGACCACTGCTAACTGAGGTGTGGGCTGTACGAGAAGAGGGAACAACGCAGATCTAAGAGCACACAGAGGTTGCCAGAACTGGGTAAGGTAAGGAGGGGTGTAGTGGTGGACCAGTTTGTGCACTATACTCAGCGTGGCATACTGGAGTTTGGATTTGTATGTTAGCCAGCCCAGGGAGGAGGAGAAGAAATCACAGTGGTGGTGACGGGCATTGACCCCTAAGGCAAACCTTCCCACCCTGTGATAGACCTGTTTAAAGTGAAATAGAATGGTTGTGTTGGTTATAAGTAGTAGCGGGGTGCCACTTGTAAGGGGGGCAGGAGGGTGGCGGCCGTGATCTTGTGGCCTGAAGCCGATGTGAAGAAGGATCTTATACGGTAGAGCAGACCCAGCTTTTGGTTTAGAGCTTTGGTTAGGAGGGTGACATGAGAGTTCAGGGAAAGCAAGGAATCTAACGTGATACCCAGATATTTAAAGGATGGGACAGATTCAAGGGCATCACCTTTATGGGAGAGTATCATAAGAGAGGGGTGGGGATGCACAAGGAGGAGGGATTGGAGAACAGTATGCATTTTTTTTTTGGTGTTGAGGACTAGTTGGTTATCTAGAAACCAACCCTCGAGAATTTGTAAGTCCAAGGCGAGCATGCGATTGAGCCATCCGACATCGGATGAAGAACGGTAAACAATGGCATCATCTGTGTAAAGGGGCACAGAGGCCCCTCTGTAGTTATTTGGTAATTCAGTAATTAATAGGGAAAATAATAACAGGCCCAGGGTGGAGCCCTGAGGGACGCCTTAGGTTATTGGTCTGAGATCTGAGAGAGAACCGGACCACTTGACCATTTGAGTGAGGCCAGTAAGGAATGGATGAAGATAGCACCAGTGGCAAAGCCTTGATCCATAGCATGGAACAGGTCAGATGTAACTTTTATCAAGGCAGTGAGAGTACTGTGTTTTTTTCTGAACCCATGCTGGAACCTTGAGAGGAGGTGGTAGTCCAGATAATCCTGTAGATGGTTATAGAGTATATGCTCTTGGAATTTTGCCAACCATCAGAGGATGGAAATGGGCCTAACGTTCTCAACAGTTGTGTTGGGTCCACCCTTATGAATGGGAAAAAAACACGGCTACCTTCCATTTATCAAGGGGCAGTCCCCGAGAGTAAGGATCAGTTAAACAGGTCACGGACTGGGCAGGTGAGGGCTGCAGTTCCCAATTTGAGTTAGAGGGTGTTGTGACGGGGGGAGTTGTCAGCTTTTAGGTTTGCAAGAAGCCGGTGAACTTCATTGTGGGTGGTAAATTTAAGGCGAAAGGCCAGGCAAGCACCAGTGTCCACTGGTGGGGGTGGGAAAGAGAAGGGGGAGTTGGTTAAGAGTGACATATATCTATGCAGGTCAGTAAAGAATTCATTAAATCCAGCAGCAGTGGACTGGGGGGGGGGGCGAATCAGAGAGGACTGTGCCTTGGGCAGAGATGGAGCTTGAGGCCTCAGAGGACTTGCTTTTGATTAGGGAGTTCACCTGCCTCCAGAATTCTTTGGGATTACAGAGATGCTCAATTTGGAGTGATCTGAAGTGGGTAGCTTTCTGAATGTAATTTTTTACAACTGTTCTTGAGCAACCTATAGACAGTTGGAGAGTAGCCCGCTTCGTTGAAGGTCTTCCAAGCCCGATCGCGAGTGGTCATGAGCTTTCTAATGTCCTTTGAGAGCCATGGAGCTTTGATCCCTTTTGAACTGCACCTCTTCATGGGGGCATGAAGATCAACTATATTGGTGAAGGTGATCATGAAAAAATCAAGCGCCTGGTTTATGTCCAGGAGAGTATTTATCAGTCCCCAACTGGCATCCAAAATAGAGGCAAAAAAGCACTGGGATTGAGATGGGACATATGTCGGACCAGAGTGACCTTGCGTGGAGGGTTAGGGAAGTTATTTCACCAGATACAGAAGGTAGGGGAGTGATAACTGATGCTGTCAGTGAGTACACCCACATATTTCACCTTATGGGCTCAGTCGGTGATCACCCAATCAAGCAAGGAATGGTTGCCCGACTTTGTGTTGATTCTTGTTGGAACATTGATGAGCTGAGCAAGATTGCAATTGGCAAGAGAGGCACGAATCTTGTCAGAATTGGGGTTCAGCCAGTCAGTTAAAATCGCCGCAGAGTATGAGATCATGGTGAGGGAGGATAGAAAGGTGGGGGGAGGCAGGTAGGCACAACCCACTATTAATTTTTTGACGCAGCCAAGAGTCAGGGAGAGAAACCGTGACTCTGCCACATGGGGTTCAGGGGCAGGGGTAGGGATTTTAATGGCGTCTAAGCCTACTCGGACTTACATGATGATACCACCTGCCTGTTTACCCAGCCTGTCCTTCCTGAAGCAATTGTAATCGTGTATTGCTATCTCATATTGCTTGATGCTAGGCTTTAGACAAGACTCCAATTTGCCCAAAATGTCAGGAGAGTGTTGAGTAACCCATACTCTTAGTTTGGCAGTCTTGGGGCGCAGTCTTCAGATGTTTATATGAGCAAATTTCAACCCTTTTGGCAATTGGCTGTTAACAGTTGGGGGGAGGGTGTGTAGACGGGACATGAAGGGCCAGGGTTGAGTTCGATGTCAGCACTCAAGCCTGATAAAGAGTCCAAAATACAGGTCAAAACAAAAGTAAATGGCTTTGAAATACCATTTTAATGCAGTACAAAATACACAGTGACCAACAGGCAATCAAACACTCGATTCACAACACCCAGCGCTTCGACTCAAACCAGAGTCTTCATAAGGGGTCCCCTGTTGGTCACTGTGTATTTTGCACTGCATTAAAATGGTATTTCAAAGCCATTTACTTTTGTTTTGACCTGTATTTTGGACTCTTTATCAGGCTTGAGTGCTGGTTTCTTTTGGACTTTCTTCGCTTGTGGGTTAGCAACCCTAAATACAGCACCTTTCAAATTTCTGTAAGCCAGTTGCAGCACGTTCTTGTGGTTTTGAGTTCGATGTCTCCCACTCTGGTTAGGAGGATGAGGAGAGGTAGGAATGGCCAGACTGAGGAGTGGAGTAGTTTCTTGGTGATGCAGCCGAGAAGTATAGATACACGTGGTCTTTTCCGGAGCCAATGCCCAAGATAAACAACACCACATTTAGGGAGGCAGGGAGTGTGGAGATGCATAAGTATGGGTTCCGGGGGCACATGCTGTGGTAGTTGGGTGCTCACTGCACAGGGGAGGGTGCCTCAGGGAGAGGACAATAAGGTAGTCAGGGGCACAAAGGATCAGAAGGTTGGAGAGGGTAGCCAAGCAGCCTGCCTTGCACATAGCAGGTGGAAGATAGATGCCATTACTTAAAATAATGAGCAGGAGTTAACCTGAACCAGAGGGGGGAGAGGGCTGGAGAGAGGTAGGTCAGAGTTGAGACTACTAGGACGGCCTAGTGGCGAGAGTAATAGACAACCAGGTGGAACTTAGAATAGGAGTCTAGGGTCTGGGGTTCAGATCCCGGCCTGGGTTGTTTAAGTTTAAATTCGAATCCCAGCCTGGAGGGTTTTAAGGGTCTGGGTGCTGTGTCAGGATTGGAGCCACTGGGATGGCCTAGAGGTTAGAGTAACCAGCTTCCATGGGTAGCCGGACTAGATATATTGGGCCAAAGGTTCGAAACCTGGCCTGGGAAGTTTATGTTTTAAGTTTGAAAATCAAGTCAGGGAAGTATAAGGGCCAGAGAGAGAGATGAGTCAGAATTGAGACTGCTGGGATGGCCTAGTGGTTAGAGTGATAGACTGTCATGTGGACCTAGAATGGGTATCTAGGGTCAGGGGTTCAGATCCCGGCTTGGGATGTTTACATTCACATTCCAGCCTGAAAGTTCCTTATCATACTTCCTATAACAAAAAGTATTACAGTTGGTCAATCATTTGGGCAAACACTGTTTAGAAACCAGGAAGCCCTGTTTTCCAGGGGCAAAAGAAGCAAACAACTATTTGGACTTTCTGCAGTCCTTGGTACGATGTGTGTAGTAACACAAAATCCTATGCACATACAAAGTATGGAGCAATGCTTCTCCTGGATTGGCATGCTCCGGGTAATAAACAGGAAGGTGGATGGATTAATTAAGGGTAAACTCAGGCACCACCTTAAGGAGAAATCTTGGTTGGTATGCAAAGAGACGCTATCTTTGTGAAAAATTAAATAAAGCTGCTCACACATGAGAGCCTGAAGCGCAGAAATTCTTTAAGCAGAAGTAATAGCAACTAAAATTAATCCTTTCCAAGAGAGGAGGCGTAGCTCGCAAGACACGGCCAGTTCAAATGGAGGCAGGGTCAATTTCTCCAAAACAAAATTCAGGCCCCAAGATGGGACAGGGTTGCGTACAGGGGACTTCAAAAGCAAAATGTCCCACAAAAACATAGGGGTCACTTCTAACTGGGCTACTGGACGACCATCCACTGGCACATGAAAAGCAGAGATGGTAGACGTGCACCTTAATGGAGGAATACTTAAGGCCCCAGCTGGAAAGGGAGAGGAGATACTCCAGGACCTGGTTCACTGGACAGGTGAAAGGGTCTAAGTGATGGACCGATGCCCAAATGGCAAAACATTTCCACTTCATGAAATAAGTAGCTGGCACAGGGTCATAATGTCGTGGCCAAAACCGCGCACATCAATAATGCCACACACAAAACGGTGTGCACTTATACAAGGTTGGGGAAAAAAATAACGAGCATACCAGACACTGCGCACACCATAATCAAAAGGAACACTGTCTTATTTTTTTGCATGGGGCTCCACCCACCGCACCCCCTGATGTGGGGGGCTTTGCTCCCACCCCGACTTATTATATCTAACTCCGAGAGGGTGTGGACTTTGGGGAGGGGGCAAATCACTGGAGAGTGAAATTTTTTTTTTTAAAAAAAAAAGCTGCAGCACTATGGGACCTGGGGGGAACCAAACCATGGTCCCAGGTCCCCGATGCCACTGAGTGCTGTTGCTCTAGCCACTCCACCACAGACACATCTCAACAGAGCACTGTACCGGCAGCCTCCTTGACACTCCCTCATGTCAGCCTACAGTGACAGGGGTAGCTGTTATTACCACACACTCAGAAACCCCTGTCACTGTAGAAACCTTTGTGCTTTCTGCAGCGTGGTAATTCATGTGCTGTTTTGGCAGCACTATATTGACCCGGTACCTAAGTAGCCCTGGTGGAAGGCTTTGTACAGGGTTTTATTTAACTCTAAAAATTGATTAGCGTTTTGCTCATAAAAGTCCTAAAACATTGCAAAAATGCATAGTACTTGCCTCACTGTGTTTAACAAACATAACACTTCTAGAAAACCTATGTAAATACTTTCTGTACAGTTAGAATTGCCCCAAGGAAAAAAACTGCTAATCAATTATTTAAAACCCTGCTTCCTAGCAGCCACCAACACATCAGCCACTCTCTGGGAAATGCCAAAGCAGGCTATGGCTATGTCTTCAGGAGCCAGGCATGCAACCGCAGGGACCCGAGATCCGGATGGACCAGGGTCCCCTGGGCCTGAATGAGCAGATCCTGGCAAAACGGAAGTGGGAATGGAGGTTCCATTGCTAGTTATTGCAACAATGGAAACTGGATTTGCTGTGGACAAAATGGTGCCACCAGGATGAGGGGAGGCCCCCTCCATCTGCATCTTGAGAAGGACCCACTGAATCAGCGGGAAGGGTTGGGGGGAGGCATAAAGAAACCTCCCTCTCCAGGAGAGGACAACGTGTCTCGCCAAAGAACCCCAGGCCTGGGATCTTGTGAGCAAAAAAGTGGCAGTTTTGTGTTGTGTTGGACACTAAAAGGTCCAACTCTGACTGCCCTCACCTTTGAAAGAGGCTTTGGGCCATGGAGGGCAACAGCGCCCACTCGTGTTGTGGGCGAGACTGCGATTGACTTAGCCAGTCTGCCAAGATGTTTTGATTCCCTGGAACATGAATGGCTGATAACTCAAAGTCATGGTCCAGTGCCCAGTACCAGATCCAAATTACCTCCTGACAGAGAGGGTACAAGTGGGTCTCTTGCCTGTTGAGATAGTACACCACACTGATATTGTTCGACAGGACCAGCAGGTGACCTAGGGACAGATGGCTCTGAAAGGCCTGAAGGGCATAAAGGACCGCCTGCATCTCAAGCACATTGTGGACCAAGATCTCTAGATCTGAAAAGGTCCGAAGTGGGCTCCCCAGCCGGAGGCATCCATTGTGAGGACCTGCTTTGGAGAGGGAATAAGGAAGGAGACCCCCCCAAAAGATGACTGAGTTTCTGCCTCCACTGAAAGATCCTGCAGACTGGAGCGGAGACCAGGACTAACTGATGCAGGTCATCATGATGTTGATCTCATTGGACCTGAATGATCCACTGGGGTATCCATATGCACAACTTAGCTAGCAGAACAGTGGCTACTGCGGCTGTCATTAGTCCTAGCAGATGCAAAAGGATCTAGCTGTAACATACCGTTCCTGGGCCACTAAGGAGGTCTGCACCATTAGGCAGTCCGCCCTGTCCTGGGGCAGAAAGGCTGTGCCCTGAGAGGAGTCCAGAATGGCTCCAATATAGTGCAGGCACTGAGAAGGAGTGAGAATTGACTTGGGCAAGTTCACAGTGATGCCCAGAGAGTGGAACAGCTGCAGAGTCCTGTGCAGGGTGGTCCATAGGAGTTACCTGGACAGGGCTTTCAAAAGTCAATCGTCCAGCTAAGGGAACACATAAAAGCCCTCCCACCGAAGGGCCACAGCTACTACTGCTAAGCATTTGGTAAAGATCCATGGCACAGAGAACAAGCCAAAGGGCAAGACTCTGAATTGGAAATGTTCCCCCTGAAACAAGAACAGGAGGTATTACTGGTGATGGGGATGTAACAGGATATGAAGGTATGCATTCTCATGTCCAGGGAGCAAAGCCAGTCTCTCTGCTTGATGAGAGGCAACAGACCCTGAAGGGTGACCATACGAAACCTCTCATACTGAATGAACTGGTTGAGGCCCTTGAGATCCAAGATGGGGCGAGGATCCCCTGTCTTTTTTGGGACCAGGAAAAACCTGGAGTAAAACCCCTTGTTTCACAAGGCAGGAGGGACAAGCTCTATTGCACTTTTGTGCAAGAGAGACTGATCTCTTAGCATTGGAAGGTGGTCTGGAGGACAAGAGATGGGCCCCCTGGAACAGTGGGTGGCCTTTTCAGAAGCTCTAAGGTGTGGCCTTTGTGGATAAGCTGCAGGATCCAAGCATCCAAGGTTAGTTGCCTCCAATCTTGCAGGTGGAGGGAGAAGTTACCCCACCGACCTCCTCCCCCGGATTTGGAACCGGGGAAAGGGGGTCACCAGGGAAGGAGTCGTGCAGAGGCAGGCTTAGTGGCTGCTCCTCCCTTGGAGGACTTTGCCACACTGGGGGTGGGCAGGGGAGCACTGGCTCAGCATTTTCACTGAGGACGGGACCCTTGTCCAGACTTCTAAGGGGCTCTCCAAAAGGAAGACATTGGACGGGTCTTGGGCTGAGTATGATGAAGGGAGAGGACCGACTTAATGGCCCTCCCTGAGGCCTGTAGTTCATTGATTATGTCCTGAACGTCAGGGTCAAAAGGCTTGGTGCCCATGAAAGGAGCATCCAAGGCCTTCTGTTGCACATCATCTACAAAGTCAGAAACCTAGAGCCAAGCATGTCTGTGGAGACAAATGCCTGAGGCAGCCGCCCGGGCCGTAGTGTCGAACATGTCATACAGAGCCCTAAGGAGGTACTTACTGACATCCTCGGCTCCCTGCAGAACTTTGAGAAGTTCCTGCTTTTAGGGACATGGATATGGTGTACTTAACCATGCTCCTGGCAGAGTCCTTCCCTTTAGGAGTAGGCTGTAAGGTCTTCAAGCTCCACCCATCCACTCGGTTGGTATCCTTCTTGGCACTGCCCCATGACATCATATCTTCCTTTCTGCTGGAAGCATCAGATTCCCTCCATCGCAGCTCTGCGCTAAGTGTAGGCCCTAAAAATATCTACACTTCCTCTTGGTCTTCAAGCGATCGTTTTTTCTTCAAAAATGGAATCCAGTGATTCAAAATCAGTCCCCAGCTTCAAAAAATGCCCTTGTGGCCAAAAGATGCTGCGTACCAACCTGTACTCATCGTGTGTTTATTGCTTCAGGATGGATCACGACTTGCAGGCTTGTGACCTATGCTGTTCCTTCCATCTCTCCACCCTAGCGGATCTTTACGCTTGCCTCCTGCTAAAAGTGACCCACCAGTTAGTTTGAATGAAGCCCAACATTTAGTCTCTTCCTCTGCTGTGGCGGACTTGGCCGAGCAACTTGCCGCTCTCAAGGAATCTGTGGCACAGGCCACGGCTGGAGCATCGTCTGCAGTGGCCATTGTTTTGATGGATGTTGGCCTTTGTTTTATGAGGGCTTTCAGGGACCTCTGTCAGTCTCTTGCCACTCTTGGGGAGGGCCCTTCCCTTGGGTCTAAGTCCTCCAAATCTTCAAAATGGGATTCTAAACCTAAGAAATCCCACCGTTGGTTGTTGGACCATGAGCTCTCTAGGGCCTTTGGTTGCTACACTTCTCCATGCTCGACAGCTGTCGAGCATTCAGCTTCAACTGATTCTTCTGTTCCAGATGCTGACCCCACGGTCTCCCCTTTGGGCCAGATGGCTGAGATGCATGTTGACAAACCTGCTGAGATTTTTCTCGAGGAAGTCGACACGTTGTCACAGTATAAGTGGGATGCTTCCCTCCTCAGGACTCCCATCCTGCCCATCACCTCTCAAGGGTGAGGGTGTGGGGGGGGTCGGACCAGCTAGCTGACCCGAACCCCTACTCTCTGGAATTGAACCTGCTGCCTCGGCAAGTTTCAATGACTCTGGCTTCTCCTGGTCACCTCGAAGGTCAAGTTGCAGGTCTTGATCTCATAGCTCGAAGTCAAGTGGTTCCCAAAATCATTGGTCCCATTCTTGGCACTCGGCCAGGAAATGTCACAGACGTTCTGCCTCATCATCCCCAGAGGAGCAGCTCCACTGAAAATGCAGTGCCGCTGTGAGGAATGCGTCTGGCAGTAGTTGCTGCTAGGTGTAGGTAACAGGCCCGTGGTAGTGCTTCAGCCTTCTCTGACACTCCCTGGTCGCTTCTACCTCAGCCCACACCGACTCCTTCGGCTCAGCCAGCGCTGGGCTCCTCGCCCATTCAGGTTGAGCTCCCCTCCTGTGCAGCCCAAGAAAGGGGCCCCATTCAAGTCGGCCAGACCAGCCACTGGTTTGCCTCATCAACTCTCAGTCACAGTCTCTCAGACCGATGAGTCTCAGCAAGTTCTTGGGGACTTGGGTGCTCACCCAGTGTTTGAGGAGTCCTCGTAGTCTGAGAATTCCCTGATGCACTCCTGCCATACTCCTGGCTTTGATCAGGACTCGGGAACGACTGCAGTGGACCAAGGCCCTGCCTACTTTGGGGCTTTGCTCCGCCTGATCTCAGAGTCCACAGGGACCCTGCTGGAGCTTGTCCAGAAATGGGCTTGCTTCCCACTCAGAGATCCTCGACAAGGACAGCTCCCCTGGGGTCACCTTTCCCATCATGGTTGCAATCCTGTGCCCCACCTTGAAGCTTTGACAGTGTCCTGCTTTGTATCCCACCCCTTCTACCCGAATGGTCTGCAAGTATGTGGTCTCTGCTGGGTCGTTATCCGGGCTCACTGAACATCCTTCTGCATAAGGTTTGATGGCGGAATCTGTCTTTCACTGCTCAGGTGACATCAGTGATGCAGACAAACCTACCCACAAGGAGTCCAAGAAGCAGGACTACGTGGCTGAGAAGGTCTATGTGGCGTCCTCCTTGGATCTTCGACAGGTAAGCCCTCTGCATTACCAACTTTGCTAATAGCCTGTTTGGTACCTTGTATCAGGTGATCCCGTGACTGCCAGCTGACATTCAGACCCTGGTTAAGCTGGGCCATGACCAGGGCCATGCAGTCGCCAAGCAACAGCTCCAAACATCCCTCGACACTGGTAATTCTAGGGACATGGATATGTTGTTCAATCCACACTTTTTGGCAGGTTCCTTGCCACTTTAATTATTGCCGGAAGGTCTTCAAGCTGGCTCCTTCCACCCACCCGGGTGGTAAAACTCTCAGCTCCGCCCTATGACGCCAGATCTTCCTTACCACTTGGAAGCTCAGGTTCCCTCCTTAGCGCTCTGTATTTGACTGGATCCTAACTCTTCGGTTCGTCCGAAACTGGTTTTGAAGTTTTCTAAACTTCGGTCTTCATCTTCCCTCACGGCTGCGATGGACAAATCTATTCCCGGCTTTTAGAAGTGTCCTTGCGGGCAGAAAATGTCCAGGACGGATCCACACTCCATGTGCGTGTACTGCCTAGGCCTAGATCACAACCCGCAGGCCTGCGAGCTGTGCCGCTCTTTCTCGGCCAACGTCCTGGATGATTGTGCTGCCCGATTGAAGCTCGGGCGCCCCGAGAAGCGTTTCCCGCTGGTAAAATCAAAAGAGGCTCATTGGGCGGTGTCCGCAGCAGCTGGTTTGGCTGAGCAGCTCGAGCAGATGATCGCCCTCGAGGAGGAGGCGGCCCAGGATGCATCTTCCTCCTCCTCGGCCGCAGAATTTATCCCTCTCTCCCTGAGTTCCTCGTACTCAGCTTCGTTCAAGGAGCTTTGTCAGTCCCTTTCCACGAAGGGAGAGGGGCCATCGGGACATTCTTCTCGGCCCAAGAAGAAGGAGTCGATGGGTAAGTCCCACCGTTGGCATTCGTGGGAGCGGGAGAGGTCTCCTTCCCCGGACAGGCTGACCGTCGACTTCGGTCAAAGTTGCGGCTCAGGCCGCTGGCTTCACTGTGTCCCCATCAGGCCAGCCTGCCGAGACTCCTGTCGACACAGTTGAGATTTTTCTTGACCTGTCGGATGGGCTGTCGACTGGTGAAGCCGACAACCCACCTTCACCGGTTCCCCCGGTGGAGACCGAGGATCTGCCTGTGCCTTCCGAGCTGCAGTCCCCGGATAAAGTGTACAAGCCGAGGGAAGAGCAGGTGTCCCCTGCCCCTTCCCAGACCTGCCCTTGGTCTCCCCGAGGGTCTCGGTCTCGGACTTCATCTCGGTCAAGCCGTTCCCGCCGACATCGTCGGTCTCGGTCTCGGTACCGAAGTAAGCGGCGACACCGTTCCTCCTCTTCCTCGGATGAGGGGAGGCTTCGACGTAATTTACGTCGACGTTACAAGGAGTTTATGTGGCAGCAGTTACTGTTGTCTGGGACTAAACCGACTCCGGTTCAGCGCCCGGTCATCAAGTGGCTGTCACCCGAACGACCGAAGCAACCGCTCTCCCCAGTTGAGATGCCCGTTCCAGGGCCGGTTGTTTGGCCGAAACCGACTGCTCCACTGATTGTGGTGGAACCTCTGCCTCCACAACCGAAGTCTGGAGCACCGACCAAGGATTCTCGGTCGAGTCACGGCCTGCCCCACAGGTTGTCGGTCACCCTCACTCCCGACCGTCTCTTGGCAGGTAGAGGGTGGCTCAGGGCCGAGGCAGCTCTTCGCAGACTCTTCGGAATCCGACAGACTCCTCCCTGTTCTCCAGGCAGGTCGACCTGGAGTCCTCCGGGGGCCAGTCATTGGACGATAGCCCATCGTCCTTCTTGGGTCTGCTTCGACTTATCTTGGAGTCCACCGGGATGCAGCTCGAGCCCGTGTCCAAATGGGCCAAGTATCCCCTGCTGGAGATACTGGACCGAGGGGATTCCCCCATGGAGGCCTTTCCAGTGGCTGAGGCCATTGTTGGCCCAGCCTTGGAGCTCTGGCAGTGGCCTGCTTCCTGTCCTGCGCCTTCGGCCAGGATGGCCAGGAAGTATGCGGTCCCTACCGGGCTCTTTGCCCGGTTTCTCGGAGCGGTTAGTCACCGACAGCGTCTTCCGGCATTCTGGTAACACTTGGGACATGAATAAGCCCCCCGATAAAGAGTCCAAAAAGCTGGACTTTGCCGGGCGCAAGGTGTACACTGCGTCCTCCCTCGGCCTCCGACAGGCCAGCTCAGCCGTGCTGATGGCACACTTCTCCCACGCCCTCTTGGGCTCCCTGGATGAGGTTGTCCCTCATCTCCCAGCCGACCTGCAGACCACAGTCCGTCAGGTGTGGGATCAGGGTAGGGTGGTGGCTGGCAGCAGCTTCAGACTGCTCTGGACATAGGTGATTCCTGTGCCAGGTCAGTAGCGGCCGCTGTGCCGTCAGAGGGCGTGGCTGGAGGATATCCACCTTCATGGCAGATACCAGCACAGTTGGCGGACGTCCCCTTCTTGGGGACTGACCTCTTCGGCCCTGGAGTGGAGGGACACCTCCAGCAGATTGAAAAGTCAAATGCCACTCTGGACTTGGTCACCTCTGCCCAGAGGGACAAAGGCCGCCGTCAGTAACAGCATAAGTCCTTTCGTCCTTCGGCCCCTGCAGCTTGACCGGCCCAACAGCACCAGCAACAGGGCCAGCAGGCTCGTGTGGCGTCCCAAATCAAGCCGGTGGCTTCCTCCAACAGGAAGCAAGGAGGTAAAGGGCCCAGGAGGTCCCTCGGCTGGTTCCTCCTCCAAGCCTGCCCAGTGACGGGTTGAGGGTGCCGCCCAGCCTCAGTATTCCCCTGGGTATCCCCTGTGGGGGGACGGCTCCATCACTTCCTTTCCACCTGGTCCACTATCACCACAGACCGCTGGGTGTTGGAGGTGGTAGGAAAAGGCCTGCCTCTGGAGTTTGAGCAGGCTCCTCCCTTTCGAGCTGTCACTCCTCGGGGGGCCACGGGTCTGCAGCCTTGCTGTCGGCCTGCCGAGCCGATATTGCCCTGCTCCTCAAAAAAGAGGTGATCAGGAAGGTAGCGGATCCTCCTCCAGACCCGGGGTTTGTGTCCAGGTATTTCCTGGTCCCCAAACGGACGGGGGGCTGGCGCCCGATCCTTGACCTGCATGACCTGAACAGGTTCCTAAGGTCTCAGACCTTCAGGATGGTCACTCTGGCTCAGATAATACCATCCTGGAACGAGGCATGTGGTTCTGTTCCCTGGACCTCCAGGATGTGTTCTTTCACATCCCGATCTGTCCGTCTCATCAGAGATTCTTCCGCTTCAGAGCGGAGGGGTCCCTTTACGAGTTCCAGGCCATGCCCTTCGGCCTCTCTCTAGCTCTCAGGGTCTTCACCAAATGCATGGCAGTGGTGACAGCATTTCTGCGGCGCCGAAGGGTCCGGGTGTACCCCTACCTGGACAACTGGCTGATTGCAGCCCCCTCCAGAGCGGAGGTGAGTGGTCCGAGATCTGGCCCTCCAGGTTTGCTCTCAGATTGGCCTCCTCATCAACAGGCCAAGTTGGAACTGTGCCGAAGCAGGTGATACTCTTCATCGGGGCAGAGCTCGACTCTCTTCGAGCCAGAGCACGGCTCCCGGCAGACAGGGCCGAGGTTCTTTCCTCCTTTGCCCAATCATTTCTGGTTGGGCAATCGCGCCCTGCCTGGGACTCCCTGCGCCTCCTGGGCCTCATGGCAGCCTGCACCAGCGTGGTCAGTTGGGCCCATTGGTACATGCATCCCCTTCAATGGGGACTTGCCAGCCAGTGGTCACAGCGCTGCGATCCGGTGGACCAGCCTGTGACAGTGACCCAGGAGATGTGGAACACTCTCCAGTGGTGGACCGTTCCGGCACATCTGCAGGAGGGCATCCCATTCGTCCGCCCCGAGCCGACGGTCTCTCTATTGACCGATACATCTCTGAATGGGTTGGGGTGCCCGTTTGGGGGAGCACAGAGCGCATGGTCTCTGGTCCCCTCGGGAGTTCCGATGCCATATCAACCTGCTGGAGCTCCGAGCGGTCCGCCTAGCTCTCACCGCCTTTGCTCCATTTCTATGGGGTCAAGTGGTTCAGGTCCAGATGGACAATACCACGACCATGTACTGTCTGAACCGCCAGGGTGGGATGCGCTCCATGCTGTTATGCAAGGAAGCTCTCTGCATATGGTCCCTCGTGCACAGCCTGGAGGCGGATCTCCTAGCCATTCATGTGGCAGGAGCCTCCAACACCCTGGCCGATGCCCTAAGCTGGATAGGGGCTGCGTCTCACGAGTGGTCTCTCCTGCCAGAGGTAGTACAAGATCTGTTCTCCCACTGGGGCACGCCTCAGGTGGATCTGTTTGCCTCCAGGGAGAATGCGAAGCTGAGTCTGTTCCATGCCCCCCCTCAGCAGGGCTCGCTGCAGGGGGATGCCTTCTCGAGACCATGGACCCCGGGCCTCTTCTACGCCTTTCACCCATTTCCCTTGATCCATAAGGTGCTTCTCAAGGTGAGGAGGGACAAGGCGCAGGTGATTCTGGTAGCCCCAGACTGGCCCCGCCAGTTCTGGTATCCAGATCTCCTCAGCCTCAGCTCCAGGCTCCCTAGGTGGCTTCCAGCCCACCTGGACCTGATCTCAGTCAGCCAGGGGAAGGTATTCCATCCGGACCTTCAATCCCTGCACCTGACGGCCTGGTTCCTGAGTGGCTAGAGTTCCAGGTCTTGGGTCTTTCCAACGAGGTCCTCAACGTCGTTGAGGCGTCCCGTAAGGAGTCGACCAGGAAATGCTATGCCTTCAAATGGAAGAGATTCTCCATTTGGTGTCAGGGGAAGGGCTTGGACCCTTCCGCCTGTCTCTTGGCAAGCATTCTGGACTATCTGTGGTCCCTTTCTCAGCAAGGGTTCCAAGGGACCTTGACCACATTTCCCCTTCAGTGCGAGAACCTCCACCTCTGTGGGATCTACCGCTGGTATTGGCCAAGCTCATGGGCAAGCCATTCAAACCGATGCACAGGTGCGATATTTCCCACCTGTCATGGAAGACTGCCTTCCTGGTGCCTGTCACGTCAGCCAGAAGGATGGGAGAGCTCCAGGCGCTTTCCATCGAGTCTCCTTATCTGGTCTTCCACAGGGACAAGGTTGTCCTGCACCCCCAACCGAAATTCCTTCCGAAGGTGGTATCAGAGTTTCACCTTAATCAGGTGTTGACTCTGCCGCTGTTCTACCCCAATCACACCCCGGAGGCCAAATATAGGCTCCATACTTTGGACCCTAGACGAGCGCTCGCTTATTATATGGGCGAACGGCTGAAGTTCAGGGAGAGGTTCGCCAGCTGTTTGTCACCTACGCTGAAGCCGCACCTGCCAGACCTGCAGCCAAGCAGATGATAAGCAGGTGGGTCACCTCCTGCATAGAGCTCTGCTATAGGTTGGCGGGCATGGAGCCTCCCAGAGGGATAAGAGCTCATTCTACCCGCCATACCACTGCATCGGTAGCTGCTTCCAGGGACGTCCCTATCCAGGATATCTGCAGGGCTGCTGCCTGGAAGTCGGCACATACCTTCATTACCCACTACCACATTGACCTTGAGTCACGCCGGGATGCTAATTTTGGAGCCTCGGTTCTCCAGTCCTTATTTCCCAAGTAAGTATCGGGGGGGGGGCGCCTTGCCTCCCTCCTCCCGGAGAACTGCTAGGAGTCTGCCAATAAGTGTGGATTGAACAACATATCCATGTCCCTTGAAATACAGGTTACTCACCTGTAACAGGAGTTCTAGGAATGGTATACGTTGTTCATCCACACGACCTCGACCTTCCGACTACAGCACAACCTGGCTTCCAGCGGGCTAGATCTGCCGTCATGGGGCGGAGCCGAGAGTTTTACCACCCGGGTGGGTGGGAGGAGCCAGCTTGAAGGCCTTCCGGCAACAATTAAAGCGGCAAGGAACCTGCCAATAAGTGTGGATGAACAACATATACCATTCCTAGAACTCCTGTTACAGGTGAGTAACCTGTATTTCTTGCACCCAGTTGGTAGCTGCTGCCATGGCTATGCGCCACAGGGCTTGGCTGCATATCTCCACTTTTACAGCTGATACACAGTGCATGTTGGTGGAAATACCCTTCCTGGGTACTTATCTCTTTGGTCCAGGGGTCAATGGACATCTCACTCATATTGAGAAGTTCACTGCTACCCTGTATTCAGCCATCTCCTCCCAGAGGGATAAGGGGGCCAAATTGAAGAAGCGCTTTCAGTATCAGTCCACCTCTTCCTCTGCCAACTGTCCTCAGCTAGCCCTGGCAGTACAGCCACAGTAGCAGTAAGCCTGGTGGCCCTGGTAGAAGTCTTCTGCCTTAGCCACAATACAGTCCAGAGGGAGAGGACAGTCATCCTCCTCAGCTGGTCCCTCTCCTGCCTCCTGGGCTACGAAGTGACAGGGTCGGGGCGACTTTCCGCCCACCCGTCCTGCCTGCCCTCCTGTGGGGGTCAGCTCCGTCACTTCACTTCCACCTGGTCTGCCATTACGACTGACAGGTGGGTCCTTGAGGTGGTTGGCAGTGGTCTGCCTCTCAAATTCAAGGCTCCTCTGCCCAGCCGAGCCCATGCCCCATGGGAGAAAAAGGTGTCCACGGACATGGTGTCCAACCTGCAGAATGATATTCGCCTCCTCCTCCAGAAGGAGGCAGTGGTCCATATCCTGGACACACTGCCCACCTCGGGGTTCATGTCCAGGTACTTTCTGGTCCCGAAGTGGATAGAGAGTGGGGGTTGGCACCCCATTCTGTATTTTCACAACCTGACTCAGTTCCTGCAGGTGCACAAGTTCTGTGTAGTCACTCTGAACCAGATCATCCCGTCTCTTGATCAGAACATGTGGTTCTGCACTCTGGCCATTAGGATGCCTCCTTCCACATCCCCATCTGCCTGTCCCACTGACGGTTCTTCCAGAGGGGGCACTGTACGAGTTCCAGGCCATGCCGTTCGGCCTGTCCTCAGTGCCCAGAGACTTCAACAAGTGCATTACAGTAGTGGCATCCTTTCTGAAGCGCAACAGAGTTCAGGTGTAACCTTATCTGGATGACTGTCTGGTTGCGGGGTCCTCCCGGTCGGAGGTGGAGAGATCTCAAGATGTCTCGAGATCTGACCCTCCAAGCCTTCTTGGCTCTCAGCCTTGGCCAAATCGGAATCCATTCCATCTCAGGTGATTCAGTTCATCGGAGCAGAGCTTGACTGCTGTGGGGACCTGGTCCGGTGACCTGTGGACCGGGCGGAGAATCTCTTCTCCTTTGCATGCTTATTTCAGGTTCAATTACGCCCTGCCTGGGACTTCCTGTATCTCATGGGCTTCATGGCAACATGCAGCAGCGTGGTCTATTGGGCCTGCTGGAGAATGCACCTCCTCCAGTGGGGACTAGCCAGGCAATGGTCTCAGCATCATGGTCACCTTGACCAGTGGGCTTCAGTGACTCCAGAGATATGGGACACCATCTAGTTGTGACTAGTGCTAGACCATCTCCAGGATGGAGTCTCTTAGGTCCACCCAGGGTCATCTGTCACTCTAATGATTGATGCCTCCCTGATAGGGTGGGGCACCCACTTGGGAGTCCACTGAGTCCACGGGTTCTCGAACACTGAGGAGTCTCACTGCCACTTCAACCTGCTGGAGCTCTGTGCAGTGCACCTGACACTGATCATGTTTGCTCACCACGTTTGGGGTCAGGATGTCCAAGTCCAGATGGATAATACAACATCACCATGTACTATTTCATCAAGCAGGGCGGAATGCATTCCTTACCTCTATGCCGGGAAGCTCTTCACATATGGACCCTCGTGCGCAGCTTGGATGATGACCTTCTGGCAATCCATGCAGCTGGTTTCTCCAGCCAGCTGGAGGATGCCCTTAACCAAGTGAGCGAGGCATCGTAGAAGTGGTCTCTCCACCAGGAGGTGGTTGACCGTCTCTTTGCCCAGTGGGGCACTCCCTACATCGACCTCTTTGCCTCCAGGGAGAACACGAAACTGAGACTATTCTTTGCCCATCCCCCACAGTGTGGGACACCGCAAGGGGATACCTTTGCATGGCCCTGGACACAAGGCCTCCTGTATGCCTTCTTTCTGTTCCCTCTGATCAACAGGGTTCTGCCCAAGCTGCGGTGGGACAAGGTGCAGGGGCACCTGGTGGCTCTGGACTGTCTGCGCCAGTTCTGGTACCCTGATCTCCTCAAACTCAGTAGCAGGCCTCCGTGGCATCTCCTTCTCTGCCCGGATCTGTTCTTGTGCTCCCAAGGAAAGGTTCTTCGCCCAGGCCTTCAGTCCCTGCACCTGACAGCCTGATCCTGAGTGGCTAGAGTTCCAGGCTTTGGGTCTCTCTGAGGTGTTCCGTGTTGTGGAGGCCTCTCGGAAGGAGTCAGTTCGTAAGCGCTGCTCCTTCAACTGGAAAAGATTTTCCATTTGGTGTCAGGGCAAGGAGCTAGACCCCTTGTCCTGCCATGTAGCAAGTGTCTTGCAGTATCTGTGGCCCCTCTACCAGCTGGGACTCTGGTCGACGGAGGGTGTTGATGGATGCCATCTCGGCATACCGGGCATGAGTCAGTATGCCGACGATGGCTCAGGTGAAGGTGGTCAGGTGCTTTTTCAAGGGCTTGGACCACTTCTCCCTTCTGGTGTGTGACCCCCACCACCGTCATGGGACTTATTGCTGGTCTTGGCTATGCTCATGGATAAGCCTTTTGAACACATACACAGGTGTGAAATATCTCACCTGTCATAGAAGACCACATTCTTGGTGGCTATCACCTCCACCAGAAGGATCAGTGAGCTCCAGGTGCTTTCTGTGGTCTCTTTATTTGGTTCACCACAGGGACAAGGTTGTCCTCCGCTCCAACCCAAAGTTCCTCCAGAAAGTTGTTTCGGAGTTTCACCTTAACCAGGTGATCAGTCTCCTGATGTACTTCATCAGCCACACCTTGGAGGCCACGCACAGGCTCCATACTCTGGACTTGAGGCGAGTACTCACTTGTTATAAGGAGCGCACAGCTGGAGTTCATGGACAAGTTCACCAGCTCTTTGTCACCAATGCTGAACCACACCTGGCAGACTGGCAGCTAAGTGGACGATTGGCAGGCGGATTGTATCCTGCATCGATCTCTGCTGTAGGTTGGCTTGTAGGAAGCCTCCCGTAGGGCTTCGAGTTCATTCCACCAGACATACCACTGCCTCGGTGGCTGCTTCCAAGGATATCGCTATCCAGGGGATCCGCAGGGCTGCTACCTGGAAGTCAGCAGACACCTTCATCTCCCATTACCACATCAACCTTGAGTTATGCCAAGATGCTGGTTTTGGGGCCTCGGTTCTCCAGTCACCTTTTTCTCCAAGTAGGGGGTGTGCGCCTTGCCCCATTCTCCCAGGAGAGCTGCTAGGAGTCTGCCAGAAGTGTAGATAAGTGCACCATGTCCACGTCCCTAGAAAAACAAGTTACTCACCTGCAACTGTAGATTTTCCATGGAGTGGTCTCTTGCAGTAGGTAATACCTTTGGGTATCCAGCAGAGGTCGCTGTGGCGCACAGCAGCTCTTATAGCAGTTTTTCACCAGAGACCGCCCACACATGACATCAGCTTTCTGTTTCCTGTATAAGTGTGAGTGGTCCCTGGTATCCTCAGTTCATTTTCCCACCATCTTCAGCTCTCGCAGCAGCTAATGCAACTTCTGTGTAACAGTCATCAACGAGAAATTTGGAACTAAGACAAATGTCTACTGATTCTTCAAAGAAACAAGCTTTATTTCATTCCTGCCATTGCGGTAGGAAGATGTACTGCTTTGACAGTCACATACTTTGTGTAAGGTGTCTGGGACCCACACACGACACCGATTCCTGTAGTTTATGTCAGAACTTTAATCAAGCAATTCGTTGACGATGATTGCTTGAAATTCAACACCTTTTCATGGAGCAGAAAGTGTCTCTCTTGGAGAACCAGGGGGCTTGTACTAAGGGCTCCCCCTCTTCTGGTTCTCGTTCCAGGCAGAAAAAGGAGAAGGAGAAACCCTCCTCACACTCCCTGCCTCATCGCCCGTCGACAGGCTCTGTTTTTGGTGCTCCCCTGTCGACAGAGCATCATTCAACCACTTCATCATCAATGAGGCCTCATGTTCTTTCATCAACGGTGCTTTCTAGTGCATTAAATGCAGTTCAAATAATGACTGCTCCGTCGATGGAGGCTTATACCTTCTTGTCAATGATGCTTTCCAGTGCTTTGCATGCAGTTAAATATACTGCTGCTCTGTTGACAGGGGCTCCTCTCCCGTTGACAGCATCTGACAATTTGAGTGAAACTAACTCATTTTCCCCTGTGGGCCCATCGACGAAACTTTACATTCCTCAGGGGAACCTATGGCTTATGCCTTACTGACTGCCCCTCCACCTACACAGGTGGCTTCCTTTAGGGGTCAGGTGGACAGAGGTCGGGACCCTGGTCTTTACCACCCAGGGCGAGACCTGCTCATGCTACGTGTCCCATTCCATCTATTACCCCCCTTGTTTTCCAACATGCCCCCCCACCCCCCTCCTTCCCAGGAACGACCTCACCAACGTAGCCCTCTGAAGAGCTGGGTGATCCCACCCGATCTACTCTCTCCTCCTCTGCCTAAATATTTCATAGTGACAGGGATACCATTCCATCCTGGTCCCCTCCTCCATTCATAGAGGACTATTTGTCAGATGACCAAGATTTACCGCCTGATTTCGATGGTGATCTTGAGGACGAAGAGTTTCAGGATTTGGATTTTCCTAATCCCGAATCCCTCTATTCCGAAATCTCTTTGTAACCAGACTTGGCCACAACTACCAGGTAGAGTCTCGGGGTCCAGGTTGGTGGTATTTTTGTGTTATTAACACTATGCGGTGCCTCAGTATAACCCCTACCTGGGACCTAGGCTCGGGGAGAAAAATATCACTCGGCATGTTGGTTAGTTTTGGCTACTCTGCACAGGGGCACCCAAGTATTCCAGACATAGGAAGCAATAACTGAATGTCCATACAAAGAGTTGGGATTCTAAAGTGTGGCTTTTATTCACAACAAAAAGGAACAGTAAAGCATAGACGGACCCCCACGGGGCTACACTCGTGGTAATGCAGATTTTCCTCCACAGACACACATCTTAAATCTTAAACCCTCGGGTTTAGCAACACTCAGGGCACACTGCCCTAGTTTTACTCTCCTGTGGTTTCCCTGGCTTGGCTCCCTTGCCAGCCCTTGGACTACCTTCTTTCCTTGGCTCGGCTCCCTTGCCAGCCCTTAGACTACTTATCCATTTGTCATGGAGATTTACTGGTGGCTCCCTATACCACCCCTGAGCACTTCTGGCTCCATCAGAGAATTTTCTTCAACAATCTCACATCTGGGTACTTTCCTCGAGCACTGGCCAAGTACCTGAGGGAAAGCAACAGGTGTCCCAAAGCAAACCCATGGAGGTGAATCTGGTTACGCCAGATGGGGGGCTGTCCCACCTCCTGCTCCCATAATTCATACCCAGCCATTCCTCTGGACTTAAACACCTCATCTCTGAAAACACTTTTCCATGTAGATTATTCATAAATGTAGTCCACATTTAATCTACTAGCTTTTAACTTCTAATGTGCTGACTTGAAGCTGGCTTATTAAGTGGCTGTGTCCATTTCTCTAGAGCCCCACTGTTAAAACAGTCCGAATCCCACAAGCTTCTAAGAACGGTACTTGGCTGTCCTTTCCTGACCCACAGTAACAATTTTTAAAACTCACACAGTCTCTGGTGAAAACACAGGCCCTTTGACAGAGCAGACTCGGCCTTGGTTGCAGGTGCCCCACAGTCTTTTTCCTTTTCTCCTCTGGAAAAACGCACAAACTTCTGAGTGCCTCAGCACAAATCTTCCTTAGGCAGCTTCTTTCCCCTTTAGCCAGGCCAGGGGATTGCCCCTGGAAGCAGACTGGTTTCTTTTCCCCCATCCCCGCAGGTGTGGGGCCCTAAACCACTGGAAGCGGTCTCTACCACTTCAGCATAACACTTTGGGTGTTCCTCTTCTGGTGAGAACACACACCCTAAAGGACAGGTAGCTCTCTGACAGAGCTAAGGGCTCTTGAAGGCCTGCAGCTGTAGCACACCTCTTCACTCCACTGAGCCCTCTACTGAACTACTACAGACTGACTTCAAATTCCTCAGCATTCTATCCTAACTTCCCTAGCTGCAACATTGCAATGTGGCTTATGCAGCTGCGACAGTTCTAAAATGATGTCATCTCTCAGTCTCAGCTGAGACTGAGAACAGAGTGAGACAGTGTGAAATCCATTTAACTGGAATTTCACAAGCTGCCTTCCCTGCCTGCCAGTAGGTCAAACTGGGATTCTAGTAACCCCGGGTAACGGGGGGTACACTTTCCCTGAATGAGGATCTGCCTCTCCCTTCATTAGCCTCGCCACCAGACGACTCGACCTTTAGTGAGATAATGGCTCAAATCCAAAAGGTCATAAGATTCTCCACTACTGAACATGACAAACAACGTAAGGATATGGCAGAATATTTTGAATTACATGAGGAGCCTGTCTTAGTGGTTCCCCCACCAATTCCAATTTACCAGAATGCCATACTGACTGCGTGGCATCAGCCTTGAGCTATTACAACTGTTCCCCGCAAAGCAGATCATCTGTATCAGGCTCCTCTGGATCACCTGACAGATTGCACTAAAACTCTTGCTCCTCCTCCTCCTACTGATGTCAGGGAGTGTTCACCCGAACCCTGGCCCGGTTACCTCCAGCCCAGCCAGAACTGGGAAATCAGACGGGGGTCTCATCATTGCCACCCTCAACATATGCAGCCTCCTCCCAAAGCTTGCTGCCCTTCAAATCTTTGCTGACCAGCATAGCCTGATATCCTTACTGTTGTTGAAACCTGGCTGACGCCCAATACTCCTGACCATACTACTGCGCTACAAGGCTATAACGTTTTCAGACTTGATAGGAGGACTAAGGGGGGAAGGTGCAATTTGCATCAAAGACAACATCACCTGTCACTACGTCTCCACTACCCCCTCTGACTCTTCTGTGCAATTCCTACCTATCAGACTACTCCTTGGGGCCCAAAATAAAGTGTTCACTGTAGTCTCAGTCTACATCCCACCAAAAGACCAAGGGATTGGTCTCTGTGCAGTCCTGGACTTTGTAAGATCCCAACCTCCCAGATCTGAGATCGTCCTCCTTGGCGATTTTAATATCAACTAGCTTGCACCTGATGTAGGAACCCACGAGGATGCTATCTCTAAAAGCTAAAAGTGCAAAGTCAAGGCGCTCTCCAGTCCCTGGCTCATGGCTGAGCTACTGGCTCAGTTAAAATCAAGGGACCACCTCTGGGCAATAGCTTGGGCCACAGGTGCTCAACTGGATGTTCAAAACTACAAACAGACTCGCAACAACTGCACAAAACAAATATGACTGACGAAGAGTACCTACTACAAGGAAGCCCTCACCAATACCTGGGGAGATGGGAGAGCTTTTGGGGACAATATTAGGGAAGTCACAGGGAAGCAGTTCAAATCCTACCCAACCCTACTGATGGTTGACAGAGCCACCACCCTTGCCCCGAAGGTCATTGCCAGTACTTTCAATGCAGGCTTCACTGACCTTAGTGCTATTCTTCACCTGGACCTTTTCTCCAAAACTGACTCCCCAGCTCCAAATTCCCTACCTACCACCTCAAATCATCCGCTGTTCCACTTCAAAAAAAGTCAAGGTGAATGATGTCCGGAAATACATAACAAAGGCCATCTCCAAGTCTAGAGCCAGTGGTGATTCACTGGACCTTAAACTGCTATCCCTCGCCCTTGAAGAGGTATTGCACCCGCTTACCAGAATCTTCAGCCTCTCCCTCAGCCTCAGTCAGTTCCCAAGCAAATGGAAATCTACTGTTGTCACTCCGGTCTTTAAAAGCGGCAACATATCCATACAGGAGAAGTACTGGATGATCTCTATTTTACCACCCCAAGGCCCTTGAGCGCATTGTTGCTGACCAGCTTACAGACTACCTGGACAAATATAACATCCTATGTGCACAGCAGCACCGGTTCAGGCAAGGGCACCGCACATCAACAGCCCTCCTGGAATTCACTGGAGTCCTTCACAACTTGTTGGACAAAGGCCATCTAACTGGAGCCGTACTCATCGACTTGACTAAGGCATTTGACACTGTTCACCATGGCCTGCTTACCAAACAGCTGCTGAATGACAGGCTCTCCCAGGACTCCACTGCATGGTTTAATAGCTACCTGGACCAGCACTCACAAAGAGTAAAAATCTCAGGAGTACTCTCTGACTCCAAACCTGTTCGCTCAGGCGTCCCTCAGGGATACATACTGGGCCCACTACTTTTCAGCCTTTTCCTGAACTCCCTTCCACTTTCCTGCCCAGAACAAATTATCCTCCATGCCAATGACGCTGTGCTTCTCACCCCCCATAAGGACCCGCAACCCTTACATCACAACCAACAGCTTGCTTTCTCCGCTGTTGAAAACTGGTTCGCAAAACATAAACTGGTTCTAAACCATAAAAAGACTAAATCTATGTTTTTCTGCAGCTCGCAAAACAAACACAGGCAATACCCCCTTGATATCAATACAAGCGCTGGTAATACCCTTGAACAAGTGTCATCTTTTAAATACCTTGGAATCTCACTTGACCCTTGCCTATCTTATGGGACTCACATTGACAGTGTTGCCAGATTGGTAAACTCATGCATTGGAATTCTCTAGCGAAATAGACAACATCTTACCCAGGCAGCAGTGAAGATTGCTATCCAGAGCTCTGTGGTATTCGTCATAGACTACGGCCTCATAATCTATGGCTCTGCCTCTACTACCGCCCTCAGTTGCATAATGACCTCCCTAAACAAGGCCTTTCGACTGCTTACTGGATCTCACTGACTCGCACATAAATGTAAGCTTTACGCTCAAATGGGATGGCTTCAACTCGCTAATCGCATAAAGTTCCTTACCTGCTTGATGGTGAAAAAAAAACTATTTTGGGCCTTACTCCACCTAGTGTACAAGCTCTCCTGTACCCAAACACTAATCCTGGTAACACCAGAGGGCCTGAATGTCAGCTTCTACAGGTCCCCTGATGCCACACCAGTCTGGGCCAAAGATCCTTTGCACACCGAGCACCCAGCTGGATGAATGCCCTCAGCACTCACATCACCTCCACCTTCTCACTGGGCATATTCAAATCAAGCTTCCATCATCATTTCATGGCCTCCAGCTCATGTGACTGCCACCCCTAACTTCCCCCTTACCCATTGAGATCAACCACCCCCCTCTGATGTTTTTTGACAATGCCCTGAGCTGCTCTAGTTTCTTTTTTGGCTGCCACCCCGTATCCTCTCACCCTTCCTCCCTGATTTCTTCTAGGTTTCTGAAATGATTCCTTGTATGTGTTACTCATGTATCCTATTTACCGTGATGCCATACCTGAACTGATGAATATGGTTGTATGCTTTCTTTAATGTTATATGCCCTTGTTTAACATGTATGTACTCTCCTGACGTGGAACCTTTGTAAAAGAGCCTTGGCTCAAAGGTAATTGTAATCCTAGATCTAAATAAACAAAATAAATAAACAAACCCTTTTCTGTCTGGTATTCTGTGGTCATTACTGCTGCTCATGATCGTACTAAAAAACCCAAACACATGAGCTCTTTACCCCCGATAAGGAATCCCGAAGAACTGACTATCTGGGGAAAAGGGTCTTCCTCAGGTGCTATGAATATCAGAATATTGAACTATATGGGTCATATGATTAAACAACAGCATACCCTGGGGTCCTCTACCATTGAGTTTATCAATAATCTCCCTCCCAAGATAGGGATACATTATTGGCTACAGTTACAGCTAGTAATTCTATCTCCATCACCTTCTCAGGTCGGGATATAGAGTCGTAGAGCTCAGCCCAACTTTCAGCCACTGATATCACTCTGCGTCGCCATGTCTGGCTTCATGTTTCAGGCTTTGCACCTGATATACAACATAAATTAGCTAACGCCCCTTTTAACGGGTCCAAGCTGTTGGGGCCAGGTACTCTAACTTTACTGGATGACTTACAGGCATCAGGCAGAACCCTCCATACGGTACATGGCATGTATCATACTCCAACTACAGCCTACCATACTCAACACTCCTCTTATTCCAAAAAAGGAGGAAAATATAGAGGTAATAATAAAGGTGGCTTCAGAGGTCATGCTCAATTCACCAGAGGCAACACCTCTACCACCCAGGGTGCTCGCTCCCGCTCTTCAGGTGGTGCAGCACAGCTTGCTTCCCAGTGACCCACTAGGGTCCTCCCCCCGCCTCCTCGACCAGACCTTGGAGGCTGTGGGCATTTTGCCCTCCATTTGGAGGCCTGGCAAATAATCACTTCTGACAATTGGGTACTTCACATTATACAGAAGGGTCATACTCTGGAGTTTCTCTCCACCCCACGTCCTTGGCCTCCATGGCAGATTCATTATCCTCCAGACCATATACCCATCTTACAGGAGGAATTGATGTCTCTCTTGACCAAACAGGCCGTTGTCCCGGTGCCCCTTCTGGAACATCAAATGGGATTGTATTCCAATTTCTTTTTGGTGCCCAAATGTACGGGAGACCTCAGACCAATTCTGGATCTCAGACAACTGAATCTTTACATTCAGTACAAGCATTTCTGCATGATCACCCTACCTGCCATCATGCCGATCCTAAAACAGGGCGATTGGCTTTGCACCCTGGACATGAAGGATGCCTACCTTCATATTCCCTCCACCTTGCTCACCTCAAATTTTTGTGCTTCCACCTACTGGGTCAGAATTACCAGTTTTGAACACTCCCTTTCGGCCTCTCATCAGCCCCCAGAGTGTTTACCAAGTGCCTAGCGGTGGTAGCAGTAGCCTTACGAACAGAAGGGCACTTCATCTTTCCACGTATAGATGATTGGCTAATAAAAGCAGACTCCAAAGTAGCTCTACTTGCCTCTCTAGATGCTACCTTGAAACTGTTTGCAGATCTGAGAATCACTGTCAATTGGCCAAAGTCTAGTCCAAATCTGACACAGTCTCTCCAATACATTGGAGCTGTTCTAGATACAGTTACGGCCAGGGCTTACCTCCAGCCTGCTCATCAGGACACACTTATAGCTCTGGTGTTAGATATACAGACTCAGAGAATAGTCACAGCCAGACAAAAACTGCACCCTCCGGGTCACACGTCCGCTGCCATCCCTATGGTGGCATTCACCCGTCTCTACATGAGACCTGTCCAGTGGACCCTTCAGAATCAATGGTCCCAAAAAACAGGACAGTTCAAAGACAAAATCAGGGTCACTCCCTCTCTGAAGTATTCCCTGATATGGTGGACAATTAGAATCAATCTGAATCAAGGAATGCCTTTCCAGTCCCCCCCTCCCGAAAACGTTGACCACGGATGCTTCCCTACAGGGCTAGGGAGTGCACTTCGGTCCTTATAAAGATGAGAGCAGTCCGTCTCGCCCTCCAGGCATTCTGGCCCTACCTCGAGCCAAGATCGTTACTGATCCAATCAGACATCACTGCAGTAGTGTTGTACCTCAACAAGCAAGGGGGTACGAAGTCTCGCACCCCATGCAGAGAGACTCTTGTAGTTTGGCAAGAAGCCATATGGCAACAATTGATACTAATATCTGTCCATTTACTGGGACATTGCAACCAGTTAGCCAACCGGCTGAGTTGCCAGTCCATGACTCACAAATGGACACTTCACGAGCAAGTGCTCCAAGAAATCTTCAACTTATGGGGCACTCCCACAGATGGATCTGTTTGCCTTCCCAGAGAATTACTGACTTCCCTTGTATTTTTCCATTATCCCGAACAGAAAGGGACAATCTATAGATGCCCTGTCCCAACCCTGGACAGGTCTCTTCTTAAATCCCCCCCCCGTCCCTCTCCTGCAGTGGACTCTACTGAAACTACAGTTATAACCGGCCACAATGATTCTCAGCCCCAATGTGGCCTTGTCGGATGTGGTTTCCCCTACTCCTACAACTGTCAGTACAGGATCCCGTCACATTGCTGATCAGACCAGACCTCCTGAATCATTTATTTATTTATGACTTTGATAACTGGGTGAGTGCACTGATCCCAGGGACCGTTTTCAGGCACGATCCGGGCCATAACACATGATGCAGGGTGACAGTGGAGTACAAGGTAATAGTAATACACATGAAACAGATTTGATACAAGCAACAATAGTAAGCATAAATATACAGGTTTGATGCATAGTTCAATTTGAGAACAGTGAATACAAGGTTTCAATATCGGACATGAGGAGATTTGGTACAAAACAAACAAATCGTAGGCACAATGTACAGTGTGTGACTGTATCATCCAGTGAGCAAGTAATACACAGAATACTCAGTAAAAAATTTATATGCAATATGTACAGACAAGGAAGTCAAATATTACTGTGAAAAATACAATGTAACAGTTGTAGGCAGGGGAGTTGACTGGTGTGGGTAGGTGGGTAACCCCTGGACTGGGGAGTTGACTAGTGTGGGTTGGTGTCAGACCCCTAGGAGCAGCGGCAGGATGAGTTTACCAGGAACCAGACTTTAAGGCGGGACTTGAAACTGGAGTGTGTGTCATTGGAATGGAGTTCAGCCGGTAGTTTGTTCCACTGCAAAGGGGCAGCTGCAAACCAAGCTCTGCTACTCATGTTGGTGGATACCCTAGGAATAGCTAGAGGGGGAGTACCATTAGAGCAGAGGTTGCGTAGGAGCATTCGGGTTTTCAGAAGGGCAGTTGGGGGGATTCTGGAGCCGTGCGGATGACATTGTCCACCATGCAGAAGAGGGCTAGGTCAAAGTGACCTTGCAGCGATAGCCATCCGAAGGTATTATAGAGGGTACAGTGGTGGTCGAAGAATGGGACCAATAAAGCAAAGTGACAGGTGCTGTTGTAGGCAGCGGAGAGTTTAGCCATGGCAGTAGCTGAGGTCCTGGCATAAATAGGGGAGCAGTAGTCAAGAATAGGGAGATGATTACCCTGGACAATGGCTAGTCTGGCTTCAGGGGTAAGGTATTGCCTGAATCTATATGTGGCACCTAACGTTTGATGGAACCTTCTGGCAAGGGAATTTGCATGCTCAGTGAAGGTGAGGGGAAGGGTCGAGCAGTACTCCTAAGTATCTGCAGGTGTTGACGTCCTCCAGGGCTGGGCTATCTGGGGTGAGAATGTGTAAGCGGGCATGGTAATCAGTGTCACGGATCTCTCCTTCATCCCAACCTGAAGACTCTACACCTTCTACACCCTCACGCTTGGCTCCTGAGGATGCTTTCATAACTCGCTTGAAAGTGTCCTCTCCTGCTGCCAATATCCTCTTGGCCTCCCATAAGCCAGCAACAAGAGCATCATACAATTCCATATGGAAACGTTTTTCAATATGGTCAGCCTCTCAGTGTATGGACCGTTACTTTTGTCCACTGACGAAGGTTCTGGACTACGTGGCCTCACTATCTGAGCCTGGTCGAAGTTATTCTTCCATTAAAGTCCACTTGGCCACCATCTCCGGTTTCCATGAGCCTCTGGATGGCAGGTTACTGTAACAACATCATCTAGCTAAGATGTTTTTGAAAGGAATCTTGCATATTAAACCTCCCATTAGGAGACCCATTTCTCCATGGGATCTCAATTTTATGATAGAAAAATTGACCCTTGAGTCTTTTGAGCCAGCTGCCACATGTGAACTCTTTTTTTCTTTCATGGAAAACCCTATTTCTGGTGGCTATCACTTCCCCTCGATGTATTCCCGAGCTCCACGCCCTCATGTGTAGGGAACCTTACTTGATTTTCCACAAAGACCAGGTGGTCCTTCATACCATCACTTCCTTCCTTCCTTCCTTCCGTCCTAAAGTAGTCTCCGAACATACTTTAAATAAATCCTTGGAGCTTCTGGTCTACTATCCAGACTACTCCAATCAGGGTGAACATCTACTACATACTTTGGATGTGCACCATATACTACGCTGCTATACTAATCGGACACAATTGATTAGAAAGATGTCTCAACTGTTCGTCTCTTTTGCCCTGGGACGTGATGGCGTCCCAGTTGCAACACATACACTTTCATCCTAGTTGGCACATTGTATTTCATTTTGTTACAAAAAATACAACAAGCCTTTACCTGGACCTGTCCAAGCCCACTCCACTAAAGCTATGGCCTCCACTGCGGCTTCCTTTGAAGGAGCCTCCATTTCAGATATCTGCAGTGCAGCTACCTGGTCCACAATCCATACATTCACAAGGCACTATAATCTGGATATTGCCTCATGACGTCAGACGGCCTTTGGCCGTGCAGTCCTACAAGGTCTCTTATCATAACTGTCCTCTCACATGGGCATTACTGCTTGGGAATCATCCCAAAAGTATTACCTACTCCAAGAGACCACTCTGTGGAAGATAGTACAGTTGGAAAAACTTACGTGGTAGATCTTGAAAGTGTCTCTTGCAGTAGGTTTTCCACTCCACCCTCCATCCTCCTTCTTTAACAGAGCAAATTCTGTCCAGTGACTATGGGTTGGGACTCCTTTGGTATCTCGGCTTCCCTTCAGTCCTCGCTTTGCAAGCTGAATCTGGCGGGGGAACTGAGGACACCAGGGACTGCCCATACTTATATAGGAAATAGGAAGCTGATGTCATGTGTGGGCGGTCCATGGTGAAAACCTGCTAGAAGAGCTGCCTTGCACCACAGTGACCTCTGCTGGATACCCAAAAGTATTACCTATTGCAAGAGACACTCCTCAAAGATCTACTATTACGTTAAGTTTTTACGTAACTGTACTTTCTAGGAGTTGTGTATGGTGTACATCCACACTACCCACCCGACCTCTCCTGATCTTGCTTCCAGTGTGTAAGATCTGATGTCTTGGGGTGGTGCCAAGGAGGATACCACCAGGGTGGGTTGGAGAAGCCAGCCTGAAGACCTTCTGGCCTAATCTTAAAGGGAAAGGACTCAGTCAGAAATGTGAATGTACACCATATACCACTCCTAGAACTACATTTACAGGTGAGTAACTTGTTTTTCTGTGCCCCCTCTGGGAGGGCTTGGGCAGTAGCCTTGCCCTTCCTTCAGAGGGTATTCTGGTACTTGACCACGTGGGAAAGGTAATTGGAGATCCTGAGCCCCAAGGTGGTGGAGGCAAAAGTCCCCTGGATTCCTTATCCGGAGCGAGGGAACTGAGGTGCTTAGGTGCCTTTGAATGGTCATGGACAGCTTTAATGACCACCGAGTCCATCTCTGATTCGGCAGAATAGCAGGGCTTGCCCAAAGGGCATGATACAGGTGATCCATCTGCTTGGGCATAGCAGGCACAGAGTGGGGCCTGCGCCAGACCAACTGGAGTGTATCCTCCAAGGCTGGCAGTGGGGGGTGGGGTGATGACTTTGGGCAGAGAGTCAGGGCCTGGAAGTCCACCATGTTCCTCCTGGTGGCATCGTCCCTCCTCAGTCTGGAACCCCATGGCAGATTGCAGTTACTTCATGATGCCAAATGCTAGGGTCCTCGGGGCTGAGGGTGGGGCCTCAGAGCTGTGACTTCAGAGGAAGCAGCAGACCTGTCAGTGGAATAGGCCTCTTTCTTCAACCCTTCCTCCTCCTCCTCCTCTTCTTCAGGGAGGAGGAGTTCAGAGTGATACTCCTCCTCAACATCTACCAGATCTGAGCCATGGGCCGATGCGGCAGACGCCAAAGACTGCCGAGAAGGTACTGGGCGAACAGGCCCCGCAACTTCCACAAGTGATGCTGGAGGTGTTGACGGCCTGGCAAGCACTAGGGCTAGCTGCTGCGATGTGGTGATGGAGGAAAGCAAGGAGTTCAGGTTGACTGTGGGTTGCTGGATGACCACTTGACCAGAAGCATTGACGGAGAAGAGTCACCCACTGATGATGGCCCTTGAGGGACTGAGGGGGATGAAACCAGGGGGGACCCAGCCATTGATGTACCCACCAAAGAGGGGTGTAGTGAGCTCGCCTGTAAGCCAACTGTTTGCAACCCACTGTCCAAGACAGGAGCAGCAGAGCCCAATGCCGGGGAGAGCTGGCGGGATTAGGGCCGCTGACCTGGAATCGTCCAGAGCCGAGGAAGAGACTGACACCTGTAAGGGCTTAGGGGAACCCAAGGCCAGGATGGGGGAGGGAGTTGCCCCCTCAGAGGTCGACAAGGAAGTCCCAGAGGAATTAGGAATGGCACTCGGGGAGCGGAACCAGTGGCCCGAAGGGCAGTCCTTTTTGGCAGATCTTCTCTTTATGCCTCCCCGAGGGCTTGTCCCGAGCCTTGGATGCTTGCAACCCAGAAGAGAGAGCTGGAGAGGGGGATGAAGAAGACCCAGAGCAGCTAATTTCTGCTCCATGAGGAATACCTTAAGTGTGCATTTACAGCACTGGAGGGTAGTGAGTTGAACTTCTGGCAGAGGGTGCAGGCTTCAGGAGAGTGAGAAGGCCCCAGACAGCAAACACAGATGTCACGGTTGTTGTCCCTGAAGATCTTCTTTCTGCAGCGGCAGAGATGGAAAAGAGAGGATGACTCAACAGTACTAGACATAAAAATAAAGTAAATAAAATGTAAAGTGAAAAATGGCGGTTGACTGAATGACGAAGCTTCTGCAGGAGACCACGCAAGTCAGGCAATGGCGGAAAAGAACTGAGAAGGGAGTGGAGCCACCTACACCTTTATATGGTGTATGACATCAGTACACCAATGTCAGCATGGGCGGCCCCTAGTAGACTGATACAGAAAAAGACTTCTGTGGGATCATAGCGCCTGATGGCTAAGTTCCATAGGTGTGACCTGCTGAAAGATATATGCCCGATAAAGATCTAGAAGTTTGCTTCTGTCCACTTTCTTATTGTCACTGAGCTGCACAAGTTAACACAAATAAAACATGCATTTATTTTGTTAAAGATAACAATCATTGGTATGTGGCACTTGTTCAAAAGCCTTTACCATAAACATTCCCTAACATATGTTTTACACCTGCTTGGCTCGCGACACTCAGTCACATCCTCCCTAGTGACCTGATGTCAAGTTCTTCCAATTTTACCTTGTTGGAAATCCTGAGGAAATTCCCTGCTCTGGGAAACTCTTTTAAGATCTACCAGGTTCGTCCTTTTTTAATCTTGAAAAATCTCCAACCCAGGGAGGACAGCAGTAGGGGTGAGAATATCAAGTCTCTGGCTCATGCAGTTCAACTGCCCCAAGCAGTTTCTCGCTTATACCCATCTCTTTTCGATTTGGCCTTCCCTAATGTGGATGTGGAAATGCCCCATTGGAAAGCTACCTTCCCTTTGAAGCAGCTTGGTTGGGATAAATTATGGAAAGCATGTCACTCCTATATCACTTAGGATAGACTCCGATTGATCCAATTTTTTATTATGAATAACCTCTGCTTGTCACTAACTTAACTCTTTAAGATGGGGAAGCTTCCTAATCCTACCTGTACAAGATGCAACAATGCAGAGGGTAACTTGCTTCATGTTTTCTGGGAATGCCCCCCATCGCCTCCTTGTGGGATTCTCTCAGGCAAAAGGCTGACCCCCTTCTGGGCATTTGTAACTTGTTTGCCCGATAGGGGACTACACTGGGGTGGATGTCTTACAGAGAAGATACCATATGGCATTGATTGCACTCTCTTAAGGCTCTGGTGCTTCGTCACTGGAAAGACTCCACATTGATAACCTATTCCGAGTGGCTCCAAGAGCAGCTGTCCAACTTGAGAGTAGAGAAAATGATTGCGAGTATTAATAATAAAGTTTCCAGACATAGAGACAGGTGGGAATCTTTCCATACTCTGTTCACCTTATGATCTTCTGTGGGATAAAATGGTGTAGTAATCCTTTTGTTTTTACTGCCTCCCATTTTTATGGTTTAGTACATTCTGCCAAGGGGAAGGAAAGGGGGTTGGAGTGTAGATGTCGGGTAGGTGTGCTATGTTTGTATTCTCACGCATTTTTATATTCTGTCAGTGTCTTCCCTGAGTGCTCCTGTCTGTTTTCGTATTGTTTGTGTTTTGGGATTGTTTTTGTATTGAAAATGTTTTTTAATAAAGCTTATTAAATAAAAAAAAAATCTCTACCATTGCTACCTTATTCACAAATACTGAAATCCCTAAATGCTGACTTACACTGTATTCTGTGGTGATCTCTTCATCCTGGTATTGCTGTTTGCAAACATGGATGTCCAAGCTTTCAGAAGTTACTTTGTCTTTAAACAAAAACTTGATTTTTGCAGCATTCTCCGGCAACTCGTGGCACTGTGAAGAAAAAAAAAAAGCAGAAGAGAAATAATTCCAGCCTAGCACAAATAGAGTGAAACAGAACTGCAAGTGTCTGAGGGCTCTGCTTTCATTTCCTTTCATCAAGGGAATGTGGCACCCACATGGCGGGGGGCTCTTTTTAAGACAAATTCAGAAAGTTCTATTTTAGACAGTGTTCTGGGTTCTGTCTTTTACTGAATTCCAATTCTGTTTGTCTGCAGTGTTCTGGGTTTTCTGTCTTTTACCAAGTTCCAGTTTTAGTGAAAGTTCAAGTTACGTTTTGTGACTTCTTAAATAGTTATAAAGTCGTAAAAGCTTTTTAAACTGTGCTTTACAGTCACGTCCCATCAGAATGCACCTTGAATTTTGAGAGTAGAAGAAAACAATATGCCCAAAAATGTGCGTCAGGGTGTACAGCAGTGAGTCCTTCAATTTCCTTTTCATCGAGGGAATATAAGAATGGTTATTTTATTGCATAAACTTTTCACCATCACATTGTAAAAACAAGTGAACAAAAAAAAAAATAATATACTCACACAATTCTGACAATTAAAATGACATACATTTGAAGCCCCTTCATTTTGATAAAAATAATTTGATATACTGTACCTTGTTCAGTTATGACAGCAGAATGTACACATCGGAGGAAATACCACTCTGTCATTGTTATGGAGTACCCAATAAAAAGTTGGTTTGGGGGACACCCATGGCTCGGAGAAGATACATTACACTTCCATGTGGGCGACTGGAGTTCAGGAGGGCTGGGGGTTGGTCCATCAGGATGGGGATGGGTGGTTGCCATTGGAAGTCTGTGCTCTGGATGGCCTAGGAGGCCACAAAAGATGAAAAACATTTTGTTTGCATAATGTACAAAACATAACAGAATTGCATCATGCCCAGGACTGCAAGCCAGATGCCAGAAAAGGCACCAAAGACTAAAGGAAGCATCGAAAGTGACTGCAGAAAAAGACTACTGACCCAGTCTGCCCAGCCTCACCTGTGACATGTGTGATGGGCCAAGTGACCATGTTTCTCCCTTTGCCCCCTTCCCCTCGTTAACCCCCTTCTGCCCTTATCAGGCCCTGGTGCCTCTGTCGCCCATATTTGAATCCACTCACTGTTTTGCTGCACACACCACCTCTTCCAGCGGTCCATTCCATTTGTGCCACAACTCTTTCTGTGAAAAAGTACTTTTGGGAGTTTTCTGTAGATGGAGTCGTACAGTCCCATTAGCATGCTGATGTTCGGACATGAGGAAGGGTGGTGTATTGTCCTCTCCCCAGCTTGTAGAAGGGACATTTTTGTAAACTAAATTACAGGCCTGAAAGATAAGATGCCAGACTCTGAGATTTTAATCCTTGCATCCCTGGTCTCGGAGAAGCAGCTCTAGCAATTCACTTACAGAGAAGGTTCTGTAAACAGTACTGTTCAATCGAACATTTGGTTGTTGTGCATTGCAGTCTCAACTTTCACAGCCAGATGGCACTCTGCACTGTGTGATTACTGATTCTATACACACTTAATCACTCCCTCCTTTTTTCTTCTACATGCAGGGATCCCATCCTTAACAATAGAATGTCCTTTCTCTAGCGATTTGAGACATTTTCAGTGAACTAAATTACAGGCCTGAAAGTGTAAGTGTTGGATCCTGGTATCTGTCCTTGCATCCCTTGTCTCAGAGACAACAGCTTTAATTGTTCAGATAAAGTCCCACTAGCTGGGCAGTTAGGCTGAGCTTGTGTTCTCCATGTGTTGCAGTCTCAACTTTCAGAGCCAGATGGTACTCTGCATTGTCTAATTACTTATTCGGCATATAATGCATCTTGGACCAGCGTCAGAACTGGGCTGTGGTTAGGATGCATTTGTTTTCCTAGAGGGTGGTGAACCTGTGACACAGCCTAGTGTCAGAGATAGTAGAGACTGTACGAAGACGGTACAGGCCTTCAGCTTAAGCCTGGACAATGTTGTGTTTTCTAAGGGAATCACAGGGCACCCTGTTTGGGAGAGAGGGTGAGGAATCCTTGTAAATTTGTGTGCACTGTACAGTATGCTGATTTATTGCTGCTTACCAAGTGGGGTGGGGGCAGTGTTTAGGGACTTTTCAGACCTTAAATTACCTTGATACAATGCTACAGTGCGACTTCCTCTATGACTGAGCAGTGTGGAGGGGGGAAGAACTCTCATGTTTAGTAAGCATGAATATATACTTTACTAAAATTGGCTAAAACTTCACTTGTAACAGGGTATTAATGTTTTGTTTGAAATGATGTGTGGGTGGTATTAAATGCATATACAAACTTTGCAGTGGCTAACATGAACCTCGAAGCAACTACTTCAGGAAGAGTCAGCATTACAAATGTTCTGAGGGCAGGTTTCACGTTGCTTTAGATGTGTAGATATCAGGTGCAGTTTAGGTTGTACAAGAGTGGTTTCCTAATCCAGTGGTTCTGAAGCAGTGTACTGTGCTGCCATTCTGGTTACTTTGGGTCTCTTACTCACTGAGCGAGGGTGGGGTGCTGTGGGTGAGCAACAAGACTGATGTGCTCACTGTCTTGGAGGGAAGGCCAGAACTGTTTGCTCTGTAGCAGTTCCGCAGTGTGTGGTTGCTTGGGTGGAGGATGGGGGAGATTGGGGTGTCTGGCCCCAAGAAAATTAAAAACATGGGAAGAAAGGCCAAAAAACAACACCAAGGACTTTATTATTTTTTTAAACTTTTTATTTTCCCTCCTTACCCACTGGACAGGCACTCCTTCACGCATCTGTAAATCCTAGCTCTTCCAGACTCCAGATACCCACTGTGACAGGCTCCTCTCCTCAAATGTATATAACATTATTTTCTGCATTACTGTATTCCTTTGGGTGGGTTTTTATGTTTAAAAGTGCTGTATGCAAAGGATTAAACGGTATAAGTTCTGTTTTGATGGGGGGATAAATTATCTAAATTGCCTTTATACTAGCCCTCAGTGTGCTTCATTGGAAAATCGTTGAGCAACTCTTGGCTTAACAAAGGGGTGTCTGACATGTAGGGCCTGATTTTAGAAGGTTGGCACAGGGCTTGTATCAAGTCCTGCGCCAACCCCGAAGTTTGGCGCATGTGCGCAAACCCATCTTACGTAGCTGCGCCCAATTTTAGTACCTTGGGTGCAGTTGTGACACTTTACTCAGTTTATGCCAGCTTGCGCCAAAGCTTTGGCACAAGTCCTGTAAATTGGCTCCCCATTGGCCAGGGGGGAGATGGTATAGCTGGGTGCGATGGACGCAGGGGACTTGCGTCGGGCTTCCTTTGAAGATCATGTTCGCCGCACCCTCAACCACAATTCACCACTTGCGCCCAGCCCCATTGCCGCAAGTCCCATGCAGCAATCCAGGGCCAGCTGAAATCGAGCCTGTAGTCTCATTTGTATGAAGGCTCTTTCATTCTCTGGATTGTACTTTGCGCCTTTGTAAAGGTATTTGGATGTGTTATATCACTGTATTTTACAGCATAGTCAGCTTTACTAGTGCTGGTTTGATTTTTATGCTTAGACATACACTGTCAGGAAGGATTAGAATTTATGGTGTTTATTTATTAAATTTTGTTAACCGAGTAGGCCCACTGAGACTGAAATTCCCTTTTTAATTGAAAACCTAGAATTAATTACGATGAGAGCACAGATGAGCAATGGGTATTTTTTGGAATTACATATAGACCAGTACAATTTACAACAGGATCTTAGTACACAGGCTAGAGAAGAAAGACTACTTTTGTCCATGCCATGTAGGGACATATAGGGAAGAGTATAGCTGTGATGGTCTCGTGGCTTACTGAGCGATGACAAGAGTCATTGAGGCATACAGTACACAGGTTGATTTTTTTTTTTTTTATAAATTTTTGCTGGGGAAAGGCACATTGTGACGAAGCTAGAAGGGAATAGACTAGGGAGATGTGAGGAAATGCTTCTTTAAAGAAAGAGTGGTGGATGCCTGGAACAGCCTCCCAGCAGAGATGGTGGTGACAAAAAATGTATAACGGGATTCAAGAATGCATGGGATAGGCATAAGGGAACCTTAGTGGTAAGGAAAGGGGGGGCATAAAGCTGGAGATCAAGTAAGGTGTGCGGTGTAACAGCACGTAGGGAAATGGGTAGACTAGTGGGCCAAGCAGTCCCTTTGTGCCGTCAAATTCTGTGTTTCGATGAAGCTCCTTTCCAGGTGCAGCCTTGGAGCACAGGGAGGTTAAGGCACCTGAACAGAGTCATACAGTATGCAAGTGTCTGTTGTGGGTTTCAAACCCAGGTTGCTGAGTCTTCGGGTTCACAACTTTGTGCTCTAACCTCTAGGTTATACTTGCCTTGACTCTCAGTTGTGCCGTAAATCTGTGAGTGAGCTACTGCTATGGTGGTTGTTATTGGTTATAAAGTTGAAGAGTTCAGCAGACTAATTTATAAAAGTCAGGTTATTTCCAATGCTTGTGAGATACCATCAGTAGCAAAAGGATGAACATAACTTCCTCTGCTTCAAAAGCGGTATATCTCTTAAGAATCTTTGCTGATGTCATACACAGTATGTGGAGTATTTATCATCCCACCCTTCTGCATATAATGGTCTTGCCTCAGTTACATACAGTAGTATGCTGTAGCTCCACAGTAGATAAAGGAAACCCTCACTAGAGCCAAATACTTAGTATGGCCTTGGGCAAGTCACTTAACCTCCCAGTGCTGCAGTCCACCCAGCTGTGGAAATGGGCAGAATCAAGGCCCCTCTGGAAACTAGATGTTGCATCTCATTTGGATTATCCTGGGTAAATAAACTGTAAAAATGAATGGCCTTGCAGAGGTCAGCCTTTGGTGCTACTGAGTTTGAAGCATAGTTCACATTCTGTTTCTGGGACTTCTGGGCGGGCCATTAGGGAATGATATAGCATCTGGGTGGATGCTGCCCTGTTCCTTCTGCCATGGGATACAGTACACTGACTGACTAGTGCAGATGGCATGGAAGAAACACATACAGCATTCTGGTACATGTGCATGAGCTCGGCCGATGATGACAACCCCAGGGGAGGGGCCTAAACTAGGAAAAAACTACCTGATTTCTTAATTATAGGTCCTTGGCTGCCCCCAACCTTCACATCTGACATTGAAAGTGTAGATCCTCTTCAAGGATCTCTCTCTCATCAGGCCACACCTATGTAAGGCATAGCCACTGGACGCTAGGGCCACATAGAAACTTTTGCAAGCAGTAAACCAGGTGGCACCCACAATGACATCAGCATTTACATACACATGGGCAGCCCCTCCTCAGTTCTTTTCCCCTGTCAGTCAGATTCTGGACCGCTGTAGAACCACTGCTGCAATAGCTGCCATTTTTTGGTTTACTGTTTTAGAAAAGGGATCACTTTTAGAGCGATTTTCGATGACCTATATGTTTTCAATAGAACTGACAAAAATCTTACGAAACTGCAACTGTGGAGAGAACTGTGCAGGAGATTTCCACGACGTCTGTGTCTGCTGCCTAGGCCTAGACCACAACATGAAAATCTGTGAAATTTGCCAGGCATTCAGTTCTGCAACCAAGTGATGCCGTAAAGGGGCTCTGGTGAAATTTATTCTCCAGAAAATGATAGCTAGGTGGAGAAGGAGTTACAGCAAAAGACCACAGTGTCACCAGCTCTGTCCACCAAATCGCAATTGTCTAAGTTCCGGGCAAAAAGAGTCAGGAAGTCACAAGTACTGGGACAAAGACAAGGAGAAAACCTCCCTAGTGGGTTCTGGGTCGCCCCTCCATTCCTCAGGTGCAACCTCCACTTTGAAGGCGTCCTCTCTGGTGATGCCAGCTGTCCCCCCACTATCAGCGTGACACCAAGGTCGGGGCTTTGCACAGGCACTACCAGCCCTCTTTTGGCTGGTATGTTGTCACCGACACTGGGGACTCCACTTTCCCCATTGACTCCTCCCATCATGCCTGTTGATCACATGGGTGCCAACGCTCAGGCAGTTTTCTTATCCTTCTCGGATAAGATGCTTACTGCCTGGCCTCCTTGTTCCAGGGGGTCCATTGATGGGGCCTGTTACTAACACTCCGTTGATACTGCAAGGTACTCTTTTGCCACAGCCACCTGCAGTGCCACCGCTGATGTCACCAGCACGGTCCCTTCTCCCCGTAGACACTGTCAACGATGAGTATGAGTATAATCCTGATTTCAAATTGTAGGATGAGGTTGAGGATTGTGCTGAAAGCCTATTTGAAAGAGGCACCGGTTACATGGTGTCTAATTGCAGTGAGGACTCTGTGGTCAGTACATCATGGTCCCCTCCAGAGGATCCTACTTTCCTCACCATGATGCAGCAGTTGCAGTGTGCCATGTGGGATTTGCCCTGGAGGTGCAGGAAACTACAAAGAAGAATTTAATAGAATTCCTGGAATTGCCTGAGTCTCCTGCCATTGTGGTCTCTCCTCTGCTTCCAGTCTTGGAGGATGCCACCTTTGCTGCTTGGTACAGACCAAACATACTTGCTGTCCCCTGGAAGGCAGATAAAATGTATATGACTCCTTCTGGGAAACTGTACTATGCCACACAACCTAAGATGATTCAGTGGTTATTATTGCCGCTTATGATAGATCTAGGGCACCTAAGCATCTCAGCTTCCTCCCTCCTGATAGAATCCAGGAGGTTAGATGTTATAGGCAAAAAAACATATGCCTCTGCATCATTGGGCCTTTGCATTGCAAATTATCAGACCCACATGATGAAGTATCACAACACCCTCTGGAGGAAGGCTAAGGCAGCCACACAAGCCTTGCCTAAGGATACCCCTACACAGGAGCTACTGAAAGCTCTCTGCGGCTGGGGATGATGTGGGCAAGCATTTGCTCTGCACAGCCTATGATATCTGAGATGCTTCTTTCAGAGCTGTGGCTTGTGGTATCTGTCTCAGGAGATACTCATGGCTTAGAGTGGCAGGCTTTGCGAATGATGTGCAACAGTTCATTCTTAATCCCCCATTTCGAGGGCAGAAATTGTTTGGTCATGTGGTCCAAGAGATTCTGGCAGCTCTTCAGGCCTCCAGTAGGACTTTGATGCCTGTGTATTCACTCTACCATACCCATCACAGGGGTAGGAGCAGGGGTCCCCTTTGTCCAGCTGGTACTAGACAGCATCCTGCCACCAGACAGCAAGGCAGGGGCATACTACCTCAGGTGCCCATTCAAAAGCTCCTAGAGGTAGGAGAGCTGGGGGAGCCACCCCAGAAGCTCTGTCTGACTCCTTATACATCCCCCAACCACCTTTACCTCCATGGGTGGTTGTAGGGGGAGGGGTGACCTCTCCCTCCACTTAAAGTAGTGGAAAGAGGTGTCTACAGATTAATCAGTTCTGGAGATTATAGAAAGAGGTCATGCTCTTGAACTTCTGGATAACCCTCCAGATCATCCCCAACTTGTGACAACATATCCTTCAGGGCATTTGACCCTGTTGTTGGAGGAAGTATAGACTGTGCTTCAAAAACGAGCCATAGTACCTGTGCCTGTAGAACAGAAGAGCACAGGTTTTTACTCCTGGTACATCCTTGTCCCAAAGTGGACAGGAGACCTGCGGTCTACTCTGGATCACAAGGATCTCAACTTCTTTGTAGAGTGCAGTAAGTTCAGAATAATCACTTTGCAGTGTCTACTCTTTTACTGCAAACAGGAGATTGGATATGTTCCCTCAATATGAAGGTTGCATACCTCCATATCAAAATTCAGAAGCCTCACAGAGAATACTTGAAGTTCCTGTTCCAAAGGGAAGGTTACCAATTCAGAGTGTTGCCCTTTGGTAGTCTTCTGCACCATGGGTAATTTACCAAATGCTTAGCAGTGATAGCAGCAGCCCTTCGCAGGGAAGGCTTGTATGTTTTCCCTTACTTGCATAATTGAATATTGAAAGCCCATTCCAGAGACTAGTTGTTGCAGACCTTAACTTGAACCAGACAGCTGATCGGTGTTCTGGGGGTGGCAGTCAATATACCAAAATCAGTGTTAACACCCTGCCAGTGACTGCAGCACATAGGGGCAGACCTGTACATGGGCCAGGGCTTGGCCTTCCTGCCACTGGACAGGGCCGATCACCTAATTGCCCAAGCACAAGTAGTGCACAACAGCCATTATGTATCAGCAAGGATGTTTTTATGCCTTTTGGGACTCATGGCCATTGTCACTGTTCCACTGGCCAGGCTTCCCCAGTGGACCCTAGGAGTCCAGTGGGATCAGCTCACAGACCTAAAACAAATGGTTCTAGTCATGTCCCCTGTACTCAAAGTGCTCAAGTGGTGGATGGAACCCAGCAACTTGCTCAAGGGGTCCCATTCCTGATCCCCTCCCCTTCCCTCTTCAGATCCTCAACGTGGGTTCTTTGTGGATACGCTTGGGAGCACACTTAGGTCCTCATCAGACACAGGGCACGTGGACCGCAGTGAAGAGTATCTTGCACATAAATATTCTGGAAATGCGGGCTGTTCTGTATGGACTCCAGTCCTTCCAGAACCACTTGTCCTCATCTTCTTTGTTAATTCAGATGGCTGATGTCAGTGTCATGTACTACATCAACAAACAAGGGGGCTCATTACTATCCACTGTGCCGGGAAGCAGTGGGAGTTTGGTATTAGGTTTTGGAACACAGTCTAGAACTGTCAGTGGTACATGTTCCATGCACCCAAAATGACTTGGCAGACAAGTTTAGCAGGCTGCAGTCCAGGAAGCTCTGGTGGGGACTGTTGACCTCTGTGGTCAATGACCCATTCGAAAGATGGGGTCATCCACAGTTGGACCTTTTTGTGGCTCTACACAACGCAAAACTTCCACTTTTTTGCTTGTTCATTCTAGGGCCTGGAGTTTCCTGGCAAGATGTGTTGTCCCTCTCTGGAAAGGAAGATTTATTTATGCCTTTCCTCTAATTTCTTCTAATTCAGAGAGTGCTACTAAAGCTGTAAATTGAGGGGGAATCTGATACTCATTGCTCCTTTATGGCCTTGACAGATGTGGTTCTCCTTATTGCAGCAGCTAGCAGTGGAACCTCCAGTGCCTCTGACCCTATGCAAGGGTCTACTGTCACAGGAACGAAGAACCCTGGTCCATCCTGACCTGAAATCCCTCCATTTGCATGCATGGCTCCTGAAGACATAGCCATAACTCATTTTGGGGTTTCCCAAAAAGTGGCGAATGTTCTGGTGGCTGCTACAGTGTCTTCCACCAGTTCCACTTACTCCATGAAATGGTAGCAGTTTGCTTTGTGAGCCACTTCTCACCACCTGGATCTGTTCACCAGTCTGGTTAATCAGGTTCTAGAATACCTGCTGTCCTTACTGTATTCTGGCCTGCAGTATTACTCCATTAAAGTGCACCTGGCTGCTATATCCGCCTTCCATGTGCCTATAGAGGGTCATACGGTTGCTCAGCTGGAGGTGACCCATACATTCTTGAGAGGCATTCTTCATCTAAAGCCTCCCATCTAAAATCCTGCCCCAGCTTGGGACCTGAATTTTGTTTCAGAAAAGCTTACTTTGGCTCCTTTTGAGCCAACTGCGACTTGTGGCTTATGCGTTCTGTCCTATAAAATGTTATTTTTAGTTTGCCTTCACGTCTACTGAAAGGATTTCAGAGCTACAGGCTCTAATGTGTGAGCCTCCTTATTTGATTTTACACAAAGACAGGGTGTCTTTGCGAACTAATTCTAAGGGCATGATTCTCAAAGCCCTAAGACTGACGCAAGGTACCTGCATCAAACATGAATGACGCAAGTTGTACTGTGCGTCAAAAGATACTGCTTTCCCTATTCTGAAATACAGTCTGTGTCAGAATGGGGAGCTGCTGCAGTGAAGTGGTACTGCGCCACCCTTGTGACCTACTTCAGGGTGTGCCAGGTCTCAAGGGTGGCCTGCGTCACGGTGGGGCTGCAACATCCCCTTTTCTGGGATTCCAAAGGCCCCGCTGTCACCGAAGAACAAAGCACCACTTAGACCATCCAGGAGCTGGTCTAAGTACCTTTACGCCACAGGGTTAGGGTGGGCATTGAGCTGTGGGGGACAAAAGAGATGGTGGGTGGCAGAGAATATGTCGGGGGGGGCAGCAGTGAATGCCAGTGATGACAGTGGCAGTCAGGGGTGTGTGTCAACTGTTATTAATCTCCGAAATGCCAGCACAGCTACGTATTGTACTACAAGGTAGAGTGACTGGTACAAATACAGTTCAGTCAGGTACAGCCCAAATGAAACACGATAATGGATGGACAAATGATAAAGTGGCAGAACGTGGCACCATATTCCACCGTTACACGGCAGACAGCCCGACTGTACAGTGAACACAGTTACTCGATATAATTTCAAAACAAATTCAGAAGGCAAAGGTTTTAATGTGTCGGAAGAGGAATTTGAGATATTTCATTGGTGAAGTAAGAGAAAAAGTGACAGAAAGAACTATGAATAAAGAAGTAATTACTTGTAGAAAAGACAGTAACTGAGTTAGAAAAACAGAAATCTGTGCTTCTTACAAGATAAATAGCTGTTCTTATGTTTTTTTGTATGTAGAATGGATAATTGAACTGGAGGTACAGTTCTTTTTTCTTGCAGAACAATTGAGCTGTGCTACATTTCTTCCTGTATCAGATTTCTTAAGGATTTTGTTCAGAAAGGGTCATTACTTTAGCCATGTAGTCCATTAGGGAACTAGAACTAGGAGATGATTTGAAGTAAACAAAGACCTGCAGGTAAAGGACAGAGTTGTACCTGATAACATTGTGTCACCTTCTAACAATGCAGGCATGGACTGATAACAAACAGAACAGCAGCAGTGGTGATTGTATTGTTGATTTCCATACACTACCCACAATGCATTTCATCTGGGACTATTTAATATTATGTTTAATCAAAATGTGTCTCTATGGTCAGTTTTTTTCTTTAATCCTTACTCGAGCTCAAGTACTTCCATTGCCCCCCAGATAACTTCATTTTTACTTTCCTCAAATCCTCTTTCCAAATTTCTTTTTTTGCAATTACTATTTATGCCCCCTTCTGCACCGGCACTTCACCTGACCTTCCCCACTTGACAGCGCGACCCACCCAAGGATTCCCCATGGAGCCTTGGCTGTACCCCCAGATGGAGACATAGTGGGAGGGCCCCCTTTCAGCCCTGGGCATAACTTTGGCGTTTCGTTGGGGTCGTTAGAGGTCATAGGGCCAGTGGGTGAGGACCGCATCCAGGCCCTTTTCATCGGTGTCGCTACTGGGAATTTTTTCTATGCGCCACTCCTGAGGCGTGACATGCGCTGGACACCAAGGCCTTTACCGGTGTCTGTCATGCCTCCTCCCCACTGAGTCAGGTTCGGGCTCACAGCACCTCCAACTGCTGCCAGAGGCCAGGCAGGCACTGAGTCAGTGCACCCCCGTCCCCCCGGAGGCTGAGCAGTTCCTCAGATGCTCAAGCATCCCCCCCCAGCCCTTTGATGACCCAGGCTTGTTCTCGAACCTGGATCGCCGGTGTTGCAAGCGATAGTGCTACTGGTGCGCCAGCGGGCCAGCCTTTTCTCTCTCTCTCTCCCGCTCTCCCTCTCCCCCCTTCCCCAGGGCTTTAGGGACTGTTCTTGGACGGCATCAGTCCACAACTGAAACCACATAGATTAACTGGTTGGTCATGAGGCCATAGTGTTAAAACTACCATTAACAAGGCTGTTGTCACCCTCCTTGTTTTCATCTGTTGCAGCTTACATTAGTACCAGGTGGTGCTTGCATACACCAGCTAGAAGCTGCCTCAGAACAGTGTTCTGCCAATGCCAGCTGTGACCCCAAAAGCATGAACTGTCAAAAGAACCGATATGCCAGTGTATTCAAGTGCTGGGCAACCCCTCCAGCTATAGGTTGTTAATTTATGTGGCACTGAGGAACCTTGCTCAGATCCATGATGAGAACAACAGATGTTGTACAAAACAGAGAGAAACTAGAAGATTAGTACTGGCTCTGTGGCACAGAGTGGCAGGATACTACTGGGGCATGATGATGATCAGTGTTCATGCCACAAGCTTGGAATGTCCAAAGAGAGGCTGGCAAGGAGGGCTGGGAGTGTTCCCCTGGAAGCTCTTCTGCTGGGTAGAATTCCTGCCTTCTGTAGTACGTGCCAGTCATGAATGAAAGATTGGGCACAAGATTGGGCGCATGACTGGGGGAGAGGTGGAGCAATGCCCGTCAGTGATCACACTAGGCAGGTTTGTAGTCTGTCTAGCATTACCAGTTATGTGCACTGCTCCACACCCTCCCCCTGGTCGTGAGCCCAATAGTGCACTCAGTCGTTCATGACTGGCACTTACTACAGAAAGTACACTGTAGAGGGGGAATGACTGGGTTAGACAAGATAGTTACAGATCCCCCCCCACATTTGGCTTGGGGGTCAGTGCCCACATTATGGCTCTTTGGGGATGGGGGACTTGGGCTGGGGGGTCGGAGGCTTACTAAAGCTGGTGTCTGCTCCTGGCATAGTGGAACTTTATGTAACTGAATTCTGCTGATGCCAAATGTGAAATTATTTTACTGAATACCTTGAAATGGAAAAAAGTAAAATCAACATAGGTAAAAAGACATGTACTTTATTTATATTGCTTGTTTTACACATGTTATTGTCAGACTTGTGTGCAAATGTTGGTAACTAGCTCTTTAACCTTTGGAGCAGACTGCTCTTTTTGAACTTTCTTCTTTTTCTAAGGAAAAGTATTGTTGGTATGTCTGTCAGCTGTGCTGTTCTCTACAAGACAGAAATCGCCTACAGTCATTATTCGTATACCTACTTATTTAATAAATACCAGATATCCACCCCTTCTTCCTAAAGTGAATGTGGCCCCTGCTGAAACCGGAGCTCATATCTCAGCAGGGCTCCTCAGTTCTTCTGCTGTTTAGGAATAAGAAGCCTAAGAATAAGGACAGCATGAATGGAAAGCCTTTGTTCTTGTTCACTCAGCACAGCTTGGAGTTGTCTTCTAAGCCTCTATGCTGACCAAGCAATGTCAGAATAATTATCCTCTGACTTGTAAATGATCAGTTAGCCAAGTTCAGTGAAGTACGTGGAAACTCAATAGGGCAATATTTCTTTTAATAAAGAGTGCATCAGTAGGAGCAAATGGTAGAGCGCGCATCACTGGTTTGATGTGACTCCAAAAGAGCCATGATGTTATCTGTTGTTATGCTTGCCTTCTTATCCAGTATTCAAGATTTTATTCCGTTGACCACTGTTTACAATACAATAAAAATACAGCAAGTATACTGCATGTAATACAAAGAAGTAGTACATCTTTAACATGTCCAAAAACAATAGTTCATCTTATAGCAGCAGTTTTGTTTCTTCATCTAAATATTGCTTCTGTGCATTTAACTAACATTCTGTTAGGCTCGCCATCTTAGACGTTTCATCGGATGGCATTAGAACACTGCATCTTACTGCATTATGGTAAAGACTGGAAGAGTCGGATCAAAGCATGTGTCTAAATACAGTACTCCCTTGCTATAACAAATGAAATTGGAGCCATATTCTATGATTATTATACCCTGTCATTCGTTAAAGCGAGGAGCAGTGTTTTACCATACATGTTTACAGAGATAGGCAAATGCAAACTTTATTAACAAAAGGCACAGTCAGATTTAATCAGTTTCTTTAATAACCTGATAAAATCAACATCCATCTAATTTCAGACCCAAAATATCAGTTCGTTTTTTTCTTTTTTTTTTTTTTTTTAACTAGGACTGTTGTAACTACAGTACCTTAACCAGAACTGCACCATCCTGACATTCCATCCATGACAAGCAGGTCTCGATTCCTTTAATGGCATCACGTGAACTATTGTCAGCATCCTACACTCATTCTAGATCACTCTCCCTATCCTCAAGAGAACATTTTGACTCTGCTGCCATGATCGCCTCATTGTTCAGTTGCTCTGTGGTTGCCAGGGTATCGTCTCTTAGCAACCACGCTTCCATTACCTTGGCTGCATCCTCAAGTCTTTCTATGAGCTAAAGATCGTGAACAAATTTGGCATTGTCATCTGTGTCATCCTCCGGAAGGTCAGTGTCAGTGGGGTAAAATGCTGAAAGTGTAGGACCCAGTGTTGCATCTCTCTCTCACAGTAGCCTGAGACACAGCAGCCCAGGCTACACCTGACAGGTTGGTCACATTTTCCAGGGTCTGCACCTTTAGAAAATCAGTTACTCTTTCAGCCTGCCCATTACCAGTCAGATCACCAAACCATCTCTTGCGGTAATGTGTTTTGAACGTTGCTATGATGTCTACATCTAAAGGCTGGATTCAGAAGGGTTGTATTTTGTGGTTAAAAAAGTTTCTTAATTCTACCATCCCATGACTTCAGTGCAGCCATCAGGGGATTGGGCAGGGCACTGATCCATCAAGAGAAGTGTTTTGTTGGGGAGATGCTTGGATCTTAGATGAACTCACATTGAGGGTACAAATGATTCATCGAACCACAGCTGAAACAGCTCACTTGTCATCCATGCATTTCTTGAGCTCCGGTATTCAATTGGGAAGGCATTCTTGTTTACATGGTGGAAACAATGAGGAGACTTAAACTTCCCAGTACAGAAGGGCTTTAATTTATGGGAGCCAGTGCTGTTTGTGCACCATAGGTATGTGATTAAGCCTTTGCTGACTTTGAACCCCTTTGAGGCATTAATCATGGTTTTGCAGCTAAGGTTACATCAGGCAAACATTGCCAAAACAAGCCAGTCTTGTCAAAGTTATAAATCTGCTCAAGAGTGTAACCACTATCCTCAATGATTTTTCTTGGCCTGGGCAAAAAATCAGTATCTACCACTTCATCACTTGACCTTTGCTCCCTTGTAGCACAACCACAATGGATACTGTGTCAGCACTGACAACGCCAAAGCCAACCAGTCTAGGGTTTAAATCTGTTTGAGTCACCATAAAGATCCTTGGCAAACTGGTCAGCCTTTTCCCTGACAAGCAATCCAGACACAGGGACACTATTAGACCACTGTTGACCAAACCAGATTTGCATGGCTTTGTCTATGTCAGCCTTGTCTGCCTTATGAAGCTTTTTGCGGCTGAAACCCTTGGACTCTGAGTACTCCAAAGCAAACTCACATAGGAACTCCTCTTGTTTCTGTCCAGTTCAGATAGTTGACTTAGAGCAGCCTGTTTCAGCAGAAAGTTTTTTGAGGCTCTCTCCATTTTTAAGTCAGTCAAGAATATCAAGCTTGGTTTTGACAGAATAACCAAATCAATTCATTCTGACAGACAGGCAGCAGACATGAGATTGGAACATGCGGGTTAATTTTTATGGACAGGTTTTATTGCGTTTTCATTAACCATTTAATTAAAAGTCACACTCGGTTTGTAACAGTTGCACTCAATTTGACATGTACACCTGACTGAGTGCCAAATGCGTTCCATGCTGACAGCTTAGCACCGTAATTAAGCAGCTGTCGGCTACCTCCGTTGATTGTGGTTTGGAGCCAGCAACTCCATTTACTAGAACTAAGAATTCATTGTAGTGAGGTTTGTTATAGTGAAGGAGCACTGTACATTATTTTGTTGAACCCACTATTAATTCCTGGGGTGGAGGGAAACTAGATAAATGGTAGTAAGGCATATGTGTGCTACACTGCACTTAAATATCTCTGCCTGGTGGACACTAAAGAGGTTGTTCAGAAAAAATACTTGCATCATGCATATTTAATCAATAATCCACAACAGAGTGTGGGTTATGGTAGGATTTACCCATGCCTGGCGTGATGTGTCACGAGACTGCAAACCTTAAATCCCACCATAACCCACACCCTGGAATGCATTTTTATGATTATACAATTGGTAGTATGTGAAAGTTTGTTTTTTTTTATTATAAAGCTTAGAAAGTATTTTTTAATTATTTTTGTAGTAATATCAATATTTATTTATTTAGCTTTTGTTGACCAGGTAGGTACACTAGACAATCTGTATGTCTATTTTCAGGTACGACCCAGGAGAGTACAATGAAAATACAGGTTCAAACAAGGTTCAACCAAGGTGCATAACAACAAGAGGGGCAATGTACAGAGTTACAAGAGAGCAAGATAAACATAGATAGTATATAGTGCGCAGTAACAGGTAAAATATACATATACATACAGAATAAATAGACTAACACATTCAGTGGTAATTACATTACATTGCATGAGTGACCCTATTTACCAGGGCCACTTAATACATAAGCAGATGGTGGTCAATCACATGCTACACAGAGATTAAAGGACAGTAGGCAGTGGATCAGAAAGGGCCAATTTGGAGACCTGGTTAGAGTGACAGGTTACCCACACGAGGACAGTTTAAGTGCTCCCACAGAGATTCGGAGACACAGTTGAGAGGGGAGGAATGTACATGGTCAGGAAGGAGTTCCATAGCCTTGGAGCACATGTAGCAAAGTCCCTATCCCCCATTAGGGTTTGAATATAAGGAACTTTGAGCACCGCCAGACCCTGAGACTTGAGGGAGTAGGAGGAGCATACAGCATGCAGGAGAAGCTGCGCAAGCTCTGGTGGGGTGCCAGTTCTGAGCACCTTTCCTACAAAGCAGCCCAACCCATATTTCAAGTGATTGGCTGGGGAAAGCCAAGTTTGTCATATAATTGACAATGGTGGGTGAGACGTGGGACAGCCAGGGCAAAGCGAAAGATGTTGTGTTATAGGTTGTGTTCCACCTGGCAAGGTGGACCTTGGAGGTGCCGGTGAACAAGAGAAGGCCATAGCTTAGTGAAGGGAGCAGCACACCTCTGGCCAGTGCCAAGCGAGCTGCAGACATCAAGTTTTTCTTTGCCCTGTAGGCGAGACCCAGTTTGTAGTTTACGGTTCTAGAAACATTTAGGATGTGACTCCCCAGGTCGAGTTGGGGGTCAAGTGTATTTTATTGAAACTGTGGTTAGGAGGGAGAGCCATCCACACCACTGACACATAGAGGGACAGGGGAGGCCTTGATCTTGGCTGCTGACCCAAAGAACATGGCCTGAGTTTTTTTCAGATTGAGGACCAGCTTGTGGGATGTTACCTAGGCTTGAGTATTCTTAAAGGCCTCACTCAGCTGAAGGTTAAGAACCCCAATTATCCTTCCTCTCTGGACAAATAGTCTTGTATTACTTGGTAAAATCTGGAAGGAACTGCAGAAATACAGGGGGAACAGGGAGGTGAGGAGATACTGTGGGTCACTCCGGAAAGAAGGAAAGGGTCCGCTATTAGAACAGGAGTGATCTACAGACCTCCAACACACGGGGAAGAGATTGATAAGGAAATGGTGAAAGCAATCCAGAAGATGGCTTGCAAGGGTGAAAGCACTAATAGTGGGAGACGTCAGTCTACCGGACTGGGATTGGAGTCTCCTGGCTGCAGCTACAACCCGGAGTAGATATATCCTGGACTCCATGCAAGGGGAGTTCCACAGGCAATTAGTATTGGAACCCAGTTGGGAAGGGGCAGTTCTTGACTTAGTATTGTCAAACGGGGACAGTGTGACTGATGTCAGAGTGGGGGACCACCTGAGAAACATTGACCACTGTACAGTGTGGTTTGAGGTAAGGACTGGGTCAGAATTGAATCACACAAGGGCGAGGGTTCTGGACTTCAGGAGAGCAGATTTTTAAGAAAATGGGAGAATGCCTGAGGGAAGCCCTGGTGGGGATAGGAAAACTGGGGGGAGTTGAGGAAAGGTGGGCAAAAATTAAAGAGGGAATTAGGCAAGCTGCAAACCTCTGTGTAAGGCAGGTAAGCCAAGGGCAAGAGAAAATGGAGACAGTTTTGATTCTGTAAGGAAGTAGCAAAGAGGTAAGAGCAAAAATGGGCATTTAGAACCGTACAAAAAAACACAGGAGGGGGATAGGGAGGCTTACCAAGGGAAACAAAGGGAGACGGAAGGCAGTTAGAAGCGCAAAGGCACAGACAGAGGTAAGGATTGCCAAGTCAGTGACAAAGGGAGATAAAACATTTTTTAGATACATAAGTGAATAAAGAAGGATGGGGGCTATAGTAAGACTGAAAGGGGAAGGAGGGTGCAGTGTGGAAGAGGACCATCAAAAAGCGGATTTATTAAACAACTATTTCTGTTCAGTATTTACGGAGGAGAGGGAAGGAAATGGGCCAAAGGTATAAAGGGATGGGAAGTGGACACAAAACCATTTACAGAAGAAAGAGTGCTTAGGGAACTATCAAAGATAAAAGTAAATAAAGCAGTGGGGCCAGACGGGGTGCACCCCAGGATACTGAGGGAACTGAATGAGGAGCTGGTGCACCTCTGACAGCCCTTTTCAATGGGTCATTAAAAACAGGGGTGGTACAGGGGAACTGGAGGAGGGCAGATGTAGTCCCACTCCACAAAGGTGGAAATAGGGAAGAGGCAGGAACTTACAGTGGTACGCAAGGTAATAGAAGCACTATTACAGGAAAGAATTGGGGAATCTGTAGTTACCAATAACCTGCAGGATTAGAGGCAGCATGGGTTCACAAGGGGGAGGTCCTGCCAGACAAACATGATCAAGTTCTTTGATTTGATGACCAGGGAAGTGGATCGGGGGGGAGCAGTGGACATGGCCTACCTGGAGTTTAGCAAGGCCTTCAACACTGTTCCACATAGAAGGTTATTCAACAAGCTGGGAAGCCTAGGAGTAGGTCCTAAGGTAGTAAAATGGGTGGAAAATTGGCTGGGCAGTAGGAGTCAGGTTGGTGGTAAAAGGCAGTCACTCCAGAGTAGGCAAAGTGACCAGTGGAGTATCACAGGGATCAGTACTAGGGCCGGTCCTCTTCAGTGTCTTCATCAGTGATATTGCAGAAGGGCTAAAAGGGAAAGTATGCCTGTTCGCAGATGACATAAAACTCTGCAATAGAGAAGACACACTGGGAGGAGTGGAAAAAAATTAGAAGTGATCTAGAAAAGTTGGAAGAATGGGCAAGGGCTTGACAGCTGGGTTTTAATGCAAAGAAGTGCAAAATTATGCACATGGGCATAAGAATCCGGGGGCAACATGCCAACTGGGAGGAGAGGTATTAACAGTTAAAAAGCAGGAAAGGGACCTGGGGGTGATAATTTTTGATGACCTGAAGATAGCAAATCAGTGAGGAAGGCTGGAAGGATGCTAGGTTGCCTAGGAAGGGGGATCACCAGCAGAAGGAGGGAGGCAATAATACCCCTATACAGATCACTGGTTAGGCCGCACCTCAAGTACTGTGTGCAGTTCTGGGGGCCGCACCTCCATAAAGACATGGAGAGGGTGGAGGCAGTATAAAGGAGGGCAGCCAAAATGGTGCATAGCCTGCATCAAAAGCCCTATGGGGTAAGACTCAAGGAACTTAATATGTACTCCCTAGAGAAAGGGGGATATGATAGAGCCATTCAGATACCTCACAGGCAAAGACAAGGTACAGGAGGGAAGCATTTTCCACAGAAAAAGATGTTCAAGGACAAGGAGTCATGCTATGAAGTTAAAAGGGGGGAGGCTCAGAGGAAATGTGAGGAAGTGCTTCTTCACGGAGAGAGAGAGTGTTGGATGCAAGGAACAGCTTACCAGCAGAGGTGGTGGGGCGGAAACAGTGACAGGGTTGAAGAACGCATGGGATAGACATAGAGGGATCTTAACGCTGTGGGGGGAGGGGTGGAGACTGCAGACCAGTAGGGTCTGTGGCGACACTATATGTAGGGAAACTAGGGAGGACTAGGTGGGCTATCACGTCCTTATCTGCCTACAGATTCTGTGTTTCTATGCCCCCCCCCGCCAAAAAACACACACACACTCGTTCTGGGATTTTTTGGGGTGTATTTTTAAGAGAGAGTGGTGCACGCGAGCTAGAGGGAGTGCCACTGCTGTGACTGAGCGGCGGTACAGCAGGAGCCAGACAGAAAATGAGAAATAGTGAAATATTGGGCTGCCGGTTTTGGTTATTAGCCTGATCGGCACTGTAAAGTGGAAGTGATAGCTCCCTTATGTGCCAGCTGGTGAGCACCTCAGTTAACGGGAGCAAGTGCCATTGCTGAGGGTTTGAAAGCTTTTTTTAAAGTTACAAAAATTGCATTTTTTTATTTAAAGTTACAAAGGAGCTTGTTGAACATGGGACTTTATTTGTATATGCTGGGAAGGCTAAAGTGAAAGGGGTTGGGGCTGCAGCCAAGAATTTTGGGGCCCAGGACAAGTCCTTTGAGAAGGGACCCCTCCCAATCCAGTTAAGGCTGGGGATCAGGGGAACGCTGGACCCCCAGAAACTCTGGGGGTTTAGATGCTCTGTGTGTTCTGGGGTTTTATTGAAGATAAAACACACTACTGTTAGTTTTCCCAATCCCTGACTCCAGGGGAAAAATATATTTTTTCCCCTGGAGACAGGGGTGTGGTAGACTCTGGCTGGCCTTAAAGTCTGCAGCTGGGGTGGGTAACTGACTGATTATCAGTGCCATCAACCACCCATCCCACGGGCATTATTATAATGTACCATGAAAGATTTTTCATATAAGGGCTGGGGATAGAAGCTCTAGTGTTTTAGATTCTCTGTGGTGAGTTTGGGGGCTTTTATTGAAGATAAAACACACTTGTAAACATATGTAAAATTTCCCCTATAGGGATTAGTAGCTTATGTAAAATAGGCAAAAATAAGAATTCATGTTTTCTTCTGTAGATGCACATGCAGGATAGCCACCTGTTCATCCCACATTAGCCCATAAAGCCCAGTGCTCTACATTGTTAGCCAAGCCTCAAGTCACTAGTGAGGTTATAGTCCTGGAGGGTTAATTTGGTGGGCAATTAATGATCAGATGCTGCTCTTGGCAGTGTTGTTCTGTTCTGTTACCGATCTTGTCGATCTAGAGTGCCTGAACTATGACCATCTAATATTTATTCAGACCCCTCATTGTCAAGTATTCCGGAGAGTTTGTCTTCTGGAAAACCTTCTTTTGCCCCCAAGCCCCACCATCCTCTTCCCCGCAGCAGGCACAGTACCCCAAAAATATTTGTTTAAAGCCGGTCAGTCAGCAATCAGCATCAGTCCCCCAGTGGGTGGCGCGTCCAGTCCCTGTTTAATTCAACAGCAAGGGCATGAATGAATGAATGGTGGCATTGACATATTTGCCTATATTAAAACCAATTTGCCTATAGTAAAACATAATTGGCCGAGGCTCAGCTAGTCAAGTTTTACTACAGACAAATACACATAACTACCATTCATTCATGCTCACACTGATCTCTAACACTGAACAGATCAGATGCGCTCTACACCGGGGGACCAACAGCTGCCGATCGGCTTTGAACAAATCTTTTTGGGCTGCTGGGGAGGGGGGTGGAGGGAGCCAGACTGGGTTGGTGGGTGGGATGATGTATTCGCCTGGGGCTACACTACATCTTGCTGGGGGGGAGAACAGGTTAGTATTTCTGGACCTGAACTTCTGGGCCAGTGGTGGCACCCCCCCAACCCCGCCAGAGCTGCCCCCCACGGCGTGCCTGGGAGTGGTAGGGTAAATTGGAACAGAGTGTCGGATTACTGCATTTTTTTTATTTCCACATTTTGAAAACAAGATGGCAGCTAAATGGAGCTGTTCAAAAAAAGGAAAATGGCAATGTTGTGTTTTTATGTGCATCAGTTGGCTTGGACAGCTGGGACAGTACCCATGGGTTACCATGAGATTTGCTTACAAGTAAAGACCCCAGCTGACCAGTCAGGTTACAGGAGTTTTGGACCCCATTGTGAAATTATAGTGCCATGGTAGTGGCACTATAGTTAGAGTTGCCCGGTCACTTCTGAGCATCCTTACACATGGAATGGGGTGAGAGCTGGGGCCGGCGACCCCAAGGCACACCCTGACGCCTCTTGGCGTGTGGAGGGTGGGTGGAGTGGGTTGGTAGGGTTGGTTACCCTAACATTAAATTTCAAGACTTTTGTAGCCTAACAGATGCATTAACAGAGTTTTTTGCAATAAATATATAATATATAGCATTTGGGGCTAAATATTCAAAACAGCTGCATAACTGCAGTTTTTATCAAAAGACCTAAAAATGTATCAGGGAAACATCAGCTCCTCTGTTCCATTCTATTTGCCTTTGGGAACACTTATTCCAGTTTACAGACAGTTGATACATTTCAGTTAGTCATGTTTGTCTCCATTTCTAAACCACAATGAGGAAGAGGGAATAGTAGCTTAGGTGTGTGCTTGATGAAGAAGGTGAATCTATTTGTTTCTGCCAGGAGGAGCAGGGCTGCAGTTTTTTGGACAGTGGAAAAGTTGGGTTGCCCACTGCTTCAGGCTGGCAGGGCTCTGCTTGACTTGTTTGCTGACCCTCTGTAAAGCTGCTTTTTAAAAACAAATTTGTAAGGGATTTATCTATTTTTATCTTGGATCATTATGATGGTCAAAGAGGATAGGGCTTTACTGTGCAGTAAGTCATTGAGACGTTATATAATTCTTTTCTGCTGGCACTTATCCACTTGTAGGATCTAAACTTTTTGTCATTATCTTTCTTGCACAGAACTTGTTAAGCTGAGAATTCTAGGTTTGTTAGGATACCTACAGTAGATATTGCTGCTTTTGCATCCTTCCTGTGGGGAGTGTGAGCGAATAGCTGCCTTTGCAGAATATGTCAGTGCCATTCTGAGATTACCTAACCCCCATCTAATCTCAGTGTGGGATTCCAGATCTCATTATTGAACCCTGCTCTACCCCCATGTGGCAGCGAATGCATTGCAGCTCCTCTGCTCAGCCATTTGGCTCCCCATTTCTTTTGTTTATTTCTCCTGCTCCTACCTGGGTTGATTGCACCTTCAATCTTTCACTAGCTCACTCCTAGTTTGTGAAACCCTCTCCAGGATTCCTGCACTTGTTTTTGACCACTGATTGACCATAAGTCCCTCCCCCCAGCTTGTTTCCTGAGGTGGTTCCTATGCCGGGGAGGGGAGGCCTAAATTCAGTTTGTGTCCCTAAGAGGGAGGCGGCTGCTTGGGATTGCTGGAACGGTTCTGTGCGATCATGTAGATGCAACACAGATTCATCTGCCCACAGTCCAGGGTTCATATTCACATTTTTTCCCCTGATCACTTCCTAATATACAGCGCCTGGTGGGACACTCCACTGCACCACCAACCGATGCCCACATACGCTCATTCCTGCTCTGTGTCTTTGTGGGCAGCTCCCTGGACCACCACAGTATGAACAGAGAATGACGCAGATGTCTCCTTCTAACCTTAGAAGAAAAATATCTGCTGAAATGCCTTATTTCTTCTCTGCCAGCCTAATGATGCCCAAGTGGGTTTGGGTTGTGAACCCAGGTCACAAGCATGACAACCGCTACCTCTGACACATGCATTCTGCTCAAGTCAGAACAGCTCAGCTTCACTTTGCTGTTCTCTCTCTTGAGCAGAATGCAAGTGAAACCACTCTTAGCCTCAATCAGTGGCTCCAGGGTACATATTAATATATAAAAACAGCTTCTACCAGGAAAAGGATGTACAAGTTCACCGTAGCTCTTTAAGATTCTTCTTGCAACTGCTGTAACGTCACCTGGCTGGATATTTGTGAATCTGCTGAATTGGTATTGTTGTACAGTATTGCATTCTCCTCACACTTTCTGATTTTCGTACCTCTTATGGTAAATACAAAGAGAATAACTGATAGGTTTTTGTCTATTACCAGGGAGTAATAGCATTGAGAGGTTCTGGACACATGAACCTCGAGAGCGAAGCTCGAGAGGTTCCAGTGTGTCCAGAACCTCGAGATGCCAGTACTCCCTGGTAATGGACACACAAACCTATTGGTTATTTTTCCTAACATATGGATCTGACCTTTGTTTGTAATGGCCGGTCGACCGCTTCAGTGGAGAACTGACTTTGTACTGGTCGACCGCCATACTGTCCCACGCTCTGCGTTGAGCTGCCTGCTCGCTCGTGACAGTTCCTGCCCCTTGCCTGTTTTTTGGTAATTCAGATCCTACCTGCTCTTCATGACTGGAATGGCAGGATCAACCAGATATTTTCATTTGGTGAGGCAAAAAAGAAAAAAAACGGAGAAGTGTGACGATGAAGTTCACTCTTGGTAAGCAAGAGAAGGGTTGCCATGTTTCTTAAACTGTTCTGCCCGCCCACACAAGAAAAGCGGCCGATGATGAGGCATGCTTAGGACATGGGGGGGCAAAAGGTATTGTTTTGGGTGCTTGCAATGGTACTATTATCACCATGAAACTATACTATTAAAAGTGATTGACAGTACTACTAAAAGTGATCAACAGTACTATTATCACTGAACCTTTGAGGGTATTACTGGATTTTTTGTGTGTGCTTTAGAGACCTATTAAATTGAAGATCCATATATTATTGTATAATTCTGTGTATCATTTATTTTCCTGGCTTTTATATCTACTTGACTGCTGCATACCGTGTTCCTACCCTTCAGATCCCTCCTTTCCCCCAGTCACATCTGCAAATGAGACTTCATCTGTATCTCTGTATGTTTATCTGGTGAAACAGTTTTAGTTAATATTCTAATACTGTATCCATTTGTTTCTAGGGGCGTGGATATGGTTCACTGTCTGCACTCTGGCAATCTTCCTTTCCCTTTAAATTCTGGCTGGAACGTCTTCGAACTAAGGTTCTCCCCGGCACCGCCCCGTGATGTCAGATATTCCTTTCTGCTGGAAGAGTCCAGTTTACTCCTTCGCAGCTCCATGCGTGATGTAGGCCTCTGTATCCTAAGTGTGGCATTGGCTTTTCATCTTCACATTTGTTGTTTTCTTGATTTTGCTTTGCACCATGGATTGAAAAGAAGCTTGGTACATTCCTGGTTTAAATGCTGCATTCAGTGCAACCACAAAATTTCCAGGATGGACCCGCACTAGTTGTGCATCTACTGTCCTCTGGGCAGAGCACGATGTTCAGGTCTGCTGCCAGTGCAAAACCCTTTTGTCCTTGTCCACTGAGGATTGCTATATTATACCTCCTCCTCAGTCAGCCAGATGAACAGGACCCCCTGGGCTGCTCAAAAGATGCCCTTAAGGCATTGTCCATAGTGGCATGCTCCGCAGTCCAGCTTGCGGCCACGGTTTATTGGTGGCCCAAGCTGCCACGGGTGCTTTGTTAGTGTCAGCACTGCTCCTGGCTGGGCAAGTGTTGGTGCATCCTTCACGGGAACCTGCAGGGTGATGTGCAAATCCTTCCATACTCTCAGGGAGGGCTCTTACCGTGGTGAGTAGAAAGTCTAAAAAATTCCACTGTTGGTCATGAGCATGCTATTCCCAGTTCTGTGATTTCCTCGACTGTTCAACGGGCATGGGCATTCGGATTTGGCCAAGCCTGTGTTGGTTGAGCAGCAGTCTGCTAGCTTCATGGTAACATCATCGGGCTTGTTGGTCATGACACATACTGACTAGGTGGTTGAGAACTTTCTCGACCTTGTTGACCCATTGTCTGAAGGGATATAGGATGACTCGATCTCCAGGACTCTGGTCCTTTCGACCCTCTCCCAGGAGTTGACTCCTTCTGGGGTCCCACAGCAGGAGCTGGTTCATGTTCTCTGCATGGTCCTTCTGCCTGCCTTTCCTCACCATTGACAATCAAGTCATTTGTCGAGGTCTCAGTCGAGATTGTGGTTGAGGTAATCCTTGCACTCCCGCTCTCAGCCTCATTCTGTAAGCGCCACAGGCGCTCCTTTTCCTCCTTGTCTTTGGATGAGGACAGGCTCTGTCACAGGCTGTGTCGGCAGTATGAGGAGCTGATGTGGCAACAATGGGTTCTTGGGCAGGGTGGGTCCCTTCTCCCAGCCCCCACACTTCCCTGGCAGCACCAGGTGTTTTTGGCGCCAGCCTCTCCTATGATTAAGTTGGAACCACCACCCAGGATGCCGTTACAGGGAACCCCTACCTAGACCTTCCACCCGGACACTGTCCTGCCAGGTTGGGTGTTAGTAGAAATTACCCACTCAGACCAATCCAGTGTAGTGCATGGCGAAAACTGGCTGAGTGTGGTCTTTGAGAAGTCTTTGGATTCCGGTGTGTCCTCCATGCAGTCCTTGAGGACTCCAGGCTCCGTCCGTGAATTGCCTGAAGAGTTGACCACTGACCACAGGCTGGTGTCCTTCAGGGTTATGCTGCAGTTGATCTCTGAATCTATGGTGATCCATTTAGAACTGTCCCAGAAGCAGCTAAGTACCCCCTCAGGGAACTCCAGGAGAGGGATGATTCCCCAGGAGTCACCTTCCTGGTGGCAGAGGCCATCCTGGGGTCTGCGTTAGCGCTCAGGCAGCATCCGGCCTCCTGCGCTGTGTCCTTGTCCCATATGGTTTGCAAGTATGCGACTCATAGTAACATAGTGCTTATTGGCAGATAAAGACTGCTAGGCCCATCCAGTCTGTCTACACTTGTTTGCGATCTCTGACCCTATCTGGTCACGGCTTTTTCACCCCTCCTACATAGAAACATAGATTTTGACGGCAGATAAGGACCACTTTGCCCACCCAGTCTGCCTATTTCCCTACCTAATGGATAAGCTGCAGATCCTAGTTAACCAGCAGCCTACTTCTTCCTACCCCCACCCACTAGAATTGCCTTATGACTGTCCCATGCATGCTTGAATTCCACCACTGTTTTTGACTCCACAGCCTCCTCCGGAAGGCCGTTCCATGCATCCACAACCCTCTCTGTGAAAAAATACTTCCTTAAGTTACCTCTGAGCCGCCCCCCTTTTATCTTCAAATTGTGCCCCCTTGTTCTTGCACACCTCTCTTTTTGAAAGATGCTACCCTCTTGGACTTTGTTGATTCCCTTGCCTTCCTTCCCACCTCTAAGGTTCCCCTATACCTGTGTAATTGATGTTGTGGAACGTCTCATTCCCTGCTTTGTCCACACAGTGTCCGTAAACAGTGTCCTGCCCAATTTCCAGAATTTCAATCTATCACCGATGACTCTGTCTCTGACACATGGTGCTGCACCTGGATGCAGATTTTTGCTTGCTTCTTCCAATAACTAGGATTGCCTGTTCTGCTCAATTTGTTCCCAGACTCTACGAAGAAAGGACCTCTCATATATGGCATGGGCCCTCATATGAACCAGTGTCTCCTCCTTACTACTTTTTACAAGTACACGACCCATGGCATGGCTTGGGGGTGACCAGTCCTGTTTCATCCAGTGTCGCATACTTAAAGAACTTGTCCCCGACCATCTCAGCAGGCTGGGCAGTGAAGTCACCATCTTTTCTCTCTGGCTTCTCTGATACAAGAGCTTGAGGCCACTCACTGGGACCCTCAACATGAAGATACATATCCTCATCCTCCTCATCCTCACTTAGGACCTGGGCCCAGGAGTGAGCAGTCGTCCTCACTCCCGAGACAGTCCACTCCTCACTGGGTGTGGAGGTAGACACCTCCCAATCCAAAGTTTATTGAACTTCGTCCTCCCCTACTAGGCTAGGACTAGGACTCTCTCTCCATGGGTCCACAGATCCTTCCCCCGCACTGCCCATACGAGACACAGGCGAGGAAACATCACGAGATGTCTGCCCTTGCAGTAAATCCACACTCTATTCCTTTTGCCGCACTCTACAGCGCCTCCCCCAACAGGTTCAACCTGGTGCTGTGTGCTGCTACATGCAAGGTTCTTACTTTGGTCCAGGTGGGAGCCAGACGAATTTGTGGTGCCTTGGACAGACCATACTTCACTAGACAGTCCGAACAATGAGGTATTAAAAACACGTCCTTTCAAACTTTGAGGCACATTAAGCATACTCTCACAGGGTAGTTGGGTATTGCAACATGTGGAGGCAACCCTTCACCGTAGAAAATGTGCTCTATTTCTGTTAGTTTGGCCAGTTCCTCTACTGTCATAGTTCGGGCATGATCTGGGTAGCGGGATTTTCCAGAAGCCATGTCTGCGAATTAAACACATGAAAGTCTGTTATTACTACTGGTTCACGATACTCTGAACAGTCTCTTAAAATGCCTCCCTGCTGTTTCTGACTCAATAAACTGCACATCCGACCTCTCTGCTACTGATTTCTTGCTCAAAGTATAACGACTGCACTGCTTTACATCTGTCAGCACATTCATATGATTTTTTGCAGGACTTTATGATTAGCACACAAATCAACTATTTACACATGCTTAAAGTCACTGAAAGCCACAGTATTTCTTTACAGGACTGCCTGTTTGTTGCAGCCTAATATACAACTCACAGTCTCTCACTTGCTTAGAACATTATACTGCTACTGAATCCATTATAATGCTTACAGTCTATGCTCAGAATTTTTATTTGTTGTGTTTGGTGCTCCAACTCACAGTCCTTTTTTGCAAAACAATCTCACTGCTCACACACAGATCCAGCTGGCCTTTAAAATCACACTCAGTTTGAGGCACAGATATTTTGGATGGTACTCACTTAATCAGTAGCGGGCTTTCTCTGATAGAAATTTCTCTCGGCCTAAAGCCAATCCTGGAAGGCCTCTGGGGTAAAACGGGCTGGCAATCCCGCCGATTGTTACCACGAATACCTCACTTTCTTCCCAGTCGGTCGGATAACAGGTTGAGCCTGAATTTTAACAGCAAATGTCTGTAATTACAGATTTAGAATGTTCACTAGTCCCTCGATGGTTCCTCCTTGCTGACCAACTCGCACACTACTCGCTCTCTCCTTCTCGAACATTGGGCTGCACTCTGAAGCTGGCTAGGGGGCGGTACTGATTACAGTTGCACCAATCACTTGACGCCATGCAAATGAGCCACTCTCTCTCCTCGTGCTCTTCCTCCACGGCGATCATCGAGCAGGATAAAATTTAAACTGCAAACTGAACTTTTTTTTTCTCTGCTGAAATTTCACAGTGGGAGTACCATTTATGACCATTTCCTTACTCAGAACTTGCCTATTTCTTTAGCGACTCCCCCAATTCACACACAAAGAACATAAAACTTTCAGGGCACATTTATCTGTTTCCCAAAGTTCACATTACTTTTTGCAATAAAAACTTGAAATTTAAAAGTTCTGTTGATGTTCTTGATGCAGGACAAGGGCATACACATTCTGGCTTTACAGTCCCTCGGTAAAGATGGCACAAACACACAGCAGTACTTGAACAGCGGGCACACAGCAGCACATACGGATGGCAATATCTTAGGCAGATCCTTTTGCGCAATGCTCCCCTTCAGTTTTGGGCTACCACACTGCCAAACAGACAAAACGCTAGCCATACCCCAAGCAAACTATCCATTGTTTTCTCCCCAAATTAAACAACATCGTCGGATGAGCCCCCATTTTTGTAACCCCCCACCGGCCCCTTATTTAACCAGCAGACACACCTCTCACAGTCTAGGGGAACAGAGAGGGTGGGGATTACATTGACTGCCACCATAGACAAGGTGGGATATGCAGATGTAGTAGACATTATAAAATACAAACCAAGTGCAGCTACTAGGCATACACCTGTTGATAACAATACCATGGCCACAACTCAGGTCCTGGGGAGAAAATGTTTGCTCAGGACTATGCTAGGTTTGCACTTCTGGAAAGGGGTACCCAAGTAATTCCACACGGGAAGCAATAACATAAATGACCATACCAGGCTGGGATTCTAGAGTGTGGTTTTGTTCTGTAACAAAGTAGGAACACACTAAGCTTAGATGGACCCCCAAGGGTTACACACATGGTAAATGCAGACATCTGAGGTACAGAACTCCAAATTTCCCATATAGCATTGGATGATTGTAGAAATTGTGGAACTAGCCACTGATGCAACACACCAAACGAATTCCCTCGACTAGGCACACACGGCCAGTACTAGGAAGTCCCATATGGCGTAGGATTACTGTAGAAAATGTGGACCTAGCCACAGGTGAACACACAAATTCCTCTAGACTTGGCACATACCGGCCAGCACTCGGAACACTTCCCGTAAAGCATAGGATTAATAGTGGCACACAGACCACGTAGGAGCACTAAAGGCTCGAAATGGAGAAAAACCCACTCACTGGGGTAGAAGTTTCTTCAGGCATTGGCCACATGTCCTGACAGAAAGACACAGGTGCCCTTCAGAACCCGGAGTGGTAAACTGGTCACTCCAAATGAGGGGTCTCCCACCTGTTGTTTCCAAGTTCATTCTCTGCCATCCCTCTGGTAAATACATCTCACATTATCCAAAATGTACCAGTGATGCTTTCTAGAAATGTATTTCACAGTTAACATCCTCAAAGGACACCACAGGGGTGTCAGAAACAAAAGTCCTGCTCACTTGGTAGTCTCAGACAGGACTCCACTGTGGACAGCCAATTTTTAAATGTCTTGGGTGACAGGGTCCCTTTGACAGAGAAATTCACCCTTAAAATGCAGGTTAATCCTGGGCAGACTCAGACAAAACAAAAGTACTCACAAGAAATTGTCACAACAAGGCAGCTTCACAAAGTCCTGGTAGGATCAGGGGATTGCCCCTAACATCCTGGCAGCCTGCTCCATCCCTCCTGGGATGAAGCACAGCAAATCCTTGGAGACGGTTTCCACCACTTACACAAAGCTGGAAAATGCTGTACTCTACTAGGGTAAGAAAAACTGGAACACTGCAGCTCTCTCTCAGAGCTGCTACTGGAACTGCAACTGCACTCCGCAGACTCCAGCCAGCAACTGACTGCAGAATTCTAAATTCCTCACTCACAACAACTGGCCGTGGCTTATGCTGCTGTGAGAGTTCTATGGTGACATCACCTCTCCAGTTCCCGGCTGAGGCCGAAACAGAGAGAGAGAGAGAGAGACAGAGTGAAATCCATTTACTGGCAGATCACAAGCTGCCTTCCCTGCCTACCACTGATTTTAAATGGGATTCTTGTAACTCCTGGGAATAAGGGGGTTACACCTGTCCCAGGCATGTTTAAATCCCTCCGCTGTGCTCGCTCCCACCACCTCCTGTGGCAGACTGTTCCTTGTGTCTACCACTCTTTCCATGAAGAAAAACGTCCTCATATTTGCTTGTCCATGGCAGCAGCTGTCATGATGCGTTGCAGGACCTAGCTGTGGATTTGCACCTTTATGGTGGACACCCAGCACAAATTGGCTGATGTCCCCTTCTTGGGCTCTGACCTTTTTGGCCCTGCGGTGGACAGGCACCTTACCAGGATTGAAAAGTCCAACACCCTCTGTTCTGTGACATCCTCATAGAAAGACTGGGGGGAGGTTGGCCTACCAGCACAGCAGTAGTGCTACCGCTTGCAACACTGACAGACCAGGTTTGGAAATGAATCCAGGCTGTTAGAGAGTTAGCGGGGGGGGAGGAGGATGGAACATACACAGGAATGCTCTTCTCTGAGGCTGAGGGGGGAGCAGAGTCTGCAGCTCGCCTGGCCCCTGGTGGAAGCTTGGGGAAAGGCAGCTTGGTTCCAAGATAATCGAGGGATGTGGCAGAAGGGAGCGTGTGGCATGCACCATGACATCATTGCATGTCACGTCCTGGGGGCGAAAAGTGGAGGAAAAACACTGGCGGCAAGATGATGAGGAGCACCTGCAGGTGCTGCACCCGACCAGCTGGGCACACCGCCAGAACCAAATCTGTTCTGCAATGAGGCTTGGGGGACCTCGCCGGCCCACTGGGGGGGAGGGGGGGCAAGCCCTGGGGAAGACGGCAGCAGGTAAGTCCCGACAGACATAAGGGTGACGGGGCTGGGGCACTTCTCGGAAGGAGGGCCGACCTGGTGAGGAGTGGATAAAAAAAGGCCAGTTGGGAAAGCAACCAAAGAAGAAGCCTTTTCAGGTTTGGCCCTTTCTTTTATTTTTTTAATTTTTATTTTATTTATTTATTAGAACATCAGTTAAACAACCTTTGAGCCAGAGGCTCATTTACAAAGGTACCTCGTCACAGAGAGGACAAAACAGTGCAAGCAACAAACATCAGTCACAGCAGCCCAAGCAGTAGCAGCCCCAGCTGGGACAATTGCAGATCTGGCGGCCTAAGACTGAGTTCACCACCAGGGCTCCAAGAAGCCTGTGGGTGGGGGCCATGGTGCTCCTCCAGCAGCTGGTGCCATGCCCCCTCCAAAGCTGCCCAGTGATGGGTTGGAGGGTGTCTACCTCCCGCCTGTCCATTCTCTGCCTCAGCTGCCTGTGGGGGATTGGCTTTGCCATTTCTGGCACAATTGGTCTACCATCACCTCAGACAAATAGGTGCTAGAAGTGGTGGGCAGCAGGTTGCCTCTGTACTTCAAGGCTCTTCCACTGTACCAATCTCATACTCCATGGGAGCCTGTGGTGTCACAGGACACTCTGTCTTCCCTCAGGGAGGACATTGCTCAGATGCTAGAGAAAGGAGCCATAGCTTGTACCCTAGAGGCCACGGCCAGTCAGTGCTTCATGTTCAGGTACTTCCTGGTCCCCAAACGGATGGGGGGGACTGGTGCCCCATACTGAATCTTCACGATCTCAATTAGTTCCTGAGGAAGCGCAAGTTCCGGAGGGTCACTCGGAATGAAATCATTCCATCCTTGGGGCAGGGCATGTGGTTCTGCTCTCAGGATTTCCAGGATGCCTTCTTCCACATTTCAGGCTGTCTGTCCCACTGATGGTACCTCTTGTTCCATGCTGAGGGTGTTCTCTATGAGTTCCAGGTCATATCTTTCAGCCTCTCCTCGGCCCCCAGGGTTTTCACGAAATGCATCACAGTGGTGGCAGCATTCCTGCAGTGCCAAGGAGTCTGGGTCTACCTGTATCTGCACAACTGGCTGATAGCTGATCCATCCAAGGAGGTGGTGGAGCAGTCCAAGAACCTGGCCCTCCAGGCCTGCTGAGACTTGGGCATTCTGGTCAACCCAGCCAAGTCCAAACTCAGCCTGTCGAAGGTGATTCACTTTATTGAGGCAGTGCTGGACTTCTTCCGGGCAAAGACTGGACTCCCTGCGGACCGGGCATTAGATCTGTCCTCCTTGGACCAATCATTTCAGGTTGGCTGCTCGTGCCCTGCCCAGGACTTCAAACAGCTGCTGGGGCACATGGCATCCTGCACCAGCGTAATCCAGTGGGCCTGCTGGTGGATGTGCCACCTGCTGTGGGAGCTGGTCCGCTAGTGGTCTCAGTGCCTAGGTCACCTGGACCAGCTGGTCATGGTGACTGAGCCAGTGTGGGATGCCATCCAATGATGACTCATCCATGCCATTTGTCTGCCCAGAGCTGACTGTCACCCTGACAACTCACACATCTCTGATGGGATGGAGAGCACACCTGGGGGGCACAGGTCCCATGAGCTCTGGACCCCCAAGGAGTCCGGTTACCACATCAACCTGCTGGAGCGCCATGCAGTGCACCTTTCTCTGATGGAATTCACTCCATTTGTCTGGGGTCAGGTTGTGCAGGTCCAGATAGATAATACCACGACCGTGTGCTACCTGAACAAGCAGAGCAGAATGCACTCCCTTTGTTTGTGTCAGGAGGCCCGCTGCATCTGGACCTCATGCGCAGCTTGGATGCCAGTGTCCTGACAATTCATGTAGCAGGAGCCTCCAGACCAGCTAGTGGACGCCCGTAGCCAGGTGGGCGAGGTGTCTCACGAGTGGTCCCTGCATCAAGAGGTGGTGAACTGTCTGTTCTCCCAGTGGAACATTCCCCTGGTCAACTTGTTTGCCTTCTGGGAAAATACCAGGCTGAAGCTGTTCTGTGCCTGCCTCCCACAGTGCAGGATGCAGGAGAGGGATGCCTTTGTGAAGCCCTAGATGTCAAGCCTCTTTATGGATTCCCTCCCTTTCTCCTCATCCACAGAGTGCTGGTCAAGGTACGAAAGGATAAGGTGCATATGATCCTCGTAGCCCAAGACTGTCTATGCCAGTTTTGGTACCCAGTTCTCCTCAGCCTAAGCAGCAAGCCTCCGGGGCGATTGCTTCTATGCCCGTACCTGCTCTCCTGTCACAAGTCAATCAATCAATCAATCAATCAAAATCTTTATTTATCCAGGCAAACATCGTTGAGCAAGCTCATTTACAAGATGGACCTGCTTAGATCCGGGCCAAGTAATACAATACATACTGAGACGTTTACAGTAGTGACAAATAATACAGTAGATAACAATTAAATACAAGTAAGTACTCAATGTTACAACAGTCCTAACAGCTCAGAGTGCTACTGTGATATTTAGAGAAGAAAAAATAGGTGGCTTAGTAGAATCTTGAGTAGGGTAAGGGGTCGGCAGCTCATGGGGAGATCTGGCGCAAGCACAGAATTTCAGAATAGAGTGTAATCACACTGTTTCCCTAATCTTAACACTCTAAACAGAAAAATAAAGGTCTTGACAGTCAGGCAGATAAGTACAGCGTTTTTAGGCAAATAATAGCAAGAAAATCAGACTTTAGCTTGGTTTAGAAGAAAGCAAAGGAGCAGACTGCAGGAATCAATCGGAAGCCAGAGCCGAATAGCGCTCACATTCCAATTGGTTAGTAGCTTTTGCCGTACCTTGCTAATGGAGAGTCGGGGCTTGGGGTTTCGGGCGGCGGCTGAGGAAGTGCCAACCACCCGGTGTCCGAGTTTCCCAAGTCTGTGGGGCAGGGAGCCCCTGGAGAGCTTGTCCTTGGCTGAGGAGAAAAAGGAGGAGTCAGGTTTAAGTGCTGGCCATTGACAAAGGACCATCAGGTGTCAAGAAAACTGGAATGATACCATGTCCTGGCCATGAGAAATGGCTAACATAATGGGATGAGAGAGTTCCCAGGGGACAGGGGCAAGTAATAGTGAGAATGGGATATAGTGTAGGAGAATATGATGATAAAGTAGGGCACATTAATTGGACCAGGGAGGGGGGAAGAGCCAAAGATCAAGCAATGTATAAAGACAACAGGGTGTCTAGAAGTCTGGAAGTGGCGACAGCCACAGGGAGCTAATGAACAATTCAGGAGTTCCTAGAGGAGTAAAACATCTAGGGTCATAAATAGCTCCACAGAGCTAAAGTCGCCCGAGATAACAAGCAATCATAAATTCAGCTGAGCACAGGGGGCAGTAACCTGAGCTTCGGACAAAATGAAGGCCTGGGGAAATGATTGCAAGGCTCACACACATACTGTGCATATAGGGATTTAAAGGTATTCAGACTGAGGACGCAGCTCAGTTTCAATGATTTTTGCACTTTGTTCCACAAGGATGGCAGCATGAAGCTAATAGCCACTCTGCCATAATGGGAGAAAGCCTTGGGGATACATAATATGATATAGGATGAGCTTCTTAAAGTGTACGTTCCTGGCTCACTTAGAGGGAGACAGTCTATTATATATTGAGGAAGCCGTTTCATGATGACTCTATAAGTCCAAAGGACTGCGTCTCTTTTACGCCTAAACATAAGTGAGGACCACCCTACGGGTTTGTACAAGGAACAATGATGGGTGGAGATGGGGAGACCAGTAATAAACCTGATGGTCCTGTGGTAAAGCGTATCCAGCTTAGCGAGCGAGGCTTTAGGACGTTGACTATGCAGATTTCCTATATAGTCAATCAGCGAGAGAAAAGTAGTTTGGACAAGGCGCATTTTTGCATCTCTAGTGAGGAACTGGTTAAGTCTAAAGAATAGCCCCAGCTTCTGCCTTAGTTTCTTTACAAGTCTTCGACATGCTCAATGAATGAGAGATTATGGTCTAACCATACTCCTAAGTATTTAAACTTTGAAACAAACTCCAGTTTCTCTCCAAGAATTGTGGTGATCTGAGGTAATACTCCAGTGCTGGCCGGGTTCACCACACGACTGTAGGGTGAGGACAACATTGCTTTTGTTTTTTTTAGCATTTAGAAGAAGGTTTTTGTGAAGAATCTGGTTCTGGAGCTGATTAAATTCCTTCTGGAGGTCTGCACAGGCGGCTTTTGGTGTCAGCCGACATATATACTACCATGTCGTCAGCGAACAGGTATATGTTGGCCTTGTTAATACTCTCATCAATATTATTAGCATAGCTAGCAAATAGTAAGGGACCAAGTATGGATCCTTGCGGCACTCCCCTCAGTAGAGGTTTGAGTGGAGATAGCTCACCCTCAGCCTTAATTTGTTGACGCCGTCCTACAAGCTCATCAGTAAACCAATGCAAGGAGACTGAGTCAAGGCCTGTACTCTTCAGAGAAGAGAGAAGCAGGCTACGCTCCATGGTATCAAAAGCCTTGCTAATGTTTAAAAATACAGCACAGACAAAGTTTCTGCTGTCCAGTTCTCGGTACCAATCATTTGTTACTTTGGCAACAGACAAAATGGTTCTGTGTTTATTTCTAAAGCCAGATTGCATAGGGTTTAGTAGATTTTTGGATTTGAGGTAGTCCCTTAGTTGGTTGCTGACAATCTTTTCCAGGACTTTCGACAAAATTGGGAGGAGGGAAATTGGTCTATAATTGATAAGGTCGCAAGGATCCCCTGATTTTAAACAAGGGGATGACATGGGCAATTTTCCAGATCGGAGGAATGAGCCCTTGAGACAATGATAAGTTGAATAAATGGGTGATAGGAACAGCTAGGACATGATAGGCGATTTTAAGGAAATAAGGGTCCAGAGAATCAGCACCAGCACTTTTCTTAACATCCAGCTGAAGCACAAAATCTTCTACCTGTTTCAGTGAGACAGGTTGGAATGAGAAGCCAGGTACCAGGGCAGGAGAGTCTATACATGGGACACTCAACTGAGAATGGACCAGGGATGCAGGGGAATTGTCAAAGGCTAGACCAGCAGTGGCAAAATGATTGTTAAATGCATCTAGGATTCCCAGTTTATCATAGATAGTAGTACTCCCAGATATAATCTTTGGTGGCAAGGAGTTACCAGGCGTGTGTCCGGACATGTCCGTGATTGTCTTCCAGAATTTAGAGGAGCACTTTGCTGCGGAATTCAGTTCATTGAGATAAAATGCTGCATTAGCATCCCTGACCATTTTAGTACAGGCATTGCGTGCCTTTCTGAACTGACACCAGTCTGAGTCAAGCTTAGTCTGGCGAGCCTTTTTCCAAAGCTTATCTCTACCGAGCAATGCAGCTTTCAGCTCAGCAGAGAACCAACAACATGTTTTATTTCTCACGCAAATTTTTACCATAAGGGCGTACATATTTAGGTCCCCAACCAGTATATCATGGAAAATATCATATGCCGAGTTTACCATGTTAGCTAAGTAGAAGTCTTGCCAGCGTGGCGAATGTTCCAGCTCATAAACACAGGCTGCCGCATCAAAGTTACGACGGATCCTTTTTGTGAAAAATTTATCTGTAGGTCCTGAATGATGACATGATCTGACTGCAGCAGTGAAACAATGGTCACTAACATCAGCAAAGAAGGTTCCTGTGTGTGAGAAGAAATGAGGCTTATCAACTAATACAACATCTAGCAATGTACTGTTACTTGGGTTCTTTTTGTTTGGACGTGTAGGTTTGTGAATTAGTTGCATCAACCCATGGGAATCACAGAAAGTATTTAGGGGTGAAGCAGTCTTGGAAAGCCAGTCGAAATTAAGGTCCCCTACGATGACTGTTTCGAGATTCTCTTTCTCACAAACAGAGCTAAGATGTGTAAGAAGGAGTGTACTAGCAGATGGGGGTCTATAGCAACCAATCACCCTGAGGGCAAGGGAAGTAAATAACTCAATCTTCAGGGTGAAACATTCAAATTCATTCTTGACAGAAGTTGAATCCAGGCAGGACGTTGTAAACCTTTCCTTGACATCCAGATGTAAATTCGATCTGTTTGCTTACATTGATGAGCTGAAATATTCCCTACGCTGGCAGGAATTCTACTTGGCTAACACAGTTACTACAGCTTTTGACATCTTTCATGAAATAATGTCTGAAGCCCTAAATAGGTATGCCCCCTTAGTTAAGGTCAGAGTAAGGAATAAAGCTTGTTGATGGTTTACGGCGGAACTGAAGGCTTCTTTGATAGCTAGGAAGAAGCTCTGGAAGACAGCTCGAAAAACTAAGACTGAGGCAGATTGGTGCCAGTTTAGGAAGGCACGGAATCTTTGCACAAAAATGATCAAAGAAGCTAAGGCTGCATTTTATCGTGTTGAACTAGACTCGGCTGCCAATTGCTCCCCCTTCCTCCTAAGATTAACTTAGGGAGCACCCCTATTTGTGAAAGATTTGGGATCCTGGATTCCTTTAACAATCACTTTGCCACTGCAGGTCTTGCCTTTGACAACTCCCCTGCATACTTGTTACATTCCCAACTTGGACTACAAAACCATGACTCTCTTCCTCCCAATTCAGTCTTCTCATTCCAACCTGCTTCTGTGAAAGAGGTTGAAGATCTTCTACTTCAGCTGGACATGAAGAAAAATGCTGGAGCCGACTACCTCGACCCCTACTACCTAAGGGTTGCGAACCACGTTTTAGCTGTACCAATTACTCATCTGTTCAATCTGTCATTGTCGCAGGGGATCCTACCCTCTCTATGGAAAGTTGCTCATGTCATCCCACTGTTTAAATCTGGGGACCTCTACGACCTTATCAACTACAGAACTACCTGTATTTCTCTCCTTCCTATTGTGTCCAAGATTTTGGAAAAGATAGTGAGCAACCAACTTAGGACTTATCTTGAATCCATGAACCTATTAAACCCCGCACAATCTGGATTCAGAGCAAAGCACAGCACCATTTCAGCCCTGGCCAAGGTAACCAATGATTGGCTGCATGACCTGGATGGTAAAAACGTTGTCTGTGTTGTATTCCTGGACCTAAGCAAGGCCTTCGACACTGTTGATCATAGCCTGCTCCTCTCCTTCCTAAGGAGCATAGGTCTGGATTCGTCTTCTCTGCAGTGGTTCGCCGATTACCTCACAGGTCGGCTACAGCAGGTTAAGGCAGAAGGTTAGCTTTCCCCTCTTAAACCCTTACAAAGAGGTGTGCCTCAGGGATCCATCCTTGGGCCTCTACTATTCGACATTTATATTAACAATATTGATGATAGAATATGCAAAGCCAAAGTACATTTATTCGCAGATAATACAGTACTGTGTAAGTCATCCTACACCTGAGACTGCTTGTGCAGATCTCCAGGCTGAATTTAACCTGCTGCAGAATCAGTTGTTATATAAAACGCTTCTACTTAATGCCAAAAAAACAAAAGCAATGCTCCTCTCTCCTGGCACTCGAGCTGGGAACCTGGCCAGCTCTGGATCCCCTCTACAAATCACAACTATCATAGGTGAAAAGCTGGAATATGTGTCTAAATTTAGGTACCTAGGTGTGTGGCTTGACCACACCCTATCCTTCTGTGAGCATCTTGAGGATTTGATTAAGAGATTAAGGCAGAGACTCGGCCTGTTTTTTAGAATCAATAACTTTCTCACTAAAGATGCTAAAATGCACCTGGTACAAACCACATTCCTCTCCCTGGTGGACTATGCTGACTTCTTAAATAGTCAGTGCCCTGCCTCTTACCTTGCAAAATTGGACAAACTTTACCATAGAGCATTTAGGTTCATCACGGGGCTCCCATTATCCACTCATCATTGTTCCCTCTATGCTGCTGCAGGGTGGCCCTCACTTCAGTACAGGCGTAACAGAAATGCTGCCCTTTGGACTCTCAGAGCCTTATCTAAAAAGCTTCCCCAATACATTGCGGACTGTCTCCCTATATGCGTGCCTGGTTTCTAAGAGTTGAGAAGCTACTCCTTTCTTGCATTATACATACCCAAGGTTAAATCACGGTTCTGCAGAGCAGCATTTAGCTTTGTGCTGCCTACTCTATGGAATAATCTGCAGAAAGTGCTGAAACTAAGTTTCCTTATCAGCTTTAATACCTTCAAGACCTTATATGCATGCACTGTGAGGGAATCATGTAACTGCTACCCTCATTCCTAGTATGCCACTGAATCATGGGTACCCCTGACCTTGCTGTCCCCATTTATGTTTGCTGCCCTGGCTATGGCCTGGTACTGATCCTCAAGTTCCGGTCATCTATCCCTCAGATAAGTTACACGTGCACTGCTGCCTCCTCTCCTGTTAGCTTTGTGAGGTCAGTGTCTATAGATATCTTATTCTGACTGTTGATAGCCTACTGTGACATTGTCCCATTTTTTCCTGCAGTGAATTGTATATTCCTTTCTGTAATATATATGTACATATATGTATAATACTCTTCATCATGTTGTAAATCCTTATGATGAACTGGGAATGGCCTTCCCAGGTCAGTTCTATAAATATATTGTTTTGTAAATACTGCCTTTGTAACTGTTGTAATTGTTCGGCCATACCACGTCCATCTTGAAAATGAGCCCTGCTCAATGGTGATCACCTGGATAAATAAAGATTTTGATTGATTGATACACTGCCACTCCACCTCCCCTAGTAGGCCTGTCCGTTCTGAATAACTGGTAAGAAGGGATACTAATCTCTCTGTCCTGGGAGGCTGGCCTAAACCAAGATTCAGAGATCACCAGAACATCTGGCTGTGTGTGGCTGATCCACGCCTGAATCATGGTAAACTTTTTTAGGAGGCTGCAGACATTGACATGCCAGAAATGCATGCCTTTAAGACAAGCAGTATCCGAAGGAGATGTAAGGGTAGCGATGGGACCAGGGTTTAACTCAGTGTTACCCGAGCATAACAGTAACAGAAGTAATATCTTTGTTAGGGCAGCAATAGTTAGTTTGAGAATCCTAGCCCTAGTACGTCTATGAGGCTTATCAGGTTGAGTTTGCCAGTCACCACCCCTGAGGGTGTACCGACCTAGAGCTAAGTGAATCAACACCCTGACTGAGAAATGCAGGGAAAGACTGTCTCTGTAACGAAAGGGAGGTATAACTTGAAAAGGCGGCTCAGCACAGGTGCCACCATGAGGGGTACCCTGGGTGTAAACTGATAGTTGGAATGCCTGAAAGGCACATAGATAACTGTAGGTCAAGTCCATGTCCAGTAGACGATCCACTAAAGGGTCGTATTCTGCTTGCTGCGACGAGGGCTTCTGCCGATAAAACGCCAGTGGTACACAAGAGGGGATAGAAGGTCCTGCATCTGGACCTTCTATCTTGGCATCTGACAGCCTGGTCCCTGATTGGCTAGAGTTCCAGGCTTTGGGTCTCTCCGAAGAGGTTTTCCATGTTGTGGAGACTTTCTGGAAAGAGTTGACCCCTGAGTGCTATGCCTTCAGATGGAAGAGGTTTTCCATTTGATGCCAGGGCAGGGAGCCAGCTACCCTGGCCTCCCCTTTGGCTAGCATTGTGGATTACTTATGGTCCCTCTGTCAGTCAGATCTGAGGTCGTCGACCCTCAAGGTGCACCTGGCAACCATCTCTGCATACTGGGCATGGGCTAGTATGCTGACAGTGGCACAGGTGAAGGTTGTCGGGTGTGTTTTTTCAAAGGCATTGGCCACGTGTCCCTGTCGGTGCATGATCCACCACCACCTTGAGACTTGTTGCTGGTCCTTGCAGTGCTCATAGGCAAGCCATTTGAACCAGTGCACAAGTGTGGGATGTCACACCTGTCATGCAAGACCTCTTTCTTGGTGGCTATCGCCTCTGCCAGAAGGATCAGTGCGCTCCAGGCACTCTCAGTGGAGTCTACTTATTTGGTGTTCCACAAGGAAAAGGTTATCCTTCACTTCCACTCGAAGTTCCTTCCGAAGGGTGTGATGGAGTTTCATCTTAACCAGGTGATTAACCTCCTGGTTTACTTCACCAGTCCGATTTTGGAGGCCGAGGCGAGTGCTCACTTACTGTAAGGAACACACTGCTGGAGTTCAGGGAGAGGTTTGCCAGCTGTTTGTCACCTATGCTGAAGCCGCACCTGGCAGACCAGCAACTAAGCGGATAATTGGCTGTGGATTGTCTGCTACATTGACCTCTGCTATAAATTGGCTGACATGGAGCCTTCTGTAGGGCTAAGGGCTCATTCCACCAGACATACTGCTGTCTCAGTGGCTGCTTCCAGGGAAGTCCCAATCCAGGAGATTTGCAGGGCTGCTACCTGGAAGCCAGCACACACCTTCATTTCTCTCTACCACATCAACCTTGAGTCATGCCGGGATGCTAGTTTTGGGACCTCAGTCCTCCAATCCCTGTTTGCCAGATAGGGTTGTGTACCTTGCCCCCTCATCCTGGAGAACCACTAGGAGTCTGCCAGAGTGTGGATAGTGCACCACATCCATGCCCCTAGAAATGAGGGTTACTCACCTGTAACCATAGTTCTAGGAGTGGTGGTATATGGTACAGATCCACACGACCCACCCGACCTCCCCTGGCAAGTGACACACAGATTCCTGCTTCCAACGTGCAAAATCTGACCAGGGCAGTGCTGAGCAGTTTATCACCTGGATGGGTGGGAGGAGCTTAGCTTGAAGACATTCCGGCTGGAATTGAAGGGAAAGGAGGACTACCTGCTTGTGGATGTGCATCATATACCACTCCTAAAACTACAGTTACAGGTGAGTAACCCTCAGATTTGTTTTCTGCCTGTCATATATTATGTGTATTTTTTTTGCACCTCTACCTCCTCATACTTCTACACAATTGTACTGCCTGGTGTATAAATGCCCTGCGCTGATTACACTACTCGATTGTTGCTCTGCACATATGTGTTGTGCTCTAAACCTTTTCACACTGTCCCAGTAAACAGGCTTCAATACCCAGTGTACTTACCCAGTGAACAAAAACAAATACATAATTGAGCCATTAGCTGCAGCAGAATACTGAAATTGAGAGAATATTGAGTTGGTAGGGGTAAATAATGGGTATCTGATAGCAATTGTCAAAATCTTTTGTTTTGAACTCTGAAATTAAACTTAGCTGTTAGAGGCCTTTCTTATACCATGCATTTCATAGATTTTCCTATGCAGTTAGCAAAAATGGTTAAAAATAAACTCTGATCATTGCTTTTGTCTATTTTAATTACTTCTGGTACCTGCTTCCTTCTTCAGATTAATGATACAGATGCATGTTTCTGTTGTTATTGCAGAAAGGACCCTCATCAGGAGTGGACAGAGTGAAAAAGGGTGGATCATACATGTGCCACAAGGTAAACATAAAATCAAGTGAAGTCCTGCCCGTTTTTGTATTTGCATTTTTATTGGTTTTCTGTATATCAGACCCAATGCATATATGTTCTCCCATATACTGCATGTCAGTGTCTGGATGGCCTTCATCTCGAGACTACAGGGAGGCAGTGTAGCCGAGAGTTTAGCGTTCAGAGCTGACAAACAGAAGATCCAGGTTTGAATCTTTCCATTGCCTGCTACACACTGTATGATCTGCAGCAAGTTCCTTCACTTCCTGGAGTTTCCACCTACTCTCTTGTGCCCACAGTTTCTGTACCTCAGCCCTCTGTGCTTTCCGTGCTTTCCTTAACCTTCTTCAATCTCACGTAACGGTTTTGTGTGCACCTAATGGTTGCTTTCATGCCTGCCAACTGTGCGTGGCTTTAAAGTCCTTTGGGAAGAAGGTGAGAGATCTCTGTCCCATCTTGGACTTAAGCCACCTGAATCAGTACATGGAATACAAGATGTTCAGGATGGTTACCATGGTAGGCCTGCTCCCTCTGCTCCATCAAGGGGATTGTCTGTGCTCCCTGGACATGCAGGATGCATACCTCCATATTCTGATCTTCTAACCTCACAGGGGGTTCCGGCACTTCCATTTTTAAGGGTGCCATTACCAGTTCAGGGCCTTGCCCTTTCGCCTGCTCTCGGCATTGAGGGTGTTTACCAAGTATCTTGCTGTGGTAGCCGCAAGTCTCAGGAGTCAAGGTCATTATGTCTCCCCCTACCTTGACGACTGGCTTCTAACCACTCCCTCTCGGGACCGGCTTATAGAAACCTTTTGAGACACCTTCTCCCTCTTTTTAGGACCCCAGGGTCACTTTAAATCTCCCCAGGTTCCCCCACTGGCCAAATCAATGGCTATAATACATAGGGGTAATCCTGGACTCGGCACAAGACACAACCTTTCTCCCCAGGGCAGGGCAGAGTGCCTTCAGTCCTATGCTCGGCAGTTAATCTCAGCTCTCCAAGTTCCGTCTCAGACAGTACTCAGACTGTTCGGCCATATGGCAGCGGCCATTGCCACAATCTTCATGGCCTGCCTTTACATGAGGGTGCTTCAGTGGAACCTCAGGGTTCAGTGGGACCAACGGTCAGATGACCTGGACCAGCCGGTCCTGGTATCCAGTCCAGTCAAGCAATTCCTGACTTGGTGACTAGGTGCTGCCAACTTCTCCAGAGGAGTTCCCTTCCAGAGGGAATCTCCCACCCACATCCTGACCACAGATGTGTCAGGCCAGGGTTGAGGAGCTCATCTGAACACTCACCAGACTCAGGAATCCTGGACTCAACAAGAGCTTTATCTCCACATCAGTATTCTGGTGATGAGGGTAATCCTTTACACTGTCCAAGCATTCTAGACAGTCCTCCTGCTTGGCCCTATGCTGATACAAACTGGCAACATGTTGGTGGTGTTTTATATCAACAAGCAAGGGGGAACACACTCTTATCCTCTGTGCAGAGAAGCCATGCGAGTGTGGACTGGGGCAGTGGACCACCAGCTGGAGCTTTTGACAGTCCACGTCCCAGGCAGTCACAACACTTTGGCCGACAGCTTCAGTCACACTCAGTCCAGGACTCACAAGTGGGAACTTCTTCCCACAGTGGCGGAAGATCTTTCACCAGATGAGGTCACCCAGAACTCAGTCTGTTTGCCTTCCCATCCAGTGCAAAACTGCCCAGTTTTTGCTCGCTAGGTCCAGGGCCTGGTGTTTCTGGCAAGATGCGTTGTTCCTCTCCTGGATGGGGAAGTTTCTTTACGCATTCCCTCCTTTTCCCCCTTCTGCTATGGGTGTTAATCAAGTTGCAGTCGGAGGGGGCAGAAATGATCCTGGTGGTTCCATTTTGGCCTTGTGAGATCTGGTTCCCACTGTTACAGCAACTGACAGTGGAACCTCCGGTGCCCCTGCCCCTTCAGTCAGACTTGCCCTCCAAGGAGCGGGGCTCCTGGGTCCATCCAGATCTCAGATCTCTGCATCTCCATGTGTGGCTCCTGCAGACCTAGCCGTCTCCAGATTTGGGGTTTTCCCCAGAGTAGCATCAAATGTGTCTCTAATGAATATAGCCACTCCTCCTCCTCTCTTCCCCATTCAGTTTGAGTTAAACACCTTGAATCCAGGTATATTTTTACCCCTGTCATCCTCCTGCCACCATGTCTCTGTTTCTTGCGCATACTGCACATCAATATTTTCTCTTTGCAATATCAGACGTAGCTCATCTATTTTATTAGTAAGACTCCTTACATTAATTAATAATGCCTTGATTTCATTGGAGGCGAGTCGCTTGTTTTTGTACTGAGTTTAGATGTTTCATGTATGAGGGAATCCCCTCTCCCCTGACTTATTAATTACATTTTTTATGTTTTATTTTCTCAGAAAATGTGTTGCCCAATATTTGACTCTCCTTCCTGCTTAGATGCTTGCCATCAAAAGCAAACAGGTCATAGTTACCAAAGAACCTCTCCCAGGTCTTAATATAACCAAAGTTCTCCTGTAAGCACCATTGTCTTAATTTGTTATTAATATGTTTGAGTTTTTTAAAGCATCTATAACCTGCTTTTGGTACTAGGAGTATTTCTGACACCTTATTGTCTATTAGTGTTAAATTTGATGTTCCTCACCTGAATGTTGCATTGTTTACCTAGATATTGTATTTATGTAATTCCAAATTGATTTCCTATGAACAATGTTGTATGTCTTCTGTGTTTGGAATATGTTGATCCCTGGGTCGCCTCTGAAAAAGGGACTTATTTGTCTCAGTGGGCCCACCCAGTCATCAAAATTCAAATAAATAAATCAGTTCCCCATTTCTGTCTTTGATTTGCTTACTAATCTCTTTATATTCCTTTAATATTTCCTCTACGCTCTGTCTTCTAGTGTTGTTTGTGCCAGCATGTAAACTTGCCTGTAGTTTATCCCCAGCTGGTTTTAGTATGTCTACTATCATCTTACCTACAGTATATATTTTTATTTCCATTAGTTGTGTAGTGATCGGTATATTTGATAATGGAGTCCTCTAATATATGCACTTGTCTAGGTACGTATGTGCCAGTTTCCTTTTCCACCTCCATGTTTCTTGTTTTCTGATTTTAGAATCTGGGCTATTTCAGACATTTTCATTCTGAAAAAGTTTTCCACCAAGCTGTGCTCTGCAGGAGCATGTGTAAGTCCCCTTTGCTGCTAGGTTTGTTTAGGCAAAGAAGAGGACATCAATATATTTTTACTGTCACCAGCTAATTTGGGGGTTTTACACTGGCACCATGGCATTCCACAGACCATTTACTTTTAAAAGTGCAAGACCTGCTACAGGACACGGAGACATTCTCCCTTTGGCTTGTCAGTCCTTTCTGCACTAGTCAATCAAACATTGCATTTTTGGCCCCCCAACACGCAGATGCTGTTACGAGTAGGGGTACACCTGACAATTCTGTTGGCAGTGGCAAGGTTGAGTTATACCAGTCCCTATTAAAACTCCTGAATTATATATATATTTTTTTTACTTCCTCCTGGTCTCTGCCCAGAGGAATTCTATCCTCTGGTCTTTTCGGCCGGGCCACTTCGATATGGTGAGGACCTGGCATCATTCTGCGCGAGACAGGGAGATTTTTTTGCCTTTGTTTTTTCTTCCAGTCCCTACCCCCTAAGGGTGCTGACACAGAGGACTTGCGTCCAGATGAATGGCATGCTTATGCACGCTGCTGTCAAGCATCCGAAGCGCCCTCCCCACCCCCGGCTCCCTTGCAAGGAGCCGTCTCCGATATAGTGCCCGTGCTTCCACAGGCAGTAACACTTGTGGGCATCGCTGCTCATGTAACCCACCCCCCCGGAGGAGGAGAGCATCCACTGGGACGCTCAGTCCTACCTCCCCTGGTCGAACCCCCGGTGACCCAAGCCGGTCCCCGAACCCTGGTTGCCAACGTAGCGCGAAGTGTGACATCCAGTGCCTCAACCCTCAGCGCCACTGGGCCAGCTCTGAATTATATTTTTCATGCTAAAGAATTGCAAGTCACTCCTGTGAAGACACCCAGGGTGGGCCCCTCTAGCTAAGGTGGTCTGCAGCAAGCATGTACAGATGTATCAGAGCAGACTAAAGATGACCTCCCAATTTGCTGGCATCTCCTGATTTTTCTGGGGTTGACTCTGATACTCAGTCAGACAAAAATAAGGTTATTTATTGGTAATGAATGTCCTGTCCTAGCAATCCCTGCTGAGTCACCAGAAAGTGACAAATACTCCAAAGATAGGGAGTAGTCTGAGGGCCCTCAGACATCCTCCATTCCACTTTTGTTGAGGCTCAGTTCATGTCTTCCTTAGTAGTTGAATCCTGCAGAATACTAAAATTCTCAGAAATTCAGTCAGTGGACACCCTACTGAAGAATCCAGTTATTTCCAGAAATGCCCATAAGTGTTTTCCACATTTTCAGCATTGTGACGAAGTGATCAGCCAGGGGTGGTTAGATGTAGATAAAAAGCAGATCTTGCTTTGAGGTGGCTCTTGCAGCAGGCAACACCAGTAGGACTGAAGCCGCCAGGTGCCAGGACCACACGGAAAACTTCTAGCTAGCAGTCTACCACGGGGGACTGCCCCCACTGATACCAGCACTCTGATGTTCTCCTATCCTACAAAAGGGGTGGTCCCCCAGACCTACCCAAGTTCTTTTCCCGCTGTTGACCCACGCACGTCGGACCTCCATGGACACCTGCTTCAGTCGACCACCATTTTCTTTCCACTATATCTGCAATTTATTTTCTTTCTTTGGAGTGTATAACATCAATTTTCAGTGTTTTTTACCATCTTCTTTATGTCTTCTGCTCCAGCCTCGTCTTCTGACCTGCCTACGAAGTGTGCCTATGGCAAGCAAATACCTTCCAAAGAAGGTCACTCTTGCTGCCTGCTCTGCCTAGGTCCCAGCCACGACACTGAGGCTTGCAAGCACTGCCAAGATGTCAACCAGGCCACATGGAGACCCCACTTGAAGACCCTCCAGAGATACCTGCTGCAACAGAAATTAGCCATGATGGAGAAGGAGCTTCAGGCTAAAAGTTCTACCTCCCCAGCTTCCTGGGCTTCATCATCTTCTTCTTCCCAAAAGGAGAACTCTAGCAGAAAGCACAAGCACCAGGACAGTTCTCGGTCAGCCTCTCGCTTGCGGTCATTGCATACACCGGCTTCCACCTTGGGGTCTTCCTTCCATGGGGGGGGGTCAGCCCCTCCGGCCTCTGCAGCCCTTTTCCCTTCAGTTTGTCGTTGGCCCTGCCACCCGCCCTCATCTCTCTCACGGGCGGCAGCTGTTTGGTGCAGCAGACTTCATCCCCTGCCTCTCCGACCCTTAGTTCTCATAGATCATCAGTTAGGTGACTCGCCCATGGCTGGTGCCTCCAGCTGTGGATCTTAGCCCAGCCCCCATCACAGTATTGCCATTGTCGGGTCCCGAACTCCGGAGCTGGCACTAGTTTTTCCAGGCATCACCCAGAGCAAGCGCTCACCTCTTCTTCCATGCATGCGGTGCCCTTTCTCCCGCTTTCGGGGCCCCCCCCAATCCCTCAGGTACCAGCTTTGTCTCTGAGGCCTTCTTCGGCTGCTTTGCCAGATTGGTGACAGGCTTCACCTGTCAGGCTGATGCCGGCTACACCAATGCCCACACTGACGCCTCAGCCATCATCGCATCAGCCCCAGCCTGCGCCACAACCTTTGCCCGCTGGCCCTCCTAGAGACCCCCAGCTGGCATCTGCTGCATAGATGCCAGGGTACCCTATGCCACCTCCTCCACTGAAGTACCAGTACCCTCCTCCTCATTATATGTATTCACCATACAACCCTCCTCCATCGGTGGACTACAGTGCCTTGTTCACAGCCTGGTGGGCATTCATGAAGGACAAGGACACGCCCAGGATGCCTCCTAGCCCACATTCCTGGGTCCTTCCTCCTAGGGACCCGGACTGGGCAGGATCCAGCCACACCCATACTATAAGGACTTCTGGGGGTTACACGGGCGCCCCCCTCTGGCATATGGACAACCATCGCCCTCCGATGCTGCTCCCCGGCAGTGATCCTTCAGGAGATGATGACTCCTCTTCTTCGGAGTTGTCTGAGGACTCCAGGGGCTCCTCTGATGGATTGGGACCTTCCAAGGAGACCCCCAAATCCCCTCCTGATTGTCCCACCTTTATGGATGTGATGCGCCATATCCAGTCCCTTATGGGATGGGACACTGAGGAGCCTGACCCGGACCACTGTCGTTTGGCTCTCTGCCCGAGGAAAACAGAGACCCTCCTTTTGGTGGTCCCTCCTCTGATTGAGGCATATGATGATGTTACTAAGGCAATGTCGAATCACCCTTCTTCCACCCTGACCGTGGCCAAAAGGGCATACCGCCTTTACCATGTGCCAGTGGGAAAACTCTTCTATGGCGAGCATCCCACTGTGGATTCAGTGGTCATGAACACAGCTCATGACCGCACTAAGAAGCCCAAACACCTTAGCCACCCGCCCTCCAGATAAGGAATCCTGCCAACTAGATCAGTTGGGCAAGTGTGCGTATTCCTCAGCTACTCTTGCCATTCGGGCATATGGTGCAGTACCTGAATGCTCTCTCGGACCAGGCAAGGGATTTGGTGGTAGCCCTTCCCGAAGATGCCACCAAAACCCAATTGGCCCAGTTACTTAAGTCTGGCTCTGATGTGGGCACCCGTGTGCTCAGAGCAGCTTACTACACTGTCAATGCATCTGGGCATGGGGCAGCAGCAAGGATCTGCATTCACCGCCATTCTTGGCTCCGGGTGTCTGGTTTTGCACCTGATGTTCAGGCCAAGATAACAGATGCCCCTTTTTGGGATCGGTATTGTTTTAAGGAGATGCCCAGGATATCATCTCCCACCTTCAAGAGTCTGCTAAGGCCCTGAAATCTGTACATTTTATGTACCATTCGCAGACACGGTCTTCCCAGCATCAGCCCTTTTGCCGGGTCTCTCGACAGCCTGCCAAGGGCCAACAGTTGAAAGGACCCTTCAAGCGTAAGGCTACTGCCTACTGGAGCCTCTGCCCCTAGGGCCCCCAGAGCACCCTCAGCCGCTCTGTCCATCCCCGGCTCCTCTGCCTGACTCCTTGCCACCTCCCCCCAACAGAGGCCTTGGGGGAGGTGGTTGGAGGTCAGTTCTCCCTATACTTAGATGGGTGGTGCACTGTAACCTTGGATCAATAGGTGCTTCAGATTATTGAACGGTATCGCATCCTCGAATTTTTGGAGTATCCTCCGGAAAGCCCTGCCTCACTCTGCCATTATCTGTAGGCCCACATCTCCCTCATTCGGGAAGAGATTCAGGTGCTCCTGTGCAAAAGGGCCATAGAGCCCATCCCCCTAGCTCATAGAGGAACGGAGTTCTACACTCGCTTCTTCCTCATCCCCAAGAAAACAGGGGATCTGAGGCCAATCCTAGATCTCAGCCACCTGAAACGCTACATAGAGTACAAGCGCTTCAGGATGACGTCCCTTCAAGGACTGTTACTTCTTATTCACCAGGGGGACTGGCTCTGCTCCCTGGATATGCGGGATGCTTATCTCCATATCCTGGTTTTCTTGGCCCACCGCTGCTTCCTCCGCTTCTGCTTCCAGAGGAACCACTTTTGGTTCCGGGCCCTCCCTTTTGGCCTTTCCTCAGCATCTTGGGTCTTTACCAAGTGCCTAGCAGCGGTGGCTGCGACTCTACGGAGATGAGGCTTTTATGTGTTTCCATACGTGGACAATTGGCTACTGACTACCCCCTCCAGGAATCGTTTGTTGCAGACCCTGGAAGGCACCTTCCAGCTATTGGGGATATCCCTCCCTTGGTCTTTCTTCGCTCTCTAATGAACCTATAAAAGGTTTTATCCCCTTTCTTAACCAAGTTGACTATCTTTTCCTCGGTTTGGGCCTTTGCTATTCTGACTGCCTTCCCTGCTTTCTTCTGTTTTAACTGGTATAGTTCTCTGTCCTGCTCCTTCCGTGTTTCCTTATACTTCCTGAATGCTACTTTTTTCTCCCTAACCTTCCCTACCACCTCTTTTGAGCACTGTAGTGTTTTTTTTCTTTCATTGTGAGAGTACGAGGTCTAAGATTGCTCCCTCTTGAGTGGGTTCCAACACTAACTGTCTGAGGCATGCCCCCCAGGGCATCGAGAATGACCCTGCTCTTGGATGTGGCTGCAGCAAAGGTGCTCCAGTTAACAACCGGCATATTCAGGCCCCCCCCATCAACAATATCTCCCCTTTTTCTGCCATCCTAAGGATGCCTTCTATCATTTCCTTGTCCATTTCCTTCCCCTGAGATGGGGGTCTGTATACAACCCTCATGCGGATTGTGGTGCCATTTCCAGTCTCCAGGGTGACCCACAGTGCTTCCTCTCCTCCCTCTTTACCCTTTAGTTCCGTTGCTTTGATCCCTTCCCTTATGTAGAGAGCTACTCCTCCTCCTCTTCCTCTTCTACCTTCCCTGTCCCTCCTGTAGATTGAGTACCCTGGTATGTTGACATCTCAGTCATAGTTCTCTGTGTAGTGGTACAGACACACAACATATCTGTGGTATTTTACATCAACAAACAGGGAGGCACTCAACTCCTCCCATCTTTGTCGGGAGGCCATGAGATTCTGGTATTTTGCCATTGAGCATGACCTGGAACTCTCAGCCGTCCATGTTCCAGGTGTCCAAAATGCCCTGGCTGACAGTCTAAGCCAGTCCAGGTTGAGGATGCACAAGTGGGAACTCCTGTCCTCGGTGGTTGAAGATCACTTTGACAGGTGGGGCCACCCAGAGTAGAACCTTTTTGCGTCCCCACACAACGCAAAACTGCCACTTTTCTGCTTGCTCAATCCAGGGTCTGGAGTTTTCTGGCATGATGCGTTGTGCTTCTTCTGAAAAGGGAGGTTCCTTTATGCCTTCTTTCCCTTACCGCTACTGCGGAGGGCTCTCCTCAAGCTTTAAGTCAGAGGGGGCGGATATGATTCTTATAGCTCCCTACTGGCCGTGTCATAGTTAGTTCCCTCTTCTTCAGCAGCTGGCCGTGGAACCTCCAGTTCCTTTGCCCCTGTGCACCAGCTTGCTCTCCCAGGATTAGTGCACCCTGGTTCATTCAGCCCTCAGATCTCTGCGTCTCCATGCATGGCTCCTGCAGATTTAGCTATTGCCCGCTTTGGGGTTTCTTCCAGGGTTGCTGATGTCCTGGTGGCTGCCAGGAAACCTTCCATGACTACTACCTACACTGTGAAGTGGAAGCGCTTTTCTCTGTGGGCTATAGCGCGCCCGGTGAATCTGATTTTGCAGTACCTCCTCTCTCTTTCAGACTCTGGACTGGGGTCCTCTTTGTTAAAGGTGCACCTTTCTGCCATCTCTGCATACCATGTACCTATTGAGGGCAAGGCTGTTACCCAACTGGACCTCTCCTGCACATTTTTGCGGGGTATTCTACACCTGAAACCTCCGATTTGGGACCCTCCCCTACCCTGGGACCTTCTTTTCATTTTGGAAAAGCTCACTCTGCCTCCCTTTGAGCTGGCCGGGAGCTACGCTTTCTGCTGTGGAAAGTGTTGCTTTTACTTGCTGTTACTTCCGCTCGAGGATTTCTTAGTTTCAGTCCCTGATTAGCCTTATGTGTTTTTCAGGACAGTGTGTTTTCACATACAAATCTTGCGTAGTTGCCCAAGGTGGTATCTGAATTTACGTTAAACCAATCTATTCACCTATTTGTTTAAGTCCCTGAGTATTCTAATTAGGGGGAGGTCATACTGCATACTCTTGATGTTCATAGGGTGCTCCATTATTACACTAACCATACCCAATCGGTTCATAAGACTGATGAGTTGTTTGTTTTGTTTGCCCCTAAGAGAGAAGGGCACCTGTTTTGAAACTGTGTTTGTCTATATGGTTGGCAAATTGCATTGTGTACTGTTACCATAAGTACAACAACCCCTTGCCCGGAGCAGTTAAGGGTCACTCTACCAGCAGTATGGCAGTCTCTACCACATGTTTCCGGAATGTGTCTGCTGCGGACATCTGTGCAGCTGCCACTTGGAGTTCAGTTCACACCTTTGTCTGCCACTACAGTCTGGACATTGCTTCCAGACGCAAGGCTGATTTCGGACTAGCTGTCCTTCAGGGCCTTCTCTCATGAACAGCATTCTGTTGTCTGTTTGCCTCCTCCCGACTGACTTGTGGTCAGTTCCGGTACTGCTTGGGACTCAGTCCTGCCAGTGTTGCATGCTGTAAGAGCCCCCTCGAAGTAAGATAGAACAGCTACGTAAGAACTTACCATAACAGTAGATCTTTGAGAGGAGCTCTTGCAGCAGGCACTGCTTCCCTCCCTCCTTCCTTCCCCCCCGATTGCTTCTTCTTCTTCTTTGCAGCTATGCTGCTTTTTCCTCGGCTCTAAGAAACAGCCTCAGTTCTCCATTTATGCTTTCTGCATTGGGATCTCTGGCGGGAGAACTGAGGTAGGTCGGGGGGACCACCCCTTTTAAAGGATAAGCGGACGTCAGCATGCTTATGGCGGTGGGGCGGTCCCCATGGTAGACTGCTAGCTAGAAGTTTTCTGTGTGGTCCTTGTGCCTAGTGGCTTCAGTCTTACCAGTGTTGCCTGCTGCAAGAGCTCCTCTCGAAGATCTACTGTTACAGTAAGTTCTTACGTGACTGTACTTTTCTAAAATCCGTGAGAAATGCTATCCTTTTTAGGAGGTATGGTTAAAAACTGTGAAGGCCCACCGATCACTAATGCTTCAGTCACTAATATAGTTAAGCATACTTTGCTCTCTATCAAAGGGATGTCTGCTGTTTTATACAGAAATGATAAGAAGATAGATGCAGCCTGTAGGTGACCATTCGCGATGACTGAGTCTAATATAAGAGTCATGTACTCACCTTATCTAGTTTCCAGGGCCTTATGTGACTGGGTTGGATAGTTTACCAAGGGACTCTCCAGTGTACAATATTCTTTTCTCATTACTTAAGTATCCTCCTTTCTGGGAGATCTGGTTGTTGACAGCCCACTACTTTCTGTCAAATGTTCCTCCACCATAGTTTTGGCCATGAGAGGATTCCTGTTATGGCACAGGTCTGTGGCCCAGGCCTCCAAAATGCATTTTTATGGTGTTTCTTTTTTAAGGGATATGCTGTTTGGGACCAGATTCTAAAGGATGTTAAAGACAAGAAAGGTCAGTTGCCTGTATCCAAAGGGCAGCAGAACTCCAGTAACCCTTCCAGGGGTAGAGGTTTTGGATGCTATCCTTATAAAGGGCTTCAGAAGTCACAGAGGCAGAGGTTCTTCTACTGGGTTTAAATTCTCCAAGAATAGGGTCTGCTTCTCTCCTAGATGCTCTGGAAGTGCCAACAGGAAGGGCAGATTCTCAGTAGGTATTCATGGGCCTATATTGTCTCTTGGCACCTAGGGGATGTCTTCTGAACTTTGTCAAAAGATGGGTTCAGATCAGAACAGATACGTGGGTGCAGGAGATTATCTCTCTTGGCTACGTACAAGAATTCTCTGCTGTTCCTTTAAGGGACCAGTTCTTTCAGTCTCCAGTATCCAGAAACCCAGTGAAAAGAAAGATTAGACCCTGAACCACCTTCTCAGGGCTGTGGCAATAGTTATGTACTCCCTTCGGAAAGGAACAGTGGGTCTGCTCAGTTTACTTTGTAGTCCCTAAAAAGTTAATGGGCTTTTGTCCAATCTTAGACTTGCAGAGTCTGAACTGGTTTGTCAGACAAACTAGGTTAAAGATGGAGTCTCAGTGGTCCATTGATCAGGGAAGTACAGCTGGGGGATTATCCGGCCTCCATTAATCTGTGAGATGCCTAGCTTCCTATAGTGATCCACCACTATCATCAGAGATCGCGAAGGTCTACCATATGGAATCAACATTTACTGAACCACTCTGTCTCCTTCAGTCTGGTTTCTGCCCCAAGGGTCTTCACAAAGGTACTGGTAGTGATTGTTGCCTCCCTCAGACATGAGAGTCATCATGTTTATGGCAAAACAGCTAGGAGGGGGGGCATTCAGAGACAAGGTGGTGCAGTAGGAAAAACTATATAGTAAACATCAGGAGACCTCACACTCACCCAAAAAATATAGCTGAAATCTACAGAAATATAGTATTCAAAGTATTTAATTACTTAAATTTTAGAAAGAGCATAAGATCTAGGTGCAGCCCAAACACAGCCTCCAGAAAGGACCCCCGATGCGTTTCATACCTGCCTGGGTACTTTCTCAAGGAGACTAAAAAGCACACTCTGGTACATTGATTAAATAATCTAGTAAGCATGACATCATGACATCATGTAATCATGTGATATACTGTATAAAGTTACTTAAAGCGATAATACCAAACATAAAAAAAAATTATAAAAACCCATCCCATAAATAAATACAGACTATACAAGCAGAATATACCTAACTACACTAAACCTGAAAATGAAGAAAGATTTAAAAGGTTGCTTATAACTAGATGTCAGACTCCTCATGCGTGGTACTTTGTTCAATTTCTGTCACTCTGATTTCAAACAGCATTATGTATGTGCCATCATTTATGATGTGATTTATTTAGGTTCATAAAAAGCAAAGTCCAAAAACTGTATATGTCCAGTTTCAATCAGAGGAACATGTATCTTCAATTCATCTGTGTCAGGACTCTCTTCTTGATCTATTTCTTCTCAAAAAGGTCATCAGCTTGCATAGCAACTTAACATGTCTCCTGTAAGTTTTTTATTTATTTATTTTATTCTAGGATTACAAGTACCTTTGAGCCAAGGCTCTGTTACAAAGGTTCCATGTCAGTTGGGGAAACAAATGCAAACATGACAGTAATGCAATTGGCAGAATCCGAGCAGTTGAATACATACATTTGGGGGAGGAAGGTAACAGCACAGAAAATTATATAAACAATGCAAGCATGGGATTCTTAAACAAACTCAGTGTTTTGAGATACAGACAAGGCAGGTACAAAGTCAGGACACAGGAGCAGCCGTCGGCTTTGTCAGAACTTAGAGAAAGTGCTAGTGCTGGGGGTGGGGTAGGGAAGGGCAAGGGTGTGAAAGAGAGGGAGAGGTAAGTGCTAGTGGGAACAGCAGATTATGCGTGACAGTCACAGGAGCTGGAGGCAGAGATTTGGAGGTGAAGGTTGGATTTGAACTGGCCCAGCTTATGAAGAGAGGTGAGGTCTTTGTTGAAACCATTGAACCAGGAGGGTGCACAGTGAGCAAAGGACCTTAGGTGCTTCTTATGAGTATGTTAAGATAAGAAACAAGGGAAAGGAAAGGGAGAGGTCAGTATAATGCAGAGATAAAAAAAGAAAAATTTTCCATCACTAGTGAAAGACTCTTACAATAACTGGAATCCATGTCAAGATGAAACAAGAACAACAACAGGAGGGACAGTGGTGAGGGGCGGGCCCACAATGTCAAACCAGTGTTTTTACTTAGTATAGGTAGTTCTAGCAAACACATTGACATAGAAACATAGAATTTGACGGTAGATAAGGACTGCTTGGCCCACCTAGTCTGCCCATTTCCCTACCTAATGGATAAGCTGCAGATCCTAGTTAACCAACAGCCTACTTCCTCCTACCCCCCCACCAGAATTGCCTTATGTCTGTCCCATGCATTCTTGAATTCCTTCACTGTTTTTGACTCTGTGACCTCAGGAAGGCTGTTCCATGCATCTACAACCCTCTCTGTGAAGAAATACTTCCTCACATTACCTCTGAGCCGTCCCCCCTCTATCTTCAAATTGTGCCCCCTTGTTCTTGCACATTTCTTTTTTTGAAAGGTGCTACCCTCTTGGACTTTGTTGATTCCCTTGAGATATGTGAAGGTTTCTATCATGTCCCCCTTTCTCTCCTTTCCTCGAGGCCATACCTCTTAAGCTCCTTTAGTCTTTCTTCATATGTCTGACCACTTACAAAAATACAGATTATTGCAATATTTACACATAGCAACAAAATAACATATAGATTGTATGCCCCCAGCAAACAATTCCAACTGTGTATGAAGAAATACCCATCACTTTTGATGTTCGCTATGGAGCTGATTACAGAAGTGGTGTTAACTCAAACCTTTCATTCAGACCAGGGGGTCCAATATCCCCCTAACTTGAATGTCCAAAATGCTTCTCTTGTGAGTAAAAGGTCATTTAGGTGACCCCCCGAGGACCCAAATGAACCCGTTCAAATATTTTGAATACTACAATTCTGTGAGTTCAGCTATATTTTTGGGTGAGTTCGTGTGAGGTCTCATTATGTTTACCTTATAAGGATGATCTCCTGATCAGACCTTTTCTGCAGCACCCAGGCAGAGCCTTTGTAGCCGGAACATGATGGGTCCTAGAACAACACAGTTGGATAGTCAGCAGAGGGAAAAGCTCCCTTACTCCATCTAAGAGACTGAAACTCCTAGAAGCCTACTGTATATAGCCTAGAGATTAGATCAACATGCTGTGAACAAGCTTGGTACATCCAGCAGACCAGGGTTTGATTCCCACAGCCTCCACTTGCATACCGCGTGACCCTGAGCAACTCACTTAATCTCCCTGTCCTCCCATATCAGCCCTGCCAGTAGGCCTTGTGCCCAGTAGGCTTTACCTCGTTACCAAGAAATTAAAAAATAAATAATACTGTAAATAAATAGATTTCCAAATTGATAGTAGTAGGCCTTCTTCTCCTTGTCCAGAGTGGAAACTCTTCAGCAAAACATTCAGCAACTCAAATCTCAAAAGGTAGAGTTTGTTTACCATTGCCTTCTGACATTGGGGTTTAGGACTGCCACTATAGAACTAATCCCATGGACTCTCCTTCTCATCAGGCCTCTTCAGTCCCCCATCCAGTCATCTTGGTCTGTGGTATCGGGGCAATTTCAGACTCCCATTTGGATTTCCCCTTCATTTCTTCAGTCCCCTGCTCAGTTGGAGGATCCAAGAAACCTGTTGAAGGGATACCAACCATTTTTTGCTCTGGAGTGAATTCTAACAATGGATAACAGCCTCCTAGGTTGGAGTGACATTCTGGACCAGATCCTCATACTGGGTATTTGGAGTCTGGAGAAACAGAACCTTCATATAAATATCTTGGAGATGCTGTCAGTATTTCTCACCCTACAGTTTCAGGAACAGCTAAAATCCCAAGCTGTCGAGATTTGCTCAGATAACGCGGTAACAGCTGGGTAGATTAACAAGGTGGCACAAAAAGCAAATGCATGGCTGTATTAGCTCATCCCCAAACTCGAGCCACCAGTACGGGAAAACAACACGTATCCACTGAAATAACAGCTGGCCCTCATACAGCGTTTCTTCATAATAAATTTTTTTGACATTCATAGAATCATAGAATCTTGACAGCAGAAAAGGACCATACTGGACCATCTAGTCTGCTTTTTTCCCCCTACTGATCCCAAATTTTTAACATAGTGTTTATGACCTCCGTCCCTCCCCCTTCTGAACATGACAGGTGTCATTTATAAAATACTGGCTGAAATTTCATTTCGCACCACAAGTGTGAAAATGCATTTTAGGCACGATTTGAAAAATGACACCTGTCACGTTCATGAAATGGTTTTAAAATTTACTATGTTGAAAATGTGGGATCAGAATGTTCAAAATTACCAAAGTTGTGAGTGAACATTGAAAAATTTTAATGTACTTTAATAGCGCTGGTGTTTTTTAAGATTTTGACCCCGCATTTTCAACCTAGCCTTTTTATAGCCCCATTTCTTGAACCTGGCAGGTGACAGTTTTCAAATCCTGCCTGAAAGAGGATTTCATGGAGTGACTACAAAATTGCCTTTTGTCCAGACTTAAAAAAATGTACCTACCTTGTTCATAAGGTTGGTCCCCAAAAAGGCCATGTTGAAAGTTTGGTAGAAAACTGTTAAAAAATAGCAAAGTTATGAATGAGAGTTGAAATATGTCAATGTCTAGTCACGGCTTGGTAATTTTACCATGTATTTTCACCAGATTTTCAACATACTCTTCTTATAGGACCCCTCCTGTCTTCTTTCTGTTAATTATAGCACTTACAATCTCCCCGTCCAACTGCCTTGTTTATTTCCCCTCTCCCTTCATCCTCCATTCCATTCCTCACCCATTTCCCACCCCCCCAATCTGCTCCCCTCCTCCACCATATTCTTCCATCTCAAAACCCCATGGAATTTCCCCTTCCAGCAAACCAATGACAAGGCCCTGAGGTTGCTCCCGTTTTCACCACCTATTCTCCCTTATACTTTCTTCACCTACTCTGCACTCTCTCAGCACCCAGCCTCTGTTGCTACCAGTATCTCTCTCCATAGTAAGCTATCTTTCCACTTTGTTCACCCCTTGCAATGTACTTATTGCTTAGTGTGATTGAATTTTGTATTTTTAGTTACAAAAAAGTTGAACATCATTTATGTATCCAATGTAATTTTGTAACCACTGTCTGTATTGTTTTGCTGTACTTGTGTTGTTTGCTGTTGATGCAGAACCTCTATAAATGAGCTTTTAGCTTAAATGTATTAATCCAAGAACTGAATAAACTAAATAAATTATAATCCCACCTCATGTACCCGGTAGGTGAAAATTTTCATAACATGTTCAAAAGGGGATTTCACAGAATGACTGAAATTGCCTTTTGAGCCAGATTTGAAAAATTTCACCTGCTTTGCTCATGAGGTAGGATCTAAAAAAAGGCTATGTTGAAAAATTATTGTAAAAAAATAATAATAAATGACAGGTGTGTGTAAAAGTTCAAAATGCTTTGATAATATATTGACCACACCTACCTTGTTTCTTCAGTTCCTGGTCAGTGTTGAAGGTGAAGGATGTGTTTTGCAGCAGAGCAACAGTGTACCATTTCGAAGTCAGTGAGCATGTGTGTGGTAGTTGCTGAGTGGGGTGTCGGGTGGGGTGAGTGGCTGGTCGGTGACTTGTGGTCACCTGCAAAAGACATTGATGGATGGTTTTCTGCATTTCTGAGTAAAAGGAAAAAAAGACTGAGGAAACATTTTTTAATTACAGCAAGGCCGACACTGGGGATTAGGCATCCCAGTATTACAGATGTTTAGTGGCACCGTGGATGGGCACTCTGGTGTCCACACATTTTAAGGGGGTTGGGGCACACTACATTGGTGATGTTGGGATGTTAAATGAAAGACAGGAAGAGGAGTTGTTTGTGCTGTGGGCTCACCGCTCACAAATGGGGCTTACATTCAGTGCAGCATGTTTGGGGAGTGGGGAGAGGAGCAAGCGGAGCATGACGCTGCTCAGCTGCTTGCTGTGTGGCTTCATGTAGAAGAAAGGATCACGTCACTCTCTGACAGGACAGGGTCATTCCTATCAACAGCATGAAGTTTCTGCCCTACAAGTACAGCAGAAGGTCATGATCACCCTTGCTGATCACTGGGCTGTCACTGTAGCCTGAGCTGCATTGGACCTAACACTGACACACCTCTGAAACCCCATTCTTGTAATAGAATGGTTGCTGTACATGTGAAACCAAACATAAAAATGGCACAGTATTACCCAGTTACTCCCTAAATAGACAGGAATTATAAAAGCTAGTAATTCAAAGCCTATAAATTAAAAAGCATTCCTGGGAACAGTTACCTAAAATACTTGCAGAAGTAATTTTCTTCTGTGCTGTTATTGTTCTGGTTAAGATGGCATCAAACCAATTACTTTACAGTCACTTCTTTTCATAATTGCAGTACCCCGCTGCATAGTTACCAGATTATATCATGTTGTAAGTTAGTAACAGACTCCTGTTAGTCCAAAGAGTAAGATAAATACATGCTCTTTATTTAGTCTGTGTCTGGGAAACAGTTACTGGTTAAATGCGGTGGCGAGACCTTACAACTCAACCACATAAAACACAGTTTGTAGTCCCATTCCTCATCAGACTCCGCATCCCTCTCACACTGTCTCCCAGAAAGTTCTTGTTCTGTTCTGTGCACCAGTTGGGCAGCATCAGCTGGATCGTTATAAAGCACATATATCCATTCCAAACCACTTTCAGTTTAGCAGAGACTAGTACCTTATGTGGTACCTTGTGGGACTGTAGAGAGCCCTGAATACTGTCGAACACCACCTTGTGGCAGAGTCTCATGCTGTAGGACTGGTCTGGGAAGTACAATAGTGAAGCCTCCCCATAGTGGATATTACGAGCCCTTCTGGCTAATCCTAGTAGTCTGTCCCAATCCCCAACATCACCTAACACAATTGGAATGGTCCTCGGTAACACACTGAGTCTGCAACAGCGCATCTTGGGGTCATCTGGTACACCTTTTCAGTTCTGAAGGGTTCAGTTCCAACCTTCCCAAACTTCTGCTTAGGAGCAGTCTGGCAAAGTTTACTGATCCTCCCCCTCTGCTGCTTTAGGGAGACCTGTAAGTTATGCTCCCTCTTTTGATTTTCAAGTGTTTCCAGTCTTTGCTCAAGTGCTTTATTCTCTTTTACCAAACTGCATGCGGTGTCCACCATTTTTAATGAAGAGCCCTCAGCCCAATGCACAGACTGTTCGATGGAGCCCACACTCATCTCCAGTGTGGAGACCCTGATAGTCAAACTATCTTTTTATACATATCCTGAACTGTTTTAACAATATGCTATAGAATAGGATTGACCATTTGTAGCACTTCATCTCCAGCACTAGAGTCTCCTGCGCCTGAGGCAGCTGTAGAAGTGTGTGGCCCAGTGTGTCCTTGCTGGAAACGGCTTTCAGCTTGAAGAAATCTGTTAGTTCTAGGGACATGGATATGTTGTTCATCCACACTTATTGGCAGGTATCCTTGCCACTTTAAATCTTGCTGGAAGGTCTTCAAGCTGGCTCCTCCCACCCACCCGGGTGGTAAAACTCTCGGCTCCGCCCCATGACGCCAGATCTTCCTTACCGCTTGGAAGCTCAGGTTCCCTCCTTAACGCTCTGCATATAAGACTGGTTTCTATTTCTTCCGTTTAGCCGAAATTACTTTTAAGGTTTTCAAGACTTCAGTCACTTATTTCCCTCGCGGCTGCGATGGACAAATCGACTCCCGGTTTCCGGAGGTGCCCATGCGGGCAGAAGATGTCTCGGACGGATCCGCACTCCACATGCGTCTACTGCTTGGGCATTGGGCACGACCCGCAGGCTTGCGACCTGTGCTCTTCTTTTTCGGCCTACGTTCTGGAAGACTGTGCCACCCGTCTACAACTTGGGTGACCCGAAAAACGTTATCCTCTGGTAAAGTCGAAGGAGGCCCAGTTGGCGGTTTCCGCGGCGGCGGGCTCGGCGGAACAGCTTGAGCAGATGATCGCCCTCGAGGAGGAGGTGGCGCAGGCCGCATATTCGTCATCCTTGGCCGCGGCATTTATCCCGCTCTCCCTGGGATCCTCCTATTCAGCTTCTTTTAAGGAGCTCTGTCTGTCCCTCTCCACTAAGGGAGAGGGACCAACATCTTCAGGACCTTCCTTTCAGTCCAAGATGAAGGACCACAAAGGTAAGTCACTCCATCGACGCTCTTGGGACGGGAGAGGTCCCTCTCACCGAGTAGTCGACCATCGACTTCGGTCGATCCTTCGGCTTCGGCCACTGGCTTCACGGTGTCCCCGTCAGGTCAGTTGACCGAGACTCCCGTCGACGCAGTCGAGATTTTTCTCGACCCGTTGGACGGGCTGTCGACCGGTGAAGCCGAAAACCCTCACTCCCCGGTTCCCCCGGCGGTGGTTGAGGTGTCCGTGGACTTGCCCATGCCTCCAGTTCCGGAGTCCACAGTTGAGCCCTCCGAGCCGAGGGGAGAGCGGGTTTCCCCCGCCCTACCTCCGTACCCTCCTCGGAAAAGCCGAGGTTCGCGGTCTCGGTCTCGGACTTCTTCTCGGTCCAGCCGATCCCACCGTCATAGGCGGTCTCGGACTCGGCACCGTGGCAAGCAGTGCCGCCACTCATCCTCGTCCTCCTCAGATGAGGGGGGACCTCATGTGGCAACAGCTTCTTCTGTCCGGGAGCAAGCCGACGTCGTCGCCTTCCCCGGCTATCAAGTGGCTGTCACCGGAGCGGCCGAAGCAACCCCTCGCCTTAGCCGAGGTGCCTGCTTCCAGGCCTGTTGGCTCGGCTGAAACCGGCTGCCCCACCAATTCTGGTGGAACCTCCGCCTCCACAGCCATTGTTTGGGGCTCTGACCAAGAGTTCTCGGTCGGCCCAGGGTTTGCCCCATAGGCTGTCTGTCACCCTCACTCCCGATCGCCCTCAGCAGGTGGAGGGTGGCTCAGGCCCACAAGGCAGCTCTTTGCGGACTCCTCTGAGTCCGACGACGATTCCTCCCTGTTCTCCAGGCAGGTTGACTTGGAGTCCTCAGGAGGTCAGTCACTGCACGATAACCCTTCGTCCTTCATGGGTTTGCTTAGGCTCATCTCGGAGTCCACCGGGATACAGCTCGAGCCCGTATCCAAGCGGGCCAAGTATCCCCTCACGGAGATATTGGACCGAGGGGATTCTCCTACGGAGGCCTTTCCGGTGGCCGAGGCCATTGTAGGCTCGGCCTTGGAGCTCTGGCAGCATCCTGCTTCCTGCCCTGCACCTTCGGCCAGGATGGCAAGGAAGTATGCGGTCCCTACCGGTTCCCTGTCCGGTTTCTCGGAACACCCCTCAGCCAAGGGGTTGGTTACCGACAGCGTCTTCCGGCATGCTGGAAACGCCAGGGACGTAGACAAACCTCCCGACAAGGAGTCCAAGAAGTTGGACTACGCCGGGCAAAAGGTCTACGCTGCGTCCTCCCTTGGCCTTCGTCAGGCCAGCTCGGCCGTGCTGATGGCACATTTCTATCATGCCCTGTTGGGCTCCCTGGATGAGGTAGTCCCTCATCTCCCGGCTGACCTGCAGACCATGGTTAAGCAGGTGCGGGACCAGGGCAGGGCAGTGGCCAAGCAGCAACTTCAGACTGCTTTGGACATTGGTGACTTATGCACCAGGTTAGTCGTGGCCGCAGTGGCTATGCGCCGTTGGGCATAGCTGAGGATATCCACCTTCACAGCGGATACTCAGCACAAGTTGGCGGATTTCCCCTTCCTGGGGACCGACCTCTTCGGCCCTGGAGTGGAAGGTCACCTCCAGAGGATCGAAAAGTCCAATGCCACTCTGGACTCGGTCTCATCCGCTCAGAGGGACAAGGGCCGCAGACCGCAACCTAAGCCCTGTCGTCCGTCTGCGCCCGCGGCACGTCCGGCCCAGCAGCGTCAGAGCCAGCAGGCTCGCGCTTAGCATCCCAAACCCAAGCCCGCGACTTCCTCCTCCAGGAAGCAGGGAGGTAAAGGCCCAGGTGGTCCCTCAGCCGGTCCCTCCTCCAGCCTGCTCAGTAGCCGGGTTGAGGGTGCCGCCCAACCTCGTCACCTCCTCCAGGTTCCCCATGGGGGATGCGCCACTTTCTTTCTGCCTGGTCCGCTATCACCACAGACCGGTGGGTGTTGGAAGTGGTGGGGATGGGCCTGCCTCTGGAGTTCGAGCAGGCCCCGCCCTTGAGAGCCGTCGCACCCCGGGGGCCTCGGGGTCTGCAGCCTCACTGTCAGCTCGCCAAACCGACATCACTCTGCTTCTCGAGAAGGAGGTGATCAGAGAGGTGGCGGACCCTCCCTCAGACCCGGGGTTTGTGTCCAGGCACTTCCTGGTTCCAAAACGGACGGGGGGCTGGCGTCCCATTCTTGACCTGCATGACCTAAACAAGTTCCTAAGGTCTCGGACCTTCAGGATGGTCACTCTGGCTCAGATAATACCATCCTTGGAATGCGGCGTGTGGTTCTGCTCTCTGGACCTGCAGGACACGTTTTTTCACATCCCTATCCGTCCGTCTCACCAGAGATTCCTTCGCTTTCGAGCAGAAGGATCACTTTTCGAGTTCCGAGCCATGCCCTTCGGCCTGTCTCTTGCCCCCAGGGTCTTCACCAAATGCATGGCAATGGTGACAGCATTCCTGCAGCACCGAGGGGTCCAGTGTGCCTTACTTACCTGGACGATTGGCTGATAGCAGCCCCTCCAGACAAGAGGTGGGCGGTCCAGAGATCTGGCCTCCAGGTTTGCTCTCAGGTTGGCCTCCTCATCAACGAGGCCAAGTCAGAACTCGAACCGAAGCAGGTGATTCTCTTCATCGGGGCAGAGCTTGACTCTCTTCGAGCCAGAGCACAGCTCCCAGCGGACAGGGCCGAGGTTCTTTCCTCCTTTGCCCCATCATTTCTGGTTGGGCAATCGCGCCCTGCCCGGGACTTCCTGCGCCTCCTGGGTCTCATGGTGGCCTGCACCAGCGTGGTCTATTGGGCCCGCTGGAAGATGTGCCCCCTTCAATGGGGTTGGCCAGCCAGTGGTCTCAACGCTGCGATCCATTGGAACAGCTAGTGACGGTGACCCAGGGGATGTGGAACGCTCTCCAGTGGTGGATCGTTCCAGCTCATCTGCCGGAGGGCATCCCGTTTGTCCGCCCCGAGCCGACGGTCTCTCTATCGACCAACGCCTCTCACATGGGTTGGGGTGCCCATCTGGGGGAGCACAGTGTGCACGGCCTCTGGTCCCCACGGGAGTCCCGATGCCATATTAACCTGCTGGAGCTCCGAGCGGTCCGCCTAGCTCTCACTGCCTTCGCTCTGTTTCTACGGGGTCAAGTGGTTCAGGTCCAGACGGACAATACCACGACCATGTACTGCCTAAACTGCCAGGGTGGGTAGCGCTCCATGCCTCTGTGCAAGGAAGCTCTCCGCATTTGGTCACTCGTGCGCAGCCTGGAGGTGGATCTCCTAGCCATTCATGTGGCAGGAGCCTCCAACACCCTCGCCGATGCCCTAAGCCGGATAGGGGCTGTGTCCCACGAGTGGTCTCTCCTGCCGGAGGTAGTACAAGATCTGTTCTCCCATTGGGGAACACCTCAGGTGGATCTGTTTGCCTCCAGGGAGAACGTGAAGCTGAGGCTGTGCCATGCCCGCCCCCCCTCAGCAGGGCTCGCTGCAGGGGGATGCCTTCTCGAGGCTGTGGACCCCGGGCCTCTTCTACGCCTTTCCCCCATTTCCCTTGATAAACAAGGTGCTTCTCAAGGTGAGGAGGGACAAGGTGCAGGTGATTCTGGTAGCCCCAGACTGGCCCCGCCAATGCTGGTATCCAGATCTCCTCAGCCTCAGCTCCAGGCTCCCGAGGCAGGTTCCAGCTCACCCGGACCTGCTTTCAGTCAATCAAGGGAAGGTGTTCCATCTGGACCTTCAATCCCTGCACCTGACAGCCTGGTTCCTGAGCGGCTAGAGTTCCAGGCCTTGGGTCTTTCCGACGAGGTCCTCAATGTAGTTGAGGCATCCCGTAAGGAGTTGACCAGGAAATGCTATGCCTTCAAATGGAAGAGGTTTTCCATTTGGTGTCAGGGCAAGGGCCTGTACCCTTCCTCCTGTTCCTTGGCAAGCATCTTGGACTATTTATGGTCCCTTTCTCAGCAAGGGCTTAGGTCGACGACCCTAAGGGTGCACCTGGCAGCCATCTCTGCTTACAGGCGCGGGCGGGAAGCAGTCGAGGCGCAGGGAGAAGGTGGTCTGGCGCTTTTCAAAGGCCTTGATCACATTTCCTCCGGTGCGAGAACCTCCACCTCTGTGGGATCTACTGCTGGTACTGGCAAAGCTCATGGGCAAGCCATTGAGACCAATGCACAGGTGTGATCTCTCTCACCTGTAGTGGAAGACCGCCTTCTTGGTGGCTATTCGTCCAGCAGAAGGATGGGAGGCTCAGGCGCTTTCCATCGAGTCTCCTTACCTGGTCTTCCACAGGGACAAGGTTGTCCTGCCTCACCGAAATTCCTTCCGAAGGTGGTGTCGGAGTTTCACTTTAACCAGGTGTTGACTCTGCCGATGTTCTACCCAATCACACCTGGAGGCGAATATAGGCTCCATACTCCTGACCCTAGAAGAGGCTCGCTTACTATAAGGAGCCGCGACGGCTGAAATTCGGGAGAGGTTCAGCTGTTTGTCACCTACGCTGAGCTCGCACCTGGCAGACCTGCAGCCAAGCGGACTGATAAGCAGGTGGGTCACCTCCTGCATAGATCTCTGCTATAGGTTGGCGGGCATGGAGCCTCCCAGAGGGATAAGAGCTCATTCTACCCGCCATACCGCTGCATCGGTGGCTGCTTCCAGGGATGTCCCTATCCAGGAAATGTGCAGGGCTGCTACCTGGAAGTCAGCACACACCTTCATCACCCACTACCACATCGACCTTGAGTCACGCCGGGATGCTGGTTTTGGGGCCTCGATTCTCCAGTCTCTATTCCCTAAGTAGGGGGTGTGCGCGCCTTGCCTCCCTCCTCCCGGAGAACTGCTAGGAGTCTGCCAATAAGTGTGGATGAACAACATATCCATGTCCCTAGAATACAGGTTACTCACCTGTAACAGGAGTTCTAGGACTGGTATATGTTGTTCATCCCACACCCACCGGACTCCCCGGCTTTGACGCACAACCTGAGCTTTCCTAGTGGGCCAGATCTGGCATCATGGGGCGGAGCCAAGAGTTTTACCACCCGGGTGGGTGGGAGGAGCCAGCTTGAAGACCTTCCGGCAAGATTTAAAGTGGCAAGGATACCTGCCAATAAGTGTGGATGAACAACATATACCATTCCTAGAACTCCTGTTACAGGTGAGTAACCTGTATTTGTGGTGCCTGGTTGCATGGTTTGCCTATTTTTGTGTAATTTTCTAGCCATCCTCTCAAGTAGGTCTGTCTTGAAAGTGCATCTAAGTATTTTTAGTGATTTCAAGAAAAATCTCGCAGGTACTCGATACAGAAATGTCCACTTCTTTCAGTTACTAAGCCACGCCCCAGACATACCTTATATTCTTATACTGTTAGCTCAAACATTGTCAGTGGGGCAACACCCGAGAGCTGGTTGTTTTAACTCTCTTGAAGAATATTTATCAGTATATTTATTCAATCGTTTTCGGTGAATTGGTATTCTAATGATTCAATTTGATTTATTCATTGGCTTATAGCAGGTGCTTGAGTAATCATTTTTTGTTATGTAGATCACAGTTCTGACATACAGTTGGTAAAGTTTTGCAGGTATCATTGTTTTTCTTACAAAAATGTAAGGTTTCTTTTTCTCTGGTTACCTGAAGTTTATCTACTCTTGTGTTTGAAAAGAGGCAGATTTCCAGAGTTCTTATAAATAAGTTCAGCGAATGTTAAATGTAAATGGGTGGACTAGGTCGAGGGGTTAGTTTTAAGCCCTGCGAATAGGCTTATTAATGCAGGTGTTGACTACTTAATAATTGATGTGATTTGGGGGGGGGGGGCAGTTCAGAATACAAATATGTATTGTTTATAGACATTTTATCAACTAGACCGTGCAAGTGTAGAAATAGCCTGGTATGAGTATTAACTTTTTTGTTACTGGTAATCCATTTTTATGGCATAGTGATGGTGTGAGTTGATAGCCTAACAGACAATGGATTTTACAATACCAGATATTGCAGTACTCCCATATGAGGTTGTAAGACTAGGCATGACAACTGTGTTCCCTATCATAAGTACGTAACTAGCACTTTACAATATTGAATATCATTAATGCTGTGAATTACTTGCATAAGATTATCTTATAAACTAATAGAAACATAGAAACATAAAAAATGAGAGCAGAAGTAGACAGAGGTCCATCCAGTCTGCCCAAGATCCAGATCCCTATATAGCCCTGGGACGTAAAGTTCCCCCCAGGGTCTTACTTCCCCCCGCTCCCCTGTGATGCTGACGCCCTGAGCAGCCACTATACCCTTCATTCTGTCCCAGCTGTGCTTAACACTGCTAATGGTTTTCACACCCACTAGCTAACAGAAAAGAAATTACAGTTGGTCTGAAAAAAGATCTTCTTTCTGATCATTAAACATTATAGAACATGCACAAAGGGATTTACATTGTGTATCTTTGTTTTTATATTTAAAGAAACTCAAATGTGTCTGTATCTTTGTCAGATATGTAGCATACATGGTAATTTTAGTTTGGAATGGACTCTAGGTTCATCATGTCTGTCCCCACGTCACCAGCAGGGACGAAGTAAGTATGCTGTGCAAACATGTATTGACTTATAGGGATTCTTTACCCACTGTACTAGCCAAGGTACCCAGTGACTGCCTTAGTAAAAATAATTTTGTCCAGGCTTACCATAAAGGCCTGAACTGTCTTCATTTTCACTGTCTCTGCTGCTAAGCTGTTCTATAAGTTTACCACCCTCTGGGAGACAAGGTGCCTCATGTCACCCCAGAATTTACCAACCCTGAGCTATAGGGCATTTTCCTGTGTCCTATAGCAGGACAGCAGATCAGATATCTCTGTTAGCTCTTGTTAATATCTTTTGAGTTTGCAAAAGACTGAGATCATGTCCCCTTGCAGCGTTTGTTTGTTTTTTGTTCTCCAGGGTGAACCTGCCAAGGGCCTCCAGCCTTTCTCCTCATAGCTTTTGTACCACTGATCATTTTGATGGTCCTGTGTTGCGTGCTGACTGCCTCACAGTCCATTTTTTTACTGAGGAGACCAAAATGGCCGACTCTACTCCAGATCCATATTTATGCAACTGTTTTTTGGGAGATGAGGGGGTTCCAAATGCGAATTCCTAGTCTGAATTGAGGTTGTTATATGTATTTACAAATAGCACAGTGCCTTCACTTTCATGATATTGACAGAGTACCTCAGGACTCTTGAGAACTGAACCCACTGAGCAAGGGAGCAGTAGATCTAGATGGTACATGGGCCCTGAATAGATGGGTACCTGGGGGCTATTACAGAGTGGCAAGGGGGTAAGACTTAAAGTCTAGTATCGACAATTTCAGTATTTTTCCATTACTTTTTAAGTCTTCGGTCCCTTGCTCCAAGTAGTATCTTCGGGATGCAGGGCACCACACTTGAAAATGAAGTAGCTTGCAAAAGTAGCTGTTTATTTACAGGGCGTATGCATGCACCAGAATGGTGACATGGGGATAACACAGCCTGAGCCCTGACCGAAACCACATCAAAGGCGCAGTCATAATCAGAATTATCACTCAGCAGTACTGTACAAGTCCTGAGCTAGCTATGGGTATACATTTTAGCAGTGTGTGTCATATAATATATTTACAACATTTCACTAAAGACAGAACTGAGGCATTGTCGGACAGAAATCCCATCTCATCCGTGAGCAGAAAAGGGTACCCGGGGTACCTGTGAGGCTGAGCTGTTACTCGGTACCTCACCAGAGGTTTGAGTACAGGAGTGGTATACCCTCCTAGGGTGAATAAAGTGTTCATCTTGGACATTAACTAGCTTCAGGTAGTACACAAATATCAGCCTCTCAACATAACCCCTTGGGAATTCTGCACTCAGCCCCTTAAGAAATCACAGCTGTATGGGCTTATTAGGCTCACAGCTTCTGTCCCTTTGTTGTGGCCCCTGCCAATTTACTATACACAACCTCCTCCACAATCCTTTCAGGCCTCTGCCAGAACAGGTTCTCTTGTTCGCTTCTTTGCTGGACTGGGCTTGGATTTGGAGGGGTCCTCCATCCTGCTGACTCTGCATCATTGTGAGGTTATTTTGCTGATGGACAGGCACCTCATAGGGGACCTCTTTCACTGTTCTCCTGGCTCTGGACACTCTGCCAAGAGAGGCCCAGAAGAAGGAGTTCTATCTGCTTATGGCCATTCTCTAGTGAGATTCCTTACTGGAGGGGGGGGGTGACCTTTTCTGTCACCCCTGTTGTCTTTGACCTGGCACTTAGTATCTTGTGGTAGCACCCAGCATCCTGCCATGCTCAAGTGTATTGTATGGACTGCAGGTTTGTGGTACCCTATGCATTGTCTAAATTTTTAGAGCATCCATCACCAGAGGAGATGGTGGCAGACACAGTGTTCTGTGAAGAGATTGTGGAGGGAGATTCAGACCAGCTGGCAAACAAGATGTCCAACAAATGGGACAACCTTTGCCAAAAGGTCTACTCAGCTGCATGCCTGGGCATCCACCAAGACAGCTGTGCAGCTTTCGTGGTGCAGGATAACCATGAACTCTTTGAAAGTCTTTCTGGTCTCCCCGATGAGAATCAGCCAGATCTATGGATGGTCTATGAGCTGGGGTTGGTGGTGGCTAAGCACCAGTTGCATGTAGTCTTGGACATGACATGACGTGACTGCTGTGGTGTCTGTTCGTTGAAGTTCATGGCATTGGGTTTTGCTGTTCATGCATGAAATTAAGCAAAGAGTGGCTGACCTGCCCTTTAGCTGGATGGATCTTTTTGTCATGGTGCTTGAGGACCATCTCACATGTATTGAGAAGTCCAATGTGACCCACATCATTCACCAGCCTCAAGCACCAACCCAAGCTTAGGCTACAGGGTGTGGCCTCCTTTCAGTGACCCTGTTGATCCCTGTATAGTGGATAATGAGCTCCAGGACATTCTTCAGCTAGGTCACCAGGACAGTGGACAATGGCCAATAGTTGATATCTTCTGTCTAGGCTTCAGCAAGGCCCTTGACTCTGTACCTCACAGGAGACTGGCCCGTAAGCTAGAAGACCTAGTGGTGGGGACTGAGCTTGTTGGCTGGGTCAGAAGCTGGTTATGGGACAGAAGCCAAAAATGTGGTAGTTGGGGGGAGGGGGGGGATTCTCAGAAACTAAGCAGATGACCAGTGGGTTCCCATAGGGCTCTGTACTTGGTCCAGTGTTCTTTATCTTATTCATAAGTGACATCACAAATGGGATCAGGGTAAGATATGCCTGTTCACAGATGACACCAAGCTCTGTGGGAGGGTGGATATGGAGGAGGGGAGACAGGAACTTGGGTAAGACCGGCTAGGCTAGAGAAGTGGTCTGGCATTTGGCGACTGGGGTTCAATGCAAAAAAATGTAAAGTTATGCAGTTGGGGGGTGAAAAACCTAGAGACCAAATACTGGTTGGGTGGTGTGCAGGTTACCAGGTCAGAGGAGGAAAGGGACCTGGGTGTAATTATTAATGTAATTATCAAGAGTGACCTGTAACACTTGGCGCAATGCAGAAAGGTTGCAGCCAAAGCAAATTGGATGCTGGGCTGCATACCCAGGGAAATGACCAGCAGGAAGATGGAGGTCATTTTGCCAGTGTACTGGTCTCTAGTTAGACTGCATCTAGAGTACAGTGTGCAGTATTGGTGCCCTTATCTAAAGGTTATCAACTTGCTGGAAACGAGACAGAGAAGGGCAACCAAGATGATCCAGGGCCAGCAAAGCAACACCTACGAAGAGAGGCAAAGTGGGCTCAGCATGTACTCTCTTGAGGACAGAAGGGAGAGGCGGGACATGACTGAGACCTTCAAGTACCTTAAAGGTATAAACAAGGGTGAGCTCGGAGAGCCTCTTCAGCCTTAGTGAAAACAAGACTACTAGCAGTAACAGCCTAAAGCTGGTGGGGAAGGTTCAGAAGAGAGATGAGAAGGCACTTTTTCACCGAGAGGGTGGTGACTAAGTGGAATGAGTTGTCGGAGGAGGTGGTATAACTAAAAACGGGGACAGCTTCAAGAGAGGTTGGGACAGTGTGAGGGGGAAGATGTAGGTAGAGGGGAGAGAGAGGGAGTTATTTGACATTGGTCAAGAGGGATATGGGGAGGGGGCAGTTCCCTCTGTAAATGCAGTGGAACTATACATCGAGCAGACTAGATAGGCTGGAAGGCCTTTATCTGTTGGCACATTCGTATGTTTGTATTGGGGCACACAAAATCAGCAGCAGCGGATGTAGAGCAGCAGTATGTGCAGCACTGCCTAGCCAAGTCCTCAGAAATCAGGGGGATAAGAGCAGTACAGAGGCATTGATGACATTTCCTGGGGAAGACTGTCCTTGGGCCCATTGCCCAAGGCAAAATGTTACAGCTTATAGGGCTGTACCCCCCAACCCAAACCCTGCTGCAGCTCCTTGTCAGGGACTGATTCCTCCACTTCCTGCCACAGTGGTCCACTATTACTTTGGGCAGGGGTGTTCTAGAATTGCTGGGATTGGGGTTATCTCAGAAATTCTAGACCTTGCCCCCCGCCCATTTGCTGTTCGATGACATGTTAACTCTAGAGTCTCTCTCCACACTATAAAGTGTAGTACTTCAGCTCCTCAAACAGTGTGCAGTAAGTGTGCCCCAGAAAGCCAAATATAGAAAGGGTGCATGTCGTGGTATCTTCTGGTGCCCAAACTAACTTGGACTGGCACCCAGTTCTTAATGTGCAAGTGCTGAATAAGTTCATTCAAACCTAGACATTTTGCTAGGTGATTCTGCACCAAATCATTCCATGCCTGGAGCTAGGGGGCTTAGTTCTGCTCCCTGGACTTCTACTTCCCCATTTGTCCATCACACAGGCGCTTCCTTCATTATTGAGTAAATGGAACTCTGTATTAGTTCACAGCCATGCCATTTGGTCTCATCACCTAGGATGTTCACCAAGTGTTTGGCAGTCATGGGGGCCTTTCTCAGGTGTAGGTGCAGCAAGTTATTTCCATACTTTGATAACTGGCTTATTGAGGGGAATTTGTTGCAGGATGTAGAGCAGTCCAGGGATCTGGCCATTTAGACATTCTGGGATCTTGACCTAATTGTCAATCTGACAAAGTCCAAGTTCACTCTGGAGCAGGTGAATCCTCTTAATTGGTGCCAAGTTAGACTCCCTCTCAGCCAGATCTCTTATGCCTCAGGGTAGAGGACTGGTCTTCCTTTTCCTGATCATTCTGGACTGGGCAATCATGCCTGGCCCTGGATTTCCTCTGGCTTCTGGCATTTATAGCCTCTACCACAGCCATGACTCATTTGGACCGCTGTGGCATGCAGCTCATTTTGGGGGAACTGGGGAGACAACGGCCTTAAGCACTTGCAGCCCTGAACCACTTAGTCCAGGTGACCCAGACGATGTTGGGTGCCATTTGTTGATGGCTGCCTCCTCAAACCACTCAGAAAATCCTGTTTGTCTGTCTGGAGACCTCAGTCACAATTATGACAGATGCATCACTTCTGGGCAGGGGTGTGCATCTCGTGTACAGCAGAGTGCCCGAGTTGTGGTCGCCAAGTGGGTGAGGCTTTACTGTACATCATCCTGCTTGAACTCCATCTTGTTCACCGGGCCTTGATAAAGTTCACACCAGTGGTTCAAGGTCTAGTGGTCCAGGTGAACATGGACAATATGACCACCATGTTCTACCCGAGCAAGCAGGGTGGCATACATTCCTTTCAGCTGTACCAGCAGGCTTCGGATATGGTCACTGGCTTTATGCAGATTTGTTGGCTGTCCGTGTTGCATAAGCCACCAGCTAGCTGGCTGTGCTCTGTCAGGTGGGAGCAGCACCCTATGAATGGTCACTGAGGTGGAGCCCCAGGTGTTCTTGTAATGGGGACCACTATAAGTGGATCTATTTGTTCTCTTGGAAAACCGGAAGCTGAGACTCTTCTGTGCCTGTCACCCTCAGCAGGGCACTCTACTGGAGAATGTTTTTTGTTCATCCTGGTTTCATGGCCTTTTGTATGCCTTCAAAATGGAATCCGGAACCTCCCAAGGTACTGTGAAATTTTATAAACAACAAATCAGGGAGCAATCTGTTGCTACTATGATCATAAGACTTTGTTATTGGAACAAATACATCAACTCACCCAGCTTCAAATGTAACATTATATGTTATTTATTTTTGCCACACGGGCAATTTTAAGGGTCCTCCATACACCACCAACATTTCAGGAGTTAAGACCCTTTCCTCAGGATGGAACCTTCAGTAGACAAAAACATTTTCATTTACAGCATTATTGTCTGTCCTTTGCACAGGGCTAATTACATTTATAAGAACATGGGTGTATTCCCTTAAAAAATCTATATGAATCACATACCTAAACATCTGTGTCACCTCACTTAATCTTTGTGTTTTGCACTCCATTTTACACTGTGAACATACATATGATCTGGCTTTAGGAAATATTTAGTCTTAATGGGACATTTCTATGTAATACTGTATCATAAAAATCATAAACATTCTTAATGAAAATAACTTGCTGTACTAACTCAGTCTCTTTTTAAAGTAAATATGCCCTTTGGCTGCAAATAATCATTTCAGTATTCATTAGCAAATGCTCCGGTTTCCAAAGCCTGCTTGTATACATTGAACCACGTCATGGAACTATAAGCCATTGGCATCAGGACCACCTGGAATTTTTTTGCTGGCTCGGGCCACCCACTTTGTCGCACCTCCTTGGCACCTATATAACATCGGCATCCCCAGCATATCTCAGTTCTTTCTCCCACCTTCAAGCGCTTGTTGGTCCACCTATGCTAAAGAATGTTGTTGAACTTTGAAAAGTTTCAGTAAGGCTGCTACTTCTCATGTTTGTTATTTTAAGACTGTACTTTTATGATGCTGCCAAAAGAGAAGGAACAGCTGTTCCAGTACTGCCACTGCGGCGACGTTAAAATCTACAAAGACAACAACCACACTGTATGTATTCGTTGCCTAGGCACACACCACAATGTTAAAGCCTACTCTGTTTGCCAGTGTTTTAATCAGGCAACCAGGAGGCATCACAAGAAGGTTTCAGAGATTCATCTGAAGCTGAAAAACATGGAGGAGAATCAGGCTGCGTCGCAGTCATCAACTGCCTCTCTTCCTGGTTTGCCATTGACCTGCCGCTGCCACTACCAACTAGTTAATCACTGATTCGACTGAAAAAAAGGTCAGATCCTCCAGTTCAGTGGAAAAACTGTCACTAGGAAAAAGAGAAGCGACATAGAGCGAAGACCACTTCCCCGAACCATTCACACTCTACACTAAAAAGAGGTAAGTTGGGAGGGGCGCTGTGGAGCAGAAAGATGGCGGCTGCAATTTAATATAGCTCCTCATCCTAAGTGCTATTAAGTCTTAATTTTACATAGACCGGTGAACCTAAATTGGCTAAACCTAGCTGGAGATCTGTCGGAACCTCAGAGGCATAGCATGGAGCCAAAAAAAGACTTAAAAAAGGCAACCCATAACCTGGACACCTACCTTACTCCCATGAGCTCCAGTACCAGTACAGGGCCTACAGCAGGGATTGGAACAGCCGGTATGGAGCTCCCGAATACACAAATATTGGCGATGCTGACAAAGATTCCGACCAATAAAGAAGAAACAAAGAAAAGGCTGGCAGTTGTCGAGGTGAAGCTCGCAAAAAATGATTGCCTCATCCAGGACAATACAGAAGCCATCAAGGAGATTAAAGAAGCACAGGGGCAACAGGCCAACTGCAACAGGCCTTTGTCCGGGACCTATCCTTTTTACGATCCAAAGTGGAGAGCCTGGAGAATGTGCAGCGGCAGGGGAACATCCGAATTGTGGGCTTTCTGCCTCGTTTTGGTGGGACTGTTGAGATCTTACCTGCAGTGTCAAGGCTGTTATTTGATGACCTACACCTATTACCCTGGGATTCTGGTGTCAGAATAAAGTATTCTCCATACCACAATGTGCCAGATCGAGGGGTGGATCGCAACAGAAACCTTTAACCACGATTGCTACCCTGTCCCCTCCTGAAGCCTGAATTGCACTTCTACAAGCAGCCAGAGCAAGAGGAGAGACTATATGGGAGGGCAGCAGGCTGGGGTTTTTCCCCGATCTTTCAGCGCAGACCCAGGCAGGGAAAAAGATCTTAAGATAATTAAGAAAAACCTGCTGCGTCACGGGGTTGAAGCCCGTTTGAATTATCCAGCTCGTCCCCAGGTCCACCACGAGGCGAAGACACACATCTTTCTGGACCCCTCAGCTGTGGGTCAGGTTACAGTGAAACTGTTGGGGAAAATAAACCCTCCTGATTCCCAGTCGAATGATGACAGGTGAAGTGCAAACAATACAACTAGTTAATTAAATCTTCCAGTTTGGGGTCTGGAATTTACCCTTGCTTTAGGTTTGGGTTCTCTATGTTTTAGGCTTGTATGTTTTTATAAGAGACTGGCGTTGATCTTACTGTTGAGAGCTCATACATGTTTGGGGTCTCTGGTTTCTCCTAATGTATGGGTGTAAGAGTTATTTGAAATACTTCCAAGTTATTAACCTAGTTTTAGCCGTCATACCTGTTGCTCCTATTATAAGACCTGTATGTAACACTCATAGGACTAAGTACAGTAGCAGTGGTTATGTGGTGAGTTAGTTCACTGCTCAGTTTGTGAACTTTAAAGAATTCCTGATCTTTCATTCCTTTTGCCCACAGGGCAGGTTGCGTTGCTCTGCCAAAGACTGTGGGTAATCAATGCAACTTAGAGTCCAGACAATCGCAGTATATTTTGCCTACTGGTACTATTGTCCTTCAGCCCACCACAATTACTTAATTCTACAAGAAAGCTGATGTTTTGGTTTACCACAGATCTTATTTTTTATCTTTCTGGTGGTGAGAGTATTAATGACAGGGCAATTAGCTCAAATTTACTCCTGAACGTAACTGTTTGGCAGTTCTCTGTAGTACATGGATTTAAGTTAATGGGTTTTTTTTTGTACTTATATTTTATTATTTTAATGTAATCATGCATTCCATCATTCTACCTACAGATAAGCATACAGAAAATGACATTGTTCCAGGACAATATACATTGTTACAGTAACCAAAAAATTAATGTCCCTGTTTCTTGTTACACCACTTGGGAGTTCACTAAATATGTCTTCTATTTTATAGAAACAATAATATTATCATGTATCCAGTACTTCTGGATAAGTTTCACCATTAAGCAAAAAAACAATAAATAGCCTTGCAGCCATACGCCAGGATGGCAAAATAAATGTCTTGTTGTCATCGTGCACCCTATCAAGGGCTAAACATTCCACCCAAATAAGATCTGTAGACCAAAAGTGAAATAGCTTCCCCCACAAATACCACATAGAGGCGCTTTTATAAAAACAATTCTTGCTAGAGCCCAACTTTCACCTTGTTTTTACGTATTTAACCATCATATATAGTATGAGCTTATTTAGTATTAAACTTTATATAACCTTAAAGTTGAATATACTGGTACCAGGCTTTAGAAAACCAGTCTGTATTTCTGGTGGGAAGAACATTGAAAAAGGGAGTATTCCTAAACATTGGTAACTGGACTTCACATTGAATTTCCCCTCCATTCAGGACCATTATATTCCAAAGAAGATTTAAATCCAAAAGCAAAGTGTACAAAACATGTTTTAAGTCCATCGGAGGCAAAATAAATCGGTCCCAATCCAACAAAACAAAAGATAGTATGCAAAAATACCCCTTCACCTTCTCCCCTCCAGTGAATAACAACTCTTTAACAAAACATGAGTCCATTATTCTGATCCTCTTCTGACTCGGAATAATCTCCCCGGGCAGCAAATTGCTTCTGCATTTTGTCCATTAACTTTGGTGCCTCCACTGCTTCCAAGAACTGGTAAGTATTACCTCCATACAAAATATGGAGACTTGCCGGCATGAGGTGGTCATGATGTATACTCAACTCCCGAAGTCTTTCCCGGATTCCATCGAATGCCGTATGCCTCATTCGAGTAGTTTAGCTTAAATCTGGAAAAATATGGATCCGGGAATTTTGACAGGTGATCGGGCTCATACTTTTAGCGTACTGGAGGATCAAATCCCATTCCTGAGAGGACCGAAGCTCCAACATGACTGTCCGAGGAATGAGCACTCCGGTTACTGAACGCGGCTTACTGACACGTGGCGTGACATGGTAGGCCTTAATTATGGTAATCTCTGCTTGCATCTTGAGTAAGTCTTTCAACCAGTTTTGGAGAAATGCTGCTATATGGTCTCCTTCTGTCTCCTCCGATAAGCCTAGGAGATGGACATGTGTAGCTTGAACTGTATTTTCAATATTTTCAAGGCAGCACCGGAGAAACCCATTTTCTTTAGCCACTCTGGCCGCGATTGCTAAGGTTTTATCCACATGTTCTGTCACTCCTTTGGTGTCATCCTCGAGCTTCCCAACCTTCGTGTTCAGTTGTTTAAGCTCAGTGCCCACCATTTCCGTTTTCTGATCCAGGCTTTGGATAGCCCGAAGCAGTGCAACATTAAGTGCATTGAGGGCCCTGTGGTTCAGACCTACCAGACTGGAAGTCCTGACTGCTGCTCAGTTTAGGGTCTTTCGAACAGGTCCACTCTGTAGTTGCTCCTGATATATTTGTGTAGCCCATTATCACAAGACGAATTGCCAGGTCCCTCCAAGTTTAGTATCGAGATGTAGCTAAAAAGCTACTCACAATCTGGTACCAGACTTTTTTAAATATTTTCCCCCCAAAATAAAGTTTTTTTTTAATATTGAGTTCCTGCCTGTAGAGCTGCAGGGGGAAGCTGTTCACAGCTCGGTTGCTGGCCACACCCCCAAGTTAATGTTTATATTATATTGACTGTACTATACCTGTGCATCTACTATGGAGGTCTGCACATCTCATTAACTTTTCTTTTTATGTATAGTGCAGTTTTATGCTGTAAGATCATAAAATGTTATAAATAAAAAGTAAAAAAAAAAAAAGAAAAGAAAAGAGGTAAGTCTTTTGACAAAGACAGTTCCCAGGCCAAGGCCACAGGTCCTGCCACCCCCTGACTGTCTCTCAGATGCCAAGGTCAGGGTCTGATGCTGGCTTGCCTGTCCTGCCAGGGAGATTCACAGCCCCTACCTCTGTCAAGCACACCAGAAATGTCCACAAAAGTTGCCGTGTGCACACTATAGGAGTTCGGTGCAGTGAAGGAGGTTGCTTGTCCCAATATTTATGAAGAAAGTCCAAAAAGTCACTGCATGTTGCAAGAAAGTGAGGCTCAGTTCCATGTAGTTTTAATTCCAAATGATTGATTTGGTATATATTTTGTTACAGGTTGCTCGCCGCTCGGACGTGGAGTATGCTACTCCTACCCAGCTTGCCCCAGCACTTTGACCAGGGTGTGGTCTCCATCAGGGGATGGGGGTCTGTTTAGACAGTCCTCCCTTAAATATCCATTGTTTTTTACTCGTGGGTTCACCCTATCTGTTTAAACAGCAAATTACATATTGCTAACAAGTGGCTTTGGGAGGACTAGAACCTTTGACCAAGTGAAATTAAATTAAAACAAAAAAATATACAAAAGGAAAATATTAACATTGTGTTGACACATAAGAGCTTATTTTCATTTTTTTGAATTTATAAACTATAGTTTTAAAGATATTGCTAAATTTTATACTGTACATGCCTATCACATATCTTTTCAATATTTCATGCTTCATATTGGATTCACTTGAACTGATATGCTGAGGTACATCGTTTACATATAGCAATTAATACAGTTTACATCAGTCACAAAGCAGCAAACTGGGATTCAACACCTGACAGCCTCAAAAGAATATATATTAGCTCCATTATTTACATAACATTTTAAACTTTCTAAGCTAAAAAAGGAGGCTTTTATTCATCTCTAACAGCATCTTACATTTTTTACTTTAGGCGGCATATCATTTTTTACTTTACGTTGAAGCTTTTGTAGCAGTAGGCCGGGACAGTGATCTTTCACTTTTTAAATTCCATGGCAAATTGCTGGGGATCCACAGTTTGCAGTCATTCTGTATCAGGTTAAGAACTAGAAAGGAAAAGGAAAATGACATTAGTGAAATTCATTTTTTCTTCAAAAATGGTTTTAAATTCCATTCTGAGTTTAGGCCCTTGGGTTGCAAGCTATCAATGTAAATATCCAGAAGCTCTCTTTTGAAGGAGCTTATTTAGCCCGTCTCTCCGGGCTTCTTTCCATTTGTTCCAATGCCATATACCTATATATCTAGTACCTTCCACTTTCTGGTTATGGTTCTCTGTGTAATGTCTACCCAGCAGTTTGTTAATCAGGCCTGTTTTTATGTTTCAGATGTGCTCCTGCTCTCTCTGTTTGACAGGTCTGACAGTATGCCCAATATATAACAGGTTACAGGGACACCAAATGCCATATACCACGTATGTGCTGTTGCAGTTAAGGAAAGTTTTAATTTGCACTTTGTAGTCATATCCAATTAAATCAAATACCTTGACTTGGTTGCAATATGCGAACACATTACAGTTACCACATGTGTGCATACCAATGGGTAAGGGTTGTAACCACATCCTTCTGTCAACTCTCTGTCCAGTGTATCTACTATGGACCAATTTGTCTCTCAGGTTTTCAGCTTTGGAAAAAGTTATTCTGGGGTTTGTACCTCGTTCTTCTGAAAGGAGTGAGTCATTTAGTAGTATAGGCCAGAATTTCCTAATGATGGCACCAATTTGGCCAGCCTGGTTGCTATACTGGATGACAAATGTAACTGTTTTTTATCATGTGTTTTGTTCCGTTTTTTTTTTTTTTTGTTTTGTTTCAGTAGTATGGATCTATTCTCTTTCCTAGCTCTCTTTATTAATCCTTCTAACATTTTCTGGTCATAACCCCTTGGCTCAAATCATTGCATTATTTCCAATGCTTCAGTTTCAAAATCATCACCTCTAGAACAGTTCCTTCGTAGCCTCAGAAATTGCCCACATGGGGTAGACCTGATCAGTGCATGTGAGTGGGCACTATCTGCTCTTAGCACATTGTTAGTTGCTATGTTTTTTCTTGTGGTTCCTTGTCTGAACCTGCTGGTTAACATCCACAAATAAAGTCAGATCTACAAAATTGATTTCTGTCCTGCTCTTGTTATGTGCGAACCTTAAATTAATGTTCGTGTCATTGAGCCATTTCATGAACTGTTCAGTCTCTTCCTTGGAACCCTCCCCCACACATAAAATATAATCTATAAAGTGATTCCACCACTTTATAGCTTTGAAAAAATGGGTTGATCTAACTTTGAGGGTGAAGCTCTTGCAAGAGGTAATACCATTAGGACTAAATCTGGCAGGGGACAGGACCCCATGGGAAACTTGTAGCTAGAATTCTGAGGCAGGGAACTGCCCGACATCAGATATGGTATATAGGGGGCGCTCATCTGGCACCACCTCAGTTCTTTTCCCCGCCATCGACCGGTGTAGTTCGGCTCCTCGGATGTCTTCTTTAGCAGTTGACAGCCAAGGAAAGAAGCTCTTATTTTTTCATCCTATCCAACATTCTTATTACCTTGTGTATGTCATCACCCTCTCCACTGCGGCGAAAAGCAAAGTGTGCATGTGGGAAGCTGATTCTGGCCAAAGACGGCCACGTGGCCTGCCTTTATCTGCTTAGGCCCAGAACACCGGCCCGATGCCTGCACACATTGCCAGAAATTCAGTCAGGAGACTCGCGCTAGAAGAGCCAATGCACTCAAGACATTTCTACTTGAGGAGAAGCTTGCGGCCATGCAGCGAGGATCAGGAGCCAGCTCATCCTCTCCTTCCAGGGACTCCCCACCCAAAGATAAGTCCTCAGGGGGGAAGCATCACCACAGGGATAAGGACTGGACCAGGTCTGAATCCCGCCCGAAGTCACCAGCTAAGCAGACCTCATCTTCCTTGACCTCTGGCTGGAGTCTGGTTCGGTTCTGGCCCAGTCGTCCAAATCTTCCCGTTCATCTAAGTCCACTCGCGCCTCTTCCCTGGGCAAACACCGGGAGTCTGCCTCATCGGAACACCACTCTTCCTTGGCTTATCGACCCCTGAAATCATCAGGGTCAACCCAGGAAAGCCTATCTAAGGCTCAGGACAGGTCTGGTTCTTCAGATAAATGCAAGTGCTCAGAAGAACCCTCAGGTAGGCAGGAGGCCGCCCGGGCTCGGATGCCTCCCCCTCCAACTAAGGTGCACCCTCCTCCAGACCAGCACAACCCTAGCCGGTCATCTACTCTGTCAACCCACTCCCTGATGCCTGACACAGGGTGGTCGCCGGATAAAGACCAGCCGTCCGCCCCTCTGCTGAGTGACCGGATGCCTGACAGGACCACATCAGATGCTGGACCACAGGACGAAGATGCTACCAGTCATCTGCCCATGGACGCCGGGATCCTGGATCCGACGCCTACCCCCAAGGAGACGGAGCCCCACACACCCACGCCTACAGACCCGATGCCTGGTCCCTTGAACCTGGCACTAGGCCTGGTGGTCATCCCAGTAGCAGATTTTGGGAATCTCTTTACAACCTGGTGGAATACAGTTAAAGGGGACCTCCTGTATAGACCCCCAGACACTGTCCCTACTCCTCCACCCATGGGCCCCCCTCCCACCCTAAGGCCTCAAGGGGTGAGCTCTCATGTCCTGACCCTAAGGGGAAGAAAAGGAAATGCCCTGCGTCTCCATCGCCCTCTTTCCCTCCTTCTTCATCCTCCTCAGATGACGGTGACGCCAGTTCAGAGCCTGACTCAGATGGGGAATTTTGTCCTCCTCCCTCCCTCCTCCCTGGGACCAATAGATTATCCACGGTCCCCTCTGAATGACCCGTCCTTCCTGGACATCATGAGGCATATCCAGGCTATATGTGAGTGGGATACGGAGGACTTGGATCCAGAGCACAAGTGCCTGGCCAAGGTCCTCGGAGAGAAGGAGCCCAAACCTTTGGTTATCCCTCCATTCGTGAAACCATTCCAGGACGTGACCCGCCTGACATGGCGTACCCTGTCTTCCATTCCCAGAGTACCTAGAAAGGTGGACAGACTTTATAAGCCTCTGAAGTCCAAACCCTTTCTAGACAAAGAGCCAAAGGCCAATTCCCTAGTCCTCACGGCTGCTCATGGTAAAGGTTCCCAGCCAAAGCACTTGAGCTCCCAATCTCCAGACCCCATCTCAAAAAAGTTAAACGGTTGGGGCCAAAAAGTCTTCTCCTCAGCCACTGGGGTCATCGGGTCCTTGAACTTCATGGCCTACATGATTACTTATCAGCAGTTGCTGTGGCAGAAGACAGTGGACATCGTCAGCTCCATGCCAGACTCCGACTCAAAGCAGGAAATGTTGGCGTGTGTCCAGTCGGGTTTTGACATCGATAAACATGCCCTGAGGTGTTCTTATGATGCCGTAGATATGGCCTCCAGAGCAGCTACCTTGGGGGTCTGCATGAGGCGGCAGTCTTGGCTCAGGCTCATGTGCTTCCAGCAGGACTTACAAGTGTCCATCCTGGATTCCCCGTTTCAGGGTCCCGTTTTGTTTGGCCCGGAAGTTGAAGGGATGGTCAAGCAACTTCAGGAGTCTGGAAAAGCGGTGGCCGACATGCACCGGAGGTATAGATCGCAGCCTTAGGAACCCTGCCGACGCCCTTTTCGTAAAGAACAAGGGCAGGGACAGGGGAGTAAACAGTCCCACGGTAAGGGATTCAAGAGGCGGGGTCACCCTGCCCCTCAAGGTTCCCAGGGCCCTAAGCAATCCAAAGCTCCCAGGGACCAGGCCCCCCACCACCCCCTCAGCCTGACTACCTCTGCCTTTCTCCTCCTTTCAGGCAGAACAAGCAGGTAGGAGGGCGATTTGCGATCTACCCACTCGAATGGTCCAGTATCATGATAGACCAATGGGTGCTGGACACTGTTCGAAAAGGGTACGCAGTAGAGTTCACCTGTATTCTGCTGTACAACCCCCCCCCTCAGCCTGTTCTCCCATTGGCACACAGTCACCCTCTAGAAGCCGAGATCCATCAGCTCCCAGAAAAAAGGGCCATCCAAAGGGTCCCACAGGTACAAAGGGGAAAAGGTTATTACTCCTGCTTCTTCCTTGTTCCGAAGAAAACGGGAGCCCTGTGCCCCATCCTGGATTTAAGCCAGCTCAATGTCTTGGTAAAGTACCAGAGATTCCAGATAATCAATCTGGCAGGACTCTTCCCCTTGCTCCATGAAGGGGACTGGCTATGCTCTCTAGATATGCAAGACGCCTACATGCATATCAAAGTCCTGAAGTCTCACAGAAGGTTTCTGCGCGCTTCAGCTTCCAGGATGAGCACTACCAATTCAGGATACTCCCCTTTGGCCTTTCATCTGCTCCCAGGGTTTCCACCAAGTGTCTAGCAGTGGTTGCGGTGGCCCTCTGAAGGAGGGGCCTGTTTGTCTACCCTTACCTGGATGATTGGCTCCTCTCCACTCAGTCGGAGGAGGAGCTTCTAATCGCCTTACGAGAGACACAGAATCTGTTTTCCTCCCTGGGGATCATGGTAAACTGGCCAAAATCACATCCTTGGCCCACACAAATGCTGCAATTCATGGGGCCATTCTGGACACCGAGCAAGGGAGAGCTTTTCTGCCCCCAGACAGAGCAGACCGCCTTCAGGATCTGGCCAGCAGACTCCAGAAGGCCTCCTCTTCCCCCGCCCTGGTTGTTCTTCAACTTCTAGGTCACATGGCAACTGCCATAACCACAGTACCCTTAGCCAGACTACGGATGCGGATCCTCCAATGGCTTCTCAGGGTCCAGTGGGACCAATCGGTGGACGATCTGGATCTTCGGATCTGGATCTTTCCTGCAGTACACTGCTCCCTCGAGTGGTGGCTTCGTCACGACAGTCTAACGGGAGGGGTCCCATTCCAGAGCCCCACTCCTCTCCAGACTTCAACCACAGATGCCTCTCTGTCTGGTTGGGGGGCTTATTTAGGGGATCACAGGACCTGAGGGTCTTGGTCTGCCACAGAGAGCTCTCTACATATAAATGTTCTGGAAATGAGAGCAGTGTTGAATGTGCTTATCGCTTTTAGAGACCAGTTCTCTATGGGTCCTCTCCTGGTGCAGACAGACAACACACCAGTGGTCTTCTACATCAACAAGCAAGGGGGGACTCATTCGTACCCCCTTTGCAGAGAGACCATGAGAGTAAGGGATTGGGCAGTAGAACACCCGACTGGATCTCATCGCAGTTCATCTGCCCGGGGTCCAGAACGTTCTTGCCGACAGTCTTAGCTGCTCTACTTCTCTGAGTCATGAGTGGGAACTGCTCCAAGAAGTCTCAGATAACCTGTTTGATTGCTGGGGCCGACCAGAGTTGGACCTCTTTGCGTCCCTTCACAACGCCAAACTGCAAAATTTTTGCTCGCTCGCTCCAGGGCCTAATGTTTTCTGGCAAGATGCATTGTCCCTCTCTTGGACAGGGAAGTTCCTGTATGCCTTCCCTCCTTTTCCCCTCATTCAGAGAGTACTGCTCAAGTTGCAGTCAGAGGGAGCCAGAATTATTTTGGTGGGCCCTCTATAGCCCCGCAAGATTTGGTATCCGTTGCTCCAGCAGCGGTCTCTGGAACCTCCATTACAGTTGCAACTCTCCACCCACTTGCTCTCACAGGAACAGGGGAGTCTCGTCTATGCTGCTGTCCACTCTCTTCACCTGCACGCATGGCTTCTGCAATCCTAGTGGAAGAGAGGCTAGGAGTGTCAAGCAGGGTGGCTGAGATCTTGGTGGCAGCGAGGAAGCTTTCCACCAGGGCCACATATGCTCTGAAATGGAAACGCTTCTGTATTTGGGCTATGACCTGTGCCCTAGATCCACTGGGTTGTCCAGCGAAGCATGTGCTCGAGTATCTCGATCACCTTCTGGACTTAGGACTGAGCTATTCATCCATTAAGGTGCACATGTGTGTGGTCTCCACATTTCATGATCCCTTCGGAAATAAAACTCTGGCACAGCTCAACGTCTGTAAGACATTCTTAGAGGGGTCTTACATATCAGACCTCCCAGGAGAGACATTGTTCCTCCTTGGGATTTGCTTTTTGTCCTGTAGAAACTCACCCTTCCTCCCTTTGAGTTAGCAGTCTCTTTCAAGCTGTGCTTCCTCTCATACGAACATACGAGAATTTGTCAGCAGATAAAAGGCCTAGAGCGTCTATCAAGTCTGCTTTGAATGTGCAGCTAGCACCCCTGTTCTGTAGCTGCCCTCCCTTCCACCCTTCCCTTCACCTCCCCTGTCCTGTCCCTTTTGAAGCAGTCCACTGCTCTGCATACCACTTCTGTAGGTAATGCATTCCACCCTGCTACCACCCTCTCTGTAAAAAAGTGTCACCTTATCTCCCTCCTGAACCTTCCTCCCTCCAGTCTCATATCATGGCCCCTGGTGTCCCTCCCCTCCCTTACTTTGAACAGCCCCTCTGTACCTGTCTTGTTTATTCCTTAAAGGTTTCAATCATGTCCCACTGTCCCTCCTCTCCTCCAGCTAGTACATGTTCAACTCGCTCAGCCTCCTCTCGTATGATAAGTCCCCCAGCCCCTTGATCATCTTTGTCACCCTGCGCTGCACCCCCTCCAGTAAGTTAATGTCCCTCCTCAGATACGGGCGCTAGTACTGCATGCAGTACTCCAGGTGCAGTCTAACTAATGACCTATGCAGTGGCAGAATCACCTCCTCCCTCCTTGAGGATATACCCCTTGCAGTGCAACCCAGCATTTTGTTTGCTTTTGCAGCTGCCTTCCTACATTGTGCCGAGTTGTTCATTGACCCTGCAATGTACACCCCAGATCCTTCTCCTCATCTGTCTGGGCTAGCTGCACTCCCCCCAGCTGGTAACTCCTCCTTGGGTTCTTCACTCCAAAATGTGGCACCTTGCACTTTTTGGCATTAAACCCCAGTTGCCAGGTGTCTGACCAGGTTTCAAGCTTTGCCAGATCATCCTGCAACCCCTGCCATCCCCCTAGGTCATCCACCACCGCTCCCATCTTGGTATCATCAGCAAACAGACTGATCTTGCTCTTGATGTCCAGTGATATGTCTGCAATGAGAATCCCAAATAACACTGATCCCAGCACCGAGCCCTGTGGAATACCGCTCGTTACTACCCTTGGGTGTGAGAGCTCCTCACCCACCACCACCCTCTGTTGCCTTCCCTGAAGCCAGTTCCCTACCCATCTCACCAGCTTTGCACCCACCACTGTGCCTTCTAACTTAACTTCCCAGCCTCCCATGCGGCACTAAGTCGAATGCCTTACTGAAGTCCAGATACAGGACATCCACTACATGGACCCTGTCCAGTTGCCTAGTTACCCAGTTATAGAACTCCACCAGGTTGGTTTGGCAGGATCTGCCATGTATGAAGCCATGCTGTCTGCTGTCCTGTAGTCCTTTGGCTTCTAGGAGGGCCACCAGCCTCTCCTTCAGGTTAGTCTCCATCAGCTTACCCACGATGGACGAGAAGCTCACTGGTCTGTAGTTCCCCGGTTCATCCTCAGGGCCACTCTTGTGGAGGGGCACCACACGAGCCATCCTGCAATCCTGAGATACACACTCTGAGTGTAGTGAGGCATTAAATACATCTGCCAAAGGTCCTGCAATGACCTCTGCCAGCTCCTTCAGTACCCTGGGGTGGATGCCATCTGAGCCTGGCGCCTTGTCCAACCTCAGTGCCTTTAAACCCTCCCGAACTCTGCCCTCCATGATTTCACCATCTGTCAACCCCTCCCCCCTGTTTCTGCCGGTACTCCCCTCTCATGGAAGACCCTTCTTCTAGTAGCCATCACCTCCGCTCAAATGGTTTTCAAGCTCCAGGCCTTGATGTGAAAGGAACCTTACATAGTTTTCCACAGGGACAGGGTGACCCTGCGCACGAACCCTAAGTTCGTGCTGAAGGTGGTGTCCGTGCTGACTCTTAACCAGGACATCAACCTTCCGGTTTATTGTCTGTAATTTGTTAACCAAGGCGAAGCCCTTTGCACACCCTGGATGTTCACAGAATTTTGAGGTTTTACCTCCATAGGACTCGCTCCTCTAAACAGTTGGACCAATTGTTCATCTCATTCACCAAGCGAATGTTAGGGGCTCCTGTTTCAAAACAGTCACTAGTCCGTTGGCTGGTGCAGTGTATTACTTTCTGCTACCAGCATCATAACAAACCCCTTACGGGAACTGTCGGGGTCCACTCTACCAGGGCAGTGGCCTCCTCCTTCGTGGCACTCAAAAACGTCTCCTCGGCAGACATTTTTGCTGCAGCTACATGGAGTTCAGTCCATACTTTCATCAGGCATTACGGCCTGCACACTGCACCTAGAAGGAGAGCAGGTTTCAGACTAGCAGCCCTGCAGGGCCTACTCTCTTAAGTGCCTTTTCAGCTTCAGCTGTTTACAGCATCTCTCCCCCACTCTCTCAGACCTGGATCTATCCTTGGGTACTGCTTGGGACTCAGTCCTAATGGTATTAACTGCTGCAAGAGCTCCACCCTAGAAGTTAGATCATTGCAGTTTAAGTAAGAACTTACCGTAACAGCAGGCTTGAGGCTCTTTGCAGCAGGTATTTCCCACCCCATCCCCAGGTTGTTATTTGGTTTTCATGTCACCAGACCATGGTGGGGACTTCCTGCTCAGTTCTCCAGTATTGTTTTTAGCCAGGTCTCTGGCGGGAGAACTGAGATGGCGCCAGGGGAATGCCCCCTATATACTATGTCTGACATAGCCAACGTCGGGGGGCAGTCCCCTGCCTCAGACTGCTAGCTGAGAGAGTTTTCCGTGGGGTCCTGATGCCTGCCAGCTTCAGTCCTAATGGTTTTACCTGCTCCAAGAGCTCCTCTCGAAGATCTACTGTTACATTAAGTTCTTGCATAACTGTGCTTTTGTTTCTGAATAACCATGGTGTTTTCCCATGCCCAGAGGAAAGGATTAGCATAGTTGGGAGCCATACCAGCCTCCATCGCTGTGCCCTGTAGTTGTAAGAAATATTCTCCATTAAATCTGAAAAAATTATGTGACGGAACAAAACCTACTACTTCTGTAAACTCGATCGGGAACTCTGAACTTTGTGGGTTATCCCTCGTGGACTGGACACTAGCCCTGATTCCATCTGTATGTAAGATGCTCGTATACAATGACTTCATCAATGCAGAGCCACAGTTAGTTTGAATTCCATTCAAAATCTTGGACCCTGTCCAGAACATCCATTGTGTCCCTGAGATAGGATGCCACATCAGAGACACCTTTTATAAAAGAAGTCAATGAATTGAATCAATTTGTCTGTGATAGACCTACTACCTGAAACAATAGGGCATCGGGGTGTTTCCAAATTTTTATGAATTTTGGGTAATTTAGAATAAAGATACAGTTTTAAACTGTTTTTTCCGTTCAGACATAATGTCATCACCTAACTGGCTATCCAAATCCTCTGACTACATGTTTTTCATTATCAATTTCGGTAATCATGCCTTCCTGAAGTAGTGACTCTAAAGTTTCCAAATCTTTATTTCAGTAATGGATGCATCCCCATGTTCAGGAAACACATTTTCCTCATCAAGGTTCAATAGCAAATTAACCATGTTTTGATCCACTCTGGGATCACCCCCCCCAAGTCTCAGCAATAGCATCAAAACCCATTTCAAACAATTTTCTCCTTGTGTGATATTCCTTTAATCAGTTACTTACCTGTGAAAGGTTGATGACTTTTAATTTTCCTTGTTGCTGCTCCATAGTTCTCGGTATGGGCCTGCCTTTTTGTCCCCTCTAGGTCTTCCATTTTTTCTTCCATTCTTTCCTGGAAGAAAAAACGGAAAACCAGGAGGTAACTTTAACTGACTTCCAAAAAGGCCTGAACTTCGCCCCTTCAAGAGACATTGCCCGATTTAAGACTCTGGTTGATTTATTAAAACTATTTAGAAAAATTAGATAAAAAGAATATCATGCAAGGAGAAAATTGTCGGAAATGGGTTTTACGAACATACAAAATTGCCGTCAGAAATGGACCTCATGGTCTATCGAGTCTGCTCAAGTGTGCAGCTAGCCCCTCATCACGCAGCTGCCCCTCTCACCCCCCCTTTCCCAGTATCCCTTACCCTGTTACAGCTTCTCTTGAAACTGCCCGTCTTACAAGACACTGTCTTGTCTGGTAAGGTGTTCCATTTGTCCACCACTCTTTCCGTGAAAAAATGTCTCCTCATCTCCCTCTTGAATCTTCCCCCCTCCAATCTCAGTCCATGCCCTCTCGTGTCCCAGCCCCTTCTCATCTGAAAAGTCCCTTCAGTGTTGGTCTTGTTTATCCCCTTCAGGTACTTAAAGGTCTCAATCATGTCCCCCCATCCCTCCTCTCCTTCAGTGAATACATATTGAGCTCTCCCAGCCTGTCCTCGTAGGGCTTGTTCTCCAATCCCTGGATCATCTTTGTGGCTCTTCGCTGTACCCCCTCAAACAATCTGATGTCCTTCTTCAGGAATGGGTGCCAGTACTGCACACAGTACTCCAGGTAGGGCTTGTCCAATGACCTATACATGGGCAGGATAACCTCCCTCCTTCTGGAGGTGATCCCTCTTGCGCTACACCCCAGCATTTTGGTGGCTTTTGTCGCTGCCTTCCTGCACTGAGCAGAGTTGTTCATGCTCCCCGCAGTGATCACTTCTAGGTCCTTCTCCCCTGTGGAGCTCCTCAACTGTACTCCATTCAAGTGATAATCCTTCCCCTGGTACCTACCTTGCACTTCTTGATGTTGAACCCCAACTGCCATGTTTCCGCCCACTCCTGCATCTTAGTTAGGTCCTCCTGCAAGCCCTTCCACCCCTCCGTGTCATCAACCGCAGCTCCCATCTTGGTACCATCTGCAAACAGGCTGACCTTGCTCTGGATCCCATGCAAATTATCTGCAATAAAAATCCCAAACAGTACCGATCCCTGTGGTACCGCTTTCAGTGATGAGAGGTGCCCCCCCCACTACCACCCTTTGCTGCCTTCTCTTTAGCTAGTTTGTGATCCATTTCACTGTTTTTGGTTCCGCCCCCACATTTTCCATTCCCCCCAGCCTCCCATGTGGCACTAAATCAGAGGCCTTGCTGAAGTCCAAATACAGGACATCCACTGCATGACCCTTGTCCAGTTCCCACGTCACACAGTCGTAGTACTCTACAAGGTTTGTCTGGCAGGATCTGCACACTATAAACCTGTGCTATTGACCATCCTGGAGACCATTTTCCTCTAAGAAGCTCACTAGCCTCTTTGTTAGTATGGTCTCCATGAGCTTTCCCACGATCGATGTGAGGCTCACTGGCCTATAGCTTCCTGGTTCATCCTTTGGGCCATCTTTGTGGATGGGCACTACATGGGCCATTTTCCAGTCCTGTGGTACACATCCCGTGTCCAGGGAGGAATCGAAAAGGTCAGCCAGTGGCCCCGCCAGGACCTCTGCCAACTCCCTTAGTACTCTAGGGTGAATGCCATCATGTCCAGGCGCTTTGTCCACCCTTAATGCCCTCAACCCATCTAGTACCCTGCTCTCTGTAATCCCTACATCTGTCGACCTCCCCCACCCACCCCACCCATTGCCTGGGATATCTGCCCCCCTTCTCTTGTGTGACTACAGTGCAGAACTATTGGTTCCAGTGCCTCTGCTTGCTCAGCCCCTTTCTCCACCCAGCTCCCCGTCCTTTATAATCCTCACCAGCTGATCCTTGCTCTTTCTTCTCTCTTCGATGTAACAGCAGAAGTCTTTTTCCCACTTTTAATTCCCTGAACCAGTCTCAGCTTCTTGAATGCTCTGGACCAATTGTTCGTCTCATTCGCCAAGCGAATGTTAGGGGGCTCCTGTTTCAAAACAGTCACAAGCCCGTTGACTGGTGCAGTGTATTGTTTTCTGCTACCAGCATCATAACAAACCCCTTTCGGGAACTGTCAGGTGCCACTCTACCAGATTGTTTGATCAATGTGGTAACCTCCCTGGACTTCTCCACATACATAGCCTTGTCTTCACTGTTCCCCAATTTCCTGTTCTTTTGAAATGCTTCCCTCTTGACCCTCACCCCTTCCATAACCTCCTGTGTCAGCCAACTGGGTTTCTTTGCCCTTCCCTTCTTGCTTTTCTTCCTAGTGCAAGACTCCGTTGCCTCCACCAGCCCTTTCTTTATGATGTTCCATTTCTGGTTTGTATCTATCTGTGGTTGCATTCCTGCCAGGTGCCTGCCCCAAATTTCCCCCATCTTCTTAAAGTCAGCCCCCCTAAACTCAATCACCCTTGTACCCGTGCCCCCTGTTGAGCTTGAACCACACCGAATAGTAGTCACTCCCAGCCAGTGGTTCCTCTATTTACAGATTCCTTATAGCTTCCCTGTTCTCCAGTACAAGATCTAGAGTCCTTTCTAACCAAGTCGGCCCTTGGACTAGCTGTGTCAGAAAGATGTCTTGAAATGTTTCTAGCAGGACCCACTCCCTTACACTCATTGTGGATGGAGTGCTCCACTCCACCCCCAGTAGGTTGAAGTCCCCCACCACCACTGTGCTCCCCTTCCTGCAGACACTCCTAATTTGTTCGGCTAATTCCCCATCCAGGTCAATCCCCTGAGCTGGCTGCCTGTACACCACCCCCATTCTCAGTGTCCTATTCTTTGCATCTTGGAACTGCATCCATAGTGCTTCTGTCCTCCCCTTCCCTCCTCCATTTCCTCCCTTACCCATTTTATTCCTTCCCTTACATAGATCGCCACTTCCCCCATTCCTCTCAGCCCTATCCTTTCTGAATAATCTGAATCCCGGGATCATCATATCCTAGTCCTGGTACTGGGTGGCCCACATTTCCGTGATGGCTGCAGTGTCCACCCCCTCCACCACCAGAAGCACCTGTAACTCTGCTGTTCTATTCCTTAGGCTTCTTGCATTCAGTGAGACCACCTTCTAGCCTGTCTCCTCCCCTTCCCTACCCCTATTCCTCCCCCCTTTACCCCTCCCTTTGCCGCTCCCCCACTACCTTTACTCGTAACTAGGAGGGTGAGCTCACTAGGCTTTAATTTTTTTTGTCCGCTTTCCTATCAACAGTCCTCTTGCCCCCCCCCCCCCCAGTTTAAATCCATGTGATGTTACTGCTGAAATTGGAGAGGGGGAGGGGGTGATCCCAGAGTGGACCAAAAAATGGTTTATTTGCTATTGAACCTTGTAGAGGAAAATGTGTTTCCTGAACATGGGGATGTGTCCATTACTGAAATAAAAAGTGGACATTTGGAAACTTGAGTCACTATTTCAGGAAGGCATGATTACAAAAATTGATAATGAAGAAAATGTAGAGTGAGAGGATTTAGATAGCCAGTTAGGTGATGACCTTATGTCTGAACGGAATAAACAGTTTAAAACTGCATCTTTATTCTGTCCCACTACAAACAATACCCTTATCAAAAGTTTTGAATCTGTCATTTTAAGAGAAGTTGAAAGAACATTAAAAAAAAAACAAGATGAAGGTAAAAGAAATAACCTGAATAATCAGGAAAGTAAAGCACTTAAGGAATTAATGGCTTTATGTGTGGTAATCAAACCAGCAGACAAGGGGAGATACTGTTACTATGGACTCTGATAAATATGTTGAAAGTGCTTTAAACCTTTTGAAGGATGTGATAACAGCAAGTGTAAAAACCTTTTAGAAATCCTACAGACATTTTTAAAAAAGAATGTATATGGGAGGATACACAAACACCACCAACCCTATATACATTACCCACAATTCACAAAAATGTGCACACAAAAAAAACCTGGACACCCTATTGTTTCAGGCATAGGGTCTATCATGGACAAATTGATTCAGTTAATTGACTTCTTTTTAAAAAGGTGTCTCCCTGATGTGGCATCCTATCTCAGGGACACAATGGATGTTCTGGACAGAGTCCAAGCTTTTGAATGGAATTCAAACTACCTGTGGTTCTGCACTGATGAAGTCATTATATACAAGCATCTTATGTACAGATGCAATCAGGGCTAGTGTCCAGTCCCTGAGGGATAACCCACAAAGTTCAGACTTCCCGATCGAGTTTACAGAAGCAGCACTAGGTTTTGTTCTGTCACATAATTTTTTCGAATTTATTGGAGATTATTACTTACAACTACAGGGCACAGCGATGGAGGCTGCTATGGCCCCTAGCTATGCTAATCTCTTCCTCGAGGCATGGGAACACACCATGATTTATTCTGAAACAAACAATCCCTTTTTCAAAACTATAAAGCAGTGGACTCGCTTTATAGGTGATATTTTGTGTGTGTGGGAGAGTCCCAAGGAAGAGATTGAACAGTTCATGAAATGGCTCAAAAAGACAAACAATATTAATTTAAGGTTCACACATAGCAAGAGCAGGACAGAAATCAATTAGTTAGATCTGACTTTATTTGTGGATGGTAACCAGCAGGTTCAGACAAGGAACTACAGGAAAAACACAGCAACTAACAATGTGCTAAGAGCAGATAGTGCCCACTCACATGCACTGATCAGGTCTACCCCATGTGGGCAATTTCTGAGGCTACGAAGGAACTGTTCTAGAGGTGATGATTTTGAAACTGAAGCATTGGAAATAGTGCAATGATTTGAGCCAAGGGGTTATGACTGGTAAAAGTTAGAAGGATTGATTAAGAGAGCTAGGAAAGAGAATAGATCCATACCACTGAAGCAAAAAAAACAGAACAAAACACATGATAAACAACCAGTTACATTTGTCATCCAGTATAGCAACCAGGCTGGCCAAATTGGTGCCATCATTAGGAAATTCTGGCCTATACTGCTAAATGACCCACTGCTTTCAGAAGAACTAGGTACAAACCCCAGAATAACTTTTTCCAAAGCTGAAAACCTGAGAGACAAATTGGTCCATAATAGATACACTGGACAGAAAGTTGAGAGAAGGATGTGATTACCACCCTTACCCATTGGTATGCACAAATGTGGTAAATGTAATGTGTTTGCATATTGCAACCAAGGCAATATATTTGATTTAACTGGATAGGACTACAAAGTGCAAATTAAAACTTTCCTTAGCTGCAACAGCACATACGTGGTATGTGGCATTTGGTGCCCCTATAACCTGTTATATATTGGGCGTACTGTCAGACCTGTCAAACAGAGAGAGCAGGAGCACATCTGAAACATAAAAACAGGCCTGATTAACAAACTGCTGTGTAGACATTACACAGAGAACCATAACCAGAAAGTGGAAGGTACTAGGTACCTTAGGGGAGGCAGTATAGCACAGCTGGTTTAAGGCTCTGAGCTGCAAATCTGGAGACCTGGGTTTGAATCCCACAGCCCCCACTTGCATATACTGTGTGACCCTGAGCAAGTCACTTAACTTCCCTGTGCTCCCAGGTTGCACCTGTAAAAAAGTTTTCAGCTTAGTGTGTCTCACCTGGTTAAACAATTGAAAAAAACAAACAAACAAAAAAAGGTGTATGGCATTAGAACAAGTGGAAAGAAGCCCTAGGTGTTTTATTTTGGGAGGACAGGCTAAATAAGCGCCTTCAAAAAGAGAGCTTCTGGATATTTACATTGGACAGCCTGCAACCCAAGGGCCTAAACCCAGAATGTGATTTAAAACCATTTTTGAAGAAGAAATTAATTTCACAAATGTCATTTTCCTTTTCCGTTCTACTTCTTAACCAGGTACAGAAAGATTACAAACTCCAGAGCTCCAAGTAGTCGTGAGGGCTGCATGAGTAGTCCTCCCCCCTCCCTCCCGTTGTTTCCAAGCACCGGGACCAGCGGAATCGCTACTGAACTGCAGAGCTCCAGGTGGTCGTGAGGGCTGCATGAGTAGTCCTCCCCCGTCGTTTCCAAGCACCGGGACCAGCGGAATTGCTACTGAACTGCAGAGCTCCAGGTGGTCGTGATGGCTGCATGAGTAGTCCTCCCCCCTCCCTCTCATCGTTTCCAAGCACCGGGACCAGCGGAATCGCTACTGAACTGCAGAGCTCCAGGTGGTCGTGATGACTGCATGAGTAGTCCTCCCCCCTCCCTCCTGTTGTTTCCAAGCACTGGGACCAGCGGAATCGCTACTGAACTGCAGAGCTCCAGGTGGTCATGGTGGCTGCATGAGTAGTCCTCCCCTCTCCCTCCTGTTGTTTCCAAGCACCGGGACCAGCGGAATCGCTACTGAACTGCAGAGCTCCAGGTGGTCGTGAGGGCTGCATGAGTAGTCCTCCCCCCTCCCTCTCATCGTTTCCAAGCACCGGGACCAGCGGAATCACTACTGAACTGCAGAGCTCCAGGTGATCGTGAGGGCTGCATGAGTAGTCCTCCCCCCTCCCTCCCATTGTTTCCAAGCACCGGGACTAGCGGAATCGCTACTGAACTGCAGAGCTCCAGGTGGTCGTGAGGGCTGCATGAGTAGTCCTCCCCCCCCTCCTGTTGTTTCCAAGCACTGGGACCAGCGGAATCGCTACTGAACTGCAGAGCTCAGGTGGTGTGAGGGCTCATGGTGGTCCTCCCCCTCCCTCCCGTCGTTCCAAGCACGGGACCAGCAGGTGCTACTGAACTGCAGAGCTCCAGGTGGTCGTGAGGGCTGCATGAGTAGTCCTCCCCCCTCCCTCCCATCGTTTCCAAGCACCGGGACCAGCGGAATCGCTACTGAACTGCAGAGCTCCAGGTGGTCGTGATGGCTGCATGAGTAGTCCTCCCCCCTCCCTCCCGTCATTTCCAAGCACCGGGACCAGCGGAATCACTACTGAACTGCAGGTACCTACCAGGATAACTTTCTGCAGTTCACAGTCACAACTCCTGTGGCTCCTTTGTCTTGCTGGGTCTGCCCCACCGAACGCTAAGCGTTCAGCTCCCCACCGCCCCCACCACCACCCTTGGTCGGCATCCAAATATATAGGCTGATTTGTGATCACATGATCATGAAAAAACCTATCAGGCCACTTTCCCATCTGCAGCTTATCTTCCTCCACCACTAGAGGTCCTATCACCACCTTTTTTGCTCTCTCTCCTTTATTTTTTCTCCTCCCTGTCATTTCTCTCTCCAGACCTGCCACTTATTTTACCCCCGCATCTACTCTGCCATGCTCCCACTTACCCTCATCACGCTACTCCTGCAATTTACCCAGCCACCCCCACCCCCCACTCATAACATGAAAATAGGGCAAAGTGCTGAAACCCTCTGTTAACTTTCTGGCTGGCACTCCCAGCCCTGCCCCCCACTGCACCTTCACTACCAGACCTTTCAATACCAGATCACAGATCTATCCCAAACTCTCCCACCCCCAAAACTTATATAGACACATCCACACGCACTCCTGGCTGTCATCTCCCACAGCAAGTTACCCACTGGAACCCCCTTTCACCTGCCAATCTCCCTCCATCCATAACAAAAACTAACCCTCTCCCCCCCTGTTTTTCCTCCTATCTGCCCCCCCTTCTACTGAAACTACCAATACCCACCAGCCACGCACAGCATAAATGCGAAGACCTACTACTCTAATAAACCGATACCGACTCAGGTCACTCATTCTTTTTCTTCTGCTGACAGGTAATGTCCACCCAAACCCTGGCCCCCAGCTCGCCTCATCATCCCACCGATCTCCTGGAAAAGGCCTGCGCATTGCCTCACTAAACATTTGCAGCCTGCAAAAAAAATGGGATTCCATTTTCCAGGAAGGGCTGCATCATAACCATTGTCAACAACTTGCCCTGGGTGGAGATATCCAGACTAGATCGGATTACTATAAGTTACTGGAGGCTGCAATTTTTAGAGACACGAAACACATTTTCTTGACCTGGAAGGACACTACTTCTTTATTCAGCTGTGAGCTGTGTGAGAAATTCTATATTGCACTTGATATCTGCAACAAACGTGCACTTTTGCTTAATTCTGTGGGAGATGAAACTAACTACCCTTGGTAATTGCTTTTTATTCACATATTTATTTAGTGTTTAACCAAGAAGGGCTTGCAAACTCTGTTTATCTTGTTAGTAACTTCAGAAGGATTTAAATACTGCATTTGGGTAGATCCTTGGAGGTAGCTAGATTGTCTACTAGGATTTTATGACAGTTAAACTATTTTTAAATAAATTACAGGTGGCTAAGGAGTTGAAAAAGGAGCTTGCAAACTCTGCTTATCTTGGAAGTAACTTCACAAGTGTTTGAATACTGCATTTTGGTTGTCCCTTGGGGGTAGCTGGATTGACTACTAGGATTTTGGGACAGAAACTATTTTTAAATAATTTACGGTGCGTAGGAGTTTGTGATAGTTAAACTATTTTTAAATAAGTTACTGTGGTTAAGGAGTTGTCATAGAAAAACCTGAAGTGTGAAACAGGAAAAGACAGTGTTTCAAGCAACAGAGGGAGGTGGATCTAGGTTTACGTTTGTTTGTTACAATTCTTAACATTTTCAGTGCAGGGAGAGTTTAAAGCACAGCTGACTTATTTTGGGGCTGACAGCTTTCAGAGCACAAACCACCAGGCCTGTTTTGGGGCTGGGGAGGTTTACCTGTGTCTGACTTGGATGTGTGGATTTTTCTCCGTTTGATTATCAGGGTATTTTCTCTGTCAAATTGTTGTGTAGGGCATCTTGCTGACAGGAAGGCACTCATCGCAGTGGTGGGTCAGAGCTTTTAGCTGATTGTTTTGTGAGGGCACAGTTTAGGCCCAGCCCTTCCCACCCCTCACCCACCCACCCCTGGAAATAGTTCCTTTATACCTGGGGTTCTGACATCATTGCCTCAAGGTGCAAGGTGCATATCACTGTCATATCCTCTATAGCACACTGCACTGACAATATAAGCATACACATTGTATAATATATATATATATATATTTATTTATATTTCTATATTACAAACCAATCACACACACCCACACAAAAAAAAATGTGGGGCATAGTGCAATGTAATGGCTGTGGGGCAGCAGTCTTCCAGGAGTCTTTCTGGAGGCTGAGATGCTGCCCTAGTTGCAGACAACTCTCTGCCCTGAGGGAGGAAGTTGCACGTCTTCAGGCCACACTGGACAGTAGTAAGGGGACCTTCCCCCAGGCCACACTGGACGGTAGGAAGGGAACCTCCCCCATCCAGGGAGCACCAGAGCCACCACTACTACCTCAGAGGTTGCGAAGAAAGCACTTGCGAAGTGGTTGCGAAGAAGCAGTTGGACCACAGTGGGCTCAGGGAGGGTGAGGATGGTGGAACAGAGGCACACCCAGTCAGTTGTTCCACACCACAATCCATACACCATTCTGGGGGAGCATAACTCCCCTATGGATGCACCCGCAGAAGAGACTAAGGAGGCTGAGGACAACTGTCACAAGGGAGGCCCACAGGAAGGAGGCAGAGGACACCACAAGGAAAGGAAGCAGCTCCTGGTGGGGGACTCAATTATTAGGGGGATAGAACTGGGGGGAGCAGGGAAAACTGAAGTAAGGTGCCTGCCTGGTGCCATGGCTTGGAGAGACAGGAAGCGCATCCTCAGGATCACGAGAACAGCTGCACGGGAGTCTGAGCTGGACGTCATTGTCCATCTAGGGACAAATGACTTGACTAATAATGAGATTAGAGCAGTGCAGAAGGACTTTGTAGAATTGGGGAGGGGCCTAAGACAAGTAGCACACACAATATCCTTCTCTGAGGTGCTGCCTGTCAATGGCATGAGTGAGGTGAGGGTACTTTGCACCATGCAGTTTAATGAATGGTTGAAAAAATGGTGTGGAGCACAGGGGTTTGGCTTCATTGGGGACTGGGGTTCCACCTGGAGGACACCAGCCTATACTGGCAAGATGGTCTGCATCTGTCCAGGAAGGGAACAAGTCTTTTAAGCAATCGGTTTAAATGCTTTATTGGCAAGCTTTTAAACTAGTCAAGGGGGGAGGCACTGATAAGCAGCAGGAAAATCCCAGCCTCTCCCTACAAAACACGGTACTAAATGAGAAAAAGACAGAGGTAGACAGGTCAGTGGGGAATGCTGCAAAAGAAGTTAAAGCCATCAAAAAATGGAGAGCAATGAGTACCAATGCCCGTAGTCTGAGTAACAAGCTTCCTGAATTAGTGGCCTTGATGGAGGAGGAACATCTGGATATTGTGGCAGTCACAGAAACATGGTACACACAAAACCATGACTGGGACATAAACATACCAGGATAAACTATCTACAGGAGGGACAGGGAGGGTAAAAGAGGAGGAGGAGTAGCTCTTTACATAAGGGAAGGAATCAAAGCAACAGAACAAAAAGGAAAACAGGGAGGAGAAGAAGCACTGTGGGTAAATTTGGAGACCGGCAATGGCACCACAATCCGCACAGGGGTTGTATACAGACCCCCTTCTCAGGAGGAGGAAATGGACAAGGAAATGATAGAAAGAATACTTAGAATGGCACAAAAAGGGGAGATATTGCTGATGGGTGATCTGAATATGCCAGATGTTAACTGGAGTGCAGTTGCAGCAGCCACTTCAAAGAGTGGGGTTATTCTAGATGCCCTACAGGGGGCATGCCTTAGACAACTAGTACTGGAACCCACCCAAGAGGGAGCAATTCTCTCAAATGGAGATGAAGAGAGGATCACAGATGTAGAAGTGAGTAGCCATCTGGGAACTAGCGACCATCGAACAGTATGGTTCACAATAAACACAGCAATAGAGTCAAGCCATCCAAAGGCAAAAGTACTGGACTTTAGGAGGGCTGACTTTGCCAAAATGGGTGAGTGCCTAAGGAATGCACTAGCAAATGGGCAGGAAGGAGGGGTGGAAGAACAATGGGAATAATAAAACTGCCATCGCAGAGATAACAAGCCTTTGTGTGAAGCAAATAAAACAAAACGATGTAAGAAACCACTATGGTTCTCAAAGGAAGTGGCAGTGAAGGTTCAAGAGAAAAAGAAAGCATTCAGGAAGTACAAGAAATCACAGAAGGAGCAGGACAGAGAACTGTATCAGTTAAAGCAAAAGGAAGCTGGGAAGGCAGTCAGAACAGCGAAGGCCCAAACCGAGGAAAAGATAGCCAACTCAGTTAAGAAGGAGGATAAAACCTTTTATAGGTACATCAGGGAGTGAAGGAAGACCAAGGGAGGGTTAGTGAGGCTTAATAAAGAGGAGGGAGGGTGGGCAGAGGGTGACTGTGAAAAGACAGAGATACTAAACAAATATTTTTGCTCAGTATTTACAAAGGAAGTGGGGGAGGTACCTAAAACAAACAGTAGAAACACTCTGGATACAGAAGTTGATACCAAGCCATTTACAGAAGAAAGGGTTCTGAAAAAACTCTTAAAACTGAAGGTGGACAAAGCAATGGGGCCTGATGGATTCATCCCAGAATTCTAAAGAACTAAGGGTAGAACTAGTGACACCACTGACTACCCTCTTTAACAAATCATGGTAGGATGGGTGGTACCCAAGGACTGGAGAAGGGCAGATGTGATTCCCTTCACAAAAGTGGGAGCAAGGCAGAAGCAGAAAACTACAGACCTGTTAGTTTAACCTCAGTGGTAGGGAAAATGATGGAATCACTTCTGAAAAAAGAATTGTTGAGTATCTAGAGGTCAGAGGGGCTCAGGACCCAAGGCAGCATGGATTCACAGCGGGAAGGTCATGCCAGACAAATCTGATAGATTTCTTTGACTGGGTGACCAAAGTAGTAGATCAGGGAGGGGCTGTGGACATGGCCTACCTAGACTTTAGCAAGGCATTTGACACAGTCCCACACAAAAGATTAATATACAAGTTAGCCAGCCTGGGAGTGGGTCCCAAGATGACAAGCCTGGTAAAGAATTGGCTGGAGAATAGACAGAGAATAATATTAAATGAGTCCACTCTGAAGAAAGGGGGTTACTAGTGGGGTACCGCAGGGTTCAGTATTAGGACCGGTCCTCTTCATTGTCTTTATAAGCGACATTGCAGAGGGACTGGAAGTTAAAGTATGTCTCTTTGCAGATGACACAAAGATCTGCAACAGAGTTAATGCACAAGGTGGGGTGGAAAGGATGAGAAGGGACTTGGCAAGGTTAGAGGAATGGTCAAATGTATGGCAGCTTAGATTCAATGCTAGAAGTGCAAGGTAATGCACCTGGAAACAAAACCCAAGGGAAGAGTACAATGGGGGTGAGATACTAACAACAACAAAATGGAAAGGGACCTGGGGTAGTCATATCAGATGACCTAAAGGTGGGCAAGCAATGTGAGGGCAGCAAGGAGGGCTGGGGGATACTGGGATGCATAGGGAGAGGCATCACCAGTAGAAAAAGGAAGTTATTATCCCTCTGTACAGACAGTTGGTGAGACCCCATCTGGAATACTAAGTAGCAGTTCTGAGACCAATCTCCGAAAGACATAGACAGGATGGAGGTCAAAGGAGGGCAACTAAAATGGTGCAGGGTCTGCACTGGAAGACATATGAAGAGAGACTTTAGGAGCTGAATATGTATAGCCTCGAGGAAAGGAGGAGAGGGGGACATGATAGAAACTTTCAAGTACCTCAAGGGAATCAACAAAGTCCAAGAGGTAGCATCTTTCAAAAAGAGGTGTGCAAGAACAAGGGGCACAATTTGAAGATAGAAGAGGGCGGCTCAGAGGTAATTTAAGGAAGTATTTTTTTCAGAGAGGGTTGTGGATGCATGGAATGGCCTTCTGGAGGAGGAGGTTGTGGAGTCAAAAACAGTGGTGGAATTCAAGCATGCATGGGACAGTCATAAGGCAATTCTAGGGGGTTGGGGTAGGAAGAAGTAGGCTGCTGGTTAACTAGGATCTGCAGCTTATCCATTAGGTAGGGAAATGGGCAGACTGGGTGGGCCAAGCGGTCCTTATCTGCTGTCAAAATCTATGTTTCTATGTTTCTGTTCCTTTCAGGGCTGGGTACTCCAGAACAACCCAGACATCATTGCCCTGACTGAAACCTGGCTCTCTCCCTTTGTCCCTGACTCAGCAGTTATACTGCCTGGTTACTGCCTCTGTTGCTCCGACCGTATGGGAAAGCGAGGGGGTGGCTGCGCTACCTACCTCAAGGACTCCCTCACAGGCCACCCTTTCCCCATGCCCACACTTACATTCAGGACCCAGGCCCTCACCTTAAAAATTACCCTAGGTAGGTCTACATCCCCTCTCCTCCTCACCATGGCCTATGTCCCCTCCCAGCAACCAGAAGCTAGCCTTCCAAGCCATCATGTCCCATCTTGCCACCCTACCCCCCCGAAACAAGAAAAAATACTAGTGGGAGATTTCAACATTAATTGGCTGGCCAAAACAGCCGCGCCTTTCATCAATGAGGCTGCTGCCCTCGACCTCACCCAGGTCATCAAAACACCCACCTGGCTTCATGCCCGCATGGGGATATCAACCCTACTAGACCTAGTTTTCACAAACCGCCCCCACAAAATAACAAGCACCCAAGTCCTCCCTGACACCCTAAGCGACCACTTGCCAGTACTCTGCAACTGGTCTGGTACCCACCCCCCCAAAACCGTACCTAAAATTATTTCACAACGTAAACTAGGGCCTGGCAAATTACCCCTTTTCAAGGCCCACCTCAGACATTGGGACTGGATACCCCTTACTAATACACTTGACCCTAACCACGCCCTTGAACTGTTTGTCAACATCTTCAACTCAGCCTGTGACAAGTTCGACCCTTTTGCCAAAACTGTGACCAAAGGGAATCATGCCCCATGGTTCTCGTATCACCTCCAAAGTCTACTGCACCAGTGTGATGCTCTATGGCATCTGGCCAATGAGACCCAATGGCCTGAGGACAGGCAACGCTATCGGGAGACCCAAAACAAATGCACATGGGCCATACGCATGGCCAAGGCAAACCATTACAAAGCCACCTTAACCTCCACCTGGGGGAAATGGGCACAAGTTCTGGGAGAACATAAAGGAACTCTGTGGCAAAGGCCCAAATCTACCACCTGACCAAATACTCATTAATGGTAACCTCTCCGAAGACCCTGCCAACATAACCGCGGCCCTAAATACTGCTTTCTCTGATCTCTCCCATGTATTGCCCCCTAACTTCTTCGACCCCCCCCCGCCAGACCGTATCATCTCCCATCCCCCAACTGCGGTGCCTTTCTACCTATGAATCCTTACTCCAGATATGGCGAAATCCTACCTTACTAAAGCTTTAAGTAAAAACCACTACAGTCACAACTCCCTGGACCTTAGACTTCTCCGCCTTACCCTCCAGGAAGTCCTGGCCCCTCTCACCCACATTCTAAATCGCTCCCTCTGCCAAGGGAAACCCCCACTGGAAGTCAGCCTATATCACACCTATCCATAAAGGTGGTGACCGAACATCCACAAATAACTACCGCCCCACCTCAGTCCTACCCCCCGGCCCGTCGAAGGCACTAGAACGCATAGTCGCCGACCAACTCACTGAACACCTGAATAAATATAACCTTCTAACCAGACAGCAACATGGTTTTCGAAAGGGCCACAGCACCACTGCCGTCCTCCTTCAATTTATCTCCCATGTACACTCTGCCCTGGACCACGGCCACCTCATGGGTGCCATCTTCGTGGGTCTATCTAAAGCTTTTGACACAGTCAACCATGCTCTCTTACTAAATACCCTGGCCCACACGGGTCTCTCCGATGACTCCATAAAATGTTTCTCCAGTTATCTGTCAGACAGAACCCAGAGAGTCAAGGTAGGCCATGTCCTATCACCCTGCCTCCCAATCCGATCCGGTGTTCCACAGGGCTCCATACTTTTGCCCCCTACTTTTCAGCCCATACCTCAACTCCCTCCCATCCTCTTGCTCTGGAAATCTGCTGCTTTATGCAGGTCATGCAGTCTTTTTCACCTCCAACCCGGCTTCCCTCAAACTCCACCAAACCCTCCAGCATTCTTTCCATGAAATGGAAGACTGCTCACCTCCCACCGTCTTATTATCAACTATAATAAGACTAAAGTCATGATATTCGCCCATCCTCAAAACCCACATAGAACCCTGTGCCCACACTTCCTCATGGCAAACCAGACCCCCTAGAACAAGTATACAAATTTAAATACTTAGGGATCACTCTAGACCCTGCCCTCAGCTTTAATCAACATATCCTACACCTAACAACCACTCTTAGCTCCAGGCTAGGCATACTCTACCGGTATAAACACTGCCTCACCCCTAAGGCACTACAACTTGCCGTAAACTCCTCAATCCTCTCCCTGCTAGACTACGGCATACTAATTTACAATGCCGCGCCCTCCACAGCCCTAAGCAGACTCCGGCTAGTGCTCAACAGAGCCTGCCGCATAGTCCTAGGATGTGATCGTCTCACTCACTCCTGCTCCCTATATAGCAGCACAAATTGGCTAAATCTGGAAAACAGAATCAGGTACCACACCTGCCTTATGACCAAAAAGGTGCTACTAGGCCTCACCCCACCCTCCCTACTCTAAATTATACTCCCAGCACCACTAAGCAAAACAACCCAAAGCTCAAGCAAGCAGCTACTATGGGTACCCCATGGCTGGACCTCCCAATACCAACACACTTTCAACTTCAGGGCCCCTTCCTGGACAAACTCCCTGCCAAACCATATAACTGAGGAAAGAAGGCTGGGCCCATTTAAATCAATGCTAAGGGAATACCAGCAGGTTTCAAATAGATGTGACTGTCCTTGAAACCTGATCTGCCTTGCCTCCTTACAAACAAGCTACTAGCAGCAAATGTACCTCAAATGCATTTATGAAACATGACAATCAGCCTCTTTCTGAACCTCTCTGACGCTTTCTTTCTCCTCACTCCTGGCTGTGCTAAATTACCTAAAATTCTCTGTTAGCCTACTATGTAACAACTATGGAACCTGTTTATCTTATATTTCGTGTTATTTCATGTTACTATGTAATGTGCTGTTCTTTTTTCTGTATACATTAGTAATTCCGTCCCCTGTACAATTTATGTATGAGGTGGAACCTTTGTAAATGAGTCTCTGACTCAAAGGTCTTTCTGAATGTCAAAATAAAATAAAAACTGTGGTTCCCCTAGCAATTTGCCATGGAATTTAAAGAGTGAAAGATCACTGTCCTGGCCTACTGCTACAAGAGCTTCAAAGTAAAGTAAAAAATGATATGCTTCCTAAAGTAAAAAATGTAAGATGCTGTTAGAGGTGAATAAAAGCCTCCTTTTTTAGTTTAGAAAGTTTAAAAAGTTTAAGATGTTATATAAATAATGGAGCTAATATATATTCTTTTGAGGCTGTCAGACGTTGAATCCAAGTTTGCTGTTTGTGACTGATGTAAACTGTATTAATTGCTATACATAAATGAAGTACCTCAACATATCAGTTCAAATGAATCCAATATGAAGCATGAAATATTGAAAAGATATGTGATAAGCATGTACAGCAAAAGATTTAGCAATATCTTTAAAACTATAGTTTACAAATTCAAAAAAAAAAACGACAAAAATAAGCTTGTGTGTCAACACAATGTCAATAAGTTCCTTTTGTATAATTTTTTATTTTCATTTCACTTGGTCAGAGTTTGTAGTCCTCCCAAAGCCACTTGTTAGCAATATGTAATTTGCTGTTAAAACAGATAGGGGGAACCCACAAGTAAAACGCAATGGATATTTAAGGGAGGACTGTCTAAACAGACCCCATTCCATGAGGGAGACCACACCCTGGTCAAAGCGCTGGTGCAAGCTGGGTAGGAGTAGCATACTCCACGTCTGAGAGGCGAGCAGCCTGTAACAAAATTTATACCAAATAAATCATTTGGAATTAACACTACATGGAACTGAGCCTCGCTTTGTTGCAACTTGAGTGCAGTGACTTTTTGGACTTTCACTGTCAAGCACAGTCCCATTAATTGTGCTGCTGTTGTCGACCCCTTCAGGACCTGTCAGATCGACACATGTGGCCAAATAAGATCCAGGGTGTAGTAATAGATAGGGAAAATAGGTCAGACTAGATGAGCCTATTGGTCCTTTACTGCTGACACATTCTAGGTTTCTGTGACATGTAGTTCCATTATCAAATGATGAGCTGTTTCAGCTTCTTATGCCACTGCCACCTCTATTGGTGCCCTCACCGATGTCATCGTTGACCTCATGGTCAACGCAGCAGTTTTCAGTCCCCACCATTTTGTTGAGCCCTCAACTGTCTCCTTTGATGGTATACCCATCGATGGGTCCTCCTCTGTTATCTCCTCATCCCGTTGACCCTCTTCCAGTGATGCTCAACATCAACAATAAACTGAAATACAGTCCAGAATATATAGAAGAGGAGGAGGAGGCCACATATGAAGAAGTGGACATGTTAGCTACAGTCGACTCTAGCTCTACTCTTTCTTCCTGTTCAGAAGAGAGTGTGACAAACACTCCTAGGTCTCCCCCTGAGGAAGCTTCATTTCAGGCCTTCCTTAGGCTGGTCCAGTTTAAACTGGGTTTTGAAGCAGAGGAGGAGGATTCCTCCAAGAAGAATCTTTAAGAGTTCTTGGAGATGTCAGTCTTCTCTACTGTCATCATCACTCCTGTTCACTCAGTACTAGTGCATGCTACTTTGGCTGCCTGGTATAGACCTGCTCAATTGCCAGCCATCCCTAGAAAGGCAGATAATGTCCTGCCACTACAGATAAGCCTTGACACTCATCTCAGCCTGAATCAGACTCTGTAGTCATAATGGTTGCTCATAACAGATCAAAGGCATTGAACTGAAGCACATGACTTCCCTTCCAGATAAGGAGTCTAGGAAACTGGGCATGATGGGGAAGTGGACATTTGCTTCCGTTTCCAGTGGACTACAGATTGCTAACTATCAGGCATACATAAAGTATCAAAATTGCCTATGCAGGACAATTGCCTCCCTGGCTTTTAAGACACCAGACAGTGCTGACAAGTCGCTGGCTTAGCAGACAGTTGCCAACAGTCAGGAAGCTGGAAAACACTTGCTTCCGTCTGCTTATAATGCCTTGGATGCTGCTACCCATGCTGCAACTTCTGGAATTTGCCTCCCTTGCCACTTCTAGCTGTGAGTGGCTGGCTTTGTCTCTGATATACAACAGTCAGTCCTTAATACCCTATTCAGAGGAAAGCAACTCTTTGGATCAGATATGGAGAGTGCTCTGCAGAACCTCCAATCCTCAAAAATGACTCTGAAGTCTTTGCACACTCTGAACCGTAAGCCCTGTGCAAGGGGGCAGGGTCCTTTTTGAGGGCCTTATGCACATCCAGACCATGGCTACTCCGAAGGTTTAGGACATGGTTCCCAGAGACTCAGCCATCCACTTTCCAGGCTGCAAACCTGCCTCTCAGTGCCAATACCAGACTTACAAATGGTAAAACCATTTTCGGCACCCCTGGCACTTTGACTCCCTTCCCCTTCCTCTGGCCTCACTGTCTCAGGAGGTTTTGGTGGTAGGTCAAATCTCCCTCTTCCTACAAGAGTGGATGGAGATTACAATTGATGCTTGGGTCCAGGAAGTAGTTCAGCTGGGACACACCCTAGACCTCCTTTCTGTGCTTTCACTGCCCCCTCCCCCCCTTTGCTAAACTGATACCCTCAAGGACATCTTGCACTCCTGCTGGAAGAGGTTCAACTCCTCCTCTGCAAGAAGGTTGTAGAAGTCATTCTGGTTTCTGTAGCACTCCACATTGTCTGTGGGTAATCATAACAACTGGGTATAGTGCACCCCTACTAGGGGAATGGCACAGCCCAAGCTTTAGAATGTTGGGCACATGAGGATTTTACACAGCAGCAACTCCCCCAGTTTTAGCTGTGCCATTTGAAGGGGACAGAGTTATTTTTATCTTCTTTCAAGATTTTCAAGTTTCAAGATTTCAAGACTTCTTTTGGGGCTGCAGTTCTACATAGCCAGTTGGGGCTGCCTGTTCCAGGGAGCACCCCTAAATTAAAATCGTGCCTCTTAAGCTCCGGTTTTCAGATTGACTAACCTGCCTTTTTTCTGATTCCCTGTGTGGATTGGGAGCCACTTCTGCCTTGTTAGGGTGTTTTTAATGGTCTCCTTTTAAACAAACAAAGGAAAAGGTGCCACAGGTAGGTACAATTTTTTTATTGTTCTGGGAGTGTAGGGTCTCTGTGAGGTCCTTCAGCTCTGGAGTTGGTCCCCCCCCCCCAGCCTCAAGTTCTGTGTTTAGTGTTTTTCTGCAGCTATTGTGTGCTTTTGATGTACCTCAGAGTTTTTTGGGGGTGTTTTTTCTCTATAGCCCTTTGTTTTTCTGTTCGCACAGTCACAGTTGGGGCTGGGCGTACGCTCCTTCTTCAGGCCATTTTCCTGCCTTTGTTTTATGTGCACATCCGTGGTGTGTACATTTATGCAGCGCAGGGTGTATTGGTGTGCAGTCGCCTATTAATTACATTGTGCTGTTGTGCTTGAGCACTTACTGGTGCGTGCAGTAATGTCCTGCGCATACCCGCTAGTGAGCATGCACACCTATTTAGCATTTTTTGGCATGCTAATTACTGTATACAGCTCAGTGAAGAGTTTTTTATCCTGTCAAGCTGTAATTATTTATTGTTTAATATATTTTTATCCAGGTTTCTCTGTGGTAACTTTCTATTCCTGGCACAATGGCTTATCGGAGACCATTAATTATAAAACGATGTAAGAACTGTAAAAGGGTGATGAGGTCCTCCCCCATGGGTTTCTATTGCCCTCATTGTGTTGCTCAGCATAATATTTCTCTAACAGTTCCCCCCAGGCAGTTTTCTGAGCTGGGAAGGGGAGCACCTGGTTCTTCTATGAGTAGTGGCAAAGCAGAACTGCGAAAATCACTTTTGTTGCTCCTGGGCAAGATTTTAGGCCCCGATTTTCCACAGGACATCCCAGCAGATACACCTGACCCCAAACCGGGCCCTTCAAGATGGGGGTCCCACACAGGCATGTCCAGGTGTATTGCAGCAAGGTTAGGCTGCGGAATCAGATGTGCAGAGAGACCCTGAGCCTGACTTCTTAGAACACCAGGATGAGGATTTCAGGGATCTTGAGGAAGCTCCTGACCTAAAAAAATTGCTGTCTGATGAGGAGGACATCCCTTCTGAGGAGGAAGAGGAAGGAGAGTGGACGGAGCGTGGACGGAGCCCAAGTCAAAGATACTGATCCCCCCAAATTTGACAATAAATCTTTGTCTTTTTCGATAGCTGAGGCATTTTGGGCTCTGACTGAGAAACAACTTTGTGGTGGCAAGTGAGAGCTGCATATAGCCAGACTTCAGTCGGGATAATCTTTTTCAAGAGAGCTGCATGAATTATGTGACTGTTCACGTTAAACTGTTCCTGTCTTTTACTTTGCCATTTATTATCACTGCTAAAGAACTGCCTTGTCCATCACATGTTATTTCTGATTGCCTGCACCTGAATCAGTAACGGAATCGAGCAGGAGGGGGTCGGCTAGTAAAGGAGGCGGAGGTTTCTACACTACAAAGCCTCTCGCTGACCATTCTTGAACATTTTGGGCTCTGACTGAGAAACAACTTCGTGGCGGCAAATGAGAGCTGCATGTAGCCAGACTTCAGTTGGGACAATCTTTTTCAAGAGAGCTGCATGAACATGTGACTGCGTACTTCAAACTTTTCCTGTCTTTTACTTTGCCATTTATTATAGCTGCTAGAGAACTGCCTTGTCCATCATTTGTTATTTCTGATTGCCTGCACCTGAATCAGTAACGGAATTGAGCAGGAGGTGGTCAGCTAGTGAAGGAGGCGGAGGCTTCTACACTACAAAGCCTCGCGTCGACCAATCTTGAACATTTTGGGCTCTGACTGAGAAACAACCTCATGGCGGCAGGTGAGAGCTGCATATAGCCAGACTTCAGTCGGGACAATCTTTTTCAAGAGAGCTGCATGAACTTATGTGACTTCGCACTTTAAACTGTTCCTGTCTTTTACTTTGCCATTTATTATCGCTGATAAAGAACTGCCTTGTCCATCATATGTTATTTCTGATTGCCTGCATCTGAATCAGTAACAGAATCGAGCAGGAGGGGGTCAGCTAGTGAAGGAGGCTAGGCTTCTACACTACAAAGCCTTGCGCCGACCACAGGCGCGAACTGAGTGGTGCGAGTGCCACTCGGGGAAGAAATTTCTTGGACCCTGATTGTTACCAAAGTGTAAAGACTTAAAAATAGGGATTATTTTACATTTATTTTTGGGGGGTTGGTTGGTATGGGGTCTAGTTAGGGTACATATAAATGATTTAAATGAGATTAGTAATAATATAAGCAAAACTAAGAATTTTTACTCAGCAGGAAACCCTCATTACCTAAATGAGAAGAATTTTGTCTGGAGAAGAAACCAATTTACTAATGAATCCTGAAATTACAAGAGGTTGCTTTGTTATACGCACTTTGGCAACCTAAACATTGCAAAGAGTGCCAACACACTGTGTATCTTACTATTGACACAAAGTGGAGATATAGAACTGAATCATGGTCCTGGTAGTAAAAGAATTAAAACGTTTAATATTGTACATGAGAATGCCAGAGGTATAGTACATAAGATAGATGAATACAGAGCATGGGCAACTAAAGCTGAGTATGATTTTTTAGCGATTTCAGAATCATGGTTGCACCCTGGTGTAATGTGGGAGGAAATTAAGCTTTCTGGATATACTCTTGAACGAACAGATAGGGGTAAGGGGGGGGGAGGTGATGTTACACATTAAAAATACCCTTGGCCTCCATCAGATACTATTAGGTACAAACTTGGAGGGAATTGATTGTCTTATTATTGAGTTACTTATAACAAAGTTAGTGGTAGGAGTTTTTTATGCACCCCGTAAGACTAAAAATAAATCATCTGATATTCTGGCAGAATTAATTCTAGAAAAAATAAAAGACAAAGAAACAATCTTAACAGGTGATTTTAATGCTGATTGGATACAGGACAGAGGCAAGAAATTAAAAAAAACAGTTTTGCTATATTGGGGTTAAACCAAATTATTCAAAAACCAACTAGAAATACTAAAAATGGAGAACAGAGTTCAGTTTTAGACTTATTTTTTGTATCCCAAGATCTAGTGAAAAGTTGGGATGTATTACCATTGAATTTGGGTAACCATAATCAGATAACCTGTACTATTGAAATGCGAAGATGTAACATCCAGCATTCTAGTACATACTGGTGTAGAGATTATAGGGGGTTCAATGAGCAACATTTTATAAATCATTTGAAACAGAGTCAATGGGAGAGAGTTTATTTTATTCCAGACATAGAATTGGCAATACAGGAGTTTAATGATATAATGATGAATGTAATTCAGTGCCGTGCTCCATTAGTTAAAAAAATTAGAACAAAAAACGAAGATCCATGGATTACAGATAGGATAAAAAATATTTAAGGATAAGAGATGGAACATGGAGAAAGGTCAGGAAAACTAAAAATACAGAAGATTGGAACACATTTAAGGAATGGAGGAAGAAATGTAAAACTGTAATTAAAAACGCTAAAAATATGTATCATTGGAATAAGATAACATTTCTGACTCCAAACAATTTTGGAAATGTATTTCTGATTTAAAAACTCCAAATAAAACTGTTAATAACATAAGTTTAGTGCAGGGAGATAAGTTAGTGACTGACCATATGGAAGTAGCAAATGTTTTTAATTCTTATTTTTTGAATTTACCAGATCTCAAAATACTAAAACCAACTTCATACATAATTGATGATTCTGAAAGGGGCAGAATAGAAAACCTAATTAAAATATATAAATTTGAGGAAATATATGAGAAAGACATAGCAAAAGAATTGCAAAACTTAAACCCAAATAAATCTGGAGGCATAGATGGCATATAGGCACAATTTTTGAAGCTGGGTGCACAAGTGATAGTCCCTGTTATAACTTATCTGTACAACTGGAGCCTGAGTAGCTCCACTGTTCCTGAAGTATGGAAAATAGGAAATGTTATTCCGATACATAAAGGAGGTGATAAAACGACCCCCTCAAATTATAGGCCTATAGCTCTTTTGCCAATCTTGTCAAAAATTCTAGAGCGTAGAGTATATTTGCAGCTGAGTCACTTTTTGGAATCTAATGGTAAATTATCAGAGAAACAACATGGCTTTAGAAAAGGGAGATCCATAAACACCGCCCTATTGGAATTCAGCTACTTGGTGGTAACATCGATGAACCAAGGGAGGAGCACTGGGGCCGTGTTTGTGGATCTCAGTAAAGCCTTTGACTTAGTTCACCATAAATTGCTTTTGGAGAGGCTAGGGGAGATAGGGATTTAAGGGACAATGTTCCTATGGATAAAGTCATATTTAACTAATTGCCAGCAATGTGTAGTATGTGGATCTTCGGTGTCAGGCCCTAGGAAACTGAAGAGGGGTGTTCCTCAGGACTCGATTCTGGGACCATTATTGTTTAACATTTATGTTAATAATCTTGTCCAAGTTATTGAACACAGTGAAATAAAACTGTATGCAGATGATACTGTATTGATGACATCTGCAGACAACTTGATAGACATGAAAGCTAAAATTCAATATGACTTTCTCCAAATGGAAAACTGAATGCGTAACTCTGGCCTTCTTCTTAATCCGAAAAAAACTCAGAGTATATTATTTTCAGTGGGTCAACAAAGGGGAATTGGGTCAGAGTTGCAACTCCACCTCCAAGATGGTACAATAATTAAAAATGTATTAAGTTATAGATAGCTGGGGTTTCAAGTGGATTCAAGGATGACATACACAGAGGACATAACAGTTCAGATTAAAAGTGTAAACCAGAGATTAGGAGCTCTTAGAAAAGTATCAGGCAGTTTACCATTGGTGGCCAGAGAGCAGTTGGTTAAACAGATGTTTTTGCCAGTGGTGGAATATGGATCCATTATTTACATGAATTCAACTCAATTGGCTCTAAAACAGATTAGTCGTGTATACTACAGGATAGGAAAATTTGCTGTTGGCAGTGGTAAGAACTTGCACCGCTGTATAATTTATAAAAAACTAAACTGGCTTCAACCAGAGGCATACAGAAATTATGTATGGCTTGTCACATGACATAAGATTCTTCATAAAAAATATAATCATCCACTACACAAACAGGTAATAAGAAAACACAATAAGGAAGCACATATTAAGACAAGGAAATCAGTGAATAATATTGTTATGCACAGACGCTTTAATAGACTAGGTGACAACACACTTCAGAATAGTGTAGCATGTAGCTGGAATGAGCTATCTAATTCTTTGAAATTAGATACACATCTTTTTAGTTTTAAAACTACTTTAATTATTTGACATCATCTTGTACCTGTTTTTAATGTAAATGTTGTATTGTGTTTTGTATTTGCGTAAAGTTTTGTAAAGTGTTTAGTATAATTGTATAAGGTTTAGAATGCAGGACTTTGTTGTAAATGGGACTTTTGTCCTAACAAATGTTGTTTCCTGTGAAAAAATAAATTTTTACCAAATCAAATCAAATGTAGATTCACACAGCTTAAGGAAAAGCAGCCCATGGAGATGGTGGATGTCAATCCAGTGCTGTATGCGTCCTCCTCTGCTCCAAAATGTTTCCCAGGTTCTATTTACTGTGACCAAACGATTGAGCAAGAATGGGCTGCTGTGGGTCAGAGAAACAAATCTTCCCAAAAAACAAAAACACAGAATTTCCTTTTTTTAGAGGAAAGATCTCACAGGTGGGAAGCACCTCCTCTGGCGGACAAGGCCTTTTACAGTTCAGTAAAACATACCACTTTTCCTATTGAAGGCTCTCTGGCCCTAGCAGATTCTCATGACAAGTGGGTGAATACTGGGTGCAGAAGGCTTTCTCCTCTAATGGCACAAACATTCACACGTCTTATGCTTCATTTATTGTTGCCAGAGTCTTAAACTCTGGGTCACTACGCTGGCCAGTTTCATTCCACCTGATTTGGAAGGTGCGAGCATTTTGCAATTAGTGGCCATGGCCTCCACTTTTCTTGGTGATTCTACAGTGGAGAATTTGCACATGTCCGCTCATTCGGCCTACCACATTGCTTCGGCCATGAGGGGCATGTGGCTCAGCCACTGATCAAGCTTCAAAAGCAAAACTGTTTAATCTTCCCTTTGAGGGAGGCTTATTGTTTGGTTTTGGCCTGGATTCTACCTTGAAGGATCTTCAGGGCAAGAAGGGCCACCTTCCAGCGCTTGAACAACAGCGTTAAGACCACAGTATCCCAAAGGGTCAAGGCGATGGTTGGCACAGGCAATCCCGAGGGGGGTTTCGTCCCTTTCGGAACTTTGGTAACCAGAGAAATAGAGGAGCCTTTGTCAGTTGCCATGGAGGAGGACCAGTACAAAACCCTGGTGCCTCGCAATGAAGGTACGTGGGCCCATCCCTGCCGGCCCTTTCCTTGGTGGAAGACTTCAGGAGTTCTTCTCAAGATGGGTCCAATCAATGTCAGATGCCTGGGTTCTGGAAATCCTTCACTTGGGCTATGCCATAGAATTCTTAACAGTTCCCTCAAGGGGATGCATTCTACCATCCCCAGTTTCCAAGCACATGGCTAAACACGAGGTGCTGTCAGAGACTCTGACCCACCTCATTCAAATTGGAGCCATTGTACTTGTCCCGCCAAGCGAGAAAGGTCATTGGTTCTATTTGATCTATTTCATAGTTCCCTAGAAGTCAGGGGGTGTAGACCCATTCTGGATCTGAAGCATCTGAACAAGATCGTCCGCCACAAAACGTTCAAGATGGAGTCCCTGAGGTTGATAACCTGGGCCATTCAGCCAGGGGACTTCTTAGCCTCAATAGATCTGACGGATGCTTAGCTTCACATCCCCATCCATCATTCCCACTTCAAGTATCTCTGGTTCTTTATACTGAGCCAGCATTTTCAGTACAGGGTGCTTCTGTTTGGCCTTGCAACAGCCCTATGAATGTTCGCAAAGGTGTTGATAGTCCTGGTGGCTCAACTTCGGCAGGAAGGGCATCATGTCTATCCTTATCTGCATGACTTGCTCATTCATACAGCAACATTGCCTGTGGCAAAGAGGTTGGTTCTCAGTACTCCGGAGATCCTGGAGTCACATGGCTGGGTGGTAAACCAGGAGAAGAGCTATTTCGAGCCGTCTCATACCTTGGAACATCTGGGGCAGTCTTCAACATGAAACTAGGGAGGGTTTTTCTGTCACCTTCCCGGAAAGAGACCTTATTGTCAGAGGTCCAGCGGCTCAGGAATCAGTCGTCGGCTTCTGTCCACAATCTGTTGCAAATTAAAGGCCTCATGGCAGCAGCAATAGACTTAGTTCCATGGGCACGCTTCCATATGCAGCCTCTTCAAATAGGTTTGCTGATGGCATGGGATCCATCATGGGAGAATTATCAGACCAGGATTCCCCTTACCCCCTCAGCTTCGTCACTTCCTAAGTTGCTTGGTGAACGTGCAGAATTTCAGCAAGGGGGTTCTGCTGTAACTTCTCGCAGAGTCAGTTCTCACAACAGATTCCAGTCTGCACGGGTGGGGGGCAGTCCTGAGCCAACTTCCCACTCAGGGGGCATGGTCAGTACAGGAACAGTACCTTAACATAAATGTTCTGAAGATGTGGGTGGTCTGCTTAGCTCTCTTTCAGTTTCAAACCCTACTGCGAAACAACGATGTAAAAGTGAGGTCAGACAATGCCGTCATAGTGGCGTACATAAACAAGCAAGAAGGCACAAAAAGCGGGGAGTTGCTTCGAGAGGTCTTCAAACTCCTGAGGTGGGCAGAGGAGAATCTTCTCTTTCTCTGTGTCGGTAGTACATCTGGAGTACTTTTCTCAGAAGTGGAAAAGTGGTTCAGCACTCAAAAACTGGTGCTAAACTATAAAAAGACCAAAGTGATGCTTTTCAACAATGCCCATAAGAAACACAAGTCCAAACCCTTGTTCATCACAAACTGCATTGGCACCCCACTTGAACATATGAACATACAAATTTGCCAGCAGAAACAGACCACCCAGTCTATCTAAGTCTGCTTGAGTGTGCAGCTAGCACACCTAGTTTGCAGCTGCCCCACCCCCCCATTTGTTTTTCCACTGCCTCCATACCTCCCCCACCCTCACTCTCCCCTGTTCCTTGCCCTTTTGAAACTGTTCACAGATTTACATGATACCACCCATTATGGCAGGGCATTCCATTTTGCTACCACCCTCTCTGTGAAATAGTGTCTCCTCATTTCCTTCCTAAATCTTCCCCTCTATTCTTAGCGCATGCTCCCTGGTGACCCTCCTCCTCTGTAACTTAAAGACACATCTTCCCATCCTGATTGATTCCCCTCAGATACTTGAATGTTTCTGTCATGTCCCCCCGTCCCTTCTATCCTCCAGGGTGTACATATTCAGGTCTCTCAGCCTGCTGTCATAGTCTGTCCCTTCCATTCCACATATCATCTTTGTTACTCTCCTCTGCACCCCTTCCAGTAGCCTGATATCACGCTTTAGGTATGGCCTCCAAAACTGCACAAAATACTCTTAAGTGCGACCTTACTGGCGACCTGTAGAGGCGCAAGATCACTATTCTTCGCCTGGATGAAAAAACCCCCGCTATGCACCCCTGCATTTTGTTCGCTTTTGCAGCTGCTGTGCTGCACTGGGTAGTGTTGTCCATGGTGCCTGTTGTTATTACCCCTAGGTCCTTCTCCTTCTCCGTGATCCCCAGCTTAACCCCTCCCAGCCAGTATTCTCTCCTTGGGTTCTTCACCCCCCAAGTGAATAACCTTACATTTCTTAGCATTGAACCCCAGCTGCCACCTCTCTGACCACTCCTCTAGCTTGCTTAGGTTCCCCTGCAGCTGCTTTCATCCCTCCTCTCCATTCACCACTGCTCCGATTTTGGTGTTGTCAGCGAACAGACTTGTGTTGCTCACCACCCCATGTGCAATGTCTGATATGAAGAGTCCAAACAATACTGGCCCCAACACAGAGCCCTGTGGCACCCCACTCGGCACTGATCTTGGAGTTGAGAACTCCCCTCTCACCACCACCTGTTGCAGCGTCCCACTCAGCCAGCTTGTAATCCAGTTCATCCTTTTTGCCCCTACCCCTACACCAAATAGCTTCCCCCCAAGCCACCCATGAGGCACAGAATTGAAAGACTTGCTGAAGTCCAAGTAAAGAACATTCACCACATGACCCTTATCCAGCTCACCTGTCACCCAGTCATAATATTGTATCAGGTTGGTTTGACAAGACTTCCCTGAAACAAACCCATGCTGCCTCACATCCTGGAGGCCATTGTCCTCCAGGTACGACACCAGTCTTTCCTTTAGTATTGTCTCCATGAGTTTGCACACTATGGAGGTGAGACTTACCGGGCAATAATTACCTGGTTCATCCCTTGGTCCGCTCTTGTGTAATGGTACTGCAGTGCCATACTCCAGCCCAGTGGCACACATCCCGACTCCAGTGAGGTGCTGTACAGATCCGCCAGCGGCTCCGCACAGATCCACTCCTTCAAATATCTAGGGGTAACTGTTGATAGCTCACTCACCTACTCGCAACATATTGATAATGTAGCTCGAGCTGTCAACATACAGACTGACCTACTTCACAGGCACAAGCATAGATAGCCTCACTGCCGAGGCAGTAAGAAAAGCTCTGTCATTACCATCATCAATTATGGGCTGGTTGTTTAGGGCTGTGCTTCTGCTACATCCCTTCACAGGACCACTGTTGCCCTTAACATGCATGCAGACTCCTTACTGGGGCTACCTGCCTCACACACACATGTGACCTATATGCCCAGACTGGGTGGCTTCAATTATTCAGCCGGATCCAATATCAAACCTGCTTACTTGCCAAGATGGCACACCTTGGTTTGTTACCCCCGGGGTCCAACAGCTCCTTAGCCCTTGTCACAGTACCCAACATACTTGCAACTTGGCAGTTCAGGTCTTTACTGTTCCCAGATGCCGCACCACCTTAGGTCAGAGGCCTTTTGCTTATAGAGCCCTCCTCTGGCTCAACTCCCTGGGTAGGGATATCTCTGCTGAGTCAAAACTCATCCCTTTCAAACACAAACTCCGACAACATCTATTAGCAAACAGTATATGTGACTGCCGTCCTTAGCAGCCTTCTGCTTATTTTATCATTGTACTTATACCTTTCAGCACTTTTAACTCTTGGCACTTCATTTCGATCCTACCCTCGAGCCTTTTCCCCTCCACCCCTCACCCCTGCTTCTTCTCTACTCGCACATCTTCATGTTCTTCCCTTGCTCCTCCTTACCTTCCCTCTTCCGCCCTCCACCCATTCTCTTATCTCATGCCACTTCTTTTGCAGCTTCTTCCCTTCCTTCTCCCTGTTTCTCTCTCTTACCTCCCTCTCCCACCGATATTACTCTCTCTCTTTTGGGTTTTCAACAAGGCCTGCTAGGCTGCCCCGTCTTCTGACTAAACACCACCTCTTCTCCTTATACTATTAATTTGTCTTCCTCCCCCTCACTTTGCTAGCACTCCCACTTCTCTCTGCACTCACTCCATTTCCCTCCTTCCACCTCCCCATCCTCTCATCTCTCTATCCCCATTACCTCCTTTGCAAGTCCGCTCCTTCCCTCTCCACCTCCTGTGCAACTCATCTCCTTCTCCCTCTTGTTTCTCACATCCCCCACCTTACACCCCATTACTTTCTCTCCTAGATTTTGACAAGGCCTCCCAGGCTGCCCTTACTTCAAGCCCACTCTACTGTTATATTGAGCAACATTCAGTGTTATTTTGATTGCTTTTGATGTATTAATTTTTTTTAAGTATATTCTTGATAGCTGCTATATACTTATCTATTGTTTACCTTGTTTTGTTTTTGTACTACTGGCATGGAATCTTTGTAAATTAATTGTATTGCTCAAAGGTGTTGTAATCCAAGACTCAATAAATAAAAAAAGTCTGGCCGGGGAGTTGAACATTCAGGCGGACTGGCTAAGTCACAAAAATATTTACCCTGGAGAATGGCAGTTGAACTCGGAGGTTTTCGGACTCCTGAGCAACCGTTCGGTCGACCACAGATAGATCTGTTCGCATCCAGCCACAATGCTCAGATCCAAAGATTCTTCAGTCATTTTCAGTGTCCACAGGCAGAAGCAGTGGGTGCTCTGACTCAAGAGTGGTCCTTCAGCAGACCCTATGCCTTTCCTCCAGTGCCTCTTCTCCCAAAAGTCTGGCAAAAAAATAAGACACTCAAGAGGAAACTTTCTTCTAATAGCTCCAGAGTGGCTGAGAAGACCGTGGTTCTCCAATCTAGTGAACATAACTCAGCAAGTACCTTTCCACCTTCCGGTGTGAAGAGGCCTTCTGTTACAGGGTCACATTCTCCAGCCAAATGCAGGAGTAATGCAGCTCGTGGCCTGGTGTGGAGGCGTTATAGGAAACAGAAACATAGAATTTGATGGCAGATAAGGACTACTTGGCCCACCCAGTCTGCCCAGTTCCCTACCTAATGGATAAGCTGCAGATCCTAGTTAACCAGCAGCCTACTTCTTCCTACCCCCAACCCCTAGAATTGCCTTATGACTGTCCCATGCATGCTTGAATTCCTCCACTGTTTTTGACTCCACATCCTCTTCCAGAAGGCTGTTCCATGCATCCACAACCCTCTCTGTGAAAAAATACTTCCTTAAATTACCTCTGAGCCGCCCCCCCCCCCATCTTCAAATTGTGCCCCCTTGTTCTTGCACACCTCTTTTTTTGAAAGATGCTACCCTCTTGGACTTTGTTGATTCTCTTGAGGTACTTGAAAAGTTTAATCTTGTCCCTCTCTCCCTTCTTTCCTCGAGGCTATACATATTAAGCTCCTTAAGTCTCTCTTCATCTGTCTTCCGGTGCAGACCCTGCACCATTTTAGTTGGACCACACACCGAACTTCAGGTTCAACACACAATCTCTATGTGATATTTATTCAAAATACAGATGATTACCTTCAGCAATGGCGTACCCCTTCTTCAGTACATCAGTTTGTAGCAACAGACTATACAAGTCTTTCCTCTACACTTAGCCAGCACCTACTGACTCAGTGATCTCCAATCTAACTTATCTGTTGAGATTTAGCCTCCCCTATGCGGGCCTTGTTTGCTTTGGTGGTGGGGGGGCTCAAATAAGAAAAAACAAAAAAACAAGCTAAAGACAAAGAACCTCAGTGCAGAAACACTAAAACAAGGGTTACCACAAAGGGCATTGACAAAACCTACAGGTTACTCATCTGTAACAGGAGTTCTAGGAATGGTATATGTTGTTCATGCACACTGTCTGGCAGGTTCCTTGCCGCTTTAAATCTTGCCGGAAGGTCTTCAAGCTGGCTCTTCCCTCCCACCCGGGTGGTAAAACTCTCGGCTCCGCCCCATGACGTCAGATCTAGCCCGCTGGAAGCCAGGTTGTGCATCAAAGCCGGGGAGGTTGGGTGGGTCATGTGGATCAACAACATATACCATTCCTAGAACTCCTGTTACAGGTGAGTAACCTGTATTTCTAGGGACATGGATATGTTGTTCATCCACACTGTCTGGCAGACTCCTAGCAGTTCTCCGGGAGGAGGGAGGCAAGGCGCACACCCCCTACTTAGGGAATAATGACTGGAGAACTGAGGCCCCAAAACCAGCATCCCGGCGTGACTCAAGGTCGATGTGGTAATGGGTAATGAAGGTGTGTGTGCTGACTTCCAGGTAGCAGCCCTGCAGATTTCCTGGATAGGGACATCCCTGGAAGCAGCCACCAATGCAGCAGTATGGCTGATAGAATGAGCGCTTATCCCTCTGGGAGGCTCCATGCCCACCAACCTATAGCAGAGATCTATGCAGGAGGTGACCCACCTGCCAATCGTCCGCTTGGCTGCAGGTCTGCCAGGTGCGGCTTCAGCGGGGGACAAACAGCTGGCGAACCTCTCCTCGAACTTCAGCCATCTGTCCTTGTAATAAGCAAGCGCCTCTAGGGTCCAAAGTATGGAGCCTATATCTGGCCTCCGAGGTGCATTGGGTAGAACACCAGCAGAGTCAACACCTGGTTAAGGTGAAACTCCGACACCACCTTCGGAAGGAATTTTGGGTGGGGGCGCAAGACAACCTTGTCCCTGTGGAAGACCAGATAAGGAGACTCGATGGAAAGCGCCTGGAGCTCTCCCATCCTTCTGGCTGACGTGATAGCCTCCAAGAAGGCGGTCTTCCACAACAGGTGAGAGATGTCACACCTGTGCATCGGTTCGAATGGCTTGCCCATGAGCTTAGCCAATACCAGCAGTAGATCCCATGGAGGTGGAGGTTCTGCAGCACCGGAGGGATATGTGATCAAGGCCTTGAAAAGTGTTCGACCACCTTCTCCCTGCACCACCAACTGCTTCCCTGCCTGCGCCTGGTAAGCAGAGATGGCTGCCAGGTGCACCTTAAGGGTCAGCTAACCAAAGCCCTTGCTGAGAAAGGGACCACAGGTAGTCCAGAATGCTTGCCGAGGAACAGGAGGAAGGGTCCAGGCCCTTGCCCTGACACCAAATGGAGAATCTCTTCCATTTAAAGGTGTAGCATTTCCTGGTCGACTCCTTATGGGATGCCTCAACAACGTTGAGGACCTCGTCGGAAAGACCCAAGGCCTGGAACTCTAGCTGCTCAGGAACCAGGCCGTCAGGTGCAGGGATTGAAGGTCCGGATGGAATACCTTCCCCTGATTGACTGAGATCAGGTCCAGGCGGGCTGGAAGCCACCTCGGGAGCCTGGAGCTGAGACTGAGGAGATCTGGATACAATAACTGGTGGGGCCAGTCTGGTGCCACCAGAATCATCTGTGCTTTGTCCCTCATCACCTTGAGAAGCACCTTGTAGATCAAGGGAAATGGGGGAAAGGCGTAGAAGAGGCCTGGGGTCCACGGCCTCGAGAAGGCATCCCCCTTTAGCGAGCAGGCATGAAACAGTCTCAGCTTCGCATTCTCCCTGGAGGCAAACGGGTCCACCTGAGGCATACCCCAGTGGGAGAACAGATCTTATACTACCTCCGGCAGGAGAGACCACTCGTGGGACGCAGCCCCTATCCGGCTTAGGGCATTGGCCAGAACATTGGAGGCTCCTGCCACATGGATGGCAAGGAGATCCACCTCCAGGCTGCGCATGAGGGACCAAATGTGGAGGGCTTCCCTGCACAGAGGCATGGAGTGCGTCCCGCCCTGGCGGTTTAGGTAGTACATGGTCGTGGCATTGTCCGTCTGGACCTGGACCACTTGACCCCAGACAAATGGAGCGAAGACGGTAAGGGCTAGATGAACCGCTCGAAGCTCCAGCAGGTTGATGTGGTATCAGGACTCCCGAGGGGACCAAAGGCCATGCGCTCTGTGCTCCCCCAGATGGGCACCCCAACCCATTAGAGAGGCATCGGCTGATAGAGAGACCGACGGTTCGGGGCGGACAAATGGGATGCCCTCCTGCAGATATGCTGGAACGGTCCACCACTGGAGGACGTTCCACATCCCCTGGGTCACTGTCACTAGCTGATCCAAGGGATCGGAGTGCTGTGACCATTTGCTGGCCAGCCCCCATTGTAGGGGACGCATGCACCAACGGGCCCAACGGACCACGCTGGTGCAGGCCGCCTTGAGACCCAGGAGGCACAGGAAATCCCAGGCAGGGTGCAGTTGCCCAACCTGAAATGATTGGACAAAGGAGGAAAGAACCTCAGCCCTGTCCGCTGGGAGCCGTGCTCTGGCTTGTAGAGAGTCTAGCTCTGCCCCGATGAATTGTATCACCTGCTTTGGCACGAGTTCCGACTTGGCCTCGTTGATAATGAGGCCAACCTGAGAGCACACCTAGAGGGCCAGATCCCTGGACCGCTCCACCTCCGTTCTGGAGGAGACTGCAATCAGTCAGTCGTCCAGGTAGGGGTAAACCCGGAGCCTTTGGCACCACAGGAATGCTGTCACCACTGCCATGCATTTGGTGAAGACTCTGTGAGCTAGGGAAAGGCCGAAGGGCATGGCCCGGAACTCATAGAGGGATCCCTCTGCCCTAAAGTGGAGGAATCTCTGATGGGACGGACAGATTGGGATGTAAAAGAACGCATCCTGGAGGTCCAGAGAACATAACCATACGCCTCGTTCCAAGGATGGAATGATCTGAGCCAGAGTGACCATCCTGAAGGTTCGAAACCTTGGGAACCTGTTCAGGTCATTCAGATCTAGAATGGGGCGCCAGCCCCCCATCCGTTTTGGGACCAGGAAGTAGCTGGACACAAATCCTGGGTCTGGTGGAGGATCCGCCACCTTTCTGATAACCTCTTTTTCGAGGAGCAGGGCAGTGTCAGCTCGGCAAGCCGACAGAGAAGCTGCGGACCCCCATAGCCCCCCCCAGGGGTGACGTCTCGGAAGGGCGGGGCCTGCTCAAATTCCAGAGGCAGGCCCTTTCCTACCACCTCCAACACCCAGCGGTCCATGGTGATAACAGACCAGGCAGAAAGGAAGTGGCGGAACCGTCCCTCCACAGGGGGAACCCAGGGGGGAGTGACGAGGCTGGGGGCGACACCCCTCAACCCATCACTGGGCAGGCTTGGAGGAGGGGCCGGTCGAGGGACCTTCTGGGCCTTTTCCTTCCTGCTTCCTATTAGAGGAAACGACAGGCTTGGCTTTGGGATGCCAAGCACGAGTCTGCTAGCCCTGATGCTGGTGTTGATGGGCTGGATGTGCCGCAGGCGCAGAAGGACGAAAGGACTTATGTTGTTGACGACGGCCCCTTGTCCTTCTGGGTGGAGGTGACCGAGTCCAGGGTGGCGTTGGACTTTTCAGTCCGCTGGAGGTGGACTTCCACTCCAGGGCCGAACAGGTCAGTCCCCAAGAAGGGGACGTCCGCCAATTTATGCTGGTTATCCACCATGAAGGTGGATATCCTCAGCCATGCTCTGCGGCGCATGGCCACTGCGGCCGCTACTGATCGGGCACAGGAGTCTCCAATGTCTAGAGCCATTTGGAGCTGCTGTTTTGCCACCGCCCTTCCCAGATCCCGCACCTGCTTGACCGTGGTCTGCAGGTCAGCCAGGAGATGAGGGATCACCTCATCCAGGTAGCCCATGAGGGCATGGAAGAAGTGTGCCATCAGCATGGCCGAGCTGGCCTGGCGGAGGCCTAGGGAGGACGCAGTGTACACCTTGCACCCGGCATAGTCTAGCTTTTTGGACTCCTTGTCGGGGGGCTTATCCACATCCCTAGCATTCTTGGAACGCCGGAAAACGCTATAGGTGACCAACCTTCCGCAGAGGGGTGTTCAAAACCGACAAAGAGCCAGTAGGGACCACATACTTCCTGGCCATCCTGGCCGGAGGCGCAGGGCAGGAAGCCGGCCACTGCCAGAGCTCCAAGGCTGGGCCAACAGTGGCTTCAGCCACCGGAAAAGCCTCCGTGGGCGAATACCCTCGGTCCAGTATCTCCGTCAGGGGATACTTGGCCCGCCTGGATACGGGATTGAGCTGCATCCCTGTGGACTCCAAGATGAGCCAAAGCAGACCCATGAACGATGATGGGCTCTTGTCCATTGACTGCCCCCAGAGGATTCCAGGTCAAGGGGCCTGGAAAACAGGGAGGAGTCATCGTCAGACTTTGAGGAGTCTGTGAAGAGCTGCCTGGGGCCTGAACCACCCTCCACCTGCCGAGGACGGTCGGGAGTGAGGGTGACCGACAACCGGTGGGGCAGACCCTGACCCGACCAAGAGTCCTTGGTCGGCGCCCCCAATTTCGGTTGTGGAGGTGGAGGTTCCACCACAGTCGGTGGGGCAGCTGGTTTTGGCTGAACAACCAGCCCAGGCTTGGGCACCTCGACAACTGCAAGGGGTTGTTTCAGCGTTTTGGGTGACGGCCACTTGATGGCCGGGGAAGGCGACGGCATCTGCTTGTTCCCGGACAAAAGGAGTTGCTGCCACATTAAGTCCTCGTAACATCAACGCACTTTGCGCCAAAAGCTCCTTCTCCAGGAGGAAGATCAGGATGAGCGGCGCACGCTTCCCTCAGTGCCGAGACCGAGACCACCGATGTCGGCAGGATCGGCTGGACCAAGGCGAGGTCCGACCGAGACCCCGGTGTTTCCAAGGGCAGGTCTGGGAGGGGGCCGGGGACATCCACTCTTCCCTCGGCTCGGGAGCCTTGATCGGGGACTCCGGCACAGGAGGCGCAGGCAAGTTCTTGGTTTCCACCGTGGGAACTGGTGATGAAGGACTGTCAGCTTCACCAGTCGACAGCCCATCCGACAGGTTGAGAAAAATCTCGACTGCTTCGACGAGTGTCTCGGCCGGCTGACCTGACGGGGACCATATGAAGCCAGCAGCCTTAGCCGCAACCTTGACTGAAGTCGAGTGTTGGCTGTCCAGGGATGGGGACCTCTCCCGCTCCCACGAACGTCGACGGTGGAACTTAACTTTCGAGTCCATATTTTTCGACCGAGAAGAGTGTCCTGATGGCCCCTCTCCCTTCATGGAAAGGGATTGGCAAAGCTCCTTAAAAGAAACTGTGTAGGAGGATCCCAGAGAGAGCGGGATAAATGCAGCGACCAAGGAAGATGAGGATGCAGCCTGGGCCGCCTCCTCCTCGAGGGCGATCATCTGCTCGAGTTGCTCAGACGAGCCAGCCACCGTGGACACTGCCCAGTGGGCCTCCTTTGACTTCACCGGCGGGTAGCGCTTCTCGGGGTGCCCAAGCTGTAACCAGGCAGCGTGGTCTTCCAGGATGTTGGCCGAAAACGATCGACATAACTCGCAGGCCTGCGGGTTGTGATCAAGGCAGAGGCAGTAGACGCACATGGAGTGCGGGTCCATCATGGACATCTTCTGCCCGCATGGGCACCGCCGAAATCTGGGAGTCGATTTGTCCATTGCAGCCACGAGGGAGTAATTAGACCGAAGTCTTGAGAATTTTAGAATTATTTTCGGGCGAACCGAAGAATTAGGATCCCGTCTATACACAGAGCGTTAAGGAGGGAACCTGAGCTTCCAAGCGGTAAGGAAGATCTGGCGTCACTGGGCAGAGCCGAGAGTTTTACCACCCGGGTGAGTGGGAGGAGCCAGCTTGAAGACCTTCCGGCAAGATTTAAAGCGGCAAGGAACCTGCCAGACAGTGTGGATGAACAACATATCCATGTCCCTAGAAGCCAAGTTTCAAAGAAACACAACATCACGCATACTTTCATAGTGCAAAGCATCATGGAATATATGCAGATCACCATGAAGTGTCAGACTTGTTCAGTTTGCAGCAATTTACATAGCACAACTAATTTAATTTTTATCATACAGTCCCCTAGTAACTTTTTGCCTTTATCAGAAATGCCTAGTGCCATAGTATTTTCAACATTTACAGGTTTTATACACATGAGGTATATACATTAAAGTATTTTATGACATAGTGCCATTGCATACTAAATCCAACAAGGAGGAACGCAGCCTGTTGTTTTATATCAGCTCGGAGGTCACAGCAATAACCTCCCAGTACGAGGACCTGAGTGGGAAAAGGAAAATTAAAGCGAACACTGTAGCATAGTCAAGAAGTGAAGGGGGTGGCCATAGGTGGACAATCTTATGGACTAGAAATTGTAAAGAATAGATTAGGCTAAGAAATAGAACTGTTGCAACAGGGTTAAGAAAAGATTGGTCCTCAAGAGTGGCAGGAGCTCCCTGTCACACCTGGCTTCTGAAAGCAGGAGGCTTCTAAAATTAGGTTTCTCCAAGAAAGTAGTTGAAACCTTGCTGGCTGCCAGAAAGTCTTCTACATCCACAGCTTATACTCGGATATGGACCACCTTTTCATCTTGGCTCAGAGAGAAGGATTTGAAGCCTTCAGATGCTTCAACTCCACAGATTTTGTACAGGAAGGTATGGAGAAAGGGCTGGCACTGAGTATGCTGAGAGGCCAAGCTTCCATTCTTGGAGCATCTTTGGGTTTCTCCCTAGGAACTAATAGAGAGGTCTTTCGTTTTTTTACCTGCAGTTAGCAGGAGTCGTCCGGTGTTCCGATCCCCGGTTCCTCCATTGAATCTTAACCTGGTTCTGAATATGCGCTGTAAGGAGTCGTTTGAACCCTTATCATCCATATCACTGGTTGTGTTGTTTTACAGGGTGTGTTTCTTGGTGCCTATGTGTTCAGCCTGGAGAATTGGTGAACTCCAGGCCTTGTCTCACAAACAGCCATACCTTATTATGCATAAAGACAAGGTGGTGCTCAGAATGGTTCCATCTTTCATTCTCAAGGTGCCCATGGCCTTCCATGTGAAACAGAAAATATGCCTTCCATCCTTCTCTCCTCAACCTTCTCAACCCAAGGAGAAGGAATTTCACAAATTGGATTTGCGATGGGCAGTAAGGATCGACCTTAAATGGACAGCTGAGTTCCGAAAGTCAGATTGTCTGTTCATTTTGGAGCAGCCAAGCAATGTCAAAAAGCATCTGAGGCCACCCTAGCTAGGTGGGTGTGGGCCTGCATTGCTAAGGCCTATGTTACAGAAAAGAAGAGGCCTCCGACTCTCATCAAGGCTCACGCCACCAGGGCTGTGGCAACTTCCTGGGTGAAAAGAGGCAAAGCTTCAGTTTTAGAGCTATTGTATTGAAGGCAGCTACATAATCTTCCATCCACATGTTCACGAAACATTACAAATTGGATGTTCAGAGTTCTGCTGATGCAGCTTTTGGTCGCGGAGTGCTACAGGCAGCGGTTTGCAAGTATTTCTTAGTGCTGCCTCTGGCATATGGGATAATATCCCCCCCTCAGTTTCTCTGGGCACTGCGTCTTAGACCCTAGTTGTTATGATTACCTATTGACACTGTGGAGTGTTACAGAAGGAAGAAATTTCTTCCTACTTAACATAATTTCCCTCTTGCTAGGAGGGATGTCCTGTTTGATAAAATCCCCTACTTTTGAACACCTCTCTATTCTGCTGCGCTGTATTCATATCCATAAAATAAAAACGTTTATCATCAGTCTGTGGACGCAAGTTAACAGGTTTCATTATGTCTTGAAAGTGTTTGTTCCTTGTTGCAGGTAGTCTCACTGAATGCAGTGCTGCCTCGAAGTTATCCCTCATTGTGTGGTCAGGCTGTTTCCCAGATCTGTCACTGGTGTGGAGCGTGCCTTGCTGCTTGATTGTCCTTTCCTGCAAGGAGGACTGAATCGTCCAAACCTTGTGTTCAATGGAGAGTATTGTCTTCCTCGATGTCTGCTAAGAAGGTATGACAGCATTTATTTACAGTACTAAGGGTTGTTGCATACAAGTAATTGGTTATAATATAGGCAAATGTGTAGCTACTATGGCACTGCAATGAAAGTAGTAACTGGGGAGTTGGTGCTAGTGCATGGAATTCGCATGTACCCAACATTCTAAAGCTTGGGCTTTGCCATTGCCCTGATAGGGGTGCACTATGCGAAGTTGTTATGAGTACCCATTGACAATGTTGGAGCTAGCAGAAAAGGAAATATAAGTATGAAGAAATTCTTCTTTCATAACAAAACCTGGGCTATTCCCACTACTTTCTGGTACCAAAATGGATTGGGGATTTAATGGCCGTACTAGACCTTTGAGGACCGTATGTATACATTAAATAGAAAACTTTTTTTTATATTCTTTTTTATCCCTCCTTGTTGCATCCAGCTGTCCACTCCTTCAGGCCAGCCGTCACCCGCCACCGCCTCTCCCATTCTGCCACTCCCTCACCCAGTTGACCCAGATATATCCCTTCACTGGAACCCCCGCGCCCACTGGGGGCCATCAGAAGGAGAGACTGGAGTGCACCTTGGCACTCCTTTGCTTCTTTGCCGGGCAAGGGTACGCAGCATCAGGGGCTTCCCAGCTTTGTGACATGGGGAGGTAGGGCTGCCATCATCCGGCCAACGTGGGTACCATTTTCACGTTTTCTTGCCCGGTCTACATCACCGCTCTTGTAGTGCTCCCGTTCTCCACTGGGGGCTGCTGCAGAGCGAGGCAACCCCCAAAACCCACCCCAGGAGAGGAGAGCAGTCCTCTGCATGCTCAGTCCTCTCCTTCCCTGCCGACACCCGGCGTCCTGAGTTTGTTCCTAAACCCAGGTCGTCAGCATGGCGCGAGGTGTGGCATCCAGCGCCTCAACCCTCAGCACCATCAGGCTGGCTAAGAAAATGTTTTTAATGGTTTCTCTGCAGTCCCTTCTCCCTCATTTACTAAAAGCGAACTGGAGGGTTGCTCTGGACTTGAAAGATGCATACCTTTATGTTATGATCTGTAAGTCTCGTTGAAAGTAACTGCATTTCATGCTCCAGGGCTCATTGTAGTTTCATGACTTGCCCTTTTGGTTGTCTTCTGCATCGAGCATTTGTACCAAGTACTTTGTATCGGTGACAGCTGCTCTCTGCAGGGAGGGCTTCTATGTCCTTCCGTACATAGATGATTGGTTTCTGAAGGCCCTGTCATGGGAGGCCATAGTATACACACTGTTTTGGGCCAACAGTTGTTCGACCAGTTGGGTATCCTGGTCAGTGTGCCAGAATCAGTCCTCACTCTGTGCCAGAAACTCCAATTCATAGGGGCTGTTGTGGACACGGTGCTTGGTTGGACATTTCTGCCTTCAGGTTGTGTTATAGCACTGGTGGCCCTGGCTCAGCTGGTTTCCTCCAGTGACATTTTTCTACCAGATGGCTAATCAGCTTTATGGTGGCTGCTATGCTAACTGTCCCACTAGCATGGTCTGCACATGAGGATCCCACAGTGGTTCCTCAGGGCATAGTGGGCACAGCGTTCCGATGAGCTGGAGGGTCTCGTTCAAGTGACTCCTCCACTCTGTCACTTCCTGCTCCGGTGGTTGGACTGCTCCAACCTACAGATGGGGTCCCCATTCCTCCAGCAATCCCCCCTCCTGGTGATGACCATGGATGCCTCGGGTTCAGGCTGGTGTGCCCATCTGGGTCCCTTCAGAACTCAAGCACAGTGGACCCCTCCAGATACAGTTCTGCACAGCAACACTTTGGAGATAAGGGTTGTTCTGCATGGCCTACAGGCCTTCACCACCTTCCTTACAGGAAACCAGCTGTTGATCCATACAGACAATATTTAGGTGATGTACTATATCAGCTGACAAGGCAGAGTCCTCTCGTATCCCCTCTGTAGAGAGGCAATGAGAGTGTAGCACTGGGTGGTGGAACGTGACATATTTCTGTCAGCAGTGTTCTTGCCCTGTACCCTGAATGCACTAGTGGATCACCTCAAGTTGGTTTCATTGCTATGCCACGTGTGGGAAATCTTAGACTCCATCGTGGGTGACCTCTTTGGAAAATGGGGTTGCCCAGACATAGATTTGTTTGCACCTCCATACAGTGTTAAACTGCTGCATTTCTGCTCATTCCAGGGCCTGGAGTTTTCTGGTGAGATGCATTGTTCCTCTTCTAGAAAGGGAGTTTCCTCTACACTTTCCCCGTTCCTTCTCATATGGAAGGGTCCTGGTAAGGCTACAGGCCAAGCTGGCCACCCTGATTCTGGTGGCCCCTTACTGACCCAGACAAATTTGGCTCCTCTGCTCCAACAGTGGCAGTGGAACCACATTTTTCTCCCTCTGCAGGTGGAACTTCTGACACAGGAGCAGGGTGCTGTGGTACACCTGGATCTGTGGTCCCTGCACCTCCACACCTGGCTCCTGAGAACATAGAGCTCTCCAGCTTCGGGATCTCCTCAGCAGCTGCGGATGTTCTTCTGGTGACTAGAAACCATCTATGCAGTACACCTACTCACAAACATGGAAAATGATTACAGCTTGGTGTACTTCCCTTGCCTTGGATCCCTTTGTCCGGTTAGTCAGGTGCTGGACTACGTCTTGTCCCTTAAGGACTCAAGCCTGGGGTATTCCTCTATAAGGGTCCACTTGGCCACGGTGTCAGCTTTTCATGCCTTCATAGGGGCAAGAGAGTGGCCCACCTTGAGATTTCCCATAATTTCCGTAGAGGTATCCTCCTCATACACTGTCTGTCGGTTGCGATGTGGAACTTTTATTTGGTCGTAGAGACCCTGATTGTACCTCCCTTTGAGCCTGTCACTACTTGTGAGCTCTGCTTCCTGTCTTGGAATACACTGTTACTAGTGGCCTTGGTGTCTGTTAGATGGATATTGGAGTTGCAGGTTCTGGTTGCGGACCCTTCTGTCCTTATTTTCTACAAGGATACAGCTACATTACATACTAATTCTTGTTTACATCTGAAGGTAGTGTCTGAGAGAACACTGACTCAAACCATTGACCTTCCTGTTTATTTTTCGACTCCCATGGATAGTGGGGAATATTGTTTACATATACTAGACATCTGCAGGATGCTGTGTTGGTACTTGGATCACGCTAAGAATTATTGAAAATCCTCACAACTGATTGTAGCCTTTTCTCCCTGGATGGTGGGCTCCTCTATTTCTAAACAAGGACTATCCAAATGGTTGCCCGTTGTAATATTTTCTGTTACCAGAAGCTTGGCAAGCAGCTTCCTGGTCCTGTCCATGCTCAGTACATCTGTGGGGTGACTGCCTCAGTGGCTTGTTTCCACAGTGTGTCCACTGCTGACATATGTACTGCTACCACTTGTAATACTGTTCATACATTTACTTAACACTACAGTCTAGACATTGTATCTCGTAGATGTGCCAGCCTTGATCTCACTGCTCTGCAAGGCCTCCTTACTCAGCTCTTTAGGTCCTGCCATCCTCCCTCAGTGCTTGGTATTGCTTAAGAATCATTCCATGATGTGGCTCAGTGGAGGGAGATATAGAAGACTGTAGAATAGTTACTTACTGTTACAGCAGATCTTCAAAAGAATCTCCTCTGTGGAGCCAGTGCTCTCCCTCCCGCCTCTCCCGGCCTCCGCCCGCAAGTCTAGTGATGGGTGACTATCCTGCCTGCTGTCGCAAGCTGGTTCTCCTCTGATGCCTCCTTAGGCATCTGTGCTCAGGTTTCCGTTTCCTCTCCTGTGTGCCTAGTTTGGTCCTGATTGCTTTGTTCCGTGCTGGTCCGATGATCCTCCGAGCTTTTCTCTAACGAAGAACTGAGGCATGCTGAAGATGCCCACTTTATATAGGTGCTGACGAGGCATATCAATGTGGGCGGCACTAGCCAGCAACCATTTTTTGTTTTGTTTATTTAAAGCCTGGTAAGACCTCGGGCCAAAGACATGTTTACAAGGGCAACCAGAATATGTAACAATATGTAACAAATGTACAAAACATACATGTAATAAATAAAACGACCATAAATACACAGTTTCACAGGCAAATCTGTCTATTCAGAATAGCATTTACATTGACAGTTGCAATTTGGTCATGATGCTGATGGTTTACAATGACATGATGTAACTCAGTGGAGGAGGTTCTCTCAAAGATCTGCTGTTAAGGTAAGTAACTATTCTTTCTAGCCCTTGGGTTTTCTGAAGATGTTCTTTAACTGTTGGAAGCTTATCAGAAGGAGTCCACTTATAAGACATACTGTATGCTTATAAGTGGATGAGGTTTTCATGTTGGTGCAAGAAGCAAGGACTATTGCCCTCTCCTGTTCCATGTCGCACATCACTGATTAACCTTTGGTCTTGTCTCAGGTAGAGCTGAAAGCCAGCTCCCCGAAGGGGCATCTGGCCACCATTCTGACATACTGTGACAAGGCAGGGTTGCTGAAGGTGACACAGAACAAAGTGGATGACTATTTACTGGGGTGAATCATCTGTCCTATCCAGTGCTGGAAGCACATTCACTGTGGGACTTACCTCTGGTACTGTCTTGGTTAATGGGTAAACCATTCAAGCCTATGAACATGTGATCTCACACATGTGTCTCGGAAGACTACATCTTTGGTCACCATCACCTCGACCAGTCAGATAAGTAAGTTCTAGCCTTTTACAATAGAGTCACCATATCTATTTCTCCACAAGGACAAGGTTGCTTTATGCCTGTGTGCAGTATTCCTGACAAAGGTAGTCTCCAATTTTCACCTTAATCAGGCACTCATTCTGCAGACCTTTCAGAAGCTTCAGGCTTCGGAGACTGAAAGAATGCTTCACATGCTTCGTGTTCGCAGGGCTCTGCTCTTTTAGATTAAGTGTATGGAAAATTTCATGGAGAGATTTACTAGCTGTTTCTCACATAGGCTGAAGCCACCCTAGACAGGCAACTAAGCAGATGATTGGCTGATGGATAATCCCATGCACTGCTCTGTGTTACAGGTGTGCTGGGATAGAGCCACCCCTGGGGTTTCACCAGGCATACTGCTGGCTCTGTTACTGCCAGGTACATTCCCATTTCTGAAATATGTAGGGCTGCTACCTGGTCAAATGCGCACACACATACGAACATACAAAATTTGCCAGCAGATAAAGGCCCAGAGGTCTATCAAGTCTGCTTGAATTTGCAGCTAGCACCCCTTATTCTGCAGCTGCCCCTCCCTTCCACCCTTCCCCTTCATTAACCCTCCCCCTTGTCCTGTCCCATCCTCATTTGAAGCAGTCCACTGTTCTACTGCATACCACTTCAGCAGGTAACACATTCCACCTAGTCACCACCCTCTCTGTAAAAAAGTGTCTCCTCATCTCCCTCCTGAACCTTCCTCGCTCCAGTCTCATATCATGGCCCCTGGTGGCCCTCCCCTCCCTTACTTTGAACAGCCCCTCTGTACCCGCCTTGTTTATTCCTTTCATGTATTTAAAGGTTTCAATCATGTCACCCCTGTCTCTCCTCTCCTCCAGTGAGTACATGTTCAACTCCTTCAACCTCCTCTCGTATGATAAGTCCCCCAGCCCCTTGATCATCTTTGTCACTCTGCGCTGCACCCCCTCCAGTAACTTAATGTCCCTCTTCAGATACGGATGCCAGTACTACACGCAGTACTCCAGGTGTGGTCTAACTAATGACCCATACAGTGACAGAATCACCTCCTCCCTCCTCAAGGATATACCCTTGCAATACAACCCAGCATTTTGTTGGCCTTGCAGCTGCCTTCCTACATTGTGCCGAGTTGTTCATTGACCTGTAATGAGCACACCCAGATCCTTCTCCTCCTCTGTCTGGGCTAGCTGCACTCCTAGCTGGTAACTCCTCCTTGGGTTCTTCATCCCAAATGCAGCACCTTGCACTTTTTGCATTAGAGCCCAGTTGCCAGGTGTCTGACCAGGTTTCAAGCTTTGCCAGATCATCCTGCAACCCCTGCCATCCCCCTAGGTCATCCACCACTGTGCCTACCTTGGTATCATCAGCAAACAGACTGATCTTGCTCTTGATGTCCCATGATATGTCTGCAATGACTATCCCAAACAACACTGGTCTCAACACTGAGCCCTGTGGAACATATTTATCATTACAGTATTGACTTGCTCAATCATCATTATGCTGCTTGTGGGCCCTCAGTCTTTCAGTCACTCTTTGCCTAATTTGGTGTGCACACCTTGCGCCCTTCTCCGGAGGACTTCTAGGAGTCAGAGTGTGGACAGTGGACTGAATCTAAATAGTTACAGTGTGTTCTGCTACCAGTATTGATTTAAAATCCACATGACGCACACAACCTCACCATTCAAGGGTTGCTTTGTTTATTTGTTCCAGCGTACAGCTTTTAATGCAGTGGGGGTGGAGCCTGAGGACCCAATAGATGGATGATAGGAGGAGTCAAGCTTGAAGATTCTGATGAGTAAGCGTGCTCAGTGAAAGGTTTTAGTGTGGATGTGAACTGAATACTAGTAGTTGAACTATGGTTACAATAAGTAAGCTCTGTTTTCTTTTGTCTGTATAGGTAATGATAGCCACTGTATGTAATGGGCCTTAGTTTTATTTGTTGATTTATGTTTTACCAGGAAAGGCACATTAAGCTGTGATCGCTTGTTTCCAGGTGCATCCTGGGGGTGGGTTACATGGAGCTGTTTTTCTTTTTTATTGAGGGGGCAATGTTGGCCATGACATTGGGAAAAACTCCCTTATCCTTCATTGGTAAGTGCCATGGGCTCATTAACTCCTATGTGGATAGTAACCAGACATTGGTAGAAGGTTACTCAATTTAATGTCTCATCCGAAGGACATTACCTTCGTAATGGAGCACCCCACTCATACTGCACTACATTGTCAGTTGTGTGTATTACCCCAGGTACTTGACATAGAGCTAAACACACAACCTTCTGATCTGATGGCCCCAGTGGCACGCATGCTACCCTCTGAGCCACTGACACATCAGTAAGTTACGAGTGAACTGCACCATGTTATTAATCATATTAGCCTCAGTTTGCATATGTTGAAGATGGCCCTCATTTTCTGAATTCCATTTTCCGTTCAAAAAGATCTGCTGTTCCCAAACCTTTGAAAAATAATTAATACAGAAAAAAAGCCTTCCCATTTCATTTCCTCCCAGAGGTTGTGTTCTATTTTCACTGGAAAGGATTTAAGAGCTAGAGGCTCAATGACCCGCATTTTCCCCATACATTATGCATTAATATTATTCTTTCACCTGCAGTCCCTCACTTGTCACTGGAAATCAAAGTCTTTTGTCTGTTTGTCACAAGTCTGACAAGGAATTCTGAAGTGTCGGAGTTTAATGCTCTGTATGCATATATCTCTGTGTTTTTACCTCATTTGACAAATAGCTGGCAGCAGATGACATTTGCCATCTGGAAACAAGATCAATGGACAGAGCTCTAGCCTTTCACTGCTGTGGATCTGGGTTCAAATCCTGGCTGAGCGTAGCAGTGAGGAGACTTTCTTGGCTTTAGCTGAGGTCCTTGTGTCAGTCTTCCCTCTGTCATGAAACAAAATTCCTACAATATTCAGCAGACTTCGATCAACAGAGGCCCAGACATGAGTGGTACAGAAAGTAAGCTGCTTAACACAATAATAAAAAATAGTATTTTGGGTAAAGGTGACAGTTTAAATAGTAATGCTAGCAATATGTAGCAGGACATGAACAGAAACTACCTTTCTAAAGCTGTTTTCTGGTATAATGCAAATGAACAGTAGTGTGGCGGTGTGAGACTGTTGTGAGAACAGAAGCAGTTATGTAACAGCGTCTTTACCTTCAGTGAGTACCATCCTGAGTTGCCATGACCTAGCCGGTCTGGAGACTTGTAGTGGAACCCAAAGCAGTATTGAAGAAAACCATACATTACCTTTCCATTTTGTCAGGTACCAAGGAGAATGGATGTGTGTTCTTCAGATTCCTGCTTTCCTGTTATACTTTGTAGGTGCTTATCTCATTTCTCCCTCTTTTTCAAGGGTGCTTCATTTTTCTCATAGTTGGTTTCATTAGCTTTGTCCAGGCCTAGTAACAGACATTTAAAATAAGACATTTGCACCACAAAGTACCCCATGAACGTATTTTGTGCTAAAATGAGTGTTTGTGTTTTTCCTGTGATCCTGTATCTGAAGAATGATAAGATACAAAGTCCAGGCTGAAGGATTCTGTAGCACTGGATGATGACCAGTTATATCCCAGAGCTTTGGTATGGGACCAGGCACATGGTTCCAGATAAGCAGGGTTCCCTCTTCCCACTAAACATGCAGCGAGGCCACCAAATGGTTGATCTTCGTCAGGGGTATCTGAGCCATCAGGTCACACATATGGAATTTCACCATCGGTGAAGCAGGATTCACACAAAAGATTTTCAGCAGTACAACTGGGGCCGCCCATGCTGATGTCACCTACCAATGTCAGCAACCCTATAAAGGTGTGACCGGACCCATTCCCACTTCAGTTCTTTCCCAACATCAACTCTGTTCACTTGGGTCTCTCTGGAAGCTCCGATGCAGTTTCATGCCTTTTTTGCCTATGGCTTTTTTTATACTTAGCCTTTTAGAATCTCTTTTTCTAAAGAGATTCCTTTATCTTGTGCATGTCGAGAGTTAATCCTTCAACTTCTCTCTTCTGCCGCTGCCACTATGGAAAGAAGATTGCCTCTACAGATGAACATTCACTTTGTGTCTGCTGTCTTGGGCCTGACCACGACGTCTCAAACTGTGAGCTCTGCCAGAAGTTTAATCAAACCACCCTTAGGCGATGCAAAAAGGCTCTTATAAATGTACTGATTGGGCAACAGGTAGCCAGTTCTAGGTAGGGGTCCTCTAGGGTCCCCCCTTCCCAGTCACCCTTGGGTTCATCAAGCTCCCAGACCGCTAAGGCCTGAGACAAGTCCTCGGGGGAAAAGTCGTAAAAGGACCAAGATCAGGATCTCTCCCTCTGGTGGTGTTTCTGCTTCCCAATGGCATCCTCTTCTTTGTCTGGGGTACTTGATAATCTGCTGCTGTGTCGACTCTTGCTGCTGTCCAGGTCTCTGTTTCTACCAGACCCATACTGACAACTCTGCCGCCTGCTGCTCAGGGCAGCTGGTCGTCTACCTCCAAGTCATCTTCTCCTACTCCGTTGATGATGGGCTCATCATTGACGTCCCTCCTGTCGAGGCCCAGTGCTTCTCCTGGCCCTAGGGCTCAGGCTTCTCGGACTCTCAGGGCCCACTGAAAAGGTCATCACACCCTGTGCCATCGACCACTCCCCATTATCGACTCTTCATTCCACTCTTGTTGACCTAATGACATTTTGACCAAGTTCACTACAGTCTTGGTCCATCAGTTAGGTGCACATAGGCCTGCATCATCTGTGCTATTGACGAGACTGTCGTCAACACCACTTCAGCCCCTGCAGGCGGCTCCCCACAGGCTGTCGATGGTTCCTCGTGCATCAGACCTTGAGCTGGAGCACGTCAATGTAGAGGAGGAGTACCATCCTGAACTCATCTTACCTGAGGAAGACGAGCATCCTTCCTCTGACGGGTGCACTGCCTCCTCATTGAGTGAGCACTCTGTCAGACACACTCCTAGATCTCCTCCAGAGGACCCTACCTTCTTCAATGTCATGAAGCAGCTGTCCTCAGCCATGGGCTTCCATACTGGGGAGGAGGAGGAGGATGCCACCAGAAAAGATCTTATGGACTTCTTGTAGATCCCAGAGTCTCCCCCTAAGGTCATTCCTTACATCCTTCCTTCTTTGAGGAATGCCAGTGCTGTGGCCCAGCACAGGCATGACATGATGCCAGCCATGCCCTCCAGGGCTGATAAGTTGTATCATGCCCCCCAGGGTCTGCCACATTATGCAGCCCAGCCTGAAATTGATTCTGTGGTCATTAATGCAGCTCATGGTAGGCCAAAGGTGCCCAAGCACCTCAGTTCTCTCCCCCCTGACAGAGAATCCTGTAGGATTGATCTCTGGGGCAAGAGGGTCTATGCTTCCACCACCCTAGGGTTGAGGATTACCAGTTACCTCTCCCACATGGTAAAGTACCAGAATACTATCTGGAAAAAGGGCAAGACCACAGCCCAGGCCCTTCCTGAGTGTTCCCAGAAACAGGAGGTTCTTAAATGCTTGCAGAGTGCTGAGGATATTTGCAAGCACCTCCTGCGAGCCCTCTATGATATTTTGGATACAGGTGCCAGGGCTGCCGCAACAGGCATTTGCCTTCATAGGCACTTCCGGCTGAGGGTCTTGGGTTTTCCAGCTGATGTCCAGCAAAAGGAGCTTAATGCCCCTTTTAATGGTTCCAAGCTGTTTAGTCCAGATGTATAGGACATTATAAATGAGTTACAGGCATCTGGCAGGGCTATTAAGTCTCTTCACTCACCCTGTCATACCCAGCCTAGCAGCAGACAGCACCCTTCTTTTCGCAAGGTGTCCCATAAGACTGAAGCTGCCTCATGGCCCCAGGCAAGAGAAGAGCCTCCTCCACCTTGCCATCCCCCCCGCCGTGCCGAAGCAAAGCACCCTGGGGTGATGGATCAGCCCAGAGGCTGGATCCACCTCTGCTTGACTCCTTGCCAGATCCCCCCTCTTCCGGTCCCCTACTGAGGGGTGGTGGTCAGTTCTCCCTCCATCTCAATCAATGGAGAACCATTACTTCAAATGCCTGGATTCTTCAGATCATAGAGAGGGGTTATACTCTAGAGATTATAGAGCTGCCTCCAGAGACTCCTCCAGTACCCTCCACCTATGCCCTGGCCCATCTGTTTGTTCATCGGGAGGAGGTACAGTCCCTTTTGCACAAACAGGCCATTGAGCCAGTGCCCAGACACCAAAGAAGCAGGGGAGTCTATTCCAGGTTCTTCCTTGTCCCCAAGAAGACCGGAGATCTGAGGACCATCTTAGATCTAAAGGACCTCAGTCTGTATGTCCAGTACAAAAAGTTCTGCATGGTAACCTTGCCAGGTCTGTTGCCTCTTATCAAGCAGGGCGACAGACTGTGCTCCCTGGACATGCAGGATGCCTACCTGCATATCTCAGTGTTTCCACCACACAGGAGATTCCTCCAGTTCCTCTTTCAGGGTGAAAACTACCAATTCAAGGTATTTCCTTTTGGCTTCTCCTCTGCAACATGGGTCTTTACCAAGTGCTTAGCAGCCGTAGCTGCAGCTCTTAGAAGGGAGGGACTGTATGTTTTCCCTTACCTGAACGATTGGCTACTAAAGGCCTTATCCAGAGAATAGCTTCTCTGGGCTCTGGAGAGAACCCTTCAGCTGTTTCTTTTTCTGGGCATCATGGTCAACTTGCCCAAGCTGGTACTAACCCCATCCCAAAGGTTGCAATATATAGGGGCGGTTCTGGACTCAGTGCAGGGAAAGGCCTTCCTGCCTCAGAATGGAGTGGAATGCCTTATCGCTCATGCTCAGAGGTTGCCCAGAGCCATTATATCACAGCAAGGTTATACCTGAGGCTGTTAGGGTTGATGGCCGTGACCATTCCCATGGTTCCCCTGGCTCAGCTACACATGCAGGTCCTCCATTGGACACCCAGGGTGCAATGGGATGAATGCATGGACGAGTTAGAACAATTGGTGCTGGTCTCTTCCCCAGTCCTCAAGGTGCTTCAATGGTGGATGGACTCACTGAACCTGTTGCAAGGGGGTTCCATTCCAGATCTCCTCCCCCAGCAGACCTTCACCACGGATGCCTCCAGGTCGGGCTGGGGTGCGCATCTACATCTGTTTCAAAACTGTCCTGGAGATACAGGCGGTCCTGTATGCCATGCAGGCTTTTCAGAACCATCTCCTCCTGGGTCAGCTGCTGATTCAGTCCAACAACCTCAGTGTTGTCTCTTATATCAGAAAGCAGGGGGGATGCATTCGTATCCCCTATGAAATGAGCCCATGAGAGTTCGGTACTGGGCGCTAGAACACAGTCTGGTTCTATCAGTCGTCCATGTCCCAGGCATGCTAAACACCCTGGTGGATAGCCTCAGTCAGACTCTGTCCAGCATATATGAATGGGAGCTTTTCTCATCCATCTCAGAAGATCTGTTTGACAGATGGGGTTGTCCAGAGTTAGACCTTTTTGCGTCCCCACTCAACGCAAAACTGACCAGTTTCTGCTCGCTAGATCCAGGGCCTGGAGTTTTCTGGTGAGACCGTTGTCCCTCTCCTGTAGTGGGAGGTTCCTTTATACCTTACCTCCATTTACTCTGATTCAGAGAGTGCTAATCAAGCTACAGATGGAGGGGACCAGTATGATTCTGGTAGCTCCATTCTGGCCACGGCAGATTTGGTTTCCATTATTATAACAGTTAGTGGAGGAACCTCTGGTCCCTCTGCAGGGATCTGTTGATGCAGGCTTAGGGGACCCTGGTCCATGCCAACCTCAAGTCCCTTTGTCTGCATGCCTGGCTCCTGAGGACTTAGGCATCGCTTGGTTTGGGGTATCCCAGAGGGTGGCTGGTGTCTTCTTAGCCTCTTGGAAGCCCTCCACTTGAGCCACATATGTCATGAAGTGGAAGAGGTTTGCCATATGGGCTGCCAAGCATCACCTGGATCCTTTCACTTCTACAGTGAGCCAGATCCGGGATTACCTGATAGCTCTGTCAGATTCAGGCCTCCAGTACTTCTCTCTTAAGGTGCACCTTTCGGGTATTTCGGCCTTTCATGAGCCTGTGGGTGGCCGCACTGTGGCTCAATTAGATGTTTCCCACACCTTCGTTAGGTGCTTCCTGCATCCTAAACCTCCAATCCATTCCTCTGTCCCGGCTTGGAGTTTGAATTTTGTTTTGGAGAAGTTGACCCTGTCTCCTTTTGAGCCAGCCATGACTTGTGAGCTACACTTTCTTTCCTGGAAAGCATTATTTTTAGTGGCTTTTACTTCTGCTTGAAGGATTTCTGAGCTTTAGGCCCTCTGGTGCAAGGAACCTTATTTGATTTTTCAAAAAGACAGGGTGTTTTTGCACATGAATCCTAAGTTTCTTCCTAAGGTGGTGTCTGACTTTACTCTGAACCAATCTATTCACCTACCTGTTCACTTCCCTGAGCGTGCCAGTCCAGGGGAAGCACTGCTCAATATGTTAGACATGCGCAGAATTGTGAAGTATTATCTGCTTCAAACTAAGGAGTCCAGAAAGTCAAAGCAGCATTTTGTTTCCTTCGCCTCAGAAAGAGAGGGCATTTAGGTTTCTAAACAATGTTTGTCCAAATGGTTGGCACACTGTATAGTGTTCTGCTACAAGTATGGCAAAGAGTTGCCAGGGGTGGTGAAAGCTCATTCCACAAGGGGCATGGCTACCTGTGGCCTTTTTCAAAGGGGTCTCAGCTGCTGACATTTGCACTGCTGCCACCTGGAGTACCATCCATACCTTCACCAAGCACTATAGTCCGGACATTGCCTCTAGAGACCGTGCAGGTTTTGGCAGGGCTGTGCTGAAGGGCCTCTTTAGGTTTAGAGCTGGCCCTCCTCCCAGACTGTTTCTTTGCATCTTTAACTGCTTGGGACTCATTCCATAGTTGTGACTTGAAGACTATGATACCCTCGACCAAGATAGAACAGTTACGCAAGAACTTACCGTAATAGTAGATCTTCGAGGGGATCTCAGTTATTAGGTCAGTCATCCGTCCCTCTGTCCCCCTTGTAATGTTTTTTTTTCTCAGAACTTGCTGTTTGGTATATCCACCTTTTATTCAGGCCTGGGCATCTCTCTCTCTGTCCCCCATGGCATAAGCTTTGCTCCCTTATCTCCAGGCGGAAAGAACTGAGGAGGGAGTGGGACCGCTCATGCCTTTATAGGGTTGGTGACATCAGTAGATGATGTCAGCATGGGCAGCCCCAGTTGTACTGCTGAAAATCTTCCGTGTGCATCCTGCTTCACTGATGGTGAAGTTCCATATGTGTGACCTAATGACTGAGATCCCCTTGAAGATCTACTGTTATGGTATGTTCTTATGTAACTGTTCTTTTTGTTGCTTATACAATTTAGTTCTGTTCACTGTATTTCTGATCTTTGTTAATTTCCTTGTACCCATCCCCATGGACAGACCTGAAAGCAAGCCGTTTACAGCTCAGTGGGTCTTCTCTGGTGAACTGTTGTAAATAAGAAAAATAAGATGCCTTTCCTGTTCCTGCCTAAGGTCTTCACATTGCACTCTCTCTCCTTACCCTTCCTCCTCCCTCTCCACCCAGCCCCACCACATGCACTTCTCTAGGTGTTGTGACAGTTGCCCCTGTCATGCTACTACCAGTGTCTTACATATCCTTGTAACCCTATCGTATTCCCTCTGCTGCCCTGCCTGTCTTATCCAAAATGTATGCATTTATGTACATGTAACTGAGTGTCAATCTGTATAGCATGCCTAAAACTCATCTTCTCTGTTGTACTGTTCTGGAATTGATGTGGAACCATTGTAAAAGAGCCTCGGCTCAAAGGTACTTGTAATCCTAGAATCAAATAAAAAAAAAAGATGAGGACATGTCACCATTGGGTGACTGAGTGAGGAAGGATACCCATATTTAGTAATATATATATATATATATATATATATATATATATTTTTTTTTATGTATTTACTGAGGATAGCCCATCGAAGACATCAGGGTTATGAGCAGACTGCATGAGCAATGTTTTTCTTTTCTGACAAAACAGTCTGTATTTCCTTTTACAGTGGGGCCCTACTGTGCCCCAGTTTTAGAGGTGGGAGGATCAAAACCCAGAGATATTTAGCGACAAGCTTAGCATCACACAGTGCATATAGTGGCTCGACACAGCATCATCTGTTATGCTAGCAATAATACCCAACAGGGTGGGTGATATTGGGCTATACTAGACTGCCCAGGGGCATAATGAGGCCTGACACTACAGGTGGGAGGGTCCTATAGCCCCTGGAAGTCCTGGTATAGCCCATACTGCACACCCTTGGGGATATTATTGTGAGTAGAAAATTAAATATTAAAATAATAGAGGAAATCACTGTAAAAAATTTAATTCAAGAACACAAAACACTTTTTTGGTAAAGTATTCCCTGCACTTGTGAGCTGTTATCTTCTCTTGCCCCCCCAACACACACACACACATTCACTTCAAACCAGCTGACCCTACCACTACCACTACCTCCTCCAGAACAACAGACAGAGTCTCTTCTGCTAAACTTCACCCAAGCCAGCACAGACAATAAAATCATGTTACCTTGCAGCTGTATCAATGGAGGGCTGTGATCAGGAGACCGTACGATTGCAGTCTAGCTTCATTTTTGGCAGCGTGATTCATCGGTGACTGTATGGAGCGCGATTGGGAATTAGTAAGTGAATGGTCCCGTGTGGATATTACTTCCATTTTTAGAACCAGGGTTTTTTGTGGCCTGGCATATTTTAGTTTGAGTTCATTTTTTGTGTTTGCTTGCACGCACAGTACACAAGAAACATTTTTAGGTGAGTAGAGCATTGCAGAGGTGTGGCAGTGTGTGGCCAAACCAGCGATCACTTTCAGGGGCACGTCACTCAGCCACCAATCAACAGGGAAGCTGCCGATGATGGCAGTTTCAGAGCGAGTGCCAGACTTGAAAGAAATCTGCCGCTCCAATCATGGACAATTTCATCTTTGCAGCGGCAGATCTCTCCCTCCCCACCCCTTCCCGGCAACCATTCACATTTCAGCCATGCGCATTACGGTGTACAGTAATGCGCATGACTGGACTTATGAGCAACTCGTTTGCTCAGTGTGCCTTTCCCAGTGAAATAAATAAATGAGCCCCACCGTGGCTTTGTATAATTGGTGGCTTCTGCAGCCAACCACACACTCCCCCAAAGCCAACATCGCGGTTCCCAATCCCCATGTCGGAAGGCCCTTCCCCCACTATTGTGGCACACTGGGAGCCCACCCCAGTGTACCAAAGTAATTATCTTTTTCTGACACCAGGATACCCACTCCCAGTGTCAGATACGTCCCCCCCCCCATGCCCCATTTTTTTCAGCTGACCTTGGGGTGCCCAGATCCCCAGGTCAGCATTAATGCGCCGCAATTTGTTTTTCATAGTATTTCACTTGTGAAAAAGAAAACTGTCCCCCGAGGTCTTTTTTTTTTTTTTTTTTAAACGTACAGAAAAAGAAAATGGTCCCCATCATCCTCGCCGCCCCTCCCCCATCACGACCCTTCCTCTGCACACCCCACCTCCGCGCACCCCACTCACTCATACTTACCTCCGGAGGTCCAGCGCTGCGATCTTCTGTGGACTGAGTACACGTCTGTGCTTTTCAAAATCCGACCGCAAACGGAAGAAATGATGGTAAGCCCTATAATGGCAGTCAGTGGGGGGGGGGGGGAGAGGTTAAACTTAGGTTGTTATCTCAGCAATTTTTGGGAGTTTTGGTCCCAGATTTTCAACATGGAGCTCTTGGGACCCCACCTCATGAAGACTGGCACTGTCATTTCGTTTCTCAGTCTCGAAAGGTGATTTTGTGTTCGCTGCATGGAATCACCTTTCGGGACTGATTAATGAAACAACAGTGCCACTGTTTATGAGGTGAGGGTCCCAAAGCCCATGTTGCAAGTTTGCGAAAAACTCAAAAAATGATCATACATTTACGTGTTTTGCGCACTTTTTATGCACACTCGGAACTTCACCAATTTTTAATATTTTCACTCCAAATTTCCAACATTGCCATTTTTTTACACTTCCTTATGAACAGTATTGCTGTCATTTTTTGAATCCTGCCTGAGATGTGTTTTCGTACCTGTGGCGCAGAATGGCGCAGTCACTGTTCAAAATCACCTTTTGGCTAACAAACTTGATAGTGCCACTGTTCATGAGGTGGGGTCACAAAAAGCCCATGTTGAAAATTTGGAGTGAAAATACCAACAAATGCCCGGAGCATTAGGGTTTCCAACCATAATGACCCACTCTGTAGAGACTGACAGGCATCAGGGGCATGACTTGGGCTCGTCTGCTGTAATGCTCATGCTATTCCATCCCCACCCTCCTCTAGCCATTGACAGGCGTCGAGGTGTGCCTTGGAGTCTTCGGTCTGAAAGTTCATCCCATTCTCCTATACTGCACCATCTCAGTGTATTTCCTAATGGAATGGGGTGAGCATAAGGCCCGAAGACCCCTAGGCACACCAAAGACCCCAAGGCACACCGCAGCACTTGTCACTGTCTGCAGGGTACAGTGAGGTGAAATGGCATGAGCATTATGGCTGACTATCCAAAGCCATACCCCAACACCTGTCAGTCTTTGCAGGGTCGGGGTGGGGTTGGCGCCAGTTCAATACTTCATTGCCATTTCTGATATGCTTCTTTCTAACTCCTGCACTACCAATTCCGATGTCAGCAAGACAACATTTGGCATTGACAAATGCTTGTTATGTATGGGGACCACTTCATCTGTTTTGTGGTCTGCTGGAAGCTTACTCTGATTGAATGATTTATTGAAAATACAAGTAATGGGGGAAGGTATTTGTTCTGCATGTTCCTTTAAAAGCCTTGGTGCCAGTCAATCTGGCCCCACTGATTTAGCTGCATCAAGTGATAATAGACACATTTTACATCTCCTGTAGCAATTAAATCACTCTTACCAGATATCCTGTTGTGGTATTTACCCACACATCGTGTGACATGGCATGAGGTATAGCTGAGTGTCATAAACCACATGAAAAATGAGTAAATCCCACATCTACCCATGCCCTGGAGTGGCTTATAATGTGATTATAAATCGGACCCATCTGTAAAACAAAAACACTCGAACAAATAAATAGAGAATAAAGTATGGGTCTGGGTGTGTAAATTCAAGTTTACACACACCCAGACTACATACTTTATTTTATATAATAGCCGGCACATCTTTTTTCCCCCCACAGCAAGTATATAAAATAAAAAAAGATGTTCTTGCGTGACCACCGCTGTCTGCTTAGCTGTGAGCACGTGCTCTTACATCTGTCAGTCGCTCACTTTTTTTTTTTTTTTTTTTTCACTTCATTTTGTGTGGAGCCAACATTTTGGGGGTATTTCCCTCATATAATTTATTTCTGCCTGCCAGCACTTACCGCAGTTAGAGTCGCGGTCCAGAGGGGGAAAGACGAGGCAGACAGTGGCTTTGAGGAAGACCGCCAGAGGTGAGGGCATCTGCGCAGTGTGAGGGAAACTGGGTGTGTGTTCGCCATTATAAACGCTTCTTTATAACGGTGAATTATGCCGTGATTTCCCAATGGGAAAAAGGATGTGCCGGTTATTATATTCTAATTAAATATTTTAATTAAAATGCAATTAATCATGATGTGATTAATACACCAATAAATAAAATAGTCCCAAATTCAGTAGGTAGGTGCAGTTGGCAGTAGAGTGTTTTTGTCACAGAAGACAATTTCTCTTGAACAGGTAAACCCTTTCCTGGTTCAAATACATGTGTTTTTAAGAACAGCAGGAATGTTTTTAAAGCACTTTTGATCTGTCTCCCTTCCCTACTTTTTTTTCCTGTGCTCTGTCTTTTGCCACATTCAATAGATGGAATAACTATTTACCATAGAATACTGGAACTCAGAATTCTGTAGCAGAATGTTTACTCCCCCCCCCCCAAAAAAAAACACACACACATACATGGAATAAGTAAGCAATAACCCATGACAGGGTGTGGGGATATAGGCATTTAATCCACACCTGGGGTGCATTGTGAGGCACAAGGCTGCAGGCCGAGTGTCCTCTCAGCACCCCAGGCATGGATTAAATGCCTATAACCCCACACCCTGGAGTGGGTTATTGCACTTATAACATGGGTTACCTCAATAACATGAGAAAACCCACAAAAAGGATGCTTTCTTCTAACACCAAAAAAGTACTGTGTCCTGCCACCTTGCAAAATAGTTCCTAACAAAAATGCAAACGCCCTTGTTCTTATGCACATGGAAATCTCACATATAGAGTAGTGACATGATCTGTGAGATTTCTTGTGCATAAGATGCTGTGGTAAGGTGGCTAGACCACTTCTTTTGTGCCCCCCCCCCCAAAATGCTGTCTGTGTCTGTCTCTCAGCAGATTTACTAGATGTTCTTACCCACTGGAGCACTCGGACAGAGAGCGACACACACACAAAAGACAGACACAGACAGTGTTGAAATTCTGCAGTCCCTCTCCCGATGTCTGTGTCTCTGATTCTCTGTTCCCTGCTACAACAGTGCATGTCACAACTCGTGTGCAGCATGACTTGCACAGACAGAAAATACTGCTGAGGATACAGTCTCTGGAAGGACAACATCGGGACATTTTGTTAATTTCTGATGTTTCTGCTGCCAGCACGTACAGAGAGGGAGACGAGAGAGAGTGAAAAAATTGCAGCAAGGTTTAGTGTCACTCCTCTCTCTCTCTCTCTCTCTCTCTCTGGCCAAAATGCGGCTGCACTGCTTCTGGAGCATATGGGCTGAGCTGCAGTGTCTGTCTGTGTGCCTCCACCCCCCATGCTGCACCATGTCTCTCGCTCACCTGACACTGGGTCCCTGGTACTAAAAACAGTGACAGGGATGATGGCAGATCATGGCTGTTGACAGCTCTGGGGCTCCACGCAACATACAGGGACACATACATGAATTTCACACTGCTTGCCTCTGCCATCGCACAACACAGGCTCTTCTGTACTCTGTGACTCTCCACAGAACAGGGTTTGGGGGGCGGGGGACAAATGCAGCTGCCACACACGGTTGCCGGATGCTGTGCAACGTAGGGATGGGAAGGTAAAGACCTGGAGTCAGACACATGCTGTCCAATGAACACCACCATGACACTGGTTGATGGGTGTACACAGCTCCATGGGGCAGGTGGGTGGGGAGAAAGCACAAAAATTCTCCATTGCTACACCTCCTATCACAAAAGACAGCTTCTGCACACTGAAATGACGCTGACCTTACAGGAGATCAGACACATGATGGCACAGCTCTTCTCCGATGACAGTTACCACACGGAGCAGGGAGGTCCGCCGGGTGGGTGGGGAGACAGGACCACATACCACCCCTGCACAGATGTGTCATGCTGTCTGTTCTGCCTTGGGGATCTGTGTCTGTTGTTAGGTTGTTTGTAGGGAGGACTCACAGGAACATTCCATGAGCAGAGAGACTCTTGAATGCTGTGCTACACATCCCACTCACTTGAATACTGTGCTACACGTCCCTCTCGCTTAGAGGGCTCTCAATATGGCTGCCATTCACTCCTGATTTCCCCTACTAATAACGAGTGCCAACCTGCCCTGGAATACTGCTCTAGAGAGCATCGCCCTGACTGTGCGTGTATAGGCATTTAATCCACAGTCAGGTGATGCTCTTCTACTAATGCTATCCCTTGCTCATTGGGACCCATGTTATAAAATAACTTAAAGTTCTGCACAATTCTTCTGGTAGAATATTTACCCCACACATCCATGACAGAAGGCCTCACTTTTATCTGTGGCAGGGGAAGCAGTAGATATTTCCCTTCTAAGCTGTTATGAATAAGAGAGGGATTTATGAAGTACTGTAAGCGATGGAACACGAGCTATGAGTGGTACTTAATTTTGTGAAATTAGTCTATGTGTGTAACAAGGCATAATGAGGGGAAACATTATTTATTGTTTTAGTATAATTTCTTATTGCTTTCTTAGTGAGTGGAGGAAAAATGGGTGCTGTTTAAAGTAGTTTCTGAGAAGTAGGTTAAGGATTTTTTTGCCAGCAGTGAGAATGACTGGTTCATTTGCCATGGGTTGTTGCAGGATTTGCCAACAGGTATGCTGGATTTTTCCAATCCATTTTATAATCAACTTTTTTTTTCATCTAAAATTGATGTGCAGGGACATGATAGAAACTTTCAAGTACCTCAAGGGAATCAACAAAGTCCAAGAGGGTAGCATATTTCAGAAAAAGAGATTGGCAAGAACAAGGGGGCATAATTTGAAAATAGAGGGGGGACAGCTCAGGGGTAATGTGAGGAAGTATCTTTTTAACAGAGAGGGTGGTGAATGCATGAAACAGCCTTCCTGAGGAGTTTGTGGGGTCAAAAACAGTGGGGGGATTCAAGAATGCATGCAGCTGACATAAGGCAGTTATAGTGAGGGTCAGGAGGAAGTAGGCTGCTGGTTAACTAGGATCTACAGCTTATACAATAGGTAGGGAAATGGGCAGACTAGGTGGGCCAAGCGGTCCTTATCTGCCATCAGGTCTATGTTTCTAAGGTAAGTCAAGTGACTTGTCAAGGATCATACAGCGAACTAGTGGCTAAACTGGAATTTAAGTCAGGATTTTGTGGGTCCCATTCCTTAGCTTCAGCCATTAGACAAATGTGCCTTTCTCACATAAATTGATGCTTGTATAAACAGAAATTACTCTGTATGCTTCTTTGAAGTTTTTTAAGGGTCACCGTCAGCCCCCATAGAACTAATATGGCACTTCTGTACTGGAAGAGAGAGGCAGCGTTTGAAACAAAATATTCAAATGTTTATGTTTAAAGGGGACAGAAAATTACTTCTGATACGTTGCTGTTTATAATATTTCTATTGTCAGAAATTGTATTCAGTCTTACTCACAAAGGATCCATATTTAACTGTACCACAAGTTAATGTGAAACACTGTACCATTCTCATTTTATGGTCAACATTCTGTACAGATCTGTTCACTGAACCAAGAATGTGTGGAGATCTTACTTCGAGAGGGCTCTTGCAGTAGGTAATTACATATAGGACTGACGCCGGCAGGTGGCAGGACCTCACGGAAAAATTTCTAGCTAGCAGTCCCTGGTGAGGGACCACCCCCAGGTCAGGTGACCAGCGTCAGGAGACGTCGGTATAAAGGGGCGGTCCCTGACGCCCGCCTTCCAGTTCTTTCCCGCCGATAGCTCTTGCAGCGCCTCGCAGAAAAGTTTGTGCTTTGTCAGCCCTATCTTCGTTGTTTTTTTACTGAAATAATTGCCTTTTTTCAACTAACGTCAGTACCGTCGTCGGTGTATGTCGTCCCCTACACCGTCCGAGCACAAAAATAAGTACGATTCATGTGGCGCCCAACTACCGCACAAGGACGGCAATTCCCTATGCCTCTTCTGCCTAGGCCCCGATCGAGAAGTGCCAGCACTGCCTCAGCTTCAATGCGGCTACCCAGAAAAGGCGGCAGTAATCCCTGGAAGCCCATATTCTGAAGAAGAAAATTAGTTCAATGGAAAAGGAGCTCAAAAAACTGAGGCAGGCTTCCACTTCCCCCGAAGGCCATCGGAAGGAGAAGGAGAGGCCCTGGGACAAGGGCTCCTCTACCGCATCTCCCTTGGGAGTCGCTGGGAGACAGATAACGTCCCCTCCGGGGGACCACTCCTCGACAGCCGCCTCAGAGGTTTCCAAGCGGGCATCAGCCCGCCTGTCTGGCTCGCGCTTGGGCCTTGCGGGTGCCTCCGGACAATTGGAGGCCTCCGCCCCTGGTTCAGCCACAGGCTTGAGGCCTACCACCGTGGACGACTCCGGTAAGTTGGGTGTCGGCTCCTCTGACGTCCGCCCAGAGAGGGCCAGTAAGACGCCCGACCCTTCAGGGCGGCACGCGGCCTCCACTCTACTGGACCAGGCCGATCTCTCTTCTCGACCTACCTCCGGTGATGGTTCTCATAAGTCGGACGCCGGCTCCTCCGGCGCCCACCGGGAGCTCACCTTTAAGCCACACGTCGGCTCGTCTGATGTCCGGCTGGCAAAGGGACTGACGACGGACCCTCCCACGTCCGTCGTACACGGTTCCCCGCAGCCTTCACTGCCTTCTGGGGACCCAGAGTCTCCCCAACACGACCCCGGGGATTTCTCCCCTCCATCCCCAGGCGAAGCTGGGGACCTTCCTCCTACGTCAGTCCTGATGTCGGCTCCCCGGATGCTGGCTCCAACACCGGCCCCTCCGACATTGGTACCTCCAACGCCAGGGCCTCTGACGTTGGCCCTGACGTCGGCCCTACCGACTCCAGGAGACGTCCCGCTCCCATCGGGCCCTCCAATGTGGACCCGCCCGCGAGGCCACCAGCCGGGCCATCTGCTCCGGCAGCTTCCCTGGCTCCCGGGTACCTTCTGTCCTATCCGGCGCCCGGCGTACCTGGGACCGCAGTATCTAGTGCCACAGTACCCGGCCTTGTGCCCGGAGCTTCCCTTGCCCAGTGCACCAGCGCCCACTATACCCGGCCCGGAGCTACCTGTAGCCAGGTTTTAGATATGATCCATACAGTTGTAACCCGTATCCTTATCCCCGCCTCCTCCACCTCCACCACCCTCACAGCCGCCGGTGGACCTGCAGGAGACTCTGGCCTCCTGGTGGGCTGAGGCCAAGGCTCAGCTCACCAAAGAGGTCAAGAGCCGCCCTCCGATGATGGTGCCATCCCAGGTTCCCATACATCTGAGGCGGCACACTCCCTCACCACCTCCGGATTCCAGGGTTCTTCTATCTGGATCCAGAGAGGGGCAGGACACTCTTCCCTGGGGACTCCCCAAGGGGTCCGTTCCTCCTCCGGGTTGGGAAAGGGAGTCTTTTTCCTCTTCCTCTTCCTCCTCCTCCTCTTCACCCTCAGACTCCTCAGATTCTTCTGATGGTTGCTCCGAGAGAGACGACGAGCCACGCTCTCCGTCGAAGCCCAGGCCAAGGAGTCCTCCGAAGCCTCCTCCAGAGGATCCTTCTTTTACAGAGTTGCTTAAGAAAATCCAGGAGGTTCATCAGTGGCACTCCCTGGAACCAGATCCTCAGCGTCTGAAACTCACTGAACATCTGGATCTGCCCGTGACAGCTCCTACCTTGGTGCCACCCTGGATAGAGCCTCACGCCAACCTCGTTACCACAATATGGAAACAGCCGTCAGCTTTAGCCCCACTTCCCAGGAAGTCGAACAGGCTATATCAGGCTCCAGAGGGTGTTGATTTCCTGGATTCTCACCCTTGTGGTGACTTGATCGTGATTAGCGCCACTCACGACCGGTCAGCAAATCCCAAACATCTTAGCTTGTCACCACCTGATAAAGAATCATGCCTTCTGGACCAGTATGGGAGAAAGATTTACGCTTCCTCCACGCTGGGGATCAGGGCCCTGAACTATGTCGGCCATATGGGGGACTATCAGAAGGCCATTCTGACTCAGGTGGAAGCCAAACTGGACTCTTTGCCTGACTCCCAAGTCAAGCAGGAGTTGGCTGATCTAGTCTGCTCTGCTCGTTCGACCAGTCGACACATGCTTCGTGCGACATACAATGCAGTGGACACTGCTGGGCGGAGCTCAGCTTTCGCTGTAGGCCTACGGCGTCATGCTTGACTCCATGTGTTAGGGTTGGTCCCGGAGGTGTAATCTGCTGTCCAGGAAGCACCCTTTTGGGGGTCAGTGCTTTTCGGGGGTGATGTCAAGGACATCATCACGGATTTGCAAGAGAAGGGGATGGCACTCAAGTCAGTTGATTCCATGTACCATCCTCATCAGCAACAGCACCGTCCCTTTCACAGACAGAATCGGCCAAAAGCGAAACCCCAGGGAAGGTGGGCCACAAAACGCCGGGCCCCCACAGCTGCTAAGCCCCCACCGCCCATAAAAGCAGCAGGTGCTTCAGCTGCGGCGCTGCCCCACACCACCTGACTCCTTTCCTCTCCCACTGCTTCCAGACTCCCCGGAGGAACTGGTAGGAGGGAGGTTTTCCCTCCACCTTCCGGGATGGGAGCAGATAACCACAGATTCTTGGGTGCTTCAGCTCATAGCAGAAGGACACTCGATATAGTTTCTTCAGAAACCACCCCGCCACCCCCCTCTGAAGTCTCCATATTCACGGGAACACCTTGTCTTGGTCCAGGAGGAAATTGCGGCTCTCCTGCTGAAACAAGCAATAGAGCCCGTCCCCCTTCATCTGCGAGGGACGGGTTACTATTCCCATTTCTTCCTGGTCCCAAAGAAGACAGGAGATCTCAGACCAATTTTGGATCTCAGTTCCCTGAATCTTTTCATAGAATACAAAAGGTTCAGGATGCTCTCTTTGCAGATCCTTCTGCCCCTCCTCCAGCCGGGTCAATGGCTGTGTGTTCTGGATATGCAGGATGCTTATCTGCACCTTCCCATTCGCCCATCTCATCGCAAATACCTTCGTTTTACGTTCTAGGGGGACCACTACCAGTTCAAGGTACTCCCGTTTGGTCTATCCTCGGCCCCCCAAGTGTTTACCAAATGCCTGGCAGTTGTGGCAGCCCACCTGCGTACCAGGGGAGTGCAGGTTTTCCTGTACCTGGATGATTGGATCCTGGCGGCCTCGCCCAGGGAGGAACTCCTGCGTTGCCTCTCCCTTACCCAGCAGGGTTTTGCCTGCCTGGGTGTTACCCTCAACCATTCCAAGTCTCATCTGGATCCATCCCAGAGACTACAGTTTATTGGGGCAGTTCTCGATATGACCACAGGCAAGGCCTTCCTGCCTCCGGACAGAGCGTCCACCCTCCAGACCCAAATAAGTCTGCTGTCCGACCGCAGGACGGTCTCTGCGAGGTCGGTCCTTCGCCTTCTTGGGCTCATGGCGGCTGCTATCCTGACGGTTCCTCGCGTTTGTCTCCACATGAGACTTTCTCAGTGGACTCTACGCTCTCAATGGGATCAGCTAGTGGACAGTCTAGATCACCCAGTTCTGGTCTCCTCGCCGATGCTTCGAGACTTGCAATGGTGGATGGTTCAAAGAGAACCTGTTTCAGGGAGTTCCTTTCTTTTGTCCCCAGACTCTAACCACAGATGCCTCGGGCGAAGGTTAGGGAGCCCATCTAGGCCCTCATCGGACCCAGGGCTCCTGGTCCAAGCCAGAATAAGCTCTCCACATCAATGTGCTCGAGCTTCGGGCAGTGTTGTACGCTCTCCAAGCCCTTCACCAATATATCGTTTCCGGCCACTTAGCTGTCCAGACGGACAACATGTGTGTGGTATGGTACATCAACAAACAGGGAGGGACTTGGTCCTACCCTCTTTGAAGGGAGGCAATGAGGGTTTGGGATTGGGCAACACAACACGACCTTCATCTCACGGCAATTCACGTTCCGGGAGTCGACAACACCCTGGCAAACAAGCTAGGTCACTCCTCTGCTCTGACTCACGAGTGGGAACTGTACCAAGAGGTCCTAGATAATATCTTCCGACTTTGGGGAACACCACAGGTCGACCTGTTCGCATCCCCTCTAAACGCAAAACTTCCTGTCTTCTGCTCGCTCGTTCCAGAGCGAAGCGCTTTTTGGAGCGATGCTGTGTCTCTAGACTGGAAGGACAGATTCGTCTATGCCTTTCCCCCAATTTCACTTATCCCATGAGTCTTGCAGAAACTAGCTTCAGAAGGAGCACGAATGATTCTGATTGCTCCTTTCTGGCCCAGGCAAGTTTGGTTCTCTCTCCTACAACAATACTCAGAGGATCTTCCTCTTCCTCTTCCTCTCTCTCTCTCTCTCTCAAGATTTACTGACCCAGGATCAGAGGGACCCTGGTCCATCCAGGCCTCAAATACCTTCAAATGCATGCATGGCTCCTGCAGACTTAGCCCAATCCCATTTTGGAGTGTCTCCCAAAGTGGCGGAGATTTTGGTGGAGGCCAGAAAACCCTCCACCAGATCCACTTATGCCATGAAGTGGAAAAGATTCACTATCTGGGCTGCTTCCAAGAAAGTGGAACCCTTTTCCTGTTCAGCGGGGTTTCTGCTGGAGTATCTTCATCATCTGTTTGACCTGGGTCTCAGTCATTCTTCTCTGAAGGTACACATGGCGGCTATCTCGGCCTACCATGTTCCCTTCGCAGACAAAGCTTTCGCTCAACTGGAGGTCTCTAAGACCTTTCTCAGAGGGGTCCTCCATTGGAGGCCCCCCATCCATACTCCTGCTCCCCCTTGGGACTTGAACTTTGTCCTCGAGAAACTTACTCTCCCTCCCTTCGAACCTGCAGCTCCTGCAGATTTGAAGCTCCTTTCCTGGAAGACTCTCTTCCTGGTGGCCATTACTTCCGAGCTCCAGGCCCTGATGTGCAAAATCCCATACTTGATTTTTCACAAGGAACCTGCTGCACTCCGCACAAATCCTAAGTTTCTTCCTAAAGTAGAAGCAGAGTCTACTCTAAATCAGTCCATAGAGTTACCTGCCTTTTTCACGCAATACTCTAATCAAGGGGAGTATTTACTCCATACTATGGATGTTCATCGGATTCTGAGATACTACACCAACAGGACAAAGGATTTCAGAAAGACTGATCAGTTGTTCGTCTCTTTTGCTCATAAAAGGGAAGGCAATGCTGTATCCAAGCAATACCTATCTAAGTGGTTGGCTCATTGCATCACTTTCTGTTATGACAAATACAACAAGACCCTTCCGGGTCAAGTAAGAGGCCACTTCACCAGAGGAGCAGCTGCCTCAGTGGCTTGTTTCAAAATGTGTCTGTGGCAGACATCTGTGCTACAGCCACCTGGACTTCCATCCATACCTTTACTAAACACTACAGTTTGGATGTTGCCTCTCGCTGTAGAGCAGGTTTTGGGCTGGCTGTTCTGCAAGGCCTCTTATCTTGAGGCTTGCACAGCTAGAACTGCTTCTTGGAGTAGTTTTCCTCCTCCCGGTGCCTCTCTTTGTTCCAGACTGCTTGGGATTCAGTCCCATATGTCATTTACCTACTGCAAGAGCCCTCTCGAAGTAAGATAGTACAGTTAGGTAAGAACTTACCGTAACAGTAGATCTTCGAGAGAGGCTCTTGCAGTAGGTAATACCTTCCCGCCCTCCATACCATGGGCTTTTTCAGCTCCTTTTCCAGTGAGGGAAATATCCGCTCCTCTCTCATCTGGCTTTTCTGGCCCAGTGGCGGGAAAGAACTGGAAGGCGGGCATCAGGAACTGCCCCTTTATAACGACGTCTCCTGACGCCGGTCACCTGACGTGGGGGCGGTCCCTCGCCAGGGACTGCTAGCTAGAAATTTTTCGTTGGGTCCTGCTGCCTGCCGGCGGCATCAGTCCTAGATGTAATTACCTACTGCAAGAACCTCTCTCGAAGATCTACTGTTACGGTAAGTTCTTAAGTAACTGTACTTTCTGCCTGTGTCACTGCATGGAGTCAGAACTCTTAAACACTGTTCAGGGACTCCAGGACCTCATGATCAGAATTCTGAATCCATGCAGTGAAACAATCAGAACTCCATATTCCATGAAGAAAACTACAGAAATGTGCCCATATAATCAAAATGAATAAAATGGTCTCCCAATTTTAACTTTCAGGTAAGTTAATATATACAGCATCTGGGATGCTAGAATATAATTTCTGAAAATAGGAAGAGTCAAACAGCTGGAAACTCATACAGATTTACAGGCCCTTTTAAACAAACAAAAAAATCACATATTTTGAACATATTTAAGAATAACACCCTGCATGCTTGACATGCAGGTAGTGCACTCAGTACGTCTGAATGAAGCACTGTGTTTTGGTGTAATCTCAGCAACGACTGAATGAAGCACTGTGTTTTGGTGTAATCTCAGCAATGTAGGGACCATTTGCTGATAGGAAGAAAAGGGGAAATTGTTTAACTCATTTGTTCTCATAGACGCCATATGGTGGCAGAACCATCCATTGCTGGAACGGACTGGGAGCACAAGGAAATTAAGTGACTTGCTCAGGGTCACACAGTATGGAAGCAAGGGCTGTTAGATTCAAACCCAGGTCTCCAGGTTTGCAGCCCTGCCAGCCTGATAGTGTCCCATTTATTCAAGTAAAAATTTAAATCTGATTTTTTTTTATTTTAAAAAAGCTGAGCGTTCATAACAGCAGTGAAGACTTCCTTTCTTGTCCCTGACATCCATTAATTACCATCTCCCCTCTGGCCCTTAACTTCTAAAACTGTCATTAATCTCTGGAAAGGACCACTGCTTATTATGTTTCTTACTGTCAGTAGTTATTAGCACATAAAACTGCTTGTAGACAAATAACCTTTACTAATGTTTCATTTGTCAAGATAATATTTTACCAGAAAAAAATGGCATACTAGCCAGGGAACCATTATCTGATGATTTTTTAGGAACTGTCAGTGAACTCTCAGACTAAATCATCTTCATATAAACATCCACTCTATAAGCTGTAAATCACACAAAGTCAACCCTGCAGGAAGGTGCTCAAACCCTACCTTAGCATCACTGAATCAAAAGCTCTGTTTTTCCCATTCACGGATTTGCTCAGTGTGAATTGTTTCAGTAATTGCTCCACATTTTGAAGCTGTTCATTCTTTAGCAGACATGAAGAGGTAAAACCATGGGCTTTCTGATTGACCTACCTTTTTAATACATATCTATTTCTGTCTGTCCTAAGCAGAAAGTTGTGCTTCTGGGACTTATGTACTGTGTTTTCAGATTCAATTTTGGACGAATAAAAAGCATAAAAAAGAGATACATAGCCCAGTTTGTTTTTAATAGCTCACATAAAGAATAAAATGATCCATTTAGGTTTAGCCTTTATTTAAAATTATGGCGGAGAATATATAATATATATATATACAGTATATATCCCCATGGGAAACTGATATAAATAACTAGACAGTGGAGAACTAGAAAAATTAGTGGCTTCCTACTTTTTTTTTCTGTACTTGTGGAGTTGTGTACCAGTGGAGACAGCTGACATAAAGATAATACAGACCTTCAAGGTAAGCCTAGATACATTTCTGATTACCAAGGCAATCATCGGGTACACTGGGTAGTAGAGTGGGTTGGGAATCCCTATAAATTAGTATGCTTGCACAGAATATTTGTTCGTCCATGCTTACATAGTGAGGAGGGGCGAAATAGATGGACTTAGAATCCCTTCCAATCTTAAATTACCATGCTACTATGTATGTTGTGTTATTAGTTTTTGTTTATTTCAGTGCAAGCCACAGCTGAGTTCAAAATGAAAATTCAATCCAGAAAGAAAGTCACACTCCCATTCCCTAAGGTGCTGGTGGACTGCTGACACAGCTGTGCCCAACCGTACTATGGTAAAAACAAAAATTGGTGCACACACAAGTTGCCTGCTGATGAAACCTCATGTGGGAGGTGCAACATAGTGGGTGCTTATTCTGCAGCGTGGCAGTGGGGTCTGTTCTTTGGTGAGTTTCTTTAGATAAATACACATTCTTCTTGACCCTCATTCACACCAGAAATCTGTGTTTTTGTATAATTTTATTTATAAATTGTATCCAGCAAAGATTCCCATGGCAAGCGCAACATTTTGCCCTTCTTGGGCTTCTTCAGGGAGGAGGATCTATGTATAAAACAATAACACAGTCAGTGAGTGTACAGAAAACAAAATAATACATATATACATATGTACTCTTCAGTCTTTCCAAAGGACATGCAGGAAGGTAATATATTCTGTAGTCCCACTTTGACCTATCACAAGCATAAATAAATTCTATTGCTTTCACTTATTATTAAACGATGTTGGATTCAGGAAAGAGACCATATCAATGCTGTCTACCAATCAACTGAAGCAAAAATTCAGAAATTCACAAGGTCCATTTAGGCATCATCACTCACATTAAATAGCTTATAACCACCCGTTTAACACAATGGCATAGTAAAATCTTCCCAAAACTATGATTATCCAATTTCAGTTTGTCCAAAGCACATACTGTACCTAGGCTGCTCCACTCATGAGAGCATCAAATTGTTCCATAAAATGTTATTCAGGTCCTAAATAATTCCCTATGTAGGAGAAATTCTATAAGTGCACATTTCCTATTGCAGTAGTAACTTAAATATTGAATATATTCTTTAAAGGGACACTGTCGACCCTTTTTGCATCATACTATTTCAAGTTGAAACCCCACATTTTATGATTACTTACCTGCTCTAAAACTCATTGGTGTCGCTGGAGGTTTAATCTGCCTCATTTCTTAGTAGAACTCTGAAGTGCAGGGTAGTTGTGTAATTACAGTATACCCAACCTTGTTTTGTGTCTAATTCTTGATCTGCTCTTATTGCTCACTTCCTGAACATTAGGAACACCCCAGAGCAGTGCAGCCACTCATGATGCAATAGTCTTCTTTACTCCCACTGCATCTCAATTGGCTAGATTGTGTTGGGGGTGTTACCAAGTCCAGGAAAGATGCAATGGGAGTTGATAAAGGAATGTAATCTAACACATTTTGGTGTGGTAACACCAGTATGGTGGTCAGTCACTTTTATTGACCAGCTGCCCATCCATGACTGGGTCCCACACGGCTCAATCCTTGGACCACTATTGTTTTCATTGTTTATAAATGATTTACCGCTACACACTGGAGACACTAAGGTTACCCTATATGCAGAGTTGCTGCTCCAAATTCAACTCAGTGAGGAACTAAGTAAAGGCCTACTGGTACTAGAACAATGGCTTTATGCTAACAAACTAGTACTCAAAGGGGAAAAAAACAAAGGCAGTGTTATTCGGACCAAGGAGCCATAGTTCTGACCATACTGAACAACTTGAACTATATCTCGCTGATTGGACAAAAGTAGAGGTAGTTAACTTCATCAACTACCTGGGGGTCTGCCTTGACCAGGATGGTATGTACAAAACCCAACTTGGTCAACTAACTAAAACTATAAACCAAAAGGTGGGCCTCCTTTACCGATTTAGCCCCTGTCTTGCCTCTGAATCTTGCTGTAGAATTGCCCAAGGTAATCTGCTTCCTACCCTGCTCCATGGGGCCTCAGTAATATCCTCGGTCAAAGGCACTGAACTTCAGATGCTGAGAATGCTCAATCACAGAATAGCAAGATTTGCCAACTCAGCAAGGCCTCTTGGCCATCACTGTACAATGTTAGAATCCCTAAATTGGCCGTCACTTGAGGGCAGGCTGACCTACCACTCCCTATGCCTAGCCTACAAACTAAAGGTGGACAACACCCCCCCCAACCTAAAAAATCTGTTGCAACCTAAACAATGCAATAGAACTTTAAGATCCTTGGATCTCCAATTGCTTCAGGTACCTAGAGTTAGAACCTCCAGTGGAACTAGATCATTCTCTTCCTTCACCCCTGCCCCATGGAATGGACTCCCAAGTAGCATCCAAACATCTGCCTCCCCTAAGGGCTTTCAAGAATGAGCTCAAATTCCATCTACTGAAATCTATCCAATGCTCCTGTTGCAATTGAGTGGGGTTAAAAATTAGTATACTAGGCTTCAGCCTGTGAGATTTATGGTTTATATAAATTATAGCTTTATTATAGCTCTGTAAATTGTGTCTCTTGTCATGTTAAGAAATATGTCAATAAATAACCATTTAAACTGACAGAGAGGGGGGAGATGGGGAAAGCCCATGTCTACCATATTGGGCGAACATTAATATACTATCATTAAATGCACGATCATTAACTATTACCAAGCTTGCTGAACTTGAAATCTTAATCAAAACTCTAAATCTGGCAATAATAGCAATAACCGAAACCTGGGGTAACACTGATAAAGAGAGGAGAGTAGATATTTCTGGTTTTAAGCATTACTTCAAAAATAGACCGGATACAAAAATTGGTGGTGGGGTTAGTTTGTATGTCCGTAATGACATTCCATCATACAACTTAACAACCACTATACACTCTGAAAGTGTTTGGGTCTGTATTCGACCCACAAATGATTTTCAACTCCATGTAGGCACTTGTTATCGTGCCCCTTCATCTGCCACTGATCATACCAAACAACTATTTAATGAAATTACTCAAATTGCCGGTAAAGAGTCAGTACTCATTCTAGGGGATTTTAATTTTCCCACCATAAACTGGGATACACTCTCAGGAATTAATAAACATGATGAACTTTTCTTGTCCGCCATAATTAATATGGGATTGGTGCAGTGTGTTAAAGCACCAACAAGGGGAAACAACATACTGGATTTAGTCATAACCAATCCAAAAGTCCACATATCAGATATTCAATTTCTCAGGCCCTTGGGTAACAGTGATCACTTAACTCTTCACTTTTCCATTCAATTACCAGTATTACCAAAAACTAACAAACTAAAAATAAAACAATATGATAATGCTGACTTTGAAACCATTAACCAGCAGAATAAATCCACCAACTGGGAACAAATTATGAATCCAATGAACACTGAGACTGCTTGGGGTTTTTTGAAAACAAAAATCTTGGACCTTGAAAAAAACTATGTTCCAGATAAATTTAAATAGAATAACAAAGGAAAAATTCCATCATGGTTTAATGGCAATATTAAAACATTAATTAATAAAAAAAAAAACACATTTTTCAGCTCTAAAAAAATGCTTACCTGAACAAAAGAATGACACTCTGCTTAAATACAGAGAGGTAGTAAGACAACTTAAAAAAAGTATAACACTGGCTAAACGTAATTTTGAATTTAAATTGGTACACACTAAGGACTGTCATAAAGCACTATATAATTACCTAAATGGTAAAAAAAGCAATAAAAACACAACAGGCCCCTTAGTCTGCAACAATAAGACCATAACATCTGATATGGAAACAGCTTCTGAACTAAATAAGTATTTCTCGTCCGTTTTTTCACCTGAAATTATAAATACCGTACCCATCATAGCAGACTCCAGTCTTGAACCATTTGAAATTCTTTTTCAAGACATACAATGGGTCTTCAGCACACTAAAACAACACACTAGTTCTGGACCTGATAACATTAGCTCTAGATTTCTCATGGAAACAAAAGAAACAATAATTCTCCCTCTAACCATCATTTTTAAGAAATCATTTTATGAAACCACAGTTCCAATGGACTGGTGTACTGCCATTATCACACCAATCTTTAAACAAGGTTCTCATTCTAAAATCGAAAACTACAGACCTATTAGCCTCACTTCAATACCTTGTAAACTTATGGAAAAAATAATAAAAAATCAGCTGGAAAAAGAAATGTCCTCATTAAAAATTAACGACAAGTATCAACATGGCTTTAGAACAGGTTTCTCATGCACAACTAATCTGATAACTTTTTACAACTACATTAGTCTTAACTTGGATGATAAAATACCTACTGATGTTATACTACTGGACTATAGCAAAGCATTTGACAAGGTGTCACATAGTATCTTGATCAACAAACTTAACCATCTTGGCTTTTCTGCACTTATTATATCTTGGATAGGGAGCTGGCTGAGTAATAGAACACAGAGGGTTAGGGTAAATGGCGAACTGTCAGAGGTGGGAGCTGTGACCAGTGGTGTGCCTCAGGGTACTGTTCTGGACCCGGTGCTGTTTAATTTATTTATCAGTGATATGTATGTTTCGCCAAATAATATAGTGGCCAAATTTGCGGACGATACCAAACTTGGAGGTAAGGTTAACACCCTTGAAAACTGTCATAAGTTGGTACAGGATCTTGCACAAAATGAACAATGGGCCAGGGTGAACAAAATGCACTTCAGTGTGGCCAAGTGTGTGGTCCTCCATTTTGGAAAAAGTAATCCCAAACAAACATATTACTTGAACAACAGTATTATTAGGATATCCTCAGTGGAAAAAGACCTGGGTATTATGATTAATGACAAATTATCTTCATCTGCACACTGTTCAAAAATTGTGAATCAAACAAATGCATTACTGAGAAGAATAAATAAAACATTCATCTCCAAAACAGAAGAATGTCTTCTAACTCTGTATAGGTCTCATATTAGACCATATTTGGACTATGGTTCTCCATACTGGAATCCTTACTTAAAAACAGGTATAGATAAAATTGAACAAATTCAACATAGAGTGGCTAAATTAATACCCCACTTAACACACTTGGATTATAATAGCAGGCTGAGGGAAACCGGATTACACTCTCTTGAACGTAGGCGAGCCAGAGGAGACCTTTTACAACTATTCAAAATTCTCAACACTCCGGAACAAATGGAACAATGCGGCATCATTTATTCTGAAAGAAAAATTGTATCAAGGCTCCATAATAGACAACTTGAAGTACAGAAAGTTAAAAATAATAAAAGGTTAAACTTCGTTACCATTAGATCACCTAGACTATGGAATAAACTGCCTCAAGAAATTATCGATTCTAAAAATATTACAGCATTTAAATATAAACTTGATAAATGGATGAATGAATGGGATACAGGTAAATGATCCACCAATGTGGAAGACAATCCCGATAGGCCGCTGGCCTCCTTTTGTCCTAAAAACCAAGTAACCAAGTAAATAATGCTGTATTCCTCTGGATGATGTGTCTGTTGCTTCTCTCTAATTGTATAATAGATATGTCACTGCTTTATGTATCTCTATAATTAACCCCGGGTCACCTTTGAAACAGGGACCATCTGGTCTCAGTGGGCCTACCCGGTTACCAAAATTAAATAAATAAAAGAAATAAGGAATCAGAATCAAACTTCCAGCCACATCAGCTTATTCTACAGAATACACACAATCTTAAAATATGTTTTTTAAACCAGGGAGAGTTTGAGGCCTAAAGGGTTTGACAGTGTCCCTTTAAATATATTGTTTGATTTACCACTCTTTTTCCCCCGGTAACTCGCCCTCGCTCCTGAACTCTGGTCACTGGCGTCATGAACAGTAGCGCTACCTCGGCGCTGATGGCTCGGCCCTGTATTTATATATTATAGCTTTCTTGCTATTACAGACTGACTATGAAAGTATTCAGAAATTATCAAAGGCTCCATATTGTATACGAAAAATTGGTTTTATATTAATTTTTTTTAATTTGTACTTTTTTCATCCTGCCCTTGATCACCATCTGCCCAAGATGACCACCCAGACCTGTTGCCCCCAACTTCAGCCCTTGATTTTCACCCTTCTATCCTACCCCCCCGTGGGGGGCCAGATCAGGATAGGCCACCCCTTTACCAGAGACCATATGGTTAGGGAGGGGTGAAGTGGGCTGCACTGGGCCTGAGTGTACCAAGCATCATGCAGCAGGCCATGGAAATGTTGTTCTCCTTTTGTTCTTCCCCTGAAGAAGTGTGCACATTAAGGCTCCAGCACATGCGTGCTCATGTGGCTGTGTATCCCCACGCAGAGCTGTCAGACATCTGCCCTCCCTTTCAGCTTCACCTGCGCTTCCACGTGTTGACACCCAGGTGGCAGTACTGCAGCAGAAACTGGCTTCCACCCTTCCTTGAGAAGGCACGCATCCTCTGGGATGCTCAATCCTCCTGCTGCTCCCCTTCCCACCCAGCCAGCCTTCCGATTCTGGCTCTAGGTGTGGACCTGGTTCACAAGCATCGTGAGCAATAGCTCTACTGCTGTGCGAATGGGCTACTTTGCTTTGTATTTTAGAATGAACTAGGGGTGTGCACAGGCACAGTATGAATTATCAAATACTATGAATAATAGGGAACTCGGGACTGAGCGGAGAGTATTTTCCGCTATACTATATAAATGTCTATCTCATGCCACATGACTGGATAAATTTCTTCGACTGGGTGACCAGGGAAATGGACCAGGGAAGGGCAGTGGACATAGCCTATCTGGACTCAGCAAGGCCTTCAACACGGTACCACACAGAAGGCTGATTAGGGGGTTGAGCAGCTTAAGAGAGGGTCAGAATTGGTAAATTGGGTTCAAAACGGGTTACCAGATAGGAATTGGAGTGTAATAGTTAATAGCAAACACTCTAGGGACATGCTAGTGACTAGCGAGGAACCACAGTGTTTGATAGTGGGACCAGTCCTCTTCAGTATTGTTAACAGGGACATTGCAGAAAACTTCAGGGGAAGGACTGCCTTTTTGCAGATGACACCAACATCTGCAGTAGGGTGAACACCCAGGAGGGGGAAGAGGAAAATGCACAGGCATCTAGGGAAACTTGAGGAGTGATCAAAGTCATGGCAGCTGGTGTTCAATGCCAAAACGTGCAAAATCTTGCACCTAGGGTGTAGGAGCCCAGGTGTTGCATATAGAATGGTGGAAGGAGGCATTGGCAGTTATTAACAGGAAAGGGACCGTGTGATTATTATATCAGAGGACCTCAAGGTGACAGCTTAGTGTGACTAGGCCATGGGCAGGGCTGGTTTGATTCTGGGATGCATAGGGAGGGGCATCACCAGCACGAAGAAGGAGTTGCTGCTGCTGTATTTCTTTCTGGTAGGGAGAACTCCTTTGCCATACTGGTAGAAAAGGACAACCTAGAGGAGGTACCTGTTGCAGTGGGAAGGGAGAAGGTGGAAGTCCTCAGAATTGGGGGCCCCAAGGATGCAGGGAGGGTGAGGCCTCCAGCCGAAAAGAAAGTAACTGCTGGCGGGGGACTCTGTTGTGAGGGGGTAGACTTTGGGAGTTGGGGGATAGGGAAATTGTGTGCTTCAGCAGTGCTTTGACATGGAAGGGTGGAGAGCATGTCCACTTGATCTGTGAGGTAGAAGGAGTTGAGAGAGAGAGAGAGATGGATGTTATTGTCCATCTGGGGACAAATAACCTGGAAAGGGATAAGTAGGAGTAGTGCAAGGTAACTTCAGGGAGCTAGGGAGGGTCCTCAGGCAGCTGGCACGCATGGTGGATTTTTCTGAGGTGTTACCTGTGTATGGCTGGGGAGAGGCAAGAGTACTCTGCACCAGGGCATTTAATGAATGGTTGAAAGCATGCTGCATGGAGGAGAGCTTTGACTACATTGGAGACTGGGGACCAGCCTGGAAGAATATGGGCCTCTATAATGGAGACTGCTTGCATCCTTTCAGGAAGGAAACAACAGCCTTTGGTGGGAGATTTAAATGCAACTTGGATGGGTATTTAAACTTACTGGGGGGCAGTAAAACCTAGGGAAGCAACAATTGCCCCTCCAGATGATGGAGAGTCCAGAAGAATGGGCCTGAGGGGAGAAAACTCCCCTAATGTAGGGGCACAGAAAGGCAGGGACAGGGACAAGATGGAGGAAAAGGGTGGTATAGCTCAGGCAAGCAAGGGTAGAGGGTTGAAGGAGACAAGGAATGGTAAAGGTAAAAATGGAAGATGTGAGTCGGGGGGGGGACTTCAGCAAACAACACTGGCAGGAATGTGAGGGAAAATCGGGGCAGGAGGCAATAGGGAAGAAAGGTGTTGAGCCATATGTGTCAGTACAAGGAGTCTTGGATCAGAATTTCAGATGTGGAGGCCCTCATGGCAGAGGCTAACCTGGATTTAGCAGCCATAACAGAATCATGGTGCACTGAGCACCACAACTGGGACATGGTCATAGCAGGCTACTTCCTGTTCAGAAGAGACAGGGCAGTTAGGATGGGATGTATTATATATGAGGGAGTGAAACCAGGCAAAGGAGGTACTGGGGCACCTAGAGGAAAAGGAGGGACTGGAGGAACTGCGGGTCATCCTGGAGACAGGTTCGGGGGCCACATTCCATACCTGGGCAGTGTACAGACCTCAAGCAGAAGGAAAGAGTTGGATAAGGCACCTGGGGAAGCCATCATCAGAATGGCAAGTAAGAAAAAATTACTCACCTTAGTAATGTTGTTTCTTCTAATGGAGTCTTGCTATGTTATGACAATTGCAGTATGACCGCAGGTTAGAACTGCTCCGGAGGTGAAATAGTTAACTTTCCATGCAGGCATGGAACTTAGAGCGTGAGGTCAGTTGAAAACTCTGTCTGTTGTGCTTCAAACGCAAACTGTCAGATCTTTACGAGCTAAAACTAAGGTTCTGTGTGGAAGCTGTAAACCTACACTAGCCAACTGGCTACTAACATAAACACTCATTTTTGGCCTAAAACAAAGACTCAAGTCAGGAAACCCAAAAATGCAAAAACACAACACCAATTCACCCAAAAAGGTAGGTGAAAAACAACAAAAGTGGGCATCAAAAAAAAAAAATTGCCAGCCCTGTACCACCCACATCCCCAAAACAGAGGTTCTGAGAGGGGCAGGTGCAGGGAGGAGGTCATAATATAGCAAGACTCACTAGAAGAAACAACATTACTAGGTGAGTAATTTTTCTTCAGACAACATGAAGTCTTGCTATATTATAACCATTACATTTCACACAACAGTACCCCCATGGAGGAGGGCAGAACCTACCTAGGAACTAGGGCTCTGAAGCACGGCCAGCAAACCGAGCATCACTCCTAGCCTGATGTCCAGGGAGTAATGCTTAGTGCAAAGTGTGAACTGTTTTCCAGGTAGCTGCTTGACATATTTCTAGAATAGGAATGTCTCTGGCAGCAGCCAGAGAAAGCAGCTGTACCTCTGGTAGAGTGAGCCCTCAGGCCTGAGGGGGGAACTTTACCCAACTTCTCATAGCAGAATTAGATACAAGAGACAATCCACCTGGCAATGGATCTTTTAGTGGCTGGCTTCCCTTTACCAACTTCGCCATAGGTGAGGAACAGTTGAAGGGAGTCAAACCTATGACCCTTAGTACGCTCTATGTAGTAACTAAGGGCTCTCTTCACATCTAGGCTGTGCAGCATCCTCTCCCCAGAGAAGGAGTGGTCAGTGAAGTACACTGGAAGTGAAATAGATTGATTAAGGTGGAAATCTGAAACCACCTTAGGCAGGAACTTTCTGTTAGTCCGAAGGACCACCTTATCTCTGTGAAAGAGATAAACTCCAGCTCCACTGACAACGCTTGTAATTCACTTATGCGTCGGGCAGAGGTGATGGCTACCAAAAACACAGTTTTCCAAGTCAAGTACTTGAGCTCAGCTGAAGACAAGGGCTCAAAGGGGGGTTGCATAAGCTGAGCAATGCAACATTAAGATCCCAGGCAGGGACAGGATCCCTGAATGGAGGGCTGGTGTGAAACAACCCCTTAAAAAACTTGGAAAATACAGGATGAGCTGAAAGGGAAGAGTATTTACCTGCAGAAATAAAAGCAGACACAGCTGCCAAAAGCACCTTCAGGGTGGCTGGTCTCAGCCCCAAAGAATTCAGGTGGACCATATAATCCAGGACTGTGGGTAGATCAGCAGAGACTGGGGAAATATGCTTTCCTGAGCACCATATGGAAAACCTTTTCCATTTGGAATTGTAAGTAGCCCTGGTGGAAGGCTTTCTTGAGGCCTTCAATATATCCATTACACCTTGGGAAAGGTGTAAATCAGCAAACTCTAACTCTTCAAGAACCAAGCCTTGAGATTGAGATTTGAGATTCGGGTACTAGACCCTTCCTGGGCACAGGTTAACAGATTATGATTCCTGGGAAGGGACAGGGGAGGATGGACTGCTAAGGACAGCAGGAGTGGATACCAGGGCTGTCTGGCCCAATCCGGAGCTATCAGAATGACTTTGCAGGATTGGGATCTGATTTTGACTAGCACTTTGAACAGGAGAGGAAAGGAGGGAAGGCATAGAGAAACTCCCTCCCAACTGAGGGCTAAGGCATCCAGTGGGAGTGAGCCCAACACTGGGGTCTGCAGCAAAAAGAGGAAGTTGGTGATTGTCTGGGGCTGCAAAAGATCTATCTGCGGGTGCCCCATCTGGCAAATACTACTCCCAAGACCAGGGGATCCAGTGACCATTAAGTGGTGGCCCTGGGAAATCCTGCTGAGAGCATCTGCCAGGACATTGTCCTTGCCTGGGAGGTGAACTGCTGTAAGGGAGGTATTCAAGGGAGTAAGCCAGAGACCACACTTCCTTCATGCAGGTGCCTGAGCCGTGGAGCAGTACTTGCTTGTGATTGATGTACCACATTGTAGTGGTGCTGTCTGTTCTGACCTGAATACTCTTGCTCTGAACAGATTTGGGAAAAAACTTGAAGTGCTAGAAAAATTGCTCTGAGCTCCAACAGGTTGATGTGGAGCAGAGATTCGGGAGACCACAGACCCTGGGTGGTGAGGTGCCCATGTAAGCTCCCCCAGCCCAAGAGGGACACATCTGTAGTAAGGATTAGAGAATGAGACTGAGAGTGACAAAAGGAACCCCTTGTCTCAGGTTGCTCAGATCCTGCCACCACTGTAGGGCTTGGATCAGGGTTCTAGTTACTGGGACAAAGCTTGGTAAGAGGATCCTTTCTTTGAGACAAAAAGCTCTCAAAATGGAACTGGATGTCCTCATCTGAAATCTTGCTCCTGCACAACTGCTGTGGAAGCAGCCATGTGTCCTAGGAGCTGCAGAAAATGCCTTGCTGGCGGAGACCTGCAGGGTAAATGAGGAGGCCAGGGAGACTAGGGTCTTTGCCCTGTCCAGGGAGGAAGGCCCTGGCTTCTTGTGTGTTCAGTTCTGCGCCTATGAAGGTAAAGCTGGACCCGGCTCTAGAACTGACTTTGAGAGATTCAGAGAGGAAACCTAGAGAGGTAAGCAGTTGCTGCGTTATCTGAAGGTGTAAATTGACCTGGTCTGGGGACTGGCCTACTAAGAGCCAATCGTCCAGGTAAGGAAAGATGGCAATCTTTTGCCTTCTTAGGTGAGGCAACTGCTACAGCCAGGCATTTGGTGAATACCCTTAGGGGCAGAAGTGAGGCCGAAGGGCATTGCTCTGAACTGGTAGTGGCCTGAGGGCAGTCTCGAACCTGAGGTACTTTCGAGTGGGAGCTTCTGATGGGAATATGGAAGTAGGCATCCTTGAGGTCCAGGGAAGCTAGCCAGTCCCTGGCCTCAGAGAGGGTAGGATAATTCCCAGAGTCACCATTTTGAACTTTGGCTTTAAAAGGTGCTTGTTTAAATATCTGAGATCCAGGATGGGCCGCCATTCTCCTGTCTTTTTTGGGGTAAGGAAGTTCCTGGAGTACAAACCTTTGCCCTGGTGTAGGGGAGGAACCCTTTCCACAGCTCTGAGAGCCAGGAGGGTAGAGACCTCTGCCTCTAGGGCGAGTGCCTCTGATGAAGTTGCAGGTGGAAAAGATCTGGTTCTCAGCTTTGGAAATTTTTTGAAGCTGAGAACCAGTCCCTGGCTTACTACTTCCAGGACCCACTTGTCTGATGTTAAAAACTTCCAGTCCTGGACAAAGTAAGCCAGCCTGCCCCCTACAGGTAGAGGAGAATCGGCCCTGGCAATCCCATCAGGGTGCCTGCTTGGCAGGGGCTTGGGCTGAGGGTGGGAAGCAGACCTGCTTGTACCCGCTGCCTCTCCCTCTAAAGAACCTCTGAGCATAGGCGGAGGAGGAAGCTTGGGCTTGGTAAAAGGCCTATGAAAAGGCCTGCCCTACCTCTAGGAAGCTGCTTTGAGGAGTGGCTTGCCTTTCCTTGGCCTGTGCACTCCTATAGGTGGTCCTATATTCATCCATTTTCTTCATGTAATTCTCTGTTTGCTCCCAAATAGAGAATTTCCCACAACAGAAAAATCCATGGCCTTAGACTGGGATCCTGAGACAGGGTAGTACATCTGAGCCAAGCTATCCTGCTAAGTGCCACAGATGTAGCCATGACTCTTGATGAAACATCATTAGAGTCCACTGCAGCATGAAATTGCACCTTGGATGCCTCAATACCATCCATAGCCACCTGTTCCAGCTCCCCTGGCAAACTGGTCAGGGACTTGTTTCGCTAGGCCAGCACAGTATCCCATCTGGATTTCTGGTACCTAGCAGCATAAACATATAATTTGCTTGTCTGAGTCCCAAAGATGCTGCCATGTACTGTTTCTTTGCCATAGCATCAATCTTCCTGGAGTCCTTCTCAGGGGGTGTGAAGCTAGGGGAATATTAATCGTCGCATGGCTGCAGCCTGCACTACCCCACATGGCTGCATTGTTGAGTGAGGAAATCAGTGTCGGAGCCTGATAAGGTATACCTCTTGTCCATCCTTTTATCCACAGGAGGTGTAGTGTGAGGAGTTTTAAACTTTTACTGTCTGTTTCGAAAAGATTTATGCAAAGGAATAGACAGTCTCCTAGACTCCGAATATCCATCATTTCTACATAGTCTGGCTCCTCTTGGTCATCAACAGCTTCTCAACAGGGAGCTGGAGTTTCAGCAACTTTTATAAAACATGAACATAAGAAGGGACTCAGAAAGCCTTGGAGGAGTAACCCCTAGGGGTCTATCTGGAGAGATGTCCGGATCAATAAGCACATCCAGATCTTCAAAACCATATTCACTCTCCTCATATTCCTCTTCCCTCCCGGTTCATAAAATCCTCAAAATCATAATCTTGAACCGGTGGAACCCGGCTTGAACGAGCGCTTACCTGAAGGTGTCGGTTCGGTCGGAATGAGAGAGACTGGACAATTTGAATTGCTTTAGCTATTTCCTCAGCAGTTGGGGAGAGAACTTTGGCTCTACACTAGCTGACTTTCTAGTCCTTTTGCTGGAACCGGCTCCTCAGAACCGGCTCTTCATTTGCCGAGGGAAGTATCGCCCTGGTCAGAGGGCACTCCCTCCGGTTCGGTTGGCACCGAACCGGACTGGCCATCCGGGTCAGCGGACTTTTTGGCCTCCCTTTCCCTGAGCCTACCAACTCTCTTATCTATAGTGGCAGCAGGGAAATTGTGACAAATCTGGCGGTCTGAATTGAGGTGGTCAAACCCCAGACAATAGACACATGTGGTGTGTGGGTCAGCCTTAGCAAAAGCTTCCCCACAAACACTACAGTGTTGAAACCCAGTGGGTCCTGTTTTTCTTTTGGGTTTCTCAGACATAATGCCAGCCTAACCAAGTTGCCCGTTTATGGCAATCCACCAAGCAAGACACCCTTATCGGTTCCCAACCGTGTCACGGGTCGTTGAAAAAAAGCGTAATGAAATCCGTTTTTTTAGAACCGATAAGAACCGGAACGCGCTCTAAAAAGGACTAGTAGATTTTAATTACAACCTGATCGGTTCAAACCGAACCGATAAAGAATTACAAGTTCCACACAGAAAAAATAAATGTAAAACCTATCTATTACTTACATTACCACAGACAGAGCTTGAACCGACCGGTTGCGGTTTAATTTCAGCTAAAAACTGAAAAATAATACTTTTAAACTGACAAAATGAACCGAGCAGAAGGAGAAATCTCCGGAGCGACTGTTCAGTGAGGCGGAGTAAAGAATCTGACAGTTTGCATTTGAAGCACAACAGACAGAGTTTTCAACCGAGCTCGCGCTCTAAGTTCCATGCCTGCATGGAAAGTTAACTATTTCACCTCCGGAGCAGTTCTAACCTGCAGTCATACTGCAATTGTCATAATATAGCAAGACTTCATGTTGTTTGAAGGGGGATGTGCTGCTTGTTGTTGACTTCAGTCTGCCAGATGCGGAATGAAGCCTTCAAACTGCAGCTTCGGCAAAGAACAGGGTCATCCTTCACTCCCTGCTGGGGGATTTTCCCAGGCTGCTAGTCAAAGAATTCACTGAGGGGGGTCAGTGCTTGACCTGCTGCTTGCAAAGAGGGACAGCATCACAGACATCTCAGTGGGTGGTCCCCTTGGTACCAGTGATCATGGTACAGTATTAACATAAAGACAGGAACAGAGGCAAACCACATGATAACAAGGGTCCTGGAGCTTAGGAGTGCAGTTTGTAAAGCAATGGGAGACTTCCTCAGGCACTGCCTCAAAGGGGAGGATTGCCATGCAGGGTAGAATAATAATTAAAGCGACTAACCTCTGCGTGAAGGTAATGAGTAAAAGCAGAAAGAAAAAGAGATGGTTATGGTTCTCTTAGGAAGTGGCAAAGGTGGTGAATAAAAAAAAGGAGGCATTCAAGAAGCATAAAAACACAGAGGGAGGAGGACAGGGAGATACACCAAGTAAAGCAGAAGGAAGCAGGCAAAGCGGTGAGGGGAGCAAAGGTGCAGTCAGAGGAAAGGATCCTCGAAGGGGTCACTAAACAGGATAAGACTTTCTTCAGATACACAAGTGAAAAGAAGAAAGCAAGGGGAGGGATAGTAAGGATTAAAAGGGCAGAAGGGGCAGAGTGCACAGAACAGGATGAAGAAAAAGCCAACATCTTGTACAGGCACTTCTGGTCAGTCTTTGACAGTGTGGATTGGGGGAGGACAGAGCAGGGAGTAGCAAGAATGGGGAGTGGACAACAGTCCACTTTCAGAAGAAAGAGTCTAGAAGGGACTTGCAGCTCTGAAGGTGGACAGTGTTATGGGACCACATGGGATACATCCCAAGGCTACTGAAAGAACTTGGAGGTGCACGCTGCCACACTGACAGCCATGCTCAACAGCTCACTGGAAACAGGCATGGCTCTGGAGGACTGGAGAAAGGCTAACAGGGTCCTACTACATAAGAGCAACAGCAGAGAGGAGGCTAGCAACTGTGGCCTAGTAAGTCTTACGTCGCTGGTGGGAAAATTAATGGAAACCCTACTGAATGAAAGATTGGTAGAGTATCTTGAATCCAGTGGGTTACAAGACCACAGGCAGCATGGATTCACAGGGAAAGGTGCTATCAAATGAATCTGATAGATTCTTTGACTGGGTGACCAGAAAAATAGATAAGGGGAGGGCAGTGGATGTGGCCTATCAGGACTTTAGCAAGGGCGACACTGTGCTGCTCAGGAGACTGATAAAGAAACTGAACAGCCTAGAAGTGGGATCCAAAGTGGTGAATTGTGATAAAAGCTGGTCAACGGATGGTAGACGGAGGATTGTAGCTAACAGTGCACACTCTAATAGTGGGAGAGTGAGCAGCAGAATACCACAGGGCTCAGTACTGGGACCAGTCCTCTTCAGTGTCTTCATAGGGGATTGAAGAACTGGAAAGCAAGGTATGCCTTTTTGCAAACATACCAAAATCCTTAATAGGGTGGAAACTCAGGAGGGAGTGGAGAGAATGAGCAGGGATCTTGGGGAAACTCAGAGTGGTCCAAAGCATGTCAGTTTAGGCTTGTTGCCAAAAGGTGCAAAATCTTGCACCTGGAGCATAGGAACCCTGGAACTGAGTATTGGTGGGGGGAGTACTGACTATCACGAAACAGGAAAGTACCTTGTAGTCATCATATCTGAGGACCTTATGATGGCAGGGCAGTGTGATAAAGCAGTGGGTAGGGTTGTTGAGATGCTGGAGTGCATAGAATGGGGTATCTCCAGCAGGAGGAGGGAGGTGGTATTTACACTGTATAGCTTGCTGGTGAGACCCCACCTGGAGTACTGTATCCAGTTTGGAGACTGCAGCACAGGACATATACATTGTTTCTGCTGTGGAGTAAAACAGAAGTTAAGAGTTGAAATAGCACAAGATTTTTTACCATAAGCAAAGGATTTAAGATTTGTCACTACACAATACTGCCCATCGGAATTGTAAGTCACTCTTACAGTTGGTACCTTCCATCGCTGTAGACGTATGGGATGAGAAAAGGACTGGTTGGTGAGTCGTGAAGTGAAGCAATGTACCTCTTCCCAGGTAACTTCTGGATTTAGCTGTTTCAGCGTCAAGCGCAGAAGTTGCAGCTTGTGGAGATTTGGATTAATCATCCTTGTTAACATCAGTAAGATTGTATAGTAATTCTTCACCCAAAGTAAGCGATGAGTTGAAATGTTCTGGCAAATACCCACACACGGGTTTCACGATATCAAAGACATCATGACACAAGTAGCAATATCCCGTTTTGGTGCAACAGTTCATGTGGTGCGCCACCCAGGCTTGGAGCACAGCATGGTAGACAACTAATGAGGGTAAATCAGTTCTTTCACGATCGACGCCATCATCAAGGTGTCTGATGGAATTGATGGCAGCCAGTTTGTCAAAAACAGATGATCTTACTTCCGAGAGGGTTCCTTCAGTTGGTCATCACATTTAGGACTGGCACCACCTGGCATCAGGCTGCACGGCAGACTTTTCTAGCAATACCTGACAGAGGACCGCCCACCCGACATCACTTGACTGACATCAGCGTGACTGTATATAGTGGGCAGTCCCCACACCCACCCTCCAGTTCTTTCCCGATATCGCCTCGTGTCAGTCGCATTGCAGACTTCCAGATAGCGATAGTCGTGAAAGTTATCGTGACGGTTTATCCCTCGCTGCTTTTTTCTCTAAAATTCTTGTTCTATTATTCATGTCTTCTCCCAAGAAGAAGTGCTTGTCCTGTGGCACGTAGATCCCGCACAAAGACGGTCACCTCAAGTGCGTCCTCTGTTTAGGCCCAGACCATCCAGTCTCCTCCTGCCGTAAGTGCCAGACCTTTAACCAGACCACTAAAAAGAGGAGACGGCAGGCTTTGGAGACCCATCTGCTAAAAGCCCACCTGGCTTCCCTCGAGAAGAAGATGAATTGTCTCAGAGATTCGCACGAAAAATCTTCTCCTTCAAAGAAACATAAGGAGAAAACCAGGGAGCGGGACGATGACGCCAGGCCCTCAATGAGCAAGGCCCAGCTGCCGCCCAGAAAATCGGACGGTAAGTCTGGCAAAACTTTGGCGAATCAATCGGCCGTCGGCTTCTCTGTTGACTGCACCGCTTTGGCCAATAAGTCGGCCCCCGGCTACTCTGGGGATTGTGCGGCGGCCAGTAAGTCATCTACCCAACAGTGGGCACTCACCCAGCTCCAGTCGATAAGCCGGCTGGGGCCTCCTAACCGCCTGACCCACCCTTTCAAGTTGGCCATCCCTGATGATCGCTGGGTTCGGTCAGCGGGCTCAAGGCGCCTCACCTGACGCCCCAGGGAACCAGAGGAGAAAGCCCCTCTCCCTCCTCCTTCCTCGCCTGTGCCCTCCAATTCACCATCGGGTACATCTGGCAATGGCAGTGGAGATCCCATCTATCCTGTCAATGCCTCAGGGGTCTACTCCGCAATCCCATGCTGGGGTCAAGGAGGAGGCGGCTTCTCCTCGGCCTACAGGCCTGACTGTGGAGGCCCCTCCTCCACCTTCCAGCGGGCTTCAAGAGCCTCCTTCAACGCCGGTTATCCTAACGACAGTCCCACAGCCGGGAGCGGCTGACCGGCCTTTGCCTTTGGCCCCGATGCTGGATCTGGCCCCGACGCCAGGGCCTCTTCGTCCGGTTCCAACGCCAGCCCCTCCAATGCCAGATCCCCTTCCAGCGCCGGATTGGGTGATGCGGGTTCCAACATCGGTTCCCCTCACGTGGACTGTCCCGACCTGGACCCTCTACCTATATACACAATGGCAGGTCCGACAGGTTCCCCGATGCCTGATCTGACAACGGGGTTTATACCAGACCCTGAACTGCCCCGCGATTACCCATTGGGGTATCCTGGGGACCACTACTCGGGGGCCACTTCGGACTGGAGTCATCTGGGCCAGTTCTACCCTGGATTTAATCCCTATTCCCATTATACGGGATTCCAGGGCTATTATCCACCACCGGTTATTCCTCCTCCACCTCCTCTGCCTCTGCCTACTCCCACCTCCCCTCCTCCTCCGGTTACCCTGGATTTCAAGACCTTAATACAGTCTTATACGAAAAAAATAATTAACTGCACTCCAGAGATAGAGAACAATAAAACAAAGATGTAACAAATTTAAGATATTTATTACTGAGCCAACTTGCTCTAAAGTAGATGTTGGTCAATTACACATACAAGCAATACCCCAGCGCTTCACCTTCTCCCTAAGGCTTCATGAGGGGTCACATTCTAAAGACATCAGTTCATTTTTATAGTCTATTCATCATGACATAAACAGATCACTGGCACCAAATTCAAATTAACCATTATAATGAATACCAGTATTCTATTAACATCCATAAAAGTTTTATAAGACAAAATTAACTCTAAATAATTACTTAAATACCCTATAAAAATAACTGTGCTCTCACTTATACAGGATTATGCACATTTTTTACACTAGCCATTGTGGGTCAGACTGACCTTGTTGGTAAAGAGATTGGAGTGTAAAATGTTGGTTTATTAATTACACAAACTTGTTGACTGAAGATCTGCTGATTTAAGAACTGCATAAACAGATATACTGTTCATTGTTGCAATTCTGTTGGAATAAAATATCCTACAGGAGTGTTGCGAGAGGAAGCAGGAATTTGGATTAAATATCTGTGGAAATCCGTTAGAAAGCCTGAATATGTCCAATGCAGCATTGACATCCTCAGAATTTGTAAGCAGCTTCAGTCTGGAGACACCACTCACTTTATAGGATCGCAGAAATCAGTTTAAACCATTATTGACAGGAGCTAATGGGGACATTGGTAACAGCGCTGAGTAACCAGGTACTGTTAATAGCTCTGAAGTTAATGCTAAAAAGGCGTTCTATAGTCTTAAGAGACTGTTAATTCAAGAACTTAACTTGTCGTATAATATTATTAGACTTGAAACATATTTAGAAAAAGACATTGTTCCCCGTGGTTTGAGAATATTAAAAATGCCATCATGTGGCCTTAACAAATTTGAATTCAAGGATGATTGGACTAAATTAGCCCATGACTGTTCCATTGGATTTATTAAGTTGATTATACAGGCTGATATCGAGAATTATAATAAAATAGTGGAACAAGTAGCAAAAGCAAAAGAGAAGGTTCTTTTGTTTAAACATCTACTGGACTTTTCGAGTCTGAATAAAACCTTTCAGAGTAAGATAAACATGAGAAGGCCCTAATAGAACGCAAGCTAACCAAACTAATTAGAGACCAATCGGACTACGATAAGGGGAATATTTTCACCTGGCCACAGAACACGGAACCGAGAGAGAGAGAGAATTTAGTCTGGGAAGACAAAGAAGTAAGAATAGATCTAGAAGTAATAGATCTGCTGCACAATCAGGAAAAGGAAAAAAATTCCAATGTTTAGTGAGAGAAGAGCCTGCACTGAATCAGGGAATAGAGGACACCATAGAAACAGAAGGAAGAGAACGCGTAGGGGAGCAAGAGGTAGAGGTAGATGTAAACACAAGGAGAGTACTGTTGACCATGAAGAAACTGGATTACAAGTTATAAATCTCTCCAGTCACAAACTATCTGAGATTGAGCTAACTGTACTTAACAAAGAATTGAATTTCTACCCGACCCCAAAGCCTAATGACTTTGAAATACAAGTTGATTTATATAAATTCTTTCAAAAAAATTAAGTTAGAATATTGTTTAGGTTAAAAGAATTGAATTGCACTGCGTCGGACACTATGGGGTACTTGGAGTTAATGAAGGAATCAGTTGGGAAAGATCTAGATCTAATTTTATCTGAAATAGATCAAAGCCACGAGGGAGAAGTTCCGGCTGAGGTGGGAGTTGAACAAATGAATATTCACAGTGAAAATGACTTAAATGCATTATTGGAGTTGTGGGAAGGTAACAATGCTAATGTAGATGCTGTATCGCAGTTGAATATTGACAGAAAGGTACTTTTTAGAGAGAAATCAATATTCTGTCCCACAGTGTTTAATAGTTCCATTTCAGCTTTTGAAAAGATTGTTAAACAACAGGTGAAGACAGTATTGGAAACGGAGGGACCTATTAACCACAACATTACCCTCTTTGAAAGGAATGCACTAACGGTGCTAGCAGAAGACAAAATACTTGTTATTAAACCTGCTGATAAAATGGGTAATGTTGTGGTTATGGATAGAGACAAATATGAAGATATGGTACACAAATTACTCGATGTGCCTTCAGATTACACTCGATTACCTGGTAACCCAATTTCGAAATATAGGGTAGAATTTGGGAAACTGCTACAGTTGGCAGTAGAGGATGGATCTATTTCTAATGAGGAATTTAAGTATTTGCACACTGAATAGCCAAACATATGCGCTGCCTAAAGTACACAAGGATTCAGTCTGCCCTCCTGGTAGACCTATAATATCAGGGGTGGGTTCACTTACTGAAAATTTGGGGAACTTTGTGGAATTTTTTTTGAAACAGCTAGTTTGTCAACTCCCTTCCTATTTGAAAGACACAGGAGATACTATAAGAGAATTTGTGAGTTTAGAATGGAAAGATAGCTACATGTGGTTAGCTGTAGATGTTGAAGCTCTCTACACCTCGATCAGGCACAAGGAAGGTATAAATGCCTGTAGATGGTATCTTGAGAATAGCGAACTTTCTTCAGCTATACCTATAGAGTTCTTGTTGAAATTATTAGATTTTGTGTTACCGCATAATGCGTTTATTTTCAAAGATGATTTTTATTTACAGTTTTGCGGAACCACAATGGGGGCAACCATGGCGCCATCATATGCAAATTTGTTTTTAGGGCTTTGGGAATTGGAATCGGTTAACAATCCGGCCATTAATCCATTTTTTAAAAACATAGTTAAATGGAAGAGATACATAGATGATTGTCAGTGTATCTGGGATGGGACTGAAGTAACAGCTAATGAATTTGTGAAATGGCTAAATGAAAATGATTTAAATCTCAGATTTACGTATAGTCTGAATGTAAGACCCCCACCCCCATCATTTTGCAAACGACAGGTGGTATGCTGTTTGAATCTGACAGCAGTACCAGGTGGGGACTGGGTTCAGGGAGAAATAGGTCACTCGGCACAAAGGCTAGGTTTGGCTACTTTGCACAGGGGCACCCAAGTAACTCCGAACACAGGAAGCAATAACTGTAATGTCCAGTACCAGGAATGGGATTCTAAAGTGTGGCTTTATTCATATCCAAGCAGAGCAACAAAGCATAGATGGACCCCCACGGGGCTACACTCCTGGTAATGCAGATTAAGAGAATCAAGAACACTTCCTCAACACTTTTAGCCCTCAGGCTCTGAACCCACCCGGCACACAGCCCGGCTTGCCACGCTTTCTTTGGTACACAGCCGAACTTGTACACTGTTCTGGGTTTTCCCTGGCTCGGCTCCCTTGCCGGCCACTTGGATACCTTCCATATGTCATTGAAACATTTTCTGGTGGCTCCCTAAACCACCTAAGAGCACCTCAGCTCTATAAGGGAAACTTCCTTTTAATCCCACATCTGAGTACTTTCCTCAGGCACTGGCCAAGTACCTAAGAGAAAGTAAAGTTGCCACAGAGCAAATCCGTAGAGGTGAATTTGGTTACTACTGATGGGGGGGTCTCCCACCTCTCACTTCCACAATTCATACCCGGCCGTTTATCTGGACAGTAAACACCTCATACTGTAAAGCTTGGCAATGCAGATTAAGGCTAAATGTATGTCACATTTCCTCTACTTGTCTTGCTTTCCCTTTGTGCTGGACTTGAACATACTTTTACTTGACATAGCCCATTGCTCTAGGCCCCCCACTGATTAAGCAGTCCAATCCCCACTTTACTTCACTCTTTGTGCTGGAGTTGAACCTACTTGAGTTAACCGGCAATGTCTATTACACTAGACCTCCTACAGATTAAGTAGTCCAATCCCCCACATTCCAACAGTTCAGGTGAAAAACACTGGCCCTCTGTCAGAGCGAACTCACCCTTTGGTTGCAGGTGCCCCACAGGCGATTCCTTCACAGGAATTTCTCGCTCTCAGAGCTTCTGGTGCTGCAGCACAACTTGAAATAGGCAGCTTCTTCCCTTAGCCGGAACCAGGAGGGTTGCCCCTGGAAGACAGGCAAAACTTTTCCCCCCATCCCCTCATGGAGGGGGCACTTGGACCAGTGACAGTGGGCTCCACCACTTCAGCAATCAGATTCTGTGTTCCTCTTACGGTGGAAACACACACCTTCTTAACAGTAGCTCTAAAGCAGAGCTTAAAGCTCTGAGAGCCTGCACACAGACTGCTGTACTCTGTCTCTCACCAAGACTGCACACATACTCTGTTGAAAATCCCCAACATTCTATCCTAACTTCCAACTGCAGCACTCCAGTGTGGCTCATGCAGCTGCGAGAGTTCTATGGTGATGTCATCCCTCAGTTTAAGCTGAGACTGAAAACAAAGTGAGACAGTGTGAAATCCATTTAACTGGAGTTTCACAAGCTGCCTTCCCTGCCTACCACTAGGTCTTACTGGGATTCTAGTAACCCCAGGTAACGGAGTTTACATGAATAAAATACAGATTATTTTTTTTTGGATTTGACACTCATTGACGATAGTGTTACAAAAACAGTTAGGACTAAAAGTTACAGGAAAGATACAGCTACAAATTCAGTTGTAAGGTTTAACAGTGCACATCCCATTAATCTTAAAAAATCTATTCCTTTTAGTCAATTACTTTGCATCAGAAGGAACTGTACAGATGATAGTGATTTCATAGTTCAATCAGGGGAATTTATGAAAAGGTTTCGAGCTAGAGGCTATAATGAAAAGCTGTTATTAGATGCCTATGATCGGGTAAAAACAAAAACTCAGGAAGAATTAGTGGCAATAAAAACCGAGACAAAAATCTACAATTGAACCATGTCCAATTACATTCTCCACACAATACAGTCATAAAGCTGGATCCACAGGGAATGTTATTTGGAAGAATTGGCCTATTCTGACTAGTGATAACATGGTTAAAGAGGCAGTTGGTCCCAGACCCCAGGTGACCTTTAAAAAAGCACCAAATATAAAAGACAAGGTTGTACGCAGCCATCTTCCGATGGATAAGCAAAGGACATGGCTGCCACAGAGATCGTCAGGGAATTTTACATGTCAATAATACGTGCAAATATGTAATAACTGAGAATACATTACATCCGTTTAATCAGAATCAATACGTAATACAGAATTTCATAATGTGCAGTTCAACTTTTGTGGTTTATTTAATTTGGTGCAGCTGCAACTTGGGATATGTGGGTAGGACCATGTGCTCTCTTACAGAAAGAATACAGGAACATGTGAGGAGCATTATAAATAAAAAAACGGATAAGGCAATTGGAAGGCATTTTCTTGAAAAACATAATTTGGATCCTAAATATATGAGATGTATGGGGATCGAAAGTGTAAAATACAATGCAAGAGGTGGCAGTCGAACAAATTGATTATTAAATAGGGAAAGTTATTGGATATATACATTGAATACAGTGTATCCATATGGATTAAACGAAATGTGGGATTTTAAAGCCATATCTAAAATGAAAAATGCATCGTAGATATGTATGATTAATAACTGGATTACATCTCCCTCTATTGTGTCATCGGCGACGCCTCTTGCCCACTGCGTTATCTTGCATCTACGTATAAAGACTATTTATAATGTTAAAAAGGTTAGGAATGGAATTGTGTAATGATAATATTTTTTATGATTTATAAATTAGTTTTTTTGTGTTTTCATTATTAATAGTAGGTTTCTATTGTGTGTATAATCTGAGGCACTTAATGTTTTTTTTTTCTGGGATTTCTCCCTTGAACTGTGATCTAGATTTGGCTACTCAAGTATGATAATTTATGTATTGACGTGTGGCTTACCCGCTATTGTATCTTTTCTAGTTTGTTTTGTAAATAAGTAACCTACCATTTTGATAAAAAATTAAGTAGACTTCTATATAGAAGTGAAGTAAATGAAAACAATTACAATGATTTAACTCTGTAATTGGTATGGTAGAGTACTTAGTGCTAACATCATTAAATCATTTAATTTTGAGCAGACTCACTTAAAATACAGTTTTATGTTATCTTGATGCTGGAGTCTATGTCTCTTTGATATTAAGTTGAATTAAATAGATATGGTGTAATAGTGTAGAAAATGTGCATAATCCTGTATAAGTGAGAGCACGGTTATTTTTATAGGGTATTTAACTAATTATTTAGAGTTAATTTTGTTTTAATAAACTTTCATGAATGTTGTAGAGTACTGTGGTATCCATTATAATGGTTAATTTGAATTAGGTGCCATTGATCTGTTTATGTCATAATGAATAGACTATAAAAGTAAACTGACGTCTTTAGAATGTGACCACCTCATGAAGCCTTAGGGAGAAGGCGAATCACAGGGGTAGTGCTTGTATGTGTAATTGACCAACATCTAGGTCTCGCCAAAGTCCGGGTCATGCCTGAAAATAGTCATTGCTATGACTGGTGCATCTACCCAGTAAACAAAAACTAAATAAAATAAAATCTTCTTTAGAGCAAGTTGGCTCAGTAATAAATATCTTAAATCTGTTAAACCTTTGTGTTGTTATTCTCTATCTCTGGAGTGCAGTTAATTATTTTTTCGTGTAATTTGGGACCGGCCTCCTATAACTGTACCCATCGACATAAAGACAGGACGCTGGGACTGAGTTTTGAAAATTCTTAATACAGTCTTGGTGGCAGGGGGCTTGATCGGAGTTGGTCTCGGACCTGGAGACTAGGCTCCCACAACTGTGGTCTCCTAGGTCCCCTTCCCCAAGCAATTCATCGATAGCCACTGTCCACATCTTGGGGAAGACTCAACAGGATGTTTCCCTTCCAGATACCAGACGCCGTCCTGTGGAGGAGGCAGACGATGATGATGATGACAGTTCAGAGGGGAGGGGAGATTCCTCTGAAGAGGTCCCGGAGGACTATGAGGAGACGACAGGCAAGGTCTCACCAAAGTCCCCACCAGAAGACCCTGCCTTCTCAGACCTCTTGAGGGCCATGAAAGACTATTTTGACTGGAAGTCGGAGAAACAGGACCCCATGAGACAGAGGCTCGCGGAACACCTAGACTTAGGGTCTCTGTCTCCCATCCCCATTCCTCCACAGATGGCCCCTCATCAAGACCTTACCACTACCATCTGGCAGATGCCTCATTCCATCCCGGCTGTCTCCGAGCGGGCGGACAGGATCTACCCGGGTGCCGAAGGATGCCCCTTTCTTAAAGGCTCATCCCAAGGCTGACTCTGTGGTCATCTCCGCAGCTCATGATCGTTCCTCAGCGCCCAAGCACATGTGCACTACTCCTCTGGACAAATAGTTGAGGCAGATGGACCAGTTCGGGAAGAAGATATATTCCTCAGCCACATGCACCCTCCGGTCCCTCAGTTACATGGCCCACATGGTGTCCCATCAAAAAGCGACCCTCGCCAGGCTGTAAGCGAAAGTCCAGTCCATGGATCTCTCGCCTTTCAAGGAGGATCTTGCCAAGTAACTCTGCCTCTCCAAGGTTTCCTGTAGGCATGCATTATGCGCCACTTACGACTCCAGCGACTCAGTGGCCCGTACCTCGGCAACTGCCGTTGCCCTCAGACGGCATTCCTGGCTTCGCATTTCTGAACTTGCCAATGAGATCCAGTCGGCGATTCAGGACGCCCCTTTTAGGGGTATGGTCCTTTTTGGTGGGGACACCAAGGATATTATCACAGACCTACAGGACAAGGGCGTTGCACTTAGGTCTGTCAGGTCAATGTATCAATCGGGCTCCCAAAAACAGCAGCAGCCCTTTCAGAAGAGGACCTGGAGGTAGAGAAAGAATGCTCAGGCACGCCGCCAAGGGAGGCGGAAGGCCATTGGTACAGCCACCCCTCCTGCCTTCAAAAATCAGTGAAGTTCAGGAGGCCCTCCCCCGAACGTCCCGCCACTTCTCGACTCCCCGACCCCACTGCCTCCTCAGTCTCGTGATGGGGAGCAGGTTGGGGGGGGAGGTTCACCTGCCACTCGCAGGAGTGGAGGGCGATCACCTCCGACGAATGGGTCCTGCAACTAGTGTTCGTCGGGCACATTATAGAATTTCTGGAGATTCCTCCAGAAACTGTACCAAAAAAGTCCTCTTATTCTTGGGGCCAGGCCCTTCTCGTTCGCGAGGAGGTAAATTCGCTCTTGCTCAAAGAAGCAATCGAGCGCATCCCCTTTGGGCAAAGAGGAAAGGAATTTTATTCCCATTTTTTCCTGGTTCCAAAAAAGACAAGGGACTTCAGACCCATACTCGACCTAAGTCAGCTAACTCAGTTTGTCGAGCACAAAAATTGTTGAATGCTGACACTCTAGAGCCTCCTTCCCCTTCTCATGGAGAACCACTGGCTCTGTGCCCTGGATATGCAGGATGCCTACCTGCACATTCCTATTTTTCCCAGCCACCACTGATTCCTGCGCTTTCATTTTCAAGGGGAACACTTCCAGTTCTGGGCACTCCCCTTTCGCCTGTCTTCGGCACCACAGGTTTTTACCAAATGCCTGGCGGTAGTTGCGGCATTCCTACGCCACAGGTGTATTGCAGTCTTCCCTTACCTGGATGACTGGTTGATTTCAGACCCGTCCAGGGATTTTTGCTGGAGGCTTTTTCCTTTATCCTGGACCTTTTCATCAGACTAGGGATCGTGGTCAGTGTTCCCAAGTCATCCCTTATCTCTGCCCAGAGAATTCAGTTCATCGGGGCAGTCCTGGATATGGTCCAGTGCAGAGCCTTCCTTCCTCCAGACAGGATGGAGTCCCTTGTCTGTCAGGCCTCCAAAGTGGCTTCCCTCAGGACCATCCCAGCTCAGGAAGTCCTTCGCCTTCTGGGCCTGATGGTGGCTTCCATCACTACCATTCCCCTAGGAAGAATTCACAGAAGGATTACTCGGTGGTCATTGCGGGTGCAGTGGGATCAGCTCCTGGACGACCTGGTCCATCCGGTTCTCATGTCCTCAGCAGTTCAGAAAGACTTGTAGTGGTGGAAGGATTCTCACAGTCTTTCCTTGGGACTTCCCTTTCGGAATCCTGCACCAGTAGCCACCCTCACCACGGATGCCTCGAATATGGGGTGGGGAGCTTACCTTGAGAAACACCAAGCACAGGGACTATGGTCCAGCTTGGAGGCTTCTCTCCACATCAGTGTTCTGGAGTTGAGGGTGGTCCTGTATGCGTTACAGGCCTTTCAGACCCTCCTTTCAAAGGGATCACTGCTAATCCAAATGGACAATATGTCAGTAGTTTGGTATATTAACAAACAAGGAGGAACCCAGTCGTACACCCCTTTGCAGGAAGGCAATGCAGGTGTGGAACTGGGCAGTCCAGCACCATCTGGTCCTTGTGGCCTTACACCTTCCAGGCATTCTAAATGTCTTGGCAGACAGTCTCAGCAGATCTCAGACCTTAGCTCATGAGTGGGAACATCAGGAAGTGGCGGACTCTGTCTTCCAAAATTGGGGGCGTCTGGAAATCGACCTCTTTGCCTCCCAATCCAACGCAAAACTTCCCAAATTTTGCTTGCTCGTTCCAGAGCAAGGTGCTATTTGGACCGATGCATTGTCTCTTTCTTGGACAGGGAAATTTTTGAACACTTTCCCTCCGTTTCCCATTCTGCCGAGGGTTCTCCTCAAGCTTCAGGCGGAGATGGCAAAGATAATCCTCATCGCTCCTCTCTGGCCGAGACAGATCTGGTTCCTGCTGCTACAGCAACTTTCCTGGGAACCACCTGTTCCACTGGCTCATGACCTCCTGACCTAGGATCAAGGTCGACTGGTACACCCGGGGCTTAGGACCCTGCATCTCCATGTATGGCTCCTACAGACATAGCGATATCCCGTTTTGGGGTTTCCTCCAGGGTTGCTCAAGTCCTCATTGAGGCTAGAAAACCGTCTACCCGTTCCACTTATGCCATGAAGTGGAAGCGATTTTCCATTTGGGCGACCGCTAAGGGCTGGAACCCCTTCTCTTGCTTGGCCCCACAAGTCATGAAATACCTCCTTCACTTGTCACACTCCAGTCTGTCCTAGTCTTACTTAAAAGTCCATATCTCAGCTATCTCAGCGTACCATGAGCTAGTGGATGGTAAACCCGTGGCTCAGTTGGATGTCTCCAAAACCTTTCTGAAAGGGATTCTCCATCTGAAACCCCCCCATCCGCAGCCCCACTCCACCTTGGGACTTGAACTTCGTACTGGAAAAGCTCACCCTTCCTCCTTTTGAGCTGGCTATGAGCTGTGATTTGCACTTCCTGTCCTGGAAGGTGCTTTTTCCTTATGGCTATCACATCAGCCCAAAGGATTTCGGAGCTTCACACTCTAGTCTGCAAGGAGTCATACTTGATTATCCATCGGGACCGGGCAGTCCTCAGAACTCATCCGAGGTTTCTTCCCAAGGTGGTGTCAGAAGCCACGCTGAATCAGTCAGTAGAGCTTCTGGTGTATTACCCATCCCCCTCTAACAGAGGTGAGGCACTCCTTCATACGATGGATTTCCATCGGATTTTCCAGTGTTACACCCATCGGACCAAAGAGTTTCGCTCTTGCGACCAGTTGTTTGTCTCCTTTGCTCTGAGATCGAAGGGCAAACCGGTTTCTAAGCAGGGCCTTTCCAAATGGTTAGGCAACTGCATTCATTACTGTTACCAGAACTGAAGTATGAAAAACCTCTGCCGGGTTCCATCAGAGGTCATTCTGCTAGGGCCATGGCTGCCTCTCTGGCCTTCCTACGGAACATTTCTGTGGCCAACATCTGCGCTGCCGCTTCTTGGAGTTCTGTCCATACCTTTACCAAACATTACAGTCTGGACATTGCTTCTAGGCAGAGGGCTGGCTTTGGCCTAGCTGTCCTGCAAGGGCCTCCTGTCCTAGACTGGGTCCTTCCTGGACCTCAGTTTTTTCGTTGGAGTTACTTTTCCTCCTCCCTAGTTTCTCTCAGTCTCTCCTTGGAGGGACTGCTTGGGACTTTGTCCTATATGTGAAGACCTACTGAAGGAACCCTCTTGAAGTAAGATAGTACAGTTACGTAGGAACTTACCGTAACAGTAGATCTTCGAGAGAGGTTCCTTCAGTAGGTCATATTTTTCCCTCCCTCCTTCCCCTCATTTTGTTTTTTACAGGGACTCCAAATCCTGTTCCGTCCTGCTGTCAGGCCTCTTCCTGGCTCTGGTGGGAGAACTGGAGGGTGGGTGTGGGGACTGCACACTATATACAGTCACGCCAACGTCAGTCACGTGACATCGGGTGGGCAGTCCCCCATCAGATATTGCGAGAAAAGTCTGCCGTGTGGCCCAACACCAAGTGGCGCTAGTCCTATATGTGATGACCTACTGAAGGAACCTTTCTTGAAGATCTGTTGTAACGGTAAGTTACTATGTAACTGTACTTTTCAGGATCCAAGTGGGATAGTGACAGAGTAAAAGTGATAAACATGTTATCATGGCTTGAACAAGTCTTAGTAAAGTAACAAGGGGCTTGATTTGGATATTGTGATACATATCCAATATTTCTAGCTGTGGACAAAGAAATGTTAACAGAATTTGATAAGCAAATATTAATGCATGCAAGAGATTTGCAGTGAGGACAATACCATTTACCCATTCATTTACTATGGATAAGATATGGAATGCGTCCTGTTTCCAGGTCCCTGAAGAGATTGTTAACAGTGGCAATAACATAAGAACCATAAACAGAGCATAAAAGTTCATGGGCAATATATTGCTTCCTGCCTCCTTGTTATTTAGAAAAATCAGTTCATTAATCTTATTTTTAGTATCATTGAACCCTTTGGCAAATTCCTGCATGTTAGAGACTGTAAAATGTTCTTCTTTACTTAAACCATTTACACCATGTAACAGTGGGGGTAGGATATCATTTTTAACAGCTTGCTGAAAATTAAGAGCTTGTGCTTTAATAGCGGCTTTATCTGCTCTATTTCAGATAGACAAGCCTGATCCAAAAAAGCCAAAAACGGTGCCTGCTGCACCAGTAACATCTGCGCTGTCACGCCTAGTATGGGGATCTAGCTTTAGCATTAGGAGCGGGTCTAAAGTCTCCTACATGATCAGTGATATGAGGTCCACTAACTGGATCATTAGTGCGTGTTTGGTCTGCAGCTACAGTACTGTATCTGTAAGCATCATAATGAAAGATTTTGAAGCATTGGTCATGTGACAGACACCAATCTCAGCCATATTCCAATGTGTAAGATTGAAAATAACTGGGACATGCTTAAATTGTACATTATTAATCAGGGCACTTGGAAGGGAAGTGGCAGTCAAAAAAATAGGAGGACCTTCCTCCTGCGGAGGGCAGTCAGTCAGTCATTTCTTCTTCGGTGGGTGGGACTACAGAAAGAAAGAGCTTCGGTAGCGACATAGTTGTGAAGACAGAAAGCACATGACTCATCAGAGGTGAGGCAGTCACACCAAGCAGGATACTAACATACTAAAATGCCAGCAGAATAGGCCTAACGGTCTTTCGAGTCTGCTCGATTGGTCATCCCCCACCCTGGGTGCTGACCTTGCTGCCCCCCTCGCCTTCTCTGGCTTCTCCCTTCCCAGTTCCGGACATTCTTGCTGCATTGGATTTTGCTTCCAGAACCCTTCCCCTGTACCTGTCCCAGCCCCTCTTGAACCCCTCCACCAGCCCCTAGGCAGTGCATTCCATGGCTCCACTACCCTTTCAGTGAAGTAGCACCTCCTCTTTCTCCCTGAATCTCCCCTCCAGCTTCCACCCATGCCCTCTAGTGGCCCCTCCTCCTTCCTTTGAAGCACCCTGACTGTTCCTCCCCTATTTACCCTCTTCGTGTACTTGAAGACCTCTATCATGTCCCCCCGGTCCCTTCTCTCTTCCAGTGTGTACATATTTAGCTCTTCGAGCCTCTCCTCATAGGTCCTGTCCCCCAAGCCCCAAATCATTTTGGTTGCCCTCCTCTGGACCCTCTCCAGGAGTTTAATGTCCCTCTTTAAGTGTGGATCAGTGAGAGTAGTAAGGTTATACCGACCCGTATGTCTGGGGGGAAGTCTGTCGAATAGAGAGAGTACCATTCTTGGATATATCTGTGTTGGGCCATCCGTGGAATGTACCTTTGGACAGGCGAGCTACAGGGAGTGTGTATCCATTAATGTCAGTTTTCCATTGAATGGAAAGTGTGGATTTGTCTGGAGCTACTACCACAGCATCAAGATAGGCGTCTGAGCCTTCCTTAACAGTATTCATTTTACTGGGCACATTAATATGAACTCCGATTGGAGCTGAATGTTCAAGTTTGCTAAGCAAATGCTCTACACGTTGTCTGTGAGTTGATAGGGGTTTATTCTGTGATTCAGCCAGGGGAAGTAGTAGTAGTAGTCCCACCAGGATAAGGAGGTGCAAGATAGCCATCTTGCCAGTGTAACTGAAAGAAAGTAGAAAAGGATTGTTAAGTGAGGGGTACTATTCCACCCTAAGTGGGTTAGGAAAAGTAAGTTTTAGTCACCTTTGTACAGTTTGAGCTGATTAGCATGGAACCACTTGTCGGTGGTCTTTTGCTGTTGAACTCTAACCTGATAGACAGCAGGGCTGAGTTTACTGACAATGGAATTTGCTGGCAAATGAATGAGTTGCTTGTCTGTACTGAAGAAGCATAACATGGTCTCCAACTTGTCAGTCAACTTCTTTGACATGCTTATCAAAATGAGCTTTAGCTTGTTGTTGAGCTTTACCCATTTGATTGGCAGTGAACAGGTGTGTCTTCATGATGACATCATGAAGCTTTTCAACATACTTGTCTACAGATACCTTGCATGCAGTAGGGATATGGAGATCAATCAACAGGTACTCAGTGGCAAGAGGGAATCCCAATCCTTGGGATTGTCATTGATGAATTTGCATTACTTCTGTTTGATTCTTCTGTTTGCTCTTTCTACCTGGCCTGAGGATTGAGGATGGTAAGGAATATGGAATTTCTGATCTACTCAAAGCAGTTGGAGTGTCTGCTTCATCAGCTCAGCTGTAAAACTGGTTCCCTGGTCTGAGTCTCCCTTTAAGGGTAGGCCCCACCTGGAGAACAATTGATCCACCAGAATCTTGGCAGTTGTCTTTGCCGTGTTACTCTTAGTGGGAAGTGCTTCTACCCACTTAAGAGAACATATCAGTGACATCAAGTGCATACCTGTTGTTCTTGCTGGAGTTGGTGAGAGGGCCAATGAAATCGATCTGTATTGAATTCCATGGTCCAGTTTGCCTTTGTGGCAACAATTTGGTGTTTCTTTTCACTGAAATTGGATTGTTCTGGGCACACACTTTGCAGTTGTCCACATAGTGCTCTACATCTTTGGCCATGCCAGGCCACCAGATGATGGTTTTGAGTCTCTGGAGGGTGTTGTCTGCTGCCTGGTGTCCCCCAGTGGAGGTATCATGAACCATATGGATGTATTTGGTTTGCAGAAATTGTGGTGCAACCCACAGTTTGTCGCATGTATCCTCTTTTCGATACCAGATGAGCTTCTGCTCACTAGACAAGTATATGTTGCCAGAGTGTCTCTTGTATGGACTACCAACAGGTAGTGGTTGTTCAATTCCTTTGTCCAGGAATTTGAACACATCTTTTAGTTTTGTGTCAGATTTCTGTGCAGTAGAAAGATCCAGTGGAGGTTCTGGTACTGGTTTCTGCCTAGTGTTAGCAGCTAAGAAAATAACTGCCACAGCTACTGGGTGAGTCATTGTCCATGTCTCCCCTCTCCCGAGTGCCTTCTTTGGCTAGCGAATCTGCTCGATCATTGAATTCAAGGTAAGAGTCAAATTTGCAGTGAGCCTTTACTTTGTGGATGTACAGTTTGTGAGTAAACTGCTGTGTCAGGGTGTTTATATATGCACAAACAGATCCCTTATTTGATGGCATGGGGTCATAATGTCGCAAGACATTATGCCACATGGCAAAATCGTACTGCCAATACAGCATGATTTCTTCCAAGAGGCATAAGTCTTTTTTTTTTTGCGGTGGGCTCTGCCCCCACCCCCCCCCATTAAACATTTTCAACTCGGGGGGGGGGGTTGGGGTTAACTGGGGGAGCGCACAAAGTTCCTGCTGCTGTGATTCAGTCCAGTGAGCCACGGCAGTTGCTTGGTGGAACCCAGTCCCAGCAGAGGTCTTATCCTCTGCCTGGGAAGGTGTGAATGGTGCAATACCGCGTACAGCAGTATACACAGTATTGCACCATTCGCTCTTGTAAACGGCGCTATCCTGGGTTAGCCATAATGTTGTATGCTATTAATCGTGCCACATTATGACCCGGTAGGGTATTTGACAGATGTGCTATCAGATGATGTAAGGTTATTTCTCTCCTAGAATGGTAGGAACTCAGTAAGGGATGAGCAGACCAAGTGAAAGTCTGTAAGGGGCATGACCTCCAAAGCACAGGCCACAGCTGCTAGTTCAGCATACTGAGAAGAGATAACAGAGCATTTTCTAGAAATGTGCCTGAAATTGTCATCTTTGTCTAGGATGTGCACTCCAAATCCTGCTACCTGCTCTCCATCTACATAGGAGGTGGAACGTCTGTAAAGACATGAAACATGGTGGTATCCTCTAACGCAGCAGCTGTAGCTGGTAAGAATGGTCCTGGCTCAGGTAAGTCAGGAGGTTGGAGTGCACAGTCATGGGGCTTACCTGTGCAGAGCAGGCCATGGGGCAGGATTGAAGGCATTTTAGCAGGCAGTACTTTGATGTCCCTGTCCTGCAAGAGTAAAGACCAGTGGGTAAGTCTGGTGTTGGAGACTGAACCATCTTTCACTTTGTCTGAAAGTATAAAGTTGGTTGGGAAGTGTGACAGGTATGCACAACAATAGGAGCATACCCAATGATGTACAGAAAATGTTTGACAGCCCAGAAGGTTGCCAAAAGTATTCTTTCACAGATGTTATATTTTCTCTCTACTGAGGACAACATCTGAGATGCATAGGCAATGGGCCTGTGGTACCTACCCATTGTACTTTTCTGCCAGCACTGAAGACATGGCCACATCAGAGGTGGCAGTTTCCAAATGGAATGGGAGACTTGGATTAGGATTGATCAGTGCTGAGGCTAAAGCCTGCTTGAGCAGTGTTACAGCTTCTGTGTGGGTGGGGCCCCATGTCCATGGGACATCCTTTTTTCAGAAATTCATACAGCAGAGCAGCCTTCAAGGCAAAGTCAGGGATAAAATCCCTGGAGTAGTTTACCATTCCTAAAAAGCGTCTTGAGTGTTGCCACGCTAGTAGGAAGTGGCAGATCTTGCAAGCCCTAGATCTTCTTGATAGCTGGGCTTCTGCCTTGGTCTGTGATTTGTAGGCCAAGGAAGATGACCTCTTTTTCACGCAGTTGTGCCTTAGAGGAGCTGCACTTGAACCTGCTCTCTTGAGGAGAAACAGAAGTTCATCTAGAAGGGCCAAATGATATTATTTCGTGGCAGTTGCTAGAAGTAAGTCACCCACACACTGCAGGAGACACTGGGGAGTGGAGAACCCGTCAGGGTATCCATCATGTGGAGATGAAAGAGGGAAGGGCTGTTGTGAAAGCCCTGGGAAAGGCAGGTCCAGGTGTACTGGTGTCCATCGAAGGTGAAAGCAAATTTGTATTGGCTTTCCTGTGCTAATGGGAGTGACTAGAACCCATTAGAGATGTCAAGGGCTGTGAACCACTTTTTGTCAGGTGTCAACAGCTTGAGCACATCAGGTGCTGATGCAGCTGTTGGGGCGCAGCTTGGGTAACTTGATTAAGTTTCCTGTAATCAATTGTAAGTCTCCAAGCTCCATTTGGCTTTTCCATAGGCGAATTGACAGTGAAGACGCAGGTCCTAATCACTGCTTGTTGAAGCAGTGACTGGATGGTCTCCCTCAGTGATGGCAAGGCTTCAGCAGGAAATAGATTCTACTTCTGCCTCACAGAGTTGGGTCCTGTGATTTCAGTGGTAGTGCACATCCTACCACAGTCATGCTTGTTGGTGGCAAACACATCAAGGTGTTTTTACAGCAGAGGTACAAGTTCAGAAAACAGGTCATGACTTTTGAACAAAACTATGATGTCATGCTGCTTGTTGTTATGGGAGATGGCTGCCACCATGTGTGAGTCTGGAATGGTGACAGCATGACATTGTCCTTTGATCTGGAGAAGAAGCCTGTTGGCTAGGTCCACTACACAGCTGTGTAGTGCTAGAAAGTAAATTCCCAGTATGCTGGGGTGATGACGTAATACCATGAGGTCAAAAACGAAATTAGTCCTGAGGTGGCCTACCACCACAGGTAGAGGAACAGATCAGTAGGTATGTAGCTGGGTACCATCTACACCCTGGGTACTAGTCTTTCAGCTGGTAGACCAGTCATGGAGGACAGACATGGCTGCTCCGGTATCCTGGAGCACTGTAAGATGGTGGCCACCGACCGTGGCCTTTACACAAGGCCATCCATTTGTGTCAACAAGCAAGTCACTCACAATCAGACTGGAGCCTGTGATTGTCAATCTGCATTTTCAGAATCGTCGTCATCATCCTGTTCCTCAAATCTGAGGCCTCCAGGATCTCTCTGGGCCTCCTGTATGCCTTACACAGGATACAGATGTACCTGTGATGTCACAGGCATGACAGCAGCCTGCACGGGTATTTCCTCCTTGGTCGTCGCATCGGTCTGGCCGGTAGCCGATGCCACGAAAGGATTCATCCCTCAGCTGTTCCTTTGTTTGGTAGCCAAAGGCAGGAAAGGATTCCTCTGGCCACATGCTTGTCCAGCGGCCAAAGCGAAGGCTGCTATGATACGTGTAGGCTTAGCTGCTCTCTCAGCATGGATCTCCTCCAGCAGTTTGCGGAGGGTCTCGTTCTCGTCTTTTAGGCTTCGATAGCTAGGGCCATTGAGGTTCCGGTTTTCAAATTGGGCATTTGAATTTTTCCAATTACTTCTGTCTGTTTCTGTTGTTTTTATAGTTCTGGTTCCCTCCTCCCTTGTGTGACTGCTTGTCATCAGAAGGGTCATCATTTTTCTGGTTATTGCCTTCCATGGTATAGTGGGTTGGCGTGTCTGAGGTAGGCTGTACTGCAGCCACCTGTGCTGCCGGAGTTTGAATTGCGGCAGCCTTGTTGTTTTTACCGGAAGCAAGGTTGCGGAGGTAAACCTAATAGGCATGCTCCGTTTTTGTGAGGATGTTGGCAAAAGAATCTGTATTCGGCTAGACATTGAGTTGAGCCTTTTCCCACAGGGCCGGAGTCTTGTTCCGGATGTACAAATCCTTGTACTCAATCTGGTCTTGTTCTGCAAGTTCCCTTGCTAGACCTTTGCCAGTTTCGTAGGCGAGCCATAACCATTGGTGGTAGGCCGCAGGGCTTTCTTTCACATTCTGCTTAACTTTGTAGGCCAAGTGAGCTCCTACGACACCCAGGGAGTTGGCGGTGATGAGGGCTGCAGCAATGTCTTTATAGACAAGAGCGTCGCAGTTGTGTATAGTCTCTGGGAGTTTGGCCCAGAGGGTAGGTTCGATATTCTCTCTCAAGACTTGAACCTGGTACTTGGGTTGGAGACAAAGCTTCTCGCAGAGGGAGCGCACCTTCTCCAAATGGCAACTGAGATTGTCAATTGGGCCCCTCTGTCCGATACGTTGGGCAATTTGCTGGACAGAGTGAGCGACTTGTAGGGGGCTGGAAGTATGAGGAATCGCGTTCAACTCAATACGTTCCATGGTTCCACAAAGTGCAGCTTCCACTGCTGCATCAGTGACTGCCTTGTATGCATGATCCTGACTGATGGTGTCTGCAAACATTCTGTCAATTTGATCCCAGATGGCATTCTGTTGGTCCTCCCGGTACAGTGATGTTGCTAATAGCCTCTTGAATTAGGCGGCGTACCTCTGCTGTGTCCTCCCTGGTGGGGGGAGCCAGCGGGAGTGTGCCACAGAATACAGGCCATCAGCCTGTGTTATGGGTGCCGCCATCTTGGCGTTGTACGTGGCTTCCACCATGTTTGTGTAGACGTGGCAATGCAGAGTGCGTGCCGACTTGGGCGCCATCTTGTGGATGGCCAGTAGGAGTTCCACCACCACAGGGGTTAGACTTGTGTGTGACGTGGCATGCCCCATCATCAAAGTCAGAGTCGTCATTGCCCGGATGACGCAATCTCAATGGGCATATGTTGGGCAATTTGCTGGACAGAGTGAGCGACTTGTACGGGGTTGGAAGTATGAAGAATCACGTTCAACTCAATACGTTCCATGGTTCCACATGAACAGCTAATATTCTTCAACTAAAACTACCTCTGGCTGGAAGCTGCAATACTGAACATAGGATTTGCAAGAAAGCGAGTTGTGCTCACAACAGAGGGAGGTGAACCTTACAGTCGTCTTTGGTTTGTAGCAGATATTCTGCAGGTGGAGGCTACTTCTAACTGAAAGGTGAAATAAGGAACTTAGAATTATCAGGAAAAGACAGTCTTTCAAGCAACAGAGGGAGGTGGATCTAGCTTTACGTTTGTTACAATTCTTAATATTTTCAGTGCAGGAAGAGTTTAAAGCACAGCTGACTTATTTTGGGGCTGACTGCTTTCAGAGCACAAACTACCAGGCTGTTTTGGGACTGGGGAGGTTTACCTGTGTCTGACTTGGATGTCTGGATTTTTCTCTGTTTGATTAGCAGGGTATTTTCTTTGTCAAACTGTTGTGTAGGGCATCTTACTGACAGGAAGACACTCATCGCAGTGGTGGGTCAGAGCTCTTAGCTGATTGTTTTGTGAGGGCACAGTTTAGGCCCAACCCTTCCCACCCTCACCCCACCCACCCCTGGAAATAGTTCCTTTATACCTGGGGTTCTGACATCATTTCCTGAAGAGTGCAAGGTGCATATCACTGTCATATCCTCTCTAGCACACTGCACTGACAATATAAGCATACACATTGAATAATATATATATTTCTATATAACAAACCAATCACACACACATAAACACACACACAAAAAAGTAGCTAAACATGTGGGGAGTAGTGCAGTGTAATGGCTGTGGGGCAGCAGTCTTCCGGGAGTCTTTCTGGAGGCTGAGATGCTGCCCTATTTGCAGATAACTCTCTGCCCTGAGGGAGGAAGTTGCCCGTCTTCAGGCCACACTGGACAGTAGTAAGGGAACCTTCCCCCGGGCCACAATGGACAGTAGGAAGGGAACCTCCCCCATCCAGGGAGCACCAGAGCCACAACCACTACCTCAGAGGTTGCAAAGAAAGCACAGCAGTTGGACCACAGTGGGCTCAGGGAGGGTGAGGATGGTGGAACAGAGGCACACCCAGTCAGCTGTTCCACTCCACAATCCATACACCATTCTGGGGAGCATAGCTCCCCTATGGATGCACCATAGAGAGAAGACTAAGGAGGCTGAGGACAACTGTCACAAGGGAAGCCCACAGGAAGGAGGCAGAGGACACCACAAGGAAAGGAAGCAGCTCTTGGTGGGGACTCCAATTATTAGGGGATAGAACGGGGGAGCAGGGAAAACTGAAGTAAGGTGCCTGCTTGGTGCCATGGCTTGGAAGGACAGGAAGCGCATCCTCAGGATCACGAGAACAGCTGCACGGGAGTCTGAGCTGGACGTCATTGTCCACCTGGGGACAAATGACTTGGCTCAACATGAGATTAGAGCAGTGCAGAAGGACTTTGTATAATTGGGGAGGGGCATAAGACAAGTAGAACACACAGTATCCTTCTCAGAGGTGCTGCCTGTCAATGGCATGAGTGAGGTGAGGGTACTTTGCATCATGCAGTTTAATGAATGGTTGAAAAAATGGTGTGGAACACAGGGGTTTGGCTTCATTGGGGACTGGGGTTCCACCTGGAGGGACACCAGCCTATACTGGCAGGATGGTCTGCATCTGTCCAGGAAGGGAACAAGTCTTTTGAGCAGTTGGTTTAAATGCTTCATTGGCAAGCTTTTAAACTAGTCAAGGGGAGGCACTGATAAGCAGCAGGAAAATCCCAGCCTCTCCCTACAAAACAGGGTACTAAATGAGAAAAAGACTGAGGTAGAAAGGTCAGTGGGGGATGCTGCAACAGAAGGTAAAGCCATCAAAAAATGGAGAGCAATGAGTACCAATGCCTGTAGTCTGAGTAACAAGCTTCCTGAATTAGTGGCCTTGATGGAGGAGGAACATCTGGATATCGTGGCAGTCACAGAAACATGGTACACACAAAACCATGACTGGTACATTAACATACCAGGATACACTGTCTACAGGAGGGACAGGGAGGGTAAAAGAGGAGGAGGAGTAACTCTTTACATAAGAGAAGGAATCAAAGCAACAGAACAAAAGGGAAAACAGGGAGGAGAAGAAGCACTGTGGGTTAATTTGGAGACCGGCCATGGCACCACAATCCGCACAGGGGTTGTATACAGACCCCCTTCTCAGGGGGAGGAAATGGACAAGGAAATGATAGAAAGTATACTTAGAATGGCAGAAAAAGGGGAGATATTGCTGATGGGTGATCTGAATATGCCAGATGTTAACTGGAGTGCAGTTGCAGCAGCCACTTCGAAGAGTGGGGTTATTCTAGATGCCCTACAGGGGGCATGCCTTAGACAGCTAGTACTGGAGCCCACTCGAGAGGGAGCAATCTTAGACCTGGTTCTCTCACATGGAGATGAAGAGAGGATCACAGATGTAGAAGTGGGTAGCCATCTGGGAACTAGCGACCGTCGAACAGTATGGTTCACAGTAAACACAGCAATAGAGTCAAGCCATACAAAGGCAAAAGTACTGGACTTTAGGAGGGCTGACTTTGCCAAAATGGGTGAGTGCCTAAGAAATGCACTCACAGAGGGGCAGGAAGAAGGGGTGGAAGAACAATGGGAAATAATAAAAACTGCCATCACAGAGGTAACTAGCCTTTGTGTGAAGCAAATAAACAAAACGAAACGATGTAAGAAACCACTATGGTTCTCAAACGAAGTGGTAGTGAAGATTCAAGAGAAAAAGAAAGCATTCAGGAAGTACAAGGAATCACAGAAGGAGTAGGACAGAGAACTGCATCAGTTAAAGCAAAAGGAAGCTGGGAAGGCAGTCAGAACAGCAAAGGCCCAAACCAAGGAAAAGATAGCCAACTCAGTTAAGAAGGGGGATAAAACCTTTTATAGGTACATCAGGGAGTGAAGAAAGACCAAGGGGGGGATAGTGAGGCTTAATAAAAGGGAGTGAGGGTGGGCAGAGGATGACTGTGAAAAGGCAGAGATACTAAACAAATATTTTTGCTCAGTATTTACAAAGGAAGAGGGGGAGGTACCTAAAACAAACAGTAGAAACACTCTGGATACAGAAGTTGATACCAGCCCATTTACAGAAGAAAGGGTTCTGAAAGAACTCTTAAAACTGAAGGTGGACAAAGCAATGGGGCCTGATGGGATTCATCCCAGAATTCTAAAAGAACTAAGGGTAGAACTAATGACACCACTGACTACCCTCTTTAACTAATCATGGGAGGATGGGGTGGTGCCCAAGGACTGGAGGAGGGCAGATGTGATTCCCCTTCACAAAAGTGGGAGCAAGGCAGAAGCAGGAAACTACAGACTTGTTAGTTTAACCTCAGTGGTAGGGAAAACGATGGAATCACTTCTCAAGGAAAGAACTGTTGAGTATCTAGAGGCCAGAGGGGCACAGGACCCAAGGCAGCATGGATTCACAGTGGGAAGGTCATGCCAGACAAATCTGGTAGATTTCTTTGACTGGGTGACCAAAGTAGTAGATCAGGGAGGGGCTGTAGACATGGCCTACCTAGACTTTAGCAAGGCATTTGACACAGTCCCACACAAAAGGTTAATATACAAGTTGGCCAGCCTGGGAGTGGATCCCAAGATGACAGCCTGGTAAAGAATTGGCTGGAGAATAGAACACAGAGAGTAATAGTAAATGGGTGCACTCTGAAGAGGGGTTACTAGTGGGGGTACTTGAGGTTCAGTATTAGGACGGTCTTCTTCAATGTCTTTATAGCGATATTGCAGAGGGACTGGAAGGAAAAGTATGTCTCTTTGCAGATGACACAAAGATCTGCAAAAGAGTTGATGCACAAGGTGGGGTGGAAAGGATGAGAAGGCACTTGGCAAGGTTAGAGGAATGGTCAAATGTATGGCAGCTTAGATTCAATGCTAAGAAGTGCAAGGTAATGCACCTGGGAAACAAAAACCCAGGGGAAGAGTACACAATGGGGGGTGAGATACTAACAACAACAAAAATGGAAAGGGACCTGGGGGTAGTCATATCAGATGACCTAAAGGTGGGCAAGCAAAGTGAGAGGGCAGCAAGGAGGGCTGGGGGGATACTGGGATGCATAGGGAGAGGCATCACCAGTAGAAAACAGGAAGTTATTATCCCTCTGTACAGACAGCTGGTGAGACCCCATCTGGAGTACTGCATGCAGTTCTGGAGACCCAATCTCCGGAGAGACATAGACAGGATGGAAGCTGTCCAGAGGGAGTAATACAAATGGTGCAGGGTCTGCACCAGAAGACATATGAAGAGAGACTTAAGGAGCTTAATATGTATAGCCTCGAGGAAAGGAGGAGAGGGGGACATAATAGAAACTTTCAAGTACCTCAAGGGAATCAACAAAGTCCAAGAGGGTAGCATCTTTCAAAAAAAGAGGTGTGCAAGAACAAGGGGACACAATTTGAAGATGGGGGGGGCGGCTCAGAGGTAATTTAAGGAAGTATTTTTTCACAGGTTGTGGATGCATGGAACGGCCTTCCGGAAGAGGTTGTGGAGTCAAAAACAGTGGTGGAATTCAGGCATGCAAGGGACAGTCATAAGGCAATTCTAGGGGGTGGGGGTAGGAAGAAGTAGGCTGCTGGTTAACTAGGATCTGCAGCTTATCCATTAGGTAGGGAAATGGGCAGACTGGATGGGCCAAGCGGTCCTTATCTGCCGTCAAATTCTGTGTTTCTATGTTTCTATATACTGAAACCCATTAATGGCCTTAACATGGCCAGCAGGAACCTCCCGTTGATGGTGCAACTTCGCCATCTTTTCTCTACACTTCTTGTGGCAAACCCTTGCAGTGCCCCGCTCAATACCTCTCTCAACCTCATGCTGCAACACTCTGTATGCGGCACCCAATTCAATGTTTTCCCCATGTTCTTTCTCTTAGTCATGATTTACTCTCTGATACTCCTCTTTCAACTCAATATTCTCCTCTCTCAAACTTTCATTCGTATCACTCAAAAAATTATTCAGATATGCTAACTGTTTCTTATCACATTTCAACCTTTCACAGTTATCTCTCAACATACAAATTTCTCGCTCAGAGTCTCGAGCAGTACAGTGCAACAGTCTGTTATTGGCATTGCAAAGTGACTATTATCTCCTCTGCTAGTTTTTGTTTATTTTTCTTTAACTCCGATGCCTGCAAGCCCATATATTTTTTAGAGCAGAGTTTTGCAGTTCAAGGGAGGCACACCTCGCTGTGAGACTCTCAACAGTGGTATGTAACACCGCAACAAAAAGACCTTTAAGGTTGTGTTTCTTTGCTGTTTGTTTGGACTCTAAGTACTGGTCAGATATGCATAGTAATGGTTTGTTGGCAGATTTTGCACCCAGCATGAAATCTGTCCATCCACCATGGGATGTAAGGTAGTTTGAGACATCCAGTCTTAGTTCTGTGCAAAGATCAGACATGACAAATAAGGGGCAGACAAACAAACAAAGAAGCAGTCTGAAAACTGGGCATAATCTTTGGCGCCGTCACTAACCGCTTTCTGGTCCCCGGTTGGTGAATGGTGATGCCAAGGCGGTATGCTGTCACTCACAGAGGGAGTGCAAGAGGGTCCGGTGTGGGTCTGCTATGCCTGAGACCAAGATAGAATGTGTCCGGCACAATCGCTACCACTGTAAGCATAAGTAGGTCCAAGTAGGAGAAAGTTGCACTATACTACTTGACATTCAAAATAAATTGAATGGAATCCTCACTTTGTACCTTCCACCCTGCACATGGTTGCCAAATGCAACTGGGTAATAAAATTATCTTTCTCAGATTCTTGTTGGAACGGCACAAAGGAAGAGACAACAGACAAGTGGTGCATGTGTAATGTAATTTATTACAGGCAAAAGATAATACAGGCTTACTACCTACAGTGAATATACACTGGGAGAGCCTCCACAGTTTTTCTTACCTACATAGGTGCAGTCTCTAGTCTCAGAGAAGCTACGTGCTATAGGGGGTCTTATACCCCGATAATTGTCATGGTAACTACTAAAAAAGATGCATAAAAAATATGCAGTTGGACAGTAACAGGTGGTATGAGTAACCATCCTAACTAACATTAGAAGTTGCTTAGCTAGCAAAAGATAAGTGGACAGTAGGGTCTGTTATGAGTGTCCAAGGTCACTTGCAGTTACAGTTGTGCACAAGCACTAAAGATGGCATTGTTGCCTAACTTATGATTATACAATAAAATATAATGGAAAGCATTTCCCAGGACTAACATACATTTGTAAAGCGAAATATACATTAGAACAGTACAGTAGAACACAAATCCTGACACTTATGCTTATACAAGTATTTCTGCCCTAAGGTTAGTACATATACCTACATGTGTTGCTGTCTGCGAGGTGGGGGTACAATCAGGGGTGCCGGACCATGGATAACACCTCCCTTTGTGGAGGAGGAAGAGGAAGGGGATTGGGGGGAGTCCAAGGGATTCCTTTCCTCCCATTTGCTAAGTCCTTGTCTTTTTTGGATAGCTGAGGAATGTAGTTCCTTACAGCTCAGGAGATACAGTCTGTGGAGACAGTGGATGTCAGTACGACTCTGTCTGCAATGTTTTCTGCTACTATGTGACCAAAATTATTGAGCAACAATAGGCAGGTGTGGATCAGAGAAAGTGTCTTCACAACCAAAGTCATGGATCTTTCATTTTTTAAGGAAAAGTTTGCAGGTGGGAAGCTCCTCCGCCGAAAGACAAGGTTGATTCTATTTCTGTTAAAAAACACCACCTTGCCTATCAAAGGCTCTCTGGCCCTAGCAGGCTCTCATATCAAGCGGATGGAAACTGCATGCAGGAGGGGTTTTGCCTCTATCAGCACAAACATTTGTATGTCTTATGCTTCCTTTATTGTTGCCAGAGCCTTACACATATGGGTCATTACTCTGGCCAGTTTCGCTCAACCTGACTCTGAAGGTGCAAGCCTTTTGCAGTTGATGGCCATGGCCTCCACCTTTCTAAGTGGTTATACACTGGAGAATTGAGCATATCAGCCCACTCGGCCTACTTCATTGTTTTTGGCGATGAAGGCCGTGTGGCTTTGTCATTGCTAATCAAGCTTCATAAGCCTAGCTGTTTAACCTCCCCTTGAGGGAGGCTTATGGTTTGATCCCGACCTGGATACTATTTTGAAGGATATGTGGTAAGAAATGCTATCTCCAGTGTCAAACAGCTCAACTCAAGGTAATGGCTGGCGCAGACAGTTCCGAGGGGGGGGGTTATGTTCTTTTGGAATTTTGGCTCCAAAGAAGAGGAGCCTACTCGGGTAACAAAAGTTACAGTATCAGAGGAGCATTGGCCTGGCGCCGTGCAGGAGGCCCAGCACCAAAAGCCTGGTGCCTCACAGGAAGGCATACAGGCCCATCCCTGACTTCTTTCTTTAGTGGAAGACTACAGGAGTTTTTCTGAGGATTGGCCAAAAACAATGTCAGATGCCTTATTAGGAGATGCTTTTTTCTGCCCTAGTTTCCGAGAACACCGCAAAGCCCAGGCATTGTCAGAGACCCTGACCCCCTCATTCATTTGGGACCATCGAACAGATCCTATTAGGCAAACAAGGTGAGGGGTCCTGTTGGCTCTATTTCATAGTTCCCAAAGTTTTTTTTTGGGGGGTCAGGCCTATTCTGGATTTGAAGCACCTGAACAAGTTTGTGTGCCACAAACCTTTCAAGATGGAGTCCCTAAGGACAGTCACCCAGGCTGCTCAGCCAGGTGGGTCTCCTTAATCCTCAGTACATCTGACGGATGCCAACCTCCACATTCCCTTCTGTCAGTCCTACATGGAGTATCTCAGGATCTCACTTCAAGGGGGCTCTTGTAGCAGGTTACACCACAAGGACTGAAACTGGCAGGCACCAGGACCCCGTGGAAAACTTCTAGCTAGCAGTCTATAGCGGGGGACCGCCCCCTGACATCGGCATGTCCCGACTTCCCTTGTGGTATAAAAGGGCGGTCCTCCAGCACCACCTCAGTTCTTTTACCACTGTCAACCTGCGCAAGTCGGATCTCCACACAGACCTTCTGCTCAAGTTGATCGCTATTTTACTGCGTTACCCGCTTTTTTTTAATTTTTGTATTTTTAGTATTTTTGTACGTCTTCTTATTCTTCTTTGTTGAACGGCAGCAAATGAAGTGCGCTTGTGGCAAGCAGCTGCCCCACAAGGAAGGCCATTTGGGGTGCTTAATTTTGCCTAGGCCCAAATCACGATGTTGAGGCCTGCCAGCACTTCCAGGTCTTCAGTCAATGCACCCAGCTTCGCTGCCAGAAGACCTTGGAATCCTTCCTACTGCATAAACTACTTTCCATGGAGTAGGAGCTTCACCAGAGTGCCTCCTCTTCCCCAGTCTCCGGAGCCTCCTCTTCTTCTGTGATGGAGTTGAAGAAATCTTCAGGAAAGCACAAACATCAGGAGAAACACAGCGAGAAACCTTGTTCTTCTTCCCGCTCCAAGGCCATGTGAAGTCGGGCACTGACTATGGGTCTTCCTCCTGTGGGAGCTAGGCACCCTCCACCCCATCAGCCCTCTCACCCTCCAAGCTGTCAGTGGTCAAACCACCCACTCTGGGTTTTGTCGTGAGCAGTGGTTCCTTGGGGGCTTGGGTCTCCGACCTCTGTCTCTCAGCCCCTGAAGCTCAGGACCATTCTGAATATGGGTACTCAGCCAAGTGACTCGACCAAGTCTTCTGCTTTGGGTTGGGGGTCCTTGCCTGTCACCCTCCCGGTCAATGCATCTGCGAAGTCGGTTCCGAAGTCAGGGACTGACGTCAACTTGCGATGCCCAGGGCATGCAGTCTCCTCTCCCACAAGTGTGACGCCTCTGCCCTGCTCAGGCGTCAGCTCCTCTAGTCGGGCTTCTCCCTACAGGCCGACGCCGGCTGCCTCCCCAGACTAGCACCAGCCGACCCCTGTCCTGCTGATGCCAGCTTCACTGGCACTGACTCTGGCAATGCCGCAGTCGTCGTCCCCTGACCTCACACAGCCGACACCAATGGGACTGATGCCTGATCTTTTGACCCCAGTCACACTGACACCAGGGGCATTCTTTACCTCGGGACCTGACGCCAGTTAACTTACAGCCAGTGGAGCCGACATTGGGGTTACCACAACCAAAAGAAACGATGCTGGAGCCTTCTAAGCCTGCCCTGTAGACGCCAGTTATACAGGCCTCTCCCCAGTTCCAGCCTGCAGAGATTGGCACTCTTTTTGTGGCCTGGTGGGCATATTTTAAAGATAAGGAAGCCACGAAGGAGCCCTCAACTCCTCAGGCCCCTCCTAAGAAAGCTCCGACACCGACCCCTAGGGAGCCTACACCACAGCCAGATACTGGTCATTCTAGGCCGTGCAAGTCTAAGCCTCGGCGCTCACCATCTCCCTCACTAGATTTAGGTGAGTCAGGGGACACTCTTCCTCTTCTTCCTCACACTATGACTCTGGAGATTCAGACATTTCTTCAGAGCCGGAGGAGCCGAAGAACACCCCGTGGTTCTCCCCCAGATGACCCAACGTTCATGGATGTGATGAGGCACATGCAGGTTTTCATGGTCTGGGACACTGAGAAAGTGGACCCCAAGCGACGTTGGTTAGCCACTTTCTTTCATAAGAAGGAGACCTTGCCTCTGGTGATTCCCCCTCTCATAGACTCCTTCAAGGATGTCAACAGGGTGGCTTGGTAATGCCCGTCCTCTACCTCGGCGATGTCCAAAAAGGCGGACCACTTGTATAATGCCCCAAGGGACAAACCCTTCTATGGGAGCACCTGGAGGCTGGTTTGGTCATTATTAATATGGGCCATGACTGTTCAAAATGACCCCAACACCTCACTACTCAGTCTCCCGATAAGGACTCTATCCAGATAGACTGTTTCGGCAAAAAGGTCTACTCCTGTGCTACCCGTTCCCTAAACTTTCTTGCCCACATGGTTCAGTATCAGAATGGCCTGTGGGAGAAAGCTTTTGAGGTGGCTCAAGCTTAGCCAGATATCCCCAGGAAAGCTGAGCTACTTCAGTTGCTTAAGTCAGGCTCTGACGTGGGAACCCATGTCCTTGGATACTCCTACAATTCTGCGGACTCCGCAGGAAGGGCTGTGGCCATAGGAATATGCCTACACCGCCATTCATGGCTTAGGGTCTCCGGGTTTGCCCCGGACATCCAGTCTAGAATCGTGGACACCCCCTTCAGAGGCCCTATCTTGATTGGTGAGGATTCCCAGAATATAATCATTCGCCTCCAAGAGTCCGAATAAGCTATCCAATCAGTTCATTCCCTATATTGGTCTCAGCCTGACTCCTCCCAGCGGCAGCCATTTTGTTGCAACTCCAAGCAACAACCTAGAGGTCAGCAACCTAGGGATGCCTTTCAGAGAAAGGCTACTTCCCAAGTCTCTGGAGGTTCTGCACCCAGAGCTGCCAGAACATTGCAGGCTGCACTGCCTGTTCCTGGCTCCTCTGCCTGATTCCTTGCCCGACCCCCCCCTCCTCAAGCAGAATCCCTAGGGGAGGTGGGGGGGGTCGCTTCTCTCTTTACAGGGAAAATTGGGGCAGGATAACCTCAGACCAGTGGGTCCTTCAATTAGTGTAACAGGGACATATGCTAGAATTGTTGGAAATTCCTCCAGACTATTCTCCAGTTCCCTCCCATTACCCCCAAGGCCCATCTCGGTTTGATTAAAGATGAGATACAGGCACTTCTGCAAAAACTGGCCATCAAACCTGTTCTCCCAGTACAACGCAGGAAGGACTGCTACTCTCATTTCTTCCTGGTACCCAAGAAAACAGGAGATCTGTGCCCCATTATGTACCTGAGCCATTTGAACAAATTCATAGAGTACAAAAGGTTCAGGATGGTCACTCTTTCCGGCTTTCTCCCTTTACTTCATCAAAGGGATTGGCTCTGCTCCCTGGATATGCAGGACGCTTACCTCCACATTTTGGTGTTTCCACCCCATAGGAGGTTCTTGCGCTTCTGCTTCTAAGAAAACCATTACCAGTTTTGGACCCTGCCCTTCGGCCTGTCCTCGGACCCATGAGTCTTTACAAAATACCCAGCAGTAGTGGCAGCAGCCTTAAGGAGGAAAGGCCATTACGATTTCCCTTATCTGGATGACTGGCTTCTGACAGCTCCTACCAAGGAGAAATTGCTCAGAACCATGGAGATCACCTTTTCACTGTTTTGGGACCTGGGTATAACCCTCAGTCTTCCAAAATCATCTTCTTGGCCAGGTCAAAGACTCCAGTACATAGGGGTGATTCTGGACCCCGAGCAAGGCAAGGCCTTTCTTCCTCTGGACAGAGTAAAATGCCTTCAGACTCAGGCTCTGCTAGTCTCGTCGTCTCAGCAAGTCCCAGCCAGAATAGTTCTCAAACTACTGGGACATATAGCAGCAGTCATTGCTACAGTGCCTTCATCTCGAAAACACAGGTGTATGGAATATCTCGAGGATAGAGTTGGTGCATGCCGCAATATTACTACATTGAAGAAACGTAGACCGGCAGCACTCGTGGAAGATGCAATTTGAAAATAAATCAGACCAGATAAATAAGTTTAACTGCAAGAAGTCCATTGCTACAAAACCCCAGCGCTTTGAGTCCAAGGTGTGACTCTTCATCAGGGGGTGTGGCCAGAGTGCTACCATAGTAACCTTTATTTAAGATACTTAAAGTGACAAGTGCAAATAAACATATTAACATAATACTTAGACACTCATGCATCACATCTAGATCGGTACAGGTACTATCTTAAGTTCTAATAATAAATATCAAAGTGTACCCCAAGTGTAATAAATATAAGTGAATTAAATTTTGAGGGAGAAACAGCTGGAATAGCAAATTTCATTCAGTGTTTTTCATTACATATCTTACTTATTTTCAGATCTCTAGAAATAAATACATACTGAAAAATGGGCTAACAAGCCCCACATTCTAAATACTATACAACTAAACACAAGTAATCAACACTGTAAAGCAGTCAAGGCATGAAAGATAAACCTGAATAGGTGTGGGAGGGGAGAATTTAGGAAGGGTATTAAAGAAGAAAAGAGAAGAGAGAATACACACGGAGGAACAAAAGTGAGGGGAGGGGGGAGAAAAGGCTCCTAAAATCTAGCTTAAGGGGACAGTATTATAAAAATACTGTGATATCCAAGAAGTCATTTAGTTACTGAGGGGATAGGGCTGTCATGGTATAAATCCATGTTTATTCACATCTCGATAGTTTATTGAGTCTGTCACCACCTCTTTGTGTTTTTGTAGTATGATCAAGTCCCATAAACTTGAAATCCCTGGTATCCTTATTGTCACATCTTTCAAAATGAACTCCAATTGGTGTATTGGGTTCTGGTTTATTGATCGCATGGATGTGCTCCTGCATTCGCTCACACAGAGTTCTCTTAGTCCTGCCCACATATGTAAGTGGACAATACATTGTACAATATAGACCACGAATATAGTAGAACAATTAATGAAATGATTAATTTCATTTTTTTTATTTTCTATGAGCAGTTGCATGAACACTCCACCCTGCTGACAAAATTTGCATATGCATATGAGAGTGGCCCATTGGAACCTCTGGGTTCAATGGGACCAACATTGAGATGACTTACACTTCCCAATGTCAGTATCCAACTCAGTCTGTCAGACCATGAAGTGGTGGATGAACCCCTCCAACCTTTCCAAGGGAGTTTCCTTTCAGTCGGAGTCACCGCTGCAAATTCTGACCACAGACGTGTCAGGCCAGGGCTGGGGTGCCCATCTGGCAGATCGTCAGACTTAGGGGACCTGGTCCATTTTGGAGCAACATCTCCATATCAGTGTTTTGGAGATGTCAACAATACTGTCATTCATCCTAGAAAAACTTACGTCGCCTCCCTTTGAGCCTGCCACAAGTTGTGAGTTTCACTTTCTGCCACTGAAAGCATTATTTTTAGTTGCCATTTCTTCTGCTTGAAGGATTACCGAGCTCCAGGCTCTGATGTGTAAAGAGCCTTATTTAGTTTTCCTCAAGGGCAGGATGCCCTTGAGAACCAGTCCTAAGTTCCTTCTTAAGGTGGTGTCCAAGTTTACTCTTAATCAGGACATCCATCTTCCTGTGTATTACCCAGAGTATTTTAACTCGGGGGAGGCCTTACTACATACTCTGGATGCTCACCAGGTGCTTTGTTATTATTTGGATGGCAGCCGAGCCATCAGAAGAACTGATCAGTTGTTTGTCGCCTTTGCCCTGAGAAAAGAATGGACTTCAGTTTCTAAACAGTGTTTGTCCAAATGGTTGGTTAACTTGCATTGTTTATTGCTACCACAAGTATGACAAGCCTTTACCAGGCTTGGTCAAAGGCCATTCTACCATGGGTTAGTTACCTTGTTTGCATGTTTCAGAAATGTGTCCATTGCTGACATCTGTGCAGCGGCCATTTGGAGTTCTGTCCACACCTTCATCCAGCATTACAGTCTGGACATTGCCTTTAGACATAGGGCAGGTTTTGGACTGGCTGTCCTTCAGGACCTGCTCTCTTAAGATCTTTACTCTTACCTCTACCTCCTCCCAGCTGGCCGGAGTCAGTCCTTTCATTAGTTGGGACTCAGTCATTTGGGTGTAACCTGCTGCAAGAGCCCACTCAAAATTAGATGGTACAGTTACTGTGACAGGGTAGAATAGGGCCCTGTCCCATTTGTTATGAAGAAGGTGTGTAAATGCAAGGATCTGTATTCTTTCCTTTTCTGTCTCCTCTGTCTGGTTGCGCAACCAAATTTTCCTGTGAGACTTTGGACTTGATCAGCCTGAACAGTCTCGCAACTATTTGCCTCTCACTGTCTCTCTGTTGTCTTTTGCTGTCTGTCCCCCCCCTTGCATATCTACATCTGGTAATATAAGAATATGTGCAAATCAATATATGGAAATGAAACTGATAATGGGATTACGTTTGTATAGAAAATATCTGGTGTTACTGTTGAAATGTGCATATATATATATCTATGTATTTATAATTTGAGATTACTGTAAAAAGCCAGAAGTTTTTTGAGTGTAAATGCCTGAGCCTTTTGCAAAGGCTGGAGTGACCTCAGGAAGCTCTCAATGTTCTAGCAGCTCCTGAAATTTACAAAGAACAGGATGCTTGCAAAGGATGAGGGTTGAAAAAGACTTATAAAAACAGCTAAACTGAGCTGCAAGGGAGATTTTTTTTACAAAAGATTTTATTTTGCTTCTGTATTTAGTTATTCTGAACAGGTTTATTTTGTTTTATGTTACTGCAACTACAAATAAACAGTTTTGTGGAATTTTACAACTGCTCCTGTGTTTTCTCTATGCTTCCTGACCTGTGGCTTGACGACTGTTATGTAAGAACTTACCATGACACTAGATCTTCGAGAGGAGCTCTTGCAGCAGGTGCTGCTTTCCATCCCTCCATACCCCTGGTGACTGCTTCTCTGTCTTTTTTTCTCGATTCTAGAGGAACGCCTCGGTTCTCCATTTTCTATGCTTGCCAGGGACTCCAGCGGGAGAACTGAGGTGGTGCTGGGTGACCGCCCTTTTATACCACAAGGGGTGTCAGGGTGGGTTGATGTCAGGGGGGCATTCCCCCGCTATAGACTGCTAGCTGGAAGTTTTCCGTGGGGTCCTGGTGCCTGCTGGCTTCAGTCCTTATGGTGTAACCTGCTGCAATAGCTCCTCTCTAAGATCTACTGTTACAGTAAGTTCTTATGTAACTGTACATTCTTGATACTGGGCCAACCTTTCCAGTACAGAGCACTTCTGTTCAGCCATGCATCAGCCCCCCCTCAAGTTCCTTGAAAGTGTTGATAGTCCTGGTAGCTCAGTTTCATCAGGGAAGGGCATCATGTCTGTCCTTCCTGAATGACCTACTTATTCATGCACCGAGATTGTCCCTGGCAAGAGGTCAGTACTCAGGACTCAAGAAATACTAGAGTTGCACAGTTAGGTGGTGAACTGGGAGAAGAGCTCTCTTGAGACAACTCAGACCTTGGAATACCTGGTGGTAAATATTTTCAACATGAAATCAGGAAAGGTTTTTTCTCACCTTCCCGGAAGGAGACCTTACTGACAGAAGTTTCGTGGCTCAGGATGCAGTCATCGGCATCTGCCCTCGGTCTGCTGTGGTTTCTTGTCCTCATGACAGGCAGCGATAGATTTAATCCCATTAGCTTACTTCCATATGCCGCCTATTCAAATATTTTTTTCTGATAGCCTAGGATCCCTCATTGAAGGATTATCAATCCAGTTTTCCCTTCGCCCCTCAGCTTCGTCACTCCCTGAGTTGGTGAGTGCAGGGTTTTATTTAACTCCAAAATTTGATTAGCGTTTTGCTCATAAAAGTGCTAAAACATTGTGAAAATGCATAGCACTTGCCTCATTGTGTTTAACAAACAACATTTCTAGAAAACCTGTGTAAATACTTTCTGTACAGTTAGGATTGTCCCAAGAAAAAAACTGCTAATCAATTATTTAAAACCCTGTGAGTGGATGTACAGGATCTGACTGGGTTGGTGAGTGGATGTACAGGATCTGACTGGGTTATCGTTTCCTCTGTTTGTGCCTCAGCTTTTCTAACTGCTTTTCTTTACTCCCTCAGTTTTTCCATGTATGCTTCCCTATCTTCCTCCCTCTGTGTTTCTTTGTATTTTCTGAATGTCATCTTTTTCTCTGTCACCCTTCTGGCTACTTCCTTATTGAACCATAGCATTTTTTTCTTTCTATAATTCTTACTTACTTGCTTAATACACATATTAGTAGCTACAATGTCTAGCTGCGCCTCAGCTATTAAGGCTACTAGGTCTGGGATTTTATCCGCCAGACTATGAGTATTTGTACACATCACCCTCCAAGTCTTGCTTCCCTTCCTTGTATTGCTTTCACCCTTACCCTTGTGTATTCTCTTCGGTCCCTTTTTGTTACCACCCTCAGTAATCATTCTTACTTCTTACAGATTGGGCTGTCTGACCACCCTTTGTGTTTCTGCTCATCTTTTTCTGCCTACCGTGTGAAACACCTACTTCCAGGGGAGTGATGGCCAGGTTCCCCTCCTCGTTTGGGACCTCAGCCTCAAGATTCCCCTCCTACTTTAAATGTCCAATGGTGAAATCAAACCTTTGCCTTAGTGCCTGTACTCCTTCTCTTGTCAGGTGTAGGCCATCATACCTAAGGAACTTCCTTTCCCAGAAGTCTCCCCTTGCTCTAATGAAGTGGTAGTCTTTATCCTAACATCAGTTTCGTAGCCATGTCTTAAGTTCCTCGATTTCCTTGTCGCTTATCTTTTGGATGCTACCGCCTTTGCCCGACATGGGGAGGACCTTGGAGAAGTTAGGGATGACCTCAGTGACTGAGGTAGAATACTGTGCAGAAGATGCCTCTGGGAGATTGTTTTTGCTGTATTTAAGTACGTTTTCCAATCTCAGGGTCAGCGACCAAATCTGGAGAGCTGATTAGCAGCAACATTTTGCCTTTTTGTTCATTGTTATCTACTTCCAGAGAGGGTGCTCTTTGACTGACTCTTACATGAAGCACACATGGCATTCACTGGCCACTCAGGCTAACAGCAGAATCCTGCTTCCTAAGTGTGGAAAGCTAGGTTGGAGTAAAGACACAGAAGGCAAGAAAAATTGTTTTAAAATGTCCAGTTGGGCAGTGCACTTTATTCAATAAGGATTTGGAGACTGTGGACAAAGGAATAAACTGTTCAAACAGTGCAAAATCTGGAACTTCTGAATTGCTTGTACCAGTTGACAAGTCAGAATGATCTTGGGTTACTATAAAAACTTGGCTTAAAGGGCTGTCTGTTCCTGCTCAGTCAGTAGGCCCACAGGGACAAACCAGTACCTGAGAGTGGTCCTACCTGCACCTCTGCAGTCCATACTTCAGATACACCAGTCATCCCTCAAGTTGTTTGACTTAGCTTTGGTCCAAACCTCCCAAGCCTCGGCTAGTACCTCCACTGGCCAGTCTTTGTAAGCCTGCCCCAGCACCGACTACTCCCCTCTATCATCAGCCAGATCTTACTTCAGGAGGGTTCCTTCAGTAGGTCATAACATGTAGGACTAGCGCCATCTGGCATCAAGACCCAATGGCAGACCTTTCCAGCAATACCCGACGGGGGACCGCCCATCGACGTCACGTGACTAACGTCAGTGTGAGCCTATATAGTGGGCGGTTCCCAGGCCCACCCTCCAGTTCTTTCCCGCCATCACCTCATGTAGTGCCTTTCGGTAGACTCACCTCAACAATAGTTGGTTGAACGTTCTGTTTTTTCAGTCATTTTTTTCCTCACAAAATCGCCGCCATTTCTTATTTTCAACAATGTATGTCATCTCCAAAAAAGAAGTGTGAGGCTTGTGGCATGCAGATCCCACGCAAGGACAGTCACAAACTGTGTGTGATCTGCCTAGGCCCAGACGATTTGGTTGCCTCCTCTGCTGACTGTCAGCCTTTTAACCAGGCCACACGGAAGGCAGCAGGCCTTAGAGGCTCATCTCCTCAAATCTCGATTAGCATCATTAGAGAAATAAATGCAGAAAATCCAGGATTTAGCCTGCACTTCTTTCTCTTTCCCTTCAAAACATATAAAGATGGAGAAACACAGTGAGAAAGAGTACACCACAGAGAGCAGGCCTGAGGCTTCGAGGCCAGCGGCTAGCAAGGCCGCTCGCCTGCCGCCTACTGTAAGGATCCAGGCTGCATCTGGGGACTCTTCCTCCAAGACTCTTCTCCCAGTTACAGTGCAAAGTAAGCCCGTGACTGCCGCTAAGCCACTCCACAGCTCCTCTGAGGACCGCACGACTGCCAATAAGTTGGTTCCCCACTCCACGGGGTCTCGCACGGCTGTTGTCGGGGGGGCCCCTCCTCCTCGACTCCTGCCACACCTTCGCCCGGTCAGATGCTCCCTTCCGGGGACTGCTTGGGCGTGGCTGTCCCATTGGGGACTAATGTCAGCCCACCTGACATCCAGAGTAGCCTTGGGAAGACTACTCCTCTTCCCCTTCCTTCTCCGCCGGTTGAGGCTTCCTCCACCCCCACCTTTCTGGCTGGAGATAGCGCTGGTCCTCTGGAGGTGGTCTGTCCAGGGTCGCACCCGCTTTCCCTTTCTGGGGTCTCAGGTCAAGAGGACCCTCCTCCGCCTAAGAAGCCACCCTTGGAGGTTCCCCCTATTCATGATTTAGGGAGCATTCCACAGCCGGTCGATTGACCTGCCCCCTCTCCCTCATCAGAGCAGCCCCCGGTGACTTCGGCTTCTCTGACACCAGTCTCCTGGCCGGAGTCCGCACCCTTGCCACCGTTGGACTTTTCAGTGGCAGCGGGACCCTCATCAGATCCATTACAACTGGTCCTGATGCCGGCATACCCAATGCCAGAAGTTGTCCTGACGTCAGCTGTGCCAACCCCGTCATCAGTGGTTCTGACGCCGGCGTACCCTTGCACGTTCCGTTGACAGGGGTCTCAGCACCGGCCTACCCTAGGCGTATCTACACTGCGCAGGGCACTACGTGGATGCCCCCGATGTCGGCTCCCCTGATGTCAGGTCTTTTTGGTAGACCCCACTTTGTCCCTCAGTATCCCTCAGGGTGTTTCACAGGTCATACCCTGGCTGGTCTGTCGCTTGATTGGTTCTCCCAGGGACATGTCTACCCTGGTTATTCTCCAGGGTATCCAGAATACTCTTATCCTCCTCGTGGTTACCCTCCCCCACCTCCCCCTCTGCCTATAACTTCTCTTCCTCCCCCTCTGACCTCTCAGCCAGACGTTAGGGAGGTCATTACATCCTGGTGGAAGCATGCAAGAGTGGAGCTAGTCACGGACCTGGAGAGTAGGCTCCCACATCCTCCTCCCTCTCCTAGGTCCGATTCCTGCGTGGACTCCGACTCCGACTCTGACACTGTCCATGTCCGGGGAGCTGCCAGGGTGGACATTTCTCTACTGGATTTCCAAATGGGAGATGATCCGGGCTCTGTGGGGGAATCATCGTTTCCTGATTCTCCAACCCCAGGGAAGGTACCTCCGAAATCTCCTCCGGAAGACCCTTCCTTCGTGGATCTTCTGAGGTCTTTCCAAACCTTTTATGAGTGGGAGACAGAGGAACAAGACCCGATGCAGCAGAGGCTTGAGGAGCATCTGGATCTCGAGACCCAAGCAATGGTTCCTGTTCCCCCATGGATAGCACCTCATCTAGACCTCACCTAGACCATCTGGCAACTGCCTAATTCCATCCTGGCTGTCCCAAAGAGAGCTGATAGGACATACTGGGCACCTAAGGATGCCGAGTTTTTGGCTGCCCATCCTAAGGCAGACTCTGTAGTCATTTCTGTAGTCATTCTGCTCAGGATAAATCATCTGCTCCTAAGCACCTGATTTCGATTCCTCCTGACAAAGAGCCCAAGCAGTTTGACTAGTTCAGAAAAAAAGTTTACTCCTCTGCTATGTGCGCCTAGAGGTCCCTGAACTACGTAGCCCACATGGTGTCCTACCAAAAAGCTATCTTGCCAGGCTGGAGGACCAAATTCAAGATATGCCAAATTCAGACCTCGAAGAGGAACTCGCCCAGGATATCCGACTCTAAAAAAGTTATTTTTGGCATGCTCTCTGGGCCACCTACGCTCTGTTGACTCAGTGGCTTGAACCTCGGCAACTGCTGTCCCCCTTCGATGGCATGCTTGGCTCGCATCACGGGCCTCTCTAGCGAGGTCCAGTTGGCCATACTGGATGCCCCCTTCGGGGGCTCTGTGCTCTTTATCGGGGACGCCAAGGACATCATCACAGACCTCCAAGAATGAGGTCAGGCTCTTAGGTCTGTGAGGTCCATGTACTGTCAGGGCAGCCAGCAAGGTCAAGTGCATTAGCCCTTTCTGAGACAGACCTGGAGGCAGAGATATAGACGGCCCCAGTCTGGGAAGGGAAAGCGTAAGGCCACGGGCAACGTTTCCACCCCCCCCGCCTCAAAAATCCAGCGTTGTTCTGGAGGACCTCCTCCAGCCTGACCTGCCACTTTCTAACTTCTTGACCCCACCCCCTCCTCCATTTCTGGAAGAGAAACAGGTTGAGGGGGGTTTGCTCGCCACCTGCAGGAGTGGCAATGCTTAACCTCCGACAAATGGGTCCTGCAGTTAGTGTCCATTGGGCACAGCATAGAATTCTTAGAGGTTCCTCCCGAGTCTCCTCCTCAAAGGTCCACCTATTCCAGAGACCAGGTGCTTCTAGTAAGGGATGAAGTAGAAGCTGTCTTGCAAAAACAGGTGATAGAGCCGGTCCCTCTTTGTCAGAGGGGACGGGAATTCTACTCCCATTTTATCCTGGTTCCAAAAAAGACAGGTGACCTAAGACCCATACTCGACCTCAGCAGGCTAAACCTGTTCGTCGAGTACAAAAAATTCAGGATGCTCACGATCCATAGTCTGCTACCCCTGTTGCAGGACAGCCACTGGTTGTGCACTCTGGACATGCAGGATGCTTACCTGCACATCCCGATATTGAAGCAGCACCACCGCTTCCTGCATTTTGTCTTTCAGGAGGATCACTTTCAATTCAAAGCTCTCCCCTTTGGACTTTTTTCGGCACCCAGGGTTTTCATCAAGTTCCTAGTGATGGTGGCTGTGGCCCTGAGACACCAGGGTATTGCAGTTTTCCCATACCTGGATGACTGGCTGATCTCAGCCCCTTCCAGGGAGTCCCTTACAGAGGTTCTTCGCATTACCTTGTACCTTTTTTACAGATTGGGGATTATGGTCAGTTTCCCGAAATCCTCCCTGACTCCTTCCCAACGTCTTCAGTTTATTGGAATCATTCTGGACACAGTTCAGGGCAGAGCCTTCCTCCCTCCGGATTGGAGGGATACTCTGATGGAACAGGCCACCATAGTGGCCTCTTTCAGATACCTCACAGCCCGAGAGGTCCTACGCCTTCTTGGCCTGATGGCAGCCTCTATCTCCACAGTCCCCATTGCGAGGCTCCACATGAGAATTTCTCAGTGGTCCCTCAAAGTTCAGTGGGATCAGCTTCAAGATCAGCTGGATCAACCAGTTCTTATCTCCACCACTATGCAGAAGGATCTTCTATGGTGGAGAGATCCCTCAAACCTATCCTTAGGCCGTCCCTTTCAGGACCCTGCTCCCAAAGCAATCCTTGCGATGGATGCCTCCAGCAGGGGTTGGGATGCTTATTTGGGAGACCATCAGACTCAGGGACTGTGGTCCCATCAAGAGATGTCCTTATACATCAATATCTTGGAGATGAGAGTGCTACTGTATGCTCTTCAAGCATTTCAGACCATTCTACCCAAGGGACTAGTATTTATACAGACGGACGACACCTCCGTTGTCTGGTATCTCAACAGACAGGGCACAGGGCGACACTCGCTCTTACCGCCTTTGCAGGGAAGCGATGAAACTGTGGGACTGGGCACTTCAGTATGGTCTGTCCCTCACAGCCATACATGTTCCAGGAGTGGATAATGTTCTAGCAGACAATCTCAGCAGATCGTTCACCCTCGATCATGAATGGGAACTAAACCAGGCAGTGGCGGAGTCCCTATTATCAGAAATGGGGACGACCGGAACTCAACCTGTTCACCTCCCCATTCAGCGCAAAGCTTCCCAGCTTTTGCTTGCTCGTTACAGAGCATAGTGCTTTTTGGCACGACACGTTGTCTCTCTCCTGGACAGGGAGATTTTTGTATGCCTTCCCTCCATTTCCCATTCTCCAGTGGGTGCTCCTCAAACTCCAGTTGGAGGAAGCAAAAATTATCCTTATTGCTCCTCTCTGGCCCAGGCAAATTTGTTTCCCACTTCTACTGCAGTTGTCGAGGGAACCCCCAGTTCCACTTCCATTACAGCACAGCCTCTTAACCCAGGACAAGGATCAGCTGGTGCACCCTGAGCTCAGGACCTTGCATCTTCATTCTTGGCTCCTACAGACGGAGTGACTTCATGCTTTGGAGTCTCTTTGAGAGCTGCTCAAGTCATCGTGGAGGCCTGAAAACCTTCCACGAGTCCACTTATGCTGTGAAGTGGAAATGTTTTTCCATTTGGGCAACCTCAAAGGGTTGGAACCCCTTTACATGTTTGGCCCTGCATCTAATGGAATACCTGCTCTTTTTGTCTGACTCTGGCCTTCCTATTCTTTGCAGAAAGTCCACTTCTCGGCCATTTCGGCCTACTATGTGCTAGTGGATGATAAACCAGTGGCACAGTTGGAGCTCGCCAAAACCTTTTTGTAGGGCATACTCCACCTGAAACCCCCGATCCGCAGCCCTACTCTATCTTGGGATCTTAATTTTGTGTTGGAGAAACTCACACTCCCTCCTTTTGAACCAGCGATGAGTTGTGATATGCGTTATTTTTCCTTGAAAATGCTCTTTTTAGTTGCTATTACTTCTACTTGAAGGATTTCTGAGCTTCAGGCTTTGGTTTGTAAGGAGCCTTATCTTATTTTCCACAAGTGCAGGGCGGTCCTCCGTACTCATCCTAGGTTTCTTCCCAAGGTGGTATTGCAGCTCGCTCTCAATCAGTTGGTGGAGCTTCCTGTGTACTATCTGGCCCCAACAAACAGAGGTGAGGCCTTACTCCATACCCTGGATGTACACCGGATCCTTAGGTGTTACACTTCTCGCACAAAGGAATCGCAAAAAGCAGATCAGCTCTTTGTTTCATTTGCATCGAGGATGTTGGGTAAGGTGGTTTCCAAACAATGCCTTTCAAAATGGTTGGCAAACTGCATTCGCTTCTGTTACCAGAAGTACGAGAAGCCTTTGCCAGGACCTGTCAAGGCTCATTCCACTAGGGGTTTGGCTGCTTCTGCAGCTTTCCTCCGCCATGTTTCTACAGTGGAGATCTGTGTGGCAGCAAGCTGGTGTTCCGTCCATACCTTTACCAAGCATTACAGTCTAGACATTGCTTCTAGGCAAAGGGCCGGTTTTGGCCTAGCTGTCCTGCAGGGCCTTTTGTCCTAGGCACGCTCCTTTCTGTGTTTCAGATGTTCCTCCTCCCATGTTTCTCTCGGTGTCTCTTTCAAGAGACTGCTTGGGATTCTGTCCTTCATGTTATGACCTACTGAAGGAACCCTCTCAAAGTAAGATAGTACAGTTACATAAGAACTTACCATAACAGTACATCTTCGAGAGAGGTTCCTTCAGTAGGTCATGTTTTTCCCGCCCTCCTTTCCCTCAGAATATTTTTGTTTCAGTCTCTAGACCTGCTACCTCTCCTTCTGGGGCTCCAGCGGGAGAGAACTGGAGGGTGGGCCTGGGGATCACCCCCTATATAGGCTCACGCTGACATCGGTCACGTGACATTGGTGGGTGGTCCCCCATCGGGCATTGCTGGAAAAGTCTGCCATTGGGTCCTGACGCCAGATGGCGCTAGTCCTGCATGTTATGACCTACTGAACCTACTGAAGGACCTTGTCTTGAAGATCTACTGTTACGGTAAGTTCTCATGTAACTGTATTTTTTCTGTCTTATAGAGGACTGCTCCTTCCACTGTTCCGATCTCATCTCATTGCTTGTCCTTGGCCACTACTAACCCACAAGGCCCAGGGTGATTATACTGTACATACATGAATTCCCACATGTGTTTTTGCAACTCTCACCAAAAGGTGAAAAGATGGCTATAACAACACCAAAACAGGGACTTTTACAAAGAATTACCCTAGCTTCACTTTCATAACTGGGGAGACGGGTGAAAGATAAAAAGGCAGACAGAAGATGAGGGAGTCCTCCTAAGTGATCAGTCCGGGAGAGGCAGTAAGAAAATATAGACGGACGGGACAGAAGCTGTGCAGCTAACGGGTAAAGAAAAGGTAAGTTTGAGTTTTGCTTATTTTTCATCCAATAGCGGTCCCTAAACTGATGCAATGCTTCCTATACTGAGTAACGGTATCCCGTGATATGGACAAAGCAATTTAAGTGAGTGAATTTGGGTGAAGTCAAAACGGCGAGTGTAAAATGGGCTATGCGTACTTAATAGCACATAGTAAGTACAGCAATATTGTGTCTGTAGGGAGTAGTAGTTGTATGCAGTATAGGGGGGCATGTTCGATGGGCCATACCGGAGCCAACTATCTGATGTAGTGGTTGGTCACCACCTCTGTGTCTCGTGGACCTGGATTCAGGACTGACTGTAGGGTTGTCCCTTTTTTTTTTGGGTGGCATTTTAAGTAATTTGTGTGGGTTTTTGAAGTCCCGTTCTCCCTGCCCTCCCAACTGTGTTCCCCCCGCCTGCAGGTTGCCCCCCCCCAACGTTCTCCCTACCGACTGCTGTCCCCCATGATTTAGCCCTCTTCCGAGTTTTCCTCTCCCCATTATCAGCCCCCTGAGTTAATTTTAATAGAGAGGGGCAGGGGAACAAATGGTATAGCCCCCTGCATAAAATGTAAGTTCACATTGCCCCCCCGGATGGTATGCAAGCACCAGTTGCCAATTGTGGTAGTCGATGTAGTGTTCATTGCTGCTTTTGACGTTCGGCGATTTGCAGTCGCTCTTTTGTTTGGTGCCATTTTTGATGCGCTGTTATGGCATGGAATCTAATTAACCATCACCTTGGGGGAGGGCATTACCTTGGCAGTACCGTTTACACTTAATGACTCTGTGCCCTTATTTATAAGCCACAGAACTATGGCAGGGACCACCCTGCCGCACTAAATGCTATCTGTTTACCGCTATTTATTTTTTATTTATTTAAAATGTGTTGACTGTGAGAGGTCCACTGAGTCAGAGCTTGTTTCCAGATGCAGCCTGGGGGAGCAGGGAACAAGTGGGGTGGAGTGCGGAAAACAAATACAAAGTGTCCAAAGTGCAAAGAACAGTAAGAATTCTACAGGGCTGCAGTTATGTACATGAACATGGCAGAAGCAGGGTGCAAGTACATAACAACACAAAAATATATATCATGAGTTCATATCCAGGGAGCAGTGATGAGAACAAGAAGCCATAAAGGGGAAGAGAGTTGTGGAGGACACCCAGGTACAAGACCAAGGATGGTAAGGTAAAATGTATTTATATAAGGCGCCCTTCCTGAGCTCAGGGCGCCTTTACAAAATTGCAACATACCAATATTAATATCCATAATAATTAAAACACCTTATTCATAGCAGACATTACATTTCCAGGAATACTTGTTTGAATAAAAAAGTTTTAAAAGCTTTTTTAAACCCTTCTATAGTCAGGCTATCACGTATCTGACAAGGTAGAGAATTCCACAGGGTAGATACCATAAAGGCAAAAGTTCTTCCACCAGATGCTTTCAAGGTTACCCTGGGAATCTCTAGCAGTCCCTTGCCAGAGGATTGGAAGGAGCGGGAGGGACAGAAAAAAAACAGGAGTTCTTTCAGGTAGTGGGGTCCCAACCCATGTAGGGCCTTATAGGTCAGCAATGCGACCTTGAAAGTGATCTGCCACTGTACAGGAAGCCAGTGCAGTTCACGCAGCACAGGTGTTATATGACTGGATCTAGGGCTTCCAATCAACAACCTGGCCACCGCATTTTGCACCAGCCGCAAGCGGCAGATATCCACCCCCGGCTGCCCTAGATAAAGAGCGTTGCAGTAATCAAGATGACTGGCAACTAAGGCAACCAAGCTCGACTGGCTCTCCCCTTCCCAACCATAGGAGCTTTGTCCTGGGTAGCTTCACAGGCAAGGTGCTCAGAACTGGCACCCCCAAGGACTGGCGGAGCCTCTCATACCTGCTGCCTCTTCCTACTCCCTATGATCTTTGGGCTCTGCCGCTCTCAAAGTCCCTGCCACTCGTACGCAAATGGGTGATAGGGGTTTTGCTGTATGTGCTCCCAGAATTTGGAACTCCTTCTCCCCCCCTCAAGGTCCGCTCCTCACTCTCTCACTCTTGCCTCGAGCCCTCTGACTCACCTGAAGCTTTCCTCCGCGTGTGGTTGTCCTAAATCGCCATAATCCAATCAGGTTCCCGCTCTGGGCTACTATGTCCCTGCTCGTCTGGTGGCTCCTGCAAGGGCCCTGAGGGTGGTTTTCATCTGCTTAGATCCTGTTTGTATCATATTATATATACTCTCTGCTCTAGGTGGAGTTTTGCGGGATGCAGTGTTCGGTGGTCCTTGTTTGTATAGAAATGTATTATGTGATCCAATGTATGCTCTTTCCTATTCAGCTGTGTTATATTCTTTGCTGTTTATGTAATGAGTTGCCAACTACTCCAGCCTGGTGTTGTGCTATGTTCTACTGTTTCTTATTGTTTTTGCACTCTCCCGGGTCGTACCTGAAAATAGGCAATTGTCTTGTCTAGTGTGTTTACCTGGTCAACAAAAGCTAATAAATAAATAAAGGCATGGACCAGGATAGGAAGATCCTCAAGTGGGACCAGGTGTTTCACCCATGCTATATTCTTTAGATGGAAAAAAGGATGATTTGACTACGGCCGACACCTGTGCCCTTAGGGTCAGGCTCTCATCAAACATAACACCAAGGTTACGCACCTGGCCAGATGCCATAAGCGGGGTCCCCTCCCCCAAGAAGTAAACCTGAGGGTTTCCCTGCCCATGAGCCTAACATCCTTACCCTGGCTCCACCACCAAAACCTCTGTTTTTCCTGAGTTCAACCTAAGTCAGTTGGTACTCATCAAGTTCTGTATCTCGAGCAGGCAGTTGTTAAACACTGTGGTTGAATCGGACTCCTGCTCGGGCACAAAAGACATGTAGAGCTGAGAGTCATCAGCATAGCAATGAAAACTCAGCCCATACTGTCTTTTAATGTCCCCCAATGGGAGCATATACACCACAAATAACATGGGGGGGACAACACCGAACCCTGTGGCATCCCACAGGGCAGGCAGTGAGAGGCTGAGGAATAAATCCCCGACACTACTCTCTGAGTCCTGCCCTGAAGGAAAGATTGAAACCAACTGTGGACCACCCCTCTCAGTCCACAGAGAAACTACAGGCGCTCGAGCAACACCCCATGATCTACAGTGTCGAATGCTGCTGAGAGATCAAGGAGAACCAAGATGGAACAAGCTCTCTGATCTCTCGCCATCAGGAGATCATTCAGTACCCGGACAAGAGCCATCTCAGTGCTATGCCATTTCCTGAAGCCAGACTAGAGAGGGTCATAGATACTGCGGCTGGCTAAATGATCCTCCAGCTGCAAAGCGACCACCTTCTCGTTAACCTTCCCCAAAAAGAGAAGGTTCGAGACCGGTCTGTAGTTTTCTGGGCAGTCAGGATCAAGGGAGGGCTTTTTCAGAAGGGGGTGCACCACTGCCTCCTTTAAGGGATCTGGAAAGATCCCTCTCTCCAATGATGCCACCACTATCCCAGTCAGGACTGGGCCAATAACCTCTACACACCCCACAAATAGGTGAGTAGGGCCTGGATCCAGTCTACAGTAGGTTGGACACAAAGTCTGGATAATCCTCGCTATATCCATGACTGCCAGCTGACTAAAGGTGAACCAAGTCAACTGGGCATTAGTGCCACTCGGTTGACCAGTGCAAGACCCAATGGGGAGGCACTGGCTGATCTCATCCCAGATGGTGGACACCTTATCAGTAAAGAATATCACAAACTCCTCACACTGTAACTGTGACGGTGCTCAACCGGCTTGAAGACAGGCTGGAGACAAGACAAGACCAAGGATGAGAGAAACAACCAGTAGGAGTGGTTTGTTTTTCTTGATGGTTGTCAGGATGAGTCTCACAGTGGTAGCCATCAGAAAAAGCTTACTAACATTAAACAGTAAAATTGGCTCTAACCATTATACAGTACTGGCCTCTGTTTCCCCCCTTGTAAACTGTATGTCTGGTGTTTCTTCCTTTTTTGAGATCACGACAGTTGGCCAGCATTTTCACTATATATAGAACTGGAAAGTGGATCAGTTCCTACTGCAGCAGTGGCTGCTTTGGCACTGTCAGTTGTCTTCAGCTGTGTTTAAAGTTTTGTCCATGCTGTAGATTCTTAAATGAAAACACTGCAAATGTAATAACTCTCCCTCATCAGCAGCTAATTGCCTAATTAGCATAGCCTAAAATGATTTTTTTTCTTACATAAACAGATAGTTATTCAGTTTGATTGTACTGGCACTGTAACTTCAGTGTGGAAAGCAGTAGTTGAAATTAAGCTTTGAAGTCATTAGCCAGCAGGGCTAGTAACTGGGGAAAATCAGCTAGCCCCACAGACTTTTCCAGTGGCCCACCTGATGCACTTATTGAAATGTTACCTCCTCCAGTAGTAGCTCGTGGGGTTCCCTAAAGGAACAGCTGATTGACCATATGTAAAATATACTAGTGTTAGCTGGTGCCAGTTTTGACATCTGAAAAAGTTGCCTACCACCATCTTTTGGGCAGCCATGTGTTTCTCATTTGCTGTGTGCTAATGTGCTCCGTCGACTAGTAGTTGAATCAGCAAGGTACTTTAGCATAGAGCATGCGAAGGAAGTGCGTTGGTTCCTGCGAGACAGCGGCAAGCAGCCTTTCTAAACTGATAACATACTATGAAGTTAGAAAGTGAATGCAAGTGTTTTACTTGAAATGCTGTGTTCTTATGTTTGTTATTGTTTATATGATATAATATGTATATTGTATGTTTTTTATGTACACTGGTCGACCATGAAGATGGGTCTGTGGGTCATGGACTTTGCAGTAAAATATATAAAACAAACAAATACTATGAAGTTATAAAAAATATATGTTAAGGTACAATAAAACATTCTGTTAATTCTAAAATCACTGATCAGGTGATTAGCTGTCGGAGGGGAGGACTATTAAATTTGCAGTTTCTAATTTTGGTGCGCTCTACAGGAACAAAGTGAGTATCCTGCTTCCTGCCAACTGTGACATTGTTTTGAAGATGATCCTCCCCATCTTCATCAATGGTGACATAGTACACAGTTCCACATCCAAATCCACCCATACCAGATTTGACTCGCTTTTTCACTCCTTCTGCCATTTTGCTTTGGGCTGTCCCCCACGTATGAACTACTGTTTCTTTATTCCTTCCTCTCCCTCCCCTCCCTTAACGTCAGGTGCCTAACTCATTGTGCCTCCTTTATATGAAAATTCAGTTTGGGTCCCTCCCTTCCTTTCCTTCTCCCCCCCCTTACCTCCTACCCATTCTATAACACTGTTTTGGATTCCTTTTCCATCCCCCACAGGAAATCTCTTGCTGGCTATGCTGCCTTCTGTTGTTTCCCTAAACTCTGGTCCTCTCTCCCCGTCTATCCACTCTGCCTCTTCCACATTCTCCCTTAAGTCTCTTCTTCATGACTTTGCCTCCCTGTTGCAACTGTCCCTTACCTCATCCCTTGCAAGTAGTCCCTCCTCCTGGTTGCTCCTACACATGCTTTGATGTCCCCTTCCCTACTTATATACCCCAGTTGGGATTATTACATTCTTCCTAAATACAATTTTATCTACCTTTTGCATGCTGTGCTTTTTTTTACAATACACGTTATTAGTATGCAAAACTGTATATATTGTGCTCTGCTTCTGTGTTGGTGCTCCTAAGTTGAGGCTCCATATTGCTTGTTATTTACGTTCTTTGTCATAAAATCCATGCCTTTGGTTTATCTGTGCATGCAGTTGCATGGATTAAGGATTATCTCAAGCCATTCTCAGTTATTGTTTCTTCTCTGGGGTGATGTGTTTAGCACCAGCTCTGTACTTTGTATCTTATATTATGCGTCAATTCTGTTCCTTGATCATGTACTATTGTATTTGCTGGTCTGTATTGTACAACTTGTCTTGTAGCCTCCTGGGTCATGCCTGAAAATAGGTAGTTTGCAGGAGGAGGGACAGATTTTGTTTTATTCCCAGATGGGCAGAGTTGGGCACCAGACCTTTCTGCTGCACGGCAGGCTGGGACTGATTATGCATGGCAGTGATAGAAGCAGCAGCAGCAGCCCCAAGCCTCCCGTGCAGTGTTTGGGTCCCTCACTGTGACCCGAGTGGATGGGCACACCTATTCCACCTTCTGCTCACCCTTTTGCTGCTGCTCCTCCTTATCTCCATTTGGCTTAATACCTGGGCCAGGTTGGGCACAGGGAAATGGTTCTTTTTATTTTTTAATTCCTTGATGGGCCAGGTTGGGTACTGGATATATCAGGTTGTTGAGTGGAAGGGGACAGATTTTTGTTTCCCCTTACAGACTTAGTTGCATACTGGATCTGTCAGGTAGTTTGGGAGAGAGGGGCATTTTTTTTTCAATTCCCTAATGGGCTGGACTGGGTATTGGACCAGTAAGGCAGTTGGAGGGGGAGAGGACCAGATTTTTTTTTTCTATTTGGAGTCCAGTTGGACACTGGATCTGTCAAGCTGTTAAGTGAGGGGGGCAGATTTGTTTTATTCCCTGACGGGTTAGGCACTGGATCTGTAAGGTTGTTGGGGGAGGACATATTTTTTATTCACTGACAGGCAGGGTTGCATACTGCCCTGTCAGGTAGTTTGGGAGAGAGGGAGATATTTTCTTATTCCCTGATGGACTGGTGTAACCCCCCCTCCCCTACAAATGGGGGTTCCCAAAAAGTCTTCCTTGAACTTGCCTAAATGCTCACTGCCAGGCTGGTGTCCTGCATTTTTAGCAGTTTAAATGTGATTACCAGAGCCTGTATAGCCTCTGTGTACTGTCTCTTTAAGAGCTGCTTGATTGCAGCATAAGTAATCTGAGATGGAGCTCTGTTGAAAGATGTAACTATTTGCTGAAAACCATTTAGAATGATAATGTAGTTTGTCTAACCTGCTTTCTTTGTAGCAAGGACTGTTTTGTTTGTCTCCACTATCTTGGTCCTGGACTGCAAATTGGACCAATCAGTTCTGGTGGGACCTAAAATGTAGCCGGACTACAAGAGCTGTCTGAATTCAAAGTCTGTAGGAACTGTACTTTGAACTTTTTGCACCTTTTTTGCAACTGAAGGGGGAGCTCTTACTTTGATAGCCAAATGAGCCAACCAAATCTTTTGGATCTTGGGGAAGTCCCGGGCTGCTTGCAGTTTTCAGTTAGTTCTGAGCTGGGAAGTGAAACAAGAAGGAGCTGAAGTGATTCTGAGCAGCAATCCTGAGCGGATTCACATGGGAGAACTCTGAAAAGGCTAAGTTTTTGGCCTGCATGTCGGTGTGCTACTCCTGGGAGGGAGAGAAGAGAATTATTTTGGACTAAATCCAAGTTTGTGTGACTAATGTAAGCTACTGAAGTGGACCAGGCTCAACCTGAAGAAGACCGAAGATTTTGCTGAATGTGATCGGCCTGTCAGGAGTTCCAGCTACCCCTAAGCTCCCGGTGTGTGCAGAGACTTTGCCATTGTGACCGGGGAGCACTTTGCCTGGTACAGTAGAATTCCCTTACAGGTAAATGTGCTATGAGCTGCTAGTGGGTCGTGAGTTGGTCCCCCACTGTGTGAACTGTGTTCTGCTTGCTGGAAGCTGTATTCCATGCGGTCTGGGCCTTGCTAGACTGGCCCAGCCAGGCTACCCACTGCACAGATAAGCCATCGACGAGAGACCTGCCTGGGGATCAGCCCCCTGCTCCACGCTTGAACAGGAATGACGCCTCTGTGACTCTTGTGAGCCGTGCTTCTCCTGGCATTCCAGATCAATCACCTGCAGTCTCGATTTTCGTCCAGCCTGTGTCCAGTCTTAGGTATCATGAGTAAATACCAGGGTAGCTCCCTGCAACAACAGCTTAATCTGAGTGTGTCATCTGATTGTCTTGTTGATTCGTTTCCTTTACCAACTGAGCCCTCTGGCTCTGGATTACAAATATTGTGTACTGTTCATATTGTGTTTTCCATCACAGGGCCCCAACCAGCTGCAACCCCGGGCATCGGTCCTGGCTAGCCCATCTCTTCTCCACCTGGGTACCGAGAGGTGGACTGTGTGGGGGGACTCAAAGCGCATGCATAACTGCTTGATTGATATAACCTTTAAGCTAATTAACCTGATTTTGCCCCATCCTTGTTCAAGTCCCCTGAATAAATCAGATCTAACTTTTTCTGCATGTAATCTGACTGCTCAAAGTACTGTAATGTTGCTATTTGCTGTGCATAACCTTGTTTTACAGGGGGTCCCCAGAGTCGAGCCAGAGGAACCAGCCCTGGTGGTAAGTGCAAACAGTGTGGGTACTTGTGTGGTGTACCAGGGGTATTGTGAAAGTGATTATTGTATGGTGTTCAGGCCACTAGAGGGGAAAGAGGGGGGTTACAGTGTCCCGGAGGGCTGTGCCCAGGTTAGCTTGACCACTACTAACCCTGATCTCGGGTAGAGGCACCTGTTTCAGAACTCAGGCCCCTTAACCTGCTACTAGCCAAGCAGGCAGGGGTAGTAGCCCTTGGGATAGTGCCACCTAGGGGTTACACTGGGTTGGGTATCTGATTAATCAGGTAGTTGGGGGGGGTGAAGACTTTTTTTTATTTCCTGATGGATCAGGTTGGGCACTGGAGCTGTTGATTGTTGTAGGAGAGGTACAGGTTTATTTTGTTCCCTGATGGGTTGGGCTGGCAGTGGACCTGTCGGGTAGTTGGAGGGGGCAGATTTTTTGTTTTATTCCCAAACTTGCCAGGCTGCTCACCAGACCCAAAAATCAGGGACAGTTGAGAGGTATGACTGGGCCTATCAGGTAGTTGGAAGAGGGGGCCAGATTTTATTTCCTGTCAGCCCGGATTGGGCACTGAAAATTCTGTTCTGTATTCTGTGTGCTACCAGTACGGAACTCCTGTGCCCTGTAAAACAATTTTGGATACAGTGTGTGTGAAAGTCATCTTTGCTAAGTATTGTTTTGCAAATTGCCTCACCCTGGCCCCCTCTTACTCCGGTAAGTGATCTCCCCACTTCCCCACACCCACCCTCCGTTTTCTCAGTCCCTGGCCAGATTACTTGAATTAACTGGAAGCTCAGCTGCTTTTTCATTATACAGAGAGGCTGAGAGAGGGTACATCCTAGCTCCTACAAGCATCAAATGGTGCCACAGTTGTGCTGTTTTTTATCCTTTTGCATTGCAATAATTTAATAACATAAAATCTCAGTTTTATATGGGCAGTTTCATTTTTTTCCAGAAAACAACAAAGGTTATATTTCCATCCACAAAGTTGTGCAGACTGAGAGTTAACTGTACTTCCTCTCTGAACTCATTCATTGTCATTCTTGTCATGGGAGGGTTGGCTAAACAACTAGATGACTTCTTCAGTATTATCACCTAGGTCATCTGCATGTTTATGAGAGAGTAGCCAATTACTCAACAAGTTCTCGTACACTGTCCTCCTTGAAGCCAACAGAAAGTTAGCAAAGTGTTCCAATCAACTGTAAGGAGCAGCAGCAGGGCACAACTCACTCATTGCCAGCCATAAAAAGGTGTATCCCAGTCCCCCATTGCATTTCAGTGGGACAGCTGCAAAAGAGTTTCTGACTTTGATTTCAGTAGGAACTTGTCTGTTGTGCTGACCAGCCCTAAAAAGTAAACACAAATAAATAAATAGAAGATACGCCTTGCATGTACAGTAGGTTGATTCCCCCAGGCCTCTCTCTTTTTCACTGTTCCCTGTGTAATCTTGCTTCCTACTGCCAACCAACATCATAGTTAGCCAATGACAGGACTGCATTCTGCCAGAGAAATTAATAAATCATGCCGCAGAAATCAGAAAATGCCGCCGCAAAAGTCAAGGAGCCCTGCCACAGAAAATTCTGCCGCAGAACACCAAGGGCCCTGATCACAGTTGTGGGAATGCACTACAACACAAGCACCTCCCACCAGCACCACTTCCAGTTCAAATAACAAAAAACATTCTTGTGCCATAATATAATGTGGCTGTTTTTTCTGCCTCCTCTGTTTTGTACTCTATAAAAGTAATTATTTCCACTCATCTGTTGAGAACCATCCCATTGCTGCTCTGTTACTGGCCATCCCCACAACATCATTGCTTGTTCATCTTACCCGTGCCATACTCTGCAAGATCCCAAATTTAAAAAAGTACTTGGCCCGATTTCTTCACGGGCTGACTGTGCTAACTAACACCAGTCTCAGATTGTAAATGGTCTCACTTGTAGGCAGGCAGAGTCAACTATTAAAATGTTTAAACTGTATTGCCAGGTCGCTCAGTGATGTAATGGTAAGCAATGTGGTTTAACATACTGGCAACCTTGGTGTGACTCCCAGGCCCAGGTCACCAACATCGAACGTCAGTGCACTGCTGAGCACTTGTCTCAGATGCCTCTTTCCTCAGGGAAGATAGGTGGCTCCATCCACTTCATGACTGCCCCTTGTGCCTAGTGGGAGGGAGTCATATGGCCAGGAAAAGGGTTTGACAGGGGGACAGAATCCTGTCACTGTTATGAAGAAGGTCACTGACATATTGCATCATGGCGATAAACACCCAGTCCTGTACCAGTAGGTAAAAAGGCAGTGTGGTGGTGGTGAGGGGGCTGGTCACCACTCACTGCTATCTGGCCAGAAAGGTTTCCCATCTATTGCTGAGCCCCATTGGGAAAGGGGTTGGATACAACAGTACAGTGCTGGGGTGCAGGCAGATGACATCACTACACTCTTGTGGTGCCTGGACTTCTGAGTCTCTTGCCCACTGTGTGTTGGCAAAAGTCTCAGCCTGCTGCATTCCTGGCTGGCCAAACCCACGAGTGGTATGTCTGGGTCAGTATATAAGGGAACTGGCACTTTGTCAGTGAGTAACTGAGAGACAGTGACAAGCACACCCGTAGACGTGGGATCAAGGGCTTTTGGACAGGCTTGACGAGAGCCTGACACCCCAGTGGGTAAGGAGGGAAAAATAGAAAGTAAAAAAAAAAAACAAGCATTTGTCAATGCCGAATGTTGTCTTGCTGGCATTGGCATTGGTAGTTTAAGAGTTAGAGAGATGCATAATAGGAATGGCAGTGAAGTATTGAACTGACACCAACCCCACCACCACCCTGCAGAGACTGACAGGCATTGGGGTGTGCCTTTGGGTCGTCAGGCATAACGGCCATGCCATTTCATCACAACCTACCCTGTAGACACCGACCAGTGTCATAGTGTGCCTTGGAGTCTTTGGGCCTTATGCTCACCCCATTCCATAAGGAAATATGGTGAGATGGGTGCAGTATAGGAGAATGGGGTGAACTGTGGGGCCGAAGAGTCCAAGGCAAACCTCAATGCCTGTCACTGGCTGCAGGGTGTGGGTGGGGGTGGAATGGCATGAGCTTTACAGGCGACAATCCCAAGTCACACCCCTGATGCCTGTCAGTCTCTACTGGGTGGGGCGTTATGGTCAGAAACCCTAACAGCCCAGGCATTCGTTGGTATTTTCACTCCAAATTTTCAGCACAGGTTTTTTGTGACCTCCACCTCATGAACAGTGGCAATATCAGTTCGTTAACGGAAAGCTGATTTTGCACAGCGACTATGCCATTTGGCACCATAGGTGCGAAAGCACATTTTGAACAGGATGTGAAAAATGACAACTGTACTGTTCATGGGGAGGTGTAAAAAATGGCAATGTTGAAAATCTGGAGTGAAAATATCAAAAAAACTGGTGAAGTCACGAGCGTGCGTAGAAACTGCGCAATGCACACCTGTAATGTAATTAGTGCGGGGAATTTTTTACAGCAGATTGTCAACATAGGCATTTTGGGACCTCCGCTCATGAATAGTGTCACTGTGATTTTCTTAATCTGTCCGAACACTGATTTCCCACAGCGACCACTCATTTCTGCGCCGGAAGTGTGAAAACACATTTCGGCCAGGGTGTGAAAAATGACAGCTGTACTGTTCATAAGGAGGTGTGGAAAAATGCCAGTGTTGAAAATCTGGACTGAAAATATTACAAATTCGTGAACTTACAGGTGCGTGGAAACTGCGCAATGCACGCTCGTAACACAGTCATTTTATGGACTTTTGTCACCAAATTTTCAACATAGCCATTTTAAGACCTCTGCTCATGAACAGTGTCACTGTGATTTTCTTAATCTGTCCCAAACGTTGATTTTGCACACCAACTGCACCATTGTGCACTACATGCGCGAAAACACATTTTGGGTGAAATGTGAAAAATGACAGTTGTACTACTCATAAAGAGGTGTGGTAAAATGGCAATGTTGAAAATCTGGAGTGAAAATAGTAAAAATTCGTGAAGATACGAGCGTGCGTAGGAACTGTGCAATGCACACTCATAAAACAGTCACTTTTGGGAATTTTTTCACCAGATTTTGAACATAGGGTTTTGGAGGGGCCTACCTAATGAACCGTGACACTCATTTTGTTACTCAGTCCTGAAAGTTGGTTCCGCATAGTGACTGCAGAATCACCTTTCAGGACTGAATAACAAAATGACAGTGACTGAGTTCATGAGGTGGGGCCCCAAAAAACCCATGTTGAAACTTTGGTGAAAAAATTCCCAAAAATGGCCAAGATATGCACCAAAGTTGAAAAAAAAAAACATTTATGCCATTATGCAGCTTACCAGCATTTCTTCAGTTCGCAGTCGGCTTTGAAGAGTGCAGATGTGTTCCTGGTCCACCAAAGATTGTCGCGCCGGCCACTGGAGGTAAGTATGGGGTCAGGGGCTGTGGGGAAGTGGGTGCGGGTTGGGGAAGGGGGACGGGACAGTCAACGAGGGACCTTTTTCTTTTTTCTTTTTTTTTTAACAGGTGTTTTTTTAGACTGTGAAGGACTTTTGCCACACTGGGGTGGGTCCCAGCATGGCAGCTGGAAGTTTATTTTTTTGGGGGACAGTGGAATTGGGCACCCCTGTCAGCCATACCGGCCTGTGCCACACTGTGGTGGGCTCCCAGTGTGGCACCTACAAGTCTGTTTTCTTGGGGTGGAGGGGGGTACAGTAGAGCCGATGGGGGTTTGGGCAACCCCTTCAGCCATTCCAACTTTTGCCAAGCTGGGGTGGGCTCCCAGTGTGGCACCTACAATTCTATTTTCTTTGGGGGGGTACAGTGCAGCCGACGGGGGATTAGGCACCCTTGTCGGCCATACAGACTTTTGCCATGCTGGGGTGGGCTCCCAGCGTGGTACCTAGAAGTCTGTTTGGAAAGGGACCAGTGGAGCCGACGGGGGGATTAGGCACCCCATTGGTCATACAGTGTGCGGAGGTGGAGGGGAGGGATGAGCATGCTGGGGTGGGTTTCCAGCATGCTACGTAGGTGTTCGTTTGGGGGGGGGGAACGAACTGTCTATGACAGTTCGGATGCAGTGCTGACGTGGCAATTTGCATACTGCCAACACATTACCACCACTGATTGTGGCGGTGTTTTCCTTTAAACTATGCCACTGCATCTGAACGGCTGTCATAGACAGCTTGGACATTTTTTGGCGTGGTGCAGCCGTGCCTGCAAAAGGGAGCAGGGCATTGGAAGTGGGGGAGGCACACCTACGAAAACTCGTATGGTGGCACTATGTTTCTTGCTTTGCTGAACCTGTTCCATATGCGGGGAGGGGGAGGTATAGGGACTCACAAAAGTCCCCCCTTCCCGAATCTGTGGATAAAAAAATGCTGGAACTGGAGTGGATACGATGGACTCTGAGACAAGTCAACCTCTCATACTGAGTTCCCTTTTTTGTGAACTTGTTTTTATCACTAAAGGCCTGACGTACATTGAACACACATTACTTATGCCCCATGATTTTTACAGGCTGTCCCTTGTTTTTGCATCATCTGTATTTGTCTTTTCACCGTTTTACTTTTCTGTAGTCTGCTACTATGTTGCAGCTTTGTTTGACTGTCCCCCACCCCCCTTTGTAACCCAACCCCCACCTGGGTCAGACCTTGAAATGAGATTAGTTACCCATTTGTTTTGTTTTTTTTACTTTATTTCGTTCTATTTTTTTCTACCTTTGTGGGGTGGGGAAAGCAACAGAATCCTCCGGTGCGCTTGAAGGTCGGCCCCGACGATACTGCCATGGACTCACCCAAGTTAGCTCCCCCCAAGCCCAGCTACCCAGGTCTCCACAGTGGTGGGGTTAGTACCCGCTGTGATGTGGCTGGGGGGCAAGGGGGTTTGAGCTCTGGCTGTGGTCAGGGCGGGAGATCGTGAGGGCTGGCTGGAAGAGGAAACCATAGGTAAAAAAAAAAATAGCTGAGGAGGAGGTTACCCATTTTTAAATGCAACTAAAACATGGTTACCCATTTTTAAATAAAACCAAAAAAAAACATTTATTGAACGATTATGTTTTGTACCTTTGACAAAAGTTGTGCTACACTGGAATTATCATGGACAGGAAAGCTATCCCACCCCCAGCCCATGTGCAATTGTTTATTGTTATTCATTCATTTTCATCCCAGGTTCCCTGATTTCCAACTCACTGATGGGGTTGCTGTGGCTGCACCCTGCTTCTTGCCAGGATGATGGGCAGGTAGTTGCATTAACAGCCATTGTAACATGGCTAAAATAAGAGAAGAGAAATCAAGTAACAGGATTAGCAGAACAGCATCAGGTGGTAGAAGAGCAACATGGCATTATGGCACGATAATGCTGTGTTGCTGTAGAACGTTCAGACCAATAATGCCGTGTTGAGCTCGGGAACGCGCTCAGAAAGGGATCGCTGTAATGTGCTGACTGGGAGCAGGTCGGCCAGTAGGTGGCGCAACTCAGAGCAGAAAAGTGAAGTGATAGACCCAGCAGAGATAGTGCAGGGAGGACTGTGTTGTGGCGTGGTGCAAGGGGCAAGCAGGAGAGATATTAGTAAAAGAAGGGGTAATGTGTGTCTCACCGATACACTCAGTAGGGATGGGAGAAGTGGGAGCAGGAAAGACTAGGGCATGAGAAAGGACAAGTTTGTCGCGGCGGGGCAGAGAGGAGAGTAGAAAGTCAGTTAAATATCAGATGGGGGTGCTCCGTAGTGTGTAGAGGCCTCCGGCCTCGTGCCACAACATTCCCAACCATGCATTAACTCCCCATTAGATGCCACCTTCATCGGTGATTAATGCTTACATGTACACTGCCGCTTTTTGGTTGGGGGGGGGGTGAAAGACTTGCATTCTCCATGTCTGGTTTGACTCCCAGCCTGGCTCCTCTGTGATCCAAGCACAGTTCAGATAATACTTTCCCAAATTATTTATTTAATTCAAACTTTGGTGACCAGGATAGGCTCACTGAGTCAGAGCTCATTTGCAGGGGTATCCTTTCATAATAGCGACTCCTAAATAGTGTCAAAAATAGCGAGCGCATAATAGCGCGATCTGCATTAACGATGGCTCAATAATAGTGTCGCACTGAAATGGCACTTTTCAGTGCATCATAATAGCGAAATAGGCAGCATTACACACAAAATCAAAAACAAAGCCGCTCTTAGGGACTATGCCTGTACTTGTGCCTGCATGTATATCAGCAGTTATCTCTGAGTATGAGAAAAGAACCACATATAAATATTTGAGAGGACTTGCTTATAACTTCCAGTTTCAAGTTTGAAGGACTTCACCTGAATCTTCCTGAATGAATCTACCTGAATTGCCTTCCTAATACTTGGTTCTAGCTTGAAGATGCATGAAGATTGCTTGACTACAGAAGCAAAAAACTGCTGAATATAAATAAAAGTTAAATAAAGCAAAATTGCTTTCTGTCTTCGGCCATTTTTTTTTTAATTGACAAACTCGCGATTTTGACATTTCCAGTTTTGGTTGCTATGCTTTGCAGAAACAGGAAGTAGAAGGAGGTGATCCTAATAGCTGTACTAGTTGCTACCCAGTTGCTATGCATGCCTCTGAGACGTAGTGCAGAGGTAAGAGGTCAGAGTTCGTTTCCAGTTTTGGTGACTGTGTTGGACAGCTTGGTTCTAGCTGGGCAGAAACATGAGGTATGAGTTCAGTGGTTGGAGAAAGCAGTGTTCTGCATTATGGGGTCGAGTAGGAGGCCAGTGGTTGGAGCTTAAAGCGTTCTGCATTATGCAGTCGAGCAGGAGGCTGGTGGTCAGAGCGAGCAGCATTCTGCGGTATTGTGTTGCACTTCCTCACATTCCCTTGCAACACAACATTCAGGTAAGTGGTCAGTGGTCGGAGCAAGCAGCTAACAGCTAAGCACAACATAACCAAGTTCGGGTCTAAAGCAGATGGCCATGCTGTTATACATGCACTTAAGTCTTAGGTGATGTCTGAAACAATACATGGGTTTTTTGATATATTTTTTCTTATGTGGCAATAATACATAATACAGGACTTTGTCAGCAGTGTTTGGTTGGAGCAAGCAGCTGTATGCGTTATGTAAGGTCGGGGTGCTTGTATTGTGTAGCAAAGAATTGTGCAGCGCCATTGAAACCAGGAGCTATTATAGCTCTCGCTGTTATTTCCTTGCTGGTGCAGTGATCGCTATTTTATTTTCGCTATTATAACATAGAACCTTTCAGGTATGACCATGGGGAAGGGGGAGTCAGCAGAGAGTGATGGTATCTTGTTGGGCCCAGTGGACATTCAGTAGTTGTCACACCAGTTTTGTCTGAGCGATAGGTGATCAGAAGCAGTGATATTTGTTGAAGTAAGGTACCTGCCACTGTAGAGTGAATAACATCAGCCTGCAATATTAGATTTACTGTATGTGTACATCTTGCACTCATGGCCAGCAGTGTAATATACAGTACAGTGAAAAGCAGCACAGCACCCCTTTTCCCAACTTTATTAACCTTTGAAACACCTAGTACTGTCCCAAACCAAAATAGCAAAGTAGCACTTGGGACTGCTGAAACTGTTAAATGTACTGTGTGTAATTTGTGACCACTGTAATCTATTGGAGACATTACTTGATACCTAGGGGGCTACTACAGGACATACAATTTATTTGTAAGATATGAAAAGCACTATGGATTTGGAGAAACTGGTCTCTGTAAACCCTGATGCTAGATGAGCCAAAAGCTGTATAGATGACTGTTTTTATTATGCTGTTGCCCCCTTCATGCAGGCACTCCCCATGTCACTTTACTTGTAGAGGTCATACAATACCTCGCGCCGCCTGCCTCACAATCAGGGAAGAGTCTTAAACAGATCGGGGGAAATTACCAAAATTAGGGACACACCTGAAAAAAGTAATAATGTCAGCTCAGAAGGCTGCATGCATTATGCTGTTTATTAAGACAGGGCTAACCGTGTAACATACAGTAAAAAGCACAGCAGCCTGCTCCCCATTTACCGACTTCTGTTAACCCTTCAAACATAAAACATGTGTACACGCATGAACAAACGCCAAAAGGAGTTAGCACTAGGGCAGTAGTGCATCTTACTAAATAACTCACATACCATCGCAAAAAGTAGAGCACACACCATAACCTCTCAGAATAAGAAGGGCACAGGTTCTTCAGAAGATAAAAATACTTTTACTAAGACATAAAAACGCCATACAGCCTGACGCGTTTCGGATTACACCCTTTATCAAAGGCTGAAAAACAGTTATAAACATGGCAGTTATATACCAGATTTTAAAGCATGTCATCGTGATGTCGCACCATTTTAGTGAATCTAATTGGTCAACCCTTAAATACCCATTCAAACCAAAAACCACATAGTGTTCACACTTCCTAGCCAGAATAAAAATACATACTTAAATGTGTAGGCAGTATCACAAAGGTAATAAAAAACCTACTACATATAAAATATTATTGAAAACACTAAATGTTGCAGAAAGGGGATTCCAAAAATACTGGGGAGTTAAAATAAACATAAAAGACAAAAGGGGGTGAGAAAAGAGGGGGAGAGGGAAGGGGATCGTGGGGACGGACGTGAGAAGGGAAGTGGCAAGGGGAGTTATTCCGAGAGATTATGGTGTGTGCTACTTTTTTAAATGGTGTGTGTGTGTGTGTGTGTGTGTGTATATATGCATATATCTAACCTTCCTGCAAATATTACATGCTGTTGGGCTGACAGTATAGTCTAGCCCTAGAGGTTAGAGTAATAAGCTGTGAATGAGCTTACTGCAACCAGCAGACCTGGGTTCGATTGTGACCCTGAACAAGTCACTTAACTGCTTTGTGCTCCTGGGACACACCTGGAAATTATCTGTTGGAAACCACTGGAAGTGAGTCACTGACTCAGTTGTGTATCTGTTTCTTATGAATAAAAATAAATTATTATTGTAAATATCATTTACTGAATGAGACCTAGACTATAACACTAATGGCAAGAGTTGTTTTATTATTCAAATCCATACTCTTCAGTGACAGAGATGCCAAACTTAGAAGGGACCGAAGACATTTCTGAGATAAAATCAGGGATGTCCCTGAAAATTAGGGACAGTTTAGAGGTATGGGTGTATGACATTGGTTCCTTCAGTGGTGTTTGTCCGTTCTGCATCTTTGGAACCAAAGACTGCTGAAGTGATTTTTGCATTGCTTGGTGTCTGGGAATGACTGATATATCAGATGATAACTACAAATCCGTTCTCTTCCAAGTGGAGAGAGTTACAGTATATTAACCTTGCACTCTAAATGAGTTTCTACTCTACCCAATAAAAGATTTGTTAATATCTGCCTTAAGCACTTTTATGTAACTTTTTTTTTTTTAACAAAAACTTGCTTCAGTTCCTGGGAGGAACTATTTAACCTTCAGAGATCTTCAGAAATAGAAAGGCTCATCAGAACATGGGCAAGTCGCTGGCCGATGAGTTCTACTTTTGAAAGATAGAAAATCTCCTTGAGTCTTGCACAAACAGAAATAGAACCCTCTTTTCATGCTCTCCTTCTGAAGAGCATGTGAACAGTAATAAAATATAACTCCAAGGTGAACAAGATCACATAATGCTTTTTTCACAGTCCCTTCATAAGTATTTTATAGCAGTCTTGCTCAGGACAAGGTTTGGATAAGTTTTAATAATTAATATGTTTATACACATTTATTTATGTTTTTCTAAAACATTTCCAGTGCCAAAATGTATACCTACTGTATTTAGAAGAATCTGGAGGATACAGTATGTCTTTGATAGAGATAGGCTAGTGCAGTATGTGCATGGAGCTCGTCCTGGCTACTGCAGTCTAATAACCTGATGCAGTCGAACAGCTTGTCCACCAAGTTATACTGTGGGCTGCTAGAAATCCAGCTGACGTACAGCACATGGTAACCCGACCTCAGAAGTGGGGTTGGTAGTAGCTTTTTACTTGTATTTATGACAAAAACTGATTTCTTAAAAAGCTCTATTAAATATGTACATTAGAACCTTAGAAACATATGGAGAAATATAGAATTTGATGGCAGATAAGGACTGCTTGGCCCACCCAGTCTGTCCATTTTTCCCCCTTCCTGCAATGTCACCGCAGACCCTACTTGATTTATGTCTCTCCCCCTCCTTACTTTCCACTAGGATTCCCTTATGCCTATTCCACGCATTCTTGAATCCCACCACTGCTTTCACCCCCACCACTTTAAAAAAGATACAAGGCCAACCAGACAGATGATAAAAACAGGGGTAGTGTACCAGAGCGAGATGAGAGAGAGGGTTAGGAGTGTCGAGTAGGAAGCAGAGGTGAGGATTGGGGGGGGGGGGGTAAAGAAGTGGGATAAGACCACTGTCTGCTGTATTTGGGAGAAGAGCAAATCTAAGGGGGGATAGTTAGACTGAAGCATGCGGAAGGGTGGGTGGAGAAGGATAAGGGTAAAGCAGAAGTAGTGAATGAGAATTTCTACTTGATATTTACAATAGAAAACCAGGGGCCACTACCTGAATGTGGCCTCAAGGCCAAAAGGGCAATGGGTATATTTAACATAGAGCTGCTCACTGAGGAGAGGGTTCTGATGGGGTCTAATTGCTCTGAAGATTGACAAATCAGTGGACCCAGATGGGATGCACACTTCTGTGATAAAAGAAATGCATCAGGAGCTGACTGCACCAACCCTAGTACATTCAGACAATTGGTGGTTTCTTGTTAAACCTTCCTTTGTGTTTCACTCCTCTCAGTGGATCGAATACTATTATGAAATCAGCAGAAAATGTGTTTCTTTTGGAAAGCTTCTGGCTTCTCCCCAACAGTCAGTGGATCTAATGGTAACAATGAACAAAAATCAAAACAGTTTCTGGACCACAGGAAACGGGGTGCTATGTACACATCTATATATAGTGTACCTACCTCAGGAGTGTATGGAGAGTAAATGATACAGACAATACACAGATAGTTACCTGCCAATGTGGGTGAGGTCAGCCCCTAAAATCAACTTTAAATTTAAAGGCAAAACAGACCATTTGCATTTGTTGAGCAGTTACGGACAAAAGCTGTTAATATAGAGTCACGTCTCCTTTAATCCTGGGGATGTGCAAGTACTACAGTAACTAATTTGTGAGAGTCTCACTTTTGCATTTATATAACTGACTAAGTGGATAACTTTATGGTTACTACCTGTTGGATTATGTGTGCATTAAAATCCAGAGGACGTCACCAGTAGAGAGGAAACATTGCAGTTTTAATTATCTTTGTATTACCATTGAAGGGAGTGCAGAATATAGAGATGCACAAGTTTCATGTGGGGAGGAAGAAAATTCAAAGGCTGGGTTCAAAGACGTGCAGTGCAGAGTTTTATTAAGGAAACACAACTCCTATCAAAAACTACATAGTAATCACTAATAGTTTCTTTTGTGGTCAGTGTTTTTGTTATTTCTTGTAATGTAATGCAGCTGAGCATGGAACGGAGCTTTCCTGTTTACAGTGATTCAAGAACATGTGGAATAGGCACAATGGAATCCTAGTGGAAAGGAAGGAGGAGGGAGAAAGAGCGGTAGATCGAGTACAGTCTGCGTTAACAATGTAGGTAGGGGGAAAAAAGGGTAGACTGGGTGGGCCAAGTGGTCCTTATCTACCATCAAATTCTACGTTTCCATGTTTATATTTATATCAGATTAAAGCAGGCAGCGGGGACCGGCCCGGTGGCACTGAGGGTTAAGGAGCTGGACGCCACACCTCGCACCATGCTGGCGACCCAGGTTCGGAAACACACCCAGGTCTTCAGGGGTCGGCGGGGTGGGATAGGATTGAGTATTCGAAGGACCGCTCTCCTATCCCGGGGAGGGTTGAGGTCTTCCACCGCTCTGCAGCGCCCCCTGGTGACAACCGGGGGGAGATACAGGACTGGTGCAACATAGAGGTGGAGTGTGGCAGACCCGTCATTGCACATCCACACTCCAGGGGGCTGTAAGGAGGAAAATGGATGGGTGTAACTACGCAGCTTGATGGCCGCGCCCTGCACTGCTGGGAGGACTGTCATGGAATCGCACTTGGGGGGGTGGGGGCCCAGGCTCAGCCCAGCTTGGCAGGGTACAGGGAGGCCCTCCTGTAGGTCGGCAGACAGCCGCACCAGCTCCCCCATCATATGAGTGAGCCTGCTGCTCTCCGGCAGGCAGGGCCGGCTAGATGCCCTGTTGGTAACTGCTGCAGCAGGCAAGAAAAATAGTGGTTAAAAAAAAAAAAGCAGGCACCGGGGTCAGGAACAAGACAATAGTGCGCCGGGGGTGGGGGGAGAGAGGAAGGAAGCATACTGTATCGAATGGAGAGCACATGGAGAGAAGTGCTTCAACTCCACTTGTTGGAAGGAGCCAGGTGTGGTGTGTTTGGTATCCAGCTTCCATTGGTAACGTGGAGTTTGAGAAGGTGGGGAAGAGTACCACAGTGAATCTAAAGGTATTTTACATTCAGTAGGGGAAGGGATGCAGCTTCCATTGGGAAGGTGGTGTTTGAGAAGGGGGAGAACCACTCTGCATCCAAAAGTACTCTGCTCATGAGACACTCATTCTGACAAGAGTGTATCACTGCCTGTGCCAGTTACTTGATGTGTCTCTGGTGGGCTTGAATCTAGCTATTGTCCACTGCTGCTGCAGACCCACCATAGGGGGTTAAGCTTTATGGTCCTGGCATCATGGGGATTAGGCCTAAGGACTCCCATGCTAGTTAAGGACACGTCAGAGGGGCAACTGGAAGAATACAGACAGGCTGAAGGAAAGAGGAAGGTGAGTGTCTGGTGTGTGGTTGAATAAACAGAATTATTAAAAAAAAAAAAACTGTAGGAGAAAGGGATCCTGTTTCCATGTTACTGAACCTAGTAAAGAAGAATAAAAGAAACAGTAATACAGATCAAATATAAAATATAAACTAAATTGTTTTCTCAATATTGTTTTTCAGAGTTTTCTCAAAAGTGACACAATCACTTAAAATATTTATACATTACCTGAAATTAATATTATTTTTTAAAAGTAGCCATATGTTAATTTTTAAATCTGAAGCACATTTTTCTGCTTTTGCTTGTTAGAAGATTTTCTGTGTGACAGCACGAGTGTGACGCGTAAAACTACCCTACATGTTGGATGATATAACTAGATCTCATTTCGAGGGGGTTCTTGCAGCAGGTTACACCATAAGGACTGAAGCCGGCAGATGCCAGGACCCCACGGAAAACTTCTAGCTAGCAGTATATAGCGGCAGACCACCCCTGATGTCGGCCCACCCCCATCTGCCTGTGGTATGAAAGGGTGGTCCCCCAGCACCACCTCAGTTCTTTTCCCCGCCTTAAACCTATGCAAGTCAGACCTTCACGGACACCTTCTGCTTTATTCAGCCGCCATTTTCTTCACGTTATCCGTGCATTATTATTTTTCAGTTTTCTTCAAAATCTACATTGATTCTGTGCGTGTCTTCTCAGTCCTCTTCAGTAGAGCGGCAGCAAATGAAGTGTGCTTCTGGAAAGCAACTTCCCCTCAAGGACGGCCATTCATCATGCTTGCTTTGCCTAGGTCTGGACCACAACACTGAAGCCTGCCAGCACTACCAGGATTTTAACCAGCACACCTGGCTTTGCTGCCAGAAGACCCTGGATGCCTTCCTGCTGCAGCAAAAACTTGCAGCGATGTAGAGGGAGCTCCATAAAAGTACCTCCTCTTGCCCGTCCTCCAGGGCCTGTACTTCTTCATCAGCCAAGGAGTAGAAGTCTTCGGGAAAGCACAAGCACCGGGGGAAGCACAGGGACAAACCCTGGTCAGCTTCCCCGACTCAGGTCCCCGCGCAAGTCGGGTACCGAACAAGGGACTTCCTCCCACGGGAGGTCGGCCCCTTCCATACCAGCAGCCCTCTTTCCCTCCGGACTCCCAGTGGTCAAACCACCCACTCTCCTTACTGTCTTCAGCAGTGGTTCTTTGGGGCTTGGGACTTTGTCTCCAGCCTCTCAGCCCCTGAAGCTCAGGCCTATTCAGTAGGTGGGTCCTCAGCCAGGTGGCTCAGCCAGCTCTTCCTCGGGCGGTGTGTCCTTACCCATCACCCTCCTGGTCAAGGCGCCAGCTAAATTGGTTCCGACATCAGGGACTGACATCTCCAAGTGACGCCAGGGGCATGCGCTCACCTCCTCCTAGAGAGTGACGCCTCTGCCCCACTCGGGAGCTTGCTCCCCAGGACTGGCTTCCTCTTCTAGGCCGGCTCTGGCTGCATCATCAGATTGGCGTCAGCCCACGCCTGTCCCCTTGATGCTGGCCACCCTTTTGTTGACCCTGGTGAGGCCTCAGCCATCGTTTCCTAACCCTCCACAGTTGCTGGCTGGCCCTGTCACCACACTAGCGATGCCCGAGGGACCGATGCCCGGTTTCTTGACACCAGTCAGACCGATGCCAGATGGTTCCCTACTCCAGGGACCGACACCAGTTAACCCGACACCAGTGGATCCGATGCCAGGGTTACCACAATCTAAGGAACTGATGCCGGGGCCCTTTCAGCCTACCTCAGACATCGGCTCCCCTGCTTCGGCCTCAGAATCTGCCCATAGACCTTAACACCCTTTTTGCGGCCAGGTGGGCATACTTTAAGGATAAGGAGGCCTGAAAGTGCTCCCAATTCCGACTCCAAGGGACCCTCCTCGCAATCCAACTAAGGAGCAGGTTCCCCTTAGGAAGGCCCTAATGCCACCTCCTAAGGAGATGACTCCACAACCAGAAGGAACTGGGGCCGGTCGTCTTAGGACACACCGATGAAGGCATTGTTGATCTCCCTCTCCCTCTTTGAACTCAGGCGAGTCGGGGAGATATTCTTCTTCTTCCTCTTTCTTTGGGGATTCTGGGAACTGTGACTTACCGTCAGAACCAGAGGAGCCCAAGGACACCACGCAGTCTACTCCAGATGATCCAACATTCATGGATGTGATGAGGCACATCCAGGCCCTCATGGGTTGGGACACTGAGGAACAGGATCCCGAGTGACATCGGCTAGCCACATTACTCTGTAAGAAAGAGTCATTGCCCTTAGTAGTTCCTCTTCTGATTGACTCCTTCCGGGATGTCAATAGGGCTGCTTGGAAGCATCCATCCACTACACCGGCGACGTCTAAAAAGGCAGATCACCTGTATAATGCCCCAAGGAATGAACTCTCTTATGGGGAACCCCCAGAGGCTGACTCTGTCATTATTAACGTGGCCCATGACTACTCTAAGCAGCCCTGGCACCTTAGCACTCATCCTCCCGACAAGGACTCCAGGCAGATAGACCATTTCAGTAAAAAGGTCTACTCCTTGGCCACCTGCACTCTGCTCCCTAAACTTCCTGGCCCACATGGTTCAAAATCAGAATGCCATGTAGGAGAAAGCTTTTGAGGTGGCACAAGCTCAACCTTATCTTCCTGGGAAGGCTGAACTGTTACAATTCCTGAAGTTGGTGTCGGATGTGGGGACTTGCATTTTCCAAGCCTTGTATGACTCTGTGGACTCTGCGGGTAGGGCTGCGGCTATGGGAGTTTTCCTTTGTCGCTACTCTTGGCTTAGCGTGCCTGGTTTTGCTCCAGATGTCGAGTCTAAGATTCTGGATGCCTCTTTCAGAGGCCCCATTTTGTTTGGTGAGGATTCTCAAAATATCATCACTTGCCTTCAAGAGTTGGGCAAGGCTCTAAGTTTGGTTCAAACATTGTACTGATCTCAGCCTAAATCATCCTAGCTGCAGTCCTATCATTGCACCTCCAAGCAACAAGCCAGAGGCCAACAGCCCAGAAGTGCCTTTAAAAGAAAGGCTCCTTCTCAAGTCACTGGAGTTTCTGCTCCCAGAACCTCCCAGGTCATGTTGCCTGTTCCCGGCCCCTTTGCCTGACTCCTTACCCGACCTCCTCGCCCAGCCGTTTCCCATGGGGAGGCTGTGGGGGGTTGGTTCTCTCTCTCTACGGAGAGGGTTGTTGCAAAATAACCTCGGATCAGTGGGTACTGCATTTAGTGGAACAGGGACACACCCTAGAGTTTTTGGAGATCCTTCTGGAGAATCCTCCAATCTCCTCCCATTACGTTCAGGCCCATATTGCCCTTATCCAAGAAGAGATCCAAGCACTCCTGCGAAAACAGGCCATAGAACCCGTCCCACCAGTGCAGCAAGGGGAAGGATTCTACTCACACATCTTCCTCGTCCCAAAGAGAACGGGAGATCTGCGTCCCATCCTGGACCTCAGCCACCTGAACCAGTATATAGAATACAAACTGTTCAGGATGGTCACTCTTCCCGGCCTTTTCCCCTTAGTTTGTCAGGGGACTTGGCGCTGTTCTCTGGACATGCAGGACACTTACCTTCACATCTTGGTGTTCCCTCCTCACAGGAGGTTCCTTTGCTTCCGCTTCCAAGGAAACCACTACCAGTTTTGGGCCCTGCTGTTCAGCCTGTCCTTAGCCCCACAAGTATTTGCAAAATGCCTCGCAGTAGCGGCAGCAGCCTTAAGGAGGGAAGGCCATTATGTCTTCCCTTACCTAAACATCTGGCTTCTGACACTAAGGAGCAGTTGCTTAGAACCACTGAGGCCATTTTTACTCTGTTTTGGGATCTGGGGATAACTCTCAACCTCCCCAGATCCTCTTCTTGGCCAAATCAAAGTTTTCAGTACATAGGGGCATCTTGGACACCGCCCAAGGAAAAGATTTTCTTCCCCCAGATAGGGCAGAATGCCTTCGGGCACAGGCTCAACTGGTCCTATCGTCTCGCCAGATTCTAGACAGAACTTTCCTAAGACTACTGGGGCATATGGCACTGGCCATTGCAACAGTTCCCCTGGCCTGCCTGCACATGAGGGTAGCTCAATGGAACCGGGTCCAGTGGAATCAGTGCACAGATGACTTGGATCTTATAGTGTCAGTGTACAACTCAGTGCGACAGACTATGACGTGGTAGCTGGACCCCTTCAGTCTCTCCAAAGGGGTTCTTTTCCAGTCTTGAGTCACCTCAACAGATCCTGACCATGGATGCATCAGACCAGGGCTGGGATGCCCATCTGTCAGACCGTCAGACTCAGAGGACCTGGTCCCCACTGTAGCAGCATCTCCACATCAGTGTTTTAGAGATACGGGTGATCCTGTATGCTCTGCAGGCCTTTTAGATGAACCTGCTCCCAGGACCTCTTTTGATACAGATGGACAATATGTCTGTGGTATTTTACATAAACAGACAGGAGGAACGCATTCATAACTCCTCTGCAGAGAGGCGATGAGAGTTTGGTATTATGCCATAGAGCATCACCTGGACCTGACTGCTGTGCATGTTCCAGGCATTCAGAACATCTTGGCTGACAATCTAAGCCATTCTTGGTCCAAAGACACACGAGTTGGAACTTCTTCCCTTAGTAGTCGATGACCTCTTCAACAGGTGGGGACACTCAGAGATGGACCTATTCGCATCCCCATCCGATGCAAAACTGACCAGTTTCTGCTTGCGAGATCCAGGGCCTGGTGTTTTCTGGCAAGACCCGTTGTCCCTCTCTTGGACAGGGAGGTGTCTGTACATCTTTTGTCCCTTTCCTTTGCTGCAAAAAGTTCTGCTCAAGTTGCAGTCAGAAAGGGCAGAGATGATCCTGCTAGCCCATTACTGGCCGTGCCAGATACGGTTTCCACTCCTCCAGCAACTAGCAGTGGAGCCTCCACTTCCCCTGCCTCTGTGGTCCGATCTGTTATCCCAGGAGCAGGGCACCTTGGTCCATCCAGACCTCAAGTCACTGCACCTTCATGCATGGCTCCTGCAGATGTAGCAGTTTCCCGATTTTAGGTTTCTCCCTTGGTGACAGACATCCTAGTGGCAGCTAGGAAACCCATCACTAGATCCACTTATGCTATGAAGTGGAAGTGGTTCTGCATATGGGCCACTGCTCATCACTTAGATCCCTTTACCTGCCCGGAGAATCTAGTTCTAGAGTACCTCCTTTCCCTTTCAGACTCAGGCCTGAGTTACTCGTTGATCAAGGTGCATTTATCCACCATCTGTGTGTACCACACACCTATTGAAGGCATGACTTTTGCCCAACTTGACCTCTTCCGCACCTTCTTGAGGGGCATACTGCATCTGAAACCTCCCATCAGGGACCCTATTCCCTCAGGGATCTATTGTTCATTTTAGAAAAGTTTACTTTGCCTCCCTTTGAGCCTGCCGCAAGCTGAGAGCTACACTTTCTGTCATGGAAAGCGTTATTTTTAGTTGAGATTACTTGTGCTTGGTGGATTTCCAGGCTTTAGGCTCTAATGGGTAAAGAGCCCTATTTAATTTTCCACAAGGACAGGGTGTTCTTGTGGACCAGTCCTAAGTTTTTTCCTAAAGTGGTGTCAGAGTTTACTCTGAATCAGGACATCCACTTGCCTGTGTACTGCCTAGAGTATTCGAATCCAGGGGAGGCTTTACTGCATACTCTGGATGCCCACCAGGTGCTTCGTTATTATTTGGATCACACCCCAGTCATCAGAAAGTCTGATCAGTTATTTGTTTCATTGGCCCTGAGGAAAGAAGGGGCTCCTGTTTCTAAACAAAGTTTGTTCAAGTGGTTAGTTAATTGCATTGTTTATTGTTACCATAAATACAACAAGCCTTTACCGGGCCCTGTTAAAGAGCATTCTACCAGGGAAGTAACTGTTCTGTTTGCCTCATTCAGAAATGCGTTCATTGTTGACATTTGTGCAGCGGCCACTTGGAGTTCTGTCCACGCTTTCATCCAGAATTACAGTCTGGACATTGCGTCTAGGCTCAGGGCAAGTTTTGGACTGGCTGTCCTACAGGGCCTGCTTTCTTGAGAGCCTTACACTGATCTCTACCTCCTCCCAGCTGACGGGGATCAGTCCTTTCACTGCTTGGGATTCAGTCCTTATGGTGTAACCTGCTGCAAGAGCCCCCTCGAAGTGAGATAGTACAGTTACATAAGAACTTACCGTAACAGATCTTCAAGAGGAACTCTTACAGCAGGTGCTGCTTTCCCTCCCTCCTTCCCCCTGGTGACTGTTTCTCCATCACTGTTATCTTTTCCTTGGTTTCAGAGGAACACCTCTGTTCTCCAGTCACTGTGCTTGCCGGGGTCTCCGGCAGGAGAACTGAAGTGGTGCTGGGGTATTGCCCCGTTTATACCATAGGCGGATGTCAGGGACGAGCCGACATCAAGGGGTGGTTCCCCACCATATACTGCTAGCTAGAAGTTTTCTGTGGTGTCCTGGCACCTGCCGGCTTCAATCCTTGTGGTGTAACTTGCTGCAAGAGCTCCTCTCAAAGATCTATTGTTATGGTAAGTTCTTACGTAACTGTACTTTCTACAGTATTCCTCTTTATATGTCAGCAGTATTCTGAGCTCACTGACTCTGACATCACAGTTCTCCTAGAAGAGCCCAACACCTTCTACCAGATTGGTCAGTTATGACAAAATGAGTAAGGTCACAGTGTTGTATGAAGGGTAGTAGAGTTACCTTGAGATAGGTCAGCTACCAGGTAAAGTACTGCTCTTTACATCACAGCTTATTTATTCGGGTAGAAAACATTCTAATGAGCAAATGGGGAAAAAACACTTAAGAAAAAAAATATAACTTTTTACTTTTAAAGATTACTGACGTTTTCTTCCTTCTTATTTTTGCTGCTAGCACTCTAATTAAGCACTCTTGCTATTGCAGTGGTAAGCACTTCTGTTCCTGTTTTTTTTGGTTGTTGAATTTTAGTTCACAGAAATCCATCTGGTCACCGGAGGCTGTTTTATGCTTGGCCGACTAGTCTTCATTGACACTTAAGCAATAAATATCTCAGTACAGCATGCACTATTTCAGTACAACATGCAGTTTATTTTTACTCATAAAAGCCTGTTGCACATGAGTCACAAGAGCCATGGCTCATTATACTTTGTGGGAAGCTGTATATGTGATAGATAAGTGATTTGCCTGATCTCGTAGCTAAAGTCATATATACTAATCCTGGCTCTGTATTATGAAAATATACTTCAGTATTTTTTATACAAAAATATTGCTTAGGAAAAAAACTAAAAGATGTGTTTCTGTTTTAGTTGTAATTTCTTAACAGACTTGCTTGTAATTCGCAGATCTTCTTCGGGAGTATCTCACTCATCAGTCACCACCATAGGAACTTCACAGTCGATGAATGGGAATCCACACAGAAGATTTTCAGCAGTACAAGCCTATGCCGTTGACATCAGCTGGTGTCACCAACCCTATATAGATGTAGATGGCCCGCTTCCTCCTCAGTTCTTTCACGCCATCGACTTGCAAGCACAGTCTCCACGGTAGAGCCGTTGCAGTGTTTGCGCCTTTTTCGGCCTATGGCCTATTTTTCTACCAACCCATACCTAAATCTCTTTTCGAGATTTATTTTTCCCTTTTTCTTTTATGTTGAGAGTTAAACCTTCTACAGCTCTCTTCCATCATTGCCGTTGCGGAAACAAGATCACCTCCAATTACGAGCACTCTGTTTGTATCTGCTGTCTTGGGCCTGACCATGAAACCTCAGATTGTGAGCTGTGCCAGCAGTTTAATCAAACCACCCTTAGGCGATGAAGGAAGGCTCTTAAGATCTTCATGGAACAGCAAGTAGCGATCTCCGAGTCGGGGTCCAGCCGTCCATTCACCCTTCGATTCCAAGAGCTCCAAGGCCTCTCAGGTCAAAGACAAATTCTCGGGGAAAAGTCATGAAAAGATCGGATCGCTACTGCTCCCCCCCGGTGGCCATCCCGTTCCTTGTCGGCGTCGCCTTCTTTGGGGGGGCCGCCACAATGAAGAGACCAGCTGCTTGGTTGTTGACCTCTGGGTCATCAGCCCCTCCTCCATCATCATTGATGACTACCCCTTCGAAGCCTGCTCATTCTTATTCAAAAGCTCCGGGCTTGTTGGGTTAGGCATCCGGGTTGTTGGCCACAGTGCCACTGGCTGCTCCTCCATTGTCGGTGTTAGAATTGAACAATGTTCTTGTCAGTTTTTCTAATGTGCTGGTCCAGCAGTTTGCAGCCTCTATCAGGCCGTCGTCTCCTTCAACACCAGCATCAGCGTCGACACCTGTTTGTTGGCCCAGGGAATCTACCCAGAGGTTGTCAATGGCACATACATCGGCAGATCCTTAGGAGGATGTCGACGGTGAGGAGGAGTACCACCCTGACCTCATCCTTTCAGAGGAGATGGAGGAGGACCAGTACCTCACTTCAGGCAAGTCCACTGCCTCTTCAAGTCAGTGAAGACTCTGTTAAGCATACCCCCAGGTCCTCACCTGAGGATACTACCTTCTTCAACATCATGAAGCAGCTGTCTTCCACTATGGGGTTTCAGACAGAGGAGGAGGAGGATGCCACCAGAAAGGATCTGGCGGACTACCTGGAGATCCCAGAATCTCCCCCCTACCACGGCAGCCTGGCACAGACCAGACATGGTGCCAGCTATGCTCCGTAGGGCTGACAAGCTCTACTGTGCCCCTCATGGAGTTCCTCACTTTGCTGCCCAAGTGGAAAGTGACTCAGTAGTCATTAAGGCAGCACATGACAGGTTTAAGGTGCCCAATCACCTTAGTTCCCATCCCCCAGACAAGGAGTCCCATAGGATTGATCTTTGGGGGGGGGGGGGAGTTTGTATGCCTCCTCTACCCTAGGTTTGAAGATTGACAACTACCTGTCACACATGGTGAAATACCAGAACACCACTTGGAGAAAGGGCAAGGCTGCCGCCCAAGCCCTTCCTGATGGTGCCCAGAAGCAGAAAGTACATCAGTGCTTCCAAACTGGTAAGCATCTCCTACGGGCCATTTATGACTTGTCAGAAACTGTGGCCAGAGCGGCTGCCAGTGGCATATGCCTTCATAGGCATTCATGGCTCCAAGTTTCTGGATTCGCAACTGATGTGCAAAACAAGGTGCTCAATACCCCTTTCAGTGGCACCAAGCATTATGGTTTGGATGTCCAGGACGTTATAAACGATCTGCAGGCCTCAGGCATGGCCCTTAAGTCTGTCCACACCTTCTACTACACTCAGCCATGTGGTAGGGGATGTCTTAATTTTCATAGACAGGCCATAAAGGCATGGGCCCCTGTACCTAGGGTAAATGTAGAGCCCAGTTTTCCATGCCTGCCCTCCAGTTCTGGAATGGTAGCCAAGCGTCCCAGAACTGCGGGACCAGCTTCCACAGCTGGACCCGCCTCAGCTTGACTCCTTGTCGGACCCCCCTCCTCAGGTACAAGCCCAGGAGGTGGTAGTCAGAGGTTGGTTCTTCCTCCATCTGAATCAGTGGGGAACCATATCTTCAGATGCATGGATCCTGCAGATAATAGAGTGCAGTCATACCCTGGAGATCATTCAGCAGCCTCCAGATAGCCCACCACCCTCAAATTAACCCCCGGCTCATCTGTCTGTTCTCCGGGGGTAGGTTCAGTCTCTGCTGTAAGCAGCATAGCAGAATGGTGCCAAAGTTGCAGAGAAACCAGGGTTCCATTCCAGGTTTTCCTGGTTCCCAAAAGACTTGAGATCTGAGGCACATTTGGACTTGAAAACCTCAGTCTCTTCGGCCAGTACAAAAGGTTAGGGATGGCAACTTTAACAGGCCTCTTGCCCCTCCTTAATTTAGAGGATTGGCTCTCCTTACTGAACATGCAGGACACTTACCAGCACTTTGCGATCTTTCCTCCTCACAGATTTCTCCGCTTTGCCTTTCAGGGAGAGCATTACCAGTTCAAGGTATTGGCCTTTGGCTTATCTTCTGCACCGCGTGTCTTTATCAAGTGCTTAGCAGCAGTCGCAGCAGCCCGCAGGAGGGAGGGACTATATGTCTTCCCTTATCTGGATGATTGGCCTCTCAAGGCCCCGTCCAGGGAACAGCTGTTATTAACTCTGGAGCATACTCTCCAGCTCTTTCAGCCTCTGGGCATAACAGTCAGCCTGCCCAAGTCTCTTCTAGTACTGTCCCAAAGACTGCAGTACATCGGGTGGTTCTGGACTCTGGGCAGGAAAAGGCCTTCTTACCTGAGAACAGTGCTGAATGCCTTATAGCTCAGACTTGAATAGTAGCTCAGAGTCGCCACATTCCTGCCAGGCTATACCTTATGCTCCTGGGCCTAATGGCTGGAGCCATTCCCACCATTCCACTGGCCAGGCTTCATATGCGCCTCTGCCAGTGGACCCTCCAGGTGCAATTGGACCAGCGCTCCGACGAGTTAGATCATCTAGTCCTGCTCTCCTCCCCAGTTCTCAGAGTGTTGCAGTGGTGGGTGGACTCCTCAAACCTCCTTCAGGAAGTGCCCTTCCAGATTGTCTCACTGCATCAGGTTTTAACCACAGATGCGTCGGGTCTTGGCTGGGGGGGGGGTGCATTTGGGTCCTTTTCAAACCCAGGGCCCATGGTCCCAGTGGGAGGCCGTCCTGCATATCAATGTCGTGGAAATAAGAGTGGCGCTCTGTGCTGTGCAGAACTTTCAGGAGCACCTAACCCCAAGTCAACTGTTGGTGCAGTTGGGCAATCTGAGTGTGGTCTACTACATCAACAAACAGGGCAGGACTCACTTATATCCCCTTTGCAGGGAGGCAATGCGAGTGTGATATTAGGCTCTGGAGCACAGTCTAATGTTCTCTGTGGTCCATGTGCCAGGCATCCTAAACACACTTGTGGACGGTCTCAGCAGGACTCAGTCCAGCATGCACGAATGGGAGCTTCTCTCATCCATAGCAGAAGATCTGTTCGACAGATGGAGTCATCCAGGGCTGAACCTTTTGCGTCCCCACACAATGCAAAACTGCCCAGTTTTTCTTGCTAGATCCAGGGCCTGGAGTTTTCTGGTGAGATGCGTTGTCCCTCTCTTGGAGTGGGAGGTTTCTATACACATTCTCTCTGTTTCCACTAATACAGAGGGTGCTACTTAAGCTGCAAATAGAAATGGCCAGCATAATCCTGGTAGCTCCATTCTGGCTCTGCCAAATATGGTTCCCTCTGCTTCAGCAGCTGGCAAAAGGAGCCTCTGATTCCTCTGCCTCTCTGCAGGAATCTGCTGTCCCAGGATCAGGGGACCCTGGACCACCAAACCTCACATCCCTCCATCTGCATGCGTGGCTCCTGAGGACATAGCCGTTGCCAGGTTTGGGGTCTCTAATAGGGTAGCGGGTATACTAGTGGACACTCGCAAGCCTTCAACCCGTACCACTTTATGCCATGAAGTGGAAGCAGTTTGCCATTTGGGCTGTCTAGCATTCCCTTGACCCTTTCACTTGTCATGTGAAGCACGTCCTGGACTACTTGATTTCTTTGTCTGACTCAGGTCTCCAGTATTCCTCCCTCAAGGTCCACCTTTCAGCCTTTTCGGGCTTTCCATGAGCCCATGGGTGACCGCACTATTGCTCAGCTGGATGTCACCTGCACCTTCCTTAGGGGCATTCTGCATCTGAAGCCCCCTATCCATTCCCCTGTCCTGGTTGGGACTTGAATTTTAGTTTGGAAAAGTTGACCCTGTCTCCTTTTGAACCAATTGTGACTTGCGATTTGTGCTCTCTCTCTTGGAAAGAGCTCTTTTTAGCAGCCATTACTTCTGCTCGAAGAATTTCAGAGCTTCAGGCCCTCTGGTGTGAGGAGCCTTATTTGATTTTTCATAAAGACAAGGTATCTTTGTGCACAAATCCTAAGTTTTTTCCTTAAGTGATTTCTGAGTTTACACTCAGTCTACCCACCTTCCTGTTTATTTTCCCGAGCATGCCAGTCCAGAGGAAGCACTGCTACATAAGTTAGATGTGCGCAGAACTTTGAAGTATTATCTGCTCAGGACTAAGGAGTTCAGAAAGTCTAAGCAGTTGTTTGTTTCTTTCACCCCGGGTAGAGAGGGTGCCTCAGTTTCCAAGCAATATTTATCCAGATGGTTGCAAATTGCATTGTGTTCTGCTATAACAAGTACGGCAAGGAACTGCCTGGAACTGTCGAAGCCCATTCCACTAGAGGCATGCCCACCCAGCTATGGAGTAACTTTGGTGCAATAGTTGGGGGACACACAACCATAAAAGGATTTTACAGTAAGTTATTCAATACTGCATGATGAAATGGAGGGGACCTGTCCTTCCCCATCCCCCCTATAATTACACCCAGAGTTGTTTCAAAGGGGTCTCAGATGCTCATATTTGTGCGGCTGCCTCCTGGAGTACAATCCACACTTTCACCAAGCATTACAGTCTGGACATTGCCTCAAGAGCCCATGCTGGTTTCGGCAGGGCTGTGCTGCAAGGACTCTTATAGAGTCCCTTGACAGACTCTGTTTACACGGTCTTCTAGTTTAAGTTTAAGAAGATCCTTGGCTAGGCAGGTTGTTTCATGTATCCTGTCTTAAGTTTATGGGGTTCCAGCCTCCCAGCTTATCTGTTCCTACCTTTCACTGCTTGGTACTCATTCCTATGGTGGTACCTGATGACTGAGATGCCCTTGAAGAAGATAGAACAGTTATGTAAGAACTTACCATAACAGGTGTTCTTCAAGGGGATCTCAGTCATCAAGTATGCTTTCCCTCCCACCATCCTCCTCCTCCTTGGGGCTCCTGTTCAGGACCTGGCTATCTGTTGTTTCCATCCTTCTTAAGCTGGGTCTCTCTGTCTCTCCTCGGTTCCCCAGGGCATGAGCCTTACTCTCTTCATCTCTGGGGGGAAAGAACTGAGGAGGGGGCGGGGCCGCCTATGCCTATATAGGGTTGGTGACGTCGGCTCAAACGTCAGCGTGGATTGTACTGTTGAAAATATTTTATGTGGATTCCCATTCACCGATGGTGAAGTTCCTACGATGGTACCTGGTGACTGAGATCGCCTTGAAGATCTACTACTATGGTAAGTTCTTATGTAACTGTTCTTTAAGTTTTGTTGACATAGGTGCATTTTTTTCATGAAGTTAGAAAGTCCAGCCCCAAGCTTCCCTGAACCTCACAGTGTTGAATGGACATTGAGTGATGCCACCCATGTTTTTGCTGAATCAAGAGAGCAAAATAAGGAGGAGTTGGGTTCACTTTGCCCCTCTCGATGCATTCTCTGTTGCCAAGGTTTCAAGGACTACGCACCAGAAACTAGGACTACTCTACCGAAACTGCAGCAGCCTAAACTTTAATACCCCAAAGGTTTTATTCAGTCATTCTTTCTTGTACTGGAGTATGCCAGCAAGGTATGCAGGTATAGTAGTCCCATCACATTAAAGGGGAACAGTCAGCACACAGCCTCACACCCAAGTGTGGGGTTGGTCCCAATTTGCACTTTGTGTGCAAAAACATTTTTTTTTACTTACTGTTTACTGTCGCATGGTACACTGTATCAGGCTTATTTTGCTGACTTCTAAGCCAACATTTTCTGTAACTGCAAAATCCCAGAATCCCCTGCAGCTGCCATCAGAAGAGGACTGCAGCAGTGGGACATTCTATAGCCTGCAGTGCATTTTAGAGATTTTATAAGCTCAGATCAGATGTTTGCTGGTCCCTCTGTTCTCCCAGAGCCAAGAGCAGTCCTATGTCATTGTACTTAGCCCCGGGAGAACAGCTAAACCCGCAGAAAAACAGATTCGAGCTTTTCGAAGCTTCAACATTCATATTTACTATACTGCAGTAAACAGTAAGTAAAATGAAAAGGAAAAAAGTTCTAAAGATATGGATACGTTGTTCTATCCACACTTTCTGGCAGATCGCCTTTCCCTTTAAGATGTGCCGGAACGTCTTCAAACTGGCTCCTCCTACCCACCCAGGTGGTAAAACCCTCAGCTCCACCCCGTGATGCCATCTCTTCCTTTCCACTGGAAGGTACAGGTTCCCTACTTAGCACTCCCGCATGTGGTAGGCCTTGGCTCTCAAATCTTTGGATTTGCTTCCAAAACTTACGTTAAAACTCGTCAGAGCTTCATCTTCGATTCCTTCTCTTGCTACCGCGATGGAAGAAAAGACCATTCCTGGGTTTCACTGGTGCCCCTGCGGGCAGAAGATGTCATGCACCGACCTTCATGCCACATGCGTGTATTACTTAGGACATGACCACGATCTGCAGGCCTGCGATATCTGTCGGTCCTTTCACCTGTCGATTCTGGACGACCGCGCTGCCCAACTCCAGCTGGGGCAACCGGAGAAGCATTACCCGCTGGTTAAGTCTAAGAATGCCCATTGGTGGTCTCCGCAGCTGAGGGTCCGCTAAGCAGCTTGAACAGCTTAAGGCCTTCGAGGAGGAGGCAGCCCAGGCCGCAACTAGTTCCTCTTCGGCTTCCGCCATTGTTCCACTCTAGTTGGACTCCAATGATTTGGCTTCCTTCAAAGAGCTATGCCAATCCCTCTCCACCAAGGAAGAGGGTCCTTCTGGATCGCACAATTCACACTCTTGTAAGGAGAAGTTGGGAAAAAAAAGAAGAGAAGACTTAGTATTGATGTTCTTGGGATCAGGAGCAGTCCCGTTCTCAGGAGACTCCGGTTTCAACTTTGGTCAAAGCCACAGCCACTGGTTTCACAGAGCCCCCATCAAACCAGTTGGCTGAGACGATGGTCGACATGGCTGAGATTTTTCTCAAACCAATCGACAGGAGAGGCTGATAACTCTCTTTTTTGGTGCTTCCCGGTGTTCTCTGATGGGTCCTCTCAGCCCGCTGGGTCTAACCCACCGGCCCTAGACCCTGACCTGGAAGAGCCACGGAGCTCCTTGGCTCCTTCTGAAGTTCCCCGTCGGCCCCACCAACAGTCGAGATCGAGGTCTCAGTCTTCTTCCACTGAATCGAGCGGATCTCACCATCACTGGAGATCTTGTTCCTGGCATCATGGCAAGCAGCGATGCTGCTACTCCTCTTCATCCTCATCGGCCAAAGAAAGGCTATGGTGCAAATTGCATCAGTGCTATGAAGACTTAATGTGGCAGCAGCTGGTCTTGTCCAGTCCAGAACTGACCCCAGTTTCTCCCCTGGCTATCAAGCGGCTGTTACCCGAATGACTGACGTCGGCCCCTGCCACCGTCACCCCTTTGGAGGTGCCATCACAGGCTTAGCCAGCTCAGCCGAAGCAGGCTACTTTGCCAATCGTGGTAGAGCCATCTCCTGAACAGCCGATGTCTGGGTCTCCAACCAAGGAGTCTCGACTGGCCAAAGGGTTTCCCCATCGGCTGTCAGTCACCCTCACTCCCGACCGCCCAAGGTGGGTCGAGGGTGACTCGGGTGGACGCCCACTTTACGCAGATTCCTCAAGTCTGAAGACTCTTCACTGCACTCATGTCCCCTCGATGTGGAGTCTTCAGGGGGTTTCTCCATGGACGAGACCCACCTTGTTTTTGGGCATTCTTCGGCTCATCTCCGAGTCCATGGGGAGGAGCTCGAGCCGGTCCAGAAACGAGCTCGGTATCCCCTTACAGAGATTCTGGACAAAAGGGTTTCTCCTACGGAGGCCTTCCCTGTGGCTGAGGCCATTGTCGGCCCAGCTCTGGACCTTTGGGTGCATCCTTCCTCTTGCCCTCGGCCCGGATGGCCCACAAGTGTGCTGTTCCAACTGATTCCCTTTCGGGGTTTTCGAAACATCCCTTGGCTGAGAGACTGGTGGCTGACTCCATTTTTCGGTGCTTGGGCAATACAGGGGACGTCGATAGACCGCCGGACAAAGAGTGCAAGAAACTGGACTATTCGTCTAAAAAAGTCTACGCTGCCTCTTCGCTCAGCCTTTGTCAGGCTAGCTCGGCCATGCTGATGGCACACTTCTCCCATGCCCTTTTGGGCTCCCTGGACGAGGTGATTACTCACCTCCTGGCAGACCTCCAGACCACGGTCAAGCAGGTCCAGGACCATGGGAGGGTGGTGGCAAAGCAGCAACTCCAGACAGCTCTGGATATTGGCGACTCATGTGCCCGCTCTGTCATGGCTGCAGTAGCCATGTCCCGTAGGGCTTGGTTAAGGATCTCGACCTTTACGGTGGATACCCAATTCAAATTGGCGGATGTCCCGTTTTTGGGCACCGATCTGTTCGAACCCGATGTGGAGGGCAACTTCCAATGCATTAAAAAGTCCAGTGCCACCCTGGCCTCTATGACGTCTGCCCCGAAGGACAAGGGCCCTAAACACCAAAAGCGCAAGCCCTTTTGGTCTTCCACTCCTGAGGCTAAACCAGCCCAGTAGTAGTAGGGCCAGCAGGCTCAAACTTGGCAATCTCGGGCCACGTCGGTGGCCTCTTTGGTCATAAAGCCTGGAGGGAAGGGACCCTGTGGACCCTTGGCCAGCTCCTCCTCCTCCTCCAAGCCTGCTCAGTGACTGGTTGAGGGGTGCCACCCTCAATCCCGTCACGCCTCCCCTGGGTCATCTCGTGGGGGGCCGGCTCCACCACATCCTTTCTGCCTGGTCTGTTTATCACCACAGACAGGTGGGTGCTGGAAGTGGTTGGCCGGGGTCTGCCTCTGGAATTCGAGCAGTACCCTCCAAGCTGATCCCATGCCCCATGAGAGGATTTGGCATCTGCTGTTACTCAGTCAGCTCTTTGAGATGACATCACTTGGCTCCTCCGCAAGGAGGTTGCGCGCAGAGTGGCAGAACCTGCGGCAGACCCAGGATTTGTTTCCAGGTACTTCCTGGTACCAAAATGGATGGGGGGGGCTGGTGCCCCATTCTCGATCTGCATGACCTGAACAGGTTTCTCAGGTCTCGCACCTTCCGGATGGTAATTCTGGCTCAGATCATACCATCCCTGGAGCAAGGCATGTGGTTTTGCTCCCTGGATCTTCCTGATGCACTGAAGGTTCCTCTGCTTCTGAGCCAACTGCACCCTCTACAAGTTCCAGGCCATGCCCTTCAGCCTCTCGTCTGCCCCCAGGGTCTTCACCAAATGTGTTGCAGTGGCGGCAGCTTTCCTGAGGCGCCGAGGGGTCCAGATTTATCCCTACGTGGATGACTGGCTCATAGCAGGTCCCTCCAGGCAGGAGGCGGAGTGGTCCAGGGATCTGGCCCTCCAGACTTGCTTCGAGCTTGGCCTCCTGATCAACGAGGCCAAGTTGAAACTCGTGCCCTCGCAGATGATTCATTTCATTGGGGCAGAGGTTAACTCTTGCCTAGTGAGAGCTTGGCTCCTAGTGGACAGGGTGGAGGTTCTCTCTTCCTTTGCCCAGTCATTTCTGGTTGGGCAATCGCGCCCTGCTCAGGACTTTCCTGTGCCTTCTGGGCTACATGGCGGCCTGCACCAGCGTGGTCTGATGGGCCTGCTGGAATATGCATTCCCTTCAATGGGAATTGGCCAGTCAGTGGTCTCAACATTCAGGTCACCTCGACCAACTGGTCACTGTGACTCAGAGGATGTGGGACGGCCTCCAGTGGTGGCTCGTCCCAGCTCATCTGCAAGAAGGCATCCTGTTTGTCCACCCCGAGCTGACAGTCATCCTGATGACCGACGCCTCTCTTATGGGTTGGGATGCCCATCTGGGGGAGCACCGAGCCCACGGGCTCTGGTCCCCTCAGAAATCTCGATGTCACATCAGTCTGCTGGAGCTTTGAGCAGTTTGGCTAGCCCTGTCCGCATTCGCTCTGTTCATTCGGGGTCAAGTGGTCCAGGTCCAGACGAACAATACCACGACCATGTACTGTCTCAACAAGCAGGGCGGGACGCACTCCTTGCCCCTGTGCAAGGAAACTCTCTGCAATTGGACCCTCATGCTCAGCTTAGGGTCAGATCTCCTAGCCATTCTTGTGGCAGGAACTTCCGAATCAGCTGGCCGATGCTCTCAGGCGGATGGGCGAGGCATCTCATGAGAGGTCCCTCCATCCAGAGTTAGTACAAGATCTGATCTCTCGGTGGGGCACCCTTCAGGTGGACCAGTTCGCCTCCAGGGAAAACGTGAAGCTGAGAATGTTCCATGTCCGCCCCCCTCAGCAGGGCTCGCTGCAGGGGGATGCCTTCTCAAGGCCATGGACTCTAGGCCACTTCTGTGCCTTCCCTCCACTTCCCTTGATCCACAAAGTGCTTCTCAAGACCAGGAGGGACAAGGCACAGGTGGTCCTAGTAGCCCCAGACTGGCCACGCCAGTTCTGGTATCCAGATTGCCTCAGCCTCAGCACCAGGCTCCCGAGGCGTCTTCCAGCATGCCCGGACCTGCCCTTCATCAATCAGGGGAAGGTACTCCATCTGGACCTTCAATCCCTGCTCCTGACAGCCTGGTTCCTGAGTGGCTAGAGTTCCAGTCTCTCCAATGAGGTCCTCATGGTTGTTGAGGCATCCAGTAAGGAACTGACCAGAAAATGCTATGTCAGGGCAAAGGGTTGGAACCCGTGTTCTGTCCAATGGCTAGCATTTTGGACTACCTGTGGTCTCTCTCCCAGGAGAGACTTCAGTCAGCGACCCTTAAGGTGCACCTAGCAGCCATCTCTGCTTACTGGGCACGGGCCGGTCAGCAGTCAGCACAGGAGAAGGTGGTCTGGTGCTTTTTCAAAGGCCTAGATCACATATCCCCTGCGGTGCGTGAACCACCACCTCCATGGGATTTACTGCTGGTTTTGGCAAAGCTCATGGGCAAGCCATTCGAACCGATGCACAGGTGCGATATCTTCCACCTGTCATGGAAGACCACCTTCCTGATGGCCATTATGTCAGCCAGAAGGACTGGGGAGCTCCAGGCACTCTAGGTGGAGTCTCATTACCTGGTCTTCCACAGGGACAAGGCTGTCTTGCATCCCCACCCGAAATTCCTTCCAAAGGTGGTGTTGGAGTTTCACCTTAATCAGGTGTTGACCCTGCTGGTGTATTGCCCCACTTCCGCCTTGGAGGCCGAGTACAGGCTCCATACTTTGGACCTGAGATGAGTGCTTGCCTACTACAAGAAGTGTACGGCGGAAGTTCGGGGAGAAGTTTGCCAGCTGTTTGTTACCTACGCTGAAGCTGCACCTGGCAGACCTGCAGCCAAGCAGACGATTGGCAGGTAGATCACTTCCTGCATTGGTCTGTGCTATAGGTTGGCAGGTAGGGAGCCTCTCGTAGGACTGAGGGCTCACTCCAACCGCCATACCGCTGCATCGGTGGCTGCTTCTAGGGACGTCCCTATTCAGGAAATCTGCAGGGCTGCTACCTGGAAGTCAGCAAACACCTTCATTTCCCATTACCACATTGACCTCTAGTCATGCTGGGATGCTGATTTCCAATCTCTGTTTCCTAAGGAGGGGGTGTGCGCCTTGCCTCCCTCCTCCCGTCGAACTGCTAGGAGTCTGCCAGAAATTGTGGTTAGAACAACATATCCACATCCTTAGAAACATAGGTTACTCACTTGTAATAGTAATTCTAGGAGTGATATATGTTGTTCACCCACACTGGCCCACCTGACCTCTCCGGCTTTGACGCACACCTCTGCTTCAAGCAGATAAGATCTGGCGTCATGGGGAAGAACCAAGGGTTTTACCACCTAGGTGGGTGGGAGGAGCCAGCTTGAAGACGTTCTATGGCACCTCTTAAAGGGAAAGGTGATCTTCCAGAAAGTGTGGATGAACAACATATACCACTCCTAGAACTACTGTTACAGGTGAGTAATCTGTATTTTTAGCATGCAAAGTGCAAATTGGGATGAAACTCACACTTGGGTGTGGGTCTCTTAGTGCTGACTATTCCCTTTTAAACAATTACAGATAGAGGAGGAGCTTCCTGTCAATCGAAGCACTTCTTTTCTGTGCGCATGAGACATTTATTCTGTCAAGAGTGTCTCATGTGCAGCTGCCCTAGACATGGGCATGTTCAGGTAAGGTTTTTTAAAATATTCAATATATGATTGCTCAAGCTTGATCAATAATATATTAACATGGGTGACAAGACGTGGTCTGACCTACTTTCTTAGAGTATCAGAACCACTCACTTTAGTTTCCAATTCTCATACTCTAAGAATGCGCGAGTCCATTCTAATAATCATAGGAGTGGTCTTGTTGCCCATATTAACATGCTGATTACTGTCACTTTCAACAACTGTGCAAATTTGTAACTGGGTGTAATAGAATGATACACTATTGTGACCTGTAGCACCAACTGGAAATTCTTGAACCTGACAAGCGCCGTGAACTCAAATAGGTCTCTTTAGTTAACAAGTGTGGTCGTGGACGCTACCCAGATTACCTGTTGACTGTGCCAACCAGGAATATCCAACTTGATCAAGTTAGATCACAAATTGAGTGGTTCTGATTCTCCATCTCAGTTTGGCTCCAGTCGGTTCAAGTTGATGATGTCCTGTCCACCCCATGCCAGTCAAGTTCATTGTCCCCAGGGCTTCATCCATGGCCCAGTCCTTTTCTCCGTCTTCTTAAATTACTTCCTCTTAACCCATGTCTCTCCCTAATTACACATGTATGCAGATGACAGAGTTCTGTTTGCTTCAGGTGTTTCGGTCCCTGAGCTAGAATCCTCACTCCAGGGTGATTTTGACAATGTCCAATGTTGATTCTGTTCAAACCAGCTCTCACTGAATGCCAAGCAGACTGTCTTTCTTATATTTGCTTCTAGACAAAGATTAGCAAGGCTCCCATATACACCTATCTTCACAACTCTGGATGGCATCCTCCTTGAACAGGTACCAAATTTCAAGTACTTAGGGGTATGGCTGGTTCAGAATCTCAGCTCATCCACCCACATTGATGTCATGCACAAGTAACTTTGTCCTAAGCTTGGTGCGATGTACCAAAACAAATACTGCTTTCCTCTCATGGTCTGCAGAAAGGCCATCCTTAAAATGATCTTGCTGGTGTTTGATTATGCAGATGTACTCTGCAGCGCAGCCCCAAAGTCTACACTTGTTAGGCTAAACCCCTTATTTCATTCCTTTTGCTGCTTTGCCCTGTAGTGCTCTATCTATCACCCATAACTGCTCTCTATATGCTAATCTCTCCCCTTCCTTGAGGCCTGACATCTCTCTCATTGTTCCTCCTTCACGGCCAAATACTGGCTTGCCACTGTTCCCATTTTACCTCTCCTCTCTCCTTAACCCTGCTATTCCCTCCTCCTACTCCCTCCATTCATCTTTTTTTTTTGTTGTTGGCTCAGAGCGTAGGTGCTTCAATCATCGTGTCATCTCCTGAAGTCTTATCTCTTCATCATAGCCAACTTTCCCCGGCAAATTAAGTTAATTTTCCCTATTACTCCCTATTTTCCAAATAATTTATAAAAGGTGTCCAAATTAGATTGTATTTTTCTTTTTTTCCTCGAAAAAATACTATGTTTTGTCAATCTTACTACTATCTAACATCTGAGCTGCTCACTCCTTGTAATCCGGAGGCTCTGAGTCCTTCCAATGCTGCAACAATACTTTCTTTGCCACAGTTAAAGCTGTGTTCAGAAAAAATCTTCTGATACTTCCTATTATCCCTCTGATATATCTGATAGCCAAATATGATAATTCCTGGGTCAAAAGGAGTATCATATCCCATTACTATTCCCATGGTGGTTGTTATCTTCTACCAGTAAAGTTTTATCTTAGCACAATCCCACATCATGTGAATCAAAGTACCTTTAATCTTGGTACATCTTTGACAAAATGGGGATACATTATTTGCCATTTTGTGTAACCTACTAGGGGTCAAATAAATCCTATGATATGTACTGAAGTGAATTTGAAAAAGCTTGTTATTTTTATGCACAAGGCCTCTAAATTCCTAACCTGGGTCCAATCATAATTGAGAATAGGAGCTGAAAGTTCTTTTTCCCATACAACTCTGAGGAGGGATCAGGAGATATTAACTCCCCACTCAGAGTGGCATAAATTCTGGACAATAAATGTTTATTCGAGTCCAAATCCCTTAAAAAATCCTCCAATAATATTCCCTCTACCTTAAAGGAATTTAGATTTTTTTTTGAAAATATAGCTCTTAACTTGTAAATAGTGCCATATATGCCTATCCAGTAGGTCATATACTGTTTTTAACTGATTAAATGTTTGAACTGAATTTAAAGATATAAAATTCCTAATAGTTCATGGTCCATTCCCAAAGTACCATAATTGATAAGTAGTATTTCCTGAGGGCAGAAATAGTTTATTAAACATTGGGGTTAATTTAGATAATCTGTTTTGAATGTTCATATACTTTAGAGCCATAGACCAGGCATATTTAACTGACTTAGTTGTCTCCAACATGTCTTCATTCTGGAAAAATACAGTAAGAATATTTACTAACTCTAATCCGCTAAGAGCTTTCTGTTCTACTGCCAAACAAGCCATTAAGGGGTTCTCTAATTTATAAAATCAGTGATAGACTATCTCTAATTGAGTGACTACACAGTAATAACGGAAGTTTGGACAATTCAGCCCTCCCTTAATTTGATGCAAATATAATTTTCAAAGTGCTATTCTAGATCGTTTTCCCTGCCAAAGAAAGCTTCTAACACCACAACCACAACATCTTATGTGCTCAGCAGCATGGCTTCAGGAAAGGGCACAGCACCACATCTGCCCTAATGGAGTTTACCACTGCTATCCACAATTCCCTTGACAACGGCCGCCTCGCCAGGGCTGTATACATCGACTTATAGGCTTTTGATACTGTCCACCACAACCTGCTACTAAACCAACTCTCAAATATGGGGCTCTCCCCTGACTCAATGGCCTGGTTCCAAAGCTACTTATCTAACAGATCAAAACGAGTGAAGATTGCAGGTACTCTCTCAAGCACTCTTCCAGTCCGTTCGGGTGTTACCCAGGGCTCCATACTGGGACCACTCCTATTCTACCTTTTCCTGAATAACCTCCCTAAAGCCTGCCCTGAACAAATTACTCTTTATGCGGATGGTGCTATAATTCTCTCCTCCCACAAGGACCAGCACTCCCTGCAAAACAATCTCCAACTCAGTTTCACATCAGTTGAAAAATGGCTCAGTTCACAGAAACTAATACTCAACTATAAAAAGACCAAGTCCATGCTCTTTAGTAACTCCCACAACAAACTCAGGTCTCCTCCACTGATCATAACAAACCTGCATGGGTCATACATCGAACAGGTCCTAACACCCCAAATACTTATGGATCCTCCTTTGACTGTAACTTGTCCATATCATTCTATATTGACACTATCGCCAAAGCTGCCAACGTGTATTGGCCTTCTACAGACATAGGTCTTAAGCATAACTCCTGCTGCCCTCGTATTGCAGTGCAAAGCTTGATTCTCTCCATCATCGACTATGGCCTCATCATTTACGGAGCAGCCACAACTACAGCCCTTAGACGTATCTCTACCATGCTCAACAAGGCATGTCGTCTAGTCACCAAGTCTAACCGTCTAACACACACATATGTCACCTCTGAGCACAGTCAGGATGGCTACAACTATCTAATCACATAAAATATCAAACCTGCATAATGGCTAAAAAGATCACAATGGGCCTGGCTCCACCCGGGCTACTATCTCTCCTCAGCCCCAGTAGTAACTCCCATCACACGAGAAGCTCGGATTCCCATCGCCTGATGATCCCTCACTGCAGAACCTCCTTGGGTCAACGCTCTTTTGCCTACCGGGCTCCTTACTGGTGGAATAACCTTAACACTGACATCTCCTCCACCCCAAAGCTAGGACTTTTTAAATCAAGTCTCCAACTCCACCTCACTGCCTCTAGCACCTGCGACTATCATACCTAGCGGGATCTCCCATCTCAGCTCAGCAGTTCATGCATCCTAGCCTCTCGTTGCTCCACTCCCTTTCTTTCACTCCCTTTACATTGCCCTTCCTCCCCCATTCACCCCACCCTGCTACTCTTCCTGCTCCTCTATCCTGACTGACAACTGCCCTGGGCAAGCTCTACTATAATTAAGTTTGGCAACTGTATGTTAAATCTGATGCTTTATTTTGCTTTATCACCTGTCTTGTAGTCTATTGCACTTTGTCCGACTATGTACCATTGTATTGTACTGTCTCTGACGTGGAACCTTTGTAAAAGAGCCTTGGCTCAAAGGTATTTGTAATCCTAGAGAAAATAAATAAAATAAATTAAAAAAATTATTCCATCTAATTTAAAAAAAATGTTTCTTTAAAAATTACTGGAATAGTCTGAAACAAAAATAGCAATCTAGGTAGAACATTCATGTTAAGAATGCTCACTCTACCTTTTAAGCAGGTTGGAGCTATGCTAGTGGAAAACTGGCCTGGCTGATGAAAAGCTTAGATTGATTTCCCATTATAAGGACTGTCAATTGGCAATCTCCCATAAGAAAGCAAAGTTAGTGTCCAGGGAGATTGCCCCTATGCGTAATCGAGTGGCTCAGCTCTTCCGTATTGTAGACAGGCTGTGCAGTCCAGCCTGTCTCCAGAATCAGGGAGCTCTTTCATGGAATAAGTGTGATGAGTTTGCTCAATTTTTCGTGGACAAGGTTGCCACCGTCAGGTTGGGGATGTGTACAGCTCGCTCAAACAGTGCTGCAGTAATCGGTGGGAGATTACAGGCACCCAGTTTGTCTGGTCTGACTTTGACCGGTTGGCGACCATGGATGTCGTGAAGATTATCCAAGGTTTGCAACCTGCTTACTGTAGTTTGGACCCAGGTCCAACATGCCTCCTGGTGAGAAGAAGAAGAAGAAGAATCTGCATTTATATACCGCTTTTCTTACATCCAAAGTGCTTTAGAAGCAATGCTAGACTGGTAGTGAAGTGACTGAATGTGCGGTGGCGGCCATATCGCACATCATCACCCACACACAGCCTGGATAATTGCATGAACCGGCTTATGGGAAGGGGAATGTTGGCCAGGACACCGGGAATGTTCCCTACTCTTTGCGAAGAGTGCCCTGGGGTTCTTTTACTTCCACCTGGACACCCACCAGGACAACACCAGGATAGGTAGAAGGGACCTCGGTTTAACGTCTCATCCGAAGGACGGCACACCCCAGCAGTACAGCACCCCCCAATACTGCACTCGGATGCCAGCGATTTTTAGGTGCAAGTCCAATCCCGGTGTGGGGACGAGAACCCATGACCTTCTGGTCCAGAGGCGGATGTGCTACCAACTGAGCCACGCTTGACACCAGGTGAGGTGCGTGGAGGTCATCGGGCCAATCCTCGCTGAGATAATTAGGTGCTCGTTGTAGACTGAGGTGTTTCCGGACACGCTGAAGAAGGCAGTGGTGTGCTCCCTTCTGAAAAAATCTTCTCTCAGCCCTGATTGTCTCGCTAACTACAGGCCTGTCTCTAACCTGCCTTTTGTGGGCAAGGTTATTGAGAAGGCAGTTGCGTTGCAGCTCGAGGAGCATCTTCATCCACGATAGCCACAATCCTCTCCAGTCCAATTTCAGGAAGCGGCATAGTACTGAGACGGTGCTGGTTCGGGTACTTAATGATTTCCTGATAGCGAGAGATCAGAGGAGCTGTTCCATCTTGGTTCTCCGTGATGTCTCTGCAGCACTTGATTCTGTGGACCATGGTGTGTTACTGGAGTGCCTGCAGCTGTTCTGTGGTCTGTCTGGGACAGTCCTGAGATGGTTTCAATATTTTCTCACAGGCAGGACTCAGAGAGTGGAGCCAGGGTTTTTTTTCCTCGACCCCTCACTCCCTGCCATGTGGGGTGCTGCAGGGCTCTATGCTCTCACCCATGTTGTTCGAGGTGTATATGCTGTCATTGAGAGACATTATAAGGTGGTACGGGCTGAGTTTTCACTGCTATGCAGATGATGCTCAGGTGTACCTGTTTTTTGTGCCCGAGCAGAATGACGCTGTTTCAGTCTTGAACAACTACCTCTCTGAGATTCAGGATTGGATGAGTGCCAACTGGCATAGGTTGAACCCGGATAAGACTGTGGTGTTGGTTGTGGACCCAGGTCTTTGGGTAGAGGAGTTGTCTGCTGGGCTGCCATCCGAGGTATGGCTGGGGTGCAGCCAGCTGTCATCCTCTGACCAGGTGCAAAATCTGGGCATTATGCTTGATGGTGAGCTGACACTTAAGTCTCAGATGTCGGCCATTGTCAAGACCTCATTTTACCATCTGAGGAATATCTCCCAGATAAAACACCTGGTTCTGCCAATGATCTTCCAATGCTGATCCATGCCTTTGTGACCTCCCGCCTTGACTACTGCAATGCCCTATAACTAGGGCTACCGGGGGTGGACCTCTGCTGCCTGCAGCTGGTGCAGAATGTGGCTGGCAGATTGTTGACTGGCTTACCAAGATCTTGCCATGTCACACCTGTGCTCCCTGGCCTGCATTGGCTGCCGGTTCAGTGGAGGATCACTTTCAAGGTTGGATTACTGACCTATAAGGCCCTACATGGACTGGGACTGTGATACTTGCAAGATCTCCTTTGCCCCTACTGCCCTCTCCACCCTTTCTACTCCGCTGATGAGGGATTGCTAGAGATTCCCAGGGTCTGCTTGAAAGCTTCTGGAGCTAGATCTTTTGTAGCCTCGACCCTGTGGAATTCTCTACCTCTTCGGATCAAAGAGTGCCTGAACACTGAGGCTTTTAAATCTGCCTTAAAGATTTATTTGTTTAATTTAGCATTTCCAGATGCTTGACATTCCTGCTGTCTTTTATTAATTGGTTTTATGATTATGGTTTTTGTTTAATTTATGTTTTACTGTTTAATCTGTATGTACAGTGCTATGATCTGTCCTGGAATAGCGTTTAAGAAATAAAGCTTGCTTTGCATCAGTCAGTGATACTGTCAGTGAACCCACTTGTGTTGGGTTCACTGACTAAATCACTGATTGATATACTGCATCAATCAGTGAACCCACTCATGTGGGACAGTACTGGACTTGGTATACACCAACAGGGACAGTGTTGCAGACATCGGGGTGGGTGGGAACTTGGGGACCAGCGATCACCGTACAGTGTGGTTCAATATAAGCATGGCTATGGAATTAAGCAACACGAAGGTGAGGTTCTGGACATCAGGAGGGCAGATTTTTAAAAGATGGGTGAATGTCTTATGGATGACCTGGCAGGGGGGATGAGCAGGGTGGGGTGGAGGAAGTTAAAAAGGGCCATGGTGAAAGCTACAAACCTGAGCGTCAACCAAGTGAGCAAACTCAAGAGGGACAATAGCTGCTATGGTTCTCAAAAGAGGTGGCAGAAGAGGTATTGATTCAGTTTATTGATTCATCAGGAAGGCTTCATTGAGCAAGCTCATTTACAAGGAGGTCCCAGAAGGACAGGGAAAAAGAATGTACAGGACAATTCAATTCACATGTAGTATTCAGACAGTTAGGAATGTCATAGCTTATTTACAAACAGTATACAGGCTAGCGTAGCAATTGCATCTATGTTACAGTACAATAAATCCATATACTCAATATATACATTCTACATGAACTGACATAACCTTAGGCTGTACATGTGAATCTTGTAGACATTACATTTTAAGTGTTGTAACAGTTGCAAGATTCTAGGAAGGCCCTGTCCAGGGTGGCTTTTTAGGCCTTGAGGGCTTAAAGAGTAATTTATCTTGAGCGAGCATTGGGCATTGTTCCATTGAGTGGTATGAGGTGACTGATGGGACGCGCGGTATGTTAAATAACAGGTGGTAGGTAGTTCTTGTGGTGTAGGCTTTGGTAGATCATTTAAAGAGGTCTAGCAAATACTTGGGGACTTTGTGCATAAGTACTTTGTAGGCCCATGTGAGTATGCTTTTTTTTCTGAGGGCCAGTGAGGTCCACCCTACCAGTGAATAGAGGGTGCAATGATGTGTTCTATATGGCACATCTGTAATAAATCTAATAGCTCTGTGATAGAGCATGTCGAGCTGATTCAGGGTGGTGGCTGTGCAGCACCAGTAAATAATGTCCACATAGTCAATTAGGGGTAAGAAGGTGGCTTGAACTAGTTTTTTTTCCATATGTCGAGAGGAAAGAGATTCTTATTCTGGTAGAAGAATCCTAATCTTATTTTTAGCTTTTTAAAGAGGGTCTGGACATGGGTTGTATAGGAGAGTTAATGGTCAAGCCACACACCCAGATATTTAAATCTGCCTACCACTTTGAGGGATTCCTCAAGTAGGGTGGGGATGGTGGGGGTGGGGGTGGGGATTTGTGATGCATGGATTTTGGGAGAGAAGAACATCACTTTGAGGTTTTTTTGTGTTTAGCCTAGTAAAGGTTTAATTGCAATTAGTTGAAATCTGATTGGAGATAAGCACAGACACTGGGTAAAAATGGCATTGAGATTTATAACACAGTGTCATCAGCAAAGAAGTGAATCTTGGCATTGCCTATATTAAGGTTTATTTTGTTGACGTAAATCACAAAAAGTAATGGGCCCGGGATGGATCCCTGTGGGACTATTCGAGGAAGTCTGGAGAAGATCCTGTCCACTTTTACATGCTGTACTCTGTTTAATAGATGTAATGAGAACCATTTCATGGGTGTTTCGTGCATACCAGTATTATCTAAAGTTTGTAACAGTATACTGTGATTTACTGTATCGAAAGACTTGCTTAGGTCAAGGAGAACTGCCCCTGTGTGATTTTTGTGGTCAAGTGCTGTAAGCCAGTCATCCGTGACTTTGGCTAAGGTTGTGATTGTGCTGTGCTTAGGCCTGAAACCTGATTGAAGGGGGGTTGATAAGGTTTGAGTGTTCAAGGTGATCCCTTAGGTGTGAGTTTACAATTTTCTCTAAGAGTTTGACTAGAGGGGGAGAATGGAGATGGGCTGATAGTTCTAACTCCAGGAATTCACTAATATTATTACTCTTGCAGTGCTCCTTTAAATCAGCCCTGCCACAGAGAGAATAAAATACTATGCTAATCATGGAATGTTTAGCTAGTACATCTATTTTCAAACTGCCCAGTGTCAACTGCTTACATTCTACCTCAGATTTCTTCTCTCTGCTGCAAAGTTCAGATGCCCTGGAGATCTTTCTCAATCAAGACAAATTCTTGTAATACACAGACCAAAAGTATTTTTGTTTTATTTTTCATTACTGCCAAGTCTCATTGTTCTTTAGTGTTTTATACCTCATAAGTTTTAAATGTAAACTTGTTTATCGGTTCCTTGCAGTTCATTTGAACCGAGGGGCAACCAACCTTTCTTTTTATTTAATCGGATCCTTTTTGGGGGGGTTCCTGTTACTTTATTCTTTAATTTTATTTAATTTTCCCCACTTTTGAACCGAGGTTTATCGTTTTTTCTCAGCAGTTTCTCGGTTCCGGATCTGATTGGAACCAGTAGTTTTTTTTTCACTCTATCGGTTCCTGAACCGACCATTTCTCCATTGAAACAGACTGCACATATTTAAATTTAGACTATTTTTGGGTTGGTTACTGGTTCTTGTTTTCTATGCTGTCAGACAAGCCTAAAAACAAAAAACAGGACCCCCTGGGTTCAAGAATTGCTTGAAATGTGCAGAGGTGTTTGCCAAGGCAGACAAGCATGATCTTTGCTTGATTTGCTTTGGACAACAGCACTTCAGTGAAGTCTGTGATATTTCTAAGTCTTTCCCTGTTAAGACAGTAGAGAATGCAGGGAGAGGCTTAAAAGAAAACTAGAGGAGGGGTCCATGGGCTCTAACCAGTCTACCCCCTCTAAGACTGTGGGAGTTCCTTCCAGAGCCTCTAAATCCATCCCTGATACGGGTGAGGGCTCTGGCAAGAGAGGCAATCAACCAGCTGACTCCCCGGTGCCTGCCAAGAAATAAAAAAAAAAAAAAAAAAACACACTGACACCCAAAGCTGAAATGCCTCAAGGGGTCCCTCGGGTGCCTATTAATGCCCTTTCTCCTGCTGACTTGACACAGGCTTTAGCCTTACTCCAGGCTTTGCAGGGTTTACTATCCCTCAGCAGCATGTGATTACTACTGCTGAAAAAGCAACTGCTCCTGCCCCTCTTTTGCTTACTGTTACAGTGGCATATGAGGAGGATGACCTAGAAGAGGAGGGAATTGAACCTGAGGTGTCACCAGAACAGGATTTTGGTTCCCCTCCCAGACCCTCAGATGATTTCTCTTCCCATTTTTCTTTTGTCAAGAAAATGGTAGAGACCCTGGATCTCCAGACAGCTGAAGAGATCCAGGATGAAGAGGAGGCACAATACATGGAACAGATGGGGATGACACCCTCAAAAAGGCTCCTTTTGCCTATTTACAAATTCTTTGAGAAGGATGTTTTTGAAATCCTAAAGGCTCCCAATACAGTCACACCCACTGACAAAAAGTGTGACAAGAAGTATCAGTTAGAAAGATCTGGTGTTGAGTTTCTTTCTAGTCACCCAGACCACCAGGGTATTGTATAGCAGGCTGCCTGTGAGAAAGTCAAAACTCCCTTATCCTTTCACCCCCCCCCCCCGAGAAGGATTCGAGAAAGGTGGACAGCATGGCAAAAATGGGGTACCTTTCGGCATCCCTGGCAATTCATCAAGCCAGCTACCAGGCCTATGCAGCCCTTTATCAAAAAGCTCTCTGGCAGTCAGTAGTGGACAATGCTGTGGCTAACCCCTGTTTAACAGTGTCAGAGCTGCTAGACACAGCAAAATTGGGCTTGGGGGCTTCCAAATACCAATTTCAGATGGCAGCTGACACCAGTGATACAGCTGCAAGGTGGATTGTTGGTACCATTGCTCTAAGAAGATTTGCCTGGCTGAGGGCTACCAGCCTTACCTAGGACACCCAAACTAAGGCAATGAACTTTTCTGTCAAAGGCCACTCTTTTTTTGGTACCCAGACTGAAGCATGTGTGAAAAAGTGGACGAATATAAAGCTACCTTTAGGAGCACCTTGACCAGAGACAGGCCCTCTACTTCAACTTTGTCTTATTCTAGGGGAGGAAGGGGCAGGTCCTCTTTTAGGAGGCCTTTCTTTCAGGTACAGGCTGTTTCCCAGCAGCAGTACCAACCACAGCAGACTGGATTTTACAGAGCTAGAGGTAGAAGGGGTTCTCGGAAAGGATCCCAGTCTGCTCAGCCTCAGCAGCAAGCAAAACAGAACCCCTGACTTTTCCCTTCAGGCTGCCTGTCCACATCCTGTAGGGGGAAGACTCACCCACTGTTTCCAGGAATGGTTAAAAATAACCACAGACAAGTGGGTCCTGGAAATAGTGAGTCAGGGTCTCTCCCTTTGCTTCAAGTCCCTTCCTCCTCCAAGGTTAAAACATTTTGCACCAGCTTCCTTCTCAGAAAGAAAACTACTGGAGCAGGAGGTATAGGTCCTACTGCTGGCAAAAGCAGTGGGGCCTGTCCCCCACAACCAAAGAGGGCAAGGGTTCTATTCCAGATATTTCCTAACAACAAAAAAGAATGGAGAGTGGTGGTCTGTGCTAGACCTCAGACTGCTAAACAGGTACCTGGTAAAGCCCAGGTTCAAAATGGTCACAATGGCCATGATTTTGCCAACTCTGCAAAAAGGGGACTGACTAGCCTCCTTGGATCTAAAGGACGCATATTTCCGTATTCCCATAAGGGAGTCACACAGAAAGTATCTCAGATTTAGATTCCCCTTAGGCCATTACCAGCTCTCAGGATTTCCCTTCGGCCTTACCACTGCACCAAGGGTCTTTACCAAGTTCATAGCAGTAGTAGTGTCACAATTTTTCCTTATCTGGATGATTGGCTAATCATAGGGAAATCCCACCAACAGGTGTCAGACCACCTTCAGGTAACCCTGGATATGCTGCTGTCCCTGGGATTCCTTCTCAATACCAAAAAGTCAGTCCTGATCCCTGTGCAGGTTCTGCAGTTCATAGGTGCATAACTGAATACAGTAGTTGGAAGAGCTTTTCTCCATCAGGAGAGGGCAGAAAGCATTCAGCTTCTGGCAGGCTCATTTGCCCTGAGTAGGCCAAAGCCAGCAAAACAGTTTCTTCAACTGTTAGGGCACATGGCTGCGCAACAAGCACAGTCATAGGTGCCAGGTTTCAGATGAGAGATATTCAGTTCCACCTCAGATCACACTGGTGCCAAAGGTGGGACCCCCTCTCAAAGCCAGTACCAGTCACACAAATGTTACTACAGGCCCTCCAATCATGGAGGGAACCAGAAAATTTAAGGGAAAGGGTTCCATTTCTGCAGGAGCCTCCCTCCCTTCCTGGTTCTCACAACTGATGCTTCCCTGCTTGATTGGGGTGCTCACTTAGGGGATCATGGTACCAGGGAGAGTGCAGACTCACTCCTGCACATAAACCTGCTGGAGTGAACAGCTGTTTATCTGGCCTTCAGGTTTTCTCTCATTTCATACAGGGAAAGGTGGTACAAGTCAGAGCAGACAATACCACAACAATGTATTACATCAACAAACACGGAGGGACAAGGTCCACTCCTCTGTGTACAGAGACAATGAAGATATGGAGCCTTGCTTACTCTCTAAATGCCTCTCTGCAGTCAATTCATCTGCCAGGCAGGTGTAACCCCCTACAAATGGGGGTTCTCAGAAAGTCTTCCTTGAGCTTGCCTAAATGTTTACTGCCAGGCTGGTGTCCTGCGTTTTAGCAGTTTAAATGTGATTACCAGAGCCTGTATAGCCTCTGTGTACTGTCTCGTTAAGAGCTGCCTGATTGTAGCATAAAGTAATCTGAGAGGGAGCTCTGTTGAAAGATGTAAATATTTGCTGAAAATCATTTAGAGTGATAACGATAATGTAGTTTGTCTAACCTGCCATCTTTGTAGCAAGGACTGTTTTGTTTGTCTCCACTATCTTGGTCCTGGACTGCAAATTGGACCAATCAATTCTGCTGGGACCTAAAATGTAGCCAGACTACAGGAGCTGTCTGGAGTCAAAATCTGTAGGAACTGTAGTTTGGGGCTTTTGGCACCTTTTTTGCAACTGAAGGGAGAGCTCTTGCTTTGACTGACAGCCAAATCGCCCAAACAAACCTTTTGGACTGAGGGAATTCCCCAAACTGCCTGCTGTTTAGGGCAGATCTAAGTTGGAAGCTGAAGAAGCAAGAGGCTTAAGACAGTCTCTGTGGAAAGGCCTGAAATTGTGGCTTGCATCTCTGCCTGCTGCCCTCAGAGGGGAAAGAGAATTGTTTTCAGACTGAATCTGAGTTGTGTGACTAAAGTAAGCTACTGAAGTGGGCCAGGCTCAACCTGAAGAAGACTGAAGATTTTGCTGAATGCGATCAGCCTGTCAGGAGTTTGTTACCCCTGAGCTCCCGGTGTGTGCAGAGACTTTGCGATTGTGACCGGGGAGCGCTCTGTCTGGTACAGTAGAATTCTGTTACATGTAAATGTGCTATGAGCTGCTAGTGGGTCGAGAGTTAGTTCCCCACTGTGTGAACTGTGTTCTGCTTGCTGGAAGCTGTATCCAGCCCAAAATGGACTGCATCCAAATTTGTCTCCATGCGGTCTGGGCCTTACCAGACTGGCCCAGCCAGACTACCCACTGCACAGAGAAGCCATTGATGAGAGACCTGTCTGGGGATCAGCCTCCTCCTCCACGCTTGAATAGGAACGACACCTCTGCGACTCGTGTGGGCCCTGCTTCTCCTGGCATTCCAGATCAACCACCTGCAGTCTCGATTTTCATCCAGCTTGTGTCCAGTCTTGGGTATCATGAGTAAATACCAGGGTAGCTCCCTGCACCAACAGCTTAATCTGAGTGTGTCATCTGATTGTCTTGTTTCGTTTCCTTTATGAACTGAGCCCTCTGACTCCGGATTACAAATATTGTGTACTGTGCATGTTGTGTTTTCCATCACAGGGCCCCAACCAGCTGTGACACCGGCCAACCCCGGGCAACAGTCCTGGCTAGCCCATCTCTTCTTCACCTGGGTGCCCAGAGGTGTGACTTTGTGAGGGGGGGACTCAAAGCGCATGCATAACTGCTTGATTAATATAACCTTTAAGCTAATTAACCTGATTTTGGCCCTCCCTTGTTCAAGTCCCCTGAATAAATCAGATTTAACTTTTCTGCATGTAATCTGACTGTGGTTCCAGTCTGTGCTCAAAGTACTGTACTGTTGCTATTTGCTGTGCATAACCTTGTTTTACAGGGGGTCCCCAGGTTGAGCCAGAGGAACCAGCCTTGGTGGTAAGTGCAAACAGTGTGGGTACTTGTGTGGTGTACCAGGGTATTGTGAAAGTGATTATTGTACAGTGTTCAGGCCACTAAAGGGGAAAGAGGTTACAGTGTTCTGGAGGGCTGTGCCCAGGTTAGCTTGACCACTACCAACCCTGACCTCTGGGTGGAGGCACCCGGTTCAGAACTCAGGCTCCTTAACCTGCTACTAGCCAAGCAGGCAGGGGTAGTAGCCCTTGGGATAGTGCCATCTAGGGGTTACACAAGGACAACACCTTGGCAGATGACTTGAGCAGGATAAACCAGGCCCATCACGAATGGACATTGAGCAAGCAAGTGGTGAATGCTCTATTCAGGAGGTGGGGGACTCCAGAAATAGACCTTTTGCTTCCCACCAAAATCACCACTTACCTCTCTATTGCTGCAGGGCCCCAGTGAAGGGGACAGTTCCAATGGATGCCCTGATTCTGGATTGGACAGGCAGGTACCTCTATGCCTTTCCTCATTTTTCTCTGATACTCAGGGTGCTCATCAAGCTCAGGTCACAACCAGCTTTGATGATTCTGGTAGCCCCGGATTGGGCAAGACAGCTTTGGTACTCCATGCTGCTCTCAGTGTCTGTGAGCAAACTGATTCACTTCCCTCAGTGGTACAATCTATTGACTTCCTTTCAGGGGAGGATAGTGTACCCCAATCTCAGGTCTCTCAAGCTCAAGGCCTGGCTCTTGAGGACTCAGAAGATGCAGATTGCCAATTCTCTGAAACAGTTTTAGAAGTCCTTAAGGGCTACAGGAAGCCTTCCATCAAGATAACCATCACCTCAAATGGAAAATATATTCCATTCGGTGCAGTGACAAGGGTATAGTGCCAGCCCAGGCCGGGATCCCAAACCACCTTGATTATTTGTCTCACCTGCACTCCCTGGGGTTGCAGCACTCAACTCTGGAGGTGCATCTGGCTTCAGTTTCAACATACCTTTCAGCTAGAAAGGATACCTCCCTGGCATCAAACCCTATATTCTAAAGATTCTTTAAAGGGCTCTCTCATTTGTTTCCCCCTCACAGGGAACCAGTGCCAGCATGGGACCTTAATATTTGCATTGCCCAGCTTGTGTGTCCACCCTTTGAGCCTATGGCATCTGCTGAGCTTAAATTTCTTACCTGAAAGGTAGTTTTTCTGGTAGCAATCACTTCTGCCAGAAGGATAAGCAAGCTACAGCCCTTTGTGTGGAAAAGGACTATGTTTGTCTCCACAGGGACAAGGTAGTGTTGAGAACTAATAGGAAGTTCCTCCCCAAGGTGGTTTCTGACTTCTGCTTGAACCAGTCCATAACATTGCCAGTTTTCTTTACTGAACACTCTAGCTCAGGTGAGTGTAGATTGCACAGCTTGGATGTAAAAAGAGCACTGAGTTATTACATGACTCATACCAAAGATCATAGGCAGGACAGACAACAGCTGTTCCTCACCTATGGGGAAGTAGGTAAAGGTACTCCTGATTAAAAGAGGACTATCTCTCGATGGGTAGTCCAGTGTATTCAGTTTTGCAGCTCAAAGGCAGGCAAGGTTCCTCCCTCTGGTCTTAGGACCCACTCTACAAGGGGCACAGCTGCCACTATTGCAGCTGCCTGAGAGGTACCTCTAATGTAAATATGTAAAGCAGCTACCTGGAGGTCAGTCCACACCTTCACTAAGCATTATAGCCTGGAAACCCAGTCCATGAGTGATGCCAGATTTGGCACAGCAGTCTTGCAGATTCTTTTTCCTTAATAGATTCTGGCCCACCTCCTTGAGGTACTGCTGCATAGTCTGCAAGAGTAATAAAATTAGTGGATTCTTGGGGTTAGAAGAAAAAAATTACCTGTAGTAATCTTTTTTCTTCCAAAGGGATCCACTAATATTCTTACTCCCCACCCTTGCCTCCCCTTTCAGAATCAGTAACAAGAAAAATCCTCTCCACAGCTGATAAGATGTATAGCTGGAGTGGCATGCCACCTGCTGGCACCTTGTAGTAATGTCTTAACTTGTAGGTTATTTTATAAAGGCATATCTGACTTTAGAAAAAAGGGACATTTATTTATACTAGTCCTTTGGTTAATGTTGTTGTTTGCCCAGTTGGGCATTATTTTTCTATAATTATTTCAATAGTGATTCACATGTTGTTATGGCCTCTTTGCAGGCTTTTAAGAAATCTGAGGTAGAATGTAGGCAGTTGACACTGGGCAGTTTGAAAATAGATGCACGAGCTAAACATGTAGTGATTAGCATAGCATTCTATTCTCTCTGGGGCAGTGCTGATTTAAAGGAGCACTGAAAGAGTAATAATATTAGTGGATCCCTTTGGAAGAAACAAGATTACTACAGGTGAATAATGTTTTCTTATTGAGGTCATGGGGTCCCCTGATTTTAAAAAAAGGGATGATGTGTGTGGTTTTTCTTGGTAATGGGAGTTCTCCTTGGGTGAAGGACAGGTTGAACAGGTGTGTTATAGGCACGCAGAGGTATTGATACCTAATTTAAGAAACAGCGGGTTGATGTTATCAGCACCTGCACTTTTCTTAGTGTCCAATATCAATAGCAAAGCCTCAACTTACTTGTAAGCGACTCGACTAAAGGAAAAGTTTGCCGAGATTCGTGTCCTGGGGGTTAAGTTGTAAAGTGTTGTCTGGGATATGGATTTTGGTGGCTGGGGAGTTATCAAAGGCCAGCACTGCGGTTGCAAAGTGGACGTTTTGTTTTTCTAGTATAGTTCGTGGTCTGTGAATGTTGAGTGTATGAAGTAATTTTCATAGGACTTGAAGGGGATCAGTAACAGCCTTCAGTTTCCTTTAATGTATGCCAAACCCGAGCTGGATTGTTTTTGTGGCTTCCAGGGTTTCAAGGTAATATTTAAATTTAGCAGTTCTAATGAGAGAAAGTGAAGAGGGTAGCATTCAGAAGGTACAGTGAGATGCAGTGTAAAGAGGATAGGGAGAAGTATCAGAGAAAACAAAGGGAACCAGGGAGCGCAGTAAGGCGTGCGAAGGCACAAACTGAAGAGAGGATAGCCAAGGCAGTAACAAAAGGGGACAAGGCATTTTTTAGGTATGTGAGTGAAAAGAGGAAGACAGGATGAGAGAGGAATAAAGGATGGATTGGCAGGTTCTAGCCACCACAAGTCAGGAGAGGGACCTGTGGGTTATCTTATCCGACGACTTGAAGTCAGCCAGTCAATGTGAAAAAGCAGTGGAGAAGACAAACTGAATGCTGGGGTGCATAGGAAGGGGCATAACCAGTAGAAGGAGTGAAGTGATGCCACTGTATAGATCACTGGTGAGGCCTCATCTGGAATACTGTGTCCAGTTCTGGAGACTGCATCTCAGGAAGGACACAGAGAGAATGGAAGCAGTTCAGAGAAGAGCAACACAAATCATACATGGGCTACACCACAAGCCTTATGAGGAACTAAATGTCTGTTAACTGAAAGAGGGAAGAAAGAGAGGGGATATGATAGAGACTTTCAAATACCTTAGAGGAATAAACAGGATACGGGAGGGGAGCATATTTCAGAGAAGAAAATGCACAAGGACAAGGGGACATAACATAAGGCTGGAGGGAGGGAGGCTCAGGGGGAATGCTAGGAACTATTTATTCACAGAGAGGGTGGTGGATCCATGGACCAGCGTACCAGCGGAGGTGGTGGAAGCGAAAACAGTATAGGGATTCAAAAGTGCATGTGATAAGCATAAAGGCACCCTGCTGTACAGCAGAGAAGGGGGAAGGCAGTCCAGATACGAGTAGGGATTGCCAAACCAAGTAGGGAAATGGGCAGACTAGGTGGGCTATATGGTCCTTATCTGCTGACAGATTCTATGTTTCTAAGACCATTGGTGGGATTTTAAGGCTAAAAATGGAAAGGGGGGGGGACTGTGGGACTGTGCAGAGGGGGAACAGGAAAAGGCAGACGTCCTGAACAAGTACTTTTCTTCAGTGTTCACAGAGGAAAGAGACAGGGAAGAGCCACAAAATGTAACTGGAACATTGGTGGGAGAGAGGTGGACACTAGTCTGTTTTCGAAGGAGAGAGTTCTCACAAATCTGAAAGTGCATAAAGCAATGGGGTCGGACGGGTCCACCCAGGGATGTTGAGAGAGCTCAGGGAGGTACTAGCTGCACCTCTGACGGTTCTGTTTAATAGCTCATTGGAAAAAGGAGTCATCCTGGAGGAGGGCAGATGTAGCCGCACTTCACAAAAGTGGTAGCAGGGAAGAGGCTGGCAATTATAGGCCAGTCAGCTTGACTTTGGTGATGGGAAAGTTAATGGAATCACTGCTAAATGAAAGGATTGTGGAGTATGTGAATCCTATGGGTTATAAGACCTGAGGCATCGTGGATTCATATGGTGGGGGTGGGGGGGGTCATGTCAGACAAATCTGATAGAATTCTTTGACTGGGTGACCAAAAAACTAGGTCAAGGTGGAGCAGTGGACACAGCATACCTATGTTTCAGTAAGGCATTCAACACTGTTACACATAACAGACTAGTAAGCAAGCTGGGTTCAGGTAGACTAGGGGTGGGTCCAAAGATGGTAAATTGGGTAAAAAATTGGTTAGGGGATAGGCGGCAGAGGGCAGTGGCAAACAGAGTTCACATCAAGGAAGGGAGCGTGACCAGTGAGGTGCCTCAGGGATCATTGCTAAGACTGGTTCTCTCTAATGTCTTTAAAAGTGACATTGCAGAGAAGCTGGAAGGAAAGATCTACTTTTTTGCAGATGACACCAAACTCTGCAATAGGGTAGACACTTCGGGGGAGGGGTAGAAAGGATGAGCAGTGACCTGAGAAAGCTAGAGGAGTGGTCAAAGCATGGCAGCTGGATTTCAATGCAAAAAAGTGTGAAATAATGCACTTGGGGCACAGAAACTCAAGGGCAGAGTACAGAATAGGGGGCTGGTACTGACAACCACCAAGCAGGAAATGGACCTGGGAGGTGATCATATTGGGTGACCTAAAGGTGGCCAGGCAGTTAGGAGGGCTAGTGGGATGCTGGGGTGCATAGGGAGGGGTATCCCCAGTGGAAAGAGGAAGGTGGCATTGCCTCTGTAAAGATTGCTGGTAAGATCCCACCTAGAGCACTTTGTTCGGTTCCGGAGACCACATCTCTGGCAGGACATAGACAGAGTGGAGGTGGTCCAGAGGAGGACAACTAAAATGGTGCAGGGTCTGCATAATAAGCCTTACAAGGGGAGAGTCAAGGACCTAAAAATGTACACCCTGGAAGAGAGAGGGGGTATGATAGAGACATTTAAATACCTCACAGAGATAAATAAGGCACAGGAAGGAAGTATGTTTCAGAAAAAAAGTGCTCAGGAAGAAGAGGCATGCTATGAAGCTGGGGGAGGATAGATTCAGGAGAGATGTGAGGAATTACTTCTTCATGGAAAAAGTGGTGGATTACTGGAACAGCCTTCAAGCGGAGATGGTGGGGGTGAAAACAGTGGTGGTTAACAAGAATGTATGGGATAGACATAAGGGAATCTTAGGAGGAAGTAAAGGGGAGGGAAAATGGGCCAGAGATTAGGTAGGATCTGCGGTAATACTGTAGTTAGGAAAAATGGGCAGAATAGGTGGTCCAAGTGATCTTTATCTGCCTGCAGTTTCTTTGTTTCTATATCAGCTTTTTTCCCCCATCTCTTCTACCAGTGCCCCTTCTTGCTTTAATCTGGTAGTACCCTCCTTAGTTTTGCTTTCCTAATGTACCTAAAGGTTTTCTTCCCTCTACCCCCCTCCCAATCCCCTTTGCTAGTCCCAGTTCTGTCTCTGCATTACTTTTTCTAGCATGATTCTAGCATTTTTCAGCTTTTGTACATAATCCTCCCTGGTAGCCTCGCTCTGTTCCCTCCTTGTATTTTCAGAATGCAGTCCTTATTGCCCTTACTGCCTCTCTCACCCCACTGAAAAACAAGATCACCTTCTTGTGCTTTTTGTTCTTCCTGACCTGCATGATGCAGTCATCTGTGTCCTTTACACCCCTCTTTATGGCATACCACTTGCTTCTGCCCCTTCCACTACCTCTACCCTATCTAGCTTCTTCAGCATTTCCCACAGCTTGCCAGCGTCCCCTCTTCTGAAGTTCAGTATCACAGTTCTTGAATGGGAGTAATATGTTTGTGTGGTTATGTTGAACCACACTGCTTTGTGGTCCTAGACCACAACGGTTCCCTCACCTTTACGTCTTTCTATCTCAGCATTTACCAGAATGAGATAAAGGGTGGCTCCATCTCTAGTTGTTTCCCTGATCCACTGCACAGGAAAGCGATTCTGCATCACATCCATCATGACCCGACTTCTTTCACTGTTGGCTGCCTGGATTTCCCAGGCTCCATCCAGCATAATATGAATCTGGGATCTGCATGCCCCTCCCAAAAGGCTGCGGCTACGTTGAAGAGATCTCCCTTGGGTTACCCAAAACTTAATCACCCTTTTCAAATCCTGAGACCAAGTCTAGCGCACTTTTCAAGTCCACCTCAGGCCAAGCCGACCTGCAAAAATACAGAGCACTATGAAACACCTGCACAAAGGCAGTGTGCTTCGCTAAAGCTCATTTTTTCAAAAGCAAACTAAATGACACTAGGACCTCACCTGCGGATTTCTGGAAGACCCTTCACTCCCTCCTAGGCTTCTTCTCCCCTTCCACTACAGCTTTACCCAGTTCAGACAACTCAGACCCTTCCTGTGCAGCCTCCTCTATCAATTTTTTCTTCACCTGTGCACTTCCCCTAGCCCACCCCGTCCCCATACCCTACCCTCCACACCCCTCCCTCTCCCTCCATTGATGGTTTCTCCTTCCCCCATCACAATCACAGAGGTATTCCCGAGCTCTAAAAACCCTAAGTCCCTCCAAACAGAGCCCAGGTGGCCTCAGTCCAAATTTGCTAAGGATTTCAGCCTCAGCAATTGCCCCCTCCCTTGCCCACCTTCTCAACCCATTTGTCACACAGTGCGCAGCCCCAAGGCATGGAAACTGGCTAAGGTCATTCCACTGCACAAAGGAGGTGACCTCACTCCGCCAGGAAACTACAGACCAATCTCGTTTCTCCCTGTTCTGTCCAAAATTCAGGAGGCACTCATCTCCAAAAGGCTAAGCTCCTTCCTGGACACCTCGAACACTCTAAGCCCCTTTCAGTTCAGTTTCAGGCACATCTACTCCATCTCCTCCTCCTCTATCCACCTTACATCCACCCTAGCCATGCTGAAAGAGCAATTAAAGCTTCTCCCCCAAACTCCCTGCAACTGCTCCCCTTCCAGCCCCCCTGAACCCCTCTGTCTACTCCTCCCTCCCCTCCTCATCCTACTACCTTCCCTCTTCCACCTCTACAACTCCCTTCCTCCCCCTACCTGTCTCTCTTCCACCTCTGCTCCTCCGTCCTCCTCTCCTCCTCCCCTTATCTGTCCCTCCAATCTGCCACACTATGGCCCGTTATCTTTACTCCCCTGCATTCTACCTGATACCTCTCTACCCTCCTACCTAAATTTCATCTCAATCCTCCTCCCTATGATCCAATCCTTACTCCTTGCAGGTGTACACCTGGCATGCCTTTATACATACATATCTTGTTCTTTTTTGTCCATGTGTAGTTGTTCACTGTATTACACTACGAAATGCATCTGCACTTTGATGTATATTTCTACTTTGTGTACCTTGTTTGTATACTTACCGATTGTCATTTTGTTCTACTGTATCCTACCCTGATTGTTTGTGAAGCTGTGCTACTCCAATAGATCTTGAGCTTATTTGGGTGTAAGAAACTTTTTAATGAAACGAATGTAAAGTTATCTAGAGCTCTGTGCAACCTGTTTGCAAACTGCCTAAACATCAGACTGGGTCGTAATGGTGTCCTTGGTGTTCACCGACACATGAGCTTGAGAGTGGATGGCCACGTTGATATAACTTTTAAAAACGCAGAAATTGCAAGCAGAGTCTGGGATCAGGCATTCAAGCTAGACCATCTGAGTCTTTTTTTTGGTGGATTTAACCAAATAAACAGTATCCCATCTTACTTTTCTTATTATTTAAAGGACCCTAAGGGAACACCGCCAGTACAGTCTAACACTGAAAGTAGCTCCTTTACAGTGCCAGTTACAAATAGGTTTATGGCAATTGCTGGCTGTAATTATTGACTACCTCACTCTCTGCCTGATGTTGAACTGGCTGAAGTCGGCCTTTACACTAACAGGGACACAGGCTCTGTAATGTCAGCTTCAAGTTTAGTGCTAACTGATGGGGGAACCGCTGACTCTTTCTTGATTTCTTGGAATATTGCTGGAATAAGGGCAAAATGCAAGACAGTGATTGGTTAGATTATATTTGTTCCTTTCACCTCATTTGCCTACAAGAGACCTGGCACAGCCAGGACGATGATATGGCTTTAAATGGGTACATGCTGATTCAAATTCCAGGTTATGAGTATGTTTCTTTTAAGTTGTCTCTTCTCTGTGAGAGACAGTAGGGACTGATTTGTTTTAAGTGTTTTGGGGAATTTGTTTTTATTTGTCCAGCTTGTGGTAGTATTATTTGCAGGTTCCTGCAGTTGGGTGTATGATCTGTGATTTAGAGGGTATTAAGATGTGTTGGTGGTCTGCCCCCCCTTCCCGGTCGTGCGCTATTCATCCTCCGAACTCCATGACCTCCACCCATTTGTTCCCCCCCCTTTTGCAGTTCTCAGCCTATCAGCACTGTAGGGTGCTGGCCCGTTGGAGGAGATGCTGGGGTTGCAAATGTGAAGGATGAATGAGCAGAGTTCTCACATCGGGGTAGTTAGGCCCAGAAGATGCCCTGGGGTGAAATGGAATCTATAACATGGACCTCCATGTCTGTTTTCCATACCCAAGGGCTCCACCATTGGTGGGGAGGTAGCTCGGGCGGCCCCGGAATCCTGTCAGACTCAAGCGGTGTTATGCATTGCCAGATCAATTAATAACAAGACTGCAATTATTGCAAATCTTGTCGGGACAACTGATCTGGCTTGCATCGCCGAGACCTGGCTGGATGAGAATGCTGGCCCCATATTGGGCTGCGATTCTGGCTGGGTACTCGGTGATGCACGCTCAAGATCGGACCGTGGGGGGGAGGGGGAGGGTAGTGGGGGTAGTGATCTGTTTCAAGACCGAACTGGACCTCACAAATGTGCCAGTTGAGGAGACCAACTCATTTGAGTGTACAGTGCTGGCAGGTGTAGGTAGTAGGATCGCCCTCATCTTCTGCCCACCCGGGGATGAGAAGCGTTTCCTTCAGGAAGTAGCAGACTTCATGGTTGGCATGGCATTTGAGTCGTCCAGGCTGATGGTCCTGGCCCACTTTAACACCTGGGTCGACGATGAACTCTTGCGATTTGGACAAGACTTCCTCCATTTGATGACATCACGGGCTTTACGCAGGTGGTTACCTCTGCTACCCATAAGCACGGTCACTCCCTTGATTTGGTTTTCCTCCTGGGGATTAAATCCTCTGACTTGGTGGTGGAACCGGTCGGATGGTCAGATCATCACACTGTGAGGTTCAGGTTTTGCACCCCCCCCCCATAGGCCAGCCCCTGTGGAGACAGTCAGATATTGCCCTTTATGGGATGTGGGCCCTGATGGCCTAGCAGCGGTACTTGACCTATTGTTAATTCTGGAGGCAAGTGGGAGTCCAGAGAGCCTGGTGCAGGCCTATAATAAGACCGTTACTATGGCTCTGGACTCTATCGCTCCTGTCCGAGTTCGTCCTCTCTCTCTTTGCCCTCGTCCCCATGGTTTGATGGGACCTTGAGGGAGTTGCGGCAACTTGGACGAAGGTTAGAGCGTTGCTGGCAGAAATTCTCCTTGGAAGCTGACCACCTTAGATTGATGGAAGATTACCCAGTCTACCAATCAACAATCACCCGTAAGAAGGCAGAGTTTCTGTCCGAGGAGATTGCTGCTTCTCATAACCGACTGGCTGAGCTCTTTCGAACCGTGGACAGGCTGTGCAACCCAGCCTGTCCTCAGTCTCAAAGTGCTTTTTCACAGATTGAGTGTGATGAGCTTGCTCGGTTCTTTGTGGATAAGGTGGCCAGCATCAGGGCGGATATCCAGCCTGCATACTCTATTGGAGTTGCTAGTGGCCGGTGTATGGTCACCCCTCCTTGCTTTGTCTGGAGCTCCTTCGACCATCTGGAGTCCGGGAATGTTGTGCGGATTGTCCAGGGTATGTGCCCAATGTGCTGTAGTTTGGATCCGGGCCCAACTTCCCCGATTATGGGTTGTTGTGACATCATTGGCCCTATCCTTGCATGGATAGTTTGGTGCTCCCTTGAGTCTGGTGAGTTTCCTAGCTCCCTGAAGGAGGCAGTGGTGAAACCTCTCCTGGAGAAAGCTGCTCTGGACCTAGGCTGCCTTGCAACTACAGACCAATCTGTAACCTTCCCTTCGTTGGGAGGGTGATTGAGAAGGTTGTGGCACTACAGCTGGAGAACCATTTGACAATCCATGACTTCTACAAACCTCTCCAATCCAGCTTTCATAAGAGGCATAGTACTGAAACCGCTCTGGTTCGGGTGCTCAGTGATCTCTTGATGGCGAGAGATCAGAAGTGCCGTTCCATCTTGGTACTTCTTGATCTCTCTTCAGCTTTCAACACTGTGGACCATTGCTCCTTGAACGCTTGAGGTTCATCTGTGGCCTGTCGGGTACAGTTCTCAGGTGGTTTAAGTCCTTCCTCACTGGCAGAACTCAGAGGGTGGTGTCGGGTATTTTTTCTTCTGACCCATTCTCTCTGTCATGTAGGGTCCCTCAGGGCTCGGTGTTGTCCCCCATGTTCTTCGTGGTGTATATGCTGCCCCTCAGAGACATTATAAGACTGTATGGGATGAATTCCAGCTGGTTGAAGTTGAACTCTATAAAGACGGAGGCAATGGTTGTGGATCTGGGCCACCGGGTAGAGGGATTGGGGGCTGGTCAACCTTCCAGAATTTGTCTGAGAGGTTCCCAGCTTCCTTCCTTTGAATGAGTGCAGGACCTGGGGGTGATTCTTGACAATGGGCTGACACTGCGATCTCAGGTATCGGCAGTCAAGTCCTCTTTTTACTATCTGAGGAACATCGCCAGGGTCAAGCACCTAGTTCCGTCCGGCAACCTTCCTACGTTGATCCACGCCTTTGTGACCTCATGCCTTGATTACTGCAACTCCCTGTACCCAGGGCTACCCGGGGTTGCTATCTGCCGCTTGCAGCTAGTGCAGAACGCTGTGGCCCGGTTGTTGATGGGGACCCCAGGGGTGTGTCACATCACACCGGTGCTGCGCGAACTGCACTGGCTGCCTATTCAGTGGTGGATCAACTTCAGATAAGACTTCTAACCTATAAAAGCCCCTGCGGACAGGGCCCAGACTATCTGAGAGAGCTCCTGTTCCTCTTTTGCCCCCGGCGACCGCTCCGCTCAGCTGATGAGGGGTTGCTGGAAATTCCCAGTGTATCCTTGAAGACATTGGGGGCCTGTGCATTTATGTATGCGCCCCAGCCCTGTGGAATTCTCAACCCTGTCAGTTATGGGAGTGCACAACCATGGAGGGCTTTAAAAAGGCCCTAAAGACCCACCTGTGGCACCAAGCCTACCCAAACTGATTTTAGTTGTGATTTTAGCTGTATATTTGTCTGAATTGTGACTTTTACTATGTTATTTATTTGAATATTCAGCACCTTGATATTTGAAATGCGCTATACAAATAAAGATATTATTATTATTTTTATTAAGTCTGGTAAGATGGGACACAGGTCAGGTGGATTAGTGACCTGTGTCAAAATTGAATCCTTCTCGGACTTAGCAAAACTAGTCCAGGGACAAAACTTTTTAGGGATTACTTTTTCCCTTCTTGGGATCAAAGTATTGTTGTTCAACTGTTTTGTACCACCATTAAAGAACAGATTGATTGCTGATGAAATTTGGGATAATCTAATAAAATCAATCGGAGATGCCCAGCTAGATTTTCCCAGTGCCTATCTGCTTTTGGTTGGGGATTTTAACTCCAGAATAGGCTCACTTAATGGTTTGTGGGATAACACTATTATTGGTTATATGTACCCATATACTGATAGGGAAAAGAGTCTCTACTGACTCAAGATACAATTATAACGGACATAAATTGATCAAATTGATGAACGATAATTATATCTGTCCTTTAAATGGTAGCACTCCAAGGGATAGCCAGGGTTCACCAATCTGTTTTTCTGCAAATGGATCTTCTGTTATAGATCTAATTCTGTGGCAGGGTCCCCCAACTTTCTGGGAAAATCTTAAAATTGCCAACAGAACAGAAAGTGACCATCTTCCTGTTACTTTACACAAGCAGATGGTAGGTGTGAGTGTGACACGGCCTACTTTTAGTAATCTGCCCACTAGATATTCAAAAAGTGGTCAGTAACTCATTCTTTTTCTAAACTCATGGGATCAGGTCCTTCGGGATCCCAATATAAGTCACAGGAAATTACAGTTGTTTTTCAGTGAACCTGAGACAAAGCTTTATAAGATCACAATAAACAAGTTCTTGTCCCCACCAACTCTGGGGTGGTTCAACCGGGACTGTAAAGCCCAGAAAAAACAGTTAAGGAAAATCTCTAGGACTGCCCAAATAAGCCAGTGCTATAGAACTAAAAATCAGTAAGAGAAATTGTAGGGTTTTCCTTAAGGGAAAAAATAAATCATTTCAAAATAGACAGTGGGAGAGGATGGTAAATGCTATTGATAACAATGGCACTAAAACATTTTGGCTCTTAGTAGCTAAAGGGTCCAAGGGATGGAGCAATGACCTTACCCATCAAATAGAACTGAGAACTTGGATTGAATATTATAGCAACATACTGTATGACACAAGCCTAGATCTGACATGGAAGAACTTGGATGTTAAAGATATAACACACCAAGTCAGGCCTTTCACTAAACAAGAAGTTATAAAAGCTGTTCTCGGTTTGAAACCAAATAAGACCCCAGGTCCTGACAAAATTTCAGGGGAAGTCTGTTTTTGTGTAGCTGAAGGCTGTGCGGATTTTCTTTTTTTTTTAATGAATGCTACCTGATTAATTACATCCCAGTGTCTTGTATTGGTTCAATAATTGTACCCATCTATAAAAAGGGTCCAAGGAATGATCCCTCAATGTACCGCCCCATTAGCTTATTAGATGTTCTAGGCAAGGTCTATGCAAAAGTCCTAATGTCAAGACTTAAGATTGAACTTGAAGAACTAAGGGGTCTGGCTCCCTCCCAAGCAGGCTTTTGAGAATCTTTTCCACTCTGGATAACTGCTTCGTGCTGTCACACTTGATAGAAAAGTATCTCACAGTCAGAAAACAAAAGCTCTATTTGGCTTTCACAGACTACAGTTCTGCCTTTGATACAATCACTAGATCTACCCTATGGGATATAATGTTATCCTGAGGTATTTCACCATCTCTAGTCAATAGCATCAGAATTTTATATTCAAACACTTGGGGGCAGACAAGAGCAGGAAATACCCTATCAAACAGTCTAAAGACCAATAAAGGCATGAGGCAAGGATGCATTCTGGCACCTATGCTATTTTGCATCTATCTGGATAATTTACTTAAAGATTTGCAGCTCTTAAAATCTGATGCCCCCAAAATTGGTACAAATATCTGTTCCTCCCTTGGTTATGCAGACGATGTGGTCTTATGTTCCCTTACAGTCTCAGGCTTACAGGAAAAATTCAACCTTTTGGGCAAAGTATCAGATTCTCTGTCCCTAAAGGTAAATTTTGGGAAATCCAAAATTCTGGTTATTGGTGCCAGAAAAATAAAGTACTCCTGGAGTCTTTGTGGTAATAAACTGGAAACAGTAACCAATTACTTGTATTTGGGAGTTAATTACTCAAATAATCGCTCATGGAAACGTCATGTTGAACACACACTCTCCAAAACAAAAACTACTATAGGGGCTCTGGCAAGATTTAATTATGCCTACAGTGGTCACTCTTTTAGACCACTTCTCCAGGCCGTTCAAGCAAAATTCAACAACCATTCCCTCTGTGGTGCTGAAATTTGGGGTTTGTGCCATATAGACCAGCTAGAAAAAACAGCTGTTAAATTATTAAGGAATATAATGGGCTGTTAAAAATCAATTCCAGCTTACTTTATAAGGACTGAATTTGGCTTGTCAAGGCTACAAGCCTGGGCCAGTATGAGGATCATTAACTATTGGATCCGAGTACTTAGTCTTCCAGATGAGAGATGGGTAAAGAAATGCCTTATGGAAAAAGAAGATTGGAAAAATAGGTTTTCTAAAAATTCAGCCTGGTTTCAACACCTAATTAGACTTCTTGATAAATATATGCTCTCTTTTCTTCTATCCTATAGACAAAACAGTATTGTTATATGTGAACAATATAAACCTTACGTTAAAAAGAAAATTATACAATATTACAGGGATATGGACTTGGCCTGTATTGGTGCCTCATATCATGCCAAATGGCACTCACAGAATGTGGTCACGCATGAGGTTAGATTTTATCTGGATGTTTTAGAGGACCCAGTAGTTCATAATAATTTTACAACGTTTAGATTTGAACTCTTTGAATCATAGAAACATAGACTTTGATGGCAGATAAGGACCGCTTGGCCCACCTAGTCTGCCCATTTCCCTACCTAGAGGATAAGCTGCAGATCCTATTTAACCAACAGCCTATTTCTTCCTACCCCCTTCAAAAAATTGCCTTATGTCTGTCCCATGCATTCTTGAATTCTCCCACAGTTTTAGACCCCACAACCTCCTCAGGAAGGCTGTTCCATGTGTCCACCACCATCTCTGTGAAAAAATACTTCCTCACATTACCCCTGAGCCGTCCCCCCTCTATCTTCAAATTGTGTCCCCTTGTTCTTGCACATCTCTTTTTCTGAAAGATGCTACCCTCTTGGACTTTGTTGATTCCACTGAGGTACTTAAACGTTTCTATCATGTCCCCCCGTTCCTCCTTTCCTCAAGGGTATACATATTAAGCTCCTTTAGTCTCTCCTCATATGGCTTCTCTTGCAGACCCTGCACCATTTTAGTTGCCCTCCTCTGAACTGCCTCCATCCTATCTATGTCTTTGCAGAGATGGGGTTTCCAGAACTGGACGCAGTACTCCAGATGGGGTCTCACCAACTGTCTGTACGGGGGATAACAGCTTCCTGTTTTCTGCTGGTAATATCTCTCCCTATACATCCCAGTATCCCCCAGCCCTCTCTACTGCCTTCTTACATTGCTTGCCAATCTTAAGGTCATCTGATATGATTACCCCCAGGTCCCTTTCCATTTTTGTTGTTGTTACTACATCAAACATCAGAATTGCTCTGTATAAAAAAAAATCAAAGGATAGCAAAGATACATAATGTAATTGCAATGTAGGTGAAAGAGAAGACTTCGCATGTATCCTTTTAAAATGCTCTTGGTACAATAACATTAGATCTAATTGGTTAATACTAATTATAGCTTCTATATCTACTTCTAGTGAGACAGAGCTGGTTCAGGTGCTTCTTACCACTGAGAACCCTCTGGTTATTTATAAAGTAGGGAAATTCATAAACCTCTCAAGGAAAATAAGGAGAAAGAGGGTATCTAATCTACAGGTGCAAGAATAATTGAGTGCCTTCTTAAAATTAGGTTTATGGTTGACCCTGGAATTGCTTCATGCACTTTATTATTGTCAAGGATATCATTGTTTTTATATGCTCACCTGTGTGCTTATGTTTATTTATGTTATTTATGTCTGTTTTGATGTATTGTATCATTGTCCATGTTTTCTCTTTTTGTACTTTGTGACAATAATTTTAAAAAGATTACTCAAATAAAAATGAACTGAGTACTCCACTACTGTAAATTCCATTACCCTCGCACCTGGAAACTAGCCTCAGCTTAGTGTGCCTTTTCTGGTTACCAAATTTTAAATAAATAATTTATCTCCCTCCAGCATTACCTCCCCTTCAGCTGAGTCTTCTTGGCCTCCTACTTCAATTTCTTTTCCCCTTTCTATTTCTGGTTTTGTGGTCTGTACACCACTCCTACCGTGATATTTTATCTCCTTTCAGTTTGAATTTTGTACACAAAACCTCCTCTGTTCTGTTCCCCTCCAGGATAGTATCCTCCCTCGCCTCTGTGCCTTCCCTAACGTACACTGTTACCTCCCTGCTCTACCTGTTTTGCCTGTTCCTTCTTCAAAGGGAATAGCCCAGTACTGCAAGATCCCCATCTTTGTTCCTGTTGCCCATGTTTCTGGTATGGTTAACAGGTCCATCTTTGCCTCTGCCTCCACTGCCTGGAGATCACTCACTTGTTCCAGAGTCTTCTTTCGTTTAAGCTGACTACCCTACAGGACCACTGTCTACCACCCTTACCACTTCCACTGACCAAGTTTACTGTACTCATTCTCTATGTTGTTCTACCTGTGCTACCCCACTGTTGTGATCCCTGTTCTGTGATGCATTCCCTTTTCACCATTCTTAGTTACATTATTCCTCTCCCATGTTTGCTCCCACTGGTTGAGGATGTGCTAGCTAGGTCGGTCTCTCAGAGTGCTCCCTGCATATGTCTCTAGCCCCCCCCCCCGGCATGTTTAAATACCCTGAAATGTATACCTTCAATACCTTTGCCTCCCTGCCATTAGGACAAGGGATGCCTGGTTTAAATAGGCCTTCATCCCACCAAAAAATACCCCAGTCTCCCAGGAAGAAAAACCCCTCCTTGGCATACCTCTCAACCTCCTACCTCATGAATCAGGGACAATGCTTAAAAAAATCAGGGACAAAAGACCAAAATCAGGGACACATCTTCAAAATTAGTGATATCCACTCAGGACGGTGGTAGAATAAGGGGCTTGATGTAAAATGCCTTTTTTAATGAAGAACAGGTCTGTAACATTAATGTGTGACATTATTTTGTGCTTACAACCCCTGCTGTTTGGTCACGGAAACACAATTTTTAAGAGGGACAGGGTGAAATTTTGAGTCAAAATCAGGGACATCCCTGAAAATCAGGGACAGTTGAGAGGTATGCTCCTTGGTGCTCCACTGCTTTAACCAGTTGCTGGGTTTCAGCTTCCTTGCTTCTCTCTAGTTGTGCACTGTGAGAACCTCTGAGAAGATCACAGTACCAGCCAACACCTTCAGCCTAGAACCCAACACCTTGAAGATAACCTTCACTGCCCCCCAACAGCCTTCCTGCCAGATTGTTCATTCTAAGATAGGATGTGATGTCTGGCCTGCTTCCCACTCCTGTAACCAATGTTTCACCACGCAGAGCCACCAAAATGCACAGTTTAAAAGAGCAGCAAACTTACAGCCACAAAGTTCAGCCATCATGTCTTCTTTAGCTGATGAAACAGGAAGTGGTCATTTGCTGTCATGTAACCCCTTATGTAAACTAGCACTTAAAGTCTCAGTACCATGCAAAACCTTATGTGGTCCTGTAAACTAAAACATTCTGTATTATTTTAAACTATTTTCTAAGTGGAGTAACACAGTTGAGATAGAATTATAGATGATAGTAACATCCCTCCAGGTGTTTAGAGCCTTCGACTTATGACCTTGGGGACATAACCCCACCTCCCCTTCAGGATTTTACCATGCTATAATTACTGGTTAGCATTTTTAATGCACACTCAGTTGTTATACAGTTGCAACAAAAGACATGGTCAGATATTTTCTGAAATGTCTGTGATATTGCTAGAGAAATTCCCTGCCTGCCTGCCTGCGGTACCACAGTAGGGCCACTAGAAAAAACAAAATCTCTTTAGAAATAGCATGAAGTATCCGACTGTCTTTTGCTGCAGCTGTAATTATGCATTATAGCTTGTCATGTGTAATGAGAAACTATCAATCTAGCCCATGGTTCTAAGCCATGTGGCAAAATCTCACAGTTCAATAAAAAATGCTTTCTAGTTTGGCTGGCCCAGTGGCATGGGGAGCTGAGGCCCCGGGCCTTGGGTTTGAGGTCAGACCTGGGTCACTGGGAGTTGGTCGGGGGGGGGGAGGAAAGAGAAGGATCACGTGTCCCACAGACTGCTGTCCTCTCCTGGGGTGGGGAGGCATGCCATCTCAGCTTCTGACTGCCACCAGGCGGAGGCCTGATGGTAGTGCAGGTGCAAGTGGCATAGAAGGGAGGGGACGTTGTTCTGTAGTGCATGCGTGCCTCTACTTGCATGTATGTGTGCAGCACAGCCACTGGGGATACAAGGGAAACAAATGAAAAAGAGGATGCGCAGGCTTAATAAAGCCCCGCCTGCCTCCCCCACCCTACACCACAGCCCAGGCATCGGAGAATTTGGATTGGGACAGCCATCCTGACCCCACCATGGGGTAATCTGTAGAGGAATGCTTCCAGTGCGTATCGGGGAAGCGGGCAGTGTTTTTGGGGGACACGGCTGATTGCATGCCTTCTTGTACCTCAGGGAGATAAAACTTTATCGAAATAAAAATGCTACCCAGTAATTACAGAGAACAAAAGATGGGTTGATGTGTGTAACCTAGAAATTTTACACACACCCTTGGTGTGTGATGTTTTTATAAACCCCTCGAGCTTCGCTCTCTGCGCTTTTGTAGAAACACACACACGGGGTATGTATACACCAGCCCATGTATTATTCTCTACATAATTTCTGTTTCTAGTCTTATTTCTTACAAAGTCTTTGTCGTAGCGGGATTTACTGCCAGATAATGGGTCAGGACAGGAGTTCTGCATCCTGTGCCAAATGTTCGGGAATATAAAGGCATTCATGGTCCATTCTTCTGTGGTAAAGCCAACCAGGTTAGCATATTAGAAATCTTGCCCCCCCAACATAAAAGATTTTTAGACATACTTTATTAATGTTCCAGGTTCCAGCGGGTGTTACTGACCACTAGAAAAAGATTATGACTGGCTGTCACAAATAGCCAGTTTTATAATGTAGCTTAATTAACAGGTGTATAATGGCATGCATTAGTAATGGTTGGCAGTGGCCCAGGTTTAGAAACATAGACACTGTTGGCAGAAAAAGAGCACTGGTCCATCCAGTCTGCCCTATATTGTTTAGCCTCTTTGATGTGCTGCTATGGCATTAACCACTTGTCTGTATTTTCAGTCCTATTGCTACAGGTACCGCTGTGCTGCCCGCAGTCAGAACACCCCCGACAGCTCAGCTTCAAACCTGGGATTCCGTTGTGCTGCTACTGTGCTCCCAGATTACCTGCAGTGACAACTCAAGGGTCACAGAGTATCAAACAAGGAACTAACCACATGCCAAGCGGGGCAGCGATTGATTTAAACTACAGTTGTGGAAGAAAGTGATTTGTACTTACAAGACTGCAGTGAAATGAACTTTGAGTAAAGATAGACACATTTCTAGTTTTTGCTGCACTCAAGGAGTGGAGAGGAGAGGCATTTCATTGTAACCATCTTTAAGTGGGAAAGGTTTGTGTCACTGGATGCAGAAGTTACTAAACCAGAAGAGCGTGTTGATTCTCATAATGGCGCATTCCAAGAAGTATGTTAAATATTCTAAATTTGTTGTTTATGCCTTTGTGATCTATAACAGGATAGAATTTGTATTCATAAAGCAGCTTTCATACGCACTGTCTCAAAGCACTTTAGATACCAATGAAATAGATACTGGTAGTGCAGTGACTGTATACAGACAGAGGGAGTAGCCCTTATTAACTTAGCAACGAGCCATGTGTTATGACCAGATGCATTAGAGCTTTTGAAGAGAGATGAAATGTTGGCCAGAACAATCGGGTATCCACTTGCCTTATTTATAAGGTGTCGTAGAATCCTTTAGGTTGGTGATCTCTATGTGCGCAACACCAAGAGAAGGGCATAAGGGATGTCATTTTCATCTCTTATCTGAAGAGCAGGACCTCCAATAGGGTAGAACCTCCACCTCAATACTGCACTATATTGTCAGTTTAATGCCGTGTCTGAAGGGTAGCCCCTGCAACAGTTCAGACCCCCCGGAACTGCACTATAGTGTCAGTTTAAATGCCTTGTCTGAAGGGTAGCCCTTCCAGCAGTGCAGCCCCCAGTACTGCACTGTAGTGTCTGTTTAATGCCTCATCTAAAGGGTAGCCCTTCCAACAGTGCAGCCCCCCCCCAAAAGTATTGCATTATTGTGTCTAATACCTCATCTAAAGGACAGCATGTCTAACAGTTGAGAACACCTCCTTCCATCCATACTGCACTGTAGTGTCAGTTTAATGGCTTATCTGAAGGGTAGTCCTCCAACAGCGCATACCCCCCGTACTACACTATACTGTCAATTCAGTGTGACAGCTAAAGGGTAGCACCTCTAACAGTGCAGGCCCCCCACCACTGCACTGTAGTGTCTGTTTACTGTCTCATCTCAAGGGTAGCCCTCCAGCAGTGAAGAACACCCAGTAGTGGTGAACAAACTGGGTAAATAAATCATGTTATTTGGGATAAATATTTATTTGAACTTAAAAAATGTTTTGATTTCAAATCTGGAAATAGAATGCAGAGAACTGTTGGTTAGATAGTTTACAAAGACCAGAAAGTTATTTTTAGCTAAAACAAGCTAACACACTAATGCATAGTGAGCTGCCTTGGATTCGTGGAATAACATATATCCATAAAAGAGTGGTAAGACCTTCGTAACTAACTTGTGGTGAACACCAATGTAGATAACAATGACAACATGAAAAGTGATATCTTATACCCTGCTCACAATATATCATGTTATCTTGTGAGTTGAGTATGTCACAGATGATATCTTGCCCTGATGGATACAGCACAATGCACACTGAACTAACTGGAGTGCATCTCTGCCACTCGTGAGTTATTGTCTTGTACACTCACACATGAAGATAAATTGGCACATTCTGAGTCAGCCTGTTGTGTATCATATATATATATATATATATATATTTTTTAATTGTAGGGGCACAGTCGTGCCCCTATAGTTAGGGTTGAGTAGCCTGTTTAGTGTTAAACCTCAAATTTTGCACTTTAATAACTTAGCAACCGATCAGTGGATCTGCACAAAATGTGGTATGCACTGTCCTGTGGGGTGGATCTCTTGATGTGGCAAGTTTCATTCCAGTCAGATATGCGGATTCTGAGATCTGTATAGTGGAAAAAAGTAAAAAGCCACAATTTTTTGCAGTTGTTTCCTCATCACCTTGTGCCCAGATGGTGTGGAATTTAGTTTTGAATTTTTAATGGTAGAAAGAACTTGGATAACAGAATAGCCACTGTTTGTTTGGTGCAAAAATATTAAACAGTTGCAAAGTTATTAAGTTTCCATTATAGCCTCTGGAAAGTTCATTTTTCAGGATAAATGTATAAAGTTTGACAAATGATTTGATCTTGTGAAAAAGGATTTAGTCTCCCGAGAGTGTTTTCTTTTTCGTAAGAAAAAATTCCTTTCTCGTGAGAGAAAATTTCTTTTTCGCGAGCCGCCATCTTGTTTTCCATTTTGTTTGTTTTTTCTTCAGAAAAACAAATTTGAAAACCCATGAAAATGAGGTGCTGTAAGGATACCGAAAAATGGATCTTGCTCGTTGCAACTCTGTTAGTTGGACTCTGCAGTTGCTTGGTACCTAAATGATCCGGAAATGTGTTTTTTTCTATGTTTTAAATCCTTTTTCGTCACTCGCTTAGATCCTTTTTCGTGTATCCTTTTTCATTCAAACCAGAAAGGATCATGAGTAATGAAAAAGGATTTTGGTCACAAAGGGAAAAAGCAGCACCCTTTTGGTTCAGGATTTTGGGTAGAGTGGTGCGAGGTAACTGCTGTATCTTACCAAGTTCTGGGGTATACCGCTTCAAAAGGAGTTTTTAAGGGCAGTAGGCTACTATTTGCTTTCGTGGTGGCATTGCAATGCACTGAAATGCTCTTTCTTTTTTAATCCTAATTTTTTTCAGTTGCTTGGTTACATTTCGGAGATTAAATTGTTAATGAGTATCTGGGAAGAGATTACAGTTCACAGTATTTACTAGCTTTCTTGTTTTTTTAATTTAACAGTCTTAATGTACTGGATAAGCCCCTTGTTATTTTAAAGAGGACAGGAAATAAAAACGGAGGTTTTTACCAAACAATGTGTCCTGTCATTTATGTTATAAGACGTGTGCTTTAACCTATTAAAACAACAGATAAACTGTATCATAACTTTTTATTTATGTTTTTATAGATTTTGGCAACATGGCCAATTCTGAAGTTACTACAGACAGCTTTCTGGTTTTCACATTGGCAAAGAGTGTGAGCTAATTTAGATCTGACGTTCCCATTTGTATTCTGACACTACTGCTGTCCTTGTGCATGTCTTGTTGCTGGAACCGGTGATGTCCCCTCCCCCACCAAGACAGAGTGACGCATGTTCTGCACCTAGATCCACCGCCCGTTACCCCCTCCCAAATAGAGAGTACAACTGTCAGTACCCCATCTGCAGGATTGCTTAGCACCAGTTGTTCTCCGCAAATGTTGTTAGCGGGGACCTCTTTGCAATGCTGCAACTGTAGCCCACATTACTGTACTTCACTGTGCTAGGAACAGGAGAGAGCTATCACCGTGATGCCCAGTGTACTGACACCCTGTCCTCTGCTGGCATGTCAAATGCACTTCAACATCCTGCACACCTTAAAGATGTGTATTCTGGGAAGCGGTGTCTGCTCCAGGTCCCTAAAGAAGTCTGAAATATGGTCGCTAAGATTTAATTACATTTTAGGGATCAACAAGAAGCTGATGCAGACTAAGTTTGGTAGCACTGGACATTTACCTGTGAGTAGGGGGAAATTTGGTAGAGTTGGAAGGCAAGACTGTGGAGGGAGGTTAACAGTGGTGCCTATTAACTATATGTTCATGTGGGGTACATCCTCATATTTTGGAGCATAAATTTTCAAGTGGCTTTATAAATGGTTTTACCAGTTGTTATGGGGTGAGGTTTATACTCTCAAAATGACGCGACTGCATGGCAGCAGTCTATTAGTCCCACTCCCATCTGTATTCCCTTGTTGATTTGTGCTCTCTAGCCCTTTGTCATTTTGTATAACTGTTGCTATGCCGTGATCAGTGGAGGTTACTTCTGTCCACTACAGAGTTGCTTAAATATTGTAGCAGTTTAAAAATACTGCATTTATCTCTTCTTCACCTGCAAGTAACAGGATTAATAAATACATTTTAGTTCTTGCCTAGTCCTCAATGCTACCTGAACATACCCTTCAATTAAGAAATCCTAAGATTCCTTAATATTACTGTATCAGCTGCAGTGTGAGTTATGAGCCCCTGTTGTCCCTGGTGTCTAGTGGTACCTTTCACTCCCCGACCACTGTCCCCATATATTCCCTGATGTCTAGTGGCACCTCCACCATCCGATTGCTGTCCCCTGGTCCCTTCTGCATTTTATTCATATATTGCGGCACCAGGATGCCCACCCCTGGTGTCAGACGACCCCCGGCCCCACAGCCCATTGTTTTATTATTGTGCCGACATTGGGAGGCCCAATCCCTGTGTTGGCATTTAACCCTCCCCCCCCCCAGCTTTGTGGTACACTGGGGAGCCCACTCCCAGTGTCCCAAAATATTTTTTTTTTTATGCACACCTGAAAAAAGAAAACGGTCCTATGTTTTTTTTTTTAACCTGAAATAAAGAAAACCGTCCCTCTCCATCCCCTTCCCCATCCCAACCCTGCCACTGAGCACCCACCACCCCACCCCCTTTACCCTACACTTGCCTCCAGAGGTCTTATGCTGTCATCCTCTGTAGACCGGGATACTTCTTCACTCATCAAAGCTAAACCGTGAACTGAGGAATGAAGGTAAGTGCTGTATAATGTACAGTATTTCAATGGTGTTTTGAACTTATGTTAATATCTTTGCCATTTTTCGGAATTTTTGCACCAAATTTTCAACATGGCCTTTTTGGGACCCCACCTCATGAACACTGCTACTGTCATTTCATTAATTGGGCCCAGAAGATGATTTTGCAGCTGCTGTATGAAATTATTTTATGAGACAATAACAAAATTTTCCCACCAGCATTCATGAGGTGGGGTCCCAAAAAGGCCATGGTGAAAATGTGGTGCAAAAATTCCAAAAAATGGCTGAGTTATATGCGTTCATTAAAATATTTCTACACACACACATAACTTTGGTAATTTTCAATATCTTGTGTCCAAATTTTCAACATAGCCATTTTTTCACATCACCTCATGAACAATACAGCTGTCATTTTTCACATCGCGTCTGAAATGTGTTTTCGTATCTGTGGTGTAGAATGGCGTTTTGGCACAGATTTGAACATTTTCACCTATGGGGTTTATAAGGTAGGGTCATAAGAAGACTGTGTTGAAAATTTGGGGTCAGAATATGAAAAAAATGCCAAAGCTATAAACATCCATTGCAATTTAGCTATGCCCACTCGTAACTTTGGAAATTTTAAATATTTCTTTTTTTTTAAACTTACTGTTTATGCCCCCTTCACCTCCGCAGTGGCTGCCTTCCATCTGGGACTCCCAAGACACCTTGTCCGCCAGGTCTTCGGGAACTGTCAGCCCTCACAAGTCCTCTCCTGCCATCAGCCCTTCGGATTACCCCCCCCCCCCCGAGTGGGATGAGAGGTATAGCCCCAAACCTCCCATCCATCATCCAAGTTGGATGGACCCGTGTGACCCCTCCCTGGTCCTGGTCTCATGATGCCGGGGCCAGTATCCAGGCATCGCTGCAGGTTTTTTCCAGTTTTCTGATCACGCCCCCTGAAATTGTCAGGACACTAGATGGGGCCAAGGAGGTGAGGGCACGCAGAGTCGTCCCCTCACTCTGGACCCTCAGCCAATGACCGCCCCTCCCGATTGTTCCTGCCTCCCCAGCTGCACCTCCACCTGTGGTCACGCCATGGGGGGCATCAGACCTAACTGTCATCCCATTTTCCTATACTGTAGAGTGTCAACTTGTTTACATATGGAATGGGGTGAGAGTTGAGTCTGACGACCTCATTGCATGCCCCGTTGCTTGTTGGTGCCTATAGGGTGGGGCGGTGGGATATTGGCAAATTAGTGTTACAAGGGTTCCTTTTCAGGCCTATAGGGCTACTGTATAGCTCAGTTGTTATATGTAAGTGGGAGCACAGGGCCGGCACTCCCACAGATGCATATCATTATGCAGAAATGGGCAGTTTGGTGGGATTTGCTAGTCACATTACACTTTTTCAAAAAGTAAGGAAATTCATTGCAAAAAACTTTGTTTATGCATCAGTTAGGGTTGATGTCACAGCGATAAAAGTTTGGAAATTCAGAGTTAGGGTTACCCCCTTACCACCCCATCCTCCACACACCAACATATGTCGAGGTGTGCCATGGGTTCATCAGTCCTAACTCTCACCCCATTCTCCTATACTGTAACATGTCAGCTTACTTACACATGGAATGGGGTGAGAGTTGGGCCTGATGACCCATAAGCACCACAATCTGTTGGTGCTGAGAGGATCGGGGTCGAGTAGGCTAACTCTAACATCTAATGTCCAAACTTTTGTCACTGTGACATCAACCCTAACTGATGCATTAGTGGTTTTTGCAGAATATATATATATATATATATATATATATATATATATACGACAAAAACTCTGTTTAATGCATCAGTTAGGTTGTTCCACAGTGACAAAGTGCGCAATTCGGTTGTTAGGGTTACCACCCTTGCACCCCCAACCCCACCAACAGGCATTGGGTTGTGCTTTGGGGTCGTCAGCCCTCTCACCCCATTCCATGTTTAAATAAACTGAGGTGGTGTGGTATAGGAGAATGGGGTGAGAGAGTTAGGCCCGAAGACCCCAACGCACACCCCGATGCCTGTTGGTGGGGGCAGGATGGGCATAGGGTGCAAGGGGTGGCAACCCTAACACTGAATTTCCTCACTTTTGTCACTGTGGAACAACCCTAACTGATGCATTAAATTGAGTTTTTTGCCATGAATTTCCCTTCTTTTTGAGAATGTGCAATATAAATAGTGAATGCAATATGGTGGTGGGAGCGTGGGAACCTTCGGGCCCCATGCTCCCACCATGCTGGCCATTTGTGCATAATAACCCTAACAGTAACTGTGATGCGAATGCAAACAATAATGGTAATGGAAACGTGAACGCAGACACAAATGCTAACACTTACGGAAATGCAAACGGAACCAGAAACAGTAACAGTGCCGCAAAAGCAAACAGCAGCGGAAATGCAAGCGGAACCCAAAAGGTAATGGTAACGTAAAAAAGAAATGCTAATGATAACGGTAACAGTGATGGAAATGTAAAAGGAAACACAAATGTTAACACAAACGCAAATGTAACAACAATGGAAACGCAAACATTGATGGTAACGCCCACACAAACGTGAACAGAAACACAAACGCGAACGGTTACGGTAACGCAAACGAAAACACAAATGGTAATGCAAATGGCAGTGGTACGTAAACGCTAATGTCAGTGGTAACAGTGATGCAAACACAAATGGTAGTGCAACCACAAGAGCGTGAACGCAAGTGCAATTGGAAACACAAACGGTAACGATAAAGTTTATGGAAATAGAAATGCAAATGGTAACGCAAGTGTGAACAGCAATAGAAATGCAAACAGAAATGGTAATGTAAATGCAACCGCGAAAACACAAATGCTAATGGTAATGCAAACAGTGATGCAAACATTAACGTAAACAGTAACGTAAATGCAAGAGCAAACAGAAATGCTAATGGTAACACTAACGGAAACGAAAATCGTAAAGCAAGCACTAATGGTAACGGAAACGCAAGCTGTAACGGAGGTGCAAACACAAACGGTAATGGTAATGTAAATGCAAATGCTAATGGTAACGGTAATGGTGACACAAATGTAAATGCAAACGGTAAAGCAAATGCAATTGTAAATGCAGAAGCCAATGGTAATGCTAATGTTAAGGGTCACGCAAACACAATGGTAACGGAAAGGAAAACAGTGATGGTGAACCAAACATAAATGGAAAAAACAAACGGTAATGTAAACAGTAACACTAACAGTGATGTAAACTGAAATGGTACCACAAATGGTAGTGGAAAAGCAAGCGGAAACGCAAATGCAAACAATAACAGAAACACAAGTGCAAACATGAATGCAAACAGTAATGGTAACGGAAACACTTTGTGTTCAAAAGAGGTGCATTCAGAAGCACAGTGAATACAAAGAATGTGGGCATAATAGTGGCCCTCGGACAGGAAAATTAACACTTGGAATACTAAATTGCTTATATCTCAGGAACCGTATGATGTACAAAAAAAATTAAAATCTCATATTATTTACAACTTTTCAGACTAGTTTTGTATTTAGCCTCCCTAATGGGGGAATTAAGAATTTTTGCGATGAAAAGTCCATATCTCGAACCATTTTCAAGATACGGGACCCGAAAGGTGCAGTGGACGCCATAATGTTATCCTATGGGAAAAATTGTCAACTTCGGAGTGCCATAACTTTGTAGCCCTTTTTATATTTTGGCACCAAACCACCAAAAGGCACATCTGTGTGATGTTAACGTTCTTTCCTGCAAATTTTAGCTCAAAAGACCAAACTGTTGTTTTGCAGCAGGGTGGCAAAGATTTCCCATTGCTTTGGGCATAGTGTCGCAAATTACTTTCACAAATCACAACACTTTTGCAAAAAAAGTCACAAAAGTGTCGCATTTGTGAAAGTAATTTGTTAATCACTTTTACAAAATTTTAAAACATTTTTAGGTGTTTACTCCCCAAAAAAAAGACATGACTAGCATCCTCAGGACTCGACTAGGTGAACACAACCAGTATTGTGTCCCTAGAGGGTCTCAAATTGAAATGCATAGCATTTTTCTGACCACCAACTGAAAAATAAATGGTTGAATCGTAAAAGTAAAAGGGTAATTTGCGACAGTTAAAACTGCATTTGTGACACTTTCACATAGTTTAACTTTTCCCCTAGACTATAATAGGATTCATTGTTTTTTGAATAACTTTTGAACTGTGTAATATTTGTTTACAAAATTTTCAAAAGGCACATTGGCGACTGTGGCTGCATCTTCCCTGAAGTTTTCGGACCGATCGCGCAAACCATGCTGGTTGTAGGCACGAGCAAAGAAACGTGCAAAACCCCATAATTTATGTTTTTTTTGGCACTCTGTAGCTCCACAACCGTAGAACCGACCATAACGAAACTCGGCAGGTCCGGAGATCTATAGCACCAAACCGAGTATTCCAAATGTCAGGCAAATCCTTCATATGGTGGGAAAGTTATTAAGGTGCAAAATTTGAGATTTAACCTTAAATGTAGTACTCGACCCTAACTATTGTGGCACTACCATGCTACTATTATATATATATATATATGTATATATCTATCTATATATATATATACTGTATATATATATATATATATATATATATGTGTGTGTGTGTGTGTATATATATATATATAGGTGTCACCAAAATTTGTATTTATTTAAACGTTGTTGACTTGGAGAGGCACACTGAGCTTAGGCTCGTTGCAGGTGTGACCAGGGGGAGAGGGGTACTGAAAAATAAAATTCACAACAACAAAGTGTGGTTCTGTTGACAAATCATGGCAGCAATTAGGAAGGTAAACAGCAGAATGGTTTAAAACAGTTAACATGTGAACAAGAGTTCGAGAAGACCATGCTGCATACAAGTGCCAGAATGTGATAGTGCAAATAGGGCACAGGATCAGATGGGGCGAAGATATGTTGTATTTTGATGAGACACGGCTGACCTCTTGATAACAAGGTATCTAAAGGTCATCTATGTTGTCTTGCAAGTTTAAATTTTAATTAGCTGCCTGTGGATTACTCAGCTAATGGGAGAGCAGTTTAATGACATCAGAATGGTTCACTAAGGTAATTTGGAACCAAGAAGGTAAATGCCCATAAGCTAAAACAGGTTTCCTCCATTTAAGATGTAGGTGTCCGGTTTATTTTTAAACTTTTTTTTGTTTTGCTAGTGATAGTATCAGTTGACAAGGCATTCCAAGGTGGGTGTTATTCTTTGTGTAAAGTAGTATTGACTTTTTTTTTTAGTTAAAATATTGTCCTTGGATTTGTAATGGATGTTTCCTAGTATTAATCGAGTTGTTTAAAGATATATTAAGTTCATACATTAGATATGAATCATGGATGATATGAAACATCAAGGGCTGGATTCACAAAAAGGATGAGAATGCTGCAAGCCTCAGGTAAACTGAACATATGGGGCTTGGGGCATTCCCCGGTGGCAATCAGGATTCTTGATCCCATGCGTTGATTGCCACAAGTTAGACCAGCTTTTTCTGATCTAGCTTGCAGCAATCTCAGGTACCCTTTTTGTGGGGCTTGTGCCAGATATTTGGTGCAAACTGCTGTAAATCAGGAAAATAGTCATAAATGCACCCGACCTTCTTGAATCGGGTGCAGTGTGCGCTAGAGATTCTTCATCGGGCCGGTAAGCCGCCACTGGTTTGATGGTAGTTTGGGTGAGGGCCCTGCTTGTTCTTTGTGAGTCCGGACCTAAAAGTAAATCCCTGTGAACTCTACGAGTTTTGAGGAGCATTAGGTTTACTTTTATTTGTTATATTTAGCTCCTCTAGGCTATTGATTATTTTTGCTGCTTTTCGCTGTACTCTTTCCCAAGTTGTTAATATCTGTCTTTTGTAAGGGCACTAGAATGGACTAGCAAAGTCCAAGTGAGGTCTGACATAAGTTCTACAAAGTGGAGCAATTTCTTACCCCATGTATGATGCATTTGATTGACCACGAGCCCTATTTGCCTTACCCATAATTTCACAACATTACACATTATGTTCTGATTAATTAGTAATGTACCCAGATCTCTTTCGCATGGTAATTTTCTAAAGGCGACACCATTAAATGTATAAGCATGATTATGGGTTTTCTCCCCAAGATGTAAAACACAGCTTTTCTCGACATCAAGTTTCACCCCCTCCCCCCCGTTAGCCCATATAATTATTTTGTGTAGGTCTGCTTGCATTTGTTCAGTTTCCAAAGCAGAACCACAGGGATCACCAGTCTTTGTGTAACCAGCGTATTTTGAGCACCAACCATATTTCTTTTTAAGTTTCCCTCTGGAAAAGGGTCGTGAGGGCTCCCACACAGTGCTGCCCTCCCCTGGGACACCACCTATCCTTTGGCTGCCTCTGAAACCCTCCAAATGGTAATGGTAACCGATCCTCCCTGCAGTTTACCCCTGGAAAAGGGTCTTGAGGGCCCCCTTACAGAGCTGCCTTCCCCTGGGACACCACCTATCCTTTGTCTGCCTCTGAAACCCTCCTATATGCCTGCAGCCAGTCCTCCCTGCAGTTTACCCTTGGGAAAAGGGTTGTGAGGGCTCCCGTACAGCACTGCCCTCCCTTGGGACACCACCTATCCTTCGGCTGCCTCTGAAACCCAACTATACACCTACAGGTAAAGACCTCTTCAGGACACCATGAGGGACCTGGCATTCGGCGCCATCTTTATTATCTGCCGATCGGGACTGATTGTCTGCAGCTCACAGTTCTAGTCCTGCTAGCTGCCTGCATATCCAGTGAATTTGGCCGTTGCCTTAATGAACTATTTGAAACTGCCAGTTGTTTAGTCATTTCTGCTGTTACTTTAATATTTATGCACAGACTAGCTTCATAGTGTGCTTGCTTTTGTACCCTAATTCATTTTACATACAGTCTTGTTGTCACCTGTTACCATTTTGCTGTGCTAGACTCTCGATGTACAGGCATTCCTCTTTGCATTTCACTGAACTGAACTGATTAACTGTACAGCATTTACATGCCAGCTTCTGCTCCTAATCTGTATTACTCCGTGTTTGGGGCTTCAGCTCAGCCTTCCTCCCCACACCTCTCAGTGTTCTATTTCTCCCTCCCCTTCCCATCCTGATCCCTCCCTCCACAGTTTTGGGATATGCTTACCTGGTTCCTTTTTGTTTTCTCCACAGCCAATCCTCCCTGCAGTTGACCTCCTGGAAAAGGGTTGTGAGGGCTCCCGTACAGTGTTGCCCTCCCCTGGGACACCACCTATCATTTGGCTGCCTCTGAAACCCTCCGATATGCCTGCAGCCGATCCTCCCTTTAGTTTACCCTTGGAAAAGGGTTGTGAGGGCACCCTTACAGCGCTGCCCTCCCCTGAGACACCACCTATCCTTTGGCTGCCTCTGAAACCCTCCTATATTCCTGCAGCAGATCCTCCCTGCAGTTTACCCCTGGAAAAGGGTCGTGAAGGGCCCCCTTACAGCACTGCTCTCCCTTGGGACACCACCTATCCTTCGGCTGCCTCTGAAACCCTCCTATATGCCTACAAGTAAAGACCTCTTCAGGACACCATGAGGGACCTGGCGTTCATGCCATCTTTATTATCTGCTGATTGGGACTGATTGTCTGCAGCTCACAGTTCTAGTCCTGCTAGCTGCCTGCATATCCAGTGAATTTGGCCGTTGCCTTAATTAACTGTTTGAAACTGCCAGTTATTTAGTCATTTCTACTGTTACTTTAATATTTATGCACAGACTAGCTTCATAGCTTGTTTGCTGTTGTACCCTAACTCATTTTACATGCAGTCCTGCTGTCACCTGTTAACCATTTTGCTGTGCTAGACTCCCGATGTACAGGCATTCCTCTTTGCATTTCACTGCACTGAATTGATTAGCCATACAGTGTTTACAAGCCAGTTTCTGTTCCTAATCTGTATTACTCCTTGTTTGGTGCTCCCCATGTCCTGAACCTCCCTCCACAGTTTTGGGTTACGCTTACCTGCTTCCTTTTTGTTTTCACCACAGCCAATCCTCCCTGCAGTTGACCCCTGGAAAGGGTTGTGAGGGATCCCATACAGCGTTGCCCTCCCCGGGACACCACCTATCATTTGGCTGCCTCTGAAACCCTCCTCAGAGTGGCACTGCATAGCAGTAGTAATACCCACCCACCCTCCTCCTGCCCACCATGGTTGATGCTCCTTTTATGCCAACAGGAACCAGTCGGCTCACTTTCGTCTACCCATTCTCTCTCTCTCTCTCTCACTGGCACTTGGTTCATTCCCCCTTTTCTGAGTCCCCTTGCCTCCATTTTGTTTAGCTCCTCCCAGCCAGTCTCTGACCTATTTTCACCTCTCTTTACGTGTGTTGTTGTGGTGTAGCTCAATCTATTGTTCCAGATACTTTTTCCTGCTACTAATTCCCCCTCTCCATAGCCTTACATGCTCTGCAAACCTCCCTCACTTCATACTACTACAACTCTACTTCTCAATTCACCCCCTCAGCTTACCCCCATTCCTCACCACCACCCTGCCTCCCCCCAGCCAGGAAAATGAGACCCCTTGCAACCACCTTATTATTTTGTTGTCTGTTGTTTGCTTTTGACCTAGCTACTGAGTCCTGCACTAATGTCCTAGCAAAAGAACAAGACTCCCTGAAAAACTTTTATCATACTTTTAATCCATCTCCTTTCCCTCTGTCCCCCACCTGTGACTTGTTGCTCACCAACCCTGTTCTCCCCGTTGCCCTTATCATTAAATGATACCACTGTCTCCTGTTCCACTTTATATCCTCAATAACAATCACATGGACTTCTCCTCTCACCCCCTCCCATATCTCACCACTATTCCTTGCTGTTCTCCTCCTACTTGCAGGAGGTGTTGAATGCAACCCTGGCCCAAACAACCCCCCTCCAATCTCTCATAACAACCCAACATGGGGTTATAAACATGGGCTAAGGGTCACCCATTTAAATATCCGCAGCCTTTTTCCCATACTCCTGGAGCTGGAGGCCTGGATCTCCCTTTATAAGCCTGACATCCTTGGAATATCTGAGTCCTGGCTAAAACCTTCCACCCCTGAGTCCCTCTGTTACCTGCCTGGTTACTCCCTTATTAGAGTTGACCATCTTGGAGCTCGTAAGAGTGGCATGGTTCTCTTGTACTATAAGGACTCCTTCACTGCTACCCTCACCAGTTGATCTGCTACAGAATCCCCCACTGAATGGCTATTTGTTGAACTGCTATTGAAAAAGGGACCTAAAATAGATCCATCAGATTATAGACCTGTGAGCCTAACTTCCATTATGGGGAAAATACTGGAGAGTATTTTGAAAGGAAAAAATCTCACCTTTCTAGATGAGCAGGGTTTGATAGACATGCAACATGGCTTTACAAAATCAAGGTCATGTCAAACTAATCTTCTGTCTTTCTACGAGAAAGTTAAATAACTGGATGGAAGAAGTTCAGTGGATGTTGCCTTCATGGACTTTGCTAAGGTGTTTGACAAACTGTCTCACTTAGAATTGTTAAATACACTGAGGGAGATTAAGCTGGAGACCAACATTATAAATTGGATGTCAGAATGGTTGCAGGATAGGAAGCAGAGGGTTACTATAAAAGGGGCACTTTCAGACTGGGCTCCTATTATGAGTGGGGTCCCCCAGGGCTCAGTTCTGGGGCCATGCCTATTTAATATTTACATTTCCACTCTAAAAATAACCAGCCCAAATGTTTGGCTCTACAACTTTGTTGACGATTATAGAGTAGGGTCGGTCGTGAACAGTTCTGTAGAAGGGACTTGTTTGCAAGAAGCATTAAATGAAATTGTACAGTGGACCAGGATGAATAAACTGGAGTTGAATGCATATAAGTGCAAAATAATGCACTTGGGTAAACATAACATTGGTACAATTTGTAATTTGGGTACAGATCTACTAACAGTAGCACAGGAAGAGAGAGACCTGGGAGTTAAGATTAATAACAATTTAAAATTTAACGCACATTGCAATGACCAAATAAAAAAGGCTAACCAAAATTTAAATTTTATACTGAGACATATCGCCAGCAGGGAGGAGGTACTGATGCCACTGTATAGTGCTCTGGTTAGGCCCCTGTGCTAGGATGTTAATGAACAAACATCAGGCATAGCTTAAAATGTCAATGCCCTTTTCACTCTCTTCTATCTTCTTGCCTTTTTCTGACTATCCTTTTATTCATATCAGGGTGGCCAACCTGATATTCTTCATTCTTATGAAATGTCTGAAATGCAGCCTGAACCCCCCCCCTTTTTTTGTCTTAAAGACATCCTTAAAACATGTTCCCCATTACACAAGTTCCTTAGTCGTAATTAAGAAAACAAAGGTATCTGTGTACTGAGAGTCCAAGGCTGCTGTTCAAAAAGTTATCATTAGGTTTCTGTTTCCAAATGAAGAAAGGAGGCAAGGTTTTTTGTTTAGTTAAGCTGCCATTTGTATCCCTAGTCCTTTGCAAATGAAAATGTTGATTCTGCCTTCTTAATGGTTCTGGAATAGAAAGTCATACCCTTGGAAAAACAAACAGATAAAGGAGCGTGCCCTTGTCTGTTTGGGTTTCCAAGGTAAATGCCTTTTTCTTCTTCTAGTAAAAAGAAAAAAAGGTTTAAAAGGTAACATGATTCAATAAAGAAATATCAAGTATAGTTACCCTATTTGCTAGAATGGGGTCCTCAGTAGCTGAGATAGGTCCTGCTGCAGGCTGGCTGCCACAGATTAACAGGTTTTATAGACCCAGGAGAGAGTGATGTCATGGGGAGCTAAGCTAATGCTCTGACATCATTACCCTATAATTAAGCATTTAGTTCCCTTCTGTCTTAGTGTGCTGCATTAAATGAACATCTGTTTAAATGATAAGGACTTGAACACATTGTTTGATGATGTAAAACATATGTATGGTGTATCCAAAGGCTCCAGTAGATCTTTTTGTCTTAATAAGGGTGTCACATGACTTATGAGGTCACCCCTGATTGACTTAAAAAGTGCTCCTCTAGGGGGCTCAGAGAGGTGTGTTGATCAGTAGCTTTCTGATCACAGAGAAGGAAGGTTCTATAGAGAGCGTGCCAGTTTTCACACTGTTCTATGGAAAGGAGAGACTGCAGGAATTATTTTCTGTTGTCTGAAGGAAGAATAATAATATCCTGTGTTCTGAAGGTGTGAAGGACTAACACCATTTATTTTCTTTTTTGTATACAAGTATTTTTTTAATTTTTTTTTTTGATTTATTGAGACAATAAAATGATAAATGCAGAAGTATGCGTTTTTTTATGCACCTTAAACTGGTTGTAAGATCTGTCATTGGAACCCACACTACCACAGCCCCATTTGGAGTATTGTATCCAAGTATGTTCCCCATATAAAAGGGAAGATATCCTAAGAATGGAGGGGGTGCAGAGACGGGCAACCAAAGCTATTGTGACCCTCAAAAATAGATCATATAAAGAAAGGCTAGAGGCATTGAACCTGTATTCTCTTCAGTACAGGAGGTTTAGAGGGGACATGTGTTTGCTATTTAGAGCCATGGAGGATATAACTCTACTGAAAGAACTGGGATTTACACTTATAAATAGCAGGGGCAGGAGCAGGAGGCATAGCAAGCAGTTATTTCTGTCAAGATGGAATTTAAAGGCCACAAAAAACTGGTTTGTTAGAGGGTTTTATTATCCTGGAATGAGCTCCCTGATATAATTGTGGATAGCCCTAATATGGATACTTTTAAAACAAGACTGGACGTTTTCTATAAAGATAGAACCACTAATTGTTAAAGGGAGGGATTGGCATGCTATAAGGACTATAGTCTGATGCTTGAAATTCCCTATGATTCCTATGAACTGTCCATCAGGGCCACTAGAAAACTGTATATTGGTTGCTGCTATAATCCTTCCAAATGTGGCACAACCGGTCTCTCTCACCTGCTGTCAAAGCTTCCAGTTGCTCTCTCCTCCTAGGGACACAATAATACCAGGTGACTTCAATATCAACTGGCAAGATAGCACTCACTCGGACTCCTACAACCTTCTTAGCATTTCAGTTTCATCCAACTCATCACCACCACCACCTGGCTCAACAGACTTTCCCTAAACCACTCCACCATCGACTGGATCTTGACTAACCTAGAAGATGGGCCCACCCATGCCAGAATCTCATCTGATTCCATTAGTGACCATTTACCAACCTTCTGTATATGGTCCACTAAAACTCCCTGCCCCCCCAAGTACCTGACTTTCCCGGATTCTTCTAAATTCAACCCCTCACAACTTCATGCTGACATCATGTCTATTGTCTGTGCTCTCCTCTATATGATGAAAGATGACTCCCCTGCACTTAGCTTCTCCCTCAGTGCCCTTACTATTATCCAGAATAAGCATTTCCCTGTAACCACTAGAAGAGTACATGGGGGCTATACCTGCTGGCTCACCAAGGACCTCATAAGACTGATGAAGGAGCTTGATGCCAAATGGGCAACCTTTAAAGCCTCTCCTCCCCTCAGCTATGGAATGATTACAGAAACCAGTGTAACTGCTGTAAACAACTTATCAATTCCAGTAAGGCTACTTACATCCGCAACTTACAGTCTCACAGCCTTGGCAACCCCAGTTATTCCTGGTCAGCAATCTGCTCCCTGCTTGTTCATGGGGCTAAAATGCCCATGCTCCAACTCTCCACCTCAAATGGCCCTTTGACTGATCCGGTAGATGTTGCTGATGCACTCAAAAACAAGTTTAGTAACCTGGAAGAAAACTTTAACAAATTACCCTCTCAAAATCCCAGCCCTCCTCCCCCAGACCAGCCTACCTCTCACCCCCAAAGCCCACCATTCTACTTCAGGGCCATCTCCCCAAGTGATATGCCAAAGCTACTGTTGAGCCTCCCTAACAAGGGTAATGCTGGTAGCAATGGCCTCTTCCTGCGCTTCCTCAAAATCGTCGGCCAAGAAATTGCTATACCCCTCACCAAAATATCCAGTCTCTCCCTCGACACTGCCACAGTTCCCTTGGTACGGAAACAGGCAAGGGTTGTCCCTGTCTTTAAATCCAAAGACCCCAGTAACATGGACAACTACTGCCCTATATCCATACTGTCCACCTCAGCAAGCTACTGGAAGAGACTGTTCATCACCAGGTTACTGACTGTGTGACTAAATACAACCTTCTCTGCCCCCAGCAACTCAGATTCAGAAAACGCTACAGCACCACCATGGCACTAGCCTGTTTCTCTGACTATGCCCTCCACAAAATGGATGACGGGATGCTTACTGGAGCTGTCTTTGTTGACCTCTCCAAAGCATTCGACTTGGTAAATCACAATATCCTCCTTGACAAACTCAGTTTATTTATTTATTTAGTTTTTGTTGACTGGGTAAGTGCACTAGACAAATCCTGCCTATCTTCAGGCACGACCTGGGGGAAGGGGATACAGATGAATGCCAACTGATCTTGAACCAGATTAAACTGTTTGTGACCTTGGACTGTCCCCTGCCACCACCTACTGGTTTCACAGCTACCTCTCAGGTCATACCCAAATGGTCTGTATGGGTGGTGCTACCTCTTCTGTTCTACCTGTCTTGACTGGAGTACCTCAGGGATCAGTACAGGAGCCCATTCTTTTCTCCTTCTTAATAAACTCTCTCCCCCAAGACTGTCTGACTGGTAACTAGTGGGGTCCCGCAGGGCTCCGTGCTGTGGCCGATGTTGCTCAATGTCTTCATCAATGGCATTAAAGATGGCATTAAGGGCAAAATGTGCCTATTTGCTGATGACACCAAGCTCTGTGGGAGAGTGGACACAGCTGGAGGGATACAGGACCTACAGGAAGATCTGGAAAAGCTAGGGAGGTGGTCCAGGATCTGGCAGCTTGGCTTCAATGCCAAGAAATGCAGAGTTATGTATATTGGAGTCAAGAATCCTAGGACAGAGTACTACCTGGGTGGAGTCCGAGTATCTGCATCAGAAGAGGAGAAGGACCTGGGAGTGATGATCACTACAGACCTGAAGCACGCCACGCAGTGCCAGAAAGCAGCAGCAAAGGCAAACAAGACGATGGGATGCATACCTAGGGGGATCAGTAGTAGGAGAGAGGCGGTTATACTGCCCTTGTACAGGTCACTGGTAAGGCCGCATCTAGAGTATGGAGTTCAGTACTGGTGCCCACTCCTCAAAAAGGACATTAATCTGCTGGAGAAGATCCAGAGGAGGGCTACAAAAATGATAGCTGGTCAGCAGGGTAAAGCATATGAGAGGTTGAGGGCACTGAACATGTACTCCCTGGAAGACAGGAGCGAGAGAGGGGACATGATTGGGACCTTAAAGAACTTGAAATGGATAAATAAAGTTGATGAGGAGAGTCTCTTTAAGCTGAGTGGCAACCATAACACGAGGGGGCACAGTCTTGAGCTGGAGGGTGGGAGGTTTTGGAGGGAGGTCAGGAAGCACTTCTTCACAGAGAGAGTGGTGGACACTTGGAATGCACTGCCATAAGAGGTAATCTCATTGAAGACAGTGGGCAGCTTTAAGAGAGTCTGAGACAGGAATAGGGAGAGGATAAGGGTCATGGGTAGGGAGGATGGGAGGAGTGGGGAGAGGGGGCAGGGACAGTAGCTCAGGCTGTGAACCCTGCAACACGTGCAGACTTGATAAACCAAATGGCTTTCTTCTGCTGGCTTCTTCATATGTCTCTCCTGCCACTCCTTTCTATATGCAGACGCTCCTATCCTCTACCAGAGTGATAAATCCCTGACCAACCTTTCCACTTCACTTACCTCCAACTACATACAAGCCCATAAATGGCTCACTATGAACTGACTGCTGGTCAACGGCAAAAAGACAAAGTCAATGCTCTTTGGCTCCAATCCAAGGCTAGCCAAACTAGCTCAAGCCCATAACACTCTCAGCATCCTATCTCCTGATGGTTTGCCCCTCAAGTCCATCAATTCTTTTAAATACCTGGGCGTTACCCTCGACCCTGCCCTTATTTTCTCCTACCATATAGAGATCCTTATCTACTGCGTTAACCAGAAACTGGGAATCAGCTACCACATAATCCATTATCTCACCCCAGAAGCCCGGCTTGCAATTGCCTAATGTAACTGCCTCCCTTTACTGGATTATTGCACCCTTATCTACTTCCTTACCTCCTCTACAAACTTGTTAAGGTTAAACACCATAATGACATCTGCCAGTTTGCCCTCATGGCCTTATACACCACCCACCACTGCGCCCTGTATCAGGACCTCAGCCGGCTTCCCCCTCCAGCTAGACATAGCTATCTCCTAGCCAGTATCATTGAAAAGGCCATCCAAAATCAAGCTACTTCTGCCTCACTGCTGGGCCTATGCTGGATTGTCCACAAGTCTCCTCTTACATGGGCCAATGGGTTTTCATGTCTGCTGCCCCTACCCTCAGGAATAGCCTGCCCCCCTCTCTTAGAATCTCAAATTCTTCTCTGCATTTCCACTCTTTCCTCAGGTCTCACCTACTGTCCTTCACCACTGGCTCCCGCTCTCCTGGTTGATTATGCTCCTTCATTCCCTCCCCCCCCGGCCTAACACCCCTTCAACCTTATGTAACCTTTATTTTGAAATCCATCCTCTGCCATACCATAACATTATATTGAATTTGCTTGCTAGATTCAGTGTCATTTTTTTATTGTATTTTTTTATTGTGTTGTAATTTTTCATTTTTCTAGCTGTATAATTTCTCAACTTCCTAGTGCTTATTGAGGTCTCTTTATGCTTTGTACCTCATGCTTTTGTACTTGCTGTATTCCTGTGCCTTTCTCCATGGCCCGGGTCATGCCTGAATATGGTTCCTGGACCAGTACACCTACCCAGATATCAAATAAATAAGCCTGAAATAAAAATTAGGAAAATAACCAGTCCTTTACACCACTCCACTCTCATCAGCAAGGTGGAGTGCTTGGGGGGATTATTTAGTGGTCAGGTTTATGCCATACTCAGGGACCACCCTGTGGGCAAGCTTTTTGCTACAATCAGGGACCACACTAGAGATTCCACAGTCTCAGTATTTCATTAATCAATATCTGCTATACAGTACTGGTTCCCTGTGATGAGCAATGGTGGCTGAGTTACTCCCTCCCAACCTATAAACTCATCTTGGTCCCCTATCACAGGGAATTTGCATGGAAGTGTTAAATGCATTTTTTTAGGATACCTACACAAGAGATGAAATGTATGGGAGAACAGGCGACAGATGCTGGCAAACATGTGGGGAAAATAAAGCAGATGAGGCTCATATTTTCCGGTCCTGCTTGGTTCTGGTGACTTACTGTGAGGGCATAGCCCATTCTCGATGATGTTCCCCCATGATGGTCCTGCTGTATACACAACTGGTAGATGTAGACATTAGAGGGCAACAGTTGAAACTTTTACTTATATTGATTACAGAAGCCAAAAAAGCTATTATCAAGCAGTGGCTTAAATTACAACCTCCCACACTAGCACAAGGGGTTTCTCTTATTGACACCATCCATTGTCTTGAAAAACGTACAGACTATTCTCTAAATCATCTTTCTATGTTTGATGAAATATGGAGATGGTGGATCCTATATAAACTGGAGACGGATCAAAACTTTGTGCTGTGAGTATTGTATTTATTTTTACCCTGTAGAACATTAATTACAGTTAGATTTCTGTATTAAAATGTCACATTTTTTTAAGAGTATTTTATGTGCATTGAAATATTGCTATACTGTACCTTCTTAATGGTGGGTGATTTATGTTTTTACATTTTCTTTGATAGCCCCAATATACGTTATCTGTTTGTGTTTGTATTGATATTGCATCCCACACCTTCTGTTATTATTCTATCAAACATTTGGATATGAATGTTTGTTCACGTAATGAATTTTAAATTAAAACTTTATTATGAAAAAGAAGGAAAATAACCAGTCCTAGAACTGACCCTTGTGGGACTCCACTGCTTATTTTGCCAGATTTTATTTATTTTTTTATTAATTCTCGGATTACATTACCTTTCAGCAAGAACAGCTCATTTACAAAGGTTCCACATCAGAATGAAGGGTAACAAACATACAAAGGTCAACATAGTTACACAGAATCAAAACTAACACATGGAGGGCAGAAGAATTACTATTAACAGTGCTTCAAAAGGAGCAAACAGCCTATAACAGTAGACTAGGCATAGTTCTAAGGTAACTTTTTCATATAAGCACAGGTAGTGAAAGGAACAGTACGGGGAATACCCAGCAAGTGTAGGCAGGCTGGAGGGATTTAGACCTGACCAATTAATGGTGATATATTGATTGTGTTAAGTAGCCATTCTTGTATTCAGTTTATTAATACAGGATTGAAGGACAATTTTGTTTTCATTTTTTCACTTCTAGCCCAATGCGGGACCAAACCAAAAGCCTTACAAAAGTCCATGAATATCACTCTGTCATCTAGTGTTTTACTGACCTTTTCATAAAAACTTAGCAGGTTTGTTACATGATCTTCCAGACCTAACCCCATGTCAATAATCATTAATTTGATTTTCTTTAATTATGTGTTCATTCAGATGGTCTTTTACAATTCCTTTCAAGATTTTTCACTGTATTGAGGTTAAACTAATGGGTCTGCAGTTCTGCACACCAGCTTTGTTTCCTTTTTTGTGAACAGGTATAATATTGTCAGTCCTCAAATCAGCAGGCACACAGCTATAAATCAATGATTTTTCATATACAGTTTTTGCTGTGCCTAGGATAAAATAGTTCTTTTCAGTAATTTTCCTGTGATTATATCTGGGCCTGGGGAGCTCTTACTTTATCAGTTTTTGATGTCTTTTCTTCATTATGCTGATAGTATTAATTCTTTCAAAACATAATTTTAGAGAAACAGTTGGATTGTTGGTTGTAAATGCAGATAAAAAATCATTATAAAAAATTAATATATGGATATCAGATTTAATATGCTACTTAAGCATACAGTTTTTTTTCGGTAATACTATCACTCCCGAAGTGATAATACCACACTTCGAAAGTGATAATACTATCGTTCATGTCCCATAATAGTATCGTTCAGGACCGGAACAATAGTATTACCAGCCAAATTCAACAGCGCAAGCCCACAACTCCCCAAATCAGTAACCCTTTTGAACGTCAATCAACCATTGACACTCAAAACGCAGCTAATGACTGGCCACTGTCTGTCTGTGGGTGGCCAAAATGGTTTTTAAAACATGGCAGTCATCTCTCGCTTAGCGAGAGTGCATAGTGCCCACAGCACTTCCTATTTTATTTTAGTTTTAAATTGACTTATCTGGCTGATCTCTCGCTTACCCCCACAAAAAGAAAAAAAGGTAAGCCTAAAAAACAGTTATTTTTTACTGCGTCGTGAGTGTAAACCAGCACTGCTGAAAAAGACGGAGTGAGGCAGTGTCCTGTGAGGGCGAGAGAAAAACAGACTGCGCAAGGCAGTGCGGTGGTCAGCCAGAACTGACACAATCCTTCATGGCAGCAGCAGCAAACCGCCCACTAAAACAAACTTTAATCCATATATTTATAAAAATAATAGATAGTTTACAGAGTGTATTACCAGTTAGAATACCATCTCGAGGTTCAGGACATGTAGGAACCTTTCAAGCTTAGCTCTCAAGGTTCTTACATGTCCTGCACCTCTCGATGGTATTGCTGACCGGTAAGACACTCTGAGCTATCCATTATTCTCTATGTATCATCCATTTCTTGTGGCTGAGAGCAAGTAGTGGCCTAGTATGCTAGGGGGCCTATTCTGTTATTGCTTGGTTTGAGGGAGTTTATATAGAACTGTTTGCCGTTAGATTTTTTGGCATTATTTTTTGCTCTTTTTTATTGGCATTTTTGCACTTCTGTAAGCTTTTTTTAGTAAATACATTTCCCAAAAAACTTCTGATCTGTTATGTGAATAGTTATTGTAAACTCTAGTCTTTTTATTAATTAGAGATGTTAACTTTTTGTTTAACCATTTTAGTTTGAACCAATTTTTATTGTATTTGTTGACTCTTGGAATATATTTAATACATATACCATGTTATACATTTTTAAATGTTGTTCATTCTCCCTCAAGATTCAGTCCACCAAGTATAGATTCCTCCACGGTGCTCCTGCCAACCATCTTACTGAACCTTGCTTACCCTTGCCTGGCTTTTGACCACCCTTTACCTCTCCCTTAACCTCATAGTGCCAGCATCCTTGTTGAACTTTATCAACCTGTTTTGACTCCTACTTTCAGTACCAGCTCAGTCTCCCTTCACTCTGGCACTATGCACTTTTCATTTGTTCTCCATATGCAATGCCTGTGCCCGTGCAACATCCAAATCTGGGGATATTCATAAGTATAAAGCTGCTAGAAATGAGTGCATGCGGGCAGTTAGGAGCGCCAAAAGCAAATACTTCAAGGAAGCTCTCTCCAACTTCTGGGGTGATGGAAAAAAAATTTGGAGTAACTTGAAAGACCTTACAGGCAAGGACCCTAAGTCACCACCCACCATGCTCAACATAAATGGAACACCAACATCTGACCTGTACACAATCACCAACACCTTTAATAATGCATTCTCCAACTTGGATAGTGTCCTTCCTTCTAATTTCTTTGATGCCCCCCCTGGTAGTAACCCTCCTGCAACTACTCCTCTCCTACACCCTGCCCCACAATTCTACTTCAAGGAGATCTCAGTGCATGAAGCCAGAACCTATATTCGGAAGGCCATTCACAATGCAGGCTACAGTGGTGACTCCCTTGACCTGAAGTTGTTAGCACTTGTCCTTGAAGAAGTCCTTGAACCCCTGACAAAGGTCCTCAATCTATCACTAAGGATGTCCCAGTTCCCATCTCGCTGGAAGCAGGTGACCATCACACCAGTACACAAAAGTGGAGACAAATCACTGCACTCCAACTACAGACCTATCTCCATCCTCCCTCCATTGTCTAAGGCCCTGGAGCGCATCGCCTCAGACCAACTAATCAAGTACCTGGAAAAATACGACATCCAGTGTCCTGAGCAACATGGTTTCCGAAAAGAGCACAGTACCACCACTGCACTATTAGAATTCATGGGCTTCATCACGCTTGATCAAGGAAACTGTGTAGGGGCAGTATTCATCGACCTTACGAAAGCCTTTGATACTGTGAACCACCCACTCCTACTCAAGCAATTATCAAACATTGGGCTGTCCAATGAAGCACTGCTCTGGTTTTCAAGCTACCTTGGGGAGAGGGTCCAGCAGGTTAAGATTGCTGGTGTCACCTCGGAAGAAAAGCCAGTCCTTTCAGGGGTTCCACGGGGTCCATCCTGGGGCCACTACTCTTCAGCCTCTTCCTCAATGACCTTCCCAGTGTCTGCCACCAGAAATTACTGCTCTACACCGATGACACAGTCATGTTCACCAACCACCAAAACGCAGAGCTCCTTGAGAAACATTTACAGCTTGAATTAATGCGCATCGAAGAATGGTTCAAGTCACACAAACTGGTCATGAACTACAGCAAAACAAAGATTATGACCTTCTACAATGCCAGGAGCAAGTACAAATCCTGTGACCTCACCATCCTAAACCAAACAGGGACCTTACTTGAACACATTCCTGATTTTAAATACCTAGGTGTCACATTGACAGCTCACTCCTACCATCGGCACATAGATTCTGTCGCCAAAGCCACCAACATCCGTGATAGGCCTGCTCTACAGGCACAAACACTGCGTGACTCCTGACACCTCCAGTTGGCTATCAACAGCTCTGTCACCTCCATCATCGATTATGGGCGGGCACCATGGCTCTGCCTCCTCTGGCTTTCCGAGAATTGCAGTTGCACTCAACAAAGCATGCAGGCTGCTAACTGGGGCTGACCGACTTACACGCACTCTGTGACCTGTACACTTGGGCAGGATGGCTTCCTCTCATCAGCCGGATACAGTATCAAACCTGCCTCTAGCCAAAAAGTCGCCCTCGGGTCATGCCCCGGCATTGAAAAGCTCCTCATTGACCACCACAGCACCCAGCTAACTAGAAGTTCACAACAACTAACCTTCCTTGTCCCCAGATGCCGATCACCATGGGCCAGAGGGCCTTTGCCCACAGAGCACCACAGTGGTACAATACTCTCAACAAAGAAACTCTTACTGCTGCTGCTCTTGGCCCTTTTAAGAGACAACTCCGACTTCATCTCATTTCAACTAATCATTGTGACTGCCTCGCCTAATCAGGGGCCCACTGCTCACTGCCCTCCACTTCAGTCTTGACAGCTACCTTTCCCCACCTTGCCCCTTCTACCTGCCTACCCCCTTGCCCCCTCTCTCCTTCCTCCCCGCATTTCCTGACTTTATCCTCCCTCCCTCCCTTTAGAGCTCTTACCCTCACCCTCTACCCTCCAACAATGGCCTTCCTGCCTGCATACCCCCTTCCCTCTCACCTGCAGTGCTTATTTCTAAGATTGCCCTTGGCTGGTATGTCATGCTACCTAACATTTGGCACATTTTGAATTACTGGAATTTCCTAAGCCTCGGTCTCTTACTTCTTTTTTTTGTGTAACTATGTATTATTATGTTGACCTTTGTACGTATGTGTACCCCATTCCTTCGACGTGGAACCTTTGTAAATGAGCAGTTCCTGCTCAAAGGTATTTGTAATCCTAGATTTCAATAAAATAAAAAAAAATAAAATAAATGTTTTGCCATTTTGTCTGTGCTGCACTCAACTTATGCTGTTTATGTCATCTTCATTCTAACCACATCACCTGACTGGCTTTATTTTGTTTGTAATTGTGCTTCTCCCCTTCCCCTTTCCCCCAGGTCACACCTGAAAAATGAGTCTTGGCTTTGTGTGCCTCTAACAGTTACCAATTTTAAATAAATAAATGGATTCAAAGTTAAAGGTGTATCATAGTGTCACTAATACCAGCTTTATAACAAAGAAAAACTTTGATGGAACCTCCATTGGTTCTGAATGAATTATTTATAGAAAAGGAGATGGAGTTGTGGCTGCTGTTAGCGAGTCATAGACCATTTGTACAGTTGTGTGCCATTTGTATGCCATCTCCGCTGAGAACTAAATCCAGAATTTTACTACATCTTGTCAGCTGTTTTACATGCTGGATAAGATTAGTATACCCAGAAAGGTTTATTTTTGACACCGTGGTAGTAGATTCCTAGTTTAGTACACCATATTGAAATCCCACATGACTATCGTTTCCCCAAGGTCACAGGCTGCTTCAATTTAATTAAAACTATCCAGTGTCACATCTTCCAAACCATCAAGGGATCTATAGCATACACCCAAAATAAGATTTTTATTCCCTTTTGAAGTGATTTTAACCCAAAGAGTCTCAGTAGTCGGGTTACTTGATTTTATTTTGCTTAAAATATAACTACAACCCTTATTTTCTTTAGTGTATATTGCAGTTCTTCCACCTTTCAAATAACTTATAGCCTACCTTTGTCATACCCTAGGAGACAGATGAGGACTACCAGGTTTTGGTGATGCTAATGAATATCATATTTATTTTTAGCAATTAAAAACTCAAATTCCTCCTTTTCATATGTAATACTTCTAGCGTTCAATAAGAGGCAATGTATGGATGATTTTGCTGGGACTTTATTTTTTTCTCTGTCTTTAGTATCTTGGGACACACACACACACACACACACACGCACACTATCTGCCCCTATAGCTAGGGTTGAGATGAGTGCTCAGTGTTAAACCCTTAACTTTTTAGTTTATTAACTTTGGCAGGGTTTGTTGGAATCGCCCACAAATTTGCATTCTTCATGGACGTGCCATGTTTTGAAAATGTGGAAAGTTTCATGATGGCACCTTGTGCAGATTCAAGATTCTGATACCCCATATTTCGTACAAGGGTCACATTTTTCCCTATACTTAACACGTTTTTTTTTTTGTGCTCTCATGTACAAAAAGGCTACTTGGTACTAAATTTCTGCACAAAATTTTCAGAGTACATGTGATCTGTGTTGAGGTGGTGCCTTTCGCGGGCTTGGTAAAAAAATATTAAACAGTTCCAGAGTTATAAGGATTTAAAAACTGGTTTTGGATAGATGCACCATATGAACCAGAACTTTCTGGTTCATGAGAGTGTTTTTTGGTTTGCAGATTTGATGTATCATGAACCAAAAATGGGTCTCACAAACTTTTTTTTTTTTGGTTCACAATGGCTGTCATCTTGTTTTTTTATTTCTGTTATTACTGAAGTTGGAAAACACTTGTAAAGGGATAGTTTTAGCAACACTAAAACATTATTCATGTACAGTGTTTTCCCTAAGCAAGATTGTACCATCTGTTTATGGGGAAATTTGCCAGAACTTTATATTTCACATATTCACAATCTCTGCTGAGCGATTTATGGTTTGAACCACTTTTTTTGGTTCAAACTAAAAATGTTCTGGTTCACAAACCAGGAAAAGTGGTTTGAATACTAATTCTAGTTTGCTAACCAGAAAAAGTGGTTCTAACTTGATATTTTGGTTCATAGAAAGAGAAAGTCAGCAATCTCTGCTCCCAACCGCTGAATTCTGTGCCAGGAAACAAACGTAAATCCAGAGAAAACAAATTCCAGTACCAGAAGATTCTAGTGCATAAAAAGGCTTTATTACAATAGTTGCCAGCGCACCATTCATCTCGGGGAAACAGTATCTCAACCTGTTTCGCTCTAAAAGAGTGTTGTGAGGAGGATCTCTGGTTCGTGACTCGGAAAATGTGATTTCAACTAGTACCTTTGGTTCTCAAAACTAAAACTCTGCTCCAAAGTACTACATTTGCTTCACAAACCAAACAATGTAGTTCAAACTACTACTACTGGTTCATGAAGCACAAAATGTGGTTCAGAGTTCAACTTTTGATTGGTGAAGTAGAATATAGAAAAATATGAAAAAGTTAAGAGAAAAAGGCAATTTAGTCTATGTCATCTGCTCCTATTGTAGTGTCCAGAGGTTGACATATGGGGTCTGCTCCACCTTCTCACTCCTCCCATAAGTCCCATCTTTTCTATTCATGAAGAATGATTTCCCCCATGGCCGTTCTAGCCGCTCTTGAAGCACAGCACATTGCAAGTGCCCATCACCCTATGTGTGAAGAAGTGCATTGTCATTTTGCTCCTACACCTCCCTGCCTGCATCTTAACACTGTGGCCCCTTATGTTATGATTGCCTCTTAAGTTAAAGAGCATTTCCATATCCATGTTATTTATCTGTTTCTAGTATTTGAAGGTCTCAGTCATGGCCCCTCTCTCTATACTGTTCTGTACTTAGTAAGTGTTCAGTGCCCTAAATCTCCCATACTGTGCCTTACCATGGTGATCTGCGATCATCTTCATAGCCATCCCCTTGAATGTCTCCAGTGGGTTAGTGTGCTGTTTGAGGTGTGGGCACCAGTAACGAAGTCCATATTGTAGATGTGGCTTCACCAGACTATTATACAAGGGCAGTATAAGTTGCTCTCTTATTTAACAAGCTATACAACCAAGCAAATAAATTATTGTTTTGCCTGAAATGGAAGCGTTCAGGGCCCAGAGGGCCCTGCTATTCTACACCAACATAGATGTATGCATCTATGGAGGGATGGAAGTGGAGGGCCCAGCCCCACAGGCAAATAAGAATACAGTTACACTGTCTCAAAAAGTAAGGAAATTACTGCAGAACATTGTTAGTTAAAGCAACATAGTAGGGAAAATGTAGTACTCATTCTCAGCTACTTCATTGAAGTAGCAACAGGAAAAACATTGATGGTCACTCTTTCTCCAGTTTGCAATCAGGTGTGGAGTACTTTTTGTGCAGTTAACCCTAACGCTCACCCCATTCTCATATACTTTACACATCTCAGCTTATTTACTGATGGAATGTTGTGAGTGTTAGGGTTAACAACCCCAAGGTACACCCCATGCCTGATTTGCGAAGACATAGGAGAGGTGAAACTGTAATGTTTTTTCCTGTTGCTGCCTGTAGGGTGGGTGTAGGGTGTTAGGTTTGGGAAGCCTAATACCACATTTCCCCATTTTTGTAGCTTTAACCCTAACTGCTGCATAAACAAAGCCTCTTGCAATAGATAGATAGATAGTAAGTATCCCCTGTATCAATTATTTCATCTGAAATGTCAGGTTTGAATGTGTAGCCCCCTTCCTTACTAGTTTAAATGCTTATTTAATTGCAGCTTTAATATTTTGTGCCAACCTTTTTTACCCCTGTTTGCTTACATGCAGACCATCTTTAGCAAATAACTTTTTATTTCCCTGGAATGTGTGCCAGTTATAAACAAATTCAAAACTGAGTTACTACACCATTGTTTTAACCTTCTCTTAATTCTTTCAATAGATTTTGTTGTTTTGATGCCCTTGGGATGGGAAAGATTTGTGAAATGATTACTGTGCAACCTCTGCTCTTCAGCCCATTACCAAGTTCTTCATACTTGAGATACATATTTTTTTCATGATCCTTGCCAATATTATTTGACCGTAAATTAGAGGGCAACCACAGCTTAAGAGGATGTTCTTTGTTCTTGATTTTATATCTTCTACATGTACCCATAGAAAACATGAGACCAGTGAATGTAATTTGTCATCACCATATATTATTGTGTCAGAATGATAAATTAAAAAGTTCTCAATGATATATTTTGTTTTCTTTTGAAACGGTGCTAGGTAGGTGAACCTGAACATTGCTGTCACCATCATTTTGCCATAGCGAGACGCATCTATTAGCTTTTTTATTTATTTTATTTTAGTCTTTGGTAACCGGGTAAGGCCCACTAGGCAAAAATGCCTGTTTGCAGGGGCGACGTGGGAACACAGGGCGGTTAAGTGACTTGCTCAGAGTCACACAGTATGCAAGTGGAGGTTGTGAGAATCAAACCAAGGTCTGGTCTGCTCCATGTACCAAGCTCATTCACAGCTGGTTACTCTAACCTCTAGGCTATGCTGCCAGTTTGTCTCATTGCCTTTAACACTTGCCCTTTTTCCCATTTTAATTTTTTTCTTATTGGAAACAAAGCATCAGTTGTTTTCTGAACCCAGCGATTCATCGTCCCTGCCACATTTGGACTCTCTTTTGTGGTAGCTAACATTTTAAATATCCTCTTTCTCTCTCTGCCTTTTCTTGTTCCCTGTGCAGTCATTAATTATGTTATCAGTTGTTAGGCATTTATATCCCACCATAAGAGATTTCACGAAGCTTGCCTTTTTGTTTATCTCTTCTCTGCAACACTTTTTTAGTTTTTCCTTTAAGGAGTTCAGTTTTGAAATCAGTGTTTAGCAGGCAGTGCATTTATCACAGGTAAAGGTGCCAGTAATTTGGTACAGTGTTTTTTGGGTAGTTAAAAGTTAAAGAATATCATAACTCTGGCTATATACTGTAGATGGAACTCTAATAGAAACATAGACTTATGACGGCAGATAAGAACCACTTGACCCACCTAGTCTGTCCACTTCCCTACCTACAGGATAAGCTGTAGATCCTAGTTAACCAATAGATTACTTCCTCCTACCCCCCACTATAATTGCCTTATGTCTGTCCCATGCATTTTTTAATTCCCCCACTGTTTTTGACCTCACAACCTCCTCAGGAAGGCTGTTCTGTGCATCCACCATTCTTTCCATGAAAAAATACTTCCTCACGTTGCCCCTGAGCCATTCCCCCTGAATCTTCAAATTGTGCTCCCTTGTTCTTGCTCATCTCTTTTTCTGAAAGATGCTATCCTCTTGGACTTTGTTGTTTCCCTTGAGGTACTTGAAAGTTTCTGTCATGTCCCCCCTCTCCCTCCTTTCCTCAAGGGTATACGTAAGCTGTTTTAGTCTCTCTTCGTATGGCTTCTGGTGCAGACCCTGCACCATTTTAGTTGTCCTCCTCTGGACTGCCTCCATCCTATGTCCTTGCAGAGATGGGGACTCCAGAACTGCATGCAGTACTCCAGATGGGGTCTCACCAACTGTCTATACAGAGGGATAATGACTTCCTGTTTTCTACTGGTGATGCCTCTCCATATGCATCCCAGTATCCCCCAGCCCTCCTTAGTGCCTTCTCACATTGATTGCCTGCCTTAAGGTCATCTGATATGAGTACCCTCTAGTCCCTTTCCATTTTTGTTGTTGTTAGTAACCGCCCCATTGTTTACTTTTCCCCTGTATTTTTGTTTCCCAGGTGCATTACTTTGCACTCTTTGCATTGAATCTGAGCTGCCATTCTTTTGACCATTCCTCCTGCCTTGCCAAGTCCCTTCTCATCCTATCCACCCCCTCTGTGTATCAACCCTGTTGCAGGTCTTTGTGTCGTCTGCAAAGAGGCATACTTTTCCTTCCAGCCCCTCTGCAATGTCACCTATAAAAGTCCCAGTACTGAACCCCACTAGTAACCCACCCTTTCTTCAGAGTGTACTCCATTTACTATTACCCTCTGCATCTTGTTGTCCAGACAATTTGTTACCCAGGCCGGCTAACTTGTTTATTAATCTTTTGTGTGGGACTGTGTCAAATGCCTTGCTAAAGTCTAGGTAGACCATATCCACAGCCCCTCCCTGGTCTACTACTTTGGTCACCCAGTCAAAGAAATCTGTTAGATTCTTCTGACATGACCTTCCCGCTGTGAATCCATGCTGCCTCGGGTCCTGTCCCACACTGGCCTCTAGGTACTCAATAATTCTTTCTTTCAGAAGTGATTCCATCATTGTCCCTACCACTGAGGTCAAACTAACAGGTCTGTAGTTTCCTGCCTCTGCCTTGCTCCCACTTTTGTCAAGGGGAATCACATCCTCCCTCCTCCAGTCTTCAGGTACCACACCATCCTTCCATGATTTGTTAAAAAGGGTAGTCCGTGAACCCTGTCAGCCCCATTGCTTTATCCACTTGAGTTTTAGGAGTTCTTTTGGGACCCCTTCTTCTGTGAATGGACTGGTATTGACTCCCCTGACTAAAGTGCTTCTATTGTTTGGTTTAGGTACCTGCCCCTCGTCTTCTTTTGTGAATACTGAACAAAATTATTCATTCAGTATCTCTGCCTTTTCACTGTCTCCCTCTTCCCACCTCCCCTCTCCTTTATTAATCTTCACTATCTCTCCCTTGGTCTTTCTTCACTCCCTAATGTACCTATAAATGGTTTTATCCCCCTTCTTAACTGAGTTGGTTATCTTTTCTTTGGTTTGGGCCTTCGCTATTCTGACTGCCTTCCCCACTTTCTTCTGCTTTAACTGATACAGTTCTCTGTCCAGCTCCTTCTGTGATTCCTTGTACTTCCTAAATGTTGGCTTTTCTTTCTTAACCTTTCCTTCAACCTCTTTTGAGAACCAGTGTTTTTTTTCCTTGCTTTGTTGATTTGCTTCACACAAAGGCCTGTTGCCTCTGTGATGGCAGCTATGATTTTTCCCCATTGTTCTTCCACCCCTTCTTCCTGCCCATTTGCTAGTGCATTCCTTAGGCACTCACCCATTTTGCCAGAGTCAGCCCTTCTAAAGTCTAGTACTCTCCTTTGTATGGCTTGACTCTACGGCTGTGTTTATCGTGAACCACGCTGTTTGGTCGTCGCTTGTTCCCGGATGGCTATCCACTTCTAAATCTGTGATCCTCTCTCCGTACCTGTTTGAGAGCACCAGGTCTAAGATTGCTGCCTCTCGAGTGGGTTCCAACACTAGCTAAGGATCTGGTTATCAGTGAAGTATTTTAGTTGTAGAATGACCAGCTATCTCCCTATTTTCCCTGTCTGATGCTATCAGACACACGTGCATCTGCCAGCATGTTGCCTTCACTCAGCACTTGCAGACACTTTCACAGGCCACACTGTTTAAAGTTGTGGAAACCATAAGTGCCTTAGTCTATGACTTCTGGTTTCGTGAGTAGTGGAGAAAGCAATACAACTATTTAAAATATAGATTTACAAAGTCTCCTGGACCAAAATCTCTGTATGCCAGCTAACATTTAAGCCCTTTAGGGCTACCATGCTCTTGAGATGGTTTCTAGTGAGTGTGGTCTGTATCACACCTGTTTCCCAGGAGCCCTTCTGGTTTGTCAATTGAATGGAGCTACAGTATGCAGCATTCCAAGTGGGCATTCTAAATAGAACCATACATTAAAAAAATAAAAGAGAGAGTTAATATTCTTAAACACATCTCATTTGAAAGATTTACATTTAAAAACATATGGTATACACTGGACTTGCAATGATCTGACTTAGAATTTGAAATTTATCATCACTTGTGGAGGTGCAGGACTCACATGATTCACTTGTGGTTCTGTCATGTGTGTCTTACCCTGCCACACACTTATGAAGATAAATGTCATATTTTGAGTCAAGCCATTGCATAGCCCCTTTATATACAGAGAGGGGAATTAATATTGATTTAGATTTTATCACTGGCAAAGTCAGGAATTCTTTGACTCTGCAGCCACAGAACTTGTATATTTGTTGCATATTATACAATGGGTTCCGACAATTCTAAAATCTGATTGGCCGACTACTAAACTTTTACCTGTGGTAAATGCTGTGATATACCAATGGGAAAAAGTACCAGTCAGCCACACCACAAAGAGAATCAGCCCGACCCCCGAAAACAAAAAGCTCCAACCCACCACCTTCTTTCTCCCTACTAAACCACTGGTAAACTGCAAACCACCGCAAAAGCCTGATGTTAAACCACCCAATGACTTCTAAAGTAACTGACCCCATGAATCCAGAAACCGACCCTAAAAAGTACAGAAACCTTTTCCCCACAATACATGTAGTACAGTTATCAATCAGATCTTTATTTTACCAGGCAGAACACCGTTGAGATAAATTCATTTTCGAGGTGGACCTGGAAGTGGTAACAAAAGTCAATATGACCCCTATCCCCGAGTTTGAGGCAAAGCACCCATTAAATGCCCTGGTGGTATAGTGGTACCCCACTCCCTGCCCAGATCCCTGGTAATACGGTAGAAAATGCGGCATAGTCTGACAGTCTAGAAGAATCCCCCTTCCTGCTCCAGCCTGATTGCAATGACTAAGGAATTGCCGAAGACTCCCTGGTGGTCCAGCAGACCCCACCCACCCATCCACTCAGGCACCCCCACCCCAACCCGCTCCCCTGTCCCAGCTAGTCCATATCATCAGCAGAGAGCTCAGCCCACCTGCATACCACCATGGCTGCCCACCGACAGACCCATCTGTGAATGATAACCACTGTACAGCTGTAAGCACATTGGTAGACTGTGTCGACCAATGGGCTTGGAGTGTGCATTAGAAATGTGAGAAGGAAAAGATCCTCTTACTGCAGAAAACCAGTATTTAAAAAACAAAACAAATTACCAAAATGGTAAATTTAAGCACTATAACTCAACAGGGTGTGGGTTATGCTAGGATTTATCCACACCTGGTGTGGTTTGGTCATGAGGCTACAGGCCAAGTGAGTAAACCACACCAGAAGTGGGTAAATCCCAGCATAACCCACACCTTGGAGTAGTATATTGTGATTATACTTTGAAACTGTGATCCCCCTTTTTAAAATCTATTTTTTTAAGATTAAAATGGTTTTACTTGCAAATAAACTCTTTTAATAGATTTGTTTCTGTAATATCCTTCCTCTATATGTTAAATAGTTCCCTCTTGCTGAGAGCATAGTGCTGTCATTGCTGAGCACAGATAAGAGTGTATGAGGGCTTCCTTGTTTTTTATTTTATTTTTTTAATCATCACCACACACACACACACACTCATCTTTCAGAACTCAGTCACTGAGGGTGCTGGCTGCCACCGCAAAAGACAGATTCTGTGAGCATCAGTTTGTTTTGTCTTTTTAAACTTACAGACTGATCAGCCGCCACAGCACTGAAGACTCAGGATGGTCACTGTCAGCTCCCATTGTACCCATTTAATTAATCAAATATTTTGAGACTCTGGGGAATGCAGAAATGGGGAAAGTGTTTTTCAATTAAAAACGAGGGGGTGAAACTTACACAAATCATAGCTGAATAGCCAAGCGTCGATAGTGGGCATGTGACTATGCATATCTTTAATAGAACATCAGCTCACCAAATAAACTGCTATGCAAGGTCATGATGTTCATACACCTAGTGACTTGTTGGGTAACAGACCCAAGCAGTCTGGAAGCCCACTCTGAAAAGCACTAAACCATTTTTTTTTTCTCATTACATGTAGTGATGTACTTCTGAAATGAACATAGTTCCAACTCAGAGCGTGGCTTTCTCTCCACTCTGTCTGCATTCCCCATGACACACTATGTCTAGCAGGTGCCGCACTGACAGATGGACTGTGTATGCCGAGGGAGAGCGAAGGATCTGCTGTGTTCCTGCAGCTTGACTGGCAGCTGTTTTTTTCGGGTATGATTTTTTTTTTTGGTTCTGCTGCTGGGCTGGGGTATCGATGGCAATCCTGTGCTGGGGGGGGGGGAGCAACGGTACCAGAGCAGAGGCTGGAGCAAGTCACTGTTATGGGCAATGGCACTAACAGACAGTGAAGCTGGGGGGAGTGAGAGTCACACGGGCTTTGCAGCTGATGATGTGGGGAATGCGGGACAGAGTGGTGAGGGGAGCCATGGTCTGAGTTGGGCCTGTATTCGTTTCCAAGATACATTACACTGTTTCAGGATGGAAAACAGCCCACGTTATTCTGCTTTTTAAATCAGGCAACATTAGCGATTTAAACAACTACCGTCCCATATCCCTGCTTCCTAGTCTTTCCATGCTACTTGAAAAGGTGGTCAATTCCCAGTTTAGGCAGTACTTTGGGGACTCTGACCTGCTAAACCCAGCCCAGTCTGGCTTTTGGCACCACCATAGCACCATCCCAGTGCTTGCCAAGGTCACGAACGACTGGTTGAATGCCCTGTTCACCAGAAACTATGTATGCACCCTGTTTCTTGACCTTAGCAAGGCCTTTCATACAGTGGATCACACCCTTTCCTGGCTACTCTAAGGAATATTGGTGTTAATAATCTGGCACTGAAATGGTTTTCTAATTACCTCACTGACTGTTTTCAGCTGGTCAAGGTTAGGGGTGACCTCTCCCCTATAAAAACCTTACCAAGAGGTGTACCTCAAGGGTTTATCCCACTTCTGTTTTCCATTTTCATAAATAACCTAAATGCCAGAATCAAGTCAGCAAACATACACTTATTTGCTGATGATACAGTGTTATAATTAGCCAGGCCTACCCTGGAGCTCGCATGCAATGACCTCCAAACCGAATTCAATATACTACAGAGAAACTTTTGTACTCAAAGCTCCTCCTAAATGCTAGGAAAATGAAGGTTATGCTTTTCGCCCCATCATTCAAGTTCTCCAAACCCCACACCCCCGATGTGGCCCCTCAATAGTCACTCTGTTACGGGAGCCACTGGATTACGTGGAATCCAACAAATAATCTAGATGTCTGGATAGAGTTTAAACTATCAGTCAAGGTCCATATAGAAGAAATTACAAAAAAGCTAAAACAGTGGCTTGGGATTTTCTTTAGGATTAAGCATTTTTTAACCTGGGGGGAGAGGTTACTACAATCTACATTCATGCCTCTTCTAGATTATGCAGACTTTTTGTATGGGCATTGCTCGAGTGTGGCCCTCTCCAAGCTTGACTTCCTTTATCACCGAGCACTTAGATTTATTACTGGTGCCCCCTTTTCCACTCAACATTGCACTCTGTATTCTTTTGTGGGATGGAATTCACTTAGCCTCAGGAGGAAAAAGAATGCAGTGCTCTGGACTTACAGAGCCATCAGCAATAAGCTGCCACAATACATTGTGGACTGCCTGCCTGTTTGTAATCCTGGGACCTATCTTTTAAGAATCCTCGCCTTCATTTCCCTCTCAATTTCTAAAGCTAGAACGCGTTTCAGCAGAACAGCAATAAGCCCTCCCTGTTCTCTGGAATAACGCACAAAAAACTCTTCAGCTCGCTTCTCTGGTGTTGCTGTCTCTCTTCAAAAGCTTGTTATAGCAGTCCTTCAAAGAGCCATGCAACTGCTTCTGCCAATGACCTGCACTCTCCTGGCCCAGCTTTCTTCCGGCATTCTCTTCTCTTTACCCATAAGCCCCGGTTCCTTCTTTTTTTTTTTGCTGTAACTCACCTCCCCTGCAAACTGATGTTCCTGTCCTCCTTCTGGCCTTCTCTCCTTCTTCTGTCTTCTTATTACCTTCTACACGGAGTGTAGATCCTGCATATTTACTGTGTATGCTCTGTGTAATTTCTTATTTATTATAACTGACTGCATTGTAAGTAACCTGCCTGTATAGTATACAACTTGTATGCTGTCATAGAAATCTTTTATGTTCTGTATTCGTTGCATGTACATGTTTGCTGCCTGTATAGTATACAACTTGTATGCTGTCATGGATATCTTTTATGTTCTGTATTCGTTGTATGTACATGTATGCTGCCTGTATAGTATACAACTTGTATGCTGTCATGGATATCTTTTATGTTCTGTATTCGTTGTATGTACATGTATGCTGCCTGTATAGTATACAACTTGTATGCTGTCATGGATATCTTTTATGTTCTGTATTCGTTGTATGTACATATATGCTGCCAGTCAAGGAAGCTGTTTGTATGTACTATGTATGTCTTTCTATTTTTCCTTCTCCTGTCTGTCCACACTGGTTTTTCTGGGCATACTTTTCTTTTTGTGTCAAAATAGTGTTGGAATTGAGCCTGGGATAAATGCTTTCTTCATATGCGTCCCTTGTAATAGCACATAACTTTGCAGCAGGATCAAAACACTTGTAAGGATGTTCAATACAAAACAATAAAGATACTGTTCAACGAAAATATGCCAGTAACTTACTCAAAACATGATGCCATCAAATTGCTCTCAGACTGGTAACAGGTGCCACTGTAATATTCTGGAGTTTCAAGATACAAGTCATATCAAGTCGTTGGTGGTAATATGTTTTCAACATGGGCAGGAGAGTAGTGAGGGATGAGGTGAAGCCGATTTCCTTCAGCACCCCCCCAGACAGTGTTGGAAACCTAGTACCGCCAATGTACCCAGATTGCCTTTTAGCTTATGTAAAGTGGGGTTTTAGGCAACTATTAACAAAAAATATATATATATATAATATTGCTAAATAATGTAAAATTGTCCATCCAGGACTGTTTTTCACCAATCCGTCATCCATCTCACTTCACATTCAATACAGTAGGTAATTACTTACCAAAAGTTGTGAAGGACAGCTTACAGTACACACTCCAAGCCCATTGGTCGACACAGTCTACCAATGTACCTACAGCTATATAGTGGCTATCATTCACAAACGGCTCTGTCGACGGGCAGCCATGGTGGTATGTGGTTGGGTTGAGCTGCCTGCTGATGATAGGGACATGCTGGGATGGGGGAGCTGGTTGGGGTGGGGTGCCTGAGTGGGTGGGTGGGGGTCTGCTGGACCACCAGGAGTCTTGACAATTCCTTAGTCACTCTGCGATCAGGTCAGGGCAGGGAGGGATTCTTCTAGACTGTCAGATTGTGCCGCACTGTCTTCCATATTACTGGTGATCTAGGCAGGGAGCGGGGTATCACTATACCACCAGAGCATTTCATGGGCGCTTTGCCTCAGACTCGGGGATATGGACAGTGGGGGTTCTACTTGTCTAACAGGAATGTTACCACATGCAATTTTATGCTACCAGGAAATTGGGTTGGGAGGAACCACTGGACCACCAGGGATCCTTTTTGGTTTTCCACTCGTACCGCGATTGGGCCAGTGAAGGGTGGGGGAACCACAGGTCTACACAGGACTCTCTATGCAGAACACAGCCCTTGCAAGGCACCAGTCGCATTCCACTAGGTGCATCCCTGCATTACTCATGCAAATGGGGATGCGCTGCCCCATTGGTTTCCCAGCCCATCCGGGGGCTGTGCCTGCTTATCCTGGGCTGGGTGCAACTGTGGTATTCACAGAGGGGATGTGCCTGGAGCATCTCCAGGTGCATCTTCTGTGAATACCACAGTTTGAGCTTGACGCATCTCATTTGCTGTGTGAATCCTGCCCTATACATTTCATAAAAACAGTTGTGGTCCAGCTACAACTCCACTACGCTGATCTATGTGCATTTATGCAATGGGATTTGGGTAGTAGAAGTACAAGTGGTCAACCACCAATCGTATTCAATGTTTATATATGTGGAATGGATCTGGCTAGGGACTTGTGGCCTACCAGATGAACCTGTATCTTTACATGACCTGAAATCATTACTTTCATACTATGTATAGTATGTGAAATAAACACAGCCTAATATTAAAATGCGTACTGACCTGTCTTCGAAATGTTGTTCACACAAGTACACCTTTGACAGTAGATTCTTAATAGGCCTGCCAATATTATGTAACCATTTTTTTTGTATATGAACTTTCTGACTACTCAAACAGAAAAAAGAAATGGATGTATCTTTTCTTTTACTAGTATTCTTACAGCCAACTGCTGCACAGCAAACCATAGTTCTACAACAAGAAATTAAAAAATAAATATATATATAGTTAATAATCATTAAATAAATGAGAAGCTGATCATTAAATAAATGAGAAGCTGTGTTTCTCATCTAAGATCAATGCCAGGTATCGGATAAGTAAAAACTATTCAACCACTTTTTTAATGTTTTGTTATTTGTATACCTACGCAAGGTCCTAGGTAAGTCACGGCACAGTAGCGACTCTCTTGACCTAAAGCTAATTGCACTTACCCTTGATGAAGTATTAGCTCCTAGCACTAAGATTTCCAGCCTATAACTAAGCCAATCTCCATTCCCTCATAGATGAAAAACTGCTCTGATAACTCCAGTACACAACTCTGGTGACCATAACCTACACACCAATTACAGACCAATCTCAATCTTCCCTCCTCTGTTGAAAGTCCTGGAGGATATAGTTGCAGACCAATTTCTTGGCCACCTTGAAAAATACTCCATCCAGTGCCCACAGCAGCATGGCTTCAGGAAAGGGCACAGCACGACAACTGCCCTCCTGGAATTCACTGGGTTCATTTATCAGTCGCTCAACCAAGGGAGTCTTGTTGGTGCAGCCTTCATAGATTTAACAAAGGCATTTGATACGGTCAGCCATGCATTCCCGCTTAAACAATTAACCTCAGCAGGGCTCTCAATTGACTCTCTGCACTGGTTTAAAAGCTATCTGGAGGATCGCTATCAAATGGTAAAAATCTCCTATGTCGCCTCTGAACCGGTAGAATTTACACTCAGGCGTGCCTCAAGGATCCATCCTTGGCCCTCTTCTTTTCAGTATTTTCATAAGTAACCTGCCACATGGTTGCCTTCAACTAATAATTTTGTATGCAGATGATGCTGTCATATTCCCAAGCCAACCTAACCCCACTCTTCTCGAATATCACCTTCAACTCAGTTTTGAGGAAGTCAAAAAATGGTTCTGTGACCAGAAACTGGTATTAAACTACAAAAAAAGGAAGGGTATGATATTCAGCACCTCGTGCAGTAAGTTTAAAGCACATGCCCTCAATATTAAAAAACAGCTTGGTCCACTTGAGCTGGTGGAGCATTTCAGATATCTGGGGGATACCTTGGATAGCCACCTCACCTTTGCCCAGCACATCGAGAATGTAGCTAAGGTTCCTGTGCCCCATTTCAGCTCCCCCTTTGGTCTACCTTTTCTACTCCCCCCTTTACCTATTGCTTAGCTTGACAAGGCCCAGGGCTGCTACCCTACCCCCTCATAACTGCTCTTTATTTCACCTCTCTGTGATTTTTGGTATAATTACTGCGTTTACCTATTATTTTCCTTGATTTTAGTTGTTATTGTGTCACTTAGACTGCCACTTTTAGTTCTCCTGGATTTTAACTGTTCATTTGTCATTTTAGATTACCTCTGTTTAGTATTCCTTTGTCTGTTTGTTACCCTCACCTACTGATGTGGAACCTTTGTAAAAGAACGCCTTGCGCTCAGACGAATTATAATCCCAGATGGAAATAAATAAATGAAATAAATATAAAGAGCTGACTCTTGATTAGTTGAACATCACAACCAATGCTGAAGATGACACCAATGCACTATATTCTCTGTATAAAAGCATATTTTTGGTTACACATCCTTTACATGGTACACAATCATCCACCCACCCTCTGATGGGACAGAGTTCTGCATCAGTTGGGAGAGGGCTATAGATTATCACAGAGGACATTTTCTAGTTAGTTATGACAAGTATGGCTATTTGTGAAATTGGTCATGATGTTCTGATTTCATTCATATTATTGTTTCCTGATATGTGTGATGTGCAAAGATGACTCAGCACATACAATGCGACCTAACCCATCTCCCGATCGGCATTTATCATACCTTTTAACAGGAGACTGTCAAGGAGTGGCCTATATCCAACAACCCCACCATCCTACTCCCCCAAAACAAAAACCCACACACACACACCCGATGGAGGTAGGCATCTTAGAAGTTGACACCAAGCGATGCAATAGAGTGGACACTCCTGAAACAGTGGAAAAATGATAAGGAACAAGACAAATTGGAGGAGTAATCAATAATATAGCAACCTACAGCCATATGAGGAAGTGCAAAGTCATGCACTTGGAGCCAATAAGTCATGTGTAGGCATACAGGATGGGTATGAGTGGGGGGAGGTAATAGGAACAACAAAACTGAAAAGTGAAAAGAAAGTAGCCCAAAAACAAATTTGATAAAGCTGTAGGGATGGCCTAAGGGATGCTGGGTTGCATATGGAGAGACATCACCAGTTGAGATCAGTAGTGAAAGGGTGGCGGTCAATGGGGTGCACGCTGTGGAGACAGAGGTGATGAGTGGGTTCCCCCAGAGGTCAGCGTTGGTGTCCATTCAGTTTAACATCTATGTCAGCATCATAGCACAGAGGCTTCAGGGGAAGGGCTGCCTTTTTGCAGATGATATAAAACTCAGCAACAGTGTGAACACCTGGGGGTGGGTGGAGGCAATGAAGAATGATCTAATATTACTGGAAGACTGGTCAGAAATATGGCAGTTAAAATTCAATGTCAGGGAAATGCACAGTGATGCACTTATGGGAAAGGAAGCCAAATACCACATACACACTAGGTGGGGGGGTGGGGGGTGGTAATGGCTGCAACCAGGCAGAAGAATGATCTAGGAGGTATAAAAACTGTTGACCTTAGGGTGTGGAACCCAGTGCAGCAAGGCAGAGGGCAAAGCTAACAGCATGCTGGCGTATGTATTTATTTATTTATTTAACAAATCGGAAAGACCTTTGAGCCAATGGCTCTTTTACAGAGGTTCCACGTCAAGTCACAAGAATAGAAAATTACAATGGTTTCAGTAAGTAGTGCAACATGAGGAAAGTAATTACATAAACAAAAGAACAATATACCAAGATAAATATTGTGTCAAGTGCAGCCAGTGGCCTTGTCTGAAGAGGGGTGAAAGGGCTTACAAGGAGAGAAGTACAGGGGTGAATTGGAGGGGTGGAAGGAGCAAAATAAGAGCAAGGAGGGAGATGCCACAATGAAGTTTAAGCAGGAAAGACCCACAGGGTGGGGGGGTAGAGGGAGAGAACAAGGTGAGGAAACAGAGGAGAGAGGAGGGAAGTGGGAGTGGAGAGGTAAGGGATGGGGGGATGAGGTAGAATAAAAAGAGATCAGGAATGAGAAAGGGATAAGGGAGGAAGTGCTGTGAGTGGAATAGTGCAGCAGCAGCATAGGGCTATACAGAGGCAAATGGTAAAAGAGGGAGGTCCCAGTGCATTTAGCTGTCAGCAGAGATTAGGATATAGTGATATAGGGAGAGGTTTAGCCAGATGAAGTAGGGACGTTCTGATATGACTCTACAGTTCCATGGTTAGGCAACACATGGAATATGGGGTACTGTTCTGGAGACACCATAAATGAAAAGACATAAATGGCATGGAAAGGATGTAGAGAAGGGCCACTAAAATGGGGCATGAGCTAAGTAAGAAGATATATGAAGAGAGGCTGAAGGAGCTGGGTTTGTATCCTCTGGAGACAGGAAAGGAGATAGGGGACATGATCGAAACATTCAATCATGTGAGGGGGGATCAATAAAGTGGTGGAGAGCTTATTTGCAGGAAATGTAGATACAAGAACTAGGGGGCATGGATTGAAGTTGGAGGGTGGAAGGCTTTGGGGGACACGTTAGGATGTATTACTTCACGGAGAGAGTGGCTGTGCCATGAAACAGACCACCACAGGAGGTAGTGAAGGCCAGTACAGTTGAAGATTTCAAGAAGGCCTGTGACAAACACAAGGGATTGTTAAGGGGAGAATGGGGGGGGAGAATCTTAGATGGGGGGTGCAAGTAGAGGGGGAAATGAGCATACTCAACGGGCCAGGAGGACCCTTTTCTGTCGACACATGTGTATGTACATATGACTCTATTAATCTGTGCTGTCATTACACAATAAACTGGAAAGACATGTTGATTGGTAGCATAGGAAATTAGAAGTTGATGGCAGAAGTAGTATGATAGGCCCCTATGGTCTGCCTGTAAGCCATATACTTTTATATGACCATAGTCACTATCTGATTATTAGCTTTTCCATCACTGCTTCCCTTTTAAAAGTTTCCTTGTGCCTATGCAAGTCTGTTTTACCATCCGCCCCCCCCCCGAGTATGTTCAAACTTCCACCTCCCACTCTGTGAAGAAAAACTTTCCCAGAATTCCACTTAATTTGCCAACTTCCAATTACATATCCCGCCCTCTTGTTCTAGTACTCATTAGACATTGGACGGTGACTCACCCAGCACCTTCTTTATGCCCTTGAGGAACTTGAATGTTTCTATTATGTTCCCCGCTTTTTTCCTCCTTTTCTCCACTGAGTACATGTTTAGGACATTTAATCCCGCAACATATGTTTTGTGGTGCATAATCTGTAACATCTTGGTCCCTTTCTCTGTACATGATTATCACCATCCCCACAACACACCTGTTTAACACTCTCTGTTCATCTTGATCAGAGCATAACCAGGTACATCAATATACCACACATGATTAGCAGTATACCACAACCAAATGTATGCTAAAATACAAGAGAGACCAACAATTTTTCAAAGACATTAGTTAGTTCATTCAGTATTAGACTTAAAAAAAACACACACTTAGAGTTTCACAAAACATAAAGTTAAAACTACTGACAGTATTTTTAAATGTTATTACTATTACCATCAGATCTACACTTGAAAAAATTGCACAGCAAATAAAAAAAATATTTTGAAAACAGTTATTGCTTCTAAACTTGAAAACTCAATGGGGCCTATGCACGAATGGGCAGGATAAATGTGCATGAGGCGCATGTCCTGCCTGCATAGCTCTGTACCTGCAGACAGATGAGAACAGTCCATATTCATAAACGTCCACCACCTGTACACAGGCCTGCCCCCCAATGGCTCACAGATCTCCACAGGGCAACCAGGTGAAGCATCTTGGACACTGTTGAACATCCAATTGGATGCCCGGCATGGGTCCCACATTGGTGCCCTTGCACATGAGGGCACAGGTCCTGCTTCAAAAATGCCAAAATGCAGGCACAATGACCCATGCAGCCTGGCACCATTGGCTGGGGGACTCACAACCCATGCCCAGTATCACCACAGCCCCGTGCTGTCCCCAGCAGGACCCTCAGCCCTGTCCCATATGACCAGCACTCCCCACCACCACATGCCATTAACAGTTCCACCCTCGCAGATGCTATCACACCCCATGCCATACATGCCCTGAGCCTGCACTCTGATTCACAGGCACACAGGGGCCACATTCCCATCGTATGTCATGCTACCCTACCCACCTTCCCCCATGACAATGCCAGCCCACCCACCCCAATCCCCCATACCTGAGCGAAAAGGCCAGTGCACGGGCCTGCCAGCAGGACAACCCTCATCGCACCTCATCGGCTAATGACCATCCAAGTTATGCTGAAAGTGCCCAATCTTTATATGAGCAGCGCACTCCCAGGATCCCTTTAATGGCCAGCAGCCAGGGATGTGAGAGGAGGACTGTACCACTGGCCATCCAGTGCAGTGGCCTCTGCACTCAGGTATGGGTGACAGTGGTGTGGGTTGGCGGCATTGCCGGGGGAGGCTGCATACCCAGTCCGGAGCCCCTATATGTGTGTGCACGCAAGGGATGGGGGGATTAGGCTGGCATGGGGACAGGGCACCCATGTGTGATGGGGTGGCTGGCACCGGGATGTCTGTGAGGACAGGTGCTGGAGTCAGGTTATTGGGGGGAGGTGGTGGCTTAACACCATGACTGGTTGGTGGGCTGTGTGAGTGGTGATACGTGGCATGTAGCCACTCTGCACAATCATGCATAGACCCCAATATAAATTACCATTGAGGTAGAAAGGATAAAGGTTACTAAGATATAGTAGATATTCTATCATTCTGCACATAGTGTCAACTCTAGTCTTATATCTTTTTATTTTTTTTTTAATTTTCAAGCAGTTGCATGAAAACCTTCATATTCCGGTACATTGAGTAGATAACACCACATTACATGCTCCTTCAAAAGGGCTACTATGTGTTATTCTGACATTTCTTCTGTTTTACATTTGATGCATAAAATAATGGTATTCAAATCCTGCTGCTTGAAACAGCAATTACAAATTTCCATCCTAATCATGTATTTGCCAGTTCTCCAATTGCATGTTTTATTTACCTAATCTATATGATTTTATTATAATTACATGGTATATAAATTAGATTTTAGGATTGTCAACATTTGGCACAACATAAAATGCAGTTATGTTGACAAAACATGAATATGACAAATAGGCAGTCAATAGGGGAAAAAGCAAAAAAATATGGAAGTCGTCATTTATCCAAATTGCACAGTGGGATGGTTGTCTGCATCAAAAAAAATAAAAGGTTGGGGTTAGGTGAGTTGGAGCAGCTTGAGTGGAATCAAAGTAAAGGAAAATTACTGGTAAACACAGGAATGGAACTGCATTATGCATTTTATACATAAAAATATAAAAGGGAAATCAAACCACAAAAAAATGGCACACACAGATGCATTCATAGAGTGAATGATATACCAATATTTGTTTTTTAAATGGGTGGGTAGGCTTACACAGATGCCATCAGTAGTGGTGGGTGAAGTGGGCTTAATCCGCTCCGCGAAGTGTTTCGCAGAGTACAGGCGGATTCACGGAGTGCTCCGCAACGCAAAGCGGTGTACTTCGCGTTATAATGAGGAACATGAAGTGTATTAGAAACAGCGACTTTGCGTTACTCCTCCTCCCCTGGTCACTAATCTTTCAATTTTTAAGGCGAAGTACATTGTTGGCAGTTCACTTCGCCTTGTTTTTGAGCTCCAAAGGTGGATTTTGCAGTGATTCATGGGAGTTCAGGTCACATGGGCTCTATGTTGATCTGCGCAGCCTCAATTCGGGGTAGTATGAGTAGGAAGGAGTAGGAGACAGTGTGCTCTGATAGCTGTCTGTAGGAATCTTGCAAAAGCTGTTCAAAAAGCATTTTTGCTTTTTTGGTTGGGGGGGATACAACTGTAGTTCATTGATTGTAGGAAACCCTCCTGTGCTCACATCATTGAGCGTTTTTGTTTGTGTGTGGATTTTGAATGTTAATTTACAACATTGAGTATGTGGTGAAAGACAGTGAAAGTGTGCTGTGTGGGGGAAGGGCGTATCTGTGTGTAGGTAGATTTAAGTTGGAGAACTAGTAGTGATGTCTTTGTTTTTTGGTTATGTTATTGTTATATAACTGACTGTGTTACTGTACACATAGTAAAATTGTCAGTAATAGTAGAAATGTTCTTGCTGTTTGTTGTGTGACTGTGGTGCAGCATTTCATAAGGTCAGGTTGTTTAAATTAGAAATTTACATTACGTGGCGGTACACTGAACTTTTGCATTTGCGTTGCATTCCTCGTTCAGCATTGTACACAAACTGTGTTGTGTGTGCAGTGTTGCGTGCATCAAATATAATACACCTTTTAAAATTTGTGACACAGACTAGTGTAAGTGCAACTAAGCGCAGCAGTGTGAACCTGCTATCCACTGCATCTACCTGATTTTGTACTGTGATCGTGTTCTCTGTTGTTAGTTTTGCTGTTTGTATTGTAGTGCCGTAAAAATCAGCACTGTCTGTATTCAGTGCTCCCCACCGCCCCCCCTCAACGTTCACAAGTTTTTTTTACCAGACTGGATTGTTTTTGTGAGTTTGAGACCCCATCAGCATCACTGGTTGCTGAAGTTGTTTTAATTCCGTGACAGTGTCACAGTAGTCTCTTGTCTGTTGCTGAAGCCACAGTTGTTTATTTTGCTTCACATCCAGCCAGCGTCCCTCCAGTCAGAAAGTGAATGTATCAAAATCTGAATTTGGTAATAATATTTGTGGTTGATCCCCCAAAATGCCTGCAAAGAGACTTGTAAGCAAAGCTGTTTCTGGCCATGGCAATGCTGGCAGTAAGAGGGTCTGTGGGCATGGTAGTAGTACACGTACAGAGAAGTGCATTGCTGATGTGAGGAAAGGTATTTCTCTTGCAATGTTTTTTACAGCCCAATCAGTAGCTTCACTCATAGTTGGAGGAGATGATGTTTTCCCAGCCGGTGGTGTTAGTGGTGGTAGAGGTAGTATTAGCATTGTTGCGTCAAGTTCTAATTAACATAGAAACATAGAATTTGATGGCGGATAAGGACTGCTTGGCCCACCCAGTCTGCCCATTTCCCTACCTAATGGATAAGCTGCAGATCCTAGTTAACCAGCAGCCTACTTCTTCTTACCCCCAACCCCTAGAATTGCCTTATGACTGTCCCATGCATGCTTGAATTCCACCACTGTTTTTGACTCCACAACCTTCTCCGAAGGCCGCCCATGCATCCACAACCCTATCTGTGAAAAAAATACTCTTAAATTACCTCTGAGCCGCCCCCATCTTCAAATTGTGCCCTTGTTCTTGCACACCCTTTTTGAAAGATGCTACCTCTTGGACTTTGTTGATTCCCTTGAGGTACTTGAAAGTTTCTATCATGTCCCCCCTCTCCCTCCTTTCCTTGAGGCTGTACATATTAAACTCCTTAAGTCTCTCTTCGTATGTCTTCCAGTGCAGACCCTGCACCATTTTAGTTGCCCTCCTCTGGACAGCTTCCATTCTGTCTATGTCCTTGCGGAGATTGGGTCTCCAGAACTGCACTGCACGACCAGTGTGCCATATCCAAACATATTGAGTGTGAAGCAGTGCAAATGAGTGACAGCGTAAATGTTGTCATACTTCCCAGTAACTGAACCTGAGGATTCTGATGATCATGTCAACGATAGCATACAATGTGATATTCCATCCACCATGGCACTTAACGTCATGCATTTTCCATGCAGTGATTCACAATGTGGTGAAAAAATATCAGGTGATGGTGGTGTAGATGCTGATGATGATGATGTTGCTGTTGTTGCAACATGCAGTCCACATGCTAGCATCCAAGCAGAAGATGTGGATGTGTGAGAGTAACATTGATGAATATGATGATGATGTAATTGACCCCAGTTGGGAACCGGAGAAAAAGAAATTAAAAGTGGCTGTGTCTGAGTCTGCTTGCAGGAATCCCCCCCCCCTGTAAAAATTTGTGATTTACTGATTTTAGTTGATGATGATGATGACAACCCAGTAATCAATATGATAGGTAGTCATGGTGGTCAGTTGCAGTCCAGGTGTGCAGTGCCAGAAACATCACGTGCCCCCTCCCATTTAAGTGCTTAAAATAACAGACTTAAATAAGCCACATCATCATGGACATGTTAAAAGCAGAACATCACACTTCCTTCTTTGGGATTTTTTTATTCAAGATGCAAATGATTATTCAGTTTCAACCTGCCAGGTTTGCCATGTATGTGTGAGTCGAGATAAAAAGGGGAGCCATCTTGGGACAGGAGGACAGCATACGCATCTTAAGAATAGGCACTTGGCTCTGTGGACCCAGCACAAGCTGGCAGCTAATACCACAGCTGGGCGTTCACCCGTGTCACCGGCAACCATAGTCAGCATGTTATCCCCTTCCATGACTGTTAAGCCCAGTAGGAAATTAAACGTGAGCAGTAGTGCGGTAATAAGAGCAGAGGATTACTACAGGCATGATGAGGTGGAGGACCATAATGACTTCGAAATGTTGTCCAGTGTTGGTGAGAGTAGCAGTTTTTGTGTGGTGAATGCAGTATGTCTAGTGCAAGTGGTATATCAACCCCGGTTGGCAAATCTGGCAAAATAACATTTCTGGGTTTGTCATAATCACCTGTGCAACTATCTTCATCAAATGTCCACACTCCACCCCCTGTCAATGCCATTCATCACAGAGCACAACCATTTGTGACCAACAACACACTCCTTGTAAAACGTTTAAGTCAGCCCATGTTATAGAGTGTTTTTGCGCATAAGCTGAAGCACCCCCTAATCATACAGTGTCTTGTGAACTTAATGCTGCTGTAGTGGAAATGCTGGCAACTGATCTTTTGCCCTTCTTCTTTGTGGAGAATTCTGGGTTCCAGCGGTTTGCTGCACGTGCCTGTCCAAAATGGAAAGTCCCATCCAGGACATACTTTTCCACCCGTGCTGTTCCGCACTGTCTCCGACTCAGTAAGACATGCCCTTCAACATTCCTCATCTCATTCATCCATTTAAGTATGGATATGTGGACAAGTGGCAAAACAGCGGGGAGTTCATATCTGTGTATAACTGCACACTGGGCGCAGGTGCCAGGGGTTGTTTGTGATGTTGGTAGTGTGAATAATCAGAGCAGTAAGGTGGATTGTCATGGTAGCAATCTTCCTGGAATTCGCCAGCATGCAACAATTGCTATGCGCAGTGTGACCTGTTCACACACTGGTGAGAACATGTTGGAGATGTTACTGACTGAGATTGACAGATGGCTAAACCCTCTGTCCCTGAGAGCTGGGTTCATAGCAAGTGACAATGGGTCAAATGTGGAGAAATGCATCATGAATGATGTTTTTTTTCATGTTCCATGCACGGCCCACTGTTTAAATCTTGTGGTTCAGGAGTTTCTGCAGCACCCTGACATAAAGGAAATGCTGACCATTGCACGACGTATCTGCTCTCACTTTTCAAGATCTGGAAAGGCCCGTGATCAGCCGCGGCAGTTGCAAATACAAAACAGCCTGCCTCAGCACTGCTTGAAGCTGGAAGTTGTCACCCGATGGAACTCCACGTTATACATGGCAGAGAGGTTGTATGAACAATACAAAGCCTTCTCAGAATATCTTGTTATGCACACTAGCCGTGACAGTTCTGGGGCCTCCATGTCTATGACGACTGAACAGTGGCGCCTCATGGACTCTAATAATTTTGCGGCCTTTTCAATATGCCACACAGGCAGTGAGTGGTGAGTCTGCCTCCATTAACCAATCGGTTCCACTGCTGTGGGTGCTGAGGCAGACATTGGTGAATGTACAGCATAGCCTTGATGTTGCTGGAGATGGTGGTAGCAGTATGTTGCTGCAACACATGCTGACAGTATTCGACCAGAATTGTCACATTGTGAGCATTCAGCGTAGTGACAACTTTGCCATGGCAACAGTGCTGGACCCACGATACAAACGTAGAATTGCATCAGTACTAGGGGAGGGCCTAAACAGGTAAAAAATATCAGTGGTCAACTGGTGCGCTTGGTTCATGGGGCACAGAAGTTACGTGCCATGTTAAGCAAACCTCCGCAGCATAAACCAGCTGAAGGTGTAGTTGGAGGACCAGCAAGCATATCATGCAAGGGTAAGGGGACTGTAGTTTCAGGTGATCTGTCATCCAAAGTGGGTGGCGTCAACCCACTTTGGGAGGCTTTGTCCTAAGTGAGTATTTGTGAAATAAATGATTCTGGAGAACAGGCTGATGAATCAACAATTGGACTTAGCACGGCACAGAGAAAGGTTGAGTCATATTTGTCTGAAAACCGGCATCTGATAATAAGTGAAGATCCTCTTTTGTACTGGAGGGGAAAGGTCAGTTAATGGCCAGAGCTGACTGCAGTGGCACTGAAGTACCTCACATGCCCACCCTCCAGTGTAAGTGTTGAGAAGGCATTCTGCTCAGCAGGTGCAATAGTCAGGGATCGTCGGACAAACCTGTCTCCTGCAAATGTTAGTTTGATAACATTCATTAAAATGAATGAGAGGCACATACCAGCACAGACTGCAACCTCAGTATTCGTACCCTGGCCTAGTCATGGTGGTCTTGCTGATGTGGAAATGGAGCATCCTGGTGGCACTGGCAGTGGCTGCCTGAAATGGCCCACCACTGACGTAGATGACGACACAGTGGAGAAAGAATTTCCCAGTGGTCAGACTTCAGACATTGATGACTGTGAGGGCAGTTTTCTTTAAGAGGATGATGATGTGGTTAATGTTAGTAGGCTTTAACTGCAGTATTTAAAATGCGGTGTGCCCCCCCACCCCAGACCATCACCACCACCACCACCACTGGGACTGATGTTATGCAAGTCTGCCACCATGAGTCTGTCTGCCCCCCACAGACCACCACCACCACCACCACCACCGGGACTGATGTTATCCAAGTCTGCCACCACGAGTCTGTCTGCCCCTCACGGACCACCACCACCACCACCGGGACTGATGTTATGCAAGTCTGCCACCATGAGTGTGTCTGCCCCCACAGACCACCACCACCACTGGGACTGATGTTATCCAAGTCTGCCAGCCCCCCAATGACCACCACCACCAACGGGACTGATGTTATCCAAGTCTGCCACCATGGGTCTGTCTGCCCCCCCACGGACCACCACCTCTGGGACTAATGTTATGCAAGTCTGCCACCATGAGTCTGTCTGCCCCCCATGGACCACTACCACTGGGACTGATGTTATCCAAGTCTGCCACCATGGGTCTGTCTGCCCCCCACGGGCCACCACCACCACCACCACCACCACCACCACTGGGACTGATGTTATGCAAGTCCGCCACCATGAGTCTGTTTGCCCCCCACAGACCACAACCACCACCGGGACTGATGTTATCCAAGTCTGCCACCATGAGTCTGTCTGCCCCCCACAGACCACCACTCCACCAGTGCACCACCACCACCAGCTTCTTAATACTTAAACCATAAAGTGAGTATGTGCACTCATGTGTGTTATGCTGCCTCACTTCTTTAAGTTGTATGTTTTGTTTTCTGCAGCTTTTCAGAGCCGCAATGGCAAAACACATACAGTATACTTCTTTTGTTTCTTTTACAGGGGAACAAAAACAGGCTTCATCACTAATACTCGTTGGGAATGATGCTGTAGCTGTACCGTACAGAGAGGAACCAATGTAATATCCATGTGAAATCCATTCTGGTAAGTATGAAGATTTTATTTCATCTGTTTCATTGTTTTGTAAAGACTGCTGCAAATAATTGCACAACAACAGGTTGTGTTAGTTGACAAGATGTGTCTCTGAAATGTAACTTGACAATAAGGATTGAGATTTAAGAACCAGGGAGGGACACATAACAATGAAGTTGTAACTTGTAAGAAGTCATTCATTTCTTTTTTTAGAAAACTTCGAGATGCTTTGTTGTTTTGTCAAAGTGGCCTTATCCAAAAAAGTTCTTCAACATCAGGCACACCCCTCCCCCGAGCTTGGGCACACATGCAACACGCAGAAGTCGTTTCATTAGATGACCATGACCATCATTAACAACCAAACTCCAGAAGGATGCTGAAAAAATCTGTGAAGAAGTAAAAAAATAAGAAACCATTACAGACAAAACTGAAAATATGATTCCCACCCCCAAAAAAATACTTACCTTCATGTACTTGAGAGTTATCCGTTTCCAATTTATGCACAAAAAATTTTCATTGATCACTGGAATGTGCACACCAACAGTTTGAGTCACCTGTGTGATGCAGAACAATAGCACGAGTACATGTCCATGTCAAGTTCAACCCCTCTCCTCATCACCTACAAAATACACAACCATTTATAGAGAATAATGGATGGGGAAGGGTTTGATTTGATAATTTAATGCATACCCGAGTTGTGGGATGCTACATAAACCCCAAGGGTGAAGTCCGAGGGGTTTATCAAAGCATCCCACAACGAGGGTGTGCATTAAATTCTCATATGAAAAACCCCTCCCCATCTTTTATTTTTTATAATAACAGACCAGCAATTTTTCTCCAGCAGTTTGTGAGACTGTTTGATCCCGCCCACATACAGAATGTTGGCCAATGAGGCAGCAGCATAGTTTGACTGGCATGGCTCATGAATGTCATAACAACCAGCTGGTTGTTATGGAAAATATCAACCTGGTCAGTACACTGAGAGAAATAGCTGACCAGTTATTATATCTATATGTATGTCTACTCACCAAGGTTACTATTAGTGTACGGCCAAAAGGCACCTTTCAATCCAGTTGAGATGATCACATTTCATTTGGTGGAATAGTATTGCACAACACATTGGACCAGCAACACGAACCTCACAGCCGTCATTTTATACTGGGGTATGTGCTGAAACAGTTTCATTTCAGTTCGTTCCCACTTGTAAATTTTCTGCACACAAGGAGGATGCATTGTGGGCCTGCAGAAAAAATCTGGGGACTGTGTGCCACCACTGCGCACATGACTGAGTGCGCCATTAATTCTGGGGGATTTTGTATGTGCTGAAACAGTCTTTATTTCACTTCGTTACCACTTGTCAATTTTCTGCACACAAGGAGGATGCATTGTGGACCTGCAGAAAAAATCTGGGGACTGTGTGCCACTTTTGTGTGTTCTGTGATTGTTGCTGTGAGCTCGTAATCATGATGTCATAGTGACATTTTTACAATTAAAGCAGCATTGCAAGAATCTGAACTGTACTTTTTTATGCTACTTTACATTGCCACAGCAACCACTACTTACGTCCGAGTCGTCAGTGACTTGAATGATACAATTCTTCTCACAGTTTATTTCTGCTTCTCTTACTCCTACTTTTTTTCATGTATGAAAACAAAATGAGCACGTCTTCCAATATTGTTCCGACCAGCTTTGTATTTATTTGCAGCTGCTTTTCAATAACTGTTGTTCTGTGGTGTCATATAAAACACTGACTGATGAATAACTGTTAATTAACAACAGAAGTGATATATGAAAACTACTTGATGTGATGGAGAAAAGCAGAGGAAAACAATGACAAAGACCGGGGTCACACTCACTGTCAGCAGCACCAATTTAAAAGGAATGCCCCTTTCATTATTTCACACATGAAAAAAGGTAGTACAACACACTCAACTGCTGCAAATTATCGTATCATTTCAGTCAGTCAGGATGTAAGTAAAGGAAGTTGTAACAGCATTAAAAAATATAGGTCAGAGTTATCAACAGATTGTTGCGCTAATGCTTTACAGACAGTCACCACATGACATAGTTATGGTGATGCACATAAACTAATATGTGGGGGCATTACTACCACTGGAATATTTCTTGCTCCACAGAGTGCAATATATGTCTGTGAAAACCACCCATAATTTCATTACAGTGAGTCACATAATGGAGGAATTAACAATCTGAAAAGCAACCCACATTGTGCCACACTTTCTCAGCAACGTTAAGACGTGATGGCAGGGGGGAGCGCAGGTGCATGCTCCACTATACTGAATGTCCAGCAGCTATCCCAAGCAATGTCTCCTAATGTTATAAGGTTCACTTTGTGGTGAAATGTGGGATGTTTCCACTACCAAGGCTCTTCTTACTGGAAATGTGGCCACACATTTCACCACAAACTGACTCTTAACATAAAGAAACATTCGCAAACCTGCACAACTGGATATTCACTGTAAGGAGCATGCACACGCACTCTCCCTGCCATCACGTCCTAACATTGCTGAGAAGGGAGGCAGAATGTGGGCAGATTTTCAGAATGGGAATGCCTCCATCACATGACTCACTGTAAAGCATTTATGCCTCATTTTCAAAAATATGTATTGCACTATGTGGTGCAAGAAAGATTCCCTTAGAAAGGAAAATGTGTATGATTTAATAATAAACAAAAAACACACAACAAAAGTACAACACACTAGTGGGATGGGGTCAGGGGTGGGGTGGTGTGTGGGGGCCGAAAACAATACCCTGACTTATGGCCGTAGGATGCTGTGGTGGTCCAGCAACAGGTGCAGCACTGAAAGTATTTGCTGCTACTGTGCTTCCACTCTGGTAACCTGCTGCTCCAAAGCACTGAAACATGTGTTGTTTTCCTCCAGTGCTGCCCACACCAGGACGAGGTCAGACTGGCTTACAGGGACTGTGCCGGGGTCCACTGCAGCAGGTAATCCAGGTAGTGGGGCTGGTGATGGACAGGGTGGTGCTGGTGGCTGTGGTGGCAGCGGTGGTGGTGGTGGTGGAGCAGCTGATGTAGCCCTCCCTCTCCTGCTGCGGTGGTGACTGCTGTGAGGCACATCTCCCACCCCAGCAGCACCCTCGGCCACTGCCACGGAAAGGCCAGCAGGTGGACGCCTGGCCCCTTCCATGGCAGCCTGCCACTCTGCCCTGTGGGGATTCAGCATATGGGTGCGCTGGCCACCGGTCCCCAAATGTGTCCCAGGGGGCCCACGGCACACCAGCACACCACACACATGGCACTCCACCACTGTGCTGTCTCCCCCCACACAATTAAAAAACTCCCACACTGGGGAGCTGCGAGAGGGGGGGAACCAGACACAGTACACACTTATCAGGCACGAGTCCCACCATCACCCACAATTGCCGGGGCCACCTCCTGTGGCTGTGGAGGTGGTGCTGCTTGAGGCCCAAGAGCTGCTGCTAGTGGTGGTGGCGGAGAAGGTGGACATGCAACAGCCACCGGTGACATTGGTGCTGCTGTTGCCCCTGTTGCTTCCGTGGGGAAAGCAGCACTGGCCAGGAGTCTCAGGGGCATAGCTAGGGGGGTTTCCTGGGTGCTCAGAACCCCCCCCTGCTGACCGTGCAACCCTACCCCGCTTCCCGACTGTGCAACCCGGCGCCGCCCCCTTCTTTGCCCGGAGCCGATTGTCTTCATCTTCTTGTTCCTCCGACCCGCTGGCCCCCCCAATCCGTTTAAGAGATCCTGAGTCACTGACACTCACCGGCATCCACTATTCCAGGCGAGCGACGTTGGACTCGGACCTCAGGTGTCTCTCTGAGCCATGCGGTGCCTGCTTAATCCTACCAGCAGGCAAACAGTTAAAGCCCCTCATTGGACTGGCGCAAGGCATGCGGGGAAGTTGGGCACCCTCCCAGTCGGCGATGCTCAGCTTGTAGGCGTCAGACCTCGGCCCGCCTCGGCTCTGCATCACGTGTGAGTGCAGCTTGGCAGTCACATGATGCAGAGCCACCACAAAGCGCCAAAGAGCGCGACTTGAGCTCATTTAGGGCAGGAGACCCGTACTGTGAGGAGGCAGCTTGTCCAGCGCAGCTTGCCTAAGATTTAAATTAATCAGACACAAACACTGAAGTCCCGGCCGTCGATAAATATACTGTGAACCTGTTTAACTTGACTTGGGCACTGGGGGATCTTGGAGGAGGGATTTTTCGTGAATTAATACTTTGGAGTTGCTTAGGCCTTGTTAGCATTGCGGAGGGGCGGCAGACTCGCCTGAAAGGGACCAGGAGGTGCGAGTGAAGTCAGGGAGGACAAATAATAAATTGAAAATATGTTTGCTGCAACTCTGGGCAAAATATCAATGGGGACGTAAGGGTCAAGGTCTGGAATGATGATGAAAAAATAATTACCACAGACTGTGGTAATTATTTTTTCATCATCACAGACACAGGGATTATTCAGGTCTGCAGCAGCTGCTGTGAGTCCCGAGGTGAATTTGAAATGGTATGGGGGTAAAACTCAGGAGGGATTATAAGTCACTGTTACTAGCATGGTTCAGGTAACATGCACTCTAGTGCTCAGCTGATCACCCAGTGGCTGGGGAAAGTACAGAGTAACTTATTTCCATCCTGAATTTAAAATAAGTGACTCTGTCATGGCTATGATTGGAGTTAAGGTAAAAATAATTACCTCAGGAGGATATTTCTGATGTAACATCATGGCAGTGCTGTAGGTCCTGTGAGGTGAAATGGGGTGGGACAAACAGATTCAGAAGGCATATAAACTGACATGGCTAGGAATTAAGAAAAAAAAAATACCTCAGTCAGCCAGGGAGGATATTTCCATGACTGCAGCTCCATTACTGAGGTGAAAATGGAGCAAATATTTAAACAGGGGAATTAAATAGCTAGGAAATAAGGTAACCTCAGCTAGAGAGATATTTCATGCACTGCAAGCAGTTTCGTGAGTGAGGAGAAATGGGGTAAATAACGGATTCAGGGGAAAACTTACGGAAAGACTGACGTAGGAATTAAGGTGGATATTTCAGGTAGCATGTCCAACTCCGTGACTGAGGTGAAATGTGGTAGGCTGTTCCATGCATCCATCACCCTTTCTGTGAAAAAGAACTTCATCACATTACCCCTTAATCGGCCTCCATCTAAGCTCGTGCTGTGTCCTGTCCTGCAATTTTTCTTATATTGAAACATGTTACACTCTTTCACCTTGTTAATACCCTTTAGGTGTTTGAATGTTTCAATCATGTCACCTCTCTCCTTTCCTTTGCTGTAGGGTAATCTGCCCCCTCATATGTTTTCTGATGCAGACGACCCTACACCATTTTGGTTGCCTTTCTCTGGACTGCCTCAATTTGGTTAATGTCCTTGTGAAGGTATGAGCTGCAGTACTCCAGATGGACCAGTGTCTTGTAAAGAGGGATTATTACCTCCCTCTTCCAACTTGTGATACCCCTACTGATACACCCTAACACCCACTAGCCTTACCTACTGATTTAGTGGACTGCTTGGATGATTTCAGGTCATCTGTGATGATGATGCACAACGCAGGCAGTCACAGGGAAGAAAAGACTTGTGCATCATCAACTCCCTCCCAGTCTATAGGTGGCTTCAGGTTTCTCTTCCCATGCATGATCTTGCACATCTTTGCATTAAACCCCAGTTGCCATTCTTCAAACCATTTTACTAGTTTATCCATATCTCTGTTCATTCTGCCCACCCCATCTGGATCATACTGTGTTGCAGATCTTGGGTGTCATCTGCAAATGGACAACTTTGCCCGCCAGTCCATCTGCAATGTCTGTGATTGAGGACTGGGTGAATAGGAAATAAAGTGTGGCTGGCTTATGAATTAGCACAGCTAACTGGACACAGAATCCAATGAGGTTACTTATATCTGCTGACCACATCACACACAAGTCAAAAAACATAAAGGGTTCTATCTGTGAGCTGTGTGTATTCCTCATGAGACTGCATATTAAAATACAGTCAGGGTGGTGGGCTGATCTGGGAGCTGCCTGTGTAATCCATCTCATTCATGGAGTACTGATTAAAATTACACAGGCCCGTAAGATTAATGGTGATTTGAATTAAATTATTCCACAACATGCTGGGTGACAATGAGAGTAGTAAAAAATAGCACACAAAGATTATAATTTCACAATACTTTATTCTGGCAGATAAAGACCACTTGGTCCGCCCACCATTTCCCAGTGGCTAAGCTGGCAGATCAGTTCTAACAGCATACACTTCTAACCCCTCCGTACTAGAACTGTCTTGTGCCTGTGTCCCTACATTCATTTTCACACCTGAACCTCAGGAAGGCCATTCCATGCATCCACCACTCCCTCTATGAAAAAATACTTCCTCATGTTGTCCTCAGTCACCCTCCTCTATCTCGAAATTATGACCCTTTTTCACATTTTGTTCAGAAAGATGCTACCCTGTTGGACTTTGTTCCTTTTAGGCATGAAAGTTTCTCTCATGTTTCCCAGTCAGGCTTCTCACACCTAGAGGTTATATTCAGGTCCTAAAGTCTCTGTCTCTTCATATTTTGCTGCAAACCATGCACCATGTTAGTTGCCCTCTGGGCTGCCTCCATCCTGTCTTTACGTCCTGCAGAGATCCCCAAACTGCACGCAGTACTCAGGATGGGTCTCACCAGCTTTCTGTACATGGATAACAACTTTCTATTTTTTATTGGTGAAGACACTGACTATCTCAAGATCCCCCAGGTCTCCTTACCTTTCCCATTGCCTTAGTCTCAGCATCCAGTTGTCTCCATGCTTATCAACATATTGCTGTCAGTTACTCAGCACATGAATAAATCCTGTAAGATGCTGGGTTACGGATGTCTTTAACTGTATTACAACACCCTGCTTTCTTACTTAAGTTCTTATCTTGTTCTTGCCATCAGTTTTTAAGAAGTACTAACACTAAATAATGGAACAGTACTTCTCTGTACAATAAAGGATACCCTTCCCATTGCCTTAGTCTCAGCATCCAGTTGTCTCCATGCTTATCAACATATTGCTGTCAGTTACTCAGCACATGAATAAATACAGAGAAAATCCCTGTAAGATGCTGGGTTACAGATGTCTTTAACTGTATTACAACACCCTGCTTTCTTACTTAAGTTCTTATCTTGTCTTGCAATCAGTTGACAGGCACAGATGATTGGACTTGGCTGGGGCCTTTTGGCACGGGTTACAGTTAATATTGTGACGTTTGCTCTGTTTGCAAGGCAAATACATTTAAAGTAATGTGATTGATATTGAAACCATGCATTAAGTAAAACTCTGCTCCTCCATTTCAAAAAGGGACATTGACTTGGATCAGTCTCTGAGATGGCAACTACTAAAGGAGGATTTACCAATCAGGCAACTCTTTCTTCATTTGGATTTGGAACAAACGACCATTAAGCCCATCAGAAAGTGGGAGCTCTCAAGGTGTGTCTCTTTGTATATTGAAACGCATTGTCTAATCTTTATTATCAGTCTTTTCTAAAACAACTGAATTATAGTCAGAAAACAGAGTCATGATTCTTATTTGCATAAGAATGATTGTCTTTCTGTCTTGTATTGTGCCTCCCACCACTCCGTGTTTTCATATTATCATAGGTAGTTTGCACTTGTCATTAATGACATTAGTCTGAGCAATAAATACATTCAAGCATTGAATGCACTTATTGCTACAATTATTTCATGGCAGAAAATGAAAGGTTCATGTAGTTTCTGCACAGACTTAATCCTGCTGGTCATATGATCTATCTCACTAAAATATTCCATTACCACCTACTTCACTGTTTGCATGTCCCCATTGTCTCAATCCCCAGCAGTTTTGCAATACTGTTATTTGGGAAACAGCACTTGAGCAACACATAAAAAAAACACTTGTCTCATCTCTGCTTTCATTTTCCCATATGCATGAAGAACTTAACAATGCCTTTTGTATTTTTAGATTCAGGCATTGCAGCAGGCAGTGACAACAGAAGTACTGTTCAAGAAAGCTTCTCCAATGAAAACAGCAGTAATAGCATACTAGTGCAAAATGTGCAAAATGAGATTAGCAGTATGCCAGAGGAGGGCCCTATGATATTGATAGAATCATTGGCACCTCACTCAATGATTCTGAGAAGTATAATACCTCACTCAGCACTTCAGTCCATCAGCTACTTATATGTTTCAAAGACAGTGATGCATGCTAAACAACGATCCTTCCAACACAAATGGTGTATTGAATACCTTGGCTAGTTTATAGTGAATCGTTGAGGGGTGGCTTGTGTAAGTTTTGTAGCTTGTTTGGCTACAGTGATAGCTTGGGCACTCTTGTCACTAAACCATTAACTAACTGGACAAAAGCAAAGGAGATTCTAAAAGAACACTGCAAGAAACAATATCACATGAATGCATTGGAAAAGGCTCAGAATTTTAAAATAACTATGGAAACCCCAGAAAAATCAGTGAGGAGCAAACTTGATGCTAGGTGTGCTGCAAGAATTGAACAAAACAGGAAAATATTAGGATCAATAATAGAAACTATACTTGTCTGTAGTCGCAAGAATATAGCTTTACGTGGCCATATTGAGAAAATAGATGATGATACCCACAATCCAGGAAACTTTATCTCCCTGTTAAAATTCAGGGTAAATGCTGGAGATACAAGTTTAGCTGAACATTTACAGTTCGGTGGGAGAAATGCACAATATCACTCGCCAAATATTCAAAATGAGTTGATAGAGATTATTGGGGATCAGATTCGAGACAATATAATTAAAGACATAAAAGATGCTGAGTACTACTCTATTCTTGGTGATGAAGTTACAGATGTAAGTAACAGAGAAGTTTTGTCTCTGGTACTGTGATATATTGACAAAACTCAAAATATAAAAGAGGACTTCCTAGACTTTGTACCTTGTGAGAGAATAACTGGTGAGGCACTTGCAAAGAACATATTACATAAATTGGTACATTGGAGTCTTGACATTCAAGCATGCCGAGGCCAAGGATATGATGGGGCCTCAAACATGTCCTCAAGCGTTCAAGGCACACAAGGTTTAATTTGCCAGAAGAATGAATCTGCTGTTTACATGCACTGTAATGTGCATTGCCTCAATTTGTGCATAGTGAACTCTTGTCAACACCCTGAAATCCGGAACATGCATGATGTGCTTAACCAGTGTTGTAACTTCTTCAATTTGTCACCTAAAAGAAATGAGCTTCTGTTGAAAGTAGTAGGGCGTTATTATCCTGAAGCTAAACGAGTGACATTGCAATCTCTTTGCAGAACAAGATGGGCAATGAGGCATACAGCATATGAGATATTTTATGATCTTTTTCATGTATTCTCATTGCACTACATGTCATCAGTAATGGACAGCAATATGCTGATGAGTATGGAGAATGGAATTGGGATGCTGAGACTAAGACATTAGCAAATGGGATCCTTTATTCTATGGAGAATTTCCGTTACATTATTTGCTTCATCACAGTCATGAAGGTACTGAAGTTTGTGCAACCACTGAGTGTAAAACTGCAAAACAGTGCAATTGATATAATTAATGCTTACAACATGATTACCACAGTAGAGGACAGTATAAAGGTAGCTCGACAAGAAATTGAGACTCTCTTCCACAGCTGGTACACTGAGGCATGTAGTGTTTCAGAAAGGTCAACATTCAACCTGAAATACCACGCACTGTTGGGAGACAGACCCACCGAAGCAATACTCCTGCAAGTGATCCTGAAGAGTATTACAGGAGGGTGATTGCAATTCCAATGCTTGATTATCTGCTTGAGGCACTGGCTGTGAAATTTTCAAGAACACAGCAAGTTGTGGCTAAGCTAATGGGCCTTATTCCATCAGTGATTAAATGCAATGGTGGAAACATCAACCTAGATGAAGTTATCAATTTCTATAAAAAAGATATTCCTTCTCCTCAGGTTATAGATGTGGAACTGTTAACATGGAAAACTAAATGGCAAAACAATCAAAACCCACCTGATACTGCTGTAGAAGCATTCAGAGCCTGTGATGCATCCTTTTTCCCAAATATATACACTTTACTCAAGATACTCTGCGTAATTCCAGTCAGTAGTGCACAACGTGAGCGCTCTTTCAGTGCTCTTCGCAGGCTCAAAACTTATGTGAGAAGCACAATGGGAAATGAGAGAATGTCAGGCCTTGCCTTAATGCAGATTCATTATGGAGCTAAAGTAGACACTGATAAAGTGATTGAAAGGTTTGCAGCAAAACATCCAAGACGGATGTTGCTTGTGAATGTGATGTCACAGCAACAAAATGAGAACTAGAGTAAGAAAGAGGGGTCCATTTAAGTAATTTCTTCCTATCAGGCATCTTAAAATACTTTAGTATATTTGCCATTTTGAAGCTGGGAATCCTTATTTTGCATCAACCCAGACTTTAAATACAGAACTAGATTAGAGAAGATAAATCTGATAAAGAAACAAGAGAGCCTGGCAAATAACTATGTGAAGTTGTAGGTTATAGTTGTAGTGTGCATGTTACTTGTTATTCTTACACTCTGATGACACCCAGTTGTCAAATAATTCAATCTACCATCTGTATCTGTTCTACTGGTTTGATAATTTTAATCACATTGATAATTACAGAAAGCCAGCCTTGTCTTTATGCACATTCATGTGCAAAAAAAGTGTAAATTGAGGAAGTTGAAAGGTTTGCAACAAAACATCCAGGGCAGTGGTGGTTCTGTGATGGCAGTAACAAAATTAGAACTAGAGTAAGAAAGCTGTGATCCACTAATTTCTTCCAACCCAGCATGATTTTTCTGTTTATTTCCATACTACATGTTGTTATTTTGAAGCTGGGACTCCTTATTTTGTGTCATTCACAGACTGAAAAAAACTCAACATGAGTACAGAAGATAACCTGATAAACAAAAGAGTTCTAGGAAAATAACTATATGTGTTTGATGTGAAAAGTACATAGATACATAGACAGTGTCGGCAGATAAGGGCCTATGGCCCACCTAGTCTGCCCATTTGAGCTTGTAAGTTCAGTTTGTTTTCCTAGAAGTCTATTTCCCCTTACCCCTGACCTCTAGAATTCCTTTATGTCTATCCCATGCATTCTTAAATCCCGTGATTGTTTCAGCCCCCACCACTTCCTCTGGCAGGGTGTTCCACTTGTCCACCACCCGTTCTGTGAAGAAATTCTTTCTCATGTTTCCTCTGAATCGTCCTCCCTCCAACTTCATCCCATGCCCTCTAGTCCTGAAACATCTTTTTCGCTTAAAATAGTGTTTTCCTGCACCCTGTTCCTCCCTGTAAGATACTTGTATGTCTCTATCATATCCCCTCTCCCTCCTCTCCTCCAGGGAGTACATGTTCAGTTCCTTCAACCTGTCTTCATAGGATTTGTGATGCAACCCATGCACCATCTTTGTTGCCCTCCTCTGAACCTTCTCTACCCTGTCTATATCCTCACGTAGGTATGGTCTCCAGAACTGTACACTGTACTCCAGGTGGGGCCTCACTAGTGTCTTGTATAGCGGAATTATGACCTCCTTTTCCTGCTGGTGATGCCCCTGCCTATACATCCCAGCATCCTATTTGCTTTACCTGATGCCTTGTCACACTGTTTCCTACCTTGAGGTCATCAGAGATGACAACCCCAAGATCCCTTCCTGCTTGGTGCATGCTATATCCTCACCCCCAACTGATATATTGTGCCAGGGTTTTTGTGCCCCATATGCATTATCTTGCACTTCTTTGCATTGAATTTCAACTGCCAAACCCTTGACCATTCTTCAAGTTTCTGCAGGTCCCTTCTCATTCTGTCTACACCTCTGGTGTGTCTACTCTGTTACAGAGCTTTGAGTCATCAGCGAACAGTGAAATTCTGCCTTCTATATCCTGTGCAATGTCACTGATGAAGATGTTGAATAGGACCGGTCCCAGCACTGATCCCTGTGGTACCTCACTGGTCACTCTTCCCTCTGTGGAGTGACAGCCATTTACCACCACCCTCTGTGTCCTGCCACCCAGCCAGTTACCTACCCACCACACTACTGTCCTGCCCACCCCATATTCCCCAGTTTGTGTAATAGTCTTCTATGTGGCACAGTGTCAAAGGCCTTGCTGAAGTCCAGATAGGCCATGTCCACTGCCTCCCGATCCACCTCCCTAGTCACCCAGTCAAAAATTCAATGAGGTTGGTCTGACATGACCTCCCTGGTGAAACCATGCTGCCTTGGGTCCTGTAGTCCATTGACAACCAGATGTTCCACCAATCTCTCCTTCAGTAGTGCTTCCATGATCTTTCCCACTACCGAGGTGAGGCTGACTGGTCTGTAGTTCCTGCTTCCTCTTTGTTCCCACTTTTGTATAAGGGGACTACATCTGCTGTCCTCCAGTCTTTGGGTACCTCCCTGTTTCCAGTGATTGGCTGAACAGGATAGCCAGAGGTTCAGCCACCACCTCTCTTAGTTCTTTAAGGACCCTGGGTGCACCCCATCTGGCCCCATTGCTTTGTCAACTCTTATTACTTCCAGTTCCTTCAGGACCCTTTCTCGTGTAAAGGGACTTGTGTCCATTTCTGCACCATTCTCACCCTTGTACTCCTTTCAGACCCATTATCCTCTCTTCCTTAGTAAAGACTGAGCAGAAATACCTGTTCAATATGTCAGCTTTACTGTTGTCATCCTCCACGCTGCTCCCATCCTCCCCTTCAGTCTAACTATCCTCCTTTGACCTTCTTTTTTCACTTATGTACCTGTAAAGGTTTTGTCCCCTTTAACCACTGATTTTGCAATGTGTTCTTCTGTCTGAGCTTTGGCTTCCTTACTGACTTCCCTGCCTCCCTTTGTTTCTCCTGGTACTTCTCCTATCCCTTCTGCCTGTGTCTTTTTGTATTGCCTGAATGCAGTCTTTTTGGCTTTCACTTTCTTTGCTACCTCTTTGGAAAACCATAATGGTCTTCTTTCTTTCCTCTTGCTAACCTGCTTAATGCATAATTCTGTTGTTCTTATAATCCCCATTTTAAATACTGCCCACTGTTCCTCAATCCCTGATTCCTGTCCCATTCCCTTAATGCCTCTTTCAAGCATCTCCCATTTTCCCAAAGTCTGCCCCTAAAATCCAGGATACGTGTTTTTGTGTGGTTTGGTTCTGCTCTTTCTGTGATTTCAAACCACAATGACTGGTGGTCACTGTTACCCAGGTGCTCCCACTGTTACCCCATCACACTGTCTCTGTTTGTGAGCACAAGGTCCAGTATTGCCTTCTGCCGAGTTGGTTCCATGACCAGTTGCTTGAGGAAGGCACCCTGAAGGAGTCCAGGATAAATCTGCTCCTAGTTGATGCTGCTGCTGGGATGCTCAGTCCACATCTGGTATATTGAAGTCTCCAACCAGTACTACTCACCTTGTCAGCCATCCTTTGGATGGCTAGCATCAGCTCTATCTGTTTCTTCCTCCTGGGCTGGTGGTCTATAGACCACACCTGTGCGGATGGCTGGCCCCATTTTCTCCTTCCAACTTAACCCACAGTATCTCTCCCCATTTTGTTCCTCCTGGATCTGTGTGGCCCTTATGTCATTTTTCACATACAGTGCCACCTCCTCCCTTCCTGCCTGCTCTGTCTCTTCTGAATATGTTGTAGCCAGGTATGGCCATCTCCCAGTCATGGTTATCATTACACCAGGTTTCAGTGATGGCCACAATGTCCAGGTCTGACTGTACCATGACAGCCTCCAGATCTTCCATCTTGTTGCTAAGGCTCCTGGCATTTGCACACATGGCTTTCATGATTTGACCTCCTAGACTGCTTCACTGTTCCACTCCGGCCCTTTCTTGTCATTTATCCTGGTTCTCCTTGCTGTCTGCCCTTCTGCTGAATTTTGCCCCTTTCTGCTTATCCACCTTTTGGACACTAATCTCCAACTTTGCACACTGCTTTGCAGAGATAGCCACTCCTCTGGTTCACTGGTTCCATTACTAGCTGTGGGGTGAGCAAGTAGGTACCATCCTTGCTGGCCTGCCACCCCTTTGCTAGTTTAAATGCTTGTCAATGTAGCATTTAAACTTATCATTGAGTGCTTGGATTCCCCTCCAGGATGGATGCAGGCCGTCAGGCTTGAACAAACCTCCATCCCTCCAGATGGGTCCCCAGTCACCAATGAATCCAAACCCTTCCTCACAGCACCAGTTCTTCAACCATGAGTTAAAGTTCCTGGTGCATGCACTCCTATGCTCTCCCTTGCCTCTCACAAGTAGTACTTCTGAAAAAGTGACAAAAGTAGCTACTTGCTTGAGACCCTCCCAGTTTCCTAAACTCTTCCTGAACTTCCTTTGGCTCCCCATTTGCCAAGTCATTAGTACCTAGGTGGATAATGACATCCAGCTCACCCTCCTGTCTTGCCTTCCCAGTGATCCCCAGTATCTTCCTTCCATCCCTCCATGCCGTGGCACCTGGTAGGCACCTCACCTCCCTGTCCTCCCCCTCCTGTGTTCCTAGCTGGATCCCTCTTATGATGGAGTCCCCCACCAGGATTCGCTTCCTCCTCCTCTGGGGTCCACTGCTTTCCCCACTGAGGTCACCTCCTTGCCTAACCTCCACATCCTTTCCTTCCACTTCCTGGTACCTCTGTTTGTTGTCCTCATTTGCCAGTGTGGCATATGAGTTCTTGAGAGGAATAGGATCTGGGATGTGCCTCTGCCTGACTGCTCTAACCCTCCTGAGCCCACTGTCATCCAAGTGCTCCTCGTTCTCGGCATCCTTTGAGGCAGCTGCATTGGACTGGGTGGTTCCTGGACAGGGTGATGGTACTCCTGACCCAGTTTACTTCCGCTCTGAGTCTGGCTACCTCATCCTCAGTCCCGAGATGATGCAGATAGGGCAGCACCTCAGTGTCCAGAAGGTCTGCCTGAATATGGCTGCCCCACAGCCACTACATTGCACCACTCCCCACATTATACTGCAATTCCACTACTTATCTGCTACTGAAGCTCTCTTAGTTCTCTTTTTATTTATTTACAGTATTAAAATCCTGTAACTGATCCTCAGATATATATTTTTAAGGAAAAGAAACCAATAAATAAATAAATGAGTCAAAACACTTGTCATGCTGAGGGTGGTCTTCTTTCCCTTATGCCCTCCTACTTCACACCTCTTACTATACCCTGTGTTTAGCTCCTGTCAATCAGATTTATCAGGGCATATAATTAAGAGTTGGGGAAGGGGTGGAGGGGGCAAATTTGCAGCAATTAAAGACAGCACAGAATTACACCACCACTATTTTTAAATTTTCAACAGCCCAAAACAATTATAAGTAAAGACAACACAGAAAGAAAGTATAGTGTCACTACAAGCCTACAATCTAAGTTTAAAGAAAATACCAGTTACCAGTTACTCTGAAGCACTGAATTGAATATGTTTCCTTCCTTCACCTTCTGGCTTCTTCTGAGAAGATGAACTTCTGTTTGCTGCTTTAACTGTGACTAAGCCCCACCTTCAGTTATCACGTAGCTGAGGTCAGAGGCCAGACAATTAACACCCTTCACCCAGCTACAGGACAGTCAGACAAGCCAAGATAAAATTTGCAGCAATTAAAGACAGCACAGAATTACACCACCACTATTTTTTAAATTTTCAACAGCCCAAAAACAATTATAAGTAAAGACAACACAGAAATAAAGTATAGTGTCACTACAAGCCTACAATCTAAGTTTAAAAGAAAAATACCAGTTACCAGTTACTCTGAAGCACTGAATTGAATATGTTTCCTTCCTTCACCTTCTGGCTTCTTCTGTAGTAAGTAGTTAATGTAATGTTTGTAGTTAACATTTAAAAACACTCTTAACACCCAGTTGTCAAATGTGTCATTCACTGGTTGCATACTACTTTGATGGGAAAAGCTGTGTATCCCATGTGTATCGATATGCGGCTTACATTATAGACAGGCACTTTATATATGTTTTAAATATTTTTAATGCATTACTGTTTAATATGTGAGCTGCACACAAACAATAAGCATTTAAAAATAAAAAGTACCTGAGTATTATTTATTTTCCTTAAGAGTGGGGGTCATGCATGTAAAAGAGGCAAAGGGAGGAAAACAATTAACAGCAACCATACAAACTGCGGACAGTTTTTAAAAGGGGAATACATGCAGTGGGAAAGGTGGAACATAAAGGGCAAGGCAATAGCTGAACAAATAAATTAAATTTGGGGAAATGAAAATTACTCCCCCCCCCCCAAAAAAAAAAAAAGTTTAGAAGGAGCACCTGGCTGAAATACTTGAGATTGCAGGGATGGATGAGAATGATGATTCAATTTTGAACATTTTGTGACTCAACAATTATTGCCTAAAATGCCACGAAAATGCACCATTTAACACCTACATTTTCAAATTTTCCTGGGGGGCATGCCCCAGACCCCCAGATTGTGAAGGAAACCCCCACCACAAGTCTAGCTCGCCCCTGAGTCTGAAGTGGTCCAACATCACACGACCGCCCTGCCCCCCATGGGTCTGCACTTCTCCCCTCCTAATGTGCCCATGGGCCAGCGACTCACCTTCTCCGATTCCAGCATGACCCTCCATCCTCCTGGGTCCATGGGACAACACACACACACACACACACACACACAGAGTCAGTCACACACACAAAACAAAACTTATACAAAAAAATTCACTAACCAAAAAAACACTAAGACAATACAAACACTAAATAAAATAGCTTTTAAAAAAGCTGTTTGATTGTTCTGGCAGTAACAAGAAATGGGAGCCAAGCAAATTCCTCTCCTCTCACAATTTTGCTTTCTCCCTGTACAAACGCAAAGGAGAAAGTGAAACTGCTTCTCTGACTCACTTCCTTCCTGCCTGGCTAAAGCATGTGACTTACAGCACTGCAGGCCATGTGATGTGCCTATTTTCTTCTCACTTCGTGTTAAAGCATAATGAGAACACAAAGTGGTAATAATAACGCCAAGTGAGCACTTTACAGGTCCCACTTCACGTTGTGCTCCATGGACATGAAGTGTCCACTTCGTGGGTGGATTAATAATTCACTGCATCTTTAGCCATCAGTTCATTTGAGTGTTACCATTTGAGAGGATGGAGCGTTCATGCTATAGATGCAATCTTACAAAATGATTTTGTATTACAGTCGTTTCGGCCACATACATTATTGACACGCTTCTTTACACAAATAATTTATTTATTTATTTTATTTTTTATTTATTTAAACAGCAGTTTGGAAAACCTTTGAGCCATAGGCTCATTTACAAAGGTACCTTGTCACAGTAAGACAAACCAAAATACACAGTATAGCAGTACAACACATAAGTATAACAGTAAAATTAAGACATTGATACAAACAAGCTGGTACAGGTAGGATGGATGCAAACAATACCAGAGTTATGTAGTCCTTAGCAGCTTAGTAATAAGCTTTGTCATAAGTATTGAGTACGGCTTTGACTAGTGGCAGTTACAGCATCGGGTGTTAATAAGGTGGTTACGTAAGGAAGTTTTGAAGCACGTCTATAGTTGGAGCATCGGAGGTGGAGGGGGCAGTGTGTTGAACCAGGAGGGGCCCTAAAGCTGAAGGCTCTTGGCCGTGAGAGGTCCTAGCTCTAGGGATAACAAGAGAGGTTTTCCAAGAGGTCCAGTATGAACTAGTGGGACAGAGCGCGATGGTGGTGGTCAATCCTGGTGGGGAAAGCCCAAGGAGGGTCTTTTTGTAAGGGTACAGGTAAGATATTTGAGGCGCTCACAAGATCAAGTACCAGCGCTTTAGCATACAGCAGACAGGTGTGTGTCATCCTAGGTGCTCCAGTAATTAACCTGCAGGCCTTATTCAGAGTAGTGCAAATTTTATGGAGTGCGGTCTGATCAGCAGCACCATACACCGGCAGTCCATAGTCCACTAGGAACAGGATAGAGGAGGTGACTGCGAGTCAAAGAGCATCCGGGGGGGAGGCAGTGTTTATACCGATGTAAGATGCCCAATCGGATATTAGTGGCAGTGGCTAGGGCAGCGATGTGTCCATGGAAGGAATGGGAGGGGTCAAAATGGATCCCTAGGTATTTATAGGAGCAAACTTGTTCGAGTGGGAATGAGGACCCAGAGTGAATGAGGAGTTTGAAGTTGCAGGACTTGTTTTGGGGATGAGTGAAGAACATGGTTTTGTTTTTAAGATTTATCACCAATCTGTGTTCCTTGAACCAGCCCTCAGCTTCAGTGAAGGACTTCTGCAGCGAGTCCTGGAGGGCAGTAGGGTTACGACTTGAGGCAAAGATGACTGCATCATCAGCGTACAATAGAATGTTCCCCGAGCAAGAGTGTGGAAGGGTGTTAAGGTAAAGGGAGAATAGTAAGGGGCCAAGAATGGAGCCCTGGGGAACCCCAGAAAAGATGGGACAGATGTCTGAGTAGGTCCCATTAATTTTTACACGCTGTGAGCGGTCAGACAGATAACTGGTGCACCAGGAGATAGGCCCAGCAGCAAAACCAGAGAGACTAAGGGCATCAAGAAGGAGGGGGTGGGAGACAGTGTCGAAAGCTTTCGAGAGGTCAATGAAGACAGCACCAGCCAGAGAACCAGTGTCTAAGGAGGAGTGGAGAAAGTTGGAGAACTCTAGGAGGGCTGTGTTGGTACTGTGGCCCGCTCGGAAGCCATGCTGCTCAGGACAAAGGACATTGTAGGTGGAGAGGTAGTCAGAGATTTGAGAGGCCACCACTTTTTCCAAGGCCTTGGAGAGAGGAGAGAGAATGGAGATAACCTCATAGTCTTCAGGTGAAGCTACCTCTGGCTGCAAGCTGCAACACTGGACTTAATTTTCCTAGTCAAACTATCTCTTGTTGGGAACTGCAATACTGAACATAGGATTTGCAAGAAAGCGAGTTGTGCTCACAACAGAGGGAGGGGAACCTTTCAATTGTCTTTGCTTTGTAGCAGATATACTGCAGGTGGAGGCTGCTTCTAACTGAAAGGTGAAATAAGGTATTTACAATTGTCAGGAAAAGACAGTCTTGTTACAATTCTTAAGATTTTCAGTGCAGGAAGAGTTCAAAGCACAGCTCACTTATTTTGGGACTGACTGCTTTCAGAGCACAAACCACCAGGCTGTTTTGGGGCTGGGGAGGTTTACCTGTGTCTGACTTGAATGTCTGGATTTTTCTCTGTTTGAGTAGCAGGAGATTTTCTCTGTCAAATTGTTGTGTATAGTATCTTGCAGACAGGAAGGCACTCATCGCAGTGGTGGGTCAGAGCTCTTAGCTGATTGTTTTGTGAGGGCACAGTTTAGGCCCAACCCCTTCCCACACCTGGAAATAGTTCCTTTATAGCTGGGGTTCTGACATCATTTCCTCAAGAGTGCAAAGTGCATATCAATGTCATGTCCTCTCTAGCACACAGCACTGAAAATATACGCATACACGTTGTATAATATATATATATTTCTATATAACAAACCAATCACTCACACAAGCACACACACACACACACACACACACACACACACACACACACACACAAAAAGTACATAGTCATGTGGGGAAGTGCAATGTAATGGCTGGGCAGCAGTCTTCCGGGAGTCTTTTCTGAGGCTGAGATGCTGCCCTATTTGCAGACAACCTCTGCCCTGAGGGAGGAAGTTGCCCGCCTTCAGGCCACACTGGACAGCAGTAAGAAAACCTTCTCCCCAGGCCAGACTGGATGGTAGGAAGGGAACCCCCCATCCAGGGAGCACCAGAGCCACCACCACTACCTCAGAGGTTGCAAAGAAAGCACAGCAGTTGGACCACTGTGGGCTCAGGGAGGGTGAGGAGGGTAGAACAGAGGCACACCCAGTCAGTTGTTCCACTCCACAATCCATACACCATTCTGGGGGAGCACAGCTCCCCTATGGATGCACCCACGGAGGAGATTAGGGAGGCTGAGGACACCTGTCACAAGAGAGACCCACAGGAAGGAGGCAGAGGATGCCACAAGGAAAGGAAGCAGCTCCTGGTGGGGGACTCAATTATTAGGGGGATAGAACTGGGGGGAGCAGGGAAAACTGAAGTAAAGTGCCTGCCTGGTGCCATGGCTTGTAGGGACAGGAAGCGCATCCTCAGGATCACGAGAACAGCTGCACGGGAGTCTGAGCTGGATGTCATTGTCCACCTAGGGACAAATGACTTGGCTCAACATGAGCTTACAGCAGTGCAGAAGGACTTTGTAGAACTGGGAAGAGGCCTAAGACAAGTAGCACACAGTATCCTTCTCAGAGGTGCTGCCTGTAAATGGCATGGAGTGAGGCAAGGGTACTTTGCACCTTGCAGTTTAATGAGTGGTTGAAAAAATGGTGTGGAGCACAGGGTTTGGCTTCATTGGGGACTGGGGTTCCACCTGAGGGACACCAGCCTATACTGGCAGGATGGTCTGCATCTGTCCAGGAAGGGAACAAGTCTTTTGAGCAATCGGTTTAAATGCTTCATTGGCAAGCTTTTAAACTAGTCAAGGGGGGAGGCACTGATAAGCAGCAGAAAAATCCCAGCCTCTCCCTACAAAACAGGGTACTAAATGGGAAAAAGACCGAGGTAGAAAGGTCAGTGGGGGATGCTGCAACAGAAAGTAAAGCCATCAAAAAATGGAGAGCAATGAGTACCAATGCCCGTAGTCTGAGTAACAAGCTTCCTGAATTAGTGGCCTTGATGGAGGAGGAACATCTGGATATCATGGCAGTCACAGAAACATGGTACACACAAAACCATGACTAGGATGTAAACATACCAGGATACACTATCTACAGGAGGGACAGGGAGGGTAAAGAGGAGGAGGAGTAGCTCTTTACATAAGGGAAGAAATCAAAGCAACAGAACAAAAGGGTAAACAGGGAGGAGAAGAAGCACTGTGGGTAAATTTGGAGACCAGCAATGGCACCACAATCCGCACAGGGGTTGTATACAGACCCCCTTCTCAGGGGGAGGAAATGGACAAGGAAATGATAGAAAGTATACTTAGTATGGCAGAAAAAGGGGAGATATTGCTGATGGGTGATCTGAATATGCCAGATGTTAACTGAGTGCAGTTGCAGCAGCCACTTCTAAGAGTGGGTTATTCTAGAGGCCCTACAGGGGCATGCCTTAGACAACTAGTATTGGAGCCCACTCGAGAGGAACAATCTTAGACCTGGTTCTCTCAAATGGAGATGAGAGGATCACAGATGTAGAAGTGGGTAGCCATCTGGGAACTAGCGACCATCGAACAGTATGGTTCACAATAAACACAGCAATAGTGTCAAGCCATACAAAGACAAAGGTACTGGATTTTAGGAGGGCTGACTTTGTCAAAATGGGTGAGTGCCTAAGGAATGCACTAGCAAATGGGCAGGAAGGAGGGGTGGAAGAACAATGGGGAATAATAAAAACTGCCATCACAGAGGTAACAAGCCTTTGTGTAAAGCAAATAAACAAAACGAAACGAGGTAAGAAACCACTATGGTTCTCAAAGGAAGTGGCAGTGAAGGTTCAAGAGAAAAAGAAAGCATTCAGGAAGTACAAGGAATCACAGAAGGAGCAGGACAGAGAACTGTATCAGTTAAAGCAAAGGAAGCTGGAAGGCAGTCAGAACAGCAAAGGCCCAAACCGAGGAAAGATAGCCAACTCAGTTAAGAAGGGGATAAAACTTTTATAGGTACATCAGGGAGCCAAGTAAGACCAAGGGAGGGATAGTGAGGCTTAGTAAAGGGAGGAGGTGGGCAGAGGGTGACTGTGAAAGGCAGAGATACTAAACAAATACTTTGCTCAGTATTTACAAAGGAAGAGGGAAGTACCTAAACAAACAGTAGAAACACTCTGGATACAGAAGTTGATACCAGCCCATTTACAGAAGAAAGGGTTCTGAAAGAACTCTAAAACTGAAGGTGGACAAAGCAATGGGGCCTGATGGGATTCATCCCAGAATTCTAAAAGAACTAAGGGTAGAACTAGTGACACCACTGACTACCCTCTTTAACAAATCATGGGAGGATGGGGTGGTAGCCGAGGACTGGAGGAGGGTAGATGTAATTCCCTTCACAAAAGTGGGAGCAAGGCAGAAGCAGGAAACTACAGACCTGTTAGTTTAACCTCAGTGGTAGGAAAATGATGGAATCACTCTGAAGGAAAGAATTGTTGAGTATCTAGAGGCCAGAGGGGCACAGGACCCAAGGCAGCATGGATTCACAGCGGAAGGTCATGCCAGACAAATCTGATAGATTTCTTTGACTGGGTGACCAAAGTAGTTGATCAGGGAGGGGCTGTGGACATGGCCTACCTAGACTTTAGCAAGGCATTTGACACAGTCCCACACAAAAGATTATATACAAGTTAGCCAGCCTGGGAGTGGGTCCCAAGATGACAGCCTGGGTAAAGAATTGGCTGGAGAATAGGACACAGAGGTAATAGTAAATGAGTCCACTCAGAAAAAGGGGGGGTTAGTAGTAGGTACCCGCAGGGTTCAGTATGGGACGGTCCTTCAATGTCTTTATAGTTACATTGCAGAGGGACTGGAAGGAAAGTATGTCTCTTTGCAGATGACACAAAGATCTGCAACAGAGTTGATGCACAAGGTGGAGTGGAAAGGATGAGAAGGACTTGGCAAGGTTAGAGGAATGGTCAAATGTATGGCAGCTTAGATTCAATGCTAAGAAGTGCAAGGTATGCACCTGGGAAACAAAACCCAGGGAAGAGTACACAATGGGGTGAGATACTAACAACAACAAAATGGAAAGGGACCTGGGGGTAGTCATATCAGATGACCTAAAGGTGGGAAAGCAATGTGAGAGGGCAGCAAGGAGGGCTGGGGGATACTTGGATGCATAGGAAGAGGCATCACCAGTAGAAAACAGGAAGTTATTATTCCTCTGTACAGACAGCTAGTGAGACCCATCTGAGTACTCATGCAGTTCTGGAGACCCAATCTCCGCAAAGACATAGACAGGATGGAAGCTGTCCAGAGGAGGGCAACTAAAATGGTGCAGGGTCTGCACCGGAAGACATATGAAGAGAGACTTAAGGAGCTTAATATGTATAGCCTCGAGGAAAGGAGGGAGAGGGGAGACATGATAGAAACTTTCAAGTACCTCAAGGGAATCAACAACGTCCAAGAGGGTAGCATCTTTCAAAAAAAGAGGTGTGCAAGAACAAGGGGGCACAATTTGAAGATAGAAGGGGCAGCTCAGAGGTAATTTAAGGAAGTATTTTTCACAGAGAGGTTGTGGATGTATGGAACGGCCTTCCAGAGGAGGTTGTGGAGTCAAAAACAGTGGTGGAATTCAAGCATGCATGGGACAGTCATAAGGCAATTCTAGGGGGTGGGGGTAGGAAGAAGTAAGCTGCTGGTTAACTAGGACCTGCAGCTTATCCATCAGGTAGGGAAATGGGCAGACTGGGTGGGCCAAGCGGTCCTTATCTGCCGTCAAATTCTATGTTTCTATGTAGATCGGTCGATAGTTTCCAGCCACAGTCCTATCACCACCTTTAAAGATAGGGGTGACAGTGGCGACTTTCCAGGCAGTTGGAACCTTCCCCAGGCAAAGAGAGTGGTTGATGAGGCATGTGATCGGGGTAAGGACTGTGTCTAAGACCAGCCGTAGGATACACGGATCCAGGGTGTCACTGCCTGTACTATTACTCTTGAGGGCAGTGACAAGGTGCGCCTATGTTCTTGGGCAGAAACACGCAGCGGAGGAGAAAAATAAGTGGGAAAGATTGTACGGCAGGTGCTGGGGAGGAGGGTCAAAAGAATTTGTAGGAGGATAGGCTAAGGTCAGTGAATGAGGTGTTGAGGTGGTTGGCTATGAGGGCTGGGTCTGAGGAGATCACACCATTAATGTTGATCTGGTGGGGGGAGTGTGCACTCCCATTTAACTGTTTAATGTTATCCCAGAAGGTTCTGGGATTCCCCATGAGGCAGTGAGTGAGTACCGATAGTGCTCAGACTTGGCCTTTCTGATGGCCCGAGTGCACTTGTTTCGGGCGGCAGCATATAACCGCCTGTCATTGGGCCGGCCAGTCTCAATGGCACGGTGCCATAGGTTGTCCCTATGTTTGAGCTGGTGGATCAAAGCTGGGGTAACCCAGGGGGCATTCTTCCTTTTAGAACGGCGGGTCAACACGGGGCAAAGATATCACAGGCAATAATAACAAGTATTTGTTCACGTCTCAGGTTTAATACATGTATAACAATAGTGTGACTGAATGTTTTATGTCTGTGTACTAGTGTAATAGTCATTTCTAATATACAGTGGATGCTGGATGAAAAGGGGAGTCAAACCACTAAAGCATGACACACAGGGGCACTTTCAGGATGATGTGAAATTACGCTAGAGGTTAGCTACACTAAGATGCCTTCCGTTCATGCTGCCGAGACCCCACTTGCCCCCTAAACACATGTATACACAAATGCCACGGTAACATATTTTTTATTTTTTTTTTTATTCAACATTTTTATTGTTTTCATCATAGCACAAAGCTAAAAAACAATTAGGAAATTAACCAAACATAAATAATAACCAATATGAACAAGAGATAACAGAACACCAGACTGTCTCTGGATCAAATAAAACAGTAACATATTTTATGAGAAATTGACCTTCTGAGTAATACATTGCAATTTTAGCAAACCCCACCACCCCCATCCCCTCTACCCAACATCACATCTAACTTAATGCTGCATCGGAGACATGAGGAGATACACACATTACAGGGCTAATATTAGCCTAAGGGCACTGCGAGGTATGGGTTCAACTCTGACTTGTGTGGGTAAAACTGTGATGAATTTTACTCAGTCAATCTGGTAGCACACTTGTATGGCTAGATTGCACTAGATAAAGCAGAACTTGCATGTGTGAGAAGGTGGCTGATATTGCAATTTCGAGGCTCAATAAATACACTGAATCTTATTCAGATTTTTTTGACTCTGACGCTTGTGCCAGTAATCGCATCAAAGTTTCATGATTTGAGTGAGTTAAAAAAAAAAAAGGAAGCCGACTGAGCATATTACATGGACTTCAAACGTGATTAGGTGTAAGGACAACATAATGGCTTGTCATTTTATGGCGATAAAATAGCATGATAAATCATATATGGCAAGCAAGCTATCCAAGAAAAAAAATATATATTTATGTACACTCTAGCCATACAAGTGTGCTACCATATCAACTATATATGTATGTATATATATTAAAATGAATGAGAGAGGGTGTGAAGTAAAAATCATGTAATCATTTCAAACAAAGCATTAACTGCAGCGGCTTCTTCCAGGATCGGCTTCAAAGCTCGAGCAAATTTTACAGCTGCAAAAAGTAATGTAGACAGAACTACATTAAATATTTCATTTTTTTCATGGAACGTGATGAAACTGACTGCATTAATATCACACTTACTATAGCAAGCCTTCATAGATAACACTGCAGTTATTCTCCATTTCTTTTGGCAATAGGAAAGGAAAGCAGTTTAAGATATTGGTAACAAAGCGAAGATAGCAATTGCGATCTGCAAAAGTACCTTAAGACAACTAGTCAGAAACGCTGTAAACAAGTTAAGAGCTATCTCCAAAACATAAATTAAACAATTTTACATATATCTTTCTTCCGTACAAATTTCAGTCAACTTGGGACATAACATACATCAGCATTACATTAATCAAATCCAGTATGAAAGTCTGCAGCATGCGAGGCTGGACGTTCTAAAATCTAATTAAAAAAACCCCACACTGAACGGGTAAACTCTATTGCAAACAAACAAAATCATACTCTCCAGTCATTCAGCAGCAATATTCACAGTAGTTCCCCTTTACATTTGTAATGATCAGGTGGACATCTTACCTCACGCCATGCTGATGACCCGTGTTTGGGAACAAGCACGAGCCATCGAAGGTCGACAGGAGGGGAAGGCACGGAGCTGGATGGAGCCACCAAAAGGCAGCTCTACTCTCTGGGGAAGGAAGGTGGCATCCCTCAGCTCTTGTCTGCCACGCAGTGGAGGCCAGGGGGCAGTGCAAGCTAGAGGGAGCACCAAGCATTAGGCCAACAGGTGGGCAGAAAGGGCCGTTTCCAGGGCTGTAGTACACATGCATGCCTCCACGCGCATGCGTCGGCACTCCTGGGGCCCCAGGGTAGCTGGGAGGATGAAAAATGAAGGAGAAAATTTATTCAGCTGCAGGATGGCACCCGACCTCCACAGGCTCTGCTCCTGGGCTAGGCATAAGGTAAGCCCCGGTGATTCTGGGATGTCGGGGCTGGGGGCTGGGAGGGGCCAGTTGGGCTGAAGGGGGCATCTGGCAGCGACAAATAACAAAAATAAAAAATTGGTAATGCTCTGACTAGAAAACAAACTGGAGGAATCTTCTGTGGGGGTGAAAACACTGAGATGTGCATGTTTGCATACTGCATGTCCAGAGAACACAGCCAGTCATCCTGCTTTAGGAAGGGCAAATGCCTGGCAGAGTTACCATTCAAAACTTGTTGTACTGGACATACAGATTGAGGTCCTTGAGGTCTAAGATGGGCCTCAGGTCTCAGGTTCTTTTGGGGACCACGAAGAACCAGGAGTAAAATCCCATGTTTCTTTGGCACCTGGGCACTGGCTCAATGGCCTTTTTGTGCAGAAAGGACTGTACCTGCTCCCAGATAGCTGACAGGTGGGCTGGGATGGGGTAGGTGGAGGGCACTTGAGGAGTCTCTGGGAGCAGCTCACTGAGCTCCAGAGTATGACGCCTTTCTATGATTTGAAGAATCCAGACATCTGATGTGATGGTTCTCCATTGATAGAGATGGAGGGAGAACCGACCTCTGACTACCACCTCTTGGTTGGGTACTGGAAGAGGGGGGTCTGGCAAGGAGTCAAGCGGATGCGGATCCAGCAGCTGGGTTCTGGTCCATCACCCCTGGGGTGCATGGCCATGGCTCCATCAGAGGAGACGGTGGGACAGGTGGTGGAGGCTCTGCATTTGCCTTTTGGTCTGAGAGGCTGCTCCAGGTTTGTAGGGCACCTTGCAAAAGAGAGGATACTGTCTGCTCTTGGGTTGTGTATGATAGAGCGAATGGACAGACTTGATAGCCCTGCCAGATGCCTGCAGCTCATTTATGATGTACTGCACATCTGGATCGAACAACCTGGAACCATTAAAAGGAGCATTAAGCACCTTTTGCTGGAAATCAACCAGAAAACAAAAGACCCCCAGCCAAGAGTGCCTATGAAGGCAAATGCCAGTGGCAGCAACCCTGGCACAAGTGTCTGAGATATCATAGAGGGCCCACAAGAGGTGCTTGCTAATATCCTCAGCATTTTGCAGGCACTTAAGAACCTCTTGCTTTTGGGTACAGTCAGGAAGGGCTTGGGCCATGGCCTTGCTCTTCTTCCAAAGGGTATTCTGGTACTTGACCATGTGAGAAAGGTAATTTGCAATCCTCAGTCCAAGGGTGGATGAGGCATAAACCCTCTTGCTCCAGAGATCAATCATACAGGATTCTCTGTCAGGGGTGAGGGAGCTAAGGTGCTTGGGCACCTTGGACCTATCATGGGCTGCCTTTATAACCAACAATTCTACCTCTGGTTGGACAACATAGTGAGGAAGACCCTGAGGGACAATGATATAACTTATCAGCCCTGTATGACATGGCTGGCACAATATCAGACCTGTGCCAGGCTACAGTTGTGGCATTCCGTAGTGCAGGAAGGAAAGGCGGAATGACTTTAGGAGGAGACTCTGGAATTTCTATAAAATCCACCAGCTCTCTCATGGTGGCATCCTTCTCCTTAGTATGAAAACCCATGGCTGAGGACAGCTGCTGCATAACACTGAAGAAAGTAGAGTCCTGTGGAGGAGACCGAGGAGTATGCTTGACAGAGTCCTTGATCACTGAGGAAGAAGTGGGTCTATCAGAAGATGGGGCTCTTCCTCTTCCTCCTGTTCATCAGGTAAGATACAGTCTTGAAGGTATTCCTCCTCAGCATTGACCTGTTCCAAGTCTAGTTCCAATGAGCGAGGTACCAACGATGGCCCACGGGGAGCAGCTCACGGAGACCAAAGTGGTGTCAAAGATGACAGCGCTGTTGACGGCGCAGGCAGTGCAGGCCTATACGTGCCCAACTGGTGGACCAAAACCATAGTGAATTTGGTCAAAATGTCATTGAGGTCAATATGACAGTAGATGGCGCAGGAGGTGATGACCCGCCAGATGGGCCCTGAGAACCCGAAGAGCCCACAGCCCAAGGACCTGGGGAAGCATCAGACCTCGACAAGAAAGCCATCAATAATGGTCCCATCATCAGCAAAGAGGGGGCCGCTGACCCAGAGGTTGATGGCTGACCACCTTGCACATCAGGTGGAAGTGCTGTTGGTAGGAGTCTAGTAGAGACAGAGACCTGGACAGCAGACATAGATGTCTGTGCAGCCGCAGCCGATGGAGTACCCCAGACGATGAGGAACAGGCTATCAGGGAACAGGACCATCGCTGGGGGGAGTGTTCCCGATCTCTGTCTTTTTTATGACTTTTCCCCAAGGACTTGTCTTAGGTCTTAGCGGCCTAGAAGCTTGATTACCCTGCTGGCTACTGGGAAGGATGGACCCCGGAGTACCCCTGCCAAAAACTGGCTACTAGTTGCTCCATGAGGAATTTTTTAAGAGCCTTTTTGCATCACCCGATGGTGGTTTGATTAAACATCTGGCAGAGCTCATAGTCCAAGGTGTCGTGGTCAGGCCCAAGACAGTAGACACAAAGTGAGTGTTCATCTAAAGAGGCATCCTTCTTTCCACAGCGGCAGTGATGGAAGATAGAAGTTGAAGGATTAACTCTTGATGTAAACAAGGTAAAGGAATCTCTTTAGAACAAGATATTCTAAAAAATGAAGTATAGAAAAGCCATAGGCAAAAAATGGTGCAAAACTGCATCGGAGGTTCTGCACAGACCCATGCGAACAAGTTGATGGTGGGAAAGAACTGAGGAGGGAGTGGGGAAGTTCACGCCTTTATAGGGTTGATGATGTTGGCAGATGATGTCAGTGTGAGCGGCCCCAGTTGTGCTGCTGAAAATCTTCTGTGTAGATCCTGCTTCACTGACAGTGAACTTCCATTTGTGGGACCTGATGACTGAGATATAGCCAAAGATCTTTTATTTTAGAAGCATGAGCTGCTGAAATTTGGTGAGGCATCTGTGTTTTGCGTAAACCTACAGAAGACAAAACTGCTTCAATTTAATTTCTTCCTTTCCAGATACTTAAAACACTGTTTCCCCTTTAAATGGAATAGAACAATAATTAAATATGTTGGGATGTATATCCCCAGTAACTTGGAGAACATGGAACTCTTAAATTATGAACCAATTACACAGGAAATCACCCTGGATCTAACCAAGTGGAAGTCTGTCACTCACCTTCTTTTATAGAGTAGACTCTTTATGGCTGATAGTTTTATCCCGAGTGCTGTACCTCTTACAGATGCTCCCACTGTACCCATCCCAGTATTACTTCCTGCCTTGGGAGAAACTGGTCTCTCATTTTTTATGGGGAGCAAGGCATCCCAGACTTTGACTCTCCAGTCTGCAACTCCCCAGAAATTGAGGGGGGCAGAAATTTACCACATTTTAAAACCTATTCCAAGGCAGCTGAACTTCGTATAATCTGTAATTGGATTACCCAAGAGTACATCTCCCCTTGGATAACTATGAATTCTATCTGAATGACTTGTTTGACTTTTCACGTTACTTCTTTGCCTGCCTCCTAGGCCAGCTTAGAATGAAAGACCATCAATCTAAGGTGGTCTAAGGTGGTTGGCTTCAAGAGCAGACTTGCGCCAGCACCGCTCTAACCTTCGCCCCTATTTCCACATCTCCCTCATTGTCCCATCAAACCAAGGGGACCTGGGGTGAAGGGATAAGGGGTGCATACGAACAGGAGCAATAAAATCCAGGGCCACCGTAATGGCCACATTATAGGCTGACACCAACGTCTCTGGATTACTGCTCTCCAACATGGGGGGATGATAGGCCAAGGGCTGCTGCAAGGCCTTGGGAAGTAATATTCCGTAATAGGCGGTACCTGACCATCTCCACAGGGGAAGGCCTTCTCGGGGGGGTGCAAAAATTGAACCTCACGGTGTAGTGGTCCGACCAGGCGACTGGTTCCACCCCCACGTCAGATGCATCAATCCCCAGGAGAAAGACTAAGTCCAGAGAGTGCCCAGATTTATGAGTAGCAGTGGAAACTACCTGTGTAAGGCCCAAAGAAGACATTAATTGGAGGAAGTGATTACCAAATTGAGAAAGTTCATCATCGACCCAAGCATTGAAGTCACCCAGAACCATCAATCAGGGCGACTCAAACAACATGTCGACGATGAAGTCTGCTACCTCCTGTAAGAAGCGGTTCCCATCTCTGGGTGGACGGTAGATGAGTATGATTCGAACGCCTACACCCGCTACTACTGTGCACTCAAAGGACTCAGCCTCACCCACTACCACACTCGTGAGTCCCAATTCAGTCTTAAAACAGACTGCAACCCCCCCTCCTCTGTGGTTCAGTCTCGGGTGGTGTATTACCGAGTACCTGGCAGGAGTCATGGCCTTCAGTGTGGGGCCTGAATTTTCATCCAGCCAGGTCTCGGTGATGCAAGCCAAGTCTGCCGAGCCAACAAGATCAGCAATAATGCCGGTCTTATTCCTGATGGACCTGGCATTGCATAACACCACCCAAGTTGGACGAACCTCGGAGGCTGTCAGGCCTATCTGCCTAGTGAATTCAGTAGTGCCCTTGGGTATGGGCACCTGACATGATAAACCACAATCTGGGTTCCATTTTGCCCCAGGGTGCCTTCTGGACTTAATAACCTCGATACGGTGGCCCCCCTTATTCATCCTCCCCTGTTTGCACACACCTGCCCTCCTCACTCTCCTATGAACAATAACCAACGCTCTACAGCACTGGTATGTATCAAATTGTAGGGTAGGAGTATAGAAAGGGTGGAGGGCGCGAAGAGAGGAGGATGAATAGCGCACCACCATGGGTACTGAAGGCCGACACATGTTGCTGCTAGACAAAAAACAAAACAAAACAGTAAACCCCAAATACTAAAATAATCAATCTTAACAACATAAAATTAACCAAATAATCCCAGCTTAACCAACATAAACAAAATCAAAATAAAAAACCTCACCTCACAGAAAACAGAGTCTGGACTGGACAAGAAGACTGACAAATAAAATAAAATAAAAATAAATATAAATACAACAAAAATATATAAATGTAAATGTAAAGGTTCTCTCACCATCCCTACTTAACCAAAAATAAATAAAATAAAATTATTTATCCCCCCTTAGCTCTCTCACAGCCAAGGAGAGAAAAAGAAGAAATACTTTAGCACTCTCACTGCAAAGTATAAATATTATAACAAGTCATAAAACAATTTAAACTTCAAACAAATAAATAACGTGTCCCTTCGCCCCTAGTCCTCTCATGACCCAGGGTAAAGTTCAAATAAAATTAATGGACGCAGGGTCCTCTCACCACCTCGATTGTCCAAATAAAAAGTCTTCAAATTGCCAGGCACAGAATCGGATTTGTCTCCAGATTTGGAATCAACAAAAACACATACAAATCATTTCAAAAGACATCCAGAATCCAAATCAAACAAATCAGGCAGGTCCATCCACGATTTAAATAAGGCCCTTTACCTCCAACTGGGCAACCACGCATGAAATAGAGTGGACCAATACAACGCCCAAAATCAGGCCACAACAGTGGCCCAATCTGGGGGTCTAGGGGGCAGAGACCCCCAGTCAACTGCTTGACCAAGGGCTCCCAAATACCCCCTTTAGACCACAAATCAAATGAGGCCCAGCAGGAGGTCGCACCTCAAACCAGTCTTAAAGGAAAGTCACGTTCACCTCGGGATCCAAAACAAAATTAACAAATCCCCTCACTCCTTTCCCAAAGTCACAAGGCACAAGCTTCTTAAATTCTTCTTCATAAAAATCACAGCCCGGAGGAGCCAACAAACAGTCTAATCATTCCCCGGCCCAGATGCAGCATAAAATCAGAGTACTTTAGTTCAAGGGAAAAAACGGCATCCTGCATAATTCCTCAAGACCACAAGCCCTTAGTCCACTCTGCACCCGCTTCCGTGCCGGCTTCAGCAACGGAGTGCCAGTCATAGGGGCACCCTCTCCTCTCCTCTCCTCTCTCCTTGTCCCAATAAATTCCTAAAGGGATCCAGGAAAATTCCAACCCAAACAGTTCAGCCAACAGGGCAAGGAACTCCACACTCTATTGCATGTCTCCCAGTTCGGTTTGTGCAGCGGGACACCAACAATGTCCGACTTGGGATGCCAGACTGAAAGCACGCTCCTCCTCTCAGTCCATGAACAACAAGTGTCCCTTACCCAGCCCGAAGAAGGAAAACAAAAATGAAACAAAGCACAAAAAAAAAAGTGCTAAAACAAACTTGAAAAGTAAAGAAAATTAAAAGCATGCTGCAGATCACAGCTCTGCAGCCAGCGGCATGCACAGCCTAATGGCCATCTTGACTAATCTGGACCCACACCTGTTGCATAAATATATTTATAAAATGGTGTTTGGTCAATTCTGACTGCTCATTGGTCAGGACTCCATCACAAGGTACTGCATTACCCAAGCATATACTCCTACTCAGAAGACATGATGGGGTGCATTAATCAAGAGCAAAACCAGTCAGGGTCAAAAAGGTCAATATGTTAATTGCATATCCTCAGGGTCACAAAGATCACAGTGCAAATCAAACAACACAGCAACATTAAAAGCAAGCCGGCTCAGTGGCGCAGAGGGCTGAGGCGCTGGTGCCTTACCTCGAACCACGCTGGCGACCCAGGTTCAGGAATGGACTCAGGATGCTGGGGGCTGGCAGGGGAAGGAGAGGAGTGAGCATTCGTGGGACTGTTATCCTCTCCTGGGGAGGGTTACGGGATGACGTTGTTAGGCAGTGGCCTCTGATGGAGACCAGGGGCACTGCATGGCAGTGCAGTGAAACGGAGAGCACACCAGAAAAGTGGAAACACTCCATGCTTAGCCAGATAATGGCTGCCTGGCTCTCCGATGCCACCAATGCCCCATATGAGCCATGCCCACCTCAGCAGCACCCTGGGGCCAAGTGTTGCACTGGTCTCCCCCCTGGCCTGGCACCTTCCCCCTTGGAGGAGGGGGACCCATCTGGTGAAGGGTTATGCCAGGTTACCCTGGGAGTGGCTGCCATATGAGGACAGAGGCTCTGGGGGACAGATGGGTCACAGGGGGCCTTGGCAAGCCTGAAGGAGTGGCAGACGTGGTAGCACATAGGAGAGGTAAAAAAAACCAAAACAAATTATCCAAATAAAAAGAAAAACATGACAACCCCCAACAGCAACATTGCTCAAGAATCACAAACTGTAAAGGAAATCCACCCAGCAACTAAAAAGCATACAGTGCTTCCTGTACAAAAATAAAAACACAAAAATTATCAGTGTTGCTCATGCAAGAAAAACATTTTAAACACCTAATAAAAACACAAAGTATACTTCAAAACTATGATTTTACACAATGGAAACATGCATAAATGCATCATTAAACCATTAGAAAAAACTTCTACAAACATTGCATTAAAAGCTAATAAAATATTTACATACCTAGTAACAAAGGACAGCTCAAATTATCTGCCTGGTTGAATCTCAGCTGTCCATCAGCGCACTTAAATGAGATCACAAGAGCTAATCAAAATCCAAGGCTACCAGGTCTGACTCAAATCGCATGGGAAGAACAAGGGGAACAGCTCGAGCTTCCAGCTTAGCCTCACAGTTCACATGGGAATCACAGGAAGTTAAAAATCAGGAATACCTGTTTAAAGAAACAAAATAACCTACTCCCTGTCACAAACGCACTCCACAGGTTAGGTCCTGTGCTCCCACAGTGCCAACCTCAGCATGCAATAGTGTGAACAGGTAACAGATAGGGTAACCCCTCCTGTCTGCTTTGGGTCCAAATCACCTTTTAGCTTCAAGTTCTGGGGCAATTCAAACTGTGAACCTTATGCTAGCATACCCAATTAACAGGCTTGGCTACATATCCTCTTTGGGGAATGCAGTACCATCCTTCGCCAAGGGGCACCCAACCAGGTATCCAAAATGAACCCTAAAACTCTTTAAGAGACCTTAGTTATATTCTTATCTTTCTGAGCTTAGTAACACCATCAAGACTTTTAAACCATGTCGGACTTAAAAATACAGGTACTTCACATGAAAAAAGAAAACTGGGAAGACACAGGCAGTATTTTAAGAAAATGGTTATTTACTAAAAATGGTAAAATAAGTAAAATAAAACACAGAACAATATATCGTACAGTTTACAATCTTATAAAACAAAAATAAAGTTTCAGAGCAACACTCCTACCACAAAAGATGTACTTGCTTTCTAACTATTACCTTTCTAAGTGCTCTTTAAGTTAGAGAGAGAGAGCTTTGTTTCTTCAGAGCCCAAGATGATATCACACATTTCAGACACACTGATACATTCTCAACTCTATCCCCGGTGAGTCATCTAGCTCCTCCTTTTAGAATTTAGTCTTACAAACATAATTTATACCAGGAGGTATTTTAAAATTAATGGTACATCAGAAGAAAACATTTTTTTCTAAATATGGCATTCTTTAATTAAACATTTTCTCTTTGAACTTAGCAATCCCACACTGGCACCAAGGGGTTAAAAAGCCAACAGGAATCAGCCTAATGACGTCCTTTCCCTGATGTCATAAAACTCATATTTAGTTTCCAACATCAAAGGCAGCAGCAGGCAATAAACTGTTTCTGGAGGATGTTCCAATTAACTGTTTCCTTCTGGTCTGTTTTATTACCTACTGGTTTTCAGCTACTGACACTTTGAAATTACAGATCAAATTCCTCACACACTGAAATGTCATACACAGACCATATATTTATAATACCAATATCATACAATAATCATAAGCAAGGGGCAGAGCATCACACCCCTCCCACCTAGACTGAATTTGGGGGCTCTATCCCCTGCATGGGATGAGCTCCCTAAGTCAGTTCATTCCTCATATAGATGTGACAAGCTATTTGTGTTTTGATTGGTTGTCCCAGCCCTATGTGAGATCATCATATCATACCCTTACAAGGCAAGACTCCATCTTAACAGTCTACCATTCGTTTTTCCCATTTGTGATGGGGGGGGTTGTGGTCAGTTTGTACCTCAAAATGCTGCCCGTGTAAGTATGGCTCTAACTTCTTTAGGGCCCACGCCATGGCAAGACACTCTTTTTCCACAGTAGAGTATGCTGCTCCCTGGGAAGTAACTTTTTACTTAAGTACACAATGGGGTGATCTTTCCCTTGGTTGGATGTCTGACTTAGTACTGCCCAATACTGAGGCATCAGTCTGGACTATAAAGGGTCTGCTATAGTAAGGACTGCCCCAATACCCACATCTGAGGCATCAGTCTGGACTATAAAGGTCTGCTATAGTTAGGACTTGTCAATATAGGAGCACTGCACAGTGCCTCCTTCAGTCTGGTAAAGGCTTTTTCACAGGCTGGTTCCCAGGTAATTTTCTTAGGCATCCTTTTCTTTACCAGGTCAGATAGGGGAGCAGCCAGGGCACTGTAATTGGGTACACATTTTCTATAGTACCCTGCTGTCCCCAGAAAACTCCTGACCTGCTTCGTCATTTCTGGTCCGGGCCATGCCTTGATCGCCTCTATTTTTACTTGGTTAGGATGGAGCTGTCCCCGGCCTACAACATGCCTGAGGTATGCCACTTCAGTCATGGCCACCTGGCACTTCTCAGTTTTGACAGTGAGCCCGGCCCTCTGTATCCTGCCCAGCACTACCCTAAGGTGGGACAGGTGTTCCTCCCAGCTGGCACTAAAGATGGCAATGTCGTCCAGGTACGTCACAGCCTACTCCTCAGCATCATTTAACACCTGGTTCACCAACCTTTGGAAAGTGGCCAGGGCATTCTTCATTCCAAAAGGCATTACTTTATATTCAAATAACCCTATCAGAGTGATGAAGGCCGACCTCTCCCTAGCTCTGTCAGTTAACTCTACCTGCCAATACCCCATTTGTCAGGTCAATAGTCGTAAGGTATGTCACCCCTCCCAACTTGTCCAGGAGTTCATCCATCCGGGGCATCAGGTGGGTATCGGACTTTGTGACTGTATTCAGTCTACGATAGTCCACACAAATATGAGTAGAGCCATCTGGCTTGGGCACAAGGACTACGGGTGAGGCACAGGGGCTGTGGGATTTCTGGATTACCCCTAAATCCAGCATTTCCTCCACCTCCCTCCTAATGTCCTATTTTACAGCCTCTGACACCTGATATGCTGCCTGCCGGATGGATGCCTGCGTCCCTGTCTCCACAACATGTGTCGCTAAGGGGGTTAGTCCAGACTGGGCACTAAACAGTGGGGCAAAGTCTGCTAAAACCTCCCTTACTTCCTGGATCTTGTCCGGGGCCAGCTGGGGTGACAATTTAACTGCTTCCACAGAGGACTCCCACTTCCTTTCTTCCAGCAAGTCCAGAAGGGAGTCTCCTTCGTCCATCCCCTTCCCAAGGCTACACACTGCAAGCACCATGTCAGCCCAATTAGCATATGACTTCATCATGTTAACATGGTACATTCTTTCTGTATGTCCTCTGTCAGGTAACTCTTTGATATAGTTCACATCATTTACCTTTCTGACTACTTTGTACGGTCCTGCTCACTCACCCTGCAGCTTGTCCTCCTGGACCGAGATGAGGACTATGACTTCCTGACCCACTGTGTACAAGTGAGCTCTGGCTCTGCGGTCATACCACACTTTTTGTTTTTGTTGGGCAGCTGCCAGGTTGCTCTGGGCTGTCCCCATAAGCTCCTTTAGCCTTTTCCTAAACCTAAGGACATAATCCACTATGGGAGTTCCCTGGGTGGCGTGCTTGCCTTCCCAGTCCTCCTGGATCAAGTCTAGGGGCCCATGTATCCGGTGTCCACATAAGAGCTTGAAGGGGGAAAACCCTGTCAACTCTTGGGGCACCTCCCTGTATGCGAACAACAGGTGGGGAACGTATTTCTCCCAGTCCCTCCCATGCTGTTCAGCAAACACTTGAAGCATTCAGGGTACCATTAAATCTTTTCACAAGCCCATTGGCCTGCGGGTGATAAGGTGTTGTGCATCTCTGCACCACCCCACACTTCTCCCAGAAACATTTCATCAGGTCTGACATGAAGGAACCCCCTCGATCGGTGATAACCTCCTGCGGAAACCCAACACGGAATAAAATCCCAAGTAAGGCATCTGCCACTTTGTCTGTCCTCAGTGAGGATAGGACGACTGCCTCGGGTATTGGGTTGCATAATCCACCACAGTCAGGATGAACCTCTTCCCGGAGGAGCAGGGGGTATTTAAAGGCACCACTTTATCCATTCCCACCCTCTGTAATGGCTCCTCCACTATGGGTAATGGAATTAGGGTGGCTTGGGTTTTCTTACCCACCTTCCCTATTTCTTGGCACCGGTGACAAGGTCTGCAATACTCCTTCACCTGCTGGGTGAAGTTGGGCCAATAGAAATTGTAGGAAAACCACTGCATAGTGCACTTGATTCCCAGATGACCAGCCAAGGGAATATCATGTGCAATCTGGAGCAACTGCTCATGGTACCCCTGGGAAATGACAAGCTGCCTGCCTATCACCCCTCCCTCTGTCTTTTCAACCTTAGTAGACATCAGTCCATTTTCCCAATAAACCTTATGTTTCCTGTCACCTCCTTGTACTTCTTCAGAGTCTGCCCAAGCCCTCAGCTTATCTAGACTAGGGTCACTTTTCTGAGCAGCTGCAAACTCCTTACACTTTCCCACGGCATGGGACAGGTCCCCTTCAGTATCTAAACTAGGGTCCCTAGCTCTAGCGTCAGGGCACTCAGGATCACTGCCATCCCCTAACCCTCTGACAATGGGTCACCCCTCCTTCTTCAGAATAACCCTCTGTAGCTGTTTGGTAACCGCTACTGGGTAATTTTATACCCCCCTTTCATTAGTCTCCATAGCAGGAGAAACAGGCTGGGGAACCAGCCTCCCAGTGGTTTCTACAGTGGCTTCTGTGGAGTCCAGGGAACTACAATTTTCCCTTGCCACTTAGCTATGGGTAACTGCTCACACCATCCCCTGTTTGAGATTGTTGTCAAGGATGATGTCAGCTGCTAAAATTTTGGCTACAGCCACCTGTTACACAGTTTCCCCTGTTTCACAGCAGTCTAGGAGAACACTAGTGAGTGACAATGTTTTCTCCTCCCCAGTGAACCCTTATACTGTTATAAATTTATTGGGTATAAGCTGACCAGGTTCTACCAGATCCCCTTTTACCAACGTCAGGGATGCTCCTGTGTCTCTTGACCCCTGTGTCTGTACATCATTCACAGTGACTGGGTGCATGTGTTCCCTCATGTTTAAAGGCATGCTTTCAGGGACACACAAACAACCCACTTCTTTCCTAGCACCACCTTGCATATTGCTCGTTCTTTTGGGACACTGTCTGGCAATGTGCTCAGTTTCTTTGCAAATTCGACATTCATTTCTTTTCTCAGAAAAATCTTTTCTTTGAAACCTGGGGCTAACTGGTTTCGAGGGAGGCAGTGAGGGTTTTAGCTGCCCTGAAGGCGTGCTTTTCCCTTTCTGCACTGCCATGCCCACCCCATTCACTCTCAGAGCAGGTCTGCTCTTGGCATAGTGGTCCGAGAGTTCAGCAGCAGCCTCTTGCACTGTTTTGGGATCTCGGTCCTCCAGCCAGGTTTTCAGCTCTGCTGTGCATGCCCAAAAAAACTGCTCTAACAATATAGCATTTTCAATTTTATCTACAGAGTTTGCTTCAATTCCTTCCCACCAACATTTTAAACATTGACGTTGTTTCATGGCTAGCTCCTCGTAGCTCATGTCAGGGCTTCTCCTGAGCTTATGGAATTTAGCTCTGTATGCTTCTGCAGTTAAATCATACTTTTTTAAAAGTGCAGCTTTAAGTTTGCTGTAATCATTACTGTCCTCATTGTCCATTTGACCCAGTGCATCCCGAGCTTTCCCAGTAAGCAGTGGGTATAGCTGGAAGCTCCAGGATCCTCTAGGAATATTGGCCTGAATACAAACTTTTTCAAAGGAATTTAAAAAGGTATCCATATCCTCCCCCACTTTAAATTTGGCTATCAATTTGGAATTTAATTTGTAACCTAGTCCTGTAGTTCCAATTAAACCCATACCACTTACCTGTTCTGGTGCTGGTGGTTGGAGTCATAACTTCTCCAGTTCATGTTGCCTCTGGCGCTCACACTCTTCACGGTCAGCCTCTCACTGTCCATGCTCTGCTTCTTGCCATTCCTGCTCAGCTTCTCACTGTTCTCACTCCCTATTCTCCTCTGTGGCTCGCTGCTCTTGCCTCTCTTCTCTCTGAAACTCAAGCTCCATCCTCTGCAACTCCATCTGCAGCCTGATAGCTTCTGGCTCCAGAATGCTGGTGACCTTCCCCTGCTGCTATGGCCCTTGGCTTGCACTGACCCTGCTGTCCTCCTCACCAGATCTGGACACTGCACTGGCCGCTGACCCCTCCATGCTCAAGGTTTAGTCCTTTACAGTCACATTCTGTGACTCAATGCTCTGGGCATCTGCTGCCATCAGAGCATCTATGAGGTTTTGTTTGTTGGCTGTCCCCTCATACTGGACTCCTCTGTCCTAGCTCAACTGCTTCAAGTAGTCTGCAGTGTACCCGCTGTAGTTGAAAGCCATCTTCTTCCCTAACTACGGCTACTCTAACTTGCACTTTAGAAAAAAAAATAAAACAGGTAGAAACTTTGACTGTAAGCAAAATTATATTGTTCTGTTTTCTTTTTTAAAAATAAATCACTGCCTTATTTTGCAAGTGAGCTGTACGGTATTAAGCTGACACACTGAACTGTTAAAGCTTGTGTTACCAATATTTTATCGTACCACTGCCAACCAAATCTGTCACAAATGCACTCTGCAGGTCAGGCTCTCTGCTTCCACAATGCCAACCTCAGAGCACAATAGTGTGAACAGGTAACAGAGAGGGTAACCCTCCTGTCTGCTTTCAGTCTAAATCACCTTTTAGTCTCGAGTTCTGGGGGGATTCAAACTGTCAGCCTTATGCTAGCATACCCAATTAATAGGCTCGGATACGTACAATCCTTCGCCCAGGGGCACCTAACCAGGTATCCAAAATGAACCCTAAAACTCTATAAGAGACCTTAGATATATTCTTACCTTTCTGAGCTTAGGGACACCATCAAGACTTTTAAACCATGTCAGACTTAAAAATACAGGCACTTCACATGCAAAAAGAAAATTGGAAGACAGAGGCAGTATTTTAAGAAAATAGTTATTTACTAAACATGTTAAAATAAGTAAAATAAAATACAGAACAATATATCATACAGTTTACAATCTTATAAAACAAAAAGGAAATTTCAGAGCAACACTCCTACCATAAAAGACGTAATTGCTTTCTAACTATTACCTTTCTAAGTGCTATTTTAGTTAGAGAGAGAACTTTGTTTCTTCAGAGCCCAAGATGATATCACACATTTTAGACACACTGATACATTTTCAGTTCGATTTCCCCCACCCACCCCCTTGGTGAGTCATCTAGCTCCTCCTTTTAGAATTTAGTCTTACAAACATAATTTACTACCAGGAGGTATTTTAAAATTAATGGTACATCAGAAGGTAAAAAAAAGTTTCCTGAATATGGCATCCTTTAATTAAACATTTTCCCTTTGAATTTAGCAATCTCTCACTGGCACCAAGGGGTTAAAAAGCCAACAGGAATCAGCCTAATGATGTCTTTTCCCTGATGTCATAAAACTCATATTTAGTTTCCAACATCAAAGGCAGCAGCAGGCAATAAACTGTTTCTGGAGGATGTTCCAATTAACTGTTTCTTTCTGGTCTGTTGTAGTACCTTCCTGGTTTTCAGTTACTGACACTTTGAAATTACAGGCCAAATTCCTCACACACTGAAATGTCATACACAGACCATTTATTTATAATACCATTGGTAACATTGGTAATACAGAGCTCTAAAAGACTAATGTCCATTTGGCTCGCTTATCAGTGAGTTTAATATCCTGCTATATTTCTGCCCCTTAAATAAGTGTCAAGAGACTGTTTGAAGGATGTCATAGTCTGACTAGCTACAACCTCAGTCGGTAAGTCATTCCAAACTCTTGCCACCCTATTTGAAAACCAAAACTTACGCGATTGTGTCCTACATCTATCCACCTTCAGCTGTAAGGGGGTGGGCACGGGTGTTATGCGACTGTACCCTAAGGTGCAAGTCCATTTGTTCCCAAAGCTGGTTATCAGATAATGCCCGATAAATTAGGCACATATCCTCTCTCAGCCTATGGTATTCAAGGGGATATAGATCCAGTTCCATCAGCCTATCCTCATATGTCATATCCTTAACTTCATAAATTTTTCTAGTAGCCCTTCGCTGCATCCTCTCCAGGGCTCTTATATCCCCTTTGTAGCCTGGTGCCAAGAACTGCACACAATATTCTGTATGTGGCCTCACAAGAGAGGTATACAAAGGGAGCAATACCTCTCTTTTCCTACTTTTGATGTTTCTGTGTATGCATCCCAGGATTCCATTTGTCTTCTTAACCACTTAATTACAGTGTGAGTGGAACTTAAGGTCATTACTGACCCTAATACCCAAGTCTATTTCCTCATGTACTACTTTGAGGATATTATCACCCAAATTATAATTCACTTCTATATTTTTTTTTACCGAAGTGCATAACCGTACACTTGTCCACATTAAAGATTGCCCCATTTTCCTTAGCTCATAACTCCAGTTCTCCAAGAGCTAGTTGTAAGTTTGAAGCATCTGATATACTATTAGCTGGATGGCCTTTACGTGTATCATCCGCAAATTTGGAACACCAGATGTCTAGTGTTACCTGCATAGTAGACATGTAGAGATTAAACAAACATGGTCCCAATACAGATCCCTGTGGGACCCCACTAGTGACTGCTGCCCAATTAGACATTTCTCCCAAGATGCATACTCTTTGTTTCCTCGGAGACAACCAATCTCTTATCCAGTTGACTATTTTAGGATGTATACCTAAGTTAGAAATAGTTTTGATCAATTGTTCATGAGGGACCATATCAAATGCTTTTGCAAGGTCTAAGAATATTACATCCACTGGACTGCCTTCATCAAGTGATTTGCTAACTTTACTGTAAAATTCCAGTAAGTTTGTTTGACATGAACGTCCCTTAGTAAATCCATGTTGGGAATTGTCTTTTTTACCCCTCAAGCACCACATAGTTCATAATATAATCCTTCATAATACCTTCCAGTATTTTTCCCAGTGCAGACATCAGGCTAATAGGCCTATAATTATCCACTTCATGCTTTTGTCCCTAGGGACAACCGTTGCCTGTCTCCATGCCTGCACAGTCTGCCCTGTCTCCAGTGACTGTTGAAATATTTGTGTGACCGGCCCTGCAAAATTATCTGCCAGTTCTTTCAACAATCTAGGATGGAAACCATCAGGTCCACTAACTTTGTTGTAGTTCAAACTTCTAAGCCTAATTCTTACATCCTCTAGCTCTATTTTAACATCAAAAGTTCCCACTGCAGTGTAATCTACTACACTGTGTTTTTGGTCTAAATTAAACACTGAGGAAAAGTATGTATTAAACATATCAGCCATTTATCACTTATCATACAATAATCATAAGCAAGGGGCAGAGCGTCACACTCCCTTGCAGTGCAGCCACACCCAACTAGTGCAGCATACCAGCGACAACCACATATCTAATTATGCTAATATCTTAAAGGAAGTCATTTAAAGATAAAGGCACTAAATGACAACACTACTACACTGCTAAAAACTAACATTACTAAACATTTTGTAAGTGGAATAAGGCAATTTATTTGGGTGGATTATGCTATGTTAATGTACCTTGTGTTGGTTGAAGTCCTCGGCCCTCTGGGCTTGGGACTCCTACCCACCACAAGGTACATTAACATAGCATAATTCTGCCTCTGTCATGCCTTTTTCCTTACATATCTTATAAAGGCTCGGTAGCCCCTGCATATTGGGTTGAGTAGGCACTTTAATGTTAAACCCCTAATTTTGCACCTTGATAGAGCAGCCATCATTTGACCAATCTGCCAAAAAATTGACATACGTATAATTAGTACCATGATCTTACGATCCTGAAAATCTAGTAGTGATCAGTTCAGCAGGGGCAAAGTTCCAGAAGGTTGAAAATACATAAATTCACCAAAGTGAAGACCTATTTTTGCTCAGTAGCAACAAAATGGTTGGTATTTGAAATCTGACACTTTTAGATTTGATAGGGCTTTGTTCATGGGTAAAACCTTCATAAGTATTGTTTTTTTTACGTGTTACAATTTTTGAAATAGTAATAAAAATGTGTTCCATTTTTGCACATGTGCAGTAGCACAAATTAATGTTCTAAGGATAACTGGAGTTTTGCTAAAGCATATTTTATGCTTTCATGTGAGGAAACTGCTTTCCTTCTTTTAGTAAGTATGGTTTCATATGAGTTAGTAGATATGAACGTATTAAAAACTGTAAAACTTTACACCCTGAAAACACAAAAAGTAGGTGGCGGGTTGGTTTGTGGTCAACAGATTACTGTTATAGGATGTATCCCTGATGATTTTTATGTCTTATTTTGCTGTGTGTTGTAGGAAAAATTAATTTTTAAAAAAATTGACAGACAGAAGCATAAATTTGTTATGCTTTCATTGATATGGTGTTGTATATCATGCGCGCACTTTTGCCATTCATTTTTGGTTTTGTCACACTTCAGGGAGCAAGTGCATATTTATAATTTGAAACTGAGGTGGATTTTAGAGTTATAGCTTGTGAAGTGGACACTAAGTTGTGTGTTGGGGTTATTTTGGTGTGTTCTGTCGAAAGACGGTGTTATTTTTTTACAAAAATTTGTAAATATTCTGAGACATGACAAATGAAAGCTAAAATGGATTTATGGTGTCATAATTGTTTTTTCCCAAACTGAAATGGTTTCATGGGAATTTTCTCTTTTATGACTGTTTTAGGTAAGGGATTTTGGAAATTTTTTGTAATACGATAGTGTGTCTTAGTATGGTGCTGCTGTGCACAGTCAAATGGACAATTGTGTTGGCACAGGACCAGGGCATCCACAGTCAGATGGACTATTATCTTAGCACAGGGCCTGGAGGGCCCTGTGCATCCTGACCTGGTGGTCTTTGATGACTGCCTATGAAGAGGGACCATGACCAGATAGACTGTTATCCCTGTGTATCAGCAGCTGGATGGATTGTTATTTTGGCACAGGGCCATCTGTGCCCTGCACATTTACAGCCAGTTGAACCATTATCTCTGCATGTCTGCAGCCAGATGGACCATTATCTTGAGTCAGAGCCCAGAAGGCCCCATGCATCCTCAGTTGGATGGGCTGTTATCTTGGCCACGTGCTCAAAGTGCCCTGTGCATTTGTAGCTACATGGACCATTACCTTGACACTGCTAGATGGACTTTTATCTTAGCATGGGGCCCAGAATGCCTTGTGCATCCTGCCATGGCAGTCTTTGCTGTCTGTCTGAGTGCTGGGCCCACGGGGCCCTGCATGCAGCCAGACAGACCATTCTCTTGGTGCAGGGCCCACAGCAAGATGGACTGTTATGTTGGGCCTGCGTGTCTGCAGTCAGATGGACCCTTATCTTGGCACAGGGCCAAGAGGCCCTCCTCATCCTGACATGGCCATCTTTGGTGTCTGTCTGTGCACAGACAGATGGACCATTTTCTTGGCACAGGGCCCAGACTGCATGTTCTGTCATGGTGGTCTGTAGTGTCTGCCTGTCATTCAGACCTTTGACTTTCTGCAGACCCCAATGAGCCTGACACATCTTGGCATGAAGGTAGTTGGTGATGCAAGACTTGAAATATGTTAAATATTCAGTTTATTCTATTTAGACATCCACAAATGATGTTACAATTCCACTACCACAAAAATAAAGGAAACTCATTCCAAAAAACGACATTAATGCAGACACTGGGGTACAAGCACACAAACCACACAAAGTAAGGAAATGAAAAAATTAGTGTCTGGATGTGGTTCTGGCAGATGGGGATCTGATAAGGGACCTGGTTGTAGAGGATCCCTTGACTGGGAGCGACCACAATACTGTCTGGTTTCAAATAAGCATGGGGGGAGGGGGGAGAGATCTAGGACACTGGCAGTGGACTTCAGGGGGGCAGACTTTGTGGGCATGGGAAATATTCTCAAGGATTACTTGAAGGGGATTACATCAATGGCAAATATGGAAAAGAGATGGGAAGTCATAAAACAGGGACTTCGGGACTTGCGCTAAAGTGAAACGTAAGGGAGCAAGGTCACATAAACCATGCTGGTGGTCCAGTGAGGTTCAGGTAGCGGTCAGAGAAAAGAAAGCAGCCTACAAAAAGTATAAAACAACAAGAGGGGATAGGGAATAGGAAATGTACCATCTTGCATCTAGAAAAGTCACCCGGATGGTGAGGGGGGCAAAGTCCAGTAAAGAGCAGCGGCTGGCACAGGGGATACATGGAGGGGAAAAGGGGTTCTTCTGGTACACTGGGGAGTGGATTAAAACTAAGGGCCATCTCGGCATATTGAGATCAGAAGGAGGGTGGGTGGAAGAGGCGAGGGGCCAGGCAGAGGTATTAAATGAGTACTTCGCCTCTGTGTTCACTAGGGAGGGGGATGGGATATCTACAAAGCAGGCACAATGGGGACAGAAGCGGTGGTGAGTGAGATCAGGGGAGCAACAGAAATGGAGCAAGAGGGAGGGAGAGGTACCCCAGGTGTGTCATATCAGGATAAGGATAAAAAGGTCAGTAAGGTGGAGGGGATGGATGATGCTATCTCCACCGAAAGGGTGTGGTTAGCCCTCAAGGCCCTTAAGAAGGATAAATCTCCTGGGCTGGATGGCATTCATCTGAGAGTACTATGGGAATTGGCGGACATACTGGCTGCACCCCTGGTGGAGCTCTTCAACAGGTCACTTGAGACAGGGAGGGTACCTAGGGATTGGCAAGAGGCACATGTGGTGCCAATCCATAAAGGGGGGTCGAGGGAAGTACCAGGTAACTATAGACCCATCAGTTTGACCTCGGTGGTGGGAAAATTAATGGAGAGTATACTAAAGCAACGATTGGGGGTGTACTTGGATGAGGTGGGGAGGTCTGGATAGTCAGCAACATGGGTTTGTGCCAGGTAGATCATATCAAACCAATCTTGTGGAGTTCTACAAATGGGTAACATCAGAACTGGACAGGGGAAAGCCTGTGGATGTATTATTCTTGGACTTCAGCAAGGTGTTTGACTCTGTCCCCCACAATGGTATGGTGGAGAAACTGACAGGGTTGGGAGTAGGCCCTTTGATGGTCAGATGGATTGAAAACTGGCTAGCTGGACACACCCAGAGAGTAGTGGTCGGTGGGGAGCTCTTGAACCCTAGAGAGGTCGGTAGTGGGGTACCACAGGGCTCTGTCCTGGGTCCGATCCTGTTTAATGCATATATATCGGACATCAGGGAGGGTATAGGGTGTGAAATGAGTCTCTTCGTTGATGACTCCAAGATGGGAGCAGTAGTTGAGGGGGAAGAGGGGAGGTTGGCACTGCAAGGGGACCTGGACACCATGGAAAGCTGGGCTCACACATGGAAATTAAATTTCAATATCACCAAGTGCAAGGTGTTACATCTTGGCCGGGGAAACCCTAAACATAGGTACACCTGGGAGGGGAGGCGCTGGAGGCCTCAACAGAGGAAAAAGACCTAGGGGTCATGGTGGATGCATGTATGAATAACTCTGAGCAGTGCAGGAGAGCGGCTAGCAAGGCAAACAGGGTGTTGGGATGCATCATAAGGGGGATCACCTCTAGGAGCAGGGAAGTGATTCTGCCACTGTACAATGGGCTGGTTAGACCACACCTTGAGTACTGTGTACAGTACTGGAGACCACACTTGAAGAGGGACATACAGCTCCTGGAGAGGGTACAGAGGAGGGCAACTAAGATGATACGAGGACTAGGAGATTTGACATATGAGGACAGACTTGAGGAGCTCTGCCTGTTTTCATTGGAGGAGAGGAAGACAGGGGGACATGATTGAGGTCTTCAAGTACCTCAAGGGAATAAATAGGGTAAACATGGAGGGGATCTTTAGACTAAAGCAGGGAGATATCACCAGAGTGCATGGTTTGAAGTTGGAAGTTGGAAGGGTGAGGGGGGAAAAGAGGAGGAGTTTTTCACTGAGAGGGTGGTGGATCCTTGGAATGCACTGCCTGGTGAGCTGGTTCAGAGATCCACAGTGGAGTGCTTCAGAGAGAGGTGGGACAGACACAGAAAGCGGATGTATCAGATGATGACCTGGCCCGGGGGGGTGGGGATGGATGATAGGGGTTTCTGGAACACAAAGGGGGGAGGGCCTCGGCACCCAACTAGGGATCTGAGGTTCGAGCAGATTCGATAGACCATAAGGCCTAATCTGCTGGCAATTGGTATGTTAGTATGTGTCTCAGGAGTCCTGGCAAATCAGTGCTGTGGTGTACTTTGGGTTTTCAGCCCTAATGTCCACCCCTCTCCACCATCCCCTAGCCTTGTGACCTAAGGGCAACCTACAAGTAGTTATACCATGAAGAATGTCATGAGTGATCTCCCTGCCTGAATAAAGTGACTAATGATCTTGATCTTATGCTTCTTGCAGCCCTGCAGGGCCCTGTGTGAAAAACGTTATTACTGATTCTGTGGGCTCCATGTGGAGAGTCATAGTTGTCTAGCTCCAAACACTAGACCTGTGGTGCATGGGCTTGGAGCTTTAGCTTGTGCTGGGGTCCTGGGGCTGGGGCCAGGGGAGAGGGTGGGTATTAGGTTTGAAAACTCTAAGAAACACCACAGCACTGACTTACCAAGACTCTTGAGACTCCAAACCCTAATTTATGTTCTTACTTTGTGCACTTTGTGTTCTTCAACCCTAATGTCTGCATTAGTGTAGTTTTATGAACATAGGGACATACAAAAAATGCCAGCAGATACAGGCTCTATGGTATATTGAGTCTACTTGAGTGTGCAGCAATTAGCCTATTACTCTGCAGCTGCCCCCCACCTGTGTAGTAATGACCTGCCCCATCCCATCCCGTCTTAAAATTTCCCACTGAATTTAAGGATACCACCTCTTCTGGTATTGCATACCACCCAGCCACCACCCTTTCTGTGAAGTAGTGTCTTCTCATTTCCCTCCTAAAGCTTCCTCCCTACAATTTCAGACTTTGCCCCTTAGTGTCTCTCCCTTCCTTTGATCTAAAAATCCTCTCTGTTCAAACCATATTTATGCCCCTCATATATTTGAAGGTTTCGGTCATATCCCCTCTATCCCTCCTGTCCTCCAGGGCGTACATGTTGAGCTCACTCATTCTCTCCTCGTAGGGTTTGCCCTCCATTCCTATAATCATCTTGGTTGCTCTGTACTGGACCCCCTCCAGTAGACTGACATCTTTCTTTAGGTAGGGATGCCAGAACTGTATGCAGTACTCCAGGTTCGGTCTGACCAGCGAACTTTACAGTGTCAGGATGACGTCTCTCCTCCTGGAGGTCATACCTCTGGCAAATACACCCCAACGTATTTGCTTTAGCTGCTGCCTTCCTGCACTGTGCGGAATAGTTCATTTGCTCTCTGATTAGCATCCCAAGATCCTTCTCTTTCTCTGATGTGGACAACTGTACCCCCCAGCCTGTAGCATGACTTTGCACTTCTTTGCATTGAATCCCAGCTGCCATGTATCTGATCAGCGCTCAAGTTTATCCAGATCCTCCTGCAGTCCCAGCCACCCCTCTGCATTGTCCACCACTGCACCGATCTTTGTGTCATCAGCAAAAAGGCTGATCTTATTCCTAATCCCATCTGAGATGTCGGCAATAAAGATGCCAAACAACACAGGACCCAGCGCTAAGCCTTGAGGAATCCCGCTGGTTACAACCCTTGGAGTTGAGGTCCCCCCCCCCGCTGTCTATCCCATAGCCAGTACTTGACCCACTCCACCAGCTTCTCTCTTGCCCCCAGGTGGCCCACTTTGCTAATCAACCTACCATGTGGCACCAAATCAAAGGATTTGCTGAAGTCCAGATACAGGACATCCACTGCCTGGCCCCTGTTGAGTGCCCTAGTCACCCAGTCGGAAAAGTCAACCAGGTTGGTCTGGCAGGATCGACCCAAGACAAACCCATGCTGCCTGTGACCTGGAGACCATTCTTCTCCAGGAAGGGTATTAGCCTCTCCTTGAGGACAGTCTCCATCAGCTTCCCCACGATGGAGGTGAGGCTGACTGGTCTATAGTTCCCTGGTACATCCTTGGGTCCACTTTTATGGAGGGGCACCACATGCGCCATCCTCCAGTCCTGAGGTATGCAACCAGTCCCAAGAGAGGTGTTAAACAAGTCTACCAGTGGTCCCACCAGGACCTTTGCCAACTCCTTCAGCACCTTGGGGTGTATGCTGTCTGGCTTGGTGCCTTAGCCACCCTCAGGCCTTCCAGGACCCTGCTCACTGGGATATCCCATCTGTTATCTCCACCCCCATTCCCACCCTCTCCCTTCCTCTGCGGCATTGGACCCATCTTTCCCTGGTAAACACAGAACAGAAGTAGTCTTTGAGCGCTCCTGCCTGTTCCACCCCCTTCTCCACCCACCCCCAGTCCACCTTGATCCTTACAGCCTCTTCTCTCCCTTAAGTAGTTAAAGAAATCTTTTTCCCCTTCTCTGATCCCCTGTGCCAGCCTAAGCTCCCTTGCTGCCTTGGCTGCCCTGACTGATCTGCTCACCTCTCTTGATTTCTTCATGTACTCATCCCTATCCTCCTCCTGTTTGGATCACATGGATTTTCTGAAGGCTGCCCTTTTTTTCCTTAACCCTCCCTAACACCTCCCTGCTTAACCAACTTAACCTTTTAGAGTTGGCCTTTTTGCTCTGGATCTTTGAACAAGTGTTGGTGGCCTCTGCTAACTCAAGTCTGATAATATCCCATTTCTGGTTAGCATCCATATGTGGGTGGATACTGGCAAGGTGTCCCCCCAGTATATCCCTCATCCTTCAAAGGTCTGGCCACCTGAAGTCCATCACCTTTGTCCTTGTAGTGGCTTTCTCTTTACCCATACTGAGTGAGAACCACACAGTGTGGTGGTCTCTCCCTGCCAGGGGGTCCTCCACCCCCAAATCCTGGACATGCTCTCCATTTGTCAGCACAAGATCCAGTATGTTACCATCCCTTGTTGGTTCCCTTACCATCGGCATCAGGAAGCTGTCCTGGAAAGCCTCCAGGAGGACCTGTTCCCTGACGTTCGAGGTGGCTGGGGTGCTCCACTCCACCCCAGGCAGATTGAAATCCCTCACTATCACAGTGTTACCCTTTGCACTGACCCTCCTTATCTGCTCTCCCAGCTCACTATCAGTATCCTCTTTTTGAGATGGAGGCCACTACACTACCCCCAACCTAACCCTCCTGCCCTTTGAATCCTGGATCTGTAGCCATAAGGCCTCTGACCTTCCCTCCTCCCCCCTTCTTCCTGCTATATAGTATTCCTTCTTTCACATAAATAGCCACCCCACACCTCTTCCCTTTTTCCCTGTCCTTTTGGTACAGCCTGTACCCTGGCACCACCAGGTCCCAGTCATGGTATTGGATGGCCCAAGTCTGAGTGATGGCAGCTATGTCCACGTCCCTGTCTGCTATCAGTGCCTGCAACTCAGTGACTTTGTTTTCCAGGCTCCTCACATTCAGGGAAACCACCTTCCAGTATGTTCCTTGCCCTTCCCTGCCCTTCTTTAGACATTTATCATCCCCTCTATTTGAATTCCTCTCCACCCCTTTCATCCTATTTTGGGGGTGGGGAGGCCTATTGCCCTCCCTGGCCTGAACACATAGTTTGCCCTCCAACCTTGTGCCCCCCCCTTAGTTTAACTTTATCCTGGTCGCCATATACTTCCCCAGCTTCTGCTTCAAGACTGCTGAGCCCTCCCTACTCAAATGCAGCCTGTCAGAGGTATACAGGTTCTTGTTATCCCGCATTTTTTTGCAATGACTATATATATATATATATAATGCAAAAAACTATGTTAATGCATAGAAAATACAAAATCACACATGCCCCCACAATGCAAAGCATCATGGGTTGCATATGAAAAGCACCACAGAATATTATGCTGGTTCAACTTTAAGCAGACTTGCATGGTGCCGAAAGGCCTCTCACACAGTTTGCAAAGAGTGCCAACAGAAGACACGGTCACGTGTTTCATCCTACTAGGACTCATCAGTATGCCTCGTCTGTTTGACACCCCAGTGGATATGCATATGTTAATGCATATGTTAAGGTTACAAAGCTCAAAAGAAGGGAAATGTGACATCAGGCTCTTTTCAACCCTCTCACTCCATCCCCTATCACCATGACCCAAGTCCAAGCTACAAGTCTGGGACATACCCCATGGGTCTGTTGCTTTCTATATGGCCCACTTGATCACTAATTACATTGTTCCCAAAGGAGATGAGTCATTACTTTCTTTACCTGAAGCAGAAGAATCATAACTTTCTTCACATAGGTCCCCACACCTGTAGCATAAAGCAGGAGTTGGTAGGGGCTGAGGGAGGGGGTGTGCTCTAGGGTGTTGGAAAAAAACCTAATGGCATATTTCCCTCTTTTTATGACTTTGTAACTCTTGTGTATACATTAATGTAGCTTTTTTGCAAGTAAGTTCCTTACTTTTTGAAAAAGTAGAGTCCATAATGTGCTGACACAAGGCCTAACTTGCTTCGCACATGGCTGTTTGAGCATAGCACAAAGCAGGAGGTGAGAACATAAGTCCTCACTTTCTTTCTGCACAGCAGGACATGAGACATACCTTTCTTAATATTTTGTTTGTGTACAGTTTTAATTATAGTACAAAATTCACTTTTTCTTTCAGCCATGTGGTCAACAGGTTTTTGTTTTTCATGGCTTTAAACATTTTGGCAGTGTAGTACTTGGTTCATTTTTTATGACAGTTTTTACAATTCCCCAAGTCACTCTTGAACTAAAGAAGAAACAGCTTGTTTTTTATATTTTCAGGTTGCGTTCTCAACTATTTTTATCTTTTTTTGTTATTGTTGTGTCGTTCCAAGGGCACACTATCTGTTACGTTTGTGCTAAGTTAAAATTCATCTTGATGGTTTTTCAAACCAATCTCAAATATTGTTTTTTTTTTCTAATTATAATACTAACTGTAATTCATTCTTTTAAGTCAGTTCAGGCATCATGTTAAACTGTCTTTTAACAAACCACACAACTGTCACCCTTTGGAGTTAAGAATTGTTTGTAGCCATATTGGCCATTGTACAAGATGGTGGACAAAGTGGGTGACTTGATACCATGTATTGGACCATGATAGAACCCTACAGACCTGTATCTACAAGAAACCAACAGACAGAGATAGCTACACAAGAACAGCAAACACCTTAGGCACACCAAAAGATCTGTAAAGTACAGCCAAGCACTTTGATGCCACTAACTCTGTTCCAGTGAGGAGGACAGAGATAAACACCTTGGGCATGATTCCAGAATGGATACACATGGTGCAGAGTGTCTTGCGCCAAAACAAATGGCACAAGTAGCACTTTGCGCCGTGAGTTCTGTCATTCGGTATTCCAAAAGGCAGCCTGCGACGCGGACTTATGCCACAGTTTGCTGTCACAGCATGTCGGAAGGGGGTTATGGCAGCATATGCACCCTATTCCAAAAGGTGTGGCTGCCATAACCCCAAATCACTATTCCAAAAGGTCCTGGGAAGGACATCTGGCAAAGTACAGTTGGACCAGCTATGAGCTGGCATACCCATACTCTGCCAGCTGCTGTGCCCAAGAACTTGATGCCCCTGCACCCAGTCCTGACCCCACACAAGGCAGTGGAACCCCCCATATTGCATTATAGGACCCCTCCACTCAACCTTGATCCCTGGCAATCCTGGAGGTGCCCCAGCCTGATCTCCAGTAATGTGGTGTGGTGCCAACCCCCCCACCTTTGCTTGGGTAAGTCTGCCAACCCCCCATGCATGGCCCACTGTGGCTTACAGGCTTATGTCAGGGCTTGGGGCTGGGGGGGTGGCTGTGCCCTGTCGGGGGGATGTCTGCGACTTGCTGCACCTTGTTCAGGTACGCCCTTCCTTTGGCGCACCACTTGGGGTGCCGCAACTCACAGGACATAGCGATGGGAACCCTGCCTTTACTGGAATAGGGTGCAGGGTTAATGTCGCACTGGCAAATGTCATGAGTTGCCTTTGGCGGTGACTTGCGACATGCCTTCTGGAACTGGGCTCCTTGTCTCATCGAAAAAAAAAAAAGTACTGAACAGTGGCACTCCTCTAGAGAAACTGATGGAGTTGATGAATGTGCCATGCTTATACCAAGAGAGCAACTACTATAATACAAAGAAAAGACCACCACCACCTGGATACCCTCAGTTGTTACATGTGGCCCAAATTTGGAGCCCCTACATATAGAGGATAATGTATGGTCTTTAGTTAATAACCACGCTGTAAACACTTCGAAAGGTTGCCATGACATCATTGTAAACCTTGAGAGCGCAGCTCGAGAGGTTTTCAGATGTCATACCAACCACGAGAAGTGTTTTCAGCACAGTTGTTAACCAAGGACCATATATTATATTTTATAGTGTATGGGCTACCAAGATTGTATAATCACGTATTGAATTACTTTACTGAATTACTTTATAGAACAGTGATTGTTGTGAGCATTCCGTTTTATTAGAACATTGATTGTTGTGAGCATTCCATTTTGTTATACCATTGATATGAGATACTCAAGAAGGGTTAATAACAGAGTGATGTCATATCGATGGCATAACAAGGTTGTAATCTGCTTGATTTCAGTTAATAATAAGGGCTCTCCATACATTATAAAATTATTAGACCTACAACCAATATTCAGTAAGGATGACACCTGCAAATGTATTTTCCAGGAATTACCTTTACTGTCTTTCAAACAACCACCTGACTTATCCAACCTGATTGTCAGGAGCAAACTTATACTTGACCAAAACAACAGAACACTAGGAGGCACTAAACCCTTCAATATTCCTAAATGTAAAACATGTAAGCACATCTTCACTTAAGATTTTATCAACATCCTCAAAACAAGTAGTTCAGGATACAGGGGAGTTGTACTGTACATGTACAGTAGATCCCAGAATGTTGCCTATTACATCCAGTGTAAGAAGTGTCTACATAGATGCTATGTGGGTGAAACTGGGCAGTCTCAATGAGCACACACACACGTATTATAAAGGAGAAAAGGACCAAAACCACAGTGGGACATTTCTCTGTCTGATCACTTCATCTCTTACCTCTCTGTCCTGGTTCTCAAAGGACACTTCAGTAATAGACAGGAAAGGAGAGCTTATGAGTTCAAACTTATTCATCTTCTAGATACTAGAAATAATGGACTGAATACAGACCTTGGTTTCATGACCCATACAAATTTTAACTGACAACTGCTTTTGTCTTGGTTCAGGTGCCTGTGCATTTCCTGTACATATATGTATATACGTTATCTCTTACATTCAATATATTTTTAGTGTGCCTTATACATTAAATATGGTTTTATTTATGTTTGATCATACTTCTTGTCTACTGTGTTCTGTTAGGTTTATGTAGCATAGTTATATACATACGTGTTTTTGTTCTCTCTTTACTCACACACACACAGTCTGTTTTAGGGAGGCTCTTGGAATAAACATCTAACAATTTATAGGCCTCCTACTATCACATTCCATCCTGGCAAAGGGGTCTACATACCCAATCTGATTGATAAACATCTAGTATTTCAAAGATTGCCATTAACTTATTGTTCTCTAGGTATGATACTTCCTTATCAACAGAAGTGTCACAACCCATAGTAAAAGTTTATTCCATCCGAAGTATGAAAGCCTATTTTCAGTAGAACCTGCTACATCTGATGAAGTGCTCTGTGTAGCCTGAAAGCTTGTGTTCTGTAAATTTCTTGTTGGTCCAATAAAAGGTATCAAATCATCCTCTTTGTTCATCCTTTAGAGTTAAGTATTGTTTACATTTTTAGCTTTTAAATCTTCTGTTCATGTCCAACTTTAACTCAGAAAAACGTAGTATTTTTTCTGTTAGTTTTCTTAAGTGGCAAAAATGGTCCATGCATATGCAAACATTTATAACTTAAAAATGAAATAACATTTAGTTATAAAGCTCCACAAGGCCCTTGGATCATACTCTAACAAACTTATAAGTTTTATTACTTAACTCTGGCTGTTTGTTTTCACTAGCTGTAAGCAAAAAAGGGACTAAAAAACAGGGATTTTTTTAATGTAAATTCATTAATTAATAACATTTGAACTGCATAACCAATTTTTCCCAAATTTGCTGAAGAATTAGCCCATTGGACTGAGGTTGTGTGTGCCATATTTCATAGTCCTGTGGGCCACCGAGATATAAGCTGTCAAAACCCCCATTTTGGATATAAACACTAAGTTAACCTTGACATACAGGTGTCACCATGCTAATATTTATAAAATAGGTGATGAAGTCCTAGCAATCTGATTGGCTAAGAGCATCAGCTGACTGTCTGGTTATCAGAGCACACCAAGACAGTTAAGAATTAAATGACTGTTTACACTTCAAAAATCAGTTTAGGACCTACAGTATTTTATAAAAGGAATAGCACCCTCTGAGGTGCTGATATATGAACATTTCGGGTAGTTGAAGGCACTCGGCATACACCTTGTACCTCACAATGCACCCAAGACATCCAAATATCAAAGCATACCCAAACAACTCAGTAGGTGTTATTCTTTATATATAGCAAACAAATTACATTAATGCATTTATTTGGGGGTTAAAGCCCATAGAGTAGGGAAATCAAAAGTTAGGGGGGAAAATCCCTGGAGCCATGTAAGAACCTGTGGTGTGCTGTTCCTCAGGGTTTGAACAATCATGTGATGCAGCACTGATGTTACCTTAACATTGGCACCCTCTATTGAAGCATAATCTGTTAGCATTTTACTTTTCTTGACTGACAGTGCTTTCAATGCCCTCTATCCAAGATTATTCTGTTAGTATTTTACGTTTCCTGACATGACAGTGTTGAAGTTTGGGTAACTTAAGTGCTGCATCGCATGATCATTCAAACCCTGAGAAACAGGACAATTCGTTTTTTTTATTTGTGGCAATTTCCAGCATCCAGGGTGGGCTTAAATTCAGTGACTTCTAGACCATTGCTTTCAACTGAAGGTGGGGGCCAAGTATAGCATGCTTCTCAGGATCAAGGAGCTCATCAGTGGCAGGATTTGGTGTTTCTCTTATTTGTGGCCAAGCTCTGTGTTTTTGTCCGTCTAATTCCCTGGTCACACTCAGGGGTGGATCCAGGATTTTAAGAAGGGTCCTGTGGCAGGAATAAAAGGGCAGAGCCAAAGGGATGTGGCTATTGGATGAAATGATGCTTATGGATTCATTACTGTGCACTCAATGCAATGTCTGTGGGAGGGTACAAGAAAGTTAATTTTAGATATTTTACGCATATTAAAACACTAATGCTGCTTAGTGTAACGTCAAATGAATGATTCTTTTGTAATACACAACATTTTTGTACTTAATGAAAATGAAATTACATTAACATTCACATGGACGCCTCATTTGTTCAGTGGTTTATTAACACTATAATTTTGTTTGGTTACACAATACACCTTCATGCAACCATAGATTTTATGTGGCTAATATCGCACAAGGTTTAACATCCATAAACATAGAACAAGACCGGGGTTCTGCCCAGAGGATCTGGCAAAAACCTTTTTTTCTCATGACAGAGTATCCCAAATATAATTTAGCAGTCACTGGGATTATCTGGAACCAAAATACCTCAGCACCATATCTTGTCTTCAGTACACCCGTATACATACAGTATGTTCACAATACCAGCATAAACACCAAAGCACATTAGCCAGTTTCTTTGCTTATATGCAATGTATGTTAAAAGCATTTCAATTGTGAAAAGATTTAAAGACATAAGGAATAGTCAAATACATGTAAACTTTGCCACTACTTTTCATAATTATCTTTTTCTTTTCTATCACTTCCTTGCACAACCACAACACAATCAACTAAAAATCACAAAATCAGTTTCATTCTGCGTGGCAGTAAGGCATAGTGGGCAATCAGTATATCGATAGTTTTCTCTGTGTCTTCTGTGAATTCTCTCTGAGTAAAAAGCAATATAAAGCAAAATAAAGCAATGCTGAATAAAGCAAAGCAAGTCCTGTCAATACAATAAGCTTTTGACATGATAAATTGTACCAAGATAAAACAAAGGAAATGCAGTTACAGAGTTAAATGGACTATACAGCTGCACAGCCCTAGAACATACAATTGCCTAAATAACAGAGCTGAGCTGCATCCCCTTTAACATCTCAGCTGACATCTGATATCAAGAAACCTGATTAGAAATCAGAAAAAAAAGAGAGGAAGAAAGCAAAAACTTTATAGGAACTGCAAGCTCTTTTAAGCAGCTACAGGCTCATGTCAAGACTGGCTGTAAATCTGAATGGAAATCAGCCTCCACTGCTGTCACAGAACAGACTCCTTAATCGTGCAAGCAGGCTGTACTTTTTTGGTCCAGTTTAACCCCTTCACACCTGAATTAAATAAAGTCAATACAAAGTGAGTTTCAAGTCACTCATCCTTATGTGTGAGTGGTTAAATTATTGCAGCAGTGCACATTAAATTTTTCTGTCGTCAGTCAAGCAGGGTCCTGCAGGTCTGCAGGATGGTGAAATCTGCCACTGGTTACACTCCTCCTGTGGTCATCACCTCAGCCCCACTGTGTTTCTCAGTGGAAGTACTTCTCAGCTAGCTACTGCCTTTATAACAAAAATCCCTTTTTGCTCCTTTGTCAGTGTGTTGTACAGATGACAGCCTGCCATGTCTGTGACAGTGGTCAGTCTGTTGACCTTTGATTGACATACAGCTGTCTTTTAATTGTACAGTCTTCTGTAGGTCTAGATTTTTACTGGCAGACTTAAGGAGGGCTGTTATAAAGTGCCCCAGAGAAACAATCTGAAGAGCTGCTACCACAGCTGAACAGAACAAGAGGTGACTTGTGCTGTCAAAGTCTGCTATACTAAGCTTTAAAGAGCTCCTAATTCAGTTGAGACAACTTTGAAAAAAATGTAATATTGAGATATTAATGTAGCTTATATTTCATTTTTTCCCTGTAATTTTCACCCTTATTTCATTATTACTAAGGGTAAATACCTTGCATTTGTATGAAAACAGTATATGATTTTCCAGCTCTGGCTGATTGCCTGCACCTGACATCATAATTCTGTTTATGACTTCATAATCTGTTGCTGTAGAAATAATTGTGATGTCATAAATGGGGTATTGTGATGTCAAGTGTAGACAAGCAGCCAGAGCAAGGAGAGTCTAGGGGACAGGGATCTTAATTTCAACTGTTTTCAGTAATAAAGAAAATGGGGAATTAATTCCTGAAAATATATGAAGTAATAAAAAAATGGGATGAGCTAAATATAAACATGGAAGGCAGTATAGCGCAGTGGTTTAAGGCTCTGAGCTGAAAATCTGGAGATCTGAGTTTGAATCCCATAGCCCCCACTAGCATACTGTGTGACCCTAAGCAAGTCACTTAACTTCCCTGTGCTCCCAGGTTGCACCTGTAAACAAGCTTTCAGCTTAGTGTGTCTCACCTGGTTAAACAATTGGAAAACAAAAAAACTTAATTTCTCAAAGTTTTCCTAATGTTGTCAGGGGCTCTTTAAAGAGCACCTCTCCTCTCTTTTATGAATTGCCTCCAAAACCACATAATGACCCTTACCTCACCCCAAGTCCACTGTGGCATAATTTATCATTTTATTGCTGCCAGTATTTATTTAATTAGTTTTTGTTGACTGGGTAAATGCACTAGACAAATACATTGCCTATTTTCAGGCACCACCTGGGAGATTACAGAACTGTAGGACAACAAGTCAGCAGAATATAATACAGTTTACAGGAAGCATGGGGCACTGAGCATAACTAACATATTGATACAATCAGTACAAATAACACTGGTGAAACAATCAAGAGAGAACCAATGAATATAACTGTGCATAGTATATTGGAAGGAAAGGGATCATATTTTGGTTCCATGGAACCAAGAGCCTGATCCCTTCCATTTCCTTATTTGGAGAGAGAGACACCCTCCCGTGCTAGCTTGCTTTATGATGTAAGAATAGGAAGAGCATGCTCTGCAGACCACAGGAGAGGCGTTTTTTAAAGTTCTGTTTTTTTATACTTTAGAGTTCTGATTCTGACCAATCATGGCCACCACTTGGCTAACAAGACCCTCTTTAATCTGCTGAGTCATAAAAGTATAGCAAATTATGTACAGAAATACTAGGCCAGTTTGCCTGCCTACAGGCTGCAGTCTACATATGTTGTAATATGCTGGTAGGTGCAATAGTCTCAAGTAAAAATAATGGCGTGGAAAATCTCATCCAATTATATTTCATTGGAGAGGTCTGCATTCTGTAACAGGGTAAGGATCACTGCATTTAATTTTTATTGGTACTGCCTGTAATTTATAGTAGTGCCTATAAAAACTGTATCAGTATAAAGCAATATTAAAAAGTACAGACAGCAATTAGGTGTACCCATATCTATTTTACCATGAACCCATTACTGTATTCTCTACCAGTGGAGGTGTCTGGGGAGAGGGTGGACAGTAACGAGTGCATTAAGGAGATGCAAATCAATCTGCATAGACTAGAAAGGTGGTTTAAGGACTGGCAATTGAAATTCAACAGCCAAAAGTGCAAGGTGGTGCATCTAGGGGGCAAGAACCCCAGTACGGGGTACTGGATGGGAAGGGCTAAGCTAAGCATTATGACTGTGGAAAAGGACCCAGGAGTCATCATTAGTGACACCCTCAAACAATCAAGCCAATGCAATAAGGCCTTTAGTAAGGCAAATAAGATGTTAGATTGTATCGGGAAGGGCACTGATAGTAGAAGAAAAGAGGCAATACTATCTCTTTCTAGATCAATGGAAAGGCCACAGCTGGTGTACTACACCCAGTTCTGGAGTCCTCACCTCAGGAAAGATAATGACAGGCTAGAGGTGGTACAATGACGGGGAACCACGATGATACAAAGCCAGTAGGGCAGATCTTATGAGGATCAGCTCAAGGCTCTAAACATATACTAAGCTGAGACAAGACAGGAGAAGGGTGCTGTGATAGAGGCCTTCAAATTCTTGAAAGGAGTAAATAAGGTGAACTGTAAGGAGTTATTTAGGATAAGTACAAATTTGAGGTAACGGGGGCATGGGTAGAAACTGAAAGGAGGAAGGTTTAAGAGGGATATGAGGAAGTATTATTTTACAGAGAGGGTGGTAGAGCCTTGGAACAGTCTGCCAGCCAAGATGGTAGGTGACAAAACCATAAATGGTTTCAAGCATGGTTGTGACAGAGTGAAGGCTATTGTGGCTACTCAGGGCAATAGTAGCAGGGAGGAGAATGGGGGGGGAGATAGTGAGGGCTAGCACCCTGGATGACAGTTATGTCTTGGGGATAGATAGGGAACCACAGGCAGACTGCATGGATTATCAATCTTTTTTTTTTGTCAGCATTGTCTGTTTCTATATTTCTCTGCAGCACTGTACTCATTTTTCTATACTGTAAATTCCATCAGTGTATTGCATCAAGACTGCCATTCATATACCATTGCAATCCAACAGAGACAGGTGGCACAAGGCACCTCTTGGTTCCATCACAGTCTCTCTCATCTGTGTACATACCACATCTGGGGACAAAGATGTCATGCCAAGGGAATGTTCAGTGAGGGGCACACAATTAAATGTTAGCTCAGGGGAATACATGTTTGAAGCCCTCCTCAGTTCAAAAAGCACAATGGTACACAAATGGGGGAGGGGGCTTGTACCCTGCCAGAGTCTATGGGCATGATGACTCTGGAGGAGAGAACATAAGAGCAATAGGCCTGGAGGAAAAAAAATATCAAAGAAGTCTAAAACACATAAACAACAAAGAAGCAAGGCTTGCCAAAAATAGCTTTCTGCAAAGAGGTTTAACATGCCAGAGGGTCTGCTATGATAAGATTAGGCTGTCTCTGGTCTTTGTAAAACTATGTTGCATTTATTTTGCTTCCAGGGATAATATTTTCACATCACGAATAGCAGTGTGCACTGCTCATGCTGTGTATTTTATTTGCCTTGTAATGGTTAACCAGGTTTCCAGGAACATTCAGTAACATTAAATGCTTAAACCCAACTAAAGCTCTAATCTGATTGCAGTGATACAAATATTTGATGAAACTACTCTCTCTGGATGAATGTTCTAGTGCTTTTATTAGTTTTTATATAGTAAATGGGACAGATACTGAAAAAATTGAACTGCACAGTCGTGTTGTGTTAATGTTGGTGTGCAGTCTGAGCCTGTCTGGAGCAGGGAACTGCAGGACTTTTAGTTTGGATGTGTTGTTGGTGGGGGGGGAGAGAAGAAACAAGATATGTATGAAGGAAATAGGGGATATGTGGTGGACATTCATGAGATATTTATTTATTTGGTTTTTGTTTACCGGGTAAGTACACTAGACAACAATGTTGCCTATATTCAGGCACGACCCGGGAGAGTACAGACAGGGGAGACCAGAGTCAACATTAAAGAGTATTTCATGATGCAGCATGAGGTGAGAACAAACATTTGAACAGTATACAGCCAGGTACAGTCATTATCAGTAATGACAAAGAGAAACAGATAACATTACATTAATTATTTTCATCTGATGATACATCAATGACTAAATTGAAACGACAAACAGCAAACAAAACTTAAATGAAGTAGCATTATAACAATAGGATTTCTGCTGGATGTGGGAAACTTTCAGATTTTGGAGACCAGTAGGAAATCAGTAAGTGCCATAGGGAACAGAAAATGCTAGGAGAGAAGCTCAAGTTACAGCACAAGAGCAGCAGTCAGATTCTAATAGGTGTGCCCAAGACTCAGTTTAAAGGCCTTGTGGGATTTGGAGAGTTTGATGTGGAGGAATGGAGTTCCAGCAGCGGGGCAGATATGGCAAAGGATCAGCTTCTCCTTTTTGTGTGAGATATCTGGGAATTTCAAGTTGGGTTTGAGCAGATGCCCTGAGGTGGTATGCTTGGAGGGCTGAGTTAATAGTCTGGCAAGGTATTTAGGGGACCCTGCTCTGATCATATTATCAATTGTACAGCCTGCAGAATAGTGTCTGAGCAAGTCTGGGGAGAGCCAATTCAGTTTTGAGTAGAGCAGGCAATGATGGGTAAGTCTGTGAGCGGAGAGAGCAAATCTGCATATACTGTTATAGCAGGTGCTCCATTTCTGGAGTGCTCCTTTCTAGCTTTAAGGTAAACCTGAGAGCAATATGTTAGAGCAGGGAGGAGAAATCTTGTGCAACAGCAAGTCGGCAGCATCATTGAGGAGGACCTAATTTTAAAGGCAAGACCAAGTTTTGAGTAAACTGTCTTACATGTAGCCGCAATGTGGAGGTTAAAGTCAAGAGATGGGTCGAGAGTGACTCCTAGATACCTGAAGGAGGTAACGAATTCAAGAGGGGAGTCATCTAGAGAATGTATCAATAAGTCTGGAGTAAGAGATCTGATTCTTGACGGGGGGCCAAAAAGCATAGTTACAGTTTTCTTAGCATTCATTAGGAGCCTGTTCTGTAGTAACCACTCCTGGTAGTTATCTTCATGAGTGGTCAGTGACCTCTTGACCATCACAAATGGCTAAACTATGAGTGAGGGCAAAAGAGGTCACTGACCATGAATGAAGGTAAATACCATATCTCATGAATGCACATCACATGTATGGTTTATAAAATATACATTGGTGTTTTTTTCTAGTGAGTTCTGAATAAAATGTGAACGTTCACTGTCTTTGTAGTCTGTTTACTTTTAGAAGTCTGATTGAAGCCGTGATTAACATATTCCCAACTTATAGTGACATGCTGATTGAAAAATGTAGCTTGTGCTGGCAGGACAGCACAGCTGTAGAAACAACGAGGCACAGGTGTTAGAGTGAAATGCTTGTTATGATGTACCCAACTAGCTACATTTTGTGATGTACCCTACTGGGGAGATAAAAAAAAATGACCTTGCTAATTGGTCTTCTCTGGTCCAGATGGCATTTTTATTAAGCATAAAAATGCTAATGTATATTGTATAAATGTATTTTTGATTATGAAAAATTGTGAATACCTTCGTCACCACTAAAATACACATGACAAACATGCAGTGGTGCCAGCTAGAATGCAACGCAGTAATGCTGTGGTATATCACAAAATGCTGCAGTATACCGGAGGGAACAGCATAATTCAATGGCAATTAAGCCTTTTGTATGCAGTATTTTGTGATGTCACTTACTGAAAGTTACTGCATTGCACTGTTGCTGGCTCCACTGTACATATTCAAAACAATTGTATGTGCAATTAGGTTGTATCCCCAGGTAATAAGGGCCCTAATCTCAGTCACAAGGGCTGGTGCTAACCACACGTGACTTTATGTAGCTCGATGAGGCCACAACCTCTTCCTGAATGGTTGCAAAAGTGTTTGAGCTCTTACCATACTGTGGCTCTGTGGCTATTTGTAACCAGCATCTTAGTGGGTGCAACTCGCCCAGCACCTCCAGTATGTGGAACACTGATTTGTATTGTTTGCTGTGTGTATAGTGCTGCAGATGGTGGAGTGATGGGGCAATAGAAAGTCACCTGTCTTTCTCCTCCCACTCACTGCTATGGAGAATGGGCCCAAGGACTTTTAGGTGCAGGTGACGGGCGGAAGAATCATTGCCTAGAGTATCTAGGCAGTTCACCAGACTACATCTATGAGAAATTCTGGTATCGTCTCCCAGAAATTTGGGCAAGCATTTTCTGTCAAGAAATGTTTTAAAATTTGCAGGAGCAACCAAACTGCACAGTTGCAGAGGTTTTGCATATTTGGCCCTTGTCTTGAGGTCTGAGACAATCAGCCTATAGAATTTATTATATTATTTAAAATATTTGGCCAGGATTGCACCCTGAGCAGCAAAAACATAATTCCTGGGGCATTCAGAGTGAGCAGCCTAGGCAATAAACACAGACTATTTATTATCTGTACATAAAAGTGTTATTCTTGACCTTGTGTAACGCAGGTCCACCTTGTAAATGAGCCTGCTCAATGGTGTTCGCCTGGATAAATAAAGACTTGATTGATTGATTGACTAATGTATGAGTAGACATGTACAATACTTTTTTTTACACATACTCAGAATGTGTGATGACTCATAAGCCCCGAGAGTGAAGTTTGAGGAGTTTATTAAGGCAACAGACACCAAGGTTTGTAAAAAAAAAAAAAATAATAATAATTTACACAACCCCTACTCAAATATTGTTTTTCAAAACTGCTATCTTTTCTGACATCCATTTTTCTGCACTCTCTTCTTAGCAGTGCTGTCCTGGCACTGAGTGCTGAGTTTGTCCTGTTTCCCAGCCCTGCTGCCTGTCATGGGGCTGTGAAAGACCTTTTATCTTGCCTCAGTGACACTGCTGAAAGTTGCTGCTTGTCCTGGAGTCCATGACCCAATAATGTAGCAGGCAGCTTTTTTTGGTGTGCTGGTGGTTGCGGTGGTCAATGGGGGTTTTAGAGGTTGCCGATTTTATACAGAGTGTGCTTGTGCTACTGTACTTGAATTGAGAGCTCTCTTTTTTTACCAAACTGACAGCACAGCTCAAGTGGTTTATTTAGGCATCTCGTTGACTGCTTCTTATATTGTTCTTTTTATAATTTCTGGTTTTCCCCTTGCTGCCCAAGGTGCTGACACTTTTTCTTTCTCAGTAGCAAATTGTTTTCAAAGTAGTGACCTAGTGTGATAAGCCACCATATGGAAATAATAAGCTAACATTATTGTCTCAGAATATATTTCTTCTATGTTGGGGATGAGGGCTTGGGAGGCATACGTTTATTACACAGTGTGGAGGGGTTGTGGGATAACAGATGGACCAGACACCGAACTTTAGGTTCAACACACAATCTCTATGTGATGTTTATTCAAAATACAGGAAATAAGCTTCTGCAGTGCCATATTCCTTCTTCAGTACATCAGTTTGCAGCAACAGACTATGAATGTCCTTTCTTTGCACTTAGCCAGCACCTACTGACACTGATCTCTGATTTAACTTACCAGTTGAGATACAACCTCCACCCCTATGAGGGCCCCGTTTGCTTGGGTAGTGGGGGCCCAAAAAGAAAAAAAAAAAAAGCTAAAAACAAAGACCCTCAGTGCAGAAACACTGAAAACAGGGTTTCCCCAAAGGGCATTGGCAACAAATCGAGTTTCAAAGAAATACATCATAATACCTACTTCCATAATACAAAGCATAATTGGATATATGCAAATCACCATGACATTTAGACTTGTTCAGTTTACAGCAATTTACATGCATTTTAAATAGCATAACTAACTTAATTTCTATAATAGTCAACTAGTATTTTTCACCGTTATCAAAAACACCTAGTGCCATGGTATTTTCAACATTTACAGGTTTCATAAACATAAGGGTATATACATCAAGGTACTTTATGACATATTGCTATTACATACTAAATTCAACAACGATAAACACAACCTGTTTTACATATACTTGATGGTCACCACAATGACCTCCCTGTACGAGGACCTGAGAGGGAAAAGGAAAATTACAGAGGACACTATAGCATAGTCAAGAAAGGAAAGGGGGTGCCCACAGGTGGCCAACCTTATGGACTAGAAATTGTAAAAGGACAGAACAGACTAAGAAACAGAAGAACTGTTGCAACAGATTTAAGAAAAGGTCGGTCCTCAAGAGTGGCAGGAGCTCCCTGTCACACACAACTGTACAACCCCAGAGGTATTTTCAAATAATTTTGATGCACAGTTCTTCATTTTCTGACATTTATTCTTTTGTCAACTCATTGAGTTTTTTTGCCTGAGACAGTGAGGCCTACTCATGTCTGAAGGAGTAAAACTGTGTTCATGCTTTACACGTGAATGGCATTTTGTCTCAAAATAACTGATGATCTGCAAACGCTGTTAAGTTCACTTTACCAGGTGTCAAATGTAGCTTCTGACAAGCAATATATCTTTTCACATCATCTAATTTAGCTGTTGTCAAGTTTCAAATTCTGATGACCTCAAAAAGGGGCAGCTAGAGCTTATTAGTGGTCTCTTTTTTTAGGTTTTTACCTCTGACTTCCTGACACAAAATATGTTATTACAGAGCATGCAGGAAGCCAGTTTACTATCATGTAATCCCTTTAAGTCATTTTTCCTGACTTAAATCAATCAATGTTTATTGGAAGGCAAATTGAGATCAGGAGCTCTCTTTTACAATTGTGTCTGGTATACTAAGACATTAACAGCGAGGAACAATAAACAAGCCCTGGCTCAGTGTGCCTTTCCCAGTTACCAAATGTTTAAATAAAAAATAAAAAAATACATATAGTAGCATCACATAATTACAGATGCAGAAGCAAATGATTTGATACCTTTTAATGGACCAACATAGATGTATCAACAAGAACAAAGTGCTTGAGAATGTGTTACAATAAGTGCACAAAGAAGGTGACGGATCAACCGTAACAGTCACTATGGCAATGTGCAGCAATCTATTTAAACATGCCTTGAATTGGGTGATTGGTATAATGTTAGTCATCTGTAAAGTTTTCCTAATAGTCTCCCAAGTGCGCGGGACCATTGTTGCAAGAGCACGTCCCCCATCCTTCATACAAAATCTCAGCAGTGCAAACGTTATCAGTGATGTGGATCTGAGATTGTAGGTGTTTAGTAATCTGGGATTTAGCTTGCTCAGTAAATAGGATGGGATTGAATCTGTAATGAATTTATATATATAAAGATAAACCAGTGTAGGTGTCTCTGCACTGCTAGAAAGGGCCAGCTCACAGCCTCAATAAGTGACAGTGATGGATGTTCCATGGCAGATCTATAATGAATCTCAAAGCATTATGATAGATGGGGTCCAGTACTCCCAGGAGTGTTTCTGAGGCATTTCTAAAAATGAAGTCCCCCTAGTCCAGTTTGGACAAAAATAATGAATTGACTTAAGGAAAGAAATTGACAGTTGCATGACATTTTTATGTTTGCTTGCGTTTACAAGAGTGAACATATTGCTACAGTAGTAGATTTGCCAGGTATGTCACTGTTGAGTCCAAAGCAGGACATACTGTAATGGGTTCAGTAGTGTCAGGCCAATGATCAGTGAGGCTGATCGTAACACTGTTCTGTGCCCACTGCGTGGAAACTGTGTGCAGTTCAAGGAACAGAGTCGTCCATGTAACAGGAGTGGCTCTATGCTTTCAATTGCATGATGCCACCCAGCAAACAGCTGATCAGGATGATGATCAGCCTGCACTCCATCCCTCTGTCAAACCTACTTTGTGTTCAAGCAAACATAAAAACAATACAAAAAAACCCTCCCGATTCCTTCTCTCTGTGTAATCTCCACCTCCCATCCTCCATTTCCCATCTCAGTGTAAATGAAAAACCCTCCCACTCCTTTCCTATGCATGATCTCCAATCCCCACCTTCCATTTTCCATCCCTGTGTAAATTAAAAACCCTCCTGCTCCCTCCCTCTATGTAATCTTCAACCCCCACCCTCCATTTCTTGTTTTAAATTAAAACTTGAAAAAGCAGAAAACCATCCATTGGTGTCTTTTGCAGCCTTCCCAACCCTCCTGACCCCCCCTGCCGACTCTATCCCAGGCCCCCACTCAGCACCCACCACTCACCTAAACTAAATCCAGTGTCAAAACCCCTCTGTGAGGAAAACACGTCCTTCTGCTTCAACACTGGCCCAGAACTGAAGAAATAAGTGTGGTCAATGTATTATCAATGCGTTTTACACTTTTACTCATAACTTTATCATTTTTTTTAATATTTTTTCATCACATTTGCAACAAGTCCTTTTTTGGACCCCACCTCATGAATAAGGTAGGTGAAATTTTTTAAATCCGGCCTGAAAGGTGATTTCACAGCCACTCCACAAAATCACCTTTTGAGCAGGATTTGAAAAATTTCACCTATCAGGTTCATGAACTGGGGTCATAAAAAGACTATGCTGAAAATTTGGGGTCAAATTCTTAACACCAAAGTTATGAAGGTAGGTTATAATGCTTCAACTTTTACTCATAACTTTAATCATTTTCAATATTTTGACCCCACAATGTTCAACATAGCCATTGTTTCACACCTCCTTGTGAACAAGGTAGTTGATATTTTTCAAATCTAGCCCAAAAGGTGATTTTGCAGTTGATCTGCGAAATCACTTTTTGAGCAGGATTTGAAACATTTCACCTACCAGGTTGTTGAAGTGGGGTCATAAAAAGACTATGTTGAAAACTTGGGGTTAAAATCTTAACAAACATTAAAATTATGAAGGTATGTTGAAATGTTTCAACATTCAATCATAACTTTAGTAATTTTCAATATTTTGACCCTAAATTTTCAACATAGCCATTTTTTCAAACCAGCCCGTGAATGGGACCGGTCTCACTTTTAAAATCCTGTCTAAAACATGTTTTCACACTTGTGCCTCAAAATGACATTTCAGGCAGTATTTTACACTTGACCTACCTGTCATGTTGGGGGAGGGGGGGGGGCTTATAAAAGACTATGCTGAAAATGTGGGTCAAAAAAGTTATGAAGAAATGTGTACAGGGCCAGCCATTGGCCCAGCTGGTAGCGGGTTGTGTTCCTGTGCCGGTAACTCAAGTTCAAGGACAAGCTTGGGAGCCATCTGGTCAGCACAAGGATGGGGGCCAGCACTGTTGTATGCCACCACTCCAGGCTCGGGAAGGTTTTGTGTAGTGCTGTGTCGCACAGATGACACCTTGTGATGGACTGTGGAGCCTTCCCCCACAAGGGGTTGATGCGCATGTCATGGCCTGACGGGGCCACAAAATGTGTCAAGAGATGTGGGCTGGCATGACAAATGGAGCTTGAATTATCTCCACTATTCTGTTTATCCCATTTCTAAAGGGACCTGCACAAATGAGGATACAATTTCACGATCACAAAAAGGGAAAGTCATTTAAAAAACTACATTAATGAAGACAATTTCACTATTATAACTCTTGGAATTAATTTGTTAATTTTTGCCTCATTGCTATCTATATCCAAGAACTACACAGCAAATAAAATCAAGCAAACATTCAGCATTGACAGATTCTTGTTACTTAAGGCTCTAATGACCACTGCGGCTGCACAAAATTATGTTTGTGGCTGTGATGCCCTTAACTAAGAATCACTTCATCATACTGATCTATTTGTGTAACATATTCCAGAAAATATGTTAACTAGAATTCCGTGTTAAAATGTTCAGTATCAACTTACACAAAATTTGAAACTGAAATGGTAGCTTTTTTCTTCAGTGCTTTTTGAGTTAGATGCGCTTGTGCACCAAACGTCTTGGGATTATAACAGGAAATGAGAGGTGTGTCACTGCCAAGCCAATTACAGCTGAAACTGCAATGGGTTTGGCAGTGCACACCAATGACTAGGCACTCTGCTCATGACAGCAGTTCAGCTTTGCTGACGTGTCATGTCCTGGTCTTAAAAGGAATGAACCGTTCCAGTGGGAGTGCTTCATTTCCTTCTGTAGCCAGAACTCCAGCCATGTGCAATAGAATGCACACTAGTGCAAATGGCTGCAGTTATGGCCAGTCTTTGCTCCCTCTGACCCCCACCCCAAAAGCATAAATGTTAGCTGTGGTGTGGCTTTCTCTTCCAGTGCTCGGTTCTCTGCAACCCCTGCCTCAACATTAGCCGTGGTACTTTCTGTTAAAGCCGACATCGGAGTGCCCAATCCCCGTGTTGGCATGTATCTCCCCCAATAATGTGGCATACTAGGAACCCACCCCAGTGAGCTGAAATGTGCTATTAAAAAAAAATAAACCTGTAAAATAAGAAAACTGTCCCCCAACATCTTTTCTTCAATGCAGAATCCTATATCGAAATTTTCAATACAGCATCCTGCATTGAACTAGTTTGCTCCCCTTAACTCTTTTTGCAGACATCGGGGTGCCCAGTTCCTGAGTCGACATTTATTCCCTCTGCCCCATATTGTGGCACACTGGGAGCCCACCCCAGTGTGCCCAGATAATTGGTTTTTAATATTTATTTATCTTTCAAGCACCGGGATGCCCACTCCCAGTGCCGTATTCCCTTCAAGCCCAGTGTTTTTGCGGATGGGGGTGCCCAATCCCCCTGTTGGCAGCATGTATTCCCTCCCCCCCAACTCATGTGGCACACTGGGATCCCACCCCAGTGTGCCCAAAAGTATTTATTTTTTGTTATACCTGTAAATAAAGAAAATGGTCACCTGGCATCTTTTTTTTAACCTGCAAAAAAGAAAACAGTCCCTCATTGTCTCCCAAGTTCCCCTCTCCCCATCCCCACCCTCCACTGAGCACCCTCCCCCTTATCCCATACTTACCTCCGGAGGTTGGCGTTTTCATCTTCTGATGACTGGGACATGTCTGCACTCTTCAAAGCCAAATCGGGAACTGAAGAATCAAAGGTAAGTGCCGTATAATAGCAGTCAACTTATGTTGATATCTCAGCCATTTTCAGGAATTTTGGCCCCAAATTTTCAACATGGGGTTCTTGGGACCTCACCTTCTGAACACTTTCACTGTTATTTCATTAGTCAGTCATGAAAGGTGATTTCATGGTCGCTGCATGGAATCACCTTTCCGGACTGATTAATGAAATAACAGTGCTACTGCTCATGAGGCGGGATCCCAAACAGCCTATGTTACAAATTTGGCGAACAAATTCCAAAAAATGACTGTTATGAGCATGCGTTGCACAGTTTGTATGCACGTTCGTAACTTCACCAATTTGTAATATTTTTACTCCAGATTTTCAGCATTGCCAGTTTTTCACACCTTATTAACAGTACAGCTGTCATTTTTCACATCCTCCCCAAAACATGTTTTCACACCTGTGTCACAGAATGATGCTGTTGCTGTGCAAAATCAATTTTTGGGATGGATTAATGAAATCACAGTGTCACATGAGGTGGGGTCTCAAAAAGGCCATGTTGAAAATTTGGTTCAGAAATACCCCAAAATGTCCGAGCTACATGCGGTCATTGAAATATCACTATGCATGCACGTAACTTTGGCAAATGTTTATATTTTCACTCAAAATATTTAACATTGCCAGTTTTTCACACCATCTCATGAACAGTATAGCTGTCATTTTTCACATCCTGCCTGAAATGTGTTTTCGCGCCTGTAGCACCGAATGGCACAGTCGCTGCACAAAATCACCTTTCAGGACTGAGTAACAAAATGATAGTGCCACTGTTCATGAGGTGGGGTCCCAAAAAGTCCATGTTGAAAATCTGGAGTGAAAATACCAACAAACGCCCGGGGCATTAGGGTTTCCAACCATAATGCCCCACCCCCTCTACTCTGTTGAGACTGACAGGTGTTGAGGGTGTGACTTGGGGCCATTGGCCATAATGCTCATGCCATTCCACCCCAACCCCGCAGCCACTGACAGGCATCGAGGTGTGCGTTAGGGTCTTCAGCCCTAATGTTCACCCCCATTCTCCTATACTGCACCCATCTCAGCTACTTTCCCTATGGAATGGGGTAAGCATAAGGGCTGAAGGCCCCAAGGCACACTGCAACACCTGTCAGTGTCTGCAGGGTGGAGTGAGGTGGAATGATGTGAGTGTTATGGCTGATGACCCAAAGGCACACACCCAATGCCTGTCAGTCTTTGCAGGATGGGCGTGGGGGTTGGTGTTAGAGATGGAAACCCTAATACCTCAGTAAAGAAGTAAATTAGGGAAGGGCAGTGGACGTCACCTACCTTGATTTCAGGAAAGCCATCTACACCGACCAACACAGAAGGCTGATTAACAAGATGGGTAGTCTGGCCACAGGGCACAAGCTGATAAACTGGGTTAGAAACTGGCTGATGGACAGGAGGCAAAGAGTGGTGGTAATGGGATCCAATCCAGGTAGATGGTGGTGCCCAGCGGGTACCTCAGGAATCAGTCCAGGGACCAGTCCTGTTCAATGTCTTCATTTCAGACATTGCAGAAGGGCTAGAAGGAAAGGTCTGTCTGCCTGTTTGCAGATGACACCAACATCTGTAACAGAGTGAATACTCCAGAAGGGGTGGAAAAAATGAGCAGGGACATGGAGAGGCTTGAAAAATGGTCTGAGGAGTGGCAACTGAGGTTCAATGCAAAGAAGCACAAATAATGCACCTGGGAAGAGGGAAACCTGGGGAGAGTTACAGGATGGGGGGGAGGTACTGACATTCACCAAGGAAGAAAGGGACGTAAGAGTTATCGGTTCTGATGACCTAAAGGTGTCAAAACAGAGCACAAATATTGCGAGGAGGGCTAGTGGCATGCTAGGGTACATAGGCAGAGGTATCGCTAGCAGAAGGTGTGAGGTTTGTTCTGCCATTGTATATTGCACTAGTGAGGCCCCACCTACAGTACTGTGTGCAATTCTAGAGGCCACAACTACACATAGGGGTAAACGATGTGGGCAAAAGGAAACCACTGGATATTCAGAGGGATTTTGAGGATGTAGGTAGGGCTTTAAAAGCTACAGGCTATGAAGTAGTAATCTCTGAAGTGCTCCCAGTCCCAAAAGCAGGGGCAGCCAAAACAAGGGACATAAGACAGTTACATGGGTGGCTGAGCAGGTGGTGCCACAGGGAGATAATGACATTCATCCACCATTGGATAGCTTCATATACATTAGGCTCTTTGGGCAGGATGGCCTACACATAAACAGGCAAGGGAGCAGACTACTGGCCCAAGAGATTCAACAAGCAGTGGAAATATATTTAAACTAGAACCTGAGGGGCAAGGTTGAGGCAAATTGGTACCCCAGGAATCCTGCAGGATAACCAAACCAAAGGGCCAGGAAAGAAAGACCCCTAACTGGAATTGTCTTTCCCTAAATGCCAGAAGCCTAAACTAAAAATTCGATGAGTCAGTATATATATATTACACACAGAAGATATTCAGATTTGTGCGATAACCAAGACTTGGTGGGCTAGAGATGATAATTGGGACAGACAAATCCCCGACTATAACCTGTACTGTGCGGACAGAGCAGATAAAAGGGGAGGGAGGGTTGCCATTTACGTGGCTAATATAATATTACATCAGAAAACATTGAAGTTACAAACTCAGCAGGAGCAGAACATGTGTGGATTAAAATTACCCCTACAGTAAGCCCTAAAATTATCATAGGGGTGATGTATAGTCTCCATCACTCAACCAACAAGAAGACGAGGCAATTATTAAATTCCTAGAATCAAGGATTACATCAGACAGTATTATCCTGTTAGAGGACTTCAACCTCCCAGGCATGGACTGGGAAAATCAAAAAGCAGAGTCTACAGTTAAATTAAGATATATGGAAATATTTAATTAACAGGGTTGGAGCAGTACGTTATACACATAACGCGGGGATAATATACTCGACCTGCTTCTAAGTATCATGAGTGATAAAATACAGCAATGCAGGGTAACGACACCTCTTGGCTGTAGTGACCATGCCATGGTCAGATTTAATGTGGTTGGGCAAATGTCCAAAACTTCAGGTATGACAGAAATTAGGAACTATGGCAAAGCCAATTTTAATAAATTAAAGGCAGACATTGGGGAGGTGGAACTGGAAAAGGGATTTTGAGAACAAAATGCTACAAGGCATGTGGGAGATTCTTGAGGACAAAATTACATCTTTGGTAAATACTTATATTCCCACAAGAAAGAAATACAACAAGATAGGAAAAATCCCCACATGGATGATACCAAGAGTCAGAAGACTGATTAAAAAGGAAAAGAAGGCATATGAGAGGGCAAGGAGTAATGGACATACAAGAAACTGGGAAGAGTGCAGGAAAGTACTAAAGGAAACTAAAAAAACAATCGATAGTTCAAGGAGGAGATGTGAGCTGAAACTGGCCAACAAGGTTAAAGATAATCATAAATCCTTTTATAACTCTATCAGAAACAAAAAAGGGGGGGAAAAACTTTAGGTCCAATAAAAGATTAGGAAGGGAACTTAGTAAATGTTAATACAAAAACGGTGGAACAATATAATAATTACTTCACATCCGAATATACTGTAGTATAAAAAACAATTGCACTAATGAACACCTAGTGGACACCACAGAAAATAGAATCATATTAAATGTGGATGACATTAAAAATTGATTGCTGAAACTTAACCCTAGTAAATCACAAGGCCCAGATGGGATTCACCCAAGAGTGCTCCGAGACCTAGCAGATATACTGGCAGAACCACTAACCACATTGTTTCAAGTATCGCTGGACGGGGGGGGAGGTTGTGGAGGTCTGGCATAGGGCAAATGTTGTGTGGATTTACAAGAAGGGCTCAAAGCAGGATGTAGGAAAATACAGACATGTGAACCTGACCACAGTCTTGGGAAAGATCCTGGAAGGGATTATATAGGAGTGCATAGTGGATTTCATGGATCAAACGGGAGATATAGATGACACACAACATGGTTTCAAGCAAGGCCACTCATGCCAAACAAACCTCATGGAATTTTATGGGACTGCAAGCAGGGCACTGGATGGGGGTAACTCAGTAGACGTTATATTCCTGGACTTCTCGAAAGCTTTTGACAAGGTACCACATGGGGAACTAATTGACTAACTAATAATCGCTTCCCTAAAATCTGGAATTCCCTCCCGCCGAAATACGACACTCCTCCTCCAACTATGCCCTTACTTCTGCCCTATACAATTACCTCTCCCTCAGCTGTTCCTGCTGTAACCCTCCTTAACACCCAGCCCCAGTTTCTGCCTTCCTACCCTGCCCCCCCCAGCAGGGTTCTCAACATCCTGAAGGGGGAATCAGAAAATGGCTACCCCTTCTCCTCATATTCAGTTCTTGCCTCTCCCCCTCTTTTCTCCACCTGCCCTTCCGGGTCACCCATGTGCCCAACCTACCCCATCCTTTTTACTCCAATAGCACTTGCGTACTACCTTGAGCCTGCTCCTGGTATACTCATGCACTATAAATGGTTTTGTCACATTATTACTGTTTTTTACGATTTTGGACATGTATTGTAATTTACCCAATGTTCCACTACTGTTTATTGTACAATACCTTGTGTTCCAACTGTTGCCTAATCTTATAGTGTTGTATTGTTTGTACTACCCACATACTATTGTAACTGATCATCTTTCACGACCCTATGTAACCCCCCTCCCCCCAGATAGCACCGTGAGACAAGCAACTTGTCGTTTAGTGTGCCCTCCCGGTGAAACATTTCAATAAATAAATAAAAATAATAGAACATAACATCCAAGGTAATATAACATGCTAGGCAGCCTCATGGCTGAGCAATAGAGCGCAAAGGGTGTGCATCAGAGGGTCATACTCAGGCTGGTCTGAGGTGGGGAGTGGCGAACAACAGGGATCGGTGCTGGGGCCTTGTCTTTTTAACATTTATATCCACTCTATGACAGGCGGAGGGGAAGTGTGGGAATCCAAATTCACTGATGATACCAGGACAGGCACCATTGTAGATAATAATAGGGACCTGTGCCAACTACAGATTGCTTTAATAGCAGTGGAGGCATGGGCACAAAAATCAGAGCTCTCATTCAACACCAACAAATGTACAGTGATGTATTTTGGGAAGAGAAATATTATGAAGGACTATGAACTAAACGGGCAAACATTAAGGAAGGTCATGGATGAAAGGGATCTGAGCATTAGGGTTTCAAATGATTTTAAGTTTAAGCAGCACTACAGTCAGGTGGTCAGAACTGCCAGTGGTATACTGAGCAGCATAAACAGACACATAAGGAGCAGAAAGAGAGAAGTGATTATTCCTCTCTGTTGGTCATTGGTCAGACTACATATGGAATACGGTGCCCAATTCTGGTCTCCTGTGTACAAAACAGAAATTAAGACTTTAGAGAGAGTCCAGAGTATAGCAACCAGGATGATCACTGATGTTCAGGATAAGGAATATAGGGAGAGGCTGTCTGAACTGGGATTGTACACTCTGGAATTCCGTAGATTAAGGGAAGATATGTGCATGGTACAGTATTTAAGGCACTTGAAGAGGTGGGGCTATGGGAAAAACTGTGCTCACACTCAGGTAACTGAACTATCACACCACAGCACACCCCTTACAATTGGCTGGGGAAAGGTTTCTAACAATAAGGAGGAAACACTGGTTTAGTCGCAGAGTGGTGTCCATTTGGAACAACTTGCTGGTTGAGGTGGTGGCAAGTAGCGATATGCATGAATTTAAGCATAGACTGAACAAGTACCTGATAGCAGAAGGAATACAGGTTTATTAGACAGACATGGCAAACATTATGGACTGATGTCTTCTTTGCTCTACTTTTACCTATGAACCTATGAACTTATAAGGACATTGACAGGGTGGAGGCAGTCCACAGAAAGGCAACCAAGATTGTACATTTCTTGCAACACAGAACATATCAGGAGAGGTTAAAGGATCTCAATATGTACTCACTGGAGGAAAGGAGGTAGCGGGGAACACACACAGAAACATAGAAGCTGATGGCAGAAAAGGACCGCAAGGCCCATCCAGTCTGCCCATTTCTTTTTCTACCTTATGAATGTGCCATAGGCCTTTGCTCTGTCAATGACCTATCTATTCATACTCATTTGTATAGCTCCCTTATGCCTATCTCATGCCTGTTTGAAGCCCTGCACTGTATTCATATCCACCACTTCCTGAGTTAGGCCATTCCATGCATCCACCAACCTTTCTGTGAAAAAGAACTTACTCACATTACCTCTTAATTGGCCTCCCTCTAATCTCATGCTGTGTCCTCTTGTCTTGCTATATTTCTTATACAGAAACATGTTAGACTCTTTCACCTTGCTAATGCCCTTAAGGTGTTTGAATGTTTCAATCATATCACCTCTCTCCCTCCTTTGCTCAAGGGTATACATATTGAGTTCAGTTAATCTGTCCTCATATGTTTTCTGATGCAGTCCCTGCACCATTTTGGTTGCCCTTCTCTGGACTGCCTCAATTTGGTTAATGTCCTTGTGAAGGTGTGGCCTCCAGTACTGCACAGAGTACTCCAGATGGGGCCTAGCCAGTGTCTTGTAAAGAGGGATTATTACCTCCCTCTTCCGACTTGTGATACCCCTACTAATACATCCCAACATTCCTCTAGCCTTACCTACTGCTTTAGAGGTCTGCTTGGATGATTTCAGATCATTGGTGATGATGATGACGCCCAAGTCTCTTTCTTCCCTTGTGACTGCAAGCAACTCCCCTCACAGCCTACAGGTCGCTTCAGGGTTTCTCTTCCCTATGTGCATGATCTTGCACTTCTTTGCGTTAAACCCCAGTTGCCACTCTTCCGACCATTTTGCTCATTTATCCAGAGCTCTTCTCATTCTGCCCACACCATCTGGATCATTTACTCTGTTGCAGATCTTGGTGTCATCTGTAAACAGACAAACCTTACCCTCCAGTCCATCTGCAATGTCACTGATGAAGATATTGAAGAGGACTGGCCCAAGGACTGATCCCTGAGGAACCTCACTTGTGACTTGCATCTCTTCTGACTGTATTCCATTTACCACCACTCTCTGTTTTCTGCCCATCAACCAGTTTGCCAACCAGTTGACCAACGTCTGACCCACCCTGAGCCTACCCAGCTTATTAATCAATTTTCTATGTGGAACAGTATCGAAAACTTTGCTGAAGTCAAGGTAGACAACATCAACTGCTCCCCCTTGGTCCACCACTCTGGTTACCCAGTCAAAGAAATCTACGAGATTAGTTTGACAGGACCTTCCTTTTGTAAACCCATGCTGGCTTGGATCCTGTGCTCCTATGGATTCCAGGTGTTGCACTATCCTTTCCTTAAGGAGTGTCTCCATAATCTTGCCCACTACTGAGGTAAGACTGACTGGTCTGTAATTCCCCGCCTCCTCCCTGCTACCACTCTTGTGGAGTGGGATCACATGAGCCCTTCTCCATTCTCCTGGGACCTCTCCTGTGCGCAGACTCACTAAACAGTTCTGATAATGGCTCTGCTAGTTCCACCCTTAGCTCCTTTAGTATCCTGGGATGTATGTCATCAGGTCCCATTGCCTTGACCACCCTGAGCTTATCGAGCTTTTGTAGTACCCTTTCTTTTGTGAAGGGTCTAGTGCACACCTCCCTCCCCCTTGTATCCATGGTGCAGAGCTGTGGGCCCTGCCCTACCTTCTCTTCAGTAAATACTGAGCAGAAGTATCTATTTAGGATAGATGCTTTTACATGGTCCTCCTCCTTGCAAGCCCCCTTATCCCCTTTGATCTTAGCAATACCCCCTCTGGATTTTCTCCTTTCATTAATGTATCTATAGAAAGTCTTGTCACCTTCTTTTACTGTTCGTGCTAGTGTTTCCTCGGTTTGGGCCTTTGGCTGCCTTACTGCCTTCCCTACTTCCCTTAGGGAAGTTTGGTATGCCTCCCTGTCTTCGTCCTGCTGTGTTCCCTTATATTTCCTGAAGGCCAGCCTTTTCTGCTACTGTGTTTGAGAATCAAAGTGGTTTCCTTCTTCTTTTGCACTTCCTTTTCTCACTAACACAATCGGATGTTGCTTCAAGTACGGCATCTTTAATGCTTGCCCACTTTGCCTGTACCCCCTCACCTGTATTTCTTTTTGCCAATGCTAGCTTAACTCTGTTGGCCATCTTAGCAAAGTCAGCTCCTCTGAAGTCCCATATTTTTGCCTTGGAATGGGATGATTTTGTTCTAGTGGCCAAATTGAACCATATCATGTGATGGTCACTGGCCCCCAGGTGACTTTCTACCTGGAGATCTATGATCCTTTCCTTGTTAGTCAGTACTAGATCTAGGATAGCCCTGTCCCTTGTGGGTTGTTGTACCAGTTGTTTGAAGATTTGTCTAGTTCTGGCAGATGTCTCTGCTGGTGTTGACCAATCTGTATCTGGCATATTGAAGTCTCCCATTATCAGAACCTCCCCTTTAGCTGTCATGTTTTGTATATCTTCTAGCAGTATGTATGGCTGTCCCATTTCCTGTTTCCAGGGTGACCAGCTAATTCTTCTGGCTCCTTATGTGTATTCTGAATTTCTGTAGCTTTGATATTTTCATTGACATAAAGGGCCACTCCACCCCCCCCCCTTTTTGCACCTCGGTCTCTTCTGAACAGTACATAGCCAGGTACCGAAGTCTCCCAAGTGTGGTTACTGGTAAACCATGTCTCACTAATGGCTACTATGTCCAGTTTAGCCTCTATCATTATTGCCTGCAGGTCTGAGATCTTGTTTCCCAGACTGCGAGCATTTCTGTACATGATTTTCCATTGGTCAGATTTCAGTGTGTTAGTTGTTAGGCGAGGTTGGGCGTTTCCCCTGTGCTTCGTATGGGGAGCCAGACCTTTTTCTTTACCTGGTGATGCAAATGAACTACAAACATGCTGATCTCCTGTTTGACCACTAGCTGAGGGGGGAAGGGTGTTCTTCCCATTCGACGTATCAGGTGCTGCACCCCTCTCCCCATTTGCTAGTTTAAATATTCTGCAAAGACATCAAACTTCTGCCACAATGCACTGACTCCCTCCTTAGTCAGATGCAGTCCATCAAACTGAAAGAACTTTCGCTCCCAACTCTGTTGCCAGTTCCCTACAAATTTGTGTCCTTTTTCCTGGCACCAGCCCTTGAGCCACATACTTAGCTCCCCTATCTCCCCTTCTCTGACCTACCGTCCATCTGTCCCTCTCTCCCAGATTAGCAGGATCTCAGAGAAGGAGATGCCGGATGAAATGGATGATAGTTTGTCACCCAGTCTGGTCAGGTGTTACTTGGTCTCCACAACTGACTGGCTGGCGAGATCATTAGGCCCTATGTGTACCAGGACATCAATGTTTTCTCCTGCTTCCTAAACAATTTTAACAATGTTGTCAATGTCTCTCCCCACTAATGTACCTGGGAGACATCTGACCATTACCCCGGCTGGAGATACGTATCAACTCCCCGAATCATGGAGTCTCCTATGATCAGAAGTTTTTTGGATTTCCTTTTTGCTTTTTTTGTTTTGGTTCCTGTTTTGGGTGAGTTTTGTTGTGCTAGCTCCTGTGCTGCAGTGTCCTGCTCTGCAGTGTCCTCTGCCCCTTTGTTTGATTTCAGAGATAGAGGCAGACACCTGTTTGTAGTGTTTATATGGTTTGTGGAGGTGATATGTTGGAGAGCACCGAGTGATGGGGCACCCGATTTGCCCCTCCTAACCACCTGCCAACCTCCCGGACCAACTACCCTCTGCGGTCGAGGTGCCTCTGTTGGATTCTGGGGAAATGGCGGGCAGTTCTTATAATATATTTCCTCTTGAATATGCAATTTGAGGTGTGCAATCTTTGCCCATGCTGCCTGGAGCTGAGCCCTTAGATCTCCAATGGGCCAGTATGTAGGACAGTGTCCTAGATCCTACAAAACTGCCTTTCTGAAAAGTGTTCCACAGTACCTGCAGTTAATGATATCCATTCCAGGTAAGTTTCTGGGTTTATAACCTGGTCAGAGTAATTAGAAGGAAGAAAATGAAAGCAAAAGTTTGATTTTGTGTTTTGTTTGTTTGTTTTTGTATAACTTGTTATAACAAGTTAAATTACTAGTGCCCCTGCAAATGAGGTCACTGTGTGGATACCCCTCTGATCCATCCCTTCCTGCTTTGCTACAGGAGTGCCTGTGCTACCCTATAAAAGGAATGTAGTGTGGGGTGGGGTGATTGGGGATGGGGGTAGGTGGCTGGGCCCTTCCCCTGCCGAAAAAGAAGAACCATGGACGAAAGAAACAAGGAGGTAAAAGCAGAAACAATCAGCCAGCAACAGATGCAGTAGCCCTGAAAGCTTATTCTAATGACAGATAAAACTGTGAAACCTGTAAAGCACCACCTGTAGTAATTTCACAGAAGATATACCCGGTAAGAAACACTTAGCTACAGAGAAAAATAAAGCAGTAACAGAAGATACACCTTGCAAAAGACAATTTGAATCAGAAGATTACAGCAGTAATCTGTAAGCACACACCTGTAGGCACACCCTGTAATACAGCTGAAGGTATACCCAGCAACAACAATTTGAATCAGAGAAAAATAAAGCAATAAAATGTTAGCAACAAACAGTAACAATCCCTGTGAGTACAAAATAAAAATAACAACACACAGTAAACCTGCCTAGCCAAGAGAAGCCTTAATCCTTATTGTTGCTCTGGTAAGGTTCTTTGAGCTGTCCTTTCAAGCAACCTAGAAGAAAAGAGCTAGAAGAAAAGAGCTCAGGTGAAGCTAGGTGCCTCGGCCAGCAAACCTAGTCTTCCACCAGGACAGGTTGTTGCAGTAAGTAATAGTTACGATGTCAAGACCCCCGGGGAATCAATAAAATCAGCATAATAAACAACCGCTAATGCTGCTATTATAAGGGTAGTGGTGGGAGCGACATTACTAAATGGGTGTAATACCCATGAACACTTGCACCCACTCAGTCGGGTCCCCTCTGCATTTCCGAGTTCGGCCTAAAAGTTCGGTGCTTTATTAAAATTAAACCTGGATGTAAAACCATTATGCTGATTGCAGCCCCAGACTCCCACAACAGTACTGTAAAGTATGTGAGGATGGAGGGGGCTGCAATGCTGTTTTACAGGTCACCTTTAAGGCTTTGTTTGGGGACCAATATATCTCTGAGAATCAAACTGCCATCTTTAACAGAGACACCAAGGGCACAGATAGCACTGTTATGTCCATGAAGGACAAACTGTCAAAATGAAAAAATGAAACTGTATGCTGAAGAACAGAAACATTTGAAACATCCAGTGCCACAGATAGCAGATACTGTGATGGTCAAGAACATGAAGTCTGGCACCATGTTTCTGACAACATTACTACTCAACACCTTAAGCTGTTACAGAAATAAGGGGGAAGGGTGCAATGGAAACAGCACAGAATGAGAGGCATGTGGTTGCTTGAAACATATTACACACCAAGCACCTGCAGAGGCCACAATGCACAAGAGAATTAGATGATGATGAAGATGACTTTGTGCTTCGTGATGAAGAACCAAAACAAGTTACAGTGGGTGACTGCCAAGACAATACAGAGAATGTTGCACCCCTCTATCTGGTGAGGGTGAGAAGAGGTCCACCTTCCTATTTGAGGGACTGTACTCCATAATAATTGGTGTCATATAGACTAAACAAAGTGCACAGACTGATTCTTTGTGATGCCCTAATTCTAATATTGTACAATAAAAACAGACATGTGAAAGAAAATTAGATCAACTAATGCACAGTATATTGCTGACAGACTTTGTGCAAAACCTTAACATAACAGTTTTGTGTATAATACATATGATGCCAGTTTAACTTAGTACAGCATCATTTTTGAATTATTCAAAACGTGATGTGTGTTTCTGCTGTTATTGGATTTATTATTTGCTTTAAATCTGAGAAAATGGGAAAGCTGTAGTATCCTAGCATTTTAGTTACACTGTTATCCTCCAGCACTTTATTGTATAGTTATGTATTTTACATCTCACAATCCTTGTCTTTGCACAATTGTTATTTATGAAGCTTCTTCACCTATAATTGTATTATTGTTCTCAGTGTTCCTCGCTGTACTCCCTTCCTCCTCCTCCAGGACATATCTGAAAACAACCTGTTGCCAACTCAGTATGTCATTCCAGGAGAAACTTTTGAAATCAATCAGTCAATGGGGCTGACAGTATAGCATAGAGGTTAGAGGAACGAGGTGTGAACAAGCTTGATACATCCAGCAGACCAGACCTGAGTTTGAGTCTCACAGCCTCCACTTGCATACTGAGTGACTCTGAGCAAACTTAACCTCCCAGGTCGCCCCTGAAAACAGGCACTTGTGCCTAGTGGGCCTTAACCGGTAACCAAAGACTAAAATAAAAATCAAATGTACTGATACACTATAATAACATTAGGTATTAGGGTTATACTTTGCCATCTGGTGGCCAAACACAATATTGCATTGTGTAGTGCTTTGTGAACTGAGTGGACCATGACAGACTACAAAAAGCAAGAGCCACAGCAGGAAACCCCCTGGTGCTACCAGTAAACAAAGATTGCAAAGTAAATAAAAACAGCGCACATGGGAAAGACACATAGTGTTTGGATGTTTAAACTTCAGGCTGGTGCACTTCCCAGGGTTAATGATAAAACTGGGATCTTACCATTTTTGTGAAGTATTTGCAGTTGTATGTTTGCAGTTACTGAATAGATCATCTGTACTAATCCTTATGTATTTTATTCTTTTTCAGATTTATCCAATTCGGAAAATACATCTTTGCTTTAAATTGTCTGTTTACTTGTCTATTATCAAACTAGCAGCTCACAAATCGCATCCCCTATCGCTAAACTCCTCAACATGTCCTTCTCGTCTGGGATATTGCCTACACTATGAAAATCCTCAGTTGTCTACCCACTTCATAATAAAAAGGTAATAAAACATCTCTTCATAACTATCACCCAATCTTACTTCTTTCTGCTCTTGCAAAGCTACAAGAAAAAAATAGTGTATCGGCAGCTAGTGGACCAATTGCAGCAATATAACCTTGTCTGTGCTGAACAGCTTAGTTTTCACAAAGGGCACAGCACCAGCACTGCTTTAATAGAATTCACTGATGGACAAAGGCCCTGTAACAGGTGCAGTGTTCGTGAACCTGACCAAGGCCTGTGAGCTAGTCGACCACAAGAAACTTATAAATCGGCTTGATGCTGTCAGCCTAGGGCCATCGACACTTGCCTGGTTCAAAGACTACTTGACTGACAGAACTCAGGCTGTCAGGATTGGAAACGCACTTTCAAGAGTTAATAGCATCACAAGTGGTGTACCGCAAGGTTCTATTCTTGGCCCCCTCTTATTTACCCTTTTCATAAATAATTTGCCCGCAGTCTGCAAACCTATATGGATCCTTCTATATGTGGATGATGCAGTTCTCTTTACACATAGTAACGACATTAATGCCATTAACCTTTCTCTCAGTTCCTGCCTAGCCAGGTTTCAAAACTGGTTTGCAATGGAAAATATGGTGCTTAACCTTCCCAAGATGCAGTCCATGCTATTTGGGACTAGGCACAGGATAAACAAGGTATCCTCCAGTTTCTGTGTCCTTACCAGCAACAGTACACCCCTAGCTAAGACACTTCTTTCAAGTACCTCAGAGTTCATCTTGACCCCACGTTATCCTTTGAATACCATCTCCAACACACCACCTCTCTCTTACATCAGAAGCTATGTGCTCTGTACCATGTTCGACATTTCTTAACTCCTGAGGCCAGAACCCGTATTGCACTGGCAAACATAGTCCCATCACTAGATTATGGAGCGGTTGTAATTGATGCTGCCAATAAATCCACACTACAGCAAAAACACACTCTATATTACAAAATATGTAAATTTGCCTTAGGTTACAGGTTTAATGTTCACCACAGAATGACTCTCAAATCCCTTAATTGGTTCCCCCATCATCAAATCCAATCTAGCTATTGCAACACTAGTAAAATAAACTATGCATACTGGGACACCTGCCTACTTCAGTAGCTAAATCTCTCTTGTCAATCTTCCCTTCTCCCACTCTGCAACCAAAAACAACATAATACCCAAGTTTCACACAAATATGGGTCAGTGCTCTTTTAGTTATCGTGCAGCTTCAGTTTGGAACTCCCTACCTCCTTCTTTCCTGTCTCCCTATGCCTTTGCCAAGCTCCTAAAGTCACACTACTCCGCAGCCCAAGCCTGCTTTTGCTTCTGATAACCTCCCCTGTCATGACCTCCCACCTTATACTAGATAGTCGCACTCACCAACTAATCTCAGTGACATTTTTCATTCTCCTCCTCCATCTTCCTCCTCCTCCTTTCTCTATCCACAATTCTACATTTGTTTATTACATTACGATCACTTTTGTGTATTACATTTTGTATCACATTGTATATTACATTTTATAAAATGGGTGGAGACAAGAAAGGAACCTGACTGGCTGACACCCCATGCCAGCTATGTCTTTTATTTTGAATATACCATGGCAAAAAACAGGTACCACCACAAGTGACCCAGTCACCCAGGATGTCCTTGTGCCCTGCCATCTTGGGGATCCCAAATCCTGATTTGAAGTCCCAAACTGGCAGTGGCCCAAACAGTAAAAACACAGTGCAGTAAGTGCGGGCGTAAAGTGAAGAAAGCATAGGCGGTTCATTCAACCGCTATCTTTCAGTCTGTTCAAATCAATAAAAAACCAAAACACACCATTACTTTTTCTTTTCTGCACTCCTCGATCAACTCAGCAACTGTTTCTCACTCGCACTCCTCAGCTGACTCCTCGGTAAACGTCATGGGATGGCACGCTGAAACGGAGTAAAATACAAACTCCAAAACATAAAATGAAAACTGTAACAACACTTAAAAAGTGTTGTTTGCATGTAAAAACTGTATCACTGTCCTGCCGAACTACTCCCTTGTCCCTCTCACCTAAATGCTCCACAGTTCCTCAGAAGGCCCAAGTAGATAGACCAGCAGGATTTTTACAAAAGTTGCTACTGCAGAGGGTAGCTAGCCGTAGGCAAGACCGAAAACAAAATCGGGGTCTTGCCTGGGGCCTGGCTTAATGACTCGATGGCTGCCTTCTGTGCCCCGAGTGACAGCACTTCACCTAACAGCATCCCTAGCAACCTGAAGAAAGCGGAGGGATTATTCCACATTAATGCAGATATTTGTTCTTTTTTTTTACTGTTTTTTTAAAACAATGTGGCAGTTTCTCAACAGATACCCATTTTATAAGTGCAATAACATATTCCAGGGTGTGGGTTATTCTGGAAAAACGCACTTCTAGGGGCAGTAAGGCACGAGGCACACCATGCCTCACTATGCCCCAGGCATGCGTTTATCCAGAATAACCCACACCCATTGTGTGTTATTGCTTACATATATATACAAGTATTAGCACCATATGTGCTCATGTTTGACTACAACATGCTGTAACTTTGCATGATTTCACTGTAATTTGTCTTCCTGTTTGTCTGTGCTTCTGCACCCGGGTCAGGCCTGAAAAAGGTACTTGTTACCAGTGCACTCACCCGGTAAACAAAGTTAAATAAATTTGTTTTGTAACAAAATGCATACTCACATCAGTACATGTAATATATCCAGTAATACAGTAGTACGGGACAAAAAACAGGTTTGCAATATTTAACCATCTATATTGAACAACTGGTGATCTTGTCACATGTCATCATTCCATGGTTATTGTAACTGTATTTATTTATGTATGTATGTATTTATTTATTTATGTCAACCATTTCACCAGGAAAGACATACTCATCTGACAACAGCTCGTTTCCAGATGTGTCCAGGGGAAGTAGTAAAGAAGGGCATGAGAGCATACAAGGTATTAAAGTATCATAATGTACCAAATAACAAATAGTAAGTATTATTATATGGGATACCCCGTTCTGACTGCACTTGGAAAAACCTCCAACCCCAACAACTGGACTTCATCTCTCTGTTCCAGTACAGTGTTGTGATATTGTATTTTGCTTCAGAGCTCCGAGGATGGAGTCACATAACTCAGAAATGTCAGCTGCACATCCGTCTTGCTAGATTGGGAAGCCAGGCCAGCAGAGGAAGTGTGGTGCTAAAGCAGCAACTCAAAAAGCTCACACAATCAATAAAAAAGTCTGAAAATGCCCCTGTTTCCAATGGGTGTGGTTGTTTCAATTCTTGTACAGTTGCATCTTTGTATCAATGTTTGGAAACAGTAAAATGGAAGGAAGAAAAAGAAATTCAACTGCAGATCGCCAGGAGGCCAGGAATATAAAAGGCCACCCCCCCCCAGACTAGGCAATTGAGCCATGAAGAGGAGGACTGGAAACAAAGAAATGGTAAAAAGATTCCCGTTTGGGGTATGACTCTTTCTGCACAAAACATTAAAGTAGCATTTTACTAAAAGATACCGTTGCACTGTAAAGCACTTTGTTTGTACCACGTAGCACATAGTCCGTTGGACTGCTTCCCCCCCCCTTTTTTTTTCTTTTCCTCACCCCATCCCCCCACCCTTCCACTTAGGTATTTCCCCGGTATGACCAGGGTTGTGACTTCTACTATCGTTATACTTTATGCGATTGCTATTTACCCCATATAACTTTATTCCATAAACCACTGTTATATTGTGTTCTTTTGTTATCTGTATTGCACCTGTATGTTACCACTGTTGCATCTCACACTGTAACCATGTCTACCCTCCCTGCGACAAGGTGCCTTTGTAAATGAGTCCCTGGCTCAAAGGTTGTAAATCTGACTTTCAAAATAAATATTAAATATATTAAAAGATTGCAATCACTTTCGGGTGCTGATAGACTAAGCTGCCTTTGGTAACTTCACAGCTACATTAGATCCTGCTATCAGGCACCAAATTTTCTTTCTGGTATCACCAAGTTTGATTTAAGAGCACAACTAAACCTTGTCCATGTTCTAAAAAATCATCTTGTTTCAGCATGAGCGAGAAAGCAGAAATACTGAATAATTACTTCTGCTCAGTCTTCACAGTGGAGGGTGGGGGATTGACTAGCATGCTGCAGTAAGCACCAGAGAGAGGGGGAAGGGAGTGGACACAAGCCCATTCTTGGTGGAGAGAGTCCATAAGGGATTAAAAGCCATAAAGGAGAATAATGAAATGGGGCTGGATGGTATTCATCCAAGGGTCCTAAAGGAACTGAGCACGGTTCTGGTTGCCCCTCTGGCAGTGCTTTTTAGCACCTCAGTGGAAATGGGGGAAGTTCCAGAGGACTGGTGGAGGGCTGATGTGGTCCCTCTGCACAAAAGCGGCAGTAGGGAGGATGTGGCTGGCAACTACAGGTCAGTCCGTCTCACATCAGTGGTGGGATGGTAATGAGACCCTACTGAAGGAGAGGCTCGTGGAGCCCCTGGAGACAAAAGGGCTTCAGGACCACCAGCAGCAGGGTTTCATGCCAAACTAGTCTCATAACTTTCTCTGACTTAGTTATCAGGGAGGTGGACCAAGGGAGAGCAGCATGCATGGCCTATCTGGACTTCAGTAAGGCTTTCGACACTGTGCTGTACAGGAGGCTAGTTAAAAAACCGAGCAGCCTGGGGGGTTGGGGAGAAAGTGACAAGCTGGGTATCAGACTTGTTAAGGAATAGGAGGCCTAGGGTGGTGCTAAATGGTAGCCACTCGGGCAATAGCAGCGTAACTAGTGGGGTGCCACAGGGTTCAGTGCTGGGACTGGTCCTCTTTAGCGATTGTGTAGAATATAGGACCACCGCTGTTAGCGTAGCGCAAAGCTACAAAGAATACAGCATAATTTCATTGTGTGCTTGTGTGTTACATTGTGTGCTTGCTGTTAATTTCAGTTTTGTCAGTTTATTTGAGTTGGGGGCTTTGTCCCCCCCACCCCCCTTGTTTTTTTAACATGGGGGTGTGTGTGAAGCCCCCCAAGTCAAATAAAAACTAATAAAAAATAACAGACAGGTTAACTTGTCCAAGTAGCGTAACTTGAGCTTTACGCTAATTGCGTAGGTCTGATGGTGGTCCAATATTCTACACAATTGTCTCCTCTTCAGTGTCTTTATAAGCAACATTTGTTTTATTTTATTCTTTTTGGTAACTGGGTAAGGCCCGCTAGGCACAAGTGCCTGTTTTCAGGGGTGACCCAGGAGCACTGGGGAGGTTAAGTGACTTGCTCAGAGTCACACAGTATGCATGTGGAGGTTGTGGGAATCAAACCCAGGTCTGCTGGATGTATCAAGCTCATTCACAGCTCGTTACTCTAACCTCTAGGCTTTACTGCCAGCCCAAATGTATCTGACTGTGTAACTTAAGCAACTGGAGAAGTGAACACAGGCCCTAGAGAGACTCGAACTCATGACCTCGGGTTTACAAGACCAGTGCTCTAACCACAGAGTTATAGGGCCATCTTAACATCGCAGAGCAGCTTGAGGGAAAGGTGTGTCTCTGTGGATGATACAAAAATCTGCCACAGGACTGACACTCAGTAAGGATGGAGAGAATGTAAATGGATCTGAGGAATCTATAGCAATAGTGTAGGGGATGGCAGATGGGTTCCAGTGCCAAAAAATGCAAGATTATGCACTTAGGGCTGTGTATAAGATGGGGGAGTGGAGATTACAGTCACTTAGAAAGAAAGAGACTTTGGGATCATCACATCTGATGACCTCAAGGTGGCTGAGCAGTGTGACAAAGCAGTGGGAAAGGCTAGCAGGATGCTGGGGTGCATGGGAAAGGGATTTCTAGCAGAAGGAGGAGGTGGTGCTGCTGTTGTATCGCTCACTGGTGAGGCCCCACCTGGAGTACTGTGTCCCATTCTGAAGGCTGCATCTCCGCAAGGACATTGATATGGTGAAAGAGTACAGAGGAGGGCAAACAAAATCATGAGGGGGTTGCACTGATGCCATACGTGGAAAGGGTGCCAAAACTCAACATGTACTCCCTAGAAGAGAGAAGCTCTAGAGGGAACATGACTGAAAGAAAAAATTACTCAACATAGTAATGTTGTTTCTTCTAATGGAGTCTTGTTGTATTCTGACTTAATGCAGTTAGCCCCAGCACTTGAACTGCTCTGTAGAATAAAGAGTTAATCTGTATGCAGGAGCACAGAATGTTGAGCTCGAGCTTGGTTTTCATACCTCTGTCTGTGGTACTTCCCAGTGTAACCTTCAGATTCTTATGAGCAACTGACTAGCTGAGTCTACTATATAATATATGTGTGTGTGTGGAAATTGTTTTAGCATAAGCCAAGAGGCAACAATTTGGGCCCAGAAGACTCAAGTCGAGAACCCAAGAAGAAAAAAGGTAGTGACAACACCAAACAGATTCATAACACAAACAGAACTAACAATAACCTACCCAAGATGGGGGGGTGCAAGGTACACCCCTGAGGTGCAACACTGTACCTGCCAGCCCACTTCCCAAAAACTAGGTTCTGAGAGGGGAAGCGGGAGGGGGGGGATGTCAGAATACAGCAAGACTCCATTAGAAGAAACAATATTACTATGGTGAGTAATTTTTTCTTCAAACAACATGAAATCTTGCTGTATTCTGACTTAATGTAGACTACCAAGCAGTTCCCTATGGAGGAGGGAATGCGGAACCTACTTTGGGAACAGGCTCTGCAGTACGGCTGTGCCAAACCTAGCATCACTCCTAGCCTGGATGTCCAGAGAGTAATGCTTGGTGAATGTATGTACTGTTTTCCAGGTGGCTGCTTTGCAGATCTCTAACAAGGTTATGTCTCTGACCACAGCCAGAGTAGCAGCTGTACCCCTAGTGGAGTGAGCCCTCAGGCCTGAAGAAGGTGTTTTCTCCAATTTGTCATAGCAGAATTGTATACAAGAAACATTCCACCTGACAATAGTTCTTTTCGTGGCAGGCTTACCTTTCCCCACCTCACCATAGGTGAGAAACAATTGAAGACAGTCCTTCCTGTGAGCCTTAGTGTGCTCTATGTAATAGTTAAGAGCTCTTTTAACACCCAAGCTGTGTAGCCTTCTTTCACCTGAAGAGGAGTGGTCAGTGAAAAATGCAGGAAGAGACAGACTGGTTCAGATGAAAATCTGATACTACTTTGGGTAAGAACCTCCTGTTGGTTCTTAGGACCACTTTATCCCTATGGAAGGATATGAAGTCAGGTTCCACTGACAAGGCCTGTAATTCACTAATCCTCCTGGCCAAAGTAATGGTTACCAGGAACACAGTCTTCTAGGTCAAGTATTTCAGCTCAGCTAAAGCCATGGGTTCAAAGGGGGGCTGCATTAGCTGTGCAATGCAGACATTAAGATCCCAAGCAGGGGTCGGTTCTCTAAATGGAGGGTTTATATGAACCTGACCCTTAAAGAACTTTTTAAACACATGATGAGAGGCCAGGGAAGAGCCCTTCCCTGCTGAAAGGAAAGCAGAAACTGCTGCTAGGTGAACCTTTAGAGTTGCAGGCCTAAGGCCTAGATCATTGAGGTGAACCAGAGAATCTAAGACTGTGGAGATGCCTGCAGAATCAGAGACAATGCCCTTCTGAGAACACCAAATGGTAAACCTCTTCCATTTGGAATCATAAGTCTTTCTAGTAGATGGTTTCCTGGAAACCTTCAGGATATGCATGACTGCCTGAGAAAGGTGCAGGTCTGCATATTCTAGCTCTTTAAGAGCCTGGCCTTGAGATTGAGAGACTGGAGATAGGGATACCAGATCCTCCCCTGGGAAGAGGATAGGAGATTGTGTCTCTTGGGAAGGGACAGAGGGTGAGACACTGCAAAGGGACAGGAGCAGAGGATACCAAGGCTGCCTGGCCCAGTCTGGAGCCACTAGGATCATTGTGCAAGGCTGAGTTCTGATCTAAATCAGGACTCTGAACAGCAGAGGGAATGGAGGGAAGGCATAGAGGAACCTGCCCTTCCAATCCAAAAATCAGGGCATACTGGGGCACAGTCCCCAGGAGTGGAGGTCTGCAACAGAACAGAGGGAGTTGGTGATTGTCTGGGGCTGCAAAGAGATCTATCTCTGGAGTGCCCCATCTGGAGAAGATGCTCTGCAGTATGAGGAGATTCAGGGACTATTCGTGATGTCCCTGAGATATTCTGCTCAGAGCATCTGCCAGTACATTGTCCTTCCCTGGAAGGTGAACTGCTACTAGGGAAGTCTGAAGAGAATAGGCCAGAGACCACAGTTTCATGGCTTCCGTGCACAAGGCAGAGGACCGAGTGCCTCCTTGTTTGTTAATATACCACATTGTGGCCGTGTTGTCTGTTCTGACTTGGACCACCTTGCCCTTGACCGAATCTGAGAAGCACTGAAGGGCCAGGAACACTGCCCTGAGTTCCAGAAGATTGATGTGAAGGAGAGACTCCTTCCTGTGGAGACTAGACCCCTTGGACTGTCAGGGCCCCCAGGTGGGCTCCCCGACCTAGGAGAGAAGCATCCTTAGTCAGAACTACTGAAGGAATTTGTGGAAGAAATGGGACTCCTTGTCTAAGGTTGTCCTGATCCAGCCACCACTGGAAAGCTTGGACCAGAGTCTGAGTCACTGGAATCAGTTTGGTAAGAGAATCCTTTTTTTGAGACCAGAAGGACCTTAGATGAAACTGAATGTCCCTCCTCTGGAATCTTGCTCCCTGCACCACTGCGCTGGAGGCTGCCATGTGGCTCAGAAGCTGGAGAAAGTGTCTTGCTGGGCGAGAGACCTGAGTCCAAAAAGATGAAGCAAGATCCATTAGGGCCTTCACCCTTGCTAGGGAAAGGAAAGCTTGTGCTTATACAGTGTCCAAATCTATTCCTATGAAGGTGAGAAGCTGAACTGGTTCAAGGACAGACTTTGGAAGATTGAGAAGAAAACCCAGGGAACTGAGTAGGTCCTGGGTAGTTTGCAGAGCTGAAAAGGTGATCTCTTTTCCAGAGCAAAAAATGTGGGGGCGCTCAAAAATTACATATGTAGACAGTCTTTCTTATTTCCAAATGTCCTTTTTATTGTAAATATGGCAAGCCTCAACGTTTCACCAAGTATATTGGCTTTATCAAGAGATGCCCTTCCAAATAAATACAAATACTGTATATATAATTAGAAAACTGTCCACAACAACAAATAAAATATGATACAAAGTTCCAAACATATATAAACGAACAAACACTGATACTACTTACTTCATCCAAGTTTTATAAATCTAAAATTTCTTCCTTTACTTGATATATTAATTCATAGTCCTAAAAAATATACAAAGTATTAAATCTTAAGTATAATATTCCCAGTGGTCATTCTCATATGAGAATTAAATCATTAAAAATAGAGCCCAACACCAAAACATCAAATCTCAGTGAACCAAACATCAAATGTTCAAATAAATATTCATTTATACCTTTATGTCTTGATGTATTATAGATCTTAATTTGTATTTTTTTTATATAATCTTGCTCATTATTGACTTCGTTTTGCGATTCATCCCAACCAGTTCATGGCTGAAATTCAAACGGTGAAAACTTCTTTCAATTCATTAAACAAGCATTTCAAATGCCATTTCAGTGTTGATCTTGATAATCTTTTCCCAATAAAGTCATACACTTTTTAAAATATCTCATTTCCCTTCAAAAATTATTTTCTAAAGCTTAACAATATAATAAATATTAAATACATGAGATCTGGCAATCATGTAATAGCACTAAGAGCTTTAAATATCTTAATGTCATAATTGTTTTTCAAAAACTTTCTAAGATAGAGTAAACCTAAGTCTTGCGCTTTCATATAAATGCCACACACTATAAAGATTTCAACATTCACCATTCACCTCCAAATCAAAGCCTTGCGCTTTCATATGAACGCCACATATTATAGAAATTTCGGCATTCACCGTTCACGAATACTTACGATAACTTGTAAACGAGCAGTAGCTATTTCCATATAAATATATGAACTAGTTAGTATATTAGAATGCCATCACGGACTCACTCGTTTTCCCTAATAAAACCCCTTAGTCAGAAAAAACTATTCAATATGTTAGTTCCACGCATTTTAAATTTCAGCATCCACCAGCTTAGTAGCCCATAAGGAGGCAATTATTGTTTCCATATGGTTATATACAAACTATACTATTACAGGTCTGTGCCTTCAAAAAAAATGAACCGTCTTCAGTATTCCATTAATCAAAATAACACGCACAAGACATGCAGGTAGAAGAACTGCAGGAATAAGGTTAGAACCTTTAAAAAATATTTCTTTATTGCTCCTTTGATAATAAGGACAAGGATATCATATAGAGATTATCGAAAGTTGAAGTAAATATAAAGTAAACGTTGCGATTTGTGAAAGGAAATAATGGTAAATACATGTTTATGGCTTTCTCATAGGTCACAGGCGTGAGTGCGTCCGTGATGGCATTCTAATATACTAGTAAGTATTATATAAAAAAATAGAAATAGAAATTAAGATCCATAATACATCAAGACATAAAGGTATAAATGAATATTTATTTGAACATTTGATGTTTGGTTCACTGATGATTTGGTGTTTTGGTGTTGGGCTCTATTTTTAATGATTTAATTCTCATATGAGAATAACCACTGGGAATATTATATTTAAGGTTTAATACTTTGTATATTTTTTAGGACTATGAATTAATATATCAAGTAAAGGAAGACATTTTAGATTTATAAAACTTGGATGAAGTAAGTAGCATCAGTATTTGTTCGTTTATATATGTTTGGAACTTTGTATCATATTTTATTTGTTGTTGTGGACAGTTTTCTAATTATATATATTTGTATTTATTTGGAAGGGCATCTCTTGATAAAGCCAATATACTTGGTGAAACGTTGAGGCTTGCCATATTTACAATAAAAAGGACATTTGGAAATAAGAAAGACTGTCTACATATGTAATTTTTGAGCGTCCCCACATTTTTTGCTCTGGAAAAGAGATCTCCTTTTCATTGACAACGCATCGGGAGTGGCAGCATTGAGAATGAAAAAAGTGTACATTTCCTGTGGAACCCTTTCTTTTCTTTTCTCCGTAACATAGTTTGCAGAGCTGACTTGACCTGAAGAGATGACTGACCCACAATGTGCCAGTCGTCCAGCTATGGGAAGATGGTGATACCCTGTCTTCTGAGATAAGCCACAACTACTGCAAGACACTTTGTGAACACCCTTGTAGCTGATGTTAGGCTGAATGGCATGGTTCTGAATTGGTAATGGCCTGAAGGCAACACGAACCTGAGGTATTTTCTGTGGGAGCATCTGATAGGTATATAGAAATAAGCATCCTTGAGGTCCAGAGATGCTAACCAATCTCCTGGCCTTAGAGAGGGAAGGATTATTCCCAGAATTACCACTTTGAATTTGAGCTTTGAAATATGCTTGTTCAAATACCTTAGGTCTAGGATAGGTTGCCACTCCCCTGTTTTCTTTGGGGTAAGGAAGCACCTGGAGTAAAGCCCTTTCCCCTTGTGCCGAGTAGGAACCTTCTCTATAGCTCTGAGAGCTAGAAGAGAGGAAATCTCTGCCTCTAGGGTAAGGGTTTCTGAGATTGATGCAGGTGGAAAAGATTTAGCCCTCTTTTTTGGAAACTTTTTGAAGCTGAGGGCCAGTCCCTGGCTTACTATTTCCAGGACCCACTTGTCTGAGGTCACAGACTTCCAGGCCTAGAAGTAGTAAGCCAGCCTGCCTCCTACTGGAATTGGGTAGTTGACCCGGGCTGACACATCAGAGTGTCTGCTTGGCAGGAGCCTTTGACTGGGAGGAGGAGGGAGCAGCTCTGCTCATCCCCCTCCTGTCCCTCCCTCTGAAGACCCCCTCTGTGGGAAGGGAGAGGAGGCCTGGGCTTGGAAAAAAGGCCTGTGAAAAGGCCTGCCCCTGCCCCTAGACTGCTGCTTTTGTGGAATGGCTTGTCTTTCCTTGGCCTGTGCACTCCTGTATGTGGTCCTGTATTCACCCATTTTCTTCAGGTAAGCATCTGTTTGCTCCCCAAACAGAGAGTTACCCACTACAGGAAAATCCATAGCCTTAGTCTGGGTATCCTGTGAAAGGATAGTACCTCTGAGCCAAGCATGTCTCCTGAGAGACACAGATGTAGCCATGACTCTAGATGCTTCATCATTGGAGTCCACAGTAGCATGAAATTGCATTTTGGATGCCTCAATTTCATCAGCAGCCACCTCCTCCATCTCTTTGGCTAGCTGGGGGGAGGCCTGTTTAGCCAGTTCCAGAACCGTATCCCATCTGGATTTCTGGTACCTGGCTGTGTAGGCCATATAATTAGCCTGCCTGAGTCCCAAAGAGGATGCCAAATACTGTTTTTTGGCCATGGCATCCACTTTCCTGGAGTCCTTATCTGAGGGGTGTGAAGCCAAAGGAATGTTAGCCCTGTCACAGGCTGCAGCCTGCACTACCCCAACATGGCTGCTATGACTATAAAGGAACTCCATATCTGAGCCTAATAACATATACCTTCTGTCCATTCTCTTGTCTACAGGAGGTATTGAATTAGGAGTTTGCAAAATTTTGTGTGTCTGTTTCCCCCAAGGACTCATGAAGAGGGATAGACAGCCTTTTGGACTCTGCCATCACTTCCACGAAATCAGGCTCTTCTTCTTCCTCTGCAACTTCAACCAAGGGAAGCTGAAGGGTTTCGGCCTCCTTTTTGTAAAACAAAAAGTGTGAAGGGGACTCAGAGAGCCTGGGAGAAGAGACACATGAGGGCCTGTCTCGGGAGATGTCCAGTTCAGTGGGCACATCCAGACCCCCCTGGTCATCATCATCATCACCGGGATAATCTTCATCTCCCTCCCACTCTTCATAATAAGTATCTGGATCATAAACCGAAGGAGACGGATCTGACCGAACCGACTGCCTAACCGGCGGTACTGGTTCGGACGGAATCGGTCTAAAGCGATTGAACAATGATAATCGCTTTGGCTATTTCATCCACGGTTGGAGAATACGGTACAGGATCCGAACCGGTGGACTTACGTTTTCGTTTTGATGGAACCGGCCTCTCAGGTTCAGCTCTCCTTTTGCCCGAGGACGTAACGCCTAGGTCAGTAGGCACCTCCTCAGGTTCGGCCACAACCGAACCGGGCTGGCCATCCGGCTGTACGGACTTCTCAGCCTCCCTTTCCTTCGGCCTACTCAGTCTCTTATCTAGAGTGGATTTAGAAAAGTTTTTACAAATTTGGCAGTCCGACTTGAGGTGGTCAAACCCCAGACAATAAACACAGTTGAGGTGGGGGTCGGCCTTGGCAAAGGCCTCCCCACACTCAGTACAGTGCTGACACTCAGTGGGACCGGTTTTCTTTTTAGGTTTGTCAGACATGGCCAACCTATTAAATTACCCTATAGCAGCTTTCAAGCCAGGTAATAAAATAATTGATCGGTTACAAACCGTGTCACGGGTTTTGAAAAAGAACCACAAAAGGCCCGGTTCTTTTGAAACCAATCAATACAGAAACACCACTCTAATCCCAGAAAATTTTTCTCAGAAAATAGAAGAACTACAAGGTCAGTTCCTAACCGGACTGACTGGAAAGAAATCGAGGAAAAAAGTAATTTCCACACACTTTGAAAAATAAACACAATCACTACCTACCTACAACACTACCTGTACCATAAACAGAGGCTGGAAATCCGAAAAAAATAACAAATAGGATTGTTTAAAACCAAACGCTTTACTTTTAACAGAACCGAGCAGAGGAATCTCCAGAACGACTTTACTGTTAGGCGAAGTAAAGAATCTGGCGGTTACACTGGTAAGTACCACAGAGAGAGGTTTGAAAACAGAGCTCGAGCTCAACGTTCTATGCTCCTGCATGGAGTTTAACTCCTTACTCTCCGGGGCAGTTCAAGTGCTGGGGCTAACTGCATTGAGTCAGAATACAGCAAGACTTCATGTTGTTTGAACCTACAAGTACCTCTCAGGAGAGAAAAAGGTGAAAGTGGAGGGTCTATTTCAGAGAAAGGAAGGCACTAGAACAAATGGGAATGCAATGAAACTAAAGGGAGGAAGTTTAGGAAAGATGTGTGGAAATACTTCTTCTTGGAAAGAGTGGTGGATGACTGGAACAACCTGCCACAGAAGGTACTAGGGCAAAGACTGTGGGGAGCTTCAAGCATGTGTGGAATAGGTACAGGGGCATATTAGGTAGAGGAATGGGGTAGGGAGTGACACTTATGACCAACTAGGGTCAGTTGGGATGGAATAGGCAAGGAGAAGGGGTAGAGTGGATAGGCCTAAAGGGCCTTTTCTGCCGAAAAAATCTGTTTCTATGTTTCTATAATATGCACCACACAACTGTGAAAGGGTTGAATAAGGCCCTGCCTCATTTGTTATGCAAAAAGAGTTTAAACCCAAGGGTCTGTTCTATCTTCTCCTTTTCTGTCTCTTCTCTGCCTGGTTGTGCACCCAAATTTTCTTGAGACCTAGGAACTTATCACTCCGACGGTTTTGCAATTCTCTGTCTCTCACTGTCTCTCTGCCTTTCCTTGCTGTTCTGTCTTTTCTTCCTCCTTGCATATCTGCAGGTATAAAAATATATGTGGATCTTTATGTGGAAATATCACTGATACTGGGATTCCTTTGTTTAAAACTGAATATAGTTATACTGTTGAAATGATTGCAAAGCTATTTGGAACTCAAGGTAAACCTTTATCTGCACCTGCTAAATTAGCAAATGCATTTAATAACTTATTCACCAGCCTGGACAAATATGCTGACCCCAGACCGGGAAGCACAAACATCTCCTACCCAGACACTCCACTCAGTCCTAATTCCACTTCCGCCTGATCTCCCGGAAGGAAGTCCACACCCTGCTGTACTCTCTCAAGCCAGATGGCTCCCCAGGTTTCCACAAAGTAGAGCCTATGTTTCTGAACATTGCTGCTCCAATTATTGCTACCCCTCTCAGGAACCTCTTTAACAAATCCCTTCTGTTTGGTAAATTCCCTACTAAGTGGGAATGGCAGTGGTAGTTCCTATCTATAAAGGTGGTGCTAAAAATCTGGTTGAAAACTATTGTCCTATATCCATTCTCAGTGCACTTGATAAAACATTGGAGAAGCTGGTCTACAGACAGGTTCAGGACTATATGGAACTCTGCCACCTAATTTTGGATGAGCAACATGGTTTCCGGAAAAAACATGGAACTGATACAGCTCTTGTTAAGTTCACAATGGAGGTACTCTTTAAAATGGAGCTTTATTCCTAGATCTAACAAAAACTTTCGATCTGGTGAACCATGCTGTTCTCATCAGTAATTTTGGTCACCTTGGCCTGGATACCCATGCCTGTAGCTGGTTCCATAACTACCTATGTGTGAGAAATCAGCTGGTCAAATGGTTGGGTACGACCTCGGATCTAAAAAAAGGGAACCAAGGGGTCACCCAAGGGTCCATCCTTGGACCACTACTTTTCTCGATTTTCATAAACAACATGCCTAAACACTGTGGAGGAGCCAACACCCAACTCTATGCAGATTATGCTATATCTATAGGAGTTCTAAGGATGTCAACCAATTAAACCTTGACCTCAACACGGATTTCCGACTCCTGGAACAATGGCTTGTGGACAATAGACTCATCCTAAACCTCAAGAAATTCAAGGTTATGGTTTTTGGTCCCAAATGCCTGGGTGCAGACACGTAAAGTCTTCTACAAATATCCTCGACCAAAGGCACCAGGTTGGAGGTCTGCGCTTTCATTAAATACCTTAGAGTGCACCTCGGTCAAGAGCTCACTCTGAAAATGCATGTGGAAGCGCTAACCAAGTCTCTCCATCAAAAAATAGGATTGCTGTATAGACTAGGAGGCTACATAAGCAATAAAGCATGGCTGGTAATAGCCACAGGAACTCTACTCCTGGCACTTCTCTATGGTGCCCCCCTCCTTCAACCTCTCAGAGATACCAAACTTTCCAAACTCAGAGTCCTATATAACAGAGTTGCCCGCTTTGTAGCTGCTGCTCACCCCTTGACCACCATTGTGGTGTTCTTGCCTCCCTCAACTGGCCAGCATTTGAGGCTAGGCTAGGCTAGCCTACCCCACCTTCTGCCTTGCCTTCAAAATGACCAAGTTATCTGCATCACCAAGCCTTATTGGACTACTCAAGCACAAGATTCCAAAATATGACCTTCAGTCATCTACTAGCCCCACCCTCGTAGTACCAATGTCAAGATCCTGTGCAGGTGACAGGTCATTCGCCATCTCTGCATTGACACTTTGGAATAACCTGCCTTTAGATGTGATTAACTACACCACGCATTAAAAACTACACTGAAATCCCACATGTATGTAGCCAGAAAATGTAGTTGTACTTGATGCCGCGGGCATGCACCATGGTGCTGCTGCCTGACCACTCGGTATACCCAAATACCGTGGTCACTTACCCTATGGGCCCTTAACCCCCCCAACACACACACAGATACCCCTACCAGATTGGAAAACGTGGTATTGGGGGCCAAGCCTATGCTGCTCCAAGTATAGCACCAGAGTTCTGCTCTCCCTCACCCTAACCTTCCTAGTCCTTCTCTCTAGTCAGTGACCAACCCAGGTAATTGTGATCATCCTTTGCTATTTGACCTGTTCTGATTTACTTTGAATTGTTTTGTTATAAGCGTTGTTAGCTAACATATGTCTATTGTTTTTATGTTACAATTCTGCCGTTTGACTGTGTGGAATACCAGTGCCTCTGTATTGCATGTAAACTGATGCCTTCTGTATGAATGTAATTAACCCCGGGTCGCCCCTAAAAAGGGGATGGTATGTCTCAGTGGGCCTACCTGGTCAACAAATCTCAATAAATAAAATATTTTATAAAAATAATTTAAAACATTTAAAAATACTTAAATTCTTTTAGAAATAGAAAAGTTTATCAGCAAATAAAAATGGAAGATAACTGAATCTTTTAGTAACAAAAGGAGGACTGAGAGCCAGCAGCAGGTAAATAAGGTCAGGGAGACAGACGGGGAACCAGATCCTCAGCAAATTTATGACAATTTACTGATGGTCTTATTCTGAAAAGCAGAAAAAGGTGGACTATCCAAATTCTTTAGGCATGAAGGGTGATCTGTACTTTTATTTCTAACTAAGCACCTTAGCACACATCTAGCTTCCACTGCAGCTTACACAATGTCATATTCCAGAGCATGTAGAACAAAAGTTTATTTCTTTTTCTGTGTAATGTCTGCAAAGCAGTAGCACAAACCCTATTTCCAATCTGACAATACATACAGATCCCAACAGTGGATGGATGGATGGGCAGCACTTTTAGGCCCTGTCCAGACTAGTGGTTTGGTAATGTTACTGGTGTCCTGTAATGTTACCACTTGGTCTAAAAATGGTAGCGTCCATACCTATAACGTTTTCAGAAGCGTTCCCTAAACCGTTTTTTAAACCACCAAAGAGCAGGTCTTTAGCACGGTTACTGAAACGTTACCTTATTTTTCTTCAGTCTGATGAGTAGTGCGGATGGGTGAATGAAGTGTTGTGAAATGTGTCCTCCAGCCATCCACAATTCACTGCTTTACCTTCCCAGAGCATAGTGCGGTGTTGTGGCATGTGCGCATGGTGCCTACCAGGAAGTACATGCACAGTGTCAACAGCGCTGAGCGGGAAAGATTAAATACCCTCCTGTGTGCAGTTCAGTAGCAGTATACATGGCAGCAATGAGTGATAGTAGCGCAAGTTGGCCTGAAGAGACCACTAAACTCCTACTTGATTTTTGGTCACAGGAGTGTGTACAAGAGGAGTTAAATAGTTTCAGGAGAAATACTATAGTATACCAGAAGGTGGCTGAGTATTTATTTGAAAATGGAATTGAGCGGTCAGCCAAACAGTGCTGAGACAAAATAAATCAGCTAAAGGTCAGGTATCATAAGGTGAAGGACAGCAATCGCCGATCTGGCAGTTGTCAGGTTGTATGTCCATTTTTTGACCAGCTTGATCGCATATTGGGCACAAAACCCACATCTGATCCACTGCATGTCCTTGAAAGCAGTGAACTTGAAACAGAGGTTGACCCTCCTGACCCTGAACTTGATGTAGATGACTACCCTCCATTTGCTCCATGATGTATGCCTTCCATCCCCCCAACAGCATACTAACTCAGCATGTGCTAACCTTATTTATTGCAGATGTTGATCAGGCTGCCGAGTCATCCATCAGTTTAGACAGTGAGTTTGCTGGTGAGGGCACATCAAGCCCATGTGGAACATCTGGCAGCAGCACTGCATCCTCTGATGTGAATGCTGCTCGGCACAAGCGGACATCCAACGGTGAGCCACTATGCAACCTCAGAAAGAACAAGGTCAGCTGGATGCAGGAACTTGCTGAAGCAGTCTTCGAGCCCACTAGGAAAATACTGATGGAGCAACATAAGGAGTTGATGGCCATGGAGAGGGAGAGGGTCAGGGAGGAGAGGGAGATGGAAGAAAGGTTACCTAGGCAGGAGGCAGAGCAGAATGCAGAGTTTTTCAGAAATATGTTAGCGCTACTGTCTGGCCATTATCAGCCTCCTAGTGTGGCAGCACAAAATGCACAAACATGTACACCTTCACAGGTTGAAACTACTACAAGTCATAGCCACGAAGCTGGAATAACAGGTGGTATTGCTCCCGCTCCACAGTGTGGTGGCAGTGCATTGTCCTTTCCTTATATAGCAAGTGTGCCAGTACCCACGTTTGGTAATCCCACCCCATTATCGTCAGCACAGGCATCACCGAGTACTGCATCAGTGAACAACATGAATGCCGCTGGTGTAGTGGCTTCACGTGTTGGACAAGCTGTCAATATAAATTATGCTATGTCACAATCTATACACAGTGACATGGGACAACATTACAACAATAACCATAATCATACTGGTACTTTTTTCCATGGCGGTTTCACACAGGCCTTAATGGGTGATGATGTTACCTGGACAACCTTGTAGGTATGGGTATCTGTCAGTACGGTAATAAGGTTCTGACCACATGTGTGCCTCCGATTGCATGATGATTGACATACATCACCTTCTTGTTCTGGCACTACTGACAAGTACTGCTTTTCTTTGAGCTGTCAGAATACATGGCTAACTTTCCACTGTTAATGCTAGTTATTGTGTTACTGCTGTGTGGTGTTGTCATTGCAGCACTGTAGTAATAATGATGACACACATTTGTAGGTGGTATCTATGGTTTTAATACATATTGTGCAGTGCACATTCAGAAACAGAACCATGAGTTTCGTATTCAAAAGTTTAACGTTTAAACTGCATTTTAACAGTTATGCTGTTGTACAGTACAGGTTATTAAAAATGCTTAATTAGGAATTCCAGTGTTAAAAACACTACAGTTTTAGGACATATTTGTTGTGCAAAAAGGTTACATACATTTCAAATACATTATAAATGTCATGCAACAACATACACGTTTCAAAATATTAACTGTTGAAACAATTATTTTTCCAATTAACTTTATAACTTTTAACTATGTATATGTTATTACAAGTGTGCTTCCTTTTCTGTTTCTGAGTAATTTCTCATGACAGTTGTAATAAAGAAGCATGTTAACATCTACAGCTTGTTCTGCTTTAACTTCACAAATATATATAATGTACCACTTCTATACTGTGCTGCTTAGTGGCTTACAGATATAACTGCCAGTACAGTCACACACATTAATGGTTGTTGACATATTCTGCTAGTGCATCCCGTATATTAGTGGCCTGGCGATTCATGTCTGCCACAGATAATTCACCTGGGGGAAGACAGTCTTGGTCAGCTGGTTGAGTGAACTGGCAGCACTCGGCTTCTGAGACCCAACTTGCCAGAAAAGCCGCTGACTTATCCTCACAAAGGTTATGCAATGCACAGCAGGCTGCTATCACATAAGGGACATTCTGAATGGCATATTCATTTCTCTTCAGTAGACATCTCCAACGGCCTTTCAATCTGCCGAAGGCACATTCCACTACCATTCGAACCCTGCTCAGACGGTAGTTAAAATTATGGCGAAGGTCATTTCCAAAATCAGAATAGGGCTTCATAAGCCAAGGCAGAAGAGGACAGGCTGGGTCTCCCAATATCACAACTGGTACACTGACCCCGTTGATGTCTCGAGGCATAGAAGGGAACAGCTGACCACTCTGTCCTAGCTTGTACAATTTACTATTCCTGAGCACCCGGGCATCGTGAACCTTGCCAGGCCATCCAACGTTAATGTCCAGAAAACAAAATTTATGGTAGACCAGAGCCTGCATCACTACAGAATAGTAGGATTTCCTGTTGTAGAATTCACAGGCATTACCAGGAGGTGACAGAATTGGGAAGTGGGTCCCATCAATTGCCCCCTCACAACTGGGGAAACCCCACTCACTCTTGAACCTCTGTATGATGTCTGGTATATTATGTATTTGGATCACCTTGGGTAGTATGACACAGACAATGGCCTTGCACACATTGATTACTTTCTCCCTGACAGCAGATCTGCCAACCCCGAACAGGTGCCCAAGGGTTCGATATTCCACATTGGTAGCAAGGCACCACAAGGTAATGGCAACTTGTCGCTGCACATCAACAGCCTTGTGCAGTACTGTGTCGGACTGCTTTATGTGTGGGCTCAGTTCTGTGCACAAAGCTGTAAAAGTCTGTTTAGACATGCGGAAATTACTGAGCCATTGCTCATCAGTCCAAGAGGAAAGCACTATCTGCTCAAACCAGTCAGTGGACCTTGGATGTCTCCACACTACTCTGTCGACTGTCACAGTGTTCAGTGTTATTGAGAGAAGCAGGTCGCTCACAGCAGCAATAGTATGCTGCTGCGTCTGTTAAAATCTATGTGCCTGCAAGTGGCATGCTACCCAACGATGTCTCTCCTTCATCACTAGCTGCCGCTTCATGAACCAGCGATTCAGGCAGAGCAAAACAGCAGTGTTTAAATCAGGCGCCTCCAAGTCAGTGGTCTGTTTACATGGAGACGCCGCAGTGCCTTATGGGACCATGTAGTGCAGTGCTGATTGCTGGGATATGGGTGGGTAGGGGTGGCCCCCAGAGGACTGTAATGCTTTTCAAAACATTACCAGAAAATGGAGACAGAACACCAATGTGGATGCAGAGTAACGGTTTAAAAACTGATCCAGCTCTTAAATGTGGACGCACACAAATGGATTGAATGGTAACGTTTTAAAAAACACAGCTCATTGCTAGTCTGGACTGGGCCTTACAGTAGTACTCTTAACCAGAAATCTCCAGTTACATGGAACAGTCAGATTTACCGAGGGCAGGGGACGCATTCGTACTTAAATTGCTACATGTTGATCTTGCATAACAGCATGCTATATAGAACATAGCCTGGCTAGAATCAACCGGCTTACATAGGCTTGTTTGGTAGCAGTTTTGGCATTGCTGACTGAGAAAGACACATTGAGCAGAGCTCATTTTCCAGTACTGGAGGGGGGGGCTGATAAAGTGAGGACGAGGAATGCAATGTACAGTGCAAAAATCATATGGCACTAGATACTGTACATAGTTTTACAAAGATGCGTGGTGGTAACAGGTAATTAATCATGAAAATTGTACAACAGTTTGTGATCATGTGCCAAGGTAAATTACCAGCCAGCCAAAGCCTGTGTGTGGCTAGCTGCAGAAGCAGAGTAGGCAGAGATGTGCCAACCGGAGAATTGTAAAAGAGCAGTGCAAAAACAAGAGATGTACAGGAAGGAGAAAATTATTCCAGAAAGTTAGAAGGCAGACAGAGAAGGTGGTCTGACCAGTGGAGGTTTTACAGTGAGGGATGTGGAAAGGTCTAGTGTTAGTGAAGGAAGTACAGAAATATAGACAGTGATGGCAGGTAAAGACCTCATGGCTCATCCAGTCTGAGCAACCTTCCCTATTGTACAGGATGTTGCAGGTACCCTAGGGGTCATTCATACTGCTATCGATCACACCATCATCCCTACCTACTTTCATTATTACCATATGCCACTGGTATATAAACCCTACTACAGTTTTGGTGCAGACCACTTCTCTTGGCAACTTTGTCTACTTCATGCTACTGCCTCTCTTTAAAGAAATACTACCAGACATACTTTCCGAGCTTCCCTCCTGCCAATTATTTTAGAGTCCAACCCGTGCCCATGTCTGTAATCACTGTGAACAGAGAGCAGATTACTGCTTGCCACCCTGCTCGCTCCATGTAGACATGTATAGGTTTCTGTCATGTGACCCCTCTCCTTCCTGGCCTCTAGCATGTACACATACAGGTCCTTCAGCCTTTTTCCCAGGCTGACCTTGAATCATCTTGGCAGCACTCTGTACTTGATTCACCCTATTGCTTTCCTTCTTCAAGTGTGGTCTCCAGAACAATGTACAGTACTCTAGGTGTGGTTGTACCTGGGATCTGTACAGGGGTAGAGTCCCTCTCATCTACTGCTGCTGATATCTCTGTACCTTAACATTATGTTTGCCCTTCCCACTACTTTAGCAGACTGCACTGATTGTTTCAGGTTGTCTGTAATTACCTTTCTATGGTCCCTCTCCTCACCATAGCAGATGGTGTGTGTGTGTGGGGGGGTTACAGTGCTGGGACCATGCACAAAGCAGGAATAGAAGGCAGATTAGGGTGGGGGTTGTGCAGAAGAATGGTTAAATAGATGGGCTAGGTCAGGAAGGGGTACCACTGGTTACCACGGAGGTGGGCTATCAGGTCAAAGAGGGCAAAAACACTGGTCCACTGGGGACCAAAAAGTTACAGGGAGGCCTAGACTTCAGGGCAAAATACCTGTTCACCAAAGGCTGTCAGAATAACATTGTAACATAAACTTACATAGATACATAGATACATAGACAGTGTCGGCAGATAAGGGCTTATGGCCCACCCAGTCTGCCCATTTGAGCTTGTAAGTTCAGTTTATGTTTTCCTAGAAGTCTGTTGCCCCTTACCCCTGACATCCAGAATTCCTTTATGTCTATCCCATGCATTCTTAAATCCCGTGATTGTTTCAGCCCCCACCACTTCCTCTGGCAGGGTGTTCCACTTGTCCACCACCTGTTCTGTGAAGAAATTCTTCCTCATGTTTCCTCTGAATCGTCCTCCCTCCAACTTCATCCCATGCCCTCTAGTCCTGGTACATCTTTTTCGCTTAAATATAGTGTATTCCTGCACCTTGTTCCTCCCTGTGAGATACTTGTATGTCTCTATCATAGCCCCTCTCTCCTCCTCTCTTCCAGGAGTACATGTTCAGTTCCTTCAACCTGTCTTCATAGGACTTGTGATGCAATCCATGCACCATCTTTGTTGCCCTCCCTGAACCTTCTCTACCCTGTCTATGTCCTTACATAGGTATGGTCTCCAGAACTGTACACTGTACTCCAGGTGGGGGCCTCACTAGTGTCTTGTATAGAGGAATTATGACCTCCTTTTCCTGCTGGTGATGCCCTGCCTATACATCCCAGCATCCTATTTGCTTTACCTGCTGCCTTGTCACACTGTTTCCCTGCCTTGAGTTCATCAGAGATGATAACCCCAAGATCCCTTCCTGTTTGGTGCATGCTATATCCTCACCCCAACTGATATATTGTGCCAGGGTTTTTGTGCCCCATATGCATTATCTTGCACTTTTGCATTGAATTTCAACTGCCAAACCCCTGACCATTCTTCAAGTTTCTGCAGGTCCCTTCTCATTCTGTCTACACCCTCTGTGTGTCTACTCTGTTACAGAGCTTTGTGTCATCAGCGAACAGTGAAATTCTGCCTTCTAGGTCCTGTGCAATGTCACTGATGAAGATGTTGAATAGGACCGGTCCCAGCACTGATCCCTGTGGTACCCCACTGGTCACTCTTCCCTCTGTGGAGTGACAGCCATTTACCACCACCCTCTGTGTCCTGCCACCCAGCCAGTTACCTACCCACCACACTACTGTCCTGCCCACACCCATATTCCCCAGTTTGTGTAGTAGTCTTCTATGTGGCACAGTGTCAAAGGCCTTGCTGAAGTCCAGATAGGCCATGTCCACTGCCCTCCCGATCCACCTCCCTAGTCACCCAGTCAAAAAATTCAACGAGGTTGGTCTGACATGACCTCCCCAGGTGAAACCATGCTGCCTTGGGTCCTGTAGTCCATTGACAATCAGATGTTCCACCAATCTCTCCTTCAGTAGTGCTTCCATGATCTTCCCCACTACCGAGGTGTGAGGCTGACTGGTCTGTAGTTCCCTACTTCCTCTTTGTTCCGCTTTTGTATAAGGGACTACATCTGCTGTCCTCCAGTCTTTGGTACCTCCTGTTTCCAGTGGATCACAAACAGGATAGCCAGAGGTTCAGCCACCACCTCTCTTAGTTCTTTAAGGACCCTGGGGTGCACCCCATCTGGCCCCATTGCTTTATCAACTCTTATTACTTCCAGTTCCTTCAGGACCTTTCTCGTGTAAAGGGACTTGTGTCCATTTCTGCACCATTCTCACCCTTGTACTCCCTTCAGACCCATTACCCTCCTCTTCCTCAGTAAAGACTGAGCAGAAATACCTGTTCAATATGTCCGCTTTACTGTTATCATCCTCCACGCAGCCCCCATCCTCCCCCGTCAGTCTCACTATCCCTCCCTTTGTCTTTCTTTTTTCACTTATGTACCTGTAAAAGGTTTTGTCCCCTCTACCCACTGATTTTGCAATGTGTTCTTCTGTCTGAGCTTTGTCTTCTTACTGACCTCCTGCCTCCCTTTGCTTCTCCTGGTACTTCTCCTATCCTTCTGCCTGTGTCTTTTTGTATTGCCTGAATGCAATCTTTTGGCTTTCACTTTCTTTGCTACCTCTTTGGAAAACCATAATGGTCTCCTCTTCCTTTTCCTCTTGCTAACCTGCTTAATGCATAATTCTGTTGTTCTTGTAATCCCCATTTTAAATACTGCCCACTGTTCCTCAACCCCTGATTCCTGTCCCATTCCCCTTAATGCCTCTTTCAAGTATCTCCCCATTTTCCCAAAGTCTGCCCCCTAAAATCCAGGATACGTGTTTTTGTGTGGTTTGGTTCTGCTCTTTCTGTGATTTCAAACCACAATGACTGGTGGTCACTGTTCCCCAGGTGCTCCCCCACTGTTACCCCCATCACACTGTCCCTGTTTGTGAGCACAAGGTCCAGCATTGCCTTCTGCCGAGTTGGTTCCATGACCAGTTGCTTGAGGAAGGCACCCTGAAGGGAGTCCAGGATAAATCTGCTCCTAGTTGATGCTGCTGCTGGGATGCTCCAGTCCACGTCTGAAATATTGAAGTCTCCAACCAGTACTACCTCACCCTTGTCTGCCATTCTTTGGATGGCTAGCATCAGCTCCCTATCTGTTTCTTCCTCCTGGGCTGGCACTTGGTACAATACCATACAGCAACCTGGTTGCAGTTGCTAAGCTGCATTTTAGCAGATTCAAACCCCATCTGTACTACACTCTAATATCTAGATTAGTAATTTTTATTGCACCACTGTCATTGGGCAGAATCCTCCTCTGAACTGCACATCCTTTGGTGTATAGCTCAAATGTGTAGTGATGTAATTGGACAACAGAAGTCAGCCCATTCTGCGCCACTACCCATTGCAACACAGAAAAGGGGCCAAGATCTTTGCACTTTGCAAGATTATGAAAGCAAACAAGTCAGATGCAATGGTGATCCTAGGGATTTCAATCTCCCAGACATAGACTAGCATTTAGAGAAGACAAATGGCAGGGCTGAGACAGTTTCTTTACATGTTAAAGAACTGCTTCCTAGAACAGCATGTCCATGATGAAACTAGGTTTGAAGTCACTTTAGCCTTGTTCTCAGCAATTTATTGATCTTTTTTTTAACTGCATGAGTACACTAGACAACTGAATGCCTATTTACAGGTACGGCCTAGGAGAGTACAAACAGAGGCATAAAACATAGGAAAATTCCAGGTAATGAACACAATCCCAAATACAACGTACAACTAAGAGGGAAATACATAAAACTGATGATTTAACAAGGACAACAAGTGGGCTTTAGGCAATACAATTTTCCTCCAAAAAGTGAATAGACACAAAAGCTCAGACATGAGTATACTTAACTATGATGCATACAAAAGTGCAATGAGGAACCGGGAATGAAGAAAGGAAGATGTAACCCACATTAGGGGAAATAACAGTATCACAGCCAGTGGGGTGGGTTGACTTAGGAGCAGTTACAGACTGAGGATATGAGGAGGTGTGTCCTCAGTACACCCTTGAAGGATGGTAGAGTGAGAGAGTTTCGTACTGATAGAAGGAGGGAGTTTCATAGCCTAGGGGCAAATGAGAAGGCGGCCTGATTATCCATGTTGGTAGCACTCTTAGGAACAACTGGTTGGAAGAGGAGTCAGATGGTCTAAGTGAGTAGTGTGGATGGGCACTTTGTAGCATAGCAGTGGGGATGGGATCATTTCTAGTGTAAACGTCTATGAACCAGTGGAAGGCTAAGACCACAACTGAGACCCTTCTCCCTGGTCACAGGGAAGACTAATCAGACTTCGGACACAGAACCTGGAACTTCAGAAATGTGAACTTTGCCAGGGGGATGAATCTAGTTACCAAGCATCTGGAAAAGCTGTATGAGGCTGATAATTAGTGGTGGGCAAAGTGCTCCCACTTCACTAAGCGGAGCACTCCCTGTATTGTCCCTTGATCCCTGTAGTGCTTTGCAACTCCATCTGGTAATTAGGAACGCAAAGTGCATTGTTTCAATGGATTTTGTGCTACTTCACCTTGTTTTACTGCCTCCCCTTAATTTTAATGTCAAGTGCCATTGATTTGAATGGACTTCACTTTGCTTCACCTGTTTCTTGCTATGTGAGGCGAATTTTGCATTGATTCATGGGATGGCAGGTCACATGGGTTCTATATTGTCTTGTACAGCCTCAGTTCTGCATAGTGTGTGTAGTGGAAAGCTGGAGACAGTTTGCTCTCAGAGCTCTGAGAATCAAACCACTTTTTATCCAATTATTTTGGTCCAAATTTAGAACATCAACTGTAGGAATTCCTCCTGTGCTTAGATCATCGAGTGTTGATTGCTTTTCTGTGCATTTTGAATGTTAATTTAGAACATTCAACCTGTGTACAGACACATATTGTTGAAGTGTGCTTCAGGGGAGGGGCGTATCTGTGGTGGAGTGAGATTCACATGAGAAAGGCAGTCTTTCTAACTGTTTTGTACTAGTGTGTGTCAGTATTTGAGTGTTTGTGTACATACAGTAATATCTGAGGTAATTTTTGATAATTATTTTCTGTTTGTTGTGACGCAGTGCATATTTTCATTCTGTTTAAAATATTTGGTTATATAGTGTACTGCACTGTTAAATTTTCTGCACATTACCTGCAGTGTGTGAATATATGTGCATTCCATCAAGTCAGACACATTTTATTGTGCCACACAGTAATCGCTGCACTCTTTATCAGTTATTCGTCTGTGGTATTTTTCACCACTTCTTTCTATCTAGATAGTGAACTGCTACTGCAGTGCCCCCCCCCCCCCAACCGGCCAAAGGTATCATTTATTTTTCCAGTTTTTGATTTGTGTGACCACTGGTTAAGGTGTTTTTGTGCCTGTATGGCTGCATCTCTTAATAGTGTGCAATCTGCGCCTGTGCATTTGCATCTGGTTAGTGCCCAATCAGTATCTGTAAGCCACGGTTCTTGCTTTTTGGCTTCCCATCCACCCCAAATTTCAGAAATCTCAATTTGTTATGAGTTTTCTGTGTTATTCCAAAAAATGCCTACAAAGAGACATGCATGCAAAGATGCTTCTGGCCATGGCACTGCTGCCAGTGACAAGAGTGGTCATGGGCGTGGTAGTAGTACACAGCAGAAGTGCCTAGCTGATGCCAGTAAAGGGATTTCTCCAACTATGTTTTTCACAGTGCAATTAGTAGCTTCAGTCATGGTTGGAGATGCTGTTGTCCCCGCTGGTGATAGTGAAGTTGCTGATGGCATGAGTATTGGCCGAAGTTCAACCCATGACAAGTTAACCGGTTTCCAAAATATTGTGGAGTCTAAAGCCATGACCGTGTGTCAGAGTGTAGTAGATGTCACACTCCTCAACGTTCCCATCCCCATCCCCACATTGGTTGAACATGATTCTGATGAAGAGTCATCGCAGTCTCATGTTTCCAGCGCTGTTGATGAGGTCATGCCTGTGCCATCCAACCCTTCAAATGTTGGAGAAAAAATATTGGATGATCATAATGATGCTGTGGTTGGTACTTGTTCTCCACAGGACAGCATCCAAGCTGACAGTGTGGATGCGGTTGAGGAATATGATGATGATTTCAGTGACCCCAGTTGGGAATCGGAAAAAAAGAAGTCAAAGGTGGCTGTGTGTAAACAGTCTCAGTCTGTCGGTGTTAAATCACCCCCTCTTCAAAGCTGGGATGTGGCAGTTTCTGTTTATTATGCTGACCCAGTAATAGTCATTATAGACAGTGATAAGCCGGTAGAGCCCAAGTGTGGCCAGCAACAGAAATCATGTAGTAGTACACCCCCCCCCATGTCATTGTCTAACAAACTGGTGTCCAATCTGCAGCATCAGGGACCTGTGAAAACTAAAAGTTGGGGATCTAAATCCCTCATTTGGGATTTATTTGTACAAGATCCAAGTGAAGAAGCAGTGGCAATTTGCCAGCTTTACGAAGTGCGTGACAGACGTGGTAAAAAGGGTAGTCATCTGGGCACCGGAGGCCAGCATACACATTTGAAGAACAGGCACATGGCACTGTGGACTCGGCCCCAGAGAGGAGATCATGCTGCCATAGTGGGGCATTTACCCTCATCCACCTTATTAAGCATGTTATCCCCTTCCCTGACTGTAAGTAGCCATGTCTGTAGTAGTGGTGAAATAACAGCTGATGATTACTGCAGGCATGAAGAGGATGATGATTTTGAATTGTTGTCAAGTGATGGTGTATGCAGTATGTCTAGTGCAAGTGCAACATCAATCCCTGTGCTTAAAACGTGGAAAATAACTTTATTTGTGGACTTGTCACCTGTACACCCCTCTTCATTACACGTCAAAAGCACCCCACCCACGGCTGTTCACAGAGCAGAGCCATTTAGCACACCCTGTGCAAAACAGGTAACAACTCAGCCCACGTTGCAGAGTCTTTTTGCCCGGAACATGAAATACCCACCCAGTCATGCAGTGTTATGTGAACTGATTGCTGCTGTAGTGGAAATGCTGACAATTCACCTGTCACCTTTCTCCTTTGTGGAGAATTCCGGATTCTGGCATTTTGCAGCAGGCACCTGTCCCAAATGTAAAGTCCTGTCTAGAACATACTTTTCCACTCGTGCTGTCCCAGAGTTACACTGGACTGTGACAGAGTCTGCAAGACATGCCCTTCAGCATTCCTCCTCACCATTTATCCACTTAAGTATAGGTATATGGACAAGTGGCAAAATGGCAGGCAGTTCATATTTGTGTATTACTGGACATTGGGTGAAGGTACTGGGGGTTGTCTGTGCTGGTGGTATTGGAAATCAGAGTAGTAAGGCAGACTGTCATGGTAGCAACCTTCCTGGAATTCGACAGCATGCAACACTTGCAATGCGCAGTGTGGCTGGTTTCCACACTGGTGAACACATGCTTGACTTGCTACTGACCGAAATTGATGTGTGGCTGCACCCCCTGTCCCTGAAAGCTGGCTTTATAGCCAGTGACAATGGCTCAAACATGGTCAAATGTATCATCAATGGGGGCTTTGTTCAGGTTCCATGCATGGCCCACTGTTTAAATCTCATGGTCCATGAGTTTTTGAAGCACCCTGACACCAAGGAAAGGTTGACAGTTGCATGCTGCATCTGTGCACACTTTTCATGCTCTGGAAAGGCCTGTGACCAACTTCGGCAGCTGCAGATTGAAAACATATATGATGGCTGACTTGGTCCACTTTTGATGGTATGAATAATATATACCATATAAATTATTTGAATCATCATCAACAGTGGACCAAGTCATCTATCATATATGTTTTCAGGGGGCTGAGCAGTGGGCACCTGCCCAGCTGTTTAGCAGATTATTGCACTACTCACTGATGCTTGTCCACAAACACCTCACAACAGGAAGAAAACATTACTGAGCCCACAAAAATATTTCCTGTTGGTAAACAGAGCTTATTAAGTAGGAATATAAAGAGGGAAGGACACCACTTTTTTAGGTTATTTTCTTTAAACTGTTTTTGAATGCTATTCTTACAATTTTTGGGGAAACAAGGTTGTGAGAAAGAAAGACGAACATAAACTTAAAATTATACACCAAACAGTGCACAATGGGGAGGTACTAACAACAACAAAAATGGAAAGTGACCTGTATCAGATGACCTAAAGGTAGGCAAGAAATGAGAGAAAGCAGTAAGGAGGGCTGGGGGGATACTGGGATGCATTGGAGAGGCATCACCTTAAAATCAAGTACAAAACTGGAAGTTCTTATCCCTCTGTACAGATATTTGGTGAAACCGCATCTGGAGTACAGCGTGCAGTTATGGAGGGCATATCTCTGCAAGGACATAGACAGGATGGTGGCTGTACAAAGGAGGGCAACTAAAATGTTGCAGGGTATGCACCGGAAGCCAGATGAAGAGACACTAAAGGACATTACGTATAACCACAAGGAAAGGGGGGGGGGGCATGATAGAAACTATCAAGTACCAAAAGGGAATCAACAACATTACAAGAGGGTAACATCATTCAAAAAAAGAGATGTGCATGAAAAAGGGGCCAAAATTTGAAGATAGAGGTTGGACGGATTAGGGGCAACATCAGGAACAATTTTTTTCACAGAGAGGGTGATGGGTGCAAGGACAAACTAAAACAAATAATCAGCATTATGCTGGGGCAGCAGCAGTTGAAGCATCCAATAATTTGTAGCTGGTGCCCTTCAATTCAATCCAACTGCTGCTCAACGTTGTCAAGACGGTGGTTAGCAGCCTCCAACTCACTCCACATCAGGCCCAAATCAGCCTGTGTGGCAGGTAGTTGGAGAGGGTTGCCACCATCACCTGCTGCAGGTTGTGGTGGTGGAACAGCCACTTGATCCGTGGCCCTGCCCCGATTCACACCACCACGTGCAGGTGGACACCATGCTGTCACCTCTTGCCCAGCAGGCGCATTCCTGCCCTGTTCTGCAACCTTGGCCTGCCACTCTACATAGTGGTGGTTGTACAGGTGGGTGCGCTGACCACCTGTGCCAAAGTGAGTTCCTTTGGGGCCACGGCACACCACCATGCCACACAGATTATACTTCACTATACTGCTGTCCCCAGGCAGTGTAGTGAAGAACTCCCAAACTAATGAGGTGTGGGGAGGACTGGGCACAGGTGGGGGGGGGCCCAGGTGTTGGAGCCAGTGGCTGCTACTGCTGCACAATTGGGGCAGGGACCACAGAAACCTACTGCTGCAGCTCCTCCTCCCTGACTTCCTGCTGCTGAGCTGCTGGCACAGAGGCCATAACAGGTAGTGGCACGGGGGGGGCACTGGTAGGTGCCACCAGAGATGGTGCTTCCATGGCACCAAGTCCACTATCTCCTGCTTCGGGGGGGGGACATCAAGATGGTGCTCTGGTTAAAACGCAGCCTGCCACCACATGTGTGTACACCTACGTTATTCCTCCACCACGCCGGCGAAACCACCTCTCTCCCCTACATACTGCGTCTGCTCTCTCTCTCTCTCTCTCTCTCTTCTCTATATCTCTATATATATATATATATATATATATATATATATATATATATAATAGATAGATATATATAACACACACACACACACACACACACACACACACACACTCTCTTAACAATTAACAAATACTGCACTGAAATACTGCACAAACACAAATCCAGACAACAAATAGACTTTTATAATACAAAAAAAAAATTCGCTAATTACCACAAAAATTAAAAAGTTTATAGTAGTTTTTGGATTTAGTCTCCTCTCTCTCTCCGACCAGCAAGTTCTCCTACAAGGCAAAAGTGAAACTCACTTTCTTGCATGATTTACTTCCTGCCTGAAGCATGTGACCTGCAGACTCTAGACAATGTGAGCCATATGATCTATGGGCTGTTCTCACTCCACCTTTAAAGCGAAGTAAGGTGGAGTGAGCAACATAAAGTCATTATCATAAGGTGAAGTGGCGAAATGGGGGTTTCCTAGGAGTGCTTCGAATAGCCATGGGCAACGTAAAGTGGACTGCTTCACCCCCACTACACTGGTGGATTTAAACTTCACTGCGTCTCTACTGATAATGCAGAGTGTATAATGGATTTGTTGAAGAAGGTGCCTGAAACAGCCATGGGCATCTGCATCCCTGCAAGCAATAAGGTAAAAAATGCCACTAAGTGCCCACTGGCTCAACAGAGACCTAAGGAAACTGATCCTGCACAAAAGGGGCCCTTAACTGACAGATCCAAACTGGTTGTCTCCAAGCAAGAGAGGAGTTGCGGCACTGAGGGACTGAAGATCTAGAATTAAGGAAGCCAAGGAGGGGCTGGAAACCAGGATAGAAGTGGGAGTTGGGAATAACGATAAAGCCTTATACCAGTACATCATTTTTGTCTGTTATGAGGATCTGGAAAGCCTCAAAAATGTGACTTCTGCATACACCTGTGGATAGAGTGCTAAACCCCCTATGGATGTACTTGGCTGGACTAGTTTTCCTGCTGGAACAGTTAAGGTCATGTCATTATCAATAGTCATTTTATGTCCTGTCTGTATAAATAATTGATTGTTCATGATAAGTTACATATTGCCATACCTCTCAACCACCTGTCTTGCAAATCAGGGACAGGGTTTAAAAAAATGAGGGACAAATTACCTCAATCAGGGACGCACCTTCCAAAAATGGAAATATCAGCTCAAGAAGTTTGCTATAGTATGGGGTGTTGTGTGAAATGTATATTCTCAAGGAGAGAAAGGCTATAGCATTAATGTCTGTAATTATGTTATGCTTTTAATCTGTACTCTTCAGTGACAAAAATGCCACATTTAAAAGAGACTATCAACATTTTGAGGCAAAATCAGGGATGTCCCTGAAAATCACGGCAGTTAAGAGGAATCCATGTTGTGTTCTTTGTGAATCTGGATTTTGTATGAGCAAAACCAAATTAATAGAAAGTTTTAATATGGCAATCCCTGGTTTTCATCAATATTCTCAATTTTATTTCTGAAAATTCATTATTTAACATCACATTTGCTGTAAGTAAGATAAACTAGCATGCAATGGACATTGCCTCCTGACCTTATGGAACAAAAGATATTTAAAACAGCTGAGAATATTCATGAAAACCCAGGGATCACCATATTTACAGACACACTCTTACTATTTCAAATGTAAAAATGCTAAGGCAGACTCAAAAGAGATAAGAATCTTACAAACACAGGAGAAAAAAAGACAATCTAAAGTAGAATTAAAAATATAGGTATGACATTTTCAGGATGATCTGCTTCCAGGGCAGAACAAATTAAGAATGTAATACTGTAGGTATTTTGCTCAAATGCATGGGCAAGGGAACCGATAGTAGTGGTTGGCATATATGAGTGCAAATGGAGACTGACTTAAAGGCAAAAGGATGTATGGTAGTTGTATTACAGATATTACCAGTCCCAAGCACTGGTTCTGGTAGGCTAGGAGCCATCAAACTGAGAAATGCTTGGTAGTGTAATTGTTCAAAAAGGAAAAAACACTTATTCACGCTTGAATCTCGCCTTCTGAAGCCGCTGAGTCACTCGCTCTCATCAGTCTACACTCGGCGGCTTCTGTATTTCAAAACTAAGGGAAAATTAGTGTAGCACCTACAAATGACACCTTTTTTTATACAAGGCACTTCTCTTTGTGTGTATTTTGGGGCATTTAATTTAAGGAAATGAACACCGCTCGGCCACGCTACCAGCTCAGAAAAAAGTGGAACTGATCATCAGTGTAAGGGAGAAGTGACTCAGAGCTAGTCAAATCGGGTTATTACGGCGTTTGAAGAGTATCTGAAATCAGGTTGCTAAAGGGGGTCACCAGTAATTATATCTCTGTTACTTGTAAAAGACAGCTGTAAAACCTGAGTGATGTGCAAGCTGTACTAGGTACTCTGTATACTGCATCAGTTTTCATACCTTCAAGTTAAGATGTTTAATATGCTTCCTAGTTTATTAGTTCAAAGCAGTGTTATGCGAGTTTCAGATATGTGTGAAAACTGCGAAATGAAGTTCAATCAGAGCAGTCAGATACAAATGTAGCCTTTTTCACATCCTGTGTCAGACCCATCTGCTGAGCTGTGTGTATGTGTCTCTATTGCTTTACAGATGAATAAGGACATGTTAATTTCAAATCACCCATATGTGTAACATACTAGAATTGTATTATGTAATATGTTAATTATGAGTAGGAAGGAAATTAAGGTAAATGCCAACAGAAGAATATTCATGAATGGAATTCAGTATGCAGCATATTCAGAATAAGTGTAAATCCTCCTGTCTGATGGAAAAGGAATATCAAATCATAATCGAATCCAAAATCTGAAATGACAAGAAAGACATCAATAGATGGATAATGAGAGAAAAAACATGGAATATAAACAATCAGCCAGACAAATATACAAATACACAAATCAGACTCTTCGACGATGACAGTGTAGTATTGGCTATAGCACAAAATCATAAGTCTAAGGTAAATAAGCTACAAACAGATTTTCATATCCTGCAGTGTTGGTTTTGTGATTCAAAAATGGTCTTGAGCTTAAAAAAGACCCAGGCAATGATATTCCAAATAAAAGTATCAGAACTTGTCCAACTGATGTTTATGACACTGAGATTCTGACCTTGGAAGGGGTAAAACTAGTGGTAACAAAACAATGTAAGTATTTGGGAGTTACCCTAGATAACTCATTATCCTTTGAAACCCATAGAAATGAAATAACAAAAAAGGTAAACTCAAGAATTGGGGCTCTGAGATGATCAACCTCCTTGGTCTCATATAAAATGTGATATGCTATTGCAACTCAACTGATACTGCATGTACTTGAGTACAGAAATGTGGTATATGGTAGTGCAAATCAAAATCTACTTGACCAACTAAATCTTACTTATAACAGGTTTGTTCTACAGTGCCCCTGTTATAACCATTATTGTATAATGTACCAAAAACTAAAATGGGACAGTAAGACAGTGCAACAAAAAAAGCAATGACTGGCCTTAATCTTCAAGACAAAAATCGATTTAATTAAAGCTAGCCTATAGTTTGATAATGAAAAAAGTGAACACAGATTCTATCTAAGGGATGTGGTTCACAGAGGGGTGAGGATTCCAAGAATTTCGGGTCAATATAGTCATATGGCACGTTCTTATAATATAGCTAAACTGTAAAACAAAATCCCTCCAACCATATGAAAATATGCAAAACTGAATACTTTTATCAATGCCATTAGCACACATCTGGCTGAGACTTGTACATGTATGAAATAATTCCACGTGTTCATTGGGTCCTTTGGGAGGTTGATATATGACTGGATGTTTGAGATAGGTTTGTGAAACATTATATTTTTCTTTTGTAATGTAAATTATGTGTGGGTGCTTTGTGATAACAGTATGAACAGATAATAACCAGCTTTCTATGGATAATCCCTTTATGTTTACTTTGTTTATTATTGAGGTCTGTTGCTTAGCTGTCTTTAAAAATGTTTTTTAGTTATTTATATGTGGAACTGTGACCAATGCAGGACAACTTTGTAATGAGGTCTCTTTGGAACCTAAAGTTTATATCCTGCTGATAAATAATGTTTTTACTACTGCTACTAATAATAATAATAATAATATCATTATTGACAACAGCATTTCACATATGATGATTTCCCCTATTCCAGCAAAATCTAATTGATAAATAATTCAAAGAGAAGAAACAGTTTAATGTGGCAATCCATTATTCCAATAAGGACTAACAGAAAGGTTAGAACAAAAAGGGTTCCCACTCCATGTGTTCACTGAAACCACTGGGTGTCAAGGTTCTCAGTTTGAAAATCCATTGAGATTCTTTTCTCAAGAGGGCATTAATCCCCCACTGTAAGAAACTGATTCAATCCCCATATAGGACATTTTGTCGTCACCCTCACCATTTTGTTCTAAAAGACAAACTGAGATAGGGTGATACAATCTCCAGTTGTTAATGACCTGAAATGCTCTTGGATTCTATTCTTCAAATTCTGAAAGGTTCAGCCTATATAGACCTTCCCACAAGAGCACCACAGAGTGTACATAACAAACGGAGTGTGGCACAGGTGGGCTGGGGAAGCACTGTCTCTAGGCAGTGCTCACAGCCCAGTGATAGATGACATTGGATTCTATGGCATTGGCTACCACTGCAATGGGCCAGGGAGCTTGCTCATCTGCAGAGGATGCCAGTGATGTGTAGAGGCCTGCAGGGGCTGCACCTGATATTGGGAGGAAATGGAAAAGAGCAGTGGCTACAGGCTTAATGAAGCCTTGCCTACCTGTACCATCTCCTGGACCCTGCCACCGGGATTTGAGTCTGGTGGGGGTCAGCAGTCCTCCCCACTCCTGGCCCCACCATGGTGGGGAATCAGTGGGAGATTGTGGTAAAAGGGCAAAAGTGATTGCTAGTCAAACAATAAGAGGGAGGAATTAGGAAGAGTTCTGACAAAAAATAACTTTACTGTAAAAGTCCAAGATTTTGCAATAGAAGTTTAATGCCAAAAACTGCTAAGTTATGGACTTGGAGAGGGGAGAATCCAAAGACTGAATAATGGATGAAGCGATATGACTGGTACAAATCTCAGATGAGAAGAATGTTGGGGTTATGTTTAGTGACAGCCTCAGGACCTCAGATCAGTGTAACAAGGCATATGGGAAAGCTAGCAGGATACTGGTATAGGTAGGGCTTTGTCAAGCAGACAGAAGGAGATAATCCTACCTCAGTAAAGGTTCTTGGTGAGTAGTACTATACATGGTTCTGGAGCCCTCAATTAAAAATAGGACAACAGCCTAGAGTGGCTGTAAAGGAGAGCAACTTAAATGATTCATGGCCAGAAGGGGAGGACTAGTGAGGAAAGACTGGTTGACCTCTATATGTATTCACTGGGGGCCACGAGAGGGAGGAGAGACATGAGCACACGACTGAAACCTTGAAGTACCTGAAGAGTATAAACAGGATGCACAGCCAGCAACTGTTTAAGTATAGTGAAAGATTTATCACAGGAGGCCAGAAGTATAAGACAGCTGCTGATCCACTGGCACCAAGGGCTGAGGTGCTGGATGCCTTAACTCCCACCATACCAGTGACCCATGTTTAGGAAAGGATCAGGGTTGCTCAGAGGCCAGCTGGAGGAAGGAGGATTGAGCATCCATTGACAACTCTCCTTTTGGGAAGGGAGACAGCATGTATTGCTGCTTGGCTGCCACTTTGGGAAGGCTAGATGGCATAGCAGCAGTTTGAGGAATTGAAAGTCAGAGGCAGGCATTGATGGCGTGCATATCTTTATGTTGTCACTGTATGTCTCTGGCTCTGACTCAAGGGGGGAGAAACTGCAGGAGAGAACCCCCCCCCATCAGTAGGATGATGCTGTGACCCCGCATGCATTGCACCACCACCATCCATGGCACCGACTCCCCCAATGAGGATAAGAAATAGATGGGGGGAGTCTTGAAATTGGGGTGTTGGAGCTGGGGTTCCCAGCAGAAGGGGGCCAACAGGACAGTGCAGGAGGAAAAAATGCATATGAAGAAAAGAAGCATAACCTGGTAGGGAAGAAATTAAAGAGGGATATGAAGAATACTTGTTTACAGAGAGGTAGCTGGAAAAGTAGAACTGTTTGCCCATGGAACTAGCTAATGCTAACCATGGTGTAAAGCTTCAAGTGGGGATGGGATAGACATGAGGGACTGGTTAGGCTGACAGGGGAGGGATTGTCACAGATGGGGAGAAAAAGAACAGTTACATAAGAACTTACCATAACATTAGATCTCTGAGGGGATCTCACCGTAGGAACTTCACCATTGGTGAAGCAGGATCCATACGGAAGATTTTCAGCAGTACAACAACTGGGACCACCCATGCTACACCACAGGGAATCCTGCACACAGCAGGGGTAGCACGGTCCTCGGTGAGCCCTCAAGGCAGGACCCCAGCCCACAGTTTTACACACCACAGGGAAGCCTGCACACAGCAGGGGTAGCGCAGTCCTTGGTGATCTCTAAAGGTAATTACTCTTCTACCTGCAGCAGTTCTTTGTGAGGGGTGTTAGCCCATCAACGCCATGCATCAACTGCCCCAGCCACCCTCACACCCAAGGCCAGCTTTCCACTTATTGAGCACCTAGGGTCATGTGACATCCTCTGTTTTTTCCTAAGTGCCTGTTTTCTCATTGGTAGGTTTATACTGGGTGGCCACTAGGAGTCACTGTTGCCCTGTCCCATAGGCCTTATTTCACAGCCTCCCAACCGCTCTAGCACAGCTCTCACTCTCTACTTCTCCCCATTTGCCTTGTTTGGTTGGTATGCCCTCTGCCTATTCCAGCCTATACAACCAAGGTTCCCCTTGCCAGCCTTGAACCCTGGACCTTTGGCACTACAGTCCATGTCACTGCCCCTGCGCTCTCTGGACTTTACAGCTTTCAACATCCTTTTCTTGCCTTTAGCTATGGTGAGCACCCCCCCCCAATGTGGTCCACAGGTCCCAGGCCCTGCCATGGTCACCACTGCTTTATGCACCACTGCAACACTACTGTTGGTACTATGTCTTAACAGCCCAGTGAATACACCTCCAGTACAGCAGCCACTTATGCCTGTCATGGTCACTCCCCTCCTACTGCAGGCAGACACCTCTCTCTACCCCATACCCTCTACACTCTTGCTTCTCCACCGCTTATGCCGCATACTCCAATGCCCTGCCATGCTCACCACCACCCTGGCCCCCCCCTTGATACAACTCTGCCATGCCTTGCTACTCCTCCAGGGCCTCCCCATTCCTGTCTCTGACCCCCATCCCTCCCAATTTGTGCATTGGGGTAAATGTTGCTACAGAACATTCCAACTTGCAGCCCAAAGAGCCCTCCTGCTCCTCCTGCTACTCTCTGGAAATATTCACCCCAACACTGGCCCTTCCCCCACCCCCATTTCTAAACAGACATTGGTGGGTGAACTTCGCATTGCATCCATCAACATCTGCAACCTGCTAAAAAAGCTTGACAATCTGTAGGATCAGGTAGCTCAGCAACAACCTGACATCATCTCCGTAGTTGAAACATGGCTTAACAAAAGTACGTCCGACTCAGCAGTCTCCATCACTGGGTACTCGATATACCGCTCTGACAGACACGGTAAACAAGGAGGCGGCTGTACTATCTAACTCCGGGGCTCCCTACAGGGGCATGTCCTCCCTCCCCCAATCCTGGAACATGGTGCCCAAGCCCTCTCACTGAAAGTAATCACCACCTCTTCAAGGGCACCGTTATTCATCACCTCAGTATACATTCCGCCCCAGGACCAAAGTGCTGCCTTCCAGTCTGTCCTTACCTCTCCCAACTACCAGACAAGGCTGAAATCATTGCCCTAGATGACTTTAATGTAAACTGGTCCTGTACTGCTGCCGTACCCCGAGAAGATGCCATTGCTGCCATTGATCTTACACAGACTGTGCCCATAGCCACCCGCTGCAATCCGAGAACGGGCACCTCGACCCTTCTTGAACTTGTGCTCACCAAGCACCCCAACAAATTCAAAAATGTTAGTGTACTGCCAAACGCCGAGTGATCACTCGCCTGTGCTGTGTCACTGGTCCTGCATGGCGATAAAGTCACCCCCCAAAAAACTATTCTCCAGCACCATCTCAGACCTGGTAAACTGAGGCACCTCAAACTACACCTAGCCAACTGGGATTGGTCTCCGATAGCTGCTGCCCCAGACAGAGACTTGGCCTTGGAGTTTTTTATCCACTCTTTTAACACAGCTTGTGACTTCTTTGCACCTCTTACCAAATGGATCATCAAAGGCACTGACACCCCCTGGATCTCTCAATCCCTCCTAGACCAGATATGGGACAGGGATATGCTCTGGCACACTGCCCTGGAGTCTGGAAAGCCAGTGGATAGATAGTGATACCAGGCAGCCAGGAATAAATGCACCTGGAGTAGTATCCACAAGGCTAAGGATGAATACTGCAGGACTGCCCTCATCTCCTCATGTGGCTCAGGGCACAAGTTCTGGGATAACCTGAAAGATCTTAATAGAAAAACTGTAACTGCACCACCCTCAGAAATATGCTTGAATGGATGTGCCACTTCTGGTCCCATGTTCACTGCTAACACACTTAACTCCTCGTTCTCTGATCTTAGTAGTGTACTTCCCTCCAATTTTCTTGCCCCAACCCCTGCCGTCTACCCCCTCCCAAACACCCCCCTTGCACTTCAGAACTATCTCCCAGCAAGAGGCTGCACCCTACTTACAAAAATCCCTAAGTAAGTCCTGATTCAGCAGTGATTCTCTGGACCTTACATTACTGAGATTAACACTCAATGACATACTCTATCCCCTCATAGATCTCCTGAACCGCTCCCTCTGCTTAGGTCAATTCCCTACAAAGTGGAAAACTGCCCTCATCACACCCATCCACAAGAGTGGTGAACGTACCTTGCCAGTGAACTACCGCCCTATCTCTATACTCCCCCCACTCTCCAAGGCCCTGGAAAAAATCATTGCCACCCAACTCTCTGACTACCTAACCAAATACAACCTGCTATGCACCGAACAGAGTGGCTTTTGAAAAAGTCACAGCATCACAACTGCCCTGCTGGAATTTACTAATGCAGCCCACACGCCACTAGATGCTGGGCACCTTGCGGAGGTAGTATTTGTAGACCTGTCAAAGGCTTTTGACACTGTCCACCACTTCCTGTTACTGGTCTCCCTTACCCACCAGGGTCTCTCACAAGATGCCATAGGCTGGTTCGCTGACTATCTATCTGGCAGATCTCAGCAAGTGAGAATAAACCACACCCTGTCCTCCTCCCTCTCAGTCACCTCAGGGGTCCCCCAGGGATCAATACTAGGCCCCCTGGTATTTAGCTTATTTCTCAACTTCCTCCCCAACTCCTGCTCTGGAAAACTTCTACTCTATGCAGTTGATGCGGTGCTGTTCAGCACCCACCCTGAGCCCTCCACTCTCCAGCTGGCCCTCCAAAAATCCTTCAACGAGGCAGAGTCATGGTTCACTACTTGTAGGCTTGTTCTAAACTATAAAAAAAAAAAATGTTTGCTCACGTCCAGAATAAACAGAGTAACCATCCCTTACTTATATATTACTCCTAACATGACACCTTGGAGCAGGTTAGCTCCTTTAAATACCTTGGGGTCACCCTGGAATCAGCGCTTACCTACCATGAGCACGTCCACCTCCTCAGCTCAGCTGTCAATATCCACATTGGCCTACTTCATCACTACAAGCACTGTCTCCCCCCCGAGGCCCTGCAGCTGGCAATCTCCTCCTCTGTCTTGTCCCTAATCGATTATGGAATTCTGATCTACGGTGCAGCCATCAATACAGCTCTCAATAAGATCAGGATCTCCATGAATAAGGCCTGTTGGCTGGCCTGTGGCTGCGACTGTCTAACGCACACCTGCTCTCTCTACTCCCTTACAAATTGGCTCAACTTTGATGGGTGGCTGAAATACCAAACCTGTCTCTTAGCCAAACAAATCTCGGCTGGCCTTACCCCCCCTTGTCTCTCATCTCTGCTTCAACCAGCTCAGATCACCAAGCACACTCGTAGTGTCAAGAAATCCCCCCTCCATGTCCCACTCTGCAAGACATCTCTGGGCCAAAGAACTTTTGTTACAGGGCTCCTATCTGGATGAACATACTTCCCAAAATGTCTCTCTCTCTGAAACCAAACTTGGTCACTTCAAATATCTCCTTAGGGAACACATCCAACATGATGCAGTCTGTGACTGCTTCTAACTGTCCCTCCCCTCCCACTCAGACAAGCCCCGTGACAAAGAACTTGTGCTCCAAGCTACTCCTGCTCTGTAACATATACATGCTGATTTGACCTCAAAGGCCTAGGCCATGTTGTTTCCTTTGCTCCAGTGGCCTGTTTACACTCTACTTTGTTCATGTTCTCAGGTTGTTAGTTCGATATCATGACTGACCAGTAACTATGTTTTGTAATCACTGTATTCCTTGTTAATTTGCTTATTTACCACTATTTGCACTATTATTGTTTTGTGTATCCATGACTGTATTATTGTATTCACTCTGATGTGGAGCCTTTGTAAATGAGTCTCTGACGCAAAGGGTTTAATTCCGATATAATCAGTAAATAAATCAATAAATAAATCTGCCGGCATCACCAACCCTATAAAAGCATACGCTCACTCCTCAGTTCTTTTCCCCAAAGACAAAGGGAGCATAGCTCTAGTCATTGGGGGAGAGAGACAAAGACAAAGACAGAGACAGGGACTGAGACAGACAGAGACAGACATACATACATACATGCATGCCCAGGCCTTTAAGAAAAGCTGGATACATCAGATAGCCAATTCCAGAAGAGAAATGTCAGCAGCTGAGACCCGACAGAAACAGGCCACAGAGGCATCCATGCCTCTTGTGGAATGAGGTTTAACTGCTCCAGGCAACTCTTTGCCATACTTGTTGTAGCACAACAAAATACAGTTAGGTAACCATCTAGATAAACATTGTTTAGAAACCTAAATGCCCTCTCCACCTGGGGTGAAAGAAACAAACAACTGCTTCAACTTTCTACATTCCTTGGTTCGGAGCAGATAATACTTTAAAGTTCTGAGCATGTTTAATGTATGGAGCAATGCTTTCCCTGGACTGGCATGCTCAGGAAAATAAACAGGAAGGTGGATGGCTTGGTTAAGGGTAAACTCAGACACTACCTTATGGAGAAACTTAGGGTTTGTGCGCCAAAAATCATATATGGCTTCTCACATCAGAGGGCCTGAAGCTCTGAAATCCTTTGAGCGGAAGTAATAGCAACCAAAAATAATGCTTTCCAGGAAAGAAAGCATAGCTCGCAAGTCATGGCTGGCTCAAAAGGAGACAGGGTCAACTTCTCCAACACAAAATCAAATCCCAAGTCGGGACAGGAACCTGATTGGAGGTTTAAGATGCAGGATTCCCCTCAAAAAAGCACAGGAAACATCCAGCTGAGCTATGGTGCGGTTGCTCACTGGCTCATGAAAGGCCAACATAGTCAAATGGTGCACCTTGAGGGAGAAGTACTGGAGACCCAAGTCAGACAGTGATATCAGGTGGTCTAGGACCTGGTTCACTGGATAGGTGAAAGGGTCCAGATTATCCTTGGCAGCCCAAATAGCAAACCTCTTCCACTTCATGGCATAAGTGGCTTGATTGGAGGGTTTCTGGGTGGCTACGAAAACATCCACTACTCTATTGGAAACCCCAAAACTTGTGATGGCTATGTCCTCAGGAGCCAAGCATGCAGATGAAGGGACTTGAGGTTTGGATGAACTAGGGTCCCCTAAGCCTGGGTCAGTAGGTTCCTGCATAGAGGGAGAGGGATCGGTGATTTCTCTGCCAGCTGCTGCAGTAATGGAAACTATATATGACAAGGCCAAAATGGAGCTACCAGGGTGATCCTGGCCTCTGTGACAGGGTAGAGTAGGACTCTGTCCCAGTTGTTATGGAAAGAGTTCGAATACAGGGATCTGTTCTGTTCTATTCCTTGCTTGTCTCTTGTGCAACCAGGTTTTCCTGTGAGACCTAGGATTTGATCACCCTGACAGTCTCGCAATTCTCTGCCTCTCACTGTCTTAAAACCTTCCCTTGCTGTCTTTTTTTCTCCCTTGCATATCTGCTGATATAAAAATATATGCAAATCATTATATGGAATTGTAACTGATATTGGGATCCCCTTGTTTAGAAAATGTATAGTGTTACTGTTGAAATGTATACAATTATAGTTTGAGATCACTGCAAAAAGCTATTAGAAACTCAAAAGGTTAACTGAGTTCAATGTTTAAGCCTTTTGCAGAAGAGCTGTGAAAAAGGGGCCTTAGCTCTGGGACACTGTGTTCTAGCTGCACATGCCTGATACTTACAAGAACAGGATGCTTGTTAAGAATTGGGTTGGAAGGACATATAAGAGAGCTGAGCTGCAACTGCTTGAGGGAGAAGGATGGACACAGAGATTGAAGAAAAACCCAGATGGACTTTTTCTGTTTATTTGGCCTTTGTAAACAGTTATATTGAACAAGTTTTTTTTTTTTATGTTACTGCTAGTGTAAATATTTTTGGTGAATTCTATAACTGCTCCTGGTTTTCCTATGCTTCCTGACCTGTACCTCGACAGCAGCCTCCTCCATCTGCAGTTTGATTAGCACCCTCTGAATCAGAAGAAATGAAGGGAAGGTGTAAAGAAATCTCCTGCTCCAGGAGAGGGGACAACACGTCTTGCAAGAAAACTCCAGGCCCTGGATCGAGCTAGCAAAAAATGGGCAGTTTTGCATTGAGTGGGGACGCAAAAAGATTTGACTCTGGATGACCCCATCTGTCAAACAGATCTTCTGTGATGGATGAGAGAAGTTCTCACTCGTGCATGCTGGACTGTGTCTGGCTGAGGCTGTCTGCCAGAGTGTTTAGCAGTCCTAGTACATGAACCGCCAAAAGAATTAGACCATAGTCCAACACCCAGTACCATTCTCTCATGGCCTCCCTGCATATGGGGTATGAATGTGTTCCCCCTAGCTTACTGATGTAATATACAATACTGACATTGTTGGGCTGAACCAACAGCTGACCCAGAAGGAGATGGCTCTAGAAGGCCTGCATGGCATACAGAACCACCCACATCTTCAGGACATTGATATGCAGGAAGGTTTCAATCTGGGACCAAGAGCCCCGAGTTTGAAAAGGGCCCAGATGAGCCCCCCAACCCAAACCGGAGGCACCTGTGATGAGGATCTGTTGGGGGGAGAATATCTGGAAGGAGACCCCATGCAGCAGGTTCAGGGGATCCATCCACCACTGGAGCACCTTGCAAACTGGCAAGGAGACCAGCACTAACTGATCCAGTTCATCCGAGCGTTGGTCCCATTGTACTCGGAGAGTCCATTGGAGGGTGCCCATGTGGAGCCTGGCCAGTGGAACAATAGAGATGGCCACAGCCATCAATCCCAACAGCCTCAAGTACACTCTTGCAGGGGTATAATGGCTCTGGCCAACCTCCTGAGCCCTGGCAATAGGCACTCCACCCTGCCCCGAGTCCACGACTGCCCCTATGTACTGCAGTCCTTGGGATGGGACTAGAATTGACTTAGGCAAATTTACTGTGATGCTCAGGGAGAGAAATAACTGAAGAGTTCTCTCCAGAGTCCACAGGAGCTGTTCTCTGGATGGGACTTTTAGGAGCCAATCATCCAGATAGGGGAACATGTACAGCCCCTCCCTTCTGAGGGCCACAGCCACTGCTGCTAAACACTTGGTAAAGACAAAGAACAAGCCAAAGGGAAGCACTTTGAATTGATAATGCTCGCCCTGGAAGAGAAACTGAAGGAACCTTCTGTGAGGTGGGAATACCGAGATGTGCAGGTAAGTGTCCTGCATGTCAGAGAACATACCCAGTCACTTTGCTTGAGAAGGGGCATGGGGCCTGGAAAAGTTACAATCTGGAACTTTTTGTACTAAATATACATACTGAGGTCCTTGAGGTCTAAGATGGGTCTCAGATCTCCGGTTTTCTTTTGGACCAGGAAGAACCTGGAATAAAACCCCTTGTTTCTCTGGCACCTGGGCATTGGTTTGATGGCCAGTTTATGCAGAAGGGACTGTACCTCCTCCTGGAGAACAGACAGGTGGGCTGGGGGGTAGGTAGAAGGCAGAGGAGGAGTCTCTGAAAGTTGCTTGGTGAGTTCCAGCATGTGATTCCTTTCTATGATTTGAAGAATCCAGGCATCTGACATGATGGTTCCCCATTGATTGAGATGGAGGGAGAACCAACCTCTGATCACCACTTCTTGGTCAGGGACTGGAAGAGGGGGGTCTGGTCCATTGCCTTAAGGATGCTTGGCTGTGGTGCCAGAAGTGGAAGGGGTGGGCAAGGAGGCGGAGGCTCTGCATTTACCTTGGGGTCGAGGGGCTGATCCTGGCCTGTTGGGCCCCTTATGAAAGGGAGGGCATGATCTGCTCTAGGGTTGTGTGTGATAGAGTGAATGGACAGATTTGACAGCCTGCCAGATGCCTGCAAATCATTAATGATGTCCTGGACATCTGGCTCAAATAGCTTTGGGCCATTGAAGGGGCATTCAGCACCTTCTTTTGGACATCTGCAGTGAAGCCTGAGACCCGTTAGCTAGGAGTGCCTACTGAGGTAAATGCCTGTGGCAGCATCCCTGGCAATAGTATCTGAAGTATCACAGAGCAAGAGGTGCTTGATAACATCCTCAGCGGTTTGCATTTAAGAACCTCCTGCTTCTGGGTACCATCTGGAAAGTCCTGGGCAGTGGCCTTACCTTTCTTTCAGTTGGCATTCTGGTATTTGGCCATTTGGGAAAAGTAATTGGCAATCCTCAGGTCAAGGGAGGAGGAGGCATAAGCTCTATTGCCCCAGAGACAGATTCTGCAAGACTCTTTGTCGGGGGGGGGGGTTAAGGTGCTTGGGCATTTTAGACCTGTCATAAGCTGCCTTTATTACCACTGAATTTGTTTTAGGCTGGGCAGCATAATGTGGAAAACCCTGAGGGGCATGATAAAGTTTATCAGCCCTGCAGGGCATGGCTGGCACCATGTCAGACCTGTGCCAGCCTGCAGTAGTAGTAGTATTCCTCAAGGCAGGCAAAATAGGAGGAATGATCTTGGGAGGAGACCCTGGGATCTCTAGAAAATCCACCAGATCTTTTCTGGAAGCATCCTTCTCCTCAGTATGAAAGCCCATAGCTGAGGACAACTGTTTTCTAATATTGAAGAAAGTAGGGTCCTCTGGAGGAGACCTAGAGGTGTGTTTGACAGACTCCTCACTCACTGAGGAAGCTGTTGGTCTGTCTGAGGAGAGGGGTTCTTCCTGTTTCTCTTCTTCATCTGGAAGAATAAGATCAGGATGGTACTCCTCCTCGATGCTAACCTGTTCTAATTCTAGGTCTAATGACCAAGGTGCCAATGACGGCCTGCAGGGGAAGCCCATAAAGACTGAGTTTGTGTCGACGATGATGGAGCTGTCGACAGCGGAGGCAATGAAGACCTATATGGGCCTAACTGGTAGATCAAAACGAAAGTGAATTTGGTCAAAATATCATTGAAGTCAATGATCATAGAAAACTGTGTAGATGGGGGGGGGTAGAAAGTGCAGGGAGCGACAAACCGCCAGATGGGCTGAGAGCCCAGAGAGACCATAACCCAAAGTCCTGGGGAAGCATCAGGCCTAGTCGGGAGGGCTGTCGATGATGTACTCATTGAAGAAGGGGAGGGCCGATGACCCAGAGGTCAATGACTGGCCACCTTGGACATCAGGCTGAGGTGCTGTCAGTATGGGTCTGGTTAGGACAGAAACCTGGACAGCAGATTTATGCATTGGTGCAGTCACAGCTAATGGAATACCCCCAGATGATGAGGAAAAGGCTATCAGGGAGCGGGACCCCACCAGGGAGAGCGATCCCATTCTTGGTCTTTTTCATGACTTTTCCTTGAGGACTTGTCTCCAGCTTTAGCAGCTTGGGAGCTCGATGACCCTGCTGGTGACTGGGAAGGAGAGACCCCGGAGGACCCAGAACTGGCTACCTATTGCTCCATGAGGAAATTTTTAAGTGCTTTTTTGTGTACCCTGAAGGTGGTTTAATTAAACTTCTGGCAGAGCTCACAGTCTGAGACTTTGTGGTCAGGCCCAAGACAACAGACACAGAGAAAGAGTTCACCTGTAGAGGCAATTTTCTTTCCACAGCGGTGGAAGAGAGATGTTGGAGGATTAACTCTTGACATAAAAGAGATAAATGAATCTCTTTAGAAAAACGAGATTCTAAAATATTAAGTATAGAAATGCCATAGGTGAAAAATGTTGTGAAACTGTGATGGAGCTTCTGCGGAGACCCATGCAATTGAGTTGACTGTGGGGAAAGAACTGAGGAGGGAGTGTGGCTGCTCATGCCTTTATAGGCTTGGTGACATCAGCAGATGACAATCAGCATGGGCGGCCCCAGTTGTACTGCTGAAAACCTTCCGTGTCGCTCCTGCTTCACCAATAGTGAAGTTCCTGTGGTGTGATCTGATGACTGATACACCCCCGAAGAAGATCTATGAGATGCTTGATCCTCTGGAGGCCTACCCATCGATGGACTGGTGAGGGTCTAGGTAGAAACCAGGCAGACTGGATGGATCATGTATTTTTCTGTCCAATATCACCAGAGACATTAGTGATGAAGGCAAAGAAGGGTACTGTGGAATCACATAATGGGTTTACCTAAGGTTAAGTCAAGATTTGGTAGGTCCTCAATACATTTCGCTCTACTCCAACTCTGGAATAGATTGTAAAATACTCTGAAGGCCCACCCTATCTCCTTGTCCTCATTTAAGACACTTATATGCATGTTCTATCAAGGAGTCATGCAAATACTTCCCGTGAGTGTGGCCATGTATAACCTGTCTGTAGCTGCCTCCTTTGGCGCCTTGGCACCATTCACCGCTAAGTATCTTGGTGCTTCCCAATGTCTTGTATCTCCTCTTTCCTCCTGCCTTCTCCCTCATCCTTCTCCTCCCTCCCACTATGCAATGTCTTTACTTCTTCTTCTTCCCTTCCCACTTGGGAGGTGCTCAATGTGAAACCTATTTTTCATTTATATGTCTGTCTTAAGGACATTCTAAAATGACTACCTGCAAGCACTTATATATAAATCACAAACTGTGAGATATTTGTATTTATACAATGGGGGTGAGAGCTATTCCAGTGCAATAAATTGAGATATTCTCACTGCAGTGAAATAAATGCTCACTGCGGTGAGATAAATGCTGATGACATCAGTGGAGTGAGATATATCCTGCTGCAGTGAGATAAATGCTGATGACATCAGTGGAGTGAGATATATTCTGCTGATGTGACTCACTCATTCACTCAAGCTAGCATTCCAGATGAAAGTGCTTCAAAAATCAGTTTGTGTGTCTCACTGAAGCCTGCAAATCACTCAGCATTGCAAAACACTTACCTGTGTCCCACAGTTTCCAACACTCCTATGCTATTTCTGTGCTAATCTCAGCATAAAAGCAACCTGAATTCAAATGAAACTCATTTACAAAGCAGTTTCTTTCTCACTGCAAGCTGCAACTACAGAAACACATATAACATAGAAAAAACACACTTACCTGTGTTCCAAACTTCTAACCCATTTCTGTGGTAAACTCAGCTTCAAAAGAAACAATTCAAATGAAACTCATTTACAAAGCAGTTTCTTTCTCACTGCAAGCTGCAAGTAACACATATAGCATAGAAAAACACACTTACCTGTATTCCAAAGTTTCCAAAACTCCTAATCCATTTCTGTTGTAAACGCAGCTTCAAAAAAACCTAAATTCAAATGAAACTCATTTACAAAGCAGTTTCTTTCTCACTGCAAGCTGCAACTAACACATATAGCATAGAAAAACACACTTACCTGTGTTCCAAAGTTTCCAAACTTCTAACTCATTTCTGTGGTAAACTCAGCTTCAAATGAAACTCATTTACAAAGCAGTTTCTTTCTCACTGCAAGCTGCAACTAAAAAAAATAGCATAGCAAAACACACTTACCTGTGTTCCAAAGTGGTCAACACTATTAACCCATTTCTGTGTTACCCTCAACATAAAAGCAACCTAAATTCAAATGAAACTAAAGCAGTTTCTTTCTCACTGCAAGCTGCAACTAACACAATTAGCACAGCCAAACACAATCACCTGTGTTTCACAGTGCTTCTAACAATCACAGCACATTCAGAAACACTCCCACACTTTCAGACCATAGACAAACACTGCTTTCAGTATAACCTAGACCTTGGAGTAATGAGCTCTGAACAAGCTTGATACAGTCAGTAGACCAGACCTGTGTTTGATTCTCACAGCCTCCACTTGCATACTGTGAAAATCTGAACAAATCACTTAACTCCCCAGTACTCTTAAAAAACACACCTGCCTACCAAAAATTAGTTACTAAAGACTAAAACTCAAAAAAAAAAAAAAAAAAAGCAGATACAGGAAAAAAGATGCAGCAAAACATGACACTTCATGCTCTCACCCCATTTGTATAAATAGCACACATGATGTGCAGATCGTGAGATCTGAAATATTCTCACTCCTGCAGAGGAGCTGGCGATTTCACTGTGCCTTCGGCACTCGTGTGAGAATACAGAGCTCACTCTGCAGGAGTGAGAATATTTCCCATATCTCACTCCTGCCCATCATGTATCCCCTATATATTGTACATAAGTAATTTGCCCTTTTTCTATTGTATTGTGCTCCAGAATTCTTTATTGTGTATGTTTTATATTGATATGTACTTATCCTGTGTACCCATATTCTGTATTCTGCCTACTGTTTGCTTATTGTATTTTATACTCATTTTGTTAACTGCCCAGGTCCACCTTGACAGTGAGTTCACTCAATGGTATTTCGCCTGGTAAAATGAAGATTGATTGATTGATAGTGTAGAAGGGACAGTGAGAAAGTGATGCTCACGGGATCTGTTGCTGACCTTTGGAACAGGATGCAGAAAGGGACTTATTGATGTCCGATAAAATCATCAGGGAAAGTGATAAGGGAGACACAGTGGTCATGGGGGAACTAAACTATGGGTCAATAAACTGGGAAGAGCAGGTAGCAAATTTATCTGCAGGTAAAGGTTTCCTAGAGACCATAAATGATTGCTGTCTCACTCAGTACATTAAGGGAGAACTAGGGAGGCAGCAATTCTAGATATTGTACTGAACAGTCAAGGAGAAGCATTGGGGACTGCACGGTAAGAGAGTTCAAGGTACTTATCATAATATTATGCAGTTTGCTATCAGGAGAGAATTAGTGGTGCAGAAGGTAAAATGAGATGCCCCAACATGAGATTGGAATTGAACAATTGGGGCTGTGTCTTGGAGCTTAATAGGGAAACGGTGTCCGATAAGGGGAGGAGCTGTAGAGGGCTTGAGAGACTATGGATTACAAACAGGAGTCAACTGTGGACTCTCTTTGCTGCAGAAGCTGAGAGAGGGAGAGCAGCTACCCTAAAGCAAGGAGATAATTTACTGAGAACACTGAACTTCTTAATTATGGGGCCTGTAATAGTAAGTAGAAGTCAATGTTTTGGTTCTGTTTTTGGGGTTATCTTTTCTTAGCGTAACTTTAATTTGCCAGGGAGGTAGTCTAACTGAGAGAATATTTGCAGTAATTTGTGACTAGAGCTGTTACTGAAACTCTGTGAAAGAGGTGTCTGATAAGGGGAGGAGCTGTAGAGGGCTTGAGGGACGGTGGATTACAAACAGGAATCAACTGTGGACTCTGTTTGCTGCAGAAGCTGAGAGACGGACAGCAGCTACCCTACAGCTAGGAGGTGATTTACTGAGTATATTAAACTGAATTCTTAATTCAGGAGCCTGTACTAGTAAGTAGAAGTCAGTGTTTTGGTTCTTTGTTTTTGGGGTTGTCTTTACTTAGTATAACTTTAATTTGCCAGGGAGGTAATCTAGCTGGGAGAACATTTGCAATCATTTGTGACTAGAGCTATTACTGAAACTCTGTGAAAGAGGTGTCTGATAAGGGAAGGAGCTGCAGAGGGCTTGAGGGACTGTGGATTACAAATAGGAATAGACTGTGGACTCTGTTTACTGCAGAAGCTGAGAGAGGGAGCGCAGCTACCAGCTACCATAAATTAGAGCTGTATTTTACCCTGTAGGTTACAGAAGAAAATATTTTTTTACCAGATTGTTTTTTGTAGACACTGAGTACCAAGGGAACAATACCCCCACACACTCCCATTCCCCAACCACCCCTAGGTGCTCTACCTTTATAGTGGAAGGCCACGCCACACCTACCTAAAGGCACAGGGACAGTTAGGCAGCACAGCACAAGCAATATCCTTGCTGGTATATAGGCAGAATTACAAAGGGTGTAGCTAGCAACTAGGTCCACAAGGGCACATACAAGAGGAGGAGAGAGAAGCTGTAATCACTACAGAAGGAGAGAAAGACAGGGAAAGAAGGAGAAGGGAATAAAAGGGTTAGCTGCTGGAGGTCTGTCTCTGAGCAAGTAAGAAGGAGACTACTGAGGAATACAGGAATTTCCTGTCCCAGAACAGGAAGAGCAAGAGATATAAGGGCATAAAGGCAGTAGGAAACTAAGTATAATAAAAAAAAAGAAAACAGAGAGAAGAAAGAGTAAGCATACAAAACAGCAGTTGAGGGGTCACAAATAAGACATGATGGGAGTTGTGCAATGCAGTGGCTGTGGGGAGGCAGTCTTCTGGGAGACATTCTGGAGGATGCAGTGTTGTCCCATTGCAGACACCTATCTGGGCTGAGGGAGGACGTTGCTTGTCTCCAGGATGAGTTGGCTAGGATTCAGGGGACCTCCTCTCCCATACAGAGATCACCAGGGCCGCCACCGCTACCTCAGAGGTTGCCACAAAAGAGGAGTGGTTGGATCATGGTTGGCTCAGGGAGGGTGAGGGTGGTGGAACAGAGGTGCATCCCTCCAGTTGTACCTCTCCACAATTCATACACTGTTCTGGGAGAGCGTGATTCCTAAATGGAGTCACCTGTAGTGGAGACCAAGGAGGACATTGGGAACCTCCACAAAGGAGACTCCCTGGAGTGTGGCATGGGACCCAATAGGGGAAGGAAACAACTCCTGGTGGGAGATTCAATTGTTAGGGGGGTAGAACTGAGGGAGGGAGGGAGAGGAGAGGGAGGAAAGGTGTCTGCCCGGTGCCATGGCTTGGAGGGACAGGGAGTGAATACTCAGGATCGCAGGAGCAGCTGCACAGTGAAAGGGAGAAAGATGTCATTGTCCACCTAGAGACAAATGACCTGGCTGAGAATGGGATCAGAGTAGTGTAGGGGGAGTTTGTGGAGTTGGGGAAGGGCCTTAGACAAGTAGCACACACGGTAACCTTCTCAGAAGTGCTTCCTATCTATGGCATGGGTGAGGCTAGGGTGCTCTGCACCATGGGATTCAATCAATGGTTAGAAATCTGGTGCAGAGCTCAGGGTTTTGGCTTCATTGGGGACTGGGGTCCACCTGGAGGAATACAGGCCTATACTGGTGTGATGGTCTGCATCTATTCAGGAGGGGAACCAGGATCCTAGGTGATAGGTTTAAATGCTTCATTGGCAAGCATTTAAAATAGCTAAGGGGGGAGGCACTGAAAAGGAGCAGGAAAATCCCACCCCCCCACACACAAAACAGGGTAGTTAGCAAGGTAAACACCAAAATAGAGAAGTTGATAGGGAGAAGGGCAGGGGTAAATAGAGAAAAAGGCAAAGGCATTAAGGACAGGGAAGGGGTTAAATGGGGTAAGGCCATCCAAAAATGGAGGGCAATGAGTACCAATGCCTGTAGTCTGGGTAACAAGCTCCCTGAACTAGTGGCCTTGATGGAAGAGGGAAGCCTGGATATTGCGGCAGTCACAGAAACATGGTACACAGAGAACCATGACTGGGATGTCAAACATACCAGGGTACATAATCTGCAGGAGGGACAGGGATGGTAGAAGAGGAGGAGGAGTAGCTCTCTACATAAGGGAAGGAATCAAAGCAATGGAACTAAAAGGTGAACAGGGAGGAGAGGAGGTACTATGAGTCACCGTGGAGACAGTAATGGCACCACAATCCACATGGGCATTGTATACAGACCCCATCTCACGGGGAGGAAATGGACAAGGAAATGATAGAAGGCACCCTTAGGATGGCAGGAAGAGGGGAGATATTGCTGATGGGGGACCTGGATATGCTAGATGTTAACTGAAGCACATTTGCTGCAGCCACATCTAAGAACAGGGTCATTCTTGATGCCCTACAGGAGGCATGCCTCAGACAGCAAGTGTTGGAACCCACTCGAGAGGGAGCAATCTTAGACCTGGTACTCTCAAATGGGGATGGAGAGAGGATCTCAGATTTAGAAGTGGGTAGCCATCTGGCCATTGATGACTCTCTCATTTATACGCACCATGTAGATTCCCTTGTCAAAGTGGTAAACACAAAGATCAGGGTCCTCTATCGGCATAAGAAATCCCTCACCCCGGAAGCACTCCGAATCTCAGTCTCCAGCTCCATACTCTCCACGATAGACTATGGGCTAGTGGTCTATGGAGCTGCTACTGACACAGTGCTCAAAAGGGTCCAAATTGCACTCAGTAAGGCATGCCGCCTCACCCTGTGTGCAGATCACTACACTCATACTTGCACCCTGTATGAGTGTACAAACTGGCTTAACCTAAAAAACAGGATCAAATACCAAACTTGCCTCCTGGGAAGGAAGACACTCCTTGGAAAAAACCCACCCTGTATAGGAAACCTGTTTGAGGCTTCTCTCTCAACACACATCACCAGACGGAGGAAGAATGGAGCACAGTCCATACCATTCCGCTGAATCTCACTAGGGCAGTGTGCTTTCTCCTATTGAGTCCCCCTCTGGATAAATGAACTCCCGATGAAATTACAAACAAACAACAGCCTGTCTCAATTCAAAGTAGGCCTCAAACAGCACCTAATGTCTAACTCAAAATGCACCTGCTTCTCAGGCTACACTTGATAGACAGGCCTATCCCTAAGGTAACACCCAGCAGGGCTATCTTGAGAACCCTGCCTCCATTCCAGCCTAGCCAAGGGCTTAAGTAAGCTATCAGTCCTCTTTAAACACACTTGGTACTGCCCCTCCCAACCCCCACACACACACACACCATACTCGACAAAGCCCTCTGGAGCTGCTCCCCCCCATCACAGCCCCCCGCTTTCACTATCCCCCCACCTCTTGCTCTCTGCAGTTGGTTTCAAACCCAATACCCCTTGTTTCACTGTCACCCAGCCTCTCACCATCTGGGATAGCGTTAAACCCTATGCAGTTACTCTGCCATAGTCTATCAACGGATTTGGAGGTTTCCAGGGGTGTGCTACCTAGGGCAACCGATTAGAAATAGCTTAGTATTCAATTAAAACTGCTCAGTTTTTTTTCGCCTACTTGTCTGATTGTTATGTAATCGCTCTTTAATGCCTAATGATCAGGCCTCTGTAACCACTGAATATGTGTATTTTCTTATTGTCCACCCTGACGTGGAACCTTTGTAAAAGAGCTCACGCTCAAAGGTCTTTCCAAAATACTAGTTAAACAATTAAATCTGGGAACAAGTGACCACCAAACAGTGTGGTCATGGTAAACCCAGCCATAGAGTCAAGCCATACAAATGTGAGGGTACTGGACTTTAGGAGGGCTGACTTTGGCAAAATGGGGAAGTGCCTCAGAAAAGCACTAGCAAACAGGCAAGAAGGAGGGGTGGAGGAACAATGGGGAGTAATCAAAATAGCCATCACAGAGGCAACAGGCCTTTGTGTGATGCAAATAAACAAATCAAAATGAAGGAAAAAAACACTATGTTTCTCAAAAGAGGTAGCGGGGAAGGTTAGGGAGGAAAATATAGCATTCAGGAAGCATAAGGAAACACAGAAGGCGCAGGACAGAGTACTATACCATTTAAAGCAGAAGGAAGGGTGGAAGGCAGTTACAATAGCAAAAGCCTAAACTGAGGAAAGATAGTAAACTCAGTTAAGAAAGGAGGATAAAACCTTTATACTAGGTAAATTAAGGAGTGAAGAAAGAACAAGGAGGGATAGTGAGGCTGAATAAAGGGAGGGTGAGTGGGTAGAAGGTGACCATGAAAAAGCAGGGATACTGAATGAATACTTCTGCTCAGTATTCACAAAAGAAGAGGAGGGGGAAGTACCTAATCCAGTCAACAGAAGCACTCTAGATGGGGGTCGATGCCAGTCCATTCATAGAAGAAAGGGTTCTGAAAGAATTCCTAAAACTGAAGGTGGACAAAGCAATGGGTCCTGATGGAATTCACCCCCGAATTCTAAAAGAACTAAGGGGAGAACTAGTGACACCACTGACTACCCTTTTTGACAAATCATGGGAGGATGATGTGGTACCTGAGCACTGGAGGGTGGATGTGATTCCCCTTCACAAAAGTGGGAGCAAAGCAGAGCCAGGAAACTACAGACCTGTTAGTTTGACCTCAGTGGTAGGGAAAATTATGGAATCACTTCTGAAAGAATTGTTGAATACCTAGAGGCCAGCAGGGCACAGGAACCAAGGCAGCATTGATTCACAGTGGGAAGGTCATGTCAGAAGCATCTAATAGATTTCTTTGACTGGGTGACCAAAGTAGTAGACCAGGAAGGGGCTGTGAACATGGCCTACCTAGATTTTAGCAAGACATTTCACACAGTTCCACACAAAAGAGTAATAAACAAGTTAGCCAGCCTGGGAGTGGACCCCAGGTGTGGTAGCCTGGGTAAAAAATTGGATGGACAACAGGACACACAGAGTAATAGTAAACAGAGTCCACTCAGAAGAAAGGGAGATTACTAGTGGGGTACCGCAGGGTTCTATACTGGGACTGGTCCTTTTTAATGTCTTTATAAGTGACATTGCAGAGGGACTGGAAGAAAAAGCATGCCTCTTTGCAGACAACACAAAGATCTGTAACAGGGTTGCTACGCAAGGGGGGGGGGATGGAAAGGATAAGAAGGGACTTGGCAAGGTTGAGGAATGTGGTCAAACGTATGGCAGCTTAAATTAAATGCAAAGAAGTGCAAAATAATGCACCTGGGAAACAAAAACCCAGGGGAAGAGTACGCAATCGGGGGGGTACTAACATCAAATATGGAAAGGGACCTGGGGGTAGTCATATCAGATGACCTAAAGATAAGCAAGCAATGTGAGAAGGCAGTAAGGAGGGAAAGCAGGATACTGGGATGCATAGGGAGAGGCATCACCAGTAGAAAACAGGAAGTTGTTATCCCTCTGTATAGACAGTTGGTGAGACCCCATCTGGAGTACTGCATGCAGTTCTGGAGACCCCATCTTCACAAGGACATAGGCAGGATGGAGGCAGTCCAAAGGAGGGCAAATAAAATGGTGCAGGGTCTGCACCAGAAGCCATACAAAGACAGACTAAGGGAGCTTAATATGTATACACTTGAGGAAAGGAGAGAGAGGGGTGACATGATAGAAACTTTCAAGTACCTCAAGGGAATCAACAAAGTCCAAGAGGGTGGCATCTTTCAGAAAAAGAGATATGCAAAAACAAGGGGGCACAATATGAAGCTAGAGGGAGGACGGATCATGGGCAATGTGAGGAAGCAATTTTTCATGGAGAGGATGGTGGACACAATGAACGGCCTTCCTGAGGAGGTCGTGGGGTCAAAAACAGTAAGGAAATTCAAGAATGCATGGGACAGACATAGGGCAGTTCTGGTGGGGATTAGGAAGAAGTAGGCTGCTGGTTAACTAGGATCTACAGCTTATCCAATGGGTAGGGAAATGAGCAGACTGGGTGGGCCAAGCAGTCCTTATCTGCAATCAAAGTCTATGTTTCTATGTTAGGAAAAGTGGGCCACCTTTAAAACAAGCTGACAGTATTAGATAAAGAGAATATCCCACTAAGGGCCAATATAACAAAAAAGGAGACTGCCAGTATGGTTAACTACAAAAAATAAAGGAAAATTGAAAACGAAATGAAAGGCTTATAGAAAGCAAAAAAATAGAAGTGTCAGTACAGGCCTTGGCAGAATATAACAAAAAACAGATTGCAAAGGAGCACTAGAGAGGAAACTCATATGGCATAAACGATGGCTGCAAATTTTCATGATTATGATAAGGAAGTTTATGATTACATTACACGTTACAGGACAGTCAGAACAGTAGTGTCACTGCACTAGAGAAGATAACAGTGAAAGATTAATGAAAAGGAAATGGTTGAATTACTACACAAATATTTCTGCTCAGTGTATTATAAGGGCCGAAATTAACTAGAATACGATGAAAATACTAGGACCTAAGGCTGAGAAAGTTAACAGGTTAAAACAGATGTTGTTAAGTAGAAATTTGCAAAACTGGATATTGCTGTCAGTTGGAATAGAAAAAATTCACCCAAGGGTATTAAGGGACGTATCAAACAATTTGACTAGGCTGTTAATGCTGATAATTCCACTCGACAATGAGGGAGGGCATAATCTCAAGAGACCAGAAGGATACAACCCTAGTGCCAGTTCATAAATGAGAAGTGGCGGTGAAATGGGTAACTATCAACCAAAGTCACCCTGACAACCATTGTAGGTAAAATAATGGTGCCCTTAAAAAAGGAAGTCATAAGAATTATCTGAGAGAGAATTAAATGGTTGACAAAATCCAGTCCTGCTACCTTACCCTTTTCTATTCCATTCCTGCTACCATACCATACCGTACCACTAACCTTTTCCCCTTTCACCTCTCACCTTCGCCTTTTCTGACTTCTCATCTACCCCCAGCATTTCTCCCTTTATACATATCCCCCTGCTGCCAGGTTTCCTACTGCCTTCTCCCCTCTCCCCCACACACCATTACCTTCTACCTCCTCATCTTACTGTACCTCAGCAAATCAGATTCCTGTGTACTGCCAGTCAATCACGTTTACTGCAGCTTGTACTTTTTCAATTATAACTGATTGCAGCTTGTTCAACCATTGTATTTATCACCCCGCCACATACCGTATACAGTATTACCTGTATAGTGCATATACTTTGTACTTCTCCTTAATTTATCGTGGCCTATGTTCTTGAATAGCTGTAAATATTTTGTAGTTTTAGGTCCTTCATGATGTTACAGTTTGTACGTTATTTGTTTATGACTCTTTTGTACCAGGACCTCCTTGCAAATGAGCTTGCTCAACGTTCTTTTTTTCTGTCAATAAATGGAACTGAACTAAATTGAGGCCATGCTTGACCAACTTACTCAATTTCTGTGAGTCGGTAAGCCAGGCACAGGATGCAGGGAAAACAGTGGATGTAGTGTATTTGCACTTCGGTAAGGCTTTCAGTACGGTAGCACACAAGAAGTTGCTGGATTAAAAAGAGGCTTCTGGTATCTGAAACAAAATAGTTAACTGAAATTAAATGCTTGTCATCTGAATGGAGGCAAAGACATAAATAAATGGTTTCACATTTGATTGGGGATGGGTGATCAGTGGCATTCCAGAGGGGCTGATGCTGCGATCACTGTTCTTCAAACCATGTCAGAGATGAGGATTTGTATATGGTAGGTTGGACAGACAAGTTTGCAGATGATAGAAAATTAGGTGGCATAGTCAAGACTCATTGTCAAGTAGATGCTATTTAAAGGAGTTCAGATATGCTGTTGGGATGGGCTGAAAATGTATAATGAAATTCAATGTGGATAAATATATATATATATATATATTTTTTTACTTGCCCGGCTCCTCAGCTTTAGAGGGGGCCTCATACCCCCTCCTACTTCATCCGCCAGATCCTGCCACCAGGATCCCCCTGGTTTTATTGTGCTCGCACTGCCAGGGGTGTTACATTTTCCCCCCTTTTCTCCCTATCCCCTGAGGACGCTGGTGCAGAGGACGTTCGTCCAGATGAACGACGTGCTGACGCACGCCATCATCAAGCACCTGACTGGGTCCTCCCTCCCCGACTCCGGAGAGTTGTGAGCCCCTACTGCCCGTGCTTCCACAGGCAGAGGAGCTATGGGTGCTTAGAGCTACCCAGTAACCCACCCCTGGAGGAGGAGAGCATCCATTGGGACACTCAATCCTCCTCTCCCCATTCACCCCCCAGCAGCCTGAGTCCGTTCCCAAACCCGGGTCGCCGGTGTAGCATCCAGCTCCTCAACCCTCAGTGCCTCTGGGCTGGCCCTGGATAAATATTTTGTGGTCTGTTTTGAAACAAAGAACATGAAGCCCAAATATTACCTACTGTAGCTGGGAAAGTAATCAGGGAACCTGAACAGGAAGGGGATCAGGTGGTAATCCTCATAAACTGAAACAAGAGACAGAGTGTGAACCATTGGCTAATGAAAGTAATCAGATAATAGAGTTTATAATATAGAGAATAATGCATCTGCAACCATACACAGCTAGGCTGTGTTTCAATCGAAGGGTTGAGATGTCTCATCATATGGTCCTATAGAGAGCAAAGTTCAAGAGATTCATGAAGTCATCTCAACCCCCGGATGAAAACACCAGCCAAATTGAGCATGGTTGCCCATGTTTTATTTTTCTTATAGCATACAGGTTTCCTGTTTGTCAAAAGTGAAAATTTCAGTTTATATACAGTAGTAAGTGGGACCCATCTGCTCCCCTCCCACGTCACTCTTAGTCAATAACGGTATTACAGATAAATTTTGTCCGTGGGAAGGGTTTAACAGAAGACAACCATACACAGCTACCTTTAGTAGCTTTTCAACTGTACATGACACCTTTTGCCCATGCACAACAAGGATTCTGAGTTATGGAAATCAATACACACCAACACTTAATCACATACTATAGAAATGTTTTCAATAGGGTATGAGAGGCTATTGTTTCGTTGTATAGATCAATGCTGAAACAGTGATTCCATCTGGAACACTGTGGTCAGTTCTAGGTGACAAACTACAGGAAGGGTACTGTGTGGGTGGAGAGGCTGTAAAGACATGTGACAGGATTAGTGGCAGCTTGTAGAATTGTGCTGATGACAGATGGGCTGAACTAAATATGTTTAGACTTGAGAAGAGAGGGATAAAGGAAGACCTTATTCAGGTATTTCAGGTTGTTAATGACCTGAAACTAATAGATACCCTTAATATAAAACACACAAAAACTACATATACCTCTCTTGGCTGACCTTCCCTTGAAAGTAGACTGAAGTATCCAACACTTTGCCTGGCACACAAGCTAATTGGAACTGCCACCTCCAATTTACAGGACATTTTGGAAATAAAGCCTCAACATAGACTTCTTTGGTCTTCTGCAGCCTCACTGCTAACTATCCCAAGGACCAAAGCTGGCTCTGGTCATTAAGCCTTTGTTATGCTTCCAGTTACCCGAGGAACAAACTCCCCAGTGATATTGAATTGTGTAATGCACTGTTCATAACCTTGGTGACTCTATGTATATATTTTGCTCCTATTCTAACTGTGTTTACTGACTGCTTGTATTATGTTCTTCTGGTTCTACCTGACTCTGTGTAATGCCTAACTTGTATCATGTTGTCCTCTGTATGAACTTGTATTTCATTGTACTCTCCTGGGTCGTACCTGAAAATAGGCAAATGTCTTGTCTAGTGTACTTACCTGGTCAACAGAAGCTAAATAAATAGATAAATCCAGGCCACTAGTAACTTTGATGTCTTCAAGTCTAGCCTAAAGGCTCACCTCATCAATAACAATCATTGTAACTGCAATTGTTGATTTCTCTTTGCACTTTGTACACTACTCTCTATTGTTTTTGTACCCTCCTTTGTTGATCTGTAAAATACTGTTGGTTACAAAGTTGTTCACAAGCTATAATACCTTATGCCTCTGTTCAGCTGGTACTATGGTTCTCGTGTGACAATATATATAGACTTCCAGCATAAGTCCCAGCACTATGGTGATATCTCCTGCTGTAATTCCACCTCCCATTTGAGATGGTGGTGTTCCTTGTCTGGAACTTGGGTAACCGTGAGAGTCCTATGTATGCCCCCCCCCAACTCAATCCTTAAAGAGCCATTTGGTAATGCTCTGGCTCATAAGGGTGGGATGCAAAGTTTAACCTGAACCCAGTCCAGGCAGTTATGCATGTCTGAGTCAAAGGAATCTCCAGTGATCCTTATTCCTCAGTCCAGACTAATTTCTGAGTTGCTCATAAGGTTCGACCATCTTTGTACAGGGGCCAAAGAGATTCCTAAGGTGCTGATGTTTGCTCTTGCCATTCTTTTCAGTGGATACTCTTCTTTGCAATTTGGATTCCCAGGTTATCCCACAAAGGTTCAACTGGATCTAGTATATCATGCCAATTATGCCATTTTTTCATCTTCATCCAAGAGGCACTTGTGTATCTGGTAGCTTGGGGATGTTTGTTCCTCCTACAGCTGGGTGGTCTCCCAACAGAACCCCTGCAGGTAAATTTTTTAACAGAAGACTGCTATGTAATAAGACAGGCAACTACTGGCACAGTGTACTTTAGTTGGTAAAATAAAAGGCAAAAACGAGGCCCTTACGCTGGTGGATAAAATACCTGGTTTAAAAGTAAAGGTTATCTGTGACCAGGTTCTACTGGTGATCTGAAATTACTGATCCTTGAGATCAAGGGATCTACCACTGGGTCAGGGAAGGAGGACTGTTGTACAAAGAACCCAACTTCAATATTCTTGTCTTGATGTTTTCATTCAAGTGAGACAAGTCCAGGATAGGATATCACCCTGATGAACTTTTGTTTTTGACAAAGAACTCTGAGAAAATATACTTCTAATCTGACTTGGGAGGATGGGTTAAACTGCTTAAATGATGAGAAGTTTTCCAAACCTCTAAAGTCAGGCATGCCAACTCTTAGGAGATACTCTTTGAGGTGCTTAAGAGCTATACACTCGACAAACGTTCAACACTTGAGTTCATGGCATGGCGACACCTCCCAGAGCATCAGAAATACAGTATCTTTTTTGTTTTCATAACTTTATTGCAATAAATACATTTGGGCACCTGAGCCTCTCAGGATCACTTTTATATCTTATCCTGAAAATGGGGTACCTGAATAGAAGAACTCTGGTGACAGTAACAAACAGCAGCAGGCTGCTGATGCACTGGATAGCTGTAGAGCTGGCAATCCTGACCAGCAGGGTCCTGATTCACCATGGCAATGCATGCCAGAGGCATTCCAAGTGACAGACTACAAAATAGAGTGAACACTGCAAATTAAAACACCATCACAGTGACTGAAGTAGATTCTTGCTCCACAATGCTCTGTTCCCCCCCCCCCATGAGGTCCCTAGAGTCTCCACCATCGTGGGTGGTAAAGCCCTGTCTGTCACTGCCCCTTCACTGTGGAACAGAATCCCTGCATCCCTCTGTTTGGCTGATACACACCCCTCCTTCAAATCCCATCTCAGAGCCTGGTTGTTAACGGAAGTTAAATGCTCATGCTCACCTGGGTAGTCTTTCTTGTCTGGCTACTTCCCCACCTACTCTGCTCAACTCTGCCCTTCCCCTAATATGCCTCTTTATAGCACTTATTTTGTGTCTGCCCTCTGAATTTGTTATCCAGTGTTATATTTTTCAGTAACCTTCCAGATTATAATTGTTCCTTATTGTAAGTATTTGTACTAAGCTTAACATGTTGTGTATTTCTACTGTGTGTGGACGCCTTACCCTCTAACTCACTGTAATTCATATTGCAGTTATCCAGTTCTTTGTAATCTGTTTTGTATTTCTCATTGTGCCATATTTTTGGCCCAGGCTGTGCCTGAAAACGGTCCCTTGGATCAGTGCACCTACCCGGTAATCAAAGTCATGAAGAAATAAATAAATGGCCATGCCTGCTGTAACAAAACCTGCCATGGGGAGCTCCTAACTCAGAATTCATCTGGAGACCCTGGAGAATGAGGCAAGGACTGCAACCTTGAGATATGTGGGGATACTGCAGGGGAGTGAGGGGGTGATTCACTGACTTTTATTAAAAGCTGGCTACCCTAGGCACTCCAAGTCCATACTGAGGACACTGACCTGATATCACTGAAAAAGGTGAATTAAATTAGCATGCGCTTTGAATGCCATTTCTTGGAATACTTTGTTTTTGTATATGAACAAAATAAACAGTTTAAAACGAATCAGCATGCACTTGTCCTTCAATAATTTTTTTCACCTGTGATTGGTGCTGTAAATAACAAGACAGGACACCAGAGATAGTTTTCCACTGCAAATCAATGTCAATGATGTGAAACTTTCTCCTAATCTATCATTTACATCTAGGAACACCCCAAAACAATGCAAGGTAGTCAGACAATGAATGTGTGCCTTGAGCATCAACAACCCATTTTTCATTCAAGCTCATCTACATGTTATGAACAGAGGACAGAACTTACAATTTAAGGTGCCAGAGATACATGATGTTGTGTTGTGCAGAGACCACAGGCTGGGAAACCATATGAGCTTACCCCCCATAACAGTGACAAAGGACAAATGGCAAGTACTGTTGGTGATGCTAGGAAAGGAGGGCAGGATGGGAGGGGGGGAAAAGGGTGGAAGGTGGTTACCCTTAATGCTAGGAGCCTTGGGAGGAAAACTGCAGAGTTACAGGTTCTCATGGCAGAGGGAGAGGTGGACATTGCAGTCATCACGTCAACATGGGCCACCCAATACAATGACTGGGACCTGTCTGTACCAGGGTACAGATTATTTCGTAGGGACAGAGTGATTGGGAAGGGGGGGGGGTGGCACTATATGTGAAGGAAGGACTGAAGTGTGTAAGGGAGGAAGGGGAGGAGGGTAGTACAGAGTCACTTTGGATGCAAATCCAGGATTCCAAGAATAGGATTCTTAGAATGGGAGTGGTGTACAGGCCACCATCTCAGACAGAGGAGTTAGACAGGAACTGCAGGAACAGATCAGGAGGACCTCAGAGGAGAGGGTAGTGTGGTGATTGTGGGGACTAACATGCCAGGGTGGACTGGAGCACCCCATCAACCAGGAACAGAAGGAGCAGGTACTGCTAGATGCCTTCCAGGACAGCTTCCTGCTGCAAATGGTCAGTGAACCAACCAGGTTAGGAAATACCCTTGACCTTGTACTGGCAAATGGGGACTTTGTGAGAGAGAACTTACAGTGGAGGAACGTTGTCAGGGAGTGACCACCGCTCAGTATGGCTCACATTGGATATGGGCAAGGAAGGAGTGGTCTGGCACAATAGTGCTGGACTTCAGGAGGGCGACTTTGGGAGGATGGGGGAAGTGGTAAAAGGGTACCTGGCCAGAATTCAATCTAGTATGGACACTAACCAGAGGTGGGAGCTCATAAAGCTGGGGATAGTGGAGGCAACCAAAACCTGCTGCAAAGCCCAGAGCAAGAAGGCTAGGGCTAAGAAACCTATCTGGTTGAGCAAGGAGGTCATGGAAAAGGTAAGGAGGAAAAGAGCTGCCTTTAGGAAGTACAAGAAAACAGGAGGGGGGAGGACAGGGAGGAGTACTTGACAGAATCGAAGGAGGTGACAAGGGCAGTAAGGGGAGCCAAAGCATCTACGGAACTCAGGCTGGCACAAGGCATTAAGAAGGGGGAGAAGGACTTCTTTAAGTACATCAGGGAGAAAAGGAGCTGTAAGGACCACATAGTAAGGATTAGGAAGGAGGGGGGTTGGGTGGAAGCAGGAGATGCGATGGTGGAAGCACTAAATGAGTACTTCTGCTCAGTATTTACTAAAGAGAAGAGGGGGGTGACACCCAAGGTGGGAGAAATGGCAGAAGTAGGGGGGGAAGTGGTGACAGATGGGGAAATCATGGAGAGCACAGTTTGAGAGGGTTTGAAGGCACTGAGGGTGGACAAGGCGCCAGGCCCAGATGGCATCCACCCAGGGTACTGAAGGAGCTGGTAGAAGTCCTTGCAGGACCTTTGGCAGACCTATTTAATGCCTCACTACATTCGAGGTGTGTACCTCAGGACTGAAGGATGGCTCATGTGGTGCCCCTCCACAAGAGTGGTCCCAAGGATGAACCGGGAAACTACAGACCAGTGAGCCTCACATCCATCGTGGGTAAGCTAATGGAGACTATCCTGAAGGAGAGGCTGGTGGCCCTCCTAGAGGCCAAAGGACTACAGAACAGCAGACAACATGGCTTCATACATGGCAGATCCTGCCAAACCAACCTGGTCGAGTTCTATGACTGGGTAACTAGGCAACTGGACAGGGGCCATGCAATGGATGTCCTGTATCTGGACTTCAGTAAGGCATTTGACTCAGTGCCACATGGAAGGCTGGGAAGGAAGTTAGTAGGCACAGGGCGGGTGCAAAGCTGGTGAGATGGGTAGGAACTGGCTGTAGGGAAGGCAACAGAGGGTGGTGGTGGGTGGGGAGCTCTCACACCCAAGGGCAGTGACGAGTGGTGTTCCACAGGGCTCAGTGTTGGGACCAGTGTTGTTTGAAATATTCATTGCAGACATATCATGGGACATCAAGAGCAAGATCAGTCTGTTTGCTGATGATACCAAGGTAGGCGTGGTGGTGGATGACCTAGGAGGATGGCAGGGGTTGCAGGATGATCTGGCAAAGCTTGAAACCTGGTCAGACACCTGGCAACTGGGCTTTAATGCCAAAAAGTGTAAGGTGCTGCATTTTGGGATGATGAACCCAAGGAGGAGTTACCAGCTAGGGGGAGTGCAGCTAGCCCAGACAGAGGAGGAGAAGGATCTGGGTGTGCTCATTACAGGGCCAATGAACAACTCGGCACAATGCAGGAAGGCAGCTGCAAAGGCCAACAAAATGCTGGGTTGTATTGCAAGGGGTATATCCTCGAGGAGGGAGGAGGTGATTCTGCCACTGTATAGGTCATTAGTTAGACCACACCTGGAGTACTGCGTGCAGTACTGGCGTCCGTATCTGAAGAGGGACATTAAGTTACTGGAGGGGGTGCAGCGCAGGGCGACAAAGATGATCAAGGGGCTGGGGGACTTATACGAGAGGAGGTTGAAGGAGTTGAACATGTACTCACTGGAGAAGAGGAGCGACGGGGTGACATGATTGAAACCTTTAAATACATGAAAGGAATAAACAAGATGGGTACAGAGGGGCTGTTCAAAGTAAGGGAAGGGGAAGGCCAGCAGGGGCCATGATATGAGACTGGGCGAGGAAGGTTCAGGAGGAGATGAGGAGACACTTATTTACAGAGAGGGTGGTGGCTGGGTGGAATCGTTACCTGCTGAAGTGGTATGCAGTAGAACAGTGGACTGCTTCAAATGAGGATGGGACAGGACAAGGGGAGGTTAATGAAGGGGAAGGGTGGGGGAGGGGCAGCTGCAGAGATAAGGGTGCTAGCTGCACATTCGAGCAGACTTGATAGACCTCAGGCCTTTATCTGCTGGCAAATTTCGTATGTTCGTATGTGTGGAAAAAACTGCCAATGAATTCTAGCCTAGGCTAGAACCAGAGTTTCTAACAGAAGAGGACTGACATTTCTGAGACTTTGCATTGTATACCTATTAATTCCCATTGTTTTAAGTGGTACTTTGAGAGTGCGGCTATCTTGTTCCTGGTCCCTGTTATAGGTATTTTTTTTTATCTTAATATTATGGGGTTTTATAAGGCCATTTAAGAACTATAAACATAGTTTTTACATATCATGGCGCATTAACTCATAAAGATTTCAAGACAGTGCTGGCCTTGTGTCTCGACTGGTCAGCCTGTAATGTTCTCATACAAGCATATTTTGCCTGCACTTCATACTTGCTCTTTAGGACTTTGTAACAAGCATGCTCAATAGTCAATTTAGGCAGTGCACCTTATTTAAAAGAAGCCAGTTCAGGCAGTTACATGCTAGAATAGGGAGCCAGCCAATCGGTAGCCCACAGTGATGTGTGGTGACTGGGCTTAAATATACACCAAAGCTCTGAAATGAACACCAAGAGACTCTCCCCACCCCCACTCTCCTCTTTGAGATAAAATAAGTAAGTAGCCAATTCAGGCAGAAAGAAAATTGTATCATTTATAAGAGTTGGTGGGTGGGGGAGAGAAGGGTGACACTGAATTCTTTGTTTTAGCTGATATCTGCCATAACCCATTAGAATATCTAATGGGAAAGTAATTAAAAGTTTGTGAATGAGTAAGGGCACATACATACTGTTTATCTCAGTTTTCAGGATGCCCTCTGCCAGCTTTACACTTGTAGAACTTTATCATAATAAACAGTATTTTATTTCTGAAAGGTTGTGCCAGGTCTTTAGCGGTGCACCTGACTGCTCCCAGCTCTGATACTCCTGCTACCTTATATGAAAAATAAAAGTATCGGTCTTAACAAATAAAATTAACTGTATATTCAGGGATGTAGGATGTCTCCTGACACAGGGACATGGGGTTATGCTCTGTACAACAGAATCCCTTCTGTCTGCTATGAACAGCAAATGAACTGTCCCTCAAAGAAGCCCACCATGCCAGCTTGCTATAAATGTCCCGTGGCTTTGCAAGGTGGCATCTTCTGATGCAGCAGTATAGACAACAGAGAAGAGGAGCATGCAGCAGTGTATAAAAGTAAAAATAAAACAAAAAAAGTGCAAAAATAGTAATATATATCTGAAACTAGCAAATATAACCACTGTATGAGTCAGTACGGACTCAAATATTGATCCATATCTCTTGCCACCTTCTTTGAGGGACTCTCCATAGAACCATAATACTGTAGAATTGATTTATTTCACTGTAAAAAAAGAGTCTTGCTATGTTCGCTGTAGAAAGAGACCCGCTAAATTAATTCAACAGCTAAGTTAGTTATCTATGTCAGACTCATTATGTGGAAGTACAGGACTGTGAAATTTAACTGCAGCTAACAAGTCCTATAGCCTTGGACTGCTAAATTAAATGAACGCACTACTTTTCAATTCTACAGTACACTGGAACTGTAATGCATTGCTGTGAGGACCTGGCATGAATCTTTTGTAAAATAAAGCCACCCACATCAGTGTGCCTACATGTATTTTGCTGGCTTACTCCACACAGATGACATTCAGCTGTAGTTGTCTTTTGCCACCAACAGAAGAAAACAAAAACACACACTCTGAGGCTTACGAGCTGCACTGGCACATTGTATTTATGAACACCACAACCATGCAAGAAGTGCAGGAATTGCAAAAGATAAAACAGCTAAAAAAATGGACTGGTTAAGCCGCTGTCCTGGTATTACTGTGGACACCCTTTTGTGTCAAAGTGCCTTGCCTCTTCCTCAGAGGTGCAGCCAGGCCCTTCCAGTCAGCCTCTTATCTTTCTGTTTTAAAGAGACAATGCTTTTTTGAATACCTTTCAATCACATTGATAAATTCATATTCTTATTATTACTTAAGGTCTGGCTGGTAAAATTCTTCAATTTAGTTAGCTGTAGCAAAGGGAAAAGTGCTTACTTAGTGCAAGGTGCAGAAAATGACCTTAAAAACAACCCCCAGTGAATCTAAATAAAAAACAATATTAAAAGCAATACCATATAATTTTTGGGATTTTGAATGTGAACTTTTGTTATTCCCAATGGATGGAACCCAAGCCAACAGTCAATAAAAAAAACCTGATGAATTTAAATTAATAATTTTTCATTTTAGCACTGTCTGTGAGAGGCAACTTGATTTACCATCATAATAGTTTCATTACTACTATGATTTTAAACGTGACCAGGGGATTAAGTTTAGTCACATACATTTTCAATATGGCTACATGATAAGAAAATTTTTCTTTATTTTCATGCAATCAGATTCATATTTCTATCATTACAGGGAGTTAATAAAAACAAGGGTCCTATCCTAGGGTTTAAATGTTGTGCCGATCCCTAAGTTGATTAATTTGCAATATTGATTGACCTTTACAAATGTACCATAAAATGAATCTAAAAGTACACTTTGCTAGCCAGGAACACACCAGCAAACAACTGTTGGAAATGGAGGGACTAGACACCAAGGAGAGGTGTCTATTATACAGGATGGGTGATTGTGGGGGTACGAGGTGCCACTAGACATCAGGGATATGTGTTTTCGTACAAGACAGGTGATTGGGGGGTTGGGAGTGCTACCAGACATCAGGGATATGTGTTTTAATATGGGACAGGAAATCAGGGGGCAAGGGGTGCCACTAGATACCAGGGATATATGTTTTACTACAGAACAGTGACCAGGAGGTGGGGGTGCCACTAGACACCAGGGCTATGTGTTTCATGCAGAACAGGAGATCGAGGGGTGGGGCTGCCACGAGACACCAGGAGGTGGTGATCGATATATGGACTGGGTGATTGGGGGGGAGGGGGGTGCCACTAGATACCAGGGATACGTGTTCGGTAGATGCAACGAGAGGTTGGGGGGTGCTACTAGACACCAGGAAGAGGTGTTCCACTATGGGACAGATGATGGGGTGGGAATGCCACTGGACAGCAGGGAGTGGTGCATCATATACAGAACAGGTGGTCAGGGTGGGGTGTGCCACTGGACACCAGGGTCTGCAACTTTGCTGCATGCCAGTGATCGGGGGTAGGCAGCTGCAATACAGCCACCCCCACCATCGATGGGTTAGAGGCACAGGCTTAGTGCTTGGTTAAGATGCAGTTTTCAGTGCTTATAAATAGCGTCACTTTGGGTGCTGTTTACTGCCATCATAAACCTTTGAAAATGCTGCTGTGCCCATACGCAGGCGTGGACCCCCTCATTTGCATGGACGCAGCATTATGTTAGCACCTGGGTGCTAACAGGTTTAGTGCATACTATAGGGGTTTATGACTATCACCCCCACCCAAAAAAAGAATGTAAAACCTGGATAGTGCAAACCCGATTTGTGCTAGTGCTAACTTTTGAATATCTGGCCCTTGGAGATAAATGTGGAAATGACACTTTGGATGAGGAGGGTGGAGGATAAGGAAAGTACCTCTGTTGAACCAAACTCAGATACAATTTGGAACATTGTAAAATATGAACAGACACTCTTCAAACTGAAGCCTTCGACACTGTCCCACATAGAAGGCTGATTAACAAGATGAGTAGTCTGGGCATGGGAGACAAGGTGGTGAACTGGGTTAGGAACTGGATAACAGACAGGAGGCAGAGGGTGGTGGTAAATGGAGTACAATCTGGGGAGAGGGGAGTGACCAGTGGGGTACTTCAGGGATCATTACTAGGACCAGTCCTGTTCAATATCTTCGTTAGCGACAATGCAGAGGGGCTGGAAAGAAAGGTCTGCTTGTTTGCAGATGACACGAAGATCTGTAACAGGGTGGATTCTCCAGAAGGGGTGCAGAAAATGAAGAGGGACCTGGAGAAGCTTGAAAGATGGTCAGATATGTGGCAACTGAGGTTTAATGTAAAGAAGTACAAAATAATGCACCTGGGTAGAGGGAACCCTGGGGAGAGCTACAGGTTGGGGGGAGAGGAGCTGACTGTCACCAAAGAGGAAAGGGACCTAGGGGTTATCATCTCTGATGACCTTAAGGTATCAAAGCAGTGTACAAAAGGCAGCAGGGAGGGCCAGTGGTATGCTGGCCCTCCCTGGCAGACAGGTATAGGCAGAAGTATCATTAGCAGGAGGTGGGAGGTGGTTATGCCATTGTATAAAACATTTGGTAAGGCTTCACCTGGAGTACTGCGTGCAGTTCTGGAGACCACACCTGCACAAGGACATAGATAAGGTGGAGACTATCCAGAGAAGGGCAACAAAGATGGTGCAGGGCTTGCACCACAAAACATATGAGGAGAGACTAAGGGACCTCAATATGTACTCACTGGAGGAGAGGAAACAGCGGGGGGACATGCTTGAAACTTTCAAGTACCTTAAGGGCATAAACAAGGTGCAGGCAGGGGAGCTTTTCCAATGTAGAAAAAGTACCAGAACAAGGGGGCACAATATGAAATTGGAGGGGGGTAGATTAAGAGGTAATGTGAGGAAGTTTTTCTACACAGAAAGGGTAGTTGACACATGGAATAGTCTGCCACAGGAGGTAGTGGGGGCAAGCACAGTGGAGGGATTTAAGCATGCTTGGGACAGGCACAAGGGAAGCCTAAGAGGGGAGGGAGTGATGACAAGCCATTGATCACATAGGATCAGTGGCCACATCCAATGTATAGGGCCTAGGGGCAGACTGGATGGGCCTAGCGGTCCTTATCTGCCGACAATTTCTATGTTTCTATGTAAGTCTTTGTTTGATCCAGGTCCTCTATCCAACCCTTCTGGGTTAAACTACCTAAGGGTTGAATGCCAATGAGTTGAATCATTATTCAGCAGTTCTGAGGTTTCAACACATTACCAAATGTCTCCACAATTGAAAGACAAGCATTAATGGAATTAAAATAGATTAATGATACAGTTATCAAACCAACAAACATGAATGGGAACATTGTGGTGATGTCCAAAGATACTGTACCTATAAAGTGGCAGTTAAACTGAATGATACAAGCTGCAATCAAAAATTCGGCAGTAATCCTACTGTGAAGTTTAGGAAAAAAGAATCATTGATAAAGCACAGTGGACAGGTCAACTGACACAGTGAAGCAAATTTTCAAAGGGTTACTTCTGCCATCACACCAGCCTTCTATATTACACTGAAAATATACAAATCACCTGCTGACACCGCAGAAGAGCTATAATCTTAGGGATGAGCTTGATTGTAGAAAATGTCTCAAAATATTTGAATTTTTGTCTCAAAGACAGAAGGTAGTTCTTAACACACCATCGTATCTATATGACTCACATGATGTTCTTGATGTGTTGAGGAATTTGACACGGGAAAAGTACACATTTTTAATTGTACATGTTACTTCTCTTTATACCTTCATACCCCATGAACTGGGTATCCAGGCAGTAAAGATGTTTTTGGAAAGACAAGAAAGGACCCTCAGTGTTGCTGTCTAACACTGTCCTCCAGTTTGTTGGATTTTGATTCACAACTACTTTATGCTTAATGGTGAAAGAAAGATCAAGGCACGGACGGAGTTGAGAATGATGGAGGTGGAGGGAGTCAAGGAAGGTGACAAGATCTTTTTTTAGTGCATCCTGGAAAAAAAGGATGATGAAGAAAGGTACTGTGTCAAGCTGAAAAAAGGGGTAAAGTGGGTGGAGGACAATAGAGGAAAGGCAGATATACTGAAGAAATACTTTTGCTCAGAATTCACTTAAGAGATGGATGGACCAGTACCACAGGGAAAGATAGCAACAGAGAGGTGGGAGGGGGAAAGAAGTATGAGGAAGAGATCACGAAGGACAAGGTCCTGAAGGGACTCATGGCCCTCAAAGGGGATAAATATCCTGGGCCAGATGGTATGCATCAAAGAATGCTGAGAGAGCTGGCATCTCCTGTGGGAGATCTTCAATAGCTCCCTAGACACTGGTGTGGTGCCCCAAGAGTGGAGAACTGATGACATGCCCTTGCATAAAAACAAAGAAAGAGATTAGCCAGGGATCTACATACCAATCAGGTCAACATGAATAGTGAGCAAACTGATAGAAACCATCCTCAAGGAAAAATTGGTCAAGTTCCATACGGTGAATGGGCTCCAGGATGACAGGCAACACACATTTATGGCAGTGAGGTCATGCAAAAAGAACAGTTACATAAGGACTTGCCATAACAGTAGATTTCTGAGGGAATCTCTTTGATTAGGTCACACCTATGGAACTACCGCACCAGGATCACATGGAAGCTTTTTCTGTAGCAGTCTATTAGCGGGCCAGCCACTCCAATGTCATATGCTGATGCTGCTCAGCTATATATACATGGGCAGTCCCCCTTCCTCTTCACGTCTTCCCCTGCCGGGGTCCAAACAAGATAGGCCTCCCAGCAGAGAACCGAGGAGAGAGAAAACATGGCCAGCTGCAGAAAGCTGGAGCAACCAGACAGCCACTCCAGAAACAGAGATAGAACGGGGATGGAGGGAGGGATGGCATGACCTGATGAAAGAGATTCCCTTGAAGATCTACTGGTATGGTCTGCTCTTCCATAACTGTTCTATCTTCTTCAGTGATGTCTTTTTCATCAGGTCACACCTATGGAATGAGTCCCAAGAAGTTCAGGTAGTGAGACTGGGTGGTAGGAGGCCAAAAGCCTAAAAAAGGAAGCCTTGTAGCACAGCTAGGCCAAATCCCGCCTGCCTTCTAGAGGCAATGTCCAGACTGTAGTGCTTTGTGAATTTGTGGACAGTACTCCCAAGTAGCAGCAGCACAGATTTCTGTGGCTGACACAATCCTGAAACAGGCAACTGAAGTGGCCATGCCTCTGATTGAGTGGCCATGAACAACTCCAGGAAGTTCCTTACCGTACTTCCTGTAACAAAAAATAATACAGTTGGCCAACCATTTGGACAGGCACTGTTTAGAAACTGGAACGCCCTCTTTCCCAGAGGCAAAAGAAACAAACAACTGGGAGGACTTTATGCACATCTACAGTATGGAGAAATACTTTCCTGGATTGGCATGCTTTGGGAAAAAGACAGACAGGTGGGTAGATTGATTTAAAGTAAACTCAGATACCACCTCAGGAAGAAAGTTAGGGTTGGTATGCAAAGACTCCCTGTCTTTGTGGAAAATCAAATAAGGCAGCTCACACATGAGAGCCTGTAGCTCTGAAATCATTTGAGCAGACGTAATAGCAACTAATGACAACACTTTGACAGAAAGTGTAGCTGGCAAGATGTGGCTGGCTCAACAGGAGGCAGTGTCAATTTCTCTAGTATAAAATTCAGGTCCCAGTCTGGGACCAGGTTTTGAATAGTAGGCTTCAGATGAAGAATGCCTAGCAAGAAACGTATGGATCACCTCCAGCTGGGCCAAGGTGCACCCTTCCATCATGGAAGGCCGAAATGGCAGACAGATGCACCTTAATAGAGGAATATTGGAGACCTGCCTCTGACAGGGACAGAAGGTACTCCAGAACCTGGAAAACTGGACAGCAAAAAGGGTCCAGATGATGGGAAGCAGCCCAGATAGCAAATCTCTTCCATTTCATCGTGTAAGTGGCCCTGGTGGACAGTTTTCTAGCAGCCACCAGGATATCTGTCACCTTCTAGGAGACCCCAAACCAGGCAGTGGCTATGTCTTCAGCAGTCATGCATACAACCAGAGGAACTTGAGGTCTGGATGGACCAGGGCTCCCTGTGCCTGTGTCAACAGGTCCCGGCAAAGGGGCAAGGTAACTGGTGGTGCCACGGCCAATTGTTGCAGTAGTGGAAATCATATCTGATGTGGCCAGAAAGGCGCCACCAGAATCAGAGTGGTTCCTTACATTTGGAGCTTGATGAGCACCCTATGAATCAGAGGAATGGGGGGGGGAGGTGTACAGAAACCTCCCTTTCAAGGAGAGGGACAATACGTCTCACCAGAAAACTCCAGGCCCTGGATCTAGCAAGCAGAAATGCAGCAGTTTTGTGTTCAATGGGGATGAAAAAAGGTCTAACTCTGGATGACCCCATCTGCCGAACAGGTCTTCCATGGCTGAGGACAGCAGTTCCCAATCATGTGTTCTGGACTGCAGTCAGCTGAGGCTGTCTGCTAAGGTGTTTTGGTTGTCTGTAATGTGGACGACTGACAGTTCTAGACCATGATCTAGAGCCCAGTACCAGACTCTCATCACCTCCCGAGACGGGGTGTGAATGAGTCCCCCCTTGCTTGTTGATGTAATAGACTACACAGAGGTTGTCTGACTGCACCAGCAGGGGACCCAGACAGAGATGGTTCTGGAAGATGTGAAGGGCATACAGGACCACTCGCATCTCTAAGACATTTATATGGAGTTGAGTCTCCATTGTGGACTATGTCCCCTGGGTCCGAAAATGACCTAGGTGCGTTCTCCAACCGAGGCCTGAGGCATCCATGGTGAGGATCTGCTGGGGAGATGGAATAAGGAAATGAACCCCTTTCAGGAGGTTGCTGGGTTACTTCCACCACTGAAGCACCTTGCACATCGGGGAAGAGACCAGGATTTCCTGATCTAGGTTGTCGGAGTGTTGGTCCCATTGAACCCTCAATGTTAATTGGGAACCTGCATGTGCAATCTGGCCAGAAGTCACCATGGTGGCTTCCAAATTAGGCCCAATAGCCTCAGAAATTCTCTGGCTGTAACATACCAGTTCTGGGCTACAAATTGGGTCTGAGCCATTAAACATTCCGCCCTGTCCTGAGGGAGGAAGGCCTTTCCCTGAGCAGAATCCAGAACTGCCCCAGTGTATTGCAGCCATTAGGACGGGGCCAGTATGGACTTGGACAAGTTGACAGCTATCCCTAGGGACAGGAACAACTGAAGGGTATGCTTCAGGGTCAGCAGCAGCATGTCCCAGGACTGAGCTTTCAGTAATCAGTTGTCCAGGTCCAGAAAGACGTACAGGCCATTGTGTCTCAGGGCTGCAGCTACTGTTGCTAAGCATTTGGTAAAAACCTGTGGTGCAGAGGATAAGCCAAAGGGCAAAACCCTGAACTGGTAGTGTTCCCCCTGGAACAGGAACCTGAGGAACTTCCTGTGTGGGGGGCAGACCTCGATATGCAGATAGGCATCCTGCATATCCAGGAAGCATAACCAATCATCCTGTTTAGTCAGAGGAAGAAGTCCCGGTTGGGTGACCATCCAGAACTCTTTATACTGAATGTAATAATTTCACTCTTTGAGGTCAAGAATAGGACTCAAATCCATGGTGCACTTGGGAACCAGGAAGAATCGAGAGTAGAACCCTTTGTTCCATTGCTGCCTGGGTACTGGTTCTGTAGCCCTTTTCTTCAGCAATGAAGTGACCTCTGCCCGAAGCACAGAAAGTTGATTTGGGGAGGGTGAAAGGAACAGGTGGAACAATGGGAGGATGTTCCAGAAGTTCCAGAGTATGACCCTGTTGGATTATCTGCAGGATCCAAGCATCTGTAGTAATGGCCCTTCACTGATTCAGGTGAAGGGAAAAATTACCCCGACCACCAACTCCTGGTTTGGAACAGGAGGAAAGGGGTCCGGCCAGGAGTCAGGCTGAAAAGGAGACCATTGCAGGGGCCACATCTTCACCTCTGGGGCATTTGTCCAGTGCTTGCACTTGCAGCAACACTTCCAGACCGTGACTGTGTGGTCATTAAGGTCAACAGCACCGGAGCCCTCTCTCCCCGCTTCTTCAGCACTAGACCCTTGGCTTACTGCGCAACCTAAATCAGCTCTCTTCCCTGCTCTGGCCACTTGCAGCAGCGCTTCCAGACCACGACTGTGTGGTCATTGAGGGCAGCAGCACCGGAGCCCTCCCTCCCCTCTTCTTCCCCCCCTGGACCCTCGGCTTACCCCTCCTCCTAAATCAGGTACAGCAGTTCGTGGTGCAGTCCAAGTACACTTTGGCATTCGGCGCCATCTTGAGCAGCAGCATTACAGGCTGGTGTGGGACCACGTGGCCTCCACATAGTACTTTGTGTCAGCATACCTGTGTAACCCACCTACAAATTGGGGTTTACTATAATGTGTTCCTGGGATCCTTAATGCCCACTGTCAGGCTGGTGTCCTGTCTTAAGTAGTTCTATGTCTTTCCATGAGAGTGCCATATTGAGCCTCTGTCTCTTTAAGAGAATAGGTAATCTTCATTTAGAAACTGGTCTGTGCTGGGTCCAAGTGATTTAGGGCTTGCGACCGGCCAGACAGTTATCTGTTTTGCTCCATTCTACCTTCGCTACTTGCACAGAGGGAGCCCATGTAGGAACTGTGATTATTTACTGTTTGTGCTTTATTATATTTAAGATAGAGATGTTTGTCTAACCTGCTTTAATTGCAACTCGACCATTTGGATGGCAGTCACCATCTTTACTTACAATTTTCCACACCTATACTCAAGACTTGGTACTTTTTCTTATTCTGGAAATATGAAGCCCAACATTCTTAACTTCCTCCTTCTCCTTTTGGCCCTCTCTGGAATCGCCCTCACTCCTACACCTCCTTCTGCTTCTCCCACTCCCGCACATGCAGCACAGCGACTCTATGCCCTCCACCACTCCATGTGAGACCATGCTTCCTCCCCTACTCCAATCACTCACTCCTGGTCTCAGTCTCCCTGCACCTCCCTCACTCAGATGCCTATGTACTGCACCCTGCTACTCAGTCTTAGCTTCTGGCCCCCCCAGCCACTAGCAAGAGCAGTCACTCATAACTGCCAATCACCTACTCTTGGTTTAAGAGTGCTAAGCTTCACTATATCATTATCGCTCTCCTGCTCTTATCTGCTGGTGATATAAACCCTAACCCAGGCCCAGACCAATTAACTAGGGCTCCTCAATCCCCCCCCAGTCACTAGCTCACACCCACAGCAACCAACTCTCCCCCACAGTCTAAAAATCTTACATATAAATATACGCAGCTTCCTCCCCAAAACAGGCCCTCGTGGTCACTTACACCCCAGACATAATTATACTAGCAGAATCTTGGCTAAATAACAAGATTTGTGACTCCTTTCTCACAATCCCTGGCTTTACAATATCGCAACAGGACCGTCAAAGTAGAGGTGGTGGGGTAGCAATTTATATCTCGTCATCTATCCATTTCACCTCTGTCTTCTCCAGCTCAGAACCAAAAGCTTATGAGGCCCTGCTGCTGCAAATCTCTCTCCCCTTCTCCAAACCTGTATTTGTAGCAGGTGTCTACTGCCGCCCTGGTATACAGCCTAAAACAACTTCTGACCTCCTAGCCATTCTAGCTTCCCGCTCTTCAGCCAGTGAATTATATATCATGGGAGATTTCAACTTAAACTGGCTGTCATCCCCACCCAATAAAGTGCATAACGTAATTCACGCTTTTAACTTAACTCATCCATGACCCGACTCGGCATAAGTACAAGTTGGGTAACCACTCCCTAATCAACTGGGCCCTCACTTACCATCCTCACAGGGTCATTAAATCTGGAACTCTAGCGGACGCCCTCAGTGACCACTGCATGACTTTCTTGGTACGCAGAGTACATAAAATCAAAGCACCCCATAAAATATTACAAATCCAGTCGTACAAATCCCTGAATATTGCCCCCCCTCCTGCATGACTTGGCACACACTAATTGGGCTCCCATATCTGAAGCTAGCACCCTGGATGAGGCAGCAGACTACTTCAGTGACAAATTCCTCGAAGTCCCTATACGACGTGTCTGAGTCCAAGGGAACCATATCCCCAGGCTCTCTCCTGAGCTCATAGCCTGCCAAAAAGCCTGCGACTTAGCCTGGAAGCTTCACAAAGGTACAAAGCTTCCCAAAGACTATGAAGCTTACAGGGCCCTGAGAAATAAATGTATGAAAGCCACTCGTTTGGCTAAGGCCGAGTTCTTCAGCTCTACTTTTAACTCCAACATTAATAACTCCTCCAAATTCTGGAAAGTGATTCATTCTCTTTTCTCTCCCCAGGTTCCCCCCCCCCCAATCCACAAAATAAATAATATACAAGACACTAGTGAGGCCGCACCTGGAGTACACTGTGCAGTTCTGGAGACCTTACCTACGTAAGGACATAGACAGGGTAGAGAAGGTTCAGAGGAGGGCAACAAAGATGGTGCATGGATTGCATCACAAGCCTATGAGGACAGGTTGAAGGCACTGAACATGTACTCCCTGGAGGAGAGGAGGGAGAGAGGGGATATGATAGAGACATACAAGTATCTTACAGGGAGGAACAGGGTGCAGGAATGCACTATTTTTAAGCGAAAAAGATGTTCCAGGACTAGAGGGCATGGGATGAAGTTGGAGGGAGGACGATTCAGAGGAAACGTGAGGAAGAATTTCTTCACAGAACGGGTGGTGGACAAGTGGAACACCCTGCCAGAGGAAGTGGTGGGGGCTGAAACAATCACGGGATTTAAGAATGCATGGGATAGACATAAAGGAATTCTGGAGGTCAGGGGTAAGGGGCAACAGACTTCCTGGAAAACATAAACTGAACTTACAAACTTAAATGGGCAGACTGGGTGGGCCATAGGCCCTTATCTGCCGACACTGTCTATGTATCTATGTAATACTATCATCTCTGACCACCCTAATGTAGCTGCAGCATTCAACTCGTACTTCACCTCCTGCACTACTGCCCTGTTAGACTCCACCCCAAGCAACACCTAGCTGCCACCTGACTCTACCAGCAGCCCACCCACTCCACCATATTCCTTCTCTTTCTCCAATATCCTGCCACAAGATATGCTGACTGCCCAGAGGCCTTAAATCTGAGTAAAGGAAGCTCCCCTGATGGTCTCACTCCTAAGCTGCTTTACCTGTCTGCCACAGCCATTGCTCCCTCTCTAACCACCCTTCTCAACCTCTCTTTTCAATGGCTATAATCCCCCAAAAATGGAAACTTGCAATCGTCCTCCCACTTCCAAAGTGTGGCAATACCTCCTCCCATGGGAATTACTACCCCATCTCACTCCTCCCAATGCTAGCCAAACTTCACGAACACCTAGTCCTAGCCCAACTGTCTTCATACCTCTCTGACACAAACTTCTACACCCAATACCAATCGGGTTTCCACAAACACCACTCTACTACGACCTCGCTGCTTCGGGTCATGGATTCAATCCTGTCCGGCATGGACTGCAGTCATATTACATCTGCCATCTTTATTGATCTTGCCAAAGTTTTGACATGGTTTCCCATGCCCTTCTACTCTGCTCCCTGTCATCTGCCGGTTTGGCTGACCACACAATAAAATGGTTCAGTGCGTACTCAACTGGTTGCACCCAATCAGTAAAAATCTCTCATACCATCTCCCCTCCTCTCCCCATCTGTACAGGGGTCCCACAGGGGTCCGTACTGGGTCCTATCCTTTTCTCCATTTTTCTAAATGATCTACCATCTGTCTGTACCTCGTCTTCCGTACACATGTATGCTGACGATATGGTCCTTTATTTCACGGGGCCATCCCCCTCAGTTGTTGCTGCCCGGCTCCAGCTGGATTTAATAATGTCCAGAGCTGGTTTCAATGTCATCAATTACTTCTAAATGCTAAAAAGACAGTGTCCATGACTTTTGGCACTAGACAGCGTCTGGCTAAACTCCCATCCCTGCCCTCTTATACTACCCTAGATGGGGCAACTATTGATACCTCTACATCTTTCAGATATCTGGGCAGCTGGCTGGATCAGCATCTCACCTTTTTGGACCATATTGAAGCCTTAATAAAAAATTCACCCTAAACTCCGTGCCCTACGTAGAAATCGTGCCTGCCTCCCGCTCCTGGCTAGGCGAGAACTGGTCCAAATGATGATTCTCCCGATCATCGACTACTGTGATGTTGTCTATTGCTCTGCTCCTGCCTCCTCCTTAGCCAGACTGACTACCCTTTTCAACTCATTCTGCCATTTTGCCCTGGATTTACCTCCGTTAACACATCATTGTCACCTTTACCAAGCCTTGGCTTTCCCATGTCTAGCTAACAGGTGCCTGCATCACAGTGCAAAATTTGTCTCCTCCTACTGGCTGGGTACTCCACCCCTTCTTATCTCCTCCCCCTCCCTCCCGCCTTCTCAAATCCCATGACCACAGAACCCTGGCATTATACTTATACTTTACTGCCGCCATTAGATTAGGCATTACCTACATGCAAGCCCTTATTATACCTAGGCACTTAAAGTTTGTTCTGCTTATTTGCTGTTGCATTTGTAATCTGGAGGTATGCCTGTGCTCCTTCTGGCGCTCCTACTATCTAATCTATGTTATACTGCAAACATCCTGCAAAGTTCTAGCCACAAAATCTTCTTATGTCTAGCACACTTGGTAGCCTTTGCATCATATGACCTTTGTGCTCACTATTCTCATGGTCTCTGCCCTCCTACACATAAAGCAAACTTGCTGAGACTACTACCTATTGTTTGTACTCCATAAAGTCCTACTTTTGTTGTTGCACATGCGGCTACTGCCCGCTTTTTGGTACTCATCTCCCTGTATGTAATCAGTGCTACTTGAAACGCCGTGTACTTTATGTAAATCAGGTGTCTACAGCTAAAATCTGTAACTGTCTACTATGTACCCAATCTGTCACTCTACCACTGTATGTGCCTTGTTGTAAAATATTTTACTATGTAACTCCTCTCCCCTCTCCCCCCCCAGGTCACCCCAGGAGACGAGCAACTTGTTGTTCAGTGTGCCTTACCTGGTGAAACTTTTCAATAAATAAATAAAGGTCTGGGACTTCCAGTAAATGGACCAATAGAACCACTGTGGACCTAAAATGGATCCTGTCCCCAGGGGTCTTGTGGGAAGAAAATTCTGTAGTCTTGTAGTTTTATCCAGTTAGCACCCAAATGGACCTGGAAAGGGAGCCTTACTGTGACTGACAGCTCCTTTAGCCAACCAAACCTTTGAATTTACAAGGGAAATGCCCTGTGTGCCAAGAGACAGTGAATGAGTTAGAGCTGGAGGTTGAAGTGTGAACAGCTCAAGCTTTCGAGCAGCTGCTCCCAGAAGGAGCGTACAGGAATCGGTGGAAAGAGACTCAACCTGCCTTCCTGCCACTTTTCTCCTGCATTTGAACTGCCCGATTGCAGAAGTCGGACCTGTCCGATTCCAGCCTGGAACTGTGGCAGAAGAGAAGAAGAAGTTTGTCAGAGTAACTTGCGATTTGGACTGAAGACTTGCTCCTGAAGTGATCGGCTCAGCTTGTGTGTGAGATATACTAGGATTGAGAGGTTTGCGCAGTAAAGCTGTTGATTTGCAACCGGACTGAATCCGAACTGTTTTCAGAAGTAGTTATTGATTTAAATGTGCTGAATGTGTTTCGTGGGTCGAGGTTTGGTTCCCCACGATCGAGTCAGTCACGCCAGCTGGAGGCTTCACCAGCAGAAGATCACGAACTTTGCCAAACTGCTCATCCTGCCTGGGCTCTGCCACTTTGGTCTAGGCCGTTACTCCATCACCAGAGACTGTCACGGCGAGAGACCGGCTCTGGTATCCAGCTCCTGCATAGCAACAACACGCAGGTTGTGGCCACCTGGAGGAAGGGTCATGAAGAGGAGGTGTGTCGTGTCAGCCCTGTTTCCCCTAAGCTTCCCTGTCATCACCACGAGGTCTCCATATCACCTGCTCTACTGCAGATTCCTGGTAGTGTGAGTACAAATCAGGATAGCTCCCTGCAACGAAAGCTTAAATCACTGTGGTACTATATAACTGTCTTCATTTATTGGGTTTGCAAAGGACTGAGCCAACCGGCTTGGATTACAAATAAATTGGGTGTTTTGCATGTTAACTGCCTTTCCTTCCATCAAGGGCCCCAACATCAGCTGCAATGCTGGCCACCCCCTGGGCAATGCCTCTGGCTAGCTAGACTTAACATCCTGGGTACCCAGTGTTGTGTGACTATCAGGTTGGGACTAAAAGTGCATGCCAGACCTGAATCAAATTAGACTGCAAATCATTTGACTAGATTCATGCCCCTCTCTTGTTCACTGCCCCTTAATAAACCTGATTGTCTTGTTTTACACTTACCCTGACTAGTGTGTATATTATTAGTTGGTTTACAGTATTAAGATTGTACTGCTGTATTGCTAACCTTATTTTACAGGGGGTCTTCAGGGAAACTCCAGCAGATCTAGCCCTGGTGGTAAGTGAGAAGGGCGTGAGCACATTATTACTGCTTTCTATTAATTGTGAATTTACCACTGTGTTATATACTAGGCCACTAGGATGGTTGGTGGGTGGTAAGCAACCTCAATACCATTTCTCTTGGTGGAGACACCTTGTTACCAAACTCAGGCCCCTAAACCTGTGTATAGTCATACAGGCGGGGGTAGTAGCCCTTAGAATAGTGCCACCTAGGGGTTACACCTGTTTACATTGGTTTTATATGCTTGGGTTTTGTATTTCAAATGATTTATATCTATTTTTACGTCTCTGTTTACCCTGTAAATGCTAGTTTTCTGTGGTATCCGAGTGTTGCTTTAAGGAATTTCAGAGACTTGCACCTGTTCTAGCATGACTGTGTTATCTTTCTGGGTTCTTTAAGGTACTCTAGTTGTAAAATCAAATGAAATGTTTTAGCTGTTAACTACGGGGCAGGAGGTATTTGCAGTTGCGCTCTGCAAAGTCTGACTAACATCTTGTCGGATTTTCCCCTTGTTGCCTGCAGCCCAGCTAGGAATTCATTCTGTAGAGTTTCCCCTAGTGTTCTCAGTGTGAGCTTGTATGCAGCAATGTATACATTTGGCTACTCCCCTTGGCAAACCCTGTCTCAAGTGTCTGGGATAACCCACAGTGCTCACTACCATTTTCTCTCCCTTTTTCCCAAGCTCTCTCTCCTGCTCCAGCCACTTGCAGCAGCACTTCCAGACCGTGACTGTGTGGTCGTTGAGGGCAGTAGCAACAGAGCCCTCCCTCCCCACTTCTTCCCCCTGGACCCTCAGCTTACCGCTCCTCCTAAATGAGGTACAACAATTCTTGGTGCTGTCCGAGTACACTTTGGTGTGCAGCACCATCGTGAGCAGCAGCATTACAAGCTGGTGTGGTGCCGCCCTTCACATGGCACCGCTACTCTTTGCCTGCCATATCCACCCCCCACCCCCACTCAGGGGTGCTCCCATTATTGGCAAACACCCCTGTCAGAACCAATTAGTCAACTTCAACACCCCCTTCCTTCCATGAGTTATGTTGGGTCGGACCCAGCTCACTCACCTCTAGGACTCCCTCAAATAGATATGGTACCTCCCAACCCAAAGGTCTAGAAACCAGTCTTCACCCTTGCTTATGCACAATCTGATCTATATAGATAATCATAACTAATCACAGGTGGTCACGGCAGTTGCTCTCTGACACGTCTGCCTGAATCACTAGCTACTGTTATCCAAGGGCTTACTCTTACGAACATACGAAATCTGCCAGGAGATAAAGGCCTAGAGGTCTATCAAGTCTGCTCGAATGTGCAGCTAGCACCCCTTATTCTGCAGCTGCCCCTCCCTTCCACCCTTCCCCTTCATTAACCCTCCCCCTTGTCCTGTCCCATCCTTGTTTGAAGCAGTCCACTGTTCTACTGCATACCACTTCAGCAGATAACGCATTCCACCCAGCCACCACCCTCTCTGTAAAAAAACGTGTGAGTTGTTTTCACTTTGGGAAACACCACACCAATATCACAACCACAGTACTTAACTGACTCAGTTACTACATTTTCATCTTCCTACTTGGAGACTCATATTCTCCCCCACTACCCTAACACAAACCCCAGCAACTAACCACTGCCTGACCACAGCATGCCTAATGTACACACCTGGTTGCTTGCACTTGTTCTCCTTTCCCCTCAACTCTCTCTCTCCCCTTCTACTTACCCCTTCTCCCCTTATTCCCCGTATCCTACCTCCATGTCTCCAACACCCCCTATGCCATGGAGAACTATCTAAGATCCCCACCCTCAACCAGCTCTCCCTATCCCCCACAACACCCACACCCCACTCTCCCCACTCCTGTTTCCTCCACCCAGCAGCCTACTGCTCCACTCTCTCAACATGGAACCCACCCGCAGGCTCCACCTCTCCCACACAGCTACTCACAAACATATTCACCACAGTCGGTAAAAACCATACAAATTTGCCAGCAAACTCTTCTTCCTCTGTCTGCTCTTCTTATTAGCTGAAGACATCCAGCTAAACCCTGGCCCAACCCCTCAACCTTCCCCACCCCAGAAAGGCCTTTCCATATACCACCTCAATGCCAGGAGTCTACTCCCCAAGATAGACCTCCTAAGAGTCTGAGTGTCACAACACTCCACCGACATACTCTGCATCACGGAATCCTGACTCATACAGAATATCCGACTCCCTACTCTCTTTACATGGCTACCATCTCCTCTGGCAAGAGTGCTCCAAGTGTGGTGGTGGAGTAGCAATCTACCACCATCAAAACATACTGGTCTCTCTCATTACAAGTGAGGCTGTCCCAAAGGCTCATGAACTGCTCTTCATTAAATTGCTACCCCTCCTCCCCTCTCCCAACCTTCATTGGTATGTTATACTCTTCCCCCCAAAACATTCCCCTCCTCTGTGGTCAAAACCATCTCCTCCTTATCATCCACTGCCAGCTCCAGTGAACTTATCCTACTCGGTGACTTCAATTTGGACTGGGCCTCCTCTGCTCTAAAATCCACCACACAACAAGTAGAGTCACTAAACCTCCACCAGCTCATAAATGAACCCACCAGACCCAACCCTCACTCCCTCAACCACACCCTCCTTGACTGGATCCTGGCTTCACACCCCCACCAGATCTCCTCCGCTGGTACACTCCCCGACATATTCAGAGACCATCTAATGACTTACTGTATACACAAATTAGTTACCTCGCTCCCCCCAACCTACCGATGAATTCAATTCTTACGTTCCCTAAACACCTCAAATCTCCTGCATTATCTTGCTTCCTCTGACTGGTCCCTTTTCTACTCCTCCAATGATGTTATCACTGCACTCTCCCTATGCTCCTTAACTAAGGTCCTCCTTGCGGTTCCCAGGGCTAGATTAAAAACATCAGGCGACCGTGCATTTAAAGTTGTCGGTCCAGCCCTGTGGAACTCCTTTCCAGCTGGTGCGAGGGAGGCCCCGGAGGTCCAAATATTTAAGAAGGGTCTAAAGGTTCATCTGTTCTCTTTGACGTTCCCCGATGATATCTGATATTGGACCTGAGCTAATTTAATTTTAGATTCACATGCTTTTATAGGATTATATTAATTGTTTTAATATTTATGTATACTGCTTTTATAGTGTATGTGTTTTTACTGTCATTCCCTACCTGCTTTTATGTAAGGCACCCAGATCCTCAGGGATTGGGCATGTAACCCCTAGGCAGTGCTATCCTTAAGGTTACTACCCCTGCCTGTATTTCTCATAACAGGTTGAGGGGCCTCGGTTCAGTATTCTGGTGCCTCCACCCAGAGTCATATAATTGAGGGTATCTACCTACCCTGGTATAGCCCTCGAGGAAGCTATAATCACCCACAGACCCACCTAGTGACCTTGTACCCTTTGAGGGGAAACAACTCTTACTAGCAATTAACACACAGTCAGCAATGACCCTTATTGATATGCACACACCCTCTGCACTTACCAACGGGCTCTGGTCTTCAATAAATTCCCTGGAACCCCCTTTAAGGGCAATATTAGCAAAGCAACTATACACTTTCAATACTGTAATCCAGCTAATAGTATGCTCATACACCAGGTTAAGCGTGAAACAACCAATCAGATTTATTAAGGGGTTGTGAACAAAGAAGGAGGCATGAATTTAGATGAATGATTACTATACTGATTAGATTCAGGTTACTCTACATGCACTTTAGTCCCAAAGTAAACAGTCTGACAACACTGGGAACACAGAATATTATGCTGGCTGGCCAAAATCAGTGCTTGGGGGTGGCCGGCGCTGCAACTGTTGTTGGGGCCCTTGATGGAAAGAAAAAAAAAAAGCAGTTAACATGCACAAACAAAGCTTTGATTATTTGTAATCCTGGCTGATTGGCTAGGGCCGGGTTTGGCAATGGCCCAAGGCTAGATGAACACTTCTGGAAAAGTTCAGTTTGTTTTGCTGGTGAAGCCCCCAGCTGGCAGAACAGGCCTCGTCCCACGATAAACATTCAGCACATTTAGCACATTTAACAAGAACAGCATTAACTGATGATGATGGAGGGCATTGTCAAGGAGAGGCTGGGGGGGACCTGGATAAGTCAGGGTGCCTGTACGATAGACAGCATGGATTCATCCCAGGGAAATCATGTCAGACAAACCTGGTGGAGTTCTATGACTGGGTGACTAGTGCCTTGGACCTGGGTAGACCAGTGGACGTCCTCTTTCTAGACTTCAGCAAGGCATTTGACTCTGTTCCTCACGTGGGCCTGTTGGATAAGCTGGGAGAAAAGGGGGTGGGTAACCAGATGATCAGATGGATAGGCAATTGGCTCCAGGACCGGACCCAGAGGGTCGTGAGTTGGCGGGATAGTCTCATCCCCAATGAGGGTCATTAGTGGGGTCCCACAGGGATCAGTCCTTGGGCCCTTCTGTTCAACCCACGTTTCTGACATAAGGACAGGAATCAGGGAGGAGATGAGTCTCTATGGATGACTCAAACTGGGGTGGTGGTGGATGGGGAGGAGGGGAGGGTGGCCCACAGGGGGACCTGGAGGCTCTGGAAAGATGGTCTAGAAAGTGAAGCTGAGGTTCAATGCAGGAAATGCAAGGTACTCCACCTGGGGCCAGAAACCTGGGCCAAGTGTACACCCTGGGGTGAAATGCTACAAGTCTCGATGGCTGAGAGGGACCAGGGATGGTGGTGGATGTCAAGATGAACAACTCTGAGACTTGTAGGAGGGCAGCAGCCAAGGCCAACAGGATGCTGGGATGCATCGCTAGGGGGATCACATCCAGAAGGAGGGAAGTGATACTCCCTCTGTATAACTGCTTGGTGAGGCCGCACCTTGAGTACCGCGTGCAGTTTTGGAGGCCACACTTAAAGAGGGACATTAACCTCCTGGAGAGGGTCCAGAGGAGGGCAACCAAAATGATTTGGGGCTTGGGGGACAGGACCTATGAGGAGAGGCTCAAGAGCTAAATATGTACACATTGGAAGAGAGAAGGGACCAGGGGGACATGATAGAGGTCTTCAGGTACATGAAGAGGGTAAATAGGGGAGGAACAGACAGGGTGCTTCGAAGGAAGGACGAGGGGGCCACTAGAGGGCATGGGTGGAAGCTGGAGGGGGGAAGATTCAGGGGAGAAAGGAGGAGGTGTTACTTCACTGAGAGGGTGGTGGAGCCATGGAATGCACTGCCTAGGGGGCTGGTGGAGGCAGAGACAGTGGAGGGGTTCAAGAGGGGGTGGGACAGGTACAGGGGAAGGGTTCTGGAAGCAAAATCCAATGCAGCAAGAATACCCGGAACTGGGAAGGGAGAAGCCAGAGAAGGCGAGGGGGACAGCAAGATCAGCACCCAGGGTGGGGGCTGACCAAACGAGCAGACACGAAAGACCGTTAGGCCTATTCTGCTGGCATTTTAGTATGTTAGTAGGTAACTTTTCTACCTCACAGTTTGGTTTCAGGCCAGTTGCTATTGCAGTCAATTCACTGAGCAAACCCGTCGATCATCAAAGCAGTCTCTCACAACTCTTGGGCCGGTTGCTTCACAGGATCTTCTTGTCAGTCCAAAATCTCAAGCTGTACTTCTAAGTGCCTTGGAACTTGCTGCCGCAGTTAGCTATTATTTTTCGGAACAGTCCGATTACCACAATAAGGCAGTCCCAAATAGAAGAACCTCAGCAGGAAGGCAAGTCAGGTCTTTCCCCGCTGATTCTCCTAGGCTCCTTCCTTGGAGCAACCTCTCGATAGCTCGAGCTGCTCACTTTCCAAACTCTCTTCAGAACTCACCAAAATTCTAAACTGTCCTTCTTAAATAAAGGCAGACGTCCTTGGAGTCAGATTGGCTGTTCAGACTGCCTAAACAGTTTTAAGTCTTGTCATTGGTTGCAGTTTAGGGGCCCAAACTTTGTCCCTGAAATTCTCCCACAAGTCTATATTATATTCCCAAGAGTCTCTGGGCAAATTCCAGGCTTTTGATTGGCTAATGCACTTCCAAGATGGTGGCTGCAGTTAATGTTTATGTTTAGGTTATGCAGTCCCACAAGTTCCAAAGTCTGGTGCAGCCAGGATAAACATTATTTAATTAAACTTTTCCCACACACTTGTAGCTCCAACACTTCCTTTTTAAATAAGCCCTTTTTCATTTAATAATTTCCTTTAATTCTGCTGTCACTGCTGCTGAAATACTATCCCCCTAGGCGGCAGGCAGCAACTCATGAATAACCCTTTGGAGATGGTCTGGTACCTCCCTTTAAAGGGTGTGACCCCAGATGGCATTTGGCGGAGCTGGACCTATCGGGATTTCCGAGTGCAAGCACAGGTCCAGAGAGCCTATTACTGCCATATAACAGGGCCGTGGTGGCAGCTCTGTACTCTGTTGCTCCTGTCCGGGTTCACCCCCTCTCCCTTCGTCCCTGGTCTCCATAGTTTGATGGGACCTTGAGGGAGATGAGGAGAGCAGGGCAAAGGCTGGAGCATCGTTGGAGGAAATCCAGCATTGATGCCAACAAGCTTAGATTGATGGAACATTATACAGACTATCAATCAGTGATCTCCCGTAAGAAGGCAGAGTTCCTGTCCGGGGAGATTACTGCTGCACGGAACCGACTGGCTCAGCTCTTCTGTACTGTGGACAGACTGTGCAATCCAGCCTGTCTGCAGTCAGAGAGCCTTGTCCCAAGAGAATTGTGATGAGTTTGCTTGCTTCTTTGCCGATAAGATTGCTGACATCAGGTTGGAGATCTGTCCAGCCTGCTCCAGTGGGTGTGGTGGTGATCGTTGGGAGGTCACAGCACCTTGATCTGGTTGGTCAGCATTCAACCAGGTGGCAATCTCAGATGTCATGAGGATAATCCAGAGTATGTGGCTGACCTACTGTAGTTTGGACCCGGGCCTAACCCACCTTCTTGTAGGGTGTGTTGAGGTCATCGGCCTGGTCCTGGCTGAGATCGTCCGGTGCTCATTAGAGACTGGGGAGTTTCCAGACTCCTTGAAGGAAGAGGTGGTGATACCCCTCCTTAAAAAATCTTCTCTCAACCCAGACTGTCTTGCCAACTACAGGTCCATCTTTAACCTTCCCTTTGTGGGTAAGGTTACTGAGAAGGTGGTCACGCTGCAACTGGATGACCATTTTGCCATCCATGACATCTATGATTCCTTCCAGTAAGGATTTAGGAAAAGACATAGTACTGAGACTGCCCTTGTTCGGGTGCTCCGTGACCTCCTTATAGCGAGAGATCAGAGGAGCCGTACCATCCTGGTCCTCCTTGATCTCTTTGCGGCATTTGACACTGTGGACCATGGGGTACTGCTAGAGTGCCTGCAGTTGATCTGTGGTCTGTCAGGGACAGTCCTCAGATGGTTCCACTCTTTCATCACTGGCAGATCTCAGATGGTAGTGTCTGGGATTCATTCCTCTGATGCATTCTCCCTGTAATGTTGGGTCCCGCAGGGCTCTGTGCTGTCACCCATGTTGTTTGCGGTGTACATGTTGCCGCTGGAGGACATTGTAAGGCGGTACAGTCTGAGTTTTCACTGTTATGCTGATGATACTCAGTTGTACATGTCCTTTGCACCTGATCAGGATGTAGCAGTCTCAGTATTTAACAACTGCTTGTCCGAGATCCAGGACTGGATGAGTGCCAACTGGTTGAAGCCGAATCCAGACAAGACTGAGGTTTTAATTGTGGACCCAGGTCATCAGGTACAAGGACCTATGGCTAGGCAGGCCTCTCGTCTTGTACTCAGGGACTGCCAGCTGAGGACCTCTGAACAGGTACAGAATCTGGGTGTTATTTTCGATGAAGGGTTGACCCTGAAGTCTCACGTGTCCTCCATCGTCAAGACCTCATTTTACCATCTGAGGAATATTACCTGGATTAAGCCTCTGGTTCCGCCCTGATGATCTCCCGACTTTGGTCCGCGCCTTTGTGACCTCCTGTCTGGATTACTGTAATGTCCTGTAGCTAGGGCAACTGGGGGTTGATATCTGCCATTTGCAGCTGGTGCAGAATGCGGCAGCCAGGTTGATAACTGGGTTTCCTCGAACTAGCCACATTACACCTGTGCTGTGCAAGCTGCACTGGCTGCCCACTCAATGGCGGATCACCTTCAAGGTTGGCTTGCTGATCAATAAAGCCCTACACAGACAGGGACTGTGTTATTTGTAAGAGCTTCTTCTCCCCTACTGCCCTTCCCGACTGCTCCGCTCTGCCAATGAGGGATTGCTTGAGATTCCCAGGGTTCGGTTACGGACATCTGGGGCCCATGCATTTTCATTTGCAGCCCCCACCCTGTGGAATTCTCTACCTTATCTGTTTCATGAGTGCCACATCATGGAGAGCTTTAAATCTGCTTTGAAAACATATTTATTTAATCTAGCTTTCTTCATCAACTGATTGATCCTGATTTTGCTGTTATTATTGAATTTTTAACTCATTTGGTTTTAAGGTTGTATTTGTTAATTATTGTTAAAGTGCTTTGGTTTTATGAAGTGCGCTCTGCAAATAAAGATTATTATTATTATTATTATTAGTGAGGGCTATAAATATGTATAAGCCCTCTGAAAATGAACTCTTTTCAAACTTGTTTTAATAACTCTTAGGCGGCTTCTGTGCCACATTGCCAAGCTTACAGACCCCTATTTAGCTTATCATGGCACTGGGACTACTGAAGAATTCTCTGGTTTGCCTGCAAAATCACGGGTTGGTACATCAAGGTGCTTCTTGCACATGCACAGTGACCAGCTCTACTGAAAACATGCCAGTGACTGGCAATTAAATGTTAAGCCCGAATTGGGCTAAAATAACTTAAGGGACTGTATGGGGCTTATGGAGAGCATCAGATGCACCACGATATTTGAGCTGCAAGAAAAGGAGTGGGACACCAGCAGGCAACAGGGAGGTAAACAACTGAAATGAAAGGACATAAGGGCAATTAAGGTAAGCCCCTGAGCGGGGTTACATCTCTCCCCTGTCTAAAATGCTTGGTGTCCGCACCAAGGCTGTAATAAACTAGGATCTACAAGAACACGTTACTATATACACTGTTAGTATATACACTGCATAGCACGCTCTGACTTCAAACGATACCTCTTAAACACTTTAATTAGTTCAAACATTTAGCATTTTGTCATGACATTTTATATGTAATTACCACACTTTTCTGGCTTGGTAAACCATAGAGACATTTGACCTTTGCATTTACTTTTTGAAATGAAACCTTGATTTTACCATAACCCAGACAATTACATTCCCATTTCAACATTTTATCTTCTATTTTTATACTGTCTTACATAGTTAGTCATATGCATTACACTTGTCTTTCCCACTTGTCGTAAACACACTATGTACACAAACCCACAGGGCTGATAACCTGATCTTGTCAGATGACTTTGGGCTTTTTGTAAAATGACCCCGGGCATATTGGTTGGAAGGTTTTATCACTAACTTAGCAGCTGCAGTGTATGCTATCTTAGGAAGGGAATTGGCTGTAATATAAACCCCTTTATGGACCACATTCATAGGAAGGTCTACAGGTGTTCCTGGAGTATCATACATGAGACGTACTACCGGTTTAACATCTCTTCCAGATCTTCTAGGTGGAATGGGCACAGACACAGTCCTTTCAACATCTGCATTTGGGTTAGCTACTCCTGGCTTATTGTCCAGCAACAAACTGACTTCTGCATTAAGGGGCACCTCTGCACTGTCAGTTTGTTCAGAGTTGGGGGGTATCACTTGCATTTGCAGCATCACTTGAATTTGCTTGTTCTGTAGACTCTGGTTCATCAGTAGACAGAATTTCAACAAAATGTAAGTCATGTAGCACACTGCTAGTACTTTCAGAATTAACAATACTCTCTGAGGTGAGGTCAGATTCGCTAGGCCCAGATATCGCAGCTTCATGTAAGGACTCATTGGTTGGGTCCTCATTCTCTTGATCAGAACTTGCTGCTTCAATCTCTGACAACTCCATAAGACATGAAGCCAGCTACTTTTGAAGTTATACTTTGTGCATCATTGTCAGACGGCACTGGAGTGGTTGGGAGTACAAGATTATTGGATGCTTCATGATTGTCAGCAGTGCCTCCCATATTACACAAAGGGTTGCCTTGGAATCATCAAAACTGCCATCACAGAGGCAACAAGCCTTTGTGTGAAGCAAATAAACAAATCAAAATGAAAGAAAAAGCCACTACGGTTCTCAAAAGAGGTGGCTGGGAAAGTCAGGGAGAAAAAGATAGCATTCAGAAAGTATAAGGAAACACAGAAGGAGCAGAACAGAGAGCTGTACCAGTTAAGGCAGAAGGAAGCAGGGAGGGAAGTCAGAATAGCAAAGTCCCAAACTGAGGAAAAGATAGCCAACTCGGTTAAGAAGGGGGTTAAAACCTTTTATAGGTACATCAGAGAGCATAGAAAGACAAAGGGAGGGATAGTGAGGCTGAATAGAATGACTGGTGGGTGGGCAGAGGGGGACAGTGAAAAAGCAGGGATACTGAATAAATATTTCTCCTCAGTATTCACAAAAGAGGAGGGGGAAGTGCCTAATCCAATTAGCAGAAGCACTCTTGATAGGGGGGTCGATCCCAGCCCTTTCACAGAAAAAAGGGTTCTGCAAGAACTCCTAAAACTGAAGGTGGACAAAGCAATGGGGCCTGATGGAATTCACGCCAGAATTCTAAAAGAATTAAGGGGGAAACTAGTGAAACCTCTGACTACTCTTTTTAATAAATCGTTGGAGGATGGTGTGGTACCCGAGGACTGGAGGAAGGCAGATTAAATTCCCCTTCACAAAAGTGGGACAAAGACAGAGGCAGGAAACTACAGACCTGTCAGTTTGACCTCTGTGGTAGGGGAAGTGATGGAGTCACTTCTGAAGGAAAGAACTGTTGAGTACCTTGAGGCCAGTGGGGCACAGGACCCAAGGCAGCATGGGTTCACAGCGGGAAGGTCATGTCAGATGAATCTATTAGATTTCTTTGACTGGGTGACCAAAGTAGTAGACCAGGGAGGGGCTGTGGACATGGCTTACCTAGACTTTAGCAAGGCATTTGACACAGTCTCACACAAAAGATTAATAGTCAAATTAACCAGCCTGGGAGTGGGTCGCAGGGTGGTAGCCTGGGTAAAACACTGGCTGGACAACAGGACACAGAAGTTAATTGCAAATGGAGTCCACTCTGAAGAAAGAGGGGTTACTAGTGGGGTACCACACGGTTCAGTACTGGGTCCAGTCCTTTTTAATGTCTTTATAGGTGACATTGCAGAGGGACTGGAAGGAAAAGTATGCCTTTTTGCAGATGACACAAAGATCTGCAGGGGTGTAGCCAGGATTTGGTGGAGGGGGGTTCCCAAAAACTTCTAAGGGGGTCCGAGAGTATACCCCCCTGGAAAATGTTGAAAATGTATATGGTAAATGGTGCAGTTTTTGCATTTTAGGCAGTAACTTTGCAGTACACTGGCTGGCTAAATTCATACAGAGCCAGGAGACACACTTTTTCCTTTTTTTTTCTCTGTACGATCCTCAGATTATCATTTATTTTACTGACTACATCACAGCTCACAGCTAGCCCCCCCTTATGTTTTTTTGTCTCATGTGAGACCAGGTAAGTCATTGCATTTGTATCTTTAGCTGTGCTAATTCATCATGAGCCAGCCACTAATTAATCTCCTATCCCCTGGCCACTCAGTCACATCAGCGCCGCATTTCAGTTTTAGAATGAGATTTGCCAAAATCCCCAGGCCACTTTGGCAAAATTGAGCCATTTCCTTACCCCCTTGACACAAATAGCCCCCTTTTATGTTTTTTGTCTCATCATTGTGAGACTGGGCAAGATGCATTTTGTCTTTATTAGCTGTGCTATTCATGAGCCAGCCAATTTTCTAATCCCCTGGCCCCTCAGTTACATTAGCCCCTTCAGTGTGAGAATGCTTGGTCACCAAAAAAATCCTCAGGCCACTCGCCACTTTGGCTAAAATGAGCCTGGTTTTTAGTGTCTCCATCATCATTTTTTAATTCTGCCCCAGAATGTATTTGCTGCCTGCCAGTTACCTTAAAATCACCCGTGTCTGACTCTGCCACGTCTGACAAGACACTCTGTCTTATCCTGCCAGCCTGGTTTTGTCACCCCTCACTGTGTTGGCCAAGCCTGGCCAGATGCTCAGCCTCCTCCCTGGCTGCTCAGATTTAATTGCGGCCTGCCGAGACCCAGACTCCACTACTCCCCAAAGGTGCCCTGCCTGGAGGAGACAGACGACTAGCCGGCAAAAATCCATGGCCCAACACACTTTTCAGACGCTACCAGCTCACGGCAGGAAAGACTTTACTGGCTGACTGCGCAGACAGACTATGCTTCTCGGTGACTCTGCATTGCATGTGACCTCTTCAAATGCAGTCATGTGATGCAAAGCCAGCGAGGTCTTCGTTTCAGACTTGGCAAGTGTGGGAGGCAGGGCGCTCATCCATATTCATCAGCCGACTTCCGATGCCCTGCCCCACTTCCCGTCGCACACAGCATGCGGCCAGGGTTTTAAAGTTTAAATGGCAGGACCAGGCTTGCTGCTCGGGCAGCGGAGGATACAGTACCTCGCGTCGGGCAGGTCTTCGGGTGGCACGCAGCATCACCTCAGTGTCTGTAAGTAAATTGGGGCATCACCTTGCTTGGCTGGCTGGGAGAATTTAAAAAAAATGTTTGTTTTGTTTTTTTTGAGATCGGCAAGCCGGAGGGGGTGTTCCAAGCACCCAGGAAACCCGTCCTGGCTACGCCCATGATCTGCAACAGGGTTGATACATAAGGAGGCGTGGAAAGGATGAGAAGGGACTTGGCAAGGTTGAAGTATGGCAGCTAGGATTCAATGCAAAGAAGTGCAAAATAATGTACCTGGGAAGCAAGAACCCAGGGGAAGATTACACAATGGGAGGAGGTAGTAACAACAACAAAAAGGAAAGGGACCTGGGGGTAATCATATCAGATGACCTTAAGGTTAGCAAGCAATGTGAGAAGGCAGTAGGGAGGGCTGAGGGGATACTGGGATGCATAGGGAGAGGCATCACCAGCAGAAAACAGGAAGTTGTTATCCCTCTGTACAGACAGTTGGTGAGAACCCATCTGGAGTACTGTGTCCAGTTCTGGAGACCCCATCTCCGCAAGGACATAGACAGGATAAAGGCAATCCAGAGGAGGGCAACTAAAATGGTGCAGGGTCTGCAAGAGAAGCTGTACGAGGAGAGACTTAAGGAGCTTAATATGTATACCCAAAGCCCCTAGAATTCTGCAGCCGCAGAATTTTATAGAATCTGTAAATCTCACGAGGAACTTCTCATGTGCTGCAGAATTCACTCTTCTTGGTGATTGTTTATTAATATTTCTGTTTATACATAGAATCAGGTTTCCTTCCCATCTTTTTATATCCAAAACCCCCCTATATGTTCAGAATGTGATGTTATCATTGCTATAACATCATACATTAGCTGATGAAATGGCTGCATTCTGCAACAGAAATGAACAGTCACTTATTTACCACAGCTCCCACTGCCAGAGACGGTGGCACAGCACATCATGCATGGTGATATTTGCTCAACCTGCACTACAGCCTAATACAATTTTCAAGTCTTACATTGTTGCACTAGGGCCAACTTAAACAAAGCCTTGTCAATAGCACAGACCTGTTAAATCCATACCTCACTTTGTACAAACCTGTTTGTGCCTTTAAGGTATAGAGACGCTATCTGAAATGAATAACTGGTAAAATGAATTTAACTGTCTAAATTTTTAAGAAAAATAAAGTAATTATGCCCAGAAAAGTGAAATATAATACTGTGTAGACCTGTTGAAAGAACAGACCTGTTAAATAAATAATTGCACTGTACGCATTTTTGCCAGGGTTATTGATTACATATTGTCATTGGTTGATACAATCACCTAAAAGTTATTGAGAAATGTTGTGTGCAGGGACAGCTGTTGGGCCAGAGGGTAGCATGCTGTGTTTCCGTGCCAGCAACTCGGGTTCAGAGATTAGCTCTGGGAGCTAGCTGGGCAGCACAAGGATTGGTGGAACACATCACTGCTCGGAGCCTGGGAAAGTATGGTGCAGTGTTCTGTCACATGGTGGACACATTGTGATGGGCCGGAGAGCTATATCTCACAACTGGTTCACATGCATGTCATGGCCTGATGGTGTTACGAAGTGTGTCAGGGAAAGCAGGTTGACATGAAAAATGAGTTTTGCAATAACTCCTCTATTCCATTTCCAATGGGACCTGTATGAATGAGGGTGCAAGTTCACTCAAATTAAAAAAAATATATATATATACACACACAGTATGTCTCTCTCTCTCTTTCACCGCGTGCACACACACACACACACACACGTATATTTGTACGTATGTTACAGATTGCATATAAATATATAAGTGATAGACAGTGGAAACCTCATTAGTGGGATAGATAGCATGCATATGAGGTCTGGGGCAGGGAGTCTGCAGCCCAGACTCCCTGCCCCAGACCTCCAGATTCAGCAGCAGGAATCCACTTGAGAGCTCCCTCCCGGAGCGTGGATCACGCGGGCTCTAGGAGGTAATAAACTACCTCCAAATTGCAGCACCCTTGTGAAGGGTGATAGCCTGTCGACACGCATACTGCTCCACCCACCCTGGCTCAGCATTTCCTTTATAAGCTCATCCTAGTGACATCACATCCTGTCACTCTTTTAACTAAGTCCCCATTTCTCCATTTGCAGGTTATACCTGCTAGCCACTAGAGGGACCCTCTGTCCTTCCCTCCTCTACCTGTATTACCCTCTCACTTCTGTTTATCTCTCTACCTGCTCAGGCCACTTCTCTCCCCTCTCCAAACCCCTGCCTCCACCCACACCCCTCCTTTTGCCCAGCCATCTGGCTAACCCTACACACCTCCCTTGCCCTATTGCTCGCCCCTCACCTAGCCTTCTACTTACCCTAGTGACCACTAGGAGTCGCTATTTCAACCCCTTATTCTGGCCCAATCATAGCCCACGGTACATCTCCTAGTACCAGGTGCCCTGCTCTCAGCTAGGTCTAAGCCCTACTGCCCTACCAGGGTCTTGAACCCTGCACCCTGTCCACCAGAGGCCATGACAGTACCACTACTCCAAAGTGGTATCTACGCTATCTGAAGGGCAACTCAGTCACTTGTAACTCCCAACTCGGCTTTAACAGGGTATTATGATTGTCACCTCTTCCTCAAATCTGGCATAATGACACCTTCTATGACCCTGGTACTACTGTTCTCCTCCATTATACTATCCCTCCCGACACCTACTCCCCCTCTATGTCCCTACCCTTCACCACCCCCACTGTCATTTATGCCACTCCCTTCTCTTGCCCCTATAAGTCCACTGCTTCCTCCCAGCTATCTCCTGGTCCCATTACCCCACTCCCTCCTCCCCGGCCTATTCTTTGGTTGCCTCCTTGCCTCTCTCTCCCACTCCTGCACCTACCCCTCCATCAGCCCCTCTACTACTGCCCCCACCCACCGAAAGGCTAAATCCCAGCCCCTCCACGTGCTACGCTGCCATCTTACTATTGCACTACTCCTCCTGGCAGCTGGGGATATACACCCTAACCCCGGCCCATCCTTTACCCCTGGCCCTGCCCACCCCTATATCAAACCCCTCAGCCAGTGCAAACTCCGTCTCCCATCCTAGCTTCCTTCCCCGGGGCCTGCGTCTTCTCCACCTAAATATTCACAGCCTAGCCCCTAAGCTCGATCAGCTCCAGGTCCTAGCTGTCCACCACTCCCCTGATATAATCATCCTATCTGAGACCTGGCTAAAACCTAGCCTACCCGATACTAATTTTGCTATTCCAGGGTTCAATATCATACGGCAAGACCGGCCCTCCAGAGGCGGTGGGGTGGCTGTCTACATCAGTTCAGCACTCCACTTCGCTGTCTCCATTATAAAAACTGTACCCAAAGCTTACGAGCTTTTGATGGTAAAACTGCCCCCCCCCCCACTATCTATCTCTGTGGCTGGCATTTACTGCTGCCCAGGCACGCCAACCACAATAGTCACCGACCTTCTGGGCCAGCTGTCTTCCCTTGCCCAATTGGGTGAACTATAGGCTATGGGTGATTTTAACCACAATTGGCTAGCACCCACTTTTAATAAAAGCCAAACCGAGTTAACTGCTCTTAACCTCTGTCAAACCATTACTGAACCCACTCGCTCTAACCTTAAGTCCGGTAATCACTCACTCCTCGACTGGGCGCTTACTTCCCACCCACACCGCGTCATCAGCTCTGGTCTTCTCCCTGATTCCATTAGCGACCACCACCTAATCTACTTAGTCCGCAAAATCCACAGAGTCAAATCCCCTCCCAAATTTATATTCCAGTGTTCTTACAAATCCCTCAACCTCTCCCCTCTTCTGGATGATCTTCACCACTCTAATTGGGTCCCAAGCACAAACCGCTCTAATATGGATTCAGCCCTTATGTACTTTCAGAACACCTTCCTCTCCACCTGGGACAAACAGGCCCCCCTATGCCGGGCTAGAGTCCGTGGTTACCACCTACCCTGGATCGCTCCCGAGCTGATTGCTTGCCAACAAGCCCGTGATAAGGCCTGGCAAATCTACAAATCCTCACTCCTCCCCGGCGACTATACCTCCTATCACATGCTCCGCAATAGGTGCACTAAGGCCATCTTCCTAGCTAAGTCTGAGTATTTTAATAACACACTTAATACAAACCTTGGTAGACCTTCCAAATTCTGGAAAGTCATTGGCTCCCTTTTTTCCCCCCCAAACAGTTAACCCTCCACCTCTTCTCCTTGCCCAAGGTACTCTCCTTTCTGATCCCCGGGAAGTCGTCTCCGAGTTTAATTCATATTTCACTACCTGTGCCCATGCCCTCCTTGAAGCCCTTCCACCTGCAAACACTCCATCTCCTCAGTCTCCTATCCCCCACCTATCCAGCATGATCACCTTCTCCTTTAGACCCATTTCCCCCACTGAAACCTTAGATGCCCTTTGCGCCCTAAACCTCTCCAAAGGCAAATCCCCTGATGGTCTTGACAACAAACCCCACTTCTTATCTGCTCCGGCCATCGCTACCCACCTCGCAGCCCTACTGAATCTTTTCTTCAGTACTGAGTCACTCTCCTCCGTATGGAAGCATGCCACTGTTCTACCCCTCCCCAAAGGAGGTGACTCTACCTCTGCATCCAACTACCGCCCCATCTCCCTCTTCCCCACCCCGCTAAAACTCCAGGAACACCTTGCTATCCCAACCTCACACTCCTAGAGAAACCAACTTTCACCCCTTTTCAGTCCGGGTTCAGAAAGCACCACTCCACTACCTCCTCCTGCTCAGACTCACAGACCACATCCTCACTGGGATGGACAAAGGGCTAATCACTGCTGCTATTTTTATCGACCTAGCAAAAGCCTTCGAGACCGTATCCCATTCTCTCCTACTATCCTGCCTTTCCGGAGCTGGTTTAGCTGAATCCGCCATAAACTGGTTCAGTGCCTACCTTCTAAATAGATCCCAATCCACTAAAATAGCTGACCACATCCCCCCCCATCACCTCCGGTGTTCCGCAAGGCTCAGTTCTCGGCCCCATCCTCTTCTCCATCCTCCTAAACGACTTGATAAACTCCTGCTCCTCTTCCGCCATACACATGTATGCAGACGAACAGTCCTCTTCTCCTCTGGCCGGACCCTCGAAGAAGTCACTTCCAAACTTCAAACTGATTTCACCAAAATCCAACTCTGGTTCAACAGCAACCAACTCTCCCTAAATGCTAAGAAAACCAACTCTATGATTTTCGGCACGAGACAGTGCCTTTCCAAACTCACCTCCCCTCTGAGATTCCACACCCTAAATAACACGGTCCTCGAAGAAGTACCCTCCTTCAGGTACCTCGGGGTTTGGCTCGACTGCCACCTCTCCTTTTCTACCCACATCGATGCCATCATTTCCAAACTGCGCCCAAAACTTGGTGCCCTCTATAGAAACCGCACTAGTCTCCCCTCTTCCTGTCAGACGCGAAATTGTTCAGAAAATGATTCTACCCTCCTTCGACTACTGTGATGTAGTTTACAGTTCCACTGCACAGACCACCCTAGCCAGATTAGACCCCCTCTTCAATGCTTTTTGCCGCTTTGCCCTCGATGCCCCCCCTCGTTCACATCACTGCACGCTTTATCGTTCCCTATCCCTACCTTCTCTGAGTAACCGGGGCCTAATTCATTGCGCTAAATTCACTTCTAACTTCTGGCTTGGCTCCCTCCCTCCCTATCTCGCATCTGCCCTAACCTACCCACCCAACCCCTCACACGCCCTCAGGTCCGCTGACCCTAGATTACTTTTTATCCCACGCCGTAGGACCACCATTTGCCAATCTGCATTCTCCTACCTCTTCCCTAAACTCTGTAACCGCCTACCCAGCCAGGTCCGTCATTCATCGTCCAAGCTCTCCCTTTCCTATGCCCTCTCTAACTTCCTTGCACCTAGTTGCTGCTGCCTCTGACCACCCTCCCGTTTGGCTCCTCCCCCCCACTACCCCTGTGCCTGACCAGTGGACTGGCCATGCCTAATTGTCTGGCTTATATGCTACCCCCCGTGCACTTATACCCACTCTATTTCCTTCCCCACACTCTCATTCTCTCCTTCCCCTTCCTACTCAACCTAAGCTCCCCATCCCCACTCCCTCCCTCCTCACCTATACCTCTCCCCTATTCACCTACGTTTCCACATCCTCCATCTCTCCCCCATCTTCTTTCCAAATCCTTCCTCTCTATGTGATACATCTCCCTGAAGCTCAACCTCTGCTACTGACATTCAAACTCTGCTATTACTACCTCTGTTCTGTAACTGGCACTTATGTATTTCATGTTTTGCCTCGCTGTGTACCCTTGTATTGTATACCATGCCTTACGATCATCTTCTGTACTGTTCCTACCTCGCTGAGAAACCACGATTTGTATAACCTGTGCTTACTGTGTCTGCGCTGTACTGAATTGCACTGCCTATGTATAAGTTCAAATGTAATCCCTCCCAGCTATGTACATTTTCCATATTATGCTACTGCAAGTTCAACTATTGTATGTATACCTGCCTCCTCTGTAACCCCCCCAGGTCGCACCGTGAGATGAGCATTTTTTGTTCAGTGTGCCTTTCCTGGTGAAACATTTTAAATAAATAAATAAATATAGAAATACCTTATTTATCACATAAGATCATCTCTGCATATGTCATTTATGCAACAGGCTAGGACCTTAAGGGAGAGACATTTGTTTTGCTTTTTTAGGCATAAAATTATTTTTATAAGTCTGTTATTTTTTGAGCTAGTGTTACTGTGCTTTCCACCATCCTGACTGCTATAACCACTGCCTTGAAAGTGAAGTCAGGATGACAAGCTGACACTGTGATGTGGTAGTTTGTTAGTGCCGCAGAACTTCCACAGAAATTACAAACCACTACCGCAGAAGTTTTATTTTATTTATTTATTTAATTCTCGGATTACAAATACCTTCGAGCAGAAACTACTCATTTACAAAGGTTCCACGTCAAAGGATGAGGGTCAACATGCATACAGAGGTAGTAAAAGAATGCACAATAAACAACCAAAACAACTAAAAGGAAAAATAAAGATACTCAGTTATAACATACTTTGAGATAATATTCATATAATGAGTAGCTTGAGTAGGCAGCTGGCTGCGGTAACAATAAGAGATAGAGGGCACCATAGGCAGTTAGTATTGCAGGCGTGCTACCGGGAGAGGAAGTTGGCAGGCTAATGGGCCACTGTCCGATGGTGGTGGAAAATGTCTTGTACCAGTGGAGATGTGAAGCAGGAAAGGAGTCACAAGGGAGGCCCAGTGCCAGAGGGAATGAGACTGGGAAAGGGCGGGCTGTGAGACATGAGTGAGCTGGGAGGTGTTTAGAGAGATTTCTGTTCAGAGAAGCAGTAACATTGAGTGGTAGAGGTGAGGTAAAGTTTGAGATTCCTTTTGAAGGGTCCAAGTGTAGTAGAGGAAAGTGCTTCTTTATTGAGGGAATTGAACCATTGAGCAGCTCTAGAGATAAAGGACCGCTGACCCATGGAGGTATGACATCTGGGAACCTGAAAGGTTAGAGATTGGGAACCACATGTTTGTTGAGTGCCACTGTATGTAGTACGGAGTGAGGTAACACCAGGTGGCATGAAACCAAGGAGAATCTTTTTGGTAAGTAAGCAGGTCTGGTATTGTATTCTGCTGCATAGGGGTAGCCAGCTGGCCTGTGCATAGAAGTCACAGGTGTGAGTTTGTCGGGCTGCACCCGTTAGTAGTCTACAGGCTTTGTTGAGAGCAACTGAGATCCTGCAGAGGGCACTTGTTGAGGCAGAGCCATAGATGGCAAGGCCGTAGTCAATGATAGAGGTGACAGAGCTGTAGATGGCTAGTTTAAGGGAATCCACAGGTATACAGTGCTTGTGTTTGTGTAGTAGTCCAATCCGTATATTGGCGGTCTTGGCAACAGTGTCAATATGCCGAGTGTAGGAGAGGGTACTATCCAGTGTAATACCAAGGTACTTGAACTCCTTGACATGTTCGAGTGGGTTCCCAGCGTGGTTCTTGATGGTGAGGGACAGAGAGTTGTGCCTGCTCTGTTGGTTACAGAAGGGCATGGCTTTAGTCTTGCTGTGGTTCAGGACAAGTTTATGAGAATTGAACCAGTCTTCGATGCGCTTGAAGTCGAGCTGCAGCTGGGATTCAAGGACCATAATGTCATGGTGGCTGGAAAACAGGACTGCATCATTTGCATACAGTAATATTTTTTGGTGGCAGGCACTGGGCAGATTGTTGATGAAGAGGGAGAAGAGTAGAGGCCCAGAATAGACCCCTTGGGGACTCCAGAGCAGATCGGTTTCTCATCCGAAGAGATCCTTGCAATCCTTACACGTTGGATCTGATTATCAAGGTAGCTGGTGAACCATGGAAGGGCATCGCTGGAGATCCCAATGGAGGACAGTTGCTTGAGCAGTAGGGGGTGGTTAACTGTGTCGAATGCCTTGGTAAGGTCTATAAATACTGCCCCTCCACAATTCCCTTTGTCAAGCGTGGCATGGATGAAGGTTGTAAATTCCAGTAGTGCAGTGGTGGTGCTGTGCCCTTTTCTGAAGCCATACTGCTCTGGGCACTGTGCATTGTACTTATCCAGGAATTCAACTAGTTGGTCCGACACTATTCGCTCCAAAGCTTTAGATAGTGGGGGGAGGAGTGAGATAGGTCTGTAATTGGTGTGCAGTGTCCTATCTCCACTTTTGTGAACCGGTGTGACAGTGGCTTTCTTCCAGAGAGAAGGGAAATGGCCCAATCTAAGCGAGAGATTGAAGAGCTTTGTAAGTGGTTCTAAGATTTCATCGAGGACTTGTGCCAGCAGTTTCAGGTCAAGGGAGTCACCACTGTACCCTTATTTGCTGATGGCCTTTTGAATGTATTTTCTAGCTATTTGTGGTGGGACCTCCTTAAAAAAAAACTTTGGGGTTGTACGTTCTAGTTGGGGGTAACTTGGGAGGAGCTGGAGGGGAGGTCATCGAAAACATTTGGTGGAAGGACACTGTCCAGGTTTGTAAACGCATTATTAAAAGTGCTGGTGATGATACCTAGGTTGAGTGTAGGAGTGCCATGAAGGTTGAGCATAGTGGGTGGTGCTTTAGGATCCTTGCCTGTGAGCTCTTTCATGTTGTTCCAGAATTTGTTTCCCTGGCCCCAAGAGTTGGTCAGAGCCTCTTTGTAATAGCTGTGTTTAGCATTCCGTATTTTTCGAGTGCAATAATTTCTGGTTGCTTTGTATAATTGTATGTTTACTTGCATCAGAGTTGCATGAGCATAATGCCAGACATGGTCTCTGTGCTTGAGCAGAGTTAAAAAGTCAGTAGTAACCCAGGGGTTGGTCTGTCCTTTGACCTTCATCTTTTTCACTGGTGCATAGATGTCACAGGCTTCGTTGAAACGTTTGATAAATAGGTCCAGAGCTTTGTTGGTGTCATTGAGGGAGTCAAGCACTGCCAAGTTCAGCCTTGTTAGATGGGATTTTTACAGCTGGAGGTGCCCTTGTTTGATAACCCTGGCAGAGATAAGCTTGGGAGGGGGCTTGTGGTATTTGTTTGACCAGGAGCAGATGACAGGCGAGTGGTCACTTATTATATCCGGGAGTACAGAAACATTGGAGATGCGTTCAGGGCGGTTAGATAGAATCCAGTCTAGAAGCGCAAGGAAGCCTGTTCTATAGTTACACCTAGTGGGGGCATTGACCAGTTGAGTGAGGTGATGCACCGTGGCTGCAGCCTTATAGGTAGCAGCCTCAGCGGAGAGCCAGTTAATGTTAAAATCACCCATGATTATGGTTTCAGAATTATGTTGCTGGACCCTTAGATATTCCATGATGCTATGGAAGCCAGCAGCCTGGTCTCTTGGGGGTAGATAAACTGAGATGACAGTGAGTTCCTTGTTATGTGCACCAAGGAGGATTTAGATTGTGAGGACCTGAGAGGAGTTGCTCAGGCTATGGTAGTCTTGCCGCAGAACTTGGTCCCACTGTGCCACAGAAAAGTAGGGGCCCTGTGTATACCTTTGAGGAAAGAAGGGAGAGGGGGGGACATGATACAAACTTTTAAGTACCTCAGTGGAATCAACAAAGTCCAAGAGGGTAGCATCTTTCAGAAAAAGAGACGTGCAAGAACAAGGGGACACAATTTAAAGATGGGGGGCAGTTCCGGGGCAATGTGAGGAAGTATTTTTTCACAGAGAGGGTAGTAGATGCATGAAACAGCCTTCCTGAGAAGGTTGTGGGGTTTAAAACTGTGAGAGAATTCAAGAATGCATGGGACAGACACAAGGCAGTTCTTGTGGGGGTAGGAAGAAATAGGCTGTTGGTTAACTAGGATCTGCGGCCTATCCTGTAGGTAGGGAAATGGGCAGTCTAGGTGGGCCAAGCGGTCCTTATCTGCTGTCAAAGTCTATGTTTCTAAACAGCTGAGCTAGTTAGAAAGAAGGATAATACATAATCCCTTATTCACTGTCATTGGACTCAGAATGATTGTCATCATTAACTGCAGCAGGGCGTGACGGAGGCACAACAGGGGTCTGATTCAATTGCCTCTTTCAAGCAGCATAGCGGGTAACTGGGCCAGTGGGGGCACTAGGTTGAGGTGCAGAGTCGATAATAATTTGTCCAATGGGTAAAAGGTGATTTCAGTGCATTGTTTTTACAACTCTTGGGTCATTTTCTGGACACACTTTGTAGACTGGCAGGACATCCAGTTTGCTGATGACAATGTAAGGGATGTGACTCCACCAGTCAGCTATTTTGTGTTTTCCTTGCAAACTCAAATTTCTCATTAATACATGGTCTACAGGCTGTAACTCTTGAGCTTTAACACGCTTGTCATGTCTTTCTTTGTTGGCCAATTTTTTCTTTGCAGCCATTGTATGAGCAAGTTAACAGATGTGATTAAGCTGTGCTTTGAGTTTTTGTACATACTGTAAATAATCACCCGCTTGAATTCCATCTGTGGACACTCCAAAACAAATATCTACAGGTAAACATGCTTCTCGACCAAATATCAGCCTGTAGGGTGAAAATCTGGTTGCATCACTGAGAGTGCAATTATAAGCATGCACCAAGGTACTTATTTGTTGGCTACATCTTGACTTGTCATTTGGGTGAAGGCTGCCCAGCATGTCCAGCAATGTTCTATTAAAGGTGGAAGACTAGATTTGCTGGAAAAGACACCTAGCTTCATCTGAGCTCTTTTCTTCTAGGTTTTCTTGTAAGGACAGACCAAGAAACAACATTATCAGAGCAAGGAAAAAGATTAAGGCTTCTTTTGGATAGGCAGATTTACTGTGTGTTACTATTTTCTTTTGTGCTCACAGGTATCAGTCAATCAATCAATCAAAAATTACCTCTGACAATATAGTAATCAATGACAAAAAAGAGATACTGCAGGCATTCAACACGCACTTCACCACAGCAGGCTTAGCCTTCGATAATTCGCCTGCATGTAGCCTGCGCACCCAACTTGACATGAGTCCACCAAATGTTGGCTCCGTAAGTCAGCATTTCTCATTCTCATTGGTTTCCCTCAAGGAAGTGGAAGACTTGATTCTCAACCTGGATACTAAGAAAAGTGTTGGCTCAGATACACTTGAACCATACTTCCTAAAGATAGCATGCCACGTATTGGCAGTGCCTATTACTTATTATTCAACCTGTCCCTAACACAAGGTACCCTCCCTCAAATATGGAAGATTGCACACATTATCCCGCTATTTAAATCTGGAGACCCTTGCGACCTTAATAACTATAGGCCAATTTCTCTCCTACCCACACTCTTGAAGCTACTGGAAAAAATAGTAAATGGCCAACTAAGATCCTTCATCGACAGAAAAAAATTACTAAACCCCCTTCAATCCGGATTCAGAGCCAACCACAGTACAGTCTCGGCATTAGCTAAAGTGACCAATGACTGGCAACTGGAGTTGGAGCATAAAAAGTCAGTATGTGCTGTGTTTCTTGACCTCAGCAAAGCATTCGACACAGTCAACCACGACCTGCTCTTCGACTCGCTAAAAACACTAGGATTGGATGCTACTTCTCTAAACTGGTTCTCTGAATATCTGACAGACAGATACCAGCAGGTGAAAGCGGATGGCAAACTGTCTGCCCTAAAACTCTTACAAAGAGGTGTCCTTCAGGGATCCATATTAGGTCCCCTCCTCTTCACAGTGTATATCAACAACATTGATGAGGGAATCAAGGATGCAAGTATTCACTTGTTCGCGGATGACACAGTGCTGTACCTGAGTCATCCCACACCAAAAGAAGCTTGTACTGACCTACAAAAAGATTTCAACCTCCTGCAATTCCAACTAATGAACAAAAAAACGCTATTAAATGCTAAGAAAACTAAAGCCATGTTATTTTCCCCCGAAAACTACACAAGTGCTGCTGTCTCCCTCCCCCCAATAACCACGATGCTGGGAGAGTGCTTAGAGTACATTCTGAAATTCAGATATCTTGGGGTCTGGATCGACTATAAATTCTCCTTCACTGACCACCTGGAAGACTTACTGAAAAATTAAGGCAAAGACTTGACCTTTTTTTACAGGATAAGAAGACTTCTTACAGCAGACTCAAAGAAACGACTAGTCCAAGTCACATTCCTGTCCTTAATTGACTATGCAGACTTCATATACAGTAGCTGTGCGGCTTCCTATCTTGGAAAATTGGATACGCTCTACCACAGAGCTATACGCTTCATCATTGATCTCCTCTTCTCTACCCATCATTGCACACTATATGCCACCATGGGCTGGACCTCAGTTCACTATAGGCGCAACTTTAATGCAGCACTCTGGACACTTAGAGCCCTCAGTGGCAAACTCCCTCAATACATCGTCAACTGTCTGTCTCCAATTGTACCCAGGAATTATTACCTTAGAAGCTGTTCAAAACTCCTGCTAAATATACCCAGGGCACTCACACAAGTCGAGAGAGCTGCCTTTGGATTCGCACTCCTATCAATATGGAATAAAACCCAAAAAATACTTAAGCTGAAAAACCCCAGTAAGTACCCTTTTGTTCAAAAGGCTTTACTGTGATGGCATTATGGAAATTTGCAACTGCTTTACTAGACAGTAACTAACCTTCTTCCCTCAAACAGCGGCCCGCAAATGGCAGCCCCCCCAGCTGAAATGTGTGCCTCTGTCTCTAGCCTGCCCACCAACAGATCCACAGGATTTATTGCCGAACTCCCATATCTTATTCGTTGACGCTCTGAACAGCTGCAGCCTGATTATAGCACATGCTACCACACTTGGGGATAATTATCATCGTTCACCCAAAAAAATATTCGGTCCCTCATCCATCCAACACCTCCCTCTGCCCCAACCTCCAGGACCCTCCCAGTTATGCCTCTGCTACTATATTCCTCCTCTTGCACTTAGTACAATGGCAGCTTTTCTCCTCCATATGTTGCCCTGTTTTGGGGGCCAAAATCGCTTCATCACCTTTCGTACAGTCCTCCACCCTCCCAATCCCTCACTCTGCTCTAACAATTAGGTCCTCTTCACTTGTGCCCCTTTTCCCCACCTCTCCCTACATTATGCACTTGATATCTTCTATCTGGTATGCCTACCCTCTCCCTAATATTTCCCACTACAAAATGCACAGTTTTTGGACTTGGATCCAGCACAAGTTCATTATCCATGACTCCTTGTAGTTCTATGTTCAATGTATATTACCTGCAAATGTGCATTTTTGCTATAATAGCAGCTATTTTTACTGTTTGTGCTATTGTAACTTGCCTTTCTGTATTATTACTGTAGGACCGCAGGTCCACCTTGTAAATGAGCTTGCTCAATGGTGCCCGCCTGGATAAATAAAGATATTGATTGATTGATTAAAGCTTCTTTTGGATAGGCAGATTTACTGTGTGTTACTATTTTCTTTTGTGCTTATGGGTATTGTTACTGTTTTTGCTTACATTTTACTGCTTTATTGTTCTCTGATTCAAATTGCTGTTGCAGGGTATACTTTCTGCTGTATTATTACAGGGTGTGCCTACAGGTTTGTTACTGTTTTGTGCTTACAGATTACTGCTGTTATTTTCTCTGATTCGAATTGTTTTTTGCAGGGTATATCTTCTGTGAAATTATTACAGATAGTGCTTACAGATTTTACAGTTTTATCTATCATTAGGCTAAGCTTTCAGGGCTACTGCATTTTGTTGGTTGATTGTTTCTGCTCTTACTTCCTTGTTTCTTTTGTCTATGGTTCTTCTTTTTTTGGCAGGGGAAGGGCCCAACCACCCACCCCCATCCCCAACCACCCCCTGCTACACTCCTTTTATAGAGTAGCACAGTTGTGACATTTTCTGTAGCAAAGCAGGAAGGGGAGGATCAGAGGGGTATCCACACAGTGACCTCACTTTCAGAGGTACAAGTAATTTAACTTGTTATAAAAAGTTATACAAAAACAAAACAAACAAGCAAAATATATATATCAAACTTTTGCTTTCATTTTCCTTCTAATTACTCGGACCAGGTTATAGACTAGGCAACTCAGCTGCGATGAATATTATTAACTGCAGGTACTGTAGGACACTTTTCAAAAGAGCAGTTATACAGGATTTAGGATGCTGCCCTACATGCTGGACCATCGGAGACCTAAGGGCTCAGCTCCAAGCAGCATGAGCAGAGATTGCACACCTCAAATCGCATATCCAATTAAAACTTGGTTTAGAGGATGGCACTCAAATAATTACTGTGAGAAGTTATAAATAGCTAGGGGTCTTAGTAGACTACGGAGTTACTTACTATTTCTATTCAGGTAAAAAAAAGTACATCAGAGGTTGGAAACCTTAAGAAGAGTGTCTGGTTACCTTACTATTGAAGTAAAAGTAAAACTAGTAAAACAATTATTAATTCCAGTTCTGGAATATGGTTCATTTTTATACATGAACTCCACACAGTCCTCCCTAAATAAGATAGATCAAGCGTACTACAAGCTAGGAAGATTTGATGTAAGCTAAGTATGGAACTGACCACTGTCAAATCTATGACAACTTAGGCTGGTTACAACCAAGTTCGAAAAGAATATTTTTATGGCTAATTTGGTGTCACAAAATAATTTACAATAAAGAAATCCATCCACTAAGTCAAGTTGTAACCTTGGTGTCGACTTGCCCTGTGAGAACCTCTCTCACAAAAATGTGCTCATTCCTAGAACTTGCATATACTGTGTGACCCTGAGCAAGTCACTTAACGTCCCTCTGCTCCCAGGTTGCACCTGTAAAAAAGCTTTCAGCTTAGTGTGTCTCACCTGGTTAAACAATTGGAAAGAAAGAAAAGAACTAAATCAAGCAATAGATTGGGTAACATTATCCTACAAAACAATTTGGCAACCCATTGGAATAAATTACCAACAGAACTAAAGCTGAACCAGGGACACACATTGTTCAAAAAACTTTTGAAAGACCACTTACATTCTGATTGTACCTGCTTTGGGTAAAGGATAGTTCATAAATGCCTTTTTTCCCCCGTAGTAGTTAGTTTTTAGATGATTTTTCTTTATATGCATGAATGAATGAATGAATGAACGAATGAATGAATGATGCAATATGCAAGCAATAACATACGATGGGGTGTGGGTTACGTGCTGATAAGAGCACACCCAGGGGTGTACTAAGGCACGAGGCGCTTGCGCCAAGTGCCTTGTGCCCCTGGGCGTGCTTTTATCAGCACGTAACCCACACCTCGTTGTATGTTATTGCGCTTATAAAATAGGCTCATTCAGTAAGGAAGTTATTTAAAAATACACATAAAAAGTAGATAAAAACAGTAAAATGTATGATTATGAAGTAGAACAAAAGAAAAAGTAGTTCCAGTTACTGGTTTGATATGGAGCTGTTTAATTAAAAGTTGGTACAGGCTATGTTGTCTGTGATGTATGTGCAATGGATAGCAACACCATTTATAAAAAAACAAGTTTTAAAAGCCCTTTGTTGTGCTGAAATACTTTGTACTTTATCTGCCTGTCTCCCCCCCGCTTCGCGTTTCCGATAGCGGCAACCGCAGCGAGCGTGTTCGGAAATTTCTGTGTGAGATAGTAGGTGAGGTTGTTCTACTGTGTAACATTTGTTGTCTGTTTTTTTTTTTTACAGGTATCTGCTGTTAAATTAATGTTTTTAAACGGCTGGGTGACTAGCTTGCTTGTAGCGTGCGTGTCCGTTAGCGGGTGCCGTACGTTTTGTGCTTCGTGGTCCCGGAAGTATTAGAGCAAGGAAGATAAAGAAACTGTTTTTTTTTATTTTGTGGTTAAACTTATGAGTTATGGACTGTTGCAGGTTTTAAAGTAAGGAGAGGAGTTGGGGGGCAGAGGAAGCACGGATTGTGGAGACTTTTAAGTAGTGGCACAGCGAGTGGGATTGAAAGCTATGGTCTGCGATGCAGATGGAAACAAGCAGTGAGTATTTGATTTTTTTCTTTACTGCTTGTGTAGGAAGAGATACCATATTATAGACACTCACTGCTGGTATGGGTTCTGCGTTCATGTGATCGTGTCTCTGTCTGCTGCTGTTGGGGTTCCGTTTGGCTGGGATCATAGTTTAGCAGTGAGGAGCTGCAGTGGCTAGGAAGAGAGTGGTGGCATGGATGGATTCTTTGATGTGCTGCAGTTTGCTTGGCACAACTAGTGCCGGGTTGGCATGATACATCCTGATAAGGACACGGCCGAAAACGTCTGTCAGCCAATCAGGATGGCTGATTTCTTTAGCCCATTTTATAAGTTGTAATATGTTGAAATATGTTGTAATGTGTCTATTTGTTAAAATTTGTTTACTACATTGTATTCTTTCTTTTTTTACTCTTCTTGTTATACATGGACAACAGGACATTGTTGAAAATGGGGTATTATCCCAACAATTTGTATCCTGTATAAAAATAAAATGTTATCAAATCAAATCATATCCAGGAGGAAATACAGTATATTACAAGAACCACCCACCATTTCCCCAACGTCCAACTGAAGCACCTCGACCGCAGAGGGTAGTTGGTCTGGGAGGTTGGCAGGTGGTTATGAGGGGCAAATCAGGTGCCCCATCACTCAATGCTCATCAGCATATCACCTCCACAAACCATACAAAAACTACAAACAGGTATCTGCCTCTATCACTGAAATCAGACAAAGGGGAAAAGGACACTGCAGAGCAGGACACCGCAGCACAGGAGCTAGTTCTACAAAACTCACCCAAAATAGGGACCAAAACAAAAAAGCAAAAAGGAGAACCAAAACACTTCTGATAACACTTCTGATCATAGGAGACTCCATGATTCGGGAAGTTGATACCTGCCTCTGGCTGGGAGTAATAATCAGATGTCTCCTAGCTACATCAGCGTGGAGAGACACTGACCGCATTGCTAAAATCGTGCAGGAAGCAGGAGAAAACATTGACATCGTGGTACACATAGGGACTAATGATCTCGCCAGCCAGTCAGTTGTGGAGACCAAGGAAAACCTGACCAGGCTGGGAGACAAACTGCCATCCATTTCGTCCGGCATCTCCTTCTCTGAGATTCTGCCAGTCTAGGAGAGGGGGGCAGATGGACAGAAAGTCTGAGATGGGAAGCTAGGGAGCTAAACATGTGGCTCAAGGGCTGGTGCCAGGAAATAGGACACAAATTTGTAGGTAACTGGCAACAGTTACGGGAGTGAAAGTTCTTTAAATTTGATGGACTGCATCTGACTAAGGAGGGAGGGAGTCAGTGCATTGATGCAGAAGTTTGACTTCTTTGCAGAAAATTTAAACTAGCAAATGGGGAGAGGGGTACAGCACCCGATACATCGAATGGGAAAAACACCCCTCCCCCCTCAGCTAGTGATCAAACAAGAGTTCAGCATGTTTGTAGTTCATTTGCATCACCAGGTAAGGAAAAAGGTCTGGCTCCTCATACGACGTACAGGGAAAACACCAGACCTCGCCCAACAACTAATGCACCAAAATCTGGCCAATGGAAAATCATGTACACAAATGCCTGCAGTCTGGGAAACAAGATCCCAGACCTGCAGGCAACAATGATAGAGGCTAAACTGGACATAGTAGCCATTAGCAAGACATGGTTTGTCAGTAACCACACTTGGGAGACTCAGTACCTGGCTATGTACTGTTCAGAAGAGACCGAGGTGCATGGGGGTGCAGGGAGTGGCCCTTTATGTCAATGAAAATATCAGAGCTACAGAAATTCAGAATACACATAAGGAGCCAGAAGAACTGTGGGTCACCCTGGAAACAGGAAATAGGATAGCCATACAAACTGGAGTTGTCTACAGGCCTCCAGACCATTGGAGGATATAGACACATTACTGTTAGAAGATGTGCAAAACATGACAGCTAAAGGGGAGGTTCTGATAAAGGGAGACTTCAACATGCCAGATACAGATTGGTCAATGCCTGCAGGAACATCGGCCAGAATAAGACACATAGTGAATTCCCTTCAGGGGGAGGGCCTCAAACAACTGGCACAACAACCCACAAGAGAGAGGGCTATCTTAGATCTAGTACTGATTAACGGGGAAAAGATCACAGATCTCTAGGTAAAGGTCACCTGAGGGCCAGTGACCATCATGTGGTATGGTTCAATTTGGCCACTAGAACTAGATCATCCCATTCCAAGGCAAAAATATGGGACTTCAAAGAAGCTGACTTTGATAAGATGGCCAATAGAGTTAAGCTAGCCCTGGCAAGAACAAAATGCAGATGAGGGGGTACAGGCAAAGTGGGCAAGCATTAAGGATGCAATACTTGAAGCAACATCCCATTGTGTTAGGGAGAAAAGCAAGACCAAAACAAAGAGGAAACCACTTTGGTTCTCAAAAACAGTAGTTGAAAAGATCAGAGCCAAAAGGTTGGCCTTCTGGAAATGTAAGGGAATGCAGCGGGACGAAAATAGGGAGGCATACCAAACTTCCCTAAGGGAAGTAGGGAAGGCAGGCAAAGGCCCAAACCAAGGAAACACTAGCACAAACAGTAAAAGAAGGGGACAAGACTTTCTATGGATACATTAGTGAAAGGAGAAAGTCCAGAGGGGGGTATTGCTAAGATCAAAGGGAATAAGGGGGAGTGTGTGGAGAGGACCAAGGAAAAGCATCTATCCTAAATAGATACTTCTGCTCAGTATTCACTGAAGAGAAGGTAGGCCAGGGCCCACAGCTCAGCACCATGGACACAGGGAAGAGGGAGGTGTGCACAAGTTCCATCACAAAAGAAACAGTCCTACAAGAGCTCGCTAAACTCAGGGTGGACAAGGTAATAGGACCTGATGGCATACATCCCAGGGTACTAAAGGAGCTAAGGGAGAAACTAGCAGAGCCATTATCAAAACTGTTCAGTGAGTCTCTGAGCACAGGAGAAGTCCCAGAAGACTGGAGAAGGGCTCATGTGATCCTGCTCCATAAGAGTGGTAGCAGGGAGGAGGCAGAGAACTACAGACCAATCAGTTTTACCTCAGTAGTGAGCAAGATTATGGGGGCACTTCTTAAGGAAAGGATAGCGCAACACCTGGAATCCATAGAAGCACAGGATACAGGACAGCATGCGTTTACAACAGGAAGATCTGTCAAACTAATCTCATAGATTTCTTTGACTGGGTAACCAGAGTGGTGAACCAAGGGGGTGCAGTTGATGTCGCCTACCTTGACTTCAGCAAAGCTTTTGATACTGTTCCACATAGAACATTGATTAAGAAGCTGGGTAGGCTTGGGGTGGGTCAGAAGTTGGTCAACGGGGTGGCAAACTTGTTGGCAGGCAGAAAATAGAGAGTGGTGGTAAATAGTATACAGTCAGAAGAGATGCAAGTCACAAGTGGAGTACCTAAGAGATCAGTTCTGGGGCCAGTCCTCTTCAATATCGTCATCAGTGACATTGCAGATGGACTGGAGGGCAAGGTTTGTCTGTTTGCAGATGACACCAAGATCTGCAACAGAGTAGATGATCCAGATGGGGTGGGCAGAATAAGAAGAGAGTTGGATAAACTGGCAAAATGGTCAGAAGAGTGGCAACTGGGGTTTAAAGCAAAGAAGTTGAAGATCATACACATAGGGAAGAGAAACACTGAAGCCGTCTATAGGTTGGAAAGGGAGTTGCTGGCAATCACAAGGGAAGAAAGAGAATTGGGCATCATCATCACAGATGACCTGAAATCATCCAAGCAGGCCACTAAAGCAGTAGGTAAGGCTAGAGGGATGTTGGAGTATATTTGTAGGGGTATCACAAGTCGTAAGAGGGAGGTAATAATCCCTCTTTACAAGACACTGGTTAGGCCCCATCTGGAGTTCTGTGTGCAGTACTGGAGGCTGCACCTGCACAATGACATTAACAAAATGGAGGCAGTCCAGAGAAGGGCAACAAAAATGATGCAGGGACTGCATCAGAAAGCATATGAGGACAGATTAATGGAGCTCAATATATATATCTTAGAGCAAAGGAGGGAGAGAGGTGATATGATTGAAACATTCAAACATCTTAAGGGCATTAACAAGGTGAAAGAGTCTAACATGTTTCAATACAAGAAAACTAGCAGGACAAGAGGACACAGCATGAGATTAGAGGGAGGCCGATTAAGGGGTAATGTGAGGAAGTTCTTTTTCACAGAAAGGGTGGTGGATGCATGGAATGGCCTACCTCAGGAAGTAGTAAACCCAAAGCCTGGAACTCTATACAGTGCAGGGCTTCAAACAGGCATGGGACAGGCATAAGGGAGCAATACAGATGCATATGAATAGATAAGCCATTGACAGAGTAAAGGCCTATGGCACATTCCTAAGGTAGAAAAAATGGGCAGACTGGATGGGCCTTGCGGTCCTTATCTGCCGTCAACTTCTATGTTTCTATGTTTCTGTGTAAATCATTCGGGTTGCAGCTCTCTTTGTGGGTGATATGGAGTGGTTCTTGATTTTCTTACACCCTAAAGCAAGAGCATATCTTTAATTAAACGGCATTCAAAATACCTCCCCTGATCAGAATGGATCTGCTGTGGGGCACTGTAGTGGACAAAAACTGTTTCAACATGCACATTGGCTATGGTGACTGCTTTCTGGTCCTTAGTTGGATAGGCTTGTGCATAATAAGTGAAGAGATCTGTCACAATAAGTACATTGCTAATGTTTTTGGAATCAGGCTCTAAACTTAAAAAGTCAATACATACAAGTTCCATAGGTGCGCTAGTGGTGATGTTAACCAAGGGTGCTGCTGTCTGTAGCTGGGCTTTCTTAGGAGGCATCTGCTACAAGTTTTGATATATCGGTCAATGTCTGCACCCATCTTGGGCCAGTAGAAATGGGCACAGGCTAAGTCCAAGCTTCTCTTGCTACCCAAATGTCCCATCTGGTCGTGGAGAGCTTTTACCCTTAAACTGTCAACAGAATTAGAACGTATCGGAGTTCTGAACCAATATATCAGTCTGCAGCCCTGTAAGGATTAAGACCACAGTTTTAAACCTTGATGGTAACACCAGTTGTTTCCTTACATCTTAGTTCGCAATATAACAGTTTTTCTCGGAGCTGGAGTTTGGGACCGTCTGTAAACAGTAAGGCAGTTTGCTGATCTTTGGATCGTAACTTGGAGACATCTTCTCCTCTGTACAAAGCATCTGAGACTGGTTTAATCATGGGGTCCTGATACAGCTCTTTTTGAATGTCAGTCAGGGTGAGTTGTGGTAAGGCACTTACTGTAGGTCTAATGCTGCGAAATTACAGTAGGCTACAGGTACGCAGGTTTCTGGAGGCCCCAGACAATCGACTAGGCAATCTACAGTTTCAGAAAATGGGTGTTCATCTTTGTCAAATTTGTGGCATAGGGCCTTCACATATTGTTCTGACATTCGCACCCACTCAAACTTTGATACAGTCCTTCTGGACAGGGCATCAGCATCAGCATCAGTGTGATTGAGGCCTGGACGGTACTCCACCAAGTAATCATACGTTGAGAGAACTGACAACCACCTGTGCTCGGTGGCATCCAACTTCAATCAATCAATCATTCAATCACTTTATTTAACTAGGCATAAACACCACTGAGCAAGCTCATTTTCAAGGTGGTCCTGGGCATTAATACAATACAGCACACTTCATAAGATTACAGTTACGGTGGACAGCGGTGCAAAAAAAAAACATTGTGAAGGTGCTGGTCAATATGGGCCTATATATATTGCTCAACATAATTAACATGCAAAGGTACATAATGATAAGCATTACTGGAATGAGAAGAGACAACAATCCCATATAGTCTCCGCTAAGTAAGAGCACATACCTAAATGACAAAAAATAAGGAGGTATTAAGCAATAGGGTAGAAATTGGGGTGAAAGAGTAGGCAGCCAAGAGGGAGGCCAGAATAGGTAAAAGGTAGAGAATAGGCAGGGCCATCTCGGATTAAGGGAACTAGGCTTGTAGGTCCTAGGTTTCTGTTGTTAGGAATGTGGGGTGGATGAGATACTTAGGCGTAGGATTTGAGAGTGGCAATTTGGCTGAGGTTTGAACATATGTGAGGGGGTTATTGTCTGTTTCTACCAATATTTTGACGCCATACAGATATTCGTGAAACTGGTTGAATGTTGCCCATTTCTTTTTTTTTTTCTTTTTGTAATGAGTGTGGTACAGCTTACAGTACATATAGTTTGATATACAAATACAATGTTATAGCAGATGGTCTTACATAAATGTTAGAGTCAGGTACAGAGCATATATAGCATTGAGGGTAGTATGTCTGTCTAGATTTTGCTACATATAGGCACCAGTAGAGGCACTATACATTATGAATGCCCTGAATCTTAACCAGTATATACAGTGGACCCCAAGACAGAATATGACAATTGTCTGATTTATACAAGACTGACATGCAATCATGTAAGTTAAGGACATTTGATCAGTTTGATCTAGTCAGGAATTATTCCAGCTTCCACCGCTGAAAACCAGGGTCCCCGGATGTCATAGAAGTGTGATGTCTTGCCCTGGGTGCCCATCTGGGCATGCTCCAACATCATGCAGGATTTCACATTTTGCACCCATCTAACAACCAAAGGGGCTTTAGCCAACATTCTCATCTGTGCAGTAGTTCTCCTGGCATTGATTAGAACAATGGACCATAGGGGGTTAGAATGTTTCTTATTCGGGTGAGAGGGGTCCGCACCCAACAGTAATTCCACAGGAGATTTAGAGGTGGAATACCCCAGCACCTGGGACATTACATTGTGAACTTGGTGCCAGAAAGGGGCCACCCTAGGGCAGGTGAGGGCCAAGTGGAAAAAATCAGCTTCATCTACCTGGCAATTGGGGCATAGAGATGATTGCGTATTGTCGATCCTGTGCAACTATTTTGGAGTTGCATATGCCCTATGTAGAAAAAAAAGCTGTATTTGTCACAGCTTATTACTGCTAGAGCAATGAATATAGTGTGAGCAAGCCAGGGCCCCAGTTTTATGATTCAGAGGGAGGGATAAGTCTGCACTCCACTGCTCCAAACTTGGATTGTGCAGTTGGGGACCTGAATCTGTTAGTAGCTGGTAATAAATAGTCAGGGGTTTCCCAGCTGACTGCGGATGAAGCAACTCCTACTCAAGTGGCGAGGGCTCTGACCATTTGTTTGTAACAGTGAGATTATCTCCACATCTATGTCTAACTCATAAGCACAGAAAAAAGTCACCTTTTGGTATGCTCCACTGTGTACAGATCTGAGCAGAGTTCTTAAACAACCCTCCTTCATATAACTGATTAATTACCACAAGGCCCTTCCTCCGCCAAGCCCACAACCTCTGTACCATCCCAGCTGTGTATTGATCCCCCTGTTACACAAAGTTAAGTATACTAAGATTGGGGGAGTTATCCCCCACAAATCCTATTCTCTTATGGGCTAGGGTCCAGACAGCCAAGGTGGTGGTGGTAAAAGGATTACTGACTCGCACTTTTCCCACAGCCCTCAAATTCCCAACCAACAGATCATTTCTATAGTTACCATTTAACATGTCTTCCTCCAGTCCCATCCATGAACACTCATATCCTAACTCTCTAGTCAGAACAAAGGCTAACTGGGCAGCCCAATAATAAAATCTAAAATGTGGGAGTCCCACTCCCCCCTCTCCAGGCTTCCTGTGAAGCAAGCCTCTCGGGATTTTGGCCCGCCATTTTTGACATAAAAGTTTATGCACAATCGAATCTAGATATTTAAAATGAATTTTAGGAATCCTAATAGGTAGGTTCCGGTAAAAATATAGTAATCTAGGTAATATCGACATTTTAATGACTCCCACTCTACCCAGCAGCGAGCTAGGTAAGGCCATCCATCTCAGACAGTCCTCAGCAATATTAGTTAGGAGAGGTTTTAGATTTCATTTATATAAATCCCCTGCAGAAGCAGAGAGCCCAGCTGAAAGGAACTGGACATGACTTCCCCAGCACTGACCTGAGCTAAGGGACCCTGATATAACGCCAGTACTCATGAGCCAAAATTCGGACCTACCCCCAGTCTGCTCAGGGTATTAAATAGATACCCCAACTCCACACGGTCGAAAGCCTTCTCTGCGTCAAGGGCCACCACCACCACCCCATTAGTTCTCTTGGTGCGTGCCCATCAATATAATATTCAGAGTATGCCGGATATTATGTTTGCCCATACGCTCTTTAACAAAACCAGACTGGTCCGGATGTACTACTGATGGAAGGTTCAACTCCAGTCTGGTCGCCATAGTTTTTGCCAAGACTAAATGGGCCTATATGAAGGGCAAAGAGCGGGGTCCTTACCTGATTTGGGTAGCACTGTTATTGTAGCAGACTGTGTGGAGGGGGCAACTCTCCCTTCATCAGACCCTCCTCAAGGGCATCAAACATTGGTTCCAGAACATACTCCTCAAATGTTTTATAAAAGTCAATCGGCAGGCCATCTGGCCCAGGGGCCCTGCCACTCTTTAATGCCCTTAAAGCAATATTTATTGTTTGTACAGTTAAAGGGGAGGCCAACTTCCTGGCATCATCATCATCACTGATCCTGTCAAGAGATGCCCCTGCAAAGAACTGATCGTATTCCTCATGGTTAGGAGTATGCTCAGATGTATAAAGCATTTTGTAATATGCACCAAACGTATCCCTTATATAACTGGTCCTGGTTACCAGATCTCCCTGGGCATTCTGAATTTGAGTGATCATTTTAACAGCTTCCCTCCTCCTAAGCTGCCAGGCCAAGTATTTTCCAGCCCTATGCCCCTCAAAGTATTGCCCTGCATTGGCTAAAAGAATAGTATGCTCCAATTGAGCACTGGATAGGGAGTTGAATTTCCATTTCAACTTTTGGACAATATTATATAGGGCTGCTGTGGGGTTAAGCATGTGGGCCCTCTCACAGATCGCAAATTTACTCCTGAGGAATTCTAATTCTTTAGTAGCAGCCCGCTTTGTTCGTGCCGCAAAGGCAATTGTCCGTCCTCTTGTGTAAGCCTTTAAAGCCTCCCAACACGTAGAGTGCGAGGTGTCCCCCCTTCGATTAAATGTCAAGAATTCCTGTAATGCAGCCCCCATATACTTCAGATAATCCTGGTTCTGTAAGAGTAGCGGGTCCAGCTTCCAGGACCTGGCTCCTGCTGATAGCCCCAAGGCACAGATTTTCATATAATGAAGTGCATGGTCAGAAATTAAAATTGGTGAATACTCTACTTCCCCCACCATGGTAGTCAGTGTACTAGAGATTAACATTTTTTATTATTTTTATTGAACTGTTTCACCAGGAAAGATATACTGAGCAACTTAATGCTCGTCTCACGGTACGTTCTGGGGGAAATGGGGAGAGGGATGTACAGAATGAGAGTTCTTATATACATACATGACAGATGGTGAATACATACATACAATTTCCAACACACGTTCATGGCAATTGAGTACATAATAGGCTGATGCAACAGTTACTGTACTGGCAGTTCATAGGAGCAGCATACATAAAGAATCAGTACGGGTTCAAAAGCATAGGATGCGAGGTTGACAGTGCATACATTACAGGCAGTTCACTGGTGATGCAGATGCAGCAAGGGTGAACACATAGGATCCAGTCACCCTTTTTAAGAGCTAGTCTATAAGGGGCAGTATAAGTGCAGGTGGGGTGGGAAGGATGAGAAAGAGGAGAGTGAGAAGGAGAGAAAAAAGTGAGCGGGAGACAGGGAGACAGGTATGCAAGGAGGGGGTCAGGAGCAGGTGCAGGTAGGTGTAAGGTAATTCTGCAGAGCAGAGGTAAGGGAATATAGGGAGGAGGAGTGGCGGATCTGTGGAGGAAGTGCATTCCACATTTTAGTCACGTGGTAAGAGAAGGATTTTTGGCCAGAGGAAGTAGTGCTGCAGGGGACTGAGAGGGTACGAGTGTCAGCCTGGGATCTCAGGGAATGGTTGAGTGGGTAGGGGTGACAAGAGAGGAGGAGATATATGAGGGGAGAGATCCGAGCTAGAATTTAGAGATGAACTTAGCACCATGTAGCACACTCTGGGAGTGTAGGGGAAGGAGGTTGAGAGAGCAGTAGAGGTCGCAATGATGGGTGCGGGGAGGGGCATCAAGAGCAAAACGACAGAAGGAATTGAAGAAAACATTCTGTCAAAGTGGGCGTAGGAATTGTGAGCATGGGAATAAAAACTGTACTCCCGCCCCAAGGGGTATAGGTGATGCCAGGCATCCACAAGGTTGAAGTCACCCTGCAGAGCTTCCAGTGCTTTTGCACTGTGAGATTTTGGGACCGGAGATGTATTGGATCTATCCAGGGTCATGTCAAGGACACAATTGTAGTCACCACCCAATATCCAGGGACCATCCCAGCTGGACATATCCAATGCTAACTTCTGAAAAAAGCCTGGATTGTCTACATTTGGGGCACACACGGAGCCCACCAGAACCAGTCCCCTACCTGGAACTTCTGTCTTTGCCAGAGTGTATCAACCCAGGGGATCTATCTTTTGGTCCAGAATTTGAAGAAGGGAGCCCCTTGGTAGCCATATGGAGGCACCATGGGCTTTAGATGAAAAGGTCAAGGATACCCACATGCCACCTATAAAATCAGCAGTTTTGTGTGATTCTGAGTAAGAGAAGTGGGCCTCTTGTAATAAGACCAATGACCCCTTAGGTCTACGGACCTCTGTAACAACTCTCTTGCATTTCACTATAGACGTAAGACCATTACCTTTCCAGGAGACATAATTAACATCATCCCCCATCATTAAACAGCAGTCTAGAAGAATGTATTACTTTGGTATGTAACAAGCAAGCCTGCACACTCTTTTTCCCAAAATGTTCAAACCTTCCCCACCCGGGAACCAACACCAGTGCACCCCATATTCATCCCCCAACTTATGCCAAGATACTTGAGCCAACAAAAATGTCCTTAAAGAAGGCTTCAGATCAGCATGCCCCAGTGACAGCAGTACTTGGTACCTCCAACCTGATGCCTCCCCTTTTCTCACAAGTGGAAAGGGCAGCAAATACCAGCCCCCTATTACCCTAATTCCCCCCATCCTCCCTCTAACCAAAGACTCCCTCCTCTCCCTTCCCAATATATCAAGAACAGATCCCAGCCTCAGTCCAAATGGGACTGAAGTCCCCACCCCTTGCGGGAATAAACCTACCAGCATTCCCATTACAAACATTAGGCAGGGGAAACTGATCCTGTCATTGCCGCTAGCCATGAAGGTGGAAGAAGGGGGGGGGGGTGGCGGCTCATAAGCCATGATTCCAAAAAACAAAGCAGCTGTATGTCTTAAAATGAGAACAACCCTGAACTCTGGGTTTGGTCATAAGCAAAGCTTGTCCCCAGTAAACACATAAACAGTATAACAACCATAAATGAAGCTTTATGGCTGGCCTACAGCGAGTAATACAGTGTCCCCTGAGTCCTGGACCAAACAAATAGACAAAGCAAATCGGTTCCACCCAGCATGCGCGTAGAGAAAGTTCCAGAGCACAATCTCTCATTGCCCGCTGAAACCTGTACCCTCAGGCATGGTTGGGCCGAGGAAGTGAAAATGTCAGTTATTTCCTTTGGATATCATAATTCAGTCTTCAACCAGAACCAAAAAATGTACCCATAATGGCCAGGGATAAACTACGATTTCTGGTCAGGCTCCCTGGGACTTACAAGACGCAACTCTTCCCCGCAGTGTAAAAAAGATCCAAATTTTCCAGCATTCGAACCTGCTACACATTGAAATCCAGTTTTATTGGCCCCATTGTTAAGTTCCTAGAACCGAGAGGTACAGAATAAATAGGGTCCCCCCCCCGCTGTTACCCGAGTCCCAAGACTCAGTTGGGGGTGCCGATAAGAGGACTGCAATTTTCTTAACCCTGGCCCAAAACATTAGGGCACTTATCTCCAGGACAGTCATACTCCACTCAGCTGAGGTAGAAATAAGAGCCCCAGGAGCTGTGGCGCAAAGAGGCCAGCCAGCCAGCCAGATAGAAACACCATTTATAACAAAAGCACCAACAGTTATAAATGAAAGGCTTAGCAATACTTAGCTCATTGGTCATTAGGTCTCACTCAGTCTCTCCTGGTCTCCTCTTCCTCAAGCCATTTCTCCATGAGCTGGTGCCAGGTAAAAAAACAGGGACTCTGTCTGGGCCTATCCACCTGCAAGCATGCCGGGTATGCCAAGGAAAATTTCCAGCCCATTTTGTACAACTTATTCTTCACTGGGTTAAATTTTTGTCTCCTCATCTTAAAATCACAGCTGTAATCCTGGTACACATATGCTGATGCATTATCAGCCTTTAAGGGGCCCGCTGCCCTGGCCTTCTGTAGTACAGTCTCCTTGTCCCTAAATCTCAGATATTTAATGAGGCAATGCCGAGGATGGTCTCCGGGTTCCGGAGGAGGGCCCACCCGATGAGCGCGTTCAGTTTCGTACCCCATGGCTTCCTCCGGGAGGCCTAATTGCTTTATTAGCCATGCATGTAGCCCCAAATTGGGATTATGTCTTTCAAGGCCCTCAGGCAACCCGATGATTCAGATGTTTGATCTCGGAAAGCGGTTCTCCTGATCACCTAAGTGCCCTTGGAGATCAGGAGTTGTAGACAGCAAACCATTTCTTTCAGCCCAGGCTCCCGCATAGGTGTCTTCTATATCACTAATTCTCCATTCTAATTCACATATTTGCGATGTGTGAGTGGCCGTGGTTTCAGTCAGAGTAATGACCACAGACTGCAAATGGGTGAACTGTGTGTTGAGATTATGGAATTCCACCTTCATGTCCCTCTGCATTTGTGCCAGGGTTTCGGGAACTCCTGCCAGCATCTTTGTGAGATCCATTGTGCTAAGTTCCTTCTGTGTGCCGTCTGTACTGGCACATGGAAAGGAAGGGCCAGATCCATGGGGGAAGGTCTCGCCTCTAGCAGTCGATGCTCTTGTCCCAAATTGTAGTTTAGCTTGGTGTTTTTTTTTTTGGGGGGGTATTATTTTTCTCTCCTCCAGAGCTCCGGCTACTACCCCCGCCCTCCATTGTTCCCCCTAGCGCCATCCCCGGACATCAGACCCCCTCCCTTGTGCACCCCGTGACTTACCCTTCATGGCAGGGTGGTGGGGAGCGACTCAACCCACCCCAGCGGATCCATGCCAGGGCGCCCTTCCAGGAATGGCGCCACGGGGAACAACTCGTGCTCCGGGCTCGCTTTTGCTGTTTTCCTCCCGGCGGTCATGGCGCTGCAATGGCGCCAGCAACTGCAGTGACATACCCCGCACGGCCCCAATCGCGCCCGCCACGCGCCCTCCATAGCTTGCAGCTATGTGCTGTCGACCCCCAGCCCGCTAGGTCAGGCAAGCCCGCCACCCAAATGCCCTCCCCACAGATGGAGAGCAGTCCCTTGGACGCTCAATCCATCTCCTCCCCGCCGACCCACGACATGGCACGCCATTCCGGAACGGGTGGCGGCATGGCGCGAGTGTGGCGACCAGTGCCTCAACCCTCAGCGCCACCGGGCTGGCGCTTGGCGTTTTTTTGATTTAATAGAAGCCATCCATCTAGAGAGCAAAAATTTCACCAGGAAAGTAGCCCCGAGTTAGTTTTACAGCTGTACATTAACTTTTTAGAGCCGTCACCCAGGGAGCCTCATTAGCAAGCATCTTGCATACTTGCCGGCTAGCAATGCCCCCCCCCCCAATATTGCCCATTTCAAAGTGAGAAATTCAAGTTAATGAACAAGATAGTTTCTCTCAGATGGTGACAAGCTGCTACTGGTGAATGCCACTGGGCGTAATCCTTCCTCATACTCCTGATAAAGCATGGCTCCAAGTCCACTCAGGCTGGCATCTGTGTGTAATACATATGGTTTAATTGGATCTGCATAGGCTAGTATGGTAACATGTGTAAACTGGTAAATGATATCATGGAATGCTGTGTCACACTCAGGGGTACTCCTGACTCTGAATGGCTTATTAGACTTTAAGTAGACTTTAGCACCTTCTTTTACAGCACTTCTTTTATACCTCTGATTGGTAGGTGGATACTCTTGAGTCAGATTTGGCAGTGGGTATATGACTTTTGTGTAATCTTTTACAAAGTGCCGACAGTATCCATAGAAACCCAGAAATCTTTGCAGTTCTTTAAGATTGATAGGCCTTGGTTAGGTAGTTAAAGCTTCTACTTTGCTCGGGTCAGTTTGAATACCTTCTGAAGATACAATATGGCCCACATACTTTACAGATTGTTGGAAAAACTGGCACGTTTTCATGGACAATTTTAATCTGAATTCTTCCAACCAGTCCAGAACCTTAAACAGACGAGCCTCATGCACTTCAAGCAGTTTGCCAAACATGATGACATCATCCAAATAAACTAGGCATTCAAGGAGGTTCATGTGTCCTACAGCTCGCTCCATTAATTTCAGGCACTGGCTGGCACTCCAGATATGCCTTGGAGCATGCTCTGAAATGTGTAGAAGCCCCGGGGACAGATAAATCCATTTCCTCTCTATCCTCTGGTGCCATCGGGATTTGGTAGTACCCACTTCTGAGATCTAAGACAGAGAAACACTGATTCCCATTAAGACAATCAAGGGCATCCTGGATGCAAGGCATCGTATACTGATCCAGTCTGGTCTTTCAATTAAGGGTCCTGTAAGCCACGCATATTCTCACTGAGCCATTTTTCTCTCAAACCACCACAATGGGGGATGCATAAGAGCTGCGGGATTCCTGGATGATTCCTGCTGCTAACATCTCTTGGAGGAGGCATCAAACATCATCAATGTCCGAAGGTGCCAATCTGCGCGTCCTTTCTAGAAATGGCCTCTCATCATGGAACCTGATATGGTGCTCAGCACCAGTAACGCAGCCAACGTTCCGTTCCTTTAATAAAAATATTTACTTTTCTGTGCTAGCTTGTGGCTTATTCTGTTTTTACACTCACTGGGGATAGGAGACTCTCCAAAGTAGATCATATCTGGAGATATGTCATCATCTTCATTTCTGCGGCACTTGCTTGGTAACACAGTAGGGCCAGGATACAGCGCTGGGGGACTTCAATGTCTCTGTCGGTCACATTGCACAGTTGCACTACTACTCTCCAAGCGTAGGCATGGACTCTAACAAGTAGCAAACTGGGTTTAACTAAAAGTCCATTAGCCAGCTTCCCCTCCTCGGGGGCATCCAGCATAAGAATCTTGTTTGTGATGTCTTCTTTGATATGTACCTCTCCACTGACATGACACTGTGAATTAGGTGGCAAGATGAGAAGGGATGGGTCCTTTTTCCAAACATACCGCACAGAATCATTCTTGTCATTCATTTTGCTCTTCATCTGCATCTCATAAGCTTTTTGTACCATTCCGTGAATAGGTAAAGCTCATCCAGTTTTCTGAGCTTGCTTCTCTTGACACATCTGTGCTAGGTGACCAAACATGCGTGCATTAGTGCTGATCAATATGGGAATTCCATTATATAATCCAGATGAGGGGCATACCAAAGCCAATGTCTCCATGGGCTCATTTACACTGGCAACAGTAGAAGGAAAATATAGCCATATTTGTAAGTAACCAAGGTAAGGGTAGGATTTATCACTCAAACCCCATACATGCAGTCCTTCTAAGGGTTGTAGAGGATGGTCAGACAAGTGCTGGTCATACCAGTCTTTGAATATTATAGTGACCTCAGATCTGCTGTCAAGTATGGCTTGGGCCGGGATACCATCAATACGTATGGTAGTCTCCACGGAGGGGTCCTCCATTTTCTCCCAGTCCAGAGGAATGTTTGCAGGAGCTGGAACAAATGACCTGGCCACAGATGAGTTGTGCTGAGATGGAGCCGGGGCTCTCCTGGCACTACCTTGCCTTGGGTGCTTTTCTGCAAACAGTCTATCTACCACCCTGGCTGGGTCAGCTCGGCATTGACATTCCTTTCTTTGGTGACCATCCTTTCCACAATTGTAACAATATTTTCCTTCTCTGATCTGCTTCGACTGCAACATTACATTAGAGGTTGGTCTTCATTCATGGCTAGGGGGCGGTATAGAACTCATATTTGAAGCATGAACAGCAGCACTGACAGTAGAGGGTCTTAGTTCGGCTTCTTTCTCTCTTTGCCAGGGCAGAGGCTGCACACTACATCCCATTAATTTTCTCACCATACCAGTCAATTCACTTAGTTCAGTCTTAGGGCTGCCAACTACAGGAGGCACCCGAACGTGCACCCCCACTCCCACAGCAGATTTGTTCTGGGGAGGGGTAGTAGTCTTTATCAGCGAAGGTAGCCTTGGTGGGGGCACTAGCTTGTGGTTCTCTGATTTCTCTCAGTGACTCTGCCCATGGTGGGGGATTCCTAACAGTCTCTTTGTGCTCCGTGGGCTTCACATCATACCTTCGATTTTCAACCAGTGGAACACTATCAAGAGTTGGGTCCCCCTCAGGGGTAGGGGTCTCAAACGCCACACTGGCCCAAGGATCCGCCACTTCTTCCTCCTTTTCTGCTTCTTGTACTTCTTGCATCAAGGGGATGTAAGAGGGAAGATCTTTCTTATGGTCCCGCAGTCTTAATTTGAACAACAGGAGACTGGAATACTTGGCAGACCTCAGAATCTGGTCCAATCTGACTTGATACAGTTCACTTGAGGCCATCCCCCCTTAAATGCTTTTTGCAGGGCCTTCTCTAATCTGGTCAGATAAGTGGACAAGGTCTCCCTTCTCTGTTGCCGAGTGTCCCTGAACTTCCACATAAGGTCTTCACCATCCTCCGGGATACCAAAAGTAGTTCTTTTATTTTCTTTTTTTTCAACTATTTGTATCCTCCAACAGCAGGCTGCCCCAATTGTCTTTTAAACAAAAATCCAACGAGCGAGTTGCTGCGCTCTAAGCTATGGAGGGGGTTCGCATACGTAGGGTGACAAGCCCTTAGCAACATTTACTACTCCAAAGTTGTATGCGCTCCTTTTAAGTAGAAAATACAAACCAAGCAAAATTTCTTCAACAAAATAGTTGATTTATTATGCACCACTGTGGTGCCCCCGATTGTCTGCTACCCTACCAGAGCTCGGGGTCTTGTAGCACCATATGCACCCTGGCAGATCCCCTGAGCCCAGCCCGGAGGCTTCATCCACAGGCAGCCCCCGTATTTTCTCTGTTTTCTCCCCAAGTGTGTGACCTGTTCCCGAGACCCCTGGAAGCGGTGGCACATGCACGTGGAGAAACACATGTGCACTGCAGCTCCAGTGCCAGGTCTCTTCCACCTGCCCCTTTTGGCCTAACACTGGTGCTTCTCAGAGTGGCACCATTCCTCTGGCCTCCAACGGGGGCGGCCCAGCTCCAAGAGAGCTGAGAACTCCCTCCCGAGGCAGAGAGGTTTGGCTCACATCCTCTCCCCCCCCCACGACCTCTGACAACCCTGGCTTGTTACTGAATCTGGATCACTGGCGTGGCGCAAGGTGTGGCATTCAGCGCCTCAACCCTCTGCGCCACAGGGCCGGCTATCAAAAATAGTTCTTAAGGCAACCAAATACTCTTGTGCAGCGGCATTGGGATTAGTGGACCTAAGTGCTTGTATGGCATCCAGTGCAGGCCCTTGGTGGCTTTCACTCAACTTTTGCTCTGCTTCTCCACTTTGGAACACTGCCAGTCTCGCACTAGCAGAGCAACATAGTCTATCCATGTTTCCCAATCATCTTCCCCATTAGGTGTGAGCAAGGTGCCAGAGATACCTTTACCTTGTGACAATAATCATGACTGACTGAGAGTACCGCCATAGGTGCCAGTACTGGTGTAGACACAGAAATTGAGGCAGGAGCTGGGATGGGAGCAGGTGCCGGGACTGGTGCAGGTGCCATGGAAGGGGTACTCCCATGAGGCAAGAATAAGCTTTTTAAGTCCTCGAGGGTTTGGCCCTCATCCAGTAACAACTTGGCAAGCTTCTTCTCAAAACTCTCAGGTAAGGGTGTGGGTTTGGGCTCTGAGTGACCCTCACCATCCTTAGTTATCACCCTCCAGGCAACCGAAGACCCATCAATAGCGATAGTTTTGGGCACCTTAGTACTGTCCACTGGGTGGCTGCACTCCACGAGCCATTAAAGTTTGTGCGGTTGGGTCAGCCATTCGACTTGCTAGCACAGCCTCACCTAGACACTCAGTTTTCATGAGGGCTTCCTTAACAGTGCCCTTGTCAGTACCCAGGGGTATATCTAGCAATAAAAGGGCATTGAGAGGATCAATGTCACTCCCCATACTCCAATCTATTAACTGGTATACAGCCATTTCTCTAGTGAGGGGGTCAAAATCAGGGCTAGTAATATTGTCTATACTGGTGGCAGGCCACAGGTAGTTACCCATAAAAACAGTGGGCTCCAGGTGCTAATTCCAGTGGTACCTCCAAGATGTAACCCTTAGGTGGTGCTATCCCTAAGGTTACTACCCCTGCCTGTATTTCTCCTAACAGGTTGAGGTGCCTGGGTTCAGTATTCTGGTGCCTCCATCCAGAGTCATATAATTGGGGGTATCTACCTACCCCGGTATAGCCCTTGGGGAAGCTATAACCACCCACAGACCCACCTAGTGACCTTGTACTCTTTGAGGGGAAACAACCCTTAGCAACAATTAACACACAGTCAGCAGTGACCCTTATTAATATGCACACACCCTTTACACTTACCACTGGGGTCTGGCTTTCAACAAATTCCCTAGAACCCCCTTTAGGGGCAATGTTAGCAAAGCAAGTATACACTTGCAGTACTGTAATCCAACTAATATTATGCTCATACGCCAGGCTAAATGTGAAGCAACCAATCAGATTTATTAAGGGGTTGTGAAAAAGGAAGGGGGCATGAATCAAGATGAATGATTACTATACTGATTAGATTTAGGTTACTCTATATACACTTTAGTCCCAAAGTAAACAGTCTGACAACACTGGGAACCCAGAATAGTATGCCGACTGACCAGAATCGGTGCCCGGGGGTGGTTGGCATTGCAACTGTTGTTGGGGCCCTTGATGGAAATAAAAAAAAAGCAGTTAACATGCACAAATAAAGCCTTGATTATTTGTAATCCTGGCAGGTTGGCCCAGTCTCTTGTAACCCTGTAATTCACTGAAATAATCAGATGGTGTCACAAAATAATTAGATGATTTTTTTGCAGGGAGCTACCCTGAATTTACTCATGATACCAGTTGGCTATACTTGGTCTGGTGATATGAAAACCTCCTGTAGATCACCGAAGAGCATGGGGAAGCTGGGCCATCACGACATACCACCGCTTCACGGCCTTTCCATCCAGGTGGCAGCAACCTGTGTTTTGTCTGTGTGCAGGGGCTGGATCCCCAAGCTGGTCTCTCGACGATAAACAGTCTCTGGTGCAAGCACAATTGGCTGGGGCCGGGTTTGGCAATGGGCCAAAGCTAGATGAACACTTCTGGCAAAGTTCAGTTTGTTTTGCTGGTGAAGCCCCCAGCTGGCATAACTGTCCGGACACTGGCAGAACTGGCCTCGTCCCACGATAAACATTCAGCACATTTAACAAGAACAGCATTAACTTTTCTACCTCACAGTTTGGTTTCAGGCCAGTTGCTATTGCAGTCGATTCACTGAGCAAACCGCTCGATCATCAAAGCAGTCTCTCACAACTCTTGGGCCGGTTGCTTCACAGGAGCTTCTTGTCAGTTCAAAATCTCAAGCTGTATTTCTAAGTGCCTTGGAGCTTGCTGCCACAGTTAGCTATTATTTTTCGGAACAGTCTGATTACCGCAATAAGGCAGTCCCAAATAGAAGAACCTCAGCAGGAAGGCAAGTCAGGCCTTTCCCCGCCGATTCTCCTAGGCTCCTTCCTTGGAGCAACCTCTCAATAGCTTGAGCTGCTCACTTTCCAAACTCTCTTCAGAACTCACCAAAATTCTGAACTGTCCTTCTTAAATAAATGCAGACGTCCTTGGAATCAGATTGGCTGTTCAGACTGCCTAAACAGTTTTAAATCTTGTCACTGGTTGCAGTTTAGGGGTCCAAACTTTGTCCCTGAAATTCTCCCACAATTCTATATTGTATTCCCAAGAGTCTGGATGAAATCCAGTCTTTTGATGCAGCCTCACAAGTTCCAAAGTCTGGTGCAGCCAGGATAAACATTATTTAGTTACACATTTCCCACACACTTTTAGCCACAACATTTCTCTTTTAAATAAGCACACTTTCATTTAATAATTTCCTTTACCTCTGCTGTCACCGAAATACTATCCCCCTAGGTGGCAGGAAGCAACTCCTGAATATTAATGAGGGCTATGAATATGTATAAGCCTCCGAAAATTACCTGTTTTCAAACTTGTTTTAAAAACTCGTAAGCGGCTTCTGCGCCGCATTGCCAACGTCACGGGCCCCATTCAGCTTACCAGGGTGCCGGGACCACTGCAGAATTCTCAGGTTTGCCTGCAAAATCGCAGATCGGTACATCAAGGCACTTCCTGCACATGCGCAGTCACCGGCTCTACCAAAGACATGCCGGCAACTCGCAATTAAATGTTAAGCCCGAACTGGGCTAAAATAACTTCAGGGACTGTACGATGCTTATGGAGAGCATCAGATGCACCACAATATTCGGGCTGCAAGAAGAAAAGGAGTGGGACACCAGGGGGCAACGGGTAGAAAAATGGGTGACATGAAAGGACATAAGGGCAATTAAGGTAAGCCCCGGGGGGTTCAGGCACCATAGAAATAACTTGCCTTTCCTTGCCTCCTACCACATATTTAACAAAATCTGGAATGCTCATGCCCCCTCATGTTGCCACAGGATGAGACGCTTCCACTATCCCTGGCTATCAGCTGACATCATCAAGCTCTGTAACACTTGCGACCATGCATGGGCACACTACAAAGCCTCATTCTCCCTCAATGACCTCTCTACCTATCGAGCTCTGAGAAATGCATGTACCAAAGCAATTAGGACAGCTAAATCCCACTACTTCAAAAACACTTACAAGAAAACCTTAACTCTCCTCATAAATTTTGGCAAACACTCTCTTCCCTTCTTAACCACCCATTTAATTCCTCCTCCCCCTACCTCCTCATTGATAACAAATAGGTCTCAGACCCCATCACCATTGCCTCCACTCCAAATAATTTTTTTACAACCTGTGCCTTACCCTCCACCCCTACCAACCCTTTCACTCCACTGCACACCGCAAGTCCAAATATCCCTGCAAACTCCCCCTCTTCTCTGCAAATTCTCCCAACTCCAAATACATTTAATTTCTCCACTATTACTGCCCATAAGGTGCTCTGTGCTCTTCAGTCACTGAAACCTCACAAATCTAATTCTGATGGACTTGATCCTCTTCTACTTCAGATCTCATCCCCAGCCATTGCCCATCCCCTGTCCCACCTGCTTAACCTCTCTTTCACCATTGGCATAGTACCTCAGGCCTGGAAATCTACAAAAGTGATCCCCCTCCACAAAGGTGGTGATTACCCCTCACCGGGAACAACCACCCAATCTCCCTCCTCCCTGTTCTAGCCAAGCTCCAGTGGTCCCTTGTCCTTACCAGGCTCACCCACTTCCTTAGCTCCTCAGATTTCCTGTCTCCCTACCAGTCTGGCTTTCAGAAAAATCATTCAACTGTCTCTTCCATTCTCTGGGTCACAGATCCCATTCTTACAGGCATGAATCAAGGCCACCTCACCTCAGCTGTATTCATAGACCTAGCCGAGGCCTTTGATTCTGTCTCCCATCCTCTCCTTCTCACTAAACTAGAACTTGCTGGCCTCTCCCCACTGTCAGTCAAATGGCTCAGATCCTATCTTTCTGGTCACTCCCAATGTGTCCAGATGGGAGATGTACTCCCCCTCCCTCCCAGTTCTAGCAGGTGTACCACAAGGCTCTATTTTTAGCCCTATCCTCTTCTCCATCTTTCTTAATGATCTTCCTCTTGCATGCTCGTCCTCCCAAATACATCTTTATGCTGACTACACTATTCTCTATACTTCAGGTCACTCTGCCCCCGAGGAGACTGCTCAGCTGCAAACTAATTTCACTTGTGTCCTGAATTGGCTCCATGATTTTCGGCACTGACCAAAGACTAGCCAAGCTCACCACACCTCCTTCTTTCTCCACCCTCGATGGCACCCCACTGGATACAGTCCCAGCCTATAAGTATTTAAGAGTCTGGCTAGACAGCTGCCTCGACTTCTCAACACACATCAACTATATGTATTCCAAGCTCTGCTCCAAACTTGATGCTCTCTACAGAAATAAAGATGCCCTCTCCCTCCCTGTTTGCAGGATACTCCTCACTAAAACTACCCTACCACTCTTTGACTTCGCTGACGTTGTCTATGGGTTTGCCTCCACCCTTTCCAGGCTGGACGTCCTTTTCAACACCCTTTGTCGATTCACCTTAAATGCCCCCCTTAGGACTCATCATTGCACCCTCTACTCTTCTCTATCATTCCCTTCCCTATCCTCCCACTGTAACCACCACACCTCCATCATCTTAGCCAAATTTTGGTTTGGCTCACTTCCTCCTACCTTGCCTCCCTTCTATCCCCTTTTGCCCTCACATCCTACCATCTCTGCGCATGAGACCCTCGTTCCTTTGCTCTTCCCCGCACACACTCAAACTCTGGCAGGACCACCTTCTCTTTCTACTTACCCCATATGTGGAACTCCCTTCACATCTTGCTCCATATGCTACCTTTGCTAAATCTCTTAAACATACCCTCTACTGCTCCCCTTTGCTCTTGCTATCAACCTAATTCCCCTACTGGGCTCCATGGTATTAGGTCATCCTATTCAAGTTTATAACTTATTAGCCCTACATCTGTATCAGAAGTCTGAACTGCTGGACTACTCGCTCATCTGCATTGATTAGCTCAACTTTGGGCTTTTTATTCCTTATCAGCTTGTTAAAATTGATAACTTTTTGGACCTGTACCTTGCCTGTACCATGTTATTATTGTGTGTACCCTTGCCTTCGACCTTGTCTATGCAACATGTGTAACGTCTTTTCCAACATGTCTTGTATACATGTCAGGTCTTTTGACTTGTAATTGCTATTTCCCAGGCACCATTGTAACCCGCCTCTGACTCTCCAGTTATGTATTTGCCTCCTTACCCAGGCACTATTGTAACCTGCCTGACACCCTGTATGTATGTATTTGCCTCCTTCCTCACCCTTCCCCCAGGTTGCACCTGGAAATGAGCCTTGGCTCAGTGTGCCTCTCCCAGTTACCAAATGTTTAAATAAATAAATAAAAATATATAAAATTTGTCGAGAACACCGGTGGTGGAGGAGGGGGTAGGCAAGGCAGACCTGACCTTCCGTTTGCCCTCTGGTCTGGTCCCTGATCCAGACTTGTGAGAGACATTAGGAAAGGATGGCCTTGCTTGACTCCTGGGCTGTCTGTGATACAGTGAGTGGACAAACCTAATGGCCCTGCCGGAGGCATGCAGTTCCTTCATAATATCCTGCACATCAGGGCCAAAGAGCTTGGATCCCACAAAAGGGGCATTTAGAACTATCTGCCGAACTTCAGCAGCAAAGCCTGAGACTCTCAGCCAGGGGTGCTAAGGCAGATGCCAGTGGCAGCCAGCTTGGCAGTGGTGTCCAACATGTCATAAATGGCTGTGCGGAGGTGTATACTGACATCCTCTATGGCCTGGAGAGACCTGGGGAGCTCTAGCCTCTTGGGACCCTCTGGAAGGGCCTGTGCTACAGCTTTGCCCTTCTTCCAGAGGGTATTCTGGTACATGACCATGTAGGATTGGTAGCTGGCAATTCTAAAGCCTAAAGTGACTGAAGTAAAGGCCATCTTACCTCAAAGGTCAATCCTCCTGGATTTCCTGTCAAGGGGGAGGGAACTAAGGTGCTTGGGCACCTTGGCTCTATTATGAGCTGCCTTTATTACCACTATGTTAGTGTCTGGTTGGGTAGTATAGGAGGGGTGCCCCTGAAGAACCAGATAAAGCTTGGCAGTCCTCCTTGGCATGGCCAGAATCATGTTGGGCCTATGTCAGGCAGCAGTGGCAGCATCCTGTAAGGCTGGCAAAAGTGAAGAGATGACTTTGGATGGAGAGTCAGGAATCTCCAGGAAGTCCACCATTTCTGCTGATGTCCTCCTCCTCAATCTGGAACCCCATAGTTGCCTGTTTCCTGATGTTGAAGAGGGAGGGGTCCTCCAGGGGGGATCTTGGGGTGTGTTTCACTGAGTCCTTGCTACCTGAAGAGAGAGTGGCCCTATCTGAGGAAACAGCCTCCACATCAGGCTCTTCAAAGAATGAGGTCAGCATGGTACTCCTCCTGAATTTCCACTTGTTCTGGAACAGTGACCGATGGCAAAGACTCTGGCATCAGCTCAGACAGAAGAACACATTGCAAAATCAATGGGTAGAGGGGACAAAACCTTTTACAGGTACATAAGTGAAAAAAGAAAGGCAAAGGGAGGGATAGTGACACTGAAGGGGGAGGATGGGGGCTGTGTGGAGGATGACAACAGTAAGGCTGACATATTGAAAAGGTATTTCTGCTCAGTCTTTACTGAGGAAGAGGAGGGTAATGGGTCTGAAGAGAGTACAAGGGGTGAGAATGGTGCAGAAATGGACATAAGTCCCTTTACACTAGAAAGAGTCCTGAAGGAACTGGAAGTAATAAGAATTGATAAAGCAATGGGGCCAGATGGGATGCACCCCAGGGTCCTTAAAGAACTAAGAGAGGTGGTGGCTGAACCTCTGGCTATCCTGTTTAGCTGATCACTGGAAACAGGGAGGTACCCAAAGACTGGAGGACAGCAGATGTAGTCCCCTTATACAAAAGTGGAAACAAAGAGGAGCGGGAACTACAGACCAGTCAGCCTCACCTCGGTAGTGGGAGAGATCATGGAAGCACTACTGAAGGAGAGATTGGTGGAACATCTGGTTGTCAATGGACTACAGGACCCAAGGCAGCATGGTTTCACCAGGGAGGTCATGTCAGACCAACCTCGCTTAATTTTTGACTGGGTGACTAGGGAGGTGGATCAGGGAGGGCAGTGGACATGGCCTGTCTGGACTTCAGCAAGGCCTTTGACACTGTGCCACATAGAAGACTATTACACAAACTGGGAAATATGGGTGTGGCAGGACAGTAGTGTGGTGGGTAGGTAACTGGCTGGGCGGCAGGACACAGAGGGTGGTGGCAAATGGCTGTCACTCCACAGAGGGAAGAGTGACCAGTGGGGTACCACAGGGATCAGTGCTGGGACTGGTCCTATTCAACATTTTCATCAGTGACATTGCGCAGGACCTAGAAGGCAGAATTTCACTGTTCGCTGATGACACAAAGCTCTGTAACAGAGTAGACACACCAGAGGTGTGTATACAGAATGAGAAGGACCTGCAGAAACTTGAAGAATGGTCAGGGTTGGCAGTTGAAATTCAATGCAAAGAAGTGCAAGGTAATGCATATGGGCACAAAACCCTGCCACAGTATATCAGTTGGGGGTGAGGATATAGCATGCACCAAGCAGGAAAGGGATCTTGGGGTTATCATCTCTGATGACCTCAAGGTAGGGAAACAGTGTGACAAGGCAGCAGGTAAAGCAAATAGGATGCTGGGATGCATAGGCAGGGGCATCACCAGCAGGAAAAGGGAGGTCATAATTCCACTATACAAGACACTAGTGAGGCCTCACCTGGAGTACAGTGTACAGTTCTGGAGACCTTACCTACGTAAGGACATAGACAGGGTAGAGAAGGTTCAGAGGAGGGCAACAAAGATGGTACATGGATTGCATCACAAGTCCTATGAGGACAGGTTGAAGGAACTGAATATGTACTCCCCAGAGGAGAGGAGGGAGAGAGGGGATATGATAGTTGTTTGGCAGGGATACTTCGAGGGAAATTTAAATGTGTTGTTTGCCTGGTGTTTGGGGGGGAAGGGACATTACCTGCAATTACCTTGTCTCTAAACAGGAATTAACTTGGCTTTCATTGTTCACTTGGGAGCTTAAGCAGCAGGTAGGTAGGAAAGAGGGATGGAGTTATATTCTGTTTTAACTGAAATATTTTAAAAGTTTGTAAGTGAAATTAGTTTTATGTGTTAAAAATTATTACCTTGAATTAGAACTGTTACATTGTAACTTTGGTGGCTTGGGGATAGTTGTTTGGCAGGGATACTTCGAGGGAAATTTAAATGTGTTGTTTGCCTGGTGTTCTTAAATACTGAAAAGCCACTGGGGGTTGGGATTGAAGGGCTGAGTATTTCTGTTTGGGACTGAAATTCGAAGCAACAGGAGCTGGTGGGCCTGTGACATCGTATGGTACCTGATGTCTGCTTACATACACTGTTAGTGTGACCGAACGCACACTGGACTGTATGTGTTTGTGAGACTTGGGAAAGTTATTGGTGGGGTTGAAATTGGGTTTGTAAATAACTACAGTCAGTTTAGAGAGAAACTGTACTCCAGGGGAAAGGGACTGAGAAAAGGGGGTGTGCTATTATAAACAGAGGGGGATAATCAGGGTGGCCATATTCCACCATGGCAGGCATCTTCGAAGGGTTGTAGGCTGCACAGGCTGTGGGATGGCAATAATTCTAAATTGGGCCTGGAGAGAGGGAGGCTGCCCACTCTGTAGACAGCTATCTTGTATCAGGAGTGAGGTATATTGGTTAAGGAGTAAGCTGTGGGAGCTGGGGGTGTCCAAGGATAAGGGGTGTGGATATGGGCAGCAGAAGGGTGGGGCTGAGGGGAGGCTGGGGCAACGCTCTGAAATTACAGGACGTTATGTTACAGCAAGCAGGAGGGGGGATATTAGGGACAGAGGACCCTTAGATAGGGAAGTTGATGCTAAGGGGAAAGCGTACGGGGTGAACATTCTGAATACAAAGAGACTGGAGGGGGAAGAGTCAGGAGGGGCTGTTGTGCGGAAGCCTAAAACAGCAGACTGTGGGAAGGAAGCTCCTAAGGTGAACAGTGCAAGAGAGGAAGAAGAGGGTCAGTTTAGAGATGCAGTCAGGGGAAACTCGGGTTACTTGATGGAGGCTGACATAGAGTGTCACAATAAATTTGAGCTACTAAGCAACCTAGAGGGGGAGGAAGGGGTTGGTGGAAATGAGGAAACTTATACAGAGGCCGGGGGAGGGAGTCGGATACCCATAGGGCATCACAGACCAGCTATGGAAAGGATAGACATAGTCCCAGAGGGAGAAGGGGAAACATATATGTTAAGCAAATGGGGGAGATGCAACATATTCCAGACATGAGGGAGGAGAGCATGATTGGAGAGAAACTGGGAGACAAGGAGGTGGGAGAGGAGCCCCCCTTCAGCTGGGAGGTCAGTACCAAGGATGGGGCCCTAGCTAAAGGGGACCCACAGAGAGCCTCTGGAAGCAGGGGTACTATTACAAGGGGGGAGGATGGTGGTGTGGGGAAGGGAAACCATCAGGGCCAGGATAAATGGTTCAGATAAGAGAGGGTTAAAGGGGACACCTATTCAGAGGGGGTTTGAGTTAAGTGGGCAAAATAGCAAGGGAGGCAGAAAGAGGAGGGTGACAAGGGGGTCTCTAATAAGGCAGGAAGACTCCCATGAAATTGAGATCATGAATAAAGGGGGGGAAGGGGGGCTGAGAGGGCATAGTGGAGGTAACCATAAGGATGATGGCGGTGTTAAGGTTCTGTTACTGGGAGACTCAATGATTAGGGGTATCCATTGGGAGGGACAGGGGGGTGGATGCCATAGCCAGGTGAAGGTAGTGAGTATCTCTGGGCTGACAGTGCACAGAGCAAAGTTCATGGTGTATGAAATGGTTAGGGATTGTGGAGGGAAACCGGATTTCCTGGTGCATTTGGGAACTAATGATCTAGAGGGAAATAGCATTTTGGAAATCCAAGCAAGGTTCCAAGAACTTGTCAGAGTCTGTCGGGATAATGGATGCAACATTTCCTTTTCGGAGATATTGCCAGTACCAAAGGCCTCAGTGGACAAAAAAAAGAAGCTTACAGAGGTTAATGACTGGCTCAGGAAGTGGGGTGAAGAGAATGGGTTGGGGGTGTTAGGGAACTGGAATGGAGTTTGGGAGGATAAGGGACTATATGCCAAGGACAGGTTTCATCTTGCCCCATTAGGGAAGGAAGTCCTTAAACAGGGGATGGCTGACTACATACAAGCAAGGTGGGGTTTAAACTTGTAAGGGGGAAGGATGAGGGAGGGGCTGACCAGAAGCCCTCTCCTCCAGATGAGGGGAGTAGCCGTCAAGCCCAAGAGGGGAGGGGAAACAGACTGGAGGTGGAGGTTTCAGGAGGAGCAGGGGAGGATGGAAGTACAAGGAATCTGGTGGGGTTCGACAAAGAGGATCAGGGATAAGGGTGGGAGTTGGTGTTAGTAAATGCCAGGAGCTTGGGAAACAAGTTGCCGGAGTTCCAGGCCATGCTGTTTGGGGTGGATGTGATGCGGTCACGGAGACGTGCACAACAAAAACCATGACTGGGACCTAAATGTACAGGGTACACTATGCTTAGGAAGGATAGAAAGGAGGTCAGAGGGATGGAGTGGCTATGTTCATTAGAGATGATATAGAAATTGCTACGGTAGAAGAGGCAGAGGAAACGTGGAGGCCTTATGGGTCACCCACGATCCCCAGCAGGAGATAAGGTCAAGCTGGGAGTAGCATATAGGCCCCCCGGGATGAGTGAGGTTCTAGAGGATGGTTTGCTGGACAACATCATTGCCCAGTGTGGTCCAAAAGGGAAGGAGTGGTGTTGATGGGGGACCTTAATATGCCAGGTACAAACTGGGGAACCATGTCCTCTAGGGTGGCCAAGGAGCAGAGGCTGCTGGATGGCTTCCAGGATGTGTTCTTAACACAGCATGTGATGGAGCCCACAAGGGAGGGGCATGTCCTGGATGTGGTTCTGGCAGATGGGGATCTGGTAAAGGACATAGTTGTACAGGACCCCCTGACTGGGAGTGACCACAATACTGTCTGGTTTCAAATAAGCATGGGGGGAGTGGGGGTGAGATCTAGGACACTGGCAGTGGACTTCAGGGGGGCAGACTTTATGGGCATGGGACATATTCTCAAGGATCACTTGAAGGGGATTACCTCAACGACAAGTGTGGAAAGGAGATGGGAGGTCATAAAACCGGGACTTCATGAGGCAGTCAGGATCTGCACTAAGTTGAAACGTAAGGGAGCAAGGTCACGTAAACCATGCTGGTGGTCCAGTGAGGTACAGGTAGCAGTCAGAGAAAAGAAGGCGCCTACAAAAATATAAAACAACAAGAGGGATAGGGATAAGGAAATGTACCAGCTTGCATCTAGAAAAGTCACCCGTATGGTGAGGGGAGCAAAGTCCAGTAAAGAGCAGCGGCTGGCACAGGGGATACATGGAGAGGAAAAGGGGTTCTTCCGGTACATTGGGGAGCGGAGAAAAACTAAGGGCCATCTCAGCAGATTGAGATCAGAAGGAGGGTGGGTGGAAGAGGCGAGGGACCAGGCAGAGGTATTTAACGATTACTTTGCCTCTGTGTTCACTAGGGAGGGGGATGGGATATCTACAAAGCAAGGCATGAAGGGGATAGAAGGGCAGGGAGTGGGATCAGGAGCAACAGAAATGGAGCAAGAGGGAGGGAAAGGTACCCAGGGTGTCACATCTGGATAAGGATAAAAAGACCAGTAAGGGGAGGACGATGATGCTATCTCCACCAAAGGGTGTGGTTAGCCCTCAAGGCCCTAAAGAAAACAAATCTCAGGCCGGATGGCATTCATCCGAGAGTACTATGGGAATTGGCGGACATACTGGCTGCACCCCTGGCGGAGCTTTTCAGCAGGTCACTTGAGACAGGGAGGGTACCTAGTGATTGGCGAGAGGCACATGTGGTACCAATCCATAAAGGGGGGTCGAGGGAAGTACCAGGTAACTATAGACCCATCAGTTTGACCTCGGTGGTGGGAAAATTAATGGAGAGTATACTAAAGGAACGATTGGGGGTGTACTTGGAGGAGGTGGGAGGTCTGGATAGTCGGCAACATGGGTTTGTGCCAGGTAGATCATGTCAAACCAACCTTGTGGAGTTCTATGAATGGGTAACATCAGAACTGGACAGGGTAAGCCTGTGGATGTATTATTCTTGGACTTCAGCAAGGCGTTTGACTCTGTCCCCCACAATGGTCTGGTGGAGAAACTGATGGGGTTAGGAGTAGGCCCTTTGATGGTCAGATGGATTGAAAACTGGCTAGCTGGTCGCACTCAGAGAGTAGTGGTCTGTGGGGAGCTCTCGAACCCTAGAGAGGTTGGTAGTGGGGTACCACAGGGCTCGGTCCTGGGTCCAATCCTGTTTAATGCATACATATTGGACATCAGGGAGGGTATAGAGTGTGAAATGAGTCTCTTCAGGATGACTCCAAGATGGGAGCAGTAGTTGAGGGAGAAGAGGGGAGGGTGGCCCTGCAAGGGGACCTGGACACCCTGGAAAGCTGGGCTCACACATGGAAATTAAATTTCAATATCACCAAGTGCAAGGTGTTGCATCTTGGTCGGGGAAACCCTAAACACAGGTACACACTGGGAGGGGAGGCGCTGGAGGCCTCAATAGGGGAAAAAGACCTAGGGGTCATGGTGGATACATGTATGAATAACTCTGAGCAGTGCAGGAGAGCAGCTAGCAAGGCAAACAGGATGTTGGGATGCATTGTAAGGGGATCACCTCTAGGAGCAAGGAAGTGATTCTGCCACTGTACAATGGACTGGTTAGACCACACCTTGAGTACTGTGTACAGCTGGAGACCACATTTGAAGAGGGACATACAGCTCCTGGAGAGGGTACAGAGGAGGGCAACAAAGATGATACGAGGGCTAGGGATTTGACTTATGAGGACAGACTTGAGGAGCTCTGCCTGTTTTCATTGGAGGAGAGGAGAGACAGGGGACATGATTGAGGTCTTCAAGTACCTCAAGGGAATAAATAGGGTAAACATGGAGGGGATCTTTAGACTAAAGCAGGGAGGTATCACCAGAGGGCATGGTTTGAAGTTGGAAGGTGGAAGGGTGAGGGGGAAAAGAGGAGGAGGTTTTTCACCGAGAGGGTGGTGGACCCTTGGAATGCACTGCCTGGTGAGCTGGTTCAGAGATCCACTGTAGAGGGCTTCAAGAGAGGGTGGGACAGACACAGAAAGTGGATGTATCAGATGATGGCCTGTCCCGGTGGGGTGGGGATGGATGATAGGGGTTTCTAGAGAACAAGGGATGGGAGGGTCTCGGCACCCAACTAAGGATCTAGGTTCGAGCAGACTCGATAGACCATAAGGCCTAATCTGCTGGCAAATAGTATGTTAGTATGTTAGTATGATAGAGACATACAAGTATCTTACAGGGAGGAACAGGGTGCAGGAATACACTATTTTAAGCGAAAAAGATGTTCCAGGACTAGAGGGCATGGGATGAAGTTGGAGGGAGGACGATTCAGAGGAAACATGAGGAAGAATTTCTTCACAGAACGGGTGGTGGACAAGTGGAACACCCTGCCAGAGGAAGTGGTGGGGGCTGAAACAACCACGGAATTTAAGAATGCATGGGATAGACATAAAGGAATTCTGGAGGTCAGGGGTAAGAGGCAACAGACTTCTAGGAAAACATAAACTGAACTTACTAGCTCAAATGGGCAGACTGGATGGGCCATAGGCCCTTATCTGCCAACACTGTCTATGTATTTATGTATCATCCAGGAGAGTATTGAGTGGGAGGGTCAAACTGGCATCGATCCCGAGGTAGCATTCAACGGCAGTGGTGATGAAGGTCCTGGCCGTGGAATAAGCTGCTAAATAAGGGTCATGGTAATGGAGGTAAGTACCAAATTTATATCGACGGGAGGCATAGGAAGCACTGTCATCACTGGCTGTGATGGTGGGGGCATGGAGCCCAGCATGGTCGACTCAGTGCCTGACACTGCAGAGCCAATGGGGCCCAGTGCCTTAGGATGTTGCTGTGCCAGAGGTTGCTGTGGCAGGGCAGGCACTGATGACCCGGACATTGGCGGGCCTTCATCAGCCAATGGAGGGTTGGGAGATATCGCTGCAGGATGGCAAGTCCTGGGCAGCAGGAGAGGAGGCCACCGAGCCTAGCGATGGCGTTAACCCAGACAAGTAGGAGGAAATCAGCACAGTCCTAGCTCTTTAAGAACTCTAGCTCTTCAAGAACCATGCCCTCAGGAGTAATGTTCTGAGATCTGTGAAGGTTGTCCTGCCATGAGACATAGTCAACAAGTTGCTTCTCAGTAACAGGTTGATTAGAGTCCTCCAAGACAGGGGCAGCAGCACTGAGTACCATGCCTGCCAACCCCAGTCTTGAACTATTAGGATCATTGTTGCTGACTCTCTCCCAAGCTTCATGAGTACCCTCTGTATGAAAAGAAATGAGGGGAAGGCATACAGGAACATCCCTGTCCTGGTCAGGGCTAGGGCGTCCTCTGAGACTGTACCTCTGACTGGTGGCCTGCAACCAAACTTTGGGAGGTGACTGTTTTCTCAAGAGGCAAACAGGGCTATTTCTGGAGTAGTCCAAACAGCAAACCTCACAATACCGAATACCTCACAGTGCTCACAATACCGAAGAAGGCACTTTAATTTTTTTTTTTAAAGTAGTACTGTATTTTATTTAATTAAATATATGGCATTTACAACACAGCAGCTTTAGACATAATAGTAAAAACAGAAATTTGACATTTTGCACAATACATGTGCTTTGTCAAGAGTGGAAAAAGAACATACAAACAGTGCATTTATAGTGCTGCCCATTAATGACAGCAGTAATGCTCGTCCAACTTAGCAACGTGCAAACAAGCAACATTCAAAAAACCCAGTGAATAGAAGAAAACATCGCTCAACCATATTAAAACATATTATGAAATGGCTAGAAAGAATGCTGGCTCCTGACTGGCCAATATGTACTTTCAGTTGGTTTGTTATCCCAGCACAAAAGCCCAGCTGAAAGCAGCTCAACAAAAATAGGTTTAAAAAAATACATCCAATTTATTAAAAAGGACCCATTTCATAATTGCAATATGGCACTCCAGGAAGTGCATTATGATGGGCTAATGGCCCTTCTCGGGTGGTGGAAGCACTCGACTTATGGATCTCAATCATGTCTTCTCTTTCCCTCCTCTGTCCCCTCCTCTCCTGAGTACATGCTGAGCTCCCGCAGGCTCTCCTCCTATGGTTTTTCATTCAACCCCCTCACTATTTTGGTAGCCCTTCTCTGGACTGCTTCCAACCTGTTAATGTTCTTGCGGAGGTGTGGTCTCAAGAACTGGACACAGTACTCCAGGTGGGGTCTCAACAGTAAACGATACAGTGGCAACACTACCTGCCTTCAGCAAGACATTCTCCTCCCTATGCACCCCAGCATCCTGCTAATCTTGCCTACTGCCTTGTCATACTGATCTGCCACCTTGAGATCATCAGATCTGATTACCCAAGGTCACTCTCTTAGTAACAGAAAGTTCCTCACCCCTTGTGATACACAGCTCCTAGGTTTACCTACCCCAGGTGCATGACTTCTTATTTTCTGGCATGGAAATCTAGCTGCCACACCCTAGACCACTCCTCTAGTTCCCCCAGATCCCTTTGCATTCTCTTGCTACCCTCCTGGGTGTCCACCCTGTTGCAGATTTTTGTGTCATCCACAAAGAGACAAACCTTCCCCCTCCACTTCCTCAGCAATGTCACTTATGAAGACGTTGAAGAGGACAAGACCCAGTACCAATCTTTGTGGTACTCCACTGGTCACTCTCTCATCCTCCGAGTAACTGCCATTTACCACCACTCTCTCCCTCCTTTCTTTCTTCCAGTTAGGTACCCAGCCTTTCACCTTTATATCACCAGGTTGCTAAGTGTCTTAATCAGTCTGCCATGTGGTATAGTGTCAAACTGTCCAGACAGGCCCCATCCACTGCCCTCCCCAGATCAACCTCCCTAGTTATTCAAAGAACTGTATGAAATTTGATTGACATGACCTGCCCCCTGTTAAACTGCGCTGCTGGTGCTGGTGGTCCTACAACCCATTTGCCTCCAGGTACTCCCACCAGTCTCTCCTTCAGCAGGGCTCCATTAATTTTCCCACCACTGATGTGAGTCTGACCAGTCTGTAATTGCTAGCCTCCTCCCTGCTGCCGCTCTTGTGCAGAGGGACTACACTGGCCTTTCTCCAGTCCTATGGAACTACCCCGTCTCTAATGAGTTGCTGAATAGTGTTTCTAGAGGGGTGGCTAGCACCGTGCTTGGTTCTTTTAATACCCTTGGGTAAATACTGTCTGGCCTCATTGCCTTGGTTTCATGTAGGGCTTTTAATCCCGGTGGACTCTCTCTCTCTCTCTTACAACAAGTATTTGTCAATGCCGAATGTTTGCTTGCTGGCATTGGCATTGGTAGTGTAGGAGTTACAGAGCTGCATAATAGGAATGTCAGTGAAGTATTGAACTGAAGCCAACCCCATCACCACCCTGCAGATAGTGACAAGCATTGGGGTGTGCCTTTGGGTCATCAGGCATAGCAGCCATGCCATTTCACCACACCCTGCCGTGCAGACACCAACAAGTGTCATGGTGTGCCTTGGGGTCTTTGGCCCTTATGCGCACCCCATTCCATCAGGAAATATGGTGAGATGGGTGCGGTATAGGAGAATGGGGTGAACTTTGGGGCTGAAGAGTCCAAAGCACACCTCGATGCCTCTCAGTGGCTGCAGGGTGTGGGTGTGGGTGGAATGGTATGAGCATTGCTGGCGATAATCCCAAGTCACAGCCCTGATGCCTGTCATTCTCTACAGGGTGGGGCGTTAGGGTCAGAAATCCTAACGCCTCAGGCATTCGTTGGTATTTTCACTCCAAATTTTCAACATGGGTTTTTTGTGACCCTCCCACCTCATGAACAGTGGCAATATCAGTTTGTTAGCCGAAAGCTGCTTTTGCACAGCAACTATGACATTTGTCACCACAGGTGCAAAAACACGTTCCGAACAGGATGTGAAAAATGACAGCTGTACTGTTCGTGGGGAGGTGTAAAAAATGGAAATGTTGAAAATCTGCAGTGAAAATATTAACAAAACTGGTGAAGCCATGAGCGTGCGTAGAAACTGTGCAACGCACACCCGTAATGTAATTAGTTTGGGGATTTTTTACAGCAGATTGTCAACACAGGCATTTGTGGGACCTCCGGGCATGAACAGTGTCACTGTGATTTTCTTTATCTGTCCCGAACAATGATTTCCCACAGCGACCACACATTTCTGTGCTGAAAGTATGAAAACACATTTTGGCCATGTTGTGAAAAATGACAGCTGTATTGTTCATAAGGAAGTGTGGAAAAATGCCACTGGTGAAAATCTGGACTGAAAATATTACAAAATCATGAACTTACGAGGGTGCGTGGAAACTGTGCAATGCTCACTCGTAGCACAGTCATTTTATGGACTTTTGTCACCAAATTTTCAACATAGCCATTTTAAGACCTCTGCTCATGACCAGTGTCACTGTGATTTTCTTAATCTGTCCCAAACATTGCTTTCGCACACCGACTGCACCATTGTGCGCTACATGTGCGGAAACACACTTTGGGTGAGATGTGAAAAATGGCAGCTGTACTGCTCGTAAGGAAGTGTGGTAAAATGGCAATGTTGAAAATCTGGTGTACAAATATTAAAAATTTGCAAACTTGGCGAAGCGCATGTGAGGACTCGCCACAACGTGGCATTCAAAACAAAGTCATTTTAGGAATTTTTTCACCAAATTTTCAACATAGCCATTTTAAGACCTCTGCCCATGAACAGTGTCACTGTGATTTTCTTAATGTGTTCCATACATTGACTTCGCACACTGACTGCGCCATTGTACGCTACATGCGCAGAAACACATTTTGGGCGAGATGTGAAAAATGACAGCTGTACTGCTCATAAGGTGGTGTGGTAAAATGGCAATGTTGAAAATCCAGAGGCAAATATTAAAAATTTGCAAAGTTACGAGCGTGCATAGGAACTGCGCAACGCACGCTCGTAAAACAGTCATTTTTAGGAATTTATTCACCAAATTTGTAACATACACTTTCTGAGAGCCCACCTTATGAATACTGGCACTGTCATTTCCTTAATCAGTCCCGAAAGGTGATTTTGTGCAGTGACCGCGAAATCACCCTTCGTGCCTGATTAACGCCATGACAGTTCAAGAATTCATTAGGAGAGGTCCCAAAAACCCCATGTTGAAAATTTGGTGCAGAATTCAAAAAGATGCCTGAGATATGTATCAAAGTTGAAAAAACCCTATTCATTATATTATACAGCTTACCGGCACTTCATCAGTTCACAGTAGGCTTTGAAGAGTGCAGACATGTTCCCAGTCGACACTGAAGATCATCGCGCCGGACTCCGGACGTAAGTATGGGGTGAGTGGGGGGGGAGGCAGGGTGCGCAGTGGGTGGGTGCGAGTGGGAGCAGGGCGACTACGAGGGACCTTTTTTTGTTTACAGGTTTTTTTTTGGAAGACGACGCGGGACGTTTGCCACGCTGGGATGGGCTCCTAGCGTGGCAGCTGGAAAGCTGTTTTGGGGCCTGAGCCGACAGGGATTGGGCACTTCACGGCCATACAGTGTGTGTATGTGTGGGGGGGGAGCGCATGAGCACGCAATATGTGTGTGTCTGTGCGTGCGCGCATGTGTGTGTGTGTGTGGGGAGGGGGAGCGCTGCCCACTCAAGCGGTGCTCTCCCTTTCAACTGTATGGCACTGCATTTTGGACTGTCACACTATGTTTCTTGCACATGCATGCAAGCAAACATAAAAATGGACTTGTGTCCACTCCCCCCCGTGCCTGCTGATACATATAAGTCCATCCCGTCCCCCCTCCACTGTGAAGACTGAGCAGAAGTACTTGTTTAAAATGTTAGCTTTTGGGGGGTTTTCCTCTGCAGTCATCCTTCCCTTGTTTCCTGAGCCTCACTATTACCACCCCTTGCCTTCCTCTTTTCATTCACGTGCCTAAAGAAAGTCTTATCCCTTTTGACCTCCTCGGTGATTCTCTCCTTTGTTTTAGCCTTTGCTGTCCTTACTCTCCTTCCTGCCTCCCTTTGTTTATCTAGATATGCCTCACTGTCCCCCTCTGTTTGAGCATGCTTATATTTCCAAAAGGCTGTTTTTTTCTCCTTTACCGCCTTAGCCACCTCCTTTGAGAACCATAGTGGCCTCTTTCTCCTCTTACCCTGCTTATTTCCTTAAAATAGCTTGCCATTACCTTATTTATTAATTTCACACTATATGATGATTGCTTGTAGCAAGGGGGCTCCCAATGTGACATCTGTAGTGCTGTCCCAGTTTGTAAGTACCAGATCCAGCACTGCTCCCTCTCTAATGGGCTCTGTAACCAGCTGCCTAAAAAAATGCCTCCTGGAGGGAGTCTATGATGGCGCTGCTTCTAGCTGTAGCTGTGGCCAGACTGCTCCAGTCTACATGTGGCAGATTAAAGTTCCCTATAATCACTACCTCCCCTTTGCTTGCCATTCTGCCAATCGCCTCCCCCAAAACCCTGTCTTACTGCCCCCCCGTGTTGGTGGTCTGTATACCACACCCACATGGATAAAGGCCCTAGACCCTGTCTCTAGGCCAACCCAAAGAACCCCAGTCCTTCCTTATCCCTGCTGTGTCCTTGTATCTCTGTGACCTTTATACCTTCCCTCACATAAAACAACCCCCCTTCCACCTTGCCTGATCCTTCTGAAACATTGTATATCCCAGCATGGCCACATCCCAGCTATGGTTGTTGGTGCACCATGATTCTGTTACGGCCGCCAGATCCAAGTCTGCCTCTGCAATGGTAGCCTTAAGGTCAGGAATTGTATTTCCTTGGCTCCTTGTGTTGGAGCACGTGGCTCTGCACTCCTTAAGTACCTCCCTGTCCCTACTTGCCCTCCCTTACTGAATCCATCCTTCACCCTTCCCTTGTCCTGGGTATTGTCTGCCCCATTTCTGTCCTCCCTCTGTCCACTCTCCCTAATTTTTCTCTCAGCCTTAGAACCTCCTCCCGACTCTCCTGTCCTCCCCTGTCCCTACACTCCTCTACCCCTGGGGAATTTACTTCCCCTGGGCTTTTACTCTCTGTTGCTTCATTTTCTAGGGAGGCACTTAATGCCTCATTTGTTTTTTTGGCCTCCTTCTTGGCTTGTTCAAATGCCCATTGAAGTAGCATTCAAACATTCCACCCAGGACTGCTGTTCCCCTCCTGGATAGATGTAGGCCATCTCCCTTACACACGCCTTTATCCCCCCACGTAGGACCCCAGACCCCAATGAAGCCAAACCACTCCCCCTGCACCACACCTTTAACCAATCACTGAAGACACTGGTGTGGTGTTCCCTATCCTCTCCCCGGCCATTCACAGGATGCACCTCAGTGAAGGCCACCATGCATGCTACCTGTTTCAGGACCCTCCTTGTCTCCCTAAACCTATTCTGCATCACACCTTCTTTGTCCCTTTTCAGGTCATTAGTCCACAGATGGACAATGACATCCAGCTCCCCATCCTGTCCTGCCACCCGTAACAATCCTAAGGATCCACTCCCAATCTCTCCATGCCAAATAGGTAGCTCACCTTCCTCTTGTTCCCCAAACTACACCCATAATGATTGAGTCCCTCAGTAGAAGTTGCTACCTCTTCCACTGGGATCCTCTGCCTCCCACCTTGGGGCCTCCCTTATGGAGAACCCTCACATCCTCCCTGGACACTACCACAGGTGCCTCCTCTTGGCAGTTCCATCCCACCAGAGAGGCAAAAGAGTTATGTACTGGCACAGGCTGAGGAATGTGTTCCTGACTGCCCACCCTCCTGGAGCCCACCACAGTCTAGCTGGCCCTCCTTCTTGACATCCTCTGAGGCAATGGCAGTGGACTTGGTGGCCCCTGGGTGGGGAAAGAGGTCCCGAATTCTTGCCAACTCACCCTGGAGTCTAGGATCTGTTCCCTCAACCCAAAAGAGTGCACACAGATGGGGCAGCATCTCAGTCTCCAGAAGGTCTCCATGAAGACTGCCGCTCCACAGCCACCATACTGCACCACTCCTATCATTCCCAATACTACACTCTCTATGACCTTAAAAAGAACTTATGCTGTTATCCCAGACAGGGTGTTTCTGAATGTCCCCTTTTTTGTTTGGTTTAACCCTTGTTGCTATACCCTAGGTAGGTTTCATATTTGCTTTCCCTTTACACTTTTAATAAGACTTTATTAACTTGCCCTTTTTTGTTTAGCCTAACCCTATGTCACCTTACCCTAGGTAAGGCTTTTTAAGTTTCCTCTCTGTTATTCCCTTCTTACCCTTACCCTAGATGTGGATTTTTAAGGGTACGTAGACCGCACGTCGACACCACCATGGCGAAGACTATCACAATGACAGAATTTGACAAAAAACGTCGGGTCGCTGTGATGGTCCCTGCAGACACTGCCGGTGCATCTCCGGGTGTGTTCCCCCCTCCCCGAGACAACTCTGATTCAGAGTTGTATATCTAGAGACCGGGGGGTTCGTGGGGCATAGCCCCCTTAAGAAAAAATGCTGACATCCCCAACAGTACAATGCCGACACTCGGCATTGTGTCTGCTGCTGTCGGGGATGTTGGCGTAGTAGAAGTCGACTCACGATTGGTAAATCATTTTTAAGTTTCTCCTTTGTCTCCCCCATTTACCTTTACCCGCTGTAGTTTTTTTTTGTTTCCCCTTTGTCACCCCCTTCCTACTCTTACCCTAGATATGTTATTTCAAGTTTCTCCATTGTCTCCACGTTTACCTTTATCCTCGACAGGATGTACTACGGAGTACCCTCCTTAACAGGTGCTTATGGTAGCTGTACTGCTTAACACAGGTGGCAACAAGCATACAGGTAGTCTACCTTACCTCGAGGAGGCAGTATAGTGCAGTGGGTTAAGGCTCTGAGCTGCAGATCTGGAGACCTGGGTTTGAATCCCACAGTTACCTAGGTGCATACTGTGTGATCCTGAGCAAATCACTTAACTTCCTTGTGCTGCCAGGTCTCATCTGCAAACAAGCTTCAGCTTAGTGTGCTACTCCTGGTTAAAGAATGTTCCCTTTCCATTACCTTATTGGACCGGTACAGTTCCCTGTGTGCCTGCTGTCACCAGTTAACACATACATAATTCCCCCTCGGACGTGGCGGGAGCCAGTCAAACTATGGTTGCTGCAATGAATTCTTTTTCTGGTGGCTGTGTACTACTCCATCTCCAATTCTGCATCTATGCTTGTGGTGTGGTTTTGGCGCTCTGTTGTAATGTCAGTTCAGTTCTCAGAACATGCCAAAGTGTTTTCACAATACTGGCAATTTCAACTGCCTGCACAGAATATGTAATAACAAAGTTCAGATTATTATCACTTAGTATTGGTGGATGCATTCTCACCCCCTGCTTGTCTCAGTATCAACAGTGTATTCTTATCTTTTGATTCTGCCCTCTACCTCCCTCTCAGTATGACATCTTCCCTGTAGTCCTTTTCAGCAAACCGATGTGACATTTCTTATGTATGAATTTCAAAACTACTCTCCTCACTGCAGTTCAATTTCCAATCTTAAACATTGACTTACTGGAACATTATCAATAGCATGTCTTGGGTGACAACTAGAGAACTGCAGGAGGAATGAAGGAGTGGACTTTGGTGCCATGTGATGACAGCGCCAGCATATCGGCACCAACCACAACAGCATCTGCACATCACAGAAAAGCAAAATGGTGATGTGCAGAATAGCACCCTACCGAAACAGCTACTCTAGGTTGGAGTCATCCAAAACTACAATAAAACACTACTTTTAACTTTTTATGGGGCCAGCCTCCGCCTCCCTCTTTGTGTGGGGGAACTTGTCCCCCACACCCCTAATCCTTTAATTAACCAGCTCCAGGGGTGGCTTAATAATGTGGGAGAATGGCAAAGTTGGGAGGAGGGCTATGTCAGGGGACAGACAGTGAAAGGGGAGAACGTTGGGGAAACATATGGGGGAGTCAGGACAGCAGGGGGTACAGAACCAAGAAATACAGACACAAAAAAAAAACTCACTAAGTGCAAACAAAGAAAAGTAAAATATTATTACATGACCAGTCCCGAACCTGGGTCACCTGACTGAAAAGTGTTGACGCTCCCCACCACAGCAGATGGCCAGCTCGAAACCAGCCCGCTCATCAAACCTACACATACTGTCCAACTTACTGAAGAATGTACGTGCTCAAATTACAATGTGCTGTTAATGGCTATCACTATGAAGAGCACATCACCCAATTCTCTATCACTATTTTGCCGTTGCCCACATCGAGTCACTCAAAATGACTCGCTCTATTCACTGGTTACCGTGGACTTTGCCATCAAGAATCTGTTGCAATTGCGAACTTCAGTGCGCCTTGACAATCTTTTTACCACAATGGAACACAGTGATACTATTTTGGACATTGAGCATGGATTGAATATACTATCTGACCTTTCTCCTGTGTGTGCCATGTCTTACTAAGGGAAGCCTCGGAAAACAACCCATTGGCACCTTAATTTAGCTGTTTTAAAGGACCAAGAACTTCTTCAGATTCTGAAGAAAGCATCCATTAGATTACACAAGAAAATGCTAACCCAGACACCACACCCATCATTCTCTGGGATACTGTTAAAGCAGTTGTCTGAGGAGAATTAATAGCTTATTACTTGAGGGAAAAAAAGTTGAGAGAAGCTAAATTTCAAGAACTTAGCCAAACCGCCCAGACCCACCAATTAATCTTACAACAGGGAGACACAACTGTCACCCATCAGTTGGCCAAAGTCAAGCAAGATTTACAAAAGATTTTAGATGAACAAGTTGAGCAAGCACTCTTTTATCTTCAACAATCCTATTATGAAGGTGGAGCGCAGGGTTCACGTAATTTAGCTTGCAAACTTTGGGCACGTAAAGTTCAGGCTTACATTGCACACTTATATAAAAAAAGGTTAGCATGCCTTCCTCGGTATTATCAACTTGGGCTGGTTTTACTATTTGGATTGTTTGCTTTTGCCCATGTGCTCCAATTCTCCTTTTTGAGCTTCCAGTTTTCTTTTGTCTCTATTTCTGAAGTACCCCACCTGCCGTAAACCAATGCCAGCACTTGCTGGTTCAACACCCTCTCGTAGTTTCCCTGGCTGATTCTTCTTAAGGAATCTGCCAGCATGTTGTCCTTGCCAGGCAGGTGCACTGCAGAAATCTTTATGTCCAGAGCATAAGCTAGGTCCCAGATCCTTACAGCTTCTGTGCACAGTTTTGAGGCTCTTGTTCCTCCCTTTTTGTTAGTACATTGTTGTGGTACTGTCTGTCCGTATCTGGACTGACTAACCCTGTAACTGTGAGAAGGACTGCATTGTCAGAAGCACTGCCCTGAGCTTGAGGAGATTTATGTGATCCTAAGGGCTCCAGATGCCACTTACCATGAGGTCTTCTCAGTGGGCACCCCTCCCTAAGAGTGAAGCATCTGTTGTGAGGACCTTGGTGGGAGATTACTGTAGACAGGGAATGCCCTCTCTGAGGATGCTTTCCTCCTTCCACCACTCCACAACTTGTATAAGGCTCTTTGTGACTGGCTCTAGTTGAAACAAGGAGCCTGACTTGGGACCAGTAACCCCTTAGGTGGTACTATATGTCCCTCATCTGGAAAGCTGCCCATGGCACCACGGCTGTGGCTGAAGCCATGTGACCTAGCAACTGCAGAAAATCCCTTGCTGGTTTTGGCCAGCCTAGGGTAAATGATTCTGCGCTGTCAGTCAGATTGTGTTACCCTGTCCTGTGAGAGAAAAGCCTTTGCCTGCAGGGTATTCAGTTCTGCTCCATTGAAGTCCAGGACCTGTATTGGTGCTGTCTGGGATTTCTGCAGGTTTATTAGAAACACCAGGTTTTCCAAGGTTCTTCTTTTTTCATCTCTGTTCTCCTTCCAGTCGCCAGTCCTAAGGTATCCCTCAGGCATCCCCAGCTTGTCCCACCCAACCTGAGAACCCCCCCTTGCCCCAGGTCCCCCCAGAACCCCGACCCGGCAGCCCAAACCTCTGGAACCCCCATGGCTTGTGCCCTCCAGGGCAGGGCCACCCTCCACTTACCTTCGGCACTCCTTTAATCTAGTTTGGTGGTCTGGTGCGGGCCAGAGGATATCGGGACTGGGGAAGGTGGGGTCAGACAGTGGACGTGGGACTGGCATGCTGTCATCTCCTGCAGGAGCCGGGGTGTTTCCTTTGGCATGTGTGAGTTGAGTGTGATGGTCCCTGGAGGTGTGGACATGCAATGATGTCCAGTGCAAGCCGAGCGTGCTCCTGCGCCTCTATCACAGACGTCCACTAACACCTCCACCCCTTGTGTTCTCAACCCCCGGCTGATGCACTCCTAGTCTCCTCTGGAAGTTGCTGCTGCCGGGTTGTTGTGAGCCCACCCTCCCCACGAGAGGAGAGCTGTCCTCCAGATGCTCAATCCTCTCCTTCCCGGCTGACCCCCGGCAACCTGAGCTCGCTCCTCAGCCTGGGTCACCTGCGAGGTGTGGCGTCTGGCACCTCAACTCTCAGCGCCACCGGGCCAGCCTGCCAAGGTGCTTCTTAACAGCAGTATAAAGCACACTGCCACCTGTGTTGTTTTCCTTGAGATTAGCACATTGCCTCTAGTTCAGTTTTTCCTAAGACTAGCCAGCTGTCCAGGTAAGGGAAAAGCCCCACACCTTGCCTTCTTAGGTAGGCTGCCACCACAGCTAAGCTCTTTGTGAACAGCCTTGATGCTGAGGTAAGGGGGTGGGGTGGTGTTGTGAACTGATACTGGTAGTTTCCCAGTGTAAACCCGGCATACTTTCTGTGGCTGGGTCTGACTGGAATGTGAAAGAAGGTATCCTTCAGATGTAGTGACCCTAACCAATCTCCTAACTGCAGAGATGGCACTACTGTGCCCAGTGTTACCTTCCTGAATTTTTCTTTCTTGATATGCCTGTTTAGGTACCTTAAATATAGAATAGGCCGCCAGTCCCCATTTTTTGTGTGGGTTAGGCAGTATCTTGAAAAGAGGCCCCTGATTTATCGTGATGCAGGGACATTTCTACTGTCTATGCTTGCCATAATTTCCTTACTTTCAGTTCCAACACAATTTTTTTCTGTTGGTGAGGTAGCTGGAAAGTTTTTGGTCTCTACAGTTTGGGAAAACTTTGAAATTGTAGGGACAACCCTTGCTCCACTACTTCCAAGACCTTCTTGTCTGTGCCAATTTTTTTTCCATTACAGAAAATACTGGGCCAGCCTTCTCCCCATTGGCAATGACAGACTGGTGACCTGGGCAAAGCTGTCAGGGGTTTTGTTTTGGCTGTGGCTTAGGTGCTGGAGCTGCAGCGTGCCTTGTGCCCCTTCTGTCCCTACCCTATAGTACCATCTTTCTGGCGGATACTCGTAGCCAGAGTAGGGCCTGGGGTAGTAACTTCTGTCCTGTCTCCCCTTCCATAAGTCCTGAAGGAAGTGGAGGCCCTTTCCTTCTCAGTAGAGTTTTTGTAAGTGACTTTGTACTCATCTACTTTATTCATGTATATCCGTTTGTCACCAAAAAAGAGTTTTCCTCAAAAGGGAAATCAATGGCTTTCACCTGGGTTTCCTGGGTAAGGACTGAAACCATTAGCCAGGCAACCCTCCTCAGTGCCACTGAGTGTCCTAAGATTATTGATGCAGAGTCACTGGTATCTACAGCCATGTGAAACTGGTATTTTGTGACATCCAGGGTGGACTTTGCTATTGCTGCTAAGTGCCACATCACCATCTATTTTGTCACTCAGTGCCAGCACCACAGTCTACAGTGCTTTCTGGTACTGAGCTGTGTAGGCCAAATAAGCTCCTTATCTTAAAAGCAGGGAAGATGTGTGCACTTTTTTTTAAAATTAACTGTTTATATCCACGGCCATGGCTTCACCCCTGGATCACCCCCGATGCCCGAACATGCTCCCACTGCGGGACATCAACCTCATGAGATCACCCCCTTGCAGTGGGGCCATCCTGAGAGATGGCTCCATCCACTATGACATGCCCACAGTGGCCATGCCAGGGGTCAGGGTGACTACTGATCCAGGAGATTCTAATGCACAGGTTTGTTTTACTGCTTTCCCCATTGCAGTCCTACTCCCTGTGGGTGGTGGTCTTCAAGGGAGCCCAAGCAGACATTCACACACAAACATGTGCCACTGCTCAGGACTCCATCCGATGCCCTCCCTACCCACATGTCATCCCTCATTGTACTGCCACCTGTGGTCACCAGGTGGCAGTGATGCAGGAGGTACAGCAACCCTTCCTCCCTGCAGGAGGAGAGCATTCCTTAGGTTGCTCAATCCTCCTCCCCTCGGCTGGACCTCTGGGGACCCAGGCTCATTCCTGAACTCAGGTCACTGGTGTTGTGAGTAGTAGCTCTACTGCTGAACCGGCAGGCCGGCGTGTACATTTTTTGGGCCATGGTCTCCATGGCCCTGGTATCCTTTTCTGGGGCTGTGCAGAGAGAGACACATTTGCCTTCTCACAGGCAGCCACCTGTACCACTCCTTGATGATCAGGGTGGGCATACAGGTATTCTACCCCGTTTATTCATCTGATACTCTTCTCTCAGTTTTCTTATCAATGCCACCTGCTGAATTTGGTAATGACATGATTTTTCAGGTGGATTTTTAAGGGACTTGCAAATGGGGATCAATAGCCTCCTTATAGAGGCTAACCTCATCATGTCCATGAATTCCACTTCCTCCTCTGCTCCTCTGTTTCATTAGCGGGATGTTGATAGTATTTGTTCTATAGGTTTCTCCTCCTCCTCCTCTTCATAATAAATGGCCCACTCTGGTACAGGCTGCTGGTCTGAAACTGGAGCCTGGGGCAGGAACATTAAACAGATTTTCCATGGCCCAGAAAAACTGCCACACCTTTGTAATGTCCTCTTTCAAAGACATTTGTTTCTGTTCCACTGCCTTCTCCCTTTTTTTTTTTTTTTTTTTGCAGGAGGAGTGGCGGGATGTTTTTTTTTTTTTTTGGTAAGACACTGGTTCCAGTACCTACTCGGAGGCTTTTATTTGTATTTTTGCCATCACTGGAGCCAGGGTTCCCCCTTAAAGACACCCTGGTATATTTACCATCTTGTCCATGCATTTCAGATGGCTGAAAAGCTTTATCTTTCTTATCTGTCCACTTTGACAGGAACTGCTGTTTATGAGGAGAAGAACCCTCTGATATGTGCTTTTCACCATCACTGGGAGCTCCCTCACAGTCTTTATTGTGCATTGGTAACAAAGAGGCAGGCTGAAAAAGTAGTATTGCTCAGATAGTATCTGAGAAATCAGGATACCAACAGATACCTCCAATTTGGCCAGATAGTTGCTGTGGTAGGACAGTAGTGCTATCTGACCACGGATCCTACCAACTAGGATACATGTATCCTAACCAGGATCCATCACTATCTGGCCCTGGATCCTAACTGTCTGCCCTAGGATCCGTGGATCCTAACTAGGATACCTGGATCCTAACCGGGATCCATCACTATCTGACCCTGGATCCTGCATCTGTCTTTGGCAGGATTTCAGGTAGGATCCAAGTCAGGATACCAGCACTATCCGACAGATAGTGGTAGGATCCACAAAAGCACTATCTGAGCAACTACTGAAAAGCCATACATTCTTCTCTTTTTAAAGCCCTTCTCTTTTGGGTTTTAGGGCAAAACTTTTGATAAAGTACACAATTTTTTAAATCCTGATTTGGTCCCAGGCACTTTAAACAAAGCTCATGGCAGCCTGCCTTTGCCAGGAGCTGAAAACAAGAAATACAGTTTTTAAAACCAGTATGCCCTGTGTTCTTGTTAGGCCCATAAGTTATGCGAAACACTAATAAGACCAGAAAATATGTTAATTTGGTTCCTAGATACAAATTTGGTAGAAGTGAGTTAAACAATGAAAAACAAACCTGGAACAGCTATAATGATAATATTAATAACAAAAAACTGCAGTTAATATTTTTTCCATAAAATGCGGTTGGTTCCCTAAGGTGGGAACTGCAATTCTGAACAGGCTTCTCTTGGTCCTAGGAAACTATCAGGAACCAGACGAACCACTAATAATGTATAAAAATATCAAATAAAACACCCTAAGTAACACAGTGTATTTGAAAACTAACTTATTTACTAAAAACAACAAATGCTTGTGATAATAAAATAAAGAGAGATGACCAGAAGGCTGAAGATGACTTTGGGGCAATTGCTCTCTTCAAGTAGAGAAACAAATCTGGCATTAAGCCAGTAGGGGGAGCATGACCACAGCACCAAACTACATTTCAAATTCCATAATTTACATAAAATTCTATTTCCAGGGCAGCACACTCCTGTGAAGATATACACTTTGTCTTAGGTATCATTGATGGATTCCTGTTAGAATTTTTTATTTTTCAGTTTTTGGTTAGAATGACTACGTGGTTAGCAAACTGATTAAGGGGAAGAACCCAGATGGTAGTGGTTAGGGAAAGTACTCAAGGAAAAGGGAGGTTTCAGCAGGGTTCCACACTGATTGGTGTTTGTAATGGTGCTGTTCAGCATTTTCATAAATGACATTGGGGACAGCATTAAGGGCAAAATCTCTCTCTCTCTCTCTCTCTCTGCAGATGACACCAAGCTCTGTGGAAGGGTGGACACAGAAGGGAGTGTCAGGGACCTGTAGGAGAACCTTGCTAAAATGGAGAGATGGTCTGGAATCTAGAAACTAGGGTCTGACACAAAGAAATGCAAGGTCATGCAACACAAGGACCAACTACACACTAGGGGGAGTGACTGTCACAGTGTCCGAGGAGGATAAAGACCTGGAGATTGCAGTCATGATCAGTGAGAAATGCTCTATGCAATGCAGCAAGGCAGTGATGAGGGCAAACAGGATGCTGGGTTGCATAAGCAGCGGGTTCCCCATCAGGAGGAAGGAACAGTTATTTACTGCAACAGTGGATCTTCTAGAGACTCTCCTCCAATGAGCCACACCTTTGGAACTGTAAGCCATCAGTGTCAGCACCACTTGGAAACTTTTGCTAGCTGGGGATCCCACTGTTCTTCAGTTCTCCACCAGACAGGAGCTCAGAGGACCTCTTACCATGAGGAACCAGGAGACCAGAGCAATACCAGGCACACAAGAAGAGGCATGGGACAGGAAATACAGGTTACTCACCTGTAACAGGAGTTCTAAGAGTGGTATATGTTGTTCATCCACATTTATTAGCAGGTTTCTTGCCACTTTAAATCTTGCTGGAAGGTCTTCAAGCTGGCTCCTCCAACCTACCCAGGTGGTAAAACTCTCAGCTCCACCCCATGACACCAGATCTAGCCTGCTGAAGCCAGGTTACAAGGTCAAGCCGAGGTCGGGTGGGTTAGGGACGAACAATATACCACTCCTAGAACTCCTGTTACAGGTGAGTAACGTATTTTCTAGGACGTGGATATGTTGTTCAATCCACACTTATTGGCAGACTCCTAGCAGTTCTCTGGGAGGAGGGAGGCAAGGCATGCACACCCTACTTAGGGAATAAGGACTGGGGAACCCAGGTCCCAAAACCAGTATCCCAGCATGACTAAAGGTCAATGTGGTAGTGGGTAATGAAGGTGTGTGCTGACTTACAGGTAGCAGCCCTGCAGATTTCCTGGATAGGGACATCCCTGGAAGCAGCCACCGAAGCAGTGGTATGGCGGGTAGAATGAGCTCTTATCCATCTGGGAGACTCCATGCCCATCAACCTATAGCAGAGATCTATGCAGGAGGTGACCCACCTGCCTATCATCCGCTTGGCTGCAGGTCTGCCAGGTGCGGCTTCAGTGTAGGTGACAAACAGCTGGCAAACCTCTCCCCGAACTTCGGCCATCCGCTCCTTATAATAAGAGAGTGTTCTTCTAGGGTCCAAAGTATGGAGCCTATATTCGGCCTCCGAGGTGTGATTGGGGTAGAACACCGGCAGAGTCAACACCTGGTTAAGGTGAAACTGTGACACCACCTTCGAAGGAATTTCAGGTGGGGGCACAGGACAACCTTGTCCCTGTGGAAGACCAGATAAGGAGACTCGATGGAAAGCACCTGGAGCTCTCCCATCCTTCTGGCTGACGTGATAGCCACCAAGAAGGTGGTCTTCCATGACAGGTGAGAGATGTCACACCTGTGCATCGGTTCGAATGGCTAGCCCATGAGCTTAGCCAATACCAGCAGTAGATCCCATGGAGGTGGAGGTTCTCGCACCGGAGGGGATATGTGATCAAGGTCTTTGTAAAAGTGCCCGATCACCTTCTTCTGCGCCACCAACTGCTTTCTGGCCCATGCCCGGTAAGCAGAGATGGCTGCCAGGTGCACCTTAAGGGTCATCGACCGAAGCCCTAGCTGAGAAAGGGACCATAGGTAGTCTAGAATGCTGGCCAAGGAACAGGAGGAAGGGTTCAACCCCTTATCCTGACATCAAATGGAGAATCTCTTCCATTTGAAGGCATAGCATTTTCTGGTCGACTCCTTACGGGATGTCTCAACAACGTTGAGGACCTCGTCAGACAGACCCAAGGCCTGGAACTCTAGCCGCTCAGGAACCAGGCCGTCAGGTGCAGGGATTGAAGGTCCGGGTGGAATACCTTCCCCTGGTTTACTGAGATCAGGTCCGGGCGGGCTGGAAGCCATCTCGGGAGCCTGGAGCTGAGGCTGAGGAGATCTGGATACCAGAACTGACGGGGCCATTCTGGGGCTACCAGAATCACCTATGCCTTGTCCCTCCTCACCTTGAGCAGCACCTTGTGGATCAAGGGAAATGGGGGAAAGGCGTAGAAGAGGCCCAGGGTCCATGGCCTCGAGAAGGCATCCCACTGCAGCGAGCCCTGCTGAGGGGGGCGGGCATGAAACAGCCTCAGCTTCGCATTCTCCCTGGAGGCAAACAGGTCCACCTGAGGTGTGTCCCAGTGGGAGAACAGATCATGTACTACCTCCGGCAGGAGAGACCACTCATGAGATGCAGCACCTATCCGGCTTAGGGCATCAGCCAGAGTGTTGGAGACTCCCACCACATGAATGGCTAGGAGATCTGCCTCCAGTCTACCCACGAGAGACCAAGTGCGGAGAGCTTCCTTGCACAGAGGCAAGGAGTGTGTCCCACCCTGGTGGTTTAGGTAGTACATGGTCGTGGTTTTGTCCGTCTGGACCTGGACCACTTGACCCCATACAAATGGAGCGAAGGCAGTGAGGGCTAGTCAGACTGCTCGAAGCTCCAGCAGGTTGATGTGGCATCGAGACTCCTGGAGGGACCAGAGACCATGCGCTCTGAGCTCCCCCAGATGGGCATCCCAACCCATCAGAGAGGCGTCGGTCATTAGACTGACCATCGGCTCTGGGCAGACAAACGGGATACCCTCCTGCAGATGAGCGGGAACGATCCACCACTGGAGAGTGTTCCCCATATCCTAGGTCACCATCACTGGCTGGTCCAGAGGACTGGAGCGCTGTGACCGTTGGCGAGCCAGTCCCCATTGTAGGGGACGCATGTGCCAGCAGGTCCAATGGACCACACTGGTGCAGGCCGCCATGAGGCCCAGGAGGCACAGGAAGTCCCAGGCAGGGCACAATTGCCCAACCAGAAATGATTGGGCAAAGGAGGAAAGAACCTTGGCCCTGTCCACCAGGAGCCATGTTCTGGCTTGAAGAGAGTTGAGCTCTGCCCCGATGAATTGAATCACCTACATTGGCACGAGTTCCGATTTGGCCTCGTTGATGAGGAGGCCAATCTGAGAGCAGACCTGGAGGGCCAGATCCCTGGACCGCTCCACCTCTGACTTGGAGGAGGCTGCAATCAGCCAGTCGTCCAGGTAAGGGTACACCCAGACCCTTCAGCACCACAGGAATGCTGTCACCACTGCCATGCATTTGGTGAAGACCCTGGGAGCTGGAGAGAGGCCAAAGTGCATGGCCCGGAACTCATAAAGGGATCCTTCTGCTCTGAAGCGGAGGAATCGCTGGTGTGATGGATGGATTGGGACATGAAAGAACGCATCCTGAAGGTCCAGAGAACAGAACCACATGCCTCATTCCAAGGATGGGATGATCTGAGCCAGAGTGACCATCCTGAAGGTCCAAGACCTTAGGAACTTGTTCAGGTTGTGGAGGTCTAGAATGGGGCGCCAGCCCCCTGTCCGTTTTGGGACCAGGAAGCACCTGGACACAAACCCTGGGTCTGAAGGAGGGTCCACCACCTCCCTGATCACCTCCTTCTGGAGGAGCAGGGCAATGTCAGCTCGATGGGCCGACAGAGAGGCTGCGGACCCCATAGCCTCCTGAGGGGTGATGGTTTGATAGGGTGGGGACTGCTCGAATTCCAGTGGCAGACCCTTTCCTACCACTTCCAACACCCAGCGGTCTGTGGTGATAACGGAACAGGCAGAAATGAAGTGGCAGAGCCGTCCACCCATGGGGGGAGCCCTGGGAGGAGTGACGAGGTTGGGGGCAACACCCCTCAACCCATCACTGGGCAGGCTTGGAGGAAGGACTGGCTGAGGAGCCTCCTGGACCTTTCCCTCCTGGCTTCCTGTTGGAGGAAGCAGCAGGCTTGGCTTTGGGGTGCCAAGTGCAAGCCTGCTGGCCCTGATGCTGGTGTTGCTGGGCCAGACGTGCTGCAGAGGCTTAAGGACAAAAGGGCTTATGCTGCTGCTGGTGGCTTTTGTCTTCTGGGCAGATGTGACCAAGTCCAAGGTGGCGTTGGACTTCTCGATCCATTGGAGGTGACCCCCCACCCTGGGTCTGAACAAGTCGGTACCCAGGAAGGGGACATCTGCCAGCTTGTGCTGGGTATCCGCCGTGAAGGTGGAGATCCACAGCCAGGCTCTGTGGCGCATGGCCACTGCGGCCGCTACTGACCGGGCACACGAATCAGCGCTGTCCAAGGAGGTCTGGAGCTGCTGTTTGGCCACCGCCCTTCCCTGATACCGCACCTGCTTGACCGTGGTTTGGAGGTCAGCTGGGAGATGAGGAATCACCTCATCCAGGGAGCCCAAAAGGGCGTGTGAAAAGTGTGCCATCAGGATGGCTGAGTTGGCCTGACGAAGGCCTAGGGAGGAAGTGGAGTAAACTTTCCGCCCAGAGTAGTCCAGCATCTTGGACTCCTTGTCAGGAGGCTTGTCCACGTCCCGAGCATTCCCGGAACACCAGAAAATGCTATCGGTCACGAGCCCCTCCGCAGAGGGGTGCTCCGAGAAACTGGAGAGGGAACTGGTGGGGACAGCATACTTCCGAGCCATCCTGGCTGAAGGTGCTGGACAAGAAGCTGGCCGCTGCCATAGCTCCAGGTCCAGGTCAACAATGGCTTTTGCCACCGGGAAGGCCTCCGTGGGGGAATCCCCTCGGTCCAGTATCTCAGTGAGGGGATACCTGGCCTGCTTTGAAATGGGTTCGAGCTTCATCCCAGTGGATTCTAAAATGAGCCGAAGCATTCCCAAAAACAAGGATGGGCTCTCGTCCACTGACTGACCCCCAGTGGACTCCAGGTTAAGCGGCCTGGAGAACAAGGAGGAGTCATCATCAGACTCCGAGGAGTCTGCGAACAGCTGCCAAGTGCCTGCGCCACCCTCCACCTGCCGAAGTCGATCGGGAGTGAGGGTGACCGACAACCAATGGGGCAAGCCTTGACCTGACCGAAAATCCTTGGTCGGGGCCCCAAATGTTGGCTGTGGAGGCAGGGGTTCCACCACGATGGGTGGTGCAGCCAGTTTCGGCCGAACAACCGGTGCCGGCTTCGACTCCTTGACCACTGCGAGGGGTTGTTTCGGCCTCTCCGGTGACAGCCACTTAATGGCTGGTCAAGATGACGAAGTCGGCCTATTCCCAGTCAAAAGGAGCTGCTGCCACATTAGCTCCTCCTAGCGCCAACGTAATTTGCACCGGAGCCTATCCTCCGAAGAGGACGAAGACAAGGATGAGCGGCTCTGCCACTTTCCATAGTGCCGAGACCAAGACCGCCAATGTTGGCGGGATCGGCTGGACCGAGGAGAGGTCCGAGTCCGAGACCGAGACCTTCGGTGTTTCTGAGGGTGGGTCTGAGCGGGGGAGGGGGAAACCCACTCCTCTCTCGGTTCAGGGACCTTAACCGGGGACTCCGGCACAGGAGGCACAGGCAAGTCCTCGGTTTCCAGCGGGGGAACCGGTGAAGAAGGGTTGTCGGCTTCTCCAGTTGACAGACTGTCTGACGGGTCGAGAAAAATCTCGACTGCGTCGACAGGTGTCTCAGCCAGCTGATCTGACAGGGACACTGTGAAGCCAGTGGCCTTAGCCGCAACCTCGACTGAAGTCGAGTGTCGACTCTCCAGGGAAGGGGACCGCTCCCACGAACGTCGACGGTGGGACTTACCCTTGGGGTCCTTCTTTTTGGACCAAGAGGAATGTCCCGAAGGGCCTTCTCCCTTACTGGAGAGGGATTGGCAAAGCTCTTTGAAAGAAGCTGTGTAGGAGGATTCCAAGGAGAGCGGGATAAATGCCGCGACCGAGGATGATGAAGATGCGGCCTGGGCCGCCTCCTCCTCGAGGGCGATCATCTGCTCTAACTGTTCCGACAAGCCCGCTGCCATGGACACCGCCCAATGGGCCTCATTAGACTTAACTGGAGGATAACGTTTCTCGGGTCACCCCAACAGTAACCGGGCAGCGCGGTCCTCCAAGACCGAAGCTGAAAAGGATTTGCACAACTCACAAGCCTGCGAGTCATGGCCGAGTCCAAGGCAATAAACACACATGGCATGCGGATTGGTCTGGGACATCTTCTGCCCACAGGGGCACCGATAAAATCCAGGAGTTGATTTGTCCATTGCAGCCACGAGGGAAGATACAGACCGAAGTCTTGTAAACCGTAAAATAAGTTTCGGATTAACCGAAGAGTGTGAATCCAGCCTAAAACGCAGAGTGCTAAGGAGGGAACCTGAGCTTCCAAGCGGTAAGGAAGATCTGGCATCATGGGGCGGAGCCGAGAGTTTTACCACCTGGGTGGGTGGGAGGAGCCAGCTTGAAGACCTTCTGGCAAGATTTAAAGCGGCAAGGAACCTGCCAATAAGTGTGGATTGAACAACATATCCACGTCCCTAGAAATGTAGTACACATAAGGCACTTATGGACACCTCTAAACAAGGCAGTGGACAAACCTGCCAGCTGATTCCTCAGAAAAGGGGGAAGGAGGGTGGTGTCCTGTGGCCCAATGAAGGAGATTCTCTCGAAGATCTGCTGTTATGGTGAGTAACTGTTCTATCTTAATCAAGGGTATCTCCTCCACTGGGCCACACCTTTGGAATGATCTCAAGCAGTACACAAGGCAACCAGGGAGGATGGCAAAGTCTGATATGCAATCAAAACACCACAAGACCAAAGCCAGCACATCTATGAGAGATGGTGTCTAGATTGTAGTGCTTAGTGTAAGTATGGACAGTGCCCCATGGTGCAGCAGCACATAGATCAGCTGCAGAAACATTTTTTATTTTTACAATTTTTATAATTTTTGGCCAGGAAAGACACACTAAGCAGAGGTTTATTTCCAGTTGCAACCTGGAAGCACAGAGAAGTTAATTGACTTGCTCATGGTCACCCATTATGCAAGTGGTGGCTCTCAAACCCAGTTCTCCAGATTTGCAGTATAATGCTTTTATTCACTACGCTATACTGTCACCAAGCAAGCAACAGAAGTGGCCATACCATATGTAGAGTGGCCACACACAGCACCAGGAAGTTCCTTGCTGTACTTCTCACAACAAAATTCAATACAGTTAGCCAGCCATTTGGACAGGGACTGTTTAGATGATGGGGTGCCCTCTTTTCCAGGGGTGAATGGAACATACCTCACCTTTGTTAGCAGGCTCCAGATAAGACACAGGATAGTGTATGGTCTGATTTAATGTAAAATCAGACACCACCTTAGGTAGAAAATGAGGCCTGATCTGCAAAGCCAACAGTCCTTGTGAAAAAACAAATAAGGAGGTTCATGCATGACGTCATGGTGACCAAGAACAGTGCCTTCCATGAAAAGAAATAAATTTCACAGGTTGCAGCAGGCTTAAACAGAGCCAGAGTCAATTTCTCAAGAATGAAAGGCAGGTCCCAAGGGGGAACCGATTTATAAACTGGGGGACACGTGTGCAAAACACACTTCAAAAATGTAATGCCACCTCTTGTTGTATCACCATGCACTGAATAGAAGTATGGAATGTCAAAATAGCAGCCAAATGCATCTTAATGGACCAAGTTCTGGAGACCGAAGTCAGAATGGGACAGAGGCAGTCCAGTACTGTATTTACAGGACATGTAAAGGGGTCCACGGAACACCATATGGAGATGCACTTCCATTTCAAGGACTAAGTGTGTAGTGTAGAAGGAGTTCTAGCTGAAAGGACGACATCAACCACCTGTGGAGAAACTCCAAAACAGGCAATGGCAACTTCTTTAAGAGTCAGGCAAATAGATGCAGGTACTACTGGACCGGATGGATCAGGAACCCCTGATCCTGTGACAGCAGGTTTTGACAAATGGGGAGCTGAACAGGAGGCTCCACTACCAGATGCTGCAGAAGGGAAAATCAGATCTGGCAAGGCCAGAAGGGAGCCACCGGTATTAGGGACACATGATCTGCTTGCAGTTTTAGCAGAACTCTGTGAAAGAGCAATAGGAGGAAAAGCATAAAGGAACCTCCCTTTCCAGAAGAGGGACAATGCGTTTTGCCAAAAAACTCCATGCCGTGGAGCAGGCGAACAGAACACTGCAGTTTTGCAATGTGTGGGGACACAAAAAGATCCAACCGGGATGATCCCGTTTTTCAAACAGGTCATATACCATGGGGGTCAGCAGCTCAATTTGTGTACCAGGGACTGAGGCCTACTTAACCTGTCTGTCAAGATGTTTTTGAACACCTGGGAGACACATGGCTGACAGCTGAAAAGCTGTGACATTGCTCAGTACTACACTTTCATCACTTCCCTGCACAGTGGATAAGAGTGCCCCCTTGCTTGCTTATGAAGTGCATGACACTGACATTGTCTAGTCGAATCAACAAGGGACTGGAGCTGAGGTGCCCCTGGAAAGCTTGGAGATCAAGTAGAACAGCCCACATCTCCAGGACACTGATATAGCAATCTGAATCCAGATGGGGTGAGTTTAGACCAGTGAAGCTGGATGAGGTCAGTAAAGTTGTCTTGGAGCTGCCGGGTCAGTAACCCATGAATAGAGTGACTCCATATAAGAGACTTCATATGGGTGAAGTCATAATAGCGAATGTGAATTGGGGATGTGTACTTAATAGCTATGGCTATTAAGAGCACATCATAATTTGAGCTGCTACATTCCACGCTTGTTTTGGAGCATATGTGCAGGTTTATTTTTTTGGGGGTCAGTTTCAAGCCAGCTGTCTGGTGTGCTGGCTAATGTCACTGCCTTCGAGGTGGGCAACCCGGGTTTGGGACTGGCTGTGCTGCAGAAAATATTTTGTTAACTGGTACTTGTGTTTTATTTATTTCTTTTAGTCCTGTACCTTGCCATTCTGACTTTGTCCCCACAAGCCTATAGGTTGCCCCCCAATGTCCTCCCCCTTCCACCATCTGTCCCCTGACATAGGCCCCCTGGCCAAGTTTTCCGCTCCCCCTTGACACCCCCCTCGGAGTTGATTATTTAAAGACTGGGGTGGTGGGGCAAAGCCCTCATTAATGGGGTGCAGGGCCAGCCCCGCATTAAAAGTAGAGAAGCATTGTCTTTTTCAGTGACTGAGTGGTAGTCTTACTGTTTGTGATGGGTGCTATGGTGCACATCACTGTTTTGCTTTTTGGTGATGTGCAGTAGCTGTTGTTGTCGTCGCCATCATGCTGGTGCTCTTATCACATGGTACTGCCAGGTCTGACATGAGAACTAGAGGCTTGTGCAAGACAGTTGGGATTATTTGGTGTTCCCTTTTGGGGGGGTCTACTTGCATTGAAAAATGCACTGGTGAGACCCCTTCTGAAAAAACAACTCTGGACCCAGATGTCTTAGTGAATTACTGACCTCTCTCTAACGTGACCTTTCTGGGCAAGGTTATTGTGAAGGTGGTTACACTGAAGCTTGAGGCACACCTCTCTGCCTTTGACATACATGAACCTCTCTAGTCTGGTTTTAGGTCAAAGCACAGCACTGAGACTGCACTGGTCAGGTTGCACAGTGACCTGCTCAGGGCAAGAGATAGAGGTGAATGGTCAATTCGCTTTCTCCCCAATCTCCCTTTAGCCTTTGACACTGTGTACCATGGTCTGTTACTGGACAGACTCAGGGAGTATGTGGGGATTGCCTGTATAGTCATCTTCTGGTTTGAATACTACCTCAGTGGCAGGACACAGAGTGTGATGTTGGGAGGCTTCTCTTCATCCCCAGTGTTTCTGCCCTGTGGCTCACCCCAGGGTTCTGTCCTACTGCCCATGTTGCTCACTGCGCATGTGCTGCCCCAGCGAATCATTAGACAGCATGGGTTTGGTTTCATTGCCATGCACATGATACCCAGCTCTACCTGTCATTTGCACCTTGGGACATCGGGTGTGGTCGACTTGTTGAATAGATGCTTCTCGAGATCCTGGACTGGATGTCATTGAGCTAGTTATGACTTAACCCTGGTAAGACTGAAGTACTGGTTGTTGAGCGGGGTCAGAGAGGGGGGTGTGGTGGCCTCTGCACAGGGGACAGGGCTTTGGCTTGTTTCTGCTGACCTGGTGGTTGCCTCTAAAATGAAAAATCTTGGAGTCATTCTGGATGATGGGCTGACATAACCTTTGTGGCTAATTATACTTTAATTTGGAATTCATTAGATAATTTGAAAAGTATAAACTATAAACCAAAACATTTTGCTAAATTATTAAAACAAGAGTTAAACAATAAATGTATGTGCAATGGTTGAAGAAGAATATTCTAGGTAAACTTCCTATAATGGTGGGTTTAGGTATGTCTGGAATGAATTTTTTGTGTGTGCAGTAAGTCTGGAGCTTCATGTAACTATGAAATTGTCTTGAAATGTACTTGTATGTTTTAACTCAGACACTTTTTCTTTGTTATTTTTATATATTTAAATCAGGACCATCTTGAAAATAGGTCTTATGACCTAAAGATGTGAAACTGTGTTCTTATCCTGTATAAAAATAAAGAATTGTACTACTACTACTACTACATTTGAGGCTGAGTTCTCAGCAGTAGTCTGGAGTGATCATCACTCTAATAATATCCCTTATCTCCCCTGGAGATCTGGTGATGCTAGTGAACACATTTGTGACTTCTACTGTAGGCTCGACTACTGCAATGCATTGTACTTCAGGGTCACTGGAGGTGTGCTCAGACACCAGCAACTGGTGCAGAACACAGCTGCTAGGGTGCTGACTGGAATTTCAAAAATGTGTCATGTCTCTCCGGCACCGCATGATGTGCACTGGCCACCAGTGAAGTGGCTTATCTTCTTTAAAGTTGAACTACTGACTAATAAGGCAGTAGTCGATTTTATTTCTTTAGGGCACCCTTCCCTGAAGGCTCAGGGCATTCACACATGTACATAAACACAGAACAACAAACAAACTCACCGCAAATTACAATAAATATAAAGCAATAATAAATAAATACTTAATCACAGCTTATCAATAAATTATTTACTGATCAGCAGTAAATTAAACCCCAAAGGCTTGTTGGAAAAGATGGTGCTTTAGTTGTTTCTTAAAGATTTCCAAGGAGGGAGCCTCTCAAAGTAACCTGGCAAGGAATTCCATAGGATCGGGACTGCCACAGCAAAGGCCCAATCCCAAGATGATTTTAGCCTTGCTCTGGAAACCTCTAGGAGGAACTCCCCCGCAGAACAGAGAGAGCATCCTGGTGGTGTAGGGAGACAGAAGTTTCCTCAGGTAGCCTGGACCCAATCCATGTCCTACATGGGTTGGACTTGCACTACCTGTGTGAGCTCTTGCATCCTTATGTGTCCTCGTGCCCTGTCTGCTCAATCAAGGAGGGTCTCCAGGTGATGCAAACATCCAGAAAAAGAGAAACTAGAATGCACTTAGAAGTAAGCACAATAAGCACAACATTGCTCAAACCACAGTGAGATTGACAACAGGGACGGATTCCCTCAGCACTGTTAAAATGTTACACCAAATAAGTTCACATTGGGTTCTATAGTCCTTGTTCATTTAGAAGATCTAATGCCAGTGAAGTCCATGATAACAGAATTAGATGTATTAAACAGGCTTCCAACCCCTTATGGCTTAACAGTGCAAAATACAATAAAGTTCAACTCTTTTGCAGTTAATAGTTTTTATTAAGTTTTCAAGTTTACATCAGAACAATACATTTCTATGTTTGCTTGCACGCATGTGCAAGAAATATAGTGCCATCATCCGAGTTTTCAGAGGTGTGCCACCCATCTTCCAATTCGGTCAGTGTATTTGCAGGTGCGGCCGCAGTTCTCCAATGAAGGCTGCAGCTGTCTATGACAGCAGTTGAAAATGCAGTGCCGTACAGTTAAAAGGGAAAGCTCCACTTCAGTGAGCAGCAGTTCCCCCTCCACATGCACGCATGCATATTGCGTGCTCATGCGCTTCCCCCCCAACGCCATGCACACACTGGATGGCTGATGGGGGTGCCCAATCCCCCGTCGGCTCCATGCCCACCTTCCCAAAAAACCTTTCCAGGTGCAACACTGTGAGCCCACCCCAGTGTGGCAAAAACTGTTATGACCGACGGGGGTGCCCAATCCCCCTTCGGCTCCAGGCCCCCCCAAACAGCCTTCCAGCTGCCAGGCTGGGGGCCCACCCCAGCATGGCTAATGTCCCACATTGTCTAAGTAAAAAAAAAAAACCACCTGTAAACAAAAAAAGTTCCCTCGGTGGTCTCCTTGCCCACCCATGCCCACCACTGCACCCTGCCTCCCACACTCCCTCACCCCATACTTACCTCTGGAGCATGGCACGACGATCTTCGGTGGACTGAGAACATGTCTGCACTCTTCAAAGCCGACCGCGAACTGAGGAAATGCTGGTAAGCTGTATAATGCAATAAATAGGGTTTTTTTCAACTTTAATGCATATCTCAGGCATTTTTTGGAATTTTGGCATCAAATTTTCAACATGGGGTTTTTGCCACCCCTTCTCATGAATTCTTGAACTGTCATGGAGTTAATTGGGTCCGAAGGGTGATTTCACAGTCACTGCACAAAATCACCTTTTGGGACTGATTAAGGAAACAACAGTGCCAATGTTCATAAGATGGGCTCTCAAAAAGCCTATGTTGCAAATTTGGTGAAAAAATTCCTACAAATGACTGTTTTATGAGCGTGCGTTGAGCAGTTCCTATGTACTCTCATAAGTTCGCAAATTTTTAATATTTGCTCTCCAGATTTTCAACATTGCCATTTTACCACACCTCCTTATGAGCAGTACAGCTGTCATTTTTCACATCTTGCCCAAAACATGTTTCCACCCATGTAGCGCACAATGGCGCAGGTGGTGTGCGCAATCAATGTTTGGGACAGATTACAAAAATCACAGTGACACTGTTCATGAGCAGAGGTCTTAAAATGGCTATGTTGAAAATTTGGTGAAAAAATTCCCAAAAATGACTGTTTTAGGAGCGCACGTTGCGCAGTTCCTACGCACGCTTGCAAGTTTGCGAATTTTTTATATTTGCACACCAGATTTTCAACATTGCCATTTTATTGCACTTCCTTATGAGCAGTACAGCTGCCATTTTTCACATCTTGCCCAAAATGTGTTTCCGCACATGTAGCGCACAATGGTGCAGTTGGTGTGCGAAAGCAATGTTTGGGACAGATTAAGAAAATCACAGTGACACTGTTCATGAGCAGAGGTCTTAAAATGGCTATGTTGAAAAATTGGTGACAAAAGGCCATAAAATGACTGTGTTATGAGTGAGCATTGCGCAGTTTTCATGCACGCTCGTAAGTTCATGAATTTGTAATATTTTTAGTCCAGATTTTCACCAGTGGCATTTTTCCACACTTCCTTATGAACAGTACAGCTGTCATTTTTCACAAGATGGCTGAAATGTGTTTTCCCACTCTCAGCGCAGAAATGCATGGTCGCTGTGGGAAATCATTGTTCGGGACAGATAAAGAAAATCACAGTGACACTGTTCATGATCGGAGGTCACAAAATGCCTGTGTTGACAATCTGCTGTAAAAAATCCCCAAACTAATTACAGTTGTGCATTGCACAGTTTCTACGCATGCTCATGACTTCACCAGTTTTTTAAAATATTTTCACTGCAGATTTTCAACGTTGCCATTTTTTACACCTCCCCATGAACAGTACAGCTGTCATTTTTCACATCCTGTTTGGAATGTGTTTTTGCACCTGTGGTGCTAAATGCTGTAGTCGCTGTGCAAAAGCAGCTTTTGGCTAACAAACTGATATTGCCACTGTTCATGAGGTGGGGGTCACAAAAAAAACATGTTGAAAATTTGGAGTGAAAATACCAATGAATGCCTGAGGCGTTAGGGTTTCTGACCATAACGCCCTACCTTGTAGAGAATGACAGGCATCAGGGGTTTGACTTGGGATTCTCGCCTGTAATGCTCATACCATTCCACACCCTGCAGCCAGTGAGAGGCATCAAGGTATGCCTTGGACTCTTCGACCCCAAAGTTCACCTCATTCTCCTATACCGCACCCATCTCACTGTATTTCCTGACGGAATGGGGTGTGCATAAGGGCCAAAGACTCCAAGGCACACCGTGACGCTTGTCGATGTCTGCAGGGTAGGGTGTGGTGAAATGGCGTGGCCGTTATGCCTGACGACGCAAAGGCACACCCCAATGCCTGTCAGTCTCTGCAGGGTGGGGGGGGTTGGCTTCAGTTCAATACTTTCCTGCCATTCCTATTATGCAACTCAGTAACTCCTCCACTACCAATGCCAATGCCAATGCCAGCAAACAAACATTCGGCATTGACAAATACTTGTAAGGATGGTTACAGACTAGGATAACTACATACATATATTGGTGTAACATTATAATGAGATTTAAACAGTTTCATCAGACTGACATCATGAAAATATGAGGTCATAACAGAACTTCAAAGATAAATTAACATTTTTTATTGTATGTATCAAGCTTGTTCAATGACTCTCTGCATCACATAATTGACATTGTCTCATGCTGTGAAAAAGGGGTGCCTTGTGGGTGTTACATACATAGTGTATCCAATCGTAACTGACCTCCTTTCAAGATTGTCCTGCAAAGTTACTGTACACATTTCAGTTCTGTATGGTTAGCTGTCTTGCCTTCTAATTGTACTACCCTGTTACCTATCTGTTACTTTAAATCATTGAGTTAGAAGTGATTTCTTTCATGGGGTCGTTAAATGTGTTCTGGCTTCATATACTAGAATTCTAACTACCTACATTACCTATCTACTAGTACTAAACTAATATTTAAACATAATAGTTAAACCGGACAGTTAAACCCAGTAGTGCCATACAATAATCTATTAATCCATTAATGTTTGTCTGATTTTTTTGTCATTTGTTTGTCATAAGTTTGTCATAAGGGTGGACTAGCTCTCATTGAGTATTCTTCGGTGTTCTTCTTCAGTATGTACATTGTGCACATGTAAGTGTGTTTATATACAGTATATCTGTATGTACTGCATGTGTGTATGTATGTGTATGTATGCATGTATCCCCTTGGTCTGCATGGGCAGATATCTTTCAGTAATATCTGGTTATGGTTAGGTCTGGTAAGGAGTCAATGGTGCCTTTGTTGATATTTATGGTGGTGGTGGTGGTGGGGGGGTAAATGTGCAGAAATGTGTCTAAGTGTGTCCTGGCTCAGAGCCTATGGTGGGAGAATATGTAGGTGTGCGAAAGATGTGTGTTTTGGAGTGGACATTGGTGTCCTGTTTTCCAGTAATATTACCCTATCCCAGTCCGGGGGTGTTGAGTGCTGTTGTTGGTGTAGTTGTGGCTGAGATTATGGTTGTGGTTAGCGATGGGAGTTTGATTTAGAAATTGGTGGAATTTGTACCAAGTTTTGTTGTATGTTGCCATGGAGTTTGCTGCCAGATGTGATAGTCTTTATATTGTTGAAGAATTCTTGTGCCAAGGGAATCTTCTTCATGCGCCATTTGAGTAAAATTGATCACTTGGCTTCTATGCTGGCCAGGATTGTTAGGTTGTACAGATACTTCCCTAAGTGTGGTAGATTGGGTTTTAGCCCTAGTAAGAGGAGTTCAGGTGCTAAAAGAACCAGAGATTGATTAATGGATTGAAGGGTGTGTTGTATTTGTTGCTAGTATCCTGTGATTTGGGTGCAAGTCCAAATGATGTGATATAGGCTTCCCCCTGGCTGTAAGCATCTCCAACAGTTGTTGTTTGTGGTGATATGTGCTGCATGAAGTACCTGGAGTGTGTGGTACCAGGAATGTATAATTTTGTTTTGTATTAGTCTACTGCCAGAGTTTTTAGCTGGGGTGTGTGTGTGGATTTCCAGCATGTGGCCCAGTCTGTGTTGTCTAGAGATATGTTTAGGGCTTTCTCTCAATACCTTTTCGCCTTTCCTGTTTGGTCTAGTATACCATCTCTGATACTGGAGTAGATCTGATGGACTATTTTTTTGTGTTGGCTAAGCCATATCATGGTTGGGTGAGCATATGCATGGGTCCTGGACTCTTGTATTCACTTCAAGAGAGGTGTTAGTGCCTTTCTCAATTGCAGGTATTTCCAAAATTTGTTTTTGTGTAGCCCAAATCTAGTTTAGAGGCCTTGGAATGAGTCTAAGCATTTTAATTTTGGCATTAGGATGTCTGATATCCTGTGGATATTCTTTTCTTTCCATGTGGCCCAGTTTATTGGGGTGAACTCTGGTTGTGCAGGTCTATTTTCAGCCAGCGGACCATTTTTACCATGTGTTCTGGGAGGTGTAGATAGGTGGTGCTGCCAGGCGTGGTTGGTGACTTTTCAAATAGATTAACATAAGGAGGGGTTTCTGACAAGTGTGTTTCAATTTCAGTCCATATCGGGTGGCTTAGTCTGGATTCTGAAACCATAGTAGGTTTGTGCCACTCTAAATGTCCAGTTTTTTTTTTTGCCATGGTACACCTAGCCCCCATTTACTCCAGTGTATTCTTAACTTGTTTCTACTATATCTTGGCCTTTTCCTTTTCCATAGGAAATGTCCTATGCACTTACCTATTCTTGTGAACCATTTGTTCGGGATTATCAGTGGTAGGTGAGAGATAAGGTGGAGTAGTTTTGATTGCTTCTGTTTTCCCTTGAAGTGGCTTCCGTCTATCAAGTGCTGTAGTAATCTTATCTAGAAGTGGTTTGATGTTTAAATCCACTATCTTGTTTATCTGTGGACTTATTTTTATTCCAAGGTAGGTGATGTGTGTTTGGGTCCACCGAAGATTAAGTCTAGTGAAGCCTGTGGACTGTCATTTTGTGTTTAAAGGGAGCACTTCTGTTTTGTTTGTGCTAATTTTGAGCCCAGATAATGTAGAGAAATTACCCGTAAGTTCTATCAGGTGTTGAACAGATGATCCTGCTTCACTAGTCAGGACCAATAAGCTATCTGCGTATTGGAAGGTTTTTGTAGTTTACCCACCTGTACCCCTTTAATGTCTGTGTTTTGCCGTACTGCTGCCACTAGGGTTCTATTGCTAGAACGAATAGAAGGGGTGAGAGAGGGCAGCCTTGTCTGGTGCCTCTGTATAAAGGGGAAAGGGTTTGAGAGCACACAGTTAGTGAGAACATGGGCTTGTGGGGCTGAATACATAGCTTGTATGGCTTTTATGAAGGCTGTTCCCACTCGGAACTGAGTAAGTACCAAGTACAGATAATTCCACTCCACTGAGTCAAAAGCCTTTTCAAAATCAGTGGCAATGGCAGCTGTGGGGGAATTGTTGTCTTTAGCCAGATGCATTATATCGATCAGACTGCGTATGTGGTCTGGTGCGAAGTGAAACTGAAACCTATCTGTGAGGGTGGATCAAGGAAGGAGGAACTTTTCAAGCCAGTTTGCTAGCATCTTAGCATAGATTTTGCCATCTGCCTTGATTAGGGAGATGGGGCAGTAGCTAGCAGGTAGTTTCATGTCCTTCCCAGTTTGGGAAGGATGGTAATGGTTGCTTTGGCCATCGTGGGTGGGTATATGCTGGTGCATCATTTTTCGACTAGACTCTTTCTAGTATAGGGGAAACCTGGGTGGCCTGCATCTGGTAGAATTCTGCTGGCCTGTCCCCTCCTGGGGCTTTTGGGGACTCAGATTGCATATTGCCACTATGATCTCCTCCTTTGTGATTAAGCTCCAGGCATCTTACACCGGGAGGTGAAGGGACGATAGAAAGGTCTTCAGTTTGTTTTGATCTGGGGTGGTAGCTGATGTGTATAATTGTGTGTAGAACCTGGTCATTATCTTGTTAATGCTGTCCTGCAATGTGCAGAGTTGCCCTTCAGGCGAGGGAAGAGATGCAATGGCTCTTTTGGACCATTATTTTTTTAAGTCGATAGGCCAAGAGTTTACCACTTTTCCCCCTTCCCAGAAATTCTGTTTGAGCTGCAATATAGCTAGTTCTGCTTTTCTTGCCGTCAGATTATTTATCTTTTGTCTAAGGGCCAGAACTTCCCTGTATAGGGATGGATGTATTGGGGTTACAGTTGCTTTTAAGGAGGGACTCTTTGTGGGCCAGTTGTCTCTCCAAGGTTGACAGTGCGTGCTGCATATGCAATTACTGAGCTCCTTATTGATGCCTTATACGCCTCCAGACACTGAGGTGTCCCCAGCGTCATTTAGGTGGAAGAACTCCTGTGTGGTGCTCAGTAGCCATGGTTGGAACTGGGGGTCTAATTGTAGTAGTGGGTCCATCTGCCAGCTAGTTGATTTAGTTGGGATTGTCCCATATAAGTGGTCAAGCTGCACCGGGGCATGGTCTGATATGACTAATGGGGTGATGTGAGTGTGGCTTACCATAGGGGTGATTTGTTGAGATGTGAGCCACATGTCAATTCTGCTGTATGTGCCGTGTACTGTTGAATGGTATGTGTAGTCTCAGTCTGGAATTGTGGATCGCCACACATTTGAGAGTGCTTGTTTTTTATCCAGAGTTTGAGGGCTTTAACAGCTCTCATATGGGGCTCAGGTCTGTTGTTGCTCCTGTCCATTTCTGGTTCTAGTGTCAGAGTTGAAGTCCTCTCCTATCAGGGTGGAGCCCTTTATCATTGAAAGCTGATATTTCTTTGGCTATCTTGTAAAAAAATTGAGGTGAATCATTATTGGGGGACGTATAGGTTTCCCACCACCAATGGGCCATGTGGTTTTGAAAAGTGCTAATACCCAGCATCCTTCTGTGTCATGTGAGATCCTAATTAGGTTTCAGTTCAGGGATTTATGAACCAGTATGGAGACCCCCCTTTTTATGTTTGCTTGCACGTATGTGCAAGAAACATAATGCCACCATACAAATTTTCATAGGTGTGCCACCACGCTTCCAATGCCCTGCTCCTTCTTACAGGCATGGCCTCACCCCACCAATAAATGTCCAAGCTGTCTATGACAGCAGTTCAGATGCAGTGGTGTACAGCTCAAAGAAAAAGACTGCTACAATGAGCGGTGGTAACATGTAGGCAGTTTGCATACTGCCATCGGCAGTATGCAAAGTGCCTACACGTCAACACTGCATCTGAACAACTGTCATAGACAGCTCCATTTTTCCTTGGATCCCCAACAAACACCCAAGTGGCATGCTGGGAGCCCACCACAGCGTGCTCATGCACTCCCCACCCTGCACACTGTATGGCCGACAGGGGTGCTCATCCCGTCCGGCCCACTGGCCCCCAAACAGACTTCCAGGTGTCATGCTGGAGTCCAGCCCAGCATGACAAAAGTCTGTATGGCTGACAGGGGTGCCCAAACCCCCCATCAGCTCCACTGTAACCCCAAAACAGACTTCCAGGTGCCATGCTGGGAGCTCACCCCAGTGTGGCAAAAGTCCATATGGCCGATGGGGGTGCCCAAGCTTCCATCAGCTTCACTGCCCCCCAAACTTCCAGCTGCCATGCTGGCAGCCTAACCCAGCATGGCAAAAGACCATATGGCCGACAGGGGTGCCCAATCCCTTGTCGGCTCCTCTGCCCCCCCAAAACAAACTTCCAGCTGCCACACTGGGAGCTCACCCCAGCATGGTAAAAGTCCTGTGTCATCTCAACAAACACCTATAAGAAAAAAAAACAGTCCCTTGTTGACTCTCTCGCCCCCCTCCCCCAATCTGCGCCCACCCTCTGCTTAGCCCACCTCCCCACACCCCCACCTCATGCCATACTTACCTCCGGATGCTGGTGCGATGATCTTCGGTGGACTGGGAACACGTCTGAACTCTTCAAGCCAACCGCGAACTGAAGAAATGTCGGTAAGCTGTATAATGGCATAAATGTTTTTTTTTTCAACTTTGGTGCATATCTCGGCCATTTTTGGGAATTTACTCACCAAATTTTCAACATGGGGTTCTTGGGACCCCACCTCATGAACTCAGTCAATGTCATTTTGCTATTCGGTCCCGGAAGGTGATTTCGTGATAACTGCGTGGAACCATCTTTCGGCACTGAGTAGCGAAACAACAGTGTCACAGTTCACGAGGTAGGCTCAAAAAACCCTATGTTGAAAATTTGGTGATAATATTCCCAAAAATTACTGTTTTACGAGTGTGCATTGCACAGTTCCTATGCACGCTCGTAACTTTGAGAATATTTAATATTTTAACTCCAGATTTTCAACATTGCCATTTTACCACACCTCCTTATGAACTGTTCAGCTGTCATTTTTCACTTCTCACCCAAAATGTGTTTTCGCACGTGCAGCACACATTGGCGTGGTCAGTGTGCAAAATCAATGTTTGGGACACATTAAGAAAATCACAGTGATGCTGTTCATATGCAGAGGTGTTAAAATGGCTATGTTGAAAATTTGGTGACATAAGTCCATAACATGACTGTTACGAGCGTGCATTGCACAATTTCCACCACCCTCATAAGTTTACGAATTTGTAATATTTTCAGTCCAGATTTTCAACATTGACATTTTTACACACCTTCTTATGAACAGTACAGTTGTCATTTTTCACACCCTGGCCAAAATGTGTTTTCACACTTCTGGTGCAGAATAGCGCGGTTGCTGTGGGAAATTAGTGTTCGGGACAGATTAAGAAAATCACAGTGACGCTGTTCATGAGTGGAGGTCCAAAAATGCCTATGTTGAAAATCTGCTGTAAAAAATTCCCAAACTAATTACATTACAGGTGTACATAGTGTAGCTTCTATGCACACTCATGACTTCACCAGTTTTTTTATATTTTCACTCCAGATTTTCAGGAATGCCATTTTTTACACCTCCTCATTGTTAGGAGGTCTAAACCTCACTTTCAGGTTCTTGGCAATATTGGGAATGCAAGTAATCACAGACACATTGCATAAGAGTAATAAACAAGTTTATTACTACCAAAAGGATAAATCACAGTTGCCCTAAGCAGTTCTTATCAATACAAACCTGCTAAGTGTTCCCTATACCTTGAGGTTTCTCTGTGTCTCCTGGGATCTCCAGTGGTCTCCAAGGTATAAGACTAGTGTATTACATTATATACCTATGATAATTACTATGGTTACTGTAAGATAAAAACATTTCTAGTTACAGAGATGAGCCCTATTGGCTAAATTAGAGGTGGCTCCATGGTCCAAGATAACATTATACAATTTTGTATCAGTTTATGAACTTAAGAGTTCTTATACAGAGTCTTACATAACTCAGTGTAGTAGTACAAATCACCAAAAGGTGGCAATGCTGACTTACATATCATAATTATTCCAAGGACACAGATGCCTTGGCATCTTACAAGTAAGAAATACACAGAAAATACATAACAGAATATATGTATTTGCAAGCAAAGTGTATTACAACAATATGCATTCATATCCTGACATCTACTCTTGTACGGTAGATGCCCTTAGCCCTATACTATATGTTAGTATAACATATACTTAAGTGCTAGCTGTCTACTGTGTACCTCTGAGGGTACCAATTAGGGTGCAGGGGCCTTGTGTAACATCCCCCCCTTGTTGCCTCCAAGGGCAACGCAGGCAAATCTAGGGAAAGGCCAGAGACCAGTGGTCATTTACAAACCCGACGCACAAGCTTTGTAAAGGAACTAGAGCTGCTCACGGTGTTGGCGCAGTGTGCGCCGTTGGCAGCAAAGCATAATCAAAATAAAGATTAAAAATGCTTGTATAATAACAAAACCTTTAAAAGTAATCTCTAACCAGGTGTTAGTCAATGTGTCATTCATGTCACCATCATTAATCAATGAGAGGATAGCTTCATTGGCCTTGGTCATATTATTGCTGATGTGGATGAGGTGTGTGACTTTCCTGTCTAAAAATGATTTTAATGTAAGTGTCAGTGGGTCTATGTGTACATTAAAATATTGTAAGTATTCAGACAGTGTGAGCAGATAATCGGGGTTACCATCAATGATGTCTGCATCTAGCAGGGGATGGGGGTTATGACGGTATGTCCAATGACAGTCTTCTGGTGGGGGACAAAATAGAAATTGGGATAATCAATAACACATGTAACAGATCCATAAGTATAGCTTTTAAAATGTGTAACCTCACAGTACTCTCCATCGAATTATACTGAGAGCGAACAGTAGGAGTCTCCACTTTTGCAACTGGACAGGGTAGGTGTAGGCCGTCTTGAAATCTGTGTTGACAGGCGATGAACCTCCTCATGATATGATTGGTAGAGCTTATCTGAAGCCAGAGTTGAGTCAAGAGTCCGTGCCATTCTTGGTGATGTCATCATCCATGGTGAAAGTCCAATCATTGCTATCTGGAGAATAACCACAAACAGGTTGAATAACATCAAATACATCACATCGGCACAAGTAAATGTATTGCTTCTTCGCACAGCAGTCCATGTGCGGAGCCACCCAGGCATGCAAGAAAGGATGGAAAACCAGTAGAGGCGGTAGAGCCAGGCGTTCTCTGTAGATGTCTTCATCCAAATGCCCAATTGAATGGACCAGTGCAAGCTTGTTGAACAAAGCTGTAGTGGGATCAAAACATGGTAAAAAGACAGTAAAAGAAACAAACATGGTATCTGTTATGGAACATTTCTTAGCAGCAAAACAAGGACCAGTATTAGAGTGTCTGGTCACAAACCCCAAATTCCTAGCTGTGGAGAGAGGAATGGTTAAAGCTTGTTGCATACACATAGCAATACAGCCAGGGGTTTTACATCGTGGACAATACCATTTGGAAATGCGTCTGTCATGTATGGTATCAGGGATTCTTCCAGATTCTAGATCATGGAAGAGATTGTTGATGGTAGTGATAATGTATGAGCCATAGGCAGAGCAAAGGATTTCTCTAGCAATGTATTGTTTATCTGCTTCTTTATTGTTTTGTTGTATGAGTGCATTGATCGTATCTCTTGAATCAGTGAATGCCTTAGCAATGTCGTGCATGTTGTATACAGTGTATCTTTCTTCCTGACTAAGGCCATCCACACCATGCAATAATGGGGGTGGTACATTGTTAACCAAACCAGTGGGGAACTTGGCAGAAGGAGCTTTGATAGCAGCAATGTTATTCCAAATAGACATAGCTGTACCAAAAAGGCCTGTGACAGTACCTGTTGCACCTGTAACATCAGAACTGTCAACTTCACGTGTCATACGTTTATGAATTAGATCATCAGGAGTGGGTTTTCTCTAGAAGTTGCCTCTATGTTCAGTAGAATGGACCCTGGTAATAGGGTCTTGAGTACAAATCTGAAATGCAGCTAAACTATCAAGCAATAATGAACTATAAAATGCTGAAGTGTTAGTACTGTGACACATACCAAATTCTTTCATATTCCAGTAAGATTAAACAAAGCGGGTATATGCATAAACTGTAAGTTATTAATCAATGAACCTGGGAGGCAGTGGCTGTTAGACCACTCACGGGACCAGGGGTATGCTTTGGACATTCTAAAAGCTGTTTATCAGTGGGTGGTAACACAGAGAGGTACATGGCTGCAGAAGCCATGTGGTGTATAGCACAAAATTTCTGAGCAGCATCTCTAGACAAAGAATTACAGTATGAAGGATCAATTAAGGCAGTTATGTTGTACAAACCAGAATGTCTTAATGCAGTTTGTAACAAGGACAGAGAACCATTTTGGGATAATTTAGCATTGGGCCAACCCTGGAAAGTTCCTTTGGAGAGTTCGCCACAGGAGAATTTGTCCTTGCGATGTGGTTTGCCACTCAATTTGAAGGGTAGATTTATCAGAAGCAACAACCGAGGCAGTGAGGTATGCATCAGAACCTTCCTGGACAACAATCAGACTATCTGGTATATTGATGGATACTCCCCTGGAGGAGGTGCTGGAGGATCGAGGTGTCGTGGGAGGTTCGGTACTGTGCGTTGAATACAGGAGATAACTCCTGAGATGAGAGATAATGGAACAAGATAGCCATCTTGTCAGTGTATCTGAAAAGGAAGATCAAAGATTAGTATGTTAGTACTATTCTGTCCAATGGGGTGAGGAAAAGTAGTTAAGCTCCTTTATACAGTTTCAGCTGGTTTGCATGTAACCATTTGTCAGTCAATTTATTGTTATGCAGGAGTCTAACCTGATAGACTGCTGGACTGAGCTTGTTGACAATGGGGTATGGGCCTTCCCACTTGTTGGAGAAGGAGTGGGTGGGATGTGCAAATCGGAGTACCATTACCTGATCTCCAACCTTGTGTATGTTTGTCAAACTGTATTTTGGATTGTTGCTGGGCCATGCCCATGCAGTTGGCAGCATACAAGTGTGTGTGTATGAGGTATTTTCTGAGTTTTTCCACATATTGGTCTACAGACACATGGTCTGCAGTGGGGGTGTGCATGTCAAACAACAGGTGTTCAGCTAATCTCATTTGTCTACCAGTCATCACCTCAAAGGGTGTGAGTTGGGTGGTGGCTGAGGGTGTACCCCTAATTGCCATAAGGAGTAACAGCAGTAGGGAATCCCAGGTTTTGGTATTGTTCTCAATGAATTTGGAAAGCATTTACTTAATCCATCTGTTGCTCTTTCTACTTGACCTGAGGATTGGGGTTGATAAGGTATGTGGAACTTTTGCTGAACTCCAAGGAGTTCAAGGGATTCTTTCATCAACTCACCTGTAAAACTGGTTCATTTGTCAGAGTCTACCTTAAGAGGTAGGCCCCACCTGGAGAAAATATGTTCCACCAGGATTTTGGCAGTAGTCTTTGCAGTGCGTGTCTTAGTGGGGAAAGCTTCAACCCACTTGGAGAAGAGGTCAGTTACCACAAGAGCATACTTATTATTTCTGATGATGTTGGTCAGAGGGCCAATAAAATCAATCTGTATGGCATGCCAAGGGCCAGAGTGTCGTTGTGGTAAGAGTTTGGCATTTCGTTTGGTAGGGATGGGGTTGTTTTGGACACAAACAAGACAATTGTCTATGTACTGTTTAACATCTTTGGTGACACGGGCCTACCAGCGGTGGTCTTAAGCCTTTGGAGGGTATTTTCCATCTCTGGTGTTCACCAGTGGGTGTGTCATGCACTTGGTGCAGAATTCAGATCTCAAGTGTCTGGGGACCACCCACAACTTAGTGGTGGAATCATCTGGTTGGTACCAGATGAGCTTGTCATCTGGTGACAAGTGCAACTTGCCTGCATGCCTTGGTAGGGGTTATGTGTGGGAAGTTTCTCTTCAGTTCCTTGTCAAGGAATCTGAACACTTCTTTGAGTTCAGTATCAATATGTTGGGCTGCTGAGAGGTCCAAGGGGAGAAGGGTTCAGGTTTCTTCCTGAGTGCTGCAATCTGTACGGCCGCATTGGCCTCTGGATGGTCCATCATCCAGGTGTCCCCCTCTCGGGCCCCTTCCTTAGCAAGGGTGTCTGCTGTGTCATTGAAGGCATGGTAGGGGTCATGGAGAGAATGAGCTTTAACTTTATGTTCATAGAGTTTGTGTGCAAATTTCTGTGCCAGTCAATGTATGTATATTACCAATTCCTTGTACTTCACTGGACTGCCATCAGAGGAGAGGAAGGAGTTCTTCTGCCAGAAAGGAAGAAATTCTGTAAGAGAACAACAAACCCAATTAGAGTCTGTAAAAATAATAGTATCCTCGGTCCCATGCTGGATGAACTTGAGGGCACAGGCCACCGCTGCTATCTCTGCATATTGTGACGATGCTACACTACAGTGCTTAGATATTTTGACAGTGTTCCCATAAGGGTAGACCACTAGAATGCCCATCCCTGCAGTTTGTTCTCCCTGATAGTAGGATGCTGAACCATCAGTAAAGACACGACACAAAGAGGTGTTATCAAGTATTTGTGACGTGGAAGGGAGGAAAGGACCTGGATCTGGAAGATCAGGTGACTGTAGTGTACAGTCATGGGGTTCTCCTTGGAAAAGGAGTCCATGAACCAGCATAGATGGAATTTTTGTTGATTGTACTTGTATGTCTCTATTCTGGAGAAGAAGTGACCAGTGTGTCAATCTGGCATTAGAGACTGACCCATCTTTCACTCTGTCTGAAAGCAGAAAGGTAGTTGGGGTGTGGTTGATGTTGATGATCAGTGGTGAGTACCCAATGATATACAGGAAGTGTTTGACAGCCCAATAGGTGGCCAGAAGGTTCCTTTCACAAAGGCTGTACTTCTGTTCCACTGTGGTCAAGAGCTGTGATGCATATGCAATGGGTCTCAGGGTGCCATGAACCTTCTAGGCCAACACTGCTGACATGGCAATGTCAGAGGTGGCACATTCCAGATGGAATGGTAGTGCTTGATTGGGGTTAACCAGAGCTGGGGCGGAGGCCAAGGCCTGCTTCAGTGACGTCACAGCCTGGGTGTGTATAGGGCCCCAAGTCCATAGGATGTCCTTTTTCAGTAGCTCATACAGAGGAGCAGCTTTCTGAGCAAAATCACAAATAAAATCTCTCGAGTAATTCACCATACCTAGAAACCTTCGAAGAGTTGCCATGCTGGTGGGCAATGGCAAGTCTTGCAATCCCTGTACCTTCTTCCAGGTAGGGCTTCAACCTTGGTCAGTTATTTTCAGACCTAGAAAGAGTACTTCTTTCTGACATAGCTGTGCTTTTGCTGGATTGCATTTCAGGCCTGCTCTCTGGATGAGAGTCAGTAGTTCATCCAAGAGATTCAGATGCTGTTCTTGTGTGGCTGTTGCCAGCAACAGGTCATCCACATACTGCAAGAGACACTGGGGAGTAGAAAAACTCTCGAGGGCATCCATCATGTGCAGATGGAACAGGGACGGACTATTATGGAATCCTTGTGGCAAGCAACTCACGTATACTGTCTTCCTTCAAGGTGAAGGCAAACTTATATTGACTCTTAAGGGCCAATGATAATGACCAAAAAACCACTGGAAATGTCCAGGGTACTGAACCATTTCAGGTCAGGGGTCAAGAGTCATAGCATGTCAGGTGCTGATGCCACAGTTGGAGAACAACTGGGGTGACCTGATTCAGTTTTCTGTAGTCAATAGTAAGTCTCCAGGTGCCTAAGTTTTTTCATGGGCCACACTGGGGAGTTGGCAGTGGAAAGACAAGTTCTGATTACTCCTTGCTTGAAGAGTGACTTGATTGTTTCTCTAAGGGAAGGTAAGGCCTCAGTGAGGAAAGGATATTGCCTTTGCCTCTCATGTGCTGGGCCTGGCACTTCGATGACAGTGTGCATTCTACCACAGTCATGTTTGTTAATTGCAAATGCTTCCAAATGTCATTGCAAAATGGGAAGAAGCTTTGGAAAAAGTACATGAGTCTTGAACAAATCTATGACGACGTCATACTCCTTGTCATTGGCAGATATTGTTGCCACAACATGTGAATCAGGAATCAAAAATAGTATGGTATTGACCCTGAATCTGTATCAGTAGCATGTTAGCTAGGTCCACCACGCAGCCGTGTGGTGCAAATCAATCCCTATGATACTAGGATGATCATGCAATACCATTAGTTGGAAGGTATGTGAGAGGCCTTTAGATGGCCTAGCTCTACGGTAGGGGTAGAAAGCGGTATGCAGATAGCCTAGCACCATCAACTCCTGACATGTTGATCCTCTGTCTGGTGGCCCAAGGGGATGTGTTTGGGTGTTCATCATGTAGCACAGATACAGCTGCACCTGTATCTAGCAAGACCACTAGTAGGTGGCCCCCAACCTCAGCCTTGGTGCAGGGTCTTCCGTTTGTATCCAAGACTAGCTTGTTTACAATCCGGACTGGTGCCTGCAATTGTCAATCTGTACTGCTGGGAGCATGGAGAGGTTGGGCCTGACTCTTGTGAATCACTTCACCATGCTGCACTGATGCTATATAGGGAGGAGCTTCTGGGTTCAGGCCTGTATGGGCCTGAGGGCCTGTACCAACAGTGTCCCCATGGCCCATTGGGGTCTGGGTTGCCAGTTGTACTGCAACAAAGGCCTGTGCAGGAACAGCATTCACTACAGAGCGCACTTGTCCCAGGAGCTCTCGGAATTTCCTATTCTCTTCAGCTATCTCCCTATATGAAGGGCCTGTTCTTTGCTGTTGTGGTTTACCTTTACCCTTATGTTTTTTATACTTATGCTAATTCTGGTTCCCACCCCACTGTTGTTGCTGTTGTGGTTGTTGCTGATGGGCCTGTTGGGGGTGTTGGTTATCAGCTGGAGGGGCTTGTTGGTATTGGGCCTGCCCTTCCACTGTGTAGTGCATCGTGGCCTCTGGAGTAGGCTCCACAGCAGCTACCTTCTTGGAACTGGAGCCCAGATCACGGATATAGAGTTGGTAAACTCTCTAGGTTTTCGAAGGATATCGGCAAACCTGTCCGTGATTAGGAGTGAGGTGGTTGAGCTCTACCTTTTCGTACTGCTGGAATCATGTTCCTAAGGAACAGGGTCTTATATTCAATAAGATCTACATCTGCAGCTTCTCGTGCCAAGTGCTTTTCTGCTCGGTAGGCCATCCAAAGTCTCTGATGGTAAGTCACTGGACTCTCCTTTGCATTCTGTTTTAGCGTATGCAAGCATCACTCCTACTACACCTGGGCTGTGAGCAGAAATGAGCTCAGCTGCAACCTCATCAAAGGTGGCGTTCCCATCCTGGTGGATGACATCGGGGAGTTTGGCCCACAAACTAGGATCAATGGTTTGGCGTAGTATTTGGACCTGGTATTCTGCAGCGAGGCTGAGCATCTCACATTTAGAACGCACCTTTTCCAAGTGACAGCTGAGGTTGTCGGATGGATTCATCCAACCGATGCTGTCAGCTATTTGCTGAACAGAGTTGGCCATTTGTAGGGGATTACTGGGTCGATCAGGCAGAGGTAGATTGTCTCGAGTGCCGTCCAGGGCAACCTGAGAGCAGCCTCGGCCGCAGTGCAGACAATACCCTTCTGAGTGCCAGCCTCTTGTAGAAGCTGCCTAATCTGAGTTTTAATGGCCCGTTTACTTCTCTCAGGAAGAGGTACATTGCCTATTGCAGTTTCAATCATGGTTTCTATCTCATGCTTATCTTCCACATTAATAATGGCTATCAGTGGTGCCGTTGGGGCCAGGCCTGGGCCTGCTCCCCCCATCATGAGGGCCGCCATGTTGGCATCTCCCATGATGGGCGTCATGATGTAGATGATGTATGACATGGTGAGGGTGTAGTGGGGACCTGCCATGTTGTGGATGGCTGGGTGGGGTCTCTGGGCCACAGTAGGGGTGTGACTGGGCATTGTATTGAGAAATGTCATCATCTGACAACTCCCCTTCAGATGATGTATGTAAGGCAGGGGCTACGCCTCCCATTGCCTTAACATGTCCAGCCAGAACCTCCCGCTGATGGCGCAGTTTTGCCATCTTGGTTTGACATTCAGTATGACTCACACTTGCAACATCCATATCAACCTCATCTTGCTTTTGCTTTTGCAACACTCTATACGCAGCGCTCAGTTCGCAATTGTCCCTGATAGACACTTCTAAGTCATTACGTACCTGGTTTATCTCATCCTGTAGCTCACCCATTTCCTCACTCAACTGCGGATTTGCAGCACTTAGCATATCATTCATTTGCAATGCCTGTCCCTTATCCTGTCTCAAACTTTCACACTCCTGCTTCAACATAGACAGTTCCTGTTCTCCAGCTTGAGCTGAATGGTGCAACAGTGAATCCTTTTCATTTCACAGAGTTTGGAGCTCAGACTCCAAGTTCTGCTGCAGTCTAACACATTCTGCTTCCTGCAAACCCATCTGTTGCTTAAGAGATGAAATTTGCAGATCAAGGGTTCGAAACTTCACTTCAGAGGCTTCCAGAGCAGCATAAAGAGCCACGACCATCAACCCTTTAACTTGGCATTTGGCTGATTGTCTCATCTCCATGTACTGGGTTGAAATCCCAGTATAGGGGTTTCAGATCAACTTGCGTCCCGTCGCAGTCAGCCCATCCTCCATGGGAGGTAAGGAAGTTCGAGACATCGAGTCTCAGTTCTGCTGAGATATTTGATCACGGTGGCCATTCTGTGGGAGAGAATGAAAAATCAAATTGTGAAAAGGTGCTGTGCTGTGTATTAATCCACAGCAGGAGCACTCTATACACAGCAGGTTACTGTAAAAATTGTAGACTTGCAATTCAAAGCTGTTATGGAGTGAGTCGAGTCGGCATCGACCACACCCGAAAGGATGGCAGCCAGACTTTGTAAGTGACTACAAACTGGTTTAAAATGGGAGAGGTGATACAGGAATGTACACCTACTGTCCCCGTGGGAAAGAGAAAAAGTTCTAGCAACAAGTGAAAACTTATAAACACCAAATATCACCTGCACACGGTCGCCAATTTGTTAGGAGGTCTAAACCTCACTTTCAGGTTCTTGGCAATATTGGGAATGCAAGTAATCACAGACATGTTGCATAAGAGTAATGAACAAGTTTATTACTACCAAAGGATAAATCACAGTTGCCCTAAGCAGTTCTTACCAGTACCGAGACGAGAGCCAGTGCTAAGTGTACCCTATACCTCAAGGTTTCTTTGTGTCTCCTGGGATTTCCTGGGGTCTCCAAGGTATAAGACTAGTGTATTACATTATATACCTATGATAATTACTATGGTTACTGTAAGATAGAAACATTTCTAGTTACAGAGATGAGCCCTATTGGCTAAATTAGAGGTGGCGCCACGGTCCAAGATAACATTATACAATTTTGTATAGTCATCAGTTTATGAACAAAAGAGTTCTTATACAGAGTCTTACATAACTCAGTGTAGTAGTACAGATCACCAAAAGGGGGCAATGCCGACTTAAATATCATAATTATTCTAAGGACACAGATGCCTTGGCATCTTACAAGTAAGAAATACACAGAAAATACATAGCAGAATATTTGTATTAGCAAGCAAAGTGTATTACAATAATATGCATTCATATCCTGACATCTACTCTTATCGGTAGATGCCCTTAGCCTATACTATATGTTAGTATAACATATACTTAAGTGCTAGCTGTCTACGGTTTACCTCTTGAGGGTACCAATTAAGGTGCAAAGGCCTCATGTAACATCATGAACAGTACACCTGTCACTTTTCACATCCTGTTCAAAATGTGTTTTGCACTTGTGGCACCAAATGGTGCAGTCACTGTGCAAAATCACCTTCAGCCTAACAAACTGATAGTATCACTGTTCATGTTCACCAACAGCTTAATCTGGTTCAAGGTCAGTTGGCATTCATCTGTATCCCCTCCCGGGTTGTGCCTGAAAATAGGCAGAATTTGTCTAGTGCACTTACCGGTCAACAAAACTAAATCAATAAATACATCTGTTGGAGTAAGTTGAAATGGTGTGGCAGCATTATCTTCTATAACTATGTACATCTGGTCATTTTGCTGCTGTTGTTCTTCATGTTGTGTGGGTGGGCATGTCCGATTGAATATCAAGGAGTGAATTAAAATCAACTGCATATTCTGTTGCTCCTGGAAAGGTATCCTTCTTGTAGGGCATCACCTCTGTTCATGGCCAAGAACCAGGTCATGTCCCTTCTGTCCATGACTACCTTCCTCGCTGCACTGCCGCTGATCACCAGACCAAAGATGCGCTGCAGAAACTGGACTGTCCAGAACCATCGACTCTGCCTGCTGACGGGCTGCTGCAGTTCTTTAATTCTTTGCTACTGCTGTTTCTCTCTGGATCTTAAGCTAATGTTATATTCTGATTGTGGTACTTGTTAAGTCTCTCCAAATTATCTTGTAAATCCTAACTTAAGCGAACCTAAGCTTGTTTACAGCAATTTTGCACTGTAAAGGTAGTTTGAAGTGCAAGTTCATTTAGGCTGCAGGTTTGTAGATTGTAAAATCTTTTTGTTTTAAGGTCCAGTGGTAAGCTACCCTGGATCAGAAAGTAAGTTTAAAGTGATACAGTTTTTTCTGTTTAGACCAGATTCCATTTGGGTCACAGTTGTAAGCTTTGCCCTGCAAATAATTCAATTTCTCTTTCACTTTCTGTCCTTCTGTCTCCTTGCTGCTTGAATTTTTACGCCCACCCCATCCCCACCTCCAGCCTTTATTAAATACTCCCCCTCCCCCCTCGGCACAACCCCTAGCAATGTTCATCCTCCCCTCTCTCTAATATTGCAACTCCTCTTAAAGATACAGAGTGCAGCTATTAGGCCTAACACTTGTTCTGTCTTGCCTTTGCCTTTAAAGACATTTTCCTATTTTCACCACCTGCTTGCCTATCAGCATTGTTTAGTTCCTGCTCTGCTATCTGCTGTCTCACGCCTTCAACTACTGCAAGCTGCTGGCGAGGAGGGGAGGCGTGGGTGACCTACACCGTGGTGATCTGTTCCTTTTGGGGCCCTACCATACGGGGTGTCCTGGTTTGCCCCTTTTACAGGTTTCCAGGAGCCCTGGTTTGCTCCATTTCTAGGTCTCCAGTTGCCTATAATCTCTGGGGGTGGTTACTACTGTCCTTACCATGGAAGAACTGGAAGCCACCTCTCCTATGTTCAGGGGGGGGCGGCAGGTCGGTTTTACGACACTAATAATTATGATACTGGCCCTGGGGCTAGTCCTCCTTTATTGTGCTACCTCGACTCCTAGCCTATTTATTGACCCAGGGTTGTGGCCCTCCTCCCATGATGATACTGATTTCTCCTTTCCAACCTACTTGTAACTAAGGTAATGCACTACTGTACTGCCCTTAGCCTTGACACTAGATGCCTTGTAGTATGCGGTCAGGGTGAAGAAAGTCCGAAGCATGCACAGGCCTGGAGGTAGGCCGCTCGTAAGATGTTCCTCCCTGGCTAGCCCTACTCTCACTTCTCATGGCTGGAGATATTGAGCTCAATCCTGGGTCATCTAAGCTGATCTCTAATATTCCTGCCACCTGGAGTGGGAATAAGGGACTAAAAATAGTGCATATGAATATTGGAGCTTGCTTCCTAACCAAAATGATCTCCTAGCATGGACTGAGCTATACAAGCCAGGCATCCTAGGGATAACTGAGACTTGGCTCAAACCCTCGATTCCTGACTCTGCCTGCTTCCTAACAGGATACGGAGTTCATTAGTCTAGACAGGACTGGGGGTAGGAAGGGTGGCACCCTCATCTACTACAGATCCCATCTGAAAATCTCCCTGGTGGCACAGAGTAAACCTGATCATCCACCTTGTGAGTTTCTTCATGTGCTCCTGCTGCTGGGCGATGCTAGAAGCTGCACTTGGTGTGCCTATAACCCCCTAGGGGGGGTCTGACAGGACTCACTTTCCTCTTAGATGTAGTTAGGCCCAGTATAGGTGACAATGAACTCATTATTATGGGTGATATCAACATGAACTGGGAGTGTGGCAACATTAGGAAATGCGAATCACAACTTGCCTGCCTATCTCTTAACCAACTAATCCATGACCCGATGAGACAGGCAGCCAATGGTTCCTCAAGTTCCCTGCTGGACTGGATCCTGAACAACCGGCCGGAGAGGATTGCCTCATCAGGCATGCTATCAGACTCCATATCTGACCACTCCCTGGTATACTGTGTCTGGAAAATCCCCTTCCCTAGAATTCCACACAAAATCATTCAAGTCAGAAAATACTCCAGTTTTGACCCTGAGGCTTTCCTGGCCGATCTAGGATGTACTGACTGGACCAGGGTGCTTGAAAACTCTGACCCCTCAGTGGCAGCCTCCTGCTTCATACATTCCTTTGGTGTTCTCCAAGATAGACATGCCCCCAGGGTCACCCGGAGGGTGAGGGGAACAGCCACCTTCTGGCTGAATGGTGACTTACTTGCCCAGATGTGGGAGAGAGACAAATGCTGGGCAAGTACTAAGGGTTCCAGAGATCCTGCTAATCTCCTGAGATATCGGCAACTCAGGAATCGGTGTAAAAAAGCCATTAGGGCTGCCAAAAGTAACTTCTGTAAATAGGCACTACTTAGCTCTGTCAGAGATCCTAGGAGGTTCTCGAGGAACATTAAATCCCTCGTCAGTGGGCCCTCTCACTCGGGTGTCGTGGACATGATTATTGATGGAGTCTCGTGCAATAATCCCCACACTATAGCCGACCACCTCAATCTCCACTTCTCCGACCTTTCAGCCCTCACCTCTCGTTTCACGACCGATGGGGGTCGCTCGCTTAATATCCCTCCGATGCAGAGTGAACATCCTCCTCGGAGAGTATTTAGTCTTAAGGCCGTGTCTGTCCTTGATGTTTGGAACCACTTGGCTGCCCTCTCCCAGCACTCCAGTGCAGGGCCTGACAACCTTGAGCCCAGGCTTCTCAAGCTGGGAGCAGCTTACATTGCCCCTCTGATTGCCCATATCTTTAACCTATCCCTCAGCTCGGGGATAATCCCTGACATCTGGAAGGAGGCAAGGATAGTCCCTGTTCTGAAGCAGGGAAATCCCAAACTCCCTGACAACTATCGCCCTATTGCTATTCTCCCATCCCTTGGTAAACTCCTGGAAAAGGTTGTGGCGGAGCAACTCTCGGAATACGTGGATACCCATGAGTTTCTTTCTGGGGCCCAACATGGTTTCCGGAAGGGTCATAGTACCACTGCTGCCCTGATTACTGTAACCTCTAGTATTAGATCTGCCATGGATCAGGGCAAACTGTCAGGTGCTATATTTATTGACTTGTCAAAAGCTTTTGACCTTGTCAACCATGACCTGCTGGGGGAGCAGCTCAGGGCTCTCAGGTTCTCTCCGCATGCCATGAGTTGGATGATGGGCTACCTAACGGGTAGAAAGCAGCGCACCTGCTTTAACAAGGTCCTCTCGGAGCCTAGGGCTGTGACCATGGGAGTTCCCCAGGGATCGGTACTTGGACCTCTACTATTCTCACTTTTTATTAATCAACTCCACGGGTGACCTCTCACTGCCAAGTCACGCTTATGCAGATGACCTTGTGCTATGGCCCATGCTCGTAATGCTGCTGACCTTAACCAGTGCCTATCTGAAGACTTCAGCAGAGTCTCAGCCTGGATTACCAACCACAGACTGGTATTGAATCCTAACAAAACTCAGGCCATGCTCTTTGGTTCCACAGTCAAGTTAAAAGCCCCATCAGCTATGCTCAAAATAGCTTGTGATGGAGGCCCCCTGTTGCCAACAACAAGCTCAATTAAATATCTTGGAGTCACCCTTGACCCACAACTTGACATGGGAAGCCATATCCAAAACATCTGCAGAGCCACCAGGTGTAAGTCTGGCCTTGCCTACAGGGCCAAATACAACCTGACTCCGGGAGCGAGACTGGCACTTGCAAGGGGAGTGCTTCTCCCCTTCCTTAGTTATGGATACCACCTATTTGCTAGGTCACCCCAAATCCATCTTAATCGGTGGAACACAGCATATAATGATATCTGTCGGTTTGCACTTGCTGCTCCCAAACTCACCCACCGATGTGAGCTCTATGACAAACTCAACTGGTTCCACCCTGCAGAATTCCTGATCCTTGGTGTATGAAACTTCACCAGGAAAGTGCTTGCCACGGGCATCCCGTCGGGACTGGCGCATCTCCTCCCAAAACTGGACGCCATCCCCTACCAACTCAGGTCTCAACTGCCGAGTTGTAAGTTCCCCTACTGGACCCTTATGGGGGATCGTGACTTTGCAGCTTTTGTGCATAGGCTCTGGAACTCCATTCCAGACTCTGTCGCTCTGCCCCTTCCCATGGGACCTTTCCTCCTCCCTGTGGTCCCACCTAAAACAAGCGACAAGATGTGACTGCTCCTAGTCTCTGTAATGTAATACTCTGCAGTCACTATTGTCCACTCTGAGTCCATGATGGTCTATGAAATATGTATTCAGTGATTCTAATGTCTATCTATGTCCTGTAACAATCTGTACTATGTGTGGCAGTATCTCTGCTCTTATACAAGCGTTGTTATAGCTGTTTTTTACTGTATCATGCTGTTTCTCCAATGTTGCCATGTATGTATACTGTATGTTTTGTGCTCTCCCGGATCATTCCTGAAAATAGGCATACTACTTGTCTAGTGTACTTACCCGGTAAACAAAAGCTAAATAAATAAATAAATAAATGTCCTCTTCTTCTGATCCTGCATTGTGCATGCTTTTGCTTGAGCTATCATGGGGTGGGGGGGGCTCCGGTTTCCTCATTTATTGTATTTGGATGGGGGCTGTCTGGAATATCTCTCCTCATGTGTGCCTCTTTTTTTCAAATTCAAAAAGCTTTATTAAACCTAGCTAATACAAGTAACAAAGAACATGAAGGGTACATAAGCATATAAGCACTTAATAAATAGCTAGTCAACAAGATATTAGCCAAAGACCCTGTAGGTCCCTTAACCAAGTTATGGCTATAATAATATAATCCTCCCTTCCCCATATCCCCCCAACAAATCTTTCCCCTACCCCCAGAAGCTAAGGTGTCTCAGATTGTATTCAGCTAGTGGCAACTAAGATGCAGTGCAGTAGATGTGGGTTCAAAACATACTGTGGTCATGTCCCTTCTTGGGAGTGTGGAACATGGGGTTCATTCATGATGGACATAGGTATGGAATGATCAGATGGTGAATAGAAGATGTGCAACCATCACCCAGGGTTCAGAGTCAGTAAAGCGAAAAAGGGTTCCCAGATCTGATTGTATTTCACATGGGAATGTGACCTATTTGCAATAATATGTTCAGCCTGTAATGCAAAAAGAGCTTCCCGGTACCATTCCACATAAGTAGGGGTGGTCTGGTCGCACCAATGCCGGAGAGTAACCTTCTTGGCACAAGCTGTTATTAAGGCCATATGATTACCCAAAATACAAATCTCAGGGGTAAAAGTCTGGTCAAGCCCCAAAAGAAGGTCTAGCCGATGTCTAATATCAACCCAGAAAGGCTTAACCTTTTCGCAGGTCCAGAGAAAGTGAAGCAATGATCCTCATTCTTTTTGACATCTAGTACAAATGTCTGAGGCCAACCTACCCATTCTGTGAAGTTTAGTTGGGGTCTAAAACATGTTGTGCGGAATTTGAAATTGCTTAAAGTGGTACCTGTCCCATTTGATGTATTTATAGACCCCTTTCCAGATGCGGGACCAATCATGAGAGTTCCCCTGAGAGGGAAGGGTCTGGTCCCATGAGTAAAAGAATGTGTGCTCCTTCTTAGTGAGGAAGCATACAGCCGTTTATGAAAGAATATTATAACATGTGAAGCAGGGGTAGCCAACAAGGGGAGCAGTTCATTACCATATTCCCTGGACCAGATCCCATTACCAAAATATTGAAACAGCATGTGCCTAAGTTGTAGATATTTGAAACACATGGATATGGACCAGTCAGATTTCTGTTGGGCTTCTTTAAAGGTCATAAGCTTGTTGGCAGACAGTAATTGGTCAACTGAAAGGAATTCTAAAGAGGGCCAGGTCATTTTGGTTAGCATTCTCCTAGCCATCGTTAGGTTCTAATTTTCAAGGACGGGCTATGTAATATCATGGTAAGGGTCTAAAACTAAATTTTGGCATAATTAGTGATGGGCATGGAGTGAATAGCCCATGGGGCTGTCTCTTGGGGGACAGGTATCCTTTTAAAGGGAATGTACAGCAAGGTGCTGGGATGCAAACTAGAGCGTTTACACAGGGCACTCTCTATGTCCAGCCATCGGGGAATGTACTCATGTGTGCCTCTGTCTCAACCCCTCATCGCTGCAGCCTGCCTTGATGTGTTGTTCATTTTCTGTGGAGAAGTGGAAGGGCTATCTCGAGGGAGTATCCTGTCTCTGTTGTGTTTAGAAGGGTCTTTCCCTCCGACATGTAGGGTGATGTATTCCATTGCTGCTTCTGGAGTAAGGACTACCCTGGGTGTTCCTTTGTGAGTGACTTTCAGCTGGGCAGGGTATCGTAGTGAGAGCAGGATGCTTGCTTTGTGCTGGGCCTGTTGGGCTGGGGTAAATGCTTCCCTTCATATAGTCACTTCTTTGGAGTAATCAGGGAATGCCATAATCTTATGCCCCTGCCATCTCATCTCTAATTCCTGTGCTCGCCTCATGATGTTCTCCTTTACTGGAAACCTCAACAGTCTTGCAATGATGGGACAGGGTCTTTCCCCCAGTTTAGGGGTGGGTCCTTGAGAGCGGTGTGCCCATTCAAACTCAAATCTAACATCTCCTGGGAGTCTGAGCATCTGTGGGAGGGCATTCTGTAAGAAAGTTATAATATCCCTTTTTCTAAATATTCTGGGAATCCCACAGACCTTATATTGTTGCATCTGTTGTGATTCTCCAGATCATCCATTTTCATCTGTAAGGCTTGTATCTTGTATGGTAATGGCTTGTTCCTTTATGGTGGCTTGTAAGATGTTGCAAGTATCTTCATTTGCTGGAGCTTTGGCCTCTGCTATTGCAGTTTTGTCAGAAAGCATCTGCATGTTTTCTGATAACCATCGGATGTTCTCTGTGCTGATTGAGGTTTCTTCTTCTCTTGCTTTTAACTTCTCTAGAATATGGGCAAACATTGCCTCTACCTTATCTCTTGGGAGTGTACTGTCCATCTTGCTTGACCATTTCTTTGTTTATGGTCAGTTCCCTTTGAACTGAAAGAAATGCCCTACTGTTGTATGTTTCTGCAGTGTTTGCATAAATAGTTATATCCTCATGTAGCTCTTGAAATGCACTTCCATGTCTTGATATTTTTGTCAATTTTATCTCCTCCTGAGGCCTCAGATGGGTGTAGAAATGAGAAGCAAAGTAGGAGCTGAGAGCCTAGCACTCCATCTTGCTTGTGTGCTAGCCATGCCTCCAATAAAGTGCAATTCTACAAAGTGCCAGTATGTGCAAAAAAAGGTAATAGGCTATGTCCAACAATACAGCCTCTCACCTATCCCCCAGCATGCCTGCCCCCAGCATGTCTTGCCTTACTACACCCTTGGCCATGCACTGGAGGTGTCTAAAGCACACCCTGTCATGTCTTATTGCTTACTTATATCTAGGTTGCACAGGCACCAGTGGAGACCAGCATATCCTGGGCTGGAGTAGCCCTCAGTTGGACCAGCTGTTGTCTGTATTGTTTATACAGTACTTGCTGACTTACTTTATACAATGGTAGGGTTGGTTGTGTTTATTTCAGTCGATCTGAAGTTGGTGGAAGTTGTATTCATCTTCTTTTGCTATAGTTTGTATTTAAAGAGCTGGTGACACATTCAGGAGAATTTTAACAAAACATAATATTTATGCAATGTACAGCTTGTATTTCCCATTAGTTCTATATCCCTTCTCCCCATTATTTAGTAGTAAGGTAATTTGCATAAAAGCAGGATCTTTGCTCCTGAAGAGTTCATCTATTCCTGCTTCTTTCTGCCTACCTGAAGTCATAGAGCACTGCTTGTGACCTCACAGTTACTCCCATGGCAACAGATTGTGATGTAACAACAGAGGGGTATGACTTGAAGTAGGGAGTAAGCTATAGAGGCAGCTGACCTCAAAATGAACTCAAAGGGATAGCAACCATATATTCATACACATTTCTGTAGTAATACATTTTGGGGAGGAGAAATATATAAAATGTAAATGGAATGCAAGCAGAATTGTACCCAAGTATTGTTTTTTAAAGTTTTCTTTGAGGTGTCAGTAGCTCTTTAATTTGCAATTTGTAATGCACTCTGATTGTCTGGAAGAGTGCAAAATAAATAAAGTATTACTATTAATACACCTATGGAATCTATTTGAGATGTCTGAGTATATCCAGGAACATTTATTCGGATGAAGATAGCCCTGCTTAACTAAAAAAGATGACTAACTTGTAAAAAAATGTGTGGTAGAAAGAGGAATGAACATTTGAGAGATTTGTTTCTTAGTTCCCTTCGCTAAAGGGCATACCGACATTTCATTCCCAAGTCATCTTTGCAGTCTGGCCCAAGGAAAATCCCTGGCATGTTTCCCTACTAACTGATAAGGAGTTTAGAGATAAGGCTCCTACTATGGGTGTCATGAACCCACTCCTGGGGGCTGGGTCCACTGAGCCTACAGCGCCCACCCCTAAGTGCAATCTGTGATGGGGGTGACAGGAATACCCTCCTCATGTCCTCCTACAGTGCTGCTGAGTTCACAACTGAACACCTGCCACAAGGTCCTACGGCTTCCTCTCTGCCCTGGGTAAGGGTAAAATACAGTCTCAAGTCTGAAGCCAGGTGAGAACCCTCCTTGGTTGCTGTACTGGGGGAGAAGACTCAGGTGTTATGAGCTCCTCGGGGCTGTCTCTCATAACCCTGATTGTGTCTTCTCCCGCGGGTGGTGCAGTGACCTAGTTCCCCCTTACAGACCCTTCCTGAGACCTATGTATTTCCCCTACTTTAGGCACCCAGATTCCCTCTCCATGATCCTAGTCTTTGGTAGCAATGGTGACAACTTGCATTAAACAGGCTGCTCTCAGATTTAAAATAAACCTTCCCACAAGTTACACACACAATAAAATCTCTTCCAGGCAGTGTTTTAAAAGCAAATGCTTTTACTAATGACTAAATACTTATCATACAAGACTTACGAACAAAGGATTCCAAAATTTGGTTACAAGATAACAAAAGTTGGAAATATACATCAAAAAAACACACTGTGAAACTTAACTGTCTAGTTTCTACCTTGTCCATGGAGAAATCAAAAGGCCAGGAAAAAAATTAAGTTTCTGCAAAAGTTTTACAAGTCCCAGTTCTTATCGCAGTCTGGCTGTTTGGTGTTGTGTTAGAAGAGTGTCTCATGAAGGAGTGTGCCAAAATGCAATGCTCTGAGCTACTGTTTTGAGCTGCCTTATATACCAGTCTGTGGTTAGCTGATGGCCTTATCTTTTTAGGACAGCAGGAGTCTCTCTTTCCAAGTTTTTAGGTAATCAATATTAGTAACTTTTATATTCCTTCCACAACCCAACTTCCTGCCACTTGATACAATGTAAATAGACTGGTGGTAACCTTTTCTGACACCTCCTGCTTAAAACCCATTTTCTCTGATTTTAAAGGTTTATGATGGAATAGTTTCTCCCATATCCTTGACAGTTTATGACCCCTGTTTCCCTTTGATTAGTTTACCAGGAACTTCCTTCCTTTTGAAATGTAACTTTAGGTTTCCTGTCAAGCAAGTCTTCCCCAGACTGTGGAATATACATCCTCCTACTGTCATTTGTTAAAAAAAATGGGCATCTTCCTGTCAAACCTTATCCTGGCCTGTTTGGGAATTTCAGCATAACAGAAAAATATAACAGCAATATGTCTGCAGTATTACAACAGTGGCCAACTCGCCACATCAGGCACTTCAAAACAAGTTAAGCTTAGGGTCAGTAAATTACCTATCCCTCAGTGGACTGCACTAGGAACCTATAGAAATAACTTGTACTCTGTAAAGATATTAGTATCTAATCAAATGATCTCATTACCCATTTCTAACAAAAGGTGCCCCACTATGTGTATACCATTGATTCTCTATTTGGGAATTCAACATCGAAGAGGCCAGCAGGAAGCCCCAAGTTAAGTTACAGAGGGGTCAGGTCAGAAGATCCGTCTCTTTACTCCGAGACCAGGAGATGCAAAAGTTAGCAGTCCTGCAAATATATGTTAAATGACATATCATGGGTAGTAGAGTGGGTAGGAAATACCTATAAATTAGTACTGTAGATATCTCTGTCACAAACTCACTCAGCCAGTCAGCCCTCTACTCCCAAAGTGCCAACCTCTGAGTGTATGAGTTGTGTACAGTGAACAGAACAAGGTAACCCTCTTGTCTGTTTTGTGGGTTCAAGTCGTCTTAGTCAAGCTCTGGAGGGATTCAAACTGATAACCTCTTGTTAGTGTGCCCAATTATCAGACTCAGATAATTCTGTCTTCGGGGGGTCCAGATATCTTTGCCTACGGGCACCCAACCAGGTCTTTCAAATGAACCCTTAGAACTCTATGCAAGACTTTAGAGAACTCTATCCATTTCCCAGTTTGGTATACAATAAGCTCAAACACAGTGTTACTTATAACCTTTAAAAGCTCCACTTAAAATAAAAAGAAATGCCAAGGCACTCCAGGCAGTTTCCATTGTAAACTACATCTTTACATTAAAATATAAAAACAGAACAATAATTACAGAACAAATATATATCCCAACACATACAGCCTTAAAACAAATAGGTTTTAAGTGCAAGTTTCTACAATACATACATTCAGCCTGGTCTAATCTAATATATACTTACTTTCTTTCAGTGCTTTGACAGTCTCTCTTCTCTCAGTCAGAAATATTGTCTTGTGTATCTCTGTCAGGGTTCTGTCAGCAATTAAACACAGTTCTGAGTCGGCCTTCTCTGAGGTCACTAAACTCCGCCTTGGTGTATCAAAATCTATATTTTACAATACAGGATGTCCAAATAAAATATTTAAAAAAAACACAATAGGTGACCTCATTGACTTTCCTCTCCACAGGTTAACCAGACAAAACCGGATTGTGCTCTGCTACACAGACATCTTAAAAGTTTCTTTGATCTAAGTCACTGTATTCAAAGCAAAAGTGTATTTGCCTCTTTAATTTCGTCTGGACCTTGGAATCTACCCCTCAAAGGTCTCTCTGATGTAATTCAAGAGTTCCCCGGGAATGTATATTGGACCTTCCAAATTCATCTGGGTCCTCCCTGGCCCAGACATCAACCTCTCTTCAATGTCCATTCTGGTTTCTCTCTGACACCCCTTCCTCTCAAGTTCTTCCTGACAACTACTGCAAGTCAAAGGATTTTCCCTGAGGGAATTATGAATAGCTAATCTTATTTCCTGGGATGAAAGCAAATTGACAAGGTAACTGCACCCCAGATATCTGCAGTTTAGCTATGTCCTGTCCTTTTGAACTTATCCCTGTGGGGGTCTTGATGTGTCAGTTCCAGTAAGACAGTAGTTTCCTCAAACTGACCTTCCCATCACATACTTTATATGTAATAAAAAAATTGTTACAGCACTCAGAGCTGGCTGTCTATATCACACTCCTCCCCACCTAGACTGAATTTGGGGGCTCTATTCCCTACAGGGGATGAGCTTCCCAAATCAGTTCACTCCTCATAGACCCTAGACAGTCCATCTGTGTTCTGATTCTTGGCTCCGGCCCTATGTACGATTTTCAAATCATACCCTTGTAAAGCAAGACTCCATCTGAGCAGTCTGCCATTGTTTTTCCCCATCTGCATTAGCCAAACCAGAGGGTTGTGGTCAGTCTGTACCACAAAAGGCTGCCCATACAAGTATGGCTACAATTTCTTTAGGGACCACACTAAGGCAAGACAGTCCTTTTCCACCATGGGGTATGCATGTTTCCCGGGGAGCAACTTGTAGCTCAGGTAGACTATGGGGTGGTCCCTCCCTTCACTGGATGTCTGGCTCAGTACTGCCCCAATACCCACATCTGAGGCGTCTGTCTGAACTATAAAGGTTTTACTATAGTTGGGACTTGTCAAAACAGGAGCGCTGCACAGTGCCTCCTTTAGTTTGGGAAAGGCATCCTCACAGGCTGGACCCCAGGTAATTTTCTTGGGCATCCGTTTCTTTGTCAGGTTAGATAGGGGAGTAGCTGGGGCACTGTAATTTGGTACAAATTTTCGATAGCACCCTGCTGTCCCAAGAAAACTCTTGACCTTCTTCTGAGTTTCTGGTCTGGGCCATGCCAGTATTACCTCTATCTTGATTTGGTTAGGACGGAGCTGTCCCCGGCCTACGACATGCCCGAAGTATGCCACTTCTCCCATGGCTACCTGGCACTTCTCGGCTTTGACAGGGAGCCTGGCCCTCTGTATTCTGCCCAGCACTTTCCTAAGGTGTGACAGGTACTCCTCCCAGCTGGTACTAAAGATGGCAGTGTCATCCAGGTACGCCACGGTGTACTCCTCAGCATCATTTAACACCTGGTTCACCAACCTTTGAAAAGTGGCCGGGGCGTTCTTCATTCTGAAAGGCATTACTTTGAACTCAAGTAAGCCTATCGGAGTGATGAAGGCCGACCTCTCCCTAACTCTGCCCACAACTCTACCTGCCAATACCCCTTTGTCAAGTCAATGGTCGTAGGGTAGGTCACCCCCCCAACTTGTCTAGGAGTTTGTCCGTCCAGGGCATCAGGTGGGCATCTGACTTCATGACTGCATTCAGTCCATGATAGTCTACACAGAAACGAGTTGAGACATCTGGCTTGGGTACAAGGACTACGGGTGAGGCCCAGGGACTGTGGGATCTCTGGATTACCCCTAAATCCAGCATCTCCTCCACTTCCCTCCTAATGTCCTTTTGGACAGCCTCTGACAGCTGATATGCTGTCCGCCGTATGAGCGTCTGTGTCCCTGTCTCCACATCATGTGTTGCTAAGGGGGTTAGTCCAGGCTTGGTGCTAAACAAGGGGGCCAAGTCTGCTAAAACCTCCCTCACTTTCTGGATCTGGCCTGGGGTCAGCTAGGGAGACAATTTTACTGCCTCCACAGAGGACTCCCGCTTACTTTCCTCCAGCAAGTCCAGAAGGGGGTCTCTCATCAATCCCCTCCTCATGACTACACACTGCGAGCACCATGTCAGCCCTATTTACATATGGCTTCATCATGTTGACATGGTACATCCTTTCTGTCTGTCTACGGTCAGGTAACTCCACAATGTAGTTTACGTCATTTACCTTCCTAACCACTCTGTATGGTCCTGCCCACTCAGCTTGCAGCTTGTCTTTCTGGTCCGGAATAAGGACCATGACTTCCTGACCCACCATGTACGAGCGAGCTCTAGCTCTGCAGTTGTACCGTACTGTTTGTTTCTGCTTGGCAGCTGCCAGGTTGCTATGGGCTGTCCCCATAAGCTCCTTCAGCCTTTCTCTAAAGCTTAGGACGTAATCCACAATGGGAGTTCCCTGGGTGGAGTGCTTGCCTTCCCGGTCCTCCCCGATCAAGTCTAGGAGCCCATGTATCCGGCATCTGTACAAGAGCTTGAAGGGGGAAAATCCTGTTGACTCTTGGGGCACCTCTCTATATACAAACAACAGGTGGGGAAGGTATTTCTCCCAGTTTCTCCCATGCTGTTCAGCAAACACCCGGAGCATTGACTTTAGGGTACCACTGAAGCATTCCACAAGCCCACTGGCTTGTGGGTGATACGGTGTTGTGCATCTTTGCAAAACCCCACACTTCTTTCATAGACATTTCATTAGGTCCGACATAAAGGAACCCCCTCGATCGGTGATTACCTCCTGTGGAAACCCAACACGGGAGAAAATCCCAAGTAAGGCATCGGCCACTTTATCTGTTCTCAGTGAGGATAGGGCGACTGCCTCTGGGTACCGGGTGGCATAATCCATCACAGTCAGGATGAATCTCTTCCCTGTGGATCTGGGGGTATTTAAAGGCCCCACAATATCCATTCCCACACTCTGGAATGGCTCCTCCACTATGGGCAAGGGGATCAGGGCGGCTTGGGTTTTCTTGCCCGCCTTCCCTATTTCTTGCCACCGGTGACAAGACCTGCAATACTCCTTCACCTGCTGGGTGAAGTTAGGCCAGTGGAAATTCTGGGACAACTGCTGCATTATGCGCACGATTCCCAGATGACTAGACATGGGAATATCATGGGCTACCTTGAGCAACTGCTCACGATATCCCTGGGGAACGATAAGCTGCCTGCCTAGCATCCCTCCCTCTGTCTGTACTGCCTGTGTATACATAAGTCCATTTTCCCAATAAACCTTATATCTGCTGTCAACTCCTTGTGCACTGTCCGAGTCTGCCCAAGCCCTCAGCTTCTCTAAACTAGGGTCACTTCTCTGAGCAGCTGCAAACCCCTCATACCTTCCCAAGGCATGGGACAGGTCCCCTTCAGTCGCTTAACTAGGGTTCCTAGCACTAGCGTCAGGGCTTTCAGGATCACTGTCAATCCCAACCCTCTGACAAGATGTCACCCCTCCCTCTTCAGAGTAACCCTCTGCAGCTATGTGGTTACTTGCTACTGGGGACATTTCTACCCTCTTTTTATCAGTTTCCCCCTCTGGAGACACAGGCTGGGGAACCAGCCTCTCAGTATCTTCCCCAATGGCTTCTGGGGGGCTCAGGGAACTACAATTTTCCCTGGTTGCTTGGCTACGGGTAACTACACATACCATCCCCTGTTGGAGATTGTTACCCAGGATCACATCCACTGCTGATGTGTTGGCTACAGCCACCTGTTGCACAGTTCCCCCTGTTTCACCCCAGTCCAGGAGAACACTGGTCAGTGGCAATGTTTTCTCTTCACCAGTAAACCCTTGTACAGTTATGTATTTATTGGTTATAAGCTGACCAGGCTGTACCAGATCCCCCTTTACCAATGTTAGGGATGCCCCTGTGTCCCTTAACCCCTGCGTCTGTACACCATTTACCATGACTGGGTGCAAGTGCTCCCTCATGTTCACTGGCATGCTTCCAGGGACACACAATATCCACTTCCTTTGTAGTACTACTTTACGTATTATTGCTTGCCCTTCTTGGACACTGTCTGGCAATGTGCCCAGTTTCTTTACATAACCAACAAACATTTCTTACTTCAGAGAAATCTTTTCTTTGAAACCTGGGGCTAACTGGTTTTGGTGGAGGCAGTGAGGGTTTTAGCTGCCCTGAAGGCGCGCTTTTCCCTTTCTGCACTGCCACACTCACCCCATTCACTCTCAGAGCAGGTCTGCTCTTGGCATAGCTGGTCCGAGAGTTCAGCAGCCTCTTGCACTGTTTTTGGATCTCGGTCCTCTAGCCAGGTTTTTAACTCTGCTGGGCATGCCCAATAAAACTGTTCTAATAAAATCACATTTTACATTTTATCAACAGTGTTTGCTTCAATGCCTTCCCACCAAAGTTTTAAAACTGCGTTGTTTCATGGCTAGCTCCTGTAGCTCATATCAGAGCTACTCCTGAGCTTATGGAATTTAGCTCTGTATGATTCAGCAGTTAATTCAAACTCTTTTAACAGTGCAGCTTTTAACTTGCTGTAATCATCACTGTCTTCATTGTTCACTTGACCCAATGCATCCCAAGCTTTTCCGGTAAGTAGCAGTGATAGCTGGAAGCTCCAGGACTCCTAGGAATTTTAGCCGGAATACAAACTTTTTCAAAAGAATTTAAAAAGTCATCCTTGTCCTCCCTGTCCTTAAACTCGGCTGTTAATTTGTAGTTCAATTTGTAACCCAGTGCTGCAGTCCCAGTTAAAACTGAGCCACTTACCTGCCCTGGTGCCACTGGTTGGAGTTGTAGCTTCTCCAGTTCGTGTTGCCACTGGCGCTTCTCTCTCTCCTCTCCTCTGCCTCTCTGCATACTCACTCTCTCTTCTCCTCTGCAGCTCGCTGGCACTCATGTTCCTCACGGTCTGCTGCTCTCTGTTCCCTTTCTCTCCTCTCCTGGGACTCCAGCTCCATCCTGCACAACTCAAGTTGCAACTTGAGAACTTCCAGATTCAGGATACTGGTGACTTGTCCCTGCTGCTGTGGCCCTTCACTGACAGTAGCCCTGCTGTCCACCTCATCGGCTCAGGACCACTCACTGGCTGTTAGTCCTGCCACACTTGAGGTCTGGTCCCTTTCAGTCACGGTCTGTGACTCACTGCTCTAGGTATCTGCTACCATCAGGGCCTCTATGAGGTTTTGCTTACTGGCTTTCACCTCAAACAGGACTCCCCTGTCCCCGCACAACTGCTTTAAGAAATCTACAGTGTGCTTGCTGTAGTTGGAAGCTATTTTCTTCTTCCCTCAGTCCTAATACTATTCTGACTGGCACTTCAGAAAAAAAAAATGGGTGGGAACTTAACTGTAAGTCAAGGGATATACTTCTGTTTCCTTTTGAAATAAAACACTGCCTTTTGTTTCCTTTCACGTGAGCTAACAGTCTCAAGCTGACACACTGAACAATGAAGTTTATACCGTCAAACTTTTTATGCCACCACTACCAACCAAATCTGTCACAAACTCGCTCAGCCAGTCAGCCCTCTACTCCCAAAGTGCCAACCTCTGAGCATATAATTTGTGTACAGTGAACAGAACAAGGTTACCCTCTTGTTTGTTTTGTGGGTTCAAGTCACCTTAATCTCAAGTTCTGGAGGGATTCAAACTGATAACCTCTTGTTAGCATGCCTAATTATCAGGCTCAGATAATTCTGTCTTGGGGGGCCAGATATCTTTGCCTACGGGCATCCAACCAGGTCTTTCAAATGAACCCTTAGAACTCTATGCAAGACTTTAGAGAACTTGATCCATTTCCCAATTTGGTATACAATAAGCTCATACACAGTGTTACTTATAACCTTCAAAAGCTCCACTTAAAATAAAAAGAAATGTCAAGGCACTCCAGGCAGTTTCCATTGTAAAACACATCTTTACTTTAAAATATCAAAACAGAACAATAATTACAGAACAAATATATATCCCAACACATACAGCCTTAAAACAAATAGGTTTAAAGTGCAAGTTTCTACAATACATACATTCAGACTGGTCTAATCTAATATATGCTTACTTTCTTTCAGTGCTTTGATGGTCTCTTTTCTCTCAGTCAGAAATATTGTCTTGTGTGTCTCTGTCAAGATTCTCTCAAAAATTAAACACACTTCTGAGCCGGCCTTCTCTGAGGTCACTAAACTCCGCCTTGGTGTATCAAAATCTATATTTTATAATACATGATGTCCAAATAAAATATAAAAAAAACCATAATAGGTGACCTCTCTGACATTCCTCTCCACAGGTTAACCAGACAAAACCGGTTTGTACTCTGCTACACATACATCTCAAAAGTTTCTTTGATATAGGTCACTGTATTCAAAGCAAACGTGTATTTGCCTCTTTAATTTTGTCTGGTCCTTGGAATCTACACCTCAAAGGTCTCTCTGATGTAATTCAAGGGTTCCCCGGGAATGTATATTGGAACTTCCAAATTTGTCTGGGTCCTCCCTGGCCCAGACATCAACCTCTCTTCAATGTCCATTCTGGCTTCTCTCTGACACCCCTCCCTCTCAAGTTCTTCCTGAAAACTATTGCAAGTCAAAGGATTTTCCCTGAGGGAATTATGAATGGCTAATCTTATTTCCTGGGATGAAAGCAAATTGACAAGGTAACTGCACCCCAGATATCTGCAGTTTAGCTATGTCCTGTCCTTTTGAACTTATCCCTGGGGGGGTCTTGATGTGTCAGTTCCAGTAAGACAGTAGTTTCCTTAAACTGACCTTACCATCACATATTTTATATGTAATAAAAAAATTGCTACAGCACTCAGAGCTGGCTGTCTACGTCATAGGAAATACCTATAAATTAATACTGTAGATATCTGCACAGTATATCCTATAATAGGAGCTTTGCTGTATAAAATCTATAAGGTGTTTCCAAGCCAGAGTGGAGCAGCAGTCAATGAAACTAGCTAACAATGCTACTATTTTATAGAACTTTAAAACACCAAACAAACTGAAAGCAGACTTGAGAAAAATGTGTCATATAAACCTTAGCAAGTAACTTACAATTACAGGAACTGTAATAGTAATATTCAAGCAACCTTACTGAAAAGGGAACTGGTTCTTGTGTGAACCTATCTCAGGTTCTGGAAGGGGAGGCTGGGTTATTGAGTGTAAACATAGTGAAGGATCCCTTAGGAAGAAACAACATTACTACCATGACTATTTTTTTTCTTTTAACCCCAGGAATCCATCACTGACATTTTTTTTTTTTTTACACATAATGCAAAATCAGTAGCAGTACATTGGGAGGTTGGGTTCAGAACCTAGTTAGGAAAAAGGTTCTGCAAGACAGCAGTTCCAAAGCTGGCATCCCTTCTAGACTGTATGTCCAAGCAGTAGTGCTTTGTGAAGGCATGTACTGTTTTCCAGGTAGCTGCTTTGCAAATGTCTGCCCCTTGAGGATGGCACAAAGGAAGATGTTCCCCTTATGGAGTATACCCTTAAGCCAGCTGGTGGCTCTTTTCCAGTTTTCACATAGCAGAACTGAATGACAGTATTCAGTGAGAGACAGATCTCTTTGTAGCTGGTTTACCTTTGCCAACCTCATCATAGGTAATAAAAAAATTGTGGACTCTGGGATCTGACATCTTTTGTCTGGTCCCTGTAAAAAGACAGGACTCGCTTTAGGTCCAGGCTAGGCAACTTTTCCTCACCTGGACTGGAATGCTCTGGACAGAGTACAGAGAGGGTGACTGACTGATTCAGGTGGAATTCAGATACAACCTTGGGTAGAAATTTTCTGTTGGTATTAAGAACTACTTTATCCCTGCGAGGGATTATGTAATTTGATTCTGTGCAGAGGGCTTGTAATATGCTTACCCTCCTAGCAGAGGTCACTGGAATCAGGAATATGGGTTTTTCATGTGACATGCTCCAGGTCAGCAGTTTCCATAGGCTCAAATGAAGCCTCCATAAGCTGGGCAAGGCATACATTGAGGTCCCATGGAGGGATATGGTTCCTCACTGGCTGGTACAAATAGCTGAGGCTTTTAAAGAAAAACCCTTTGAAAATGGATTGTGAATCCAAAGACTTTCCCTTGCCAGCTAATACGTTTGCTGATACTGCTAAGTGCACCTTTAAAGTTGAAGGCCACAAGTCTAATGACTGTAGGTTTACTAGATATTCCAGGATTATGAGCAACCCTGCCTCTATTGGGTTTATTTTTCTAGGAGCACACTAGTAAGAAAACCTTTTTCTCTTGGAGGAATATGCGTTCCTGGTAATGGGTTTCCTTGAAATCATAAGCACCTTCAGAACTTCCTGAGAGATCCAATCTAGAAAATTCTAACTCCTCAAGAACCATGCCCTCAGGTGTAGAGTCCTGAGGTTTGGAACTTTTATTCTGCCCTGGGACAAAGTCAACAGGTTGTGACTGAGTGGTAGAGTGATTGGTTTCTTGCTGGACAGGACCATGAGCATTGAGTACTAGGTCTGACTGACCCAATCTGGAGCTGTCAGCATCATTGTTGCAGGTTCCCTCATGAGTTTCAGGAGTACTTTCTGAATGAGTGGAAATGGGGGGAAGGCATACAGTAACTTCCCTGTCCAGTCCAGCACCACAGCGTTCTCTGGAACCATCCCTGTGGCTGGTGGTCTGCAACAAATCTGTGGGAGCTGATAGTTCTCCCGAGAGGTGAACAGTCAGTATTGGGTGTGCCTCACCTTCTGAACACTGTGACTAGAACTTGGTTTAATGCACAGTCATGATTTCCCTGGCTGATTCTGCTTAGGGAATCTGCCAGGACACTGTCTTGCCTGGTAGATGCATTGCAAATATGTTTGCTTCTAAGGAATATGCCAGATCCCAGATCCTTATTGCCTCTGTGCACAGCTTTGATGATCTTGTTTCTCCCTGCTTGTTTATAAATGGCACTCGTAGGTTTCACACAGTCCATTCACCAGCATCTAGACCAGGGCCACTTGGCCATGGCCATGATGGCATTCAAAGACCTTGCCAAGGCCTTTGACTTGGTTAACCACCAGCTCCTGGTCAAGGGTCTTGGTGACATTGGCTGCTCTGATGAAGTGTGGCACTGGTGTCAGAACTACTTAGCAGGGAGACAACAAAAAACTAAGATTGCTTCCTGTCTCTCCCCCCCGTGTGACCAATCACCATTAGAGACCCCAGGGATCCATCCTGCACTCACTATTCTTCAATCTCTTCCTGAACGCTCTACCGTAGACGTGCAGAAAAATGAATATACTCCTCTATGCTGACAATGCTGTGATCTTCACTGGGGGAGACAACCTCAGTGACTTACAGAATGCTATCCAAAGCAACTTTGACTCAGTACAACAATGGTTCTCTGACCACACGCTCGTGCTAAACGTCACCAAAACCAAATGCCTGATTTTCCAAAATGCTAAGAAAAAAGTGCCCAGTAGTAATGACACCGGGATCACCACCCTTACTGGAACCTCCATTGAGCAAGTCCCTGTCTTCAAATATCTGGGACTCTACATTGACTCCCATATCACCTACAGCAATCACATTACTCACCTTATAAAAATGAGACACCAAAGACTAGGAGCACTCTACCGGATCAACCCTTTCCTCATCCCCTCAACAAGACATTTGCTCGCTCAAACCTTCTTGATGCCGTTCATTGACTATGGCCTAATTCTCTACTCGGCAGCAGCTGAAACAGAGCTTCACAAAGTCAAAATCTTGTACAACCTAATAGCCAGGTTTGCGATCAAACTCCCCATTCCAACCCACCACTGCACCCTCCTTAACCAGGCCATCCTGCCTTCCCTGGTGACTAGAATCAAGCTTTGAACTGGCATTACAGCACAAAAAAATCTTACCCATCTTCCACAATTTCTTCCAGTGCAATGACCCTCTGGCCTGCACAAGATCCTCAACTCACATTTTTCTATAACACCATGCCTGCGCAAGTAACTGACCCTGCTCTTTCCCTCCCTACCTTCAAATCTGTCTTGAGTAACTGGCTACTTGAAACAGAAACATGTGACTACCTGGAAATTGGCATGACTACTCACAGTATAACACTATGGAATAAGCTTTCATACACTATCTCTATTTTTATCCTGTATACAACTATTGTCTGGTCTGCTGAGAAAATGGCAGATTTGCTCATAGCCTTGCCAGATGTTAATAAACAAGCAATAAATAAAATAAATAGAATCTTCCCTGACAGGTGGAAAGAGGCTCTAGTCACACCTATTTTCAAATCAGGAGACAGAGTTAGTCTAACAAACTTCCAGCCTATCTCAATTTTACCCCACCCAAAGCACTTGAAAGGGTGGTCTCTGAGCAACTAACTGAGTACCTAGAAAAGTACAGCCTTCTCTGCTTGCAACAACATGGATTCTGACAAAACCACTCCACCGTCACTGTGCTAGCAGAGTACACCACTCAGCTTTATGGGGCCCTGGATAAAGGGATGGCAGTGCTGTCTATCTTCATAGCCCTCACCAAGGCCTTTGACACCATCAATCACAAACTGATCCTGAAATGTCTACTCTCTACAGGATTGCCAATGGACTCTGTGGCCTGGTTCCATGGTTACCTCACACATAGATCTCAACGGGTCAGGATAGGCAATACAATTTCTGAGCCCAGGAAAGTGAACCTAGGGGTCCCGCAAGGATCTGTCCTCAGTCCTCTCTTATTCAGCCTCTTCATGAATGACATGCCTTCCACCTGTTCTGCACACTTCGTACTCTATGCAGATGATGCTGTTATCTCTGTCCCAGGGAAAGAAATGGGAGCAATCAGCTCTGAACTTCAGCTCAATCTTCACGCTCTGGAATCCTGGTTCTCCAGAAAAAAACTGCTACTCAACCTCAAGAAGACAAACATCATGCTTTTCAGCACCCCACAGAGCAAGATATGAGGGTTCTCATTGCATATACTTAGTGGCAAAGGAGAAGTACTAGATCAAGTCAACACATTCAAGTACTTAGGGATCCACCTTGATGACACCCTCACCTTCACTGTCCATGCTGAGCAACTAATAAAGTCCACCAACATGAAACTTGGCATCCTGTACACCAGACACTGCACTTTTATGACACTAGCTTCCTTGAAACTTGTTACACACAGTTCAGTTCTCTCATCAGTGGATTATGGCCTTGTCATATATGGGGTTGGCACAGACCCAGTGCTTAGAAGGTTTAAAACCATCCTAAATAAGGCCTGCCACCTGGTCCTGGGAGTGCATAAGATGACTCACTCTTGTGACCCATACAAGGAAACTGGCTGTCTCCCACTCCACCACAGACTCCAATACCAGGCCTGCCTCCTAGCAAAAAAGTCCCTAATGGGGTGCATGCCTAGTGCTACTTCAGCCCTCTTTGAGCCTGCACAACCATCTATATGCACAAGGAGTGCCTCCAGGGCTGTCCTAACTGTTCCCTTCAAATGAACCACCCTTGGCCAAAGATCCCTCTCCTACTGTGGGCCTAAATGGTTCAATGATCTGCCTGCAGACCTTGCTGGCTCCCCCAGACCAGTCCACTTTAAAAATCGGCTACAATCTCTTCTTGCCTGCAAATCTGACTGCCAGTGCTTCTGTTAGCCCATAGCCCTACAGCCGGTCTTGCACCCCTCCAACACTACCTTCTCTCACTTTCACCCTCCTGTCCTCAACTGCCCACCACCTCCCACTACCTACTACCTCCCCCTTGACAAAGCCTCACCTTGGCTGCTATTGCTGCTTTACTGCAGACTGGGACCCCCCCGTCTGAACTGTAACTTGATTGTTAAACACTGTACTGCACTTAACTAGTGCTGCATTAATATGTTTTCTCTGCAAGTGTGGTCCTGTTTCTACTCACTTGCTGTACCTGTTTAATGCTGTAACAGCACACTTATTCTACTTGTTAGCTGATGTCCTTATGTCTGCACTGTTTTATCACCTGTAAATGTCTTGTTTTCACTGTTTGACTTGGAGACTTTGTAAACGAGCCCCAGGATCAAAGGTATTAATCCGAATTTTAAATAAATAAATAAAATATATAGTACATTGTTCTGGTGTTGTCTGTCCTGGTTTGGACAGACTGACCCTGTAGCTGGAAGAAGAAAGACTGCATTGCTAGTAGTCCTGCTCTGAGCTCCAGGAGGTTGATGTGCTGTAGTGACTCCTGTGGGCTCCATGTGCCACTTACAGTGAGGTCCTGCAGGTGGGCACCCCACCCATGGAGTGAGGCATTGTAGTAAGAATATCTGCTGGCAACTGCAGAAGGAAGGGAAAGCCTTCTCTGAGGTTGCTTACTTCCTTACACCACTCTGATGACTCCACTGGTACTTTTTTCACTGGCACTAGCTTTGAAAGTGGATCCCATCTTTGAAACCAGCTGTCTGAAATGGTACTGGACATGTCTCATTTGGAACCTGGCCCAAGGAATCACAGATGTGGATGTGGCTATATACTCTAGCAGTGGTGCAAGTGATAGACAAGAAGTACAGGAACTCGGGCACTGGCAATTATGAAATACCCAATGAGGATCTTCAATCTAAAGTAGCAGTGTCAAGGCACAACTATCTAATCTGACGCTAGTAGATTGTTAGATATTAAAGTATTTCTAGGAAAACAGCATTGTTGTACAAGCCAAATGGTGTTATGGAAACCCTGAGAGCAGATCACAGATCCAGAAGCTGTCACTATGTTGCTGGTTTAAGAATTTCAGTTCCAGTATCAGTGGGAAGAAGTACCTGAACTCAGTTCCTGCTGCAAAAAAAGGTACAGGAACTGAGTTCCTGTGTGTTCCTGCTCACTTTCATCACTGTACCCTAGTAACTGCAGGAAGTCTCTTGCAGGTCTTGTCTGACCTGCTGTGAAAGACTCTGCTCTTGCTATCACATCTGCAACTCTGAGGCCAGCCAGTCAGTACAACAGTAGAGTTACTGCTTGCCATCCAGATGACCTGGGTTCACACCCAGAGTCTGGGATATCTGGTGCTGACCGGTGATGCAAGGTGAGGTGTCCCTTGGATGCCTCCTGCCTCGGAGATGGAGGACACCTCCTTCCATAGCACGACCACCCCCTGGTGACCCAGGGGAGGGGGTGTCATGCGGGAAGGAATAAGTGGTCCCTCTGGGGTGGCTTCATGTCGGCACATACCAACTTGCCTGGCAAGTGACATGGAGGCATCACCTGCCCAAAGTGGACCACCGATGGTAGGGTGGGGCTTACCCACCCTTCTGATGGCCCTGATAGGTGACATGCCAGGGCACCTCTCAGGACCATGCCCTGGGGTGGGATAAGGGGAGGGCCTAGCATGGGACAAAAATACCCCCCAGCAGCACCAGGGAGATATATTTATTTATTCAATATTGGTAACCGGGTAGGCCCACCGAGCCCCGAAGGTCCCTTTCTCAGGGGCAACCCGGAATTAGTTATAGAAGCATACAAGTACAATAATGGAACAGGACACAGTACATCAGCACAACAGAAAGAATTCAAGTACAAGAATAAACAGTGCAGACATTGTGCCAAAGTTAGTTACAGGTGAAGACAATTACATAAAAAGTAAAAGGTAGCAGTACTGCACTCAGGACAAAACTATTACATAAGAGTCAAGGGTAGGAGTGTAGGAGAAAGGTAATGCTTAATACGGTAGTCATAACTTAGGCTAGCAAGGACCTAGCATTTGAGATTGGGTTTGCCCCTTTATTAACAGGAGTAGATGCTAACTTCTAGTAAGTGAGCATGGAGTCCCTTGCGGAAAGTTCCAAGGGAGGAGGCTTCCTGAAGGAGGGGGGAAAGCTTATTCCATAGGGCAGGGGCAGACATGGCAAAGGACTTGCTGCCAGCAGTGGTTCGAACCTTAGGTTTCTCTAGGAGATTACGCCCAGAGGTTCGAAGGGTACACACTGAGCGCTTGGGGACCAGGAGACTGGACAGACTATCTGGGGATTTGCAGTGTAGGAGCTTGTAGGCATGACAAAGCAGGGGGTATGGAAGGCGACTGTCTAGGGAAGGCCATTGTAGAGAAACAAGGGCATCACAGTGGTGCCGTCATTTGTGAGACTGAGACACGAACCAAGCTACTTTGTTGTAGAGAACTTGCAGCCTGCTAATTTCCTGTTTAGCCAACCCCTGAAGTATAGGGGCAGCAAAGGTCAGTGTAGGAAGGAGGAGACTGTTGGCTATAGTGATTCTTGACTCAGGGATGAGCTGGTCATTCAGGTGGTACAGGAGGCCCAGTTTGCAGTGCACCATTTTGGTTACCTGGTCTAAGTGAGACTTGAGGGTGAACCCGTGATCCAGGGTTAGCCCCAAGTATTTGAGGGAACTCACTACCTCAATGCAGCTGCCTGAGGTTGAGGTCAGAGGGAGTAAGGCATTCCTGTCTGGGCCAAGGTTTCTATGTCCAAACAGCATTGCCTTGGTTTTAGTGGTGTTTAAAACCAGTTTATTTTCTGTAAGCCAGGACTCTAACTTGGCAAAGTCAGATTGCAGATGGGGTCCCAGAGCAGATGGATTGCATGGAGACCGGTAGATTACAGCATCATCTGCGTATTGAATGACCAAGCAGCCGCCACAGTGGGAATTAAGGTCGTTAACGAATAGCAAGAAGAGGAGGGGGCCTAGAATGGAACCCTGAGGCACCCCCTCATTTAAGGAGAGTGGATCTGTGGTCACACTCATCCACCTGACCTGCTGGGAGTGGCCAGATAGATTGGAGGTGAACCAGGAAAGGGAATCATGATCCAGGCCAAAGGAAGCCAGTTTGGATAGCAGGAGCTTATGGTCTACTAGGTCAAAGGCCTTAGAAAGATCAATAAAGACAGCTTCTGTGGGGAGCCCTTTCTCTATGGCTCCTAGTACATCATCTGTGAATTTTATGAGGGCTGTGTCAGTGCCATGGTTTTGTCTAAAGCCATGTTGGGTGGGGGCTAGTAATTGGTTAGCCTCCAGGTAGTCCCGGAGCTGAAAGTACACTAGCCTTTCCTGAATCTTGGCCAGTGTGCAAAGCAGAGAGATCGGCCTGTAGTCACTGATGGATTTCCTGGGACCCCCTTTGGGGATAGTAGCAACAACAGCCCATTTCCAGGTATTGGGTACAGTGCCCTCAAGCAGGGATCTATTAATTAGCCACGTAATAGGTAGAACAATGGCTGGTGCTGTCGCCTTTAGTAATTTAGGGCAGATGCCATCGGGTCCTCCAGGGCCTTTGACTTTGATGGTCTTTAAGAGTGGAAGTACCTCTTTGACCTTAACTAATCACAGGTGCAAGAGAGGCCATGCAGGGCAAGGTGTCTCAGAGCAGGGGGGCATAGAAGAGGTAGGAGTAAAGTTGGACTTGTAGTCCTCTAGATTGGTAAAGTAACTGTTGAAGGTGGTGGCAATTTCATGGCAGTCATTAATCATAAGGCCATTGATCTTAATAGGGACAAGGGAGGGGGACCTGTTTCCCTTTAGCAGGTTAGTGATGTGGGACCAGAATGACCGAGGGTTGGCAAGAGTGGTTTGCTGGAGATGCTTGACAAACTCTCTCTTTGCTGTCTTAGAGTAATGCTTTCACTCGTTCCTTAGTTGTTTATAGGTCAGAAGGTCTGCAGGCAGGGCGGAATGTTTGTGACGCTCCCATGCCTTATCGCGGTCAGTGAGCTCTGTGCTGATCCATCTATGGCAGCTGCCCTTGGCATGGAGTTTTCTAAATGGGGTGAACAGGTTAGCTGCATAGTTGAAGGAGTTCTGGAAGAATTCCAGGGCTTTGTCAAGAGTTGGGAGGTGCCGTATCGGTGACCAGTCGAGGTTGCCAAGGTATGCATTGAAGGCAATCTCTGAGAATTTGGAGTAGTCTCGGTACAGAGTAAACTAGGAGGGACCCGGGGGGACATTTTCCAGATGCAAAAGATGGGTGAGTGGTCACTAAGAGCATCAGCCATGATACCAGCAATCAGAATGTTGGAGGGATGAGACAACAGATCCCAGTCGAGGGCTGTATGGTTCCTTGTTTTGTAGTTGGTCCTGGTCTTTTCGGTGATGATTTGCTCCAGGTTAGCATCTAGTAGCAAGGCCCTGAGGGACTGCTCCGAGTTCCATGTCCAGTTGAGACTTAAGTCCCCCAGGATCAGGAGTTCTGAGGAAACTGTGTCAGCAAGGGCCTTATTGATATTTTCCAAGGCTTGTAGGGCCACCTTTGGAGGGTGGTAGAGACAGCCAACCATAAGGTGTTTTGTATTACCAAGGGTAATTTTAATAAAGACTAATTCACCACCCAAGTGAGCAGTGCCGGGTAGGTGGGCAAGGGCTGCATCAAGGGAGTCCCTTGAGTATATGAGAACCCCACCCCCTTTTTTGCCCTCCCTGTCCTTGCAGAAGGAGGTGTAGCCGGTCATTGCCACCTCGGGAGGTAGGGTGTGAGGCTTAAGCCATGTTTCAGACACAGTCAGAATGTCTGGGTTGTACAGAGACATCCAGCCCTGAACCTCCTGCATTTTAGGGCGGAGGCTGCAGACATTCATGAGGGCGATTTTTAGGCCCTTGGTAGACGCCCAATGTAAGTCGTGGGGTGAGCTGAGAGTGATATTGGTTTTAGGAGGGCCTGGGTTAGGTTCAATGTCACCTGATAGAAGCAGCAGGAGTGACAGAAGCAGTAGAGCATTAGGGGATGGTGGAGCAGACCCCCTCTGTGGTGCTTTGTGTGGAAATGTAGGGCCAGGTACTAGGTGCCCTTTTTAGTGAGTATATGGAACATAAAGAGTGGTTGTACCCTATGTTCGGCTGGGTAACTCGGAGTGACGGGAGGGAAGTGAGTGTGATGACACGGATAAGGTTACCCAGTCCTGGGTAGGCACATAAGCCTGTTAACCCACACAAGAGACAGGATGTATAGAGAATCCAGGATAGGGGCTCTGTAAGATAGCCCAGAGTGGAGATTCCATTTGGGCATATGAGAATGAGCAGGGTGAGTGCGGGGTCCGCAGGACCAAGGGACAGCATTTTGGTGAGAAAAGGAGGAATAGAAATAAATAAGAAAGAAGGGGGATTTCCTATTTCATCCTTTTAGTTCTACCATGTTTGAGTGTTACTAGTCCAACGTTTGACTAACTGGAGCTCAGTGCCCGTAATTAGATATGTAATAACAGTGCAACCTTAAGTGGCAGCCTCTGATAAGCTGCAAGTGGAGAAGTAGGGTGATTGGCTTAGAGCGCCTATATAAGCAACAGTCTGCCAAGGGTGGTGGCAGGGGCAGCAGGGATTCTCCGGTGCAAATATAAGCCACAGGAGAAATAGCCATGGAGCGCCCTGTGTTTCATACCTGGAAAGGGCTCGTGGTTCTGTTTCTGGTGGGGGCTCTTCAGGTGGTATGCCCCAGAGTGACCTTCCGCGTTGTGGGGGAGCCAAGCCATAGACCAGTTCGATTGCTGGACTAAGGAGAGAGGCGGAGATTAAATAAGGCACCAGAGAGGGGAGGGGTTGCTGAGAAGAGGGAGGAGAGTGGGATACAATTTCAGAGTTTAGCAGAAATGCCAGTGTGTAGTAACTCAAGGCAAATTTAAACTAGGCATTTAAGGTAACTGCACGACTTCAGCTGGAAATATCAAGTAACAAACGAAAGAATACAATAACTGAGGTCGGATTGCAGTCCACAATCTCTCAGACAAGACAGTCAGTTTTCAAATCTGTAAGGTAGCTGGCGACTGAATCGCTACACATTAGGCATTCTGACTGGGCAATTCGGACTGCAAACTGAAGCATCTAGTGACTTTAAATCAGGCATTAAGGTAAAACTACACAACTTTTGCTGGAAATAGCAGATAAAAGGTTGGAAAAAAACAATCTCCACATGTGTGTCGACTTGTGACTTCTGGTGGGGACTCTTCAGGTGGTGTGCCCCAGAGTGACCTCCCGCGTTGGGGGGGGAGCCAAAGCTGTAGACCCAGTCTGATTGCTGGGAAGCCCCCCCCATGCCACAGCAGAATCTCTTCAACTCCTCTCATGCCTCACCAGCTCCTCCTCATGGGCCCTGATGGTCGAGTGAAGTACTATATCTTCTTTCTGGCTTGGGGAACCAGGAGGACCTAACCAGGAGGTATAAGTTGTGGGCTGCGGTAGGGGTATCGGGGAGGCTTTTGAGCAAAGGCTGCTGGTGTGCTGAACAACCGAAGGATTCCTGAGGCAGGTATAAAGGCTTAGATAGGTGGAAGGAGGTCTCAGTAACTGGCAGCACAAATGGGGGACAAAAATAGAAAATAACAAAAAAAAATCTGCAACTGTGGCCTGTGTGAGGAAAGCTTATCGCTGCAGGATGTTTAGCTCTGCTCTTATGACGTCCAGTGCTTGAAAAGGCTGTAGCTGGGACTTCTGCAGGTTTATCAAGAATCCCAGTTTCTTCAAGGTGCTTTTTAACAGCTGAACTGAGTGCCTTGCTTCTTGTTTTGTTTTCCCTCAGACTAGCCAGCTGTCCAAGTAGGGGAAAAACCACACCTTTGTTTTCACAGGTGTGCTGCCACCATAGCCAAGCACTTGGTGAAAACTCTTGGAGCGGAGACCAAATGGAAGAGCTGTGAACTGGTATTAGCAGTTCCCTAGCTTGAAGCTGAGATACTGTACTTTCTGTGAAATGGCCTGACTGGGATATTAAAATAGCCAAATGGCCTGGCTGCTTGCGAAGATGGTATCACTGTCCTTAGTGTGGCCATCTTGAATTTCTCTTTTTTTTTTTTTTTTTTTATGTTTGTTCCAAAACTTGAGATTTAAAATGGGTTGCCACTCCTCATTTTTCTTGTGGGTCAGGAAGTATCTTGAGAATAGGACCTTGCCCCACTGAGAGGCAGGGATGACTGCTACGGCTTTTGATAGTAACAGTTTTTTTTTTTACTTCCAGTTTTTGCAGGTTTGGAATGTGTTTGAACTGCAGATACAGGACCCAGCACACTACTGCCAGTACCCTCTTATTTGTGGCAATGTTTACCCATTCCTGGAAGTACAGTAGTGTGCTAGTCTTCCTCCAACTGGCAATGGTTGGGCAACCTGGGCAAAACTGTTGTTTTGGCTTGGGATTAGGCACTGGAGCTGCAGTGTTACACCTAGAAGCCCTTTTTCCCCCTTTCCCTATAATAACCTCTTTGTGACTGGCACTCATAGGGGGCATAAGAGACATAGATTCTTGGGAAATATCCCCTGCCTCTGCCTTGCCTTCCATAGGATTTGTAGGGGGTAGAGGCCTTTTCCTTCTCATTGATACTTTTGAAAGTGGTTTTGTGATGTAACCCCTAGGTGGCTACTACCCCTGCCTGCATAATCAGATGCAGGTTGAGGGACCTGGGTACTGAAAACCGGTGCCTCCACTCAGAGGACAGAATGAGTGGTAGCATAGCTGACCTGGGTACAGCCCTCTGGGACACGATTACACCCCTCTTTCTCCTCTAGTGGCCTAAGCAATGTACTGAGCACACAGATACAATAACCTCCAAACCGCAAATGTACCCCCACACCTGTTGCACATACCACCAGGACTGGTTGCACCAGTTTTGCCCTGGAGACCCCCTGTAAAATAAGGTTAGACACAGCAAGCAATAGTAATACAGTGCTATTTATGTAGAGATGCACCACAAACAGTTTAAGTGTAAAAATATTCAGATCTGATTTATTTAGGGGGATGAACAAGGGAGAGGAGTAATCTGGCTGATTGGTCTAGCAACTGATTTAATCAGGCTACTATGCATGCACTTCAGAGTCCTATAACACAATCACACGCACTCTGGGTACCCAGTTGTTGAGGTAGGCTAGCCTGACACATTGCCCGGGGTAGGCCGGCGTTTCAGCTGGTCGGGGCCCTAATGGTGGAAAGAAAAAGTCATGCACAGTAACCCACAATTTGTAATCCGGAGCCAAGTGGCTCAGTTCGTGATAATTTGACAAAACAATTAAATCAGATGACACACTTCGATTGAGCTGTTGTTGCAGGGAGCTACCCTGGTGTTTACTCAAGCTACCCAGTACAGGACACAGGAGGGACGAAAGGGAGACTGCAGGATGACTTGCTGGTTTGCCAGGAGAAGCAGGGCCCACACGATTCACCGTGGCGTCATTCCTGTTCATGATGTTGAGCAGGGGCTGATCCCGGGCTGGTCTTCATCAATGGTTCTCTCTGTGGTGTGAGCAGCTGGCTGGGCCAGGTTGCAGGGCCCAGACTGGGTGAAACAATTCGGATGGCAGTCCGGTAGTGCTGGATACAGCTTTCAGCCAGTGTGACACAATCAGGCAGTGGGGAACCAAATTGCGACCCTCTAACAGTATTTAGCACACTTATAGTAAAGGAAAAGCAGTACCACAGTTCGGATGACAGTTCGGTTGCAATTACAGTGTCTCTGTGCAATACCGCATGCTCTGAGGTTGTTTTAAGACGTCCTGACAGACCTATCATATGGATGAAGATCTTCGGTCCTCCTCAGGCAAAACAAGCAGTCACAATTTGGTAGATCTGCTCCCAAGACATTTCGGATATAGTCCAAGTTGTTTTAATTAAAGAATTCCCTCATGAGGAAAGATGAAGCAGGCAGGCCAAGCACAGCCTTTCCACCAGTTTCCCGTGCTACTACGCAGGAGTAGCAGCTTGAATATCTCGAGCTGTTCACTCTCTTAACTCCAATCTCAGACTGCCCTCTGCTGCAAGCAGCACCGGGACTTCCTTCTCCTCCAAAAAGGGTTCGGTTGGTTGATCCATCTGTCTGCCAAAGCAAGGGCTCCCCCTCCAGGTCCATTTAGGCACCAACATGTAAAAATTACAATTCCTACAGAAATTCACTCAAACAAGACCCCTGGGGACAGGCTCCATTTTAGGGTCTCCAAAGGTACTGATTGGTCCACAATGGCAGTCCAGAACCAAGATGGTGGTGATTAACAGAAATGTCCATGCTGCAAAGAAGGCAGGTTAGACAAACTATGGTATCATTATTATTAGAACAGATAATCAGTAAACAATTACAAGTTCCAACAGACCTCCCTCTGCACAATTAGCGATGGCAGAATGGAGCAATATTACTGCAGCTCAGGTGGGACTCGAGCCTGAAAACACTCAGCCCCCACCCAGATTAAATGTACACTGTGTTATAGGCATCTCAGCATGGAGACTATTAAGCACTCACCAGCAATTGTGTTTAAACGACTAAAACACAGGACACCAGCCTGGCAGTGGGTATTTAGGTACACCCAATGAAGATTCTCAGTGACCCCCATTTATAGGGGGTTACACCATTCATCCACTTTTTTTCATGTAGGCCTCTGTTTTGTAATCAGGTAAGGAATTTCCCTCAAAGGAGAAATCCATGGCTTTTTTCTGAGTATCCTGACAAGGGATGGTAGTCCTCAGCCAGAAAAACCTTCTTGATGACACTGCATGAGCCAAAACTCTAGCAGCAGTGTCATTAGTGTTCATCACAGCGTGGAAATATTTGGTGGCATCCAAGCCTGATCTTGCTGTGGTAATCGGTTCCTGTGCCAATTCACCATCCATTCCTTCTGCCAGTGCCAGAATTGTGTTCCAAACTGTTTCTGGTACTGTGCTATATGTGCAGAGTAAGCTGCCTGTTTGATAAGCAGGGAAGCTGTAGTTTAACCTTTTTGGCCACAGTCGCCAGTTTTTTCGAGTCCTTTTCAGGAGGCTGTGCAGCTACAATAATTTTTGCTCTCTCACAAGCAGCAGCCTGGACTGCTCCAGGTGATTAGGATGGGCATACATAGCCAGCCTGCTGGCGCAGTGGTAGGGCATCCACTTGCGATGCTGACACCCCAGGTTCAGGAACAGACCTGAGGAGTTGGAGGGCTGGCCAGGGAGAAGAGGATTGAGCATCCAATGGACTGCTCCTCTACGGGAGGGGGCAACTATCCTGTGCTCAACTGACCTCTGGCAGAAGCTGGGGAACCAACTGCCAGAGCCTAGGTAGTACAGAAGGTGTGCCGGATGTTGGCGCCTTGTGCTGTTATGTCATTACATGTTCCCATGGGGATTCAGCAGTGGAAAAATGCCAGCCCCATTAATGATGAACCGCTCTGCCGCTCCTGCCCATGGCACTTGCTGGCAACCTTAGTTGTTCGTCGAGACTGGCCCAACCTCTTGGACCTGCCCTGGAGGGTAAACCAGGTAGGCACACCAGTTATGGGGGTTCACCGGGAACCAGATTCAGTTGTCCATTGGGGGAACCATCTGCTCGGCAGCCTCACCCAGGAGGATCGTCACTGAGGTAAGTCCTGGGGAATGGGGCCTAAGCTCCTGGGTGCATGGAAAAAGGGATAGGCATACAGGTATTCCACTCCCTGCTTGTCCACTTGATGTTTTTTTTTCAATATTCTTATGTATGGATGCAGCTGAGATGGGTGCAGACATGATTTTTGATATGGCTTTAAGTGGTTCATGTATAGGAAGCAGCATTCTTCGTGGTGGAGCTACTCCCAACATGACCATAAAACCAGCATCTTCTTCATCCTCCTGTATCTCCAGTAGGAGTATGTTGAGGGTATCGATGCATATGTGACAAATGAGGAAAAAATGTTGTAGTCCTCATTCTGTCTTGGAGGTTTGAAATCTTGCTCAGGTGCCCCCTCTAATTTGATGGGGTCACCTTCCTCCATTTGTACATAATATTCTTCTTTCTCCTCCTCAGCAGACAGATAGGGTGGAGCCTGACCCTGGGGAGGGGGTCTGGCAGGTATCTTATTAACATTTCCCATGGCCTGGATTGCCAGGAAAAATTGCCACATTTTTGATACGTGCTCTGATAGGGCATTTTATTTGTACCATCTACCTGCTCTTTGCTTCTTTCAGGAGGAGTGGCAGTGACATTATTTTCTTTAAATTTCTTTTTGGCAGACAGTTTCCAGTGTCTGCACTGAGGATATTTTATTTATACTTTTGCCATCACTAGATTCAGGGTTCCCCCTTTTGGACACGCTGATGTATGAACCATCCTTACCAAGCCTATCTGATGGCTGTGCAGCTTTATCTTTCTCTTGCTGTCTTTAACATTATCTGCTGCTGAACATGAGGTGATGCACCCTTCAGATGCCTGCTTTCCACCATCATTGGGAACTCCCTCAGAGCCCTGTTTTTATTATTTTTATGTAACACAGAGGCAGACTGAGAAGGCATGCTTCTTTTTAACATTTTTAACCTTTTAATGAGGTTTTTGGACAAACAATATGACAGAACTTACAATTTATAAAGTCCTGTTGTGGACCTAGAAACTTTAAACAAAGCTCGTAGCAGTCAGCTCTTGCCAAGAGCAGGAAACAATTATTATTATTATTTTTTTTTTTTTTTTTTACTTTACTTGCAGTTTATGCCTTCTCTCACCACCTCCGCTCTTTCCCTCGGGGACACCCTAGATCACCCACGGGGACTTCACTGGATATTCTGGGAGTGCTACAACAGACCTAGCCCCCCCATCACACCTCGGATAACCCCCCAGGTGGGGTAGGAGGGAGACCACCCTCATCTCACCCACAACCATCGTCCAAAGTCGGGTGGTCCTGATCGAGCATCTCATATGATTCCGGTCATGTCCCACGTGGGTGCCGGGGGCCCGTCTCTAGGAGCAGATGTGGGGTGTTTTCTGCTTTTACTGGTCCTCCCCTCCCCTTCCCTGTAGACGACAGTGCACTGGGAGGTCCAGGAGATCAGGCATGTCAAGATGTACCTCTGCTTGGACCTCGGCTGGTGTCTACCCCTTCCCTGTTTTCTGCGGTTCTGATCTGCACCTCCACCTGTGGTCACCCAGGTGGCAGTATGACAGCAGGATCTGCAGCCACCCTCCCTGGAGAAGGAGAGCAGCCCATCCGGGTGCTCAGTCCTTCTCCACTGGCTAGCCCACCAGCAACTGGGCTTACTAGCAAACCCTGGTCGCTGGTGTTGCAAGCAGTAGCTCTGCTGCTGCGTCTCTCTGACATACCAATTGGAGAACCTTAAAATTATAAAACAATTCCCCCAAAATACTGCAGTACAAGGGACAGATAATAAAAATGGCTCTTGTAGTGTAAAAATAAAATGTGCCAAAGGTCAAATAATGGCTTCTGTAAGAGGAACCAATTAATTAAGGTGACAGGGCACAGACAAACAGAAAGTGAATGTGCTCCATTTTCTGTAACTTGTACAAATGGTTAGTTAGCTACCCACTGTTTTTATTTCTTTAACTATTTGGGCTAAGGAAGGTCTCTGGTTCCTAAGTATCAAATTGGAATAGGAGAGACCATAATTAATGAAAAAACTCTAACTAATGCAGAGTAATCGAAAAACAAACTACAATACACTTTCTAAGCAAATTACAAATAACAAAAACTGACTGGAGAACCAACTGTTACTGGATTTCCCTATGGGGCTACTGCTTTCTTGAGGCAGAGAAACAGATCTGAGCAACAGTCTGAGTACAGTGTGGGGGCAGAGTTTGAACCAACATTTCAAATTTGAAAATTTACATAAGTTCTAATGTCCAGGATATCACTCTCAACTGACATGACTGCATAAAGTGTAAACATTCAAGTGAAGAATTCCTGGGGTTAGAATTATCTCAAGAATTGGGGACCTCAAACTGCTTCCCTTTATAATCCTACTGGTGCCCAGAGCTAGCGTGGGAAACAAGCAGAAAATCAGGGAGGTTAATGAATGGCTCAGAGCATGGTGTGTGGCTTGGGGTATGGGTTGGTGGGGACTGGGGTGCAACTTGGGAGGACAAGAGGCTGTATGCTAGGGATAGGCACCACTTAAATATGGGTGGGTTGGAGGTTTTGAGACTAAAACTGACCAAGTTTATCGAAGCTAGGTGGGGTTTCAACTTGTGAGTGGGGAGGGCTGGGACTTGAGACTGCTGCTGGCAGGCACATCAAGGGAGGACTTGGCCTCCTCCCCCCAGCAGGGAGGAGAAGGGGGGCTTAATGGGGGCACCCAACAGTGTGCAAGGAAGCGGGAGTTTGCAGTTACTTGGGGGATCTCGGGTTGAGGGGATGGGCGAGGGCCAAGGGCAGGGATAGAGGGCGGTCCTGATCAACACCAGAAGCATGGGAAACAAGATGCCTGAGCTTCAGGCAATGCTTACTGAAGGGGATGTGGATGTAGCGGCAGTCACTGAAACTTGGGCCACTCCTCAGCATGACTGGGACCTCAACCTGATGGGGTACACTGTGTTCAGGAAGGACAGGGCTGTGGGCAGGGGAGGTGGGGTGGCACTCTTCAGGAACGACATTGATATATGCAGGGTGGAGGAGGCAAAGGGTAACGTAGAGGTGTTATGAGTTTCCCTGCAGGCACCCGGGGGTAAGAGGGTCAAACTGGGGGTGGTTTATAGGCTGCCCATGCAGGCTGAGAAACTCGAGGAGGGTCTGGTGGCAAATCTAAGTGTGCACTGTGGTCAAGGGGAAGGTAGAACTGTGTTGCTGGGTGACCTTAACATGCCAGGTGTTGACTGGGGCACTATGGCATCTTCATGGACTAGGGAGCAGTGCTTGCTGGATGTCTTTCAGGATGCATTCCTATCCCAACTGGTGGCTGACCCGATGAGGGATGGTCGCATCCTGGATGTAGTGCTGTTGGGTTGCAATCTGGTTAGGAACTTAGTTGTAGGGGACCCACTGGTGGGGAGCGATCATGCCATGATTTGGTTTTCCCTAGACCTGGGGGGGGAGGGGAAAACCACACTAAAATGGTGGTGGTTGACTTTAGGGAAGCAGACTTTAACAGTATGGAGGGCATCCTCAAGAGGCATTTGGAGGGGATCAGACCAGAAATGGACACAGACAGAAGGTATGAAATTATTAAAGGAGGGCTTCTGGAAGCTACCAAGCCCTGCACAAAGGTCCAATGCAAGTCTGGTAGGGTCAGAAAGCCGAGCTGGTGGACCAGGGAGGTCCAGGAGGTGGTGAGGGAGAAAAGAACTGCATGTAGTAGATATAAGCGCTCAGGAGGGGAAGTGGATGGGGGGGGGGGAGTAAGATGGGATTTCCAAAAAGGTAACCAGGGTTGTGAGATCAGCCAAGGTGAGGACAGAACAGAGGTTGGCACAGAAATGGGGAAAAAGGGTTCTTTAGGTATATCCGGGAAAGGAGGAAAGTAGAAGGGCAGATTAGCAGACTGAGTTCAGGGAGTGGGTGGGCCAAGGAGGCCAGGGAGCAGGGAGGTACTTAGACAACTTTGCCTCAGTCTTCAAAGAGACTATGGAGGACAACACCATATTGGGGGCAGGCTATAAATGAGGAAGGGGGTCTCTCTGATGTTGAAATTCCTGTTGGGAGGTGAGGGAGGCCCTTAAATCCCTGAGAATGGACAAGCACGGGTCCAGATGGCCTTCATTCCAGGGTGCTGAACAAGATGGCAGATGCCCTTGCTGCACCTCTGGTGGCTCTTTTTAACTCCTCCCTTCAGATGGGTTGGGTGCCTCAGGATTGGAGGATGGCTCATGTCATGCCTATCCACATATAAGCCCCCCAATTTGGGCTTACCTGCATGGGCTCTGGCCCCCGACCTGGTGCTTCTGCTACAAGGGTCCCGGGTGGTATCCGAACTCTTGGAGCCTCCGTGGCCTTGCAGTTTCAGCCGCCGCTGCCGCTGCTGTCCTTGGGCCCAGTAGGAGGTTCTGTACAGCGGGGCCGAGGACTGGTACAGGTCTTCCATGTCTGTGGGCACTGAAACTGCAAAGGCAGGGGGAAAACAACATAACTTGCGGTCCCGGTGTTCTGGGGAGCCAGGACCAAAAAAAGTAGACAAGCAAAATGGTGGACGCACTTCCCCAGTGCATGCACAACCATCAGAGGGAAAGTTTAAAGGAGTGGCGCGCCTGTTTCTGTTCGACCATATGGCCATTAGGGAACAATTATATCCCCGACTCAGAGATAAGCAGAGGAGCCACCGGGGGTAGACACAGGAGTGACCTGAAAGCCTCTGGTCATGAAAGAGGCATGGATGTAGCCCTGTTAGAGGGCTAAATAAAACAAGTTTGGGCCAGATTACAACAGAGCCCTAAAGAGAGCTAAAATGGCAGTCCCATATAAAACTACAAAATGGGGCTGTTGGGTAAAATATAGAGACAGCCCTCATATGACCTGGGGAGTGCAGCCAATCAGAGGGAGGCTGCTCAGGGGCTAGAAAACTAGATTTCTGGTGCCAAAGGGAGGTGGCTGTGAGAGAGAGACTGTCCTCATTCATCTAATCTACCTGACTGTGTAAACCATGGAGAAAGCATCCAATAATAAGCTGAGTGCAGGAAGAACAGTTGCTGTTTTGTGAGACTGAAGCAGAATAAATAGGAAAAAGTGTTCTACTGCAGTCCAAACAGTTGGATAGCTGTTTGAACTGGAAAAAGAGATGGGCTGCGGACTTTGAACGAACCCCTGCTCCACACGGTGCAGAAATTGGTTGGGAAAATGGACATTCAGCCAGGGAAGAGTCTGTAAGTGTTGAGATTAGTTGCTGGGACAGGATCCAGCACTGCTGGTGGAAGCATCCTTAGAGAGAGGGGCTGTAAGATGAGAGACTGTGGAAGCCCCACTGCCCTGCGCTGGTCCCAACGGTGGGTAGGCATGCAGCATAAGGGTTTGAGGAACATAAGCAATCTTGGTTCCTCGGACTGAAGATGATGATGCACCAGGTTGAAGGATGGAACAGGCCTGCCTGTGTGAAGTCTGTATATAAAGGCCCATAGGCAAAGTTGGCAAGGCCGTGCAGGCGAAGATCATCATCCCTCAAGTTGTCAAGTTCTGGTTTCCTCACCAGTGGTGCATCACCAACGCAGAACCTCCATGGTACCGTGCAACGCATCTGGCTGTGAACCCCCAGTGTGGACTGCAAACTGTGAGTACCCTGAGCTACAGCTCTGGGGAATCTTTTAGTTAGCTAGTCAGTTAGGATTCTGGGGCAAATCCCTGTACAGTGACTTAGAGACATACAAGTTGGCAAGTCTAGGATTATAAGTCCGAAGTGTGTTTTATGTTCAACAGGGCCCGATGAAAGACCCCAGGCCTGCATCACTAAGCGGTGAGGTGCCCACTGTACGTGGACAAACTGGGCGCACCCAGGGGGTGGTGAGAGGGGTTGCTATGAGGAAAGTTACTGACTGACTAGAGTGAATTGTGGTTGACATTCTCCTCTTTATTCCCCCCAATAAATAAGGTTACTGTTAGCATTTTATTCACTGTCACTGTATTATTGAATGAGGGTTGCTGGGGGTTTGGGGCTATTGTGTGGGAACTGTTATTTGTGTGGGGAAAGTATTATTGGGGCAGCGTACTTTTCCTGGGGAGTGGTAACCTGTTCTTTATCCACAGGAGTCCCTTGCCATTATTCCAGATGGAGGCACCGTGCCACATTAGCTACCACTGCTGAACCCAGGCCGGCTCCCTCGGAGGTGAGTGCTGAACTATCCTGAGGGCCCCAGAGCAGCTAAGGTGAGTCAAAGGGCTGTTACACACAAAAAGCAGCTCACAAGAGGAGCCAGGTAACTACAGGCCTGTCAGTTTGACATCGGCGTAGGCAAGATGATGGAGGCCATCTTGAAGGAGAGGCTGGAGGTGTTTCTGGGGACAGAGGGCCACCTGGATGATCACCAACATGGCATTATGCTGGGCAGATCATGTCAGACTAACCGTGTGGAATTCTGTGATTGGGTGACAAAGGCATTGGACCAGGGAAGGCCAATGGATGTCCTCTTTCTGGACTTCAGCAAAACATTTGACTCAATGTCACATCCAAGGCTGCTGGACAAGCTGGGGGGAATGGGGCAGTGGAAAGGATTGTGATGTGGATAGGGAACTGGCTAACTGGGTGGTTTCAGAGGGTGGGGGTTGGGGGGAGGTATCATCTCCTAGGAGGGTCATTAGCAAGGTCCCATAAAGGTCAGTGTTGGGCCCATTACTGTTTAATGTTTACATCTCAGACATCAGGTGAGGTAACAGGAGTGAGATGAGCCTCTTTGCTGATGAATCAAACCTGGGGCAGTGGTGGATGGGGAGGAGGGTAGAAGAGCCCTACAGGGGGACCTGGAGACTTTGGAGAGGTGGTCATGCACTTGGAAACTGAGGTTCAATGCCAAGAAGTGCAGTGTGTTCTCCACTTGGGGATTAGGAACCCTGTTCATGTGTACTTTTGGGTGGGAGAAACTGCAGGTTTCAGGGGAGATCTCGGAGTGGTTATGGATGCCAGAATGAATAGCTCTGAGCAGTGTAGGAGGGCTGTGGAAAAGCAAATAAAATGTTCGGATGCATTTCCAGGGGATAACATTGAGGAATCAGGAGGTGCTTCTCCCTCTGTATAACTGCCTGGTTAGATCACACCTGGAGTATTATGCAGTTCTGGTGCTTGTACTTGAAAAGGACATTGCACTTCTGGAGAGGGTCCAGAGGAGGGCGACCAGGATGATGCAGGGTCTAGGGAAGATCCTATGAGGAAAGAATTGAAGAGCTAAACCTGTACTCCCTGGAGGAGAGGAGGGATAGAGGGATATAATCGGCGTCTTTAAATATCTAACTGGTAGTGAATGGGGTCAGCTTTAATAGGGTATTCCAGCTGAGGGAGGAGGAGCCACCAGGTGGCATTCCTTGAGGCTAGTTGGTGGGAGGCTCAGGGGGAGACTAGGAGACACTACTTTACTGAGAGGGTGATGAACCCATGGAACGCATTGCCTGCAGAACTGGTGGCTGTTGGATACAGTGGAGGCATTCAAGAGGGGCTGGGACAGGTACAGGGAACTGGGGAATGCCAGATCTGGAGGTGAAACCCTGATGGGGAATGAGGTCGGGGATTTATGAGGGGGAGGGAGGGAGGGCAGCACGGTGCCAGGACCAGGTGCTGATTTTGAGCAGACTTGATAGACCTTTGGGCCAACTCTGCTGGTATCTTAGTATGTTAGTATAATAAGGGAGCTTTAAAATGGGAAGCCGCAATCTCAGATTCCCCACCAGCCGTATAAATAATCTAAGTGCGGAGTCTAGGTATAGAAAAGGACATCGGGAGCCTGTAAGGAATTACTAGAAACAGGTAGGGGAAACAAACAAATTATTACTGTGTTAACTCTGCCAGTGATTGACATATCTTCTTCAACTTTGGCCAGCAAAGGGAGTAATTTAACTTGTATATGTCATTAAAGACCAAAGATAACTTCAGTGCCAGTTATGTGACAAATTCCCCAGAGGGGGCAGAAGGGAATGAATAACATGATTCATACCAGCCTATGAAGCAGGTGGCAGATATGATTGAGCAAGAGTCTGCTCTGACCTTGACCACGTTACTACGTGAGGTCATCCATGCTCTCAACTCTCCACTGATAGGGACATTATTTCTGACATTCACAGAGCCACTGCATTTATGATTAGTGGAGCAGAGAACCTTGTACTCAAGGGGAACTTCTTTTTGGTCTGATTTTTGTGCGACATTCTGGCTCTCTGGCGAGTTTATCATAAAAAAAAACAATCATAGTATTTTTTCTGGCTAAGAATAAAGTAGAACTGGGACTCTGAATTATTCCTGGAAAGTGGGACAGTTTCAAAGGAAAAATGTCAATATATTAAACTTGACATTTCTCATCACAAAGAGTCTGATGAAACAGACAATGTCCTTTACTCACACATTAGTGGTTCACAAGAGACTATACAATATATAGAAGTCATTAAAATATAACTCCTGGGAACTTGTATGTATTAATTAGTAATTCAACCCATGGAACTAGCACAACGGAAAATAATAACTGCATGATATGAACATTTCAGTTTTTTTTCAGCCAGTATAAGTTTGTATCAAACAAGCCTGACACAATTTAGAAAACTTGGAAAAATGAAAGTTTCAGACACACGGAGGTTATGTTTCATATATTTTCTGTAATTCATTCCCCTTTCATGTTTGCTTGTATGCACAGTGCAAACTGAACATCTTGTATCTGTACAGGAGAGTAGGGGTTGCAGAGGCATGTCACTGTAGCATTCAACACAGCTTAGGTTGCAGGAGGCTCACCAGTGACAGCCCAGCGAGGAACAGGTAGATAATGACTGTTCCATCTTGCTGAAGGGTAGAAGCTTTGTGTAGTTGAAAGGAGGCAGCAGCACCTATCAGAGTGAAGCTGCATCCTTTCATCTACAAGACGCCACCCAGAAGCCAGATGAGTGGGGTCACAATCAGCCTAGTGCTTGTTTCCCTCCCCAACCCAATTGCTTCCCTCTACTCCATTTGTAGAAAACAATCCTACCCTCTGTTATTAGGCCCACTCCTAATTACTTCCCCAGCGCTTTCCCTAGTACCTTCAACAATAATCCTACCCTGTGCTGTTAGCCCTCCTACCTTCCAGTCACTTCCCTGTTCCGAACAAAACAATCTTACCCTGTGTTGTTAGCCCACCCACCTCATAATTACTTCCTGGTTCCTGGTCTGGAACAAAATAATCCCACCCTCTGCCGTTAGCCTGCCCACCTCCCAATTGCTTCCCCCAGTGTCTGGTCCCTGAAAACACAATCCCACCCTCTGCTGTTAGCCTGCCCACATCCCAACTGCTCCCCCCATGTCTAGTCCCTGAAAAAACAATCCCACCCTCTACTGTTAGCCTGCCCACTTCCCAATTGCTTCCCCTGGGTGTCTGGTCCCTGAAAAAAAAAAAACACCCTCTGCTGTTAGCCCACCCACCTCCCAACTTCTTCCACTAGCGTCTGGTCCCTGAAAAACAATCTCACCCTCTGCTGTTAGCCCACTCACCTCCCAATTGCTTCCCGCTAGTGTCCTTTCCCTGAAAAACAAAAATTACACCCTCTGCTGTGGCCCACCCACCTCCTGAATGTTCCCCAGTGTCCCATTTCCTGGCTACAGCTCAAAAGCAGAAAATGACCTAGTGATTACATCTGCTCCCCAATCCTTTTCCCAACCTTCTCTTTTTTATTTAATATGCTTTATTTATTTTGTTCAAAATAAAACAAAACAAAACATGAGATACAGATCCTGCAACAGACAAAGAACCATAGAAACCGAGCTTCTAATACAGCAAAGTGGTTGCAGGAGCTAAATTGTTCAGTGGATATATATACAGACAATTATACATATAATAGACTAAACTCCTCCCCCATCCCTCCCAATCCTACCACCCCCAATTCCAATAACCCCCAACACTCCCACCCACCCAGAGCCATGGATACCAGGATATGGTGTACAATTCACATATAACAAGTAACTGCACTCAACCCTAATGAGGTGATGGGGAAAACAAGCATACCAGCAGCTGGGGTTAAACTTAAGTATACTCGTAGGTCTCGTGTGACACTGCATTTACACATCAACCTTCTTAGTACAAGGACCTACAATTATCAGCAGTGCTAGTGGTCAGTTCCCAGAGCGGCTAGGTGATATGATGTCTGGATACTCCCTTAAGGAGGGATTAGAGACCAGAAGGTATGTAGCCTCTCCCATCTGACTTGATACAGGGAAAGTTTGCCGTGGAGGCTGGCAATTGCCTTTTCAATTCTGAGGTTATGGAAGAACTCGTTCACCCACTCAGAGTAATAAATAATGTCTTGGTCTTTCCAATGACAGAGAACAAGTTTTTGACTGATAGGGATATAATGGTCATGTGAAACTGCCTTTTCCTAACTGGGATATTACTATAATCTCCAATTATACAAATTTGAGGTGTGAATAGTTCTTGTAAACCCAGTAGCTGGTCAGCTTTTGCCTGGATAAGGCGCCAGAGGGGAGCCACTTTGGGGCACTCCCAGAATATGTGAAGTAGTGACCCTGGTTCCTGGCCGCATCTAAAGCAGGCCTGGGTCGGGAGTCTGTCCATCCTAGACATTTTAACAGGGGTGTAATAAATATCATGCAAAATGTGGAATTGTGTCAGCCTTAGGAGGTCATTAGCAGTATATAAATAGATTCCCCGCCAGACCTTTTCCCAAGAGATATTATCATTGGAGAAAGTGAGGGCCCAATATCGAGAGTAACCAGAGTCTTCTGGGTTAAGTGTCCCAGATAGGGCCGAAACCAAGGCGAGACACAGCATGGGGTTGTTTGGTACATGCAAGAAGCTCCTTAAGAGGAGTTGCTGGATGACCAGTCCAAGTGCCATACCATACCATTTTATTAGCATGTGTCTGATTTGGAACACGAAAAAGTATTTACTGGGTAATTGGAAATATGCTAACAAATCTGGCATATTGCCTAAGCTGCCATTGACCACTAAGTCACTAACTAGGGCCTGCAAAGTTGCACACATTTTTGGAGCGAAATCACCTGGTCTCCCAGCCTAAAGTTGGGGTTACCAAACACCGTTGTGACAAGTCTTGTTTGTTATTATATCACATGGATTTGCATAGCTGCATGTGAACCTTTATTGATGTATGAATAAGCTGAGCCATGTGGGAGCGTGGCAGTCTACCAGGGTTGTAAACAGAAAACTGGAGGGGTGATATCTGAGGTGGTTAGCATGTGTTGCTCAACTAGTAACAAAGGGGAATATATGGGAGGGCCCCATCTCTTGAGACGTGACAGTCCAATGCATATATTTGGTTATATGACTGGCCACTTAATAGTGATAGAAGATGGGAAGTTTAAGACCCCTAAATTATATGGTGCACTTAAATGATTGTATGATCTCCATGGAGGTTTACACTGCCATAGAAATTGGAGACTATACTATGTAACCGACAGAACCAAGTCAAGGGAAGGTGGACGTTCAACATGTTCAGCAGATAGAACACTCTTGGTAGGACATTCATTTTAACCACGCTAGCTCTTGCTTGGAGGACATAGGAGCCCATCTGTTTAAATCTTGTAATATTCAAAATGAGGTTGTCTAGGTTAAGTTTTTTCATTAGTGTTGCAGAGGTGGACAGTGTTATCCCTAAGTATTTGAGGGGTATTCCAAGTCATAGAAAGTGGGGCAATCTTTGTTTTTGGAGAAAAGAGGTTAAGGGCATCACTTCTGTTTTGTTAAGATTAAGTTTGTAATTAGAAACCATACTGAACTTTTGAATGATCTGTAGGGCAGCCTGAATGGAATTATAAGGGTCAGTGACATGAAGGAGTATGTCATCTGCATAGGCGGACATTTTAAGTGGAATGGCCCTATTACAATGCCTTGGAGGAATGGGGAGGTGTTCAACTGACATAGCAGAGGTTCTAAATATAAATTAAATAACAGGGTGATAGAGACAGCCTTGTCGGGCACCGGAGTTTAGGGAAAAGGAGATGAGATATCCTGTTGCAGTATACTTTTGCGGTGTGGGAGTATACTGTAGGAATTAATCCAGGATGTAAAATGGGTGGAAAACTAAACTTAGACAAGGTGCTAAAAGGAAAGGCCAGCTGGACCCTGTCGAACGCTTTCTCGCATCCAGGGAGACAAGGGCCATAGGTTGATCCGCCTCCCTGGATTATTACGGAATATGTGAGCAAGCTTATGAATGTGGTCTGATGAGGATCTACCCCAACCCCTTCTCAGCAGCCACCCACTCCTCACTTATCCATTCAGTCCATCAACAGTACATTCTGTTACTCCAGAGCCTGATTTGGAAGTGCCAGAAACAAGGCAAGTTTTGTCAAGTAAGCAATACTACACAACAGGGCATGTGGTTACCATGTAACTTCCACACCCCAGTTGAAACACAGGGCATCAACTGAGTACCTTCAGCGGGGGTAGGGTGGTAATTACACAATAACCACACGTTCTGGAGTATTATTGCATTTATAAAATGGTCCGCCAACTGTTTAAAACTTCAACATTTTTAAAGTTGCATTCATTACTTTGCTGTCTGGTGTGTTCTACTGAAGTTGCGATGATGCAGTACACAGCCTCCATCGTGATTACTGGGCCTACTTCAAAACTGGCGGAAACTCCCAAAAAACTGATAATTCATCATGTGGGTGTTTTCACATGCTAATCTCGGAGTCACTGTTTTTTAAAGCCTCGTTGATTTAGTAAGTTGGATGGCTGATATAGTGCTGTCAGACATTACTTGCAATTAATAAGTGGAAGTACCTGCCGTCCACAAGATATCAGTGTAAGGAGTTTATAGACCTGTGTAGTTAATGCTCAATTACTGTAAGGGTCTGTACAGCAATTGACCAATCAGGACGCAGGATTTTCTTTACCCATTTTATAACAGCTTTTAATGTATTTTGAACTTTACTCATAACTGTCATATTTTAAAAATGTTGCTAAAAATTTTCAACTTTGCTTTTTTTACCCCATATCATGAACAAAGTAGGAGAACATTTTCAACCTCCCACAAACGTGTTTTAGCAGTTGCTCTGTAAAATCACAGTCCAAACAGGATTTTAAAAATTCCACGGTTTTGATCATAAGGTGGAGTAATGAAAACACTATGTTGAAAATCTGAGGTAAAAATCTCAAAAATAAAGTTATAAAGAAAAGTAGAAATTATTCAATGTTTACTTTTAGTTTTGCTATTTTACCAGGTTTTGACCCCATATTTTCAACACAAACTTTTGTACCCCACCTCATGACGTGTAATTCTTTAAATCCTGCCCAAAATGTCTTTTCACACATGTGCCACAAAATGACATTTTGGACAGGATTTTATAAATGAGACCTTCTCATGTTCATAAAAAGGTCTAATAAAAGGACTACACTGAACATTTGGAGTCAAAACTGAAATAAAAAATATGAGTAAATGTTGACATTTATCAACATTTACTCCTAACACTGAAATATTTTTGCTGTTTGAATGCACTTTTTCAACATACCCATGTATTTTACCCCTATCAAATAAACATGGCAGGTGTCATTATCAAATTCCCCTCCAACACCTGTTTTTGTGGTCATTCTACAAAACAATGTTTCAGGCTGCATTTCATAAAGACACCTGTCATGTTCATAAGCTGGGGAAATAAAAACTAAATTTTTGAAAATTCAAGGCCACAGTCTACTAAAACAATGCTATGTGTGAACATCTTCACTTCCCAATCATGACCACTTCAGTATTATAACAAGTGTTATTACTTTGTTAATTTTAGCCTTTGCAATATCAATGTCAAACACCTACATAGCAAATAAAAGCAAGCAAACGTTCGGCATTGACACATGCTTGTTCTCGATCTCAGTCTTTTTTGTGACCCTCTAAGCCTGAAAATCCCTTCTGTATTAGCCTTATTTATCCCCTTAAGTAAGGTATTTAAAGGTTTGAGTCATATCCCCTATCCCTCCTCTCCTCCAGGGAGTACATGTTCAGCTCGCCCAATCTATCACCGTAGGACTTTCCCTCCAATCCCTGCATCATCTTGGTCACCCTAGTTGCACCCCCTCCAACAATTTGATGTCCTTCTTCAGGAATGAGCACCAGTACTGCATGCAGTATTCCAGGTGTGGCCTGAACCAAGATCTGTACAAGGAAAGGATCACCTCCCTATTTCTGGAGGAGATTCTCCTCGCTATACACCCCAGCATTCTGTTGGCTTTTGCTGCTGCCTTCCTGCACTGAGCCGAGTTGTTCATGCTGTCCATTATAAGCACCCCCAGATCCTTTTCCTCCATGGTGCTTTCCAGCTGCACTCCTCCCAGCTGATAGCTCCTCCCCTGGTTCCTAGCTCCAAAATGCAGTACCATACACTTCTTGGCATTGAACCTGAGCTGCCATGTTTCCGACCACTCCTGTAGTTTGGTCAGGTCCTCCTGCAGCCCCTTTCACCCTTCAATGTCATCTACCACAGCTCCCATCTTCATATCGTCAGCGAACAGACTGATCCTACTCTGGATCCTGTATGAGATCTTAGCTATGTATGTTCCAAACAGCACTGGTCCCAGTACCAATCCCTGTGGCATCCTGCTCATCACTTCCCTCGGTGATGAGAGTCCCCCACAACCACCCTCTGCTGCCTTCCATTCAGCCAGTTGATGATCCATCTAACCATCTTCGTTCCCATCCCTATGTATTCCAGCTTCTCCCCAGCCTCCCATATGTGCGGAATCAAAGCCTTGCTAAAGTCCAAATACAGGACATCTACCACATGGCCTCTGTCCAGCTCCCTGGTCACCCAGTCATAACACTCAATTAGATTTGTCTGGCAGGATCTGCCTGAGACAAACCAGTCTTGTTGGCCATCCTGGAGACCACTGTCCTCCAAAAAGGTCACTAGCCTCTCTTTTAGGATTGTCTCCATGAGCTTCCCCACAATTGATACGATGTTCACTGGTCTGTAGTTGCCTGGTTCATCCCTAGGGCCACTTTTGTGAATGGGCACCACATGGGTCATCCTCCAGTCTTGTGGTATGCATCCTGTGTCCAGGGAGGTACTGAACAGGTCAGGCAGTGGTCCTACCAGGATCTCCACCAGCTCCCTGAGTACCCTAGGATAAATGCCTTCCAGTCCCGGTGCCTTTTCCACCCTCAGTGCCCTTAATCCTTCCAGAAACCTGTCCTCTTTAATCCCTACATCAGTCACCCCCTCCCCCCCACTACCCACTCCACCCCTCCCTTGGGGTATCTGCCACCCTTTCTCCTTCATGAACACATAGCAGAAGTATTCATTTAATGCCTCTGCCTGATCCACCCCCTTTTCCAACCACCCTCCCTAATCTTCACTATCTGGTCCTTGTTTTTCCTTCTTTCTCTAATGAATCTGAAGAAGTCCTTTTTTCCTTCCTTAATACCCTGTGCCAGTCTCAGCTCTCTTGAAGCCTTGGCCACTCTGATGAGCCTGGTAACCTCCCTGGACTTCTTTGTATACTCATCCTTGTCAACTCCTCTTCCCAATGTCTTGAGTTTCCAAAATGCCTTCCTCTTGACTCTCATCCCCTCCATAACCTCTTGAGTCAACCAACTGGGCTTATTTGACCTTTCCTTCTTGTCTTTGTACAAGTCCCTGTGGCCTCTGTCAGACCTTTTTTAATAATATCCCATTTTTGACTAGCATCCATGTCTGGTTGAATTCCCGCCAGATACCTACCCAAATTTCCCCCACCCTTTTAAAATCCACCACTTTAAAGTCAATCACCCTGGTCCCCGTACATCATTTCCTACCCATATTGATCGTGAACCACACTGAGTGATGGTAACTCCCAGCCAGAGGGTCCTCCACCCCCAGTTCTCTTACAGCCTCTCCATTTGAAAGTACCAGGTCCAGAGTCCTCTACAGTCTAGTTGGCTCATGTACCAACTGCACCAGGAAGCTGTCCTGAAATGCATCTAGTATGATCTGCTCCCTTGCACTCGTGGTGGCTGGAGTGCTCCACTCCACCCCAAGTAGGCTGAAGTCCCCCACAGCCACTGAGTTCCCATTCCTACAGACCCCTCTGATTTGCTCAGCTACCTCTCTATGCAGGTCAGCCCCTTGTGCTGGTGGTCTGTATACTACCCCATCCTCAGTGTCCTGCCTTTCAAGTCCTGAAACTGCATCCATAGGGCCTCAGTTCTGCCTTCCTCCTTTATACACCTTATCCCTTCCCGTACATAGAATGCCACCCCCCTTTCCCTGTAGTCCTATCCTTCCTGAATATTCTATACCCTGGGATCATCATATCCCAGTTCTGGTTCTGGGTGGCCCATGTTTCCATGATGACTGCAATGTCCACCTTCCCCACTGCCAGGAGAGCCTGCAACTCAGCTAACTTATTACCTATGCTCCTCACATTCAGCATGACCACACTCCACCCCATTTCCTTCCTTACCTTTCCCTTGGTTTTACCCCCTTCCCCCATGCCTCTACCCAGACTCCTACCCTGTTAACATGGGGGTAAGCTCATCTGGCTCCCTCTCTGGGATCCCTGCCTACCTGCTGCCCACTCACCACCCCCCACCTAGTTTAAACCCACCTTTGCTGCTATGTACCCCATCTATCCCATTTTAATACTCCCTTCCCCTCCCCTTCCAAGTGTAGCCTCTCCCCTGTGTATAGATCATTATTGTCCTAGGTTCTGCCCCAGCCACCCAATAATCCATACCCCTTGGATTGACAATTTCCCCAGCCATGTGTTGACCTCTCTAATCCTCCCTTTCCTCACCGTACTCGTGCAAGACACTAGAAGCACCTCTGAGAATGCCACAGATTCCCCTGCTCCTCACACAACCTTCCCAGATCCTCAAACCTCTCCCTCACAACTTCCACTTTCTCCCCCACCAGGTCATTCATACCCAAAGGCACCACAAGATGCAGTTTCCTCCTACCCCTCCTTGCGCACTTCAGAATTGATTGCCCCGCCTGCTGTTAACCCAAGTTGGACTCTACCCATATATGACTATGCCTTTCCCCTTACTGCCCCATCATATCCCTTTTAGTATGGAATCCCTCAGCACTCGTATCCCCCCTCATTAGTTCTCATTCCACTTCACCCTATTACAAAGGTATTCTATCTCTAGAGGCCACCACATTTGTAGCTCTGTTATTCCCTGTACGGCTCCCTCCCCCCACCCCTGACCTGTCCCCCCTTCCTTTCCTGTTCCATCTCTTTCCTCCATCCTTCCAACCTCCTGGACCCCCTTCTGCCCTTCCTGTCTTCCTACCAGCATTGCTCCTCTCCCTTCCCTCCGCTCCCTTGACCATCCCTCCAACTGTGCTTCTCCCTCCTTCACATCTCCCTCCTCCGACTGACTACTGTTCTTATGCATTCCCTCCTGTCCCTCTCCTGCCCCTGCCTGAGATCCTCTCCCTCCCTCCTCCACCAATATTTCCAGCACCTCACCTGATAGGACCTACCCCCTTTTCAATTGTTCTGTGCCTTCCTTCATGCTTGCCTCTGTGTCTTCCCCGTGTGCTCTTCAACTCCCTTTTCCTGCTCTTCTCCCCCATTTAGCACTTTTAGTGGGGCAAATCTATTACTCTGTTCTAAGCCCACTGCCTGTACCCCTCTGGTCTAAAGTCCTCCCCTTGCTTCCTCCTCCCTTGTTCTCTGTGCAGGCTTTGTACCTTTAAACTGTATCAGCCACCACTCCCCCAGGATTCTCTTGTGCCCATTGCTGCCCTTATCTTGGATTCCTGTATCTCTTCTGGTGCTTCCCCCACCCCTTGCATTTATGCTCCCCAACTTTCCTCTCATGAAAGTCAAATCAGCCTTGACCCTTTCCCCACCGAGACCTCTCAATCCCCACACAAAGGTACAAGGCCAAACTGCAGCTTCCTCGCTGAGTTCCACACCTGAGTGAATCTCACACAGTAACAGCTCCAAAAATTCAGACAGCGCAGATTAAATATCACAGCCCAGAATTTCACTCAGTAACAGCTGTAACTGATTCAAATCCCCACCACCTCATCCCCTCACAGCACAAACAATTCCAATATCAAAATTAAACAGAAAAGGCCGCCCGGTGGTGCTGAGGGTTGAGGCGCTGGACACCGCACCTCGTGCCACGCTGGTGACCCAAGTTCAGGAGCGAGCTCGGGAGCTGGAGGTTGGCAGGGAAGGGTAGAAGATTGACACCCTTGGGCGGCTCTCCTCTCTGGGCAGGTGGGTGAGGGATGAGACTGCACCAGTGTCTCCCGGTGGAGATCAGGAGTGCTGCAGTGTCGAGGCTGCACGATACAGGCGTGGCTGGCGTTGGCAGGGTTGCTGTGCCATTACATCAGGCGTGCCCACATGGGGGGCAAAAAGAGGAAAAACCCAGTTTGAAGAACAGGTGATGACACCTGTCCCCATGCCCTCTGCCAGGTTCACCCAGACTGGCCTTCCAGTTCCTCCTACCTGCCTTTGCCCGCAGCCAGAGACTGCCTTGTAAAAGTGCCCATGAGGGAGAAGAGGCGACCCACCCTGGATGGGTTAAACCGGGGGTGCTGGCAGTGGGGGAGTGGAGGAGAGAGGAGGTACAGCTGTGGGAGCCTCAGGCAGGCAGGACAAGGACATGGCTGCCTGAGAGAAGGTTCCTCGGGCCACGACCGGAGTGAAAGAAAGTCGACAAAAAAAATTAAACAGAAAAAAAGAAATAACCCAGCACTTCCCTGACAGCTCTATTGCCTCTGCTGCTCTCCCAGTGAAACTGATAGCCAAGATGAAGCCTGCTATTTACCCCTCCCCCTCTCACAAGGCCAAACTACAGCTTCCTGAGTTCCACACCTGAGTGAATCTCACACACTAATGGCTCCAAACATTCAAACAGCACAGATTAAATATCACAGCCAGAATTTCACTCAGTAACAGCTGTAACTGATTCATATCCACCACACCTCATCCCTCACAGCACAGACAATTCCAAAACGAAATTATGCAGAAAGAGAAATAACCCAGCACTTCCTGACAGCTCTCTTGCTTCTGCTGCTCCCCCAGATTAACAGAAAGTGAAGGGCTTGCTGCTTACTAAGGAGTGTGGGGGACTAAATCAAGTGCAGAACAGGAGTATGGGAGAGGAGGAGGGGTAGTGGGCAGTGAGTAGAGGACAGGGGACAGGAATCAGGTACAATTACAGGACTGAGATGAAAAGAGAGTGAGCATTGGAAGGAGGCAAAGTGGATAGATAAAGGGAGAGAATCCATAGTTTGGGGAAGTGGTAGGAGAAAGCAGCTTAACCAACAGAGAGTTTCTTTGTGAGAGAGTAAGAGAACAATAGCTAGAGTTATGAAGGGTGTGTGGGGGGGGGGGGGAGCATGCTGTAAGGTAGGAGGGGAGGGAGTCTAGCCAGTATTTAGAGATAAAGGAGGCTCAATGAATGGCTTGAAGGTATGGGAGGCAGAGGGAGGAGTATAGGGAGCAAAGGTGGGTGCGGCATGGACAATCCAAAGCAAAGCGACAGGAGTGCAAGAGAGGATCCAGTCTGGCAAGGGTGGACTTGGAAGCTGCACTGTAGACTGTATCACCATAGTCAAAGATGGGGAGTATCATTTTCATGACAATAGCTCGGCGAGCAGGAAGAAGAATGCAACCTTTATTCCTATATAGTGCGCTGAGTTTAGGGTGTTTTTTGTGGATGGCATCCACATGAACTGAGAAGTCAAGGTGCCAGTCAAGTCAAACCCTGAGGTACTTAAATGAGGGAACCTCATAAATTATGGCACCATCTAGGGTGTAAAAGGGGGGAGGGAGGCCAGCCTAGTGAGCTTCTGCCTAGTGCCAAAGGTCATGGAAAACATTTTCTTGGCACTGAGGGACAGCTGATTTACCCAGAACCATTGCTGAAGGTTACTGAAGTCTAGCCATAAGGTTGGGGGGTGAGGAGGAGCCAGAGGCAAATAGTACAGTGTCATCTGCATACATATGAATGGATGCAGATGTGCAGGCAGCAGAGAGGTAATTCAGGAAGACTGAGAAAAGGACTGGGCCAAGGATGGACCCTTGGTGGACACTAGTGCTGACAGGAGGGGGGGTTATAAGGAATCGCCAATTCTAACAGTTTGTGACTGTCCTTCAAGGTAAGAATGGAACCAATTAATTAAAGAGCCAGACAGTCCCACTGCCTTAAGCTTGTCTAGGAGAAGGAGGTGGGTTACAGTGTCAAAGGCCTTAGCCAAGTCAACAAAAATGTCGGAGGTGATCAGGCCCTATTACATGCCAGAGAGGATGGCGTCAGTAAGCCGGAGTGGGATTTCCAGAAGCTAGATATGAAGGGATGATGAAGGAGGAGAATGAATGAAGGAAGGGAGAGAGCTGAGAAAGCACGCGGTATTCTGTTCTTGGATTTTAGCTAAAGTGGGGAGAAAGGTGATAGGGCGGTAGTTGCCGAGAGAGGAGGAGTCCCCACCTTTTGAAAGAGGTATGACTGTGTCCTGTGTCCAAGAGTCAGGGACAGAGGCAATAGAGAATGAGAGGTTGAGAAGGGAGATAATTGGTGGAGCAATGGCAGGGGCGGATAGATGAAGGAGCTTGCGGTCAAGACCATCAGGGTTCCTACCCTTGATAGGGTTAAGAGCCAAGAGAGCCTTAAGGGAAACAGGAGGAGTGATAGGAGAGAAGGAGAAGGTTTTGCGATGGAGAGGAAGGATGGGAGGGTGGGAGGAAGAGGCACAGGAAGTGAAGAAAGAGTTGAATGCTGAGGCAAAAGAGAGGGGGTTCAGAAATGGTATCACCCACCTGGAGGACTGGAGAGGAGGACTGGGTTGGGGGAGAGAAGAGGGCATGGATGACCTTCCAGAACTTAGAGGGGTGATTAAGGTTGTTCTGGAATGAGGAGGCAAAGCATTCAGCTTTGGCAAGCCTGGTTGCGCTGGAGCAGGCATTGTGCAGGGACCAGTATATGACTAAGTTAGCAGAGGAGCCAGAAGACTTATGAGTCTTCCAAGCAAGATCACATGCATGGAAGCAGGCCAATAATTCAGCTGAGATCCATGGGAGGTGGGAACCAAGGACCATGGATTTTCTGAAGAGGGCATGAAGATCCCAGCTTGACAGGAATTTGGTTTTGAAATACTTGAGGGCAGAATTAATGTCACTGGCCAAAGATATGGGGGACCAGTCGGTGGCTACCAGGTCAACATGGAGAGAGGAATAGTCCAGTGACTAGATGGACTGGATCCGAAGGATTTTTGGAGGGGTTTTGGGATGGTGTATTTTGTGCATATAATAGACCATATGGTGGTCACTAAGGGCATCAGGAGGGTGCCAGCCATCTGTGATGAGAGGCAAGAACCCGATCCAGTAAGGAGTAATTGAGAGATTTACAATTGTGCTGGACTGGGTCGGAGATCAGCTGGGTGAGTTGGAGGGACTTGATGTTTTGGCACAATTTAGTAAGTGAGGAGGAAAGCCAGTTGAGATTAAAGTCCCAAGGAAGAGTAGCTCACCAGAGGAGGCATGTGTGGACATTGTGGTAAGGAGCACTGTGACTGATGAAGGGGACAGACCAGGGCAGCAGTAGACTCCAGCTACAAAGATAGGTACAGAGAAAGGGAAGTAGAGTTTGTGGTGGAGTAGTTCATAAGCATAAGGGGGGGGAGACAGAAAGTACAGGAACAAACTGGATTTTAGACGAGAGGTAAATGGCAACACCACTGCCCCTCTTAGTGCGATCCTGTCAGGCGAGAGTGTGCCCAGGGATGGCAACTGCAGTTATCATGGATCTTGATGTATAACCAAGAATCTGAGATAATCAACACATCAGGTTTATGGTTAACCATAAGTGGTTGCAGCTGATCAATCATAGGGAGGGGCTACGGATGTTTCTATGTGCCACTCTCAGTCTTTTGGGAAGCTGAGTGGGATACAAGTGAGCGTGCCAGGACTGGGCTCAATATCTCCAGCTACTAAAAGCAGCAGACAGACAAGGAGCCTGAAGGACAAAGGCGTTTCTGAGGCAGATGTAAGGGAGAGGAGGGGTGGGGGTGAGGCAGGAGAAAAGAAGAGATCTGATAGCAACAAGGTGGAGACAAGGAGGAGAGGAAGGAGCACCCAGGAAGCTGGGGAGTGTGACAGAGAGAGAAGGCTAGAGGAGGTGAGGGTGGGTGAAGGAGAGGGGGATGGAGAAGAAGAGAGGAGGAGAAGGGTAGACAGTTGGGAGGAGGGAAGCTAGGGAAAACAGGAGGGTGAGGAGGGACAGGGTGATTAGAAACATAGAGCACTGAAGGTGAGAGCACTCAAGACATAAATAATGCTCCCATCACAGTATTTATGTGCTCAATGCAGTGATTTATTCAAGACAGAGCAGCCAGAGCTACACCTTACTCTCCAACTCTTCATTGTCAATAATGCAGCAATATCGGTGTTTTGAACTATAGTAAAACAAGTTAACGAGATAATAGATAGGGCAGGGTTACCAAAGAATAGGAACCTGAACCCACAAGAAAGAAATGCATTGAATGATTTGACAAAATACAATGACATTATTGTAAAACCTGCAGATAAGGGAGGAAACATAGTTGTCCTTGACAGAGAACACTACACCAATATAGTAATGAAACTTCTTAATGACAGGGACAACTATGTTAGACTCCCTTTAAACCCTGTTGGAAAATTTAAAGTGGAACTGTCACAATTACTTCAAGAGGGGGTTATGGATGGAGACATCTCAGAAAAAGAATTTGACTACTTATGGAATGAACATCCTGTAACAGGTGCACAAAAATTAACAGGACCCCCTTGGAAAGCCAATAATCGCTGGGATTAATTCTGTGACAGAAAATTTGGGGACATTTGCAGAATCTTTTTTTTGCAAAAATTTTCATTTAAACTGAAGTCCTATACCAGGGACAGTTCACATGTACTGAATAAGCTATCAGGGTTTAAGTGGCAGTAGAACATGACATGGATATGTATTGATGCCGAGTCCTTATATACTCGGATCAAACAATCAGATGGCATTGATGCTTGCAGATATTTCCTGGAACAAGAACCAGATCCTGAAAACGTGCCTATTGTGTTCATACTAAAAGCCATGCAGTTCATTCTGACACATAATAGCTTTGAATTTGCAGGAGTTTATTTTCTCCAAGTGTGTGGAACTGCAATGAGTGTCTCTATGGCACCATCTTACGTGAACTTGTTTCTGGGCAGATGGGAAAATGAACTTGTTTTCAACCATAAAAAGAATCCTCAGCTGCCCAGAATCAAGTTTTGGACCCGCTTTTTAGATGACATTTTATGCATATGGTAGGAGGACCCACAGGAGACTGATGCATTCATCACTTGGATGAATGCTAATGACCTAAACATGAATGTTACATGCAAATCAGATCCCGAGGTAATAGAATTTTTTAGACTGAACACTGCATAAACTAAAAACTGATGGAGGAAGTACCCAGACTAAATGTTTTATGAAATCAACAGCTACAAATATGTTGTTGAGGGTGAAGTGCCAGGGCAGATTTCCAACCCCCTGGCATGATTCGCTAGGCCAGTCTCGTGTACAAGGTTTTCACCTTGACCTTCAGAGACTGACAACCCTTCCAGGAGGTCAGACAATTCTGGGTAGAGTCTGGTCAGAGTAGCAATACATAGCATGGGTAAAGGGAAATCTGTTTCCTGATCTACAAGTCTTCCTGCCACTACCACTTGATCAGTTACTTAACTGAACAAAACTATTTGATCTTGATGAACAAATACTGTATGTTCATTATAGTCCATAGTACTATTGTGACCAAGACTGGTCATCATAGGAAAATGGACCTGGACTAATTCCTCAAATATTCTTACTAGTATTTTAAAATCTCCTGTCTCATGTCTAGGGCAATTCAAAATTCTGCAATTAATTGTCTTATTGGGATCTATGTGGCACCATCCCAGAAATTTATGTATAAATTCCTGGGATCCCTCTCCGCTCCACCGACAAGGGATTGCTAGAGGTTCCCAGGGTCCATTTACAGACATCAGGTGCTAGGGCCTTTGCTTTTGTAGCCCCGACCCTGTGGAACTCTCTACCTCGTCAGATTAGAGACTGCCTGTCCACTGAGACATTTAAATCCTCTTCGAAGACTTATTTATTCAGGTTAGCATTTGGGGAGGATATTTAGTCATATGTATCATATGTATGCTGTCTTTTAATTCCTTGTGTTTTAACTGTTTGTTGGTTATTTTAAATTGTAAACGTGCATTGATTTAAGAAAAGCACGTTCAAAATAAAGTATGATTCGATTTGATTTGAAATTCTGGACAATTTAAATCTGCACAGTTAATTATATTAATGTAACCTTGGATGGTGATCTTAACTGTACCCAGATGCCCGATAAAGCAGAAGTCAAATTCTTGTTTAGTTCTTAATTTTGAACATTCTAAATCAAAGGCCTTTAACTGTATTAAGTTCAGACTAGAAGCATCACCACTACATCTGGAATTCATGTTTTCAAAAAATATTTTTTACTTAATATCAAGTTAAAAAATCACACAATAATCTTAACAGTAATATGAGTAAAAGTATATTCATTCTCTGAACAGCAGTGCAAGCAGAAAAAATATATAAATTTCCTGTTTCATGAAATAAGTTGCAGTAAAAGAATAAAAACAGAAAAAAAAATATACATAGGCCAGCCCGTCGGCGCAGCAGTTGGATTTCCACCTGCGATGCCAGCAACCCGGGTTAGGGAATGGACTCGGGTGCCTGGAGGGCTGGCCGGGGGAGAAGGCTTGAGCATCCCATGACAGCTCACCTTCTCTGGACGGAGGGAGGGGGCCAAGTGCCCGTAACTTGCCTGACCCTAAGCGGAGGCTCAAGGTACAGCAAGTCCTGCTTGTAGAGGAGGGCTGGCCATGACGTGTGGTGGACATTGGCGCGCAGCGCCTTGACGTCAGGACGCACACCACGTGAGAGAGAAAAATGGAGGATAACAGCCTTCCAGCTCCAGGAAGATGGGACACCAGGAGTGTGCCCTCGATGTGCCACCACCCACCCAGACCGCCTTGCCTGATGAGATAAGTGTACTGGGTGTATGGGCCCCACCTTGTTCCCCACCCGGGGGGAAACCACGGCTTCATGGGGTACAAAGTTGGTCATGGGTTGGGTGATTGTAAGAGGGATGACTCCCAGGTGCCCCCGAAGGGTCAGAGATGAGAGGCAGTAGGAGGGGGAAAAAATAGAAAGTAAAAAAAAAAAAATATTATGCAAGCATTATTTTTTCCCAGTTCCAACTGCCTGGGTTAGAAGGCAAAACTCACCCCATCAGTTTTTACCAGATGTCAAGCTTTGAGGTCCTGGACTGAGGATCACAGTGTCCTCCTTCTGCTTGGTCTGAATGGACATGAATGTGAATTTCCCAATGAAGTAAGATTTCCCTAGTTAGGGTATCCCCTACAAAATTAGCTGTAGCTGCTTGCGCTGGAAAGACTTCTACATACTGTGTAAAATGATCAATAATTTCTAAAAAAAAATACTTGCTGGGAGGAAGTGGCCCCACAAATTCAATATACACTCTCTCCCAGGGCTTTTGAAAACGTACTTCCAGATTGGGAGTGGGAACTGGATGGGCCTGATTAAATTGTTGGCAGGTTACACAGCTATTTACATATGTTGTTACATCTGTCATCATGGAAGGCCAATTAAATTTCTGTCTTAATATTTTATAAGTTGCTTTAATGCCTGGGTGTACATGCCCCGGTGCCTGTATGGGCTAAATGAATCCATTCTTGCCTGCAGGAATTGTCATTTACCAAATAAGTATTTCTTGTTGTTTTCTCAATTAGACCTTCAGACTCCCATTTCTGCAATTCTTGAAAGGCCTTCCTGTCCAGGAGGTGGCCAACCTTCTGGTCAGTCAGACGCACCTCCATCATGGTTTAGCTGGTGGAGAGGGGCAGTGGCATGGTGCATGCTAGCTTTGCCATGTGGTCCACTGCGGTGTTACCAAAATAATGCTTGGAAGATATTCCTTCTCGCCCATGCCCTTGAACATGGGAAATCTCGGGCTTTGGGTCTGAGGTCACCCGCTTGCAAAATCTTTATTTATTTATTTATTTAGTTTTCGTTTACCGGGTAAGTACACTAGACAAGTTTTATGCCTATTTTCAGGAACGACCCGGTTTGTCCCAGTCTGAAGTGAATGTATCAGGCTGTTGAGGACACAAATTGCAGGTATGCACTATGTGGCTGCTGTCAATAAAAATAATGTTTGGCTTGTGTTTTAATGCTTCTTTTAATGCCAAAACCTTGGCATGCTGGGCAGATTTTGCCCGAATTAGTATTACTTCTCAACTGATAATAGAGTAATCTGCCTGTTGTGTCTTGTGGCCTATAATTATACCTGTTCCTGATTTTCTTTTACCATGTATATGCTGAACACTTCCATTAGAATATGCAGTAATGCTGTCATTTGGTATGTCTGCCCAGGAGATGTATTTTAAATTTGGGGGGGCTGCCTTTGTCATCAGTGTGATAAGCATAGTGTTCCTTAGCCTATAACAAAGGTTATTTTTTCAGCATTTAATAATGCACTGAGGTGCAAGGTTTGAGCCTTGTTTGGGGCTAGTGCTGGATTTTTAACCAGGGCTAGGGTGCCTGGATCTTTGATATGTACTGAGATTTTTGGTACCTGCCATAAGTGTTGTGCTCACTTAGATATTTGATGAAGGGCTAGTAATGGTTTGATGGGTTCTGAAAAGTGTACTTCTGTGTCTGAAAATGACACTGTGTAGTAAGAGATTAAGGGACATTACACTCCTAGAGAGGATCCAAAGGAAGGCAACCAAAATGATCAGGGGCCTGGGAGAGAGGACCTATAAGGAGCGCAACACATACACCCTGGAGGAGAGGAGGGACAGTGGGGACACAATAGAGGTCTTTACGTACATGAAAGGGATCAATAAAGGAGGCCCAGTCAGGGTGCTCCAAAGGAAGGAGGGTGGGGCAACAAGAGGTCATGGGTGTAAACTGGAAGGGGGCAGGCTCAGAGAGGAGAAGGAGATGTTATTTCACTGAAAGGGTGGTGGAGCCATGGAATGCACTGCCCAGGGATCTGGTAGAGATGGAGACTGTGGACGGGTTTAAGAGGGGATGGGACAGGTACAGGGGGAGGGTAAATCTGACCAGGCCCAATACAGGTGAACATCTGGGACTGGGACAGTATAACCCAAGGGGGGGGAGACACCAAAATCTGCCCAGAGGGGGTGCTGAAAATCGAGCAGACTCAGAGACCATTCAGCCTATTCTGCTGGCATTTTAGTATGTTAGTAAGTTACTCTGTTGTTGCAAATCGGCAGAATAATTTTCATGATTGGGATCAATAAGGATGTCTGTGGGCAGGGATAGGTTGATTGGTGTCAATTTGTAATGTTGCAGCACTGCCTGCTGTAATCTCTGCAGAGGTTCCTCTTTTTCTTTGTCCCATTTAAAATGACTTAGTGATTGATATAGTGACTTTGTCATAACAACATAGTTTGGGATGTGACTTCTTGCAAAGTTACATAATCGAAGTATACACTATAGTTTTTTGGTTTGAGGTACTTTAATATTTTTCACTTTTTCTAAATAATCATCAGTGAGGCATATTTTTTGGTGTATTACTTTGCCAAGATAATTTACTTTGTGCAGGCCTATCTGTCTCTTGTCCCAATTAATTTTGGAGCCCTTTTCATAAAGTTTATTTGATACCTGTTACAGGGTGGCAAAGTGTTCATCTAGGTATCATGACTAAAATAGATATTGTCACGTAAACTCATATTGGGAATGTCTTCTAAATCATTGGTTATAACAGACTGGAATACATTTGGGGAATTTTTATATCCTTTGGGAGGCAAGTGAAACAGTACTGTCTGTAATTACAGTTAATACTGTTTTAAATTTGTCTTTGGGGTGTAAGGGTATGGAAAAGACTCCATTGGACACATCAAGAACAGTTTTGCAAGTTTTTATTGGGAGCGACACCCACTGCTGTAACATGTCTATTGTCACATGCGTAGTCTCTGGTGTGTTTATTTAATTGGTTGTAATTTACTATTGGTTAAATGGAGCCATCTTTTTGGGGCACTGGCGAATTAGTGGAGGGTACATTGCCTAATGATATTGTCTTTTGAAAGTGTTTGAATGGTTTTCATTAAAGGGGCACTGTCAGATTAGCCCCTTTGTTTTATGATGGAAATGAGCAGTGTGCCTCTTGGCACCCATCTATCGTCAACACCCAGAAGCCCTACATGTGCAAATTTACAGCCCTTTGGCGATTTGTGAAAAATAATATTTTACCCGGGTCAACATAAACTCACGGCGTCCGGAAGCTTAGCATGTGGTAGAGCAGCGCCTCTGGCCTAGCGCTGTCCAAAACAGTCTTTTTTTGAGAACGAACCCGAGACAGAATAATAACCCTGCTCCTCGTGTAAATCGTCATTGCTGGTATCTCCGTTGAAAACTGAGTGCTCTACAGTGCACAGTTTTTAATTTCTCATAGTTGCTGAAATCATGCACATGCACTTCAGAGGTAGGAACCGAGATCCAGCATGCGCAAGAGCACACTTCTGAAGCACAGGTGCGATTTCGCAACTACTGGAAATTGTGCACTGTAGAGTGCTCGGTTTTTTCAATGGAGATATAGCAGTAATGTATTCTACACAAGGCTGGGTGTCTATCTCAATTAGTTCTCAAGCAACTGTTGAATAGCGCTCGTCTGGTGATCTCAACTACATGATAACTCGGAGTTATGTGGTGCAATAAACCAGCTATTTTCTAAAAATCTCAAAAACCGACCAAAAGGCTGTAAACCTAGAGGTGCATTCTCGATAGAGATCAAAGAAGGCTATCACTAATTATCATAAAATGAAAGGGCAAGGCTGACTGATGCCGCTATTACCTTTATTGCTATTAACTTTGGGATATTGTTTGGTCTGGGGTGTAGTACCATGTATTCTCACTGGGGGCATGTTTATAAGTCCTGCATACTCTGGCCTAGTGGTTGATTGGATTAGCTGCTGAATTTGGACTTTGTAGTCATGTGGCAGGTCTGTTCGCAGTGGGGGCTGGTCAGTGACAGCATTTAATAGGGCTAGGTGTCTGGCATCTTATGCTTCTAGGACACCTTGTGCTGGAATATTCACTATTATTGCTGTTGTGGGGTGATTGTTGATTTTAACTGGGACCTCTTTTCCTGTCACTGCTAGCTGACCCATAATTGTATGCAGTGTTTTTTGTTTATAGGCCGTAAAGTCAAATGGGTAGTTTCTAAGGGCAGTACTGCATGTGTGGAGCCTGACTCAATAAGCAAAATTTCTTCTATTTCTGCCTCGATTGGAGCCCCAGTAGAGTTGAACCCTACTGAGATTAAAAATCTTGGTGGGCGTGAATTTTGCGGCTGGGAGTTGGCTGGTTGGGTGGCTCTCCCAATGGAGAGTGCTGTGGCAGAGGTTGTTGAGGGATGGCATCCTGAAAGGATTGTTAGTCCTTTGGGGACTTTGTTCTCTTGTTTCCTTTTCTTTATAAAAGGCTGCTTTCCTGGCTGATTAATTGTTTGACTTTGATGCATTAATTGTAACTTTTTGATTGTCTCATTCCATGGTAAATCTTGTATACTGTGGAGATCAAATAAGGTTTGAAGTGATGGATTTAAGTATGATCTCAGATCATCAACATCCAGATCCTGAATTTCACATTGCAAGTGACATAACCAAATGTTGAAATCTTTGCTTGGTGACAGGGCTAATCTATTGGTTCATTGTATTATGCCTTCTTTTGCAAATTATAAGTATGGTGGAGGCAGTACATAACAGATCTGCCTGTGTCATAATGGTCTTTGAAAAGTTTATATTTAGCAGCATCCATGGTGTGTTTTAATGCTTCCAAAAATGTCTTGTCCATATTCCTCAGAAAATTCTGTAAATTGTGCCACATGTTTATGGATATTATTTAAGGTAACTCCTTCATGTAGGTGCAGTTGGTCTTTAACCAATTAAATTTTTTTCTAATTTGACTGTTGACAATAGGGGCTGCATGGGAGATGGTGCCTGGCAGGGCTGAATGGGAAACTGTCCCTGTGAAGGGTGTGTGGGAGATGGTGTCTGGGAGGGCTGAATGGGAAATTGTCCCTGTGAAGGCTGCATGGGAGATTGTGTCTGGGAGGGCTGAACAGGGAATTGTCCCTGTAAAGGCTGCATAGGAGGTTGTGTTTGGGAGGGATGAACAAGGAACTGTCCCTGTGAAGGTTGCAGGAGAGGTTGTATTTGGGAGGGCTGAATGGGAAATCGTCCTTATGAAGGTTGAGTGGTCATTGGATGTGGCACTGTTTTGTGTTGGTGGTCAGGCAGTGGACTGTGCAGGGCAAGAAAGGGTTGGGTGGCCACCTGAGGTGGTGGTGTTTGTTGCTGGGCAGGCATTGGGACTTGCATAGTTTGTGAAGGCTGGGCAGTTATTAAAGGTAGCGCTGTTTGTTGCTGAACTGGTGTTGTATTCCGAATGGCCATGGGGTACTGTTGTGAGTATTGTTGTGTTGAAATGGAGGGATTGAACTGTGGAGGAGGTTGAGGTGTTGAGTACAAAATGAGGTGCGAAAACCCAAGTGGTGTCAAACCATGGATTTGTGTCTGAAGTGGTGGGGGTTGGGTGTTTGTATTTGGTTGCCTTGATAGGTAAAGTTGCATTTTCAACTATTATTCTTTATCTTTGAATAAATATCCAATATGTCATGTATAGTGCCAGGACTCGGGGCAAATGTATTTCATTTCCAAGTAAGAGGTCATGAAATGCAACCTGCTGAGTCTGATTTTGTTATTTATTTCAGGTATTATAGGATCAAAGCGTATTTCTGGCATTACGCACTTTAGTAGGTATGTTTGTATGTGTGCTAGATATAGTATTGTATCTAATAAGGTATTTGGCAGGGGAACTCTTGCAAGAACAGGAGTCATTTGTAAATAACAGTGACCCTGAGGTGGGGGCGCTGATTAGGAATTGGAGTGGCCTGCAGTTGAGGTGTCGGTGACTATGATGGGAAGTGTGGGTTTGATTAGAGGTTTGGTGAGCCTGTTTTGAGGTGTATGGTTGAGTGCAGGGAGTTAGGAGGTCTTTGTATTCAGTATCTGAGCCTGAATCTGTGTTTTAGTAGTCAAATTCAGTGTCTGAGTGGTGTTGAGGAATTTCAAATTCCTATGTTGGGTTCACCTATGGTGCTCCATCGGCCACCTGTTTAATTGATTTTGATTTGTGTTTGCCTATTTTTTAAGTCCCTGTATAATTGAGACCGTAAAAGAGTGGCAAGGGGTCTTATCTTCTATTTGTTCCTGTGCCATGAGTTCCATTTCCTGGATGGATGGCGCACTTGATATTCTATGTAATTTGGATATGTGTCTATGTCTATGATGTTTAACCTCAGGTTCTGATTTTGGGGTTCCAATATCACGCCGGGGTCACCAGATGACATGCCAGGGCAGATTTCCGACACCCTGGCGCAACTCCCTATGCTAGTCTTGTGTACAAGGTTTTCACCTTGACCTTCGGAGACTGACAACCTTTCCATGACACTGGACAATTCTGGGTAGAGTTTGGTCGGAGAAGCAATACATAGTATAGGCAAAGGGAAATCTGTTTCCTGATTTATAAGTCTTCCTGCCACTACCACTTTATGAGTTACTTGACTGAACAAAACTATGGGATCTTGATGAGCAAATGCTGTATGTTCATTACAGTCCACAGTACTATTTTGACCATGACTGGTCACCATAGGACAATGGACCTGGCCTAATTCCTCAAATATTCTTACTAATATTTTAAAATCTCCTGTCTCATGTCTAGGATGATTCAAAATTCTGCAATTAATTGTCTTATTGGGATCTATGTGGCACCATCCCAGGAATTTATGTATAAATTCTGGACAATGTAAATCTGCACAGTTAATTATATGAATGTAACCTTGGATGGTGATGTTAATTGTACCCAGATGCCCAATAAAGCAGAAGTCAAATTCTGGTTTAGTCCTTAATCTTGAACGTTCTAAGTCAAAGGCCCTTAGTTGTATTAAGTTCAGAGTAGAAGCATCACCACTACATCTGAATTCATTTTTCAAGAAATATTATTATTTAATATCAAATTCAAAATCATAACGTTATCTTATGGTAATATGAATAAAGATATTAATTTTCTGAACAGTAGTGCAAGCAGAAAAAATATATAAATTTCCCATCACATGAAATGTCACAATAAAAGAATAAAAACAGAAATAAAAAAATATTATTCAAGCATTATTTTTTCCCAGTTTCAACTGCCTGGGTTAGAAGGCAAAACTCACCCCACCAGTTTTTACCAGATGTCAAGCTTTGAGGTCCTGGACTGAGGACGACAGTGTCCTCCTTCTGCCTAGTCTTACCTGAACTGGTTTGTCTGTTAACTTTCATAGTATGTCAAAACAATCAATTGGGTTGGCACTTCTGTAATTTCTAGTTTATGGGCTGGGTTTAAAGCAACAGCCTTCTGCGTTAGAAAGTAGTTTTATATGTCAGAAGACCACCAGTCAATAACTTTCTGTATCAGAATGCTATCAATAACTCAAAGCATCTGATTAAAAAGGGGCCTTTTAAGTAAAGATATGGGCTGTCATTAACAGTTTGATGTCATGCTATAATATGTAGTATGACCAGGGGATTTTCAACCAAATACAAAATTTTTTATTTTTACCAATAGCAGAAACAACCTGGAGTAGAAAGTTGTTTTTTATAGTACTCCAGGCATGTGATGACTCATGTAGACATCTGTCTGGCGGTTTAGCCTTCTATAAGAAGGACTTTTATCATGTGACTGATAAGAGTGTTTAAAATGTCTTGGCATATGATTCCTACTGTAAAGTATCTATGTAAAACATTTAATACTTATCAAAAAGAGTCCACATTCAGTTATACGTTTTCACACAAGTTAATAGGTAAGCCAGTAAACCTCAAATATGATTTAGTCTTTAAAAAAAAAAAAAAAGTAAAATGAAAGCACTTGTTCAAATGCCTAGCTATGTCTAAGTCTGTTTATTAATCTTGGCACAGGAGGAAGTTGACCTTTAATGAATATGAACTGACAGTACATGTTCAGACGCTTAGTTACAAGATATTCCTATTTTGGTCTGTTTGTCAGTCTGTCATAAGAGGAAGCTGACCTTTAGTTGACTTTGCTGTTAAGACATTTACAAGAAAGGGTCTCTCTTGTGACTTATCAGAAAGGTACCTTGCATGTATCTTACTGTAAATGCAAAAAATATTTTTAAATCTACACTCAGGAATCATGTCAATAGAAAATACAGAGCTAAATTCATATTAGTAAATATTGAGCACAAACCTAACTGTAAGCAGTTAATAATAAAACATATGCTTAAGTATTGAATTTAGCTGTAACTACATGTTTAGGCAGGAAAAGCTATGATGTATTAATGCTTAAATCTGCTTATTGGTTTATTGCATTTTAAAACACACTGAGCAAAGAATGACTTTATCTGACATTGCTCAAAATTCAGTTATGATGTCCAGCAGAGGATCCCTTGGTGGGATATCTGGGGAAAGCCCATCTTTCCATTATCTCTTGAAGCTCCTGATTCATTTCTTCACTGGTTGGGAGTGGAGTGAGCAGGTGCAAAGGGGGCTTAAGTGGGGGGCATACTGAGCAAGGGCAGACAGTGCTCATCCCACCAGACAAACATTTTATTCCGTATGGTCAGTTTCTTTGCTTGTGGAGAAACTGTTCTGAAGACACAGATTTTTGGACACAGGCTGAGGAACTGAAAGAAAGGTTCATTCACAGGGGGTACCAACTTCAAGCATTGAGTCTATGAGAAGGGCATTTAGTGAAAGAAGGAGGATTTATTAAATAATACCACTAGACAAAGATATACAAATCATGCTCCTATAACTTTTGTGACTGAACACAATTGGTCAGGAAAAATTGAAAGTGTTATTTATAAAAATTGTCATTTATTACACACAGATCTCATATTAGTAGAAGCTATAGGGGGACAGACCAAGAATAACATTTTCCAGAGGCCCTAATATTAGGGAAAAACTTGTGCACAGCAGATTACCAGCACCCAAACCCACTAGCTCATGGCTGGGCACCAAACCTAATGATATCTTTAAATGCCACAGATGCAACATAGGTAATCACTGCATTACAGGTAAAACATTTACCACCCGGGTACTGACAAGGTGTTTGAAGTCAGAGAGTTTATCACATGTGACACCGCTTTTGTGCCAGTGTACCATTCTATATATAGGCAGAACCACAAGACCACTGAAAACCAGAATGCAGGAGCATGTTAGGAATATTATAAATGCCCGGACTGACACTCCATTAGGCCTGCATTATGCACAGAAGCATGGATCTGACCCAAGGGGCCTTAAGTTCATGGGTATTGAATGGAAACCCCTCTACCATATGGAGGTGATCGAGTGAATAAACTTTTGAAGGAGTGGTGGATTTATAGGTTGCAGAGTGTCAAGCCAGATGGTCTAAATGACCAATGGGATTTGAAGCCCTTTTTAAAAACAAACTCTATCCAGAACTGATACGGTTGTGGTGCACTTCTGAAGCTCTGGTTTGCTAGCATCACCAAATGCCATCCACAAGATGGCGGCAGAAATACAACTGCACATGCAGCTGCGATTGGTGCAATATACCATTCGCAAGATGGTGGCGGCAACAGGAACTGCACTAAGTCTTAAAGGTGCGCATCGCAGTTCTTGTTCAGAATACCGAAGTAGCAGCTGAAATAGTGCGGCTGTTACTCCGTAGCAGCCAATCATGGCGGACTGTTACAAGCTCTGTTGGACTTTCGAAGGATACTTCTAAGGTCCAATGGAGCCTTCTGATCGGCCATTTAAAGGCACTGAAAGCAAAATGGCTATAGGTTCTGCCCACAGCCATAACAATTAAGTGCAGATATGAGATTAGAATACTAGAGATGAGAAAGTAAAGAAAGTTTTGTACAGCTTTACACATTTACTTAATACATTTGTATTTTGCATATTTGCTTATTCCATCTCATCTTTTTTCAAGAGATACTCTACCTTCTGGACTTAGTACTTTTGTAGATCCCCACACCTACCCAGGAAGTAAACTCACGAGGCGATCCTGGTTGTTAGCGATGCCTTTGGTTGCTAGGACTGCTCGATGGCTGCAGATTTGGCAGAACAGAAGGGTTTGAGATAGGTCATCGCTGAAGTGTGGAGAGAGAGAGATAGAGAGAGGTCTGGCAGAAGAGCACCATTCAAGACACGCTCGCTACATTTTTTTTTTTTTACTGTAGAGAGAGAGAACTCTTGTAGAAGAGCAATGTGGAGCACTCGGGTAAACTGTGTATATTTAGAGTTGTTACTGTGTTGCTTGGTATGGAGACGGAGCATGAATGCAGCTGAAGGGGGAGACAACTGACATTGTGGTGCGGCAGCTCAGTGTGTGGTTCCATGGTCAGAGCGGCTTATCATTTGGGGGAAGTGATGGTCGGAGTTCCGTAATTTTTGTCTCTGGGTATGAAATTCCATTAAGATGATGTAGCATAGTGTTAAGTGAGTTAAAGAATGGCTGCCTGATGGCTTTGGTTGCATTTCGAAGTTGGAAGGACTGTAGTGTGGGCGGGTGATTTGTACGGTGAATTTAAATGTACTGTCCATGAAGGAGCTTAGCAGCAAACAAGATGTTGGTATTGCGATCATAGAGAGGGGGGGTCGAATTGATTTATGCTCGGGTGGGCACAAGACTGGCTGGTTGGCACCTCTTGTGGTGGTTATCGAGATTTACCACGGCAGAAAGGTGCCAGCCAGCCAATCACAGCAGGATTTTGTTTTGATGTCCATGGTATACTTTATCACATTTTCTATTCAGACATCTACACATCATAAAACAGGCAGTGTGATCAATGGTACAGCTGTGTATATTATATATATGTTTATGTGCACAATTACTGAGTCTCTTTTGCTTGTATAAGGGATATACAATGAGTAGCTGTCAGATAAATGATTCATCTGCACAAGTGCTGTTTGACCTCGGGTAACCTCATGAGTGGCGTAAGCCACGAGTGAGGTGTCCAAGGTCAAACAGCACAAGTGTAGATAAATCATTTATCTGACAGCTCACCACTGTATATTTCCTTTTTTCAATAGAGATGCTTTCTGTCAGTACAGGGACATTTGCTTTTGACTGTTTATCTTTTTTTAAATGATAATTTCTGGGACTTTTAGGTAACTCTCCTAGTGTATGTCTGTTTAGTGTAGTGGTTGCTATTAAACGAAATACCACTTATTTTGTAGAAAACTTTGTGCTGAACAAATGGCATGCTCACAGTGCCATGCTACCTTTTTTAGTGTAAAGTTATTTGCATTTGTTTGTTGAAAAAGTGGATACAAAAATTTAATTTTCTGCTGTTTTTTTGCCAATTATAAAAAAACTAAAAGGCATCTATAAATGAAACACCACTCATTTTGTGGATACTTTTGTGCTGAACGTCTATGCTCACAGTACTATGCTATTATTTTTCATTTTAAAGTTATTTGCATTTGCTTGTCAAAAAGTGATAAAAATAATTTTCTGCTGTTTTGATAATTATAAATAAATCTGTAATGTATCTATAAATGAAACACCACTCATTTTGTAGATAATTTTGTGCTGAACAACTTTCATGCTCACAGTACTATGCTACTTTTTAAAGTTTTTGCATTTGAATATAGTCACTACTGGTACTGAGGCCAAACATTCTAAATGAGTTCTGGAGTGATTGTGACACATCTACATGTATAAATCAGTGATGCTGCATCTACTATGGGCTGATATATTCAAAGGGTTGCAATGCACAATAAGGTTGCGCCAGCGCAAAGTCAGAAAATGCGCCATTCTGCGATATTCAGCAGGAGGCAGTTGTGCCACTGAAAACATGCTGAGCAACAGCGCAATGATAATGAAGGCATGTGCAACTGAAGGGGGTGGAACCATGCATAAAGTGAGCAGTGCGATGTTCAAAGACTTGCGCAATGCGCAACAGTGGAGCAGGCGGAAGTTGCACCATAGCAGAAATGAGCCAAAATAAAAAGGAGCAAGGAAGAGGCGCAAGAATGCTACAGGGAAGCCACATGAGGCAGGGAGAGAGACAGAGAAATAGGGAGAAAGAGGGCAGGCCAGGGAAACAAAAACACAGAATAGGGGCAAGGGAAGGTGTGTGGGGCCACAGAGTGCAGAGGCCAGTAGGTACCCGGTGCAGTGGAGGTAGCAGTCAGGACAGCGGGGAACAAAGCAACAACAGCTGGGGGAACACAAGCCAGGGACATGGACAGTGCCACCTTTCACATGGAAGCCGTGAGAGGGGTGAGAAGGCATGCTGCAGGGGAACGTGGCCGTGGAAGGGCCTGTCAGCAGTATGCCCCCAACAGGCAGTACTGAGCCTGCACCAGCTTTGAGCTGTACACAGATGTCAAGATTGCGGGCTGGTACCGCCTGAACAGAGCAATACTGAGGTGGACCTGTGAGCTGTGCAGTGATGTGATGCAGGTACCCACATGCAGGAGCCATGCTCTGTCAGTGGAACAAAGGTAACAGCCTGCATGTAGCTTGCTGTCACGGTACCTTGAGACCAACAGGGGACCCCACAGGCATAACACAGTCGGCCACGTCACGCATCCTCACCCAATTCCTCAGTGCACTGCTGCCACGTGCTGCGGAGTACATCCATTTCCCCAGCACTGTGGCGGAGCGCACAGCAAACATACAGGAGTTCCACAGGGTAGCACGTATGCCTGGCATGCTAGAGGTGATAGACTGCACCCATGTGGCCATTCGCACGCCATCTGGCCCCGATGGGGCCACCTACATGAATCGGAAGGGATATGCCAGTGTCAACTGCCAGGTGGTGTGTGATGCCAGTGGGTGCATCATCAATGTCTGTGCCACGCACCTGGGGAGCACATGATTCCTTCATCTGGTACCAGTCGGCACTGTGTCATCGATTGAGTGGGGACATCCACAGGTCATCTAGTGGGTGAGTATGCATGTAGAACTGACAAATTGTGGGCGGGGGTAAGCCAGAGGTGCCATGGGTGTGGCCCACAGGGTTTGGGGCAGTCTGAGCCTGAACAAGACACTAACCTCCACTATCCCACACAGGTGACAGTGGATACCACTCCGTCCCTGGCTGCTCACACCCTACCGGGCGACGACCCCATCGCAGTAACACTTCAATGAGGCACATGCCCCACATGCAACATCATTGGACGGGTGTTTGGGATGCTGAAGGCGTTTCCGTTGCCTGGACACCTCTGGTGGTGCCCTACAGTATAGCCCTCAAGGCCTGTGGGATATTCTTGGCCTGTTGTATCCTGCACAACATGGCCAAAGACTGCAGGATAGCCATACAGATTGAAGGGGGGACAGTGATGGGCGACGGGACGAGGGATGGGCAGCCCCATGGCCGGCCGGAACCCCGACTGATCCGTCTGGCCCAGCTGCACTGGGACACCATCACAGAGGAGCAATTCAGCCAACACAGGTAAGTCATGGGGCTATGTGCAACCACCAGTGGCTGGGCACAACCCACCACACACATGGAAACACACCAGGGGTGCATGTTGGCAAGGGATGTGGCGAGGCACAGAAGCACACACATACAACCAGGGAGGGGTGAACAGTAACACGCCACATGGACGGACACACACACACGCACACACAAGGGCACAAAGTGCACAGGGTCAGGTGCAAAACAGGCGGAACACAAACACTAGCAACACACATGTCCACAGGCCACCACGTCCACTGACTGTCTATGCGTGTGTCAGATGCTGAGCACCATCGCGCTTTGGTGTACAGTGCAATGCAGGCATCATCATGCATACGTACCTGTAGACAGCAGTTGGGAGGGTGTGCAGGTGGACCGTGTGTCTGCGTGTAGGGCTGGACACTCACCGGTGCACTGCCCACCAAAACACACAATGCACACAGGGCAACACCAGACAGTGCCTGCACTGGGAGACAGGTCAGTCTTGCGGCACAGTGCCAAGTCCGCCTCGGATGCGTGGGCGGCCCCGCCAAGACCCAGCAGCACTGGCAGGCTGACCACGCGCCTCATGGGGTGGCACCGATGGTCCACCAGGGGTTCCACTGTGCGAATGCGACCGTGCCCGCACAGGGGTCTGCAGCACACCGAACATACCTGCACCAAGAGTGCTCAGGATGCCCACAGCTGAAACCGGCATCGACAGGGTGGGTGTCGCACAACGCCGGGAATGGGGAGTGGATAGCGAACTGCGCAGTGTGAGCGACACATGGGCACCTGACTGTGTGCCCACTGTGGCCATGACAGTGACCAACGCCTGTGTTTGCCTGTCAATGGCAGCGGTCACATCCTCCCGCAACTGGACAGTCTGTGACAGGATCCTATCGGTGTCCCTGCTGTGTCGCTCCTCGACCCATTCCAGAGCCACACACAGTGCCTCCAAGGATGTTGCAAGCCACATCTGCTGCTGTACTGATGCCTGTAGTAGGCGGGTGTGCTCGTCAAAGAGGTCGTCTGCCACCTCGGCAACCTGTCCCTCAGGGTATGGAAGGGCCTGATGTTCAGCACCCCTTGAGGGTGGGCGCTGCTCAGCAGGACCAGGTATGGGCAAGTCCACAGGCAGTGCACAGATGCCACCGCTGAACCCTGAACCCCCAGTCCCGGTGGGTGACTGCTGCTGCTGCCACTCCGCCTGCTGTGCCCAAGGGATCGGTTGTTCTGCTGCTGTGGCCGCAACAGTGCCACTGACCTGACCAGCCACCAGTGCTGCCCACGGTGCTACAGGCACAGCCTGGGACTGTGCTGACATGCTGGCACACATGTCAGAACCAGCCAGGTCCATGGGCGTGAGCTGGCCTGCTATGTGTCCATTCCTTGACACACACATCACTGCCCATAATGGTCATTGCATCATCAGTGGTGCAGGTCTGTGCCACAGCCACAGTCACAGCATGCTGGCATTCTTGGGCGCCAGACCGCTGGGACACAGGAAGAGCTCCCCACACCTGTCTCAACGACAGTGTTGACAGCCAGCGGACCCACTGTTGCAATGCTCGCTGGCTACCTGTGGAGTGTTTGGTCCCTCCTCCAACTCCAGATGACTGTCCGCAGTGGACAGGCCCTCCACCACTGACCCCTGCAGGCGTGCAGGATCTGTAACAGAAAGTAAGGACACGTTAGGCGCATGTGATCTACCCTACCCCTCGACAGACCATGGCGTACCATGCAGTGATGGGCTACCACCTGTCTGGAAGCCACCTCCTGGAGCGCCCTCAATGGCACTGCATGCTTGCAGCGAGCCTGTCTCTGCCGGAGTCAGCTGCTCCACCTCTGGCTGGCCCCGCCTGTTGCAGCACGTGCTGCCCTGATGGCAACCACCTTCTCCTTCCCCTCCTCCTGTCAGTACCCATCATCTTCTTACTCTCCTGCACAGAGCGCTGGTGGCTGCCGTGCAGGTTGACGGCAGGTGCCACCCCCTCCCATGCAGCAGCACGGGCCTAAGGGGTGCCCCGCCGTCCACTGAGCAGTGGCTCCTGATCGATGTAGGCCTCGAAGAGTGCCTCCGTCTCGGCCTTGGTGAAATTGGGCCTCCTCTTCTGCCCACCATCATTGTCCTCCTCACCTAGTCCTCACTCGGTCATTATTCAGCCTGTATGGGAGACAGTGGTTACCTGTGACTGTGCAGTACAAAGCAAGTCCCTGATACCACAGTCCAGAACACCACACAGCATGCAAATCACCAATAGACTGCAGTAACTGAATATGGCCACTGCAGAACAGTGTCACGTTTATAGCGCTAATCCATGCAAATTAGGTGTGAAGCAACTTTAATGAGATGCAAATCACGCTGCTGCACTATTGCATGGCTGATCGGATGATTTGCATATGACGGCTGAATAGCGCGCTTTGCGCAATTGTGTTGAACGTGCTGAGCCAATGGCGCAGTTCTGTGGCCTGTGTAGTACACAGCACTGTGTATGCTCAGGTGGCTTACGCAGGCATCTGCCACGCTGATGACATGCTGTGCGTGGTAGGCAATTCAGGGCATGGCCACCATTGTGCCAGTGGCACTATGGCGAGGTCACTATGGGCGCTGTGGCACAACTGCGCAATAGTTGCTGGCGATGGCACAGGCAACCAATCGCACTACACGCATAGACGTCCAATGGTGCTGTGCGTGGCCTTGTGCCAGAGACTCATGACCCTGTGCCCGACCTTTGCCCCCTTGGCGCTATACGTCTGGCATGGCTGCACCTCTATCGCGCTGTTCGGTGACAGCGCGATAGGGAATGGTGGCGCTGTACCGACAGCGCAATAGGGAATGGCAGCGATGTACTGATCAGCACTTCCACGTGGGAGTGCCGTGCTGCAGAGCGCCATATTGCCTACTATAGCGTTAGAGATGGCACACAGGAGAGCCCCTCAGTGGACTGCCCTTGAGCTGGCCACCCTTGTGGCCATTGTGGAGCCACACTATGGCCCACTGTTTGGTTAGGAGCCACTGGACAGGGCCAGGACCCAGGTCTGGCAAGAGGTGGCCACTAACCTGGAGGAGGCCACTGGCCGCAGGAGAACAAGCCGAACAGTGCAGGCACTGGTATGGGGACCTTAGGCGGAGGGAGCCAGAGCTACTTGCATGTCTGCGGTCACGTGCCAGGAGGAGCATGGTGCCTCGTCCAGGTGGGTGATATGTCTACACCTTGTATGGTCCATATGGGTAACAATGTCTTATGTGTCCAGCACATAGGGAGGGCTAGTCTAGGGTTGGCTGTGGCAGTGTTTACAAGGGTATGGGGTGGGTGGGTTTGGCTGGGTGGGTGGGCACACACATTGGGGCAGGGGAATATGCTTTGGGTTTGTACTGATGTGTTTCTTTCCTTTTGTCTCCCACAGGCGTGGCCGAGAGGAGAAGGAGGATGTTGAAGCGGCAGTAGAGGGCAGAGGACGCTGCACAGGGGCATGTCGGGGACCAACCCCAATGCCATCAACATCCTGATGAGGGTGAGTGCCATGACACCATGATTGCTACTGCATGCTGTGTGACAGGGTGGGAAGCAGGGCATGGACACCATCCATGGACACCACTGCCATCGCCGTGACATGTGACAGTCAGCACTGTCCAGTGGCACTGCATGTCTGGGAGTGCGTCAATGGTGGTCCATGCGTGCACTGGGCACATGGCTGTGGCATTGCCTGCCCACCGCATAGCCACGTTACTGTACGGCCTTGGTTGTGCTGTGCTGGACATGAGCGGTGGGTGTGTGCAGTGGTACACATGGCTGTTGCTGCCTGGTTGGGCATGTCTTGTGGACACGGTCACTGTGGGTGGGCGCACACCATCACAGGAGTGTGGCACATGGCTGTATGCCATGCATAATGGGTGGGCTGCAGGGGGATGGACAGTCACACCCATTGACTCTGATCCCTTGTCCTAGGTGTGCGGATACTCCTGCGAATATAGCAGGCCATCCAGGAGCTTCTGAGGGTGGTGCAAGAGTCCCTCACCATCCTAAGGGATCTACAGCAGCATGGGGTGAGGAGGAGGAGGAGGCGGCCCAGGCAACAGCCCCAGGCAGCAGAGGACCAGGCTGACCACTAGTGACTGCAAGACCTGCATACAACTTCCTCCCTTTGACCAGCCCTCACATCCTGCCTTCCTCTCCCATATGTTCACCCTGCCCTTACCCACCCCCACCTTGTTCCTGTCCCTCCACCCTATGTTTGTACATAGTTGTATATAGTTGTTGTTGTTATGTTTTTGAATACAGATATTTTGATATGAATACTGTGGTGGTCTCTGAATTGCAGCTGGCTATAGGTGCTCAGCTGCAGTGGTGTGCATGGCATCTGGGGTGGTTCAGTCATGGGTATGTGTGTGTGTGCGTGGGGAAGTGTCTCTGGTGTGGGAGTGGCTATCAGTCGATATCTGTGGTGTGTGTGTTGTTCCCTGTGCATTGCATTACTGTGTGCAGTGGTCCATGGTGCCTGCTCTGTGTCCATTGTGCCCCTGTCAACCCGTCCTTGGCCTGTACAGCTGACACCCTTGCATGTCTGTGGCCTGTGAGGTCTGCTGCCTTGTCAGTGGTGGCTGTCCCTGCAGGTCATCCACTGTGACATCACAATGCTGGGTTGCCTCCTGTCAATGGTGTGGTGCATGTTTGCCTCGGGTGACACTGTGGCCTCCGCAGTTGCTGTCCCACCTCCATGCTGTGGCTTGCGTGTGTTGCAGGGGCTGTGCACCACTGTCTGTGACTTGTGCTCCAGGCATATGCTGGTGGCGTACAGGGCCACAGTTCATGCACAGGGTGGGTGTCACCCTGTGCCATGGAGGACTGCAGGCTGTGTGCACAGATTTCATGGGAACACACTGGGGCTTGGCTGCCACACTACTGCATCCCTGTGTTAGTGTTCCCATGGGTATGGGTGTGTGTTTGCCCCTGCACTGTGTTGCATCTGGTGTGCTGCATGCTTCCATGCACCACTGTGGGTGTCTGTGCTGGCTGCTGTGGCTCGTGGTGGGTCGGGCTGTGACACTTTTCTACTGTGCAGGGTGCTGTATCAATGGCGATGGTGTCAGGGGCACGCCCTTTCCCGTGTGGGGTACCTCTTGTGCTGACACATGTTCGGTCTCTCAGATGTGCCTCGGGGGATTGTGTGTGTTGGCACTGTGTCTGCTGTTGTTGCATTGCTGTGTGCTGCCACTCACTGCTGGGTGCTCATGGTGGGTCTGGCTTGTATGGTTCTGTGGTACATGAGGTTGCAGTATGACAGTGGGGGTAGTGGTATGCATGGGGATTCCTGCAGTGGTGGTCACTGCTCATGGGGGGTGTCTTGGAGTCACGGTGCAGGGTGTGCTGTGCCCGGGGGGGGCTGCTGTGCCATGGGGTGGTCCGCCCTCCTTGTGTGGTAGTCTCAGCTTGCCAGTGGGTGTCATGGGGCATCATGGCCCAGCTGTGCTTTGTTTGCTTGTCCCCATGGGCCGGTGGATATTCCAGCCCTTCCCCAGTTGTGCTGTGCTTAGGTGTGGGGTGCATTGTCAGTTCTGCAGTGTGTTTCTGTGCCCATCTGTGGCATGGGTGGTGGGCCCTCTACCTCCTGGTTATGCAGTTATTGCTCTGCTGCTGGGGGCTCCCTGCTTGCGCTATGGCGCCTCTGGACTGCTCAGCTGGGCAGCCCTTGTTGCGCTCATAGCATCGTATCTGCTCAGCTTCCCCATCCTAGTTGCGTTATGGCGCAAGTTGTGCGATATTCAGATGGCTGTTGGCGCCAATTTGGCTTGCTCCTTTTTGAATATTAGCTATTGCTTATGGGCGCAATGGACTTGTGCTTGCTCCTGCTAATGTGCACTTTGGGGCGTAGTTTGAATATCCAGTCTATGTGTATAAATGTGAGATTTCACATTTATAGACATAGTGGCTCAGATTTATCACATAGAATTTATGTCCACGCCTATTGCATAAAGAAGAATAGGCTCCACACAGTCTACCGTATCCCCCAGCACCCATATCTTGAGTAGAGGGTGTCATAAGTCTGGACTGGAACCTTCAATCAAACTATTTTCCTTTGACTGGCTGTAAATTATTTATATTATATTATTCTGGCTCTTATATGCGCACAGCCAAAGTTTAAAAAGGTTCTTTGATATGTATGATGCCTTGCATTTGTCACCCAGATAAGACGAAACCAAGTTTTGTTATAAATATGTTAACTCAGCTACATACTAAATAAGATCCAAGACTTCACTAGGGTTTACACAAACCTATATTGCATTTCCGATAACAGACCACCTGATGCTTCAGCATGAGTCATTAGGTTTAATTTACAACCAAAACCATTTATTTTCAGGTAACACCATCGTTTGTCTCTTGGTAGATAAGTTAGCTACAGTGTATTCCCATTAGACTGCAATGGAAATCTGGCTGCTCCATCACACCCAATACCAGAAAACGCCTTTCAGCAAACATTTTATTAGGTAAATACAGTACACTCCACTTTATTGGGACACGGTGAAGCAGGACATTTGGATTAACGGGACAAATCCCAGTGAACTGATTTAGCAGCAGCGCTGCCCCATAAGCCTGCTTGTTATTTAACAGAGATGATTTTTATGTTTGCTTGCACATGTGCAAGAAACATAGTGCTATCATCCGAGATTTCGGAGGTGCGCCACCTCCTCCTCCAATTCAGTCAGTGTGGCAGGCGTGGCTCCCTGTAAGCCAATGCATGCTGGAGCTGTCTATGACAAGCTCCAAAATGCAGTGGCATACAGTTGAAAGGGAGCTACGCTTCAGTGAGCAGTGATAAGATATCGCCTGCTCATGCACAGCTCCCCTACACACACACCGCATACGCATACTGCGTGCTGCCCCCATGCACACTCTATAGCCGACGGGGTGCCCAATCCCTGTCGGTGTGCTCGCGCCCCACCCCAGCGTGGCAACTGATGGTATAGCCGACGGGGTGCCCAATCCTCGCCGGCTTCACTCGTCTCTCCCTCCCCATGCTATCGCTGCCAGGTGCCCAATCCCTCGCCGGCTTCACCCCCGGCACAAGGTGCCAACGTACGCCGGGCAAGTGATGCTTTGGCTGATGGGGTGCCTAATCCCCGCTGGCTGAATGCCCCCAACCGTCCTTGTGCCACGCTGGGAGCCAACCCCAGCGTGGCAAACATCCCGGCGTAGTCATAGAAAAAAAAAGACCTGTAAAAGAAAAACGGTCCCACGTAGTCTCCCTGGCCCCCTCCCACAACCCGCACCCACCCACTGCGCACCCTGCCTCCCCACACCCCACCCCTATACTTACCTCCTGAGCTCGGCGCAATGATCTTCGGTAGATCGGGAACCGCCTGCACTCTTCAAAGCCACCGCGAACTGAGGAAATGCCGTAAGCTGTATAATGGGCTAGATAGGGGTTTTCAACTGTATTGCATATCTCAGGCATTTTTGATTTTGCACCAAATTTTCAACATGGGGTTTTGGGACTCCTTCTCATGAATCGACGTCACAGTCATGGAGTTATTCAGGGCCCTAAGGGTGATTTCGCAGTCACTTCGCGCCGAAACCACCCTCCGGGCCTGAATAACGCCCATGACAGTGACATCATTCATGAGAAGGGTCCCAAAACCCCATGTTGAAAATTTGCGCAAAATTCCAAATATTACTGTTTTACGTTGTGTGGTGAGTTCCTACGCAGGCTCGTAAGTTCGCGAATTTTCAATATTTTCACTCCAGATTTTCAACATTGCCATTTTACCACATCTTCTTATAGAGTAGTACAGCTGTCATTTTTCACATCTCACCCAAAACGTGTTTCGCCATGTAGTGCACAATGGCGAGTCAGTGTAGCGAGATCAATGTAGGGACAATTAAGAAAATCACAGTGACACTGTTCATGAGCAAAGGTCTTAAAATGGCTATGTTGAAAATTTTGAAAAAAGTCCATAAATGACCGTTTTACGAGGGTACATTTGCAATTCCTATGCATCGTCAGTAAGTTCGCTAATTTTCAATATTTACCCAGATTTTCAACATTGCCATTTTACCACACCTTCTTATAAGCAGTAGCCGTCATTTTTCACATCTCACCCAAACCGTTTCAGCCTTCATGTAGCGCACAATGGCGCAGTTGGTGTGCGAAATCAATGTACGGGACAAATTAAGAAAATCACAGTGACACTGTTCATGAGCAGAGGTCTTAAAATGGCTATGTTGAAAATTTGGTGAAAAAATTCCTTAAAATGACTGTTTTACGAGGGTGCATTGCGCAATTCCTATGCACGCTCGTAAGTTCGCGAATTTTCAATATTTTCACTCCAGATTTTCAACTGTAACATATATACTGTATATATCTATGGGTTCGGGGAAGGATGAGGTTACCTGGCACAAGGGACCTAGGTTTGGCTACTCTGCACAGGGGCACCCAAGTAAATCCAACTACAGGAAGCAATAACTGTAATGTCCAGAACCAGAATTGGGATTTTTCAGTGTGGCTCTATTTATTAACTAACTGAACATAAATAAAGCACTGCATGGTCCCCCAAAGGGCTACGTTACTGTATGTGCAGATTAGAGGTTAAACATAGTGGTCCATTTGAGGAATGAACGTATTACTACAATTGTCTGGCTTTGGTCCCACCGGGCACTCAGCCTGGACTTTGCATGCGCATTGGATACATAGCCCGACTGGCCCAGCTCCCCTGCCGGGCACTCGACTGACGGTCCACTTGAAGAATGAATCCAAACTTTACTTGGAAAGACATCCCATCAAACAAGGAGACTCCCAAACTGTGGCTCCCCACACCACTTGAAGTCTGCGACTCCTAGAGAGATTTGTTTTCGTACTTCCAATCGAGCTCCCATCGAACAAGGAGTAATTTTCCCATCCTGTGGCTCCCCACACCACTTAGAGTCTGCGACTCCTAGAGAGATTTTCAAGTTGCGACCCACGTCTGGGTACCCACCCCATCACTGGCCAAGTGCATGAGGCAAGTAGCAAAAACACAGAAGAAATCCATAGAGGTGGACCTGGTTACTAAAGATGGGGGGTTTTCCCACCTCCAGCTCCCACAGCCCATACCCGGCCATTTCTCTGGACACACAGAAAACTTTATACTTTAAAATGTAGATTGAACGGTGGATGACCTGAAGCACCCTCTCTACAGCGAACTTTAAATCCATTTAAAACTTTAAACTGTTTGACTGCTCTATTTGTTTGTCCTAGTTGACATAGTCCTCCCAAATAGCAGTCCACATTTATTTCCCAACTGAAGAAAACAAGATGTTTGCCCCTTCAAATGGAGGCAAATGCTCACCCATTCGTTGCAGGTGCCCCACAGGTGCAGTACTGTAACCTTTGCTGTTATACAAGAACAGACTGAAATTAAAACAGGCAGCTTCCTTCCCAGGGTGGGAGAAGGGGCTTGCCCCTGGATCCCACAGAGAACTTTCCTCCTCCTCCCCCAGAGGGAGGGGGGCACTGAGACCGGGGGAGCGGTCTCCACCACTTTAAAAAAGGTAAAATACAGGAACACTTCCTTTTTTCTTAGTGAGAGATCAAACTGCAGACTAATGCTTCCTTCTTGCTTAAGGACAAAACGGAAGACTCTCTTTGAATTTCCCAAAGTTCTAAACTTCACTCCCTGAGCTGGAGATTCCAAAGTGGCTCATGCAGCTGCGACAGTTCTATAATGATGTCATCTCTCAAGTCTCAGCTGTGACTGAGGACAGAGTGAGACAGTGTGAAACCCATTTAACTGGAGTTTCACAAGCTGCCTTCCCTGCCTACCACTAGGTCTTACTGGGATTCTAGTAACCCTGGGTAACAAAGGGGTTACACTCTCCCTTGACCAGGAAAATGACTGTCCCCAGTCATTATGCACCCGGCCTTAGGCCATCCCACCCTATGTGCTACCTGTGGAGGGGGGTTATCAGGCCCCCTCCTACCATGTGCAAGCACAGGTAGGCAACACTAAGGGCCTAGAGGGCTATAGCGGACATGTCAGCCTCTACTCTATCCACTTACTATGGACACCTAGTGGCTCTGGTAGAACCGTCCAGAGCATAGCCCTGATAGATCAGCACTGCAATCCCTACGGCCGCTCAGGACCACAGCCTGTCTATCCCCCCTAACCCTCTAGGGAAAACCTATCTGCCTCTAACATAATATCCCAAACAAAAACCAAAACCCCGGGACCTCCCCGACCTTGGACAGCCTGCAACTACAACCATTAGCAATAATAACACAGTACATTTAAATTCTACACCATAAGCACTGACGAGGGACTCCAATGAGCCCCTCCTCCTCTTCTTGTCTTCTCTTCTGTCTTCCAGGAACACCTGTAAGAAAAGACAAAAAAAAAAAAAACCCATCCTAATCTGCACGTACAGTCTATCTAAACAACAACCCTTACCACACAGAAAAAGCACTGAACAATCCCAAAAATAATTTTTTTTTTTTAGAAAAAGGTAGAAAAACAGTATTTACATTAAAGTACAGTAATGACATTGGTAACAATACACCTTTGGGGGGGATGGAATGCCCTAAATGTCCCAACTAGTGACTACAAGGCCCTAAGGCCAGTCCATTAAAGAGTCTCTCCTGGGCCGGAGCCCCGTGAAGCATAGTTCTTTAAGGCAATAATCCCGAAGGGGAGAGTCTTTGCGGACAGTTCACACACTGTTTGAAGTCTGTAGTGTAGGGTGTGTATTGCAATGTCATAAAGATAGAATAAAAAGTTTATTTCGGACTTACCAGCCTCTTGAAGTATTCGGATTTCACAAACCTGGTCCCTTCCGAAGACTCTCCCTGGCAGCATGTCTTCTGATACAGCTGGGCGGACATCTTCCAGGAACCCACAGAAGTGCACATCTGGAAACAGCTGGGCTGATGTCATAACTGGAGAAGGAACCTTAGAACAGGAACAAAAAGAGAAACAGCTGGTCCGGCGTCATCCGATTACCAGGCGATGAACAGGAAACAGCTGGGCTGGTGTCCTCTCTGGATCTGAAGTCATCTGGTGGTGCCAGTAGATGGTTGCTGAACAGGACAGTACACTGTGGACTGAAGAATATAGGGCACCTGATTCCTTGTTTATTCATATTGGCAGTTCAATAAGGGCACTTCACAGTCTAGATGTGGCAGTATTGACTACCACTGCTCGGCTCTCCATTTTGTAGGCGTGGGCTTAATTACTGGGAGGTACTTGCACTGAGGCCAATAGTAGAGGGGATCAGGGGCTTGAATTATTACTCCGTCTGGATGCACATAATTCACACAGTGGGAGACTTTGCGTCCCTCTCCGTCCACTATTCTCACTCTGTCCATAAAGAGTGTCCTGCCTCTCTTCCACTGTGTATACTTTTCGTGGAACAGTCTATTGTTTACATGTTGGTTAGCCCCAGGATGCACGTTTCATTGCTTCATCCCAGATCCAGGATTTCCTGCAGTTCTCAATCTCCTCCCAAACTCTCCGAGGAAAGGTAGGAAAGGTCATACCAAAGATTTCATTGGCCTTTCTCAGAACCAGTCTCTCCTCTTTACTTGCTTTGGTCAATCTGAGACCGCTGGCCTGGCTTGGGGTGGCCAGTCCTGGTTCTGCCAGCCCATCCTCAATGAAATGAAAACGGATCCTGACTTCTTCTTCTTCTGGTGAAGCCAGGGCAGTGGCATCACCACCTTCTTGAACATTCCTCCCGAGGCAAGATCTTGAGGCTGTGTACCCGTCCTTTCTCACAAGGCCACATAGGTTCCCCTCATCTTCCTCTTCACTGAGGATCTGAGCCCAGGAGTGAGCAGTAGTTCTCACCCCTGCGACTATCCATTCATCACTGGGAGCGGAGGTTGACACCTCCATTCAAAGGCCTCCCGCATCTCATCTTCACCTTCGAGACTTGGGCTAGGCCCCCCCACCCAGGGGACTATTGATGCTTTATCTGAACTTGCCTTCTGAGATCCAGCATCCAATGCTTCAGTTTCAGATTCAGTCTCTAATTCTGCACTCTCTAACTTTGTGCCACACTCCCCCGAGGGACCTTCCTCCACAGGCTCCGCCTGATGCTGTGTGCTGCCAACTGCAGATTCTTGAAGTTGTGTCCACGTGGGAGCCAAACAAATTTGAGGCGCTTTATACAAGCCATATTTTTGTAGACATCCAGCACAGTGAGGAATCATGAAGATGACCCTTCCAGCACTCAAGCACATCTGGCATACATGCACTGGATAATTAGGAATTGCCACATCAGGAGGGAATTGCCCTCTATAGCACCAATTTTCAATATCTCTCAATCTATTTACTGCTGCTGTTACTGCAACCCGGGCATGATCCAGGTAACAAGCTGGTCCTGAGGCCATAACTGCAGAACAACAAACAAAGTTCACTGTAACTTAAAGTCCCACTTTAATGCACACACTCTGTAGCTTTAAAATGGCTTCTCTGCTGCAGTGTTTGCTTACTACCCCACCCTGTAATGTGGCGGCAGCACTCCCTGTGCATCAACATTCAGACTCTGGGTCAAGCCACTGCACACCCGATTTACATCAGCTACTAATAACTTTTACTCAGACTGCACAACTTGCTCTGTTCTGGCTGTTCACACATTTACAGGATTTTCCTTGGACTTTTCACATGCTGGCAACATTCATTTAATTACAGTCCCTTTAACTTCAGGTTTCAGCACAGGATTGCCTGCTTCTACTAGTGTTGCACTTATTTTACAACCCACAGTCGCTCTCTGGCTGCAAACTTTAAACTGAGGCTACTTTCATGCTATGCACATATTTAATGGCTTTACAGACTTGCACTTGCCAGCAGGATATCACACAATCGCTACTTGCAAAGCGACTATACAGCTGCACACACATTTAATGTGGCATTATATGAAAATCACTGATTTGAGCAGTTTTAAATCGTTTACTCACTGTTATTGTAGCAGATTGCTGTGATGGGGTAAAATGGCCTGCAGCCAGATTTTGAAGGCCTCAGATTGCAAATGGGCGGCAGTCTCCGATAACGTAGTATTAACCACATAATTCACTGATCCCACGATCAATAAGCGGGTTGAGCCCGATTTTAACTGGAAGTCACTTTTACTGTTTACAGCGCTTTGAACACTTTGCGAACACTCCTCCACTGCCAGTACACGCACTACTCTCTGTCTCCCTCTCGAATGCTGAAGCAGACTCTGAAGAGCTGGCTGAGGGGCGGGACTAATGGCAAACTGACCAACCACAGAACGCCATGCAAATGAGCCTCTTCTTCCTCACATAGGCTCCTCTCCTCATGGCGATCGTCGAGCAGGCAAATTTAAACTGAAAGATGCATTTCCCCCCCCCCCCAACTGACTCCACGGCGGGAGCCCATTTCAACCATGTAACATTGCCATTAATGCTGCAGTCTCTAGCATTGCACAGAAAGCATTTCAACGTCCAGGGCATAATTTCTCTGTTGCTACCCCTAGTTTTCCACACTTTCCTTCACAGAACTTTATTTTAAAACTGACAAATGCTGTAAACTATGTTGATGCAGGACAAGGACACACACTTTGGCTTTACAGCTCCTTGGTAAACAGTTGGCATTTTTTAAACAGCAGCACAAGATTCACAGCACATCACACACACTGGGGAAATTGCTTCAACTTTTTTGGGCTACCGACTGCCAGACAGCCAAAACGCTAGCCTACTTGCCCAAGCACCTTCCTTCCCAAACAAATCCAAAGTGGTGCCTCCATTTTTGTAACATATATATATATATGTATATATATATAAATAGGTTTGGGGAAGGAAGAGGTTACCTGGCACAAGGGACCTAGGTCTGGCTACTCTGCACAGGGGCACCCAAGTAAATCCAACTACAGGAAGCAATAACTGTAATGTCCAGAACCAGAATTGGGATTTTTCAGTGTGGCTTTATTTATTAACTAACTGAACATAAACAAAGCACTGCATGGTCCCCAAAGGCTCGTTACTGTATGTGCAGATTAGAGGTTAAACACAGCGGTCCATTTGAGGAATGAACACATTACTACAATTGTCTGGCTTTGGACCCACCAGGCACTCAGCCCGGACTTTGCATGCGCATTGGATACATAGCCCGACTGGCCCGGCTACCCTGCCGGCCACTCGACTGATGGTCCACTTGAAGAATGAACCCAAACTTTACTTGGAAAGACATCCCATCAAACAAGGCGACTCCCAAACTGTGGCTCCCCACACCACTTGAAGTCTGCGACTCCTAGAGAGATTTGTTTTCGTACTTCCAATCGAGCTCCCATCGAACAAGGAGTAATTTTCCCATCCTGCGACTCCTAGAGAGATTTTCAAGTTGCGACCCACGTCTGGGTACCCACCCCATCACTGGCCAAGTGCATGAGGCAAGTAGCAAAAACACAAAAGAAATCCGTAGAGGTGGACCTGGTTACTAAAGATGGGGGGTTTCCCACCTCCAGCTCCCACAGCCCATACCCGGCCATTTCTCTGGACAAACAGAAAACTTTAGACTTTAAAATGTAGATTGAACGGTGGATGACCTGAAGCACCCCCTCTACAGCGAACTTTAAATCCATTTAAAACTTTAAACTGTTTGACTGCTCTATTTGTTTGTCCTAGTTGACATAGTCCTCCCAAACAGCAGTCCACATTTATTTCCCAACTGAAGAAAACAAGATGTTTGCCCTTCAAATGGAGGCAAACTCACCCGACCATTCCAGGTGCCCCACAGGCGAAGTACTGTAACCTTTGCTGTTATACAGAACAGACTGAAATTAAATCAGGCAGCTTCCTTCCCAGGGTGGGAGAAGGGACTGCCCCTGGAACCCAGAGAACATCCCCCAGAGGGAAGGGGGCACTGAGACCGGGGGAGCGGTCTCCACCACTTTAAAAAAGGTAAAATACAGGAACACTTCCTTCTTTCTTAGTGAGAGATCAAACTGCAGACTAATGCTTCCTTCTTGCTTAAGGACAAAACGCAAGACTGTCTTTGAATTTCCCAAAGTTCTAAACTTCACTCCCTGAGCTGGAGATTCCAAAGTGGCTCATGCAGCTGCGACAGTTCTATAATGATGTCATCTCTCAAGTCTCAGCTGTGACTGAGGACAGAGTGAGACAGTGTGAAACCCATTTAACTGGAGTTTCACAATCTGCCTTCCCTGCCTACCACTTGGTCTTACTGGGATTTTAGTAACCCGGGTAACAAAGGGGTTACACAACATTGTCATTTTACCACACCTCCTTATGAGCAGTACAGCTGTCATTTTTCACATCTTGCCCAAAATGTGTTTCCGCCCATGTAGCGCACAATGGCGCAGTCGATGTGCACAATCGATGTATGGGACACATTAAGAAAATCAGTGACACTGTTCATGAGCAGAGGTCTTAAAATGGCTATGTTGAAAATTTGGTGAAAAAATTCCTAAAAATGACTGTTTTACGAGCGTGCGTTGCGCAGTTCCTATGCATGCTCGTAAGTTTGCGAATTTAATATTTTCACTCCAGATTTTCAACATTACCATTTTATTACACTTCCTTATGAACAGTACAGCTGCAATTTTTCATATGTCGCCCAAAATGTGTTTTCGCACATGTATCGCAAAATGGTGCTGCTGGTGTGCGAAAGCAATGTTTAGGACAGAGTAAGAAAATCACAGTTACACTGTTCATGAGCAGAGGTCTTAAAATGGCTATGTTGAAAATTTGGTGACAAAAGTCCATAAAATGACTGTGTTACGAGTGAGCATTGCGCAGTTTTCATGCACCCTCGTAAGTTCATGACTTTGTAATATTTTCAGTCCAGATTTTCACCAGTGGCATTTTTCCACACTTCCTTATGAACAGTACAGCTGTCATTTTTCACAACATAGCTGAAGTGTGTTTTCACACTTTCAGCGCAGAGATGCGTGGTCGCTGTGGGAAATCATTGTTCGGCACAGATAAAGAAAATCACAGTGACACTGTTCATGATCGGAGGCACCAAAATGCTTGAGTTGACAATCTGCCAAAAATCCCAACCTAATTATATTACGGTGTGCTGCTACAGTTTCTATGCTACTGCGTGACTTCACCATTTTTTAATATTTTTACCACAGATTTGCAACATTGCCATCTTTTACACCTCCCCATGAACAGTACAGCTGTCATTTTTTACATCCTGTTCGGAATGTTTTTGCACCTGTGGTGCTAAATGCCGTAGTCACTGTGCATAAGCAGCTTTCGGCTAACAAACTGATATTCCCCCTGTTCATGAGGTGGGGTCACAAAAAAACATGTTGAAAATTTGGAATGAAAATACCAACGAATGCCTGAGGTATTAGGGTTTCCAACCATAACGCCCAACCCTGTAGAGAATGACAGGCATCAGGGGTGTGACTTGGGATTCTTGCCTGTGATGCTCATACCATTCCACACCATGCAGTCAGTGAGAGGCATCGAGGTATGCCTTGGACTCTTTGGCCCCAAAGTTCACCCATTCTCCTATATTGCACCCATCTCACTGTATTTCCTAATGAAATGGGGTCGTGTAAAAACCAAAGACCAAGGAACACCATGACACTTGTCAGTGTCTGCAGGGTGGGGTGCGGTGAAATGGCGTGGCCGTTATGCCTGATGACCCAAACGCACACCCCAATGCCTGTCACTCTCTGCAGGGTGGCGGTGGGGTTGGCTTCAGTTCAGTACTTCACTGCCATTCCTATTACGCAGCTCTGTAACTTCTACACTACCACTGCCAATGCCAACAAGCAAACATTCGGCATTGACAAATGCTTATTTTTAGAAAGCCACATAGCCAGGCCAATTGTTGGCAATGAACTCCACATTTACTAACCATAGCAGACAATCTCTCTCATTAGCGGCTACTTAACGTTTGTCACAGAAAGTTACAATTAGCACTTGTAGACTATCACTGAGTGTATGACAGCAATTTAACCCCCAACCACTGTACTTCTGTACCTCTCAGCATGGTGTCCAGACAGAATGAGCTGTCCTCACCGACTGTGTCAAAGTTACTGAGGCTCTGAAACAAGTCTCTTTGTCCACCATTGCTGCCCAGTTTGGCATTTTCTAAAAGCCAAGCTGGCAGGCTCAATCAGAATCAAGAACAGATTTTGAATAAGTGGACAGCTAACACCAACCCTCAATGAAAATGAAAGCATGAGGGTAAGGACATTAAAGTGAATGACTGTCGTTGAGGTACAAGTCAGGAAGCAGAAAAACCAGGAGCAGTTTCAAAATTCACAAATAGCGTTTTATTTTCTCAATAACAGAAAAATAAAAATATGTTCAGTATAACTATTTACAAAAGCAGAACAGAGAAAACAGTCCTGAGTGTTTCTTGTCAGTTTCTCTCTTGCAGAACACTGCTGCTCTTTTTAGAACAAGTCTTTGCAGGGAGCTCATTAAGGAGACATGTTTTTTTCACAGAATGTTCTTGTCAGTTTCAATGTTCTTGCAGGTGCAGCAAGCGAACATAGTGACCCAGAACTGACCTCCTGTTGACAGTTCTGTAAAGTTTGTACACCAGCGCTGTGTTTAACCCTTGAGTTCCAAATCATTTTTACAATCACTTCAACAGTATAACTATATACAGTTTTAAACATGGGATCCCAGTATCAGTGACATTTCCACATAAAGATTCACATATACATTTATATCTGCACATATGCATGGGGGAAGAAAAAACAGAAATAGCAAGGGAAGGCAGACAGATAGCAAGAAGCAGAGAATTGTGAAACCGATGGAGTGATCAGTTCCCACAAGAAAATTTGGTTGCACAACCACAGAAGACACAGAAAAGGAGAGGATAGAACAGATCCTTGCATTTAACCTCTTTCTGCATAACAGTGCACGTAGTGCAAGAATGCAACAACAAAAGCAACAAGATGTTGGGATGCATATCTAGGGGATCAGTAGTAGGAGAGGGGAGGTTATACTGCCCTTGTACAGGTCCCAGGTAAGGCCTCATCTAGAGTATGGGGTTCAGTACTGGTGCCCACACCTCAAAAAGGACATTTATCAGCTGGAGAAGGTCCAGAGGAGGGTTACAAATATGATAGCGGGTCAGCAGGGTAAGGCATATAAAGAGAGGTTGAGGGCACCGAACATGTACTCCCTGGAAGATGAGAGAGAGACAGAGAGAGGGGGGCATGACTGGGACCTTCAAGTACTTTAAAGGCATACATAAGGTGGATAAGGAGAGTCTCTTTAAGTTGAGTGGCAACCACAACACGAGGAGGCACAGTCTTAAACTGGAGGTGGGAAGTTTAGGAGGGAGGCCAGGAAGCACTACTTCACAGAAAGGTTGGTGGACACTTAGAATGCGCTGCTGGAAGAGGTAATCTCGTTGAAGACAGTGGGCAGCTTTAAGAGAGGCTGGATTAGGCATGGGGGAAGGTAAGGATCATGGGTAGGGAGGATGGGAGGTGTGGGGAGGGAGTGTAGGGACAGTAGCTCAAGCTGTGTACCCTGCAATATGAGCAGACTAGATAGACCAAATGGCCTTCCTCTGCCGGCTTCTTCATATGTACGTATAACAAATAGGGCAGTGCCTTATTCAACCCTGTTCCATACTGCCCTCTTCAAGAGGGAACCTGTTTTACAAAAACAGGTTTCCAAAATGTTCTATTACATTCCCATCTAACATTAGCGTCTAACCTTTACAGTTCGGTGCTTATGTAACATAGCAATAACAGAGAAGTTTAAACTCACACACTTTTTTCAGCCTTCAGAATTCTCAAGTCCTGATACATATCTTGACAGGAAATCAGCATTGACATTCTCTTTCCCAGATTTGTACATCACCTTGAATTTAAATGGCTGTAGTGCCAGGTACCACTGTGCAATTCTAGAATTATAATTTGGTTAACCCAACAGAGAGGATTGTGATCTGTTGGAAGTACAAAGTCAGTTCCTAGGAAATAAAACTTAAGGGACTCCATGGCCCACTTTGCCACAAGGCATTCCTTTTTAATGGTGGTGTCCCTTTTCTCTCTGTTGTACAGTTTCCTACTTGTGTATAGAATGGGATGTTCTTTCCCATGTATATGCTGACTCAAGATTGCACCTAGGCCTATTTCTGATGCATCTGTCTATAACAAAAACTATTTCTCAAAGTGTGGACTTTTTTAACAATTCTTTTCATCTCCTCTAACCCGAACTCTGTCAGGCCACCCTATCACACTGTGCTGCTCTACCGCCCACTGTGATCTTCCCTCCTCATATGTGTTACCCCCTCCACCGAACCCATGCCAGACAAGCCCCCCCTGGCTCTCAGCCCCCCTGAGGCAGGGCCACCTACCACGTACCAGGCACTCAATCTACAATCCAGTTCATCTGGCTGGGTCAACAAGGAGACCAAAGGGGTGGAGAGATGATCCAGCCCTGGGCGTGTGGCAGCCAGCCCTCCTGTAGGGAGCCATTGCCTATTGAGATTGGGTTTTTTTTCCCCTTTTTGTTTACGCCCTCCCTCCCCCCGCTGAGCCAGAGTGTGCAATGACGCCAGGTATGTCCGTGGCGGCTCTGCGTCCCTCTATGCCAGCCTTAAGTGTTGCAGTGCCCCAGGTCTCCACTGGGGGCCTTTGCAGTGTCAGGCAGTCACCTGGATCCCCCCTGAGACAGAGAACAGCACTCCTCTGGATGCTCAATCCTCTCTCTCTCCCTGCAGACCCCGGCGGCCTGGGCTCATTCCCAAACACAGGTTGCCAGTGTGGCGTCCAGTGCCTCAACCCTCAGCGCCACCGGGCGGCTCAAGTCTGGACTTCTTAAAACAGAGGCTGAACACAATGCAGCCTTAATGGCTAAAAGCCTTGTCACACTCTGGGGTCCATTTCACATTATTCAGGAAGTTTCTTTGTGAGTTCAGTAAGGGAGTAGCTACTGTAACTCGGCAAAGCTGGGAACAAATCTCTGATAATAACCATCAGCCCTAAAAATGACCCATGTTTCATGGTTTTGGGGACAGGCTGTTAGTTACAACTTCTGCCTTGAAACCTCTGGCTTGGCTTCTCCATTTCCCAAAACATTGCCCAAATATCTGGTTTCCTGCATGCCCAATGCACACTTGGTAGGATTAATGGTCAGACCTGCCTTTTGATCAACTGGATAACTGCTCTTAGGTGTTCCTGGTGGCTTTTCAGTCTGGACTATACACCACAACATCATCCAGGTACACAGCACAACAACCAGTGTGAGGGATAAAATTACATCCATGTATAGCTGGAATGTAGTGGATGCACCATGTAAACCAAATGACATGGTGGTGAACTGACAGAATCCTATAGGAGTGGCAAATGCAGTTTTGTCTCTGGATTCTTTAGCTAGGAGTTGCCAGTAACCCTTAATGAGATTGAGGGTACTAATATACTTGGCACTTCCCAGTCTGTCCACCAAATCATCTATTCTGGGCAAAGGATAACTGTCACATTCTGACATTTAAGATTAAGTTTCCTAAAATCAAGGCAGATTCTTACACCTCCTTTTTTGTTTACAATCACCATTGGTGATGACCAAGCACTTCTCGACTCTTCTATGATACCTACATCTTCCATTTTTTGTATTTCCTTAACCACGTCAGCTCTTAACCGCTCTGGTAATCTGCATGTCTTTTGTCCAACAGGGCGAGCATTCCTTGTCACTATTACGTGCTCAACCCTGTTTGTTCAGCCTGGTACTGTGGTAAAAGTACTGTTAAATGTCTTTAGCAAGTTAAAGTTTTACAGTTTATTTGGAGGTTAAGGAAACATTCACTGTTATGGTATCAGCAGTTACAGTTTGTTCCAGTCTGTCATAAGCTACATCAATATCTTCTTTATCAATTTCTGGTAAAACCAGCAAAGCAGCTTTTGGTGTTTTCAACCCATTTCTTGAGGAGGTTAGCATGGTATATCTTAGAAGGATTTTTCTTATCAGGGTCTTAATCTCATAGTTAACTGTGCTAGTACATCTAAGCACTTTATAAGGCCCTTGTCACTTCATTAACAGTTTATTTTCTGTAGTAGGTAACAATATCAGACCTTTTCACCTGGCTCAAAACTTTTTCTTTTACCCCATGGTCATAATGCACCTTCTGCTGGTTTGGGCCTCTTCCTGACTACTATAGACGATTTCAACATATTTTGCGGCTTCTTTCTCAGATCACACATATAAGATGTAATAGATTGTTTCAGATGGGTGTTATCTTCTCATGTTTCTTTTATTACATCTAGTGGTCCTCTAGGTTGTCTACCATACAGTATTCCAAATGGGAAAAACCTGATGATGCCTGTGACACTTCTCTGTAAGCAAAAAGCAGGTAAGGTAAGTATTGATCCAGTCATTCCCTTCCCTTTTACAAACCTTTTTAACATGTGTTTTAGGGTTCCATTAAAATGCTCAACAAGACAATCTGTCTGAGGGTGATATGACAGGTTCTTACAGCAGTGATACCTAGTAGTCGGTACAGCTCCTTCAGTAATGCAACACCAAAATTACTACCCTGATCAGTAATAATCTCTTTAGGTATGCCTACCCTGCTGAAAATGTTGGCAAGCTCTGCTGCAACTTTTGGGGCTGTGACAGTACACATTGAAACTGCCTCTGGGTATCAAGTGGCAGTCACATACTACCAAGATGAATAGATCACCCTTTTTACTTTTGTCTAAGGGGCCAACCACATCCATTGCAATTCTCTCAAAAGGCACATCTATCAAGGGTAAGGGCACCTTGTCTTTTTTTTAGTCACTGGGGCTACTTTCTGACACTCCACACAGGAACTGCAATAGGTAGCAACATCTTCATGAATTCCAGGCCAGTAAAATCTGTGCAGCAGTCTGGCAAGGGTGCGATCCCTTCCCGAGTGACCAGCCATAGGACTATCATATGCTATTTGTAACAACTCAGATTTATACTTTTGTGTTATAATCAATTGTTCTATCTGGTCCTGTGTCTGAGGTTTAACCCAAAGTCTGTACAGCAGCCCATTACATTTTTTTTAAATATAGGTTCATCCTGTTTTGGTTTCATCCTCAGCTGCTTAAAATAACCCTGGAGAAACATTGTTAGCTTGTTCTGAAAGAAAATCACAATCAGTGATCAGTTTAGTTTCAGCATTTTCATATGTTAACCCTTATATCCATCAGTCTTTTGTTGCCACTGTTTCTTCAGGCGCCTTCTTCCTGGACTTCTGGAACCTGGAGCTGTGCTCAAACAAGACCGAATCAAAATCAGTGAAAGGAAAAGAGCCCACACCATCTGAAATTTTCTTTGCCTGCACTCTTGTCACCACAGCTGCAGAAATGTCAGGCTTTACTCTCTCTTTGATTAACTCAGTAAGTCCTGGAAAGCCATTTCCATTAATCACAGGTATAGGTAACTTAGGTACTACTCCCACTTTCATTTGGTGTGACACACACTTAATATTCAGAATCACTTGGGTGGTATGATAGTATCGAGTGTCCCCATGGATGCAGATGACACCAGTACCTGGTCCTTTTGCACACCGTCTTCCCAACACTTTAATATGCACTAGGGTTTGTCTGCTTCCCGAATCTATAAGTCCCTTCACAGTCTTAGCTCCCACCTTCACTTCTGTTAAGTACTTGCCCCAATTTGCTAAGGACAAATCTGCTCCAGTGTCACTCTTCTTACAATATGACATGGCTTATTACAGTTACAGCAATAAAGTCTTTGGGTGCAGATTTGTTACCAACAGGATTCTTATCAGACTTGGAGTTTAAATGGGAAAATAATGTCTTACTGGTGCTTGGCTGTTACCTCGCTGCTGTGGCATCTGTCTGGCCATTTGTAATCTTCAGCAAAAGAAACAGCCTTTTCCTCACTTTCTGGTCGGTGTTCTTTTACCCAAAGCTGTACGTCTGTGGGTAGGATGTTGATAAACTGCTCTGTTACAAATGTTTTGATGATCTGTGGGAGTGTTTTGCCCTCGGGTTGGGGCCATTTCATAAGGAGCTCTCCGAGTCGGGTGAAGGCTTCTCGTGGACTGTCAACTGAGTTATACTTGAGACCAAATTCTCTGCCTGTAGGTCTTTCCTGTGATGTCATATTTTTTAAGGACCTCTCTTTACACCAGGTCAGTTTTCTGACTGTGCAGTGTCCATATTGCTGTAGTCAAATTGGGCTTTCCCTGTCAGGTAAGGTACCAGTCTGACTGCCCACTGCTGCTTTGGTCACTGGCAAGCTGTAGCAACCCTTTCAAAAGTTGTCAGGTATGCTTCAATATCATCAGAGGGACACACCTTTGTAAGTTTAATGTATTTTAAGTTGTGTCTTGTTGCTCTGCTGGACCAGTGCCAGATCCTCCGGCTTTGATAACTTGAAATGCACCCATCCATTGCTGCATCTCTTCTTTACTGCTCCTGTCTCTGCATCTCTTCTTTCTCTGCTTCTCGAGTTGTTGCATTTTCTCTCTCTCTCTAAAACGCTGAATCTCTTTCTCTCCCGCTACATCTCCTCTGTTTCTCCATCTCTGTTTGTTGTATAGCCCATCATTTGAAAAGGCAGTCAGACTTTCAGGTTCTGTCACTGCCTGTTATTTTATTTCCATCACTGGTGCTGGCTGTACAGTCTCAGCTTGGACTTTTGTTTCTGCTTCTACAGGTAGCTTGGCTGCCATCCTTCTGGTACTCACTCCTGGACTTGCTGCTGCAGAATCCATACCTTTCTGCTACGCTTCCCTGGTACCAGGTCTAGTACTCACGCACAAAACTCCTGGCTTAGAATATGCATAGCATAAATTCCACTTAGGCTGACACCCGAGGCATAGGTTAGAAAGCATAGGAAAACCAGGAGCAGTTTCAAAATTAACAAATGGCGTTTATTCTCAATAACAGAAATATAAAAATGTGTTCAGTATAACTATTTACAAAGGCAGTACAGAGAAAACAATCCTTCTGAATGTTTCTTCTGTTTCAAATCTCAGCCTCTCTCTCTCACAAAACACTGCTGCTCTTTTTACAAGTCTTTACAGGGAGCTCGTTAAGGAGACAATTTTTTTTTTTTTTTTTTAGAATATTCTTGTCAGTTTCAGTATTCTTGCAGGTGCAGCAAAAGAACCTAATGACCCAGAACTGATCTCTTGTTGACAACTCTGTAGAGTTTGCACACCAGCATCTCAGTTTAACCCCTTGAGTTCCAAACAGTTTTTTGCAATCATTTCAACATATACAGTTTTAAACAAAGGGATCCCAGTATCAGTGACATTTCCACATAAAGAGTCGCACACATTTTTATACCTGCAGATATGCAAGGGGAAGAAAAAACAGAAATAGCAAGGGAAGGCAGAGAGATAGCGAGAGGCGGAGAATTGCGAAACCATCCGAGTGATCAGTTCCCAGGTTTCAAAAGTCAAATTTGGCTGCACAACCAGAGAAGAGATGGAAAGGAGAGGCTAGAACAGATCTTGCATTTAACCTCTTTATGCATAACAAATGGGGCAGGGCCTTATTCAACCCTGTCACAAGGACACCTTGATCATTTACTTTCAACAAGTACTCTCCAAGGGGGCAAGTATATCAGGGCAAATGCTAAAACAAAAAGCCCTGGAGCTGTCAACCCAACTAGGACTTGCCACCTTTGAGCCCACAGATGGGTGGTTACGTAATGGAAGTTTCGCCACCAGATAATTTAAAAGCATGAGCACAGGAGAAAACAGGATGCGGATGGTCATGTGATGCAGCAGACTGTGTAGCAGCTCATCCCTCCAGCCCTGTCGCCAGTCTTAATTTTATAAATATACTGAGTATTCCAGAGACTTTTGATATCTCCTCCTGGTGAAAGATCATTTCTTAATCCTCGGGAGTGATCTGAGAGAAGTTATGGGCCCGACAAAATCGTCCAGGCTCTGCAGAGGCACAGCCTCCCTAGTTTCCCGGAGAAAACAGCAACGCCTAGGCCCAGCAGAGCGGTTCTGGCAAATCAAATACCACAGCAGCCTCTATTTCTCCGGTATCTGAAGCATCTCCCCTTACTTTGGATCAATTCTTAAAAGAATTTAACCCGTTTCATGAAGATTTAAAAACATTAACAACTGAAGTCAAGCAAATGGCGTCTGCACTGGAAGATCTTTCTATTAGGATGGCGGACTCGGGAACCCACCTTACTTCCATAGAAAAACGAGCAGACAAAACAGAAAAGGAAACTGTGGATATCCGGCACAGAATTAAGAAGCTGGAGAATAAGTTAGAGGATTTAGAGGGGAGGAGTCGCAGGAACAATGTTGGCATCGGGATTCCAGAGAAGGAAGAGGGGAATAATACAATTTTATTCATACAGAAATTGATTGAAAAACTGGCAGGCCCTTCACCCTATGGTGTTTCCTACACAACAGAATGTGCTCATAGAGCACATAGGCCAATGCCAGCTCTGGGTGCCCCTCCCCGACCCTTAATATTTAAGTTTCTAAACTACCAGGAGAAACAGTGGTTCTTGGGGGAAAATTAAGGACTTGCAGGAGGTGCTTTGGAAGAATAAAGTTAGAGTAACACCACGATTTGCCAGCCATGGTGAGATATAGGAGAACATCATTCCACCGATTGTTACAAAGCTCATAGCGGCCAGAATTAAATTTAAGATGGGCTACCCTGCACGCTTGCAAATTCTCCTGGATGGTTCCTGGGTCACATTTGAAGAAATCAAGCCAGCGAAGAGAGCCCTGCCTGACCTCTTCCATGCACATTGAAGGAAACTGCTCGGTTCAGCAGAGGTAATTCCATAAGCAGAAAGGTGGATCGTCCTCGTCTCCAAGATCAGCAATGTCTTTGATAGAGCCATTCTGGATTGAAGAGTTCTCCGGTTAGAGAGTCAACTGGATTTGGAATATTCTACACAGAAGATTTGTTAATCATTTAGGGATACAGGGTCTTTGTACTGTATATTGGAATGTTCCATTTACAATGTTAATACCTGGCGTGTTGCCTGATTTCACTTGGTTGCTTCAGTTGGTTGGCTTATTTTATTCTTGTAACTCCTGGACTATATCCCAAACAGCAGAAACACGGCTACGGAAGAGTAATTTCGATGCTTTCTTTAGTTATGCGGCAAAGGCGTTTATCCGCCACAAAGAGGCTACTACATTCATGTCGGTTTTCAGTTTAACAGTAGACTTCCATCTCTAAAGCTGAAACAATGGGTATTCGAGGATGTCAATACTTTGTTACTTTTTTTTTCCTTTTTCAGCCCGACATATTCCGGAGGTGGATACTTAATTAATATAGTTCCTGAAATATACAGGACAGATCGTTGGTTATGTATTGTAGGTTTATAAAACTCTGTTAATTGTTATTTAATAGGGGGCTTGGGCACAGTTTGGATAGAAAATTGTAACAATAGGTTGAATGGTACAAGTTATTTTGCCATAGGTAGAATGTAAGGAATCTATGCTAGAATTTCACATTGAAGGGGTAAGATTTCTGTTCTCTCTTTTACGGATCTCAATACAAGGCACAGGGTAGACTGATTCAACAATTATGCGGTCCGTCAGTCATCTGGGTGATGGAGAAGTGGAGGGTGGGAGCACATAGAACATGCTGTATAGCGTAGTAGGTACAGTAAGGGGCTTAATTAGGGGAACAGAAGCACTACTAAGGATAAGTCTGGATAGTTACAATGGAATTACGGTTATGGGGTGGGGGGTGGTGGATTTAGGTAAGAGCACAACTACACAAGATAATGTTAAGATAGGCATGATTTGGCTTGTTTTATTTTGGGAGGGTTACTATTTTAGTACCCTAAGTGTTATAAGAAATAGCTAGTTCCATACATGTTGCTACATGGAATGTTAAAGGGTGAGGGAAAAAATTAAACAGTATCAGGTACTAAAACATCTGAAACTTTTAAACATTGACATAGCCTTCATTCAAGAATCACACTTGCTAGACTTGGAAGCTTAGAAGATAACAATTTGGACAGTTTTTTACTGTGGAGGTACAACTAGTAGCAGTGGAGTGTTGATCCTTATTCACAGAAGACTCCCATTTATTATGACTAACATGGTCAAGGACCCTCGGGGCAGATATATATTGGTACACGGATTACTTTATAACAAAGATTTACTTCTAGGTAGTATTTACGGTCACAATCTAGACACACCAGTTTTTTTGTTTTTTTTAAAACACAACTTACCCAAGTAATTACCCCATATATTTCCATCCCATTTATTCTTGGTGGGGACTTCAATTTGGTTTATGATCCGAATCTAGATAGAGTTTGTGGAACAAGGGCTTGTCACCGGCCCAACGAGCACTTAGGGAGTTTATAGACCAAATAGGAATGTGCGATATATGGAGAGTGTTTCACCCCCTGGAGAGGGAATATACCTATATTTCTTCTGTTCATTTAACCTCATCCAGAATTGATTACATTCTCCAATCTCACTCTCTTATTTTGGGTACCCTTGATTCATTAATAGAACCTGGTCCACCTTAGCATCACTCTCTGGTTGTGAGCCACATCTCCTAATCTCCCTTCCCAAAAGGGCTCCAGATGGAAACTGAATGATCAATTATAGAAGGAACCGGGTTTATCTAAGAATATTCAAGAGCACATTGATTTGTTTAGGGAATTCAATCAGAGTAGTTCGGGGAGGCTGGACATAATCTGGTGTGCTTTCAAAGCATATATCAGGGGTATACTTATAAGTCTAGCTACCAAAAAGAAGAAAGATTCCACTGCTCATATGTCCCAATTACTCTCCCAGATTAGAAGCATGGAAAGAAATCTATCCCCTCACTCCCCGGAAGTTGTCAGACAAGAATTAATTAAACTGAAAGCTGCCTATATGGAACTATTAAGAGGGAAAGCTGATTATGCCATCCTGAAAGCACATGCCTCCTATACAGATCAAGGTGAAAAAGCGGGGCGCCTATTGGCACTTAGAATTAAACAGATGGAGTCTTCCTGGTACATAACCTCAATACATTCAAGGGTAGATGGCTCCCTGAAAGTTAAACCAGAAGATATTGTACACGAATTTACTGAATATTACAAAGAGCTATATGGCCCCATGCAACCTTCCCCATCTGAGCAGATGGTCAGGAATTATCTCAAAGAGACAAATCTTCCCCAACTTATAATAGAACAGCAAAACAGGATTTCAGCCCTTTAACAGCTCTGAAACCTCTGACATTATTGAACTTTACCAGTTAACAAAACTCCGGGCCTAGATGGTTATTCCGCTAGCTTTATATAAAAAAAATTAAGGATCAATTAATCCCAATGCTTCTCCCTTTTATAACAGCAAATCCTTTCAGGACGAGGTGGATTCCACATTGTTTGAGGCGCTGATAGTTCTTATACCCAAACCTGATAAAACACCTGATTTGGTTATGAACTACAGACCCATTTTGTTAATGAATCAAGATGTCAAATATTATCAAACGTTAGCTAATCGCCTAGGTCCAGTGATGTCAATCCTGATTGGACCTGAGCAAGTGGGTTTCATGAAGGGAGATCTTCCTCCGACCATCTCTGTACCTGTGCATGTTTTCTGCATGCAGGGATGCACCTTTCCAGTTGCCTTGATTTCCTGGATGCGAAGGCATTCGACAAGAGTCAATTGGCAATATCTATTCTTCATTTTAGAAGCTTTGGTTTTCCTTGGATTTTATTAAATGGATCAGTTCCTTTATAAGTCCCCCACTGCTCGTATTTCTGACAATGGAGTTATCTCAGAAGTTTTTACACTGCACTCTGGCACTAGGCAAGGATGCCTCCCTGTCACCATTGCTGTTTAATATTTATCTGGAGCCCTTAATACGAGATTACAAAATTGCCCTGTTATTCAAGGAATCCCTATCCACCCATGCAAGATTAAGGTCTCGCCTATGCAGATGACCTCCTTCTCCAACTCTTAAATCAAACTATGTCTATTCCTCCCATGTTGGAGATTACTGAAGTTTTCAGTAGAATATCTAATTATAAACTGAATATCAATAAGTCCATAGTTTTCCACTCAATCATAAATTGATTCAATTTGACATTAAGGATTTAGGGCTTACCTGGAAACGGGATTCTTTAAGATATCTGGGCATTGAGCTATAGAGACAACCGGGACAAATTATAAAGCTAAACCTAGACTTCCTAGTTGCCACGATAACTCAAGATTTGAATCGATGGGTGTCGCTCCCAATTTCTCTATGGGGCAGAATAAATTTAATTAAAATGAATGTCCTCCCTCGGCTTTTATATCTATTATCATTACTTAATATTTGGCTCCCTACTGTGTGGTTCAAGAAAGTACATTCTTTGTTCACTAAATTTATATGGCATAATAAACCCCTAGGATAGATTACAACAAACTAACTGCTCCTTAGCTAAAAGGGGAGTATGCCTCCCATATAGGACTTTATTTCTGGGCCTCACATTAATAAATATTTAAGATGACTTACTGATGATGGACAGCAATATGACCCCTTATGGCTCAGAATAGAGCAGACCTGATACCCTCTTGTGGGTTAGTCCCAGAGGGTTTACTATACATTAGAGAGGGTCTTCTACCTCTCAAGCTTAAAAATTCTGTAATAGCGGTATCTCTAAAGATTCACACCCAGATATGCCATTATCTCAAAAATGACCATGGTAAGGACAGGAATCAGCCTATAGTGGGGAAACTTACAACTCAAAATTGATGGACGACCCATTTTCCCCTAACTGGATATCGGAAATACAATATATGCAAGTCCAAAACTTTATCAATGATGAGGGCTCTTGACTTTTGGTAGCACACTTTAGGAACAAGTTTGAACTCTCACGTAAACATTCTTTTAAAATAATTCAATTGCGACATTTACGGACACGTACATTTGGTATGGACCCTCCACTATTCACAGGTTGTTCTTTCATCAGGGAACTACTCTCACTAAGTGGTGGTTCAAAGTCGGTCTCAAAAATTAATGGAATAGTACACAACTGGAAATTCCCTGACTGCTTTGGCCCTACCCATGTATGGGAGACTTTTTTCCCGAATCACATAGAAACTTAGAATTTGACAGCAGATAAGGACTGCTTGGCTCACCTAGTCTGCCCATTTTCCTACCTAATGGATAAGCTGCAGATCCTAGTTAGCCAACAGCCTACTTACTCCTACCCCCCACTAGAATTGCCTTATGTCTGTCCCATGCATTCCTGAATTCCTCCACAGTTTTTGAGTCCACTACCTCCTCAGAAAGGCTGTTCCACATATCCACAACCCTCTCTGTGAAAAAAAAATTCTTCCTCACTTTACCTTTGAGCCATCCCCCCTCTATCTTCAAATTGTGCCCCCTTGTTCTTGCACATCTTTTTCTGAAAGATGCTACCATCTTAGACTCTGTTGATTCCCTTGATGTAGTTGAAAGTTTCTATCATGTCCCTCCTCTCCTCGAGTGTATACATATTAAGCTTCTTTAATCTCTCTTCGTATGTCTTCTGCTGCAGACCCTGCACCATTTTAGTTGCCCTCCTCTGGATAGCCTCCATCCTATGTCCTTGCAGAGATGGGGTCTCCAGAACAGGACACAGAACTCCAGATGGGGTCTCACCAACTGTCTGTACAAAGGGATAACTTCCTATTTTCTACTGGTGATGCCTATCCCTATGCATCCCAGTATCCCACCAGCTCTTCTTACTGCCTTCTCACATTGCTTGCCCACCTTAAGGTCATCTAATATGACTACCCCCAGATCCCTTTCCATTTCTGTAGTTGTTATCTCACCCCCCACTGTGTACTCTTCCCCTGGATTTTTGTTTTCAGGTGTATTACTTTGCACTTCTTTGCACCGAATCTAAGCTGCCATATATTTGACCATTCCTCCAACCTTGCCAAGTCCCTTTGCATCATCTCCACCCCACCTTCTGTATCAACCCTGTTGCAGATCTTTGTGTCATCTGCTAAGAGACATACTTTTCCTTCCAGTCCCTCTGCAATGTCACTTATAAAGATATTAAAGAGGACCGGTCCCAGTACTGAACCCTGTGGTACCCCACTAGTAACCCCCCTTTCTTCAGAGTAAACTCCATTTACTGTTACTCTCTGTATCTTGTTTTCTAGCCAATTTTTAACCCAGGCTACCACCCTGGGACCCACTCCAAGGCTGGCTAACTTGTATATTAATCTTTGTGTGGGACTGTGTCAAATCCCTTGCTAAAGTCTAAGTAGGCCATGTCCACTGCCCTCCTGGTCTACCACATTGGTCACCCAGTCAAAGAAATCTATTAGATGCATCTGACATGACCTTCCCACTGTGAATCCATGCTGCCTTGGGTCCCAGCTCCACTGGCCTCTAGGAACTCAACAATTCTTTCCTTTAGAAGTGATTCCATCACTTTCCCTACCACTGAGAACAGGTCTGCAGTTTCCTGCCTCTGTCTTGCTCCCACTTTTGTGAAGGGAATCACGCCTGCCCTCCTACAGTCCTCCAGTACTACACCATCCTCCCATGATTTATTAAAAGGGAGGTCAGTGGTGTCACTAATTCTACCCTTAATTCTTTTAGAATTCTTGGTGAATCCCATCAGGTCCCATTGCTTTGTCCATCTTCAATTTTAGGAGTTCTTTCGGGACCCTTTCTTCTGTGAATGGACTGGTATCGACCTCCCTATCCAGAGTGCTTCTACTCTTTGATTTAGGTATCTCCCATTCTTCTTTTGTGAATACTGAGCAGAAGTACTGGCACAATTGCCATAAATATGTGACACAGCATAGGTTAAGGCTAATGCAGATGTATATTCTCCATAATGTATACTATTCCCATAAAAGTTGGCAAAATTAGGTTTAAAACCTTCTGCAACATATGCTAGATGCCTTCAAGATGAAGGGACAATATATCACATTCTCTGGTCATGTCCCAAAATGTCTCCACTCTGGACTAAGATCAAGCAATTATCCGATCCTATTTTAGGACTCTGAGAATTGTTTACTCCAGAGGTCTGTATTTTGGGTGACCTTTCAGGAATTAGGATTATTAACCGTAAATACCACATGACTATTATATCTAATGTCGGTCAAAAACTGATACTGAAACACTGGGTTGATCAAGAGGAACTATCATATAATGAATGGCTGACGGAACTATTAGCAAACCTCCAACAGAAAACAATTGCTAACTTAAGTAATAGAATGGATAAATATAAAAATCTGGGATCCCTTATACACCCTATATCTCTATAAGGTATATACAGAATGTATGGATTGCATGAACAATATTATTTTGCAGTTTTGAAATAATCATGTTGGACTACCATGGTGAGTGTTGTGGCTCCTTTGGGGAGGGATGGGACAGTAGTATGGGAATATGAAGGGAGAGTTGGGGCAGATTCATGCTGTACTGTTGACCTATGTATTATGTAACATGTACCTGTATATCTGCTGTACAGTATGTGTGAAAGATAATATGGAAAATAATTGAATAAACTTTAAATTGAAAAAAGAAAGAAAAAAAAAACAGGATGCCGATTTGCCAGCAGCACAGTCCTGGGTCTGAGATGTGCTGCCCTCATTAACTTCTAAGTACAGACCTGAGGACATATTAAATGCAGATAAGTGGGGTTGTTCTACGGGGCTACCTCAATCATGGGCATACTTTACAGAGCCTGGGGGGGGGGGGTCAGTCAAATAGAGCACAGTTGGAGATCTCCTATAGCAAAACACACTGTTAGATGTATCCCATCACTCCTTCCTTCAGGAGGAGTTTGAGGCATTTGTTGCCATGAATGACGACGAGCCTATGGAGGGAGAGCTGTCAGTTGAGGAAGTTCTCAAAGCTTCCAAAAGAAACAGGCATGAGGACAAAAAAGAAACCGACCAGACTGACAGACGATAGTGAAGAAAAGGTATCCCTTCAGATCCACACAGCGGAGGTACTAGCATCTATTTAGACAGTGATGCAGTGGTGTCAGCAAACAGGGCAGGCTGGCACATAGAACAGTCTGCTAGATATAGAATCTCATGTGAAAGTTACTGCCATCCAAGAATCAAAACAAATGCGGGTACATGTCAATTCACTCCCGATATTTCGCTCCCCGACTATTTACTCCCGACAGTATGCTCTGGCGACCACTGCACTCCACACCAACTCACCCCCAGGTCAATTAGCTCCTGGACTGCAGCGCTAAAAAATTAACTGTTAGTGTTGGTGTTAGTGTTTCAGCATAATTTTAAATCTGTTGTATAACCGTGAGCAGCTATACTTTCCTTTCTGTCAGTAGAAGCCACTCCTACAGTAAATCCCGAGAAGAAGGAATTACTAAAGATGGAAAAATGCTTATAGCAGGACTTACCTACAAAGTGGACTGCTCATTTTTCTTTGCAGGGAGGCTGAATTTTTTAAAGAAATACTTTGAGATGCCTATTTGCTTTGGAGAGAGAGAGCGCTTGTGAAGGCTGCAAACAGGAGCATGCTGGCTTGTCGCTCTCTCTCTCTCTCTCAGTTTTGCAGCAGGTTCTGGTGCAATAGTAATGGAGCAGCTAAAACTTTCCCTTTTTGGCATAGAAGCCGCTCTGCCTGCAAAACCTGCTACACTGAGGGAAACGGGGTTAAAAGTGTGTCTCTTTAGACGGGAGACATATTTTAAATAAAATCATTGGAGATCCCGTTTATTTAGAGATGAGAGTATGTAGACTTGTAAAACCTGCTACGCTGAGTGAAACGGGCTAAGTGTCTCTCTCTTTAGACGGAGACTGTTATATTTTAAATAAAACATTGGAGAACCCATTTTATTTAGAGATGAGAGCATGAGACTTGCAAATAGGAGAGCGTTGCTCACCTCACTCCCCTTGTAAGCGTTCTTATTTCAGTGCATTCCCAAACAGGATACTTACTTTCAGAATGCTGCTTGGTATTTATATTGCTGCTTACAGGAGAGACAATTGTAATATTTGGGATTTGTACTGAATGCTGCACACGGGAGTGAATTGTCGCCGAGGTGAGTGATCACAGGAGTGAATCATCGCCGGAGTGTAATGTCGGGAAAGAATAGTTGGGGAGCGAAATATCGGGAGCGAATTATTGTGTTCCCACAAATGCAGAACACCACCACTACATACAACTAAATTAAACATCACTAACTTCTTTATTAACTTAACTACTGTATTGCATCATTTACTACTGTACTAATGTTGTAATGCACTATATTTATGCACGTGTCTCAAGCAAAATACTAAACAAAAGGAGATAAGTAAATTACGTACCTATCATACGTCTCGAGTTTTTGTGAAAAACATGAACTTCACTTTGTGGATGGCTCCTTAATTGGGATGAAGCACTTTCCACTGTGCCGTCCCAATTAAACAGCTTCTACTGTACTTAAAATGTGTCAGCTGGCATGAAACATCATTATCTGCAGTCTTGGAAGGGAGGCTGGAGGTCTTTTGTTGATAAGGTTCTGGTCCACAGGTTAAATTGGGAGTTGGTCTTCCACGAAGCATGGTTACGTTAGCTGACATCAGTTATCAGTACAAAAATTCTTTCAGCATTTTAGCAAAAGTTCAAAATTTAGGGTACAGGCTTCTGCTGGTATTGAACTTCAAAGCAGTGTCTAAAAACTGTTTATTTCCTTTTGTGTAGACCTCTAGGCCTTTATCTGCTGGCAAATTTCATATGTTCGTATTCTGCATGTGGTCCCAAGGGAGAAGTGCTTCCAAAATCCTTATCGCTTGCTGCTCTCTCAAGAAAAAATTGCATAGAAAATATGGTCCACTTCTCAAGTGCTAAACCAAAGCCCTCATTATACATTATTTATGAGGAAGATTTCCTTCAGTAATACTGAGGTCAGTCCGTAAAAGTTCAAACCTCTTCACGTGGCTTTTAACCATATTTTGATAAGTCTCCTTACATTTGACAATACTGTTAGAGATTCCTCACCCCTTCTGAGCTGTTACTCTCAAGCAAACTGCATTCTGCAGTTTGATAACCTGCCTAAGGTGAAGCTGCCCAAAGCTCACCCTCCAAGCAAAGTCAGGGTTGGAACTCTGAATTTTGGCATCCACCCTGGAGGACTCTCACTTGCTCCTGTTTGCCAGTGTTACTCACACTATGTGCAGCAATCCAGAAGTCTTCTAGGAACTGCCAAGAAATTAATGCTACAGTAGGACTGATCTCTGCTTGAAATGTTTAGATTTCTCACTTTAAGTAATGTTTAGTCTGATGCAGAGATTTTTATAGTTGATTTAAGTTTCAAGAGTTTTTTTTTTTTTTGGTGCCCATTTTCCCATTTGCAGTTTATACTGATCTGCCACTAGAAACATTGAATCTGATGGCAGATAAGGACCGCTTGGCTCACCTAGTCTGCCCATTTCCTACCTAACGGATAAGCTGCAGATCCTAGTTAACTAACAGCCTACTTCCTCCTACCCCCTAGAATCGCCTTATGTCTGTCCCATGCATTCTTGAATTCCCCCACTGTTTTTGACTCTATGGCCTCCTCAGGAAGGCTGTTCCATGCATCTACAACCCTCTCTGTGAAGAAATACTTCCTCACATTACCTCTGAGCCGTCCCCCCTCTATCTTCAAATTGTGCCTTGTTCTTGCACATCTCTTTTTCAGAAAGATGCTACCCTCTTGGACTTTGTTGATTCCCTTCAGGTATTTGAAAGTTTCTATCATGTCCCCCCTTTCCTTGAGGATATACATCTGAAGCTCCTTTAGTCTTTTTTCATATGTCTTCTGGTGCAGACCCTGCACCATTTTGGTTGCTCACCTCTGGGCAGCCTCCATCCTGTCTATGTCTTTGCGGAGATGGGGTCTCCAGAACTATACACAGTACTCCAGATGTGGTCTTACCAACTGTCTCAACAGTGAAATCTTAGCAATTGGCCAAAATAAATAAGACCTTAACAATAAGAAGCCTTCAGGACTAATGGTTTTCAATAAAATGAAAATGAAATGTTAACAAAAATTATAAAATGGGTGAAAGAAATCCCAAAAGTGGATTGGCTCAAAATGACTGCTCTGTGACTGATGTGTCAGTACAGAGCTCAAAATTCCTGTATTTCTGGTGCCCCAGGGTAGGCTCTTTTGGCATCAGACACTTACTCTTTCCATAGTGTCTGCCTACCAAGGCACAATACTGTTGCGAGCTGCAACTTCTCTTCCTCCACCCCGAAGGCAGCAGTCTGAGACGGTCAGTATCATGTGACCCCTTGGAGTGATCCTCTCCTACCACACTAGGCCTGTGTGCTATTTTGTGTCGGCATCAGGATATGTGAACAATTTTACTCACAGACCCTGAAGCATGCACAGAATTTATTTTTTATTTGAAAATTGGTAACTGGGGAGGCATCTTATTTTTCCTATTAATCCTCCAACCCACTTGTCTAACTTGCCTCTGCCTTTTTCCTGTTCTAATTACCGTTATCCCCTCCCTTATTTCTCAATTTTAGCATACTGTACTCTGAAGAAAAGAGCAAAAAAAAACACACAAAAGAAAACCCCTACCGGTATAATTAACCTTGCACTGTGCTCGGGACCTTGCGTGTGCCCTTACTGCTGCACTCCTTGGTATCATAATGTCTCCTATAACGGCTCTATTTCCTAGAAGCATTATATTGCTCTACTGACCCTATCTGACCTTGCCTGTGATAAGTTTCTAACATCTACCTCACCAATATTGGACAGTAATCATTTATATGTTTATAGTACTATCACCCTATCCCAATGCTGCGACTCTCTTACTGTGCCATGGAACCTACATTTCCCTGGTGACTGAGGGTTGCCATTTCATCACCCTAGCTGGCCACCTCCTTTGGCACTCCACCCTGGGATCTTCAACTTACAAGCCAACTGTAAAGCATGCTCAACTCAGAGGAAGCTTCACAACCTCGGCAACAAGCAGTTAAAGGAATATCTGTGTAGACTGGCCTTACTGTTGCTGCTGCTTTCTGGCAATATTCACCCCAACCCTGGCCCTCCACAACTTATGGCATACCCACAGTCATCTACTGGGTTACTTAAAATTGCCTCTCAATATATGCAGCCTTTTCCCCAAAATGGACATATTGAATGCATGGATGTAACAACATAACCCAGACATCCTCTCAGTCATAGAAACATGGCTTTCTCCAAAAGTAGCAGATGCTTCAATTTCCATCCCAGGCTACACAATCTTTGGACAGGATCGTCTCTCCAAGCGTGGGGCGTTGTGCGATCTACCTCCGAAACAACCTTCAAGGTCTGAGTCTAACTCTGCCCAAAACTGCATTACCATATGCAAGCCCTTGCCATAAAAGTGCTTCTAGGTGCACACTATAAAACCCTTACTGTGTTTTCAATCTATATTCCTCCCAGACAGACGGCATCCTGCTTTAATTCACTCCTGAAGTGTTTTGGCTCTCTGAGTCTTAATTCGGAAATCATCATGTTAGGAGATTTCAATATCAATTGGTTCTCTCTTGACACAAGCCCTTTCAAAGATGCAGTTTCAGCAGTTCGCCTCACCGAGCTAGTCAAATCCCCGACTAGAATCAATTATAAAACTGGGACCGGTACCTTACCGGACTGGGTGCTCACTGACCACCCTGATATATCGGACACAACCGTACTCCCAGATGCCTTCAGTGACCACTCCCCAGTCTTGTTTCACTGGGTAACAAATTCTAAACCACCCACTAGAACAATTACCACCACAGTACTCATCCGTAGGCATCTTGAATCACAAAAGCTGACTCAGGTGAATCAGGATCAATCAATGGTTTACACAACTAACAACGTTGACATTGCCCTCTACCAATTCATTTTTCAGTTCAACGCTATATGTGATAGGCACGCCCCCCCATAAAAAGCGTAAAATCAAAGGCTGCTGTAATCCCTGGTTTTCTCCAGACCTCCTTGAGCTTCTGAATGCCAGGGACCATCTATGGTACAGGTTTAGGTCTCTGTATAACCAGGCCGAAATCCAGAGGTACAAAGTGGCTAGAAACAACTGCACGAGGGCTATTCGTGCAGCTAAAACATCAATATTCTAAGGAAGTGGTCTCTCGGACTTGGAATGATGGCAGAAAATTTTGGACTAACCTTAAAGAGGTCACTGTGAGAGACCTCAGATCTGCCTCTACCATGCTTAATATTGACGGTGTACCCTCACTCGACCCCAAACATATTGCTAACACTTTTAATGCCTTCATGGACCTGAGTGGTGTCCTGCCACCCGGCTACTTCTCTCACCCCTCACAAGTGACTACTTTGGGAAACAGACTCTGCACCCTTCTCATCCCCCTTTCTACTTCAAAACCCTCTCAGCCCATGAGGCCAGGAATTACCTACTCAAGGTATTAGGGAAATCAAGATTTAGTGGCGACACCCTGGATCTTAAGTTTGTAGCCCTTATGCTGGATGAAATTCTGTCACCTTCACACATATTATTAACATGTCACTTAGATGCTCTCAATTTCCTCAAAAAAGGAAATCTGCCACTGTGACACCAGTTCATAAGTCTGGGGATCGCACAATTACTGGGAACTACAGGCCTATCTCTATTCTACCCCCACTCTCGAAAGCTCTTGAGCGTATAGTGGCTGACCAACTGGTTGAATACTTAGAAAAATATCAGCTACAATGCTCACAACAACACGGATTCAGAAATGGTCATAGTACCACTACCACCCTTCTGGAGGGCACAGGCTTTATTCACCACTCCTTAGATCAAGGACACCTGGTCGGTGCTGCTTTCATTGATTTAACAAAAGCTTTCGACACAGTGAATCATGCCTTCCTGGTCGAACAGCTTACCACCATTGGCCTAGCTCTTGACAGTGTAGCCTGGTTTGAAAGTTACCTGCATAACCGTACAGAGCAGGTGAAGACTGGTAACACCCTCTTGGATAGCAGTCCTGTCCTATCTGGAGTTCCTCAAGGGTCCATCTTGGGCCCTCTTTTAGTTAGGATTTTCCTCAACAACCTTCCTTACTCCTGTCAGGGCCACATCCTTTTATTTGCTGATAATGCTGTCAATGTTTACCAGTGATCCAGATCCTACGGTTCTTGAATCTAGGCTACAGAGTACTTTCGTAGTTGTAGAAAGATGGTTCCATAAGCACAAGTTAGTTATGAATTACACCAAGACTAAAACTATGCTGTTCTCCAGCTCCCAAAATAGGCACAGAACTTACCCTCTTTCTATCACCAACGAAGAAGGCTCTCCCCTTGAACTACTTCAGCTCTTTAAATATCTAGTGATTACTACTGACAGTACAATGACCTATGCCTATCACACTGACAACACTGCTAAGGCTGTTAACACCCGCATTGGGCTACTTTATAGGCATAAGCAATGTTTGTCCCCAGAGGCTCTTAACCTGGCCATTTAAAGCTCTCTTCTCTCGCTTATTGATTATGGCTTACCAATCTATGGTTCAGCTACTGAAACAACTCTTCGCCGCATCACAGTTGCATCTAAGCATGCCAGCTCCTCACTGGCTCAGTCCGTCTGTCCCATACCTGTGACATGTATGCCTAGGCTAACTGGCTCCAGTTCAAAGGTAGACTCATGTACCAAACATGTTTACTGTCCAAAAAGTAAGCTTAGGCAAACTGCCCCTGGAGTGCAAGAGCTTATTACCCTTATTACCCCACTATCAACCGTCATTGCACCAGAAGCTCCACTAGCCAGATTCTTAATACACCTCATTGTCAAGACTTCTCTGGGACAAAGGTCCTTGTCTACCATGCCCTGCTATGGATGAACTCTCTGCACAAGGACATCACTTCAGCATCCACCTTAGGCTCCTTCAAGGTTAAACTTGAGCAACAGCTAGTTGCTGATGCCAGTTGTGACTGCTTCCAATAACCTTCCTTCTTGTGACCAGCACTTATTCTAACCTTATGCTATCCTGACCGCATGCATAACTGTTCTCAGCATGTAAATAACTGTTCTAAGTTGTTAATCATTCTCCTTCACATTTCCCTTGATCCTTCCACTCTTTCCCTCACCCTCTATGGCTTTCTCCCATCCCCCATCCCAGTTATATCTCCTGAGCTCCCTTGCTCACTTTAAAATGCTTTGTCTCATACCTTCTCACCTCTGACGAGGCCCCTGGGCTGATGACATCCCTTACCTTGTTGATTATTAGATATTAGGCTGGTCTGTACTCATTTTCCTGTAAAGGGTAGTTTAAGACCCCACCACCTCTAATTTCCAGATTTTAATCAAATATGCACCATGACATACACTGTACAATGCCACATGTATTGGAACTTCTAGTTATACACTCTTGTAATGTCTTGTATAATTCCTTGTTTTGTTTGTTCTCTGTCTCATACTTTCCAATATGCATTGTCCATCTGACGTGTAACCTATGAAATGAGCTTGTTCTCAAAGGTGTTACCTGAAATTTCAATAAATAATAAAACACCAACATACTTTACAACATCTGCAATATCGCCCTTGAATCCCAAAATAAGAATCTTACACGCTTCATTACAAGAGACTGAGCACTGACTTTTGAGTTTGATAACATTCCACAGTGCCAAATGGCCTCTCGATATGTAACTATTATCTGATCTTGAGGCACATCTTTCCATAGTACAACTCAGAGGAAAAACATAAGTCTCTGGATAAAGGACTTGGCTTGCTGTAATATTAAGAGGTTAACAACCCTTTCCTCCTCAAACTGGCAAGCCTGTATGTGTCTAAACTGTTCTTTTCCCTTATAGCCTCAGTCTGCAAAGCCAGCTTGCACAAATCCTTTTCATGTTTACACAGGAGTTCCTTAATCAGAATACTTTTTCCAAGGCATAAGTATTAATAAAATAATAAACTCAGAATGCTAGCTCTAAATAATTAATAATTATATGTTTTGTATCTTAGCCTAATCTACTTGCAGGAAGCTAAATGACTGAAAGCTGGGGCTGCAGATGGGGCAACAGTAGTTGAAAAAAAGCAAATAAGGGTGCATGCTCAAGTTCTTTGGGTGAGAGAACTGTGAATTGAAACTCAGCAGTTTTGGCTACACAGGACTTGAAAGTCCAGTAAGAGATACATGAACTAATTGTACATATATTAAAAATCATGTTAAAGACCTTTGTTTGAAAAATGAAATTTGACTTTATAATCAAAATGTTTAATTCTGCAAAATAGTTTAGAGACTCCCCTTCGTAGGACATGGACTTTGCCAACTGAACTCAGAACTTCAAATTTTAGAACTACAGTGTGTGCCTGAGATACCCCCTCGCAGTTACGTGTACCTGGCAAGTTCAGAAACAATCACTCCTGACTGACTCAACAAGAATGATTCCATAATTTATAATATTACAAAAGTAAAACATCACATGCCTTACTTTCACACTTTCTCTACCCTGAGCAGTTAAACTGAACAACCTAACCAAAATGTGTTGTCATTTATGAAACTTGCAATCATCAATACTTAAACCAGTTCACGTATGCACCATTGTGCATATGTGTTTGTGTGCAAAAGTTTAGACTGTGGTTATATTCCGAGAGGAAGAACCAATATTAATTTTATGTACTAATTTTCAGCGGTTTCTTGTGACTCATGAAAACATCTTACTTTGAGCTTTATTTTCCAGATACAAGTGGTTTGTTTTTCAGTCAGTGTGTTACAGTCAAAAGGTAGACAAGTGTCAAAACACATGATTTTCTGAAGTCCTGAAATAAGTTTTATGTTATAAAGCAGGATCTTTCAAAGGGCAAAAGGCCAGTACACAACTCTGCATCACAGTAACAGGGTTTTTGAGTGTCATTCTCCGAATCCAATTGATCTTGATCTGCTCTCTCTGCTGACAAGTTATTAAATCTTCCTGAGTAGTCATATGATAACCCTCACCAGCCACAATGTCTTGAGCAGCAAAGACCTAACTTGGGAACCATTGAGTCAATTCGAACTGGCACCATGAACAAGTTTGGCTGACAAGAATGGTTAAGGAATCGGCCAATGTTGCCTATGTGAGCAGGATCAACAAATGTTTGAATCACTTGTCCATTGTTTAAGTGCTCTCTTACTGCTATCAAGTAATTGCTGTCTGCTTTGGTTTGTAACTGTATTCTTCTACAGGCTTCAGCAAAACCTAAAATTTCACCAGCATACTCGCACACGAGTCGCCCTTTAGGTATAGACTGCAGAGTACGCAGACCCCATCCTTTCTTAATAGCCTTAAAAACCTGTAGTCTAAACTGCAGGCCTTTTTGTACAACCCTATTTGTACAGTCTTCACTGCATTTACACATAGTGTTACACTCAAACACGGGTGTTGAGAAGCCATCAGTCACTCCAAAATCGTTTTTAATGCACAGGTTGTTTTCATAAGCACTACCATGGAGACCAAGACAAATACAGGTGTCCATTATGCAGGAAGGTGACAAGCACTCACATCCTTGGAAGGTGATTTCATCAGGGTCAATATCTGCTCCAGGCCCAGACACGTGATGTGAAGTGTACTAGTAAAACAAAATAAAACAGAACAAAATTAAGCACCACAGTATTAGCTCTCCTCCACTATAAAGGGCCAAATATAGAGGTTACAGCCAATCAGAATTCTTCAATTTTGAGCCCATTGTATTATTACCAGTAACCATATTTCTACTAGTACCGAGTTCACAGCCACACTTTGGCAGTCTTCCACAAAGCATGTTCAGTCACCAGAACAGTCTTCAAGCTTGATTTCTCCTACAATCCAACCATGTGGCCCTCCAACTCTGTCACAATGCACTTAGATCTCCATGCAGGAAACAGGAATCCAAGACAAGCCTCAACAATGGAGGCTGGGTGAGCCATGTGGATGGGAACAAAATAACAGTAGTAGAACGATGGCTACAGGTAAGTAGCCTCCCATTTTTAACTACTTAGATTCGGTTCACTATTCACACTTAGGTAGACTCCAACAGTCCTCGGGGAGGAAGCACCCAAATCAGGCAAAAAGAAACTGCAGCATCACGACAACATAATAATGCTGTAATGGCAAATGAATATGCATGCACTCAACCAGGATGCGGCCCTACATATCTCAGAAATGGGAACATATGTGGCAGCAGCAACAGTGGCAGCAGTATGTCTGGTGGAATGCCCATCAACCCCTTGGTTGGCTCCATTCCAGCCAACCTATAACAAATGTCCAAGAGGTAATCATCTGCTTGGCTGCCAGTCTGCCTAGGGCATTTAAAGGAAAGCTATCTTTAATACAGATTATACCATGGACATAAATACAAAATACTGTACTGTCATTGGCTGACTGGCACCTTTCTGCCATGGTAAATCCTACGATATACCCATGGCAAATGTGCCAGTCAGCCCCATCTCAAAAATTCATCTGACCTGCAAAATTCAAACAGGAGAACCGCCATATTGAAATGCTCATAGCTGCGGTCTCCGCTGCCAACATGTCCCACTTACCAAAGCGCTCAAACCTGCCCAACAAACTAGAACTGTACTGGGGGGAAAAAACTTGCACAACAGACCTAAGGTATTTATCCGTAACAGCCAAGACTGTATGCAGCTCACCTCACGCTTATTCTCCGCTTATTCTCCGCTCCCACTCTGTCTGCACTCCATTCCCACTCTCTTAGTACAATCCGGCTGTAGCTCTCACTTCCCCCCTCACTGTCTCTGGCACTCTCTTCATAATTTTATATTGTCTTTCTTCGTGACCTCCTGCTTTCACTCGCCCATTTGAAATACACATAAAAATATATATAAAACAACGCACAACACTGTCACTTTTTACTACTTCCTAGAACCCGAAGTAGTTTCCAATATGCACTAGAAATCCAGCACAAAAGCACACACTGTATGACGGGCAATCAGCATGACAAAGGTAAACTGCTACTATTAATTTCTAAACAGTATGTGTGTTTATGTAGCATGGGAAATGGTGCAATAAAACAAGCCTCACACACAACGGGGATTACTACGCCCACCTAGCAACAAGGAACTCATTTTTCTGGTGTAATAAGAAACTAAATAAAAATAATAAAAACTAGGAAACCTTGTAGTTTTACTTTGTTTTTCATCAAAAATTAAAAGAACATGGCATAATCGCAATAATGCTACTGGGTGTGAGTTATCGGGTTTACCACGGCTGGTGAGGATTTACCCACTTGCTGTGCCTCGTGGTCAAACCACTCCAGCATTAGTAAAATCCCCGATAACTCACACACCCCCTTGTAGCTTGTTGCTTAACTCCCCACCCTCGCAAGTCTTACCCCCTCCCTGGGGTTTTGCAAATAAAATTCAATTTTCTGTGCTGGTTTACTTACTTTTCTTAATTTTAAAAAATGTCTGGCGAGCCACAAAATGTCGCAGCCTGTACGTCTCCATTTCACTGCAAATTGTGGTGCTGCACCGCTTGGCTCCAACACACTTGTATTGGAGCAGAGTGGTGTGATGCCACACTTTGCAATGAAATGGAGACACACAGCCTGTGACATTTTACGGATCGCTGGACATTTTTAAAAATTTAAAAAAGGAAGTAAACCAGCACATAAAATTGCATTTTATTTGTAAAACCCCAGTCGGGTGGGGGTCTGTATTAAAGACAGCTTTCCTTTAAGTGCATGTGACAAACAGCTGGTGAGTTTAACTGTGAAAACTTACTGTATATTCCAGGTAGAAGAGTAGCGCACTGCAAACGTTAAGCATGTTTGCTCAGCCTCCAAAGCATGCAGTTTCAGAAAGAAGATCCATAGAAGAAGTACCTGGTTAAGGTGGAACTCTAACTACAACAACCCTGTCCTTGTGCACAGAGCACCTGGAACTCACCCACCCATCTGGCAGTGGATATGGTCACCAGAAATTTGGTCTTCAATGACAAGTGTGAAAGATCACACTTGTCCACAGGCTTGAGTGGTTTTCCCCATCAGCTGTAAAAGCACCAGCAGTAAGTCCCACAATGTAGGGGTTCACGCACCAGAGCAGACAGGTGGTCCAACCCCTGAAAACTAGTGGACCATAGTGTCCTGACACACCATCGACAACTTTGCTTTGGCAAGGTATGCTGAAATGGTAGCCTAGTGCACCTTAAGGGATATAACTTGCAACTGTGTCCAAGACAGGGACCAGAGGGAAATAAGAATGTGTGAAACTGGGCAGGAAAGACAACACAACCCTTGCCCCTGCACCGAGTATGAGAATCTTCCACTTTGAAGTGTAGGTCTTGTAAGTTGACTCACTGACAGGATGTCACCAAAACCTGGAGGACATCTTCAGAAAGCTCTGTACCTGGAAGTCTAGCCACTTAGGAACCAGGTCAGGTGCAGGGTCTGACATGGACAACCCAATTGTAAACCAGAAGTGCAACCCAACGCCAGTCAAACTGCAGTGTTCCAGTAGGTGGCTGTAAAATCAAGTCTCTCTCAGCAACAAGAACCCGTGCACTCTGCAATCCAGCAGATGAGCTCCCAACCCACCAGCAATGCATCCATTGTCAGGGTGAGTGGTGACTCTGCCCTGATAAAGGGAATGCCCTCAGAGAGGTTTAGAGGAGACAGTCACCACATGATGACATTCAGCACTGACTGGGTCACCCATACCAGGTGGTTCAGGATTATGTAAAGGAGACCACTGGCACCCCAATTCCACTGAATGATCTGAATACGCCAGTGAGCCCCGCAAACCAGAGGCCATAAAGTTCCAGAGGTGAAGGAAATGTTGGGCCAGGACCACTGCCCAACCTGAAAAGACTGGGTGACGGGGAACAGGTCCTCCACCCTGTCTTGGGGAAGACAAACTCTGGCTTGGAGGAAGACCAACTCTGTTCCAATGAAGATGATTACCTGCTTATTAAAGGTGAGCTCGGACTTGGCCTGACTGGACATTCTAGGGCTTGAGCTGTCTGGTCTAACAGCCACTTCCTGGATTGTTCCACATCCTGCAGGAGCTCCCATGATGAGCCTGTTGTCAAGGTGTGGAACACCTCGATTCCCTGTGCCTGAGTAATGCTGCCACAAGTGACAGGAATTTAGTAAATACCTTGGGTGCCACTGAAAGTTTCAAAGGGCAAAGCCCTGAACTGATAATAGGTCCTGTTGAAAGTGGAGGTACTGCAAGCGTGGATGGATTGGAATGTTAAAGTATGCGCCCGGAAGATAGGGGAGCAAAAGTAAGCAATCCTTCAACTCCAGGGATGGAATGATCTTGCACAGAGTCACCATGTGGAACCTAAGTCTGTGAATAAACTTGTTTAGAACTCACAGATCAGGAGTGGGAGCCATCCTGCTGTCCACTTCAGCACCAAGTACTGAGATATGAACCCCTGCTCAGCATGTGTGTCCAGGACAGGCTCGACTATGCACCACTCTGTGGAGCTGAGTGACCTGCTCCATAGGAAGGAAGTGTTTAGCTAGACCAGGGTTAAAGTCTCCACTCCTAGAGACCACCCCAAGCTCACCACTTCCAAGACGCACTTGTCCAAAGTAACAGTGGACCACTCTGGGAGGATGTGTGCCGCGTGGCCCCTCATGGGGAGCTGTAGCAATGCTCAGGATGGGGGTGGATTGGGCCCCTGACCAGGCACTTCTTCCTGGACTTGTAGGCAGCCCCAGGGCACCAGCCTCTGGCAGATCCCCTACCACTGCCTTGTTTATGCTGGCCCTATAAAGCCAAATTTTATGCAGGCTTGTCTGGGTGCTATGGCTGAAACTGCTGCCTCTGTTGTGAGAGATATTGCTGCTGTCTAGACACATCCCAAAAGGAGAAGCAAAAAGTACCTTGTCATCTCGGCTTGGGTTGCTGCTAGGACTAGGTGCCTGATGCCACTGAGTTCAAGGTAAGTGTCTTCAACACATGTGAGATATTCCACTACTCTTGGACCAAAGAGGTCTGTCTCAATAAGTGTAAGGTCCACCATCTGCTGCTGGATTTGCGGATAAAAGGCAACCGCAGCAAGGCACACCGACTTAGAGGCACTACTGTTGCTCGCGCCAACATGTCGGGTTGAGTCAATGCCACTGCAACTGCTGCTTTGTAGGAAAGCCCAAGATGACTGACCTCTGCTGCAGAAGCGATCTGAACAAGCTAGAGAGCCTCTACGACATGATGACTAAACATGGCCATCAAAGCCAGGGTGGCCTAGCATATGCTCATGGAGGCAGCTGCACAGACCTTCAGCCAAGAGTGTCCTGTTTCTGGGACTCCTTGTCTGGTAGCTTTGACCAATTCAGTACTGCACTTTGGCTTTGCAGGACACCATATCTACCACTAACTCCTCCGGCAATGGATGCTCTGAGGAGCCAGAGAGTCCATTCAAGGAACCCCATACTTGCTCCTTATACGGTGTGGAGGAGGCTAGCATGAGGCCAGATGCCATCAAAAACTAGAATCAGGGCCCATACTGCCAGTGGATGGGGAAGGCCACCCCTGTTGAGGAATCCTGCTCAAGGATATCCATCAGCAGGTAAGTCTCCCATCTTCTAGGCCTCCTGCAGTGAGAGTGTCCAGAGCCACAGACATGTCATCAAAGAGAGTTGACACAGAAGCCTGGCCTGCTGACAGGGTGACTATCACTGACCATGGCCATGAGAGGATGAATGGCAATGCTGGATGACCACACCCCTGGGCAAAGACTCCAAAGGCCGACTGATTATGATGCAGCCTCCGACAAGCAATGGCCATGATGCTGCTGGCAGGAGGCAGACGAGGAGGAAGAAGTACTCAACCATCAATGGTAACGACACTGTCGATGTCAAGAGGGAGACTATGACTACAACCTCAGGGTCAACGCAACGTTGCCTCCGGGTCTGGGTGCCTCACAAGCATTAGAGCCTGATGGACTGGAGATAGCACTGGAGTCGTGATGATTGGCATAAGTTTAATTGGAATTAGCTCGACCAGGAGTGAAGCCAAGCCCAACTCAGCCTGTTCTAGATTGGCTATGGACAACACTGATGTCCAAGTGAGAGAGATTCTTCTCTATTCACCCAATTCATGTCCGATGGGGTGCACTATTAGGCATGCACCTGGTTGGCTGCTCCAATGGACATTCTGCTGGAACACTGACAGGCTCCACTGTTTGACCTCATGAAAGAGTGGCTGATCATGGAGCCCCTGACTGTGAAGAACATAAGTAGCCCTTGACCAACTGCACTCTCCCAACCCATGTCAACTTTTCTTCTTTTTACATCAACAAGAAGGGGCTTCACTGAAGGAAGAGACAGAAGAAAATTGCAGAATCCTTCATCCTCCCAAGAAGTAGGCAGGTCCATTGCATACTCCGTTCCACTAACATAAGCTCTATGATCAGAAGGCCACTGCTTGCCACTTCTGCCTACAAGAAACACAACTGCACTGCAGATCCCATGGCTATGGACAGCTTGCGCTGAGGGGTTTGCTCCGCCGTACCTGCAGCTTGCGTCCCTTCAGTGCTGACACATACATGGCCAGACAGGCGCAATGAACCATGTCGCTGTTGAGTTTAAACAATAAATGCAGGCATCATGGCCTGCTGTTAAGACCCTGTACTGGCACAAAAGATACATTTTATACCGTGGCTTTTTTCTGTTCCATGAGGAATTCTATGATGGAGCAGGAGACGCAAGAAAACGGAGAAGTTGAAAGCTGTAGGAAAACTTGAATGCAATCACTTGAAAACTAACAGATCAATCACTTGATCACTAACAGAAGCTGTGAGAGAGGAGACAATTCCTTCTCGTAGAAGAAATGATCTGAGTGCATTGGGGGCAGAGCAAAAAGACTACATGGTTGGTGGTAGGAGTCAAGCTTGATAACAGTTCTGGTGACTGAACATGCCTCAGTTGAAGGCTGCCTAAGTGTGGATAATGGACTGAATCTAGGTAGTTAGAATTTTCTTTAGCTCCCTATTGCCATTAACCTGCCCCAACCACAGTTTTCCTAAATTACTTTAGTAATAACTTCATCACAACAGCATGCATGCAAGGAAGCAAAAATATCCAGTGCTCATTAACAGTCCTTACCTGGTTACCAAAGAATAAAAAAAATAACAAAAAAAAAAAACAGTCAAGGTAATAAGTGTGTTATGTTTATTCCTGAACGTACACATTGCTTCTACTGGGGGTATGGTTCTTCTTGAACAAGTTTTGAAGAGATGGATTTCTACGAAGAAAAATTATACATGTTTAAAAATGAGACACAGAGTTCTGTGGCATGACCTGCAGGCATACTGCTGTAGTCAAGTAAGCATTAGGACCTAACAGGGTGCGGAGTATTGGTAGATACCTGCACACCCAAGGGCATGATGAGGCCCAATGCCACAGGTGAAGGGCATTACAGCCCCTGGAAGCGCAAGTATCTACCAATTTCCCATACCCTGAAGGGTCTTACTGCACTCAGAAAATGGGCTGGGCAAATAAAAAAAAAAAAAAATCTCTAAAATGTAAAAAAAAAAAAAATAGAAAAAATAAAATATTGCTTAGAAAATGTCAAACAGTTCCCCCACAGAAGGTTTCTACCGGTCAGTCATTTGTATTTCTACACATGCAGTAGAAGGTTTGTTTGTTTACCATGGAACATAATACAATATTCTGCAATATTCCTCTAAAAGAATGCTCACTTATCCTCCCCTCCCAGAAGCATGGAATGCATGAATTCAAAATTCTGCAAAATTCCACTGGCATACAATCACACAAATACACACAGGTCTCATATGTAACCACAGGCTCACTTTTATCAGACTTGGGGTTTTAAATAAGTTGAAAAACCTGACTAGCAGTTTGACGTGTGAAAGTGCTGATTAGTTGTGAAAATGCATAACACTTGGCACAGACTGATTAGCAAAATGTTAAAATTATATAATTTTATTAATGTTGTGTACAGTGTCATAGATTCACTCAAAAAATGGTTAGCAGTCTACTGCGAAGCATTTCTGAAAATGGTTAGCATTACCCCGTTGTGCTATGCTATACCAGCCATTTAATACCCTGAGACTAAGGAGGAACTGTTCAGAACTGTCTATATTTTGACAAACAGGCTAAGGAGATGACACAGAGGTTCAAAGAAAGAGGTTATGAGGAGGCCCTTCTTGAAGAAGCAATGCAGAGGGCTAGACTAAAAGACAGGAAAACACTATGGATTCGCAAAAACTAAGTCCAGGATAGGAACCCCCATTACCTTTTCTTCAGTATATAATAACATGGCAGGGAGAGTGAGTAATATTGTGTACACGTCTGGCCCATTCTCTTGGCAGATAACGCTCCAAAAATGAAACAGGAGCTAAACCTTGTGTCACGCTTAGAAGGCCAATTATTTGGGAGACCTTCTTACTGACACCCAGTTTTTGGGGCAGCAAACAGTAGGGACACTTGAATTGTTTACCAAGAAAGCCACAGGATTTTCATGTTGTTACTGCAACACATGGTAAATTGATGCAGAAGGTAAAATCTACATACACCAGACTAATAACAGAGCAGCAGCCATATAACATTTCATTTCTTGTACAACTACTTTAGTTGTTTACATAGCGTGGTGTAGCTGTCACAAATATTATGTTGGATGTACTATGCGCCCACTGGAAGTGTGCATCCAGGAGCATATAGGGACATAATTTTTTTTTTTTCATATGGTTTTTGCTCCTCCATGGCCACCAACACCATCCATCAGGCCCCTTTCACTCCCAACCCAGTCAGCCTCTCTCCCCATGGTCTTACCAATCGGGATCCACAAGGAGCAGGGTCTGAGAACATCTGGAGCCATGAAGAGACAAAGGCCTTTTCCTGCGTTTTCTCCCAGTCCGGAGCTGTGACTTACACAGTGGGCACATGCGCGTGGAAGCGTGCATACACTCCCAGAATCACATTCTGCCTCCACCCTACCGACATATCATAAGGCCCCTAGACCTCTGCTCTGACATCCAGCCTCCGGTGAGTGTCAACCGAGAGCAAGGAAACTAGCCTCCCCAATCCGAGAGATGAGAGCAGACCAGCGGCCGCTGCTATCATCTCCCACCCCTGCCAAACCCCAGCGACCTCAGCTCGCTCCCACACCCAGGTTGCTGGCATGGCATGAGGTGTGGCATCCAGCGCCTCAACCCTCAACACCACCGGGCCAGCTATATAAGGGCCATAAGTAATAGAAATGAAAAAGAAAAATGCCCTGGGTGGGCACGTTCCATCGTACCATAACTCAAACCCAGAAGGGTTATCCTTCATGAGATTGGAGCATGTGCCACCTAGATCCAGAGAGGGAGAAAGAATCACTCAGTTACTACAAAAACAGATGAGATGGATAGTGTCTTTGAACACTAGTGAGCCCATAGGCTTGAATGAGGAAGTGGACTATAGCCACTGTCTGAAAACTAAAGTTAACTCTAGTTGGTGAACCTGTGATTATTATGTTTGCTTGCACGCATATGCAAGAAACACAGTGCCATCATCCGAGTTTTCGGAGGTGTGTCAGCCCTCTTCCAATTCAGTCAAGGGTGTCTGCAGGCGCGGCTGCAGTTCTCCAATGCCTGCTGGAGCTGTCTATGACAGCTCCAAAATGCAGTGGCTTACAGTTGAAAGGGGAGCTACGCTTCAGTGAGCAGCTATCAGATATTGCCTGCTCATGCGCGCTCCCCCTATACACACACATGCTGAGTGCTGCCCCCCCCTCAACGCACATTGTATAGCCAACGGGGTGCCTAATCCTCGTTAGCCAAAGGCGCCTCGCAACAGAGATCCATATGCCATGCTGGTGCCCACTCCCAGCGTGCCATATCGTCATATAGCCGACGGGGTGCCTAATCTCCGCCTGCTCCACCGCCCCCCAAGAGTACAGGGTGGCACACTGGGAGCCCACCCCAGTGTGGCAACAGATGCCATGGCCGACGGGGTGCCCAATCCCCGTCAGCTCCATCGCCCAGCCGTTGCTCTGCCACGCTGGGAGCCCACCCCAGCATGGCAAACGCCCCGCCATCCTCATTCAAAAATAAAAACCTGAAAAATCAGAAACGGTCCTCACTGTGTCTGTCCCCACCCGCGCCACCCACTGTGAACCCTGCCTCCCACACCCCCACCCCATACTTATCTCCGGAGCTCGGTGCGACTATCTTCGATGGACTGGGAACACATCTGCACTCTTCAAAGCCACCGCAAACTGAAGAAATGCCGTAAGCTGCATAATGGGATATATAAGGTTTTTTCAACTTTATTGCATATCTCAGGCATTTTTGAATTTTGCACCAAATTTTCAACATGGGGTTTTTGGGGCCCCTTCCATGAATGCTGTCACTGTCATGCGTTACTCAGGCCGAAGGGTGCAAAATCACCTTTCTGGAATGATTAGCAAGCGACACTGCCAGTGTTCATAATGTGGGCTCTCAAAAAGCCTATTTTGAAAATTTGGTGAAAAATTCCTAAAAATCAGTGTTTTACGAGCGTCGCTGCACAGTTCCTACACATGCTTGTAAGTTGGCTTAATTTTCAATATTTTCACTCCAGATTTTCAACACTGCCATTTTACCACACCTTCCCTCGAGCAGTACAGCTGTCATTTTTCACATCTCACCCAAAATGTGTTTCTGCCCACGTAGCGCACAATGGCGCAGTCGGTGTGTGAAATCAATGTACGGGACACATTAAGAAAATCACAGTGACACGGTTCATGAGCAGAGGTCTTAAAATGGCTATGTTGAAAATTTGGTGACAAAACTCCATAAAATGACTGTGTTACGAGTAAGCATTGCGCAGTTTCCATGCACCCTCATAAGTTCATGACTTTGTAATATTTTCAGTCCAGATTTTCACCAGTGGCATTTTTCCGCACCTCCTTATGAACAGTACAGCTGTCATTTTCCACAACATGGCCGAAACGTGTTTTCACACTTTCAGCACAGAAATGCGTGGTCACTGTGGGAAATCATTGTTCGGGACAGATAAAGAAAATCACACTGACACTGTTCATGATTGGAGGTCCCAAAATGCCTGTGTTAAGAATCTTCTGTAAAAAAAAAAAATCCAAACTAGTTACATTACGGGTGTGTGTTGCACAGTTTCTACGCACGCTCATGACATCACCAGTTTTTTTAAGATTTTCACAGCAGATTTTCAACATTGCCATTTTTTACACCTCCCCATGAACAGTACCGCTGTCATTTTTCACATCCTGTTCGGAATGTGTTTTTGCACCTGTGGTGCCAAATGCCATATTCGCTGTGCAAAAGCAGTTTTCGGCTAACAAACTGATATTGCCACTGTTCATGAGGAGGGGGTCACAAAAAACATGTTGAAAATTTGAGTGAAATACCAATCTAATGCTCTGAGGCATTAGGGTTTCACCATAACGCCCACTCCTGTAGGAGAATGACAGGCATCAGCGATGTGACTTGGGATTTCTGCCTGTCATGCTCATACCATTCCACCCCCACCCACACCCTGCAGCCAGTGAGAGGCATCAAGGTGTGCCTCGGACTCTTTGGGCCCAAACTTCACCCATTCTCCTATACCGCCTCCATCTCACCGCATTTCTGATGGAATGGGTACAAGGGCTGCACATCTCTAAGGCACACCGTGACACCTCTGTCAGTGTCTGCAGGGTAGGGTGTGGTGAAATGGCGTGGTCGTTATGCCTGACGACCCAAAGGCACACCCCAATGCCTGTCACTCTCTGCAGGGTGGTGGTGGGGTTGGCTTCAGTTCAATACTTCGCTGCCATTCCTATTATGCAGCTCTGTAACTTCTACACTACCAATGCCAATGCCAGCAAGCAAACATTTGGCACTGACAAATGCTTGTTTGTTTAGAGCTTTTGCCCTTGAAAATTATAATTGTTGCTTTTCTTACAGGCCTTTTTGAGAATTATTCCAAAGCTATCGTACAGGAAAAGGGAGGATGTCCACTAAATATCGGGCAAGATCACCCTTTATTAGTGGAAAAAAAAATACAAAAACCTACAATGTTTTAAAAAATGTTGTTAAAGTCTGGATGTTTTGTTTGAATTTATGGGTCTAGGAGATAGGCCAATTTGGAACTGGTGTCTGTGCCATCAGTTCTTTGTTTACCAAAGCACCACCCTGTCCTTTCCACCATGACATCATTATTATTTTGTGAACATTACTCCACTTGGATTGCATTAATTTCATTGGCGGAGTAACAGAATAAGGAGACCTTGATTATAAATTTACACCAAACACATAGTTAAAACAGTGCAGCCTTTACCCTCCCACACCCAGTTAAGTTTTAAGACAAAATTATTTTCGTATTCAATAGACAACAAAATGTTTTCAGTTATTGCTGTTATAATTATTTTTACAAGGGATTGCACATTTCTTATGTTGTGATTCAGTGCAAGCGCTATACCTTTTAAGATTTTTTAAATATTAACTCTGTACCTTTAAAAGTGCATTTAAAGGACTATGGGTTTAATCATGGGATAACCCCTGACTAAGACCTATAGCAGGTCAAGTGCCAGAGAATGCAGTCCTCCAGGAAATTTTTCAAAATAAAGTACTTCATCTGACTTCAGTTTGCTAGTTTGCAAGTTTCCTTTTGGTGGCTCTTGAGTGCAGTTTCCTGTATGATTGTATGCGCTGGGGTTGGCAACCTCTAACTGCACCACCACACTGCCAGGACACATTGCTTTTTTCCTTGGTTCTTCAATTTTATCTGGGGCAGGGTTAGCAGCAGAGATTGCTCAGTCAATCTAATTTTTAAAACTGTAACAAATGAGGATCTGCAGTCATGCTGGAACATTGATTTGATAAACAATATAAGAACAACCAGAGGTCACAAACTACAGTTAAAGGGGTTGCACTTCATGACAGAAAAGAGAACAGCATGGTTCTCTGACACAGTGGTCAGACTATGGAATAGTTTACCCTCATAGGTGGCTGAAAGCAGCACATTAAACAGTTTTAAGGTTCAAGACAAGCATTTAACAAGTATGAGAATCAAATGTTACTCCTGTTGAGAAACGACAGACAAGTTAGATGGGAAAGTGCCTCCTCTTGTCTGAATTTTCCTATGTTCCCGTATTCCTAAGCTGGTTAAGGTATGAGGGGGAATTTTCATGGCCATCAAAGAAACGCCTGGAGCCCAATATTCAAAACTGGGCAAAGGGGAGCGCAAAAATTTGTGCTGCTCCTTGCAGTTGCCCAGGTGTCCAAAAATGCTACATTCAGTGAAACAGCATATGGGTGTTATTTGACTAAATATAGGGCCACTGCGGCCCAGCTGTAAGCCACGTAGTGCTGGGCATACATGGCCTCTGAAATAGGGTGTCCCAATGGCTTATGCCCAGGCTAAAATCTGCATGCTCATTATGGGCCCATTTGCATGGGGAGCGAGGCTGGATTGCGAGGTGCTGGCCCCCAATTGCCTGTTCTAAGAGCTATCCCTGGTGCTAGTGGCTCCCCCCCGCCCCATAATAAATAACGCCTATTCCCTGGTGCTAAAGCCCAGCCCCCCGCTCACCATCCCAATGTGTAAATGTAAAGTTTCCCTGGTATCTAGTGGCGCCCAACCCCCAGCTGATCACTGTTTAAATGTAACGTTTCCCTGGTGTCTAGTAGGCCCCCCGCCAATCGCTGTCCTAATGTGTAAATGTAACATTTCCCTGGTGTCTAGTGCCCTCCCCCTACGGATCGCCATTCCGATGTTGATAAGTAAAGTTTCCCTGATGTCTACTGCCCCCCCGACGATCGCTGGCCCAATATGAAATATAATCTATTTTCTGGTGCTAATGGCTTCATCCGCTGATCGCTGGCCCAATGTGTAAACGTAAAGTGTCCCCATTGTCTGGGGGCCACCCCCAAATGATTGCTGTCCCTATGTGTAAATGTAACAGTTTCCTGGCGTCTAGTGGGCCCCCCTCCACCGATCGCTGTCCTGATGTGTAAATGTAACATTCCCCTGGTGTCTAGTGCCTCCCCCGCCAACCTGATGTTGATAAGTAAAGCTTCCCTGTTGTCTAGTGGCCACCCACCCCCCCGCCAGCCCAATATGAAATAAAATCAATTCCCTGGTGCTAATGGCCACCCCCCCACCAATCGTTGTCCCAGTTTGTAAATGCAAAGTGTCCCTGGTGTCTAGAGGACCGATATGAAAAGGAAAACTATTCCCTGGTGCTAGTGGTCTCCCTCTCCATGCACTCACTGACAGCTCAGTCAACAGGCGGCGGCAGTGGAAAGCTGAGGGCTGTGCCAGTCACTGGCTTGGGGTAGAGATGGGGGGGACAGCAGGGTGGAAGGGCACAATACCTGCCAAGGTGGGGTCTGACAGACACCAGGAATGGTTTAACGATTACTGGGGATCCAGATTGAGGCAGAGGGACCACTGGGCACCAGGGCACTGTGTCAGTATGTCGTGCGGAGGGAGAGACCAGTGGACACCAGGGAAAAGTTTTTCTGTTATATCGGGCCGGTGATTGGCAAGGGGTACTAGACACCAGTGAAACTTTTGCATTTATACATTGGGCCAGTGATTGCTGGGGCGGGGGGCCCATTAGCAGCAGGGAATAGATTTTATTTAATATTGGGCTGGTGATTGGCAGGGGCCGTTAGGGTTGAGTGGGAGTAAGTCGCGGTTTTGATCGGCGGTATGTGCACTGCGCAAGGGGACCAAGCAAAACGGCCTTGCTTGATGCACACACACAGACTATGCCAATATTTAGGGTTACCAGATGTACCCAGACATGTCCTCTTTTTAAACAGTGTACAGACAAAACAAATGAGGGGCTCCACTCACTCTCGGTTAGTACTTCAAATCTGGTGCAAGAAGGTATCAGAGTGCTAACTTAATCAAACAACTGCTTTTGAAGAGATCAAAAGCCAAACCGACTGCACTTCACCCATCAGTTGCACATAAAATATATCAAAGGCGCACAGCTTACCGTGTCATCACGCTTTATTCAAGTGCATAAAACTGTTATACCCGCAGCAAAAGTAGAGTACAAAAAGGCGACTACTCGTTAGGTTAAAACAAAAAACGAAGACACCTTCATGGTGTTGTAACCATAGCAGGACTTTGACCAGGCCAGCCGAGCAGACAGCCCATGTGTGTGATGACGCACAGGATCTGCTGACGTTTCGCTTATGCTCTCATAGAGCTTATTGGTCAAGGTTCTCATTATCTTTTTATACATAAAAAACATACATATTCATAATACAAACATGTTACAACCTCCTCTGCTCATTAATATAAATATCCATTCATCCATCACACACAAGCACATATACCAACAGAAATAAAAATATTTATAAACAACAGTGTAACAATAATTATTCATTTAGTCCTTTGGGTTGTAAAGTCCGAGTTTGAAGATCCAAAACATTCTCTTTGGTCCAGCATATTTGTTAGACTCCACCATGGGGCCAACACAAACCTTCTCAATTCCAGTAAATTTTAAATTAGCAGCTGATCCATGTCTAGCGAGAAAATGATGAGCCATGGCATTTGTCTGAGCGTTGTTCCAATCTACATTTATGTTTGCTTATACGTTTCTAAGTTGAAGCTTTGTCTGTCCCACATAGTTCAAACCACATGGACAAGTTATATATATATTACTTCCAGTAGTTCTGCAATTGATAAACTCTTTTATCTCAAATTCCTGGTTTGTATATGGGTGTTTAAATTTTTACTGTCATTTGTGTTATTACACTGTGTGCAGTTACCACATCTGTAGTTCCCTTTGGGAAATGCTGGAATCCACATAGTTCTCGGTTTTTCGGGTTCTTGCACACTGTGTACTAATAAATCTTTGATATTTCTCCCTCTCTTGTAGGTAATACGAGGCCTTTTATACTGATTGTTTCTGAATACAGTGTCACCCTGTAGAACTGCCCAATGTTTTTTCACAATATTAGTAATTTCTCCAGATTGATTACAAAACACTGTTACAAAGCTTATTGGACTCTGAGTCACATCAGCATTCAGATTTTTCGGTCGCAATAATTCCTTTCTCTCAGTATTTGCTCTTTCTACCCCCTTATATATACACACTCCACCTCATATCCTCGATCTCGAAATCTATTGGCAACCTCTCTCGCATTCTTTTCAAATTGCCTAGTATCACTGCAGATTCTTTTCAAACGTAGCATTTGTCCCACTGGTATGTTGCATTTCAGTGCTGCATGGTGATTACTCTCGTTATGTAGCAAGGTGTTTCTGCTCATCGGTTTTCTGCACAGTGTTGTTTTTAATTTTCCTTCCTCTTTATATATTAACATATCCAAAAATGGAATTGAATACATATCCGCGTACAGTAAGTCTTTTAATTTTAATTTGGTCAAATGATGTGGAGAGCTTAGATGTTTTTGTTGAACTGATTAACACTTTGATATAAATTTGAGGTTTACTGTATGCGGATATGTATTCAATTCCATTTTGATATGTTAATATATAAAGAGGAAGGAAAATTAAAAACAACACTGTACAGAAAACCAATGAGCAGAAACACCTTGTTACATAATGAGAGTAATCACCCTGAAGCACTGAAACGCAACATACCAGAGGGACAAATGCTACGTTTGAAAAGAATCTGCAGTGATACTAGGCAATTTGAAAAGAATGCGAGAGAGGTTGCCAATAGATTTCGAGATCGAGGATATGAGGTGGAGTGTATATATAAGGGGTAGAAAGAGCAACTAATACCGAGAGAAAAGAATTATTGCGACCGAAAAATCTGAATGCTGATGTGACTCAGAGTCCAATAAGCTTTGTAACAGAGTTTTGTAATCAATCTGGAGAAATTGCTAATATTGTGAGAAAACATTGTGCAGTTCTACAGGGTGACACTGTATTCAGAAACGATCAGTATAAAAGGCCTCGTATTACCTACAAGAGAGGGAGAAATATCAAAGATTTATTAGTACACAGTGTCCAAGAACCTGAAAACCGAGAACTATGTGGATTCCAGCATTTCCAAAGGGAACTACAGATGTGGTAACTGTGCACAGTGTAATAACACAAATGACAGTAAAAAATTTAAACACCCATATACAAACCAGGAATTTGAGATAAAAGAGTTTATCAATTGCAGAACTACTGGAGAATATATATGCTAACTTGTCCGTGTGGTTTGAACTATGTGGGACAGACAAAACGCTCAACTTAGAGAACGATAAGCAAACATAAATCAGCAATTCGGAACAACGTTCAGACAAATGCCATGGCTCGTCATTTTCTCGCTGTAGGACATGGATCACCTGCTAATTTAAAATTTACTGGAATTGAGAAGGTTTGTGTTGGGCCCCGTGGTGGGAGTCTAACAAATATGCTGGACCAAAGAGAATGTTTTTGGATCTTCAAACTCGGGACTTTACAACCCAAAGGACTAAATGAAGAATTATTGTTACACTGTTATTTATAAATATTTTTATTTCTGTTGGTCTATGTGCTTGTGTGTGATGGATGAATGGATATTTATATTAATGAGCAGAGGGAGGTTGTAACATGTTTGTATTATGAATTTGTATTTTTTTTTTATGTATAAAAGATAATGAGAACCTTGACCAATCAGCTCTGAGGAAGGTGTAAGCCGAAACGTCAGCTGATCCTGTGTGTCATCACGCATGTGGGCTGTCTGCTCGGCTGGCCTGGTCAAAGTCCTGCTATGGTTACAACACCATGAAGGTGTCTTCGTCTTTTTTGTTTTAACCTAATGAGTAGTCGCCTTTTTGTACTCTACTTTTGCTGCGGATATAACAGTTTTATGCACTTAAATAAAGCGTGATGACACGGTAAGCTGTGCGTCTTTGATATATTTTATGTGCAATTGATGGGTGAAGTGCAGTCGGTTTGGTTTTTGATCTCTTCAAAAGCAGTTGTTTGATTATGTCCTCTTTTTAAAACAGTGTTAACTGCATCCAGGCGGATTTTTTTTGTTAGTGCTGTTTTGTCCGGGCTTGGCACTGGAACTATTAATTGCCAAGCAACCTAATGGTCCTGTGCCATGTGGTCGGCGGTGAAAAACAAAAAAACAAACAAACAAAAAAAAAAAAACACAAAAAACCCCAAACTGAATGCTTCTGTCATGCGCAGTCCAACCTTGCTATCTGCGCATGACAGAGTATCATCCATGTGCGGGACTTAGGAACTGCTGCCTGCAGAAGAATGCGGTTGACCATCGGAGTCGGTGGAGAATTGCTATCTGCGCCTACATGGAACCCATCTCGATCCTCAGACTCTGGAGGACCCCCGCAAATACTGAGAGTTAAGCCTGCCTGCCTCGTAACCCAATGTCTGGACTGTCACTGGGTGTGCGGCCTGCCTATGAGGACTCTGACAGCACCTGGATATTGATCACATGTTGGACCTTTTTCTTTACAGGGGTATTGCACATAGAAATATGCCAATGGAATGGCAACAACCAGTCAGAATACAGTATTTGTACATTTTCTACAGACTATTACATAGATATGAGAGAATACCTGTATAGTAGCTCTGCACTGTGACTGGCAGAGAGGGTCTACTTGTAGCACAATACCTTAAGTAAATAAGATTACTCACCTGTAACAGGAGTTCTAGGAATGGTAAATGTTGTTCATCCACACTTATTGGCAGGTCCCTTGCCGCTTTAAATCTTGCCGGAAGGTCTTCAGCTGGCTTCTCCCACCTACCCGGTGGTAAAACCTCGGCCTGCCCCATGACGCCAGATCTAGCCCGCTGGAAGCCAGGTTGTGCGGCAGGCCGGGAGGTCTGGTCGTGGGATGAAGAACATATACCATTCCTAGAACTCCTGTTACAGGTGAGTAACCTGTATTTCTAGGACATGGATATGTTGTTCATCCACACTTATTGGCAGACTCCTAGCAGTTCTCCGGGAGGAGGGAGGCAAGGCGACACCCTACTTAGGTAGAAAGACCTGAGAACCGAGGCCCCGACTCAGCACCCCCGCGCAACCCAAGGTCGATGTGGAAGGGGAACGTAAAGCCTGCTTCTGGGCAGAAGCCCTGCAGATATCCTGGACCAGAGTATCCTCGAAGCAGCCACCGGCGCAGCGCAAGGACGGTAAAAAAAAAAGAGTGCTTATCCTCTGGGAGGCTTTTTGCCCGCCTGCCTATAGTGAGACCTATGTAGGGGTGACCCGCCCACTTGTCAGCCCACTGGGCTGCAAATCTGCTAGATGCGGTTTGCACGAAGATGATGAACAGCGCAGAACCTCTCCTTCGACCCTTAGCTTTACGCCCCTAGGTAGGTGAGTATTAAACCGGTTCCTATGGAACCTGTATACGGCCTCCGAGGTGTGAATGGGATAAACCCCGGCAGAGGCAATACTCAGAGGGAAGACTCTACACCGCCTTCGAAGGACTTGTGGGGCGAGGACAACCTAGTCCCTGTGGAAGACCGGATAGGAGGTTAAAGGCGCCTGGAACTCTCCCCGCCTTCTGGATGGCAGAGTGGCCCCAAGGAGGTGTTCTCTCCACAACAGGTGGGGAAACTCGACCTGTGCAAAAGGTTTGGATGGCTTGCTCATGAGCTAAGCCCATACCAGCAAGGATCCCACAGAAACGGGGATACTCTCCCCAAAAGGGGAGGCGTGATCGAGGCTTAGAAGTGCCAGACCACCTTCTCCGCACCACCAACTGCCTCCCGGCCCGCGCCCGGAAGACAGGAGTGATCCACAGAAGCACCTAGGGGGTTGTCGGCCGAAGCCCTGGTTTAAGGATGGACCGCAGATGGTCTGTAATGCTCGCCCAGGGATGGGGGAGGGCACCCTCTATCCCATCACTACAAGGGAGAACTTCTCCCAGAGAACGAGCATCTTGGCCGATTTCTTAGCAGGACGCCCAAAGGTCGAGGGACCTTGCGAAGACCCTAGGCCTGGCCCCTAGCCACACAGGGGTCGGCCTACAGGTGCAGGGATTGAAGGTCCATATGGATAGCCTTCCCCTGAAAAGGAAAGACAGGACCGGGCGGACAGAGGCCGCCTCGGAAGCCTGGGGCTGAGACTGAGGAGAGCTGGATACCAGAACTGACAATCCAGTCTGGGGCTACCAGCATCACCTGCGCCAAGTCCCTCCTCACCTTGCCCGTAGGTCAAGGGAAATGGGGGAGAGGCACGGAGGGGCCCGGGGTCCGAGGCCCCGATGGCATCCCCTGCAGCAGACCTTGCTGAGGGGCGGGCAAAAACAGTCTCGGCCTCGTATTCTCCCTGAAGGGAAGAGGGAGAAGATCCTGTGCTACCTCTGGCAGGGGAGACCACTCATGAGGCGCAGCCTATGCCCGGCTTAGGGCAGCAGCCAGGGAATCGGGGCTCCTGCCATCAAATGGCTGGGAACCCTTGACTGCGCAACAACCCAATGCGGAGAACCTCCTTGCACCGAGACAAGGGGATCGACCGAACCTGGCGGAGTAGGTAGCACATTGTCGTGGTGTTGTCCTACTTGGACTTAGACCTGTAGACCCCGTACAAGCGGAGCGAGCGGTGCAGGCTAAGCGGGCCGCCTGTGCTCCAGCGACAGTAGGAAGGACATCGATCATGAGAGGACCAGAGGCTAAGCACTCTGTATTCCCCAAGATGGCACCCCACCCATCCGAGAAGCATCGGTCGGAGAACACCGCTGACTCGGGGTGAACGAACAGGATGTTCTCCTGCCGAGGTTGGAACGGTCCAAGGGAGCGTTCTCTTAACTCCTGGGCTGTTTGAGGCCAGGAATACCTGGACACGAACCCAGGGTTGAATGGGGGGGGGGGGGTCCGCAGCCTTCCTGATCACCTCTAACTAGAGGGCCAGGCATGTCGGTACGACCGACACAGAGGCAGTGGACCCAGATCCCCATGGGCAACGGCTCAAAAAGGGGAAACCGCCACAACCTGTGACAGGATCCACCCTAATACCTCCAGAACGAGGTGCGGGATTGCCCCCCATGGGGAAACCTGGCTGGGACGACTGGGCTCAGCAGTGCCCTTGGCCCACACTGAGCAGGCTTAGAGGGGAAGGAGCCGAGGAGCCTCCTCGGCTTCCCGCCCTCCCTGCTTCCTTTGGAGGAAGACGCTGGACTGGCAACAGGCCGCCCAGCCGCACGCCTGCTGGCCCTTATGCTGCCGCTTGGCCCCAGGGCTCAGGGGTCAAAGGGCATACGCAAAGGCTGACTGCTGCTCTTGACCTCCGCGAGTGACCGAGTCCGGAGTGGCATCGACTTCGCCCCTGATATATCCCTCCACCCAGGGCCGAAAGGTCAGTCCCCAAGAAGGGATGTCCGCCAACTCGTGCTGGGTTTCTAAAGAGAAGGAGGATAACCTCAGCCACGCCCTGTGGCGCATGGCCACTGCGGCCGCCACTGATCTGGCATAGGAGTCGCCTAGATCCAGAGCCGCCTGGAGCTGCTGCTCGCCGCCGCCCCTACCCTTGGTCCCCGCACCTGCCGAACCGTGGGTCCGCAGGTCGGGCCGGGAGATGAGGGAGGACCTCATCCAGGGAGCCCAAAAGGGTGTGGGAGAAATGTGCCAACAGTGCAGCCGAGCTGGCCTAGGGAGGACGCAGCGTAAACCTCGCGCCCGACGTAGTCCATCTTTCTGGACCCTTGTCAGGGGGTCTATCCACATCCCCAGCATTTCCAAGACATTGGAAAATGTCGTCGGTGACTACCCCTTCAGCAGGGGTGCTCCGAGAAACCGGGCAGAGAACCGGTAGGACAGGGTACCCTCCGAGCCACCCTGGCCGAAGGCGCAGGGCAGGAAGTAGGCCGCCTATAGCTCCAAGGCTGGGCCCACGATAGCCCAGCCACTGGGAAGGCCTCCGAGGGAGAACCCCTAGTTCCAGAATCTCTGTAAGGGGTAGAGCCCGACTGAGACCGCTCAGCTGCATCCCAGTGAATTCTGAATGAGCTGAAGCAGACCCTTCAAGACGATGGTCTGTCATCTACTGAATGTTCCTAGGAAGACCCCGGTCCTCCCTGCTAGGAAACGAGCAGAGCCGGGCTTCAGGCTCTCAAGAGTCTGCAAAGCTGCCGCAGGCCCGAGGCACTCCGTTCGGGGGCAGGCAGAAGTGAGGGGACAGAGTGACCTGAAGAACAGGTCATGGCCTGGCCTGAACCCCCGCCGGCCGGAGGGGCAGCTGGTGGGTTGGACGAAAGCAACCGGGTCCTGAGAGGGCTCCTCAACCGATTCAACGGGTTGCCGAATCGAAAGGCGGCTGCTTGCCATCCGAGAATGAATTGGGGTCGATTGATACCGGACAACAACTGCTGTCACCACATAAGTTCTCAACACCGACGCCAACGGCATCGAAACCGCTCCTCATCTGAGGAGGGGACGAGGAAGAACGGCAAGCTACTTAACTCGGTGCTCGACCAAGAACGCCGAGATCGGGCGTGAGCGGCTAGACCGAGAGGTTGACCGAGATCGAGACCCAAATCCTGGGGAACCGAGGCGGGCCTGGAAAGGAGTGGACGACCCGCCCTCCCTCGGCTCGGAAGAAAGGACCGAGGGCTGTCGACCAAGGGAGACAGAGTTTCAGCCTCCGCCAAGGCGGAGGGATGGCGACACTCAGAAGACCTCCCAAAAGACGGGTCGAGAACCGACAACGCCGACGGGGACCTGGCCGGCTGACCTGGCGGGGATACCGTGAAAGCAGTGGGTGAAGCAATCCTCGACCGAAGTTGAGCGTCGGCCGATGAAGGAGGGGAGTTCCCGGCCCCAAGAGACCCCGCCCGCGCACCCTTAGCCTTAGGCCGAGCAGCAGGGCTCCAGGGTCCCTCTCCATTGGAGGAGAGGGAATGATGAAGCTCCTTGAACGAAGCTGCATGAGATGAATCCAAGGAGAGCGGGATAAGCGCCGCAACCGAGGGGGCCCCTTCCCCAGCAGGATCAAACTGCAGAAAACAGTCGAAGCGGACACCCACCGGTCTGAGGGAATCTCCGGAGCGGAAAAAACTACCGGATGTCCGAGCCCCGAACGGGTCGCGCGGTCCTCCAGAGAGCTGACCGAAAGGGCAGAACAGAAATTGCAAGCCTGAGGATCGTGATCCAAGTCCAGGCAAAAACGCACGTGGAGTGCGAGTCCCTCCTGGAGGAACTAACTGTGCGCCTCTCTGGGCCGGAAAAAGCCATCGCCGTAGCGAAGAAGAAAAGATCGAAGATTCAGAAAGGACACTTCAATGAATTCGAAGACCGAAATTTTCAGGAACCAGTCGAAAACGCAGAGTGCTAAGGAGGGAACCTGAGCTTCCAAGCGGTAAGGAAGATCTGGCGTCATGGGGCGGAGCCGGGAGTTTTACCACCTGGGTGGGTGGGAGGAGCCAGCTTGAAGACCTTCCGGCAAGATTTAAAGCAGCAAGGGACCTGCCAATAAGTGTGGATGAACAACATATCCATGTCTCTAGAACTGTCTTTGCCATTTACCTGCATCTCACATATCACTCCAGGCCTGCCAACTCTCAGTTTCTTTTTTTCTTTTTACAATATCATGATTCAGTAACGGAGCTTAGACATGTCATTACAGAATGATAAACAGTGGCACCTTTTTATTTATTTTATTCTGTTTATGTGAACATGAACTGCTACTTTAAGTATATGGCATTACCAAACTTACATTTAAAACATGATGATTTGTTACAGCAGACTGACTACCTTTGAAAGTTACCATTAGTCTAATTTAGAATTACTAGACTAGCTCTGCATGGGAACAAGAGCTGCAAAAGAGAATAGTGGGTGTATCGGCAGAGGGGAACAAAGCGTGGAATGCCATGTGTGCAAACACAAGAAGTCTAGAAAACAAAATTTAGGATCTAGAGGCCATTATGGCAGAGGCAGACCTGGATACTGTGGCCATTACAAGTTGTGGAACACGGAAACCTGACTGGGACATGGCCATGCCCATTCTACTCAGTTCAGGAAAGACAGGATGGGAAGGAAGGGGGTGGTGCTGTATATAAGGGATGGTATCAAGGCGACAGAGATACAGGAGATCCAGGGGAAATGGAGGGTTGAGGTACTGTGGGTTACCCCGAGACAGGAACTGGAGACACTATTCGCACTGGTGTGATCTCCCGACCTCCAGCAGAGGGAGAAATTGGACAGGGCACTAATCCAAGTCATTAGCACAATGGCAGAAAAAGGGAAACTGCTGCCGGTGGGGGACTTCAATCTGCTGGATATAAATTGGAGTCTCCCAGCTACAGCTTCAGCTAGAAGCAGGGACATCATGAGACTCCCTGCAGGGGACATTTCTCGGGCAGCTATTCAGGAGGTCCACTCGTGATGAGGCAACACTGGACAAGGTACTCACAAACAGGGACAGTATTGCAGACATCAAGGTGGGAGGCCACCTGGAGACCAGTGATCACCAGTCAGTCTTCACAGAGAAAGGGGGAGGGAGTGGGCCACATAAAAGCAGCAGCAGCACTGTGGGGAGGAGGTAGCCACAAATCCATTTCTAAAGTGGACAAAGCTATAGGGTTAGATGGAGTATATCCAAGGGTACTGAGGGAGATACCGGCTTCACCTCTGACAGCCCTATTTAGCAACTCACTGGAAACAGGAGTGGTTCTGGAAGACTGAGGAGGGCAATGTAGTCCCTGCTGAATAATCGCACTGCCAGGAGACTCATAAGGAAACTGGGCAGCTTAGGCGTGAGTCCCAAGGTAATAATCTGGGTAAGAAACTGGCTAATGGATAGGTGACAGAGGGTGGTAGTAAATGGAGTTCACTCCAGCGAAGGAAGCATGACCAGCAGGTTGCATCAGGGCTCAGTACTGGGACCAGTCCCTTTAATGTCTTTATAAGTGACATTGCAGATGATCTGGAAGGGAAAGGTATGTCTCTTTGGATAGCACTAAAATCTGAAATGGGGTAGACACCCGGTGGGGTGGGGGTGGGGGTAGAAAGAATGTGCAGAGACCTAAGAAAACTTGAGTAGTGGTCAATGGCATGGCAGCTGGGTTTCAATGGGAAAAGTGCAAAATCATTCACCTAGGGCACAGAAACCCAGAGGTGGAGTACAAAATGGGAGAAGAGGTATGGTCACTCAGGAAACGGACCTGGAGGTAATCATATCTGATGACATCAAGGTAGTAAGATACTGCAAAAAAGCAGTGGATAGGGCCAGCGGGATGCTGAGGTGCACAGAGAGGGCTATCGCCAGCAGATAGAGGGAAGTGGTATTGCTACTATATGGATCACTGATGAGATCCAACCTGAAGTACTGTGTTCAGTTCTGGAGATCACATCTCAGGAAGAACATAAACAAGGTGGAGGCTATCCAGAGGAGAGCAGCTAATATGGTGCACAGGTTGCATCAGAACCCTTATCAGACCCAAGGACCTGAATACGTTCACCCTGGAACAGAGAAAAGAGAGGGGGGGATATGACAGAGACCTATAAATACCTCACAGGGTTAAACAAGGTACAGGAGGGGAGAATTTTTCAAAGGAAAAGATGCACAAAAACAAGGGGATACCATGAAACTGGAAGGGGGAATCTAGGAGAGATGTGAGGAAGTACTTAACTGAAACAGTGGTGGATGCCTGGCATAGTTTTCCTGCGGAGGTGGTAAGGGTGAAAATGGGGTTGGGCTTCAAGCATGCATGGGATAAGCACATGGGAACCTTAGTTGGGAAGCAAGGGTGGGTTTGGTAGGTAGGGTGGAACTTAAATAGAGTCTGCAGTGACAGCATAGGATAGGCATGGAACAATGGCTAGATTGGGTGGGCCAAGCAGTCCTCATCTGCTATCAGATTCCATGGTTCTATGTTAAGTAATAGTTCTTTTACCCATAACATCCAGCCTCCTGGATTCTTTTTCAGAAAGCACTCGTAAAAAATACAAAGTATCTCAGCACAAAAGCACTGAGACAAGGGTTACCCAAAAATGGCACTGGTAACAAAGCCAGGTTTCAAAGAAATACAAAATCACACCCCCAATAATGCAAAAGCATTATGGGTTATATATGTAAATCACCATGCTCATGTGCACTCCTGTCTAGGGGCTCTACAGTGGTCAAGAGTGGCCATGATAACCACAGAATTTGTTTCAGACTGGGAAGCATACTAAGGCTTAACAGATGGCATACGGTACTGCTTATCAGCCTTTCTAGGTACTACAGAGAAGGTATCAGGCCTATGCAAATCAGCATAAGTAGTATTCTTTAAGGTAGGATATACAGAAGGAATCACAATGAAGGGCCGTGGAAACCTCCAAAAGCTCAATTAAATTTTACTTAGTGGAGTCTTCCTCTTCAGCTTCTAATCCCACGACAGCCTAGATTTGTCTGAGCATAGCCTGAAAACAGGGATACTCGGGAGATCTGGGAGTATACACCACAGAGTCCTCACTGCAACATGAGGAAGTAGAGTTGGAAAGCACCCCCTCTCCACAGGGATCACTATACCTTTCATCATCTAAGTCCTCTTCCATATTAAAGGAAAAACGACACCCTCATATCATGTAAATTTTGTTTCCATGGCAACAGACAACTCTTTTCCAGTAGCTGTTAGGGATATACATGCTTGCTTTAGTTTGTTTTCACTGTTCATGGTAGCCCTCTGTGACTACCCTGAGGGTCTCCATTTTGTGGTTGTTGCAGCTCTAATGGACAATGAAATTTCATTAGCATATGAGAAGATGATGTCACAGCACCCATTTAAAATTATGCCACATACCTCTATGCTGAAAGAAAAAATATCCTGCAAAACCTCTCTGGAAACATAAACCCAATGCAGTTTAAAGGAGAAAAACCCTGCATTACAACTCAGTTTGCTAAGTTAAGTGAAGGTAAATGTGGTTTATTTCATACCTTTCTGCGACTTGTTTCTTTGAAGTCTAATTAAGCAGACAGGCATACTGTGGAGTCTAAAGGGTGATTACACACCACATTCTCATATGCTACTACAGCTCTCAGGGACAATGAGATTGATTTCAACAACCAGCAAACGGAGACCCCCAAGATAGTTACAGGGCCTATTATGAAGTGTGAAAAACTAAAACAACTGCATACATCTCTTAACAGCTACAAAAAGAGTTGCCTGTTGACAGGGAAACATAGAATTTACGAGATATGAGGGTGTTGTTTTCCTTTAAGGAGTTCAGGATTGCATTCAACTTCATCATTTGGAATGATGAGGGGAGCAACTGATGGAGCTAGCGATGGAGGAATGATAGGGTGCCTCTGGATCTCATCAACAATGACGATGCTGATTGGGGGAAATGGCCAGTTGATGGGATATCTGTTATCTTCGTTGAAAATAGTTTGGAGGATGACAACAGCACAACCTGGCAGTTAAGGGGACCCTATAAAGGGCCCAAGGCAACCAACGTTGAAGGGGTAGAACTAGACAATGGAGGTAGCATACCAGCCATATTAGGTATAGCAGTGCCAGAGCAAGACCCCAACCTTGGTATCTCACTGATGGTTGGGGCAGGGAGGCTGTAGTCACTGCCGGGGAGGATGAGGACAAGGACTTACCCTCCTTCAATGGGGACCTCGACCTCACTGGCAGGCATGAGCATTATCCTTATGCTTGTGGTGATTGCTTGAAGAGGAGGACTCTGACGACAACTTATCCTTGTCTTTGTCCTTCATCCTCAATGACTGCAGCGGCGACAGAGTCACAGAACTCTGGGGAGTTCCCTTCCTGGAGGTGGGTCCAGCTAGAGGGAGAAACTGGCTTGGAGCCTGTGTCCTTGAGCTTCCATGGTCTTAATGGAGACAAAGGTGTCTAGAGCCTTCTTTCAGCGCTTTGGTGGTGGCCTGGCTGAATCCTTGGCAGATCTTGCAGGCCCTAAAGTTGTGAGAAAGGCCCAAACAGCAAACACAAACCAAGCATCGTCCTCGTAGATTTTATAACCACAGGTAGAAAACCTAAATAAAGGTTCTTTCGATGGAGGCATAAGAGAACAACGTCGCCAGGCAAAATGAACGTTTTAAAGAAACAACAGCATTGCTCTCTGCAGGTCGGAAGAGATGCTGATGGCAGGAAAAAGAACCCTGGAGTAACGGGGCTGTCCAAGATTATACAGGCGCCGACACTGCATGTCATCGTGGGTGGCCCCTGGCTAGCAAAAGTTTACGAGTGGTCTTGACGTTGATGGCTTGCAGTTCCAAAGGTGTGTCCCAGTGGATGAAATATCCTTGAAGATCTACACCACCCACCCAAAAGTAGTGCACCAAACTATCTGCGTGAAACTGTCTCACTGATTGCATGTACCTGCCTAGCCTCCAGCTCCATACCCGCCTCTCTATCCACACACGCTATCGGCTCCCAACTCTATATAAAATCAACGATCGCAAAGACATTAGAAAGTGCTCACAAACCCCAGTGCTGGCCACTCCTTCACACTCACTCTTTCAACCCTTGCTCATCCAGTGCTGGCCATTTCTTCATGCTGTCTCTCGCACTCCAATACGCTGCCCTCTCCCCAAACCTGTCAGACACCTGCAACTGCTTTAAATGTGGTTCAGTTGGAATTAAAAAAAAACAACCATTTTTTACTGTTCAAAGTCTAATTTACTTCTAACAACCCTTTGGGAAGCCTTCTAGTACTGGTAGGGGAAGGAGGACTATTTTGTAAAGAGTGGAAAAACAGTTCCCACCCCACCCCACAAAAAAAAAAAAAAAGATAACTGATACATTTTGTAAAAAAAAAAAAAAAAAAATTAATTTTAATGAAGTGTTTATCTGTATAATCGCAATAATCCACTCCAGGTTGTGGGTTATGCTGGGATTCACCCACTTCTGGTGTGGTTTATATCACTCAACCTGCGGCCTTGTGACTCAACACACAATGAGCAGGTAAACTCCTGCACAATCCACACCCTGTCATGGATTATTGATCAGTTTTTTTACATACCAAAATGCTAACTGGGAAGTTGGCCTTTGCAGGAATCAAAAGAAAGTTTTACAGACACCATCCAGTGACGATCGTTACCGTGGATAATTCACTGGCATAGACATTCTGTTGGTCTACCTAGTGTACTTATTACCTCCTCGTAGCTGGATACAAACTCTACCAGCATGTGGCCAGTGGGACAGTGCTGATTTTGAACCCTGCTTAGGGCGGATGGCTTTCAGGTATTTTTGCAGTTTTCTTTTAGGATTTGAAAACATTTCAGTACTTTTCTAGTTTCTTGCAAAAACATTGTTACTGTAGGCCTCAGCTGGAGTCAAATCTCAATCTTCAGAAAAAGTAAATGTCAGAATATTCCACTTGTTATTACTGAAGACATTTGGATAAAACAGGTTCTTTGCTTCATAGAATTCCTCTGTTTATTTATTTATAAATTTTGTTAACTGGGTAAGCCACTGGGCCCTGAAGGTCCCTTTTCAGGGCGACCCGAGTTAGTACATATAATTTTGCACATATAGTCAGGTAATACGAGTGTCTGACATATTGCACAGGATTACAAAGACAGTATACAGTTTTTGTGGAAGAGGGCAGGAGGTACATTACATTAGTGAATACAACAGAACAGTGTAGTATATCTAATACACGAGATACATTACATTAATGGATACAACATAACAGTGTAGTACATACAATACCGGGTTATACTGTTTCTGTACCCTGCTGCATTCCAGCCCTTAAATTATATAATCCTGTTTGTGATATCCAAATCATTTCCACGGTTACATGTTGTCTAGGGCCACCCTTATACCACGAAAACAGAAAAAAATAACAGAATTAAAAATTGAACTGGCCATTTTAAACATCACAGAAGTCAGTTTTTCATATTAATAACACACAGTCTGCACCACATTTACAACCCAGCTTGGTGCCACATTTGTGTATCCTCCCCTTCCTCCATTCTGCACCACACTGTTAGTGCAAAACATGCTGATCTGCACTCAGCTGTTTGGGAGGGGGGGGGGATTTTAAAGATTTTGTAAAACAAAATTGCCTATTTTTGCAAACAGAAACTTGGTGGCCTCAGCTGTGATGTCATAATCAAAGGATTATGACCACAAAGTTAGCAGGTAAAAGCAAAACAAACAACGTCTCAGGGGGTAAAATCTGTTTTAATAAAATTTCTTTAGAAAGGGAGAAATTCTGTCATACTTACGGAAATTTCCTTTTCTGTTAGTGCCAATGATGTCAATAGAGAAGTTGGTTAACACATATAATGTATTCTCGGGGTAGTGGTATCGCTCCAAAGCTGTGACATTTAGCACAGAATCCCAGGGACATGAACATTCAGAGTCCAACAGTTACTGCAGTTTAACACTGTCCATGCAGTAAGCCACACATATTGTAATTACTGTCGACATCCCCAGTGGAATGCTCAGTTAATATGTACCAACTACATACAAATGGAACAACACAGACCTAGCTTTGTTGTGAAGACCCAGATCAGTATATGAGACCTCAGACTTCAACATGGATATCAGCAACAGCCACTCCTGAACTACATATCACCTCTCTGTCTTATGTTCTTTCAATCTTCAATTACTTTCCTTCAAAACAAAAACCGATATCGCTTAGTTATGGGAAAACAACCGACTTAACAAGTGTGGAACCCATGCGGTTCTCCAGAGAACACCCAACAATGAAGGTTCTGACCTTATGACGACTGGAGAATCACGTACACCATAGAGCTGTGTACCAAAAATCTAAAATTAAAGCACACTTACTTAATCACATATTTGACAATATTCTCTAAAGGAGCTAAAGGTTCCAGGGAGCGGCCCCACTTGACAATGTCAGAGCGAACAGAAAAGGAAATTACAGCAAGTATAAGGATTTTTTTCCTTGCTGTATCGCTCCACAGGGTCAATCTGGAAAGTGGTTAATAAACATGGGTTCTAAAAAGCAGTGCCCATCCAAAATAGGGAGAGGAAGAATAGTGTCCCATATATATATGGCCTTTACGGGTAGCTACTGGACCCATCCGACAACCACTATTTGGCAATTCTACAGTTGACAGCTGCCACAGTGAGAGACTGGACATAAATTGTGTAAAACACCAAAAATGAATCAATGGTAGGCTACATATCACTTATAGCAGTCTGTACCAAAATGTATGCTCTGTCAACCCTGGACACCATAAGTGCCCCAGGGTAAAATGGAATCCTGCTCAAAGGACACCTTCCCATTCCTCTGCACACGCAAATGACTTGTAAATGAAGAGAAACTTACTGTTTCTTGCTTGACACATACAATATAAAGAAGAGCCATAGCAACCTGGCAAAAGGAACTTCAGAGATCCTCCATACCTCTTGCTGCTTCAACATGAGAACAAGAGATGAGGGAAGATAAATAAGTCTGAGTTCTGACTTTGTATAATCTCTGATCTCTTGAAGAATGCATGATGTTACATAGTTAACTTTCCCAGTGTAATGGAGCCTGGCATCTGCCCCCTCCTCCTGGCTGAGCAAATCAGTCAGGAAAAAACACGTTATAAGATGAATCCAATGGAAATGATAAAAAGATGTACAAAACAAAAAATGAGATTCAACACATCTCTGTGTGAGGTGAGCAACACCAGCTCAAGTACCATGGGGGTGCTGTGATTCTCCTCATAGGAGTCCAACCATGCAGTGGAAGAAGACATTGTCTAATCCTGCAGGGATTTCAACACAAGTGCTATGTCTACTCCCACCTGCAAGGAGAAAAGGTGGCCTAAGACTTACATAAATGTAGACTTAAAGGGCCTAACATCCTGAGTTCCAGCCCAATATACACTGCCTAGAAGGAACACCTCCAAGAGGCTATCAGTGTGGTTACGGAGAACCCCCGGATCTAGAGTCTCCTCCTGTCAGAAGCCAGGCTTCAGCTGCATTTGGAATGGAGAGCAGTACTGGACCCTGCCTGATTAGGCCTGACAAGGTGAGGCCCAAACAGCATCTGCGTAGTCAGAGGTACTAGAACTGACAGACACAGCTATCCTGACCACTCCAAGTTATTATGGAGAACTTCATCCTGACCGAAGTTTGCAGTACCAGAGAAAAATGTGGAAACGGCGGGAACGTGTATGTTCTGTTGAAGTCCCATGACTGGGACAGGACATCTGCCACTTCCATCTACTGACACAAACTTGGTCAAGAAGCCTCAACTCCTTAAGAGTTCTCCTTGAAGTGAACATATCAATCTGATGCTGACCAAACCTTCTGTACTACATTCGACATGTCTGGTAAAGAAACATTAATTCGTTCTTGCTCTCTGTAACTTACCTGATCAGCCTGGACATTCAGTGTCCTGGCTAGGTAAACTGCAATTTGAGACAGTGGCTTGCTCTCCCCTCAAGTGAGCTCCCAGGCCACTTCTGAGAACAAGCTGGCACCTCTAGTATCTCCTGCATTGCTTATGCATTCCACGGGAACTTCCTGGCACCGAGTCTTGAAGAAACACTGAGGCAAGACACATTGTCCTCATCCCAAAATATTGATTAGGGACACTGTCCTAACAACTCCTTACTCCTAGCAACGGGAACGTGTCTAGTATGGACCCCTCAGCTTGAAGGCTGGTCTCTGTTCTAAATTGGTCCCAATGGGCTTCAAGGAACGACATTTTAAGATGCTTGGGGATCTCTAACCACAAAAAAGGGTTAGAACAATGGCTTGGATAACTGTATCTGATCAAATGCAAGACTAGCCTGGGTAACAGAATTGGTGCCTGGTTTGAAGGGCCCCCCATCATTTGCTATTGACACTGGACCCAGAACCTGGAGCACTCAGAGCAGGAATGACTAAGATCTGAGCCACTGAATCTCCAAGACCCAATCTAGTTCCTGTTTGCAGACATCTGTTTACTAACCTCTGCAACAGTGACAAGAAACTCTCCTCCTTGGTGATTATCTAGCTAGCTTCAGAATGTCCAGAGCTCCGACACAGGCATCACCGAGCTTCCACTGGAACCCTGATGGAGAGATGGACCACAGAAGGCATACCTAATGACCCTCCTATCTCTGTTGTGCCACCAGACCTAACAGGATCATCAGTGCTGTCGAGACACTCTCAGTGCAGTCGCTTAAATCGAAAGGAGGGTCTGGCACGGAAGAAAACATCTCTGAAAAGAATATCTCAGGAGTGTATGGCGTAAGTCACTCCTTGTAATTTTTTTTTTTTTTGAGCAATTGTGCCTTCAGATAGACTGACTCCCTGCTGAGCAGTATGAAAAATGAAGCATAGTGCCTTCATTGTGAACACTGAATGTTGACAAACCGCTCATGGTATTCAAGGGCCAGTACTTCCTAAATACTTCAGATCTCTTTGGGACTAAATACTAATAAGATGGCATAATGGCTAGCACAATTTCCTGTAATCAAGCTGTAACTCTCCTCTATCTGGATTAGGGATGTCACTATATCAAATTTTTAGTATTGCAACATTTGGGTAAAAATGATCATGACACACTGATTATCACAATAATCAGCTAAATACACCCCCCCCCCAATACAGTTGTTTGGACAATCCCCACCAGTTCTAGCTTTCAGGCATCCTGGTGCCCCCAACCACTACTCCCCCTGCTGTCTTACCAGTGAGGATCAACATGGAGAGAGGTCTGAGGCGCCTGTAGCCGTTAATAAATCCACAGGCACACCCCCCACTTCTTTTCCCCATCCCTCAGGCTGGTACATTTGTGATGGGTGTGGGTGTGGGTGTGTGACGTAAAGATGTTGCACGTACTCAGCACCTGCACCCAGACAGTCAGAAGGCTGCTACTGCTGCATCATCCAACCTCCGCTAGATGGTGACCAAGCAGCGGCTTGTGCTGTCCTCTTCCAAAGAAGGAGAGCCATCAATAGATGCTCAGTCCTCCTTTGTGCAGTCAGCCCTTGAGTGACCCAGGTCTGTTCCTGAACCTGGTTTACCGACATGGTGAGAGGTAAGGCTCCCAGGCCCTCAAAACTCTGCACCACAGGGCCAGCACTGCAGTTCTAATTTTAAGGAAAAATACTAAAAATCTGATAGGAGGAAGGTGGGGAATCCGGAATCATGGTTGCACCTGTAAAGGGACGTGCTGCTGGAAAAGCAAGCAGAGGTACTTGATCACTGTGTACTGTGGTACATTGTGCTGCACGACAATCGCAATATTGATTTTTCACAATGATAAATTATCGTCAGTGGTAATTATCATGATATATTGTCATACTGTGTTATCATGACATCCCTAATCAGGATTAGGTGAACTAAAGTCTGGTCTGTTGCCTGCTCTTTCACCTGGAAAAAGAGGGCCAAGGAGAAAACTTTGTGGACAAGGGAAGAAAAATATAGCATAACTCTACATCAGACTTACCTGCACCCACACACAGTACACCATCTGGGCTTAATGCTGGTAAACAATTCCACAGACCTCCCAAGAAAGAATCTTGTGGCTCAAACTACCTAGGATCCAGGGACATACATTCCTGGAGACAACAAAAGGCATACATTGTTCTTCATTCAGAGACTGATGGTATTCGGAATGCAGGCTTGTCTGCACACTGTGCCCAATGAGATGTCCCAAGTGCCTTGCCTGTGGTATGCTCATGACACAGTCTACAGCCTTGTCTGTACAGAGAAATTTCACCCCTTTTAAAAAAACAAAACACAAAAGACACATCAAAACCCCTGGCCTGGGAAGCTTGACTTCGTTAGTCTAATCATTCCTGAACTATGCTCTGGTGAGCCAGGTTTTTTTGGGGGCCTGACTTCATACCTGACCAAATGGTCATCCCACCTACAGTCACTTTGGCTGGAATCTCCTTTAGCTGTAACCTTCCACATACCTTCACCATAAAATAGTACAGTGACTCTGCACCAAACAAGGGGAATTAGAAACACTGTTAGTTTTTCTGTTCCATCCACTTGATCCTCCTTTCTTCCACATTAGACAGAACTGGCTCGCTTGGGCTGGATTCTCCTCAGACTCCCAAAACCCCACATTTGCCTCTTGAAAATGTCAAGGTAAGGGGCAGCCAGCAAGCTGAATGAGCAGAGATGCTCAACCCTGGGGCATGAGGATGTGCCTGTAAAAAGACTCCTCCCTAACCTGAGGGGTCCACTTGTGTTAGGGATGTGTTTTCACAGGTAGGACCTGCAGACCAGACCATCAGCATGTAATACTGTACCTCTAAGAAATTCACAATATGGGCATTGTGTAACGCAGCTTTACCACTGACAAATGGTACCACAGGTGCAAGCCCCCCCAAGTCAGAGAATCTGGCAGGGAGGGGGCCAAAATGAACATGTTAGATTGCATGGTACAGATAACACAGTAAGGCTAAGTGGGAGAAGGCCTCCTAGTCCTGCAACAGGTCATACTGCTTTAAAATGCAATGATCTACAAGCCATGGTGCCATCAATTTACACTGCAAGCACTCACGATGCCATGGAGGGGCTCAGACACCACCCTTGCAGCACAACTCCAAATTTCAGCCACTGGCCCCCTAAAATGGCAACAATCCACCTCTCCAGGATGCGCCTTTAAGCACTCTGGGACTAAAAGGCTAATTATGCCCCTTTAAAACAAACCACCTCAGTCTAGTCTAGAGTCAGGCAAACTAACCCCTGCTGCATTATCAGCCATCCCAAAGGTTATTACACTGACAATCACTGCCAAAAGGCTCCATCCGCCTCCCCGTGCAATGAACTAATAGGTGTGGAGCAGCCTGTGCTGATCTGTGCACCCTCCAGGCCTTGGTCCTCCGAGAAGCATGTGAACACAGCGTAAGATGTGTGGAGAAGTGGTGCTCCTCTCTCGGGTGGGCAAAATGCTGTGTACGAGCATGGTGATGGTGATGTCACCCAATAGTGTGCATTGGAGAATGCGCTTCTGGTCCCCCTGTTCTGAACAACGAGCAGTAAGCGCACAGTGTGCAAAAGCACCGAGACCTGGCAGAATAACTGCCTGAGGGAGCTCTGGCCAAGGCCAGCGATGGTGACCCAAACCAGAAAAGGGCACAAAGTGCCACACCACCTCACCACACCCTCAAAATAGCGAAATCGCTGATCCCAGCCTGAAAATGCTAGGGATCACACACTGTAGGTAGAAAGCAAACAAAAAGGACACATCACAGCCAGAAAAATCAGTCGCAGTCACCTAAATTGCCACCACGGGGTGGGGACTCGCACAGCAGCTCTAAGGGATATGCCAATCCACGACTACCACCACTGCAAGCCTAAAATCAAGGGAATTAGGCAAGTGCTAAAAATAAAAGGGCTATTGTCACTGACAGATGCTAGATGGAGGGAAGAAGTGCAAACAGCCCACCAACAAGCTAACTATCTGATTAAGCCACCCACCCAGCAAAAAAGAAGCAAACCCCATTGAGGCATCAGGCTAAAAGAAATATCTATAGATCAATGACAAACTCCCAAAGGCCCCTGAGGCACAGCAGGCACTGATAAGTGTTAGCTAGCAGGTTATCCAATTTTAAAGACGAGCAAGCATGTTTTAAATTTAGGGTGTTCCGGTCACCAAGTAGCCTCAACCTGCCTTAAGTCACATATTTCCTGGAAAAGTAACAAAACAACAGTTGAAATCAGCGCTTTCAAGGAGATCAGTCTATGCTGCCTATCCCTTCAGTGGTACAGCTGAAACTGGGGTAACTGATGCACTCAGCATGTTCATGTCCCTGAGACTCTATACTAAAGGTCTCAGGTTTGGAGCTGTATCACTACCTCAGTGGGGAAGCATATTACCCATATGTATTAAAGGGACACTTTCAATCCTTTATACATGCCTGCATCACATTATTTTATTTATTTAGTTAGTTTTTGTTTAGCTAGGTGCACCAGCCAAAAGTTGACTATTTTTAGGTACGACCCAGCAGAGTACATACAAAATTGATAGACAAATACATAACATGAATACAGCTGGCATACGTTTATTTATTTATTTAAGAGATTTACCAGGAAGGCATGTTGAGCGGAGTACCGCTCGATTCCAGATGCGCCCTGGGGGTAGGGAGTTTACAATGGTACAGTAGTACAGAAGAGACAAAACATACATAATGTGTTTGTTACAGACAATGGGTGAGGCAGTCATAATACAAATAGAGTAGGTACATTTTCATTAGAATTTTAATAACATTAGGTGCAGACCGAGAATGGAAAACCAGGCTGGTGCTAGCAGCCGATGGGTAGGAAGTTGAGATGGGGTTCAGCAGGGGGCAGGAGCAGTTGGTAGCGATGCGTTTAAGAAGGGCATTCCGCTGAGGGAGTACTTGTGGTGTGTCTGATAGCAGCTGCCAGGAGTTCCATAATTTGGGCAACCTGAAGCTGAAAGCAGCCTGGCCAGATCGGGTGGATCTGTGTGGAATGTGCAGGAGCCTAGAGTCTATGTTTCTGAGAGTGTAGGCAGGTGGAGAGAGGGCAGTTAGGGAGGATGACAGGTAGGAAGGGAACGCCTACTACCAGAACTTTGCAGAGGTTCTAGCACCGTGAAGCAATTGTCGGTTATGTAGTGAGGGGAGGTCCAGGGACTGGTAGAGGTCACAGTGATGGGTATTGGGAGGACGGTCCAAAGAGAACCGGCAGAAGGAGTTGTAAAGGGAATCAAGCCTAGCTAAGGAAGTTTTGGGGGGGCACAGTAGACAACATCGTCGTAATCGGGAGGATCATTTTTTTGGACTATTGCTAGTCTGGTTGGCAGAGGAATGCAATTCTTGTTCCGGTAGAGGGCTCCCAGCATGGGATGCAATTTTTTGTGTAGAGCATCTATATGCGCTGAGAAGTCAAGGTACTGATCTAGCCAGATGCCGAGATAACGATATGAGGGGCAGGCCTCAAGTGGAGATCTGTCCAAAGTGTAGAATGTGGGTGGTGCAGTAAGCCAGGTTAGTTTGGCCCGAGAGCCGAAGGTGAGGGAGACTGTTTTTTTTTGAGTTTAAGAATAGATGGTTTGCGAGGAACCAACGTTGGATGGAGTCGAAGTCCTTCTGTAGACAGGCTGTCACGGCGCTTGTGGATGGACCAGAGGCGAACAGCACCGTATCGTCTGCGTACATATGGATAGCCATTTGTGGGCAGGCAGCAGGCAGGTCGGTCATTGAGAAAGATAGAGAACAGCAGCGGGCCGAGTACAGACCCTTGGGGGACTCCACTGGTGACAGGAAGTGAGGTGGATCTAGCCGAGCCAATATAGACTGATTGGGACCTACCTGACCGGTATGAATGGAACCAGTTATTTGCGCTCACAGACAGTCCAGCTTGGGCAAGTTTAGCTAGCAACAGGGGATGAGAGACCGTGCTGAAGGCTTTCGCCAGGTCGATAAATATGGCTGCTGTTATTTCCCCTTTGTCCATGCCCGTAAGGATGGGGTTAGTGAGGTGAAGGAGGGAGGTGCTGGTGGAGTGATTTTTTCTGAAGCCGGCTTGGTATGGGGTGAAAAGTGCTATGGTATCTATATAGTGGTGGAGCTGGGATAATACAAGGTGCTCTTGAATTTTGGCTAGGATGGGGAGCAGAGATATGAGCCGGTAGTTGGATGGGGAGGAGAGGTCCCCTCCTTTGGGTAGGGGAATGACTGTGGCTTGTTTCCATATTTTGGGAACTGCCTCGAGTTTAAAGAACAGGTTATAGAGCAGGGTTAGAGGGTGGGCTATGGCCGGTGCTGAGAGTAGGAGCATTTTGGAATCAAGGCCCGATGGACATTTACCTTTGGATGGGTTTAGTGACTGCAGTATTTTTAGCACCTGGTCCAGAGAAACTGGGCGGAGCGAGAAGGAGGCCAGGGAGGATACTTTAGGGGGCACAAAGCGTGGGGGATGGGGATGGGAGGAGAGTAGAGAAGAAGTAGTGGTGGAGAAATATGAATTAAACTCAGTGGCAACCAAGCAAGGATCCATGATGATTTTTCCTTCGAGGCCGAGAGTGGGAGTGGGGGGTTGGGCCGGTGGGGAGAGAAGGGATTTTACTGACTTCCAGAATTGAGTAGGGTGACCGCAGTTATTGTTGAACGCAGTTTTAAAGTAATTTGATTTGGCCTGACGTAGGAGTCTTGTACAGGCATTTCTTAGAGACCGGTATTGTTGCTGAGCCAGGATGAGCACCTGTGGCCTTGAAGGATTTCAGGCTCGGTCTCTGGCTCTTGAGTTTCCATGAGGTTAGTTGTTACCCATGGTAGGTGGGATCCTCTTACTCGGGATCTCCTGAGCGGAGCATGGAGGTCCCAGATGGCAAGGAAGTTAGTAGAGAAATATTTCAGGGTCTGTTCATGGAGGTGGCCCTGGGGATGAAGGACCACTCAATGCTGGTGAGGTTGTTTAGGGGAGCTGTCAGATCAAGGGATTTATAAACTCTGATGTAAAGCGTGCGGGGTGGAGGGGCTATTGGTCGGATGATTTTATGCACCATAAAAATCATATGGTGGTCACTAAGGGAGTCTGGTAGTAGGCCAGCTTTAACTGTCCGATGAGGGTGGGTAGTAAGTGCCCAGTCCAGTAGTGTGTGTTTACTGGATTTGTGGTTTAAGCGAGTGGGTTCCTCTATTTGCTGGTGCAAGTTTAGAGCATTTATTTGGCATCGCGATTTAGAGGCTGCGCTGCCTAGCCAGTTCTGATTGAAATCTGGCTGTGGGGAGGGCTGGGGACAGCTTGCCTTGCGACCGCACTGCTGGCGCTGGTGCTGCTCATGCGGTCCACGGGGGAGAATCTGGTGCCTGTAGGGAGGCTGGGGACAGCTTGCCTCGCGACTGCACTGCTGGTGCTGCTCCGTGGTCGGCGAGGGATCTCGGTGGCTGTGGGAGGGCTGGGGACAGCTTGCCCTCGTGACCGCACTGCTGGCGCTGGTGCTGCTCCGTGGTCCGCGGGGGATCTCGGTGGCTGTGGGAGGGCTGGGACAGCTTGCCCTCGTGACCGCACTGCTGGTGCTGCTCCGTGGTCCACGGGGGGGATCTCGGTGGCTGTGGGGTGGGCTGGGGACAGCTTACCCTCGCGATCGCACTGCTGGCGCTGCTCCGTGGTCCCGCGGGGGTCTCAGTGGCTGTGGGGAGGGCTGGGGACAGCTTGCCTCGCGACCGCACTGCTGGCGCTGCTCCGTGGTCCATGGAGGGATCTCAGTGGCTGTGAGGAGGGCTGGGGACAGCTTGCCTCGCGACCGCACTGCTGGTGCTGCTCCGTGGTCCACGCGGGGAAATCTCGGTGGCTGTGGGGAGGCTGGAGACAGCTTGCCCTCGCGACCGCACTGCTGGTGCTGCTCCGTGGTCCGGGGGATCTCAGTGGCTGTGGGAGGGCTGGAGACAGCTTGCCCTCGCGACCACACTGCTGGCGCTGGTGCTGCTACATGGTCCGCGGGGGGGATCTCGGTGGCTGTGGGGAGGGATGGGGACAGCTTGCCCTCGTGACCACACTGCACTTGTGAATAAAACAGTGCTAGGGATAATACATACAACAAGCATTGTAACATGAAGAAGAAATTATCACATTATGAGTAGCATAAGGGGCATAAGCAGGCAATTCAAATGAGAGATGCATTTAACCAGCAATACAGTGTGCATACCATTTTGAGAGCAGCATAGTATGACAGGCATAGAGAAGGAAATCTGGAGGGAGGTAGGGATAGGAAGGTGGGCAGGGTGGTATTAATTAGTACATGCACATTCTAGGATTAGCAGTTTTGTAGGGCAAGAGATCAGTCCGAGGGGGGTAGGGGTGGCTAAGTGGGGTCAAAACAAGTGCAGGGATCCTGGGATAGATAGCAACGTAGTTCCTTTCTGAAGGCTGAGTGGGAGCTGTTTTGCCTAAGAGCTAGAGGGAGGGAGTTCCAGCTGGTGGGTGCGGCGTGATGGAAGGCTCCTGAGCCTTTTAACGTGAGGCACCTAGGTACATTAAGTAGAGACTTGTTTGCTGAACGAAGTCCATAGGCAGGTGTAAGAGGTACGAGTGGTGCCGCAAGGGAGGTTGGGGTTTGATTTCGAATTACTGAGTCTATAAGGGTGCAAACAGAGTACTGACGATATGCAGATGGGGAGAGCCATTCTAGGTCACTGTACAGGTGGCAGTGGTGTTTGCGGTGGTGGGTAGTGGAGGCATATCGACAGATGTTATTGTAGGCGACATCCCATTTGTGAAGAGCAGATTTATGAGCATTGGCAAATGTGGAAACACCATATGTCAGGGCAGGAAGAAGGATACCTCTTGCAAAGGCCAGCTTAGCCAAAGGTGTTAACATGTGGCTCGTTTTGTAGGCAATTCCTAGTTTGGTATTCACCGCTTTGCAGGTGGATTGGATATGCAAGTTGAAATCCAGGGTTTCATCAAGGAGGACAATTATTTCTAGTTAAAAACCCACATTTTATCACTGCTTACCTTCTCTAAAACTCCCAGATGTTGTCGGTCATTTTATCTGCTTCCTTTCTTAGTAAACCGAAATGCATGGGAATGGTGCAATTACACTCAACCTTGTTTGGCTTCAAATCCTTGATCCACTCTTACTGCATACATACTGAACATTAGGAACACCCTCTCACAGTGCAGCCACTCATGATGCAACAGTGTCCTCTCCTCCCACAGCATGATGAGAGGCAAGATTGTGTTAGGGGCATTCCCGGGTCCAGGAAAGGTGCAGTGGAAGTTGGTCAAAGAGTGTAAAGAAACACATTTTTGTGTGCTAACACCAGTATGGACAGCAGCTCGTTTTTACTTAAAAAAATTAAAAAGAAAAAGAATCAGAATCGAACGACCTGCTACATCAGCAACCTCTACAAAATGTGAGAAATCATTAACATGTTTTTTTAATCCAGGGACAATCTGAGGCCTAAATTGGTTGGCAGTGTCCTTTAACCACCTTCCCACTGACAACATGGAGCTACACAGAATGACAAATGAAAGACCCCAAATTCAGATCGTTAGGGAATCTAATGTAACTGAGTTGTGCCGATGCTAACAGTTAGTTTTCTGCTAAAAACAGAAAATTCTTTTAAAGAGCTAGTGGAATAAAAATAGAAGGCAGGAGAAATGTTACAAATTAAGAAGTAGTCAGTTATAACTTTTATTTCTAAAGAATTTTTCTGTTTTCTTTTGCTCATTAGAAAGTTTTCTATGTGACAGTATTACGCTGGATGTGTGGAATAGCCCTCTGCCTGGCAGCTGATATACCTAGCTCTAATCCTCCCACCGCATCATCAGCACTGTGACCTCACCGAATGACATCACAGGTGACTGACCTGATAGCCGTTGAGTGGCACTTGGAGCAGCAGAGATATCACAATCAGTGAAGTCACAATGCTGAAGATGTATTGGGAGGAAGAGCTACGTATGCTAAAGGAAAGCTGTCGTTTGCAGGGGTTCCCGCCCCTGCAAACCTTACCCTCCGGTTAAGCTTTTTAGTGTACAGGAATGTAATTTAAGATCGAAAAGTCCATTACCCGGAAATATGGCAGACTATCGGGTGTCTCCATTAACTGTAAAGGTGCGATGTTGCACCCTGCGCTTCAATACAAATGCATTGAAGAGCAAGGTGTGGTGCTGCACCTTTACAGTTAATGGAACCGCCCAATAATTCCCATACTTCCGGGTAGTGGACTTTTCGATCTTAAATTAAATTATGTTCCTGTACAGAAAAAATGGCACTTTTCTACAAAAAAGCTTAACCAGAGGGTAAGGTTTGCAGGGGTGGGAGCCCCTGCAAATGACAGCTTTCCTTTAACTGCTAAGCAAAGAACTGTTCTAAAACTCCTAACATCAGGTAACAAAAAAAAAAAAATCTTCTAGTTAACAAAAGGGAAAGGACAAAGAACCAAACAGCAATCTAGATCCTCCCTAGGTACAAACCCAAAACTTCTAATCAGGGAGTAGTCAGTTCTCATAAAGGCTACATTCAAGCTACAGAGGGTATCGATCAATAGACCACTACCAGAGTTATTATTAACAGCTCAGGTGAGTGGTCTATTGATCCTATATCCTCTGTAGTAGTAAAGGAAAAACTACCTTATATATAAAAGGTACTAGTTAACTTTTTTTTTGTAGTTAATCTTTTTATTGGCACAAGTTGACTGCTTTTAAAAACTAATATTAGTTTTAGGCAGTACACTAGCTTTTTAAGCATACATTGTGGCAGGCCTGGTGGTGCTGAGGGTGGTGGCACTGAGGGTTGAGGCGCTGGACGCCACACCTCGTGCAACGCCGGTGACCTGGGTTCGGGAACGGACTCAGGCTGCCGGGGGTCGGCAGGGGAGGGAAGAGATTGAGCATCCGGAGGATTGCTCTCTCTTCCTGGGGTGGGCTCTAGGGGCTGTGTTGCACAAGTGCGACCTGTGGCGGTGGCTGGAAGAAGCCAAGATTGTGTCGCCACGCATAGCGAGGGGGCTGAGCTGCGGCAGGCATCGGCATTAGTGCCTGGATGCCATTGCACGACTGAGCTCTGGGAAAAACAGAAAAATGGAAAAAAAAAAAACTCTGGAGGATAGGCGAAGGCACCACCACCTGCACTGCACTCCCAATGCTAGGCACCTCAATCTCCCCATGGCTGATACTCCGACTGGCACTCTATACTATAGATAGAGTGCCCTGGGAGGATAGGGCAGCCCTTCCCCATGGGGTGTCGCTGGTTGGAGTGAGGGGAGTAGCTGTGGTCGATACAGCGGGAGGTAGAGAGCAGGTAAGGTGGATGCCGGAGAGAATTCCTCCAGCAGGGATGCAGAAATAAAGTCTACCAAAAAAAAAAAGGCATACATTGTGAATAAGAAATACAAAATCACACATGCCCCCACAATCCAAAGCATCATGGGCTGCATATGCAAATCACCAGACTATTACGCTGGTTCAATTTAGCAGAAATGCATGGTGCGAAAAGCTTCTCACACAGTTTGCAAACAGTGCCAGCAGAAGATACAGACACGTGTTTCGTCCCACCAGGACTCATCAGTATGCCTCGTCTGTTTGACACCCCAGTGGAATGAACCAGCTACCCTAAGATGGTCTATCTGGGTTATGTTGTGGTGAACCCCCACTGTGAATAATGTATAACAAAACACAATGGTAAGAGCCATGAACTCGCGACACTCTGGGAAACATCAATTTATGTAGAAAGATTTTCTTGCATTCTGTACTAAAAGTATTTACACTCTTCTGGAAACCGGACTACCATTCTGGATTAAATATTCTAATGTTTCCTCTGTTCAACTGCAGGCCTAGTTAATCCCAGTTAACCTGGCCCTCCTCTTTAAAAGTGTTGCCCTGAATTAACCTGTGGTGATACCATTTCAATTTTGATGGTTTGCTCATTCTTATCTCTTAGGACTGGCACTGTGACATGGTTGCAAGACTAATCAGTGAACTATTAATAGCAAGTTAACAGGATAATTAGAAAAGATTTCAGAGAGAAAGCATTCCAATTATAGAAATGCCTTAAGATACAATTACCATTTATTGGTATTTCTAAGCCATATGTGATAAAGGGGGTCACTAAGTAGGCATAAAAAACAGATCAAACAGTCAATCCAAGGGTTGCCACTTGAGGGGGAGAACTTTTAGTTACTTTGCTGCTTTGAAAAACTTCCATTTATTTTGCACGTCATCACAGCAGAACTGTGCTTGCAATGCCTGTGACCTGGCTCAGGAATGAGCCTGGTGGGTCATCAGAAGGCTAGCGGGAGGACTGACAATACACCCTGGTGGGTCATCAGAAGGCTAGCAGGAGGACTGACAATACACTCCTCCTCCGGGTGGGGGGTCATTAGTGCCTTTGCTGCAGTGCTGCCAGCTGGGTAACCATGGGTGGAAGTACAGGAAGGATATTTTCGGCTAGCTGCAGTCACGCAGATGTGCCTGCTCTCGCACTGCACGTCCTGTGGTGGTACAACAGAAACAAGGAAAATGGCCCTAGCTCGGCCGATGACAGACCCCAGCACATATCAGACCCATGCTGCCTCCCACCACGCATCCAGACACAGCACATGTGTGTTTTGGTGATCCCACCCTGGCCCCGTCCTCACCTGGGGAGTACAACCAAGGATAAATAGGGTGGCAGCTGTGGTCACGGGTGGCTGGGGCCTGGACACCTTGTGGACACCAGAAGTGCTGCCAGAATGAAGGAGGCAAATTGTAAGTAAAAAAAAAAACACAACACCTTACATTTACTGGGTTCAGTCCAAAGAAATGGCTGCATGATCAGATCAACCCTCATGCAAAATGACTGGTGCAGTGGAACAGGGGCGACTTGCCCAACACCACCACTCAGCGCAACAAAACCACTGTACACAGACCATAAAGAAATTGCAAGTGCCAGGAAAGATTCAAAAAGTAAAGAATTTATTCCACAATCCAGGCACAAACGGTCACGGGAAAATTAAACACAACTTAGCTCACCAGCGCTTCGACTCAAAATGAGTCTTCCTCTTCAGGATCCGTGTGCAGTAGTTTTTGTTGTGCTCTGCATTTACTGGGTTCATCCTGCTGCCCCCTGCCCCAACATATTACAATGAGTATTGACTGCTCTGGCAGCATCTCAGAATCCTTTATTTTGGAGAGTCAGCGTCTCTACTTTTAATAAGAAAAAGGAAGTAGAGATAAAGCAACCAGCTACACCAGCAAATACTAAAGAAAGAAAAAACTGCTCACTATAGAAATGTTGTTTCTTTCTAAGGGATCACTCACTATGCTTGACAAGTGCTTCATTACCTGGAATGTGCTACCCCGGAACCTAGAATTTTATGCTATACAGAGAACTTTAGAATTAAATTCGAAACTCTGCTTTGGTCACACTCTCCCCTGCCCCCAATGGCAGATTTATCTCTCAAACTAAGTCTAGGTAAGGGACTACCGCAAATGTCTAATCTAAACACCTCTTTTTTAAAAAAAAAAAAAAAAAAAGGAAAAAAAAAGCTCACAAAAAATTCAGTATATGCTTAATTCTAATAAAAGCAAGCTACAATATTGAGAGAACCTTTACCAAGTTCTGGAAGGGGAAGTAGGGAAGGGATTATCAAATATAGTGAGGGATCTCTTAGGAAGAAACCACATTACTACGGTGAGTAACTTTTTTTTCAAACTCCAGGAATCCCTTACTTTTGCTTGACAAGTACAATCACAGAAAAGCTCGGCTCCTTGGTCTCCACCAGAAGTAGAAGTAAACACACTGAGTTGTGTCCAGGATAAACACTTATTTTGAATACTGCAGAATCAGCTGAACGGACTGCTCCCTCCCTCAGCTAAATGTTTTCACACCTCCCTGAGCGCTTATCCACCATTTTCCCTATACGCCTGATGTCTCTTTTTGCTGAGGCAACAGGAAGGCACCTAACCGTCACATCTTTTTGTGTACGTAAGCAATAATACCCTCCAGGTTGGGCGGTATTGTGCTATACCAAACTGCCCAGGGGCGTAATGAGGCCCGAATCCACAGGCGGAGGGCTTTATAGCCCCTGTAAGGTCCAGTATAGCACAATCCCGCCCACCCTGGAGGGTATTATTGTGCTTAGAAAATGGGCACTGTAAAAAAAAAAAAAAAAGTTTTATATAAAACAGTTAATAAAAAAAATTAGTTTAAAATAACTTTTAGATTAAAATAGTTCCTCCGCCTGTATGAGCTGATTGTGATCTGGCTGTCATGGTTACCCTCTCCTACACAGTCACACATACAGGCAAAGATCGTGTGGCACACTTTCTTAGTTTTAAAATGATGACTGCCCCCTGCAAAACAAATCTACAGGCTGTGATCCCTTTCATTTCTGTTACTAGTATCGGTCTGTTCTGCCCCCCTGCTGAGCTTCTGTGCACTGCCAAAAGGAAATGAGGAGGCTAGGACAGAGACAGGTTAGCTTTCAATTTTTTTTCATAAAATAAGATGAAGCTATATGTATTTTCCCTTTCTGTTTTGTTTGGTAGCAGGGAAAGCAGCAAAAGAAAGACAGTAATAGCACGAGACAAGGACATGAAACAGACGAGAATACAGATCGGGCAGAATGGGATAATCAGTAAGCTTTTTTTTTTTTCTCAGCACCCCTCCATATTCGTCTGTCCTCTTCTTTGTTCTATTTCTGCACCCTATTGTTCCAGTTTCTTTTTTAATGTGCTTGTAAAAACACTAGTGAGAGACATCGCTATCTCCACTACCGCTGCCATATTTGGGAGAAGTGTTCCCAAAGTAACAGGCAACGTGGTCTGAAGTTCAGTGTCATTTGCAGCTGTTGTGTGAAGCATTTGGGAGTTGGGAGCAATGAATTTGTGTTTTTTTTTTTTTTTTAATTTGATATGAAAGGTAGCAGGGGTACTAATTACTATTTACATTTTCTACGGAGAACGTGTTGTGGACTGGCTCGGGGTGTCAGTTCTCGGTTAGCGAGAGAAAAAAAGGCAGATATTTTGAATAGGAAGTGAGGGGCTGTAGCCAATTGGAGAGTTGACTGGGCACAAACATTCTAGTGATGGGGCTGGCTTGGCTGGTACTTTCAATAGGTGGGCATATGTTGTCTGATAGATGCCCACCTAGAGAAGTGCCTCAGCCAATCACAAGGCTGAATTACTTTTACCCATTTTCTAAACTTGCTTAGTTAAGTTTCCATACCCCTTATCATAAAATCCCCTACCACCAGGATTCGCTTGACTTTATTCTTGACCTTCTTTGAACTGCCACCGGATGCCACGTCACCTTCCCTCCTCATCCCACTGACAGGACTATCATCATTCATGACAGGGGCTGACTCCTGCCCCTCTGCTAGGGGTTCAGAACAGTTTGTCATCCGTATAGCGGTGGTCAGAAGTGTCTTCTTTCTGGTTGATCTTTTTTACTTTCCCACATATTCTTCCCACCACCCTCCAGCCCCCTAGGCCAGTGGACCTCCAAGGGAGTGGGGGTGGGCCCCAGTGTAGCTGGTGAATCAGTCTGGATATTTCCCCCAGGCTGCCTCCAGCTGGGCTTCCAGCTCATTTATCCTCTTACATATGCTGCACATGTTGAGGGATGTCTGTTCAACCCAACTTTCCATAATGGGCTCTTCTGTGCAGTTGGTGGTTTCGACAAGCAGCAGAAATAAAAACAAGAGCAGCGGTAGGCCTAGATTGCACGTGTGTTCTTGATCATCATGCATGTGCAGTTGCCAGCTGATCTTCCTGCTGCTTTCTGCAGTGCGTACCTCATTTATCTGTGTTCTGTACTTGAAATAGCAGCGCAAGATGAGTTTTTGCTTGCAGGCAGCAGTTATGAGAGGTACAAAAATACAGGTTACTCACCTGTAACAGGAGTTCTAGGAATGGTATATATTGTTCATCCACACTTCATGGCAGGTTCCTTGCCACTTTAAATCTTGCCAGAAGGTCTTCAAGCTGGCTCCTCCCACCCACCCGGTGGTAAAACTCTGCTCCGCCCCATGATGTCAGATCTAGCTCCGAAGCCAGGCTAGCCAAAGCCGGGAGGCCAGGGTTAGGTGGATGAACAACATATACCATTCCTAGAACTCCTGTTACAGGTGAGCAACCTATATTTCTAGGGACATGGATATGTTGTTCAATCCACACTCATGGCAGACTCCTAGCAGTTCTCTGGGAGAAGGGAGGCAAGGCACATCCCCTACTTAGGAAACAAGGACTGGAGAACTGAGGTCCCAAAACCAGCATCCTGGCGTGACTCAAGGTCGATGTGGTAATGGGTAATAAAGGTGTGCGGACTTCCAGGTAGCAGCCCTTCAGATTTCCTGGATAGGGACATCCCTGGAGCAGCCACGAAGCAGCGGTATGGCAGGTAGAATGAGCTCTTATCCCTTTGGGAGGCTCCATGCCCGCCAACCTATAGCAGAGATCTATGCAGGAGGTGACCCACCTGCCTATCATCAGCTTGGCTGCAGGTCTGCCAGGTGCGGCTTAGCGTGAGGTGACAAACAGCTGGCGAACCTCTCCCGAACTTCAGCTGACTGTTCCTTATAATAAGAAAGGGCTTCTAGGGTCCAAAGTATGGAGCCTATATTCGCCTCCGAGGTTTGATTGGGGTAGAACACCGGCAGAGTCAACACCTGGTTAAGGTGAAACTCCGACACCACCTTCAGAAGGAATTTCGGGTGGGGGCGCAGGACAACCTTGTCCCTGTGGAAGACCAGATAGGGAGACTCTATGGAAAGGGCCTGGCGCTCTCCCATCCTTCTGGCTGACGTGATAGCCACCAAGAAGTTGGTCTTCCACGACAGGTGAGAGATGTCACACCTGTGCATCGGTTCGAATGGCTTGCCCATGAGCTTAGCCAATACCAGCAGTAGATTCCACGGAGGTGGTGGTTCTTGCACCAGAGGGGATATGTGATCAAGGCCTTTGAAAAAGCGCCCGACCACCTTCTCCTGCGCCACTGACTGCTTCCCGGCCCGCGCCCAGTAAGCAGAGATGGATGCCAGGTGCACCTTAAGGGTTGTCGACCGAAGCCCTAGCTGAGAAAGGGACCACAGGCAGTCCAGAATGCTTGCCAAGGAACAGGAGGAAGGGTCCAACTCCTTGCCCTGACACCAAATGGAGAATCTCTTCCATTTGAAGGCATAGCATTTCCTGGTCGACTCCTTACGGGATGCCTCAACAACGTTGAGGACCTCGTCGGAAAGACCCAAGGCCTGGAACTCTAGCCGCTCAGGAACCAGGCCGTCAGGTGCAGGGATTGAAGGTCCAGGTGGAGAACCTTCCCCTGGTTGACTGAGATCAGGTCCGGGCGGGCTGGGAGCTGCCTCGGGAGCCTGGAACCGGAGGCGGAGGAGATCTGGATACCAGAACTGGTGGGGCCAGTCTGCGGCTACCAGAATCACCTGTGCCTTGTCCCTCGTCGCTTTGAGAAGCACCTTGTGGATCAAGGGAAATGGGGGAAAGGCGTAGAAGAGGCCCGGGGTCCACAGCCTTGAGAAGGCATCCCCCTGCAGCGAGCCCTGCTGAGGGGGGCGGGCATGAAACAGCCTCAGCTTCGCATTCTCCCTGGAGGCAAACAGGTCCACCTGAGGCATGCCCCAGTGGGAGAACAGATCTTGTACTACCTCCAGCAGGAGAGACCACTCGTGAGACGCAGCCCCTACCCGGCTTAGGGCATCGGCCAGAGTGTTGGAGGCTCCTACCACATGGATGGCTAGGAGATCCGCCTCCAGGCTGCACACGAGGGACCAAGTGCTGAGAGGTTCCTTGCACAGAGGAATGGAGCGCGTCCCGCCCTGGCGGTTTAGGTAGTACATGGTCGTGGTATTGTCTGTCTGGACCTGGACCACTGGACCCAGTACAAACGGAGCGAAGGCGGTGAGGGCTACATGGACCGCTCGAAGCTCCAGCAGGTTAATGTGGCATCGGGACTCCCGAGGGGACCAGAGGCCATGCGCTCTGTGCTCCCCCAGATGGACACCCCAACCCATCAGAGAGGCGTTGGTCGATAGAGAGACCGTCGGCTCAGGGCGGACAAATGGGATGCTCTCCTGCAGATGAGCTGGACCGATCCACCACTGGAGAGCGTTCCACATCTCCTGGGTCACTGCCACTGGCTGGTCCAAAGGACCGGAGCGCTGTGACCATTGGCTGGCCAGTCCCCATTGTAGGGGATGCATGTGCCAATGGGCCCAACAGACCATGCTGGTGCAGGCCGCCATGAGGCCCAGGAGGCGCAGAAGTCCCGGGCAAGGCGCAATTGCCCAACCTGAAAAGACTGGGCAAAGGAGGAAAGAACCTCAGCCCTGTCCGCCGGGAGCCGTGCTCTGGCTCGAAGAAAGTTGAGCTCTGCCCCGATGAATTGAATCACCTGCTTTGGCACGAGTTCCGACTTGGCCTCGTTGATAAGGAGGCCAATCTGAGAGCAAACCTGGAGGGCCAGATCCCTGGACCGCTCCACCTCCAGTCTGGAGAAGGCCGCAATCAGCCAGTCGTCCAGGTAAGGGTACACCCGGACCCTTCGGCGCCGCAGGAATGCTGTCACCACTGCCATGCATTTGGTGAAGACCCTGGGAGCTGGAGAGAGGCCGAAGGGCATGGCACGGAATTCGAAAAGGGACCCCTCTGCACTGAAGCGGAGGAATCGCTGGTGGGATGGACGGATTGGGACATGAAACAACGCGTCCTGGAGGTCCAGAGAACACAGCCACATGCCTCATTCCAGGGATGGAATGATCTGAGCCAGAGTGACCATCCTGAAGGTTCGAGACCTTAAGAACCTGTTCAGGTCATGCAGGTCTAGAATGGGCGCCAGCCCCTGTCCGTTCGGGACCAGGAAGTACCTGGACACAAACCCTGGGTCTGGTGGAGGATCCGCCACCTCCTGATCACCTCCTTCTGGAGGAGCAGAGCAATGTCGGCTCGACGGGCTGACAGAAAGGCTGCGGACCCCGTAGCTCTCGTGGGTGATGGTTCGAAGGGCGGGCCTGCCGAACTCAAGAGGCAGACCCTTTCCTACCACTTCCAACACCCAGCAATCCGTGGTGATAGCGGACCAGGCGGAAAGAAAGTGGTGGAGCCGCCTCTCACGGGGGTACCCGGAGGAGCGACGAGGCTGGGGGCGACCCCTCAACCCGTCACTGGGCAGGCTTGGAGAGAGATCGCCGAGGGGCTCCCGGCCTTTTCCTCCCGCTTCCTGCTGGAGAAAGCTGTAGGCTTGGCTTTGGGTGCTAAACGCAGCCTGCTGGCTCGGATGCTGGTGTTGCTGGGCCGGACGTGCTGCAGGGGCAGAAGGGTGAAAGGGCTTACGCTGCTGCTGGCGGCCTTTGTCCTTCTGGGCAGACGTGACTGAGTCCAAGGTGGCACTGGACTTCTCGATCCTCTGGAGATGGCCTTCCACCCCGGGCCCGAACAAGTCGGTACCCAGGAAGGGGACGTCTGCCAGCTTGTGCTGGGTATCCGCCGGAAGGTGGAGATCCGCAGCCAAGCTCTGCGGCGCATGGCCACGCGAACGCCACTGACTGGGCACAGAGTCTCCAATATCCAGAGCAGTTTGAGCTGCTGCTTCGCCACCACCCTTCCCTGATCCCGCAGCTGCTTGACCGTAGTCTGGAGGTCAGCCGGGAGATGAGGGATCACTTCATTCAGGGAGCCCATAAGGGCGGGAGAAGTGCGCCATCAGTACGGCCGAACTGGCCTGACGGAGGCCTAGGGAGGACACAGCGTACACCTACGTCCGCACAGTCCAGCTTTTGGACTCTTTGTCGGAGGCTTGTCCACGTCCCTGGTGTTCCCAGAACCGGAAGACACTATAGGTTACAAGCCCCTCTGCAGAGGGGTGCTCTGAAAACTGGACAGTGAGCTGGTTGGGACTCGTGCATTTCCTGGCCATCCTGGCTGAAGGAGCAGAACAAGAAGCTGGCACGGCCATAACTCCAAGGCTGGGCCAACAATGGCTTCAGCCACTGAAAGGCCTCCGTGGAGAACCTCGGTCCAGTATCTCCGTGAGGGATACTTGGCCCGCCTGGACACGGGTTCGAGCTGCATCCCAGTAGACTCTGAGATGAGCCGAAGCAGACCCATGAACGAGGATGGGCTCTCGTCCACCGACTGTCCCCCAGTGGACTCCAGGTCAAGGGGCCTGGAGAATAGGGAAGAGTCGTCATCAGACTCTGAGGAGTTTGCAAACAGCTGCCTAGGGCCTGAGCCACCCTCCACCTGCCAAGGACGGTCGAGAGTGAGGGTGACCGACAACCGATGGGGCAGCCCCTAACCTGACACAGAATCCTTGGTTGGAGCCCCAGATTTAGGTTGTGCAGGCGGGGGTTCCACCACAATAGGTGGTGCAGCTGGTTTCGGTCGAACAACCGGCCGTTTGGGCTCCTGACAGCCACGAGGGTTGTTTCGGCCTTTCGGTGACAGCCACTTAATGGCTGGGAAGGCGATGGGGTCGGCTTGTTCCCGGTCAGAAGGAGCTGCTGCCACATTGAGTCCTCGTAGCGTTGACGCAATTTGCGCCGAAGCCTTTCCTCCGAGGAGGAAGAAGACGAGGACGAGCGGCGCCACCGCTTTCCTCGGTGCCGAGACCGCCGGTGTCAGCTGGACAGAGAGGAGGTCTGAGACAGAGACAGTCAGTGTTTCCGAGGGTGGGTCGAGGAGTGGGGGAAACCAGTTCTCCTCGGCTTGGGAACCTTAACCGGGACCCGCACAGGAGGCGAGGCAATCCTCTGTTTCCACTGGGGAACCGGTGAAGAAGGTTGTCGGCTTCTCCAGTCGACAGCCCGTCCGACGGGTCAAGAAAATCTCATCACCGGCCGACGGGGTGTCTCCGGGTCTGCTGACCTGACGGGACACTATGAAGCCAGCGGCCTTAGCCGCAACCCCTTGACCAAGTCGAGTTCGGGAAGGGTACCTCTCCCACTCCCACGAACGCCGATGGTGGGTCTTACCCTTCGAGTCCTTCTTCTTGGACCGAGAGGAGTGTCCCGATGGACCCTCACCTTTCGTGGAGAGGGACTGACAAAGCTCCTCAAAAGAAGCCGTATAGGAGGAGCCCAAGGAGAGTGGGATAAATGCTGCGACCGAGGAGCACGAAGATGCGGCCTGTGCCGCCTCCTCCTCCTCGAGGGTGATCATCTGTTCAAGTTGCTCAGCTGAGCCCGCCGCCACGGACACCGCCCAACCGGCCTCCTTTGACTTCACCGGCGGAATATGTCTCTCGGGGCACCCATGTTGGAGCCTGGCAACACGGTCTTCAAGGACATTGGCCAAGAAGGACTTGCACAAATCGCAGGCTCATGGACTGCGTGGTCAAGCCCGAGGCAATAGATGCACGTGGAGTGCGGATCGGTCCGAGACATCTTCTGCCTGCATGGGCACCGATTTATCCATCGGAGCCTCAAAGGAAGAAACAAACCGAAGTCTTGAAAACTTTAAAATTAGTTTCGGGTTAACTGAAGAGTTGGATCCAGTCTAAACGCAGAGCGCTAAGGAGGGAACCCGAGCTTCCAAGCGGTAAGGAAGATCTGGCGTCATGGGGCGGAGCCGAGAGTTTTACCACTCGGGTGGGTGGGAGGAGCCAGCCTGAAGACCTTCCGGCAAGATTTAAAGCGGCAAGAAACCTGCCATGGAGTGTGGATTGAACAACATATCCATGTCCCTAGAATAAAAGTTATTTTAAGTTCTACTGCTGTCTACTAACAGAGGAGAACAAGTAGACAAGCTAAAATCATTGTGAGCGCTAGAAACCTATATTTAAAAGCCCTTTTTAGGGCAGCCAGTCAAGGAGACTCAGAGATTAGGAGGGGAACTTAAATGGCTGAAGCAGCCAATTTAAAAAAAAAAAACATTGTCAGGGCAGGAAGAATTCCAGAGAGACAGGAGGAGAGGCTAATTAAAAGCCTTTTTTAAGGTTCTTATGTAGGGGGACTTTTAAGGCCAATTTACACAGCCACTTTTGCACTGCAGCAAGAGAATGTTTGGATTGCTGTGGTACAGATGCAGCCATGTGGAAACTTATCCGAGCATGGTAAGTCGGTCCTCTCTCCTCTTCCGAAGGCATTACAAAGATGGAGAAACATTCAGCACTGAACGGTGTAAGCAGCCTTGTGGACAGGCTGTACCACCTGCTCCAATGTATAATGGATGCTCCCAGCATCCTCCTTTGCCCTCCCAGGAGGAACTCATGCGGTCCCATCCACTCGGACAGACTGGTAGTCAATGAAGGCCCTATATAAAATCAAGACCTGTATAATGGAAACAGCTGGCAGAATAATAATGCTAAAATTAGGAGGAGTACTGACAGTCTCAGATACCATCTGGGGCATGTCAGTTACAAGGCGGGATTTGCAGGGATTTCAGAGCATTTATTTCAGCAGCTGCCAAACTGTGTATTTTGAAAGTATTAGAAAATGAACGGCATTTAAGATGTACGGTTTAGCAGCTGTTGAAATGATTTGAAATCACTTCTCTCAAGAAGCGAGTTGCTTGAAGGCATAGGAGGTTATAGTTTCATGCTCCCTTTGTCCTGATTTACAATGAGTGTCACAATTCTTACCACCAGTGCTTCCTGTGATGTCAGTGGTCTATGTGTTACCCAATACGGTACTGCTGGTACCACCAGTTAGTGGACTGCCTCCCACCCCCGGGACTTGTGGCCCCTCTCTAGTGCAGCTTGCAAAGACACTGCGAGGAGCTGTGTAAACACACAACTCAATCGACTCAGGAGGTTGGGACAGAATTGGGGTGGACCGCAGTGTAGAGTGGAGCAACCGTGTAAACACACCTCTAGTGTGTGGGCTATACACAGGAGCACAGGACAGTGATCAGCATGTCAGGGCAGAGGCAGAACAGAAGGGAGTTAATTAAGAATCACTGGCAGGGCTACCACTCAGCAGGAGACAAATTAAAAAGCCCCTATCAATGACATGAATTGGGGACACACCTGATAAACTCTTTTCAGGGCCCTGTTCTAGCCAGGATGCAATATTTAGTAGCTCTTTTTCAGGGCACTTTACATGGGGTGCCATTTTCAGGGCACTGTACCATCCAGGGGACACTAATTATTATTAGCTCCTATTTGGAAACAAATGTATAATCAGGAAAAATAAATAAATAGATTAAATCTACTGGACAGGTACAAATTCTGTAGGACAGGCAAAATGAACATTACACCAATCCCTTTGACAGCTACCCACAAAAATTTATGTATAGCTTTATTCAATAGACTGTACCTGTACTCTTGTTGGAGTGCAAGGCACTGTGTGTTAATGTCACGTGTAGAAGTGTGACAAATGTGCATCAGTGCATGCCAATTGCACATACAAGCTTCTTCTGCTTTCCCTCTTGCTCGCTTTGCAAGCTGCAAGAAGTGCTGCGAGCCATATGCTCAGGAGCAGTGTACTAAGACACACTGACAGCTGGCTCCAAGCCAGCGAGTGCTTGCCTGAAGGTAAAACAGTGCAAACAGCGGTACCGCTACCTTTTGGCTAAGAGTCAACAAGCAGATGGAGAAGGAGGCACATAAAATGCTGTGCTAGACCTACGGACCATGAAGGTATAAAATCAAAATTAAGAGGGCAAAAAGGGGAAGATGCACTGTTCCCCAAATAAATAAGGGAAAAAAAAGACTGGAAAGTAAATAGCCCCAGCAGAGAAATAAAATCAGCTCCGATGTGCAGCATACTGCCAGGCTATTTCCTACTGTAATATTACAAATATTAAAATTCCTGAGGCCAAACACAGGCTAAAAATCCAAGAGTTGCAGCACTATCAAAATGCACACTAGCCAGAGAAAAGGAGTTCAAAAACTGCTCAGACAGACGCTGCAAGGGGAAGAGGGAGGGAAGGAACAAAGAAAACACCCAACTATTTGAACTCCCCACAGAATAAAAAAAAATTCCTCACTTACCTGAAGGCATAGAGGTGTTTTATTAGTATTCATAATAAAAATAAATGCTAACAATGGCAAGTAGTCCTCATTAAGCCACTGTAGGCACTAATAATGAGTGTTGGCTGGTTAGCAGCCTAATAGCCTCAGCCTAACACGACAGTTTTCTGAAATTTAGGCCCCCATCACCAGGAAGCCACAACCTGCCCCACAGTCACACAATTCCTTAACAGAACTAACAAACAAGTAGAAATACAATTCTTGCAGGGGGCTCTATCCATGCTGCTAATCACTCAGTGGTAGGGCCAAAACAGAGGTTAACTGCTATATTTGGAACATCCCTAGGGGTCCTCAGCATGCTGAAGAGACAGCTGTTTAGCTGTACCTAAAACCCACCCCAGTGGGGAACACATCACCATATGTATTAACTGTCTTCTCAACTGACAACGGAATGATGCAGAAAATATTTATGTACTTCCAGTGCCCTATCTTCTCTTTCGTGAGCACGGTGAAATGATCACTCCGTGACCCAGGATCACACGTAGTGGTCCCATTCTCCATCTCCAGGACCTTTTGCCTCGAGTTCCAGTATCTTCTTGGTTAGGTCCTCATTGGTCCAAGGGGCCCGAACCGTCTCTATAACCCAGAGAGCTGCAGGCTGCTCTAAGAGGCTGCTCTGTGGGGGCGGAGGGCAACGCGGGCTGAGCCCACACCTCCACCTGGGGGGGGGGGGTCCTGGCTTGGGGAGGGTTATCCAGATGGGAAGCAATGGCTCCTGCCATAGACGCATACAATCCCTGCAGCTGGGTGACAGTTCGGGTGACCTTCTCCATCTTCCCAGCGAGGCTGGGACCCTGTCCCCTTTGTCTTGCCCCAAGTAGCCCCAACCCTGAATAGCTCCCCTACCTGGAAATCTCCTGCAGTTCAGAAGCTCCCCACCTCAGCCACACCTCCCCTCCTGACAGTCTGTCTTGCCCATCAAAAATCCTCTGCAAGAGGCAATTCACATAGGCTTAGCCAGTGTATCTCTGACTGCTTGCAATAAACCATTTTGGGCTACTTCAGCTTGACTTGTTATTTCTGTATTACACTCCAAGAGTACAGAAATTTGAGTTCTTCAATTCAGGTTGCAGTCTGGCCACCTTACTCTGCACTGCCACTCGTCCAGGGCACACCTTGTCCTTGCTGTCCAAAAGGAAACTGAACACTGACCCAGATGCACAGTAGCACTGTCCTTGTGCACTTTGAAGGGCCCTCTTTGGAGGGCTAGGCAAGCTCTCTTCCAGTTATTGCTGGGTGCCAGCCTGGATCCTGTCAGCTGGAGTAGTGGTGGTGGTGGTGGGGGGAGAGGGAATGGAAAAGCTGTATGCCGGTGGGGCACAATTCCACAGGACAGGGGCAGCTAAGTAGGCATGGGGACAAGAGGGGGCCTACTGCCAAACCTGCTGGAAGGAGCAGCCACCTCCTCCCAGGAGCAGCACCAGGAATGCAGCAGAAGGATCTGAGGCAACAGGTGGTGGTGGGGGGATTGCAGGCACAACTCCCCCAGGGCTGGTAGTAAGGCCTCTGGTCGTAGGAACAGCAGAACCCTCAGGGCAAGGGTAATCATGCTCTGGTCTCGGCAGAGCAAAAATAAATTAAATGAAATAATCATTTTATGACAGCCTGCTTGGAGTGGGGGTCGCCCAACCTGTCCAAACCTCTGCCACATGGCTCAGAGCCAGGCCACTAACGCCCAGCCTGCAAAGCAGGACCCGCTGCTCCTGCTCCACTGACCCTCTTGCAGGCCAAGGGAGTCCTGAAGTCAATCCATAGCCTTGGTGGTTGCCAAGGTCTAGATTTGGCAAATTATCTCTTCTAGGGACCTGACTGTGGCAGGAAGAGGTGGGCGGGGTGTAGAGTGAAGCAGCTGTGGCAGACAGCATCCGGAAGCAGAGGCAGGCATGTGCAAGGTAGCAAGAACTGGCAGGCCTGGGAAAGCAGAAATAGGGGAGGAACTATGGAAAGGAGGGTGATCAGCAAGGGGCATGCCACATGAGGACATAGCATGCAGGTGGGTAAGATGAATAAAAATACTCAGTATAGTAACATTGTTTCTTCTTAAAGGATCACTCACCATGTTAACACTTTATGCAGTCATCTTTAGAGAGTGGCGCCCGAGACAGAACCTATGCAAAATATTAGAATCTGGAATGTAGGTTCAAACCCTGCATCCGCGATCCACTCTGGCCATTGCTTTTCCAAGCCAGAGTAGAGCAGTGGCTAGTGAAACTAGCTAAAAGGCTACCAGAAACTTCTACAAAAATTTTACAGAATTTTAAAATACCAAACAAACTGAAGCAGACTTGTGAAATTTTACGATATAAACAGTGACAACAAGCTTACAATTGTAGGAACTGCAATGGTAATACTCGGGCAACCTCAGGTAAAAAGGAACAGATTCTTGTGTAAACCTATTTCAGGTTCTGAAAGGGGAGGCAGAGTTAGGGAGCATAAACATAGTGAGTGATCCCTTAAGAAGAAACAATATTACTATGTAATTTTTCTTATAACATGGGTTCACAACAGTAGTAAAGGAAATTGGCTAAAGAGCGTCACCTGACCATGGATTAAATTCACTATTTAATCCAAAGTTGATGTAAAGTTCCCCAAACGAAGATCAGTGTGCAGAGTCGGGACTCATTGGCTGCCGATGATCAAAAACCCGAGAGGCAACCATTAAAAGTTGGGCAACAGCAATGTGCTGTGGGGTGCCTCAATGCCGCTGACTTGTAAGTTGTAAGACAGCTGTTGTTGTGTGTCTGTCTCTGAATGAAAGTGCGTGTTGTGACAGACAGGCTGACAGAGCAACAGGAACACGGAGAGAGCCAGTGGGTTACCCCCACCCCCGTTCCTGCAGAGCCCTGCTCTGTCATACTAGCAGGTGGGAGATATGAAATCTCAGTGAGACAGCTCCAACCTGTTGTCACTGTGGTTAGCTGCTGTAAAAGTTCCTCAGTCCTGTCTCACCTGTGAGCCATGCAGTCGGTTCGATGTTTAGATTCATAGAAATGGAACAGCCCTAGAAATAACTCAACTTCAGCTTCATGTCGCTTCTTACCCTTAGGGCATGTTTATTGCCCTTAGTGCAAAATACTGCCGAACATTACAATGAAACAATATTACAGTTAATATTATTTATAACAAAGAACCACAGAGAGAGAGAGAGAGAGAGAGAGAGAGAGAGAGATATGGAACTTGCTGCCGTGGCCACCTCCCGACCACCAGTGCATCGTCGCTCAGTGCTGCATACATGATCGCTGGAGGCGATTGCTGGGTTTCCTGCTCTGTTTCTGTCTGTGACTTTGCATGTCTGAGGTCCATTTAGACAGGGAGAAATGGAAGACAGAGAGTCAGCTGAACTTCATTGCCATCGCCCCCCCCATCACCCATACATCGTTCCTGAGTGAGTGAGAGAGAGAGAGACATAGACACACACACAGTGACAGCGAGATCAGGATGTCCTCGCTCTCTATCTGCTGACTTTTAGGGATATTTCCATGTATGCCTTTCATTTTCCAAGGGAGAGAGTGGCACCTGCGTTGGGAAGAGACAGGCAGCTGAATCGTATCATTGTCTGAAGAGATGTGTAAGCTGTGACAGGTCTGTGATGTGCTCAGAGCAGCTTGTGTGTTTTTTTTTTTTGGGGAGTGAAATGACAGAAGTTGTTTAACGTGTTACAAACCATGTTATGCACGACCAATGGCAGAAATCACTGTGTAATGGTATATTTCTAGCATTTGTCTGTTCATAACATAATTGAAATATGCATCAGTTGTTGGGAACTACTTTTACAGTTGGCAGGATACAGTCAGATTTCTTGTATTTCAAGAGGAATAAAAGGCTTTCTGCTAGTGTTTTGCAAATAACCCATGTTATAAGCACACTAACCCACTCCAGGGTATGGGGTTATAGGCGTTTATAACATGGGTTCAGAGCAGCCAGCAATGTGAGTGGCTGAACACCACCATCTGACCGTGGATTCAATTTCCTTTTTTAAACCATAGTTCAGCGGAGGGAGTCGGGGGAAGTGCTGTCGGGACTCATTCTGTCTTGCAGATCCCAAAAGTAAAAGGCAGCTATTTAAACCGCTGCCTGCCCGTACATCTTTGCTGCTGTGACTGGCATTCTGAAAACAGAAATCAGACACCTGGGAAAGAAATGCTTAGACTACTGAGCTCTGTATGCAAGAGTTAGCATCCAGTTCTTGTCCCACAAAATTATGCTCAAAATACCTAGTGCTCCAGGCAGAAAAAATTCCAAACGTTTATTCAACAAAGAAGTCACTAGACTGAAATCCTCTGATGGGGTTCCAAGTTCCAGAGTTAATCCTCTTCTATTCCATGAAACACTCACCGTAAGGCAGTAGAAAGTATCTCCGTAGTAGCTCAGAGGGAATTCCGAAGGGGCTATACAAAGTTTTGACATCTGGCCACCTGAGAACCCGTGGATAAAAAGAACACATTCCGAGTGTGGGAACGTTAAAATATAATAAATGAATATAGACTCCCTGAGAGTTATAATCTGGGTAACAAAGCTAGGTAAAAGGTTGGCTCTAAACTGTTTAGCAGGTCCACTCCTCCACAGTTTTGCTGCTCAGCTCGGCACTAAGCACTTAAAACCTTTTTACACCTGCCATCTTGGTCCACTCCCTCCGCTCCTCCTCTAGAAGCCACCTCGCGATTCCCAGGAAGAGGTTGAAAAATGGCCGGTGACAGAGCTTTCAGTGTCGCTGGCCCCATCCTGTGGAATTAGCTATCTCCAGCTGTAAGAGAGGTCCCTTCAGTAGAGGTATTCAAAGCCCACCTCAATGCCTTCCTGTACAATCAGGCTTTCCCAGACTTTGCTTTATAATTTTGTCCTGGCTTGACTTCTGTGATTTAGTTCTGTCCCTGGCCACTGAATTAGTTATTTTTAGCTATTTTTCTGACTTATTTATTTAAATTTTATAATTGTGTGATTTAATTTAGTCCTATTTATTATAATGATTATTGTATTGTTGGCTTTACTATTGCAATTGAATTGATTGTGTATGGCACCCAGAGCCTCCGGGATTGGGCATCTTTTTAAATAAAATTTGCCTTCCCACTTGACAGCACATGGAAAGTCTCCTGTGAACCTGTGTAATCGATATAAAAACACTGCAAGAGTGGCATGAATTGTTTTGGGTGTATCCCGGTAACAAAAGCTACGTGGAAAGGTGCAGTCCTAATGTTTTCCAGTAAACTCGTTACTGGGATATACTATGGCTGTGTGCATGTAAACGCAGTGAGAGACAGCAACATTCAGCAGCTCACCGTGGGGTGCAGAGCAAGAGGCATAGAGAGTGAAAGCAAGCCAAACAAGTAGTGCACTGTGCTGTGGACAGAGAACTGTTGCACCAGACACAGAAAGGAAGAGAGATATTGGAGAGAGACAGGGAAACAGCACTGAATTGTTTGACTGGGAAGAGGGACAGAGAGAAGTTCACATCAGTAAGGATCGGCTCAGAGGAGTGTGTGTCGGGGGTGCAAAGTAAAGCATGTTTTGCAAAGTGTTAAAGTATGTTGTGGACAAGAAATTTCAAACAATCATCCTAATACTATATTTCTAGCATTTCTGTCTTCATAGCATCACCGACATATGATTTAACCTAGAACTACTGTCAAAGTGGCAGGATGCACACAGATTTCTTGTTTCTGAAGCGCAGAAAAAGCCTCTAATTTTTATTTTTCAAAGAACCCATGTTATAAGCGCAATAAGGGTATGGGGTTATAGGCATTTAATCCACGCCTCGGATGCTGTGAGGACACTCAGCCTGTCACCTCGTGCCTCACAACGCACCTGAGGGGTGGATTAAATGCCTATGACCCCATACCTTGTCATGGGTTACTGCCAACTTCTAACCCAGAATGAATCACTCACTTAATGGTTATGCATTATGCAGACTCAGTAGCAGTATGCTGGGAGGCTGGGTCCAGAACCTAGTAAGAAAAAAGGATTCTGCAAGACAGCAGTTCCAAAGCTGGCATCCCTTTTGGACTGCATGTCCAAACAGTAGTGCTTTGAGAAGGTGGGTACTGTCTTCCACGTAGCCACTTTGCAAATGTCTAACAACAGAATGCTCCTTGAGGATGTCACAGAGTCAGAAGTACCCCTCGAGGATTGTGCCCTTATGCTTGTTGGTGGCATTTTTCCAGCTTTTTCATAGTAGAACTGAATGCAAGAGACTAGTGAGAGACAGATCTCATTGCAGCTGGTCTGCCTTTACCAACCTCAACACAGGTAACAAAAAGCTGGGTACTGGGGGAACGGACATCTTTTGTCACATCCATGATGATAGTCAGGACTCACTTTAGGTCCAGGCTATGCAGCTTTTCCTCATTTGAACTGGAATGCTCTGGACAGAGTACAGGGAGGGTCACTGACCGATTTAGGTGGAATTCAGGGGCGGAACAGGCAAAAGTACTAAATGAGTACTTCTGCTCTGTATTCACGAGGGAGAAGGAAAACTACCACAGGGGTGGGAGGGTGGGCGGGGAGGGAGGGCGACTAACGGTGTAATTACTGAGGGCAGGGTGTTGGAAGGTCTAAGAGCTGAGGGTGGATAAGGCACCAGGACCAGGCAAACATCCCAGAGTGCTGAAGGAAATGGCGGAGGTCCTGGGTGGGCCACTGACAGACCTATTCAACACCTCTCTGGACACAGGATGCATACCACAGGACTGGAGGATGGCCCGTGGTGCCCCTCCATAAAATAAGTGTCCCAAAGGATGAACCGAGCAATACAGACCAGTAAGCCTAACATCCATTGTGGAAGCTAATGGAGACAATCCTGAAGGAGAGGCTGGTGACCTTCCTGGAGGACAATGGTCTCCAGGACAATTATCAGCATGGGTTTGTCTCAGGAAGGTCCTGTCAATCCAACCTACTGGAATGTTATGACTGGGTAACGAGGGAACTGGACAAGGGCCATGCTGTGGATGTTGTTTATTTGGACTTCAGCAAGGCCTTTGATTCAGTGCCACATTGGAGGTTGGGGGGAAAAGTTGAGATATGTGGGGGTAGGGACTAAAATGGTCAACTGGATCGAGAACTGGCTGCAAGAGAGACAACAGAGGGTGATGGTGGTGGGGGATCTCTCATCTCCAAGGGTGGTGACTAGCAGGGTGCCACAGAGATCAATACTGGGGCTGGTACTGTTTGGCATATTTATAGCGGACATCTCACATGGCATCAGGAATAAGATCAGTCTGTTCACTGATGACACCATGTTGGGGGCGGAGGTGGACGACATAGCAGGGTGGCAGGGACTACAGCACAACCTGACCAGACTGGAGGCATGGTCAGAAAAGTGGTAGTTGGGGTTCAATGCTAAAAAAAAGTGCAAGATACTGCACTTTGGGGCAAAGAACCCTGGGAGGGAGTACCAGCTGGGGGGAGTGCAGCTTGGCACCACCGAGGAGAAAAAGTTCTGGGGGTGGTTGTAATGGGGAAAATGAACAACACAGAGCAGTGCAGGAAGGTAGCTGCAAAGGCCAATAGGATGCTGGGATGTATTGAGAGAGGACTCTCCTCCAGGAGTAGGGAGGTGATCCTACCTCTCTACAGGTCATTGGTCAGACCACACCTGGAGTACTGCGTACAGTTCTGGCGCCCATATCTAAAGAAGAATGTCAGATTGCTGGAGGGGGGTACAGCGCAAAGCGACAAAGCTGATCCAGGGGTTGGAAGACAAACCATACGAAGAGTGGCTTAGTGAGCTGAATTTGTACTCCTTGGAGGAGAAGAGGGATCAGGAGGATATGATTGAGACATTTAAATATGTAAAAGGGATAATTAAGACAGGTACTGAAGGGATATTTAAGCAGGAGGGGAGGACACACAAGGTTATGGTCTCAGATTGGGGAGGGAGATACAAGAGGATATGAGGAGACGCTTTTTCATGGAGAGGGTTGTGGGTTTGTGGCGCAATGGAACACTGCCAGAGGGTGGTATCCTGTAAGACAGTGGATAGTTTCAAAGGGAGGGACAAGGTGAGAGGTGGGGTAAATGTGAGGGTGGGACAGCTGCAAGTTAAGGGTGCTAGCTGCACATTCGAGCAGGCTTGATAGATGATGTGGCCTGTTTTCTGCTGGTAGTTTTGTATTCGTATGTTCAAAACTACCTCAGGAAGAATTTTCTGTTGATTCTAAGAACTACTTTATCCCTGGGTGGGATTACGTAATTTGCTCTGTGCAGAGGGCTTGCAATTCACTCACCCTCTAGCAGGGTCACTGCAACCACGAATATGGTTTTCCAGGTAACATACTTCAGGTAGCAGTTCCATAGTCTCAGATGGAGCCTCTAACAGCAGGGCAAGGCATATGTTGAGGTCCCAGGGTTGATAAGGTCCCTCACTGGTGGATACAAGTGGCTTAGGGCTTTAAAGAACCCTTTTAAAAATGGGTGTGAAGCCAAAGACTTTTCCTTGCCACTTAATCTGTATGCTGATAGTGCTACTAAGTGCACCTTTTAAATTGAAGGCTGCAGGTATACTAGGTATTGCAGAATTATAGGCAACCGTGCCTCTATTGGGTTTATTTTCTGGAGGCACACCAGTAAGAAACCAATTTTCATTTAGATTAATAAGTTTTCCTGGTGAGCGGTTTCCTCAAACCATAAGCACCTTCAGGACTTGAGAGATCCAATACAGAACATTATAACTCCTCAAGAACCATGCCCTCTGGCGAGGGTCCTGGGGTTCGGGAATGTTATTCTGCCCTGGGACAAAGTCAATAGATTGTGACTCGAGTGGCAGGGTGACTGGATTCTTGTCAGATGGGACCAGAAGCATGGAGTACTAGGCCTGTCTGTCCTGGTCTGGAGCCATCACGATCATTGTTGCAGGTTCCTGCCTGAGTTTCAGGAGTACTTTCTGAATGAATGGAAATGGTGGAAAGGCGTACAGTAACTTCCCTGTTCAGTACTAGGGCATACTCTGGGACTGTTCCTCTGGCTGGTGGTCTCCAACAAAACTGCAGGAGTGGATAATTCTCCCAAGATGCAAAAACAGGTCTCTATTGGGAATGCCGAACTTGTGAACACTGTGTGCCGAACCTGCCTCGTTTAAGGACCATTTGTGATTTCCCAGGCTGATTCTGCTTACAGAATCTGCCAGACATTTCTTGCCTAGCAGATGCACTGCAAATATGTTTGCTTCTAAGGAATATGCCAGGACCCAGATACTCACTGCCTCTGCACACAGTTTTGAGGATCTTGTTCCTCCCTGCTTATGTAGTACATTGTTGTGGTGTTATCTGTCCTGATTTGGATAGACTGACCCTCTAGCTGGGAGGAGAAAGACTGCATTGCTAACAGTACTGCTCTGAGCTCCAGGTTTATGTGTTCTAGTGACTTCTGTGGGCTCCATGTGCCAGTCACTGTGAGGTACAGCAGGTAGGCACTCCCCCAACCCAGGGTGCGGCATCCACTGCAAGAACTTCTTGTTGGTGACTGATGAAGGAAGGAATGCCCTCTTGGTTCTTTCTTCCTTCCACCACTAATTCCACTAGTGTGTTTGTCACTGGCCCTAGTTTTGAAAATTAATCCCATCTTTAGACCAGTTGTCCCTTAAGTGGTGCTGGATATCTCTCATTTGGAACATGACACATAGAACCACAGCTGTGGATACTGCCATGTGCTTTAGTTACTGTAGGAAGTTCCTTGTAGGTCTTGGCTGACCTGCTGTGAAAGACTCTGCTGTTGCTAGCAAAGCTGTAACTCTTGCCTAAGGGAGGAAAGCTTTTCCATGTTGGGTGTTCAGCCCTGCTCCTATGAAGTCCAGCATTACCATGCAGTAAGGGTGAAGGAATAAGGGTGACAGCAATTACCTTGACAAGCACCAGGGTGAATGGCAGTCTGGCATAGCGCAGAGCCCTTCCACATGCAGGGGCATCCTCGGGCTGCAGCAACCACCGCACAGAGGGGCATCGAGAGGACAGCCCCACTCATATCGCCATTGCTCTTTTAGCTTCACCCTTTTTCTTTCACCCTTATCACCCAAACACGTCTCCAAAGTGCTTTTTATCAAGTGAAATGATAACCTTGCATCTTGTCCTGTTCCACCCCCCAAGACTAGCCAGTCATCCAGGTAGGGGAAAACCACCACACCTTGTTTTCTCAGATGTCCTCCTACCACAGCCAGGCACTTTGTGGAAACCCTTGGAGATGGGGATAGACCAAATGGATGAGCTGTGAACTGGTACTGGCAGCTTGAATCGGAGGTATTTTCTGTAAGACTGTGTGACTCGGATTATGAAAATAGGCATCTTTCATAGTGCCAGCCCACTGAGCGCAAGGCAGGCATCCGTCTGCAGTGCTGACATTCTGGGTGAGGGGAATGGACTCGGGAGTTGGCCCGGGCCAGCCAGGAGAAGGAATGGCGTCCGAAGACTGCTCTCCTCTGGGGCTGAGTGTCCTGAGCACCACGGACCCCTGGCAGAGGTCGGGGTTCCACAGCAGCCGGTGCTATCACGCATGGGGATGAGGCAGGACACTGGACGCCACTGCACGCCCCACCCCAGGGCTCTAACATCAGAAAATGCCTCCCCCATGACATCAACTCCACTGCCATCCTCGCTGCCCACCAGGAGGGTCCCGCTCCCTTGGCCCCGACCGAGAAGGCAGCAAGTCTCACCACCCCAATGTCTGTCAGGAGGATGCCCGCCCAGTGGCCCCTGCTAAAGGGCAAACCTAAGCATGGGGGTTCGATGGAGCACGGCTGACTTTTGATCGAAGTTTGAACAAAAAAAAAAAAGGAGAAAATAAGCATCCTTCATATAGGGCCTCAGCCAATGACCTTTCTGTAAAGATGGTATCACTGTCCTTGGTGTGACCATCCTGAATTTTCCTTTTTGAAATAAGTGTTCAGAAGCCTGAGATTTAAAATGCATCGCACTCTTCATTTTCTCTTGTGGTTCAGAAGTATCTTGAGAATAGGCTCCTGTCCCACTGGGAGGCTGGAACATTTTTTTTATCCAGTTCCAGCAGATTTATTTCTGTGGGAGACTAAGCTGGAAAACATCTGTGTTTCTGCAGGTTTGAAAGTGTCTGAACTGCAGGCACTGCCCCTGGCTCACCACTTCCAGTACCCACTTGTCTGTGGTAATATTACTCATTCCTGGAAGTAGTGTGTCAGTCTGCCTTCCACTGGCAATGGTTGGGCGATCTGGGCAAAACTGTCAGGGTTTTGTTTTAGTTAGAGCTTAGGCACTGGAGCTGCAGCATTACACCTGGAAGCCCTTTTTCTCTTCACCTATAGTAACCTCTTTGTGACTGGCACTCATAGGGGGTGTAAGAGACACAGGTTCTTGGGAAGTATCCCCTGCCTCTGCTTCCCCTTCCGTATGATGTGTAGGAGGTAGAGACCTTCTCCTATTTATTTCATTTATTTATTTTAACTTTGTTAACTGGGTAAGCACACTGAGCCAAAAGCCCCTTTTCAGGAACGACCCAGAACCACCACAATTGAGGCTTGGATGGAAAACAGTACACAATATACAGTACAAACATACAAGATACATTACATATGTTAAGTACAACATTATGGTTTTGTATCCATCCACATTTTCATGTAGGCCTCCGTTTTGTCACCAAATAATCAATCTCCTTCAAAGAGAAATCCTTGCCCTTGTTTTGAGTATCCTGGGAAAGGATGATAGTCCTTAGTAAAGAAAACCATCTTAATGACACTGCATGAGCCAAAACTTTGGTAGCAGTGTCATTAGTGTCCACCACAGTGTGGAAATGATATTTTGTGGCATCCAGGGCTGATCTTGCTGTGACAGTCAGGTCCTGTGCCAAACCATTATTTGCCGTTTCTGCCAGTGCCAGAATTGTGTTCCAAAGTGCTTTCTGGTATTTTGCTATATGTGCTGAATAAGCTGCCTGCCTAATAACGAGGGAAGCTGTTGTATAAACCTTTTTTTTTAACCATAGTGCACAATTTCGCTGCGCAGGAGTGATTTTTGCTCTCACAAGCAGCAACCTGGACTACCTCATGATAATCAAAATGGGCATACAGATATTCCACTCCTTGCTTATCCGCCTGCTATTTTCTCTCAATTTTTTTTTTGTTGATGGCTGCAGCTAGAGTGAGTACAGCCGTGATTTTTGCTATGGCCTTTTTAAGTGGGTTATGTATGGGAAGTAACATCCTCCTTGATAGAGCTACTCCAAGCATGTTAATTAAAAACCACATCCTCTTTATCCTCTCCCATTTCTAGTGGGGGAACACTGAGGTATCAAATATTTGTCTGACAAAATGAGTGAAAGATGCCGCCCGGTGGTGCTGAGGTTGGCGCTGGAGCGCCACACCTCACGCTGGTGACCGGGTTTGGGAAGAGGAGGGAGGGAGCAGGACTGAACAACTGCCAGGCAAGCTCTCCTATCTCAAGGAGGGTTTCGTGGATCCCGGTACCATGGTGGCTCCCAGTAGTGACTGGGTGCCTCTACAGCAGGGACCACTCGGGACAGGATACAGGAGGAGACAGAGGCCTACATAGGTCACACAGGACTGTGTAACATGACGTGCTGGTGTCACTGCATGTCCTCCTCCTCCTTAGGGATACTCTATGGAAAAACCCCTCTGAGTGTGCAGCATGACGCCTCCGACTGACCCACACTCTCCTGTCCCGAACAACTGTAATGCTCCAAAATATGGGGTCCCTACAGAAATGGGGTGCTTATTTATTTTCAGTGTGCCCTGGGGTGCCCCATTGTCAGTGTGGGCTCGGGGGTAATAGGGGCCCCTGTGAGTGTTCTCCCGACCCCTCACTATGGCAAGGCAGGGCCAGGAAAGAAAGACAAAAGAAAAAAAAAAAGTGTTTTTCTCCCATTTCTCTGCTGCCTGCTCTGCTCTGTTCTACCCCCCCTTCCTGGAGCAATTCAGCACAAGAGTGGGCACCCACGTGCTGGGACTGCTGCCCCTGGCTGGTGCATGGTGCCTGTTGGAATTTTTGGCCATTGGCTTTGGGCACGGGCTATGGGTTCAAGAACTAGAACCCCAAGCACCCTTTAAATAAGAGAGACCAATTTCTTTCAGGGGTTGTTCGAGCTGGGCTGTGAAATGGAGAGGGTCACAGGAGTGCAACAGGGACTTGCGGCTTCCCGGAGGTGTTGTGTAGCTGGTCCTGTTGACTCCATGGTGTTCCCCTCCTCCAGCCAGTGAAGACAATAGACTGCTGTTCCTGTGAGCATCCGACTGTTTCTGTGGCACAGTCTGGCGGTCATCGTGAAAAGAATACAACTCCTCTGGCTCCTTGATGCTCCGGTGTTAGCTCCTGTTGCCCCATTTTTTTCCCCCGTTTGCTTCGGTATTTTGGTCCCTCGGCAATGGCAGGAAGAACTGCATCTTGTCGGCAAAGCCATCGTCATCTCGAAAGGCCCCCTGCTGTCCACCACATCGCCTGCCTTCCCAGCGAGCGGTCCCTCCCTCTGCCAGCAGAACCTCCCTCCTCTCAGCAATAGCTCACCCGGGTCCGGGTCGCTGAGTTGGCGGCAGCACATCAGAAGAGTGCAGACCACCTAAAGTAGAAAAAGAAAAGTTTTATTTTGTTTAGTGCTGTAGTGCTATTGGGGACCAGGGAGGGGGCCAGAAGGTACAGGCCTAATAGAGTGGCCCTTTCAATATTCATTAAGTGGGTGGAACTGTGTGGGGCTGAACCCATGAGCGACAGGGCCCAGATCAGGCCCACCACCATTAAAGGGGCACATACCAGCCCAGGCTTAAAAGGGCTGGTATAGGCCCTTATTGTTAAAAGGGGCCCAGTAAGACCCAGAAGATTTAAAGGGACCCAGAGTAAGGCCCAGAAGATTTAAAGGGGCTCAGTCGATAGGTCCACCACAAGTTAAAAGGGCCCAGTAGAGGACAGAGCCTAGCAGCATAGGCTGAGTAGCCAGTGGAAGGGGCCAGCAAGACTGGCCCAACAGATTTAAAGGGGACACACAGTACACCAATTTAAAAGGGAAATTAAGGCCCAAATACTGGAAAGAGTAGCAAAGGCCCAGTAGAGGACAGAGCCCAGTAGCATAGGTTGAGTAGCTAATGAAAGGGGCCCAGCAAGCTAGGCCCAGATTTTAAAGGGGCAAGTAGGCCCACCGCAGCAGCAAGAGGGGTCGATCCAAAAGTAGGCCCATATGAAAAAGGGGCCCAGAGGTTCAAAAGACAAGGAAAGGCAGGGTGTAAGAGGGTAACGTGTTAAGGGCGTTTAAGGGTAGCCAGGTCCCAGTAACATAAGCAACCCGCAAGTGTATAGTTTTGTGAAGGGTCAGTAAGAAAAGGGTGCAGCAACTGCCATCTAGTGAATGTCATCTGATGAAACCGTATTGACTAGTACCTGAAATGTTGTGTTGACTGCCAAGTACCAAGACTGTGTTATACTAGGATTGTGGTTATTTGCTCCTGCTATGAACAACTGCCCTGGATTCCAGCAATTTGCCCCTGTTCCTGGCAAACTGCCCTGCAATGAACAACTGCCCCAGGACTGAGGTTACTTGCTCTTGCAACAAACAACTGCCCCAGATTCCAAGCAATTTGCCCGCTCCTGACAAATTGCCCCTGCAACGAACTGGCGAGATTCCAGTAATTGCCCTTGTTCCTGGCAAACTGCCCCTGCAACAAATAACTGCCCTAGATTCCAGCAATTTGCCCCTGCTCCTGGCAAATTGCCCCAGGAACAACTAAACACCTTGGTGCAGTGAAAAGTGTAATTACCAGTGTTCTTAGTGCCAACTGAATGTGTATGGACTCAATATTCTGCTGCAACACCCCTGGTGGGGTTGTTCCTAGCTGATTCTCCACCGAAGCAGTCTTCAGCCAGTGAAGAATTTAAAAGCAACACCCTTCCCTGTTGTCCGCTGTTGGTCGAAACCAATGCCACTCTGTGTGACTCGTGACCGCCGGCAGCTGGTTTCCTTGTGGTTTGGCCAGCCTGGAAATGGAATGTCCTGGAAGAAGCCTCATCTGCCACTCCCAGTCATTCACCGATAGTCGAGTCCAACGTGGCCAGTGTGCGTCCGTTGGTTTGTTGTTTTTTCTAGATCCGGACAGTACAGGGCTCTGATCTTTATCCTGCATCCTACTCTTCCTGCTTATCTCACCTGGTTTGCACCGTGTTGTCCTCTGGGATTCAGCTTGATCTTGGTGGTCCGCCTGTGGATCTTTCGCCAAAGAAGCTTCAATGTTTCTTCATCCTTGGCAGCTCTGGTTGGGGGTTTGTGCAGGAGAAATTGCAGCAGATCTTCATCCTTGGCAATCCTTGCAAGTAGATTAGACGCAAAGTACTTGTTCCTTCATCCTTGGCGGCCCTGGTCAAGGGTTTTGTGCTGGGTAAGAGCTCAGCAGATTGCAGTTCTCTTGTGCTGGAGTATTCCGGCATCCTTAGAGCGTGAGTTGGCCAAAGAATCACGGTCTTTTTAAAAATCTCTCACATCCCCTTGAACCTCTCCTAGGTTTCACATAGGTGTAGTTTGGTACCAAGTAGGAACCCCATTCTCCCTTCTATCCCGTTGCTTCTTCACTCTTCAGCTGTGCACGAAGGCGGCAGGAGAAAGTTGGACTTCCTTTTACACCAATAGACTCTCAGAGGTGGTTACTCCACCCAGCCCCTCAGGGTCTGCAACTGGTTTCCACTGCTCACTGCAGTGACTGTCACGCCATTACAGAGTAACAGATGTCCTGAAACGGTTTATCGAATCATTTAGTGTAAGCATAGTCTAGAGCTTAATAGATACTGGACTTAGGTCGAGGTGCACTTCTAGAGACAATATAGAACGTTGCTTACTGTTCATGTTTGGTTTGGTTCCCCTCTTCCCTTATGACAGTGTCTACCTTTTCCTGTGGTATGAATAAAGCCCACTGGGCATCAAACTTACAGACTGTCTCCTGCTTCTCCTTACCGGGTGCCTCCATCCACCCACCCCATTCGAACCACAGCGCTGTCTCGCTAGTCCCCCTGCTTGAGACAATGCTGGTGGTGCAGCTGAGATAGGCAATCTTCATGGTCAGCACTCAGTTAGTTCACCACACAATGCCCGGCAGTGGGCAGGGGCTCAAGGGCGATGATCTCGGTCTCTTCCCACATCACTTCACTGGGGGGGGCCCTCTGTGAGGGGTAAGTCACAGTCCTCCCCATTCCCTCATCGAAACTAGGTCTGAGGGAAGCCTGAGGGGTCAGCGAGTCAGGGCAGAAATGGGTCAAATGTTCCCACGAAGCTCCAGGGGAACAAAAACAGAGTTAAACAACAATGAGGAAAAGATGAATAGTCCTCAATTTATGCTTGAAGAGGTTTAAAACCTTGCTCAAGTGTGCCCTCTAAACTCCATGGGGTCACCTTCCTCCATATGCACATAATATTCTTCTTCCTCTTCCTCCTCCATGAGGCATACAGGTTGGAGTCTGAGCCTGGGGAGGGGTTGGCAAGCAATTTATTCAAATTTCCCATGGCCAGATCAGCTGTGAAAACTGCCACATTTTCGATATATCCTTTCATGGGGGCCTTTTTTCCTGTGTCATCCACCTGCTCCTTTCTCCGTGCAGGAGGAGTGGCAGTGACATTATTTGCTTTTTTTTTTTTTTTTTGGCAGACACCATTTCCAGTGCCTGCTCCAAGTCTCTCATTTTTAATTTTGCCATCACTGGATTCAGGGTTCCCCCTTCTGAGCAATCTTTACTAAGCCTTTCTGATGGCTGCGCAGCTTTATCTTTTTCCTTTTACCTTTTACAGCATTTGCTGCTGTACGTGAGGAGTTGGACCCTTCAGACGCATGCTTTCCACCATCGTTGGGATGACCCTAACAGCCTTTTTTTATTATTTTTAGGTAACACAGAGGCAGACTGAGAAGGCATGCTTCTTTTTAAAATTTCTACCCTTTTAAATGAGTCTTTAGGCACAAAATATAACAGGACATACAATTTATAAAATTGTGTTGTGGACTTACACATTTTAAACAAAGTTCATTACAGTCTGCCCTTGCCAAGCGTTGAAAACAATTTGTACAATTTTTTGATGGTTCATAATGTCTCTCTGACATACCAATCAGAGAGAATCTTGAAATTATTGAAATGATTCAGAAAAAATAATGCAGTATAAGAGCCCAATCGTGGAAGAACGGCTCTTGTATGGATAAAACTGTGCCAAAGGTCAAATTGTAGCTCCTGCAACAGGAACTGATTAAAAGTACATTTCTAATATAAGGGAGCTACTCACATATTGTGGTAACTGCCCTCAGCGATAGTTGTTCTAGCCACGTTTGAACTTTTAACAGCAACCCATACCTTTGATATATTGCTCGTAACTTCTGTAAAGAAATGTATGACCAGGGAAAGTGCAGGGGCGTCCCCTATTGAAATGAATGGGGTCGATTTTTCTTCCATTTTTAAACTCAGGAGAGATTAATGAAGGTCACTGATCGACTAACAAGGGCCTTGTTAGTCGAAGCCTGTAGTGAGCAGGCCAGAGTCCACAGTTTCACTACTTCTGTGCACAGTGGGCTGGACCTTGTTCCCCCGCTTGTTGATGTAGTACATGGTAGTGGTATTGTCTGTTCTGACTTGCACCACTTTCCCCTGTACCATGGATGTGAAAGACTGTAGAGCTAGCAATACTGCTCTGAGCTCCAGCAAGTTTATATGCAGGACAGATGCTACAGGGGACCAAGTTCCATGCACTGTGTGTGTTCTTGCAGATATGCACCCCAACCTAGCAGGGAAGCATCCTTTAGAACCATGGAAGGATGTTCCTGCTAGAAAGGAACCCCTTCTCTTAGGTTGTGTCTGTCTTGCTACCACCGCAAGGACTGCAGTAGTGTTCTGGTTACTGGTACCAGCTTTGGGAGAGGGTTCCTCTTCCGCATCAGTGTGCTCGAGATGGAACTGGGTGTCCCTCATCTGGAACTTGGAACCCATGACTGTGCCTGTTGCCGCAGCCATGCGACCTAAAAGTTGCAGAAAATGTCTTGCTGACCTTGGTGAGTTTACCCTGAAAGTCCCAGCAAGCTGTATTATGTTGTTCACCCTTTCCTGGGGAAGAAAAGTTTTTCCTTTTAAGGTGTCCAACACTGCACCTATGAGGTTCAGTATTTGAACTGGCTCCAAGCAGACTTTTTGATGTTTACCAGGAATCTCAGTGATTCTAACAACTTCTGGGATGCCTGTAAGGCCACCCTCACCTGCTGAGGTGACCTTCCTACGACTAGCCAGTTGTCCAGATATGGGAATATTGTGATGCCCTGCCTTCCGAGGTATGCCACCACGACTGCCAAGCACTTTGTGAAAGCACCGGGTGCTAAGGTTAGGCAGAAGGGCAGAGCTGAGAACTGGTAGTGCCCTGATGGTAGGCTGAACCCGAGGTACTTTCTGCAAGACTCCATTATAGGGTTGTGGAAATAAGCACTCTTTAGAGCTAAGGAAGGCAGCCAATCACCCTTTTGCAGAGTTGGGAGGATCATTGCCAAAGTTACCATTCGGAACTCTGGCTTTGTGAGATGCTTTTTCAGAACTTTGAGGTCTAAAATGGGTCACCACTCCCCAATTTTCTTCAAAGTTAGGAAGTACCTGGAATAGAACCCTTACCCTCTTTGTGTTGGCGTTAACTGGTTCTACTGCATTTGCTTGCAGAAGGTTTGTTACCTCTGCCTCCAGAAGATTTCTTTCTGAGGTGGCAGCTGGTTTGAAAATGTTGGATCTTAACTTTGGGAATGATTTGAAGTTGAGGACTAGGCCTGACTCACTACCTCCAGGACCCACTTGTCTATGGTGATGTTTTTCCAAGCCTGGAGGTAGTAAGCTAGCCTGCCCTCTACTGGAAGTGGGACGGTGACCCTGGCAGCCACGTCAGGGTTTTGTTTCTGCTGGGGTGGAGCTTGGGTAGCTTGGCCCCACGTCTGGAACCCCTTCTGCTCCTAAAGTAACCAGTTTGCTGTTGCTGCGGGTACTGGGGAATGGCTTGAGTCTGAAAGGCCTGCCATAAAAGTCGCTCTCCCTCTACCTCCCCTACCCCTGTAAGAGATAGAGAGCTTCTCTTTAGTTATATTACTTTTGTAAGTGGTTTTGTATTCACCCACTTTTTTCATGTATGCCTCTGTCTTGTCCCCAAATAATGAACTGTTTTCTTAGGAGAAGTCCATGGCCTTAGTCTGAGTGTCTTGATGATAAATTTGTGGCCCTTAGCCACGCAAATCGTGTCAGAGCCACAGTAAGTGTCATACACCAAGCAGCTGTACCACTGGCATCTACTGCCATGTGGAACTGGTACTTGGTAGCCTCCAGTCCACACTTAACTCTCTCAGCTAAATCAGCTGCTAATCCTGGTGGTGCTTTATTCACCATGGATGTGACTGACTGCCACAAGGTTTTCTGATACTGGGCTGCATAAGCCATATAGTTGACTTGCCTTATGCCCAGTGATGCTGCTGGACTGCCTTTTTCCCATGCTATCTAGTTTCCTAGAATCCTTGTCCGGAGGGTGTGAAGCCAGGGGCACTCTGGTTCTATCACAGGCTGCAGCCGTACTTCATGGTCAGGGTGTGAAAATAGAAATTCAGCCCCTGCCCTGTCTAACTGATATTTTTTTTTAATCAGATTTTTTTTCAGTGGTGGAACAGAGTTTGGAGTTTGAAGTACCTTCAGCACCTGTTTTTTCAATGATTTATTGATTGGCAACAGCAGCCTTTTTTTTGTTGGTGCCAGGCCCATCGTCTCCAAAAACTCTGCCTCCACTTCATCCTCTACCATCTTATTGGTAGTTAGATCTAAGGCATCCACCATCTGCCTGACAAATGTATGATGTGAGGAGCAGTCGTCGATTAGTCTTGGAGGGGAATCGAACTCTGGATCATGGGAGACCTCTGGTTCAACAGGCTCTCCCTCACTATCTTCCTCCTCCTCATACTGTTCATGGTTTGGATCCTGGAAGAGAACGAACTAGAACCGATGAAGGTACTGCTTTGCAGAACTGCATTTGGAACTGGAACCGTGCATCACTGGAACCAGTGTCTGACTTGTGGATTTGCAGCCTGAAGTGCCTGCAGAACTTGTAGGGCCTGTGCTATTGCCTCAGTGGTAGGCATTACAGGGTTAGATACTGGGGACTCCTTCGGTTTATCAGCCGGCATTTCAGTGTGTTTAGTTTTATGTTTCTTTTTAGCTGGGGCCGGTTCAGTGGCAGTTTCTTTGGTTCTTTTTGTTTTAGAAGGCTCCCCTTTCTTTGCAGTCGGTTCGATATCTGCATTTTTATCTTTTTTTAGAAGTGAGTGGAGTACTGGGTTGTTCAGACCCCTCCAGAACCGATGGGGATGCCATCTTTTTCTTGAACCTTTCCTTCCTTTTCTCTTCTTTTTTCATGCAAGGTTCTACAAATCTTACAATTTGCAGCGAAGTGTGATTCACCCAAGCAAAATAAGCATTAATTGTGCTTATCTGCCTTAACAAATACTTCACCGCACTCTAAACAATTCTTGAAGTCAGTGGGTCTTGTATTCTTTTTAGGTCTCTCTGACATAATCGGAAAACACCCCAAAATATGGTTGTTACTCGGTTCCAATCACAAGAATTATAAAACTTTAAACAAGTAATGGTTAAAACAACCACTAAGCACTAAACTGTCAGTTTCTAAAACAGGAAGAAACTGCAGTAAAACCCAAAAGCAGAGAAAATAAATGGAACCCAAAAAAGAGTTACTTTTAGTAAAATAAGAGAAATAAGGGTAGAAAACCCCGGTTCCCCCATCAGTTACTGGGAACCGAGGAGGAACCTCAAACTGTGGTAAAAACTAAACTAGCGCCAACATTAAATAAAAAAAGTAAATAAGAGCAGCAGATGAAAAAATAAAACTTTTCTGCTTATGTTTTTCATGGAAATCAATGACTGGAGTTTCTTCTAGAGGAGAAGCTCTCCGGGACGAATGAAATCTGAGAATTACAGAATGCGGCAGTTGTTAAGGGCAGCAGTTTGAATGGTGGCATGAGCCAAGGTGTTCTATTATTTGCATATGTTCCATTCTCTGGGCAGTTAGGCTGACTGCAAGAGCTAAGAATACTGAAGAAGTCCTGGGGTTAGAAGACAGGAAGTGCGAACGACTAAAGTATTTATGTATAGCAAACAACACATTCATTCAACTACCTTCAGACTATCAACAATGTTGCACAAGCATAACTCCTCACTAGACTGCATATCCCACTGAACACAAAGGCTAAGCCTGCAGTTTAATGGGTGGCAGCAACCAGCCCCGGCCCATCCATGAGCTATTTAAGACAGCTTCCTCCAGCCCCATTCGAAGCAATGTTTCTCTGTTCACGCCATCATCCCTCCTCTACCAGTCACGCACCTCTCACTTTGGGGTTCCTTCCCAAGGTAACTTTAGCCTAAAGGAACTATTTTCCCATGGCACTTGTAGGAGGAAGCCTCCTCAAGAGGGTTCCTTGCCTTCAATGTACCCCACCAGGGTGGTAGTCCCTTAGGGGACAGAGTGCGAATGGCCAAAGTATCCACATAAAATTGTCAAGCAACTCATTCATTTAGCTAACCTCAAGCATAACTCCTCACTAAGTTGCATACGCCCATTGAATCCATCTATAACAATACAGTATATAATTGTCCAAAGTAGCAAGTTAGATCATTCCTCTCACAGACACGGATATTATTGCTTAAAAAAGGAGGGGGGGTGGGAGAGCAACTAGTGAGGTACTGGTTCAGATACCAGTACTACAATTTAACAACAACTTTTAAAGTAAGAACTCAACACAAAAATAGAACTTTTTTAAAGGCAATACTGTACAGATTAAAAAAAAAAAGTAGAAACAATACTGTCAGATGAAAAGACAAACTGAAATAAAACAGTCTGCAGAGGTGTGCAGAGTCCGACATGTCTGTCGGTAGGTCTGTCATGGTAAAAGCCAATTTACGTTTAAATACGGACCACCTGAAACACTAGTTTGAAAAGTATAGCGGAAAAAGAAAACATGTTCATAACTCACACCACACAGTCCATTTTAGAAGATGTATTGTAATTCTGACACCCTTCATTTTTCCTGGAGATAGAACACTGTTGAAGTGTCACACCACCAGCTCCCAGGACACCGTCACAATATAGGGGTCTCACCACTCAACCAGGACACCATTATTGTGCATCTCTCCCCACTACCAGAGCACTGTGTCTCACCTACCATTGTCTTGGCAGTGGGGGTGAAACAGACAGTATCCTGGTACTCTGGAGACTGTTTTTTTGTGTCTCTCACCATCGACACCAGGATACCTTCACCATGTATGTCTTCCCCCCACCACTACCAGCAGACCACCATCGCTGTCTCTCTCCCAGCCACCAGGAAACAGTCACTGTGTCTGCAGGTCACATAAGCACACTTAACACCTGGTCCCTGTGTCGCATCTCTTTCTTCTGGACATTGTCACTGTGTTTTCCCTCCCCACTAGGATACCTTCATTCTTTGCCTCCCCGAATCTCCTTTATACATTTACCCCAAACCAATTAGTGCTTTCCCAATAATTAGAGACACTGTCCCTGTGCTGTGCCCCCTCCCTCAGGAAGTTTAAAGCAGAAGTGCATTAAGATGGGAAAACAATTTGACCTACCTCTCTTTCACTGTAAAAGACTCCATGCATCTTCCAGTTTTATTTGGTGGTAAACTTTCTAGTCCAGTCAAAAATGGGTATTTTATGAATGTTTTAATTTGTTGTTTTTTCCTCAAGAAAAAGATGGCGATGGCCTGGTGGCGCTGAGGGTTGAGGTGCTGGACGCCACACCTCACATCATGCCGGTGACCCATGTTCGGGAATGAGCACGGGCTGCCGGAGGTTGGCAGGGGAGGGAGAGGATTGAGCATCTGGAGGACAGCTCTCCTCTCCCGGGGAGGGGGGACTGGCACTCCTGAACGACTGTCCCCAGGTGGAGGCCTGGTGGCAGTGCAGGACTGTGGGCACCGTGGAAAGGAGGGTGCTGCAGGACTGCCGCGGATGCGCACATGCCTCCACAGACACTCATCCTGCGTGTGTGCCCCAGCAACGAGGAAGGGACAAAATGGAGGAAAAACACCACTAGCTGTAGGATGACAACCGACCCCTCGCAGACTCCGCACCCGGGCGGGCTCTGGGTAAGTCCCGGAGAGACCGGGGTGATGGGGCTGGGGGAGTTGGTCAGAAGGGGACAAAGAAAGAGAATAAACACATATATAAAAAAATAAAAAAAAAAAAAAAAAAAAAGATGGCTGCCACATTTAGCTTAGAAACTGCACTGCAGACCTGGCAAGGGCAAGGATTAAGGAGGGAAACAAAAAAAAAAAAAACACGGAAACATAGTATGCTGCATAGGAGGCACTTATAAAGAAGGAGATTTCACAGGTATGCTACTATTTTTATGTACTGTGACTAAAACTAGCTTTTTGGTAAAACATTATTCATAGTTGCTTTCAAAGTCATAAACACAAAGCATGTGCTTTGCCAACTTCTGCAAGACAAAAACACTGACAAAAACTCAATCTGTGGTTAGAAGTACGGTGCACATAAATCCTAAACTGTTGTCATTAATCAAACTTCTGTATACTAACACAAAATTAGCAATAAGATATGGGAAGGATGGTGCTATTACAGAACCCTTTATGAAAGTATTGGGTCAGACAGGGTTGTTTACTGGCACCAATTCTCTTAACATGTATACAGATAAGCTAATGGAAGAGCTGCAGCCGGTGGAAACATTTCCACCAACAGTGAATGTGATCCAATCAAAATTTTATTATATGTGGAAGTGACGCAATTATTCTATCGCAAACACCACTGTCTAAGGAAAGCTGTGAAGCAGCCGAAAATATTTGGCAAAGTTAGATCTTGATCTAAACACCCCAAGAAATGAAACAATGACTTTTGAGAATATTAAAAGGGACCCAAAATCATGGACATGTTACATGAGAATATGGTTTAACAAAAGACAAACGTAGAAAAATCATATTAAAAAAGTAAAAGACAATGCGATAACAATTTTAGTGCTAAATCATTGTGTACACACTTACACTAAAAACTCACATACGACGCAGAAAATGTGCCATGAAGCCAAAACTGCCACCCACGTATGGTACCAAAATACGGGGTACTCATAGCAACCTCAAGGATTTAGGGGTTCTACAAAATTACTATCTGAAATCACTACTAAGAACCCCAAGATTTACCTTTAATGCAGCCATAAGAGCAGAAACGGGTACCTTATCCATGCACTCAGGAGTAATGAAAAGGAAAGTACACTTCTGGCAGAAATTCTCTCTCCTCCTTCTAAAGAGTTTAGTATTAAACTGTTGGGTAGAGGCAATGCACTTCAAGAAAAAAAAAAAACATAGTTCAGCAGCCTAAACCATATGTTATAGAGTGGGTTTGGACAACAATTATGTATCCAAACCCAATGGAGATTGTAAAGCACTCAGAGACAAAGCTTTGCAAAGAACTGCAGACACAGCAGTACAGAAGGATATGGCAGTAATCCAGGATTCATGAGATTCAATATTCTAAAAAAAGCAAAGAAACTTTCTACTACTGAAAAATACCTGCTATTCTATGAAAATGCATTTCATAGAAAAGCAATATGCAGGTTAAGATTTGAAAATCTAGAACATTTTTGGAAAGACTGGAGTAACAGATTACTGACAACTTCCTGCTTCTGTGATGAGAACATTAGACTATGGATATATCATATTTTGTTAGAATGTTAAAAACTGAAGGAAGAACAGCAGAAATGGATGCAGCCATTCGGCAAAAGATGAAGGAGAAAGACATTAAAGAAAAAAAACTATTTTATTGTTATCAACAGACTCTGAAGTAGTTCCGTTTGCATTGGGGAATTTTGCACAAAAGCTATAGAAACAGAAACACAGAAGTTGACAGCAGATAAGGACATAAGGCCCATCTTTTCTACCTTATGAATGAGCCATAGGCCTCTACTCTGTCAATGGCCTATTTATTCATACTCATCTGTATTGCTCCCTTATACCTATCCATACCTGTTTGAAGCCCTACACTGTAGTCATATCCACCACTTCCTCAGGTAGGGCGTTTCATGTAACCACTACCCTTTCTGTGAAAAGAGACTTCCCATTACCCTATAATCGGCCTCTCTCTAATCTCATGCTGTATTCTCTTGTCCTATTTTTTTTAATACGGAAACACGTTAGACTCTTCCACCTTGTTAAAGCCCTTAAGGTATTTGACTGTTTCGAGCATATCACCTCTCTCCCCCTTTGCTTTAGGGTATAAATACTGAGCTCCATTAATCTGTCCTCATATGTTTTTGCTCCCCTGCCCCCGGACTTGCCACTCCTTTGGGCCTCCTAGGCCCCCACCTGACACCCTACGCCCCAGCCCCCACCTCACATTGCAGCCAGCATTCCAGGGTAACCCAGCGTAACCCTTCACTGAATGGGTCCCTCTTCTCTGAGGGGGATAGCACCGGTGGCATGGCCAGCACACTCTCTATTTGGCCCTGGGTGCTGCTACTGAGGTGGGTATGGCTGGCTTCGGGGCTTCCTGTGTCGGCAGGGGCCAGCAGCAGTCATTCGGCCAGCCCAGGAGCTACTTTTTTCCTCCCCATTTTTTCCCCAGGGGCATGGCATGCCACAGACATCTAGGCACACACCGGCGTCCACCACGTTCCCAGTCAATCAAGCCCAGCAGCACAGCCTCAGCCAGAAGTCAGTAGGCACCGGGCTGCATCCCCGCCCTCCCCCCGGGAGAAGACGAGCAGTCTTCAGATGCTCAAGCTTTCTTCCCCTGGCCGGCCCTCCAGCACCCTGGGTCCATTCCTGAACCTGGGTCGCCAGATTCGCAAGCGGAAATCCAACTTCTGTGCTGATGGGCTGGCATCATATGTTTTCTGATGCAGTCCCTGCATCATTTTGGTTGCCCTTCTCTGGACTGCCTCCATTTTGTTAATGTTCTCATGCAGGTGCGGCCTCAGTACTGCACACAGAACTCCAGATGGGGCCTAACCAGTGTCTTGTAAAGAGGGATTATTACCTCCCTCTTATGACTTCTGATACCCCTACTAATACATGCCAACATCGCTCTAGCCTTACCTACTGCATCAGTGGTCTGCTTGGATGATTTCAGATCATCTGTGATGATGATGATGCCCAAGTCTCTTTCTTCCCTTGTGATTCCCAGCAACTCCCCTCCCAACCTATAGGTAGCTTCAGAGTTTCTCTTACCTATGTGCATGATCTTGCACTTCTTTGTGTTAAACCCCAGTTGCCACTCTTCAGACCATTTTTCCCGTTTTTCCAGATCTCTTCTCATTCTGCCCACCCCATCTGGATCTACTCTGTTGCAAATCTTGGTGTCATCTGCAAACAGGCAAACCATACCCTCCAGTCAATATGTAATGTCACTGATGACGATACTGAAGAGCACTGACCCCAGGACTGATCACGGAGGTACCCCACTTGTGACCTGCATCTCTTCTGACTGTATACCGTTTACCATCACTCTCTGTTTTCTGCCCGCTAACCAGTTTGCCACCCAGCTGACAAACTTCTGACCCATCCCGAGCCTACCTAGGTTATTAATCAATCTTCTATGTGGAACAGTATCGAAAGCTTTGCTGAAGTCAAGGTAAGCAACATTAACTGCACCCCCTTGGTCCATCACTCTGGTTACCACGTCAAACAAATCTATGAGATTAGTCTGACAGGACCTTCCTGTTGTAAACCCATGCTGTCTTGGATCCTGTGTCCTATGGATTCCAGGTGTTGCACTATCCTTTCCTTAAGGAGTGCCTCCATTATCTTGCCCACTACTGAGGTAAGACTGACTGGTCTGTAGTCCCTGCCTCCTCCCTGCTGCCACTCTTGTGCAGCAGAATCACATGAGCCCTTCTCCAGTCTTCTGGGACCTCTCCTGTGCTCAGAGACTCACTAAACAGTTCTGCTAATGGCTCTGCAAGCTCCAGCCTTAGCTCCTTTAGTACCCTGGGATGTATGCCATCAGGTCCCATTGCCTTGTCCACCCTGAGCTTAGCTTAGCTCTTGTAGGACCCTTGCTTTTGTGAAGGGAGCAATGCTCACCTCCTTCCCCTGTGTCTATGGTGCCGAGCTCAGGACTTCGCCCACCTTCTCTTAGTAAATACTTAAGCAGAAGTATCTATTTAGGATAGATGCTTTTTGTTGGTCCTCCTCCACACACTCCCCCTTATCCCCTTTGATCTTAGCAATACCCCCTCTGGATTTTCTCCTTTCACTAATGTATCTATAGAAAGTCTTGTTCCTTCTTTTACTGTTCGTACTAGTGTTTCCTCGGTTTGGGCCTTTGCCTGCCTTACTGCCTTCCCTGCTTCCCTTCGGGAAGTTTGGTATACCTCCCTATCTTCGTCCCGCTGCGTTTCCTTATATTTCCTTAAGGCCAACCTTTTGGCTCTGACCTTTTCTGCTACTGTTTTTGAGAACCAATGTGGTTTCCTCCTGCAGGCTTTACAAATAAATTTAAGAATTTAGGAATATAGGTACTATTAGGAGGATGGGGATGTTTCCAAGGTCTATGGACCTAGTGTTAGAACTAAATATTGTATATTTATTTTTACTCCCTTGCTGGCAAAAAGACATATCATGTAAAAAATTATCCTAGAAATATGAGCACATAATTGAAGGATTCATATATAAATTGATGTATTTTAGATGAGAGTCTGTTTGCAAATTTTTTAAACCTGTTTTTAAATGGTGTGTATGTAACATTTGTTTGTATATGTACTTTGAAAAACAAACTTGAACCTGACTGTGCAATGTTGTCAAGTATGACTTATTTTCAGCATGACACAACCTGCAACTGATGGCAGATTTCCCCATACTGAATACGTAAGCTTACAGTGCCCTCTAATGTCCTATTTCTCACACTACAGCCAGTTTAAATGCATGGACAAACATGATGATGCTACTACTACTCCTCCTCCTCTGTATGACAGTTGTTAGGTAGTGAGACAATGGTTTTAAAAAGGTGTAATTCATACAAAAGTTTCTTCCAGGAAAATAATCCCCATGTTACAGTATGTGGTGTGTATGTAGAATATGTGGTCATGGGAGAGATGTTAGTAGAAGTTATAAGGAGCCCTTGGCTGCTAACTCATTTTTTAAAGACGCCAGACTACATATTTTTTTATTTTCTGTTAATGGTAACCTTCCAGGCACAGCCCCATCTTCCCAGGATTCACCACTCACTGCTCCTTGTACCCTATGTCACAAGCCCTCTGGTGAAACTGCCGGAAGGGAGGGCAGACAACCCAACTGTGACTGAGTGGGGAGGAGGACAGATTACTCAGTAGATACCGAGAGGTCTGCAAACTCAAGCAGACTAGAAAAGACAGTAGGACCTTTTTCTGCTGGCTATTTTCATATGTTCATATGAGTCTGTCATCAGAGCCCTGAGCCTGGTCAGCGGAAGCAGGGCCTATGAGGTGCAGGGTTATCCTACTCCTGGCTGGCATTTTTCTCCTGTTCTACCTCCCTCCCTGGGGTCAGTGGCATGAACACACCAGCAAGCAGGCAAAGGGCATGTACAGACACAGAGCCAGCTGACTTAACACCCTCCTTTGGTTATCCTTGTGACGTTTTTCAAATGCTACCACAGCACGCCAAGCCTCATCTCCCCGCCAGCCCTCCTGAACCAGGGTTGCCAGAATCGTGAAGACTTAATTTTTAGTTGCTATTTACAACTCAAATAGTTACGTAATGCTTTGTATTTTATTATTTTCCAATAAGTGCCCGCAAAAGCATAGTAGGATTAGAAGTTACTCAAGGAAAATGAAGATTTAATGTAAGAAGGCTACTCAAGAAAAAAGATTTAATACTATGCGATCAAAGTCAACTACCTTTTTTCCATATTTATGAACAAGAAAATTTCACTTTTTTTTTTTTTACTTTGTTTTTGATCAATGTAAATATAGAGGCATATACCTCAGACTTATACACTGCTGGAACGGAGATAGTCAGGCCTTTACAATGGCATATAGAAAAGGTAACATGTAGGAATCAAAAGATTGTTTTCATTGAAAACAATTAAATTCTAGCTCTAATAGTTTCTACCACCCTGAAGATAATTTATTTGAAAAGAGCTTACTTTGGATCTGTTTAGGATTGAATATATTTTAGATGAATGTTTGAGTGAAGTTAATATAATTTTCATGCAGTGATGCACATCAAATCAAGTGAAAAGTAGCCATACTGGTAGTCCGGGCCTCAGCGTAACGCCAATGCCAAGAGGAAGAGGTCAGAGCAAGGAGGAAGTGTACTTTGTTTTTTCATCTTACAAACTGTTGTGGGGGAATAATCTGTGTGTTGGGTTGAAAACAAGATTTAAAATGTGCTTATTGATATGGAAGGATTGGGAGGAGGAAGGAAGGCTTAATAAGAGGGAGGGACTCGGTGGGAGGAAGAAAGGCAGTCACTTAACTGAGTCAGGTCAATAGGGAGTCCAGAGTCCATTTATATTGACCCAGGGGGCCAAGTGATCCCTCGCATGAGTGACCCCGGCGCGACTGACATGAAGCTGGAGTGTGGCATCTTACTCATGGCATCTGCAAGGCATCTGCAGGGAGGACTGCAAGCCATGACGGACAGGGCAACGGAGGATTAGAGGTAACAGGAGTCAGGTATGTAGGTATTCATATCTGAGGGGAGGAGGCTACCTACAGTACACACAGGGGTAGACCACATCATAAATAAGGGACAGTGGGAAACACAGCTGAGATCTGCCCAGGTGAATGGCAAGTATCAGAGGTGGTGGTTAGAGCAGGAAGAACTAAATAGGGATACCAGGTGCGATGGAGGGGCCTAAGAACTGGAGCAGGCAGCAGTCATGGGAAAGGCATGGAGGTGGAGGATGTTTGGTGGTGCAGTGCAAGAGGGATGCAGCGAGGTGCAATGGGTGGCGTGAGCCATCTTTTAGGAACTGTGTGGGGAGCAGGGGCTTGTGGTGTGTGGCAGCTTGGACAACTTAGGAGGAGGTTATATGGTGGAGAAGGGAACTAAATAGAGGGGTTGGAGAGGTTGGGGCAGTATCTGAGGCCAAGGGACCAGAGGATGGCTCCACGGACAGCATATCAGGTGGCTTGAGGGTAAAGATATGAGGGGACCAATGGGGCCAGAACAGCAACACCCTCAGGGACTGAGGGGAACTGAGTTGAAATGTGGAGAATGGTGAAGAACAGAGAGAAAGGGATCAGTGACAAGAGCATGAAAAGAAGTTATAGGGCAGGGCAACAGGGAAAGCTCAGGACAAGGGGAGGTAGTCTAGGAATAGGTTCTCAGTACTGGCCAGCTTGGGGGGAACGGGGGGTCATGGAGAATGTGAGTGTAAAGAGCACTAGCAGCGACAAGAGGGCTAGCAGGGTGGCAGGGAGTGAGGACGGGGCGCTGGAGTGTAGCATTAGCAAGGGGGTATTAGGGCAGTAGGAGGGATAGTCAACATAAAAAGGGAAGGGGTGAGCAGGTGGGGGTGGTAGGGGTGGGGAAGGAGTTAGTCGGCAGAAGGTGTAGAGGGAGGGACTGAAGGAGACATAAAGCAGGGACAAGTGGGAGTTGGTTGGAGGCGAGTATTGAAAGAGGAGAGGGGCTCTGGACTGTGAGCAGAAGGATGGGAAGTACATTGGAGGAGAGCAGGCAATGGGATGGAGGGTCATCATTCTGGGGAACTCGATACTGAAGGGTGTGAGATGGGGAGACAAGGGCATAAGGAAAAGCCGCATATGGTAGGAATGTATGCCAGACATGATGGCAGGAAGGGTGGGGCAGTTTATTCCTAAGGTGTGGGAGGGATGGGGATAAACCTCACATTGTGGTACACCTGGGTACAAACGACCTCAAGGGGTGTGGAGGGTCAAAGAGGTGCAGGAGAGGGTCAGAGAAGTTGAAAAGCTCTGCAGTGAAGCAGGAAGATCTGTTGCATTCTCTGAGGTTTTTCCGGTACCTAGGGCAAGTACGGCTAGAAAACAAAGAACTGAGGAATTGAACAAGTGGCTGGGGGAATGGTGTGTGACCATAGGGTATGGTTTGGTGGGGGGGAGGGGGAGAACGTGGAAGAACAAGGAACTGTATGCATCAGATAGGCTGCATTTAAGTAAGGAGGGCTCAGGGGTCCTGCAGCATAAGCTGGAGGAATACATAGCAACTCAAATTAAATTTAAACTAAGAAAGAGTGGCTGATAAACAGAGCCACCAGGCAAGGGAGTCCGAAAAGCCTCTCCCCCCAACTAGTCAGTAGGGGAAGGGAGGGAATTCAAAAAGGGAAGGCAGTAGAGAAGTGGAAGGCAGGGGGAATCCGGAAAGGCGGGCAGGGATCACGCTGGAGGGTGTATCCTTGAATGCAAGGAGTCTGGGAAACAAGGCGGTAGAGCTGCAGGCACTCATGGCGGAAGGAGAGGTGGACATAGCAGCCATCACTGAGACTTAGGCAACCCAATATCAGGACTGGGACCTTATGTTCCCTGGATACAGGTTTTACTGAAGGGACAGACAGAAGGGGAAGGGGGTGGAGTGACTATTTATGTAAGGGAAGGGAGATTATTCAACAGGGAGGAGGGCAGGGCTCAAACTCGAAGGGGAGGGAGGTTAGATTGGGGGTAGTGTACAGGCCACCCTCTCAAAATGAGGAAACTGACAGGGAGTTGGGAAAGCAAATTATACGGCTCAGTAGTAAGGGCAGTACTGTTATAGTGGGGCCGGGGATTTCAACCTGCCAGGGGTTGAATGAAGCACTCCAGCTACCTCTAGTGCCAGGGAACAAGTCCTCCCGGAGGCCTTCCAGGACAGCTTCATGATGCAGAGGGTAACAGGGCCAACCAGGGAGTGTAACATACTGAATCCTGTGTTGACGGATGGGGAGCACGTCCAGGATATAGCGGTGGAGGACCCTCTAGCTGTAAGTGACCACTGCACAGTGTGTTTCTTCCTCAGTTTAAGTAAGGAGGCAGACAGCACCAAGACAAGGTGATGGACTTCAGAAGAGCAGACTTTGGTAGGATGGGAGACATACTAGAAGGGCATCTCTTCAAAATCCACCCAGACATGCAGGCTGACCAGAAATGGTCCATTATCAAGCTGGGTCTGGCGGAGGCCTCTAACAAGTGTACAAAGATCCAAAGTAAGAAGTCCAGGACCAAAGGCAGAGCTGGCTATGCAAGGAGGTAATAGAGAAAGTGAGGGAGAACAGGGCTGCCTCCAGCAGGTATAAAAGATCCATGCGAGAGGTGGACAGGGAGGTAATCCAGAGAGGTGAGTAGAGTAGTCAGGGTGGCCAAAGCTTCAAGGGAGCTAAGGCTGGCACAGGGGATCAGAGAAGGGGAAAAGGATTTCTTTAGGTACATAAGGGAGAAAAAAAGCTGTAAAGATGAGCTTGTCAGGATCAAGAGAGACGGAGTGGGCACAGGCAGAGACACTCAATGAGTACCTCTGTTTGGTGTTTACCAGGGAGGATAGGCCTATGCCACAGAGAAGTGGGTTGGCACAGCAGGAGAGGGGGTAACGGATAGGGAAATCCCAGTGAACAGGGTATTGGACAGCCTTGAGTCCCTGTGGGTGGACAAGATGCCGGGGCCAGACGGTGCGCATCCAAGAGTCCTGAGGGAGTTAGCGGAGGTCTTGGCGGGCCCTCTGGCAGACAGGGTGCGTGCCCCAGGAATGGATGATGGCACATGTGGTGCCCCTCCACAACAGCGGGCCTAGGGACGAGCCAGATAAATACAGGCTGGTCAGCCTTACCTCCATTGTAGGGAACTTAATGGAGACCATTCTTAAAGAGAGACTAGTGATCTTTCTGGAAGCGAATGGTCTCCAGGACAAAATGCCATGTGGGTATGTCTCGGATAGATCCTGGTAGACCAACCAGATTGACTTTTTTGATTGGGTAACAAGGGCACTCGATAAGAGCCATGCTGTGGATGTCCTGCATCTGGATTTCAGCAAGGCCTTCGATTCGGTGCCACATGGAAGGACGCTCTGTAAACTAAGGAACCTGGGAGCCGGGGAGGAACTGGTAGGATGGATTAGGAGCTGGCTGCAGGATAGGCTAGGATAGGAGATAACTGTAGGGGGAGAACTCACGAATCCCAGACTGTAACCAGCAGCGTCTCATAAGGCTCAGTACTAGGGCAAGTGTAATTTAACATCCTCATTGGTGACACAGCAGACAGGATTAAGAGAAAAATCAGCCTTTTCGCAGCCGACACAAAAATCTGTGCGGAGGTCGACAGTGTGGAAGGGAGGCAAGAACTCCAAGAGGATCTGGCAAAGCATGAGCGCTGGTCAGATATATGGCAGCTGGGGTTCAATCCCAAGAAGTGCAAGGCCATGCACTTGGGAGCCAGAAACCATGGGAATAGCTACTGGCTTGGGGGTCCCAGTCATCCTCAGGGGACATGAATCATTCTGCACAGTTCAGGAAGGCAGCAGTCAAAGCTAATAAAATGCTAGGGTGCACTGCTAGAGGAATCACCTCTAGGAGAGAGGAAGTCATGCTACCACTGTACAGGTCGCTGGTGAGACTGCACTTGGGAGTACTGTGTGCAGTTCTGGTGCCATTTAAAGAAGAACGTCAAACTACTGGAAAGAGCACAGTGTAAGGTAACAAAGGTGATCCTAGGCCTGGGGGACAAACCATATAAAGAAAGACTGAGTGAGCTCAATATGTATTCCCTGGAGGATAGAAGGGAGAGAGAAGATATGATTGAGACCTTCAAATACTTAAAGGGCATGAATAGGGTTAGTATGGAGAGCATTTTCAGACTAAGGGGGGAGGAACACAAAGGGACAGTCTGAAATTGGACGGGGAAGATTCAAGAGGGAAATGAAGAGGCACTGTTTCACAGAAAGAGTGGTAGCAAGGTGGAACGAACTGCCAGAGGAGGTGATGTTGCTGAAGACTGTGGGCAGTTTTAAGAGGGGTGGGACAGGGTCAAAGGAAAGGTCAAAAGTGAGGGGAAGAGTCGAAGGACTAAAGGGGAATATCAGGAGGACGGGAAAGGGGTGGGGAGAAAGCTGCATGACATTATACTGGGAGCTACACACTCGATATAGACAGTTATGATCTGTATTTGCTGTCATTTTCGTATGTTCCTATGTACAGTAAGTGTCAACTTGTTTAATGGAGATGGACAAGTAAGCATTAAGCTACGACAAGGTGGCATCTAATGCTGGACTGATGCATGGTTGGAGGTTGTGGCGGGCCGTCGGCGAACAACCGTAACCATCTTCAATGCGTGCCACCGGCGAAAATAATATCGCTTCTTTATAGGCATGCGCGGTGGCGTCACCAGGAGGGTGGCTACTATGCGTTGAAGAAAATAAGCCAGAGGTGGTGCTGTGACAAAGAGTTTTACTGCACTTTCAAATCGGCGAGAAAGCAACATTTACATACTGATGCGGTGAACATTATCACTAGCTCTAACTAAACAGAGTGCAGCTGAGATCCCTGTCCTGAAATTCTGCAGTTCTGCGCGGTATTACCTTCATACCCGCGATTGGGTGCTCAATCGCGCGATCTGCGCTTCGGTCGATATTTGCATACAGGTGCGATCACTTCCTCCTGCCTCGCGCTGAGTGGTCGGCGCGCCGTCTCTGTTCTCTGCTGGGTGTGCTATATCTATATGGGTCTCCTACCTCTGAGTTCTGTGTGCTGCTGTTGTTGTCCCCTCCACGCTTCCATGCCCGCGTATCTGGTCTCCCTGTCACTGTGGCAGTCTTGCGCCTGTCACACTTGCTACCCACCTGTGCCCAGTGCTGCTAAGCTGGGGATCTGTCTCGGTTCGGTACTACCATTTCGGACACGGCATCTATCGTGGATTAATACCCGCTCCACATTTGATCCCGTGATGCCCTTTCACCAATTGCTGATGCCCATTCCACCTGTCTGATTATTGCCATGTTACAAATAACCTTATACAATGGCAAGGAAAATCCTGGCTTCTGATTGGCTGGCACGATTTACACGTTAAATCGTGGCATCACCCCATGGGAAAAAGTGCCAACCAGCCAAATGTGCCCCAAAATTCATCCAACCCCCAAAGACCAAAAAAAAGTCACTATTTACTTTCCCCGCTAAAGTGCGACACAAAGCAGGGCACTGACCGCGGCCAAACTCGTTCTTCTACAAATACAAAACCGACCCCTCATAAGCAATGGTGAAAAACTGCTAAAAAGAAAAGAGGACCGCAACTTTAAAAAAAAAAAAAAAAGTTTAAAATAATTTTCTTGGCACAATACCTGCTCCTTACGACTTTAGGAACACCGTGCCAGTCCTCCCGAACCTCACTCAAGGCTGTCACCCGCAACCCCGGCTCCAGTTCACATGAATTCAGGAAGTGACCTGAAGAACACCAGCCCGGAGTTCACCAACACTCCCTTACTGTAGAAATAAAATGAAAAAACTATACCCCATAAATGGCAGTTCTTGATTCTGCAGCATGGGACTCAACACAGACTGCCTCTCGCTCACTCAGCCGCATTGACCCCAGAAGTCACCTGAAGCACATTCCAGCAACCTTGGACAGAAATGTTACCAGCCCTGGACTATTTCTTCCTCAGGGAGCAACACATTCAAAGAAGATAACTAAAAATATCAAAAAAAAAAAAAAAACTTTTCTTCACCTCTTTTTTTGTCAAAACAAACAAGGAGCACGTTGTATAATCGCAATATATCACTTGAGGGTGTGGGTGATGACAGGATTTATCCACGCCTGGTGTGGTTTCCGTCCGCCGCGCCCACGTGGCAAATCACTGCCACCAGGCGCGGTGAATCCTGCCATCACCCACTCCTCCGTGGTATATTGATTAATTGGTCCCTGCATTGGAAAATACTAGTGGTATTCCATCATGAAGACCTACAACCTTTCTCTACTTATACATGGTTTTACAGCATGGTGGACTCAAGCAGAAATGCCTTACTCAGGGTCAAACTGAGCCAGTGACTGTGATAAGATTCAAACCTAGGATCTCCCGTTAAAGGCGTTTAACTATGCAGAAACAATGGGGCTACTGCTATGAAACTTTCAGACCCCCTGCCCCCGATCGTTTCTTTATAACCTAAGTGGCTCCACATTACAAAACTTAGCCTGGGGATACAAGCAGTGCCATATGCTTACATATACCCTTCAACCTTTTATTACGGTCTGAAATGTGGACAACGACATTAACAATTTGGGACACTGGACCCAACAACATGGGCACAGCACATCAAAAGGTAAGGGTGATTTGGAATGCTGCTGTTCTGGATTTTAGCAAGTGCATATTAGGGACAGAAGAGCCTCCTGCCCCTTCACAAAAAGGCAACCTGTCCCTGAATGGCCCACTCGGCCCACTGGGCGTGTCCACCAACAGGGGTCAAAACTGGCACTGGCCCACTAGCCAAATACTGGAAGATTTTGTATCAGGCTGGTAAATTAAGCAATAAACCCGGCAGGGTGGCCAGGGTGCTGGGTTTACCACGCCTAAGCGTGGTTAGATCACGAGGCCGCAGGGCCGGTGGCCAAACTCATGTCGGGCGTGAATGCGATCCCAGCATCACCCACACCCGTCAGGGTTTACTGATTATACAATGCCTAACTGTATTTGTAAAAAAAAAAAAAAAAAAAATGTTTTGTAGAAATACATAAAAATTCAGTTTATATTCTTACACATAATAAAATAGTCCTGTTTGTGTTACCATTCTGCAGATTAAATATTCACGGAAGCCTCTTGTTGAGCAGAATTAGTTGTCAGGTTGTCAAAGGGGATTGTTGGTTTTATTTTTTAATTAGTCCAGTTTCCTGAATTGACAGTGTGCAGTAGGCAGAAGTTAAGTTTTGAAGAAGCAGCAATGCTTCTGCAGGGCATATGTTGGCATGGCGATTGCCGTCATCTGCTTCCGTGATTCATATGCCTTGTGTCCGTTTACTGGAATTTGTAGCGAAGGAAGGAAAGTTTCCTGTCAGGTGATTGCCATAGCAAGACTCGATATTTATGGAAATGGGAGTCACAGTTTGAAATGGGGGATGTAAGTGAGGAAAGCAGTCATCGGCATGGGGCATACTGAGTGCCAAATGTTGCGGTGATAGGTGACATGATTTTAATTAAGTGAACCGGGAAGACCGGTAACTGAAATGGGGGACGGAGGCAAAGACACAGACAGAGAAAGTGTGCAGCAGAGCAGTCTCCATGCCTTGTCATGATCAGGTGAAGTATTTTTTTTTTACTACTGGAAATGGGAAGCTAGTGACTGAAATAGGGGGAGGCTAGAGCTACTTGACACGCTGTGTGGAGCGAAAAGCTAACGGACTGCTGTAAGTTTGTGTTTCGTGGTTGAAGTATACAAAGAATAAAACAGACAATAGTGGTGAGACTTGGGAGAATGTTTTCTATGATTGATACCGGGGCAGCTAGTGGAGCAGAGACAGTTGCAACCGGAGTTTTAAATTTGCAGCTTAGTGGGCATTTAAGGTGGTGGCTCTAATGTTTTGATTTTTGGATCGGATTGATTTTTTTGAAGATGCAGCTGGCTGGCACCTTTTGCGTTGGTAATGCTTGATTTTACAATGCTTGAAAGGTGCCAGTTAGCCAGAGTGCTGGAATATAAGACCCCATTGTATAATTTTCCTTTAACTAACCCTGCAGACTTCAACTAGAGAAGGTAACATTTCAGTAAGTTCACCAACTGGGCCATTTGAAATGACTGTGGGGCTAGTGGATTTTCCCAGTCACTAACCCTATTAACTGGTGGCTAAAAAACTTAATTTCGACTCCTGTCCCTACTGCAAGAACAGCCCCTCACTCTCTCTTTGGCTGACCCCCCCTCCCCCCAACAACATCCACCCTGTGCCCAGAATGGAACATTCACCTTGCAAGAGGGACAGCTGCTCCTCCCACCCCCCAGTCCACTCATCAACAGCTGCAAAGAGGGCCTAAGAGCCACTCAGGCCAGGACCTAACCATAATACTGTTTGTAGCACAATGGATCCTTACTGCAGTATGAGAAGCCAATCAGCACCATCCATCCAGTTGATCTTGCAGGATTTGGGAATGCAGGTCAGTGTCAGCATTCCATTGGGGGGCAGGAAAGGGAGGCCATTATGCCTGGGCACAGGGTCCAGCGGTGATCAATTGGGTAGGGTTACCAACTGCCCCTATTTTCGCAGGACAGTCCTGATTTGGGCAGCTTTGTCCTGCTAAAAAACATGAAAAATACTACATGTCCTGACATTACAGCAGAAAAAAATATTTTCAGACTTTCCTCTATATGTTGCAAAAAATATAGTACCTTAACTAAAATAACTTGAAATGATAAGAAACACCTAAAAATTGCATTGTTTAGAAAAAAAAGTCAATTGCATTGGTTGAGGTTACATTTTGGCCTGCGAAAATCATGTTTCAGTAAGAAACGTCCCACTTGGGCTTCTTAAAGATGGCAACTCTACAATTGAGGCAGGCCATTCCAGTAGCGGGATGAACAAGGCAGGGCAGGAGACTTTTCGGACAATAGGGTGTACTTGGTAAAATCCTGAACAGGTGGAACACGTGCAAAATTTGCACACATTCTGAATTCTCCCATTTGCGCAGGGCAGATTACCCCATTCCGGGTTTTAGCAAGACCCTAACCTTAAACGTGATAATACAGGCGGAGAACTGAATGGAAACTTTATTTGTACTAAGTTCAAATGAGTCTTAGGATCTAGACCATTATATAGGATTTTGCACACATGCAGGATCCTTTCTCCTGGAGTTCTAAACCTTCCTTCCTGCACTATCAGGTCACAAGGGCGGCTAGTGCGCAACTGGGCACTCACTGTTCTATAACCTGTAAGAATTCTTTTACTTGACTTTGGGGAAAATGTTATCCTGGAACACAGTTACAGACCCGACTCTGTGACCCAGAAATTACTCGGTCCGAACCTGAAATGCAGGTAAGCTTTGATCTGCGCTGTTTTCCACTGGGACGGGCAGGTTTTCCAGGCCACAGCAAACATCTAAGTACAGCTTGCTGCATGCGGCCGTCTGACTGGGCACCGTCTCTACCTCCATTCTGACGCTCCCGTTCGTAACTGCTGCTTTCACTGGGCTGGAGAAAAACACACCCTTTATCATCAGTTCCGTGGGCTTTTGCCTGTCTTTGCTTCCTTTATGCTTCCGCCGTTACCTTCCGTGCCAACCGTACGCAAAAAACTTCCCGCCCTCATTTACGTCTGATTGGCCCACAAACGAGTCACTCACGTCAATATCCAGCTGACTGAACTGTACAGAACTGGAAGAGAGCTATATTTGTTTAGAAAATGAGTAGGGAAAATCCTTGTTTTTGATTGGATAATGGTAACCACCACCCAGTCTGGTATCAGGCAATAGAGACCTGGAACTAATGAGTCCCATTCTCTGTTATCTGATTTAGTTCTAAAATGCTTGTGCATAGAATTTTCAGTTTTAAAATGCCACCATTTTTTTATCTCGCTAAGCGAGCGAATTGGCAGCTGCCCACCCCATTCTGTCTCTGTTTTGTAATGCTGCCTAACTGAAAGAAAATAACAACAAAATGAAATAGCTGCCTGCTGTTTCAAAGTAGTACAATCACTCGAAGTACAGCAAATGTCGCTGTAGGGCTCCGATCTAACCCCTATGTATGGGAACTCCCTATGTAATGAACGCAACCGTTAATGTCCGGGTGTACATTATGCCGAATTCAGGAGCAGCGCCGTGACATCTTCTATAGAGCACATCAGCTCCTCACTAGAGTAAGGGCTTCCCAGTTGTAACAGAAACAGACTAAGTGAAGTCAGTTATGTTCTATCCTTCCACTCGGTCTGTGCTCCAGCAATGTGAACTAACAACCCCCCCCCCCTAAAAGTGATAACTGGCGAGGATAATCGGAGCCAGTCCAGCTCCTGTTCACTGCATCCCCACTTAGAAAAATCACAGAAACAAAGCAATCAATATTTGTTCTTTCTTTTTTAATGAAACAAAATTCATATCCTTAACTGATCAAATGCAGTGTCCTGTCACTAAGGGCAATCTGCTCCAATCTGTTCCGTTTCTCCATACAGACGCGCATTAAGCTGGCGTTGACACTGAGGGAGGGGTGACAGTTAAAAAATGGGTTCAAAGTTCAATGCATAAATAAATTAAAAAAAAAAAAAACACAAAAAGAGCCTGTTTGCCTTGTGTCTTGGTTTCGTTTTACAAATGTAAACAGAAAAAAACATGTTTCCTGTTTAAAAAAATACTACATGTTTGAATTAGCTTCCCAGTGTAACTCCATCTCAACCACCGAAATCCCTGACAGCGATCCACCACGAAAGAGGAAGCGCTAAACAAGTTAATAAAAATGGAAACCGTTGGATCTGAAATACTTACAGAGCTCCCATGCCACAATGTACCTCCCAGTGTGCACTTCCTACTTTAACGTGGCAGGCTATGCGTGTAACAGCTGCAACTCCCGAGCGGGGGGGGGGAGTCAAGCTGAAAGAGCCGAAAACTGAGTTTGTCACTGAACAACCATAACAAGAGACTGGGGGATGAAGTTTAAAAATACTTTTTGTATAACAGGGAACGATGGGGTGTGAGTGAATCCTGCTTCCACAATAAGAGCTACAGTGCCCTAGCATCAATACCAACAGTATGCAGACAGCATAAAAACACATTCTAATGCAGGTGGAGGAACTATTTCATAACAAAACTGACTTTAACATCATTTTAATTACCATTTTATTAAAATTCATTTTTTATGGTACCATTTTTCTGTTAATAATATTTCCTGGGTGGGCGGTATTGGGTAATACCGCCCACCCTGTCAGGTATTATTGCTTGCATTCTGTTTATGTGGTGGACTAGTTGCTCAGTGCTGTCATTGCAGAGCCCAGCAGTGCAGCGCCTCTTATGAAATGCGGTAAATGTATTTCAGATATAATATTAAGAGCTTGAGTCCGAGTCCACTGCTGAGTCCATTCTGCGATTACATCATTGTAAAAGTAAAAAGTGGGGCTGGGGGTGGGAGTGGAGAACTCTTGCTGGCATGGAAGTGGGTGAAACATACCTTCCAAGTGAGCTCTTACACTTTGCTGGATAATTTGAGTAATTTTGTTGGGTATTTGCTGATTTTGCTGGAGGAAATAGTTATATGAAAGCCGTGGTCTGGGGGCCTACCAGAAGTTCTGGGATTTTAGAGCTGCTCTGTGGTGAATTTTGGTGCTTAATTGGAACATACAACACACTTCTGTTAAGTACTTTTTCATAGGGGTATACTAGCTGAGCATACCTCTCAACTGTCCCACATTAGGAGGAACAGTCACTTATTTCCGAAGAAAAGTCGTCCAGTGTGTGGTGAGGGTTTGTTCAGGATGGAACTCTATTCTAGCTGAAATGTTGTTGTACCACAGTTCAAAGGTCATGGAACACGGTTATACCACCTGTGGTACGTAAAAATTACTCACCTTAGTAATTATGTTTCTTCTAATGGAGTCTTGCTGTATTCTGACTTTTACAGTTAGCCCCAGCACTTAAACTGCCCCGGAGAGAAGAGGGTTAATTTTCTGTGTTCAAACCTCTGTCTGCTGCACTTAGAAGCACAACCGTCAGATTCTTACAAGCTAATACTAACTACTATGTGGAAATTGTAACATTTTTACTAGCCAAATGGCAACCAAATATTTTGGATCCCCAAAAGACTCAAGTCAAGAAATCCAAAATCAAAAAACAGATAGTGAACAACTTAAGACTGTTAAATTAATAATATAACCCACTCCCCCTTTCAATAAACTTCTACAAATCGCTAAGTTCAGCCAAAATAAAAGACACCTGTAACTGTCATTAAGTCTCTTCCTTCCCCATGTGTGCCATATTTATCCACTGGTAAGGTATAATTGATTTGTCATATTAACTGCTTTCCTTCCCTTCTACTCCTGGCTTTATCTTTGCTTACGCTCCTGCTACTCTATCAAATCACTCCTCCCCATATCAGTTGTAGACTGTTGTTTGTTCTAGCTGCCAAAATACTGTATATGTATTGCACACACCAGTCATCATGTTTCATTTATCAGTATGCAACCTGTAAGTCGCTTCCCTGTCTCATATCAATGTTTACTACCTCGGTCACCCTATGTGGTACCCTTGTATGTATATCCAGCCTGTATCATGTAACGTGCATTTCATGTATATACTATTATTACCTGTGTTTGTACTTTAAGTGTTTATGTCACAGGACCTCCTTGTGAATGAGCTTGCTCAATGGAGTTTTCCTGCAATAAACTTGAACTTGAACTAAAAGGAGGGAGTGCCCAAATGCACCCCTGGGGTGCAACACTGCACCTGCCAGCCCACTTCCCAAAAACAGGTTCTGAGAGGGGAGGCAGGGAGGGAGGTCAGAATACAGCAAGACTCCATTAGAAGAAACATAATTACTAAGGTGAGTAATTTTTTCTTCAAACCACATGAAATCTTGCTGTATTCTGACTATTGCAGACTACTAAGCAGTACCTCCATGGAGGAGGGAATTGAACCTACTTTGAGAATAGGCTCTGCAGTACTGCTGTACTAAACCGAGCATCACTCCTAGCCTGGATGTCCAGGGAGTAATGTTTGATAAATGTATGAACTGTTTTCCAGGTGGCTGCTGTACATATCTCTAGAAAGGAATATCCCTGACCGCAGCCAGGGAAGCAGCTGTACCTCTAGTCAAATGAGCCCTCAGACCTGAGAGGAGGTATTTTGCCTAGCTTCTCATAGCAGAATTGAATACAAGAGACAATCCACCTGACAATAGTTCTCTTAGTGGCAGGTTTGCCCTTCCCCATAAGTGAGAAACAACTGGAGGGAGTCAAACCTGTGAGCCTTAGTATGCTCAATGTAGTAACTAAGGGCTCTTTTAACATCCAAACTGTGTAAACTTCTTTCTCCTGAAGAAGAATGATCAGTGAAGAACACAGGGAGAGACATAGATTGGTTCAGATGAAAATCTGAAACCACTTTAGGTAAAAATCTCCTGTTAGTTCTAAGGACCACCTTATCTCTATGGAATGAGATAACATCAAGCTCCACTGACAGAGCTTGCAATTCACTGATAACGCCTGGCAGAGGTAATAGCTACAAGGAACACAGTTTTCCAAGTCAAGTACTTAAGCTCTGCTGAAGAGAGAGGCTCAAAAGGGGGTTGCATAAGCTGAGCAATGCAAACATTACGATCCCAAGCAGGGGTAGGATCCTAAAGAGCAGATTGGTATGAAGCAATCCTTGAAAAATTTACAGAATACTGGGTGAGATGACAGTGAGGAAGGCTTTCCCTCTGACAGAAAAGCAGAAACAGATGACAAATGTACTTTGAGAGTAGCTGGTCTAAGGCCTAGGCCATTAAGATGAACCATATAATCCAGAACTGCAGACAATTCCAGCAGTGTCTGGGGATATATATAACCTCAAACCCCTGCCCTTGTCAGCCACCTCCTTACACTGCCTGCCTTTGTCGTAATATATATGTTTGGAAACTGCCAACGTATACCTTTCTTCTGCAGCACTCCCTAGTCTCTTCTACTTTTGTCTAAAACATGCTTTTCCTCTTCATGCATACTGCCCATGTATATATTACCTGAATTCAGTATTATTCATCATGTGATAGATATGTGATGCAGGTTTTCTTGCACTGTTGTATACTTTCATTTTCTGTTATATTAATTGTATATAATTTGTATAGTTATTTGACCTTGTGTAATGCAGGTCCACCTTGCAAATGAGCTTGGTCAATGGTGTCCGCCTGGATAAATAAAGATTTTGATTGATTGATTGATTGATTGATATATGCTTCTTGGAACACCAAATGCTGAATCTTTTCCATTTGGAGTTACAAGTTTTTCTGGTGGGAGGCTTTCGAGAGGCTTTGAGAATATCCAGAACCCCTTGGGACAGATGCAAATCTTCATACTCTTAACTCTTCAAGAGCCATGCCTTCAGACTGAGAGACCGAAGATTGGGGTACCAAATCCTCCCCTGAGAGGAGGTTAACAGGTTATAATTCCTGGGAAGAGGCATGGGGAAGATGGACTGCTAGGGACAGCAACAGGGGGTACCAAGGCTGCTTGGCCCAGTCTGGAGCAATCAGAATCACTTTGCAGGGTTGTGACCTTATCTTGACCAGAACCTTGAACAGTAGAGGAAAGGAGGGGAGTATAAGAAATTTCCCTCCCAGTTCAAGATCAGAGCATCCAGAGGGACTGAGCCCAAGACTGGGGGTCTGCAACAAAACAGAGGAAGTTGGTGATTGTCTGGGGCTGCAAAGAGATCTATCTCTGGAGTGCCCCACCTTGAAAAAAAATCACTTTCAACACCAGAGGGTCCAGAGACCATTTGTGATGGCCCTGGGAGATCCTGCTCAATGCATCTGCTAGCACATTGTCCTTCGGGGGAAGGTGGACTGCTATCAGAGAGGTCTGCAGAGAATAAGCTAGGGACCACAATTTCATGGCTTCCACGCACAAGGTCATGGACCGAGTGCCTCCCTGCTTGTTGATGTACCACATGGTGGTGTTGTCTGTCCTGACCTGAACCACCTTGTTCTGCACTGACTGAGAGAAAGCTTGCAAGGCCAGAAAGACCACCCTGAGTTCCAAGGGATATGAAGAAGGGATTCCTGAGGGGACCACAGTCCCTGGGCTGTGAAAGCCCCCAGATGGGCTCCCCACCCAAATAGAGAAGCATCTGTGGTTAAGACCACAGAGCGAGACTGAGTGATGAATGGGACTCCTTGTCTGAGGTTGCCCTGATCCTGCAATCATTGGAGAGCCTGGATCAGAATGTGAGTCACTGGAACTGGTTTGGTTAGAGAATCTTTCTTCTGAGACCAAAAGGCCCTCAGGTGAAACTGAATGTCCCTCATCTGAAATCTGGCCTTGGACCACTGCTGCAGAAGCTGCCATGTGGCCCAGAAGCTGAAGGAAGTGCCTTGCTGGCCGAGAGCCAGAAGGTGGAATGAAGAAACCAGCTCTACAATAACCTGCCCTTTCCAGGGAAGAAAAGCTCTTGCTTTGACTGTATCCAGCTCTGCACCTATGAAGGTAGAAGCTGTACAGGCTTGAGAACTGACTTGGGAAGATTGAGAAGGAATCCTAGAGAAGTGAGCACTTATTGAGTCACTAGCAGGTCTGACTTGACTTGGTCTGGGACTGACCCACAATGAGCCAGTCGTCCAGGTATGGAAATATGGAAATATTCTTCCTTCTTAAAAAGGCCACTACTACTGCTAGGCATTTTGTGAATACCCTTGGAGCCGATGTCAGGTCGAAGGGCATAGCTTTGAACTGATAATGGCCTGAAGGCAATTCAAATCTGAGGTACTTTCTGTGGGAGCACCTGATGGGAATGTGAAAGTAGGCATCTTTTAAGTCCAGGGGGGCTAGCCAGTCCCCTGGCCTTAGAGAGGGAAGGATTATTCCCAGAGTCACCATTTTGAATTTTGGTTTTAAAAGATGTTTGTTCAGGTATCTTAAGTCTAGGATGGGTTGCCACTCCCCTGTCTGTTATAGGGTAAGGAAGTACCTGGAGTACAGACCTTTGCCCCTGTGCAATGTAGGAACTCTCTGTATAGCCTTTAGAGCCAGTAGAGATGAACCTCTGCCTCTAAGGCAATGGTTTTGGAGATGCCTGCAGGTGGAAAAGATCTGGCCCTCAGCTTTGGACATTTCTTGAAGCTGAGAACCAGCCCCTGGCTTACCACCTCCAGGACCCACTTGTCTGAGGTAACAGACATCCAGTCCTGGACAAAGTAAGCCAGCCTGCCTCCTACAGGAATGGGGGAGTCGACCCGGGCTGACACATCAGGGTGTCTGCTTGGCAGGAGCCCTAGGTTGAGGGGTGGATGCAGGTCTGCCTCTCCCACTGAAGAACCTCCTCTGAGGAAAAGGAGAAGAGGCCTGTGCTTGGTAGAAAGGCCTATGAAAAGGCCTGCCCCTGCCCCTAGCTTGCTGCCTTTGAGGAATTGCCTGCCTTTCCTTGGCCTGTGCACTCCTATAGGTGGTCCTATACTCATCTATCTTTTTCAAGTAATTCTCTGTCTGCTCCCCAAACAGAGAATTACCCACCACAGGGACATCCATGGCCTTAGCTTGCATGTCCTGTGAGAGACTACAAGCCATTCTCTGAAGAGCCACAGATGTAGCCATGACTCTAGATGACACATCATTGGAGTCCACAGCAGCATGGAACTGTACCTTAGATGCCTCAATCCCGTCAGCAGCCACCCCCTCCAGCGCCGAGGCTAGCTGGAGGAGGCCTGCTTAGCCAGTACAGTGTCCCACCTGGACTTCTGGTACCTGGCTGCATAGGCCATATAATTAGCCTGAGTCCCAAGGCGGATGCCATGTACTGTTTCTTTGCCATGGCATCCAGGCTTCCTAGAGTCTTTATCTGGGGTGTGTGAAGCCAAGGGTATATTAGCCTTATCAAAGGCTGCAGCCTGCACAACCCCGACATGGCTGGTATTATTGATACAAGTACTCTGTACCTAAACCTGATAAGGTGTACCTTTGTCCATCTTTCTGTCGACAGGCGGTACAGAATTTGGAGTTTTAAAATCTTTTGTGTCTGTTTCCCAAAAGACTTATGAAGGGGAATAGACAGTCTCTTGGACTCTGGGATGTCCATCATTTCCACATAATCAGGTTCCTCTTGTTCCTCCATAGGGAGCTGGAGGGTTTCTGCCACTTTCCTGTAAAACATGTAGTGGGAAGGAGACTCAGAAAGCCTAGGAGGGGAAACACCAGAAGGCCTGTCTGGGGAGATGTCCGGTTCAATGTGCTTATCTAGACCTTCCCACCATCGTCTTCATCATCACTAATCTTCATCCCCTCAAATCCGGTTCATAAAAATCTTCAGAGGCATAACCTTGAACCAGAGGAACCGACCAAACTGAGCGCCTGCCAGAAGGCGCCGGATCAGACGAAACCGGGCGAAGCAATTCTACAATCCTTATTGCTTTGGCAATCTCTTTGGTGGTCGGAAAATGGATCTCTAGATCCAAACCAGCTGATTTTTCTTTTCTTTGTCTTTTTGTAGGAACCAATCCCTCAGGATCAGCTCTTCTCTTGCCCGAAGAAGTATCGCCCTGCTCAGAGAGCACTCCCTCAGGTTTGGTTGGAACTGAACTGGGCTGGCCATCAGGGTCAGCGTACTTCACGACCTCCTTATGCCTAAGCCTACCTAATCTTTTTTCCAGGGTAGACTTACGGAAATTTTTACAGATTTGGCAGTCTGAATCGAGGTGGTCAAACCCCAGACAATAAACACAGGTGGTGTGGGGATCAGCCTTAGCAAAGACCTCCCCACACACACTGCAGTGTTGAAACCCAGTGGGCCCAGTTTTTCTTTTGGGTTTCTCAGACATAGCCATCCTAACCACAAACTTACCCTTTTTATGGCAAACAACCAGGCAAGACACCCTTATTGGTTTCTCACCGTGTCACAGGTATTGGAAAAATCCACAAGAAATTGCATTTTTTTTTAAAACGATAAGGACCAGTAACCACACTCTTAAGTTTAGAAACAAAGACAGAATATGTAATTCACTAAGCGTCCGGTTCAACCAAACCAGTTGAAAATCAATTTTTACAATTTCCACAAGTTTACTATGTCTAGTTCACTACCTAGTACTTACTGTACCACAGACAGAGATCTGAATCGAAACTTGTGAAAAAATAATCAGTAAAACCAAAGACTTTAACTGACTTTTGAACTGCGAGCAAAGGAGAAATCTCCAGAGCGACTGTTCAGTTAGGCGGAGTAAAGAATCTGACAGTTGTGCTTCTAAGTGCAGCAGACAGAGGTCTGAACTGAGCTCGAGCTCAATGTTCTATGCTCTGCATAGAAAATTAACCCTCTTCTCTTCCCTGGCAGTTTGAGTGCTGGGGCTAACTGCAGTAGTCAGAATACAGCAAGACTTCATGTGGTTTGAAAACAACATTTCAGCTCGTTTTGAAAGGGGACGAGGCATGCTGTTCAACAGCTGCGGCAACTGAAACGGCAGAATCAACCAGAGAGTAAGTTGGGGCAGCAGTACTGTCGATGAGCGCACAATTTCAGTAGGATCAACCAGAGAACTATTAAAAATGCAGGATCAACCAGATATTTTTAGCTATAACTAAAAAGTACACCCGCAGTATGACCCACATAGTTTAAAATAACTCTCATGAAGGAAAGTGACTCCCATACCTCTCAAGTGTCCCTCATTACGAGGGACATCCCTCATTGCGCATCAAATTGCTCTGTCCTCATCTGTCCCTCATGGAAAAGGTGCCTCACACAGAGGATGTGATGTAAAGTAAAATTTTAAAGCAGAAACCCTTAATATTCTAAAATACTAACTCCAAAATAAACTTTGTACAAGTAAACACTATGGTTTTCATGGTGTTCTGAGCTTGTATCTCCATGTTTGAGGATGTGTCCCTCATTCTGAGGGTCTGTGTCTCTCAGTTTGAATGTCCAAAAATGTCCATGTCCCTCATTTCATTGACAAAAGGTTGAGAGGTATGGTGACTCCCCCAACTCAGTCCTCTCGCTTAGCGAGTGATACCACCACCATGTTTTTTTTTTTAAATCCCACCCACATAAAACTTTCAACCAATAGCAGCCCATGCTGTACATGTAGGGACATCTGAACTCCAGCAATCACACACCACTGACCCTAGCAACCAGCGAGAAAACCAGAATGAAATGCAGCAGAAAGAAAATACTTTTCTGTTCTAAAAATCATTAAAAGCTTTTTCACTTTATTTTAGGGGCACCATCGCTATAAAACAGTGGATGGGCAACTCTGTGCCAACCAGTATGTTGTGTCACCTAGGGGTTCTAATTCCCATGGACCTCTCAAGCTTCGCTCTGGAGGTCACTGGGAATCAGAACCCCTCGGTGGCACGACACCACACTGGTTGTGCACAGTTGCCCATCCACTATTCTCTATGTTCCATTGAGTGTGTTCTGCCCCACAGTTTATGCTGAAACTTTAAAAGACAAGTAAACCAGCAATTTTCACAAGTTCTAGTTTCAAAATCTGGCTTCATTGCAAGGTAAAGGAAAGGCTGCTGTTTACATTTATGCTAAAACTGCAGTTACATAATTAACATAAATGCAGTTTCATAGCATTTAAAAAATGTGAGCAACAGCCCTCTCCGGAGTGGTTGCACTTTATGCTTCAGGTATTATGGCAGTCAGGAAACAGTATGGCCAATGGGAATACTGTTGCAGACGGGAACAACGTCAGTGCCATAAGTTTATGTATGTCCGTTTTTCACTGAAAATTGTAAAACTTTTAACTAAACAAAAAAATTGCCAAAAGCAATTCAGACAATTTGACTTAATCTACATTAGTTTTATAAATATATGTATTAAGCTTGACTTTGTCATTTACATTGCCAAAAAACAGTAGAAATCCTTCTCAAAAAACAGCCCTCAGCCAATCAGTGTGTTAAAAGGTTCTCATACGTGGTGGTCTAGAGGCTGATGCTGATGGCGCTAGTGGTTCAGACCAGTCAAAATGCTTTGCTAACATAATGACATCCATTGCTTGGCGGGGGGGAGTGTATAAAACCTTTAAAACTGGAAAACCTCATATAACAGTTCTTGAAAACAATGGATGTCATTATGTGAGCAAAGCATTTTGTTTGGACTGGACCATCAGCATCAGCCACTAGACCACCAGGTATGTGAAACTTGTGGCATACTGATGCGGCTGAAGAGCTGTTTTCTGAGAAGAGTTTCTACTGTTTTTGGCAATGTAAATGACAATTCAGAGCTCATATGTATTTATAAAAATGATGCACATGTTAAGTCATGATTTTGACCGTTTTTGTGCAGCTACCATAGCAAAGATCAAGGAAACCTGAATGAGATAGCACTATAAAGAGCCATGTACAGAGGCTTTCGCTCCTGTGAGCTCATCACATATCACGTTCGGCGGCCATTTTAGGAAGCCGACAGGGTGGGAGGTTTGAAAGGAGAAGGCTGTCACTTACGTTATTTAAATACTACCAAACTGCATTTATGTTAATTACGCAAATGCAGTTTTAGCATGAATGTAAACAGCTGCCTTTCCTTTACCTTGCTATGAAGCCAGATTTTGAAACTGGTACTTGTAAAAATTGCTTGTTTACTTGTTCTTTAAGCAGAAATCCAAACAAATGTGAAAAAATGTGTTGCTCAATAAAGAGAAAACTTTGTTGGCATGAAAATACAGTGTTCTGAGTGTCTGTCTTTATGATTTGATAAGGTGGTCCATATTTTGCTTATTTGTTTCACATTTTGAAGTACAATTTTCGACATAGGTGCTGGAACTCATGGGTTCAGGGGGCTGTAGCCCCCCCCCCCACTTTTTCCCATGAGCATTCAGACTGCACCTGTGCTTGCAATAACTACATTTTTACCCTGTGCCCTTTTGAACTTCAGCACCCACACTTTTCCCCATGTTCCAGCACCCATGGTTTTATACATTTGGGGTTCGATAGGTATGTAGCAGAGGGTAAATTCCCTTTATCCCAAAGGGGAATCATTTGTTCACTTCACATTCTCCATAGAGGACATGGTTGGCTGGGCTTTTCAACAACCCTAACAGTATTGTGAGTTGCAACCTACCTCGCAGGGTTGTATGTCGGGACTGGTATTGGTGAAAACCAGACCTCTGGATTAAACCAGGTAGGTAAAATTCTGACTGGCAGGACCAGCTAGACAGGGTACAAGTTGCGCTAATATTGCTGGTTTGGATGGATGGACCAGGCTGGCTTTTAACTTTGTGGTCTGGGTTTCACCCATCTATCTGGTCCTGGTGATCAAGGTTTCACCTCGCCAAGGATGGGTTGAAAACAACCACCGGAACTGGAGTGGGCCAGCTAGGCCCAGCCCACATAGGTAAAACATGGAGTGATCGGACCATCTAGAGTGGCTAGTGTCATAGTGGCATAGGTCAGGAAGCACAGACAGACCAGGAGAGTTATAGAATTCACAAGTAGCATTTTATTATGAATAACAATAAAACAGAAAAATAAAATTGTACAGGATAGCTCTTCATAAAGGCAGTACGAACAAGTCTAGTAGTAGTAGTCTTTATTTGATTCTGGCACCCTTCCTCGGAGGCCCAGAGCGGCATTATAATACAACACAAATTAAAACCAGCAGACAATTAACTGCATTAAAACCCAAAATAAATAACAAATAAGTATATTGGGATGTGCTAGGATAGGATGTTATGAATAATAGATAGATACTTTATTTTTATAGTGCCCCACTCCGGGGACTCGGAGCACTTCATATTAACAATTAAAAGACAATATAAAACACACACAATAATAATCAAAAACCACAAACAAATTCAGGTGGAGCTAGCAGCAATAAACTTAAAATCTATCTAACATTATACTATAAAATGAATCACTAAAATATATTTATAAATGAAAAGCCTGGTTGAATAAAAAGATCTTTAAACTTGTTTAAAAGTTTTCCACTGAGGGTGCATCCCGAAGATGGTTAGGCAGTGAGTTCCACAACAGAAAATGCACGGTCACCTGAATGCCATAGCCTAACCCTGGGAACCCTAAGGAGGCAACCCTTGGCGGAACGGAGAGCCTGGGACGGACGATGGGGCACAAGGAGATCTTGCAGGTAGACTGGTCCCCTTTCATGTAGGGCCTTATAATCCCAAAATGATTGTTGGAACAAGTAAGTTTTAAAGCCTCTCTTAAATGTCTCCACCAATGGGACCTTTCTCAAGGCTCTAGGCAGAGAATTTCAAAGGGCTGGGCCTGCTACCTCAAAGGCTGATCCCCAGAAGTCTTCAGCTTAGTCTTAGGGACCACCAGGAGGCCCTCCCTGGCTGATTGGAGCAGGTGGATGGGGATCAGCAGATGCAGGAGCTTAGCCATGTAGTCTGGGCCCAGCCCATGTAGGGCTTTGTAGTTTAACAAACCTACCTTAAATGAGATACGCCACTGTACTGGCAGCCAGTGCAGATCTCGCAATGCTGGTGAAATATGGCATGTTCTAGGGAGGCCCGTAAGTACCCGAGCAGCTGCGTTCTTCAGCAGCTGCAAACATCACAGCATACCCCCACTAACCCCAATGTATATACCACCAGGCAAAAACCAATCTGGCCTTGAATCGTTTGCTAGACACATCAAACAAACCAGTCATAATTGGGAAACTATAGCCACCGGGGACTTTAACATCACTTGGCTAGCCAAGACAAGTGCAGCCCATAAGGACACAGTGGCCAGTCTGTTCCTAACTCAAGTAGTCACCGACTCCACTGGGAGCAACTATAAAACAGGAACTAAAACTTTAATTGACTGGATCCGGGCTGCTCTCCCAAACAGACTAATCAAAGTTTCTGTCCTTCCAGATTCTGTCAGTGACCATTCCCCAGTACAATGTGTGTGGACAGCAAAAAATCTCAAGCCCCCCCCCATGAACCATTAGTAGCAGGATGCTTCACAAAGGTAGGAGCTCTGACTTTAAGGCTTCCATGGCCCGGATAGACTGGAGCTTTCTGAACGTCACCCCTGATGTTGATGCTGCCCTTGACTACCTCATAAACCAATTTGAAGCTATGTGTGACAAATTTGCCCCTTTTAAAAAGTGTGTGGTTCAAGAGGCACAGCAGCAGGGTGGTCACCTGACCAACTAACCTAAATGTCGTCGGGGATAACCTGTGACACCAGCCAGAGGAAACAGGCTCCAAGGTTGACCTACAAAGGTACAAAGCTGTATGCAGTAGGTGCCCCAGTTTGATAAGACCAGCCAAAGCCTCACACTACAAGAGCAGCAAACTAAGAGCTAGAGTAACGGTAAAATATTCTTGAATAATATAACAGAACTCCTTTGCAAAGTGTAAAAGCACCCCTTAAAATGCTCAATATTGATGGCGTAGTCACCTTGGACCCAGCTAAGAAAGCCAGCAAATTCAACACAACCTTCACTGACCGTAGCTCTGTCCTCCTTTCTAATAATGGGCTGGGGACTTATAAAGAGGACAGAACAGGACTACTTAGCAGTTCTGACCATGACCCTGGTTACCCCAAATTCTATTTCAAGCCTATCATGATAACAGATACTCTTAAATATGTTAAAAGGGTTCTTGGGAAAACTAGGGTGGGGTGACATGATAGACATGAAATTGCTGTCCCTGGCACTTGAAGAACTTTTCCAGCCTATAACTAATATTTTCAACTTTTCACTGTGGTTTTCCCAGTTCCCTGAAATCTGGAAATCTGCATTAGTCACACCCTGTGTTCAAAAGTGGAGGCAGCTCTAACCCAACCAACTACAGGCCTATATCTATCCCCCCTTCCCCATTCAGGGCCCTAGAATGAATAGTATCAGACCAACTAGTCAATTACCTGTGCAAGTACAATATTAAATGCCCACAACAACATGGATTTAGAAAGCATCACAGCGCTAGTACTGCCCTGTTAGAATATACCCACTTCTTGCACAAGGCACTTGATGGTGGTCACCTGATAAGAGCTATATACATTGACTTGACCAAAGCGTTTGACCTTGTTAACCATAAGCTGCTGTTTGACAAGCTTCTGTTATTTGGCCTCTTACAGGACACAGTAATCTGGTTGTGTAGTTACTTCACCAAACATCCACAGAGGGGTAACAGTTGACAGTTCTCTCTCTCTCTCTCTCTCTCTCTAATGTTAAAAGTGTTTCAGTGGGTGTGCCGCAAGGCTCTATTGTCTGCCCCTTCCTCTTTAGTCTGTTCATAAACAGACTCCTAAAGACCTATCTAACGTTTAATGTGCTGTTATATGCTGTCAATGCTGTTACCTACACCAGTAGTGCACAACAGGCAAAACTATGTTCTCATCTCCAAAATGACTATAAGTCCTTGGAGAAATGGTTCTTGCTAAATATGTTGGTCTTAAACTACAAAAAAACCAAGACCATGTTCTCAGGGCCACAAGTGAAATAAAGGATCCCTCCCCATGTCATCCTAAATGATAAAGGAGATAAATTGGAACAGGTCGATTCTTTCAAATATTTAGGTGTTACTCTGGATGACACTTTATTTTTCTCCCACGTGGATAACATTGTCAGCCTCATGAAGAGAAGCTAGAGCACTGTTCGGAATCGCCTGAACCTCACCACTGAAGCAAAGTGTCTTGTAGTGTCCTGCACAGCCCTAACGATTCTGGACTAAAGCCTCCCTGTGTATGCAGCAGCTGGTGGCTCCGTGGTTAGGGTAGTGCTTAAGAGCAACTCTCGACTAGCCCTCCACTGACACATATCCTGCAACTGACCTGGCTGGAGTCATTTTCATCAGTGATTCCTTTGTGGGCTACCGTTTAAAAATGTTATTTGACTCGTAACTTTATTCTGCTGAAAACCCGAATCCTACAGCCATGCCTGCACTGGCACACACCCCATTTTGTGATGTCAGTAAAGCGAAGGCTGTGTCTTGTAGCGCGCTTAATTGACGAATGGGGGTGATTTTCCCAAAGGCTTTATGTATCTTTAATGGTGGGATTTTAAAAGCAAAGTGACCACTCGGGTAAGAGGATCCTCTTAATCGGGCGGTCACTTTGATTCTTTAAACCCAACATTAAGATACATAACCTTGGGAAAATCACCCTCATTCAAGTCAATGGGGCGTATATGCAGCCTTTGTTTACTGACACCACAAAACGGTGCTGCATGTGCCGCGAAGGCTGTAGGATGGAACTGGCTCGCTTTTTGCTGGTGGGTCAGGGAATTAGTTATGAGTCAAATAACATTTTAAATGGTAGCCCACAAAGGAATCATTTATATAAAATGACTCCTGGCCAGGTCAGTTGCGGGATATGTGTCAGCGGGGGGGGGGGGCTAGTCGAGAGCGTAGAAGCTGCTCTTTAATAAGGCTTGTCGCTTTGCACTTGGGGCTGACATGCTTGCACATAGCTGCTTCCTTTATACCCTGACTAACTGGCACCCCCTACATAGAAGGCTAAGATATCAGACCTGTTTGCATACAAAAAAAGCACTATATGGCCTTATAACGTGTAGAAAAACTGTACTGATTTAATCGGCTGAAAGTACCTCTGAGCCATGTAATTATTGACCCATAATTACATACCCGAACTACTGACACCCATTCAAGCCCTATAACATAAACATAGAAAAGCATCACTACACTCCCACATTCTGACAGCAGCTGTCACTTCAGACCTGTCACTTCACCAGCAGGCAGTAAAAGTGAAACAACATCTACACATAATGACAAATGATCTTTTTGGCGTACCTGAAAACATTTTTCCAGAGGCTTTTGTACAGACTGTACTGCTGTAAACACTATAGGGGGCTGCACTTTGATTAGGGAACTAGAAAACTCAGCTATTTACTGTACCCACAATGCTTCACTATGTAAGTTAGCATACAGGCTGTTATATTTCTGTACTCTCTACAGAAATAGGACTACATCTCTCAATCAAAAAATATTGTCACCTATATACAGTATGAAAAATGCCTCATTTTGAAAATAAACATCTGAGATCTTATATTGTTGTAACCATTGCAAAAATAGGAGACTGCACCTCTCATTAAGGAAAACGGAAAATAGCTTCATTTTATACCCACAATGACTTACTATGTACATCCATGCAGGGTTTTATATAATTGATTAGCAGTTTTTTTCTTGGGACAATACTAACTGTACAGAAAGTATTTATACAGGTTTTCTAGAAGTGTTATGTTTGTTAAACACAGTAAGGCAAGTGCTATGCATTTTTATGCTATGCATGTTTTAGCACTTTTATGAGCAAAACTCTAATCGATTTTTTTGAGTTACATAAAACCTTGCCACATATTAGGTACTATACTGCAGTCACCACTATCAAACCAGGAAACTGCACCACTGAGTAAGAAAATTTAAGTTAACTTTATAATTGTGCTGTATGTAAATCTGAATATTAGCTGTTATACTGGTGTAACCATTACCAAAATAAGAGGCAGCTGATTTTGTCAAATGGGACTACTTCATGTTCAAATGCAGTTACAATAATAAAATTCTTTTGCAAGCAGTATTATTATTTTTTTTTAAATTTTACAGCTTTACAGTAACAAATTTTCTACATGTTATAAGTGCAGTAAGACACTTCAGGGATGTGTAATTACCTGTATGTCATAATAATTGGTGAGCAATTCTTTCTTATGGCTCAGCTAATTGATATTTGCTATAATAACCCACAGGTTATTATGGCGAGCATGCATTGTGTCACTCATAACATAGCACTCCCTCATTGGCTCTCATTGTTAGTGTGGGTGGACTGAACAGTTCCGCAAACATGGCGGCTTCGTTTCTCTCTTAGCGAGGAGCTGCCACTCAAACATTCCTCTTTCCTCCTCAAAATACTTTTTTTCCGTATTTATCTGGTCGATCCTACTTTTAAAACTAAAAAAAAAGTTGTATCAGGGTGACCCTGCTCCAGGTTGGCTGGGAAAAATAGACCAAACAGGAACGGGACCCTGGCAGATTTCCCATAGTGCTACTGAAGTGTGATCACAACTAGAAACTCTAACAAAACAAAAACAAAAAGAACAAATGGTTCAACTAAAGTGACAGGGAGAGAGACAAAGTGTGTGTGTGTGTGTGTGTGTGTGTGTGTGCATGCGCGCCACAGAAAGACTCAGAAGTCAGGCTGGAAAAAATTGCTCACCGGCAGTTATATAAAATAAAGGATGGAGAAGTGTGTGAAACTTGAATTTAATGCACATTCTCGTTGTGGGAAGCTTCACCCTCAGGCTTTATAGCATCCCACCTTGGGTGTATAATACATTCTTATAATAACTGGTTATAGTATTTTCCCCATAGGGAAGCCGGGTTATAACAACATTCATGCTCCTGGTTTCCCTACTTCTGCGCATGCGCCTACCGCAAACTTCCCCTTTTCTATGCTGTCCGTCACAATGCCTCAGTGCTGCAGTGTTCCCCGACAGAAGTTGTCAGTGGTAAGTTTTTCTTTTAAAGAAAAAACATCTCTGCACAACAAACCTTCATAATGGCAGTTAAAATAATAAAAAAATAAACATTGCTTCCATTTAGGGACAGCTACCTACTGCTTGAAATCTGGGCTTTCCAACAGTCAGCGCTCAACTCCGTAGATACATACATTTATTTGTCCAATTGCTGTGGTGAAAAGCATCCCCAGCAATTATACAAAATAAAAAGATGGGTAGCTAGCTAAAACTCAATTTTATACACCCCTCGGGGTGGGATGCCTTCATAAACCCTTGAGCTTCACTCTCGGAGTTTATGTGGCATCTCACCCCTCGGGGTGTATAAAATCCTCATTATAACTAGCTACCCATCCATTATTCTCTATGTATCACACACTTCTCCATCCTTAATGCTGTATGTAATAACTGGGGACTGTTTTTCTTGCACTGGAGAAGCTGATTATAATTTGCCGTTATAACCCGCGGATCATAACAGTGAAAGTGTGCCAGCTTCTCCGCTGCACAACTCATGGTCCCTCAGCCAAGCAGCAAACTCCATAAGCGCATGAATCTCTTACACCATTTTCAGGTACTGTGTTAGTCTCTTTTTCTTTTCCTCCATAAACTCTTCTCAACAAATTGTTTGTCACCTGCTGTCCAAAATATAATTCAAAAACAGTCCCTAAGTTAAACACCCTCTCTCTACCATAGAAACCGTGCCAGCTTCTGAACTCCACTCCTCATTTGCATATCCCTGTGACAACAATATTTCAGAGTGGCGCAATCTTCTAGTAATCAGCATAACTTCTACCTTTTAGACATTTTTGATATTTTAAACAACAGTTTCTAGCTCTAGTTCATGTTCCTTAGCTGATTTTGAGTACTGTAATCCATGTTTAAGCTTGATTGCTGTTCTCAGTATGTTCCTGTTTGCTGGCTCTTCACTGTCCCTGTCAGTCCATAAGACATTTGATTTTCCCCAAATAGAAATGAAATTAATTTTTTGCATAAAATAAACATATTTCAAAGGATTTGCGGTCTCTGCTTATAAAATAAAAACAATAATACAACAGATACAGAGCTTTATTTTGACTACTTTATAACCAGTGCAGTGGCTAGCAAACAGTCCCCAGCAATTACATAAAACAAGTTAAACAACACACGGGGAGGAGTGTAAACTCAGATTCTATGCACACCCTCAGTGTGGGATGCTTTGATAAACCCCGAGGTCAAGCTCTCGGGGTTTATGTAGCATCCCACATCTCAGGTGTGCATAAAATTCTCATTATGCACTCTTCCCCATGCATTATTCTATTTGTAATGATTGAACTTTGCTCTTGGGGGTTTAAAGGCATGAGGCGGTTGCAAAATAATTACACACCCTGGTGTGTCTTATTGTTTACTTACCCCATTAGTGATTAACCTTTTCTGCCCCATTAACAACCAATACACTACCACAAGTAAGTTTAGAAATGCCCTAGAGATACCTTTCTGTAAAACTAGCCTTGACAAGCACTCCTTTGCAGTAAGGGCATCTATAAGGCTCAATGACTTGCCTGAAAGCCTTGTAGGACTCCCTAAAATTGTCCAATTCAAGAAAGTGCTGAGAACAGAACTCACAAAAAGTACCAAATGCACTTGTTACGGTTATTCAGACCCCCCTTGGCTCATTCTCTCCCCTATTTCTTATGAACTGTGTGGACACAGGTTGCTAGGGTCTCCAATGCTCACTTCTGATTATGCTTCCCTGGAGCTGCTGTTTTTTAGTTACTGTACCTTTCATATGTTCTGTTGACAATGTTCTACATGAACTGTTAGTTTCTACTGCTGACTACACTCCATGTGAGATGCCGTTACTGTATTAGTAACTGTAATGAATTCAAGATTACTGTTTTATGAATCATCTTCTTGACTCAGATGTGGAACCTTTGCAAATGAACACTTGTGCTCAAAGGTGTAATCCAAATGATGAAATAAATAATAAACTCAGAGGTAGAGAGCGTTGCAGTAGTCTAACCAGGAGGTCACACACTCATGAATCAGTGTGGCTAGGTCCTAGAGGGGGAAGGGAATGAAGAATCTGATCTGGCAGATATTCCATAGATGGAAAAAAACCCACTCTGGATTACAGCAGACCCTTGGCCTGCATTGTTAAGCCCCCTGGTCCAGTATGACTGCCAGATTCTTCACCCTGGGGCAGCTAACAGCCTGTAGGGACCAAGCTAAAGCCCAGTCTCTTTTCCGGTGACTGCCAGTCCCCCCCCCACAACCTGGCTCAATTACTAAAACTTCAGTTTTCTCGGGATTGCATCTCAACCAACTTGATGACATCCAGTCTTGGATCTCAGCCAGGCACCTATTGAGCACATCAACAGCACCTGACATCCCAGGAGCAAAACACATATAGAACTGGGTATCATCTGCATAGCAGTGAAACCCAAGCCCATAATGTCTAATAACTTTGCTGAGGGGGAGCATCTAGACCACGAACAGCATGAGTAACAGGACCGAACCTTAAAGTACGGCACAGGACAGAACCACTGGGTTCGAGGAAAAACTTCCCAACACTACCCTCTGGGTTCTATCCCAGAGATAGGACTCAAACCAGCAGATAACATTGTCGGTGAGTCCAGTGCATTCCCTGAGTTGGTCCAGAAGTAAGCCATGGTCCACAGTATCAAATACAGGTGAGAGATCTAGGAGAACAAGAATGACAATTCTCCTTTATCTCTTACTCTGAGCAGATCATTGTACACCCTGACTAGTGCAATGTCTATACTCTGGCTCTAAAAGCCAACTGGAGAGGATTGAAGATGTTGAAAGCTGCAAGGTGTTCCTCAATTTGAAGCGTAACTACTTTTTCAATAACCTTTCCCAAAAAGGGAAGGCTAGAGACTGATCAGTAATTCGATAAGACATCCAGGTCCAAAGATGTTCACTTCAGAAGGACAAAAATCCTACATCTGAGTCTCCCTGGAAAAACATTGCTCTGATTAAATATGATGTTTTGCCTGGCAGTTCAAACTCTGCATCATGTTGTAAGTTACATCTCCTGTTTCTCACAAAAGTGTAACACAACTTTTATTAGTTCCTTCCTGAGACCAGCCTGAGGAGCACATGTAGTCTTAACAGGTGCAACAAAATAACATTTTGTCTCAGAGCGGGTTTTCTGTTGACAGTTTTGTAAACAAGCTTGTGGAGGTCAAAATGCATCCCAAGGTCAACCTCCTTTGTTCCAGATTGCTAATCTTTTGTAATAAAACCAAATAGCTTTCTGCAATCATTTCAACAATATAATTATATAGATTTGCACACCAAGGGATCCCAGTTTCACATAAAGAGTCACATATATTTTTATCCACAGAGAAATAGAGGGAGGAAGAAAGAATAGAAACAGTATGTTAAGGAAGGGAAATAACGGGGGAAATTGTGGGACAATTGTAGTGGCCGATTCCTAGGTGCCACAAGAAAACTTTGATTGTGCAGTCAGACAGGCAGGAGACAGACAAGTGGCAGAATAGGAGAAGACAGAATAGATCCTTGCCTTTAATTCTTTGCATAATGAATGGACAGGGTCTTTCTCAACCCTGTCACTGCAGGACCAGCAATAGTAGTGCAACTTGCACCTGGTATGGCCAGCCCAGAACAGGACTAGACTAGATCAGTAAAAACTGTTTGGCTGGTCTGGCCAGACCAGCTCGCACATACGTTGCCAGTCTGGATTTTACCAATACAATCTGGTTTTCACCCATGCAATATACTGTGTGCAAACAGGATTGGCCCAAACTAAATCCATTTAAGCCAGACTGGCTTGGGTGTCAAAAGTTGTGTAACTTGCTCACTGTCATGCTCTTCCTGTCAGACTGGTCAGTCTAGCTTTTAAAAATCTGTTACAGTCTTGTTCTAGCAGTATTTACCAAGTCCCAGAACAAGGACTCTGAGGGAGGAAAAAGGTTCTGAAGGTACAGTAAACCTCACTTATTTTCCCACGCTGGTGCATTTTACTCTGATATCAGTGACCACTGTGTTATCGCGTGTGTAAGAGCCATCCCAAAATCGACATCAGTCTCCAAATTTACTACTAAGAGGTGTTGATGTAACTTTGATCCTGATGCTTTCATCACAGAGCTAAGAGTCTTCTTACTTTGGCAGGACTTCTATCTAGCAAAATCGGTGAAGATGGCATATGATATCTTTCATAATATTGTGCTAGGGTTATTGGATAAGCATGCACCTCTGGCTAAAGTTCGCACCAAAACTAAATCATGCTGATGGTTTACGAAGGAGCTGAAGACAGCATTGTGGTGTAGAGACGTGCTTTGGAAAACAGCTCAGAAAACCAAGCATGAAGCTGATTGGATGTCATTTAGAAGGGCAAGGAACCTCTGCACCAAGATGGCCAGAGAGGCAAAGGCTAACTTTTATTGCATGGAACTTGACTCCTCTTCGAAGTGTCCATCCAAATTTTGGAAAACCTTAAAGGACATAGAAGATCACACTTCTGGTAATTCCCTACCTACAAAAATTACCGTTGGTAACACCACGGTCTCTGATAGGCATACTATACTTGAGTATTTCAACAATCACTTTGCTATCGCAGAGTCTGCGTCGATCGTCACCTGCCAATAATCTCCGCTGCAACTTGGTGCACAGGATCAAAGGGTCCCATCACTAGCTCTATGTTCTCACTGCAGCTGGTATCCTTGAAGGAGGTCGAAGACCTCCTCTTACAGCTGGATGCTAGGAAAAGCACTGGAGCTGACTTCATTGACCCTTTTTTCCTGAAAATAAGTTATCAGGTCTTGGCTGTGCCACTCACACATCTCTTTAATCTATCTCTATAGGAGGGTGACCTCCCTCCTATATGGAAAACCGCCCATGTGATTCCCATTTTCAAATCCGGAGACCCCACTGATCTTAATAACTACAGGCCAATCTCCTTACTCCCTATTCTGTCCAAACTACTGGGAAATATTGTGAGTGGCCAGCTCAGAAATTACTTAGATTCCGCAAAACTACTTAATCCACTACAATCAGATTTTAGACCATGACACAGTACCATTTTGGCACTTGCTAAAGTGACTAACGACTGGCAGTGTGAGTTGGATGCCAATAATTTTGTTTGCACAGTATTTTTAGACCTGAGTAAGACATTTGATACTGTTAATCACGACCTGCTCCTTTCATCCCTCTGCAACATTGGCCTAGATCAACCATCACTGAGATGGTTTTCTAACTATCTCGTAGGTCGGTTTCAGCAGGTAAAAGCAGAAGGGGAACTCTCTCCTTTAAAACCTGTATCAAGAGGTGTTCCGCAAGGCTCTATTTTGGGTCCACTACTTTTTGCAGTTTACATTAACAGAACTGATGTCAGTATCAAAGCAGCCAACATACACTTCTTCGCAGATGATACAGTGTTATATATCAGCAGACTGACCCCTGGGCAGCATGTAGTGACCTACAACAAGACTTCAACCAGCTGCAACTACAGCTTCTAAACCAGAAACTACTTCTAAATGCCAAAAAACTAAGTCGATGATCTTTTCACCCCATTTCCATGCAGTCTCCTGTAACGACTCTACCGATCCTTACACTCTAAGCGAACCCTTGGAATTTGTAACAAAGTTTAAATAATCTTGGGGTTTGGATCGGCCATAGACTTTCCTTCACAGACCGCATAGAAGAACTGGTAAAAAAGCTCAGACAGAGACTTGGTCTCTTTTATAGAATTAACTATCTCCAATCGAGGGATGCGAAGATGAGACTGGTCCAAACTACCTTTTTTCCCTTTTGGACTATACGGAGTTCCTCTACAGTTAGGGTCCTGCCGGAGTGCTTGCAAAGCTTGACACACTGTACCACAGAGCTCTAAGGTTTATTACTGGCCTTCCATGTTCAACGCACCACTGTACCTTATACTCGGCTGTGGGATGGTCTTCCCTTACGTACAGGTGACAGAGAAACGCCGCCTTCTGGACCGTCAGAGCAATTACCAAGAAATTGCCCCACTATATTTCGGACTGCCTTCCACTAAATACGATAGGCAAGTACATGTTGAGAAGTGCCTCCTGCATTTCTCTGACACTGCCCATGGTCAAATCGAGATTTGGCAGGGCTTCTATAAATTTACATGCTACCTCTATTATGGAACAAGCTGCAAAAACATTGAAATTGGTCCACCCCAGTTCTTTAACAGCCTTCAAAACACTATATGCTTGTTCCTTTAAAGAATCCTGTAATTGCTCCCCATGATCATTGTCTCATCCTTAGGAGTGGAACTAGCAGCAGCTACATGCTGTTACATAAACATCCTCTTCCCCCTCCTGTATCCTTCCCCTCCCATCTCCTCCTACATTTCAAATTCCCTCTCATTCTTTCCCCTCAGTTGCCACTGTTATATGTTATTGTAACCATATCCAATGGTTGTACCCTTTAAGCTGAGAACGAACCCCCTACCAACCCCAACTTGGAGTCTGTATGAAATCCACTTGGCTATGACAACGGTCGCTTCATCTCCTCTACTTCCTTCCCACTGCTACCTCCTCCTCCCCCCAACCCCTGTCAAAATCTTCTTAATAACCGTATACAACATCCTTGACCCCTTCCTCCTTCCTCTGGTTTCCTTCAGGCCATTGTGTTCATATTTATTATTAAATCGCTGTGACTTCTTATATGTTTGTAATTACTATTGTATATGCCATGCTACTGTTATCAGATTCATGGCATCTGTTTCTGCACAATTACATCTTATATTGTTAGTTGTGTAATTCTTGTGTACATTATGATTATGTATTGTCCAGGTCCATCTCGAAAATGAGCATTGCTCAATGGTGTTTGCCTGGTTAAATAAAGATTTAGATTTTTTGATTGATTGACAGGAAGAAAAATTTACTCACCTTAGTAATCTTCTTTCTTCTAAGGGAAACTTACTGTATTCAGACTTAGACAGTATGGTCTCACCATAGGACTGCCCCGGAGCCGAAATGGTTAATAGAACCTATGCAAATTATGGAATGCTATGCTCAAGCTCGGTTTTCAAATCACTGTCCCTGATAAACAACTGTAAACCATCAAATTTTTACGAAGCACTCACTAAGCATTTTATGGACGATATACTACTACTACTACTACTACTACTACTACTACTACTAATACTACTAATAATAATAATAATAAATAGGAACAATAATCCTCCTAAATATTTAAAGAAAAACTTGAAGAATTTTCTTCCTTAACAGTAGCCAAATGGCATCACTAAGACTCAGTCACAGATGCCCAAAAACAAGAACATGTATACTCCAGGTTTGCAACAACTGTAGCACAGCTGTAGTGCAGTGACCATATGTTTCTTAGCAGGGAGAAAGGGAGGGAGCTCAGAATACAGTAAATTCCCTTAGAAGAAACAAGATTACTAAGGTGAGTAATTTTTCTTCAAACCCCAGGAAATCTTACTGTATTCTGAATATCTAGATTACCAAGCAGTGCCTTTGAAGTGGGCCTATAACCTATTTAGAAACAGGCTCTACAGGACTGCTGTGCCAAATCTGGCATCACCTCTTTCCTGGATATCCAAACAGTAATGCTTGGTGAATGTGAACCGTCTTCAAGTTGCAGCTTTGCAATGTCCACTAAGGGATATCCTAGCAGCTGCCACAGAAGCTACCTCTAGTTGAATGGGCCCTGAGGCCTGCTGGTGGTTGCTTACCCACCTTGCTATAGCAAAACTAAATACAAGCCACAATCCATCTTGCAATGGATTGTTTTGTGGAAGGCTTCCCCTTTCCCACCTCTCCATAATTAAGGAAGAGTTGGGTGTGATCCGGTCTGTGACCCTTTGTGTGGTCCAGATAATAGCTGACTGCTATTTTTACGTCTAGGCTATGCAGCCTGTGTTCACCTGAGGTGGGATGGTCTGTAAAGAAGACTGGTAACATAATGGATGGGTTGAGGTGGAACTCTGATACCACTTTGGGCAGAAACCTTCTGTTACTCCTAAGGACTATCATGTCTCTATGGACAGCAATGTAACCAGGCTCTGTAGATAATGCCTGCAGCTCACTGATCCTTCTAGCAGATGTAATGGCTATTATGAACACTGTTTTCCAAGTCACGTATTTGAGGTCTACTGTGGACATGGGCTCAAAGGGGGGGCTGCATAAGCTGTGCAATACAAACATTTAGATCCCACAATGGGGGGAGTCTCCCTGTGTGGAGGGTGAAAATGCAGTAACCCTTTAAAGAATTTTTTGAACACTGGTTTTGAAGTCAAGGAAATTGTCATACCTGCTGATAAATAAACTGAGACAGCTGTCTGGTGTATTTTCAAGGTGGAAACAGTTAAGCCAGTGGAATGCAAATGGGGCATATAATCCAGGACTATAGAAAGATCAGCCTGGGTGTGGTCCAAGCCCTTGCCCTGGCACCAAAGAAAATCTTTTTCATTTAGAGGCACAGGTTTGTTTGGTGGGAGGTTTTCTGGAGACTCTCAGTATATGCATGACTGCCTCTGACAGATGCAAACTTGCATGCTCTAAGTCCTCAAGAACCATGCTTTGAGTCTGAGGGACAACAGGTTGGGGTACATGATCCTGCCCTGAGAGGAAGACAGTAGGTTGTACCTCCTGGGGAGACTGATTGGTTTGGTTACTGGCAATGCTAGGAGTATGGGATACCAGGGTTGTCTGGCCCAATCTGGAGCAACGAGGATCATTGAAGGTGGTTGAAGCCTGAGTTTGACTAGTACTTTTAGTAACAGAGGGAAAGAGGGAAAAGCATACAGGAACTTCCCTGTCCAATCCAGCAAGAGGGCATCAAGAAGGATTGTGCCCCTGAAAGGGGACCTGTAGCAATACTGAGGGAGCTGGTGATTGTCGGGGGCTGCAAACAGATCCACCTCTGGGGTACCCCGCCTCCTGAAAATGGTCTGTAAGACCTGTTTGTTCAGTGACCACTCATGATGAGTTTGGTTTATTCTGCTGAGAGCATCCACCAGGACATTGTCCTTGCCTGGCAGGTGAACAGCTGCAAGGGATACACCTAGTGAATATGCCAAGGTCCAAATTTTCTTTGCCTCTGTGCAAAGAGGAGTTGACCTTGTGCCCCCTTGTTTGTTTATGTAGTACATGGTGGTTGTGTTGTCGGTTCTGACTTGTACTACTTTCCCCTTGATCTGAATGGCAAATGACTGCAGCGCCAAAAGAAATGCCCTGAGTTCCAGCAGGTTGATATGCACAAAAGATTCCTGTTTTTTCCATAGGCTGTGAGCAGTGCTGTCCCCCAGATGTGCTCCCCACCCCAGCAGGGATGCATCTGTGGTGAGCACCAGGGAAGGGACCTGTTGCAGGAAGGGTTCTCCTTGCCTGAGGTTACTCCCTTCTTGCCACCACTGCAGGGCTTGAAGAAGAGTGGCTGTCACTGGGATTAATTTTGAAAGAGAGTTTCTCTTTTGGGACCAGTGCTCCTTTAGGTGAAATTAGATGTCTCTCATCTGGAGAAGTGCCTTGCTGGCCTGGAGACATGAAGTGTGAAGGAACTGGCTACCTGAATAAGGCTGTCCACCCTGTCTTGAGGAAGGTAGCCATTCCCTTTTGTGTCCAGTTCCGACCCTATGAACTTTAGAAGCTGAACTGGTTCCAATACAGACTTTTTGTGGTTCACTAACAGCCTAAGAGAGGAGAGGGTGTCTTGTGTTATCAACAGAGCCTCTCTCACTTGCTGTGCTGAATGGTCTACTATGAGCCAGTCGTCTAGGTAGGGGAACACTGACACCCCTTGATGCTTCAGATGTGCCACTACCACTGCCAGGCACTTCGTGAACACCCTTGGAGCAGATGTCAGCCCAAAAGACATTGCCCTGAATTGGTAATGACCGGATGGTGGCCTGAATCTGAGGTATTTTCTGTGTGACCCTCTGATTGGGATGTGAAAATAGGCATCTTTGAGATTTAAGGATGCTAACCAATCTCCTTGCCTTAGGGTAGGGAGTATGGTAGCCAAAGTGACCATTCTGAATTTCGGTTTTGTCAGGCATTTGTTTAAATACCTGAGGTCCAGGTTGGGTCACCACTCCCCTGTTTTCTTTGTTGTAAGGAAGTACCTGGAATACAGACCCTTCCCTCTTTGGGAAAGGGGGACTGGTTCCATTGCCTTTAATAGCAATAGACTTAGAACTTCTTTCTCCAGCAAAGCTGTTTCTGAGAGGGAGGAGGATTTGAAGGCTCTTGACCTCAGCTTTGGCAATGCCTTGAAGCTGAGAACAAGTCCCTGACCCACCACTTCCAGGACCCACTTTGTCTGTGGTAATGTTTTGCCACTCCTGAAAGTAGTGGGCCAGCCTGCCCCCTACCAGAATTGGGGAGGTGACCCAGACAGGCTCAGGGAGTCTGCTTGGACTGAGCTACAGGCTGGACAGAGGGGCTAGTGCGGCCACTACCCCTCCTACCCTGCCTCTGAGGTATCCCCTGGGCTGATACTGGGGAAAGACTTGAGGCTGGAAAAAAGGCCTGTAAGGAGTTCTACCTCTGCCACCCCTTGTATGGTGCTTTTGTGGGTTGGCAGCCCCCTCCTTAGCTGCTGCACTTTTATATGCAGCCTTGTACTCATCCATGTTTTTCATATATGCCTGTTTGTTCACCAAACAAGGTCACAGAGTCACAAGGGAAGTCCATTGCCTTGTTCTGAGTACCTTGAGACAGATTTGTAGTCCTGAGCCAGGCAAACCTCCTCAAAGATATAGATGATGTCTGGATGCAGTATCATTAATGTCTACTGCCATCCTGAATTGAGCTTTGGATGCTTCACTGCCCCTTTTTGAAGCTTCCTCCAGGTCAGCAGCCATAGGAGGAGGGGCTACCTTGGCAATTTCCATAACTGTGGACCACATGTTCTTCTGATACCTGGCTATGCATGCCATATAGGTAACCTGTCTTATAGCCAGGGAAGATCCTAAATACATTTTCTTTGCAATGGAATCCACCCTCCTTGAATCTTTCTCTGTGGGGTGGGAAGCCAGAGGGATGCCAGCTTTGTCACAAGCTGTAGCCTGTACCAGTCCTTCATGGCTGGGATGTCCAAAAAGAAAATCAGCCCAGCCTTGGCCACCCAATACTTTCTGTCAGCCATCCTATCTGTAGGGGAACAAGTAGGGTTTTGCAACACCTTCATGGTCTGCTTCTTTAAAGATTTGTGAAGAGGAGGAGCAACCTCTTTGATAGTGGGATATCCATCATTTCTTTGTAATCCTCTTCTCCTCATCCTCAATATCTTCCTGGATGGGATGTCGAGGGACTGAGCCACTTACTTCATAAAAGCAAAATAAGAAGTAAAGTCCTCAGTTCCCTTGTCAGGGGAATCTGGCCTATGAGGATCAGGGGAAACATCAGGATCAATAGGATCGTCATAATCCTCATCTTCATCATCATCAGGCTCACCAAAATCATCATCTCCAATAGGAACCGACCTTGGTCAGTTAAACTGTGGGCAAGCTGAGAACCGGGAGTTAGGGCGACCGGTTGCTTCTCAACCAGAACCAGAGACTGCAAGGATTGAATTATCCTAATCATGTTCGCGATCTCCTCAGTAGAAGGAACCACGGTTTGCTTCAGTTGCGGTTTCTGGTGCTTTTCCCGTTCTTTGCCGCAATGGCTGGTTCAGCAGCCTTCTCAGTGGTACGCTTCTTTACAGAGCTATCGCCCCAGTCACAGGGCAGTTCCTCCGGTTCATCTGTCCAGATGATTTAGTTCACTCACTTGGTTCCCACAAATTAAGGAAACAATTGCAATGAACAGGTGTGCTGACAAGATCTGAATTGTGGCTTCCCAGTCCAGTAAAGTTTCCATCTGTGCTCGGGGTGCTGTGGTGCAGCAGCAGCTAGTCCCTTCTCTAGCTGGTCCATCTTCTCTCTCACTTGAGTACCTCTGTGATGGCATGCAAAACTTCTCTTTGCAGTCAAGCCTCTCCTCTTCTCCACATGTAGTACATAATCTCTTTTTCTTTCTCTCCTTTTGAAGTCACTGTTGCAGCTTTGGCCTATGGAGCCCAACCATATCAGACCGGTACACCATGTCCTGGCATCCAGTTCCCATGTACTGTGACGGCTAATCCCTGGCAGTGGTGCTGGCTGAGTGGCTTCCACAACACACAGCTGCTCTGTGCTACTGAAATATGCTGCAATGCAACAAATGTCTGTGTGCCAGGAGAGTAATTGCAGGGTGGCGTTCCTCCCAAACACTTCTCCTTTATTTTGCTTTCAGTTTCTCAATTCGCGCCAAACAAGCATGTGATTACTACTTTTTATGTTGCAAATCATAAGTCTCTGTTTAACTCATTGAGTCCAGGTAGCCATTTTGGGTCAGGTTCTGTAATGGATGGTTCAGATGCCATACAGTGTCTACTGGACCCAATGAGTTAAATGCCTTCACAGGCCTCACACAGCCAGTGGTGACAGCAGGTCTGCTCTCCTACTTGGCCTCACACAGTCAGACAGTTTCCAACCTAGTTCCTGGGATCAACACCAGCAGACAGTCATCCATTTGGTCAGATCAAGTCTCATTAACAGAAGGAGAGGCTGTTTAACTGTCGATGCATGAATAGTCATCAGTGTCTTGAGTGAATTACTGATGTTTACCAACATCCTTCTGGCCCTCCTGGCTCTATACCAGGCTTCTAAAGACAAGCTGGACCTGATAAAGCCTCTGACCTGGGTGGGCATGTTGAATGGGGTCAGTGGTAGCAAAGATGATTGATCCTTCTTGTAGTTTTTTTAGGCACTGGTAGAGAAGCCGCAACTACTGCAGGGGTGGTGGCTATGGAAACAGGCAGTTCAGCACAAGTTCATTACACAACCTCCTCATATGAGGCTGTATCCCCGCATCCAACTCATGTAACTCTGGGACATCTAGAACTCATAATGTAGTTTTGCTGCCAGACAGGAGCCCTACATACTCCATGGGGCCTGGAGTTACTATTGTCCATCTGCAGCAGAGGGCTAGGGGGTACTCGTAGGGTAACTCCCCAGTCTTGTAGTTCAGGCTGACCCAGCTTCTCTGTTGGCTCTGGGATAGGATTGTCCACCACTGCCCTGCTGCTAGAACCTTTCCCTGCATTCACATGATCTGGCTCTTTATTGGGTCTACCACTTCCACTTCAATGTTCGGTTAATATAGAGCTGTTGGAACACCACGGTGAAAAAGAGTGAGGTAAAAACAACGAAAGTGATAACGGCTACAGGGTTAAGGTAGTGCATGTAAGTTACCGCTAACCCTGTAGCTGATGTCACATCTGAGGAAAGGAGAAAGGTGTGAATTGGATGGTGTCTTGCCGAGTTGCTACCGTGGTATAGGGGCTGAGGCAGGAGCAGCTGGCGGCGGAGCATCCGGGAGACCAGGGTTCTGTTCCCAGTCTCCTGATGGCAGTGCATTTTTCTGTTCACCCTCCCACCTGTGTTGCTTTTATTTTGTTGTTGTTCTCCCCAACTTGTTGTTTCCCCTAGTTTCACCCCGTGGAATTAGTTATAATTAAGTTGAGGTGCAGGTGGTGAAGCCCCTGCTAACATTCATTTTATGCTGTTTGTGGTTTTGGCAAGGTAGAGGTCACTGTTATTTCTGAGTGCTAGCCTTGCTTTGGTGTTTTGCTGTGAGCAATTTTGGGCGCTTATATTTGTTTCACTCTTATGACCGGAAACCTTCCACTTCAGGTTCTGCTGGGTTGAGCTACTTAGCTCTGGGTTTGGAACCACCACTGGCTCTACAGGTCCCTCCTTCTGGCTGAAGGAGTCACCCCCTTTAGCAGTACACCTCAATGTTTTCTGCCTTAGAATCCTCCCCACAATCCAGAAAAGGTGCAGACCACCACTCCTGAGCTGGTTCTTGCCTCTTGTGGTGATGTCTTTGTAGTGTCTTGAGTTTTTAATATTTGTCTTGGCACTTGCAGTGTCTGTTGAGTTAGGGGCTGTTGCTCAGGCCCACCTCTTCTATGAGCCTGACCCTTTTATACGGTTTCAGGTATTTTAGTGCATAACTAAGGTGTGTCCATCGCTTACACGTAACAGTTCATATAGTACACCATATAGTTTATTAGTTACCTGATACAGGGTTTGAGCCATAGTTGCAGCTTGGGACAAATATCTTTTCTGGGTCTTATTCTTTACCCACACTCAATCATAGATCTAGCTAGTTACACTGAGGTCATTCTGCTCTTTTTACTTACCAGTGGCCTTCTCCTTGTGTCTTTTGACTGTTGCACTAACCGTACTGAGGTACCCCTCCACTTTAGTTACATAATCTGTGGGGTCAGTGTATTTCTCCTGAATATGTGCCCCATTCAGCAATTCTATGGGGAGTGTGATTCTGTGCGTGAACATCACATTAAATGGCAAGCATTGCCAAACCACCCTGCTCCCCCCGATTCCCTGCTCCGATCCTGCAACTGGCACTGCTTTCCGCACACCACTACTGCCATGGGAGGGGGTGGGGGTGTCCACTATGGGACCGGGAAATATGTTCAGTGCCACTGGGGGGGGAGGCAGTAGACTATTGGGACCATTCACTTACTGTAGGGACACCAGTTTAAATTACATTTAGAAAATGGCAAGAATCAATTGTGAAAGCTGATTGGCTCAGACAGGCTCCAAGCTGGGCATTTATTTTTCAATAAATGCCCAGCTAAAAATAAGAGCCAGTCCAAGTGCCACTTAACAGTGTAGCATTTTCCAGAGGTGCCTAGCCTGCTTTCTAATTGGCTGAAAGCACCATAGAAAATTTGAAAGACCCGCCATGTTTTTTTCTCTCGCTTAGCGAGAAGCACAGCTGCTCCCAACAGTACTGCCTTCAGCGTTGACGGACGCTCTCCTCCCACGACCTAGGTAAAAAAAAAAACAACTCTTTTGCCATTAAATGGCACTGCATCGTAAATGCTTCAGTCCGATCGTAAACCTGCTCGCTGTACTGTCATAGAAAGAGTGTTATCGCCGAAACAACCACTGAGCATGACAACAGCGGTATCTCCTTGGTTTTCATACCGCTACGGTTCCATCTGCGGTACAAAAATTAAGAAAATACCGGTGTTCTCATGCACAGCAACAGTGCTGGAGATATATCGGTCTCTGCCTTACCAGAAGCAAGTGCCAAAGATGACTAATGTCCTTTGCCCTTGTCCTTTTCTCTCCTGCCACAGACAAATGGGGGGTTAGGTACCTCACAAAAAAATGCATTGTCTTGCAGATGGAGGAACTATTTTACCACAAAATGATTGTAAACAAGTTTATGTACATTATTTTATTACATTTTTTCTTTACAGTGGCCATTTTCTAAAGCGCAATAATACCCTCCAGGGTGGGCATTATTAGGAAATACCGGACCTTCCAGGGGCTATAAGGCCTGTGGCGTCGGGCCTCATTACACCCCTGGGCGGTCCGGTATTTCCCAATAATGCCCAACCTGTCGGGTATTATTGCTTACTTATTTTGGCACAATACAGCGGCACACCACTGGGTGCCACATGGCTGGGCCTCCTGCCCATCTGTGCCCCTACACCCCCACTACCTTCTCACATGCCCCTATGCCCTAGGGCCCCTCCTGGCACCATATTTCTTCACCCCACCACCATCCCGACCCCTCTAGTGTTGCACCGGGTGGCAGTGGGGCGGCCGCATACCTGTGCCAAATCCAAGTCTTTGGTGCATCTTACGGTCTGTGGCAAACCCAGGAGTTTGGAGCAGGGATCCTGCAGATTATAAAGCCTGGCACAAGGTCCCTAGTATAACTGGGGTTTGCCACAACCCTTAGAGCAATGCAAGTTGTGTCACCCTAAGGGGTCTTTGAAAATCGGGCCCTATGTGTTTTTTAAGTGCATGGCAGCTGTGAGGGGTTTGTCCTTAAAAAGGCTACTTGCAGAAAGAGAGGACTAGAAGGGAGTGAGTGTGTCATATACACACCAGCTCATGAGTTTGAATCTGGGAGGAAGGGAACACAGTAGCAGGTTGGAGTCTCTGGAAGCAAAAAAACTTTCTTCTCCTTGTGTGCATCTGTAAGTTTCAGCCTGGCTATCAGGCAGCTAAGTGGGCATTTTATGGTTTAAATTAATTTTCCATGTTTTTCCTGCAAGCACTTTATTCTGTTTTGGACAATGTGTAAATATGTAGTGTAAATAAAGTAGTTACTATTTACTCACAATATATCGACTGATTTTGCATTTTACATAAAAAGGACATAATTTGTGAATCTTTGGGGTAACTGCCATTCTGAAGAGGCACGCTAAATCTGGTGTTGGCAAATCTTAAAACATATCCCAGCTAATTCCTGATACAGGGAAGGGAGTGGTGTGACATTTGATAAAGACAGGACCGACACATCACCTGGGGTCCAAGCAGTAGGCTTTGGCTTGATCCAGGGAGACTGGTGACTAGGCTCAGAGAGTCCAGGTGTCTGGGGTGCGCCACCTTTATGCAGGGTCGAGCGTAGGTGCAAGGACATGACGGGCAGATGTAGATGAAGCTTACGCAGCAAAGCTGTGACAGGGGCGCTGTGTGTGGATGAGTGGGTTTGTCACACATATGGAAAAAAAAATAAAAAATACCCCCACCCTTGCCTTGTACAATGTCACCCACTGAAAAATGAAGACAACCAGACAACCATCATCTCCCTAGTAATCAGATATGTGCCTAACAATTCCAGTCTGTTGCATTGCTACCTCAGTAGGTTGGTATCCACTCAACATTTTCTTATAAGGATCTGAAAGAAGGAGAATCCATAGACTTCTTTTCCATGTTATATGCTTTCATCAGGGAGTGGTGCACCATATTTATCACCAATGGAGCCTATACATTTTTTAGTTGAATCACCAGGGCACACCTCACTTGCCACATGCAAAACACAGCTGTAATGTGGACTTGTGAAACCTCTGCCAAGGCCTCTCACTTACAGTCCTCCTAGTACTACTGCCTGGCAGTCTGTGTCTTGGAACAATGGTTCACCCCATTTCTGACTCAAATGAGCCCAGAAAGTAGTGGCAGAAGGGCGCTCTGTTAGGAAGTGGGACTGAGTCTGTAGGGTGAACCCACTAGAATCCCTGGGTCAGCACCTTTCTTCAGCTTTTATATTGTTTTATTGAGTCATCCATAGCCATTCTTCTGTAAATACCAAGCCAAGTATTATCCCACACTTGTCGTGGGATCCTTTTGTTCATAAGCTGCTCCACTGCCTCTGTCTGTCTGTCTACCAGACACAAGTTCAAGGTTAGGGGCTTTATGAAAGTAGACTGTAGTATATGGTAATGAATCTGTCTCCTAGTAGATGTAGCCAGGAGCCCTGGCTACAAATTCCGTGATTTACTTTCCTTACTACTTGGTACATATACTGTGGGGTAACATGCACGTGTTGCTTAAATCTACTGATCCATTTACCACTAAGCCATTCTGGGAACTAAGGCAGGTGCTAGCCTTGCACTAAAGGAACCCATAACTTATCCCCCTTTGAAAACAGATGGGATATTGTAATATGAAAATACTAAGGCTAAAAACTCCAGGGTTCACCATCTTAACTCCCCTCCTTAATATCCCTATGTCACCTCTGTCCTAATGGGTTTTAACCTACTCCTCCAGAGGCCCTAGACCAAAAAGCTATCCACTCATGTCTCCAGTCACACTGGGAGGGGTAAACAACACTGCTGTATAAAAGCAGGGTAGGAAGAATGTTTTAATTAAAAGATTTTCTTCTGTTTCAATAACAGTCTGCTCCTCCAATGGGACAATTTCAAATCTGCTTTAGTAATACAGTCCCTTCAGTTTTCCACTGCCAGATTCCCAGGCACAAATTTCACTCCCAAAAGAGTAGGGGAGTTTATTAGAAAAATAAATCAGACAAAACAGATATGCAATCATTTGAGTTATTATTAAAAAAGAAACAAGCTTACTTCAGCATTATAACAACAAGTTTAGGGTAAGAGCAGTAAACAAATCAAAGACATTCATTTTACAGGAACATCAGAAGTAGTTATCTATGGTAGGTTTCTCCAGTGTGCTTCCAATACATGCCTAGGGTAGACGTCATATTCCTCTCTATATATCCATTTCAGTTCCCTGGTAGTATTCATTAGAATTACAGTAATAGGCGTGTTTTTCTGCTGCAACATAAGCCCGCACCTTGTGGTCCAAATGTACCATTTGATTACTAAACATATAATATTTAGAGCACTTTCATGAAACTTCTGCCAACCCCTATGGTATATACCATGCATAAACTCCTCTTACATCATAAAAAGAAAAAATAGGGCAGACCAATGTTCTGCTAGAGCTACCAAAATGCCTGTATAAATGTACAAGTAAAAATAAATGAGCTATAGTCTCTTCTTGCTGTACACATCCCTGCCTTACGCAATACCGTTCTGTGAGTTGCTTATATTTCTGATTGCCCTTCACATTAATTTTCCCATGGCAGCTAAGCCAGTGGAAATCCCATAGTTTCACCGGGACTCTGTTATTCGCCAATAAAGCTAATTGTGCATCCTGCAAATGCAGTGGCCGCAAAGGAAAGGTTACTGGTTCTGCAAAATTTGTACGAATAATACTTCCGTAGAGCTGTTTTCTACTAGTCCCAGTTATCATTTGGCTTGTGACATGCCATATGTGTAATTTAGGAAATGCTTTCCTATAGAAATTTGGAAAGGTGGGATCATGTTTCAGTTTCATCGCTCGAGACCCTTCCCAGCCTTGAAACCAAGTCAAGACTGTGTTATACTGTATATATGGGACCTATGCCTTTTCTTGGTTTACTAATAAAGACCTAATATTAGCATAAATAAACATACAATAAAAGAACACTAAAGGGTTAATCATATTTGAACCACCTCATTTACATGGCAAATATGTGACATTCCTTTTCATAGGATTAAGTCTGCTTCCCCAGACTGCTCGAAAAAACAAACTATACATACTTGCTTCTAGCTTCTTTGGAGGCGGATGCACTTTACTAACATACAAGAACTGTGGCAACAATTTCATTTTTATCAGGAAAATACGCTTCTTTTTACTTAATTTCCAGCCATTCCACTTGGATACCATAACATTCCCAATATCTATTTTTGGTGTCCAGTTCAATACTTCTAAATCCCCTTTGCCCCAATATAAACCCAAGACTTTTATCGGTTGCTGGGAAATATGAATGCCTGATATTTCATTTATGTCCTGCTGCAGCACACCTAACTGGATTCCCTGGCATTTTGCTTTACTTAAACTTGCCCCAGATGCTGCAGAATAAGTTTCACAAATTTCTAAGGATGCTGTAGTTGAAGCCTCATCTGGCAATAAAAGACATAGATCGTCTGCATAGGCTAAACATTTATTTGAACTCTATAATGCATCAAGTTGTAACGATCTGATACCCGTGTGGGCATTGATTTTCCTTAATAGAGGATCAATACAAATCACGTATAGGAGCGGACTGAGGGGACAGCCTTGTCTAACTCCCCTTTTTATGGGTATAATCGGTCCTAAGGGCCCATTAACTAGTGGAATCACTGTCGCTGTCTTATACAAGATTTGTAGCCACTGAATAAAGTTCTGCAGGATTTTATAATGACTAAGCACTTTCCACAAATATGCATGACTGACTGAATCAAATGGCTTCCACTGGTCCAAGGAGCATAAAAAACCCAATACCACTGTTTTATTACTTCTTGTAATAAATTCTCTAAGTAACAGTAAATGCTCAAGAATACTAGAGTTTTTAATAGCACATGCTTGGGCTGGGCTGATCACAAAGGCTGTGATTTTGGTTAGAGGCTTAAAGTCTGTATTCAGCAGACAAATAGGCCTCCAATTATTTAATAATTGTCGATTCCCTGACTTACAGATATGCACTAGTGAACCCTGTGGCATTGTGAATGGTAATGTATTCTGCAGCATGTAAGTAAAAACTTGGGTCAATTCAGTAGACAAAGTTTCTCGATGATTTTATAAATGTCAGATGTCAGCCCATCTGTGCCAGGGGATTTATTTAGTGGGAGAGCTTTAACTGCTGCCCGACTTCACAGCATCAATGTCTGCTAGAACTTCTTGATACAGTGTTACAGGATAATCCGGGATCTCTCTGCCTCGAAAAAATTCCTGTACTTGTTCAAGAACTATTTTCTTCTCCAAAAAAATGGCTGTGGCGTACTCAGTTACTAGTTCAGTGAGTTTACCTGAATCTCAGTGTACCTGTCCACTATGATCCTGCAGACTATCCGTTTGCTTTTGCTGTGTCCTTTGTTTACTGGTGTCAAATGGACAGATTGTCACTATGATACCTTGTAAACCAAAATGTTGCTGGAATTTTAATGCATCTGCCCTTTTTTGGTGGAACTTAAACAATGTGTCTTTTAAATGTAAAATTTTTTTTATAGTTATGCGTCGAGGTGTGTGATAAATTGTTTGTAACTGTTTTCTATTTTGCAATTATTGTAAATACTGCTTATCCCTATCTTTCTCACTTAAACTTTTCAATAAAATTGTAAATTCTCGCTTTACATCATCCCACCACTGCACTGGCGAATCATACAGGAAAAAAGACTGTTTTCTTTGCTGAGAGAAAATAATGAATTTTTGTTCAGCAATGATGAATTACATTTCCAGGTTCCCCTTCCTATTTTAATTCCAGTCCCTGTTTCCAATGTAAGCAAAGATTGATCTGAAAATTCCATTGCTAGTATGGCAGCTGTTGAAATTTGCAGATGCTTTGATATGAAAAAGAAATCAATCCTCGTGGACTGGGGGCCTTTTTGAAATGTGGGGACTACTGCATTGAAACAGGGGAAAAAAGCAGCAGGCAAATCTGCCTTTATTAAGACTTCATTCAGGCAGTTTGAATCACAGTAAACTTTTAATGTTTTGTGTTTATTCCTTATCCATTTTCTCAGACCACAGCTGAAATCACCCGTCCCCAAACTACTGCTTGAACCGTGTGTAAATATGGTTGTATCAGTTGAAAGAGGACACTCTTTCTGCTTTGGACTGCATCATATAATATTAATTAAACAAAACAATTTTCCCTGATGAGAAATATCCAGCAATAATGCTAGTCCAGGTACCAGATCCAACAACTTGATGCATTTAAAATCTATACTATGGAACAAGATTCCAACCCTAAACATTGGTCTGTCCCCAAGGACCAATATGACAGTCCTACTTACCAGGCGGCCTTAGCCTTTTGGAATTTCTAACAACGTGTGTAACCTTGTGTCCTGTAAAAAATAGACACCTGGTTGTTGCAGCTGTAAAGCCGAGAATACTACATCCCTCTTCCTTAAACTCTTAATGCTATTCACATTAATCAAGTGTAGACAGAAGGACATAGGAAAAAGGAAAAGCACAATATACATTCTGAAAACAACATTAATTTTCTCCTAACACCACTCCTTGTGCCTAACCTAGTTTTATATTTGACATTAGGCTTTTGTTTCCATCCCTGATTTTCAATTTGCTGCTTCGTAAGGGGCTCCTCTTCCATACCAGAAACTGCTTCCCCCATAGAAACCATTGAAGAAGAGTCAGAAATATCTTCTGAATCACTATCCTCATGAGGAAGATTCTGATATCTGTTCTGTAATGGAATGACCGTGTTTTTGCTAGCTTGGAGGCTGGAATGGCTTTGTCTGGCCATTTCCTGGCTAGTGTGCCCTTCCTAGTTTCTTTAGTCATGGGGGGGGGGCATGAGTTCCACCACTACCTCTACAGGGACTGGTCTAGTCTCCGCATTGCCTACTTCTGGCTGAGGCTGATCTTTGGGGGGGGGGTGCATCTACCATAGGATCAGTATGATGGTCTGTGACTTGTTCTCGAGGAACTAACGGAGGGGCAGAGTGGGCTGGCCCTGTCTGCTGTCTCTGTGCTATTGCAATTAGGAGTCTTTGCTCCTCACTGTCTGCTCCAGGGTTTGTGTTATGCGCCGCCCATGTGCAGCTCTGGTAGGAATGCCCTTCCTCATCACATAAGCTACAGACCAACTCATTCAGACACTGTGCACTCACATGGCCAAGCTCATTACGTAGGGAACATCTCACTTTGTCACACACACTACTGACATGGCCTTCAGACCCACATTTGTAGCAGGCTTTTGGTTGGCCTGCATAAAATAATACCCCCCCCGTCCCTTCCCAAAAAGAAAGAGTTCGGTAGATGCTGTAGGCCTTCCCCTATTGTTTTAAACATCACTTGATATCTCCAACCCCAGTCCAATACTGCTCGCTGTCAAAAATCGCTGTTGGTCCTTCCAGTATGGTACACCTCTGTTTCAACCAGTAAGTCAAATCCTTGACACTCACTCCCTCATTTCAAAATAGAACAGTTATATGTCTTATTGCTGGTTTAGTGAGGGGTATAGCTTCAAATGGGGCCCATAGGGGTGAGTTCCTGAGTTCATTATATTTCCTCCAAAACCTTTCCAAACTACTGGATGCTTTAAAACTAATGTCATAAGTGTGTTCCCCGACACATGAATAAATGCATACATTTTGGCTGCAAAAAACCTTAAAGAGTCTTTTAATAGTGTTTTTCCAATATATACCCCATCGGGTACATTGTCCAAGCCCCCTTTGTACAGTAATCGTACTGCACTGTGGCGCTTAGCTGGGGTCACTGGTAAATGAAACGAGGAGGCAAAGAATTTCCATGTACTTTCTGTTTTTTGATTAAGGGGAGCCTCAGGGGCTTTTTGTTCAGATAAATTCAGTACAGCCTGTTGCGCTATGGCTAAGTCCTGCAGTAAATGTAACGGGGACACAGTCTCTGACAAATCCGTTTTCTTTTTGCTGGTCTAGTAAAGACATTTGTATCGGTGACATACCTGAGAACCACTGTTTACCATCCGACATTTTCTCCCATCCAGCGGCATATAGCGCTGCATCTACCGACCATGTTTCAGCACTGTCTGTAGTTTTAGGTGAGTCTAAGCCTTGTTGTGCTGTCTTATTTTGTTATATCTTTGATATTTTTGGACTTATTGTAGCCTTATTGAAGAACCCGAGCGACACCATACCTTGGTCTGTTCTCTGAGTGGACAAAACCCTGTTCCAACCCTCAGCACCAGTCAAATTAAATTCCAGCTTGGAATTCTGCAGCAGCATAAGCCTCAATGGAATCCTGACTTTTGAATTCCAACTGCCTTCCCTGATAATTCTGAGGCTGCCTTGCCCCATCAGCCTGGACTAAATGTATTCGATTCATAACTTGCAACACAAATAAATTGCTGTAGCACAAAATCTAAGCTCTTTCACAGTTTTCCCATAAGAAAGCTCACTTTCTTAGCTTGCTTCAGTATATTTTTCACAGAAAATAAGTTATAGGATCCTAGAGTCGCTAAGGCTTGATGTTCCCTCACTCTAAGAAAATAAGACCGCTTGCACTGACTTTCCTTACTGTCAAGAACCAAATTACTTCAAAAAATGAGCCATTTCTCTTTTAAATAGAAACATAGACTTTGACGGCAGATAAGGACCACTTGGCCCACCCAGTCTGCCCATTTCCCTATGTAACCCCCCTGCAAATGGGGGTTCCCAAAAGACTTCCAGGAGCTTGCTTGAATGCTCCAAGCCTGAATGGTGTTTGGCATTTAAGCCATTTATCAGTGAGTGTTTTTAGAACCTCTGGTACTGTCTCTTTAAGAGCTGTCTGCTTGCAGACATAATTAGTTATATGGGGGACTGTGTGTTTCTCTGTTTGAGTACCACTCAAGCTGCTGCCAATTCACTTCATTTTGCAGTCACTAGGGTGCAAAGGAACCTATCTGAAAGATGTAACTGTTTGCCAGAAATTATTTAGAGTAATAATGAAATTACAGTTTGTCTAACCTGCTTTCTTTGCAGTCAGAACTGTGTCTGCTAGTTCCCCATTCTAGTTTTGAACTGCTGAACTGGACCAATCAGTGTGGGGTAAGCTAGCTCTAAAATGGTGCCTTGGACGAATCAGAACTTGGACTCATAATCTGAGCCAGCCACAAGAGGATTGTATGGGCAGTGACTCTGAGAGATGTAGTTTAGACTTCAGTGCCTTTTTGGACCAACAGCAGCAGTCTATTGTGAGTGACAGCCAATCCAGTCAAGAACTGGGAGGAACTCAAAGGAAGTGCCCGGTTTTGTCGGTTGGAGTTTCAGTTGAGCTTTGGCAGTGAAGAAGGAAGGAGCCCTGTGCTTTTCAGTGTGCAGTTTTAGTCAAAAACGTGTGTAAGGCCCAGAGTTCCGGTCTGCAGCTTGTGTAACAGCTTGTTAGGGACTGAATCCGTCCTGTGAAAAGAATCAAAGGATCTCTGAAGAGTAGAAACCAGGCTCACCCTGTAGAAGACTGGAGGAATTGCTGAAAATTGCACTCGGTCTGTCAGGAACTGAATCTGCTGTGTGTTCTCCCGGGTATTGTGCAGTAATTGCGATCGGGATACAGATGCAGCCTGCCTGGTATAGTGCCTTCTTTTATATAAATGTGTGAAGAGGTTTGTGTACCTCAAGTGAGCCCTGCTGACAATGAAGGACCCTATCTTATTAGGAGGTCGTGAGTACTAATTCAGGGACGCTCCCTGTTGAATTGCCACATTAAATCCAAATGGAATTACTGTACTGCTGACTGTTTAATTCTCCTTTTCTCTGTGTGAAAGGGCCCCTACCAGCTGCCACGGTTTGGACTAGCCACTAGGGCTTGGGTACCCAGGGACAGTAACTGATAGGGATAGGCCTGTGCACAGAGCCATAGGTAGATTATTAGAGTGATAAGCTAATTAACCTGATTTCCCTGTCCTTGTTATATCCCCTAAATAAATCAGAGCTGCTTGTTTCAGCAAAGTTATACTGCCTGAGGTATTTGTCTATGTTAAAGTACTGTACTGTGATTGTTGCACTGTATCTCATTTCACAGGAGGTCCCAGTGCCGGAACCAATCCTGGGGTAAGTGTATACTGTGAAGGTAATTCCTGATATATTGTGCGGGCCACTAGTGGGAAGAAAGGGGTTGCAGTGTCCCAGAGGGCTGTGACTCAAGTTAGTTTAACTATTGTAAACCCTGACCTCTGGGTGGAGGCACCTGCCATTGGATCCAGGCCCTCAACCTGTTAGTGGCAAATCAGGCAGGGGTAGTAGCCCTGGGATAGCGCCATCTAGGGGTTACACTACCTATTGGATAAGCTGCAGATTCTAGTTAACTAACAGCCTACTTCCTGCAACCCCCATTATAATTGCCTTATGTCTGTCCAATGCATGTTTGAATTCCCCACTGTTTTAGATCCCACAACCTCTCCAGGAAGGCGGTTCCATGCATCCACCACTTCTCCATGAAAAAAAATTCTCACATTACCCTGAGCCATCCCCCATCTTTAAATTGTGCCCCTTGTTCTTACACATCTCTTTTTCTGAAAGATGCTACCCCCCTGGACTTTGTTGATTCCCTTGAGGTACTTAAAAGTTTCTATCATGTCCCCCCTGTCCCTCCTTTCATTAAGAGTATACATATTAAGCTCTCTCAGTCTCTCTTCATATGGTTTCTGATGTAGACCCTGCACCATTTTAGTTGCCCTCTTCTGGACTGCTTCCATCCTGTCTATGTCCTTGCATAGATGAGGTCTCCAAAACTGCACGCAGTACTCCAGATGGGGTCTCACCAGTTTTCTGTACAGAGGGATAACCACTTCCCTTTTTCTACTTGTGATGCCCCTCCTTATGCATCCCAGTATTCCCCTGGCTCTTCTTACTGACTTCTCACATTGCTTACCCACCTTTAGGTCATCTGATATGACTACTCCCAGGTCCCTTTCCATTACTGTTGTTGTTAGTATCTCCCCTGCTATTGTGTACTCTTCTCCTGGATTTTTATTTCCCAGGTGCATTACTTTGCACTTCTTTGCATTGAATCTAAGTTGCCATATGTCTGACCACTCCTTTAACCTAGCCCCTTCTCATCCTTTCTACCCCCCTTGTGTATCAACTCTTTTACAGATCTTTGTGTCATCTGCAAAGACGCATACCTTTCCTTCCGGACCCTCTGCAATGTCACCTATAAAGATGTTAAAGAGGACTGGACCCAGTACTGAGCCCTGAGGTACTCCACTAGTAAATGACTTCTGTGTACAAGTCTGGAGCCCAGTCTATTTCAGTATTCATTTTTTTATGACAATAGTCCTCCCTGGGGCTGTCCCACGAGTGTCTGAAACATCTCCTTGTCTCTCTCCTCTGCCCTCCGTCTCCATGTACCCACCTTCTCCAACACTTATCCTCTCCTGCTCCATACCCCCTTTTTCTTCTGCCCATTCCATCCACTTGTGCTGATCTCTCCTCTCTGTGCTCCCCACCAACCCTTAATTCTCCACCCACCCCCCTCTGCTCACTCCCTCCTTTAACCCCATGACAAACACAGTTCTGTTTGCTCTACTCCTCAGCCTCTCCTCCCCTACTCACCCCAATTGCCTTGTGTCTTTTGTGTTCCAAGTTTATCAAATACTGTTATTAAACCTTGACTGTACTTTATCATATGTACTTATTGCACTTATCCTTGATTTTCTTTCAGTTTTATGCCAGTGTATAAAGAAATGTAACTATCAATGTTTGTAACTTCCAATATATGGGTTCCACCAAGCCACATTGACAGGAAATTTGTTGATTGACATTACAGCGATGGCGCAATGCTGACAGTCAGCATTTTGCTGTCAGCAGAGCAAAATGTTTTGTGGGGGGCTTTCCCCCGCACCCCCATATTTTTAGATAATCAACTCCAAGTTGGAGTTTTTTTCGGTATGGGGGCAGAATCACCAGAGAAAGCAGTGTTGGTATATCACGGACCATTATAGTGCCCTGACAATTTTGTCACTGTAATGGTGTAATTCTGTGTATTTCCATTGCTGTTTCAGTGGTATACGTCAATGTATGTAACTAATGCTTGTGACTGTACTTACAAGTCCTGTGCTCACGTGTATCTCTTGTCTGTACCTAACAATGATGTGGAACCTTTGTAAATGAGCTACTAGCTCAAAGTTGTAACTCCAAGATGACAAATAAATAAATTAATAAAGCACATGCCCCCTCCTGGCTCCTCCTCCTCCTCCACCCTGCCTGCCTGCAGCATGGATCCTGAATTCCAGTCACTCAATGCTCCCAGGTTAGCAACCCCCTTTTCCTGCAATTTTATTAATTAACTACTGTTTTACTCTGTTAGAACACATCCTAAACTGCATTCCTGCCAAGTTTGGTACGAATCTGACTGAAAATGGCTTGGCAGTGCATTTTAGTTAAAAAGTTGCATTTCTCTGCAGTTTATATCTGGCTGATTCATTTCTCTCTGCCCACTGAGCTACCAACAGCTCTGTTTTAAAAACTATGCACTTCTCTGCCATAAAATGTGTATGTGTGAGTTCTTTGGACAGTTTGCTAGCCCCCTGTGGCTTTTTTTGTGGCATTTTTTTAAATTTTATTTTATTTTTTTTATTTTAGTCTTTGGTAACCAGGTAAGGCCCACTAGGCACAAGTGCCTGTTTTCAGGGGTGACCTGGGAGCACTGGGGGGTTAAGTGACTTGCTCAGAGTCACACAGTACACAAGTGGAGGCTGTGGGAATCAAACCCTGGTCTGCTGGATGTACCAAGCTCATTCATAGCTTGTTACTCTAATCTCTTGGCTATACTGCCAGCCCCAAGCATTTTAATCAAAATTCATGTGTATTTCATTGAGTGAATTCCATTTATATGTGTTTTAGTCACCGAAGAACTCTGCTGCCATTCTGAAATGGCACTTAGTCTGTGCTTGTGTTTTGTGTGTATGGGAGCTCATCCTCATTATAACTGTGTCCCCATTCTTTTATTAATTAAATAAATGGTAGCCAGTCTATAAAATTCTCTCCTGATGCCTGCCACCTGCCAGCTATGTTGGTTTCCGTTTGAAAAAAAACTGGCCTTCTGCCACTGAGAGGAGCACTCTACCGTGTCTCTCTCTTGACGAGAACATGCTTCGGCAGGCCTTAGCCTGCTCTGCGACAGCTGTCACAGTTCACACAGCCACTCCTTGGCTGGTCAGAAGGGGATTCCCCTCAGTGCACTAGCACTATGCTGTGGAACCAGAGCTCGGCTTGCTCACTCTCTCCTTTCCCTCTTAGCACCTCGATGCCACGCAGCTGCCGCTCTGCATTAATAGAATCATAGAATTGTGCCGGCAGAAAAGGACCTTACAGTTCATCGAATCTGCCTGATTAGTAAAGATAAGCAGGAGACTGTCACTATTATTCATGTACAGGCACAAGCTTGTTTATTTAAAAATTAAAGCACATTTTACTGATTTGACCCAGGCTGGCCATACGTTACCACTGGACCACCAGGCTATTACCCACTAGCCAGGGCAACCAGTTACTAGCCCTTTGGCAACCACCAGTGCACTCATTCCTTACTTTACTGTAGGGTGACAGACAATTTAATAATTATTTTTATGTATGAACTGTTTGCAAAGGGTGTGTAGACAGTCTCAATCTCTCTCACTATCCCCCGCCTTTCTTAGCTTACCTCATACTACTACTACTATGCTCACAACTGTTCTTTTCTGATTAACTTTGCAGGGTCCACCCTCTCTCTTGTGGCAGATCTCAGCCTCAAACCTACTCCCAGGTGACCTTCCTAGAACTAAAGTACCCAGTTTAACTTATTCTTGTGGAACAGTCGTTCTATGGATGTTACAGTATGGATATTGTTACTTACTCAAGGCCTTTCTTTCTGAATTTTTAATGGTGCTAGAGGATTGTAATTTGGACACTGAGAGAGGAACAACTGGGTGCTCTCCTCCCAAAGATAGTGATTGTGCCAGACTCCTGGCATTTGTTGCCCAGTTCCTGCATTTTCAGACACAGTGGCAGATTCTGCATTTAGTCTGAAAACAAGGACTTTCTGTATGATGGGCGCATGATCTTTTTCGAATGGGATTTTTCACCAGCAGTGCGGATGAAACTCAACCAGATCTTGCCTATGGCAAAACAGTTAAAAGAAAAAAATGTCAGAGCATAACTACAGTCTGTGGCAAAACTTTGAGTGTGTTTTGAGTCCGGTCCAAAAACATTTGATTACCGTTACCAGGTGAGCTAGTCCTGCAACAGCTTGGCATTGAGTTGCCCTTTATGGAGTCAGAGGATTTTGCCCAGAAACTAAAAGCAGTAGCTTGGAATATGGCGTAACACAGGCCTGCAAGGGCATCTCATACCAGAGTATTCCAAATGTCAGAGTCACTATGAAAGGAGCTTTGGGCAGCTCTGAAAGAAAAAGTTAAATAAATCTGCATGTTACTTCTCTTGAGTTTGTCTGGGCCCTTTTTGGTGTGACCTCCCCGGTTGGCATGGTGACCTAGGTTCACACCCCTGCCTGGTGACTGTAATGGGGCACACCTAGTTGAGGGGGTTGGTTTCATTCATTTTCCTGCAGAGGTGGTGGTGGGGAGGGGGGTTCACCCCAGCATAATAAATAACACGAGGTTCCATGTCATAACGGCGCTCATAGAATAGTGATCGCTGGGGGAAAAAAGGTGATGTACACTCACAGCAAAGAAAATGGGCGACAAGAAAAATGTTGTTCCACGGGGGGCTGTGCCCCCTGCACCCCCCCAATATAGATTGCTAACTCCAGGGAGGTGCATGTTGGGGGAGGGGTTGAAACTCTGGGAAATAAAAAAAAAAATCAAAGTACCGAATGAAAAAAAAATGCAAAAATCTGTATCCCTCCCCAGCCTCAAACCCTGCACCCTCCCCAGTGTAGCCAGCCACCGTCACCACTACACCAAGGCACCAGCTCAGCAGCCTCACACCGCACTACCCCTTACATATCCTCCCTCCTATTCCTATCCCCGTCCCCTTCTTCCTGTTGCCCTGCTTGTCCCATCACTACCCTTGCAGGGTAGCCCACATAACCGTCACTACCCTTGCAGGATAGCCCACATAACAGGCGCTGAAAGTGAGTCGCTCATATTCGAGTCCCTCACTTTCAGTCACCGTTACGATGGTATACCATAGCATGGTGCCTCCACCCAGACAAAATAAGTGGGACGGATGTTGTGTGTAGTACAGACCTCTGGGATGCAAAACCTGCCCACCTCCCTACAATGGACAAGACCACCCCTTGGGGACTACCAACAATTGTTACCTCTGCCACACAATAATTCAGTCAGGTTGTACAAACTGAGGGTGTACACAGAAATACAAACAATTAACAGTACTTTATTTACTGACACAGCCATGGGTAACTGGAGAAGGAAAATTAGTTAAGCACTTGCAAGTTACCATTGAACATTTCCCCCATAAATCAGTACACCATACAAAGCGCACCCGCCCAAGCAAGGGGCCCACTGAGGTAGATATACTGTATTACACAGGGTGCGGAATACTCAGCAACTGGTACCAGTATAAGAACTATAACTCTAAGTGCACACACTACTACCAAATAGATGTTGGGTAACCAAGAGTTTTGTCAGAGTCCTGGTGCAGGCCTGATTGTTATGTTGTCCGGGATCTTTCGGTGGTGCACTTGAGTGTAAGCTCCCCGTGTCTCGGGGTATGCCAGATGTTAAATTGATGGGAAGGGGTGGCTGTACAGCCAGAAACACAGTCCAAGAAAATTAAAGATGCCCATTACCTGGTTCATTGGAATTTGTGAGGTGACTTTGCATGCAGGGGGAGCAAGCACTTTGCTTCACTTTGTTGGGGTCAGCTGCAGGGGGCAATGTTTGTTAACAGGCAACAAGCATGAAAACAGTCCTTGCTAATTAAATCCAATGTCCACACCGGAATCAAAAGTGTAAATAACTGATTTAATGTAAATGAATAAATTGATAATCCACTCCCTGGAGCATGGGGGGACTGTAAGTACATAGTGAGGCACTTAGCAGGCACAGAGCCTGACATACAGTCTGCAGCAATCTCTTTTTCCAGCAGATTGATTTTATTTTATGCAGTGATTCCTCTTAAGATGAAAAGGCTACAATTCCTGGCAGCAGCACTGTTCAAACTACATGAAGTCTTGCTGTATTCTGTCAAATTCAGTATGACCTTCCAGTTCAACTGCCCCAGACAGGAAAGAGTTAAACCCTATGCAAATGCATAGAACATTGAGCTTGAGCTAGGTTTTCAAACCCCTGTCATCGGTTCACTCTGTGTAACTGACCAGATTTTTTACTCCGCCTGAATGTGAAGATGCCTCGGAGATCTCTCCTTGACTTCTTCAGTTTAAGCGTAGTTTTCAAAGTTTTTTCAAACCATCTGTTTACTTTATTCAGTTTTCAAACTTCTGTCTTCGATTCAGGTTAGACTAACCTAGATTTTATTTCTTTCCGGTAAGTATTTCGGTATCCGAATGGTTCTTCGCAACTGGGAGGAAACCTGAAGCCTTTTTCCTTTTCTTTCTTTTAGTAAGTTATTTTCATTTCTGTTTTGGGACCAGTTCAAGGTTTAAAAAAAAAACAAAAAAAAAACCAAGATTTTTTCTCGGTGTTTTGCGTGGGTGCTGAACCACCCTTGTTCTTAAAACCTTGCTTTTTGTTTACCTGGCCTGACTAAGCCATGGGGGTTAAACTAGATATAATTCTTTCTTTCTTATCTGAGCCTGACTAAGCCTCTTCGGATGACTATTCAATTGGCTTCTTATCCCGGCCTGACCGCCGCTTGGATAAGTCACTACATTTCATAACAAAAAGGTTATGTCACAGAAACCCAAGAGAAAAACCGGTACCACTGGGTTTCAAAGCTGTACAGAGTGTGGGGAGCAGTTTGCTAAGGCTGATCCACAGTTGATCTGCTTATACTGCCTAGGGTTTGACCACCTTATGGCAGATTGTGGAATTTGCAAAACCTTCCTGCAGACTACCCTTAACAGATGGTTAAACAAGCTCTGCAAAAGAATGGAAGATAAAGCAACTGACCAGGAAGGTCGGTCCGGTTCCACCTCAGAAGACAGACTGGCAGAACTGGAGGGAAGGGCCTCTGACAAGAGCCAAACGTCCACGGGTAAGAGAGGTGCAGATTTGGCCCCTGAGATGGGCTCTGCAAAGCGTAAGAAGAAAGCGAAAAGTTCCGGTTTGAAACTGCACAGACATGTGGTTGCGATTCCAACCACTGAAGAGATTGCCAGAGCTATTCAAATTGTGCAGTTGTTGCCAACCGGTTTGGGCGTACTGGTTCAGCGACCGGCTTCTCATACCCCGGTTCAGTCGCCTGGCTTTTCACTTCCCTCTGGTTCAGTCGAACCAGAAGAGTATTTTGAGGGTGAATATGAGGACTATGAAGAAGAAGGAGATTTTGGTGAACTGGTGGAACCTGATATTTCCCCTGATCACCAGCAGTTTGAGTCCCCTCCTCATGCCTCTAGGGGCCCTTCTCTGCATTCCTCTTTTATGAGGCAGGTTGCAGAGTCTCTGCAGTTCCTTGTCCAGGAATCCACAAAAGAGGAACAAGAAGCAGATTATGTGGAAATGTTGGACATACCAGCTTCCAAAAGGCTTCTTTTACCCAGCCACAAATCTTTGAAAAAGCAAACCTTGAGGGTCCTGCAGACCTCCTTTTCTGTCTCCCCTGTGGATAGAAAGATGGACAGAAAATATTCTTTGGGGGGGATAATGGCACTGAATTTTTGAGTGGCTGTTGCACCATGTGGGAGTAGTTCAGGCTGCTACCTGTGAAAAAGCTGGCATTCCCCTTTCTTCTCATCCTCCGGATGCGGAGTCCAGGAAACTTGATTTCATGGCAAAAAAGGGGTACCTGGCTGCCTTTCTAGGCATAAGACAGGCTTCTTTCATGATATATGCTTCAAGATACCAGAAGACCCTCTGGGAGTTGGTTAAGGAACTAGCAAAAAATGCTCCTCCAGAATTGGCTGCTGATTTAGAGGAAGTGGTGAACAAGGCAATCCAAGCATCAGTTCCACATGGCTGTGGATGCAAATTATGTCAGCTCTCGGTCCATGGCTACAGCCATTTCTCTTAGGAGGTTTGCCAGGCTGAGGTACACAGGTCTGTCCCAGGACACTCAGAATAATGCCTTGGACTTTACTTTTTCCCAGAATTCTCTATTCAGGGAGCAGGCTGAGGCACATTTTAAGAAAATGGAGGAATACAGAATAACTTACAAGAGTGCTGCAGCCAAAGGGAAGGATGTAACTCCTCAGAAGCAGCACAGTAGAGGGGCAAGGGACATGCCTTGATAGAGGCCTTCTTATCAGACACAGACCTTCATCTCCCATGAGCAGCACAGGGGCTTCCTCAGAGGAAGAGGTAGGAGGGGAGCAAACTGAGGTGGTCCCACCCCTCAGTCCTCCACCCCTGCTGCGTAGACACCCTGAGGTGTCTACCAGGGCAGCCTCCCCATTCTAGATCGGGGATGGGCTGGTTTATTTTCCCCAGGCTGGGTAGGATTGTTTAATCAGCCTACAGCCCAGAATCAGCTTGCTGGAGGCAGAGGTGGCTACCCTGTTACAAGCCAAGGCTGGGGAGCCTTTTGCCTCCCCCTTTAGAAAGTTATATTCAAGGTACTCCCTGACCTTGAAGGAAAATGTGGGGTGGTGGCCACACTAGATTTGAAATAACCCAAATGAGCTTCTGTCAAAGCCAAGGTACATAACAGTCATCTTGGCTATGACCCTTCACACTCTCAGGCAAGGGGACTGGTTGGCACCTCTGATCCCTAGATGCCTACCCTCTCATGTCCATTAGTGAATACATTGGGGTCAAACTGCCTTCAGCCTACTATCAATTCATGGTGGTTGTGGGCCCCCCCCTTTTTTTCGGAAGATAAATAAATAAATAAAATATGGCTGTCACTCAGGAACCCTCAGTCTCTAGGATTCCTGATAACTGCAGGAAATCAGTGCTGGAACTGATCCAGTTCCCAGACTTATGGGGGCACACTTGGACACTCTCCAAGCTGTTTCTGCCTGCATGTGCCTCAGCCAGCTGGGCATTCCCTTCAACCCCTGGGTCACGTGGCTGCTTCAGCGAATGTGGCCTCAGGGGCCAGTTTTCGGATGAGAGATATGCTTCTACCTAAGAATGATCCTTTTGGTCTCAAAGGAGGGCAACCTCAGGACAGAGGTTTCTTTCCTGCAGTAGACTCCTGCTGTAGTTCTACCACAGATGCTTCCCTAATGTGATAGGGAGCCCACCTGGGAGCTCACACGGGTCATAAGACATGGTTCTAACGGGAGTCTCCCCCCTTTTTTCTTCATGTAAATCTTCGGGAACTCGGCAGTGTTTCTAGCACTTCAGTTATTTGCCTCAATGCTGCAGGGAAAGGTAGTGCAGACCTGAACAAACAACACTACCACCATGTATTACATCAACAGGCAGAAGGAAACAAGGTCCTCTGCTCTGGGCATAGAGGCTATGAAGACAGAAACTTTGTTCTCCCTATGGGTATCCCTGACAGCAGTTCATCTACCAGGGAGAGACAATGTCCTGGCAGATGCCCCCAGCAGGGTTAGTCAGAACCATCAGGAATGGTCTCTGAAGAAGACAGACACTGGTACCAGTGTTCAGCCAATGGGGCATCCCAGAGATAAACCTATTTGCAGCCTCTGACACTCATCAGCTTCCAAAATATTGTTCAGGGCCTCCAGCACTGGGCTCAGTGCCTCTGGTTGCCCTGGTCCTGGAATGGACAGGCGAGTTTCTGTATGTTCCCTTCCATTTCCCCTGATACCCAGAGTTCTGACCAAACTCAGGGTTCAGCCAGCCTGTATGATTCTGATGGCTTCAGTCTTGGCCAGACAGCTGTGGTATTCAATGTTGATGGATCTGTCAGTGGCCAGTCCAATTTCCCTTCCCAGGAAGCAAACCCTTCTAGCTTCTCCTCAAGGGATGGTCCTGTACCCCAACCCTGAGTCCCCCTGGCTCAGGGTATAGTTCTTCGGGACTAAAGTTCTCTTTGAAAGACACTTCTTGCCCACAGGAGGCTGGTTTGGCAGTCCTGTTGAACTGCTGTTCACCTTCAGTACATGGGCCTGCAACCCTTGAATCAGAAGGTGCATACGGCAGTGGTTGCTGCCTATTCGTAAGCAGGGAAGAGCTCTTCTCCAGCTTCTGATCCCACTCCCAAGTAAATTTTTAAGGGTCTGCTCCATAGTCACCCTTCTCACATGGAGTCTACCCCTTCCTGGGATCTGAACATGCACATAGCACAGCTTATACAACCTTTCCTCAAGCCCATGTCTTCAGCTGTGCTCAGGTTTCTGGCATGGAAGACTGTATCGTTGGTGGTCATCATCTCAGCCAGGAAGGTCAGTGAGCCTCAGGTCCTGTCTGTAGAGCCTAATTACAGTGCCCTCCACAGGGCTAAGGCTGTTCTCAGCACCAGCAGGGAGTTTCTCCCCAAGGTGGTCTCGGTCTTCCATCTTGATTAGTCCATCCCATTACCAAATTTTTTCACCGAACATCCCAACTCTGGTGATCATAACTGCACAGCCCAGATGGTGAAGTGGGTACGGTCAAGCCAGCTACAAAAAGAACCATCGCAAGATGATTTGTGACTGGCATCTAGTTTGACTGTGGCAAACTGAGTAAGGAGCCGCCACTAGGCCTGGGGGATCATTCCACCATGGCAACAGCTGCCTCGTTGGCAGTTGCCAGTGATATCTCCACGCTAGAGATTTGTACAGCAACTACCAGAAAGACTGCCCATACATGCACTAAGTACTACTGCCTGGATATTCAGGCTAGGAGTGATGCCAGGTTGGCACAGCAGTACTGCAGAGCCTATTCCCTAAGAAGGTTCTGTGCCCACCTCCATGGGGCGCTGCTTGGTAGTCTGCATTTGTCAGAATACAGCAAGACGTCATGTAGTTTGAATAAAAAATTACTTACCACAGTAATCTTGTTTCTTCTAATGGAGTTCTGCTATATTCTTACCTCCCACCCTTCCTCCCCTCTGAACCTAGGGAGGGGGGTCTCTGCACTCCAGTTGTTTCTCTCATACGTTGGACCACTGGGGTAATATGTCTTGGGCATCTGTGACTTTGTCTTATTTTATGTCCTCTTGTTGGGTTTTTCCCTTTGTTGATGCTTTATTAGTATTTACAGTTTTTTTCCCTTTTGGCTAGCTTAGTTTATATTAGCTGCTCGTAAGAATCTGGTCAGTTAAATAGAATGAACCGAGGATAGGGGTTTGAAAACCTAGCTCGAGCTCAACGTTCTATGCATTTGCATAGGGTATAACTCTTTCCTCTCTGGGGCAGTTGAACTGGAAGGCCATACTGCATTTGAAGAAACAAGATTACTGTGGTAAGTAATTTTTTTCTTACCGTGGGCCGAAAAGGCCGCACCAGATTTGTACTTCAGAACTTTGCAATAATTCCTTTACATACTCCTTGCAACTTTCCAAACTTTCCATCCACCAGCACATTTACTTAAACGTCTTTCCACTGGGCAATTAACTACTTAAGTTTGAGGTAGTAAACTGGGACAGCACAAGACGTTTCTACTGCTCCGGTCCCTTTTCTAGTTTGTTTCCTTAAACATGGGAAGCACTTTGGTTTCAACAGAGATGTTACTTTAACGTGAAGAATCCCACCGAAAACCCTTCTGTCCCCCAATCTCTGATGCCACATGCCTGCTCCGAGCATCCCAGGGAGTTTCATCTATCCCTGGCAACCCTGAAGACCAAAGGCACTTTCCGCTCCTACAGTGATTACAGTACTGGAATGTCTTCACCCAGGGGGCTGGCCAAAGTGCCACATGGAGCACATGGGTGGCCTACCACCTCACCTGTGGTCCCAAACAGCTGTACCCCACGTAGAATTCCTCATGCCTCCACAGGCCGCACTCACCTCAAGAGCACCAAACTCTGCAGCGGTGCTCAGTCCAGGGAAAGGGGATAGGCTGCCGCCACTATCCCACCAACGATCCAGGCTGCCACTTCTGGACCATGCCCCAGACCCCTCCTGCCATAACCGGTCCTGCCACAGTACTCATCACAGGCTCTCAAGTATGCACTCACCCATGGGCGAGACTTCATGGTTCCACAGGACCCCCTTCTGTTCCACCTTTCTCTCTATGCCCAAACCGCTGCCTTTGCCGATCTGTGAGGGAGGAGGGCTGGGGTGGTGGATGGTCCACTTTGGCCCTGCCGCGGCCCTCACGGCTGAACTTACGGCTCAACCCCATGACTCTTTCTTTCTCTCTCTCTCTCTCTCTCTCTCTCTCTCCCCCCCCCCTTTGGTGCCAAACTCCCTCTTTTTTATACTCCCTAGGTGAGGCCCCACCTGCAGTCAGCAGGCAGGCCCACATCCTAGACCTCACGGCACCACAACTTCCCTCAGCTACCTACCTTAAGGAAAATTAATTAGTAAGCCCCTCAAAGAGGTGCTTACATGAGGAACTTAGTAAGCTTGCAATTTAACCCCCCAACAAGCCATAATGTTTTTATATATTTACATAGAAACATAGAAGTTGATAGCAGATAAGGACCGCAAGGCCCATCCAGTCTGCCCATTTCTTTTTCTACCTTTTGAATGTGCCATCGGCCTTTGCTGTGTCAATGGCTTATCTATTCATACTCATCTGTATTGCTCCCTTATGCCTATCCCATGCCTGTTTGAAGCCCTGCACTGTATTCATATCCACCACTTCCTGAGGTAGGCCGTTCCATGCATCCACCACCCTTTCTGTGAAAAAGAACTTCCTCACATTACCCCTTAGTTGGCCTCCCTCTAATCTCATGCTGTGGGGGTGGTATTTGAATGTTGTTAACCGGGTAAGCCCACTGAGACAAAGTGTCCCTTTTTCAGATGTGACCCGGAGTTAATGAGACATAGTAGCAGAATATATACACATTCAGTAGGTATTATACAGAGTGATATAGGAATAGGAGGCCAACACAAACCAAGTAGCACATATCATACATTATATATAGTGCACATCATCACAATAGAGTAGGGGACATCTGATATATTAGTAACAAGCAATGCAATAGGAGGACAAGAACAATGCAGTTGAATACAGGAGCACTTACTATAGGAAGAAAGCATTGCTCAAGACAAGAGTACCATAGTTTAGACAGAAAAGACAGTGAGCTTGGTGCAGATTCACATCAAAAGCAGCTGCTTAGATAGCCTGGATAGAGTGATAAAAAAAAAGTGAGAGTATCAGGGAGGCAGTTTATTAATCACAGGCCAGTTATGCCTGCAGTTCACCACCTCCATTGTGTTGGCTTTTAGATTTTTCTTGAATGTAGTCAGTGAGTCACAGGATATAATCGACTTCGGTAGAGTGTTCCAGTGGGGAGGGGGGCAGTGTGGGAGAAGGCATGCCTACCAGAGGCAGAGTGAACTCTGGGAATTTCGAGCAGGGGGTTGGAGGAGGATCGAAAGGGTCTGAAATGCTGCTTGAACTGGAGGACCCTTTGAGGCTGGGGTTTGGGACTTTTTACCAATTTGAAGGCATGGCAGAGCAGGAGGAGCTGTAAACATGCAGAAAAAGGAGGCCAGCCCACGGAAGTTAGTACATCATAGTGGTGTAGCCTAAGAGGGGCACTAGCAGTGAAGCAACCAATTATGTTGTACAAACAGTTCAGCTTATTGTAGTCAGCAGCCTGCAAGGTTTGTAAGACAGGAGCACCATATTTCAGGGTAGGCAGCAACGTGCTGTTGACAATGGCAAGGCGAGCAAACTTGGAGAGGTAAGGGAATAGCCTGTAAGGACAGGGATGGATCTAAAAGAGGTAAGGCCATCAAAAAATGGAGGGCAAAGAGTACCAATGCTTGTAGTCTGGGTAACAAGCTTTCTGAACTAGTGGCCTTGATGGAAGAGGAAAGCCTGGATATCATGGCAGTCACAGAAACATGGTACAGTACACACAGAACCATGACTGGGATGTCAGCATACCAGGGTGTAAAATCTACAGGAGGGACAGGGAGGGAAGAAGAGGAGGAGGAGTAGCACTCTACGTAAGGGAAGGGATCAAAGCAATGGAACTAAAGGGTAAACAGGGAAGGGAGGAGAGAAGGCACTGTGGGTCACCTTGGAGACAAGAAATGGCACCACAATCTGTATGGGGGTTGTATATAGACCCCCATCTCGGGAAGGAAATGGACAAGGAAATAATAGAAGGCATCCTTAGGATGGCAGAAAAAGGGGAGATATTGTTGATGGGGTACCTGAATATGCCAGATGTTAACTGGGACACCTTTGCTGCAGCCACATCCAAGAGTAGGGTCATTCTTGATGCCCTACAGGGGGCATGCCTCAGACAGCTAGTGTTGAAACCCACTCAGGAGGGAGCAATCTTAGACCTGGTACTCTCAAATGAGGACAGAGAAAGGATCTGAGATTTAGAAGTGGGTAGCCATCTGTGAACAAGTGATCACCAAACAGTGTGGTTCATGATAAACACAGCCGTAGAGTCAAGCCATACAAATGTGAGGGTACTGGACTGTAGGAGGGCTGACTTTGGCAAAATGGGAGAGTGCCTCAGAAAAGCACTAGCAAATGGACAGGAAGGAGGGGTGGAGGAACAATGGGGAAACATCAAAACTGCCATCACAGAGGCAACAAGCCTTTGTGTGAAGCAAATAAACAAATCAAAACGAAGGAAAAAACCACTATGGTTCTCAAAAGAGGTGGCAGAGAAGGTTAGGGAGAAAATGATAGCATCCAGGAAGTAGAGTATAAGGAAATACAGAAGAAGCAGGACAGAGAACTGTACCAGATAAAGCAGAAGAAAGCAGGGAAGGCAGTCAGAAAAGCAAAGGCCCAAACCAAGGAAAAAGATAGCCAACTCGGTTAAGAAGGGGGATAAAACCTTTTATAGGTACATTAGGGAGTGCAGAAAGACCATGGGAGGGATAGTGAGACTTAACAAAGGGGAGGGTGAGTGGGCAGTGGGTGACCGTGAAAAAGTAGGGATACTGAATGAATACTTCTGCTCGGTATTCACAAAAGAAGAGGAGGGTGAGGTACCTAATCCAATCAATAGAAATGCTCTGGATAGGGGGTTGATACCAGTTCATTCACAGAAGAAAGGGTTCTAAAAGAACTCCTGAAACTGAAGGTGGACAAAGTGATTGGACCTGACGGAATTCACAGCAGAATTCTAAATGAACTAAGGGGAGAACTAGTGACACCACTGACTATCCTTTTTAACAAATCGTGGGAGGATGGTTTGGTACCTGAGGACTGGAGGAGGCAGATGTGATTCCCCTTCACAAAAGTGGGAGCAAGGCAGAGGCAGGAAACTACAGACCTGTTAGTTTGACCTCAGTGGTAAGGAAAATTATGGAATCACATCAGTCAATCAATCAAGTTTTTGTTTATCCAGGTGAACACCATTGAGCAGGCTCATTTACAAGGTGGACCTGCGTTACACAAGGTCAAGAATAACACTTTTCTGTACAGATAATAAATACATAATTATACAGAAATAGAAAAAAAATACACAGAGCAATAACAAGTATTTCAGGTATAGGGTTAACAAGGTTAGGGAGAATGGTGTGAGAAGGGGAATTAAAACATTCTGAAACAGCCAGCTTATTAAAACATTTTCAAACAGCACGGCATATCATTGGTCAGTACATATACAAACTTAAGGGGCAGATATGGAGGGGAGGGGTACAGGACTGCAGCTGTTCTAGGAGGGGTGCTACAGTAGATGGGCTGGGGACATATATGTTAGGAGTCTGAGGGTAAGAAAGGTAGTGGATTAGCAGAAAAAAAGGGGGTGGGGTAATAGGTGGAGACAATCAAGGGGCCGGGTTAGGTGGAGATGTAGTGGGCAGGTAAGCAGCAGGCACCCTAGCATGCTAAGCGTGCAGGCAACACAAAGATCTGCAACAGGGTTGAAAGAAAGAATTGAGTACCTAGAGTCCAGCAAGGCATAGGACCCAAGGCAGCATGGATTCACAGTGGGAAGGTCATGTCAGACGAATCTAATAGATTTCTTTGACTGGGTGACCAATGTGGTAGACCAGGGAGGGGCAGTGGACATGGCCTACCTAGACTTTAGCAAGGCATTTGACACAGTCCCACACAAAAGATTAATAAACAAGTTAGCCAGCCTGGGAGTGGATCCTAGGGTGGTAGCCTGGGTAAAGAATTGGCTGGACAACAGGACACAGAGGGTAATAGTAAATGGAGTCCACTCCGAAGGGGGGGAGTACTAGTGGGGTACTGCAGGGTTCAGTACTTGGACAGGTCCTGTTTAATGTCTTTATAAGTGACATTGCAGAGGGACTGGAAGGAAAAGTATGCCTTTTTGCAGACAGCACAAAGATCTGCAGCAGGGTTGATACACAAGGGGAGGGAGGATGGAAAGGATGAGATGGGACTTGGTAAGGTTGGAGGAATGGTCAAAAGTATGGCCAAGAAGTGCAAGGTAATGCACCTGGGAAACAAAAACCCAGGAGAAGAGTACACAGTGTGGGGGGAAGGGGTACTAACAACAACAAAAATGGAAAGGGACCTGAGGGTAGTCATATCAGATGATGTAAAGATAAGCAAGCAATGTAAGACAACAGTTAGGAGAGCTGGGAGGATACTGGGATGTATAGGGAGAGACATCACCAGTAGAAAACAGGAAGTTGTTGTCCTTCTGTACAGACAGCTGGTGAGACCCCATCTGGAGTACAGCATGCAGTTCTGGAGATCCCATCTCTGCAAGGACATAGACAGGATGGATGCAGTCCAGAGGGGGGCAACTAAAATATTGCAGGGTCAGCACCAGAAGCCATATGAAGAGAGACTAAAGGAGCTTAATATGTATACCCTCGAGGAAAGGAGGGAGAGGGGGGTCATGTTAGAAACTTTCAAGTACCTCAAGGGAATCAGCAAAGTCCAAGAGGGTAGCATCTTTCAGAAAAAGATATGTGCAAGAACAAGGGGGCACAATTTGAAGATAGAGGGGGATGGCTCAGGAGCACTGTGAAGAAGTATTTTTACATGGAGAGGGTGGTGGACACATGGAACGGCCTTCTTGAGGAGGTTTTCGGGAGTCAAACACAGTGGGGGAATTCAAGAATGCATGGGACAGACATAAGGCAATTCTGGTGGGGGTTAGGAAGAAGTAGGCTGTTGGTTAACTAGGATCTGCAGCTTATCCAATAAGTAGGGAAATGGGCAGACTGGGTGTGCCAAGCGATCCTTATCTGCCATCAAAGTCTATGTTTCTATGTTTCTGTACATTAAACCCAGCTTTTGATTGAGTGATGTGGACACAACCTCCACATGGCTAGCAAAAGTCAATTCATGGTCAAGTGTTACCCCAAGGTAATTCATGGAGCTAACTACCTTAAGGTAAGAACCACCTATAGTAGCTAACTTAAGTTGGGTCGTTCTACGGGCAACTAGCCTTTTTGAAGCCAAAGAGCATGACTTTTCTTTTTTTTTACATTTAGAACCAGGTTGCTTCACTGGAGCCAATGTGCTAGCATAAACTGATATTGAAACAAAACTCCAGCAAAATGGCTTGATCTTTCAAGAAGAGCTTGAACCCTAATTGTAATCCAACAGAGAAAATAGAAATTCTTGCCAGGAATGCCAGCACTCACGTGACCCTTGGATGCAGCACATGGGGACCGGAGAGCAATTCAGAAGCGGTAAGCAGCAGCACACTGGAGCAAGATAGCAGGTCAGAAGATGCAGGGAGCAGCACACTAGAGCAGGATAACAGTTCAGAAGATGTAAGGAGCAGCACACCAGAGTAGAATAGCGGCCCAGAAGCTTTGGATTCTTTCAAGCAGATGACATCAGCTAAGCCCTTCTGGTTCACACTTCTCTGGTAACAGCCCTCACGGCTTCACTTCTCAGGAAGCGTTTTTCTAGCTCACCAAACATGAAGCAGGAGCAATACGCAGTGGCTGCCTGGTTCCAAAGAGTCCCAGACCCCAGGAGCAACCCTACGGTCCAACTCCCCAATGGCCCAAGAGTACACCCATACTCAGGCATGCACCCGTGACTCCCTGTTCCCTGAGCCACCACACTGGGTAAAGGCTAGATGGCACTCTACCTGGCTCTGAAGAAGGCTAGGAAGGAGTGCAGGGATCTCTGCCCACTCAGAACAGCTTAGAACTTTTGGATGCAACAGTGTCCCTCTAGCTCACACTTTCAGCAATTTCTTCCACACAAGGCTCTCTGGAACAGTCTCTGGCATTGTTGAATCCAGGGGAAGGCTCATAGGAAGAAAGGGGATTGAACCGTGGAGAAGGATCGAAAGAATTATTGACCTGGCTAGGCCTCTGGCTCTCTTTTGATAGCAGTAGGTCTGCACCCTTCTCACTCTTTCTCAGACTGAGCCCCACTCCTTCAAAGCCTGGCAATCTCTTTACCTCCATTGTGTCTCTCATTGGGCAGACAGGGTTGTCTTTCAGTCCTTCTGACCTGTTCTGCCCTCCGATTGGCTCAAAAAGCCTACCAGTCCAATTGGGAGGAACGTCTTGCATTATTCTCCCCCCACAATCCATCACTCTGCATTGCTGCTCTCTGATTGGGGGCTGTCCGGGTGAAAGGTCACAAAGATGGCAGCCCTTCTGCATGAATGGAACCCTGTGCTCCAAAAGTCTTTATTTTATTTTCAAACTGCCCCCTTAAATGTGCTGCCCCTAGATGGATTGCAGCACTATTGGGCTGTTATCTAGTGCTGGTGTGGTGACAGTATGGCTCCCGTGCTCCCCATTGGGAGCTCCATTCTCTGCCCCTCCCAGGTAATGTTGGCTGACTCTTTGCGGCAAGGAGCCACTCGCTCTTAAAGGTGCAGCATGCCACATTTCCTGGTCCTTTTTCCTCTCCCCTCAGTGTCTCCATGCCCCCTGATGCCTACTGGTGTCCCTGGGGCTGCAACACACTAGGGTAGGCTGGCTAGCTGCCTTTGCGGCTCTTAATAGTCCTGTTGGTGGGTGGGCGCATCCAGTGCTGAAACATTTGGGTATGCTGTCACTACCTTGACAATACGACAGCGACCGACACTCCAGTGACAACAACACCAGGTCGCTGTAGTGTTGGAGTGAGACCCCCACCACTGCTCTCTAGGGGAATTGTACCCCCTCCCTGAAACAACTGTGACTCAGAGTTGGATAGTTTAGTAGGGGGGGATGCTGGGGGCATAGCCCCCTGCACGGGGTGTTCGGGGGGGCTTTGCCTCATGAAGAAAACAATCTCTGCTCTGACTCCCTCATGCCGACCGCAAAATGTGGTCGACATAAGGATGTCGCTGTTACGTCGGTCGACGAAAATGTTTTCAACCAATCGTCATGGATCCAAATATTTGAGTTGCTGAGACAGCTCGCACATTCATACAGGAGGCTGCTCAAACATGCGCACATTTACTGTGTGGCTGTGCTCGAACATGCGCACATTTACCGTGTGGCTGTGCTTGAACATGCGCACATTTACTGTGTGGCTGTGCTCGAACATGCGCACATTTACCGTGTGGCTGTGCTCGAACATGCGCACATTTACCTTGTGGCTGTGCTCGAACATGCACACATTTACCATGTGGCTGTGCTCGAACATGCGCACATTTACCGTGTGGTTGTGTTCAACATGCGCACATTTACCGTGTGGCTGTGCAGCATTTTTTCGGCAACGGCTCCTCTGGCTCCCTTACCAGCTTCAGTCCTGGTGCCAGAGCTAGTGAGGAAATGGTAGGGGGTCCATGGGTGGCACAAACAGCATCCAGTTAAGCCCCACCCCTCCCAGGAAAGGGGCTACATTGGGATCTTACATACCTGATGGTACAGTAGTGCACAGTAATTACGAGTTTGAAAGGATGGCTTTGCACTTTGAGCACAGTAGCACATTTGTTGGGACTATATCATTTCCCTGCTCTCTGACTTCTGCTGCTGCACAGATGCACTCCTGGGTTCATTCCTGAGATTGTAGAACTTGATATTACTCTTTGGCATGTTATTATGCAGGCTTGGGACTGGTAGTGTATGGGCTTAGTTTCATTTCAAATTTGCAGGACAAACTGCTCTTTTGTGGTTGGTGCATTCTCCTGGATTTTGTATTCTGCAGTTGGCGGTGACATTTTTATATTATAGGGGACCCCTATGTAAAAATGGCCTATGGAACTGTTAGTGCAAATATTTTTTCTGCCTGGTTAATGCTTATTCCTTCTCCCCCATTCTGTTCTCTAACAGTGGTGGTTGTGTGCCTTTTTCCCCATTCTTGGTGGGGCACATCCCTCTTTAACATTCTCTTCAGAGCGCTAACTATTTGGGAATGCCCCCATTTTGTTACATACAACAGTTAGGTCACCCGCACAAGGTTCTGGGCATTTCATTTTCATTACTTTTTATGTTTGCTTGCACGCATGTGCAAGAAACATAGTGCCATCATCCGAGTTTTCGGAGGTGTGTCACCCCCTCTTCCAATTCAGTCAGTGTGTTGGCAGGCTCGGCCCCAGTCCTCCAATGCATGCTGGAGCTGTCTATGACAGCTCCAAAATGCAGTGGCGGTATAGTTGAAGGGGAAGCTACGCTTCGGTGAGCAGCGATCAGATATCGCCTGCTCATGCGCAGCTCCCCTACACACACACACACACACACACACACACACACACACACACATGCTGCTGCTGCCCCCCACGCATTGTATAGCCAGCGTGGGACACTATCCCCAGTCGGCTGTGCTGCTTCCCAAAAGCCTTTCATGCGACGCTGGGTGCCCACCCCAGCGTGGCAACTCATGGTATCAGCCGATGGGGGTGCCCAATCCCCGTCAGCTCCACTGTCTTCACCCCGAGAGTTGGGTGCCACGCTGGGAGCCCACCCCAGCATGGCAACTGATGCTATGGCCGACGGGGTGCCCAATCCCGTCCGCTCCACGCCCAACCAGCCATCCTTGTGCCATGCTGGGAGCCCACCCCAGCGTGGAAAATATCCGGCCATCATTTAAAAAAAAATGAACCTGTAAATAAAAACTGTCCCTCGGCGCTTCTCCTCGCCCTCCCACAACATGCACCCACCCTGCGCACCTGCCTCCCACCCCCACCACTTACTTACCTCCAGACTCGCGCGACGATCTTGATGGACCGGGAACATCGTCTGCACTCTTCAAAGTCGACTCCTGAACTGAGGAAATGCCGTAAGCTGTATAATGGGATAGATAGGTGTTTTCAACTTTATTGCATATCTCAGGCATTTTTTGGAAATTTTGCACCAAATTTTCAACATGGGGTTTTTGGGACCCCTTCTCATGAATGCCGTCACTGTCATGGTGTTACTCGGGCCCAAAGGGTGATTTCGCAGCTACTGCGCAAAATCACCTTTCCGGAATGATTAACGAAATGACACTGCCAGTGTTCATAAGGTGGGCTTTCAAAAAGCCTATTTTGAAAATTTGGTGGAAAAATTCCAAAAAATGACTGTTTTACGAGCGTGCGTTGCGCAGTTCCTACTCAGGCTCGTAAGTTCGCGAATTTTTAATATTTTCACTCCAGATTTTCAACATTGCAATTTTACCACACCTTCTTATGAACAGTACAGCTATCATTTTTCACATCTCACCCAAAACGTGTTTCCGTCCATGTAGAGCACAATGGTGCAGTCGGTGTGCGAAATCAATGTACGGGACAAATTAAGAAAATCACAGTGACTCTGTTCATGAGCAGAGGTCTTAAAATGGCTATGTTGATAATTTGGTGAAAAAATCCCTACAAATTACTGTTTTACGAGCGCGCGTTGCGCAGTTCCTACGCACGCTCGTAAATTTGCGAATTTTCAATATTTTCAATCCAGATTTTCAACATTGCCATTTTATTACACTTCCTTATCAGCAGTATAGCTGTCATTTGTCACATCTTGCCTTAAACATGTTTCCGCCCATGTAGCGCACAATGGTGCAGTCGGTGTGCGAAATCAATGTATGGGACACATTAAGAAAATCACAGTTACACTGTTCATGAGCAGAGGTCTTAAAATGGCTATGTTGAAAATTTGGTGACAAAAGTCCATAAAATGACTGTGTTACGAGTGAGCATTGAGCAGTTTCCACGCACCCTCGTGAGTTCATGACTTTGTAATATTTTCAGTCTAAATTTTCACCAGTGCCATTTTTCCACACTTCCTTATGAACAGTACAGCTGTCATTTTTCAACACATGGCCGAAATGTGTTTTCACACTTTCAGCGCAGAGATGCGTGGTCGCTGTGGGAAATCATTGTTCGGAACAGATAAAGAAAATCACAGTGACACTATTCATGATCGGAGGTCCCAAAATGCCTGTGTTGACAATCTGCTGTAAAAAATCCCCAAACTAATTACATTACGGGTGTACGTTGCACAGTTTCTATGCACGCTCGTGACTTCACCAGTTTTTTTAATATTTTTACTGCAGATTTGCAACATTGCCATTTTTTACACCTCCCCATGAACAGTACAGCTGTCATTTTTTACATCCTGTTCGGAATGTTTTTGCACCTGTGGTGCTAATGCTGTAGTCGCCACGCATAAGCAGCTTTCCGCTAACAAACTGATATTGCCACTGTTCATGAGGTGGGGTCACAAAAAAACCATGTTGAAAATTTGGAGTGAAAATACCAACGAATGCCTGAGGTATTAGGGTCTCCAACCGTAACGCCCAACCCTGTAGAGAATGACAGGCATCAGGGATGTGACTTGGGATTCTTGCCTGTAATGCTCATACCATTCCACACCCTGCAGCCAGTGAGAGGCATCGAGGTATGACTTGGACTCTTCGGCCCCAAAGTTCACCCCATTCTCCTATACCGCACCCATCTCACCGTATTTCCTGATGGAATGGGGTGCACATAAGGGCCAAAGACCCCAAGGCACACCGTGACACTTGTCAGTGTCTGCAGGGTGGGGTGTGGTGGAACATGGGTCACATGCCTGATGACCCAAAGGCACACCCCAATGCCTGTCACTCTCTGCAGGGTGGTGGTGGTGGGGTTGGCTTCAGTTCAATACTTCGCTGCCATTCCTATTACGCAGCTCTGTGACTTCTACACTACCACTGCCAATGCCAGCAAGCAAACATTCGGCATTGACAAATGCTTGTTAAGTTCAGAGATGAGGAGGTGAGGCTGAGTTTATCTTTACTGCAGTATAACTGCTTTCTCAGTATTGGAGTTTTGAAGCACTGTTTTTCTGACTTTTAGTTCTGTGACTGCTAGAGGGCACTATTGCCATTATTTATTAGACTGTATTGTGGTGTCTTTTTTTGTTAAGCAACTTACTGTGGACAGAATCCTGCACACTGAGGACATTGTGGATATTACAAACTCTTGGACAGTTTACCAACTTTTACAGACTTATTAGTTTAAGAACAGGACCTATGTAAGCAATAAGACCTGAGAGGATATGGGGTATTGGTGAACACCTGCATGCCCAGGGATGTGATGAGAGGCCTGACACTGCCAATACTCCACACTCTGAATGGTTTATTGCACTTAGAATACAGGTTGGGTAAATTTAAAAAGAAAATAAAATCTGTAAAATATAAAAAAGACGTAAATAATATTGCTTAGAAAATGTAAGTAGTCTTCCCCACAGATGGTTTCTACCTGTCCATCACTTGTATTTCTACATATGCAGGAGAAGGTTTGTCTGTTTGCCATGGAACATAAGAATATAATATTCTACAGTATTCCTCTAATACAATGCTCTGCCCTCCCCCAAAGCATGGAGTGTTAAAATGTAATCAATTAATTAAAAATTTTGCAAACTTTCGCTGGCATACAATCACACGGACACAAACAGGCCTCATATGGAACCACAGGCTCAATTTTATCTGGGGCATGGTTAGCAGAAGAGATTGTTCTGACAAGCTGGTTATAGGCGATAAGGGGATTTTTTATTAGTATTTTTTTTTCCGCCTCCTGTGTCAACTGGCCCCCTTCCATCGGTCCCCCTAGCCCTGTTACCCCAGCGTCCACCAGGTCCACCTCTATGGCACGGAGGTGCCCAGCTGTCTGGGTGTGAAGTCTGTGGAGGACCGGTGTCATCCTGCCAGTCGACACCATTTTCTGTTTTCTGACTCGCTCCCCATCCCCCTTGTGGCAGGAGCATGCACGAGTGGAGGCAAGTACATTGCCATGTACCATGCTTCTGTGCCTCCCTGACTCTGGCGGTGCCCTCCAGCCTCCATTAGGGGCAGCCAAGGTGTAGGATGACAACCCTCCCTGGGAAAGGAGAGCAGTTCACTGGATGCTCGATCTTCTCCCTCCCCTGCTGACCCTGGGTTGATGGCACGGCATGGCATGAGGTGTGGCATTCAGCGTCTCAACCCTCAGTGCCACCGGGCCGGCGATAAGGGAATTTTTCATGGTCATCAAAGAAACACCAGAAATAAACAATCTAAATAGTGCTGGATTTGTTCAAATGTGTTTACGTGTATAAGAAAGGAATCATGAGTAGAAAGAATATTCAATAATTTTTAATTTTTAATTTTAGTGAGTTTTATTTTTAGGGCCTAGTTGAAGGTTTTTTTATTTAAGAGTAAAGGTGGCAGTCATGTTTGTGATGAAAATTAAGAATGAGTGAAATGACTCATGAATTCTGTATGTGATTTGTCCAAATTCCAGATCACATGTTGGACCTTTTTCTGGGGTATTGGCACATACACATATGCAATAGAATGGCGACAGCCAGTCAGAATAAAGTGTTTAACTTGCCCATTTTCTAAGACCAGTTATAGTGTGCTTCCATTTAATAGTCTGCTCTTTTTCTCTTTTTTTTCACAGCAATCTTGGGAAGCATATTGAATAATATTATAGCCCACCATTTTTTGTGTTTTTCTTTCATGGCATGTTGTATCACATACTCTTTCTTAAGTTCTTGGTCCAGATTTGGTACTTGCTTGATTTACTTCTAACAGCAGTTTTTTTTTTGGTGGGGGGGAGCTGCTGGTGAGGGAGTCTGTAGCAGGCGAAATCTGTGTGCTCAAAGTGGTTGCCAAGCATATACCCCATTCTGCTGAGTATCATCATGATAGTGGGCTTGGGTATTGCCATGTCCCATGGTGACAGGTCACTTGAAGGAGCTGGATGTCATTGTCCAGCTAGGTTCTAATGGCCTGGCAAGGGATGGAGTAACAGTAGTGCAGGGGCAGTTCAGGGAAATGGGGAGGGGCCTAAAACAGGTATCACAAATGGTGGTATTGGCCAAGGTACTACCTGTCTATGGCAGAGGGGAGGATAGGGCATGCTGCACTAGGAACTTCAACAGAAGGTTGAAGGCATGATGCAGGGAGGGTGGTTTTGGCTTCACTGGGGACTGGGGATGACCTGGAAGAATATGGGCCTCTACAAAGGGGACTGCCTGCATCTTTCTGGGGTGGGGACCTCAGAAGGATGTGGGAGGTTTAAGTGTTACTTGGAGAGAGACATAAACTGATCCCCCCCACCCGCAGGTTGTAATAACAAGGAGGGCATGCCTGAGGGGTAAAAACTCCCCCCGGGGCAGAGGTGCAAGATGAAGGGAATGTAGACAAGGTGGAGGACAAGTGGGTAAGGAACAAAGGATGCAGAAAAAGAGGTATAGAGAAGACAAGAAATGGAACAATGAGGGAGGAGGGAGTTAGGTGGAGTTTCAGGGAGCATCACAGTAGGAAGGGGGAGGAAAGGGGAGTTGTAGACAGGGAGAGAACAAGTTTTGAAGTGCCATTTGTGCCAACACATGGATTCTAGGAAATAAAATTCTGGACTTGGAAGCCAAAATGAGGAGGCGGACCTGGTGGGCATAACTGAGTTGTAGTGCAGTGGCAGTCATGACTGGGATATGTCATCTCTCAGTTCAGAAGAGATAGGGAAGGGAGAAGGGGAGGAAAGGTTCTGTATGTGAGGGAGGGTATCAGGGACATGGGAGTGGAAGGGAACCTAGAGATAAAGGATGAGCTAGACGTGCTGTGGGTCACCCTCGAAACAGGAGCTAGGGCCACTGTTCAAACTGGATGATACACAGACCTCCAGCACAGAGGGAAGAACTGGATAAAGCACCAGGGGAAACCATCAGCAGGACGGCAAATCAGGAGAAGGTGCTGCTTATTGGTGACTTCAGTCTGCCAGATGTGGATTGGGGCCTTCCAGCTGTAGCTTCATCTAGAAGCATGGCAGTCCTTGACTCCCTGCAGGGAGCATTTCTCAGGTAGCTAGTCACCAAACCCACTAAGCATGAGGCAATACTGGACCTGGTACTAACAGAAACAGTATTGCAGACATCATAATGGGCAGACCAGTGATCACCATACAGTGTGGTTCAGCATTAAGATGGGCGCAGAAGCAACCTACATAAGGATGAGGGTCCTGGATTTTCAGAAGGTGGATTTTAAAGATATAGGAGACTACCTTGGAAGCAGCCAAGCAGGAGTGGATTGCCAGGGAAGGGTAGAGGAACAGTTGAGAAAATTAAAGGAAGGCATTGTGAAGACAACCAGCATCTGTGTGAAGGAAGTGAGCAAAAGCAGGAGGAAAAAGACAATTATGGTACTCTAAGGACTTGACCATGAAGGTGAAGGAAAAAATGGTGGTACTCAGGTGGTACAAAGAGACACAGAGGGAAGAGGATAGGTGTACTAGGTAAAACAGGAAGCAGGAAGGGCAGTGAGGTGAGCAAAGGTACAGACAGAGGAAAGGATAGCCAAAGGGGTAGTAAAAGGGGACATTACTTCCTTCAGGTGCATAAGTGAGAAGAGGAAGACAAGGTGAGGGATAGTGAGTATAAGGATGATGGTAGAGGTTGACTGCACAGAGGAGGATCAGGAGAAAGTAGACATCCTGAACAGGTACTTCTGCTCAGCCTTCACAATGAAAGGACGGGGGGGGGTGGACCACAGAGGGGCAGCAGGAACAGTGGGGGTAGACATAAGTCCACTTTCAGAGGAAACAGTCCTGAAGGGACTAGCAAATCTGAAAGTGAACAAGGCCATGGGACTGGACGAGATATACCCAAGGCTGCTGTGGGAGATCAGGGTGGTGCTAGCTACACCACTGATAGCCATATTCTATACCATACTGGAAACAGGAGTGGCTCCAGAGGACTGGAGGAGAACTGATGCAGTCCCACTCCATAAGAGTGGCAGCAAAGAAGAGGCTAACAAGTATAGATTAGTCAGTCTCACATCAGTGGTGATGGAATTAATAGAAACCCTGTTTAAAGAAAATCTAGTGGAATATCTTGAATCCAATGGGACACAAGACCAACGGCAACATGGATTCATGGGAGGTCATGTCAGACAAATCTGATTGATTTCTTTGACTCGGTTACCAGAGAAATAGACCAAAGAATGGCATTTGATGTGGCCCAATTAGATTTCTGCAAGGCCTTCGACACTGTGCCACATAGGAGACTGAGAAAGAACTTGGACAGTCTAGGTGTGGGATCCAAAGTGGTAAAATGGGTAAAAAAAACTGGTTAATGGCTAGCCATCACAGGGTGGTGGTAAATGGTACTCACTCTAATGAAGGGAGAGTGACCCGTGGTGTGCCTCAGGGGTCAGTACTGGGACTGGTCCTCTTCAATGTCTTCGTAAGTGACATATTGCAGAAGAGCTGAAACGGAAAGTAACCCTTTTTGCAGATGACACCAAAATCTATAATAGGGTGGATACTAAGGAGGGGGTGGAGAGAATGAGTAGGGACCTTAGAAAACTGGAGGAGTGGTCAAGGCTATAGCAGCTGGGATTCAATGCCTAAAGTGCAAAATCATGCACATTGGGCATAGAAACCCAGGAGCTGAATACAGAATAGGGGGTAATGTACTGATCGTCACTAAGTAGGAGAGAGACCTTGGGATTATGATATCTGATGACCTCAAAGTGATGAGGCAGTATGACAAGGCAGTAGGTAGGTAGGCAGGGCCAGTGGGATGCTGGGGTGCATGGGGAGAGGTATCACCAGCAAGAGGAGGGAGGTTGTGCTACCACTGTAAAGGTCAGTGGTGAGACCTACAAGTACCTCACAGAGGTAAACAAGGTACAGGAGGTGGGGTCTATTTTAAATGTTGACCTTGCACTAGGACAACAGGGTATATGATTAAGTTGGAAGGGGGGGAGTTTAAGAGGGATGTGAGGAAGTACTGCTTTATGGAAAGAATTGGTGGACACCTGGAACAGTCTACTAGGTAAGGTAGTGGGAACATAAAATGTGGGGGCTTCAAGTATGCATGGGATAGGCATAGGGGAATGCTGGTAAATAGACAGGGAGGGGGCCGGTCACCGGAGACCATGTAGGGAGACAGAATAGGCAGGAAACATCTGGGCAGACTGGGTGGGCCAAGCAGTCCTTTGCTGCTAACAATGTCTATTTTTCTATTACCCCACTGGCTGAACTAAGGTTTGTTCATAACTGATGAAAGCATGGTTTCTGTTTTTTTCATCCCTCTTTTCCCTGATATTGTCACTGCAGTATTCCAAGTTGTGGGATTGTTCTGATTGGGGGGGTTACTGTATTGGTTCGCTAAAAACAAAAGATGCACAGCATTCATTTGTTGCTAAATGAGGACTAGCAATTATGTTCTGTAATTAGAGTATGCAGCTTTCTGAGGGTGGCACGAGTATCATCATCTAAGGTTTCTCTTACTGTTTTAATGAGTAGCACTGGTTAAAATTATTACCTTTAATGTGAAGGGCCTCAATTCTCTTCTTACACAAGTTAAAATTATGAAGGAATTTCTCACTTGAAAGGTAATGTGTGCTTTGTGCAAGAATCACATTTTATTCAGTTTGAACACCAAAAGCTGTCTCAGGGTTGGGTAGGCAAGATTTACTCCTCTGCTCATCCAAACCCTAAAAAGGCTGGCATTGCAGTCTTTTTTTTTCCTGATTCTTTTTCCCTTGAGTCACTGCTGACTGGATGTCCCTCAGTCGACACCCAGCCTGCTCCCTCACTGCCTGAAACCCTACCAACCTGTGACCCTAGTACCTCGACCCACCGATGACACACCTTTAAGCACCTCCCAGCTTGTGCCCCCCAGGATGGGTCCACCTTCTACTCCTTGATGCTCCCTTACAATTATCCAGTGGCCTGCAGGCAGAGGTGAAGGTCAAAGGGTGGTGGGACCCAAGAGGGTAGGATCTGGCAGTGGGTGTGGGGGCTGTGGAGTGATGTCGCCCTTCAGCCAACAGGATCTTTCCTTGTTCTGCATGGTACTCCCCCCCCCTTGTCAATGGGAGTGAACATGCAGTGACATCAAAGGGAGGCACGTATGCTCCTGTGCATGCTACACTGACATCTGCCTTGTCCCACCATCTCTTAGTATGGAGGGCTATCAGCTCAATACCTCCTAGCCACCACAAGGAGGTATCTTATCACTGGAGCCCTCAACCCATCTTCCCCCAGAGAAGGTGAACAGTCCATTGGATGCTCAAACCTTCTCCCCCTGACCAACCTTCCAATGCCCTAGGCTCACTCCTGAACCTGGGTTGTTGATGCCACAAGCGGTAGTGCTAATGCTGTGCCGGCTGGCATTCCAGTCTTAATCTATAAAAATCTCTCCTTTCAATAGCACTCCCACTCTCATTCTGAAGACTATAAGGGTGTTTTTCCAAAGTTACTGGATCTCTATATGATTTACAGGTTTGTTTTCTTAATATATACAGTCCAAACTCAGATGACCCTGCATTTATCAAGCGAATATTTCGGGGCATCTCAGGAGAACCCGTGTGGTTACTATTCTGGTGAGAGGAGGGACTTTAACTGTGTCCTCTGGGTGCATGCTAAGGATCATCACTGTTGCCAGTGGGGACCCCAAATTTGAACTGGTGAAGTTTTTAGCCCTTAATTACTCACTGTGGCTGAAGCACCTTAGTTTGTAGTCCCATTTAAGAAATGGTGCCTTTCTATTTAAAAAAAATCTGTTTTTCTTTTGAGGTGCTGCTTCCAGTCTTCATTCCCCCAACTATTTAGCATGTGGCAGTACAACAGGAGCCTTGATAGACTTAAGAGGACACCAATGAAAGAGCAGACTTGCATGGGGGTTGCAGTTCACGAATTGAGTGAGACACACAATCCTACAGCTGCTGGCATGGAGATCAATCAAGAGGAACAATGGTTCAGTAATCTCAGCTTCCCTATCGTGCAGAGAAACATCTTTGGCAGTAGAGCACAGCAACAAGTTGTTCCTGACAAGAAAGTAAGTCAGCGACTGTCATGCAATACCTAAATAAATACAACTATGTGAAATCTGCTTTTAAGCTAGAAATTTAGACAATGCAAACTTGACTGGAATGGCAACAGATGGAGCCAGTCATGAATGGTAAAAATAATGGTGCAACAACTAGGTTCAGAGCAGATCACAGACCATTTTTAGTTCGCAATCATTGTTTCACTCATAGGTTTGCTTTAGCCTCAGAAAAGTCTGCAAAGTAAATGCCATATCTTGTACAATGCATTAATATTGTGAACAGAATTGGGAAACTCTTAAAATATTCTTCAAAAGTGATAAGGATTTTAGTAAATAGTAAAAAAATCGCACAAAGAGGACCATGCTAAATAGATGGACAAACAGACAGATTAGTACTGCACTGAACCAGGCTGGGTGCAAGCACCGGGCTACCGCCCCAAACAACTCCTGTTACTGACACAAAGGTGCTTGCACTCCAGAGCCAGGAGATTGTATAGTCTCCAGTGAAGATACAATGGAGTGTTGCAGAAATCCAACTCCGCAATCCAGGTAACCCTTGCTAAAGAGACGGGGCAAATTTTCTTCACATGATGGTTATCTTTTAATGACAGTTTGCAGGGACTTGTAAGTTGCTTGGAAAGCCTCATCTCATGTGTAGTGAGTTTAAAGTCAGATGCTGCTCAGAAGGTCACTGCAGAGGAACTTTGCAAAGATGTAGCTTCACACAAATTCATTGCAACCACCTACTTTCTGGCAGATGCACTTGGCATTCTTGCTGATTTATGCAAAAGCATGTAAGTCAAACATCTTGAATATTCAAAAAGCAATCCTAAAATTGATAGCTCATGTGCTGCACTGACTAGTTTGTTTCATACCAGTCATCCTTCCAAGAATTTCTGAAACTTGTTCATTAGCAGACATGAATGCCCCATGGCATGGAACCTTTGTAAAAGAGCTCCCAGCTCAAATGTATTTGTAATCCAAGAGCTTAATAAAAAAATAAAATAAAAATGACGAGAACACTGAGCCTACTTATTATAAGTCCCACCAATCAGTGATACACACCAACAAAGAGAGACTTTAAACAGTACAAATTCAAAGTTCATAGAATTGGTTGCAGGAATTAGAGTGGTACCGAAATATAGGTATTATGGATAATTGTTCCATACATGATCCCAGAAACGTGCCTGACATTGATGAACATCTGGACTATGGTGACCAAATGCTTGAAGCTCTTACTACACAATTTGGTAACACAAGCAAATTTAATAGTGAGCATTCACAATGCACTCATTGACCCTATCTCTACCAAGCTAGACTGGTTTATAGTATATGTTCAGGGCTTATTGTCCATGGAAAACGGTGGGTTTACAAATCCCGTTGTAGGACAGTTCAGAGGTAAAAAAAGTTGTACTATCATTCTGATGTCACATCGATAGTGCAACGACTTTTCAACCTTGATCTGCCTCCTGATTGGCTCACTCCTGTCTCTAACAAAAAAAAAATTGCAGAAACATGGCGGCGTAGTTTAGTGAGTGCCGAGTAGTGGACACTGCGAATGTTGACACAAGGAGCTATCACCGCTCCGTGTCACAAAAGTAAACTTTTTTGCATTATTTCATTTAAAAAAATTAAAATGTGGGATATAGAAAATGGAAGCCGGAGCAAGTGGGAGTGTTGAGAAGCTGTCTCGAGCAGCAGCGGCACTTGTAGCGGGAACAGGGAGAAGCTGGAGAGAGCCATATCAGAATAACATCACTGAAGGTAATACACAAGTGAAAGACAAAAAATACAAAAAGAAAATAAGCTATGACTATATACTATAAAAAACAATGGATGGGTGACCATCCACAACTAAAGCTGTGTTTTCATCTCAGTTGTTGATGACATCATGGAGACCTCTTGAGCGTTGCTCTTGAGGTCTGTATGATGTCATCAAAACCTTGATGGAAATACAGCCTTGTTGTGGATGGTCACCCATCCCCTATTATCTATGTAATGAAAGAAACTGTGTATTCATACAAACGTCTTGGTATGGGGGAATCGGATGGATAATAGGACCCAGAAGGTGGTGGTAAATGGCATTCACTCTGCAGAGGGTAAAGTGACCAGTGGGATACAACAGGGATCAGTGCTGGGTCCAGTCCTCTTCAGTGTCTTTATCAGTGACTTTGCAGAGGGTCTAGAAGGGAAAATATGACTGTTCACTGACAACACTAAGCTCAGCAACAGGGTGCACATACAAGGGGAAGAGGATAGAATGAAGGGAGATCTAAAGCTGGAGGATTGGTCAAAGGGATTGACAGCTGGGTTTCAACACACAAAAGTGCAAAATAATGCACATGGGGCACAAAAACCCAGGAGCAACATATCAACTGGGGGTGGGGGTTGGGAGGAAACAGAATGCTCCAAGCAGGAAAAAAACCTGGGATGATCATCTCTGAGCACCTCAAGGTAGGTAGGCAGTATGACAAGGTGGCAGGAAAGGCAAACAGGATGCTGGGATGCATAGACAGCGGAATCACCAGCAGAAAAAGGGAGGTAATAATTCCACTATACAGGACATTAGTGTGGCCACACCTCGAGTACAGTGTCTAGTTCTGGAGGCTTCATCTACGTAAGGACATAGGATGAAGGCAGTTCAGAGGAGGGCAATCAAAATGGTGCAGGGACTACATCACAAACCCTATGTGGATAGGCTGAAGGAATAAAATATGTACTCTCCAGAGGAAAGGAGGGAGGGGGATACGATTGAGACAGTTAAGTACCTCATAGGGAAGAATAAGGTACAGGAGAATACAATTTTTAAAGAAAAAGGGTGCTCAAGGATGAGGGGGCACAAGATGAAACTGGAGGGAGGTTCAAAGGGAACGTGAGGAAGTACTTTTTCACGGACGGGGTGGTGGACAAATGTAACAGCCTACCAGTAGAGGTACTGGGAGAAAAACGATTACAGGTTTTATGAATGCTTGAGATAGGCATTGAGGGATTCTGGTAGTCAGGGGAAGGGTACAACCTAATTCCAGCAGAGCATGAAAGAGCACAGTTGTTAGGGGTAATGGGGCAGCCTAGGTGGGCTGAAGGCCCTTATCTGCCGACAACTTCTGTGTTTCTATGTTTTATGTTCTTCAGCCAGATTTTGTTTAAGGAAAGGAATGCATATCCTAATATATGTGCTTTATGCAGTTGCTTTAACCACCCCATAACATCTGTGGACTGTAAAACGGGTTATAAGCCACTACAGTGCCATAAAGACTGGCAATAGGAGTTTACTTAAAGTGAAAAACATGAATTGCTTGCTTAAAGGGGGACAGTCAACACCAAGGGCCCTACACTCAAGTGTGGGACTGGTCCCAATGTGCACATTGTTTGCAAAAAATGTTGCTTTACTTACTGCTTACTGTGGTATAGAAGATCGTATTAAAGTGTTTTTTTATGTGCACCCTGCACACACACAGTGAACGTTTTGCTATGAGAGTGGGTTTTAAGAGGTATGACACTGTCAGTCCAGTGCAATGTGGTCTTCTAGGGGCTCGTCAGTGTCATGCCAATCATCAGCCAGGCTGATACTGACTGTGCTCTGGCTTGCTGGGTGGAAACTTCATGTAGTTCAAAGGAGAGAGCTGGTCTAATCATAGGACGGCTCTTTCCTTTAATCTACATAACGTCATCCAGCAAGCACAGCTGATCTGTCATGATCAGCCTACTGAAAACCATCCATCGTAGTTTTTTTTTTAATTATACCCTTAAAAAGAGAAAACCGTTCATCAATGTCTGTTGCTGCTGCTGCCATAACTGTCCCCCATGCCCAACCCATGTTAATATTCTGGCAAGGGGGTGCTCAGTCTCCCATGCCAGCTGCTACCCCCACCCTGCCCAGTGATTCTGAAACACTGGGAAGCCCACCCCTGGTGCCGCCAAACATAACACTGACAGTAGGGGTGCCCAATCCCCAGTGTCTCCACCTGAAATAAAGAAAGCCATCCCTTGTAGTTTTTTTTTAAATACAAGCTACAAAAAAGAAAATCATCCATCGATGTCAGTTGCTGCTGCCGCCATAACTGCCCCCTCAGCTCAACCCAAGCCTTTTAATATTCCAGCGTGGGGGTGACCAATCCCTCGTGCTGGCTGCTACACCCCACCCTGCCTGTTTTGCTTCTGCAACACCAGGGAACCCACCCCCTGGTGCTGCCAAACATGACACCTACACTCAGGGTGCCCAATCCCCCAGTGTGGCCACCTGAAATAAAGAAAACCATCCCTTGTAGCTTTTTTTTTTTTACATATACACTGTAAAAAGGAAAACCGTCCATCAATGTCTGTTGCTGCTGCTGCTCTTGTTACTGTCCCCCTGCCCAACCCACCATTTCACACTCCCAAGCCCTTACTTACCTACCGGGGGTCCAGCACCATAATCCTGTCTGTACTGCAAACACGTCTTCACTCTTCAACGCCGGACCACAAACTAAGGAAATCAGCAATTTGGTTGAGAGTATTTCAATGGGGTTTTGAACTTGTCATTGTAACTTGGTCATTTTTTATATTGTTGCCCCATATTTTAAACAGGCCTTTCTTGGTGCCCCACCTCATGAACAATGGCGGTGAAATTAGGCAAATCTGTCCCAAAATGTGATTTCGTGGTCGCTGTGCAAAATCACCTTTTGGGCAGGAGTTAAACATTTTCTCTGCCCTTTTTCATTATGTTGGGTCATAAGAAGGTTATGTTGAAAATTTGAGGTAAAAATATCTAAAAATAACAAAGTTATGTTCCTACATTGAAATTTATGCATGCAGGCTCATAACCTTGGTAACTGTCAATATTTGGACCCCAAATTTTTAACATTGCCATTTCTTCACAGCACCTCATGAATGTGATAGCTGTCATTTTTCAAATCCTGGCCAAAATGTGTTTTCATACTTGTGGTGCGAAATCACATTTGGGCAGAGTTTGAACATTTTCTCCACCCTTGTTCATGAGATGGGGTCATAAGAAGACTGTGTTGAAAATTTGGGGTAGAAATATGAGAAAGCAACAAAGTTATGAGTCTACATTGCAGTTTCTCAATGCATACTTGTAACTGGTAATTTTCAATATTTTGACCTCAACTTTTCAAGATAGTCATTTTTTTCACACCACCTCATGAATGTGACAGCTGTCCTTTCTGAAACCATACTCAAATTGTGTTTTAACACTTGTGGCACAAAATGATGTTTCAGCCATTGTTTTATAAATGACACCTGTAATGCTCGGAAGGAGAGGTCAAAAAAAGATTATGTTGAAAATGTGGGGTAAAAATGTGAAAAAACAACTGAGTTATGAGGAAACAAATTGTTCCAACATTTACTCATAACTTTATTTTTTGCAGATTTTGGCCTCTATTGTTCAACATATCCCTTGTGTTACCCCACCTCCTGAACATGGTAGGTGCAACTTTTCAAATCCCCTCCTAAACATGTTTCCACAGTCACACACCAAAATCACCTTTTGGATGGGATTTAAAAATTTCACCTGTCTTGATCATAACATCAGGTCTTAAAAATACTGTTGGATATTTGGGGTCAAAATGAGGAGCCCACTTAAAAGTAGTTATAAAAGAAAGAAGAAATCCAGAAATTTCATTGGTCAAGAGGTATCACCTGACCGTGCATTAAATCTGTATAAACACATGGTCAGGTACCAAATCTTAGTTTCCTCCCCCAAAACCTACTTAGAGCCATTTTATAAGTGTAATAAGCCCCTTTAGGTTGTGCATCATAGGATTTTAATACACACCCCAGGGGTGTTAAGACACTCAGCCTTCATCCTCGTGCCTTACTACACCCCTGGGGCATGCATTAAGATCCTATAATGCACAGCCTGTCATGGCTTATTACTTACTGTACATATTGTCTCTCAGCTGCCCTATCCCGGGTAATTACAGTCTAACAATCTGTAAAAGCAGGGCACCACTGAAAATGAGACATTGCATCTCATCTGCTCTATCCTGGGTAAATATAAAGTAAAAATGTGTACAAGCAAGATCCAATACAACAGCAATACCAGTGGTGAACATTCGGCGTTGACGAATGCTTGTCTTAGTTCTGGGCTCAGGAGGGCATTTAGCCAGTTGGGGGCGGGGTACGCAAAAGACCATTGTTCTTGGGAGGTGCAACAGACAGGGACCTTGTAGGACTGTCTGGTCATGTCTTGAGTCTGGTGAGGGTTGGACGCTAGAGCGAGGAGGTTCTGGATTAACAGGGGTGTTAAGCCTTGGCAGGTTTTCTTGGCTAGGAGACAGGTCTGGTATTTCATCCTTCCCTGTAGGTGCAAGCAGTTAGTCATGGTGTACAGGTCACATGTATGGGTGAGTCAGGGTGCTCCAGTTATTAGTCTACAGGCTTTGTTTTGAGCTGTGGCAATCTTTCTAAGAGTTGTGTCAGTCACAACACTATATACCACCAGGCCATCATCTGTGACGGAGATACATAGACATACATAGACAGTGTCGGCAGATAAGGGCCTATGGCCCACCCAGTCTGCCCATTTAAGTTTGTAAGTTCAGTTTATGTTTTCCAGGAAGTCTGTTGCCCCTTACCCCTGACCTCCAGAATTCCTTTATGTCTATCCCATGCATTCTTAAATCCCGTGATTGTTTCAGCCCCCACCACTTCCTCTGGCAGGGTGTTCCACTTGTCCACCACCCGTTAATAATAATAATGGAGCTATTCACTGCAAGTCACAGTGCCTCGGTGGTCATGCAGTGTCTGTGCCTGTACAGGAGGCCAGTCTTAGTATTAACCACTTTTGTGACATTTTCCACATGGTTTGCAAAGGATAAGGAGCTGTCAAGGGTTACCCCTATGTATCTGAATGTGTGCACCTGTTCAAATGGGGTTTTGTGGCTATTCAGTATCGTTAACTGATGGGATTTATGTTTGTTGTGTGGATTTGAGAATAGCATGACTTTTGTTTTTTTATAATTCATAAGCAGCTTGTGCTTCGAGAACCAGGCCTCAGTGGCTGAGAAGTTATGCTGTAGTTGTATCTCTAGAAGGTGTGGGTCATGGTTGCTGGTAAACATAATGGCATCATCCACATAGAGGAGTATTCTGTCTACTGACACATGGCCTAGGAGGCTATCCTTAAGATATACTGCACAACCTCCACCCCTTTTACTAAGCCTGTCCTGTCTAAATAGGTATTTAGGTAAATAAAATGTGTACTCATTTAGGGTGATTGCAGTGTCAGAGATCTTAGGTGTGGGCCATTTCTCTACCACGAAGAGCGCAACAGGCCTGTGTTGAGTAGCCCATACTTGGAGAGCATCAAACTTGGACATCAGGCTACAGATGTTGATAGATGCCAGTTTAAGGGCACCATGTTTGAGACCATTGCATGGTGTCTGATGCAGAGTGCCAGGGTTAGGGTGAATGTTGCCCAAAAGTAGAAGCAGCAGCAGGGTGAGTCGCAACAACTGAAGCTTAGCTAACTTGAGGTCAGCTGAGTGTTTCCATCTGCTCACCGTCCCTACCTTATTTGTGTGTGGTAGCATAATAAGTCAGGGGAGAAGAAGTAGGGGTGGTATGTTAGTGAGGTGGAGCAGACATACCTAGAGACTAGTAATTTTGTGGTATTTAACTAATAGTGCCACGTGCGTGGTATAGTTTCTGTTTAAGGGTGTAGCGAGTGTTGATGTCCTGATGATTCTTGCTGTCACCAGTGGTGGATACTGCTATAAGCAGGATGGTTAGGTGCGGCAAATATTTAAGGACACTCACTGTTCGGCTATTGCAAATTAACACTATGGACACCAAAGGGTTAAACTAAATAAGAGCAGCCTATTTATTATGTTATTAGAGGTTATTTGGTGGCCTTAGCTGTAGGTAGGAGCTGAGAGAGCACTATTAAGTTTGAAAAGGGGAAGATATGCAGAAAAAGAGGTGGCTGTTGGACCCTGGGTGGAAACAGAAAAACTGAAAGGGAAAACAGACAGGTAGCTGGGTGATTCTAGGACCCTTGGGGGAGGAGAGTGAGGACAGGTAAGGAAGAACCTACCGGGAGAGGGGCTACGATACTTTGATGTTACAGCCCAGTGAACTACTAGTAGTCTCTGTGTCCTAGTGGATAGAGATACAGGCTGTAAGAATACGTAGAGCATCAGGAGCTTGGGTTGTAATCCCACAAGGGGATAGCAGACAGATAAGGAAGAAAGAGAAGGTGGGGGGGGGAATTACAGAGGGGCAGGTATCCAGGTGAAGGGAGGAGGAAAGGTTTAGATAGATGACATAGAAATTGCTGGCAGATAAAGACTGCTTACTCCACCCAGTCTGCCCATATTCCCTACCTACTGTAATACTGCAGACCCTGCCTGGTGTCTGGCTTTACCCCCCATTCCAAACTAATAAAATTCCCTTATGCCTATCCCATGAGTTCTTGAAACCTGTTACAGTATTTTCTTTGACCACCTCTTCTGGGAGGCTGTTCCATGCATCCACCACTCTTTCTGTGAAGAAGTACTTTCTACCATTACCCCTGAATCTACCCTCTTCCAGTCTCACAGCATGTCCCTTTGTTCTTGAGAATCTTTTTTCCGAAATGTGCTTTCCTTCTGTACTCTATTAATACCCGTAAGGCATTTGAAAGTCTCTATCATATCCCTCTTTCTCTCGCCTTTCCTCTGGGGTATACTTATTGAGATCCTTCAGCCTCTCCTCATATGGCTTTTGATGCAGTTGCTCTCCTATGGACTGCCGCCATTCTGTTTATGTCCTTTTCAAGATGTAGTCTCCAGAACTGAACACAGTATTCCAAGTGAGGTCTCACCAATGTTCTATACAGCAGTATAACTACCTCCCTCTTTCTGCTGGTTATACCCATCCCTATACACCACAGCATCCCACTGACTCTCTCCACTGCCTTGTCACACTGTTTGGCCACCGTTAGGTCATCAGAAATTATAACTCCCGGGTCCCTTTTCTGCTTGGTGGTCATTAGTACCAGCCCCCCATCTAGTACCTAATCTAATCTTGTTCAGTGTGGGCTTGTTGCACAGCGCAAATACCATCAAAGAAAACCCTGACTTACTCTGGGCAACCTTAGCGGCTGCCGGAGGTAATGCAGCCACCTACCCAGTTGGCTGCTGGAGTAGCACACCCGCCCTCTGTGGCCCCTGGCAAACCTCCCCCCCACTGATCAGCAGCCCATAATTTTCACATAAAACTTATTGGTGCTAGTGGTCCCCCCGATTGATAGCCCATACTGTATAAAATATAAATCCCTGGTGCTAGTTCCCCCGATCACCAGCCTGAACTGTATAAAATACAAATCCCTGGTGCTAGTTCCCCACCCCCCAATCAATCAACAGCCTGTACAGTAATAAATAAAAATTCCTGGTACTAGTGGTTCCCCCTGTTCACCAGCCAATACTGTATGAAATACTAATCCCTGGTGCTAGTTCCCCACCCCTATCAATAGCCTGTGCAGTAAGAAATAAAAAGTTCCTGGTGCTAGTGCCCCCCCAACCCCATCGCCAGCTTGTACTATATGAAATAAAACTCCCTGGTGCTAGTGGTACCCTATTCCCCCTCCCCTCCCTCCGATCGTCAGTCCATCCTATAGGAAAGAAAAATCCCTGGTGCTAGTGTTCTCCCCCCTCTCCAAATTGCTAGCCTGTACAGTAATAAATACAGATCCCCAACATCCAGTGGTCTCCACCCCCCTGTGCACCGATCCACCGCAGTACCATAATCCCTGGTCTGTGGCACCAAACATCCACCCCCCCCAGTCACCTTACCAGTCCCCTTGGTGCTGTGGATGCATATGGCGACTGGCACAGCCCTCCTCATACCTGCTTGGCTGGCGCCACATGTCCAGGCAGGGAGTGCGCCTCTTATTTATAGGACAGGGCTGTCCTCTAAATAAGAGGCATGCTCCCTGCCTGGACATTCAGTGGCTGGCCGAGCAAATGTGAGGAGGGCTGCGCCAGTTGCCTTATGCACCTGCGGTACCGAGGGGATTGGTATGGAGACTGGGGTGGTGGTGCTTGGTGCTGCAGTGATGGGGTGGCCACTAGATGCCAGGGATTATGGCATTGCAGTGGATTGGTGCCCGGGAGTGTGGGGACCACTGGATGCCAGGGATTTGTATTTATTACTGTATGGGCTGGCGATCTGAGAGGGGAACCACTGGCACCAGGAATTTTTCTTCATACAGTAAGGGCTGGCGATTGGGGTGGGGAGGGGAACTGCTAGCACCAGAGAATTTTATTTATTACTCTATGGGCTAGTGATCGGAGGGAGGAGGGAGACGGGACCACTAGCACTAGGGATTTTTATTCCATACAGTATGGATTGGTGATTGAGGGGGGAAGGACCACTAGCACCAGGTATTTTTATTACTATATGGGCTTGTGATTAAAGGGGGGGCCACTAGCACCAGAGATTTTTTATTTCATACAGTACAAGCTGGTGATCGGGGGGGGGCATTAGCACCAGGGACATCTACACAGCTCTGGGACTGGGAAATTGGGGAGGTGGTGCTGCGCTAACCCACCTTACTACCCATGCAAATGAGCCCATAATGGGCCTTGCATGCCCAGTGGGCTCATTTGCACGGATCCTTTGAATCTGCAGATAGCCCTTGGGTGCTGTCCATTCCGGTGGCGTACTTTAGGCTCCATGTCGGGGCAGTGCTGTTTGACTTAGCACTGCACCAACATGGCCCTGTATTCAGTCGAATAGCACCAGTGTGCTATTTGACTGAATATAGCATCCTTGGGCTGCTGGGGAATCGCAAGGTGCAGCGCAAAGCTTTGTGCTCCATTTTGCACTATTTTGAATGTCGGGCTCCATGAGTCTTAGCGATAAATTTTCAGAAACGGCTACATATAAAGAAAAACTTCGCTATTGATATGTGTCAAAGATGCGGTGCACCCCTTCAGCTCGACACTCTGGCGCAGCGTAACTCGAAAAAGACCATTACGGTGACAGTCGCTCTAATGATCCTTTTTCATGTTATGCTTTCCCCCAGTGTTCTGCCCCCTTCCCGGACCAACTCTAACCTGGAGTTGAGAATCCTAAAGTCCGGGGTGCAGGGCGAGAGTATGGGGGGTGGGGGGAGCAGTCCCTACAGAAAACACTCCTCGATCAGGCGGCACAATACCTGCATCAGTATTGTGCCGTCGCTGTGCTGGAGGTTGGCATTTTCGCTATCAACCTCTCTTGGTGTTTCCCAAAGATGTACCTGGGCTGAATGGCATTATCTTGTTCACTGTATTATGACTGTGGTCTTTATTTTTCAAGGTCACAGCAGTTTTTTTAACTGTAACAGAAATCTGAGCTCTTAAGAAAACTCTATTATTTAAATGTTAGAATTACTAGGCTAAAAGGGCATTACAGGTTTAAAAATGTAGTAGTTTTTTATTTCAAAGTCACAGCTGTTAATTTTTAACTGTAACAAAAATCTACTCTTAAGAAAAACAACTCTATATTATCTGGAAGTACCTGGTTTGAATGGCAATAGATTATCTTGAAGCAGGTATGTTAAAGTTGTACACTGTCTTAGGCTATAACAAGTAAGAAGAAATCTTCTGAAGTGTTGTGCTGTGCTGAAGAGTGTTCTTCCTCTGACCTGTAAGTAACGAAAACAATGTTACTGTCATTGTGTAATGTGGCCCTACTACTGCGACACTCTTCCGACTATGGTAAAAAAAAAAGTAACAAAACAAGAGTGAAACACACACACACACTGGTGAGTAATACAGTTATTTGAGTTACCCGAGTTACTTGAGTGTATGGTACTCATTTGCCAGTGGTTAATGTATAATTTCCTTTGAATCCCCTCTCTTAATTTCCCTGTGTGTATGGTTTTACCGTTTAAGAGTTATTGTATTATTGAAACATAAGTCTCTGCTTTTTCCCTGTGTAACCCCCTGTTACCCGGGGTTACTAGAATCCCAGTAAGACCTAGCGGTAGGCAGGGAAGGCAGCTTGTGAAACTCTAGTTAAATGGATTTCACACTGTCTCACTCTGTTCTCAGTCTCAGCTGAGACTGAGGGATGACAGCACCATAGAACTATCGCAGCTGCATGAGCCACATTGGAATCTGCAGAAGGGAGTTAGATTAGAATGTTGGGAGTTTTGAACCGTCTGTAGTTAGATTAGAATGTTGGGAGTTTTGAACAGTTAGTTGGAGTTGGAGATTGTTGTGAGAGGAGCACAGCAGTTCTGTGCACAGGCTCTTGGAGCCTCAGCTCTGAAATAGAGCTACATTTAGGGAATGGTGTGTGTTTCTGCCTAAAGAGGGACACAGTAAGCTGTTCTTTAAAGTGGTGGAGACCGCTGATACGGGTCTCTGTGCCCTATCCCTGAGGGGATGGGGGTGGAAGGTTTGCCTGCTATTCCAGGGGCAACCCCCTGGCTACTGCTAGAGAAGAAGCTGCCTTATTTTTCCCATGTGTGTGGGGTACAAGAAGATTTCAAGATTCGCCTGTGGGGCACCTGCAACCGAAGGGTGAGTTCTGCTCTTTCTAAAGGGCCCATATTTCATCCTGAACTATGTTAAAGTGGGGATTGGACTACTGAAGTAGTGGGAGGCCTAGAGTAATAGGCTTAGCCAAAAGTAAAAGTATGTTCAAGTCCAGCACAAGGGGAAAGTCAAGACATGTAGAGGAGATGTGACATACATCTACCCTGTAATCTACATTGCCAAGCTTTCAAAGAGTTGTTTAGTGTCCAGAGAAATGGCCGGGTATGGATTGTGGGAGCTGGAGGTGGGAGACCCCCCATCTTTAGTAACCGGGTCCACCTCTACGGATTTGTTCTGTGGATTTCTACTTTGCCTCGAGCACTTGGCCAGTGATGGGGGAAGTACCCAGATGTGGGATTGGAAGGAAAATTTCCCTTAAGGAGTCGAAGGCTCTAAGGTGGTTTGGGAAGCCACCAACAGGAAAATTGGTTCACTGCCATATGGACCGTGATCAAGTGGCCGGCGGGGGAGCCGGGCCATGGGAAAAACCCAAATAGTGTATAAGTCGGGCTGTGTACCCAAAGCTGCGTGCAAGTCCAGGCTGTGTGCCTGGTGGGTTCAGAGCCTGAGGGCTGGAATAGTGAAGAAGTGTTCTGTGTCTCTGATCTGCATTACCAGGAATGTAGCCCCGTGGGGGTCCATCTATGCTTTGTTTGTTCAGTTTGGATGTGAATAAAAGCCACACTTTAGAATCCCATTCCTGGTTTTGGACATTACAGTTATTGCTTCCTGTGTTCGGATTTGCTTGGGTGACCCTGTGCAGAGTAGCCAAACCTAGGCCCCCTGTGCCGAGTAACCTAGTCCTCCCCGAACCCAGTCCCCACCAGGTACTGCTGTCAGCTTCAACAGCATGCCACCTGTCATTTTGCAAAAAGGCAGGAGTGAGGGCGTTACAAAATGGAGGCACCGCTTTGGATTTTAATTTTTAGGAGAAGATTAACAGGGCAGGGCTAGCATTTTGGCTATCTGGCAGTGGGTAGCCCAAAAAAGCTGAAGCAAGTTAACTAGTGTGTCGCTGTGTGCTGTGGATCTTATGCTGCTGTTAAAATGCCAACTGTTTACCAAGGAGCAGTAAAGTTGAAAGAGTGTGCCCTTGTCCTGCAGCAAATGTTTACAGTGTTTTTGCCAGCTTTTTAAAGAACTGTGTGTGATAAAGAAAAGTGTGGAAGACTAGGGGTAGCAACAGGAAAATTGTGCCCAGGACGTTGGAAATGCTTTTTAAAGAACTGTGTGATTAAGAAAAGTGTGGAAGACTAGGGGAAGCAACAGGAAAATTGTGCCCTGGATGTTGGAAATGCTTTTGAGTAAACTGAGAAACTTGCTGTGTAAATGGCCATGCTAAATGGCTGAAATGGGCTCCTGCCGTGGAGTCAGTTGAAGAAAAAACCAAAAGTGGTTTCTGCAGTTTAAATTTGCCTGCTCGGCGATCGCCGTGAAGAGAAGAGCACTCACGAGGAAGAAGAGGCTCATTTGCATGGCGTCCTGTGATTGGCGAGGCTGCAATCAGTCCCGCCCCTCAGCCATCTCTACAGCGACTGCCCAGCATTCAAAAGGGAGTATGAGTGGAGTGCGTGTACTGGCTTAGTGGAGGAGCGTCGTGGTGATTAAAAAGCACTGTAAAACTTGTAAAAATAGACTTTTCTGTTCAAAATCGGACTCAACCCGCATCTCGATCGACTGAATTGCGAGTGTAGTGATCGGGGAGACGATCGGCATGACTGCCCACCCGCTTTCTTTCTGAGGCCTCCAAGACTGGCTGCAGGCCGTTTTTCCATCGCAGCAAACAGCTACTGATAACAGTGAGTACCAGCAGTAAAAGTTGCTCAAACAATGATTTTCTGCCAAAAGCCAGCTGAATATGTGTGCAGCAGTGTAGTCGCTTTGCAGATAATGACTGTGTCAAGTTTCCAGCAAGTGCAAGTGTGCTAGGCCATTGACTGTGAGCATAGTTATAAATTCAGCATCAGTTTAAAGTTTCAAAGCCAGAGAGAGAGTGTGAGTTGTGGCCAAATGTGCAGCACTAGTTTACAGGCAATTCTGTGCTTGAAATTCTGAGGCTTTAAGGGACTGTGAGTTAAAGAAATGTTTTCAGCAAGTGAAGAGTCCGTGGCAAATCATGTAAATGTGTTAGAAAAAGAACAGTGCAAGTTTGTGCAGTTTGAGCAAAAGTCATCAGTAGTGTGTGTAAATTGGATGCGCAGTGGCTTGATCCAATTTCTGAATGTTGATGGCAGAGAGTGGCCGTCCGCCATTACAGGGTGGGGTAGTAAAGTAAACACAGCAGCAGAGGAGCCATTTTAAAAGTAAAGAAAGTGTTCAGTGAAGTGGGACTTTCAGTAACAGTGAGCATTTGTTTGTTTTCCCTGCAGTTATGGCCTCAGAACCAGCTCGCTACCCGAATCATGCCCGGGCTGCAGTAACAGCAGCAGTAAATAGGTTAAGAGACATTGAAAGGTGTTATTATGGAGGACAACTGCCTTCTCATGTGGCGATTTCTGGATATCCAGTGCAAGTGTGTCAAATATGCTTAAATGCTGGAAGGGATGTCTTCATGATACCTCACTGTTCTGGGTGCCTAAAAAAATATGGCTTGTATAAAGTGCCCCAGATTCGTTTGGCTCCCACATGGACAAAGGTTCAGGAATCTGTAGTTGGCAGCACACAGCACCAGGCGGAGCCTGTTGAGGAATGCCCCTCGGGGGAGTGTGGCACAAAGCTAGAAGGTGCAAATTTAGAGACAGAACCAGATGCTGATGTTTCGGATGCTGGATCGCAGAAGGGTAATTCAGAAAAAGCATCAGTAGACCCCTGGAGGGGGGGCCTAGCCCAAGTCTCATAAGAGAAGATGAGATGAGGGAGCCCTTTGAATGGGAGGTGTCGACCTCCGCGCCTAGTGGTGAGTGGATAGTCTCAGGAATGAGGACGACTGCTCACTCCTGGGCACAGATTCTCAGTGAGGAAGAAGATGAGGGGGAGTACAGTTCTGGAGACCATACCTACATAAGGACATAGACAGGGTAGAGAAGGTTCAGAGGAGGGCAACAAAGATGGTGCATGCATTGCATCACAAGTCCTATGAAGACAGGTTGAAGGAACTGAACATGTACTCCCTGGAGGAGAGGAGGAGAGAGGGATATGATAGAGACATACAAGTATCTTACAGGGAGGAACAGGGTGCAGGAAAACACTATTTTAAGCCGAAAAGATGTTCCAGGACTAGAGGGCATGGGATGAAGTTAGAGGAGGACGATTCAGAGGAAACATGAGAGAATTCTTCACAGAACGGGTGGTGGACAAGTGGAACACCCTGCCAGAGGAAGTGGTGGGGGCTGAAACAATCAGGATTTAAGAATGCATGGGATAGACATAAAGGAATTCTGGAGGTCAGGGGTAAGGTGCCACAGACTTCTAGGAAAACAAACTGAACTTACAAGCTCAAATGGGCAGACTGGGTGGGCCATAGGCCCTTATCTGCCGACACTATCTATGTATCTATGTAACCTATGTGGCCTTGTGAAAAAGGAACGGGTACACAGCCTCAAGCTCTTGCCTTGGAAGAATGCATGGAAGAGAGTGGTGATGCCACTGCCCTGGCTGTGCAAGAAGAAGTAGTCAGGGATCTGTTTTTCATCTCGTTGAGGATGCACAGCTGGCAGAACCAGGACTGGCCGCCCCCAAGCCAGGCCAGCGGTCTCAGGTTGACCAAAGCTAGTAAAGAGGAGAGACTGGTTCGTAGGAAGGCGAATGAAATCTATGGAATGTCCTTTCCTACCTTTCTTCAGAAAGTCTGGGAGAAGATTGAGAACAGCAGGAAATCCTGGATGTGGGCTGAAGCAATGAAATGTGTGCATCCTGGTGCAAACAAGCATGTCAAGAACAGACTGTTTCATGAGAAATATACCCAGTGGAAGAGAGGCAGGACACTGTTTATGGACACTGTGCGAATAGTGGATGGAAAGGGATGTGAAACCTTCTACAGTGTAAATTATGTGCGCCCAGACGGGGTAATAATTCAAGCTTCTGACCCCCAGTACTATCGGCCTCAATGCAAGGACCTCCCGGCAAATGTGCCTGTGCCTACCAGATGGAAAGCCAAGCAGTGGTAGTCAATACTGCCACACCAGCCTTTGTAGTGCCTTTATTGATCTGCCAGTATGGACATCCAGGACTCAGGTGCCCCACATTCATCAGTTCTGCAGTGTACTGGCCTTTCCAGAATCCATCGACTGGTCCACCAGATGACTTCAGATCCAGAGAGCACACCAGCCCAGTTGTATCCTGCTTCATCGCGTGGTAATCCGATGACGTCAGACCAGCTGTTTTCCTTTTTGTTCCTGTTCTAAGGTTCCATCTCCAGAGATGACATCAACCCAGCAGTTCCCAGATGTGCCCTCCTGTAGTTCCCAGAAGATATCCGCCCAGCTGTATCAGAAGAAATGCTGCCAGGGAGAGTCTTCGGCTGAGGAGCAGGTCGGTGTATCTTAATCTTTCTACAAGGGGCTGGTAAGTCCGAACTTTTCTATCCTTATGACATTGCAGTACACACATTACACTAGCAGACTCCAGAATGTGTGAACTGTCCTCAAAGACTCTCCCCTTCGGGACTTTAGCCTGCTAGAACTGTGCTTCACTGGGCTCCTGCCCAGGACAGACTTTTTAATGGACTAGCCTTCGGGCACTGTGGTCACTAGTTGGGACTTTTAGGGCACTCCATCCCCCAAATGTGTATTGTAAATAATGTCATTGTTTTTTCTACTGTTTTCTAATGTATATACTGTTTTTCTACCTTTTCTAAAAAAAATCTTTTTGGGATTCTCCAGTGTTTTGATGGTAGGGGTTTAGGTAGACTGTGTATGCAGATTAGGAGAGTGTGTTGTCTTTCTTTTTCTTGCAGGTGTTCCTGAAGAAGATAGGAGAGAAGACAAGAAGAGGAGGAGGGGCTCATCGGAGTTCCTCACTAGTACTTTAGTGTATAGTAATTTAAAGTACTGTGGTTGTTATTGTTGATGTTACTGTATTAATCCTTTCCTTCCACAGGTGTGGTTGTGGGGGTAGGGAGGCAGTAATGTAATGCAATGGTATGGTATTAGTTTCTTGGTGTGTGGTTGCAGGGTGCCCAAGGTCGGGGAGGTCCCCGGGTTGTTTTTGTTTTTGGGTGTTAAGTTAGAGGCAGACAGATTTTCCCTAAAGGGCTAGGGGGGATAGACAGGCTGTGGTCCTGAAGGGCCCTAGGGACTGCAGTGCTGAGCTATTAGGGCTATGCTCTGGACAGTTCTACCAGACCACTAGGCGTCCATAGTAAGTGGGTAGAGTAGAGGCTGAGATGTCAGCTAAAGGCCTCTAGGCCCTTAGTGTTGCCTGCCTGTGCTCGCACATGGTAGGAGGGTGCCTGATCACCCCCCTCCGCAGGTAGCACATAGGGCGGGATGGCCTAAGATGGGTGAACAATGACTGCGGACGGTCATTTTCCTGGTCAAGGGCGAGTGTAACCCCCTGCTACCTGGGGTTACTAGAATCCCAGTAAGACCTAGTGGTAGGCAGGGAAGGCAGCTTGTGAAACTCCAGTTAAATGGATTTCACACTGTCTCACTCTGTTCTCAGTCTCAGCTGAGACTGAGGGATGACATCACCATAGAACTATCGCAGCTGCATGAGCCACATTGGAATCTGCAGAAAGGAGTTAGATTAGAATGTTGGGAGTTTTGAACAGTTAGTTGGAGTTGGAGATTGTTGTGAGAGGAGCACAGCAGTTCTGTGCACAGGCTCTTGGAGCCTCAGCTCTGAAATAGAGCTACATTTAGGGAATGGTGTGTGTTTCTGCCTAAAGAGGGACACAGTAAGCTGTTCTTTAAAGTGGTGGAGACCGCTGATACGGGTCTCTGTGCCCTATCCCTGAGGGGATGGGGGTGGAAGGTTTGCCTGCTATTCCAGGGGCAACCCCCTGGCTACTGCTAGAGAAGAAGCTGCCTTATTTTTCTCATGTGTGTGGGGTACAAGAAGATATCAAGATTCGCCTGTGGGGCACCTGCAACCGAAGGGTGAGTTCTGCTCTTTCTAAAGGGCCCATGTTTCATCTTGAAGTGTGTTAAAGTGAGGATTGGACTACTGAAGTAGTGGGATGCCTAGAGTAATAGGCTTAGCCAAAAGTAAAAGTATGTTCAAGTCCAGCACAAGGGGAAAGTCAAGACATGTAGAGGAGATGTGACATACGTCTACCCTGTAATCTACATTGCCAAGCTTTCAAAGAGTTGTTTAGTGTCCAGAGAAATGGCCGGGTATGGACTGTGGGAGCTGGAGGTGGGAGACCTCCCATCTTTAGTAACCAGGTCCACCTCTACGGATTTGCTCTGTGGATTTCTACTTTGCCTCATGCACTTGGCCAGTGATGAGGGAGGTACCCAGACGTGGGATTGGAAGGAAAATTTCCCTTAAGGAGTCGAAGGCTCTAAGGTGGTTTGGGGAGCCACCAACAGGAAAATTGGTTCACTGCCATATGGACCGCGATCAAGTGGTCGGCGGGGGAGCCGGACCATGGGAAAAACCCAAGTAGTGTACAAGTCGGGCTGTGTACCCAAAGCTGCGTGCAAGTCCGGGCTGTGTGCCTGGTGGGTTCAGAGCCTGAGGGCTGGAATAGTGAAGTGTTCTGTGTCTCTGATCTGCATTACCAGGAATGTAGCCCCGTGGGGGTCCATCTGTGCTTTGTTTGTTCAGTTTGGATGTGAATAAAAGCCACACTTAAGAATCCCATTCCTGGTTTTGGACTTTACAGTTATTGCTTCCTGTGTTTGGATTTACTTGGGTGCCCCTGTGCAGAATAGCCAAACCTAGGCCCCCTGTGCTGAGAAACCTAGTCCTCCCCGACCCAGTCCCCACCAGGTACTGCTGTCAGCTTCAACAGCATGCCACCTGTCATTTTGCAAAAAGGCAGGAGTGAGGGCGTTACACCTGCAAACACTACGGGCTGGATATTCAAACTGCGCCAGGCTGTGGCGCAAGCTTGGGTGCAGCTCAACTTGGCTGCACAGGGGTGTGGCTAGGGCGATATTCAACGGAGCTGCGCCATGGCTCAGCAGCTTTGAATATCACACCCTGGCCACCCCCAGTGTGCATGGCGCAGTGGCACTGTGCCAGCGCAAGTGGCCAGAGTGGAGCATGGAGATGCACTAGCGCAAGTGCCATTGCGCCATTCACAGCACCAGCGAAATTCAAAAGGTGACATGCAAATGGGGCCATAGCTTATGCAAGGTGCACATGGGGCCATTTGCATGTCATTATCGCCCCATTTGCATCCCATTTGCATGCCGGTGCGCCGATCCCTGACGACTTGCGCCTGGCGCCCTGCCAGGCAGCAGCCATTGGGACCGACGCCCCCTGCAGCCCGATCGCGAGCATTTGTTTAAAATAAAAGATCGCTTCCAATATCCTTGGTGGTTCAGTGAACCGCTATCTGCCTGATCGCGGGCATCTGTAAAAAACCAAAATAATCTGTCCTATATCCCTGGTGGTCCAGTGGACCGCTAGCTGCCTGATTGCAGGCATCTGTATAAAAAAAGGAGTTCAATATCCCTGGTGGTCCAGTGGACCGCTATCCACCCGATCGCGGGCATATGTTTCAAAGAAAGATCCCCTCCCAATATCCCTGGTGGTCCAGTGGACCGCTGTCCGCCTGATTGTGGGCATATGTTTGAAAGAAAGATCCCCTCCCAATATCCCTGGTGTTCCAGTGGACCAGCTATCTGCCCAATCGCGGGTATGTGTTTCAAAGAAAGATCCCCTCCCAATATCCCTGGTGGTCCAGTGGACCTACTCTCTGCCTGATCGTGGGCATTTGTAAAAAACAACTAATTCCAATATCCCTGGTGGTCTAGTGGTCCCCCCCCCACCCTCCCACTGAGCCCCACATATCTGGAATGTATACTGAGCTGCACGCTCATTGGCTCACGCCAGAACCACTGGGCGCAGCCCTACCGAGGTGTCAGTCAACGGGCGGCGGGCAGCAGGCGGGTGGGGTGCTGCCACCCGCCAGCTGACCGGGGCGGGCGGTGGGGCTCAGTTGGAGGGTGGGGGGACCACTAGACCACCAGAGATATTGGAATTAGTTGTTTTTTACAAATGCCCGCAATCGGGCAGATAGCTGGTCCACTGGACCACCAGGGATATAGGGATTATTTATTTATACAAATGCCCGCGATTAGGCTGATAGCAGTCCACTGGACCACCAGGGATATTGAACTTCTTTTTTTATACAGATGCCCACGATCGGGCGGATAGCGGTCCACTGGAGCACCGGGGATATAGGATGGATTATTATTTTTTTACAGATGCCTGCGATCGGGCAGATAGTGGTCCACTGGACCACCAGGGTATTGACACACATTCTTTATTTTACAAATGCCCACAATCGGCATGGGGAGCCCGCCAGGTGCAGCCGAACTTGGGTGGCCACCCACAGGTGGCAGCTGCCATGTTGGCCCTGCAATGCGGGCGGCTCACCTGTGGGTGGCCATCAGTTGTTCCTTTTTTGGCGTAACTTTGTGCTGGTGCAGGTAGGGGTTGCGCATGCATGGCTCTGCACATCCCAGGCTGAATATCGGGCTGTGCAGGTTATGTATGGGCATGCCCCCCTACCTGTGCCTGTATACATTACTGATGCGCTCCGGCGCATCGAGATTTGTGCTGCGCACTTTTCCCTTCTGAATATCGTGCCGGGGTGCATCAGTGAGTTGCGCAAGCCTTTTGAATATCTGGGCCAACATGCCTACTTCAACCTTTGGACATGGGGATAATTTACAGCACTAAGCAGCACTACGTCAGGTCCATGAGAGAACGTGTCATTGCAGAAATAGACTCAAACCCTGACATCAGTGCTGCAGACTGTATGAAAAAAAATCAATGTCCTCGATGCTGTATGCTTGCTCAAACTTTCCTGGGATCTAGTCAGCCAGCAAACAATAAAGAACTGTTTCCGTAAGGGTGGCTTTACAACTGTAGCACAGGGCACTACACCAGAACAGCAATTAAATGAACCTCTGCTTGAAGTGACAGCTCCTGATGGGTTAACAGAGGAGGAATTTCACGACCTCTGCCAGCTCAGAGAGAATGACACCCTTCCAGAACAAGAGGATGACATTGCTTTAGTGATTGGTTCAATGGTCAGTGCTGTCACTAAGGAAGACCTAGAAGACACAGAAGAGCAAGCCGAGGTTACGGTTATGCTATCGGACATTCGCACCGCTATTCTGACACTGCATTGGGCGATGGAGCAACCCGAGACACTTTTACCAGACTGGGATCTACTGCAGAAGGTGGAAACCACTTGGGGGCCATACTGCCAACAGAAAACTGTGCAAACACAGATCACAGAATATTTCAACCTCAAGTAGGAACGGCGCCATGCGCACAGTAACTTTTTTAACATTTTAACACTTTTTAAGATTTCTATTAAAGCTAATGTATTACATTAATTACTAATCTGAAGTAAAGTTAATTTAATTGTGTGTAAAACAGTCATTAAAATTTTCGTACTTAAAAACGAAGAATGTGGTTCAGAGAGTGACTGCATACAAACAAGGAACCTTGCATTGGGTATAGCGTCCATCGACTATAATGGGCATATTCGTATTTGACAAATATGCCCCTTATAAGCGGTGGGGACTGTAATAATCTAAGGTCCCTCCCCAGTTTTTTCACGTGAGTTTGGTATCCCTGTTGAGCTGAATGTTTTAGTCTCTTGTTAATCTACTGGTGTTCCACCCCTAAACTTAGTCACAGTACTGTTTATGGTATGTTTATCTATTTTATATGCCTTTTCTTTTTTTCCTTGCCTAGTATTTGTTACTGCTGGACCAAAATGTTAATCTACTTCATCTAATCTATTGCTTATGTTTCCTAATGTTCTTATTGTATTCGCTATGCTTTTGTAGGAGTTCTCACTGAGGCTATATGCTCTGCCCCTTTCAAAATTTTTCTTTAATATACCCTCAGAGTTTCGAAATCTGTACTGACTGCCTTATTTAAAGCACCATTTAAAATGCTTACTATTATTACTCTAAAACTATCCCTCTACTTTCTTTCTGTCAGCACCACTAATTTTTTATTATGCAACCACCTACTTCTTTATCCCTTGTCTTCTTTCTTCTTCCCCTTTTATTTCACACAACCTCTCCCTCCAAGCCTGCACCCCTCTTTCTCCTTTCTCCTCTTCATTTTCTTCCTCCCCCTACCCATCTACCTCCCCTTCTCTTGCTTCCTCGACCCACTACACTACCCCTGGCTCCCAGTGTCCTCTCTCCTCCCATCTGTCTCACCATGCATCAGTTAGGGTCTCCCACTCCCCTCTGCCCCCCCCCAACATACCTAATCCTCTCCACTACATCGAAAGAACACCAACTCCCTAACCAGACTCTTCTTGCTCCTTCCACTCTTCCGAGCAGATGACCTTGAGCTTAACCCAGGTCCTATCCACTCCCCTGCCCCTCCAGCGGTACCATCAGTTCCCTTCACCCTTCCTAAAGGCCTGTGCGTGGCTCATATTAATATATGTTGTCTTCAACCTAAAATCGACCTGTTGCAACCTTTCATGGTCCCCCTTCACCCTAATGTTTTTGTTGTTTTGGAATCTTGGCTTTCAGTTAAGATTCCTGACTTTGCTGTCACCATCCCAGGTTACTCCCTCTCTAGGCAAGATCATGCCGTGAGAGGTGGAGGCATCACCATCTACCTTTCCTTATCTATCCAATCTACTCCATTTTTTTCTATCTCATCTCCCGGAGCTTATGAACTTCTCATCCTTAAACTCTCCTTCCCTTTTTCCTTTCACATTTTTGCAGCAGATGTATACTGCTGCCCAGGGCTTTCTCCTGTTTCTGTCACAGATGTTCTTACCAACATCTCTACACATGCCTCCACTGGTGAACTTTTCATCTTAGGAGATTTCAGCTTTAACTGGCTCTCACTCTCTATCTCTAAACTCTGTCAAAATATAAAGTCCATGCATTTAACGCAACTCATTTCAGACCCTACTTTTTATTGATTTTATTTAGTTTTTGTTGACCGGGTAAGTCGGATAAACCTGCTGATTTTAGATTATCCAGGAGAAAAGAGTGGGAAATGGTGATGCAAGCTTTTCCTAGATCGACAAAAATAGCGGCATTAAAAAGGCCTTGCTCCATACCAGTATGGACTGAGTCTGTGAGTCTGAGGAGAGAGGAGGTGGTTGAGTGATATTTGCAAAAGTCTGACTGGAAGGGGGTGAAGAAAGAAGAGGATTCATGGAAGGAAGAGAGCTGGGATAAAATTATATATTCTTGGAGTTTGGATAAGGTAGGGAGGGGGGATATAGGGTGGAAATTGCCAGGAGAGGAGGAATCTCCCCCTTTAGAGAGGGGAATGACAGTTGCATGCTTCTAATTATCTGGGACAGAAGCAAGGGAGAAAGAAAGGTTGAGCAGGAAGGAGATGGGCAGGGCAATAGAATGTGCAGACAGGTGTAGGAGCTTGGGATCAAGCCCATCAGGTCTCCCACCTTTATGTGGGTTAACAGCCAGGAGGGCTTTGAGAGAGATAGCAGGATTAACTGGCGAGAAAGAGAAGGGGGTTGAAGGGAAGGGCAGAGGAGAAGGATAGGGGGGTGATGAGGACAGGACAGCACAGCAGTAGCGCAGGTGGCAAAACAGGGGTTGAAAGCTAAGGCGATAGAAGGAGGGTCAGAAATAGTGGACTCACCCATCCTGAGAACAGGAGAGGGTGATTGGGTGGGGAAGGGGGAGAAAAGAGCAATGTATTACTTTCCAGAAATTGGAGGGGATATTGAGATTGTTCTGAAAAGTGGAAGAAAAGAATTCAGCCTTAGCTAATCGAGTGGCTCTAGTACAGGAGTTTCTGAAGGCATGGTACTTGCTCAGGTTAGCTGGAGTACCAGAGGATTTCTAAGACTTTCGAGCCAGATCTCAAGCACGGAGGCAGGCCAGTAGTCCAGTCGATATTCAAGGGAGGTGAGAACCTCTGACCCTGGTTTTCCTGATGGGGGGGCATGCTGATCCCATACTAATAAAAAGTTAGATTGAAAATATTGTAGTGCATGATTGATATTGTGGACTCAGTGATAGGGGACCAGTCAGTGGCAAGCAAAGCAGTGTGCAGTGAGGATAAGCCTAAAGAATGGAAGGACCTAATTTGGATAATTTTTTTGGGGGGGTGAGAGACTGGGGTGGCGAATTTTGCACATACAATAGACCAAATGATGGTCACTGAATGCGTCAGGGAGTGTTCCAGCATCAATGATACGGTGAGGGTGAGTTGTAAGAACCCAGTCAAGTAGAGAGTGGTTTTTCAACCAGGGATTGTGACAAGTAGACACTTCAGCAGTGTCAGTGGCTCAGTAGGTAGCACACTCGCCTCTGAGGCCAGGAGATCAGAGGGCTGTGGGTTCAATTCCCGCATCTGGCACTTGGGTTAATATCCCAGTACTGACACTGTAGTGCAGCATGAGAGGGGTGCTGCACTTCTGAGGTGCCGTCTTTCGGATGAGACGTTAAACTGAGGTCCCATCTGCCTGGATTTGTGGTAGTTCAGGTGATGTAAAAGATCCCATGGCACTTATCGAAAAGTAGGGAATTTCCGTGTCCTCGCCCAAATTTCCCCTCATTCACTAAAAATACCACCAACAGCTTAATCTGGTTCAAGGTCAGTTGGTATTCATCTGTATCCCCCTCCCCCGGGTCGTGCCTGAAAATAAGCAGGATTTGTCTAGTGCACTTACCTGGTCAACAAAAACTAAATAAATAAAAATAAATAACTAAAGCTGAGGGGGTGCCCAACCTTACTGCCAGTACCCACCTCCTGCCAAACAGATTATGACTGTGGTTGGTGCCTACGCCTGCCAATATTACCCCCTCCCTCCTGACCAATATTAACTAAAGCCAGCAGCAGGGGCCCTGCCCTGCCACCAGTGCCCCTTCTTGCTTGCCTGTCAGAAAAAAGCCGGAGGTGGGTACCCAATCCCATGGCAGGTATACTCCCCAGCCCCCTGCTGTTTCATACTAGTCATGACCATGTTCCCATGTATATGCATATAATGCATCCATATTGTGGACACTCTTCTTAGGGGTCTTTAGAGAATGCCACAATGGCTGTTGTCGGTACCTACACAGCCTAGTGGAGTTGTGTATAAAGCATAACTCACTACTCAAGCTTAGAGAATTGGGGCCAGATCTATAATAATTTTTTAACTTGTTTACCTTGGGGCAGATATTTAGAGGAGTTGCGCAATGCACAACTGAGTTGTGCATGCACAACCACAGAAATGCACCCTGGAGCCGTATTCAACCAGCGTGAATGCACAGTGCAATATCCATTGCACAGATGCGTAACAGTAATGTATGCGGCACATGTGCATGGGGGTGTGCCCATGAATAAGCTGTGTAATGGCATATTCAGCCGAAAAACACAGCACAAATGAGGAGCAAGTCACAGAATGTGCCAGACAGAATTGAGCACATAAAAACAGGCTCAGACACACACACAGCAGATGCACAAGCCATAGCAAGACACAGCCATGGATGCAGGGCCATTCTTGATGGAGCAGGTAATGAGGGGTGTTAAAAGGAGGGAGGAACACCAACGTGGCCGAGAAAGGGCCTGTCGGTGATATGCGCAATACAGACAATACCATGTCCACCTCACTTTTGAGGACTATAGGGATACAGAGATTGTGGACTGGTACCATCTGAACAGGGCAATTCTGAGGCAGCTCTGTGAGCTGTGCCGTGACGCATTGCAGGCACCCAACAGAAGGAGTCATGCCATGACAGTGGAGACAAAGGTGACAGCAGCAATGTGCCTGCTCGCCACAGGCACCTTCCAGAAACCAGTGGGGGCAACCACTGGTATATCCCAGTCGGCCACATCCTGCCTCCTCACACAGTTCATCAACGCCCTGCTGCCACATGCTTTGGAGTACTTAAGATTCCCAAGCACACAGGCAGAGCGTACAGCAAACATGCAGGAATTCCACAGGGTGGCATGCATGCCCAACATGATTGGGGCCATTGACTGCACCCATGTGGCCATACGCACACCACCTGGTCCAGAGGGGGCCACCTACATGAACAGAAAGGGCTACCCCTCAGTCAACTGCCAGGTGGTGTGCAATGCCACTTGGCATATCATCAGTGTGTGCAGCACACACCCTGAGAGTACACATGACACATTCATCTGGCACAGCTCCATCTTGTGCCATAGGTTTGAGCATGGGGAGATCCCCACGGGTCACCTGATAGGTGAGCATGGCATGTGATGGGGTGATAGAGCAGCCGCGAAGGGGTGGACCGGCCCAAGGCACACATGGAGGGGGATGTGTGAGCGGCCATAGGTAGCATAGGGGGAGGTTAAGGGACCAAGCAATGCCATGCGCTAACCAGTATGTGTTACTCCCACAGGTGACAGCTCCTACCCCCTGCACCCTGGCTGCTCACCCCCATCCAGGGCCCATCCAATGTTGCAGAGGAGTGATACAACGAGGCACACATTGCAACACACAGCATCATTGAGCGAGACTTTGGCATGCTCAAGATGCAATTCCATTGCCTAGACAGGTCCGATGGTGCCCTACAGTACAGCCCTGTGAAAACCTGTGGCCTATTACTGGCCTGCTGCATGCTGCACAACATGGCCATTGGCCGTGGTATAGCTGTCCAGGTGGATGAGGGCAACAGCAGCAATGGGGATAATGAGCCAGATGGGTGTGCGCAGCGACCCATGCAGAGAAGAGACCCTAGAATGGCTGCCCGTGCATGGAGGCACCGTGACACGATCATACAAGAGCACTTTGGTAACTGCAGGTGAGTACCAGACATGACAACCGTGCATGCATGGAACACCACACACAGATAGAGGTGCATGGCCACACATGGATGCATGCAGAGACATGGGCACACACACACAGCATGCACAGGGAACACAGCCACACAGCCCACAACACAGTGGACAGGCGTGGGCACGCGCACACACACACACATGGGCCCTGCACTGGACTCAGAGCTGACCGTACCTTGACCTGCACAAGCACCACCATCACCATCATGCATCGCACAGTGGGGCATGTGGGTGGCACAGTCAGGAGCAGTGGGCTCTGTGGTAACACACACACCAGTGCAGCAGGACATTTCATGGATTAGAGTGAATGCACCAGCATACAGGCAAGGCTGGCTCAGTTCTGCCCTCATCACGCCCATGCCACAAGGCCCAGTGGCACTGCATGCACACATGCAGGATGTGCCACATGCCACACATACGTGATGGCACATGCACATGGGTGCATCCAGCCAAGTGCGCACCAGCCAGCAGCAGTGGGAGCAAGATGGGACATCACACCCAGCAGGCCTACCATGTGGTTCCATGGCTGCCACAGCCACGTGGGCAGCCACGCCCTGGCTGTGAGGCAGCCACTTGCTGCTCAACAGCTGCAGGAGGTGTAACCAACACACTCATAGGGTAGAGGCCTGAGAATGTGACCGGGTCCTCGCGGGTGTGAATAGTCCAGCGAAGAGATTACTGCTGGGTGTGTCAGGGATGGGCACGTCAGAGCACAGTGTCAGCCGTGCTGGGGTCGCCAGTCACCGTGACCGTGGTGTCGATTGTTGCACAAGGAGAGTCCATTGTGCCCTGCCATGCCCAGCAGATGCCAGTGATGCAAATCTGGCGGCGATGATATATCAGCAATGTGGTCATGGCCTCCTGCAGCTGCTAGAGCTCACCAATCAGCTGGGCATGTCCTCTTGCTCGGCCAGTTTACACAACTCCACCTGCAGTGCACGGATCTCAGCCCCAAGTGTTGTCTGGTTGTCCACAGATGCCTGCAGCAGCCTGATGTGCTCGTCCAGCCTGTCAGCACCTTGCGTATCCTGGGGCTGATGCTGACCTGCTGGGGGTGAGGCAGCATGCCGTACAACATCCCTCACCTGGGAATACTGCACAGGGGACCACATAGGTGGTGGGGATTGTGCAGGTGCCCCGTCGGTGGCCCCTGTGGTGTGCTGCATGGTGGCCATGGCATCCTGCTGCCATAGCCCGTCTGCCTGCTGGGCCAGCCCCATGGCACCAGCGACTGCACCAGTGCCCCCACCATGGCCGGCAACAGCAGTGGCACCACACGCCACTGTGCAGCCATGGTCAGGTGGTGCCTGCACGGGTGCCGTACCACCAGTTCTGGCAACCACTGCCTGTGTGGCACTGTCCGCTGGGCAGCATGTCCATGCCTGTGCCACCCAGGCTCAGTGTAATGACATCATCAGTGTCTGACAATGCACCCTCCTGTGTCCCTGGTACAAGTACCGGTAGGGCATCCATTAGTAAGAGGTCTGCCAGGGGGTCATCATTGCCCAGACCTAGGAATTCAAGCAGCCCCACACTGCCCCGTTGCTAACGGTCAGTGTCCCGGATGCCTGTTGATGTTGATGGCACTGCATCATCGGGTCCAATGTCATTGTTGGCATCCTGCAATGCACCCCTGAAGCGTGATGGTGCTGGAAGACAGAAAAGCATTATCAATGGTGACAGTGGCACTCTGCATGCAGTGCTGTGGCCAGTTCAAATGGGGCATGCGTGCCAACACTGTGCCTGCCCGCAATGGGGGATGCCTGTGCAGTACCGCACATCAGGGCGGTCATGCCACAGGCAGTGCACATGGCAGGCATACAATGGTGAGTTGATGCAGCACATGGTGTTGCACCACTCAATGGCTGACATGCATGCCCCCCGCCCACACCCCATGAGCTATGACACCAGTGGCATGCTGCACAGCTGCCTGTGCCTTTGTGGATCATGCAGTGCCACCGACACGTGCTGCACAGACAGCACTGAAGGCAGCCATGTGGCAATGCACACCCTGGACCACAACCCACGGCTACAGTACAGTGCCTATGCTGCAATCCTATTGCACACAGGTGGCCAATGCCATGCACGGTGCTCCCATGCATGGCATGCGCCACTGCATGCCACACCAGCCATGGGCACGCATCACTGCTGCAGTCATGCTGGTACGCTGCTGGCATGCACACATACCCCACAGCCATCGATAACAGACTCACAGTGCTATAATGCGCTGCCACCCATCTGGAATCCACCTCCTGGGACACCCTCAATGGCGGCATAGGTGATGGTTGCCACCACCATCTCCTCACCCGCCATCGGTACGGATGTGGTGGCTGGTACCTCACCCATCCTACTGCATGATGCCCTGATGGAGGCCACCTTCTCCTTAATGCGCCTACAGTCTGTTCCCATCTGCTTCTTGCACTCCTGTGCACTTCTGTTATGTTTGCCGTGTGTGTTCACGTATGTCGCCACCTCCTCCCACCTGATGGCACAGTCCTGTGGGGTACCAGTGGCCCCACTCAGCAGCGGCTCCCTGTTGAGGTAGGCCTCAATCAGGGCCTGCTGTTCATCTTTCGTAAAATTGGGCCTGCACTTCTGTGCAGGCCCCTGCTCCTCAGCTCCCTCCATCTCAGACATGTTGCTACCTGTGGACAGACATTGACCTGAAAAGCAGCTTGGCAGCCCAACATAGAACAGTGCAGTACTGACAACATGCACAGCAATATCATTACACAACACAGTGTGATGGTCCTTACCCTAATGGCTGCAGTACCTGTCAGTGACCTGTGCTGTGTTGTGGCGCTTTTACGGCTCAACTCATGCAAATGAGCAACAGCGCAATTGTAATGGGATGCTAATGTGTGCAACTGCACCTGGCATTGGCTCATGAGGCTATTTGCATACACTGGCTGAATATTGCAGAATTGTGCTTTGCACAATACAAATGCACCAGGGCAATTCGTTGGTGCATTTCCTGCGCATGTGTGGTGCGTGGCTGCGCATCTGCCATGCATGCCATAGGTGGCACAACATCATGTGTGGCCTATCGCACACCTGTGTGCTCTGCATGACATTCTCCTATTGCACATGCGGACATGTGCGCATGGTGCGCATGCTGCGCATGCGGACCTGCTGTGCTATCTGTCCTCATTGCGCAAGTGTGCCAGATGTGCTATGCCACCAACCGCTCATTACCAGCCAATGTGCGATTGGTGCATGCACGACGTGGTGCAGAGTCACGCAGTGCGCATATGTGGGTCACGGCCATGACCCCGTACTCCCGCCTTAACGTGCTATGTTGCGCATTTGTGGTGCTGCATGATAGGCCTCTGTTGCGCATGTCTATTGCACATCTCTGTGCTGCGCAGCCATAGTCCATAGTTCCCTATTGCACATCATGCACTGCGCAGTTCCACTTGCATGCTTTGCAGGCCACAGTGCATACAGTTGGGCACAGTGCGTTGGACAGCAGTTATGGCATGATCTGAGTCTCATATGCGCTGGGCTCTGAACTGGAGCAACATAAAGATGGCCAGCCTGGTGGCCCTGATGAATCCTGTGGCAGACCAATGCTTTGATGTGGCCAATCTCCAGAAGCCATGGTCCCAGGTCTTGGACAGAGTGGCAGTGGGCCTGGTGCAGTGGACAGGGGTGCCACGGACTGGAGAGCAGTGCCACCACTGGTACGGGGGACCTCCGCAGGTGGGATCCAGCGTGGCTCCACAGACTGCAGGACAGAGTGCGCCGGGGGTCAATGCCGCAGCCAGACAGGTATTCCCGTGCAATGTGCAGGCTCCTGTTGTCCAATTCCTGAACTATAATGTGCGCTGCCTGTGTGGCTGCATGGGGGAGGCAGCACTGGTGGGTGGTGCATGTCCTGTGTTGATGCACCGCGTACCTGTGTGGTGCACGGGGATGTTGACCCAGACACCATACCCCACACGTGGGCCAGTGTCCCTGCCCATGCTGTGTCAGCGCTGTGCACTATGTCGGTGCTGGGTGGATCTGTGCATGGCATGCCACTCATGTCTGTTTTTCGCTCTCTGTTCCATACACAGGACCGGAGGAGGGCCAGGGAGGCTGCCAGATGGGACTGGCGGCGAGGTGATAGGTGTGCTGCTGCTCACCGGCACCTGGACAGGCAGGTGAGTGTGTGCAGCATGGTTTACAGGCATGGTTGGGACTAGGATGGGTGGTGTAGTACAGCCAAGGCACTGCTGCCATGCATGGCCGCTGCTTGGGGAAGTTCCTGGCTCCACTGCATGTGCCGTGTTGCACTGTGTGTGGTGGGTCCGTGCATGTGGCCTCTGTGTGGTGGCATCCCGTCGCTGTCCCTGGTAGGCTGGGGGTGTGTGAGTGTCCCATGGTATCTGACTGCTGCTGGGGGACTATTGTCCTGCCTGAGGGGCCCTTGCACCAGCACTGTGAGATACACTGCACAGGTGTGGGTGCATGTCATTCACAGGCAGCCATGCAGTCTGACTGTGGGGCATGGCTGGGTTGGCTGTTGCTGTCCACTGTGCACGTGCCATTGCTGTTTACGTCCACTGGTGGACACATCAGCTGTCCTCTGCGCACACGCGTGGGGGCTTTCTTGTGGACAGTCACTTATTGCCTGTTCTGTGCCATCTCTCTTAGGTCAGGCTGGGCCATGGGCCCAAAGTCGATGGCCGGGGTTGATCGGCGGATGAATGTTGCACCGCACAGCCTCATTCAGCGCCACATTGTATGGACTAATGTACAAATAAGGATTGGCTGGCATCATCTGGCGGCTACTCAGGACCTTGTGCGGGAGGTGCACCAGCTGCAGGTGTTGCTGCGGTATCAGCAACACTAACCCTGCCCCCCTCCCTACTGTGCCTTGTACTTCCCCTACTTTCATCATCTTTGTTTGATTTCCCTTTATGTCACCTCCCAGATTCATTCCCCTTGTTGACCACATTGCCCCTCCCTGCATTTCCCCTTCTCTGTTGATTGTTGTGTGCCCTGTTGGCACCCCTCTGTTCCAGTTTACCTGTTATTTAGTAAAGGATTTATATTTTTGCACATCTGTGTCTGTCTCCTTTGCATGCAGGCTGCTGCACTTTGCTGGCATTGTTCTGTGGTACTCTTGGGCATGTCCTCTTCATTCTCAGTGCTGTGTCCTTTGTTTTGTGCTGCTGTGTGCATAGGATCCTGTGTGCCGTGTCCTTCTGCATCAGGGGCCCTTGGGCTGTGGCTGTACACCTGCCCTGTGTGCGGCCCACTGCCTTGTGTCCCTGTTTGCCTGTGCTGGCCTGCCCTCCACCTGCTGTGTTGCCCTTGCCAGTACTAGTGTGCTGTGCAGTTCTGGGTCCTGTGTCCCTGCATGTCGGCGTGGCTTGTGCCCCTTGTTCCCCAGTGCACATGTGTCTCTTTTACATCAGATCACTGTATGTGCCTGGTGCCCTCACACGATATCTGTGGCATTGTTCCATATGGTGTTGCCTGTCAGGGTTGTGATGGTGTGGTTCCATGGGCCTGCTGGCATCCATTACATCTGGGTGGGAGGCTTTGTGTGTTTGGTGACCTGTGTTTACATTGTTCGACTGGCATTCTTTGTAGCCCCATGGCCATGTGCCTCTGCTGTGCCTCCTGGGCACTGTCTCCTTGCGATTTGGGTCTACCATGGCTGGCTTGGCACTCTGCTCTTGTGCTGCCCTGCCTGTGTTCCCTGTTGCCTGTTGTGCTTGCTCAGTCTGCTGGCTGCTGCATACTGTCATGCTCCTGTGCAGTCATGGTTGCTCTGGCACATGTCTGGTTGTGCATTGGTGCATCTTTGCCATATTCAGTGTGGTTTGCACCTGTGCATATCTATGGCGCATCTTTTGAATATGGCGTCAGTTTCCTATGGCACAACAGCATTGCGCTGCGCATTCCATTGTGCACATTCTGGGTACACTTTTGAATATCTAGGTCCTTGTGTGTAGGTCTCATGATATTAGAACACCAGTTATGAACCCTTGCCCTTGTGTGCCCTTGTAGTTACCATCCCACCCCCGGCCCCTAAAATGCTGCTGTTACAACAGCTAGATGCCTAGTTTGTCCATGCCTCAGGGACATGTAGGACATGCTGATTTCTAGCTGGCAGTAGAGATATAATTAATTCAGGAGTTTTTAAAAAAGATTTTATAGAACTTTTAAAAATTAATGATGCCATATTATGTGCCACTTCATGAAGAAAAAATATGACTTTTTTTGTCTTGTTAATGTCCAACCACTGCCAGGTAATTTAAAGTTTTAAGCAAGTGAAAAGCTTTCTGTCATATCACTGTACTATATTGCTGGACTGCATTTAAATTAAACCATAATTTACCTCAATGTATCTGACAACAGAAACATAAAGATGAATTTATGATCAGAATATTGCTACAGTATCTGTTGTGCAGTAAAGTAAATGTTCAGAAATGAAAATGATTGAACAATAACACAGACATACAGTCAAACTGGGAATAGTTCAATAACAGGAGAAGAGTTGTAACGGAGAGAGATACATGTTTATGTAACCTAAAATGTCACTGATAGGATATTCATTTTCATTCGGAGTGATTTATAGTCAATTGTATTACCCAGTTTATTCAGAGCTTCTACTAGACTTAACTCACACATGGTTCACATCTCCTTTTGCATTATAATCTTGAAAGATCTTTATTTGTCCTAAACTTAGGCTATGCCACTTGCTTGGATAGGTTTCACATTTTGGAACCACTGTCACATGTTACTTTTGTTTTGCACATAAGATCCTCCTTGACAGTTATGAGAAAGGGAAACACAACTGTTACAGATGTGGAAATATCCAAAGATTTTCATAAATTAGTATGTAATGTGGAAAGCAGCACATCTGCATGGGAAACCTTAAATACAAGACTTTTAGGCCGGCCTGTTTGGGCACCTGTAGAACTGCCACTTACAACATCAGGACCCTGCTTTGGCAATGAGCCCAGATTTCTGGGGCTAGCCAGGGAAGGAGGTTTGAGTATCCCGCAAGGTGCTCATCTCCCACAGGGAGGGAGCACATTCATGCCATACCAGTGCTACCTGGCTGTTTCCATGTGGGGCAGCAGGTAGAATGACTGTGGGTGGGGAGACAGTTGACTATGCAGGTTTGCAAGCAGGCTGTGTGCATTATGCCTGTGCTTTTACAGTTGATGTCTGGGGGAGGGATGTATAAGGAGGAAAAACTGCAACCACTGCAGGGTCAAGTCAAAGCCCCACAGGCCCAAACTGCTGACTGAAGCTCCTACCAAATCCACTCAGTTCAGTTCTACCGAGGGGTTTGGGCAACTCTGTGGGCCCTGTCTTAGGGGTAAAACATGGGGCTTGGAGGAGAATCGGGTACGTTTTGGAAAGGGGGAATGCCGATAGGGGCACACATGGTACTAAGGATAAACAAATGAAAAAAGCAATACAAGATTTCTATATACTCCAGAGAAGAGACTGTTTACTTGCTAACCTATGCAGAGGCAGGAAACTACAGACCTGTTAGTTTGAACTCAGTGGTAGGGAAAATGATGAAATCACTTCTGAAAGAAACAATTGTTGAGTTCCTAGGGCCAGCGGGGCACAGGACCCAAGTCAGCATGGGTTCACAGCAGGAAGGTCATGTCAGACAAATAGAATACATTTCTTTGACTGTGCGACCTTAGTCTGGGAGGGGCTGTGGACATGACCTACCTAGACTTTAGTAAGGCATTTGACATAGTCCCACACAAAAGATTAATAAACAAGTTAGCCAGCTTGGGAGTGGGTCCCAGGTTGGAAGCCTGGGTAAAAAATTGGCTGGACAACAGGATGCAGAGGGTAATAGTAAATGGAGTCCACTCCAAAGAAAGGGGGGTTACTAGCGGGATACCGCAGGGTTCAGTAGTGGGACCAGTCCTTTTTAATGTCTTTATAGGTGACATTGCGGAGGGACTGGAAGGAAAAGTATGCCTCTTTTGCAGACGACACAAAGATCTGCAACAGGGTTGATACATGGGGGGTGGAAAGGATGAGAAGGGACTTGGCAAGGTTGGAGCAATGGTCAAACGTATGGCTGCTTAGATTCAATGCAATGAAGTGCAAAGTAATGCATCTGGTAAACAAAAACCCAGGGAAAGAGTACACAGTGAGAGGGGGGAGGTATTAACAACAACAAAAATGGAATGGGGCCTGGGAGTAGTCATATCAGACAACCTAAAGGTAGGCAAGCAGTGTGAAAAGGCAGCAAGGAGTGCTGGGAGGATATTGGGATGCATAGGGAGAGGCATCATCAGTAGAAAACTGGAAATTGTTATCCCTTTGTACAGACAGTTGGTGAGACCCCATCTGGAGTAATGCATGCAGTTCTGGAGACCCCATCTCCGCAAGGACATAAGATGGAGGCATTCCAGAGGAGTACAACTAAAATGGTGCAGGGTCTTCACCAGAAGCCATACGGAGAGAAACTAAAGGAGCTTCATATGTATACCCTCGAGTAAAAAAGGGAGAGAGGGGACATGATAGAAACTTTCAAGTATCTCAAGGGAGTCAGCAAAGTCCAAGAGGGCAGCATCTTTCAGAAAAAGAGATGTGCAAGAACAAGGGGGCACAATCTGAAGACAGAGGGGGGATGGCTCAGGAGCAATGTGAGGAAGTATTTTTGTACAGAAAGAGGGTGGATGCATGGAACGTCCTTCCTGAGGAGGGCGTGGGGTTAAAAACAGTGGTGGAATTCAAGAATGCATGGGACAGACATAAGGCAATTCTAGTGGGGGTAGGAGGAAGTAGACTGTTAGTTAACTGGTATCAGCAACTTATCCAATAGGTAGGGAAATGGGCAGACTGTGTGGGCCAAACGGTCCTTATCTGCCATCAAAGTCTATGTTTCTGTGTTTCTGTGCTATTATCACATTGGTGTACATTGCATTGCTGAAAGAATAACCTTGTAGGGTAGGTGAATATACCTGAGGATAATGCATATGAACTACTCCCCTGAAGAAGTGAAGAATTTGTCTGCAATGTGCAGGGGATCCTATCCGTGGCCTGAGCTACTATGAATAAAAAGTATGTGATATAATAAAGGAATAATGCATGACAGGGTGTGTGTCGTGCTGGGATAATGCCATGCCTAGGGGGGTTGGGCACGAGGCCACAGGCTGAGTGTGTCCAATGCCCCAGGCATGGCGTTATCCCAAATGGCACACACCCTGGAATGCATTATTCCTATTATACAATGGCTCGTTGTTATATATAAAATTAAAAAATAATTTTGAAGAATGTTTTTATTAGGTCCAAAAAAACATCTAGCTCATCATCCAAAAAATCATCTGCATTGGTTCACAGTGAGGCTGAGACTAGACCTGTGGCATCGTGCTGGGATAATGCCATGGGTCCAGCCCCAAACTGACCAATCACAGTCCAAGATTCTTTCTTGCCATTGTATAATAATACTAAGCGAGTGAGTGTGTGACCTCTTACTTATTGACTGGCATATGACATGTCATTGAGAGTCAGATGCATTCTTTTTTTCTGCATATTACAGGCTAGCTTTAGGCTGGCCTGCAGCGCTGACTTGCTTTCACATATTTTGTTTTTCCATATAGGTGTTTACTTCCTCCTGTGGCAGGCTGGGCGACTGTATCAGCCCGTCCCATCAACCATGACTGTCCCATGTCTCTTCTGGTCTCTGAGGGCTTGTATCCCCCCTGGATTGCCCCTCGTGGTGGGGCTGGGAAGGGAGTTTGTGCTTCCCTACTCAGAACACATAATCCAGATGTCCCGCAGAGCCAGCGAGACTAGGCAGGCCGTTAACATGAGTGGGGCAGGCTTCATTAAAAGAAAACTACACCCAAAACTTGAAAAAATATATGTTGTGCAGAGTGTTTTAATTTGTATGTGAAGTGCTAGTGTTTTCTTCCCTCTGACTAGTATTAGGAGTTTTTCCCAAATTAGCCTGCTAGCTTTATGCTAGTTTTACGACCCCTGGGGATCTTCATCCCTGATAGCTTAGTTGTATTTCTTGTTCCCACAGTGCATCTTGTCTCATGTGACTGTGATGTAAGAGAGACCCAACATTCAGCACACACATGCCAAACAAACTAAATACCTTGGAAGCTTTACAAGCTTCACAAAAATTACCAGCAGCAAAGTTTTTCAGGCAGTAAAACCTTTAGGATGAGGGTGGTCACCAAGCTGAATGCTACAGATTTTAAAATATAGCCATCTCTATTGTTGTGAACTGATTGTAATGCAATGCTTTCTGCTGGATTTATGGGCTCTGCTACATCACCATCACATGAAACAAGGTGCATTGTAGGACAAAGAAATACAATTAAGCTATTTGTTATGGAGATCTCCAGGGGTCGTAAAACTACTCTAAAGCTAGCAGGCTAATTTAGAAAAAACTCCTAATACCAGTCAGAGGGAAGGAAACACTAGAACTTCATATACAAATTAAAACACTCTGGACAACATATATTTTTTCAACTTTTGGGTGTAGTTTTCCTTTAAGCCCGACCTTCATTTTATTTCTCCTGATTTTTTCCTAGGGCTGCACAAACATGTAATCAGCACAACATGCATGCTCCACCTCCGCGGAGATGCCCTCAGTGCTCTGAATGCACACTTCTTCCCACTTATGATTTGCTCTCACATGCTATCATCGGGATTCCCCCAGATGGCAGTGAAACAGCAAGATGGAACCCCTCCATCCCCAAGGGAGGAGAGCAACCCTATGGATGCTCAATTCTCCCTCTTCCGGCCGACTCAAGAGCAACCCAAGTCCATTCCCAAACTCGGGTTGCCAGCGTGAAATGAGGTAAGGCACTCATGGCGCCTGAGCCCTCGGCACCACTGGGTCATCTTTGCTTTCACATATTAACAGCCACTAAACATGTTTCAGAATGTACTGGGATCTGTATTTGCATGGACGTTCTGAGCTGTGAGACAGTTTGATGCCATAGTACTAGATGATGTCATTGGCAATGTGCCAGTATACATGCAGTGTTGGAATTACAGGGTGACCCACAAGCGCATGCCACCTGCCTCTAAAGTGAGACCCTGCAAGTCATACAACAGCGCCATTTTACGTATCATGGGAAGAGGGCTCCATTTAAAAGTTGGGCCCCCCATAGCACCCTTAGCTCATAAGGTGACATTCCAACTGTTGCGTATGAAGAATAACCCAAGTCTGGTCTTGCTAAACAATCTTACTGTGTTATTCTTATAAGCAACAGAATTATATTCAGAGAAGGTGGACAAAGCATTGGGGCCTGATGGGATTCACTCCAGAATCCTAAAATAACTAAGGGAGGACCTAGTGACACCACTGACCACACGTTTTAACAAATCATGGGAGGATGGGGTGGTACCTGAGGACTGGAGGAGGGCAGATGTGATTCCCCGTCACAAAAGTGGGAGCAAGGCAGAAGCAGGAAACTACAGACCTGTAAGTTTGACCTCAGTGGTAGGGAAAATGATGGAATCACTTCAGAAAGAAAGAATTGTTGAGTACCTAGAGACCAGCAGGGCACAGGACCCAAAGCAGCATGGATTTACAGCAGGAAGGTCATGTCAGATGAATCTAATAGATTTCTTTGACTGGGTGACCAAAGTAATAGACCAGGGAGGGGCTGTGGATATGGCCTACCTAGACTTTAGCAAGGCATTTGACACAGTCACGCACAAAAGATTAATAATCAAGTTAGCCAGCTTAAGAGTGGGTCCCAGGGTGGTAGCCTGGGTTGCAAACTGGCTGCACAACAGGACACAGAAGGTAATAGTGAGTGGAACACATTCCGAAGAAAGGAGGGTCACTAGTGGAGTACCTAGGGCTCAGTACTGGGTCCAGTCCTCTTTAACATCTTTATAGGTGACATTGCAGAGGGTCTGAGGAGAGGTATGCCTCTTTGCAGATGATACAAAGATCTGTAACAGAGTTGATACACAAGGGGGTAGAAAGGATGAGAAGGGACTTGGCAAGGTTGGAGGAATGGTCAGACATATGGCAACTTAGATTCAATGCAAAGTGCAAAGTGCAAAGTAATGCACCTGGGAAACAAAAACCCAGGAGAAGAGTACACAATAGCAGGGGCGGTACTAACAACAACAAAAATGGAAAGGGACCTGGGGGTAGTCATATCAGATGACCTAAAGGTGGGTAAGCAACGTGAGAAGTCAGTGAGGAGAGCCAGGGGGATACTGGGATGTATAGGAAGAGGCATCACAAATAGAAAAAGGGAAGTGGTTATCCCTCTGTACAGACAGTTGGTGAGACCCCATCTGGAGTACTGTGTGCAGTTTTGTAGACCTCATCTATGCAAGGACATAGACAGGATGGAAGCAGTCCAGAGGAGGGCAACTAAAATGGTGCAGGGTCTGCATCAGAAATCATATGAAGAGAGATTGAGAGAGCTTAATATGTATACCCTTGATGAAAGGAGGGACAGGGGGGACATGATAGAAACGTTCAAGTATCTCAAGGGAATCAACAAAGTCCAGGAGGGTAGCATCTTTCAGAAAAAGAGATGTGTAAGAACAAGGGGACACAATTTGAAGATAGAGGGGGGACGGCTCAGGGGTAATGTGAAGAAATCTTTTTTCATGGAAAGAGTGGTGGATGCGTGGAACTGCCTTCCTGGGGAGTTTGTTTGGGCTAAAACAGTGGGGGAATTCAAACATGCATGGGACAGACACAAGGCAATTGTAGTGGGGGGTGGCAGGAAGTAGGCTGTTGGTTAACTAGAATCTACAGCTTATCCAGTAGGTAGGAAAATGGGTAGACTGGGTGGAACAAGTGGTCCTTATCTGCCGTCAAAGTCTATGTTTTTATGAACTGCATCTTTTACATAGCAGCCTTTCAAATCTTTCCAGCAGAGAAACACTTTGTTATAACAGCTGTGAAACAAAACGAGCATGCAAAACTAGATATGTCAAATCTACCCAAGTTCTAAAGCTCCTTTAGGTAAGGAAACGTTTTGACAAGCAATTAAAGTGACCTTTTTTAACCTTTAAAATGCCTAACACAAACACTGCATACATCCTATCTGTTTGAGAAGTACTAGTTGGGAACAGGAACAGTACTGTGTAAAAGTGTATCCTTAACATGCGTGTTTCTGCCAGTAGAATGCATGCATGTATACTTTGCTTGGATATTTCATTGACCTGTCTGATACATCTTAGTGGATTATCCAAGCAGTCACCATGCAGTACACATTGCCTGAAACCCAGACTGGCTGGTGGCAAGGGAACATGGCAAAGTGCTGCATACAGGCCCTTTCCAAGTTACATGAGATATGCGCCAGCCTGAGCTGTATGTTTGCTGTACTTTTATACATGTGTGCTTACTGGCACCATGGCTGTTTACTGTAATTGGTTTGCATTTTGGTTTGGGGTGGTTTAGAAGAGGTCTTCATTGTTTTCACAGATGGGCGTGCATCTTGCAGGTGTTTTTAGGCACACATTCGCTTTGTGTATGGCGTAACAACAGTTGGGGGACATTTCACACTTATTTGTATGCGTATGGCCGCCTTTATGACCATAATCATACATGTTGCAGTTGCTTTGCAGTTGTACAAACTAACCCTGCTGCATATGACATTCACTAATGCAATACATTTTCCATCCCACTGCAGTAGAAAAAAAAAAAACTCTTCAAGTGACACATTATTTTGGCAAGAATAGAGACCCAAGTGTTGCATTTAAGAGAGGCTGTTTCAGCCTATTTTAGGCAAGGTTTTTACCCAATCCTAATCTCAATCCAGTTTTTGGCAAGCATTCACACTAGACACTACATACATATACATACATACACACATGTGCACGCTCACACCCACGTTCATGTGCAGAAAACAGAGAACTTAGAAAGTTTAATCTAGATTCATACAATGCTGATATAGCTGTGTTACTGAAGACCAGGTTTTAATGCTTATCTCCATTTTTAAAATATAGATAAACACACCACATAGCTAGACTTATCTAACTCAGATCAGCTGAGAGGGAATGAGAAAAAAATAGCTTATTGGAAAACCAGCCAAGCTTACACAGCTCAATCTTTGCTCATATGGTTGTGACTCACCTACATTATGGTGTATTGACTTTCAGCCTTACTTCTGTTTCACAAGCAGCTATAATAGGATCATCGAATGGCTCACAGTATTGTATTGTAGGATCAAAATGAACTTTAGAAATAAGAAGGATGATCCAGTAAAACTATTTCTGCTATGTACATAAGCAGCAGTGTGGTCAAGTGGTTAGAGCACTGGCTTGAGAACCAAGAGATTGCAGGTTCAGACCCCACTATAGCCAAATACAGTGTGACCAATGGCAAGCCATGTAACCTCTCAGTGCTCCAGTCCATCCAGCTGTGAAACTGGGTAGAAGCAAGACCCCACTGGAAACAAGTTGTTGCAGCTCAGTTGTACTATCCTGGCCAAATAAATTGTGACCAAAAAAAGGTATTGTTCTACCTTTCCATTCCTAATTGTGACCTGATGGCATATATCCCAGGATACTAAAGGAGCTAAGGGCGGCGCTAGCAGAGCTATTAGCAGAATTGTTTAGTGAGTCTCTGAGCACAGGAGAGGTCCCAGAACACTGGAGAAGGCCTTATGTGATCCCGCTCCACATGAATGGTAGCAGGGAGGAGGCAGAGAACTACAGACCAGTCAGTCTTATCTCAGTAGAGGGCAAAATTATAGAGGCACTCCTTAAGGAAAGGTTAGAAAATGGGCTTTTTATTTGCAGGGCTTTGATTGGCTGGTACCCCTGGCGGGAGGGGGGGGGTACATTAACTTTCAATAGACGGCCAGCAAATAAAAAGTTCTAGCACAAGTGCCCCTTCACCCATGCAAGTATTTTTGTGGCCACCCTGCTTGCCCATTGGCAGAAAGTCCTCCATTCAATTTGAAAATGCTGCCATTTTTTCCCTCGCTTAGTGAGAGATGCTGTCCTACCAAGACTAATTCATTGACAGCTGCCACAAGAAAAGGACCACTGTGAAAGCCATAGCCTCTCAGCTCAAAGGTTCTACCTGTCCCCCTGTCATCAACTTTCGCTGCTCATTGTGACACTAAAATGGCATACAAAACTATGTCAACTATACATCCACATCCGGGTGTCTCGGTGCTCCAGAGACCTGACATGAGACTGGCTTTCACTTTTCCCACGCGATTGCAATCATGTCCCTGACACACAAAACAAACATCAGGTAAAGTAAAAATGTTTTTGTTTGTCCCACCTCCAAGGTTCTACCCGTCTACCAGTCAAGTCATCATGATTTTACAGTCGTTGAACTGCAGCAAGCATATTTTAAAACTTCGATAACAAACTGCCATGCTGAGGATTCACTGATTCCCCCGATTATGTACACAGCCAGCAGTTTCTGATTTTGACAGTTTCTCTCATCCCTCATTCTCTGCTCCCACGGTGTCCTCCTGGTACAGTACAAACTGACATGGTACTACTACTAACTGCACTGTAATGTACCTATCAGTACAGAAACCCTCACATTGAAAGCCATGACACTGATCGAATTTACCTCCTTGGCGGCAGTGCCATAGTCGCGCATGCTTCTCATTGCCTTAAACAGCTTCACATCACTCGCTGTTTTCTCCCGCTATGGGCTCCTGCTTCAGATCACTGAACCTTCCCCAAAAAAACTCATTCAGCCACAACTGCTGGTTTCTGCGGTGGCATTAAAACATGAAAACAGGAGCTGCAACCATGCTCCCCTCCTGATCCAACACTACGCTCCCTTCCTACCTGTCAAGCCTTAAGCCCTGTTACACAGGCAGAGGAACTATTTTATCAACAGACTTATTTTAAACAATTTTTATTAACAGTTTTTTACAACATTTATTTTTTTTACAGCGCCCATTTTCTAAGTGCAATAATACCCTCCAGGGTGGACTTTATTGGGAAATACCAGACTTTCCAGGGGCTATAAGGCCCTCTGCCTGTGGCGTTGGGCCTTGTTACGCCCCTGGGTGGTCTGGTATTTCCCAGTAAAGCCCTCCCTGTTGGGTATTATTGCTTACATAGTGCAACACCTGGAATCCACAGGCGCATAGGATCCAAGACAGCATGGGTTTACAACAGGAAGGTCCTGTCAAACTAATCTCATTGATTTCTTTGACTGGGTAACCAGAGTGGTGGACCAAGGGGGTGCAGCTGATGCTGCCTACCTTGACTTCAGCAAAGCTTTTGATACTATTCCACATAGAAGACTGATTAATTAGCTGGGTAGGCTCTGGGTGGGTCAGAAGTTAGTCAGCTGGGTGGCAAACTGGTTGGCGGGCAGAAAACAGAGAGTGGTGGTAAATGGCATACAGTCAGAAGACATACAAGTCACAAGTGGGGTACCTCAGGGATCAGTTCTGGGGCCAGTCCTCTTCAATATCTTCATCAGTGACATTGCAGATGGACTGGAGGATAAGGTTTGTCTGTTTGCAAATAACACCAAGATCTGCAACAGAGTAGATGATCCAGATGGGGTGGGCAGAATGAGAACAGAGCTGGATAATCTGGCACAATGGTCGAAAGAGTGGCAACTGAGGTTTAACACAAAGAAGTGCAAGATCATGCACATTGGGAAGAGAAACCCTGAAGCCACCTATAGGTTGGGAGAGGAGTTGCTGGCAATCACAAGGGAAGAAAGAGACTTGGGCATCATCATCACAGATGACCTGAAATCATCCAAGCAGTCCACTAAAGCAGTAGGTAAGGCTAGAGGGATGTTGGGGTGTATTAGTAGGGGTATCGCAAATTGTAAGAGGGAGATAACAATCCCTCTTTACAAGACACTTGTTAGGCCCCATCTGGAGTACTGCGCGCAGTACTGGAGGCCACACCTGCACAAGGACATTAACAAAATGGAGGCAGTCCAGAGAAGGGCAACCAAAATGGTACAGGGACTGCATCAGAAAACATATGAGGACAGATTAATGGAGCTCAATATGTATACCCTAGAGCAAAGGAGGGAGATAGGTGATATGATCGAAACATTCAAACATCATAAAGGCATTAACAAGGTGAAAGAGTAACATGTTTCAATATAAGAACAAGCATTTGTCAATGGTGAATGTTGTCGTGCAGGCATTGGCAGTGGTGGAGCTAGAGACGCATAGTGCTTTGATTTTGTTAATGTGTCACAAAAGGTGATTTTGCACATCGAGCACGCCATTGTGCGCCACAGCTGTGGAAATGCGTTTTGGGCAGGCTGTGAAAAATGGCAGCTGGAGTGTTGATTATGGAGGTGTGCACAAATGCCAGTGGTGAAAATGTGGCATGAAAATATTGCAGATCGATGAAGTTACAAGGGTGCATGGAAACTGCGCAATGTACGCTTGCAGCACAGTCATTGTATGGACTTTCGGCACCAAGTTTTCAACATAAGCATTTTAGGACCTCTGCTCACGAACAGTGTCACTGTCATTTCCTCAAACTGTCCTGAAAACTGATTTCGCACAGTGACTGTGAAATTCTGTGCCAGACGTGCGAAAATACATTTCAGCCAGCTGTACTGTTCATAGGGAAGCATGGAAAAGTGTCAATGATGAACAACTGGAGTGAAACTATTACAAATTCACCAAGTCATGAGCATGCATGCAAACTGCGCAAGGCACGCTCGTAAAACACACATTTTATTGACTTTTGTCCCCAAATTTTCAACGTAGGCATTTTAGGACATCTGCTAATGAACAGTGTCACTGCCATTTTCATAATGTGTCTTGAACATGGGCTTTCCACAACGACCGCACTATTCTGCACTGGAACTGCGAAAAGAGGTTTTGGTTAGGATGTGAAAAATGACAGCTGTACTGTTCATTAGGAGGTGCAGAGCAATGGCACTGTTGAAAATCTGGAGTGAAAATATTATAAGTTTGCGAACTTACGAGTGTGCATGCAAACTGCGCAACGCATGCTCGTAACATAGTCATTTTATGGAATATTGTCACCAGATGTTCCACACAGGCATTTTAGGACCTCTGCTTATGAACAGTATCACTGTCATTTTCGCAATGTGTCCGGACACTGATTTCGCACAGCGACAATGCTATTCTGCGCCAGAAGTGCGAAAACACATTTCGACCAGGATGTGAAAAATGACAGCTGTCCACGGTTCAAGAATGTGGTAAAATGCCAATGTTGAGAATCTGGCATGAAAATATTGCAAATTCGCTAACTTACGAGCGCAGTATAGCAACTGTGCAACGACATCAGAAACAGTCATTTTGATTTTTCCCACCAAATTTGCAACATAGGCTTTTTCAGAGACCCCCTTATGAACAGTGGTACTGTCATTTTGTTACTCAGCCCTGAAAGGTGATTCTGCACGTAACCGCGAAATCACCTTTCAGAACTGAATAACACCATGACAGTGCAAGAATTCATGAGGAGGGGTCCCAAAAACCCCATGTTGAAAATGTGGGACCAAAATTCCCAAAAATGCCTGAGATATGCAGCAAAGTTGAAAACACCCTATTGATTCCATTATACAACTTACCGGCATTTCTTCAGTATGCGGTCGGCTTTGAAGAGTGCAGACGTGTTTCTGGTCCAACGAAGATCGTCGCACCGGACTTCGGAGGTAAGTGTGGGGTGAGGGGAGGTGTGGGGAGACAGGGTGCTCAGAGAGTGGGTGCGGGTGGGGGACAGGGAGACTACGAGGGACCGTTTTCGTTTACAGGTAAAAAAAAATGAGACATCGTGGGGCAGTTTTTTTTTTTATGGGATTTGGCACACTGCGGTGGTCTCCCAGCACACCATCTAACTGTTGGAGGGTTCTGCAGCTGATGGGAGATTGGGCACCCTTGTCGACACACAACATGGGGGTGGGAGATGTTATGCTGATGGGGATTGGGCACCCCCATCGGCACACAAAGCAAGCTGGGGGGGGCCAAGCCAAGGGGCATTGGACATCCTCCTCGGCATTTCACAATGGGGGTGGTTTCTTTATGCCGACGGGGAGTGGGCTCCCCATTGGCACACACAGAAAGCGGGGGGGTCGAGCTGAGGGGGATTAGGCACCCCCCTCAGCATTCCATGCTCATAATGTCAGTGAGCACATCCAGGAAAGGTCCGCTACGTCTGACGAGCTTTGCTCGGATTGCAACGGACCTTTTCTTAGATGTACTTGCCACATTATGTATATATGGTGTGGTGCCAGCATGCAGGCTGATTGGAGAATTAGGGATGCACCTACTGATGCGTGGCCTGCATTTGCCCAACAGCGACCATGCCTCCAAAGCTGCCTTACCCCAAGATGTTGGCTGCACAAGTGTGCTAACATATAAATAGCAGGACAGGAAGACACAGCATGAGATTAGGGGGAGGCCGATTAAGGGGCAATGTGAGGAAGTTCTTTTTCACAGAAAGGGTGGTGGATGCTTGGAATGGCCTACCTCAGGAAGTGGTGGATATGAATACAGTGCAGGACTTCAAACAGGCATGGGATAGGCATAAGGGAGCAATACAGATGAGTATGAATAGATAGGCCATTGACAGAGTAAAGGCCAATGGCACATTCATAAGGTAGGAAAATGGGCAGACTGGATGGACCTTGCGGTCCTTATCTGCCGTCAACTTCTATGTTTCTATAAAAAAAAACTCTCCATACCTTTAATTTTCACTTCAGACTCTGATGAATGTGTTAAATACTGATTTGCATGTGGGTGTGGTTTACAAGTTAAACATTATGATCATAAGTGGGCCAGCACATACAGCCTCTATGACTATTTAATTACAATCTCACTTCATTGATGTTATCACATCCCACATTAGTGCCCTCTTATGCCTAGATTGTGGTGCAACTTTTTCAAAAATTTTTTAAACCTGACAGAAGTATGTAAATGGCCAAACATCAGTTAAAGAATACCATATTCTAAAATGTCTGGTCATAATCAACCATGGCACAATCTCTGATTTTTCAAACAGTGATTATTGAAAAACAGGGTTTAAGTATTTTTTAAGTAACATGAAACAGCAAAATTGGTGAGGTAATTTTATTTTTAAATCAATTGGTGAGTTTTGCCATGTCTCAGCAGACTTAGTGGTACTGGAAATTCTGTATTTAAGAATAAAATGATCTAACGTTCCTCCAGTTGATGTCTTCTCTGGGCTTTGTAAAGGTAGTTGCCTCTGGTACTCACCAACACGGCAATACCTTGGACCTAGTCTTCTTATTGGGTTTTGACATTAGCAATGTCAAGGTTGAATCCAGTCAGTTGATAAGGCCATCATGCCATGCAGTTTCTGTGCAGGGCTCCTTGTTTAACCTTCCCTGTGGAGATGGTCCATTACCACTGTTTTAGAAATCTGGAGCCTTCAGGTCTCCTGGGGATTCTGGACATCTTGGGCATTTTTTTTTATTTAGTTTTTGTTGAATGGATAAGTGCACTAGACACATTTTTGCCTATCTTCAGGCACAACCCAGGGAAGGGTGATATAGATGAATGCCAGCTGACCTTGTACCAGATTAAGCTGTTGGTGGTATTTTTAGTGAATGAATGGACAGAAATTTGGCCAGGGCACTTGGGAAATTTCCCATCTCTTCTCACCAGAGGGTGCTGTGAGCGAGTGTGTGAGAGCAGTATGGAGATGGAAAGCGATGGAGGAGGTACCACGGAGTTACTGCATGAACAAGCGCGAAATGGGAAGATTCGCGGAGTGGCTGGGATGCACCTTTTGGGTGGCCAGCATATTGCCTCCAAAATCTCCCCACAACAGTCGGTGATGCCAGATGTCATTGACGCCGTATGGGGGGAATATATGGCAACCCCCTGACTGCTAGGCCAGAAATGGCAGCACAACAAGAAACCCGCATAACAACAATGTCTATGGAGCAACAGTTTCACGAAGCAGAAGTGGCTTACTTAAGCGTGAAACGACAGCTGGAGGAGGATCAAAAATGGAAGCGAGCAGTCCAACCTTCCCCAGATCTGACACCGCAGAATGCGGCAAAATTGTTCCTGTTCTTGGGTAGCAAGAATGCACTGGAAACAAAAACGGATTCCTTGGTGCAACAAAGGCCATCACAGGGTGCCATGAGGGATGGTTGATCACTGGAGAAAGCCCTATTCAGAGCAGGATGGCTCCAACAGACAGATGGAACCTGAGTTCCTGACCCGGCGATACCACTCCCGGATAGTTCAGTTACCATGGAGACACACCAACAGTCTCCACATACAAAGGTACAAGACACAAATACACAGTCAGTAGTACCATTGGAACTAGAGGGGGACTGTCTTCCTGAGCATTCACCTACTTCTGTACCAAAGGCCATACCGGATACAGGTAACATTTCTTACTCACCCCTTGAACAAACAGATGAATTCTTTGATGTGACATCAGGACCAACTGAAGAGGTGCCTAGGGAAGTACCCCCACAGATAACATTACAGACATACCCAGGACAGAGAGGGGAGGGAAGGAAACCCATGTTGACACTGAACCTGTGATTACTGAAAATTTTAACAATTTTACTGCTCCTAGTTATGCCAGCTTATTTAAAAAGGCAGTAGAATTAGCAAAAAGACGCAACACTGTGTGTTTGCAATATCTAGAACAGCAGGAGAAAATGCCAGATAGATTCTTTATAGGGAAAATGCTATTAAAACAGTCCATGGGTTTTTACCCTTTGGAGGGTTATGCTCTCATTCAAACCTCTGGAGAGAGTACATATGATATTAGCTTTCATACCTCAGGAATTTTGGACAGGTTCTGGATAAAATACAGTGCATGAAAATCTAATCCAATATGGAAGCATTTTTAGGCAATTCCTCTGACTAAGCAAACCTTCAAAGTTATAACAGGGTTGTTCAGAAATTAAGGGGTCAGTACTGCTGATATTACATATTGGCTTGAAAAGAAACGCAAAATACAGAGAAACCCAGAACCAATATCCTCGATTCTGACGGGTTCTGGAATAAGGGTTGGCGCATTAAAATCAGTCTTTTGCGGGATGATACAGGATTACACCATATGTCTAACTGTTTTTATTTAGGCAGAGACCAGGGTTTTATTTTTTACCCAGGGCAGCCATGCCATTGTTACAAGTGTGGGTCACCTAGATACCTAAACAGATGATGCGAGGTAGTAAAATGTGGGGAAATGGGTCACTCTATGTTTCTTTGTAGAAATGCCCTGAAATGGACATACTATGATTTGCCAAAATGCATCGGCCCGACGCTCCGTATACCGACCCCAGGCAACCGAAACATGGTTGCTCGACATCTGGATTTTACCCCCAGTAGGTGAATCGGGGGAGCTTCACTCCCTGCACCCCCACTCTCCCGCACTTAAGGATTCTCACTCCATTGGGGGTAAAATCCAGATGTCAGGCAACCATGCTTCAGGCGCCCAGGGTTGAGATACAGAGCGTCGGGACGATGTTTTTCAGCAAACCAAATGGATCCTCCTGAAATGTAGCCTTTGTGAAGAAGCACACTCTTTTACAGATTGCCCATGGGTGGCACACAGTATCACTGATGCCGACTATGCCATACAAGATTTTTACATTAACATGGCTCTAAAATCAAACAGACCTAGTAATTCACCATCCCCATCCCCTCCCACATGGTCTCAAAACACGGAGGTGGGACCCAGGGAAATACCTTCCAACCCATCCCGAGATTTATCTCCATCTTCTACCCAGACACAAAGAACAGAGGTCATCCTGAGACCAATGGTGGGCCTTGAACAGGCTTCTATGAGTAATACAGCCATTTTACCCTTACCCCCCATGGGAATTGCCAAAGATATATTTCAAGTAGTCAACAGGAGGAGTGAACAGAGGAAAACTGCTCCAGACAGCCCCACCACAGGTCCCTTTAGTACAATTGCAAAATCAATATATTTTACAGGAGGAGGAAGGAGATAGGAAAATGGAGTCCAACTCTACTTTGATACACTCATCACAGGTAGATGATGGATCGGATAGAGAAATCCAGGTGGAGGAGGAAAACCCAAAACCCCTTGAAGAAACATATGGGAATGAGAGCAGGGGTTAGGAAAAAAACAATAAAACTGCACACTGATGCAAATCCCACATTACAATTTGGAGGTGGCATCCCTCAGTCTCAGTAGCATTAAAACAGAGAGGAAAAGAATGCTTTCATATGCACAACTGGAAAAAAATAACTGTGATATTGTGTATTTCCAAGATACTAGATTACACACTGACGTAATGCAAAATCAGTGGGTAGAGGGGACAAACCTTTACTAGTAAGAGAGGCGCGCAAAGGGAGGGATAGTGAGACCGAAGGGGAGGATGGGGCCACGTGGAGGATGACAACAGTAAAGCTGACATATTGAACATGTATTTCTGCTCAGTCTTTACTGAGGAAGAGGAGGGTAATGGGTCTGAAGGGAGTACAAGGGTGGGAATGGTGCAGAATGGACACAAGTCCCTTTACATGAGAAAGGGTCCTGAAGGAACTGGAAGTACAAGAGTTGATTGCAATGGGGCCAGATGGGGTGCACCCCAGGGTCATTAAAGAACTAAGAGAGGTGGTGGCTGAATCTCTGGCAATCCTGTTTAGCCGATCACTGGAAACAGGGGAGGTACCCAAAGATTGGAGGGCAGTAGATGTAGTCCCCTTATATAAAAGTCGGAACAAAGAGGAAGCGGGGAACTACAGACCAGTCAGCCTCACCTCGGTAGTGGGGAAGATCACGGAAGCACTACTGAAGGAGAGATTGGTGGAACATCTGGTTGTCAATGGACTACAGGACCCAAGGCAGCATGGTTTCAGCAGGGGGAGGTCATGTCAGACCAACCTCATTGAATTTTTTGACTGGGTGACTAGGGAGGTAGATCAAGGGAGGCAGTGGACATGGCCTATCTGGACTTCAGCAAGGCCTTTGACACTGTGCCACATAGGAGACTATTACACAAACTGGGGAATATGGGTGTGGGCAGGACAGTAGTGCAGTGGGTAGATAACTGGCTGGGTGGCAGGACACAGAGGTGTGGTGGATAAATGGCTGTCACTCCAATAGAGGGAAGAGTGACCAGTGGGGTACCATAGGGATCAGTGCTGGGACTGGTCCTATTCAACATCTTCATCAGTGACATTGCACAGGACCTAGAAGGCAGTATTTCCCTGTTTGCTGATGACACAAAGCTCTGTAACAGAGTAGATACACCAGAGGGTGTAGACAGAATAAGAAGGGACCTGCAGAAACTTCAAGAATGGTTAGGTGTTTGGCAGTTGAAATCAATGCAAAGAAGTGCAAGATAATGCATATGGGGCACAAAACCCTGGCACAATATATCAGTGGGGGGTGAGGATATAGCATGCACCAAGCAGGAAAGGGATCTTGGGGTTATCATCCTGATGACCCTCAAGGTAGGGAAACAGTGACAAGGTAGCAGGTAAAGAATAGGATGCTGGGATGCATAGGCAGGGGCATCGCCAGCAGGAAAAATGGAGGCTTAATTCCACTATACAAGACACTAGTGAGGCTCCACCTGGAGTACAGTGTGACAGTTTGGAGACCTTACTTACGTAAGGACATAGACAGGGTAGAGAAGGTTCAGAGGAGGGCAACAAAGATGGTACATGGATTGTATCACAAGTCCTATCAGGACAGGTTGAAGGAATTGAATATGTACTCCCTGGAGGAGAGGAGGGAGAGAGGGGATATGATAGAGACATACAAGTATCTTACAGGGAGGAACAGGGTGCAGGAAGACACTATTTTTAAGTGAAAAAGATGCTCCAGGACTAGAGGGCATGGGATGAAGTTGCAGGGAGGATGATTCAGAGGAAATGTGAGGAAGAATTTCTTCACAGAACGGGTGGTGGACAAGTGGAACACCCCACCAGAGGAAGTAGTGGGGGCTAAAACAATCACAGATTTAAGAATGTATAGGATGGACATAAAGGAATTCTGGAGGTCAGGGTTAAGTGGCAACAGACTTCTAGGAAAACATAAAGTAAACTTACAAGCTCAAATGGGCAGACTGGGTGGGCCATAGGCCCTTATCTGCTGACACTGTCTATGTATCTATGTCGAAATTCAGGATGCTTGTCAGGCCTGGATATGGGGCACTACATATTGGTTTAGAGGCATGGATACTTTCAGTGGGGTGGGTATCTGTATTAATAATGCAGAAGCAAAAGTGACCCATGTGGTTGACATTGCTCCAGGTCGAGCATTGTTAGTGGATGTCTCAATTTCTTTTTTTTTGAAACTCGGTAAAGTTTATTGGTAACTGTGAATTTCAACCACAAGAGAATTGTTACACTTTCATCAATTCTTTTGCACTATTCACAATTGAAAAGATCAATCTATTTTTGTTCAGCCATTTACAACTAAAGATTGTCTTAATACATTTCAGGTATTATGATTCATAACTATCAATGTTAAAAGAAGACTTAAAAATGTATTTATTGCTGTCACAGTTTGATAATCTTAGCAACTTAATAAAACACAAAGTTAACCATGTATAACATTAACTAATTGGCGTGATTCCGCCGTACCCTTAAGTAAATGGGCCTTTTGGCCTTTAAGTAAAATTCCCGACAGATCTGACTATCAAATTTAACTTAACTTGATGTCTGGGGTCTGACTCATCACTGTTCCCTCTGTCCTGTCCTCCAGCTACATTCTTGTCCATTACTTGGGTTCCTGAACATGTGTGCCAAGGGTGCCACCTATCCATGAACATTTCAAATTATAGCCTAAGTGTGTATATTATCTTCTCCATTTGCTCCAACTCCACCACTCTGGTGAATCGCTGTCCGATTGTGGGGGGATCTGGTGATAACCATTTGGTTGTGATACATTTCAAGGCCAGAACTCACAGGATTTGGCCCAAGGCCACCAACCTCCTCCCTCTGGATGACATAAATGGGAAACCCAGGACTAGGTCAGTGAAAGTGTAGGAGAGGTGGATCTCAGCTATTTGTTGTATGGCCTCATGTACTTGTTGCCAGAATTCTTCTAGTTTGAGGCATCCCCAAAAGACATGATGGTGCATACCCCTAGGCTCACTACATAGTCTCCAGCATGCTGCTGATGCCACTGGGTTAAAATGTTTTGTAATTGTGGGGGTTATGAAAAAATGGATTAATACTTTCCAGTTAAACTCCCTCCATGATGGAGAAGAAGTGACTTGCTAATGCTGTCTCAGTCTGTAGGACCAACTTTTGGTTGGTATTGGTGCCCCACTCTGTCATTCCCAATGTGTCCTAACCTCCTCAAGGGGAGATGGGTATGTAGAGGTTTTCAGCTTATACAGTACAGATATGTAGCTAAATTTGTCACTTATCCGAACCATGTCATACCAGTAGTTCCGTAGGGGTGTCCTGTCTCTAGCTATGTTTAAGAGGTTATCTGTTTTATTAATAAAGTTTTGGATCTGCAAGCATCTATAAAAGTCTTCCTTATGTAGGGAGAATTTTCTTCACTGCTCAGTGAAAGCCAGGCATCCCATCCTATTTATACATTGGTGGAAAGTGGTGAGATCCCGATGTTCCCAGAAGGAGTATCCCAGATCTAGGCTAGGTGGAATGAAGGAGTCTTCATGTCTGATCGTGGAGAGGGGCCCCAGATGGTTTGGGGTATGTGTAAGTTTACGAAGCCAGAGAAGAATCCTTAGAGAGTGTTTAGTCCAGGGGTTCATCATGTGTGACCATATATTGGGGTGAATGGCACTGGTGGGCAGAGGCCATAAGGCTCCATTTAGGAAGGTGGCTTCTTCTGTAGTGTACCATCCCTAGGCTGTTCTCTGTTTTGCCCAGGTGTTCAACTGAGCTCCTGTGCAGCCAGATAGTAGTGATCTATGTGAGGAAGTCCAATTCCCCCCCCCAGGGTGCCTGAAGGACCTTAATAGCGAGCTGGGGTTGTTTACCTGCCCATACAAAGCATTGCACATCCTTATTTAGTTTGTTCCAAAAGAAATTTGGTATGGAGATAGGGAGTGTCTGAAATAAGAACAGAAGTCTTGGGAGGACATTCATTCTTATTGTTTGGACCGTCCATAAAGAGAGAGAGAGAGAGAGAGAGAGAGAGAGATAAAAGTGTCCGTCGCCCGAGATCTGCTTGTAAGGTGCCATATAGCTTATGATAATTATTCCTAAATAGTCTAGTGATGTCCGCTGAAATTATTATTTCCAGGTATCAGAATGTGTTTCTTTTAGCTCATGAAAAGGGGAAGGCTTCTTTAAAATTACGTGTTGGGGCTCCACGAAGAACCATGGCCTCTAATTTAGAAAGGTTGATTCTGTATCCTGCAAGCTTTCCAAATTTCTGGAGTGCCTCTAGTAGGTGTCGGAGAGATGTCTGAGGGTCGCTTAAGAAAAAGAGAGACTGCGTAGGGTGCAAGCTTCTGTTCAGCCCCTCCTGCCATTACTCCTTTGATCTGCTGATTGGTATGGATTTTAACTGCTTGCAGTTCCAATGTCAGGGCAAAAAGTAGAGGGGATAGGGGGCACCCCTATCTTGTGCCCCTCCTCAAAGGAAAGTGATCTGACAAAAGCCCATTGACCTTTACTTTCGCATCTGGTTTTTGGTATAGGGTGGAGATGGCAGAGATAAAGTTGTCACCCAGGCCAAACCTGCACAGGGTGGAGATCATAAAGGTCCAATCCACCCTGTCAAATGCCTTTTCGGCATCCATACTAATAACTATCTGAAATGAGGTGGAGAAACGAGCAGAGATAACATTTAAAAAACGTTGAATATTATCTTGGAGAAACCTTCCCAAGATGAAACATGTTTGATTATGATGGACCAGCTCTTTGAAGCTGGTCAGCCAGGATCCCCATAAAAATGTTCATATCAACTGGGAGTAAAGATATTGGGCGGTAAGACCCACAGAGTTCTGTGTTCTTACCCGGTTTGGGGATCACCGAGATCTGTGCTAAGTTCCACAAAAGGGGAACTTGCTGTTTGTCCCTGAGGATTTTGTTAAACATGTTTCCTAATATTTCTATAATTTGGGGTGAAATTGTTTATAGAATTCAGAGGAGAATCCATCCATCCCCGGTGCCTTTCCATTCTTAAGCCATTTAATCTTAGCTATTATCTCTGTTTGTGTAATGGGAGCATTGAGGGTTTCCTGTGATATATTGTTTAAAGATGGTGTGGGCAGGCCATCTAGGAACTGCTGTATTCTGGTATTGTGGTCCGGGGGGGGAGGGGTTGAGTCATAAAGCTCTGAATAAAACTCAGTGAAGCGTTTGACTATTCTTACGGGGCAGATAGTAGCGGTGTTCCCCCTCTCTCCTGAAGGCGGGTCACTGCTCTGTTTGCCACTTCTTTGCAAAGCTGCCAGGCCAGCAGTTTATCTTCCCTATTTCTGTTTTCATAATACTTCTGTCTGGCGTATCTCAACTGACCTTCCACCTGAATATCCAGCAGGTTATTTAGAGTCCTTCTTTTCTGTTCTCGAGTTGCTTTAATCTGCTCATCTAGATTCTCTTGGTGCTGAGATTCCAGTTGTGCTATTTGGTTCTCTAGTTCTAATCTCATTTTTAGTCTGTCCTTTTTCAGTTGTGCTGAGTATCTAATAACTCCTCCCCATAGGCAACATTTCAGGATGTCCCACCTTATGCCTTCCTGAGTGTCTTGCTGTGGGTTGTTTTGGGTAAAGTTCTCAACAATATCCTTAACTAGCTTCTTAAAGTCTTCCCTGGTAAGCAGGCTAACATTTAGTCTGCAGCATGACTCTGGTGGTGCTATGGTGGTGGTGGTTATCTGTATGGCCACTTGGGCATGGTCTGATAAGGTGATTTGTCCTATTTCACATTTCTGTCTTTTATGAACCCAATTGGCTGAGATCAGAAAATAATGCATTCTGGAGTAGCCCTTGTGCTGTGGGGAGTATTATGTGTAATCTCTACCCCTTGGGTGTGTGAAATGCCAACTTTCTATGAGCCCTAATTCCTGACCAAGTCTCAGTAGGAGCCTTCCAGTCTTATTTGATCCTCTCTGTCCTCCCCCCATCTGATCCAGCCTAGGACTAACAACTTCATTGAAGTCTCCCCCTATCACCACCAAGCTGTGAGTGTCTGTCACACTCTCCTTCAACATTTTCTCTAGAAAGGCAAGTCTGGGAGTCTTCTCATTTGGTGCATATATATTCACTAATATGCAGCTTTGCCCCCTGTATGTGCCCTTGACTAGGACAAATCTTCTTTCTGGATCCATCTGCACTTTAGATACAGTCGATGGGGCATTGCTCTGTATTAGCCAAAAGGGTTAAAAAGGAAATTCAGAGACATTTAAACAAAGGAATGGGGGCTATAGGACACCATATGGCCAATGGTGTACAACAATCTATACACCGAGGACACATACAGTCAGAGGGCTGAAACTGTATGCCACTGAATGCAAGAAGTTTAACAAACAAATTCAAGAAATTTAAACACATATTGCATACACAAGATATACATATATGTGCCATTACCAAGACTTGGTGTGACTCGCAAGACGATTGGGACCAAAATATAGATGGTTACACCATGTACAAAAAAATCCAGGGAATACAGAGAAGGGGAAGGGGTAGCATTATACATTTCTGAAAATATGTAATCAGAAGAGATAAATATAAATACAAATGAACCAGATCAACTTTGGGTAAGAGTAACCCCTTGTAAACAGCCCCAAATTATAATGGGTATAATTTATAGATCCCCTTCATCAACTCAGCAAGAAAATACTGCCCTTATACATAATATCCATTCATTAAATCCAGCAGATAAATTATTAATTTTAGGAGATTTTAACTTACCGGGCATAGATTGGGCTACTCCAGTAGGAGTAACCAAATTAGAAAATGACTTAGATATATTCGATCAAATTGGATTAAGCCAAAAGGTGAATGACCCAACTAGGGGCACAAATTTGCTGAACCTTGTCCTAACAAATATGGGGGACACAGTTATGGAATGTAAGACATCAGAACCCCTGAGCACAAATGACCATCTGAAAATAGAATACAAAATAAAAGGACCACTCTATAAGTGTTCAGGGACTACCACTATTCCAAACTTTAAAAAAGGCCAATTTTAATCAAATTAGGAAAACCTCGACATGGAAATGGGAAAGAGATTTCAAAGGCAAATCACTAAATGAAATCTGGGATGCATTTTGCAATAAGATCTAGAAGGAAACAGTGTCAAACGTTCGATTTGAACAGAAGTATACAAATAATAGAACCAAGGTGCACTGGTGGACACCAAAAATAAAAAAAATGATTAACAAGAAGAACAGATTATTTAAAAATTGAAAATGAATAAACAGGATAAAACCAGGGTTTAATATAACAACATAGCTAAAACAGTTAAAAAGAATATCAAAATAGCTAAAGCCAACTACGAGATAACACTGGCAACAAGGGTAAAGGGGAATTACAAAGCATTTTAGTCCTATATAAATAATAAAAAAGGCACCCCAAAGGGCAGAGACCCGCTTAGAAATCAAAAAGGAGAATTAATATCTGATACCATACAAATGGCCAACCTAACCAACTCTTACTTTTCTTCAGTATTCAATAAAAAGAATGATACAGTAGGGGTGGATGTCATCATACATAACACACAACAAAGGGCCATTATCACAAACAGAGATGTGGAATCTAGGTTAAAAAAATCTGAACCCAAATAAATCACCAGGGCCTGATGGGCTCCATCCAAAACTCTTAAAAGAACTAGGAGAGACACTAGCTCCACTATTAACATATATATTTCAGCAATCAGCAGACAGGGGTGGGGGTAGTAGTAGATGCCCGGAAAATTACAACCGTCATACCAATTTTTAAAAAGGGAAATTAATTTAACTCCTCAAACTATTGGCCTGTAAGTCTGGTATCAATCCCTTCCAAAATACTGGAAGGAATATTGAAGGATGAAATCTTAAAATTATTGGAACAAAAGCAACTTATCAATGGATCACAACATGGATTTACAAAGGGGAGGTCCTGCCAGACGAACATGCTGGTCTTCTATGACAGGTTAGCTAGGAGGTAGATGAAGGAAGTTCAGTGGATGTAATATTGCTGGACTTCTTGAAAGCATTCAAAAAACTCCCCCATGCAGAATTAATATTAGAAATGCAGGAGACAGGAATCTATTTCCCTATAACAGCTTGGGTTCAAGAATGGTTAAAAAATAGGAAACAGAGAGTCTGCATTAGAGAAGTCTTTTCTGAGTGGTCCAGAGTGATGAGTGGAGTGCCCCAGGGTTTAGTGCTGGGGCCATGTCTATTCAACTTTTATGTTTCTACATTACAAAATAATTCACAAAAAGTATGGCAGCACAAATTTGCTGATGACTATAGATTAGGACCAGTGGTGGACAACACTAAAGGGACTTCACCTTTACAAACAGCTTTAGATAATGTATCAGAATGGACCAAAAGATCAAAATTAGCCCTAAATCTGGAGAAGTGTGCTGTTATGCATCTGGGGGGGGGGATGTGCTTTACATATACCTTAGAAAATCAACCACTAAAAACCATAACAGAGGAAAGAAGCCTGGATATCAAGGTCTCCAAAGATATGACATTTACATCCCACTGCAGAAGCATAGCCAAAAAAGGAAACACAATTCTCAACTGTATGCTTAGACACATAGCATCTAGAAGTGGAGAGGTTATTCTCCCAGTGTATACCTAACTGGTAAGACCAGTGTTGGAATATGGAGCACAGGTCTAGTCACCATACAAAGTGGCTGACGTAGCAGTGTTGGAGAGGGTACTAAGGAGGGCTACTAGGTCAATAAGTAACATGTCAGGAAAGAACTATGAGACACGGTTGAGAGAGTTAAATCTGTTCTCCTTGGAGAGTAGAAGAAAGAGGGGGAAACGTGCCTGGTTCATAAGGCATGGAATGGCAATGACCTTTGGGAAAATCTAGGACTGGAAACTAGCAGTAACGCATATGCTGCTCGGTCCCACCCACTACAACTAATGTCTAGGCAGACAAGATTAGTACGAACCAGCAAGTGGTTCAATCAGTGTGTGGTCCAGGACTGGAACAGGCTACCCTTGGAGGTGGTCACATGTAAAACGATGAAGTCATTTAAACTTAATTTGGATGCTTATCTCCAGGGAATTTGATACACACTAATGGCGAGCAATAAGGACGAAAGTCTATTAGCTCTGAAACAATCATATGAATCCTATGAGAATGGCCACTCCGCTACGATGTGGACTCACCTCATAATGAGAGGCATAAACTTCCCCCACTCACAACCTCATCAATTTGCAATGCCCATCTGCCATCAGAAGAGTCTATCTTGGAGGAAGGCCACTGTGGCCCTTTGCTGTTGAAGATTCTGTAACACCCTCACTCTTTTAATAGGGTTGTTAAGACGCCTTACATTGAATGTAACTAGATTAAGATCTGCCATTTCTACTGGTAATATATATAAAGGTTCCTTGTCTTGTTAAGGAAGAGGGGGTGCACCTGTTTACCCATTTCAATTCAAACTTTGAACATTCTTGCAACAAGCAAACATAAAACCAAACATTAGAACTTTTCATATTTTCAACCAAAATCTTCAGGGTGAAGTTACCCCACTCCACACCCACTATTAGATTTGTCACTGGGGCATGGACAAGGATCTAGAAACATTCAGATCCTGTGTCTGACATCGGTCCCATAATCCAAGAACTGGAATGCCAAAGCGGTAATGTACAGATAGTATGACTCTTTGTTGTCTTGGAGATAAAATGTAGCTCCAATTGATCTGAGCCATTAAGTCCTTTTCCCACCACTGTGGGTGTGATGTGGAGGGAGGGAGGGAGAACTCCCTCACCTCTTCCCCAAGGGTAATCAGAACCTCCCCTGTCAGTGAGCTTTGGGGGACCCATTGCTCTGTTCCATTTGTAGGTTGCCATGTGGGGTTAAGAGCAGGATGTCCAGCCCCCACTGCATCCACTGTGCCCCCCCATGATCTCATCATGGATCCCACAGGACAGGAACAGCCATGTTAAAATATGTGACCTTCTGAGACAAAAACTCCTCTATGGGGGTCACAGCTGTCAGCTTCTATCCAAATGAGAGGTGCCATAATTTGATTAACTGATCTGATTTAGATGCCCCGTTAGCAAGTAAGCAGACCCCCTGAGTGCAATGCTCCAATGCCTCTCAAGTGATTTTATTTTGGTTGGTGTTGTGGCCCATCGCCAGTGATTCTACCCTAAGAGTCTACCAATTTGGCCTCTGGAGCCCACCAATCTGTTTTTGTGGTAACTTAGGGGCCCCCAGTCGCCACAGCAGTGCCGTAACTCCGGTCATCCACCAATTCCACCATCATTAATGAAATGTTTCTTTAGCGATGCATTCATAAGAGCAGTCCAAGAGTTAGCTCTGGCATGTTAGCACTTCCTAATACATTTCTGGCAACTGAGCAACTTTCCCAAGAGAGCACATCATGGCTTTCCCCGTAGCCTTTATTTGCCTTATGGAGGCTCCCCAGAGCCACTGAGGAGGGACAACCAGAATGTGGCATGGCCTACAGACCCCCCACTCCCCTTCCATTTTTTATGTCCTTAGAGCAACTGGGATCCCCTCACAGAGGGACTGGAAAGAAAAGTATGTCTCTTTACAGACAACACAAAGATCTGCAACAGAGTTGATACACAAGATGGGGTGGAAAGGAAGAGAAGGACTTGGCAAGGTTGGAGGAATGGTCAAATGTATGGCAGCTTAGATTCAGTGCTAAGAAGTGCAAAGTAATGCACCTGGGAAACAAAAACCCAGGGGAAGAGTACACAATGGGGGGTGAGATACTAACAACAACAAAAATGGAAAGAGACCTAGGGGTAGTCATATCAGATGACCTAAAGGTGAGCAAGCAATGTGAGAGGGCAGTAAGGAGGGCTGCGGGGATACTGGGATGCATAGGGAGAGGCATCATCAGTAGAAAACAGGAAGTTGTTATCCCTCTATACAACCAACTGGTGAGACCCCATCTGGAGTGCTACATGCAGTTCTGGAGACCCAATCTCTGCAAAGACATAGACAAGATGGAGGTAGTCCAGAGGAGGGCAACTAAAATGGTGCAGGGTCTGCACCAGAAGACATGTCAAGAGAGACTCAGGGAGCTTAATATGTATAGCCTCGAGGAGAGGAGGGAGAGGGGGGACATGATAGAAACTTTCAAGTACCTCAAGGGAATCAACAAAGTCCAAAAGGGTAGCATTTTTCAGAAAAAGAGGTGTGCAAGAACAAGGGGGTATAATTTGAAGCTAGAGGGGGGATGGCTCAGAGTTAATGTGAGGAAGTATTTTTTCATGGAGAGGGTTGTGGTTGCATGGAACAACCTTTCTGAGGAGGTTGTGGAGTCAAAAACAGTGGTGGAATTCAAGAATGCATGGGACAGGCATAAGGCAATTCTAGGGGTGGAGGTAGAAAGAAGTAGGTTGTTGGTTAGCTAGGATCTGCAGCTTATCCATTAGGTAGGGAAATGGGCAGACTGGGTGGGCCAAACAGTCCTTATCTGCCGTCAAATTCTATGTTCCTATGTTTCTACACTCCTATTGAATGGATCTACACTTCTGTTTTCTAAATATTATAGAGGTTAAAACCCTTCAGCCTCCTCCCTTGATATCTAACAAAGGACTGTCTGCAATCATGTCATTTCTAGGGTGAGTCTTTTAATGTCCACTCAATGCAATATGGGAAAAAGAGTAGTCCAGGTTAATTCCTGTAGCTAGGAGTGTAACAGGTCTCAGGGTGGTGTGGCATCCCATGAACTTTCAGTCTTCCACTGCATCGCTTCTTGCAAGGTGGTTGCCGATGGTTCTTTCACTGCGCCGCGGCCTGTCCTGTTTGGTTGGAAACATACAGAGTCCCATATCACTGAGGTGTCCAATGATCCTCTCTACCATGCTTTTTGGACCGAGTTTTTTGCCATGACCTGCTCATTAAATTGGATCTCTGTACTTGGTTTGAGTCTTGTGCCATATTTAAGTCCAGGGAAGACAGAAATTGTGCAGCTGTCGCTAGGTCAGGAAAACACTGAGAACCCTTTTCAGTAAGTACTCACAGTTTAGCAGGGTATTCAACAAAGGCCTTGTAGCCCTTCTGCTGTAAGGCACGAACCACCACGAGGACCTGTCTGCATTGGGATAGTAACTAAGGGGTATAATTATGCTCAAAAAATAGTCAGTGTTGCAAGAAGTTACCTCTTTTTTTGCCCAGGCTGTTTTGAGGATGTCCTCCTTCATCTGAAAGTCTAAGAAAGCCATGACAACTGAACATGGGCGAGCTTTGGGGTCTTTAGGGTGAGGGACCAAGGAGCGATGGGCTCGAATAATGATAATGGGTTTATCTTTTGACAGATTCAAGATCTCAGTCAAAAATGATTCCATAAAGGCGAGTATATTGCCCAATTCAGTCCCTTCAGGCAATCCATGTATACGAATATGGTTACATCTGTTCCAGTTTTCCAGTTCTTCCATTCTATATTCCACCTGTTGTTCTCTCTTATGCAGATCTAGAAGGGATGAGTTGTGGATGTCCATGGTTCTGGTATAATCCATAAGAGATTTTTCAATGGCTCCCGTTCTTTCAATTAGGTTTTCAATTTTGTGATGATCCTCTGTAGCTTGGGTGTTTCCAAGTGCTCTAACGTAGCCTGCATCTTTTGTAATGTGGCACAAAGCTGTTTAGAGGTGATTGTGCAGTCTTGTTTGTCTGCTGATAAAGTCTCCGATGTTGGTGTAGGCAAGGCTGTGGTTGTGCAGGCCACTGTCAGTTGCGAATAGTAAAGCAATGGTTTGTTGTCCTTCAGTGGTGATCCATGCATTTGTTTCCTTTGATTTATGTTTGGAAGACATCTCTTTCAGAGTCTGGTAGGCTTATCTTCTTGGTTGATGAGAGTGGATTGTTTCAGTGGTGGTTCAGAGCTCTCAGCAAAAGCTGCCATCAGGAGGTTACTCTCACCGGAAGTCTTCATTGTCTCCATTTCTAATATGGAATTCAGATGTATTAATGTTTATGCACCACAGACGAAAGCTGCTAGAATTGAGTTATTTCAGTTAATATTACCTTTTTTGTTTACCACATGCTTTGTATTGTTAGGGGGAGACTTCAATTGTAGCCGGTACCTAACAGACAGAGGTCTCAAGACAATCAAAATATTCAGTGATGTCTCTGGTCTAAATAATCTTCTTTCCCAAACAGGGTTGAAAGATGCCTTTGATTCAGGTCAAGGAGTCCCACTAAAACCTTTTTTCGGGGATCTGTTGCCATGAGAATTGACTATTGGTTTTTATTTGACCATGTGGAAATAAAGTCAACAACAACTATCCCAGTAGCTTCTTCAGACCATGTCTTGCTGGCAGTAACACTTGCTAACCTTGACAAAATGGGTGTGGAACCAGGACACTGGTGAATTTATTTATTTTATTTTGTTTTTGTTGACCAGGTAAAGTGCACTAGTCATGGAGATGAACCAAACATAATGAAAGCAGGGACGGCTCAACATCAAATAACAGAGGCTAACAAAAAATCAAACACACACAAAGTCACAGTTGGCAAGCTGTAGCACAACCAGCAATTCAGTCAGATGGATATCCAAACACTGTAGCAGTTCAAGTAGAAAAAGCAGCTTTTATTCCATAAAATCCATGTTATCAAGCAGCATGCAGCAACAGAAGGCTACCCCCTTCCCAAATGATCAAATCTCACAAGGTCAAACGTTTTCACGCCAAATTAGTGCTTTCTCAAAACAGGTGAGTTCTTGAATTACATCCCTTATAAAGGATATCATTTAAAGTGACCAGTGCTAGAAAAAAGGGGCAAATTGTGACAAAAATTAGAGTGCTTAAACCCACTAATAAAGTAAGTGTTTTTTTAAAAAGCAGTATAAAATACTGGAACTTTTTCACTTTCTTCTATCACTTCATATTCAAGTATCCAAATATATGTTATATATTGAGTCAAAAAACAAATAGAACACATATATCTTATGCTAACAATAAAATACTTAAACAGTAGAAAGATAGCTATACGTATTTTCTAGTTATTAAATATTCTTGATATCCATAAGTCAATACAAATATGTATGTGCATAAATACATATTATCACATCATTAAATTTTTAAGGCTAAGCAAACAATGTTATGAGGAAGGCAGAAAAAATTATTAGAATTTTTCCAAAAAATAAGGTGTCAATTGGAAATATTCATTCAGTCCCGGATATTCAACACTTTTTAATTTATAGTATATATAAGAAGGTTTCTCTTTTTAGAATTGCAGTGTTTAAATTTCCACTTCTGTCTGTTGCACAAGTTCCACTCCTTGGAAATCAAATGTATGGTCTTTCCCTTTTTCCTGATAGTGTATAGCTAAAGCATTTATTCCATCCATTTTCTGTATGCTTCTCGTATGTTAGCCAATCCATTCTCTGAATGTTTGTTGCATTTTGCCAACATGCATAGCTGGACAAACTCTGCAGGTAGTCACGTAAGCTATATTCCATGTTGAACATGTAATGAATCCCTTTGTTTGGTGTATTCGTTTAGAAACTGTATCTATAAAATTAGGACCTTGTTTCAGGTATACGCAGAAAGAACAATTGCCACATCTATAGGTGCTATCTTTCAGTGCCTTATTATACTTTTTATTTTCATCCCAAAACTTACTAGTTATCAAAATGTCCTTAAGATTCTCACTTCTCCAAAGTACTGTATGAGGCCTCATACTAGTAACAGAGTTTAGTTTTCTTTCTGTTTTCAAAATATGCCAGTTCCTCTCAATTATTTCCTGTACCAGGTGCACCTGTGGTGTAAACATAGTGACAAATAAAGGTACTTCATTATCAAAAACTTTTTTTACTGTCTTTTTAGGTTGTAATAATGTTTGTCTGTCCATAACATCAACCTTCCATTTTGCTCTATTCAAAGTATTTTGATCATATCCTCTTTGTAGAAAGTGGTCAGTCAGAGCCTTTGATTGTGTTTGATAATCCATCTCATTTAAGCAATTTCTCTTATATCTTAAAAATTGTCCCACAGGCATATTTGGTATGAAATGGATGACAACTGTTAAACTGTAAGATGGAATTCTTTTCCAAGGGTTTTCCATATATGCATGTAGATAGATTACCTGATTCTGTTTTATGAATTGTAATGTCCAAGAAATTAATCTCTTTTTTATTCATAATAACTTCAAATGTTAGTTCTTTGTTTGAACTTTCAAAAAATTGGACAAACATCATAAGTTCATCTTCAGTGTCTTTCCATACAAAAAGAAGATCATCAATGTATCTTTTATAAAAATCTATGTTGTCCAGAAAAATATTTTGTTTCTCATTATAAATGAAATTATCTTCCCAGGCTGCCATGTATATAATCGCATAATTGGAGGCCATAGATGTCCCCATAGCTGTACCTTTTTTCTGGATATACATATGATCTTTGTACAGGAAACAATTGCAAGTTAGAATTTTTTTCCTTGAGTGCCAACAAAAATTCTATGATTTCGTTAGAATGTGTAGTTTTCTCATATAAAACATTTCTGAGAGCATCCAAGCCATCTTAATGCGGGATGTTTGTGTACAGACTCCTAAAATCCATTGTAACTAGGTACCAATCTGGCTCCAATTCCATGTTTTCCAAAAAGTTAAGTAAGTGCATCGTGTCTCGTATATATGACCTACAGGATTGTGCTGCCTGTTTAATATAGCTATCCACGAATAGCGCCAAGGGCTCTGTTAGAGATCCATTACTAGCAACAATAGGCCATGCTGGAGGCTTATTACAAGCTTTATGTATTTACGGCAACCCATATAGAACTGCTCTAATGGACATTCTACTTGAAGAAATTCATAAGTCTTGGAATCTATAAGGCCACTTCAGGATTTGGCTATGAATATAGATAATATAACAACTAATGACTTAACATCTATGTCTGTCTATGGGCATAATTTCAAAATAAAATCTGCTTTTATTCCACCACAAAATGCAGTGGTTACTGCTTTTGAAAAACATGTTTGAAAGCTTTAGAAGATTTGGAGATTCCTTTGGCTCATTTTTATAATTGTACAATTGCTGAAAAAGAATCAATACAAACACAGAAAAATAATAAAGAAATTATTATCAAACCAGTGGACAAAGGTGGGGCCATAGTCAGCTGGTCCAGACAGGATTATGAAAAAGAGATGTTAAATCAATTAAGCCAATCGGATTATTATTAGAGAATAACAGAAGATCCCACCTTAAAATTTAAAAAGGCTATAGATATACGACTACACAAAGCATTCTTGAGTGGCCTTATAGATTCCAAGACTTATGAATTTCTTCAAGTAGAATGTCCCATTAGAGCAGTTCTGTATAGGTTGCTGAAAATACATAAAGCCTGTAATAAGCCTCCAGCATGGCCTATTGTTGCTAGTAATGGATCTCTAGTAGAGCCCTTGGCTCTATTCATGGATAGCTATATTAAACAGGCAGCACAATCCTGCAGGTCATATATACGAGACACAATGCACTTACTTAACTTTTTGGAAAACATGGAATTGGAGCCAGATTGGTACCTAGTTGCAATGGATGTTAGGAGTCTGCACACAAACATCCCACATGCAGATGGCTTGGATGCTTTCAGGAATGTTTTATATGAGAAAACTACACATTCTAATGAAATCATAGAATTTTTGTTGGAACTCACAGAACAAATTCTAACTTGCAATTGTTTCCTGTACAAAAATCATATGTATATCCAGAAAAGAGGTACAGCTATGGGGGCATCTATGGTCCCCAATTATGCGATTACATACATGGCAGCCTGGGAAGATAATTTCATTTATAATGAGAAACAAAATATTTTTCTGGACAAAAAAGATTTTTATAAAAGATACATTGATGATCTTTTTGTATGGAAAGACACTGAAGATGAACTTATGATGTTTGTCCAATTTTTGGAAAGTTCAAAATCCAACATTTGAAGTTATTATGAATAAAAAAGAGATTAATTTCTTGGACATTACGATTCATAAAACAGAATCAGGTAATCTATCTACATGCATATATAGGAAACCCTTGGAAAATAATTCCATCTTACAGTTTAACAGTTGTCATCCATTTCATACCAGAAAAAAATAATCCCTGTGGGACAATTTTTAAGATATAAGAGACATTGCTCAAATGAGATGGATTATCAAACACAATCAAAGGCTCTGAATGACCACTTTCTACAAAGACGATATGATCAGAATACTTTGGACAGAGCAAAACAGAAGATTGATGTTATGGACAGACAAACATTATTACAACCTAAAAAGACAGTAAAAAACCTTTTGATAATTAAGTACCTTTATTTGTCATTACGTTTACACCACAGGCACACCTAGTACAGGAAATAATTGAGAGGAACTGGCATATTTTGAAACAGAGAGAAAACTAAACTCTATTACTAGTATGAGACCTCATACAGTATTTCGGAGAAGTGAGAATCTTAAGGACATTTTGATAACTAGTAAGTATTGAGATGAAAATAAAAAGTATAATAAGGCACTGAAAGATAGCACCTATAGATGTGGCAATTGTTCTTTCTGCGCATACCTGAAACAAGGTCCTAATTTTACAGATTCAGTTTCTAAACGAATATACCAAACAAAGGGATTTAACACAGAATACAGTTTATGTGGCTACCTGCATAGTTTGTTCAGCTATGAATGTTGGCAAAATGCAACAAAAATTCAGAGAATGGATTGGCCAACATACAAGAAGCATACAGAAAATGGATGGAATAAGTGCTTTAGCTATACACTATCAGGAAAAAGGGAAAGACCATACATTTGATTTCCAAGGAGTGGAACTTGTACAACAGACAGTTAGAGGTGAAAATTTGAACATTGCAATTCTAAAAAGAGAAACCTTCTGGCAATATAAATTAAAAAGTGTCGAATATCTGGGACTGAATGAATATTTCCATTGACACCTTATTTATTGGAAAAACAATAATAATTTTTTCTGCCTTCCTCATAACATTGTTTGCTTAGCCTTAAAAATTGAATGCTGTGATAATATGTATTTATGTACATATATATTTGTATTGACTTGTGGATAGCAAGAATATTTAATAACTAGAAAATACATATAGCTATATTTATACTGTTTAAGTATTTTATTGTTAGCATAAGATATATGTGTTCTATTAGTCTTTTGACTCAGTATATAACATATATTTGGATACTTGAATATGAAGTGATAGAAGAAAGTGAAAAAGTTCCAGTATTTTATACTACCTTTTAAAAAAACACTTACTTTATTAGTGGGTTTAAGCACTTTAATTTTTGTCATGACTCGTCCCTTTTTCTAGTACTGGTCACTTTAAATGATATCCTTTATAAGGGATGTAATTCAAGATCTCACCTGTCTTGAGAAAGCACTAATTTGGTGTGAAAATGTTCGACCCAGTGAGATTTGATCGTTTGAGGAGGGGGTAGCCTTCTGTTGCTGCATGCTGCTTGATAACATGGATTTTATGGAATAAAAACTGCTTTTTCTACTTGAACTGCTACAGTGTTTGGATATCCATCTGACTGAATTGCTGGTTGTGCTGCAGCTTGCTGACTGTGACTTTGTGAGTGCTAGTCATGAAGATGACTATTTTCAGGCATGACCCGGGAGGTTACAGGAAGGACATTACAGGTAAAAATAGACATCAAATTACATCAAGATCCAAAACCAGGTGATAATAAGGTGGTAATACATTTGAAGAGCAGTGAAGGCAAACAAACAAATCCACATCAAAGTGTTAAAGCAAACAAAGCAAAACAATGCAACAGACAAAGCAAAGCAATGCAGCAGAGCAATTAAATAGCCTAACACAAGGCAATTAGATAGGAGGAATTTTCAACAACATTGAATGAAGATGTCTACTACATGATCCTTTAGTACAACAGGGTTACACTGATTTATTGACAGCTAGGAAATCTGTAAGTTTCTTGTATGATTCCCCACTGGAATGGTGGGAGGACACTGAAGAAAAAATTACTCATCTTAGTAATGTTGTTTCTTCTAATGGAGTCTTGCTATATTCTGACATATGCAGTGAGTCCCAACCTTTGAACTGCCCCAGAGATGAAAGAGTTAACTTTTCATGCCAGGCATGGAACGCTGAGCTCGAGCTTGGTTGAGACTCTGTCTGTTGTTCTTCAAACTCAAACCGTCAGATCTTTACGAGCTAAACTCACTAAGGTCCTGTGTGGAAGCTGTAAACCTACACTAGCCAACTAGCTACTAAACATAAAAACACATTTTTTGGTCCCAACACAAAGACTCAAGTCAGGAGACCCAAAAATGAAAACACAGCACCCACTCGCCCCAAAAAAGAAGGGGTGAAACAAAAAGGGTGGGCACCTACTAAGTGCCAACACTGCACTGCCCACCCACATCTCAAAAGCAGAGGTTCTGAGAGGGGCAGGCAGGGGAGAGGAGGTCAGAATATAGCAATACTCCATTAGAAGAAACAACTTTACTAAGGTGAGTAATTTTTTCTTCAAACAACATGAAGTCTTGCTATATTCTGACATATGCAGACTACAAAGCAGTACCTCCATGGAGGAGGGACAGAATCTACTTAGGAAATAGGCTGTGAAGCACAGCTGTGCCAAACCGAGCATCACTCTAGCCTGGATGTCCAGGGAGTAATGCTTGGTAAAAGTGTGAACTGTTTTCCAGGTAGCTGCTTGACATATCTCTAGAATAGGATGTCCCTGGCCGCAGCCAGGGAAGCAGCTGTACCTCTGTAGAGTGAGCCCTCAGGCCTCAGGGAGGAACCTTACCCAGTTTTTCACAGCAAAATTGGATACAGGAGACAATCCACCTGGCAATGGATCTTTAGTGGCAGGTTTCTTTACCAACCTCACCATAAGTGAGGAACAGTTGAGGGAGTCAAACCTGTGACCCTTGGTACGCTCCCATGTAGTAACTATGGCTCTTTTGACATCTAAACTGTGCAGTCTCCTCCGCCAGAGGAGGAATGGTCAGTGAAGTACACAGGAAGAGACATAGATTGATTAAGGTGGAAATCTGAAACCACCTTAGGCAAGAACTTCCTGTTAGTCCTGAGGACCACCTTATCTCTATGAAAGGAGATAAAATGAGGCTCCACTGACAAAGCTTGTAATTCACTTATGCGTCTGGCAGAAGTGATGGCTACCAGAAACACAGTCTTCCAAGTCAAGTACTTAAGCTCTGCTGAAGATAAAGGCTGAAAAGGGGGCTGCATAAGCTGAGCAATGCAAACATTGAGGTCCCAGGCAGGGGCAGGGTCCCTGAATGGAGGGTTGGTGTGAAGCAATCCCTTGAAAAACTTGGAGAAAACAGGGTGAGCTGAGAGAGAAGAGGGCCTACCTGCTGAAATAAAAGCAGACACAGCTGCCAGATGCACTTTCAGTGTAGCTGGTCTCAGCCCCAAGCTATTTAAGTGAACCATATAATCAAGGACTGTGGGCAGATCAGCAGATTCTGGGGAAATATGCTTCCCAGAGCACCATATGGAAAATCTTTTCTATTTAGAATTATAAGTAGCCCTGGTAGAAGGTTTTCTAGAAGCCTTCAGGATATCCATTACACCCTGGGAGAGGTGTAAGCCAGAAAACTCTAACTCTTCAAGAACCACGCCTTGAGATTGAGAGATTTGAGGTTCAGGTACCAAACCCTCCCCTGAGCACAGGTTAACAGGTTGTAATTCCTGGGAAGACACAGGGGAAGATGGACTGCTAAGGACAGTAGGAGTGGATACCAGGGCTGTCTGGCCCAGTCTGGAGCAATCAGGATCATCTTGCAGGGTTGAGATCTGATTTTGACTAGCACTTTGAACAGGAGAGGGAAGGGGGGAAAAGCATAGAGAAACTTCCCTTCCCAATTGAGAACTAAGGCATCCAGGGGGACTGAGCCCAACACTGGGGGTCTCCAGCAAAAAAGGGGATGTTGGTGATTGTCTGAGGCTGCGAAAAGATCTATCTGTGGGGTGCTCCATCTGGAAAAAATCACTTCCAAGACCAGGGGATCCAGTGACCATTCGTGATGGCCCTGGGAAATCCTGCTGAGAGCATCTGCCAGGACATTGTCCTTTCCTGGTAGGTGAACTGCCGTGAGGGAGGTGTTCAGGGAGTAAGCCAGAGACCACAACTTCATTGCTTTGGTGCACAAGGCCGTAGACCGAGTGCCTCCTTGCTTGTTGATGTACCACATTGTGGTGGTGGTGTTGTCTGTTCTGACCTGTACAACTTTGTTCTGAACAGATTTGGAAAAAGCTTGAAATGCTAGAAATACTGCTCTGAGTTCCAACAGATTGATATGGAGCAGAGATTCCTGAGGGGACCACAACCCCTGGGTGGTGAGGTCACCCATGTGAGCCCCCACCCCAAGGGGAGGCATCTGTAGTAAGGATTAAAGAGTGAGACTGGGTGACAAAGGGAACCCCTTGTCTCAAATTGTTCTGATCCTGCCACCACTGTAGAGCCTGGATCAGGGTTCGAGTTACTGGGATCAGTTTGGTCAGAGGGTCCTTCCTTTGAGACCAAAAGGCTCTCAAATGGAACTGAATGTCCCTCATCTGAAATCTTGCTCCTGCACTACTGCTGTAGAAGCAGCCATGTGCCCCAGGAGCTGTAGAAAATGCCTGCTGGTCTGAGACACCTGCAGGTGAATGAGGAGGCCAGAGAGACCAGGGTCCTTGCCCTGTCCAGGGAAGGAAGGCTCTGGCCTCTCTGTGTCTAGCTTCTGTGCCTATGAAGGTGAGGAGCTGGACAGGCTCTAGAACTGACTTTGAAAGATTTAGGAGGAAACCCAAAGAAGTGAGCAGCTGCTGAGTTATCTGTAAGTGTAACTTGACTTGTCTAGGGACTGGCCTACTATGAGCCAGTCAGTCCAGGTAAGGGAAAATGGCAATTTTATGCCTTCTAGAGAAGCTAACTACTACTGCCAGGCATTTTGTGAATACCGGAGCAGAGGTGAGGCCAAAGGGCATTGCTCTGAACTGGTAATGGCCTGAGGGCAGCTCGAACCTGAGGTACTTTCGATGGGGAGCTTCGATGAGAATATGGAAGTAGGCATCCTTGAGGTCCAGGGACACTAGCCAGTCCCTGGCCTTAGAGAGGTAGAATAATTCCCAGAGTCACCATTTGAATTTTGGTTTTAAAAGGTGCTTGTTTAAGTGTCTGAGATCCAGGATGGGCCGCCATTCTCCTGTCTTTTTGTGGAGGTACCTGGAATACAATCATTTGCCCTGGTGTAGGGGTGGAACTCCTTCTACAGCTCTGAGAGCTAGAGGAAGAGACTCTGCCTCTAAGGCAAGTGCCTCTGATGGATTTGCAGTGGAAAGGATCTGGTTCTCATCTTTGGAAATTTTGAAGCTGAGAACCAGTCCCTGGCTTACTACTTCCAGGACCCATTTGTCTGATGTCAGAGACTCCCAGTCCTGGACAAAGTAAGCCAGCCTGCCCCCTACAGGTAGCTGAGAATTGGCCCTGGCAACCCCATCAGGGTGCCTGCTTGGCAGGGGCTTTGGGCTGAGGGGTGGAAGCAGGCCTGCTTGTACCCCATCTGCCTCTCCCTCTAAAGAACCCCCTCTGGGCATAAGCAGAAGAGGAGGCCTGGGCTTGATAAAAAGGCCAATGAAAAGGCCTGCCCCTGCCCCTGGGAAGCTGCCTTTGAGGAGTGGCCTGCCTTTCCTTGGCCTGTGCACTCCTATAGGTGGTTCTATACTCATCCATTTTCTTCATGTAATTCTCTGTCTGCTCCCCAAACAGGAATTACCCACAACAGGAAAATCCATGGCCTTAGTCTGGGTATCCTGTGACAGCCTAGTACATCTGAGCCAAGCCATTCTTCGAAGTGCCACAGATGTAGCCATGACTCTTGATGACACATCATTTGAGTCCACTGCAGCATGGAATTGCATCTTGTATGCCTCAATACCATCAGCAGTCACCTGCTCCAGCTCCTTGGGCAAGCTGACCTGGGAACTGTTTTGCTAGAGCCATGACAGTGTCCCATCTGGATTTCTGATATCTAGCAACATAAGCCATATAATTTGCCTGTCTGAGTCCCAAGGATGCTGCCATATACTGTTTCTTTGCCATGGCATCAATCCTCCTGAAGTCCTTGTCTGGGGGGTGTGAAGCCAAGGGAATATTTGCCTTGTCACAGGCTGCAGCTGGCACTACCCCAACATGGCTGCATTGTTGTGTAAGGAACTCCATATCAGAGCCTGACAATGTATACCTCTTGTCCATTCTCTTATCCACAGGAGGTATAGTGTGAGGAGTTTTTAGTATTTTAACTGTCTGTTTCCCAAAAAGATTTATGCAAAGGAATAGACCGTCTTCTCGACTCTGGGATATCCATCATTTCCACATAGTCAGGCTCCTCTTGATCATCCACAGCTTCCTCCATAGGGAGCTGGAGGGTTTCAGCCACTTTTTTATAAAACATAAAATGAGAAGGGGACTCAGAAAGCCTAGGAGGAGACACACTGCTGAAGGTCTGTCTGGGGAGATGTCTGGGTCAATGGGCACATCCAGACTTTCAAATCCACATTCACTCTCCTCATACTCCTCTTCCCTCTCCTCCGGTTCATAATATTCCTCTAAATCATACTCTTGAACCAGTGGAACCGGCCGAACCGAGCGCCTACCTGATGGTGCCGGTTCTGTCGGAACCGAGGAAAGCGACTGGACAATTTTGATCACTTTGGCTATTTCTTCAGCAGTTGGAGAGGAAAGTTTTGGCTCCACACCAGCTGATTTTCTAGTCCTTTTTGCTGGAACCGACTCCTTAGAGTCGGATCTCCTTTTACCCGAAGAAGTCTTGCCCTGGTCAGAGGGCACTCCTTCTGGTTCGGTTTGAACCAAACCGGGCTGGCCATCCGGTTCAGCGGACTTTTTGGCCTCCTTTCCTGAGCCTACCAACTCTTCTCCAGGGTAGCTGCAGGAAAATTTTTACAGATCTGGCAGTCTGTATTGAGGTGGTCAAACCCAGACAGTAACACAGGTGGTGTGGGGATCAGCCTTGGCAAAGACTTCCCCCACACACTACAGTGTTGAAACCCAGTGGGCCTGGTTTTTCTTTTGGGTTTCTCAGACATAGTACCAGTCCTATCAAACTTACCCGTTTATGGCAATCTGCCAGGTAAGACCCTCTTATCGGTTCCCAACCGTGTCACGGGTCGTGGAAAAAACCGTAATAAAATCCGTTTTTTTTTAGAACCGATAAGAACCGGAAACCACACTCTAAATCACAGATTAAGATTTTTTTAAAACAACTTGATCGGTTCAAACCGAACCGATAAACCGTTTATAAGTTCCACACAGAATAGAATTAATGTAAAACCTATCTAGTACTCACAAATACCACAGACAGAGACTGAACCAACAGGTTGCGGTTTAAATTCGGTCGAAAACTGAGAAAAACGGTACTTTAACCGACAAAATGAACCGAGCAGAAGGAGAAATCTCCGGAGCGACTGTTCAGTGAGGCAGAGTAAAGAATCTGATGGTTTGAGTTTGAAGAACAACAGACAGTCTCAACCGAGATCGAGCTCAGCGTTCCATGCCTGGCATGGAAAGTTAACTCTTTCATCTCCGGAGCAGTTTGAAGGTTGGGACTCACTGCATATGTCAGAATATAGCAAGACTTCATGTTGTTTGAATCCAACATTAAACAATACTTTCAGACAAAAGGGAAATTAAAAGGGAAAATAAAAACAGATTTATGTAAACATTTTTCTATACCATTTACAAACCATACAGGAACAGTCTTTAGAGGATGTCTCTCAACAGATAACAATCATTAAACAGAAAATGGCAGACATACAGTATGATAGAATGAAGCTGCTAGAATTAGAACATAAATTTAGAACACAAGGGAAACAAGATTTTGTTAACCCATTTTAATTTTGCCAGACACAACACAAACAGAAATATCTAGCAACTCTCACTTTCACATCAGGAGAACAAGTTACAAATAAAACAGAGATACTACAAGAAGTACACCAGTACATTTCACAAATGTTTTCTGAGTACCCAACATCGGATCCAGATAGAAGAGATTGGTTGGCAACTTGTCATCTACCAACCCTATCTGTGGAACACCAACATTTACTGATACAGCCCATTACCAAAAGTGAATAAGTAGGGATGATAACTTAAAAACAGGATCTGTTCTAGGTAGGGATGGTATCCCTTATGAAATGCAGGGTGGCCCCCTTTTGCCTGACACCCTGACGGTGAAACACAGAAAATGACTGCTACAGCAACATTTGCTGTAATAGTCCATTTCCGTGTTTCGCCTTTCCCCAGTGTCCAGCCCCCTCTCCGGACCAACTCAACCTGGAGTTGGAATCCTAAAGTCCGGGGGTGTTGGGGGTGCAGATCCTCCACAGAATACACTGGAGTAGGCACAATACTCTGTTGGTATTGTGCTGTTGCATAGCGGAGGTCGACAGGTTTACTGTCGACCTCAGTTGGTGCTTCTGAAATTTATAGACAGTTGATACAGCATCTATTGGAGGAATTGGTTGCATTGTATAATGCTATGTTAACCTCCCAACCCATTACAGATAGCATGAGGCTGGGTCTGATGGTGCTGCCATTTAAATCAGGGGATAGAAGTCTGCTCAATAACTGGCGACCTATTACACTGTTGAATGCTGATCTGAAAACGTTCACAAAACTCCTTAGCAATAGGCTGGCTTTAGCAGCTGAATCTATTATTCATCTAGCTCAGGCATGTGAAATTCCAGGGAGAACCATACAAGATAACCTTATATTAATACAGAAAATTATGCAAAAGGGACAAGATGGGGAGATTTCAGTTTTTTTGTTGTTTTTAGACCAGGCCAAGGAATTTGATTATGTGTCACATCATTATTTATGGGATTGTTTATATGCATATGGTGTACCGATCATGTTCATACATTGGATTCAAGCCTGTTACAAAAATTCTACGGTACTGCCTTACTGTAATGGGTGGTTGGGAATAGAATGTGCCATCGAGAGAGGAGTATGGCAAGGTTGCCCCTTGATCCCCCTACTCTATGTCTTAACCCTCGACCCTTTAATATGGAAATTTAATAGTTCCACTGTAATTACTGGGCTATCCTTCTCCAGTACAGATCAAGAAATATGAACCATAGCTTATGCAGATGATATCTGTCTGACTTTAGCAGATGTTGATTCCTACATACAGGTGGGAAATATTTTGTTGGAATTTACAGAAGTGACAGGTGCAAAAATTAATTTAAAAAAAAGCAAATGTGTAAACATCGTCGAGACAGGATATGCATTAGACTCCATCATTAACATTAGAGTAGCCAAAAAGCTTTGCAAAATTCTAGGCATTTTTGGAGGGGCAGGGGATATGGCCTTAATGAACTGGCAGCTTAGATTAACTGGGCCCGTGAGAAAGTAGACACCTGGAACAGGTGGAGAATGTTAAAACTTGAGAGTGTACATGATTAAAACATATTTACTAGCCACATTATTACATCTTAGCTGCATTTTTCTCTTACCCCAACAATTTGAAACAAAGATGTATGCATGTTTTTCTTAAAGGCATTTGGGGGAGCTGGCATAACCCCCATTAAAAGAGGGATTTTATTTTTAGACATAGCCCTTGGAGGTTTGAAAATAGCAAATCCCATACCATTTTTCTTTTCTATGTACATCACTTATAATTTAATGCCAGTTTTATTCAGTAAAGACAAATTATGGATACCATGGGTAACAGATTTTTAGGCCCCTTTCTCCAATGATGGCCAACACATGGGGTAATCCCAAGACAAAGCTCTCTTGGAACTCCCAACTCAGTTTCAAGCCTGTTTTGGAAAACTCATATTGTGGATGTTTTCTAAACATCAGATTATGACACTCCAGAGAAAACTTTTATATGATCATATAATGCAAAGGTGTTTTTTGGAACAACCACAATTTGTTAGCAGACCACAGCAAAATAAAAAAGCAGTAGGACAAATGTTGACCTCTTCTAGACTCCCTAGACAAATGTGGGATGTTACTTGGCTTTCCCTTCATGGCCATCTAAATGTTAGAGGAAATTTAAAACACAAAGGAATCGAGGACAGGTACTGCCCTAGATTGTCATGTGCTGCACAAATAGAAACGATATAACACCTGCATTTTGAGTGTCTCTATATTCAAAAATGTTGGGATATAGTGGTACAAAATTGGCCATCTTCCCCTTTCCATACAATAACCCTGGACATTTTGTGCGTGGGACTTCTACCTATGGATTGGCAAAGGTGTGAAAAACACACCATATGGGTGATCCTAGCCTGTTGCAAATTTTACATCTGGCATGGGAGATGCCATTTAACCCTTCAACAAATGGTTATCTCTGAACAGCAGTTGTTTTATATGGTAGAAAATGCTGTTATGAATATTAAATTAAAGGCAATTTATCTGTTCTCTGCCCAGGTACATCACAAATGGTGGAGAGAAATCTCTTGGATTCCTTAAACCATCAACTGTATATAAGGAATGACCAACAATTATTTTTCTAGTAAAACACAGCAATGGGGACTTACCAACTTACCAGTCCAATTGTGGGTAATGGTGGGTATAATAAAATGATTATGTATATGATAACTATGCTTGATTCTAGACTCCAGCTAAATAACTATCCTAGGAAATGTGTGACAATTAAGGGATCTGAGATGGAATAGAAAAAGTGTATTTAATCCTTCTTCCTCAATACTTTCTTTGTATAAGTATGAGGAGAGTACTTTCCTTACTTAAAGGTTTCATAACAGGGCAAATCCCCTAACTCCTCTCTGCGTTGGAGGGAAGGGGGAGCATCATTTCTGGCCTTTGGATCCTTTTCCCTTTATAATACAAATTCATGATAGTTTGTATGGTTAGTTAGCATGGGGAAGAGATACCTGAATATCCATCCATTTAGTTTAATATTGGTTAGTCGTTTCTATTTATACATGACCAATCTTCAGTAAAACTTTATGATATTGGACTAGATAGAATAATATGCATAAACACCTGGTCTTTTTGTTTGATGTACTTGGATTAACATGAGATGTACAGTTCTTCTTTGGATGAATGATGTAATAATTACTTTCTTTACATGATTTGTTTTTGTAGTATATTTTACTGTCATATTTGGGGTATTTTATATACAGTTGGGGGAAGGAAGTTCTTGTTTACAGTTCCTTTTTCTACATAAGTTCTGAGATTACAAGCTGTGTGGCTATATTTAGTATAGGATATAATATTTATTTAAGTTTATTTAGTTTTAGGATTTTGAATGAAGTAACCCTATTATGAATATAATTTGCTTTCAAGTTATAAAAGGAAATTTCCCCTACTCTCAGGGATGTATGATGAAATACTTATTTACATTTACCACATTCTGTATTTATGATTTTGAGTGAAATAACGCATGAAAATAATTTGCTTAAAAAAAAAAGATTCCCCTTCTCTTTTGTGTGTGTGTGTGTGGTTGGGGGGGAAGGGTCTGTTTTCAGCATTTACTAGTAAGTTGTGGGATTACAAAAACCAATGTGTATTGAATGTATAATGAAATATTTATGTTTACCTTTGTTTTACATTATGAATTTATGTGAAGTAAGACTATTATGCATATCAATCAATCAATCAGTCTTTATTTAACCAAGTGAACATCATTGAGAAGTTTACAAGATGGGCCTGGACATTCACATGTATGAGTACAAGGCAGAAATATATACAGTGTTACAAGGAATAGGAGTACATACAGTACAGTAATGCAAGAATAATCAATGGGAGAGTGCACTTATCTTTAGAAATAATAGAATACATATTAAGAAGCAATAAACCTATGTACAATAGCTGCAACAGGAAACCTACGGCAGCAGGATAGGGTCAGGAGGAGGAATACAAAGAGCCTGGAGGCAATGGCAGAGGGCAGGAAACAGCCACAGGATGAGGAAGGGAGGGAGGTAAGAGGGGTGCATTTGCGGAGGGTATATGTTTTGCTTTCAAGTTATAATAAAAAATTTCCCTGCTCTTTTCGAGAAGTGCCATGGGATCTTTAACATCCACCTAAACTACCACCAGAACAGGCAGATGGGACCTCAGTTTAACATCTCATCCGAAAGATGGCACCTCAGGAGTACAGCACTCCCCTCATGCTGCACTACTGTGTCAGTATTGGGTTTTAACCCAAGTGCCTGGTGTGGGGATAGAACCCACAGCCTACTGATCTCCCGGCTTCAGAGGAGAGTGTGCTACCTGCTGAGCAACTGACACTGGCATGAAGATGGCTTGTGTGATGGTAGCTGAGGCTGCAGTGGAGGGTTACAACATGGCTCTTACCATGGCTGCCAACTCCCTAGCACCTCTCTCTATGTACACCCCTTGATTTTCAGCCATAGGTTGCCATGGTTTGATGGTGACCTAAGAAGAGTTTGAAGACTTAGGGGCAGAGGTTGGAGCATTGTTGGAAGAGGTCCCACTCACAGGAGGATAAATTGGTGCTGAGGACTCATTATGATGAGTATCAGCAGGTAGTCACTCTGAAAAAATCAATGTTTCTGTCATGGGTGATTGCTGCTGGAAAGAACCAACCAGCTCAGCTTTTTTAAACTGTGGACAGATTATTAAATCCTATCTGTTTGCAGTCCTATAGAGCATTTTCTACAGAAAAGTGTGATGAGTTTAATCAGTTCTTATTGAACAAAGTGTCCTGTATCAGAGCTTGGATATCCTCAAGTGGCCTGTCATCAGCCAACCATGTACAGTCTTCAGACAGTGGCATGTCATCTTTATGGGAGAAGTTTGAGATGGTGTTGGTGGAGGATATCCCCCAGGTAGTTTCTAGACTGTGCTCTGTACTTACTGTATATTGGACCCATGGCTGACCCAGCTTCTTTTGGGGGTGCTGGAGTATACTAAATCCAGTTTTTATGGAGACTGTCAGGCGTTCGCTGGGGAAAAGGTTTTTCCCACCACTTTGAAAGGGTGGTGGTGAGACCCCATCTTGAGAAACCATCTCTGGACCCCAACATTCTCTCAAATTACAGACCTGTCTTGACCCTTCCGTTCTTTGTAAGTTGGTCAGAAAGGTGGTGACAGCGCAGTTGGAATAACACCTGGAGAAATATGATGTCTATGAGCCTTTCCAGTCCATTTTCCAACCTTGTTATAGCATGGAAACTGCTCTGGTCAGGGTGCACCGTGATATTCTCCTTGCAAGGGATAGTGGGCATTGTTCCATCTTGGTTCTGCTTGATTTTCTTTTGGCCTTTGACACATTGGAACATGGGGTGTTGTTGGCCCTCCCAGGGCGCTATGTAGGACTCACAGGGGCAGTGTTATGGTGGTTTGAGTCCTACTTATCTGGCAAGGTGCAGTAGGTGGCACTTGGCTCTTTCATCTCGGGCAGTGCTGTACTCTGTTGTGGGGTCAGTCTTGGCTACCATATTGTTTGCAGTGTAAATGTTGCTGTTGGGGGAGATCATTAGATGATATGGCTTGGGTTTTCATTGTTATGCTGATGATACCCAGCTGCATGTGTATTGTGCTCCTGATGATAGGGCAGCTGTCTCGGAACTGACTGAGTGCCTTAGGGAAATTCAGGGCAGGATGGCAGCCAGCTGTATTAGATTGAATTCTTCAAAGTCAGGGGTGCTACTGGTGGAGCTAGGTTGGATTGGTTCATAAGCTTTGAATTATTGCACCATTTTACCACCTTTAGACAATGTTGTTCTCAAAACTGTAGATGGGGTGAGGAATCCTGGGGTCATTGTTGACTCCAAGCTGACATTAGAACACTGGATATCAACTGTTGTCCACAATGATTTTTACCATCTTCAAAACATCTCCTGGATCAAGCCCTGTCTTGAGTCATCTGACCTAGCAACACTGGTGCACTCCCTTGTCTCATCAAGACTGGATTAGTGTAACGCTGTGTACCTGGGGTTATCTGTGAAGTTGCTGTGCTGCTTGCAGCTTGTTCAGAGTGCAGCAGCCTGGCTGGTTGCTGGTTCCTCCCATTTCAAGCATATCACACCAATTCTCCATGCTATGCACTGGCTGCTGGTGCAGTGGGGCAGCAACTTCAAGGTGTGCTTGTTAACTTACAAGGCCCTGCACTATTTGGGTTTGAGCTACCTAACAGACCTCCTGACCCCATCTGCTTCTGGCTGTCCCCTTCGGTCAGTGCTTGTGGGTCTCTTATCTGTTCCAGGATCTCACCAAAAATCCTCAGGGGATAGGGCATTTGGAGTGGTTACTCCACTTCTGTGGAACACCCTTCCTCCGGAGGTCAGAGATGCTCCTTCCCTGACCATTTTTAAATCCAGTCTGAAAACTCATTTGTTCACCATGTGCTTCGGGGCATGATGCTGCTGTTTTATGCTCCACTGTGCTTATCGATTATCTGTTTATTATTTATTTTTTCAGCTGTATTATGTTTTATCAAACTGTTCATTTTTGTGAGGTGTTCAGAGCCCCTGCGATTGGCCACTGTATGAATAAAATTGCCTTGCCCTTGCCTTGCCTAAGCAATTTTGTTGTTTTATGGAATATTACTACCATTAAGCACTCTTCAGCATAGATATCGATACTGCTGAAAACAATGTTCGGCTGTAGCTGTGACATTCGTCCTGCAGCAGAACAAGTTTTCATTCTGCTTTAGTAGAAGTGTCACTGAACAGTGGATGTAAGCAGCTGTTCAGTGCATCTGGCTGTACCATCCCTGCTAGAGTGAACTGTACAGTTTTATCAGTTTTTTAATTTGTTTGTATTTTTACTATCACTTATATAAGGCAGTGTCAGTGGCTCAGTAGGTAGCACATTTGCTTCTGAGGCTGGGAGATCAGAAGGCTGTGGGTTCTATCCCCACACAAGGCACTTGGGTTAAATCCCAATACTGACACTGTAGTGCAGCATGAGGGGGGTGCTGCAATCCTGACGTGCCGTCTTTCGAATGAGATGTTAAACTGAGATTCCATCTGCCTGCTCTGGAGGTAGTTCAGGTGGATGTTAAAGATCCCATGGCACTTCTCGAAAAGAGTAGGGGAATTTTTACTGCAAACCAAAGAAGTACAAAATTATACAAATAATATCAAACTTATTGAAACATATACACTTCATGCCATACTACATCATAAACAAAGGGCAAGGTAAAAAAAAAAAAACTTAAGCAGGTAATAAGGAAAGTAAGCAGGGTAGGGAGGGTCAGGTAAAAGAAAAACAATGACTATCACATCAAGGCAACACCACTTGCACAGGTTAGCTCAGAAACAAATAATACATTACCATAACCAAAAAAAAAAACATTCCTTCCAATATCCCATCACCTAATTCACTAAGATGTTTTTTTTTTCCCTTTGTTTTCTCAGACTTCATCAATTATCCAGATAGGTACACCAAGTGTAACGTTACACAACTGCTATTAGCACATTCGGTGTAAAGGAACCCCCTTCCATCTCTTTTTCCATTGTTCCCATGTCATTTGTTTCTGATCATACTGGGCTTACTGGCTTACTTCTTTCTCAATTAAGCTCACCAAAATTGTGGGTGCCACCTCTTTCTGTTGGAGTACATACAGCTGACTTGCCACATGAAAAATGTAACACATGTGAATAAGAGCCTCACCGTACTTTCCTCCATACCAAGTATGTTTGACAGTGTACCGGTTATAACATTTTTGCAGGAGACCCTCGTCCAAGCTGGATTCCCCATTTCTGACCCGGTATTTCCCAAACATTTTGTGCGTACAGACAGTGTATAAAGAATGTGACACAGTCTCTATCTGTTGTACGCAAGTGACTCTTGGGCAATATCTTTCATCCACACTTGTATGCTTGGAGTTTCCCTTTACTCCCAATCTCCCATGTGCAGTCAACCATATTACATCCCACATTCTTGTTGGGGTTCTAGGATCCTTAAAATATTTTTCCAATAATGGGTGGGCTGCTGGGATTATGTCCTTATACACTATAGGGATCTTGTACGCTATGTCCTGTACTGTACCATACAAAACCTTCCTGTTCACTACTGATAACTGGGACAAGGAAAGTTTCCAGTTCCTGATTTTTTTTCTACTGATGATCGCATATAGGTTGGCCAAGACCCTTACATGTGCATCTGTTGAGGCTCTTGTCTCCATTTCTGAAGTAACAGTGTGATCCGGCAGTTGGCTACCACTTTTCATGCTGCAAGACCTGGCATTAAAAAGGTTGAAATGATGTGAAATAAAAAGAGGCTATGGAAATAACTAATGGAATTTATGACATTCAAACCATCCATTTTTTGTGTTCTGTACAGGAATTCTCTCTTGATGGGGTTAAGTCTGCTCCCCCATATTTACTGGAATGTCTGACTCAGAAGAGAAACATCTAAGGTACCAGGAGGGGGGAAGACAGTGCTTAGGTAATTAAACATCAGCAAAAAAAAACAACTTTTCAGCACCGCTACTCTTTTCTTTTTTGTCTGTTGCCATTGTTTCCAGCATTGGACCTGTATGTTACTTCGTACCAGTTTGTTGTGCCAGTTTTCCGTGGCCATATCCAAATTTCCAAACACCATCCCCAGAATTTTGATACGGGAGTCTGACATCTGAATGGCATGAATCTCTGACACCTGTTCAGTCTTTTCACTAAGTATATAACCACAGCATTTATGGATGTTTAAGGCAGAACCTGTCAGTGTGAAATAGTGTTGGATCAATTTTAATGCTGTCATAGCTGATTCTTTATCCGGTAACAGCAGACACACATCATCTGCATATGCTATTGTTTTTGGCAGGTGTACCCCATTTCCCTTATGCATATATCCTGTTGAATCAATTTCAACAGGGGGTCTAGGCAGAATACATATAATATGGGGTTCATCGGGCACCCTTGTCTCACCCCTCTGGGGTGTGCACTTCCCTACCCACATGACCATTAATCAGTGGCATCGAGGAGGCTATGTTATATAATTTCATAAGCCATGCTATGAATACCTTTGCTACACCATATTTGGTTAAAACTCCTCTCAGGTAGACGTGTGACACTTTATCGAATGCCTGCTCCAAGTCCAAGCTTAAAATATACCCATGTATCAAATTCTCTCATTCCTGCTCCACCACCTCTTGCAACAAAAGCAAATGTTCCTGTATTTTTCTGCCTTTAACTGTACATGTCTGATTAGGGTCAATCACATATGGCGCTACCTGTCCTACTCGAGATGCCATGATTTTCATGAGTATTTTCAAGTCTGTATTCATGATGGCCAGTGGGCGCCAGTTCTTTAGATCTAATTTGTCTCCTTTTTGTATACGAAAAGTTGTGCTGCCTGTCCTATTTGTGGGGCCATGTCATCTTGCATCAGTAGTGTATTGAACATTACACATAGTATGTCCACCATTTTAGGTTCTAAAAGTTAAAAAAAATCAGAAGTCAATCCATCTGGGCCTGGTGTAATATTATTATTTAAGGACCGTATGGCACTTCTAATCTCCTTCTCCTCTGTAATAGGTACTATCATTTGATCTGTCAAAAATGGCGGTATGTTTGGTGCATTGCACTGCTGCAACATCTTCAGTATCATCTCCATTGTGATACCTGGGTTAGAGAACAATGTTGTCATCTGTCTATTCACCTCTGCCAAAATTTCTTGTGAGGAAGACACTGTAGTTCCCCCTTGGGAGCACAAGGCTTCCATGGTCCGTTGCTGCACTCTAGTTTTGCAGCTTTCAAATATGTCACCTGTGGTAGCCTTCCCAGGGGTACCTATCCAGTGCTCATATAAGAGGGAGACTTCTCTTTCATGTTGGTATTCTTCCGTCTGGCGTCTAATATTTTGAATTTGGGGTGCAAATTCCCTGTAACCCTCATTAACTAATGAAATCAGTCTTGTGTACTGTGACTTTAAAGTTAGATATTTAAAATACATGTCAGTATGTGTTTTGTAAGAGTGGGATTGCATTACCTGTCTAATGTCTCCCTTCGTCTGTACCTACCATCTGCTGAGATTGTCCTCCAAACAGATGACTGACTTCCTGGCATTCAGTATGTCCCTCACTATTTCTGATCCCTCCTGGTCACTCAAGAGTTTGTTATTGAGTTTCCAAAGCCCCCTTCTGTGGGAAATACCTTGGCTGCCTGTCACACATACTCTAACCATTAAATGATCCATATTTTCCACTAGAATAGTAAAAGCTGTCAGGCAGTATTGCGTAGGGGAGATGAAAATAAAATCTATGCGGGTAGCAAGCTTGGCCTTATAAAACATGTATCCTCCTGTTGGATGTATGGCTCTGTATGTATCCATCAAACCAGATTGATCAACAATCTCATTTAACGCACTGGTGTCACAGAATTGTTTTCCCGTCCTTTCACCTCTATCCTCCCTCATTCGGACGCAGTTGAAATTGCCTGCCCAGATCACCTGCCTTGTAGTGAATAGGTATGGCTTCACTATCTTGAAAAGATCTACTCTCTCTTTTAATAGTTTGTGGCGTGTAGAGGTTCACCAATCTCCCTGTCATACCCTGAAATTTAAAATCTATCAGTAGCACTCATCCTGGACAAAAATCTAAAACGTTTGTAATCAAATATTCAAACCCTGTGAAAAGCACCCCCCCCCCCACACACACACCCCTTTCTAATGTCAAGGAGTAGAAGGACGGGCCCCAACACCACAGTTTCTTAGCAGACTCCATTTCATTAATTGTATGCATTCTAGTATCTTGTATGCAAGCAATATCTATTTTCTGATCTCTTAAAATAGAGAATGTAACTAGTCATCTCCTGCAATTCTTAATGCTATTAGTATTTAAAGATGCTAATGTTAGTGCATGCATTGCAGACATGTAAAGTAAGTCAATGGAGGAAGTTAGGTCCGAACTTGTATTATACCATTATAGGAATGAGTACTGTCTCAGGTGCCTGCCTGTTTGCCCAGCCTACTGCTTCTCCTGGGTGCTGGCTCTAAATGTTTGTGTTTTTCCCTCGCCTTTTGAACTTTCACCACTAGGCTCTCGTTGTCAGAATCTGATGTTAAACCCTTTTTTGAAGAAAAAGTTGATGAGGTTTCTGAGTCTTCCTCCGGTTCTGACTCTAGCATCAAAAATGCTTCATATGAGTTAGACAGGGGGATAGGATCCTGCACTGCTCTCATTTTTTGATTTACTTTTTTAAGGGCTCTCTTTGAGACAACTACTGTAATGTCTGGCGGGGCATCTCCTGCACTTCTCTTGGCAAGACTGGATTCACAGCCCTCCTGAGGTGGATTCTTGTTCTACCTCCTTGGTGGTATCCATCTGATCTATTAAATTATCCTGGGGTACACTCTGGACCATATCCTGTGCTTCCACTTCTACTGTGTGTGAGGGAGGGGGTCCTGTATTGTTAGATCAGTTTGTCCTGCACGAAGCACCTGAGTCTCCCGATGGAGCCTCTCAGTCTGCTCATTACTGGCTCTCAATTTCTGTTGTGTTTCAATGCTTTTTTTCTGGGCCAGTTCCACCACAGATTCCTAATTGGGGTGATCCTGTCTATTGTGCGTTGCCCACTCGCAATTATGATAGACATGACCATTCTGAGCACATAAGTTACATTTTTGATCACTCTGACAGGTCCCTCTCGTGTGACCACATTCCATGCAGTTTGTACATCTTGTTTTGTCACAAATCGCACTCAGATGTAGATGAGAGCCACACCAAAAACATATCTTGGGCTGACCCAGATAGAAACAATGTCCCCTTTCGTTGCCCCCAAAAAAAGAGCTGGGGAAGTGTTGTGGGCCTTGTGCACTATTCTGCAGCCTTACACAGAATGTCCATTCACCCGTCCATATATGTTCCTCATCTAAGATTGGGGCAGGCTCGCCTAACAGCTCACATTTTTGTTGCAGCCAGTATTGTACATCGTACACCGCCACCCCCTCATTTCTAAAGAGGATGGTCACCTGTTTTATAGCTGGCTTTGTAAGCGCTGTCACTCTGAAAGGGGCCCATGAGGTCATATGACATTTTTTTTCATATGCTGCCCAGAAACTATCTAGGCCCACTGGTGTTTTAAAACTAATGTCATAGATAGTGTCCCCAGAAGCATATATAAATGCATATATTTAGTTGGAAAAAAAATGCAGGGATTCTTTTATGAGAGTTTTGCCCACATATATCCTATCCGGGGGATGAGGTAGACCTCCTTGGTATTGGATGCGTACTGCATTCTTTCGCTGTGCAGGGTTGTTATATGTAAAGATAGGGTCCCACTTCCTAAATTGTGACCACAGCCTCGAAGGGTTCACTGGTACAGGCCTTGTTGGCTACTCAGTTCCTCTTGTTCCACTCTATCTCCCCACTCTGTTGGCCCCCCTCTGTCTGCTAGATCCTGAGCTTCAGTAACTTACTGAGTACATTTAGGGACAGCTCCCTCACTTAAACCTTCTTGAACCCCAGTTTGTGGGATTGGATTCTCTGGACTTAAGCTATTTTCTTCTGATGCCTTGCAAAATTCTTCCGTGATAACTCCCAGGGTCAATATTTCCACCGGGAATGGTATCCATCCCTTCCCTTCCTTTCTGACCCATCCTGTTTAACATAGAAACATAGACTTTGATGGCAGATAAGGACCACTTGGCCCACCCAGTCTGCCCATTTCCCTACCTACTGGACAAGCTGCAGATTCTAGTTAACCAACAGCCTACTTCCTGCAACCCCCCACTATAATTGCCTTGTGTCTGTCCCATGCATGTTTGAATTCCCCCACTGTTTTAGACCCAATGACCTCCTCAGGAAGGCTGTTCCATGTATCCACCACTCTCTTCGTGAAAAGAAATTTCCTCACATTACCCCTGAGCCGTCCCCCCTCTATCTTTAAATTATGCCCCCTTGTTCTTACACATCTCTTTTTCTGAAAGATGCTACCCTCCTGGACTTTGTTGATTTCCTTGAGGTATTTGAACGTTTCTATCATGTCCCCCCCGTCCCTCCTTCTCATCATGAGTACACATATTAAGCCCTCTCAGTCTCTCTTCATATGGTTTCTGCTGCAGACCCTGCACCATTTTAGTTGCCCTCCTCTGACTGCTTCCATCCTGTCTATGTCCTTGCGTAGATGAGGTCTCCAAAACTGCACGCAGTACTCCAGATGGGGTCTCACCAACTGTCTGTATAGAGGGATAACCACTTCCCTTTTTCTACTTGTGATGCCCCTTCCTATGCATCCCAGTATCCCCTGGCTCTCCTTACCGATTTTTCACATTGCTTATCCACCTTTAGGTCATCTGATATGACTACCCCCAGGTCCCTTTCCATTTTTGTTGTTGTTAGTACCTCCCCTGCTATTGTGTACTCTTCTCCTGGGTTTTTGTTTCCTAGGTGCATTACTTTGCACTTCTTTGCATTGAATCTAAGTTGCCATATGTCTGACCATTCCTCCAACCTTGCCAAGTCCCTTCTCATCTTTTCTACCCCTCTTGTGTATCAACTCTGTTACAGATCTTTGTGTCATCTGCAAAGAGGCATACCTTTCCCTCCAGACCCTCTGCAATGTCACCTATGAAGATGTTAACGAGGACTGGACCCAGTACTGAGCCCTGAGGTACTCCACTAGTAACCCCCCTTTCTTTGGAATGTGTTCCATTCACTATTACCTTATGTGTCCTGTTGTGCAGCCAGTTTGCTACCCAGGCTACCACCCTGGGACTCACTCCCAGGCTGGCTAACTTGATTATTAATCTTTTGTGCAGGACTATGTCAAATGCCTTGCTAAAGTCTAGGTAGGCCATATCCACAGCCCCTCCCTGGTCTATTACTTTGGCCACCCAGTCAAAGAAATCAATTAGATTCGTCTGACATGACCTTCCTGCTGTAAATCCATGCTGCTTTGGGTCCAGGGCCCCGCTGGCCTCCAGGTACTCAACAATTCTTTCTTTCAGAAGTGATTCCATCATTTTCCCTACCACTGAGGTCAAACTTACAGGTCTGTAGTTTCCTGCTTCTGCCTTGCTCCCACTTTTGCGAAGGGGAATCACATCTGCCCTCCTCTAGTCCTCAGGTACTGCCCCATCCTGCCATGATTTGTTAAAAAGCGTGGTCAGTGGTGTCACTAGGTCCTCCCTTAGTTCTTTTAGGATTCTGGGGTGAATCCCATCAGGCCCCATTGCTTTGTCCACCTTGAGTTTTAGGAGTTCTTTCAGGACTCTTTCTTCTGTGAAAGGACAGGTGTCAACCCCCCTACCCAGAGTGCTTCTATTGTCTGGTTTAGGTAACTCCTCATCTTCTTTTGTGAATACTGAGCAAAAGTATTCATTCAGTATCTCTGCCTTTTCACTGTCTCCCTCTGCCCACCTCCCCTCTCCTTTATTAATCTTCACTATCCCTCCCTTTACCTTTCTATGCTCCCTAATGTACCTATAAAAGGTTTTATCCCCCTTCTTAACTGAGTTGGCTATTTTTTCCTCAGTTTGGGCCTTTGCTAGTCTGACTGCTTTCCCCACTTCTTTCTGCTTTAATTGATACAGTTCCCTGTCGTGCTCCTTCTGTGATTCCTTATACTTTTCGAATGCAGCCTTTTTCTCCTTAATTTTTCCTGTCACCTCTTTTGAGAACCATAGTGGTTTTTTACTCCACTTTGTTTTCTTTATTTGTTTCACACAAAGACTTGTTGCCTCTATGATGGCAGTTTTGACTTTTCTCCATTGTTCTTCCACCCCTGCATTTTGGTAATTTGCTAGTGCATTTTTCAGGTATTCACCCATTTTGCCAAAGTCAGCCCTTCTAAAGTCCAGTATCCTTGTTTTTGTATGGCTTATCTCCATGGTTGTGCTCATTGTGAAGCACACTGTACAGTATTCACTTGTTCCCAGATGTCTACTGACTTCTAAATTTGTGATCCTCTCTCCATTTGAGAGTACCAGGTCTAGTATTGCTTCTCCCGAGTGGGTTCCAACACTACCTGTCTATGGCCTGCCCCCTGCAGGGCATCGAGAATGACCCTGCTCTTGGATGTGGCTGCAGTACATGTTATCCAGTTAACATCTGGCATATTCAGGTCCCCCATCAACAGTATCTCCCCTTTTTCAGCCATTTTGAGAATGTCCTCTATCATTTTGTTGTCCATTTCCTTCCCTTGAGACGGGGGTCTGTATACAACCCCGTGTGGATTGCGATGCCATTCCCTGTCTCCAAGGTGTTTGGGTTAAAGCTGTTCCTACAGACCATTGTTCAGTATTTGAGTGTTCTGTAACTTCATCGTCCTCTTCTCTCCTACCAAGTCTCAAGCCTAAATTCGGCATTTCTTGGTTCATTGACCCCTAGACTATACCTGTAAGCGGTTTAGCAATTTCAATATTTTTACCACTGCTCAGCGGCATACTTTTGTCCAAAATAGAACCTGTGCTATTACTCACTGTGGGTACCATCTCAGGTACCGTTGCATTAGTCTCGGACAGTACAGGCGGCATATCCATGTCATTCTCCCACTGGGGCATTGCCTGTTTGTTCTCTGGCATTGCAGGCACCCCTGTGTCACAGGTCTTGACAGTTTCAGAAATACTTGCTGTGACAGCTGAGACTGGGCTTTTCTCACAGGCTGGAGAATTCACTCTTGAAGAAACTCCACATCCAGGGGTTGACAGTACTTTTAATAAATGCTGCTGTTGGTCATAACTTAGGGCCTGGATGAAGTCTACCTCCTGCTGTAGCCCTGCTTCATTCAGTTCAGGTATTGCTACCTCGAATTCTTTGTCAAAACGTCCTACATCATTTCCACTTCCATATCAGGTTCTTCTTCATCTGTAAAAATATCCATCATCCGACCATCAGGGAGAGAGAGACCCGTTCCCTTACAGGGTTTCCTGATGTCTGAGAGTTCTGCATTCCATCCATCGCTCACCAGCACCCCCTACTGAAGAGCAGGGGAATTTCTCTGGTGCCCTGGCCAAATTTCCCCCCATTGACTAAAAATACCACCAACAGCTTAATCTGGTTCAAGGTCAGTTGGCATTCATCTATATCTCCCTTCCCCGGGTCATACCTGAAAATAGGCAGAATTTGTCTAGTGCACTTACCCGGTCAACAAAAACTAAATAAAAAATAAATAAGCAAAACGCAAACAGTTATATAAAACCCCGCATGTAAGGAAGGGTCTCTGTAAGACTGAGAAATCAACTGTTCTCAGTCATACTACAGCTGACTACTGTTCACTGGAGCTCGCTTTCTATAGCACCTTACTCATCGATAGTGTAGATTATCGGGTATGCATAGGAAGCTTGCCATAAAAACTTCCTGAATACGGCACTGTTTTGGTCACATGCCTTATATTTGTGCTTTTGGTTGTCAGTTTATTTGAGTTGGGGGACTTCACTCCCCCTCTTTTTTTAACAAGGGGTAAGGAGCGAAGCCCCCCAACTCAAATAAACTAATAAAAAATAAAGGAATGGGTGATTTGACCAAATAGCATAACTTGAGGTCTATGCTAATAGCATAGGTCCTACGCATACCCAATAATCTATACTATCACCCCTTACTCAAGTGATGAAAAAATCACCAACACAAAAAAACCTGCAAACATTAGCACTGAGAGGGTATCTCATCAGAAAGGAGAGCAGTGATAAGGGGCAGTAATCTTGAAGGAAATACTACCTGTTACTGTTTTGTTCTAAAGAGTTAAGCGATAGAGAAAAATTCATTGAAAAACAGGAAATAAAAAAAAAGCCCCCAAAAACAAAAATGATGTAAGACTCATCCACAGTTTTCATGGAGATATGAATGAGTATAGGGGATTAAAACACACCCCTGGTCAGGAATGGGATCAGTTGCTAGCAGAATTTATGTACAAAATAAAGCATCTCAGTGGCAGTGAATATGAACCCACACCAATTCAAGGGATGCTTGGCAACTTGGATAGGTATTTAAGGGGGAATGGCTGTACAAATTGAATTTATCATGGCAGTGACACTGACTTCCCCGAAACTGTAAAATCAATGTCTGCAAAGCAGAATTTTCTCAAGAAAATGGGGACTGGTAATAAGCCAAACCAGGCAGAAGCATTAGCTGAGACAGACTTTGACCAGCTACACATCACGAGAACATTAACAATCCACAACACAACAATACTACTGATTCTAATGTTTTTCAACACTGGGCTGTACTTTGTCCCACAAACCAGTGAACAGTATTATCTGAAGTGGGAGCACCTGTAGTTATGCAATGATATACCTGGCAGCAGATTCTTAGAGTATAACAAAATGTAACCAGATCACTGTGGATGTTACGGTTACTACACCTGCCTTGTGGGCTCAAACAAGGTTGAGAGGCCTGGGTTCTGATTTTCCTGACTGGGGGTTCAAATCTTGATCATTTAAGTTTAGCATGGTGCCTCAACCTGGAGTAAAAGTTAAGTGGGCCTGGTGTCAGAGTTGTACAACCAGGGGTTAAATTGGGCAAGAACCAAAAGGAACTCGGTTCCACCACCTTTTAAAAAAAATTGTCTGAGAGTTCCACCATCTCTGTCATGTACTTTCTCCACCACCTAGAAATGACATTTCCAACACCTTGAAATTCAAATGCGAGAGTTCTTCCACCTAAACATTTCCAATTTAACCACTGGGTACAGACCCCTGGGATGCAGTACCTCCCCACCTCCTCACAGTGCCCCTTTACACATGAGAAATCACAGTGCAGCCCTAAAATTCAACAAAAATGCAATTAGTGACTTACCACTAATAATTGCTCATGAGACAAAATGTAAAATATCAGTAAAACATTTATTGTTGAATATTCACAAGGGATAGAGTAATGCAAAGCAACATTGTTTTTGGCAGAAACTCATTAATGCTTGTTGCAGGACTGACAGTAAGTGCCTAACTAGCTTGGCTAGTAAAACACATTAAAACAGAAGTAGCAGTAATGGGAACAGTAACAGTGCCCACCCCCAACCAGAAGAGACAAGGCAGTGGCAAAAAAGACTGTAAACCTTTTAGTATTATCAGCTGCCCTGTACTGGGCCACTACTCACTGGTACCAGTTGAATCCTGAAACCTTTAAGAGAGCTCCCTCTGACATGGAATCTGGTTGGCTGGCGGTAATACACTTTAAAACAAGTAGAGCAGTTCAACACAACCCCCCACAGGCCATGCAATTGCTTAAATGGCAAAACCTCCAAATTAGGTATTTGTAGCTTCTTACCATTGGCCAAATCTGTAGATCTGATGGCAAAACTTTGTACAAACTTTCCCAGTTGCAGGACAAGCTCTGATAGCACTCACAGTTATGGTGTACCAGCTTCCCTGTCAACTGGGGCTCTTTCTCCTCCTCCTCTGCAGGTGCAGATCCTCTGAGGCTGATAGTTCAGTTGTGTGCAGTTGGGGGTGGGGTTGGAGCAGCTAGAAGATGCAGGTGTCAGGCACCCCTAGATGTAGATCAGGTTCTCTGTGTTCCAGTCATGTGGATCTCTCTGGCTCTTCTATCTTCCTCCTTCACAGGACAGACCAGTCTAAGGAGCAGAGGCCACCCACTTCACTCCACATCATGGCTTCAGAACCCTAGTGTGGAACGTCAGCTAGTACCTGGCAGTAGCACTAACCAGCTATTCTCTCAGACTATCTGCAGGATTGACGCAGGTCTTTTTCTCACAGTTGTCTTGATGCAGGCTTTCTCACACAGTATCTGATGCCCACAGGCAGGCAGCTGTGGCACGTCTACCTCATTTTCTCTCAAGGCAGATCACAGTCTCCCTCACAGGGAAATGTTATCCTGACACTTCAGTAGACACACAGTTCTATCACTGTAGCACACAGGTTGTAGAAACCTTTGAAATATTCCTGACCAGGTGGCTGTGGACACCCAGGCAGGCTTCCTGTGATAGCTTGAGTCAGCAGCCTCCAGCCCTCCTCACTCTGTGACAGCTAACGGCTAACTGCCCTTCTCCCTCACTGCCTGCCAGCTTGATGATGGATTCAGAGCTCATCTTTTATTACATCTTCCTGACCCTCCCACTAGAGCGAAAAACAGCAGGATCAAGGAGCATGATGTCATACTCCTAACAAAAGAGTACTGAAAAACATCTTGTTAAGTAGAAGCAAAGTGGAATTTACTCCTTCAAAATAGTAAATGCTTGCCTGTGTTTTCTCAGGCCGAGTGTCAGTTTTGTCTCTGACCTTGGTGCCAGCTAGTGAAGCTGGACATTACTCATTAAGGCTCAAGTCTGGTTACAGGACGTACTGTAGACACTGCATGTTCCACATGCCAAATGTAGCTTGGAATGGTGCTTGGACCTTAACCCATTAATGTCTCGGTTTGAGTTTCCACTGTACCAATACAATTGCATAGATGGCTTTCACAATTATACAGTACTTTGAATACTTCTAGGATGTTTAGAGGCATAGGAGTCCAGATAAGTCACAGCCATTTGGAGGGGGATTAGAAAAAGACAGACTAGTGTAACCCCTAGGTGGCGCTATCCCAAGGGCTACTACTCCTGCCTGCTTGGCTAGTAGCAGGTTAAGGGGCCTGGGTACTGAAACGGGTGCCTCCACCCGGAGGTCAGGGTTGTTAGTGGTCGAGCTAACCTGGGCATAGCCCTCTGGGGCACTGTAGCCCCCCTCTTTCCCTTCTCTTCTAGTAGCCTGAACAATGAATAATAATCACTTTCACAGTACCTCCTGCACACCATGCAATTACCCACACTGTTTGCACTTACCACCAGGGCTGGTTCCTCTAGCTCAACCCTGAGGACCCCCTGTAAAACAAGGTTATGCACAGCAAATAGCAACAGTACAGCACTTTTGGCACAAACTGGAACCACAGTCAGGTTAAATGCAAAAAGAGTTAGATCTGATTTATTCAGGGGACTTAAACAAGGGAGGGGCGTAATCAGGTTGATTTGCTTAAAGGCTATATCAATCAGACAGTTATGCATGCACTTCAGAGTCTCTACACAGTCACACACTCTGGGTACCAGGTAGGAAGACAGTGGGCTAGCCAGGAACATTGCCCAGGGTTGGCTGGTGTCGCAGCTGGTTGGGGCCCTGTGATGGAAGAAAGCAACTTGCACAACACACACTATTTGTAATCCGGAGCAGGAGGGCTCATTCGTGACAGAAAAGACAACAAAGCAATCAGATGACAACACTTTTGATTTAGCCATTGTTGCAGGGAGCTACCCTGATGTTTACTCACGATACCCAATACAGGACACAGGCAGGACAAAATCGAGACTGCAGGTTGTTGAGCTGGAATGCCAGGAGAAGCAGGGCCCACACGAATCACCAAGGTGTCGTTCCTGTTCAAGGCATTGAGCAGGGGGCTGATTCCCCAGGCAGGTATCTCATCGATGACTTTCTCTGTGTAGCAGGTAGTCTGGCAGGGCCAGTTTGGCAAGACCCAGGCCAAATGGAGATGCAAACGGATTTAGTCCATTGGAGATGGATGCCGCCTCCAGCAAGCAGAACACAGCTCAGCACACAGTGGGGAACCAAATCACGACCCACTAACAGCACACAGCACACAGCACATTCACATGTAAGAAATTCTACTATACTAGGCAACTAGCTTTCTGGTCTCAGTTACAGAGTCTCTGCACAATCCAGGAGTTCAAAGGTGGTTGGCCTTCCTGACAGGCTGATCACATTCAGCAAATCTTCGGTCTTCTTCAGGTTGGAGCCTGGTCACAAATCAGTGGCTTAATTTATTCTCACAACTCGGATGCAGTCCAAAACAAACTCTCTTCTCCCTCTTAGGGATAGCAGGCAGGCATGCAGGCCAAAACTCAGCCTTTCCACAGTTTTCCCATGCGAAACCATGCGGGACGGCTGCTCGACTGTCTCGAGCTGTTAATTCTTCACTTCCCAACTCAGATCTACCGAAACTGCAAGCCTCCTGGGACTTTCCCCAGGATCTAAAATGTTTGGTTGGCTGATTCTTCTGTCAGTCAGTTCAAGGGCTCCTCGTCCTTCAGGTCCGTTTAGGCACCAAAAGCCCCAAACTACAATTCCTACCGAATTTTGTCCCCACAAAGCACCTGGGGACAGGCTTCATTTTAGATTCCCCAAAGGTACTGATTGGCCCATTTCGGCAGTCCAGGGCCAAGATGGTGGTGACAAACAGAAACTGTCCATGCTGCAAAGAAGGCAGGTTAGACAAAATACAATATCTTTATCACTCTAATAGATATTCAGCAAACAGTTAAATCCTCTGAGAGAGCTCCCTCTGCGCAAATAGCGATGGCAGAAACAGAGCGATTATCTGGCAGCCCAGGTGGGACTCGAGCATAGACACACTCAGCCACTACCCAGAACAATTACACACTGCAAATTAGGCAGCTCTTAAAGAGACAGGTGCAGAGGCTATAAAGGCACTCACATGCAATAGCTTTCAAACGATTAGGACACAGGACACCAGCCTGGCAGTGGGCATTTAGGCAAGCTCAAGGAAGACTTTTCAGGAACCCCCATTTGTGGGGGGGGGGGTTACACTAGAACAGGAGAAAATCCCCATGACATACATGTGGTCAAGCCACACGTGTATGAGAATGCATCTAATACTGAGCGTGACCCTATAACTGCTTACTTAACATACACAGTTGAAAAACCATCGCTGATGCTGGACCCAGATGCTTCTTTCACCTGGCTTCCAGTACAAATTACAAACCAGGTATATCCCTGTGGTCAAGCAAACAACAAAAACCAGCACTGCCCAGGTACTATATGAGAAAAACAGCTTTATTACAGAATATATATATATATATATATATATATATATATATATATGAAAAATGCCACAGATACATACACATGCAGGAAAAAACCTCTAACGGTTTCGATCTCACTTGATCGTCATCAGGAGGTCTCCATACAGAAAGTGCATGAGTGCTTAACATTTTCTTCAAAACTTTTGTAGTGCAAAACCCCTTTTTAGTGCAAAACATTTTTAGTTCTCTCACTCATTTTTCAAGACAATCAATGTTTGAATGAATTGTAAAAAAGTTCATAGTCACTATACCAGATTAAAGTCTTCCTGGCTCAGTTGCCTAATCCATTCATGTCCTGTGACTGATTTTATTTTGATTGGTCCCACTTACATTGGTTAAAGCTCCTTTTCTCTCCGTGGACCTTGGCTAAGATCCTTTGGTATGGTAAACTTCACACAAGTTGGGGGTTTCCCCAGCAGCATACATTAGCCAGCATTCATCACAACTGCTTTGGCTTCGGCTTGAAGCTCTGTTGATGTGGCTGTGGCTGCTGTTACCTGAATACAGGTAACCTCCTTGCTTACATGAAGGAAAAACATGCTGATGTTTCAAGAGTCCAGGATCAGACACCACAGTGTCTTGCTGTAGGAAAGGGTGTCTGGTGATAAGAGCGCTGTAATAATGATGACAGCAACAGGGTGAATGGAAAAGGGTGACAGCAATATTGGCGACAATGACACAAGAGCACCAGGTCACATAATGATTCTGCCCCACTGATGCCACTCATGTGGTTCTAACTGCGGCTTCGAGGTTGTTTATATTTAGTGTAGGGGATGCGGAGGCAAATCCCCCCATGTGGGGAAGCCCCCATATTATGTACTGGTTGCATTTGGTTCTTTTTTCCCCCAATGTCTTGCCCTTTTCATTGGGCACTGTAATGCTCATCGTCCAAGTGCTTGTCTCCCTTATGCTGTCACTCTTTTTGTCAGTCTCCATTTTGCAGTCGCCCTTTTCACATAGTACCTTAGGAAAGTATTTCATATTTATTTATACTCCCCCCCCACCCGAGTCCCTCAGACACTTTCAGGTTTGGAACACCTCCTCTTGTCCCCTACATACCAGTAGCCCATGACTTGTCACTCACAGTGGGAGTCCCCGCTCATTTGTTTGTCACTTACATTTATCCCTCTGTCCTGCTGGCCCTCATCTTGGTGGCCATCCCCAGCCCAGTCACCCACCATCCCCAGATTTTATCCTTGATGCCCCCACAACTTACCCCTCATGACAGAATTGGGGGGACTTTCCCTTGTCCCACCTGAAGCTTGATCTGGTGTGGGTGCCTGGTTGGTGGTGCCAGGCTTGTGAGTGGGCCGACTTCATCCTGCATGTCAGGACATCTTTTTCCTCCTATTTTTTTCTCTCTTCCTATTGGCTTGCAATGGCACACCAGCAGTTTTAATTTAGCATAGCGTATGAGAGAAACATCATTGAAGCCTGTCAGAATCAGATTGAACAGAATTTTGTAAAGCTACCATATCCATCCCACAGCCAAAGATAACAGCATCATCCGTATAGTGTTAACTTGGATGATGCATATACGGCAGGGATAGCAGTAAGGAATAAGGAAAGTAATAATGGCTGCAGGATTGAGCCTTGTGGAACCCTGCATTTAATAGATCGAAACTCCAAACTTACTTTATCAATCATGGTTTTGTGAGACTTCCCATATAAATAGCCAGCATACCAGGTCAGAACATCATTAGAGAAATTAAGCTTTGCCAAAGATGGGATAAGTAATTCACGGTACACAGGGATGAAGGCCTCGGTGAGGTCCATGAAGACTGAGGTCACCTATTGCCCCCTATCCAAAGACCTAAGGATAATTTTGGTGAACCTCACCAAGACCGTCTTGGTGTTATTAGGTTTGAAACCATGTTGTGATCTGACCAACAAATTATGCTGTGCTAAGTATTCATTTGACTGGCTAACGGCAATTTTCTTAAAAGGTTTAGAAAAGGGTTTCAATAAAGTAATGGGACAATAGTTCAGAGACAGTCTTCTTCAATCCAGATTTGTGTGTTGGTTTGATTATAGCATTTTCCCAGGCTTTGGGTAGTACTCCATGACATAAAGAGTGATTTATAAACTTAGAGAAGGGAATTGCCAATGTCTCACCAGCTAAATCAACAAGCCTGTAGCCCCGTTACCTAGCCCAGCACATGGTCTAGGATTTATTTTGGCTACATACCTAACAACCAGTTCTAAAGTTAGGATAGCAAAGTAAGTTTTGTTTGATCTCACCCTGTGGGCCCCGATCAATACCTGAACCCAAAGGAAAAGTTTCCCCATTGGCCAGATATCCTTCAGTATTTCAAAGTAATCACTGAAAATAGTTGCAGCCTCAGCAGATTAATAAGTCTTTCCTTACCCTTCAAAGCTATCACGGCTGGTTTTGTTGAAGAACCTGACAGTTCCTTTAGTGTATGCCATATTTTCCTGGTACCCCCAGCTCTTGTAGCTGCTAATTTTTATAAATAATTGTAGCAGATCCAATTGCACAGATACCTTAGATACCTTCAGGCTTGTAACACCTTCTGTTGTCCTATGTTTAGCAGTAGCCCATGACTTGTCACTCACAGTGGGAGTCCTGTCATGAATTCAAGTGACGGCTGCTGTCTGGGGCAGGAGGTTGGTGAGGGTCTGTCATCTCAGAAAGCCCCAAATGCCTGATCCCCTGCATGTAATCACACCCACTGAGGAGATGCTGCCTGCTAACTCCATGCACAAGCATACAATTGCATGCTTGCATAAAACTAACAGGCACCTCCCCCAGCAAAAGGCAGTGCGATCTGATAGTTGGAGCACTAGTTTGGTAAGCAGGAAATCACAGGTTCAGACCCCATCAGAGCCAAATACACAGTGTGATCATGATTGCCTCTGTGCTTCAGTTTACCCAGCTGTTGAAGTGGTTCGAAGAAGGACCCCACTAAAAATTATCTATTGTATCCCAGCTGAGCTATCCTGAATAAGTAAGTTGTAAAATAAAGATAAAGTTGTAAAGGTTGTGTTTAATGTCATGATCCCCTGAGGACACCAGAGGGCAGATGTACACCAGCCTTACTGCGCTACCCACTCTGACGCTGAAGGCAGAGAGCATCCTTTGGGGCACTTCTGTGATCCTCTGCCTGTCCTTAATGGCTGTCTTGGGCTCAGGATGTGGACCTGGGCCTTTAGAGGGCTTTTAAACAGGAAGGACTTTAATGGACCTGAAGGGTTGGAAGAACATGAATATGAATGCCAACCTCCCTCCAAAAAAGGTGCCATTCACACAGAGATTGTGGCAGAGATAAATATGGTGTAAGAGTCAGCATCAGTGTCACTGCCACTACATATACTGATTTTGTTTTGCTCTTCACTATGCTGCCCCATTTCTCTTTCAGGCACACCAGTCCTTGACTCCTATGGGTCACACTATGTACAGGGCTACCTCCTCTTTCAGTCTTTAGTGGTCTGTACTGCTCCAGAATTGATGGATACCCATCATGGGGGCCCTTCTTCCTGGGTCACACAGGGGCAGACGGTAAACAGTGCCATCTGATAGTTTTGACTTGATAGTGTGGCTGGGGTGATGAGAACATCATCAGACAAGTGGCTTGGCATGTTTTCCTAGTTTACAGCCCTGCCCCCTGTAATGCTGAGCGATGATATCAAAACACTTCTCTGAGCAACAGACTACCTTCTTTGTCCTTCTCTCTTCCCTCAAACTAAAGTGTGATTGCATACTGCCTACTGTCTAATGTTAGATGGCAGCCACATAGTGGGGAAAATGATGGTCCCACCCATGGAGGAGATCATTCAAATGGATACTCAGTACTCCCCTGCCTGCCCCTAAAACTGATGTCCTGGACTGAGGATATAAACACAGGTCACCAGTGTGTCGAGGGGTCACTCACTGCTTGCCATCACAAAGCTGTCCCATACACCATTTGTTCTCTTATACAGATACTTGCACCATGTCTCAATGTGGTGTAAATAATTAAGATAGTTGGCAAGAACAATCATGCAACATTCCTGTTTTGAGTACTGAACTGTAAAGAAACATTACCATGTTTCTAAGATCAGCAACGAACGTCTTCCTCCAGAGTGACTGCTACATACTAATATCATAATGGGGATATAGTTTTGACAACCTTATGACTGCAGCTTGTTTACTGAATGCCACTTTATAGCAAGTGGGGATTTAGTCCTCGGGTGCTCTAGTTGTATAAGTCCTCTGCACTGAATTTCATAAGGAATTTTCGATCACCTTATAGCTAGGGTTTCTGGGAAGACTGAATGGACCATAGGCCTTTTTCTGCCTGTAAATTTATGTATTTTAGTGGTGACGGGTGCTGATTGCTCCACTACTCACCCAGGTTCATGCCCTGAGCCTGAGTAACCAGAGTGTGCTGGCAGTAAGAGTGTTGAACATCGCAGAATCCACTCTCCTCTTAGGCAGGCAAGCAAGTAGCCAGGCAACAATTCCTGCTGTAATACTGCCACCTGGGTGACCATAGGCAACAGTGTGACATGGAACACTGGAGTGAGAGGCAAAGGCATAATTGGTTCATCACTCAACTGACACACAGGCTTGCTTTCTTATTTTGGGCTCACCATGACCCAAACAGGTAGGACCACATAAGGGCTGGTTTGATTTTACTGGGGGTGAGATACAGATGAGGCAAATTGGTGAGTCGTGAGTTGGACGGAACATGTGTCAGTGTCTTCTGTTCTCAGCCTTTGAAGATTGTGTGAAAGGCCTTTTAGCTCCATGCATTCCTGCTTAAAGCAGAAACAGTCTAATTTTCATGGTGATTTGCATATATATCCCATGATGCATTACATTATTGGGGTATGTGTGATTTTGCAGTTTTTTGACACACAGGCACACCATTATGACCATGAGGGGATGAATCAAAGGGGAACAGAACAGAGAAAAAAATGTGCCCTGCTACAAAGTTAAGGATGTGTCTGTCTCTTAACTACCATGTTTATTTGAAGCCCTTCCTGATTCCTGACTCCTGTTCATTCCCCAACCATATTATGGCTGCCATCAGGTGCATGGCCACAGAGCTGTAGGCTGGCTCTGACAGAGGCCCTCTAATTGATGACTGGGGCCCTCCAAGCAAACCTCTCTAGTGTCCCTGATTTCCAGGGATGCCTCTGATTTTGCCTCAATATGTTCCTCTGTACCTCCTAAAACTGGTGCCTCCTTGGCTGAACAGTTGGGATTGTAAGCACCAAACAATGTTAAACTTTGCATTTATAGATTTGATCTTCTTCAGAAGATACTTTTCACACTAAGCCCCTTATTCTACCAACTTCATATGTGGAGATCACCAGTGTTTAAGATGTGTCCCTGATTTTGTTCTTTTGCCCCTGATTTAGAAGGCAGGCGGTTGAGAGGTATGCTTCTAGGTTGTGAGAATTTCCTGGCTCATACAGCGTAACTGAGCAGAGACCTAATGATTAGGGTGTTTGACACCTTCAGTGGATATGTTAGCAAGATACTGTGAAAGCTGGAAAGAGAATCCGAGGTGTAGAGTGTTAACAGTATAGACAGAGTTAGTGAAAAAGAATATCAAACCACTTAAGCTGTCGTCCTGCCAGAAGATGGCACTGATGAGCTGCGAAATAAAGTCTAGCCTTTCAGGAAGAGTGCAGATTAAATGAGCAGCAGCAGCAGGACTCTGCCTTCCTAGTGCAGGAAATTTACCTGCTAGTCCTGGAGCATCTCAGCGACAGGGGGGAGGCATGGGACAATATTTTTTTGATTTTTCAAGGCAGGCCTGTGCATTACAGATACCATAAACCTACCGGCTCCTCTTATCCTGCTTTATGAATGCATAGTGTATGCAGCCTGATGCCGAGTATCACATCTGCATTACTGGAGTGATACTTGAATCAGGCTGCCCTGTTTTCTGTATGAATGCTGCCTTTCTTATGATTCTGGGTGCTGATTACAGCTATGAGGATTAAAGAATGCATGCTAACATGTTTGCTGATCCTGCTTGTCTTTGATATTACTGTGGCAGTGGAAGCTCCAGATCAGGGCGAAGCAGGGACTATTCACTGGTAAGAATATGCAGTGTCCATACTGAGCCCTGTTTTTTGTTTGTTTATTTATTTATTTTGTTTTTAATACCAGGTAAGATAAATTTCACATATTCCTATTTTCAGACATGACCTGGGAGACTTACTGTAGCAGGCAAGGACGAGAGTACAGCTTACACCATCATTGACAAAGTAGTAATGTTCCATGACAACTGTGTGGATCACTAGGGATACCACCTGTCCTGATTTCATCAAAGCAGTCCTGGTTTGAGTGGCAGGGCCTGACTCTCAAATGGGATAGACTGCCGCAGGCCCTGGTTGCACTGAACACACAGCGCATAGGGCTTACAGCAGTTCCTGACTGGCAATCGGGATTCATGATCCCATGGCCACATGGTGCAAGTTAGACCAGCTTTTGCTGGTCTAACATTGTGGATCTATTTATGGGATTTGCACCAGAGATTTGGTGCAAGCCACCATAATGGGGGTTAAGTGCCACAAATGTGTGCAACCTTTGAGAATGGGGCACAAGGTGTGGCAATGTCTGCAGGACAGCTGCAGGATTTGACGCAGGGCTTGTGCAAGCCCTGTATCAACCTTTGACAATCAGGCCTGCTCTTTCCTGCCCAAAAATATGAAAAATGCTAAATGTCCTGCTCTTATGGTAGAAAAAATATTTTCTTGCTTTCCTCTAGAAGTTGTAGAAAACTGTGATACCCTAACTAAATTACATTAAAATGATAGGAAGCAATATGTAAATAATAATACCCAACAAGGTGGGCGATATTGAGCAATACCAGACCGCCCAGGGGCGTAATAAGGCCAGATGCTGCAGGTGGAGGGCCTTATAGCCCCTGGAAAGTCCAGTATTGCCCATACCGCCCACCCTGGAGAGTATTATTGCTTACTTAGAAAATAGCAAACTGTGGCATTTTTAGATGGGATTTAAAAAAGTTTAAAAAACATTTTTAAAAATGACCTCTATGTTTCTGTGTTGTAAAGTAGCCCCTTTATTTCTGCTGCTACGTCTCCTGTTGCTCCCCCATCACAGAGCCATTCTGTTCAACTTATCCCCCCACCCCGACCTGCAGCTCAGGAACAAAACATGAATTTTTCTGTAGTCTCACCCCCCACATCAGTCTCCTGTTATGATTGTTTTAGTAAAAGAATAAAAACAAGCAAAACAGTTTTCTGGTGTTCTTGCTAGACTCTTTTTTTTTTTCTCACTCGGGAGTTGGAGGTGTTACTACATGCGCAATCTTGTGCGACCCTATGGCGTAAAAGCAGGAAGTGCACTGAAGGAGGTACGATGTGGCATAGGAGCTGTGTAAATGTTTTTCTATTTTTCATTTTCACAGAGGAGCGCTGTTGTTTTAATTTGCGATGTGAAAACGATGTGCTGTAACTTGCTTAGCGCTTCCATTTTTGGTGGTGGATCGGCATCGGGGATGTAACTGGTCGATGTGGAGTTACAGCATGAAGCAAACTGGAAGGATATTTAAAGTAAATGAAATTCCCATTATTTTGAATAGGAATGTTTTTTATTAAGTCATATTACATACTAACATACTAAAATGCCAGCAGAATAGGCTTGATGGTCTTTCATGTCTGCTCGTTTGGTCAGCCCCCGCCCTGGGAGCTGACCTTGCTGCCCCCCTCTCCCTCTCTGGGTCCTCCCTTCCCAGTCCCAGATATTCTTGCTGCACTGGTTTTTGTTTCCTGAATCCTTCCCCTGGACCTGTCCCACCCCCTCTTCAACCCCTCCACCATCTCTGCCTCCACCAGCCCCCTGGGCAGTGCATTCCATGGCTCCACCACCCTCTCAGTGAAGTAGCACCTTCTCCTTTCTCCCCTGAATCTCCCCCTCTACAGCTTCCACCCATGCCCTCTCTTTGGAGCACCCTGACTGCTCCTCCCCTATTTACCGCTTTAATGTATCCGAAGACCTCTATCATGTCCCCTCGGTCCCTTCTCTTTTCCAGTGTGTACATATTTAGCTCTTCGAACCGCTCCCCATAGGTCCTATCCCCAAAGCCCCAAATCATTTTGGTTGCCCTCCTCTGGACCTTCTCCAGGAGTTCAATGTCCTCTTTAAATGTGGCCTCCAAAACTGCACGCAGTATTCGAGGTGCGGCCTCACCAAACAGTTATACAATGGGAGTATCACGTCCCTCCTTCTGGAGGTGACCCCCTAGCGATGCATCCAAGCATCCTGTTGGTGTTTGCCACTGCCCTCCTACAAGTCTCTGAGTTGTTCATCTTGACATCCACCACCACCCCCAGGTCCCTCTCAGCCATCGAGACTTGTAGCATCCCCCCCCCCGGTGTACACTTGTCCCGGGTTTCTGGCTCCCAGGTGCAGTACCTTACATTTCTCTGCATTGAACCTCAGCTTCCACTTTCTAGATCACCTTTCCAGAACCTCCAGGTCCCCCTGTAGAGCCACCCTTCCCTCCTCCCCATCCACCACCACCCCCAGTTTTGAGTCATCCACAAAGAGACTCATCTCACTCCAGATACCCTTCCTTATGTCAGAGACATAGGTGTTGAACAGGAGGGGCCCAAGAACCAATCCCTGAAGGACTCCACTAATGACCCTCCTTGGGGATGAGACTATCCCACCAACCACGACCCTCTGGGTCCGGTCCTGGAGCCAATTGCCTATTCATCTGATCTTCTGGTTCCCCACCCCATTTCTCCCAGCTTATCCAACAGGCCCCATGAGGAACAGAGTCAAATGCCTTGCTGAAGTCAAGAAAGAGGACATTCACTGGTCTACCCAGGTCAAAGGCACTCATCACCCAGTCATAGAACTCCACAAGGTTTGTCTGACACGATTTCCCTGGGATAAATCCATGCTGTCTATCATCCAGGCACCCCAACTTATTCAGGTCCCTCCCTAGTCTCTCCTTGACAATGCCCTTCATCACCTTGCCCACCACCAATGTCAGGCTGATGGGCCTGTAGTTCCCTGCCACCTCCCTTGATCCCCCCTTGTGGATAGGCACTATATGCATCACCTTCCAGTCCTGGGGCACCCATCCTGTCCTCAGAGAGATGCTGAAGAGCTCCACCCGAGGTTTTGCCAGGACATCCGCCAGTTCCTTCAGCACTCTGGGATGTAATTTATCTGGCCCTGGTGCTTTCTCTGTCTTAAGGGACCTGAGGGCTTCTCTCACTCTCTCTGCTGTGATTTCCACCTCAGCTACCTCGTCCCCCTGCTTTGCCTTCCCCCCACCTGCCAGTGATGCCCCCCTCCCCAGACCTGATGATCAGTAAGGGTCCCCCATCTCAGTTTCACCATCTCCTCCCAAGTATGATGCAGCCCCCCCATTTTCCTTGGTGAAAACTGAGGCGAAGTACTCATTTAGTACCTCAGCCTGCTCCCCCAGGTCTTGTGCCCATCCCTCCCCTGTTTTAATCTCGCTAATCTGCCCCTTCACCCTTCATTTTTCCCCAATGTATCTAAAGAACCCCTTGTTCCCTCTTCTAATTTCCCTGGCCAGGTTCTGCTCCTTCCTTGCCTTAGCCGCCCTCACCACCCTAGTGGCCCTTCTGGCCATCAGCTCGAACTCCCCTCGATCCCTTTCACTCTTTGAGCACTTGAATTGCCTATAGGCTGCCTTCTTTCCCCTCACCACCTCCTGAACCTCCCTGGTCCACCAGCAGGGTTTTTGGGCCCTACCACATTTTCATCTTACTCTTGCGCAGGTGCTGGTAGCATCCTGCACCCCCCTCCTGATGATTTCCCACCTACTGTCAGCATCCATGTCTGGCCCAATCCCATCCAAGTGCTCCATAAGGATCCTTCCCATTTCCTTGAAATCTGCCCCCTGAAGTCAGTTACCTCCGTCTTTGTGCAGTCTTCTACCCCTCCTAGGTTCAGGCAGAACCAGACCATGGCATGGTCGCTCCCTGCCAATGGATCCCTTATCTCCAGGCCCCCAATCTGGTCACTGTCTGCCAGGACCACATCCAGTATCCACTTCTCCCTGGTTGGTTCCCCCACCTGCTGAGTTAGGAACGTGTCCTGAAAGACATCCAACAACCTCTGTTCCCTGGCCACCCAGGATGTCATACTCTCCTAGTCTGTTCCTGGCATGTTTAAGTCCCCCCAACACCACCACCCTTCCCCTTCCCAATCTGCAGTGTCTCCCAACACCTGCCACCAGACTCTCTTCCATCTCCTCTGACAGTGCAGGGGGCCTATACACCACTCCTATTTTTACTCTCTTGCCCCACCCTTGTTATCAAGGTGGCCCAAATCACCTCCACAGTTCCCTCCGCCTCCTCCACTCCTCCTATGGCAATGCAGTTTTTGACTATTATTGCTACCCCTGCACCCCTTCCCTCTCTGTTTTATCTTTTTTAAAGGGAACGAAGACTGGAGGGGGTGGGGGTTGGCCAGCTGCCAGTTCAACCACTAAGCGAGAGACAAAATATGGCAGCGGGTCAGTTTGAAAATTCAGGGTGCCCGATGATACCCCAAGTAATGGGGCACCCCGAATTGGTACTTGCTTTTAGTGGGCTCTATTAAGAAATACCCGCCGCCGCTAATGTTACTCTCCCAGCCAATCAGAATGCCAGGATTTACTTTGCCATCTCTAAGATCAACTAAAAAACTACAACACTTAGTCTTAGTTCTGATTATTTGGAGAAAAGATATCTGTTGCATTGGTCAGAGCTACATGCTGTCCAGCAAAAAATAATTTGCAGTGTGAAATGTCCAGCTTTGATCTTTTAACCTTTGGAATCACAAATAAGTAAAAATACAATCAGAATATAACAAGTGCAAAGAAAAGATAGCAGCAAGAATGTCATTCGAAATAAAATGCGCAGTATGAGTGACAGAACACAATACCAGTGACTGAGAGACAAGTGATGCCTGAGGAGCACAAAAGACTCTCAGGCAAAGAGGTTTTGTGTTGTCGCTTGTGCTGTGTATTTTGTTACTAGTGGTGTTCTTTCTGCTGTTTTCTGTGCACTTGTTATGTTTTTATTGTATCTTTACTTATTTGTGATCCCTGCTGTTGTGTAATTGTTAGTATTTGGTACCATACTGTATAATAGTGTGCCCAGTTTAACAGTCGATGTTCTGGCTGTGGGACCCAGGTCTCCTTCATTTGGGCTGCTGCTGACTCTGTGGAGGTATGAGCCCTTCATTTTAGGCCCACTTACATTGCTTGATTCACACCACTGGAGAGGTGCGGATGAGTTGCATTGGTACAAGTCAGGCAGTGAAAACACAATGTGGAGGTACTGCAGGCAGCTTTGTTGTGGCACAGAATGAACAGTGTTGTGGTCAGGAGCTGTACTGGTGCAGGAGTTTTTCGCTGGCACACTGCTCTTTCTGCACCAGTATAGGACTTCGATACCCCATGCCAGACCTAACTGTCCTCCCTCCAACAGTTGACAGCTGACCTTGCTAGCTGCAGCTCCATGATACTCCGTGCATGCCAGATCAGGAATGACATTGATCACAACATTTTAGAACAGATACTGAATATGCAGCACATTTCACCTGTTAGTACCACCAATGCATTATTCATGCAAGTAGTGCACTTAGTTGTGATGACTGTTAAAATGGCAGAGTTATTTGTCTCATCTTGCTGGTGGTGAAGTTACTGCTGCATGGCTCAGGTGAAGCTGCCTGATTTGGTGACGCTACTGAATGCAAAGCTGGAACTTGGCCCAGGGGATTTTCAAAACAATCGTCCTGTCATCTTGCTGCCTCCCCCATCCTCTGTGCATCTGCAGTATTGACTGAGGTTGTATGGAAGTGTGGGGAGAAAAAAACAGAAGTGACGGCAAAACACAGGAAGTTCAGTCACACCACAGGACTGACTGCAACTATACAAACCACTGGCAGTGTAAATGGATTGTGGCAGCGATACAGGCAGGTCAGTGGCTGAACAGTGCAGTCTGGACCACAATGTTCAGGTTGTGCAAATGCTCCTTTTGTGAATGTAAAGGTGTATGCTCATTGTCTTGTTTTGAAATTGGCAGATTTCATGGGCTCAGGGAAGCTTAAGCTTGACTCTGCATCTTATGCCTTTCTGATATGGATAGATGGATTAATTAGCTCTGTGGTGATCAAGAACCCCCTCCTCCCCATCCCAACCCACCTCAACTTCACTCTGGAAATCAGACATTTGCAAGGTCACTGATTTTGGAGTCTTACCAGAAGTCACAGTACATTTCTAGAATTTAGACTTCTACACACCCACAGAAACAGTATAACACAACATCTAGCATTTTTTAACAGATCAATAAATCTACAGAACTTGTATTTTTCTAGGAAAGAAACAAAAAGAGAATATTTTTGCTAGGTGAAGATAATATCTTATCTTTACCTAGCACAAATATTTTCTTTCTTTTTTTTCTCTCCTGGTTTTGTATGGGCTAACATGGCACAACCCAGTCTTGATCGGTATTTCTCTATGAATTCTTTACAGTACTATTTTAATTTTGTTTTATTTAATTTGTTGTACATTTAGCCTTCTTTTATTCTAAATATTTGTACACTTACTAAAAGTTTGACAGTAGAATCTCAGTAAAATCTAGAAATTGACCAGCAATTACTGGTGAGACCCTGGAATTTCATATTTTGAAAAACATAATATCATTACTTCAGACACCATAAATCAATGGCCTTATTTATTTTGCTTAAAACTTTCTTCAAGTACATATATAACAACATATTAAAATTAAGAGACAATATGATTTAGTGGTTAAGAACTGGCTTTGGATCCAGGAGATCAAGTTCAAGCCTTGCTAGAGGCAAATACTCTGATTTTGGGCATCACTTACCCTCTCTGTGCTCCAAAATTCACCCGCTTGGAGAAATCATTAGAAGCAGAAGGCCACTGGAAACAGGATTTTAAACCTCAGATGGGCTGTCCTGGTATATAAGAAAATTATAAATATCATAGGCTACAGAAAATACACAAATAAGAAACCATAATGCATAACTTGCAGAGAAAATCTAATATGAATATGGTATTGAATGGCAAAAGAGAACTGTCAAATAAAGCTCCCCAGAACATTTGTTATTCTCATGGAGGATCAATATACTGTACTCAGCAGAAACTATATAGGGTTTACTTCCATGAAGGAGATGGAGTGGCTGTCCAGGTAAACACCTCATTCTCAAAGTGTGACAAGTACCCTTTTTAACAAAATTAATGTAAAGTCTTCCTCACAGCACTAAAAAAATACATCCCCGCTTGTGCCCCCAAAGTGCCATCTACTTGGTAAGGCTCTAAAAGTTCTAATATAAAAAAATGAAAACATTTTATACATCAACATTTAGGCAGTCTGGTGTAGTGGTTAGAGCACCCAGATATTATAATCAAGAGATTGCAGGTTCAAACCCCATGGAGCCAATTATTCCTTGTTTGACCTTCAGTAGGTCACTTAACGTCCTAGTGCTCCAGACCACCCAGCTGTGTAAATGGGCAGAAGCAAGACTCCATTGGAAATGAGATGTCGCATCCTAGTTGGGCTATCCCAGGTAAAAAAGACATTTTTTAAATCCTGTTTGTGCTGAAGAAACCACCCACTGCAAGATAGGGATAATGTCATATGTTACATAGGTTATTAAAAAGTGGATAATGGGATACATGATGAGATGGTAATATTGAAAATGTAAACATATAATATAGTATGTTTATAATAGGATACATAACAAGTTGGGAAGGTAACATTAAAAATGTTAATACATAATACATTGTATTTATAATGGGATTCATGATGAGTTGAGAAAGTGATATTAAAAAATTTAAACGTAATACATTGTGTTTATAATAGGATACACAAGTTGGGAAGGTAACATTAAAAATGTAAACGCATAATAACATTATGTTCCATACCCCCTTTAAACATCAAATAAACCAACTACAGTATTGTATACTGAACAGTCCTGCTATAACATAAATGACTCCAATATGAAATTGTAAAGGACATGTCCAGTATAACCGTACTGCTGGGCAATAAATGAATGAGTCACTGTCTCCCACCACAGAGTGAAGAATTCACAATGAAGTCCCAGAAAAAAACAAAAGAGAATAATTCTTATACTTCACCCACATTGTCTTCATTTACAAGTCCAGAAACAGTTCAGCCACTTTGGGGTTGCTGAACAAGTAAGATTTCCCCTTCAACCAGAACTGAAGTTGTGCAGGGAAAACAAATTTGTCTGAATCCCAGCTCCTCACTGTGTGAATTAAGGGAGGACCTGGAGAATCTCAAGAAGGGGTCAACATCTGGTACGTGGGCTTCAGTGCCAAAAAGTGCAAGGTCATGCATGCGGGACATAATATAGTGGCAGAATACAGGTTGGGATGGGGGGTGGGGTGGTGACAGTTACTGGGAGAGAGGAGGAAAGGGACCTGGGATTGGTCAAATCTAACAGCATCAAATCATCAGCACAATGTGATAGCTGGAAAGGTGAGCAGTCTGCTGGGATCCACTGGTAGAGGGTTCAGCTGTAGAAAGAAGCAGATCATAGTACCACTGTACAGGACCCTGGTGAGGCCCCACCTGGAGTATTGTGTACAGTTCTGGAACCTTCACCTAAAAAAGGATACAGTGCATAGAAGGGCAACCAAAATAATCAAGGGCAGCAAGGGAGGACATACCAGCAAAGACTGGAGAGCCTCAACATGTACTCATGTACTCAGTGGCAGTCAGAAGGGAGTGAAGGGACATGATTGAAAGAAATACATGAAGAGTATTAACAAAGTGGACTCCGTAAAGCTGTTCACAGTCTGTGGCAATACAAATACCAGGGGTAATAGTAAGAAATTGGTGGTGGTATTGGGGGGTGGTCAAAATGGGTGTGAGGTATTGCTACTTCAAAGAGAGGGTACAAGAAGGGCGGAACAAGCTACCTGAAAAACTGGTTAGTACAAAAGTGGTGGAGAACTTAAGAGTGGCTGTGATATTCTATATTTCATATTATATGTTTCTATAGGTATAAAGGGTTGATCAAGGGATCAGGGAGGATGGGGAGGAGTCAGTCATGATCCTCTAGGGGGCATTTGTAACTACATGGGGCAGAATGGATATTCTGCAAGGTCTACTTCTGCTGGCATATTTCTGTTTTTATGTTTCCCTTGAAACTGGCTTCATGCTTCAGAAATGCCTTCTGTTTAACACTTGCTATGCCACTGACTGATAATATCAGTTCAGAATTCAAATATGTTCTAATTTGTCAATAGCCCAAGTTAAACTGGGTCCTGAAGCAGACATCAGGAAGACTAATTCCATTCTTGTTGACAAGTCAACCCCTACTTATCTGATCCTTCTGATTGGATCAACAATTTATCCTTTGCAGCATGCAAAGTTACCAGCACTACCAAGTGCTGCATTCTCCTTCTTGACTTGACTTGCAGATAGAAGGAAGAAACAACTGAACCATAGTTGTTTGGTCCCAATGAAAGGCAAGTCCCTCTACCAGAAAAGACTGAATTGCTGCCTTCAACCGTGAATCAGGTAGTTCAGCCAGAATCACCAACAAAATAATATTTGCAGCCCTAAGCTGTTTTTTCTTCATAACAGTAGCTCCCAGATAGCCAACCTCTCCAGGAATCTCCAAAGCAGTTTCCAGTCCCTCGAAGAATGGTTTGTAAGAAACAAACTAGTACTTAACTACAAAAAAACTAAGTTGCTGCTGTTTGCAGGGCATCATAACAAAAAGAAAACCTCTCCACTGGTCATCCTCAATGCATATGGTGCTGCCTTGTAAAAAGTTGAATCTGTTAAGTACTTGGGTATCACCCTGGGTGATACACTGTCTTTTGCAACTCATGTAGACAACCTAGCAAACCAAAAATTAGGAGCACTCTATAGGCAAAGATCAAATCTAACCGCTGATGTATGACGCATGGCTGTCGCTGGCACAATACTTCCCCTCATGGACTATGCCCTTCTCATTTATTGAGTGGCATGCAAGACTGTTCTTAACAGGATACACCTGGTCCTCAATAAAGCCTGCCGCTTTGTGTGCGAGGTGGACAGACTTACCCACACTCGCTCCTTGTATTCTCAAACTGGATGGCTCTTCCTACAAGAAAGACTGAAATATAAAAACTGCCTTTTGTCATGAAAAGCACAACTGAGCCTTACTTCAGTTGCTATAAGTGATCTACTACACCCTGTCAAAAGCAACTACTCTACAATGAGTATGTCAAGGCATTGACTTGAAGTCCCTTACTGTAAAACCAGTCAAAGGAAGTGCTTGTTCACTGCCCATGCTGTGTGCTGGAAAAACGATCTCCCAGAACCTTCATATATTGGACCTAACCAAGATCTCTCAGTTTAAGACTTCTCTAAAAAAGGAGCTTGAAAGAGAGCCTCCTGCTCTTGCTACACTTAATTATTGTTCCTCATGACTATTATGTCTTCACACTATTTGCCAGCAGCTCATTATGCCGTGATGCCACTTCTTGGCTAAATCCCTAAACTGAAAACGCCTTAGATATTTCTGTGCTGACTATTCTTGTTTTTCATCCGGCTGTTCCTTTCATCATATTTGCACTGACCAGGTTCCACTTGGGCTAGCACTATTCTTGTTCATTTGCCTTACAAATGTAAACTCAGCCTGGGTTTATTCTACCTGCAGTAATGTCTGAAACAAACCTGGCTCTATTTAGGCCAAAACTATTAATGTCCTCTTCTCTATGTTTGCACCGGTGACAAGGGTTTCACTGAGCTATATAATGTACTCTAAATGTAATGAAATCTCCTTGATGTGGGACTTTTGGAAAAGAACACTTGTGCTCAAAGGGGTTTTCCGAAAATCTAATAAATAAATATTAAAAATTATGCAAAAATCTACTCTCCTTTGCCTGGATAGTTGGGACACACTCCTGGCAAGATGTTAGACCTGTAAGTTTGGAATCGTGCCCCACAACCTTCTTCTAAGCAGCCACAATGTCCTGGAGTGCATAGCAATTAGCTTTTAGTTGGTGGTGTCTATTTTTTGTTCAATGTTTTCAACAATGGCCATTATTTGCTCTCCACTTGGGCAGGATTAGGCAAATGGTGACGCAGTAGACCCTGAGATCTTAGGAGAGAAAAAGTCATCTGCCGGCTCTTTGGCTGTTTTGTTGCTGCTGCAGCATCTTGGGTTTCATGTTGATCCCCAGCTAGAGAAGAAAGTAATAAGTATGTTTAGAGAATAAAGTAGTTTCAAGACACTTTTAAAAGGTAAAATTTTTATCTTACTTTAAGGTGCCTCAGATGATTGTGTGTTGCTCCACAAAGAGTTGGCTCCACCCCCTGAAATCAGTAATATGTGACTCAACTCAGGTTGTTTGCTATGTTCTTTTTAGGCAGCTTTTCTTGACATATTAAATGCAAAAAGTAAACTTTTCTTAGTAGAACAAAATAGAAAAAAATAAACCCACTGGACTGGCAGTGACGTACTGAAAAGTATTCCGTATACTCGGATTTAGGATAATTCAATTTAAAAGCAGAACATAGTAAAGGAGATGTAAAAAGATGCAAAAAGAAAACAAATATCCAGATTGTTTGGTTTCTATGCCCCTCTCTCAACCACACATGTACACTCTGAAGCCTCAAACTCAGTGCAAAGCATCATGGGTTACTGTATGAAAATCCCTGAGGAGGACAAGATAACAAGGTTTCCCTGGAACATAAGTTGCCCCAAAACAGGCTTTTACATTTGTTACAGTTTAGACTGAGAGCAACATGCTATGGGCATGTTTTTGTCCTTTTAGGACTCCTCAGTATAGTGCATTTATAATCTCAGCCACGGACCATGTGAGCCCCAAAGCAAACCAGCATTTAGTATTCTTGGAGGTCCTGTAACATACAGGAGAGACAGTTTACAAGAAGAGTGGTGTGCAGGATCTATAAATGGATGCAGGCAGCAAACAAATGTCAAAATTGTTTGTTTTTTTGTCTTTCTTCCAGCCACGCACACATACACTTAAATCCCCAGACTCAGCCACCTACATCCTTTGATGAATTCTGCACACTGTTCTTCTGACACACCACTACCTCTCCAGTGTGCCATTACTTGAGTGTAAGAAATGCTTGTTTTCCTCTGAAGAAGATCTGGTGGATAGATTTTTTGTGTATCTATGTATCTCCTCTCAGATGAGGCCACATCGTGCCGGTCTCCCCAGCCCCATCGCCATCACCTTACTTCTCCCTGCACTTACCTTCACATCTGTTCCCCAGGGCAAGCCCCCCCCACCTGGTGGACTCGAGGAGGTTTCCCAATCCCCACCATGAACAGGATCAAGTCTGTGGTGGTGCCTAGGTCACCAGTGCAGGGTCTGTGGGAGGTCAGATAACTCATCCTGCCCAGTCAGAGTATTTCTTGTGTTCCTTCCCCAGACCCCAAGAACACTGGCAATGAGGGTGTGCATGGGAATGCAGGCAAACATATGTAGTGGGGTACCACCTGATATCTTTCCTCCATCTAAGCTGTTCCAGACTTCACTGACATCTGTGGTCCATTGGGTGACAGTATCACATAAGAGCCAGCTGCCCTTCATCTCCAGAGGAGGAGCATGTCCTCTGGGATGCTCAGTCTGCCTCCCCATGGCTGGCCCCCAATGACTCAAGCTCAATACCAAACTAAGGTTCCTGGCATAACGAGCTATAGTGCTGCCGCTGTACTGATGGGCAGCTGTTAAACTGTTGTTTTTAATCCTTATTTTTATTTTCCTGACTGCCCTCCAGCACACTTCAGTGTCCAGCCTTGTTCAGCTTCATAAACGTCTACTGGATTTACATGGCTCCTGAGATCCCCCACATGGAACCAGGAGAAGGAGGGCTGTCCTTCCCCCCCCCCAGTGATATTCATCCAGATATGCAGAGCTGGTGCCCTGTCAGTGGTGCTTGGCCAGCAATAAGCTGGACTATTATCTCACTAGCTGGGATTTTTCCTCCTGTTGTCTCCCCACTGAGCTGCATTATGCAGAGATGTCGGGGCTGTGCATATGAAGGCTTGTATGCGCCACACATCAGATAACAGCCCTCCCCTGTGTATTGCTGTTGCTGCACCACCAATCCTCCCTTAGTGGCAACTTATGAGCAAAGTAGCCAGACCCCCCCCTCCCTGGGAGAATAGAGTATCCATAGGATGTTCAGTCCTCTCCCCTCAGCTGATCTCCCTGAGATCCAAGTCCACTTTCATCCCAAGTTGCTAGCATGGCAGGAGCTCTACTGCTGCACCACAGGGCTGGCATTGGTGGACTGATTTTAATGTTGACGTACTCTATAAGGCCCGAGCATGTTTGGGATTAACCTGCCTCTCTGATGTTTTGGTCTCCTTTATATGGCACAAGAAACAAAACCATTGTCACTCACCAACAAAGGAGACAAGTGATGATAATAAAGGAGCCTGCAAGGCATTGCAGGAGGTGAGACTTTGTCTGGGGGTAGGTATTGAATGACACTTGGGTGGGCAGGTAGCCGCCCACTAGGGGCAGGAGGGGCATGTAGGTGGGAGGTTCCCAGGGGAGAGTGGTTTGGGAAACAAGGGATGAGCTTAGCCCTTAAGAAGGGCTGCATAAGAGAGGGTTGCTCTCATTTACGTTGCTCTCAGGTTTTTTTGAAGAACCAAGCCCCATATTACAGCCCTGCAGATAGGCCTAGGTAGTTGTGAGACAGCGAGCCAGCAGTTGAGTTTAAGGTAAGATGGAGACAGGGAGTTAGGCCCTTCTTGAGCCTTGAGGGCAGGCTAGCTGTAACAACCAACATGGATACTAGCTTTGGGAAAAAAAAAATAATGTTAGTAGTAGGTTTAACTTGGATTAACTTGGAGAAATCAGACAAAGTAGGCAAAAATGCCCATTTAATTGTCTCCCACTTGTAGTGGGGCTATCCTAGCTTCACGGTACTCAGAAGGTAATCATCTAATCTTGTTTTAAACTGATCAAATGTAGATGCTTCAATAATATGTTTAGGTAGGGTTTTCCATATTCTGGAAGTGCGTATATTATAAAAAGGTTGAGACATGTATGAGATTTGACATGGGCAAAAATAGTATAGTTCATGGGTAAATTTGGGGGTGGAAGAGCGTGGTAGCTCCGAGGAGTTGTGAGGGGTGGGGGACAGGTCACCAAGGCCATGTGGTGGAATAGTTCTGCTGGGGGACATTGTAGGAGGCCTTGTAGGCCTAACAGGTGTGGGAGTCCGGGCACAAAACAAGAAGCCCCAATTCATGCAGGGTTACATGAGAACCCCTAAAGAAAAAAAAAATCAGAAAACGAGGAAAGCCCATAACCGTGGCTCTCATTAAGAAGAACGTCCACACATAACCCCCATGAGTGGTAGAAACCTTTACCTAACCCCCCCCATCTACAAAATAAGGTTAAGCGCTTATTGGAGGCAATGAACAGCAACTCAGAGGAGCGGTAGTCAGATCCACGCTCCTGGTGGTGCTTGGCTTCAGTGGAAGTTTCTCCGGCTGGGATCCTGGAGGTGGAGCCGAGATAGGCCCACGTTGGGTGACCACAATGCCAGATTACTTGGGTACCTCATGTGGATTTCGGCCACACGAGAGGGCAGCAGGTGGTCTCCTCATTTGGATGGGATCAGTTTCTGGTGAAAGGGTGTTGTGGGGAGCGGTGTTCCACTGGTCAGGGCCTTGGTGGCATCCACAACCCTCCAGGGTATATAGAGCACCCCCTTTCCGACTGGCTGGTGTGCGACTTGTGGGAGGCATGAAAGAGAGGAAGTGATGGGAAGCCCAGGGTGTGGAGGAGATCTGTGACGGAGTTCCTCCAAGGGGCACATCAGAACTAAATAACCAGGTTGCTTGAGGAGTGCATGGCAATTTCTCCCTTGCTAGCTAGGCCAAGCTGACTCCTTGCTTGCTGGGTGGGAGTGGGAGTTGTTGCAGGTGGGAGAGCAGTACTGGGGAGTCTGTGTGGTGAGCGGTCGCACAGAGCAGCTTAGCGCAGCTTCTGGAGCAAGCGTGCCAAGGACCCAACAAGAGAGAATGGCGCACAAGGGATTGAGACCACTTGGTCGGGGGGGGGTGAGAGAGAAGGAGGGGGCAGTGGACAGGTGGCCTCTAGAGGCACGCACAGTGAGGCAAGAAAATAAAACTGCAGATGGATTATTGGTTGTGGGCTCAAATTTAGTAATTACTGTGAAAGAAGTAAATAACAGAAGTTACATATGGAAAGTAAGCATACCAGCAGTACTTTAAGACATCAAATATTGAAATGAATCTTGCCAGTAAGTACAAATTGTGGGTCTGCAAAGTAGTGGGTCCTTTTTGTAAAGAGGCAATGAGGCCCTCTGTGGGAAAAATATATATAGGATTCAAGTCTGGTGAAATACCTTGAAGAAATGCAACAATTCAATGAATAATGCAGGCGGGTGCAGACTTTGGGTCTTGTGGATCGGGGTGGGTCCCCTTTGGTGGCATAGATATATGTATATATATATACGTAGATATATAACATATAAAAAATAAATAAGTAAATTACATATGGTATAGGCGCTTAAGGTGATTAATGGAGCATCCCCAGTCCGTAGACTCATTATTGTGGTGGAAGCGGAGGCTGAAACAGCAACAAGGGTTGCTTAGGGGAATTTCATTGGTTGTTTTGCAGTGCAAGACAGGATGGATTTCGAAAGCCAATTGGCCGCTTTCATTAAGGGAAAGGACAAGGCGTGGTGGGACACGCTGTTCAAAGGGCAAGGTGAGGGTAAGTTGCCAGGTCCATCTGGGCCAGGGCAGCAGCCACAACCAGAGAACCCTACAGATCTGGCCCTGGGAGCAGTTGGACCGCCACTACCGACAGTCTGTTCCTCTATGGGAGGAGCCAGTGGTTTTGGTAGAAGACCCCAAGGATGTCACAATACCTGTCATGAATCTGGAGCAACCTTCTCCAGCCAAGAAGCCACATGGTTGAAAACATAAGCAAGAGGTGGTGATTCTGGACACTGACACAGGTAAGCTTGAGTGGAGGAACTCTCCACAGAGGAGTTGCGGGCATTAATTTGGCAAGGGAAGCAGGGGTCTTTGGGGAAAAATCAAAGACAACCCAGGGAGTGGAAAGTGGCTGCAGGGCAGGAAGAACCTAGGAGTACCCTAACAGGGAGACCGGGGGAAGCTGAGCTGGGTCCATCTGGGGGTTCCGCTACAGTTGCCCTCCAGCCCAACGCAGTGGACCTTGGGGGTGCCAGAAGCCCCAGTGGCAGTACTGCTGGCAGGAGCGCAAGTGCCAGGCCTGATACAAGGGCTATTGGAAGCAGGGCAACAGCAGTTGCTTGCAGGCCAGCTAGGGCTCCCGCTGGGGGAGCAGGGGTCCAGCCATGGCCCGAAAGGCATGCAGGGGCCATACGAAGTGGATCAGCAAGCTGTACCAGGGCTCGTAGTGCAGTCGGCATTGGAGCAGAAGCTCCATTACTTGTTGGCAATGTTCCCAATAAAGGAACCACTGCAAACAACCCCAGTCAACCCAACAGTCAGGGATCATTGTGTGGGGTCCCCACAGCTGTTAACCCCGGGGCGGAGGCATTTGCAGTACATCTGGCACAGGTGTCAGACAGGTGTTTGTGTCTCTGGGGGAACCAGTGGAGTCCCACTTGCTGGACAAAGTCAGGCAACAAATTGTAAACGGGGAATATGTGGATGTATTTTCGCTCCTCAACTGGCCTAAAGAGCCGGAGGATGGCAAGGACAAGGACAAAAAAGAGAAGGATGTTGGGGTAGAAAGGAAGCATAAGGCACTGTTGCGACATACTTAGGAAAACTGGGAGGCAGGTTTTGCTATCTATGCAGGCCTGCTGAGCCAGGGCAACCCAACAAGAGCCGAAGGTCTTTGGGTGTATTTTAGCTGGATCATGACCATGCATGCGAGCAAGCCAGGTGGTAGCTGGCTAAAATATGATGAAGAGTTCAGGAGGAGGAAACAGAATGACATGGGGAGGTCCTGGGCCATGTTGGAGCTCCCATTGCTGTGGACCATAGATGTGGGGAGGGGGGCATGCAACATACCGATAGTGGATTCCCAGTCTAATGCCCCTTCACCACAAAAAAGAGGTTTCAAGGAAACGGAAAAAGGGGAGGTGGGGGGGGAGGGTATTGTTATGCTTACAACCAGGGATCCTGCAAAACTGAGCACTGGAGGTATAAGCACGAATGCATGGCATGTGGACGGCAGCACCAATTTCAGCATTGCAGGACAAAGGCGGGGAGTTCACATCCCTATCAGAAGTCAGGAGGGTTTCATTCCTTTTGGAGGGGTCTGGACAAGCCTGCCAACACCCATGGGGGGGAAGCCTCTCGAGAAGTGGTTGGCCCGGTACCCGATCAAGGAAGCTGCTTGCTTCTTGGCTGAAGGGTTCAGGTTAGGTTTCCATATCCCTTATAAAGGTTCCTGCAGGGCATACGAGGCAGACAACTTGAGATCAGCCAGGAGCAACCAGAGATAGCGTGAACAAAATCCTGAAAGAGGTGACAACAGGTAGAATCAGTGGCCCATTCACAGCCCCCCCAACCCCCGGCTGAGGGTGTCCCCTATTGGGCTGGTTTCCAAGAAAACACTAAGGGAATTCTGGATGATCAATCATTTGTCATATCCGGAAGGGGACTCTGTTAATCATTCATTGACCCAGCACACACTGCTGTTTCATATGCTTCATTTGATAAAGCAGCGGAGGTGGTGTTAAAAATGGGGCAGGGGGCATTGTTGGGAAAAACTGACATTCAGGTGGCCTTTAGGCTGTTGCCCATCCACCTGGTGGACAGGGAACTGTTGGGGATGAAATTTAAAGGCCGATATTATGTAGATAACTGCATGCCAATGGGGTGCACAGTGGCATGAGCAGTATTTGAACAGTTCAGCACTTTTTTGCATTGGGCCACATCAGAAAAGGCTCAATGAGCTGAGATAATACATTACTTAGATGATTTGTTGTTTGTTGGTAAAGCAAGGACACAGCATTGTGGGCAGCTTATGGGGGCTTTTCATGAGGTGTGTGCGGAGTTGGGCATACCCCAGCACAGGACAAGACAGAGGGGCCGTGCACGTGTTTGTCATTTCTAGGTATAGAATTGACATGGTAGAACAGGTTTTCCGGTTGCCACAGGACAAGCTGGCAGCCCTAAGGGAGTTGTTGGTGAAGGTTAGTAGGGCACGCAAAGTTACAGTGTGGGAATGGCAGCAGCTGATAGGTCACTTGAACTTTGCCTGCCGAACATTGCCCATGGGTAGCACATTCATGAGACGATTGGCAGGGGTGGGGTCAGTAAGCACAAAGCCGTACCACAGGATTAGAGTAACTGAGGCAATGAGAGATGATTTGGGCATCTGGCAAGCATTTCTAAAGTGTTTTAATGGAGTAGCCCTCTGGCCGGTGGCGGTATCCAGTCAGGAGCTAGAGCTCTATACGGATGCATTAGGTGGCTTGGGATTTGGTTCATACCTCCAAGGGAAGTGATGCATGGGCCAGTGGCCACAGGAGTGGAAGGCCTCAGGAGTGTTAAAGCAAATCACGGTGTCGGAATTATTTCCAAATGTGGTGGTGTTAATGGTGTGGGGGGAGCAGTTAAAGGACACATCCATTACATTTCGATCAGACAATACTGGTGTGATTCATACAATCAATGGTCAGCTGGGTGGCAAAGGCCCTATGGGCAACCTCATGAGGATCTTTGTAATAAAGTGTCTTTTGTGCAACATACAGTTCAAAGCAGTGCATGTCCCAGGAATCGATAATGGTATAGCTGACGCTCTCGCTCATTCACAGTGGTTGAGGCTCTGAGAATTGGCACCAGGAGAGTATGCACACCCCAGGGAAGTCCCAGCATACCTTTAGGGTTTGGTAACTCAGAAGCTTGGGATTTAATCAGGAACACACTGGCACCCAATACGCAGGTAGCATATCAGTGGGGGCTAGATAGTTTCCTGACGGTGCAGCAGGCGCAGGGGTGGAAAAAGACATGGCCGGTCCCGGTGAAACAGCTTTGTGAGTATGTACTGCATAAAAAACATGGGGGGGGGCTACACCAGCCATGGTGGAACAACATTTGACCAGTATAGCCTGGTTTCAAAAGGCCAGGGGGTACTTGGATACTACAAGAGCCTTTCCCCTTCATAAGATGCTGCAAGGGTGGACATGGTCGGTACCAAAGAGACCAAACCGACGCTGACCTATTAAGGGTTTGCTCATCAGAAAAAGAGACATGCTTGTTCAGGACAGCCTATTTGATGGCGTTCTATGGGGGGGTTCCAGGTGTCCGAATTGGTGCAACCGAGAAAGGCAGCATGCCAGCAACTTGCATTCGGAGAGGAGGACATGGTGGTAACCACGGCTGGAATATTTCTCCAGTTAAGAAAGAGCAAAACTGATTAGTTTGCTCTGTGTTGCTGGTGTAGTGTGAATGCTTCCCCAGAGGTGCAGTAGGAAATCCAGGCATGGGTGTAAGATTACATGACCTGATGGGCAACAGAAGGTGGAGCCTTTTTTAGGCACGACAATGGGACCCCAGTAATGGTGTATCAGTTTCAGCACATTTTGCAGAGGGCTTTGCAGAAGTTGGGTCAGGACGCAGATCAGTTTAACAACCATTCATTCAGGATAGGGGCAGCATCACATGCTTGGGCAGAAGGATTTACGGACGCGCAGATTCAGGCATTGGGCAGGTGGAAGTCCCAGGCTTTTGAGAGTTATGTCTGACCACAGATGTTATATCCCTCCTTTTTTCTTCTCTCTTGACAGGTGATGGTTTACGGAAGGCATGGATTTGGGTGTGCAGACACTCCTTTATACATTGGGCCGCCATCCAGGCAAGGAAGTGCAAGGGGTGGAAAGGAATTGTATTGGGACCCCAAGAGAGCAGTAGTTTGTTTGGGACAATGGGGTATGAAGTGGGAGGAGTTGTTGCAGAGTTTGAGAGCAGAGACTTGGGGGCAGGCACCACCAGATGTCCTAGTGATCCATTTGGAGGGAAATGATCTGGGGCAGGGAAAGTCCATATAAATACAGCTACAAATCCACTTTCATCCTGAGTCGCTAGCATGGCAGGAGCTCTACTGCTGCACCACAGGGCCGGCACTGGTGGACTGATTTTAATGTTGACGTACTCTATAAGGCCCTAGCATGTTTGGGATCAACCTGCCTCTCTGATGTTTTGGTCTCCTATATATGGCACAAGAAACAAAACCATTGTCACTCACCAACAAAGGAGACAAGTGATGATAAGGTCTCTTTAATTGTACGAAGGTTTTCTTTATTTCAACAAGTGACAACAGAAACACCAGTAAAAAAGTCATGAAGGCAGACTGTCTCAGAGACAGAGAGATGGTCTGCCTGCATACCTTTTTTACTGGTGTTTTTGGTTTCACTTGCTGAAATAAAGGAAACCTTATTACAATTTCAGATACAGTACCACTTGTCTCCTTTGTTGGTGAGTGGTGCCAGTTTTCTTTTTTGAGCCTTGAATTCTCTTTACTGGCTGCCCCACCGCCACTGTTGTGTGACCCTTTTTACTGTGTTTGTGTTTTCCTATATGTGGCACACTTAGGTCTTCTAATGAGGATTTTCTGGTAGTCCCCATTTCTAATTTAAGGTCTCCTGGGGAGTTGACATTGCCAGTCGCAGCCCCTAGACTGGACTTGAAGGGATATCGGGTCTATCAGGCAGGCACATTCACTGGAGAGTTTTTTTTAATCAGGCTGTTTAGTGGTTATCTGTTCATAAATTAATCTTTGTTTTTACAGTAATTACAGTTTTGTTTGAGTTATCTGACTTAAAGTCTTTCATATCGAGTTTTCAGACAATGCTTTACAGAGGTATCAAAGGACAAAATAAAAATGTAATGCATGTTGACTATGTGGTAGAATATAAAGATACCGATATAACAGAGAAACTACAACACTTACAGTGTGCATCATGTTCATTGTATCTGCAGTTTTTGCTGTGTTTTGATGGTTTTAATGTTGTCAGGGTACCCTCAGTTTTAGAAGTGCACATATCTTTTCAGAGCACTGGTGAGACCACATTCAGAATATTGTGGGCAGTTCTGGTCACCACAACATAGGAAGGAAATCAAGAAGTTGGCATGAGTTCCGAGGAGGGCCACAAGGATGATTAGAGGCATGAAGGGAAAATCATATGAAGAAAGAAGACTGGAGTGGGACTTGTACACTCTGGAACAGAGGAGCCCCAGTGGGGGCATGTTTGTGATAAGGTAACACATGATAAGAACTTGTGGAGTTCTCTAGGTGTGGAATAATAGGACAACAACTATGACATCAGAGGACACAATAGACAACTAAGGAAGGAGTTAGTCAAAACAACCAAAAGAGTGATATGGGTAATTCAAAGAGTTATAACAATGTGTAATAACCTACCCAGTAATGTCACTGACAGTAATACACTGAAAAGTTTCAAGGATCAGTTTGATAAGTACAGTATTTAGGATGAGTGGTATGATAGGCTGTATTTATTGAGAAATGGCGAGTATATTAATAGGCAAATTATTCCTTTTACTACTCATACAATCTCATGAAGCCTATGAAAATAAAGATTATTATTATTAGGTAGCAAAACCATCACACACAATGTGGTACAGTTATTGCATTACTGTATGACAAAAGGCATCCTTAGGATGGCAGAAAAAGGGGAGATATTGTTGATGGGGGACCTGAATATGCCAGATGTTAACTGGAGCACCTTTGCTGCAGTCACACCCAAGAGCAGGGTTATTCTCGATGCCCTACACGGGACATGCCTCAGACAGCTAGTGTTGGAACCCACTCGGGAGAGAGCAATCTTAGACCTGGTGTCTCAAACGGGGACGGAGTGAGGATCCCAGATCTAGAAGTGGGTTGCCATCTGTGAACAAGTGACCACCAAAAAGTGTCGTTCACCATAAACACAGCCACAGAGTCAAGCCATACAAAGTGAGGATACTGGACTTTAGGAGGGCTGACTTTGTCAAAATAGGAGAGTACCTCAGAGAAGCACTAGCAAACAGTCAAGAAGGAGGTGTGGAGGAACAATGGGGAAAAATCAAAACTGCCAGCACAGAGGCAACAAGCCTTTGTATGAAGCAAATAAATCAAAATGAAAGAAAAAACACTATGGTTCTCAAAAGAGGTGGCAGGGAAGGTTAGCAAGAAAACAATAGCATTCAGGAAGTATAAGGAAACACAGAAGGAGCAGGACAGAGAACTGTACCAGTTAAAGCAGAAGGAAGTGGGGAAGGCAGTCAGAATAGCAAGAGCCCAAACTGAGGAACAGAATAACCAACTCGGTTAAGAAGGTGTATAAAACCTTTTATAGGTACATTAGGGAGCAAAGAAAGACAACGGGAGGGATAGTGAGGCTTAATAAAGGGGAGCATGGATGGGAAGAGAGGGACAGTGTAAAAGCAGGGATACTGAATGAATACTTCTGCTCAGTATTCACAAGAGGAGGGGGAGGTACCTAATCCAATCAATAGAAGCATTCCGGATGGGGGGGGGGGTCAATACCAGTCCTTTCACAGAAGAAAGGGTTCTGAAAGAATTCCTAAAACTGAAGGTGGACAAAGCAATGGGGCCTGATGGGATTCACCCCAGAATTCTAAAAGAAGTAAGGGGAGAATTAGTGACACCATTGACTACCCTTTTTAACAAATCATGGGAGGATGGTGTGGTGCCTGAGGACTGGAGGAGGGCGGATGTGATTCCCCTTCACAAAAGTGGGAGCAAAGCAAAGGCAGGAAACTACAACCTGTTAGCTTGACCTCAGTGGTAGGGAAAATGATGGAATCACTTCTGAAAGAAAGAACTGTTAAGTACCTAGAGGCCAGCGGAGCACAGGACCCAAGGCAGCAAGGATTCACAGCAGGTAGGTCATGTCAGATGAATCTAATAGAGTTCTTTGACTGGGTGACCAAAGTAGTAGACCAGGGAGGGGCTGTGGACATGACCTACCTGGACTTTAGCAAGGCATTCGACACAGTGCCACATGCACCATGGTGATTATGTTCAGGAACAAATCCAAGCTGTCAGAGGGCTAGCAGTGGGAACAGGTTGGAGCATCCCAGCAGACGCCCTCCTCCTCTGTGGGTGGTGGCTGTCTGTGGTCTGCTGCATAAGCACCTCCTAGCAACCCTAGGGGCTTGGTGTGATGCAGCATGACAACAGGGAGTGAACAGTGCACCTCTGAGCATGCCCATTGAATGTGCATTGGAAACACATTTGTGTCACTGTCCCAATGGAGGGAGGCAATGAGGGGAGAAAATACTGGCACTATGCAGGATGATGCCTGGTGCCCTCAAGTCCCATCTCACTGGCTGGGCACTTTACTTGATTCTGTGTCTGGAGGGTGCCTGCCACACCCACAGCAGTTGTGGGAAAAATAGGTAAGGCTGAAGGGGCTTTGGCACAGGGAGAGATACAGTAAATGGTAACTAAAAAAAACAGTTTCATCAAACCGGAGACACAGTGCAAGGCTGCCTGCAGGCACTATTCCTTGTCTATCAACAAACAGAGATGTGTCATTAATTTCTCATTTTTTATGACAAATACATTCTATACTCTGTACTGAAGTAATATTACAACTGTGGGTAAAAACTTTACTTACTCTGTTCAGACTTCAGACTACTAAAAACACTTGAAGGAATGTGTTTTTTTGATAACTTGTAGGCTGTCACATCCATATACTTTATAATGTCTATAATTTAAAAAATAAAATGGTTTTATTCTGGCAAAACCTTAAATGTTTAAGAATTTTAATAAGAGGGGGTTGTAACTAAGTTTATCCAGTGTTGCTATGTTGTACCTTTGTTGAGCAATAGAACTCTGTAGACTCTCCACCAGCAGTATAAAAGAGGGTCATCTCATATCATTACGTACTAGGAGGTGCATCGATTCTGCAATGAATTGCAGCAGCTTCTAGATTCTGTCCACATACTGAATGAAAAGGTGGACATGCTTCAGTGCCAGATCAGTGCCCTGAACCAACAACAAATTGCTCTGCTTGTCAACATCCAAAAAGCCACTGTACTGCTTTCGCGACGTGACTACAATAGCATTGCTATATGACAGCAGAACTAAACAAATAGATATTACTGGAATTCTCAGCAGACTTTGGGATTGGGAATTCAGATGGCCTCTTAACTGCTGACATTTATAAAACATGGCATACTAGCATAGGGGAGTAGGAGATATTATTTTTATGTGGGAGGCAGGTGGGTTAGTCTGAGATTGACCTAGTCCCTTTTCTACCTGAAATGTAAACTCTGCTTTTTTCACTTCTGCTCTACCAGTATTTGTACATGTGCGTATACAGACAGACAGACAGACACACACACACGCTGCCCAAAAGGGCCAATAGCACACTAAATGAGCCCAGTCCCACATTGGGACTGGACTCAAACCATAAATGCCTGCACCCGTGTGTAGTACTAGAAGTATGCTTTGCTGTTGGAGTGTGCCAACCTTCGGGTGAGACGTTAAATCGAAGCCTCTTCTGCCTGGTTCTGGTGCTGTCCTGGTGGGTGTCCAGGTGAAATTAAAATAATCCATGGCACGTTTTGCAAAAGCAGGGGATTTTTCCTGCTGTCCTGGCCAACATTCCCCTTCCCCTATACCTGGTTCATACAAATGTCCAAGGGTGTTTGTAGGTCTTGATAACTGAATTGGCTGCCACTACACATTTAAAGTCACTTCACCACTAGTCTTTCATTACTTGTAAAGTGCTTGGGGATACAATATGTATGAAAAGTACTACATAAAAACTGAGTCTTCTTCTTAAACCCTAAAGAATAACCTGCCAACCCAGTGGCATTAGCTGTAGTTGGCTACCATGTGGGAGACTCACGTTTTCATTATGGACCCAACTCCCCACTCTGGGCTACTGGAGCCTTGTGAACACTGCAGATGCAGCTTTTGCAGGCCCTGGGCTGTTGGGGCAGGAGCAGCCTCACTACCCTAATACTTTATGTGTCAGATTTAGGGTGGCGTCGGACAAGCAGCATCCTGCCCCCAAACAGGCCGAAGTGAGTGAGGCTGCTTTAGACTAATGGGTGGAGGGTGGAGAATTGAGGAAGGAAATTCTTCCTGTCACATATGACACTGCCACAACCCTACATCACTTCCCCAGACTTGCCACTTGGACTCCTGGCATATGGATAAATGGGAGCAAGCTTGGAGACTTGGCATCACCCTACCATGTGTGTGGGTATGTGGGGCTTTCTGTGCATGGTTTCCTGGATGTTGGCAGTCTGGCTAGAGTCAAGGGATAGCTGTTTGTGAGATAAGTTGGCAGATTCTGGCTGAACTGAACAGACAAGAAGAGGTGAGCAGAAAGTGGACATAAAAAGTAAATGCCAAAAAAAGAAAAAAAAAAGGAATAATGATATTGAAATATTCAAAAACTTAGAACTGCATCGTATGGCCCCCTTTGTTGTGCCAGATAATAAGAGTGCGTCCTCAGGATATAAATAATCCTTGAGAATTAAAAAGGTGGTCCAGTCACCAGCAAAAGAAAAATACACAATGGCTGGTACCCACACCGACAAAACCCAGCTGCTCTATATTCCCTAACAAGAGACTTTCAAGCCAATCTTTAATTATAAGGCATGTATCTGAAAACCGGGACTCTGTCCCTTAAAGTCCATCCTTTCATTAAGCTTATTTCCTAGCTGAAGCAATATTACTACATTTTCAACATCGCAGTCAGACTGGGTGCATTTTTAAATGAATGCATTTCCATAGCAGCAGATTGTAACACAGTAACATAGAATTGCGGTAATGGAAGGAACAAAGGTTCCATCTTGTGTGCCCCTTCTGCTGCATGGCATTGACTAAACCAAGTCAGACTATGGACACACATCCAAGCTTATGATCTGCAGTACTATCCCTAATATGTTTTCTGAGCACCCCAAAATGCAGGATCCCAGCTTAGCGAGAGGAGCCGTTGACCCACGTTCTCTGCATGAGAACAGAGGGACTTCCTTGAGTTCTGCAGCAACAGCTGGAACTCATGCTGTAGGCTGCTGCGAGAGTGGGGAGGCACTTCCCCGGTGTTTAGTGGCACCCCAACCTTCTGATTACCGTTCCCTCCTGCATATTTTGTTTCCCTGGTATTTAGTGATGTCCCCACCCTCTGATCACCATCCCCTCATTAATATAATGTTTCCCTGGTGTCTAATGGTGTCCCCCGGCCTTCAATTGCCATCCCCTTTTTTATATAATGTTTCCCTGGTGCCTAGTGGCACCCTTCCACTCTCCGATTGCCATCTCGGCATTAATATTATACCTGTAATAAAACTGTCCCTTGATGTTTTTTCTATTAAACCTGTCAAAAAACGGTCCCTTGTTGATCCGACCCCCACCCCGACCTCCCACTGAGCACCCGCCATCCACCTCCACACACACACTCTCACTCACCTGAACACATCTGAGGGGGAAGATCCACTCTCTGATCGAAGACACATCTTGCTGTTGGAACCACCCACTGCAATATGAGAAACTAAGGTGAGTGCGGGTCAATGTATTTCAATGGGACTTTTAAATTGATGCATAACTTTGTCATTTTTGTATATTTTGACCCCAAATTTTCAGCATTGCCTTTTTGGAGTCCCACCTCATGACCAATGGTGGTGGAATTATGCACAGTACGCACAAAAGGTGAGTTCATGGTCACTTGGCAAAAGCACCCAAATTATGGAATGACCTCCCTGTCTCCCTCTGCTCCCTTGATTCACACTCGTCTTTCCATACTTACTATAAAGCCTCCTTAGAGGCAGCAGCAAAATGCACTTGCCCCGGGTGACTCTATCAGTATGACTGTTGTTTCTTGTATTACTACTCAATCACTGTCTAATTGAAACAATTCATTATGTAAATGTGCTTCACCGTTATCTGTAACTGTATTCAAACCTGTACCCTACTGTACCTGCCCTATCTTACTGAAAATGTAATGTCTGACTATCCTGTTCTATGTGTCATCTGTATGGCTCAGGTTGCACCTGAAAAAGGTCCATTGGACCAGTGCGCCTACCTGATAAACAAATAAATAAATAAATCACCTTTCTGGCAGGATTTGAACATTTTCACCACCCTTGTTCATGAGGTAAGGTCATAAGCTGGGCCACTGGAAAATTGCACCCGCAATTTTTTTGGGAAATCCGCAATTTTCACAATTCTACGAAAAAACTGACATGTTCCACAATTTCTTGCAATTTTTGAGTTTTTGTATTGAACTGTGTAAAAAAATATTAAAATTTTTAATAAAATATTCTCAATATATTGACAATTTTGCATGCAGATTATGGTTTGGCCGAAACAGTGCAGTGCAAGGTAGAGCAAGGGTTTTATGTGACTGTGATTTCTTTTGAATCTTTGTCTTATTTGGTTTCAAAATCCACTGGCCAAGCATAAGTACACTTAAACACTTAACATTTGTTTTGTGTTGAAGCAGTCTATCAGGAAACTTTTTGCTGACACACAGACTGAAACAAAAGATGGGAGAAACGGTGCAAATTATCCCATTCACTTAAATGGGGTGCTAACTATGAAGCCTTTTTGTAAGTGGCAGGGCAAATTATTTCTTGTGAGCATACTTTCATTCAGACTAGTTTTGATTCAAACAGCTGAGGATTTTTGGATGACCCAACTTGAATAAGCTAGTTGGTAACAGTGATCTCACTCTTAGCAACTACCCCCTAGATGTTCATATGCAAAGACTACAATAAAAACCTGACTAAAGTCTAAAAGCAAACTTATAAAACACAAAATGTATCTGAACATTTATCTTTAAACAAAATCATTGCTGCCAGAGAAAAACAAAGGTAAATTACAGGGTACCCTGACTACTGTATGATGCATTAAAAATATATTGGTATTTTTCTACGTTTTTTGGTATCCACGTAAGGCCCACTAGGCACAAGTGCCTGTTTTCAGGTACAACCCAGGAGCACTGAGGAGGTTAAGTGACTTGCTTAGAATCACACGGTATGCAAGTGGAGGTTGTGGGAATCAAACCCAGGTCTGCTAGATGTTGTCAGCTCATTCACAGTTTGTTACTCTTCAATCAATCAATCAATCAATCAATCAATCAATATCTTTATTTATCCAGGCGGGCACCATTGAGCAAGCTCATTTACAAGGTGGACCTGCGGTCCTACAGTAATAATACAGAAAGACAAGTTACAATAGTACAAACAGTAAAAATAGCTGTTAGTATAGTAAAAATGCACATTTACAGGTAATATACATTGAACATAGATCTACAAGGAGTCGTGGATAATGAACTTGTGTTGGATCCAAGCCCAAAAACTGTGCATTTTGTAGTGGGAAATGTTAGGGAGAGGGTAGACATACAAGATAGAAGATATCAAGCGCATAATGTAGGGAGAGGTGGGGAATAGGAGTGCAAGCGAAGAGGACCCACTTGTTAGAGCAAAGTGAGGAATTGGGAGGGCGGAGGACCGTACCAAAGGCGACAAAGCGATTTTTGACCCAAAATGCGGCAACATATGGAGGAGAAAAGCTGCTGTTGTACTAAGTGCAAGAGGAGGAATATAGTAGCAGGGGCATAACTGGGAGGATCCTGGAGGTTGGGGCAGAGGGAGGTGTTGGATGGGCGAGGGACCGAATATTTTTAGGGGCAAAAGACGATAATTATCCCAAAGTGCGGTAGCATATGCTAGAATCAAGCTGCAGCTGTTCAGGGCATCAAAGAATAAGATATGGGAGTTCGGCAATAAATCCTGTGGATCTGTTGGTGGGCATGCTAGAGGCAGAGGCACACATTTCAGCTGGGGGGCTGCTATTTGAGAGAGGGAGGTTAGTTAGTGTCTAGTAAAGCAGTTGCAAATTTCCATAATGCCATTACGGTAAAGCCTTTTGAACAAAAGGGTACTTACTGGGGTTTTCAGCTTAAGTATTTTTGGGGTTTTATTCCATATTGATGGGACTGAGAATCCAAAGGCGGCTCTCCCGTCTCGTGTGAGTGCCCTGGGTGTATTTAGCAGCAGTTGTGAGCAGCTTTTAAGGGAATAATTCCTGGGCACAATTGGAGACAGGCAGTCGACGATGTATTGAGGGAGTTTGCCACTGAGGGCTCTAAGTGTCCAGAGTGCTGCATTAAAGTTGCACCTATAGTAAAGTGAGGTCCAGCCCATGGCGGCATATAGTGCGCCATGATGGGTAGAGAAGAGGAGGTCAGTGATGAAGTATATAGCTCTATGGTAGAGCGTATCCAATTTTCCAAGATAGGAAGCTGCACAGCTACTGTATATGAAGTCTGTGTAGTCAATTAAGGACAGGAACATGACTTGGACTAGTTGTTTCTTTGTGTCTACTGTAAGAAGTCTTCTTATCCTGTAAAAAAGGCAAAGTCTTTGCCTTAATTTTTTCAGCAAGTCTTTCAGGTGGTCAGTAAAGGAGAGTTTACAGTTGATCTAGACCCCAAGATATCTGAATTTTGGAATGTACTCTAAGCACTCTCCCAGCATTGTGGTTATTGGTGGGAGGGAGTCAGTAGCGCTTGTGTAGTTTGCGGGGGAAAATAACATGGCTTTAGTTTTCTTAGCGTTTAATAGCAGTTTTTTATTGATTAGTTGGAGTTGCAGGAGGTTGAAATCTTTTTGTAGGTCAGTACAAACTTCTTTTGGTTTGGGATGACTCAGGTACAGCACTGTGTCATCTGGAAATAAATGAATGCTTGCATCCTTGATTCCCTCATCAATGTTGTTGATATACACTGTGAAGAGGAGGGGACCTAATATGGATCCCTGAGGGACACCTCTTTGTAAGAGTTTTAGGGCAGATAGTTCGCCATCCACTTTCACCTGCTGGTATCTGTCTGTCAGATATTCAGAGAACCAGTTTAGAGAAGTAGCATCCAGTCCTAGTGTTTTTAGCGAGTCGAGGAGCAGGTTGTGGTCGACTGTGTTCAATGCTTTGCTGAGGTCAAGAAACACAGCACACACTGACTTTTTATGCTCCAACTCCAGTTGCCAGTCGTTGGTTACTTTAGCTAATGCCGAGACTGTACTGTGGTTGGCTCTGAATCCGGATTGAAGGGGGGTTTAGTAATTTTTATCTGTCGATGAAGGATCTTAGTTGGCCATTTACTATTTTTTCCAGTAGCTCTGAGAGTGTGGGTAGAAGAGACATTGGCCTATAGTTATTAAGGTTGCAAGGGTCTCCAGATTTAAATGGCGGGATAACGTGTGCGATCTTCTATATTTAAGGGAAGGTACCTTGTGTTAGGGACAGGTTGAATAAATGAGTAATAGGCACTCCAATCGTGGCATGCTATCTTTAGGAAGTATGGTTCAAGTGCATCTGCTTGGCACTTTTCTTAGTATCCAGGTGGAGAATCAAGTCTTCCACTTCCTTGAAAACCAATGAGAATGAGAAATGTTGACTAATGGAGCCAACATTTGGTGGGTCATGCAGTTGGTGCGCAGGCTACATGCAGGCGAAGTTATCGAGCTAAGCCTGCTGTGGTGAAGTGCGTTGAATGCCTGCAGTATCTCTTTTGTCATTGATTACTGTATTGTCAGAGGTAATTTTGTAGGAGCATATTTTGTGACATGGCTCCTGCCAGTTCTTTGATTGTGGCCCAGAATTTGGAGGGACAATTGGCTGCAGTATCTAGTTCTGCTTGGTAATAGCAGGCTTTAGCTTCCCTAATCAGTTTGGTGCAGTGATTTCTGGCTGTTCTGAAAAGGCGACAATCTTCCTCTTTTTGGGATTTGCAGGCAGTTTTCCAGAGTTTATCTCTGGACAATAGTGCAGCCTTGAGATCTTGAGTGAACCAACGGCATTTCCTAGCCTTTATGCGTATTTTTTACAGAGGTGCACGTAGGTTCATGGCGTAGGTAATGATTTCATGTAATATAGAATATGCATTTTCCACTGTTTTAGCAAGCTAAAAACTCTGCCACAAAGGAGAGTTTTTTAGGTCAAGTAGGTATGCCTTTGGGTCGAATGACCTGGTTGACCTTTTGGTGGAGAATCTGTCTGTAGTTGACACTTTGTTGACTGCCCAAACTCCATCTATTAGGCAATGGTCGCTAATATCCGCATCAAAGGTTCTAATGTGGGAGAAGGAATGGGGTTTATTCACAAGCAGGACATCCAGAAGTGTACTTTTGGCTGTATTCTTTTTGTTGATATGGGTGAGCTCTTCGTTGAGTAGGGTGAAACCAAGGGACTTGCAGAAAGATTTAAGTGGGTGATCAGCTTCCGACAGCCAATTGTAGTTTAGATCCCCGAGGATTATTGTTTCCAGGGGACTAGTGTCCAAGATAGTTGTAAGATAGTTGTAAGTTGTAAGACTCTTACCTCTAGATTATACTGCCAGCCCCAATAACACCCAGATTTAATGTTTAAATATGTGATTTCAAAAACAGTGTACAGTACCTACAGGACAATGTATGACCATTAAATACTTTAACAACATTTTACTAAAACTCAATTATTCACCACTCTGTCTGCTTATTTTTTCTTGTACCAAAGTGGGTGAATAGCTCGCAGAGCACTGTAAACAGCTGTTGATTAGGCTTCATTATTCTACAGCCAGAAACAAAAAAAATATTTCTTCTGGCTTCATTTAATATTTATTTGCTGTGGCTCATTTTATAGACTCTATTTAGCACTGTATGAGGCAGATGCTTTTAAATTTTGGAAGATAGGCAACGCTTACGATAGCTTATCAGTTTAGTATTCTTGTTAGGAACATAAACTTTTCTTTATGTTTTAAACATATTCATGTGTCAGTGAATTCATTTAGCAATTTATACTAACTAATATATGCTGCAGAAAACATTAAAAGATTTATTGTGAAGCACTCAGGGTCTATAGTAGAACCCCCGCAATTTCCCGAAATTTTTGCAAAACGCTCTGCAATTTGGGGTAACCTTTTCTGCAATTTTCCAGTGCCCTGGTCATAAGAAGGCTGTTGAAAATTTTGGTCAGAATATGTAAAAATGGCAAAGTTGTGCATGTACCTTGACATTTTTCTATGCTCACTCATGACTTTGGTAATTTTAAATATTTTGACCCCCAGTTTTTTAACATAGCCATTTTTTCACACCACCTCATGAATTTGACAGCTGTCATTTTTCAAATTCTGGCTAAAATGTGTTTTCACACCTGTGGCATGGAATGACATTTCGATGGCACAGAAAGACGTATTGGCGGGATTTGCAAATGTTCACCTACCAGGTTCATGAGGTGGGATAATAAGTAGGCTATACTGAAAATATGGTGCACAAATATAGTAAATTGCCCAGGTTATGAGTGAACGTTGCAGTATTTCAATGTTCAATCATAACTTCACTAATTTAAAATATTTTGACACCGAACTTCCAACATAGCCATTTTTCCACACCACCTCATAAATGTAACGTGACAGACTTTAAATCCTGGACGAGATGTGTTTTCAGACTTCTAGTGTGAAATGACATGTTGTCCAATATACTATAAATGGTACATTTCATCTTTGTAAGGTGAATCATAAAATTAGTATCTTGAAAATGTTGGATCAAAATAAAAAAAAAAGTTTTGATAAATTCTGTGTGTAGTTCCAGTCTTGATCCCATCAAATATTTTTTGTGATCCCATGCCGGTGAGCTGAGTTCGGTGGTAAAGTCAGTGACCCAGCTGGATGGGGTGAGGGTTGGGGGATGGCACCATTATGTATCACCCATCCAGCCAGGGAATGAAAGGTCCAGGGTTGTCCGTATGGGCCCAGCTACCATATAGTGAAAACAACTGTTCTTTTGGCATAGGGCCCTGTACCTCTCCCTCTGTGGGTGGCAGAAGGCCCTGTGCATTGGTTGACAGATGCACTCTTTGCCCTGTACATCTGTAGCTGTGGCCACATAGAAGTGCATGGACCACAGGGCCCTGCACTTCTGCAGCCCACCAGACAACCCCATGAATTCTTCAGATCCATGGTTGCACTTCTGTAGGTGGACAGAATTTATTTATTTCTTTATTTAAAGGTTTTACCAGGAAGGCATGCTGAGCAGACAACTGCTTGATTCCAGATGCGACCTGGGGGCAGGGGGAAAAGGAGTAGATCCATGATGGACAATAGACCATACATTGCAACCACATTATAAAACATACATGGATTAAGAGCAGTACAATGCAAATGTGGTAACTGTACAAGAGGATACAATTCCACTATCTCAAAAAGAAAGTACATTCTTTTCAAAAAACTTTGTTAATACACCAGTTAGGTAAACTTAACACCACAAAAGTAGGGACATGTGGTGCTAAGGTATCCAACCTTAACTCCCCACCCCCATGCCCCAAGCAGCAAAAGGAAAACACATTAGGGTTTTGGGTCTTCAGAGTCTTGGCAAATCAGTGGTGGGGTCTTCCTTGGGGTTGTCACCTGGCCTACTTACAGCAGTTACAGTAATGCATTACTTTTTTAGTATTAAAGCATGACTATCAGTTAGGTTACTTAAGCAATAAGGCATGATCAAGGGTTATGTTAATGGTCTGTTAATCACCTTCTGGGGTGTAATGTGGCATGAGGCATAGCCAAGTGCCACATGCCCCTAGAGGGTGATTAACTGACCATTAACATAACCCCTTGGAGTGCCTTTTTGCTATTATAATAAAAAAAAAAATTTAAACACTGTTAAACCATGGTCAGCATATGGTTAAGCTCTACATGTATGTTAATAAAAGATTAACACAAGGCTATTAGAATGTTAACAGCCAATTGGAAAGCTCCATTTCTCAGACCCTTTTTATAATATTCATTAGAATACTTTTAACCATTTTACAAATGTTATAAGTGTAACAATCAACTCTGGGTGTGCATCAGTGCTGTAATAACCTCACTTCCTGGGTGATTGAAGGCCCGAGGCATAAACAACCCAGGTCGTTTGTTTATTATCATATTGCTGCATACATAACCATGGATTATTTCATACTTAATCTAACCCTTGGGGAATTATGAGGTATGAGGTGAAGCTGAGTACTTTATGCACTTAGGGTTAGATTAACAAAAGGTGACCCAACTTCTAGAGTGCCTTAATGCTATTTTTGAACTAAACCATTTTTGTATTTCTAAAATGAATATTTTTGATAGCTAAAATTCTAATGCTTCTATTGTACGTGAAGGTTTCTGGACATTAACCTAACCTACATAGACTGTTAACAAAGAATCAGAATGATCTGCTTCCAGTCACTATTTTATAATTAAGCAGTAATACGCAGCATGGCATGGTATATCATGAGATGTTACACCTTGAGTGCATTATGAGGCATGAGGTAACATTGACTGTCTTCTACCACCCAAAAAGTGATGATATCCAAGATATACCACACCCTGGAGTGTATTATTGTGAGCATAACATGGTCCCAAAGTGTTTGGATGTGACTTATCTTGATAATTAGTTTTGAACCATGATGATGCACTTAGACATCATCATGGTTCAAAGATGCCTTCATCCAGCCAGCTTCCAAGATTTCCCTTGACCATTTTATAATTAAGCAATAAGGCATGACAGGGTGTGGTATATCATGGAATATCATCACGCCTCGGGTGGTTGGGCATGGGGCCGCAGGCCGAGTGCGTCCAATGACTCAAGACGTGACGATATCCCATGATATACCACACCCTGGATTGCCTTATTGCTATTATGAACAGGAGTAATGGTTTTATAAATAAAAAAAAAAAAAAAAAATCCTTTAAACCTGTTAAAAAAAGCTTTTTTGGTAGTGTAGGAATACATTTTAAAAAAATAGTTCTAGAAGACAGCAGGTGGCGCTGTTGTAGTTGGAGCTGACAGAAGAGGTAACAGTATTGCGATGGTGTGACCTGTGAACTCTGCTGATCTCTCTGTAACAGTGTCTTTGTCTGTCCCCCCACCCCTCCCCAGCAGTAGATGATCGCGGTAACGAGATTCTAAAGGCAAAATGAAGCCAATGAGCAATATCACTGGATTAGGAAGCAGGGGGATTGAGAGAACAAGTGTGTCTATCGATGCCGTTTTGAATCTGTGTGTGCCTGCGAGACATGGGAACGGTCATCTGCTCAGTGCAGCCTGCGAGTGGCAGCAGGTTGGTTTTACGGGTTTCACAATCTTTCATTTATTGATGTATCTGCTCTAATAATTGTCAGTATGTCGTCCTCCTTCTTCTCTATGGATTCCAGTACACACACTCCCTTCCCCGCTCCATGGCTCTCACTCCCTTTCTCCACCTTCACATATCCACTTGCAGGCCCCTGTCTGTTTTTAGCTTCTACCTTCCTCTCCCTTTACCCATTTTGATATTGCTTTTTTGCATAAGTCTAATTGTGAGTTCCTATGACGGACTCTGTTATTTTTGCATCCAACCTTTTACCGCATCTGCTGATGCTACATTCGTTGTATTACCATGTCTATGTATTTGTTTTATTCCTTGTCCAGGACCACCTTGAAAATGAGCTTGCTCAATGGTGTTGATGCCTGGTTAAATAAAGTTTGATCGATTGATTGATTGAAGGTTTTTAATGCCCGTCTGAATGTTGTGGTCCCGGAGACAGCAGGCAATATCCTTCATTCAGTGTAACTAGAGTTATTTATTTATTTATTAAATTTTGGTGACCGGGTAGGCCCACTGAGCCCCAAAGGTCCCTTTTTCATGGGCGACCATTTTTTTTTGTTGTTTTTTAAATAGCGGCTGACTAGAAGTCTGACTTGCTCTGGACTGCGGGAGCTGAAGAACACTGCGCGGTCAGCAAGGAGGCTGGTGACCGGAGGTTTTCTGAAGCCGTGATGATGTAGCCCGATATCATCACGGCTTCAAAAACCTGTCGGCCAATCAGCTTCATGTATTTATGAGCACCAGTTCATAATATACAGCTACTTATCACTTTTGTATAAAAAGTAATAAATTAAACAGAATCCAGTGGTGCCTCCTTTTGCTTCTCTAAATGCCTGAAATTCTTCAATTATAGTATATATCTTACTTCGTGTGTTCTCAGTTCTTGACATTTAAATAGGTTTTCTTTGTTGCACTTTTCAGTTGAAATGCAACCAAGCCCAGCCACCAAACTTCATGGTGAGACCCCATTACTGGGTCCTACACTAACATTTTGTTTCTACCTGATCTGAGTTGAAATCTCACTACTTTTCCCTATTTCTTATGTGAGATGACCCTCAAGCTTCCAGTTTGAATTTTTATATGACGTGCATCCACCCAGCTCACAGGTAGCCTGGGGGGGGGGTAAGTTACGGTTTAGGGAAGCCACTGCTTTCCCAATCATTAAGTAAATGCAAGAAGTAACAAGTTCTGCCCTGCTCGGTCACAAAGTTAGAATTATATTTTAGGCATATACTAACTCATTTTCAAGGGTGTAATGGGCTTGATTTTCAGAAGTCTTGTGAATGCTGCAAACCCCTGGTGCACTGAACACATGGCGCAGGGGGCTTGTGGCATTCTTTTGGCGCCAATCGTGATTTTCATTCAGTGCGCCAAATGCTGCAAGTTAGTCCAGCTCCCCCCCGGTCTAACTTGTGCCATTTGGGTGCCCCTTTTTAGAGGGGATTTGGCGCAAGTTGCAGTAAATTTTGGAAAATGTCGCAGCTGCACCAAATGTACTAAAATTGGTCGCAGTTGCATCAAAGGAGTTTGGCGCAGTTGCGACAAACATTGGGACTGATGCAGGGCTTGAAGCTAGCCCTGTGTCAACCTTTGAAAATCACGGCCCGTATTTCAGTCTAAACCAATACACGATCATACGGATCAATACAGTGGTGTGGCATTATTGGATCAGTTCCTGTACCAGCACCTCATACATAACAACAGATTTACTACTCGAAAAAAAAAAACACACACACGGGAAAAACAATGGATGGCACTTACTGTTAGTACTGTCTGCTCCTGTTCAGGGAGAATTTTTGGAAAATGAGGACATTCACAGCACAGTAACTTCAGAAAGCAAACATATGGGCAAAAGGGTTCCGCAACAATGGGACAGCCCAAAAATCAATGTGGGCAGTGTAAAGCATTGTAACAAAAATTTGCTTTACCTATCTGATGCCATCACCAAGAGGCTTTCTTGGCAGCCCCAGCCTCAGCCAAAGGTAGCGGGTTTAAACTGACTGAGGGAACAATGTTGGGTTTTTTGGCCTGACAGCTGGACACCCAAAACATGGTGCGGAGCCAGCCACTGGCAGGATTGGAAAAATGCCTCAATAAGGGGGAGGCACTGTTCATCCAGAAAAGATACACTGCCACCACCTAGAGCAGCAGACTAAAAAGGGGTACCAAGATCTACTAAAAGTAATCATCCGCAGACAGAATTGAATAGAATAAATGACATTTACTTAGGAAAAAAAGAGTAGCAATGCAATACAAAAACGTTCGGCACAATCAGGATTATTACTGTATCATAAATGGCAAAAAAAAAAAAAAATGAACATCACTCTATCATAGGCAGTAACACTTATCACTCTCTTATAGACAGTAACACTCTATAATAACCGGTGACCCCATTATCAACCCGTTTTTGAGTACTGTAAAAACTCGTATCAACCCGCAGGTTGATCTGACTTTTACAGTCTCGCGCTGAGAAGCCTGCAGCAGTCCAGACCAATCAAACAGGCTGAGGCAGCACGTGATGGTTCTCCAACCATAAACTCACACTCACAGCATTAACCCCATTTTAAAAGAAATGAACAATCAGAGCATCAACGCGTAATCCTAAATAAAAACTGAACATTAAAAAGTTACACAATGGAGAACTGTTTCATTGCCACCTGCAGCAGTGACAGGGAAATATTAAGTATTTACTAGCTTGAAAAATGCTCTACTAAAAATGTACTTTCCCCACTACACCTTACTGGTTCCCTAGGCTGCATGAACTTTCACCTCGGACTGGAATGACCCCGACCCATCGAGATGACGCAACAACAGACACTGAAGTTGGAGGACTTGTTCTAATGTGTTTATTTAAATAATTAAAAAAAAAAATTTTCTGAAATGTTATTTGTTTTTTTTCCATTGCTATGACTCTGTTATAGACAGTAACACTTATCACTCTATTATAGGCAGTAACACTTATCATTCTATCATAATCTGTATTATAAACCACAAAGGTCATTCCCCACAAACCGACAGGGGGGAAACAAAAGGGCAAATTTCTACCTCTACCAGCCCGAAAACTAAACACCATAGCTAGAGGTGATGGGCAATTACCAGCCCTAAAAATGGCTCCTGTGAGGGGTCAGACCCACCCTGGAACTGTAGCTCCAGTAGCCAATTGGTTAGGGTCGGGGTGAATTGCTAGCCCACCCCAGCATTAAAAAAAAAAAATATCAGCTTAAGTACTGGTGCCCACCAAACCACCACCCCAGGGCTCCCACTTCCCATGAAGGAACTCTGCAAGAGTTTCCAAAGGATACAGGCCTTCGAAATTGTGGTCCGCCGCTAGCTGACCAGCTAGCTGAGGGTCCCAAGGTTACTCCACTGCTAGCCAACTTGCTAGCTGAGTGTCCAAAGGGGTGCTCCACTGCTAGCCAAGTGTCCAAAGGGTGCCTTAAGGCTAGATGACTTGCTAGCTGAGTGTCCATAGGGTGCCTTGCTGCTAGCTGACCTGATAGCTGAGTGTCCAAAGGGTGCTTTGCCATTACCCGACCTGCTAGCCAAGTGTCCAAAGGGTGCTTCACTGCTAGCCGGTCTGCTAGCCAAGTGTCCAAAGGGTGCTTCACCACTAGCAGACCTGCTAGCAGAGTGTCCCAAGAAGTACCTGCGAGGGTTTGCGGAAGGTTGTCTGGCTCTACCAGCCTCCCCTGCTGCTGAACACCAGAGTTAACTGCTAAGCCTGGGTAAGATAGCTCTTAAGCCCCTTTCTGAAAGTAAGGTGACCAGACTGGCAGGGCTCTACCAGCTACCCCTGCAGGTCCCACAAGATTCCTTTCTGGGATACTTCTTGAGGGACCCTCCTGAGCCCCTCTCATAGCTGCTTCTTCTCTTTCTCAAGGAGCCCCTTTTCCTTCAGGCTACTCCTACTCTTTCTGGAACTCTCCTTTCAAGCTCCTTCCTTGGGAGCTCTCCTCTTCAACTCCAGGGCCGCCATGGCCCCCATGGCTGGCATGGATCCCCCTCAGCTCTCCTGCTCAGTTATTTTCCTTAAGAACTCTCCTCCTTCAGGGGCTCATTTCCTCCAGGAGCTTCCCTCCTGAACTGACCTGAACCCTCCTGGCAGCCTCTTTTTATGCTGAAGGGAGGGGGCATGGCTGCCCAGGGGGGCTCTCTGATTGGATGGCCAAGGGGCAGTGCTGTTTGGTTATGCGAATCAGGGCTTGACTGCCTAACCAATCAGCATCGAGAGCTGCTATTCAGCCCTTGAGCTCCTTCTCTGCACAAGCTTGATAACCCCCACACACATTTCATTTAAATAAATGAAAAAAAGCAGTGAAAGTCAGCAGCCAGAGCTGCTACAGTATGTATCTAACAGAGGTGAGCATTCACTACAAGGACACATACTGTACAGTAGTAGCAGTTGATGTGGCAAGTTGTTTCCTGAAATCTCTCGATATATCCAAGAAGATTTTCATTAGATTTTTGTGCTGTACGGCAACATCAGGATCTCCTCCAGCTTATGATGTCACTGGGCCTCACACAGGTTATTTCCTCTGCAACCCACATTGGTGGTCACTCATTGGATCTGATGTTCCTCCTGGGGATGGAGATCTCCGATTTGGTGGTGGAGCCTGTCAGTTGGTCTGATCATCGCTCCATAGGATTCAGTTTTGGGGCTCCCCCCAGTGGGCTTGCCCCTACGGAGATGGTCCATTACCATCCTTTGAGGGGGGTGACCACAGAGGGCCTAATGGTGATGCTTGATCTATTGGGCTTGTCAAATGAAAGCATGGGTCCGGGGGAATTTTTACTCACCTATAATAAGGTGGTGACTCCATCACTCCTGTTCATGTTCGGCCACTCACTCTTCACCCAAGGCCCCCATGGTTTGATGGGACCTTAAAGGAGTTGAGGAGAGTGGGCCAAAGGTTAGAGAGGGCTTGATGGAAATCTGGTTTCGAGGTTGACAGGCTTAGATTGATGGATCATTATACTGTCTATCAATCAACAATCACCCATAACAAGGCAGAATTCCTGTCCAGGGAGATTGCCGCTGCGCAGAATCGACCAGCTCAGCTCTTCTGGACTATGGATAGATTGTGCAATCTGTCTGCAGTCTGGCAGAGCCTTGTCACAAGAAAGATGTGATGAGTTTGCTCGATTCTTCATGGATAAGGTTGTCACCATCATGTCCAGTATCTGCCCAGCCCCCTTTACGGGGAGTTACAGAGGTCAGCAGGAGGTTGTGAGCACCCAATTGCTCTGGTCTGACTTTGGCCATCTGAACATCATGGATATTGTGAGGGTCATTCAGAGTTTGCGGCCAACCAGCTGTGGTGTGGATCCGGGCCCAACGCGTCTCCTTGTGGGGTGTGTTGAGGAAATCGGCCCTGTCCTTGCTGAGATAGTCTGGAGATCATTGGAGAGGTGGGTCTTCCCATACCCCCTGAAGGAGGCGGTTGTATGACCACTCCTGAAAAAACCCTGCCTTGACCTGGACGATCTCGCTAACTACAGACTGGTCTCAAAGCTTCCCTTTGTTGGGAATGTTATTGAGAAGGTGGTTGGGCTACAGCTGGATGATCATTTATCCAGCCACAATATTTATGATTCTCTCCAGTTCAGATTTAGGAAGAGGCATAACACTGAGATGGCCCTTGTCTGGGTGCTAAATGATCTCCTAATAGCAAGAGATTGGAGGTCCCATTCCATCTTGGTCCTCCTCAATCTCTCGGCGGCATTTGACACTGTGGACCATGGTGTGCTATTGGAGTATCTGAGATTCATCTGTGAATTGTCAGGTACTGTCCTCAGATGGTTTCGATCCTTCCTCGAGGGTAGGACACAGAGAGTGGTCTCAGGAATTTATTCCTCTGATCCTCTCCCCCTATCCTGCGGGGTATTGCAGGGCTCCATTTTGGTGCCCATGTTGCCTGAAATCTATATGCTGCCATTGGGGGACATTATTAGGTGGTACAGTCTGAGTTTTCACTGCTGTGCAGATGATACTCAGCTGTACATTTCCTTTGCACCCAAACGGGGAGATGTTCTCTTGGTGTTTAACAACTGCCTTTCTGAGATCCAGGACTGGATGACTGCTAGTTGACTGAGGTTGAATCTGGATAAAACTGAGGTGTTGGTGGTGGATCACGATCTTCGGAAGGTGGGTGTGTCAGCAGAATATCTCTCTGGTCTTTAACTTGGTGTCCAGCTTACTACCTCAGATCAGGTGTGAAACCTGGGTATTATCTTTGATGACGGTCTGACCCTAAAATCACAGGTGTCAGTCATTGTCAAAGCTTCCTTTTACCATCTGAAGAATATCACCCGGATGAAGCACCTGGTCCCTTCTGAGGATCTTTTGACACTGATTCATGTCTTTGTGACCACTCACCTTGACTACTGCAATTCCCTATACCTAGGGCTACCGGGGGTTGATATCTGCTGCCTGCAGCTGGTGCAGAATGCGGCTGCCAGACTTTTGACTGGTACATCTAAGACCAGTCATATTATGTCTGTGCTCCATGGACCGCACTGTCTACCAGTACAGTGACGTATCACCTTCAAGGTCGGTTTGCTGACCTATAAATCCCTACACAATCAGGGACCCCACTACCTGCAAGATCTCTTTTCTCCCTACTGCCCCTCCCAACAGCTCTGATCCACCAACGAGGGATTGCTAGAGATTTCCAGGGTGCGACTTCAAACCATTGGAGAGCCATTAGCCATTCCCAGAATTCTATTCTGTAGGAGGGGTATCGACTAGGAATAGATTTGAGCCTCTGCTATGGGACAGAGAGGACAGCATCAACATACTGAAGGGGGAGGACAAGGGCATGAGGAGGATGGCAGCAGGTAGGGAAGAGATAGTGAGGATGAAAGGGTAGAAGGGCTAGTGAGGAAGGAGGGGGTGACTGGAGGGGAAAAGGCTGCGGGAAAGGGGAAGGATGGGAGGGGCATCACTATTGGGGTCGAAGGGAATGGGGGCTCTAAATCGACAACAACGGGGATAGAAGAGGGGTTGGAAATCAGCAGGGGAGGTCGACATGGGAAGCCCAGTAGGAAGTAGTCAGTCTGGGAAGGGGTTCAAGTGAGATGGGAGGAATAAGGCAGAGAAAAGGGGTGAGGCAGAAGTAGGGGGTGTAGATACAGAAGTCACAGAGGGTACAGCTAGTGGGGGTAAGGGGCAAGGAATAACGAATACTGGGGTGATGGAAGGGGCATTAGAAGGGAAAGGGGATAAGGGACGGGGGGGGTACTAGTCCTGGGGGATTCTATACTGAAAGGGGTGAGATGGGGCGGAAGGGGGGAAAGACATAGAAGTATTTCATGGATTGAAACTATCCCCGGGTTGACTGCAGGAGGGGCATGGCAGGCACTGCTCAAATGTGCAGCGAGGGGGAGGAAGAACCCTCATTTAGTGTTGCATGTGGGTACAAATGACTTGGTGGGGGAGACTGTGGAAGTAGTGAGGGGGAGGTTCTAGGAGTTGGGCAGGTAGTGTGAGGGGGTTGGGGAGTTGGTGGCATTCTCGGAGGTACTCCCGGTACCATGTGCATACATTGAGAGGAAGCATAGGCTCCAGGAGTTCAACAAGTGGCTGAAGGATTGGTGCCACACCAAAAATTATGGGTTAGTGACTATCTGGGGTAGGGTCTGGGGCAATAGTGACTTGTACGTGGGGGACAGGCTACACTTGAGCATTGAGGGGAAGGGAGTATTAAAGGTGGGATTAGAGGGGTATATCTCTACTAAGGTGGATTTAAACTAGTGGGGGAGGGTGGCCAAAGACTGAGGTTGGTAGAAAGGTCCGGACAGGGGGCCTAATGAGCTCACCCCTAAATGTAGGTAAAGGTAGAGGTGTAGTAACCCTGGGAGGGGCGGGCAGAGTGGTCTGAGTGTAATACAGAAGGCACCACCACCCGGTAACAATAATGAGGAGAAAGGGTATGGACTACTGGGAGGAGGGACACAGGCCAAGGAGAAGAGTGAGGAGATGGAGGGGCATGGGTGGAAGGTGGTCTCTCTCAATGCAAGAAGCCTGGGGAACAAAATTGCAGAGCTTCAGGTGCTCCTCTCAGAGGGAAAGGTGCACACTGCTATAGTGACTGAGACTTGGGCCGCAGAGTGCCATGATCGGGACTTGGCAATCCCAGGATACATGATATACAAGAGGGACCGGGGGGTTGGAAGGGGGGGTTGAGGTAAGGGATCGAATGCATAAGGGACGAGGGAGGGGAGGAGAGGAGAGGAGAGGAGAGGACAGAGGTGCTTTGGGTACAGCTTCTGGACTCCAAGGGCAGAAAGCTGAGGCTGAAAGTGGTGTACAGACCACCAGCCCAATCCAGGGAACTAGATGGGGAGTTGGCAGAGCAGACAAGGAGGGTGCGTAGAAGAGGGAGTGTGGTAATAGTGGGGGATTTTAACCTACCAGGGGTTGACTGGAGCACCCCAGCCACTAGCAATACCATGGAGCAGGTGCTCCTTGATGCATTCCAGGATGGCCTTCTGACGCAATTGGTAAGTGCAATGCCAAATTGGGTGTGGTGGTGGACGAAGAGGACGGATGGGAAAAACTGCAGGGGGACCTAACCGAACTAGAGACATGGTCGGTGGAGTGGCAGCTAGGATTCAATGCAAAGAAGTGTAAGGTGATGCACTTTGGGGCTAAGAGCCAGAAGAGGGACTATTGGTTTGGGGGGGTGAGGTTGGGGATCACAGAGGAGGAGAAGGACCTAGGGGTGTTGGTAACCAGGAGCATGAACAACTCAGCCCAGTGCAGGAGAGCAGAAGCGAAGGCAAACAGGATGCTGGGGTGTATCGCAAGGGGGTTCTCATCCAGACACAGGGATGTGATCCTATCTCTCTACAGATCATTGGTCAGACCACACCTAGAGTACTGTGTGCAATACTGGAGGCCATACCTGAGGAGAGGTATAAAGTTACTGAAGGGTGTGCAAAGGAGGGTAACAAAAATTTTAAAGGGGATGGAAGGAAAGGAATATGAAGTTAGGCTGAAGGAGCTGAACATGTACACACTGGAGGAGAGGAGGGATGGGGGATATGATTGAAGTGTTTAAATACCTGAGGGGGGTAAATAAAACTAGCACTGATGGAGTGTTTAAACTGAGGAGTGGACGAGAGACAAGGGGGCACGGACTAAGGTTGGAAGGGGGATGTTTCAAGAGGGAAATGAGGAGGCACTACCTCACTGAGAGGGTGGTGTTTAGTTGGAATGTGCTGCCAGAGGGGGATGATAATATGTAGGACAGTCAATAGCTTTGAGAAGGAGTGGGATAAAGCAAGAGGAAGAGTCAGGGGGCAGGGGCTGGGACAAGCAGGGGAGGAACTGAGGGGAAGGAGGCTGAGGCAGCTGCAATCTAGGGTGCTAGCTGCACAGTCGGGCAGACTTAAATAGACTGATTGGTCTGTTCTGCTGGCAGATTCGTATGTTTGTATATATGTTCATATGTAAAACCACAGTGACTCTGTTCATGAGCAGAGGTCCTAAAATGTCTATATTGAAAAACTGGTGACAAATGTCCAAAAAATAACTGCGTTACAAGCATGCGTTGTGCAGTTTCCACGCACCCTCATAACTTCACAAATTTGTAGTACTTTCACTCCAGATTTACAACATTGCTATTTTTTTCAGACCTCCATATGAACAGTACAGCTGTCATTTTTCACATCTTGCCCGAAATATGCGTTTACTCATCTGGCGCAGGACAGTGCGGTTGCTGTGGGATTCAATGTTCATGACAGATTAAGAAAATCATAGTGACAGCGTTCATGAGCAGAGGTCACAAAATGCCTATGTTGAAAATTTGGTGAAATAATTCCACTAAATGACTGTTACACGCATGCGTTGTGCAGTTTCCACGTACATTCGGAAGTTTGAGCATTTTTAATATTTTCACTACAGATTTTCAACATTGCCATCTCTTCACACCTCCCTATGAATGGTGCAGATGCCATTCTTCACATCCTGCCTGATCTGTGTTTTCATACATCTGGCGCACAAAGGCACAGTCGCTGTGGAACTCAAAGTTCGGGACACATTGACAAAATCACAGTGCCACTGTTCATGATAAGCAGTCCCAAATGCTTTCATGAGGTGGGGGTCACAAAAAGGCCATGTTGAAAATTTGTTGTGCAAATACCAACAAACGCCTGGGGCGTTAGGGTTTCTAACCATAACGTCCCACCCTGTACAGACTGACAGGCATCAGTGGTGTGCCTTTGGATTGCCGACTGTAATGCCCATGCCGATTCCCCCACCCCCCCACCCTGCAGCCAGTGACAGGCATCGAGGTGTGCCTTGGACTCTTCAGCCCCAGAGTTAACCCCATTCTCCTATATTGCACTCATTTCAGCGTATGTCCTTATGGAGTGGGGTGATTGTAAAGCCGAACATCCCAGGGCACATCTCAGCACTTGTCTGTGTCTGCAGGACAGGTTGAGGTGAAATGGCATGAAAGTTATGGGCGACAACCCAAATGCTACCCCAGTGCCTGTCCATCTCTGCAGGTTGGAGGTGGGGCTGCCATGAAGTTCAATACTTCACTGCCATTCCTACTCTGCATCTGTCTAACTCCTGCATTTCCAATGCTAAAACCAGCAAGCAAACATTCGGCATTGACAAATGTTTGTTTACATTTTGAACTGGTTTCTACAATTCTCACATTTCTGACATATGTTAACGGAGTTGCAGCATTATCTTTTACCATATTTTAACTGCATGTTTTAACAAATTTTAGAAACCTAGAAAAATAGAAAATGTTGACAGAAAGACCCATAGTCTATCTTTTCTGCCTGTTTTCCTACCTGTGCCATATAAACTTACTCTTTGTCGTGCCAGGTTAAATACACATTGGTTGTTTATCCCCTACCCCCTGCTGTCTGCATGTTTCAGTCTTAGTTTTCACAAACACCTTATAGCAGTCCCATGCTCTCTTGAAACTTGTTATCCTTTAAAAAAAATGTTTTTTTTTGATATAGCTGCTTGCACTCTGCTGCCACCTACACCTGTCTTTGGGCCTTGACCCAGTGGCTTCCAGTCCCATCTGTTGCTTCCCACACCATCGCATCACTGGGGAGCCACATGGAGCAGGGCCTGAAAGCACTGGGGGATGTCACATATGGCAGCAGAGAGACATAGGATTTTTCTGTTTCTCCTGAACCCAGAACTGTGGTGGCACTGTGGGCACATGAGCAATGAGGCATACATGCACTCTTGGAACCACAGCCCCATCCACCCACCCAACGTTGTGTCAGCCCCCCAGGCCTCTGCTCTGATACTCGGCCTCCACCAGGTGTCAGCCGAGAGCGAGGAGACTCGCCACCCCAATTCAGGAGATGAGAGCTGTCTAGCAGCCGCTCGATCATCTCCTAGCCCTCCCCATCACCAACTCTCGGTGCCTAGTGCTCCTTCCCGAACTCTGGTCGCTGATGTGGCATGAGGTAAGGTGCTGGAACAGCATCTCAGCCCTTAGCGCCACCAGGCCGAAACCTGTTATCTTTCTGTCATTTACCACCTCCAGCAAACCTTACCATAGCCATCACAATTTCTGTGAAGAAGTACTTTCTTATATCCATCCTTAATCTACTCCCTCCCCCCATTAATTTTCATGTCCCCTAGTTCCTAATCCCATGCAATGCTTAAAGAGGTCATTATACTCTACCCTGTTTATCCCTTTCATGCGAACATACGAAAATATCATCAGAAGCAGGCCTTACAGTCTATCGAGTCTGCTCGATTGTGCAGCTAGCCCCTCAACTTGCAGCTGCCCCACCTTACCCAACCCTCTTTATCATAAGCCCTTCCCTCACCCTATCCCAACCCCTCTTAAAGCCACCTAGCGATCTACAGGACATCACCCCCTTGGGCAAAGCATTCCACTTGTCCATTACCCTTTCTGAGAAGAAATGCCTCCAGATTTCCCTCCTGAATCTTCCACCCTCCAACCTCAACTAATGCCCTCCTGTATCCCTCCCTCTTCTAAGCTTACAAATCCCTTCCATGTTAACCTTATTTATCCTCTTGAGGTATTTAAATGTTTCAATCATATCCCCCATCCCTCCTTTCCTCCAGGGAGTACATGTTCAGCTCTGCCAATCTCTCCTCATAGGACTTCCCCTCAAATCCCTGGATCATCTTTGTCACCCTATGTTGCACCTTTTCCAACAACTTAATGTCCTTCTTCATGAACAGGCGCCAGCACTGCACGCAGTACTCCAGGTGAGGTCTAATCAGAGTCTTGTACAGGGGAATGATCTCCTCCCTATTCCTGGAGGAGATTTACCTAGCTATACAGCCTAGGATCCTATTGGCCTTTGCCACCGCCTTCCTGCACTGAGCTGAGTTGTACATGCTGCCCATTATAATCCCCCCAGATCCTTTTCTTCTACACTACTTTCCAGCTGTAACCCTCCTAGCTGATAGTTCCTTCCCTGGTTCTGAGCTCTGAAGTGCAGTACCTTGCACTTCTTGGCATTGAACCCCAGCTGCCAAGTTACTGACAACTCCTGTAGTTTGTTCGGGTCCTCCTGCAGCCCCCTCCAGCCTTTGATGTCATCTACCACCGCTCCCATCTTCGAATCGTCTGTGAACAGACTGATCCTACTCCGGACCCCCTGTGAGATATCAGCTATGAATATCCCAAACAGCACTGGTCCCAGCACTGATCCCTGTGGCACCCCATTCATTACTTCGTTTGGATATGAGAGCTCTCCCCCACCACCACCCTCTGCTGCCTTCCAATCAGCCAGTTGGTGATCCAATTTACCATCTTTGTTCCCACCCCTATGTATTCCAGCTTCCCGCCAAGCCTCCCATGCTGCACGGAATCAAAGGCCTTGCTGAAGTCCAGGTACAGGACATCCACTGCATGGCTCTTGTCCAGTTCCCTGGTCACCTAGTCATATTTAAAGATACTTAAAGGTTTCTTTCTTGTCCCACCTCCCTTCCCGGCCTCCGGTGAGTAAATGTTCTGGCTGGCTAAATATTCCTCAAATGATTTTCCTTGCTGACCCTGGATCATCTTTGTAGCCCACCTCTGGGCAAATTCTGTGCAGGCTTTATTCTTTTTCAGAAGTGGGACCCAGAACTAGACACAGTACTGCAGATGTGGCCTCACCTGTTATCTACAGAGATAATAATAATAATAATAATAACTTTATTTCTTTGGTACTTTTCAAAAAACCAAGGCGCCGTACAAAATTTTAAAAACATATCAAATAATTCAAATCATTAAAATATATAAAACAACTGTTACATTTAGAAAAATTAAATCAATCACCAAAAGCCTGAATATATAAATATGTTTTCAGGGCCTTTTTGAATCCCTCCATGGTCGCGCACTCCTGTAACTGATGGGGCAGAGAATTCCAGAGGGTAGGGGCCACATGTATAAATGCACGGGCCCCAGAAGATTTCAGACAAACCCTCGGAATCTCTAGCAACCCCCGTCAGCTGAGCGGAGTGATCACTCAGGGCAGTAAGGGACCAGGAGCTCTTTCAGGTAGTCCGGACCAAGTCCATGTAGGGCTTTAAATATCAGAAGACCGACTTTAAAGGTGATCCACCACTGAACAGGCAGCCAGTGCAGTACCCGCAGAACTGGCGAAATATGACTGGACCGAGAGGTACCAGTCAAAAGGCGGGCCACTACGTTCTACACCAGCTGCAGGCGGCAGATTTCTGCCCCAGGAAGCCCTAGGGAATTGCAATAGTCCAAGTCCGAGGACACAAAGGCGTGGACCAGACTAGAGAGATTGCCGGACGGAACAAGGTGCCTAATCCTGGAGATATTCCTCAGATGGTAAAATGAGGACTTGATGACAGCTGACACCTGCGAATGGAGAGTCAGCCTTTCGTCAAAAATTACCACCAGATTACGCACCTGTTCAGAGGTCGGAAGTGGAACACCCCCAAGAAAGAGTCCGGAGGGTGAACCAACCCCCGGCCCCCCTATCCGACATGTTGGATCCCCAACCAGCACCTCTGTCTTTTCTGAGTTCAACTTCAGCCAACTCGAATCCATCCACTCCTGGATTTCTTAGAGGCAGTTATTAAAGACCGAGAGAGCTCCATCCTGGTCGAGTGCCAAAGCAAGGTAGAGCTTGGTACCCTCAGCATAGCAATGAACCCTCAGCCCATACCTTCTTACAATGTCTCCGAGGGGCAGCATATACACTGTGAACAACATGGGGGATAACACTGAGCCCTAGGGAACCCCACAAAACAGGGAAACTGGGTCCAAGGAATAAACCCCGGAAACCACTCTCTACGTTCTTCCGGTGAGGTAAGATGTAAACCAACTGAGGACTACACCTGAAAGCCCACAGATGAACCTCAGGCACTTGAGTAGAACCCTATGGTCCACAGTGTCAAAAGCTGATGAGAGATCTAGAAGAACCAAGAAGGAGCAGTTCTTCCAGTCCCTAGCCATCAGGAAATCATTGAGCATCTGAACCAGTGTTGTTTCGGTACTATGCCTCTTTCGAATACCAGACTGGAGGGGTTCATAGATATCATGGATGGTCAAATGGTTCTCCAGCTGTACGGCCACTACCTTCTCAATCACCTTCCCTAAAATGGGGTGGTTAGAGATTGGGCTGTAGTTTGCATGGCAGTCGGAGTCCAAAGAAGCTTTCTTTAAGAGGGGTGTTACTACCGTCTCCTTCAGGGAGCTAGGAAACTCACCTGTTTCCAAGGAGCACCAGACTATCCGTGCTAGGACCGGACCGATGGAATCAATACAACCCTATATCAGGGAAGGGGTCCAGGATCCAAGCTACAGCACATAGGGTGCGAACCTCAAACAATCTGCATGATATCCATGAACTCCGGGCAGTCGAAGGTACTCCAGGAAAGCTGAGGTGCAGTGGCCACGCGCTGATCCAGAGCAACACCCTTAGAGTGTGCTGGTTGGAGTGCCGCCCTAATGTTGGCCACCTTAGTTGCAAAGAATCAAGCAAGTTCATCTCACTATATTTGCAAAAAGGCCTTTCGAACCTGTAGGCAGGCTGGGTTGCACAGTCTATCCACAGTGCGAAAGAGCTGAGCTGGTCGGTTCTGAGCAGCCGCAATCTCTGCCTTCTTACGGGTGATTGCAGATTGATAGACTTGATAGTGCTCCATCAATCTAAGGTGGTCGGCATCAAGGGATGATATCCACCAGCGCCACTCTAACCTTTGTCCTAGTCACCGCATATCCCTCAAGGTCCCATCAAACCATGGGGACCGAGGGCGAAGGGAGAGGGGGCGAACACGGACAGAAGCAATGACATCCAGGGCCACCAAGATAGAAATATTATAGGCTACCACGAGGGCTTCTGGGTCACTGTTTGCCACTGGAAGGGACAATAGATCGAGTACTGCCGCCAGGCCTTCAGAGTTAAAATCTCATAAAGGGTGATACCTGACCATCTCCACAGGGGTAGACCTATGAAGGGGGACGCTAAAACTAAACCCCACGGTGTAGTGATCGTACCATCCAACTGGTTCTACCTCCAAATCAGAGGCCTCGATCCCCAGGAGAAAGACTAAGTCAAAGGAGTGACCATGTTTATGGGTAGCAGTGGTAACTATCTATGTGAGGCCCAGAGATGACATCAGCTGGAGGAAGTGTTGTCCAAACTGTGAGAGTTCGTCATCGACCCAGGCATTGAAGTTGCCCAGAACCATCAGTCTGGGTGACCCAAATGCCATGTCGACAATGAAGTCCGCCACTTCCTGAAGGAACCACTTCTCATCTCCGGGTGGCCGGTAGATGAGGGCGATCCTACAACCTACACCTGCTACCATGGTACATTCGAATGACTCAGTCTCCTCAACTGGTATGCCCGTGAGGTTGAGTTCAGTCTTAAAACAGACTGCAACCCCCGCCCCCCCCATGATCCAATCTTGGGCGGTGAATCACTGAGTACCTGGCTGGAGTTAGAGCCTCCAAACTGGGCCAGAATTCTCATCCAGCCAGGTCTCAGTGATGCAAGCCAGATCCACCGTTTCTACAAGATCTGCAATAATTGCAGTCTTGTTTTTAATGGACCTGGCATTGCATAACACAGCCCAAGTTGGATGAACCTCCAGGGCCGCCTGGGCCACCTGCCCACAACTATTGGTGGTGCCCTTGGGTATGGAAACCAAGCATGGTGCACCACGTTCTAGATTCCATTTCACCCCAGGGTGTCTCCTGGATCTCACAGCCCCAATGTGGTGGCCCCGCTCATTTATCATCCACTGTTCGCTACCCCTCCCTCCCCTTATGGGCAATACCCAGTGCCCTACAATGCTGGTAGGTCATAAACTGCAATGGGGGAGGAATAAAGGGATGGAGAGTGTGGAGAGCAGAGGGTGAATAGCGCACGACCGTGGGGGCAGGCCTCCGACACATTCCAACAGTCAAATTATCAGGCAACTCTCGCTTAACTTAACCCACGCACTAATAAAACACAAACAAAATAACATAAAACCCTAAAAACTCCTAAACCCTACCATAAAATAAATAACCCTCACATGACCCTCCCCAAACAAAAAATACTAAATTCTAAAATATAACCCCAAACAAAAAACCCAAAACAAAACATTCTGCAACAGTGCATCTTTTCTGTTACTGGAGAACCCTCTCCATATTCATCCCAGCATCCTATTTGCCTTCCCTGAGTGCTCTGGTGCACTGGGTTGATGACTGAATGCTACCCGCAAATCCCTTTTCTCAGTGGCCATGCTGATTTTCTCATCCTTTAGCCAATAACCCGTCTTTGTGTTACCCTTGCCTATCTGCATATATTTGAGTTTCTACATATTAAACTTCAATTGCCATACCTTGGATCACCTCTCAAACTTTTTTAGGCCCCCTCTTTATGTCTCCAACTCCCTCCTTGAGGTCTATCTGCTACAGAGCTGTTTCATCTACAAAATGGCAAGTGTCTCTCTTGATTCCTTCCTCTATGTCACATTAAACAGCACTGGTCCCAGTAATGACCCTTGAGGCACTCCACTTGTGACCTCCCTGACCTCTGAATGTTCCCCATTTATAATTACCCTCTGGGTCTTTTCATCTAGCCAATTTGCTGCTCACCTTGTTATCTTTGCCCCAACCCCTAAATCACCCAGCTTCTTGATAAGTCATCTATGGGGTACTGAGCTGAAGACCTTACTAAAAAAAATCTAGATACAGCAAATTGACTGCCTGGTTTTGTCCACTGGTCTTGTTACAGCACTGAAGAACTCAATCATGTTATTCTGGCACAACCTTCTCTTCACAGAACCATGATGCCTCCAGCCTTGGAGACCTTTTTTGTTTTAAGAAATTCTACCAGATGCTGCTTGATGATAGTCTCCAGGAGTTTTCACGGGTCCTCCCTGCTCCTACTCTTGTGTAGGGGGACTACTTCTGCTTTCGTCCAATCCATTGTGATTACTACAGTGTCCAGGGATCAGTTGAACAGGACTGTCTAAGGCAATGAAAATTCCTACCTTATTTCCCTCACCACTCTAGGGTATAACCCATCTTGTCCTAAAGACTTAACAATAAATGCCCTTAGTCCCATAAGTACCTGAGCCCCTTACACTGGTCTCAAGTTCAGTTCTCTCTGCCCACTCCCAGCCTGCCTACCACAGTTGGGGAGCGGGCCTCTAGCCTCTACTGTAAATACTGAGAACACACACAGTCATTGAGGATGTCAGCCTTCTTCCCAACCTCCTTTACACACGCATTTCCCAATTTTCTCCCTAAAATACACTCTTTAGTATTCCTCTTCTTCTTCTTTCCACTCTATCTAAAGAAGGAATTTTCATCTTCCTTTAGCTACTTGGCTATCCTTCAGTTCTATCTCTGTCTTTACCTTGAACATGGCTCTACTTCTCTCCTTCATTTTTACTTTGCTTGCACACATGCGTAAGGAACGTCTTGCAACAGTACGACTTTTGAAGGTGTGTGACCCTCTTCACCAATGTACTGCTCAGTGTAGCAGGCACGACCTTAGAGGACCAATACATGCCGAGCTGTGTATGACAGCAGTTCGGCTGTGTTGGTCTTCACTTCTAACAAAAGGTCCGCTGCAATCAGTGGTTGCAGCGTGTATGCAATTTGCATACGATCAGCCTAACTGCTGTCATGCACAGCTCGGCATTAAAAAACCATCCCGCTTCCTCCCTCTGCTAATGTTCTCCCCCTCCCATTAGTGTTTTCCCTGCCCCAACCTTGTGTGCTGAGGGGGGTGCCCAATCCCTCTCTGCTCATGCGCCTCCCCCAGCACACTGTGTGGCCGACAGGGGTGCCCAGTCTCCCGTTGGTTGCAGCCCCCCCAACAAACAACCAGCTGGCATGCTGGGAGCCCACCCCAGTGTGCTAATGCCCCCCCATGCACACTGTATGGCCATGGCGGTGCCCAATCCCGCCAGCTCCAGCCCCCCAACAAACACATAGGTGGCATGCTGGAGCCACCCCAGCATGCCAAAAGCATCCGTTCATTTGGTGACATGCTGGGAGCCCACCCCAGCATGCCAAAAGCATCCATTTCTTTTGGTGACACGCTGGGGAGCCCACCCCAGCATACCAAAAGCTTCAGTTTCTTTTGTTTTTTAAATGCCCTGTGAAAGAAGAAAACAGTCCTCGGTGAGTCCCTGCCTGCCCAACCTGCTCCCACCCTCTGCACCCACCACCCCATACCCCACCCATACTTACCTCCGGAGCTCGTGCGACGATCTTTGGTGGACCGGGAACACGTCTGCACTCTTCAAAGCTGACCGCAAACTGAGGAAATGCTGGTAAGCTGTATAATGGCATAAATAGGGTTTTCACAACTTAGGTGGCTATCTCAGCCATTTTTTCAACTTTTGACACTAAATTTTCAACATGGGGTTCTTGACACATCTTCTCTTGAATTCAGTCACTGTCATGGCATAATTCGGTCTCGAAAGGTGATTTCACAGTCACTGTGCAGAATCACCTTTCGGGACCAATTAACGAAATGACAGTGGTGGTGTTCATGAGTGGCCTCTCAAAAAGCATATGTTGCAAATTTGGTGAACAAATTCCAGAAAATGACTGTGTTACGAGTGTGCATTGTGCAATTTCCACGCACACTCGTATGTTCACAATTTTGTAATATTTTCACTCCAGATTTTCAACATAGGCATCTTTCCACACCTCTTATGAACAGTGCAGCTGTCATGTTTCACATCCTGGTCAAAATGTGTTTTCTTGCTTCCGGCGCAGAATAGCGTGGTCGCTGTTGGAAATCAGTGTTCACTACAGAGTAAGACAGTCACAGTGACACTGTTCATGAGCAGCGGTCCTGAAATGCCTATGTTGAAAATTTGCTGACAAAAGTCCATAAAGTGGCTGTGTTACAAGCGTGCGTTGCTCAGTTTCTACGCGCACTCGTAAGTTCGTAAATTTGTAACATTTTCTCTCCAGATTTTTCACATTGGCATTTAACCACATCTCCTTAAGAGCAGTACAGCTGTCATTTTCTACATCCTGGCCAAAATGTGTTTTCACAACTCCGGCGTACAATAGCGCTGTCGCTGTGGGACATCATGTTTGATAAGAGTAAGAAAATCACAGTGACACTGTTCACGAGGAGACATCCTAAAATGCCTATGTTGAAAATTCGGTTCAAAAATTCCAAAAAATTACTGTTTAATGAGCGTGCGTTGCGCAGTTTCCACGTGCACTCATACCTTTGTGAATTGGTAATATTTTTCACTCCAGTTTTTCAACATTTGCATTTCCACATACCTCCTTATGAATAGTACAGCTGTCATTTTTCACATCCTGGTCGAAATGTGTTTTCACTCTTCTGGCACAGAATAGCACGGTCGCTGTGGGAAATCAGTGTTCGGTGCACAGTAAGAAAATCATACTGACACGGTTCATGACCAGAGGTGACAAAATGCCTATGTTGAAACTTTGGTGAAATACTTCCACTGAATGATTGTGTTACAAACGCGGGTTGTGCAGTTTCCACACAGGCTCGTGCCCTTGAGCACAACTAGGGCATTAGGGTTCCTATGACAGACACTTAAGTATAACGGTGAAATGGTAATCAGATGCAAGAGGAGTTGCAGAGAGGTACTCTGTTGGGATATGGATGCTGAAGGGACATGGATACAGCTGGGGGGGGCTGCATAACTGCCAAACACCAATGCACATACCTACAAGTGAACATTTGGTATTGAAAAATGCTTGCTCTTTATGTATTCCTCTCTATTAGCCTTAGATTGCTCTCTCTTATACTTTTTGAATGAAGCCTTTGCCCAGACTGTCTCTCACTTCCCCAGAGATCAAGAATGGCTTCTTGTGTTTTTGTTGCTACTTGCCAGTGTCAGCCAGGTTTTAGTCACCTCCAAAAGACTAACCTTAATGGCTTCCCACATTTCCTCTATTTATTTAACCCCCCCCCCCATTTGTCTCAGAGGGTCTCTTCCATTTTCTTAAAATCTCTCCTCCTGTAATCTAAGATCTTTGTCCTAGATGTCTTCTGGTCATCTAGGACCAAGGTGATCCAAACTGAGTTGTGATCCCTCACCCCAAGGGTTCCCTTACCCTAAGCTCTTCTACCACATTTTGGTTTGACAGAATCATATAAAGAATGGCTCCCAACCTGGTGGTGGTGGTGGGGGTCTTTCACCACCTGTGGAAGAAAGCAGTCTTGTAATAAATATATAAGGGCCTGGCTCCTTGCACACCTAATTGTTGATGTTTCTTTATCCACATCTAGGGGAGTAAGATTACCCATTAGCATTACATTTTCTAGGGTGATAGCCCTTCTGATTTTTTCCCTTAGCTGTGTGTCCCATTCGTTGGACTGATACAGTGGCCTGTAGTCCACTCACACTCTTAAACTCTTCTATTTCAACTACCAGCTGCACCCACACTGTTTCTATTCCCTATCCCCTCTGAGGTCTTTGGCTTCCATCCCTTCTATATTGTCCCTAATATAAAGTGCCACCCCTCCCACCAACCTTTACAGCTATCCTCTCTGACTAGGGCATATTGTCGTCGAGGCACATGGTCAGGAAGCATAGGAAGACCAGGAACAGTTTCAAAATTCACAAATAGCATTTTATTTTTCTCAATAACAGCAAAATAAAAAAAAATATTCAGTATAACTATTTACAAGTCCTTCTGAGGGTATCTCTTAATTCCAAGTTTCCAAGTTTCAGTCTCTCAGTCACTCACTCTACTTGTCTCTCTAGCAGAAACATTGCTGCTCTTTTTATAAGTCTTTCTCTGGGAACTCGTTAAGAGAGCCTGCTTCTAATAGAATGTTCTTGTAAGTTTCATTCCTTGCAGGAGCAACAAAAAGAACATAGAGCCCCAGAACTGACCTTTTGTTTACAGTTCTGAAAAAGGCTTAAAAACTGCATTTTAGGTTATCATCATCATCATCAAATCTTTATTTATTCAGGTGAACATCATTGAGCAAGGCTCATTTACAAGATGGACCTGATAAGGTCAAGGTTCAATAGTTGATACACAACAGATACATCATACACTTATATAAGACAGTTATACATACAGGGGAAAATAACGTTTATAAACACAGTGATGTACAGTAAATTCACATGATAAAAAACGGTTACAGGAAAGTTAAGCTAATATTTACAGTATGTACAGTATATACATAGCCCAGTGAGGGCATGGCAGACACTCCACATAATGTAATACTAGGATGGTGAAGGTATTACTGGGTGCCATAAGATGGGGTGTCTGTCTGGAAGGAATATGCCATATATGGTTTGGAAGGGAGATTTGTGATATGACAATGCTAGCTCTAGTGGTAGCAATTGCATTTCTCTTTGAAGAAGACTGTACAATGCTGTTTAAAGGATGCAAATGGAATGATATTGGACAGTTTTAGGGATTTTTGTAGGGTGTTCCATGCTATAGCTAGAGAATAGCTGATTGCTGCCCTCCCTAGCCTGGTGTTGAATTTGGGCAATTTGAGCAGGATGATGTTGTTGCTTCTTAGGGCATAGGAGCTAGGAGAGGTCTGGGTGAAGCAGTCCAGGATATAGTTTGGAAGTTTTTTTGACAACGCTCTGTAAATCCATAGTGCTGCATTTCTGTTCCTTCTGAGGTGAAGGGAAACCACCCTACTGCAGCATAAAGAGCAATGATGAGTATTAGATGGCAGATCTGTAATGAACCTTATTGCTCTATGATATAAGGTATCCAACTTGTGATGGTAGGAGATGGGGCAGTGACTATAAAGGAAGTCTGCATAGTCAACAACTGACAGAAAAATGGCCTGGACTAACCTCATCTTTGAGTCTCTGTTTAGGAAGGGTTTTAATCTATAGAGGCCAAGCCTTTGAAGCTTTTAACAGTTCTTCTAAATGATGAGTGAAGTCAAGTCTGTTGTCAATCCACACACCTGGTATTTGAAGTTTTCTACATACTCCAGATTTTCTCCAAGTACAGTGCATAGCTGGGGGAGAATGATTGGAGAGGATGTGCTGGTGGAGCTTTGATTTGTGAACATCATTGCTTTAGTTTTCTTTGCATTTAACAGAAGCTTTTCTCGAGTAGCTGATATTGTAGCAAGGAGAATTCTGTTTGTAGGATTTCACGAGCAGCTGCAGTATGAAGGGTTGCTGACATAGAACAGTGTCATCAGCAAAGAGAGTGTACAGAGGAATTGGTAAGGGTTGAATCAATGTTATTTATATAAATGGCAAAAAGGATAGGACCCAGAATAGAACCTTGGGGGACTCCTCTTGACAGTGGTTTTAATGGGGATAGGTCACCTTCAGCTTTTACCTGCTGTGACCTACCGGTGAGATAGCATCTGAACCACTTAAGGGAGGATGGATCTAGGCCAATGGAGTACAGGGATGAAAGTAGTAGCTCGTGGTCCACAGTATCGAATGCTTTGCATTAACCGCTTGAGTTCCAAATAGCTTTTTGCAATTATTTCAATAGTAAAACTATATACAGTTTTAAACAAAGGGATCCCAATGTAACATACAGTTTTACATAGAGATTCACATATATTTTATACCCGCAGATATGCAAGGGGAAGAAAAGACAGAAATAGCAAGGGAAGTCAGAGAGATAGCGAGAAGCAGAGAATTGCGAAATTGTTGGAGTGATCAGTTCCTAGGTCTCACAAGAACATTTGGTCGTGCAACCAGACAGACAAGAGACAGAAAAGGAGTGGAAAGAACAGATCCTTGCATTTAAACTCTTTCTGCATAACAAATAGGGCAGGGCCTTATTCAATCCTGTCACACATATACTGGAATAGTGAGGTCCCAGTTATGGTTAGGTCTTGTCCAAGTTTCCATGACTATTAACTCCTTTTCAGTTTCCACCACAGTTGCCTGAAGGTCCTTAATTTTGCTCCCAAAACTCATAGCATTAAAACTGCATTCTGTGATTAAATTTGCCTTTCAGCCTATGACTCCCCACCACTTCCCTGCACTTCCTATATTGTAATACACACACTTAATCTGCCCTCTGTGTCTGCCATTGACCAAGGAATAGACATTGTGTGTGCAGGAGAGCCATTGCATGTACAGTATCTGTGTGTGCATGAGTGTGTGTGTGTGATTTGAGACCTGCTTGTAAGTAGTGCTACCCCTCCTTAGAACAAAAAATTGCTTATTCCCACATTTAATTTCTGCCCAATTTGCTAGTGACATCCACGTGTAGATGCCTACCATCCATAGAAGACAACCATCACTCTTCCTAGAGCGTTCCTCAGTCCCCCCAGATAGAAAAATCCCTCTTCCCCACATGAGATCTTTAGCTATGTGTTGAAATCCCTAATTTTCTGTTATCTATTCTTACCCTCACATGGCACTGGTAGGACTTCAGAGAAGGTTACCATCTCTGCCTCTACCTTCAAACTTCTGTCTAGTTAGCAAAAGCTGTTCTTCACCCTATCTGTGCTACTACCTGCCAGGTCATTAGTATCTAAATGAATTGCTGCATCTGGTTTCCCCATTGTTTGCCTTGATGCATTTCTACAGGTGAAGGAACACCCTGCTCACTGTTGCCCCTGTAATGCAGTGGACACTTCTCTTCTCCCAACTGATGGCACGCCAACATCCCTGTATGTCTGACTATAGAGCCTCTTAGTACTAGAAATCTCCTCATACTCTGGCCATGTCCCACCACCCTCTGCCCGTACTTCCCCAAGGCAGACTCCTGTCCAGGGATTCCAGTATTGCTCCCCCTATGGGGTCAGCAGCCTGAACTGCTTGTGCTAGTAGTTCAAACTGGCTCCTGGTCTCTACCCTGGTATTCTCCCCTCCCAGATGAAAGTAGCTCACCCCTTCTACCTGTCCAGTCCCAAAACAGTCCATCCCTTCAGTGACCCTTGGGGACTCTTTTGAAGTGGAGCTGCAGTCCCAATGGCACACTGCCCTGAGATGCTCCTCAGAAACAAGAGCCATGACCTCATCAGCAATGGACCCAATTCTTCTACACACAAGGTATCCTCCATGCATCCAGATCAGACTCTGGAAGAACACGGCACTGCATCTTCTACAGCTGACTAGCTCTTCCTCCCATCTGTCTGCTTGCACAAGCATAGTATTAACATGTGCTATTGATGTGAGCAGGATGTAGACTGCAATGCACTTCTGTCAACCTACCCCCTCTCCTGGTACTGTTTTGACCCCTTTCTCAAGCTGAGTAGCTTGCCTCTGCCCTTCTGCCTGTAAGTTTCTCTTTCAATTAAGTCCCTACAGCATTCAATATTCTGGCACTGCACTGAGTGGCAGAGTAACTATGCATGATTCACTATGCTTGTGGAACGTGCCCCTAAATATTTCCTAGTGCCTCACACCCTGGAAGTTCTCCCATCACTTCCTGCCTCTAAACACCTATATACAATCACTTTAATTACTGAAGTAAGGCATAAATGGCAACATTTACTTTAAATGTGTACAATCATTAACAACCTAATATAAAGGACTGGCACAATAGAACAGGTGTTTCATGCTCTCAAATAGCATTTTATCACCCTTGGTAAACCTCTGTTTGAAAGTGCGAAACGTTAGGTCTGTTATGCCAATCCTTTATATTGTCATATTTTAATAACAGTATACATTTAAAATAAATGTTGTCACTTATGTAAAATGACTTTTCCTCCTGTGACCAATAGTTGTTTTTGTTTTCTTTGAGCATTGCCTTACCTGTTTCACTTATAGCACCAGTGACTTGATCTTTGAGCTGCTTTTCTGTTAAATACCTATATCAGATCCCAACTATTGGGCCCCTGTTTGGTTTATGCTCTCCTCCACTACAAGGTAAGCAGCCACTGAAACAGAACATTGAAAAGCACTTACTGGCCAGCCTGATGGTGTGAAGGGCTGAGGTGCTGGATGCCTCACCTCCCGTCACACTGGTAACCCAAATTTGGGAACGCACTTGGACTGCTGGGGATTGGCTGGGGTGGGAGAGGAAGGAGCGTCTAGTGGACTGCTCTCCTCTTCTCTCCCAAAGGGGGGCACAATGCCCTGCTCCTTTACTGCCACCACATAGAGGTGTCATGGCAGGCAGTAGGTGCATCTCAGGGGGGTCAGCTGGCACATGGTGCGTGTGTGCCTCCACATGTGCCTGCATCATTACACGCTGCTGCACATAGGGGAAACTGCAAAACAGAGAAAAAGTCTGGGTCCAGTAAATGAAGCCAGGCCCAATGCCTAGGAGTGGCAGCAGGATTGTGCTCAGGGGGTTGGGAGGATGGATCTCCCTTCCCTGGCCTTGCCTTGGGGGGGTCCACAGGAGTACAGGTAGGTTGGGGGGCAGTTGTTGGTGGGGGTGGGAAAGCCCAGCTGGAGCCAGGGCAGTAGGAAAAAGCTTGATTGAAAGAAAAGCACTTACCCATATCTACCCACCAACACTAGCACCTTAGGTATTAAAGGGGAACAATAAGTATTAAGATCCCCACCAGCCATATGTGGGGCTGGCCCTAATTTAAATTTTGTGTGCAAAAACATTTTTCTGCCTACTGCTTATAGTACTTACTGTTTAAAACTTCAGCATAGTAGGTTACATCAGACTAATTCTGCTGACTTCCAAGCTTACATTTTCTGTAACCAGAAATCCCAGAATCCTCTGCAGTTGACATCAGAGTAGAGCTGTAACAGTGGGAGATTAAATGGCCTGAAGTGCATGATAGAGCTCTTATAAGCTCAGATCAGATGTTTGCCAGTCCTGTTGTCTTCCAGGGCTAAGTACAGTCCTTCTGGTTATAGCTAATGTCAGCTTGCATGTCAACAGAATCTGCCTGATACAATCTACTATGCTGCAGTAAATAGTAAGCTCAAAAAAAGTTGTACACAAAGTGTTAGCCCCATACTTGGGTATGGGGCTCTTAGTGCTGACTGTTCCCCTTTAAATAAAAGACCTTATTTGATGTAAATTAGCTGCTCTGTTCTCTCCTACCTTTCAGAAGGGGTTTCACCAGTTATCCTATTTTTGACTTTTATTGACAACTGCTTGTCTGATTGTGAAGCTGTGTCACGTTACCTGCTGGGAGATCCAGGTCTGACATTCAAGAGCAACTCCGACACCAGGTTGATGAGGTCATAGATGTTCTTTGGAGGTAATGTGCTCAGACTTCAGAGGGAAACAGTGTGCAACTACATCAGTACCTTCTACAGTAGCTGGCAACATGCCATTGGTGGTGTGGTTGACCATGCACTGTTGCCTGGGACCCACCTACAGTACCATACAGACTGAATTTCTGGAAAGTGCCTCCTATCTGGGGAACAACAAAGAATGCCAGCTATCCTGGCATGTTGGATGGTGACCTGCAAGCACTCTCCACCATGTTTAAATCTATCAATCAATCAATCAGTTAATTTTTATTTTATACTGAAGAGTATGTGAGCAAAAATGCCTGTTTTTACAGACTTCTAGTTGTACAGATATTTTTACAAAATAATTGGACACACAAGTACAGAACGAATAGGTTAAAACATCATGCAGTGGGGTTAAGAATAATACAGTATATACACTTAATTAATACACTTGATTACAGCAGGTTTATATACAGGGAAATCTTTTCATACCGAGGCAGATAGTCATAGGGAACAAGCTTGGGAAAAACATCCAGGCAGGGTGTATTTGAGGCAGGCGCTGGGGACTGGGGGAGATATAGGGGCAGAAATGGGGGAGAGGGAGGGGGAGTTAGAAAGGAGGGAAAATAACACAAAATATTTGATGAGAGGGACAATAACAAAATATTGAGGTATATTCAGAGGGGAGGATGTCCAGGACACACAGGTGGTAGATTTGAGGAGGTGGTCCTTGAGGGTGCAGCTAAAGGAACTGATAGAGCTACAGTCAAGAATTTCAGGGGGCAAATTGTTGTAAGACTTGGGGCCCTCGTAGGTAGTTGAATTCTGTGCATGAGAGGTATGACGGACCGGGATGTCAAAGATGTGACAGACGGCCCTTCTTGTGCTGTGCTTGGGGACCGATTTAGGGAACGGGAAGGTGATGCTTGGTGGCAGTAGATTAAGGTTCATCTTGTGTAAGAAAGAGAGCATTTTAAAATGGAACCTACCCTCCAGAGTGAGCCAGTTAAGAGGATCATAAAGGGCACAGTGGTGGGTATTCCACAGGAGGCCTGTGACAAAGCGTGTGATGCTATTTTAAGTGGTCCAGAGTTTAGAGAAAAGGTGGTATGTGGTATTGGGGGAGTAGACAAAGGAGCCATACTCAAGGAGTGGTGAGAGCAAGGAGCTAGCCAGACGTAGGGGATTAGGAACATTCTGATTCAGTATAAGAGACCCAGCCTCATATGGATCTTTTTGATGAGGTTAGAAAATGGATATTAAGAGTGAGGTATAGGTCAAGGGACAGTCCCAGATATTTAAATTCGTTCACTTTTTCTATAGAGTTTCCAAGATTGTCCATGAGGGTTAAGCCTGAGGCTATGTTTTTTCTTGAGCCAGAGAAGATCATAAACTTGGTCTTCTTGGAATTGAGGACCATCCCTTGGCAGAAAACCAACAGTGTAGCTTGCTGAAATCCACTTGCAGATTTCTAAACATTGTGTCCATGTTGTTGTCACTGCAGTAAAGGGCTGCATCGTCAGCATACAGAACAATTTTAGTGCATGGTAGATATTTGGGAGGTTGTTTATGAAAAGGGGGAAGAGGAGCGGGCCCAGGATGGACCCCTGAGGAACCCCATGTTTAATTAGACAGTCAGTGGAAAAATTACCAATGATGGTTGTTTTCTGGGATCTGTGGGAGAGGTAGCTACCGACCCATTTAACAACCTTTGCAGAGATTTGCAGGGCCTGGAGGGTATCAATAAGTTGGCTATGGTCAGCCAGGTCAAAAACCTTGATCAGGCCTTTGATGCTGCAGTACCTTCACCAAGTCATGTTCATGCTGATCATCTTACTTCCCTCTCCTTCAGAGTGCCAGCATGAATTATAGGCCTCTGCTGGTGGTGGTAGTGGTGGTGGGGATTGGGATAAAAAAAGAAGGCTCTTGAAAAAATGTTCAGTGTCTTTTTGGAGCTGGGGCGCAGGCATGCCCTAAGGAATGAGGATGAGGGCCAAGGTTGAGTGGGACCCAACATACAGTAATCTGCTTAAGCATGATATAACCATTCACTGGTGTCACTTCTTGAAGGTATTCATTTTCCATCCACATTTATCTAATTCTGCATGATGTCTTGCTTGTGACTGGCATCACATTTTCAGCTGTCAGGATATCTCGACAAAAACTTGGCCAGTTAGGAACAAATATGGCGTACAGGCCTCACCAACCGTGACTTTCTGCAGATTTTAGAATTTTAACCATGTTGAACCCATTATGCATGCATTTTGGCTGGCAGTTGGCTATTTTAATCTTTACGTGTATCCTCAGCGAACTTCTCAAATTGCAATGAGATACGATATATAGTAAACATGTGTACTAGTCTACCTAGTCAAGTTGTGTAAGCTAGTGCTGTTCAAGCTCTCAGAGCAAGATAAGACAGATTAATTGAGGAGACTCAGGGTTACACAGCATGAGTATGGAGTGTCAGTCCAATCATGAGTATGGATGTGTGTCAATAGGCAAACGTGGTATAGCTGCTGCCGTGTGGCAGGAGACGCAGACATGATTGACCCTAACTCCCTTCCATCACCAAAATGTTATGCTACCATGTTTTGTTATACTTTTGGCAAGTAGTTGCTATTATGACTGGTAACACACTTTTTCAATGATTATTTTTTTTTTCTGTTTTGTAGTTTATTTTCACAGGATTCCCCAGTTAAGATGCAACATCTCGTTTTCAGTGGTGTTCTATTTCTATCTAGTTTTACAGCTAAGACAACTGAAGCAAAGTAAGGGCAAGTCAATAAGTTCTGTAACTAGGGGTGCTCGAATTTGCTGAACTCTATTCCGACAGGAGTATTGTAGGAATTCGGGAGGCTCAGTTCTGAATCAGAATCTGAAATCCTAAAAGTTCTAGCAGACAAGAAGTAAAGGTTTGCACTTCTTGCATGCAAGCAAATTCAGGTTTTGTATTTTGTGATTTCATGGAATTCTTTTTTTTTTATACTTACTGTATACTTCTGTGTCCCTCAATCCCAGTGGCTCCTCCCAACCTGACACCGACCCCTCTGATGGCCTTACTGGTTATCCATCACTAAGGGTGGCCTGCCATTTAGGGTCATGCAGGGCCTGTGTGGGAAGCTGAGTGGTCTGGAGCAGTTTCCTCCTACTTTTCGATCCCCAGGACAACAGTGTGTAATGATGCAAACACACATCTGCCGACATTCCCCCACGTCAGGCTGCTTCCACCGTTGCAGTTACCCGGCCTCTGCCAGGTGGCAGAACACAGGATCCTCCCCTCCTTGAGGAATGGAGCTGTCCTTGGGATGCTTAATCCTTCCTCACCCCACCAGAGCCCAAGTAACCCTTGTCCATTTTCGAACCCAAGTCACCGGTGGGATAGATGGTAGGTGTCTAGTGCCTCAGCCCACCATGCCTTTAGGCCACCCCTGTTTCATGGAATTCTACCATAAGGCACTACAGAACAGCATCCTTGCCTTTTCAGTTAGCAGATTTTTAATGGATCATAAATTGCCATGGAAGAGGGTGCAATGACTGTTGACCTGTACCATACTTAATCTGCAAGGAATCCTTTTTATGTGTGGTGAACAGCTGGCCATTGGGCCTTGAAGTCTAAAGACCAAAACTCCTGTGATGGTGGCCACTTCTTCCAAGTGTATGGGACAGATGTCACAAATTACTAGCTTTAAAGCTACTTAATCCGATTTCTTTGGTGGCCACTGGTGATTTTTTCAGTCAGTTTGACCACCTGGCTTCTATCTGTAAATTAGAGCAAGGAGACCAGCTGCACTTTAGACATAGGGAGGGTTCAAATGCTGGGTGGCTAACCTAATGGCTACAAGAACACAGAATTGGATTGCACTCAGAATCGCTAACACAATATTGATACCAGCAGTGCAAATTTATTATTCCTCTGGCTTGTGCCCATAGGGTCACCCATGTGAAAAACAGTGTCAGCATACAGTATTTAAATTTTTATAACATTTAGTCTCCATTACCAATGTTGCAAAAATATTGAAAGTATTCAAACAAAGGTGCAGAGCAGTATGGTGTTAACCTACCAGTCACCCCAGTGCTTCAGCTCCAACTGAGCCTTCTTCTGGGAGTAATTAGTAATTTAAGTGTAATTCAGTTCTGTGTTCTTCTGTTTGTAAACCCTGACTGTTTCATTTATAGACACTGAAATGGCACCCTATGCTGCTGCTGTTGTGTTTTCCTCTGAAATCAGGATGGACTGCAGCAAGTGTTGAAATGAACTATATTGCCCTGAAACACTGAAGTGCTAAACTATACAGTAGGTAGACTCTCTAATAATAAACTGACTGTACGCAGATGTCCTTTGTGCTGCTAACTTTGTAGCATCCACTCTTGTAAAACTGTGGAGACAATCATGGTCTCTGTGGGCGTGCATCAGAGCTTCACATATATTGCAGATGGTTGACACCTGAGCCAGAATAAAATGTTCCCAATCCACAGGACACAAAGCAAGCAATACACACAGCAAATAAGCCCCAAGAACAACAGCACCTGCTTCTCTGCAGTCTGCTCCAACAAAAGGACAATATGTGGCAGCTGAACAAATTAGGAAGGACAGGGCCATAGATAGGTGACCTTGGCTTACACATTCAGTGTAGGCTTGGGTTTGAATCCTACCAGAAACTAGCATACACAGTTACATTACAGAGGGCATAACAATCCACACATACATGCACAGCCAGATAATTCAAAATATGTTCATGTGCAATTTGGCTGTTCCTATAAATTGTAAAATAGAAATGCTTGCCTGGAATTTTAGGTACATTCATAGATGTAAAAACCTGTCTCGAAGGCAGTTTCTTTTCCAGTGAAGCCTTGTCCACCTGCCCCACACAAGAATTTGAATATCAGTGCAGCCCTGTACTAGGTTTAAGGGCCCAATCCATAAAATCACCTTTGATACTGGTGAATAGAGCATAGCACAGCCTCATGCCTCCATAACACGATTGCTGTCTGCATCAGGCTGCATCCACAAACCCTGCCATTCAATCACATTCTGAAAGTTCGGAGCATCATGCAGGGCCAAGAAGGGTTGAGAATGCAGAACTGTGCTAAACACATCGCATCCAAGCAGATGCCAGGGCCAGCACCATAGCAGATCCCAAGCCCTGCACAGAGCAGGGTTTAGTGGAATAGGGCAGTCCTCCAATGACTTCCAGATCCCTAATGGAATGACATTGTTTTTGCCAGTTGTACTGGCCAGTACCAGAATGTCTCCCTGCCTCACTACCTGCATAGAGGGCCAGGGGCAGATGGAGGGGGCTGACTGGGCTGCAGGCAGAGTCCTGCAGCTGAGCGGTGGGGGGTGCACAAGCATTATGGCTGCCCCTTGAGCTGAGTAGCCTAAGCGCCTCTTCTGCTGGCCCTCCTCTGCCTGTAATCTGACTCCTGAGTTAAACGCATGCACACACCTGCTCCTGACCCAGCCAGTCACGTAACAATGTGTGGCATGGGATCAGGTGCAGTGGGGTTGCACTGCCAGGGCTGGGAATGTGCAGAGATTTCTGCATGTGTGGAGTGGGACCACCATGCACCTCGGTCCATCTAGTCACCCCTCAGTGGGGGTGTAATCTTATGTGGATTAGGTCCTCAGAGCAAATGCCTGCTGTCTGAAGAGATGCAGAGAAACCAAACAGAGACATCACCAGAAATAACAGTAATAAATTCTAGCCATCTACCTGGACACACCAAACAGACATTTGTTTGGCAAAAAATAATTGTTTTAAAATTTAGCAGAGCTACCAAGTCTGACATAGAAATGTGTGATTATCCAGATTTTCAATACATTTATTTGTGTATTTTCATTGTTCCAGCAACTTCTTCAACACTTTAACTGGAAGAACATGGCCCACTCAGAATTTCTATGGACAGCACCAGAACTAACACAAGTTTATAAATTATGGAGAGGTTACCGAAATTGTGGGCAGGCCACACTGCCCCCGAAAAGTGTTTTTAAATTTGCTGGAGTAATCAAATTGCATGTGCAAATGTTTTGAAAATGGCAAGACAAGGTAATTTGATTTGTTTGGCATCCCTTTCAATGGTTCAGGGCACCTTACAATAGTCAAAACAGCATAAAGCAGTTTAAAGAAAATTAAATAAAATAAATACAGTACGTAACAGCTGAACAATTTCTATACATTAAATTAAAATAAGAAACAGTGGGGGATAAGTCTTTTCAGTTGGAGGGAGGAAACATTGGTTTACTAAGGTTGAAGAGGCCAACAGCTTACGCGTAGTCTGATGCTGGGCAAAACTGTTTTTAAAAACCCCATTTGCTCCTATTGTGAAGTTCCTGCTGTGTAGTCTCCAGAGTCTCCATGCATACGATTGTGGTATGGCCTGAGTGGCTATGTGATCTGGATGCACACTGACAATGCTTAGAAAGTATATATCTACTAAAATTAAACTTCTAAAACCATTCCCATATATATTCTATTGTCAGCCCTTATTCATAGCCGAGCCATACAAAAACCAATAGTGTAATTAATTGTTTTGATGCTGTTAAACTCGTAATTCACAGACATTACTCATATTATAACAATTATACTAACGTTATTTTTTTTTTACTTTTCTGTTATATTGGTTCTTAAATGGTTTTACATATGTCTGTGCAAAGCAGTGCTAGCTAGAGGTTAGTGCTAAAAGTGGCAGCAACCCAGGTGGTGCTAGGAATTTGTGCTTGGGCGGAGGCCTGACCCTATGAAAATTGGGATTTATTAGTGCATGAAGTGCTTAACAAATCTTAACTGAAGGCCAGGGGTCTAGGGTTTTGACACTGTGTTGTGCATTTTAGAGCTTATATTTAATGATAAAAAGAAAAAAAAGCTGAAGTTATATATACAGTACTGGGAAGCATTGTTTCAAAATAATTTATGACAGGATAGTAAGAAGACTTAAAAATACTTAAAAGGAAGGGTGAGATGGACTTCAAAGGAAGGAACAGTGGGCTGTGAATTGGAACAGGTCTATAGCTGTGAGGGGATGTTCAGCAGGAAGTGTTAAGATATTCATAAGAGAGACTGAATGGGTGCTTTGAAGTTTTCATTTGAAAGGTTTCCTGACAGGAAAACAGGATAGTAATAACCCAAGATACACAAAGAGCAGGGGGAGGGGGGGGTCAAAAAAAGAAACAAAAAACATAAAAACATAGTTGTATAAAGTTACATACAGTATTAAGAGTTTTCTACAGTGTACCATAAATCCAATGTCCCGATTGAGACTGTTACAGTTCGAGTAAAATTCTTTGATATATTCTAATTCCCATGTACTACTCTCCTGAGTAGTTTTAATGTTGCCCGTTAGTACAAGGACAGACAGGTCTGAGAAGGAATGGTCTGGTTAAGAAAATTGCTGTCCTACTGGTCTGCTGCTAATCTGGTTTAATGTTTTGTGTCACTGGTGGTTCATCGTGGTTTGCAGTGGTTGCCATGTTTCCCCTATATAGCATCCATTTGTGCACTTTTTGCACTGAGGCATGGAACCAGGAAAGAAGAAGCCGCTTTAAAAATCGGAGTCATCCTGCACCTTACTTGACTTCCAGACAGCAGGGCAGGGAGAGAGGGTCACTAGAAGAGAAACTGTGGCTCTCACCTCCCCACCAATCACTGGATCAGCATGACCGAGTGCTCCAACTGATGAGTAACTCCAACCCTGTCACCGCACTCCTCCAATCAACAGAGGAGGAATGGAACAAGGGAGGAAGAAGCCACTTTAAAAAGTGAAGCCATGCTGGCTCAGTGGTGCTGGAGGTTAAGGCGCTGGTTGCTACACCTCGCGCCGCGCTGGCGACCCAAGTTCGGGAATGAGCCTGGGCTGCCGGGGGTCGGCAGGAGGAGAGAGGATCAAGCATCCAGAGGACTGTTCTCCTCTCTCTGGGGGAGGGAGACCTGTTGTCCCGCTCATTGATTGCCCTCTGGCGGTGGCTGGAGGGCAATATGGGCAGGGAGGTATGTACCAACATCACTATGTTGGTGGGGATGGGGGATGGGAGAAAATGGAAAAGGAGCCTGGCAGGGTTCCATGAAGGCCCTGCATCCCCAGGGAGAAGATGGAGCCCTCCTTCCTGGCCTCACTGTGAGGGGCAATCCTCAGGGAAATTTCCAGGGTCAGCAAGAGCAGGGACGAGTGGGACCGGACAAGTGAGTTCCTCCGTGAGGAGGATTACAGCCCCTTGACAGAGCTCATGGCAGAAAAACACCTATATAGAAAAAAAAAGTGGCCATTGCACCTTGCAGGACTTCCAGACAGCAAGGCAGGGAGAGAGAGAGTCACAAGAGGAGAAGTTGTGATTCTTCTCTCCCCACCGATCACTGGAGTGGCGTGACTGAGCACTCCAGCTGGTGGGTAATTCTGCCCCGGCTCCGTGCTCCTGCAATCACCTGTGTAGCCTACTTCCAGAAAAGGCATCTTCTACAAGCAGCTCTCCCACTTGTGGCCCTCGCATAAAGGACCCATACAAAGGACGTTGGAAGTCTTCCAGGAGCCAGCCAACGAGACAGCCAACAGTTAGGAATCCAGCCCATCTCAGCCCAGGTTATACTGTATTGTTTGGGGAGAGGGGTGTAGGGAGAAAACTGACTGTGTTACCTATGTGACAGAAAAAAAAGTATTGCTTGTTGTTCATGGCATACCTGTTACTGTGACATAGCTAGGGTAGTTTAACTACAGGGCTGTGTTTTTTGTACTTTAGTAACTCATATTGCATACAGGTTAGCCTTTACTGGGATCTGGGAAAGGAGGCCAGGAATCACAGGGAGTGCAGGAATATGAAATGTGGGGAGTGGTGCATTGCAGTGGCTGTGATGTGGCAGTCTTCAGGGAGACGTCTGGAGATTGCAGCGCTGCCACACCTGCGCACTCCTCTGAGTTGAGGATGTGGGTCACTAGACTCAAGGCCCAATTGGCTAGGAGTCAGGGGACTTTCTCTCCACCCAGAGGCTACCAAATCAGACACTGTTACTTCAAAGAATGCTAGCTAGGCAGAACGATATGACTATGGTGGGCTTGAGAAGGGTGAGGTTGGTGGTATCTGGAAGGATGGGGGAGGGGTTGCTGGCACATTCCTTAGTTGGTGCCACTACAGAATTCCTACGCTGTTCTGATAGAGCAGGACTGCCAAAAGGAGACACCCATGGTAGTGGCCAGGGAAGATGTGGGGGCCCTCCATAGTGGAGACCCCAATGAGGGTAGAAGAGGACCCTAGTGGTGAAGAAAGCAACTTTTAGTGGGGGCTCAATTGTTAGGGGGATAGAGTTGAGAATAGGAAAGGGGCCGGAGAGGGAGCTCAGGTGTCTGCGTGGCCCCGTGGCCCGCAGGGATGGAAGGTGTATCCTACAGATTGCTAGGGCAGCAGGAAAGAAGGGAGATATTCCTGTCATTGTCCACTTGGGGACAAATGACCTGGCTAGAGATGGGGCTGGAATATTCAGGGGGAGTTTAGGGGACTGGAAAGCGGTCTTAGGTAGCACACTCAATATCTTTTATGGGGTGCTGCCTGTCTACGACAGGGGAAAGGAGAAAGACCTCTGCACCAAGGCCTTTAAGGCATGATTGAAGGAATGATGCAGAGAGGAAGGGTATGGCTACACTGAGGACTGGGGGCCTACATGGGCGGTTAAGAGCCTATACAGAGATGATGACCTGCATTCATCCAGGAGGGGAACCACAGTCCTCAGTGGATGGTTTAAATGTCACTTCAATGAGCATTTAAACTAGCTGAGGGGGGTGGTGGAAGAAATAGCATAGGAAGAAACTGCCCCCCCCACCCCACAGACTGAGATAGAGAATGGGGAGACCCCTAGGAGAGAGAGTCCCCCAGGGTACAAGTTAATCAAAGAAACAGGGTTATAGCAAAGGAGAATGGGGGAAAAGAAAGAGTCAAAAGAAAAGGGAGACGGAGGGGGAGCAAATGAAAAAGGGGGAAGCAGCAAGTAAAAAGCTAACAAAATCTGGAAGACCGTGTGAGTGAATGCTAGAAGTCTGGGAAATAAATTCCCAGACATACAGGCCATCATAGCAGTGGCCAGCTTGAATACTGTGGCAATTACCAAGTCATGGTGCACTGACAACCATGACTGGGACATGGCAATACCAGGATACACACTGTTCAGAAAGGACAGAGTGGGAAGAAAAGGAGGGGGTATGGTGCTATATGAGAAGGAAAACATAAAAGCAATGGAGATACAAGGAACTCAGGGGGGAGGCAGAGGTGTTGTGGGTCACCCTCGAATCAGGAAACAGAGAACCTATTTGGACAGGCGTGATCTACAGGCTTTTGGCATGGGGGGAGCTAAATTAGGAAATATTAGAAGCAATTGGCAGAATGGCTAAAAAGGGGGAAGTGTTGCTGGGAGGGGGGGACTTCATTTTGCTCCATGTACATTGAGCCTTTCAGCTGTGGCTTCAGCTAGAAGCAGGGATTCCCTGGATTCTCTGCAGGGGGGTCCTCTGGCAACTAGTCAGTGAACCTGCCTGAGATGGGGCAATGCTGGACCTGGTGCTTACTAACAAGGACAGTGTTGCAGACATCAAGGTGGGAAGCCATCTGGGGGCCAGTGACATTGTGCAGTGTGGTTCAACGTAAGAACAGCTGTGGAATCCAACCACACAATGGTGAGAGTCTGGGACTTCAGAAGGGCTGATTTTACAAAGATGGGTGAATGTATCAGGAGTGACCAGCAGGGGGAGATGACGTAGGTGGAGGAACAGTGGGCCAGACTAAAAGAGGGCATAGTGAAGGCAACAAACCTCTGTGTCAAGCAAGTAAGCAAAAGCAAAGAGAAGACCACTACAGTTCTCGAAAGAGATGACAGAAAAGGTAAAGACTAAAAGAGTAGCATTCAGAATGTATAAGGAGATCCAGAGATAGGAGGATAGGAAAGTGTATCAGGGGAAGAGGGAGGCAGAGAAAGGAGTGAGGGGCACAAAGGTGCAAACTGAAGAAAGAATAGCTCAGGCGGTATCAAAAGGGGACAAGACATTTTTTAGGTATGTTGGCAAAAAAGGAAGACAAAAGGTGGGATTGTGAGGTTTGGGTGGGGGACTGTATGAAGGAGAATCAAGATGGACATCTTGAACAAATACTTCTGCTCAGTGTTCACAGTGGAAGGGGAGTAACTGTGAAAAAGCATCAGGAGCTTTGATGGGAGGGAAGTGGACACTAGTCCTTTTTATAAGGAGAGTATCCGGAAAGCACTTGCTAATCAAAGCTATGGGGCATAACGGGGTGCATACAAGGGTGCTGAGGGAGCTCAGGGAGGTACTAGCTGCACCTCTAACAAACCTATTTAACAAATCACTGGAGACCGGAGTGGTACTGGAGGACTGGAGAAGGGCAGATGTAGTTCCACTTCACAAAAATGGTAACAGGGAAGAGGTGGGCAATTATAGGCCTGTTAGCCTGACATCGGTGGTAAGTAAGTTAATGGAAACACTATTAAAGGAAAGGATTGTGGAATATCTGGACTCAAACGGGTTGCAGGATCCAAGGCAGCATGGATGCACAGGGGGAGGTCATGCCAAACAAATCTGACAGATTTCTTTGACTGGGGGACCAAGGAGTTAGAATGGGGTAGAGCGTGGACGTGGCCTATCTGGATTTCAGCAAGGCTTTCAATAAGGTTCCACACAGAAGACTGGTAAGCAAGCTGGATAACTTGGGGGTGGGCAGCAAGGTTATAACTTTGATATAAACTGGATAAGAGATAGAGGGCAGTGATAAATGGAGTTTGCTCTGAGGAAGGAAGGGTGACCAGAGGGATACCTCAGTGTTTAGTGCTGGGACTGGTCCTCTTTAATGTTTTATAAGTGACATAGCAGAGGAGCTGGAAGGTAAGGCCTGCCTCTTTGCAGATGACACCAATATCTGCAACAGGGTGGACACTCCTGGGGGGTGGTGGTGGTGGTGGTGGTGGTGGTGGAAAAGAGGAGAGATGTGAAAGAACTGGAAGAGTGGTCAAGGATATGGCAGCTGGATTTTAATGCAAACAAATGCAAAACAATGCACTCAGACCATAGAAACCTGAGGGTGGAGTGCAAAATGAATGGAATGATACTGACAACAACCAAAGCAGGAAAGAGACCTGGAGTAATCCATATCGGATGACCTAAAGGTGACCAGGTAGTGTGACAATGCAGTCAGCAGGGCTAGTGGGATGCTGGGGTGCATAGGAAGGGTATCACCAACAGACAATGCAGTCAGGAGGACTAGTGGGATGTTGGGGTGCATAGAAAGAGGTATCACCAGCAGGAAGTGGAAGGTGGTGTTGCCCCTATGTAGATCACTGGTAAGACCCCACCTTGAGTACAGTGTTTAGTTTTGGAGACTACATCTCAGGAAGGACATAGAAAGAATGTAGGTGATCCAGCAGAGGGCTCCCCAAATAGTGCAGGGTCTGCATCAAAAGCCTTATGTGGAGAGGCTAAAAGAGCTTGATATGTGCACCTTGGAAGAGAGGAGGGAGAAGGGGGATATGGCAGAGACCTTTAAATACTTTATGGGGAACTAATATGGTACAGGAAGGGGTGTTTTTCAGAAAAAGATGCTCTAGAACAAGGGGACATGCTATGAAGGTAGAGGGGGGTAGATTCAGGAGAGATGTGAGGAAGTATTTCTTCACAGAAAGAATGGTGGATTGCTGGAACAGCCTTTCAGCTGAGGTGGTGGGGGTGAAAACTGCAGTGGGATTAAAAAATGCCTGGGATAGGCACAAGGGAATCGTAGGGGTAAGGACGGGAGAGAAGAGACAGATGACCTAAAGGTGGGCAAGCAATGTGAGAAGGCAGTAAGGAGGGCTGGGGGGATACTGGGATGCATAGGGAGAGGCATCAACAGTAGAAAACAGGAAGTTGTTATCCCTCTCTACAGACAGTTAGTGAGACCCCATCTGGAGTACTGCATGCAATTCTGGAGACCCCATCTCCGAAAAGACATAGACAGAGTGGAGGCTGTTCAGAGGAGGGCAACCAAAATGGTGCAAGGTCTGCACCAGAAGACATATGAGGAGAGACTAAAGCAGCTTAATATGTATACCCTTGAGGAAAGGAGGGAGAGGGGGAACATGATAGAAACTTTCAAGTATCTCAAGGGAATTAACAAGGTACAAGAGGGTAGTATCTTTCAGAAGAAGAGATGTGCAAGAACAAGGGGGCACAATTTGAAGATAGAGGGGGGACGGCTCAGAGGTAATGTTAAAAAGTATTTTTTCACAGAGAGAGTTGTGGATGCATGGAACAGCCTTCCTGAGGAGGTTGTGGAGTTAGGAACAGTGGGAGTATTCAGGAATGCATGGGACAGGCATAAGGCAATTCTAGTGTGGGGCAGGAGGAAGTAAGCTGTTGATTAACTAGAATCTGTAGCTTATCCATAAGGTAGGGAAATGGGCAGACTGGGTGGGCCACGCGGTCCTTATCTGCCGTCAAATTCTATGTTTCTATGTTTCTACCACAGACCAAGTCAATCTGCAGCAAAAATGAAGGCAGAAAAAAAACTGGGCAGACTGGCAGGGCTAAGCAGCCCTTATCTGTTGTCAGATTCTTTGTTTCTATGAATAAGGTAAGCCACACTGCTTGACTGACAAGGGGAGGATCCATTTAATTTTATTGTGCTGTTCTGTCCTGTTTTTATGGTGGTCTGTGTGCACATGTTTGTGATTGTTACGTGTAATTTATTATGTGCAATTGACCTGTATTTTTGCTTTTTTGTACTGTTTGCAATGATTGTTGTAAACCTTTCATTCACTGTTTGTACTATTGCACCTGGGTCAGACCTGAAAAAGGCAATTGCTGCCAGTGTACTTACACGGTTATCAAAAATGTAAATAAATAAATACATGTGGGTGGAGATCTTATATCTTGTATTATTGCATGGTGATGCTCCTTTCATTTCATGGTTATTTTGATTCACTGAGAGTTTGCTATGAATTGTTATGTTAGGTTGGAGGGACGGATATGTGCCACAAGTTCTCTCAGATTTTGGAACAATTTGACCATTTTCAATGGGACTCTCACTTGTTTCAGATTTGTAAATCTTAATGTGCTTTCCAGCATCTCAATGCTTTGAATGAAGGAAATGGCAGTTTAAGTATTTGATTGGGACCATGTTTCAACCATTAGAGATTTTAATTTAATTTCTTTCTGTGAAATCTTTTGTTGTTCGCTTATTTTATTGAATTTATGCTCACTTTCTAATGAAACCCTTTTGAGCTTCTGTTCTAGAAGAGCAATTCTTTCAATACATGTACCCATTTTGTTTTTTAAGCATTGGGACATCTAAAACATCCCACCTATTACCCCATTCAATTCTGCAATATTTTTCAATGTCAGTTTTACCTGTTTTTGTAGCTGTGGTATCAGTTAAATCAGCAGACTCCATTACATTTTCTAAGAGTATGTAACCCCCCCCATCCTGGGAGCTTACCTGACAGCCCCTTTGGGGCTCCTGTTTCTCCCGGGGTTTTTTTCCACCTCCATTTCTTTTTCCCAGTCCTGGCTGTGTCCATAGTGGTCCCCTGGCCCTGGCTAGTGCCCTAGATCCTCCCTCAGGCACCCATAATGTTTTTGAAAGAGTGGGGCCATGGGAGCTGTAGTGCAGGCTGCTGGTTGGAATTTGCACCTCAAGTGCATACTGGAGCTCCATGCATGTGCAGAAGGCACATTTTCATGTGGCCATTTTGGCGGCCTTCCAGTTTGTCTCTCCAGTGGTCCAGGTCCCTCGGAAAACATAAGAGGGACTGGAGACCATTAGCTAGAATGGAGAGGCAATGAGAGAAGCAAGGGACTGGGTTTTGTGAGTGCCAATCATGCTCCAGTATCGGGAGCGATCTCATTAGTATTCATGAGGTGGCATGAATAATGCAATAAACTGAGCCCATGTAGTGCTAGGGAAAAGAGAATCAGTGCTACTGACAGGCTGGCAAATAAATAACTGTTGTAAATGGTGAAGGGGTAAATAGAGGGGGAACTGTAGCTACAACCCTGTGGGGGATTGAGAAAATAAAAAATTTATATATGAAGCGAGCCGAGAGTTGTTTCGTTGCAAGAGAGAGAGTGGATGTGTATTATTGATTATGAATATTAGAATTCGGATTATGAAAGTAAATCCACTAGGTGGTAAGGCAGTTCTTTTCCTATTTGACTACCTGTTGTTACTTTCACCAAAATGGAGAAGCAGAAGGCACGATTCAAGAAAATGACCAGTTTATTGAGGAACAGACCACAGGGAAGGGAACAGGAGTAAAGGGGTGCAACAGCATTCAGCTCTGTCTAAAACATTTTACTAGTGCCCGAAAGGCCTTGTACTGTATCTCTAATCTCCTGTACGAGGAGAACTGTAAGAAGAAATCAGCTGTAACAGCTACGCTAAAACAGCTTCTCCAACTCTAAAATCATCAAATCAGCTGTAACAGCTATGCTGTAAGAGCATCCTTATTTCTAAATCCCCATAAGAGGGCAACTGTATGGCAAACTAGCAAGATTAGCAAACTGGCTGTAACAGCTACGCTATAAGAGCTTCTTATGCAAAACCTTCTAACTCACCCCCGAGGTGCACCTCTAGCTAAGGCCTATTACCTGGAGTACTCCATGTGATGTGGACAGCCAGTTCTGAGTGCTGTATCATTTTTTGTAATATAAAAATGTGTATGGACTGTCTCTCTTGAGAAATGCTGAAACAACATGTGAGTATGACACACACACACACACACACACACACACAGGTTTTAGATACAAGGTGTTACCTGGAAGGCCCGAAGCTAATTACAGACTTTAACTAAGTTAATTATAGCTGTAATTGCTAAGAGGGAAAATCATAAACTTTGATAATGCTCAGAGGAAGAAGAGCAGGTTGTGACGTTTTAGTGCAAAGTCATAAAAGATGCTTTCATGTCCTGGAAGGGGGAAGCTTATCATAAGATCAAAGAGAGTCATTTGAAGAACATGAGTTATGCCGAGGTTGCAGAATTTAATACTTGGAAAAGACATCCTGTTTTTATATAGATATATTTTTATATATATTCTGACAGGGAAGAGCTAGGTGACCTCATGCAAATAGGTGGGGAAAACCAGCTTTTAAACATTATTCTGTTTTTCTTCAGAGACACTTCTATCTAGACTCTGACAAAGAAACATCTGTGAGCACTTTAAGCACATATTTAGAGAGAGAGACAAATCTAAGTACTGTAGTAGGAATTGCACTGTTAAAACCTATTTTGTTTAAGAGATGTGTATGTCTTGTGATATAAATAGTTCTGTATTTTATGTGTTACATATTTTTTATCTATTGTAGTAAAACTCTATGTTTAGAGCTTACTTGGTCTGTCTTTGATTTCTTTCCTTTACAAGTAGAGTATATATGGTTAAAGTAGACACTATACATAAGCTTTAATTGTGAGACCAAACTGGAAAAAGGTAAGCGTTTTAAATCTGAGGTCTTTTATTACAGTTTTTAGGGGTTCATTTCTATACACCTGGTTAGGTGCCCATAGGCAAAGATATCTGGCCCTCCCTGAAGACAGAATTATCTGAGCCTGTGCATTGGTACACTAGCAAGAGGTTCACAGTTTGAATCCCTCTAAGACTTGAGACCAAAGGTTGATTCGAATCCACAAAAACAGACAAGAGGGTTACCTTGTTCTGTTAACTGTTCACAAGACTGCACTCGGAGGTTGGCACTTTGGGAGTAGAGGGTTGACCTGCTGAGTGGGTTTGTGACAGATTGGTTGGCAGTGGTGTGGATAATTTTGGTATTACAAGCTTGTATTGTTCAGTGTGTTAGCTGAGACCATAAGCTCACTTGCAAAGGAAGAAAAAGGCAGTGGTTTATTTTTAAAAAGGAAACAGAACTATATAACTTGGCGTACAGTCCAGCTCCTACGCGTTTAATTTTTTTTTTATAAAGTGCAAGTCAGAGTAGCAGTAGTGAGGGAAGATGACTTCCGACTACAGCAGGCACACTGTAGACTCCTTAAAGCAGTTGTGCGGGGACAGAGGAGTCCTGTTTGTGGTGAAAGCCAGCAAGCAGAATCTCATAGATGCCCTGATGGTAGCAGATACCCAGAGCAGCGAGTCACGGACAGTGACTGAAAAGGACCAGACCTCGAGTGTGGCAGGGCTAGCGGTCAATGCAGTGTCCAGATCTGATGAGGAGGACAACAGGGCCACTGTCAGTGAAGGGCCACAGCAGCAGGGAAGGTCACCAGTATCCTGGATCCAGAAGTACTTAGGCTGCAAATTGAGTTGCGCAAGATGGAGCTGGAGTTCCAGGAGTAGAGAGAATGAGAGAGATGAGAGGCTGAGCGGGAACAGTGGGAGGTAGACCGTGAGGAGTGGGAGCACCAGCAAGCTGCAGAGGAGAAGAGAGAGGAGCGCCAGAGGCAACACGAACTAGAAAAGCTATGACTCCAACCAGCGGCACCAGAAAAAGGTAAGTGGCTTGGGTTTAACTGGGACTGCAGGACTGGGTTACAAATTGAATTCCAAATTAATAGCCGAGTTTAAAGAGGGGGAGGATATGGATGCCTTTTTAAATTCTTGTGAAAAAGTTTGTATTCAGGCTAAAATTCCTAGAGAGTCCTGGAGTTTCCAGCTATCCCTGCTACTTACCGGGAAAGCTTGGGATGCATTGGGTCAAATGGACAATGAGGACAGTAATGATTACAGCAAGCTAAAAGCTGCACTGTTAAAAAAGTTTGAATTAACTGCTGAATCATACAGAGCTAAATTCCGTAAGCTCAGGAGAAGCCCTGATATGAGCTACAAGGAGCTAGCAACGAAACAACGTCAGTTTTTAAAACATTGGTGGGAAGGAATTGAGGTAAACTCTGTTGATAAAATTGAAAATGTGATTTTATTAGAACAGTTTTTCTGGGCATGCCCAGCAGAGTTGAAACCTTGCTGGAGGACCGAGATCCCAAAACAGTGCAAGAGGCTGCTGAACTCTCGGACTGCTATGCCAAGAGCAGACCTGCTCTGAGAGCAAATGGGGAGGGCGTGGCAGTGCAGAAAGGGGAAAAGCACACCTTCAGGCAGCTAAAACCCTCACTGCTTCCACCGAAACCAGTTAGCCCCAGGTTTCAGAGAAAAGATTTCTCTGAAAGAGAAGTGAATGTTGGTTATGTAAAGAAACTAGGTGTATTGCCAGACAGTGTCCCAAAAAGGTGAGCAATAATATTCAAGGTGGTGCTAGAAAAGAAGTGGGTTGTTTGTGTGTCTCTGGAAGCATGCCAGTGAACATGAGGGAACACATGCACCCAGTCATTTTGAATGGTGTACAGACACAGGGGTTAATGGACACAGAGGCATCCCTGACCTTGGTAAAGGGGGATCTGGTAGACCCTGGTCAGCTTATACCCAATAAATACATCACTGTACAGAACTTCATGGGTGAGGCAAAAACATAGTGTTCTCCTAGACTGGGGTGAAACAGGGGGAACTGTGCAACAGGTGGCTGTAGCCAAAACCTTAGCAGTGGATGTGATCCTGGGCAACAATCTCAAACAAGGGATGGTATGTGCAGTTACCCATAGCCAAGTGGCAAGGGAAAATTGTAGTTCCCTGAACCCCACAGAAGCCATTGTGGAAACCACTGAGAGGCTGGTTCCCCAGCCTGTGTCTCCAGATGAGGAGACTAATGAAAAGGGGTAAAAATTTCCCCAGTAGCAAGTAACCACATAGCTACAGAGGGTTACTCCAAAGAGGGAGGGGGGACCCATTGTCAGGGGGTGGGGATTGACAGTGATCCTGAGTGCCCTGACTCTAGTGCTAGGGACCGTAGTTTAGCAACTGAAGGGGACCTGTCCCATGCCTTGGGACTGTGTGAGGAGTTTGCAGCTGCTCAGAGGAGTGACCCTAGTTTAGAGAAGCTGAGGGCTTGGGCAGACTCTGATGGAGCACAGGGAGGTGACATCAGACATAAGGTTTATTGGCAAAATGGACTTATGTATACTCAGGCAATACAGACAGAAGGAGGGATGCTAGGCAGACAGCTTATTGTTCCCCAGGTGTATCGTGATCAGTTGCTCAAAATTGCACGTGGTATTCCCTTGTCTGGTCATGTGGGAATCGCGTGCACTACACAGCGGCTAGTCTAGAATTTCTACTGGCCTAACTTCACCCAGCAGGTGAAGGAGTATTGCAGATCTTGTCACCGGTGCCAAGAAATAGGGAAGGCGGGAAAGAAAACCCAGGCCACCCTGATTCCCTTTCCCATAGTAGAGGAGCCATTCCAGAGGGTGGGAATGGATATTGTGGGGCCTTTAAATACTCCCAGCTCCTCAGGCAAGAGATTTATCCTAACTGTGGTGGATTATGCCACCCGGTACCAAGAGACAGTTGCCCTATCCTCACTGAGGACGGACAAAGTGACAGATGCTTTACTTGTGATTTTCTCCCATGTTGGGTTTCTGCAGGAGGTAATCACCAATCAAGGGGATTCCTTCATGTTGGACCTGATGAAATGTTTATAGGAGAAGTGTGGAGTGGTGCAGAGATGCACAACACAGGATCACCCACAAGTCAATGGGTTTGTGGAAAGATTCAATGGTACCCTAAAGTCAATGCTCCGGGCATTTGCTGAACAGCATGGAAGGGACTGGGATAAATACCTTCCCCACCTGTTGTTTGCATACAGGGAGGTGCCCCAAGAATTGACAGGATTTTCCCCCTTCAAACTCTTATATGGACGCCGGGTATGTGGGCCCCTAGAATTGATCCAGGAGGACTGGGAAGGCAAGCACACCACCCAGGGAACTCCAATTGTGGATTACATCCTTAGGTTTAGGAAAAGGCTGAAGGAGCTTATGGGGACAGCCCAGAGCAACCTGGCAGCTGCCCAACAGAAACAAAAAGTATGGTATGACCACAGAGCCAGAGCTCGCTCATACATGGTGGGCCAGGAAGTCATGGTCCTTATTCCGGTCGGGAAAGACAAGCTGCAGGCTGAGTGGGCAGGACCGTACAAAGTGGTTAGGAAGGTAAATGATGTGAAATACATTGTGGAGTTACCTGACAGAAGACAGACAGAGAGGATGTACCATGTCAACATGGTGAAGCCATATGCAAGTAGTGCTGACATGGTGTTTGCAGTGTGTAGTCATGTGGAGGGGACAGATGAAGGAGACCCCCTTCTGGATTTGCTGGAAGAAAGTAAGTGGGAGTCCTCTGTGGAGACAGTAAAATTGTCTCCCCAATGGCCCCGGACCAGAGCCAGAAAGTAAGGAAGGTTTTAGCAGACTTTGCCCCGTTGGTTAGTGCCAAGCCTGGACTAACCCCCTTAGCGAGACACAATGTGGAGACAGGGACACAGACGCCCATACGGTGGACAGCATATTGGGTGTCAGAGGCTGTCCAAAAGAACATTAGGAGGGAAGTGGAGAAGATGCTGGATTTAAGGGTAATCCAGAGATCCCACAGCCCCTGGGCCTCACCCGTAGTCCTTGTGCCCAAGCCAGATGGCTCTACTCATTTCTGTGTGGACTATCATGGACTGAATACAGTCATGAAGTCAGAAGTCCACCCGATGCCCCAGATGGATGAACTCCTGGACAAGTTGGGAGGGGCAACCTACCTTACGACCATTGACCTGACAAAGGGGTATTGGCAGGTAGAGTTGACAGACAGAGCTAGGGAGAGGTCGGCCTTCATCACTCCAATAGGCTTATTTGAGTTTAAAGTAATGCCTTTTGGAATGAAGAATGCCCTGTTCACTTTCCAAAGGTTGGTGAACCAGGTGTTAAATGGTGCTGAGGAGTACGCCATGGCGTACCTGGATGACACTGCCATCTTTAGTACCAGCTGGGAAGAACATCTATCCCACCATAGGGAAGTGCTGGGAAGCATACAGAGGGCTGGGCTCACTGTCAAAGCCGAGAAGTGCCAGGTGGCCATGGGAGAAGTGGCATACCTCGGGCATGTGGTAGGCTGGGGACAGCTCTGTCCTAACCAAATAAAGATAGAGGTAATTCAGGTGTGGCCTAGACCAGAAACACAGAAGCAGGCCAGGAGTTTTCTAGGGACAGCAGGGTACTACAGAAAATTTGTACCCAATTACAGTACCCTGGCTACTCCCCTATCTGACCTGACAAAGAAAAAGATGCCCAAGAAAATTACCTGGGGCCCAGCCTGTGAGGAAACCTTTTCCAAACTAAAGGAGGTACTGTGCAGTGCTCCTGTTTTGACGAGTCCTGACTATAGCAAAACCTTTATAGTCCAGACTGACACCTCAGACATGGGTATTGGGGCAGTACTGAGTCAGATATCCAGCCAAGGGACAGATCACCCAGTAGTACACTTAAGTAGGAAGTTACTTCCCAGGAAGCAAGCATACTCCATGGTAGAAAAGGAGTGTCTTGCCATAGTGTGGGCCCTAAAGAAATTAGAGCCATACTTATATGGGCAACATTTTGTGGTGCAGACTGACCACAACCCCCTGGTTTGGCTGACACATATGGGAAAGAACAATGGTAGATTGCTAAGATGGAGTCTTGCTCTGCAAGGGTATGATATGACAATCGTACATAGGGCTGGAGCCAAAAATCAGAACTCAGATGGGCTGTCTAGGGTCTATGAGGAGTGAACCGATTTGGGAAGCTCATCCCATGCAGGGGATAGAGCCCCCAAATTCAGTCTAGGTGGGGAGGATTGTGATGTGGACAGCCAGTTCTGAGTACTGTATCATTTTTTGTAATAAAAAATGTGTATGGACTGTCTTTCTTGAGAAATGCTGAAACAGCATGTGAGTATGACACACACACACACACACACACACACACAGGTTTTAGATACAAGTTGTTATCTGGAAGGCCCGAAGCTAATTACAGACTTTAACTAAGTTAATTATAGCTGTAGTTGCTAAGAGGGAAAATCATAAACTTTGATAATGCTTAGAGGAAGAAGAGCAGGTTGTGACATTTTAGTGCGAAGTCATAAAAGATGCTTTCATGTCCTGGAAGGGGGAAGCTTATCATAAGATCAAAGAGAGTCATTTGAAGAACATGAGTTATGCTGAGGTTGCAGAATTTAATACTTGGAAAAGACATCCTGTTTTTATATAGATATTTTTTTTTATATATTCTGACGGAGGAGCTAGGTGACCTCATGCAAATAGGTGGGGAAAACCAGCTTTTAAACATTATTCTGTTTTTCTTCAGAGACACTTCTATCTAGACTCTGACAAAGAAACAGCTGTGAGCACTTTAAGCATGTCTTTAGAGAGAGAGAGACAAATCTAAGTACTGTAGTAGGAACTGCACTGTTAAAACCTATTTTGTTTAAGAGATGTGTATGTCTTGTGATATAATAGTTCTGTATTTTATGTGTTACATATTTTTTATCTATTGTAGTAAAACTCTATTTTTAGAGCTTACTTGGTCTGTCTTTGATTTCTTTCCTTTACAAGTAGAGTAGATATGGTTAAAGCAGACACTATACATATGCTTGAATGGTAATACCAAACTGGAAAAAGGTAAGCATTTTAAATCTGAGGTCTTTTATTACAGTTTTTAGGGGTTCATTTCTGTACACCTGGTTAGGTGCCCATAGACAAAGATATCTGGCCCCCCCGAAGACAGAATTATCTGAATCTGTGCATTGGGTACACTAGCAAGAGGTTCACAGTTTGAATCCCTCTGAGACTTGAGACCAAAGGTTGATTTGAATCCACAAAAACAGATAAGAGGGTTACTTTGTTCTGTTAACAGTTCACAGGACTGTACTTGGAGGTTGGCACTTTGGGAGTAGAGGGCTGACCTGATGAGTGGGTTTGTGACACTCCACACTATAAATCATACTGCAGGCTATAGCAAGAGTCTGTACATGTTACTGATGGCAGTTCATGGACTGTCGTACTTTCTCTGTCGTCGAGAAGAGAAAAGAACTAAAGAAACTGTCGTAACATGAATCAGCTTGACTGGCTGGACAGTGCGACTCTGGGGACTTCTTGGGAAACTAGGGGAATACAGAGAGGATTTTTGAACAGACCGTGAGTTTCTCAGCCACACCCCACCTCTTTAGGGTCACTGGAATGTAAGAACAGGCACCAAGATTTCTTCAGTTAAGAACCGACTTAGGACCGACGGAACTGACGTACAAAGGATCACCACAGTCCGCTGGTGGACAGCCAGGTTGAAATGACCAATACAATAGCTCCCTCACCACAGCCCACTTCTGGAGTGCTGAGTAAGGAGGACGATGCAGAATATCCGGTACAGCCCACTTCTGGACTGCCAGGTAAAGAAGACGATGCAGACTACCCTGCCACAGCCCACTTCTGGACTGCCGGGTGAAGAAGATGATGCAGACCACCCTGTCACAGCCAGCTTCTGGACTGCTGGGTGAAGGAGACAATGGGAGGACTCCACGGAAATCAGGAATCTGGATGAAGAAGTCTCTGGACATTGAAAAACGACAGAGTTCTGGGCACCAAGGCTGGAAGAGCCAAGGGCGAACATAAAACAATAAACAGAGCATTGACTCCGGGAATTGGAACAGAAGATCTGGACGGCACTCTGGAGTGAAAGACAAAATAAGAAACCGGATGGCAGATACTGCACTAGGCTAAGCCGTACACTGGGAACTGTAGAGAAAAACAACAAACATGATGTTGCAACAGTGCGAATACGACTCAGTTCTTCTCCTTGAGTACTGCTGTAGATTGATTCTGGAATACACTGGTGAAATGTCTCTGAAGGGTTGCTGAAGACTGTTTGAGAAGCACACTAGCACAAGATGCTGGCACAAGGCAATTACAAGTCACAGTTCCAACCTTTTGCTCAGTATCACAGTCTCTGAATACACAGACCACAGTAAATAACAGGCACTTGGTTGCTTCTAACTGGTCACCTTCCTTGGTGAAGCCCCTATTAGCTGTGGACCTACTGTAGTGGGGTCCCTCTAACTTAAATGGGCTCTCCTGCTACTGTGGGTACTCTGGCTACTAACCACTAAATAGCCTCCTTAGACTGTCGGGTACTCTAATTGGGTGGGCCCCTTATAGCTGTGTTGGGCCTCATTTAAACCTCTGGCCTACTGGGACAGGCTAGCTAAACACCTTAATATCTGTGGGCTTAAATAACTAGCTAGACCCCTTTAACACTGTTGGGTCTCTATGGCAGGCGAGGACATTTGAACACCTACATGGTTAGACCACTGTAAATAGCTTGGGCCTGGTTGCTCTTTTAAGTGCTGTGCCTCCTGTGGCTGGGCCCCTTTAAATACTTGTGGGCCTAAATGACTGGGTCCCTTTAAAGAGGATAGAAAATATTTTTTAACTTGCAGTTTTTTATGAAGTTATTATTCTCAGAAATTATATACTTTGACCTACATTATTCATATTTAACTGTGCCTGAATAAAAAGCAGTAAGAAAAACTGTATTTTGCATTGTTTTATTTTTGTCTGCACCATTCTATTACAGTTCTCTTCATGGAACTAGTAATTTGGAGTTCAGGTTATGTCACGGTTTGTGCACAGAACTGTAAACATAGTTTTGATAGGGCAACAGCTCATAATTAGCATTCTGTACACAAACCATGATACAGTAAAAACTCCAAATTACTGGTTCCATGAAGTGAACTGTAACATGATGTTGCCCATAAAAACATAATCATGCAAAATGCAGTTTTTTGATCCCTTTTTATTCAAGTACAGTTAAATGTGGATAATTTAGGGGACTTTATATAATTTCTGAAAATAAGAACTTTATGAACAGCTGCCAGTTAGAAATAATTTCCTGTCCCCTTTAAATACTTGTAGGCCTAACTTACCCCTTTAAATAGTTGTGGGCCTAACTTGCCCCTTTAAATAAACATCTGGGCCTGAAGTTGCCTTGGGCTTGCTGTTGCCCCTTCAAATCTGTAGGATTTGCCTTTGCCCCTTTGAGGACCCTCTTATGCATGGCCCCTTTAAATATTTTCTTGGTCGGGACCTTTCTACTCTTAGACCCTCCTTTTATTAAATATTTATATGTTTCACTGTGGGCCTCAATGCCCTGGCCGCCCCTCTGGGTGTCACCGCATCCGAATGAATATTTGTTAAAGATTTTATTGTTATTTCACACAGGACATACAGAACAAATATATATTACTGAGGTGACATCTGTAACCATACCGCGACATTTGGTATGGACATCAGAGATACAAACATAAAGGATACCAAGAATGAGGAGTAAAAGAGAAAGCACTGTCGTATGCAATGAGAATACTCCCATACACACAGTATAACAGGGATATGCATGAGAGGAGAGAGGAAAAAAAGACAAAAACTCAGTGTCCAAGGATTATCAGAGCTTACCTAGGCCCTCCCACCCGAAAGAGTGGAAGCCATGGGTTATTGACTGATGGAACCCAAAAATAACAGTAGCATGTAGGGCCTAGGATAGGATATGGTAAACGGAGTTGAGTCCTGGATCAGGCCCAACACTAATTTGAACTATGTACACCACAAAAAAATAAACAAGAAGGCAAACTGATTCTGAGATAAAAATACCTTGACAAGTAATGAAAACAAAACGGGAAAGCCTATCAACTCCAAACAAGACAGGGGCCTCGTGGGAATTGTAGACCACCTAGGATTGGATATCGTGACAGTACTTGGAACGGAGATATGGCTGCCAACGTGTGTCAAATTGGACCAACGAGCCACCCGCAAAACTAGAGAGCCTCTCATATATAGCTCCTTGTGCTAGTGCCTGAAGGAACTCTCGGAAGGATGGGACCTCTGGGGACCGCCATCTCATTAAAATAAGTCTTTTGGCTATCGCCCCCACAGCTGTGACCCATTGGGCCCCCGGACAATGCTTGGGTGTGTAAGAATGGGCACAGCCTAAAAGGAGGAGAGGGGGATCTGGTACTACCTGAGGAAACAGGAAAGCACACATATCTTGAATTGCTATCCAGAAGTGCTGGAAATTGGGACACTTCCAGAGTATATGAAAAAGATGAGCCCCTTGACTGCCACATCTCCAGCAAGTATCATGCTGGAGGAGCCCCATCTTTTGAGTTTAACCGGATCCCTATACCACCTGTGGAGGGTTTTGTTCATAATGAGATGGGTGCGCCCATCACTACACGACATGTGTAATCTCACCCAAGCATGGTCCCATTGGAGCTCGGAGATAGGAGAACAAAAATCCTTTTCCCATTGGGCTCTAGCTGACAAGGCAGGATTTGCAGCCTCATCTCTAAGGGCATTATAAATCACACTGGCTCTGTTCCTAGGGTGATGTAACCAAAATGTAATAGGATATGGTCTTGATTGCGGCCCTTTATTTTTAGGAAAGTTAGGAAGATGGGTGATGGCATCTCTAATTTGGAGAAATCTCCAAAAATGTGAAGTCGGGAGATGGTATCTGGATTTTAATGCCTCAAAAGTATCTATTGTACTAAAATCTGGGAGCAATAGATCTTGTACTAAAGAGATACCCTGAGATTCCCAAGCTTTCCAGCGGATCGTACTACCACCTACTACCAAGGCATGGTTGTTCCAGAGAGGTATAAACCTCCACAGTGTTAAATCCTGGCCTAGGAGAGATAAAACTTTTTGCCAGTATTGGATGGACAACAGAATGGGAGGAGGGAGATTTAAGGGGAGATTTTTCTTACTGTACAGTGCCACCGCAGGAGAGGGGGCCTGTAGTAATGATGCCTCCAGAGGAAGCCAAGTAGGTGCAGTGAGACCAATGTTAGAGAACCATAAAGTGGTCTGGGCCGAGACAAAGGCCATGTGGTACCCCTGGAACCATGGGAGACCCCAATCCCCCCCCCCGCTCCAATACTGGCAAAGTTTAAGCTTACTATACCATGGTTGGGAGCCCTCCCAAAGGAAGTTACCAATGACAGCATCCAATTTTTTAAACCATTTCAAAGGAATAGGTACAGGGAGATGGGACAACAGATATAAGATCTTGGGGGCTGCCATCATCTTGATGGAGTCTATTTTCCCGGCTAATGAGAGCCTCAAGGCTTTCCAATGGGCCATGTCCTGTTTAAGCGACTCCACCAGGGGAGAAAAGTTGACTGTGAGCATTTTGGACAAATTAGGGTGTAGGATGATACCTAAATACTTAATACCATTAGGGGACCATTTGAGACCCAAGGCCGCAAAGTCTATACCAGAGGGTACCAAATTTAGAGGAAGCACCTCAGTTTTTGTATGAGTAATCCTAAGGCCTGATATTCCAGAAAATACAGTCAATGTATTTAAAATGGATTGACTCACCTGTGGGGTGCATTCTGTAGTGACCAAAAGATCATCAGCATATAAAAATGTCTTGAAAGTGGTGCCTTCCATCAGTATTCCAGGGATAGAGGGCACTTCCTGAAGCACAATTACCAGGGGCTCAATGGCTAAAATGAACAGGAGGGTGGAAAGAGGGCAACCTTGTCTTGTACCTTTCTGCAATTGCAAAGGCACAGATAGATTGCCATTAGTCAAAACTCTAGCTAAGGGAGAGGCATATAATAGTTTAATCCAGGAGAGAAAGCCGGGTCCTACCCCCATTGAGGAAAGGGTATGAAACAGGTATGGCCACTCTACCAAATCAAAAGCCTTTTCAAAGTCAACGGCTAGAGCAACAAGGCTTTTTTTTGACAGTTTGGAATAGTGCATTATCGAGAGGAGTGTTCTGTGATGATCAGACCCCAGACACCTCTTTACAAAGCCAGCTTGGGAGGGATGGACCAGCCCTGATAAGAGAGGTTCTAGTCGACTGGCAAGAACTTTTGCCAGGATTTTGGCATCCGCATTGATGAGAGAGATGGGACAGTAACTACCCGTAGAGAGATGGTCCTTTCCCTTCTTGGGGAGTACAGTAATGGTAGCTTCCCTCAGAGACGGGGGTAGAAGTCCTGTGAGTAAGGAATGCCTAAACATCTGGACTAGATACGGAGCAAGGCTAATACCCTAGACCCTGTAGTAATCAATGGGGAGTCCATCGGTCCCAGGGGCTTTACGAAGGTTCATGGATTAAATAGCCCTGTCCACTTCTTCCACAGTGATCGGGGCTTCCAACACTTTAGCATCGGATGGAGGGAGCTTAGGGATGGGTAATGAATCCAGGAATTTTTGAATAGAGGGCAGACTTGGGGGGCTAGGGGAAGCATATAACTGCCTATAAAACTGGGCCATAATGTCATTGACCCCTGCGGTGGAATAACACAGGGCCCTGGTATGATCCCTTAAAGCATGTATCCTCTTGGACATTTGCTGTTGTTTAAGGTGATATGCCAGGAGTTTGCTAGCCTTTTCCCCACCCTCCCAGTAGGCATGACAAACCCACCTAAGATTCAGTTCAGCCTGGTGGGTTAGGTGGGCATTCAGGGAAATTCTGGTACTTGCCAGTTGTGCGAGTAGAGACTGGGGTGGAGGTTTGTCTTGGAGAGATTTATACTGAGTTTCCAGGAGATAAAGTTGTTTTTCTAATGCCCTCTGATCTGCTTCCTGGCGGCATCTCCTAGGTGAAGCAAAGGCCATTATCCCACCCCTTATTGTCGCCTTGAAGGCTTCCCATAAGGTAGTATCCAAGACCTCCCCATTGTCATTATTAGTCCAGTATTCGGCAATTGCAGGGCCCAACCACTTCTGAAAGTCCCCATCCTCAAGGAGAAGGGGGTCCAAATGCCAAGAGGAGGAAAAAGGGTGGTCCTGTTCAGTTTAACCTGAATTTCCAAAGGCGTGGTCTGAAACATAGATGGGGTGCATGAGAGGTAGACACCTTGTCATAAAGTCCAGTAGAGAGTAGCCATAGGTCAAGTCTACTGGATGAACCAAGAGTTTGCGAGAAGCATGTATAACCCCGCACCCCAGGGTGTAAGGCTCTCCACGCGTCCAGCAGTCCATGTTCATTCATTAGCCTCAGGAGGGCTTTTTTTGCCTGCCTATGTGGTTCTGGGGCCCTATTGCTTCTGTCAAAAGAATGGTCGAGCACCAGGTTAAAATCACCACCCAACAGAATTGGGACTTTGTGAGTGTTAAAATCTGCGAGGGCCTGGTTAACCGTATGGAAAAAAAAGGGGACAGTCCTGGTTGGGAGCATATAAATTAACCAGGACTAATGGGCCTTCTGGCATCTCCATTTCAGCCATGATCCATCTCCCCTCTGCATTGTGGGTATGTCTTTTAGATTTCCACCCCAGGGTTTTATATAAAAGTATAGAAACCCCGCGCTTGAGAGAGTCTGCCACATTGTGTAGCTCTTCCCCTACCCAGCCCTGTCTAAGCTTCCTAGCTTCAGCAGAGGAGAATTTTGTCTCCTGAAGGAGGACTACCAAAGGTCTGAGTTTTTTTCAAATGGAGCAAGACTTTCTTCCGTTTAATGGAAGAATTCAATCCCCAGACATTCCAGGAGATAAGGTTAGTCTCCATTTGGCCTGGGTGGGATCATGGCAGAAACAATATGTATCAGAAAGCACCAAGGCCAGAGACAAAATCCCCCAAAGTGGGAACCCTTTCTCCTAAAAGAACCTTGATGGAAGTGGGTCAAAATCTCAGAATTCAGAATGCCAAAACTACTAACAGCATATAAAACTACACATTTCTGAAAAAAGCTCAGTAGAGCCTGAACATTAACTACAAACAGCAACCATAACATTGAGTAACAACAAATGTAAGAGTCCCTCTCCCTCACCCCCCTCCCCAAAAACCTCCCCCCCCCAACAGATCAGCTCCTGCTGTATGTATCGACCGATTTGCTGCCCAGATACCAACAGGAATCGCTGGGAGGTAGGTAGTTACCTAACTACAGCAAGAGAGAAATAGGACAACCCACTGCCCAGGAGACTCTCTACGCAATATCCCACCAGTATAATCGACATCCTGCACAATCAATTGACTAAAGATGCAAACATCCACATTAAATTAAATTCCCAGCCGTCCGAGGGACTAACCCCGCCTACCCCCCACTGATCGCACTCTACAGTAGTTACAAGCTGCAGGGCTGTAAAGAGCTAGAGGGTTAACAGGGAGGGGCTGCAACTTGTTGTGCATGACTAGCTGTCTCCTAGTCGTGCCCACTCAAAGGGGGGATAAAATAGATAAAAGAACAGGCAGAGAACCATATCTCTGGATCCTTGCTCCCCGGCCAATAGTACCTGGAATGCCCAGATATAATGGGCATGTACCTGTGGAAGGAGAGCATGACTAACTGCCGGTAATAATGAAACAAAAAAAACACATGGAATAACACGAGACTATCCAAGTCACATTCAGCCTGCTGATTCAAAAGTGGGAAGGGGCTGCTGCAGGGCAGAAGGGTGCATACCTCTCAACTGTCCCTGATTTTCAGGGACGTCCCTGATTTTGCCTCAAAATTTTACTCTGTCCCGCCTAAAAATTGAGTTTCCGTGACCAAACAGTGGGGGTTGTAAGCAAAAAATAATGTCAAACATTAAAGTTACAGTCTTGTTTTTCCTTAGAAAATGCGTTTTACACTAAGCCCCTTATTCTACCAGCTTCTTGAGTGGATATCATCAATTTTGAAGATGTGTCCCTGATTTTGGTCCTTTATCCCTGATTTTTTTTAAGCTTTGTCCCTGATTTATGAGGCAGGAGGTTGAGAGGTATGGAAGGGTGTTGAGTGGCTGGAAGCAGCAACCATAAAGGTGGAAGTCTCAAGAGCAAGCGACTCCGCGGCATCTGCCCAGGAGAGAGAACATGCAGCGTGGGATTTATTACCCTTAGAAGACAGTCTAGGAGGCAAAGGTGGGTCCAGCTGAGATCCATCTGTCGGAAGGTCCATTAAGGCTCGAAATTGATTGTTGCTCATGTCTGGCTACAGGGAGGAGTGTGAGGCCAAGGGATCAGGATTGGCACAGTGACTCCCAGAGTGGAGCCGAGGGGTCTTATTGATATGGGCCCCATCGAGACGAGCCCTCCTTCTATTTTTCTTTTTGCTCCCCGGGGACTTCTGAAGGGTAGAGCGGGATGGGGTCCTGGGCTGTGGGGCTACATGTTGAGTGGACCCGGGGGGGGGTTGTAGATGCTTGCGTGAAAGTCTTCATAACTGTGGCCCCCAAATTATGAGATTCCCTGGGTATACCCTGGTTTGACTTAGGAGCCTGGGATGCTAAGAATTTCTCAGCAGCTGTCGGACTGTCAAATAGTCGTGGCGATCCATTCAGGATAATGCAGAGACAAGCTGGGTATCTCAAGGAATAGTCTAACCCCAAATCAGCACAGGCCCGGCGTGCTGCAGTGAAGGTCCTACGGCGTACTGTTAGCTCCTAGGAGTAATCCGCGAAGATCTGTATCCTGTGGCTCTTCCACATAAGTTCTTTTTTTTGGCGTGCCAGCCTAGTGATGGATTCCCGGTCTTGAAACTGGAGAAAGCGGGCCAGTATGGTGCAAGGACGATCTCCAGGAGCCGGGCGGGGTACCAGAGTTCTGTGAGCCCTATCAATCTCTGGCAGAGTTTCAGAGTGCCAGCCCAACAAGGGGGGGGGAGCTCCTTCTGTAAAAAACAGATAACATCAGATCCTTCACAGCCCTCAGGGAATCCCACAAATCTCAAATTGTTCTGTCTACTACAGTTTTCTAAGTCCTCCACCCGGGCCCATAGCTGATGAATAAGCCTGTCTTGGTCCAGCACTCATGCCCCGGTTTGCCGACAGCCGTCTTCTGCCTCTGAAAGTCTGTGCTCCGTAATACAAGCCCGTTGAGATAGATCCACTATATCCGCGGTGTTTTTCCATGTAGCAATATCCAGATTATCCATGCGATGCAAACTTTCCGCGAACATCTGCCGTATTTCTCCCAGGCCGCCCTCTGAGTGTGATAAAGAAGAGGCAGACTCCATTTCAATGGTAGGCCAGGCCGCCGGGTTGGCAAACAGGCGACGGGTATTTTCAGGTACTTCCCGTGCCGGGAGGAGATCCAAAATGGAGCTACCGAAGGGAGAAACACTCACTTTAGCCACACGGAGCGAAGGGATAGCAGAACGCAGGTAAGAGACAGGTTTAACTAGGGTATGCTGTGGGAATTTGCGAGCGCTCCTAGCTCGGGCATCCATTAAGCTCAGCAGGTGGCCACGCCCCCTACCCGAATGAATATGTAATTATTTAAATGAGCCTGACCCTCTAGCCACCCCCTCCAATAGTGCTCTGAGCGCTTGGTTAAATTAAAAATAATACTTTTATTTTCTATGTCTTTAGGCAGACAGCACTCTTTCTGTGCTGCCGCTGACTCACTGCCCAGTCCGGGGAGAAGGAGACTGTTTCAGGATGCGGGAGGTCTTGTTGCCAGTAGGAGGATTCTGCAGGCAGACAGGGAGGCGGATGACTTTGGTGCTAGGGGACCCCGCAGGGCTTCATGACACCCGACGTCTGCTTCCTGGATGTGGCTCTTCTCATGCCACTGACAGGAGGCCGGAGAAACTTTAAATAAAAAAAAAAAACAAAAAAAAACGTGGTAACTGAACCCACACTGTGGTCGACTGCAGTAGTCTGGTTACCCTGCCGGAACACTGGAGGACTGCCGCAACTCTATAGGACCGACGGACTGACTTGCAGGAACAAGAGGAGGACTGCAGATACACTCTACCTTTTACTGTTACCTGCCTGCATCCTCTCTCTCTTTCCCATTTTGCCACAAAAACTGTTATTCTTGACTTTTCATCGGGGTGCCGAAGAGCACTCTCCTGACCACTGCTGCTACCGATCACCGAACAGCCACTAACTCTTTTTAAAAATGGCCATTACTGGCCACACAGAACCCTCCCCGGTGTTCGGGACGCCAAGTCCCTAGCAACCAGGGAGGCAAGCATCTGCCAGCGTGAGCTGGAAAAGGGTGGCACACGCTCGTGCCAGTGTTGGGCAGGCTGCAGCAAAAGAATAACAAAAAATGTTTTAAACTGCAATGATGCAGATTACTTCTAGGGGATCCTTTAGTACCTAAAGCCCCCACACTGCCACCTAACTACTGGGACATCTTTGCTGGGGGTACACTGGGGAGACTGGGGACTATGGGGAACTGCTGGGGAACCTCAACTTTGGGGTATTACATACAGTATATTGGTGGCAATTAGGTGGAGAAGTTGGGATTCTGAATGGGCTCTAGTGGGGCTATGTGCTGGCTGCCTAGGAGTGGTGCAAAATGGCAGCAGCAATGGGGAAAGGATTAATCTAACATGTTAGATGTTGCAGTCGCTAAATTGGGCATAAGGGCTGCCACCATTCTGTGGGACAGTTATAGAAGAAAAGTAAATGTTTAGGCTGCAGGGATACTTTGAAGCTGTGACCTTGTAAGAACTGCAGATAAACTGTTTTGCCAGCTGCCATGATAGCATCCATGTGACCACTTTACAGCCAATAAAAGGGCCAGGATTCTCTAAGATGATTCTTGAACTTGTGAACAGACTCTTGTGGAAAAATACCGGGGATTATTCTGTCACTGTTTTGTGCAACCACTGAGGCGTTGAGGGAGCCTCATACATATTAATTTTATTTATTTTATTTAGTTTTTGTTGACCGGGTAAGTGCGCGAGACAAATTCTGCCTATTTTCAGGCACTACCTGGGGGAAGGGGATACAGATGAATGCCAACTGATCTTACCCAGGCCCCCCAAACTGATTTTAGTTAAGGACAGTGGCTCCAGCCAATGTGGAGCTGCCAAAAGCTCCCAAAAGGACAGAACTCTTGATTCTGAAGTCAGTCTGGGGAGAGCCCCTCCACAGGGAGTGGGACTCTTGCCCCAGTGAGAGAATGGGGCTGCAAGGCTGGGAAAGGGTATGCTTGGGGGCTGCCAGCATTGTCCCCCAGGGCTGGCAGTGCTTTTCCCCATCGAGAGAGTAAGGAGAAGAATGCTTGTGCAAGTAGCTTTGCTGGAAAAGAAGAAAGCTGCAAGTTCCTGAGAAAGGATTGCTATGTTGTGAAGATGTACCACAGTGGTGAGATGAGGAGAAAGCTTGTGTCTTGAGCCTGGAAAAAAGACAAAGGTTGTGTCCGAGCCTAGAAAAAGACAAATATTTTTGTCTGCACCTCATTGGTGAGGCAAGTGTAATGAGAGATGTGATGAGAGAATTGTGAAGAGAGAGCCTCTTCGGATTTGGAAACTGTTCTGCACCTGTACGGTGAGAGGAAAAGGGACTTTTTTGTAACTAAAAAGTTGAGAAAATGAGTTTCTGGAATTGTGTGTGAGCCAGAGCAAGAGTGCGGCTGTATTTCAAGTTGAGAGACTGTGAAAGCAACAGAACTAGCAAGTGCCTGTTGGGCAGGGTGCCTGTAGTCTGCTCCTAGATACGGCTAAGGAAAGAGACTGTTGTGATGAACTGTTGCCTAGACTTTGCACCCCTGGGGTCTAGAAGACAGGGAAGGACAGAGACTGCTTTGGCTGAACATCGTAGTTGGAACTGTGAAAAGGAAAGATGACTTAAGAAGTTTCCATCTTAAATCCAGAGCCAGGTGGGGAACTTGCTAACCCCCATCAAGTGGGGATCTGCTGGCTGCAGGGGGCCATGGGTCTTGTACCTGAGTGCTAGGGCACGCTGACTTGTGAGGGAGCTGGGCTGTGGGGCCACTCCCAGGTCTGGGTCCTTTGTGGCTGGCAGGCCTTGCGTGTTTGCTCTGCATTGGGCTTCAGTAGGCCGAAGGGGACAAACTGCAAGACCTTCAGTCAAGGCTGAAGATCCAAGCTGCAGCATCTTTGCCCATTCAAGCATCGAGCCTGGTTCTGCAGTTGCTGCCTCACCCAAACCCAGGACTTCAGTCAACTGTGCCATTCAAGGACTGATTCTGCAGAACTGTGAGTAACAGCAGGAATTGCCCTGCAAAATCCTGGGGACTGTATATAGTTCACCCATGCCCACCTGGGCTGGAAATAAAAACAGAGTTAGAGCAAACAGAGGAAAATGTAAAAAGTTATTTAATTCAGTAAGCGCACCAGTGGCGGATGACCAGCTGCACCTCAGGCCTGCAACTGTAAGATCTGGGTACCCAGGGACAGAATTAGGGGTGTCATTCTGGACTGGTACCAGTTGGGGGGCCTGGGTATGGTAACACCTGCAGCAGTTAGTTAGGTAGATAGAATGGTGGCTACACTGTTCGAAATGTGGGTTTGGGAAACAAAGGGAAATGATTGTGTGAAAATGCCAAATCTTTAAAAATGCTAATTTAAAACTGTTGCTTAACCTCTAGTCCACTTACCCTATCCTAACCCTCCCCACGTAAATAAATTATGTTGTTACTGTTTTGAAAAGGTACTGACTCAAGAGCCTATTTTAGTGAGCATGTTAGTAGCTGAAGTTAAGAAGATGCCAAATGTGAAGTGCAGAGATTTTTGGACCTGGCAAGTACATGGCTGGGGCAACTGCTTGTGGAGGTGGGTTGGTACGACATCCCAGGGGGTTGTACTGGCAGAGATCAAACCCACTAAATGCACTCTGGGTGGAGGCACCACCATTTTATTTGCAACTTTGGCAAAGGAGCTTCGTGTTACAGCATATGGAAACCCAGTCCCCTTAACCTGTATCCTAGGTAGCAGGCAGGGGTAGTGGCCCTCTCTAGGATGGCTCCAGAGAGGGGCTATAAGTATGTCACACTTTTGCAGGCCGCTTTGTGGTTGTGTGTAACTTTGCTGTTTCAAACCTGCAGGTGAGCAAAGAGCTGTTTGAGTTACAACAGGTGGCGTTTCCTGTACTTTTGGTATCATGCCCTTAGACAACTCAGAGGTCTGTGGAGTTTGTGAGGGTATGTCTTGTTACGGTTGTGGGCGGAGCCTGCAGCCGTCTTGCTGTAACTGGAAAAATGGGATACCAAAGCACAAACTTTTGGAATTTTCAGTGTATCCTTCCACAACTCAAAATCACTACACCAGTTGAATGAAATACTACCCTCTTTCTGTTCAGTAGACCAGTTCCTGCACTATTTTTTCAGCTTGTTGCAATTGTATAAACACTACTTGAAAGTTCATTTCAAAGAAAGAGAGAGTGTTTTACAGCCTGACAGCCCTGTTGTAAATCTATTGCATGCTCTCTCTCTCTCTCTCATGCTTGCTGTCTGTTTCTCTATCTAAAATGAAGCAATGTTTATGCTGTTGCAAGAGTAGTAGGCAAAGCACAAACTCAAATGAAAAGCAGGATTTGGGTTGCTTGCAAGTATCCTGTTATAGCTTTTTGTCAGCAATTTTATTTTTATTTATTTACTTATTTGGTATTCGGAAAATAACCTTTGAGCCAAAGCTCTTTTACAAAGGTTCCACGTCATATGAACAGAGTATAGACATTCAATCAAGAAGGTTACAGAGTTTTAGGACATTTGAGATACACTGAACAGCACAACAATTAGGGAAATGTTACAGAGTTTCTTAGTCATTTAAAACACTATACAGCATACGGACATCAACTTTAGTTGATTACAAGTGCAGGTAAGGTGCAGAGGCACTACAGGTTAGGTTAGGTTGGGCAGAGGGTCAGTAAGGACAGGATTTTGGTAGGAGTGGTGGGGGGCCTCTAGTAAAAGTGCTGAAAGAGGAAGGGCTGTGGCCAGGAGGCATAGACCCATGCTTGCGAGGAGATGGGGGGGGAAGGGTGTACAGAAGCAGCCCCTTAGAGAGATTCAGAAGCATTGTCAAGGAGCTTGTGGGAGGGTAGCTTCTGTCTTGTGCTGAGAATAGTTGCTGTTAGCAGAGCCAGGCCTTGTCATCCAGAGTCTGTCAGCTATTGGAGAAGCAGGTGCATATAGAACTGGAGGTCAGGTAGTGCCTAAAGGAGTAGTCCATCCAGAATGTGCAAAAAACATATGTTATGTAGAGTGTTTTGATATGTTTGTTAAATCCTAGTGTGTCCTTCCCTCTGTCTGCTATTTGGAGTTTTTCCTAAATTGCCTGCTAGCTGTACAGTAGTTTTACGACCCCTGGGGATCTCCATAATAAATAGTTTTATTGGCTTTCTTTCTCCCAGCAAGCCCCATGTCTCATGTGGCAGTGATGTAGCCATGCCCTTAGGATTTAGCATATGTATTACTTTAAAATTAGTTTAGCAACAGCAGGGCCTTGTAACTTCTTATCCAGGGAGCACAAATGGCAACAGTTAGTTTAGCAGATACCTGAGAGTAAGCTAACTGGAGTTTCTGTAAGACAACAGCTACTAAATAGCTCTAATTCACTATTTTTGTTTTCTCTGTGCATCAGATCTAGCTAGCAGGAGTGTTTTAACATCAAAAACACAAATAATGAATTAAAGCTATTTAGTAGCTGTTGTCTTACAGAAACCCCAGTTAGCTTGCTCTCAGGTATCTGCTAAACTAACTGTTGCCTTTTGTGCTCCCTGGATAAGAAGTTACAAGGCTCTGCTGTTGCTAAACTCATTTTAAAACAATACACATGCTAAATCGAAGGGCATGGCTACATCACTGTCACATGAGACTGGGGGCATCCTGGGAGAAAGAAAGCCAATAAAACTATTTGTTATGGAGATCCCCAGGGGTCGTAAAACTACCATACAGCTAGCAGGCAATTTAGGAAAAACTCCAAATAGCAGACAGAGGGAAGGACACGCTAGGATTTAACATACATATCAAAACACTCTACATAACATATGTTTTTTGCACATTCTGGGTGGACTACTCCTTTAAGGTCTGATTTGAAGCCGGACAGGCTAGTGTAATTAGACAGTGTTTGCCACATAATCTGCATGCATGTATTGCTCTACCTATCGCCTTTGAATTTTCTCCAGTGTTACCCATTCCAAACTGTAATTTGTTTTCACAGTACTTTTACTTTCATTATTCATTTTGTCAAAGCGCTTGTATCAAATATCCAAACATTGTTGTTCTTACTCTAATTTGCACTGCTTTCATGTGCTGTGTCACATGTATATTGTTTTGTCTGTAAACTGTCTTCTCCCGGGTCGTGCCTGAAAATAGGCATTGTTTGCCTAGTGCACTTACCCGGTTACCAAAAGCAAAATAAATAAAATAAATAAATAAATGTAGCATAAACACTGCTTGAAAGTTCATTTCAGAGAGAGAGAGTGAGAGAGAAGGTGTTTTGCAGCCTGACAGCCCTGTTGTAACTCTGTCACATGCTCTAGATGCAATATCTCATTTCCAGTGGGGGCCCAGCTATAACATCTTTTTACAATGTATGTATACAGGATAGTGGAGGTGAGATGTAATATCTTGCATTTAGTGGGGTTCTGCTTTTACAATATATTTTATAGGACAGACCAGTTTAGATGCAACATCTCCTTTTCAGTGGAGTTTTCTAGAGTTCTGCTTTTACACAGTTTTACATTATATTTACCCAGGACAACCCAGCTGAGATGCAAGATCTTGTTTTCAGTGGGGTCCTGCTTGGACCAATTTTACACTGTATTTACCCAGAATAGCACAACAGAGGTACAATATCTTGTCTTCAAAGGGGTCCTGATTTTACCCGTCTTTATAATATGTTTACCCAGAATAGCCCAGGTGAGAGGTAATTTTTCAATTTCCTTGGGGTCCATCTTTTATAATGTAGTTTTCCAGGACTGAAGAGCATAGATGCACATCTTTCAATTGGGTCTGCTGTACTGTGTCCTACTTTTACACATCTTTACTACATACAGTATTTACTACGAACAGACAAGATGAGATGCAATATCTCATTTTCAATAGGATAATGCTGTTAAACATTTTTAGAGTATATTTAGCCATTATATTTTTATTTATTTTATTTATTGAAAACTTTAGAGATTACCTTTGAGCACAAGTGCTTATTTACAAAGGTTCAACATCAAATACGTGTCACGAAAAGCATTACGAGTACAATAAGCAATTCCAGAATTGAGTCAGCTCAAAGCACTTAAACAGAACAATTACATACAGTTTTGAAAATATCCATAAAGATCATTGTATAAGAGGTCATGGGTTATACACAGAGAGAAAGCGAACAAAACAGTTTAATGGTTACAGCTGCACTGGACTGCAAAGACAGACCGCAAAAATGTTTTAAACTGATTTAACTTGGATAGATTCAACAGTATATCAGTCAGTTCTTTTAACCAGTTAGCGGCCCTGACGGCAAGTCACTGCTTGCCCAGCTGTGTACTGTATGCTGGAAAGGAAGCTTTTGGACATTCCTGGCTGTGTTCCTGGTGGTGTATTGGTTGGACACAGTGCAGAAGCAATTTGTTAAAACAGGAGGTGTTAAGCCCAGGGTTGTCTTTTTGGCTATAAACTATGTCTGGAGCTTTATTCTGCAGGGTAAAGGTAGCAAGTTAGTGAGTGTACAAAGGGTACAACTATTTCTCCTGCTGTATTTATACCACAATCAGTACCAACTGTTGTACCCCTTACCTACCTAACCCTGTATTTGAATGTTGACTATGTTTTATTTTGTGTTTGACTGTATCTACTGTGTTTTATTTTGTATCCATTGTATTGTATTTTTAATTTTGTACCTTGTGCCTATGTGGCCCGGGTTGTGCCTGAAAACAGTTCTTTGGATCAATGCACTTACCCGGTTATCAAAGCCATAAATAAAATAAATAAATAAATAAATAAGTGTGGTTATCTGCACCAAGTACAAAATGTCATGCCTTATTATAGATCAGCTTTACTCCGTTCAGCACCATGTCACTGGTGGCTGCATAGTCAGGGAGACCTTAATCTAAAAGTGATAGAATAGAGCTGACCACACTGAGGTGTCTAGCCCCCAGTGAGATTGTTCCAGTTACAGTACAGGGCACCCAGTCTTCTGTTAACTATGACTACCAGATTGTCAACATGGGGAAACAAAAGATAAGGTGTCATCCAGAGTTACGCCAAGGTATTTGACGGTCTCCACTTGTTCAAGGTTTTGCCTTTGGCCATTTTGGATGACAAAGGGTGTATTTTTACTCCTCTGTGAAAGGCTAGAGGAGAGCATGGTCTTTGCTTTTTGTAACTGAGGACCAGTTGGTTGTTGGAGAACCAGCCTTCTGATAACAAAGTTACTTTGGAGAGTGTCAGTACAGCTGTCAGAATCGGGGTTTTTGGAACAAATGACTGCATCATTGGGATACAGGAGTATGCTGGCTGTCTGACAGGCACTGGGAAGTTGATTTGTGAAGAGGCCAAATAGGAGTAGGCCCAAGACTGAGCCTGGGGAGACACCAGCAGTTACTGCCCTGGTGTTGGACAAAGATTTATCAATCTTCACATGCTAGGAGAGATTGGTAAGATAACTGTGAAACCAGTCAGCTGTGTTCTGTGACAAACCCAAGCCAAGGAGTATGTTAAGTAGGAGCTTATGGTTTACCAGGTGAAAGGCATTAGTAAGGTCAATATATATAGCTCTAAGGAGTTTACCATTGTCAAGGGCCTCATTAACATAGCTGGTGCATTCCAGCAATGCTGTGTTGGTGCTGTGGAGCTTCTGGAAGCCATGCTGCTGCACACACTGGACATTGTATTTTTCAAGGTATGTGACAAGTTGGTCAGTGACTATTCTCTCAAGGGCCTTTGATGGGTGGGTGGGTGGGTGAGGATAGAAATGGGTCTGTAATTGGCAAGGCTGGTGTGATCTCCACTTTGTAAACTGGTGTAACCAGTACGGATTTCCACTCCTTGGTGAACTGCAAGTAGCACAGGGATAAGCTAAAAATTCTAGAGATGTAGTGAGAAAATTCCTGTACTGTCAGGGCAAGAAGTTTCATATCAAGCAAATCAGTCCCACACCTAGGTTTGCCAAGTACTCTACTGATATACTTTAATGTGTGTTTTACTGAAGCTGCCTGAAAATAGAATTTAGGGTACCCTAGTTCTGAGCCCACTGTCTGATGGCTTTAAGACTGGGTTATATAAAATAGGTTATTGTGGAGAGAAAATTAATGAGCGTCACCATGCATGTGTACTCTTCCGGCTTGCACCATTCTTGGTGCACCTGCAAGTGGTTCCATGTCTCAGCTACTCTGGCCCCTCTTTAGAAGGACAGGTGTTATCTGGGGCTGGATGGAGACTCAGGCAGCATCAGGAACTCGGGCCAAAGCAATGGTGACCAAACGGGCCAAACAGGACCTCTGCTAGCTCAGTTGCAGCAGTATCAACTCTGGGCAGATCTTGTGTTTGAATTGTACTCTGCATCCTAGCTGGTTCATCTCCTTTAGTCTTTTGTTATTCAGTATCTAGCTTCACCACTGGTCTCTCTAGTCCATATGCGGGTAAGGTTTTGGCCAGCAAGTTGGCCGTGGAAGACAGTTCCACACTAATGTTTTGCAAAATGAATGCTTTAATGATTAGAATTTTAATTTTTTTAGTGTACATAATGATTTCCAGCTGCTAGCTGAATTCTTTTAGAATGCTATCAGCCAATCAGATCTTCAGCCATAGTTCTGCAATATAAATAAGTGATATAGAGGACAGAAAATTCCCATTAAATGTTTGTATGTGGACCACATTGGTAGGTTGATAACAATATATTGTAAAGCTGGGGAAGAATAACAGCAATTGTAAAAATGTAATATTCAGTTAATGTTAAGAACTGAACAGATTATTGAAGGGCATGCTGAAGTGAATATTTTCTTTCTAAAATATTAACATTTTAACAGGAAATAATAAAAATAATGACAGAATACGCCACAGTATAATTTTTATATCACAAAATGTAGTCTTCATTGGAGTGAATTGTCCAACAAAGTACTAGAATTTTAGAATTTGGATCTTTTGGCCCAGGAAAGCACTGCCCCAAAGTTAGGCTCTTACAGGCTGGATGGGCCGCTAATTTCTTATCTGCCATTATTTTCTCTGTTTCTGTCTAAAGGTATATGGAGCCAAAGTCCCATCCCAGGTGTGACCCAGCAGAGAATTAAGCAAAGGAAGGTTACGTGCCTTGCTCAGAGTCACACAGTATGCAAGTGGCAGTTTCAAACATCGGTTTCCCAGGCCTCTAGGTCCATAGCTATATGCTCTAACTACTAAGCTGTATGTAACCCCCTTGTTACCTGGGGTTACTAGAATTCCAGTAAGACCTAGTGGTAGGCAGGGAAGGCAGCTTGTGAAACTCCAGTTAAATAGGTTTCACACTGTCTCACTCTGTTCTCAGTCTCAGCTGAGACTGAGGGATGACATCACCAATAGAACTTTCACAGCTGGATAAGCCACATTGGAATCTGCAGCAAAGGGAGTTAGATAGAACATTGGGAGTTTTCAAAGGAGAGTGTGCAGTGTCCAGTTTGTCTTCAGTAAGTGAAGGAGTGAAGTTGTGCTCAAGTGGTGGAGACTGCTGTTCGGGTCTCAGTGCCCCCTCCCTCCGGGGGGGGAGTAAAGATCCCTAGCAGATTCCTGGGGCAATCCCCTTAATTCTACTAAGTGGAAGAAAAGCTGCCTGTTTAGTTCTACATTTATTTTGGAAGATGGAAGATTTGTGAGTCGCCTGTGGGGCACCTGCAACTAAAGGGTGAGTGTCTGCTCTGTCAAAAGGGCAAATTGTTTTCTTCACCCTGGGACTTGTGTGAAAATCTAGGGATTGTGCTACATATTGGGAAGCCTAGAGAAATGGGCCAAGCAAGTAAAGTAGTGTCAAATCCTAGAGTGTTGTGTGATTCAAATAATATGTAGAGGAGATCGTCCAGACATCTACCCTTTAATCTACATTTAGAAGTTCAGCAAAGGAATGGTTCCGGTTTTCCCAGGGAAATGGCCGGGTATGGGCTGTGGGAGCTGGAGGTGGGTGGACCCCCCATCTTTAGTGACCAGGTCCACCTCTATGCATTTCTGCTGTGGTTGCTACTTTGCCTCATGCATTTAGCCAGTGATGGGGAAAGTACCCAGATGTGGGGTTGCAAGGGAAAATTCTCTCTAGGAGTCGCAGACTCTAGGTGGTGTGGGGAGCCACAACAAGGAAAAAATTCTCTCTAGGAGTCACAGACTCTAGGTGTTGTGGGGAGCCACGACAGGATAATTGGTTCATTCTTCCAATGGACTGTGGATCAAGTGGCCGGCGGGGGAGCCGGTCCCATGGGAAAATCCCAAGTGTGTACAAGTCGGGCTGTGTACCCAAAGCTGCATGCAAGTCTGGGCTGTGTGCCTGGTGGGTTCAGAGCCCGAGGGCTGAAAATGGCGATAAAGTGTTCTAGAGAATAAAAGAAAGCAGGAGCAGCAGGAATTGTGTGGTGCTATGTATTCCAAATGATCAATATATACAAATAAGCACCCACACAGCTTAAAGAATAAAGGCCAAAAGCTATAGAAAGTACTAGTGTTTAATATCCAAAGTGCAGCAAATACAAAACGGAGGACAAACAGAATGATGCAGCCTAGCAGAGACTAAGTGAAACGTTAATCTGTCTGTTTGTCCTCCGTTTTGTATTTGCTCACTAATATTACGTAATACTATAGCGTTAAGACTAATCTTAGCTAGTGTGGATGCTTATTCGGTATATATTGATAAAGTGTTCTGTAGTCTCTAATCTGCATTACTAGGAAAATGTAGTCCCATGGGGTCCGTCTATGCTTTGTTTGTTCAGCTAGTATGTGAATAAAAGCCACACTGAGAATCCCATTCCTGGTTCTGGACATTACAGTTATTGCTTCCTGTGTTCGGATTTACTTGGGTGCCCCTGTGCAGAGTAACCAAACCTAGGTCCCCCTGTGCTGAGTAACCTCATCCTCCCTGAACCCAGTCCCCACCAGGTACTGCTGTCAGCTTCAACAGCATGCCACCTGTCATTTTGGCAAAAAGGCAGGGGTGAGGGGTTACAAAAATGGAGGCACCGCTGGGATTTTGTTCTGGGATTAAGGTGCTTGGGCAAGGGGGCTAGCGTTTTGGCTGTCTGGCAGTGGGTAGCCCAAAAGCTGAAGCAATTTCCCTAGTATGTTGCTGTGTGCTGTGAATCTTGTGCTGCTGTTTAAAGTTGCCAACTGTTTACCAAGGAGCAGTAAAACCAAAGAGTGTGCCCTTGTCCTGCATCAAAATTGTTTACAGCGTTTTTGCCTGCTTTAAAAATGAACTGTGGTAAATAAAAGTGTGGAAGACTAGGGGTAGCAACAGGAAAATTGTGCCCTGGACATTGGAAATGCTTTTAAAATGAACTGTGGCAAAGAAAAGTGTGGAAGACTAGGGGTAGCAACAGGAACATTGTGCCCTGGATGTTTGAAATGCTTTTAAAATGAACTGTTGTGAAGAAAAGTGTGGAAGACTAGGGGTAGCAACAGGAAAATTGTGCCCTGGATGTTGGAAATGCTTTTTAAATGAATGAGAGACTTGCAGGTGTTAAATGGCTATGTTAAATGGCTGAAATGGGCTCCCGCCGTGGAGTCAGTTGAGAAAAAAAAGTTGCATTCTGCAGTTTAAATTTGCCTGCTCGACGATCGCCGTGAGGAGAAGAGCCCTCGTGAGGAAGAAGAGGCTCATTTCCATGGCGTCGTGTGGTTGGTCAGGCTGCAATCAGTCCCGCCCCTCAGCCAGCTCTACAGAGACTGCCCCAGCATTCGAGAGGGAGTGAGAGTGGAGTGCGTGTACTGGCAGTGGAGGAGCGTCGCGGAGTGTTCAAAGCGTTGTAAACAGTTTAAAAATTGACTTTCTTGCTTAAAATCAGGCTCAACCCGCTAATCGATCGTCCAAATTGCAAGTTTGGTGTTTAAAAAGACGATCGCTAGGACTGCCCGCCCATTTGTGTACCGAGGCCTTCAAGAACTGGCTGCAAGCCATTTTTCCCCATCGCAGCAAATTGCTACTGATAATAGTAAGTAACCATCCTTAAAACTGCTCAAACAGTGATTTTCAGCCTATGCCATATAAAATGTGTGTGCAGCAGTGTAGTCACTTTGCAAGTAACAACTGTGTCAAGTCCTGCCAGCAAGTGCAAGTCTGTTAAGCCACTGACTGTGTGCATAGTAATGAATTTAGCCTCAGTTTATAGTTTGCAGCCAGAGAGAGACTGTGGGTTGTAGCAAAGTGCAGTACTAGAAATACAGACAATCCTGTGCTAAAAACCTGAAGCTTTAAGGGACTGTGAATAAAATAAATGATACCAGCATGTAAAAAGTCCATGGAAAATCCTGTAAATGTGTTTAAAGCAAGATCAGAGCAAGTTGTGCAGTTTGAGCAAAAGTTATCAGTAGCTTGTGTAAATTGGGTGCGCAGTGGCTTGACCCAGATTCTAAATGTTGATGCACAGGAGTGCTGCCGCCACCATTACAGGGTGGGGTAGTAAAGGAAACACAGCAGCAGAGGAGCCATTTTACAGCTAAAGAGTATGTTCAATAAAGTGGGACTTTCAGTTACAGTGAACTTTTATTTATTTTTCTGCAGTTATGGCCTCAGGACCAGCTCGTTACCTGGATCATGCCCGGGTTGCAGTAACAGCAGCAGTAAATAGACTGAGAGTTATTGAAAAGTGGTGCTATGGAGGGCAACTGCCTCCTCAGGTGGCGATTCCTAATTATCCAGTGTGTGTATGTCAAATATGCTTGGGAGCTGGAAGGGACGTCTTCATGATTCCTCACTGTGCTGGATGCCTAGAAAAATATGGCTTGTATAAAGCGCCTCAAATTTGTTTGGCTCCCACGTGGACGAAAATTCAGGAATCTGCAGTTGGCAGCACACAGCACCAGGCAGAACCTGTGGAGGAAGGCCCCTCGGGGGAGTGTGGCACAAAGCTAGAGGGTGCAGAGTTAGAGACAGAACCAGAAGTTGAAGTTTCAGATGCTGGATCCCAGAAGGAAAGTTCGGATAAAGCATCAATTGACCCCTGGAGTGGGGGCCTAGCCCAAGTCTCTTAGGTGAAGATGAGATGCAGGAAGCCTTTGAGTGGGAGGTGTCGACCTCTGCGCCTAGTGATGAGTGGATAGTCTCAGGAGTGAGGACGACTACTCACTCCTGGGCTCAGATCCTCAGTGAACAGGAAGATGAGGGGGAACCTATGTGGCCTTGTGAAAAAGGAACAGGTACACAGCCTCAAGATCTTGCCTCGGAGGAATGTATGGAAGAAAGCGGTGATGCCACTGCCCTAGCTTTACAGGAGGAAGAAGTCAGGGATCCGTTTCTAACTTCCTTAAGGATGCGTAGCTGGCAGAACCAGGACTGGCCGCCCCCAAGCCAGGCCAGCGGTCTCAGATTGACCAAAGCAAGTAAAGAGGAGAGACTGGTTCATAGAAAGGCAAATGAGATCTATGGTATGACCTTTCCTATCTTTCCTCGAAACATCTGGGAAGAGATTGAGAACTGCAGGAAATCCTGGATCTGGGATGAAGCAATGAAAAGTGTGCATCCTGGGGCCAACAAGCATGTAAAGAATAGACTGTTCCACGAAAAGTATACCCAGTGGAAGAGAGGCAGGACACTGTTTATAGACAGAGTGAGAATAGTGGATGGAGAGGGATGTGAAATCTCCCACTGTGTGAATTATGTGCGCCCAGACGGGGTAATAATTCAAGCCCCTGATCCCCGGTACTATTGGCCTCAGTGCAAGGACCTCTCAGCAAATAAGCCCGTGCCTACAAAATGGAGAGCTGAGCAGTGGTAGTCAATACTGCCACACCAGACTGAAGTGCCTTTATTGATCCGCCAATATGAATATCCAGGACTCAGGTGCCCCACATTCATCAGTCTACAGTGTACTGTCCTTCCCAGAAACCATTGACTGGCCCACCAGATGACTTCAGATCCAGAGAGGACACCATCCCAGCTGTTTCCTGTTTATCGCCTGGTAATCGGATGACGTTGGACCAGCTGTTTTCTTTTTGTTCCTGTTCTAAGGTTCCGTCTCCAGAGATGACATCATCCCAGCTGTTCTCAGATGTACCCTCCTGTGGTTCCCGGAAGATGTCCGCCCAGCTGTATCGGGAGAAATGCTGCCAGGGAGAGTCTTCGTCAGAGGTGCAGGTTGATGCGAATCTCATACTACAAGTGGCTGGTAAGTCCGAACTTTTCTATCTTTATGACATTGCAGTACACACCCTACACTAACAGACTTCAAAATGTGAACTGTCATAAAGACTCTCCCTTGGGACTTTGGCCTGTTAGAACTGTGCTTCACGGGCTCCGACCAGGAGAGACTCTTTATTGGACTCGCCAGGGCACTGTGGTCATTAGTTGAGACTTTTAGGGCACTCCATCCCCCCAAATGTGTATTGTAAATAATGTCGTTGATTTCTAATGTAAATACTGTTTTTCTACCTTTTTTCTAAAAAATCTTTTTGGGATTCTGCAGTGTTTTGATGGTAGGGGTTTAGGTAGACTGTGTATGCAGATTAGGAGTGTGTTTTGTCTTTCTTTTTCTTACAGGTGTTCCTGGGAAGACCGAAGAGAAGACAAGAAGAGGAGGAGGGGCTCATCGGAGTTCCTCATCAGTGCTTTAGTGTGTGTAGAAATTTAAAGTACTGTGGTGTTATTGTTATGGTTGCTGTATTAACCCTTTCCTTCCACAGGTGTGGTTGTGGGGGTAGGGAGGAGGCAGTAATGTGGTATTTTAATGGTGTGTGGTTGCAGGTTGCCCAAGGTCGGGGAGGTCCCCGGGTTGTTTTTGTTTTGGGGTATTATGTTAAAGGCAGATAGGTTTTCCCTAGAGGGTTAGGGGGGATAGACAGGCCATGGTCCTGAGTGGCCACTGGGACCATGAGTGCTGATCTATCAGGGCTATGCTCTGGATAGTTCTACTAAAGCCACTAGGCGTCCATAGTAAGTGGATAGTGTAGAGTCGATATGTCAGCTCAAGGCCTCCTAGGCCCTTAGTATTGCCTGCCTATGCTTGCACATGGTAGGAAGGGGCCTGATCACCCCTCCATAAGTAGCATAATTAGGGTGGGATGGCCTAAGGCTAGATAAATAATGACTCGGACAGTCATTTTCCTGGTCAAGGAGTATAAACCCCTTGTTACCGGGTTACTAGAATCCCAGTAAGACCTAGTGGTAGGCAGGGAAGGCAGCTTGTGAAACTCCAGTTAAATGGGTTTCACACTGTCTCACTCTGTTCTCAGTCTCAGCTGAGACTGAGGGATGACATCACCAATAGAACTTTCACAGCTGCATAAGCCACATTGGAATCTGCAGCAAAGGGAGTTAGATAGAACGTTGGGAGTTTTCAAAGGAGAGTGTGCAGTGTCCAGTTTGTCTTCAGTAGGTGAAGGAGTGAAGTTGTGCTCAGAGTGGGTGGAGACGCTGTTGGTCTCAGTGCCCCCTCCCCTCCAGGGAGTAAGATCCCTAGCAGATTCCTGGGGCAATCCCCTCAATTCTGCTAAGTGGAAGAAAAGCTGCCTGTTTAGTTCTACATTTATTTTGGAAGATGGAAGATTTGTGAGTCACCTGTGGGGCACCTGCAACTAAAGGGTGAGTGTCTGCTCTGTCAAAAAGGGCAAATTGTTTTCTTCACCCTGGGACTTGTGTGAAAATCTAGGGATTGCACTACATATTGGGAAGCCTACAGAAATGGGCCAAGCAAGTAAAGTAGTGTCAAATCCAAGAGTGTTGTGTGATTCAAATAATATATAGAGGAGATGTGCCAGACATCTACCCTTTAATCTACATTTAGAAGTCCAGCAAAGGAATGGTTCAGTTTTTCCCAGGGAAATGGCCGGGTATGGGCTGTGGGAGCTGGAGGTGGGCGGACCCCCCATCTTTAGTGACCAGGTCCACCTCTACGGATTTCTGCTGTGGTTGCTACTTTGCCTCATGCACTTGGCCAGTGATGGGGGAAGTACCCAGATGTGGGGTTGCAAGGGAAAATTCTCTCTAGGAGTCGCAGACTCTAGGTGGTGTGGGGAGCCATGACAGGATAATTGGTTCGTTCTTCCAATGGACCGTGGATCAAGTGTCCGGCCGGGGAGCCGGGCCATGGGAAAAACCCAAGTGTGTACAAGTCGGGCTGTGTACCCAAAGCTGCGTGCAAGTCCGGGCTGTGTGCCTGGTGGGTTCAGAGCCTGAGGGCTGAAAATGGTGATAAAGTGTTCTGTAGTCTCTAATCTGCATTACCAGGAAATGTAGCCCCATGGGGGTCCGTCTATGCTTTGTTTGTTCAGCTAGTATGTGAATAAAAGCCACACTGAAGAATCCCATTCCTGGTTCTGGACATTACAGTTATTGCTTCCTGTGTTCGGATTTACTTGGGTGCCCCTGTGCAGAGTAGCCAAACCTAGGTCCCCCTGTGCCGAGTAACCTCATCCTCCCTGAACCCAGTCCCCACCAGGTACTGCTGTCAGCTTCAACAGCATGCCACCTGTCGTTTTGGCAAAAAGGCAGGGGTGAGGGGTTACATGTATACTGCATCTTTAATATCCCTTCTGTTGCTCAAGTGATAGGGATGCAATATTAATTTTCTTGTATTATAGGGCTTTACTCCTTGTTTACCTTTAGGTAAAAAGGGAAACATTTGAAAACCTCTGAAAAAGAAGATTGTAGATTTGAGTCTCAGGTGAGACTGTTTAAAAACTTTACATATTTCACCTAAATCTAACATTCACTGCTCCAGATTCCATTTGATTTTCATTTTATTTCAGGTTAATGGTAGAGAAAAATGGCTCACTCACAATTTCAGTTAAAGTAGAATGTTTTGGCAAATAAGGACTGCTTGGCTCACCTAGTCTGCCCCTCTCTTCCCTGTCTATTTTACCACTGCAGACCCTACCTAATTCTCTGGCCACCCCCTGCTTTGATGCCAACTTTCTATTAGACTTATCCCATGCCTCCTTGAAGGCCAGTACTGTTTTTGGCCCACCACCCCTGCTGGAAGATTGTTCCAGGCATCCACCACCCTCTCAGTGAAGAAATCATTTCTGACATCCCTCCTAAATGTCCCCTCTCTAGCTTCATTACATGCCCCCTCGTTCTTGTATACCTTTTTCTGAAAAATGCTTCCTTCCCATACCTTATTCACTCTTGTGAGGTATTTAAAGGTCTCTATTATGTTCTTCTCCCTTCTCTCTTCCTGGGTGTAAATGTTTAGATCCCTCAGTCTCTCCTCATAGGAAATATAGTGCAGCTCCTGCACCATTTTTGTTGCCATTCTTTGGCTGGCCTCTACCCTGTCCATGTCCTTTCTGATATGTGGTGTCCAGAACTGGACATAGTACTACAGGTTTGCTCTCACCAATGACTGCTACAGTGGCAACACCACCTCTCTCCTTCTGCTGCTGATACCCCTCCCTATGTACCTCAGCATCCCACTTGCTTTTCCTATTGCTTTGTCGCATTGCCTTGCCACCGTAAGGTCATCCATTATGATTACCCTAGGTTCCTTTCCTGATTAGAGACTGTCAATACCTCCCCCCAGTCTATAACCTGCCTCTGGGTTTCCACGCCCAAGGTGCACAATTCTGCACTTTTTTGCATTGAAGCCCAACTGCCATACCCTTGACCATTCCTTGAACTTTTTCAGGTCTCTGTTCATTCTCTCCACCCATTCCAGAGTGTCCACCCTGTTGAAGATCTTGGTGTCATCTGTGAAGAGGCACACCTTACCTTCCATTTCTTCTGCAATGTCACTTATAAAGACATTAAAAGATCCAATACTGAGCCCTGAGGAACAATGGACCCAGTATTGACGTTAAGAGGGTGTCCATGGCTGAAGCTAAAAAAATACCTTAATAAAGTACTAAGCAAAGCTGGTTTCAGCAGTGACACCCTTGACCTCAAACTCCTCTCTCTCCCTTGATGTTGCCTACAACCTCTCACTAAACTTCTGAATCTCTTACACTCCCTTAAACAATTCCCCCCAATTTGGAAATCAGCAGTTGTCACACCCATTCATAAAAGTGGTGACAGGTCCCTTCTCTCCAATTACTGCCTATCTCTATCCTCCCCCCACTCTCCAAGGTGTTGGAACGAATTTTAGCTGACCAGTTGTCTGAACACCTCATCAAATATAACTTACTCTGCCCGCAACAACATGGCTTTAGAAAAGCCCATAGTACTACCACCACCCTGTTTGATTTCACCAACCATATTCATAAGGTGCTTGACTCTGGCCACATACTGGGTGCAGTGTTCATTGATCTGACCAAGGCCTTTGACACCGTGAACCACCAGCTCCTGCTGCACTCACTCTACACCCTTAGCCTATCAAATGATGTAGCCAAATGGTTTGATAGCTACCTCTCATCAAGGAGTCAAAACGTTAAAACCGCTGACTCTTTCTCATGTGCCCTCCCTGTCCACTCTGGTGTACCCCAGGGTTCCATCCTTGGGATTCTACTATTCATCCGTTTCGTCAATAATTTTCCTGCAGCTTGCAATAATAACTTGATACTCTATGCATATGATGCAATCCTCGTCTACACCCATACCGACCCTGTCTCACTTTCCCAGGTATTTCAGACAAACTTCAGCTTAGTTGAAACCTGGCTTGCTCAACATAAGCTGTTGATGAATTACACAAAAACAAAGTCCATGCTGTTCCATAGCTGTCATAGCAAATAAAAAATCTATAAACCTTACAGTCCAAAATGAGCTACAACAGCCACTTGAACAGGTGCAGGAGTTTAAATACCTTGATATTATCCTTGACAGCACGATGTCCTTCAACTCGCATGTTCAACACATCTCAAAATCAGTTAACTCAAGAACTGGAGTCCTCTACCACCACAGTCATTGTCTTACCAATGAAGCTATGCGTGCAGCCATAACCTCCTCTGTCCTATCCATCATTGATTATGGGCTTGTCTTCTATAGAGCCGCCATTGATACCACCCTAAAACAGATCAGGATGGCCCTTAACAAATGCTGTAGACTTGTCACTGGTGCCGGGAAGCATACGCATACCTGTGATCTCTACAAGCAGTCAAACTGGCTTAATTTAAAGAGTAGACTTGCCTACCAGTCCTGCCTGCTGACTAAGAAAATCAGCCTTAACCTCACACCCCCTGCAACACATGCCTTAATGATAACTGCAGCCAATGCATGCTTTACACGCAGTTCCCTCAAACCCACGTTTATCTTTCCGTTCTGCTGTACCAACAAGGCTCAACGAGCTTTCCATTACAGGACCCTCTCAATGTTAAATAGCCTTCCCCCCTAAAATTGCAGCTGAGAACAAGCTTGGACCATTCAAACGTAAACTCCACCAGCACCTCTCTGGCCTTAGCAGTTGTGACTGATCTGCCTAGGCACCTAACCTGCCCCACCAACTGTTACACACCGTCCCCCTCTTCCCCTCCCATGCATCTCCCTCCTACCACTCTCACTCATCCTCTCTTCTCTCCTCTCCTGTCCCCTCCTACCTCTTCCCCTCTTTATAACCCCTCCCTCCTCGACCCCCCTCCTCCTCACCCCCATCTTGTCCCCCATCTAGTATCCTCCTGCTACCCCCAGCCTCTACCCCTCCTGTTCTCTCTTCCCCTCCCTCCTTATCACACTGTCTCTTGTTACTCCCCTGCCCAGGCCACCTAGCACTTATTTTTTCTGTTTTTATCTGTTCTTAGCGCTTACAACAATGTCAAATCCTTGACTGTCTTACCCCTCCCTCTTTATTCCCCACCCCTTGCTCCCCTCCCCTCACCCATAGGATGATTTGTTACCCATGTCTTGCTATATATACTCCTGTTTATTGTTAATTGCACATCGTTATTTGCCACTGGCATTGTACTGCTATGTTAATCCCCAAAATTGTGCTGTATTTCGCTATTATGCTAACCTCCTGAACTTGTATTTTACTACTGTTTTGGTTTGCACCCTTTGCTGATGCAGAACCTTTGTAAAAGAACCTCTGATTCAAAGGTATTTGTAATCCTAGTAATAAATAGATAAAAAAAAAAAATACTGAGACCAGAGGAACCATGTTGGTCACTCTCCCTACCCTCAAGTTGGTGCCATTAACTACCACCCTCTGTCGCCTATCAGTCAGCCAATTTTGTACCCAGTATTCTACCTTGGTTCTCTTCCCCAAGCTTCCCAGTTTTTTTGTGAGCCTCCTATGTGGCACAGACAGTGCTGAAGGCTTTGCTGAAGTTTAAGAAGGCCACGTCCACCACTCCTCTTGATGTATTTCTCTGGTCATCCAATCAAAGAAATCTAGTAGGTTTGTCTGACATGATCTCCCTCCCATGAATCTGTGCTGACTTGGGTCCTGTGACCTGCTGGATGCAAGATAATCTACCAGTCTTTCCTTTAGATGTGACTCCCCTAGTTTCCTCTCTAATGATGTCAGAGTGACCAGCCTGTAGTTGCCAGCCTCTTCCCTGTTGCCTCTCTCATGCAGCAGGACTTCATCAAGGATCTATCAAAGAGGCTAAAAGCACGCTTGGGTTTCTTCTTTAGAAATAGGACCCTCTTTTCTCTCACGACCCGCAAAAGACTTGTCCAAGCAACATTCCTTCCCTTGCTTGACAACGGAGACATTATCTTTATCTCCTCCCCAACCTTGAGCCTATCTAACTGGACGTACTCTATCACCGTGCTCTTCGCTTCATTACTAACTCTGCGTACAGGACCCACCACTGTGATCTTTATGCAGCAGTTGGATGGACCTCTCTTGCCACCAGATGCCTCCTGCATGCTGGCATTTGGACCCTCAAATTACTACTCCACAAACTGCCTGTCTATTTAACGTCTCTCATACACATCTCGCATAGTGCCTACTCCCTAAGGAAATCCAACCTTATCCTACTAGATGTTCCCAAGACACGTACCACAGCTGGCCAAAGAGCTGTCTCATACGCCCTCCCAAACATTTGGAACCAACTACAAGCCATGCTGAAGCTAACCAGCATCGTATCAATTAACCCCTACAAAACACTAGCTATCTCTAAATTAAAAGACATATGTAGGTGCTACTAGGCCCCCAATGTCAAGTCAACTTCCTAGGTACCAACTGGCCCTCTACTTATTAAGCTGAAATGTGTTGCATAATTTAGGGCAAGGTTAAAGCTGGAATGTACTGCATATATAGCATAAGGACTTGTATTGTGTATACCTCTTGTATTATACATTTTTTTTCTTTGTTGTTCTACATTTTATATCTCCTGTCTATGTAATTGCGAACTGTATGTGTATGAGCGTCAGGACCTCCTTGTGAATGAGCTTGCTCAACGGAGTCTTTCCTGCAATAAATTTGAACATATGCCCTTCTCCAGTCCTCTAGGACCACCTGCATCTTGTTAGATATTGGATAGGGGCTGTCAGAAATGCAGCCAGTATCTCCCTGAGATCCTTCAATACCCTTGTATGTACAATGTACCCCATCCATGCTCATAGCCTTGTCAACTTTCAGATTCGCAAGTCCCTTCAAGACTCTCCTTTTCAAATGAACTTGTGTCCACTTCTCTCCCTCCAGTGGTTCTGTAACCTATGTATGGCCCATCCCCTTCTCCTTCAACTTCAACTGTGAAGACAAAACAGAAGTACTTGTTCAAGATATCTGCTTTTTCCTGATTATTCTCTGCACAGTCTCCCATCTGCACCTCTCTGCCTCAGAATTCCTCTCCTTGTCTTTCTTTTTTCCCTTACAGTATATACCCAATAAGGGTCTTGTCTCCCTTTGCTGCCCCCGGCTATTCTTTCCTCAGTTTGTGCCTGAGCACTCCTCACCACCTTCCCTGCTTCCCTCTGTTTTTCCTGGTACACCTCTCTAACATCTTCCCTCTGTGTCTCCTTGTAACTTCTGAATGCTTCCCTTTTTGCCCTTACTCTTTCTGCCACCTTCCTTGAGAACCATATTGTTCTCTTTTCCTCCTGCTTGTGATCAACTCTATTGTGCAGAGGTTGGTTGCTTCACTATTCCATCCCTCAATTTGGCCCACTGTCCCTCCACCCCATCAGAGTAATCCCCCTTGCCAGAGCATCTTTGAGGTATTCATCTTCTTTTTTATAAAGCTTTTTCTCTTGCTGGTTGGTGCAGGCAGGCTCTCAGCCCTGTCCCCACCTCCTCTCACCTATCACCTATTTCTGCCGGTTCTGAACTCTAGATCCCCCATAGATTTCTCCCTGTGGCAGGGCTGGGAAGGGGAAGGGAGGGGAGGGCTGTCCTCTCCCTACCCAGATACTCTCATCCAGATTGTTGGGCCAGAGACCGGGCAAAAGCTTGGGGATGGAGGTAGGCAGGCAGGGCTCCATGTAGCCCGCCAACCAATTTTCCTTTTTCTCCCTGTATTCCCGCCCAGCCACTGCATCATGAGGTGCGACGCATGGAGGCACGCACACGCTACAGAACCACAGCCCCTCCCTATGTGCTGTTTGAGATGCCGGCACTACCTCTAGACCGCCACCTAAAGGCAGCCAAGGGCTGCTCTGACAAGCCTCCCCACCCCATGAGAGGAGAGCTGTCCTCCGGATGCTCAGTCCTCTCCTCCCCTGACTAACTCCTGGTGACTCGAGCTCATTTCTGACGCTGGGTCTCTGACTTGGTAAGAGGTAGGCACTAGGTGCCATAGCCCTCTACACCACTGGGCCGGACACCACCATTTTTTTAATCTGCCCTCCTGAAGGCAAGGACCCTGTCTTTGTGTGGTTCACCTCTGCTGCCATCCTAATGTTAAACCACACTGTCCAGTGATCACCGGTCCCCAGGTGACATCCAACCCTGAAGTCTGCAACACTGTCCCTGTTCATAAACACCAGGTCCAGTATTACTCCATCATAGAAACATAGAATTTGACAGTAGATAAGGACCATTTGGTCCACCTAGTCTACCCATTTCCCTACCTGATGGATAAGCTGCAGATTCTAGTTAACCAACAGCTTACTTCCTCCTACCCCCCACTAGAATTGTTTTATGTCTGTCCCATGCATTCTTGAACACAGTGAGTGGGTTTCTTGACTAGTTGCCTCACAAACACCCCCTGCAAGGAGTCTAGGATGACCCTGATTCTAGCCGAGGCTCCAATTGGGAGGCTGCAATCAGTATCTGGTAGATAAAGTCCCCCATCTTCAGTACCTCCCCCTTATCTGTCATCTTCCTAATGGCTATGCCCAGTTCCTTCTCTTGATCCTTCCCCTGTACTGGTGGTCTGTAAATCACCCCAGTGCAAATGGAGGCTCTGGCTGCTGTCTCCAGGGTGGCTCACAGTACCTCTACCCCCTCTCACTCCCTTGCATTTCTGATGCCTTGATATGTTCCCTGACTTATAGCACCACCCCTGCCTCTCCTCCCCTCCGTCCTTCATGAACTGGCTGTATCCTGGTATAGCCATGCCCCAGTCATGGTTTCCTGTGCACCCTGTCTCAGTGATGACCACTATGTCCAGGTCTGCCTCCACCATGATAACCGCAAGATCTGGAATTTTATTTCCAAGACTTCTTGCATTTGCAATCATGGCTTTCCACATCTTTCTCCCACCCTACTTGCAATCTCCCCTGACCCTTCCCCACCCCCATATTACTATGTCTGTTCCTTTCCCCTTTGTCTCCAATTCCCCTCTTTTGCCTTGAACCTGTTCCCGGGGGGAGTTTTCACAACTCAGGTTCTCATTCCCTCCTGCTTCATTTTGGGGGGCAGTATATGCACCCCTGTCCTTCCACCATTTGCCTCAGCTAGTTTAAATGTTCTTCAAAGTAAGATTTAAATTTTCCACTGAGTACTGCTTCCTCTCCAAGTTGGATGTCTGCTATTGCCTTTGTACAAGCCAACATCCCCCCAGGTTGGTTCCCAGTCCCCAATGTAGCCGAACCCCTCTTTTCTCCACTATTCCTTCAACCATGAACTGAAGCTCCTGATGCAGAGTTCCCTGTCCTCCCCTCAGCTATAAACAGGTAGCACTTCAGTGAAGGCCACAGTACACGCTACCTGTTCTAGGCCCCTCCCCAGGTCCCTGAATTCCCCTTTAACAATCCCAGCTGTAGCTCTCTCCCCTGCCCTGTTGCCCTAGCAATGCTTAGTATCTGTGATCATCCTTCTGATCTGTGACACCAGGTAGGCACATTACCTCCCTCTCCACCTCCTCACTATTCTCAAAAAATTCCACTAATGATTGGGTCCCCCACCAAAAGCTGCATCTTCTTCTGCTAGGGACCTCGGCCACACCTTGCTTTCAGGGGACCCCACATCCTCCCCTGCCACTACTATGGGTGCCACCTCCCGGCAGTCCCATCCTTCCAGAACAGTGAAGGAGCTGTGTAGTGGCACTTGTGGAAGAATGTGCCCCTGCCCTGCCACCGCCTTCCTCCTGGAATCCACTACTGTCTAGCTGCTCCTCCTTCCCCTAGGTACCCTCTTGGGCAGTGGTGGTGAATTGGTGGCCCCTGGTTGAGGGATGAGGTCATCTGGATCCTGGTCAACTTGTCCCAGAATCTAGTGACCCCCACCCTCAACCCAGAGAGGTGTGTACATAAGGGGCAGCGCCTCAGTCTTCAGAATGTCTCCCTGAAGACTGCCGCACCACAGCTGCTGCACTGTACCAGTCCCATTTCTTGCTATATGTTCTTCATCGTGTTCCATACTGCACCCTGTCCCTCTGTTTCTTTTCCCTTGAACTTCCTAGCAATCTTTTCTATGTAACCTTACTCCAGTTAGGGGGTCTCCAGACATTCCCTTTTACTCTCAATTTCCTGTTTGCTACCTTCGTCTTCCCTGCTGCCCTCTGCCTCTTTATTACTCTTTGATATTTCCCCTTTGTGCCCCATTAGGAATCTTAATTCATTTAGCCCTAGATAGGTTGTCCCTCTTGTTCCCACTAGTGAACTACCTTCTACCCTTTGCCCTTTCCCTGCAGTGAGTGCAACAATAGAAGTGACCAGGTATCTTACCTTAGTCAACTGACAGAGTCTCTTGCTTCCCTGCTTTCTCCTGCAGATGCCTGGCAGTCACCTATTCCACTCCTTCGCTATTCCACTCACTTGCTGGGACATAAGCATGCTGGAACATACTGGGTGAAGTTGCTTTTAAACTTAATTCAGTGCTTCCTGCATAGCAGTGATTGGCCTGGTGTGGTCATGTAGTGTCCTTCCCCTCTGTCCTCTCTAATATGGCCCCTTGTCCTCTTCCTGCAGAGTCCCCCATTAAAACAAAACAAAAAAATGTATGCAGCAAAGAGAATCAAATTAGAGAATTACATCTCACAGCAGTTCTCTTGTCCAAGAGCGCTTTGCCGTTCCCTAGGCTGGAAAAAGTGCTCCAATCAAGCTGCTCGGTCAGTATTTGAACTTAATTCAGTGCTTCCTGCTTAATACTGATTGATCCAATGTGGTCTCATGGTGACCTTCCCCTCCATTCCATCCTCTCTAATATGGCCCTTGCTCCAATCTAGCTGCTCGGCCAGTATTTGAACTTAATTCAGTGCTTCCTGCTTATTACCTTCCCCTCCACTCCAGCCTTTCTAATATGGCCTCTTGTTCTCTTCCTGCAGAACCTGCCTGTTGAAACGAAAAAGTGCAGCAAGGTGAGTCAAATTAGTGAATTACAGCTCAGAGTTCAATAATCACAATAAGACAGTGTTTCTCAAATGGTGAGGCCAGCCTCCCTTGGGAGGCCCCAACCTGTTCCGGGGAGGCTCAAGCAAGCCTGACATTATAGTGCATTGCTTGAGTTTGGGGTCTGTTATATAAATGGATGAAGCAATCTAAAAGTGGGTAATGGGAGGTAAATTTATTTATATACATATCTGTGACCAGGAAAGGGACACAGAACATACGCTTATTTCCAGGTGTTTATATGTTTATTTATGTATAAATTAGTGACTGAAAAAGGCATACTGAGCCATGGCACATTTCCTGGTATGCCCCAAGCAAAGATATATGGAACAAATGCAATTAAAACTACACAACAGCACAAACAGATAAGAACAATGTTATCTATGCACTAATGGGTCGTAAGGTATGCTCCAAAGGCGTGTACCCCGCCTGCGTAGCTCCGTGGCCTGGACAGACATAGGGTGCGCAGCATGCATTATCACATGTACCCACAGGACACCTATCCATGGTCCCGGCCCTCCCCCAGCTGCAGGTACACGGGAGGTGGATAGGTGTAGAGTGGTGGACCCAGCAGGCATCCAATGGGTTGCCCATCCTGGGCCGCAGAGTGGATCCCTTGCACCATGGGGGCAGGGGATTGTGGGAAGATGTGCATCCAGGATTTTCAAATGTATGGCCACTCACCTAAATGGCTGCCCCCAGCCCTCCACATGTGCTCTGTAGGCCTGAGCAACTTGGGGGGTCGACTCCTGGTCCCACCGCGGCTGGCAGGTGTCATCTGTGGGGTGACATAATATATTATGGCAGGGTCCACAGCCATTACCTGTGCCCGTCTGTGCCCAGCACTATGCGTGGTTGTGAATAGTGCCTAGGGTGGGCACACCCCAACACTCCCCCTGACCGCCTATGGCACATAGCTGCCCAGGCAGCTGGGGGATCCACTGCACAGCTGGCTGGCGCACTGTCTGTGACTGCCACCCATGGTCAGTGGGATCCCCCACTGCATGACATTCCCACTTAAGGTTGCCCACATTCCTCAGATACATGACACATAGGCAACCCTTTGTTTTGTGGATGGGGCCCAAGGTAACGGGTCAATCTTCCGTATGTATAATGGCAAAGTCAGAACCGCACACCACATACAGCATGGGGAACTACAGTGACAGGGTACAAAACCCTGCAAGGCACAAATGTAACAAACGCGGTTTTGTACCCTGTTGCACATGGCTGGTGGGGAGGAGTGATGCAGAGGTCAAGACCTCTGCTGCTGTGTCTGTGGACTGGGGCTCGAATCCCGTTCCCAGAGTTTTGCAAACCACATTGTACATTTTTTTTTGCCCCTTGCCAGTGTTTCTTCTCATCTCCATGTTGACCCCCAGAGTTGATTATATTAATGGGGGATTTGGGGGCACAGCCCCTAGTAACGAGGGATGCGGGGGGTTGAGCACAGCATGGTACATTGCTGCACTGTTTTTGTTTACGGCAACATGACCCCATGCCAGGCCCCATGTGTAAATTGCCAGATGTAGTAATTGACCCATTAGATTGGTGACTGAACAGTGCAAATACATGGGCTAACCAGAGATGCACTAGGAGCAGGAGGGGGAAACATGATCCCTGAGAAAGTGCTTAAGAGCAGGGTGAGCAGGGAAGAGACGGAGGGGGTCGGAAGGTTCCTGATGGAGGGGAAATAGATTGAGAAATCAGTCTGACCCATGGAGGTATTGCTGTTAGTTCAGAGTAACAAGGTCTGAGAGTCAGAAGAGTGGAACGAGTTTGATAACCGAGATAGCAGAGATTATACAGAGGGATAGAACAATAAGGTGAATAAAATAAAAATAAACTCATCCAACTACTGAATGGCATTTTATTTATTCCTGGTGTACTTTGCAGCCTGGTTCATGCCTGAAAAAGGTTTTCGGACCAGTGCACTAACCTGGTTAACAAATGAATGAATAAATAAATGATATTTTTTAATGAGAAGACCTAAAATCCAGGGGCACACGACGTGGGAAGCAGTGCAGCATGAAGCACGGTGCAAACACCATGGAATGCGCAGCACTGGGGGTTAGACACACCGAACGTGCCGCTGTGGGCAACAGGGGGTGTCAGCACAGAGGCACCACAGAGATGACCATGACAAGTAGGGCATTGGACTGTGTGGGCAGACAGGGAGGTCATGCACTACAGGACACAAACAGGCAAGACATGTAGGCCAAGGGGCAGTATAAGCAACAAAACAGCAGACATCTACCACAGCACAGACCGACCAGAGACACAGGGAATGTCCATTATAAAATACTTTAATGCAACACACATGTAAAAAGGTAACACAAATATACAACAATACCAAGAACAGCAAACAAAACCTCAAAATGGGGGGGGGGTGGTGGTAATAGTACAGGGAATGCAGGTGGGGCAGAGAACTGCAAGTGATGTAACAGAGGAGGGGAGTGAGTGATGTAGGGGTGTACAAAACAAAGTCCGGGCAATGCCAGTCCAATGGCCCCACACAAGTATTTACAGTTCCTGGACCCCATCAGGGGCAGTTGATTTGGCTCAACCCTCTGAGCACCACTGTCTGCTCCCGTATGGCATACAGAATTGCCCCCAGCCACCTGAATATTGCCCCCTGCTTGTGATGTATTGCAGTTAATGTTCACGGTGAGCCTCGGATGTGGTCCGTCCTCTGCCTCCACACCGGCCCGTACCATGGTCACCACCCTCAGCAGACTACCTGTGTGGTGAAACAAAGGACATGCACTCAGTGCCACAATATACACAGGCTTGCCCCCCTTCCCCCAGAATAATGCACATGCAGGACATTGATGGGACACAGGCACAGACCCAACAATGCACCACTCACACTATATATTGGTGAATAGCTGCGCAACATAGAAACATAGAATTTTACGGCAGATAAGGACCGCTTGGCACACCCAGTCTGCCCATTTTCCTACCTAACAGATAAGCTGCAGATCCTAGTTAACCAACAGCTTACTTCCTCCTACCCCCCCCGCCAGGACTGCCTTATGTCTGTCCCATGCTTTCTTGAATTTCCCCACTGTTCTTGACTCCATGACCTCCTCAGGAGGCTGTTCTATCACATCCATAGCCCCTCTCTGTGAAAAATACTTCCTCACATTACCTCTGAGCTGTCCTCTCTATCTTCAAATTGTGCCCCCTTGTTCTTGCACATCTCTTTTTCTGAAAGATGCTACCCTCTTGGACTTTGTTGATTCCCTTGAGGTACTTGAAAGTTTCTATCATGTCCCCTCTCTCTCTTCTTTCCTCAAGGGTATACATATTAAGCTCCTTTAGTCTTTCTTCGTATGTCTTCTGGTGCAGACTCTACACCATTTTGGTTGCCCTCCTCTGGACAGCCTCCACTCTGTCTATGTCTTTGCGGAGATGGGGTCTCCAGAACTGCACACAGAACTCCAGATGGGGTCTCACCAACTGTCTGTACAGAGGGATAATAACTTCCTGTTTTCTACTGGTGATGCCTCACCCTATGCATCCCAGTATCCCCCCAGCCTTCCTTACTGCCTTCTCACATTGGTGCCACACAGTGTCCCAACTGTGAGACAGTGAAATGCAATGGCAGCAGGTGCATGCAATGGATGTTGCCATGGGACATGATTCCATGCCATGCCACACACACACATACACACACACACACACACACACACACTGTATATGGCCAATAGCCACGTGCACCACATCTGGAGGCCCAGTGGATGACGCGTGTGCCATGCTGGGCACCCACAGTCCTGATGGGACACAGACAATGCATCAGACACACATGGGCATGGTGCGCAGTGGGACCACCACATGGTGCCAGGCCAATGGCAACAGTGTGCTGACTGGCACAAATGGGGCATACACAGCTAGCAGCCACCCACACCCCCCTCCACAAACAGAACAGTGCAAGAACAAAAAAGCATACCTACCTTCTGCAGGTTGAGATGGCACCTGCGCAGCCCAGAACCCGCTGCCCACGGTCCCCTGGACCTACCACGCTTGTGGCCCCTGTCCGCCACCTGCTGGTGCTCTTCCCGGCTTGCAAGGGGAACACAATGGAAGATAGACATGAGCAGTATGGTGTCACCACCCCACAGCCCCCCCCCAACAATACACACAAACCCTTCCAACCCCGCAGCTCCTACAGGATTCAGCAACACCACCCCCTCATGTACAGGAACAGCATGCTGGCTATGGCAGAGTGAGCAAACAGTGTACATACCTGGTCGTGGCACATCACCCCCATGGGCACTCTCGTGCAGCATCCTCAGCCACTCAGGGTCCCTCCTCCGCAGGTCTCTGTAGTGGTGCCTGCACTCTTCCCCAGTGCGAGGCAACCCCGTCCTCCTCATGAGCCTGTCTGTCACATTGGCCCAGATCTGGGACCGAGCCTCCTGCAAGGCCTCAGCACCAAACAGCTGGCCCTCCACAGGCTGCACCAATGCCACAAGGTTGGCCAGCTCAGTGTCACTCCAGTTCAGTGCCCGTGGCACTGCTACCCCTGCACGTGCCATTGTTTAGACAGTGTGCTAACAGACAGTGACACTTCCTGCATGCAGCACTGCGCACCATATGGCCTGCTTGCAGCCGATGCACGAAAGGCATGCATGTGTCAGACTGCACAGCACACAGATGAGCAATGCCATTGTATACTACACAATCCATTGCGCATCAGCATGCATGCACGTGGCCACAATGCTGGATGGGAGAACGGGGTCATGTCATCGCACACTACACATGCGCGACTGGAATGTCAGCCATATTGGGAAGGATGCAACATGCCACACATCAGCCAATGGAATCGCACATCAACGTGTACATGCACTGTGCAATGTCACAGCACATGCACTGCCATGCATGACGTGCACACCACATAGTACTGAGCATGCGTAACGATGCGCTGTGCCGCTATGTGCAATGAGTTGCCAGGTAATGGCTGGTTGCACTGTTGCGCATGGCTGGTATGTGCCAGAGAACCATGCATGCACGGAGATGTGCAATGGAGAAGTAATGGGCCCAAACACATGCACAGAGCAAATTGAGAAGGACTGGGTGCAAATAAGCCATATTCAAACCAGATATGCAAATTGCCTCATTGCCCAATCCTACCGAAAGTCCCCACATTAGCATCTCATTATAGGCTGCGCAGCCCCTAATTTGCATGTGCCGAGTTATAAATGGGCTGCTGTTCGCCACCACACACCACTGGTGACCAGCAGGTACTGCACTTTGAAGGTTTGTTTACCACAGCTACACTGTTTATGGGTCTCTGGCCAGGAGGACTCCATGCCTGGGAGCAGTGCAGTATTACTGTGTACTGCTGTGCTAACGGCTGTCACACTTCCACCCCACAGGCACTAGTATGGCAGTGGAGGAGGAGGAGGTGAGACGGAGGAGACATCCAAACTTCATGGATGATGAGCTGGAGGCCATTGTTGAGGCCTATGTCCAGATGGAGGACCTCCTGTCAGGGAAGACAGGCACGCAGCAGGAGAGGACACTGGGATGGGATGTGATGGCATAGGCTGTGAATGCCCGTGGAGTGTACAACTGCACCCCCCAGGAATGCATGAACTGCACAGGAGGAAATGCTTGCATCCACAATGTCCCGGACATCTGTGGAGGGTATCCCTGGAGGTGGCTTCCAGACAGGCGGAGGTCCTGCACAGCACTGTGAGCATGCATGCATCACATTGTCTGTCTGGCTGTGTGCTGTGATCCTGGGTGTGCAGGGCATGCCACACATGGATGCACACGTGTCACCATGCCGCTATGCAGTGCATCCATCATTGCACGCCCCCCCCATGGTCATGCAGTGTCCCCCATGCAGTCCGTGTGTGTTGCCATGACTGGCTATGAGACCAGGAACATCTGCCTGCTGAGGTGGGGTGGCCAGTGGTGGTCACGGTCCACCTGTGTTCATGTGCCACTTTCCTGAACATCAGCAACACAAGATAGTGCAATGAATCATTGTGGACTGTCACTGTTGCCGGTGTGCCCGCACACAGGCTGAAGTGCCCCTTGCCCAGGGGGGGTGCACCAATGCACAGCCATGGTCTGGTGGTTGTCCACGTCCCAGAACCATTCGTACATGGCCCTTCATCATGCAATGCACACATCACACAGTGGTGTGTGTGACACAGGTCACAGTGCTGGTGTATGCCATGTGTGGCAGTGTCCACACAACTGTGCTTCATGCCACACGGCCCCATGTGCACCTGTCAATGGACATCCATGGAAATGCCACCCTGACCATACATACCTGTCTGCCTTATGCGCCATCACACCTCAGGGGAGCTGCAGGACACAGCACGCAGGCGGAGGAATCGGTGCAGGAAGTGGAGGGGGAACCAAGGTCATCAACATCAGCTGGGATTGAGGCTAGTGCGGGCTGGGACAGCCTGTTCAAGGACCTGCTGAGATTCGTGGGTCTGAACGCCCTGCCTGACATTGAGTTTCCTGATGATCTCACGGTGCTGGCATTGGTCACGGAGGATGATAATGATGATGATGATGATGATGCCACACCATGGTGCCACTGCCACAGTGCAGATGGCCACACAAATTGCAATGGATAGGGTGGGGCACCCTGCACCCCCGCATGGCCCCAGATGGGATGGCTCAACGACTACAGCACCTGTGGCGGTTGTTGGTGGCCAGGTCTGGGGTGTAGCTGTGGGGACAGGGGCCATCACCCTGGAGCAGCAGGGCATTGTGTGGCAGCAACATGCCACCCATGCACATGACATGACTGTACAGGGACCCACTGTGCCTGCCTACACACAGTTCCCACCCAAACAGTGGCCAGCCGTGCAGCATCCACAGGCCGAGGATGTTGCACTACAGGCCAGTACACCACCCACCCGTTGGCACCCCTCACAGGACAAGTCCCCTGCTGATGGACTTGATGAGCACACCCAGCTCCTGCAGCCTTCATGGGGCATCAGGGTATGCTTAGTGAGGCATGTCAGCGCCTGTGTGTGTAGATGGGCATCATGATGATCATGCCTCTGCAGGCCACTCCCGGTTGGTTGGCGAGATATGCCAACTCCAGGTGGACGTTGTTGGCGATAGTTACCAACTGCAAGAGGACATGACAGCAGGCTTCAAGAGGATAGGTGGGCTGTGCTGGCCTCGTGCCCCACGGATTCAGAAATGCTTGCAGCACACCGCATAATGACACCTGCACTCCTGCCTCACGATGTAGTGTGGCCCCATTGATTCTGACTCCATGCCCTGCCTCAGGTATCCCCAACACCTCTGGGTCCCATCTGAACTTTGGCAATGAGACACCCATGAGCACTCAGTCATGGTCTCGTGGGTCTAACCCTGCTAGCACGGTTGGGTCCACTGCTGATGTGGTTGCCACCCCAGAGGGGGGCACATGTCATGGGTGTGGCTGCCCACATGTTCGTGGCAGCTGTGGTAGGTCACAGTGATCTCTCCTGTATGCAGTTGTCATAGCACAGTCACCATCCAGCTGTTGTTTTCCCACACACACCCTGCTGTCTGTTCCCAGGTCCGCATGCGGGGCACATGCGTGGGCCTGTGGCTTGCATGTCCATGCTGTCTGTGTGGTATTCTGGGCTCGTGGCGGGGCACTGCTGCTGTGTTGTCTGGCATGGGCGCGATGAGTGCAACCTTGTGTATCCTCTGTGCATGTGTGCAGGCATTGTCCACGGAGCCATGCCATACACTGCAGTGCCCCGCGTATTCCCGTACACGACTGTTCCACTGTGGCCACACCTGCATGTGTGTGTACCTCCACCACTGTGGACCTGTCAGCCATGCCACATTTGCCAACCATCACATGTTATCCCACCATTCCCACTCAACGTTGCCCAACCCCACATTATCCCACTCTGTTACCCACCTGTGGTCTCCAAAGTGCTCCTCCACAGTCATGTCCCTATGCTGCCTCACCCTGGTGACCAGCCATGGGTCCCTATGGTCGTGGCATTCCTGCACACCCCCTGCCTGTGGCCTCTCATCCTCAGAGCTGTCACCCGACTCAGCCTAGACAGGGATTCCATGATCTATGGCCATGTTGTGTAGCATGCAACAGGCCAGGAATATGCCACAGGTCTTCTCTGGGCTGTACTGTAGGGCACTGCCAGACCTGTCCAGGTATCTGAATCTCATTTTGAGCATGCTGAACACAGACTCAATGATGTTGTGTGTTGTGGCGTGTGCATCATTGTACTGGTTCTCCGGCACGGATGTGGGCTGGCATATGGCGGTGAGCATCCACTGCTGTAGGGGGTATGCACAGTCACCTGTAGAAGAGAGAAAGTGTTATGTGTACATCTGTTGTTTACAGGTTTATTACAGCCCTATGTTACTGCATGTCTGCCATTGCTCTGTGTGGCCCCCAGCCTGACTCTCCCACCGCATGGCATACAGGCCATGCATGCATCATTATGTCAGTCTGTGCACTGCATGTGAGTTGCATGCAGGGCACGTGCCTGGCATGCCATGGCCTCCCACAGCCAGGCACTGCTGTTCACATGCTCTGCCCCTGCTGGTGACAACCACTGTCCTGTCCAGGTGTGCTTCTCTTTAGCACCGTGGAGCCTGTGTCGGGCCCATGCCCTGTGCCACTGCATGCCTGTACACATATGGTTGCTGTGTGTGCCCCTGGACATGCCCCCCCACCCAGCACACACCTGCCACATGTGGTTCACAGTGCAGTGGGCACACATGGCTCATGGCGCTGCTTTCCTGTTTGGCATGGCGGGCCCTGTCTGTTTCCCACACAGCGGATACCACACTGTATTGTGTGCCACTGTGTGCTGTGTGGGCCCATTGTCATGCCCCACTCACCCACTAGGTGGCCGCTGGGTATCCCCCTCGCTCTCTAACAGGTGGCACAAGGCCGACTGGTGCCAGATGTTGGCATCATGTGCACTTTCAGGGTGCGTGGCACACACATTGGTAATGCACCCCGTGGCATTGCACTCCAGCTGGCAGTTTACAGAGTGGTAGCCCTTTCTGTTGATGTATGCCACTCCCTCTGAGCCAGGTGGTGTGCGTATTGCCACATGGGTGCAGTCTATGTCCCCTAGCATGCCTGGCATGCATGCCACCCTGTGGAAGTGCTGCATGGTTTCTGTCTGCTCTGCCTGTGTGCTTGAGAATTTGATGTACTCTGAAGCATGCAGCAGCAGAGCGGTGAGGAATTGGGTGAGATGGGACATGGCGGACTGTGTGATGCCAGTGGTGTCACCCAGTGGCATCTGGAAGGTGCCCATGGTGAGCAGGCACATTGACGCTGTCACCTTTATCTCCACCGTCATGGTGTGACTCCTATGTGTTGGTGCCTGCAGGTCATCATGGAGCAGCTCACAGAGCTGTCTCAGCAGTGCCCTGTTGAGTCTGTACCGGCCCACGATCTCCATGTCACTCAGGTGGTTGAATGTGACATGGGCGTGGTACCTTCTCTGCTGAGCATACCACCTAAGGGCCCTTCCACATCCACGCTGTTGTTCCTCCTGTCTCCTCATTCCCCTCATAACTTCTGCCATCAGGAAAGCTGTCCCATCCAAGGCTGCTATGCTGCTCTCTGCCTGTGGGTGGACTGCACCTAGGCATGCGTTTTATATTCCTGTCTTTGTGCAATGCTTCTGCAGGTTGCACCATGGATGTGCAGCTCATCTTTGCTCATTATGTGGCTGTGCGACACATTCATGGGAATGCCCCCTGCAGATGTGCCGCATACATTATATTTATGCTCTGGCGCATCCGGTCTTGTGCTGCGCATCCCTGTTCTTTCAATATTGCACCATGGCGTATCTTCTGGTTTGTGCTGGTGCATCTTAGGATGCGCAGCACATATGCTTTGAATATCTAGGCCCAGTATGTTACAACACTGTGGGCACATCAAGAATGAATGTCCTTTTTCTGAGTTTAAAGCACTTCTGCGTACTTCATGTGTTGTTCAATGAGAACAAACCAATAGCTTGAAAAAGGTTACCGTACTAAAATTCTATCAAAGGAATGTTTCCTTCTCCTTTTTTAGAAAACACATAGAATTTACATTTTATTCTATTTTATACATTCGCTTTTCTCCCTCCCATACCTTTCACCTGTCCCTACATTACATGTGGTATCCCTTTTTTCACCTCTCAGAATTCCTCATCCCACATTTGCCCTGCAAGGAAAAAGTGCTGCACACACAGAAAAGGTGCTTTCTCAATTGAAAACACTGACTTTAATGGAGAATAGCATTGAACCTGCAAGTCATTTTGCCAAAAGAAGCTGTTTTTGAGAACTAGTTCCAAGTCTGTTATTGCTTCATCTATACAGGCCGTTCAGTAACCACAGTGGACATTTCTGAATTACCTGTACACTGTTGTGGTAATGACCATAAAATGGTCCTTACCAGCTGTGTGTAAATCAGAGACACTCACTAGGACAACTGAACAGCCCGTACAGATAGATCAAGAACAGTATTTCAACCAGTATTAAAAATCAACTTCAACTGGGAAAAAATGACTTGCAAATTCAGTACACTTGTCCTTTAAAGCAAACATTCACAATACTCTAAGATGCTAAATAAAAATTAAAATCCGCTCAAAAAGCCATAGTGTTCTGAAACTGTATCTTCATTTTGGATGATGTAGCTCAGATTATGATGGCCAGTGTCACACATCTTCTCATATTTCGAGTATCAGGTTATCACAATTCAGTGACGAAGGCTGACAGATACTGTATGCCCCCTCTATCCCATTTCAGTCTTAAGCACCTGGGAAGGCACAACACTGAGGACACATGGATCAAAGATAAAAATATATTTCTTCTTCTCCTTCACTTGTTAAATGTCCACCCTCTCCATTCTATAATGGCTGTCTCTTACTGATGTGTAATACCATCCTCTGATCACAGTAGGGCTCTGACACCATGGGGAGCCTCTTAAAGCAGTGACTTGCCAGTTCTTGCCAGGATCCAGCAGAGCAAGCCCCAGCTCAGTGACGCACAGGCTGCTGTTAATTGTTTGCCCTCCTGTTTTCCTTTTCCTCCCAGGAGGCAATACAGCACACAAAGTAACCGAGCACTGTCACCTTGTGCTTTATAACTCAGATGGTTTGCTTTTTGTGAAAAGAAAAAAACCAAAAAACTTGTGTTTTATAACTCACTTGTCATTCTTTTCACTAAATGTTTCATGGATAGATTGATTTCTGGGGGGTGATACCACATCATCTACAGTAGTTGAGGTCTTAGGGGCAAAATAAAATGAATTTGGAAAGTACTTCTTGCAGAAAATAGGGGAGTTTGCACATATGCTAGTTTAAAATGGGCCAGTCCATGTGCACTTATGGCATGCTGTAGTGTGCTTATGAACTGGACAGTTTTAAGGGACAGAGAACTGATTAAAGGGGAACAGAAGCACAACATTCCCCATTCTGACATTCCAGTTTACTGCCCTCTTGTTCTCTTTCTGTACATATCTTTCTCGTTTTGTTTCCTGTCTCCCTCATCTTTAAAACCAGCTCTGTATTTAGCCCCCCTGTTTTGCTGCTATAAATGCTTTAGCCAGTGACATCATTGATTGAGATCAGTTAGTGCAGATACGCTACTTTTATGGGTTGCTACTTCAATGTCAACTGAGCACACTGAGAAGCAGCCTATGCCAGTAGTGGTATCACTGCCAGAAACCGTAGACTGATTTGAGCCAGTGATGTCACTGGTTAGATCATCTGTAATGCTGCGATTCGGTGTACAGAACTGGTTGTAAAAAGGGGAAAAACAAAAGAGAAAGCTAGATACAGAAAGAGACCATGGGAAAGTAGCTATGTCTTGAGAAATTTACAGTGCTTCTGCTCCTCTTTAGTAAGGACATGGAATGCCATATTCAAAATGATGTAAAGTGTGTCAGTGGGGGAGGGAGGTTAAAATTCACAAGAAATGTAGCCACATAACTTTCAAGGCAGAAGTACTGTGTCATGCATTCACCATCCACTAGACAAGACTCCCACTGGATGTGATAATTAGCAAGGATAAAAAAACAATGTAAAAAAAATGTAGACACATTATAAGCCGTAATGAACTATCATAGTATGGGTAATGTGCCAGGAGCAAACATGGGCTCACCACCTTCTCAGCTCCCCACTCCACAGTATGCAAGACCATCACGTGAAGATTAATTATTTTACTTATACTAAGGGCATCAGTTAACTTCATGTTGGCAGTGTTTTACTTCCAACAATAAGTCCAAAACTTCCAAAATAAGGGGAAGGGAAGTATTTGACTGCCAAATGGGGAAAAAATTAAAGGATGTGACATCCAATTTTGAAGACATGGAAGCCAGCAATGGTTGTTCTGTCTCAAAGATAGGGTATTTTACCAAACACTATTTCTGTTAATTACCAGACACTGGTCTTTGTTAAAATATCAACTTTAAAATTCATTTGTTTTATTTATTTACATTTTTTTTTACCAGGAGAGTTGTACTGGAGTAAACCCAGTTTTCAAAAGAGCCCTGGTTAGACAAGTAGAATTATACAATGGCAAAAAAATTTCTAGGGCTCTGATTGGTCAGTGTGTGCCTGAGACAGTGATGTTATTACACAATAACATCACTGTGTTGATTTTTTGGATTGTTGTTTGGATGCCTCTTTCAGAAACAAAGATATATTGCTACACTAAAAATCTACTAAAACATTTTTTAAATATTTTTTTTATTTTGTATAACATCGAGCCATTGTATAATTGCAATAAGGCACTCCACGGTGTGTGTTATTGTGTAATAATGTCACTCCTGGGGTGGTGGAAGCACTGGGCTTCATCTCGTGCTTCAACCCACCCCAGGAGTGACGTTATTACATTATAACACACACCTTGTCGTGCCTTATTGCTTAAACAATAAACTACAGAAATAAACAGTTATATTAAATAGTTATATAAAATGTGGGAAATGGGAAATGTGACTTCCAAATCTTGGCTGAGGGAAGATTTTGACTTCCACAAAAACAAAACGAACAAATACTCAATCAAACAAACAAAAACATTTCAGTCTGATTATATTTAAACAAAATCCAAATGTATTTGAGGCATCTGTCATGTTCACACCACAGTAGTTCATAAGGGTAACTACTATATAAACATAAATATTTATTTATTTAGCTTTTGTTAACATGTAAGCACACTAGACAAAACAGATGCCTATGTCCTGGTGCGACCTGAGAGGTGCATAAAAATGGCTCATTTACTTTTTTCAAATAAAATTATTTAAAAAGCCGATCCACATGTGCATATTCCCCTGCCCCATTTTGCATGCTTACAACAAGAAGGTTTTCCTGCAAGTGGCGAAATAGGTGCAAATTACCAATTAATGATCAGTGGGGGTACAGCAGGAAGTTTGCTGATGATACTAAATTGGCAAGAACAGTGGACAAAATATGCACTACATCTAGTGGTGAAGAATAAGGGTTCCACACAAACCCAGTGTGGTAAAACAGTGGAAACCGTGACATAGGGAAAAGGATCCACGGTAACCATGGACAGTAAGCTGAAGCCAGCCACAGAACATGCTGCCCAGGTCAAGAGAACAAAGGTAAAGTTGGGATGCCTTAGGTAGGGGTAAGGAGCAGGTCATGGGTTAATCCTTCACCTGTACATGGCCATAGTGTGACCATATGTTCTTTGCCTCCCAATGGGGTGGCAAAATATACTGAAGCTACTCAATATGCCATTTAAAAAAAAATAGAACATTTATTTAGAACATTTCTACAGCAGAAAAAATATACTGCGGTCACATACACAATGAAGCCACAAACCAGAATCTTAAGAGATGTGGCAAAAAACTCCAGCATTTCGAGGACACTCTGCCTCTTCATCAGGTATCTCCATAAATGCTCTAAATTCATTTTCTATTTTTGATGTCTTATTTGATGGTTTATTGACCTGCTTCAGCAGATTTTGTCAACACAGGAACTATGCAGATCTTGTTTTAATTGTTTTTCTATATTATACTGTATTTTCACTGACCTCCTTTCTCTGATGCACCAAATTTCTTCTCACTGCATGGCAGCTTAGATTCAATGCAAAGAAGTGCAAAGTAATGCAACTGGAAAACCAAAACCCAGGGGAAGAGTACACGATGGGGAGGGGGGAGATATTAACAACAACAAAAATGGAAAGGGACCGGGAGTAGTCATATCAGACATTCTAAAGGTAAGAAAGCAATGTGAGAAGGCAGTAAGGAGGGCTGGAGGGTACTGGGATGTATAGGGAGAGGCATCACCAGTAGAAAACAAGAAGTTGCTATCCCTCTGTACAGACAGTTGGTGAGACCCCATCTGGAGTACTGTATGCAGTTCTGGAGACCCCATCTCAGCACGGACATAGACAGGATGGAGGCAGTCCAGAGGAGGGCAACTAAAATGGTGCAGGATCTGCAACAGAAGCCATATGAAGAGAGACTAAAGGAGCTAAATATGTATCCCTCGAGGAAAGGAGGGAGAGGGGGCACATGATAGAAACTTTCAAGTACCTCAAGGGAATCAACAAAGTCCAAGAGCTTAGCATCTTTCAGAAAAAGAGATGTGCAAGAACAAGGGGGCACAATCTGAAGACAGAGGGGGGACGGCTCAGGGGCAATGTAAGGAAGTGTTTTTCTCAGAGAGGGTGGTGGATGCATGGAACAGCCTTCCTGAGGAGGTCATGGGGTCAAAAACAGTGGGGGAATTCAAGAATACATGGGACAGACGTAAGGCAATTCTGGTGGGGGTTAGGAAGAAGTAGGCTGTTGGTTAACTAGGATCTGCAGCTAATCCAATGGGTAGGAAAATGAGCAGACTAGGTGGGCCAAGCACTCCTTATCTGCTGTCAAAGTCTATGTTTCTATGTTTAGATGGCTTTCAATGTGCTTTTGTGTTTTTTGGTCAGACCATACCAGGAGTGCTGTGTCCAGTTTGTGTCACACCACAGTACAGAAAGGGCATTAAAGAGATAGGAAAGTTACTTAGCATTACTCCACATCCTAAAGAATGTCTTCTCCATAAAGCCACACATTTTGGTCTTAGGATCAAAGGCACTAGGACCATGTGGGAGTTAGAATTTAGGGGCCAGCACACACCTTGTGTACACCACCGAGCATAACATTTCCTGCACCAACAGCATAAGTAGTGATGCTGATCTCAATTGCCTGAGGTTCTGTTATTTTGAGAGAGAGAGAAAGAGAGAGAGAGCGAGAGAGAGATACTCTCTCAAATGAAAAAAATAAACTATCTGAAATGCTTTTTTTAAAAAAAATAAATGTTTGGAAAAGCAAAAAAATACAAGAGGTCTGAAGAACGGAATGCTTCTATAAGAGAATCCTATGACCTAAATTAAGTAGAACCGAAATAGGGATTAGGTTAAAGCAGAAAGGGTTCCCAAAGAGAAACAGCCAGCCCAGAAAGGGAAGGAGGATGTGAATGACTCAGCAGAACTTCTCAAGATAAAAGATAATATCTGAATATGGGATTCTATAAACAGGAACTAAAGAGAGGATTCAAGAGATCTGACAACCACTCAAATACTGTAATTGCTGAGCAAGAGCAAACCTCAACACTGGGTCAGAGTTGCCCAAGCCATAAGGTCTCTTGGCAGAAGACACAAGAAAGATGTTGAAATCATGCATTAAAGAACTCAAGGATGCAAAAAAAAAGTCTCTAGAGACACATTTTTTTAATATACCCCAGAAGGTTAATTATGAAAAACTATAGTTCATAAGGATAAGTCTTGAGCTGAATAAAACTGGCAAGAGTTGGAGCCCTGGTAGCTTAGGCTATGTGACAAATGAGAAGGTGGAGCACACCACACCCATGTATAGCAGTGCTGCTCTTCAGCGGTGTGAAATTGAGGAGCAGTTATGGAGAACTACTCACTAATCTGCCTACTCAGTTTCCAAGACCAAAAGAAGTCATAGCACAGGAAAGCCCCAGCTCTGAGTAACCCCTACATAAAGAAGAGGGGGACAGCAGGTAGATAAAGGTGGATCTATGAATAAGATACTCTTAAAGGTCTGGAGATATTATGGGCTGTATGCACTATGCAGGCAGAGGTATGTGGAAACTGCATGTACCCTGCCCACGTAGCTACGCACCCATGGACAGGTGCGCACTGGACATTATTCACTACTAGCCACCACCTGTCCATGGCCCCACACCTCTAGTGCACAGGACTCTGCAGGGTGGCTGGGGGTGGAATCGCAGACCTGGCCAGGCATCCAGTCGGATGCCTGGACCGGGACTCACAGTGGATCCCATACGTGGCGGGGCACACGTTGGCAGCAGGGCCGATGGCTGTGGTGGTGTGCGGAGGGCAATGCTGCTGGCCCTCTGATGGCACCTGACAGGTGCGCAGGGACTGGGGGGATGGCAGTCGGCAGTGCAGAGGGGAAGGCACTGCACCCCACGTAAGCGGGGGTGGGCAGGTGGTGCTGTTCGGGGAGGGTGGGGCAGCATCAATGTCCAGTGTCCCTGTATGGGGTGTGTGCGCGGGGGGGTCCGATGTGTGCTGGGGTGGGCAGGAGGCACTGAGCATCCATCTGCAGTGGCCCTGGTATGTGGGTAGGGTGCTCGTCCTGTTGTCAGGCAACTCCTGCTGTGTTCATGGGGTGCATAGGGGGGCTTATGGCAGGGTTCTCCCTGGCATAACCTGTGCCCCCTGTGCACCCCCACAGCCAGCACTATGCACCTTGGTGCACAGTGCATAGTGCTGACATGCCCCTTGCCCACTCCTGGCACGTTGCTCTTCACATGGCCAGGGGATTGGGCACGTTGGTGCTGCGCGCCCCCCTTGGTGCATCCCACATGGGGGGGTGTAGAGTGCAGAGTGTCAGTCTGCCCCAGTGGTGCGTAGGGCCCACTGTAAGTAACTTTCCTATATTTCAAGAATCAATCTTCTCCATAGAGCCCCACTCTTTGGTCTTGACTAGAAAGCTGTTCCTTTAAGAGAGGGATGTACAACCCAAATTGAAAAGGTCTGTGTCTTTCTGCTCATGGCAGGAAAAATGAAGAGAAGGGGTACCGGCAGTTTCCTCCTCATAGGCTTACTAAGTGAGTGCAGATGATCCTGTGAGAACAGAGAAGAGCTGTCCCAGTAGCTCCTGTATCTCTGTGCTGGACAATGAGATTTTCCACTCAGAACAGATTATAAGGGTTAGTGGCTGGAGACCAGGCCCAGGTGGGATTGGTGCAGTCAAGGCAGCAGATAAAAGGCAGATGCTACAGAGCAATAGGCTACCTCAGGTGAAGGATGCTCGTGTCTGGTGCCTCCCTGCCTTCAGACACTAGCAGCTGTGCTAAAGCTGATCCACATTTGTTTGGCAGCAAGTAGGCAGCCGGGGAGAAAAGGGTGGGCTTGTGATACAGGCAGTGCTGTAGCAGGACGTGTATGCACCAGAACCTATTACCACAGCTAGCAAGGCTGAGGATAGGATATCCTACAGGGGATACATGCATAGAATCTTCTTCTTAGCCCTAGCTACATAGCCAAATGCTAAGATATTTCCAACCAATTAGTCACAGTAGTACTACCACAAATACAAAACTCAGCATTTCTTGCATTAAGACAATGCTAACCTTACATATTTTTGGGTGGATAAAAATATTCAGTATTTTAGCCACCATGGCTAACAAAGAAAAATTCCTATTTAAAATAGCGCAAAAGCCATCCACACAGGGAAAAAGACTCTGAAAGGGTCACACAACCTACCTTAAGTGCGAGACAGAAGGACACAAAAAGGCTTAACAAAACCCTTAGAAAAAGGGGCAGCTGGGGTGAGGATTCTCTTAAAGACTAATCCTTCCAAAAACTTTTTCCAAGATAAGGACTCCATGCTGCCACACAAGAGAGGCTGGAGGTGAACAGCAGTTGACCAACAGGTGACAGAGACTCTCAACTGGTGACAGGAATACTTGTCTGAAGGCAGGGGGTCCACTCCCACCAAAAGGTGCCAGATAAAAATAGTGGAGCAAAACACCAAGAATTCCCTAAGGATGGCAACTGGATAGAGACAGGGACCAGGACACCCCATAGGGTATCATTACCAAACCAATAGCATAACCCAGGTTATTTGATTGGGGCCTGAAGCTAGTCCACCAAGAAGCTGCAGGACAGTTTCCAGGAGACACCCACCCACAGGTGAAGGTACTTCGTAGTTAGCAGCACAACAGAGGTGGAGTGTGATGTACAAGTGGGAAGCCCAGAGGGGAAACAAGCAAAAGCTTGAGTGTCAATTAAAAAAGTGCCTGAAAATCTTGTAAAAAAATAGCGCAAGACTGCATATGGAAATACATGGGATGATGAGAAAGGACCAACCTTAGCATGAAGTTGCACATTTCATGAAAGTAGTGCAAGATTCTGGAAGAAGATGCAATTTGTATGTAACCCCCAAGATTAGGGGCTTAACAGCACTGCTTGCCTGCCCTCCTCCACTTTGGCACTGCTGTCGTGTCCTGGGTCCCTTGCTCTTTTCTTTGCCTCCTGCCAGCCTCTGGTTTTAGCTCCATGTGAAGGGGGACAGGAGGAGTGCATTTCAAAAGAAATTAAATCACCCATTTCAGCGTGGTATCAGCGCTGCCACTGTGCAGCTTTCATCACGGAAGTGCAAGCTGATGGGCGCATATGCTGAGAACAGCACTACAGTGTTCAAAGTGTAAAAGCCGGTCCGGCAGCACCTGCGCCCATTCAGCAGCTCCCCTTCATGTTCTTTGACCCCTGGACAGCTAATCAGGGTCTGGAGACACATGGGAGGGAAATGAGGGATCACATAATAAACTTTGTAGTGATACATAAAGGTGTCTGTGTCTTTAAATATTACTGCTGCTTCTGGGTAAATAATGGCTCTGCCTGTTGCCTCGGGGGTAAGCACTATGGCGCTAGCAACAGGCAGAGGAAGCTTTTTGAATGCCTGACTCTACTATCAGACATTAGGGCAGAGGGGCTATTAATGGACACTGGGGGCCTGATTCCAAGATGAATGCTACAACTAACTGGTGTATGCGAGTTGCAACATTCGCCGCTATGCCGGGGACCCTGCACCATATTCCAGAACAGACAGGGTCCCCGGTACTTATGCTCTGCGACTTGCAGCAGCTCCAGGGTTGCACCACAGGAAGGGCACACCTGACCTGGGTGCCGTAAGCTGCAGGCCATGGGGTGCAAGTAGCACAAGGCATGGCCCCCCCAAAGCTCCACACCGCAACACCATGGCACTGCCCCACTGGTGGTGGATGGGCCACAGAACCACTGTGAGGAACCTGGCATGCGGGGGATGGGTACTGCCCTGTGGGGGCACAGCTTAGGGATGGGGGTGAGGGGGTGCCAGCTGTCCACAGAGGCAGCCCCTGTCATGGGGGTGGGGTGGCCACCATGGGGGACCATGGGGGGGTGACTGTAGGGGTGCCAGGCACAGTGGTGTAACTCCGGTGGATGTAGGTACTGTTAGACCAGCTAATAGCTGGTCTAACTGTACTTATGCCAATGTCTGCTGGGTCCCACTTAGAATCGCGATTCCACCAGTCGCCCTCTTGGAATACCGGCATAATCGATGCCGGAAACCCCCTTGCACCATGTTGCAGGGGGTTGCCGGCATAGCCGGTGGCATAACCCCCCTTGGCACAGGCAGCCGCCACCTCTAGGAATTGCAAACAGCATAACACATGTGGCAAAGTGTGATTTGCGCCATAGGGTTTGGTGCAAGTCACCTTGCGACATGCATAAGCCATCTTGGAATCAGGCCCCAGGGGTCAGATAAATGAAAACAATACTGTTTGGCTGCAAACTGAACTAAATATTGGGACTGGTTGTAGACTGTGTTGTACAGCAGCCATATTTGAGCTTTTGACCCCTTCACCAGCCAATCAGTGCTCAAGAAGTCCAGGGACCTGCAGCTATGACACCTGGGAAGGGAGTGTGGACCATATCTTGCCCCCCAAACTGCCCACCAATCAGGTGTAGAGAGGACTTAATGAATATTAATTTCAAGGACAGACAAGTATGTTCAGCCAATCAGAAGTGGCTTTTCTTTCTTTCTTCAGACCCCAGGGACAGGTGCAGTTCAGGGAAGTTGGTGGCAGAGACTCTTGGAGTAAGCAGAGGGAGTAGAGAGAGTGAGAGAGACATCTTGGACATCAGCCCATGGCTTCCACAGCCGCCCATGGGGAGAACTGCTGAAATCTTCCATCACCTGGGAGAACAAGAGTTCCAGCCGGGGGGGGGGAGAGAGAGAGGGAGCTCCAGTTTCTGAAGTTTAGGCACAGAGCTTGCTCGCCTGTGTTTCTGTGCAGGAAAGTGATTTGAACTTTTAACATGTTTTCCCAATGGAGAATTCATTGGAACTTTTGTTTTCCAGCCTTCCAGCCTGTAAACTTAGTTGAACTGTTGAATTGTTTACCAACTTGGAAGAAATGTTACTTGGGCTGGTTTGAGACTGTTAAAAGCCCATCTGTGCTTACATTCCAGCGGCACTGGTGTATTCAGCCGGATGTCCAGGGTGATCACCAACCTGCCAGCTACCATATTCAGACTACGAGCCTTGAGGCAGTGTCTATCCTTCACCTACTGCCAGGGTTGGGGTGTCTCATCTCTCCTGTGGAGGGGTCTGGAGCACTGTCTCTGTGGCTGAACATTCTGAAAGGCCCAAGAGGCAAAGACGACAACATGCCCAAGGGGTGAAGATGATGAAAGGCCCTTCATGGGTGAATGGTCCAACACCTGCAGCACTTCCCTAGCCAGCTGCTGTGGTACATTGAGAAACTGTCTGCTGTAACTGGAGTGGTACCGCTAATCTTTGTCCTTTATCAACACCTCTGAAGCCTGCAGAAACTGTGAGTACCTCTGGGCTGTGGCCTGAGGATTTCTGTTGTGATCTAGTTAGTTAGTCAGTTAGTTAATCCAGGGGTGAAGTCCTGGGCAGGACTGTGTTTAATCTTCAGGAAAAGCCCAGGCGGAAGTTCATAACCATATACCCATTCCACCTTTTAGGAACCATTTAGGAAGTACCCTACAAAGTTCTGCCTGTTCAAGTTCATAAAACTGTTGTTCCCACTGCACCCCAAAGTCCAGAGTGCACCAACCCTGCATCACTGGGTGGTCACCAGCAACCTGGTGAGGGACCCACTGCGACGGACAGTTACAATCTTTATGGCTGTGGGGGAAAAAGCTGGGTGCACCCGAGGGGGTGGTACTGGAACTGTGTGGGGGTGGGCATGACTGATTTTAAATTGCCAGTCAGTATCAGATGTTCTGATTTTGCCATTCACATTCCCCTTTTCCCTAAATAAACTTGGTAACGTTGCTATTGCATAACTTTGTTTGTGAGCATATTATTAACAATTGCTTTCAATTGCATGCTACATAGAGTATTACTATGGTTTATGATATTCCATGTGTGGGGTGACTGTGAGGGGAGGTGGGTAGGTATAGCATCCCAGGGGTTGTACCCTGCAAATATCTGGTCCACTATATTTCCTTTGGATTGAGGCACTCACACATTGTTTATTTCTGATTGGGAAAGAACCCCCAGTCACTATCAACACAGAGTCCAGGCCCCTCAACCTATATTGCGATCATCAGGCAGGGGTAGTAGCCCGTTGGTTCATGGCACAGCTATGATGTTACTTGTGCTAAGCAACAATGCAAAGCTTTGTGCAAAATAACACAAGTTGTATGAGAAGAATACAGATTGGGTGAAGAAAGTACCAACTGGGTGGTACTAGGGACAACAAATAATGCAGATTTGCATGAGAAAATGGTGGAAGGCACACAAGAAGTATTGCACATTGCATGAAAAGTGCAAACTGTGCAAATAAGTGGGCTTCCATGAGACATATACAGATTTGCATGGAAATATTCAGCTCTACGATGCCAGTTCAACAAGAAACACCTCGACTGGCATCACAGTGCCAGGCTCCATGTCAACCGCGATTTGCAGTCGGCATGGAGCCGCACACATCAATGTGTGTTTTTTCATCTGGGGGATTCACCCTGAACCCCCCAAGTGGGGGGGCTCTGCCCCCCGCACCCCCCGTACTAAAGGATTCTAACTCCTGGTCGGAGTTAGTTCGGGAGGGGGTGCAGGTTGGGGGAAGGGGTTGCCCGGTCCCAGCAGCACTTCTAAAGTGGCATGGCACTGTTGTCATTATCGACTCATGTTGCTGTTGAAATGTCGCTGTTCAGGGGACATACCGAAGTATTCAAGATAAGTGAGAGAGATACACACTATATGGAAAAAATGCAAATTTCATAACAAAGTTGCTTTCCAAGAAAATGCCCAGACTTGCATAAAATTATGCAGGATTACTGATTAAGATGCATAATGTGTGGGAAAATTTCAAATTGCATGAAAATATATTTATGAAGAGGTTCACCAGGAGAGAACATACTGAGTAATTTCGGATGAGACATTAAACCGAGGTCCCATCTGCCTGGATTGGTGGTAGTTCAGGTGGATGTTAAAAATTCCATGGCACTTATCGAAAAGAGTAGGGGAATTTCCTGGTGTCCTGGCCAAATTTCCCTCATTCACTAAAAATACCACCAACAGCTTAATCTGGTTCACGGTCAGTTGGCATTCATCTGTATCCCCTTCCCGGGTCATGCCTGAAAATAAGCAGGATTTGTCTAGTGCACTTACCTGGTCAACAAAAACTAAATAAATAATAGCTTGTTTCCAGTTGTATTCGGGGAGGTAGAGGGACAAGTATAAAACATTTCACACATATATACATTTACGCAGTTGAACATACAGTACATGCAATAAGTGATTAAGAGGTGGATCCATAATAATTATAAAAAGGGCCTGATAAATGGAGCTTTCTGATTGGCTGTAAACATTCTAACAGCCTTATGTTAATCTTTTATTAACATACATCTAGAGCTTAACCATATGTTGACCATGGTTTAACACTTAAAAAAAAAAAAAACGTTTTTACTATAATAGCAATAAGGCACTCCCAAGGGTTATGTTACTGTTCAGTTAATCACCTTCTAGGGGAACGTGACACTCGGCTATGCCTCGTGTCACATTACACCCCTAGAGGGTGATTAACAGACCATTAACATAACCCTTGGTCATGCCTTATTGCTTAAATATTACAACAGAAAGGAAAGCATATACAAAAGAACATACAATGGCAGTAGGTATGAATATAATATACAAGAAGGTATATACAATTTAACAACAGTAGGAGGAGGAATATACAAAATGTGGATAAACAGTGGATAAACGATGGCAACAGTTATGTACCTGGGTACTTACAAGAACAGGCTAGAATAGACAATCTGAACTTTGGTATTCACAAGTACAGTCAGGTAAAGGCAGATACGGGCAGTTTGTGTAGTATACAGAGGCAGCAGAAGGCAACTTGGGAACAAAAACAAAGAGGGAGGGGAGGAGAAATGCCAAAGAGATGAACTGTGACCAGCAGGGGAAAGGGGGGTGATTATATGCTGATAAGGGAACTAGGGACAATGGCATGAGGGAGAAGTGTGGGAGCGGAGAAGGGAGTTTAGGGAGACTTTTGAGGAGGCAGAATGGATGTCTAAGGGGAGGGATTCCAATGTTTAGGAAAGCGGAAAGAGAAAGCTGATTGACTTGCAGTAGTCTTATGGGAAGGAAGCTTGAGGGAGCGAAACCCAGAATTTTGGAGGGAGTAGTAGGAGGGGGTAGAAGGAGAGAATAAAGGATCAAGATGGGGGGTTGAGAGGATAACCAGAATTTGGAAGTGAAGGAGATGCAGTGGGACAGATGGTGATCCTCCAGGGAGGGGAGGGAGAGTAGAAAGTATAAAGTAGTGCAAATCAAGCTGGCAAAGTTTATCATTGAGGCTGGCACTGTTATTGGCTCTGAGGACAGCAACAACACCAGCACCAAGGCTAGCAGCAACATCAGCTCAGAGGCTGGCAGTGACAGCGGTACGGTTGGCAGTGACACCATCACTAAAGTCAGCACTTGATACCAGCAGTGATACTGGTACTAAGACTGGCAGTGATCTTGGCACTGCCAAGGCTAGAACCAACACCAACCGTGGAGCACCACTAAAAGGTTCATGCTGGAGAATAACCTACAGAAGACAGGTTTATCTGATGAGGTCCACACCATACTTGGGTGGTATTGAGGTATAGCAGTGATGGAATCTGAGAAAACAGAGTCCAGTGTCTTTTGGGGAAACCCTACTGGAGGCGTGATTGTCCTGGGATAGAAACTAGGTGGCAGATGCCATCAGGCAGTGTGATATTCCAAAGTATAGCCCACAACTGCTCATTCAGGTCATCCCTATAGGTTGTGGGGATGTCTGAGACTGAGGTGCTAGCACTGCTGCATGAAGAAGACTGTCAACAGGTTTCTTTACCCATCCCAAAGAATGGGGTGACATCAATTTCAAACAACACAGAGCTAGCGGCCCTGAGGCAGGAAGCTAAGGACTAGGCCAGGACCTGAGCTCCTGCATTTTTGCACAAAGATAAGGTTGTGGGTGAGCTGTTCCAGTAGTCCAATGCCAAGTGTAAGAGTGGCCAGGACCAAGTTTATCTGATTTCAGTAGGACTGTCTATCCTCCCAGTTAGGAGGCTGTACAGTACTAGGACACTCACCCAGAGAGGTGTGGTAGTCCAAAACAGATTAATTGCTGAAGCAATTGGCCTCAACAGGCACCTTAGATGACATAACAGTTGGTGAACAAACTAGTTGTTAAAAGAGTTAGGGATGAGAGAAGCTAATAGATCTGAAACTATGATGGTGCTGAGCACAGCAAAAAAAAACACACATGGCAAAATAGCCACTCCAGGGTCTATGTGGTGCTAATATTAACTAATAATATGCATAACAAAGACAAAAATGGCACTCAGCAAAATCACAGGGGATATACCTGGCAACAGCTTCACTGTAAAAGCCCAAATTAGTGGTTTACAAGTTTTTTTATTAAATAGAAATCTGATAGACAGAACTCACATCAGCAGCAACACAAAAGGTGACCAGTGACATATCAATCAATCAAACCTAATGTTTTGTGCAGACGCATTCACCACAGGTGTAGGAAATTAGGAAAGCGATGGAGAAGAACCTAGAAATCTCAATACTGGAGTCCTGATTAAAAGGAGTAGTGGAACAGGGGCCAACACTTATCTATAGATGGGGAAGGAGTATTCAATGTACGAGAGGACACAGTTTTTATAGAAAGGAACCAATGACAACTTGGCTAGGTCAGGCTCCCACTAGAACCTATAAATGTGGCTAGTTCCCCCAGTGTAATATGGTGTCAAACAGCAAGTCCTTTATAAATAAGACAATGGAAAAGTCATACGATTCATAGGAGTTATTTCAGTCGAAAGCAAATATACCATTTGGACTCATCAACTTTAAATTTTGGAATAGTAACCAAAATGCCTATCTATAGAGCATTTAAATATCTCCATAGAGTCACTATCTACTATATTCTGTGGCTGAGATTTCCAGATGGAAACCACCCTCTGGCTGAACCAATTGTCCCTTTTGATGGTGGCGTAGTCATCTCCCTTTAACTGTTTACTATGTCCCCTGAGATTCGTACCTGTTACTTTATATTCCAGAGCAAGACATTCAAAGAGATACAGGGTAATTGAGGCATTATAGTCCATACATAGGTCTCCCCTGCATCTTTTGTATTCCAAAGGATACCGATTCAGTTCTAGTAATCTTTGATCATAGGATAGCAGTTCCATATTTGTGATCTTTCTAGTGTCTTTTCTTTATATCTTCACCAGGACTGTTACATTCCTAATCTTGTAAGATGACCAGAACTGTGCACAATACTCCAGCTGTGACATAACCAATGCTGCATACAGTGGCACCACAACACTCCTGTCTCTACTAGAAATATGTTTGATGATAGCTCCCAAAATCCTGTTACTCCTAGAAGCCACGTGTTTAACATGTTCTGAAAAAGTCAAGTCATCCATTATGATGACGCCTACGTCTTTTTCTTTCTTGCTCACCTCTAGTAGGGTGCCATTGAGATAATAAATCCACAAGAGGTTCTTTTTTCCAAAATGCATCACTTTGCATTTAGATGTATTAAAGCAGAGTTTATGTGCATTAGCCCAGTTCGATATATTATCAAGGTCTTTTTGTAGTTGTTTACAAGCGGAGGAATTATTAACTAGGGATCCTAATTTAGTGTCGTCAGCATATTTGCTGATCCAGTTACTGTTAGATGTTTTCATAGATGACTCAAAAAGATTAAATAATGTGGGGCCCAGTATCGATACCTGAGGCACCCCTTTACTAACATGTCCCCATTCCGAGCTATGGCCTCTAATAACCACTCTTAGTTGCCTCCCCTTTAACCAAGAGGTGTGTGTAATAAGTGACTCCATTACTTGTGTTTCACAAGGTGTCGTTTACTGTACCTGATTCTGAATGAATATGGAGCTTTGTATGCTGGACAAACAAAGAAACCATGGAGACTAAGGATTGCAGAACCCATCAGAGCTGTCCGCAGTTATGATCACTTGTATGCATTCACTTGTCATGTGCACAGTCATACTGATAAGGGTAAATAAACAGAGTTATGGTTTCATAGGACTTGAGAGGCTTAAGCATAATCCAAGAAGGGGTGATTAGGAGAATAAATTAGATCAGTGTGAAGGTTTTAGGATATTTGTTTAACAGGGACAAGATACTGGCCTGCCTGAATGAAAAACTAGAAGCTGTACATTTTTTTAAGATAGATGTTTTCACTTGATCTCTGCTCCTAGTCATATTAATAAGATTTCTGTATTGACCACAGTATCACAGGATATGGTAAGTGGCTCATGGCACTGAGCCTGCACTTTATAGTATAGTGAATTCCATTTTGTGCAAGGTTTGAATCTCACAATGTTTGACTTTAATGTTAAGGAATCTTCAGTGCATATCATTTTAAATAGTAACCTGCTGATGTTTAATGTGGAAACTGATAATTGGATTATCTGTACAAATGATATTATATAAATGTTATCTGGGCAATTTTAGCCATTATATTCAAAGGGCAGGATATTCAGAAGGGTTGCGCATGGCGCAACACAGTTCTTTCATCTTGCCCAACCGCACTGAAATGCGCCGGTGCAATATTCAAAATGGGATTGAGCCTGGCACAAATCCTGATGCGCCAGAGCGCATCAGTAATGTATGCAGCGCAGGTGGGGCATGCCCATGCATACTCCGCACATCCCGATATTCAGCCCGGGATGTGCTGAGCCCATGCATGCACAACCCCTACCTGCGCTGCACACAGGTGAGTCAAAAAAAAAAGGAGCAACAGCTGGCCACCCACAGGTGAGCTGCCATATTGCAGGGCGCAACACGGCAGCTGCTATCTGTGGGTGGCCACACGACCTCTGGCAGCACTTTCATGGTGGCAGCCCCCCATGCCCGATTGCAGGCATTTGTTATGATTAATAGTCCTGTATCCCTGGTGGCCCAGTTGACCATTCGCAGCCCGATCGTGGGCATATGTAATAAAAAATAGAGGTCCTATATCCCTGGTGGTCCAGTGGACCGCTCGCAGCCAATGTCAGGGCATATGTAATAAAAAGAGAGGTCCAATATCCCTGTTGGTTCAGCAGTACCTCCCTTCCCACCCACCACCCACTGAGCCCCAGCACCCGCCCCGGTCAGCGGGTGGCAGCTCCACCTGCCAACCTGCCGCCCACTGACTGACTGCGTGCAGTGGGGCTGTATGCCCGTGGTCCCAAGCGTGGGCCAATGGCGCTGAGACCGTGCCGTACTACACAGTCCAGATATGTGAATGGTGATCCATGAGAAAGGTGACCTTAGTGCCAATAGAGGAGAGATGTTAGAGGGAATTGAACTGGGAGGAAGGGGGTAATGAGGATAGGGTATGACAAGTGCATAAAATCCCTTGAATCCCTGGGGAGCCAGGAGCACTGTTGGGGGACAGGTCAGTCAGAATGGAGGAGAAGGGGAAAGGAGATGGAAGTCCTGAAGAAGATGGAAGAGGGGAGAGATCTGCCAGGGTCTGACCACTCCCAGATGCTGAGTAACCCTGCCTGCACTAGGCAGAGGTATACCACATCAGAAAGAAAACAGGTAGTAGGTAGTGAGGGGGAGTAGACACAGGAGGGAAGCAGATAGTAGGTGCAGTTACTAATCCCTGCAGCTGGAACATAGACAAGCATATTTATTTATTTAGTTAAACATCAGTTTGGAAACCTTTGAGCCAGAGGCTCATTTACAAAGGTACCTCGTCACAAAGAGGACATCAGAACAGTAGTACAAGGGACACAGTGCTTACAAACAAAAAAGTTACAGTTCAATTACAATTTTGTTACAATAGAATACAATCTCCAACGAAGCAAAAGATAACAAAAGGTGCAAAACTTATGGTCGGGGGAGAGCTGGTGGGAGTAGCAGGGAGGGAGATAGGGGAGGAGGAATTAGTAGGAAAAGAAGGGGAGCACTCAGTGAGCATTGTCAAACAGAGTATATATATATTTTTTTTTACACTAGGCTAGCGGCAGTTGCATTTGCGAGAGCTAAGCAGGAAGTTTCTGAGCCTGGGCTTAAAGCAAGCTAAGGTTAGTGAGTTTGAGACACTGGCAGGGAGGGAGTTATACCAGTGGGGTGCACGGTAGGGGAATGCCCTCTGACCTTGAGAGATCCTGGCTCTCGGAATAACTAGGGTAGCTCTTGACGAGCTGCATGTGATCAGGGTCGTGCAGTACGGCGAATGGAGTTGGATAGGCCTATGGGGATAGGGCCACACAGGGCTTTAAAGGTGAGCTGGCATGTCTGGAAACATGAGTCGCTCTTCCAGGTTGAGTAGGGTAGCCAGGGTGTACAGCTCACATGTGTGAGTGAGTCTGGGAGCACCAGTGATAAGTCTGCAGGCCTTATTAACTGTGAGGCGAACCTTGTTGAGGGCAGTCTGATCTGCTGAGCCATAGACCGGAAGGCCATAGTCAATGAGAGACATGACAGAGGAGGTGACAGCCAGGCGGAGGGAGGCATTTCTTGTGCCGGTAAAGAATGCCTAGCCGTGAGTTGGCGACAGAATTTAGGGCAGATATATGTCCATGGAATGAAAGTGCAGGGTCAAAGGTTTTACCAAGATATTTATAGTACTGCACCTGGTCAATGACGAGATTGGGTGTGGAGTGGACAGCTAAGGGAAACTTGTTGTACTTATTTTGGGGGTGGGAGAAGAGCATCGTTTTTGTTTTCTTAAGGTTGATAACAAGTTGGTGTTCAGTGAACCAGGTAGCTGCAGAGTCAAAGACTAGTTGGAGGGAGTTCTGTAGCAGCATGGGGTCATTGTGGGAGGCAACGAGAACAGTATCATCAGCATAGAGAAGCATCTTACCCGTACAACTGCGGGTAGGGAGTTAAGAAAGAGGAGAATAGTAGGGGTCCAAGAATTGAGCCCTCCGGCACCCAGAGCGAATGGGGCATGTTTCGAGAGAGTACGCTGACTTTCGCCACATTGGGAGCGGGCAGAGAGATAGCTGGTGCACCAGGAAACAGGTCCTGAGGCAAAGCCTATTAGGTCAAGGGTGGAGAGCAAAAGAGGATGCGAAACGGTATCGAATGCTTTAGACAGGTCAATGAATATAGCACCAGCCAGGGCACCAGAGTCCAAGGAGGCATGGAGGAAGTTGGAAAATTCCAGGAGTGCTGTATTGGATTCTATGACCTGCTCTGAACCCGTGTTGTTCAGGGCGAGAACATTGTACTTACAGAGGTAGTCAGAGACTTGGGACGCTCACTTTTCTAACGCCTTAGAGAGGGGAGAGGATTGAGATGGGTCGGTAGTTACCCTGAAGAGTCCTGTCACCACCTTTATGGACAGGGGTAACTGTGGCAATCTCGAGGCAGAGGGAATTGTCCGAGACAGAGTGATTTGTTGAAAATGCATGAATAGGTCAGAGGACCTGATCCAGGACCTGACGTAAAGGCAGGGATCAAGTGAGTCATTACCGATGGTGTTACCTTTAGGGCTTTTAGCAAGTAAGGCCTAGCTTCTGCATGGTGACACGACGCAGGTGAAAAGAGGGGCGGGCAATGGTGGTGGTACAGATGGAGGAGGTGGACTGAAAAGTTACCAGGAAGTACTGAGCTAAGGTTGGTAAAGGAGTTATTGAGGTGGGTGGCAATGAGGGCAGGGTCAGAGGAGACGGTACCATTGATGTTGAGAAGAGAAGGAGAGGGGACTGGGAGTGACCATTCAGTTGCTTGATGTTGTCCCAGAAGCACCTGGGGTTTCCCGAGGAGGTAAGAGAGGCTTGGTAGTATTCGCCTTTGCTTTGGCGGATGGCCCAGGGTGCACTGGTTATGGCGGCAGCATAGGACCGCCCTGTCAGCTGAACGCCAGTAGCAACAGCAAGGTGCCAAAGATTGTCGCGTTGCTTAAGTTGCCACAGTAGGGCAGGGTGATCCAAGGCATGTTTCACTTTGGACCTCCTAGCAGTTATGGGAGCAAAGATATCACAGGCAAAGTTTAAAGTGCTTACAAAGAAGGCCAGGGCCAAGTCAATGTTGGTTGCCCTCATCAGAGGGGACCAATCAGTGTGGACAAGGAAGCGCTTAAGGCCTATGAGTCCCCCAGGCCTAAGCCACCTTCTAGAGGTGGTTTTGACCGGGGATGAGGGCCGAGGGGTTTCCCAGTTGGAAAGCACAGGGGAGTGGTCACTGAGGCAGTCAGGGAGGATTTGGATGTTGTGGTTGCAGATTGGCCTGTTGGTGAGGACCACATCCAGGAGGGTGCTTGTCCCCCCCCAAGGTTTTTTCTAGTAGGCTGTGTGACCAGTTGAGTTAGGTCAATTGAATCGAAAGCCTCACAGTGGGAGGAGGATGAGGGGCAGAGCCAGTTTATATTCAAGTCGCCCACCAAGATTTGGTCCGACGAGTTGGGTAGGGAGGTGAGGTAGTCAATTAGTGGGCCCAGGGCCTGGGATTGGTTCTTGGGGGGTATGTAGGCTACGGTTAGGAATAATGAGCCTCTAGCTGGGTCAGGGGACAGCTTTAGAGTAAGTGCCTGGGCCTTATGGTCGAGGTCAGGCGGGGGGAGTGGTAGCCCCATGAGAGAATCCTTCAAATAGAAGACACAGCCCCCACCTCTCCTGCCGACACAGTCCAACCGGTGGAGAGTGTAGCCGGGGAGAGAGACATGAGAGTTAGGAGTGGAGGGAGACAGCCAGGTTTCAACCAGGGCAACAACATCAGGTTTATGAAGGCCACCCAGCAGTGTAGAGAGTCCAGTTTTTTCAGGAGGCTACAGATGTTCATAGAAGCAATGCACAGCCCAGGAGATTTCAGGGGAGGACCAGTGCTGCCAGGCCTGGGATTGGGTGGACATTGCCTGACAGGAGCAGGAGGAGGAGGGCTGATCTGGGGAGTGCACAATGGCGGGATAGCTTTCGACGATTGGAGAGAGGGTGATGAGGGAGTGATGAGGGGGTGATCACCAAGTGAAAACAGCTACTAGAGAGCAGTAAAATGTGACAAGTGAGGTATTGGGAGCAAATTGTTCAACTTAATCAGGCTCCCTCTAGTGGCAAAACAATATAAGGAGCTAATGGAGAAGTTCAAGGTAGAAATTACCTGGTGTGTCTCGTGTGCAGTGACTCTCAGTTTTTAAATACAGTTACAGACAAATGCAAATAGTTTTAGCTGGTTCAAATGGGCTGTGGGCTATCAGGTACTATTGTGATTCAAAAAAGAAGGTGATTACTAGCAAGGCAAACTGAAATTCTGCACACTGGAAATGCACTTAGAAGTTAAACAGTCCCAAATGAGTTTTTCACAGGGGGGTAATTCAGTTACAACTGGAAATGCACTTTACAAATTAACAAACAGTCCCCAGTGAGATTTGCACAGGGGGGGATTTCAGATAGAACACAGGTCCTGGGCTTGCAGTGACTCTAAGCTTTTAAATACAGTTACAGGCAAATGCAAATAGTTTTAGCTGGTCTGCTTTTAAAGTTTCAAAATCAGGCACAAAAGTAACAGTTCTGTTCGCTTTGAGCCTGGGCAGCAACTCGAGGTGCTACTCTGGCCGGGATTCATGCGCTTGAGCAGGAGCTTGTGGCCGTTTAGAAAAGGCGCCAGATGGCTGAATCACAGTGGCAGCAGCCTGGATCAAGGTAGAAATTACCTGGTGTGTCTCGGGTCTGGGCTTGCAGGCAGGGAGGGCTTCAGAGCAGGCCTCGCGACCTCCAGTCTCCTCAGGAGGGGTGGTCTCTGGTGTGTCTCGGGTTCTGGGCTTCTGCGGCAGGGGAGGCTTCAGAGCAGGCCCTCTCGACCTCGGTCTCCTCAGGGAGGAGGTGGTCTCTGGTGTGTCTCGGGTTCGGGGCTTCTGCGGGCAGGGAGGGCTTCAGAGCAGGCTCTCGTGACCTCCGGTCTCCTCAGGGGAGGGGGGTGGTCTCTGGTGTGTCTCGGGTTCGGGGCTTCTACGGGCAGGGAGGGCTTCAGAACAGGCCCTCGCGACCTCCGGTCTCCTCAGGGGAGGGGGGTGGTCTCTGCATATGGAAGATTATGGAGTACTGTAGCAAGAGCAACTAGAAAAAAAAATAGTTGTGGAGGGCAGTACAGAGGGAGTATGTCGAGGAGGAGTGGCGTATTTGAGGTGGAAGGGAGTTCTAGATTTTAGAAGAGTGATAGGCAATTCCAAACTGGCCAATGAGGGTATTACAGCATGGGACCACAAGAGTGCGAGACTCAAATGATCGGAGGGAGTGGGAAGGGGGTGAAGGGGTAGAGAGGGAGGATAGAAGATAGGGTGGGAGTTTACCAAGCCAGTATTTTGAGGTCAGTTTGACACAATGGGATAGGCGTCTAGTTGCCAGTGGGGGAAAGGCAAGGGCATGATAAAGGTCACAGTGGTGAGTTTGAAAGGGGGCGTCAAGGGCAAAGCGACAGAAGGAGTTAAAGAGAGTGTCCAGTTTGGTCAAGGAGGATTTGGGAGCAGCACCATAGATTACGTTGCAGTAATCAAATATAGGAAGAATCATCTTCCAAACGAGTTCATGCCTCGCAAGCAGAGGAATGCAACTGCGGTTCCTAAGAAGGGTGCCAAGCTTGGGGCGCAGTTTCTTCAGAATGTTGTCAACATGAACAGAGAAGTTGAGGTGTTGGTCCAACCAAACCTCATGATACATAAAAGAGGAGGTGTCCGTTGAGAGTGTGGAAAGAGGGCAGACCAGTGAGCCAAGAGAGTCTCTGCCTTGTGCCAAAGGTCATGGAGACTGTCTTCTTGGCATTTAGGAAGAGCTGATGGGAGGCAAACCAGAGCTGAACTTGGTCAAAGTCATGCTGTAAGCTGGTTACCATGTCAGCTGGGGTTTTGCCAGAACTGAACAAGACAGTGTCACTGGCATACATGTGGATGGAGAAGGAGGTACAGACTGCAGGAAGATCATTAAGGAAGATGGAAAAAAGCAAGGGTTTGAGCACTGATTCCTGCAGGACTCCAGTGTTGATAGGAAGTCTCAGGGAGGTGGAATCAGAGATTTTAACTGATTGAATCCTACCGATGAGGTAGGATCTAAGCCAGTTTGTAGCAGATGAGGTCAGGTCAGCTGCAGAAAGGGAGTCAAGGAGCAGGGCATGGGAGACTGTGTTGAATGCTTTTGCTAGGTCGACAAAGATGGCCGAAGTGATCAGGCCATCATCCATCCCAGTGAGGATGGAGTCAGTGAGCCTGAACAGGGAGGATGTGGTTGAGTGTTTTTTCTGAAAACCAGATTGGAATGGAGTGAAGTAGGAGGAATCAGAAAGAAAGGAGGAGAGCTGGGAGAGAACAAGATGTTCTTGAAGTTTGGCAAGAGAAGGGAGGAGGGAGATAGGGTGAAAGTTGCCAGGGGAGGATGAGTCCCTACCCTTTGTAAGGGAAAGGACCACTGCATGTTTCCAGGAGGAGGGGACTGTGCTGTTTAAGGCAAATTTTGCAGTGAATCATGGGATGTAAGGTCACATGGGTTCTATATTGTCTTGCACAGCCTCAGTTCATCATAGTGTGTGTACTGGAAAGCTGGAGACAGTTTGTTCTCAGAGCTCTGAGATTCAAGCCCTCTAAAAACCTTTAAAAATGCCTTTTTTGCCACTGAATTTTGTGTCAAAATGTAGTAGATCGATTGTAGTAAACCTTAATGTGATTATATCATCGAGCATAGTCTATATTGATGTTTTGTTAATACTGAATGTTATTTTAGTTGATTTCGTCTCTGTGTGGAGAGACACTGTAGAAATGTGCTTCGGGGGAGGGTCTGATCTGTGGTGTAGAAGGAAGAGTAGTGAGAAAGGCATTTTTTCCAACCGTTGTTTGCTGTTGTTTTATTATTTTTGTGTTCGGGTAGACACTGTACAACTTCACTGAATTGTTTATAAATATTTTCTGTTTGCTGGACAGTTTTTCAGTCTTTTTACAGGACTGTCTGTGTTGAACTATACTGAACAGTTAAGTTCCTATGCCTGACCTTTAATCTGTATGCGTGCTGTCAATTGATATGCATTTCATTGCAGCACTGCAATAGCAGTACTCTGAATTTCTAAACCTGTCTGCAATTTATTTCCCTGCTTTAGTGTAGCTAGGTAATGTGTCTCTCCCCACCCCTGCCAAAATAAGGTATTGTTTTTTAACTGTCGGCTATTTGAAGATTGGTTAAGGATTCAAAGACAGGTATTGTGTTGTGCCTGTGCAGCTGCTCTTAGTGTTTTACTTCCCAGCCACCCAAAAGTGCCAAAATATCAATTTGGTGTAAATTGTCCGTCACCTGAAAAAAATGCCCCTGAAGAGATGGTCAGGCAAAGCAGTTTCTGGCTGTGGTGCTGCTGCCAAGAAGACTATTAACAGTGGAAGCTGTTGTGAAGATGAGTCAGGTTCATCAGGGGCTACCAATGATAGCAGTGTTAAGAGTGGTCGTGTCTGTGGTAGTACGCAGCAGAAGGGAAAGGTAGTAGTGGGTGCGAGTAAAGGGATTTGTTCAACTATGTTTTTCACAGCGAAATCAGTTGCTTCAATGCTGGTTGGAGATGGTGTTGTCCCTGCTGTTAGTAAAGTTAGTGAAGGCATGGTTGATAACAACATGAGTATTGCTTCAAGTTCAACCCTGTTAAACTTATCATGTGTGAAAAATGTTGAATCTGCAGACTTGAGTGCAGTTGATGTCCCACTACCTACAGTACTTGAACATGATTCTGATCATGATGATAACTCACAGTCTCATGTTTCCACTGATATTGAGGATAGGCCATCCAAACATTCAGATGTTGACGAAAAAAGTGTGGCTGATAATATTAAGGCTGCTGTTGAACTTGGACTATCTCTACAGGAGGATAGCCTCCAAAGTGAATTAGAGGATGATGATTATGATGATGCTAGCGACCCCATTTGGGAACCGGAAAAAAAGAAAGTGAAGAGGGCTGTTTGTAAGCAGTCAGTCAATCGCCCCCTCCTCAAAGTCCTGCTGTAGCTGTGTCTGTTGATGATGATCCAGAATTAATAGTCATAGATTGTGATGTTCAGTCAAAGTCCAATTATGCACAACAGCAGAAATCATGCATTACACCCCCATTTCATTGCCACAAAAGTGCAGTTACATATGCAGCACCAGCAGCAGCGACATGTGAAGAGTAGGGCATCCAAATCCCTAGTTTTGGATTTTTTGTACAAGATGACAATGATGAAACAGTGGCAATCTGCCCACTTTGCCAAGTGCATGCGAAGTGTGATAAAAAGGGTAGCCATTTGGGCACTGGGGGCCAGCATACTCATCTGAAGAGCAGGCACATGGCACTGTTGACGCGGCACAAGAGGGGAGCTAATGCCTTAGTTGGGCGTTCACCCTCAGCCACCTTAGTGATCATGGTATCCCTTTCCTTCAGTGTAAGTAGCCATGTGGGTAAAAATGGAGAAATAACACCAGAGGATTACTACAAGCATGAGGAGGAGGATGATTTAGAATGTTCAAGCAGTGGTCAGAATAGCAATGGCAGACTAAGTAGTAATTCTACTACATCAACCCCTGTGCTTAAAACAAGGAAAATAACTGCATGTATTGGCTTGTCACCTGTGCACCCACCATCACACGTCCAAGGTACCCTGTCCATGTCAGTTAGTAGAGTAGTCATTTAGCATGCCCCGTGTAAAGCAACGAACAATGCAGCCCACATTGCACAGCCATTTTGCGCACACTAAATACCCACCCAATCATGCAGTTGCACTTGAACTCAATGCTGCTGTAGCAGAAATGCTGACAGTTGACCTTTTGCCATTTTTCTTTGTGGAGAATATGGGCTTCCGACGCTTTGTGGCATGTGCAAGTCCTAAATGGAAGGTCCTGTCCTGGACATACTTTTCCACCCATGCTGTCCCTGAGTTATATTGGATAGTGACAGAGTCTGTAAGACATGCCCTTCAACATTCTGCATCACCTTACATTCACTTAAACATGGATAAATGGACAAGTGGGAAGGGAAAGCAGTGTAATAAGTCAGACTGTGGTGGTGGTAGCAACCTTCATGGCATTAGCCAACATGCCATGCTTTGCTATACGTAGTGTAGCAGGGTCGCATACATGCTAGACTTGCTACTGACAGAAATTGATGAGTGGCTGCATCCCCTGTTCCTAAAAGCTGGCTTCATAGCTAGTGACAATGGATCAAATGTTGTGAAATGTATCAGCAGTGGTGACTTTGTGCGGGTTTCCTGTATGGCCCACTGTTTAAATCTAGTGGTACAGGGGTTTCTGTAGTACCCTGAAATAAAGTAAATGCTGACTGTTGCGCGCCACAGCTGTGCCCACTTTACACTTTGAACACTGTCTTCCTGACTGTTTAACTGCCTCCCTGAATCATGTGACCTGCAGACCTGCAGAGACAGTCAGACATGTGATCAGTGGCCTGTTTCTTAATGACTTTGCCTTATCAAACTGTAACTTGAAATGAATTCGAAATACACAATGTGAAATAAGGTGAATTTCAAGTTTTTAGTGGACAATTTGTGTAGTGCTACATGAATTCAAAGTGTACCACTTCAGGTTCACTTCGCCTTCAAATTAAAACTTTGCTGCATCTCTGCTTCTGATACTGGGTCTCGGACCTTTGTCTACTGTCCTCTGTCCTCTACACTGTCACTAGTCAGCCCCCCTCTCCCTTAGTTTTCAGCCTCTACCATTCTCTTATTGTGTTGTTGCTCACTGCATACTGTTCTAGTTTTCTTTTCTGCAATATATTGTTTGGTATACAGTAATTTATGCTCAGAAACATTGTCTATAATTGCTCATATCATTACATTTACATTATTACATTTTATTTGAATATTGTACTTTATATTTGTACTGTTCTTGCCTCTTCCCTCTCCTCTGGGATACATCTTTAAATTAACTTATACTAGCTTAGCATGTCTTTTTTACGTTTCTTTTTATTTGTTATTCATAAAAAGCAATTGCAGATTATTTCTTTTAGGACAACACACACTTGATCTGTAACACATCAGTGCAAGGGTAATGGTGCAGTTGTATTTCTCATGGTTTTTACAAGATGTAGGGGTATCTATACATTAATCATTTCTACTACAAAATTCATATAGGAACAGGCTATCATCTATCAAATGCTTGGGCAGTATACACAGTTTGTTTGTTTTTTTAAAAAAAGGGAAATTGTAACAGGTTTTACCAGGAAACCAAGCAATACTCATGGAACAACAGCATTGTTTCTGTTACGGTGGTGAAACACAAAGCCCCTGCATTATGACTACTTAAACTACAGTGCATTATACATTACAGTAACATCAAACTTTTCCCTTACCTAGTATAAAAGCCTTGTAGGTGGCATGGAGCAGTGCAGGGCTCCCATCTCTAGCCTCTAGGGGAGGTGAGCAACACAGGGATATACCTTAGATAGACCAAGGCAACTATGTTAATTAGATCTGCATCACAGCTGGGCCACATGGCTGCTCACAATGTCCTCGTAGTCTCTAGTCCATGCTGTAAGGTGTAGTACGCTCACTGTACCATGCCATTATGTAACCCCTTGTTACCCGGGGTTACTAGAATCCCAGTAAGACCTAGTGGTAGGCAAGGAAGGCAGCTTGTGAAACTCCAGTTAAATGGGTTTCACACTGTCTCACTCTGTTCTCAGTCTCAGCTGAGACAGAGGGATGACATCACCAATAGAACTTTCGCAGCTGCATAAGCCACATTGGAATCTGCAGCAGAGGGAGTTAGATAGAACGTTGGGAGTTTTCAAAGAGACGAGTTCAGTTTTCCAGTTTGCCTTCAGTAAGAAGGAGTCAGTGTCCAGTTTGTCTTGAGCAAGTAAGGTGTGCTCAAGTGGTGGAGGCCGCTGTTCGGGTCTCAGTGCCCCCTCCCTCCGGGGGGGGGGTGTAAAGATCCCCATGCAGATTCCTGGGGCAATCCCCTTAGTCCTGCCAAGAGGAAGAAAAGCTGCCTGTTCAGTTCAGCCTTTGTCATGGAAAGTTGGAAGATTTGTGATTCGCCTGTGGGGCACCTGCAACCAAAGGGTGAGTGTCTGCTCTGACAAAAAGGGCAAAATGTTTTCTTCACCGTGGGACATGTGTGGGAATCTAGGAATTGAGCTACATTTTGGGAAGCCTATAGGACTAGGCCAAACAAGTGGGTAGTGTCAAATGCTAGAGTGCTGTGTGATTCAAGTAATATGTAGAGGAGATGCGCCAGATCATCTACCATTTAATCTACATTCAGAAGTTTCAGTTTTCCCAGGGAAATGGCCGGGTATGGGCTGTGGGAGCTGGAGGTGGGCAAACCCCCCATCTTTGGTAACCAGGTCCACCTCTACGGATTTCTGCTGTGGTTGCTACTTTGCCTCATGCACTTGGCCAGTGATGGGGAAGTACCCAGACGGGGGTTGCAAAGGGAAAATCTCTCTAGAGTCGCAGACTCTTGTGGTGTGGGAGCCACAACAAGTGTAAAGAAGAATTCTCTTTGTGAGATGGGGAGTCATAAAAGTAAGGAAGAAATCTCTCAGGAGTCGCAAACTCTAAGTGGTGTGGGAGCCACGACAGGATAATTGGTTCATTCTTCAATGGACTCTGGATCAAGTGGCCGCGGGGAGTCGACCAGTTGGGCTGTGTACCCAAAGCTGCAGCAAGTCCGGGCTGTGTGCCTGGTGGGTCCAGAGCCTGAAAACAGTATAATTGGTTCATTCTTCCAATGGACCACAGTAGTCTCTAAACTGCATTACTAGGAAATGTAGAGCCCATGGGGGTCCGTTTGCTTTGTTTTGTTCAGCTAGCATGTGAATAAAGCCACACTGAAGAATCCCATTCCTGGTTCTGGACATTACAGTTATTGCTTCCTGTGTTCAGATTTACTTGGTTGCCCCTGTGCAGAGTAGCCAAACCTAGGTCCCCCTGTGTCGAGTAACCTCATCCTCCCTGAACCCAGGTCCCCACCAGGTACTGCTGTCAGCTTTAACAGCATGCCACCTGTCGTTTTGGCAAAAAGGCAGGGGTGAAGGGTTACAATTGCAATTGCAACCCAGAGAGTTCACCCAGTAATCACATGCAATATATATTTAAACCCCTTGGAAAAGTAATAAAAGAAATAAAAGTGACCATGAATGTAACAATATAATTTCAGTACTTTGCCCTGGCTACAAATTAAGGGAATCACCCTTGTATGTGGGTAGGGTTCCCGACCAGCCCCTACTCAGCCATGTGAAACCTGGTGGAAGTGTACAGGAACAAGAGAGATTAATATAAAATTAACATTTTAAACTAGAACATAGTTCATTTAAATGTGCTTCTTCCTAGTATCTGTGTCTTGTTCTTCCAGCTGGATTACAGCTTCTTCTCATCAACGGACCCCTCTTTTTTTCAGTCTCTGTGCAGCAACTTCACCACTTCTCTTGGATCAGTGAAAGAGGAGGGCTTATTTTGTGTTGGGTACTAATAATTTTTATTTAATGAAAGTATACAATACTTTTATAATCAGGCCATAAGAAATTATTTAAAACATTTTTTTTTTTTTTTTTTTGGGGAGTAGTACAGCAGCATTCAACTTGAACCTGTTTCAGTAAGAATAATAACATTCAGTTTAAGCTTTTCACAGGCTCCAATGCTTTTATGGCCTATATTAAGTTATACCTTTAAGATAAAGGAAAGAGAAATTCAATACAATATATACACAATGACCCCCCCCCTTTTTGGTCTCTGTCCAATTTAATTCTAGAAAAGCAAAAATGGGTGGACAAGAAGAAAAAGAAAATATTAACACAAGTTCAAGACATGTCCTGTTTTATAAGTTCATCATGAGGTTACATATAATTACAGGACATTTAAGTCTCCACAGGGTTAACAGTCAAATATTCAGTTAAGTCCTCTTCCTCCTGCTCATCTTTGGAATTCAGCTGAGAGGGAAGATGCACATCTTTATTGAAACAAGCATTTGTCACTGCCAAATGTTTGCTTGCTGGTATTAGCAGTGGAAGTGCAGGAGTTAGACAAATGCAGTATAGGAATGGCATTGAAGTATTGAACTGATGCCAACTCCACCCTCACTCTGCAGAGATAGACAGGCATTGGGGTGTACCTTTGGGTCATCACCCATAATGGTCACGACATTTCACCTCACTCTACCCTGCAGACACTGACAAGTGTTGAGGTGTGCCTTGGGGTGTTCGGGCTTTACACTCACCTCATTCCATAAGGAGATACGCCGAAATGGGTGCAGTATAGGAGAATGGGGTCAACTCTGGGGCCAAAGAGTCCAAGGTGCATCTCGATGCCTGTCACTGGCTGCAGGGTGGGGGTGGGGTTGAATGGCATGAGCATTACTGTCGACAAGCCCAAGTCACACCCCTGACGTCAGTCAGTCCCTACAGGGTAGGGCATTATGGTCAGAAACCCTAACACCCATGGCGTTTCTTGGAATTTTTACTCCAAGTTTTCAACATGGGCTTTTTGTGACCCCATCGCATGAACAGTGACACTATCAGTTTGTCAGCCGGAAGGTGATTTTGCACAGTGACTGTGCTATTTGGTGCCACATGTGTGAAAGCACATTTTAAACACAATGTGAAAAATGACAGCTGTACTGTTCATGAGGAGGTGTAAAAAAATGGTAATGTTGAAAATTTGGAGTGAAAATATAGCAAAAATGGTGGTCACGAGCGTGCATAGAAACTGCGCAATGCACACCCGTAATACAATTTTTGGGGGGATATTTTTCACCAGATTTTCAATATAGGCATTTTGGGACCTTTGCTCATGAACAGAGTTATTGTGATTTTCTCAATCTGTCCCAAACACTGATTTCCCACAGCGACTGCGCTGTTCTGCGCCGGAAGTGCAAAAACACATTTTGGCCAGGATGTGAAAAATGAAAGCTGTACTGTTCATAAGGTTGTGTGGAAAAATGGCAATGTTGAAAATCTGGAGTGAAAATATTACAAATTCATGAAGTTATGAGGGTGCGTAGAAACTGCGCAATGCACATTCGTAACACAGTCATTTTATGGACTTTGTCACCAAATTTTCAACATAGGCATTTTAGGACCTCTGCTCATGAACAGTGTCACTGTGATTTTCTTAATCTGTCACCGACATTGATTTCCCACAGTGACACTGCTATTCTGCGCCGGAAGTGCGAAAACACATTTCGGCAAGGATGTGAAAAATGACAGCTGCACTCTTCATAAGGAGGTGTGAAAAAATGCTAATGTTTAAAATCTGGAGTAAAAATATTACAAATTTGCGAACTTGCGAGTGTGTGTGGAAACTGCGCAACGCATGCTCGTAACACAGTAATTTTGGGGAATTTTTTCACCAAATTTGCAACATAGGCTTTTTGAGAGCCCACCTCATGAACAGTGGCACTGTCATTTCATCAATCGGTCCCGAAAGGTGATTCCGCGCAGTGACCGCAAAATCACCTTTTGGGACCGAATAACCAGATGACAGTCACTGAATTCATGAGGTGGGGTCCCAAGAACCCCATGTTGAAAATTTGGTGTAAAAATTCGAAAAAATGACTGAGATATGCACCAAAGTTGAAAAAAATTTATGCCATTATATAGCTTACCGGCATTTCTTCAGTTTGCAGTCGGCTTTGAAGAGTGCAGGCGTGTTCCCGGTCCACCAAAGATCATCGCACCATCCTCCGGAGGTAAGTATGGGGTGAGGGGGTGGGAGGTGGGGTATACAGAGGGTGGGTCGGGTTGGGGGCAGGCAAGAAAGTCAATGAGAACCGTTTTCTTTTGTTACAGGTTTTTGTTTTTTACAGACAACATAGGACTTTTGCTATGCTGGGTTGGGCTCCCAGCGTGCACCTGGAAGTTTATTTGGGGGCAGTGGAGCCAATGGGGATTGAGGCACCTCTGGTTTCGCATATAGTGTGTGGGGGAGCACATGATGACAGGAGACTTTTGCCATGCTGGGGTGGGCTCCCAGTACGGCACCTGGAAGTTTATTTTTTGGGGGGGCACTAGAGCTGACAGGGATTGGGCAACCCCATTGGACATACAGTGTGCTGGGTGGGGTGTGCATGAGCCAAGGGGATTGGGCACCCCCTCGGAACACAACAAATGGGGGGGGGTGCATCATGCTGACGGGAGATGCAGTGGTGTACAGCTGAAAGAAAATGACCACTACAATCAGTGGTGGTGCTGTGTAGGCAATTTGCATGCTGCTAATGGCATGGCAGTATGCAAATTGCTTACACATTACCACCGCTGATTGTAGCAGTCGTTCAACTGCATGTCACTGCATCTTAACTGCTATTATAGACAGCTCAGATGTTCATTGGTTTGGTGTGGCCGTGCCTGCAAAAAGGATCAGGGCATTGGAAGTTGGGGTGCCACACCTACAAAAACTTGTATGGTGGCACTATGTTTCTTGCACATGCGTGCAAGCAAACATAAAAAGCTTTGCCTTAGCTGGATCATCTGAAGCAGCCACTCCAGCCTCCCTGTGCTCTGACTGCATTGCCAAGAGTCTTTTCCTCCTCTTCTGTGTTGTAAGGCTAATATCAGGATACAGGTGTATTCTCTTATTATCATAAAACTTCTGTTTTTGTTTCTGGCTAGTTGAATAATCTCATTTCTTTCAGAGATTAGTACCAAAGTTAATATTATAACAGGAGGTGTTGGCCGGCCCACCAGTGCACCAGTAGCGCAAAGGCTCATGACACCAACAACCCGAGTTCGGAAGCAAGCCCAAGAGTCAGAGGGCTGGTCAGGCGGGAGCAGGATTGAGCATCCTACAGATGGTTCTCCTCCTCCGGTGGGGGGGGGGGCAGTGCTCAAGTGGCCCCTAGCGGAGGCTGAGGAGACTGGTAACTGGAGATTTCATACTTAGGGGGCGTGCCAGGCATTTGGCCATGACCATGAGCCATGTCATTGAACATCACACCCCCAAGGAAAAATCAGCCACAAAAACCTTACCAGGTCATGTAGGAAGATGTCCGCTCCGCCAGCACCCACACAGCTTTCTGATGCACCCACCCCTTGGATTAGGTTCAGCCCTTCTTTGAGGAGAAGCTGGACCCTCCCCAGCCACCCACCCCTGGGGGTGGCCAGGAAGTACACTCTGGGGGGAGGCAAGTCCTGGGGAAGAGGGTGGTGGGAATTGGATGATGGCTAGATGGCCGGTAGCCAAAAAGAATAACAAAGTAAATAAATAACAGGAAGTGTTATACAGTATTAACATTCTGTGACACCAGAGCCAATGGACCCTCAGTAGTCTGCCTTTTCTTAGGTTTCACCTGATAAACAGACTCTAGATCAAAGATTTCAGTTAAAGAGAAAACAGACTTCAATACTTATGTTACAAATTATTTCAGAGAAGGGGTGTCTGATATCTCTGGAGACAGGCCAATTAGATGTAAGTTTTTAGAAAGTAAAGCATTCTCCAGTTTTTCAGTTTTGGTATTTAATGTAATCTGGTCATGAGGGAGAGCTATCATTGCAACCTTAGCAGTCAACAACCTTTGATTATGTGACGAGTGGCAGTCTCTGCTGCAGTTAGCCACTCTTTGATGGACTCCTGCTTCTGCTCTAAAGAGGTAAGCTGAGTTGAAATCTCAGTTATCTGTACTTTCAAATCCCTATTGGCAGCTCTGGCATCAGCTTGAAAATTGGACACGAGATTGTACAAGGACACCATAGTAGAAGAAGAAGAAGAAGAATCAGCATTTATATAGCGCTTTTCATACATCCAAAGCGCTTTACAAGCAATGCTAGACTGGTAGTGAAGTGACTGAATGTGTGGTGGCGGCCATATCGCACATCGTCACCCACACACAGCCTGGATAATTGCATGAACCAGTTTATGGGAAGGGGAATGTTGGCTAGGACACCGGGAATGTTCCCTACTCTTTTGCGAAGAGTGCCCTGGGTTCTTTTACTTCCACCTGGACACCCACCAGGACAACACCAGGATGGGCAGAAGGGACCTCAGTTTAACGTCTCATCCGAAGGACGGCACACCCCAGCAGTACAGCACCCCCCAATACTGCACTCAGATGCCAGCGATTTTTAGGTGCAAGTCCAATCCCAGTGTGGGACGAGAACCCACGACCTTCTGATCCAGAGGCGGATGTGCTACCAACTGAGCCACGCTACTAAACTTCTTTCACTTTTTCATTATATTATGGGGGGTCCTGACTGCAATGTTTCCAGCTGGAGTCTGACTCGAGATTGCCTTACCTGTCATGCTGGCTGAGATTAATACACCTGATAACTTTAATAAGTCTCAAATCTCAAAACTAGAGAGGGCTTATCTGAATTACAATAACTCAGTCACATAAAGTGTGAGTTAAGTTTCACTTACTTTTAATTGGGTAAGATACAGACTTCACTGTTGGAGTTCTGTGTTAACGCTGCCAGTCAGATACTTGAACTGGAAGAACTCCTTAATTTGAATTGTAAGATGTAGGTGAGCTGGCAGCAGTAAGGTGAAGGGAATTTGTTGTATCCATAGCTCTTTTTTCCTACACCATTGAACGCCTTATGCTGCTGGAGCATAGCATACGACCCCCAGTAATGATTGATGGGCAAAACATTGTATTTTTCCAAGACAGTTCTCTTAAGCAGCCATAAACATTTTTCTTTATTCTGGACAGACAGGAATCCCAGAAAAATGTCCTTTGGGTGCCCTGGCCTGGTATCAGCTCACTGGAGTGTGATTCAGTAGGTCTTTTTGAGATGTGGAGGGTTTGGCAAGTGCATCTCAGTATATGGCAATTGTTCCATGAATTATGAGACATTGTCCTCCTCCAGCACTTCAGGGAGGCCCAGCATTCTAATGTTTCTGGCCCAGTGGATGTTCTCTGAGTTTTCTAAGCAGATCCGTAGAAGGGAACTTTCTTTTAGTAGATTGCCACTGTGAGTACTTGGTCCACATGCGAACTGGCTTCTACCATGTTAAGTTTGATAGAATCCACCATTTATTCTACGGTGGTGAGTCTATTTGTAATCGAGTGCAGTATAGGGTGAGTAGCACTGAACTCTAAGATGAGTTGCTGAAGCCTCCACATCTGTCCTGTCCACGCCCCCAGAGGAAGATAATTGATCATTACTTTACTCCATATGCTAGCCTGCCGATGCCAGTGTCGGATATATGTTAGCATAATAAACCTGACTTTGTAGAGTGCATTTCTGAGTCCAGCATGATTTGCTGTGATTAATGGGTACTGGCCTGAACCCCAACAAGAGTATTCTGCAAGGTGTTATGTCAAATTGCTAGCTGCAGGTGGGATTGTATGTGTTCCTTCCTGAATGGGAGCCAAGCAGTTGGTAACTGGAAGTGTAGTGTGTGCATGAAAAAGGTAAGCGGTTATCTAGCACACAGAGAAATGGATTGCCAGTAAATATTACTTGTTTAACCACAGAGCAAGATATACAAAAGGGGATGCTTTCTACACTTCTTATTGTTTTCCTTTCTTAGTTAGTGTAGTACAGAGAGAAGTCATTATTTCTGGAAAACTAAGAGGCTTGCTGTAGCACAATTAAAAGATCTGTGCCAAAGGAGAGGGCTTGCATACAAGGAGCAAACAGTCAGATCTCATAGAGCCCCTCAAGAAAAGTGACCTCAAGAATGGTGAGATTGGGGTTGCAGGGAAGGCAGTCCAGAGTTGAGAGACCAAGGTCAATGAGATTGAGTCAGAGGCCAGAACCAGGGGAGCTGAGCAACCAAACCAGATTGCAATGATGAGACTGGATCCCATCCTGGCAAAGGCAGATGCTGAGCTTCAAAACACAAAGCTGGAGGCAAAAGTGGAGGCAGATCAACAGAAGGCAAAGCTCAAGGCAAAAGAGCCAGAGAAAGACTGAATGCATCAGATCCAGATGTGAGAGGAGTGAGAGAAAAAGCATGAAGAGTAAGAGAGACAGTGACAAGGCAAGGCAACTTTTCTTTGTTTGGCATCCTTTCCAGAAGACTTAGGGCCACTTACAGTGGTAAAAACAAACAACAAACAGAACTACAGTATACATATTGATAAAAAATAAATAATAACTAATCTAATCTGGGTAGGCTTGTGTGAGTAAACATGCTTTAAACAATTTTTTAAAAGCCTCCACTGTTCAGGCAGTCTATACAGTTATTGGAAGTGAATTCCAAAGCAATGGGTCAGCAACCCCAAAGGCCCTGTCCCCTGATTACTTGGAACTGGAATGAGGGACCTGGAGCAAACCCACATTTGTGGAGTGGAGTGGATGAGCAAGTTTGTAGGACATGAAGAGATCTTTCAGGTAGCTAGGGCCCAAACCATGCAGGGTCTTGAATGTTAACCATCAGATTTTGAAGGTGTTACATCACTGAATTGACAGCCAGTGCAGATCGCGCAAGACTGGCATGATGTGGTCCCTCTAAGAAGCTCCCACCACCAGCTGAGCTGTAGCATTTTGGACCAGCTGTAGGCAATGCATCCAGCCTCCAGATAACCCTAGGTAGAAAGCATTGCAGTAGTCTAGAGGTGACAAAGATGTGGACTATCATTTCCAAGTCAGCTGGCACCAGATGTTGCTTAATCTGGGAAATATTATGGAGATGGTGAAAGCCATTTTCAACTACTAATAACATCTGCTGTTCCAGTGTCAACTTGCAGTCCAAAATGACTTTCAGATCCTTCACCACATCCATGGCTCGATGTGTGTGACCATTCAACGATGGTCAAAAAAGGTCACCAATTGTCATTGCCAGCCCATGCTGGCATGGATTGACAATCAAAACCTCTGTCTAATCTGAGTTGAGATATAACCTGTTGGAGGACACCCAGTCATTGATCTCCTATAGGCACTGCCCTAGCACCGAGGCTACATTCATTCCAGCAGGAGTGCAAGACAGATAGAATTAAGTATCATCTGCATAACAGTAAAATTCAACCCTGTGCCACCTAATGATCTCACCCAAGTATCAGCATGCGATCCAGATGTGAGGGGAGCAGCAGCATCTGGAGCCAGAGAGAGAACATGAACATGAGAGAGATGGAGATTCTTCAACAGAAAGCCTCCACAAAACAAGTACTGGCATGGGACGTCCCCCCAAAGAAGCCCAAATCAATTTTTAAATGTTTCCACATTTCTAGGAGGGGAGGATATCTTACAGTGCTTGCTGTAAGTGCTCCACTGGTCGCTGTCTGCGGTACTGAAAGAGGATAAGAGCACCAGGAGCCATGAGGCTGGCCAAGCTGCTCCTGTGGTGTGGAGGGCTGGGGCATTGAGCAGTTCGGCCAGCAGCAGTGGAAACCAGGGTTTTAATACTGGTCTCCAACCTTTTTAGCACACCCTGGACTTAGTTTTTTACATGGGACTGTAGCGGCCCGTGAATTTTAACTTTCCCAGATCTTCTCCCCTCGAAGAGAGAATCGTAAAGACGAGGGGAAAGAGATAAAATTCACGGGCCAAGTATAGTCCCATGTAAAAAAAATCTGAAATCTTTTGAAAGGCTGTTTGGGCAGTTTAAATTTGACAAAGCTTCTTGGGTGACTCACATTACACCATTAACCGTAGGCAAAGCCCTGGAGACATCAAGCAGGATGGATGATGTAGATCACACAGACTGTGTTAAAGAGAAAAATGCTTTATTGGAACATTTTGTATTGACCCCCAAAGCATATAGTCTCAAAAGGATAGGCAAAAGAAAATACCGGGGGACAGTTACACTAAAATGTATGTCCAGCAATGTAATATTTTAGAGGGATGATTGAAGGGTGCTAAAATAAGTAATTTTCTAACAGACTTACCATATTGTCATTTTATGTTAACTCCAATGTTGTTAATGGGTAATCTTTACACATTGGTATATATACATCTGACCAGGGGTCACTGGCACAGCAATAGCTTTAAACATCTGTGCCTAGAAGCTCATAATGCTGGTGTCCTCCATGTTCCAAGGCTCCAAGTTTCTCAGTCAACATATATTGCAAAACAGAAGAGACTAGCCATCAAAACACTTCTAACTATAAATGACAACAAATGGCTCTTACATATTAACATATAAGACAAGTAAAGGATGTCTGTCCTACCTTCTGAAGGTTGAGTCACCCTTTTCCCATCCTGTGCTGTACCTAGAGATGCAATCTGAGTGATGTACCCTATTGTCCTGTCCTGTATTTAGCATCTATGAATCTATCCAGTTGGGTTTTTGGGCACATCATAACATGAAGACTGCCCTCATCAGAGTGACGAATGATCTCCTCATGGTGAGGGATTGGGGCCTTTGTACTATCCTGGTCTGGTTTCATCTCTTGGTGGCATTTGACACTGTTAACCATTTTGTGCTTTTGGATCACCTGAGGGACTATGTAGGACTCACTGGCACTGTATTGTGCTGGTTTGAGTCCTGCTTAACTAGGAAAAATGCAGCAGGTGGCCTTGGAAAATTTTCTGTCCAGGGCCTCAGCACTCTACTGCAGTGTTCCTCAAGGCTTGATCCTTGCTCCCATATTGTTCTTAGTGTATATATTGCTGTTGGGTGAGATCATTAGATTGCATGGTGTTGAGTTTCACTGCTATGCAGATGATACTCAGTGTTACCTATCTGGAACTTCTGGTGGGTTCGATGCAATCTTGGTGCTGGAGAGGGTTCACTGAATTTTTTCTTCATAGGTATTTTTCTCCCCTTCAGGCAACCACAGGTAGGTACTTTGGCACTGGGTCCAAACAGTGCCGACATGAATACCGTCGGCATGGTGCACATAAAAACAGCAGTGTTTTTTTTCCTGGGAGCTTACCTCACACTCGGCCAGGGCTCTGGTTCTGCACCCCTGTCTTTACGATTCTCTCTTCTGAGGAGAAGATCCTTGGGAAAGTTAAAATTCACGGGGCCGTTACAGTCCCATGTAAAAAAAAAACTAAGTCCCGAGGTGTGCTAAAAAGGTTGGAGACCAGTATTAAAACCCTGGTTTCCACTGCTGCTGGCCGAACTGCTCAATGCCCCAGCCCTCCACACCACAGGAGCAGCTCGGCCAGCCTCATGGCTCCTGGTGCTCTTATCCTCTTTCAGTACCGCAGACAGCGACCAGTGGAGCACTTACAGCATGCACTGTAAAGTCCCCCTTGCTGTCCATGTGAGCGTTTACCAGAATAGCGCCGTATAGTGCGGCGCTATTCTGGTAGCACTCACTTGACAGGGTACCGGTACTTTCACCCCTGCTCTGCCGCCTATGTCTGTCCACTGCTCCTCCCAGTACTGCCAAACCCCATATCCCTCACTGATTTCCCCCTGTGGTGGGGCTGGGAAAGGGAGGACACTCCTCCCCTCACCCAGGGCACATCATCCAGATTGGGGGCCTCTGGTGATCCAGAAGTGGAGCGGGACACTGTTTGGGAGGCAGGGCATCACTTAGCCTGCAGCCACCTCCCTTTTCTGTTTTACATCCCTCCCTCTTTGCAGCCATGAACACACGTGCGTGTCACGTAGCCACACTCTGTGCCTCCCTAACTCCAGTGCTGCTCCTCTAACTCCACCAGGAGATAGCCAAGGAGTGGGACTACTTACCCACCCTCTCCTGGAGAGGAGAGCAGTCTATCAGATGATTGATCCTCTTCCTCTCCTGCCGACCTCTGGGAACCCAAGCTTAATCCTCAGCACTGGTTGTGAGCATGGTGTGAGGTGTGTCATCCTGCGCCTCAATCCTCAGTGCCACCTGGCCGACTATGCTTCACTGAAATTAACAGCTGGCTGGCCTCAAACTGACTATGTCTTAACCTGGGTAAGACAGATGGTATGATTGTCGAGCATGGCAGGCAGAACCCATGACTGATGAGTGGATTGACCTTACATTCTTTGCTTAGTGATCTGCTGCTCAGAACTGTGGATGTTGTTAGGAATCTTGGGGTCATCATAGACAGCAAGTTGACACTTGATCAACAGGTGTTGGTGCTTGTCCAGGCTGGCTTTTACCATCTTCATAACATCTCCAGGATTAAATGGCATCTAGCCCCTGCTGATCTAGCGATGACAGTGCATGCCTTTGTCACCTCTGTTCTTGACTATTGCAACACTTTATACCTAGAGTTATCTGGAGGTTTGTTGCAATGCCTGTAGCTAGTCAAGAATGCTACAGCCCAGCTGATTGTTGGCTCCTCCTGAAGGGACCACATCATGCTGTTACTGCATGCATGGCACTGGCTGCTTATGTTGTGGGTCATAATCTTCAAGATACGCTTGATAACATTCAAGACCTTACACTGTCTTTAACTAGATTACTTAAAAAACCTAGCTCCCTACCGCTCAACTCGCTCACTCTTGTCTTCCGATGTGGGCTTGCTTTCTGTCCCTATTTCTAGGCTGTGGCAATCTGGAGACAGAGCTTTTTGTGTAGCAGCACCTACCTTTTGGAATGCTCTGCCAGAACAATTTATATCTGCCCGCACGGTAGCAGCCTTTAAATCCAAACTGAAACCCTTCCTTTTTGGTGAAGCTTTTCCTTGAATGTTTCAATCATTGCTATGTTTATGACTCATACCCACTGCCTGTTTTATATTTACTAGTTCTGTAGTTTTTATTGTATTTATTGTAAAGTGACTCTAGCCTTCAGGAAAGGGTGCTATAGAAATAAAGTTGCCCTGCCTGCCTGTATTTGATTCTAGGCCTGGAACTGGTACGGTTCTACAGGACAATGACAAAAGATTGACCACTGGCCTATCAGTGACCAATAATAACAAACTAAAAACTTTAATGCTTATATAAATTTCTTGACATTCTCTTCTTTTCACAATCAGCCATTCTCCAGTCCATTAGTTAAATATACAGTATGTATTAAACAATATTCTCCAGTAGTGTAACAATGATTCTTCGGTGTGGTCCCATTGACAACATTAGAGCTAGCAGAAAAAGAAATTACAGTAAGTCTGATAGCATTTCTTCTTTCTGTGTTATTCCATGCTGTTTGTGGGCCACAGGAGCTGCTCCCTTCCCTCTCAAGGGCCGAAAACAGGTACGCCTGCTCAACTAATAGAGTGCCCCCCTCCAGCTGTAAATTTTAAATTTGGCACCATTTCTCGGAACTTTGTGTGAGCCTGAACAACTCAATATTCTAGTATTAGTTTTTATTCTCCCTCCTTAAGCAGCTTTCTAAATCAAACTAGTTGCACACTGAGGGACCTTTGTGCCAGAGCCTGCTCTCACTCAATTTTTTGCCCACCCCCCATCCTACCCTCCCTGTTCTCTGACAGTTTATTATATAGTCTCTGTCCAGGAACTCCTCTAACAAGAACTCCTCCCACTGGAATCCCAACACTTTCCCTTCTCTGACAATTTATTATATAGTCTCTGTCCAGGAACTCCTCCCACTGGAATCCCACAGTCAGCTGGTTTTCTATCCCCTGAAACCACACCCTTCCTTCCTAAGGAGATCAAACCTAAATCGTTATTTCTCCTCTCTTTTCCTCTCCAAACCCAGCCCTGTCCAGCCCCTAGGTAACCTCCGACATCTCCTCCACAAAGCTCTTAGACACCCTCTTCCTGGTGTACTCAGACCTGGGACCTCTTGCACCAAAGTCAGTAACACTAACACTACTCTGCATTGGCAGTCACCCTCACTGAAATTCAGCTATCGCCCTTATCTTGTACTATAAGCATAGAACTGTGGGCACTTGCACTCCCTTACTAGGTCTCCTCACCCTTAGCCTCCTTATTCAAACCTCCCCCCCGTCCTGAGCTCCCGCCCACTACATCAGGCACCTCACCCTCAAGTTACCCCAGTATGACCCAGCTCCCCCCACCTTGAACACACCCCTAAACTCCCCAGCACCCACCCCCTGCCTATAGCCCCACTCCCCTGCCCTTCCTGGGCCCACCCTGGACCCACTTGTTCCCTGCCATACCCACCCTTCGGTGCTCTACCTATCTCTGCACTTTATTACCAGGTCCTCGCCCGTGCGCCGAACCATGAGTCCCTGCCACCACCATCCCCTAATCAGAATAATCACATTGCTACTCTTACTGTCTGGGAATGTACACCCCAATCCTGGACCTTTTATCTGCCAGCCCGCCCAAATCCTGTACCACTACCGGTCTCCACCTTGCATCCCTTAACATATGTAGCCTCCTAAAGAAAACTGCTGCTCTCCAGTGCTGGGTCACCCAGCATCAACCTGATATTCTTGCTCTGGTAGAGACTTGGCTCTCTAGGTCCACCCCTGACTCCGCTATCTCCTTCCCTGGATACACCTTATTCAGGGAAGACCATGTAGGCAAACGCAGTGGTGGGTGCACAATATTCATGCGGGACACCCTAAAAGGTCATGCACTCCCTACTCCCAAACTTGACTATGGCGCCCAAGCCCTCACACTAAAAGTAATCCCTGACCCCGCCAGAGACCCTCTTTTTCTCACTGTCTCCTACATACCCCCAAGAAACCAGAACTCAGCAGTCCAGTCCCTCATCGACTACCTCACATCCCTCCCGCACAAAGTTGAGCAAATCATCCTTGGCGATCTCAATGTTAACTGTCTTGCTTCTGCCACCTCCCAAACCAGGGACTCCTTCGTTGCTCTGGATGTGTCCCAAGTAGTCTTACAGCCCACTAGGTTCAACCAATCCAGTGGAACCAACACCCTCCTAGACGTTATCTTATCAAACTGCCCCTTTAAAATCCGGGACATCACTGTCCTCCCCAACTCACTTAGCGATCACTCCCCAGTCATCTGTACCTGGTCATCCTCCTCTCCAAAACCAGTGTCCCAGGCTACACTGTGCCGGTGGCTATGCCCTGGTGGCCTAAAAAAGTTGAAACAGCACCTTGCCCAGCTAGATTGGTCCCCTATCCAACATGCCCCAGATATCAACTCAGCTCTTGACTTCTTCACAAGTGCTTTCTGCAAGGTCTGTGACCTCTTCGCCCCCCCAACCAGGATCCGTACAAAGAAATGCAACACCCCGTGGATCACCCCTTCCCTCATCCAGAAACTTAAGAATAGGGATAATCTCTGGTGAATCGCTGTAGATTCAGGCAATCCATCTGACAGACAAGCCTACAATGCAGAACGCAATCAGTGCACCTGGGCCATCAGATGGGCCAAGGCGGAGCACTACCAGGCCACCCTCACCTCCACCTGGGGCTCAGCCCGGACCTTCTGGGATAGCATGAAAGAACAAAATGGGAAGACCTGCTCCCCTCCACCATCTCAGCTCACCATCGATGGCGCTACCTCCACTGATCCACTACCTGTAGCTGACTGCTTCAACACCACTTTCTCTTCTCTAAGCTCTGTCCTCCCCAGCAGCTTTTTTGATCCAATCCCCTCCTCACTCCCCCCTGCCCTGCATCGCCCTCCCCTCTACCTGCACACCCTATCCTCCCATGAAGCCTGGCCACACCTGCTAAAAGCCCTTGGTAGTAATAACCGCAGCAGCGACCCCCTCGACTCCAGGATCCTCCAGCTGGTCCTGGATGTTGTCCTATTTCCCCTGACAGACCTACTCAACCGGTCCCTGTGCCTTGGACAGTTCCCCAGTGCATGGAAAACTGCTGAAATCACTCCAATACACAAGAGCGGTGATCGTTCCTCCCCCAGCAACTATCGGCCAATCTCCTTCCTCCCCCCACTCTCCAAAGCCCTCAAAAAAGTGGTGTCTATCCAACTATCTGAGTACTTGGCTAAGTATAACATTATGTGCCCGGAGTAGCATGGCTTCTGCCCAGGACACAGTACAACCACTGCTCTTCTGGAGTTCTCCCAATACCTGCACTCTGCTCTTGACTCCAGCAACCTGGCTGGCGCAGTGTTCATTGACCTCTCCAAGGTCTTTGACACTGTCTGTCACCCCCTCCTACTCGACTCTCTCCACCAACTTGGTTTGTCTGCTGGTCCCCTTGCCTGGTTTTCCAGCTACCTCTATGCTAGATTCCAGCATGTAAAAATCAACGGCTCCGTCTCCATCATTTGACTCATTAGCTCCAGGGTCCCACAGGGCTCAATCCTGGGTCCCATTCTCTTCAGTCTCTACCTCAACACTCTCCCCAGCTCCTGCAATAGCAAGATGCTCCTCTATGCAGATGATGCAGTTCTCTTTGCCTCACACCCAGGTCCCTCCACTCTCCAATCATCCCTTCAACTGACCTACAACCAAACAGAAAGGTGGTTTCTTGATCACAGACTAGTCATAAACCTTAAGAAAACCAAATCAATGCTCTTCTCTCACCACCAAAATAAAGCTAGAAGTGCCCCCCTCCTGATTACCCCCAACTCTCAGCTCCCATTAGAGCAAGTGCCCACATACAAATACCTAGGCATCACTTTCGATACTGCCTCACCTTCCACACCCACATCAACGCTCTTTCCTCCGCCATAAACTCTTGGATTGGCCTACTTTACCACCATAGGGGTTGCCTGCCTCTCGCTGCCCTCCGGCTGGCCATCACCTCCTCCGTCCTGTCCCTAGTGGACTACGGTTTGCCCATCTATGCTGCAGCTGATAACACCACCCTCTCTAAAATCCAGCTCTCCATCAATAAAGCCTGTAGGCTCCTGACCAGAGCCTCCAGCCACCCCCACACCTGCCTGCTCTATTCCTCCACCAACCTGCTTCCAAGCTCGCGAACGTCTGCAGTATCAGACCTGCCCTCTTGCTAAGAAATCCCTGCTCGGACTCTTCCCTCAGGAGTCTCTGCCTCCCTACCATGGTCATCCTTATCCGCCCACCCGCAGCCTGTTAAAGCCACCTTCAAAGTGCCCAGAACCAAGACCTCCCTCACCCAGGAGTCCTTCTTTTATCGACCCCCACCTGGTTCAACTCCCTCCCTACCTGCATCACCAACACCGCCAAACTTGGTCCCAACAAAACTGCTCTCAGAACCATCTCTTTAATGTCTGCTGTAGGTGCAACTAATCCTGCCCCTCACTACTGCAGACCTTTCCCTGCTTGGCCCCCTAATCTCGACAAGGTCCCTGCTGCTGATCCATCTTTTCCTCCCTTTTACCTACCCCTTAGGTTTATACAAGGATGTATTCCTCTGCAACTCCAGAGAAATTGTACATCTTTAATTCTAAATCTGTATTTTATACCAACACGTAACTAAGTGTATTCTGTGTTCAATGTCTACACCTGTAATGTTGCCCAATGTTGTATCTGCATAATGTTCTATTGTCTTGCCCTCCCTGCGACGAGGTGCCTTTGTAAATGAGTCTCTGACTCAAAGGTTGTAAATCTGACTTGTTCAAATAAAATAAAATAAATAAATCTTTACATGTGGGCTCTACAAAACACTACCCAATCTGAAAACTGGGAGGGGGGAGAATACTGGTCCATTTGTGACCCTGTAGAGGCAAATGTGGTTATAATTACCATGTAGCACCTTGCATTCAAAAACTGCATCAGCCCTGCCTTGTACATCCAGCATGTGGCGTTTTGAGATGGTGAGCAGGTGGGACCAAGACATTGCCATGCAAAATTCTGGTACAAGGTCTGCCTTTCCACCCCATAAAACTGAAAACTCAAGTAACGTGCTCTGATCAAATTAGGGTGGGGGGGTTGAAATCTGTCCACCATGTGTACCTGTGCAATGCATAATCTGTTCCACCCTACCAAGGTGGCCTGGGAAGCTTTTGGCCTTTCTTGCTATCCTAAGGAGAACCAAGGGTTGTCTGAATGATGGAATTCCACTGACCTCATGAGATAGATATTTATCTATTTTAAACTCATAACCTAAGTGAAAACCCATGTTGTAAGAGAAGATATGTTTTCAAACAGCTGTCAAGGACTCCAAAGGAAGCGGCAGACAAGGACCAAGAAGAAACATGAACATAAACATAGAATTTGATGGCAGATAAGGACTGCTTGGCCAACCCAGTCTGCCCATACTTCTCTACCTACACTATTACCACAGGCCGTACCTGATCTACAGCTCTTTCTCCTTCACCGTTCTTTTCCATTATGATTCCCTTATGCTTATCCCACGCATTCTTGAACCTCACCACTGTTTTCACCCCCAATACCTCCACTGGAAGTCTGTTCCAGGAGTCCAGCACTCTTTCTGTGAAAAAGTGCTTCCTCACATCTCGCCTGAATCTACCCCCTCCAGCTTCATAGCATGCCCCTTGTTCTTGAGCATCTTTTCTTCTGAAAAAATACTTCCCCTCTTGTACCTTATTTACCTCTGTGAGGTATTTAAAGGTCTCTATCATATCCCCTTCCCTCTTCTGTTCCAAGGTGTACACAATGAGGTCCTTTAGTCTCTCCATGTAGGGATTTTGATGCAGACTCTGCAGCATTTTAGTTGCCCTTCTCTGGACTGCCTCCACTCTGTGTATGGTCTCAAGAATGGGACACAGTACCCTAGGTGGTGTCTTACCAGCAATCTATACAGAGGCAACATCATCTCCCTCTTTCTGCTGGTCATGCCCCTCCTATACACCTCAGCATCCCACTAGCCTTCCCAACTGCCTTGTCACACTGCTTGGCCACCTTTAGGTTATCTGATATGATTACTCCCAGGTCTCTTTCCTGCTTTGTGGTCGTCAATACCACTCCACTCATTTTGTACTCTGACTCTTTTTTTCCCCCGAATGCATTATTTTGCTTTTTTTTGTTGAGTTGAAACGCAACTGATATACCCTTGACCACTCCTTTAGTTTTCTCAGGTCACTGCAAATCCTTTCCACCCACTCTGGAGTGCCACCCTATTACAGATTTTGTTGTCAACTGCAAAGAGGTAGACTGTCTCTTCCAGCTGAAGTACAGTTTGGGTTTTCACTGCTATGCAGATGATACCCAACTGTATATGTCCTTTATGCCTGGACAGGATGATGCAGTCTCTGTGCTTAACAACTGTCTAACCAAGATCAAAGATTGGAAGAGCACTAGCTGGCTGAGGTTAAATCCAGACAAGACTGAGGTGTTGGTACTGGACCCGGGTCATCCGGGTCTTTGGTCTGGGCTTCCTTCTGGTCTATGGATTGATGGTGCCCAGCTCACGACCTCAGATCAGGTGCGTAACCTGGATGTTATTTTCAATAGCGGCTTGACTTTGAAATCTCAGGTCTCCGCTGTCATTAAATCTTCCTTTTACCATCTAAGGAATATCACCCGGGTGAAACACCTGGTTCCTCCAGCTGACCTCCCTATATTGGTCCACACCTTCGTAACCACCCTCCTTGATTACTGCAGTGCCCTCTACCCAGGGCTTCCTGGGGTTGATATCTGCTGCTTGCAGCTGGTGCAGAACACGGCGGCCAGGCTTTTGACTGGTACGTCTAGAACTAATCATATTACGCCTGTGCTGCGTGAACTGCACCAACTGCCGATACCGTGGCGGATCACCTTTAAGGTCGACTTACAAAGCCCCTACAAACAGGGACCCTATATCTACAAGAGCGCCTGATTTCATTGCCTCTCAGCTGTTTCAGTCTGATCCACCGGCCTAGGATTGCTGGAGATTCCCAGGGCTTGTTTGAAAACATCTGGGGCACATTCCTTTTCCTATGCTGCACCTACGCTGTGGAATTCTGTACCTCATCGGTTAAGAGAATGCCTGATCGTCATGAGTTTTAAATCTGATTTTAAGACCTATTTGTTTTATCAAGCTTTTTCTGTATGATTGATTTGTTGTTATTGTTTTTATTGGATTTTATTGTAAAGCACCTTGATAAGCTGAAAGGCACTCAAGAAATAAAAATGACCTTACCTTACCTTTGCAATGTCACTTATCAAAATATTAAAGAGGATTGGTCTCAGCACTCCACTGGTCACCCTCCCTTCCTCTGAGTGAACTCTCTTAATCACCACCCTCTGTCACCTATCTCCTACACAATTTCTTATCCAGTTTACCACCTTTGGACCCACTCTTAAGCTACCCAGCTTGCTTACTAGTCTCCTATGTGGAACAGCGTTGAAAGCCTTACTGAAATCTAGGAAGGCCTCGTCCACCGCTTCACCCTGATCTAAATCCTTAATAAACCAGTCAAAGAAATCTGTCAGATTCATTTGATATGACCCCTCCCCTGTGAACCCATGCTGCCGTGGGTCTTGTAATCCAATGGATTCAAGATATTCCACAATCCTTTCCTTCAGCAGTGATTTCATTAACTTTTGCACCACCGATGTTAGGCTGATTGGCCTATAACTGCCAGCCTCCTCTCTGCTATCACTTTTGTGTAGTGGGACTACATCCACCATCCTCCAGTCCTCTGAAACCACTCAGTGAGCTGTTAAATAGAACTGTCAGAGATACACCCAGTGTTTCCCTGAGCTTCCTTGGATGTACCCCGTCTGGCCCCATTGCTTTGTTTGCCTGCAGGTTAGTGAGTCCCTTCAGGACTGTCTCCACCAAAAAAGGACTAGTGTCCACCTTCCTCCCTCCAAAGCTTCTGTTACTTTTTTTTTTGACAATTTAAGCTTTATTAATACATTTCCATTATAAGGGGCAGTTACAGCAAATTGAGATGAGACATAGTTCTTGAACAGTAAAACTGCCTGCCCACCTCCCCCACCCCATCCCCCTTACAGCAGCAACAAAATTGGATCGCCCTAACGTGCAGTGCGTGGTTCAGTGGTACATATGGGTAAAACCAAAGTGTGATATAACTTCAGTGAGGCAACAAGAGTAAAGAATGAAGGGGTCCCATATCCTGCTATATATCTCTAGTCTGTTATGAAGGCTTGCAATTGCCTTCTCTGTTCAAAGGTTAGCAGTGATTTCATGTAACCATTCCTGGAAGGAAGGAGCTGATTTTTCCTTCCAATTACGTAGTATAAGTTTCTTAACTGAGAGCGCAACCATAGAGATATGATATTTCCTAATTCTAGCATTAAACAGGGACATGTCCCCTAGAAGACATACTTCCGGAGTGAAATACTCCTGTAGGCTCAGTAGGGGATCAAAAGACATCTTAATTGAATTCCATAAGGAAGAAACTTTGGGACAGGACCAGAACATGTGCAAGAGAGTACCCTCTTCTTGCAGGCACTTAGTACATGTACTAGAGTTCGAGAAGCCCCATTTTTTTAATTTGGTAGGGGTACAATACATGTTATGTAGAATGTGGTATTGCATGAGACGCAGCCTATCTTGGGAAACATACTTGTGACAGGATCTCCATAGGGATTGCCAGTCTAACTGATAATGAGGGAGGGGTGAATTCTAGAAAATAGTAGGTCCAAAGGTGTCCCCGTACTTTTTATAGTACAGCACCTTGTATAGCTTGGATATTATGCCTGAAGATCCGGACAATTGAGAGAATTCAGGAATCAGAGCTGATACCTTCTGGGAGGGGGGAGAACTCCCCAGGGCTACAATTAGAAGGTGTCTTAACTGTATAACTTTAAAATGGGATGAGCCTGGAATATGAAACTTGTGAATAATTCCATGCGAGGACAACCAGTGCCCTTCCCCGTCAACCAGGGAAAGCAGTTTTCCATCGCCTAGTTGAGGCAGCCAATTTGAAGGAATCCACTTTCCACTAAGAGTGAAAGATGGGGAATTCCAAATGGACTGAGCTAAGTCAGTCTGAGGGGAATAATGAAGAAATAAACATAACTGTGTATAAACTCATAAAGAGGTACTTATTGTGGTACAGTTAACCATCTTTACATGAGACAACTTGAGGTAAAATAAGTTTGAGGGATTCAGGCGTTTAGACTTAATTGTGTCTAACTCAGTCTTAAGCCACACTGGTTGTACCGTTTCAGGGCCTGGGGAGATCCATCTCAGACAATATGCCAGATGACTGGCCCAGTAGTATAGTGCCATATGGGGAATCCTCAGCCCCCCAGATTTTGGGGCAGCTAGTTTTTGATAGGCCAACCGAGGATACTTATCTGACCAGATAAATCTCGTAAATATACTGTGCAGTTTCTTAAACCAGCATATGGGGATAAAAGAGTTGAGAAGGGATAAGGGGTAATAAATTCTAGGAAATACATTCATCTTAATGATGTTAATCCTGCCCCATAATGATATAGGAAGTTTAGACCATCTGTCGAGGTCATGCATAATGACCTGTGAGAGAGAATCCAGATTATCTTTGACCCACCTCGAGGGGTTATGGGATAGCCTTATGCCCAGATATTTAATTACTCTAGGAGTCCAACCTAAACCTAAGGGACAAATATCATCCTTAAATACCTTGTGGTTTTGTGTGGAAAAATAAGGATTTACTTGCATTCAACTTGTAGTTGGATAACACTGAACCTAGCTATTTTCGTCAATAGGGTGGTATTGAAGAAACCGGATGGGAGAGATAATATCAGCAAATCATTCATGCGACGCAGTGAGTTTACTCTCATGATGCCCAACTCTGATACCTTGTATAGAGATGTTTTGGAGAATGTTTTGGATGAGGGGTTCCAGATATAGGTTAAACAAGAGAGGCAACAGGGGGCAACCCTGCCTAGTGCCTGAATGAAGTGAGAAGTAGTCTGAGAAGGCCCCGTTAGCTGAGATTCTTGCTATAGGGGATTTATATAGTGCAGCAACCCAAGAAATGAATACCGGAGGGAAGTTAAAGGCACTCAAAACCTTGAAGAGAAAACTCCAATTCACCCAGTCGAATGCCTTCTCGGCATCCAAAAAGACCAAGCCTGCAGGGAAGTCAGCATCTCTGGAGGCCGAGAAGACATGGTGATCCGCCGAAGTGTGTCCCTTCATGAAACCTACCTGATTCATACCTATTAACTCGGGGAGCACCACGGATAGCCTGTTAGCTAAAATCTTTGAGAGGATCTTGATATCCTGATTTAGGAGGGATATAGGCCTGTAGCTCTGGACAAGCTCAGGGTCTTTATCTGGCTTAGGGAGGAGCACTGTCAAGGCTTCAAAGAGATGGCGATCAACTTCTGACCCAGATAAGATGTGCTGGAATAAACTATTAAGTATTGGCAATAGAAGATTCCAAAATGTTTTATAGAAAAGGGAGGAAAATCCATCAGGTCCAGGAGTTTTATCCGAGGGTAAACCACTAATAACCTCAGAGATTTCCCCCTGAGTTATGGGAGAGACCAGAGAGGCTATGTAATGTACTGGGAGGGAGGTTAGATGTGAGTCCGTCAGGTACTTCTCCACGCTTACTGGGCTGGGAGGGTACTCCATGTCCCCATAAAGCAATTTATAGTATGCTGCAAACTCTTGAACTATCTCTGTGGGAGATGTTTTCAGGGATCCATCTACAGAAGCCTTGATTGAAGGGATAAATCTCACTAATTCTTGTTGTTTGATGCGAAGTGCCAAAAGGCGCCCGACTTTCTCACCTTGGTCAGTATGATAGCTAACTCTGTCTTTTCTCAGAGTAGTTCTAAGTATTTATCTCTCAACCCTAGGAGCCTCACCTTGTCCTCCTCCGAGGAGTTAACCAAAACATTGGATTCCAGAGCCTGAATTTGGGATAACAAGGACAGTAATTCTCTCTTCCTAACTCTTTTCCTAGCGACCGAGAGGCTAATGAGAACTCCTTTCGTGTAAGCCTTGAAGGCCCCCCCATATAATATCTGGTTTTGCACTATTTAAAGGGTTGGACAGAAAAAAGGCCTCAATGTGCTCCCTTATGGTATTGCAATAGTTAGAATCTTTGAGCAATTGGTCATTAAGCTTCCATCATGTTTCTCTCTTTGACACATCTTGAATTGAGAGATCACACAGCACCAGAGAGTGATCGGAGGCAGGGCCAGGCTGTATCGACGAGGACTTAACCCCGGGCAGAAGAGTCTGAGAAATGAATATGTAGTCAATGCGGGACTGTGAACCATGTACCAAAGACCTGAATGTGAACTCCTTGAAATCAGGATTTAAGACACGCCAGACATCACAGAGCCCGCATTGATCCAGTAATTCTTTAAAAGCCCACTGACCTGGGGAGATCCCCCCAATACGCCTCCCAACCTGTCAAGATTGGAATCTGCAACTTGATTAAAGTCGCCCCCCAGGATAATCCTTATGGGAAGGAAAGGCAGAATTGAATTTGTAAGTCTCATGAAGTGCGCAGGGTCATCAGCATTGGGACCATATATACTGCCCAGTAGCAGAGGTATTGACCAGAGAGTACTTATAACTAAAACGAACCTACCCTCGGGGTCCCTGATAGTATGAGTTGGGAATGAATGGAATGCCCCTGTTAATGATAATCATAACCCCACAGCTGTTTGAGGAGCCTTGTGCCTCGTACACCGTCTCCACTTGTTGCCTCCTCGCTTGTGAGGCTTCTGTTTCTAGTAAGTGCGATTCCTGTAGGAAAGTAACCTAAGTACGTAAAAGACTTAAGTGTTTGAGAACCTGGTATTGTTTAGATTTTTTCCTGATCCCCTTGACATTCCATGTTGCAAAAGTCACCTCATTAGCCATCTACTTAGGGTTCCAAGGGTACTAGATTCAGCCTTGCAACCGAACCAGGGATATCCTGAGCAATCCTCAGCTTCACCTTCTCCCATCTGACTTCTTGCAGGGCCTTGACTTTCTGTAGGAAATGCTGCCTTTCCAGATAGTTGAGAAAGCGGCAAATGATGGGGCGAGGAGGTGCATCGGGTGGGGGTTTTGGTCACAAAGATCGGTGGGCCCATTCTATTATGTAGTTTGGGCCAAAGGGAGAGGGACCAGTGACTTTTTCTACCAACTTCTGAATAAAGGCAACGGTATTCTGGCCTTCATCCCCTTCGGGGAGCCCGAGGATTACCACATTATTTCTCCGACTACGGCCTTCCAGATCCTCGAGTTTTGCTTCTAATCTAGACAGCTTTTGTTTTGTTAGTAGAAGCTCAGGATCCATGCTTTCCAACTTTCTTTCGATCGAAAATATTCGGGCAGTGTTGTCCGATACTGTCATGGAGACTTCCTCTATCTTTCTGGAGAGGGACTTCAGGTCGATTGCCATATCTTTCATCTCCTCCCGGAATGGTTTAAATTCCTCTAAGAATCTATTAAGTGTTAGGGGTTCTTGGTCCCCAGCTTGACATGCAGGTTCTAGTTTGTCTGGGCCACTCGAGGCTTGGGATTTCTTGAGGCCTCTCGGGTGGCGGGGGTATGTTTCATGGGCTTTCTTCATGTAAGCCTGCATTTACCACACAGGAACCCAATACAGGAGCACATACTGTTCAGAGACAAGAAAAACTCTTGAGCAGAGGAGTTAGGTGAAATTTAACGATATTAAATGATGGTTTTGTATTCGGAAGTCAGGAGCTTAGCGGAGGAGCATCTACTCAGCACTCTGCATCACGTGATCTCCCGCTTCTGTTACTTTTTAATAGCTCCTCTCCTTCTCCATCCTTTGTGAACACTGAACAAAAGTATTTGTTCAGGATGTCTGCCTTTTCCTGGTTTCTCTCTGCACAGTCCCCCCTTCCATTTTTAACCTTAAAATCCCACCCCTGGTGTTCCTCTTTTCACTTACATACCTAAAATATTTCTTGTCCCCTTTTGTTACCTCCTGGGCCATTCTCTCTTCAGTTTGCACCTTTATGCTTCTTACTGCTTTCCCTCTGTTTCCTCTGATATACCTTCCTATCCTCCTCACTCTGCATCTATTTATATTTTCTGAATGCTCACTACCCTTTTAGCCTTTACCTTTTCAACCACCTCTTTCAAGAACCATAGCAGTCTCTTTTTCCTCTTGCTTTTGTTTACTTGTTTGATGCAAATGTTTGTTGTCTTTACTATGCTCCCTTTTAGCTCCACTGTTCCTCCACCCTACGACCCCCGTCAGATCATCCCTGAGGCATTTACCCAGCTATATGAAATCTGACATCCTGTAATCAGGACCTTTACCCTTGTGTAGTTTGATTCCACAACCATTCTTATACTGAATCACACCGTACAGTGGTCACTGGTCCCCAGGTGACCTCCCACCTTGATGTCTGCAGCACTGTCTCTGTTAGTAAGTACCAGGCTAGTATTGCCATATTATGAGTGGGTTCACTGACTAGTTGCCTGAGGAATGCCCCTTGTGGAGTTTCCAGGATGTCCCTACTTCTAGCGGAAGCCACTGTGGGAAGGGTGCAACCTATATCTGGCAGGTTGAAGTCCCCCCCTCCAGCAGCACCACCTTCTTTTCTGCCATCTTGCCAGTGGCTTCCACCAATACCATATCTAATCCCTCATCCTGTGCTGGAGGTCTGTAGATCACTCCAGTGTGAATAGTGTCTCTATTCCCCATTTCTAGGGTGACCAATGGTACCTCTGCCTCCTTCTGTATTCCTTGTATCTCTGCCGCTTTTATGCTTTCCTTCACATAAAGCACCACACCCCCTCCTTTCATTCCCACCTGGTCCTTCTTGAACAGACTATAGCCTGGTATGGCCATGTTGCAATCATGGTTTTTAGTACACCATGAGTTGGTAATGGCCACAATATCCAGGCTGGCCACTGCCCATGATGGCCTCTAGGTCCAGTATCTTATTTCCTAGACTTATAGATTTCACACACATGGCCTTCCAGATTTTGTTTCCACTCTGCTTGTTGCCCCCCACTTTTTCATTTTTGCCCTCCCTCCTTCCCCACTCTCTTTTTAATGCTCCCGCTGCCTTCCTCTTTTATCTCTGCCACCCTACTTTCTTTATGAATTTGCACCCTTGGGGATTCCTCTCTCCTCACACTCTCCCTACTCTCTACTTCAGCCTGGGGGGTGTGCAGTTTCTGCCTCCCCAATTCTTTCCACCACCACCCTCAGCTAGTTTAAAATGTTTATTGAAATAACATTTAAACCGTTCACTGAGGACTGCAGTTTTCCTCCTGGATGGATGCAAGCCATCACCCATGTAGCAATCCTTATCCTCCCATGTGGGTCCCCAGTCCCCAATGTAGCTGAATGCTTCCTCTCTGCATCATTCCTTCAGCCATGAGTTGAAGCTCCTAATCTGGAGATCCTGCTCCTTCCCCTGTTGTAGACAGGCAGCACCTCAGCAAAAGCCACTGAGTGAGCCACCTGTCTAAAACCCCTCCCCAGCTCCCTAAACTCCCCCTGCACTATCCCAGCTCCATTCTTATCCAAGTCATTAATCCCCAGGTGGACAATGATATCCATCTCTCCCTCCCATTTTGCTGGCCTAGCGATCTTCAGGATCTGCTTCCCATCCACCCAGGTCGAGGTGCCGTGTAGGCACCTAACTTGCCTCTCCCCTCCTTTCCTATTCTGAAATCTATCCCCCACCAGAAGTTGCTTCCTCCTCCTCTGGGGTCCTCTGCCACCCTCCTTGGGTCTCCACTATGAAGGGCCCCCCTTCATCCCTAGTAACTACCACAAGTGCCTCCTCCTGACAGTCCCATCTCACCAGAGTGGCATAGGAATTATGTAGTGGTACTGGTTGAGGAATGTGCCTCTATCCCACCACCTCCACTGTTCAACAGCCTACCATAGACCATCCATTCCTCCTCTCTGGCATGCTCTGAGATAACGGCGACAGACTTCTTGGCCCCATGGTTGGGGAAAAAGTCCTCTGAATCCTAGCCAACTTGGCCTGGAGTCTAGCAACCTCCTCCCTCAACCTAGAGAGGTGTGTACAGATAGGGCAGCACTGCAGTCTCCAGAAGGTCTGTCTGAAAACTGCTTTCTCAACTTCTATTCTCTTACTTTCCTCTATCTGCCTAGTACACTTAGATTAGAACCAAACTATATGGAGTACTTTCTATACTTCCCTTACCCCTTTAACCTTACATAAATATAATTTACGAAACTAAATATTTAAATATCTATTTCACATGTATCAAATCTTACTAAAGTGTATGGTGGAACATTGTTTTGTATGAAATTCAGTTATCGGAATCAGATTGTTATGCTGCAGTAGTGACATCAAATTTTTGTTGTGCTGCACTGAGTACATCACTGCTGTAGCACAACAACTTAGAATGTCTTTGCGCATGTGCGATAAAACAGCCGAGGTGGTGAGAGATGGCCAGGAAGTGAGCGTCACTGGAAAGACCTGCGCCACAGTAACTTCTTTTTTAGTGCTGGGGGACGTTTTCTTGGGACACAGGAGTGGAATAATGATTATCCATGCTCTATAAAAGATTGTGTATGAGCAACCAAACACATACACGGCTGTTTTTTGATCTTGTGGTTTCCATGGTAACGAGACCTCTCGAGGTGCTCTCTCGAGGTCTGTTGTTACCATGGAAACCACTTGATCAAAAAATGACCTTGTTGTGTATGATTGCTCATACACAATCCTCTATATAATCCATATGTGTAGAGCAAATCTCAGTATTCTAGAATTCAGTGGGCTGCTACTTCAAATGTCTTATTAGTACCAGAACACTATGCCAGGAAAGCTGATTCTAAGCAACAGTCAGATTCTGGCTAAACAATGACTGAAAAAAAAAATTATGCAGCAAGCAGGAGACCGGCACCTTGCCTAGGCAAATGGAGATGTAAGCTTTCTTTGTGTTACAGTCAGTACAATCCAGAGAGCATTAAAGGACTCACCACGAAGATGCTTTCTTGCAAAAGTGCTCTTTTCTTTATTTTTGTGCAAAAGGCAATAATAGTAAATGTGGTCACATCAAACTCCCTGCTTACTCACTTGGTCAGGTATTTCCTCCTAGCAACAAATCCCTTCACTTTGACAAAAAAAGTAGCTTTTTTTGAAACAACAAGAACTCAGCAGCCCAGAAAACCCACTAAACAGAGAAAAACAAAATTGTAGTCCCACATAATTAACAGGCCACCACAGCAACAAGCCAGTAGATCCTATTCACAAAGACAACCCCAGTAAAGCTACACACAAACTGCCAAAGTATATACATAAAACTAAATTTACACTATAAGTGATTCACAACAGAACTGTAAATCAATCAATCAATCAATCAATCAATCAAAATCTTTATTTAGTCAGGTGAACATCATTGAGCGTAGCTCATTTGCAAGATGGACCTGAGTGGTCATACAAAAAAGAGTACAAGTATTTTTACATGGACAAGATAATAACATAAACAATAGTACAATGACATAAATTGAGAATATACAAAAATTTACATATATACAAGGAACAATAACAATCACTTAACCTGTAAATAAAACTACATTTACAGTAGAAGTGATTTACCACAGAACAAATGTGGTTACCACAGAAAAAATGTGGTTACTATTCTGCTCCAAACTAGCAAACACACAAATCCCACACCTTCATGTAGGCAACAATTCACTCTTTCACAATCCACCAACAGTAGACAAGAAAAAATATTTACAATTAGGAAAAATATGGACATTTTTCACTTAGCTTTGAGAGCCCCACACAGACACAGATACTTCTAAAATGCATACATTAGCAAAGTAGTCAGATTCTAGGTAGAGACTTTAATACAGAAGTAAGGTCAGAGATAAGGTCTGGTGTGGTCAAGTGCTCAACAATCTAATAACTTCTGAATGGGAACCTAAAGACCTGTTCAGAGAACCATAGCCTGCCCTTACAACTGATGCCAGTCTATGAAAACTGCTTAAAACCGGATCTATTCATTCCAAAATGAAGAAAAAGTAGAATATGTGGCAGGAAACCTTAGTGAGTCTTGACTCTTCCTCTTGGCTCAAGAGGAAAACACAGAACAGGTCCTTTTGTACAGCAAGTCTGTTGAAGGCTTTCTGGACAGCAAAAGAGTTGGAGAAAAACACTCATGATAGCTTGAACTGACAGTCTGAGGGTATATCACTCCTGGAAGCAGCAACCCCTGCCCTGGGAGGAGCAACTGCGCACTAACAAAATCGTTGCATTCACCAGTCCCAAGGAGGAAGGCAGGGAGACATGTACAGAATTCTGCAGGGGAAAGGGAATACAACAATAGAGTGATCAAAACTCTCATATCTAATTTCACCAAGCACCCTCTGACTGATTCGGAGGGAGGTATTGTGAAAAGGATTAATCTGTGACAAGCTGGACTGGGCAATACCAGTAGCATGGGTAGCGAACCTAAAGTATAGTTCAATCTACAAATGGAGAAAAGCAAAGAACGTTATAGATAAATGTTATTATAATTTACTGTTTCACATGCCCTGCCTTAGGTTCTGAACAGAACAGATCTGAATTTAGGAGGTTGGGTAATGTTGCCCAAAATGTATCAGAGTATGAATCTTAGTAACTGCCTCTTGACTTTTCCCCTCAGGAAATGACTCAGAAGGAAACCTGGCTGACAGAAAACCAGAAGATCAAAGAATACTCCCAGAGACTATCTAAAGTGAAATTCCCTAAAGGCTTCCATTAGTTCCCATGTCTGGAGATCAGTGGAGCTTGAAACTGCATTGAAGTTCAGAGTACATAGACGTGTCATAGTGATCAACTTTCCAAAGGACAGAGAAGAGGGAGAACATTCAACATCCCTATTCATATTATTTGTAAAGTTCCAAGGATAAAAAGTTTCTCAGATGGGAAGAGAAATTGTATTCTAGGGGAAAGGCAGTTAAAGACCTGAAAATCCTTACTGTGTAAAATGTGAGGCATGCCCTAACAGATTCTGATCAGAAAAGCTTTCAGTATATCTGTCATACTAGGGCCTGATACCTATAGATATCATCAAGAAAATAAAGCTAAGGAGCAGAAGTCAGACTCTAGAGATCCTGGAATGGCCGGAGAGCTCAGAATCGAAGCTGCAGGAATTTTCCATAAATCTGTTGTATCCCAAGCATAGGCAAGGGACTGTCAGATCCATGAGAGACATACAGTTCCCTTAATGGCACTTTTGTTAACATATGGCCGGCTCTAGGACAATACCAGCATGTACATGGACTGAACATAAAAAGCAGAACCAAATGCCTTCTTCAAAGCTAAAATTCTGCTTTTCCTCCTCAGTGAGGGTAAATTATTCAAGAGAAACAAAATTATATTCCATTTTGAGAAGCAGGGTAAGGGAATTATTTTCCCAGCTGTCAACCTGATAAGCCCAGGCAGACATCATATAATATTGTCCATAGCATTCCATAAAAAGGGAACGTCAGATGTGTCTGTAATAGCCCAGTTGCTGGTTGCAACAATGTGTCTTTAATACCATTTATTAAAGGGGAATAGTCAGCCCAAAGGACCCCACACTTAAGTGTGAGGCTGGTTCCAGTGTGCACTTTGTGGGCAAAAGCACTTTGGTTTACCTACTGTTTACTGCAGTACAGTAGTTTATATTAGACTAATTTTGCTTAGTCTTAGGCTGACATCTTTTAGTACAAATCCCAGAATACCCTGCAGCTGACAATAGAGAAATAGGCAGCAGAGGGAGATTCAATAGCCTGCAGCCTACAGAGTCAACCTGATAGCTCACAGCTAGGAATCAACAGCCTACAGAGTCAACCTCTTCTCGATGATAGTTAAAAATAATGCTGAGTGTAATGTGATCAAGGGCCATCCTCCCATGAAGGGGTGGGGTGGGTCTTTTACCTGCTACAAGAAGCAAATAAACTCTATCTCAGTAAATGTCAAGATTACATGCAGTATACTCAAGATCTTCCTTTATCTCCATGCCAGAGAAAGGGAAGGAGTACATTTCCATCTTCTGAAAAAAGGGAAACAGAGCCTGAGGGACTTGGTTAACTTATCACTTCCTGTGACAGGAAGAAAATAACACTCAAGGATCTTGAAACATTAGACCCTGTACCAAAACTGCTAATAGATGCAGCTCCTGGGATTATTGTGAGGAAAAAAACACAAAGGGCAGGTAAATGGAAAACCTACCAAACTTTTTACTTTGACTGTGTGCACAAGCTTAACTGTAATTGAGATTTAGTTTTTTTAGCAATGTGATTTAAATTACATCAACAACTACCCAGTTGACTACTCTAAAGCAAACCCCATAATGACTAATATTTTAGAACTTTTTGAAAGAAATACAGTATTTCTCAACCTGTACCCATTTTATAAGTGCAATAACACACTCCAGGGTGTTAGTTATGCTTTAATAAATGCAGTTCTAGGGGCAGTAAGATATTTGGCCTGCAGCCTCATGCCTCATTACTCTCCCAGGTGTGCATTTATCATAGCATAACCCAAACCCTGTCATGTATCATTACTTATTCAATTCTGTGGTCATAATACATCTTCACAAACTCTTACTTTATTCTGTTTACAGAATGTAATTTTCCTGATTTTTGTGAACAGAATGTCAGTTAGTTCTTTCTGTCAAAAAAAAAATCCTAAAATCATTTTGTTCACAAACAAATGTATTTTTGGTAGTATATACATCATACCCCTCACTTACCTATCCAGTCCAGTGGTAAATTCTCTCTCTATCTGGGAACGTCCTGCTTCTCCAGAGCCTGACCACAAACTGACTGAAAACCAGATACATCAGGTTAGTGGCCTTTTAATGTGTTTTCAGCTTTTACTCATAACTTTGCCAGGTTGTAAAATTTTTACATCAGATTTGCAGAATTGTAATTTCTGGACCCCATCTCATAAACAAAGTAGGGGACATTTTTCAAATACTCAAAACATGTTTTTGCAGTCACTCCACAAAATCACCTGTTGGATGGGATTTTAAAAAATTCCACCTGTCTTGATCGTAAGGTGTGGCCATAAAAAGGCTAATTGAAAATCTGTTGTCAAAATGTCACTAAACAGTGAAGTTATGAAGAAACAAAGAACGTTTTTAATGTTTATTCATATACTTGCGATTTTTGTAGATTTTGGCCCCAAAGTTTCAACATATCCCTCTTGTAACCATACCTCATGAACGTGACATGTATAATTATAATTTTTTAAATCCCCTCTGAAACATGTGCTCACAGTCACTCTACAAAATCATCTTTTGGATAGAATTTAAATATGTCCACCTACCTCAATAATAAGAAAGGGTTATAAAAGGGCTATGTTGGAAATCTGGGGTAAAAATTCTCAAAAACAATAAAGTTATGAAGAAAGGTTGAACTCTTTCCATGTTTTACTTGTATCGTAACTGTTATTTTTGTGCATTTTGGCCCCAAATGTTCACCAGCGCCCTTGTGTTACCCCATCCCACCACGTGAATGTGGCAGGTGTCATTTGCCAAATCCCCTCCAAAACATGTTTTTGCTGTCGCTCCACAAAAACACCATTCAGACAGGATTTAAAAAAATCCACCTGTCTTGATTATAACATGGGGGACATGAAAAGACTGTGTTGATAATGTGGGGTCAAAGTGTCAAAAAACAATGAAATTCTGAAGGAACTCTGAAGTTGTCAATCACAAGAGTGTGGTGTGCATATTTATGGAACACATACTAACAGAAGAGAGAAAGAAATAAGTTCCTTAGCCAAGGTAACTGGAACCTGAGATGTCCTGAGGCACCTTACTCTTTCATTTGCAATCACAGGAGTGCAGTTCTAGTTGCCTTGGTGGCACAGCTGGTAGTGCAACTGGAATGGTTATTTTTTTCTCTTTTCAAATTGAAAATGTAATTATCTGTGCAGCACCAGGTTGTGCATTAGAGAAAGAGTAAGGTGCCTCGAGATGTCCCAGGATCCAATTGCCGTGGTGGTGCAGCTGGTAGCACAAAAGGAGCAGTATTCTGGGCGACATGGGTTCAAGTCCCAGTTAAGGCACTTATTTATATCTCTCTTCTGTTAGTATGAAAAATTGTGAAGTAAAGACGTTCTGTATTCTGTTTATCATTTTTCAGTTGGATACCCCATAGCCCAGTGGAACCCAAAGTCTACAAGACAATGGCTACTGGGGAAAGAAAGGTCTGCCCACAACCTCAAAATACTGTTTTTTATGTTCACTGTGCACATGTGCAAGGAACCATATTGTTATGAGAGTGGGTTTGGAGAGATTTGTCACTATTGGTCCAGTGCAGGGCAGTCTGCAAGGGTCTAACCAGTGTCACATCAGTCATCAGGCAGGGTGATCATGACACTATTCTGGCTTGCTGGGTGGAAAATTCATGTAGTTCAAAGAAGAGAGCTGGCCCAATCATAAGCGCTTTCTTTTGATCTGCATAACTCCACTCAGCAAGCACAGCTGATCTGTCATAATCAGCCTGCTGTGGTCCCTGTTCCCCAACATACCACAGAATAAAGAAAACTGTCCCTTAATCCCTCTCACCCCTGCAGGATGATCACACATCCCATTGCAGAAAGTGTCTGCTGAGAGTTGGCAAATATTGCAATGTTGCATGAGAGCTTTTTATCCCTAAATAATCCTGGACAGCAGCTCAGCTCACTGCAGGTTACATCCTCCAGGGTACTGTGCATGGTCTCAGCTGACAACAACCCCTGCCCAAGTTCACCCTGCAACACTGTGGAGCCCAACCCCCATGCTGCCAAACATAACACAGCTGTCCTTCTTCTGTTTTGCTGGCTATAACCACCCGCCCCTCTCATGTTCATTCTGTGACACGGGGGAGCCCGCTGATGGTGCTGCCGAACATAAAGAAAACATTCTGTTAATTCTCCCTGCCCCTTCCATGTTAGTTGTCCTGCACCGGGAATTGCCAGTTTTCATTGTGTGACACCAAGGAGCCCACCCCAGGTGCCACCAAACATAACACTGGCACTTGAGTGACTAATCCCCAATGTTGTTACCTGAAATAAAGAAAACTGTCCATCATATTTTTTTTCTGTTGTTTTTTTTCCAATACACCTTGTAAAAAGGAAACCATCCATCGATATCTGTTGGTGCCGCTATCATTACTATCTCCCCCCCACTTTATGTGCATATTTTTTCCCAAAATTTTCAGCATAGCTTTTTTTGGGACCCCACCTCATGAATAATGACAGTGAAATTATGCAAATCCATCCTAAAAGGAGATTTCGCAGTTGCTGCGTGAAATCACATTTCAGGCAGGATATGAAATGTTTCTCTGCCCTTCCTCATAAGGTGAGCTCATAAGAAGGATATGTTGAAAATTTGATGTACAAATATTCAAAAACAATAATGTTATGAGCGTATGTTTAAATTTATGAATGCATACACACGACTTTGATCATTTTTATGTTTGCTTGCACGCATGTGCAAGAAACATAGTGCCATCATATGAGTTTTCGTAGGTGTAGCACCCCCGCTTCCAATGCCCTAATCATTTTTGCAGACAAGGCAGCAGGGCACCAATGAATGTCCGAGCTGTCTGTGACAGCAGTTCAGATGCAGTGGCATACTGTTGAAAGAGAAAGACCCTCAGCAGTATGCAAATTGCCTAAATGTCACCACCTTAGCAGTCATTCTCTTTCAGCTGTATGCCACTGCATCTCCTGGCATGATGCACCCACACCATTTGTTGTGTGCTGAAGGGGTGCCCAAGCCCCCTCTGCACATGCACACTCCCCCCCCAAGCACACTGTATGTCCGACGGGTGTCCACCCCGCCGGCTCCAGTGCCCCGAGAAAGCAAAACTGTTACAGCCCACTGGGAGCCTGCACCCCGCGTGGCAAAAGTCACGCATCGCCATGTTCTCCCACACACTATATGGCCAATGGGGTGCCCAATCCCCCATTGGCTCCACTGTCCCCCCAAACAAACTTCCAGGTGCCACGCTGGGAGCCCACTCCAGCATGGCAAAAGTCCCGCGTCGTCTTTTTATTTTAAAACCCTGTAACAAAAAAAAACGGTCCCTCGTTGACTGTCTTGGCCCCTAACCCGTGCACACCCTCTGTGCAACCCACCTCCCCACACACCCCCAACCCATACTTACCTCCAGAGACCGGTCCGATGATCTTTGGTGGACTGGGAACAAGTCTGCAGTCTTCAAAGCCGACCGTGAACTGAAGAAATGCCGGTAAGCTATATAATGGCATAAATAGTGTTTTTTCAACTTTGGTTCATATCGCAGTCATTTTTTGAATTTTTGCACCAAATTTTCAACATGGGGTTCTTGGAACCCCATCTCATGAATTCAGTCACTGTCATCTGGTTATTCAGTCCCGAAAGGTGATTTTGCGGTCACTGCATGGAACCACCTTTTAGGACTGATTAATGAAAAGGCAGTGTTACAGTTCATGAGGTAGGCCCCCAAAAACCCTATGTTGAAAATTTGGTGAAAAAATTCCAAAAAATGACTGCTTTATGAGCGTGCATTGCGCAGTTCCTATGCACGCTCATAACTTTGAGCATTTTTAATGTTTTCACTCCAGATTTTCAACATTGTCATTTTACCACATCTCCTTATGAACAGTATAGCTGTCATTGTTCACATCTCACCCAAAATGTGTTTTCGCACATGAAGTGCACAATGGCGCAGTCAGTGTGTGAAATCAATGTTCGGGACAGATTAAGAAAATCACAGTGATACTGTTCATGAGCAGAGGTCTTAAAATGGCTATGTTGAAAATTTGGTGACAAAAGTCCATAAAATGACTTTGTTACGAGCATGCATTGTGCAGTTTCCATGCACCATCATAAGTTCGCGAATTTGTAATATTTTTAGTCCAAATTTTCAACACTGACATTTTTCCACACCTCCTTATGAACAGTACAGCTGTCATTTTTCACTTCCTGGCTGAAATGTGTTTTTGCACTTCCGGCGCAGAATAGAGCAGTCGTTGTGGGAAATCAGATTTTGGGACACATTAAGAAAATCACAGTGACACTGTTCATGAGCGGAAGTCCCAAAATGCCTGTGTTGAAAATCTGCTGTAAAAGATCCCCAAACTAATTACATTATGAGTGTGCATTGCACAGTTTCTACACACACTCATGCCTTCACCAGTTTTTTTTTTATATTTTCATTCCAGATTTTCAACATTGCCATTTTTTACACCTCCTCATGAACAGTACAGCTGTCATTTTTCACATACTGTTTGAAATGTGTTTTCGCACCTGTGACGTCAAATGGTATAATCGCTGTGCAAAATCAACTTTTGGCTAATGAACTGATAGTGTCACTGTTCATGCGGTGGGGTTACAAAAAGCCCATGTTGAAAACTTGGAGTAAAAATGCCAAGAAATGCCCAGGGCATTAGGGTTTTTGACTATAACGCCCTACCTTGTAGGGACTGACAGGCATCAGGGGTGTGACTTGGGATTGTTGACAGTAATGCTCATGCCATTCCACCCCACCCCCAACCTGCAGCCAGTGACAGGCATTGAGGTGCACCTTACACCCTTTGGCTCCACAGTTCACCCCATTCTCCTACACTGCACCCATTTCAACATGTTTCCTTATGGAATGAGGTGAATGTAAAGCCCAAACACCCCAAGGCACACTTCGACACTTGTCAGTGTCTGCAGGGTAGTGTGAGGTGAAATGTGACCATCCTGGGCGATGACCCAAAGGCACGCCCCAATGCCTGTCCATCTCTGCAGGGTGGGGGTGGAGTTGGCATCAGTTCAGCATTTCACTGCCATTCCTATACTGCATCTGTCTAACTCCTGCTCTTCCACTGCTAATGCCAGCAAGCAAACATTCAGCATTGACAAATGCTTGTTATCATGTTGACCCCAAATTTTCAACATAGTCATTTTCTTCACCTCATGAATGCGACAGCTGTCATTTTTCAAATCCAGGTCAAAATGTGTTTTCACACTAGTGGTGCAAAATCACCTTTCGGGCAGGATTTGAAAATGTTCTCTATCCTTCTTCATGAGATGGGGTCATAAGAAGGCTATGTGGGGTCATAAGAAGGCTATGCTGAAAATGTGAGGCAACAATATTAAAAAAACAACAAAGTTATGAGCCTATGCTGACATGTTTCATTGCACAGTCATAAGTGTGGTAATTTTCAATATTTTGACCCCAACTTTTCAGTGTAGCCATTTTTTTTCACACCACCTCATGAATGTGACAGCTATTATTTTTCAAATCCTGGCCAAAATGTGTTTTTGCAGTTGTGGTGCAAAATCACCTTTTGGGCCCGATTTGAACATTTTCTCCACCCTTTTTTATGACGTGGGGTCATAAGAAGGCTATGCGGGGTCATATGAAGGTTATGTTGAAAATTTGGGGTAAAAATATTAAAACAACAACAAACTTATGAGCGTACATTGTAATTTTTCAGCACATGCTCATAACTGTGATAATTTCCAGTGTTTTGACTCCAGATTTTTACTGTAGTCATTTTTTCACACCTCCTCTTGAATGCGACAGCTGTCATTTCTCAAAGCATAGCCAAAATGTGTTTTCACACTTGTGGCTCAAAATTACATTTTAGCTACTGTTTTATAAACAACACCTGTCATGTTCAGAACGAATGGTCGTAAAAATGTGAAAAAACAGCTACGTTATGAAGAAATGTTGAATTATTCCAATGTTTACCCATAACTTTATTTCTCCAGATTTTGGCCCCTAAAGTTCAACATATCCCTTCTGGTACCCCACCTCCTGAACAGGCAGGTGTCATTTTTCAAATCCCCTCTGAAACTTGTCTCCACAATGACACAGTGAAATCACCTCTTGCATGGGATTTTAAAAATTCCACCTGTCTTGATCATAATGTCAGGTCATAAAAAGACTGCTGAAAATTTGGGGTTAAAATGTCAGAGCCCACTTAAAAGTTGCTATTGACTCTCAGCTGCCCTACCCTGACTAATTACAATCTAATAATGTGTAAAAGCAGGACATTACTGAAAATGAGACATTGCATCTCATCTGCTCTACCATGGGTAAATATATAGTAAAAATGTGTACAAACAAGGCCCGGTACAACAGCAATACCAGCGACGAACATTCGGCATTGACAAATGCTTGTCTAACTTGTAATAGCATACAAGCAAACATGTTCGGCATTGACGAATGCTTGTTTATAAGTACTGAATGCATTTCCATTAAAACATAAGCTTTTTCTCTCTGACTTTATCTGTTTGCATTGCTTATAAGTGTCATGAAGTCATGATCCTCTGCTTATGGGATCACAATCTGTTGTTGCAGAAATTATTCTTAGGCACCTGAAGCAGTGTGGTCCACCTGGAACAAAGTCAAAACTGGGAGGGATCCACTCAATAGACCCAAACAGACATAACCAATCACAGTGGAGGAAAATGACCCCCTCACCAGTATATTTATTTAGAATCTTTTATTGTTATTTCCTTTGCCCCAGATATGGCAGGCAATATTTTCAAAGTGACCCACCCAAGCTGAATCTGCTTCTATTTTCAAAGCAGAAATGCATTCAAACCTGTTAGACCCCCCCATCTGATGGCCCAAGAATGTTCAAAGTTTGCATCCAAAAATGGATGCAATTGCACCTGCATCTATTTTCGACACAACTGCATGCACATCGTGCTGCCAGTTGTGACTTTTTGTCATAAATTGACACAAAACCTGAAAATAGCAACAGGGCTGCCTGGAAAAAATGGATGCAGACTCAGCCTGCACTTGTGTCCACGTCCAACCCTTTTGAAAATCCCCTGTGGCATATCTTCTGAACATAAGTCAACATTTCATGGTCTTACATATACCTCTAACTGTTTTGTAGTTTGAGGTGTGTTTACTGTAGGGCCGCCCCTCTACATTAAACATGCAGTGAATTAAGCTGTGTCCAGATTGGGGTCCTACATAAAAAAGCACCAGAGCATGCTGTATGAAATTTTAATTTGGCAGAAACAATTGACTAGACTCACTGTGATCAACTAGATCAGCACAATAAAAAGGACTCCTTGCTGGGGATTCGGGGCATATCTGATTTGTCCTGAAGAAGTGGTCGGAGGTGTATGTGAGACTATGAAATGCTAACTTATGTTCAGAAGATATGCCATATTTAGGGCAAAGGAGAGAATAATAAAAAAGTTCTAAATAAATATACCATGGAGTGGGTTGTTTTCCACCACTGTGATTGACTTCAGAAATTATTATTCTGACATCACAAGCAGATGATTATAACTTCAGACAGGAGATGCAGTAGAGCCAGGGGATGTCAGAGAGACAAATAGCCTGGTTTCCTGTAAATATCTTTAGTACTAAATAATGGAATATCCTGAAATTCTCATTTTGTGGGAAATGTTATAAGATTTGAGTTTTGCGGATGCAACTATAATTGTTTTTCAGGAAACGGTAAAAATAACTTTACAGTTGGAACACAGATGCTGAAACGCTGAAACTAATAAACAAAGGTGCTGGAAAACTGAAGTGGAAAGGATATGGAATAAGGGGTGCTGAGATGTGCGGGATGAGCTTAGAGATATAACACTTCATTGAAATAACTCCAGATTAGCATGCAAAGCTGTTAACATAAGTTGAAGTGGAACAAAACAAAATTAGAATTGCACATAAAACATAAAAATAGTACCTTTACATGTTATATGTACTGATACAGACTGAGCAACCTTTAGTTTGACAACACCTCAAACCCCACTCAGTTATATATTAATGGGATGCGTATTATTATACCACATACTGTACATGTGAACATTTAATTATTATAATTTCTTTCTTTCTTTCTTTCTTTCTTTCTTTCTTTCTTTCTTTCTTTCTTTCTTTCTTTCTTTCCTCACTTGATCAACACCACTGATCCAGGTTCAGTTGATGAGCAGCACTGAACCAGGGTCAGTTGACGAGCAGCATTGATCCAGGTTCAGTTGATAAGCAGCACTGATCCAGGGTCAGTTAATGAGCAGCACTGATCCAGGTTCAGTTGATGAGCAGCACTGATCCAGGTTCAGTTGACGAGTAGCACTGATCCAGGTTCAGTTCATAAGCAGCACTGATTCATGGTCAGTTGATAAGCAGCATTGATCCAGGGTCAGTTAATGAGCAGCACTGATCCAGGGTCAGTTAATGAGCAGCACTGATCCAGGTTCAGTTGACGAGAAGCACTGATCCAGGGTCAGTTAATGAGCAGCACTGATCCAGGTTCAGTTCACAAGCAGCACTGATCCAGGTTCAGTTGATAAGCAGCACTGATCCAGGGTCAGTTAATGAGCAGCACTGATCCAGGTTCAGTTGATAAGCAGCACTGATCCAGGGTCAGTTAATGAGCAGCACTGATCCAGGTTCAGTTCACAAGCAGCACTGATCCAGGTTCAGTTGACGAGCAGCACTGATCCAGGGTCAGTTAATGAGCAGCACTGATTCATGGTCAGTTGATAAGCAGCACTGATTCATGGTCAGTTGATAAGCAGCATTGATCCAGGGTCAGTTAATGAGCAGCACTGATCCAGGATCAGTTGATGAGCAGCACTGATCCAGGTTCAGTTGACGAGCAGCACTGATCCAGGGTCAGTTAATGAGCAGCACTGATCCAGGTTCAGTTGATGAGCAGCACTGATCCAGGTTCAGTTGATAAGCAGCACTGATCCAGGGTCAGTTAATGAGCAGCACTGATCCAGGTTCAGTTGATAAGCAGCACTGATCCAGGTTCAGTTGATAAACAGCACTGATCCAGGGTCAGTTGATAAGCAGCATTGATCCAGGGTCAGTTGACGAGCAGCACTGATCCAGGGTCAGTTAATGAGCAGCACTGATTCATGGTCAGTTGATGAGCAGCACTGATCCAGGTTCAGTTGACGAGCAGCACTGATCCAGGTTCAGTTCACAAGCAGCACTGATCCATGGTCAGTTGATAAGCAGCACTGATCCAGGGTCAGTTAATGAGCAGCACTGATCCAGGTTCAGTTGATGAGCAGCATTGATCCAGGGTCAGTTAATGACCAGCACTGATCCAGGTTCACTTGACGAGCAGCACTGATCCAGGGCCAGTTCACAAGCAGCACTGATCCAGGTTCAGTTCACAAGCAGCACTGATCCATGGTCAGTTGATAAGCAGCACTGATCCAGGTTCAGTTGGCGAGCAGCACTGATCTAGGGCCAGTTCACAAGCAGCACTGATCCAGGGTTGGAAGGGAAGAATCATTGATTCAGGGTCAGATGATCAGCAGCACTGACCAGTGGGTAGTTAATGAGCTGTTCTCACCCAGGGTCATCTGACGAGCAGCACTGACCCAGGATCATTGCAAGTGTATGAACATATTTCCAGAAACAAGCAGATCAGCAGCCAGCATCACCTAGTAGTTAGGGCACACTACTATGAATCAGTAGATCTGGGTCTGAATCCTGATTCCCAAATTTTCTTTTAACCTGCAGTAATACCAGAGTGGTGATCCATGGTGGCATCATCTTGAAATAGTACATGTACCCTAAAGAGAGTTAAGTGCTGGAAAGAATATCCATAGTAGAGTATTCTCTCAGTACATTGACACAGGATCAGTACTGGCAGTAAACTGACCCTGTGTCAATGCAGGTAGTTAGCTGATTCCAAGCCAGTGGACCCTGGATTAGTGCTGGTGGTAAACTGGTCCTATGTCAGTGGACCCTGGGTTAATGCATGCAGTAAACTGATCTCAGGTAAGTGGACCCTGGAACAGTGCTGGTAGTAAAGTGATCCCAGGTGGACCCTGGGACAGTGCTGGCAGTAACTGATCCTAGGTAAGTGGACCCATGAACAGTGATGGTAGTACACTGATCCCAGGTAAGTGGACCCTGGGACAGTACTGGTTGTAAACTGATCCCAGGTAAATGGACTTGAGGACAGTGCTAGTAGTAAATTGATATTAGGTAAGTGGACCCTGGGACAGTGCTGGTTGTAAACTGATCCCAGGTAAGGTAACTATGACGGGGCAAAACTCCTTAACTTAGATAAACGGCTCCACTACCAAACCTGCCTTCTCACAAAAAAAAACCCTACTCAGGCTCTCCCCTCCTGGGGTGACAGCCTCCATCCACCATACCCCACCCACTATCGCAACCTGAACTGCCAACAAGACCACTCTACTGGTCCCCAGATCCAGGACCACCCATGGTCAGAGGTCCCATCCTGGTTTAACTCTCTCCCTGCACTCATCTCCAATGCCCCCACAATCTCCAACTTCAAAACCGCCCTTCGGAGCCAACTGTTTAACACTTGCAGCTGCTCCTGTCTCTAATAGGTGCCTCACCACTATCTCTCTACATTAGACAACGTCCACTGGGCGGCACTCCACCTCAGTCCCCCCCAACTTCTCCCTCCTGTGCGTCCTGCCTCTGTTGTAACCAGCATGTGCTCAGCAGTATCACTGGAAATGCTACTAAATTGTACAATGTATGAAATCATTCTGTGTAACTCTAAGTCAGTGACCTGAATTCTGTAACCTAAATGCTCTGTCTGTCCTCAATGTGACGAGGTACCTTTGTAAATGAGCCTCTGGCTCAAAGGTTGTAAACCGATTAGCAAATAGGATGCTGGGATGTATAGGCAGGGGCATCACCAGCAGGAAAAGGGAGGTCATAATTCCGCTATACAAGACACTAGTGAGGCCCCACCTGGAGTACAGTGTACAGTTCTGGAGACCATACCTACGTAAGGACATAGACAGGGTAGAGAAGGTTCAGAGGAGGGCAACAAAGATGGTGCATGGATTGCATCACAAGTCCTATGAAGACAGGTTGAAGGAACTGAACATGTACTCCCTGGAGGAGAGGAGGGAGAGGGTATATGATAGAGACATACAAGTATCTTACAGGGAGGAACAGGGTGCAGGAAAACACTATTTTTAAGCGAAAAAGATGCTCCTGGACTAGAGGGCATGGGATGAAGTTGGAGGGAGGACGATTCGGAGGAAACATGAGAAAGAATTTCTTCACAGAACGGGTGGTGGACAAGTGGAACACCCTGCCAGAGGAAGTGGTGGGGGCTGAAACAATCACGTGATTTAAGAATGCATGTGATAGACATAAAGGAATTCTGGAGGTCAGGGGTAAGGGGCAACAGACTTCTAGGAAAACAAACTGAACTTACAAGCTCAAATGGGCAGACTGAGTGGGCCATAGGCCCTTATCTGCCAACACTGTCTATGTATCTATGTATCTATGATTATACAAAATAATAATAATAAAAAAGTGGACTCTGGGACAGTGCTGCTTGTAAACTGATCCCAGGTAAATGGACCTGAGGACAGGGATGGTAGTAAATTGATCTCAGGTAAGTGGACCCTGGGACAGTTCTGGTTATAAACTGATCCCAGGTAAGTGGACCCTGGGACAGTGCTGGTTGTAAACTGATCCCAGGTAAGTGGACCCAAGGACAGGGATGATAGTAAACTGATCCCAGGTAAGTGGACCCGAGGACAGGGATGATAGTAAACTAATCCCAGGTAAGTGGACCTGAGGACAGGGATGGTAGCAAACTGATCCTAGGTAAGTGGACCCTGGGTCAGTGCTGGTAGTAAACTGATACCAGTACCTGGGAATCTAGGTTAGAGATGGTAGTAAACTGATCTCAGGTCAGTGGTCTCTGAGTCAGTATTGGATGTAAACTGACCCTGGGTCTGTGCTGGTAGTAAACTGCCCTTGGGTCACTGCTAGTAGTAAACCTATCCTAGGACAGGGGACCCCAGGTCAGTGTTGGTAATAAGCAGACCCCAGGTCAGTGCTGGTTGTAAACTGATCCTGGGTCAGCGCTGGTGGCAAACTGATTCTGGGTAAGTATACTTTGGGTTACTGCCAGTAGTAAACTGATCCTGGGTCAGTGGAACATAGGTCAGTGCTGTAGCCAGCTGATTCTGGGTCAATGGAACCTAGGTCAGTACTGGCAGTAATAATAATAATAATAAATAATAATAAGTTTATTTGTATAGCGCCTTTCAGCACACCAAGGCGCTGAACACATTAAAACCACAACATCAAATATAAATCAGTAATACATATAAATAAACTGATCCTGGGTCAGTGGAACCTTGGTCAGTACTGGCAGCAAACTTATCCTGTATCAGTGGAACTGAGGTCAGTACTGGCAGTAAACTTATCCTGTGTCAGTGGAACCTAGGACAGTACCGGCAGTAAACTGATCCTGGGTCAGTGGAACCTTGGTCAGTACTGGCAGCAAACTTATCCTGTGTCAGTGGAACCTAGGACAGTACCGGCAGTAAACTGATCCTGTGTCAGTGGAACCTAGGTTAGTGCTGGTAGTAAACTGATCCTGGGTCAGTGGGGCCTAGGCTAGTGCTGGCAGTAAACTTATCCTGGGTCAGTGGAACCTAGGCTAGTGCTGGCAGTAAACTGATCCTGGGTCAGTAGAACCTTGGTCAGTACTGGCAGCAAACTTATCCTGGGTCAGTGGAACCTAGGCTAGTGCTGGCAGTAAACTGATCCTGGGTCAGTGGAACCTAGGTTAGTACTGGCAGTAAACTGATCCTGGGTCAGTGGAACCTAGGTCAGTACTGGCTGCAAACTGATCCTGTGTCAGTGGAACCTAGGTCAGTACTGGTAGTAAACTGATCCTGTGTCAGTGGAACCTAGGTCAGTATTGGCAGTAAACTGATCCTGGGTCAGTGGAACCTAGGCTAGTGCTGGCAGTAAACTGATCCTGGGTCAGTGGAACCTTGGTCAGTACTGGCAGAAAACTTATCCTGGGTCAGTGGAACCTAGGCTAGTGCTGGCAGTAAACTGATCCTGGGTCAGTGGAACCTAGGTTAGTACTGGCAGTAAACTGATCCTGGGTCAGTGGAACCTACGTCAGTACTGGCTGCAAACTGATCCTGTGTCAGTGGAACCTAGGTCAGTACTGGTAGTAAACTGATCCTGGGTCAGTGGAACCTAGGTCAGTATTGGCAGTAAACTGATCCTGTGTCAGTGGAACCTAGGTCAGTATTGGCAGTAAACTGATCCTGGGTCAGTGGAACCTAGGTTAACGCTGGTAGTAAACTGATCCTGGGTCAGTGGAACCTCAGTCAGTACTGGTAATAAACTGATCTGGGGTCAGTGGAACCTAGGTAAGTGCTGGTAGTAAACTGATCCTGGGTCAGTAGAACCTAGGTCAATACTGGTAGTAAACTGATCCTGGGTCAGTGGAATGTAGGTCAGTGTTGGTAATAAACTGATTCTGGGTCAGTAGAACCTAGGTTAACACTGGTAGTAAACTGATCCTGGTTCAGTGGAATGTAGGTCAGTGCTGGTCATAAACTGATTCTGGGTTAGTGGAACCTAGGTCAGTGTTGGTAGTAAACTGATCCTGGGTCACTGGAACCTAGATCTGTGTTAGTAGTAAACTAATCTTAGGTCACTGGTCAGGGGTACAATTTATTTGGAGAAATGACATGGCAATGGGTGATAATGTCCCAGATCACTGGATGCAGACCCTTACTTATAGGTGTTTTAGTACTCGGCAGAACCTGAAAAGCCAGTGAGGGATTGGGGGAGACACAACAGAATGAAAGTCCAAAGATACTACTGGATAGTCCAACAAGGAACAACACATCTTTTCATGTTTTATGAGGAATTTCAGCTATAACTAGAAAGAAGCTTAGACATGTTTGCTTTTTAGGAGGCAGTACAGCACAGTGGTTTAGAGCACTGAGCTGCAAGCCTGGAGACCTGGCCTTGAATCCCACAGCTACCACTTGCATACTGTGTGATCCTGAGCAAGTCACTTAACTTTTGGTAGCCCATTAAGATAGCGAGCCCTTTTGATCACTGTAATTTGGGTGAAGTCAAAATAGCGAAAGTAAAGTGGGTATGTGCTGTTAATAGTACAGTGTATTTCAGCAACTACGTTTCATGCATATTTGGCTGAGTTTGTGAAGGTTCGTTGGTCAGACCAGTTCTGAGCTGGCCATCTAGTGTGGTGGCTATAGTCATCGTCTTTGAGTCGGGTAACCTGGGTTCAGGAGTGGCTGTGGGCATACTGTTTTTTTTTTTTTAAATTAAAGTATGTTGTATTATGTTTTGGATTTGACCTCCCATTCCTTCACCCTCTGGACATTGTTCCCCTCTGCCTGTAGGTTGCCCACCCCAACATCCTCCATTGGTGACACCAATCTCTCAATGTAGCCCCCTTCTGAGTTTACACCTCTCTCCCATTATCAACCGCCACCCCCCCCCCCGAGTTGATTATATTAAATATGGTGGCTGTGTAAAAATTAAGTGCATAGTGTCCCTGATGGTCAAATTCAGTGCCAGTAGCTGTTAATGAGTGGCGCTGTAGTGCACATTGCCATTTCGCTTTTTGGTGATGTGCAGTTGCTGTTTGGGTTGGCGCAGTTATGCTGGTACTATTTTGACATAGAACCTTGACTTTGGCTTAGTGTGCCTTTCCTGGTTAAACAATTTCCCTTTCCTTTCTCTTTTAACAAAAATTCTGTAAGGATGCTATATATTTAATTTTGCATTGAGACTACCACAAATAAGCATGTGAATGCCCAAAAGACTGCAGTATGCCAAATAATTGCTCTAGTACAGTTGTGCTGGCAGTTTGTATATTAATCAAGTTGCTGCTGAGTCCATGCATGTCTCACAGCACAGTAGAGGTGACCCAGTTGTCCTGTGGGTAATAGCGTACATCCTGTAATAATGAGCCTCTTTTATCCTCATCCCTCCATCTGGTTGTATCTCCTGACGGCAGTATGCACAGATCAAAACTCCGAAGGAGGCAGGTTTTGAGAGGTGTGCTGTGATTACAGCCCCCTTTACAAACTCTTTGCTTTAGTAGCAGTGATTGCACTGGGCTCACGTTTTCCTTTAGGGTTTTTACACCATGATTTGACTTCATATTAAATGCTATTATTGAATTTGTTAGTTACACCCCCTAAATATTAGCCCTGCCAAGATGAATTCCCTTTTAATGTGAAATAAATCAGCTACTCCACAGCAGAGGACTTCTTGCCTGTTGTCATGAGTTTACGGAATGTCTGTGAATAATATAAAAAAATGTTGTAGGTGCCATATTGGTCCTTTTAAGAACAGATTCAGAAACAAATGATTTGATACCTTCTATTGGACCAACATGGATGTTACAGGAAAGAACAACGTGCTTTGTTCTTTTCTGTAACATCCATGTTGGTCCAATTAAAGGTATCAAATCATTTGTTTCTGGATCTGTGAAAAATACGAAATTTGTTTTCACTAATATGTTTTATTGGCATCTGTACCTCATCAGATTCAAACTTTACAATGCAAGATAACTGGACATCTTCTGTGAATCATATATATTGTGGTGCTTAATCCATTTCCATTTTCTTCATGTAAATTTCAGTGAGGAAAGCTCTTTTAAGCAGGAACTAAGTAAGTACTGGCAGACTGGACATTTCAAACAGAGAAATAAAGCTTTGAGAAAACGGGCTGACTTTGCAGTTTACAGAACAGTGAAAGACTCCTTAGAGAAGAATTTTTTTAACTAAATGAAACAAGCATTTGTCAATGCCGTATAGTTTTTCTTGCAGTGTAACAGGGCTTTAAAGAGCCCTTGATACTGTTGGGATAGCTCTGAAAAACATTTCTAGACACAATGGGCCCAGTTCTCAAAGCATCATGAATGACACAAGTACTTGCGTCAAAGGAAAATGACGCAAGGAGCCTGCTCTGCCGCGCCTTGCATCATTCCCGAATCTATATTAATGACTGCCTGTGCCAACCAGGCTTGCATCATCCCTGAGACGGATGTACCGGTGCACCATGGTAGAAGGGGGCTTGTGCCAGGTCAGTGCTGCAGCATCCCCTTAAATGGGATTCTGCAAGCCCCCCCCAAAAGGCACAGAGTTCCTCTTGAGTTAGACATGCCAGAGCTAGTCTAATGGCCCCTGCACCACCACCGTCTCACAGAGAACCTCGGGGTGAGGCGACCGAGTGTTGGTGGCTGGCATGGGGACCACGGGAATACTGACTGTATCTGCAGTTGCTGCTGGTCCAGCATCTTTTATAGCACTGGTAGGTAAATGTTTTTCCAAATGTTGCCACGGGTTGGTATTTCTCTAGTGCCTCATGCAGCTGTCTGCCTGCCAACTCAAGACTGGCTCCTAGTCTTGTGAGAAGTAGGCATACCTATCACACCCCCCCTCTGCAGTCTCCCAGCACCTCTCACACTGCAGCCCACCCACCCTGTACCATCTGTGGGATTGTGACAGGCACTGCACTGTCCTTAGCCCTCTCCATGGACCCACTACCTCCTGACCAGTCTTCCCTGTGCCAGACATCCTCTGATGACCTCCAGGACACACAGTTGGCTGGTCTCTGGCACCGGTTGAGGTGCTGCAGGGCCATTCCACAGCTTGTGGCATTTCCTTCCCATGAACCTTACTTTCATGCATGGCAGAGGGAATTTGGCATTGGGACTCCTCCCGTTATTGAATCAGTTGCAGGGTCCCTGGCACATCAGAAATTAATGCAAGCTGCTGTTTGCTGCATCTGGCATCAATTTAAGGGTTCCTTTCAGAATAGGGCCAAATCTAGCTTACATTTCACCCTTTTTTGTAATTGTCATCCTTATTTGTTTATTACTAAGGACATTTGCATGGAAATAGGATCTCTGCCCTATTTGTTCTGTCTACTTCTGCAGTCACAGTTCTGTTTATGACTTTCCAATCTGTTGCTGTGGAAATAATTATGATGTCATAAACAGGGCATTATGATGTCATGTGCAGACAAGCAGCCAAAGCTAATAAAGTCTAAGGAACAGTAATATTGGTTTTATGTCACCTACCTCAGTAATAAAGAAAAAGGGGAAAGAATTGCATAAAATATAGTTCTGGCTGAATGGTACAAAGGATATAAGCAAAGGACTGTAAAACAGTGGGTTTCAGGTTCAGCCCCCCTCAGGGCCACAAACAATATCATCTAAGGAAATGGGCACCACAGTAAACTTGTAGTTGGGTCAGTAATGTGGAGACTGAGACACTGGATGCCTCACCTCCTACCACACTGGTGACCTGGGTTCAGTAATGGACCAAGATCACTTGGGGGCTGGCAGGGGGAAGAAGGACTTTACATCCATCAGTGGATCTCCTGCCTCAAGGTTGGGGGACAGTGTGTACTGCTGCTTGGCTGCCACCTGGTGGAGGGTAGGTGGCACAGCAGCAGTCACCATAATTGAAAGTTGGAGGCGGTCATTGAAAGCATGCACCATCTTCATGGTCTACGTGTGGCCATTACATGCTGCTGGCTCTGACTCAAGGGGAGTAATGGACAAAAAAGAACCCCTATCTGCAGGATGATTCTGTGACCTGCCGGCCCGCCTGCACAGTGGCAAGGCATCCACTTGTGGCATTGACATCCTGGCTTTGGTGACAGACTCAGGAGTTGGAGGCTGAAGGAATGAACATCAAAGCATGACACTCCCCCTGGATTACCCCTGCCCTATGCTCACACCTTAAGCAGCGGGATAACCTATGGCACATCGCTGTTGAAACAGGACGCCCTGCTGACAGACAGGCCTGTGCAGCAGCCCGGAATAAGTGTACGTGGGCAGTCCGCAAAGCAAAGGCCGACTATTACCAAGCCTCTCTCACCTCCTCCTGGGGTAACCCCAGGTCCTTCTGGGACAATATCAAGCAACTAAGTGGTGGAGCACTCTCCCCACTATCGCTGCTTGACATCAACGGGACTATCTCCACTGACCCCACCCTCATTGCAACACACCTCAATAACTCCTTCACTGACCTTAGTGCAGTGCTCCCATGCAACTTCTTCAACCCTCCTCCCCCAATGTCTGCCCCTCCCATCTCCTGACCCCCTTTCCACCTTCGCTCTGTCACCTCCCACGAGGTCAGGCCTACTTACTAAAAGCCCTAAAGTGCAACTCCATTGGCAATGACTCCCTCGATCCCTCTCTCCTACTCCAGGTCCTGGAACTAGTCATCTCACCCATCACCTGCCTCTTTAATAAGTCCCTCTGCCTTGGGAAATTCCCCTCTGTCTGGAGGGTCGCCACTGTTACCCCTATTCACAAGGGTGGTGATAGGACGCTCCCAGGCAACTACCGTCCTATCTCTATCCTCTCTCCCCTTTCTAAAGCTTTAGAGAAAATTGTTGCTACCCAAATATCTGATTACCTCAGGAAATACGATGTCCTCTGTCCTGAACAACATGGATTCAGAGTCGGTCATAGCACCAATACTGCTCTCCTGGAGTTTGCAAACTTCCTCCATAACTCACTTGATGCAAGCTCCCTCGCTGGTGCGGTATTTATAGACCTATCAAAAGCCTTTGATACCGTCTCACACCCCCTTCTGCTAGCAACACTTGCCAGTGTGGGCTTTGCCTCTGGCCCAGTCTCCTGGTGCGCCAGCTATCTGTCCAACTGCTCCCAACGTGTTAGGATTGGTGGCACTCTCTCTGATACCTGTCCAATCCGCTCGGGAGTTCCCCAGGGCTCCATACTCGGTCCTTTACTGTTCTCTCTCTTCCTCAACTCCCTGCCCAACGCCTGTGCAGGAAATGTCCTACTCTACGCTGATGATGCAGTACTCTTTGCCTCTGACAGTAACCCCGTCGCTCTCCAGAACTCCCTCCAGCGTGCCTACACCTCGGCAGAAACCTGGTTCTCTGACCACCATCTCGTCATCAACCTTAAGAAAACTAAATCCATGCTGTTTACACACCCTCAAAATAAGTCCAGAAACTTTCTCTCTCTGTCCGCTCCGCCCTTAAGCACCCTATAGAACTTGTCAGCTCTTATAAATACCTTGGCATAATCTTCGACTCTGCTCTCTCCTTCCATAACCACATCGCTGCCCTGACCTCTGCCTCCAATGCACGGTTGGGCATCCTCTACCGACACAAAAATGCCTCCCGCAAACGCCCGCTATTGTTACCTCGACATTATCCCTAATCGACTACGGCTATCCTGTGTATGGCGCTGTTGGCCAGACGTCACGCAAGGTATGCCTACGCTCAATAAAGCCTGCCGACTTATCACCGGTGCCCATAGACTCACCCATACCTGCCATCTATACTCCATGTCCTCTATACTCAACCTTGATGAGCGCCTCCTGTTCCAAACCTGTCAAATTGCCTATAAAGCTCTCCATGGTCTATCCCCACCTGGCCTTGCTAACTCTATTCACCGATCTAACTCCTCAGCACGTACTCGCACCTCCGGCAGAGCTGCCCTTGTTGTCCCAAGGGCTCGGACCACCCAGGGTCAAAGGGCTTTCACCTATAGAGCCCCTCCTGGTACAACTCCTTCCAGCAAGCATCACAATGCCCCTCGCTGGCTAGCTTCAGATACAGCCTGAAAACTCACCTGCTCACTTCTCACTCCTGCCATTGCCCCTGACCCCTACCTCCAACCCCTAGACAAAGCTTGCTGAGCTGCATTCCTCCTTATCCCAGCTCCCACCCCCGCTGGGCCTCCTTCCAACTCTTCTGCCCTACCTCCAACCTCAAAAAAAAAAAAAAAGGGATTTCATATTGTTGAACTGTGTTGCTGACTGCTTCGCCTTACATGTACCTGCCTGTGCCTTTTGCTGTGCTGTATTGCATTTGTCTATTATATGTATGTCTTTGTCTCCCTTCTTGACGAGGTACCTTTGTAAATGAGCCTCCGGCTCAAAGGTTGTTAAACTGATGTTAAAATAAATAAATAAATAAACATCTCAGGGACTGCTTTCCTTCCCCAGGGGGAAGGGGAAGAGTGTCTGGTGCTATGCATCCTTCTGGTGGAGGCTGGGGGTACTACTGGTGCCACACGTTCAGGGGGCAGGAGGAACAGTGGCGTCATTGTACATCCTCTCCCCCAGGGATCCAGCATACAGTAAAATAATGTTGGCTCCATTCATGATAGCCCCCACCTCCGCCGCTGCTCCTGTTGAGACTATTGCCTGCTGGGGGGTCCTGCTCCCGTGGCCCCACCCTGGGGGGTTAGTCAGGGCAAGAGACCAAGTTCCTTGGGCAGAAGGCACCTGCCCAGCGGCCCCATCCAGTGGGGGGAAGCCTGGGCATACTGGGACAGAGAGCAGGGTGGGGGGGCCAAACCCTCCGGTAGGAGGGGAGGGAGACCGGAGGAAAAAACAGATGATTCTGTAATCCTATAGGGACTACATCACAACGATCTATGGCACGGCATGCTGCCACCGCAGTGAAAACATTACAGCCATGTTGTTGACAGTGACAACAATGACAGATCACTGTAAAGTCCGCTCGGGGCCCCGGCACGGATTGCCCGGGTGATGTGCCCCCTCCCTGAGTGAGCTCCAACCTTGAGTTGATAATAATAAAGTAGGGGTGTCTGCAGTGGTAGGAAAAAACACATTACTTTTTGCCACGGCGAATAACAAACGTAATTGCGGTTGACATAGTATCATTGTTGTAATGGCGGTCAACAGATTTTCTGTCGAACCGGCATTGTAGAACTGTATGGCACCCACTCACACAACAAGGTGAGAATTAGATGGGGTAAGTCCTGGAGGTAGATGAAAGGGCTGGAGTTTGACAGAAGAAGTGGGCCAATGTGGAGGGGCAGGAGAATAAAGTCTGTATTAAAAAAAGGATTGTAGGCCCACTGGCGCTGAGGGTTGAGGCACTGGCTGCCACACCTCCTGCCATGCCTGTGACCTGGGTTCAGGAATGAGCATGGGTCATCAGGGATCAGTGGGGTTGGGGAAGGACAGAGCACCCTAGAGGCTGCTCTCCTTCCCCTGGGAGGAGGGATTCTCTCATCTGATGAACTGGCTACCCCTGGCAGAGGTTGGGGACATTGCAATGCACATCAGCAGAAGCAGGGGATTGGAGCAATGGTGGACATCCTCCAGGTGCACGGGGGAGTGTGCACACACTGGGCACGACATCATTGCATGTCTGTGTTCCATGGAGGAAATCAAGTAAAAAAAAAAATATTTTTAGGTGAGGCAACGGCGAACATAGGCAGGTGGTCTGACCACACTCCCAGTGTCGGCCAATTCTGTGGTCTCCCTGAGGTCTGGGGCTTCTCCTTGAGGGGTCAGGAGGGCCTGAACCTCATCAAGAGGGCCTGGACCTTGCATACCCGATGAAGCACCTGGAGGTCAGTTCAGGTGGGCGGTTGAGTCCGGCCGCTGCAGATGGGACCCTGAGAGATGCCCTGAAGCTGGGTGTATAAATAGAAGTTACAAAAAAACAAAAGGATTGTAAAAATATTAGACTAATGAACTTGAACAGTGTCTGTCACATTTTTTCAATGTCATGTAAGTGGTATCAGGGGCTCGTTAGATGGGACATATACAATATGTAATTTAAATCAAATATAGTTGCTATTTTCTGTTCATTATTGATATGCTAACATTTTTGAAGCTATTATATTTACATTCTGCATGCTGTGTTTTCCCAACTCTGTTTAGTGCTTTCAAATAGGTGTGGAAACATACACACACACACACACACACACACACACACACACACACACACACACACACACACACACACACACACACACACACACAGTGAGGCTTGATGTTTGTCTTCAAAGCCTGCTTATGTCTGCTAGCTGGCTAATGGGCCGAAAACCAGTGTGATTGGTGGGGCTTTATCCTATGAACTACAAGAAGTTTATGCCCATCAGCCAGTTAAACACTACCATTATCAGCATTCTCAAAATTTGCTTTTGAGAGGCAAGCCTTCTGCATTTCTACGTCCACTGGCTTATACAGTACATACTTACATAGCCCCCTTACACTACAGTAACAACATGTTTGCTTTGTGCATGCATGCAGCAAACATAAAAAGTAGCTGAAATTGCAGGCAGAGAGAAGCTGATAAACAGAGATAGGTTTGATTCTGAGAATTTGCAAATCATTACTGAAATGGAGTTTCTCTGGGAAGCTGCTGTGTTTGTGACAATATGATTCCAAAGAGGGGAACTCTAAAGTTTTTTTAAAATTCAGCATAAACTTTCTTTAACATGATTTTACTGCTGTTTTCTCTGAGAACTTCTGCTGCGGTCATCCCCAGTTGCACAGATAGGGACTTGTACACATAGAAAAGATTAGCTTATATTCACAAACCTTTGGTATTCATGAGTCATGAAAGCGATAAGATAAAATAGCGCGTGGGCAGTAGTGTAATAATGATAAATCAAGGATTCAGTCAAGTAAGGAATGAGGCTGCAACCTGAGTACCTTCAGCCCCCTGAAGTTTGGTTATATCACTACTACCCACATCCTGGAATGATATATAGTATATGGTCAAGTGTTGTTGTTGTATATGGGTTTTCATGCACTCAGAATCCTTGTTGTGCACTGGCAAAAGTTGCTGTGCACAGTTCAAAGGTCACAAACCATTGCTATGTATGGTTATCTTCTGTTAGGCCCCCTGACAATATAATAATTTAACTTTAATTTAGTTACATACTATGAGTGATGAAAGGTACAGTAGATGGGAGGGGATTGGATGGGTCCTCGTAGTATATAAACTGAAATTTTCACTTTTAACATGCAGTTAAACCATATACTATAAAAATTAAAATATGGGCAACCATGCCTGACTCAGTTGCTGTTTCCATACTGGGGTTCAGATGACATCATGGACCTTTCGAGCTTCACTCTTGAGATCCATATAATATTATCTCAGCCATTTGATGGAAACACAGCCTTGCTGTGTATGGTTGCCCATGTATCATTCTATATGACGGAATTATAAAATGGGTTACTAATCATATTACGAAGAAATTCATTAACATTTTTTAGTTATCAAATTTTATAACATTTATTTTAACAATATATTAATGTGCTATGGGAAAATCAGTTCCCCAGCTTGGGGGGGGGGGGGTACAATACTGATAACCATGCATCATACATGAATGAGGGGTAAGCAAATTCATAAACTATTTTCCATGATTAATCACGTTCCCAGGCTCACAGAATGAACAATTCATCAGACTGAAAGGCTGGTTTGAGACTTGAATTACCTGTCCTGAATGTTACTAAATGTTGAGGTCTTTAAAACAGCTTGGCATGGACAGGTCAGATGATTCTGGTTGCAAGGGAGTTTCAGTCCCTCCAGACAGTATTGCACTTTTTCCTGTCTGTTTTGAAGGGGGCTCAGTAGCTCCTAAGACTTGCTTCATAATGATGCCCTGTGACAGATGTTTTCGGTCTAGCCTCGAGCCCTGCATCTGTCGGTAGCTGCACAGCTGTGGATGGAAGACAGTGATTGGTGTAATGCTGAGACAGCTCTGCTTCTTTGCTTAGGCGAGGTATTAGCAATGAGAGATAGTTGATCCAGATGGGTTCCCTGCTGACACCAAATGGGAAGTGTTTCTTTAGTCTTTGGTAACCAGTTTCAAGAAAGTGCTGCTGCTGTACTGCTGTTTTTGGTAGCTGAAGTGCTGCTGCATCATGAGAGATTTTGATAAGTACTTTTTTAGGCTGGCCACAGGGCACAGGGGCTTGCCTGGAAGAACATGTATACAGTAAATTGCCTTTTGTGTTAGATAATTTCATTATGGTCTGTATCATTCTTAGTATACTCATTATACTTGGGCATTATATACTCACTGCCATTTTCATCACACTTTATTTCAAAACAACTGGGTTTCAAAACTCGCATTCCCTCTCTACTGTGTCTGGACAAGCTAAATTATATGTCTAGCCAGACCTTTCCTGTAATAGGCTGTTCATCCCAACAGCCAGGCTGACCTTTAATGGATCAGCTCTGGGAGCAGGTCACCCTGCTATAACTTGGAGGGAAAAGAGAATTCTGATAATGCCAATCACTCAGAGGTGGATTTTTGTGTGACACTTAGCTAGTGGGCACCAAGGTTTTAGGGGAAGGGAAACCAGGTCAATCGCTACTAGGCAGTACCTACAAGAGAGAGGCAAGAAGCTGACTCAATGCAACAAAAAAGGATTTTATTAAACAGCTAAACAGTAACAATTTTCAAAACTCAGTACTCTATATATGCAAAATTATGTTTTCAAAGGCCAGCTTATTACTCTAAACTGAGCAATACATGGCCAGGTTATACTATTAATGACTTTAAGGAATGAGGTAACTTATTCAGCTTTATGCGGTCTCTAAAGATAAAAAGTTGGCCTACTGGGTACCCAGCTGGAATCTCACATGTGTGAACTGTCAAGGGGTTACATCAGAACAGGATGTGGCATCAAAAGAGGGATTTGTCAGATCAAAATCAGAACAAAGGGCCATCAGACATCAGCTATTGGACCCTTCAAATAGATCACTAGACAGGATGCAACTGAAGAACTGCATTAGAAAAACTGAGGCTGTTTAATAGCATTGGCTGTTGGATTCACACAAGTCACCAGAACAAACACTGTGGTAGATCCAAAGGCAAAAAAAAGGTATCCTCAAGGCATAGGTTGATCCCCCCCCCCCCGGTCACTGGGACAAAAAGTACTGAAGATCCAACATGTAAAAGACAAGAAACTCTTCAAGGTGATAGCTGTTGGGCTCCCAATGGACTGCCAGGATAGAAGCTACAGTAGAGGATGCAGGACAAGGAGCAATGACCTTGACTCATGCTGATCCAGAAAAATGTGGAACCTAGAAGAAAAGAAACCCCAAGCTCTCTGGCATTGGGTGTCCTTCACTAGTGAGCTGGTGCAGCTCCTATGCCTCCTAATGTTTCTGCCATGGATGGACTGAAGGCAGGGCCTTAGCAAAGGTAACTTGACCTGATTAGCACCCTCTTCTAGTGTGATGACCAGCCACAGGGCTGCTTCATACTCGCCCAGTGTGGTGCAGGATGGAGTAGCTGCCAGAAATAAGTATTTTTAACAATCTAGTGTGGTTTCTTGAGCACACACAGGTCAATGTCTTTTACATACGTTTAGGCACAGTTCAGGCATATTCAGAGCAAGTAGTCACTTTGCCCATCTGGTGTTGCTTGGCAGTTAGTCTAATGTGAGTTAAAAAAAAAATATTCACCCAGGGTACCTGTTGTTAGGCAGTCTATTGCACAGCACCACACAATTAAGAAGTTCACTTTTAGGATACCAAATGTACAGGCAGCTAGGCAATCAATTAATAGGGCACTACACAATTAGGCAGTTCACTTTCAGGGCACCAAACAAAGGGGAAGATAGGCAGTCATTTGGCAGGGCACAATGCAATTAGGATCCAGGAATGCCGCAAATAAATAGACAGACTGCTGCCAAAAGCTTGAAATAGATTTTATGCTTTATTGTAGTTAGGTATAAACTCCTGAGGGATGTGCCCTCTGGTAACTACTAGCCCTGGCACCCCCGATGTACGGCTTACACCTGAAGCACCAGGACTAGTAGTCACAAGAGGGCGGCATTCCTGGATCTTGTTTGTCATTTGGGCTTGCTGCCCCTTGCCTGCACCACCCCCATTTTTTCTGTGATTCACAGTTTACTTTTGGAGATTCACCACACAATTAGACAGTTCACTATAGGCAGTCTCTTAGAAACAGGGCATGATCACTTGGAGATGCAGTTCATATGGGCAGTGGCAGAAAATAAGTACACTATCACTTTAAATGCAGTGTGGCAGTCCAATTCATCAACATTCAACAGCACCTTTAGTATTAGGCGTTTCCCTATACTAGCTCCTATAGAGCTCTTGTTGCTCACCCAACTGTGTCTCTGCTCCTATGGAGCTTATTTAAATTATTTGCGCACTGAGCAGCCCTTTTACTTCAGTGCCTGCCTGCCCTGACACTGCTCCTATGGATTATCTTCTTTTCCCACCCTCTGAGTGTGACACTTGGACATCTGATTCTGATTAACCTATGCTTTTTGTAATATAAAAATGTGTTATTGAATGTCTCTCATGAGAGATGCTGACAGTCGTGGAATGACAACCCCCCCCCAACCAGGTTTTAGCTAATAGGTGTTACCAAGAAGGCCAAGAGATAATTACAGGCTAGAAGAGACTTAAAATTTAGGATCTCCTTTTTATGTGACTAATTGCAGCTTGCCAACTGCCAAAATAGATCATAAACTTTTATAACATTCAGAGGAAACAGTAAAATTCACATGGTGATACAAAAGCATGTTGCACCTCCGTGAGACCTGGCAGAGAGACATACCAAGTCCTTTGATGTCCTGGAAAGGGGAAGCTGCTCATAGATCAAAGAAAGTCATTTGAAAAAAAAAAGAGTTTTGCTGAGGTCACAGAATGTTAATTTACCTTTGATGAGACATCCTGTTTTGCATAGATATATTTTTTTAAATTCTGACAGGGAGGAGCTAGGTGACCTCACGCAAAGAGGTTGGCAAAGCCAGTTTTTAAATAGTATTCTGTTTTCCATTTACACACAAATGTTTGGACTCTGAAAAAGAAACATCTACAGCACTGTGAGATAAGAATACCTTAGAAAAGACAGTTCTAAGAGTACTAGGGTAGGAGATTTTGTCTGCACTTTTAAACCTGTTTTGTTTAAGTGATTTGTATGTTTTGTGATATATGGTTCTGTATTTACATTTTACATTTTTTTATCTATTTTGAAGTAAACCTCTACTTTAGAGACTACTTGGTGTGCCTTTGAATTTCTTTTTCTTGACAAGGGAAGCATACATGGTTAAAGCTGACACTGCACAAAGCTTACTGGTTTTACCAAACTGGGAAAAGGTAAGAATTTATTCTGAGGTCTTTAATAGAGTTTTAAGGGTTCATTTTGTACGCCTGGTTAGGTGCCCATAGGCCAAAGATATCTGCCCCCCCAAAGAGCAGAATTATCTGAGCTTGTACATTGGGTATGCTAACAAGAGGGTCACAGTTTGAATCCCTTCAAGACTTGAGACCAAAGGTTGATTCGAACCCACAAAACAGACAAGAGGGTTACCCTGTTTCTGTTAACTGTTCACAAGACTGCACTCAAAGGATGGCACTTCGGGAGTAGAGGGATGACCTGCTGAGTGGGTCTGTGACAGATTGGTTGGCAGCAGTGTGGATAAATTTTGGTATTACAAGCTTTTATTGTTCAGTGTGTCAGCTTGAGACCGTCAGCTCACTTGCAAAGAAAGAAAAAGGCAGTGATTTATTTTAAAAAAAGGAGACAGAACTATATCACTTGGCGTACAGTCAAGTTCCTACCTGTTTTATTTTTTTTTCTAAAGTGCAAGGCAGAGTAGCCATAGTTAGGGAAGAAGATGGCTTCCAATTACAGCAGGCACACTGTAGACTACTTAAAGCAGTTGTGTGGGGACAGAGGAGTCCCGTTCGAGGTGAAAGCCACCAAGCCAAACCTTGTAGATGCCCTGATGGTAGCAGGTACCCAGAGCAGTGAGTCACAGACAGTGACTGAAAAGGACCAAACCTTGAGTGTGGCAGGGCTAGCGGCCAGTGCAGTATCCAGATCAAATGAGGAGAGCAACAGGGCTACTGTCAGTGAAGGGCCACAGCACCAGGGGAAGGTCACCAGTATCCTGGATACAGAAGTACTCAGACTGCAAATTGAGTTGCACAGAATGGAGCTGGAGTTCCAGAGGGAGAGGGACCATGAACAATGGGAGGCAGACCGTGAGGAGCATGAGCCCCAGTGAGATGCAAAGGAGAAGAGAGAGCGAGAATGCTGAGACGCAGACCGTGAGGAGCATGAGCACCAGAGGCAACACGAACTGGAGAGCTACAACTCCAACCACCAGCACCAGAGCAGGTAAGTGGCTTGGGTTTAACTGGGACTACAGGACTGGGTTACAAATTGAATTCCAAATTGATAGCCGAATTTAAAGAGGGGGAGGATACGGATGCCTTTTTAAATTCTTTTGAAAAAGGTTGTATTCAGGCTAAAATTCCTAGGGAGTCTGGGAGCTTCCAGCTATCCCTGCTACTTACCGGGAAAGCTTGGGATGCATTGGGTCAAATGGACAATGAGGACAGTGATGATTACAGCAAACTTAAAGCTACACAGTTAAAGAAATTTGAATTAACTGCTGAATCATACAGAGCTAAATTCCATAAGCTCAGGAGAAGCCCTGACATAAGTTACGAGGAGCTAGCCATGAAACAACATCAGTTTTTAAAACGTTGGTGGGAAAGAAGTGGAGCAAACTCCATTGATAAAATTGAAATTGTGATTTTGTTAGAACAGTTTTTCTGGGCATGTCCAGCAGAGCTGAAAACCTTGTTGGAGGACCGAGATCCCAAAACAGTGCAAGAGGCTGCTGAACTCTCGGACTGCTATGCCAAGAGCAGACCTGCTCTGAGAGCAAATGGGGTGGGCGTGGCAGTGCAAAAAGGGAAAAGCGTGCCTTCAGGGCAGCTAAAACCCTCACTGCCTCCACCAAAACCAGTTAGCCCCAGGTTTCAGAGAAAAGATTTCTCTGAAACAAGAAGTGAATGTTGGTTATGTAAAGAAACTGGGCATATTGCCAGACAGTGTCCCAAATGAATGAGCAATAATACGCAGAATGGTATTAGAAAAGAAGTGGGTTGTTTGTGTGTCCCTGGAAGCATGCCTGTGAACATAAGGGAACACATGCACCCAGTCATGGTGAATGGTGTACAGATGCAAGGGTTAAGGGACACCGGGGCATCCCTGACATTGGTAAAAGGGGATCTAGTAGAACCTGGTCAGCTTATACCCAATAAATACATCACTGTACATGACTTTACTGGTGAGGCGAAAACATTGCCACTGGCCAGTGTTCTTCTGGACTGGGGTGAAACCGGGGGAACTGTGCAACAGGTGGCTGTAGCCAAAATCTTAGCAGTGGATGTGATCCTGGGCAACAATCTAAAACAGGGGATGGTGTGTGCAGTTAACCATAGCCAAGTGGCAAGGGAAAATTGTAGTTCAATGAACCCCACAGAAGCCATTGTGGAAGCCACTGAGAGGCTGGTTCCCCAGCCTGTGTCTCCAGATGGGGAGGCTAATGAAAAGGGGGTAGAAATTTCCCCAGTAGCAAGTAACCACACAGCTATGGAGGGTTACTCTGAAGAGGGAAGGGGTGGCCCATGGTCAGAAGGTTTGGTTTGACAGTGATCCTGAGTGCCCTGATGCTAGTGCTAGGGACCCTAGTTTAGTGACTGAAGGAGACCTGTCCTATGCCTTGGGAATGCGTGAGGGGTTTGCAGCTGCTCAGAGAAGTGACCCTAGTTTAGAGAAGCTGAGGGCTTGGGCAGACTCGGACGGTGCACAGGGAGGTGATGGCAGATATAAGGTTTATTGGGAAAATGGACCTATGTATACTCAGGCAGTACAGACAGAGGGAGGGGTGCTAGGCAGGTAGCTTGTTGTTCCCCAGAGGTATCGTGAGCAGTTGCTTAAGATTACACATGATATTCCCTTGTCTGGTCATCTGGGAATCATGCACACGATGCAGCGGTTGGCCCAGAATTTCTATTGGCCTAACTTCACCCAGCAAGTGAAGAAGTATTGCAGGTCTTGTCACCAGTGCCAAGAAGTAGAGAAGGTGGGCAAAAAAAAACAAGCCACCCTAATTCCATTGCCCATAGTGGAGGAGCTATTCCAGAGGGTGGGAATGGATATTGTGAGACCTTTAAATACCCCAAGCTCCTCAGGGAAGTGATTCATCCTGACTATGGTGGATTATGCCATCCGGTACCCAGAGGCAGTCGCTCTCTCCTCACTGAGGACAGACAAAGTGACAGATGCTTACTTGGGATTTTCTCCCGTGTTGGGTTTCCACAGGAGGTTATCACTGATTGAGGGGGTTCCTTCATACCAGACCTGATAAAATGTTTATGGGAGAAGTGTGGGGTGGTGCAGAGATGCACGATACTGTATCACCCACAAGCCAATGGGCTTGTGGAAAGATTCAATGGTGCCCTAAAGTCAATGCTCCAGGCGTTTGCTGAACAGCATGGGAGGGACTGGGAGAAATACCTTCCCCACCTGTTGTTTGCATACAGGGAGGTGCCCCAAGAGCCGACAGGATTTTCCCCCTTCGAACTCTTATATGGACGCCGGGTACATGGGCCCCTAGACTTGATCTGGGAGGATTGGGAAGGCAAGCATGCCACCCAGGGAACTCCTATAGTGGATTATGCCCTTAGGTTTAGGGAAAGGCTGAAGGTGCTTATGGGGACAGCCCAGAGCAACCTGTCAGCTGCCCAACAGAAACAAAAAGTGTGGTACGACCGCAGAGCCAGAGCTCGCTCGTACATGGTGGGTCAGGAAGTCATGGTCCTTATTCCGGTCCAGAAAGACAAGTTGCAGGCTGAGTGGGCAGGACCGTACAAGGTGGTTAGAAAGGTAAATTACGTGAACTACATTATAGAGTTACCTGACAGGAGACAGACAGAAAGGATGTACCATGTCAACATGATGAAGCCGTATGCAAATAGGACTGATATGGTGTTTGCAGTGTGTAGTCCTGGGGAGGGGACAGATGAAGGAGACCCCCTTCTGGACTTACTGGAAGAAAGTAAGTGGGAGTCCCCTGTGAAGGCAGTAAAATTGTCTCCCCAGCTGTCCCTGGACCAGATCCAGAAAGTAAGGGAGGTTTTAGCAGACTTTGCCCCATTGTTTAGCACCAAGCCTGTACTAACCCCCTTAGCGACTCACGATGTGAAGACAGGGACACAGACGCCCATACGACGGACAGCATATCGGGTGTCAGAGGCTGTCCAAAAGGACGTTAGGAGGGAAGTGGAGGAGATGCTGGATTTAGGGGTAATCCAGAGATCCCACAGCCCCTGGGCCTCACCCGTAGTCCTTTTGCCCAAGCCAGATGGCTCTACTCATTTCTGTGTGGACTATCGTGGACTGAATGCAGTCATGAAGTCAGACGCCCACCCGATGCCCCGGACAGATGAACTTCTGGACAAGTTGGGGGGGATGATCTACCTTACGACCATTAATCTGACCAAGGGGTATTGGCAGATAGAGTTGACAGACAGAGCTAGGGAGAGGTCGGACTTCATCACTCTGATAGACTTATATGAATTTAAAGTAATGCCTTTCAGAATGAAGAATGCCCTGGCCACTTTCCAAAGGTTGGTAAACCAGGTGTTAAATGGTGCTGAGGAGTACGCCATGGCGTACCTGGATGACACTGCCATCTTTAGTACCAGCTGGGAGGAACACCTATCCCACCTTAGGGAAGTGCTGGCAGGATACAGAGGGCCGGGCTCACTGTCAAAGCCGAGAAGTGCCAGGTGGCCATGGGAGAAGTGGCATACCTCAGGCATGTGGTAAGCTGAGGACAGCTCCGTCCTAACCAAATAAAAATAGAGGCAATCCAGGTGTGGCCCAGACCAGAAATGCAGAAGCAGGTCAGGAGTTTTCTTGGAACAGCAGGGTACTATAGAAAATTTGTACCCAATTACAGTGCCCTGGCTGCTCCCCATCTGACCTGACAAAGAAAAGGATACCCAAGAAAATTACCTGGGGCCCAGCCTGTGAGGAAGCCTTTTCCAAACTAAAGGAGGCACTGTGCAGTGCTCCTGTTTTGACAAATCTTGACTATAGCAAACCCTTTGTAGTTCAGACTGACGCCTCAGACGTGATTATTGGGGCAGTACTGAGTCAGACATCCAGCCAAGGAAGAGATCACCCAGTAGTGTTCCTGAGAAGGAAGTTACTTCCCAGGAAGCAGGCATACTCTACTGTGGAAAAAGAATGTACTGCCATAATGTGGGCCCTAAAGAAGTTGAAGCCATACTTGTATGGGCAGCATTTTGTGGTGCAGACTGACCACAACCCTTTGGTTTGGCTGACACAGATGGGGAAAAACAATGGTAGATTGCTAAGATGGAGTCTTGCTTTGCAAGGGTATGATATGACAATTCTACATAGGACTGGAGCCAAAAATCAGAACTCTGATGGGCTGTCTCGTGTGTATGACAAGTGAACTGATTTGGGAATCTCATCCCATGCACGGGATAGAGCCCCCAAATTCAGTCTAGGTGGGGAGGAATTGTGACACTTGGACAGCTGGTTCTGATTAACCTATGCTTTTTGTAATATAAAAAATGTGTTATTGAATGTCTCTCATGAAAGATGCTGACAGTCTGTGGAATGACAACCCCCCCCCTCAGGTTTTAGCTAGTAAGTGTTACCTGGAAGGTCAAGAGGTAATTACAGGTTAGAAGATACTTAAAATTTAGGATCTCCTTTTTATGTGACTAATTGCAGCTTGCCAACTGCCAAGATAGATTATAAACTTATAACGTTCAGAGGAAACACAGTAAAATTCACATGGTGATACAAAAGCATGGTGCACCTCCGTGAGATCTGGCAGAGAGACATAACAAGTCCTTTGATATCCTGGAAAGGGGAAGTTGCTCATAGATCAAAGAAAGTCATTTGAAAAAAAAAGAGTTTTGTTGAGGTCACAGAATGTTAATTTACCTTTGATAAAACATCCTGTTTTGCATAGATATATCTTTTTATATTCTGACAGGAAGGAGCTAGGTGACCTCACTCAAAGAGGTTGGCAAAGCCAGTTTTTAAACAGTATTCTGTTTTCCATTTACACACAAATGTTTGGACTCTGAAAAAGAAACATCTACAGCACTGTGAGATAAGAATACCTTAGAAAAGACAATTCTAAGAGTACTGGGGTAGGAGGTTTTGTCTGCACTTTTCAACCTGTTTTGTTTAAGTGATTTGTTATGTTTTGCGATATATGGTTCTGTATTTATGTTTTACATTTTTTTTTCTATTTTGAAGTAAACCTCTACTTTAGAGACTACTTGGTGTGCCTTTGAATTTCTTTTTCTTGACAAGGGAAGCATACATGGTTAAAGCTGACACTGCACAAAGCTTACTGGTTTTACCAAACTGGGAAAAGGTAAGAATTATTCTGAGGTCTTTAATAGAGTTTTAAGGGTTCATTTTGTATGCCTGGTTAGGTGCCCGTAGGCAAAAAATATCTGCCCCCCCCAAAGAGCAGAATTATCTGAGCCTGTATATTGGGTATGCTAACAAGAGGTTCTCAGTTTGAATCCCTCCAAGACTTGAGACCAAAGGTTGATTCGAACCCACAAAACAGACAAGAGGGTTACCCTGTTTCTGTTAACTGTTCACAAGACTGTGCTCGGAGATTGGCACTTTGGGAGTAGAGGGCTGACCTGCTGATTGGGTTTGTGACACTGGGTAATTCTGGGGTCTGCTGGAGCCAAACCCCCTGTGTTCTGTTCCCTGTGAAGTCTTTCTGTTAACCCATATCTGGGCTGTTTTTACTCTGGGGCCTGCCTTGCCCTACCTGGCTCCTATTGAGCCTCTCTGCTACCTGTCTGGGTGGTCCTTTATCTGGGCTGCTCCTGTCCACCCATGCAGCCATGGCCACTTGCCTTAAGGCTGAGTGGCATGGTTAGTTTTTATTTAAAATAAACTTTTCCTTTTGTTCTAGGCAGTTGGTACTGCTTGGTTGTGTCACCTGACTCACCACTGCCACCTGGTTCTGATGCCTTGGGAGTCTGGAGTGGGGAATCTTGCTCCTGATGCTGCTGCTGTGGCTGATGAGGGAGGAAAGAGGCTGGGAGATGCTGCTGTCACCATTTTACTGTCACTGGATATATTGGATCACTGGCTGCTGCCACTGAACTGGAGATGCCAATGCAAAAGGTCACAACAGGCCTTTGCTTATGTTGGCTACAACACACCTCTGACACAAGAACAGTTTCAGAACTGAAAATGACATTTTCTCCCAGACACAGAACCCGAGAAAGACTATCTGAGAGTATATCTCAAGCCTACAGGAAGCATAGCGGGCCACTGAAAGAGTTGATCTGAGGGACGTTTGTGATCCAGACCATGTCTTCATGGACAAATTCATTAAAGAGGTGAGCAGCGAATGTTTGAAAGGGGACCTGAGAATGCCACAACTCCAAGACTCTGAAACAAGTTTCTTAGATTTCAAGGGTAAAGTGATTAATATGTTGGGATCTGGGAGACAAAGACAGGAGATGGCAGTCTATCAGCAATTCATGGTGAACCCAAGTGCAGCATCACCAGGATGCCTTATGGCATACTCAGACCAGGAGGATTTTCAGCCTCAGGGTTTGTGCCTTAGAAGACTGCCCCAAGTAGAAAAAACACACAGGTAAATACAACTAGAGGGATCAGTATATTTCCTAACGGGATCGAACGTGGCATATCATCAGGTGGCCCAGACACAAGAATCCCTCAAAGTAGGCAACACCAGTGCCAGTACAAAAATGAATGAGCAGATTGAAGTGTTGGCCAGTAAGATGTCAGAAATATGTCAGGATGTGTGCAAACTCAAGAACGACTAGAGAAAGGAATCTCCCAGCTACCATAATGTGAGGCAAAGGGTGTATAGTGGCCCACCTCAGTATCCAAGGAGAGGAATCAGATGACATCCCACAGATCAGTTTGAATCTCAGAGGAGTCTAATATGCCAAAAGTGTGGCATCAGTGGCCACGTGGTTAAGAACAAGCCCCTCCTACAATGGTAACTTTAAACAGAGGACCAAACCCAGGGTCCACCAAACAAACTGAAATGGTCCTAGTTTCTCTGTAATTGCCCAAATGTTCCAATAAAAGTTAATGGCATTGAACTGAGGGCCCTCCTTGACACTGGATCCCAAGTCACCACTCTGCAGAGATAATACTGGACTCCAGATCAATTAAGCAACCACCCAAGGCCTGGATAAATCTAATAGAAGGCAATGGATCAGAGGTTCCCTATCTGGGATACATTGAGGCTGATGTATAACTGGGAAAGCTGACACATTCCCAGCAGAGCATCATCATCAGTGACACCAACAAGGATAATCTGCCACCCATCATACTTGGGATGAATGTCCTACTACATTGGTGTGAGGATCTTGTGAAGGTCTTGAGAGACACAGTCAAACAACTACCCTGACCTAACAAGCCCATGCTGCAACAGACCATCAGCCTACTGCAATGTAAGTAGCTCTTCACAAGTCCAGATGGAGAGGTTGGCAAGGTCCAATTAGAATCAAATGAAAGAGGCACAAATAATCATCAAAGAGAATCATAGTCACAGATATCAGGCCAGATTTACCCTGTGGCCAGGATCAGAGACAAAACTATGGTGCAAGGCCAAAGTAGGATGCAAAGGCCAAGACTATGAAGCACTTGTGAAACCTCAACAGTGTGGAAAAGAGGACATAGTGATAGTGACTCGGAGTGTGGTAACTGTCACTAAAGGATGGATGCCTGTTCGTATCTTGAACTGTGGCAATCATCTCATCAGGTTACATCAGAGTTAACCAGTTCCCAAACTTCTGAAGGTGAATTTTCAGCACATCATGGAACCTAGTGATGAAGTGAATGAGCCAGTAACCCAGCATAATGTGATAGTGATGCCAGCCACATCAAATTAACAGACTATCAACCAGAGCTGGTTAGACAAGATTGACCTTGGTACACCCAAGACCCTGATAGGACAGAATAAGGACATTCTGCAAGTATTCAAGAAGTACCAGAATGCATTCAGTCAGCACTCTCTGGACTTCAGACAGACAACATCTGTGCTGCATCACATGCCTACTGGGCAACACCCATTGTATCAGAGATTGATTCAGACCAATCCCACCAGCAATGTATCAGCCTGTCAAAGACATGCTACATGAAATGAAAGAGGCACACGTCATCAAAGAGAATCACAGTCCTAAAGTACTTGTAAAAAAGAAGGATTGCAAAATAAGGGTCTGTATCGACTACAGAAAATGAAATAACATTGCATGCAAAGATGCATATCCATTTCCAAGAATTAAAGACTCCCAACTACCCTTAAGTCTGCTTCTCTCTTTTTAACCCTTGACTTGACCAATGGATATTGGCAGATCCCGATCACACCAGAGGACCAGGAAAAGACAGCATTCATTACCCATCACACCTAAGATTATTTATATGGTAAGTGATCTATTTAAGCTAAATGTGTATTGATTGTACTTGTGTAATTTATGGTGATAACTGTGTAGTGTGACTATGTGTAGGGGCATCATTGTAAACAAGCTTTGCCCAATGACTTTTGCCTAATAAACTAAACCTGAAATGCGAAACCCAAATGGGGCTTTTCATATTCTTCAGGATGCCTTTCAGGCTTTGCAACACCCCTGGAACATCCCAAAGGTTAGTGAAACATTGTCTTGGAAGGCAACATTTTGATATCTTACTGCTCTCCCTCAATGATATCATCATCTGTTCGAGAACCCACCAAGAATATCTGCAGCATGTGGAGGAAGTCTTCAAACAACTAGCCAAGTAATCTTAAGATCATGCCATCGAAGTGTCATCTGCTGTGGCCACAAGTGAACTACTTGGGACATACTGTAGCTGCAAATGGAGTGTCCCTGTTCTGGAAAAGACTGAAGTAGTAAGTGAATGGCATGTCCCAGTGACCATTAGAGATGTCTGGAAGTTTCTAAGCTTTGTGGGGTATTACCAATGTTTTGTGAAGGACTTTGCCGGGCTCGTTCCACCCCTTCATGAGTAACTCTGAGAATCAGCAGGGGATGTACCCCAAAGAACAGCCCTGTGCGATGGATTGTAACCCAGCAAGAGCCATTTGACAAGTTGAAAACCCTATTCACTGAGTCGATGGTCTCAGCCCAACCAGACTACAAGCAGCACTTTGGGGTATACAGGGATGCCAGCAACCAGGATCTAAGAGCAGTATTGGCCTAGGAGCAAAATGGGGTAGGACATGTGATCACTTATGCAAATCATGGTTTAAGAGGCTCTGAGCACAGTGACATGAGTGGGCCAATAAAGGGAGAGGGAGGAGAGGTTACTGTGTCTTTTAAGTGAAGGCAGAGAGATTTAAATAGGAATTTTTGTTAAGCTGAATATAAGCTGTTTTTTCCCTCTGTTACTGAAAGTAAAACAGGTTTCATTCGATTTAAACTTGTGTCTAGCGTTCTCTCTAAGAGTATTCCTTGATAAGCCACTTGGTTCCCTACCCTGTCACACAACATAAGCCCCAATGTTTGATAGATGTTTCAAGCTACAGCATTAGTAGACATTAAAGAAACCAGACCAAGAAACCCCACACTTGCCAAATACCCCACAAATCAGACAAGGCTCAGACCAGAACAGTAAGTTAAAAAAGCTTTATTACTTACAAATTCCAAAAGTGCTAACAGCGCTGAGCATACTGCCAAAACAGAAGCAAACTCCTTACAGTGGCCACAGATAACTACCCTAATAGGAAAATAGCAACAACTGAGTTTAAAAGTCCAAGGCTGCACAAGTCCCTTTTATGATTTAAAAACTCATTCTTCCAGAAATGATGAGCTCACACTTAACCTTCCTTAGTGGTGGGATTCAAACTTGTGTTCTAAAGCAGTTCAGGCTTCTCTTCCTTCCCAAGATATTCACTGACATGATGGTTCATAACAGCCAAGGACTGGTTTGCACACAGGTAGATTTCCAATATTCTAGATAAATGGATAGATAGAACATACAAGGATTAAAACAGAAAAAGTTAACCACTGCACAATGTTCCCCAGTTATACAATTACAGAGGTACAGCTATTTCCATAATATAACAACTATGTACCTACCTATCTACATAGATTGTACCCACTAAAAAAGCATTCTAACAAAAGCACCAATAAGAAATATTACGGGGTTGGGGGGGCGGATTAGATACTAAGCCCAATCGAGCTAGCCAGCTCAGTGGTGCTGAGGGTTGAGGCGCTGGACACCACACCTCGCTCCATGCCAGTGACCCAGATTTGGGAGCAGAATCCAGTTGCTGGGGGTCAGCCGAAGAGGTAAGGATCGAGCGGAGGACTGCTCTCCTTTCCTGGGGAGGGAGGATGGTGCACTCTGCAGCTCTGGAGGCTTCCAGTGGAGACTGGGGGTATCAAAACAGCAGAGGCATGTACAAGGGGTAGGGGGGTGTCTGCAGATGTCCTGTGCATGGCTGTGGGAGTGTCTGCACTCCTGGGGCAAAACAGGGAAGGAAAAATCCTGGCTGCTGGGGAGGCAATGGTGAGACTCTAGTGGCCGAGCCCACATGCCCAATGCCGGCCCTAACCCCGACTTGACTCTCCATGGTCTCTGCTCCTCCTGTATGGGTCCGGGGGAGTGAGGGGGACCCAACATCTGATTCCTTAGGTGAGGGAGGGGTTCAGGTGGGCGGTGGAGGCAGGGCGAGAGGGTCTGTGCCTCAGAGATGCCCCGGCAGCAAGCGACCAGCAGGGAAAAATAATGTACCAAAAAAACAAAAAACAATCAAGCATCCAACCAAACTTGAGACATATATATTGCTATACTGAAAAAAAATAGGGAAATACCCCTGGGAGACTATTAATAGTTATTGCACAGAGACAAAATTATAAAAAAGCTGAAATTTCATGTCAGTCATTAAGCCCTGGTGCAACCAGACTTCCCAGGGTATACATCCAAAATGCCTCTGTTTTAAGTAAAACATCATTCTGGACCAAGTGAAACTTTTTCAATGACAAAAAAAGACCTAACCTGGCCTAACACAGAAGCAGCTTGTACCCCCTCAGTAGTGCAAGCGAGGTATAGCTGAGTATCATCTTCATACAGCAACAATGAAACTAAACATTATACTATCTAATTATCTCACTCAAGAGCAATATGTAAATGGTAAAACAACAAGAGGGCAAGGATCAAGCTTCAAGGAACACTGTAGGAGAGTGCAGTCACTTCAGTGGTGAAATTTGCTAGAGTCACCTGCTGCATTTCCCAGTTATGTAGGACTCAAACTAGCAAAAGACAGTGCTGGAGAGACCCACATAATTTCTCAGGCAATCCAATAGCACCCCATGGTCAACCATGTCAAATGTCAACGAGAGATTCAAAAGGACCAAGAGAACATAGCCCTCAATCCCTTGCCATGAGGAGATAATTTGTTACCCTGACAAGTGCAGTCTCTGTGTTGTGTCGGGCCTGAAATCCCAATAGGAGAGGCTTGTAAATGTCATATTAATCCAGGGAAGCTACAAGCTATGTCGCCACCACCTTCTTGATTATCTTCCCTAGAAAGGGAAGATTCGAGACTGGTTTGTAATTTACTAGAACATCGGGGTCCAAAGATGCTTTTCTTTCTGTTAGGAGAGGTTTAGCCACTTCCTTTTTCAGAGTGGACAGAATTACTCCCTCCCTCATGGAGCACCTGACAGTCTCTGTGATAACTGGCATAAGGGATTCCTGACAGCCCAAGAGCAACCAGGTAGGCCCAGGGTCCAGCGTACAGTAAGTGGTGTGCAGACCCAAGATAACCTGGAGTATCTCTTCTTCTACAACTGTCTGGAACTCAACCCATGTTGGCATATCAACTGTGTCTCTCATAGGGTAACCACCACCAGCCCATGACAAACAACGGAAATACCCAACCAAATGGAAGATACCTTGCCAGCAAAGAATCTGCCAAACTCCTTGCACTTTTCTGCATCAAAGGCTCAAGCAAACCACAGACAGGAGGGATTAATGAACCTGACTATGATATGGAAAAGCTAGGCTTTCCCTGCAGCAATTGCCCTTGACAGCAACTCTGTCTTTGTCAGGGTGATTTCCTGGTGATGTGCTCTATAGTGAGTCCTAAGCACCAACCTGTCCTCCACATACTGGGACCATCACCAAAAATGCTCAAACTTCCATTACTTTTTCCTCCACTACTGCAGCTCATCACAATACCAATGTGAGCTATGATGGGACGTCAAGGGAAAGACACAATAAGGTGCTAGGGAGTCGAAGGTTGCTCCAGGAACCATGTGACAGTGTCCATGGCAGTCTCAGCTCACTGAGCACAGGCAAAAGTATCCTGCCTGAGATGTCCAGTATGTCTAGGAGTTTGAAAGGTTCCAAGTTATACTTAAACTAGTACCGACTCATTTCTGTGGAGGGGTAGTTAAACAGGGGATCCTGCAGAGGAACGACTCTGCGTGATTATCTGACCAAAAGATAGAATCAGCCCTGACCACACTAATGTCAAAACCCAATGGGAAGACCAGGTAAATGTGTAACCATGTTGATTCATACCAGAGGCAACTGCCAGTGTTACATCGAGTGAGGTTAACAACTGGAGGAGCTGCTGACCAAAGGAGCAGGTTTCATTGTTGGCCCAGGCATTGAAGTCTCCCAGCATCAAAAGTCTGGGAGTATTCAACACCTGTCTGACCATGAAATCTGCCAGCTCCTGCATAAAAACACCCCCATATCCCACAGGCCAGTATACAAGAATAATTTTGCACCCTACTCCTGGGGAACATCTAACTATCACGCATTGAACAGACCTGAAAAATCAAAGAGTCTGTTGATTAGATGGTTATTTTCAGTGGTTCCCTTTGTGCAAAATGATGGAAAGTTAGTCCAGCCTGGTGGCACTGAGGGTTGAAGCGCTGGACGTCACACCTCACGCCACGCCAGCGACCTGGGTTTGGGAAAGGACTCTGGCTGCCGGGGGTTGGCAGGGGAGAGGGAGGATTGAGCATCTGATGACTGCTCTCCTCTCTCTGGCATGGGTAGTGGGGCTTGCATCACCCTGTAGCGGCGACTGGCAGAGGCCAGCCACACTACAAGCGAAATGCAACAGCAGGGGGGGAGAGCACGGCGGGCATCAGCACTAAGTGCTTGGATGCTATTGCACGTCCGGCTCTCCACTGGGGAGAAAATGTGGAAATGCGGAGGGCGAACTTCGTGGCTAATGGCCGTGCCTTGTGTCTCCAGAGAGACCCGAGAGGGGCGCCTACCCAGTGAGTGCGAGAGCGATAATAGCCAGCCCACTGGGGGAACGGGTTCGTGTGGCCCGCATGCACAACCGGGTCTGGGGTTGGAGGGCTGGCGGCCAGAGATCAAGTGGGGCCGCTCTGCTGAAAAGAAACAATAGTACGATAAAAAAAAAAAGTTTGGAAAGTTTCAATACAAATCACATCATAACAGTGCACAAGATACAATTTATTCAACACACAGAATAGATATAACAATATAAAAACAAGATCTAGCCAGAGCCGATACATCTGCGGCGAGCTTGTAAGAGAGCCGAGGAATGAGCTCTGCTGAATGCCATTACAAAGATGGCAGTGCTGACAGAACTACACATGCACGGCACTCACACATATGTAGTTCTGTCGAATGGCAAAATGTCATTCCCAAGATGGTGATGCCAACGGAAATGTGCGTGCGTGACACGCATGCATGCACAGTTCTGTTTTAAAATGTGGAAGTGGTGGACAGCATAAGAAATAGTGCCGCTGTGCCTGCATTGCAAGTGGCTGTAGTGGGCTGCTTCTTGTTTTGGGGTTTCAGAAGGATCAATCTGAAACTCCAAAACAGAAGTGTGCCACGGTCGCTCGTTTTGTGAGCAACTGCAAAATGGCTGTGGGCTCCACCCATGCAGTCATAACAATAAGGCAACATCATAACTTAATATCTCAGCTGAAATCACGAGATGAGCAAGCCTGTTGGACCAGCCCAGTTGAAACTGCCATGAGCCAAGGCAACCGGCAGTGACTAGCTTGAATATTAATGAAAGGCATTCAACATTCAAGGACCAGGCTGGGAACAAGCCTGGCATCCAAAGTTACCTTTCATAGCTGGTTGGGTAAATTCAAGGCCTGTTTCAGACCTTAAGCCAGGTTTGGGGACTTTAAAGTAAAAAGAGTATTTAAATAATTGGTGGTCTTTTGATCGTGCACACATGTAAGCCGGCTGCAACAATTCCTTTGATCGGTTTAACGTCTCATCCGAAGGTTGGCACCTCAATAGTACAGCACATCCCCAGTGCTGCACCACAGTATCAGTTCTGGGTAGTTCAGGCATGGTACTAGACTCTAAATTCCATGACCTTGTGATCTTCCAACCCCAGAGCTGGGCTTGCTACAGAGCGAGCCACTGAAACTGGTGACACTGGTAATGCCAGATAGGATCCCTTCAGGCTACTGGCTTCATGGGTTACTCACAATATGCAGCCTTCACAAGTTTTTGTCACTCCTCTTACTACATTTTTTGTTTAAAATACTCAGCAGTGAGAGTTTGCCAACTGAGCTGTAACATCTCATTTACTGTGCAGTAGTGTTCTGGGTGCAAGTTCAAGCAGCAACAATACAGTCACACATTTCATATTTGTCAATAAAAATGTTATCATGGTTCATTACATAGAGAGCACCCCTTCCCCTTCCCTAGCACACAGGCAGCCTTAACCTTGCTCTGCACTTGGGATATTGAACGCAGACCTGCCTTACAGCTTTAGAAATCTGACTTGGGTTCTTGTGGCAGAAATGGGTTTCTAGAGTGGCGTACTGGTACAGTAAATAGATAGGTATATTTTTTTCTTGGTTTGTGCCTTTGTGGCCCAGACACTGATCATCCATCTCTCTCTCTCTCTCTCTCTCTCCCTCCCTCTCGCTCTCTCCTTCTTATAAGTATTGCTCCATTTGTAGCTGTTTTTGTTCTGCTTTTAAGGAACATTCTGGGAGCACAAATGGTAGCTTTCAACAAAACAGAATTGCAGATTACATTTTGTTATGTTGCTTGCACACATGTGCAAGAAACATAGTGCCATCATCCGAGTTTTCAGAGGTGTGTCAGCCCGTCTTCCAATGCAGTCAGTGTGTTTGCAGACGCGGCCCCAGTTCCCCAATCACTGCTGCAGCTGTCTATGACAAGCTGAAAATGCAGTGGCATACACTTCAAAGGGAGAGCTCCGCTTCAGTGAGCAGAGCTCTCCTCCTCCCACGCACGCACACGTGCAAGCACGCATATTGCGTGCTGATGCGCTCCCCTCCATGCACACACTGTATGGCTGACGGGGGTGCCCAATCCCCATCGGCTCCACACTTCCCCAACAGCTGTCCAGGTGCCACGCTGGAAGCCCACTCCAGCATGGCAAAACTGTTATAGCGCAGGGGTGCCCAATCCCCGTCGGCTCCAAGCTACATGCCCCCAAAGCTTTTCGGTGCCACGCTGGGGAGCCTACCCAGCGTGGCAAATCTTGTTTTAGCTGGTGGGGTGCCCAACTCCGTCAGCTCCATGTCCCCCGAATAGTTTTTCCTGCTGCCATGCTGGAGCCCACCCCAAGCGTGGCAAGCGTCCAGCGTCGCTCGAAAAAAAAAAAAAAAAAACTGTGAATAAAAAATGGTCCCTCATAGTCTCCCTGCGCCCTCCCACAACCCGCACCACCCACTGTGCATCCTGCCTCCTCACACCCCTCACCCCATAGTTACCTCCTGAGCTCGCACGACGTATCATCGGTGACCAGGAACACGCCTGCACTCTTCAAAGCCGACCGCGAACTGAGGAAATGCCGTAAGCTGTATAATGGGATAGATAGGGTTTTTTCAACTTTGTTGCATATCTCAGGCATTTTTGGGAATTTTGGCCCCAAATTTTCAACATAGGGTTTTTGGGACCCCTCCTCATGAATTCTTGCACTGTCATGGCGTTAATCGGGCCCGAAGGGTGATTTCGCGGTCACTGCATGAAATTACCTTTCGGGACCAATTAACAAAATGACACTGCAAGTGTTCAGAAAATGGGCTCTCAAAAAGCCCATGTTGAAAATTTGGTGAAAAAATTCCTAAAAATGACTGTTTTACGAGCGTGCGTTGCGCAGTTCCTACGCATGCTTGTAAGTTCGTGAATTTTCAATATTTTCACTCCAGATTATCAACATTGCCATTTTACCACACCTCCTTATGAGCAGTACAGCTGTCATTTTTTACATCCTGCCCAAAACATGTTTCCAGCCATGTAGCATATTAATGGCGCAGTCAGTGTGCGAAATCAATGTATGGGACACATTAAGAAAATCACAGTGACACTGTTCATGAGCAGAGGTCTTAAAATGGCTGTGTTGAAAATTTGGTGAAAAAATTCCTAAAAATGACTGTTTTACGAGTGTACGTTGCACAGTTCCTACGCACGCTCGTAAGTTCGCAAATTTTCAATATTTGCACTCCAATGACTTCCAAATACCTAAACAGCACATAGAAGCAAGCAACATTCGGCATTGACAAATGCTTGTTTTTTAAGATGAACCAGACTGTATTTATTTATTTATTTACTTATTTATTTAAATCTCGGATTACAAATACCTTTGAGCTTGAGGCAGCTCATTTACAAAGGTTCCACGTCAAAGGAAAGGATTACAATAAGGTAGGGAGGTATAGACAACATTCATGGTATCAATGGAGGTACAGACAACATTCATGGTATCATTGGAGCACATCAAATCAATTGGTAAATAAGTGGGAACAGTGCTACACACTCAAGCCTGGCCCAGATTTTTAAAAATCTTTTGACGTACATGATGGGATTCAACAGCATGATGTAGAGGTCTTCTGTAGTTACCACTAGTATCATTTTCCACAGGATAAAGTGTATTCAAGAATAATGGTTTTGCCCCTTTCTTCAGGCAAAAGGAATTGTGCCACACAATTCTGCAGTGTTTATGGAACAATCCCAGGCATATGAATAAGCAAGAGTTTCAAATATTGCTGTAGTGGGGTCAATCTTTCTTGACTTTTTTTAGCAGGACCCCTTAATTTTATTGTACTATACATCAGACTCCAGTAGTAATGGGATATAATGACCAATGAGCTGAAGGTTAAAGAAAAGCAATACATGCTGAATATTTTCTTCTTAAGATTGCTCAGAACCAGAGTCCTGTTCCCAAGAGCATGACTAAAATGTGTCTAATTCTCATAGAGAGTAATGCAATTTTCAAAATCAATACACAATAAAAGAATAAGAAATCAGAAAAAGCATTAAGGAGATAATTTAGGTAGACAGTACACAACATTCATTGGCATATACAGTATGTTTTAGTATTCCTTCTTTTTTAAGCTCATCTGTATTGAGAGGCAAAGCATGTACAGACAGATGTTAAGTGCATGCCAAAGGTACATACAGTAGCAAGATACATGTCACCATTATGAGATGGGCAGTATCACTCCATTTATAACTTTCTTCCAGTCAAGTACAACCAAGCGTATGAGCTGAATGATGCAGACTGGATACATGTATAATTAATTTTAAAAAAATTAATAAAAATAAAACTATGGGGCTGAACTGCCCCAACCAAACTCTCCATCCTGTGTTGACTTTTGCCAGTGATAACCATGGAGACAGGAGTACACTTTGGGGACTGGGGACTCATAGATAACACCTCTCCCCTTGCTATGCCTCTGATACATTGAGCTCCCATCTCTACCACTGGGCTAGGCACGTCTCAAGAATTAAACATAGCGTGGCTGTAATTCTTTCAGTTCTATAAAGCACACCCACCCTACCTTTCCAGGACTCTATGGAGGGTGGGATGGCCTGCAGTCTTACTGATATTAACCCTTTCATAGCCACAGTGCAACGTTCCTTGAGTAACCTCTGTTGAGCATGATTACCGACCTGTAGAACTAGGACTCAGAAGACTAGGTTTAGAAATTATGTGGAACAGGAACATTCCAGAGTTGTTCCTTAATCTGTGTCCAGTAATGCTGTAGGACAGTGCAATCCCATAATATATGAAAGTGAGATCCCAATCACCCATACCCCCTCCAACACCAATTTAAAGAACCCCCACAGAAGTGGTGTGTTATGACAGAAGTGTTGAAGAAGGGGACCACACATTTTCAGCAAAACTCTATCCACCTGGGAGATGCTGTAATCTTTCATCCCAGATTAAGCATTGTGGCCCAGTCTGCTTTCGTGATGGGTGCAACAGTCTTCTTCCCACTGCACCCTAAGCCTTCCAGTTCTGGGTGAGTCCCCACTAGAAGGACTTCTGGCTATTGTGCTCTCCCCTCATCAACAGCATTGCAGCCCAATATAGAAATTCCTCCAATGAGGTCAGATCTCCACCCACTTGAGCCACCATATTATTTGAGGTTAAATAGTGTCTAACTTGTAGGTACTGTACCTGAATGTTTGCCTTCTTTTTATTCACTGGAATGTTTGGAAACATTTTCCTTCTCTGCTTCTTTTCAGAGTGGCTACTTTCTTCTCTACACTTTGTCCAGTGACCCACTGAGCATCTTTCCAGATAAAACCCCTTGCAAAACAGCTGTACCTCCCTCCTTCTGCAGTGGGGTTACTTCTCAGGCATTCTCCAGAATCTAGGGTGGGGAGTTCCATTATTCTTGACAGGTGATACAGGCAAGAGTAGATGGCAGCTGTCATAATGTTGTACTTCCACCAGTTTTGTCCTTGTAAGGTCTCTCCCCCACCCTTTGAGCAGGACCATCCGAGCCAAGCTGGGTAATCATATACTGAGAGCAGGACATCTTGTGGTTCTCCACAATGTGAGCACCACTCCCAACCCCCACTGAAGGGAGCACTTAAGTGGCAGGGTGGTCATCCCTCTCCCTTGGGGTCACAGTGCGCTGTCTCCACAGCACACCCCAGACTCCTCCATCTTGGTGCTGGGGGCTGGGTTCATGGTCTCTAACATGGCAGTGCAAGCCCTTCTCCATCAGTCCAGGCTGAAACATCAATTTTTTTTTATTTTCATTGTATTACTATCACTTAAAAAAAATTATATTTTCAGATTTTAATAAATTGAGAAATAGACTTAGCACATTTTGATGTTTGACAGTTGCTCTCCAAACACTTGCATTCTACTGCCGTGCCATGTACAGGGAGCATCATATGATATGCGCTGCACACCTGATATGGCTGATAATTATGTTGCTCACTCCCCCTGAAGGCTCCATGCTAAATGCTTTCATTTGTTTTAATCTGGCAATTCCTTGGAGCCGAGGGTCTCTGTAAAGCAGTGTTCACAATACAGATTTGCAGAGGCAAGAAGACAAATGTGAAAGGATTAAGAATAAATGAAAGTGGATGATTACATGATGACATGTGCACTTAATAGGGTCAGGCAGGACTCCACAAAGCATGTTGGGGGTAGGGTGGGCTTTCCTCCAGCAGTTGCTTAAGTGCTGGTAGGGAATGTGTGCAGTTGAGAACAGGGCTGTAATAGAAGCAGTATTTCCTTTCTGGCAGAGGTAACTATTTTGCCCTTTAGTGAGATTAAACTCCACACTTTAACTTGATCTAGCTGGGCTGTTGCCTTGAGATTTTGGATTTAGTCAGCATTAAAGCCTAATACCCTCTACATATGGTGCACACAGGCCAGCTCCAGTATATCTTATGTACTAAATTTGATTCTTTATTTTATTATTTATTTATTTACCCAGGATAGCCCAGCTGAAATGCAATATCTCATTTTCAGTGGAGTCCTGCTTCTACTCATTTCTGCAGCTGGGGGACTGGAGAACTGCGAGGTTAAGTGACTTATTCAAGGACACACAGAGGAGTATTTTGTCTTAAGTGGGCCTGGAACCTCTGATCTTCTGACTCCCAAGCCAGTACTCTAACCAGTAGATGTAAGGGGACGAGTAGCAAAGCTAGAGCTTTTTAGCAGCAGCAGCTTCCCTGCTAGTACCAGCACTTTATGAACCTGTATTTAACTGGCTCACCACAAAATGATTTACTCATCTCTCAAGAGGCACTACAGTCATTCAGCAGCACGTTCAGCAGCACGTTAGGCTGCTCTTGACAAATTGTGCTTGATTTAGTAAAGGATCCCATTAGTAGGTCAATTGGTTCTACAGAATGTTGCCTTCTCTGCTAGACTTTAAAAGGAGCAAACACATAGCAAAAATGATTTTGTCATTCTCAATAAGAAACATGTGACTTTGAAACATGACATTTCCCACCTTTTGTTTATTACATAGACAGTAATGCATGTACAGGTGAATGTTATGAGTTTTTTTATACACCTGATGTGTGTGATGAACCATAATCCTCAAGCGTGAAGCTCGAGAGGATTATGAGGTCATCACAAACACTCATAAATACATACCTGCATTTATTTTATGTTGTATAATTACTGCCACAGAGTGTGGAAACCATGAAATAAGCAAGGCACAAAAGATGAGTCTTGTTCATTCTACTTATAGAAGCGTGTAACCGCTGTTAATAGAACAGTTCCTTTCTATCAAGTTCTAATTTGCAGTTTCAATCACTTTACATTAAAAATAAGCCAACATTTTAAAAAACTCATACTGAAACTGAAACACAGATATGATATTGGGATAGAGCAGAAGTTACCATTTAGATGGTTAAAACATCTTTTTTACAGTATAGTCTGTGTCTTTTTATAAGGATAGCAGCAAGAAATTGTGTTACTTTAAGTGCATGAGAACCAACCTTTTCTAAACTAAAGACAATGTTTTTAGTTTGTTTTTCTCTTTTCAGCCAGGCTGGGGTCAGGTTCACCATTGCCACCATGGTAACCTTTTGGAAGTAAGTGCTTTAGACAGTGTTAGGGGGCTTGCAGTAACATTTTGCCACTTCAGAGTTTAAAATCAGTAGAGCATGAAGCAGAAAATACCATAATAACTGGATGAGACATCATGCCTTGTTACCCTGTTATTAGGGCATTTGAAAATGCTCACAAATGGAGTGATGTCAATGGTCACCAATAATTAAATATAAAATAATACATGAGTGGGTGTGTGTAACCAGAATTTTACACACTCCTGAGGTGTGGGATGCTTACTATCGCTCTCAGAGTATATAAAACCATCCCACACTGAGGGTGTGTGTGAAATTTTGGTTATACCCACCCACCCATGTTTTATTTTATTTAATTACTGGTCCTCATTTTTTATTTAACTGTGACGGAGGGAGTAGCAGTTGCTGACACTTCTGAGGTCAGCCGAGGTTCTCCTGGGGCCAGCAAAACTGTTACTGAACAAAACAAGGATTGGTCTTTAGTTATTACCCCCATAACAGGGATTGATCTTTAATTATTACCCTCATACATGTAGAGAGCAGCACAAACAGCAAATTTAAATAACATGAATAATTATGGTAAACCAGCAGCAACACCAGCAGCAGCAGCTCCCAGCGCAGCGGCTCCTCCTCAGCACCTGCTTGAGAAAGCTGCTGAGATCAGTTCATCCCACTGCCTGCCTGTCCCTTTGCTCTCTCCAAAGTAGCAGTGAGCACAGCAACAAAGAATCCACAGGCAGAGCCTTAGCTGCCAACAGGCTACTGTTAGTCCCTTTTCCGTGGTTAAATGAAACTTAGTAACCTGCTTGTGAACTTCTCCATTTCACCAGTTACTCTTCTTCTCTCCAGCACTTATTTGGTCACAGAGCACAGCATGCCCTCCAACTCTCTCCCCTTACAGGCACAGCACCAACTTGATTGACAGGTACTGATTACAACCACCTGGTTGTAATGCAAAATATCAATCGGGTGGTTGTAACACAATTTAAAAGTCTGGTTATCCAGACATGAACAATTAGGACCAGTAATTAAAACCATGCAGTTTTCTGAGATGTGAAGAATAATAGATAGGTGATTGCATTTCATAAGGAATAAGACATTTGAGACACAGAATAGTGCTATGGTAACATTCTCAACTGGGAGTTTATATCACCATGCCATTGGTTGATGGATTAAAAAAAACAGGAGGAATGTTACTATTAAGCATAATTCCATGAGTCAGATTTATTCTGCTTGTGAGATATTTTCAGATAGCAGATCCACTAATCAGTTATTGGTAGACACCTTCCAGGACTGCTTCCTGACTTCTGATTCAACAAGTGGAGGAACGGACTAGAGACTGGGTAATAATTAACCAAGTTCTAACCAACTGAGTTAACATTGGGGTGTTAGCAATTGTAGAACTGCTAGAGTCCAGGACCACAACATAGAATGGTTCAACACAGCCCTGAAATCACAGAGTCAGCTGACACAGACAACAGTTCTGGATTTTAGGAGGGTAGACTCTAGGAGAATGGAAGGGAAGGGAAGGGAAGGGAAGGTAAGGGAAAGGCTCAGTATCAGCAATTGGAAGGGGCGGACAGTAAGTGGGAGCATACTAAAGAAGGAAGTTTAAGTATAACAAAAGGTTGCCTAAGACAAGTAGATAAGAAGAAGAGGCACAGGAGGACTATGTGGTTCTCCAGGGAGTTTGGGATAGCAACCAGGGAGAAAAGGTGACCATCAAAGTCTATAAGGTCAAACAGGGGGAGACAAGCAGGGAGCTCCACCTTGCCAAAACAAGAGTCTAGGAAGGCAGTGAGAATGGCCAAGGGAGAAGTGGAGCACAAGACTGTGGAAGAGGATAGGGTAAATGGCAAGGACTTCAGTAAGTACATCAGTGTAGGAAGACAGAACAAGGGAAGTATAGAGAGGCTAAGAAAGGGAGAGGCATGGGTGAAAGGGAGAGGCATGGGTGAAAGGGAGAGGCATGGGTGGAGGAGGACATGCAAAAGCTGATATTCTTAACGTTTTTGTTCTGTCTTTACAGTCATGGAGTGAAGCCTCTGCCGAAGTGCAGTATTCAGGTAGGATGTGGACCAGATTTAGAAATCAGTAGAATCATGGAGGAAAATGTGTTTAATGGGCTGGAAAGATTGCAGATGCAGGATAAGTCCCTGGGACATTATGATTTACACCCACAGGTATTCAGGGAGTTGGGTCAGGCCCTGGCTGCATTCCTGGCAGATGTATTCAACTGCTCGACTGAGATGGGCATAGTGCTCAGGGAAGGCAGGGTAGCAGATGTTCCCACTTCCCCAGAGTGGGGCTGGGTGACACAGGGAATTATAGACTAGTTAGCCTGACTTCCATTATTGAGATGCTCCTTGTCAATATAATCAGACGACAGCTTGTTGACCTCCTAGTTATTAGATAGCAGTCCAAAGTTAAAAAGCTCTGCAGGTTTGTTTTTCCTCCTCATAGTAGTGAAAAAGTAGCTGGCTGGGAGAAGCAGCTCAATCTGATTTTTAGTTTTTTCAAAACTGTGCTAATGTATGTCCTGTGGAGAAAGGGGAATGGTTGGCTGGGAGGTGGGAAGTACTTGTAGGCAGCTAAGAGCAGGAGTAATGACATCCAACTTTGGCACCATTTTTGTTGGGGGCAGAGGTCATTTGACTAGCTAGTGCCAGTTTGGTACAGACAGTTCACTATTGTTATCCCACATGGCCAAGTGACACCTCATGTGACTGACCCCAAGAAGGAAAATAGCATCTGCAGGGTATCCACAGGGAATCCAAAGCTGGCAGGGAACTCTGCTGAAGGTAACACTAAAGTGCAAGTAAGGCACTGGGTCCTCCCACCGATGAAGCTGCACTATATTTAGATGAATTGTGGGGGTAAAAGATAGTGATACTGTGTGTTGTCCCTTTCATGTTGCAGCAGGTAACATGTAGGGTACTCTCTGGGGAAAACTAAATGAGGAGTGTAAGGAACAAGTAAGGGAAGGTTCCCTGAGGGGCAGGTAGAGTGGGTGCTGACATAAAGTATTCCAGAATTCCTATAAAACTTCTATGTGGGAAACACTGTTAAACAGGCCCATGCAGAGAAGACAGCTTCAGTATTTCTGGTAGACCGCTAGGTAAGTAGCCCCTAGGGCAATAGACAAGGCTGAAATTTAGTGATGCCTTCTGTTGGGATGCAGAGTGCAGAGGGGCAACAGGTTGGGGTGGAGGAGGGGAATTTAGGATGCAACACCTGTGGAGCAATTTCAGGGAAGTCCTCTAGAGATGATGCTGCTGCCAGATGTGCAGTAAGTTTGCAGCAGTTGTTGGAAAACTAGCCATGGTCAAGGCTGAAATTATTGCAGCCTTCTTTGGAGCAGGTCTGAGGTGGGTCTGACTGAAACAGTTATTACTCCTCTTCTCCAAAGGACAACAAGAGTCCAGACTGTGGGGTGGATTGTAGTCAGTAGGGGAGGAGGGGGATGAAGGGTCAACTAATGTAGGGGTGGTTGCCCCAGGATGGTGATAGTGAACTGGTTCATTCCCCTGTGACTCGATAGGTTCAGTTTTTCCAAGAAGAAGATCAGAACCTGTTACCTTTCAGGATAACAGGGCTGTCTGGTAAGGGACTGTATACTTGGGAGGAATGAAGGGGATAGTGGGTGTAGGGGAAGGGAAGCAAAGTAATTAGGTTCTTGTTGTTAGCTTCAGTGAAAAGGGATGCACACAGATTGGAAAGGATTGTTGAGGCATAGAAAGGGTGAGGGCTAGATGTTATTGCCCACCTATTGACTAATGACCTGGTTTGCAGACCCCCTAGGGGTTGTGAAGGGTAGCTTGTACAATCTGGAAGGTGGGTGGGGCCCTAACTGACAGCAGCATTAGTATCTTTTTCTGTCTCTGTTCTATATGGACAATTGGTCAAAAAGTTGGGCAATCTGGGAGTGAGGAAAAGATCATAAGATGGATAGAACATTCACTAAATGTCAGAACCCAGAGCGTTGTCCTTAATGGGGCACATTCCGAGGTTGGGGAAGTCACTGGTGGTGTGCCTTAGGGATTGCTCTTGAATCATCTTCAACATCCTCATCTGTGATATTTAAGTAGATATCCAGGAGAATGTCTGCCTCTTATGGATGTTGCTAAGATCTTTGGAAGAGTAAATAGTGAACAATTTGTATGAAGGATGACGGAGGACCTGGAAAGATAAAAATCATCAAAGGTCTGGCAGTTAAAATTTAATGCTAAGACGTACAAGGTAATGTGCATAGGGGCAAACAATCTGAAAACAGAATACAGAATGAGGGGCAGAGTAACACTGGAAAAGGCAACCAAGAAGAGGTACTTGGGGGTTATAATATCAGACAATTTAAAAACATCAGTGCAGAGCAACAGTGGAAGGATAAACAGGATACTGGAATGTATAGGCAAGGTTAGAATGTAACTCAATTAGGGTCTAAGTTTTGTGGGGCATCCCCCTGTTGCCACAGTTCTGTGGCAGTAGTTTCCTATTTCTGCAGAAATTCTGTAGAGGTATTTGGGGGTTTTGGCAGCAGACAGGCCCCCCCCCCAGGTAGGAGGAAATTGTTTGTTTTGGGGCTGGACCCACGAACTAGGGCAGATTGTCAGTTCACGCCTTACTCATGCAATATTAGAAACTCAAACACTCACCCCATCCATCTCAGCCCAATCACCCACCCCTCCCTGACCTGAGAATCCCAAAGGTCACCATATTTAAAGTACTATTTTTTTATCAGGTCTTATGCTGCAAAGTGATCCTCTTCATTCCAGTTCCACTGCTGGGTCAGAATGCCAGATTCTCACTCCAGTAGTGCTTTGTGCAGCTGAGTGCAAAGCACTTCTGGGACAAGGAACCACAAATCGGGCTTGGTGGTGAAATTAGAAGGATGAGGATTGCCATGCAGCATGGGACCTGCTAAAAACATTACTATTTCAAATATGGTGACTCTGAGACTCTCAGTACAGGATGGGGAGAATGGCTGAGATGAGCTGGGAGAAAGGTGGGTTTTACTTGTTTACTTTGAAAGGTAAAATGTGAAATATGAGCTGACAAATTAATGGGCAGCAGCTGTTCCAAAATGCTTTTCAGTTTTTTTTAATTCTGCAGAATTCCAACAAGCATTCTGCAGAGCTGAATATAAACTGCAAGGAATAGTTTGCCATGGTATATATATTTTATCCATGCACTAATTTACCTTGGTTTACACAGAAGAGTCTGTGTAAACTGTAGATTTTTTTTCACAGTTCATATTGACTCTTCAATGTAAACTGCATAAAACTATTCCACGATTTATGAGTTTATGTATACAACGGAAAACAATTCCATGGTTTATGTAAACCAAAGACTAAAACTCCCCAGTTTGTCTAAACTATGGAATGACTGACGAGATAATGACCTTACCACTCTGAAGTGTGCCATTATGGTCACTTACTGGTTTCCTCTAAAAAAAGAGAGCGATAGCTGGGAGAAGTCTGTTCCAATATATCATAGAAAATATCCTGCCATCTGTTGGATAATCGACCCACTTACCAAATGCTAGTTATATAGTAGCAACCTTTTATTAAAGTAACCATCATGCCATCAGGGTAACAGTACTGTGTTTATGATGCCAATGTTGTGAGGGATTTCTTCTTTATCAGGGCTGCAGTTACTGTCCTTGGACAGCATTGCTTTGTAAGTTCTACTCCCACCACTGTGATATATACGCTTCAGCTCTGATTCAAAATCTGCTTATGCCTTCTTGGCATAGACTGTCAGGCCTGTCACCTTGGGACAGCATCCACACATTGACCAAATAAGTGTGCTGTGGTCTGTTCGGTGTCCTACGTACTAAGTGGTTTGAGCCTCCCCTTCCCCCCTCATGAAGGGTATCCTCCAGAGCACTAGTTTCACATTCTCAAATTGTGGCTTCGTAACTTTGTGATGGTAATGCTCAGAGTACCTACTGTATCTTGAAATGATGTATCTTTCTGTTATTTGCCAACCAAATACTAAACTTGTTCTTTGAGAGGAGTTCTGTATCCCCCCACCCCCCAAAAAAAGTTATCAGTCTTTATTTAAGCAGATACTAATGAGAGTTATATAAGCTAATTCCAATTTTTGCTAATCATGGGACTACAAAGTTTAAACATTTCTAAAGATGCAAAAAATGGAAGTCTAATTTTGGCATTTTAATAATATGCAACCAGTAACTGAAGATTCTGGGCTTTGTACATTTTTTTTGTAGTCCCACCCCTCCTCCCTGAAGGGAGCTTAGCCACCCCCCATGCCAGCCAGGCGGGTGCCCCCTCCCCACAGTCCATTGAAGCATGCCCTGGCTTACCCCCACGGTGGGGCCACAGGAGCAGGACCCCCCCCGGCAGACACTGTTGGCAGCAGGGGCAGAACAGGGCATCATGCTCAGGGGCTGGAGTTTTGTGGATGCGGCAGTACCTGGGGGTGGGGATGTGCAATGATGACCTGCATCTGCCCCGCCCCCCCCTCAGGTGATGGCGCTGGCACAAATGGATCCCCCCAGCCTCTGCCAGAGGTCCATGGTGTGCCAGACACTCTCCCCCATCCTCCCCCGGAGAAGGAGATCAGTCTCTAGGATGCTCAATCCTTCTCCCCCCAGCTGGCCCTCCGACGTCCCGAGTCTGTTTCTGAAACTGGGTCACTGGCGTCGCAGATGGATGCCCTGCTTGTGACCCGGCGGGACAGCTTTGTGAATTTTGATAGTTTTGGATTACTCAGCTCTGTACTCACAGCATATGATGAATGCTTTGCGGCACCTTTAAAATTATTCTTAAGAAATTTGTCAGTTTCTTTTCCAATGGGTCAAGTTTAGATGGTGCGTAAATTGTCCACGCCATACAAGATTTTTGAAAGAGGTTTGTCATTTGCTGCATTTAAAACTGAATGATAGAATACCCACCATATAGTTTATAAAATCTGCTTAGCTTTAATAATGTTTGATTTATGTTTTTTTTCCATTTTAATATTATGTTTATTCCAGCTGGCAGTTTATGAGAACGCTATGCTCAGATATGTTTGGTCAATACCAGCAGGAACATCTGCCAGAACTAGACTCATAGTGGATTCCCTGCAGGGGGAGGGCCTCAAACAACTGGTACAGCAACCCACAAGAGACAGGGCTATCCTAGATCTAGTACTGACTAACAAGAAGGGATCACAGATCTCCAGGTAGAAGGTCACCTGGGGCCAGTGACCATCACATGGTATGGTTCAATTTGGCTACACTCTAAATCATCCCATTCCAAAGCAAAATATGGGACTTCAGAGGAGCTGACTTTGATAAGATGGCCAACAGAGTTAAGCTAGCCCTGGCAAAAGAAACACAGGTGAGGGGTACAGGCAAAGTGGGCAAGCATTAAGGATACAATACTTGAAGCAACATCCCATTGTGTTAGACAGAAAAGGAAGTGCAAAAAGAAGGAAACCACTTTGGTTCTCAAATACAGTAGCAGAAAGGTCAGAGCCAAAGGCTGGCCTTCAGAAAATATAAGGGAACACAGCGGGATGAAGATAGGGAGGCATACCAAACTGCCCTAAGGGAAGCAGGTAAGGCAGTAAGGCAGGCAAAGTCCCAAACTGAGGAAACACTAGCACGAACAGTAAAGAAGGTGACAAGACTTTCTATAGATACATTAGTGAAAGGAGAAAGTCCAGAGGGGGTATTGCTAAGCAATGGAGAAAAGGAGCATGTGAGGAGGAGGACCCTGTAAAGGCATCTATCCTAAATAGATACTTTGCTCAGTATTTACTGAAGAGAAGGTAGGGCAGGGCCTGGCTCAGCATCATGGACACAGGGGAGGAGGTGGCACTACTCCCTTCACAAAGAAAGGGTCCTACAAGAGCTTGCTAAGCTCAGGGTGGATAAGGCAATGGGACCTGATGGCATACATCCCAGGGTACTTAAGGAGCTAAAGGAGGAACTAGCAGAGCCATTAGCAGAATTGTTTAGTGAGTCTCTGAGCACAGGAGAGGTCCCAGAAGACTGGAGAAGGGCTCATGTGATCCCACTCCAAAGAGTGGTAGCAGGGAGGAGGCGGGGAACTACAGACCGGTCAGTCTTACCTCAGTAGTGGGCAAGATTATGGAGGCACTCCTTAAGGAAAGGATAGTGCAACACCTGGAATCCATAGGGCACAGGATCCAAGACAGCATGGGTTTACAAAGGAAGGTCCTGTCAAACTAATCTCATAGATTTCTTTGACTGGGTAACCAGAGTGGTGGACCAAGGGAGCAGTTGATGTCGCTACCTTGACTTCAGCAAAGCTTTTGACACTGTTCCACATAGAAGATTGATAAATAAGCTAGGTAGGCTCGGGGTGGGTCAGAAGTTGGTCAACTGGGTGGCAAACTGGTTGACTGGCAGAAAACAGAGAGTGGTGGTAAATGGTATACAGTCAGAAGAGATGCAAGTCACAAGTGGGGTACCTCAGGATCAGTCCTGGGGCCAGTCCTATTCAACATCTTCATTAGTGACCCTGCAGATGGACTAGAGGGTAAGGCTTGTCTGTTTGCAGATGACACCAAGATCTGCAACAGAGTAGATGATCCAGATGGGGTGGGCAGAATGAGAAGATCTGGATAAACTAGCAGAATGGTCAGAAGAGTGGCAACTGGATTTAATGCAAAGAAGTGCAAAATCATGCACATAGGGAAGAGAAACCCTGAAGCCACTTATAGGCTGGGAGGGAGTTGCTAGCAGTCACAAAGAAGAAAGAGACTTGGGCATCATCATCACTGATGACCTAAAATCATCAAGCAGACCTCTAAAGCAGTAGGTAAAGGCTAGGGGGTGTTAGGGGTGTATTAGTAGGTATCACAAGTCGTAAGAGGGGTAATAATCCTCTGTACAAGACATTGGTTAGGCCCCATCTGGAGTACTCGTGCAGTATTGGAGGCCACACCTTCACAAGGACATTAACCAAATTGAGGCAGTCCAGAGAAGGGCAACCAAAATGGTCAGGGACTGCATCAGAAGACATATGAGGACAGATTAATGGAGCTCAATATGTATACCCTTGAGCAAAGGAGGAGAGAGGTGATATGATCGAGGCATTTAAACACCTTAAGGGCATAAACAAGGTGAAAGAGTCTAACATGTTTAAATATAAGAAAAATAGCAGGACAAGAGGACACAGCATGAGATTAGAGGAGGCCGATTAAGGGGAATGTGAGGAAATTCTTTTCACAGAAAGGGTGGTAGATGCATGGAATGGCTTACCACAAGAAGTGGTGGCTATGAATACAGTGCAGGGCTTCAAACAGGCATGGGATAGGCATAAGGGAGCAATACAAATGACTATGAATAGATAGGTCACTGACAGAGCAAAGGCCGATGGCACATTTATAAGGTAGAAAAAGAAATGGGCAGACTGGATGGGCCTTGCGGTCCTTATCTGCCGTCAACTTCTATGTTCTATATGTATATGACTGTCCAACACTTACTTCTACCTCCTTTATCTTCCCCTTAAACTTTCCTATTTTTCATTTTCCACACTGTGTAATGCTAACTTTTATTCATAGTGCCGTGAGCCTGATTCTGAAAACCCCCTGAATGGAACAAGGAGCTTGTGCCACAAAGAATGGCACACGGTGTGGCCTGCGCCACAAGATGCACTGGGAGCAATCCTCAATAGCAGCCTGCATCAAACACAAGCTGCATGCACCAAAGGGGACTTGCACCCTCCTTGTGGCACAAAATTGGCTGCAATATGGTGCTAGGAGGTTTGCAGCAGATGCAGGCTGCCATATCCCTTAATTCAGGATTCTCAAAACCCTCCCAGAAGGCAAATTTCTAAGTGCCATTAGATCAGCGAGGGCTGGTCGAAGGGTACTTAAGTGTAATCTCAGGGGGGTAGATCTTGCACCACCTGCAGAGCCTTCCCTGTGTGGGAGGATACACAGTCACAGAGCTCTTCCTTATTCTTGATCTGTCTATATTAAGAAATATAACTGTTCTTGGTGGTCTAGCAGACCCCCACCCTGGCAGGAAGTGCCTCACCATCCCACCACCCCATCCCTGAGCCAGCAACTAGCACACAGTCCTCTGCTCACCACCATGGCTGGCTGCCGGATGAGCTGTCAATGAGCATGTACTGTTTTTTTCTTCAATTGTTTAACCAGGAGAGATACACTAAGCTGAAAGCTTGTTTACAGGTGCGACCTGGGAGCACAGGGAAGTTAAGTGACTTGCTCAGAGTCACACAGTATGCAAGTGGGGGCTGTGGGATTCAAACCTAGGTCTTCAGATTTGCAGCTCAGAGCCTTAAACCACTGTGCTAGTAACAGCTGATTGTACAGTACACGATCACTGACAGCTCAGCTGGTGGCCAGCTGTGGTGATGAGTGGAGGGCTGTTCCGGTTGCTGGCTCAGGGATGGGACAGTGGGTGGGGTGGTGGGGCACTGACTGCCAGGAGGGTGGGGGGGTCCGCTAGACCATAGGGAACAGTTATATTTCTATTAACACAGTCAGATCAGGGATAGGGAGGCCCACTAGACCACTAGGGAAAGTTATATTTATATTATATGGGCAGCTCGGGGTTAGGGAGGGGGTCCACTAAACCATCAGGGATGTGATTACTTGTACTAACAAGGGGATTAGAGCTGGGGGGGACAGTTTACCATAGCCTATTTCTGCCCTTACAAGAGTGCTGCCCAACCAACCCACAGTCTGCAGCAAACCCCTTAGTTGCGCTAGTTAGTTTGGTGCATGGCCACAGCTGCTGCAGGTTGTGGGACTTAGGCACTGGGACCCTACCCACTAGAGAAGTGGGTGGAGGGTCTCAGGTGCACTGGAAATCAGTGCAAACCGCCATTGCCACAGCTTGCACCAAGTTTTGAGAATAAAGCACCATGAGTTTAGAAGGAGTACGACAATTCTGAAGAAGAGACAATGCTTTGTGGAGACAACTTGCAGAGACAATGAAACAATATCTTCAGCATATACCAATGCTGATTCTTCTCTCCCAGCAGTTTTAGGAGCATCAACTGTAGATTGTTCAAGAGTAAACAAAAATAATTAAAATGTAAATTAAATAATAAAGGTGCTAATATGCAGTCCTGCTTAATTCCTTTTTTTAATATAATACTACTTGTTATTGTTCTATCTTGTAGATATTTGATTTTGTTCCAGTTATGAGTATACAAATTCACACTACAGTATTTAATAAAATTAAAACATTACCCAATCCCTCTAATTTTTGACAAAATTTTCTTTGTGGTAAAGCAGAAGTTAAGTATATAAATGATACAAACACAATTTTTGACTACAAAGTTTGATATATTTGAATATGATGTGATGGACAATAGTACCAAACAATGATCTATCATGGAATACCCGTCTCTGAAGCATGCCTGCAACTCAGACATGATATCATTACAGTACTAGATATCATGTTTTTTAACTTTTGTAAGATTATTTATTTAAATATGTTTGCAATATTTTTGATTCATTGTTTGTTATGTTTTTTTTTATTTATTTGAAAATTGGAAACCAGGAAAGGCACAATGAGCTGTGACTCGTTTTCAGGTGTGACCTAGGGGAGAGGGGAAAAGGAAAACAATATTACAAAATTACAGCAAGTCATAGAGTGTAATTACAATGGCAGTGAACAAAAAGTTCGAAAATAAGGTACAGAACAATCAAGTGATCAAAATCATGACAAACTGATGAGGACATAAGATAGTTTACAAATCAGCTGTCAAGTTGGACAAGAGCAAAATAAAGTGCTTGGTGCCTGTAGGAAAAGGTGGCGGTGCTTATGCTGTGAGGATGAGTCAAACAGGTAGTTGTATAACTAAAGAAGAACCAAAATCGTGAGGAGGGTGGTCAGGGAGTGGTATGAGGCCACAGATTCTTCACACCTCCTTTGTTATGGATTGGAAAATTAGTATTTCCTTTCAAGGTATCTGGGATATACTGATGAAAATCCCCAAGTGGATCATAGTGCTGGGGTATTTCATGTTCCTGTCATGTAGCACGCTACCAATAAGTAGAATTCTCCATTTAATCTGCTGTTAGCATTATGTTTTAGTAGGGCACACAGGTTTTTGTCTTGTTAACCATGCCACCACGTTATTACAATGGTCACTGTGTATTTCTGGTGTCTGTGTGATTAGGAACTATCATACAGAAGTGTCTGAGCTGTTGAGGTATTGCATAAGCAGCTTTACTGTTTGGTGAGAGTAATTGAATTGGGGGTTTATTCTCCTATGCTTGCTGGCAGTATTGGCTCTAAATGACAAAAATATTTAGCCACTTGGCTAAAGCCTGTAGAGATTTTTTGGCAATGGCCATTTCTGTTTTAGCTACTCTGCCATTTAGACATTTTTTTTTCAAATGGGCACCAGCTAACATGGCATAAAAAACACTAGCCAACAGTGGCTATTTCAGTTTTTTAGCCAAATGATTAAAATGAGTTAAAATGGGGGGAAGGGGTCAAGATGGCTGCCAGCTGCTGATGACTTTCCTTAGTTCCTGCTTGATTGAACCTCTAAATACCTTTTATATACTTCTACATACTACATGACTGTAGAAAAATTATGACACCAGTGAAAAGAAATCAAATGTTTTCCTCTGCATTTTTAAAATAAACTCATTCAGCTCAGACATTGGCTGGTAGATAAATGTATGTGCTGCGAGACTCTGACCCTGGGACTGACCAGTGAAAGGTTCAGTGGTTGCTTCTCCTTCTCTTGTTGCTGACCCATCTGTGTTTGACCATCTAGCTGGAAGCAAAATGCTCTTTGAGGCAGATATTTTTTTTTTTTAAACCAAGCTTTTTGGCCCTTTGAGCCATCACCTCTACAATGCCTGTCTCCAGCCTCTGTCAGCCTCCTAGCCTGTCATCTGTTCCCTCACCATCAAGCTGGTGGGAATCTCATAATAATTTTAAACTCAACCTAAAATCCTGGCTTCTGGACAAGGACTGATGCAGCTGCCTCGCTTACTAGCACCCATCCCAGTCTCCTGTTTTCTCCACTTCCTTCTCCTAACCATTCTGCTCTCCCTGGTTTTCTGTTTGGTCTCTATGTGCTACGATCATTGTGTAAATACTGTACATATTATCCTAGTACCGTAGAACTGGCATCTCTGTGCAAATATCTTTCCTGAGATATCTTGTCTGTAAATACTTTACTCTTTATTTTACTTTATTACCTGTACCCAATTGTATAATCATTTTACGTACTACCTTCATTGTAACTATGTATATTGATTGTTTTTCTGTTGTTACTATTTGTGCCTTGCGGCCCGGGTCATGCCTGAAAATGGTCCACTGGACCAGTGCACCTACCCGGTTATCAAAGTCATAAATAAATAAATTAATAAATAAATCTACATGTAACAGAGCTCAAGGATCTGACAGCCATCATGTAGAAGACTTGAGGCACATATCTTTTTCTTGTGCTGTTTTCCTGCCCTCCAGTCCCCTCCACCTCATCTGATGTTGATCAATGCCTTTGGCAGCCTCAGTGGGAGCATCATGCTATGGACAGATGCCACTCCTCAGGAGGGAGAAGGCTCCCCAGCTCAACGTGAGGAGCTGCTGATTCCTCAGAGCTCAGATGTCTCCTTCCCTGAGCCAGTTTGCACTGCACTCGGCAGCCTTCCCCAGACCTGGCTACATCATTTCTGGCTTCCTGGGCTCTCCTCTGAACTTGGGTCACCAGCGCAGAAGCACAGTGTGCTTCCACTGAGCCATCTGTCAACCCTGAGGATGATAATTCTAAACCTATATTTGCTCAGAGGTCTGAGTAATCAGAAAACATGACCTCTTCAAAACTAAATGTGTGCAGACAAAAACAAGCATTTGTCAATGCCGAATGTTTGCTTGCTGGCATTGGCATTGGTAGTGTAGAAGTTACAGAGCTGCATAACAGAAATGGCAGTGAAGTATTGAACTGAAGCCAACCACACCACCACCCTGCAGAGAGTGACAGGCATTGGGGTGTGCCTTTGGGTCGTCAGGCATAACGGCCACGCCATTTCACCACACCCTACCCTGCAGTCACTGACAAGTGTCACGGTGTGCCTTGGAGTCTTTGGCCCTTATGCGCACCCCATTCCATCAGGAAATACAGTGAGATGGGTGCGGTATAGGAGAATGGGGTGAACTTTGGGGCCGAAGAGTCCGAGGCATACCTTGATGCCTCTCACTGGTTGCAGGGTGTAGAATGGTATGAGCATTACAGGCAAGAATCCCAAGTCACACCCCTGATTTCTGTCATTCTCTACAGGGTGGGGTGTTATGGTTGGAAACCCTAACACCTCAGGCATTCGTTGGTATTTTCACTCCAAATTTTCCACATGGTTTTTTTGTGACCCCCACCTCATGAACAGTGGCAATATCAGTTTGTTAGCCGAAAGCTGCTTATGCACAGCGACTACGGCATTTAGCACCACAGGTGCAAAAACACATTCCGAACAGGATGTGAAAAATGACAGCTATACTGTTCATGGAGAGGTGTAAAAAATGGCAATGTTGCAAATCTGCAGTAAAAATATTAAAAAAACTGGTGAAGTCACGAGCGTGCATAGAAACTGTGCAATGTACACCAGTAATGTAATTAGTTTGGGGATTTTTTACAGCAGATTGTCAACACAGGCATTTTGGGACCTCCGATCATGAACAGTGTCACTGTGATTTTCTTTATCTGTCCCGAACAATTATTTCCCACAGCGACCACGCATCTCTGCGCTGAAAGTGTGAAACCACATTTTGGCCATGTTGTGAAAAATGACAGCTGTATTGTTCATAAGGAAGTGTGGAAAAATGCCACTGGTGAAAATCTGGACAGAAAATATTACAAAGTCATGAACTTACGATGGTGCGTGGAAACTGCGCAATGCTCACTCGTAACACAGTCATTTTATGGACTTTTGTCATCAAATTTTCAACATAGCCATTTAAGACCTCTGCTCATGAACAGTGTAACTGATTTTCTTAATCTGTCCCAAACATTGCTTTACGCACCAACTGCACCATTGTAGCTACATGTCTTGAAACACATTTGGAGTGACATGTGAAAATGGCAGCTGTACTGTTCATAAGGAAGTGTAATAAAATGGCAATGTGGAAAATATGGAGTGAAAATATAGAAAATTCGCAAACTTACGAGTGTGCGTAGGAACTGCGCAACACACGCTTGCAAAACAGTCATTTCTAGGAATTTTTTCACCAAATTTTCAACATAGTCATTTTAAGACCTCTGCTCATGAACAGTGTCACTGTGGTTTTCTTAATGTGTCCCATACATTGATTTCACACACCGACTGCGCCATTGTGCGCTACCTGGGCGGAAACACATTTTGGGCAAGATGTGAAAAATGACAGCTGCACTGCTCATAAGGAAGTGTAGTAAAATGGCAATGTTGAAAATCTGGAGTGAAAATATTGAAAATTCACAAACTTACAGTGCATAGGAACTGCACAACGTGTTCTCAAGTAAAACAGTCATTTTGAATTTTTCACCAAATTTCAACATAACCATTTTAAGACCTCTGCTCATGAACAGTGTCACTGTGATTTTCTTAATGTGTCCCATACTTTGATTTACGCACACAGACTGCATGTTAATACTTCCTACCTGGGCAGAAACACGTTTTAGGCAAGATGTGAAAAATGACAGCTGTACTGCTCATAAAGGGTGTGGTAAAATGGCAATGTTGAAAATCTGGAGTGAAAACATTGAAAATTCATGAACTTAGGCGTGCGTAGAGAACTGCTAGGCATGCTCTAAAACAGTCATTTTAGGAATTTTTCACAAATTTTCAACACAGACTTTTGAGATCCACCTTACGAACAGTGGCAGTGTCATTTCATTACTTGGTCCTGAAAGGTGATTTCACGCGGTGACTGTGAAATCACCTCGGGCTGATTAACCCATGACAGTGAGATCATTCATGAGAAGGGGTCCCAAAATCCATGTTGAAAATTTGGTGCAAAAGTCTAAAAATGCCTGAGATATGCAACAAAGTTGAAAACCCTATCTATCCCATTATACAGCTTACCGGCATTTCCTCAGTTCGCGGTCGGCTTTGAAGAGTGCAGGCGTGTTCCCAGCCACCGAAGATCATCGGCGCGGACTCCGGAGTAAGTATAGGGTGTGGGAGCAGGGTGCACAGTGGGTGAGCGGGTGGGGACAGAGACACCGAGGACCGTTTTTGAGTTTCAGGTGTTTTTAAATGATGGCGACACTGGACATTTGCCACACTGGGGGAGGCTCCCAGCGTGGCACAAGGATGGCTGGTGGGGGGGCGTGGAGCCAACAGGGGATTGGGCACCCCTGTCAACGATAGCATGTGTTGCCATGCTGGGGTGGGCTCCCAGCGTGGCACCCTGTACTTTGGGGGGGCGGGAACCAGTGGAGCCTACGCGGGAATGGGCACCCCTGTCGGCTATACTGATGTGTAACCACGCTGGGGTGGACACCCAGTGTGGCATATAGAACTCTGTTTTTTTTTTGGGAGGGCGCAGCACAACCAATGGGGGATTGGGCACCCCCCCGTTGGCTACACAGTGTGTGTGGGGGGGCGAGCACACAGTATGCGTGTGTGTGTGTGTGTGTGTGTGTGTGTAGCAGTAGCTCGCATGAGCAGGCAGTATCTTATCACTGCTCACTGAAGTGTAGCTCCCCCTTTCAGCTGTACGCCACTGCATTTTGGACTGGTCATAGACAGCTCGAGCAGGCATTGGAGAATTGTAGCCGTGCCTGCAAACACACTGCCTGAATTGGAAGAGGGCTGCCACACCTCCGAAAACTTGGATGATGGCACTATGTTTCTTGCACATGCATGCAAGCAAACATAAAAAGGTTCTGGACCCTGTTTGCTGCTCTGGCAGTATAGATCCGTTTATGATGAAATTCAACAGAAAAGTTTAGGCAATGAATGCAAAAACAGATATTCTTCAGAAAGAATAGATAAGTACAAAATCTGATACACAAACTTTAAAAGAATATACAGTAACACTTGAAATTAGAGTGGTTACTCAAGCGGCACTGTTAGCAACCACAGTTAGAGAGGCTATCACTACAAACTGTAACATGAAAATATGGAAATTCAATTTAAAATTAACAACATAAGAACTGTGGGTTTACTTGTTTCTGTTGATTTTCCTATGCTCAGAGACACTGTTCATGAAATACTCACTGTGATAGACATGTGACCAGACTGATCTATTAATTTCCTTTTTACGTTCGCTTGTGTGCATGCGCAAGGAATGTTTTGGGAGAGTAGCACACTTGGAGGTGTGCCTCTCCCAACCAATGCACTGCTTCCTTGAGCAGGCATGGCGGTCCTGCATCAATGGGTGTAGGAGCTCTGTATGACAGCGGTGTTCCTCTGCTTCAAGCAGAACACTACTGCCATATGGAGCACCGCCTCAACCCCCCCTCGCGTCCACGCTCCCCTGCAGCAGCGCATCCCGCACATCCCCAAAGCAACTTTGTTTTCCGATGAGGTGCCCAATCCCCGTCAGCTCACGGCCCCCCTCCCAAAGCCATCCTGATGCCACGCTGGGAGCCCACCCCAGCGTGGCAACCTCCTTGTGTTTTGCCGACAGGTGCCCAATCCCCATCGCTCTGCCGCCCCCTGCAGTTTGCCGGCAGGTGCCTAACCCCGTCGGCTCCTCAGCCTCCCCACATCTTCTGCCATGCTGGGAGCCCACCCCAGCGTGGCAAATGTCCCACATCGCTGCTTTTTTTCCTGTAAAGAAAAAACAGTCCCATGGCGCTGCCTCCCACTCCCCTCCCACAACCTGCACCACCCACTGCACACCCAGCTCCCCACACCCCCTCACCCATACTTACCTCCAGACTCTGGCACGATGATATTCGGTGGACAGGAACACGTCTGCGCTCTTCAAAGCCGACCGCGAACTGAGGAAATGCTGGTAAGCTGTATAATGGGCTAGATAGGGGGGTTTCAACTTTATTGCACATCTCAGTCATTTTTTTTGAATTTTTGCACCAAATTTTCAACATGGGGTTTTTGGGACCCCTTCTCATGAATGATGTCACTGTCATGGCGTTACTCGGGCCCGAAGGGTGATTTCACAGGCACTGTGCAGGCACTGCACAAAATCACCCTTTGGGCTTGAATAATGCCATGACAGTGACATCATTCATGAGAAGGGGTCCCAAAAACCCCATGTTGAAAATTTGGTGCAAAAATTCCAAAAAATTACTGTTTTACGAGTGTGCATTGAGCAGTTCCTATGCAGGTTTGTAAGTTTGCGAATTTTTAATATTTTCACTCCAGATTTTCAACATTGCCATTTTATCACACCTTCTTATGAGTTGTACAGCTGTCATTTTTCACATCTCATCCAAAACGTGTTTCCGCCCATGTAGCGCATAATGGCACAGTCGGTGTGCAAAATCAATGTATGGAACACATTAAGAAAATCACAGTGACACTGTTCATGAGCAGAGGTCTTAAAATGGCTATGTTGAAAATTTGGTGAAAAATTCCTAAAAATTACTGTTTTGCGAGCGTGTGTTGCGCAGTTCCTATGCACGCTCGTACGTTTGCGAATTTTCAATATTTGCACTCCAGATTTTCAACATTGCCATTTTACCACACCTACTCATGAGCAGTGCAGCTGTCATTTTTCACATCCTGCCCAAAATGTGTTTCTGCCCATGTAGCATGCAATGGCACAGTCGGTGTACGAACTCAATGTATGGGACACATTAAGAAAATCACAGTGACACTGATCATGAGCAGAGGTCTTAAAATGGCTGTGCTGAAAATTTGGTGCAAAAGTTCCTTAAAATTACTGTTTCACGAGTCTGCGTTGCGCAGTTCCTACACACGCTCGTAAGTTTGCAAATTTTCAATATTTTCACTCCAGATTTTCAACATTGCCATTTTACCACACCTCCTTATGAGCACTGCAGCTGTCATTTTTCACATCTTGCCCAAAATGTGTTTCCGCCCATGTAGCGCACAATGGCACAGTCGGTGTGTGAACTAAGTGTATGGGACACATTAAGAAAATCACAGTGACACTGTTCATTAGCAGAGGTTTTAAAATGGCAATGTTGAAAATTTGGTGAAAAAATTCCTAAAAATGACTGTTTTATGAGCGAGTGTTGCACACTTCCCACGCACGCTCATAGGTTTGCGAATTGCAATATTTCCACTCCAGATTTTCAACATAGACATTTTACCACACCTCCTCATGAGCAGTACAGCTGTCATTTTTCACATCCTGCTCAAAACATGTTTCCGTCCATGTAGCGCACAATGGCGCAGTCGGTGTGTGAAATTAAAGTATGGGACACATTAAGAAAATCACAGTGACACTGATCATGAGCAGAGGTCTTAAAATGGCTGTGTTGAAAATTTGGTGAAAAAATTCCTAAAAATGACTATTTTACGAGTGTGCATTGTGCAGTTCCTACGCACGCTCGTAAGTTTGCGAATTTTCAATATTTCACTCCACATTTTCACCATTGCTATTTTACCACCTCCCTCATGAGCAGTACAGCTGTCATTTTCACATCCTGCCCAAAGCGTGTTTTCATGTAGCACACACAATGGCGCAATCAAAGTAACTTAATGTATGGGACACATTAAGAAAATCACAGTGACACTGTTCATGAGTAGAGGTCTTAAAATGGCTGTGTTGAAAATTTGGTGACAAAATTCCTTGAAATGACTGTTTTACAAGTGTGCATTGCGCAGTTCACATGCGCTCGTAAGTTTGTGAATTTTCAATATTTTCACTCCACATTTTCAACATTGCCATTTTACCACACCTCCTTATGAGCACTGCAGCTGTCATTTTTCACATCTTGCCCAAAACGTGTTTCCGCCCATGTAGCGCACAATGGCACAGTCGCTGTGTGAACTCAGTGTATGGGACACATTAAGAAAATCACAGTGTCACTGTTCATGAGCAGAGATCTTAAAATGGCTATGTTGAAAATTTGGTGAACACATTTCTAAAAATAACTGTTTCTGACGATCGTTGTGCAGTTCATCTGCGCTCATAAGTTTGCAATTTTCAATATTTTCCTCCACATTTTCAACATTGCCATTTTACCACACCTCCTTAAGAGCAGTACAGCTGTCATTTTCACATCCTGCCCAAGACTTGTTTCTCGCCTCATGTAGTACAATGGCGCACTGTGTGCAAAATCAATGTATGGCACACAGTAAGACAATCACAGTGACACTGTTCATTAGCAGAGGTTTTAAAATGCCAGTGTTGACAATTGGTTAAAAATTCCTAACAATGACTCTTTTCAAGCGTGCATTGCACAGTTCCAGCATACGGTCCTAGCTTTGTGAATTTTCAATATTTCCACTCCAGATTTCCAACATTGCCATTTACCACACTTCCTTATGAGCAGTACAGCTGTCATTTTTCACATCCTGCCCAAAACGTGTTTCCGCCTATGTAGCGCACAATGGGGGTAACAAAAAGGTCATGCTGACAATTTATTGTGCAAATACCAGCAATCGCACAGGGCATTAGGGTAAAGCACCATACATGCCACACACCACTGCAAATACCTGCAAGCGAACGTTTGGCATTGACAAATGCTTGTTTTTTCTGTTACTGTAGTTATGTTTCTGTTATAGTTCTCCTATTTGCAAGTGGACACAATATTGCTTTCAGGGTTACATGTCCAAGCAGGTCTCATGGGAAATATTGGCAAAGGTTGCTCAGGGAAATGATCCCTTGGGAACATCTAGCCACAGATCCAGAAAGGCAGATGTGAGAGTGCCATTTTGAATGTCTCAGACATCCTGAAAGGCAGAGGCATGGGGTTGGACTCCTTGGATGTCCTGGAACACAAAGTTGTAAAGTTGGACCAAGGGATGTCTGGGTGTGAAGTGAGCCAGCTGGCCTGGATGATGTCTGTCACACACACACACACACACACACACACACACATATCACCCAAAGGGGTGAAACCATTCCCCATAGTCAAAGAGAATAAATCAGTGAGCTGAGGTTCAGCTCACTCTCTTGAACCTAGCAACATCTAAAGACCAGAGCCCTGCAGCTAGAGATCTGGTAAGAAATACAGCTTAGGGAAGCGTGTTTCTTCAGTTACCAGTAGGTATAGTTTACAGAATCTGTGCAACTCCATTTATTTTCATTTCAAGTAACCTTATAAACCTTTTGTCTAAATGTAAATATATCCTGCTTGTAAATACTTGGAGTCACTAGTAAATAATCAATTTGTGATAGAACAAGTGGCTGCCTGTTTATTTATAAAGATAATTTGGCTGTTTCTGCTGGACTCTGTAATCTGTCCCAGAATGGCATTCTACCCACAGTTATCGTGCTGACCTTCCTAACATAGAAACATAGACTTTGACAGCAGAGAAGGACCGCTTGGCCCACCCAGTCTGCCCATTTCCCTACTGATTTGATAAGCTGCAGATCCTAGTTAAGCAACAGACTACTTCTTCCTAACCCCAACCAGAATTGCCTTATGTCTGCCCCATGCATTCTTGAATTCCCCCACTGTTTTTGACACCACAACCTCCTCAGGAAGGCTGTTCCATGTGTTCACCACCCTCTCCATGAAAAAATACTTCCTCACGTTGCCCCTGAGCCATCTCCCCCTCCATCTTCAAATTGTGCCCCCTTGTTCTTGCAAATCTCTTTTTCTGAAAGATGATACCCTCTTGGAGTTTGCTGATTCCCTTGAGGTACTTGAAAGTTTCTATCATGCCTCCTCTCTTCCTCCTTTCCTCGAGGGTATAGATATTAAGCTCCTTTAGTCTCTCTTTGTATGGCTTCTGGTGCATAGAAACATAGAAACATAGACTTTGATGGCCGATAAGAACCACTTGGCCCACCCAGTCTGCCCATTTCCATACCTACTGGATAAGCTGCAGATTCTAGTTAACCAACAGCCTACTTCCTGCCACCCCTCACTACAATTGCCTTATGTCTGTCCCATGCATGTTTGAATTCCCCCACTGTTTTAGACCCAACAACCTCCCCAGAAAGACGGTTCCATGCATCCACCACTCTCTCCATGAAAAAAATGTCCTCACATTACCCCTGAGCCGTCCCACCTCTATCTGTAAATTGTGCCCCCTTGTTCTTACACATCTCTTTTTCTGAAAGATACTACCCTCCAGGACTTTGTTGATTCCCTTCAGGCACTTGAATGTTTCTATCATGTCCCCCCATCCCTCCTTTCATCAAGGGTATACATATTAAGCTCTGTCAGTCTCTCTTCATATGGTTTCTGATGCAGACCCTGCACCATTTTAGTTGCCCTCCTCTGGACTGCTTCCATCCTGTCTATGTCCTTGCATAGATGAGGTCTCCAAAACTGCACACAGTACTCCAGATGGGGTCTCACCAACTGTCTGTACAGAGGGATAACCACTTCCCTTTTTCTACTTGTGATGCCCCTTCCTATGCATCCCAGTATCCCAGGCTCTCTTACTGACTTCTCACATTGCTTACCCACCTTGGATCATCTGATATGACTACCCCCAGGTCCCTTTCCATTTTTGTTGTTGTTAGTACCTCCCTGCTAATGTGTACTCTTCTCCTGGGTTTTGTTTCCCAGGTGCATTACTTGCACTTCTTTGCATTGAATCTAAGTTGCCATATGTCTGACCATTCCTCCAATCTTGCCAAGTCCCTTCTCATCCTTTCTACACCCCCTTGTGTATCAACTCTATTACAGATCTTTGTGTCATCTGCAAAGAGGCATATCTTTCCCTCCAGACCCTCTGCAATGTCACCTATAAAGATGTTAAAGAGGACTCGACCCAGTACTGAGCCCTGAGGTACTCCACTAGTAGCCCCTCTTCTTCAGAATGTGTTCCATTCACTATTACCTTCTGAGTCCTGTTTTTCAGCCAGTTTGCTACCCAGGCTACCACCCTGGGACCCACTCCCAGGCTGGCTAACTTGATTATTAATCTTTAGTGCAGGACTGTGTCAAATGCCTTGCTAAAGTCTAGGTAGGCCATATCCACAGCCCCTCCCTGGTCTATTACTTTGGTCACCCAGTCAAAGAAATCTATTAGATTTGTCTGACATGACCTTCCTGCTGTAAATCCATGCTGCTTTGGGTCCTGTGCCCCACTGGCCTCTAGGTACTCAACAATTCTTTCTTTCAAGTGATTCCATCATTTCCCTACCACTGAGGTCAAACCTACACCATTTTAGTTCCTGCTTCTGAACTTGCCTCCATCTGTTTGTATTAAGGGAATCACATCTGCCCAGTCCCCAGTCCTCTCAAATGTCTGTACAGAGGATAACCACTTCCCTTTTCTACTGGTGATGCCTCTCCTATGCATCCCAGTATTCCCCCAGCCCTCATCACTGCCTTCTCACATTGCTTGCCTACTTCTAGGTCATCTGATGACTACCCTCAGGTCCCTTCCCATTTTTGTTCTTGTTACTACCTCCCCCCAACCCATTATGTACTCTTCCCCTGGGTTTTTGTTTCCCAGGTACATTACTTTGCACTTCTTTGCATTGAATCTAAGCTGCCATACTCTTGATCATTCCTCCAACCTTGCCAAGTCCCTTCTCATCCTTTCCACCCTCCTTGTGTATCGACCCTGTTGCAGATCTTTGTGTCATCTGCAAAGAGGCATACCTTTCCATCCAGTCTCTCTGCAATGTCATTTATAAAGAAGTTAAAAAGGACTGGTCCCAGTACTGAAGCCTGCGGTACCTCACTAATAACCCCCCTTTCTTCAGAGTGGACTCTGTTTACCATTACCCTCTGTGTCCTGTTGTCTAGCCAATATTTTACCCAGGCTACCACCCTGAGACCCACTCCGAGGCTGGCTAACTTGTATATTAATCTTTTGTGTAGGACTATGTCTAATGCCTTGCTAAAGTCTAGGTAGTGTCTTGTGTTGTTCCTGTCCAGCCCCTAGTCTCGATTTAAACAAAAATAATAGTTTAAAGAGAGTAGCCCAATTCCAATCATGGCATAGCTAAACAAGCTTAAGCAGATTGGAACATAATGAGTCTAGGTAGGCCATGTCCACAGCCCCTCCCTGGTCTACTACTTTGGTCACCCAGTCAAAAGAATCTATTAGATTTGTCTGACATGACCTTCCCACTGTGAATCCATGCTGCCTTGGGTCCTGTGCCCCTCTGACCTCTAGGTAGTCAACAGTTTCTTTCTTTCTTTCTTTCTTTCTTTCTTTCTTTCTTTCTTTCTTTCTTTCTTTCTTTCTTTCTTTAGTGATTCCATCATTTTCCCCACCACTGAGGCCAAACTAACAGGTCTGTAGTTTCCTGCCTCTGCTTTGCTCCCACTTTTGTGTAGGGGAATCACATCCACCCTCCTCCAGTCCTCAGGTATCACATCATCCTCCCATGATTTGTTAAAAAGGGTAGTCAGTGGTGTCACTAGTTCTCCTTTTATTTCTTTTAGAATTCTGGGGTAAATCCCATCAGGTCCCATTGCTTTGTCCACCTTCAATTTTAGGAGTTCTTTCAGGACCCTTTCTTCTGTGAATGGACTGGTATTGACCCCCCAGTCCAGAGTGCTTCTATTGATTGGTTTAGGTACCTCCCCCTCCTCTTCTTTTGTGAATACTGAGCAGAAGTATTCATTCAGTATCCCTGCTTTTTCACTGTCACCCTCTGCCCACCCACCCTCCACTTTATTAAGACTCACTATCCCTCCCTTTGGTCTTTCTCTACTCCCTAATGTACCTATAAAGTGTTTTATCCCCCTTCTTAACTGAGTTAGCTGTCATTTCCTCAGTTTGGGCCTTTGTCATTCTGACTGCCTTTCACACTTCCCTCTGATTTAACTAGTACAGTTCTCTGTCCTGCTCCTTCTGTGTTTCCTTATACTGCTTGAATGCTGTCTTTTTCTAACTTACCTTCCCCACCACCTCTTTTGAGAACCATAGTGGTTTTCTCCTTCATTTTGATTTATTTATTTGCTTTATACAAAGGCTTGTTGCCTCTTTGATGGCAGTTTTGATTTTTCCCCACTGTTCCTTCACCCCTCCTTTTTTCCCATTTGCTAGTACTTTTCTGAGGCACTCTCTCATTTGTCAGGCACCTCTTGTGCAAAAGGAGGAGGTAAGAAGCAGATTTCCCAGTTTCTGTCCTGGTAAAAACCTAGTGGTGGCAGTGAACTAGAAGTCCCTGGTGAGGGTTTTTCATCACAACTGGTCACAGCGTGGTGGGATCCCAACTGGTGCCAATGTGGTACATATTAGTGCACAAATTTAATGTTGGAATTTGTGCACAGTGTGCTTTCCTGTGAGGCACGAACTCTGAGAGAGAAGTGAAAGCCTTACCTAGCACAAGAGGTGACAGAGTGCCAGTAGAAATATACCTTAACAGTCATGAATCATGATATACAAAAGGTTACATTGTGTGCTACTGTTTTTTTTTATTTCTAGACAGCTTAATGCAGCCTAGCTAGAAAATATGAGCTTCCCAACCTATAGCAGATTTAATGTACAGCAGCTTTGTGAGCTGTGTGTAGAAAGGGGGATTGTCCATGAGGACCTGGCAAAGAGTGGACTCATGGAAGCCCTGTTGGTGCATGACCAGATGCAAGGGGGGCAGACAGTCTAAGAGGTGCCTGACCAAATACCTGTGCTGCAGGTAGTTGCTGAGGAAGGTGACCAAGGCAGTGAGACTGTGGTCACAGTGGCTGTGTGAGAGGGGCACCTTGATCCATGAGCTGGTGAAGCACTACAGCCCAAGCCAGAGCTAAGAGCTGCTGCATCTGAGGCTCAACATCAGCTTGAGATCCTGAAAATGGAGCTTGCGCTGGGGGAGGCCAACCTGCGGAGTGCAAGGCTTGAGGCCGAAAGTGAGAGAGTAAGACTGGATTCTGAGGAAAGAGAAGAGGCTCGCTTGCTGGAGGTGGAGGAAAGAGAGAAGGTTCACCAGCATGAAATCCTGATGCAGAAGGAAAGAGAGAAAACTCACCAGCATGAGATCCTGATGTGAGAAGAAAGAGAGAAAGAGTGACAGCATGAGATCCAGAGGCAACAGCATGAGATCAAGATGGTGAAACTGCACCACCAAACCCTTAGGTGGGAGATAAGTAATGTCCAGGGAGGTCCAACCCATGAAGCCATGATTAATTCAAAAATGTTCACACAATACCAGGAGGGAGATCATCAGGATTTGTTGTTAAAATCATTTGAGAGGGTTTATAGGCAGTTTAAATTGGACAGGGCCTTATGGATGACCCACCTAACTGCATTGCTTACTGGCCATGCTTTGCTTGCATTTGCTAGAATGGATGATAATGACTGCATGGACTATTATAAGGTCAAAAGCATGTTATTGAAATGTTTTGAACTGACTCCTGAGGCTTATAGGCAGAAATTCAGAGAACTGAGATAAGGCCCAGGAGATAGCTATGTAGAATAGCATGTCCAAATGTGTGCCTATCTAGACCATTGAGTAGATGGGGCTAAAGCAAGGACTGCTGAGCAAATTAAAGATTTTATTGTAAGGGAGCAATTTAAAAAAATAATTGTACCTGATGACCTGTGCATATGACTGCTGGATCAGGCATACAATTCCATGAAGGAGGCAGCAGAAAGTGTTGATTTATATGTGGCCAGCAGACCTAATTAGCAGCATAAGAACAATGGGGGTTGGGCAGCACATGGTTTTAAGGGGACCCAGGGAGGGCAACTCAAAGGGCACCAGCCTGCACCCAAGCCCAAAACAGAACCCACCGGTTCTAAGGGAACAAGGAGCCTTGCGGGGGGCAAAGGACTGCTGGATTTGCCAGAAAGTGTGGCATCTATCCCTTGACTGCCCTAAGAATAGGAGTAAAGGGCAAAAGTCTGGGGGAGGGGTGACCAAGACAGTACTCAGCAGCTGGTAGGCTGTGCCCACACTGTAGTGAACCAAACTCCTCCAAGGATATGCACCCTATTCTAGTCAATGAGACTGTAATGCAGGGATTGAGAGACACTAGCACCTCCATCTCCATGGTGAGGCAGGATCTGATCCAGGTGGAGCAGATTCTGCCAGGGAAGTTTTCCGAGATTTGGGAAATTACACATCCAGTGATTCAAGTGCCAATGGCTCAGGTCCTCCTGAGCTGGGAGGGTGGCCATTGGGTATGGGAGGTAGGAGTTAGACCTGATCTCCCTGTGGATGTGATCATGGGGAATGATTTTGACCACAGGGAAAACCTAGTATGTGTTATGGGTCATAGCCAGGTAAAAGGGCAAGCTTCTGAGGACAAGGAGGAGTTGACACAGCCTGTGCTGACCCCTCCCTCAGTAGCTGAGGAAGAATCTAGTGTGGTTGAGGGGCTAGCTAGGATAAGACAGTCATCGCAGATCTTACCCAAGATCTGAATTGTTGGGTAAACAAATATGCAGACGACACTAAGATAGGAGGGCCATGCAATACCAGTCAGACTCTGCCTTAATACAACATGATCTTGATAGAATTTCAAATTGGACTGCAGAATAGGAGATGACACTAAATACAAACAAGTGTAAGGTACTACACGTAGGCAGAGGTAACATGATGAATACCTACACACTAAACAGTATGCCTCTGAGGTGTCATGTAACAAAAAAGACTCAGTTGTCAAAGGGAGATTCCCCTAGAAATGATGCACAGACACATTCTTTAGTGGGTGCTCGACTGGCAATTAATTTATTAATAATTCACATCAAGTCATTTTTCTTAGTCACCCACCAACATTTACAAACTTCAGCCAATTCATATGTTGGCAAATTCCAAGTCCAATTGTATAGTCTGTACATTCAAATAACGTAACTTGTCTCAAAGTGTCTCAGATTCTTTGTCATCTTCTCGGGATCCAGACATGTGAAAAGCCTGACACCCCTCTTCTTTTACCCCACTGCTGTACCCTAACTGAGTCCAGGTGCTGAACCAAACTGACCCCCTCATTTTGTTTCACTCTTGTTCTCCCTCAGCATTGTCTGCTATCTTCACGTCCGGGTGCCTGACCCCAACCCATGCTTGTTCCCCACCCTTCCTCCCCAGTCTTAGCCCCCCAACCCTTCTACTAGCCCATCTCCAGCTTATGTGATGGAACGATGGTCTCTCCCCTTTCTCCCCTCTTTTCCCCATTCCTCAATACTGTCATCTAACTGCAACACATAAGGTGACATACCCACCGTGGATGGGTATACCCCATCTGGCCTGTAAGAACCAGGATTAGTAAATGAAATATCGCTATATGCTATGTATGGCCCCCCATCCTTAGCTACCCTTGCTGCTACCCACCTGTTCATTCTCTTCCTAGCTCTTTCAACCCCTTTAATGTCCCTAGCATGATGCCAAACCATCCTGGATACTATCTCTGACCATTCTATCTCCACCTGCAGCCACCATTGCTTGATTACCCCTAAATCTCTCTCAATCTCTTTGCACAATGCCCCCCATGGCCGATCTCCCAAATCGTCCCCCCCATGTATTACTAGCAAATCTGGTTGTGGCCATTTTAGCTTCTGTTCCTCCAAGGTTGGAATGATTTGTGCAAATCTCATGCCCAGGACCCCTTTCCAATGTAGTCTAACTATGTCTGGGTGCTGCCCTAGCTACTTTCCTCATGGATGAATGGCAGCCCACTTCTCCACCCAATAAATGTATGAGTGCCCAATGATCGACACCTTACTGGTCCTTCCCTGATCTGTTGGAGATAAAACAACATGTTATAACAATTTACTCACATATATCTTATAACAGTTTGACTTCCATCTCCCCACCTTTTTAGCCTCTTCCTCTGATTCGCCTTTCGCTGCCAGATCAGATGCGACACCAATTTGGAATGAGTGGGATGAATAGCTCTTTGGGTTTTCCCCCAAATGCGCCATGCCCTTGTTCAAAACCCCAGTTACCTGGTAGCACGTAACCGGCTTACCATCCTTATGCATAAAAAACTGTCTTCCACCTGTTGGCCTAATCTCCTTAAACTCCCATAGCAAAACCATTGAGCATGCCTTTCCCCCTCTTGTTTTTCCAATATAATTTCTGCCCCTGCTCCCTGCAGGTCCATCTTTGATCGCCTCAACCAAATCACCATCTTCTCTAAGCCCCAATATAGTTCTTCACCTCATAAGCCCCCTTCTCCATCATTCCTGCTGCCCGCCACCACTTTGCTTACCCTGAAAGGACCTTTCGCCATGACCGTAAAAATGGCTTTAAAGAGACAGACCTCAAATTCTGAGGTACAAATCTGTCCCAAGACCTCTAATAACTCCAGGAGTTTTCCCCCCACTACCGGTTTCCTAGTATCCGCCACCCCCCCTTTTATCCTCTGTCATCCCATCAACATATGGCATAACACCTTAAATTTGTTAGGTTCCACCCAGCCTCTCGTGCTGCAAGCCCACCCTATCCCAACTAGCTGTACCCCCATTGTCCTGCTTGCCATCCCTGTTTCCCATTTCTGTACTATGTATTTTGCTGTCTGATCTTGTGAAACTGGCTCACTTACCTTGAACTCTTCCTGTTCTCGGAACTCCGGGAATGCCCCCCATGCCCCTTCGTATGCTCTTAGCATGTTCTCAGACCAGGCGCTCCTGTATAGCAGTCGAGCTCTTTCTAGCCAATTTTCCATACTTGTTCTGTTACCTGTGTTCTTTGTGCAGCCACTTGTGGTGCCATGGACCTGAACCTGTCCAACTGCAAACAGGAAAGGCTGTCAGCAATGTCATTATTAATCCCTTCGATATATTTAGCTTAAAATGACAGGTTCAACCTCAGGCCCCACAACACTAGCTGTCGTAACACCCTATTTGCCAATTCAGAGTATCCTCCCTGCCTGTTAATAACCTCCACTATTGCTTTGTTATCGCACCAAAAAATGATCCTCCTGTTCCTTAATTGCTCCCCCCAGATCAGGACCACCACCCATATCGGAAAAATCTCTAAGAATGTGGTATGTTTCAGTAATCCCTTCTCCCTCCATGCCTCTGGCCATGCCTCGGCAATCCACATCCCCTTAAAATACACCCCCATTCCAACTGACCCTGACGTGTCCGTGTACAGGACCAGGTCATTATTCCCCAGCCACTTGTCCTGCCAGAAAGTGACCCCGTTGTAATCGTCTAAGAACTGGTGCCATACCTCCAAATCCTGCTATACTCCATTTGTTATGTCTACCCAATGATGTGGCAGCTTCACCTTCCTGGTTGCTCTGGCTAACCTCCTGATGAAAACCCTCCATGGGGCCACTGCCCTACAATCAAAATTCAAGTGCCCCAGAAGCTGCTGCACCTGCCCCAGTGGTACTCTCCTCCTACTCCTGACTTCATTCAATAGATCCCTCAGCCTTGCTACCTTCTCTTGAGGCAACCTAAACACCTGCATCTCTATATCCACCTCGATCCCCAAAAATTCCAACTTCCTTGCTGGCCCTTCCATCTTACCCTCCACTAATGGCACCCCTAAAATCTCACAAATATCTTTAAAATCCCTGAGCATCTTCTTCGCCGGATTCTGGCTATTCCCTATCAATAGGAAATTGTCCAGATAGTGTACTACTGCCTTATGGCTGTACTTCTCACCTAACACCCATTGTATCCATGTACTAAATGCTTCAAACTTAGAACATGCTGTTGAACAGCTCATGTGCATTGCCTTATCAAAACAGAAGTACCAATCTTCCTGTCTAACCGGTAGCAGTCGAAAGGCTGATTTAATGTCAGTCTTTGCTAACCATGCCCCATCCATTGTTCTTATCAGCTCCACTGTCTGCTCCAGTGTCGCGTACGACACTGCACTACACTCCCTGTGAATGTGATCATTCGCTGATGATCCCTCTGGATATGACAGATGACGAATTAGCCTATACTGTCCTTGTTGCTTCTTCAGCATTACTCCCAAAAGGCAAAACTCTGAAAATGGAGAAGGACAGATTTAAAAATAGCCCCTCTATCCTTCCTGCATCCAACTCCTTCCATATTTTCTTGTTAACAATGTCTTCTTTACCTTTTATAGACCCCAAATCATTGGCTCTCATACTCTTCCTAATCCCCTGGTACGCCAAGCTTTAACCTCTTTCAAAATCTTCTGTCAGCATCCTACCTCCCACCACATCCGGGTACCCCTTTGACCACTCCCTGACCACCCCAGCTTTGACTGGTGTCCTAGCCAACCAAAAATCCCCATCCTCCCCTCTTGTTCCCCTCTCACCAATTCTCGCTGCCACCTGTGCCAAAACCTGATCTCCCTTGGAACCCCCTCCCTCTCCCATTTTGAAATGAACTCTCCCTTTCCCCCCAATGATCCTCGAAAGAGCTGCCCCTCACCATTTTGTGTGCTTGCTCTTTCACCTATTGCTCTAAAGCATGACACTGGATGCTGCCCTGCACACTTTGAGCATACATGTCTAAACTTACAATTGGTCCATGTGCATGATGCCTTATTGTATCCCCAGCAAGTCTTAACCGGTTACCTCCCCCTTACCTAAACTTCTACCCTGAGCCCCCCATGCCCTGATAATGTCCTCACCCATAGCTCCGAGTGAGTGGAGTCCCACCTCAGATCTTCCCTTGCTGTCATCCTCTGCCTGAAAGCTTCATCGTATTTTAACTAGCCAAAACCTAACTTTGCCTTATATGCATCCTTTATGATAGCTGAGTAAGTAAGATGTGGAATGGCTAACTCTGGCTTCTTTTCCAGCAGGATGGCACTGAATATGGTGAAACCTGCTTGCCATGTATCTATAGTCTTCCCTTTGTATGTAGTTTCTTCTACCTTTTTCCCCACTATCGCTATGGCCACTGCCATCTCAGATTTCCCCACCATTTCTTTCTGTTCATACCTTTTTGCTGTCTCCTTGTCTACCAATAAGAAAAATCTCCACATACTCCCCCATCCATATCTTTTCCTTAATGGTTTAGGGTACATGGTCCCCCAATGTCATGCCTGGCACTCCATCATTGCCCACTTTGATGTTCTTGCTACCTCTCCTACCCCCCATTGCTCCTTTTAGTTCCTCTAATGCCTTCTCCATCTTTTCTAAACCCTTCTCCCCCATATCACCTAGCATGCCTTCCAAGTACTCCATCAAATCACCTTCTGGGTGCTGCTCACCCCTTTCCTTACTATTCCTGCCCTCCTCATCCTCCTCCTCCTCCTCCTCCTCCACCACCAGCTCTTGTTCCGCCACCTCTTAGGTGGCCTCTTTCCTGCTGGGCTCTTTCTGGATCCGCCTGCCGGCATTTTTCTCTTCCCCATGGCTTCCTCCTTCTCGCAGTTCATTCATTTTATCCATCAGCCGTTTTGCCGGAGCCTTTTTAGCCCTCGCACATGCCTGCCTCTTCCTCTGCCTCCCTTTCTTAAGTCATCTCTGCAGGATGTGGGTTCAGTTCCCATCTGGCATGGGTTAATATCAGTACTCACACTGCAGTGCAGCATGAGAGGGGTGCTGCACTTCTGAGGTGCCGTCTTTCGGATGAGACGTTAAACCGAGGTCCCATCTGCTTGGATTGGTGGTAGTTCAGGTGGATGTTAAAGATCCCATGGCACTTATTGAAAGAGTAGGGAATTTCTCCAGTGTCCTGGCCAAATTTCCCTCATTCACTAAAAAATACCACCATCAGCTTAATCTGGTTCAAGGTCAGTTGGCATTCATCTGTATCCCCCTCCCCCGGGTCGTGCCTGAAAATAGGCAGGATTTGTCTAGTGCACTTACCCGGTCAACAAAAGCTAAATAAATAAAATAAATAAATCTCCAGCATCTCATTCACCTTCAGCAGCATCTCCGCCGCCTGCTCCATCATCTGTGTGCTTGTAATCTCACTGTTGGCTGCCGTCCTGTTGATAAATAACTTGTTGGAAAAACAGAAAGACAGCCTGGTCAACCATTTTTTTTTTTTTTTATACCACATAACTGCTCTGTCGCTGATACTGGACTTTGCCAGTGAATCTTGCTAAAGGGCTTGACCAACCATAGATTAATCTGCTGCCTCTGCACTTTCCACAGTGCTGACTCCCCCACCTCAGGCCTTCATCCAATCATCCAATCTAGGTCATGCTGTCCCATTTTTTTTTTAATATTCACTGCCAAATTCCTCACGTGCCTGACCCTCATGTGCAACCCCCCTTTTGGTTGCTTGCCATATACCTTGTCTCCATAAGGTGGATCATACACAAAGTCCCTCCTTTCTAATAGTGCTTGGCTTAGAGTAAACAATATCACAGCTTCTTTGATCCTTTATAAGAATCCCCGGTTGTATCAGCAGTGCAATTCCTCCCCCACTCGCTAATATGAATATCCCTGCGATGTTGCCAGGCCTAAAACACATTTTTGGCCAAAAACTACCAAAATGGCACTGTCCCTGTCCCTTGTGCATGTGCCCTGATGACTGGCACCACCGCACATGCACGGACCCAACAAAACCCCTGAGCCATGCTACTCTTGGTGTGTTAGCATCCTAGATTGGGCCCTACTTCTGCAAGCCCGCGCCATCATTAACACTGGGACCATAAGACCAGCCAATACCCCAAAAAAGCATCCGTAGTCCCTGATTTGCTGTGATCCCACTGTTTCCTAGATTACCCCTGGCTGCACAAATGGCCTGATATATCCTGGTAAGACACAGCTTGATTTTATTTGTGTGACTGTTGATCGCCTGTTCTTTTTGTATCTCCCTTGGGACCAACAAAAATTGGGGGGGAGGCATGTGGAGCCTGTTTGTATTACTGGCTCCCAAACTTTCCAGCATAAGGTTCTGCCTGCTGCACGGACCCATGCCACAGTGCTTGGCCCACCTTGGGGCCGACCCTCTCCTATCTTCCCGGCTGCCGCCTGACACCTACCCATCTGTAATTATCAGGCCTCCGCTATGTCCATTTGAATACCCCTACACAACTAAACAGGCCTCTCAACGTTGCGCCCACAGACCAGCAAACTGCCATATCGAGATGCCCAAATTCACCAATGAATGTGCTGAGCTCCTGCAAAATCAGATCTCAGCAAAAGAAGGGTGATTTTAGCTCTCCCAGCCCTCTTATACCCCTTGTAGCCCCCCTAGCTCTTCCCCATCCAATCTTCTGCTTCTGCCCCTACCTTGTCATTTTACTCACAGGTGAGCTCATAACCCTGCCCCTTCTCCCCCCCTACACCTTTGCCTGTCTACCCCACCAATCCAGTCTTACCCACCAAGCCCTTCCCAGAGGAATCCCCCAGACAATTTAGGTTGTCCTTTAAGGGCAACCGCATAAATCAATATAACTGGTGATCTGAGCTTCACTAAACAAAACACTGAAGCTACAACTAAAGTTAGCAAAAAAATCTGGGTTATAAAAGAATATTATGTCTAGGGAAGGTGAGGTTTTTGGTTCCCCTGTATAGGGCCTAAGTATGACCGCATCTTGAATATGCCTCACAGTTATGGAACCCAAGTAAGAAGGGAAACAGAAATAGATTGGAGAAAATCCAGATGAGATTTACTAAATCTATAAAAGGGCTGGATGACCTAGGATACAATCAACATCTAACTTTGTTGGACCTGATGTCTCTAGAAACTAGGTGGATATGAGGGGATGTCCTCTATATGTAAAGCATAATACATTATCCTGTTCTTATGGTGGAATTAGATATTGAATTCAAACCTGGGCAAATGGAAACAAGAGTACATCCACTCCAGATAAGAGGAAAACAGTTTAAGACCAACAAAAGGAAGTATTTTTTCACATCTAGAGTGGTGGGTGTGTGGAATTCACTTCCAGTGGAGGTAGTAGTGAGTAAAACAAAATTAGAGTTTAAAAAACAGCTGGACAATTACAGTATATTCGGAAAGGTGTAATTTTAAAGTATTTTCTATGAAACTACTACAGGAACATATATGGGCTAACGCCGTTAAGCTCCTTGCACTTCCTAGTATGAATCCTAGTATGAGCCCCAGCTACAAACTGAGGAGGCATCAGCTGGGGGCAGATCTCCTCCTGAAGGGGAGTTGGGGAGAGTCATATGGGAGGAGCTGGGCAGAGCTCAGCTGGCTGATTCTACACTCCAAAAACTGATGGCAGATAGTGCTGAGGACTCTCAGGGGAGCAAAAAGTTAGTTTATTGGAAGAATAGGCTATTGTACAGGGAGTCTACACCACAGAGGGGGCTAGAGGCAGAGGTACTCCAGCATCTGGTAGTTCCCCAAGACTACCACAAGCAACTTTTGGCCCTGACCCATGACATCCCTTTTTCAGGCCACCTGGTTATTTACTGCAAAAAAAGGAGGCTCGCCATCAACTTCTTTTGGTCGTGCATGTACACCGATGTGGCATTTTACTGTAGGACTTGTCCACAGTGCCAGAGGATGGGAACAGTAGGGGACAAGGCTAAGGTGGTGTTGGTGCCCCTGCCTATTATCGATGAACCCTTTAAGAGGGTAGCCGTAGACATAGTGGGGCCCCTGAGTACTCCAGCTCACATGGACAAAAGATACATACTAGTTGTCGTGGACTATGCAACCAGATACCCCGAGGCAGTGGCCATGTCCTCTGTTGAGGTGGAAAAAGTGACTGATGAACTCCTGGGAATCTTCAGCCAAGTGAGATTTCTCCAAGAGATTTTGTCAGACCAGGGGACGAATTTCATGTAATCCTTAATGACCAGCTTGTGGAAGAAGTGCGTGGTGAAACAGCTCCGTGCATCGCCCTATCACCCCGAGACAAATGACCTGGTCGAGCGGTTCAATGGGACCCTCAAAGCTATACTCAGCGCATTTGATGACCAGCACAAAAGGGACTGGGACAAATATTTACCCCACCTCCTGTTTGACAGGAGTCCACAGGGTTCTCACCCTTCGAGCTCCTGTTCAGTCACAGGGTGAGGGGGGCCCCTAGACTTAGTCAGGGATGAATGGAATGGTGACCTTGCCTTCCCAGGGGAGTGTGTTGTGGAGTACGTCCTGAATTTCAGGGCCCAGCTTAAGGACCTCATGGGGTTCACACAGGAGCGCTTAGCCATGCACAACAGCAACAGAAACAGCAAGTGATGGTGCTTGTCCCAGTCCAACATAATAAACTGCAGGCAGCATGGAAGGCCCATTCTCCATAATCAGGAAGGTGAGTGATGTTTATTTTATTTATTTATTTCGTTTTTGATAACCAGGTGAGTGCTCTAGACACAAAAGTGACTATTTTCAGGCACAACCCGGGACTGTCATTGAGGCACAGGTCAGGAAGCATAGGGAAAACCAGGAGCAGTTGTAGAATTCACCAAAAATATTTATTTACAGTAGCAGTAACAAAAAAAAATAAACTTGTTCAGTATAACTATGTACAAAGGAAAAAAACAGTAGTTTTCCCTGAGTCTCTGCATCCCTTTTTCTTCTAATCTCTCTTGCAGTTGCAGCTTAGCTCTTATATGTCCTTTCAACCCCCATCCTTAGCAAGCATCTTGTTTTTGTAAATATTAGGCAGGAGCTGCTAGAACACCGTGTGCTTCTTGAGTTGAGGCCCCCTTTTGCACAGCTTTTGTAAAAGGCTTAAAAATTTAACTCTGGTAACCTCTAGCTTCCAACAGCTTTTTGTAGTCATCTCAAATTATAACTATATACATTTCAGCAGTAATGCTATATATTTTCCAAACACAAGGGATCCCAATATCAGTTACATTTCCATACAATGATTTCCACATATTTTTATATCAGCAGATCTAGATATGCAAGGGAGAAAAAACAGACAGCAAGAGAAAACTGAGAGACAGTGAGTGAGGGGCAAAGAATTGTGAAATTGTTGGGTTGATCAAGTCCAAGATCTCACAGGAAAATTTGGTTGCACAACCAGACAGAGAAGAGACAAAAAAGGAAAGAATACAGATGCTTGCATTTAAACACTTTCTCCATCACAACTGGGACAGGGTCCTATTCTTCCCTGTCACAGGGAGGTTACAACAATCAGAGAATAACAGTACAACAAATTGAAATGCAGGACAATGTCAAAATACAAAATAGTAGAAATAGTAGGACTGCCTGACAGAAGGCGCAGGCAGAGGGTAATGTGAACATGATGAAACAGGCTAGAAGGAGGGATGGAGCAACAATGGGGAAATATCAAAACTGCCATCACAGAGGCAACAAGCCTTTGTGTGAAGCAAATAAATAAATCAAAATGAAAGAAAAAGCCACTATGGTTCTCAAAAGAAGTAGCGGTGAAGGTTAGGGAAAAAAAGATAGCATTTAGGAAGTATAAGAAAACACAGAAGGTGCAGGACAGAGAACTGTACCAGTTAAGGCAGAAGGAAGCAGGGAGGGTAATCAGAATAGCAAAGGCACAAACTGAGGAAAAGATAGCCAACTCAGTTAAGAAGGGGGATAAAACCTTTTATAGGTATATCAGGGATAGTAGAAAGGCAAAGAGAGGGATAGTGAGGCTGAATAGAATGGATGGTGGGTGGGCAGAGAGTGACAGTGAAAAAGCAGGGATACTGAATGAATACTTCTGTTCAGTATTCACAAAAGAGGAAGTGGGGGAGGTGCCTAATCCAATTAACAGAAGCACTCTGGAGAGGGGGGTCGATCCCAGTCCTTTCACAGAAGAAAGGGTTCTGAAAGAACTCCTAAAACTGAAGGTAGACAAAGCAATGGGGCCAGATGGAATTCTCCCCAGAATTCTAAAAGAATTAAGCAGAGAACTAGTGACACCACTGACTACGCTTTTTAACAAATCATGGGAGGATGGTGTGGTACCTGAGGACTGGAAGAAGGCTGATGTGATTCCCCTTCACAAAAGTGGGAGCAAGACAGAGGCAGGAAACTACAGACCTGTCAGTTTGACCTCTGTGGTAGGGAAAGTGATAGAATCACTTCTGAAGGAAAGAATTGTTGAGTACCTAGAGGCCAGTGGGGCACAGGACCCAAGGCAGCATGGGTTCACAGTGGGAAGGTCATGTCAGATGAATCTAATTGATTTCTTTGACTAGTTGACCAAAGTAGTAGACCAGGGAGGAGCTGTGGACATGGCCTACCTAGACTTTAGCAAGGCATTTGACACAGTCCCACACAAAAGGTTAATAGTCAAATTAACCAGCCTGGGAGTGGGTCCCAGGGTGGTAGCCTGGGTAAAACATTGTCTGGACAACAGGACACAGAAGGTAATTGTGAATGGAGTCCACTCTGAAGAAAGAGGGGTTACTAGTGGGGTACCACAGGGTTCAGTACTGGGTCCAGTCCTTTTTAATGTCTTTATAAGTGACATTGCAGAGGGACTGGAAGGAAAAGTATGCCTCTTTGCAGATGACACAAAGATCTGCAACAGGGTTGATACACAAGGAGGCATGGAAAGGATGAGAAGGGACTTGGCAAGGTTGGAGGAATGGTCAGAAGTATGGCAGCTTGGATTCAATGCAAAGAAGTGCAAAGTAATGCACCTGGGAAACAAAAACCCAGGGGAAGATTACACAATGGGGGGAGGTAGTAACAACAACAAAAATGGAAAGGGACCTGGGGGTAATCATATCAGATGACCTTAAGGTTGGCAAGCAATGTTAGAAGGCGGTAGGGAGGGCTGGGGGGATACTGGGATGTATAGGGAGAGGCATCACCAACAGAAAACAGGAAGTTGTTATCCCCCTGTACAGACAGTTGGTGAGACCCCATCTGGAGTACTGCGTCCAGTTCTGGAGACCCCATCTCTGCAAGGACATAGACAGGATGGAGGCAGTTCAGAGGTGGGCAACTAAAATGGTGCAGGGTCTGCAAGAGAAGCCATACGAGGAGAGGCTAAAGGAGCTTAATATGTATACCCTTGAGGAAAGGAGGGAGAGGGGGGACATGATAGATATGTTTAAGTACCTCAGTGGAATCAACAAAGTCCAAGAGGGTAGCATCTTTCAGAAAAAGAGATGGGCAAGAACAAGGGGACACAATTTGAAGATAGAGGGGGGATGGCTCAGGGGCAATGTGAGGAAGTATTTTTTCACAGAAAGGGTGGTGGACACATGGAACAGCCTTCCTGAGGAGGTTGTGGGGTCTAAAACTGTGGGAGAATTCAGGAATGCATGGGACAGACATAAGGCAATTTTTGTGGGGGGTAGGAAGAAATAGGCTGTTGGTTAAATAGGATCAGTAGCTTATCCTCTAGGTAGGGAAGTGGGCAGACTAGGTGGGCCAAGTGGTCCTTATCTGCCGTCAAAGTCTATGTTTCTATGTTTCTATTTAAACCCTACTATGATAGGGAGGAAATGATCCTCGCTGTGTGCAGCACACCAGAAGAGGGAAATAAGGCTGATCCCCTTGTGGATCTCGTTGGGGAAGCATGGGAGGGATCCTCAGTGGATATCCTCACCTTCTCAGCTGACACTGGCCCAGGTAGAGGAGATGAGAGGTGTGCTGCAAGAATTTGGGGACATGTTCACGGGGAAAGCCAGGGTACACCATGATGGCTGAACACCACGTGGACACTGGGACACAAGTGCTGCTGAGGTAGTCCCCCTACAGGGTACTAGAGGGGGTTAAGCAGACCATGCTGGAGGAACTCTGGCCCTTGGAGTGATCCAGGAGTCCAGTAGTACCTGGGCCTCACCCATTGTTCTGATCCCAAAGAAGGACGGTACAACATGGTTCTGTATCGACTACCAGAGGCTCAACAGCTGCATGGAGTCTGATGCCTACCCCATGCACAGAATGGATGAGATCTTGGAACAGCTGGAGGGAGCCTGGTTCCTGACCATGATAGACCTGATGAAGGCCTACTGGCAGGTGCCCTTAACCCCTGCAACCAGGAAGAGATCTGTTTTCTTTACCCCATATGGCTTATTCAAATTCTGAGTAATGCCATTTGGGATGAAAATTGCACCCTCAACCTTCCAGCGGCTTGTGGATCATATTCTGGCTGAGGTGGGTTAATATGCATTGGAGTACATGGATGACATTGCCGTTTACAGCCAGACATGGGAGGATCATATTAGGCACGTGAGGGAGGTGTTCTGCAGACTGAAGGCTGCAGGGCTGACAGTTAAGGTGGAAAAATGCCAAGTAGGCATTGCCAAAGTGTTCTATCTTGAGCACAGGTTGGGCAGTGGATGCATCTGTCCAGAGCCAGTGAATGTCATTGCCATCCAGGCCTGGCCCACCCCTGCCATGAAAAAAACAGGTATGGGCATTTCTGGGAACAACTGGATACTACAGGAGGTTTGTCCCTCACTAAAGTGATGTGGCCAAGCCCCTGACAGACCTGACAAAAAAGAAAATGCCAGAAAAAGTTCTCTGGACAGAGGACTGTGAATCTGCCTTCCGACAGCTGAAGGAGGCCTTATGTAGGTTACCCATGCTTGCTAGTCCCACTTGTGACCTAAGGGTCACAGTGTACATGGATGCTTTAGACAATGGGCTGGGTGCTGTCCTGAGCCAGGTTACACCACAGGGGGAGCAGCACCCCATACAGTATCTGAGCCAGAAACCTCTGCCCAGGGAAGAGGCATATGCTACAGTTGAGAGGGAATGTCTGGGGATAGTGTGGGCCCTTCAGAAGCTGCAGCCATATTTGTACGGGAGAGAGTTCACTGTGGTCACAGATCATAACCCTTTGACATGGCTCCACAGGACTAGTGGGTAAAACACAAAATGAGTGCACTGGAGTTTGGTATTACAGTCGTATAATATGATTATTCAGCATGGAAGTGGGGCACAAAATGCCAGTGCAGATGGACTGTTGAGGCAGGGCTGAATGCATGACATGTTCCTTTAGGTGCACCCTGGGCCCTACATGAATGGCAGTGTTTCTTGGGGGTTGACCAAAAGAGATACGCCTTCATTTCCCAAGGGGAGAGGTAATGGATATGTGAACAAATTGATCTATTAATTTTTTTTTTTATTTCTTCTGTTAGTGTAGTTACGTTTCTGTTATAAGTTCTGCTATTTGTAAGTGAACTCAAACATGGCTTCCAGGGTCACATGTCCATACAGGTCTCATGGGAAATACTGCCAAAATGTGCTCGGGAAATGTTCCCTTGGGAACATCTAGCCGCAGATCCTGAAAAACAGATGTGAGAGTGCCATTTTAAGTGCCTCAGACATCCTGAAAGGCAAGGGTGGCGGGTTGGACACCTCGGATATCCTGGAACATAGAGTCATAAAGTTGGACCAAGGTATGTTTGGGTGTGAAGTAAGCCAGCTGGCCCAGATGATATCACACACACACACACACACACACACACACACACACACACACACACACACACACACACACACACGTTGTGGGGGCTGTCACTCAAAGGGGTGAAAGCACTACCCACAGTCAACGGGTTCACCCAGTACGGTTTGACATGAAAAATGGCGCTGTACATTAGGACGACAGCACAATGCCGACCATAATCATGGCACCAGGCATTGTGGAGCCCAGTCCTGAGTATGCAGAATGCACCATGACACGTCTGTGGTCTTTGCGTGGGGGGATGACCCCCACACCCCCCCATGCAGTGGGCTTTTGCCCCCCATTCCCCTGAAAGTTGTTATAATCACCTCCACAGTGGAGGTTTATCGGGGAAGGGTGCAACACCCATGCAGCGCTCTCTCTGTAGGGCGCTCCGACAACAAGTTACCACTGTGACAGGTGAACTGGTTGTGGTGCCCTGATTGCATCACCCTAATTTATGTCAACCCGATGATGGGATGCCCATTTAAAGAGACTAAATCAGCGAGCTGAGGTTCAGTTCAGTCTCTTGGACCCTGCAACATCTAAAGATCAGAGCCCTGCGGCCAGAGATCTGGTAAGAAATACAGCTTAGGGAAGAGTGTTTCTTCAGTTTGGAGCAGGTATAGTTTATAGAGTGAGGAAAGCTTAATTTCTGTCAACTGTCTTTATAATGCCATTTATTTTATTTTCTAGTAACCTTGTAAACCCTTTGTCTGAGTGTAAATATATCCTGCTTATAAATACTTGTAGTCACTAGTAAATAATCCGTTTTTGATAGAACAAGTGGTTGCCTGTTTATTTACTAAGGTAATTTGGTTGTTTTTGCTGGACTCTATTTGCATTCCACAGTTATTGTGTTGACCTTCCTGACCTTCTGCAAAAGGAGGAGGTAAGAAGCAGGTTTCCCGATTTCTGTACTGGTAAAAACCTGGTGGTGGGCTGGCTTGGTGGCACAGAGGGTTGAGGCGCTGGACACCACACCTTGAACCACGCCGGTGACCCAGTTCAGGAATGGACTCTGGATGCCAGGGGCTGGCAAGGGAAGGAGAGGATCGGGTATCTGAAGGACTGCTCTCTTCTCCTGGGGTGGGCTGAGTGGGAAGCCTCGCTCAGTGGCTCCCAGTGGAGACCAGGGGACTACAAGCAGCGATGCAGGAGGGACAACCAGGAAATGAGAAAAAACACTCTGGATTGGTCTACCACACAACCGAAGATGTCTTGCGAGTTGGCCCCATCTCGGCAGCACCTGAGGCCAAGGAAAAAATAGTGTGCTGGGCTGTCCCCCACCGGTACCTTGCCCCTCAGAGGAAAGGGACCCACTCAGCGAAGGGTTATGCCGAGCTACCATGAGGTAGGCTGCAAATATGAGGTGAGGGGTGCTTGAGTGGGTTAGAGGGGTGTTGGTGACCTTGGATGCCCAAAGGAGTAGCAGATTCAGAGCCCAGAGGGGAGAAAATAGATCACACACAAAAAAAAACCTGGTTTGTAGCAGTAAACTAAAAGTCCCTGGTGATGGATTTTCATCACACTCACCAAAACTTTGACACTTTCTCCCAAAAACCCACCAGTATTAGTCAAAGCTTTTAGTGTTCATTCAGAACACTTACTTGAAGAGAGGAGTTCTACAGATCAGTCAATCCTTCAAACACGCTAGGCTCTATATTAGCAACATTCACTTTTGAGAGCGATCACAAGTTAATGTTCAAGCCGTCTTGTTTACGAGCCCTCTTTTCTAGAATGGACATCACTTTTTCATTTATTCGGACTTTGTATTCGCAAACTAGCAGCATCATAGACACTTTCTTTCCATGAGGTTTTAGAAAAGAGGGCATCTTTTTTTCTTAATAAATCCCTTTGAAGAGCGAATTGTGTATAAAGGCAAATACCACATTTCCTTCAACCCTGATCAGCTGAGTTTTTAAGGTTACTTTATCAACAGGAGCAAAAATGAGATATTAACAAGACTGATAACATCTCTGATCCTGATTCAGCTTTATTGGCAACTATGAAAACTCTTGCTCCATCACAGTCGGTGCTCCATACAGAATAACATAGATAATGAATAAACTGGAAATGATTAAGCACATTGAGAGTGTGGTGATTAGAGTGTATGATTTAATTATTCAAGTCTTAGGGTGCCAACAAGCATAGCTTGTAGCACCTTTTATAGTTCTCTGTACTCTTTTCTGCATTTACTAAAGATTAGGGTTACGCTAACTTTGAGTGACTGATTGTTGACCTCATTGCTGATGTCAGTGACAGGGTTGGACATGGAGTAGGTTTAAACACCATGGAACTGTTATTTCAGTGTTGAGACGATCAGCTTATTTAGTTCTGGCTGATGCTTGTGTGAAGGTTTGAATGCAATTTGAGCAGGAACAAACTGCAGAAACCTTAATTACTAAACTCCATTGCAGCTGTGTATGTGGGGCTGGGAGTGGGATATGCACTCATATATAGACTGATACACAAAAGACAATCATCGGTGAATGTCTTATTGTTTGCCTGCATGTTGTAAATTATATATTTGTTCTGTCTCACTACAATGTGTGATTCAGTTGCTAAGCAGTGGCTAATACTGCACCAAACATCTAACTGTCTTCTTGATTGGTCCTTTATTTATTTATTTGTTAATATCTTTGAGAACATCTGTGAGCAGATGCTCATTTGTAGGTTCCATGTCAGTTACGAGAAAAAATGGAACAGGTACATAGCATTACATTATAAGGCATTACATTACAAGGAACTACAAAATTGCACTGGTACAAAACAATATATTACAAACTAGGTAGACAATAAATTGGTGAGTATTACAAGGCTGGGATAGCATTTAGCTTAAGGTATAACATTTAGACACCGCTACAGCATTGGTGAGAAGGCACCCATGTCAGAGAGGTTGGCATACTTGTGTGGGGAGAAACAGAGTGGAGAACAGGCACAGCTGCGGCATAGTGAAGTGTATGCCTGCATAAAGGGTTGAGAACAGACTTAAGGAAGGTTGGAGACAATGGGGCTAGGACAGCATCAGACAGGGAGGGGCATGAAGGCAGGGACAGAAAGGAGAAGGAGTACCCAGTGGGGAGGGGGGGTGGATGGGGGGTAGAACAATGAAGTGCTGTGAAGGTAGAGGCCCCTAGGATTAGGTGAAACACTAAGTACTGCTGCGTTACAGTGGTCCTAATGTAGGAAAGTTATTTTGGTCATCATGAATGGCCAACATAGTCACAGTTGTCATCTGTGGCAAGGTGCTGCCTGAGCTTACGCTTGAAAGCACCAATGGTTGTGGTATCAGAGACGGCTGAATGAAGGGCATTAGTCCAGTGTGGTGCATGGTAGTAGAATGCACGCTGACCCTGTGCAGTGCAGCATCTAGGTTCATTGAAAATTTTGCTGTGGGTGCTTCTGGTCAGCCTGACACTTAAATGGCATGTGAGCAGATTCTGGACTCCTGGTGGCATCAGATTTAGTGTGATTTTTTTGGCCAGTAGACAGGTATGGTACTTAACTCTGCTCTTCAGCTGGAGCCATCCTGCCTGTGAATAGAGCTCACAGGTGTGTGTAAGCCTTGCAGCACCTGTGAGGAGTTGGCAGGTCTTATTAAGGCCCAGGGAGATGCGATAGAGCGCTGAGTTTGGTGCAGAACCATAAACGATCAGGCCATAGTTAACGAGGGTAACAACTGAGCTGGTGATGGCCATATTAAGTGCTTCATATGTAAGGCAGTGCTTGTGGCGGTGGATTATCCTGATTCTGGAACTGATAGCCTTGGCTGTGTTGTCTATGTGCTGTGCATAGGACAGGGTGGAGCCAGGTGTGATACCCAGGTACTTAAAGTGCTGCACAAGGTCCAGCACATCATCACTGTTCTTCAGGATGGATAGTGGGAAGGTCTTGTGTTTGCTGTGGGTGCTACAGTAGATCATAGTCTTAGTTTTCTTGTAGTTAAGGATTAGTCTATGCTCCTTAAATCATGTTTCAGCATCAGTAAATCCTAGTTGGAGGTCATTTTGAAGTAATTCAGGGTTGGGTTTGCAGGTGAAAATGACTGTGTCATCAGCATGCAATAGCATGCAACTGGTGTAAGAGCCTGAAAGTTTATTTAAGAAGATACTGAAGAGGAGGAGCCCCAGTATTGATCCCTGGGGGACCCCCGAGCAGACAGGTTTGCTATCTGAGACGATGTCCCCAATCTTGACCCACTGTGAGCAAATGCTGAGATAGCTGTTAAACCATAGAACTGTATCAGAAGAGAGACCAGTGTCAGCTAGCTGTTCAAGGAGGAGTGTATGGTGAACTGTATCAAAAGCTTTTGATAGGTCGATGAAGGTAGCCCCCACTAGCTGTCCTTGATCCAGGGCTTGGTGGATATAACCAGTGAATTCCAACAGGGCCATGATAGTGTTGTGTACTGCTCAGAATCCATGCTGTTCTGGGCATAGAAGTTGGTGCATGTTCAGGTATTCCACAAGCTGATCCGCCGCTATCCGTTCAAGTGCTTTGGAGAGTGTTGGGAGTATGGAGATTGGTTTGTAGTTGTTCTGTAGAGCCCAGTCTCCACTTTTGTGAACTGGTGTTACAGAAGCCGACTTCCAAAGCTGGGGGAACTGAGAGTGGTGGAGGGATAGGTTGATGATGGTGGTCAGGGGGCTTAGTACTTCCTCAAGTGCCATAATGACAAACTGAAGGTCCAGGGTGTCTCCACTGTGCCTCGATTTGCCCAGCACCTTCTCAAGGTACTTTCTAACCTCAGTAGTGCTGACTTCTTTAAAGTAAAAAAGGGGACAGTTCCCCATAGGGGATTGATCACTTGCTGGGTCCTTCTGAACTGGAGGGTTAAAGTAGTCCACTGGGAGCACTCTATTTAGGTCCATGAAGGCAGTAATTAGGGCATTTGCTATTTGGAGTGGATCCACTGTCGGTGCATCGTTGACCAGGAGCATGGAGGGGGCTGATTTGGGATCCTTGCCAGTAATATCACTAAGGTTGGCCCAGAAGGATTTGCTGAAGTTCCAGGAGTTGGAGAGAGCTTCCTTATAGTAGGAGCATTTTGCTAGGTGGATAACCTTTGTGAACTCATTTCTAGCTTTTTTATACAGTTGGATACTGGCAGCTGTACCATGTGCGTATGCCTTTATCGAGAGTTGTTCCCGAGTATTGAGTTATAGCAAAAGTTCTGGCATTATCCAGGGGCTGTAGGGAGCTTTAGATTTTCTTGTTTTTTTTGGGGGGGGGCATGTTTATTACAAGTGGTGTTAAATTTTGTGATGAAGCGGCCGAATGCGATGTTTGCATCACTTGTTTCATGTAGGTGATACCAGTCTAGGCCTTGAAGATCCACTTGGAGTTGTGATAGGTGCCCTTTGAGGAGTACATGGCTGGTTATGGTTCTGGGCAGGGGCTTGCTGAAGTTGTTTTCCCAGGTGCAGGAAACGGGTGAATGATCACTCAGTGAGTCAGGGAGGACAGTGGTGTTGGTGATGTGGGCTGGTCAGTTTGAGAAGATCCAGTCCAGCAGTGTGCTAGTACCAGTTTTGTAGCTGACCCTTGTTGGGGTTGCCACCATCTGGGAAAAGTGTATAGCTGCTTGAGCGTCTCTCACCATAGCAGCTGTGGGTGAGGGCCAATTGATGTTGAAATTCCCGAGAATGATATCAGAGTTAAGGCACAGGGTGCCAATAAACTCCATGAGGTTGCTAGCAATGGGAATTGTTTTGGGTGAGATGTAGACTGTGAGGATCGAAAGCACCTTGTTGTGAGCGCCCAGCAGGATTTTGATGGGTAGAATTTGCAGATCGGTGCTTCTGTTGAGGAGGGGAAGGATACACCCCTGAAATGTGTCCTTTACATAAACTACACAGCCCCCTCTTTTCTTTGAGGTACAGTCCTGCCTAAAAAGAGTGTATCCAGGAAGCATGATGGCAGAGTCCAGTACCTTGGGTGATAGCCACATTTCCACAATCGAGAGGATATTGGGGTTATATTTGGTAACCCATACCTTTAGGTTGTCCACTTTGGGCAGCAGACTACAAATGTTTAAGGTGGCAAGGGTGAGTCCTGCAGATTTTTGTTGCGGGCTATTCTGAGAGCTAGGAGGGCCAGGGCTGGGGTGTATGTTACTTGATAGCATTAGTAGTAGCAGTAGTAGGTGGTTAATGTGGCTCAGAAGGAGTTTGTCGCTTCTTGAGCATTGCGGTGTCCCTGATATCAGCATTTTAGAGGAGCTGCAGTGGATAAGGAATCCACGAATATGCCCGACTAAGGAGGGATAGTTAGGCCTGTGATCCTTGGGACAATGCATGGGGTGCCATTTTGTAGAGTATGAGCTTGTCCAGGAGTCGGGAGAAGTGGTCCTGCCATATGCATTGAATACAGTCACCTGGGTGTGAGTTAGGGCACCTGGCAGCAGCTTAAAGCTCAGGGGCTCTGTGAGAGAAATCAGTATGAATGAGACAAGGCACAATAAAATCCCAGGTTTCCAGGATGTAGTTGTAGGTTCCATTGCTGGTTCATTCGCAGGTTGTTTATAATGGTTCGTTCCAACCTAGCTTGAGATTAGGCACTCAAGATGAGGTAGTACCACTCATACGAAGTGAAATTGCTCACTTTTCTGAATCCCTCTAGCAGTAGGTCCATATAAGGAGCAGATGGGAATGCAGGCACTTAATAGGTTTTGCCTTCGGTCATGTGATCATGGGGAGCTATATAAGAAAGAGTTCAGATAGAGAGGGTGGGTGGGACGCTGGCACCCAGCACTGGTAGGAACAATAGACTGGTAGTCCTTGTCCAGGTTAGCCGAGTCAGGGCTTCCCTGTGAGCTGGTGGGAGGTGGCGGCAGGTGCTGTGGGCAGCCGTACTACAGGAGCACCCATTCAGCTTCTTGGAGCTGGCAGCATATCTGTGGGGGAGGTGGGTTAAGGCTTCTCTTCTTCAGTGTGAGCGGTGGCAGTAGCGGGTTGTCCGCACAGCAGTAGTGCCCAGGGTGGGCCTACTAGATCTGGGGAGGGAAGTGAGAAGAGGGAGAAAATAAATAGCTGTAGCTAAGAGTGGACTGGGAGCAGTTGGGTGTGGGCTGGTGGCAGACAGTCAGCGGGGGTCTGGGGAAAGCAGAACAAAAGAGGGATTAGGCTAAGTGGGTGGGCAGTCTATAGGAAAAGTGAGGGGAGGGGATTAGGAAAGCGGCTGCTTTTCAGACAGCGCCACTTTCCATGGGCAGAGGCCTGGTCAGAAAACTAAGATACACAGAGAAGAGAGGAGAGGCTCAGGCTTAGTGAGTAGTGGGGGTAGTACTGAGTCAGCCAAGCAGAGGCAAGTCAAGCAAGGTGCTGAGAAGTTGCCATTAGTGGGCCAGTACAGTAAGAGGCAGAAAGGGCTTTTTTACTGGAGGAATTTAGAGGTAAAGCTGCCAAGCAACTGCTGGCAGACAGAGAGGATAGAAACAGCAGGGATAGCACAGGAGTTAAAGTACAGCTGAGCGGCTGCTGCAAGGCAAGTTCATTTTAAGCAGGGCACAAATTAACTTAAACACAGCAGTAAACATCAATAAACAGTAGAGTGTAGCAGCAGACTAGGCTCTAAGTAATCTTAGTACATTATTTAGCAGGCAGGTATTCAGTTCTAGCAGTCTAGGCAAGTATTAGCAAAAATTTAGAACACAGATAAATATTTAGGCTAGCAGTCTTAGACAGGATTGAAGAAGAGACCAATCAGGGGTTGCCATGAAGCCAGGGAACCAGTCAGTTCAAATTGGGTGGATGAGCGGGCCAATCAGCAGCCATGGGCGGGAAGCACCTGCAAGTCCAAGAGTTTTTTAAAAAAGGCACTGAGAGGTCGTTACCTGGGGTGCAGCACTGGTAGTCCTTGTCCGGGGTAGCCGAGTCAGGGCTTCCCCGTAAGCTGGCTGGAGGCGGTGGCAGGTGCAGTGGGAAGCTGTGCTAATAGAGTGCCTGGTCAGCTTCTTGGAGCTGGCGGTGTAGTCTGGGGGGGCGGATTAAGGCTTCCCTTCTTCAGTGTGAGCGGCGGCAGTAGCGGGGTGGCTTCACCGCAGTAGCGTCCAGGGCGGGCCTACTAGATCTAAGGAGAAAGCACTAAATGAAAAAGTCAGATCCAGAGGAAATGGTGAAATGTTCCTAGTTAGAGGACATGCAGCACAAGAGAAAGCAAGTGTATCTAGAAACCCCATCACAAAGGCACTGCTGCTTTTCAAGCTTTTAGCAGCTGGACTCCAACAGAAGCAATTAGATCTTTAGAGAAGAGCTTATTTGAAAGGGATATACAGTATTTGAAAATATCATTGTAGAAACATCATATGTAATGGATTACACTTTGATGATCACAATTATCTCTTTCAGTAAGTACAGTATTAGACTGCAGTAACATAAAACATCTCTGCTAATTTCAGCACTATGTTCTCACATTGTCTCCACAGAGTGTGGTGCTTTTATGTGCTATTTGGACTTGTCTGGAATTCCAGTTGAGGCTGCACTTCACTGACTGCAAAGGCAGAGTGGTTTTAAGCAATAATGACAGAGAAGTCAGTAATTTCCGAAGGATTAACAACCGGTTGGGAGGATGGTTGTCTCAAGGTGCAGCCAAGGGCCGCCTCCCTCCAACCAGTCATTAATCCAAGGAAATGACTGGCTTCAAGGTTATTATTGTGATTTTAAGTCTAATCACAATAACAACTTTTTTCCCCCATTTATTTTTACTCCAATTAAATTTGAAAGTAAAGTGACGCGAGTCGTGCGTGTCTCACAGCATCAGTTGGCAGCTGGATCGGTCGTTTCTAAGACATTAATGACTGATTCAGTAGTCAATCAGCAGCCTCGTTAGGCTCATGAAAAATGAATTAGACTTGTAATAGTGGTTAAAGTACCATCCTGGAAACCAGGAGATTGTAGGTTCAACCTCATTAGGGTCAAATACTCATTTATGACCTTGGGCAACTTGCATTACCTGTCACTGACCCAATCCATCCAGCTACTGAAATGGGTAGAAACAGGACCCCACTGCAAATGAGACTATTACATTCCTGCTGGGCTACCCTGGGTAAATAAACTGTAAAATAAATAAATAAATTTAAATAACTAAATAAATAACATGCTTGCGGCCACTCATGAGTTATGGGTCGTAGCCCTACATATGGAGATAAATATTGCCACAGTACAACTGATTATTTACTATACATGTACCTGTGTAAAGAACACACAACAGGGAGAACATTCATTGGGAGATTAAGCACTCCTCTGGTGTGTGTGTGTGTGGTGATGCATAAGGCTGCTCCTTCACACACTCACAAATCATTGTTCTTGAGAGTTACTACGGCAACCATTTTTCTTGAATCTGCAATTGGGCCAGTCTGCATTATAGAGCACTGGCTGGAAAGAGTATTCTGATTGACTGATGGCATTCTAAAAGGTTTATGTTAACAGCTGGGAAGCCTCATGTATAACAGAACCATCTGAATTTTAGTTATGAAAACATTCATATTAACAAAAACAGTTTAGTTTATTAATAGCATTAGGGCACTGGAAGGGTTGGGTTACCTTTGCTAATCTAACCCTAGGAGTATAAGTTACTCAGCTTTACTTCATACCTCATGATTCCCCTAAGGTCCAATTAACAGATGATAACCCAAGCCCTTGTCATGCCTTAACGTTTAACTCTTCACCATCTGTTATTGTTTTTTTAGAAAATGGGCTTTTTATTTCTAGGGCTGTGATTGGCTGCCTCCCATGCCAGGAAGGTACATTAACTTTTAATAGATGCTCAGGAAATACTGTAAAAGTACTAGCCCAAATGCCCCTTCACCCACTCAGGTATCCTTGTGCGCCCCTGATCAGCAGAACTGACTGTGAAACATATCTGTAGTTGAGGCCACTACAGCATCAACTGAAAACAATATCTGATTTCCACAAAGTTAGCTTTGACCTCAAACCACAGGAGACTGCAGACAGAATGTTTCAACAGGAAAGTTTCACTGAACCACCACCTACAAAATGTTAAAAACAAAAAGAAAAGAGTAAGTCAGAGATTTTTTTTTCTTGTCACAAACATGGAGTTAGAGCACATCAAAAATGAACGCTAGGAACATAACGCACAGAAAAATATGAAGTGGGCAGTGTTAGTGTTTCAGGAATGGGCAGAACACAATTACATTCAAGTTGACTGAAGGGGTGACAGTTTAGCAAACGTAAACAACAGTCTCTGCAAATTCTGAGCGGACGTGCGAACCAGCATGGGAGAGCAATATTCAATAGCAGGCTACTGTACCCTCTGTGCTGGTTTAACCGTCACATAAACAGTCCACAAATAGGAGACCTCACATTCCATTCTTCTAATAATGTTCTTCAGCCTATACTGAAAAAAATCGAGGAAAGAGCAAAAGGACAAGTCCTGCCACCACCACCATCAAAGCTATGGACCTTCACAAACGCAGAAACAGCACAGCACTTTCTCCCAAGACCACGCCTCACCTAGTTAAGAAAATGTGGTTCGATTTACAGCTGTATATGGCCAAGCACAACCAGGAAGGAATTAAAGAGCTGGCAAAGGACTCCTTTGTAGTCAAAACAGATGAAACAGGACTGAAATACATTACACTAGCATACAATCAAGACACAAAAACCATAAAGATCACATAGAGAAAAATAAAGAAAATACACAGGGTTTATGTTTAAGGAGCCAACCTATCCTCTCTGTCCAGTTAAATCCTTTCTTAAGTACCTCTCAAAGACACCACTGAATGTCAAAGCAGTCTGTTTGCAACCACACAGACTCCCTCAGCAGTTTCTGGAGAAAGAGTCGTGCTGGTATGCAGCACAGCTTATGGGAAATAATTATTTAGGCTCCTTAATGGCCAGCTTGAGTAAAGAAACAGAACTTAGCACCTGTTATACTAACCATTGTATTTGGGCAACCGTGGTGCAGCTACTTTCAAATGCTGGGCTCACAAACCTCGAAATCATGGCTGTTACCAGACACGGATGTTAGGCAAACTTGGCAGGTTACTGGAGAACATCGACGAGTGACTTCAGATCCTGGAGTTCAGTCCTGGGGTGGGGTGAGGTGGGGTGGGGAGGGTCAACAGAACAAATCAACCTCAGAGTTCAGCAGCACAACAAGAAAGACCCACGGGAAGAACAGGAAAGCAAACAAAGCAGTACAACATGCAGTTACAGCTTCCACCTACAGGACCCAGAAGTATCAGAAGTGAGAACATCTACAGTCCTACCAATTGCACATTCAGCTGCCAAATAAGCATCATAACCTGCAATAAATAGTGGCCTCATACTTCTTATTTTGCCCAATTCATAATATAACAAACTCTGGCAGAACCACTATGGCTACAAATACATTAACTAGATAAGAGTTTTTCATGGGCCTAAACATAAACATAAACATGAATTGCATTTAGTAAGGCCGATGATACTGTCCCACATATGACTTGTGAACAAGCTGGGCCGCCTGGGAGTGCGTCACAAGGTGGAAAACTGGGTTAGAAACTGGTTGAATGATAGAAGACAGAGTCATGGTAAATGGTGCTTCATCTAAGGAAAGGAGTGTGACCAGTAGGGTGCCGCAAGGATCAGTCCTTTGCCCAGTCTTGTTTAATGTCTTCATAAGTGACATTGCAGAGGGGCTGGAGGGGAAAGTGTGCCTCTTTGCAAATGACACTAGGATTTGCAACAGGGTGGACGCTCCAGGAAGGGTGGAAAAAATAAGGAGGGACCTAAGTAAACTGGAGGAATGGTCTGAAGTGTGCCAGCTGAGATTTAGTGCAAAAAAGTGCAAAATCATGCATTTGGGCTGCAGGACCTCAGGAAAGGATTACGGGGGGGGGACTGATGGTCACCAAACAGGAAAGGGATTTGTAAATAATCATATTGGATGACCTAAAGGTGACTAAACAATGTACCAAGGCTGTGGGGAGAGCCAGTGGGATGCTGGGGTACACAGGGAGAGGTATCATCATCAGCCGGAGTAAGTAGGTGGTGATGCTACTGTGCGGATTGCTGGTGAGGCCTCATTTGGAATACGGTGTCTAGTTCCGGAGGCCACATTTCCGTAATGTAACTTTAAATCACAAATGGGTTAAACGGTTCTATTTTAGATCTACAGTATATCCCTCTCCCCTTCTGCTCCCACTGGTTAGGCTAACTGAATGCAACCGGGAAATACTGTGTCTAGGCTAGCATGTTGATTCACCTGCACAAGCTATTTCTCAATCCACATCACTATCTTTTTAAAAATGTTAACTTCTTGTTGAAAACAGCAGCTCACCACAGTAATACATAAGCTAAAGTGATGTCACCTACCAGGAGTTGTAAGACACACTGTAGTTAGCTTGGCTTGGGGGGGTGAACAAGGTCAAGACCCCATAGCAATTGACATGCATATGCAGCAAATAAGTCCAGATGCACTAACTTACCCTACAAGTGTTAAGTATCACAGTCTGCATAATACACAAGGCTTACAGTGATGAATCTTCATATGGTTTGGCTGGTTTGGGTTCTACTGTTTATAATACAGAGATGAATAGCTAGGGAAGACATTTTTTCAATGACTGCCAAATGTGGTACAGTGGCAGGTGTTTTGCAAAGGTATAACAGAAATTATGTCTATGAGGTATTGTTATCCAAGAATTGGGTCACATTTTCATAGAGACAGATTACATTTGTGGATCCCTTCTGCTCTCTGTCACTGAAATCACTGTTAGACATGTGACTAAGTTATATCTTTAAGTAGTAATTCTAGAATTTTACCTGGAACCTGTATCTATTAATTTTTGGAAAAATATTTTGAGGGGGTGCCTGGTTGTGGGTTATCTCAATATTTAATTTCAGCATTTTAGTGGAAACTTTGCTCTCTGATTTTTATTATTCTGATTTTTTTGCAGTATGTTTTCTGTATTTATATTAATTCTGTTGGCATTCCTGGTATTGCACAGGGGCAGGGGACTGAGTTGTGATTGAGTCTGAATAAGGAACACAAATATTCAATACATTGGTTTGCCACCTCCACTGGATTTTTTTACTGTTTCCCCTTTAATATTAATATTACTTACATTCTTATTTTTTTGTTTAGGCTATTGATGTAATGGCACAATTGCTTGCTGTTGCTCTTGTCTACATCTATTACAAGTTTGAGTTTCATTTTCTTTTTGAAATGGTTATTTTTGCTTTTATGTTTCTTTTAAAATGTTTAATATTCTGACCATGTGGTTATGTTATGGCTTTTGTTTTCAGATATTGTATTGCATGTTTAGCTTTTTTTGTTGAGTAACTTTCTTCACATCCTCATTTAGCCATGTTGCTTGCCATCATTTGTTGTTATATTCCTTGATCCTTTTAAGGTAACTATTGCACATGATAGTATGTTACCTTTTATAATCTGCCAAATGTCTAACATAATAACATACTAGCATACTAAAATGCCAGCAGAATAGGACTAACAGTCTTTTGCATCTGCTCATTTGGTCAGCCCCCACCCTGGGAGCTGACCTTCCTGCCCCCCCTCGCCTTCACTGGCTTCTCCCTTCCCAGTTCCAGATGTTCTTGCTGCATTGGATTTTGCTTCCATAACCCTTCCCCTGTACCTGTCCATCTCCTCTTGAACCCCTCCTCCATCTCTGCCTCCACCAGCCCCCTGGGTAGTGCATTCCATGGCTGCACCACTCTCTCAGTGAAGTAGCACCTCCTCCTTTCTCCCCTGTATCTTCCCCCTCCAGCTTCCACCCATGCCCTCTAGTTGCCCCCTCCTCCTTCCTTCAAAGCACTCTGACTGCTGCTCCCCTATTTACCCCCTTCATGTACCTGAAAACCTCTATCATGTCCCCCCGGTCCCTTCTTTCTTCCAATGTGTACATATTTAGCTCTTCAAGCCTCTCCCCATAGGTCCTGTCCCCCAGGCCCCAAATCATTTTGGTTGCCCTCCTCTGGACCCTCTCCAGCAGTTTAATGTCCCTCTCTAAGTGTGGCCTCCAAAACTGCATGCAGTACTCGAGGTGCGGCCTCACCAAGCAGTTATACAGAGGAAGTATCACTTCCCTCCTTCTGGAGGTGATCCTCCTAACGATGCATCCCAGCATCCTGTTGACCTTGGCTGCTGCCCTCTTACAAGTCTCTGAGTTGTTCATCTTAACATCCACCACCACCCCAGATCCCTCTCAGCCATCAGATTTGTAGCATCCCCAGGGTGTACACTTGGCCCGGGTTTCTGGCCCCCAGGTGCAGTACCTTGCATTTCCTGCATTGAATCTCAGCTTCCACTTTCTAGACCATCTTTCCAGAGTCTCCAGGTCCCCCTGTAGGCCACCCCCCTCCCCCCCATCCACCACCACCCCCAGTTTTGAGTCATCCGCAAAGAGACTCTTCTCACTCCTGATACCTGTCCTTATGTCAGAGACATAGGCGTTGAATAGGAGGGGCCCAAGGACTGATCCTTGTGGGACCCCACTAATGACCCTCCTTGGGGATGAGACTATCCCACCGACTATGACCCTCTGGGTCCTGTCCTGGAGCCAATTGCCTATCCATCTGATCATCTGGTTCCCCACCCCAATTTCTCCCAGCTTATCCAACAGGCCCTCATGAGGTACAGAGCCAAATACCTTGCTGAAGTCTAGAAAGAGGACATCCACTGGTCTACCCAGGTCCAAGGCACTCGTCACCCAGTCATAGAACTCCACAAGGTTTGTCTGACACGATTTCCTGGATGAATCCATGCTGTCTATTGTCCAGGCACCCTGACTTTTCCAGGTCCCCCTAGCCTCTCCTTGACAATGCCCTCCATCACCTTTCCCACCACCGATGTCAGGCTGACAGGCCTGTAGTTCTCTGCCACCTCCCTTGATCCCCCCTTGTGGATAGGCACTATATGTGCCACCTTCCAGTCCTGGGGCACCCACCCTGTCCTCAGAGAGATGGTGAAAAGCTCCACCAGGGGTTTTGCCAGGACATCTGCAAGTTCCTTCAGCACTCTGGGATGTAATTTATCCGGCCCCGGTGCTTTCTCTGTCTTAAGGAACCTGAGGGCTTCCCTCACTCTCTCTGCTGTGATTTCCACCTCCGCTACCTCTTCTCCCTGCTTAGCCTTCCCCCCTCCTGCCAGTGATGCCTCCCCCTCTCCTCAGACCCGCCGATCGGTAAGGATCCCCCCCTCCTCAGTATCACTGTCTCCTCCCATGTATGATGCAGCACCCCCATTTTCCTTGGTGAAAACTGAGGTGAAGTACTCATTTAGTACCTCAGCCTGCTCCCCTGGGTCTTGTGCCCATCTCTTCCCAGTTTTAATCCTGCTAATCTGCCCCTTCACCCTTCATTTTTCCCCAATGTATCTAAAGAACCCCTTGTTCCCTCTCCTAATTTCCCTGGCAAGGTTCTGCTCCTTCCTTGCCTTAGCCACCCTCACCACCCTCGTGGCCCTTCTAGCCATCAGCCTGTACTCCCCTCGATCCCTTTCACTCCTTGAGCACTTGAATTGCCTATAGGCTGTCTTCTTTCCCTGCACCACCTCCTGGACCTCCCTGGTCCACCAGCAGGGTTTTCAGACCCATCGCATTTTCGCCTTTACTTCTGCACAGGTGCTGGTAGTATCCTGCACCCCTCTCCTGATTATTTCCTACCTACTGTCAGCATCCATGTCTGGCCCAATCACATCCAAATGCTCCTTAAGGATCCTTCCCATTTCCTTAAAATCCGCCCCCCTGAAGTCAGTTACCTCCGTCTTTGTGCAGCCTTCTACCCCTCCTAGGTCCAGGCAGAACCAGACCGTGGCATGGTCATTCATTGTTTTGTTGTTTCAATTTTATGGCAGTCAGTTTCTTTGATTTTTTAGTTGTTTTGTTCTTTCTACTGCATCGAGGACCCTTTCCCTTCCTTTTTATCCTTTTCAACTGTTCCCTATATTCAGGACCAATATTTTACTTGAGCTTTCATCCTATCACAAGTATAACAAAAATGAATTTCAGAGCTGCTCTCTTGCTTTATACATATTATCCCCCCTTGCTTTGGCTTATTTTATGCATACTTTTTCTTCTGTGCTTTTTTCACTCTTTTTCTTTATGGTCCTGACTTCTACAGAGATATATATTTTTGATTTAAATTGACAATAGGTTGATTCCATGGATTTTGAATATTTTGGCAGTACTTGTTAATGGCATTGTGTTACTGGTACCATAGGCTTTATATTTAACATCTTAAAATTGATGTCAACATGAATGTATAATGATTATGTGCCAGCTATCTACTAACATAGAAACTGTTGGCAGAAAAGAACCTTCTGGCCCACCTAGTCTGCCCTAAGGTCTCTACCTACTGTGCTGCCATGGACCATAACTGATCTCCAGCCTTAACACCCCGCCCCCCGTGTGCACCAGCCCTGTTACCAAGGTCCCCTTATGTGTATCCCATGCATGTTTGAAACCTCTTACTGTTTCGTACCCATTACCTCTGCTGGCAGGCTGTTCTAGGTGCCCACCACCCTCTCTGTAAAGAAACATTTCCTTGCATCCCCTCTAAGTCTCCCCCTTCCAGCTACATATCATGCACCCTTGTCCTTGAATGTCTCTTTCTCAGCAGAATTGAACCTTTCTGTACCTTATTGATACATTTGAGGTATTTGAATGCTTCTATCATGTCTCCCCTTTTCCTCCTTTAGTCTAGAGAGTACATATTTAACTCCCCGAGTCTTTCTCCAAAGTGCTTCTGGTGCAGGCCATGCGTCATTTTGGTTGCCCTTCTCTGTACTGCCTTTACTAAATCTATATATTTTCTGAGATGGCTGGGACCACCAAAACAAAAGAGTGCAACAGCAACAACAAGTAGAGATTACAGTAACATCAAGAAAAGAGAAGCACAAAGAATATAAAGTCAAACAGTTTAACATTGAACATAGAAGCTGTTGGCAGAAAAGGACCTCATGGCACACCTAGTCTGTCCTAAGGTCCCTACCTACTGTGCTGCCATGGACCATAACTGATCTCTAGCCTTAAACCCCTCCCCACTGCACACCAGCCCAGTTGCCAAGGTTCCCTTATGTGTATCCCATGCATGTCTGGAACCTGTTACTGTTTTGATACCCATTACCTCTGCTGGCAGGCTGTTCCAGGTGTCCACCACCCTCTCTGCAAAGAAGTATTTCCTTGCATCCCCTCTAAGTTCCCCCCTTCCAGCTACATATCATGCCGCCTTGTCCTTGAACATCTCTTTCTCAGTAGAATTGAACCTTCCTGTACCTTATTTTTTTTTTGTATTATATTTTTATTCACTGACCTACGCAGCCAGTATAGTGTTATGCTTGTGTAACTGTGTTAGTTTTGGTTGTGGCCATTCGCACTCTCTATTCCAGAGGAATTACCACCCTGTAGGGGTACGAAGCAAGGAACTCTCAGAGAGGGTTCTGCCCCTAGAGGTGCCACAGGACAGTTCCCGTGGCTAAAGGTACCTTAGGAATCCCCAAAAGAAATGTAGTATCATCCCCAAAGGAGGCAACATGATGCGTATGAGCAAGCAGTAATAGTGACGTAGAAGCAGTAACTGGAACATAGTAGTAGAGAAGAATAGTGATGGCTTGCATTGAGAGAAGGGGATCCCCTAAGGAGAGGGGGAATGGCAGGACATCCTCCACCTCCATCCAACAACGGAACCTACCTAAGGAAACTAGGTGAAAACTATGCTAAGTGTTATGACCTGATGCAACGGAGGAGAGGAAAAAAACCTATGAGGAGGAAATCTCTGGGGATCCAAGGCCTGGGTCACCTTCCCTCCAGGCTTGGGAAAATGTATTTAGTGATGGCTCTACAGCTGCAATTTGGAAAACCCAATTAAAGGGAGGTGAAAAATATTCCAGTTTGGAGGAAGGCTCTCACTCAAACCCTCTAGCGGGAACGTCTTGGAAGGTAGCGAGAAAACTCTGCAACAATACGAGCATCCAAGGCACAGGAGGAGAGCAACAACTGCTGAGGCACTCACCTGGCCTACCCACCCTAAATCAAGCCAGGTGAACCAGAGGCAGTCGTGGGGAGAATTCGGTGAAGGTGCCTTGCTAGGGAAACCACTAAAGTCAATGGCCAACCGTTATAGTGGAACACTAGAGCCAAAGGAGATAGTCGTAACCACCTTTCACCGCTAGTCTTAAATTCTACACCAGGAGCTGCTGTCACATAGCAGGCAACTAAAGCCAAGCCCGGGGTGAGGACATTCCCAGCTATGGGCCAGGTGAGAAGGATCCCGCCCCAAGTTGGACATGCTCGATGATGCGGACTAAATGCAGAGCGAGACCGTCGGCTGCAGGAACCTGCCCCAGATTATAATGGCTGGCATGCCCCAGAACTGATTGAAAGCTGTAAAGCTGGTGAGCTGAATGAGCCTGGCATGCTGAGATCATAAGGAGCATTGAGTGCTGAGACCTTGCAAGGTCGGATGCAGATTGAGAGCAGTAGAATCCCAGGCGAAGCCGAGGGGATGGCACTAGGCATAAAGCAATGGTTTGCGTAAGGAAGTGGGGACCTGATAGGTCAGTAAGCAGTAGTAGTAGTAATAGGTGGACCTGCATAACAACTGTATAGCAAGTAAACAGCACTGAGTTAGGGGCAAGCCAGCCAGACATGAATAGCCAAATCAAGGTGACAAACTCTGAGGATTTTCGGCAGCGAAAACAGGATTTAGAACAAAATTAATTAACCACATAGGCCACGACCCAAACACCTCCCAGTCCCCACCGAAGGACAAACAAGGAAGCGATGAAAGGCCGAGAACAACATGCAGATATAAAAGCTAGTTTAATAGCCTCAGCAGGAGCTTCAGCTAACCTCAGAGTAAACCAGGTAGAATAGAAACGGGTGTAAACAATGCAGCAGCAAGAAGAGGAAGCAAATGGGCCTGTACAGCAGTTGTTAAATGAGTACAGTGTTAAAACACAGGCACTGGGTACAATAGTAATTAAAGTAAACAGTCAGCTGCAGTGGCTGAAGTTGTAGGTAACTGAAAGCAGTAGCATGAGCTCTGATAGGTTTGCAGTTGCAGTGCAGTAAATTGAGAGTTGTAACTGAAAGCAAGCAGAATGAGCTCTGTAGTAGCAGTATGCTAGGAGTTTTAAAATAAAAGCCCCCCAAAAGAGGAAACCAAAACACAGCAAAACAGAAAACAGGGAAAGGCCCCCCCCAAAAAAGCAAGAAACAAAACACAGGGAAGCATACAGCCGGAGGAAAGATACAAACCAGAAGCAGGAAAACAAACACTGAAGTCCAGCAGAGACACACAGAAAAGGCAGACTTTTTTGGGGGGGGGGTGTTAGGCTCCAGCCAGCTCAGAAGACAAACCAACATAGCCTCCAACTGCAAAGACAAAATGCTTCACAGTGAGGCTGAGAGGAACTGATTATATAGCTCAGGAAGTGGGAGTGGCTGGCTGCTTGGCCACTGAATTACAGGCAAGCCTTTCAGCTGATTTTGCAAGCAAGACTTACATCTCAAATACACACAGGAGGATAGCATTATACATGTTAAGACAATACTGCACTCTTACAAAGTACTAGTGAAAGACACCCCCTCCAGAGATACATCATAGAGGGAATTAACAGCAGATACATCATATATTAGGCTGTGTATAGGATTGCATGCAGCCAGAAAGTTCCAAGGGGATTCATATGAAGGATGGGCAATATATCAAATACCCTATTATCATGTTGGCTGTGACAGTCTGAGCGATTCCCCTAATACTACAGTGAGTAAAACGAGCTAAAGAAATCTTAGAAACACGAACTCCCAGGAGTGAAAACACATGGTAACAACACCTTCATATTAAGGAGTAAGCAGCCATTTTAAAATGATTAAACAGATAACTAAGAATATCATTAAAGAGCATATTACAATGCAACTGAAGAGCATGACATTGTTTCAGCTGGGAAAAGAAAGTTTGCTAGGCCTACAACCTGTTACGAGGACAGGGATAATTATTCAAGTATGTACAGTCCCAACACAGAAACAGCAAAGCTGCAGATAGTCCTAACTGTCCACAGAAAAGGAGCTTCACATGTTAGCTAAAATATGTTGATACAATCGTTGCATTGAAGTAGGAAATCAGGCACCCGAGTCCCGTGGCCCATCCCCACAAAACCACAGTGCAAATTACTAGACCTGCCCAGCATCTCAGTCTGCATCTGAGGATTCGCCCTCAGCATCCTCCGCTATCTCTGATTCCATCCTACAAATCATTCTCTCGGCATCCGTCACTTCATTAAATAAATATTGCTTCTCCTGCCAAGCAATGCATAGCCTAGCTGGTAACAGCAGTTGATGGGAGATTGTCAGGCTTCTCAGTCAACCACAAAGTCCATTAAAGGCTTTACGCCTTTGCTGGGTACTGTAAGAGAGGTCCGGGAACATTTGTAGAGTATCCTCGCCATACTTTAGTGATCTGCAATGTCTCATTGCATTCAGGGCTCAATCCCTATCCCCAATGCCAGTACATACAATTAGGAGAGCTCGTGGAGCCATGTGGTCGGCTGTTGCACGGCGGGGAGTGATACAGTAAACTTTTTCAAAATGGAAGGGGGGATCCAACTCCTCAAAGCCCAGAATGTTTGGCAGCATTGTTCTGGCAAAAGATAGAGGGTCTTCACCTTCACCGCCCTCTGACAAACCAAGGATCTGTAAGTTCTTTTCCCTTGCCTGGTTTTCGTCTGTCTCCAGGCACTGTCGGAGAAGCAAGTTTTCTTTAATTAGTTTTGTGGTGGCATCAACAGTTTTTAGGATGAACAACTCAGAGCACTGTGTGGTAGCCTCACACTGGTCCATACGGGCTTCCAGTGCTGACACCCGAGGTGTGAGAGTGTCGAACATTTTGTCAAGCTCCTGGATAGATCTGACCAACTGGTGCAGAGTTGAAAGTGTGTTCATTAGTGAGGCCTCCTCCTTAGACTCGGACTACAAATCTGCTGTTGCACCACGCTGCACAGGCCTCTCCTCCCGATTTTGTCTCTTCAGAGTAAACAAATCACCTGACTGCAGCTGCTGCTCCCTTATTCTTGCCCATTTCAACACTTCTTAGAGTAGACTTCTGATATTAGCTCTTCCAATGCGTTTAAGCACTAAAATTTGGAGTTTAAAAAGCTTAGTTTTACGTTTATTACAATTTTCTCCTGGGAGCTCGGTCTAATTGCTGCTTCCTGCTAGGCTGCTCAGCAGTGCGCACCTCCTGTACCTTATTGATATCTTTGAGGTATTTGAATGTGTCTATAATGTCTCCCCTTTCCCTCCTTTCCTCTAGAGTGTACATAAACATGTCCTCAGCATACGCTAGCAAACCACTACTCTCGAGAGTTACTGTGGCAAGCAGTTCTTTTGAATCTGCAACAGGATAATTCCGCACTCCCCAACATTTTATAATGTTTAGAGATGTGAATACTGTGATTACAGATTCTCATTCAACTCAATTGCACCTCTCCTGCTTGTCTTATCATGTGGTTGCATTGTTTAGCCCATGTCAGAATCATGTAACAGGTTTCCTGTGGTGTCATTATGCTAATGCTGTAGCTGTCTTCTAATCTGGAACTGCTCTGCTGTTTGAAAGAGAAAACAGAACATTTAGGGAGAAAATGAAGATTCACAACCATAGTATTTTCCTCAATACAACACATAAAAGATGGTGGGGAGTACAGAATGGTGCTGGCTGCAGGTTCTTGAGAAATGTTGCTTTGCTTTCAAGTTAGGCACTAGGCAGGAACTGCTTGACTTTAAAAATATTGATAATGTCACCCTCAAAATAGAGCAAGGTGCATGTAAATAGAGAATAAGGGATGGGGTGTATGTTGTAGATCAAGAGTTTTTTTTCATACACCCAAGGTGTTTAAATGTATGATGAAGTATGAGGTGGTGTGTGTAACGAGAAGTTTACACCTCCCTGAGGTGTTAGATGCTACATAAACCCTGAGAGTGAAGCTCGAGGGGTTTATTAAGGCATCTAACACCGAGGGTGTGTGTAAACTTTGAGTTTAAACACACTATGCTATATTTTGTTTTATATAATTGCTAGGTTTCCTTTTTTCACCACAGCAATTATATAAAATAAAAAAGCTTTGGTGTGCAGCTGTGGTCTGGTTTCAACATGCGGCCCATGCTTGCTCTTCAGTTTTTATTTAACATTTTTTGTATTTTTTTGTCTTATTCAGCAGGCTTATGTTAAGTTATGTTAAAGCTTTTTCAAGTTATGTTAAAAACACTTACTGCTGAGTTCAAGTGGCAGCTTAGGAGAAAGATAAGGCAGCCAGCGGTTGGACAGGAAGAGCAAATGCGGGCGCATGCGTAGAATGAGGGAAACTGTGTGCATGTTTGTTTGTCATAATAATCACTCCATTATTACAGCAATTTATGAAATGGTTTCCCTATAGGAAAAAGGGGATGTCAGTTATTATCACCACATAAACCACGAGTGTGAAACATGAGTGGTTTGTGATGGTATTACAGACTGACGATGTATAAAAAATGCATAATGTAATAACCCATTCTTTATTCTGTATACCAGTTTAGAAATACCACTTCTCTCTCAGTTGAGAGTGAAGTGGTATTTCTAAATTGGTTTCTGGTTGCAGAATTGAGCAACACTAGAGAAAGGAATGTGGTACTGTGAAATAGGAAGTTCTTCGGACACTCTAACCAGTGGGCCTGTAGCTTAATGGTTAGAGTGCTGAAACAGCATTCTAGAGGTCTGTGGTTCAAATCCCAAAGCACCCACATTTTCCTTTCTCATTTCCATCCTTGATTTAAACAAGCATTTGTTAATGCCGAATGTTGCTTGCTTCTATGTGCTGTTTAGGTATTTGGAAGTCATTGGAGTGTAAATATTGAAAATTTGCGAACTTACGAGCGTGCGTAGGAACAGCGCAACGAACGCTCGTAAAACAGTCATTTTTAGGATTTTTTTCACCAAATTTTCAACATAGCCATTTTAAGACCTCTGGTCATGAACAGTGTCACTGTGATTTTGTTAATGTGTCCCATACATTGAATTTGCACACCGACTGCACCATTGTGCGATACATGGGCGGAAACATGTTTTGGGCAGGATGTGAAAAATGACAGCTGTACTGCTCATAAGGAGGTGTGGTAAAATGGCAATGTTGAAAATCTGGAGTGGAAATATTGAAAATTCGCGAACCTACGAAAGGCATGTGGGGAACTGTGCAACGACACCGTGAAACAGTCATTTTAGGATTTTCACCAAATTTTCAACATTGCCATTTTAAGATCTCTGCTCATGAATAGTGACACTGTGATTTTCTTAATGTGTCCCATACACTGAGTTTGCATGACGACTAGCGCCATTGTGCGCTATATGAGTGGAAACACGTTTTGGGTGAGATGTGAAAATGACAGGTGTACTACTCATAAGAAGGTGTGGAAAATGGCAATGTTGAAAATCTAGAGTGAAATATTGAAAATTACTAAACCTCTGACGCTGCATGAGGAACTGCGCAACGCACGCCAGAAACAGTCATTTTAGGATTTTTTTCACCAAATTTTCAACATAGCCATTTTAAGACCTCTGCTCATGAACAGTGTCACTGTGATTTCTTAATTTGTCCCTACATTGATTTCAAGACACTGACTGCGCCATTGTGCGCTACATGGTGAAACACATTTTGGGTGAGATGTGAAAATGACAGCTGTACTACTCATAAGAAGGTGTGGAAAATGGCAATGTTGAAAATCTGGGTGGAAATATTGAAAATTCACAAACCTACGAGTATGCGTGAGAACTGCATAGCATGGCTAAATAAAACAGTCATTTTAGGAATTTTTTCACACATTTTCAACATAGCCATTTTAAGACCTCTGCTCATGAACAGTGTCACTGTAATTTTCTTAATTTGTCCGTACATTGATTTAGCACACCGACTGCGCCATTGAAGCTACATGGGGAAACACATTTTGGATGAGATGTGAAAATGACGAGCTATACCATTTAGAGTAGATGGTAAAATGGCAATTTTGAAAATCTGGAGTGAAAATATTGAAATTTCAACCACGAAAGCCTCATGGAATCCGCGAACGCACGCCAGAAAAAGTCATTTTTTGATTTATGACCACCTCAACATGTTTTCGTTCTTCGTGAATCGATAAACATTGCATGGCTGGATTGCGTCCGAAGGGTGATTTCGGCAGTCACGCGCCGAAATCACCCATCGGCCCAATAACGCCATGACAGTGAATCATTCATGAGAAGGGTCCCAAACCCCATTGTTGAAAATTTGCGCAAAAATTCCCAAAATGGCTGAGATATCAATAAAGTTGAAACCCCCTATCTAGCCCATTATACAGCTTACCGGCATTTCCTCAGTTCGCGGTCGGCTTTGAAGAGTGCAGACGTGTTCCCAGTCCACCAAGATCGCGCTACCGGAGTCCGGAGGTAAGTATGGGGTGAGGGGGTGGGGAGGCTGGGTACGCAGTGGGTGGGTGCGGGTTGTGGGGGTCGGAGACGACCAGGGACCGTTTTGTCTTACAGGTAAAAAAGAAAGAAAGACGTCCTGGGACCCGTTTGCTCACGCTGGGTGGGCTCCAGCGTGGCACAAGGACATTGAAGGCGTTCAGCCGGCGGAGGATTGGGCACCCCATCGGCAAAAGGACTGATTGCCATGCTGGGGTGGGCTCCCAGTGTGGCACCAACTACTGGGGAGACGCGCAGCTCAGCCGGACGGGATTGGGCACCCGGTCGGCTATACAGTGCATGCGGGGCACGCACGCTCAAGGGTGGGAAGGCGTAAGAGCATTTACCGCTGTTCACTCAAGCATAGCTCCCTTTCAACCGAGGTTACTGCATTTTGAGCGTGTCATAGACAGCTCCAAAATGCATTGGCTCACAGGGGCCGCGCCTGCCAGCACACTGCCTGAATTGGAGGAGGAGGTGACACACCTCCGAAATCTCCGATGATGGCACTATGTTTCTTGCACATGCGTGCAAGCAACATAAAAATTCTATATACCAGGTAATTGCTGGTTGGTTTAGTGCTGTGTGTTAAAAAAAAGACTGTTTCCCTTTTCTATGGCATTTTGTTTCTGTGAGTGTGAGTGTGAGACAGCGGAGGCTTTCACCTTCAGTTTGACTGGGTGACACCCATGCCATAATAATCCAGTTCCATTTCCTAATAACCAGCTAGTTATTATGGTGTTAGAAAGTGATATCAGTCCAGTCAATAAATGGGCTTACCAGAAATTATTGTCATATTAAACAGCTGTTAAAAATAGTAAGGAAATTCATTGTAAAAAAATATAGAATAGTGGATGGGTGAACATCCACAACAAGGCTGTGTTTCTATCGAGGGAGATGATGACATCATAGAGACCTCAAGAGAGAAGCTCGAGAGGTCTCGCTGATGTCATCAACTGCCCAAGATGGAAACGCAGCCTTAGTTGTGGATGTTTTCCCATCCACTGTTTTATATAGTATATGGGTATTTTTATTTGATTTTTTTTCCTTACTTGCTGTACGTGCCGCTCCTGTTCCCGTTGGTGATCCTGCTCGCTCCCGTTCACGCTGGTGCCTCTTGTGCTGGGTCCATCTTCTTAATTTTGCCTCCCTGGGTTGCTCATTATTAAAATCAGCAAAGAAAATATATTTTTAGAAAGGGAGCCGTGTCTGGCTCTCCGTGTCCCAACTCCTGAAATCAGTGGTTCCGCTGCCCGGCGCTCGCTAAACCGTGACGCCATGTTTGTTTTTAATTTTTTACGGAGCCTCGTCTGAGCCAATCAGGTGACAGGGCAGGGGTTAAAAGTTGTTGTACTATTGATGTGATGTCAGAACGATAGTACAGCAGCTTTTTTGACCTTTGAACTGCCCTACAACAACATTTCAGCAGTTGCTGAAATATATACACAACAGAAGGCACCCATATACTATAATACATTTCAGCATTAGTTAAGGTTAAAACACAAAGCTTCAAAAGTAGGGAACTGCAATGTTAGGCTAAAGAAAAGTTCCCTTACCCTCGATGAATCTGTAACATGTTGTTCTTTGGGGTGAGAATGATGGCTCAGCACAGTGTTGGTGTTACCCTAACTCTGGTACCCTCTCTCAAAGCAGTGGTGTGAGTAAATTTCCATGCCTTGAAAGAATGCTGACGTTAAGGTAACAACAGCGCTGCATTAAGCAGTCTTCCAAACCCCGGGGAATATCAAGCTACAGATTCATCAAGGATCGGGGACTTTAATGTCACAATTCCTCATTTTTGGAGCTATGTGTCTCAGCCGTAAACAATGCCTAAGCATAGTTTTCTGCAATGAATATATGAAATATGTTTTTGGTTTCCCTTACTTACATAGCAAAACTCTTCCTATGGTATAGCACAGGACGATTACCAATATTTCTCCAATCTGTGGCTGACATCATCTTCAGTTTAAAAGCAGCCTTAAATTCAAGTTCATTTTAATTGTATTTATTCCTTCAAAGTGGACTGTAAAGTTACTGTATGCTGTGGAATTTGATAATACTGGGAGTCTATGAGGCAAACATTTCAATGAGATAGAAGCCCTAAGACTGGGTTAAAAAAGAACGTGCATTTTGATTTAGTACATAATTGTGCTGCAGTGCGCAATCACTTACTTTGGTGACTCAGTTGTCCCAGGGGTAATAACCTGCCATAATGAGCTTGTTTTACTTTAGTTCCTATGGTTTTTTAATTTGCTCATAATAAAGAGTAAAGCAAAAAAAGCTCATTTATGCAGTTTTACTTTGGTGAAATACCAGGTGGCTTGTTTTCTTTCCCCTTTTGAAAGTCATGCAATTTAGGTAGGCTCAGCTGGGGTCTACTGTAGTTGTCAGCAAGGATTCCGCCAGCACAGCAAATCACTGATGCCATTTAAAGGCTAATCCTGAATAGCAGCTTGAAAACTCAACCATTTGTTACAGAAAAAAAAACAGATGTAAAAGTGTTTTTTTCTCTCAGTCTGCGGCCACATTTAAAGAAACAAAGATGCACCAACAGGGGAAAAAAGGCCTTTTGCAGGCTAAGCCCTGCTTCTTGTGATAAAGTGCAATAGGAAATGTGCCTACTATTTGTTCAGCCCTTTCTTCAGATCAGTAAGTACCTCATGAACATGTCAAATCATTACTGTCGCTGACCCCCAAGTGGCAGTCAATGGCAGCTGTGATGGTAACTCTGTTCTCATGGGGGTTGAGGGTTTGCTGGTTTCCACTGAAGCGAACATACTCAGTTCTATCCCTACCGTGCAGCAGGGAGCATCAGGGGAGGACTGGAGAGCAGCTGCTCAACCTCAGCTGGCGCTACATAGCTGTCAGTTGTGGTTTCCTTCAGCTAGAGTGGAGCTCGGCTGTTCAACAGTCATGAGTTTGCTGTGTCAGAAAGTTGTGCACTGCCAGGGCTCAGGGCTACATTAATCAGACGAGTTTGCATAGCTCCCAGAACGTTAAACTAGAGGGCAGAGCAGTTGAAATGAGCTTCTGTGCAAATGGGACTAGTGGGAGGGTTGAATGAAGTCTAAAACATAATTTATAGCAAAGGAAATCCTTTCCTAAAAAGCAGTGGTTGCATTGGAAAAGTTTAGGTGGGGGAACTCGTACTGGCATATCCAGATTTCTAGGTGGTGGAACTCTCCAATAGTGGCCAATGGAGAAAGATGACAAAGGAGGTGGAACTGTCATACAGTTTTTTAAGAGGTAGAGGAACTGAGTTCCTATGGGCTCCTTCCCAATTTAACCCCTACATCTCTTTAAAGAGGCAGGGTCCCCTTTAAAAAAAAAAAAGGAACCATGCACCCCAGTAATGAATATTGCATGTTTTCAAGAGTAGCACACAGAATCCTATTATATTATAAGTACTGTGGAAAACTAGAGAACAAAACTAAAACAGAACTCAGCGCTGTCCCGGACTTGCTGTGAACTGTCCTTAATGAAGATTTATTACCCCACAGTGCCATGTATAGAAAGCATACAAATTGTGGCATTGTGTACAGTTTTAGTCACGTTTCCCTGCACTGCATTAAAAATACAAACTAACAAGAAACAATGAGGTTTTCTGTCCAACACTTGGAAGCATTTGGTATGCAGCACTTAGTGTGTGTGGGTGGGGGGGCATCCAGCATGCTATCTAGCTGGACTCTAGGGGCTCTGTTTTCTAAATGCCCTGCCCCATTATGTGCCTATGTAGAAAATCTTTTGAAAATAAATACCTACAGCATCAGCTGATTCAGCTAGACAACATGAGTGACCATCTTTGTTTGACTCATCCCATGACATGAGTTCATGTTCAAAAGCAAACTTTCTGGCAAAGAAAGTATACTAGAGGCAAAAACTATGGTTAGTCCTACAGTCACAGTGACATCATCCACACATCAAAGTACTGACCCTTCCTATCATGCCAAAAATAAGGGGCCGATTGTCAATGGATCTGACGTGGCTCAGGGACTATGTCCCTGTGCACAACTCCTTGATCCCTGAAAAAAGTGCTATTTTCTGAATTTTGTGTGTATGGGCATCATTTTCCATTTTTCCTGCAACTGTGAAAAAATTCTACAGCTGGTAATAGCAGGTGTAACAATTTTCTGTAGCTGCAAAAACAAAATATGTGCAAGCTGCCATAAATTGTTGAAAAGATTGCAAAAAGGCAGCCCTTTTAAAAACTGAGCACATGCAGAAACAACTGCGGCTGGGTAAGGAAACCCATCATTGCATAATTTTTTCCTGCACGTATGCAGTTTTTTCACTTTTAAAAATCTGGGTCCTGATTCTCAAAAAGGGATAAAATGAAGTGCAAAAGTTTGCGTTGCGCTTTGCCCTGGTGTTCAAGATTGCTATGTTCAATTGGATAGTACACCTGTGCTATCCAAAGGAACATAGGGACAGGTCGAGTCAGTGTTAACCCCATTAGCTCTGCCCCAACATGGAGCCAGGTGTATAGCACTGCAATGGATATCACGGGTATGCTATTTCCTATCCACGAGAGCAACCATATAAATGAGCCCATTTGGCATGCAAGGTGCTATGTGGCCATTTGCATGCCCATGATGGGCCCATTTACATAGCTTAGCGTTTCCCCACAGCTCCTGCCTGATACGCAGCCCCAGTTCCTGGTGCCTAGTAATCACTCCCCTCTACCCAATATCTTCCCGATGTACAAAAGGAATCTTCCCTGGTGTCCAGTGGTCCCTCCTCCCACCCGATCCCTCGCCCAATGTATTAACCTGGTGTCTAGCGGTCCCTCCCCCTTCCCACACCCATGCCTGATGTACACATAGCAACATCCTGGTGTCTATTGGTCCCCCACCGTTGCCTGCCTGAGTAAAGAGATGTTTGCCCTGTTGTCCAGTGGTCTCTACCCCCATCTGATCCCTGTCCCCATAAGGTTGACCACCCTCCCCTGTATGCCAACCCTGTGTGAAGCTTGGTGCAGGTATCAGACCCCCCTCACAACACAGCCCCATCCCATCCCTGAACAGTGCACTTTGCCCCCCCCCCGCCTGACCCTTGTTGGCGGTTAGTGGACCCCCCTTCCACCTGCGGGCCCTATAAATAAGCAGCATGCTCCCTGCTCCTGTCAGACAGCTGACGACTGAGGTGGTATGTGGAGGGCTGTGTCACTTACCATCGATTCACTGTGGCACCGGCAGTCAGGTAAGGGGGACCGGGGGGGGTGGGTTGTTGGTGCCGCTAGTGGGAAGGGGGCCACTAACCACCAACAACGGTTGGGCTTGAGGGGGCTGAAGTGCACTGTTTGGAGCCAGGTCCGGGCTGTGTTGCGGTGGGGCTGATACCCACACCAGGCTTCACCCAGGGTTGGCATACGGGGAGGGCTGTCAACCTTACAGGGATGGGGAGCAGACAGGAGAGGGACCACTGGACACCAGGGCGAACATCTCTTTACCTTAGGTGGGCACTGGGTGGGGGCAGACCACTAGACACTAGGGTATTGGTATGCGTGCATCAGGCATGGGTACAGGAGCAGGGAGGGACCGCTAGACACCAAGGACATGGCTTAATACATCGGGCAAGGGATTGGGTGGGGGAATGCACAATTGGATACCAGGGAAAATTCCATTTGCACATCGGGCAGGCATCGGGTGGGGGGAGGAACCACTAGATACCAGGGACTACTGTGTTGGAGGTTGGGGTGCTGCCACACTACCTCCACCGACCACTTGGGTTGTGCAGATCATAGCAAGGTCTTGGTCAGTGGTCTTTGCACCGCACAAGAGGACCACACAAAAGGCCCTTACGAGGTACAAATGCTCTGTGAATCGAATTTCACCGATATTCAGAGCCCTTCCCCTTTGTTTGCATTGTACCCCATCCACACTTCACCCAGGCGCAAACCCGGTTTGAGCACATAAACCAGGCTTCTGTGAATAGCAACCCCATGCAAAACCCGGTTTTCCCATTCAAATCTGGGTTTGTGCCTGGGCAAAGTTTTGAGAAACTGGGCCCCTGGACTCTTTTCATTTCTGTGCACTGCTGGATCTGTTTATCATCCAGAGCAGACTGTGGGGAAGTTACATGAAACATCAATTTATTTTGTGATCATCTCTGTAGTATTGTCTCTTACTAGCTGAATGAGTGGAGCTGTTCCATGACTCAGCTGGTATACTTTTTCTTGGAAATATCCAGGGTCAACTTTAGGGTTTTGGACTCCCAGCAGAATTTCTGAAGTCATGGAGCCCCCATATTTGACCCACCTCCATGTGTTTGATGGTAGCCCATGTACACATTTTATTTTATTTTCAGTACATCCAGCCGTATATTTATATTGTTTAAGGGCAGATAATGGTGTTAGTCCTTGGGGCTATTCTTCCCATCTCATTCATTTGTGCCCCTCTGCCTCTTATTGGCTGGATCATAGCTTGGTAGAGCATTCTGTGACATCATGATGCCACATCAGAAGGAGCTGCACAGCCTTGTATTGCTGTTTTAAGAAGATAATAAGATACAAAAAAATAATAAGGTAAACTATTCTGGTTGGGGGCCCCGCATGAACAAGGGGGGGCCCCCAGTGACCACAGGGTGTGCTGATGCCTGAAAACTGGCCATGGAAATATCCTTGATCAGAAACTTGCCTCTGAGTTTGCCTATAAAACTGCACTTGTTGTTTTAATCATTCCTGAGCAGTAGATGGTAGCATAAGAGCTTAACTGATAATTCAAAGGCCCAACTCAATCTGGCATGAAGACGCTTTGCAGTATCCCCTTATTAATGTTCTAGGTCTATCAAATACCCTGGAGCAACAATAATGGAAATGTAAGGTACCAGGGGAGGCGGTCTTTCTCTCTCTCTCTCTCTCCTCCCTTCCTCCCTCTCCATTAGTCTAGAAAGTGAATGGGTGAATACTGCAGTACACAAGTGTTCATCAGTGTCCTGCTTTAGGCGCCAAACTATACTACTGCCAAGTTTGCATAGGTAGGTCACTCTTACCAAAACATGCCCTAACTGTACACCTCACTGTCAGCTTGGTCGGTCACCCAACCAAAGAATATATCATTAGTCAGGAATGCTTTTTTATTTAAAGCAGCAGTATCTGTTAGTCATCATGTTGTGTATTTTTAGTAATAATGTATTCCTGGCAAATACATTACTATACCAAGTTTTCTTTATATAGTCTTTCATTCCTGAACCAAGATACATGATTTTGAAGTTTTGAAGTTCCTATTCCCTTGCAATGCTCACTATGAAAAAGTACGAATTGTAATGAAAAAGAAATAATGTGATCTACTCAGAACCGAACCCAGGTTCCCAGAATACCAACCTGGTTCTCTAACCGCTGATCTACAGGCTCACATTGCTGTACTTGGGTTTTGCAGACACACTTCCTTTCTGTGGTATTGCATAGCCTGCAACTAGGAATTATCAAGTTACAATTAGATGAAAAAAGTAAATATTGCAGCATGGTGCTGTACTATTTACCCTCCGAAACATGTGCTAGCCCAGTCGTAATAAAACCATAGCATGAATCTAGTAAGAATGGTCCAAAAGTATCCACAGTGGAAGAGATTTTTAAATGATTGGCAGCCATCTTTAACGATGCAAGTCATTAATTACAAATATGAGGCCCAGTTCTACAAGCACCCCTATGCATGTCACAAGTTGCGACATTGTAGGGGTGCAGTTGTGCCAAGGACTTTGCGCCTGATTCTCTATCAGGCAGGGCCCCCACGGCTAAGTCCTGTGACTTGCGCCAACCCGAACGATATGCCAAATGGAGGGCGTACCTGAACGGGTTGCTACAAGCTCGTGACATCCACATTGTAAGGGTGCAAATGCCCACCCATGCCCTGATCCCCGAATGGATGCCTGGAAAAAGAGCCCCTGTGGGCTTCTGGCCCCCCCACATGCCCTGATCTCCAGTGGTATCATATGGCCAAGCCCCACAGGGCTATCTGACCCCCCATCCCCTATCCCCAATGAAGCAAAATGCCCCACAGAGCTTTCGATGCTCCCCTCCAGAACCCGATACCCACATTCCACAGGAGTAGTAAGGCAGTCTCAACAATAAAATAAAAAACATACCTTAGTCCCCTTTTAGCCCTGGTAGTTTAGTGGACCCTGACCCCCCTACCTGGCAGTGCCAGACCACCCTGCTCCCCCCAAGTGATACTCAGCTGGCGACTGGCACAGTTCACTTCTCACCACTGCAGCCAGCTGCCGACAGAGCTCTGCTATGAGCGTGTGCTGTAAACAGTACGAGCTCAGTGAATGACAGCTGCTGTCATAGAAACATAGAAGCACAGAAGTTGACAGCAGATAAGGACCGCAAGGCCCATCCAGTCTGCCCATTTCTTTTTCTACCTTATAAATGTGCCATCGGCCTTTGCTCTGTCAGTTGCCTACTTATTCATACTCATCTGTATTGCTCCCTTATGCCTATCCCATGCCTGTTTGAAGCCCTGCACTGTACTCATAGCCACCACTTCCTGAGGTAGGCCGTTTCATGCATCCACCACCCTTTCTGTGAAAAATAATTTCTTCACATTCCCCCTTAATCGGCCTCCCTCTAATCTCATGCTGTGTCCTCTTGTCCTGCTATTTTTCTTATATTTAGACATGTTAGACTCTTTCACCTTGCTAATGCCCTTAAAGTGTTTGAATGTCTCGATCATATCACCTCTCTCTCTCCTTTGCTCAAGGGTATACATATTGAGCTCCATTAATCTATTCTCATATGTCTTCTGATGCAGTCCCTGCACCATTTTGGTTGCCCTTCTCTGGACTGCCTCAATTTGGTTAATGTCCTTGTGAAGGTGTGGCCTCCAGTACTGCACGCAGAACTCCAGATGGGGCCTAACCAGTGTCTTGTAAAGAGGGATTATTACCTCCCTCTTACGGCTTGTGATACCCCTACTAATACACCCCAACATTCCCCTAGCCTTACCTACTGCTTTAGTGATCTGCTTAGATTATTTCAAGTCATCGGTGATGATGACGCCCAAGTCTCTTTCTTCCCTTGTGACTGCCAGCAACTCCCCTCCCAGCCTATAGGTGGCTTCAGGGTTTCTCTTCCCTATGTGCATGATCTTGCACTTCTTTGCATTAAACCCCAGTTGCCACTCTTCAGACCATTTTGCTAGTTTATCCAGATCTCTTCTCATTCTGCTCACCCCATCTGGATCATATACTCTGTTGCAGATCTTGGTGTCATCTGCAAACAGACAAACCTTACCCTCCAGTCCATCTGCAATGTCACTGATGAAGATATTGAAGAGGACTGGCCCCAGGACTGATCCCTGAGGTACCCCACTTGTAACTTGCATCTCTTCTGACTGTATACCGTTTACCATCATGCTCTGTTTTCTGCCCGTCAACCAGTTTGCCACCCAGTTGACCAACGTCTGACCCAACCCGAGCCTACCCAGCTTATTTATCAATCTTCTAAGTGGAACAGTGTCAAAAGCTTTGCTGAAGTCAAGGTAGGCAACATCAACTGCTCCCCCTTGGTCCACCACTCTGGTTACCCAGTCAAAGAAATCTATGAGATTAGTTTGACAGGACCTTCCTTTTGTAAACCCATGCTGTCTTGGATCTTGTGCCCCTACTGATTCCAGGTGTTGCACTATCCTTTCCTTAAGGAGTGCCTCCATAATCTTGCCCACTACTGAGGTAAGACTGACTGGTCTGTAGTTCCCTGCCTCCTCCCTGCTACCACTCTTGTGGAGTGGTATCACATGAGCCCATCTCCAGTCTTCTGGGACCTCTCCTGTGCTCAGAGACTCACTAAACAGTTCTGCTAATGGCTCTGCTAGTTCCACCCTTAGCTTCTTAAGTACCCTGGGATGTATGCCATCAGGTCCCATTGCCTTATCCACCCTGAGCTTAGTGAGCTCTTGTAGGACCCTTTCTTTTGTGAAGGGAGTAGTGCTCACCTCCCTCCCCCCTGTGTCCATGGTGCTGAGCTGTGGGCCCTGCCCCACCTTCTCTTCAGTAAATACTGAGCAAAAGTATCTATTTAGGATAGATGCTTTTACAGGGTCCTCCTCCTCACATGCCCCCTTTTCTCCATTGAGCTTAGCAATACCCCCTCTGGACTTTCTCCTTTCACTAATGTATCTATAGAAAGTCTTGTCACCTTCTTTTACTGTTCGTGCTAGTGTTTCCTCAGTTTAGGACTTTGCCTGCCTTACTGCCTTCCCTGCTTCCCTTAGGGCAGTTTGGTATGCCTCCCTATCTTCATCCTGCTGTGTTCCCTTATATTTCCTGAAGGCCAGCCTTTGGCTCTGACCTTTTCTGCTACTGTATTTGAGAACCAAAGTGGTTTCCTTCTTCTTTAGCACTTCCTTTTCTGTCTAACACAGCGGATGTTGCTTCAAGTATTGCATCCTTAATGCTTGCCCATTTGCCTGTACCCTTACCTGTGTTTCTTTTTGCCAGGGCTAGCTTAACTCTGTTGGCCATCTCATCAAAGTCAGCTCCTCTGAAGTCCCATATTTTTGCCTTGGAATGGGATGATTTAGATGTAGTGGCCAAATTTAATCATACCATGTGATGGTCACTGGCCCCCAGGTGACCTTCTACCTGGAGATCTGTGATCCCTTCCCTGTTATTCACTGAGCGAGTACTATTTACAGTACGCGCTCATAGTGGAGTTCAGTTGGTGACTGACCATGGTGGTAAGAGGTGGGCTGTGCCAGTTGCCAGCTGGGTATGGGTTGGGGGAGTTGGGTGGTCTGGCACCGCCGGGTGGGGTGCCACTAGACTGCCAGAGCAAAAAGGGGACTTAAGGATGTTTTATATTTTATTGTTGAGACTGCCTTACTACTCCTGCGAGGTGCGGGTGCGAGGGATCAGGCTCTGGAGGGGGGGGCACTGATAGCCCTGCGGGGCATTTTGCATCATTGGAGATAAGGGCTGGGGGTTGGATAACCCTGCAGGGCATGTTGCATCATTGGGGATGGGGGCAGGGGAGCTGGATAGCACTGAGGGGCTTTGCCTCCTGGTACCTTTGGGGATCTGGGCATGGGGGAGCTACATGAACTGGGGGATGGGCTGGCGGCATATTGGCGCAACCCCCAGTGGATGCAAAGTACACTTACACCAGCTAATAACTGGTGTAAATGTACTTTGACAGATGTCCTCTGGGGTTTGTTATAGAATTCCCAGTTAGGGGATGTGGCAGTCACAGTTCCAGAATAGGGTGCAACTGTTGCTGTAAACCCCCTTGCGCCATGTCACAGGGGGTTTATGGTGCAAATGGTGGCGTAAGTCCACTTTGGTGCAAGCAGCTTGCGACATGTCACAGGCTGCTTTCCAGAATCCCAAATGGCGCAACTCATGGTGCAAAGTGCTACTTGCGTCATTCCTGTTGGCGAAAGTCACTTTGCACCATGCGTAACCCTTCTAGAATTGGGCCCATAGTTTTAAAATACAGAATAATATATGAGTGAGCGTGTGTAACCAGAATTTTACACACTCCCAAGGTGTGGGATGTTGCATAAACCTTGAGGGCAAAGCCCGAGGGGTTTACAAAAGCATCCCACACCAAGGGTGTGAGTAAAATTCTGGTTTTACACACACTCACCCGTATGTTATTTTATTTAATTAATGGTCAACATTTTTTTTTCTTTGCCACACTTGAGTTAGCGTAGCAGTTTTGTCAGAAACACACACACACACACACACCCACCCCCTGTCTCTCTCTCACTCACACACTCACTCACTCACTCACTCACACTCTCACTCTCTCTCTCTCTCTCTCTCTGTCACACACCATCTCTCACTCACTCGCTCACTCACTCGTCAGTCACAGTCAGTCAGAAATACAGCCGTGGAGTCCCACTCACGAGGTAAGAATAGCAGGATCAACTAGATACATTTTTTATTCTTTGAAGGCAGGGAGGACAAGTGGGGAATGTTGTCCTGGGTCCTGAGCTCGGGGGGGCCCACCTTAGGAGCTGACTCAGGCCCACACGTTAGCTGGTTTTGGGAGACAGGGGCCCATCTCAAACAACTTGTCCTGGCCTCCGAAATCCTTAGCTGCAGCCCTGTTTGAAGGCAGGATCAACCAGATATATTGAACAAGTGTGTAAAAAAATTACCTGGGATGAAGTAAAATGGAACGGATAAGTTCCCAAGGAAACTACTCGGTTAGTGAGGAACAGAGCCACCATGTTTGGAGAAATGATCGTCCCACCCATTCGGAGAGTTGCAGCCAATCAGCTGCGTAGCTCTTGTTTGAGTGGCAGACAGTGATTACAACTTCCCAAGTTGTAACAGAAAATATCAACTGGGAGTTTGTAACTGAGAATAAAACTATGGTTATCCGTGGAAAAAAATGATGACCATTAATTCAAAAATGTTTTTAGATATAAGCAGAAATTAAAAAAAAAACACTTATTATAAACATCATGACAGAGATGTAAAAAATACTGATTATAAATATAATGATGTCAGAAATACATTTTTGCCAAAAACAAACATGATGGACATTTTTGCCAAGGACATTAAAATATTGCTGTTTTAACTCCATATTTACTCAGGGTAACTTGGCCTCTCATTCTCAGTTTGGTCCTACAGTTACCCTTTTTTACAACTGGGAGATTCAAGTACAGGGAGGTTAAGTAGCTTGCCCATTCAGAAAAAGAGATGTGCAAAAATAAGGGGGCTCAATTTGAAGATGGGGGGAGGTGGCTCAGGGGCAATGTGAGGAATTATTTTTTCATGAAGAGGGTGGTGGACACATGGAACGGCCTTCCTGAGGAGGTCGTGGGGTCAAAAACAGTGGGGGAATTTAAGACTGCATGAGACAGACATAAGGCAATTCTAGTGGGAGGTAGGAGGACGTAGGCTGTTGGTTAACTAGGATCTGCAGCTTATCCAATAGGTAGGGAAATGGGCAGACTGGGTGGGCCAAGCGGTCCTTATCTGCTGTCAAAGTCTATGTTGTCTATGTTTCTATGTTTCTATGTGGTCATTCAGTGAGCCAGTGGCTGTGGTGAGATTTGAACCTGCAGTGTCTGGGAAATGGAAAGAATAAAAGAAATATCTGCAAGAGAGGGCTAACATTACCACAATTAAGCATTTTTATTTGTTTTTGCTTTATCTCTTTATCCCCTATGTGCTTCCACCTCAGCCACTCCTTCAGGATTTATGCCACAGTTGAATCCAAACCATCCTGTTCCCCGAGCCACTGTCTCACATAGCAGCCAACCCCATGGTAACCCCGACATAACAGTTCGTGGGGTGGGTCCCCTTCTCTGAAGGGGAAGGCACCAGTAGGGGCAGACCAGCACAAATACTTGTCCCCGGGGTGCTGCTGAGATGGATGGCTCTGCGGGACATTAATGGCCTCGGACAGCCAGGCAGCCATCATCCGGCTGAACATGGAGTGGGTATTTCTGCTTTTCTGGTGATGTTCCCTACGCCACATCTGTAGTGCTCCCAGTCTCCACCGGAGGCCGCTGCAGAGCAACACCATGCCTCTACCCACCCCAGGAGAAGAGAGCAATCCTACGGACGCTTAATCCCCTCCTTCCCCTGCCAGCCCTTGGCATCCCAAGTCTGTTCCCAAACCCGGTTCGCTGGCAGGGCTCAAGGTAAGGCACCGGCGCCTCAACCCTCTGTGCCACTGGGCCGGCCCAATTAAACATTTTAAAAGCAAAGCACCTCATAGTAAAACAGACTGGTACAAGGTCTAGGCAAATTGTTTTTGAAAGCCTTGCCCCAGTGCTTTTGCACTGAGGTTCTTCTCTTTTCAGATTTTTTGGCTCGGCCACCATGAACCAAAATACTATGATTACTGACTGACTGACCTATGCTGGGTGGAAACAAATGGTATATCCTTAAGGGTATCCAGTGATGACAGTGACCATAAATGAGAGACTGTCAAAACAGCGACTTATCTACAGTGCAACCCTTTTGGGCTACACTGTAAGGGTAGCGACAGAATACAAAAGTGACAGTAGGGATCAAAGAGGGAGGGTGACCAGAAGGGGAGGGATAGGGAAGAGAAGGGGATGGATAGGGAAGAGGGTTTGTGTGGACTCTGCCATGCTGCCACTGAGCTAGCATGTGGTGTGGTGGTGAGGGTGACTAGCTTCGGTGCAGCAGGTACTGGGTTCAGGGCTGGGGACCAGGAACAATTATACTGCTGCTGTTTTTTTTTGTCCAACTGTCTCTCCCTTCCTGATATGCACCACCCTGGAGTTGGTTATATTTAGTCAGGGGAGTGCGGGGTGTGCCTCCTCCCCCGGCATAAATACTATTTTAAGTTGCCGGATGTCTTGTCGCCTAGAAGCGTACATTTACCAATTTGCTTTTCGGTGATGTACACTCGCTGTAACAGCAATCGCTGTTTTGCGATCGCTGTCATGACATGGAACCATTTTTAAGTAATAACAGATAGGACCTGCTGTCAATCAAAAATCAGACCCTGTATTCACTGCATTAACCTGGTATGACGTCACACCAGAGTGATATGAAAAAGTCAAAACTGATCAAGTATCCAAATGGGGAGTCATTACGCTTGCACACTAACTGAAAACAGCTGTGGCAGCATCTGTCAGCTTGCTTGCACTTTCTCTTTCTCTCTCTCTCTGTCTTTATTTATGCAGGCTCCCTTGCTAACTCCTGGTTCTGGCTAATAGCAGACCTAAAAGACTTTATAAAAAATAAAATATGGGTGACTGTGTGATACAAGTTTTTTTTTACCCACCCTTGGTGTGTTTTGCCTTCATAAACCACTTGAGCTTCAGCAAGTGGCCCAGTCGAGGAGTGGTTGCACTTCTGTTCCCCACGCCAGAGACCCGGGTGCAGGAATGGACAAGGGTCACTCGGGGGCTGCTGGGTGAGGGAGGATTGAGCACTCAATGGCAGCTCTCCTTCCTCAGGGAGGGGGACATCAAGTCCTGCTGCAGAGACTGCCACCTGGTGGAGGCCGGGCAGCAGTGCAGAGTGCACAAGTGGCAGGGCTGTAGTGAGACATATTTAGTGCACATGCCTTGATGCTACAACCCAGTGTGAGAAAATGGAGAAAATTGATGCTGGGCTGCCCATGTCTGGCAACCCCCGCAGATTTTCGCATGACCAATATGGTGGGCCACCCACCCAGCTAGGTTCTGAGCAAGTGGTGGATAAATAATAAGTTTGTGAGAAGTTTGGTGACAGGACTGGTGGGGGGTGCTGTCAGGCAGACCAGAGGGGAGGAAAATTACTGATTAAAAAAAACACTCTAGCTTCACTGTTGTGGTTTATGTGATATAACACCTCGAGTGTTTAAAAAAAAACTTGTATCACACAGCAACCCATACATTATTCTATATTTAATTTATCCGGTTTCACAGGTAGGTAGACTTGGTCAGGGGACCTGCTTCACTGTTTTAGCTACTTTAGAAATATGTTACCTCACTACTAGGGAACATATCTCTAAAGTAACTAAGACAGTCAACATTATTAAATTAGGACTTCCTTATCAAAATAGGAATAGTCTAACCCTGTCAGTAAGGAGTGCTGTTGTTATAAGTACCCTCATACCATCCTATACTACCATATAGTATTTTGGGGCAGACTCCAGACTTAGCTGATTGTTTCTAGAGGGCAGCGGCATAGCTCCCACCCACCCCAGAGCTCTCTCTGCCTTTATAGGTACCTGATTCATTACAACTTCCTTCTTCATCATAGCTAGGGACTGCACACACCTCTGAAAACTACTTCTGTTGGAAAGCTAGACAGAACCCCATATAAGCATTAGCATATACAAAACAACTACAGTTTAGCAGACAGGTGAAACAGTCAAAAACAAAAATTGGGGCAACTCGAGACACGTACAGGAGAAATTAGCTTGTATTTGAGGATATAGTAGAATACAACAGGATGACAGAGTCATGCAGTGCAGTGGGTGCAGAGCAGCAGTCTTCAGAAGTGCATTCTCGGAGCTGCGGTTCTGCCCTATTTGCAGGCACCTCTCTGGGCTGTGGGAGGAGGTGACCAGACTCTGGGCCAAGCTGGCAGGAGTGCTAGGAACCTTTGCCCCCACTCAGAGGCCACCGAGTCCCCAGATAATGCCACAACAGTTACTCAGGCACAGTTCTTGATGGACTATGGTGTGCTCAGGGAGGTTGGGGGCAGATGCACATTCCCCATCTGGTCCAACTTAAGAACAAATATGCTGTTCTTGAGGAGCAGGATTGCCCCACATGGGAGCCTGAGGTTGCAACCAGGGAGGATGTGCAGACCAACAGGGAGGAGAGCACACAGATGGAAACCAGAGAACCCCAGGCCAACAGGAAGGAGGGTGCACAGGTGGAACCCAGTGAACCCCAGAGGAGGGGAATGCTTATCCTAGTGAGGGACTCAATTGTTTGGCACATGGATCTAGGCACAGACAGCAAGATGGAGAGGGAGGTTAAGCATCTCCCAGGAGGCACAGCTTGGAGGAAGGGGGGAACAGATCTAAAGGATCACTGGGGCAGTGGCAAGGAGGGGAAGGCTAGATGTCATTGTACACCTAGGAACTAATGACCTAGTAAGAGAGGCAGCTAGCATGGAGTCAGTACAGGAGGAATTCAGGGAGATGGATAGGTGACTTGGGGAGGTGGTGAACTCAGTAACATTTTCAGAGGTTCTACCAGTCCATGGAAGGGGGAAGGCAAGAAATAAACACATCAGGAGCTTCAAAAATTGGATAGAAGGCTGGTGCAGGGTAAGTGGCTTTAGCTACATTGGAGACTGGGGAACCACTTGGACTGATGCACACCTGTACAAATGTGACAGCCTGCATTCATCCAGTGAAAGAACTGCAGTCCTCAATGAACAGTTTAAATGCTTCCTTGGAGAACATTTAAAGTAGCCATGGGGGGCTTATAAAATACAGGGACACACAGGCAGCCCACCCCCACATGTAAAAAAAGATAGTGTGGAGGACGAGGAAATCATGTATTTGGCAGAGACACCTAATATGTTGGTAATGGGTGTGACACTTGGCCAGCTGGTTGATTGTGGTATGATATTTGTAATAAAAAATATAGTATGTGATTGTCTCACATAAGACAGCCTGTTCTTCCATGGGTGCACCCCCCCCAGGTTTCAGTGAAGCTACAGGATATATAAACTGACCAGGAGATCTCTGTAATGTAATTAACTTCCTTGAGAAATTGCATTTTATGGCCTTTTTATGACCTCATGCTTTGGAAGTTGGAAACGAAATATACATTTTATTACAGGACAGTATGTCATTTAGCTGATTCCTGTTGGCTATAACACACCTAGGTGATGGACTGCAGGGTTATAAACCTAAAAGGAACTGGTTGATCAAAGACTCATAATTTGAGAAATGAGTTTTTGCTAATGTCACAATATTTAATATACCTCCTGATAGGACATCATGTTTGTATTTTTTTGATTCTAAAAGGAGGAGCTAGATGACTGACAGAAGGGGCATGGAGACACAGTTTAAACTGATACTTGTGTCTGAAATAATGGTCATATCATTCTGGGACTCTAGAGAGACACCGTTCTCTAATTTAACTGCACTTACAGAGGTATTACAAAGAAAAAATCTAAATGTATTTTGATAGGAGTTTGTTCTGTAGTTTTCCTTGTTTTTCTTTTATGTGATTGTGATGCTCTTTGACATTTGTTCTGTAGTTTATCTTACTGTTTTTATCCATTTTTAATAAACATATTCTCTAAGATTCTGCCTGAGTCTCATCCGTCATTTTTTGTATGTGGAGTGCCTGTATTTTTAAGTCTGACAACTGCTCAAGGGTTTGATGGTGTTACTAAACTGGGGAAAGGAAAGAATATACCTAAGGTCTCTTATAGAGTTTTAAGGGTTCATTCTGGAAGCCTGGCTTGGTGCTCCTGGCAAAAGATTGTACCGCAATCCCTGAAGAGGGTACGTATCTGAGCCTGTACCTTGGGTACACTAGCATAAGGTTCACAGTTTGTATCCCCCCAGAACTTGAGACTGAAGGTGATTCAGATCCAAAAGCAAACAGGAGAGTTACCCTGTCTGTTACCTGTTCACACTATTGTGCTCTGAGGTTGGCACTGTGGGAGCAGAGAGCCTGACCTGCTGAGTGCGTTTGTGACAGATCTGGTTGGCAGTGGTGCAAAAAAATTGGTAACAGAAGCTGTAACTGTTCAGTGTGTCAGCTTAATCACGTACAGCTCACTTGCAAAATAAGGCAGTGATTTATTTTTTAAAAAGAAACAGAACTATATCATTTTGCTTACAGTCAAGTTCCTACCTGTTTTATTTTTTTTTCAAAGTGCAAGTTAGAGTAGCCATAGTTACAGAAGAAGATGGCTTCCAACTACAGTGAGCACACTGCAGACTACCTGAAGCAGTTGTGCAAGGAGAGAGGAGTTCTACACGAGGGGAGAGCCACCAAGCAGAACCTTGTGGATGCTCTGATGGCTGCTGATGCCCAGAGTGTCGAGTCACAGACTGTGACTGTGAAGGACCAAACTTTGGGCATGGAGGGGCCAGTGGTTAGTGCAGTGTCCAGCTTCAGTGAGGAGGACAGCAGGGCTAGTACAAGCCAAGGACCACAGCAGCAGGAGAAGGTCACCAGCATTCTGGAGCCAGAAGCAATCAAGCTGTAGACTGAGTTGCACAGAATGGAGCTGGAGTTCCAGAAAGAAGAGAAGCAAGAGCAGTGAGCAGCAGAGGAGAAGAGGGAGCGAGAACAGTGAGCCACAGAGGAGAAGATTGAGTGACAACAGTGAGCCACAGGGGAGAAGAGGGAGCAAGAACAGCGAGAAGCTGACCGTGAACAGTGAGAGGTGGACTGTGAAGAGCGTGAGTGCCCGAGGTGACATAAACTGGAGAAGTTATGGCTCCAACCACCTGCACCAGAGCAGGTAAGTGGCTTGGGTTTAACTGGAACTACAGGACTGGGTTACAAATTAAATTCAAAATTGATAGCTGAATTTAAAAAGGGGAGGATATGGACGCCTTTTTAAATTCCTTTGAAAAGGTTTGTATTCAGGCAAAAATTCCTAGAGGGTCCTGGAGCTTCCAGCTATCCCCGCTACTTACCGGGAAAGCTCAGGATGCATTGGGTCAAATGGGCAATGAGGACAATAATGATTACAGCAAACGTCAATCTGCACTTTTAAAAAAAGTTTGATTTAACTGCAGAAGCATACAGAGCTAAATTCCATAAGCTAAGGAGAAGCCCTGACGTGAGCGATGAGGAGCTAGCCATGAAACAACATCAGTTTTTAAAATGTTAGTGGGAAGGAATTGAAGCAAACACTATAGATAAATTTGAAAATGCTATATTGTTAGAGCAGTTTTTTTGCTGAAAACCTGGCTGGAGGTCCGAGATCCCAAAACAGTGCAAGAGGCTGCTGAACTCTCGGACCGCTATGCCAAGAGCAGACCTGCTATGACAAGAGCAGACCTGCTCTGAGAGTGAATGGGGTTGGCGTGACAGCACAGAAAAGGAAAAGCACACCTTCTGGGCAGCTAAAACCCTCACTGCCTCCACCGAAACCAGTTAGCCCCAGGTTTCAAAGAAAAGATTTCTCTGAGAAAAGAAATGAATGTTGGGTTTGCAAAGAAACTGGGCATATTGCCAGACAGTGTCCCAAAAGGACAAGCAATACGCAAATGGGGCTAGAAAAGAAGTGGGTTGTTTGTGTGTCCCTGGAAGCATGCCTGTGAACATGAGGGAACACATGCACCCAGTCACGGTGAATGGTGGACAGACACAAGGGGTTAGGGACACTGGGGCATCCCTGACGCTGGTAAAAGGGGATCTGGTAGACCCTGGTCAGCTTATACTCAATAAATTTGTAACAGTACAAGAGTTCACTGGTGAGAGGACCACATTGCCACTTGCCAGTGTTCTCCTAGACCTGGGTGAAACAGGGGGAACTGTGCAACAGGTGACTGTAGCCAAAACTTTAGCAGTTGACGTCAACCTTGGCAACACTCTCAAACAGGGGATGGTATGTGCAGTTACCCATAGCCAAGCAGGAAGGGGAAATTGTAGTTCCCTGGACCCCATAGAAGCCACTGTGGAAACCACTGGGAAGCTAGTTCCCCAGCCTGTGTCTCCTGATATGGAGACTAATGAAAATGGGGTAGAAATTTCCACAGTAGCAGTTAACCAAACAGGTATAGAGGGTTACTCTGAAGAAGGAGGGGTGACCCATTGTCAGAGGGTTAGGGATGACAGTGATCTTGAGTGCCCTGATGCCAGTGCTAGTTTAGAGACTACAGGGGACCTGTCCCATGCCTTGGGAATGTGTAAGGAGTTTGCAGCTGCTCAGAAAAGTGACCCTAATCTAGAGAAGCTGAGGGCTTGGGCGGACTCTGATGGAGCACAGGGAGGTGATGGAAAACATAAAGTTTATTGGGAAAATGGACCGATGTACACTCTGGATACTAAGACAGAGGGAGGGGTGATAGGCAGGCAGCTTGTCGTTCCCCAGGGGTACCGCGAGCAGTTGATCAAGATTGTACATGATATTCCCTTGTCTAGTCATCTGGGAATCGTGCGCACTACACAACGGTTGGTCCAGAATTTCTATTGGTCCAACTTCACCCAGCAGGTGAAGGAGTATTGCAGGTCTTGTCACCAGTGCCAAGAAATAGGGAAGGCAGGTAAGAAAACCCAAGCCATCCTAATTCCATTGCCAATAGTGGAGGAGCCATTTCAGAGTGTGTGGATGGATATTGTGGGGCCTTTAAATACCCCCAGCTCCTCTGGGAAGAGGTTCATCCTGACTGTGGTGGATTGTGCCACCCGGTATCCAGAGGCAGTCGTCCTATCCTCACTGAGGACAGACAAAGTGGCAGATGCCTTACTTGGGATTTCCTCCAGTGTTGGGATTCCACAGGAGGTTATCACCAATAGAGGGGGTTCCTTCACATCAGACCTGATGAAATGTTTGTGTGTTTGTGGGAGAAGTGTGGGGTGGTACAGAAATGCATGACACCTTATCACCCACAAGTCAGTGGGCCTGTGGAAATATTTAACTGTACCCTGAAGTCAATGCTCCAAGTGTTTGCTGAACAGCATGGGAGGGACTGGAGAAATACCTTCCCCACCTGTTGTTTGCATACAGGGAGGTGCCCCAAGAGTCAACAGGATTTTCCCCCTTTGAGCTCTTATATGAACGCCGAGTACGTGGGCCCCTAGACTTGATCTGGGAGGACTGGGAAGGCAAGCACACCACCCAGGACACTCCCATAGTGGATTACATCTTTAGGTTTAGGGAAAGGCTGAAGGAGCTTATGGGGACAGCCTAGAGCAACCTGGCAGCTGCCCAACAGAAACAAACAGTGTGATACAACCGCAGAGCCAGAGCTCATTCTTACACAGTGGGTCAGGAAGTCATGGTCCTTATTCTGGACCTTAAAGACAAGCTACAGGCTGAGTAGGCAGAACCATACAAAGTAGTTAGAAAAGGTAAATGACATGAACTATGTCATAGAGTTACCTGACAGAAGACATACAGAAAGAATGTACCATGTCAACATGATGAAGCCATATGCTAATAGGGCTGACATGGTGTTTGCAGTATGTAGTATGGGGAGGGGACGGACAAAGGAGACCCCTTTCTGGACTTGCTGGAAGAAAGCAAGTGGGAGTCTTCTGTGGAGGCAGTTAAATTGTCATCCCAGCTGGTCCTGGACAAGATCCAGGAAGTAAGGGAGGTTTTAGCAGACTTTGCCCTACTGTTTAGCCCCAAGCCTGGACTAACCCCCTTAGTAACACACGATGTACAGTCAAGGACACAGACGCCCATATGGTGGACATCATTTTATTTATTTTATTTAGCTTTTGTTGACCGGGTAAGTGCACTAGACAAATCCTACCTATTTTCAGGCACGACCCGGGGGAAGGGGATACAGATGAATGCCAACTGACCTTGAACCAGATTAAGCTGTTAGTGGTATTTTTAGTGAATGAAGGAAATTTGGCCAGGACACCGGGGAAATTCCCCTACTCTTTTCGACAAGTGCCATGGGATCTTTAATATCCACCTGAACTACCACCAATCCAGGCAGATGGGACCTCGGTTTAACGTCTCATCTGAAAGACGGCACCTCAGAAGTGCAGCAACCCTCTCATGCTGCATTACAGTGTCAGTAGTGGGATATTAACCCAAGTGCTAGATATTGGGTGTCAGAGGCTGTCCAAAAGGACATTAGGGGGGAGGTGGAGGAAATGCTGAATTTAGGGGTAATCCAGAGATCCCATAGCCCCTGAGCCTCACCCGTAGTCCTTGTGTCCAAGCCAGATGGCTCAACTCATTTCTGTGTGGACTATCATGGAATGAATGCAGTCACAAAGTCAGACGTCCACCTGATGCCATGGTCGGATGAACTCCTGGACAAGTTGGGAGGGGCAACATACCTTATGACTATTGACCTGACAAATGGGTATTGGGAGGTAGAGTTAACCGACAGAGCTAGGGAGAGGTCAGCCTTCATCACTCTGATAGGCTTATTTGAATTTAAAGTAATGCCTTTTGGAATGAAGAATGCCCCGGCCACTTTCCAGAGGTTGGTGAACCAGATGTTAAATGGTGCTGAAGAGTACGGCGTGGCGTACCTGGATGACATTGCCATCTTTAGTGCCAGCTGGGAGGTACACCTGTCCCACCTTAGAGAAGTACTGGGCAGGATACAGAGGGATGAGCTCACTGTCAAAGCTGAGAAGTGCCAAGTGGCCATGGCTGAAGTGACATACCACAGGCATGTTGTAGGCCGAGGACAGCTCTGTCCTAACCAAGTGAAAATAGAGGTGATCAAGGCATGGCCCAGACCAGAGACGCAAAAGCAGGTCAGGAGTTTTCTAGGGACAGCAGGGTACTACAGAAAAATTGTACCCAATTACAGTGCCCTAGCTGCTCACCTATCTGACCTAATAAAGAAAAAGATGCCGAAGAAAATTACCTGGGAACCAGCCTGTGAAAAAGCCTTTATCAGACTGAAGGATGCACTGTGCAGTGCTTCTGTATTGACAAGTCCTGACTATAGTAGACCCTTTATAGTCCAGACTGATGCCTCAGATGTGGGTATTGGGGCAGTACTGAGTCAGACATCCAACTAAGGGAAAGATTTCCCCGTAGTGTACCTGAGTAAAAAGTTACTTCCCAGGGAGCAGGCTTAGTCTACTGTGGAAAAAGAATGTCTTGCCATAGTGTGGTCTCTAAAGAAGCTAGAGCCATACTTATACGAGCAGCATTTTTTGGTACAAACTGCCCACAGTCCCCTGGTTTGGCTGACACAAATGGGAAAAACTAATGGTAGACTATTAAGATGGAGTCTTGCCTTGCAAGGGTATGACATGACGATCTTACATGGGGCTGGAGCGACCAATCAGAACATAGATGGCCTGTCGCATCTATATGAAGAGTGAACTGACTTGTGGAGCTCTTCCCATGCAAGGGATAGAGCCCCCAAATTCAGTCTAGGTGGGGAGGAGTGTGACACTTGGTCAGCTGGTTATGATTGTGGTATGATATTTGTAATATAAAAATATAGTATGTGATTGACTCACATAAGACAGCCTGTGCTTCCATGGGTGCCCCCCCCCAAGGTTTCATTGAAGCTACAGGATATATAAACTGACCAGGAGATCTCTGTAGTTTAATTAACTTCCTTGAGAAATTGCATTTTATGGCCTTTTTATGACCTTATGCTTTGGAAGTTGGAAACTAAATATACATTTTATTACAGGACAGGACGTCATTTAACTGATTCCTGTTGGCTATATCACACCTAGGTGATGGACTGCAGGGTTGTAAACTTAAAAGGAACTGGTTGATCAAAGACTTATAATTTGGGAAATGAGTTTTTGCTGATGTCACACTATTTAATATACCTCCTGTTAGGACATCATGTTTGTATTTTTTTATTCTAAAAGGAGGAGCTAGATAACTCACAGAAGGGGTGTGGAGACACAGGTTACAATGATACTTGCATCTGAAATGAATGGTCATATCATTTTGGGACTCTAGAGAGACACTGTTTTCTAATTTAACTGCACTTACAGAGGTAATACATTAGATAGAAAATATCTAAATGTATTTTGGTAGGAGTTTGTTCTGTAGTTTTCCTTGTTTTTCTTTTATGTGATTGTGATGCTCTTTGTTATTTGTTCTGTAGTTTATCTTACTGTTTTTATCCATTTTTAGAAAACATATTCTTTAAGATTCTGCCTGGGTCTCCTCCGTCATTTTTTGCATATGGAGTGCCTGTATTTTTAAGTCTGACAACTGTTCAAGGGCTTGATGGTGTTACTAAACTGGGAAAAGGTAAGAATATACCTCAGGTCTCTTATAGAGTTTTAAGGGTTCATTTTGGAAACCTGGCTTGGTGCCCCTGGCAAAAGATTGTACCGCAATCCCCGAAGAGGGTACATATCTTTACCTGTACCGTGGGTGCTCTAGCATAAGCTTGAAGTTTGAATTCCCCCAGAACATGAGACTTAAGGTGATTCAGACCCAAAAGCAGACAGGAGGGTTACCCTGTCAGTTACCTGTTCACACTATTGCACTCCAAGGTTGGCACTGTGGGAGCAGAGAGCCTGACCTGCTGAGTGCGTTTGTGACAATGGACATGGTAGGAATAGGAAATCAGCACTTAAATTACACCAAAGCTGAAGAAAAGAGACAAAAGGACAAATACATGAGCTGTAGGGGGCGGGGGGACAGCAGTACATGGAAGTTCATGCACACAAATGCCCGCAGTCTGGGTAACAAAGTCCCAGACCTAGTGGCTGTAATGATTGAGGAGGATCTGGACATAGTGGCCATAACTGAAAAATGGTTCACCGGCAACCACAGCTGGGAGATAAATGCACCAGGTGCTGCTTTGTTCAGAAGAGACAGAATAGGTAAGGGAGAGTGGCCCTTTATGTCAAAGAGAGCATCAAAGCAACCACAATACAGGGCAAACATGAGGAGGTAGAGGAACTATTGGTCATCCTCAAGTCAGGAAAGGGAACAGCGATTCAGGCAGGGGTGGTCTACAGACCCCTAGCTCAGGGGGAGGAGGTTGAAAAGATATTGCTGGATAATATACACAATATGACAGCAAAAGGTGAGGTTCTGCTGATGGGAGACTTTAACATGCCAGATGTGGACTGGTCCATCCCAGCAGGAGCCTTGGTCAGGAGTCGAGACATCGTGGACTCACTACAGGGGGCAGGACTCAGATAACTAGTGTGGGGACCCACCAGAGACAGGGCAATCCTGGGTTTAGTACTGCCCAAAGGAGACAGGATGACAGCTTTCCAAGTGGAAGGGCACCTGGAGTCCAGTGACCACCACATGGTACCGTTCAAATTCAACGCAGGGATGCAGTCTAGCCATACAAAGGCAAAAATCTTAGATTTCAGTAAAGCTGACTTCTGCAGGGTGGAGAAACCCTGTAACAAAGAAAGACAGAAGGTGGAGTTGAGGAGCAATGGACACATATTAAAGAGATCATTATAGTGGTCACAGAACAATGTGTTAAGGTGAGAAGCAAAGAGAAGAGAAGGAGGAAGCCACTTTTGGTTCTCCAAATCTATAGCAGAAAAGATAAGCACCAAAAGGGTGGCCTTCAGAAAATATAAGGAAATGCAAAGGGATGAAGATAAGGAGGAGTATCAGAATTGTCTAACAGAGGCAGGAAAAGCTGTAAGGAGTGCAAGGGTGCAAACTGAGGAAAGATTAGCTCAGTCAGTGAGGAGTGGGGTAAGACATTCTACAGGTACATTAGTGAGGGAAGAAAGTGCAGAGGGGTAATTGCTAAACTCAGAGGGGACAAGGAAGAGACTGTAGAGGAAGACCAAGACAAGGTGTCAATTCAAAACAAATATTTCTGCTCAGTCTTCACAGTGGAAGGGGAGGGACAGGGACCACAGTTAGACAACATAGGTACAGGGAGGGGGAGGGGGAGGGGGAGGTGAACACCAGTCCTTCTACGGAGGAGAGGGTACTAAAAGAGCTTACAAACTGACCCACTGGTGCACTGGTAGTGCTACTGCTCATGATGCCAATGACCCGGGTTCAGAAATGGTCCCAGGTCATTGGAGGGTTGGCTGGGGGAAGAGGCTGGAGCATCTGAGGGACTGCTCATCTCTCCGGAGGGTGGGGTACACCAAATCGGTGTGTGCCTGGCTTCTGGTGGTGGGTCAGGTTCAGCTCACCTGAGTCTGTTCCGGGGTCATGACAGACATCAGCATAAGCCTTGACATCAGTGCACATCATGCCTCCAGGGGCATGCAAGAAAATACTCGGCCCCAGCAGCATCGACAAAGAGGGTCGATATAGTTCTCACCCACGGCCAAGACCCTCAAGGAGGACCCCGACAAGATTCAAGGTACGTGGGGCTCAGGGCTCCACCCTGTCTTGTATCTGCCTGGGGGGGTAAGCCAAGGCTCCATGGGGTAGGGAAGTTGGGTGACAATGCTGGTGTGAGGGTGCTAAAACAGAAATTACAAAAAAAAGAGCTTACAAAGGTAAAAGTAGACAAAGCTATGGGTCCAGATGGTATTCATCCCAGGATCCTGAAAGAACTAAGGAAGGAGCTAGCAGTCCCACTGGTGATCCTGTTCACTGAGTCCCTAAATACTAGCATAGTCCCCGAAGACTGGAGAAGGGCATATGTGGTCCCTCTTTACAAGAGCAGCAGTAGAGTAGGCAGGGAACTACAGGCCAGTAAGTCTCATGTCAGTGGTGGGTAAGATCATGGGAACACTGCTTAAGGAGCTAATTGTGGAACACCTGGAATCTATAGGGGTGCAGGATCTGAGGCAACATGGATTCACAACAGGAAGGTCCTGTCAAACAAATCTAATTGATTTCTTTGACTTGTTGACAAAGGTAGTGGACCAAGGGGTGGTGGATGTTACCTTCCTAGATTTCAGCAAAGCCTTCGATACCATTCCACATAAGAGGTTGGTCAACAAGCTGGGTAGTCTGGAGTTGGGCCACAAGGTGGTGAACTGGGTTAATAACTGGCTGAGGGACAGAAAGCAGAGGGTAGTAGTAAATGGAACCCAGTCAGAGGAAATGGAGGTGATCAGTGGAGTACCTCAGGGTTCAGTTCTGGGGCCAGTCCTCTTTAATGTCTTCATCAGCGACATTGCAGAAGGGCTGGAGGGGAAGGTTTGCCTGTTTGCAGATGACACCAAGATCTGCAACAGATTTGATATGCCAGAGGGCATGGTAAGAATAAGAAAAGACCTAGAGAAGCTGGAAAGATGGTCTGAGGTGTGGCAACTGAGGTTTAATGCCAAGAAGTGCAAAATCATGTATGTGGGGAGTAGAAACCCGGGAGAGAGCTGCATGACTGGGGTGGGAGCTGCTGTCAGTCACCAAAGAGGAAAGAGATCTGGGGCTCATTATCACAGATGACCTGAAGGCCACCAAGCAGGCAGTCAAGGCGGTTGGGAAGGCCAGTGGGATGTTGGGTTGTACAGGAAGGTGTATCACAAGCCAAAGGAGGGAGGTACTGGTTCCACTGTACAAAATGCTGGTGTGACCTCATCTGGAGCAGTGTGCAGTTCTGGAAGACGCACCTTCATAATGACATAGACAGGACAGAGACAGTGCAGAGGAGGGCAACTAAGATGGTGCAGGGATTACAACATAAGACATATGAGGAAAGGTTAAAATACCTCAATTTGTATATGCTGGAACAGAGGAGGGAACATGGGTACATGATTGAAACATTCAAGTACCTCAAGGGCATAAATAAGGTGAAAGGGGAAAACATCTTCCAGTAGAAAAAGAGTACTAGAACAAGAGGACAGGACATGAGATTGGAGGGGGCCATATAAGGGGAAATATGAGGAAGTTCTTTTTCACTGAAAGAGTGATGGATGCTTGGACTGGCCTGCCCCAAGGGGTGGTGGGAACACACACTGTGTCAGGATTCAAACATGCATGGGATAGGAATAAGAGAACCATAGAGATGAGAAAGAATAGCTTAAGCGGGTGACCAACTATTGTCACTGGATGCCATTACAGGTAGGGAAAACGAGCAGACTGGATGGGCCTGGAGGTCCTTTTCTGATGACAACTTCTATGTTTCTATGTTTCTGTATAAGTCTGTCCTGTTGCAGCATCTGCCACATTTTATCAGGTCTTCCAAGGTAACTACATCACTGCTTCCTATATTCTGCTCTGGATATTACTTACATAAAAGCCAAATGTGAATGCTTGTCAGTCCTAGCACCTGGACGGTATTCTGAGGGCCTGGGTTCAGTTCCCAGTAGTTCACATTATTTCTTTCTCACTACACTTTGCAGTCCTAGTAATCAGTGTTCTCAACAATGGAGTCCCGTGCTCACTTGATTATTTATCACAGTTAGGAAGTTACCATGGTGATGATGCTACACTGCACTTAAACATTCTAAACTACAGAGTTTAATGTATGTGACGCTACACTATGCAACACCATGCTACAAATAGAATTTACATGTATGTGACACTACACTATGCAACACCATGCTACAATAGAATTTACATGTATATGACACTACACTATGCAACACCATGCTACAATAGTTTACATGTATGTGACACAACACTATGCTACACCATGCTACAATAGTTTACATGTATGTGATGCTACACTATGCTACACCATGCTGCAATAGTTTACATGTATGTGAAACTACACTACGCTACACCATGCTACAATAGTTTACATGTATGTGACACTACACTATGCTACACCATGCTACAATAGTTTACATGTATGTGACACTACACTATGCTACACCATTCTACAATAGTTTACATGTATGTGACGCTACTCTACGCTACACCATGCTACAACAGAAGCACCATGCTACAGCTAGAATGCTGACAGTGGCAAAGTGTCTGTGTGGAGCTCTTATAGCAAAGTAAAAATTGTCCATATTTTTCTAATTTTTGAAATATTTTTTCTGGTGTACAGTTGGTGGATTAAGGAGGGAATTGTTGCCTACAGGAAGGTGTGGGATTTGTGTGTTTGATGTTGTTCGGGAGAAGGATTGTTACCACATTTGTTCTGTGGTAGACTCACTTCTAGTGTAAATTTAATTTCATTTATAGTGTATGGTGGAATGCTGTTCTGGATAGAATTCCATCCCTAGAAAAGGCTTGTTGCGTTGCAGTAGCTACGTCATTATGTTGTGCTGCACCAGCGACGTCACTACTGCAACACAACAAGAAAGAACATCATGCATGCACGTTATTGAATCCTCCGTATTTCAGGAAGTAGCTGTGGTGGTGAGAGCTGTCCCAAAACATGAGAGACGACAGAAAAAAAAAACGGTACAGTAAGGACACAGTCTTGTAACTGGGTGCCCGTACACTATAAAAAACTGTGTATGAGCTATCATACACATACAAGGCTTCATTTCAATCTCGAGATTTCTGTGGTAATGAGACCTCTCGAGCTGCACTCTCAAGGTCTCTTGTTACCATGGATACCTCTCAACTGAAACACATCCTTGTTGTGTATGATAGTTCATACACAATCCTCTATATATAGTTTGACAATTTGTGTGTGGCTTTCATGGGGCTGTCTTTGCAATCAGAATTTGTTGGCTTGTTACTGTGGTGGCCTGTTAATTATGTGGTACTGTATTTTATTTGTCACTGTTTGGTGGGCTTTCTGGACTGCTGATTTCTTGATGGTTTTTTTTTATATACAGGTGTTTATACTCCCCAGTGGGCCATGACTGCTCATCAGCCATTCTACTGGGCTCCGGGGGCATTTGGGGACCTTGTAATGCCTTGCATGTCTCGGCAGACCTCTGGAGCTGGCCCGGAGGCTTCATTCTGCCATGGCCCCCATCAGTTTCCTGTTCTTCTCCCCATTACCCGGGACCCCAGAATGCGGATGCACATGCGCATGGAGGAACACATGTGCACCACGGCTCTGGTGATGGCACTTTCCGCCCTTCCCTGGCCTAATGCCAGGTTCCCCCCGAGGCATGGCACTGCCATCTAGCCTCCAAGGGTGGCAGTCAAGAGCTGGGAAAACCCCACATCCCACCCTGGAGAGGGGAGCTGCCTGATGGCTGTTCAATCTATCTCTTGTCCTCCCCCCAGCCGACCCTGGGTGGCCCGAGCTCGCTCCAAAACCCGGGTCGCCGGAGTGGCGCAAGGTATGGCATCCAGTGCCTCAACCCTCTGTGCCACCGGGCCAGTGTTTTTTAAAAGCATTTTAGAAAAATGGGTTGAGCATTTCCTTGCCTCTGACTGGCTGAGACCCTTGACAATGAGCACATTTATGTGCCAACAGAGACCAGGTAATAACAAGTCCCATGCCGACCTGCCTCAACACTAAATTCCCTGAAAACTTCAGAGACTACCTTTGAGTGCAGGTGCTCATTTACAAAGAATCCACATCAAATACAGTCACACAAGCATTACAAGTACAATAAGCAGTCCCGGAGGAAATATAGTCAAGTCAGGCTCAAGGCACTTAAGACAGAACAACTACATACAGTTTTGAAAAAAGCCATACAGACCATTATATAAAAAGTTATAGATTATATACAGAGAGAAACTGAATAAAAGTGTAATGGTGACAATTCCATTGGACTGCAAAGGCAGATTGCAATGGTCTCTTAAACTGGGAGATTCAGTGGTGTATAAGGCAGGTTGTTTAACCAGTTAGTGGCCCTGACAGCAAACGACTGCTTGCCCAGCTAAGCAGGCCAGAAAGGAAGCTTAAGGGCATTCCTGGCCATGTTCCTGGTGTTGCATTGGTTAGTAGTGGTATGGAAGCAATTTGTTATAACAGGGGGTGTTAGGCCCAGAAGCACTTTTTCGGCTAGCAAAATTGTCTGGAGGTTTATTCTGTTGGGTAAAGGTCGCCATTTAGTGAGTGCATGAAGGGTACAACTATGAGTGCAGTTATCTGCTCCAAGTACAAAGCAGCATGCCTTATTACAGATCAGCTTTGCTCTGTTTAGAAACAATGTCACAGGCGGTTACTTAGACAGGGAGGCCATAATCTATACGTGACAGAATGGAGCAGGACACAGTGATAAATAAGTGCCAAAATAAATCAGTGTGTCCCCAAAACAATTTTCAAAACTCAAAAGCAGCCATTTTTTTCTGGTTTTAGCGAGTGACTAACATTCCCCCCAAACACACGTCTCCCCTAAATACCACTGCAGCCCCTAAATGAAAGTGGCACAGACTGTTGCATTTTTTTATTCTTCCCCTCTCACACACACAGGTCTTCTTTTTCTGTTTAAAATTGCTAGCAGTAGCACAGACGCATGCTTACCTCTCGGTACCACATATTAGTAACAGGTTTCCCATCACTTACCTCCTGCCTGCCCCCCCAAGCAAATAAATGAACAATTTTAATAGTACTGCTGCACCAAAAATCTGCTGTTTCATTTAGGAAAAAAAACAGACCTTAGTGCTGTTCCAGTTTCACCTGCTCTGCCCAAAACCGTAGCACTGTTCTGGTGTCACCCGCTCTGCCCAACCATGCATATTCCAGACCACAAACTCCTTGTAACTTACTCACTCACCACAGAGAATTGATTATGGCAGTATTTTTTATTGTAGTCACGATGGCAGCAGTAGGGAGATGGGGAACCTACAATCAGGAAAGAAGAAAGTGGACAGCGGAGTAGGGTGGAGACCGGCTTATGCAATTTGTTTAAATGGGGGCAGTGTATGGCTGAAGCTGCATGAGTGACAGCAGGAGACAGGCACAAGTTACAACAGGGGGGACCCTGGTGTAAGTGCCCTGCACGCTTTGCCCTGCTCCCACAGACCACCCGCCTTGTGCCTGTGTCTGGCCGGGTGACCCGCCCCCACCACCACACATGAACCAGAACACTCCCCACCCAGCAGTACAATGCAGCCCCCCAACTTGCCAGATATACCCCACTCCTGGCCGGCATGTTTGGCCACCCCTGCCCACACCAGTCTGTCCTAACCCCTGTGAGAGCTGCCCCACCACCCGCATGCACTCAGCATGGGCCCAGCCCGAGATCTCACCCCCCATGGCACTGATAACCCCCCCCACTGGTCCGGTGCCATGACTTGGGATGGCCAGTGGCACTACCTTCCTCTCACCTCCACAGCTGCTGGCCGTCCGGACATCTGCTGGGGTGTGCATGTCCAACATGCGCCCTGCCACAGAAGGGATCCACTGAGGGAACTGGGATGGGCATCTGATTGGTTGTCCACCTGGGTCCACAGCTCTGCCCCTGTCTGCCCCACATGACCCTGTGCACTGGGGGGAAGGGGCTGTGGACAGGTGGCTGGTGGTCGTGCATGTCACCAGGTGCACACCTGTCCACAGGTGCAGAGCTAAGCAGGCAGGGTACACGCCTTTGGCACATACCTGTGCCTGCTTTGTGCATAGCCCCCAATGTGAGTTGTTTTAAACTTTCTGAATAATGTTCACTGCAGTCCTTATCTTATAGAGAGGACACAGAGACTACTGAAGGAAGGAGGGGGAGAGAGAAACTGCAGGACGGGGGAAGGAGGGGGGAAGACATAACATTTACCAGACTGACACAACACAGCACCCTTTACTGCCAATGCCAGCAGTGGAGGGACTACTTTACACAATATGTTTTAATTCATTCAAATTAAGTATTTACAGTAACTTTTTAAACATTTTTTTTCTAAAATGCAACCCAAATACCAGTTGCTAAGCACAGTAATACCTTCCTGGGTGGGTGGGTGGTATGGGCTATACTGGCCCTTCCAGGGGTTATAGGGCCCTCTGCCTACAGCGTCGGGCCTCATTATGACCAATTGCCCACCCCGTCAGGTATTATTGCTTATTTAGAAAGGCAGTTTTTAGCCAGAATCTGGCTGGCACTAAGAAACAACTTTTCTGACATAGTGTTTTTTTTTTTTAAACTCAGCTTTATTGAAGATCAATGCATCATACAACATTGTAATTCCACTTTCCATTTCATTTTGTACATCCATTGCTTACATTGTACAGATGTCATTGATTTATGATAATTACAACATTTCCTGTATTAGTTCAGCATACTTTTCAGCCTGCCTCGATCCATTACTTTCCTGTAATTATTATACCTTTTACCTTCATCTTATATGGGTGGACTAAAAGATAATCCTTGTGTTGGTTACATTTCATATGTAGTCTTTACCTGGATGATGATGGTGTTATACCTCATGTCCTGGAATTCATTGTAATTACCATGTCTTCTGAGTAGAAAAAGTCCAGTTTCAACTTTAGATACATTTAACTTGGGAATAAACAAAAATAAACTTGTATTTCCTTCCTATTCTGCTTTGATTTGTGCTTTTGTCTTCCATGGGTCTTGTTATGACTGTTAAGATCCTTTCCCACCAATTGAAACCTGGTTTTGCTCTTATTTTCCTTCCTTCCTTCCTTCCTTCCTTACCTCTTGAGTGCTTCTTAAAGAGTGCATTCACTGGTGTTTCAGCAACCTCATATCAAATTCATATTTTTTTGCCCAGTACATTATGGTCATCTAAACATTTAAAAGCCACAAGAAAAACATGGGTTGCCATGCTTATTTGTAAGTTACATGGTGAGACTTAATCCTTCTTTATAGGAAAAATCTGTAAGGAGTCAAATTGTTTTATGTAGTTATAACATCACTGTTTTAGTGATCAATATTAGTGTGAGAGAAAAAGAAAAACAAGGACACATCATTTGTCATGTTTGCTTAATTTTTTCTACATATGCAAAAATAATGAGTAAATTACTGATACTATGACCCCCTCTTCAACATATAAAAACAGAGAAATATTTGTCGGCAGAGAAGGACTGCTTGGCCCATCCATTCTGCCCATTTTTCCCTACCTAAAGTATCTCCATAGACCTTAATTGACCTCTGGCTCTTTCGCCCTCCCTCCATTCCTTTCCACTATGATCCTCTTATGCTTATCCCATGCATTCTTGAAAACCACCACTGTTTTCACCCCTAATGCCACAGCTGGTAGGCTGTTCCAGGAATCCACCACTCTTTTTGTGAAGAAGTACTTCCACACATCTCTCCTGAATCTACCCCCCTCCAGCTTCATAGCATGTCCCCTTGTCTTTGTGCAGTTTTTCTTCTGAAAAATACTTTCCTCTTGTATCTTATGTACCCCTGTGAGATATTTAAAGATGTCTATCATATCACCCCTCTACCTCCTCTCTTCCAGGGTGTACATATTGAGTTCATTTAGTCTCTCCTCGTACAGCTTCTGATGCAGACCCCCTCACCATTTTAGTTGCTCTTCTCTAGACCACTCTGTGTATTCCTTCTGGAGATGTGGCCTCCAGAACTGTACACAGTATTCTAAGTGAGGTTTTACCAGTGATCTACACAAAGGCAGCACCACCTCCCTCCTTCTGCTGGTGATACCACTTCATATGTATCCCAGCATCCCACTAGCCCACCCAAGTGCCTTTTTGCACTGCCTTGCCATCTTTAGGTCATCAGAGATTATTACCTCCAGGTCTCTCTCCCTGCTTAGTGGCTGTCAATTACAATGCCCCCATTTTGTACTCTGCCACTGGGTCTCTATGTCCTAAGTGCATTATTTTGCACTCTTTTTTTATTGAAACCAAGCTGCCATACTCTTGACTACTCCTCAAGTTTTTTCAGGTCTCTTCTCATCTTGCCCCCCTCAAGTATCCACCCCATTGCAGATTTTGGTGTCATATTCAAAAAGGCAGACCTTCCCAGGGGTCAAAATTAAGTTTTGCAGCCACTAGCCAGCAGGGCTAGTGACTGGGAAAATGCACTAGCCCCACAGACTTTTCCACTGGCCCAGTTGGTGTACATACTGAAGTATTGCCTTCTGCAGTACAAGCCCACAGGGCTGGCTAAATGAAAATCTTACTAGCCCAATACAGAATCTACCAGCAATTGACTAGTGGGCCAGTGCCTGTTTTGACCCCTGCCTTCCCCTCTAGCTCATTTGCAATGTCACCTATAAAGACATTAAAGAGGTTTGGTCCCAACACTAATCAATGAGGCAGGTCATCCTCCCTTCCTTGGAGTGAACTCCCTTTACCACCGCCCTCTGCTGCCTATCCCCTAATCAGTTTCTTACCCAGTTTAACTACTACCTGTTGGCCCATTCCTAAGCTACCCAGCTTGCTTAATAACCTTCTACAGTATGTGGAACATTGTCAAATGCCTTACTGAAATCTAGGTAGGCCACATCCAACGCTCCACCCAGATCTCATTCCTTGGTCACCCAATCAAAGAAATCTATTAGATTTGTTTGACATGAACTCCTACCCATGAATCCATGCTGTCTCGGGTCTTGTAACCCATTAGATTCAAGATATTCCACTATCCTCACCTTTAGCAGTACTCTCTCATACCTGGTGTTGCAGGGCAGCCCAGGATGTTGAGGGGGTGCAGGGGAGCTTCCACCCATGTTGGGGCCTGCTTGGAGGGGCAGGTGTTGGGGCGCCATCATGTTTTTGGTGGGCAGGCCGCAGGTCATGTTGACAGGCCTTGGAAGATTCCTCCCCTGTCCTGTTGCTTAGCTCAAGCTCTGGAGGATGAAAAAGGGACGCTTTGTGGCATGGGTCGCCCTCCTTAAAAAAAAAATTTGAAAGCTTGGAGGATTGCCCGGGAGGCATAGGTGGCCTGGGAGATCAAAGGGCCACGGAAACAGTAAAGGGTTGCCAATGAAGAATGGTAAGAGGCTGTGCAAAGTTGTGTGAGATCTAAAAGGGTGCAAAGCTCTGGGTGAGGAGGGAGTCTGGTCAGGAAAGTGAAATCCTGGGTCCTTGAGTGAAGCTACAGGTCCAGGTCCCAGGTGGGGGGAAGCTGCTTGCTTCCAATATGGTGTCTAACCAGGAAGAGTATATGAGAAGCAGTTACGGTATGACTTACCAGTGCTAGAGGGTTCAGGAGCACCACACTTCTGTGAGATATTGGGTACATCAGCCGAGTTTCATTGAAGTAGAGATCTGTAAGCCTTGAGATGCTGTAGTGAGCCTGTCTACCATTTGTAACCTCCAGCGTATATAATAGTTTGTAGTCCCATGGAGCTGAAGAAAAGTTTAAAGCAATTGGAATGCCCGGGCCTCTGCTAATCTTTAGGGGTCCAGGAGAATAAAACTGGGTTTGCTTGAAACAGATTGAGAGAGAGAGAGAGAGAGAGAGAGAGTTTTTGTCTTTTTATATATTTGCATGAATTGTCACATGAATTTAATCATACTTCTCCCTAGGACCTTTAGTTTCAGCCTTCAGTTACCAGCTGGTCCAGTGACTTGGGAGGCGTCCAGATGAGAGAGAATAAGAAGTTCCCAGCTCAAATGAAATTGGAAGCTCCGTCTGAAATTGCGGGGGGGGGGGGACTTTCCTTGGGATTCTTCTGCCATGGTAAGGTGAAATTTCCATGTCTTTATGTATTTGCTGTGTCATGCTGCCTTTAAGTCTTGTATGAGGTTTCTGTAGGAGCAGCCCCCCCTCCTCAGGAACATCAGCCCCTAGACAGTGAGGAGGGGCCGGACTACACGTGGGGACTCGTCTTGGATCCTTTTGGGCCCCCCCGCAAGTGATTTACCCCCTGGTCCTGGGTTGGAGGGCTGATGGGTCTGGCCTGGGCTGACTATGCCATGTGGTGCAGTTTCAAAATCTTCCTGGAACATGGAGGTGGGCCGCCTAGGAGCTAGGTCACAATCCTGCTCTCGCGGGATGCTCTTGTGGACATGCCAGCTAAGTGATGCAAGCCTGAAGATCTGATTGGTGTAAGGCTCTGTAGAGGGAGAAGCAGTGTGGGAGCCCATGCTATTTTGTTGCTTTGCAGTGCAGAGGTGGGAGCAGGAACTGTGATAGTGGTCAGCGCAGTGGGAAAAGGGAAAATAAAAAGGCTGGTGTCAGCGACCATTAAAACATGGGGACAGCACTTTATCTGGATCCCTTAAATTTCAAAGTGGCAAGGCTGGGGCCTGGTGCTATGGATCCATTGTCACGGACGGCTGGATGAGGGTTTTAGGCTAAGGACATGCCTCCCCCAGGAGCCTTTCTCCATGGTGCCATCATCTTTATTGGCCTGGTTGTGGGACAATGCTGGGAGAGGGCATTCTGAGGAACATTGCATCTGCTGTGGCTTCAGGGGAAAGGGAAGTGCAAGGCTACCTGCATGCAGCATCTGCTCGATCTCAGCCCCCGGTGGTATTTTTGACCAGGGCCCCTCTGGTGTTTTTTGGGGGATACCCCCGCACTCCCTCTGCAGGCCCATCCTCAGTGTGGTTGCAGGTTAGCTTGGAGCCGGGACCTTTTCAGCAGCTCTCCCTAGAAGACTGGCCCCAGGTAATGGAAAGAGAGCAAGAGCCCTCCCCAGATGTTGTAAATCGAAGCTGTGGAGGAGGAGGGCAATGCTGCAGCTGCTGGGAGAATAGGCGAGGGGGGGCACAGACATCTACCCAGTCCCTCATCACAAGCTGCCCTCTATTTTGGTGGCAGAGGGAGGTGCAGGGGCCTTAGGCACTGAAGAGTGGACCCCAAGGGCTCATGGGATCACTGTCTTCGTCCCTGTTGGGGGCAGTCCACCGGCCCAGGTAGAGTGGCTGGAGTCTCTTGTTTCTATAAAATCTAAAACAGCTGCAGTTGGATTGGGGCCTAAGGGAGAGAAGGCCGGGAGCAAGCGGGGTAAAGGTTTGTTGGCAGAGAGGACTTTGATGACGAAAGGTTCCTTGGTCAGAAATACCAAGTCACTGACTACAATGTGTATCATGTTATTCCCAAGCCCTTTCACTGGCATGTAATCACTTCTGTTGACTGGACCCCACGCATGGTAGTGTGCTCACATGCCTTACAGTTCTGGATGGATGGACTGAATTGTGGAGATCTGCTGAATGCTGAGTACCGAAAAGGGGTCTGGTTGGAGACAGGGCATGCCCTCCATACAAGTACCAGAGACATGCCAGAATGGAGCCAGGTGGAGAGGTGGATTCGGCACCAGCTGAGAATCAAATATGAGGACCTGAACTACCCCTATATCTCCAAAAGGCAATGGGACATCATAGAGGAGATGCGTGAAGACTGGGTCTACCACGAGCAGCTGGAGAAACTGAAGCACCGTCCGGGTGCTGCAGACTACCCATCGCAGGACTTTTCCAAAAGGCCAGAGCAATGTGCTATACAGCCCCCTGGACCGGGTTAACCTTATTTAAACATTTGCCTGGTGCAGGATCTGGCTACAACTGCTACCACAAGAGTACTATGTGGTGTCTAAAGACTCATTCAGGGACCTCACTACAAAGCCTGATCCTGAATTCTATTTCCCACCGAGGGGTGGGCCTGCTACTTAAGTGCCCAGTGGAGAACTCTGAACTGTGCCAGGTATTGTTATATGGAGCTGGTTTTGACTGTATTTCTTGATCACCTTTTCTGGGACTTTTTTGGTTTTTTTATTTATAATTTTAAGTGCCTACCCACTGCCAGGACCATCTTCCCGGTGATGGACCCCTCGGCTGCGGCTTCCCCACATTAGCCGCTGTCCGGTGCTCCTGACTTGCCTCCCAGGGAGGGGTTGTGGCACCCGGCCAATCTGAAGGGTGCCACGAACGATGGGATAGGGTGGGAGTTGGCCTGGGGAGCCGATTGCAGCCTGGGGTGGGCTTCATCAAGGCAGCGGGCAGGCTTCTTTTTTTCCCCCCTGCAAGCAGGGGGTGGGAACATGCAATGACGCCACCATCCATCCCGACCCCTTGGATCCTTGTTGGCGCCAGTCACTGTGGTGCCCCTGTCCTCCGCCAGGGGTCCCCCAAGCACCGGCAACACGCCACACCCTCTCCCTGGAGAAGGACAGCAGTCCGTGGGACGCGCGATCCTTCTCCCCTCAGCTGGCTCTCCGATGACCCAGGTCCATTCCTGAACCCAGGTCGCCGGTGTCGCAAGCAGAAATCCAACCCCTGCGCTGATGGGCTGGCACCTTTCTGGGACTTTTAATGATTGCTTTACAACTATTGAGACTAATCATTGTTGTTTTTTTTATTAAGAGAAAAAGAAATAATAATAATAGGTGTGTGTGAGTGAGTGAATGGGTGCGTGTGGTGTGCTTGGGCGACTATGATTTATAATGTGGGGAAAGGGTTTAGATAGCAAAGGTAAAGATGATGGTTGTAATATGCTACCTCAATCTGTACATACGTAAGTGCTATTACATCTGATTTCTTTATTATACATGTGTTTAAAATGTTTGACTCTAGTTCAAGTTTTAGCGAGTCAAAATCCCCTGGCACAGGTAAGGTTGTTTTATTCTATGTTTTGGGATAGTGTCAGGGAGGGTTCCCTTGGGGTCTGCTTGAGGGGCTTCTCTTTTGGTGTTCCTGGGAGTGCGCATACTGGGATGCCGGAGGGGGAGGCCTGCGGGACTTCTGCCAACATTCCCAGGAGGGAATGATTTTATTGGGTGGGGGGAGAGTGTAAGTCCCCTCTCATTTGAGAGGGACTTACTGTTCACCCTTAGGACCCCCCTTCCTTATTTCCCCAGGGATTTAGGTTAGAGTAAGGGCCCTGGGGGAATTCTTTTGGGTTGTTTCTGTTGGTCACCACTTGGGGGCAGCATAAGACAGCCCTATATAAGGCAATGGTTTCAGAGGTTCTGGGCTGGTTGGAGGGAGATGGTAGGCAAGGTAGGAGGCTAGGAGCTCGGCAGTCTGGGTTTGGGTTTGTGAAGGGGGGCCCCCCCTTAAGTGAGTTGCCAGGTTCGGTGGGTGCAGTGATGTGGCGCCAGTGGCCACGGGGCTCCAAGGGAGGAGGGCTAGACAGCCTGGATACATCATTTGGGGAGTTGGATTTCCCCTGGGAGGAGTGTAGAAACGCCTAGGTAGGAGGGAGCTGGTAGGGTCCTAGAGAAGTCCCAGCCTCAGGACCGTGTTTTCCATCTGGGTTGCCAGGGCTGCAGGAGTTGTGGTAGAGGTACTGCAGGGGAGAGGACAGTGGCAGTGTGTTCTCCCATACCCGGTGTGACAGGACAGCCCAGGATGTTGAGGGGGAACAGGGGAGCTTCCACCCATGTTGGGGCCTGCTTGGAGGGCAGGTCTCAGGGCACCGTCATGTTTTGGGTGGGTGGGCTGCAGGTGGTGTTGACAGGCCTTGGAAGATTCCTCCCTTGGCCTGATGCTTAGTACAAGCTTTGGAGGATGAAAAAAGGGATGCTTTGTGGCATGAGTTGCCATCCTTAAAAAAAAATTTAGAAAGCTTAAAGCACGCCCGGGAGGCATAGTTGGCCTGGGAGATCAAAGGGCCATGGAAACCGCAAAGGTTTGCCAGTGAGGAATGGTAAGAGGCTGTGCAAAGTCGTGTGAAATCTAAAAGGGTGTAAAGCTCTGAGTGAGGTGAGATTCTGGTCAGGAAAGTGAAATCCTGGGTCCCTGAGTGAAGCTACAGGTCCAGGGCCCAGGTGGGGGAAGCTGCTCGCTTCCAATAAGGGGTCAGACCAGGAAGAGTATATGAGAAGCAGTTACGGTATGGCTTAAAAGTGCTAGATGGTTCAGGAGCACCACACTTCTGTGAGATATTGGGTACATCAGCTGAGTTTCATTGAAGCAGAGATCTGTAAGCCTTGTGATTTCATTGTGAGCCTGTCTACCATTTGTAACCACCAGTGTGTATAATAGTGTGTAGCCCCATGGAGCTGAAGAAAAGTTTAAAGCAACTGGAACCCCGGGCCTCTGTTAATCTTTAGGAGTCCAGGAGAATAAAACTGGGTTTGCTTGAAATAGATTGAGGGAGAGAGAGCTTTTATCTTTTTATATATTTGGATGAATTGTCCCATGAATTTAATCAGACTTCTCCCTAGAACCTTTAGTTTCGGCATTCAGTTACCAGCTAGTTCAGTGACTGGGGAGGAGTCCAGATGAGGTAGAATAAGAAGTTCTCAGCTCGAATGAAATTGGAGGCTCCATCTGGAGTTGTGGTGGTGGGGGTGGGGGGGAGAAATTTCCCTGAGATTCTTCTGCCATGTTAAGGTCAACTTTATATGTCTTGTTGTATTTGCTGTGTCATGCTGCCTTTAAGTCTTGTATGAGGTTTCTGTAGGAGTAGTCCCCTCCTCAGGAACATCAGCTCTAGACAGTGAGGAGGAGGTCTGTTCTTAGCTGAACATTAAATAATAAGATAAATGTTTGTTACAATTAATGCTTCCATATATTTAAAAATGTAGTTGTACCAGTAAACAACCTTGAAAACTTTTTTGAGTGTGTCAGAAAAATGGGAATTTGAAACACCAGGGAACATCTTTAACCAGTTTTCTGCTTATCTGGCTGCTGTCATACGATCAATTTTTTGTGCTGTGCCTGTTTCTCCTTCCCTTCCTGTTTCATTAAGTTAATATCATGGGTATGGTGATCCCCTAGGGCATAGGCTATGCTGCAGAACCCCTCAATTTAACTAGCACTTCCTGTGTATCCCTTGTCTGTGTACTTCAGGGGCTATGCCCTGCTCCCTCCTCCTGCCTGTCATCCTTACTGACACGTGATTGCATCTATCGTCTCCATCCTTCTGCATGTTTTCCTTCAGTTAAATTAAGTTTGGCTGTCATGAGTTCCGTATATTGTTTTTTCATAATTCTATTGCACCATTCTTCCCTTGTGGGTATGTCTGGCTGCAGCCAATGAGCTATACTACATTTGAGTGTTGTGGCTATTAGAATTAACATTAGGTTACGTCTTTCTGCTCTCAACTGAACCACTTTGGGGAACCCAGGACCCATTCTGAAAATTCTAGGGGTATCTGCTCCTCTGTGATTTGGCGGGGTGCTTCCTGCACCTGTCCTAGAATGGCTGAATTTTATTACAGTCCCAGAAAATGTGCCAGTGACTTCCTTTTTCCTCACACAACCTCCAGCACTGTGCTGAGTTTATAGCTGGTAGTGTTTTGCAATGGTTGGTGTTTTAAAGAACTGGGTTAGAACCTTCCAGAGAAATGCTCTCCATAATGGGGCTGCGGTCACCTTGCACCCTTTTTGCAGCTTCCCTATCCAGTCCTTCTCCTGGAGCCTACAGGCCGTCTTCCTCTCCCATGCCTCCTTCACCTCAGTCAGTGAGGTCCCATCCACGTGCTGCAGCAGTTGATAGATGTCCAAGATATATCTCTGGGATCCTGCCAGAGTGACCACTCCGTAAATATATTCCTCCCACTTAGTTAGGGTCCTGGATATTTTTCTCTATTTTCTGGCAGGTTGATAAAGTGCCTCACTTGCAGTACCTATAGAATTCTGCATTTCCCCATCCAAATCTGTCCTTTGTCCCACTGAACATGACGCTGGCTCCCTGTTTATTGAATTAGGCAAATCTTGTGACCCTGTTCTTTCCCAGCCTACATACTGTACCTACAGTAGCTGCATCTAGCCTAGGTGGCAGGAACTCCAGCTCATTTCCAATCAGTGACATCGGTCCTGCCTCCAAATAAGTTTTAATAAAGTTTCCTCACCTTTGCCCACCCATCCTGTGTTTCACCCATCTACATTTTATATTTTTCTTGTATCCAGCTGTAAGTGGGTAATTGCTAACATGAACGGTGGTAGCCCTCCAGCCTCTGCATTTTCTATGTCACACCAGCCTGAGTCCCATCTCTGTTTTGCCCATCTACAGATTGCTGTCATTTGGGCTACCATAATACAGTACATTGTCAGATCTGGCACGGCTAACACCAACCCGTTCTCTGGGCAAAGTAAGAATCTGTCTAGCCACTCTGGGTCGCTTATTTCCCCACGCAAACTATTGTATTCTTTTTGTAATTTTATTCCAAAAATGGGGTTGGGATGCTAATTGGTAAAGTCTGGAACAGGAAAAGAAACATCTGCAAAAGGTTATTTTTTATAACATTTTTAGACCCCCTCTTGGGAGGGCTTACTACAGTGACCCTCTCCTCCTTCCTTTTTGCCATATTTGGGCTAGTGCTGTGTTTTGCACCTGCCTCTGGGAGGAATTATCAGCTGGCCCTTGGGTATATTAGGGAGGGATTGCTGGTGATCGAGGAGGCCGACTGGTGAGAGACACGTTACAGTGGGCCGGTGGGTCACCCCCAGTCCGGGAGGTCGGGTTTTCGCATCTTAGCGATGTTTGTTTCCTGCTCAGGAACTGAAGAGGTGTGCAGGGTGTGTGCAGCCATTTGGGGACTAGATCTGGGATTTTGGGGAGCCACGGCCCTGGGAGATGAAGTAAGGGGGCCCGCCTCATGCTCCGCAGCACTGGGGCTGGTGTGGGGCCTAGTTTCTATGGCGTGAGGGTGGTAGAAAATGGAGGGGATGCCATGGTTGGTGGCAGCACTGTGGCGTGGGCTTGGAGGTGGTGGCAGCTCTTTGGTCCCCTTATCTGCGTGGCACACCATCTACAGGCTAGACAGCCTGCAGGAAGACAGTGAGGCCTGCTAGTCCTCTGGCACTAGCCCATGTTAAGCCTGCTCCGGGATGCTGGAGGCTGGGTCCCTGCGCTATGTTGCAGGAAGAGAGAGGGCTGGTAAGAAGAATACTGGAAGCTGCTGCTTTGTATGTGTCAGCAGAGTGACGACCATGGAGATGGTTCTGAGCGGGGCAGGAATGTGGATTACTACGAGGATTGGCTGCAGTGGATGAAGTAGCATATGCATGGCCTAGTGGAGTTTGCTGCTGCTCTGATTTGAGAGCCCCATGGATCTGTGGTGATGTCCAGCTATTGGACCAGTTCGGCCTTAAATAAAGTGCCCGTGGCTGTTAGCCACTGTTTATTGTCATGCTCCCCAGCTCCTGGGAGCTGTTCTCTTGGTTTTAAAATAAATTAATTAATTTTACTTGAGTATGTCTCCTGCTTTATCAATTATTCTGCCTGTACTAACAAGAATTGCTCCCCAGCTGAGTCTCCAGGTTCGAGTCTGCCCCTCGGAGCTGCGTTTGGCTGTCTGCTGCCAGCAAGATATCAGCTATGAACCCATCCCTCACCGCCATAAGGTATGTGTCATCTTTTACATTAAATTGCCTTCTGGAGGATCTACTGTGTTTGTGCCAGTGGTGCCGGAAGGTTCTGATAAGTGGTAGGGCCAATGGGATTTATGGTCTGGCCCTGCCCACTCCCCATTGACTCCGCCCACTCCACCCAATTGGCTCTGCCCCATGGTCCCTCCTCCCCATCATCTGCCCCATCCCTGCCAGATTTCTTCATCCTGATTTGTCAGGCATACAGAAATAAATACAGTAATATAAGCATTAAATGCACAGCAGCAAACATAACAATATTAAAATGTATTTATTACCAACTAGGCAGCAATGCAGAGAAGATAAAAACAGGTGCAAATGTAAACTCTTTATGGCACAGTCACAACTCACAAACAATTGTCTGTCTACAATAGGCAAAAGAGGGTGGAAGCAGGGGTCAACCGTAACCTTTTTCTTTTGCACTAGCCATCAGGACAAGTTGATTTAAGATTGTAGTAGAATATCAAAGCTACAGAAATTCAGAATACACATAAGGAGCCATGATGGGTCACACTGGAAACCGAAATGGGACAGCCATACAACTGGGATTGTCTTACAGGCCTCCAGACCAAGGGGGACATAGACACATTACTCTTAGAAGACATACAAAAACATGACCGCTAAAGGGAGGTTCTGATAATGGGAGACTTCAACATGCCGGATACAAATTGGTCAATACCAGCTGGAACATCCACCAGAACTAGAAACATAGTAGATTCCCTGCAAGGGGAGGGCCTCAAACAACTGGTACAACAACGCACAAGAGACAGGACTATCGTGGATCTAGTACTGACTAACGGGGAAAGGATCACAGATCTCCAGGTAGAAGGTCACCTAGGTAGGGGCCAGTGACCATCACATGGTATGATTCAATTTGGCCACTAGAACTAAGTCATCCCATTCCAAGGCAAAAATATGGGACTTCAGAGGAGCTGACTTTGATAAAATGGCCAACAGAGTTAAGCTAGCCCTGGCAAGAAAACATACAGGTGAGGGGGTACAGGCAAAGTGGGCAAGCATTAAGGATGCAATATTTGAAGCAACATTGCATTGTGTTAGGGAGAAAAGCAAGAGCAAAAGAAGGAGGAAACCACTTTGGTTCTCAGAAAGAGTAGCAGAAAAGCTCAGAGCCAAAAGGCTGGCCTTCAGGAAATATAAGGGAACGCAGTGGGATGAAGATAGGGAGGCATACCAAACTTCCCTAAGGGAAGCAGGGAAGGCAGTAAGGCAGGCAAAAACCCATACCGAGGAAACCCTAGCATGAACAGTTAAAGATGGGGGCAAGACTTTCTATCGGTACATTAGTGAAAAGAGAAAGTCCAGAGGGGGGATTGCTAAGATCAAAGGGGATAAGGGGGCATGTGAGGAGGAGGACCAAGGAAAAGCATCTATCCTAAATAGATACTTCTGCTCAGTATTTACTGAGGAGAAGGTAGGGCAGGGCCCATGGCTCAGCACCAGAGCAGGAGCAGGAGAATAGGCAACCAGCACCCCCCTAACCGCTTCAGTCCCTTGCAATTTCACAATCTTCCACTACCATATAGTAAGCTGACTTCAGGATGTATCCTACATCTAAGATAACAGTCCTGGATAAATCAATTAATGGAGCTGAAGCATACAAACTGAGTCATTGAGGTCACACCACAGTCAGCGTCAGTGCCAAGACAACATATTCAAATTCCAGAAACATGCAATGCCACATAAACACAAACTGCGACAACCACCACAGCTTTTATAATAAAAAATTCCTCCCCTCCCGTCTGTGACTTGGGCTTGGTTCGTACTATGCTCATTCTACCAACACAGCCGTGATGCCAGCGAAACTGCTTCCTGCTGCCAACAACAGCTCCTATTGGCTACTGTCTCCATCTGTGGCTGTGCAGATGCACTCAGCCATCAGCCTCTCACAAGACTAAAGACTGAAAAAAAAACAAGTCTGCTTTATTTGCTGTTGGATGGGGCACACACAGCAGGAATTTGCACATCCCACTCCAGCTCAACTCATACAAACGGAATAAAAAAAAGGAATTGTAATGGTTTTTAATGGTTAACTTAAAAAAAGAACACTATTGTGGAAAAACATTTTACTTGTGATAAAGCCTGCTAGTCTGCTACAGCCAAGTCAGGAGCACAAAAGTTTGCCAAAATACCAACTTAGTGCAAAAACTGTTTTTTATTGTGCAAGCTGAGGAGTACTGATGCACGAAACAACAGATACAGATGCAGCAGCAGGTTAGAGGATGATCTCTCTACCTGAGTTGTATGTCCAGTCTCATAGACTCTCAAGTACTCCTTAATTAAATAAATGAATATGCAATGCAGCATACTGTAGTGTACATACACAGAGTATGACTGTACACTACAGTATGCTGCATTGCATATTAATTTTGTTTTGTAAATAGTAGTATTAATATTATTTATTGTTCTTTTGCCAAGAGGGGACAGAAGGGCAACCAAAATAAGTTAAGAGCAAGCCAGGAGCAGAGAAGCCACCCAAGTGGGTGCCCATGCACTAACCTTGAAATTGCAGATTTACAGTCAGGCATTTGAACCTCTAAAGGCATTCAGACAGTCATAGAAACATAGAAACATAGACTTTGATGGCAGATAAGGACCACTAGGCCCATCTAGTCTGCCCTTTTCCCTACCTACAGGATAGGCCGCAGATCCTAGTTAACCAACAGCCTATATCTTCCTGCCCCCCACAAGAATTGCCTTATGCCTGTCCCATGCATTCTTGAATTCTCCCACAGTTTTAGACCCCATAACTTCCTCAGGAAGGCTGTTCCATGCATCCACTACCCTCTCTGTGAAATACTACTTCCTCACATTGCCCCTGAACCGCTCTCCTTCTATCTTTAAATTGTGTCCCTTGTTCTTGCAAGTCTCTTTTCTGAAAGATGCTACCCTCTTGGACTTTGTTGATTCCCTTGAGGTACTTGAAAGTTTCTATCATGTCCTCTCCCTTCTTTCCTCAAGGGTATACATATTAAGCTCCTTTAGTCTCTCCTCATAGGCTTCTCTTGAAGACCTGCACCATTTAGTTGCCCTCTCTGGACTGCCTCTATCCTGTCTATGTCCTTGCGGAGATGGGGTCTCCAGAACTGGACACAGTATTCCAGATGGGGTCTCACCAACTGTCTGTACAGAGGGATAACAACTTCCTGTTTTCTGCTGCTGATGCCTCTCCCTATACATCCCAGTATACCCCAGCCCTCCCTACTGCCTTCTCACATTGCTTGCTAACCTTAAGGTCATCTGATATGATTACCCCCAGGTCCCTTTCCTGGTTTGTTGTTCTTACTACCTCCCCACCCATTGTGTATTCTTCCCCTGGGTTCTTGTTTCCCAGGTGCATTATTTTGCACTTTTTTGCATTGAATCCTAGCTGCCATACGTCTGACCATTCCTCCAACCTTGCCAAGTCCCTTTTCATCCTTTCCACGCCTCCTTGTGTATCAACCCTGTTGCAGATCTTTGTGTCATCTGCAAAAAGGCATACTTTTCCTTCCAGTCCCTCTGCAATGTCACTGATGAAGACATTAAAAAGGACTGGACCCAATACTGAACCTGCATGTACCCCACTAGTAACCACTCTTTCTTCAGAGTGGACTCCATTTACAATTACCTTCTGTGTCCTGTTGTCCAGCCAATGTTTTACCAGGCTACCACCCTGGGACCCACTCCCAGGCTGGTTAATTTGACTAATAACTTTTGTGTGGGACTGTGTCAAATGCCTTGCTAAAGTCTAGGTAGGCCATGTCCACAGCCCCTCCCTGGTTCATTACTTTGGTCACCCAGTCAAAGAAATCTATTAGATCTGCCTGACATGACCTCCCAAGTTCTGCTTCAAGAGCCTCTTCTTCTTTCAGTTCTTTGTTGTTCTGTTCCAATCAGTTCTATAATTTATTACCTACACAGTCAGAGTCACAGACTAATGAAGCAGGTGGGGTGGGGGAGCTGCCCAGAAGCCCAGGCAGCAGCACATGACAGGCCAGCTCAGTCAAGACAACTCCAGTGATTGCTCTTTTTGAAACTGTAGTGAATGAGTGAAGTCTAAGAAAGGAGACAACACAACACAAGTGTGAAGTGAAAGTGAAATATTCACATAGATGATTAACTTTTTTTTTTTAGGGGGTCAACTCTCTGGACTAGGACTGGACTTCTGTTCTTCCTGTCCTCTCTCATTTAGTCTTTTCTCCTCAGATGAGCTGCAGCAGCATGCCAGGTTGATGACTGGCTCCATGGATCACCAGGATCCATTCCGATCATCGTCGTCCAGCCAGTGCGTCTCCTCTCCACTCTCTTCTTGTCATCTACTCTCAGGCATCACTCACTCCATCCTCCTCCTCATGGTGCTCACCTTGCGCACTGCTTTCCCACCCTGAAAATTAATCTCCTCGAGGCAGCCAGGCAGGAATGTCATGTGGTCACATCACCAACACTGAGCGCTCGCACCCGCACTGGATGAGGGGGAAGGACTACTACGGTCTACTATCCTATGCATGCGGAGTCCGTACCTTCAACCTGACATGATTGAGGGGGACCAGTTAGCACCATGCTGTAGGGGCGTAGGGACAAAAACAAAGATGGACTGCTCAGCCACGCATCCAGTTGGCCAAGGGAGGTGATGATGTCGGAAGGGCATACGTCGCCATCCATGCACACACAGAGTACTAGTGTAAATGTTGTGGATGCTCAGCTACTGTCAGGTCACAGTTTCGGATGGTTTAAAAATAAAGCATTCGGAATGGAGAGAGAGTTTGTGGGGGGTTTTTTTTGCACTGTTTGGCCATCGGAATGGAAATTGGGTGGTGAGATTTGGGACCGGGAACAAAATCGGGGCATAAGAAGATGCAAGTATGTATTTTTTACAATGATTGTTTTACAATAAAAAGTGCCCAGGCCATGCCCTACCTGATTTTAAAGTGGTGGGGCCATGGCCCGGGTGGCCCCCCCGGCTCCAGCACCACTGGTTTGTGCCCCCCTCCATTTCCCTAGTTCACATCAGGCTCCTAGACGCAGGTCGGAGGGGTGGCTTACAGAATCCACTCTTCCCACCAGGGATAGTGGTAGAAGGATCGATCTTGCCAAATCTGCCTGTGTTACATCCTGAAGTTTTTCATAGTTAAGTATAAACAATTTCTTAAGGTCTGTTGATACCTGTGTTCCCCAGTGTCTGATTCTAATTTGCAGAGCCTAGACAAAAGGACATTTCTCTCTGTACCCCTGTGGGTATGTCACACTGATTTTGTTAGAGCTTTGGATTTTGTAAAATTTATTCTATAGTTTGATATGCAGCCAAATCTGTGAAATAGGTCTACCACTCTGGGAACCAACTCATCTGGTCTGCTAAGAAAAAAAGATATGAGGTGTCCATATAAAGTGATATTTTTTGCTTTAGCTCCCTGCTGTAATGCCTGATGCAGTGAGATCCTGGCGTACTCTGGCTGCAGCTGTTCTAAGCAGATTGCAAACAACAGGGGACGGGGGCATTCCTGGTGTGTTCCTCTTGTTAGAGGAAAGTAATCAGAGTTAATGCCATTCACCTCACCAGTGCTTACGGTTTGGTATACAGTGTTGTCATAGTGTTTATTAATTTGGGGCCAAATTTCATAATCGCCATAGTTCTTTTTAAAAAATTGCCGATTCACCCTATAAAATGCTTTTTCTGCATGACCAGCTGGAAGGCCTCCTGTCCTCTCTGTGCTGAGATAATATTGAGCAATCTCTGGATATTGTCTTGTTAAGTACCTTCCATTTATAAACCCTGTATGGTCTGTGTGTATTGCCTTAATAATCACTTTCTGTATGCTGCTAGAATTCCTGTTAGGATTTAAGATTTATGTTGAACAACGACAACGGCCTGTAAGACCCATTCTCTGTTAAGTCCTTTCCTGGTTTTGGTCATATTGAAATCTGCCCATAGTGCCATTGTAACCTCCGGACCCCTGCCTTTTTGCAAATGACAGGTGGTATGCTGTTGAAGCTGACAGCAGTACCAAGTGGGGAACTGGGTTCAGGGAGGACTAGGTTACTCGGCACAAGGGCTTAGGTTTGGCTACTCTGCACAGGGGCACCCAAGTAAATCCGAACACAGGAAGCAATAACTGTAATGTCCAATACCAGGAATGGGATTCTAAAGTGTGGCTTTTATTCACATCCAAACTGAACAAACAAAGCATAGACGGACCCCCACAGGGGATACATTCCTGGTAATGCAGATAAGAGTAACGGAACACTTCTTCAACACTTCAGCCCTCAGGCTCTGAACCCACCAGACACACCGCCGGACTTGCATGCTGCTTTGGGTACACAGCCCGACTTGTACACTATTTGGGTTTTTCCTGGCCCGGCTCCCTTGCCGGCCACTCAAACCCTGTCCATATGGCAGTGGACACATCTTCCTGGTGGCTCCCTAAACCACCTTAGAGCCTTCAACTCCTTAAGGGAAGCTTCCTTTTAATCCCATGTCTGGGTACTTTCCTCAGGCACTGGCCAAGTACCTGAGAGAAAGTAAAGGTGCCACAGAGCAAATCCGTAGAGGTGAATTTGATTACTACTGATGGGGTGTCTCCCACCTCTTGCTTCCACAGTTCATACCTGGCCATTCCTCTGGACATTAAACATCTCTTTCTGTAAAGCTTGGCAATGTAGATTAAGGGTAAATGTATGTTACATTTTCCCATTGTGCTGGACTTGAACATACTTTTACTTGGCTTAGCCCACTGCTCTAGGCCTCCCACTGATTTAGCAGTCAAATCCCCACTTTACTTTACTCTTTGTGCTGGACTTGAACCTACTTGAATTAACTGGCAATGTCTATTACACTAGACCTCCTACAAATTAAGTAGTCCAATCCCCACTTTCCAACAGTTCAGGTGAAAACATAGGCCTTCTGTCAGAGCGAACTCACCCTTTGGTTGCAGGTGCCCCACAGGCGATTCCTCACAGGAATTTCTTTCCCAATGCTTCTGGTGCTGCAGCACAACTTGAAATAAGGCAGCTTCTTTTTTAGCCGCAACCAGGAGGGTTGCCCCTGGAAGACAGGCAAAACCCTTTCACCCGCATCCCCTCAGGGATGGGGCACATGGACCAGTAACAGCGGTCTCCACCACTTCACAATGTCCTCTTTTGGTGGAAACACACACCTCCCCTACAGTAGCTCTATGACAGAGCTTAAGGCTCAAAGAGCCTGTCCACAGACTGCTGTGCTGCACCTCTCTTCAAGACTGCACACAGACTCACTGTTCAAACTCCCCAACATTCTATCCTAACTCCCAACTGCAGATTCCAGTGTGGCTCATGCAGCTGCGAGAGTTCTATGGTGATGTCATCCCTCAGTTTCAGCTGAGACTGAGAACAGAGTGAGACAGTGTGAAATCCATTTAACTGGAGTTTCACAAGCTGCCTTCCTGCCTACCACTAGGTCTTACTGGGATTCTAGCAACCCCGGGTAACAGGGGGGTTACACTCACCCTGGGCCAGGAAAATGACAGTCCGCAGTCATTATTTACCCTGCTTAAGCCATCTCACCCTATGTGCTACCTACGGAAGGGGGTGATCAGTCCCCCTCCTATCATGTGCTAGCACAGGCAGGCAACACTAAGGGCCTAGAGGCCTTTGGCTGACATATCAGCCTCTACTCTACCCACTAACTATGGGTGCCTAGTGGCCCTGGTAGAACTGCCCAGAGCATAGCCCTAATAGATCAGCACTGCAACCCCTACTGCAGGTCAGGGCCACAGCCTGTCTATCCCTCCTAGCTCTCTAGGGAAAACCTATTTGCTTTTTACTCAAACCCCAAAACAAACAAACAGGGGACCTCCTCGACCTTGGGCACCATGCAACCACACACCAGGAGCTGATACCATACCATACCATTACATTACTCCTTCACTCCCCCACAACCATACCTGTGGAAGAAAAGGGTTACTACACGTAACAACAACAACAACAGTACTTTAAATACTACACACTAAAGTACTAGTGAGGAACTCCGATGAGTCCCCTCCTCCTCTTCTTGTCTTCTCTTTTATCTTCTTCAGGAACACCTGCAAGAAAAAGAAAGACAACACACACTCCTAATCTGCATACACAGTCTATCTAAACCCCTACCATCAAAACACTGGAGAATCCCCAAAAAAACAGTATATACACTAGAAAACAGTAGAAAAACAATGACATTATTTACAATACACATTTCGGGGATGGAGTGCCCTAAAAGTCCCATCTAGTGACCACTGTGCCTGAAGGCTAGTCCATTAAAGAGTGTCTCCTGGGCCGGAGCCCGGTGAAGCAAAGTTCTAGCAGGCCAAAGTCCCGAAGGGGAGAGTCTTTGAGGACAGTTCACACATTCTGGAGTCTGCTAGTGTAGGGTGTGTACTGCAATGTCATAAGGATAGAAAAGTTTGGACTTACCAGCCCCTTGCAGAAGGAATAACACACACCGACCTGGTCCTCGGCCAAAGACTCTCCCTGGCAGCACTCTTCTGATACAGCTGGGCGGACATCTTCCGGGAATGACAGGAGGGCACATCTGGAAACTGCTAGGCTGATGTCATCTCTGGAGATGGAACCTTGGAACAGAAACAAAAAGGAAAACAGCTGGTCTGACATCATCCCCGTTACCAGGCGATGAATCAGGATACAGCTGGGCTGGCATCCTCTCTGGATCTGAAGTCATCTGGTGGGCCAGTTGATGGATTCTGGAAAGTCAGTACACTGTAGAACTGATGAATGTGGGGCACCTGAGTCCTGGATGTCCATACTGGTGGAACAACAAAGGCACTGCAATGGCTGGGTGGCAGCACTGACTACCACTGCTCTGCTTTCAGGTGGTGGCATGGGCTTTGTTGAGGAGGTCTTTGCATTGAGGCCAATAGTACCACGGGTCAGGAGCTTGAATTATTACCCCATCTGGGCGCACATAATTCACACTGTGAAAGGTTTCACATCCCTCTCCATCCACTATTCGAACAATGTCCATAAACAGTTTCCTGTCTCTTTTCCACTGGGTGTATTTTTCATGAAACAGTCTGTTCCTGACATGCTTGTTTGCACCAGGATGCACACAGTTCATTGCTTTGGCCTAGATCCAGGATTTTCTGCTGTTCTCAATCTCCTCCAAGACTCTCCGAGGAAAGGTAGGATAGGACATCCCATAGATTTCATTCGCCTTCCTACGAACCAGTCTCTCCTCTTTACTAGCTTTGGTCAACCTGAGACCGCTGGCCTGGCTTGGGGGTGGCCAGTCCTGGTTCTGCCAGCTATGCATTCTCAACGAGATGAAAAATAGATCCCTGACGTCTTGCACAGCCAGGGCAGTGGCATCACCACTCTCTTCCATGCATTCCTCCAAGGCAAGAGCTTGAGGCTGTGTACCCATTCCTTTTTCACAAGGCCACATAGGTTCCACCTCTTCTTCTTCCTCACTGAGAATCTGTGCCCAGGAGTGAGCAGTCGTCCTCACTCCTGAGACTATCCATTCATCACTGGGCACGGAGGTCGATACCTCCCATTCAAAGGCCTCATCTCATCTTCTCCTATGAGACTTGGGCTAGGCCCCCCTCTCCAAGGGTCTACTGATGCTCTGCCTGAATTGTCTCTCTGTGATCCAGCATCCGAAACATCAGCATATTGTACTATCTGCAAATCTCCACCCTCTAGCTTTGTGCCACACTCCCCTGAGGAGCCTTCTTCAACAGGCTCCACCTGGTGCTGTGTGCTGCCAACTACAAATTCCTGAACTTTTGTCCATGTGGGAGCCAAATGAATCTTGGGCGCTTTAAACAAGCCGTATTTTTCTAAGCATCCCGAACAGTGAGGTACCATGAAGACGTCCCTTCCAGCATTTAAGCATATTAAACACACTTGCACTGGATATCCAGGAATCGCCACATGAGAAGGCAGTTGTCCTCCATAGCAACACCTTTCAATGTCCCTTAACTTATTTACTTCTGCTGATACTGCAGCCCGGGCATGATCTGGGTAGCGAGCTGGTCCTGAGGCCATGACTGCAGAGAAAAACAAACAAATGCTCACTGTTACTGAAAGTCCCACTTCACTGAACACTTTCTTTTACTTTTTAAAATGGCTCCTCTGCTGCTGTGTTTACTTTACTACCCCACCCTGTAATGGCGGTGGCAGCACTCCTGCGCATCAACATTCAGAAATTGGGTCAAGCCACTGCACATCTGATTTACACACACTACTGATAATTTTGCTCAAAACTGCACAAACTTGCACTGTTCTGTTTCTAACACATTTATATGATTTGCCACAGACTTTTCACTTGCTGACAACATTTCTTTAGCTCACAGTCCCTTAAAGCCTCAGGATTTCAAGCACAGGATTGTCTGTAACTAATGCTGCACATTTCGCTACAACTCACAGTCTCTCCACTGGCTTTGAAACTTTATTCTGACGCTGAACCCATAACTATGCTCACAGTCAATGGCTTAACAGACTTGCTTTAGCTGGTAAAACTTAACACAGTCTTTATTTGCAAAGCGACTATACTGCTACACACATATTCAGCTGGCTTTTGGCAGACAATCACTGTTTGAGAAATTTTTACTGTTGGTACTTACTGCTATCAGTAGCTGTTTACTGCGATGGAAAACGGCCTGCAGCCAGTCTTGGAGGCCTCTGGACAGAAGCGGGTTGGCAGTCCTGCTGATCGTCTCTCTGAACACCACACTCACAATCCAGTCAATCGAGATGCGGGTTGAGCCTGATTTTAGACGGAAAAGTCAGTTTTTGAAACTTTTACAGCGCTTTCAGTCACTGCGACGCTCCTCCGGTAAGCCAGTACACGCACTCCACTCACAATCCCTCTCGAATGCTGGGCAGTCGCTGTCAGAGCTGGCTTGGGGGTGGGACTGATTGCAGTCTCACCAATCACAAGACGCCATGCAAATGAACCTCTTTCTCTCGTGAGTGCTCTTCTCTTCACAGTGATCGTCGAGCAGGCAAATTTAAACTGCAGAAACCACTTTTTCCTTTTTTTTTTTAACTGACTCCATGGTGGGAGCCCATTTCAACCATTTAGCATGGCCATTAACACAGCAAGTCTCTCAGTTTGCTAAAAGGCATTTCCAACGTCCAGGGTACAATTTTCCTGTTGCTACCCCTAGTCTTCCACACTTTTCTTTATCACAACAGTTCTTTAGAAAGCAGGCAAAAATGCTGTAAATATTTGATGCAGGACAAGGGCATACTCTTTCAGCTTTACTGCTCCTTGGTAGACAGTTGGCATTTTAACAGCAGCATATGAACCACATCACACAGCGACACACTAGTTAACTTGCTTCAGCTTTTTTGGGCTACCCACTGCCAGATAACCAAAACGCTAGCCCCTTGCCCGAGCACCTTTCCTCCTAAATTAAAAATCCAAAGTGGTGCCTCCATTTTGTAACCCCTGGACCCCTGCCTTTTTGCAAACGACAGGTGGTATGCTGTTGAAGCTGACAGCAGTACCAGGTGGGGAACTGGGTTCGGGGAGGACTAGGTTACTCGGCACAAGGGCTTAGGTTTGGCTACTCTGCACAGGGGCACCCAAGTAAATCCGAACACAGGAAGCAATAACTGTAATGCCCAATACCAGGAATGGGATTCTAAAGTGTGGCTTTTATTCACATCCAAACTGAACAAACAAAGCATAGACGGACCCATCGGACTACATTCCTGGTAATGCAGATAAGAGTAACAGAACACTTCTTCAACACTTCAGCCCTCAGGCTCTGAACCCACCAGACACACAGCCGGACTTGCATGCTGCTTTGGGTACACAGCCCGACTTGTACACTGTTTGGGTTTTTCCTGGCCTGGCTCCCCTGCCGGCCACTCAAACCCTGTCCATATGGCAGTGGACACATCTTCCTGGTGGCTTCCTAAACCACCTTAGAGCCTTCGACTCCTTAAGGGAAACTTCCTTTTAATCCTATGTCTGGGTACTTTCCTCAGGCACTGGCCAAGTACCTGAGAGAAAGTAAAGGTGCTACAGAGCAAATCCGTAGAGGCGAATTTGATTACTACTGATGGGGTGTCTCCCACCTCTCGCTTCCACAGTTCATACCTGGCCATTCCTCTGGACATTAAACATCTCTTTCTGTAAAGCTTGGCAATGTAGATTAAGGATAAATGTATGTCACATTTCCTCTACTTGTCTTGCTTTCCCATTGTGCTGGACTTGAACATACTTATACTTGGCTTAGCCCATTGCTCTAGGCCTCCCACTGATTTAGCAGTCCAATCCCCACTTTACTTTACTCTTTGTGCTGGACTTGAACCTACTTGAATTAACTGGCAATGTCTATTACACTAGACCTCCTACAAATTAAGTAGTCCAATCCCCACTTTCCAACAGTTCAGGTGAAAACATGGGCCCTCTGTCAGAGCGAACTCACCCTTTGGTTGCAGGTGCCCCACAGGCGATTCCTCACAGGAATTTCTTTCCCAATGCTTCTGGTGCTGCAGCACAACTTGAAATAAGGCAGCTTCTTCCTTAGCCGGAACCAGGAGGGTTGCCCCTGGAAGACAGGCAAAACCCTTCCATACCCATCCCCTCAGGGATGGGGCACATGGACCAGTAACAGCGGTCTCCACCACTTCACAAACAGCTTACTGTGTTCCTCTTTTGGTGGAAACACACACCTCCCCTACAGTAGCTCTATGACTGAGCTTAAGGCTCAAAGAGCCTGTCCTCAGACTGCTGTGCTGCTCCTCTCTTCAAGACTGCACACAGACTCACTGTTCAAACTCCCCAACATTCTATCCTAACTCCCAACTGCAGATTCCAGTGTGGCTCATGCAGCTGCGAGAGTTCTATCATGATGTCATCCCTCAGTCTCAGCTGAGACTGAGAACAGTGTGAGACAGTGTGAAATCCATTTAACTGGAGTTTCACAAGCTGCCTTCCCTGCCTACCACTAGGTCTTACTGGGATTCTAGCAATCCCGGATAACAGCGGGGTTACACCATGAATCTAGAATTTGTTCCCCCTCCATAACCTTTAGGCAGACATTCCTTAGGAGGGGGCTTAATTGTGCTGCAAAAGTTTAAAAAAAAGAATGCAGATAGATCGTCCAGACTTAGTGACTTCCCATTTTTCAATTTCTTAATCTTGTCCATAATATCCTGCTGTCCTATGTCCCTGTTTAGATCTGAGTCCTCTTGTTCTGTGAGTGCTATAAGGATGATCTCCAAGAATTCCCTCACCTGTGTATTAAAGTCTGCATTTTGGTCCTGTGTGTACGGCTGCTTGTAGTATTCAGCAAAGATCTGTGTTAACTCTTCTGGCTCTCCTGTCAGCCCCCACCCCTCTTTTGGAATTTTTAGTCTGATCATGGCTCTATTTCCCCTATTATATACCTCAGGGTGAGTACCAGGGATCTCCCAGCTCTATCACCATCCTCATTATATTTCTGCGTTATCCTGTGATAGTGCCCTCCATTTGAACTGTTAATTTGGTAAGCTCCAGTTTCCTTTTCTCTAAGTCTAGCTGCGCTTGCTCATTCAATGTAATATTTTTTTGAAATTCAAGCCGATTTGGTGTTCCAAATCTTGTTGTTTGGTCATTCTTATTTTCTTTTGTTTTGAAAAATGGGCTATTATAACCCTCTTGACTACCAACATCAGAGCATCCCAGTGTATTGCGTGAGAAGCAGCCACCTCTGGATTAATTAATAGTCCACTTTGGTGGTCTCAATCATGTCTCTTAACTCAAGGGAGTTTAGATGGCCCACATTCATTTGTCAGTTTGAGTTCCTTAAGGTGGGAGCCACTTCTACTGCTAGTCTAACTGGAGTTTGGTCTGAGGCTGCACTGGCAATCTACCACTGCATGTACCCATTCTGTGGACATAAGGCTTGTACAGTATCTGTTCGGGTATATCATTTATGCCTGTCGGAGTAATGTGTAAAATCCTATACTGTTCCATTCATGAACCTCCATACCTCTGTCAGCCCCAGTTCCCCTATAAAATCTGCAGATCAGCTTCCGTGGTTTACTGTCTGTGATTATCCTCCCTCCTTTCCTATACATTTTGGTGGGAATTATGGCATCACTCCCTATTACATACATCCTCCCTCGTTCCGTCACTGTATCTTGCAAAACTTTTTTTTGAAACATCATACTGCATTTTCCTTTTCTTTGTTTGGGGTGTAGATATTTAAGAGTGCAGCTAGTATCCCCATAAATGCTATGTAGCTGGAATATCTTCCCTCAGGGGTCTAGATATACCCCCTCTGTTTGTAGAGGGCTATCCTTTCAAATAAAATTGCTATTCCATGATGCAGCATGAACCTCCACCACCCACTTGAGGCATAATTTCTCATGTTCTTCATATTAATTTCTTGTAAAAATGCCACTATAACCCTAGTCTTAATAATTTCTTGCAGTATTCTGGTACACTAGATTATATGTCACAATAGTTAAGTCAGCCATATTTTTATTTCCTAATAATTTTTTTTCCTTGATAGGTGGACTCGTATCATTTTCAGCAGGTGTCTTTAATTCCTCTTTAAACCCATTTCAAGTTCTCAACTTACTAACCATTCTCGTAACCACTGATAAGACATAACCCTAATAACAACATGCATCACTAAACACAACTTTTAACCTGGCAGGTGTTTCCTTGACCTGCTTTCCTTCTCCCCTCCAATCCTTCCATCTGTGTCACCCTGCTCCTGTTACCTGGTCGTATGATGACGGTAACAGATAGTGCAGCTTTAAAGTTCTGTACCAATCCACCTGAGGGTACAAGTACTCTGACAATTGGTGTGCAATCCACTGTACAAAATCAAGCAATGATAGTACCCCCCCAAGTCCATTATTGCTATCCACTTGATCTTCATCTGATTGCCTCGTCCTTGACAGGGGTAAATTATTCTCAGTACCAGATCCCCATTTCACTAGTCCTGCATTGTGACCCTTCCATCTGTTTATTAAAGTTATTGTTTTCCAGCTCCCACTCTGCTGGTTGGTGCCCATTTGATGTGCTGGAGGCCCCCCCCCAGTTAGGTAGTTTCCCTTCTTTGAAATATGCCTGGTGAAAGTGACATCTCCATCAGTCACCCCGCCCCATCCATGCCTGGTTACAACACTGTGGTGGGCCCCCCCACAGTAGACAAAGAGTAGGTATGATTCATTTTCCATTAGGTTATTTTCCCTACTTCCCTGTTTCTTTACACTGTTTTTGCTACTGCCTATTCATGGGTTTGACCCTGTCCCCCATCGAGTGCATTGTGGCCCTGAGTGGCGAGGACCATGTCCATAGGATGGTGTCAGAGAATTTCCCCTGCACTCTCTTGTCCGATCATATCACCACATTGTAATTAACTCCCCCACTCTTCCCCTGAATGCCTGCCCTGACCCAGCCCTGCCCTCTAGTAAATAATGTAAATCCATTGCCATTTCAGTTCACATATATCACCTTTACACTTTACAGTCCAAAAGTTCCTGAAGCGCTGTGCCACTTGCTTCTTGAGTCCAAACCTGTCATCTCCTCCATGATTTGGAACTGCTGGCCATGTTTAGTGCTGCAGTCATGTCATGGGGGAACCCGGCAGAAATTACCAGTCTCAAGTTCAGAAGGCAGTTTGTCGAACCCCCTTTAGTTTTAAGTTATGGTTTGCAACACAATTTCCCTATCCATGTGTATGAGAGGAGCAGCGGGAAACAAGCTGCTCAAATATTTCAAACTCATGGACTCCTTCCTTTACTTGTTATATGGAGATCATTGCTGATTCTGCTTTTCTCTAGCCATTTGTAATGGTTCTGGTTCTGCTGCTCCTCCTTTGTGACCTGCTGTATGCCCTGTGCTCTGCCATCCATCATATTCTTCTCTGGAAATGTGGACATTGCAGCTAAATAGGAAGATGTCTGTTTCTTGTGCCTTGCCACCACTTTCACCCATGGGCTGCCTCCTGATGCTGTTCCTTCTGCACCTTTGCTGCCTGTTTTCATTTTGGAGGCAGTGAGAGAGCCTTGTCAGGAATTGAATATTTATTCTGACTCAGTACTTTTGGCAGTGAGAGGGCCACGTTCTGGACTTTTTGTGGATAAGAGTTTGGTGAGAGCTACTCTTTGCTGCATTAATTTTTAAAGGATTTGGCAAATTCTTTGAAACAGTTTCACACAGGAAGACACTAGACAATGAATTTATATTGGACAGTAATTAATGACAATTTAGTGCTGTAGCTGTCTTAATCGTTTTTAGATAGTCATTTTTGTGGGTTATTAATTGGGGTGGGTTGGGTCTGATTTTGGTATTACTGAGTTTTATTTTTGTGTTATTAATTTGATTGCTTGTTATAGTTTAGGGTTTAAGAGGATTGCTGTTATTAAGATAAGATTTATTGTTTTGGGGAGGGATGTCGGATCTCAGAGTTTTGTGATTTTGTTTTACTGCTTTCTGGTTATTTTACTATGTGTTGGGGAGGTTTAGTGATGGTCAGGCATTACTCCCCAACCTGGCTCAGTGAATTACATCCCTTTGAGTGTTCCCCATTGTCATCTGATGCCTATTCATGGGTTTGACCCTGTCCCCCCATCGAGTGCATTGTGGCCCTGAGTGGCGAGGACCATGTCCATAGGATGGTGTCAGAGAATTTCCCCTGCACTATTTTAGGTGTCATACTCTGTGGATATTTAGAAAGTGTAGAAGAAGGGGGAGAGCTGGGCCTGGTGAGGGAGGGGAAAGGGGAGAGCGGATAGGGGTTGTGGGATCCAGGAGGCACTCTGGGATGAAATGTAGTCAGGACAGAGGTTTTCCCTGTTTTGTCCCCATAACCAAGGGCTCCGAAGTTAGCAGGCAGGTGCTGAGGTCTTCCCCGATAACTCAACCCACCTAGGTGATGTTATGCAATGCCAGATCTATTAAGAACAAGACAGCTGTTATAGCTGATCTTGTTGGAACAACAGATCTGGCTTGCATCACTGAGACCTGGTTGGATGAAAATGCAGGCCCTGTACTGGCTTCTGCAGTTCCGGCTGCATTCTCAGTGGTACATCGCCCAAGAATGGGTCATAGGAACAGGGGTGTGGCCATTATATTTAAGACTGAGCTGGGCCTTGTGGATGTGCCATTGGGAAGTACCAGATCCTTCAAGTAAATCCTGGGAAAGGGTGTAGATTAAGAGATACTCTTTATCTACCATCCACCAGGAGATGGTGGAGAATTCCTGCAGGAGATTGCGGTCTTCATCATCAATGTGGTGTTGAGGTCCTCTAGATGGATAATTCTGGAGAACTTCAATGCCTGGGTCGACAATGAACTCTCACATTTTGGTCAAAAGCTCCTTCAGCTGATGACAATGCTGGGCCTTACACAGGTAGTTACCTCCTCTACCCATGTAGGGGGTCACTTGTTGGATCTGATCTTTCTTCTGGGTATGGAGATAACTGACTTGGGGGTGGAACCAGTCGGTTGGTCCATATGGTTCAGCTTCAGGGTCCCCCCTAATAGGTCTGCCCCTACGGAGATGGTTCAGTACCGCCCTTTAAGGGGAGTTGCCCCTAGTGACCTATTGGTGGTACTGGATCTATCGGGTTTGTCAGGTGAATGCTTGAGTCCAGGTGATCTTGTATTGGCCTATAACAAGGCTGTGGGAGATGGCCTGGACAAGATTGCTCCTGTTCGTGTTCGACACCTCATTCTTTGCACAAGGAACCCTTGGTTTGATGGTTCCTTGAAGGAGCTGAGGCGAGTTGGTCGAAGGATGGAGAGATCCTGGAGGAAGTCCAGCCTTGATGCTGACAGACTTGGGTTGATGGCACATGATGATGCTATCAATCAGAAATCACCTCTAAGAAGGTAGAATTCCTGTCCAGGGAGATTTCTGTTGCACAGAATCGACCAGCTCAGCTTTTCTGGACCATTGACAGATAGTGCAATCCAATCTATCTTCAGCCCAGAGAAGCCTTTTCTCAGCTGAAATGAGAGAAATTTGCTCGATTCTTTGCAGATAAGGTTGCCAGCATCAGATCTGGCATTGGCCCAGCCTCTCCTGTGAGGGATTGTGGAGATTGACAGGAAGTGACATGTACTTGGTCTGTCTGGTCAGATTTCTGCTGGCTGGAATTCATGGACATTGTGAAGATCGTGCAGACATTACGCCCAACCAGCTGTAGTTTGGATCAGGACCCTACACCCCTTTTAGTGGGATGTGTAGATGTTATCTTCTCGATCCTTGCTGAAATTGTCTGGAGTTCCTTGGAGAGCGTTTTTTTTCCAGATCCCCTCAAGGAGGTGGTCGTCCAACCACTCCTTAAGAAAGCCTCCTTGGATCCAGACTGCCCAGCTAACTACCAGCCTATCTCTAACCTGCCGTTTGTCAGTAAGGTTATTGATAAAGTGGTTGCACTACAACTGGATGATCACCTTGTAACCCACAATGTCTATGATACTCTCCAGTCCGGATTTAGGAAGAAGCATAGCACCGAGACTGCACTCATCCGAGTACTGAATGACCTCCTAATGGCGAGAGATAGAAAGGCATGTACCATTCTGGTCCTTCTTGATCTCTGCAGCATTTGACATTGTAGACCATGGTGTGCTGTTGGAGTGCCTGCAGCTTCTTTGTGGGCTGTCTGGTACAGTCCTCAAATGGTTTCACTCCTTCCTCGTGGACAGGTCTCAGAGAGTTGCCACTGGAATTTATTCCTCTGGCACTCACTCCCTGCCCAGCAGGGTGCCGCCGAGCTCCGTTTTGGCCCCCATGTTGTTTGCAGTGTATATGCTGTCATTGGGAGATATCATCAGGTGATACAGTTTGAGTTTCCACTGCTATGCAGATGATACTCAACTGTGTATGCCTTTTCTGCCCAGACAGACTGATGCACTCTTTGTGCTAAATAACTGCCTTACCGAGATCAGAACCTGGATGAGTACCAGCTGGCTGAGACTGAATCCAGACAAGACTGAAGTGTTGGTAGTGGACCCTGGACATCCGGGGGTGGGTTTGGGCACTGGACAGGCATCAAGTCTATTGATCGATGTCCTACAGCTCACTACATCAGACCGAGTGCGTAACCTGGGCATTATTTTTGATGACGGTCTGACACTGAAATCTCAGGTGTCGGCTGTCATCAAATCCTCTTTTTACCATCTGAGGAATATCGCCTGGGTGAACACTTGGTTCCTCCGAATGATCTGACAGCACTGGTCCATGTCTTTGTCACTACCCGCCTTGATTACTGCAATTCCCTCCACCTAGGGCTTTCAGAGATTGATATCCACTGCTTGCAGCTGGTGCAGAACACGGCAGCCAGGCTTTTGATTGGGACATCTAGGTCCAGTCATATTATGCCTGTGCTGTGTGAGCTGCACTGGCTGCCTGTTCAGTGGCAGATCACCTTTAAGGTTGGCTTGCCAACCTTTAAAGCTCTACGTGATCAGGGACCCAGTTACCTGCAAGACCTCCTGGAACCCTACTGCACCCTTCCTCCCCTTCGATCCGCCGACGAGGGATTGCTAGAGATTCCCAGGGTGTGTTTAAAACGTCTGGTGCCCGTGCTTTTTCTTTTTTGGCTCCAACCCTGTGGAATTCTCTGCCTCGTCGGTTAAGAGAATGCCTGACTGTTGATAGGTTTAAAATTGAGTTAAAAACATATTTATTTAATTTAGCTTTCCCCAATAATGGTTAACTCTGTTATTTATTGATCCTGTTTTTATCTGATATTTATACTTGATTTTATGTGCAGCACCTTGATTTTGAAAGGTGCTATAAAAATAAGGATGATTTGATTGGATTTGATTTGCTTTCCTGCTTTTTGGTGTAAGCCATCTTCTTTTCTCCAGCTGTTTCAGTTTCTGAGAGCTTAGTGCTTCCTGTGTTAATACCTAGCCTGGTGAGGTGTGATTTAGCTTCACTCAAATTTTCAAATGTTTTCACCTCTGCATCTGAAGTAATGTAGACTTTGGCTAGGTAATCAATATGAGCCTCAAGCCCTTTTGCCCCGAGTTCGTTTACTGGTGGGAATAACTGTTTCTGCCTTTCCGTCATGAGTGGTACAAAGTCATGCTCATAAAAAAAGTCTCTGGTCCTCAAATACCACATCTTTTTTCTCATAGGCCTTCTTAAAAAGTGTCTCTTTTATCCAGTAGACAGTGAAGACTATAATTACTGACTTGGAGTGGGCTTTGGGATCATATAGTGGGGCCATTAATGTTCTGTGGGTTCTTATTACAGTTTGTTCAGTTGAAAGTTGGCTGCTAGTTTGAGTACCTCTTAGACAAAACTGTCCATAAATTGAATCATATTACCTGACTCTGTCTTTTCAGGTAACCATGAATTCTGATGTTGCCCTGGCGTGATCTGTTTTTCACATCCACTGTTTTCTGGTGCAGGAGTACTTCCAGTTGTGGAGCTGAAATATTGCTCCGTTGTGCAGAAATATTGCTCCGTTGTACAGGCCCATTGTCTCTGTCAGCCCTGATACCTGTTTTTCTAGCTCAGCCAGTTTTTGCTCCTGCTTTTTTAATATTTTAACAGTTCTCTGCAACCTCCCGCTGGATAAGGTCTAGTGTCCCCCCCCCCCCCGGCATCTCAGTTCTCTGTGGACTATGATAGTGAAGGCTTCTTCATCTTCCTCCTTGTCGCTTCCCAATGGTAGCTCATGCAATTCAGCCCACCTCGAGGAGGAGTGGCTCTGGCTGTGGACACACTCCATGAGTACTAGCTTTTGTTGTTTCAGGGCTTCCACTGAGAATGCTTTCAACTTTTGCCTCATTGACATCTTTTTCTAATTTGCTTTTAGCAGAAAGATTTGTGGTGGTTTCTGCATCAGTTACACAGGAGTTTCATTATATTTGAGGGAGCTCAATGCTGTCATGGCTCCATTGCATGGTGATGTCACTGGAAATCAATGGTGGTCTGGTTCTAACAGAATCTGAAGGGGGACATTAGCACCTGGTAGACATCATTCTTTACTCTGGCCAGTGATCATGGGGGTTGGGGACCACTGGCACCAGGTAATCATATTTTTGTACTCAGGCCAGTGATCATGGGGTGGGGGCATTGACACCAGGGAAATGTATTTTTTTGTTATTGGGCTGGCGATCATGGTGTGGGGGACCACTAGCACCAGGGGCGCAGGACTATGGGGCAGGGGCTGGGGGGCCGCACTAAACTCCAGCACAGCCTATGTAAATGGGCCCATCATGGGCATACAAATGGCCACATATCACCTTGCATACCAAATGGGCTCATTTACATGGCTGCTTTTGTGAATTCCAAATAGCGCACTTGCGCTATTCATTGTGGAGCCATACTCCTGGCTGCAGGTCGGGGCAGCGCTAGTGGGGTTAGCAGGCACGGTAATGGGGTTAGTGTTGACTTGTTCTGGCCCTATTCAAAGTCGGATAGTGCAGTTGTGTTATCTGACTGCGAATAGCAACCTTTGACACCTGGGCAATCGCAAAGTGCAACACAAACTTTTGCGCTGTGCTTTGCGACTTTTTGTGAATCTAGTCCCAGAACACTTAATCTGCAGAAATTGCATTTTTTCGTATATTTGCTTCTAGTGTGATCTTCAGTTTGCTTCATTTAATGCTCTGTATATTAATCCTTCTTTTACTCTGTTTATTTATTCACATATTAAAAGAATGACAGTAGAATCTGGTAAATCCAGAAATTAGACTAACAATCACCAGTGCAATTCCTGGAATTTCAAGTCTTGAAAACAGAATTTCATTATTTTAATTACTGTAAACTAGTGACCTTGCCTATCATAGTGAGTAGTAGAGAGAGAATGTTAATTTATTTCCTAGCGTTTGTGTTAAGGTGTCAATTATTTTCGTCTAAAAGTTAGTTAGGTACAGACATGAATGAATAAGATGTATTAATGTTCCTGTGGTGGTTGTACATCTATAACACACTGGTGGTGTAGCACTGTTCATGTTATTAAGGCTTGCTGGGGTGTAATATATCCTGCGTAATGTGTTAAACTGTATCTGCTGTAATTTAGATGCTTTGACATTACCAGTGGGGGTCAGTATGATGTACTGAAACAGATCTACCGACATATCTACATTCAAATCTTGACTCCACTTGTCTTTCAGATTCCATAAGTCTATTGAGCCATGAGTTAATAAGCACTTGTGAGTTACTGAAATTGTTTTGGGCTTTGTTGTTTAATTGCGGGACCTCTGTTTTGATTGTATTAAGTCTGTATCCTGCAACCCAACTGAATTGTTCAAGTTACTGCCACAGAGGGGGAAGGGCTTGTTCTAGTTCTGATAAATAAATTAAAAGGTTATCAGCATAGAATGCTGATTTCTGCTGATGTCTTCCAAGGTGCACTCCTGTTGATTTTGCTGCAAGGCCTGAACTAAGAGTTACAAATACAAGGAAAAAAGTAATGGTGACAAGGGACACCCTTGCTGTGCCCCCTCCTGTAAATTAAAGGTTTTAGAAACCTGTTCATTGATTTTGATGTAGACATGCAGTTTGTCATAAAATGCTCATGGCATCTGAATATGCTGTTCCAGAATTTAATCTTGGCCAAATCAGAAAATAAAAAGGGCCATGCCACATGGTCAGAGGTCTTCTTTGCAACTAAACTTAATAATAAAATAGTGCCTTCAACCGTGTAGTGTGATGCGGGATATGCATGACACGTTTACTATTATCTTGGGTCTGCCTAGAAGAGACAAACCAAGTTTCATCTTTATTCACTAATTTTGTTACAAGGGTCTCTAGACACCCGGCCATTATAAAAGCAAAGCAAACAGTTTATGGTCCATGTTCTGGACTGAAATGGGGCAGAAAGAAGATGAGATACTATTGATACTAAGTTTCTATAACTCCCTGGCAGGCCTGGAACAATGGGGGTAAGTAAAAGTGCCCAAAAAGTGAGAGGGGTAAGATAATTGTCTATATCTTGCTCAACAGGCGATATATCTGGGGAATTCAACTGAAAATAATAGGCCATAAAAGCCCCTAATATTTTTTCCTGTTCTGTTAACATTACTTTAGAGGTTGGGTCATTAATATGGGTAAAAGTGATTTGTGAGATTTTCTGACAAAGACAGAATGCCAAAACCTTTGAGGGCCATGCCCCACCTTCAGATAATTCTTGTTTCAGAAAACATAAGGCCATCTCTGTCTTAGCAGTCAGAAGGTCTTTTCTTGTTTTAGATGCAGTAGTTGGGAAATATCACTTGGTTTTGCTGCATATGCCCCTCTTGAAACTTCTCTAACTTGACCTGTGGGGTTTGTAGGCTCACAGTTTGAGTCTTTTTAAGGTAACAAACATAACTGATGATATCCCTTCTTAAAACTGTTTTAAAAGTATCCCACAAGATAACGTGAGACACCTACTTCATTGTATTGTCCTGTAGAATGCCCTGTATCTTTTGCTGTATTAACTCCTTAAACTCAGGGATGTTTAATAAGGAGTTGTTTATTTTTCTTTGGAGTAGCTTCATTTGTGACCCAATGTTGACTCTAAATGGAGAGGGATGTGATCTGATAATACTATAGGCTGTAATTCATAGCATTTAAGAGCATGCAGATGTTCTTTAGAGATCTGGAAGAGGTCAGTTCTAGTATAGATCCTCTGAGGTGGGGAAAAAATAAGTGTATTGGCAAAAGGTGAGGTTGAGCTTCCTTCAAATGTGTAGCCAATCTAGGACCTTAAACAAATTCTTCCTAGTTACTATGCCCAACTGTCCCTAACTGAGTGAAGATTAATAGTGTTTTTATTATTGAAAATAAGATTGTAATCACCCCCTATGACCAACATATTTCTGGAGCTCCGAGATTTTTATACATAGAGCAGTGGTAAACTGCACATTGCACCCTGGGGGAATACTGGGGGATATAAAGACTAGAGTAACTGTAACATTCACATATTTTCCCTGAACCATAGCTAGGCACCCCTTGGATTCAGTACTGGTGGCTGTGCAAATAAAAGGAGTGGATCTTGGAATCAAAATTGCTGTGCCTAGTCATTTTTCCTTCTGGAAAATAAAAGCCACAGCCTGTGCCATACCAAAGCTAGAGAGCTTATTCTGCTCTTCCTTTGATAGATGTGTCTTCTGAAAAAGATGAAGGATGGCTTCTGTTTCTGAATGGCCAACAGAACCTTTGATCCTTTGGTGACAGTATACCAGGGGATAAATAGAAAAAAGCACCTCAGTTAGCAATAACGAAGAGGCCAGGTGGACTACCCTCCAAAGGTGTCACCTGAGATTAATCCAGCAGAACAAGCACGAAGTCCAGTCAAGAGAAATTCCCCACTAATGATATGAATCTTAGGAATCCCAATATGAAATGTAGCAGCTTAACCATAAACTACAGTGCAAGACAACATGTGTACAGTACAACATAACATTGAGGAACAGAAAACATATCAAAGCTGAACAGTAGCAACAAAGAATCACAATAAACCAATGTATTTCCAAGGCAGGAGGGCTATAGGAAAAGCCCTCTATGTGAGTGGTGGGCCAAGAAGATGGGGAGTGGGTCTTCCTTACTCTGGAGGAAATGTGAATGCATACAGGGGTTCAGGCCTTTAACGCATAGACAAATTACACCATACTACCCCTCCTTAGTGGAAAATCCCTGTGGAAGTAGAAGGGGAAGGGGATGCTGACTGCCACTGCCACAGAGGAGCTGCAGGACACAGAAAGGTAGGTAATGGAAAAGAGCCACAAATCCCTAAGATGGCTCTCTTGCCCTCAATCTATTTAATAGGAAAATAGCCTTATAATGCATCCACAGGTAGTCACGGCACAGCAGGAAGCAATGAAAAAACGTCTTATATTGCAGCAGGATTATATTATCACCTATCAATATGAGAGACACTCCTGCAGTGGAAAAGAGGGGAACACCAGCTATGTCATATTTGGAAAACTAAATAACATGCAGAGCACCATAAAAGAGCGAGGTAGCTAAACAGATGCAGTGAAGGTATGTAGCTATATGAAAACCGATGAAGTAATCTCCTATACAATATGTGAACCACATGTCTGAGGTCTCATGCTACAGTACAGGCTCGCAGAAGAAAATAAAAACGATATATATAACCCCTTGTAATGTTTCTGCATGTAGGGGAGTCAGGAAGAACCACATTTGAAACTCACAGTGATGATGCAAGTAAAATATATTGGGTACAGAAGTGTGGGTGGAGGCTCGAGAGGAGTAGGAGCAGGCAGCACAGAAGACCTTATCAGTGAGGCAGCCCTCAAAGGCTCCATGGCTGAGAAGCTGTAACTTGACCCCAGTGGGAGGCTCTGATGACCACCCCCCCATGCCTGCCAACCCTTCTCACCTGCCCTGAGTACCCACAGCCACCCCCTCTGGTCAGGTTTAACTCTTATGCATCCCAAACCATGCAATTTACATAGTCCCAATAGTTGGTGCATAATGTACTGTGTAAAAACAGTTATATCTGCTCTCTGGAAAAGGGAGAGTACCTGACTTCTGCATGTACATAATGCAAAGATGCATTGCATAAATGTCCTTGTAAACTGAGGGAAACAAAGTACCCTTGTGCTGGTCCTAAAATCCCAAATAAAGGGGAAGTGAGTCACAGAAACCACACTGCTGCTTTAGTCTGCTCCAGACCATGAGAAGCAAAGAATTTTAATTGAAAGGCAGAGTTCCCTGGTCAGGTTCCAAGAGTAGCTGATGCTGCTTTCAAGTTCTGGCAGGCAGTGAAGGCTTTCAAAGTGTTCTGTACTTTCTTCATAGTAGAAGGTGCTGCACGATGGCCACTGAACCTCATTCACTGTTCTTTTGCCATTTGCCACATAGGTCTAAGGGAAAGATTCTGTGTGGAGGAGCCAGGTTTTGAAGGGACACCCAGCCTTTTCCTTTGAGCTCCATAGCTGCCTCTTCAGGTGTATGGTACAAACATGTACCTGTCCCCCAAATAAAACCTCACAGGCAGGCAGTATATGGGGTCTGAAAATGGATATGATTCCCTTTCAAGCTACACAGTATACTTGCATATGCCTAGTAATTTTTAAGTACTTCTGGTGAGTAATCTTGGTAAAAGAACAGTTTTCCAGAATTTGTTACATTTTTAGTTTGCCAGGCTATCTTTAAAACTTCTTCATCACTGTAACTCAAATATTTCATGACAATTGATCTGGGAATTTACTGGAAGGTCAGGGGAACATGGTATTAGTGCTCTATGGGCTTGTTCAAGTTTGAAGCCTAGTGTGGCAGGGAAAGATAAGTCATCCCATAAAAAGTGTTCCAAAAAGTCTATAATGTGCCCCATTTCAGTCCCTTTGGGTAGCTCGTATACTTTTCAATTGGCCTATCATGATCTACCCTCCAAGCCTTGGTACTTTGCATAGAGGGCTGCATTTTCAGTAGGATTCACAAGAAATATATGAAAAGCAGAAGACACAAATGTCCATGACTGCTGCCCTTCCACATCAGTGGTTATAATCTCTGATCTCATTCTCAATCATATATTTATCCAATTAATGTTTAAATGATATTATTGTGCTGTGTACGATATCTGCTGGTAAGCTGTTCCACACTACCAAAATTCTCACTCTGTATAATACTGCTTACACCTATCAGTTTTAAAAGCAAACACTCTTAACTGTTTAATATGTCCCAGTTGATGCTGTTGGTCTTAACAGTCATATCCATACTATTTAAAAGGTTTATATATTATATATGTTATTCGTAAGTAAGAGGTTCCCTGTAATTCTCCTTCTTTGTAATGAATGAAGGTTTAATATGCACAAGTGTTCTTCATAGCTTTTGTTCTCTGTTATTCTTCTCTATATCTTTTCTAGTTTAATTTGTTCTCCTTGATTAAGTCCACACCAAAACTATGAGCAGTGGTCAATATGAAGTCTAACACAGTTACGATGTGATGATATTACAATGTTGCTTGATTTATGTGTAAAGCGTCTATTTATGGACTTTATACTATTGCAGTGATCTTCTGATTTTACATCTTCAGTAATTATTATTCCCGGGTCTTTTTTTCCTTGGGCTGTTGTAAGTAAGTGGTTATAGAGATAATCGTTATATCTGGGATTAGCCTTACCAAAATGCATAACCTTGCATTTCCTAAGGTTAAAATTAATTCCCCATTCCATTGTCCAATTTCCCAGTTTCTAAATCAGACTGTAGCAACCGATGCTTTACTTCTGTATCCACTACTCCACCTACAGTATAGTAGTTGTGTATCATTCACAAAGACACTGTAGTTGTTTTTGAGAAATGTGCCAATATCTGATAAATCTATCTCTATATTTAGGGTTGAGTAGGGTTTTATATGTTAATTATTAGGTAGAGACTCCACTCAATGTCCCAGAGGAAAGAAAACTCCCAAATCTAAAATCTTTCGGAGATATAGAAGCATCTTTTTTATTGTGCAATATAAAAGCACCGGTACATGTTCTTTTGATCCACCCTGAGGGTGATGTACCTGTGCTTTTATATTGTGCAATACATAAAAATATGCTTGTATAGCTCCAAAAGATTTAAGATTTGGGAGTTTGCTTTCCTCTGCGACATTGAGCAGGGTCTCTACCTAATAATACTACATTACTTTTTTGGCCAAACGCACTGTTTTCTAAGAGCGGCTCTCTTTTTTGGGTTTATATGTTAAACCTCAAATGTTGCACTTTAATATCATCACAACCATTTAAGGAATTTGCATGAAATGTTGCATGCTTGGTCTCGAGGGGTTAGATCTCTTGACATGTCAAGTTTTGTTCCAGTCAGATGTGCAGATTCTGAGAAGCAGATAGAGAAAGAACATTAAAAAAAATCACTGTTTTTTGTCATCACCCAGATGGTTTGGAATGTTGGTCTGACATGTTCAGGGTAGAAAGGGCTTGGCCCACAGATTTGCATTTGCTGGTTTGGTAAAAAAATATTAATCCATTCCAAAGTTATTTAATTTTGCAATTTTGGTTCTGAGCATGCTCAGTAAGCACTTCAAAATAGCTGTATGAAACAAAGAATCCATTTTGTATGGGGTCAATCCTTTTTTATAAGGGGAAAATCCTTTTTTGTATGGCCACCATTTTCATTCTACTGTTTAAACTCATAAACATTTAAAGCACACAAAAATAATGAGTATTTTAAAAAAACCAGTCACCTGAATCTATCTAAATGGGACCCATTTAGTTAGATTCTGGTGTTTGTTTTTTCTTCTAAAGTTGTCAGAAATACCTTTTCTGGGCACCCCAAATCCAGGGTGCCCAGCTTAGTGAGAGGAGCCTTTCATCCATGTTCTATATATGAGAACAGTAGGACTTTCTTGACTTCTACAGCCATAGCTGGAACTCATGCTGCTACTTGCAGTGAGAGCAGTGAGCCGCCGTTTCCCCTGGTGTCTAGTGGTGCCCCCCAATTGCCTTCCCTTTATGTATGTGATGTTGCCCTGGTGTGGCACCCTTCACCTTCCAGTTGCCATCCCCATAATGGCGTTGTCTTTCCCTGGTGTCCAGTGGCACCCCTCACTCTCCAATCACTCCCCATAATGTTGTTCTTTCCCTGGTGTCTAGTGGCATCCCCCACACTCCAATCGTTATCCCTGTAATAAGCTGTTCTTTCCCTGGTGTCTAGTGGCATTCCCCACCCTCCAATTGTTTTCCCTATAATTAATTAATTTTTCCCTGGTGTCTAGTGGCACCCCATACCCTGTCCCTGTTTAAAATAAAGAAAACAATCTCTCGATGTTTTTTTCTACAATGTTGTTTTTCTGTTAAACCTGAGAAAAAGAAAAGAGTTCCTCAATGATCTGACCCTCCACCTCAACCTCCCACTGAGTATATGCCACCCTGCACCCCCCCACACACCCTTATTCACCTGAACAGGTCCGATCGAAGACACATCTTGCAGCTGCAACCGCTGACTGTAATATGAGAAACTAAGGTAAATTTAATGTATTTCAAATGGGTTTTCAACTTTGATGCATAACTTTGCCATTTATGCATATTTTGAGCCCAAATTTTCAACATGACCTTTTTGGGATCCTAGCTCATTAACAATGGTGGAGAAAAAACACAAATCCTACTCAGAAGGTGATTTCACAGTTGCTTAATGAAATCACCTTTTGGGTGGGATTTAACATTTTTTACCATTCTTGTTTATGAGGTGGGGTCATAATAAAGCTATGTTGAAAACTTGGGCCCAGAATATGCAAAAAGGGCAAAGTTATGGGCATCCATTCAAATGTTGGTATGCTCAATTGTAACTTTGGTAATTTTAAATATTTTGACCCCAAATGTTCAACATAGCCATTTTTTATACCACCTCATGAACATGACAGCTGTCATTTTTCAAATCCTGGCCAAAATGTGTTTTCACACTTGTGGCACAGAATGATGTTGTGGTGTTGCGGAATAACGTTTTGGTGGGGATTTGAAAATTTTCAGTACCGGGTTTATGAGGTGGGGTAATAAAAAGGCGATGGTGACAGTTTGGTTGCAGTTTTGCTACAAATGCAAGTGCAGAGCCCAGAGTAACATACATATATGTAGCCATGGAGGGATGGGATTGGAAGGCCCTGCACTCCCACAGGTAAATAGGGATACCATTACACTATCTCAGAAAGAATGGATGGATGGGACCACAGGGCTCGGAGGGCCCTGCAGTCTCACAGGCAAATAAGGATATGATTATACTATGTGCACACACAGTTGGTATACACAAGCTGCCAGCCACAGTCATATGTAAATTTCCATAGCAGTGTTACACTGCCTACAAAATGCCCATGTTCATAACCAAAAAAATGCATTTATATGGTTGATGTAGATATTTTAATATTTTCTCAGTTATCTGGCTTTGTTTTCCATTTTAAGTACTTTCATTTTTGGCTCATACTGTAGCCTGACCGAGTGGGCTTCATTGCGGTAAAATAAAACAGTGCAGACTTGAATGGCAGAATGTTTTTGTAATAAAAGAAGTCATACTTGTGTCTTTATTGAGATTTACTTGCTGTGGCAAGAGAATGCCACTGACTCTACATTAACTGAGAGCGAGCAAGTCAGCAGCTTCACAAGCATAGAAGCATGTAAAAATGAATGTTGCCATAGGAACACTGAATTTCTAAACTTTTGTTGCCATAATGACAATCCTGACTGATGCATTAATGAAGCTTTTTGCAATGAATATATATATATATATATATTTATATATATACGAATACAAAATCACACATGCCCCCACAATGCAAAGCATCATGGGCTGCATATGCAAATCACCACAGAATATTATGCTGGTTCAACTTTAAGCAGAAATGCATGGTGCCGAAAGGCCTCTCACACAGTCTGCAAAGGGTGCCAACAGAAGACATAGACACGTGTTTTGTCCTACCAGGACTCATCAGTATGCCTCATCTGTTTGACACCCCAGTGGAATGAACCAGCTACCCTAAGATGGTCTATCTGGGTTATGATGTGGTGAGGATATACAATGGTGAGCTGTCAGATAAATGATTTATCTACACAAGTGCTGTTTGACCTTGGGTAACCTCACTAGTGGCGTAAACCAAGAGTGAGGTGTCGAGGTCAAACAGCACAAGTGTAGGTAAATCACTTATCTGACAGCTCACCATTGTATATTTCATTTATGCAGTAGGGATGCTTTCTATCAGTGCAGAAACATTTGCTTTTGACTGTTTGTCTTTTTTTTTAAATAATAATTTCGGGACTTTCAGTTAACTTTCCTAGTGTATGTCCGCCTAACATAGTGGTTGCTATTAAATGAAACACCACTAATTTTATAGAAAACTTCTTGCTGAACAAATGTAATGCTCACAGTACCAAGCTACCTTTTTTGTTTCAAAGTTATTCACATTTGTTTGTCAAAAAGTGAAAAGAAAAATGAATTGTTTGCTGTTTTTGCTAATTATAAAAAATCTATAAGGTATCTATAAATGATACACCACTCATTGTATAGATAATTTTATGCTGAACAATTTTCATGCTCACAGTACCATGCTATCTTTTTTCATTTTAAAGTTATTCAAATTTGAATATGGTTAGTGTGGATAAACGAGTAACTGTGGATAAACAAGTAACTTTGTGGATAAATGAGTAACTGTGTGGATAAATGAAATTTATCCACACAGTTACTCAGATAAATGGATTTAAGCAATAGGGTGGAGATAAACAGAGTGTGATAAATCCGTTTTTCTGAGTAACTGTGTGCATAAATTTCATTTTTCTATACAGTGCTTATGTCACCAGCCATTTATCCACACAGTGCCTATGTCATCAGCCATTTATCTATACTGGGCTTTTGTCATTTAGAATGTTTGGCCTCAGTAGCAGTATTAACCATATTCAAATGCGAATAACTTTAAAATGAAAAATGATAACATGGTACTGTGAACATGAAAGTTGTCCAGCACAGAAATATCTACAAAATGAGTGGTGTTTTATTTATTGATTTATTGATTTTATTTATTGAATCAGGAACCAAAACTAAACAAGCACAAAGGAAATCCAAAAAACTTCTGATCATAGGAGACTCCATGATTCGGGGAGTTGATACCCATCTCCAGCCAGGGGTGATGGTCAGATGTCTCCCAGGTACATCAGCATGGAGAGACACTGACCGCATTGCTAAAATTGTTCACAAAGCAGGAGAAAACATTGATGTCCTAGTAACACATAGGGACTAATGATCTCGCCAGCCGGTCAGTTGTGGAGACCAAGGAACACCTGACTAGGCTGGGTGACAAACTATCATCTATTTCATCCGGCATCTCCTTCTCTGAGATCCTGCCAGTCTGGGAGAAAGGAGCAGATGGACAGAAGGTCAGAGAAGGGAGATAGGGAGCTAAACACGTGGCTCAAGGACTGGTGCCAGGAAAAGGACACAGATTTGTAGGAACTGGCAACAGTTCTGGGAGTGAAAGTTCTTTAAATTTGATGGACTGCATCTGACTAAAGAGGAGTCAGTGCATTGGGGCAGAAGTTTGACATCTTTGCAGAATATTTAAACTAGCAAATGGGGAGAGGGATGCAGCACCCCATACGTCGAATGGGAAGAACACCCCTCCCCTCAGCTAGTGGTCAAACAGGAATTCAGCGTGTTTGCCGTTCATTTGCATCACCAGGTAAGAAAAAGGTTTGTCTCCCATCGATGCACAGGGTAATGCCAAACTTCACCCAACAACTAACACACCAAAATCTGGCCAATGGAAAATCATGTACACAATGCTCACAGCCTGGGAAATAAGATCCCAGACCTGCAGGCAATAATGTCAGAGGCTAAACTGGACATAGTAGCAATTAGTGAGGCGTGGTTTACCAGTAACCACACTTAGGAGACTTCAGTACCTGGCTATGTATTGTTCAGAAGAGACCGAGGTGCAAAAAGGGGAGGAGGCCCTGTATGTTAATGAAAATATCAAAGCTACAGAAATTCAGAATAAACATAAGGAGCAGAAGAACTGTGGGTCACCCTGAAACAGGAAATGGGACAGCCATAAGAACTGGGGTTGTCTACAGGCCCCCAGACCAGAGGGAGGACATAGACACATTACTGTTAGAAGATATACAAAACATGACAGCTAAAGGGAGGTTCTGATAATGGGAGACTTCAACATGCCAGATACAGATTGGTCAATACCAGCAGGAACATCTGCCAGAACTAGACTCATAGTGGATTCCCTGCAGGGGGCCTCAAACAACTGGTACAGCAACCCACAAGAGACAGGGCTATCCTAGATCTAGTACTGACTAACAAAGAAGGGATCACAGATCTCCAGGTAGAAGGTCACCTGGGGGCCAGTGACCATCACATGGTATGATTCAATTTGGTTACTACATCTAAATCATCCCATTCCAAGGCAAAATATGGGACTTCATAGGAGCTGACTTTGATAAGATGGCCAACAGAGTTAAGCTAGCCCTGGCAAAAAGAAACACAGGTGAGGAGGTACAGGCAAAGTGGGCAAGCATTAAGGATACAATACTTGAAGCAACATCCCATTGTGTTAGACAGAAAAGGAAGTGCAAAGAAGAAGGAAACCACTTTGGTTCTCAAATACAGTAGCAGAAAAGGTCAGAGCCAAAGGCTGGCCTTCAGAAAATATAAGGGAACACAGCGGGATGAAGATAGGAGGCATACCAAACTGCCCTAAGGGAAGCAGATAAGGCAGACAAAGTCCCAAACTGAGGAAACACTAGCACGAACAGTAAAAGAAGGTGACAAGACTTTCTATAGATACATTAGTGAAAGGAGAAAGTCCAGAGGGGGTATTGCTGCTTAATGGAGAAAGGGAGCATGTGAGGAGGAGGACCCTGTAAAGGCATCTATCCTAAATAGATACTTTGCTCAGTATTTACTAGAGAAGGTAGAGCAGGGCCCACAGCTCAGCATCATGGACACAGGGGAGGGAGGTGAGCTTACTCCCTTCACAAAAGAAAGGGTCCTACAAGAGCTTGCTAAGCTCAGGGTGGATAAGGCAATGGGACCGATGCATACATCCCAGGGTACTCTAAGGAGCTAAAGGAGGAACTAGCAGAGCCATTAGCAGAATTGTTTAGTGAGTCCTGAGCACAGGAGAGGTCCCAGAAGACTGGAGAAGGGCTCATGTGATCCCACTCCACAAGAGTGGTAGCAGGGAGGAGGCGGGAACTACAGACCGGTCAGTCTTACCTCAGTAGTGGGCAAGATTATGGAGGCACTCCTTAAGGAAAGGATAGTGCAACACCTGGAATCCATAGGGCACAGGATCCAAGACAGCATGGGTTTACAAAGGAAGGTCCTGTCAAACTAATCTCATAGATTTTTGACTGGGTAACCAGAGTGGTGGACCAAGGGGAGCAGTTGATGTCGCCTACCTTGACTTCAGCAAAGCTTTTGACACTGTTCCACATAGAAGATTGATAAATAAGCTAGGTAGGCTCGGGGTGGGTCAGAAGTTGGTCAACTGGGTGGCAAACTGGTTGACTGGCAGAAAACAGAGATGGTGGTAAATGGTATACAGTCAGAAGAGATGCAAGTCACAAGTGGGGTACCTCAGGGATCAGTCCTGGGGCCAGTCCTATTCAACATCTTCATTAGTGACCTCGGATGGACTAGAGGGTAAAGGCTTGTCTGTTTGCAGATGACACCCAGATCTGCAACAGAGTAGATGATCCAGATGGGGTGGGCAGAATGAGAAGAGATCTGGATAAACTAGCAGAATGGTCAGAAGAGTGGCAACTGGGATTTAATGCAAAGAAGTGCAAAATCATGCACATAGGGAAGAGAAACCCTGAAGCCACTTATAGGCTGGGAGGGGAGTTGCTAGCAGTCACAAAGGAAGAAAGAGACTTGGGCATCATCATCATTGATGACCTAAAATCATCCAAGCAGACCTCTAATGCAGTAGGTAAGGCTAGGGGGGTGTTAGGGTGTATTAGTAGGGCTATCACAAGTCGTAAGAGGGAGGTAATAATCCCTCTGTACAAGACTTTGGTTAGGCCCCATCTGGAGTACTGCGTGCAGTATTGGAGGCCACACCTTCACAAGGACATTAACCAAATTGAGGCAGTCCAGAGAAGGGCAACCAAAATGATGCAGGGACTGCATCAGAAGACATATGAGGACAGATTAACGGAGCTCAATATGTATACCCTTGAGCAAAGGAGGGAGAGAGGTGATATGATCGAGACATTTAAACACCTTAAGGGCATAAACAAGGTGAAAGAGTCTAACATGTTTAAATATAAGAAAAATAGCAGGACAAGAGGACACAGCATGAGATTAGAGGGAGGCCGATTAAGGGGAATGTGAGGAAATTCTTTTCACAGAAAGGGTGGTAGATGCATGGAATGGCTTACCACAAGAAGTGGTGGCTATGAATGCAGTGCAGGGCTTCAAACAGGCATGGGATAGGCATAAGGGAGCAATACAAATGACTATGAATAGATAGGTCACTGACAGAGCAAAGGCCGATGGCACATTTATAAGGTAGAAAAAGAAATGGGCAGACTGGATGGGCCTTGCGGTCCTTATCTGCCGTCAACTTCTATGTTTCTATGTTTCTATGTTTTAGATTTTTTGATAATTAGCAAATAAACAGCAGAAAGCTAATTTTCTTTTTCATTTTGTCAACAAACAAATATAAATAACTTTAAAATGAAAAATGGTAGCATGGTACTGTGAGCACAAGGTTTGTTCAGGACAGAAATATCTACAAAATGAGTGGTGTTTCATTTATAGATACCTTTTAGGTTTTTCATAATTAGTGAAAAACAGCAGAAAATTCCATTTGTGTGCACTTTTTCATCAAACAAATGCAAATAACAAAAACAAAAAATGATAGCATGGTAATTTGAGCACAAAAGTTGTTCAACATGAAAATATCTACAAAATTAGAGGTGTTTCATTTCCAGATTCCTTTTAAATTTTCTATAATCAGCAAGAAATGGCAGAAAATTTAATTTGTATTCACTTTTTTGATTAACAAATGCCCCCTACAAAAGCAGAAACAAAAGAATTGCATAAATGGAATATGCAATGGAAAACTCGTGTAATAAATGATTTATCTGCACTCAAGCAGTTTGACCTCGGACACCTCACTCGTGGCTTACGCCACTCATGAGGTTACCCGAGGTCAAACTGCTGTGCAGCTAAATCATTTATTACACTTGCTTCCATTGCATATCTCTTATTTATCACACTCCATTTATGTCCACCCCATTGCACACACATATATATATATATATATATATATATATATATATATATATATATATAGATATATATCTTAGGGTTACACAGCCACATTTATGTTAAAGCCAAAATTTTGCACTTTAATAACTTTGCAACCGTATGATGGTTTTACCTGACATTTTTTATGCTCCGTCTGGTATCACAGGTCTCTGGATATGGCTATTTTTGTTCTGGTGGGTGGTATGGTTGTGGAGCTGTGGAGTGCTCAAAAAAGTGAAAAATATCACTTTTTGGGTTATTTCTTTGCTTGGGGCTACAGCCCAAACAGCTTGGGTTTCTGGTCTGAAATTGTCAGGGTAGATGGGGTCTGTGTCACTGATGTGCCTTTTTAAGGTTTGGTGAAAAAAATATTAATCCGTTCAAAAGTTATTCAAAATTTAAGTTTCCCATTATAGCATATGGGAAAAAAATATCACGTCTGACTCGAAAGCGCGCGGCTTCTGCATGGCTTTTGTTTTACTGCTGCCGATGGGTTTAGTACTTTCGTGCTGCTGTCATCTTGTTTTCAGTTAGCGAGGCAGAAAAAAGGTTATAGTTTAAAAAATACTGCCCCTTGGTAAACACCAACAGTTGGGTTTACCTAATCGGGGCCTTACCAACAGAACCCTGGCAATAGTTTTTCCATACATTACCTGGAAATATGTTTTTTTAAATGTTTCCACCATCTTAGCTGTGGAACTTTCACAACAGTACCATGGATATTCGTGAAAGTCCAGCATCGAAAATGGTGGGACTGTCACGAAAGTTCCACAGTACTTTCATGAAAACTCCCCCCGGTAAACCAATGGTACTTTTGTGAAAGTCTGCGGAACTTGCATGAAAGTCCCGTGGGTAAACAGCTCCAAAAACTCAGTTTCTTTGCCACTTCATAGCAAAAAAACAGGTAGGACATTTTGGCTGAAATTTGCAGGTTGGCAAGCCTCTGCCCCACAGATGTGCCTTTTGCTGGTTTGGTAAAAAAATATTACACTGGTTGCATAGTTACAGCACTTTGAAGTTTTGAATTTTCCCATAGGATGACATTGTGGTGGCCACGTCACCTTATGGTGGTTATATCTCAAAAACAGTTCGAGATATGGATTTTTCACTTGAGTGTACTAAGCATGTGTGGAGTTTGCCAGGTCATGATTACAACTGCGGTGGAATGTTTTCCTAAGTTCCTATGGTTACTGAGATATTGCCAGATTTGCACCACAAGGGTTGCTTGGAATGGCTGTAGGCCTGTGCTATGTCTCTGTACTTATGGGTAGATATGAGTGCTCCCACATATGGATACCATTATGCAGGGCCCTGCACTCCCACAGGGCGATGATGGGTCATTACAATGTCTCTATACTTATGGATAGATGGGATGGCAGGGCCTGTAAGGCCCTGTGCTCCCACAAATGGATTCCATCATCAATAGATGACAGCATCATGGGAGTGCAGGACCCTCCAAGTATATATAGGTAAGATAATGCCTTCTCAACAAGAAGGGAAATTCATTGCAAAAAACTCTGTTAATGCATCAGTTAGGGTTTCTATTATAGCTACAAAAGTCTGGAAATTTGATGTTAGGGTTGCCAACCCTACCACCCCACAGCCCCCCTGCCTCCACACACCAACAAGTGTTGGAATGTTCCTTGGGTTCATCAGGCCTAACTCTCACCCACTCTCCTGTACTGTACTATCTGAGCTTCCTTACACATGAAATGGGGTGAGAGTTAGGTCCAATGATGCCAAGGGACACCCTGATGCCTATTGGTGTGTGGAGTTGGGGGCGCCGGGGTGGTAGGGTTGGTAACCCTAACATCGACTTTTCAGACTTTTATAGCTGTGCTAGAAACCATAACTGATGTATTAATGGAGTTGTTTGCAATAAATATATATGTATATATTACACGGCCGCAGTACTGGTGTGGTTGCACCCCTCTAGTTTGGGTTGAGTAGGCACTTCACTGTTAAACTCAAAATTTTGCATTTTAATAACTCTGCAACCGTTGAGCGGACTTGCATAAAATTTGGTATGCACTGTCCTGTGGAGTAGCTCTCCTGATGTAATAAATTATGTTCTGGTTGGTTGCGCAGTCTCCGAGTTATGGAGAGGTATGAAAAACATGTTTCTGCTCATTGGCTTTGCTGGGATTTTTCTTTGAACTTACCTACAGCCCAGATAGTTAGGTTTTTTGGTCTGAAATTTTCAGGGCAGAAAGGGACTACTCCATAGATTAAAAAATTTGAAAAAGTTGTTTCTGTGCATGATCAGTAAGCACTACAATATAGCTGTATGAAATGAAGAAGGAATCCTGCTTCATATGGGGAAATTCCTTCTTTGTATGGCCGCCATCCTGTTTTCAATTTTGCCTGAAAATTCAAATTTGGAAAGCTCCCAAAATTATGTTCTGGAGAGGATCCAACACATGTAGTTTGCTTATTGGGACACCTTCGGTGCATTCTGCACTTTATCGCTCAAAAACTGCCCTTCACATGTGGTTTATTTAATATTTAAATTCTTTGTTTGTATCAGCATCATACAAAGTAAGATTCTAGTTTGTATGATGAGATACGAACTAGGATCCTACTTCATGAGCCGAAACTCCCAGAGTATTTATTTTTAAAGAAAAAAAACATGTTTCTGTTGAAATCAGGGTGCCCAATCCCCATGTTGGCACTACATGCCATTGTCCCCAACTGAACAAAAGATTGTCCCACATTACCAACATCAGGGTGCCCAATCCCCATGTTGGTAGTAACCCCCAAGGTGGGACACTTGGGAGCCCACTCCAAGTGTACCAGTGTGCTGAAACTCCTGTGATATTTATTTTAAAATAACAACGTTTCTGCCAACGTTGGGGTGCCCAGTCCCCATGTTGGCACTAGATGACCCAGTCCCCAACTGAATTAAGCATTCCTCCATATTGCCGACTTCGGAGTGCCCAATCCCTGTGTCAGCAATAGAGCCACCAGGTGGGACACTGGGGAGCCCACTCCCAGTGTCCCCAGTTACGTCATACACCCTCCCGAACACCAAAAGTACTGCTGGACAATGGGGAACCCACCTCCAGTGTCCTGAAATGTTTGTTTTATATACCTGAAAAATAGAAAATTGTCCCCTGATGTGTTTTTTTCCCCCTGAAATAAAGAAAATGGTCCTTTGGAATTCCCCCATCCATCTCCCCCATTCTGACCCTCCCTCTGTGTACCCACCTCCCTGCACATCGACTTACCCCATACTTACCTCCAGAGGTTGGCGGCTGTGATCTTCTCTGGACTGGGACATGTCTGCACCTTCAAAGCCAAACCGCAAACTGAAGAATCAAGGTAAGTGCCGTATAATGGCCGCCTTTGGTGTTTTGAACTTATGATGATATCTCAGCCATATTTTTTTTTTTCCACCAAATTTTCAATAAAGCCTTTTTGGGACCCCACCTCATGAACACTGTCACTGTTGTTTCATTAATCGGACCGTTAAGATGATTTCATGGTGACTGTGTGAAATCACCTTTCAGGACTGATTAATGAAATTACAGTGCCAGTGGCCATGAGTTGGGGTCCCAAAAAAAACATGTTGAAAATCTGGTGAAAAAATTCCCAAAAATGGGCAGTTACGAGTGTGCATTGCACAGTTTCTATGCAGGTGCATAACTTTGATAATTTACAATATTTTTACTCCAAATTTTCAACATTGCCATTTTTACACACCACCTTATGAACAGTACAGCTGTCATTTTTCACATCCTGCCCAAAACATATTTTCATTACAGTGGTGCAGAATGGCATGTACACTGTGCAAAATCACCTTTTTGGGTCCGAATAACAAAATGCCAGTGCCACTGTTCATGAGGTGATATCCTCAAAAGGCCATTTTGACAATTTGGTGCAAAAATTTCTCAAAGTGACCAAGTTACGTGCGTCCGTTGAATACATTCTATGCATGCACATAACTTAGGTACTTTTTTATATTTTGCCGACAAATGTTTAACATAGCCATTTTTTTTACACCATCTCATGAATAGTACACCTGTCATTTCCCACATCTGCCCAAAATGTGTTTTCTCACCTGTGGCACAGAATGGCGTTGCAGTTGTGCATAATTACGCTTTGCATTGTATTTCACAATTACTCTCTACGAAGAACCCTGTGCCCCCACAGTAAAATAAGGATACTATTATACTATCTCAAAAAGAAGGGAAATTCATCACAAAAAAAACTCTGTTAATGCATCAGTTACTGTTTCTATTACAGCTAGAAAACTCAGGAAATTTAACGTTAGGATTATCAACCCTACCACCCCCCCCCACCCTCCCTTCCTCCACACACCAACAGGCATCAGGGGAGTGCCTTGGGGTTATCAGGCTTAACTCTCACCCCATTCTCCTATACTGTACCATATCAGCCTGTTTGCACATGGTATGGGGTGAGAGTTAGGGCCGATGACCCCAAGGCACACCCCGATTCCTGTTGGTGTGTGGAAGGTGGGAGAGTGGGGGTGACGTGGTAGGGTTGGTAACCCTAACATCAAATTTCCTGACTTTTGTTGCTATAATAGAAACCCTAACTGATGCATTAACATAGTTTTTTTGATATATATATATTTATATATATTAGATAAACCACTCTGAGGTGTGCTGTCGTGTTCTGATATACACACGCCTTGGTGTGCATCAACCACCCAAGGTGTGCATATATCAGACTGTGACTGCACACCTCAGAGTGGTTCATCTATCTTATAAAATGTCAAATTGTTTTGGAGGGGTGAAAGCGTAGGTGTGCGTTCACCCTTTGATATACTCACAGTCTTGTGATGTATTTTATACAATCAGAACTTTGGATTTGGATTTGTCCATCATTTTATAAATATATATATATATATATATATATATATATATATATATATATATATATATATATCTAGGATACATGATGGGCATGAACCTGACATAGCAAATATTGTCACTTCTGCAGAGTGAGCTCTGGATATCTCACAGTGGTGAAGGCAGAATGAGCTATCCAGAGCTCACGATGCAGGAGTGACAATATTTGCCATAGCACACGATCTGTACATCATGTATTTGGTTTATACAATAGGGCTAGGAGTTTCAGAAGCATTATGTTGTCTTGTGTTCTGTTCCTGTTTGTGTGTTTGCCCATTTTGTGTGTGAGTTTTTCTGAATGGGCTGCCAGTGTTATAAACTCTGGGAAACAGTTAAGTGTGTTTTGCAATGCTTAATGAGTTTGTTTTAGGTAGAAGTGAGAAACAGTATTTTGTGAAGCTGTATTCTTTAGAAGTCTGGCTGCAGTCAAACTGGGAGTATCACAGTAATAGTAATGGGCTGAGAGTCAGAGTGTGAGGAATAGCCGAGTGTTTTTAGTGATAATTGAGTTAGCTGCAGGCAGCAGTGAGGAACAGATTGTTCTGTGAAGCTGTGCTCTTTAGAATTCTGTCTGCAGTCAAGTTGAGAGTATCACAGTAATTGTGATGGGAAGAGAGTCAGAGTTTGAGGAACAGGTGAGAGCTGTTCAGTGGTAATTGAGTTAGCTGCAGGCAGCAGTGAGGAACAAACTGTTCTGTGAAGCTGTGCTCTTTAGAATTCTGGCTGCAGTCAAGCTGAGAGTATCACAGTAATGAGCTGGAAGTTAGAGTGTGGGGAATAGGTGTGAGTATTTCGTAATGCTAACTGTGTTAGCTGAAAGCAGCAGTGAGACCTCTCACGTAGTTCTGCATTTGTGTCTATGGTAACAGCACAGGTGTTTCTTGTATGCTGAGGGGAAAGCTGCCTAGAGTGATGATATCAGTGACCTTTGTATGACCTGTGTGTGTAAATGGCTGATATCATCACACTAGAGCAGAGGGGTAAAAATATCACACTGCAGTGGATGGTACACTGTTTTATCTCACTTATTTATCACTCACCTCTATTGTATAAATATATTTATAACATGGGCATCAGTATTTGAGAGAACCGATTGGTTACTGTTAATCATGCGACTGTTGATTAATACTTCATATTTTAACAGAAAGTGGATGTGGTGAAAAGTCGCAGTGGTTGTCATGAATGCAGTGGACGGCACTTATTTACCAGCAGTCTAAAAAGAAATGTGAAGTAGCCATATTGTACCATAACTTAGCGAGGCAACCCACCCACCCACCCAATGGACACTGTCAGTCCTAGCATAAGTGTCACCAAGTAAAGATAGACAAGTATAGAACAACAGTTTAGTAACACAGACAAATGACATGTGGCAGAGAAAAGTAGGAGCGAGTGAGCTTACCAAACCAATGCTCTGTATCATGTTAGTGAGAGGCTACATCACACAACATCAGAAATTCTCCAGTAATCTTGATAGTAACGCAGCTTGCAGCAGAAACAAATGAGGTGGTTCCTATAATAGGGAAGTGCATAAGTTATTGGGGAACTGAGACAGAGTGTCATTTTCTGGGGACAGCAATGTAGATGCACAGAGGAGGAAGGGAAAGACACTCGGACAAGAGAAATGAATCGGGAAGTTAGACACCGTGCAAGGGACAATTATGTATGGCAAACAGCAGAATTAGAAGCGAGGAGCAGAATTAGAAAGGTGGCAAATGAAATAAATGTGAGGGACAGACAAGAAGAACTGCTATGTGTTGAAAAGCACTCTGCAATGAGTGGCGTGATCGTTACATATACTGCAGTGGCAAGAGACACAGAAGCAACACAAGGTACAAACCAATAACTGTCCTATATGAGTATGTGAAAAGAGAGGAAAGCATAATAACTTCTATAAATGTAATGCAGTAATCACAGTGTAATTGATTGCTCCTGAGACACTGTCGTCAGTAAGTCATTTTGTGTGTGTGTGTGTGTTTGGGGGGGTGGGAGAGTGAGACGCTGTGTAGTGCTTCAGACAGGAAATCCCTGTGCTGTAACCTGAACCGCATTTCAGCATTATTGACATGGTGGGAAGCAGTAATATGTTAGCCTGTTTACCACAAAGTTCTATAAGTAGCATTATTTTCCAGTGGCAGAACACACATGGATGTGATACTGCAGCCAAAACTAATGTAGGAACACTAAGTAGTCCCCAAGGTTTTTGTCCTCCTAAGCCAGAGGTTTTGGTCCATTTCTCTCGATATGTGGCCCATGTTATAAGCACAATAACCCACTCCAGGGTGTGCATTTATTGGGGATTAATCAACACCCCAGGTGCTATGAGGACACTCAGCATATGGCCTCGTGCCTCACAATGCACCTGGGTTGTTGATTAATCCTCAATAAATGCACACCATGTCATGGGTTATATATATATATATATATACCAAAAACTAGAACATTAGGGTTTTGAGTCTCTGGAGTATTGCTGAATCAGTGGCGGGGACTTCATTGGAATTGTCAACTCTAATGCTTAACCTTCCCTCCAGCTTATAGCCTCCTGTCCAAAGCACAAGGTACAGCTGCAAGCCAGTGCCTCATAGCGATGCACTCTTCAAAGGTAGAGAAGTATGGCTTACTGCATGTTGCCAACACAATCTGTGGCAGTAGGAAACTGTGGGCCCTACATTGCGTAAAGAAAAGAGACCCCACCACTGACTCGCCAATACTCCAGAGACCCAAAACCCTAATTTTTTTTAATTTCTGTACTTTGTGCCCTTTGTGTTCTTCAACCCTAATGTCTGCATTAACGTAGTCTTCTTGCAATTAATTTCCCTTCTTTTTGTGATAGTGGAGTTGAATCCTCATTTGCGCAGGCCCTTTAGACATGTGTGTAAAATGAAATAAATACAGTACTGGAAACAGTCCTGATCAGGTGCATGGGCCCATCAGGTCTTGACATGCATGTCAACACCCTGTGAGGGAAGGCTCCTGGCCCACCACAAGGTGTAGTGTGTGTACCAAAACACTGCTTCATGCCCTCCCAGGCTGGGGCTGGTGCTGGTCCTGTATGCTGGAACACCTTCCCCACCAGCCTTGGTCCATTAAGCTGGATCTCTGAGTTCACACCTGAACTCAGGTCACTGGCATGGGAAGTCAATGTGGTCCCCACTGGGCCAACAGACATCTCTGCAAACAACATTACTTCATCATTCTTTTTTGTTGAGGCATTCTGACCCTAAAATTTCAACAGTCTTTTTATTACCCCTCCTTCTGGACATGACAGGTGTAATTTAATATAATACTGGACAAAATATAATTACGTGCCAGCAGTGCAAAATCACATGGTGGCCAGGATTTGAAAAACAACAGTTGTCACGTTCATCAGGTGGTGTGACAAAGTGGCTAAAACGTGGGGGGTTAAATATTGAAAATGACTAAAGTTATGAGTGTGCAAGGAAAAATTACAACACACCTCAATAACTTTGTTGTTTTTTAACATTTTGACTCCAAACTTTCAACATAGTCTCCTTATGACCCCACCTCAAGAACCCAATAGGTGAACATTTTCAGATCCTTGCCAAAATGTAATTTCATTGTTTATTTTATTTTAGTCTTTGGTAACTGGGTAAGGCCCACTAGGCACAAGTGCCTGTTTTCAGGGGCAACCTGGGAGCACTGGGCAGTTAAATGACTTGCTTAGAGTCACACAGCATGCAAGTGGAGGTTGTGAGAATCAAACCAAGGTCTGGTCTGCTGGATGTACCAAGCTCATTCACAGCTCATTACTCTAACCTCTAGGCTATACTGATTTCATGCCACAGGTGTAAAAATATGTGTTGGGCAGGACATGACAAACAACAGCTGTAATGTAATGTTCATCATATGCTGTGAAAACATTATGTTGAAAATGTGGGGTCAACATACTGAAAATTACCAATGTTATGAGCGTGCATAGAAAAATGACTACATACTATTATAACTTGGTAATTTTTACATATTGTTTGCCTAGACTTTCAACATGGCCTTTTTGGTACCCCACCTCATGAACACTGGTAATGAAATTATGTTGGCATGACACTTGGGTCATCTGGGGTTGGCACCCCTGTGTCCCACAATGCTGAGTCTGGGGGAAGGAGGTTGTTCAGTTTGAAACTGGGGATTAAGCACCCTGGTGTCATACAGTAGAAACTGCAATACGTGTGTGTGTGTGTGTGTGTGTGTGTGTGTGTGTGTGTTTATGTAAAACTTGAATTTCATCAGTGGTGGAGGTTTATTTTGGATCAGAGTGGAAGAGCCCTCAGTTCAGCCCCTCATCGCTGGCATGACATCATGTGAAGTCCTCTAGCTGTTGGTTTTAAACCCAGGTTTGCTGACTCTCCAGATTTATAGTTTGGCACTTTAACCTTCTAGGATATTCTGCCTCCCTAAATAGTTCAAAACTAAGTGGACTTTGGTGAACATTATTTGGTTTGATGGAGTATGTTGATGAGGTCAAACTTGGGAGGTTCACAGAGCTCTAGTATGAAGGCAGCTGATCATGTGCCCTCCCAGCCTGAAGAAAGGTGCAGCTCTGGCTATCTGGATCACTGGGGTGGGAGACAGGGGAAACCAGAAAGAGCAAGAAAAGAGAACAACCTCCCCCTCCCCAAAAAAAAGGAAAAAAAAGAAAGAAATTACAGTATGTGCTGCTTAGCAAAGTACAAACAAGTGGAAGTTTAGAGGAAAAAAGATTTTTTTTAAATTTCAGAGTTAAACAAATAGTTAAGTGGTAATATTTCACTGACTGTAAAAGTGATCTGCGTATACCACTGTCATGTTGGCTCGTAATAGTCATCCAGCAAATACTGGACATGTTCTTTACCATATAAACCAGTGTGTTTGTTATATTTTTGTATCTGTATTCCATGAAAACACTTGCATTTATTAAGTCAGCTTTCTAACTTACATTAGTAGGGAAAATCTTGCTGACACTCATTGACAGGTCCCATTTGCACAGCAAATATTTGGGAGCCTTTACATGTCTTAAACCCCTGGTTGTATTTTTATTGATCTCTTACCTGTCAATGATTGCTAGTACCCTTAGAAGACTGAATATTACTACTATACAATCCTTAAAATGAAATATAGACTTGACAACACACACACACACACACACACACACACACACACATATATATATATATATAGAGAGAGAGAGAGAGAAAAAGGCATATTTTTTTTAATATACTTTGGCCCTAGGGGATGAGGGCCAAGGCTTTGAAGTTATTCTGTGAGATTATAACAGAAAATAGGCAGCATGAAGATCCCACTGGCTTGAAATATACAGAAGGGTTTCTTGACGCCTAAAAGCTTAGTTTTCTAAATGTCATTCTTCCCCAGTACCTAGCAAGGATTTTTCCCCACAGCAGATGTACAGTTTGGCCTCCTGCTGTGCTGAGGCCTCTATTCCTGACCCAGCACTAGTGGCAACGAGAAGAGAGAAACAGCTGGAGTGGGCAGAGAAAGGGCTTTTGTAGGAAGGCCTCCTAAAGCTATGACTACTAATTGTTGCAGCTGAGCTCACAGCAAGAAAGGCAGAGCCAGAAGGGAGATAGATTCATTAAAATGTGTTCTTTCTGCTTGCTGGTTATCAGATCCAGAGCTTGGAATCGGAGGCAGTCGTGGTGGCTACTGCGACATTTCATTGCTTATTTACTAATGCCCAAGCATGTTAAGAAGCAAAAACGAAATCAGCTCATTAACCATAATGAAAGTCTGGCAAGCTTTATTTTGTAATATATTGCAGAAGTGGTGTAGCAGAATTAATACACCAAGAAATTCCTGGTGCAGTGTAATGATTTGCTGCACACTAATCTGTTACTTTGATGCTTGGCTTTCTTGATGCCTAACAGTTATTGCTGAACTTCTAATTAGCTGATTTCTAAAGTTGTGGATGCTAATTATTAACAAACTTCCCTACTGCTATAAATACTGGGTAGAGGCGGTTCCCTGAGATACTGCTCCACTACTAGAATATATTTCCAGGTCTTCTCTCTCTCTCTCTCTCTCTCATTGCATACCTCTATTGTCAGAATTAATTTGTCAGTGCTTATCTGTGAGCAATGAATACCATATTTTAAGTTTCATCTGACAAAAGGGTAAGATGAATAGAGTGCAGGAATTTACATAGCTTCGGATGACCATAGAGATGTCTTTTGGGGAGATCTACAGTGCAGACCACCAGGATCAGTCACTTGTACCAGTGGAATCCACTGATATCTCACAAGTTTAACAAAACAAAATAAGGCAGAGAATGTTATTAATTTTTAAACATAGTCAGATGTTTTTTATTCTTGAAATATTTTTCTTTCAAATATGTTTTTTAGAAGGTATTCTACCTGATAGCATTTGATGGGATGTAGAGAGATCTTTCATGGATGCTGAGATATCCACTTCTATTCCTCTTTATACCTCATCAACATTGTGACCTCATTTACTGTGGCATCTCAAGTGACCGGTCATGCAGCAGGTGACTGTCTCTTCTTGGTCAGTTGTGATGTCACAGATAGTGAGGTCATAGGGCTAATGATATATGAGAAGGATCAGAACTAACCAGGTCAGTCACAAGCAGAACTACTGTCCCACACATCACACCTATTATTGTCAAGTAAAACAATCTTCTAATTATCAAAAAGGAAAAGAACTAAATATGTCTTATATAAAATATAATAGTTCACTCTTTTTGAAAGTTAGCAGTTGTTTTAGGCAGTCCACTAGCTCTTAAAGTGCTGTCAGAATGAATTGGTAAAGCCACTGCTTTCTTACAGTTATAGTTGAAGTGTATTGTAATAACTGCAATAGGGCTTCATTTGTTACATCATTTGACACAGCATTTCTTTCGTGAAAAAGGAATCATCAGTTAATAGTTTCTCCCATAGGAATGTATGAGACATTACAGGATTCTGCAGTACCAGTATTTATCAGTGTCAGTAGCACAGTAGGTAGCACACTCGCCTCTGAGGCCAGGAGATCAGAGGGCTGTGGGTTCAGTTCCCACATCTGGCACTTGGGTTAATATCCCAGTACTGACACTGTAGTGCAGCATGAGAGAGGTGCTGCACTGCTGAGGTGCCGTCTTTCGCATAAGACGTTAAACTGAGGTCCCATCTGCCTGGATTGGTGGTAGTTCAGGTGGATGTTAAAGATCCCATGTCACTTATCGAAAAGAGTAGGGGAATTTACCCGGTGTCCTGGCCAAATTTCCCTCATTCACTAAAAATACCACCGACAGCTTAATCTGGTTCAAGGTCAGTTGGCATTCATCTGTATCCCTCTCCCCCAGGTCGTGCCTGAAAATAGGCAGGATTTGTCTAGTGTACTTACCCGGTCAAAAAAAAAAAAATTAAATCCTGATGGATGGCATTGTACCTTAAAGAGCCCCTGACATTTCAGGGAAAACACTGAGAAGCATAGCTTATTTACACAATTTAGCTGACATCTGTATATTTTCTGTGACCAGCTTCCTCATTTCCAGCATCTTGTGCTTATTTACGTTTATGCAAAGCATACAACTAATTTTATCACTAGATTAACATGCTGGAAGTGCAGATTCTGTACAATATAAGCAGAATATAAAGACCAATTGTATACAAGCCATAGGCTTAAAGAATTTTCCTGGTTTACTGCAAAAACAAAACTTCACAGTTTGTATAAAGTGACCTCAGTTACACAATTGTCCCCCACTGCATTTCCAGAACTTCCGTTCTTTATTCTTTATTAATGAAGACATCTGCATTTAAACAGGATAATGTCCCCTTAGACTTCAGCTGTTCACTTGGTTTCTTTCTACTATGAAGTCATAATATTGTGCTTGTGACACCATACCCTGCTGCTGCAGACATGATTTTGATGTGACCAGCAAAAGACTCACTGCAGTAAAAGCAAAAGGATCAAATGAAATTTAAGGGGCCAAGAACATGTTGTTGTTCCTATGGAGCTTTTTCTTCCAGCTCTGAACGTGTTCACAGGGATATACCCTGACCAGGCCTGTTGCCTTCCCTTGTCCTTCTCAGGACCTGGCTCAGATTGACATCTCTCATGGGTCTGCCCCCATACCGGGGGCTCCTGGGGAGGGCCATCCTCCCCCTGAGGCAGCCAACCATGTGGACTAGGATCCAGTGCTGGCCTAAACTAGGACCCAGAGGAGTCCTCAGTACCCAAATGTCTCCCAAGGGTCTACCCCCACATGCCAGGGCCCCAGGGGAGGGCCATCATCCCCCCGAGGCACTCCACCATGTGAACTAGGATTCAATGCATGCTTGAACTAGGATCCAGGGGAGTCATTAGAGCCCAGGCCATCCTACAGATGGCCATGACAGTTGAACCCCAGTTTTTTCCCTGGCTACTCCCACCACCCCAGGGATGGATATCGCTTCTGTTGATCTTGACTGCAAGCAGTGATGACCTATGGAGGGAGCAAGCAGCAGGGATCACAGTGACACCAGTGCCCAATGCCTTCAGTCCCCCTCTGTAACTCACTGCCAAGCAGTAGCTGCTGTGGCCTGGCCTGTCTCCTACTGCGGTGCCCTAAGCTCGCTCCTGGACTCAGGTCACCTACATGGCAGCATGACACACAGCTGCTGGGCCATTGCGGCAGCCCCCAAGAACATGTTTTAATGCAAATCTTTAATGATAAAGCATGGAATATCCAGAAATTTTAATTTTGGTGAAAAGTTTTGAGATTTGTGTCCTGCTGATGCCAACAGTAACTCTTTTGCAGAAATCTGAAAAGTTACTTTAAAGAAGCTCCATATGTTGGCTGTGTAAACCCTAAGTCACATATCAACTCCCATAGACTTACAAGATATCTTATCTGTAGTAAATGGTAACCAGACCCGAACCTGTGGTCTAACTTGGGTTTCACACCTTATGGTGTCACCCAATGAACTACTTATAGTATAGCTTAGATATAAGATATGGAACATTTTTATTTTCCTGGATTCAATTTCTCAGATGGTATTCTGATATTAAATTGAGTCGGCCTTGGGAAATATGGAATAAACATAACACAATGCAACAAAAGAAGCTGTGTACAGCAAGTATTGTTACAAAAGATAAAATAAATGTCATAACTATAAATTGTATGAACTGTGTACAGAAATTTTCTTATAAGTTACATCTTTGTTTTTCTGGAGACTGCATTTGCTTATTAATTACATTTTTCTTTTATGAGGTATTTGCAAATGCATATTGCTGTGAATATATAGATTTATATATTTTTTTAATGAAAAAAACATATGGCTGCTCAATATAAGCAGTAGTATTTGTCAGCAGAAAAACAAATCATGATATAGTTTTTTAGTAATAATGTATGTCTGGCAAAACATCAATAGGTCCATTTTTGTTTCATTGTATTTCACTCCTGAACTGAGATATGGGGTTTTCCAGTGTTTTCAAAGTTTCTGCTCCCTGGCCACACTCACTGTGAATAAATTAAATATTTCAGTGTGGTGCTGTGCTGTTTATGTTTTTATTTATTTTTATTTAGTTTTTGATGACCGGGTAGGTGCACTAACCATAATAATGACTATTTTCAGGCACGACCAGGAGGATGCAAGACAGAAACAGTCAGAAATAACAGGTTACAATATATGGATTCACAATATACAAACATAGGAGTTAGAACAGCCTAGAGTTTAAAAACAGGTTTGGCAACATACTCAAAAAGAGTCAAAGTCAAGACAAAAGTAAGGTAAGTAAAAATTACAATAAGGCAGATAACAGTTTGATTAGGTCATAAGTGCTAGCAATACCATGGAATTACAGAAAGGATTATGAGAAGGTGAAACGGAGACATTAAATTAGGCAATATGGGACAAATTCAGTACAGATTAAGGTTGTAGTAGGGAAATTGGAATAGATAGGGGAGGGTAAGATAGGAAGATGGGGACCCAGAGAGAGATAAAAGTCCCAAGGTAATGAGAAAGCAGGAAGCAGGTGTTATGAAGAAGAGCTAAGCATTGGTAAGGGTCAGTTAAACAATGAAGTGGAGTAGGTTCAGAAAAACTTAAGGAGAGGAGACGAAATCTAGGGTGGATTGAAACAGGAGCAACTGCTGGAGTCTATTAGGTAGAGTCGAAGTAATTTTTTAAAGGAGGCATGGGATGATGCTGCACGAATACTTAGAGGGAGGGAGTTCCAGAATTGTGGTGCATGACAGGCAAAAGCACTAGCATCTTTGGACGTTCGGTGTCTGGGGATGAGGACAGGGGCATTATCAGCAGAGCAAAGACCATAGTTGGTTAAGTGATTTAGAAACAGTTCTGCAAGTGATTTTGTGATTTGGGATCTGATGACATTATTTATGAGTGGCCCATATGCATAAGATCTGGATGCTGAAGGGGAGAGCCAACCAAGATCAGAGTAGAGGAGGCAATGGTGTTTCAAACTTGTTGAGGAGGATGCATAGCGACAGATGTTATTATAGGTAACATCCCATTGTAGAAGACTAGATTTACCAGCATTGGCGTAGGTTGCAAGACCATAGTTGAGACACGGTAGTAGTATGCCACGAGCTATAGCAAGCCTAGCGGATGGTGTGTGCACATAGCTAGTCCAGTAGGCAATGCCAAGTTTCATGTTTACCAATTTGCAAGTCTGCTGAATATGGAGATCGAAGTTAAGAGTCGTGTCAAGGGTGATACCGAGATATTTAAATGATTCTACTACCCCAACAGATGAGCCATTTGCTGAGGAGACATTGAAATTAGATTGGGAGATTTTGAGTTTAGTATTTGAACCAAATAGCATGGCTTGAGTCTTTCCTTCATTCAGGAGACATTTATTAGTCAGCAGCCATTGTTGAATAGCTTGGAGGTCCTGGGAGAGTCGGGTGTTGATGTCAGCTATATTCTTCGCACTGGTGTACAGTACAATATCATCTGCATATAGCAGGGAATGAGTGTGTTCAAGGTTGGAGGTGATGTTGTTTATAAATAAGGAAAAGTGTAGAGGACCTAAGATGGACCCTTGCAGCACTCCAATGTTAATGGAAGCAGTGTCTGAGAAGGTTGTGTTAAATGTAACTGTCTGAGTCCTGTCAGCTAAGTAGCTGCCAAAACACCTGACTACATTAGGTGAGAAGCCTAGAGATTTTAGAGTTGTTAGGAGGCTGGGGTGGTCAACTAAATCAAAAGCTTTAGTCATGTCAATGAAAATGGCCCCAGTGAGGAAACCTGAGTCCATGGCCAGTAGAGCATCTGATGTAAACTTGAGAAGTGCAGTAGTGGTACTATGACCTTAATGGAATCCATGTTGGGCAGTTGTAAGAAGATCAATTTGCTGGAGAAAGTGTATGGTTTGAGTAGCAACAAGTTTCTCAAGAAGTTTACTAAGAACCAGCAGGATGGCAATTGGCCTAAAGTTGGAAAGATCTTTATGGTCAACTTTTTTGAAAACTGGTGTGATTCTAGCTGTCTTCCAAATATTCGGGACATGTCTTTGGCAGAGGGAGAGGGTAAAAATCTTAGCAAGAGGGGCAGCTATATGAGGGGCAGCAAGTTTTAGCAGCTTAGGTTCAAGGTCATCAGCCCCAGTCGCCACATGCTCCGAGATATTATTGAGCAGCCTTAAGACATCGCGATAAGAGATTGCCATGAAAAATAAATTAGGTGCAGTGCTAACAGGAGGGGAGGTAGAGTTAAGTAGGACAGGGAAGGAAGAAGTGTATTTGGTAAGATCTGAGAATTGAGTATTGAAGAAATTTGCAATGGTATAGGGGTTGTTACAGTGCACACCATTTAGTAGCATGTCATTAGGAGAAGAGGCCTGGTTAGTACCCAGAAAGGACTTTATGTGGGACCAGAACTTTTTAGAATCCCCATAGGAGTTAGTTAATAGTTCCCTACAGTAGGCACTTTTAGCCCTTTTAATATCCTTCTTACATGAATTTCGCAGTGCTCGATAGGTGTTTAGGTCAGCAGGTAACCCACAGTTTCTATAATGTAGCCAGCTTTTGTCTCACTGCCAGAGTTTGGAGAGTAGGTCAGATTTTAGCCAGCGGGTGTGACGGTTTTTAACCCTACGGGTTGTAAGGGGACAGTGTTTATCCTGAAGCACAAGAAAGTGAGTGAGGAATAGGTTTAGAGCTGTCTGGACATCACTAGAATTGAAAAGAGGGGCCTAGTCAATAGCACTAACGTCAGTTTGGAAAGCCAGTGGGTTTAGATGAGAATAGTTTCGGAAGGTGATAAAACGTGGATTGGAGGAAGGTGGCTTACTCTTACCCCATATGTAAAAAGTGGGGGAGTGGTCAGTAATGACATCTGCTAGTACTCCAGAGGAGATTATATTCTCAGGATGGTTTGACATTATCCAATCCAGCAGAGTACTGGAGCTTGTTCGCAAGGCAGTTCAGGTAGGATCACCAATCAGCTGGTGCAGACTGAAACTTTGGAGTTTGGTCAGAGATGCAGGGTGAGAGTTTCTATCCAGTTTATGTTGATGTCCCCAAGTATCAGGACTTCATTTCTCCCAGAAAGAAGAGAGGTTTGCTCCAATAGTTCATCAAGACCAGTTTGGCCTCTTGTGGCCTCTTGTGGGGGGGGGGGGGTTGTAGGTACTGACAATGTGTAATTTTTTTGAGCTGAGAGAAAGGAGAACATGAAGCGCTTCACAGTGGGTTAGAGGAGATGAGCTGATTGTTGAGAGATGGTGGTGTTCTTTGAAATAGATAGCTGTGCCACCACCTCTTTTGGGGGCAGTTCTTTTTTTTTTTTTTTTTACTTGTTTAACCAGGAGTAGCACACTAAGCTAAAAGCTTTTTTACAGGAGCGACCTGAGAGCACAGGGAAGTTAAGTGACTTGCTCAGGGTCACACAGTATGCAAGTGGAAGCTGTGGGATTCAAACCCAGGTCTGGTCTGCTGGATATCACCAGATTTGCAGCTCAGAACCTTAAACCACTGCACTATACTGCCTCTGTCCAATCTCAACAGGTTGTAAGATGGGAGGGAGCATAGTGAGTCCGGGGTGGATGATTTGAGCCAAGTTTTAGTGAGACAGATAATGTCCGGTTTGTAGAGAGCTGCCCAAGCCTCCAATTCAGCTAAATTATGCACAAGGCTTCTAATATTATGGTGTACCACTGTGAAACCTTTAGCATTAGTAAAGGGGGTAGATGAGTTGCCAACAGGCCCAGGATTGGAGTGCACGTCACCTGAGAGTAATAAGACAAGCAGCAGTAGATACCATAGTTTGCACTGCTGAAAGAGCCATGGAATACAAATAGGGAGGTGGCAGCTTTTTAGGGCATAGGCAACCAGTTTGATCCAGGTCTTATTTAATAGCATCGAAGTAGGGTCACAATTTTGAGGAGGCACCAGTAGTAGGTTAGAGAATAAGAAGTCATGGGGCTGGAAAGTTGGGATAGAAGAGTGGGCTTGAGGTAGAGTAAGCATAAATAGGTGGATCGCTGCCATTGAGGTCGCAAGGAGGGAGAACAGCAAATAGAGTTTCATATTGGACAGGTTTTGGGATTTAGATGCCAAAATAGGTTAAAGCCAAAGGAGGCACAGGAAAGAAATAATATAATCAAACCCCAGTTGCGACAGAAAACTTAGGCCTGATGTGGCTTAAAGACACCCAGGATTAGGTAGATATAATATTTAGCAAGGACAGTGGTCAGAGCTGCAGGAATGACAAAGTTTGTGAGGTTCAGATACCTGTGATGAAATTTGGGGAACGGTAGCACAGAGAAGTAGTGTGAAAGGGGGTGGAGGGCAAGTCAAGAATAGGTAGTCCGAGATTTATGGAGGTATAAAATTAGTAGTATTTGAGCTGAAGTACAATCAATGTAAGATATGTAGGTCATACAATGATATTGATCAGGGACAGAGTGAGAGGAAGACATAGAACAGCCAATTCGATGTGAGATAAAGCAATGGAGGTGGAGTGACAGTGTATTTAAAGGAGGCCTGGGAGGGGTGGGGAGGGAGGAGAAAAACCTTTGAGAACAGGAGCTAGAACGCAGTCGAAACAGCTATGTTATAGCAATAGGGAAAGGCACACCAATCACTATGAAGTCCAGAAAGCAGGCAGACCAATCAGGGTTCGCCAGAGAGACGCTGCACCAGTCGGATGCTATGAAGGCAATAGCGACCATACCTTGCTTCAGAGGCCGAGCAGGAGAGCCAGGAGGGTGGCTGGATCTTGCAGCTTTAGGAGGGTTGCGGCTGTGGAGCTGGCCGATCGCACCGCTGGGACAGACCATAGCGCCGCTCAGGCACTTCCTCCTTGCTTTGGAGGCCGAGCAGGAGGGTGGTTGGATCTTGCAGCTTTAGGCGGGCGGTGGCCATGGAGCTGGCCGATCGCACCACCGGGACAAACCGTAGTGCTGCTGAGGTGCTTCCTCCTTGCTTCGGAGGCCAAGCAGGAGAGCCATGAGGGCGGCTGGATCTTGCAGCTTTAGGCGGGCGGTGGCTGTGGAGCTGGCCGATCGCACCACCGGGACAAACCGTAGTGCTGCTGAGGTGCTTCCTCCTTGCTTCGGAGGCCAAGCAGGAGAGCCATGAGGGCGGCCGGATCTTGCAGCTTTAGGCGGGCGGTGGCTGTGGAGCTGGCCGATCGCACCGCCGGAACAAACCATAGCGCCGCTCAGGCGCTTCCTACTTGCTTCAGAGGCTGAGCAGGAGAGACAGGAGGGTGGCTGGATCTTGCAGCTTTAGGTGGGAGGTGGCTGTGGAGCTGGCCGATCGCACCGCTGGGACAAACCGTAGCGCCGCTCAGGGGCTTCCACCTTGTTTCGGAGGCTGAGCAGGACAGCCAGGAGGGCGGCTGGATCTTGCAGCTTTAGGCGGCATCAGAACTGTGTGCTAGCATCCTCCTAATACATCCACAGTATAAATCCAGTACGTAAAGTCAAAAAATCACCTCAAGGGAAATGAGTTTCCAAAATTGCTAGTGGTGGCCATCTTTAATGGCTTGAGTCATTAATTGTAAAATTAATAATAAAAGCAATTTGAGTAACACCTGAGAGTGCTATAAATATACTGATGATGAATCTACTTATATCAGAAATGTAATGCTGAAAACTGTGTGATGACTTTTTTTTGCTGACTAACACATACTGCTGCTTTAAAATGAACTTAAATGATTTATAGTAGGGATGCAAGAGAAATTTAGCATATAAAACAGCGCATAACCCATTTTATAAAATGGAAGGAAAGGAAATATTTTTTGTTTCAGGAAGAGGGTGCATAAAAAGGTGGGAAAAAAAATTCCACTACAACAACAATAAACAAACACTATACACCAGGAACAGAAGCAGAACTATCCACACACCAGGTACGGAAGCAGAACTATCTATGAATAAACACCTACAGGGTGCAGGCAGAATAACAGAAGGTAGAGGAGGAAACAATGACAGAGAAAGAAAGTGTGAAGCTACACAACATATGGAAGAAAAACAATCTGTGATTTTTAATTAATCAGGCAGGCATCTTACATATGGTATTTCTATACTTAGCAAAGGAATTTGTCCCCCATATTCAAACAGTTATTACTGCACTAAATGGAATAGCACAGCACAATCCTCAAAAAGCGTGCAGCTACAATATTTAGCCATGGCTGCTGTGCTGTCCAGAGGCAATAGTGCTGCTGCACAAAGATAATGCATGCAGTGCAGATACAAGGGGTGGTAACCTTACTGTGATGCATACTGTAAAATTCAAAAGGATAGCACTGTGCAGATGGGCATTAGCATGAATTAACACAGCACTATTTAAGGATGAGAGGAGCCTGACATTAACCAGGTGTAAAAACAGGAGGAGCACAGCATGCCATCGTGGATGATGAGGAGAATGTGACCCCCGGGCAACAGTGCAGGCACCATAGATGCAATGCTGCAGACAGAATGTACTGATCCCAACTGACGTTTGTGGAGCACAGTGATGAGCAGATTGCGGGCAGGCTCAACAGGCCCATGCTCATGCAGCTCTGTGAGTAGTTGCATGAGGAGCTCCAGACCCAAACTCACCACAGCCATGCATTGCCCAATAAGCTCTCGGTGACAGCAGCACCAACAGCCCAGTGAAGTGGAAGGCTGGGGCACTGGGCAATTTACCTGCTGCCACACTGGTGACTGGGTTAGGGAATGGACCAGGGTCACTCAGGGGCCAGTTTAATGAAGACGATTCCACATTCAGTGCCATCTCTTCTCCTTTGGGGAGGGGGGACAGAAGGTACTGTTGCTTGACTGACACCCAGAAGAGGCTGGTGGCATGGGAGGCAGTCACCAGTTTGTTGGTGGGATGCAGATGCTGAAGCATACAGCATCTTCGTGCTGTGCCTGTGCATCATACCATGCACATCTGTCCTGCTTGGGAGGGTGAAAATCAGGGGAAAATCCTGCCACAGCAGGATGATGCTCATGACTGTGCAGGCCCTGCACCACCTACTGGTACCCCTCACCCATGGAAGTAAGAAGTAGTAGGTATTCTGGAGATTCTGAGTGATGGGGACTTGGGGTAATGAGCAGAAGGGGGCTGCCAGAGGCAGCTAAGGTGATACAATGCTGTGTGGAACAAAAGAAGGTGACAGGAACACTGTGCTTTTATTTTCATTCTTGTACACAGGAAGCTTCCAGATGCTGGTGGATGACGCCACTAGTATCCTGCAGTCTACCAGCTAACGGCCATTGAGTCAGATCCTAGATGTCCTGCTGCTCCATGCTGGGGAGTTCATCCTATTCTTCAGCACACCAGCAGAGCAAACAGCAACCATGCAGAAATTCTATTGATTTGTGCACCTCCCAGCCATCCTAGGTGCCATTGACTGCACCCATGTGGCCATTCATGCACCCCCCCGGAGAAGGGTGGAGGCTTACCTGACTAGAAAGTGCTTCTATGCCATCAGTTGCCAGGTGGCATGTGATGCCATGTGGTGCATCAGCAATGTCCTGGCAGGTTACCCTGGAGGTGCCCACAATGCCTTCATCTGGTGCAATTCCATCCTGTGTCAGAGGTTCAAAGGGGGTGATTTACCTAGTGAGAACCTCATTGGTGAGCATACACCCAAGCCCCCCCTTATCAACATGCAACTACCACAGCTGGCACTAACAGAGGACAATGCATACCCCCTGCATCCCTGGCTGATAACACCTGTCTTACACCTCACATCTGTTGCACAGGACAGGTACAATTTTTCAGACATAGCGACCTGCAACACCATTGAGCATGTCTTTGGCATGCTCTGAATATGGTTCCAATGCCTGGACAGGTCAGACAGTATCCTACATATAGACCACACAAGGACTGTGGCATATTCTTTGCCTATTGTATCCTACACAACATGGCATTAAACCGTAGACTTTGCCTGCAGGCCCCGAGTGTAACATTGCAACAGATGGAGATCCAGTAGACCAGGGGCTGTGAAATAACTCAGTAGGTGAGACCCTAAGTTGGCTATAATGTTCAGAGACAACTGGGCAAGGTTCATCACTGAACACTTCCAACAAAGATGGTGAATACAAAATACACATGAGATGGTACTGAATGCAAGAGAATATTTTAAGGCATTTGTAGACAATCCAGTGCAGAAGAGAATGAAAGGGTACATGAATAACAAAATATAGTGCATTAACAGAAACACAGGCCAACCTGGAAATATAGGGGAAGATATGTGGGGAACGAAATAAGCAAAGAAGAGTGATACAAGCAAAGCAGAGGGCTGGGTGTCTACTGAACATGCAGCTTCCCAAGAGTGGGTAGCTGCTTACCGCAGACATATGTCTAGCATGCATAGGGTGCCCACAGCGCCAGACACCAGAGCAGGGAGGACCGTTGGGCTAGGCATTTCCTGCTGCCCATGTCTATGGCTTGCCCTTTGGTGTAGTGGCCAAGAAGAAGCAAAAGCTTCAGCTAGGGATCAGTGGGGCTTGCAGTAAGGCCTGCAGTTCATAGACCAGGGTCTTTGGGGTTCATGGGATGTATGAGGGGTGTATCCACCCCCAGCCACTGGGGCATGCATACCTCAGGGTATGGACTGCCCTTGAGGCATGCCTGATGGCAGCTGGACCCCATACGCTGCTGCAGCAATGCCCGAGTAGGCCTGAGCTATGTCTGCCATGGTGGCTTCACGGTACTACACAACGTCTCCATTGGCAGATGTGCCATCTCCTGTGCACTCCTGCATGGTAGCAAACACCTCTGTGAATACCTCCATCATGCTGGCAAATGTGGAAATCACTGCCCTCTGCAAGGAGGCTGAGCCTGTAGTGAGTGCCTGCTTCATGGCATCTTGATGTGCAGTCACCTGCTCCTCCTCCATCTGGAGCTGGCTGTCAGGTGCCAGACACCTGCCTGTAGCCCCTCCTGGGCCTCCACAGCCAGCTGGAGAAGCTGTGTGGTTTAACTGCCACCTGCTGTCTGTGTGGGCTGGGGGGTGGAATGAGCCCCAACTGCACCTGAGATGTCGTGCCAGGGGTCTGTGCCCACAATGGGAGGCCAGTGGCCACAGTCTGATGGGCCACAGGTGGCAGTGCCATGACCAGTGTCTGGTCAGAGTCCGTTAAGCTGGTGTCCTCCTCCTCCAGCAGCTGCTGGCCCAACACATCTGGCATGGCCTCCCCGACATCCTGTGGCATCACCAGGTTCTGCCATTTACACTGCCTGGTCCTCGGCAATAGTGCAGGCCCTCTCAGGCTGTTGTCCTCCCAATGGTAAAACAGGGATTGGGCTGTGGGGAAATGTATAAAGGCCTGGATATGTCATGCAGCACACATATTACCTGCCCACTACTCTCCACTCAGAGAACGTAATCACCTGAAATATGCAATGTCACCATCACCACTTGTTTACCACACATATCACCCACCAACTAGTGTACCCAGTGGACGCAGCCATAGTCACCTAAGATGTGCAATGCCCCCATCATCCCCAGTGCTCTGCACAGCCACAGCACATACCAATCAGAGTGGGAGTAGTAGTGAACAACTTCCAGCACCAGAATGACAGGCACCACCCTATCACTACAGTACCCAGCACTGGTAGTGCAATGTGTATGGACAGCAGGTACAACTTACATGCCTGTGAGGGGCCAGGCTCACTTTTGAAGTCCCCTGCAGGACACCGTGCACAGCTACATGCTGGATGGTGCTGGCTACTACCAACTCTGTTGCTGTGAGGGTCTGTACTGTGGATGGGCCTCCCCATTGTCTGTTGGTTTGAACAAACTTGGGCCAAGTGCTCCTTTGTCTGCACCTACATACTGCTGATTTTTTTGTGACATTCCACTGGGGTGCAGCAGAGGTTGTTCATGGTGTTCACAGCATCGGCTGCCTTCTGCCATGTTGGTTCCTGCTGGACCTGCATCACCTGAAGACGTTCTAGGTGATCTTCCCTGGCTAACAAAAAAGGCAAAAAAAAAACCTCCCAAAAATATTAAACCGGAAGGGAGAGAGACATGTGGGGAGAGGTGCAATGCACTGGCTGTGAGGCAGAAGTCTTCCAGGAGACATTCTGGAGGCTGCGATGCTGCCCTATTTGCTGGTGTAACCCCCTTGCAAATGGGTTCCTAAAATGCCAGTCTGGGCATACCTTAGCCCTGCTCCTCTGTTCTTCTCCAACTGTCTCTCGGGCTTCTCCCGATCTGGCCTCCTATTTTTTTTAGTCCCCCAGGTCTGTTTGCTCCTCTGATACCCTGCCATGCTGCCCAATTTAAAAATTTCAGGGCTTGAAATGCCGACTGCGAGCTCCCACTGTAAAAAGTGCTGCCTCCAGGGCAGCAGGAGTCACGCTGGCGTGCCAAGCGCCTTTGATGTACAGCCATGCGGTTTGCGGTCACCTCGAGGACTGTGCTGTGGGTCCTGGAATCCTTCCCACCTAATTGGGACCCGGTGACCACGGACAGCCTGCTGGGGGGGCCCCTCCCATGCAAATTAAGGGAGTTTGTCCAGGGCTGATGGCCAATATGCCTGGGCTGGGCCCGGTCATCTGAATAAATAATAACTTAGGTCTGGCTGCCTCCAGGGTAGCCCTAAACAGCTTCGGCTGAAAAGTACAGAAATAAAATGTTTTAAATATTGTAAACTGTTGTCGAATAGTAGGGATGTATGGTTCTAAAGGGGGAAAGTGTTAATAAATTAAAATAGAAGCTTTTCCCTGGATTAACCAGCCTTTGTGGGACTCTATGTGTCAGTCTGTCAGCTGCTGCAGGGGGAGCTTGCATAAGTGCAGTAGCGACGGGAAAACCCAAGGAGTCACCTCCTTCATCTGTGCAGTGACTGCAAGTACAGCATCTTGGCTGCTGAACTGTGGGGCATTTGGGGCAAATAATTATTTCCTTCTGGCTGCATCAGCACATTTTTCTGGATTGTATTGGATCTGCTATAAGGGACAGTGAGTTAAGCAGCCATTGATAGTAGCTATAGCCAATTGGGAGACAGGAATAAAATGCCAGGACTTCTGGGGCATTCACTACACCTCATGGGTAACCACCCAAGTGCTCATGGGGACTTACAGGGGCATTATTTTAGGTGCCAAATCTACATCCCAATTGTGCCTGAGTGTTCTGATTGACAGGTCCCTCAGCCATTCAGTGACCTGTCACCCCATCTCTGCTGCCAATCAGGAGTTGTACTAGGAGCCCTATAAGAGACAGCGTCTGCCAGCATTCTGCCAGATTCAAGAGAGTGAGAAGAGGGAGAGCAGGCTCCAGCCTGCTGGTAGTCCCCCACAGGGGTTGGGGATCAGGCCCCAGCCATGCCACCAGGCCTGGGCCACTTATTCTAAGCCCCTTCAGTCATAAGGGGGCATTTATCATCGTTTCAGTTAATGTACCAGTTAAAGTAATTTTAGTTTCTGCAACAGCTAGTCTGGAGTTTGCCAGTCATGTCCTCCAGAGGCTAGCCCTTCCTCCCATGTCAGGGAACAATGTGGAAAAGAAGAACATCTGTCATGCCTCAGTGGTGAGAGAGCTGAAGAGACTTCAGGATGCCTTCGATTGTGGATGAGACCCCTGGAGGACCTGAGTGAGTACCCTCGTATCCCCCCAGTGCGAGGGAGAAGCTGTACAAGTAATGTTAGGGGCCTCAAGCCTCGCTCCAGATATTACCTGCTGTGTGATAAGATCTCTGAGTTATCAGTCTGGAATGAAAAGCTCCTACAGAGACTGTCTAGTGAAAGTTAGGATGGATGCATCTTGTCTGTGGCCCAATTGGCTAAATCACAGGTGCAGTAAGATGCCTGGCTAGTAAAGCATATAAATGTGTTGCAAGTTGTTGTAGCTATGGGATTAGAGTCCTGCCTCCGAAAAGCTGTCTGCCAATCCCCGTTTGCCACTCCATGGGACAGGAGGCCCTAGAGCATATTGTGTCTGAGTTGTTCCGAAGAGAATTTACCTCTGTCTTACCTGGATTTTGTCTGAGAGCGCTTGCCATAAGTGTACAATGTCTAGACGTACTGGATGAGACTTTGCCTATGAGTACTGTCTTTGGTATTTAGATGTACTGGATGAGACTTCATGTAACTGAATATTGGATGCTTGATAAAAGTGTCGCTGTCTGCTTATACTGGATGGATGCCTTTTTAGTGTGTAAATGTACTGGATGTGACTTATTTTCAAAGGAATATTGGATGCTTGATAAAAGTATCACACTCTAATTATATTGGATGGGACTTTCAATTATTGTACTGAATGTTCAGGATGTAAAATCCAAGCAGCTTGTCCTGGAATGTTCGGAAATTCTGCAAGTGCAGGGCAATCCCTGTCTTGGTTGATGAGCAGGGCAATCCCTGGTTTTCTGTGACCAGCAGGGTCAATGCCTGCTATTTCTGCTAAAATGCAGGGCAATCCCTACCTTCATTGTACATAGCATCTATAGCCATTGTAGGGATCATTCTCCAAGTTTGCCCCCTCTCTTTGAATCAAAAAGCCGGCCACCTTGACCAGCTGCAACGTCCACCAGGCCTGCAACATCTTGGACCGTGGTATCTGGGATTCCAGTATGGTATGAGATTGCAGGGTTTCTGCTGTATCTGGGACTGGTACCAGTATGGGCAATAATATAATCATTTATGTAATATCTGATTTGTCTGCAGCCAGATAGCAGGGCTCTGGGTATCATGGATCGAATTGAGAAATGTGATTACCTGTAGTCTATTAGTATATAGCCACCCAGCTGGAGGGTTCAGCGACATAACACCCAATTAAACCTGTACATGTGTATATAGTAATTAAATAACCTCTACTCCACATCCCCATTCCTAACTCCTTATACCCCTAAATATCTTGCTGTTGTTGAAATATTGGTGTGAGCAAATTATTAGAGAGAGTCTTTAAATGCAAAGTATTGAAATGTGGGGAAATGTTTATTGGGTCATGCCTGGGGAAGGTTAGTGGTCATCGTGGGTGGTGTAGCATCTCAGGGTGCTACACCTAGTACCATATTACCCACGTAAAGCACACTGAGTGGAGCCACTGCACAAAGGTTAAACAATATGGTTATCAGTTAACGAACCCAAACCCCTCAGCCTAGCTTGTAAGTAGTAGTCGGGGTGTAACACTGGGGACAGTGCCACCCAGGGGTTACACAGACAACTCTCTACTCTGAGGGAGGATGCTGCCCATCTCCAGGCTGATCTGGCAAGGAGTAGGGAAACCTTCCCTACCCAGGGAACACCTGGGCCAACATCGCTGCCTCAAAGTTTACCAAGAAAGAGGAGCAGTTGGGCCACAATGAGCTCAGGGAGGGTGAGGGTGGTGGAACAGAGGTGCAGCCCTCCAATTGTACTGCTCCACAATTCATACGCCATTCTGGTGGAATGTGTTTCCTCTATGGAGGCATCTGCAATGGAGACCAAGGATGATACTGGGAACCTCCACAAGGAGACCCACAGGAGGGGTGGCACAGGATATCACAGAGAAAGAAAGCAGCTCCTGGTGGGGGACTCAGTTGTCGGGGGGTAGAACTGGGGGAAAGAGGGGAGAGGGTGGTAAGGTGCCTGCCCGGTGCCATGGCTTAGAAGGACAGGAAGCAAATCCTCAGGATTGCGGGAGCAGCTGCATGGGAGAGGGAGCTGGATGTCATTGTCCACCTAGGACAAATGACCTTGCTGGGCGTGGGATCAGAGCAGTGCAGGAGGAGTTTGTGGAGTTGGGGAGGGGCCTTAGACAAGTAGCATGCATGGTAACCTTCTCGGAGGTGTTGCCTGTCTATGGCATGGGTGAGGCTATGGAACTCTGCATCATGTGATTTAATGAATGGTTGAAAAACTGGTGCAGAGCACAGGGTTTTGGCTTCTCTGGGGACTGGGGGTCCACCTAGAGGGATACAGGCCTATACTGGCATGATGGTCTGCATCTGTCCGGGAGGGGAACCAGCCTCTTAGGTTATAGGCTTAAATGCTTCACTGGCAAGCTTTGAAACTACCCAAGGAGGGGAGGCACAAGAAGCAGGGAATTCCCAGCCTCCCCCCACACAACAGGGTAGTTAGTGAGGTAAACACCAATGTAGAGAGGTTGATAGGGAGCAGGACAGGGGTAACTAGAAAAAAGGCAAAAGCAGTAAGGGCAGAGATGGGGCTAAAAGGGGTAAGGCTATCAAAAAATGGAGGGCGATGAGTACCAATGCCCATAGTCTGGGTAACAAGCTTCCTGAACTAGTGGCCTTGATGGAAGAGAGACACCTGGATATCGTGGCAGTCACAGAAAGATGGTACATGGAGAACCATGACTGGGATGTCAACATACCAGGGTACACAATCTACAGGAGGGACAGGGAGGGTAAAAGAGGAGGAGAAGTAGCTCTCTATGCAAGGAAAGGGATCAAAGCAATGGAACTAAAAGGTAAACGGGGAAGTGAGGTGGCTCTGTGGGTCACTTAGGAGAAAGGACATGGCACAACAATCTGCACGGAGGTTGTATACAGATCCCCATCTCAGGGGGAGGAAATGGACAAGGAAATGATAGAAGGCATCCTTAGAATGGCAGAAAAAGGGGAGATATTATTGATGGGGGACCTGAATATGCCAGATGTTAACTGGAGCACATTTGCTGCAGCCACATCCAAGAGCAGGATCATTCTCAATGTCCTACAGGGGCCATGCCTCAGACAGCTACTGTTGGAACCCACTCAGGAGGGAGCAATCTTAGACCTGGTACTCTCAAATGGGGACAGAGAGAGGATCACAGATTTAGAATTGGGCAGCCATCTGGGAACAAGTGACCACCAAACAGTGTGATTCATGATAAACACAGCCATAGAGTCAAGCCATACAAAAGCAAGGGTACTGGACTTTAGGATGGATGACTTTGTCAAAATGGGTGAGTGAGTGCCCAAGAAATACACTAGCATATGGGCAGGAAGGAGGGGTGGAAGAACAATGGGGAAACATCAAAACTACCATCACAGAGGCAACAAGCCTTTGTGTGAAGCAAATAAACAAAACAAAACAAAGTGAAAAAACACTATGGTTCTCAAAAGAGGTGGTGGGGAAGGTTAGGGAGAAAAGATAGCATTCGGAAAGTATAAGGACTCACAGAAGGAGCAGGACAGAGAACTCTATCAGTTAAAGCAGAAGGAAGCGGGGAAGGTTGTCAGAATAGTGAAGGCCCAAACTGAGGAAAAGATAGCCAACTTGGTTAAGAAGGGGGATAAAACCTTTTATAGGTACATTAGGGAGTAAAGAAAGACCAGGGGAGGGATAGTGAGGTTTAATAAAGAGGAGGGGAGGTGGGTAGAGGGCAGGGCCCCGTGATTACTGTGGCAACGTGGACCTATATTCTGCGGGAGGACCTCATACTTTCTGCGGCAGAACAACTGCTGATTCTGCAGCCATTCTGTGGCAGATAAATTGTGGCTAAACAGCATACCTTCAAAGGGATTAAGTCTTAGTTAACCCTTTGACTGCTTTTGTGCAACCACTCTGCTACACTGAAAGTGGAACAGCTGGTCATTTAACAGTATGTAGTCTTCTTATCACAAATATTAAACAGCAATAACCCACACCTGGCACAGTCATTGGCATCAGTGTTCTCTTTTAATGAATTTTCCCTCCCACCCCGAATTTGAAGGCTCATCTGTTCTTCTGGAAATTGTTGGCCTTTGCTCTTCTCCTAGGTTATAATCAGGGAAGGACATACACATTTAGCTAAAACTATACAGAAGGCAAAACCTGCTTGGATTTCTTCTGGTTTATATATACAGCTAGCAGATATAAAGAGAGACTCCAACTTGAAGGCCATTTTTTTTTCTGATTTTGATCAATGCTCTTTTAAATTATTTTTGTAAACTAGGAATACTCCAACTGCCTTGCAACAAACATGTTGAGTGTAGTGTAAAAATCTGTGTGTTGTGGGGGGGGGCGGATTGTCTTCCTATAATAGTGAAGAAGAGTGTAACTTGCCATGTCTGTAGGATTTATTGACTCCTGATTTATCTTTTGGGGGACACACTAAAGAATGCAAGCGTCATTCTTATTAAGCTGGAGTAAACTTGGTTAGCATGTTCTTTTCTCCTCGCAACTCGGGGGATGGTGGTATTCTTCAGTCAGTGACCCTCATTTCACTTATGTATAGCAGCAATCAAACTCTCCATTCCAATTTTTTTCCATACCAGCTTGCTCCAGTTTTAGTATACCCTGGTCCCCAACTCTGCTGCAGCTGGGCAACTTGACCCTGCTTAAGAATTGAGCTTGATGACACCACTTAGGCTGCAGGTCCAGATTTGCCAAGAAATTACTCTCACACTTGCAGGTACAGAACTACAGCCCACAAATCAAAACTGTGATAGATGTCCACCAGTGGGGACCGAGTCCTCTGCTCAATCAGCTCCTCCTCCGATACCTGTCACCACACTGAGATCAGACCACCTCCATGGACACCACTGAATCTTCTCACTTCTTGACTATAGCTTGACTTCCAGTTCTTCCTTCCAAATTCATCTTCCAAGGATTCAGCATGCACCGTGAGCAGCCTCACAATCAAAAATTAACATGGCTGAGCTACCCACACCTACACAGAGCAAATCATAACTGCCATGGACCGAATCAAGCTCTGCTACTATTGTGTCAGTCACCCCCCACTCACACAATACTGGCTGGAAGGAGTTATGTAACAAGAGCCAGCATGAGTCAAGATACCATGCAGCCACTAGCTTTTCAGCTTTGTAGTGGATGGCATCAGTTTGCTGCCCCTTCTAATGAGCATGTGTGCCATGGTGTACTTAACACATCAATAGCTATACCCTTGCCTTGTGTGACTGCAAAGCTAGCATTTCTGTGGCTGTGTGGCTGGCTTTCCTGATCTCTGGGGCAAGCACTGATTTCTGTGGTCAGCCCTGATTTCTGTGGCCACTGCTGCTACTGCAGAATCGCAGAAAACACGGGGCCTGGTAGAGGGTGACAGTGAAAAGGCAGCGATACTGAATGAATACTTTTGCTCAGTATTCACAAAAGAAGAAGAGGGAGAGGTACCTAAATAAAACAATAAAAGCACTCTGGACAGGGGGGTCCATACCAGTCCATTTACAGAAGAAAGGGTCCTGAAAGAACTCTTAAAACTCAAGGTGGACAAAGCAATGGGGCCTGATGGGATTCACTCCAGAATTCTAAAAGAACTAAGAGGAGACCTAATGACACCACTGACTACCAATTTTAAGAAATCATGGGAGGATGGTGTGGAACCTGAGGACTGGAGGAGGGCAGATGTGATTCCCCTTTAACAAAAGTAGGAGCAAGGCAGAGGCAGGAAACTACAGACCTGTTAGTTTGACCTCAGTGGTAGGGAAATGATGGAATCACTTCTGAAAGAAAGAATTGTTGAGTACCTAGAGGCCAACGGGGCACAGAACACAACGCAGCATGGATTCACAGCGGGAAGGTCATGTCAGACGAAACTAATAGATGTCTTTGACTGGGTGACTGTGTATATGGTCTACCTAGACTTAAGAAAGGCATTTGACACAGTCCCATGCAAAAGATTAATAAACAAGTTAGGCAGCCTGGGAGTGGGTCCCAGGGTTGCAGGTGGGTCCCAGGGTGGTAACCTGGGTAACAAATTGGCTGGACTACAGGACACAGAGGGTAACAGTAAATGGAGTACACTCTGAAGAAAGGGGAGTTCCTAGTGGGATACCACAGGGTTCAGTACTGGGACCGGTCCTCTTTAATGTCTTTATAGGTGCATTGCGGAGGGGCTGGAAAGAAAAGTATGCCTCTTTACAGAAAACACAAAGATCTGCAACAGGGTTGATACACAAGGGGATGGAAAGGATGAGAAGGGACTTGGCAAGGTTGGAGGAATGGTCAAATGTATGGTGGCTTAGATTCATTGTAAAGAAGTGCAGAGTTATGCATCTGGGAAACAAAAACCTAGAGGAAGAGTACACAATGGGGCAATGGGGGGTTACTAACAGCAACAAAAATGGAAAGGGACCTTGGGGGTAGTCATATCAGATAACCTTAAGGTAGGCAAACAATGTGAGAAGGCAGTAAGGAGGGTTTGGGGGGATACTAGGAGGCATAGGGAGAGGCATCACAAGTAGAAATCAAGAAGTTGTTATCCCTGTGTACAGACAGTTGGTGAGACCTCATCTGGAGTACTACGTGCATTTCGCGAGACCCCATGTCCACAAGGACATAGACAGGATGGAGGCAGTCCAGAGGAGGGTAACTAAAATGGTGCAAGGTCTGCACCAGAAGCCATATGACAAGATACTAAAAGAGCTTAATATGTATACCCTTGAGGAAAGGAGGGAAAGGGGGACATGATAGAAACTTCCAAGCACCTCAAGGGACTCAACAAAGTCCAAGAGGGTAGCATCTTTCAGAAAAAGAGATGTGCAAGAACAAGGGATCACAATTTGAAGACAGAGGGGGGATGGCTCAGGGGCAATGTGAGGAAATATTTTTTCACGGAGAGGGTGGCAGACACATGGAACAGCCTTCCTGAGGAGGTCGTGGGGTCAAAAACAGTGGGGAATTCAAGAATGCATGGGACAGACATAAGGCTATTATAGTGGGGGGGTAGGAGGAAGTAGGCTGTTGGTTAACTAGGATCTGCAGCTTATCCAATAGGTAGGGAAATGGGCAGACTAGGTGGACCTCGCGGTCCTTATCTGCCGTCAAAATCTATGTTTCTATGTTACATATGCCTTGATGAAGCTGAACTGCTCCCTCTCTGCAAACTTTTTCTCCTTCTTATGGCACTGGATGTTGTTGCTGTACTACCATCAGCAATGGTTACCTGTGGAACAGGGGCAGCATGTCAGTTATGAGCACTGAGGTATTGCACTATATATAAAACAGGCCCCTGTAGATAGGTTTTGTCAGGTATGACGACTACGGACTTACTCCGACTGCTTGCAGTGCCCACATTCCTCCAGTTTGGCTGTGTGGTACACAGTGGCCCTTATATATGTGCCTAGGTCTGTTTGGGTATGCAGGTGAATAAATAGATTCCAGTATTGAAATGCAAAGTGGCCCATAGCACCTGGGTTGTGTAATGAGGTCATTTGCATACAGGGTTTAAATATGGCAGCTTAGCTCTGGGCAGTACCGTGTTACCGAACATAGGCTCTGCACTAGCATGATGTCATAGCACAGCACCAGTGGCAGCATCATGATGTGGCACTGGGGGGGGCAGCTGTATCTGTGTGCATATGCATGGGCTCACTATGCATGTATGTACAGTGGCTGGGAAACATATGCCTATCACCATGCGACCCATACATTCCCTGTCCACAACCGGATGTTGAGCTGCACAATGTGATGTTAGTGCTGTGTGACAGTGAAGCAATCTGTGCTAACAGGGCACATGCACACAAGACAGCATAAGCTGTCTAGAGGGAAACAGGTGCCATGGAGATCTGTACCATTGTGTTCGGTGATGTCAGATTGGTGCAGGGGTGCAAGGGGGGCACACCAGAGGGACACCCGGTGGTCACCAGAGGAGCTCACCAATCTGGTGGAGATGGTGATGTCAAGGGTACAGAGGCAGCCCTTTACATAGGTCTACACAAGGTTGAGACAGGACTGTACAGTGAACTGTTATGCTGAGGCATCTACATATATTATGGTGTACAGAGTTGCTGGTCTATAGAACAGGACATCAGTCATTGATGTATGAAATGGCACATGTTTCAGACACTGCCATGTTCATTACATTCTTGACAACACCCAGTGTTGGGATCTTTCTGATGTCTGGGGGTTGGCATGTACACATGGATACCATGTAGGCCAGTGCACTGTACCCCCTGGAAAGTACCCACTGGAAAGGATGAGAAGGGACTTGGCAAGGTTAGAGGAATGGTCAAATGTATGGCAGCTTAGATTCACAACCCAGGTGCAATGCTAAGAAGTGCAAGGTAATGCACCTGGGAAACAAAAACCCAGGGGAAGAGTACACAATGTGGGGGTGAGATACTAACAACAACAAAAATGGAAAGGGACCTGGGGGTAGTCATATCAGATGACCTAAAGGTGGGCAAGCAATGTGAGAGGGCAGCAAGGAGGGCTGGGGGGATACTGGGATGCATAGGGAGAGGCATCACCAGTAGAAAACAGTAAGTTATTATTCCTCTGTACAGACAGTTGGTGAGACCCCATCTGGAGTACTGCATGCAGTTCTGGGACTCAATCTCCTAAAGACATAGACAGGATGGAGGCTGTCCAGAGGAGGGCAACTAAAATGGTGCAGGGTCTGCACCGGAAGACATATGAAGAGAGACTTAAGAAGCTGAATATGTATAGCCTCGAGGAAAGGAGGGAGAGGGGGGACATGATAGAAACTTTCAAGTACCTCAAGGGAATCAACAAAGTCCAAGAGGGTAGCATCTTTCAAAAAAAGAGGTGTTCAAGAACAAGGGGCACAATTTGAAGATAGAAGGGGGCGGCTCAGAGGTAATTTAAGGAAGTATTTTTTCACAGAGAGGGTTGTGGATGCATGGAACAGCCTTCCTGAGGAGGTTGTGGAGTCAAAAACAGTGGTGGAATTCAAGAATCATGGGACAGTCATAAGGCAATTCTAGGGGGTGAGGGTAGGAAGAAGTAGGCTGCTGGTTAACTAGGATCTGCAGCTTATCCATTAGGTAGGGAAATGGGCAGACTGGGTGGGCCAAGCGGTCCTTATCTGCTGTCAAAATATATGTTTCTATGTTTCTATGTTACCCACTCTGGGCATGTTATACCACACAGGTCACGGGTGTTGTGCACAGGCAGTATGTGCTAGTATCGCCCACTTAAGGAGGTTATGGTGGGACTGTGTAGGTGGGAGTACATATATGTCTGGTTGCCTAGGTGGTGTAACTGTCATATCATGATCCTGTGTGGTCTTGCATAAACACCCCTTGCATACCTGGGATGTGTACACCACCATCTACCACTGGCCTATCCTCAGTGCATGGCAGTGCCCTCTGGATATGATGCTGATTCACAGAGCGTTACCTGGATATGCTGTGCGAGGGCGAAGGCATGTATAATGTATCAGCCCTGATGTGTACCAGTGGAACATGTACAGTACTGCACAACACGTGGAGTCAGGATAGCACTGTACATATGTGTGCATGGCAGCAATGCAATAGTACACATCTGTTTATTATGGGGAATGCATAATACCATGCAGTGTTCCAGGGCTGCAAGCTGGGGTTGTACTTATTCCTGTCAGTATGTATGGCTGCATACCCCACACCTGTCCATTGTGGCATTACCCTGCCCATGGGGGTGTTAGGCAGGCTTGTGGTGGCTGCCACAGAACAATTGTATTGAGGTGCTAGGCCTGTGTGATGTCGGGCCCCCATTTGATTTGTTCACTGAACGTGGTTGCAATTCCCGGCGATGTTAATATGTTTGCTGTGGGTCTGTACATTGCCATGCCATCCATTGCCTGGTATCGTTCTGATGTCCTCTTGGTTTCCTCCACAACAGCCAGGTCTCAGGCAGGGTCAGATGAGGTCTGGCCAGCCCATCATGCATGGCAAGACAGCAGGGAAGATTCTGGGTGGGGAGGGGTCTGGCTGGCACTACAGCCAGTGCTTGGAGCGGGCTAATGGATATTCTGCCAGCTCCAAACTCTGTAAGTATCCCAGCATGTGTTGACATGCCCCAGTTGACTATAAAATCGACCAATGGTAATGAAATAACTAGGGTGGCTACATATAAATATTTTGGAATATTCCTAGATGACCAGCTAATCTTTCATTTTCACATACAAAATTTGTCAAGTAAATTAAAAAGAATATTAGCCTTCTTTTCTAAATAAGACCTATTTTTTTTTGTATTGTTTATTTAGCCCCTCCTCCTCACCCCTGGTTGGCCACTCCTTTGGGTCCCTCAAGGTCTTCCCCATCTGCTCACTCACCCTCTCACCAGCCACTTACCTCACATTGTGGTCCCGGGGTAATCCGGCGTATCCCTTCGCCGGATGGGTCCCCCTCCTCTGAGAGGGAAGGCACCGGTTGGGGATGCCAGCACACCATTACATTTGGCCTGGGAGCCACTGAGGTAGGACCAGCTATCAAGGCCTGGCAGCAGCAGGAGACTGAAGGGACTGTCATCCGGTTGACCAGGGCAGTTTCCTGGGTTTCCTCCAGGGAGTGGCGTGCCACTGATGTCAAGGTGTACGCCGACGTCCACCACTCCCCCAGTTATTCTGGCTCAGGCAGCCATGCTGTGCTCCCTGCCTCTGCCAGGGGCCAGCAGACACTGAGATGCAACCCCACCCTCCCTCCAGAGAAGGTGAGCAATCCTAGGATGCTCCTTTCCTTCTCCCTCGGCTGGCCCTCCAGCGACCCAAGTCTGTTCCCGAACCTGGGTTGCTGGCGTCACAGAAATCTAACCACTACGCTGATGGGCCAGCATAAGACCTATTTTAGTCTCCCAGTTAGAAAGCATTTGGTGGTGCTGGCCCGGTGGCACTGAGGGTTGAGGTGCTGGATGCCACACCTTGTGCCACACTGGCGACCCGGGTTCAGTGACAGACTCGGGTAGCCGGAGGTCAGCAGGGGAAGGAGAGGATGGACCATCCAGAGGACAGCTCTCCTCTCCCTTGGGAGGGATCCAGGATTGCTTAGTGTCCTGCTGCCCCCCCGATGGAGATCGGGGTTACAGCTGATGTAAGGTGTGGAGTGCGTCAGACACCAGCAGGACAGCTGTGCCCAGCCATCATTGCACGCCGCACTCCAAGAGAGAAACAAGGAAAAATCCCTGGCAGCTGGGTGAGGTGAAGGCTGGTCTCCTGGGGCAGACACCCCACATGCTCAGTGCTAGCCATGATCCCGGCATTACCCCCTGGGGATCCTTGGCCTTCTCCTGTATGGGCCTGCAGGAGAGGAGGGGATCCTGATCCCAATGCTTCAGTCAGAGGGAGTGGTTCAGGTGAGTGGTTAGGGGTGAACGCCGAGCGATCCAGCCTGAGAGATGCCCTGGATTTCCAGGTGAAGAAACAAAAGTAAAAAAAAAAATCAGCCCAGTAGCACTGAGGGCTGAGGCACTGGACACCACACCTCATACCACACTGGTGACCCACGTTCGGGAATGAGCGCGGGCCGCTGGAGGTCGTCAGGGAGGAGATGGATTGAGCATCTGATGGACTGCTCTCCATCTCTGGGGAGAGGGGCACCTTGCGGTCAGTGCACATCTGACCCCTGGCAGAGGCTGGGGCTCGGTGACGTGCTGCCACCAGAACATGGGGATGGGAGCACAGCAGATGCCTGGTGGAGATGCGAGCGGGTGCGTGCGTATGCCTACCACTAGTGTTAGTGCATGCCAAGCTCTCACAAAGGGAGAAAATGGAAAAAGACCCTGGTGGCTGGTCATTGTGGCTTGATGGCTGTCCCCTGGTGCTCTGTCTCTGGAGGTAACACCCTGAACTGGATCCTAATGGTTGGGTGAGTAGGGGGCTCCCTGTCGTCCCACCACAGTGGGTACACCATGGGGATTAAAAGGGTGAGGGTCTGAAGGATCAGAGGTCAGGGATGGCAGCTGGACAAGGGGCTGACCAGGGCCTTGGGGGGAGAGAAAGAAACAGCAAAAAAAAAAAAAGGGCGTTTGGCAAACTCGTTATTCTTATCTCAGCGTGATCGTAAGTGGTCTGATCATAAATTGTCCTCCTCCCTTTCCCTCTGGAATGAATACAGCTGTCTGAGAAATCAGTACAAACAGCTAGCTAAATCCCTAAAATGGAACTACTACACTAACCTCCAGAAGGACAGCCTAGGGAACCCCAAATATTTCTGGGCCTCCCTTAACTCCCTCACAAACCCTGATAATAACAGACTTGTTATCAAACTTGACTCCCCCTCTAGCCCTGTGACTGAACGGTCTGATTTAGCCCAGTCTTTCAACATAAAATTCACTGACCTGTCGGCCCATCTCACCAAACTAACTGGCAACCCACCTGCCAACCCAGGAGCCAGTACAAACCAGCAGCCATCTCCCACCACCCCTGGCATTCTCTGCTTTCACTTCAAGACCATATCTATGCAGGACACCATCAAGCTCCTAAGGAATCTCCCTAATTGGGGTAGCCTGGGTTCGGATGGCGTCTCACCTATTCTGCTCAAACTCATCTCCCCTGCCATCATCAAGACTCTCACATTTATTTTCAACTTGGCTCTGTCTACCTCCACCATGCCTGATACGTGGAAGTCAGCAAAAATGATCCCTATCTTCAAAGCAGGGGACCCCCACTCGTCTTATAATTGCCGCCCCATTTCTAGCCAACCACACCTAAGCAAACTTCTTGAAAAAATTGTCCACTGCCAAATGTTGGAACACATAAATAAATACAATCTTATGTGAAGCCAACAGCATGGCTTTTGCAAATCTTACTGCACCACCTCTGCTCTGGCACTCTTTACCGACCATGTCCTTATTAGCATGGATCGTAGACACGCTACTGAGACTGTCTTTGTGGATCTCACAAAGGCCTTTGACATGGTAAACCACACACTTCTCTTCTCCAAGCCACACCTCCTTGGCTGCTCCACCGAGACAACAAATTGGTTCAAGAGCTACCTCTCGGGCCACTCACAATCAGTGTGCATTGGTTCTGCCATCTCTCCGACACTCCCTGTGTCAACTGGCATCCCTCAGGATTCCATCCTGGGACCACTGCTTCCAAAGCCACCGCCCGAGACCTTCTTATCAGACTCCACCACTTGAGAGGTATGGCAAAGCTGCAATTTTTTGCCCACCTGCTCATCCCCCCTCCTGTGTGCCATCATATAGACCCGTTAGCACCACTCACTCCCATCCCTGATGAATCTCCTGCCTTCTCTTTCTTACTAAAACAATTTGTTACTGCCAGGGTTCCACCAGGGGAATCCTGCAACCAGCAGCCGGCGAGCTACCCTTGTTATCAAAATTCCCTAATTTACCCAACAACTGCAATTATGGCAGCCTCATGGCAATTCCTCACCCTGACTGCACTGTGTATCATACCCTTACTGACTTATTATCTGAAAAATTTGAGACTGGGGGTATACCACATCCTCATCCTGAAGACTGCTCGCCCAATCTGACTCTACACATCACATGTTATGCCAAGGCTCCTTGCCAGCTGATCCAGGTGGACTACCTTCCTCGAAGAGCAACTATTGCAGGTTTGTCTACGCCTCCTTCTTTATCTCTAATTAATTTGAGTTACTCCCACTGGCATTACACAGCCAGAGTATTAGCCTCAGTGTTCTTAGGCTTGCATAAATTAAAAAACAAAGCTTGACACCCCAGTTCCTCCTCCATGCCAAGCCAGAAAAAGCCTCAAGCTCATTGCCTTTCACTTGAATCCCTGAAAAAATTGCTACTCCTCCTCTTACTCTGCTCTGGCAATGTCGAGCTTAATCCAGGGCCCATAAATAAACTTATTCCCCTTCTGAGTCACTATCTCTTAAAGGTATTAGTTTTATGCACATTAACATGTGCAGCCTGCTGAAAAAATTCACCCTTATCCAGGCTTGGGCCGCCCATACAATGCCAAGTGCTTGTTATCTCAGAATCTGCTCACTGACCTCTCGCAAATAACGTGATTAATATACCTAACTACCAGATCTTTAGATGCGATAGGCAATCCAGAGGAGGTGGGGTCACCATCTATATCAAAGATAGATTTGTGGCATCAACACTTAATTCTAACTCACTGGTAGCGGGATTTGAGTGCCTGGACATAAAAATCGACCTATCCCCATCGTTAGGACTCCGAGTCGTAGGATGCTATAGACCACCATCTGCCGGTACTCAGCTCTTGTCCTATCTTATAACTATCTTGGACGCTAATCCCCTGGAAACAATTTTCCTCAGGGATCTAAACTATGATTGACTGTCAGAAGCCGGTCACCCGCTTAAATCTTTCTGCGACTCCCTTGGTTTCACCGTACTCAACGAAAAGCCCACCCATATCAACAAAAATAATACAGCCAAAAGTACCCTTCTGGATGTCCTGCTTGTGAATAAACCCCATTCCTTCTCCCACGTTGGAACCTTTGACGTGGATATTAGTGACCGTTGCCTAATAGCTGGAGTTTGGGCAGCCAACAAAGTGTCAACTACGGCCAAATTCTCCACCACAAGGTCAACCAGGTCATTCGACCCAAAGGCATCCCTACTTGACCTAAAAAACTCCCCCTTGTGGCAGAGTTTTTACCTTGCTAAAACAGTGGAAACTGCATATTCTATACTACATGAAATCATTACCTACGCCATGAATCTACATGCGCCTCTGTCAAAAATACGCATAAAGGCTAGAAAATGCCATTGGTTCACTCAAGATCTCAGGGCTGCACTACTGTCCAGGGATAAACCCTGGAAAACTGCCTGCAAATCCCAAAAAGAGGAAGACTGGCGCCTCTTTAGAACAGCCAGAAATCGCTGCACCAAACTGATTAGGGAAGCTAAAGCCTGCTATTACCAAGCAGAACTAGATACTGCAGCCAATTGTCCCTCCAAATTCTGGGCCACAATCAAAAAACTGGTGGAAGCCACGTCACAAAATATGCTCCCTACAAAAATTACCTCTGAAAATGCAGTAATCTGTGACAAAAAAGAGATACTGCAGGCATTCAACACGCCGCCGTACAGCAGGCTTAGCCGATAACTCCGCCTCCATGTGCCCTGCGCTTAACTTAGCATGACCCACTAAATGTTGGCTCCGTTAATCAACATTTCTCATTCTCATTGGTTTCCCTCAAGGAAGTGGAAGACTTGATTCTCCACCTGGATACTAAGAAAAGTGCCGGCGCAGATGCACTTGAACCATACTTCCTAAAGATAGCATGCCACATATTGGCAGTGCCTATTACTCATTTATTCAACCTGTCCCTAACACATGGTACCCTCCCTCAAATATGGAAGATTGCACACATTATCCCGCTATTTAAATCTGGAGACCCTTGCGACCTTAATAACTATAGGCCAATTTCTCTCCTACCCACACTCTCAAAGCTACTGGAAAAAATAGTAAATGGCCAACTACGGTCCTTCATCGACAGAGAAAAATTACTAAACCCCCTTCAATCCAGATTCAGAGCCAACCACAAGCAGAGTCTTGGAATTAGCTAAAGTAACCAATGACTGGCAACTGGGGTTGGAGCATAAAAAGTCAGTATGTGCTGTGTTTCTTGACCTAAGCAAAGCATTCGTCACAGTCGACCCCGACCTGCTCCTTGACTCGCTAAAAACACTAGGACTGGATGCTACTTCTCTAAACTGGTTCTCTGAATATCTGATAGACAGATATTAGCAGGTGAATGTGGATGGCAAACTATCTGCCCTAAAACTCTTACAAAGAGGTGTACCTCAGGGATCCATATTAGGTCCCCTCCTCTTCGCAGTGTATATCAACAACATTGATGAGGGAATCAAGGATGCAAGTGTTCACTTATTCACGGATGACACAGTGCTGTACCTGAGTCATCCCACACCAAAAGAAGCTTGTACTGACCTACAAAAAGATTTCAACCTCCTGCAACTCCAACTAATCAATAAAAAACTGCTATTAAATGCTAAGAAAACTAAAGCCATGTTATTTCCCCCCACAATCTACACAAGCACTACTGACTCCCTCCCCCCAATAACCATGATGCTGGGAGAGTGCTTAGAGTACGTTCCAAAATTCAGATATCTTGGGGTCTGGATTGATTGTAAACTCTCCTTCACTGTCCACCTGGAAAACTTGCTGAAAAAATTAAGCCAAAGACTTGGCCTTTTTTACAGGATAAGAAGACTTTCTACAGCAGACGTAAAGAAAAGACTAGTCCAAGCCATGTTCCTGTCCTTAATTGACTACGAAGACTTCATATACAGTAGCTGTGCAGCTTCCTATCTTGGAAAATTGTATGCACTCTACCCCAGAGCTATACGCTTCGTCACTGACCTCCCCTTCTCTACCCACCATTGCGCACTATATGCCGCCAAGGGCTGGACCTCACTTCACTATAGGAGCAACTTTTGTGCAGCACTTTGGACACTTAAAGCCCTCAGTGGCAAACTCCCTCAATACATCGTCGACTGTCTGTCTCCGATTGTGCCCAGGAATTATTCCCTTAGAAGCTGCTCACAACTCCTGCTAAATATACCCAGAGCACTCACACAAGTCGGGAGAGTTGCCTTGGGATTCTTACTCCCTTCAATATGGAATAAAATCCAAAACATACTTAAGCTGAAAACCCCAGTAAGTACCCTTTTGTTCAAAAGGCTTTACCCTGATGGCATAATGGAAATTTACAACTGCTTTACTAGACACTAACTAGCCTCCCTCCCTCAAACGGCGGTCCGCAAACAGCGGCCCCCAGCTGAAATGTGTGCCTCTGCCTCTAGCATGCTCACCAACAGATCCACAGGACTTATTGCTGAACTCCCATATCTTATTCTTTGACGCTCTGAACAGCTGCAGCCTGATTCTAGCACATGCTACCGCACTTAGGGATAATTATCGTCTTTCGCCCCCAAAAATATTTGGTCCCTCATCCATCCAACACCTCCCTCTGCCCCAAACTCCAGGACCCTCCCAGTTATGCCCCTGCTACTATATTCCTCCTTGTGCACTTAGTACAACGGCAGCTTTTCTCCTCCATATGTCACTGCGTTTTGGGGCAAAAATCGCTTTGTCGCCTTTTGTACGGTCCTCAGCCCTCCCAATCCCTCACTCTGCTCTAACAATTGGGGCCTTTTCGCATGCACCCCTTTTTCCCACGTCTCCCTACATTATGCACTTGATATCTTCTATCTGGTATGCCTACCCTCTCCCTAACATTTCCCACTACAAAATGCATAGTATTTGGGCTTGGATCCAGCACAAGTTCATTATCCACGACTCCTTGTAGTTCTATGCTCAATGTATATTACCTGTAAATGTGCATTTTTACTATAATATCAGCTATTTTTACTGTTTGTTTATACTATTGTAACTTGTCTTTCTGTATTATTACTGTAGGACTGCAGGTCCACCTTGTAAATGAGCTTGCTCGATGGTGCCTACCTGGATAAATAAAGATATTGATTGATTAATTGATTCATTGATTGAGTGCTTTTCTCCATCTTCATTAATTCATTCCCGGCAGCAGGGTCATAACTACAAGGGTGCAGTTGCACCCGGGCCCATGAGATTTGAGGGACCCAAATCATAATTTTGATGTTTATTCAAAACCGGGGCGGGGGGGCCCTATAACATACCCTTGCACCCAGGCCCTCTGGGAATTTGCTACGCTACTGCCCGGCAGATAGCCTAAACTGTAAATCACTTCTGTATGCAGATGACCTTGTCATTTACCACAGCGATAAGTCCCTCGCCCAGGTCTCCTCAGTTCTTACCCAGAACTATGGCAGTGCTTTTAGCTGGTTCACAGGAAATCTGTTATTGGTAAATGGAAAAAAATACAAATCTATGTTATTTGCATCGTAACAGCACCTCACTAAATTTCATAGTTCCCGCTCCTTCTCCAAATACTATTCCCTGATGGTCTGACTCTTGAAGATGTTACCTCGTTCAAATATCTGGGGGTGACACTTGAGCCATCATTAACCTTCTTAGACCACATCAACACTTAGGTCCGCAGGGTCAATCAAAAACTTAGGGCTGCTTACCGTCTACTCCACCTGCTAACCCCAGAGGCTCGAATAGCAATTGTACAGGGTAACCTACTTCCTACTTATGACTACTGCTCCCCCATCTACTCTCAAACATCCTCAGCCCTCAGAACCAGGCTCACATCAGCTTACAACAGTGCCTGCTCTTTTGCTCTCATGGCACCTTTATCAACTCACCACTGCAACCTCTACAGTTTCCTTGGCTGACTACCCTTTCAAGGGTGCTTTGATTTTACCCCTGATTGTATCGTGGATAGTACCATCAGAAGTGGTGATGTGTCCCCTCTCTTCCCCCTGCTCAAGGTCAGAACTCTACCCAGGTGTCTCCGCTCCTCTACTGTCCCTCCCCTACATGTACCAAGGGTGTCCACTGGTATGGGAGGGAAAGCACTATCTGTTGCCACCCCTGCACTGTGGAATAGGATCCCTGCTCCCCTCTGCTCCTGTAACACCCATTCCACTTTCATATCCCTCTACAAATCCTGGCTTGTGGATAGAGCAATTTGCTCCTGCCTATAAGGGGTAGACCCCCCTCACACCTAACACTATCTGTCCTGCACTAACCTGACTCCTCAGGGAGTTTCTTAGCTGCTCTCCCCAAGCTTGTTTCTGGCTTCTGTTCTCTCCCTCTCCCTTCTCTCTGTCTAGATGTGACTTTCAAAGGTGGGGTGAATCAGGGGGGAACGGTAGGGTTTGTTGTACCCTCTTATTGTCTCACCTATTGTACCATGATTTCCACCATTTGTTCCTGTATGTATTATTCCCTGTATGTAAAAATGTTCTTGACATCTTGTTTAACCTGTAACAGCCCTGTGCCTTGTGATTTAAATTGTTGCCTAGCTATGCCTTCTTTTATGGCCCAGGTCGTGCCTGAAAATGGTCCCTCAGAGCAGTGCACCTACCCGGTAATCAAAGACAAATAAATTAATAAATAAATTGAATTACAGTGATTACATATATAGAAATGCCTCATCAACATTGTTAGGAACTTTAGATCCACTATATCACAGTGCTATCAGGTTCATAACCGATTTACCATGGAAAACACATCACTGCAATTCATACAAAGTAGTTGGAGGGTCTCCCTATCTGTTCAGAGACAAATACATTGGTATATATTTGTGTACAGATTTGTAATAAATGCATTTCCTTCCTATTTTTTGAATTCATTGCATTTCAAACCTAATCATTTTTATAAGCTTAGATCTGCAAACTTATCAAAGTACTCAATACCAAAATAAATCAAAACCTTAAAACCAACATACTACCACTACCTCCCCAACCTCCTAGACAAAGCCACTTCTTCTGGCTGCCCACCCCCCATCCCTCCCTCACCTTGACTCCTCCTTGGACTCTCACACTAGGTGTCACCTGTTTATCTCCTTCGCTACATATAAACACTGTCCTTACCCTAGTTGAATGCTCTTGACGCTGTACTATCACCATTGGTACTATGAATGACATTGTGTCCTTACTGTATACTAGCTACCTACTATTCGAGTATTGTATGTAAACTGTTTGTTATTGCTGTCATTGTCACTGTTTGACGTGGAACCTTTGTAAAAGAGCTCTGAGCTCAAAGGTATGATCCGAATCCCTAAATAAATAAAAATAAATAAATAAAAAAAAAATATCAAACAATATTCGGGGAAAGTGTCTTTGCTGTGTCTGTGCCATGCACATGGGATATAACACAGAAAAAGTTAAAAATGAATGTGTTTCTACCAATTTCTCATTTTAAGATCAGAATCAATGGATTGCTGTACAGGCGGTACGATTGTTATAGGTGACTTTACCGTCTTTTAGTACTCATCAAACTTACATAAAACTTTGTAATGTATGGTACATTATAAATGTCATAAATGTTTTTATGTTCTGGACACAATTGTAAAAGAGATTTACTCTCAAGTTACCTTCCAATAAATATTGATTGATGAAAGCATGTGTGTGATAATGCATATTCCTATTGTGGGGTGGCATGCACATTCATTGATGGGTGGTGATATTCTGGGCCCTGTTCCTTGCTTGTGGACACACCTACTGTCTACTCTACACCCATACTGTTGGCATTGTAGGATTTTTGTGTTTTGCTTGCCTGTCACATGTTATTGGATGCATTCCACTGCATACAGATGCAGGGCCATCCACTTATGCTGTACTTCTTGGCTATGTTTCTGTGTATATGTACTGTTCATGGTATCTCTACATGGGGAGGGAGGCTGCACTGTGGCCCCAGTAGGCTCAGACATCTACAGTGTACTGTCCTGGCCACACCAATGTCGTGCAGTGCACAGTGCTGCAATGTGTGTGCCATTCTGCATCTCAGATGTCACATACTGTGGTGCATGTCCATGATATGCAGTGTACTATTTACATGTCCCCTACTGTGCCAGGTAGACTAACACGTGGTGCCACAGGGACCCAGATGCCTGCTGCATGTGGCAGTGCTATATGTGTGTCCCCTCCATTGCAGCTGCAACAATGTGTGAGGAGTATTCTCAGCTGCTACCCTGCCACATGTGCTGGGCTGGCCAGCTCATGCACACCATTGCATGCCACTCTGCATCTGCAGTCTGCTGGGTTGGGTGCGGCTGGGGACTATATGGCTGTGGGACCACTCCTGTCAGGGATTCACATGGGTCTCAGCCTGCATACCCCAGGCACACCACGATGTCCATGCTGTGGGTGGCTGTTGGCAGCACAGGCACTGGCCTCTGCATCTGCATACCCCTACTGGTGGTATGCTATGCTTGATGGGCACTGTATGGTGTCTGCATTAAATACATGCATGTGTTCTATGCCTGCCAGAGTTTCACCTTGTTGCCACACCAATCTCCATCCCTGTGTCCTTTGCAACACTATAGCGCACACAGCTGTCCCTGGTATGCTCCATGCATGCTACCCTCAGTGGCCTGCATCTGTGCCCTTGTGCCTGGCATGGCATTTCATGTCTGGTGTTGCTGTACTGGTGTTTGGCACTCCCAGAGAACAGTGAGTCTCAGGTATTATGCCTGATTGATTGTTTGTGTTTTTTTCTTACATAGGTGCCTCCAGGACCAACGAGCTGGTGATGGACATCCTTCGTGATGAGGGAAGGAATGCCATGTTGATATGGCAGGTTGTACTGTTGCAGGTGCTCCATGGCAGGGCACAGGCCAATGAGATGGTGGTCCTGAGGAATGAGGCAGCTCTGGACAGGCTCACTGTGGTCATGGGCTGCACCATGCCTACAGTGGATAATGTGCCAGCACAGCTGCCCATGCCAAATGGCAGACATCAGACTAGGCCATAAGGGGGCCAGAAAGGATGGCCTGGGTTCATAGAAACCAGTTGCCATTGTTTGCTTTGTTTATCCCTTGTTGTGTTTTCTCCTGTTCCATTTCGCGGCACGGTTCTATGAATAAATGCATTTGTTACCTTAGCTGGTGTGGTGTCACATCTCTTTAGTAGGTCGGGCATTGGGGAGAGGGCTGCTGTCCAAGAATTGTGTTGGGTATTGTGCTGTGCCATATTCAGCACTATTAGCCCTGTGCTCATGGCCCAGCACTGTGCCATGTTCACTGCTATTAGCAGTGTTCATGTGGCCTTTGTGCTATTGCACTGTGGCATGATATTTGGCCGTGTTAGTGCTGGCACAGTGCCTGATACACTGTTTGAATATCATAGTGTCTTGAGCACAGTGCTATTAATGGTGCAGCACTATCACAGTACAGCACAAACCAGCCTAGCTGAATGTGGAGGCCTCCATCTGCTCCCATCTCTCCATAGATGCATACATGTACATTGCTGTGAAAGTGCAGAGCCATCTGGGCCCTGCACTTGCATTTAAGCCAAAACAGCAACTAAATTGTCAGCATAGCCCTGTAATTACCCCACCTTATGAACGCTGTGCTGAGAATTTTCAAATCCCTGCCAAAACGTTATTCTGTGCCACCACAAAGTCATTCCATGCCATAGGTGCAAAAACACATTTTGGTCAGGATTTGAAAAATGACAGCTGTTACATTAATGTGGTGAGGTCAAAATATTTAAAATTACCAAAGTTACGAGCAAGTGGGGTAAAATTTCAATGCATGTGCTCAACTTTCCCATTTTTACATATTTTGATCCTAAATGTTCAACATAGCCTTCTTATGACCCCACCTCATGAACACGGGTGGTGGAAATGTTCAAATCCCACCCGAATGGTAATTTCACCAAGTGACTGCAAAATAGCCTTTTGGGCTGGATTTTCAGAATTCTATCATTATTGTTCATGTGGTGGTGTCCCCAAAAGGTCATGCTGAAAATTTGGTGTCAAAATATGCAAAAATGGATAAGTTATGCATCAAAGTTTAAAACCTCATTGAAATGCACTGAACCACACTTACCTTACTTTCTCACATTGCAGTTGATGGTTCCATCAGCAAGATGTGTCTTTGACAGCAGAGTGGATCTTCGCCATGGTACCTGTTCAGTTGAGTGAAGGTATGTGGGGGTGTACTGGGGAGTGTGGGATGATGGATGCTGTGTGGGATGTGGGGGTGGGATGGTCATATCGGTGAGGGACTTTTTTTTTTTCCGCTTTCAGACAAAAAAAAAAACATAGAGGGACTCTTTTCTTTATTTCAGATCGGATTATCACTTGGAGGGTGGGGGATGCCACTAGACTTCAGGAAAAGTGAACTTTATTATGGGACTGGTGATCTGAGGAGGGGACAGTGGTTGGAGGGGGGTGCCACTAGACACCAGGAAAGTGAACATTATTATGGGGATGGGGATGGGCGTGGCACTAGACACAAGGGAAATGGTGTCTCACTGCTCTCAGAGAAGCCAGCAGCATGAGTTCTAGCTGAGGGTGTGGAACTCAAGAAAGTCCCACTGTTCTCATACACAGAATGCAGGTTAATGGCTCCCCTCACTAAGCTGGGAAGCCTGGATTTTGGGTGCCCAGATAATGTATTTCTGGCAAGTTTAAACACAAACACCATAATCTAGCTAAACTGGTTTCCATTTAGCTAGGTTCAGGTGTTTGTTTTTAATAAAATACATAATTTAATTGTGATTTTGGTGATGTCAGTCTAAAACACTATTAAAAAATTGCAGTCATCTTGAGTGTTTTTTCTATTCCAGCACAGCAAATAATTCATGCAAATAACCACTCACAATGTAATTTTTTTACCTTAGCAGTAGGTTTTTCTCTTCACACGAACAGTAAATTACGACCTGTTAACAATTGCAAATTTTTTTTATTGATTGCACTGTTTTTTTGATCGACTGAAGTTGAACATTATCCCAAAAATCGTTATAATTCAAAACCCATACACATTTTTCACCAATCTACCCAAAGGCACACTCTTGGCATAGGCCCCATCATCCCTGAAAAATGCATGAAGAAATTCCATACCATCTAGGCTGTAAGTGAGAGCAAAAATACCCCAAAACTGTATAACATGCCATCACGAAACTTTTCACATCTTGAAACTCTGACAGCCTGACAGCGCATATCAATTTTTGTGTAGGTGCAAAAATTGGGTTTAAAATTGAACTGCTGACTGAACTCTAACAATAGGTGTACTACTGTGCCCCGATAATATGGTATAGGGGAGCAGTAGCACCGCTATAGTTAGGGTTCAGTCAGCAGTTCAATGTTAAACCCAATTTTTTGCACTTTAATAACTTTGCCATTGTTTGATGAAATAGTACAAAAATTAGTATGTGCCATCAGGCTGTCAGAGTCTTAAGATGTGAAATGTTTTGTGATGGAATTTTGTATGGTTTACGAGATATGGAGGGTAAAAAAAAGTGAAAAAATTTACTTTTTTTCCCATATAGTTAAGATTGGATATTTTTGCTCTCACCTACAGACTACACAGTATGAAATTTCCTCATGAATGTTTCAGGAATGGTGGGGCCTGTGCCAAGGGTATGCCTTTGGATGGTCTGGTGAACAAAAATTATTCAGTTTTTGAATTATAATGAATTTTGGGATAACGTTGAAGTTCGATTAAAAAAAAACGTGTGATTGATAAAAAAAAGTTTAACAGTGTGATCGATAAACATTCTCAAGTAATTTTATTGAAAAACAGTGTGATCGATAAACAAAATTTTGCAAGTATTAAGAGATCATGATTTACTGAAAAACAGTGTGATCAATACAAAAAAGGTTCACAAGTATTAAGAGGTCATAATTTACTGAAAAACAATGTGATCGATAAAAATGTTCACAAGTATTAAGAGGCTATAATTTACTGAAAAACAGTGCAATCGATAAAAAGAGTTCACAAGCATTAAGAAGTTGTAATTTACTGAAAAACAGTACAATTGATAGAAAACTGTTCACAAGTATCATTAGGTCGTAATTTATGGAACAACAGTGTGATCAATTAAAAAAATTCATAAGTATGAAGAGGTTGTAATTTACTGAAAAACAGTGCAATTGATAAAAAAAGGTTTGCAAGTATTAAGAGGTCATAATTTACTGTTCCTGTGTGTAGAGGAAAAACCTACCCATTTCCCACTATTTGCATTGTGTTTCCCTGGTGTTTATTGGCACTCCCTCACCCTCTGATCGCATCCTCTGAAATTTGTTTGATTTTTCCCTGGTGTCTAGTAGCACCCCCCACCCTTTGACCAGCATCCCTGTATTGTGTTTAAATTTCCCTGGTGTCTAGTAGAACCCCCACACAGCATTCCCATATTTTGATTGCATATCCCAGGTGTCTAGTGGCACCCCACCATTCTTGGTTTGGCATCCCCGTATTCAGTGTCTTTCCTTGTGTCTAGCGGCAACTCCTCCACCCATCCGATCAACGTCCTCATAACAGGTCATGCTTCACTGCTCATCTGTATTAATACGTATCACAATTGCCATGTTTTAAGGTGTGATATGTATTTGTTTATATAATTGTTTGAATTGCGCTACTATACAACAGTGGTCAAGCTCGATAGGAATGATGCTGTGGTGGTGCGTAATCACGTTTTAGCAGGGATTTCAAAATTTTCTCTACCGGGTACATGAGGTGGGGTAATAAGAAGGCTATACTGACAATTTGGTTTCTGTTGCCCTACAAATGGAAGTGCAGGGCCCAGAGGGCCTGCACTCCCTTAGCAAATAAGGATACAATTACACTATCTCACAAATTAGTGAAGGATGGGAATGCAGACCCCAGAGGACCCTATGCTTCAATAGGCACATAAGGATACAATTACATTATCTCAAAAACTGTGGATGGATGGGAGCACAGGGCCCTCCCACAGGCAAGTAAAGATACAATCATACTATCTCAGAAAGTAAGGAAATTGTTGCAAAAAACTTTATTAATGCACTTGTTAGGGTTAAAGTTACAAAAGTAGGGAAATGTGGCATTAGGATTTCCAGCCCTAACACCCCACCCCATCCTGCAGTCAGCAACAGTAAAAACCATTACGTTTTCACCTGTCTTGCCTCTTCACAATTTCCCTGGTGTCTACGGGGTATTCCAAAATCTCCAACCAGTAGCACCGTTTTGTGTTTTAATTTTCCTGGTGTCTAGTGGCACCCCCAATCATGTTTCCTGTATTTTGTTTCATATTCCCTGGTGTGTAGTGACACCCTACTTTCTGATTGTGCCCCCATATTTTGTTTGATTTTCTCTGGTGTCTAGTGGCACCTCCCACTCTCTGACCAGCATCCTTGTATTGTGTTTTAATTTTCCTTGTGTCTAGTAGCATTCCTGTATTTTTATTGAATATCCCTGGTGTCTAGTGGTACCCCACCACCCTTGGTTTGGCATCCCCATATTTGGTGTCTTTCCTTGTGTCTAGTGACAACTCCTCCATCCATCTGATCAATGTCCCCATAACAGATTGTGATTCACTGTTCATCTGAATTAATACACATCACACATGCCATGTATTAATGTGTGATGTGTACTTGCTTTATATAACTGTTTGAATTACAATACTGTACAGCAGGAGTTAAGCTTGATAGGAATAATGTTGTGGTGGTGCGCAATCACGTTTTGGCAGGGATTTCAAAATTTACTGTACCGGGTACATCAGGTGGGGTAATGAGAAGGCTATGCTGACAATTTGGTTTCTGTTGCCCTACAAATGGTAGTGCAGGGCCCAGAGGGACCTGTGCTTCCATGGGAAATAGGGATTATACTCTCTCAAAAATTAGTGATGGATGGGAGCATAGGGCCCAGAAGGCCCTGTGCTTCCATAGGCAAATAAGGATATGATTACACTATCTCAAAAACTGTGGATGGTTGGGAGCACAGGGCCCTCCCACAGGCAAGTAAAGATACAATTATACTGTTTCAAAAAGTAAGGAAATCTAATTGCAAAAAACTTCATTAATGCACTTTTTAGGGTTAAAGTGACAAAAGTAGGGAAATGTGGCATTAGTGTTTCCATCCCTAACACCCTACCCCATCCTGCAGTCAGTAACAGGAAAAAACATTATAGTTTCACTTATCTTGCCTCTTTGCAGATCAGGCGTGGGGTGTACCTTGGGGCTGTCAACCCTAATGCTGTCTCCATTCTCATATACTGTACTCATCTCAGCTTATTTAATGATAGAATGGGGTGGGCATTACAGTTGACAACCCCATGGCACACCTCATGCCTCATTTGTGAAGAGGCAAGAAAGGTGAAGCCGTAATTTTTTTTCTGTTGCTGCCTGCAAGGTGAGGGTGGGCTGTTAGGGTTGGAAACCCTAATGCCACATTTCCCTACTTTTATTGCTTTAACCCTAACTAGTGCATTAAGGAAGTTTTTTACCATGAATATATTTCTGTCTGTCTGTCTGTCTGTCTGTCTATCTATCTATCTATCTATCTATCTATCTATCTATCTATTTTAGAAAAGTAGGTTTAAAGGATGTTTTTGCACCACAAGGTAATACAGATCTAACAACTAATCTGGACATAAATACAGCACAGAAAGACCTTAAACAAGTACTAGGCATAAAATCAACTTTTACGTCATCAGAACATATACCTGATTATATTACTATTTTTATACAATCAGTTAAGAAGGAAGTAAACAAAATCATTGTAATGAAACATAATAATCTATCACCAAAAGTGAAGGAATCTTTACAATCCCTTCAACAGGATGATTCAATGATATTAAAAAGCAGATAAGGGAAGAGGAATTGTCCTTATCGATTATGTGAAATGCAAAGCAGAATGTGAGAGACAGTTAGGTAACTAACAATTACCAAATGGTAGACCATAATTTGAGTAAAGAAATTAGTGAGAAAACAAAAGTATATTTATCAATAAAAGAGGGGGAAGGAGCTATATCAAAAGGAGGTAAAACAGATTTAATAAAAATCCACAGACAGCAAGTTTTACTGTTCTACCCAAGATACAAAAATACCCTTTGACACCCCCATGTGCCCTAGAAAATCAGGGTTGAATTCTGCTATACTGTCCTAATTACAGGGGTATAGGAGCACCCCTGTAGATAGGGCTGAGTAGGCTGTTTAAAGTTAAACACCAATTTTTGCACCTTAATGACAGAAAAGCCTCAAATTTCACATACGCAATCAGGCTGTCAGAGTTTCAAGATGTGAAAAGTTTCATGACTGTATCTTGTTTGGTTTTTCGAGATATGGAGCACCAAAAATGGAATTAAGAACACTTTTGTTTTCCCTATACTTAACATTGCATAGTTTTCGCTCTCACCTGCAGCCTAGACAATGTGGGATTTTTTTCATGAAATTTTCAGTTTTTTTTTTTTTGTAGTCTTTTGGTAACCAGGTAAGGCCCACTAGACACAAGTGCCTGTTTTCAGGGGTGACCTGGGAGCACTTGACGGTTAAGTGACTTGCTCAGAGTCATACAGTTTGCAAGTGGAGGTTGTCAGAATCAAACTCAGATCTGGTCTGCTGGATGTATCAAGCTAGTTCACACTTCATTCCTCTAACCTCTAGGCTATACTGCCATTTGATGAGGTTTATACCACGGGTGTGCCTTTCAAAGTTTTCTTGAAAAAATATTATACAGTTCCAGATTTATAAGGATTTTAAGATGACCAAGAAATGTGAATGGTATAAAAAACAAAACAAAACAAAAAAAACAACAACAACAACAAAAAAAACCTGTCATGAGTACTTGTTTTCATGATTTACTTGTTGTGAGAAAAAATATAATTAATTGTGATGGCCGACATTTTTTTAAAATTCACAGACATTGAAAATACATAAAAATGATTCATTTTCAAAAAAAACAAAACAAAACAAAAAAACACCTGAACCCAATTAAATAGCACTGCTGTAGCTAGATTCTTGTATTTGCTTTTTAAAAAACTTGCCAGAAATACATTTTCTGGGCACCCCAAAATCCAGGGTGTCCAGCTTAGTGAGAGGAGCTGTTTACCTACATTCTCTGTATGAGAAAAGTAGGATTTTCCTGAATGCTGAAGCTGCAGCTGAAGTCATGCTGCCGGCTTCAGTTCAAGCTGTGCACCAGCAATCCCCTGTTCTCTCTGTCTCTGTCTTTCTCTTTATCTCTCTCTCTCTCTGTCTCTGTCTGTCTCTCTCTCTTCGTCTATCTGTCAGTCTGTCTGTCTGTCTATCTATCTATTAAATTATTTCTTAAGCGAACCAAGGTGCCCACACCCAATATGTCTTCTTCCCCCCTCCAGATCACCCATCCACCCTTTCCAATGTTTATGTATTTTAATATATCTGTGCAACATGGTGCCCACCCCTGGTACTACTTCTCTTGACCACCTTTCCCTCCAGGTCACCCACCTCCATTCCCACTATGTAGGTGGTGGCACTGGGGTGCCCACCTCCAGTGTCAAACACTAGCCCAACACTGGGATGCCCAATCCCTTGAAATAAAAAAAATCTCTAGATTTTTTTACCCTGTAAAAAAATGGTTTGTCGCTGATCTGACCCCTCCACTCCCCTCAACCCATACCACCCTGACCTCCCACTCAGCACCCATCACCCAACTTCCCCACACACCCTCACTCACCTAAACATGTCCCATGGCAAAGATCCACACTCTGATCAAAGATACATCTTACTGCTGGAACTGGTAACTGCGATATGAGAAAATCAGTTAGTATGGTTTAATATATTTCAATGGGATTTGAAATTTGATTAATAACCTTGCCATTTTTACATATTGTGACCCAAAATTTTCAGCATGGCCTCTTTAGGACCCAACCTCATGATCAATGGTGGTGGAATTATATAAATCTGGCTGGAAAGGCAATTTTGCTGTCACTTTTCAAAATCCGTTTTTGGTGGGATTTGAACATTTTCACTGCCCTTGTTCTTGAGGTTTGGTCACAAGAAGGCTATGTTGAAAATATGGGGTCAAAATATGTAAAAACAGCAATGTTATGAGCATATGTTGAACGTTTTTTATGCTCACTCATAACTATGGTAATTTTAAATATTTTGACCCCAAATTTTCAGTATAGCCATTTTTTCATACCACCTCATGAATGCAACAATTGTCATTTTTCAAATCCTGATCAAAATGTGTTTTGCACCTGCAGCATAGAATAGCATTTTGACAGGGATTTGAAAATGTTCACCTCCCGGCTTCATCAGATGGGGTAACAATAAGGCTATGCTGGAAATCTGGTGTACAAATGTGATAAAATTACCAAGTTATGACTGAAAATTGCAATATCTCATTGTTCACACATAACTTTGCTAATTTTCAATAATTTGACTCCAAACTTTCAACATAGCCATTTTTTCACACCACCTCATAAACGTGACAGGAGTCACTTTTTAAACACTGGACTAGATGTGTTTTCACACTTCTTGTGTGACATGATGTTTTGCCCATTATACTATAAATGCCACATGTCATGTTTGAAATATATATATATATCTATACTGTATATAATTATTAAGAAACTTTGTGTGTATCACCAGTCTTGACCCCAGCAGGTATGCTTTGGTATCCCTTCCTGGTGATCTGCGATTGGAATAAGCTCAGTAACCCAGCTATAGTAGATTGGGTAGGGTGAGGGGATGTTGCAGTTATAAGACACCCTCAGCCAGGGATTGAAAGATGGAGGGTTGCCTGCATAGGCCCAGGTACCATATAGAGAAAACAACTTTTCTCTTGGTATATGGCCCTGCATGTTTGCATCCGTGGGTGGCAGACTGTCTTGTGCATTGGCTGATAAATGTAATCTTAGCCCTATGCATCTGTATCTGGGTCACATGTAAGCACAGGGAACAGAGGGCCCTGAACTTCCATATCCCACCAGACGGCCCCATGATTTCTTGGTATCCATCACTGCATGAAAGTGCAGGGCCTGCAAGGGCCTGGCTGTTCCGTAGGCAGATGGAGTCTTCCCTTTTTTCCTTAGTCCCCGAGGATACAATTCCACTATCTCAAAAAGAATGGAAATTCTTTTCAGAAAACTGTATTAATGCACCAGTTAGGATTTAACTTAATGCCACAAAAGTAGAGAAAGGTAGCATTGGGGTTTCCAACCCTAACTCCCAACCCGCACCCCCTAAGCAGCAAAAAAACAAAACAAAAAAAAATGAGGGTTTTGGATCTCCGGAATCTTGTCAGATCAGTGGTGTTATATCTTCCTTGGGGTTGTCAACACTAATGCCCACCCTGTTTCCAGAGTAAACAACATCAGATATGATCTCCTTTTTTCATGCAGGGCCAGCAGGGCCCTGTGTGAAGAAAGCTACAACAGACTGTGTTGGTGACATGTAGCAAAACATACTTCTCTACCTGTGGAGACTGTATCTCTATGAGGCACTGCCTTGGAGCTGTACCTTCTGCTTCAGACAGGAGGCTATGGGATGGGGGGAGGAGTGAGCATTAGGGTTGACAACACCAAAGAAGACCCACCACTGATTTACAAGACCCTGGAGACCCGAAACCCTAATGTTTTTTTCCTTTTGCTACTTGGAGTGGTGGTGGTGGACAGTTAGGGTTGGCAACTCTAACTCCACATTTCCCCTGCATTTATGGATTTAAGTTGAACCCCAATTGGTGCATTAGCATAGTTTTTTGCAAATAATATACAGTATATCTCACTATATCAAACCATTAGTAGATGAGACAACAATGTATTTAAAAGATATGAATTATGCCATTCAACCTCTGAATGATTTCAATTATAAAGAGATTGATTTAACAGATATGACACTAGTGACTAATGCTATATGCAGTTTATATACTGTACATCAGTTTCAAATGAAGATAGGCTAAAAGCTCATGCTGAGTGCCTTTCAAAAAGAGACAACACTGAAATAACACCAACTAGACTGCTTCTTGATCTGGCAAAGATAGGTTTGTATAGTAACACATTTAAAGTTGAAGGCAAATGCTACATCCAAATTAAAAAGACTGGAATGGGGTCATCTGTAACCTCATCATATGCAAACTTATAGATGCCATTATATGAACCAGAATGTATTCATTCAGAACTGAGCAATCCATTTATAGAGGACATCATGTTTTATAAATGCTGCATAGATGGTGTGTGAATTTTTAAAGTATTTGAACGTGAGTAGAGAAACTCTGAATTTTACAATGACTTTTAATAGTAAAAGTATTGCATATTTAGATTTATTCCTCTGTAAGGAAGAAAACTAAATTTGGTCTAGTCTTTATAGAAAGGAAACATCAAAGAATACTGTACTCCATGCTTACTGATTCCATCAGAATCGACCAGTTCAGAGGATTCCCATCAGACGACTGCTTTGAATGAAAAAAAAAATTGCAGTATGAAGAGTACACTGTATTAAGGATGAGAATAAAATACTACAGAGATTCTCACAATGAGGATATACCCAAAGAATATTACAAAAGAAAAAAGAAAACCAAGTGGAAAGACTGTCTTTATTAACAGGACAAAGTAAAACCACTGACTGGAGAAAATAGACTGAAATTCACAACAAAATACTTATCATTAAGGAATTAGATTTATTATTTATTTATATAAAATTTGGTTACAGGGATATGCATATATATGCTCTAAGCTGGAGCACATTTCGAGGTGTGATCCAGGTGACAGGATACCGCAGGGAGTGGTATAACAGTAACAAATACAATGACAACAATAGGTGCATGCACATGAACAATAAAAGCCAGGTACAAATAATATGGTAAAATAAAATAAAAATGTAAACAATGTGCAAAGTACAAAGGTTATGAGCTCAGCAAGGAGGAGCGCTATGAGAGTCAACAGTCTATGTATAAGATATTGGTAACCGAATCATGGTGCTATAAATTTCAAACTGCAGAGTACAGTACATTGAGTGCTAAGTTATACATCAGAGTAAGAAGCAAAAGGGTACAGTAAATGGGGAGGTAGTGAATAAGTTATGATTGTTGAAATGCACAGAGAAGAGGAAGATGGCAAGCTGCTGGTGCACACTTTTGAGAAGTGTGCCAGTAAGAGTGGTTTGAGATAGTGCAGGGAGGATGAGAACTGGAAGGGGTGAGGGAGATTGTTGCAGTTTTGTTATACAGAGAAAGCAGACTGGACTTCTACAGATTTGTAGTATAGGGCTCTGAAAGGAATGCGTGTCGGATGATTGGAGGGTGCAGGAGGATGGGATTGCAGGGCTAAGGAGAGAGGAAAGGTATTGTAAGTGGGAACAGTGGCACATCAGTGTTTGTCCAGGAAGGAGAAACAGTGTGAAAAATACTTTACCTCTAGGAAATGGAGGGGAAAAGGAGAATTTCAGAGAGAGAAAGCAGTGATGGGTGAGAGACAGGGCACAAAGGGCAAAGAGGCAGAAGAAATGATAAAGATGGTTCAGTCTGCCAAGGGTAGACTTTGGGGAAGTGCTGTAAACTACATCAGTGTAACCAGACTTTGGCAAGATCACCTTGAGGATGTTGTCTCAGTGGAGTGGGTGAAGAAGGTAGACTTTGTTGTGATACAGCACACCAAGCTTAGGATGAAGTTTCTTATGCATGGCATCAGTGAGGGTAAAAAAGTTGTGGTTCTGGTCCAGTCACTCTCTGGTGTACCTGTAGTGGGGTACATCTCCAAACAGGTTGCAATAAAGATTCTTGAAGACAGGGATATGTGTTGGAGCCTTACTAGTCTCTGTCTATTATCAAAAGTCAGGGAAACAGTGTTTTTGGTATTCTGTGAGCTGTTTTGAGCAGAAGCAGCACTGGACAATGTCAAAGTCATGCTGGAGTGATCGTTCCAACTCAGGTACCAAACCACCAGATGCAAATAGGATTGTATTGTTTGTCATGTGTTAGACCTTCAGCCTGGACCTTGATTAATTAACAGTCTAGTGGATCAATAGTGAGCTGAAATTCCCCAGTAAGCAACAAGGCTGTGCCAGGACCCATTCAGTCTGCATCTGGTTGGAGGCAGACCGCATCTGCATTTGTCTGAATGTGGAGGCCAGGAGAGGCCTGATTGGGACTAGAGACAACAGTTGTTTATCAACCGACAGCAGAGGCCTGCATCACTGACCAAGAAGAGAGACTGAAACTAGTCAGAGGGACTTTCTGTGAACTGCGTCATCACTTCTGTGCACTGAGGGTGATTCCCTGATCTGGAAGAACCATGAGCAGGCTCAGGGCTTTCTGTGCAACCACCACCTTTGTGCATCAGAGTTGGATGGTATTTATTACACTTGGCCATCTGACTAGAAGGTACAAATACCCAGTTTGGATTCCATCAGCATTTGGGTTTGGTGTTTTAACTTGCAAGCATTGCTTTATTTGTTTAAGTGCTCCATTACCAAATTACGTGCAATGTCATTGGGCCTGCACAGTTTTCATGGCTGGGTACCTAGTGATACACCGGAAGCTCCCTAGTAGTAACTAAGGGTTTTACACAGGTACCAGTGGGAAGAGGGTAGTGCCCAGTACAGGAGAACAGCAACAATTACTGAACTGTACAGTGCATGGTGTGGGGACTAACACAGTGTGAGGGTGGAGCCTGGAAAGGCACATAAGCAGAACTGCATAAGTGCACCACTTGACAAGTGGTTGTGATAATGAGAAGACTTACTGAGCAAGGGCCGCTGTCAGCCAGGGGGCCACCACATATCCAACCAAGCACAGAAGGAATCTTTCCCTCCGTTGTGTGGAAACATGGACCCCTGAAGAAGTAGTGTCAATACCTGGATGATTCACCCCAGGTGCACAAGTAAGGAATGAACCAAGAAGCAGGTAAACCTCAGAGGGTCCCTGTAAGGGAGCATACCAGGTCCCTGCATGCTAAGAGCTCTTTATGACTAACTGTTCCATCAGCAGTGCTTTAGTCCAGAGCACTAGAGAAACCTACTTTACATTGTCAGTCTAGGGATCATCAAGGCACCCAGAGAGATGTTTGGAAAGCAGTCCATAATGAGAAACAATCATGGAAGGAGCAGAAGGCAAGTTTGGACAGCATCCGGGAACATTGTTGGAGAGCACCATCACATTCACAGTGTGACCTTGACTACTCTGACCGTGGCTTGTTTCACTTGGATAGGGAGATACAGCAACAGAAGAAAGTTGTCATCAGGTCTTAGATACTGTGAACTACAGTTGCCATGTATGTCAGACCCAAGAAAGGCTATTCTGGGACCTGACACTTAGAGACCTGCGAAGAGGTGCCACCAAGTTACCACTGTTAAGGAGTCTCCATGGCAACCTGCATTTAGAGCTGCTACCCACAGATGGAAGCCAAAGAAAAGGCAATCAGTTAGCATCATAGATTTTCCAGACTGCTGCAGGATCCAAATGGAATCCAGGCCAAAATAGCTCCAGAGGAGTCCAGTCTTGCAGGATCACATTCGGACTGCAATCCAACACTGTGTACACCCTTGGAAACAAGGCCTGAACCACAGGATGTTCTTATAGGTGAGGAGGATGGAGATGCCTTGGCACCAAAGGATGAGGTGGGACTCCATTTGGACTGAGAATGCTCTTTTGCTGGTTGAGGAAACAGGTAGCATGTGCCCGGATTCTGAGAAAGATGTGCCAGTCCCACTCCATCACTCTGTGAAAGAGCCATCAAACCCTTGATTAAACCAATCCCACTAAATTGGTATGAGAGAGAGAGTGAGAACATTCAAACACTTGAAACTCACCTATGACTTTCAGGGTGCCTCTACCAACCTGCCCATGCATGTAAGGCACAGAGGTATTTACACCATACCTAGATCATTGCCCTGTATTGTATTTTATTATGCCTAAGTCACTTCATGAAGGGGTGTAGATATTGTATGGGAAAGTTTAATGAAAGAAAATTATCAGACAAAAGCATTTATCTAAACAGTAACAGTTGTCTAGATATAATGTCCTGTGTGATATAATGTCCCATGTGACCTATGCTAGATACATGCCATTGCCTAGACAGAAAGACATTTTGGCATGTATATGGACATGTGGCTTAGCTGAGGCTCTATAGAGCTCAGCTGAATTGCTGTCACTCTTCCTAGCTTTCTCTGGCCCAGAGGACTCCAACTTTGTGCTGAGGGACCAGAGCAGAGCTGCTAGCAAGAGGGGAGAAGGATTTCTTCAGCATCTCCATGTCAGTGTGATAGCAGCTCCATGCCTCACATTAAAAAGTGGCCAACATCTGCCAATAGCTGAGAATGACCAGCACTCCCAATGGAGCAGGGAATTCTCTATCACATGCAATAACATCACTAGACTGGCACTACAACCTTTATTGTATGAAAGGGACAGCAAATAATTAGTTAAGGGCAGGAGCCCTGTTTAAATAAGACTTTTGGGGACAGTGTCCCACAGCAAACAGGGTCACTGCAAACTTGGTGAACTCTTGACTCCCACAACCACAACAACAGGGGTTGTAATATCAGTTAATTAGGCTGCAGAACCTGGGAGTGGGGCTACAAGGAACACATAAACCAAAAGCAGAAGTTCAGGACCACCATATATACCACAGCAACAGGAGCTCCTGGCACACTAGAGGACTCAGTCATTTTGGGTACGAGTTTGGGGCCAGATCATTTGATGAATCTCCATCCTGTCTCCTGATTGACTGACAGTGAGTTTAAAGGTGAGCTGACATTCCCTAGTAGCAACGGGGGCTCTGCCAGGACATATTCAGTTTGTGCATGACTGTGGTAGAAGCAGACAAAGTTTATGTGTGTCTGCAGAGAGAAGCACACTGGCAATTGTTATGGTTGCTGCAGAGACAAGACTGTGCATCTTTCTGTATAGCCGTTTTTACATGGCTGACTTCACTTCTTCTGGGGAGCATTGCAACCCTGCCCCAACAAAAAAGATGCCCAGCATCCGCATCTACACAGCCCCTCTCAGTACTTGTGCAAGACACGCTGGAGAGGGGCTGTAAGTCAAGGGGCGGTCTGTTGCTAAAAGAGAAAAGACTCCCCCAGTGTTTGGTGCATGGGAGCAAGCAGTGCAGCCTGTCCACATGGCTGCTTAAACTGCTCACTCCCTAACTCATTCTCAGACTTTCTGGGACTGCGGAATTCATCAGTGACTGGCTTACTATGATCTGTTAAGTGTCCACATGGCGGCATTTGCATCATAGCAACCTGAGTGCTCAGAGAGTGAAAAGCTGAAGTCCTGCCTTCAGAAAAGGACATAATCCCATGCTAGGCCTGCATGAAAGTGAAAGTTGCAGACAGCAACCAAGTGATGGACTGCTTTGTTGCAGCCCAACCTGAAGTTGAACTGTGACCGCAGTTTATCAGGAAAGCTGCCTAACCAGTACCGCAGCCCAGTGCTAGAAATAGCAACACACTAGGGACTGCATGCTGACTTGGTGTGCGGAGTGCTTAAAGGGACACTGTCAACCCCCTTAGGCCTCAAATTGTCCCTAGATTAAAAACATGTTATGATTGCTCAAATTCTAATGAGTTTGCTCATGTAGCTGGTAGTTTGAGTCAGATTCCTTTTGGTTTTAAAAGTAAAAAAAAAAAAAAAAACAGACTGCTCACCATACTAGTGTTACTACACATTTAGGGCCCATTTAGCTAGGTTCTGGTGTTTGCTTTTTAATGACAACATTTTTATCTATTTTCCACGCTTTTTAGTTTGTGGGAAAAAAAATGGTGGCTTGCGAAAAAGGATATTTTCCTTATGAAAAAAGAATGGATTTTGCGAGAATCAATCCTTTTTCGTGAGATGAAATCCTTGGCAAACCTTTTACCTCTATCCTGAAAAATGAACTTCCCATAGGAAATCATGGGAACTTAAAAACTGAATAACTTTGCAACAGGTTAATATTTTTGCACCAAACATACATTGGCAGTTCTGTTACCCAAGTTCTTTCTACCATAAAAAAATCACACCAAAATTCCACACCATCAGCTAAATTGCTGCCACTCTTCCTAACAAGGCGATGAGGAAAAAACTGCAGATAGTGGTGACTTTTAACTTTTTTACGCTATCCAGATTTCAGAATCTGAACATCCAATCAGAATGAAACTTGCCACATCAAGAAACCTACTCCACAAGACAGTGCGTTCCAAATTTTGTGAAAATCCTTTGATCGATTGCAAAGTTAATAAAGTGCAATATTTGAGGTTAAACATTAAACATGCTTCTCAACCCTAGCTATAGGGGCATAATCGTGCCTTAGCTTACTTACTCATGGAATGGTCGAGCATTAAGATTCACAACCCCAAGACACACCCTTGACACCTGCTCCTGCATGCAGGGCGGGGGTGCGGTTTTAGGCTTGAAGACCGGGGTTGGGGTCTTAGGATTTGGAACCCTAAGATGGCATTTCCCTACTTTTGATGCTGGAACTCTAATGGTCCATTAATAAAGTGTTTTGCAGAGAATTTCCTTACCTTTTGAGAAAGTATAATCGAACGCAGGGCCCTGTACTCTCAACCATCCATAATAATTTAGATATTGTAATTGTATCCTTATTACATCACTCCATACAGATTCCACCACCAGGGTAAGTCATGATAACACCCCCATCCTCCAACACCCCTCTGATTCACTCAACCTCATACCCCGGCCAGCACCCAGGAAAATATGACCTGGGTAATAAAGAAAACAGTCACCTTGTGCAGAGCATCTGCTCTGTTTAGTACCCATCTTGGTACTAGGACCTGAATGAATGTAGTTTGATCCTCGTAAAACCTGCCTGGCTGAAAATTCAGCCAACCAGGTTCTACTAGGAGGAAAAACATCACCATTCACTTGGTACATGGCTGGTGAAGAGTATATTATTAGAACATTTATGTGGTAGTTAACTTGGAACTTACCAGGGTGGGGGGGGGAGGGTGCTACCTTGGGATGGGAGGGAGTTATATAACAAAAATGTTTTTGAGAGAAGGCTGGGGGTGGTATTACAGCACAATGGGTGGGGAAGGCTTGTACTACAGTTTAGGCATTAAAAAAAAGAAATTCATTATTCACACAACAGTAAAGTTAGTGCAGTCACCTGGAAATTCATGAAATTCAGAAAGTGCTAATTTCTCCCAATTTAGGGCAACTTTGCTGACAAATTAAAACTCTGCTGCATCACAAATTACAGTACGTATCATTTTCATCATTTTTTTTTTGTAATTTAAAGTTTATTAACCTTTTCCAAACTATGAATACAAATCACGTAGATATACATAAAAAACAGATCTTGTATATTGAACACTAGTCCCTCTTGAATCTGCCTCCCCCCAACCCTAAATCCCTACCATCTCTATCCCTGTTTCCCCTTACCCATATCTACTAGGATAACAAATAAAATCACACACCCTGCCAAAATGCCTCCTGAATAAATTAGCTACTTAACCCGGTAATGCCAACCTCACAACTGAGCCACACTACAGTGAATAAAGCGTGTAAAGGGGGTCCCATATCTCATTAAACTTACTCATTGTATTATTCAAATTAGCTATGGTTTTCTCAGTGCGCAAGTTTGCCAGAATTTCTGTTAACCATTCATTGTAGGGGATTTCCTGCTGATCAAGCCAATGTCTTAAAACTAATTTCTTGACAGATAAGGCCATGAGTGTTATGTGATACTTCCTATTACGAACTTTAATACCTGAAAGGTCCCCTAGGAGACAAATTTCAGGAGTAAATAACTCCTTAAGTCCTAGCAAAGGGTCTATGGTTTGCATAATCTTGTGCCATAATGGGGCTACCTTCTGGCACGTCCAGAAAATATGGAATAAATTCCCTTCCTGTTGATGACATCGCACACACATACTGGAGACTTTAAGTCCCCGCCTAACCAGTTTACAAGGTGTATAGTAAGCGTTATGTAATATTGACAACCGCATTAGTCTTAATCTATCCTGTTTGACGTACTTATGGGCAGTACTCCAGATAGCCGTCCAGTTAATGTTCTGGCTTGGAAAGAAGGATTGCCACAAACCAGTAGGACTGAAACTATCAGGGACTTTCCAGCTAAAGATAATATTATAAATTTTAGCAATTGCCTTTGGGCCACCCACAAATGGACATAATTCCTTGCGAAATGGCAGGGGGTGCCCAGCCCTAGGTTTATGACCGAAGGTTCGTGCTAATGCATACTTGAGTTGAATTACCTTAAATATGTGTCTGCTGGAAATACTGAGTTTAGTAATCACGTCCTGACTTGACATCCACATATGGTTATCAGCAATAAAATTGGAGACTGCCTGTCCTTGTAATATAGGAAGCCATGATTGAGGAATCGGTTTTCCTGCTATTTTAAGGTTAAGATTGCCCATTTTCATCATTCTTAGTTGATCAGGAAAGGGTAAAAGAACTTCATGGCTATTTGCTGCTTATACAGTTTTTCCTTTCTCCAAGACGACCCTTTCTTAAACTGTAATTTACCACAAAATGAATGCATATTTCTCATAGTTACCTGAGTAATGTAAATGTGTGTTGGAAGGGCAACTACATCTGCATTAAGATACCACTGCTGAAGTGAAATATGCAAAATGTGACTCGAAGTTTCTCAAGTATTGAATTGTCTACTTTTGTGGAATGAAACTGTGAATAGTGTTATAATGGGTGCAGCTGCCCCTTTTCAGTCAACCCATGCAATGTAAGGTAAAATAGAGGAACTTACCTAAGTGCTAAATAGCCAAGGGCATAGTCTTGAGGAGCTGTCACCTGCCACACCTGTAAAAAAGAATAGAAAAGGGGTCACAAAGGATCCGCAGCTCTTGTTGGGGACAATAGGGTGGAAAGGACAGGTTAGGAAAAGAATTATACTTATCTGATGGGGTAGGAGTCCATGTCCTGTCAGACCTGTAAAAATAAGAGAAAAATTAGGTTAGCTAGGGAAGAGAACCAGTAGCAGCAGAAGCAGAGAGGGAAGGGAGTGAGGTTTGGGGGGGGACTCAGCCCAAACCCCTGTGCCCCTACTGGTGGGTAGAGGCCAGTACTTTATTTAGTAGCCCAGGTGGACTAGTGGAGGCTCTTGGGGGGCTCATAGCCCTTTTGTTTAATAAAGAAAGGCATTGGTGGTTCTGTGGGCTAGGAAATGCTCTGGGAGGCACAATATAATGTGGTAGCCCTGGTGGTCCAGTGGGCTAGCACCCTGTGGCTGAGGCCAGCATTCTTTTAAATAAATGAATACCCTTCCCTGGAGGTATAATGGGGGCTGCTTGAGCCCTGGTATGGTGTGGGTGCATTGTTGTGGCAGTGGTAGGAGGAGGTCGAGCTGGGGCTGTGGCTGCAGCCTGTGGCTAGCGCGATCGCAGTAAAGGAGAGTGCCTGCAGGAACTCAAAACTCCCAGCCTGTGCAGAACTCAGACTGTGGCCTACTCCCGATGGGTGGGAGAGAAGGAGGGAAAGGGAGCTAGTGAGAAGTGGAGGAGGCAGTAATTGAAGCGCCTTCCCCACCTTCCCGAACTGCCGCTCTGGCGGCAAAGTTGTTCATGCCTTACTCAGGCAGAGGGTCTGGAGCAGCAAAAGAGGCAGCAAAAAGGAGCTGTCATTGAGTGAAGCTGCTCCCATGACATTAATGAGCAGGGAGAGGAGTGTGAAGGGCGGCAGGAGCTGCTAGTTGGTAAATGCGCATCTTTCAGGAAAATAGCATCGGAGAATAGCCAGATTGGTTCCATTGTAGGATGGTGGTCCCTTGTGAAGCACCACAACAAGTAAGTTGCCAAACCCAAGCAATAGGAAAGAGAACAAAGACAGATATCAAGTAGGGTCTGTGGTTTCTGCAGCAGGTAGAGGAAATGGGCAGACTGGATAGGCTTAGTGGTTCTTATCTGCCGTAAATTTCTATGTTCAAAGTGTGGCTCTTGTGATATGCAAAATGCAAGGATCCTGATAAAAAAGTGAGATGCAATCATATGGTTATGTCTGCTTGTGTGACTATAATTGAAAGCAAACTTAATGCATACAAACCTGATTAAACAGTACTATCCAATAGCCTGCTTTGTAAAGCAAAGCAAAATAATAAAGAACTTTTTCTCTGAATGCTCCTTTACTCTCAGCATTGGGGCTATGTTTTAAGGGTCTTAAATGAGCCTCTTTTGTGCAGTCCTCAGGATGGATGGATTGTTTGCAGGATTGTTTACAACCTAAACCCACTTTCACAAGGGAAGTGCGAGACGGGAATGCAGCAGCTGGAGTTCATCATCTTCAAATATTTTCTATGGCAAGCACAGTGCCAAGTATCTCTTATACTAACCAGGAGATGGCACCTGAAATCATGGTTGTACAATTTTAAATCTTAATTAGGTGTTTATATTAGGAGGAACTGCTAATAATGGAGACTGAAGCTTTCCATAATTAACGGGAAAAACCTTTCGATACCCCTGTAATGATTCCACTAGAAATACCGTGTAGCAGAAATTGTCTAAAAGCAGTGCATATAATAAAGGGGTGGGTCATGGGGTAGGGAATAATGACATGATATATTTATGAATATTGTATTATAATTTGCTAACTGATTTTAAAATAAAAAGTTATTTGACTTTTGCTTTCAATTCCATGAGATCTTTAACTTCCACCTGAACGACCAGAAAAGATGGACAGAATAGACCTTGGTTTAACATCTTATACAAAGGCTAGCACCTCAACTTCAGTGTAGTACATCCCATACCCAAGTGCTACACTACAGTATCAATACTGGCTATTAGCCCAATTTCCTGGTGTGGGGCACCAGCCTATGTCCTTCTGGCCCCAGAGGCAAGCATGCGACCTATTGAGTCAAGAACACTAAATATCTAACATGTTCACAGAAACAAAGAATTGGATAATGATGAAGATTGGATGGTCCCTCAAGACCCACCCCTTTCACTGATCCAAAACCAGTGTTCGTTATGTCTGCATAGGTGAGAGTAATGACTATTAACCATTTGCTCCAAAGCAAGAAACAAGTTCAAGTTACAAAAGAGCAGTTTCATTGTTCCTTCATTAAGTGTCTTGATCACAGCAATGAAAAAAAATGGAGGAGTGGTGACGCCAAGGTTTGGCATTAAGTTTCAGAGCTATGATTTGAATCTGCCTCAAATTAGCAAGTATCTAAAATGTGTATTTTCTTGATTTTTTACGAATATAATGTCTATGAAAGAGATCATATTGACAGCACCAAAGCATTAAATGGTCATTGAATATGAATGATCCCCTCAACCACTAGAGGTGGTATCTCCCACAAAAGATTAAATGTAGGCACCAGACTCTGGGCAGCTGGAGATATCTGATTGGATGGCAGCTGGTGGTGGCTACAGGCTTGTGGGTGGTGGCTACTTACTGCAAGCTTCTTGCACATGGATATTTGATCCTTCCTCACCCTGACAGCCCCCAAGCAACCTGAGTCCATTCCCAACCTCGGGTCACCAGTGTGGCAGGAGGAAGTTGCTCAGTGCCTCAGCCCTCCATGCCACTGGGCTAGTATGCTAGGTGTACCTTGATGATCATCAACCTTAGGCTCAATTGAGAGATGGACTACAAGTAATCCAGGATGCTAGCAACAGGGCAAAAGGGGGGTTGAGCTCCCTGCCCTGGTACCAAATGGAAAAAGTGCTCCCATTTGAAGGCAAAGCACTGACAAGTTGACTCCTTTTGAGAGGCCTCTACAACATGGAGGATCTTGTCAGACAGACCCAAAGGCTGGAACTCTAGCCACTCAGGAACCAGTACAAATTGCAAAAATGGCAGACTGCAGGTAATTGCAAAAGATGCAAATCATGTGATATGCTTCTATCATCACCGTTGTGTTCCTTTGTTGTCAATAACAAGAAAAATAAATTATATTTGGTGTGTATGTTCTCTTTAAGTAAATTAGCTCTGTTTTAATGTGGCTCTGTAATTTGCAAGCTGTAGTATATCATAGCACTCACTATCAGAACAAAAGGGGTTACAAACGCTTACATCTTCTGTTATTGCAAATTCCAGAATCTTCTGCAGCTGGCCTTAGAACAGTATGCAGGAGTGAAAGGTTCAGTAGCCTGCATTGTATGTTAGAGTTTATATAAATTCATGGAGTGGGTCCAGCCCAGCCAAACTCGGTATGAAGGGAATGTAGTTTAAATGAGAGAAGCCCAGTAACAATCAAGGCAACCTGAAGGTGGATCCAGAATTAAAGGGGTGTGCACTAATGGTGGGTCAGACGCTCTTCATAGGAGTGTGTGAGGGTGAAAGTTACACTTCAGTTCATATATGAAAACAAGGCTAACCAATGATGTTTAGGAAAACAAAATGTATAAAAACTTCAAGCAAAGGTGTTACCAGGGTATATGTTCCATAACAGGTACATCGGGGCTTCTGCTTACGGAACGTGAACGATCCTATATGAGATGAGTTGCCTATCTTTTCCTCCAAAGTGGCTTGCTCTGTACTGTATGATAGTTGGTGTGTATGTTCCCTTCAACTGAATTAGCTGTTTTAATGAGGCTCTGTAATTTGCAAACTGTAGTAAATCATAGCAATCACCATCAGACCAAAAGGGGTTATTAACACTTTTGTACATCTTCTGTTACAACAAATCCCAGAATCTCCTGCAGCTAGCCTTAGAACAGTATGCAGCAGTAAGAGATTCAGTAGCCTGCATTTTATGTTAGAGTTTATATACAATAAGTTCTGATATTTTGTTTGCTGGTCCCGTCATTTTCCCTGGGCCATGTACAATCACACAGGGCTGATCTAACTGGAGATTAAACAAAAGCTCTATCATGCTCTATGGGCTATTGAATCTCCCACTGCTGCCTACAGTTCTGATGTAGCTGATAATGCAACCCCCCCCACACACACATATGCATGCACATCACAAAGCCATTCACAGCTGTTGTTTTATGATCAAAATACTTAGAGTTATTTCAAAGAAACAGGACTTGATTCTGTTTTATTTTTCTTTTTTCCCCACTTTCTACTTGAAATGAATGGGAAAAAAGTCACAATTCAAGCAAGGCAGTCAGACACAGTGGGTGGAACAGTGGATGGAAACTTAAAAAGGAATGTGGAGTCCTTTACTCATCCTAAAAGACAGTCGGGCACGGTGGATGGAAACTTAAGAAGGAAGGAAGGAACGCTGAGTCCCTTTACTCATCCCAAAAGGTCTGCAGGGCTACACCCACTGCAGCCCTAAAATGCAGAATGATAACTATGTCAGCTGGGTAACTCATGCACATGGAATCCTGATAGGTTCCAGTATTTTGAACACTCATCCCTATTTCATGCAGCTAATTTGCCATCTACTTTTGTTACACAGTTTCTTTAAGATCAATATATTAGGGCATATGTAGACGTTATCAGTCTGCTGTGAGGATGTTTATGTTTTTTTTTATTTCATTCTCATTAATAGAGAATGGCACATGCTGTATGCCAGAAGTGTAGGGAATTGAAGTATCACAATCGGTACTGCTTTCAAGCAAAGAAACTTACTTAGAAATAATTTGTGACCTCTCCTACACTTGCATTTTTTAATTTGAGTGTTTAATTCATAACATAGCAGTACATGCAGAGTTGTTCTCACTGTGGTCTCATTTAATAACTGTGTCAGGTTAGTTTGCTTCTGAGTTTATGGGACATTGGAAAGAGAGAGAGAGCAGCAGAAGACTCTGCTAAATGGATGCAACTCATTATTAAAAAAAATGGAGAAAACCAACTGACTATTGACAAGGAACTAGCTGAAATAGAAAACTACTGAATATCTTCTCTGAGGAATACTAATTTCAAAAAGTTTAAGCAGGAACTGAAAAGTGAAACTGAATTTCAGTACAAAAAAAAATCAGTGCTGCAAAACAAAAAAAGTTCTTAAGGGAAGAAAACAATCACAAGAGAGGACATATGTTCAGTTGGCCAAAGAACAACAACTCACAAATGAAGAATAAAGTCAGATTTGAAACAGAATCAATTCTTAAAGTGACCGTACAACCGAGTAATACCCCCCTGACCACAACAACAAGTTATTCTGAGGCCAGTGTCACAAGCAATTCCTAGCAGTCTGATGTTTTTTTTTAGAGTAAGACTACCAGGAGGAGAGAATCCAGACAAGGGGCAAGCAGAAGAACAGATACAACACAAGAGGAGAACAAGAAGGGGGAAAAGGAGGTCATGTGGAGCACTGGGGTTGAGTGAGGAGGAGGAGGAGATATCAGGAGTAGAAGATCAGCAGATAACAATTGGGAACAATGTGATCTATCTGTCTGATTACACCTTAACAAACATTGAAAAACACATTTTGAATAAATACCTGTCATTTGTCCCCACAGCAGACATTGGCTTTTTTTAGACAACAATTGATATACAATGTTTGTGCAGAGTGTTAAGCCTTAGTATCTGGGTGTATATTCTTCCCTTCTCTACTTCAGTAATATGGGGCATACAGTCACAAATGTGGGTGCAGGGGTACAAGAAGGTAACTTGTAGTTACCAGTGAACTTATTCCTATGCAAGAAGTTCTTGCAGCACTAGATGAAATTGAAACTGAGAGTGAGTTTGGGCAGGAAAATAGCAGCATACTTTGTCAGAGTGGTGTGGACAGACAGGGAGGAGAGGGCAATAGGAATGGTGTGAGAAAAAGGACTAAACCTAGTCCTTTTTGCACCCCTCTATCCCCTGCTGTGTCCACCTTTAAAAGAGTCTGTAAGGCAGAGTTGGAAAAGTTGAGAAGGGAAGAATATACACCCAGATACTATAACCTCAGTAAAGAAGGAAGGCAGGCAATAACTGATCTGAAAAATAACAAGAGGATTATAAAACCAGCTGACAAGGGTGGTAGTGTCATGGTTTGAAATACACAGGGTTATGAGGCAGAAGTGAAACATCAGTTGAATAATAGAGAGTTTTACAGGCCTGTGAATAGTGACCCCACCCCTCGGCTTAAAAGACAAATTGATGATTTTTTTGGAGTGTGCCCTAAGAGAAAGTCTCATTACAGCAAAAGAGAAAGAATATCTAATGGTTAAGTACCCACTTAAAGCACAGTTCTATGCACTACCCAAGGTGCATAAAACTCTTAACAAGCCACCTGGGAGACCGATCGTGTCAGGGATAGGCACCATAATGGAACCCCTAGCATGCTTTGTAGATAATGTGTTGAAACTATTAGTACAGAAGCTCCCTTCCTTTCTGTTAGATACAGAAGATATTCCAAGGGTTATACAAAACCAGCAGGATAATGAAAACTGTATCTTGGTGACTCTTGATGTTGAATTGCTGTATACCAGCATTCCCCATATAGGAGGGCTAAGAGCCCTACATTACTATCTTAATGGCAGAGGGGAAGGGTCCAGATCTGACACAGATTGTTTGGTGAATATGGCATGGATAGTGCTACAAGGCAATTACTTCACATGCATGGGATAATATTACCATCAAGAAAAAGGCACAGCCAAGGGTGCTACATTTGCACCCAGCTAAGCGAATCTTTATCTTCGCTACTGGGAAGAAGAACACATCTGGAATAAGTGTACCAATTAATTCCCTGCTAAAATCAAGATCTGGAAGTGCTTTATTGATGACGTATTCATGATCTGGCAGGGAGACATGTCTGAACTGGGCTCTTTTATTGACTACCTTTTTGATAATAACCAGCATCATAGGTTCATATGCCATGAAAGTAAGGATAAGGTACCATGTCTGGGTGTTAATATAGAGAAGGACACTGAAGGGGTACTGAAAGCCTCTATAGGAAACACACAGACTGCAACACTATACTATTAGCTAGCAGTTACTACCCCCAGCATACAATAAACAATATCCCCAAAAGTCTGTTTCTACATATTGAATGGAATTGTAGCAAACAGGAAACTTTTGAAAAGGAATCTGCTACATTAGAAAAGAGATTTAGAGAAAGGGGATATGATGGTAATATAATTGAGACAGCCAAGGAAATGAGTACAGGGGTGGCAAGAGAGTCCTTGTTAGCCAGAACCCAAGAGGGTAGGTAAGACATTGCAGCAGACCCAGAGAATCATATCAGTTTTGTGAGTACATACAGTATTATGTCCTGAAAGGTAAAAGATATATTGTACAAGAATTAGTACATCCTGGGAGCAGATGCCCGACTACAGGAAACATCCAAAACACCACCAAGAATGGCCTACAGAAGGGCTAGGAACCTAACGCACACACTGGCAAGCTCAATACACGAAGAAACAAAAACTAGAGGGTGGCTCCTACCTCTCCCCAAGGGCTGCCATGCAGCAGATGCAAATACTGCCCCTATATACACCAAAGTACCCACATTACCAGTGGCTATAATGGGGAAATATAGAGATATCACAATTCATTATTTTTGATACCAAATGGGTGGTGTATCTAGCAGAATGCAGCTGTGGAGAATATTATGTGGGGCACACCAAGCGTAAACTTAAAGATAGGGTGGGAGAGCATGTATGAGCCATCACTAATGGAAATCTGGAGTATATCCTAGCTGTACGTATGCAAGGAGTACTAAATAGAAATGAACATGTGCTAAAGTTTAGTGGTATTGAGCAAGTGTGCTTAGTTGCAAGGGGAAGGAACAGAGAACTTGCTTTAAGCAGGAGAGAGTCCTATTGGATATACAGATTTTTTTTTCAATTATTTCAGTTTCAGAATTACAACCTTTGAGCCAAGAGGCTGTTTTACAAAGGCTCCATGTCACTGACATACAACAATGCAGTACATAAAGATTTACAGAGGTAATAACATTCTGGGTTGTTAAGCCAGATTAAGTCTGTGTGACAATGAAAAACAGAGGGTATATGCAAAATTGGAAACAGGCAGAGTAAGAACTAATTCCAGTGATGAGGGTCTCAGCTAAAACATAACCAGTTGCTAAGTGCAGAGAGGTAGTTGCTAAGTGCAGAGGGAGGGAGCAAAGTAGCAGCCAGAAGTGGCTTAGCCATAGATGGTTCTGAGGGGAGTGAGGGGAGAGGGAAGGGGGAGGTAGTGAGGGTGGGAGGGGTGGCTACCAGGAAAGACTGGAGTGGATAGAGTGGGGTGGGGATGGGGAGAGGCAGCCAGGCAAGGATCACTGGGACATGAGTCACAAACCTGAACTGGGGGGCTTAGGGAGGGGTTTAGGGATGGGAGGGAACAGGAGGAATAGGGAGGAAAGGCAAGAGAGGAGGTCAGGGTAGGTTTCTAAGCAAAGCAGACATGGTTGTGGGAATCTGGGATGGGTGGGGAAGGGGAAGAATGGGGGGAAGGGAAAGAGAGGAGGTCAGGGGCCAGTAGCTAAGCAGATTGGCAGCTTGTGTAGGCCCCAAAGGACTGAATGGTCAGATAGAACTTGTACCCTTTCTGAGGGATAACTAGCTTTTAAATGGCTTGAATTGTACATATCTTGGTCTTTTTTCTTAAAGATGAAATGGAGTGCATCTGTACCCTTTGTTAGGGATATAGCACTTTAATGGCCTGAATTGTATTTATTTTGGTTTTGGTTTTACTTTTACAGGAGAGATGGAGTGAATTCTTGCAGTCCACTGACAAACTGTCTCAACAGATGAATGAGTTGGCACAAGCAGAAGGCATAGTGACACTCTTTTCCAGGAATATATCTCCTGTGTGTACTGCACTTTTTCTCTTTATCCCCCCCCCTCGCATCTTTCCTTTCTTCGACCCAAAACTTTTGGCTTGTTATATTAATATAAAAGGAAAAGAAATATGATGTACATACTTAAGGTAACAGTATGGCACAGAATGGCAGAATTAAGTAGCCAGATATACCTTTTTCAAGGTGGCTTTTGTTGTAACAAGCCATGTTGCTCTATGCTTGAACTGTATCAGTAATTTTATACATAGTAGCACTTTAATAGTTCACCTTTTATGTTGCATTTTAGTCAGTAGCACTTAGCACTTTTCTGTACAGGAATTTATTTAAGAATACTTGATTTAGTCACAATGCATTTAAACGTCACATGACCCCTTTCCTAAGCTATATAAGCTAATGATCAATAGAGGGTGATCAGTTTGATAAAGCGTCTCACAAGTGAAATGTCGGTCACTTTTTTCCACCTTCTGCATGCGTTTTGTTCAATAAACTGCTTTAGTCTGAAGGCTTCATGAATGGACATTGAGTTTATTTGGGCTGAAGATGTAAGTTCCATGACTTTATTTTGCTACATAGCTCGCTGTGTGTCATCTGTTGCATGCAAATGACAGGCTGGTCATATTTTATTAACCAGACCAAGGGCCAATATAAAAAATATCTACTAAAGTGCAGATCGCTTTACTACTGGCTCTAAGTACAAAGTGGGAAAAAACATAAAAACACTCTTACCTTTCTCTGATGAAGCTTAGCAGCATGCTGGGCGAAATGTAAGAGTGTTTTTATGGTTTTTCCCACCTTGCACCATAATGGATTGGAGCCAGTAGTAAAGGGAATTGCATATTGGTTCTTGGTCTGGTTGCTTACTCTTTTCTTTTGTTGCTTCTGCTTGTGTGATAGCACCAGACCAGACTTGGTGTGGCCATCTGGTCTTTTTCTTTGTCATATTTCATTAAGAACAAGCTGGTTAAGTTACAAAAAGGTCCTTAATTGGCATTTGAACCCTTGACTCTTGTCACTATCATTGATCAAATGATAACTGTAGTGCCCATCTTGGTATACATAATCTCCTTCACACTGACAAAAGAAGAAATCATTGCATGATAAGTAACACACTCTGTGCATAGGTTGATTAATCATTTGATGACAGCTGTCAATAGCTATAAGGAAAAGCCAAACTGCCATTTTTTTCTCAGATATGTTTAGTTTCTAAATGTAGCAAGGATTTCAAATGAAATTTAAGATTTTTTTTAATAATACACTTCAGTTACAGTTATATGTATTTTTAGGGCTGCATGGGCAGAGCCCTGCAGAAGTTTTGCATGTAGAAAAGGGCTGACGTCATGTTTTCCGTCCATGGAACTGTTTTTCCTCCGCCTGCCCCTCCCCCAAGAAGCAATCCACCCATGTTGTCCCTATGGACTGCAGCACTGCACTGTATCACAGTGGGCATTTTTTTTATGGGTGTTTTTTTTCTGCCAGTGCTGTCCCCTTCCCTTACCTTCTGTTCCCTTCCCTTAACAGACTCAGGCCCCGAATATATGCCCTCCCACCCCATTGTTGGAAGCCCCACCCTGCCCCTCGGAACTCTACAGATATGTAAAAGCTAGAAAGACAAAAACTCCCAGCAAAAACTAGGCATAAAACTGCAGTTTCTCATACTTCGATCTCCTTTGTGGTTTTCTGCAATAATACTAAAAGTCTATTGTTTTTTTACTTGCAGTTTAAAAACTAAAGGTAAAAAAACCTTACCAGTTTCATTAAAAAGCCAGTTTATAAACATTTATTTATTTATTTATTTACAAGTTTAGCCAGGAGGGCATACTGAGCAGACGCTTGCTCTATTCCAGATGTGTCCTGGGGGCAGGGTACAGATGGGGAATACCAGTGATACAGTACAATACAAGTTACATAGACATTTACGATAAAACAAGATTACAGTTCATTTACAAGTTGCTTGGACAATTAATGATAAAGATAGAGCAACAAATAACATTGCAAGATCTGACACCTATCTCTAACTAGGAGCAAGTGCAGCTGCTAGTGTAGTGGGCACTGAGGAGAATGTTTAGTTGCTGAGAGTTAGATGAAAGCCTGATGTCAGTTGGTAAGGCATTCCAGATTTTGGGTATGCGATATATGAAGGCCGCTTGACCTTTGGCAGACCATATGAATGGGACATGAAGGAGCCTGGGGTCGGCACTTCTGAGGGAATAGTTGGGGGGGCTGAGTTGAGAGGGCAGACATGAGGTATTGGGGAAGGGACTGGAACCAGTATTTGGCTATATTCCTTGCACAGTGAATCTGTCTGTGGACCTGGAGCGAGGGCAGGGCTAGGGAGCTGTACAGGGTACAGTGATGAGTTATACATGGGCAGTCCAGACACAAGCAGCATAAGGACTGAAAAAGTGTGTCTAGTGTTGCTAGTGAGGATGGGGAAGCAGTTCTTAGACTATGTCACCATAGTCGAGTGAAGGGAGAATCATCTTTTGAACTATTGCCTTCCGGGATGATAAGGGGATACAGTCCTTGTTACGATAAAGTGCTCCAAGTTTAGGGTGGATTTTTTTTGTGGATTGATTCGATGTGTGTGGAGAAATCGAGGTGCTGGTCTAACCAGACCCCTAGGTATCTGAAAGAGTGCAAACCTGCAGGGGCGTCCCATCCAAGGTATGGAAAGCGGGGCAAGTGACCTGTCGGGAGAGTCTTGCCTGCGTACCAAAGGTTAGTGAGATGGTTTTCTCGGAGTTTAAGAACAGTTGGTTGGAGTGGAGCCAGTGCTGCACCCTGTTGAAATCCTGTTGTAGTATTTTGGCCACATCGCTGGAGGTGGGGCCGGTGGCATACAGGATGGTGTCGTCCACGTACATGTGCATGGATGTGTGCAGGCAGGCTGACTGGAGATAATTTAAGAAAACAGCGAAAAGTAACGGACCCAAGACAGATCCTTGTGGGACACCAGTAGTGACTGGTAGGGGACTAGAGGTTTGCGGACCGATGTTTACGGATTGTTGCCTGCCCACCAGGTAGGCATGAAACCAGCTGGTGGCAGGGTCAGAGAGTCCAGCAACCTTTAGTTTGGTTAGTAGCAGTGAGTGGGAGATGGTAACAAAAGCCTTGGCCAGGTCAATGAAAATGGCTGAGGTGACATGTCCCTTGTCCATGCCTGATAGGATGTCATTTGTGATCCTTATTAGGGAGGTGATGGTTGAGTGTGATTTGTGAAAGCCAGACTGGTATGGGGTGAAGAAAAGAGGAAGTGTGTAGATAGGTGGAGAGTTGGGTAAGTGCAAGACATTCCTGCAATTTGGCTAGGATTGGTAGGAGGGAGATCGGGCAGTAATTTCCCGGTGAGGAGGGGTCGCTGCCTTTGGGGAGGGGGATGACAGTAGTCTGCTTCCATTCGACTGGGATTTTTGCTACAGAGAAGGAGAGGTTGAAAAGGTCGGCTAGCGGGGTGGCTATGGCGGGGGCAGACAAATATAACATTTTGGCATCCAGGCCCGTTGGGCATTTGCCTTTGTTCGGGTTGAGTGCCCGCAACTCTGTAAGCACTTCAGCAGGAGAGACCAGATGAAAAGAGAAGCTGCATGGCTGGGAGGTGGTCTGCGTTTTTGGGGGGAGTTTTGGGGGGTGCACAGCGAGGATGGGTGTGAGACAGCAGATAGGAGAGAGTCCGTATAGCTGGTGAAGGAAGGTATTGAAGGCAGAGGCAACTTCGCCCAGGTCAGAGATGGTGACACCTTGGATGGTTAGGGTCGGGGTCGGGGGTTGGGCAGGGGGGAGAGGAGGGATTTGATGGTTTTCCAGAATTGTGTTGGGTGATTGAGGTTTGAGTTGAAGGCCGTCATGAAATAATGTTTTTTTGGACTGATGTATAAGCTTGGTGCAGGAGTTGCGGAAGGCACGGTAATGCCAGAGAGAGGAATGGGTACCTAATTTTGTGTGAGATTTCCATGCCTGATCCCTGGTGTGGCATTGGCTAATGATAGCAGTGGAGACCCAGGGCAGGTGGGAGCCTCTAACCCTTTTTTTACGCAGAGGGGCATGCGAGTCCCACACTGCAAGGAATCTGACCTTGAAATTTTCAAGTGCATAGTCAATGGAGGGAGCCGTCGGTATGAAAGACCAATCTACGTGTATTAGGTCATGTAGGAGAGATGCTAGACCTAGGGAGTTGTAAGACCTTGTGAGGAGCGTCCTTGGTGGGGGTGCGGTGGGCCTATATACTTTCCTGACCATGTAGATCATATGGTGGTCACTTAGGGGGTCTGGTAGCAGACCAGCATTAATGATCCTCTGTGCGAGTGAGGAGAGGGCCCAGTCCAGGAGGGAGTGGTTTTGTGTTTTGTGGTTTAGGCGGGTGGGGTGAGAGATTAGCTGTGTGAGGTTTAGAGCATTTATTTTGGTGCACAGCTTGCCACTATCTTTGGCCAGCCAGTTGAAATTAAAATCTCCAAGGATGTGGAGCTTGCCAGAAGAGGCTGATGTCTTTAGGGTGTCCAGTAGGTCTAGGACGCTAGGCAGGGGGGTGCCAGGGGCACAATAGGAGCTGGCGACATACAATGGGGTGGAGTATGGAAGAGATATTTTGATTAGTAGGGGTCTATATCTGATGATAGTGTGGGAATTTGGACTGGTATGAACTGTAACCTAGTGGAAATAAACATGGCGATGCCTCCACATCTTTTCTTGCCCTGATGGTTGCACCTAAGTAGCGAGTAGCCAGGGATGGTTAACTCAGCGTCTGTGTGATGGAGCTTTAGCCAAGTTTCGGAGATGATTAGGACATCCGGGTGGAGTGATAGGACTATGGGCTGTTAGTTTGCTTAGGAGACTGCAGATATTGAGGTGCAAAAGTGTACGGCCTCTGGGGAGAGTAATCGGAGTGGTAGGAATGGGAAGGGTAGTAGGAGCGGAGGGGGTGGTTCCAGGGTTGGCTTCAATGTCCCCTACTAGTAGCAGTAGAAACATTAGCAAATGTATGGTTTTGTGCCATGGAGGTTTTTGCCTATGGAAGGGAGTACGAACACGGGGGTAGGTGGAGTGCAGCATGAGGCTGCGAGAGAAAGGACAGATTATCCCGGGTGGAAGGAGGGAGGCAGAATGGTTGCACTGGGGACCCAATTGTGCAAAGGGCTATGGGGCAGCTGCTGTAGGGGGTTGTTTGAGAAAAAGGTGGGGGGAGTAGTGCAGGGGTATATAGTAAGGGGGGGTTGATTGTTTTTGTGGGTAAGTAGCTGGGGGAGGGCAACTAGTGGGAGTAACAGAGAAAGAATCAGGAGATAAAGAGATAACATTGTGCCCCCATGAGCTGAGTATAGCGGCTGCTAGTGGTAGGAGCTATTAAGCTACAAGTGTGAAAGTGGGCTGACAGGCTGTGGCCGAACCGCGTCACGTGGAGCCACTCTATAAATTTCAGAGTCGACCAAGTGTAGTGGTGGGGGCAGTGGGGTAGCTGGTGCAAAGCACCGGCAGGGTAAAAACACTCTCCTGAAAAATGCTGTACTGGCTCTGAGCCACTGCGTCGGAGTTGCGGCGTGCTCGCAAAGTCGCACCTGCTGTTGTGTCCGAGGGGGGGGGGGGCTCCGCGATGCTCCGGCTGGGGAAGGCTGGCTCCTCTGAGGCCCTCATGACCCCTTGCTCTGAGAGAGAAAGGAGGGAGAGGGAAGAGAATTTATACAGTAGTCTAGAGGAGGAGTGAACTCTTCACACAAGCAAATACAGGCATGCTTCGGATTAACTATGAGGCATGCAGAAAACAACTATAAGCTATTTATCCTGTTTGTGGGTGACTTACAGCACATAAGGTGCACTTCGGATTTAGCAGACCACTTAAGTTAACGATTTGGGTATTAAAGTAACAGTGAACTTTAGCTCTAAATGTACATTTGTGGTTACACTGTAGATAAGCAAAAACTCTCTGCATTAGTACGCCGACTGCGAAGTCCTTAAAGTCCTTGTTCTCTGTTTTTCTTTTTGCTTTAAAAATTGATGGTTTGGCACCAAAAACACTATCCTGAAAAATGCTGTACTGGCACTGAGCCATTGCGTCGGAGTCGTGGCGTGCTCGCAAAGTCGTACCTGCTGCTGTGTCTGAGGAGGAAGGGGGGGCTCCGCGATGCTCTGACTGGGGAGGGCTGGTTCCTCTGAGGCCTTCATGACCCCTTGCACTGCTGCTGTGTCCAGGAGGAGGGGGGGCTCTGCGAAGCTCCGGCTTGGGAGGGCTGGTTCCTCTGAGACCCTCATGACCCCTTGCACTGTTGCTGTGTCCGTGGAGGAGGGGGGCTCCGCGATGCTCCGGCTGGGGAGGGCTGGTTCCTCTGAGGCCCTCACGACCTCTTACACTGCTGCTGTGTCCGAGGAGGAGGGGGGGGCTCCACGATGCTCCAGCTGGGGAGGGCTGGTTCCTCTGAGGCCCTCATGACCCCTTGCACTGTGGCTGTGTCCGTGGAGGAGGGGGGCTCCGCGATGCTCCGGCTGGGAGGGCTGGTTCCTCTGAGATCCTCACAATCCCTTGCACTGCTGCTGTGTCTGAGAAGGAGGGGGGGTGCTCTGCGATGCTCCAGCTTGGGAGGGCTGGTTCCTCTGAGGCCCTCACAACCCCTTGCACTGCTGCTGTGTCTGAGAAGGAGGGGGGGTCCAAAATGCTCCAGCTGGGGAGGGCTGGTTCCTCTGAGGCCCTCATGACCCCTTGCACTGTTGCTGTGTCCGAGAAGGAGGTGGGGCTCCGCGATGCTCCGGCTGGGAGGGCTGGTTCCTCTGAGATCCTCACAACCCCTTGCACTGCTGCTGTGTCTGAGAAGGAGGGAGGGGTCCAAAATGCTCCAGCTGGGGAGGGCTGGTTCCTCTGAGGCCCTCATGACCCCTTGCACTGCTGCTGTGTCCGAGGAGGAGGGGGGGCTCCGTGATGCTCCGGCTGGGGAGGGCTGGTTCCTCTGAGGCCCTCATGACCCCTTGCACTGAGAGAGAAAGGAGGGAGAGGGGAGAGAATTTATACAGTAGTCTGGAGGAGGAGCGAACTCTTCACACAAGCAAATGCAAGTATGCTTCGGGGATTAACTATGAGGCATGCAGAAAACAACTATAAGCTATTTCTCCTGATTGTGGGTGACTTACAGCACTTAAGGTGCACTTCAGATTTAGCAGACCACTTAAGTTAATGCTTTGGGTATTAAAGTAACAGTGAACTTTAGCTCTAAATGTACATTTGTGGTTACACTGTAGATAAGCAAAAACTCTCTGCATTAGTATGCCGACTGAGAAGTCCTTAAAGTCCTTGTTCTGTGGTTTTTTTTTTTGCTTTAAAAATTGATGGTTTGGCACCAAAAACACTCTCCTGAAAAATTCTGTACTGGTGCTGAGCCACTGCGTTGGAGTCACGGTGTCTTTAAAGTCCTACCTGCTGTTGTGTCCGCTGAGGGGGGCCCGCGATGTCTGCTGGGGGAGGGCTGGAGCCCGTCTGAGGCCCTCACAACCCCTTGCACTGCTGCTGTGTCCAAGGATGGGGGGGTTCCACGATGCTCTGGCTGGGAAGGGCTGGTTCTTCTAAGGCCCTCACGACCCCTTGCACTGCTGCTGTGTCCGAGGGGGGGGGCTCTGCGATGTTCCAGCTGGGGAGGGCTAGTTCCTCTGAGGCCCTCATGACCCCTTGCACTGCTGCTGTGTCTGAGGAGGGAAGGGGCTCCTCAATGCTCCAGCTGGGGAGGGCTGGTTCCTCTGAGGCCCTCACGCCCTTGCACTGTTGCTGTGTCTGAGGAGGGGGGGGGTTCCGCGATGCTCCGGCTGGGGAGGGCTGGTTCCTGTGAGGCCCTCACGACCCCTTGCACAGCTGCTGTGTCCAAGGAGGAGGGGGGGCTCCGTGATGCTCCAGCTGGGGAGGGCTGGTTCCTCTGAGGCCCTCATGACCCCTTGCACTGCTGCTGTGTCCGAGGAGGAGGGGGGTCTCCAAGTCGTTTACTAAAATCTCAACAGATATGTACACCAAAGTTCTGAGCAAGGCACAGGAGCCCTGATTTAGCAAGTTTTAAACACATTAGTAGCAGCAGACATGCCATGTTATAGAAACTCCTGCCGATTGTATAATTTATTAACTCCAGTGGCCATTTTGGTAGCAGTGGATAATGGGGAGGGGCACGTTTATTGGATGTCAGAAAACCGGAACACCGGCCACCATACGGGTGTTTTAGAAAGACAGGTCTTTTAACCAGGAAGCGGGTTGGGTACAGATCGTAAAGAAGCATTTGGTATAACTAAGCAACAGGCCATGCAAAGTGCAAATGCTGCAGTAGAGGGACTAGCAGTAGCAGCAGAAGTGCTGGGGATGGGGTCTGGAGCGTGGGCCGGGATTTTGTGTGTATTGGGCTTGACGGTCTCTTATTCCGCGTCAAGCAGCAGGGGCAGTGTTGTGAAATATGAGAGAACCGAGGGTCTGGGCTCACCTAGGAGCTCGCTGTCCCACGAGAAGATTGATTGGGCACTAGTGCACCTCTGTTGAGGAAGATAAAGTGGACCAGGTGAGTTTTGGCAGGTGGTGCATGCTGTTGCATTGGTAAGTGTACGAAGCAGCCGGAGTCCACCGCGATTCTGTACTGAAGTGCTTGTTTACATTATACTTTGTACTTGCTTACGTGGTCAGTTGCCTGGCTGTTAGGGGTGTATTTTACACAGGCATAAGCTTTTCTCATTTTGCGCGTGTAACTGAGTCCGACTTTTACGCCTGGAACTGAGTTCTATCACCCCCCCCCTTCCCTGTACAGTACGTAAGTCTGCTCAAAAACAAAATGCATTTTACAAATGTTATCCCTGTTGTAAGATATAGAGAATAATGGTGTAGGGACAGCAGTGTGTGAAACAACTTTATTTATTTATTTCAAAAGTTTTGGCAGGAAAGACATACTGAGCAGAGATAGCAGCTGGTTTCCAGATGTGTCCTGGGGAGAAAAGGGGGAGGGTATGGATATACAGAGTAACAATCAGAACAAATAAATATGAGAGGTAACAAAAAGTAAGCATTTTATATGAGCTACTAAGAAGAAACAAATTTACAGTTGTAGAATTTAGCGAGGATAAAGAATGAATAGCAGTACAGGAGGCATCAAGGAGGTACAAATGAAGTGCAGAGGAAGTGGGGGATATCAGGAGAAGATATGGTTTGTTGCTATAGGGAAAGGAAAAAAGGAAGGGGGGAGGGAAGAGCAGAGCTTGAGTGGTTTATATTAGTATCTCACACCAATGATGTGTAAAAGACTAAATAAATTATGTGTTGGTACTGTTCATAGTTTTATTATTTTTAATATAATAACCAGGGCATGTTTTTTCTATGGGGAGACCTAGTTATAATTTGCTGTTATAACCAGCTGGTTATAACAGTGAACACACACATCTGGTTTCCCTTGCTCCACACATGCACCAGCAGTGGTCCCCTTCATCGTGCTGGACTCTTGCAGCTGTCGCACTCAAGTCGGGACTCCAACCCAGTAAGTTCCAGTTCTGAACTAAAAACTTTCAAACTCTTCCGAGGAATCGCTAAAAACAAACACACAACAAAAAAAAGTTTAAAGAGACGCTTCAGCTAAAAAAGTCACAACCACAGACTGCACTTCAGCTGGACCATGGCTCCACAGACTATTTACATAGTTGTTGTGGGGGAAAAAAACACTCCCCAGCAATTATATAAAACAAACCATGGGGCAGTATGTAAAACTCGAATTTTACACACACCCTCGCTGTTGGATGCTTGTATACAAGGATTCAGTTAACTCCAGTTTGGGACTCCCAAAAATAAGACAAAAACTTACAAAATAAAGGAGGAGGAAGCCATTGACTTCCAAATGTAAAAAAACAACGCTGGATGACTTCCAAAGCTGAAGGCACAGAAGCTAAAAATATACAGATTTTTCTAAAAGAAATTGTATTTTACCATTAATAGTTGTATTAACATCCATAATTTGATCCTTCATAGAATACTGGCTTTCACATTGCTGGATCTGGGAAGTATTTTGACTTCCAGAAAATTGAAATGACTTCCAGATTTTGACTCATGGAAGTATTTGACTTCCACAAAAAATAAATTAACCGAACTCCTGCTTGTATATACCCCTCGAGCTTCACTCTCGGGGTTTTATGTAGCATCCAGCACCTCGGGTGTGTGTAAAATAGAGGATAATGGATGGGTAGGTAGTTATAATGAGGATTTTACACCCCTCGAGGGATCCCACCCTGAGGGTGTGTGTAAAATCCGAGTTTTACACACCTACCCATCTTTTATTTTGTATAATTGCTGGGGTCCGTTTTTTCACCACAGCAATTATACAGAATAACTGTTTTGGTATGAAGTGAAGCTGCAGACCATTGGAGTTTTAGCACGGTCAATAGCGTCTGCCTTATAAACTGAAGCAGCTTTTTTTTCTTACTTGGGGCCAATTAGTTTGTTGTTGTTTTTTTGTTCCCAGTAGTATTGTGTTAAAATACAAGAAGAACTTACCGCCGACTTCTGTCGGGGAAGTTGTGAGCACTGAAGAGCTGGGACAGACTGCGCAGAGAGCAGGAAGTTTGTGGCAGGTGCATGCACTGAAGTAGGGAAACCAGGTGCGTGAATGTCATTACAACCAGCTGGTTATGACGCTAGAATTATAACCCGGTTTTCCTATGGGAAAAAAACGGTAACCAGTTATTATATTCTCATTATACACACTACCTCATGATTTATTATATATATATATATATATATATATATATATATATATATAAAATCACTGGTTCACAGTTGGGTGGTTCTGTGGTCAGCAGGCTCTAGCACAGCAGGTCTAATACAAAAGCCCTGATGTCTCACCCTCCATGTTAAAGCTCCTGCTGTTGCCTCTGATAGTGGGGCAGTTCTTCATTACTCACACTTGTGTTTAAGGGAGTGTGTGAAACCCAACATTTTAGATACTGGTTTGGATTGCAGTGAACCCTAACCAGTAATAATATCACTGAACAGTGCATAACCCCGCTGAAGGCCACTATAAAACATTTGTGTTTTTCTAGGCAGTGTAACAGAGCCGAAGTCTCTTATAGTCTTGTTTAGTGTTGTATACTTTTCTAATTTTCCTGACGGCATAGTGTAAATGCATTTGATTCCTGTTAGCAATTGAGAATGCACTAAAAAATGTGTGTGTTTAATCTTGACATTTAAAACTTGGCATGGTTATGTCTCTAACAAACACTCCTGGCTGGTGATTGAATTCATGTAACTATAATCATGCATAAAATAGAGCCCGAGAAAATACAGCTGCATAGTTTGATACCTTTTATTTTCCCATATTATGCAAAATGTTACAGTAACACAAACGTTCAGGGCCAAATGTGTCCCTTCCTCAGTTGGGTGTAATAGCAACCAGAAGAGCAGCTGACTATACCTAATGACATTGTTTCAATTTAGTGCCCCACTTCCACCATCACAAAGTAGCAGTATGGGCTTTTTAGGCTGCATGGGCAGAGCCCTGCAGACAAGTTTGCATGTAGAAAAGGGCAGACATCATGTTTTCCGTCCATGGAATTGTTTTTCCTCTACCTGACCCTCCCCCAAGAAGCAATCCACCCATGTTGTCCCTATGGACTGCAGCACTGCACTATATCACAGTGGGCGCTTTTCTTTTTTTTTTTTTATGGGTGTTTTTTCCTGCCATTTCTGTCCCATCCCCTTAACTTCTGTCCCGTTCCCTTAACAGTCTCAGACCCCGAATATATGCCCGCCCACCCCATTGATGGAAGCTCCACCCTGCCCCTCAGCCAGTCAGCGGGAGCTGTTGAATCGGGGAGCACATGGAATTGATAGAGAAGGAAATTGGATGGAACAATGGGAGAGCTCCAGGTACTGGTGCAGACCCGCATCGACTCAGGATGAGACATTACCATGCAGTTTGGAACATTCTACTCTGTCAGCTAGATCGGTGCCAGCGGTGTCGCCAGCCGGTGACAGAAACCCAACAATCCTGCCTCCTCTGAAATAGACACTCAGAGCTCCTCCTTCGGCACTTCAGCTCTCTGTTCCAACTCCAGCTCCAAACAGTGCTCACTTCCTCATCACGCTGCTCACTCCTGTGAGTCCTCACTGTGGTGCGCATGCGTACGCACAACTTTACATCAGCCAGAGAAAAAAGGATTGTGTCTCTCTCTGTGTCTCTCTCTCTCTGTCTCCCCAGCACTGTGCCCCTTGTGGTAGCTTGTTGTAAATGCAGCCTAAAAATATGGATGAGCTACCTGCACCACAGTGCATGTGGGTGAAAAAACTAGGTGCAACAGCCTGTTCCTACTTGCACAGGGAACAGGCTGGGTATATTAAGTTTGACCACTGGGCAGATGGTCAGGTGGATAGCAAACTTGCTGGAGGGGTGTGTACAGAACATGAGGGTTGGTAGGGGGAGGTTTCATCCTCCAGGAGAGTCATTAGTGTGGTCCCACGGGGGTCGATACTGGGCCCACTCCTGTTTAATGCCTATATCTCAGATATCAGGAGCAGTATCAGGAGTGGGATGAGTCTCTTTGCAGATGACTTAAAGCTGTGGGCGGTGGTAGAGGGGGAGGTAAGGAAGCTGGCTCTCCAGGAGGATCTGGAGACTCTAGGGAGGTGGTCATGAACCTGGAAGCTAAAGTTTAATACTGGGAAGTGCAGGGTTCTGCACCTGGGGGGCCAAAAACCAGCTCATGTATACACCTTGGGGGGAGAGACACTGCAGGTTTCTAGGGGGAGAAGGACCTTGGGATGGTGGTGGATGCCAAAATGAATAACTCAGAGCAGTGTAGGAGGGCTGCAGCCCAAGTAAATAAAATGCTGGGCTGCAGAGCCAGCGAGATAACCTCAAGGAGTCGAGATGCTCCTTCCGCTGTACAATTGCCTGGTTAGACCAAACCTCGAATACTGCATGCAGGCTTGGTGTCCCTACTTAAAGAGGGAATTGCTCTTCTGGAGAAGGTCCAGAAGAAGGTGACCAGGATGATATTGGGACTAGGGGAAAGGCCCTAATGAGGAGAGACTAACGGAGCTCAACCTGTACTCACTGGAGGAGAGAAGGAACAGGGGAGATATGATGGAGGTCTTCAAATATCTCAAAGGAATGAATAGTGTAAGCCTTGAGAGGGTGCTTCAGCTGAGGGAGGTAGGGGCCACCAGAGGACACTCAATGAGGCTGGAAGGGGGAGACTGAGGGGGGAACAAGGAGGCGCTACTTCACTGAGAGGGTGGTGGAGCCCTGGAATGTGCTGCTCATGGACTTGGTGGCTGCTACGACTGTGGAGGGGTTCAAGAAGGGCTGGGATAGGTATAGGGGAGGGTGCATCCCAGAGTCCCGCTGGGGGTGTGTGGGTATAGAGGACCTTGTTTGGGGCGGTGCTAAAAAAATGGTGCCCTGGGAAGGCACTGATCATCAAGCCCATTTTCTTCACAAACTTCATTATGCAGCCCTGGTGGATCTGACAAGAATTTGTTGAAAGTGCTGTGTCAACAGATCAAAGGAAGCTTTCCGTATTTCTCAGTAGCGATCTTTTGACAGTATACAGGATGCTGTTCCTTTAGTACTTTGTTTGGTACTAGTGCGACACTTATCACCATTAAGAAATGTGTATGGGTGCCAGATGTGAATTAATCTTGTGTCATATCTACAGAATTACCTTGATATTAATCTCACGCTTCAAGACGCTGGTGCTTACTGTACCGGTGTGCTACGTAATATGTTCATTACTCTTATGTCCCTCATTTCCAGTTTGGTGTCTGAAACTAATTTCTCCGCGATTCATTCGGCAATCATCAGAGAAGCAAAAATCATACTGTTAAAATGTAATGCTACTACTGCATGACCAAAAAAATGATACTGCATATGGACATTGTACAAAGACAAGTTTTATTTCAGGGACATAATGAATCAAGTAGATATGAGCTCTGTAAGTGCAAAAATCTTCTTTATTCATGACAGGATTCTCCAAGTGCCATTAAAAAACATGCACATACCATCAAAGTGGATCATACAAAGTTAAATGTGGCACCTTTGTTTCCCTGGTTGTAGTCAGACCTCTGCACTGTATTCTTTTAAAAAGAAAACAGTGCCGGCTGACCAAAATTGGAGGTAATGAAGGGCTGGCTGCCCTGTCTCATTTTTTCTGACCATGTGGTGAATTTTCCTGGCATGGCATGATGAAAAAACAGTGCCTGGAGTTCTCTTTCACCAGCAGAAGACCCAGTCTAAGTCAGGGAAAGATCCACTCCACTATTATCTATGCGAGGAAGTCGGGTCAGGAAAACTTGGAGATGTAAACTGTAAGCTTACACGAACACACACAAAAAAAACAGTCAAACAAATAAACAACAAACAGGGCTTTACTCACTGGTGCTCACTATCTTGCTGTAATCCATTTAATGCATCAGTTTAAAAAACTGCAGATGGGGCACTTACGCTCTCTAGCGTCTCTCTCGTATGTCACAGTTACAGAAAAATATTGTCACTGAGGAGAGAGACAGCAAGCTATTTTTTAAAAGCAGTCCCTTGAGGGGGGGGGGTTGGCAGGTCAGGCCATTATCAGGATTTTTATTTATTTACTTAGTTTTTGTTGACTTGGTAAGTGCGCTAGACAAATGCTGCCTATTTTCAGGCATGACCCAGGGGAAGGGGATACAGATGAATGCCAACTGACACTGAACCAGATTAAGCTGTTAGTGGTATATTTTTTAGTGAATGGGGGAATTTTGGCCAGAGCACAGGGGAAATTCCCTTACTCTTTTCAAGAAGCGCCATGGGATCTTTAACATCCACCTAAACTACCACCAGAACAGGCAGATGGGACCTCGGTTTGATGTCTCATCCGAAAGATGGCACCTCAGGAGTGCAGGAACCCCCCATGCTGCACTACAGTGTCAGTATTGGGATTTCACCCCAAGTGCCTGGTGTGGGGATAGAACCCACAGCCTTCTGATCTCCCGGTCTCAGAGGTGAGTATGCTACCTGCTGAGCCACTGACACTGACACAATGGATTGTACTGTACATGTGTTGATTTGTACTAAGAACATAATTGTTTTGAGTTAGTTGATTTTGTTCCTCTCGCTAACTGTAATAGAAAATTATGAATGCACGAAAAAGGGATTCCCATTTGTGGCAAAGAATTACCCATTCGTGACAAAGGATCCTTTTTGACATTTGACATCTAACTGCTCCCACTGAAAAAAATGGGAGATTTTAAAATTTAATAACTTTGGGATGGATTAATATTTTTTCACCAAACCTTCAAAAGCCACATCTGTGACCCATGAGCTATATACCCTGAAGTTTCAGGCCAAAATCACAAGCCATATTTCTGTAGTGGCATGACAAAGAATTTGACAAAAAGTGGTAATTTTCACTTTTTTTTGGCAATATGTATCTTCACACCCACACATCCGACCAGAATGAAACCTGCCTCTTCAAGAGATCTTTGGTCCCCGAAGACACATGTAAACTTTCATACAAATCAGTCAAACAGTTGCGAAGTTATTAAAGTTAAAATTGTTGGGTTTAATATAGATATGGCCATTGAACCCTAATATAGGGGTGCTATTGCACTCCTATAGTACAGTATATATACACATATACTGCAGAAAGCATTCAATAAAGAGTTTTGCTGACTAGACCACATAGTGTGCAGCTATCATTACATGGTACCAGGAGTTAGAATCCATTGCCATCCTGGTAAAATATGGATGCAGTTCGGCAAGTGAACTAACCTTAACGGAATAAGTATAAACTCTGCAGAGCCTTCAAACAAAGCTTTGAGTTCTATATTGCAGCAATTGGAGCAGAAGACAATAGAGGCCAGAAGAAGATTGCATGGCTGTTAATAGCAGCAGGACATGCGGCTCTAGAACTCTACAGCACCTCCGAGTTTACAGAACAAGAAGGTAACTACTTTGCTGTGATAAGAAAGTTTGAGTTTTATTGCACATCTCAAAAACATGAAACGTGAAAGGTGTGTTTTCAGATCTCTATTTCAAAAACAAACAGAATCTATTGAGCAATATGTTACTGAGTTGCATCTAAAGAGCCAGTTATGCAGCTTTGAGTCTTTAGGGTGACTTAATGATAAGAGACCAAATTGTGTTTGACATCTGTAGTAAGAGTTCAGACTCATCTCCTCAAAGAAACTGAGTTAACTTTAGCAGAAGCTGTTCAGATTTTCCAAGCCTCAGAAACAGCAAGACTGCATATGGAGACCTTCAGTAAGGCGGGTGAGATTGCAGTTAATGTTGTACACAGGGCCCCAGACAAAGCCAAAAAGGCACTACCTGGCAAGGGAAAAGCTTTACTGAACTAAATCAGTGAGTCAATATGTGGAAGATGTGGAAATAAACATGAGACAAAAAACTGTACTGCTTTCAAACAAACTTGGTCAAAAATGTGGCGGCAAGAACCATTTTGTGAAACCATGTTTTTCCAAATGAAAAGTTCAGTAACTGAGCTAACAAAATATGACAGATGATTCCAGCAAGGGAGATGGTCTGTTTACTGGAGCTGTAGGAGCAGAAAACTGCACCAAAGATAAATGGGTCACTCCTTTGGAAGTTAATGGATCTATTATTCCTCTTAAGCTTGACATTGCCAATGTCTTACTATAAGCAACTTAAAGAAAAGCCAAGCATTCATTCTCAGAAGTTACCAGTATGGGGTAAGGATGGCAGCAAGGAAAGAATCCAACCAACAGAAATAGAGGAATTCAACAACTGGCTGAAGGACTGGTGCCAGACAAAATGATTTCATTTTATCAGATCCGGGGGGAATTTCTGGGATAGATCACTCTTCAAGCAGGACGGACTTCACCTCACAGCAGAGGGAATAAGAGTACTGGCTCAGAAGTTGGAAGTTTATTTGGGCCATTTAAACTAATCGGAGGGAGGCTGAGGCACAGAAACAGGTATTGTGCCTAGCCAACTCCACCCCGTAAGGAAACCCAGGAGTAGACTAAATTGTTCCAGTCACATGAAGACAGAAAAAGGATATTATGTAGGACTGACATCAGCAAAATGACAAGGGGGAATATGTGTGAGAAGGTGGGAACACAGATCAGTTCTATCAGCAGAAAGAACGCTGCAGGCTCATGGAGGGGAGTCTGCATCAATGCTAGGAGCCTAGGCAACAAGATCAGTGACCTTCAGGCTCTAGGGGCACACACAAAGGTTGACCTGGTGGCCATAACTGAAACCTGAGCCACAGACAACAATGACTGGGACCTTGAAATTCCAGGTTACATACTGTTCAGGAAGGACAGACACAAGGGGGGGGGATTTGTCCTCTATGTGAAAGAGGGCATCGAAGCTATAAGGTATAAGTGCCGAGACTGGCAAGGGGGCATAGAGTCACTTTGGGTTCACCTAACCACAGCAGCAGGAAGGAAATTGCGAGTGGGGTGGTATACAGACCCCGTGGACAGGGAGATGAGAAGGATGGGCAATCAGCTGAGGAGATACAAAAGATAGCAGGCAAGGGAGAAATAGTGGTGGTTGGGGATCTAAACCTACCAGATGTGGACTGGGGGTCTCTAGAAGCAAAGTGGTCAAGATGTCAGGCTCTACTGGACACAATCCAGGACTGCCTACTGTCCCAACTAGTAAAGGATCCAACCAGAGAGGATGCCACCCTGGATGTCATCCTCACAAATTCAGAAGTAATTAGCTTAGTCAAGGTAGGAGAACCCTTGGCAAACAGTGATCACAGCTCCATCTGGTTTCAAATATCCACAAGGGATACAAAAACCTCCTCAAAGACAGAGGTGGTATGCTTTAGGAGGGCATATTTTGGCAGATTAAGGTAGTTAGTGAGAGGAAAGGTTAACGAGTATGAGGGACAAGCCAGAAGTGGAGGGAATATGGTATGGTATTAGGGAAGCAGTCTTAGAGGCAACTAGGCTCTGCATCCAGACAGTAATGAAGAAAAACAAGTATGAAAGACCCATGTGAGTCTCCACTTCAGTAAGGGAGGCAATTGGTGGCAAGAGGAAAGCATTTAAACTGTTTAGGCAGCAAAAAGGGGACAGGGAATGGGAAGATTACATTCAGAAAATCAGGGGAGCCAAGAAAACAGTGAGGGATGCCAAGGCAGCAGAAAGGTTGCAGATGGCATGCGGGATTAAACCAGGGGAAAATAACTTCTTCCACTATATCAGCGAGAAAAGGAATAAAGGGGGAATTGTAAGGTTAATGGTTAAGGTTCTTGTGGACAACAGGTAAAAAGCAGAGGCCCTCAATAAACACTTTTGCCTGGTATTCACTAGAGAGGAACAGGGCTTACTGCCAGACAGTGATATCAGAGCTGCAGTCAGGGGGATCAAGAGAATGTGCATCCAGGAGTTCACTACTGAGAGGGTCAGGAAGGGCCTTTCAGACATCAGACCTAACAAGGCCCCAGGCCCTGACAGTTTGTACCCTAGGGTGCCGAGGGAACTGGCAGAAGAGCTAACAACTCATCTCGTGCACATATTTAATAGGTCACTTAAGTCTGGGATTGTACTAAGGAACTGGAGGGTGGCAGACATGATGCCACTCCATAAGAGTGGAGATAAGGAGGAAACAGGTAATTATAGGCCAGTCAGATTCACATCAATAGTGGGCAAGCTGATACAGACACTTATTAAACAAGTTCTGGTAGAATACCTCAAAGAAGATCACCTCCAGAATGATCAACATCATGGGTTTGTGGCTGGCGGGTCATGTCAAATGATCCTTATTACTTTTTTCGATCACGTGTCCATGGAAACCGGATAGGGGCCATGCAGTGGACTTGTGTTATTTTGACTTTAGTAAGGCATTTGACACAGTCCAGCACAGGCACCGCTTAAAGAAGTTGGAGGATGTGGGAGCAGCAGAGCAGAGCAGAGCAGATAGTAAGGTGGGTGTAAAATTGGCTGGAAGACAGGAAACAAAGGGTAGTAGTAAATGAGGTGGGATATACCAAAAGGCATGTCACTAGTGGGGTGCCTCAGGGGTCAGTCCTGGGGTTGATCCTTTTCAACATATTCATCAGCAACATCGGAGAGAGTATAAAGAGTAACATTGCCCTGTTTGCAGATGACACAAAACTTAGAGGTAGAGTGGACAGCAGGGAGGGAGTCATAGAGCTTCAGGAGGATCTTAAAAAATTAGAAAATTGGACACACACATGGCAGTTGAAATTCAATGCTAAGAAGTGCAAGGTGATGCACCTGGGTAAAACTAACCCTAAGATAGAATACTGGCTAAACAAGTTCAAATTTAGCTCCTTGGCTGAGGAACAGGATCTAGGGGTCATCATTAAGGATGACCTAAAGCAGCAAAGCCAGTGTAATAAAGCTTACAGTAAGGCTAACAGGGTACTGGGATGTATTGAATGGGGCATAGATAGCAGGGACAGGGAGGTGATACTGCCCCTCTACCAGTCCTTACTGAGGCCTCACCTGGAGTGCTCTGTCCAGTTTTGGAAGCCTCACCTTAGAAAGAATATTGATACGTTGGAGGTGGCCCAGAGAAGGGCAACAAAGATGATACATAGCCTTCGGGGAGTCACCTATGAGGAGAGGCTAGAGGCTTTTTAGTATGTCCTCATTGGAAACTAGGAGGGACAGGGAAGATATGATCAAAACCTTCAAGCTCCTTAGAGGCATAAACAAAGTGCCACAAACTGCTTTTCAACAGGAACACTAGTTCTATAACATGAGGGCACGAGTGGAAATTAAAAGGTGTGAATTTCAGGAGGAAGATCAGAAAGTATTACTTCTCTGAGAGGGTGGTGGAGCTGTGGAATAGACTGCCACCTGAGATGGTGGCTGCAAAGTCAGTGTTGAGTTTCAAGCGTGTGTGGGACAAGATTTGGGCTCAGTCATACAGAACTGGAGAAGGTTAGGCTGGACATCTGGAGGGACAGGACCCCGATCTGACGATAAGTCCTGGGAAACCATGTTTGGGCAAACTCGATGGACCACAGGTCCCCTTTTGCCATCATTTTCTGTGTTTCTACATTCCAGAAGTCAGTTTCACTACATGCTTGCAATAATGAGCCAATCCCTACCAAAGGTATTTGCCGAGCCAAAATAACTTGTAAAGGACAATCCACTGACAGTGTCTTGGGTCTAAAACAACGTGAAAAAATGGGTTTGGTGAAATGCATCCAAGTAATAAATACTGATGTAATTACATCAGCCATATGTCCAGCCACTACATAGACACTGCTTGGTGCTGAAAAAATGGGAGATGTGGCAAAACAGTTTGCAGATACTTTTGATAAAATTGGGTGTCTACCAGTGCAGTACAAAATACAGCTTATAGATAATGCACAGCCTTTAATTCAAGCTGCACAGAAAGTACCATTAACACAAAACTGCACAAGGGGCTAGAAGACTAACCATCTGGGGCATAGTGAGAAATACAGAAAAGCCTACAGACTGGGTTAACTCCTTAGTCATAGTGGAAAAGAACAAACTCTGGTCAGAGCCGATACGGCTGTGGAGCACTTTTGGGATGCTTTTACCCCTGATTTCTAATAAATTTGCACAGTGCAGATCTGAGGAGAGGCAGTTTCAATGTGGTCTTCCTTTTACACATTTTTACAATGTGTTTTCCTAGAATATGCCTGCTGATTGCTATATATTTAGCCTAGATAGTTTACAGAAGAAATGGCATCTTATTTTCAGTGGGGCTCTACATCTACACAATATTATGCTGCATTGTGGAAAATCAGAATGTACTAAAAACAATATTTTACATTTGGGGGGATATATTAAGTACCAGACTGATGCATGAGCAGAAAGATGTATTGCACAAAGAGGGTGCGCCGGTCGGCACTGATACAATATTCAAAGAGAATGTGCCACCGGTACAGAGTGTGCATAGAGTGAAGCCCACCAGTAAGAAGTGCAGCACTGCAGAATTCTGCAATAGAGTTACTGCAGCAAACAATGCAGCTTCAAAGGGAGTTAATCCCGTTTGTCATGCATTAAACCTGTGACACTGTGTTTCATTCTGGCGGGCTTCATCGTTCATGTTAAAAATGTGACCCTGGACGGGAGTCGCAGTGCAGGCAGCTGCCAAGTCTGGTGCATCCAGGGTGACCCCAACTGAATACCTTCCAGGGAGAATGTGTGGCACATACTGGTATGCACTGTAGCCCCCATGGGCGATATTCAGCCTAGGAATGCAAATGAACTAATTGAGCATGCAGGGTGCAAAAGGGTCTTATGCATGCTCACTACCAGCCCATTTGCATGTTGGCATGGGGATTAATGCCCCAGAGCAGCTCTCGCCCCCAAACCCTGACCCCGATCGCTCCCATATGGGACAGGCCCTGAAGTCTCTGGTGGTATAGTGGAACCCTCCCACCTGTTCCACCAGCCTCGATCATACTGGAGTCCAGGCTCTATCAGTTCTATATTGTAGGGACCCCAATGCCATCCCTAATTGCAACTGAATACATCTGCAGTCTATGTCCATAGTGTAGTGGCCCCCACACCCCCTCAACGGTACACAGACACCCCCTTCCCTGCCCCAAGCCCATCCCATTGCGATGACTGACTCTGTAATGGGATTGTACCACTCTATCAGTGGGTGATGGAACACTCACAGTAGGATGCTGGAATGTGTTATATGTAGGCACGAGCAGTGTGTAGGTGATAATACCCAGTGGCCATACTCCTCAGGCACTTGCATGCGGATCCATTATCCCAGTGCCATTGCACTGCTCAGTGTGGGTGGTGACTGATGCTGTACCCACTCACACAGGTCCGAAAACAGGCATGTTACAGCCAATCTCCCATTTGTTTGTACAATTGGGGAACTGCGGATGAACTTTCTATAGCCTGAAGTGTACACTGCAAATGGCATTACAGGATATCGCACCCCATGGCACCTAGGATACTTCAGCAGTCTGGAGGGTGGTGTGTTACAGGGAATGGAGAGAGTGTGGACTTGCAGAAGTGTATGACAGCAGGAAGATACAGCATCGGCAAGGCATGCATTGGTGGTATGAAAATTCCCTCTTCAGTTTGCCAGGGACATACACGCAGCTGCATACACTGGTGGATCTGCAGCTGGCATGGTGCCCCAATGCATGGTATGGCCAGTTGGGTCATTCCAAAAGTGCAGATCCCCAGCCCGGGTTCAGTGCAGTCAAGGACTGGCCATGGCAGGGTGTGGAGGGCAGTGCCAGTCTTTGCAACAGGTTGGGTATGGGGGGAGTGAGGGTGTCTGTGTACAGGGGTGGTGGATGGGAGTCCTCTAGACTATGGATATGGACCATGGTTTCCTCTGGTGCAATCGGGTTTGGGGGGCCCTACACTATGGAGCTATTCAGAGATGGAGTTGGCTAGATTGGGGATGGAAAGGGGGTACCTCTAGTCCACCAGGGCTGCCAGGCTGCTGTGCATCTGGGTGCACATCTGCAGCCTGCCTGTGGGTGGGTGGCTGGCTGGGTTAGGCCAGCTATTCATGGCCTAACTGTGGGCCGCAGTGCTCTGGACTGTGAGGGTCACATTCCCACTGAATATGCTGCAGCATGGCATATGCATGGGATTGCCCCCATTGACTTGAACAGCATACCATTTGTGTGTGCCCTGGCCCATTCCCTTAAAGCCAGCGCATCCCGCACATTTGAATATTGCACTGCTGTGCATTGTTGGAATTGTGTGGCACATCTCTTTTTTCCACTGGGATGCACTGTATATCTCCTTTGAATTTGGGAGCCCTGGACAAGGTAGCCTGATACATTATAAAAATTGTAAAATCATGACCCCACTGAAAACAAGATATTGCATCTAATCTGGGACAGCCTGAGTAAATACAGTGCAAAAATGTGTAAATGAACATCCCTGTGACAATGAGATTTAGCATCTCCCCTGCCCTATCCAGGATACAAAATATAGGATATATAAAGTATAGGATAAGAAATAGTCAGTGCTCTCAGATCCAAATAACCATTACTCTGTAAGAAGCCCTCATTTTCCCTGTATTTTCCCTACAAAGGCAGAATCAAATCCCTATATAAATCCCTATAGATTTTTCCACAAGCCACTGGTTCCTTATTTATGACTTTGTTCTTTATTTATTATTTCAGCAGCCTTTTATTAGGAAAAGAGCTCTGATTTGCTGCTCAGTATTATTATATGTCACGATGGCCTTGGAATGATTTGGATTTTATATGCTATGTATAAGGCATAATGGGGGACTATATGAAATAACAAATATCAAGCTCATTATTTCATGAACTTTACTCAAAATTAGCAATCACAAGTCAGACAATATTTCTAAAGATACTAGTAATGCCTGTAAACAAATTTACTGCAAATAGAGACATTTCCATATATATACTGTATATATATATATATATATATATATATATATATATATATATATATATATATACACACACATATACACACACGCACACACACGGGATTTTTGCATCTTATAGTTGTTAATTTTCAGACACATCGTCATAGACTTTTTTCTATCCATCCTGATGGAATCTTGAATGAGTTAAGTAAATGTTATTATTTTATTAAGGCTCTGATCCAGCAACTCAGTAAATTCACTCTCAGTATATCATATTATAAAATGACACAAAGCAGTCTTCTGTTTGCAGTTGTTTGACCAGGAATTTTATAAATGGTATAATTTATTTTTGTTACATCTATGTTGGTCCAATAAAAGGCATCAGATCATTTGCTTCTGTATCACTCATGGTTTGACAGCAGTTAATTCATTAGATGAGGTTTCCCTTGCCATGAGTTTGACTGTTTCTCCACCCCTCCTCCAAACACACACACACACACACACACACACACACACACACTCTTACAATAAGAGATCTCAGTAGCTCTTATCTGTTATGATTGAGAAGCAGGCCACAGCCCTTCTGTCAAAAATAAATTTATGTATTTAGTCTGGGTAGTTCACTCAAGACCTGGCATTTTATCAGATAGGTCTTGAGAGGTTAAAAACATGTAAATCTTTACAAATTTTGCTGGGAAAGGGAAACATTTATAAGGTATCAATCTTTCTTGAAAGATATTCATCCCCAACTGAAGTTAGCAGCAAAACATGTTTAAATGTTAAGCATTTAAATGTGCAAGTTGTTGCATTTCAAAAAGGGTAAACAAATCTCTAGTTTAATAGGCAACCCGTATTTAACAAGCTGTTTCAGTTTCCTATAAGCAGCTTGGAATTATGTCTCCAACATTCTAAACAGAAAGAAGGGATTATTTTATTTTAGTTGTCATAGTGATTTGTAGATATGAAAGGATAAATTGAAAAGTCCCAAAAATGTGTTCCATGAAACTCCATTTTCAAGCTACAGATAGCAAAATGGCTGTAAGTTCCACCCACATCTTCAAAAATGGTGCTCTGAGACTTTGCATTCATCCAAAAGATTTGAATAAGTTGAAAAAAAGAGAGCATTACCATTTGCCACCAGGTCACATATTACAAGTTCCATGGTGGGTGCAGCATTCTTTTCTAAACTGGATGCCTCATTGGGTTTCTATCAAATCCCTCTGGATGAGGAAACTGCAAAGCTGTGCACATTTAACATAGCTTTTAGCAGACATTGCTTCCTCTGCATGCCCTTTGGCATTTGCTCAGCCCCAGAAGTATTTCACCTAGGTAAGTATCACAATGTACAGTATCACGATGCGTGGGGAGCCAGAGAAATCAGCTACTCGGGTGGTAAACTTCAGGGGGGTGGACTCTGGAAGGATGCAGGGAGTACTGAAGGGGAAACTGGAGGGCATAAGGTATGAGATGGACGTAGAGCTGAAATGGGATATTATTAAACGGGGGCTTACAGAGGCAACAGAAGCCTGCACCAAGGCACAGAGTAAGAGAAGCAGAGCAAGAAAACCATGCTGGTTGAACAGCGAGGTTGTGGAGGTGGTGAGGGCAAAATGAGTGGCTCACCAGAGGTTTAGGAGGACAGGGAAGGAAGTGAACAGAGAGAAATATGCAAGATGGTCCAGGGAGGTGACCAAAAAAGTGAGAAAAGCCAAAGCTCAGAGGGAGCTGAGATTAGCAGAGGGAGCTGAGATTAGCACAGGGAATTAATGGGGGGGGGGAGACTTCTTCAGATACATCAGGGAGAAAAGAACATGCAAGGAGACAATAGTAAGGATAAAAAGGGGTGGGGAGTGGATGGAAAAGGGGGAGGAACAGGCAGAAGCACTGAATGAATACTTTTGTTCCATGCTCACAGAGGAAAAGGGAGGACCACTACCAGCATGGGCTGGGAGGTGGGGACAGGAGGAGAGGAGGTGACAGATGGAAGAATTGAGGCAAGTAGAGTCCTAGAGGGACTGAGGGCACTGAAGGTAGACAATGCACCAGGGCCAGATGGTATCCACCCCAGGGTGCTGTGGGAGATGGCAGAGGTGCTGGCGTAGCTGCTGGCAGATCTGTACAGCACCTCACTGGAGTTGGGATGTGTGCCACTGGACTCGAGGATGGCACATGTAGTGCCATTACACAAGAGTGGGCCAAGGGATGAACCAGGTAATTTATCATCCAGTAAGTCTCACCTCCATAGTGTGCAAACTCATGGAAACAATACTAAAGGAAAGACCGGTGTCGCACCTGGAGGACAATGGCCTCCAGGATGTGAGGCAGCATGGATTTGTTTCAGGGAAGTCTTGTCAAACCAACCTGATACAATATTATGACTGAGTGACAGATGAACTGGATAAGGGTCATGCAGTGGATGTTCTTTACTTGGACTTCAGCAAGGCCTTCGATTTGGTGCATCATGGGTGGCTTGGGGGAAGCTAACTGGTGTAGGGGCAAAAATGATGAACTGGATTACAAGCTGGCTGAGTGGGAGGCTGCAATGGGTGGTGGTGAGAGGGGAGCTCTCAACTCCAAGGTCAGTGATGAGTGGGGTGCCACAGAGCTCTGTGATGGGGCCAGTATTGTTTGGGCTCTTCATATCAGACATTGGACATGGTGTGGTGAGCAAGGTAAGTCTGTTTGCTGATGACACCAAAATCGGAACAGTGGTGGATGGAGAAGAGGGGTCGAAGCAGCTGCAGGGGGACCTATGCAAGCTAGAGGAGTGGTCAGAGAGGTGGCAGCTGGGGTTCAATGCAAAGAAGTCTAAGATTATGCACTTTGGGGTGAAGAACCTAAGGAGAGAATACTGGCTGGGGGCGGGGTTAAGCTGGAGATCACTGAGGAGGAGAAGAACCTTGGGGTAATGATAACAGGGACCATGGACAACACTGCCCAGTGCAGGAGAGCAACTGCAAAAGTGAACAAAATGCTGGGGTGCATAGCGAGGGGGTTTTAGTCCAGGCAAAGCGAGGTGATCTTGCCCCTCTACAGATCACTGGTAAGGCTGCACTTAGAGTATTGTGTGCAGTTTTGGAGGCCATACCTAAAGCATGATATCAGGCTGCTGGAGGGGGTGCAGAGGAGGGCAACAAAGATGATATGTGGAATGGAGGGGAGAGACTATGACAGCAGGCTGGGAGACCTAAATATGTACACCCTGGAGGATAGAAGGAACGGGGGGACATGATAGAGACATTCAAGTATCTGAGGGGAATCAATAAAGATGGGGCAGATGGGGTCTTTAAATTAAGGAGGGGGAGGGTCACCAGGGGGCACAGGCTAAGAATGGAGTGGGGAAGATTTAGGAAGGAAATGAGGAGACACTATTTCACAGAGAGGGTGGTAGCAAAATGGAACGCCCTACCAGAATGGGTGGTATCATGTAAATCTGTGAACATCTTCAAAAGGGCATGGGACAGGGAAGAGGGGGGGAGGGTTAGGGTAGGGGGTAGCAGTGGCATGACAAAAAGGAGGGGGGTTGGGGCAGCTTCAGACTAGGGGTGTTGACTGCACACTCGAGCAGACTTAGATAGACCTGGTGGTCTGTTTCCACTGGCACATTCATATGTTCGTATGTAACAGTTATTTGAAGGTATGGAAGGAGTAGGTGTGTTTCTGGATGAAATTATAGTATGGGGAAGAACAAAACTAGAGCATGATCAGAGACTGACCCAAGTTTTGCAACAGGCACGACAAACAGGGTTGGAACTAGAGATGCAGTGAATTTTTAATCCGCTGGCGAAGTGAACGCAAAGTGGCCACTTCACGTTGGTGGAGCACAATGCGAAGTGGGCACTGTAAAGTGATCACTTTGCATTATCATTATTACTTCACATTGCCATTATGCCTTAACGCAAAGTAAGGCAAAGTGACAAGTAAATAGGCAGCCCTCCCACACATCACATGGCTTACAGTACTGTAAGTCACATGCTTTAGTCAGGCAGGAAGGAAGTAAGTCAGAGAAGCAGTTTCACTTTCTCCTTTGCATTCGTAGAGGGAGAAGGCTTTATGGAGAGCTCAGGAGAGCAGTGTAGAGTCAATGCTTTATTGCCTTTGTGTGAAGAAAACAACAGCTTTTTTAAAAGCTATATATTTAGTTTTTGTATTGTGTTTGTGATTTTTTTTGGTAGTGAATTTTTTTTATAAGTTTTGTTTTGTTTTGTTTTGTGTGTGTGTGTCAGGGACTTGAGTGGGAAGGATGGACCCTGGAGAAGGTAAGTCACAGGCCCTTGGGTGTGGTCAGAGGAGGGGAGTGTGGACACATGGGGGTGGTCGTGTGATGCTGGACCACTCCTGACTCCTGAGTGTTTCTTCCCCCCATGTGGAAGCAACAGCAGCAGCAGCAGCACCAGTGCCACCGGTGACTGCTGTGCATCCACCTTCTCCGCCACTGCCACCACCACATGTAGCAGCTGTAGGGGCTCCAGCAGCACCCCTTCCACCACCTCCACAGCCACAGGAGGTGCACCTGGACAACCTAGGTGGTGCGAGGACTGTGTCTGGTCCCCCCCGCAGCTCCCCAGTGTGGGAGTTTTTTTAACTCTGTGGGGGAAGACAGCACAGTTGTGGTGTGCCATCTGTGTGGTGTGCTGGTGTGCTGCAACCCCTGAGGGACACATATGGGGACTGGTGGCCAGCCCACCCACATGTTCAACCACCACAAGGTGGAGTGGCAGGCTGCCATGGAAGGGGCCAGGCGTCCACCTGCTGGCCCTTCTGTGGGAGTGGCTGAGAGTGCTGTTGAGGTTGAAGTTGTGCCTGGCCGCTGCAGCAGGAAGAGGGCCAGTACAGCAGCTGCACCACCACCGCCACCACCACTGCCACCACAGCCACCAGCACCACCCTCTCCACCACCACCACCACCACTACCTGGATTTCCACCTGCAGTGGACCCCGCCACAGTGCCTGCAACAGAGGCCAACATCGCCCTGGTGTGGGCGGCCCTGGAGGAGAATAATCAGAGGGTCGGTGCTCTGCAGCAGCAGGTCGACACAATGAAGAACAGCAGCAGCAAATAGTCACAATGCTGCACCAGCTGCTGGACCACCACGGCATCTCACGGCCACATTAAGGGACTGTTTTCTGGCCCACCCCACCCCACTACTGTGTTGTACTGTTTTGTGTGTTTTTTCTTTGTTGTTGTTTAATAATATACATTTTCCCTTTCAGGGGAATCTTTCTTGCTCCACATAGTGCAATACATTTCTGTGAAAACCGCCTGTAATTTTATTACAGTGTGTCATGTGATGGAGGAATTCCTGTTCTGAAAAGTTGCCCACATTCTGCCCCCCTTCTCAGCAAAGTTAGGACATGATGCCAGGGAGAACACTGGTGCGTGCTCCATTACAATGAATGTCTGATTGTCCGGCAGCTTTCCAAATGTTTGTGTTATAATGGTCAGTTTGTGGTGAAATGTGTGGGCACGTTTCCGTAAGAAGAGCCCTGTTAGTGGAAACGTTCCCACATTTCATCACAAAGTGAACCTTATAACATAATGAAACATTGGGATAGCTGCCGGATATTCACTATAGTGGAGCATGCACCTGCGCTCCCCCGGCATCACGTCCTAACGTTGCTGAGAAAGGGGGGCAGAATGTGGGCAGCTTTTCTGAATGGGAATTCCTCCATCACGTGACACACTGTAATGAAATTATGGGTGGTTTTCCCAGAAATATATTGCACTCTGTGGAGCAAGAAATATTCCACTGGAAGTAAGGCCCCACATATTAGGTTATGTGCATCACCATAACTATGTAACATGGTGAATCTCTGTAAAGCAGCAGCGCAACAATCTGTTGAGAACTCTGACCTATATTTTTAATGCTATGTTACAACTTCCTTTACTTACATCCTGATTGGAATGATTCGAGAATTTCCAGTAGTTGAGTCTGCTGTACTACCTTTTCTCATGTGTGAAGTAATGAAAGGAGCATTCCTTTTAAATTGGTACTGAACAGGTCTTTGTCATTGTTTTTCACTGCTTTTCTCCATCACATCAGTTAGTTGCTATATATCATTTCTGCTATAAATTAACAGTTATGCAGCAGGCAGTGTTTTATGACACCACGGAACAATATTCATTGAAAAGCAGCTGCAAATAAATACAAACCTGGTCAGAACAATATTGAAAGGCGTGCTTATTTTACATGAAAAAAAGTAGTCAACTAAGTAAAGCAGACAGAAATTGTGAAAAGAAGCATATCATTCAAGTCACAACTTGGTGGTAACTAGTGGCCGTGGCAATGTAAAGTAGCATAAAAAAAGTACAGTTCAAAATTGTCATGACATTCTTGCAATGCTGCTTTAATTGATAATGTCAGTATGACATCATGAGCTCACAACAATCACACAACACACAAAATGCACCCCCAGAATTAATGGCGCACTCAGTCATGCGTGCAGTGGTGGCAGATTTTTTTCTGCAGGCCTAGAATGCATCCTCCTTGTGTGCAGAAAATTGACAAGTGGTAACACAGTGAAATGGAGTGTTTCAGCACATACAAAGTCCCCTAGAATTAATAGCACACTCAGTCATGTGCGCAGTGGTGGCACAGAGTCCCCAGATTTTTCTGCATGCCCAAAATGCATCCTCCTTGTGTGCAGAAAATTGACAAGTGGTAAAACAGTGAAATGGGAGTGTTTCAGCACAAAGTCCCCCAGAATAAAATGATGACCATGAACATCCTGCTGCTGGTCCAATGTGTTCTGCGAGGTGGTTCGAGCAAATGCAATGTGATCATCTCAACATGATGGAAGGGTGCCCTTTGGCTGTACACTAATAGTAGCCTTAATGAGTAGATATATATAGATATATGTTTCTGTATTTTGTAGGTGAGGAGGGTGGTTGACATGGACATGTACTCATGGTATTGTTCTGTATCACAGGTCACAGAAACTGTTGGTGTGCACATTCCAATGCTCAATGAGAATTTTTTTGCGTTTAAATTGGAAACGGATAACTCTAAAGCACATGGAGGTAAGTATTTTTTTTGGGGGGGATCATACTTGCAAGTTTGTCTGTAATGGTTTCTTATTTTGTTACTTCTTCACAGATTTCATCTGCATCCTTCTGGAGTCCAGTTGTTAATGATGGTCAGGGTCATCTAATGAAATGACTTCTGCATGTTGCATGTGTGCCCAAGCCCGGAGGAGGGGGGTGCCTGATGTTGAAGAACTTCTTTGGATAAGGCCATTTTGACAGAACAACAAAGCATCTCAAAGTTTCCTGAAAAAAGAAATGAATGACTTCTTACAACTCAATTGCTGTTTGTCCCTTCCTGGTTCTCAATCTCAAGTCAAAGTTACATTTAAAACCCACATCTTGTCAGCTAACACAACCTACGTGCAATATTTGCTGCAGTCTTTCCAAAACAATGAAATGGATGAAATAAAATCTTCATACTAACCAGAATGGATTTCACATGGATATTCCATAGGTTCCTCTCTGTATGGTACAGCTGCAGTACCATTCCCACTGAGTTTTAGCAATGAAGACTTTTTTTGTTAACCTGTAAAAGAAACAAAATAAGTGTACCGTATGTGTTTTACCATTGCGGCTCTGAAAAGCTACAAAAACAAAACATACAACTAAAGGAAGTGAAGCAGCATAACAAACATGAATACACATACTCACTTTATGGTTTAAATATTAAGAAGCTTTGTGTCTGTGGCTGATGGATGTGGTGGCCTGGACAGACTCATGCTCAGTGGTGGCAGTGGCTAACATCAGTCCCGGGTGGTAGTGGTCCAGGGGGTGGACAGACTCATACTCAGTGGTGGCAGTGGCTAACATCTGTCTCAATGGTAGCTGTCCAGGGGGTGGACAGAATCATGCTCAGTAGTGGCAGTAGCTAACATCAGTCCCGGTGGTGGTGGTCTGGGGGGGCGGACAGACTCATGCTTAGTGGTGGCAGTGGCTAACATCAGTCCTGGTGGTGGTGGTCTGGGGTGGCACACCACCTTTTAACAACTTCAGTGCCACTGCAGTCAGCTCTGGCCATTCACTCACCTTTCCACTCCAGTACAAAAGAGGATCTTCAGTTATTGTCAGATGCCCGGTTTTCAGACAAATATCACTCAACTATTTTCTGAGCCACACTAAGTCCAGTTGTTGATGCATCATCCTGTTCTCCCGAATCATTTATTTCACAAATACCCACTTGGGACAAAGCCTCCCAAAGCGGGTTGATGCCAGCCACTTTGGATGACAGACCACCTGGAACTGCTGTCCCCGTCCCCTTCCCCTTGCAGGATATGCTTGATAGTCCTACAGGTACACCTTCAGCTGGATTATGCCGCTGAGGTCTGCTGACCTTGGCACGTGACTTCTGTGCCCCATGAACCAAGTGTATCAGTTGACCACTGATATTTTTTACCTGTATAGGCCCTCCCTCCAGTACTGATGAAATTCCACGTTTTGTATCATGGGTCCAGCATTGTTGCTATGGCAAAGTTGTCACTACACTGAATGCTCACAAGGTGACGATTCTGGTTGAATACTGTCAGCATGTGTTGTAGCAACATACTGCTACCACCGTCTCCGGCAACATCAAGGCCATGCTGTACATTCACCAATGTCTGCCTCAGCACCCGCAGCAGTGGAATTGATTGGCTAATGGAGGCAGACTCACCACTCATTGCCTGTGTGGCATGTTCAAAAGGCCGCAAAATTGTTGTTACAGAGTCCATGAGGCGCCACTGTTCAGTTGTCATAGACATGGAGGTCCCAGAACTGTCACGGCTAGTGTGCATCACAAGATATTCTGAGATGGCTTTGTAAGTTCATACAACCTCTCTGCCATGTATAAAGTAGAGTTCCATCGGGTGACAACTTCCAGCTTCAAGTGGTGCTGAGGCAGGCTGTTTTGTATCTGCAACTGCCGCAGTTGGTCACGGGCCTTTCCAGATCCTGAAAAGTGAGAGCAGATACATCGTGCTACATTCAGCATTTCCTTTACATCAGGGTGCTGCAGAAACTCCTGCACCACAAGATTTAAACAGTGGGCCATGCATGCAACACAAAAAAAAAAACATAATTTTTGATGCATTTCACCACATTTGACCTATTCTCACTTGCTATGAACCCAGCTCTCAGGGACAGATGGTTTAGCCATTTGTCAATTTCAGTCAGTACCACATCCAGCATGTTCTCACTAGTGTGTGAACAGGTCACATTGTGCATAGCAATCGTTGCATGCTGTTGAATTCCTGGAAGATTGCTACCGCGACAATCCACCTTACTGCACTGATTATTCACACTATCAACATCACAAACAACCCCCAGCATATGCGCCCAGTGTGCAGTTATACACAAATATGAACTCCCTGCTGTTTTGCCACTTGTCCACATATCCATACTTAAATGGATGAATGGAGAGGAGGAGTGTTGAAGGGCATGTCTTACTGAGTCTTAGTGCAGAACAACTCGGAAACAGCACGGGTAGAAAAGTATGTCCTGGATGGGACTTTCCATTTTGGACAGGCACATGCAGCCAACCACCGGAACCCAGAATTCTTCACAAAGGAGAAGGGCAAAAGATCAATTGCCAGCATTTCCGCTACAGCAGTATTAAGCTCACGTGACACTGTATGATTCGGGGGGTACTTCAGCTTATGTGCAAAAACATTCTGTAATGTGGGCTGACTGAAACATTTTACAGGGGGTGTGTTCACAAATGGTTGTGCTCTGTGATGAATGGCAGGGGGTGGTGTGTGGACGTTTGATGAAGACAGTTGCACAGGTGATGATGACAAACCCAGAAATGCAGTTATTTTGCCAGATTTGCCAACTGGGGTTGATGTACCACTTGCACTAGCCATACTGCATTCAACACCACCACCACCACCAACACCACAAAAACTGCTACTCTCACCAGTACTGGACAATATTTCAAAGTCATTGTGGTCCTCCACCTCATCATGCATGTAGTAATCCTCTGCTTTTATTACCTCAGTACTGCACACGTTTAATTTACTACTGGACTTAACAGTCATAGAAGGGGATAACACGCTCATTATGGTTGCCGGTGATGAGGGTGAACGCCCCACGGTGGTATTAGCTGCCAGCTTGTGCTGGGTCCACAGTGCCAAGTACCTGTTCTTAAGATGTGTATGCTGTCCTCCTGAGCCCAGATGGCTCCCCTTTTTACCTCGACTCATACGCACATGGCAAACTTGGCAGATTGCAACTGACTCATCATTTGCATCTTGAACAAAAAAATCCCAAACAAAGGTTTGTGATGCTTTGCTTTTAACATGTCCACGATGTGGCTCCACTGAAGTGGGGGGGGGGCACGTGATGATTCGGGCACTGCACACCTGGACTGCAACTGACCACCACGACTACCTATCATATTTATTACTGGGTCATCATCATCAATTAAAACTGATAAATCACAAGTTTTTACGGTGGGGGGGGGGGGATTCCTGCAAACAGACTCAGACACAGCCATTTTTAATTTCTTTTTCTCCGGTTCCCAACTGGGGTCAATTACATCATCATCATATTCATCAATGTCACACACATCCACATCTTCTGCTTGGATGCTAGCATGTGGACTGCATGCTGCAACAACAGCAACATCGTCATCATCATCACATTCATCATCAGCATCTGCACCACCATCACCTGTGAATCACTGCATGGAAAATGCGTGACATTAACTGCCACGGTGGACGGAATATCACATTGTATGCTATTGTTGACATGATTATCAGAATCCTCAGGTTCAGTTACTGGGATGTTACTGGGAAGTATGACATCATCTACGTTGCCACTCACTTGCACTGCTTCACACTCAATAATTTTGAATACAGTACACTGGCCGGAATTTGAACTTGACGCACCAATACTAATACTACCACCACCACTATCACCAGTGACACTAACACCACCAGCTGGGAAAACATCATCTCCTCCAACTATGAGTGAAGCTACTGATTGGGCTGTAAAAAACATTGCAGGAGAAATACTTTCCTCACATCAGCACTGCACTTCTGCATCTGCGTACTACCATGCCCACAGGCTATCTTACTGCCAGCATTTTCATGGCGAGAAACAGCTTTGCTTGCATGTCTCTTTGCAGGCATTTTTGGGGATCAACCACAATATTATAACCAAATTTAGATTTTGATACGTTCAATCTCTGATTGGGGGGACGCTGGATGTGAAGCCAAAAAAACAACTGTGGCTTCAGCAACAGATAAGAGACTAGTCTGTCATGCAATGAAAACAACTTCAATAACCGGTGGTGCTGATGAGGTCACAAAAACAATCCAATCTGGTAAAAAAATTCCTTTTGCTGGTGTGGTTTGGGGGGAGCGCTGACTGCAGATTTTTTATGGCAGTACAAGTAGCAAAACAAAGAACAGATGCCACGACCGCAGTACAAAATCAGGCAGCTGTAGTGGATAGCAGGTTCACACTGCTGCACCTGCAATTACACTAGTCTGTGGCACAATAAAAGGTGTATTATTTGATGTCATGCAACACCACATACACACACACACAGAGAACAGTTTGTCTACAATGCAGAACAAGTAATGCATAGCAAATTCAAAAGTTCAGTAATATGCCACGTATTGTAATGTAAACAACCTGAAATTCTGAACTGCTGCACCAGAGCCACACAACACACAATCAACAAGAAAATTTCAACAATTACTGACAATATTATTGTGTGTTCATTAACACAGTCAGTTATATAACAAAAATATAACCAAAAAACAAAGAAATCACTATTTCTCCAACTTAAATCTACCTACACCACAGATATGCCCCTCCCCCAAAGCACACTTTCACTGTCTTTCACTACACACACTCAATGTTGTAAACTGACATTCAAAATCCACACAAAAACAAAAATGCTCGATGATATGAGCACAGGAGGGTTTCCTACAATTGATGAACTAAAGTTTGAGCCCCCCAAAAAAACGCAAAAGCGCTTTTTTAACAGCTTTTAGACAGTCTCAATCATAGACAGCTCTCAGAGCACACTCCTACTGCTTCCTACACATACTACCCTGAACTGAGGCTGTGCAGATCAATATAAAGCCCATGTGACCTGAAATCCCATGAATCACTGCAAAATTCATCTTCGGAGCTCAAAAACAAGGCGAAGTGAGGCGAAGTGCAGTGCCGTCAATGCACTTCGCCTTAAATTCAGTGGAGTAGTGGTCTGGGGAGGGGGAGCAATGTGAAGTCATTGTTTTCAATGGACTTCATGTTACTCATTATAATATGAAGTATTCCGCTTCGCGTTGCGGAGCACTCCGCGGATCCACCTTTGGTCCGCAAATCACTTCACGGAGCGGATTGAGCCCACTTCGCCCACCACTAGATGGAACTGAACTACAAAAAATGCCAAATGGGGTTACAAGAGCTGACATTCCTAGGAAATAAACTTTCACTAGATGGGATCCAGCCTGATCTGGAAAAAAAAGGTATGAGTGGTAAAAGAGTGCCTAACCCAAACAATAAGATGTATCGGCAGAGATGTATGGGTCTAATTTGTACCAAATTTGATAGCCAAAACTGCAGCTTCAAGAAGCCTCTTAGAAGCAAAAAATGAATGGAAGTGGAACAATTATGAACACACAGCAGAGCAGAACAACTTAAAAGACATTCTGACTAAGGAATCTCTAATGTGGTGTTATGATCCAACTAAGAAAATTGAAGTCTCCACGGACGCCTCTTAAGATGGGCTAGGTGCAGTTTTACTGCAAGAGCAGCTAGGAAATGGAAGCCTGTAGCATATGCATCACACTCCATGACATAAGCAGAAAAGCACTATGCTCAGACTGAGAAAGAGACCTTGGGAGTAGTATACAGATGTGAGAAATTTCACAATTGGAAAGGCTTTTGCCTGGAGTTCAGTGGCCAAGCAGCCAGCCACTCCCATTTCCTGAGCTATATGAGCAGTTCCTCTCAGCCTCATTGTGAAGCATTTTTCTTAGCAGCCAAGAACTCTGTCCATCTGTCCTCTGAGCCGATTGGGGCCTCCCCCCCACTGCTCATGCTTGTCTGCTGGCTTCTGTGTTTCTTTCCTGCTTCTGATTTGTATTTTGCCTTCGGCTGTGCGTGCTTCCTCTGTCTTTGTTCTCTTTGTTCCCTGTTTTGTGTTTGTGTGTCTTTGTTTTTTTTTTTTGGGGGGCTTTGTTTCTAAGCTTCTGGCATACTGCTGCTCCAGAGCCCATACTACTTGCTTTCAGTTACTCACAACTTAAATTTCTTTCAGTTACAACACTCAAATGCCTTGCAGTGCAACTGCAAACATTATCTGTGTGTTCAGCTCAGTCATAGCTGTTTTCCATGTTGCATACTTAATTGCTTTCACCTGATTCTGGCTCACACTGAACCCTGGCTATACAGCTGAATCATGCTCCACTCATTCTACTTACCTCTTTGCTGCCATTCATTACACTGCCTGTGACAGCTGCTTTCAGAGTACTGTGCTTCCTTTGTTTTATGTTTATTGCAGTTTGCAACTTAGTGCACTCAATACAGATGCTGCTTCTATGTTTGTACACCTGCTTCAAACTCTGTACCTTGTTATGCAGTTCAGTCCTGTTATTCCCTTTGTACACTGCTGTTCTACTCTAAGGTTAGCTAAAGCTCCTGCTGAGGCTATTAAATTAGCTTTAATATCTGCAAGTGGTTCTTGACTCTTCCATTGCTTCCTTGTTTGTCCTACGGCAGGGACTGGGAGATGTTTGGGGGGTCATGGCCAATGTGGCTAATTATTTCTGTTCTAAATCCTGTCTTCGGCACCGAAAATCCTCAGAGTTTGTCACTTGATTTGGCTTTGGAATTGCCTGGCTGGCTTGCCCCACTATTCAGTGCTGTTTCATTGCCTATGTTATGCAGACCTCCATGCAGATCCAATTATAACTACTGTTTACTGACCTACGTGCAGGTCCACACTTGCTTAAGCGATCGTTGCTCATTGCAAACCATTGCTTCATGCCTAATGCTGTCCCCTCGGCTTCAGCCTCTGGGATTCTGCTGCACTCAGTTCTGCATTCGACCTTGCAAGGTCTCAGCACTCAATGTTCATTACGATCTCAGCATGCTGTGCTCATTCAGCTCACCAGCTTATCAGCTCTCAATCAATTTCTGGGGCATGCCAGCCATTCTATTCTGGTGCAGGGTTCCTGCAGCCAATGGTCTCGCTCTGCATTTAGTCTGCATCTCGTGCATGTCCAACTTGGGGCAGGATCCTTCTCATCTGCCCCATAGCTGGGAATGTCCTCGCCCTGGGCTTGGCTTTAGCTGCCTGCTACGTGACAGCAGCTCCTGGTGTAGAATTTAAGACTAGCGGTGAAGGGTGGAAAAAGTTACCTCCTTTGGCTCTGGTGTTCCTTTATAACGGTTAGCCATTGACTTTAGTAGTTTCCCCTAGCAAGGCACATTCAGCGCATTTTCCCTACGACTGCCTCTAGTCCACCTGGTTTGATTTAGGGTGGATAGGCCAGGAGAGTGCTTCAGCAGTCATTGATCACCTCCTACGCCTTGGTTGCACATATTGTTGCAGAGTTTTCTCGCAACCTTCCACGGTGTTCCTGCTAGAGGGTTTGAGTGAGAGCCTTCCTCCAAATTGGAATATTTTCCACCTCCCTTTAACTGGGTTTTCTGAATTGCAGCTGCAGAGCCATCATTAAATAAACTATCCCAAGCCTGGAGGGAAGACGACCTAGCCTTTGGATCCCCAGAGATTTCCTCCTCATAGAGGTTTTTTAATCTCCTCCGTTGCCTTGCGTCATAACTCTTACTTAGCATAGTAGTGTCCCCTAGTTTCTTTAGGTAGGTTCCACTGTTGGATGGAAGCTGAGGATGCCCTGCTGTTCCCGCTCTCCCTAGGGGATCCCCTAGTCAATGCAAACCATTAGTATCATTCAAAGCAACCTGGGCATTTCATTACATTCTTGAACTTGAGCATCTCATTACTTTATCAAACTGTCCATGCTTCTCTACTACTACGTCACAGTTACTGCTACTTCATTACAGTTACTGCTTGCTCATATGCTTCATGTTGCCTCCTTCTTTGGGGTATGATTGTACTACATTTCTTTTGGGGATTCCTAAGGTACCTTTAGCCACAGGAATCGTCCCGTGGCACCTCTAGGGGTGGAACCCTCTCCGAGGGTTCCTTGTCTTTTGTACCCTACAGTGTGGTAATTCCTCTGGAATAGAGACTGCAAATGGCCAAAGCCAAACTAACACAGTTGAACAAGCATAACACTATACTGGCTGCATAGGACAGTGAATTGGAAAGGCTTTTGCCTGGAATTCAGTGGCCAAGCAGCCAGCCACTCCCACTTCCTGAGCAATATTAGCAGTTCCTGTCAGCCTCATTGTGAAGCATTTTTTTCTTTGCCCCACCATCCTCCCCTTCTCCTCTAGCAGCAGCACTTCTCTCCTTAGTGGAATTCGTAAGGTACCTTTAGCCATGGGAATCATCCCATGGCACCTCTAGGGGTGGAACCCTATCCGAGGGTTCTTTGCCTTTTGTACCCCTACAGGGTGGTAATTCCTCTGGAATAGAGAGTGAGAATGGCCAAAACCAAGCTAACACAGTTGCACAAGCATAGCACTATACTGGCTGTGCAGAACAGTGAAATACATTTATGGATTGTCAGTATTACTAGAAGAGACCGATCACAAACCACTTAATGCCATTTCGCAAAAGAGCCTGGGTGATGCACCACCACAAATTCAGAGGCTTATGCTAAAATTTAAAAAATATGAGATGCCTTTTGTGTCTACACCCGGAAAGCATTTAGTGGTTGCAAATGCTCTTTCTAGTTCATTTTTCTGCAAAGTCTAGTTAGCAATACTATAGAATTCGATGTGGAAATTCATTTAGACCTTATTGTAACAAACCTCTGAGTTTCTGAAGAAAAGTGTTCAGTTATTGCCAAAGAAACAGGAAAAGAGAAGATCTTGAATCAAATAATTAGCAGCATTCAGGAGAGGAAGTCTATCACTATTTGTGCACCTTATTCACATTTATTTTGAGAACCCACAGTAGTTAAGGGAGTATTGTGTAAGGACGGAACATTGCAATGCCTGTCTTGCTGTGGTCACAGGTGACTCGGTTGGGGCATTATGGACATTTGGGTATAGAAAAAGATAAAAGATGTGCAAGAGATGGGATGTATTGGCCTGACATGAACAAGCATATAGAGGAGTTGGTAAAAAATTGTGAGACATGTCAAAAGTACAGCTACACCCAGCCAAAAGAAAACCTGCTTCCTCATAACGGACCAACATGACCATGGCAGAAGTTAGGAGCAGATTTGTTTCAACTACAAGGGAAGGATTACCTCCTGATTATTGACTATTATTCCAATTACCAAGAGGTAACCTATCTGCCAGAGACTTCTGTGAAACAAACGATAATGTACGGCAAGTACATTTTTGCAAAACATGATATACCTAATACCCTGATTTCAGATAATGGCCCACAGTTTAGTAGCCATGACTTTGAACAGTTTGGATTCATGCACACGACTTCCAGTCCTCACTATCCTCAGTCCAATGTACAGGCTGAGAAAGGTGTGCAGATTGTCAAAAGTCTTTACAAGAAGGTTCTGGACAGTGACAGTAAGGAAGATCCTTATTTAGCTTTATTGGCCTACAGGTCAGCACTGCTAGAAAGTGGTTCTTCAGCAGCAGAACTTTTAATGAACCACAAGCTGTTCACGGGAATGCCTCATGCATGTTTCCTGTCAGACATGTCACAAGACATGGGCGAGAAAGATACCAAACAGAAAAGCTACTATGATAGGGGAGCTAAACCTCTATGCCCACTGACTGAGCATGATGTAGTGAGAATTTGGGATGAAGGAATATGGGGACCAAAGGCAAGGGTGATTGGAGAGACAACTCTATGGTCATACAAGGTTTTGACAGACCAAGGAGAAGTACTGAGATGTAACCATAAACATTTGCTAAAAGTACCACGGACATTCCATCAGATACCCCATGCAGAGACTTTGATCAGAGATGAACCCAATGTAGAGCAAACGGTGCCAGGAAATGACCTATCACAAACGCCTCAGGAAATAAAGGGAGAGGCCAATGAGGATGTACCCATACCCGTCAGTGACAGAGGTGGAGAACTGTTCCAGTACTCCAGCAGTGGAAGAGCTACTAAAAGACCTAAAAGACTGATTGAAGGATACTGAGTTCAATACCAGCATATCCTTTAAAATTATATTATGTGTTAAAACAATTAAATTTACTGAACCACAGTAGTATGCATAGGAAGAGGTTATATTGTTGTAAAGCACTAATGGATAATTACATTTATTTAGTTACTTATGCTGTACAGTTTAGCTAAACAAAAAGGGAGATTACTGATAATAGACTTACCCGGTTATCAAAAAAAGGACTAATAGTAAAATAACACTCAGTGCAGTTGCTCCAATGTGCCACTAGATGGTGTACTATACTATATATGTACTGTGGATGAGTAGGCCACATGGTGTACAGAACAACTACCATTACACACACACACACACACACACACACACACACACACACACAATATAGAGCACCCCATATGTCTAAGACGATTTTTGTCTACTTCCATATAATTCTGCATATAGATTAACTCACCATCTCTTAACCTTGAAGATGCTGTTTTTAACAGTGAAATATTGGTTGGCTACTTTTATAGCATAAGGTGGATGGTGTCTGTAAAGCACTGAATAAATCATTGTTACCGTTATACTGGTGAGCGAATCCTTTTAAACATTTGTTGCAGTAGTTCATCGAGCTCCTTTTGTAGGAATGCTAGGATACACAGCGACAGCTATAAACCCCTTCTCGAAAATACAGACCGCATCAGCCACTTTCCAGTCCTCTGGCACTAAGCCTTTTAGGACAGACTCTTGAATGATTGCTGCAAGTGCCCCACCAATCACTGAACTCTACTGTGATCTTGGCGTATATCCTGTTTTCTTCATTTGACTGATCTAGCTTAATCTTTACAAGGTAGTCAGTTACCATGGTGGGAGTGATGTCCTCAGGCTTCATTCTGACTACTCCTGATGCCAAGGGTCCCACCAATGAGCCCTCTCCCAGGGACCCCATGGTGAACACTGAAGCAAAGGATTCAGTCAGCATCTCAGTTATTGCCTGTGGTACTCTCATTGGTCCTCCCCCCCCCCCATTCTTATGTTTTCTGATTAGCAGAAAAACAGGATAATTTCCATTAGACCTCATCTTTTCTGATGTTCTGACTGCATATCTGCATCTGGCATTATAATCCTTTGCTTGAGGGGGCAGAGCTTGCCTAGCAAGATGGCAGCAGCTTAACTCTGTAAGGGAAATCCCAGGAACTACTATCTATAGCATCCTTGGTCCACATCGCTCTTACAATGTGGGAAAATAGGACTGCTATAGCGAGTGAGCTTGCAAGCATTTCAGACAGATTGAACAAAATACTCACAGACACTACACAACTAAAGGATACTACCTCAAAAACTGTAATAGAAAGGCAAGCCCTATCAATGAGAGTCGCGGGGACTGAGAAAACGGTGAACGCACATGAGGAAATATTGCACATCCACCAATGCCACCTCCGAGAACACCACAGTCAAATTCAGTACCTTTTATCTAAAGTGGATGATATGGAGAATAGATCTAGGTGAAACAACTTGCGGATTGTGGGTGTCCCAGATGGGTCGGAAGATGCCAGCATGTTGGCATTTCTGTCAGTTTTCCTCCCGAACTTGCTGCAACTGAACAATCTCCCTCGGCCTGAGCTTGAGAGGGCACACAGGTACCTGGCCCCCATGCTGAGAGAGGGGGACGGACCATGGCAAATATTATGCTGGTTCCTTAAATATCCTGATAAAGACCTCTATCTTCAAATGGCCGGGAGCAAGGAACACTGAGCTGGTAGGGCCTCTGCATGCAAATTTTTCAAGATTAATCACAAGAGGTCTTGAAAAAATGGAGAACTTATGGAGGTGTAAAGCAAGAGCTGTTTCACCTAGGCATACTGGCCTCATTCAGATATCTCTTTATGCTCCAGGTGATGTACAAGGAGGAGCAGCTAATGTTTGACAACCCGGCACAGGTGGAGCTATTCTTAGCTGACATTAGGCATGAAATGCCTGGGTACCCCAGACCCTGCTCCATGCCCATTAAATCGGCATGGCACATGCCCTTATCTGTACCCATGGATTTTTAAGTGAGTGATTCTCCACTCACTCCCAACTCAGCACCACCTGAAGCATGGCAACAGGTTCATCGAGGCCACCAGAGAAAGAGAAGTAGTGGCCCAGGAAGCAGCAAGGAGCCCTGTCCATGCTGCCAATCAAGAAACCGGCAGAGCTTGCACCATTTGTCTGGAACCAGTAGCACTTCCCCTGTGGATACTCCCATAAAAACCTCCAATCGCTTCAACCCTTTGAGAGAGTTTCTCCTGGCTGCACTGAACATGGCTGGGGAAGGTCAACTGCCAGGGCCATCTGACTCTCAAGTGGCCATCACCGATGAAGAGTGGGCCCTGATCTGCTAGGCATGGATGGCTGTGGTGGAAGCCCAAGGACAGCTTTCTTGAAGGCTACCCCAGACTGCCTCCCCATCAGCAGCGACTGTGCAAGAGCCAGCTGGGTAACAACAGTAACAGCTTTAAATGCAAAAGCCAAACTTTGGGGACTGCAGTGGGTAACTGACGGGGTAAATTAAATTTAAATGACAGAAATTAACAAAGTTTTGCCACATGGTGCTCCTCTCTTTCAGGACCGCATAGTGACAACTACGCACCCGAAATTTACAAGTTTAGCATGGGAGAATGGGAGCACAGCTAGAAACAGCTGTAATCTTTGGCTTTTGCAGTGATGAAGTAGATAAATGGGTAAGTAACACCCACTTGTCAGCCCACTATCAATGTATGCAGGGATTCCAAGGTTTAAAAAGTTAAATGTGCAACTGTTAGTTAGGAGGCCGATCACCTTATCATAGTAGGGGCACCCATACCTATGGATAGTTCAGATCCTTCTGCTACCTCACCCGCAAGCTGGATGATAAAACTGGGTGAGCATTTCCTGATTCTCCGTAGTTAAAAACCTTGATGTAATGAGCCCAGGTTGAAATGTTTTAGGGGCATGTTGCAGAGGTGAATATTGTAAGAGTTGAATCCCAGGCAGTTGATTTAAGGTGCTAATTCATGCACCAGCTGGTAACATGTTATGGGTTTTAACCACCACACTCCTCTAAATGTAGGATCTGGCATAGTTGTGGGGACAGTGAAATACCCGACTAATGACCTGAGCTCATTCCTTTATCCTCTCTGACCCCGAGATGTACCCCCACCTCCAGATATCACCACAGATACCTTGAGAGTCCTCCAGCCAGTAAAGCCAACATGAAAGGCAATGGGTGGAGTACAATCTTAATGGCAATCTGCTGGAGGCAGATATTGGGGTAGGTGATGGGTAGCAGAGGGGGGGCATTGGCTGCTAATGAAAGGGTCCTTGCTCGCTAAGAGACACAAGGTGCTCTACTCCCTTAAGGCAATGTGGTGTCAGATACACAACTGATCATATAAATATGCTGGGTGGGAGTGAGAGCACCACCGGAGTCTGTAAGTCTTGGCTCGTGGCGTGGACTGTAATGGACTGCGAGGAGTTACCTTTGTGGTCCAGTCCCCATAATCCTGCTTGCAGGTGGCAGTTGATGGAACTGTGAATAAACCGAACTGTGCACCAAGCGACAGTCCACCTTTCTCAGAATTCAGAACTCTCATCAGTATGGGGCATCAAACAAGATGAACATAGTGGACCAACCTTAGGTCCGAATATAATATAGTCCTGGGGTTTCTCTGCTCTTAATGCAGGGGTCAACCTTAACTTTTTTTTCCACTAGCCAGTTGGACAAGTTGATTAAAAATTGCACTAGCCCGCAGACGGTTGCACTAGCCCACAATAACAATGGTCAATTTTGATTGGTTATACAGGAAAAATGTAAGCCAAGAAATACTCTAATTATTGCATATTTATCCTGCTCCCACATTGCTTCCTGCTCCAGCAAAAAAAAAAAAAAGACTGCAGTCCCATCACACGCAGTGTGTACCCCTATTGTTTTTTCATCATGTGCCCCCTGCTTCCTCTTTCTTCACCCCCTCCCCACCAAATCAGAGAATACCATAAAAGCAAATGTTCAGTCAGGCAGTTCTAGCTCTGCACACACAATAGCCAACATCATCATGCATGTCACCACAGTCCCACCCTGGCCTGCAGGGCAATGTACAGAATCAGGCAGAAAAGGACACTCTCATCCCCCACCCTGTGATTAACCAGGCCTGCACTTCTGGAAGTTTTCTTACACTGTGAAGTGAGCCAGGGAAAGTTCTAAGATTTCTTTGGAGAGAGTTAAACAAACACAGGGTGCTTGGGATGTAAGAAACTTTTACATATTTGTTTATATATACCAGGCACAAAAATATTGATTTAACATGTTCTGCCCTAACAAAAACATATTTTTCATAACAGTGTCCTTTCATCAGTCAAATGGGAGCAGTATACAGGCATGATGCTGTACTACCTCTCTTTCTATACTGGATGATCTATGAACACCAGGAATACCTATTTTAACCTTTCAAATTATATATTTTACTAAGGCTTTGCTTTGTACCATACATGCTCCAAAGCATTGTTTTTAGGATGAAATGACATGCTGGATGGTACTGCATTGAGAGCATTGACTGGTGTGATCCATTAAGAGGAACTGTGAACCCCTACACCAGTCAGTAATGGCAGCTATGGGTCTGTGGATGGCCACTTCAGAGCCTAGTCTGCAGTGGTGTCCAGAGAAAGTATAAACAGAACAGACCACCTGGCTGGGCAGACAGTGTATACATGATAGCATTCTGTCACTGCAGTGTTGGATACAGACACTCAAAAGGTTGGGAAATGAGGCACACACCGGTCTTAATATTGTGGGACAAATCAAAGACAAGTTCAGCAAACTGGAAGCTAGTGACTTAACCACTTTACCCTTGATCACAGCATTCACAGCATTCACACTAGTTGACTGTCCAAACAATTGAGTGACAATAACTCACATTGAGTCTTTTGTTGTATCCCCCTCTTGAACTGCCAGAAGACACCTAGCGTCACCTGAGCTCTTTCCTTCTAAGATTGCTTGAAAGGACAGAGCAGAGAACCTTACCAGAGCAAGGGAAACGGATTAAGACTTCTTTTGGCTAAGCAGATTTACTGTGTGTTGTTATTTTTATTTTGTACTCACAGGGATTGCTTCTGTTTGTTGCTAACATTTAATTGCTTTATTTTTCTCTGATTCAAATTGTTGTTGCTGGTATACCTTCTTCTGCATTATTACAAGGTGTGCCTACAGGTGTGTGCTAACAGATTACTGCTGTAATCTTCTGATTCAAATGGTCTTTTGCAAGGTAAATCTTCTGTTACTGCTTTATTTTGCTCTGTAGCAAAGTGTTTCTTACAGGGTATATCTTCTCTAAAATTATTACAGGTGGTGTTTACATTTTTGTGACTTTTTATCATTGGGCTAAGCAAAATTACTGTTTGACACTGTTTTATTTTATTCTTTTTTTTTTGTTGAAAAAGTTTGTTGTCTCAGAGGTGTTGCAGTCTCTGTCTCACGTTGAAGTAGCTAATTGCTTTCCTCCCACAGCTCTTCCAGAGGATTAGGTGTGTATCTGGGGGGTGGAGCTGGCAAACTGTCAGTAATTTCCAGCAGAAAGAAGGGTTAAAAGGTCAGGTTAGTTGATATCTTGGAGGAAGAAGACTTGGTTGGCTGGCCAAGGCACCTAGCTTCACCTGAGCTCTTTCCTTCTAAGATTGCTTGAAAGGACAGAAGCAGAAAACCTTACCAGAGCAAGGGAAACGGATTAAGACTTCTTTTGGCTAAGCAGATTTACTAAATGTTGTTATTTTTATTTTGTACTCACAGGGATTGCTGCTGTTTGTTGCTAACATTTCATTGCTTTATTTTTCTCTGATTCAAATTGTTGTTGCTGGTATACCTTCTTCTGCATTATTACAAGGTGTGCCTACAGGTGTGTGCTAACAGATTACTGCTGTAATCTTCTGATTCAAATTGTCTTTTGCAAGGTATATCTTCTGTTACTGCTTTATTTTTCTCTGTAGCAAAGTGTTTCTTACAGGGTATATCTTCTCTGAAATTATTACAGGTGGTGCTTTACAGGTTTTAGAGTTTTATCTAACATTAGGATAAGCTTTCAGGGTTACTGCATTTGTTGTTGACTGATTGTTTCTGCTCTTACCCCTTGTTCTTTCATCCGTGGTTCTTCTTTTCAGCAGGAGGGCCCAGCCACCACACCCATACCCAACCACCCACACACTCCTTTTATAGGGTACCACAGTTGTGACTTTTCCTGTGGCAAAGCAGGAAGGGGCGGATCAGCGGGGCATCCACAAGGTGAGCTCATTTACAGAGGCACTAGTAATTTAACTTGTTATAACAAGTTATACGGAAACAAAACACAAAATCAAACCATTACTTGCATTTTCTTCCTTCTAATTACTCTGACCAGGTTATAAACCCATCAATTTATCTGGAATGGATATCATTAACTGCAGGTACTGCAGAACACTTTTCAGAAGGACAGTCTTACAGGATTTAGGACACTGTCCTACATCCTGGGCCATTGGAGATCTTAGGGCTTAGCTCCGGGCAGCATGGGAAGAGTTTGCGCATCTCAAATTTCATATTCAAGAGGAAATACATTATAAGAACCACCCGCCATTTCCCCAACATCCAACAGAAGAACCTCGACTGCAGAAGGTAGTTGGTCCAGGAGGTTGGCAGGTGGTTAGGAAGGGCAAATCGGGTGCCCCATCGCTCTATGCTCTCCAACATATTACCTCCAAAAAACATATAAACACTACAAACAGGTATCTGCCTCTATCTCCAAAATCAAACAAAGGGGCAGAGGACACTGCAGCACAGGAGCTAGCACAACAAAACTCACCCAAATCAGGAACCAAAACAAAAAAAGCAAAAAGGAAATCCAAAAAACTTCTGATCATAGGAGACTCCATGATTCGGGGAGTTGATACCCATCTCCAGCAGGGGTAATGGTCAGATGTCTCCCAGGTACATCAGTGTGGAGAGACACTGACTGCATTGCTAAAATTATTCACAAAGCAGGAGAAAACATTGACTTCCTGGTACACATAGGGACTAATGATCTTGCCAGCCGGTCAGTTGTGGAGACCAAGGAACACCTGACCAGGCTGGGTGACAAACTATCATCCATTTTGTCTGACATCTCCTTCTCTGAGATCCTGCCATTCTGGGAGAGAGGGGCGGATGGATGGAAGGTCAGAGAAGGGGAAATAGGGGAACTAAACATGTGGCTCAAGGGCTGGTGCCAGGAAAAAGGACACAGATTTGTAGGGAACTGGCAACAGTTCTGGGAGCGAAAGTTCTTTAAATTTGATGGACTGCATCTGACTAAGGAGGAGTCAGTGCATTGGGGCAGAAGTTTGATGTCTGCAGAATATTTAAACTAGCAAATGGGGAGAGGGGTGCAGCACCCCATCGTCGAATGGGAAGAACACCCCATCCCCTCAGCTAGTGGTCAAACAGGGATTCAACATGTTTGCAGTTCATTTGCATCACCAGTTAAGAAAAAAGGTCCGTCTCCCCATACGACGCACAGGAGAAATGCCAAACCTCACCCAACAACTAACACACCAAAATCTGGCCAATGGAAAATTATGTACACAAATGCTCACAGCCTGGGAAATAAGATCCCAGACCTGCAGGCAATAATGTCAGAGGCTAAACTGGACATAGTAGCAATTAATGAGACATGGTTTACCAGTAACCACACTTGGGAGACTTCAGTACCTGGCTATGTACTGTTCAGAAGAGACTGAGGTGCAAAAAGGGGGGTGGAGTGGCCCTATATGTCAATGAAAATATCGAAGCTACATAAATTCAGACTACACATAAGGAGCCAGAAGAACTGTGGCAGTCACAAAGGAAGAAAGAGACTTGGGCATCATCATCACCGATGACCTGAAATCATCCAAGCAGACCTCTAAAGCAGTAGGTAAGGCTAAGGGGATGTTAGGGTGTATTAGTAGGGGTATCACAAGTCATAAAAGGGAGGTAATAATCCCTCTTTGCAAGACACTGGTTAGGCCCCATCTGGAGTACTGCATGCAGTACTGGAGGTCACACCTTCACAAGAACATTAACCAAATTGAGGCAGTCCAGAGAAGGGCAACCAAAATGGTGCAGGGACTGCATCAGAAGACATATGAGGACAGATTAATGGAGCTCAAAATGTATACCCTTGAGCAAAGGAGGAAGAGAGGTGATATGATTGAAACATTCAAACACCTTAAGGGCATTAACAAGGTGAAAGAGTCTAACGTGTTTAAATATAAGAAAAATAGCAGGACAAGAGGACACAGCATGAGATTAGAGGGAGGCCGATTAAGAGGGAATGTGAGGAAATTCTTTTTCACAGAAAGAGTGGTGGATGCATGGAATAGCCTACTGCAGGAAGTGGTGGCTATGAATACAGTGCAGGGCTTCAAACAGGCATGGGATAGGCATAAGGGAGCAATACAGATGAGTATGAATAGATAGGCCACTGACAGAGCAAAGGTTGATGGCACATTTATAAGGTAGAAAAAGAAATGGGCAGACTGGATGGGCCTTGCGGTCCTTATCTGCCTACAACCTCTATGTTTCTATAATTGCAGCTCCTAATGAGCTACTAATCACACCAGGCCGCCTGGAACACTGAGGGAGATTAGCAAAAGGACTGCAGCCTGCTAAAGTAAGGACTTTTTCAACTTCATTAACAGCCATGAAAAATCTGCACTAGTCAAGACGGACAAGTAGAGGGTTAGCTGCACTAGCCCTGGCCAATTTGCACTAGGTTCAGGGCTAGTAAAACAATGTTAAGGTCGAACCCTGTCTTAATGCTTGTTCCACAAAGGTAGGTTAATGAAGTGAGAACTGGTGGAATAGAGACAGAGGTAAATTCCCTTCCACTGGAGACCAGCAGGGCTGTTGGCAGCTGTGAGGCAACTGACTAGGCTGTTACTGCAGATCTCCAAGTACTAGGGTTGAACACATGGTTGAATATGTACATAGGTTCGAATTTGTTAAGAGTGTTTATAAGTTGTTTTCTTTGCGTTGCCCTAAAAAGGAGTTTGATGCAGATATGCTGGCCCCACACCCTAGCCAAAGGCGGAAAGACTGTACTTAGAATGTGTTTATTGCAGTTAGAATGGATAAAAGGTACAGCAGAAGGGCATAAAAATAGAGTATTTTTGAAGTATCTAGTTCTCAAATATGTTTCCTTTCTCATGTATGAGTATATAACATTTTTTTTTATTTTTTAAAGAACCGTCTAAAACACTTTTATATGGGGAGTGTCTGTAAGTGGTGGAAATGATAATCATCAAAACAATTAGTAAGGGACCCGTTGGCAGGGAGTGACCATGCCACGGTCTGGTTCTGCCTGGACCTAGGAGGGGTAGAAGGCTGCACAAAGACGGAGGTAACTAGCTTCAGGGGGGTGGATTTTAAGGAAATGGGAAGGATCCTTAAGGAGCATTTGGATGGGATTGTGTCAGACATGGACGCTGATAGTAGGTGGGAAATCATCAGGAGAGGGGTGCAGGATGCTACCAGCACCTGTGCAAGAGTAAGACGAAAATGCGGTAGGGCCTGAAAACCCTACTGGTGGACCAGGGAGGTCCAGGAGGTGGTGCAGGGAAAAAAGGCAGCCTATAGGCAATTCAAGTGCTCAAGGAGTGAAAGGGATCAAGGGGAGTATGGACTGATGACTAGAAGGGCCTCTAGGGTGGTGAGGGCGGCTAAGGCAAGGAAGGAGCAGAACCTGGCCAGGGAAATTAAGAGAGGGAACAAGGGGTTCTTTAGATACATTGGGGAAAAAACGAAGGGTGAAGGGGCAGATTAGCAGAATTAAAAGAGGGGAGAGATGGGCACAAGTCCCAGGGGAGCAGGCTGAGGTACTAAATGAGTACTTCACCTCACTTTTCACCAAGGAAAATGGGGGTGCTGCATCATACATGGGAGGAGACAGTGATACTGAGGAGGGGGGGGACCCTTACCGATCGGTGGGTCCAAGGAGAGGGGGAGGCATCACTGGCAGGAGGGGGGAAGGCTAAGCAGGAGAAGAGGTAGCAGAAGTGGAAATCACAGCAGAGAGAGTGAGGGAAGCTCTCAGGTCCCTTAAGACGGAGAAAGCACCGGGGCCGGATAAATTACACCCCAGAGTGCTGAAGGGACTTGCAGATGTCCTGGTAAAACCCCTGGCAGAGCTTTACACCATCTCTCTGAGGACAAGGTGGATGCCCCAGGACTGGAAGGTGGTGCATATAGTGCCTATCCACAAGGGGGGGATCAAGGGAGGTGGCAAGGAACTACAGGCCTGTCAGCCTGACATCAGTGGTGGGCAAGGTGATGGAGGGCATTGTCAAGGAGAGGCTAGGGGGGACCTGGAAAAGTCAGAGTGCCCTATTGATAGACAGCATGGATTTGTCCAGGGGAAATCATGTCAGACAAACCTTGCGGAGTTCTATGACTGGGTAATGAGTGCCTTGGACCTGGGTAGATCAGGGGACGTCCTCTCTCTAGACTTCAGAAAGGCATTTGACTCTGTTCCTCATGTGGGCCTGTTGGATAAGCTGGGAGAAATGGGGGTGGGGAACCAGATGATCAGATGGATTGGCAATTAGCTCCAGGACCGGACCCAGAGGGTCGTAGTTGGCGGGATAGTCTCATCCCCAAGGAGGGTCATTAGTGGGGTCCCACAAGGATCAGTCCTTGGGCCCCTCCTGTTCAACGCCTATGTCTCTGACATAAGGACAGGAATCAGGAGTGAGATGAGTCTCTTTGCATATGACTCAAAACTGGGGGCGGTGGTGGATGGGGAGGAGGGAGGTGGCCCTACAGGGGGACCTGGAGGCTCTGGAAAGATGGTATAGAAAGTGGAAGCTGAGGTTCAATGCAGGGAAATGCAAGATAATGCACCTGGGGGCCAGAAACCTGGGCCAAGTGTACACCTTGGGAGGAAATGCTACAAGTCTCGATGGCTGAGAGGGACCTGGGGGTGGTGGTGGATGTCAAGATGAACAACTCGGAGACTTGTAGGAGGGCAGCAGCCAAGGCCAACAGGATGCTGGGATGCATCGCTAGTGGGATCACCTCCAGAAGGAGGGAAGTGATACTCCTCTGTATAACTGCTTGGTGAGGCCGCACCTTGAGTACTGCGTGCAGTTTTGGAGCCACACTTAAAGAGGACATTAAACTCCTGGAGAGGGTCAGAGAGGGCAACCAAAATGATTTGGGGCTTGGGGACAGGACCTATGAGGAGAGGCTCGAAGAGCTAAATATGTACACATTGGAAGAGAGAAGGGACCGGGGGACATGATAGGGTCTTCAGGTACATGAAGGGGTAAATAGGGAGGAACAGTCAGGGTGCTTGAAGGAAGGAGGAGGGCCACTAGAGGGCATGGGTGGAAGCTGGAGGGGAAGATTCAGGGAGAAAGGAGGAGGTGCTACTTCACTGAGAGGGTGGTGGAGCCATGGATGCACTGCCTAGGGGGCTGGTGGAGGCAGAGATGGTGGAAGGGTTCAAGAGGGGGTGGGACAGGTACAGGGGAAGGGTTCTGGAAGCAAAATCCAATGCAGCGAGAGTATCTGGAACTCGGAAGGGAAAAGCCAGAGAAGGCGAGGGGGGCAGCAAGGTCAGCTCCCAGGGTGGGGGCTGACCAAACGAGCAGACGCGAAAGACCGTTAGGCCTATTCTGCTGGCATTTTAGTATGTTAGTATGTTAATTAGAAAATAAAGACTCTTAACCCATAAACACTTTTCATATGTCTTATAATTCATTCAAAAGACAATAAACAGCATTTGATCTGTTGCATTCAGGTTACAAAATGATTACAACACTTTAAACATCAAATATTCTCTAAACAGGCACTTTAAACAATCTTTTTAATATATACAGTATCCTGGGTAAACAATTTCAGGACCATCCTGTCCCTTCTTCAGACCCTATCAGTTGTTTTATGTGCCCTGTTAATATTCTCTCGGACACTATTTCCAAATGACTATTAATTTTCTGGCTCCTGAGTGTCCTGCAATGAGATCACTAATTCTTGAGGTGTACTGGGAAAGTCCAGTGTAGGTTCTTTTAAGTTGAGTCTTTACCCCTAGGCACAAAATACTTTAATGGAGTGCAAAGCCGAGGCGGATTAATGCAGAACTTACACACGTTCTAACTTATCAAGAGAGAATGTATGAGTTCTAGCATCCTTAGTAATGGCGTTTGCTTTGAATCTAAAAGTAACTTGTAAATATTAGGAGTGGAACTAGCTACAGTAACAGAAATGACCGCTCGGTGCATTTCGATAATCCGCTCAAGTTTTGCACTTCATTAAAGTATTTTGTGCCTTGGGGTAAAGACTCAATTTAAAAGAACATACACTGGACTTTCCCAGTACATAAGTAAAGAAAACAAGGAGTTACAGTTCTGGGCATAGTGACTAATTGCCAGAACTTAGGACTGCATAAAAATACAATTTGTGCAACAGGGGTTTTCTTACCCCCCCCCCACGGCACAACTTAGCTAAGATATGCCTCAAGAGTTGGTGATCTCATTGCAGGACACTCAGGAGCTAGAAAATCAAGAGTCATTTGGAAATTGTGACAGAGAGAATATTAACAGGGCACATAAACCAACTGACAGGGTCTAAAGAAGGGACAGGATGGTCCTGAAAACATTTCCACAGGAAACTGTATATATTAAAAATATTGTTTAAAGTGCCTGTTTAGAGAATATTTAATTTTTAAAGTGCTATGATCATTTTGTATCCTGAATACAACAGATCAAATGCTGTTTATTGTATTTTGAATTAATTATAAGACATAATATGATATGTTTATGGGTTGAGAGCCTTTATTTTCTAATTGTTTTCACAAAAATAGAGTGTCGCAAGATGGCAAGACGAACAGGAACTCAGGGTCATTCTGGACCCTACTAGGCTGCAGTCATACAGTTAGGAAAAACAGTGGAAAAGGGATAAGAGCCAGGTCGGATCAGAATAGTAACAGAAAGGCATCAATTTCAAGGGGGATTGCAGCTTACATTCTAATAGGATCAAAGAAAATACACTCAACATGGCCACTAACCTAAATGCCATTGCCACCTCATGGAATGTGAGGGGCTTAAACTCACAGATAAAAAGGAAAAAAGTGCTGTCCCACTTGAATAAGCTAAGCAGTCAGATTGCCTTCTTACAGGAAATCAAACTGAGTGAAACAGAAGCGAGGAAATTGAAAAGGGAGTGGGCGGGATGGGAGGTGCATAGTGCAGTGGCAACAGCAAAATGGGGAGTCTTGCTACTAGGGCATAAAAATCTCAACTGGAAATTGGTGGACTCCAAATCCGATAATCAAGGAAGATGGGTAATGGTTAAGCTTGATACCCCTAAGGGAACCCTCATACTTGCAAATGCATATGCCCCAAACGAAGACTGTCCTGAATTCATGGACAGTATGTCCCAGTCTATAATGGACTGGGCCCAAGACAACCCAGATATCATCCTGAGCGGAGACTTTAATCTCACCTTTGATTATATCCTTGACCGCTCCAACACTAGACCTGAGCCACACACACACACACACACACACACTCTAGAAGCCCTTAAGAACCTTTTGGCCTTGCATCAGCTAACGGACGTATGGAGGGCTATGGAGCCCTCAGGCAGGGACTATACTTACTTCTCCACTGCAAGGGTCATGGCCAGTAGATGTGATTTCTGGCTCACCTCAGCTGGAATCACCAGGCTAGCCCTGGAAGCTGCTATTGCCCCAATATATCTTTCTGACCATGCTCCCATAACCCTGAAATACATGTTGGACCCCTCCCAGCCTAAATCCATGCAGTGGAGGCTAGATCCCCAACTGCTACAGGACAAGGAGTTCCAAAAATGGCTTATGAAAGAATCACAATATTATTTTGAGGACAACCCGCCGGGCTCAGTGACCCCTGCAGGGATATGGGAGGGCTACAAGGCCACCATGAGAAGGAAGATCATCAGTAAGACCTCATACTGATGAAAACAGAGGGAGAAGGAAGTAAAAAGTCTCGAATTAGCCCTGGCACAGAAAGAAAAACAGTATAAAACAGACCCCGGACAACTTCAAAACCCAGAACTGATTTATGAACTCATCTCCCTAAGAATAAAACTTAACATGCTAGCCTCCAGAAAGGCAGGACTCAAATACAGCCCACCAAATTCAAGTATTGGGCATATGGGGAGAAGAATAGCAGGCTTTTGGCTTATCACCTGCGTAAACAGCAGGCTGAGAGACACATTGCCCAAGTTGCAGACAAATCTGGCAAGATCCCGAACCTCCCCCACAGAAGCTAATGAGATCATGCAAAGATTTTATAAAGAGTTCTATACTGTACTTCACACACTCAATGGGACAGCTAAGCTTTTGGGGAATATATGGGGAGTATCAAGATGCCTAAGTTATCACAGGATCAGAGAGAGGCCTTGGATGCCCCCCTTACGGGTCAGGAAATAAACAAGGCCATCCAGGCAATGGCCCCCCCGCAAATCCCCTGGGAGTGACAGCTACCCAGCTGACTACTATAAAGTCATGGCAGCATCAGTATCTGCCCCCCTGCTCCTGATGTTGGAGGATGTGCACAAACAACAATCTCTGTCACCCACCCTAAGGGAGAAAATAATAACGGTGCTACCCAAAGAGGGTAAAGACCTCACCAACCCAGCTAGTTACTGCTCTTTTTCCTAATTAACGTGGATACCAGAATTGTGGCGAAAGTGCTAGGCCTCCAGACTGGAACACCTCCTCCCAGGCCTAATACACCCAGCACAGGTGGGCTTTTATAAAGGGCAGGGCAAGTTGGGACCACATGAGAGTTTGATGACCCTAATTCAAAAGGCAGGTAACCTACCCACTCTGGCAGCAGTCCTAGCCGTAGACTTTAAAAAAGCTTTCAATTTGGTTGAGTGGGAATACCTGCATCAAGTGTTGGAGGGGGGGAACTTTGGCAGTAGATTCCATGGATGGATCCGTACGCTGTACAAGGCTCCAATGGCCAGACTCCTGAGAAATGACACCCTATCAGAGCCCTTCCAACTATATAGAGGAACAAGCAGGGGTGCCCCCTCTCCCCCTTACTTTTTGTACTGGCAATATAGCCACTGGCACAGGCAATTCAGTCTCATCCAAGGATTAGGGGCATTAAGTAGGGGGCATGAAATACAGCACTAAATTATACGCAGATCATTGTTTAATATTAACAGAAGATATAGGAGATAACCTCCCAGCAATCTTGGACGTCCTGAATTCCTTTGCTGCACTGTCAGGACTTAGCATAAACATCAATAAATCTGAAATCCTACCCCTTAACAAGAACCCAGTCCCCCAAAATGTGTTGTCTTTGGGTTCGTCCTGGGAAAAAGTGGCATAACATACCTAGGAATTTGGATACCCAATAATTTCATGAGGCTTGTCATAGATAACCTCACTTCCATTGTCACTACCCTTCAAAAGGAGACAGACAGATGGGCCTCCTTAATTTAACCCTTGTTGGTAAAATACAGGCCATCAAGATGATGGTGGCCCCCAAAATTTACTATGTGCTGACTCACCTTCCAGTGGAGATCCCTAAGATGTGGTTCGATAAGATAAACAATATTATAAAAAGGTTTCTGTGGGGCACAAGCAAGGCCAGGGTCAGGAAAAGCTGATAGCCCAAAGAGAGGAGGATTAAACATGCCAGATTTGCAGCAGTTTTCTATTACAAGCTCCATGGCTATGTCGATTAGAATGTTTAAAGAATCCAGTTGCGAATGTCCAGCATGGACCCAGTTAGAGGCCTTGGTCTTGGATGGAACACACCCTGCGGTGTACTTCACTTCTCTTCTCTCCAAACAGTTTGCATCCTGGCTTATCATTAAGGTAGCTCACCAAGCTATCCAAAAGACTGGGAAATTAGCCAGTGTGTGCACGCATCCTGAAACATACACTCCACTCTGGCTTAACCCCTTCTTACAGATAGAGAACAAGCATGTGTCAATGCTGAATGTTGTCTCGCTGGCATTGGCATTGGTAGAGCAGGAGTTAGAGATGCATAATGGGAATGGCAGTGAAGTATTGAACTGATGCCAACCTCACCCCCACCCTGAAGAGACACATTTTCAACACAGGCATTTTGGGACCTCCCCTCATGAACAGTGGTACTGTGATTTTGTTAATCTGTCCCAAAAGTTGATTTCCCACAGCGACCAGCCATTCTGCACCACAGGTGCATAAACACATTTTGGGCAGGATGTGAAAAATGACAGCTGTACTGTTCATAAGAAGGTGTGAAAAAATGCCAATGTTGAAAATCTAGCTTGAAAATATTGCATGTTTGCGAAGTTACAAGAGTGCGTGGAAACTGCGCAACACATGCTTGTAACACAGTCATTTTATGGACTTTCATCACCAAATTTTCAACATATGCATTTTAGGACCTCTGCTCATGAAGAGTGGCACTGTCATTTTGTCAAACTGCCCTAAAAACTGATTTCACACAGCGACTGTGCTATTCTGCGCCGGAAGTGTGAAAACACATTTTGGCCAGGATATGTAAAATGACAGCTGTACTGTTGATAAGGAGGTGTGGAAAAATGCCAATGTTGAAAATCTGAAATGAAAATACTACAAATTCACGAAGTTACGAGCATGCATGGAAACTGCGCAAGCAGGCTCATAAAACAGTCATTTTTTGATTTTTAACCAGATTTGCAACAGAGCTTTTTGAGCCCACCTCATGAACAGTGGTACTGTCATTTTGTTAATCAGTCCCAAAAGGTGATTCAGTGCAGTGACCACAAAATCACCTTTCAGGACTGAATAATGCCATGACAGTGACTGAATTCATGAGAGGGGCCCCAATAACCCCATGTTCAAAATGTGGTGCCAAAATTCCTAAAAATGCCTGAGATATGCACCAAGGTTGAAAAAACCCTATTTATGCCATTATACAGCTTACTGGCATTTCTTCAGTTCGCGGTCGGCTTTGAAGGTGCTGGTGTTTCTGGTCACCGAAGATCATCAGCGCCCGGACTCGGAGGTAAGTATGGAGTGAAGGGGTAGGCAGAGTGCACAGAGGGGTGGGCGCTGGCTGGGGAGGGAGCAGAACGGATTTGAGGGACCGCTTTCTTTACAGGTTTAAAAAAAAAAACATCGCAAGAGTTTTTCTTACAGGGGCATTTGTCACCCTGGGGTGGGCTACCAGCATGCCACCTGTCTGTTTGGGGGGGCTAGCTGATGGGGATTGGGCACCCCTGCCGGCACATACAGAAGGGGGGGGCACGAGGGACCATTTTTTTCTTTTACAGGTTTAGAAAAGAAAAATGTTGCGGGACAGTTTTTGTTTTACAGGGGCATTTAGCACACTGGAGTGGGCTCCCAGTGTGCCACCTGAGTGTTTGGGGGGGCTAGCCGATGGAGGACTGGGCACCCCCACCGGCACATACCAAGGGGGGGGCAAGTGCCGAGGGGGTTAGGCACTCCCTCGGCACACAACAAATGAGAGGAGGGCATTATGCCGACAGGGAGTGGGCTCCCCCATCGGCACATGAAATGGGTTATAGCATGCTGACGGGGATTGGGCACCCCCTGAACTTCGGCATTCTGGCAGGCAGTGGTGGCAGGAAGGTTGCTCTCATTCCAAGACCTGAAAACTTGATATGCCATTCCCAGCTCTGACCACTGGAGAGTTCTCCAGATAAGAAGCTTATATTTAGCCTGGCAAAAACACAAATGCACATGCCAGACACACTGCAAAGGAGCAGCACACAACCCCCACCACATTCCCATAACTGAATGGCTTCATAGACCAAAGGGCCTGGCAGGCAAACTACAGGGTATGATAAAAAAGCAGGGTCCAAACCCAACACAGCAGGCAAAAGCCAGATGGCAGGCAATTCTGGGTATAAACATACTGGAGGAGGAGTGGGTTGGATGCTGGAGACTGGTTCAGAAGGCCTGTAAAGATCAAAAAAGCCTTCTTATTCAAAAGAAGATATTACATCTGTGGTATTGTACACCCACACTTCTGAAATAATGGGTCTGCTCTCTACTGACCAATGCTGGAGATGTAACTCAGCAAATGCAAATCTCCTTCCCATACTTTGGGAGTGCCCTGTCATATAAGTTTTTTGGGCCGGAGTGGTACAAGAATGTGTAGTAATCCTGGGGACTAGCATACCCTGTAACCCTGCTCTGCTCCTCCTTGGCCTCCAGACCCTGAATATGTATCTACGTGGCTCACAACTGCAGTGGCTCATGCAAGCCTCAGTTGAGGCTAAGAGATTGCTGCTAATGAGATGGAGAACTCCCTTAACCCCAGAGGTAGGGGAATGGTGTAAAGCCATGGAAGCTTTGGCTATAAACTTCAGGTTATTATATTTCTCACAGCAGAACCAACAAAGGTGTAGGGTTCATACATGCAATATATAGTATCCAGAAGCCAGAGGCCCACATCAGATTGGAAAAAAAGACCTCTTGAAATCACTCTGAACTAAAGCACTCCATAATAGCTGAATCTGCTGTTAAGCATGATTACCATAGGAAGAACAGGGCATATGCTCCCCCCCCCCCGGGAAATGCTTACTTTCCTCCCCTCTTGTTTGCCCACCCACAGCTCTGAACTTCATAGACTCAAGGTCACTAGGTTACCCACACCCCAAGACTCCTTCGTACATTACCTTTAATTGACTAAGGTTAGTAAGAGCTGCTGGCTGAATCTGGATACTTTATATTGCTTGAGATGCTCTTAAGACATATAATTAATGAATGCTGTAAGCCCTCTGTATTATATAATACATAGATATACAACCAATAGCAAAGACTGCATGTAGTGATTTTCCTGTCTGTAACAAGTCCACATACTGTAACACATTGGTTTGATGTAATTGCCTTTCATGATTGTAACTGAAATGAAACATGTTTAAAACTCTTGACACTCAATAAAAAGATTAACTTCACAATCCTTTGCTTGTGACATCATAATCACTTCCACATAGACACATTGTGACGTCACAAGTTGCCCCATGTACTGACAGACTTTGCAGGAGCATTCCTGGGGCCCCTAATGTTGGATTCAGAGAGAATGGGAGTTCAAGGAAAAGCCCAGACTCAGTATATGACACTTTGGTATTCTTTGGTTATATGCAGCTAGAGGGACTCAGAAAGAACACTGGATTAATGGTTCCTGAAGGGTCTGGGTGTGCTCTGAGGGCCACCCATAAGAGGTAAGTGTGACACTTGGACAGCTGGTTCTGATTACTCTATGATTTTTGTAAAATAAAAATATAGTGTGATTATACAATGGCAAGAAAGAATCCTGGTCTCTGACTGGTCAGTCTGAGACTGGACCCATGATGTTATCCCAGCACAACATCACGGGTATAGTCTCAGCACTGTGAACCAATGTAGATGACTTAATGGATATAGAGCAGCTCTTTTTTTACATCTCCTCTTAAGAAACAAAAGTATTTTTCCACTGTAATAAAAAACATTCTTTAAAACTATTTTTTGATTTTATATATAAAACAATGATCCATTGTATAATACAATAATGCCCTTCAGGGTGTGTGTCGTTTGGGATAACGTCATGCCTCAGTGGTTGGACACACTCAGCCTGCGGCCTCGTGCCCAACCACCTGAGGCGTGACATATCCCAACACATTCCACCGGTTGGGCATTATTGCTTAATTGTCTGTCATGGGAAAGGCTGTGCTCCTGGATGACCCCCAAGGTTTCACTTCAAAAGACAGGATATGTTAAACAGCAGATCTCTGTAAGGTGATTAACTTACAAGGACTCGCATTTTATGGTCTTGTTGAGCTGTGTTTTCTTTGAAGCCAAAGGAGACTAACATATCCATTTTATGGTATCTTCAGAGGAAGCCCAGTTAATTTCTTCTGGTGTTACAAAGCATTTTATACCTCAGTGAGATCTGACAGTTAGTCATAACAAGCTCTTTGATGTCTTTGTGAAAGCAGGAAACAGCTCCTGGATGAAAGAAAATACTTAAGCAATAATGCCCTACAGGGTGTGTGTTGTGCTGGGATAACGTTACGCCTCAGGTGGTTGAGCACGAGGCCGCAGGCCAAGTGCATCCGATAACTGAGGTGTTGCGTTATCCCAAATATTTCTACCTGAAGGATATTGCTATTATCAATGGCTCGTTATTATACAGAATAAAAAATAATTTTAAAGATGTTTTTGAGTGGAAAAATATTTTTGTTCTTTAAGAGAATATGAAACAATCAAGAACCGACTCCATAAAATGCTCATCTGCAGGTTCAAAGTGAGGCTGAGACTAGACCTGTGATGTTGTACTGGGATGACATCACGGGTCCAGCCCAAGACTGACAAATCAGTGTCCAAGATATTTTCTTGCCATTGTATAATGGAAAATCACAGACTTGATTGGGAAGTCATGTGGGGAAATGAGTTTTGCTGATGTCACCTATTTAATTTACCTTCTGAAGTATATGGCATCCTGATTGTATAATTTTTAATAAACAGAGGAGGTGCTGGGTGACATCATGGAGAAGACAGGTTCAAGACAGTTTTTTTAATTATGCTGTGACTGACCTTTAGATACATTCTTGTTTGGACTCTCCTGAAAACAACATCTATTTCTCACACTATTAGAAGGTATTCATTAAAAGAAAAAGTCTAAGTGTACTGTGGTAGGAATTTGTACTTTTAAACCTCATTCTTTTAAAAGATTGTATGTTTTGTGATACAGTATATTGTTCTGTTTTTATATTTTACATATTTTTTATCTATTTTAAGTAAAACCTCTTATTTTAAGAGACTACTTGGTGTGCCTTTGAAATTCTTTCTTAGACAAGTGAAGCATATATGGTTAAAACTGACACTGTGCATAAGCTTACTGGTTTAGCAAACTGGGAAAAGGTAAGAGTTTATTCTGAGGTCTTTCATAGAGTTTTTAAGGGTTTATTTTGTACACCTGGTTAGTTGCCCATAGGTGAAAGATGTCTGGCCCCCCGAAGAGCAGACTTATCTGAGCCTGTAGATTGGGTATGCTAACAAGAGGTTCACAGTTTGAATCCCTCCAGAACTTGAGATGAAAGGTTGATTTGAATCCACAAAACAGACAGGAGGGTTACCCTGTTTCTGTTCCTATTCACAATACTGCACTCAGAGGTTGGCATGGTGGGAGCAGAGGGCCTGACCTGCTGAGTGGGGTTGTGACAGTAAGTGATGAGGACTACTCAGCATGGGAGAATGGGTGTGATGGGATTGAAAGGTGGCTGATGGAATGGTATCTGTAAGTAGTAAATAAAAAAAGACATGCAAGCTGCAATGCACAAACATATTATTTTTTTAGTGTGTCCTTTAAATAGCTTGTGGCTCTTAAAACACTGTAAAATAGAAGTTCTGCTATGGAATCAGATCATTTAGACCACCCCTTAACCTCATGAGACTCGCATCCCAGTGTTAGGTCATCCATTTAGAACTGTATGCAGAATGGTACTTACTGCTCATTGCTGCTGGTTCTAGTGCTGAGGGGAGGAAAAACTTTTACAAATCTGAAGCACAGCAGAACTGACTTTTGTTTCCAGGCATATTGTATTACTATACTTCATTTTAACCAACGTGGCCATAAAGCAGCAGTATTTGTTAGTTGGCAAAAAAATTCATCATATAGTTCTTTTTTTTAACAAAAATGGATTTCTGATATCCTAAAATTCATACTAGTGTATTTTTACTTTTCTCAGATATTGAGCAAACAGCTTTTACATCTGATTTTGTAATTAATGATTCACGTCTATAAAGATGGTCACCACTTGCCATTTTTATGTAGCTTGCATGCATGTGCAAGAAACATAGTACCATCATCCAAGTTTTCGGTGGTGTGGCAGCCCTCTTCCAGTTCAGTCAGTGTGTTTGCAGGCAGGGCCACAGTTCTCCAATCAACGATGCAGCTGTCTATGACAGCAGTTGAAAATGCAGTGGCCGTACAGTTGAAAGGGAGAGCTATGCTTCAGTGAGCCACGATAAGATCGCATGCTCATGCGTGCTCCCCCCCACACACACATGCACGCATACTGCATGCTCGTGCTTCCCACCACTCACACACTGTATAGCTGACAGGGGTGCCCAATCCCCCGCTGGCTGTGCTGCACTCCCCCCCAACAGAGTGCCAGGTGCCATGCTGGGAGCTCACCCCAGCATGGTTGCAGTCTGTATGGCTGACGGGGGTGCCCAATCCCCCATCGGCTCTACTGTTCCCCCCCCCGAGACTATTGGGTGCCACTCTGGGAGCCCACCCCTGCGTAGCAACAGGTCCTATGGCCGACGGGGGTGCCCAATCCCCTGACGACTCCACTGCCCCAGCCCCAAACAGCCTTCCAGCTGCCACGCTGGGAGTCCACCCCAGCATGGCACAAGTCCAGCGTCGTCCAAGTAAAAAAAAAAAAAACACCTAAAAAAGAAAAACCTTCCCTCGCAGACTGTCCTGACCCCCCTCCCCCCACCCGCAGCCATACTCTGTGCATCTACCTCCCCACTTCACCCCATACTCACCTCTGGAGTCTGGTGCGATGCTCTTCGGTGGACCAGGAACACGTCTGCACTTTTCAAAGCCGACCGCGAACTGAGGAAATGCCGGTAAGCTGTATAATGGAATAAATAGGTTTTTTTTCAGCTTTACTGCATATCTCAGGCATTTTGGGGAATTTTTTCACTAAATTTTCAACATGGGGTTTTTGGGACCCCATCTCATGAATTATTTCACTGTCATGGTGCTAATTGGCCCCAAAAGGTGATTTCGTGGTCACTGCACGGAACCACCTTTTGGGACTGAATTATGAAATGACAGTGTCACAGTTCATGAGGTAGGCCCCCAAAAACCCTATGTTGAAAATTTGGTGAAAGAATTCCCAAAAATGACTGTTTTATGAGCATGCGTTGCGCTGTTCCTACGCATGCTCGTAAGTTTGTGAATTTTTAATATGTTCACTCCAGATTTTCAACATTGCCATTTTACCACACCTCCTTATGAACAGTATAGCTATCATTTTTCACGTCACCAAAAATGTGTGTCCATGCATGTAGCGCACAATGGCGCAGTCGGTGTGCGCAATCAATGTTTGGGACAGATTAAGAAAATCAGTGACACTGTTCATGAGCAGAGGTCTTAAAATGGCTATGTTGAAAATTTGGTGAAAAAATTCCCTTCAGCCATTCTGCAATGTGACTAATGAAGACATTGAACAGGACTGGCCACAGGACAGATCCCTGCAGCACCCCACTGGTCACCCCCTCTCCCTAGACTGCACCCCATTTACCACCACTCTCTGCCTCCTGTCTGTTAGCCAGTTTCTAACCCAGTTTACCACCCTTTCCCCCATGCACAGCCCACCCAGCTAGTTCATTAGCCTCTTATGAAGGATGGTGTCAAAGGCTTTGCTGAAATCAAGGTAGGCGTTGTCCACTGCCCCACCCTGATTCACTTCCTTTGTCACCCAGTCAAAGAAATCAACCAGATTTGTCTGACATGATGTCCCCACTGTGAATCCATGTTGTCTATAGTCCTGGGCTCCAATGGCTTCTAGATGCCCCACTATCCTTTCTTTAAGCAATGCCTCCATGATCTTCCCCACTACTCAGGTGAGGCTGAATGGCCTACTGTTCCCCGCCTCTTCCCTGCTGCCAGACTTGTGTAGAGGGACCACATGTGCCCTCCTCCAATTCACTCTTGTTGAATGACTCAGTGAACATGGCTGCCAGAGGTACTGCTATCTCCCTTCACAGTTCTCTTAATATCCTTGAGTGTATGCCATCTGGTTCCATCGCTTTGTCCACCTTCAATTTAGTGAGCTCCTGCAGGACTCTTTTTGCCTTTGAATGGACTATTTACCTCTTCACCCCCTTGACAACTGCTGTACTGTTGTGGCCCTTGCCCCTCCCACTCTTCTGTGAATACTGAACGGAAAGACACAGTGCATGTCTTGGGAGGAAGGCATGGAACTAACACTTCCAAATACCTAAACAGCACATACAAGCAAGCAACATTCGGCATTGACAAATGCTTGTTAAAAATCTCTTCTGCTGAGGATACCCACTGAATGCACATGCTAAAGTCATACTGTAGATGTATTAGAATTGGGTGACCACATATTTCTGATGGCACAGCACTGTACCATGACATTGAATTTTTTTTCATGGCAGGCATGGCAAAGAGTGGGAACTTTGAAAAACTTCAGTATCCTGTATCTTGGTTCCAGAATGAAAGAAAATGGAAAGAAAAATGTGCACGTTGATATTTTTGCCAGACGAACCTTACTGCTGAAAACAAAACGAAACAACTAAATGCATTTTAATAAATACCACTGTCTTAATGACCACCCATGCCCACAACCCATATTTCTCAAGCCTTATGTCTTGATATGTCTGTGACAACGCACCTCTCCATCTGGGCTGAAACAACTTTTAGAGAGGTGTCTGTCCTCGGGTATTTGCTGCCACCAGCCAGACTGTCTTCCGCCACCTCCTTCAAGTCTACAAACTTGAATAATTAAACGTGCAATTGCACAAGTTAAAGTCTGGTAGTGTGTCTCTCTCGGGTGGTGGATGCTACACAGTTTACCTCAGCCAGTGGAAAAAAAATATTACCTTAGAAAAATTACATCACAGTCACAACTGTTGACCAAATAAATAGCTTTTTACTTAACAGAAAGTGCACTGAGCATTTACAGGATATATATTTACAACACAAGAGAATAACACTGATAGAGGAAAAGTAAACAAATGTTTTTAAACAACAGATGGCAAAAGCAAAAAGGCTATTACTGCAATCTGCTAGTACTAAACTTACCCTTCCCTGTCCTTACAAGAGACACTGGACCCTGTGCTAACTGCCAGCCCCCATGGACATAGCTAAAAGGGTAGGCTCTCAGCTTATGTTTCCCTTTCCAGCTTCCAAAGTAAGAGGAACTGTCTTCATCATCTTTCAGCCTCTTATATATTCTCCTGGGAATAGGTAATGCCTATTCCCCCTTTGAATGCACCAACCATCTAACATGTACTGTATGTATTTAATTGTCCCAATCAGACTGAATACCTATCAGTGACCAATTATATTCCCTTTTGACCTTAAGTTTATATTTGAATGAACCAATCCATTCAAACTGGCGTGTGTGTGTGGACAGCTCTGTGTGTGTGTGGAGATGTCCACTCAAGATTTATGACCCAGCCCTTATCTAGCAGCTAGGGAGGACTGAGAATTCCACAAGCTGGAATTCTCAGCTTGCATGAGTGTGTTTTTTTTTTTCAGACTGCTAAAAAAGTAAGGCACCTGTAGAATCCAAACCATTAACTCTTTCCTTACCATTTCTGTCACAATGTCCACATCAGGAAATGAGCTGTTCTCAGCTTAGCATGCTTTCTTGGTAAAATCTTTAAATCTTTAAATAAATAAACAAATAGATGAATAATTGATTAAAACAAAACAAACAAATAAATCAGTGTTAATTTCCAATTGGAACTTGTCAGAATTTGGTTTAATGCTCGAGATCTGTTATATAAAAGAAATTACATTGAACAAGCAACCCTTTATTGCAAACCTAGAAATCTGAATATAGCAATCTATCTATTAAGTTTCTCGGTATTGTCTCATTGTCTCCATAGCTGCCCTATTCCCTCTGCTACCCCACAACTTATGAACAGCTGGAAGCAGGACATTCACCATTTAAGCACCCACTGTCAGGAATAGTCTTTCAGTCTCTCAGTACCTAACTGCCTTCTTTCTATCTTTAAATTACATTTCAAAACATATCTGCATAAGCATACCTAGTCATACCTGCTCAGGAAGCAGAGGGGAGGATATGTTGGACTCAGAATCCCTTCTAATCTTAAATTACTATGTTACTACATTCTCCTTTGCCTATGACTCCCAGATTATCTTTATAACTAACTGATGAGTTATTTCTGTGGTTAGTAACAAATAATGCATCACTTGTAATACTGGAGGATTGGGGAGCAGAATTAGTGGAATATTGGAAAGCATTACCTCACACAGAGAGTGGTTAACATGTGGAATAACTTACCCAGTGAGGTTGTGGAAACTAGCACTATTTAAGCTTTCAAAGCAGGACTTGACAGCTACCTGAAGGAGGAAGAGGAGGAGGATATAAGAGGTTTACGTAGCATGAGTAGGGGATAGCAATCCAGCTGATAAGCTTCAATATGTGTCTATACTCCAATTGGGTATAGTCTTTGCCACATAACAGGATGGGCAGATAAGATGAACTCCAAGTCCCTTTCATTATCATAGTGCTGTGTTACCGTGTCATATTTTCATAATTAGCTTTTACTTATTTTTCACTATTTGACTTTTTCACTTAAATTGTCGTCTTCACCTCTATTTGTCCTCACCCAATCTATTTCTGGGCTTGAATAGTGCCCCCATCACATTGCTTTCAACAGGTATCTTACCCTGATACTGGGGCTAGTTCATCTATAATGAATAGTTTCAGGATAGTAAGTTGGGTATCACTCTGGAGCCACCATTTGTGATAAGGAGAATGTTTTCACCCTGGTTAGCAGCACTCCCTTTTGAAAGTGTGATGCGAGCCACCCCAGTTATTCCATTCAGGAAGCACCATGTAGCCACTAGGTGGCACTGGTGCTGCAGGTACTCTCAAACTAACCCAAGTATCCCAAACGGCAGTGCTACCAGGTTTAGTCTTTTCTGGGACCTTCTGTAAGGCATATTAGGATACTGTCTGTATTAATGGTAATATATAAATTAAAATGTTATTACTGTAAAATTGCTCATAAAGCATTGGCACTGACAGAGGCAATGGAAACTTTCCATTTTCTTGCAGATTACTCTGATGGTTTACAATGAGCATATACTGCCGTTATTTTATACCTCATGAAAATGTTCCATAAGTCACCTTGGTTTCACTACAGAGCACTAGCTACCCATTTTCTTTTTATTATCAGATGAAAATACCAACATTTCCAATTGTTATTTTAAATATTATGAAATAATCTCCTTTATTTTCAAAACTCAGTGGGAACAACTAAAGTCCCCAGCAACACTATAGAGTGGCACAGCTATTTTTACTGTATATCACTGAAACTGGGACATATTTGGGACATACCCCATTGGAAAAAATATTTACACTTTGGATTACTTTATTCTAGTTTTCTGTAGCAGTATATCGCTAGATTGTATATGAGGTTTCAACTTATCATTCCCACCTGTCAGCTTGATCTTGTGGGCTGCACTGCTCAGCTATAAAGAACTGAATCCCTTAAAATGGATTGTTTTACTAAAATCCAAGTATCAGAAGACTATCTGTACACTCTGATTACAAGCAGCTTGATGCCTGGGTCAGCCTATGATATGAGAGAAAGAGCCAGGCAATATATTTCACACAGTCTTATCTGTCTTTTACAGAATGCATTTCTGTTCCTGAATTCAATTTATATCCTGCAGCCTCTTATTCTTCTTTCGATATAGTAAATCAAAGGTTGTTTACTCTGAAATGTCACCTTTTCAAGAGCAGTGCAAAGCCAGAAAGTTCACAAGACAGGAGCCATAACTTAAGGTTGAAGTAGGGAAAGTTTGAGAGACCCACCAATGTTTGAAATGGTTTCCCCCTCAATATATGCCCTATCAAAATCTTCACTTAAGGCTACTTTTATGCTTACTGGCCAAATATGTATGTTTGTAGATTCTTGGATACTGAGACATACTGCCTGAGTTGTGCCAAATACTTAGTTTATTGAATTGTTTCAGTTATCAGATGAGTTGAGATATATACATTGCTCTTAGAGGTGATTCTTCTGCACTGTCAACAGAAAGGTCTAGACTTCACTCCCAGAATTCCTCTAGCGGTCTCAGCCTCAACACACAAACTGCGGACTGAAATCCAGACTTGTGAGACTGGATCTTCTACATTACATCCCTCTTTCAGTTTACAAAAGGAAAAGTCTGACTTCTATACAAGAAACTCTTTCATAGTTTTTGCATTTTCTAAATTTAGGTGTCTTGGACAGACTGACAGAACAGGACACCTTTTGAAATCCTGACACTTTTAGAAATACAAAAACAGCATCCTTCAATGTGTGACAGAACCATCTGTTTACTGAAACATCTTAGTGTAGAATAAGATCATAGGTGACTTGGTAGGTGTTGGCTGTCTTGCCCTGTGTATCATCTTTATGGTGCAAGTGGTACTTTGGCTGATGAACAAGGCAACCTCTTTGAAGTATGGCTCTGGGATCATTATTCTCTTGTTCTTTTCCCTAGAATGACCTGGTGGAGATGTGGAAAACTGAGGCAGACGCTTATAGAATGATACATTTCTTGTAACTTAATGGCCTAAGATTCTATAGTGGACATCATGATTTTTGACTGTGATCACTGTATAACATTTGGGATGAAAAGGTGGGATGAGTTTCCCCTCAGGGGGAATGTATCTAAAGGTCAGGGTTTTCTAATATCGTGACAAGAATGGACCCCATTCTTGAGTCGGTGCATGTTCACAGATCAGGAAAACCAGTACTTGATGAGAGTACTTTTCTTCATTAGTACATTTCTTGGGTTGCTTCCTTGTGTAGTTCACAAGGTGCCACATATATTAGTACTATATTCAGGTGTGCATGAATGTCCTTTTTACTTAGTCCCATAGTTCCTAGGACAACTTGAACTATTTATGTCTTTTTTACACATTTGGTTTGTTTCTGTTTGCATATTTTGATAGTTCTTGATCTTATTCTTTTCCTTGCACAATACACTGTAGTTGCTAGAGAGGGACATTTTAATTAACAGCGCTAATTTTGCTCATCTTTCTTGTACTGCATTATTGGGTTTTCTTGTATCCACTGGATTGACAGCTAGTATCAGGCAGTCCATTGTAATCATTACTATTTTATTCTCTGTGATCCTTTTGGGTTAATGGTTCCACTGTTTCCATGCTATCTGTATGTTATAATGTGTGCATAGTTTCCAGTAGCTCAGTCTTTCTACATTTATGTGTCTTTCTGTATACAGACCTTCTGACATGAGTACATCATTTCTGGCCACTAGATGAGAAAGTGCTTCTAACTCTGTACCACAAAACCCACTTGTTGTTTTTTTCTGTATTTTCTATGCAGTTTGTGAACCATTTTGTACATAGATTGCTGTCCTGTGCAGCTAAGATCAGCCTCTCACCATGGGACATACATTCTCTTTTTTTAACCACTCATAAGGGAAGTTCTTGTCTTACATGTGAGTACTACAGTAAGTCCTTTAATTTTCTATTGTAGTTGTGGACTCTCCATTTGTCTTTTCTTCATTGTTGGTCTTTGACTTTTCTTCGGCTGCTTTGCACATTTTGTTGCCAAGCATCATCACCACTCCTGGATAACACCTGACCTCCTTACATTGTATAGAACCCGGGACAAACTATAAGCAAACTTCAAGGCTTCCCTCCTACCTGCTCACCTTCAGCTATGCAAGTCACATAGAAACACCTGCATCAAGGCTATCAGAAATGCCAAATCAAATTTCTTCAAGTCCCAACTACAGACAAGTTCCAACTCCCCAACAAATTTCTGGAAAGTTATACAATCCCTTGTTGACCCACCAGTCTCTCAAGCCTCCCTAGTCCTAAACTTCAAAGGCTCAACAATATCTGACCCCTCCTCAATTGTCGAAATCTTCAACACCTTTTTTACAACCTGTGCCCTTCCTGACCACTCCATTCCTATACCAGGAGAACCCCCTCCCACTCCATCTGGCACTGGGTTCATCTTCTCCTCAATCTCCTTCTGAGAGGTTGTCAAAGCACTAATAAAACTCAACCCTACCAAAACCAGCCCAGATGGCCTTGACCCCAAAATTCTGCGCATATCAGCACCTGCTATTGCTGCCCCCTCTCACCTCCTCAACCTCTTTTTCACTACCAGTTCTGTCCCCCTTGCTTGGAAACAGGCTAAGGTGCTCCCCCTTCACAAAGCTGGTGACCCCATCTTGCCTGGCAACTATAGGCCTATCTCTTTTCTTCCAGTCCTCACCAAACTCCAGGAGTCTCTTTATTACTCTAGGCTCCTGGAACATCTTACTGCCTCAAATAGTCTTTCTCCATTCCATTCAGGATTCAGGAAGCAGCATTCCACAGTTCCCTCCCTGCTTCAAGTCACTGACCATACCCAGTCATCTATGGACAAAGGCCAGGTCTCTGCTGCTATTTTTGAGGACCTGGATAAGGCCTTTGATTCAGTCTCCCACCACCTTCTTATCCAAAAGCTTCACTCATCAGATCAGGCTTCACCTGCAATGAATTGGTTCCATTCTTACCTTCAAAATAGACAGCAATCTGGACAAATCAGAAGCACTATCTCCCCCTCTCTCCCTATCCAATCTGACATACCCAAAGGTTCAATTCTAGGCCCCATATATTTCTCCCTATTCATAAATGACCTTCCTTCCATCTGCTTTCCTTCCCTAATTCATATGTATGTGGATGACACTGTGATTTACCTCTGTGGTCCCATCACTACCAGTGTGATTGCCCCCCTGCAATGTGACTTTGATAAAGAGCAGCACTGGTTCCAGCAAAACCAGCTAAAATTAAATTCCAAAAAAGCTCTATCCATGTTATTTGGTTCCAGGCAGAGACTGTCCAAGTCCCAAAACAACTCAACTTTTATCACACTGGACAGCTCAACCTTAGACAGAGTCAAGTCATTCAAATATCTTGGGGTCTGGTGGGACAGCAGCCTTGACTTCTCTGCCCACATGGACTCCATATGCAAGATCAGAGACCCCCTGACAAGGGTGCTCTCCTTCCAGTGCTGCAGCAATTTCACCAGCTTGCTGCTGCCAGCCTCACCCTGTCCAACTATCACCGCTGCCAGCATGGCAAGATCAGAGACCCTCTGACAAGGTTGCTCTCCTTCCAGTGCTGCAGTAATTTCACCAGCTTGCTGCTGCCAGCCTCATCTGTCCAACTATCACTGCTGCCAGCATAGCAAGGTACAGTCTTCCTACAAGCGTCTGAGATTTGAGTTGGGCACTTGCAAGCTTTCGCGAGGATTGGCTGTTCTCTGTCTGTTTTATCCCAGATTTATTCCTGATGTTGCTGCCAGACTGCATCTTCCAGCACTAAGCTTTTGCTTGGGACAGTTTCTCTGAGCGTGCTTTTCTGGACTGATTTTTACTGTTGTTGTCATTATTATTAATGTACAAATGTGTTCTAAACTGCTTAGCTGATTGAACTGTGCTTAGTTAATTTTATTGTTGTGCTTAGTTGGTTACTGTGCCTAATTAATTTATTAATGTGCCAAGTTAATAATTAACAATTTAAATCCTTCTCTTTGTGTTCTTTCACTTTCTCTAATAACCCCCCCCCCCCGAACCTGGCACCGTCCAGCACTATGCCTGCTTTGTCTGTGCATTGCCCTTCTTTGTAAATTCTCAGAAATTAATAATTTATCTTTCTAATTTTGCTCTCCTGTATTCTCTTACTCTGTCTAAACTCCCCTCAGACCTGGCATTGCCCTACCCCAACCCACCCCTGTCTCCTTATGATTCTACTCTTCCTCTGGTGTTAATTCCTGCCCTCTGACCAAACTGTTTTTTCACTGCCTCCTCTGGCACCCAGCTGTGCTTCTGTCTTCTCCACTGGCTAACAGCCCCCCCCCCCATCTTTGATAAATCTATTGCTAAACCTCTCTTTCCCCTACAGATCAGAGACTTCCTGACAAGAGTTCTCGCTTTCCAGTGCTGCAACAATTTCACCAGCTTGCTGCTGCCAGCCTCACCCTGTCCAGCTATCACTGCTGCCAGCATAGAAAGGTACGGTCTTCCTACAAACGGCTGAGATTTGAGTTGGGCACTTGCAAGCTTTTTTTTTCCCCATTAGCAAGTTATACTGTACTGCCACTAGAGGGACACGGTCTTTATCTAAAGGGATCTCTGGCTGTTCATATAGATACCTTCCTAAACTATGGCTACCCCCTCCATCTGACCGCCTCCCCTACGTGCTCCCTGCTTACAAATTCCTCCTGTTCATAAATCAATTGTCCACCAATTTCTCTTTTTGAACAATGCAAGCCCTACTCTCCTCTCTCCCCCTTTTTCTGCTCATATACCTCTCCTTACCTCCTCCACTTGCTCACTACTCGTCTATTTCCAATAGCTCTCCCAACCCCATCAGTTACTATCTCCAATCCCCTACCAACATCCATGCTATCACTCCCTCCCACCCATTTGAAATATGGTCTCACTCTACCATTATTCGTCATGCAGCTTTGATAATGGTGTCCACTTTCACTGCTGTTCTCCACCTTCTTCTTCCTCACTCACCCACTCCCTTCTTCTCAAATCTACCAACCTCCTCAACAGCCCCTTCAAACTCTCCTAACTACCCTAAGCTCCACTTTCTCATAAACACTCTCCTCTTGCTCTCTACCAGGGATATCCATGCTAACCCAGGTCCTATTGCCCCTAGCTTCTCTGGTGCTTCCTCCTCTACCACCTCCCCCTGCTCTCTTCTCTCAGCCCTCTGAAAGGGCTTAAAGATCTTACATCTAAACACCTGCGGCTTATTGTAAAAATAGACCAGATTCAGACCATGGTGTGCACTCTAAAACTAGACATTCTAATCATCTCAGAAACTTGGCTAAAGAGCACTATCCCTGACCACTTGATCTCCATTCCTGGCTACTCACTGCTAAGGCAAGACCGTGCTGGCAGGAGTGGTGGTGTGGCCATTTATGTCCTAGCCTCCATCCAATATTCTATCATCTGCTCATCATCCAATCCTGAGACCCATGATGCCCTAGCTATCCATGTAACCCTCCCCTTCACTCTTCCAATTTTCATAGCTGGCATTTCCTGCCACCCAAATGTCCATCCTTCAGTCACGCTAGACCTCCTAGCCTCCATCACTTACCTTGCTCACTCTGGGGAATTATTCATCCTAGGTGACTTCAATATAAATTGGCTGTCACCTAAAACTACCAAAACTAAAAATGAAATCGGAGCCCTAAACCTCTCCTAACTGATCTCCAAACCCACCCGCCCAAACCACAAGACACAACAACACTCCCTACTCGACTGGGCCCTTACCTCCCACCCCCACCATGTCATCACCTCTGGCATCCTCCCTGATGCTCTCAGTGACCATAATCCAATATTCATAGTTAGGAAAGTCCACAGAACTAAATCACCACACAAAACCATACAACTACGCTCTTTCAAGTCTCTTGACCTTGAACCTCTCCTGAGTAACCTTGCCACTTCTGACTGGTCCTCCCTAACCTCCTTCCCTTCAGTTGATAGGCCCTTGCCTACTTCAAAGAAACCTTTCTTGTAAACTGGAACTCCTTTGCCCCGCTGAAACAAACCAGAGTCAGAGGTAACCGCTTACCTTGGATAACCCCTGAACTTCTGGCCTGTCTCAGGGCTAGAGATGGAGCCTGGAAGCATCATAAAGCTAGGCAGCATCCTAGTGACCTCACAAACTACCGCATGCTCTAAAATGCTTGCACCAGGGCTACAAGGTTAGCCAAGTCCGAATATTTCAAATCTGCCTTTATCACCAACATAAATTCCCCTTCAAAGTTCTGGAAGGTGGTCCATGACATATTTACCCAGTCATCTCGCCCACCCCCCCGGTACTTAAAGTAAATAGCTCAATAGTGTTTGACCCACCAGCCATAGCTGCAGAATTTAACTATACCTCCTATGCCACTGAGCTACTGAAATCCCTCTCCTCCTCCCCATCACCCTTCCCACCCTTTACTGGTGTGCCCCCTCCACTACCCCCACCTCCCTAGATCTTTCTGTACTGTAACCCCAAATGATGCCCTAAGTGCCATCCTCACCATCAACCCCTCTAAAGGTGCCTCCCCTGATGGCCTTGATCCAAAATTCCTCTCCCTCTCCACTCTGGCCATTGCCTACCCCCTCTCATTAATCCTAAATTTCTCATTCTCTACTGCCTCGGTCCCCTCTTCATGGAAACATGCAATGATCCTCCCTCTACCTAAAGGGGGTGACTCCTCATTCCCTGGCAACTATCACCCCATTTATCTCCTCCCTACCCTTGTCAAGCATCAAGAACACATTGTCTTCTCCCAACTCACCTCTTTTCTATCTGACCTCCTTTTTCACCCCTTTCCAGTCTGGTTTTGGGAAAAAACACTCAACCACTACCTGTCTACTATGGCTCACAGACTCCATTCTAACTGGGATGGACAATGGCCAAATTATCTCTGCCATTTTTGTCGACCTGGCCAAGGCCTTCTACACCGTCTCTCACTCCCTTCTCCTTGACTCACTCCCAGAAGCTGGCCTATCTCCCTCTGCCACAAACTGGTTCAAGGCCTACCTTATTGACAGAACCCAATCAGTTAAGATCTTGGATGCCCCTTTACCTCCCCTCCCGATTAGCACTGGTGTCCCCAGGGCTCTGTATTAGGGCCCCTGCTGTTCTCCATCTTCTTAAATGACCTTCCCTCTGTTTGCTCCCCCTTCACTGCTATACATATGTATGCCGATGATACAGTCCTGAATGCATCTGGCTCCTGTCTTGCTGTGGTTACAACCAGCTTACAGCAAGACTTTGACAAGGTTCAGCTCTGGTTTGCTAACCATCAACTTTTCCTCAATGCCAAGAAGACTGTCTCCATGACCTTTGGCACAAGGCACAGACTCTCTAGGCTTCCCTCCCTACCACTTTCCACACCCTTGATGGGACTTTACTTGAGGACACATTCTCCTTCAGGTACTTAAGTGTTTGGTTGGACCAACACCTAAACTTCTCTGGACATATTGACACCATCCAGAAAAACTGTGCCCCAAAATTAGTGCCCTGTTCAGGAACCGTAGTTGCATCCCTCCTATGGCTAGGCGTGAACTTGTTCAGAAGATGATACTGCCCATTTTTGACTACTGTGACGTAGTCTAGGGTGCTGCCCCTAAGTTCTTCCTGGCCAGATTGGACACCCTCTTCAATTCCTTCTGCCGCTTTGCCCTGGCTGTCCTCCCTCGCACCCACCACTGTGATCTTTATCGTGCCCTATCCTTCCCCCTCTCTTATAAACAGGCAACTCTCCCACTGCACTAAATTCACCTCCAAGCACTGGTTGGGCAAGCTCCCTTCCTACCTAACCTCCTTCTTTATAACGACCCCCCCCATCCTCCCATTCACTTAGATCAACTGACTCCAGTACCTTGGTAGTCCCCCGCAGATCCACCCTAATCGGCCAATCCACTTACTCTCACCGCCTCCCAAAAATTTGGAATTCACTCCCTCTTCAAATTTAGCACTCATCCTCCACCTACTCCATCAGCTCTGATTTCAATAGTTATCTTGCACCTAGCTGCTCCTGCTATATCTCTCCCTAATTCCCTCCTCTAAGTTCTGGATAAACCCTACCCCGCTACCGTCACCTTCATTTTACCCTGTGCACCCCCATCCCTCAAATTTCTAGCTCTCCTCCCCTTCTCCAGAATTGCTCGCCCCTTAATGGCCTCCCTTGATCTCTCACAGAATGTAAGGGAAGCCAAATGTTCTTCATGGGTCCCTCTCCTAACCCCCCAGAGGCTTGTATCCCTCATCTACTCCCTTCCCCCTACATCCCTCCACCTCACTTCTCCCTCTCCTTTCTCCCTTTTCTTTCACGTAAGCACTTCTTTACTTATTAACCCAGTACTTATTATTGTCCACTTTTTCTACATATTATGCACAACTCTGTTTTAACAGTTTGTAACACCTGCCTTACAACTGTATGTTAATGTTGATCTTGCAACTTGAATGTAACTTGAACATGAATCTTCCCCCTCTCCACATCTCACCCCTCCCTGTCCTTTACCCCTCTCACTGCCCCCCTTTTCTTTCACATAAGCACTTGTTTACTTATTAACCCGGCACTTATTATTGTCCACTCTTTCTACCTATTATGCTTAACACTGTTGTATCACTGCTTGTAACACCTGCCTTAGAACTGTATGTTAATCTTGTAACTTGAATGTTTAATGTTTCACTCCTATTGTACCTCTTCCCCCCAGGTTGCACTGGGAGACGTGCGATTTGTTACTCAGTCTGCCTTCCTGGTGAAACACTTAAATAAATAAATAAATAAAATATGCACCAAACTTTGACCTAAACTCTGTACCCTCTATTGCCACAAGGACTGCCTCCCTATGTCAACCCACCGGGACCTAGTCACCAAAACTATTTTACTCATAATCGACTACGCTGACATTGTCTATGGCTCTGCACCTGCTACATCCCTTTCAAGACTTGATAGTTTATTAACCTCTTTCTGTTGTTTCGCCGCCTCCCCTCCCCCATTACCCACCACTGTCTCCTCTACTCCTCCCTCCTCTCCCTTATGCCTTTCCCCACAAGGTGTCAGATCCATAGCCTCACCTTAATCATCAAATTCTGGTTTGGGACACTCCCCTCTACTTAAATGCCAGCCTATCCCCATCCAGCTCATCCACATACTCCCTTCACTCTAGGGATGCTTGTACATCCTCCGTTCCTTGTCCTTGCACTTGTTCAGGTCAGGCAGCATTCTCCTACCCTCTCCCATACCTCTGGAGTCAGCTTCCTGGTGACATTTGTCACTCCTCCACTCCCACTGCCCTGAAATTCCTACTCCAATCAGTTCCTTCCACTAATTGGTCATGTTATGCCCCCTCCTTCATCCCCCTACTGCACCCCCCAGTCAACCTCCTCTCCTTTTTAGCACATCACTCCCCCCCCACGCAAGGTGTTCCAAATTCACCTGATCAGACCCCTTTGCCATGATCTCCATTTCACAACAATGTAAATTCTAGACTGATTGACCACAACTAAATGAGTTTGAGCCTTTCTACTCCATTTCCTGCACTATGTGGTACGTTATTGTATCTTAGCCTCTATTTGTCATGTTTGTACTTACTATCTTGCATTGTGAGGCACATTATTGTATAAATCTTTTGTCATGGTTTATATTCCTGTATATGCTATTTCTAAATTGTCTATTTGTGCAAAACTGTTTTATTTGTACCAAATTCAACTGTGTTGTTTTCCCTGTATGTGTCTTTGACCTGGGTCACACCTGGAAATGAACCTCAGCTCAGTGTGCTTTTCCCAGTTACCAATTTTTAAATAAATAGATGAAGCATTCCATGTCTGCTGGTGGACTGGCATTTAACTTTACTTCCTACCTGAGGGCTTTCACTAATTCGTTGATGAAAGTAGTCTTGGTTTGTTATTGTCATGATGCAGGACCTTAACTATGTTTGGGTCCTGAAATGTCAGTAAATATGCCTGCTTAAAGGAGTTTACAGAATGAGACATGCTTTGTAACTTGATGGCCTGAAGAAAGCTGTATTGGTTATCATGTCTTTGACTGTGCTCTTTATACAAGGGTTTGAATGAAAAGGCATGATTAGTTTTTTTGCATAGTATACAAGTTGAAGGCAGTAAAAGGCACTACAACCCATCCAGTCTGCCCAGCTCTATCTATGGTTGGATGTGACAGTCCAAGTGGTTATTGACTCCCTGATGTCCTTTAAAGTCCCATGTGTCTGTCTCAACAATGTTTGAATCTCTCCACTGATTTCATGCAGATGACTTCCCTTGGTGCTTTGTTCCACCTATCTACCATTCTTTTCATGAAGAAATATTTCCTCACATCTTTCCTAAATCTCCTCCCCTATCAGCTTCATTGAGTTCCCCATGATGCCTGTTTCAACTCTGCCACTAGCAGACTGGCCCTGAACCGAGCCAGCCACGAACCTCCTTCTGCCCGCCCACCCAGACACAGGAGCTGTACCCTTGAGCAGGCACTCTGCAGCTAGCGGACTGGCCCTGAATCGAGCTATCCACAAACCTCCTTCTCCCCGCCCGCCCAGATACAGGAGCTGCGCCCTCGAGCGGGCGCTATGCCGCTAGTGGACCAGCCCAGAACTGAACTGGCTGTGAACCTCCTTCTGCCTGCCCACCCAGACACAGGTAATAGCCTTAGCCACCTTGGAAGCCTGCTCTCCCTTGCCTGAAACACAGGCGTCAGCTTTAGCTTGGACTCGGCTCCCTACTGGCTAGCATCTATCTTTGCTCTCTCCTGACTGGCTCACCTTTCTTCTCTGCTTTCAGCTCTCATTTCAAACTGAAGTTCTACATTTCTTTGCTTGTACTGCTTACCAACTACCGTATAGTTTTAACAAATACTGTTGATGCAATGTTTTATGCTCTGTTTTTTAGTAATGCAGTTTAGTGAAACTGTTGCAAGGCCTTAGACAAGTGTTAGCTCTTTTGTGAAAAATTTAAAGTTTACTGAACTTCTCCTGCCTGCTCTTTCCTTCCTCCTACCCCCCACTGATGCTGTAGCTCCCATTTGGTTGGTGATTCTCAGCTCCCCCCCTGACTAAACATGTCTGTCTCTCCCTCCTGTGCCCTAGCTTCCCCACCCCCTTCAACCTACCCTCCTAGTCTTGTCTAGCCTGTACTCCTGGCACCATTGTCCTAGTGCCTCCCACCCCCACTTTCATCACGTCTCTTACAGCTCCTAACTGCTTTCTCCTCTCCCTCCTCCTTTTTGCACTTCACTCCTTTCCCTTTTGTTTCCTCTCCCAGGACCGCCCTCTGATTTCAGCCACTGGCCCAGTCTGCAACTCGAACTTCTGTAACCCTCAATCTCTCCTCCCTTTCTTCCAGGAACTGCACCCTCGAGCGGGAGGTCTGCCACTAGTGGACCTCTCTGAACCGAGCTGTCTGTGAACCTCCTTCTGCCCACCCATCCATACACATGTAATGGCCTCAGCCACCTCAGAAGTCTGCTCTCCCTTGCCTGAAACATGTATGGCAGCTTTAGCTTGGACTCGGCTACCTATTTGCTACCACCTGTCCTTGCTCGCTCCTGTTGGCTTGCCTTTCTTCCCTGATTTCAGTGCTCAGTTTAAACTGAATTTCTACATTTTTTTACCTGTACTGCTTGCCAAATACTGTATAATTTGTCTCACCACCACCCCAGCCCCAACCTCTATTAAATATGCTTTGGCTCCACCCTCTAGCTTCCCTCCACTTTGTTCTCAGGTACAGTCTTCCCTTAAAGGGTACTCTTCAGAACTCTCTCCTTCCACTACCCTCATTTCTCTCCTCTCTGCATCTCAGAAAAATATTTACAAACTGAATGAAACCCCTACCCCTCCTCAAAAATGTTAACCCTCTTCTTCTTTCTTCCTCCTTTCCTGGTTCTGACCTTCATCCCCCTTTCCTCACCACACCCACTGCTACTTCTTTCTCCCCTCCCCTCCCTGATGCCTCCTTCATCCTGGCAATCTCCCCAGCAGCCCCTTTTCAAAAATGGTCCTATTTTTCCCTCTTCCATCCTGCTTCATTTTTTTCTTTTCTTAATCACTTTGCCTGTCTTCATCTCCTTATCTCCTTCTTTCCTGCCCCTTCCTCTTTCTCTCCCTCCAAAATTTCCAGCTTTCATTACAAAAGTCCTAAACTGCACTACTTCATCCTTGCCCTCCTCCTTCTCTCATCAGGAAACATCCATCCCAACCCTGGCCCTCCTTCATCACCCCCCTTGGCTGATTCCCCCAACTCCATTACTCCTAACTCCACAGCCTCTATGATTATCCCCAACAGGTTGAAACTTCTTCAGCTGAACATCTGCTGCCTGCTACCTAAAACTAATCTTGTACAAACTCTTGCAGTATCACACACTCCAGACATCCTAAATATAACAGAGACTTGGCTCAGAAAAAGCATCCCAGATAATGCCATTGCTACCCCTGGGTATTCCCTCTCCAGACAAGATTGGACAGGTCATGGAGGGGGAGTGGCCATGTATATCCTGTCTTCACTGCAATTTACAACAACCCTATCTTCTTCCATCCCAGCTACTTACAAAGGCCTTGTTGTCCACATTACCCTTCCTTTCATAGTCCCTATCTTTGTAGCTGGTATCTATTGCCGCCAAAGCATCCAACCTTCGGTCATGGTAGAACTCTTATCCTCCATTATCTCTATCTCACAATCCGGGGAGTTGGTCATACTGGGTGACCTGAATCTAAATTGGTTGTCTCCCAAGTAAAACAAGCTATGGAACAATGATGCTGCACTAAACTTTACTCAGCTTATACTTGAGCCCACATGCCCAAATCTTAAAATGCAAAACCATACTCTGCTTGACTGGGCACTCACAACTCATCTGTACCGCGTCATCAAGTCAGGTATCTTCCCAGACGCCCTTAGTGACCACAACCCCATTTTCATAGTTTGCAAGGTCCATCACCCCAACCCCCCAAAATCATACAGCTTTGCTCCTTTAAATCCTTACATCTTACCCCACTCAAAACCGAACTTGCCTCTACAGACTGGGCCCCTCTCTCCTCTGCCACTTCCATTGACTATGTCCTTGACTACTTCAAATATAAATTTATCTCCACCTGGAATGCATTTGCCCCTTTCAAGAAGACCAGAGTCTGTGGGATTCACCTCCCCTGGATCACCCCGGAATTACTGGTCTGCTTCAGGGAGCACAACTGGGCATGGAAAAAACACAAATCTAAAAAACATTTTAGCGATTATGCCATGTACAGAATGCTACACAACTCTTGTACAAAGGCTACCAGATTGACAAAGTCTGAATACTTCAAATCCTCATTCCTCACAAACATTAACTCCCCATCCAAATTCTCGAGGGTGGTCCATGCCCTCTTCTCTCCTCCCTCTCACCTCCCCCCAGTTCTTAAAGTAAATAACTCCCAGGTATCAGACCATTGCTTAGTGGCCAATGAATTTAATGCCTACTACACCTCTTGAACCACATCTCTCCTAAACTCCCTCCCTTCCCTACCAACTACTACCTCAGCTCTCCACCTCATCCAGTGTCTGTCTCCCTCCCATTCTCCTTCTCCACTATCTCCCCTGATGAAGCTCTAAGCACCCTCCTCTCCCTCAACCCCTCTAAAGGCTCCACCCCAGACTATCTTGATCCTACACTTCTCTACCTCTCTGCTCCTGTCATTTCTTATCCTATCTCTTTAATCTTAAACCTCTCCTTTATATCTGCCCAAGTCCTGTCCTCCTGGAAGCACACTGTTACCCTTCCTCTCCCCATGGGCGATGACCCACCCACTCCTGGTAACTATCACCACATATCTCTCCTTCCTACCCTTGCTGAACTCCAAGAACACCTGGTTCTCTCCCAACTTTCATACTTCCTCACTGACTCCTCCTTCTTCACCCCTTTCCAATCAGGTTTTCGGAAGAACCACTCGACAACCACCTCCCTCCTCAGGCTCACTGATTCTATTCTCATAGGGATGGATGATGGCCTGATCATCTTAGCCATCTTTGTCGATCTAGCCAAAGCTTTTGTCACTGTCTCCCATTCTCTGCTTCTTGACTCCCTCTCTGCAGCAGGCCTTGCCTTGCCTGCTACAAAATGGTTTAAGTCCTACCTCATTGGTAGGACCCAATCGGTAAGAATAACTGATTCTATCTCCCTTCTGCTCCCCATCAACATTGGAGCCCCCCAGGGCTCAGTGCTTGGTCTCCTGCTTTTCTCCATCTTCCTTAATGATCTTCCCACAGCCTGCTCTACCTCCTCCACCCATATGTACACCGACTATACTGTCTTGTACATTTCCCACAAAAACCGTGGTGCTGTGGAAACCAGCTTACAGCATGACTTCAACCAAGTTCATCCAGGTTTGCCTCCCACCATCTCTTGCTCAATGCCAAGAAGACAGTCTCTATGACCTTTGGCACCCAGCAGAGACTCTGTAGGCTCACTGTCCTGCCATCCTTCCACACCCTTGATGGGACAGCCCTTGAGGACACTTCCTCATTTAGATATCTGGGGGTCTGGCTGGACCAAACCTCAACTTCTCTGGGCATATTGATGCTATTCTGAAGAAACTGCACCCCAAGCTCGGTGCCCTTTACAGGTATCGTAGTTGCATTCCGCTGACTGTGAGGCGTGAACTTGTCCAGAAGATGATATTACCCATCTTTTACTACTGTGACGTAGTCTATGGTGCTGCTCCCAAATCTTCCCTGACCACATTGGACACTCTTTAACTCCTTCTGCCACTTTTCCTTGGCTCTCCCTCCTGTACCCATCACTGTGAACTCTATCACTCACTTGCTTTCCCTCCACTATCATTTATTTTATTTTATTTTATTTGCTTCTGGTAACCGGGTGGGTGCACTAGACATAGAGATGCCTATTTTCAGGCACGACCCAGGAGCATACAAGTGAAAAATACATGAGCAGTGCAATGTGATGCAGCACAAAGGAGAGGTAGACAATGGGATAATATGCGATACAAGCAATATTGACAACTGGATTGTTATACAGAGCTTAGACAATGTTCGACAATATAGACAGTGCAGCTAGAAAAAGTAAAACTAAACAAAAACAAGTGTCAACAGGTCTGTGTTGGAGCTATCAGGAAGGTCCAGAACAACAGTAAGTGCCATCGTATGATGCAATATTAAGAGAGAGGTAACGAGAGGGGGGAAGGAGGGGTTGGAGACAGGGAGAAAAGGGGTGAGAGGGACAAAGGTGAGTGCAGGAAAGAACAGGGTGGAAGGTGGAAGGAGTGGAATGGGCTAGGGTGGATGGAAGCATGTGCAGGGATTTGAGGCCAGTAGATGTTCACGGTGGAGTTTCCTGAAACTGGCATGGGTGTGAGCTAGGTGAATAGTTTGAGGGATAGAATTCCAGTACTTAGGTGCAGAGTAAGAGAAAACACATGTACCCATGGTGGTTTTGCATCTAGGGATGAAAAGAGGGGCATAGTCATTGGATTGGAGACCATAGGAGGGGGTTTGGGAGTATAACAAGGAGGTGAGAGATTTGGGGAGACCTGATCTGGTTATATCATGTAGTAGGGAGCCAAAGGCTAGTAGCCAGTGGGCAGAAGGACTGGGATATTTTAGGTCAGCGTAAAGCTGATAGTGATGTTTGAAATGTGGTGATCCAGAAGCATAACGGCAGATGCTATTGTAGCTGGTGTCCCATCTGAGGAGCAAGGTCTTAGAAGCTCCTAGGTATGTGACTGAGCCATAAGTCAGAGCTGGAAGCAGAAGACCTTGAGCCACAGCAAGCCTGGCAGATGGCGTGAGGGCATAGCTTGTACGGTAGGCACCTCCAATTTTTGCATTAATCAATTTTCAGGTGGTGGTGATGTGAAGGTCAACGTCCAGAGATTCATCAAGGAGGATGCCCAGGTATTTGAAAAAGCTGGTACTAACTACAGGGGAGCCATTTGCAAACAAAATTTGAAAGGAGTTGAGAGTCGATTTGAGTCTGGCTGGAGAGCTGAAAAGCATGGAGTGTGTTTTACTTGCATTAAGAACAAGATAGTGTTCACTTAGGCAGGTTTGAATACTGTGGAAGCCTTCGGTTAGGGAGTGGTTTATATCCACAACATTACTCCACTACGGTAGATGACAAGGTCATCCATATACAGCAAGGAAGAGCAGTCAGGAGCAGCCGATGGGAGGTGATTTATAAAAATAGAGAAAAGTAGTGGGCCGAGTATGGAGCTTTGGGGAACTCCCATAAGTATGGGAGAAAGATTGGACATGGCTGAGTTAAAAGCTACAGCCTGCATTCGGTTGGTAGGGTAGCTGTTGAACCAGGCAACTGTGTTGACAGAGAAACCAAGCTAGTAGAGTTTGGTAAGAAGAAGGGTGTGGTTGACCAGGTCAAACGCCTTCATAAGGTCAATGAATATGGCCCCTGTCAGGAAGCCAGATTCCATTGCACCATATATGTTAGTTGTAAGTTTTAGGATGGCAGTGGTAGTGCTGTGGCCTTTGCGGAAACCATGCTGGAAGCCTGAGAGGAGGTTATGCTTCTGTAGATACGCTATAATTTGGGTTGCCACTAGTTTTTCAAGGATATTGCCAAGGACAGAGAGAATGGCAATAGGTCGATAGTTAGACATTTCTTTAGGATCACCTTTCTTAAGGATGGGAGTGATTCTGGCTATCTTCCAGATGTTGGGAACCGTGCCATGACATATCGATAAGTTAAAGATTTTTGTTATAGGGGAGGCGATGAGAGGGGCAGCAATTTTCAGAAGTTTAGGTTCCAATCCATCAGCACCAGGGCTAGTGCTATCAGAGATGGAGAGTAACAGCTTTAGAACTTCTTTTCTGGTGATGGTCCAAAACCAGAATGGTGGGTGAGAGAGTGCTGGTTCTGTGTCCATGGAGCTGGAGATGGGGGGACCGGGGAGGAGGAGGCTGAGTAGCTCGATAGATTGGCGAAATGGCAGTTTAGTGCATTGGCTATAGTCACTGGATTATTACAATGTATGTTATTTATCAGCATGTCATTTGTAGTGGATGTTTTGTTTGCTCCAAGAAGAGTTTTTATGACGGACCAGAATTTCTTGGTGTCACCAGCAGATTTCATTAATAGGTCCTTACAGAAAGAGCTTTTTGCTAGTCGAATGTTCCTTTTGCAGGAGTTTCTCTGGACCCTATAGTCATTAAAATCTGCTTGGAACCCTGAAGCCTTGAAACACTGCCAGCTTTTATCCCTTGCCCTAAATTGAGTGAGGAGATCTTTGCTGAGCCACTTTGTTTGGTTCTCCATATGCCGCGAGTGACTCTGGGGGCATGGATGTCCTGTAGGCATCCAAACCTTGCCAGGAAGTGGTCAAGGGCTGACTGGGCATTAGAGGTGGCAAAGATAGGAAACCACTCTATCATTGAGAGGTCAAGCAAAAAATGTGCCTGATTAAGATTAGCCAGATTACAGAAGGTAATGAGTTTTGGTGGAGGAGATGGCGGTCTAGCTGAGTGCCAGATGCAGTAAATTGGGGAGTGATCAGTTATAGCATCTGGCAGGATACCAGCAGAGACTATGCTATCAAGTGGTTTCTAAGAGCCCAGTCAAGTACAGTACTTTAATTTGCTATTCCAGTTGAGATTTAGGTCACCCATAATGAGGACCTCATTTCAACCAACGACCGTGTCCACCTGTGATAATAGTTCCTTGAGCCCAGCAGTGCTACCATTAGGGGGATTATAGGCACAAACTATGTGCAGTTTCTTAGAGCCTAGTTGCAGGGTAGCATGAATAGCTTCACAATGACAGAGGGTGAGAGAGACAGTACGGTGTAGGGATAGGTGAGTTTTAAAGAGGATTGCAACACCATCACCTCGTTTAGTTGTGGACTTATCTTGCCTGAGTATTTTGTAGTTAGGTAGCATGCACAGATTATCAGGGGTGGAGGGTTTTAGTCAGGTTTCAGAGAGACATAGAATGTCAGGGTTGTGTTGGGTAGCCCAGGCCTCTAGTTCAGTTAAGTTGTGGGGTTGACTCCTGATATTCAGGTGTACAATACGCAGCTGCTTTAGGTCCTTCCAGGCTGTAGCATGGTGGGCGATGTTATCTGCAGGTCCTGGGTTGAGTTCAACATCTCCTGCTAACATTAATGATAGGAGGAGCAGGTACTATAGTTTACGATGAGGTAACAGGGTGGGCAGGGACGTAATTGGAGGAAGGAAGTTATGAAGCGTATAAGCAACATGGTAGGTGATTCTGTTTGGGACCAAAAGAGGTAAGATCACGAGGGGCCATTGGGATAGGGTGAGCATGTTGGGAGCAACAGTGGGGTGAGAAGAGACACCATCCCAGGAGAGTGGTCAGCTTAGCAGGAGCATCACTAAGAGCAGTGAAATAATAGAGACTAATAGAGTGGTTTCACAAGGATTTAGGGCCCTGTTTTTACAAAAGGTGGATGCCATAGTAATGATAGAGAAGAGTGACAGATAAAATAGCTATATGAAGAAAGAAAAATTCTACCGGTATCTGAGGAATCTAGGTAGAAGCAACTAATTGCAAAACAGCTTTCAGACCAGGAGTGAGATGCAGGTATTTTAGCAGGTTTCTAAGAGCCCTCTAGTGGCAAAGAAGTATAGGCTGCAAATGAGAAAGTGAGGAGATAGTTAAAAGCCTCACGTACTTCCACAGTAGGCGGGGAGTAGGCGGGGCAGACAACCCCTATATAACAAATGCCAGCCAAGAGTGGGTGTGGTGGGTGGTGGGTGGGGAGCAGCCGCGCAGCAGCTATGGGACCGAGCTCTTAGCAGCAGGGGTTTTGAGCTTGGGGCAGAGAGATCACAGAGCAGCTGCAGTTTGGACCAGGCTGCCTGGGGACTTCAAGTGCCTGAAAAACCCTGTGGATCACTTTAGAGAGCTGCTAGACTGAGACATGAGCCTGATACCACACTAGCTCTCTGTACAGTGATATTTTTAAAATGTAAGGTTCGTGAGTGTCTAACCCGATAGCCGTTAACAATAAAAGCTGTTTAGAATTTCAGTGCATCCACATTATACAGACTAGTACCCGATTTCATAGATAGTAGCTGTGGAGATGGAAGTTCCCAAAAGGCACCATGATTCAAATTAAAGACAAAGGCAGATGGATTTTTGGGTGGTGTTTCTTCAAACAGAGCACACAGCTGACTTCTCCTCCGATGGCAGCATGGCTTGCTCCAGGGCAGGGAACCCTCCAGTTAGGGCTCGATTTCTGCTCCGACAATGGCACGGCTTGCTCCAGGACAGGGAAACCTCCGGTTAGGTGCATCTCCCACTGTGCCAAACTAACTTCCAAATTCTGGCTTGGAGAACTCCCTACCTACTTCTCATCCTCTCTCTCTCTCTCTCTCTCTCCACCCCTCCACCACTCTCCCATTCTTTCAAATCTAGTGATACACGCACCCTGGTGGTCTCATGCCTTTCCACTCTCATCAGCCAGACTGGTTTCACCCATCGCTTCCCTAAAATCTGGAACCCCCCCAAATATGACACTCCTCTTCCAACTATTCTCTTAACACTGCCCACCACAGTTTCCTCTCCCCAAGCTGTTCCTGCTTTTACCTTCCTTAACTACCTTATTCCTAGCTCCAGCCTATCAACTCCTAACTCCCTTGCAGAGTTCTCAGCATCCTGAAGGGGAATCAGGGCTTGGCTGCCTTCCTTCCCCCTACCACTCCTGCTCCCAGCTCCCCTTGCAGAGTTTCCTCATCATCCTGAAGGGGTAACTGGTGTTGGCTGCCTCCTCCCCCACTTCCCCTCCTTTCCTCTCCCTTCTGCCCTTCCTCTTCACCTCGTCAGCACTTATTAGGTACTCCCCTCCTTCTCCTCCTACAGCACTTGTGTGCTACCTTCAGCCTGCTCCTGGTATATCATCGCAGTAAAGATTGTTCTGTCACATTATTGTTTTGCATGTTATACTGTACTGTATGCTGTGGACCCCTACTGTTGTATAATTTTACAAGCTGTAATTGTCTGTATCGTGCTCTTACAGTTGCATTCTTGTCTACCTGCTCCTACATAATTTGTAACTGTTCTTTCATCCATTAAATGTATAATCTCTGTTTTCTTATCCTTATGTAACCCCCTCCCTCCAGAACGCACTGTGAGACAAGCAACTTGTTGTTCAATGTGCCCTCCTGGTGAAACATTTCAATAAATAAATAAATAAAAAATAAAGTATGGACATCGAGCAAAAAAAACAAACAAATCAGTAACACTAGTGCAGCAGAACTTTTAACTGAGCCCTTAGTTGATAATTTAGAGTTTATATCTATCCTACTAGAGTGCCCAATATGGGGATTAGCAAATGCAAAGTCATGTGGTGTCAAAACAGCTGGGTCCCGATTCACAAAGGATGATGCAGGGCTTGGGCAAGCCCTGTGTCCTCCACAATGTTTGATGCAGCTTTGCCAATGTCCTTTTGTGCAATGCAGCTGGATTCAAGATGGGCTGGTGCATTCGTGACCATTTCCACATTTTATGGCAGCTTGTGCCAAAGGTTTGACACAAGCCCTCTAAAATGCATCCCCTTGGATGCAAAGTTAGACCAGGGGGAAGCTGGTCTAACTTGCTGCATCTGATGCACCTGATCGTGAATTGTGATCGGTGCGAAATGTCTAGCCGCAAGCCCTCTGCATCATTTGTTTGGTGCACCGGGGACTTGCTACAGATGCAGTGCTTCATGAATCAGGCTCCCAGTGTACTGTCGCTCCTGAGGCAAACAACATTTTTCAGTAATAATAAAACTTTTGTGCAAACTGTGCTTTAATCATATTGCCATGAAACATAGTTCACACACCAGAGATAGCAAACTTTGGCAGAGTGTTACCACTTTTTTCAAGTTTTCCAAATGCTCCAACATCCACTCCAGAGAACAGCTAAAGCCACTCATTATTGCACTGAAAATAAGCTGCCTTTACACAGATTGCTGTTAAAGTATTTGAACACATCTGTAAACATCTTCAGTGATTAGTACTGCAGTAGATCTAGGCATGGATTCATGACAATGAGGGGGTGAGAGGATGCACACACACGCATAGATGAGGTTATGTATAGCTGACCACTCTCGGCTTCATCAGAGCTGTCTCTTTTGGAATGAAGCTACCCTTTATGCTTAGTGGAGACTGAGCATAAGGTGTCATTTGGTCCTGATTGGCTGCCACTGTAGGAGACACAAATGGATGGATTTTAAAACAGCCCCTTAGATTGGTGCATTGTGTGCCAGACTGCTGCCTGCTGCATACTTGGGTGTGCCAGGAACCCTACACTGGATTTTGGAAAAAGAGGTGTCCTGGCACTAAATTCCCTGAGTTTTCCACAAGCTGACAGCAGTGCCAAAGAAATGATGCATGGGTGGGGAATGCCACAAGCTGCAGGAAGGGCTTGCAGCAGCAATGGCCAGCGATCGTGATCTGTCAGCCGGTCACCCTGGTGGCTGGTGGGCTGTTTTGGACATGCCCTGGCTCACGGGGGTTGGGTTGGATTGGGTCGGTTGAGGGAGGGGGTGGCAACTGGCAAGTGCATGTCTGCCACCACTCAGTGCAGGTCTGTGTGGGAGGCAGACACACCAATGCCACCATGGGGGGGGGGTTGTGGGTACATACCTGCCACAGAACACCGGCTGCTCCAGCAGTGGGCTGGCAGGTGTTGGAAGCTGTGTGAGTGCCTTCCTCAGGGGGGCACAGGGTCACCTGCCACACAGCGACGGCTCCAGCAGTGGCGCACAGCAGGTTAGACCAGCTCGGGGCTGGTCTAACAGGAGGGCCAGTGTACCATTGGGGGGCCTACAAAATCCCACTGTAGGGGATACTGCAGCACTGCCCTTGCAAGCCCCCTTTTGCCATTGTGCACTGGGGCAGCTTTTGCAAGAATAGTGCAGGCCTGCTTGGTGCAGGTGGTCCCCTCAGTGGTGCAGGGTGCCTTACAAAACTGGGACTGGCACAAGGTGCATCACAAGGATCCCTTTGAGACATTTCTCCTTGACACAAGTCCATTGTGCCAGTCCTGAATGTTTAAAAATTTGACCCAAAGTGTGTGTGTGTGTGTGTGTGTGTGTATGTATGTGTATATGTGTGTGAGTGTGTGTGTGTGTGTGTGTGTGTGTGTGTGTATGTTGTGGGGTTACCAGACACTAGAGATATTAAAAAACATTTTCTCTCACATTACAATACATATCACTTATCTTATAAGGTAGTACTAACTAGCACTTACAACCAATATAAGACAACCAGCAGTGAGGTGCACAGTGGCACCTGACAATTACAGTTTCAGCAACTGAGCATAGTACATACAAATGAAACATTAGTGCATGGCTGCACTCAATAAGTTTAAAGAAATACAGTAAATGCAATATGTAGTACATTAAAGAACCCCATACCACACATATACATATTATATACCAAACCTACAAATCTACACATACCAAACAAGACATGATTAGTGTAAAAATCTGTGAATAAAACAGTAAAGCTAGCAAAAGTCCTCTGTCACCTGAAAAAGAGAAAAGGAAAGAAGGAAAAAAGCATGTGTTCATTCAATGGTACAACAAATTCTAAAGTTCCACAATACATAAGGGACTCAAAATTTCATAAGTTAGATCACTGCATAATTCACAAAGCTTGGCCAAATATTTATATGGATATCAGCATGTCTCAGTTAGTTCACAAAATACGTAAATATATTACTTCATCAATTAGGCCTTCTATTTGGACTGTCTGAAGTTCAATGAACCAAACTGTGTTCATGCTGTAATAACAATTGAGTTAGGTCTCCATCTGTCTGAGGTAGTTACGTTTTCTATGGCAACAAACCTAAGGCCTGTCACTGAGCCATGCCCTTCATCTTCAAAGTATCTAGCCTAGCATCATTTTGATTTCTAATTCTGATCACAGTTTTATGTTCCCCAATCCTATTCTTGAAGAGTCTTTTGGTCTGCCCTGCAAAACACATCCCACATGGACAAATTAATAAATAAAAGACACCTGTTGTATTGCATGATATAAAAGCTTTGATCATGTATTGTTTTCCAGATGGTACAGCTCTTAATAGGATTTGAATGCAATAAAGTCTTACTTATAAACCAGTGGTACTCGTGTAGTCAGTTGTTGTAAAGCTTGCCCACAATGGACATGCTAACTCAGATAATGTCATGTGTTATGATTCGGAAACTATTATGTTCTTTCTATCAAGATTTGTCTTGAAAAGACAAAATAGGACACCATTACGTGTTTATTAATTGCATAAACACATAGATGGACAACACAGTTAAAACATACATAACCAGAAATGCATTCTTAAAAGAGTAGTTTACTTCTTTTGATGAAGTTAAAAATATAACAGTTTCCTACTGAAATACTTTGGATGGAATGGGATTTTCTACTGTAAAGGAAAAAAATCAGTCTGGTTGATCCTGCCGCCCACACCCTTCGAGGGTGTCTTACACTCCGCAGCTATGCTGATGGACCGCAACTTTCCAGAATGCCATTCACACTGTAATGTAATAAAAAGAAAGGGAAAAAAAAGGGGAGAGACAGGCTGTGCGTGTGTGTGTGTGTGTGTGTGTGTGTGTGTGTATGTATCTCTGACAGAAGTGCTGCACTAACTGAACTGTGCTGAAAGGGAAAAAATGATCACCATTAATTAAATAAAATAATACATGGGTGGGTGTAAAAATCAGAATTTTGCACACACCCTTGGTGTGGGATGCTTTTATAAACCACTCGGACTTTGCCATCAGGGTTAATGTAGCATCCCACACCTCGGGTGTGTTTAACATTTTGGTTACACACACGCACACCTAAATATTATTCTATATTTTAAGAAAGCAGTTCAGATTATGCTTTTTTTAAACAATGTTGTCCATCCATGCATTTTTGCACTTATTAAACAATTAATGGTGTCCTATTTTTTTTTCAAGTCAAATCTGGGTAGAAAGAGCATATTATTTTCAGAATCATAACACATGTTCAGATTGTTTTTACTGTCTTTGTCCAGGAAAGGCACACAGCTACAACTTGTTTCTGGGTGTGTTTTGGGAGCACAGGGAGGTAAAGTGACTTACTCTGGTCACACAATATGCAAGTAGAGCATGTTGGAATCAAACCCCATTCTGCTGGATGAATGGAGTTGTTCACAGCTCTTTGCTTTAACTTCTAGGTTGTACTGCCAGCTGTTAATCAAAAACTGCACATTGCAAGGCTGATAGCATGATGCCAGGCCAGTAGATACGTAGCCACATTTGCATCTTGTAAACCTGAGTTCACACCCAAAATTGTAACAGAAAAGGCTATAAGAGAGGGAATGGAATGAGGAAGAAGTTAGTGCTGTAGCAGCCCCAGAAATCTGCACTGACATGAACACAGCCAGGGTTTAGAAATCATGATACAGTATGGGGCCCCAATACCTATTGGTACCACAGAGCCAGCCTTGAGATGTGTAGTTTTTTATGATTAGCTGGCAGTATAGCTAGAGGTTAAAGCAATCCTAAAGATGGATTATTTTTGCTAACAGTTTGAAATGTAAGGGTAATAACTCACTAGTTTCAATGTACATACAAAACAATTATTATAAATGTAGAAAGTGTTGTAATAACACCTTCAAACACAATTAATAAAACAGACAATTTCCTATGTACCCTATAGTCAATGGAGGACCAAGATCCTCGGTGACATCGTTTCCTGTCAGGAGCCTAAAACATATGGTTGCCCCAGCCCCTAATTACGGACTGATTTACATATGAATAACTCTGGACTGCAAAGACTCACAGATAAACACAATGGCTTACTCAAATTAGCTTTTTATGGTCTTTCAGACATTGAGAAACCCTGTTGATGACAGTTCCCCTTTAAGATAAACAGTTTTCATAAGTAAATATAAGTATTAGTGCAAAAATACAATTACATTAATAGTCATTTAGGATAGGTTAAATCCATTGACATTTCTTTGTAACAATTTTTTTCCTTTTCGTCTAAACAGCATTGAAATATTCAGCAAGGTTCTTTGCATCATTTACATTTAGAGGACTCTGAAGAATTTCTTTATAGTCAACCAATAAACTTTGATCAAGTCACCAATATACTGCTTTATCCATTTTTCTTATAAAGGACAGATGAATATGATGTGAACATTATTTTCCGCGTGGATTTTTCTGCAAAAGCATTGTAGGTCATTCTGGACGTCAGTGTTGGCAAATCCAATTTGTACACATTTTAGTGGGATAATTTCAAACCTTATATGTGTCAATATATATCTTTCATTTGGGGTTAAGAGCATCAAGTATGTTTCACAACCATGCCAAAGTTTATGGCCTGCATAAACATGGGATAGTCTGAATGCTTGAATGGCTATCAGATCTTTTTCCAAATAATTTTTAAAAATAAGATATTTCAGAATATGTCTATAAAAGGAAGAAATATTAATCCCTTTCATAAAATAATTCCATAGGTGGAACTTCTCTATTTTAGTGAGAATGTTTTGTAAAGAGTTTAACCAAAAAAATATATATTTTTTTCATAAACTGAGCCATTTAGTCTTCTCCATCAGACATAATTCAGGCCAAGGATTTACATTATTATTCATTACTTATAACCAATATGAGACCAATCTCAGTTTAACAAGTGCTTTAACTGGAACTCTCCCTAGTTCAGCTCTAACATAATGTTCTGGTAGTGATTTACCAGCTTTTAATATTGACCTATAAAGGGGTGAAATGGTACTTCTATCACATTGGGCAATAGTGCCCCCATGTTTCTACCCCATATAGTATAATCAATTATAATTTAGCTTCACCTGCCTGTATATCTGGGAGTACTGTTTAACCCCATACTGGGTATGACATTTTATAATTACATGAGGATTTTGGCCAACCTTATTTGTTTGCAGTTTAAGGTGTTTAGCCCATTAGTTATTTGATGTGAAAATGAAAGTTACTTCCAAATACGTATACACATATACTACCTCTGACTTATTTTATATATATATATATAGATAGATATATATATATATATATCTATCTATATATATATATATACACACTGCATATATATACACATATACACACATGGGATATGCTCTTCTACCACCAAAGATAAAGGCTTTTGTTTTCTCAAAGTTAAGATATAATTTATGCATCGCACAGACTTCCTAAAATGTCTTAATTTTTGCTGCTGGCCAATTAGAGATAATGCAAATAAAACCATGTAATCAGCATAAACTAGTGCTGGACACTGTTTTTTGACATATTTGGAGAATGATACTCACTCGCTCCAATTCCAATAGGATGTCATTAATGTAAAGATTAACAATAATGGAGCCAACAGGCACCCTTATTTGATACAAAGGTTTCAGTAACATTTCCTTACAGATCATCTCTAATAAATGTCTTGTTGCTAGAATAAAGCTGAATGATGGGAAATAGGTTATAGTATATGGTTATGGCTTATTGTGACTAGAAAGCAGTGGCTTTCAAATTCTTGTTGTAGGACAGTTCAAAGGTTAAAAAAGTTGTTGTACTATCGTTCTGACGTCACATCGATAGTACAACAACTTTTCTGACTTGCCCTACCACCTGATTGGTTGATTTACAGTGGGGATTCAAAAAACGCTAGAGAAAATGGCGGCTTCACTTAGCGAGCGGTTAGGCAAGAAGCCATTAGAGTTAGTTTGGACACGGACTATATTGTCATGTCCGTGGTGCCCAAACTGTCAGTTTTCATTATTTTATGTGTTTAAATCTAGTGGCACAGTTACCAATGCCAAAGCAGAGTGGATTTTCAGCAGGAGTCGGAGAACCGCTTAACTCTGCGGCAGGACTGCATCGTGGAGGACTGCAACTTTAGGTAGGGAACTGCAAGAATGACAAAATGACGAGTTTTAATGTGGGAATGTGAACATTGAGGAACCATATACTATATAAAATAGTGGATGGTTGACCATCCTAGCAAGCGTGTGTTTCCATCTCGAAGTCGATGGCATCACAGAAACCTCTCGAAGCGTAGCTCGAGGTTTCTGTGACACCATCGACTCTCTCGATGGAAACACAGCCTTGTTGTGGATGGTCAATCATCCACTATTCTATATATAATACATGGATAAGCCATTTTAATATATTGGAAACACATACAAAAAAATTCCAGTAATACACTACTTCAAACTTGATAATACTATTGTTGCACCCCTAATAATAATACCATCATTCATGACTGATAATACTATCTTTCAGAGCCCATAATACTGTCATTGGGACTCTGAATGATAGTATTATCAGAAAAACTGAAATGCGCAAGTGCAAGACTCTCCCACACTGTAGGCAACTTCCTATTGTCCACGTCCTGATGTTCCCGAAACTGTGCCTCCTGATTTGCTACTGTTCATCTGTGGGCGGGCAGAACAGTTCTAAAAACATGGTAGCCGTCCCTCGCTTACCAAGCAAAAATGACTGCCTTCACTCTTCTGCCGATCCTTTTTTTTTTTCCTTTTCTAATGCTACAGGATTATCTGGTTGATCCTGCCTTTGCTCACTTAGAAAACTCCTCAGAGGTAGGACTGCTGCAAAATATAATATGCTGCAAAATATAATAACCAGCACCACACAGAAAAGTCTCTGGGGTAGTGGTGGAGTCAGAGCAAACATGAGCTCACTGCAGCTGTTGGACGGCCTGGCCCTCACAACATGCATGGAAAAACCAAAACAAACCAGTTCAGTGCCACAGAATTTTTCTAACTTGGATCCATATATTACAAAAAATAACAAATAACTGAGGGTGTCTCACTTGGGAGTGATACCATCTCAAGGTTCTTGGGACAAGGGAACCTCTCGAGCTTTGCTCTTGAGGTTTCCTTGTCCCCAGAACCTCTCAATGGTATTACTCCCTTGTAATTCACCCTCACCTATTCATTATTCTATTTATGTTCTGTCTTCAGATCTTTTGTCTATAATAATTTGTGATCAATAGAATCAAATGCAGCCTTGAAGTCAATGAAAACTGTATAAAGCTTCATTTTCTTCATAAAATGATACTATTCTATTAGGTGGGCCAAGACAAAAATATAGTCAACAGTAGAAAAATTATGCCTAACCCATGATGTGAAGATGTGAAATGAGGGCTCTAGAATCAACCCAAGCCTGTGATCTGTTCAACAAAATTTAAGCATAAAATTTCCAGATAGCATCCAAAAGACTAATTAGTCTGAAGTTTTTCAGGTCTTTAGTGCCCTCTTTTTTAAAAGGAAACAATTACATTAGTTTTCCAACTTTCAGGAATAAAATGATGTCTAAGACATTTATTAAGAAAGCTTGTTAAAGTTGAAACCCAATAATTAAATGTAACTTATAAGTATCAGCTGAAATGCCATCAAGGCCAGGTGCTTCGCTCATTTTACAAGTTATTGCATTTTCCATTTCCAAGAAAGAGAATTGCAGAGGTTGAAAATTTTTCATATCCAGTAAATCCACAAAACTGGATTCTCCAACCAGAAGATCATAGAAAATCTTAGTAAAATAAGATACCCATTTATCAGCCAGGATAGAGGCAAAATGACATGACTCATAATTATTACTTCCCTTTGCTAACAAGTGCCAAAACATTTGTGAATCTTGATTTGATATTGTCTCATACATTATACTCCACAATTTATGTTGATACTTTTTCTTTTCTTCAATTAAAATATTGTTATATTTCTGATGTTACCGCTTCAATTCTGATTGTTTTTCTGTATTAGGGTCTTTCTCAGAAGCCCGTGACATTTTTGACAGTTCTCTTTTAGCAGTTTTACACATTTGATTAAACCATGTGTCTTTATTAACAGAAGTTATGCCTTTTATCAGCATGGATCTACCAACCAGGATCCCAGAAAATACACTATTATATGACTCAGCTGGAGGACTCACATTTTTTCATATGTTCATTTTGTTTGCTGTTACCAGCAATACATAATAAATTCTCATAAATCTGCTGTGACATTGCATTTAGAAGAATATGTCTTTTTGCAATGGCCTCTAAAGGCTGATTTTTTTTTGAGTTAATCTGTTCCTTTTAGAAGAAACATAAATATTTACAATGACTATAACTACAGTGTGATTACTTTCAGTGCACATTTCAACTGCTTAATCCAAGATGATCTCAGTATCGGCAAGCATTTCTCAATGCCAAATGTTCGCCGCTTGCATTGCTGTTATCCTAGGTCCTGCTTGCACATATTTTTACTGTATATTAACTCAAGACAGACCAGACAAGATGTAATATGTCACTTGCAGTGGGGTCTTGATTTTTTATACAGTTTTATTCTGCATTTATCCAGTACAGTAGAGGTGAGACACAATATCTTATTTTAATGTGGTCCTGCTTTTATACTGTGCTTTTCTAGGACAAATCATTGTTTTCATTAGTTAGCTGGTTATCCTACATTGATGAACAGATTTTCATGGAACATTCTTCTGGCCATAATAAAGGTATATTTACCAGATTTCTGTTCCTTTCTGGTTCAATTATATCTATACATAGAGATAAAGAAAATTGCAAAGTCCTCCACATATTTATTCTCAGAGCACTGATTTCTGTTTTCTATCTTGGAGAACACTAGCTGTTCACTGCCTTAATCAATGTTTATATTCACCAATTTTGGGACAGAACTTTTTTTGCCATAAGAGGGAGGGGGTATTCAAGGGGGGGGAGTCATGGTGGTAATGCGGAGGGGAGCAGGTGCATCTGTAAACACAGTTGGATCTGCACACTCGAGCAGACTAAATAGACCATAAGACCTTTATGTGCTGGCATGTTTGATTGGTCATATATATAGTATTGAGGCTTAATACAGCCCCCTTTTGTGATGCGATAATACTATCCCCATTTTCATTTTCCTTACTTATCTGGGGACTTATAACATCATGTGTGTCACTCTATATCTGCCTTGACTGGTGTTTTCAAATTAGATTTCTTGTCACAAATGATTAGATCAGTGTTCTCCCAAATCAGAGATTAATGGCAAGCAGGCACTGCTTAATTTAATTCAAAAAGACTGAGAGATTGAAAAGACTCTTAAACAATATTTAACCTTTCTGTTACCCATTCTACCCTGCTCATGTTTCTTTAAGAAGTCTTTGCCCAAACAGTCGGTAAAATCAAAAGAAGTCAGTTAAAAGGACAATGTTTGTGATTCTCTGATTGAAAAAGCAGATTAGTCTTTATAGAATGCTTGCACAAAAAAGTTCCCATGAGTTCTCAAGATATGGACAGTAGGGCAAACCTTTAAACCAACAATTATGTTTCCCAAGATTTCATTTCATTTCATTTCATTTATTCTTTGTCAACTGGGTAAGGACACTGGACCAACGGTCCCTTTTCAGACCCGACCCAGACAGAACAACAAATAAGACAATACAAACAGTAACAAACATCAGATTACATAAAACAATTACAGACAGAGTTCAATAATAAATATTACTTTAGCTACAACTTAAAATTAGGTAGCAAGGTAGCCTGGCGAATAACAACTGGAAGCTCATTTCAATAAGTAGCGGCAGCCACTGAAAATGTACGTGAACCAATTTTTTACCTAGATTGAGGTATCTGAAATAATATATGAAATAAGATAGCCAGACAAACTTGATAAGCAGATTCCTTGCTGTTCAAAGTAGATACAGAAGTACACTCCAAACTTTTTTACAATGTTTTATTTTAATTTTTAAATACAACACAATACAGCACAGATATGAAACAAAACTAAACATATACTCAGCCTCCCACCACCACCCTAGTACATACATTCATTTGAGCAATTACCTCCACCAAAATACATATATTTTCCATACCTTCTTATTGCTTTATATAACAGGGAAATCAACAGAACAATGCACTTGATTCTTCCGCCTACAACCATATTATAATTGCAATAAAGGAGGAAGCATATTTAATATAGAATTCCAAGGAACATCAAAGATATCCTCATTGTCACTAATATGGTGCATTTATTTTTCAAATATCAATGTATTCTTAACATTTTGGAAAACATTTTGTCATATTAAATTCTGGTAGCTTAGTGGAGTTCCAATTTTCCAGAATAAACCATTTAGTAGTCATGGTATACTGGGATAGTGTTCTAATTCTGAAAGAACATCTGAAGTAGCAGTCCACTGAGTTCTAGAATATTGAGATTTGCTGTTACAATTGGATGGTAAAAGTGAAATACCTATGCGGATGACACAGTACTGTATACATCAGGCCCCTCGATCACTGATGTGGTGACCAGACTACAGCAGAACTTCAACAATGTTCAGCTCTGGTTTCATGCTAATCAGCTTTTTCTCAATGCCAAGAAGATGATCTCAATGCTCTTTGGCACAAGGAAGAGACTCTCTTGGCTCCCCTCCTTTCACATCCTGGACGGGACTACTCTGGAGGAATTGCTCCTCATTTATATACCTCGGGGTCTGGCTCGACCAGCACCTCAACTTTTCTGTACATGTTGATGCCATCCACAAAAAGCTCCACCCCAAGCTGGGTGCCCTATTTTGCAACCTTGGATGCATCCCACTGCCAGCCTGCCATGCACTCGTGCAGAAAATGATTTTCCCCTATCTTCGACTACAGGATGTAGTCTACAGTGCTGCCCCAAATTCCACTTTATCCAGACTGGATACCCTCTTTCACTCTTTCTGCCATTTTGCTCTTGACTGCCCTCCCTCTACACATCACTGCACTCTCTACTGGACTCTCAAGCTCCTCTCGCTCCAGGATTGTAGGCAGTCCCACTGCACAAGTCTTACTGCCAAGTTCTGGTTCTAGTCCTTGCCACCTTACCTCGCATCTACCCTTACCACCCAGACCCCCCCAGTGTACCTCCTCAGAAACTTTGACACCCGCCTCCTGGCAGTGCCGCACATGTCCTCCTCTGCTGGTCAGGTAGCTTTCAGACATCGCATGCCCATACTGTGGAACTCCCTCCCTGCTGCCATCTGGTTCAAGCCCCCAATCCGGCACCTCAACCCTCTCATCAAAAAGTGCATTTCTCCTCTACCTGTGCACATGCCTTTGCTGTATGAATTGCTAGCATTGCTAGTTCCTGTACCTAGATGCATGATTGATTGTGTTGTTGTCTTGCCTACTTGCTGTCCTAATATCCTGTATTTATTGATGTACTGTACTTAACTTCTCTATCTCATGTATTATCATCCTGATTGTATATTGCTTTATCTATTTTACCTGTTCCTCTCCCCCAGGTTGCACCTGGAATCGAGCAGTACCCTGCTCAGCATGCCTTCCTGGTAAAACTCTTAAATAAATATATAAATACATAAATAAATAGAAATTTATATATTTTTGAATTTTATATTTATGTGTAACTGGAGGCTAGCAGAAGCTGGGCTGGGAGGATGTGGGGAATAGGTACATGTATGGGAAGCAAGAGAGTGGAAGGAGAGTGGTAAACTGCAATACTTGTGGGGCTGTAGTCTTCCTGGGGATGATGTGAAGTAAAGGGGAGGTTGTCCAGTTTGTAAGAGCCTTGAGCAGCTAAAGGCTGAAATAAGGCTGCTCAGATGAGAGCTCGGGAGGATTGTATGGGAAGTCAGAGAAGCAGAGCAGGGGAGGGAAAGGCAGATAGGTGGTGTCCAGAGGAGCGAGGGCATCAGGCAAGGGAAGGGAGCAGGGAGAATCACCAGCATACAGGAGTATCTTTTCCTCAGAGGACCAGAAAGCCCAGGATGGAGGAATGGCAAGTGGTAAAGGGTGGGAATGTGAGGGTAGCATCAGGGGAGGGAACTTCTAAAGGGCTGCCTTTATTGAACAGATTTGCACCACTGTCTGGAAGGAGGGAGGGGGCAACAGGAGGTGAGGTAGGTGGTTAGGTTGAGCCAGGGCTGAGAGTAGGAGTACAGGTGAGGGGAGAGGGCACTAGTAAGGGTGGGCAGGGAAGAGGATGTAGGAAAAAAGGAGTGGAGAATGGGGGAGGGAGAGAAAAGGAAAGGAAAAGGGGAGGGAGAAATGGAAGAAGACACAGATAGTCAGAAGGGGAAGGGCAGAGTGGGAGATGGAAAAACCGGAATAAATAGTGGATGCAGAGATAAGTTCACCAGGGTGCAGGAGGAACAGTTAGGCAGGTGAGCAGCTAGTACCGAAGGTAGGAAAGGAAGGACGGGGAGCACAGGTGCAGGGGATGGAAGGGTGGCAATCATATGGGACCCCATAATTAGGGGTATTCACTGGGGAAGGAAACGGGACCCAAATGCAAGCACAAAGGTGTTTTGTATGTCAGGGATGACAGCCAGGAAGGTGGGCCCAATACTAAGGGAGGTTGGAAGAAAACCTATTTTATACACATGAGAATCAACAACCTAGCTAGGGAGGAGATTGAGGCAGTGCAAAGTAGGTTCAGGGAGTTAGGGAAGATCTGCAGGGAGGAAGTAAGTTTGCTAACCTTCTCAGAGGTGATACCAATACTAAGGGCCTGCACAGTCAGGAAAAGAAGAACAGAGGATTTTAATGACTGGCTGAGAAAATGGTGCAGGGAGGAGAGATTCATCTGTATTGGGGACTGTGAGGAGACCTGGTCAAACAAAGCACTCTTTTTACCTGACAGGCTACACCTCAGTAGGGAGGATTTGAGGGAACTCATGGACAAACTGGAGGAATACATAACCACTACACTTAATTTAAACTACTGGGGGCAGTGGACCTGCAGGCCCAAAGTCTCCTAGAGGAGGAGGTCAATGAACCTCCCCCCCAACAGTGGCAGAAGAGGTCTGGAGGGAGGAGGTGGAAGGTGTGTAAAAACAGTAAGCAAAGGGTGGATGGGATGAGGAACACATAACAAGTGTAGGTGGGGGGTGCACACAGAGGTGAAAATGTGAAGAGAAGAAGAGAGGGAAGGAAAGGAATGTCAGATTCTAGATGGAGGGTGGAGTTCCGGGACATGCAGAGTCTTGGAAACAAGATGGATGACCTGCAGGCACTATTAGCAGACAGGAGGGTGGACACAGCAGCAGTAACTGAGACTTGGGCAACACCCCACCATGACTGGGACCTTGCGATCCCTGAATATAAACTATACAGGAGGGACAGGGTAATTGGGAGGGGAGATGGGTGGCAGTTTACATCAAGGAGAGAGTAACTTGCCCTAGGGAGGAGTCAGAGGAATGGAAGGTGGATACATTATGGGTTCAGTTATGGTCCAAGAGAAAGGTGAGGTTGGGGGTGGTTTACAGACCACCCAACCAGGATGAGGAAAGGGACAGGGAACTGAGCTCACAAATATTGGAAGCTGCAGGTAAAGGAGAGGTGGTAATTGTGGGGGACTTTAACCTGACCAAGGTGGACTGGAGAGTACCATCCACAACATGTGCTAGGAGTCAGGTAATCCTGGAAGGACTGCCAAATGGGTTCTTGACTCAGGGTGTCACAGAACCAACAAGAGTAGAGAAAATTCTTAATTTGGTGTTTACAAATAGGGAGTATGCACAGGAAAGAATGGTCAGGGAGCCCCTGGGTGGGAGTGACCATTGCACAGTGTGGTTCCAGTTGGATATGGGCAGGGAAACATCATGACAAAGACCAAAATTTTGGATTTTAGGAGTGCGGATGTCAGGAAGATGGGTGAAGTGCTAAAGAGCCACAAGGAAGACTTCAGAGCAGATATTGGGGTGGACCAAAGGTGGTTCATCATTAAGGAAGGAATACTAGTTGCCACAGAGGAGTGCATTAGGCTCAGGGGGACAAACACAAGGGCCAAAGCATCCAGCTGGTTCAGTTCTGTGGTCACCCAGGCAGTAAGGGAAAAGAGGTTAGCCCATAAAAAATTCAGGAAGCCCAAGAGAGGTGGATAGAGAAAATTACCTATGGTTGGCTAGTGAGGCAAGTAAGGAAGTCCAGTGAGCTAAGGCACAGAAAGAGCTGCAGATAGCTGAGGGAATTAAGAAGGGGGAGAAGGCCATCTTTCACTATATAAGCAAGAAAAGGGACAAGAAGAATGGAATTGTTAGGCTGAAGAAAGAGGAGGAGTGGGTGGAGGATAATGGGGAAAAGCAGATATACTAAATTAATACTTCTGTTTCATTTTCACTAGGGAGAAGGATGGACCAGTGCCCTCAAGAGGGAGGAAAGGAGTGGGGAAGGGACACAGATGTAGTGATAGAAGAGGATAGAATGAGGGAGGGGTTGCTAGCATTGAAGGTGCATAGTGCTTGCAATAATCAATTTATATGGGAAGCCATAGGTTTGCAGGAATGTCACAAACCAAGAACAACTAAATCACACACTAATCAAATAAGAGGTGAAATTCATAGAACAGTTAAAAGGGGTAAATTGTTTAGACCACATGTGGTGACTGTATGGAATAGTTTACCAGACTATGTAGTGTCATGCAGGAACATGGAATCATTTAAAAACTTGTTGGATGAACATATGGGAACTGCAAGATGCAGACAGTACCACTGATAAGTGACGAGTCACCATAGGTCAACCCAACCTCCTGACTCATATTCTACCTACAGTATGAACCTAAGGTGGACAAATCACCAGACCTGGACCAGGTACATCCAACGGTACTAAGGGAACTGGCTGAGGAGCTGGCAGGGTCACTGGCAGGCCTATTTAATAGTTCGCTGGAGTCAGGTGTGGTGTTGCAGGACTGGAGAACAGCACATGTAGTGCCCCTCCCCAAAAGTGGTCCCAAGGATGACCCAGGGAATTACAGACCAGTCAGTCTGAGCTCAATCATGTGCAAGCTCATGGAGACCATACTTAAAGAGCAGGTTCTTACCTGTAGCTTTATGTGTGCTTGACTGCTGCCATGTATCAATGTTTACCCATTTTTCTCCCCTGCAGATGTCCTGGTATAGCCAATATCTGTTTTGTGTATAAAAATAATGATTTTGTTTGCCCTGGTGTGCTGTGCCGACTGAAAACCTGCCAAGCTGTGTTCAGTGCCGAAGTCTCACGGTACATGCAGTGTGACATCAGAAAATGAACGTGGACTGCATAATGAGCAGCGTGAATATCTGTCAGGCTGCATGCCCCTTGGCAATTCAGTGGTGCAGATGGGCTCCATAATTTAGATTATTAGGAAGGTTTTATCATCCCCTAGATTAACTCTCGCTACTAATGCCTTATATCAGTATTTGTAGTTCACGGCTCTCCGTAGACAGCATTTAAAAAAATCTTTTTTCTTTCAGTACTGTATTTATTCCTAACTTACAGTCATGCTGCATATCTTTTAAAGTATTGTAGTCCGGTATCTATTTCAATAAGTGTGTGTGTGTGCGTGTGTAATTTTCTGTGTCTACTGAATATTTTACATACTGTATGTATTAGACGTGCATTTCTTCTGCACATTAATGAAACTTGGCATGTAATGTGTTTATCCTGATGTTGTGTCAGTTTGTATCTCCTGTATTTATCACAAAACATTGAATATATAACGAAATTTATCATCAACTGCTTTTGTGTGGCATTTTTATTTCTGTCTTTGTCTTTTTTATTATTTAAGCATTGATTTAGGCTCAGCTTTTCCATATGTAATGCATATCTACATTACCTGAACACTGTTTTTCCTTACTGTATTCAGTATTCTGACTCAGTTTGTTTCTCCAAAGTCTTGATTTCTATTTGCAGCTTACCTATTAATTCACCTTTGAATTACTTTTTCAGGACCTGTCTTTTACAATTGTAGGCACCTCATTCTAATATATTTTATATCTATATGTATATACATATCCCTAATTAATTTTCTAACATGCCTAAGCACTGCGTGGTTGGTGGATGTAGGAACACCAATGCAAACAAAGTAAGCCTTCATTACTAGCCTTGAGATGTTGACCTGAGTAAAAAATGGGGCAAGTTGGTGTCTAGCAATGCAAAGATTGGGTAGCTGGTTCAAAAACCAGTGTTATTTGTGGTGCACACTTTAATGCACCAGAGGACTTTACAAATTATAATTAGTGGGTGGCTGGTTTCAAGAGAAAGCTTGATCTTGTGCCTTGTGCTTACCCTACTGTTAAGCTGAAACTTCAAAAAATCAGTACAAGTACTTTTAACTCTGATCTACATCCACCTAAACATGTTGGATCTCAAAAAGTCACAATTAAATTGAAGATGCAAAGGGTAAGTGTATGTGGGTCCGTAAATGGTTTTACATGCTATCCAGAGTACATTTACATGCTTGTATGTATGTCAACTGCCATAGGATGTCCACCACAGTAAGAAAACCTAAGGTGTGTGTTATTCTCTTTTGGGTCTAGTATATTTCTTTGCTACTCTGAACTATGGCAGATGGATCTGATCCCTCCATTGTAGGGACTCTGTCTATGAGCCCACCGTCCCCCATCACAACTCACAAGGATTTCAACCATTTGCCCCCCCACCCACATCCCGTCATGGCTGAGGAGTGTGGGTGCAAGCATTCCCCACAACCCAAAGACTGCATCCAGATCCTGTGAATTTGATTTGTGGTGTTGATACCATCACAGAGCTTTCAAGCACAATTCTTCTGTTTCCTTGGATGGTCTTGGTGAGTGCTGCATGCGATTGTCTCAACATTGATATGAGCAACTGAGGCAAGGGAAGCGACACAATAAGGGAGCTGGCAGTCTCCGTGATATATCTGCAGGTCAGTTACTGGACACCCATAGTGTGTTTTAGGTGAACACTCAGCACAAATATCTCCACACAACTGTGTGTGTGGCTGGTGCCCAAATTTCACTTTGTGTACAAATAAGATTTCATGCTTTTATATACAGTCTAATTGTTGCATTAATCAGTATTATGTGTATCATGTGGTCTTCCACACTGACATTGTTTAGCTGCAACAAATCGTAGAATCCAGTGCAGCAGACATCAGAGCAGGGCTGCAGCAGTGATAGATTCCATAGCCTGCATTTCATGTTGCATGTATTATAGACTCAGATAATATGCTTGCTGGTCACAGTGTTCTGCCAGACCAAAGTTCCTTTGGTTGTGACACTATCTATCCCCGGTACAGCAAAGATCAATCCAAATAAAATATGTTATAAATACTCAAACAAAGGGGTCTGGAAAAAGTGTTTTTATTGCTTCTGGGGTCTGCTCACATGCTCAATATGGGGAAAAAATTGCTGCTTGTTGAATTGATTATGGTTGCCTGCTATAGGACTGACTGAGTGGATAGTATCTGCTGATCACTTGAAACTGGTTTGAAAATGTGTCTGGGGAAGAGAGGTTTTATTGCTTCTGGGACCACTGAAAGCCACCAGGAAGGGGCTGATCACTTGAGCAACAGGGGGAAAAACTGATTGTCATAAACGATAATGGTTGAGTATTATGTGAATAACTGAGGGTACAGTTAGAAATAATTATGGTTGCCTGCTATTTGCTTTTTAACTCATGTAGGGGTCAGTATCCACTGGCACATAGGAGGGGCACTAGACATATGCATTGGGGTCTGTGTCAGTTTATTTTTTGCAGGGTGGACTCCTGGCTGACAGGGTTATAAAATGGTGAAAGTGTGCAGGGAGAGGTCAAGCCTTGATGACTAACTAGCCAAGCTGACTGAAATTTACAGGGAAGAAGAGCCTAAATTTTGTCTGAAAGGACTGATAGCTGGCAGGAGGATTGATAGCCAGTCAAGAAGTGGATGGTAGGACAAGCAATGTGAAATGAGGGCATCAATAGATGAACCAGCTAGGGCCAAGGGGGGGTATCATGGAAGAAGAGATTGGGGGAATCATAGAAGATGGTGCTGGAGAGGGAAGGTACAACAGCTGCAGGTGTCGCCTTGGAGGGGGGGACCAAAATAAGCAGCAAGCAAGTAAAGGCAGCAAGGGGTACGGTGATGGGGGTGGAGAATAGTTGGCTGTAATGGTGGTGGGAGTGCTATTTTCATGAGAAAGCTATGGAAGATAGGGTAATGGAATATATGTAAAACACTAAGGATGATGGTTGCTGAATTAGCAAAATTGAAAGGGAAACTTGAGAGGAGGGACAGGGGAGTGAAAGGATGGGGGGAAGGAGGGAGGAGAAGGTCCTTGGGGTTGGAGAGGGAAGCAGGATGGGGAAGTAGGACAGCAGGACCCAGGGAAGGAGCAGAGGATTATGGAGATGGACGAGGCCACTGGGGCTATGGACAGGAGGGAGGATTATTAGGATCCCTACTGGATGTGCTCCTAAGCCAACTAGTTAAGGAGCTTACTAGTGTGGAGGCTACACTAGATGTCATCTTAACAAATGGAGACACAGTAGGAGAGGTTGAGATTGAGGAAAACTTTGGGGACAGTTACCATCGGATTGTCAGATTATATATCAACAAAGGGTCAGAAGCATGAAGGTCATCCACCAGGGTGCTCGACTTCAGGAGGGAGAATTTTGAGAAAATGGAGCACATCCTAAGAAGAGAGCTTGCAGGGATCCAGGAACTGGAGGAGGTAGAGCAGCTATGGGAAATAACTAAGGGAGGAATTCTCAAGGCCACGGAACAATGCATCATGAAAATCAGCAAGTGTAAAAGGTGAAGGAAACCACTGTGGTTCATGGCAAGGTTAGGAAGGTGGTCAAGGAGAAGAGGAAGGATTTTATGGTCTACAAAACATCACAGGGGCTGGCAGGCCATTGAGCAGGAAAAGGACATAGTGATATGTATCATGGACACATTAAGGAATAGGAGGCAGTGTGAACGGGCTGCTGGGAAAGCAACGGGAGTGCGGGCATGCATCGGGAGGGTCTTCACGGGTAGGAGGAGGGAGTTGATCATGCCATTATATAAAACAGTGATCTGTCCACAACTGAAGTATGGAGTTCAATTATGGATGCCCCACTTGTAACTGGTCAAGGATAGGCTGGAAAGAGTACAGAGAAGGGCGGCCAAGATGATTCAGGAGATGCAGGGAAAAACATTTGTTGAAAGACTGGAAGAACTTGGTCTTTATACGCTGTAAATAAGATGGGAGAAGGGGGACATGGTGGAAACCTTCAAGTATATGAAGAGGATAAACAAGGTTAGGGGACGACAGCATCTTTAGGTTGAGTGAAAACAGAATCAGCATAGGGCATACTTCTAAGCAGGAGGGGGAAGATTTATGGGGAATGTGAGGGGGAGTTATTTCTCCAAGAGGGTTGTACAACCATGGAACCTGTTGAGGGAGTGGGTGGTGGAGGTTGACACAGTGGAGAAATTCAAAAGAACATCGGACATCTATTTGGGCCTAGGGAGAGGATGAGAGAGAGAGAGAGAGGGCAGAGGGATGGGAAGTAAAATGGAGGTGAGAGGGGCACTATCTCTGGCAGACTACATGAAGCAATTTTTTTTTCTGCTGGCACAGTTCTATGATTTTATGATTGTATATATTGCAGGCCAGGTAATATTATAATGCTCCTGCACTCTTTTGATGTCAGCTTCTGGAGATTATCTAATTTGTTTTTTTACAGAAAATTTCAGCTTTGAAGCCATTAGATAGCCCAACACAATGTAGTTTAATGGATTAAACAGTGTACAAAAAAAATCAAAATTAAATACAAATCTTTCATAAGAAATGAAAATATTTACCATTTTTAAGTGTAGTGTAACCATTTCTTTATTAATAAAATGGCTGTGACAGTGAGAGTCTTGGACAATAGAGCAAGCCACTTTGATTGTGGTGTTGGTGAAGCAATCAGGCTGCAGTGGTAGCATAAACTGATTTTTTATCACATATGTACAGATTACGCCATGAGAAAGGGTGGGTCTTCTGTGTAATTAATACATGGTTGGGGAGTTTGTGCGCATGGTCAATGGCTGAGTTACTCCAATGACACATTCCTGCATTAATTTCAGAGTAGACCCTCCCTTTTCAGTTGCTTCATCATCTTGTAACATTTAATTCAATGTATGAGAACTGGTTTTGTTTAATCTGTTTGTTCTGATTTTTTTTGCACTATTTCAGCATTGTGTTTGACTGCTTAACCTAAAATATCTCAAATGAAAATCACTGTCTTTGTTTTAAGATCTTCAAAAAACATTACTCGTTCATTGAATGCCATGTTTCAATAGGATTATGCCATTAGAAAGGATGGACCTGCAGTGAAATTAATCCATGGTTGTGTCTTTGTAGGCACTCTGCCTTCAGCTTTGTGTCCCAATCTTACAACCATAGATTAATTCCACAGTAGACCCAGCCTTTCTCATGGCTAAATGATAACATGAAATCATTTCTAACTGTCAGCTGTTTAGAAAGTTATTATTCTCAGAAATGATATGCATTCAACTAAATCGCCCATATTTAACTGTACCTGAATAAAAAGTGATATAAAAAGCTTCATTTTGCATTGTCTTGTTTTTATGGTCAGCATTCTGTTACGGTTCTCTTCATGGAATCAAAAACTTGGAGCTTTAATTATGTAATGGTTTGTGCACAGAACTATAAACAATGACATATTAGAAACTCCACATAAGGGACTCCATGAAGTAATCTATAATAGAATGCTGCCCATAAAAACACAATGATGCAAACTACAGTTTTACCTCTCTCTCTCTTTTTATTCAGGTACAGTTAAATATGTAAGGAATAAGACATGACGAGGTGTGGTTTATGGGCTGATAAGATCATGCCCCAGGTGCGTAATCCGCCGAGTGCCTTTAGCACCTGGGCGTGCTCTTATCAGCCCATAAACCACACCTAGGAGTGTCTTATCCCACTTATAAAATGGGTCTCCCATTAAAAATCGTCTCCAGGAAAAGAATTAATTATTTTAAAAAGTCTGATAATCATAAGTGTTAAAATTTTGGTTAATTAAGGTATACACATGAAAAAATAGTCCCTGTATTTGTGATGCAGAGCATATATAAAATTCAGCTTTAGGTCATTGTGTCTGTCTAAATTTAGGTCACTGTGTGTCTTTCTCTCCCCCCTCCTCACACACAGACACTCCTGTTTCTCTTTATACACACTAACGTTTGCTCGAACAAGCAGCAGCGGGACAGAGGTCGGAGAAATGACAAAGTCGTCAGTATAATCACGAGCATGTCTTTCTGGAACTGCCATGGTAAGAGGGAGTTTTGTGCTTAGTGCTGTTACCTATGGCACTGCAGTAAGAGTGGCAAAATGTCCAGCCCTCAGGGTTTTCTGTTTTACATCGCTCGCTCTGCATTACAGTTTTTAAAATCTGACAGCCTAACTGCTGCAAATACTGTTAAGGGAGGGGGGAGGGCAATGTCTGGCTACCGCAGGGAACGAGGACTGCAGAAACAGCTGCAGTGACAAGGATTGACTGGAGAAAGTGGAGTTGTAAACAACAAGAACAAAAATAGAGGTACATTGCAATTCACATGTTAACAAGTCGTGCTTTGTGGACTTTTGGATGCATGAGGCAGGTGCGAGAGTGAGCATGTCCATCTGAAGCTGTCATACTCAGCTTCTGCTTTCCGCTGCCCGATTTGAGCAAGCGGCTTACTAGTTGATCACTTACTGCAGTTTCATCACGCTGCTTGCTATAGCAAAGACAGTTTCTTTTATAAATTCAATTCAATATGAATACGATGTTTCATTATTTGCTATGCTAGTGTAACTGGGGGTGAATTTTTGTGGGCGATCGCGGCAGATTGGCAGGTAGATTCACTCACCTGCTCGAATACCATACTCAAAAGACAGTGAAACAGACCAATAAATGAAAAACGTTTTGCTTTGGGTTACATTTTTACCATAAAAAAGAGCTGCGAGCTGGGGGGCGGCTGGCTGGTGAATTGCAAGCATAGTGTTTGGGAAAACTCCGACTGCAGGTGAGAGACTATCATTTACTAAAGGCGGTATTGATATCTGCCAGTGCAGCGTCCTTCTTGGTCTAGGTAGGACTGGTTGGCAGGTTATGGCTTGATAAGGACACACCAAAATATACCTTTCAGCCAATCAGAATACTAGAAATGTTCTACCCATTTTATAATGATTATTTAGGAGAATGCATGTTGTTTATGACAATAAGAACTTTATAAACATCTGCCAATTAGTAGAAATTTCCTGTCCCCTTTAATCCTTACTTGTCTGTCTACTCTCATTGCCATATTGTGCACCATTTTAGCTACCCTTTGCTGCACAATTTGCGTGCCATATATTCATTTTATTTGATGGGGCCTCCATAACTGTACACAATGCCATGCTGTCCAATATATTGCATGCACTCCTGAATCCAAAAATCTAACCACCCTTTGTTTCAATATTACTTCCAGTACTTCACTATTGCACCAGAGTGGCCCTCATCCTTTTTATGGTGGCTTGAGCGCACTTGCAACATCTTCTGGTACTATCACATTTCAGATGCGCGTCAGTGTTGGTCAATGCAGGGAATGTTTCAGTGTTTGTGTCCCTCAGCTGCCAACCAGTGAGCATGCTGCCGATGACATCAGTTTGAGCCAAAGAGTTTAAAGTAATCTGCCACTGCAATCAGAGACAGGCTCGTCATTGCAGCAGCAGATGACATGCCTCCATTAGATGCCTTTCCTGATTAATCATTTCTATAAATATGGTGGCTCATGCCGTCCGCCACACAATCCTCAGAAAGCTGACATTGGGGAGCCCAATCCCTGTGTCTGCATGTCCCCCCCATATTATGTGGCACACCATAACATGATTGCTTCTGCCGCCCGCCACACACTTCTGAAAAGCCAACATCTGGGTGCCCAATCCCCATGTCGACATCCCAACTCTTACTGTGTCTTTCCTGGTTAAACGTTTTCCCCTTTCCTTTCAGACACTGGGATGCTGACTCTTGGTGATGGATGCACCCCCTCTCCCCCCAACCTATCTATACACCTTGCCAACATTGGGGTGCCCCATACCCATGTCGGCATCCCCCCCAGAATTGTGGCACATTTGGAGCCCACACCAGTGTGCCTACTTTATTATTTTTTTCTGTAACCCATAAATGAAGAAAATCTTCACTCACGTCTTTATTTTTTCTTCCTGAAAACAAGAAAACAGTCCTCCATTGTCCCTCTCATCCTCTTCCCCCATCCCCACCCTCCCTCTGTGGACCCATCTCAGTAAGGCATGCTGGAGTGTCACTATGATCTTCTCACTCATGCCTTACCTTGCCGATATGATCTCCCAGTCTATATATGTAATATTTTAGTAACAAACCATCATATTCCCCTCCCGACAGAGTGATGCTTTGAACATCCGTCAGCATTAGCATGTCTGTTTTCTCACTGTTAGGCATTATTTATACCACCACTAGTGTTTACATTTGCCCAGCCACCCACTCTTGCACGACCCATATGCTTTTCACTTCTCTCTTCTCTTTTATCTGTTCTGTAACCTTGATCCCCTTCATCATGCATAGCGCGATTCCTCCCCACTTTCCACTGTTCCTATCCCTCAGTCCTCACGTAATACATACCTACCTTCCATGTCATCTGATTCTCAAATTTGCTGTTGATCAGAGTACATGATGGTTTTATGTGTAGATAGATCTTCACACAGACTCCTTGACATCCTCTGGTGTATGCTTTGTCAGTTTTGATTTTTTCCATCACCTGTGTCTTTTACCATGTTTCGTAAAATAGTTTTAACTTTATGGCTCCCCCTTCCCATACACATTTTAAAAAATCTGTTTTGTAATCAATTTCAACACCCACATGGCATCATCAGCCACTAATTTGTAACTGAATTATTGAAACCACCTAAGATGGACATATGTGATGCGTGTTGTGGGTCATTGAGTTTTGATAAGTCCTGGAGTGCTTTTGCTTACACTTCACAGTGTTTATGTTCGATGATTTCCAAATAATTTTTTCATTTTGTGAGTGTCAGATAATATAACATGACAAGCAATTTATATGTCCCTTTCTGTACATTTATTTACTCATTGTGCAACAAAATGAAACACTACTTGTTCTGCTATATTTACAGTATCTTTACCGATTCTGAGTGAAAGTAAGATTTTATTTGTATTTTTTTTTTATAAGTACAACAGGATTTCCATGCTTACTGTATTATATTATATGTTGTACAGTATGCCGTGAGTATTCACTTTTTCAGACTTCATTTTGCAACCACATCAATGTCTTTCACCACATTGACCATACTAGTATTTACTTCCTTCTCATCTCACACCTCCATCATCATTTGTAGATGATAACATTGTGTGTTCCCTTAATTTCACACTCTTCTTGTATCACTGAATATAATGATTGGTTGATTGGTTTAGTTTGTTTGTTTTTTTGCCGTTCCAAATCGCTACACTATCATGGTGCCTCATCCAACCCCTCCCCCTTGGGAGGGTCTACCCCACAACTGACCATGCTTGTATCAGGACAATAATGCATTATAAGGTGGCGTATTGAGGCATGATTGAACAACACCACTGTCTTCAACAAGCCGAGCAATGTGCATTATATGTCATACTGTATATACCCATGGGAAGTAATTTTTCTACCAAATATAACCCCCCCACCCCAATGTTTTATTTAATTGGCCTTGACCTGAGACTTAAGCATTTTACATAACATGGAAGGGCGCATGAAAGAAAAGTTGTGATCAGACTCCTGGTTGTGTTTTTCACACTTACTAAACATGAATTTGTGTTAAGCATACATGACATCCAGACTTCCGGCAGATTGGCTAACGTGCCTTTTTGTCAAATTCCTGACACTGGTGAACAATTTTACTCTCCTTACCGTTTCATGAAATGTGAGTGACTATACCTTCATTACACTTTGTAAATTAATATAACTTTCCGGTTCACTTGATATTCATTAAGCAATGTATTTTGTCTGCTAATGCTTTCATTGCATCGTATGCACAATCTATTAGTTTTGATTAATTTCTATAATTTTGAATTCCTGCAATCAGCTATGCATATTCTTTGTATTAATAGGAATTACATCAGCATGCATTGATGTTGACGAATTCTACATCCAGTGATTGCACAGTAACAGTTGAAAATGAAAGCTTACTGAACAATAGCACTGACAGTGTTGCAGCTATCACAGTTGACGGTGCTTGATGCTCATCCTATAAAGACAGTGGTACCTACACAGATTATTCTGCAAACAATAATAATGATGCTCCTTTGTAAGCATATAATCTGAAATATATTCGGAAAGCATGATGGATGATCAGGACATGTCTGAGAAGACAAAGTATGAGTTGTGTTACCCAATGCCAAATTAAATTTCCACGTCATAGCAAAGGTATAGTTATTTTTATACAATGTTGTGTGCAATTCCAGTATCGTCATTTGTCAAAACATGTTACATGGTAATGGTTAAATCTTGCATGGCTGTGCAATGGCATTTTAAAAAAGATAATAAAAAACATCTTCGATTTAGTTTACAAATGGGTCCATTGAATAATCGCAATAAGACACAACAGGGTGTGAGTTATTTAAGCAATAAACCACAACAGGGTGTGGGTTATGCTGGGATTTACCCATGGCTGGCATGGTTTGGTCACAAGGCCACAGGCTGAGTGGTCAAACCAGGTCAGCCGTAGGTAAATACCAGCATAACCCACACACTGGAGTGGTTTATTGTGATTATACAATGTCTCTCTGTATTTGTTTGTAAACTTATGTGCCATCAACTGGCGCATCTGTGGTGAAGTGGGCACAGAACCAGGCTGTGGTAGACTCACTAATGAAGGACTGTGTAAAAAGCTATTAAATGCATTGGCCATTCTGAAATAGTTTTGAGAATTACACAAAGTGATGCCCATTTCTAAGCAAACACTGTAAGTGTGGGGATTTTCATTTCAAAATGTAAGCCATGAATCTGGTCATGTGTGGTAGTGGCAATGCTGCCACACATGACCAGATTCTCAGCTTACATTTTAACACTTGGTTAGAAATGGCCATGACTTTGTGCAATTTCCAAAACCATCTCGGAATGGCCAATGCATTTAATAGCTTTTTACATGGCCCTTCATCAACAAGTCTACCCAGGCTTGGGTAAGCGCTGACATCACCTGTGGGAGCAGAACTTCATGGCACATAAGGTCAGTCCCAGCTAAATGTGTTTAAAATAATTGATGAATTAAATACACCCTTGACGCTCCAAGGTGAGATTTGTTTTAAAAAGGATTAAGAACTGATCTGCACTTCAGTTGTAAATACTGTGCTTTACAGTGAGAGAAACTGTCACGCTGAGAAACTGACAGCAAGAGCAGGGCTGGCAAAGGGGAAAAGAAAAGAGACAGCAAGGGGTTTGTGATGGTCGGAGTGATTTCGGGGGGGGGGTTTGTGAGGTGACTGACTGGTGGCTGGCACCTTTTCCTATTAGTATATTGCAGGATTTGCCATGGGTAAAAGGTGCCAGTCAGCTAATCAGATTAAAGAATTCTCAGATCCCATTGTATAATGTATGATTTACACACTTCTTGTGTGGTTAAATCACTCAGCTGCGCCTCGTGACACACCACACAAGGCGTGGGTAACTCCACAATAATCCACACCCTGTTGTTTTTTATTGCTTAATTGAGGCACTTCTTGTGTAGTTCAGTCACTTGGACGAGCATACTGTAACACCACAAAAGTCTTGGGCCAATCCCCAATAAGCTATGCCCTGTTGTGCCTTACTGTGTTTGTAATTTCTTCATTCCTGTGTCATTGTCAAATAAATGTTACTGTAACATGCGCATATGAAATGCTTCTATTTTTTTGGTGCACTGCTTCTATAAACAGGATGTTAATGACCTCCTATGTGCCATTATGAGTATGCATACATGACACTGAACCACTGAGTACTGCCATGCTGTTGTAATTATACTAACCAATCATAGTGCATAATTTTTGAGATGCATTTTATAACTGCTATAGTGTATGGTGGAATGCAATTGTGTATTGAAATCCTCGTGTGAATAATTGGCTTCTTCTGTATGGGGTGCCATACAATTTCCTGTGTTTTCCAATGTAATGTACAGCATGATCACCATGACACATTTATTCTTAATGTGTTCCGCTGTGACAGATAACCCATTAGAAATAAAGTTGCATGTATTTATACATGCGAGATTGATCTACATAGGTGAACCCAAACCCCACTTGTAAATAAGAAAATGAATATACATGATATAAAACTTTCTTTCATCCTAAGAACATCAATTAAATTGACAGGGGACACAATATTACAGTATTGAAATTATTTATTTATATGTTTTATTTAACAACATATAACTTTCTGTTTAGAAATCTTCTTTTAATGCAATGCATCTCATTTAAACCAAGTATATGACATTTCATTATCACTTGCTCATGTACAGGTATTACGGCAAAACCACACAAGGTTGACAGTGAGGCTCAACGTAATCTCATTGGGGGATCTCTAGCGAATCTGCCACAGTCAGTCTCACATGACACTGTAGTTCATCAATATGATTCTGACACAGAGGATGAATGCAACTCCATGTCAGATTCAGAAGAATTCCATGATCCAAATGATTCAGACTATGTGCCTAGTGATGTTGATGATGATGATGACTCACGGAGGTGGACATAAGGGGGGGAGGCTAAGGGGCTGAAGCCGTGGCATACGATTCTGATGTCAGCATTTAGTCGGGTATTTTTGCCAACATTTTTGCCACACTCTGCAGCAATGTGCATTGTGCAATGTGCAATACAACCTGGTAGTCTGGCAATTCCTCTCGAGTCAGACTCTGTAGCTGCTGGTGGACATCGGCATGGGTGGGGTAATACTTTTTGGAGGGGAGTCAAGTGGAGAGACAACGAGGACAGTTGAGGACCAACCAGGTCAGTCAGTGCCTGAGTCAGTACTGTGGGCGGGGGTGGGGTGTCTGGAGAAGCTTTCCCACAACTTGCTGTGTCACTTTAAGAGTGCAAATAAAAAAAAAAAAAAAATGAATGACTCCGAGTTGTGACATGGGCCGCTGGGGAGATGTACTGAGGAGCATGTGCAAGGCACTGTACCACGTGTGTTGTTCCTCTGTTACACACGTGGTACAGTGCTAGTTCTGAAAGATCGTGCTCTCACGCTGGTGCGTTACTTTTGTGCGTGCTTAAAGGAGAGTCAGTTGGGAGGACGGGGTCTCGCTGGTGTTTCCCATTCTGTATCTGGCTTGCCTGTTTTATTTACTGCAAAACATCAGAAATAATAGTCTGCTGCAATAAATTAGTCTCAGATGTCTCTCTTTGTGTGCAGTGTGTGTGCACCACCTAGGGAATCGAGGGATTGGAGTGGAGGGGAGGAGAAGGAGAGGGCCAGTCTCTGACTTGAGGGCTGAGAGATGGCCTGCTGCCCAGCTGTCTGCTGTGAAGTGGGCCTCAGTGGGAGAGGGGAGGCAAAAGGTAAGTTGTGAGCATAGTAACATGATTTTAAAATATACATTGTATATATAAAAAATAAACATCAAAAGGATAAAATGCAAAACATTTGCTGCTGCTGCCTCTGATGATTTTGCAGGCCACAGGGCTAGTCTGTCTGATCATATTACAGACTGTGCCAACCCAGGGGCTGTGTGTGCAGCTGCTATAGTGAAGAGAGGACAGGGAAGGCGCTATATCTGAACAGCCTGGGAAACTTATACCCTAGTGCTGCAGCCACTCCTAAATATGAAGTAGGGGACTACAGAGTCACTCAGACTATTTTTTCAGCTGTGTGCTACTGTGCTTAGTGTGCTAACTTGAGTACTACTGTGTGTGACTGTTTTTTGACTAGTCTTTTTTTTCCACAAAGATGTATAACCTTTCGCTAGTCTTAGGTCTGATTGACTGAGTGTAGAGCCTGTACACTGAGTTGTACCCCTGCCCCCATTTTGCTTGCTATTGCCTGTCAAACGTCTCCCTCATTCTCAGCCAGTATTGGAATAAAATAAGGGTCCAGGGATTCTTATTTCAACTGTGTGCTGACCCGAGTGTGACTTTTCTGAGATTTCCACAAAGAAATATAATAAACAGACCTTTCATCCTTACTGAGGTCTGAGTCGTCTTGACAGAATTTCAAGCCTGTACATGGGGCTGTGCCCCCCTCCCCCAATTTTGCTTGCTAGTACCTGTAAAACTTGTTCCTCATTGTCGTAGTGTGACAAAGTAAGGGTCTGTCCAGGGATTCTTATTTCAGCTGTGTGCTGACTTGAGTGTGACTTTTTTGACATTTCCACAAAGATATATAACAAACCTTTCATCCTGACTGAGGTCCGAGTCATCTGATGGAGTTCTGAGCCTGTACTCAGGGTTGTGCCACCCATTTAGCTTGCTATAGCCTGTCATTCTTCTCCCTCAAATAAGCTTTCAGTCTAAGGTGTGATGGACTTCTGAGCCTGTACTCAGGGTTGTGCTACCCACTTAGCTTGCTACAGCCTGTCATTCTTCTTCCTCATATAAGCTTTCAGTCTAAGGTGTGACGGACTTCTGAGCCTGTACTCAGGGTTGTGCCAGTGCCACCCATTTAGCCTGCTACAGTCTGTCATTCTTCTTCTTCATATAAGTTTTCAGTCTAAGGTGTGACAGACTTCTGAGCCTGTACTCAGGGTTGTGCTACCCATTTAGCTTGCTACAGCCTGTCATTCTTCTCCCTCATATAAGCTTTCAGTCTGACTAAGGTGTGATAGACTTCTGAGCCTGTACACGGGGTTCTGCCACCATTTAGCTTGCTATTGCCTGTCATAAACCCACTCAGCAGGTCAGGCCCTCTACTCCCAAAGTGCTGACCTCTGAGCGCAGTCCTGTAAACAGTTTAACAGAACAAGGTAACCCTCTTGTCTGTTTTGTGAGTTCAGATCAACCTTTGGTCTCAAGTCTTGGAGGGATTCAAACTGTGAACCTCTTGCTAGCCTACCCAATGCACAGGCTCAGATATTTCTGTCTTCGGGGGGCCAGATATCTTTGCCTATGGGCACCTAACCAGGTATACAGAGATGAACCCTTAAAAACTTTAATAAAGACCTCAGATTTAAAACGCTTTTCCAGTTTGGTACCACCTCAAGCTTATGTTTAGTATCTGCAATAACCATATACTTTTCTACAACTAAAAAGAAGTCAAAGACAGACCAAGTAAGTTTTAAAAAGAATTTTACTAAAATAGTTAAAAATATGTAAAACACAAAATACAGAACTCTTATATCACAAGACATACAAATCTTTTTAAAGAACAAGGTTTAAACAGTGCAAATTCCTACTTACAGTACTTAGATTTGACTCTCTTTCTAACTACCTGTTTACAAGTGCTCCAAAGATGTTTTCTTAGTCAGAGTCTAGGTAAAAATGTGTCTAAGTAAAACAGAGTATTCTTTAACAACTGTATTGGCCAACCCCATTTTGTGTGAGGTCAGCTAGCTCCTCCTCTGTCAGATTATATAAAAAATATATATATATCTTATACAAAAGCAGGTTGTCTTTTTTTTTAAAGTATTACATTCTACAACTTCAACATAATTCATGTCCTTCAAATGACACTTCTTTTGATCTCATAATAAGCTTCCTCCTTCCAGGACATGAAAGCATCTTTTTGATTTTCGCACTTCTACGTAATAACCTGGGGTTTTCCTCCAACATCATAAAATGGATATGATATTGCAACTATAGCTGTAATAAGCTCAGACAAACAGGATCCTTGATTAAAGCCTTTCATGTAACACATTGTCTCTAAAAACTGAGTGTGTGTGAACTCACACGCTATCAACATTTTCCCATTGCTTTCATCTTTCAGCTGAAACCTGGGGGGGGGTGAGGTCACTCCTAGAGCATCAAATTTTCAGCAGAGACAGTCAGTAATACATTTTATATTTAAAAAAAATGATACAGCACTCAGAATTGACTGTCTACATCACATTGCCTGCCAAACATTTCCCTCATTCTCATTCTCAGCCAGTGGTGTGATAAGACAAAGGGATTTTTATTTCAGCTGTGTGCTGACCTGAGCATGATTGTTTTTTGACATTTCAACAAAGATACATAAACTCTGCAAACCATAATGCCTAAAACAAAAAGATGAAAGGTTACATGTCTGGAATGTGGATCAGTATTTGACAATGACTACAGAAACAAGCATCATTTAAAAATGCATAGTGAACTCCTGAAAGCAAGGAGAGTTATTCGTTACAAACTACATACTGTACATCTCATCCAGCTATTGCTATTTTTTTTTGGTGGTACAAATGGGACTTCTTCCATAACACAAGCATGTAGTGATAATAACTAGAGCATAAATTCAAATGAATCTTCAGATTCTGAGACACCTTACTGTGGTGAAGGTGAAAGTGAACTACCTTGTCCATCAGTGGATGTGTCAACACTACCAGCTACAGCTACATCTGCAGCTGCTTGTTCTGAAGGTAGTACTGGTAGCAACACAATAATTGTTCATAGTTGTGCTGAAAAACCTGAACATATTATAAACTCCCAGGTTGAGGATGTCAATGAAATAGAGGACTGGGTCTGGGACCTTGGTAGTGCCAACTCTGCATTTCTTGTTAACAGCACCCATGATTCCATTCCCGAATATTTTGAACCTAACATGAACATAGACACTAGTGAGATAAATATGAATGATGTTGGTAGTCCAGATGTGCTACCAGTGCCACTGCTCATTGACACAGATAATGAAGATGAAGAAGATGATGATGATAGTGAAACAGTTTGCCATAGTAGTCCAAGTGCCAGTGGTCATGCCAGTTCAAACACGGTAACTGATCCTGCTGATCGACCACCAGTAATTCTTCCTTCCCTCAGATCACAGTTCATAAAGACAGGGCCCATGCAACCTGAACTAAGTAAATACCCCATGAAATATGATGTTTCTGGTAAACAATTTAGAACTTTTCACAATGATTGGTACTATACCATAAATGAAATAACAGGCAAACGTGTTAAGCAAGACTGGTTAGAATACAGTATTGCCAAAAGTTCTATGTTTTGTTTTCCATGCATGGTTTTTAGAAAGACAAAATCACACTGGATTCAAGGGGGTTTTACAAATTTTCATAAAGCCCTTGACTTAATTGTTACACATGAAAACTCAAGTCAGTATAGAGAAAATGTACTAGAGTGGTGATTGTTTCAAAATGAGAGTACACATGTGGATAAGTTATTGTGTAAGCAAGCAGAACAAGAAAAGGAGAAGAACAGAAAGATTATCTGACCAATAATAAAGGCTATTTGGTATCTTGCATCTCATAAGAATGCTTTGAGAGGCCATAGAGAAAGTATTGACGAAGATTTTGATGGGAAGTTTTTGGACTTAGTTAAGCTCATTGCTGAATATGAGCCTTCACTCCAGTCACATTTGCCCACAATTTAAGAGTTAAGACACAAAGGTATAAGGACAAGAAAGCAATATCTATCACCTACAATACAGAATGAAATATTGCATGCAGCTAGCGATCTAATAACAGATAAGATCATACATGATGCAAGACAGTCACCTGTTTACTCTATTATAATTGATGAAATGAGTGATATCTCTCTGCAAGAGCAGTTATCTCTTGTTGTCAGATACTTTCTGCCAGATTTCTCAGTTGAAGAACTCTTCCTAGGCTTCTACCCATTAACAAGCACCACTGGGGAAGGAATCTTTGAAAAACTGAAATCTATTCTTCAAGATTATTGCAAACTTGATTTAAAGAAATTGTATAGTCAGGGGTACGATGGGGCAACAAATATGTCAGTCCAATTCAGGGGAGTGCAGACTCGATTTAGAGAGATTTCACCAACTGCTTTGTATGTTCACTGCTTGGCCCATGAGTTGTCACTCAGTTTACCTGACACAGCAGCAAACTGCAGAATAACTAGTGACATGTTTGCACAACTTCAGATTTTGTATTCAACATTTGCAAATAGTCCAAAAAGAACTGAGCATCTAAAAGAAGTGAGACGAATGATGAACTTGGAGGCTGATGTCAGTGGTTGTCAACACCTCATCTCCCTATGCACAACTCAGTGGTATGCATGAACATATAGCCTAGAAGCATTAAAAACCTTGTATGCTCCCATTTTGCAAACCCTGGAGGAAATGAAACAATGTCCTGCTGCTTCATCAGCTGCCTTGAAGCCACAGGTGAAAGCTGTGATTCTGAAAATGAGAAAGCTAGATTTTATTATTTGCCTTTTTGCACTTCATAACATATTTTCCAAAATGAACACAGTCTCTGTGTGCCTACAGTCTCCATCTATCCATATTACTGATGCACTAGCTCAGGTACAAATATTGAAAAGTAGCTTTTTGGAAATGAGGTCAGATGAACACTTTGAAGATATCTATACTTCTTCAGTGAAATTTCAGAAACACTTTACAGTGACTTCAACCTAGACATTAACCTAAGCGTGTCTTATTGTAGGCGACACATGCAAAGGAATGTAGTAGACAGTCAAAGCAATAAAGAGCAATTGAAAAGTTACTTTTACCATGACACAGTTGACACCGTTGTCAGTGCCCTGAATGACCAGTTTGTTGAGGTGCCCATCATTAAATCTCTATCTGTTTTTACACCAGAACGCTTCAATAATTTCACCAGAGAGGAAATAAAAGCTGCTGCCATGGTCATTTCATGTACTTACTTTGACATTAATACAGAGCTTCTCATTTCAGAATCACAGCTGGTATGTAAAGTACAAAAGCTTCAATGTGTTGCTTCACATTAGATCTGCAATTTCATTCATGGAAGTTGCTTAACTCAAGCTTATTCAAATTTTATGAAATGCAGCATGTACTTAAATATTCTTCCTGTGACCGTGGAGTCTTGTGAGTGTTCATTCAGTAAAATGAAGATAATCAAAACTCAACTGAGAAACACAATGTCAAATGAAAGGCTGAGGCACCTCTCTGTCATTGATATTGAGCGCAACCATCTGAAAAGCATTCCCGTTGATGCTGTCATTGACAGGTTCAAGGGCATGAAACAAAGAAGAATGCATCAGTTGAACAAATCTGTCCTTTTTTTTCCATATCGTGTGTGTGTGTGAGTGTGTGAGCACTGAGCAGCAGCATAGATTGCAGGTGTAATGAAAGATATTGCTATTTTCTTGTTTTTATATCTTTCCACTTTCCAGCCTCCATTGCAACAACTTGACTCAGTTTCTGTAGGGCAGGCATTTGTCCTGAATAATACCTGATTCATGTTTGTAAAACTTTTATTTGAACATGTAACATGGATTGCAAAAATTAGGATTGATGGCAAAATGGGAACTGACTATTACCCATACTAATTGTTTTTGTTGTCTATACACTGCAAGACAGTTCCATCCTTCTATGTTTTTTGGGAGGGTGTGTGCAATGCATGCATCATCAAACTCATGATAATGTAAACACTTTCCAGTAGTTATAAAAAATATATGAAGTACTTTGTTAGACCTGGCCTGTGCATGGTGGTTGTCTACCACACACATGCATGATCTAAAAACTGTTTCAGTCTGGTCTGGTGCCATCTACTACTCATATTCAGCCATATCCGTGTACATTGGTAGTCATTGCCTTCGTGACGCAGGAGCATGACTCTAAAATACCTCATTTTTGGAGTACCTGTGCATTTGTCTTGCCAAACATAAGGATTAGTGGCAACTTGCTACTCAGTACTCATAATGATATTTGGCTAGACAAAAGGCTCAGATTGCATCTCAGAGCACCAATATCTGGAATTATATGGACAGAGGGTCCATTTAATTGGTATGCATTATACATTTCTACTAATGAAATCTGGTCTAGGCCTGCGCTAATATCAACATTACTTCAAACTAGTTTGTTGTCAAAACAACCAATCAATAAAGTGTTTGTAAATTTATTTATTTCACAATTAACTGACATAATATTGATGCCAGACTCATACTGCCATGAACTGTGTGTTTCACATACACCATAGGGTTGTCCCACTAGATTACAGAATCATGTACTTGCTATGTAATATCCTTTATAGTACATATTTGGTTGATGGGTGACTGTTTCTGCTGGACAATGTTATTCTCATGTTACCATCAGTATTACAGACGCTATTCTATCTGTGTAGACCACAAATGACTGTTGCTGGTGAATTGACATAGCAACATTTAGCAAAAAAAATCATGTGGGTGAAACGCTATAAGTAACAACTCCCACTAAGAAACATAATTCTCATCTTAGCCACTGATAGGAACCTTCCGTGGAAAATACCTACACATACCTCATATTATGGTCATTCGACTGTTGTTTGTTGTGCCCCGCCTATTTATCTTTGGACTCTCCAAGCAGCATACAAATGACCAGTGTACAAGGTATTGTTGGAAGAGACATGATGATGGACCTTCTAAGTTTCATTATCGCTGCGAATCAATGTTAGATGATGTCCATGCACGTAGGTGCCATAGCACGGGTGGTGGAGTACCTGATGCTTGCCAATGCTTGGGTGTGGGTGACGGTATGGTGTATTGGGAAGTGACTGTTACTGCTTGGTGGCTGTCCGTGTAACAGGTTCTGCTGTTGGTGAATACTTTCTATCCACAATGTGCTCAGGAGCAAACATATGCTGTTTTGAACCAACAATTTGCTGCACTTATCAACCAGTAAAGAGCAGCTTATTATTTTATTAGTCTGTGCTCCCCAAACATTTCTGACAACTGACCTGGTCAGGAGTCATTGGGTGCAAATTTTTATGCCAGCTTCATCCATTTTTAAAAGTTATATCACTCGTAATTTTAATCCAAGACTGCGCAGATAAAAACAGAACCAATAGAGCCCTGCCCCCATGCCGGCACTCGCAGCACCATTCTGTGCTGTCAGGAAACATTAAAATCTAGCACCGATTCCAATCAATGGAGTGCGCATACACAGCCTTTGTTTACTGACCTTACAAAATGGGTCTGCGTGTGCCAGCGTGGGGCATTACGTCAGTCTCTGGAAGTGGCTATGTTTTTATTGGAGTGGTATCAGGATAAAATTACGAGTGATATAACTTTTAAAAATGGTGAAGTCGGCATAAAGATTTGTACCCTGCAACTCCTGGTCAGGTCAATTGTCAGAGATGTTTGGGGGAATGGATACTATGGGGCTGATCTTTAATGCAGAGGGTACATAATAACAGCATGTTTAGTGTGTGTCAACAATTTACTGGTATTCCCATGCACAAGTACCTTGAGTGCATCATTATCAGTGTCCTATGTTCTGCTGATATTAATAATCACTTGTTTCAGTAACATGTTATGAATGATTCTTATATATTTCATTATGTATTGTTGCATAGTGAAATGAAGTCTCTGATTGAGGAAGAGAAGTATATGGTATTTCATGAAGAATTAATGGAACTCTTCACAATGTGTAGTCACTGCCTAGCTCCAACAAAAGCAGCAGTTAACAGAACATGCGGGGGCAGCAATACATGTCCTTCAGCAATGTACTGAATGCGATATTCAGAAATCATGGCATAGCCAGCCGTACATAGGGCAGCTCCCCATGGGTAATTCATTAATATTGGCTGCAATACTTTACTCCAGATTCTCAGTTAAGATATACCATAACTCTGAGCTTCTCATACTAAAAACTAGCAAAAAGACTGTTAACTTGTTCATAATTTCACCAGATAATGAAAAACGCCATAACAAACTCTTTTTTCGGCGTCTTCGCACATTCGCACGATCGCACAGTCGCACTGCTTAAATGTGCGCACATTCGCGAAGGTAAATTAATCCATACGGCTTGTACTGCAAGCACAGAATGTTTTAAACACTGGGGCTTTAATATTTAATGAAAACAAGCTGGAATTAAGGAAAGGGACAGAAAGACTGCTCAAAGGTGGCCAAGCTTGAGTAGGGGAATGACAGAGAAGGAGCGATAGTAAAAGGAAGAGATTAGAAGAGCAGGAGACTGTTGCAACAGATGTTTTTAATATTTTTGCCCACAATGTTCTCAAACTACCTCCAATACACAGGCAGGTAATTACATATGCTCTGTAACCATATGAGCATATCAATGTTTTTGGGGGGGGGTCACTGACCCTACCACAGTTTTCATCTAAAGTACTGAGAATGTTTGACTTTCTAAATATTCCCTGTATTGGGAAAACAATGTATTTCAAACATCAGCACGCATATCTTGAGCCTATTGTTTTGCGTGTCTGGAAGCAGCATCAGAATGAATTGCTGGATCAGCTAAGAGCAATTGAAGGAGGGCTCATATTGGCTGGGATTGGCAATCAGATAGCCCCAGACACTATGCCAAATACAGTGCTTTTACTGTTATTGAACAGAGGCTCAACAACATACTTGACATATAAGTAGTGCAGGTAATGACAACCTCTCAATTTAAAATCAGAAAATTGTATTTATTTGGACAACTGTATTACTTAAAGTGTTACCAATCAGGTAGTAAGGGTACCAATGGCTAGTTAAAATCTTCTTATAAGGGGAGACAGGTAACTGATTGGCACAGAGCCTTCAGGTGATCGTTAATTAATTCATGATATATGAGCAGTAAGTAATGAAGTGGCACTAGTGATATCAGTGAGTTGTCCTGATCTCATTATTCTATCATGAATCCAGTGTGAGATACACTCTTGAATATCCACGCTTAGAGAATGAGTGCTGGAGCATATCATGTATTGCTGTCTTAGCAAGGGTAGTATTGGGTGCCTGTTGGACTACATTTGTGGCACAATCAGGAGACTGGGACAGTTGACTGATCTGTCACTGTGGTCACTTCAAAAGTATCACAAGGTGACCACTGCTGCACTTGCTATTCAGCCTAAATACTGGGATGACAGCGACTGGATAACAGCACGACATAACTTCACCGACCACTCTGCGTCTGACTATATCTGTCGCTCTGTGTATGGTGGCATTCAAACAGCCAAAAAACAGCTTTCTGTATATTATTTGGTTGTTTAAATGTACCCCATGTTATAAGCATGATAACACACTCCAGGATGTGTGGTCATTGGGGATTAATCAACATCTTGGGTGATGTGATGATATTCAGCCTGTGGACTCATGTATCACATCGAACCATGATTGTTGATTAATACCCAATAACCACACACTTTGAAGTGTGTCATTGTTTACTTGGCTTACATAATTTTATATTTATTGCAAAACTTTTATACCTTACTACAATGACTACTAATAACACATGTTCATCAGCATGGATCATGTCCTCGGGTTGACTAATCCTTGATCTACACTGTGACCTCACCCTCACATTACCATGTGCCATCGCAATGACGTGTATAAATGGTGTGTTGTCAAACACCAGATTTTGTCTTATGAGGCGTTTAGGAGTTCAACATCATATTGGTGCAATTGGATGCCAAAGCATAAATCCTCTTTCCCATGACATTCTTTAACAGTGATAAATTCCCAGTTGAGGGTGCAGAGTCACAATCGCCCAATGCTTGTTCCAACTGTTGAGCCATGTTGTTTCCAGGGTTTTGGTGTTTTTCAGGATGTAGTTACACTAACAGTCAGCATTTTTAATGTTTGGGGTGGGTGGGATAGCTATTGTGAGCTGTGGAGATCACGGTGATGGAGCGGATGCTGTGGATACCATGATAATTGAGGAACCTGTATAGCTTTGCTCTCAAGGTCCTCCATGGTCATGATATCTGCACTGGTGGAAGTATATCCATGTTGTGTGACTTTCCTTACACTGCTATATATATATATATATATATATATATATATATAGTAATCTACTCTGTGCAAGTTAACTTAATAGAGTTGGTATGTATTTTTTACACAGAATAATGAAGTTAAAAATACCACTTGGTGCGAACTGAAGGGTCTGAAGAGAGTTGTTGCATTTCTAGAAGAGACAGTGCAAATGAAGTTCAAAGTAATCATTACAGATAGACATCGCCAGATTGCAAAGTGGCTTAGAGAAAACCTTCCCAATTCCAAACATCATTTTGATATGTGGCACGTTGCCAAAGGTGAGAGGTTACAGCGTTTCAAGGAGAGAAGCAGAGACATAGAAAGAGGCCATGTAATACTTTAGAGAAAAATTTAGATTGGCAGATGTACCACTACATGTGGTAACCATGTCATTATATGATTAACACTTGAGTGGTGCTTAATAAGCTGCACGATTCCAGATAAGAGACATGCAAGAAATAATACTGTGTGTGGTATAAATGTTGTAATGAACTGGCTCCCGAAAATGTAGGAAGCTGATTGATTGAGAGGTCTTTTGAGCCGTGATGATATTGTACTACGTCATCATGGTTTCAAAAAACCTCCGACCACCAGCCTCCTCACTTAAAACTTCAGAACAAAATCCTCCAAACGCAACACTTTTCTTCCTACAACTGCTGATCAAATGAGGGAGGCAAATCAATTCCACTGAATGAAGGATATCGCCTGCTTTCTCCAGCACCCACAACAGTCAGATGAGCATTGAAAACAACACTGTGGAACTAACAAAACCAACCTGCTGCCGCTCACAGGCTGCACTGACCAGACGACCATTCCCATGTCTCACAGGCACGCGCACATTCAAAATGTCAGCACTTGACACACTTCTCCTCTCAATCCAGCTGCTTCCTAATCTGCTAATATTGTTCATTGGCTTCATTTTTTCTTTACTGTCTCGTTACCGTGATATGCTATCATTTACGGGGGGGGGGGCAGACAAAGACCGTGTTGCCGAGACAGCAGCAGAGTTCACAGGTCACACCATAACAATACTGTTACCTGTCAGCTCCATCTACAACAGCGCCACCTGCTGCCTTCTAGAACTATTTTTTTAAATGTATTCCTACACAACCAAAAAAGCTTTTTTTAACAAGTTTAAAGTTTTTTTTTATGTTTTATTTATTAAAGCATAACTCCGGTTCATAATAGCAATAATGCACTCCATTGTGTGGTATATCATGGGATATCGTCATTTCTTGGGTTGTTGGACACACTTGGCCTGCGGTCTCATACCCAACCACCCGAGGCGTGATGATATCCCATGATATACAACACCCTGGCATGCATTATTGCTTAATTATAATATTGATGCAACGTAAAGCAGTGGTTTGGAGCACATAATATTTGCCTCAGAAACTCACAATAACAAAATGTCTAACGTTTCACAAGATCATATTAAATGCTAATGATTTGGTGAAATGTTATACTTTCTGTTAAAGTGTGATTGTGAGGCAAACACTGTGTGTTCTGTATGATGAGAAAATAAAATTCTATGCATTTCCCTTGAATTTAACTGTAGAAATTATTGTGTATTCAGTGTGCCAGGAATGCTTAACTGGGATGCTTGTGGGTGTAACAGGGCACAAAGTGGGTGTAGTGCGCTCAGTATGTAAGCAATAAGACACTCCAGGGTGTGCATGTAACATATTTTACCACATAGCCAGGGGCGTAATAAGGCATGAGGCCCCTGGCCGAATGCCTTAACCCCTGGCGTGTGGTAAAATATGTTCCATGCACAGCCTGGAATGTCTTATTGTGCTTATAAAATGGACTATTTTTTTTACTTTGTACAATTAGAAAAATCATGCTTGTATGTAGGAAAAAGATTTTATTCTGCTAACCTATACTAAAACAGTACTTCAGTCAATATTAATATTCATGCACTAATTTGCATATAACCAACTTTTTTCTACCCATTCTATACATCTTAACCTTTTTTTTTAAATGCACCCATGACACAGTTGCCAGCAGCAGCACACCCTCCGTTTCTAAATACTAATATCAGTGAGCTACTGAGTGAGGGGCAATGGCAGTAGGGAGAGAATAGTTCACAGGATGAGAGAGACACGATCTCCAAGTTGGAATGGGGTTGAGTCAGCAGTATTGAGAAGAATGCAGGAAAACAAGGTATTCTGTGTCTGGAGAGTGAGGTTACCTGAATCGGGAAGAGAGAGGGGTGAGCAGTGACCAGAGTTAGACTGCGAGCAACCTGTGTCATTCTGGTACAGTAAAGGAAGCGAGTTAGCATACTTGAAAGCACGGCCACTGCCATAAAGAATGAGAGCCTCGCAGCAGGACTGCATTGTAAAAAAAAAAAAATAGTGGTGGATTTTCAAATTACGGCGTTTTTCCCTCTTTCCAACTCTGGCTGCTTCTGAGACCAAGCATCCTGCAGGCTCCCGTGTGTGTCTTGTGTTTTCGCAAGAAGTAAGCAATCTCTGTTTTTCTCTCGCATTGGGTAAAGAAAAGATGGCTGTCAGTAAAAATGCCAACCTTCTATGGTACCATAATCTTGGCCTTTTTACTGCTAGCTCTTTTTTATACCCATGCATGGAACAGATTTTATGCATTGAGAACTTTGGCTCTGATTGGCTGGTTTAGCCTACCCATTTTATAATTGCTTATATTTTAGAGTAGGTTTCATAGACAGTAACAAATGTGACTGCATCATGATCTATATAACGTTGTCACTTATGTGTTGTGCAGCCTTCAGATACAGTACTGTGTTATGCAGACCAGTTCTACATTTGTTTACATCTCAAGCTATTGGGAAGAAAATCGAGGCAGTTTCTCAACTGCATGGCTGTGAAGATGTTGGCCTTTGGCGGCAATAAATTGTTAATCATATGTATTGGTCAGCAATTTCGACTACAGATGGGAATGGGGACTTGATTGCTGCAAAGTAGGAAAGTGTGATGAACCACATCACAAACAAGCATGAAGGGCACAGAAACCATTTGTTTCAAACATGTTCACATGGCCATCTAGAAGGAGAGGACTGCATTAAGCAATGGCTCACTCCAAGTAAGGCTCATCATTGTGATGTGTTAGAGAAACATATTATATGTAGAATAGATATAATTACTTCTGTGTTCCATAACTGTTGAATATTCCCATAAATATATGCATTTATATAATTGCATTATTTAATTACAGCTGACAAAGGGACTGTCAAGTTGGAATCCATAGTCATATCAAAGCCTTTGAAAAAGGAGCTACTAGCTTCGAAACATGTCAGGCGTGGTGATTTTTGTACGTAATGAAATGTACGTTTTTAAGCTCTTTTCTGTCCAGTGTCCTTTTATTAGGCTTGTGTGTGTTTGGAACTCTGGCTTGTGTTCATATCAAAGATGCTTGTGAATGATGTGAAAAAATTGTTTACTAAATAAAAGACATCAAGCCTAGAGGCTTTTCATAGCTTTATCCTGCACTATGCACCAAAGCATATGGCGTTCTCTAATATGGACATGCGCACCAGGTTACTATAATTTATTTTTGTATTGGATGGCTGATGTATATAAAGTGTTTATGTTATATGAACTTGAAAGAAGCAGGAAAATGCTTTGTAATATCTGACCAATAGGTTGACAATTGCTGCCATGCACTTCAATGAGAATAGCAACTGACTACACGCTAAGACAAGAGATGGGAGGAAAAAATACTCTGTTCAGTTTCCTAAGTTCAAGAAGGGAGGATACTCTATAAGAAAAGACCTGACTAAACATACATATGATAATGATCATTATAAATACTTTACTTAATTGGTTGCATAAGGTGAACACTGTTATTTGCATCAGCTTGTGATTAATGGTTTCTATTTATGAATAAAGTGGTAGGTATATCAAGAAGTGTTACACACACCCGAGGTGTTGTATGCAATAGAAATCCTGAGATTGACTCAACAGGTGCTTATATAGACAACCAACACAGAGTGTGTGTGTATAATGTGAGTTTATATAGTACTCTTCATATTTTACTTTATATAATTATTGTGTTATCCTTTTGAAGCACAACAATTATGTAAAAGATGCTCTACCCTTGAAACTGAACAGATGTGACTGGCATATGCGCTGAAGTCAGGAAAATGTTTTTTGTCATAATAAACATTCATTTATTATGACAACATAATGACATGATTTTTCGATGGGGAAAGAGGAAGACTAGATCATTATTGATAGAATATTATAGATACAGCAATATATGGTTGATTGTGTAAAAATAATGTAACACATGGACACACACTCAGACAAGGTGCAGTATGATTCAGAAACCAAGCTGGATAAGGCAGCTTGCTTTATGAAAGCATCCGATACTAAGCTTGTGTGATACATTAAATTCTTTTACACATCCACCCATGTGTTATAGTATTTACTACCTGTCCAAATTGTAGTGGAGACATGGATTATCAAAAAAAAAAAAAAGAACTAAGTGAGTCAACTACAACTTGTAAGTGTCAGGTTGAACTATCATTACTTTATTTATTGAATGCAAGATCAATAAGCTGCCAAACTTGTACCAGATTACTGCAGAAAGTGTATGCAATGTATTGCAAGATCAGATAACTATTCGGATGTTGTTATTTTTTTTTACAGGATTTGCACGGCAGTTAATAAGAGAGGTGAGAAAGGCATACGAGTCCTGCCCAAGAGAATTACAAACATCAATCACGGACTTACATGGCACATTGCCATCGGCTCTGTGTTTAACTTTTGACCGACCAGTTAAGGAAGAGGCAGTTGCTCAGTTTGCGAGCCGATTTACTGTCAATCAATAACACAGTGTTACCCAAGACTGTTGACAACCAATGTGTAGTTCATTAGAAAGTACTTGAGCTATATAGAGAAAGAACGTGTGTCATATGACCACAACCAGAAGTGCAAGACAATAATGTGGGGCATACAAATGACACCTACAATGATAATGAAACTAATTGATTATTATGCAATGTCAAGATATCTAAATTGACAGTGATAATGATGGAGTTATATAAATGTGTTTTGATGCATGGAAATGATCGCCATACGTAATGAAAAGCAATATATGGGGTAGTGACACAGCTGCACATCATAACACTTTTTTATTCAAAGATGATCGAATAGTCCCCCTTACACCACCACGCAGAATACTGTACAAAAGTATGGTTTACCATGGCCCGCATAAAAACATATGTGGATAGATGACATGCTCCAGTGTTGAGTGGTATTAATACTTGTACATGGTTCATTATATAATCATATCAACTTGACGGCAGATAAGGACACCATAACTCATCCAGTCTGCCTTTTTCCCCACCTGTTAAAGAGCATGTTCTGGATAGCTGCTTGCACCAGCCTGATAGATGACTTCGGGTTACTTGTGAAAATCGTGACTAAATAACGGTGACTGCAAAAGTGTGACTGTAAAACAGCGACTGCCACAAGAGTGACCTGCAAATAATAGCGAATTGTAGAAATAGCGATCCCGACATGCCATTGTATTAGCAATAATAATGACTGCTAGGAGAAGCAAATGGCTAGTGGAGTGACTGCTATTAAATCATAAGAGCGACCGCTAGGAGGGGCAAATGGCTAGTGGTGCGACTGCTAGAAGGGGCAAATGGCTAGTGGTGCAACTGCTAGGAGGAGCAAATGCTATTAAGTCATGGAGTAATTGGCTACTGGAGCATAATCATTGGGCCACCACGAGCATTCTGGGAAAAGAGCAGGGGAAGCAACAGGAAGTGGTACACTAAGCTGAGCGGACATAGGAAATGGTGCAGTTCGGTGGGATGAGCAGACAGAAAACATCAACCATGCCTGTAAGTGTATGCAACTAACTCACTTACTTACTGCGCTGAGTGCTATTATTACGTGGTTGTGAATTAGTTATGGCGCTATTATGTTTGCTCGCTATTCCGTTGGTCACTGAAAAAACAGCACGATAATGTCAGCCATGGTTTTATAGGCACAATTTTCACATGGAACTATGACTTAGCCACTCAATAGCATTTTCACAGAGTGTGGTATTAAAGCTCCTTATATTCTAAACATTATATCCCTCATAAAATTAAAACCAGCGACAAGAGCCAAAAACGGACCAACTTCCCAGTCCGGAAAACACCACCCCACGTTGGCCCATGTAGACCTGTTTTGTGATTTCATAAAATGAATGCTGTATGAGTGTGCTCTATGTACTTATATGGTAGCATTTGTTTAAAATATTTCTATACCCATTAGTGTTGGGATTTTATTAAATGAAAGCAATCGTTCAACTAATAGGGACACTATTAGTTGATTGATTGCTTTGACTGAATAAAATCCCAACACTAAAAGGTATAAAAATATTAGAAAATGCCAGCCACATACAAGTGAATGCTGCATGCTCATGCTGCATTCGTTCTGTGACATCACAAAACAGGGTTTCATGGGCTGACATGGGGTAGTGTTTTCAGGACTGGGAAGTTGGCCGGTTTTTGGACCTGGCTGCTGGTTTTAATTTTACAAGAGATATAACATTTAAAATATAATGAGCTTTCATGCCACACTTTAGGAAAATGCAACTGAGGGGGTAAATCATGTAGCAGACTGAAGAACAGCAGCACCATGTATGGTAGGAACCTACTCTTTAATCTTCCCGCCCGTGATGTATTACATCGAATGCTGAATGTACGCTACATTGACTTGTGAGTGCCAGATTGGTCTATAGCTTTCATTACTATTTCTAGTTATGATATACAGTAAAGAAAGCAACCAATGGAGTAAAGCACTTCTGCTCGATCATGCACATTAATTTGTTTATATTGCAACTATAAATAGTAATACAACATATATAGACATCAGCACAGTACAAGTAAATGGAGCGCCAAAACAGCAAAAGTATGTGTGTATGAAAACTGGCTATGTTTTCCTGCCTGGAGTACTGCTGGCAGAGTACGGTAATGGTTCTCTTGAGGTGGGCATGCAATGACACCAACAACACTGCTGTGTATGCTCCCATGCACAGGACATCTGACATCAGTGCAATACTATTACCTTGGGGCTCACATGCACCGCCAAGAGCCAGTACCACATTAGGCTTCCCAAGCCACCATTCACAAAGATGGAGGACAGCTGTCCCTGGGATGCTCAATCATCCTCCCACATAGGCCAACCATCTGACATCTGAGGTCGTTCCCGGCATCGGAATGTTGTGGTAAGATTTCACTAGGCAACGCACCACCCCAAGTACTGCGCTTGATAAACTCCTTTGTTCCTCTTCGGTGTGGTAAGAGGTAAGGCGCCAGCTCCTCAGCCTCTATGCAACCATGATGTCCCAAGTGATGTAAATTTCTTAATGGACTGAACCACATGGAATTAATAATACAACCCAGTACTGGAGGTGGTCAGCTATCCATATATGTTTGAGCGGGTGTGGGAAACATGACAGAGCATAACTGATCTGTAACTGGCATGGACCAGTATGAGTTAAATTGTACAGACAGTCACCTATCCATATATGATTTATTTGGGATGATGTGGGGAGGGGTTGGCCTGTAACCTGACAGCAAGTGCATGCTCTGTAACTTGCAATGACAGGTATGAATCACTGGTGTACAGTATTACTCAACACAGAACTTCAAATTCACAAGCACATGGCACAAGATACCAACAGAATAAAATTCTGTATCCAACTCTCTTGATTGAGGAATGGATAATGCAGTTATGGTTGTACTTTCAATCTTAATTTTGCAATGTTAAAGACACGCAATTGTAAAAAAGTCACAAATTAATCAATTAGAAACTTGTCTGCCATAGCATACTATAAAACAGAACTAGTAACAAACTTATCAAGTAATAAAACCAAACAGTGGCAAGACACAGTGCACAGTGTGCATCATATCAAAAATGGCTGCCTATGCAAACTGAAACCCAGCATAATTTTCACCATTATCAGGGAACGTATCTCAAATTTTCTTCATAACACAAACAGGCAGGGGGATGCAGGTTTGCCGTCCTAACCATCCAAATGTCCAGCACACTAACTGATGATAAGGAATGTAACAATATTGTCTGTAAGAGAAAAAACAAATAATTACAAAACATTATATGCACGGTTTTTAAAAAAGGCATACACTGATTATTGGCATATAATGTAACATATCTACATTGAATGAACTGTGAATGGATTTATTAGAAGTATACAGGACAGATAATAGCTAACAGAAATACTTGTTCACCTTACTATTCTTTCATAAACACGTCTTTAAAGAGCAGCTCCCTAGTAGCTGCCAGCCCGAGCAAGGTCAATAACTGACCGATAACACTCTGAGTCTCCATATGAAATGTGGCAGAAATCTGTCCTCACTGAAAAAAGTTATATTCCTCGTAAATTTGTATTTTGCCTTAGTGCGGACAAAATGACCGACTTCCCTGTCCGCAAACCATGCCCACACGCTGGCCCATGCAGCCCTGTTTTGTGATGTCACAAAAAGAAGGCTGTGTGAGGGCACCCCGTTCACTACTATGGGGCAGATATTTTAACATGTTTTATACTCTGTCCTGTTGGGATTTTAATAAATCAAAGTGTTTGATTGACTAATAGGGACCCTATTAATTAAATTGATACTGAAATTATTAAAATCAAAAAGAGTTGTAGGACAGGGAAGTCATTCATTTTGTCAGCGCAGGCAAAATACAAATTTATGAGGAATGTAACTTTTTTCTGCGAGGACAGATTTCTGACACATTTCATATGGAGACTCAGAGACAGGTCAGTTATCAATCATGCTTGGGCTGGCAGCTATTTGTTAACTAGGAAGCTGCTCTTTAAATATACAATATTGATGAGGTAGTGAATCACACTAACAGCTCTGTTATAAATCAGGGCATGTGTAGTATCAGACTGCAGAAAAAGTATATGTTTTTTTTTCTCACTGACTACCTGGATGGTAACTCTTTCTGTCCTCATTTAGACCCTGCTGACTTCAGACCCCCACACCAGCCACCACCAGACCACATTAAAGCAGCACCGGGTAACATGAAGTAACCCATCGCACGGTGGGTACCCCCTACTCCGAGTGAGAAGTCACCATTGGGAGCTGGCCAGTGCACACAGTCTTGGGCCTGGTGCTGCTGAGGTGGTCCTGGGCTGTCCCAGGGATTCTATAGTGGGGGGGCAGTGCCTGCCATCTGAGGAGCAATTTTCCTGTTTTCTCAAGGGGGCGTGGTGTGACACTGACATCAAGGCATACAATGATGCATGCCATGACCCTACAGTGACTGAGACCCAATGTGCTGCTGTCCCCCCCACCACTCTGAAAGTACTCCAAAATCACCTGGTCACATCCCTACTCTCAAAACTGGGAGACGTTGACAGTCATCAGGTGCTTAAGCGTTTTTCCCACAGACCCATCCTCCAGTGCCCCAGGCCAGTTTCCAAAACAGGGTCACCGGCATCTGAAGCATAAAATCAACCACTGTAACAATGTGCCACCTTCAGAAAAACTGATATAATGATTGCTTGGAAAGTCGTTAATAAACCTATGTAAATTAACATTCACAACAGTTCAATCTGGTAACACAAAACCATCTGCCAACCATAACCTCCAAAATTGAGCTTGTTTTACAGTTTGATTGTCAGCAGTTATGAATTTTACTAGTATGTTTAACATTTGTACAAATTTGCACCTTGCAAAACATAGTGATAAAAGACGTCTTTTAATTGCTACTTAGGATGTTATTTACTGTATATATGTTTTTGATCATATCAATCAGATACATTCAAAAACATATCTGTTATTCACATTATGCATATGTTGTCAATGCATTTGTTTTCAATAAACACTATTTCTATGCTTGCTTTGTCAAGACTGAATTATGACAATAAGCGATGAGTGGGGGTTGGTAAGGGATAACAAGGTAATCAGAACATACTCAGCTGGGAATTGGTCCTCCATGTCATCCTCTGGATATTGCTGCCTGTATTGGTAATATGCTGCTTCTAAAACCCAAGGATTAAGTTATTCAGGATCAAACCCAGGATGGCAAGTTAAGCACACAGTTTCCAAACCTTCTTCCTCTTCAAGAGCATCAACTGTAGCTGCCATCTGCTGTATTTCATGGCAGCATCGACAGATGAGCACGTTTTCCATTGCTTCATACATAGTACACAAGCACCTAATAATGAATAATTTAAATAAATAAGAACAAATGCTACAGTAATTAATTCAGGTAGCATCAACAACACTCATTGGCAAATAATCATGCTATGGCTGCATTACAATAAATGAAAAAAGTAAGCACACGCAATCTGGCTTTGCAATAAAAAGAGACAACATACAAAAATATGGATAGGTTATAACTAAATTAGAGAATGGGATCTGCTAACAGTTTCATCTCTGACGACCTTTGTAATGTATGGATATCCTTTACTATAAACCAAAAGCAAGCAGAATACAACTATGTTCTGCCATCGTTATGACATCACTGTGTTGTTAACCCTTCTTGAGTATGTCATATCAAAGGTATAACAAAAATGGAATACTTACAACATAGAGGATTGTGTATGTGCAGTCACACACAACAAGGATATTTTTCAATCGAGAGGTATCCGTGGTAACTGGAGACATTGAGAGCGTAGCTTAAGAGGTCTCGATATCATTTAAAGATCGATATTGAAAAATATCCTTGTCTGTGTATGGTTGATCATACACAATCTTTTCTAATGTATGGACAACCATAGATGTACTCCACTCACGCCATTAGACCCTGGTATAAAAAAAATTCCTTAGCTGGCAGCAGATTTAGCAGCTTGTTTCATGGCTGCTCACTTGCTCAATGCTGCTGCCGATACATTGTGCATGCACGAAGACGTATGATGTTATGCTGCACTACTGACATACTAACTGAAGCATAACAACATTGTGACATAACCAAGACAGAACAACATAGAGGATAATGTATGGTCCTCTATCGTTAACCGGTCAGTTAACAGTCGAGAGGTTGCCAGGGCGACCGTGTAAACCTCGAGAGTGAAGCTCGAGAAGTTTACGTCACCATGGCAACCTCGAGACGGTTAAAATTGACCAGTTGCCGATAGAGGGACCATACATTATTTTTTATAGTGTATGGTCCCACCTCAAAAGGCTGCTTACTTTTTCATAATTAGTCACCGCCGTGGCTGTTCAGTCCTTCCCCAACCGCTGCTGTTCGTGCGTCGGTTACCCGTCGAAAAAAAGCGCGTACATGCGCAGACCAATCACTGTTGTTAACCTATCGATGTGACGTAGCATTGATAGGTTAACAACATATCTACGTCACATCGATAGGTTAACAACCTTAGGAAATGATGATTTCCTAAGGTTAACAGCGTTCTACCATACATTATAACACTGTTCCAGTCCACTGTTGTTTTTCTAACAGTTACTGCCATTATCACTATAGATTTTAAAACTAACATCAATCACTGAAAAAATTAATAACATAAAATCCATGGTTTAATTACTTTATTTACAACAGTAACATCAATTTTAATTTGGATTATGACATACTCTGACATGTCAGTACTGTGCATGTGTGATACTGTTTATATGAGGCCACAATGCATGACGTTGAAACAGTTTTAAAATATAATATAAGACGTCAAAGTCACATTGCAGTGACAGAAAATTAGGGTAATTACATGATATTATAAAAAAATGAATAAGAAATACCAAGTGCAGAATACATCTCAGAAAACAGAAGGACTAGGTCATTACCAATCCCAACAACAGGAAGACCCATCACAAGATAAATCCCAGAAACATGAGTCATCTCTGCAGGATCAATCACCAACACAAAAATACTCAATCTCATACGTGGTTATAAGTGTTGGTCATCCTACCATAACAAACAAACAAAAAAAGACTATATAAAATTATAAAATGTCACGTATATTTACACTGTAAAGCAGCTGCACACCCAACCACCACCTTGCATTAAACTGGAGATGTTAGGTGAATTTAGGGGGTGGATACATGAACAATACCAAGGGCAATACATAGGCAAATATCAATAAAGTATGACAACCCTCTGCTTACTTCAAGCTAAATATGATGTTTGCACCTTGAACATTAAAACCTGTTTATCTCCACTAAATACGAGTTCATCAGTAAATACTACTTGGGTTTTCATTCCTATGCCGATGACACCCAACTGTATTTTTCCTTTGCCCCTGGATCCCCTGGTGTGGTAGAAGTACTAAACAGCTGCCTTGCAGACACCAATGATTGGATGGCCTACAACTGTTTGTGACTGAATGCTGACAAGATGGAGGTACTGGTGCTGGAATCAAACAGAAGGCAGAACCGGATGGCCTCTGGCACCGAAATCAGTTTATTGCTGGGATCTGTGCAATTGAGGGCCTACTCTAGGGTGCAAAACCTTCACTTGACCTTCGACAGCTGATTTTCATTTGATTTTCAGGTGTCGCCCATTGTCCAGACCAGCTTTTACCATCTTAGGAATATCACCAAGGTTAAGCCCCTAGTTCCATTTATGGACCTCCCCACCTTAGTTCATGCCTTCATGGCATCCAGACTTTATTACTGTAATACGCTTTACTTCAGGTTCTCAGGGGTAACCTCCACCAGCTGCAGCTAGTGCAGAATGCTGCTGCCAGGCTGCTGACTGGGCAGCCTAAATTCTGCCATATTACCATGGTTCTGCGTGATCTGCACTGGCTGCCAGTTAGGTGGATGATCCTCTTTAAGGTGGGCTTGCTCACCTTTAAGGCACTACATGGGCTGGGTCCTGGTTATCTGTTGAACCTTCTTACATATGCTGTCTTGGTCCACTCCCTCCGGTCCTCGTCTAGGTGCCTCCTGGCGATTCACATGACAAGGCTTAAAAAACTGCCAGTGATAGGGCTTTCATTGTTGCTGGCCCCCATACTCTGGAATTCAATTCATCCATCTATTTGGGAGGCACCTCCAGTCGAGGTTTTTAAGGCCTACCTCAAGGTCTTACTGTTTAATCAGGCATTCCCAGACCGTATGTATTAGTCCCTTCTGGGCACCCTGCTCCTTTTTCTCTGAGTTCAAGTTTTGATGTATATGTTTATTAATTATATTTATCTATGCTGCCATGTTTACTGTTCTATTTACATTAAACTAAATTATTGTATTGATAGTGTGGTTTTACTGTATGGCATCCAGAGACTCTGGGACTGGGCACCTGAAAAATAAAATTTGCCTTGCCTTGCCATATTCAGTAGTCATTTTACAGGTTCAATACCTGAAGCATCACACACACACACACACACACACAAACAAAATAGAAAACATAGATAATTTTCTATAAAGAGGAGATGGTAGGGGAAGCACACAGAGGACATGGTCCCAGGATAGTGGGGAGAGATGAGCTGTAAAAAATGTATTTTCACTTACCTAAAGATACAGGTGTTTTTTTAGAGAACAACTCCTATATCACTGTTTGTCTTCAGCATCAAAACTGAAAAATAAAATAAAATTTTGATAAGCTGACTTTGGTTCTGTGGAGACAAATGGGCTTCAGTGGCAGAACAGGTTGTACACAATACCACATGCAACTAATGGTAGGGCAATAATCAGGTAAGGTCTGGAGATTAAATTAGGGCCACTAAAGGGTGATAGAACAATAGGCTATAAAACAGTCATACCATAGACTCAAATTTTCTTCAACCATGAGAGAACCATGCATTGGCAAACAACATTTGGCACAGCACATGACTCTCCTCCACTGTTCCCTACCACAAGTTGCATGTAGCTGTGGTCATCAGCCCCTATAGTATCTGTATATCTTGAGTATTCTATGTACACCATATGTTGACAGTGGATACTGCAGCACAAATAGGCATGCAAACCACCCCACCACCAACCCCAAAAGATAGCGTACAGCAGCAGGAATACCAAGAACAGGATAACTCATAGCAATACGAATCCACAGCACAGCATAATACCAGCAACTGGAATTCAACGTGAAGGAAAGAGCACAGCGACATGAATACTATGTGCATGATCAGTACCGATAGGGTTAACCCACTGAAACCGATCAGCTCCTCACACCAGCTCACCAAAAAACAATAGCAGATATACATTTGAATGGGCAGTATGGGCAAACAAACATAAAGCAGTACAACACTCTACTTACTTTTAGCACCTTGCACAAGTACACAGTAGTCATCGAACGTGTTGAATCCTGAAGGGGATGCACCCCCCAAAAATCCAAAAAGCACAGATATAATTATGTAAATAGAAGAAGGTAGGGGCACTGTGGGGGAAGATGTATTGTGAATCCACATGGCACTACACAGGGAAAGAGCAAGACAGCATTACTACACTCATTACTTTCAACACATGTCAGGTACAACTTATACATGCAAACTTGCTTATCCTCTGTAATTCTCAGCAATACAGAGTTCTCTTTGGAGCTGTTTCAATGCCTGAAGCAGAAGAACTCTTACCAAACACTACCAAATTTCACCTAAGTTTAGATTTACTTTCTTGTTTTCCACTGGAAATCACACACAATGCATAACTTCATATGCACTTCTAGAACGCAATGCAACAGGAGTACAGCAGGTATGCAGTGTAAAGGTAGCGTGTATACAGCGAGATGGAAAAAATATAAAATATTTGGTATTTTGAAAAAAGACATTAGGGTTCACATAAGGAACAATATGCGTCGATAACAGAATAAGATGCAGTAACTATGTGAGTTAAATAATGAGAACTCAGGTGTGCTCCGGGTCTGGCAAAATCAACAGTAACCACAAAAAAAAAAAAAAAACTGCATTTACATGTTAATCATTAACGACTTGCAAAGCCATGGTTTGCCATAAAACAGCTGCAAACACAGCCAAACACGTTCAAATGAATGACGGTACAAAAGTGGACAGCAAAACATGACAAAAACAAAACTGAGTAGACACTGGAATACCATAGATAATATACAAAGAAAGTATTTTGATACAGAAAAGGAGATACAAATATGCCAGGCTTTCAAAGCTACCTTTTACTTTTTTGATGGGGTAAACACAGGTCTCTCATGTCCTCATCTCACTGCTAACACTACATGTGGCAAATGGTGATTGGAGCGAGAGGGAGATGCAGAGGCGTTCATTTTCTGACATCAGATGCACTTACAGAACGGCGGCTGCAGAAACCAGTTTTTTGGTGCGAGGAAGCACGGTTCATTCAAAACAACGAAATACACTTTAGAAAAACGAACATGCAGGTAAAATGATTAATTAACTTTACATATATTACCAATGAGGAACTCAAATATGGTTTCCAGCAGCAAAATATGAACTTGTTCTTTGAGGAAAGGTTGGTAGAATATCTAGAGAAGCATAGTAACCGGGATGTGCGGCAGCATGGGTTCATATGGGGGGGTCGTGTCACTGGATTTCAGCAAGGCTTTTGATTCTCTGTTCCACAGAAGGGTGATCAGGAAGTTGGTGGATCTTGGGGTTGGGGAGAAGAGAACCAGATTTGTGGAAAACTGGCTAAGGGACAGAACCCAGAGGGCGGTTATAGGGGTAGAGTTATCTGGCACCAGAAAGGTCACTGGGGGGGTCCCACAGGGCTTGGTACTGGGGCTGGTGTTGTTTAATTTATTTTAGTTATTTATTAGAAGAATCGGATAACATTTACCTTTGAGCTAAGAGCTCATTTACAAAGGTTCCTCATCAGTACAGTGAGATACAGAGACAACAAATAATCCATACAAACAGTAATAGTATACAAGGAGGCAATCAGGTGATACAGCACAAGATATTAGCTAGTTACAGACTAGATGAGTAAAAAAATGTGAATACGTTGAGACAGTTCTTGTCATAAGTGCTGCAGGTGGGGGAAACAGAAGTTTTATTTTTTTATTGGACAGTGGGCCTATAACCTGTGCCTGTTTAGAAGGACAGGACCTAGGAAGGGAAGAACAGGAGGTGAGGGGGTGCAATTAGAGGGTGATGGGAGTGACCAATAGTCACAGTCAATGGTTGATGTAAGTAGGGCATGAAGTTTGGTTTTGAATAGACCTAGTTTGGTTGCAGTCAGGATTTAATCGGTCAATGTTTTTAACCAATAGGGCTCCCATTATTCGTAGGCTCATTGGCCAGGGAGGTCCATTTGAATGGGACTAAGAAGGATCAGATGCTAATACCTCTGGTACTCCTACCATTGTTAGCCTTACTGAGTAGTTTCTGAACACTCGGGGGAGTTAAGCCCACTGTGGATTTCATGGCCAGTAGACAAACCTGGTACTTTATCCTGCTACCTAGGTTTAGCCAACCGGATTGTGCATAAAGCTGACAGGTGTGGGAGAGGCGATGAGCTCCCGACACCAGTCTGCATGCCTTGTTGAGTGTCATTTTTATACGCTTGAGGGCTGAGTCAGTTACGGCACCATACTCCACTAGTCTGTAGTCTATTACAGACAGACCTGAACTAGTCACCACAAGATTAAGCACTTCATTGGTGAGGCACTGTTTGTTCCTGTGAAGAACTCCTAGCTTGACATTAGCCACTTTGGCAACAAGATCGATATGCTGGGTAAAAGTGAGAGAGCAGTCTAGGGTAACCTCTAGGTACTTGAAGGTTTGCACCATTGCTAGAGGTTCATTATTGCAGTTTACTACATTCAGGCAATGGGTCCTATTTCTGCTGTGAGAGGAGGCAAAAACATGGTTTTGTATTTTTTATAGTTAAGCAGCAATTTAGATTTAAGAAACCATGCTTTGATTGTGGAGAAATTGGATTGCATTCGATTTTCTAATGCCACTGGATCGGTGTGGCTTGAGTACAGTACTGCATCATCTGCATACAGTAAGATTTTGTCATTAACTGAAAGTGGTAGTTGATTCAGAAACAGACTAAGGAGCAGGGGACCCATGATGGAGCCTTGGGAGACTCCAGTTACAACATTGCGGCTGTCTGAGAAAACATCTATGACTTTCACTCTTTGAACTCTCTCTGAGAGGTAGCTCTTAAACCAAGTTACGGATTCAGTGGATAGGCCAGTGTGTGAAAGTTGGGTTAGTAGTAGGTCATGGTTAACTGTGTTGAAGGCCTTGGTGAGGTCAATGTAAGCTGCCCCCACCAAGAGCCCCCGATCTAATGCATCGTGTATGTACCCTGTAAATTCAACTAGGGCGGTAGTGGTACTGTGCTGCTTTCTAAACCTGTGATGTTCAGGGCATTGCAACTGGTATTTGTCGAGGTACTTGATAACTTGGTCATACACAAAGCATTCTAATGGTTTGGACAGTGGGGGGAGGATTGAGATAGGTCTATAATTAGTGTGGCTAGTTCTATCTCCACTTTTGAATACTGGCATTACCATGGTGGCCTTCCATAGTCGAGGGAATATACCAAATATAAGTGATACATCTAGGATGCTTGTTAGAGGTGAGAGTATCACATCTAACGTGAGTGTGACAAGTTTAAGGTCAAGTGAGTCGCTACTTGCTCTCACCTTACCGAGAACTTGGGAGAGGTATTTTATGGCCTCAGCTAGTGTGACAATTTTGAGGTGGGGGGGGGGCTTGTCAGGGGGGAGTAATCCTTTTTCTCTGAGTTACTGGTGCTAGGGGATTTGAAGAAGTCACGCAGCAGCACATTGCTGAGGTTGGTGAAGGCCTTGTTGAATGTGTTGATGATGATACTGGGGTCTTGTGTTGGGGCATAATCAACATTTATCATGGTGGGGGGAGATTTATTTGGTTTGTCATTAAGGGTCTTAATGTTTTACCAGAATTTCCGAATATCATTCCAGGTGTTAGCCAGTTTACTTTTGAAATGCTGACATTTAGCCATCCTTATGGCCCTGGTACACTTTTACAGGCTGTTTTACAGGCCTGTAAGTCTACCTGTGATTGTGTGCTTTTTGCTACATTCCAGAGATTGCCTCTGACCCTCATCTGCTCGAGTAGTTGGGGCTAAAACAGTGGGGGAATTCAAACATGCATGGGACCAACACAAGGCAATTGTAGTGGGGGGGGGTGGCAGGAAGTAGGCAGTTGGTTAACTAGAATCTGCAGCTTATCCAGTAGGTAGGGAAATGGGCAGACCGGGTGGGCCAAGTGGTCCTTTTCTGCCATCAAAGTCTATGTTTCTATGTTTAGTTGTGGTGAGATCCATGATTTAGATGCGCCTTTGACTTTGCATTTTGAGTAAGGGGCAAATGTATTGCAGGATTCATTTAATTTTTAATAAAGCTCTCAAGAGCTACAGCTACGTCTACATCGGTTGCAGTGTGGATAGTATCCCAGTCTTGGCATTGTAGGTGAGCTTTTAGTGTACCCAGTTTCCCTCTTTTTAATACACTTGTTGTGACTATCTTGGCAGGGATCTTGGCGGATTTGTTGGACCAGGTACAGAGTATGGGAGAGTGGTCACTAATGGAATCTGAGAGGACCTCAGTGCAGGAAATTCTCTCTGGCAGGTTAGTGATTAGCCAGTCAATTAATGTACTAGTCCCTGTTGATAATTTTGGTGAGTGAGGGAGTCAACTAGCAGGGTTATGTTGATGGAGGATAGGGCATCTCTGTACAGTGCTGAAGTCAAGGTCTTCATCAATGAAATTGGAGCTGGCATTAAGGGCAAAATGTACCTATTCATGGACGACACCAAGCTCTGAGGGAGAATGGACACAACTGAAGGGATACAGGACCTACATAGAAACATAGACTTTGATGGCAGATAAGGACTGCTTGGCCCTCTTAGTCTGCCATTTCCCTACATACTGGGTTAGCTGCAGATCCTAGTTAACCAACAGCCTATTTCTTTCTAGCCCCCACAAGAATTGTCTTATGTCTGTCCCATGCATTCTTGAATTCTCCCACAGTTTTAGACCCCACAACCTCCTCAGGAAGGCAGTTCTATGTGCCCACCACCCTCTCTGTGAAAAAATACTTCCTCACATTGCCCCTGAGCCGTCCCCCCTCTCACTTCAAATTGTGTACCTTCTCGGACTTTGTTGACTCCACTAAGGTACTTAAAAGTTTCTATCATGTCCCCCCCTCACTCCTTTCCTCAAGGGTATACATATTAAGTTCCTTTAGTCTCTCCTCATATGGCTTCTCTTGCAGACCCTGCACCATTTTAGTTGCCCTCCTCTGGACTGCCTCCATCCTGTCTATGTCCTTGCAGAGATGGGGTCTCCAGAACTGGATGCAGCACTCCAGATGGCGTGTCACCAACTGTCTGTACAGAGGGATAACAACTTCTGTTTTCTGCTGGTGATGTCTCTCCCTATACATCCCAGTATCCCCCAGCCCTCCCTACTGCCTTCTTACATTGCTTGCCAACCTTAAGGTCATCTGATATGATTACCCCCAGGTCTCTTTCCATTTTTGTTGCTGTTACTGTACTACCTCCTTCCCCCATTGTGTATTCTTCCCCTAGGTCTTTGTTTCCCAGGTGCATTATTTTGCACTTCTTTGCACTGAATCCAAGCTGCCATGCTTCTGACCATTCCTCCAACCTTTCCCTTCTCATCCTTTCCACGCCCCCTTGTGTATCAACCCTGTTGCACATCTTTGTGTCATCTGCAAAGAAGCATACTTTTCCTTCCAGTCCATCTGCAATGTCACTTATAAAGACATTAAAAATGACTGGACCCAGTACTGAACCCTGTGGTACCCCACTAGTAACCCCCCTTTCTTCAGAGTGGACTCCGTTTACTACTACCTTCTGTGTCCTGTTGTCCAGCCAATGCATTACCCAGGCTACCACCCTGGGACCCATTCCCAGGCTGGCTAATTTGTTTATTAATCTTTTGGGCAGGACTGTGTCAAATGCCTTGCTAAAGTCTAGGTAGGCCATGTCCACAGCCCCTCTCTGGTCTACTACTTTGGTCACCCAGTCAAATAAATCGATTAGATTCATCTGACATGACCTTCCCGCTGTGAATCCATGCTGCCTTGGGTCCTGTGCCCCACTGGCCTCTAGGTACTCAACAATTCTTTCCTTCAGAAGTGATTCCATCACTTTCCCTACCACAAAGGTCAAACTGACAGATCTTTAGTTTTCTGTCTCTGTCTTGCTCCCACTTTTGTGAAAGGGACTCACATCCGACCTTCTCCAGTCCTTAGGTACCACACCATCCTCTCATGATCTGTTAAAAAGGGTAGTCAGTGGTGTCACTAGTTCTCCCCTTAATTCTTTTAGAATTCTGGGGTGAATTCCATCAGGCCCCATTGCTTTGTCCACCTTCAGTTTTAGGAGTTCTTTCAGAACCCTTTCTTCTGTGAAAGGACTGTGATTGACCCCCCACCCCATCCAGAGTGCTTCTGTTAATTGGGTTAGGTACCTCCCCCTCCTTCTCTTTTGTGAATATTGAGCAGAAGTATCCACTCAGTATCCTTGCTTTTTCACTGTCCCTCTCTGCCCACCCACTGTCCATTCTATTCAGCCTCACTATCTCTCCCTTTGTCTTTCTACGCTCCCTAATGTACCTATAAAAGGTGTTATCCCACATCTTAACCAAACTGGCTATCTTTTCCTCAGTTTGGGCCTTTACTATACTGACTGCCTTTCCTGCTTCCTTCTGCCTTAACTGGTACCGTTCTCTGTCCTGCTCCTTCTGCGTTTCCTTATACTTCCTAAATGCTATCTTCTTCTCCCAAACCCTCCCTGCCACCTCTTTTGAGAACCATAATGGCTTTTTTTTTCGTTTTGATTTGTTTATTTGCTTCACACAAAGGCTTGTTGCCTCTGTGATGGCAGTTTTGATGTTTACCCATTGTTGCTCCACACTTCCTTCTTGCCTGTTTGCTAGTGCTTTTCTAAGGCACTCTCCCATTTTGCCAAAGTCAGCCCTCCTGAAGTCCAGTACCCTCACTTTTGTATGGCTTGACTCTGCAGCTGAGTTTATCATGAATCACACTGTTTGGTGGTCACTTGTTCCCAGATGGCTACCCACTGCAGTGCAGGAAGAGTTTGTGGAATTGGGGAGGGGCCTTAGTCAAGTAGCACTCACGGTAACCTTCTCGGAGGTGCTGCCCATCTACGGCATAGGAGAGGCTAGGGTGTTCCGCACCATGAGATTCAATAAGTGGTTGAAAACCTGGTGTGGAGCTCAGGGATTTGGCTTCATTGGGGACTGGGGGTCCACCTGGAGTGATGCAAGTCTATACTGGCACGATGGGCTGCATCTGTCCGGGAGGGGAACCAGGATCCTAGGTGATAGGTTTAAATGCTTCATTGGCAAGCTTTTAAACTAGCCAAGGGGGAGGCACTGGAAAGGAGCAGGGAAATCCTAGCCCCCAATAATCACGGTAGATGTGCGGCAAACATCAACATAGAGGAGTCGATAGGGAGAAGGGCAGGGGTAAATGGAGAAAGTGACAAAGGCAAGAAGGACAGTGAAGGGGCAAAAGGGAGTAAGGCCATCAGGAAATGGAGGGTAATGAGTACCAATGCTCGTAGTCTGGGCAACAAGCTCCCTGAGCTGGTGGCCATGATGGAAGAGGGATGCCTGGATATCGTAGCAGTCACAGAAACATGGTACACAGAGAACCATGACTGGGATGTTAACATACCAGGGTACATAACCTACAGGAGAGACAGGCGAGAGAGAGGGGAGGAGTAGCTCTCTATGTAAAGGAAGGGATAAAAGCAACTGAACAAAAGAGTAAACAGGGAGGAGAAGAGGCACTGTGGGTCACCTTGGAGACTGGAAAGGGCACCACAATCCGCACAGGGGTTGTGTACAGACCCCCATGTCAGGGGGAGGGAATGGACAAGGGTATGATAGAAGGCATTCTTAGAATGGCAGAGAAAGGGGAGATACTGTTGATGGGAGACCTGAATATGCCAGATGTTAACTGGAGCACATTTGCTGCAGCCACATCCAAGAGCAGGGCCATTCTTGATGCCCTACAGGGTGGCAGGCATTAGACAGCTAGTTTGAACCCGCTGTGAGGGAGCAATCTTAGACCTCTACTCTCAAACGGGGCAGTGAGAGATCTCAGATCTAGAAGTGGCCATCTGGGGACAAGTGACCATCAAACAGTGTGGTTCACGTTAAACTCAGCTACAGAGTCAAGCCATACAAAAGTGAGGGTACTGGACTTTAGGAGGGCTGACTTTGGCAAGATGGGAGAGTGCCTCAGAAAAGCACTAGCAAACAGGCTAGAAGGAGGTGTGGAGCAACAATGGGGAATCATCAAAACTGCCATCACAGAGGCAACAAGCCTTTGCGTGAAGCAAATAAACAAATCAAAACAAAAGAAAAAGCCACTATGGTTCTCAAAAGAGGTGGCTGTGAAAGTCAGGAAGAAAAAGATAGCATTCCGGAAGTATAAGGAAACACAGAAGGAGCAAGACAGAGAGCTGTACCAGTTAAGGCAGAAGGAAGCAGGGAGGGAAGTCAGAATAGCAAAGGCCCAAACTGAGGAAAAGATAGCCAACTCAGTTAAGAAGGGGGATAAAACCTTTTATAGGTACATCAGTGAGCATAGAAAGACAAAGGGAGGGATAGTGAGGCTGAATAGAATGAACGGTGGGTGGGCAGAGGGGGACAGTGAAAAAGCAGGAATACTGAACGAATATTTCTGCTCAGTATTCACAAAAGAGGAGGGAGAAGTGCCTAATCCAATTAACAGAAGCACTCTTGATAGGGGGGTCGATCCCAGTCCTTTCACAGAAGAAAGGGTTCTGCAAGAACTCCTAAAACTGAAGGTGGACAAAGCAATGGGTCCTGATGGAATTCACCCCAGAATTCTAAAATAATTAAGGGAGGAACTAGTGAAACCACTGGCTACTCTTTTTAATAAATCATGGGAGGATGGTGTGGTACCCGAGGACTGGAGGAAGGGATGTGATTCCCCTTCACAAAGTGGGACCAAGACAGAGGCAGGAAACTACAGACCTGTCAGTCTGACCTCTGTGGTAGGGAAAGTGATGGAGTCACTTCTGAAGGAAAGAATAGTTGAGTACCTAGAGGCCAGTGGAGCACAGGACCCAAGGCAGCATGGGTTCACAGTGGAAGGTCATGTCAAACGAATCTAATAGATTTCTTTGACTGGGTGACCAAAGTAGTAGACCAAGGAGGGGCTGTGGACATGGCCTACCTAGACTTTAGCAAGGCATTTGACACAGTCCCACACAAAAGATTAATAGTCAAATTAACCAGCCTGGGAGTGGGTCCCAGGGTGGTAGCCTGGGTAAAACATTGGCTGCACAACAGGACACAGAAGGTAATTGTAAATGGAGTCCACTGTGAAGAAAGAGGGGTTACTAGTGGGCACGTCAGGGTTCAGTATTGGGTCCAGTCCTTTTTAATGTCTTCATCAGTGACATTGCAGAGGGACTGAAGGAAAAGTATGCCTTTTGCAGATGACACAAAAATCTACAACAGGGTTGATACACAAGGAGGCGGAAAGGATGAAAAGGAATTCAAGGTTGGAGGAATGGTCAGAAGTATGGCAGCTAGGATTCAATGCAAAGAAGTGCAAAATAATGCACCTGGGAAACAAGAACCCAGGGAAGAATACACAATGGGTGGGGAGGTAGTAACAACAACAAAATGGAAAGGGACCTGGGGTAATCATATCAGATGACCTTAAGGTTAGCAAGCAATGTGAGAAGGCAGTAGGGAGGGCTGGGGTATACTGGGATGTATAGGGAGAGGCATCAGCAGCAGAAAACAGGAAGTTGTTATCCCTCTGTACAGACAGTTGGTGAGACCCCATCTAGAGTACTGTGTCCAGTTCTGGAGACCCCATCTCCGCAAGGACATAGACAGGATAGAGGTAGTCCAGAGGAGGGCAACTAAAATGGTGCAGGGTCTGCAAGAGAAGCCGTATGAGGAGAGACTAAAGGAGCTTAATATGTATACCCTTGAGGAAAGAAGGGAGAGGGAGGACATGATAGAAACTAGAAACTTTTAAGTACCTCAGTAGAATCAACAAAGTCCAAGAGGGTAGCATCTTTCAGAAAAAGAAACTTGCAAGAACAAGGGGACACAATTTAAAGATAGAAGGAGGGCGGTTCAGGGGCAATGTGAGGAAGTATTATTTCACAGAGAGGGTAGTGGATGGATGGAACAACCTTCCTGAGGAGGTTGGGGTCTAAAACTGTGGGAGAATTCAAGAATGCATGGGACAGACATAAGGCAATTCTTGTGGGGTAGAAGAAATAGGCTGTTGGTTAACTAGAATCTGCGGCCTATCCTGTAGGTAGGGAAATGGGCAGACTAGATGGGCCTAGCAGTCCTTATCTGCCATCAAAGTCTATGTTTCTATGTTTTCCCAGCCAGGTCATTTGCCCATAGGTGGACAATGACATCCAGCTCCCTCCACCATGCAGCTGCTCCCACGAACCTGAGGATTCACTCCCTGTCTCTCCAAGCCATGGCATCAGGCAGGCACCTTACCTCCCTCTCCCCTTCCTCCCCAAGTTCTACCCTCCTAACAATGGAGTCCCCCACTGTGAGTTGTTTCCTTCCCCTGTGGGGTCTTATGCCACCCTCCTGTGGGTCTCCTTTGTGGAGGTTCCTAGCATCCTCCTTGGTCTCCACTGCAGGTGCCTCCATAGAGGAACCACACTTTGCCAGAATGGCATATGAATGGTGGAGAGGTACCACTGGAGGGATGTGCCTCTGTTCCACCACCCTCACCCTCCCTGAGTCCACTGTGGTCCAACCACTCCTCTTTCTTGGCAACCTCTGAGGCAACGGCGGTGGCCCTGGTGGTCTCTGGGTGGGAGATGAGGTCTCCCAAATCCTTGCCAACTCAGCCTGAAGATGAGCAACCTCCTCCCTCAGCCCAGAGAGGTGCCTGCAGATGGGACAACACTGCATCATCCAGAACATCTCCCAGAAGACTGCTGCTCCACAGCCACTGCACTGCACCACTCCCATCATATCTTATTTCTGGCACCCTTAACTGTTGTATTGAATACTTACTCTTTCCTCTGTTTGTTTATTTATTTATTTTTTCTTCTTCCTACTTATGTACTGCATCTGTGCCCTTTAAGTTCCTGATCTTCCTGTTCTGAGACAAGAAGTTCCTATATTTCTCAGTAGTCTCCTTACTTGCTCAGAGTCAGACCTCCTGTAGCTGGGGAGATGGAGAGCTACTCTTTTCCTTCTAGGATGGTGAGTCTTTTGTGGAGCTGTGATCAATCCCTTCCTGCTCCCAAACAGGACGTTCCTGTTGTCAGTCAAATCCTGTGCCTATAAAAGTAGAACTAGCTAAGGGGGGGGGGGGCGGCAGTATAGTCCAAGTAGAGAAGTATAGTTATAACAGCAGCTCCTTGCTCTTGCTTTTCTCTGCCTGTTCTCTGTCAGAAGCTTTCTAGGACAGTTTTAAAATCCAAAACACCTGGCTTCCTTCTAGCTAAGCCACTCCTCCTACTTTATACTTCCTACATGATGATCTGAAAAAGCTGGGGAGGTGGTCCAGGATCTGGCAGGTTGGCTTCAATGCCAAGAAATGCAAAGTTATGTGCATTGCAGCCAAGAATCCTAGGACTGAGTATTACCTGGGTGGCATCCAGATATCTGTATCAGAGGAGGAGGAAGACGTGGGAGTGATGATCACTAACGAACTGAAGCACTCCACACAGTGCAAGAAAGCAGCATATCTGTATCAGAGGAGGAGAAAGACGTGGGAGTGATGATCACTAACGAACTGAAGCACTCCACACAGTGCAAGAAAGCAGCAGCAAGGGCAAACAAGATACTGCGATGTATAGCTAGGAGGATCAGTAGTAGGAGACAGGAGGTTATACTGCCCTTGCAAAGGCCACTGGTGAGGCCACATCTAGAGTGTGGAGTTCAGTACTGGTGCCCACACCTCAAAAAGGACATTTACCTGCTGGAGAAGGTCCAGAAGAGGGCTACAAAGATGATAGCAGGTCAGTAGAGTAAGGCATACGAGGAGAGGTTAAGGGTACTGAACATGAGCTCCTTGGAGGACAGGAGAGACAGAGGGGACATCATTGAGACCTTCAAGTACTTGAAAGGGATAACTAAGGTGGATAAGGAGGGTCTCTTTAAGCTAAGTGGCAACCATAATAAGAGTGGGCACAGTCTTAAGCTGGAGGGAGGTTTAGGAGGATTAGAAGGGAGGTCAGAAAGCACTACTTTACAGAGAGGGTGGTGGACACTTGAAATGCGCTGCTGGAAGAGGTGATCTCATTAAAGATGGTGGGCAGCTTCAAGAGAGGCTGGGATAGGCATAGGGGAAGGTAATGATCATTAGTAGGGAGGATGGAAAGGATGAGAGTAGTTGGGGGGGCTGGGTCAGTAGCTTAAGCTGTTGACGCTGCAATACGAGCAGACTAGATAGACCAAATGGCATTCTTCTGCTGGCTTCTTCATATGTTCGCATGTTCATATGTTTGTATAGTGGCTACAGCAAATATTCTCTGTACAGACAGTTGGTGAGACCCCATCTGGAGTACTGCATCCAGTTCTGGAGACCCCATCTCCACAAGGACATAGACATGGTGGAGGCAGTCCACAGGAGGGCAACTAAAATGGTGCAAGGTTTGCACCAGAATCCATACAAAGAGAGACTAAAGGAGCTTAATATGTATACCCTCGAGGAAAGGAGGGAGAGGGGGGATATGATAGAAACTTTCAAGTACCTCAAGGGAATCAACAAAGTCCAAAAAGTTAGCATCTTTCTGAAAAAGAGATGGGCAAGAACAAGGGGGCACAATTTGAAGATAGAGGGGGAATGGTTCAGGGGCAATGTGAGGAAGAGTTTTTTCATGGAGAGGATGGTGGACTCGTGGAATGTCCTTCCTGAGGGGGTTTTGGGGGTCAAAAACAGCGGGGAAATTCAAGAATGCATGGGACAGACATAAGGCAATTCTAGAGGGGGGTAGGAGGAAGTAGGTTGTTGGTTAAGTAGGATCTGAAGCTTATCCAATAGGTAGGGAAATGGACAGACTAGGTGGGCCAAGCGATCCTTATCTACCATCAAAGTCTATGTTTCTATGTTCTGATTCCAGTCCCTCCAAATCATTAAATAACAAAACGTCAGTGGAGAAAGGTATACTTTTATTCATTTTTATGTTGCTTGCATGCATGTGCAAGAAACATAGTGCCATCATCGGAGATTTCGGAGGTGTGTCACCTCCTCCTCCAATTCAGTCAGTGTGTTGGCAGGCACGGCCCTGTAAAGCAATGCATTTGGAGTTGTCTATGACACACTCCAAATGCAGTGTTACCTGATTGAAAGGGGAGCTCGCTTCAGTGAGCACCAATAAGATATCGGCTGCTCACGCAGCTCCCCCACAGACACACACAGGCGTGCGGCGCCCCGCTCACCACGCAGCTGTATAGCTGACGGGGTGCCCAACTTCGTCAGCTGAGCCGTGTCCCCCAGTAGTAAGTGCCATGCTGGGAGCCCACCCCAGTGTGGGGCGATCCTTGGCCGACAGGGGTGCCCAATCCCCGTCGGCTGAAGCTCCCGTCCTTGTGCCGCTGAGGCCACCCCAGCATGGCAATAAATACCTCGCCAGCGATGGGGATGCCCAATCCCCGTTGGCTGAAGCCTTCGCGTCCTTGTGCCACGCTGAGGCCCACCCCAGCGTGGCAAGCGTCAGCCCGTAGTCATTTTATTTTTAAAACCTGTAAAACAAAATGGTCCCAGCGGTGCGTCTCCCAACCCCCTCCCACAACCCGCACCCACCCACTCGCGCACCCAGCCTCCCACACCCCCCACCCATACTTACCTCCGGACTCGGTGACGATCTTCGGTGGACCGGGAACACGTCTGCACTCTTCAAAGCCGACCGCGAACTGAGGAAATGCCGGTAAGCTGTATAATGGGCTAAATAGGGGGGTTTCAACTTTATTGCATATCTCAGGCATTTTTGGGAATTTTGCACCAAATTTTCAACATGGGGTTTTTGGGACCCCTTCTCATGAATGATGTCACTGTCATGGCGTTATTCAGGCCCGAAGGGTGATTTCGCAGTCACTGCACAAAATCACCATTTGGGCCTGAATAATGCCATGACAGTGACATCATTCATGAGAAGGGGTCCCAAAAACCCCATGTTGAAAATTTGGTGCCAAAATTCAAAAAAATGACTGTTTTACGAGCGTGCGTTGCGCAGTTCCTATGCAGGCTTGTAAGTTCGCGAAATTTCAATATTTTCACTCCAGATTTTCAACATTGCCATTTTACCACACCTTCTTATGAACAGTACAGCTGTCATTTTTCACATCTCACCCAAAATGTGTTTCCACCCATGTAGCGCAGAATGGCGCAGTTGGTATGCGAAATCAATGTACAGGACAAATTAAGAAAATCACAGTGACACTGTTCATGAGCTCAGGTGTTAAAATGGCTATGTTGGAAATTTGGTGAAAAAATTCCAAAAAATTACTGTTTTACGAGCGCATGTGTACAGTTCCTATGTACGCTCGTAAGTTCGCGAATTTTCAATATTTTCACTCCAGATTTCCAACATTGCCATTTTTCCACACCTTCTTATAAATAGTACAGCTGTCATTTTTCACATCTCACCCAAAACGTGTTTCCACTCATGTAGCGCACAATGGCGCAGTCGGTGTGAAATCAATGTACGAGATAAATTAAGAAAATCACAGTGACACTGTTCATGAGCAGAGGTCTTAAAATGACTATGTTGAAAATTTGGTGAAAAATTCCAAAAAATGACTGTTTTCTGACGTCGTTGTACAGTTCCTCGCACGCTTCAAGTAAATTCAACAATTTTTCAATATTTTCACTCCAGATTTTCAACATTGCCATTTTACCACACCTTCTTATGAGTAGTACAGCTGTCATTTTTCACATCTCACCCAAAACGTGTTTCCGCCCATGTAGCGCACAATGGCACAGTCGGTGTGCAAAATCAATGTACGGGACAAATTAAGAAAATCGCAGTGACACTGTTCATGAGCAGAGGTCTTAAAATGGCTATGTTGAAAATTTGGTGAAAAAATTCCCTTCAGATGTTCTGCAATATTACTAATGAAGATATTGAACAGAACTGGCCCCAGGACCGATCCCTGCAGCACCCCACTGGTCGCCCCCTCTCCCTAGACTGCATACCATTTACCACCACTCTCTGCCTCCTGTCTGTTAGCCAGTTTCTAACCCAGTTTACCACCCTTTCCCCCATGTCCAGCCTACCCAGCTAGTTTATCAGCCTCCTATATGGGTTGGTGTCAAAGGCTTTGCTGAAATCAAGGTAAGCGTTGTCCACTGCCCCACCCTGATTCACTTCCTTTGTCACCCAGTCAAATAAATCAACCAGATTTATCTGACATGATGTCCCCACTGTGAATCCATGTTGTCTATGGTCCTCGGTTCCGATGGCATCTAGATGCCCCACTATCCTTTCTTTAGCAATGTCTCCATGATCTTCCCACTACTGAGGTGAGGCTGAATGGCCTATTGTTCCCTGCCTCCTCCCTGCTGCAGGACTTGTGTAGAGGGACCACATGTGCCCTCCTCCAATTCACTCATGTTGAATGACTCAGTGAACATGGCTGCCAGAGGTACTGCTATCTCCCTTCGCAGTTCTGTTAATATCCTTGGGCGTATGCCATCTGGTTCCATCGCTTTTTCTACCATCAATTTAGTGAGCTCCTGCAGGACTCTTTTGCCTTTGAATGGACTATTGTCCACCTCTTCACCCCCTTGGCAACTGCTGTACTGCTGTGGCCCTTGCCCCTTCCACTCTTCTGTGAATACTGAACAGAAAGACACAGTGGATGTCTTGAGAGGAAGGCATGAAACTGTCACTTCCAAATACTTAATCAGCACATACAAGCAAGCAACATTCGGCATTGACAAATGCTTGTTTATTTAGCTCAGTATGTGTAATTTGCCACAATTTTAAGATTCCTTTACATTCACAAAGTAAATGAAAATGATCTATTTTGTTTCCACTTTAGCAATTATGCTAACATTTTATTTTGTTTGTGGGTGACATATATTGCAGCTTATTTGGAGTGATATACGCATGATCAATTATTTTATATTGGATAGATTTGTTTTTAGCATACGTGTACAATTTATTTGCATCAAGCTGTATTTGTTTCCACCTATTTGAGTGAAGTTTTGTTCCTAGTTCTCTTTCACACTTAAGTTGTGAGTTTTTGTGAGTATTCTTCATTTTATTTATGTTCAGATTAAGAAACGGCTCATAGAAATAATAAGCCATTATACCAATTTTGGTATTTAAATGTAGCTTAAATAACACTGTAATGTCTAGAAAGTTTTTTTTTTTTATTATTAATTGAATCTGATTCTTTGACATATCTCTTAAATTTACTTTGCAACATCAGGGGCCAGATTCACAAAACTTTGCCCGGGTACAAATCCAGGTTGTCTGGGGCAAACTGGGTTTTCCCCGAAGTTTGTATTCACAAAGCCCAGTTTGCCCAGACAAACTGTGTTTGTGCCTGGACAAAGTTGGGAGGGGGCCACAATGCAAATGATGGGGAAGGGACCTGCATATTCCTCAATAGTATTCACAAAAAATTTGCTCTATGCAAGGGCCATTTGCAAAGGCCCTTGCATGGAGAAATTACCACCGACAAAAACCTGGCGGTAATCCATGCAAGCCTAGTGGTATGCTGAGGTACTGTGCCCTCCCTCCCCATTTGCTGACCTCATAATAAAAGAAAATTATATTCCATAATGTAGTGTCCCACCCACCTCTCTGATCACTGATTCCTGAATATAAAATTATTTTCCATAGTGTAGTGTCCCGCCCCCCTCCCTGATCACCGATCCCTGTAGAAATAACCCAGTTTCCATAATGTTGTGCCCCTCCCTGGTCCCTGATCACCCACCTGAGATTTTACAATCATTTTCCATGATGTAGTGGTCTCACCTGGTCCCTGGTCTCCCACCCAAGATGTGACAAAAACTTTCCATAGTGTAGTAGTCCTCCCCCCCAAGTCACCAATTGCCATCCCCAAATATATCAAAAACCCATTCCCTGGTAGTCTAGGGTCCCTCCCCCCACCCTGTCAAGTGTGACCCACCACTCTGCTCCCCCCATCCCAATCTTTGGTCAGCAACCAGCACAGCCCTCCTCTCACCACCAATGGCTGGCTGCTGACTGAGCCTTCTTGGAGCACATACTGTATACAGTATGGCTCCTTCACTATGAGTGACCAGTTGCAGTCAAGGAGCAGTAGCTGCAGTAGTGAGAGGCATACCTCTCAACTGGTCCTGATTTTCAGGGACGTCCCTGATTTGGCTTCAAAATTTTACGATGTCCCTCATAAAATTTGTGTTTTTGTGACAGAACAGTGGGGATTAATAACACAAAATAATGTCAAACATTAAAGTTACAGACTTGTTGTTCTTCAGAAAATGCATCTTAACACAAATTCCTTTATTCTATCAGCTTTCTGAGTGAATAGTACCAGTTTTTAAGATATGTCCCTGATTTGGGGTCTTTGTCCCTGATTTTTTTAAGCCTTGTCCCTGATTCATGAGGCAAGAGGTTGAGCGGTATGGTGAGAGGAGGGCTGTGCTGGTCACCGACTGAATATTGGGGTGGGGGGAGCAGGGTGGTGTGTCACACTTGATGGGGTGGGGGTGGGGAGGGACCCTAGACGACCAGGAATGGGTTTTTGATATATTTGGGGATGGCAATCAGTGACCAAGGAGGGGGGAGGGATCACTACACTATGGAAATTTTTTGTCACATCATGGGAAGGATATTGGGGACCAGGGTGGGACCACTACACTATGGAAAATTATTGTAATATCTCAGGTGGATGATAGGGGACTGGAGGGGGGGGAAGGACACTACACAATGGAAACTGTTTTTTTTTCTGTGGGGACCATGGAGATAAGCCATACAAAAACAAGGATACTGGACATTAGAAAAGCTGACTTTGGCAAAATGGGTGAATACCTGAAAAATGCACTAGCAAATGACCAAAAAGGAGGGATGGAAGAACAATGGAGAAAAATCAAAACTGCCATCATACAGGCAACAAGCCTTTGTGTGAAACAAATAAAGAAAACAAAGTGGAGTAAAAAAACACTATGGTTTTCAAACGAGGTGGAAGGGAAGGTTAAGGAGAAAAAGGCTGCATTCAAAAAGTGTAAGGAATCACAGAAGGAGCATGACAGGGAACTGTATCAATTAAAGCAGAAAGAAGTGGGAAGGCAGTCAGACTAGCAAAGGCCCAAACCGAAAAAAAATAGCCAAGTCAGTTAGAAGGGGATAAAACCTTTTATAGGTACATTAGGGAGCATAGAAAGGTTAGGGAGGGATAGTGAAGATTAATAAAGGAGAGGGAGGTGGGCAGAGGGAGACAGTGAAAAGGCAGAGATACTGAATGAATACTTTTGCTCAGTATTCACAAAAGAAGATGAGGAGGAGTTACCTAAACCAGACAATAGAAGCACTCTGGGTAGGGGGGTTGACACCAGTCCATTCACAGAAGAAAGAGTCCTGAAAGAACTCCTAAAACTCAAGGTGTACAAAGCAATGGGGCCTGACGGATTCACCCCAGAATCCTAAAAGAACTAAGGCAGGACCTAGTGACACCACTGACCATGCTTTTTAACAGATCATGGCAGGATGGGGTGGTACCTGAGGACTGGAGGAGGGCAGATGTGATTCCCCTTCACAAAAGTAGGAGCAAGGCAGAAGCAGGAAACTACAGACCTGTAAGTTTGACCTCAGTGGTAGGGAAAATGATGGAATCACTTCTGAAAGAAGAATTGTTGAGTACCTATAAGGCCAGTGGGCTGCAGGACCCAAAAGCAGCATGGATTTACAGCAGGAAGGTCATGTCAGACAAATCTAATTGATTTCTTCGACTGGGTGACCAAAGTAATAGACCAGGAGGGGCTGTGGATATGGCCTACCTAGACTTTAGCAAGGCATTTGACACAGTCCCGCACAAAGATTAATAATCAAGTTAGCCAGCCTGGGAGTGGGTCCCAGGGTGGTAGCAAATGCGATGGCTGCACAACAGGACACAGAAGGTAATAGTGAATGGAACACATTCCAAGAAAGGGGTTACTAGTGGAGTACCTCAGGGCTCAGTACTGGGTCCAGTCCTCTTTAACATCTTTATAGGTGACATTGCAGAGGGTCTGAGGAAAGGTATGCCTCTTTGCAGATGACACAAAGATCTGTAACAGAGTTGATACACAAGGGGGGGTAGAAAAGATGAGAAGGGACTTGGCGAGGTTGGAGGAATGGTCAGACATGTGGCAATTTAGATTCAATACAAAGAAGTGCAAAGTAATGCACCTGGGAAACAAAAACCCAGGAGAAGAGTACACAATAGCAGGAGAGGTACTAACAACAACAAAAATGGAACGGGACCTGGGGGTAGTCATATCAGATGACCTAAAGGTGGGTAAGCAATGTGAAAAGTCAGTAAGGAGAGCCAGGGGGATACTGGGATGCATAGGAAGGGGCATCACAAGTAGAAAAAGGGAAGTGGTTATCCCTCTGTACAGACAGTTGGTGAGACCCCATCTGGAGTACTGCGTGCAGTTTTGGAGACCTCATCTATGCAAGGACATAGACAGGATGGAAGCAGTCCAGAGGAGGGCAACTAAAATGGTGCAGGATCTGCAGCAGAAGCCATATGAAGAGAGACTGAGAGAGCTTAATATGTATACTCTTGATGAAAGGAGGGACAGGGAACATGATAGAAATGTTCAAGTACCTCAAGGGAATCAACAAAGTCCAGGAGGGTAGCATCTTTCAGAAAAAGAGATGTGTAAGAACAAGGGGGCACAATTTAAAGATAGAGGGGGGACGGTTCAGGGGTAATGTGAGGAAATTTTTTTTCACTGAGAGAGTGGTGGATACATGGAACAGTCTTCTGGAGGAGGTCGTTGGGTCTAAAACAGTGGGGGAATTCAAACATGCATGGGACAGACACAAGGCAATTATAGTTGGGGGTTGCAGGAAGTAGGCTGTTGGTTAACTAGAATCTGTAGCTTATTCAGTAGGTAGGGAAATGGGCAGACTGGGTGGGCCAAGTGGTCCTTATCTGCTGTCCAAGTCAAAGTCAAAGTCTATGATGGGGTGGGACATTACACTATGGAAAATACTTTTATATTTAGTAATCGGTGATCGGGGAGGGGAGGGCACCAGAGACTACCAGGGAATGCGGTTGCATGGGGCTTCGGCTCGGGGGGGCCATGCAACACCGCACTAATGCTATGTAAATGTGCCCATAATGGGCATACTAATAGCCACTAGCGCCTTGCATGCCCAATGGGCTCATTCGCATGGCTGCTTTAGTGAATAGCTACTTAGCACCTGTACGCTATTGTTGCCGGCCCATTCTCCTGACTGGCTGTGAGGGCAATGCTACTGTGCTTCCCGGAGGTTTTCCTGGATTAGCGCAGTCCCCACCTGCCCTATTTACAGTCAGATAGTGCACTGCACTATCCAACTGTGAATAGCAGGATTGCCCACCAGCACAACTGTGGGGGTGAAGTGCAAACCTTTGCACTGCACTTTGCATTTTTTAATGAATCCTAGCCCAAATATTTTATCCATTAATTTCTGATTTCATTATTTAAACATCTCTTTTCAAATTCCTCCCATAGCATTTTAGTGTTATTCTCAACAAAACATTTCCAGTTTATTAAATTCATTTTCTTAAACTCTTTCACTAGTTGTAGACTTTCTGGATTAAGATTCCATATATTTGAGTTCCATACTATAAAGTCTTGAATTATTACATGGGTAAACAATTTTGCCACTTATTGCAAATTTTCAAAACTGCATTAAGTATTGTTTTTTTTTTATTTCAGAGAACATTGTAGGGAAAGAGAACAAGTTTTGCATTTTTAAGTTAGTGTCTTCTTTATTGAGGATTTTCTGTATTTGGGACTAGTAAGAAACTTTAGCATCCATTTCATTTTTCCCCAAGTCTATCCAGTAGTTTGCTTGAGTTTTGCTGCCCAATAGTACAATAAAGGTCTAGGTATCCCAGTCCCACCTCTTTACATATAAAGAATAATTTTTTTTCCAAACGATACAAGGAACTCCACCTCATGATGGGAATTTAACAAATATTTTATACATCTGTTCTACCAAATCAATGGTATTTCCCCTTGTACACCTTGAAAAAGATTTATGAAATGGGCATCCAAATTCAAGCGTTCTCATTGGACAGTTCCTGTGTGATAATGTGTCTGATGCACAGGAAAAAGGTCTAGTAATTCTAGCGTGCACCGATTCTGGTAAATCTGTCATTTAGAATGTTAGCAAAATAAAACTCAGCCATCTTGTTTTTTGCCAACTGTGAGTGAATTGCATAGCGAGTGGTCTGGATACAAGACAGATTATGGTAGCATTTTTTTTTCTCCTCACGCAGCCTCGCACTTTATCAATTACAATGGCCTTACTTCTTTTATAACCCACATCCTTTCTTACGCATATACTGTTCTGCCCTTCCTCACTTTAGTTCTGCTCCCATTTTCCCCATGTGAGCAGCATGTCCTCCCTGGCTCTTCCTGGTGCCATAAAAAATGAAAATCTCCCCCAAAAAAAAATAAAACAAGGAAACTTCTTCACTCCAGTTTCTAAGTACTGGATTTTGAACAACAAAATAAAAACAGGAGTGCTGCTGGCTGGAGTAGGGGGGGACTACCATAACAACCACATAAGTTACAACTACGGCAGCCTTCCTAGGACATAAGTCCTCAACTCAAAAAAAAAAAAAACAACTGTAAAGTAAAGGCAGAGGAACTATTTTATTTAAATGAAAGACAACATTTTTTTTTTAATTATTTAATATAATTATTTTTACTTTTCACATCCCTGTATGATTTAAAAGCCCATTTCATAAGCACAATAAGAATAAGCCACTCCAGTGTGTGTGTTAGACACTTTAACACATGGCTAGGAGGCCGGACACACTCGGCTTATGGCCTCGTGCCTCACTAAACCTCCTAGCTGTGTGTTAAAGTGTCTAATGCACACCCTGTCATGTCTTATTGCTTACACATCAGGTGAGGCATGATCAACATTTTTAATGCTTCTATTCTCCCCTATAGAGATAATGATTTTTCTTCCCAGTTTTCAAGTAAAGCTTTAACTTCTATCAGCAAATACTGTTAAATTAACTTCTACTGTTTTCTGTACTGAGTTTGAGATGTAAATACCTTATTTTGTATCCATTTGTATATTATTAATAGGTAATATCATAAATTTACCTTTATTTAATTGGTAGCCTGATAGGATAGAAAACGTTCCAAATTCTGACATTAATATTGGAAATCAAATGCTTTGGTTAATAAAAAATACCAAGATGTCATCTGCATATACATTTAGTTTGAACTGGGCATTAGAATTTAGCATTCCAATAATTGCATTGTTTGTGATTCAGTAGATATTTTAGACTTCAAGAGCAACTGTCACAATCCCGACAGGCAACCTATACTGTGAAGTTGCCTGTCCTGGGAGCTATTGCAGCCATATTCAGATTTTTTTTCTGCAATTAAAAAAAGTTATATCCTCTGTAAAGCCTGACTCATAACTTCCTGGCATGAGCTGAGTTGCCAGTGAGCGCTGCAGTCCCACAGCTTAAACTGCACTTTGATGATGCAAAATAGGAGATGGGGTTGCAGGCGCTCTATGGATACTGTAATAGGATTAGGGAGGCTCAAAGCCTAAATGTACTTAGATTATCTTTGTTGGCATGTATATGTGTATGGGGCTAATATATAGCATATGTTATAGCAGCATGCATGTATACTGGCCAGCAAAGATAATATAAGCACATTTATGTGGCACCCTCTCCCCAGTTCTATTACAGTTTCCATAGAGCACCTGCAGCCCCATTCCCTACTTTGTGTCATCAAAGTGCAGTTTTTAGGGGTGGAGATGCAGCGCTCGCTGGATGCTCGGTGCATATCAGGATGTTATGAGCCAGGCTTTAAGGAGGATATAACTTTTGTTTTAATTACAGAAAAAAATTGAACTATGGATGAAATAGCTCCCAGGGCAGGCAACTTCATGATATGAAATGACTGGAGTGTACACAGTGCTCACCAGTGCAGGGTTGCGTGCAGCCAGAGGCCTGTGCTAGACCCTGGTCAACAACAGAAAACAACAAAGGCAGTTGCACTCCTGAAACTACGTTGGTGCTCTATCGAAATAGACTGAAGCAAATGTTGGGTCCATTCAAAAAATATAGTTTATTGGTGTGAATACACAGATGCACACAGAGCACTAACAACATGTGGGGAGATGAAACCACTATGCCAGAGATCCCAGCTTTTCACTCAGTAGAGCCTCCTCAGGGGGCGCTGTTCTGGTGTAAAAGACACCCTTAAATACTGGCAAGAACATTTCATCATATGTCTCATGTGACTAATACATTCAACTTGCCTGGGGTGTTAAGTCATATTCAAAAAAATATAATAACAATGATTTAATTCATTTATTCTCAATATTGAATAACAATGTTTAAAAGAGATTACATATACCACATAAATAAAAACAGAAAGTATGATGGATGTTATATTGGCTCACACTTCTTTTTGAGCTATTTTTGATACTAGAAATTCTGATTTTGGTTTTAAATTTGAAAGTGTTCTTTAATTGAAAAAATATAAATTCTTCTCCCCTCTCTTTCCCAGCAGGAGACCTGATGATTGCAGGACTTTACCTGTATAAATGCATTAGAAACTGCAGTAGCTCCTGACTCTCTCTAGTTATTCTTTGATTCAACCTGAACTATTTTTGTTTAAGAGAATCAGAATTTATATATCTTTAACTTTTGGAGAGGACAATCTCACTATTGATTGGAATTATTTGTTACTTTAAACTTTGTTGTTCAATATTGAATATTAAACAATATCTGTTTTTGACTTCATGATATGGGTTGCCTGCCTCTTGCCACATACTGTGACAGTTGCTCTTTAAGAGGAAAAGAATAGGCAATGCCGGGCACTCTTCTCGTGAACCATTTTTCATTAGTAGTGGTTCAGATTTGTATTGGTTGATTTAAAAAAACATTTTTCGATTTGTGTGTAGTGCTTTAATTGATTTCAGGATAATAAGAGGGAGCCCCCATGCTGTTCAAGTATCAGCAAGTCAAAAGCCTTAGTAGCATCTAAGGCAATTGCTATGGTTTCTAAGTCCTCAGGTTGAACAGAGGAGATGGCAGCTTGTACATCACACAGGCCTTCAAAAATATTTATGTTTATGACAAATCCCCTTTGATCAGAGTATATTGCCTTTGGAATTTGATCTTGTACTCTTATCACTATTAGTCTTGCTAATATTTTATAAATGGTATTTAAAAATTCTATAAGTCTATAATTTTCAGGATATGTTATAGCTTTATTTTCTTTTGGTAGTAGTATAATATTTGGTTCAGAAAAAGATGGAGGAAGATGAATTCCTTCTGACAACTCCTCTGCAATTTTTAATAGCCACGGTGTAAGTTCTTCTTTAAATTCCTTGTAAAATTCAGAAGTAAAACCACTTGGACCTGGTGAAGAATTATTTTTCATTGATAAAGTTACTTCTATTATTTCTTTTTTGTAAAATTTTTTGAGGGTATATCTAGTGGAGTATGTGCTGTTTCTAGTAAATATTCTTGAATGTTCTGTAAATTATTGTAACTTTGTTAATTACAAATTGTTTTGCAATCATGAATATTCTGACAATGTCTTCATATTTTGTAAAAGTCTGTTCTGTTGTATCTTTCACATTTGTAATTGTGTTTGCTCTTTCAGTTTTTCAAAGCATAGGCAAATAACTTGCCTGATTTATCTGCATAGAAGTATAATTTACTTTTAACCTTAAATATACATTTTTCCAGTTCTTGCATTAGCCTGTTTTTTATCTTGTATTTTTGGTCTAGCTGATCACATACTGAGGAGTCTTCTTTATTCAATTTCTCCTGCAACTTTTGTATGTCTAAATCTAGCTTCCTCATATCATTTGGTTCTTTAATTTTTCCAATTTTATAAGAAACTTTAAATCCCCCCCCCATAGTGGCTTTAAAGGCATTCCATATTGAACGTATGTTTGTATCTGTGTTATAATTGTAATGTCAGAATTCCTTAATATGTTTTTTAATTAATTCAAGAAATTTGATATTATGCACTAAAAATGAACAGATCTTCACTGTGTTAGCCTTCTCCAATCTATTGTGGGGGTAAACATCACTGATGTTGCATGATATGAAATAAATATTTCCTTAGTGGTGGTTGCAATTATTCCAGTAATCAGTTCTTTATTTACTAATATATTATCTATTCTAGAAAAGGCATTTATATGTCTAGCTCTATATGTATATGTTTATTTAATTTGATCTGGGTGTTTGTTTCTTCATGTATCACATAGATTATGTTGATTTAAAAATTCCTTTATATTTTTGGCCAGATGTATGTCTTACAATAATGGCCTAGATGATTTATCCTTAATGGGGTTTAGTAAGTCATTTATGTCACCTCCATTACAATATTTTGGATTTCTTGCTCAATTATTTCTTTTGAAATATTTTTCCAAAAGTTTGAATATGCAATACAAGGACCATTTATTGAACCTAAAGTTATTTCATTGCCACAGAGAGTACTTTTCATGAAAATAATGATTCTGTCATTGTCCTTCCATTGCTGATTAAATTTGAAATCTACATTTTTAGCAATTAAGATTGTGATCCCTCTACTATTAGTAGTACTGTTTGAGAAATTGACTTGTTTCACCCATCCTCTTTTGAGTTGCAGGTGTTCCTTTGAATTTAAATAGATTTCTTGTACAGCTAATATTTGTACATTATTTTATTTAGCATATAATGAAATAGAGTCCATTTTCTTTGTTTTATTTATACTGTTAACATTCAATGATGTAAAGATAATTCCAGGGGAACTGTCCCTGTTTAAGTTATACATTTGTATTATTCTTATTCACCTGTAGCCCCCTATTTTTCTTTTATTGTTGTACTATTTTTCTAGTACAGGTATTGTAACTCATCTTATGTTTAAAGTGGACAAAATATTTTTATTTGTATTTCTTTTATAGATTGTTCCCCTGGTAACTTGAAAAAAAGACTAGGACAGATCATGTTAGATGCAACATTTCCTTTTCAGTATGTTCTGCTGTAGGGTGTTGTGTTTTACACAGTTTTGTAATATATTGACCCAGGATAACTCAGCTGAGATGCATTATATAATTTTCAATGGGTCCTGCTTTGACACATTTTTGCACTGTATTTAGTCAAGATAGCCCAGCACAAATGCTATTTTTGTTTTACATGGGATCCTACTTTTTCCAATTTGTACTCTGTATTTACTAAAATAAAAAGCCTGGTTTGGGGCCCAGCTGATAAACAAAACAACACACAAAAAAAACTGTACTAGTTGCTTATCCAAAAGGGGCACTGCACTAAATCTGTAAGTCATTTTGTTTTGTCCAGCTGAAGAAGCTGTTTTTATAAATATTGGTTCCAATTCTTTTATTGTTTCTTCTTTGCTGGTCTTTAAGTAAACTCTGTGGGTATTTCTGACATGATGTGTAGTAAGTACCATTTTAGTACTCAATGATGTAGGATTTGCTCATTTCAACTGCAGAATTTCATGCCAGAACATAAACATATTGTGTCCACTATGTAAGAACTAAGTGAGGGCATAAACTGCATCATAGGCCTCTAAAACGGTCTTTAGCACTAGAATGCAAGTCAGAAACAAACACTGAATTTACACAAAGGCCATTAAAGAAGGTTCAGTAACAGAATGCGAGCCAGTATTTGAAAGCAGCTTCTTAAAAAAATGCAGGCTTGCAGAATAAATGCGGTTCTTGTTTATGGACTAGGCAGGTGAAACACAGTACTATAAGGCTTCCATTGGGTGGATCTCATAGTATAAAATGTGCCTGATGATACAGTCACTATAAATGGGCATCAAATAGAAACAAAGGATAGGGTGGAAAAAAAGGTTGGCAGGAGTACATGCTACATTCAAGAAGGAGTAAATTATCGAAGGATGGTTGAATTGGAACAGGTGCAGTTTGAGACATTATGGATGGAGATTAAAATATCCAGGTTACCCAGAAATTGCAAGCCTTTTTTTGTGGGAGGCTTTTACCAGCCCCTTCACATAATAATTTGTCTATGATAAAACATCTGAATTGGTGTGTTGATAGAATTCTGGAAAAATATCCTGTTAGTGGTATAGTTCTTATGGGAGATGCAACTCGCTTAACCATATCAGAAGTAATACGGGGAGAAATTTAAACCAGATGGTTAAGGAAAGAACAAGGGGGAAAACATCTTAGATGTAGTGGTGACAAATTTGTTTGATTGGTATAAACCACCAAGTCTTGTACCTTCTATTGGATTATCTGATCATAAGGTAGTGCTGATGACATCAAGTCATGAGGGATGTAGAAAGCAAAGAGAAATGAGACAGGTGAGTTTGAGTAGAAAATGGTCCAGAGGAAAAAAAGAAAGCATTAGATGTAATTGCTAGGGAGTTAGATACTGAATGGTTTAAATTAGATTCTGCTGACTCCAACTGGGTAAAGATAATCAGCACCTTGCAGGAAATAATTGACCGGACTGATCCTGAAAGTGAAGTATTGATGGGGGGGGGGGGGAGGAAATAGACAATGGGTGAATAAGGAATTTAAAACATTGATACACAAATGACACATAGCATTAAAGATGGGGCACTGGGCAGAATACAGTCAATTGATTAAGAAAATAAACAGGATGGGTAAAAGAATGAAAAAAAATATTACAGGATGGATAAAAGAATGAAAAAAGTATTATATTCAAAAAGTAAATGGTCAAAAGTATGACCCGCAGAAATAGTGGTCCAAAAAAGAAGGAATCTTTGCAATGCAGTAAACCTTGGGAGTAAGTGAGCAGATTGGCAGAAATATGTGGGTTTGAAGGTGATGATAGAAGTATTAAGTTTATACAGGAGTTAAATAAAACGTTATGTGAGGTAAGTAAAAGTCTCAAATCCCTAGAAAAATAAAAGGGTGATTATGGGAAGTGCCTAAAAATACCTTGTTACTGTGGACAAAGTAGTGAAACCTTTAAAAAACAAGCATTTTTAAATGCCGAATGTTTGCTTGCTGGCATTGGCATTGGTAGTGTAGGAGTTTGAGAGCTGCATAATAGGAATGGCAGTGAAGTATTGAACTGAAGCCAACCCCATCACCACCCTGCAGAGACTGACAGGCATTGGGGTGTGCCTTTGGGTCATCAGACATAACGGCCACACCATTTCACCACCCCTTACAATGCAGATACTGACAAGTGTCACGGTGTGCCTTGGGGTCTTTGACCCTTATGCTCTCCCCATTCCATCAGGAAATATGGTGAGATGGGTCCTGTATAGAAGAGTGGAGTGAACTTTGGGGCCAAAGAGTCCAAGGCACACCTCAATGCCTCTCACTGGCTGCAGGGTGTGGAATGGTATGAGCATTACAGGTGAGAATCCCAAGTCACACCCCTGATGCCTCTCAATCTCTACAGGCTGGGGCGTTATGGTCGGAAACCCTAATGCCTCGGGTGTTTGTTGGCATTTTCACTCCAAATTTTCAACATGTTTTTGTGACCCCCACCTTATGAACAGTGGCAATATCAGTTTGTTAGCCAAAAGCTGATTTTGCACAGCGACTATGCCATTTGGCACCACAGGTGCGAAAACACATTTCGAACAGGATGTGAAAAATGACAGCTGTACTGTTCATGGAAGTGCAAAAATGGCAATGTTGAAACTCTGCAGTGAAAATATAAAAAAAACTGGTGAAGTCACGAAAAGGAGAAAATGCACAACACACACCCATAATGCAATTAGTATGGGGAATTTTTACAGTAGATTGTCAACACAGGGATTTTGTAACCTTCGCTCATGAACAGTGTCACTGTAATTTTCTTAAGCTGTCCTGAACAGTGATTTCCCACAGCGACCAAGCATTTCTGCGGTGGAAGTGCGAAAACACATTTCAGCCATGGTGTGAAAAATGACAGCTGTCCTGTTCATAAGAAAGTGTGGAAAAATGTCAGTGGTGAAAATCTGGACTGAAAATATTAGAAATCCATGAAGTTACAAGGGTACGTGGAAACTGCACAATGGTCGCTCGTAACGCAGTCATTTTATGGATGTATTTCACCTAATTTTTAGCATAGCTATTTCAAAACCTTTGCTCATGAACAGTGTCACTGCAATTTTCTTAATCTGTCCTGAACATTGATTTCGCACACTGACTGCGCCATTGTACGCTACATGGGCAGAAACACGTTTTGGCCAAGATTTAAAAAATGACATCTGTACTGCTCATAAGGAGGTGTGGTAAAATGGCAATGTTGAAAATCTGGATTGAAAATATTGCAAATTCAAACTTATGAGGGTGCTGTAGAACAGCGCAACACGTGCTCGTGAAACAGTAATTTTGGGGAATTTTTTCACTAAATTTTAACATAGCCATTTTACTCTCTGCTTATGAACAGTGTCACTGTGATTTTCTTAATCTGTCCTGAACATTGATTTCACACACTGACTGCGCCATTGTGTGCTACATGCGCGGAAACACATTTTGGGTCAGATGTGAGAAATGACAGCTGTACTGCTCATAAGGAGGTACGGTAAAATGGCAATGTTGAAAACCTGGAGTGAACATATTGAAAATTCTCGAACTTAGGAGCTTGCATAGGAACAGTGCAATGCATGCTCGTAAAACAGTCATTTTTGGGAATTTCTTCACCAAATTTTCAACATAGGGTTTTTGCGGGCCTGCCTCATGAACTGTGACACTGTCATTTTGTAAATCAGTCCCAAAACGTGGATCTGTGCAGTGACCACAAAATCACCGTTCAGGGCTGATTAACACCATGAGAGTGACAGAATTCATGAGGTGGGGTCCCAAAAACCCCATGTTGAAAATTTGGTAAAAAAATTCCCCAAAATGCCTGAGATATGCACTAAAGTTGAAGAAACCCTATTTATTACTTTATACAGCTTACCAGCATTTCCTCTGTTCATGGTCGGCTTTGAAGAGTGCAGACGTGTTCCCGGTCCACCAAAGATTGTCACGCCAAGCTCCGGAGGTAAGTATGGTATGAGGAAGAGGTTTGGGGAGGCAGGGTGCGCAGAAGGTGGGTGCGGGTGGGGGGAGATTGGGTCAGGACAGTCAGTGAGGGAAGGTTTTTTTCTTTAACTTAGATGATGCGGGACTTGTGCCATGCTGGGGTGGGCTCCCAGCGTGGCAGCTGGAAGGCTGTTTGGGGGGGCCATGGAGCTGATGGGGGATTGGGAACCCCTGTTGGCCATATGATCTCTTCCCATGCTGGGGTGGGCTCCCAGCATGGCACCCTGTAGTCTCTTGGGGGGGCAGTGGAGCCTACGGGGGATTGGGCACCCCTGTCGGCCATACAATCTGTTGCCATGCTGGGGTGGGCTCCCAGCATGGCATCTGGAACTCTTTTGGGGAGAGCAGCACAGTCGATGGGGATTGGGCACCCCCATCGGCTATACAGTGCGTGTGGGGAGCACGAGCATGCAGTGTGCATGTGTGTGTGTGTGGGGGGGAGCATGCATGAACAGGCAATATCTTATCACTGCTCACTGAAGTGTAGCTTTCCCAATCAACTATACAGCCACTGCATTTTCAACTGCTGTCATAGACAGCTACACCATTCATTGGAGAACTGCAGTCGTGCCTGCAAACACACTGACTGAATTGGAAGACGGGTGCCACACCTCCGAAAACGGATGATGGCACTATGTTTCTTGCACAAGCGTGCAAGCAAACATAAAAATGAAAATAAACAAGGTGGTAGGCTCAGATGCAATACCAAACTGGGTATGGAAGGAAGGAGCAAATTTATTGCACCCAGGGTATGCAACATATTTAACAAATGAATTTTGTTAGGAAAATTACCAAATCAATGGAAACAGGCACAAGTCCTGACCTTACCCAAATTGGCTGTACCACATGATGTAAAAAATGATTTTTGGCTCATTTCATTAAAGTGTTGTTTCTAAAATGCGTGAGGAATTTATTACAAGGTGGGTGTTAGAACTTATTTCAAACAAAATTGATAAAAATCAGTCTGGTTCCTTAAAGGGGAGTTCGACTACCTTAGCAATTTTAAAGTTCTTAGAATTGTGTATGAAATCTTGGGAAAAGGGAGAGATGGTGAGGGCAGTATTAATGGATTGCAGAAAGGCTTTTAATTTGATAAATCATAAAACCTTGATGGGGAAATAACAAAAGTCAGATATTCCATCTTGTATTGTGAGGTGGATTTATGATTTTTTAGAGGGTAGGTTGCAGTGGATTGAAAAGGAGGGTCCAGTTAGATGTGGAATATATACAGTATGTGTGGGGGAGTGCTACAAGGAACAAAGTTAGGATCTTTATCATTTCTTATAATGATAAATAACTTGAAAACTGATGGATCTTGTGTCAAGTATGTGGATGATACCACTGTAGTCGATAATTTAAGTGAAATAAGTCAGAGTACCATGCAGAATGATCTAAAAATAATTGCTCTAAAAGCAAATGATTTAATACCTTTTATTGGACTATCATAGATGTTACAACAAAAGAACAAAGTGGTCTAACTTTCGGACCAAGCAAGTCCTTCTTCAGAAGCTTTATGACAGTTATTTAGAAAATCACATACTATTAGCACCCAGATAATGCATAAAAAACAGAAATAATTCTCATTGGTTTAACATATTCATTTGAAACATAACAGAAGATTATGTCAGAGACGCTAATTAACATCCCTGAAGGTCAAAGGTTATCAAGAAATAGCAGCAAGCAGAGAGTTCTTTTCACATAAATTTAAAAATATCTCAGTATGTTTCAAGAAAACAGTCTACTGATAACAAAACTGTGGGATACTATTCTCCTTAATTACATGTAAGATGAGCTTACAACTTTTATTGCAAGTGTCCTTGTGTTTTAAAGAACACGGTCAATGAAAGGCAAAGTGCTGAAATGAGGCCTAACTGCAAGTTGATAATAAGCCCTTATATATACTTACATACATATATATGTATATATTTATATATATATATATATATATATATATATATATATTTATAAAATGGGTAGGGAAATTGTTGTTGTTTTATTGGATGATGAGCATCACATGACCGGGCGTATGTCAGAGTGCGACCGCACACCTGCACTTTTACCCCCCTCCAAAACAATTTTGACGTTTTATAAGATAGATAAACCACTCTGAGGTATGTGGTCGCGCTCTGATGTATGCACGCCTTGGGTGGTTGATGCACTCAATGCACACCAAGGCGTGCGCATATCAGAGAGCGACCGCACACCTCAGAGTGGTATATCTATTACATATACATACATACACACACATATATATATATTATATATATGTATTTATATATATATATATATATATATATTATATATATAGATATACACACATATATGGCATACAGAGGGTTTAAAGTGATGTTTACTCAAAGTGAGCAAATGTTTCACACAAAATGTAATACAGAACTCAGTCTGAGACATTTTCCCAACTATGCTATCAACCAGTTAATACATTACGTAAACTTTAAGGCCTTCAGTGTTGTAACAGGAGTTAATACATGGTAATATCAATTGTAAGTATAAGTGCCAAATAAAAAAAAACATAAAAAAAAACTAGTTATCAAGGACCCCCAAGGAATTGAGACCATGAGCCTGATATGTACAGATTTCAATACAGTGTCAGTGTATAACAAACATGTGCAGAATTAGTCTAAGGAATCTAAATAAAAACTCATAGGAAAAAATCCCCCAGCCCTCCCTTCCCTGGGAAAGATAACTAGTAGGAATGAGATATATGTACAAGAGTCCTAATACATCATCATTCACACCAATCTTTGCAATATTTACCCAAAGGAATTAAACCTTTCATGAGCCCCCAAGTAAATGAGATATGCTTCTTAATATGAACAGATTTTTAAAAATATGACAGTATGTAATCCAACCACAGACAACTAGTAGAAGGAAGTAAATGTTCACTATATATGAGAACTAAGAGTCCTAGCCACTGTAACATCATTATGTCATCTGCTTGAATAAAAGCCTTCCTCAATATCACCCAATAACCACACCCACTATACTCACAAAAACCACCCCAACACCCACATAAAAATTTCCCCATGCCACACTCCCCCGACACATACAGTTAACTGTCAACAATAGCGTTACCTCGGACCCACTTACCCTCGCCAGTAGCCTAAACGCTGCATTCACCGATCTAAGCACAGTTCTTCCAAACAACTTCTTTGACCCCTCCCCTGAGACTCCCAAGCCTAGCAACATTTACCCCCCCTTCTACTGCAGGGTTATTACTATGAATGAAGCAAAGTCATACCTAGCTAAAGCCCTAGGAGGCTCTAACTACTGCAAAGACTCCTTTTAACATGAAAATCCTTAACCTGGTACTTGATTCGGTGCTCTCCCCACTGACCGATCTCCTTAACCTCTCCCTATGCCTCGGGCAATTCCCTACAGACTGGAAAATGGCCACTATCACATCAATACTAAAGAGTGGGGATACCACCTTAACCAGTAACTACTGGCCCACCTCCATTCTCCCTCCCCTCTCCAAAGCTTTGGAAACAATTGTTGCAACCCAACTCACTGACTACCTGCTTGCACATGACGTACTATGTAGGGAACAGCATGGATTTAGAGCTGGACACAGCACAACCACTGCCCTCATAGAGTTCTCAAACTCTCTGCACAGTGCCCTAGATAAGAAGCAGCTAGCTGGAGCTGTCTTCATAGACCTGTCAAAAGCTCTCAATACAGTCTCCCATGCTCTGCTCCTAAATACTCTTTGCCACACCCGTCTATCCCCTGGACCGATTGCTTGGTTCACAAGCTACCTCACAGATAGGTCCCAATGTGTGAAGATAAACTGCACCCTCTCACCTACTCTACCAGTCTGCTCGGTGGTCCCCCAGGGCTCCATCCTTGGTCCATTACTATTCAGCATCTTCCTGAACACCCTGCCTAAATCCTGCCCAAGTAACCTTCTGCTTTAAGCAGACAATGCGGTACTGTATGCCTCCAACTCACATCCAGCAATCCTTCAGTCCTCCCTACAACTTGCCTTCAACCACGTCGAAAACTGGTTCACTGACCACAGACTGTTGGTCAATGTAAAAAAGACTAAATCAATGCTCTTTGCCCACCGACAGAGCAAGGACTACGATGCCCAACTAACTATCTTGTCTAAAGCACCCCCCCCCGCTGGAACAAGTATACTCCTATAAATATCTAGGCTTTACTTTTGATCCCAACCTTTCATTCCATCCACATATCAGTAATCTGTCCTGTGCCATAAATATACGCACAGGACTTCTGTATCGGTACGCCTGCCTACCACCAGAGGCCCTAAACATTGCCATTGCCTCCTCTGTTCTCTCGCTTTTAGGCTATGGATTAACCATCTACTCGGCTGCAGACCCCACTGCCCTGAATAAAATCCACCTAGCAATCAACAAAGCCTGTAGGCTCCTCACTGGAGTAGATAAACGTACCCACAGTTGCACACTGTATGCCCTAGCAAACGTTCTCACCTTAGATGAAAGAGTCCATTATTAAACTTGTCTCCTCACAAAAAAAATTCAACTAGACCTCACCCCAACTGGAAGTTTCTGCCTCCCTCCTCACTGTGCAGACCACTGTAAACACGCACATGGCTGATAAATTAATGTGGGCTGTTTCCAGGGTCTTAACCTCCTTAGCACAAAGGTTGTTCTCATACAGAGCACCACTATGGTATAATGAACTCCCTCCTGCCATTACCTCTATCTCCAGACTAGGCCCCTACAAGATAGCCCTCAAAAACCACATACTTTCCACCAATCACTTCCAGTGCTCCGGCTAATAAGGGAAACTGCCTAAAAACGGCAAGAACTGTAGGCTAAGGACACCGTATCTTCCACTGGTATCATTGGATTGACTACATGTTTCGGACAATGTTGGTATCCCAACTGATCACGCCACATGAAGCACTTAAGTGTCACCCTCTCCTTGCTTGTACTGCTCATTAACATGCACAAACTCCTCTCAAGACTTGTGTAGCTACCAAACTATATAGGATTATCTGAACTGTTTCACACTGGATAGGACTATCTGTACTGCACTGTTCATACCCTATTGTTGTTTTTTCTACACTGATTGTTGTTGACCTGTATTGTACTCTGACGTGGAGCCTTTGTAAATGAGTCCCTGACTCAAAGGTTGAAATCTGATTCCTTAACTAAATAAATAAATGCACATGAGCGCATGCGCGTGCACGCACACACACACATTCACACAGTGCTACTCACACACACATTCACACAACTACTGCAATATAAGGAAAGGACCACTACCAACAGAATAACCTTAGTAGTCACATATCATCCTGACCTTGAACTTCTACATAAGATTATTAAGGACCTCCACCCAATAATTAGTGTGGATGAAACCCTTAATTGTATTTTTCAAGAACTACCACTACTATCTTTTAAAAAAACACCTAATTTAGCCAACCTGATAATTAGGAGTCAACTTGAACCAGAACAGAATACCATATGAACATACGAACATACGAATCTGCCAGCAGAAACAGACCACCTGATCTATCAATGTTTACCTGAGTGTGCAGCTAGCACCCTAGGTTGCAGCTGCCCCAACCCCTTCCCATCTGTCATTCCCATGACGGCCACAGCCGCTGCCACCCAGACCCTCCCTCTTGCTTTGTCCCACTCTGTCTTAAAACTTCCTACTGTCTTACGTGATACCACCCCTTCTGGTACAGCATTCATTTAAACACCACCCTCTCCGTGAAGTAGTGCCTCCTCATCTCCCTCCTAAATCTTTCACCCTCCAATCTTAGTCTGTGCCCCCTCGTGTTCCTACCCCTCCTCAGTTTAAACACCCCTTCAGTGCTAGCTTTGTTTATCCTCCTCAAATACTTGAACGTTTCAATCATATCCCCCCATCTCTCCTCTCCTCCAGTGTGTACATATTCAGATCATGCAGCCTGTTATCATAGGCCTTGCCCTCCATCCCCTGTAACATTTTTATTGCCCTCTGTTGTACCCCTTCCAGTAAATTAATATCCCTCCTCAGATATGGCTGCCAGTACTGCACACAGTACTCCAAGTGTGGCCTGACTAAAGATCGGCAGAGTGGCAGGATCACCTCCCTATGCCTGGACAAGAAACCTCTTGCAATACAGCCCAGCATCCTGTTTGCCTTAGCTGCTGCTTTCCTGCATTGGGAAGAGTTGTTAATGCTCCCTGTTACCAACACCCCTAGGCCCTTCTCTTCCTCAGTGATCCTAAGCCTCACCCCTCCCAACCAGTAGTCCCTCCTTGGATTCTTTGCCCCGAAGTGCATAACCTTGCACTTTTTTGCACTGAATCCCAGCTGCCACTTCTCTGACCATACCTCCAGTTTGGTAGGTCCCCTTGTAGTTGTTCCCATCCATCATCTTTGCTCACCACTGCCCCCATTTTGGTATAATCTGCAAACAGACTAACCCTGCTCCTAATTCCGTGTGCAATATCTGAGATGAAGAGCCCAAATAGCACCGGGGTCCAGCACTGAGCCCTGCGGCACACCACTCATCACTGGTCTAGGCATTGAGAGCTCCCCCCCAACAACTACCCGTGCAGCCTCCCCTGTAGCCAGTTCCTTATCCAGTTTGTCAACTTTGTCCCCACCCCTGCAGCAGTCGGCTTCCCCCCAGTCTCCCATGAGGCACTGAATCGAAGGCCTTGCTGAAGTCCAAGTACAGGACATCTACAGCATGACCCATATCCAGCTCTGTTGTTATCCCAATCATAATATTCTATTAGAATGGTCTGACAAGTCTGACCATGACATCATATGGTACATGACCCTGTCATCAATGCAGATGTAAGACTTGTAAGCTCATTTCTACTTCAGATTCTGTGGCTACATCACAAAACAGACAATTCAGGATACAGGGGGGAATTATACATGTACATCAAGTAATGTTGTCTATTTCATCCAATGCAAGAAATGTCCTCGCACAGGCTATGTGGGGGGAGACAAAGCAACAACTACGCACTAGAATGAATTCACACAGGCATTCTATGAATATGAATATGACTGACAAACCAGTGGCACAACACTTCTCCCAGGATGGCCACTCAATCTCAGACATGGCTGTGATGGTCTTAAAAGGATATTTCAACAGTACACAACAGAGGCGGGCTTCTGAAATGAGACTTATTTTACTTCTCAATATGGTGGAGGATGGAATGCACATTGATGTGGGTTATATGACACATTATTCCACTCAAACTTACACAGACCTTTACTTCAAAGGATGGACATAAATTCTTTAGTTCTTCAGCGAGCCTTAGATTTTGTTAGTTTCTGGTTATCTACATGTTGGCTTCTCACCTTAGCACTGTGTAATATATGTGTGTGTGTGTGTGTGTGTGTGTGTGTGCACGCGTGCATGCGCGCATGTATGTGGGGGAGTGTGGAAAAAGGGACATTTTTCTGTGGGTGTTGGGGTGGTTTTTGTGAGTATAGTGGGTGTGGTTATTGTGGTGATATTGAGTTAGGCTTTTATTCAGGCAGATGACATAATGGTGTTACAGTGGCTAGGACTCTTAGTTCTCATATATAGTGAACATTTACTTCCTTCTACTAGTTGTCAGTGGTTGGAGTACATGCTGTCACATTTTTAAAATCTGTTCATATTAAGATGCATATCTCATTTACTTGGGGGTTCATGAAAGGTTTAATTCCTTTGGGTAAATATTGCAAAGATTGGTGTGAATGATGATGTATTAAGACTCTTGTACATATATCTCATTCCTACTAGTTATCTTTCCCAGGGAAGGGAGGGGGGCTGTGGGATTTTATTCCTATGAGTTTTTATTTAGATTCCTTAGACTGATTCTGTACATGTTTGTTATACAGTACACTGACACTGTACTGAAATCTGTACATATCAGGCTCATGTTCTCAATTTTTTGAGAGTCCTTGATAAGTAGTTTTTGTTTTTTTATTTGGCACTTATACTTACAATTGATATTATTAAATCTTGTTACAACACTAAAGGCCTTAAAGTTTATGTAATGTATTAACTGGTTGAAGCATAGTTGGGAAAATGTCTCAAGCTAAGTTCTGTATTACATTTTGTGTGAAACATTTGCTCACTTTCAGTAAACTTCACTTTAAACCCACTGTATGCCATATATATATATACACACATGCACACACACACAAAATCACACATACCCCCATAATACAAAGCACCATGGGCTGTATATGCAAATCACCACAGTATAATATGCTGGTTCAACTTTAAACAGAAATGCATGGTACCAAAAGGTCTCTCACACAGTCTGCAAAAGGTGCTAATAGAAGACACATACATGTGTTTCATCCTACCAGTACTCATCATCACCACAATTCCTGCTGGGGGCTATCCCACAAATTACCACTGTTCTTGGAGAAACACTAGAGTATGTACTGTAGCTAAATTCAAATATCTAGGAGTTTGGCTCGATCATAAACTTTCCTTCACCGACCATCTCGAAGAACTACAGAAGAAACTAAGGCAAAGATTAGGACTGTTCTACAGAATTAACCACCTGCTCACAAAGGAGGCCACGATTCAACTGGTTCAAGCTACCTTACTATCTTTAATAGATTAAGCGGACCTGCTCTACAGCCACTGCACTCTCTCTGCACTGGCTAAGTTGGACACCTCTACCACAGAGCTATCAGGTTCATTACTGGCCTTCCACTTTCCACAGACCACTGCTCCGTGTACTCATCGTTAGGCTGGACTTCCCTTCACTACAGAAGGAATAGAAATGCCACCCTATGGGCCTTCAGAGTGGTGACCAACAAGCTCCCCTCATATGTCTGATTGTATTCCGCGTTGTGTGTTAGGCACCTATGCTCTAAGGAGCTATTCCCTAATTACCCTCCAAGTTCCAAGGGTCAAAACTCGTTTTGGCAAAGCTGCTCTAAGCTTCTCTTTACCCACATTGTGGAATGGTTTACAAAGGAACTTGAAGCTGATCTGCCCTGTTAGCCTGAATATCTTCAAGGCGCTCTATGATCGCTACATGAAAGCACCTTGCAAATGTTTTCCTCACCGCTAGCCCAATAATTCCACAACCCCCCCTTTCCATCCTGACACTCACCATGTTTTTACCCCTGGCTCTCACTCTTTCCCTATTAACTCTTCCTGCTGCACCCACCCTTCCCTGTCCACTCCAGCCTGGCTAAAGTCCCACCCCATCCATAGTAGTGTCCCAATTATCTACCCCTCCTCCGTCATTATCATAATAAACAAGTACACGACAGTCATCATCACTTTCTGTGGTTTTAGCCCAATTTTTCCCCCAGTCGTCGGTAATATATCCCTCCTCCTCTTTACCTCTCTAACCTGCCACCCCATACATGGCCTCTTTCCCCTATACGTGTAGTTGCCAGCTGCCTCACTCAGAAGATCTCTACTTATAACCCCTGTATGGCTATGGTTGGTTGTACATCTGCTGACTTCTTCAATTGTAAAATAATGCTGTTTATTTTTTATTTATTTCAACCTTGTACTGTACTATATGCACTGTATATATTTTTTCTTCCTTGTATATTATTGCTTTTTGTATACCTGCTTCTGTACTGTACTTTGGTGTATTCATGACCAGGTCCACCTTGCAGATGAGCCTTGCTCAATGGCGCCTGCCTGGATAAATAAACATTTTGATTGATTGATTTGATTGATTGATCAGTGTGCCTCATCTGTTTGGCACCCCAATGAAATGAACCAGCTAACCTAAGATGGTCTATCTGGGTTATGTTGTGATGAACCCAATAAAAACCAAAAACAAGCTAAAAGACAAAGAACCTCAGCATGCATGCACTGAAGCAACGGTTACCCCAAACGGCTCTGGCCGGGAAGCCAAGTTTAAAAGAAACACAAAATCACACTAACTGGCCATTACTTAAGGTTTGTAATTACCTTAGACACACACCCTCCTGATGATGTACCGTTAGTACGAAACTGGTCATTGTTCTGTTGTAGCTTGGTTTCTGAGCTTCTGTTATGTTGGCGTCTTCACATTAAACTTTAAAACTTTTTTTCTGCCTGAGGTTGTGCGATCTTTTAGTTGTATTGGATTTGCATATACAGCCCATGGTGCTTTGCATTATGGGGGTATGTGTGATTTTGTATTTCTTTGAAACTTGGCTTCCCAGCCAGTGCCCTTTGGGGTAACCATTGCTTCAGTGCTTGCACGCTGAGGTTCTTTGTCTTTTAGCTTGTTTCATATATATATATATATATATATATATATATATTATTTCTGTTTATTTTAATTTGGGGCTTGTTTTCAACTTGCAATTAGGCCTCGTTTCAGCACTTTGACTTTCATTGACTGTGTTCTTTAAAACAAACACAAGGACACTTGCAATAAAAGTTGTAGGTGCATCTTGCATGTAATTAGGGAGAATAGTATCCCATGGTTTTGTTACCAGTAGACTGTTTTCTTGAAACATACTGAGACATTTTAAAATGTATGTGAGAATAACTCTCTGCTTGTTGCTATTTCTTAATAACCTTTGACCTTCAGGGGCTTCTCAGCTAAAAGCATACTGGTGTTAATTAGCTTCTCTGATGTAATCTTCTGTTATGTTTCAAATGAATATGTTAAACCAATGAGAATTATTTCTGTTTTTTATGCATTATCTGGGTGTTAATAGTATGGGATTTTCTAAATAACTGTCATAAAGCTTCTGAAGAAGGACTTGGTTAGTCCAAAAGCTAGAGCACTTTGTTCTTTTGTTGTAACATCTAAGTTGGTCCAGTAAAAGGTATCAACTCATTTGCTTCTGGATCTGTTCTTACTATGACCAATACATCAACTACACTATTTGTTTGTCTAAAAATAATTGAAGAGTGCTCAAAACTAAACTTGATGCAGATAAACCCAGATAAAACTCAAGAAATTAGATTTGGGAAAACAAATAAATTGGTGATGCCCTCCTTGACTTTCAGAGGGGTTAAGGTTAAGATGGTTGAAAGCATAGGAGGCGACTTTTATTTTTCCTTGGGGGCTAAAATAAATGGGCGGGGGTCTCGGGGCTGCCAAGGCTCCTAGGAGCTTTGTGTTTTTGGTGCTCTGTGGTGCATTTTGGGGGGGTTTCTGATGAGACAGCACAGCATAACAAACACCAGTTCAGTGCTAGCACATTACCCAAATTTGCCTGTTTTGTTGTTACTCACCACCTTGACCTACTGCCCAGCAAGTGGTGGTGATGTCACTCACCTACCGTGCCCCCCCCAGAAACTGGTGGAGCTTCTGATGGTGTCCCTCACCCACCTTGACCCACTCCCCAGTAAGTTTTGTAGACACTAGGGGTGTCTCTCACCCACCCTAATCCCCTTCCCAGTACTGGCATATCCTCTGGTGCTGTCACTTACCACCTTGACCCACTCCCCAACAAGTGTTGCAGATACTGGTGGTGTCCCTCACCTGAAGACTTTTTCTGCAGTCTACCCACATCTTTTCTCAGTAAAATGAATTTGTCAAAAATATTATCTGCTGTTTTATTAAAATGCCACCCACTTCCCACAGGCCAGGGATATAATTTCCAGTCCTATACCTGGTCTGTGGAAAGTTGGTGGCATTTTAATAAAACACATGTAATGTGTACTGTCAAAAGTGCTCTGGCATACAGTAGGGGGTAGTAGAGGTTGCAATGCAAAAATGAAGATATATCCTACTGCATTGTTATGCAAATGAAGCTTTTCAGGCACATGTCAACTTAATCTGGTGGCAAAACCTTTTGTGATGCATTTTACCAGTATAGCAGCTTTGGGATTTTAAACCAACAGTTTAGGAGCTGTAACTTTCTTTTTCAACAAAATCAGATAATCACAGTTAGCAATTGACAAGTCACACATTAGTAGACAAAGAACCTCTGTGCGCAAGCACTGAGGCAATGGTTACCCCAAAGGGCATTTGGCCGGGAAGCCAAGTTTCAAAGAAATACAACTCCATACAGTATGCACTAATTTCAAAGAAATACAACTCCATACAGTATGCACTACTGTGACAGACAAGCCACATATAACCAGTGGCCCCACATTGATGTGAATGAAAAGCCTCACAGTATAGTTCCAACTTCCCTGATATATGACTTCCATGGCCCTCATCACAAGTGCTCCCCAGATCAGAGTGGTGAGTCTGCTGTCAAGTCCCACATCACCATTGTCCCCCGTATCTAAATGACTGACATACTACAGACAAGCATAGGTGAGAAAGAAGTTAGTGCCTCAACTGGGACTTGAACTCAGGCTGCCCTGAATACCGTTCAGATTGCACTAACCAGCTGCGCCACTTAGATAACTGGAACCTGGGCTGTCCCCTAGCACATTACTCTTTCTCAAATACACAACCCAATGGCAACACAAATATTTACTTGTAACAATCACACAGGAGTGCGGTGTGCATATTTATGGAATGGAACGCATATAGACAGAGGTGAGAAAGCTCAGGGACAGCCCATGTTCCATTTGTCTCAGTGACACAGCTGGTTAGCGCAATTGGAACAGCATTCCAGGTGGCCTGGGTTCAAGTCCCAGCTGAGTCACTTACTTCTTTCTCTCATCTATTTGTATGTGTTCCATAAATAAGCACACCACACTCCTGTGTGAAGACTACAGACAAGCTCTTCATCACCACAAGTTTATAGTTAGAAATAAAAAATCACTTCTATTCTGTCTCATCTACATACTTCTATTCACTTTATGTGATAATATACAACTATGCTCCCTTAAGACCATGACCATACTTCTTTCCTCATTCCTGCCCTCCTCTCATTACCCCACTATTTTCTCTACAATCTACTTCTTTTCTCCATCTTCTTACCTATCCAGTTACTAATCATTTAGCACTCACTCAGCCGGCTGCTGTATATTTTAGGTCAGTCAGTAATGTGAAGTACATCCTTCTTTAGGAAGTGGAGCTTATATTCAGATTTTAGCAGAGACCTGTTCATTTGCTTTTCTCTTTCCTTTACCAATGCCAAGTGACTAATCAAGTCAGCTCATAGTCACAAAACAGTCTGTTTTGGAACTACTGTTTTGTGAATATGAGTAATAAACAGATCAGTAAACAGAATAGTGAACAGAAAACAGTAACCAAGACCTTAACCAGCTCTGGAATACAAGCAGCGTAAAGCTTTATTTCAGTTTCCTGACCCCTTCCTTATGAATGCTTGTAAAACAACTTGTAATTGTTCTCATTCATCAAGTAACTGACTACCAAACGTCCAATACAAGTGTGTGGACTGACTGACTCTCATTATTCCCCAGTACTTCTGCAGTGCCCCTTGTGCAAAGGATCACGACAGAGGTAGTGTACATCTCACAGTCTACACAGTTATAAACAATGTCAATTGAAACAGTTAAATGTGGAAACCTAAAATGCATACAGTTCAGAACTGGGGATTTACCCAGCCATGAAAATCTATTTGTACACCACCAGGCTCCCAGGTTGGTGAATTTGCACTGAGGGTACAGCCATCTTCTCATAGCCCTCTTTGTCCCAAGCATCAATCCAACGTCATTTGCACAATGCCCTGTAGGCCAGGACTACCCTTCTCACCCTCTACAACCCCTGAACAGGAATAAGATCACCGATGATACAATGGTCCAACAAAAGAGAACCAGAGGTTTTCTGAAGATGGACACAGATAAAAATAGTTGTGAATTTTTTCTCAGAGCTAGCGGTTCCCATAAATGACAGTCTGTCTCCAATAGCTCTGATTAAGGAGGACACTCTGAAATATCAGTTGATCTCAGATCGTGCATCACTACCACATATCTAATTGCAGTGCTATTTCCCGGTGGTGAAAGAACTCAAGGTGAACTGAAACTGTGTTTGCCACCTTAAATTTAATGTAGGACTTAGACTGTTTGATGGAGCCAGTCAGACACTGCAATAAACAAACTAGCGCATGGATTGTTGTTGGTTGTTTTTTCACTGATAACTTAAATGCATGCATTTATTGAAGTGTGTGACATGAATTTAGGATCCATGGCGTCCTCTGCTTTGCCACTGGATGCCTGATGTATTTTGCACCAAGACTGGTAGCTTAAGTTTAGAAGCACAGTTCCATAATTAGTTTTTCGCTGTATCTATATATCTATATATGTGTTTATGTTTATATCTCTATCTCTGTCTATATCTATGTCTCTATATACAGTATCTATATCTATATCTATATCTGTATCTGTATCTATGTCTCTCTCTCTCTCTTTATATATCTAGTTTCTATCCCTATCTCTATCTCTATATCTCTGTCTATATCTATATGACAGCCTGGACTCCCAAGACCTCCTCAGGCCCTAGTGCCTACTGATTCTGGATCCCAATGCACACAGTGGATTGCCTCAGGTGGGAGGATGGCCCTCCCCCCTGGAGCCCCCTGCCACGGAGGGAAGAACCATGGAGGATGTTGGAGGAGTGGGATCTGGGAAGGATGGGGACTGATGGGCCAGAATAGGGTATATTCCTGAATTCTGGGAACAGAGTAAATCCCTGACTGACATGCGCAGTGAGAAAAAGCTCTATGGAAGAAAAGGAAAAAGCATTCTACTTGGACCTTGCAGTATATAAGCTGCCATTAGCCAGGTAGCACTTTTCTAAGCAATTCTGTATTAAACCACACATAACGCCTGTTCAAGTGGTCAGACTGTTGTTCTAGTCCCACAGGCTGCAGCTAAAAATCCAAAGATTGCTTTTTTTAAAAAAGGTTTAGCTGTAAGTTTTGTCATTTGGCTAAAAAAGTTCAGGTAACAAGTAGCCAAGGCTATATGTTTGCAGACTTTTAGTTTAAACACTGCTTGGATTCTGAGCTTGGATTACAGTGGAATTTTGGAATCACTACCCTGTGCCCTGTGCATCTGTTTATAAATCAATCTGTAAAATAAAATCACTTACTATACCCAGTAGACCACGAATGTGTGAAACATTTTACTGCCTGAAAGACCTGTGCAGCCCCCAGATCCAAAGCCTAATTGCCCCCCCCGCTTACATAAGAACTCCTCTGATTTTTTCTGTCAAGAAGCCCCTAAGCATCTACATGGGTTTAAGTGCATGTCCAGGCACCTGCCCTTGTGCTAGGCAACCTTCTTAACAGGCAGTACAGTGTTGTGAGAGAACGATGGGATAATGTCAAGTGAAAAAAATGACAAAATGTATGGCATTCCATGCATGACTGGCATGTTCTGCATACATACTGCTGCAGAGAAACTGTCTGGTTTGCTCCACAGTCATGTCTATGACACATCCTACCTTTAGGAAGTATTTTAGCTTTTCTCCTTGAGCTCAGGCTCTACTGAATCCGATTCCTTTCTCCTTGGCATTCTGACTGCCTCCTGGTCCCGGGCCTCCGAAGCATCGAAACTGGCTGCTGATGCTCCCCTCGTGTCTGCCACCCATGTCCGACTCCCGGCCCATTCCATGCCACTCTATTACCCCATACTATCTGCTCACACTACTTGTCCGCACCTGGGAAGCATCTTAAACTTGCACTTAGGGGGGTTACGGGGGTCAAATGTCCATGCTGACACGTCCCAAATCCTGAGAGTGACAAAGAGGGAGCAACTGCAAGCGAGGGATCTGACAACAAGCCCACAAAAAGAAACCCACTTGTCCACTGTATGCCAAAGCTGAGTGAGTGGACGGAGGGACAAGGAGCAAGGAAACCAACCATGGTGCATCGGCCCCGCCGCCAATCCTGCCAAATTCAAAAATGGCATCATGTGACCACATCAAGCAACTGGTGACTGCCAATGTAATTTACTCCAAGACCCAAAGCCGCCTGTGATTGGTCCTCACCTTGCCTTGCTCGTTCTCTGGGCTGGCTCATAATGTAATGGTGCAGAAACATTGGCTGGGCTGTCAGGGGAGTTAAAATAAAAGTGCAGAGTGCAGTGTGGGTGGCTGTCTGATAATGTGAATGCCATATCAGACTGTTCTGCCTCAATTTAACCCCTGGCCACTGACGCTGCAACTTTGGAAATTCTGGAAGGGGCAGAGCCCCTACCCTGATCTTCTCAGACTTCCAGCCCCAGCCCAACGAGTCACGCCTATGGTTGAAAGTGTAAAACTTGGGAATTACTATACAACATGATTTTGAATAGAAAGAACAAGCAGAGGGAATGTTAAAGGAAGGAAATTCAAGAGTATACAGTACTTCTTGACTATGTTAAAAAGGAGCGGTGTTAGTCAGGAAGACTTGTATTTTTATTGTACCGTGGTTAGACCACTACATGAATATGGATCTTCAGTATGGGATGCAGGACTTACAGAAAATGGAAAGAAAAGAGTTAGAAAGGACACAAAAAAGAGCATTACATATAATTTTAGAGACTGATGTCCCTTATGAGGATGCCCTAAAGAAGTGTAATTTGGCAAAGTTAGATGAAAGGAGAAAAGAAAATGGCAAAGAAATTGTTTATGGAGATTTGTGATCCCAAAGGCAAATTGCACTACCTGTTGCCACCAAAAGATGTGGCTGTTTATGGTTTAAGGAAGCAGGTTAGATGGCAAAAAACAATTTTTAGAACAAAGAAGTGCAAATCATCCTTTTTTATGCCTTTTTTAGATGAACGAGTCTGTTTTAGTCAATGTGTTTGTACGAGTTGAAAATATTGATTGATGTTAAAAAGAATATTTATGTGTTATGATAGTATGTTTTAAAAAAGTATATGCCTTTCATGTAGTTAGTGATATAATTTTTTAGTTCTGAAAACTGTTTATAGATTTTCCTCTATATCATTTTTGCTATGTTGTTTGGTGTTTCTTAATTGTATGTAACTTCAACCTCCCCTTTGGGGTATCATGCTGCAATGTGTGTCAAATAAACTAAATTAAAAAGATAATAGAATAAGGTTAGATAAACTATGAAAAAAGGCAGAGGGGGCCTTGCGCTGCCTGATATTCAAACTGAATATTAGGTAACAAAAGCTACCCCCCCCCACTGCTTTTCTCATAGTTTATCTAACCTACTTTTAAGATTTATTCTAGGATCTTTCATGCTATAGGAGTCTCCCAGCAGATGGCCTATAGTATTACCTAGCTGTAGGAAACTGAAGCTACATACCAAGTATGCACAAAAAGAACATTTAGAGCCATTTAAGCAGTTAAACAAACAATATTCTGCCCAGTTCACATTTTTGTTAGAGGTCTACAGATAAGAAAAGACATTCAGGATAGGAAATGATGAATAAACACCTGCATACATCCTTGGCTCAGTGTGTTCCCCCTTTTTAATTTTATATCCATTATAGCTATATTCGTGTTACATTCTGGGGCTGCGCAGTATGCCTGTGTTTCTGAGTTGAGCAAGGGCTCTCTCATGAGCTCCTTGCACTGTGGCATCTACCACTCCCTGCTCTCATGTCATTTCAGTCCATGTGTGGCTCTAAGAGATGTTCCTAATGCTACTAGATGTTGAGCTGGAATTAGAGTTTTGGGTCATGATTATGTAACCTGCCTGAAGTTACACTCACATGCATCCACTCGTGTGGCATTGCCAGTGGGCATCTAGGTGGTAATTCAAAGCTGGCTACTGGTTGGGCACAGCAGACAGGAATAGGGTCACCACCCACCCAGAATGTTCCTGCACTGCCTAAATTGCCTCCTTTGCCCATAAGGGAAGGATAGCCAGTGCAGAATTATTGGTATTTGCACTCACCCGGGTGTCTATCACTCTTTCATTGAAGAAGTACTTCCTCACATCCCTCCTAAATTTCCTCCCTTCCAGCTACATTGCATGCCCCTTGTTCTCATGCACCTTGTCTACTGAAAAATACTCCCCTCCTATATCTTATTCACCCAGTGAAGTACTTATAGCTCTCTCATGTCCCCTCTCTCTCCCTCCCTCCTTTCTCTCTTTCCAGGTGTATATATTGAGATCCCTCAGTCTCTCCTCCTAGGGCTTATGATGCAGGTCCTGTACTTTTTTATTTGCCCTCCTCTGGACAGCTTCTACCCTATCTATGTCAGTCTTGAGATGTGGTCTCCAGAACTGAACACAGTACCCCAGGTAGGGTCTCATCAATGACTGATACAGTGGTAACATCACCTCTCTCCTTCTGCTGGTGATTCCCCTCCCTATGCATCCCGCATCCTGCTGTCCCTACCTACTGCCTTATTGCACTGCTTCACCACCTTGAGGTTATCAGATATAATTACCCCAAAGTTCTTTTCCTCTTTAGTGACCGTCATACCTTTTCCCATTTTATGTACCGCCTCTGGGTTTTCATGTCCTAGGGGCTTGATTTTGTACTTTTCTGCATTGAAATTCAGTGGCCATACTCTCAACCACTCCTTGAGTTTTCTCAGGCATCTGCTCATTCTCTCCACCCCCTATAGAGTATCTACTCTATTGCAGATTTTGGTGTCATCTGCAAAGAGGCATACCTTCCCTTTTAGCTCTGCTGCAAATGTCACTTATATAGACAGTGACAGGGACTGGTCACAGTACTGAGCCTTGAGGTACCCCACTGGTCACTCGCCCCTCAATAGAATGAGTGACCACCTTCTGTCGCGTACTAGTTCTGTACTCAGTTTACCACCTTGGGTCCCACCCCTAAACTGCCCAGTTTTATTATAAGCCTCCTATGTGGTACAGTGTTGAAGGCCTTGCTGAAGTCTAAGTTGGCAACATCCACTACCCCACGCTGATCTATTTCCCTGATCACTCAGTTGAAAAAATTGATCAGGTTTGTCTTATATGTCTCCCCTTCCCACCCCCACCTCTCGTGTATCCATGCTGCTGTGGGTCTTGTAACCTGCAGTATTCAAGATATGGCACTCAATTACCTTTTCCTTTGAAAGTGTTTCCATTAACTTTCCCACCACTAATGTTAGATTGACCAGTCTATAGTTGCCTACCTCTGCCCTGCTGATGCTTTTATAAAGCAGGACTACATCTGCCATCCTCCAGTCCTCTGGAACCACTCCTGTTTCCAGTGAGTTTTTGAATAGGGCTATCAGAGGAGCAGCTAGTACCTCCCTGAGCTCCCTTAGTACCCTTGGATGTACCCCATCTGGTCCAATAGCTTTATCCAGTTTCAGATTCCAAGTCATTTCAGGACTCTTTCTTCTGTGAATGGTCTTGTGTCTACCTCCCTCCCTCCCCCCAGTGTTCCTGCTGCTACTTTGTGGCCCATCACCCTCTCCGTCCACTGTAAAGGTTGAACAGAAGTATCTGTTCAGAATATCTGCTTATTCCTGATCCTCCTCTGCACAGTCTCCCCTGCCCCTCTTAACCTCACAATACCACTTTCTGTCTTCCACTTTTCACTTATGTATAGTACTGTATCTAAAAAAGGTCTTGTCCCCTTTAATTACTTTTGCTGTTGTCCTTTCCTCTGTTTGTGTCTTTGCACTCCTCGCCACCTTCCCTGCTTCCATCTGCTTTTCCTTATATACCTCCCTATTCTCTTACCTCTGCATCTCCTTGTACCTCCCAAATGGTACCCTTTTAGCATTTCCTCTGGTTGTGCCTTTGCACTCCTCACCACCTTCTCTGCTTCCCTCTGCTTTTTCTGGTACACCTCCCTATCCTCTTTCCTCTGCATCTCCTTGTACCTCAAGAATGCTTCCCTTTTAGCATTTAGCTTTGCAGCCACTTCCTCCAAGAACAATAATTTTCTCTTTTTCCTCCTGTTCTTGCTCACTTCTTTCATGCAGATGTGTGTTGCCTTCACTATGCCATCCTTTAATTTGGCCCACTGTTCCTCTACTCCATCCAGGCAATCCCCTCCACTAGGTCAACTCTGTGACATTCACCCATTTTTTTTTAATCTTCCCTCCTGAAGTCCAGAACCCTTGTCCTCATGTGGCTTGCCTCTTCCATTCTTATATTAAATCACACTATACGGTGAGCACTGGTCCCCAGGTGGCATCTCACCTTGACAACTATCGTCCCTGTTAGTGAGCAACAGGTCTAGTATTTCCCCACATAGTATGCAAGCTGCATGCTCCCTGTACAATACAGGGGACACATGCCTTGAACTGTACATCGGACATGTGCACTATGTCTTTCCATATGGTGGCTGGCAGTGGAGGTGACAGGAGGGCTCTGCCAGTCACCATATGTGATCTGCAGTACCGGCATAAGGTAAAGGGGGTTGGCAGTGTGGGTTTGTCAGTGCTGGTGTTGTAGGAAAGTGCCACTTGTTGTCAGTGAATAATTGTTAATAGTTGGGGCTGGTGATTAGAGGGTTGAGGGGACCACTAGGCACCAGGGATTACTTTGACAACTATGGGGATGGAGACTGGAGGGTGGGGGGGCACCAGACACCACAGATTACCTTGACAACTATGGGGCTGGTGATCAGAGGACCTCTAGGCATCATAGATGTCTTATTTACTAATGGGGCTGGCAATTGGAGGAATGGGGGACCACTAAATACCGGGGACTGAACATTTAATACTCTGATGATCAAAGGGGGGTCCACTAGGCACCAGAGATTACTTTGACAGCTAGGGGGATGGCAATCGGAGGGTGGCAGGGACCACTAAGCAACAGGGATTACTTTGACAGCTACGGGAATGGTGATCAGAGGGTGGAGGAGGGACCACTAGGCACCAGGGATTTCTTATGTATTAACAGCACTGATGATTGGAGGGAGGGGGGACCACTATGCACCAGAGATTGAACATTTAATACCAGGGCTGGCAATGGGGGGGAGGCACTAGGGCATCAGGGGATTAGTGTATTCTATGGGACCAGGCAATCAGAGTGGAAGTGGAGCTGGTTGAAGGAGTGCAAATCTGCTGCCACTTCCTATGCAAATGTGCCCATAATGGGCATCACACGGACCCTTGCATGCTCAACGGGCTCATTTGCATAGGTCCATCTGAATATCACACTGGGAGCTACTGGCACTATTGGGTCTGGTGGCACTGTTCCCTGTACTGCTGTGATCCATGCTGGGGCAGTGCTACTCAGCTTAGCACTGTGCCAACATGCCCTATATTCATCAGATAGCGCTGGTGTGCTATTTGACTGAATATAGCATCCTCAGGGTTGTGAGCAATGGGCAAGTGCAATGCAAAACTGCTCCACTTTACCCATTTTTGAATATTGGGCCCCAGGTGTTCAAAAACAGCTATCCTGTAAAAACTGATGAGGCCCAGAGTTAGCTCCTTTCTTGTTTTAAATGTAAAAACTTAATGATAATGTAGACTCAAATGAGGAAAGCTGGGTGCCATACAAGACAATAGGACTAGGAGGTAAAGAACACTACAATGGAATACAAAATTGGTCAAAATGTTCCCAATGACGTGCACTGCTGCTTTAGCTGAACAGGGCTCTGACTCTTAACTGCCAATCCACCATTACATAACAACATAACACAGATCATGGAATGCCTTAAGCACTCATAATTTCATCAACATATTTTTGTAATAATTATAATTCAAGATAAAATTACAGAGAAAATCAAGATTCACAATGCATAGTTTCTCACTATTTTAAATAGAGCAGTAATTGTATCTTGTTAAAAACACTCCCATAATGTTTTTTAAAATAATAAACATATTGTTTTTAATGTAATGTCATCTGAGTATTATTTTCTCTTTTAACTATTATGCATGATCGGAACAGCACTGCTTCATTTTCTAACACATGCTCTGATTTCTAAGGGACCTTTATCATTGGCGCCAACAGAAATGCACTACTTGGCAGATGTCTGTAATATATTGAGCAAAAAACATCAGGAAAGATTAGGCAACTAATGAAGCAAACCCTAAAGGAAAGCATACTTCTGCTGTAATGAATTTTCAAGTAGAACTCTTGAATAGCCTTTAATGACCTCACACAGCCCATGGCATAGTTATTATGCTTTGCTTAGAAAATGTTACAGTGTCTGGCAGATTTGGTGTAGCCCCAGTTGTAATGTTTAGGGCTATGAAGATCCTTATTGTACCATACCCCTGCCCCTAACCATTTTCATTAAGCATGTGTCCTAGTTTCTCTTATAGAAAACTAGGAGCATCCAACAGTTAGCACATTCGTAGTTGTGTTAATTACAAAAGCTAATAAGTTGGAACATTTTCCTTTTGGGATGTGACTAAATATATTGTTATTATATTATTTTTGAAAAAAAATAGATCAGAACAACAGACAATCAGCTCATTCTCAGTGCAGTTTAAAGTAGCCACTGCTAGGCAAATTTAGATTATGAATTACAACGAAGAAGGGAAAAGGATGGAGACATACAAACATCTTTAGTACTGGAAAAATATGTGCCTTATTCGTCCATTGTTATTTTGTCCATGTCTGCTCATTTGTCTGTCCATCCATCCATCCATCCATCCATCCATCCATCCAGAAGAGTTCCCAAATGTTGTTTATAGTTAAGATCCTTCTTAACTGCTATAGGGGGCAATCATTAAATTCAAGTATGCAATAAGGTCCACAATGATTTACTTTTTATGCTGCAAGGCTAAAAGTTGGGCTAAAATACTATATTGTTAGTAAAGCAGAAGAGCATCACCTTCAGGATCATACTAATTAAGTAATAAGGTCTGAGGACAAGGGCCTTTCCTGGAGGATGAAGACTTGAGCTAAGTATGCCTCAGGCCTTATTCACCCACAAGTCATGTTGCCCTCCAACAAAAAACAGATTCTGTAGATCCTGATACCATTTTAAACTTTTTTGTTAAAATTGTTTTAGATGTTGCTAGTTTTCCTTTGGTAACCATGGCAACTGATGGAACAATGTTTATTAACGCATTCTCCAGGCATTTACTAGCTGATAAAACATGTTGTTCCGACCAATCAGCACACAGCTTTCGGTATGTGACACAGACAAAATGTTTACACTGTGTGATGGTGACAAAAAACTAGAATTATTAAATAGCACAGTAAGCAATTACTAATATATATTGTAGGCTTCCTTAAAGGGTACCTTTCCAGGTGCTGAAAGGCAGAAACAGAAGGCAACCTTAACTGAATGGAAGTTGCCTTTTTTTAGTTTTTTGGTTCAACTCTTTGAGGAAGGAAAGAGCTTGTAATTAGTCCCTGAGGCACTAGCCACTCAAACCTTTCTACTTCCTATTTCTAGCTCTGCCTGTATGGAGAGCATGGGGGTGCACTCTATGTAATTCCATGGAGCATCTTATTAAAAGCTGGTGATCTGACTGTAACACAATGTTTGGTACAAATTAAAGCCTGGGTTCAATTAATAAGCTCTTTGTTAAAATTGGAACATTGGCTTTTAAAAATATGTTCCATAGACTTGCATGGAGTGAGCCCAAGCACTAACAAATACTTATTTGTTTATTTAATTTTTATTACCAGGTAGGTGCACTAGATAAAATATTTACCTACTGTATCTTCAGGCATGACCTGGGAGATCATGACATTGGAGGCTGTCACAACAGCATACAAGATGCATGAAGTTCTATATAATTGCTAAAAAGAAATACAGATAAACCAGAGGAAACAAAATACAAAAATGCAATATATGGTAGGCATTGTCAGTGTCAGTGGCTCAGTAGGTAGCACACTCACCTCTGAGGCCAGGAGATCAGAGGGCTGTGGGTTTAGTTCCCACATCTGGCATTTGGGTTAATATCCCAGTATTGACACTGTAGTGCAGCATGAGAGGGGTGCTGCACTTCTGAGGTGCCGTCTTTCAGATGAGACGTTAAACCGAGGTCCCATCTGCCTGGATTGGTGGTAATTCAGGTGGATGTTAAAGATCCCATGGCACTTATCGAAAAGAGTAGAGGAATTTCTCTGGTGTCCTGGCCAAATTTCCCTCATTCACTAAAAATACCACCAACAGTTTCATCTGGTTCAAGGTCAGTTGGCATTCATCTGTATCCCCTCCCCCCTGGGTCATGCCTGAAAATAGGAAGGATTTGTCTAGTGCACTTACCCGGTCAACAAAAACTAAATAAATAAATAAAATTGTGCAAAATACAGGGCAATGTACATCAATAAACCATAAATAACAAATACAGGAATAGGTTACACATTAGAATTGGTCATCAGCAGTACGAGTGAGTGCAATAGCTCGCACAATTTACTGATGTTTCTAAGCTGCCTATGGACAAGCACATGCAGAGGCCTTAAGTACTGTCAGAGGGAATGATACCACTTTTTGAAGGTTTGCCTAGATGTATACAGTGTGACCATAGCTGAGATGGAATTCCAGAGTTTATGGGCAGAGTAGGAGAAGGCCATTTCTCCTAGTCTAGTTTTGGTTTCAGGATGGACATGGAACCCGGGGTATTAGACCTTAGAAGATAGGATAGGCCATCATGCATAAAGAAGTGAGGAAAGGAACAAACAGGTTTGTTTAGTCACAACATTTTGTATCACACCACTCATGGTAAATTTGCACAAGGCAGGTGGAGGAAGCCACTCAAGTTTGCAATACAGGGCCCAATGGTGAGCGTATCTTTTAGTGGCCAAGTCGAACATGCAGATACAGTGCACTCCACTTATAATGGACATTGCTATAATGGACAGTCGGTTATAACAGACAAAAACAGATTTCCTAAACCCAATATATCAAATACAATGCATTTTTCTCTGGTTCTAAAGCACAGAAACACTGTTTATAATGGACACCATGAAGCTTCATGGGCATTTGCAGTGCATTTCTAGGAGGGGGAATGCAGAGCTGCTGAGATTTGGCAAATGCAGAATTTAGATGGAAGAGCTGCAGAAATTACATTTTTTACAAATTTATTCACCACAAGCTGCAAACACTTTAATTAGTTAACTAATTAGAGTAAAAGGATTTTTTTTATATATCAACAAAATGCTAAAAATACAATTGCTTTTGTTTTTACTGTCCTGGAACCCCAACATCCAGCCACTAGATTTACTATCTTCTTGTTACCATCTGCAATCAATTTCCTTAAAATACTCATGTTGTCTGACAGTTAACTTTAAATAAAGACACAGAATATAGAAACATGTATGCTAGGCAGGGTTCTGAGTAATATACGAAGTTTTATAATACGTTCTAATTCACTCTGCACCCCTACTCACATACATAGACACACCTAACACATAGGTGCCACCTCCTCTGGATATAATTTACACTGGTTATAATGGACAAAAGTTGTCACCGATGCATCCATTATAAAAGGCTTTCACTGTATTATTATTGGTCACATCCCATTTTTGTGGGACAGTTATGCAAGCTGAGAAGTGAACAGTTATCCTGTAGGTCAGTTTGGTGACCAGAATGCCACGGATGATGGCTATATGGGCTTTAAGAGGGAGGGTTGTCTCTGATCTTGAAGGACAGTCCCAACCTGGTGTTCACTGCCTTACAGACAGCAGAGATATGTGCTGAGAAGTCCTCCGAGGTGTTGAGTGTGACTCCCAAGTAGTCAAAGGAGGAAACTGTAGTAAGACAGGATCCATTCTCACAGGTAACTGTCAAGAGGGCGTGGCATATTTTTACTCTTGGGGCTGAGCCAAAAAAGTGTGGCTTGGGTCTCAGTAATGTTTATAGGGAGCCTGTTTGAGTGGAGAGATGCCTGCACTGACTGTAGATAGTTGAGAGTTGACAATTTAGATCTGAGATGTTGCAAGAGCACATGAAAAGGACTAGGTCAGCAGTGTATAGGATGCACAGGCTATGGGAGAGACTTACCTGGATTCAGTTTATATATAGTGAGAAATGGAGAAGCCCCAGTATGGATCCTTGAGGGACCCTGACTAAGGTAGCAGCTGGGTCAGACAGAGAGTTGCCCAATTTAACATATTGATATCTATTTCCCAGATTTTTAAACCACAGCAAGTCAGTGGAGGAAACACCTGAATAGCTGAGCTTTCCACAGAGTAAGGTGTGGTCAACCAAATCAAAGACTTTGGTGAGGTCAATGAAAACCACAGCTGTGAGCTCACCCCTATCCATGGCAAAATAAATGCTAATGGAATGTGACAGGAGGGAAGAAGTAGTGCTGTGCTCTTTCCTGACTCTGTGTTGTGTAGGAGACGAGAGATTATAGTCAGTGAGGTACTTAGTCAATTGGAAGGCTACCAATATTTCAAGCATTTTGTTGAGTACATTTTGTTGAGTACAGGTAGTATTGCAATTGACCAGTAGTTGCCAGTGTTTTTACTGTCACCTTTCTTGTAAACTGGAACAACGCCATCCTCCTCTTACACCCTTTGTATCTCTGGCTACTGCTCCCTTGCACTTCCTTCTAGAAAATCATCAGCAGCTGGCCAGGCTGCTTTCTCTTACCATTTCCCCAAACTATGGAATTCCCTCCCCTAAACATCCTCTCTGCCTCTTCCCAGTGCTCACTCTCCTCCATACTCCATGACTTCTCTACCCATGCCTGCAATTGCTTCTGATAGTTGTCCCTGTCTCTCCTTTTTCTACCTGCTACCCCACCTCTTCCCAACTTTTCCTTGACCACCCCTCTGCTATCCCTTGCTTCCCCTGGCACCTTAAATCCATTCTTCCTCGAAACCCACTGGATGGCTTTCTCTGTTTCCTCCTTCTTACAGCACTATACACTTTACATGTACCTTCTGGGTTGCATTTCTCCTCCCCAGTTGCATAAATTGCAAAAATATTGTATAAACTGCATATATGATTGTAGCTCAGTGTTTGTTACTTAGTCCTTTTACCTGCTATGTAATTATTGATGCCATGTAAGTATTCTTGTTTGTGTATCTTACTCCTCATATAATTGTTACTTGTTTGTCTACATTAATCTCCTCTTCTCCCTTCCACCCAGGATGCATCTGGAAATGAGCTGTCATCAGCTCAGTATATCTTTCCTGGTAAACTTTTAAATAATAATTAATTAAATTACTAAATAAATAAATAGAGATAGATAGACAGACAGACAGATAAACAAACATGTGAGATCTTCCAGTGGTCAGGAACAGTATGAGATGTTAGAAAGAGGTTACAGATTTAAGTGAAAGGTAGGTCAACTTCCATAACAACAGTACTCAATATTTTTGGCTCAATTTCCAGCAGACTTTGATAACGGGATCTGCATAAGCTGTTTACTTACCTCACCACATGTGACCGCATTGAGCTAGAAGGGTGGGTGAAAGGGGCAGGCATTATCAGTGGAACTGAAACAAAAAAGAAGCTGGGCACACACCAAGGCTGAAAATAATAAAAGGGTTTTATTTAGCTAATTGCACAAGCATGGCAGACTACTGGGCTAACACCCCTACGTATCGACCCAGTCACATGGGTCTTTCTCAGGGGGTGGAGTTAGCCTTCCGTAACATTGCCTCAATGCACCCAAAATTATCAAGTTAATCAGATGTAAGTTTTTCTTAGATATGCATATAGTGGTGGTCAATTTATGTAAATAAAAAGCGTTGTTGGATTGTCTGTATGCATTTTGAAAAGCCAAAATGCATTAATCTAATATAATGGATGAACATAAGAATAAATATAAGGGTATATATGTTTTCCTGCTAACATTAAATGAAACGTTATCTCATATGAATATTTGGGAATTTAAAATGGTTAGTAGATGACACATATAAGGTATTTGTATACTTTGATTTTGTATTTTGCATTGTTATACATTTTTTTCCTTTCTGTGGCACTGACTGTTTAATTGAATATTGAACTTCTGATTAACCTGATAATTTGGGGTGTATTTAAACAGTGCTATGGGAGGCTAACTCCACCCCCTCAGGAAGACCCATGTGACTGAGTCGATATGTAGGGGTGTTAGCCCTGCAGTCTGCCATGCTTGTGCAATTAGCTAAATGAAACCCTTTTATTATTTTCAGCCTTGGTGTGTGCCCGGCTTCTTTTTTGTTTCAGTTATATGTTTTTTTAGCTGGAGCACATTTAAGGGCTTGATGTGCGCTCCCTCATTTGTTTTTGTTTTATTATCAGTGGAAGTGCCAGGGGGTGAGATCAGGAGCATTGTTTCATTAAAACCATAGGGGTTGCAAGATCATTGATAAAATGATTGATAATATAAACTATAGACTAGGGGTCTGTGGGCCGCCTAGGTCCCCAGAACATTTTTTTAATTTGGTGCATTCTGGTACATATTGGGGATCATTTGACACAGAATTTGCTACCCTATTACCCCCTCCCCATGCCCAGTAAACCACACCCTAGCTCCCTACCCAGAGTCCCCACAATCCAGTATGTTGCCCAAACCACCCTATCCATAGTCTAGCCACCTGCTCCAGTGCATGTCTCCCAGCCCCTGTTCCAGACCCCTTATATTCTCTCCTCTTCTGTTCACAATACCCCAGCATAGGTCTTGCTATACAGCCATAGAAAAATGAAAATAAAGAGGTTGAGTCTGGGGGAGGGGAAATTAAGTGCATAGCTCTTAAAGTTTATTTGACTCTTCTTCTTTTACTCAACATGGACAATGCTGAGTCAGGAGTGGATTAAAACCAGAGGAATTTTAAAGAAATTAAATAAATACTAATGAATTGCAGATTTAAAAAGGAAAAAACCTTCTTAATCTAAGTCAATATCTCTGTACAGTACCAGCCTCCCCCTGTGGTGGACAGCAGGACCTTGGTTTTCATTAGCAAGCCAGCATTTAAAGACAATTATATCTGTTAGGGCAGAGGGCAAGGAGGAAAGGAGGCCTTTCTGAAATTAAAAGGTTACTATTCTGTCTCTCTATGCCCTTCTGAGCCTCTTCCCTTTACACATCCCCAAATTATCCACATTGGGGGCAGATTATAGCCTTGTTGTTCTCTGCATGGTCCCAGCCTCAGAGATATTTATTTATTAAGTCTTAGAATTACAGTACCTTTGAGCCAGAGACACATTTACAAAGGTTCCACATTAACAGTGTACAGGGACAAACGGATAATGCAACATCATACAATAATTCATAAAATGTCATACAACAATTCAAGTCAGGTAATACAGAGAGTACCAAGTCACATTATATTATAGAGTTAACACTAACAGAGTTTCCAAGCATGTTACAGAGTCAGTTATAATAATGGCTCCTACAGATAAGTTGCAGGAGCATTAAAAGCAATTGGGTAGGTAGGGGGTGCTGTCATTAAGATGACATTGTCAATAGCATCAAGCTCTGAATGCATGTGCATCAGAAGCAGACCTTGTAGGAAGTAGCTAGGGTGATGGCCAGAGTTAGCAACAAGTACACCAGCGCAGAGAGAGTCAAGGTAGACAATAATGTCTTTGTCACATAAATTAGCTTAGGGTAAGGGGGTGGAAAACTGATGGTGTTGGGGTAGGGGAAATTAGGAGGAGTAGAAAATGTTGGGTGGGGAGGTAGGAAGAGAAACTAGTGGAGAAAAAGGGGAGTAGCAGGGGAGAGGGTGGAGAGGTGGGTGAAGAGAGGAAAGGGTGGAGGCAGGGCGGAAGTGGTGCTCGTGGGTAATTAGGCAGACAGACTTGACAGAGTACTATGAGCAGTCACAGACACTAAGTGCGAGGAAGTGCTGCCTGAGTTTGAGCTTGAAAGGGCCTATAGTAACTTGTATTCAGACATAATGTGGGTGGGTAGGCCATTTAGCCAGGTAGGTGCCCTAAACATGAATGCCCGTTGCCCTTGACCTGTCTGACAGAAAGGGACTTGATAGGAAATCTTAGCGGTGCTCCTAGAGTTTGAGGCATGTATGAGGAGATCTTGTGTGGAGGGAGTGGAGAGCCTAAGAGTAATTTTTTTTGCCATCAGGCATGATTGGGACTAGATCCTGCTCTTGAGGTTCAGCCAGTTGGTACGATCATACAGATCGCAGGTGTGGGTATGCCTGTCTTCCACAGCAACCAGTTGGCAAGCTTTATTAAGAGCTATTTTAATTCTACTAAGGGCAGTGTCAGTTGTGGACCACTAGATAACTAGCCTATAATCTATTATTGAAAGGACAGAACTTGTTACAGCCAGACAGAGGGCATCAGGGGTCAGGCAGTACATGTGTCTGTAAAGGAGTCCAATTCTGGAGTTAACTGCCTTACAGACCAGGTTTATGTGTTCATGGTAGGAGAGGGAGCTGTCAAGGGTTGTGCCCAGCTATTTAAAGTTACTGACCTGTTCAAGTGGTGAACTGTGGCTACTGAGGATGGACAATTGAGTTGATTTGTGTTTGTTATGGAGATTTGGTGAATATCATAACCTTGTCTTTTTTTGTAGTTGAAAGAAGTTTATGGAACCCAAACCAGGATTCTACTTCAGTGAAACTATGCTGGAAGATGTTTTCAAGAGGGAGAGGATCACAATGACTTGCAAAAATAATTGCATCATCCGCATAAAGGAGGAGATTGCCTGTACAGGGGAAGGTATTGAGGAAAAGTCTGAAAAGAAGTGGGCCAAGAATTGAGCCTTGAGGAACTCCAGAAAGTATGAGATGGCTGTCTGAGAGTGTGCCACAGATCTTTACACACCGGGACCTGCCTCCTAGATAACTGGAGAACCAGGATGTGGTTTCATACGAGAGGCCAATGTCAGAGAGTGCGGTGAGCAGGAGGTCATGGTTGACAGTATCGAAGGCCTTTGTTAAAACTATATAAATTGAGCCTGCGAGGTGACCGCAATCTAAAGCTTTGTGTGTAAAGTTGGAGAACTCAAGAAGGGCAGAGGAAGTGCTATGCTCCCTCCTGAAGCCATGTTGCTGATGGCACTGCAGAGTGTATTTGGACAAGTACTCAGTTAGTTGGTCTGCTATGATCATCTCCAGAGCTTTAGACAGGGGACAGCACAGATATACACAGGACAGATATGCTAAGGGACAAGCACACCAAGAGGGTGGTATACCAATTACAGCCCAGGAGCCCCCCAAACAACCCCATCCCTGAGACATACAAAGTGAATAAATACACTGGGGGCAGTGGGTAGAACCACATCTCCATAAAGTAAACACAACTGGGTAGGTGGACTGAATCTGTGTGCTCAAACAATATGGGTCCAGAGCAGCCTCCCTCCAGGATGCCGAGTAGTGTGTGATGCCTCTCTCTTCTCTTAGTGCCAGACTCCTGCTCCTCACAAAGGATTGAACAGCTTTACAGCCCCTCCACCTAGTGCTGGAAGAAAACCAAGTAGCAGGATGTCCACTCACACCCCGAGGAGCAGAATGTTTGCGAGGATGCTTGATTCCTTTATGCCAGCCTCCACACAAGCTTCCTAAATAATAGGACAGGAACTGCTTCTTTAACTCTGGCTACCCTAAAAGGGGTACAAAACCTCTGGAATTTATTCATAAGTCATGTTGAAGTTGAGTCATTCAAGCAAGTTTTTGCAAATGAAATGTAATAGGTGCTTTCTCTCTCAAGCAGCACAATGTATTTGAGTGATAGGTTGATATTTCACTATATTGACCCTTCTTTAAGAAATCCACATATTTCAGTTAGTTGTACCTATGACACACACCAAAAGGTCTATGCAATATTTTAGGCAATTGGTTCAGAGATTTTGGAATGAGCTACTTTCTCATTTTAGGAATTTAAATACTAAACCCATGTCAGTATTTATGTTAAAGAAACACTTAAATTCATGTGTCCCGGTCTGTAAATGTTTTACTTAATGTTGAAACTTTTACATTTGTACGTTGGATGGTTTGTGAGATGCATGTATGGCCCAGATATTCAAAGTGGTTGCACCTGGTGCAACTGAGTTGTGGCAGCACAACCCCAGAAATGCACCCCGGTGCAATATTCAAAAGAGGGACTTGCACAGCGCAAGTTCCGATGCACCGAGGCACAAAGATGATGTGTGCAGTGTATCTCCAGGGGGGCATGCCTGGGATGTGCAGCGCATATGCTGGCACAACCCTGAGATGCATCGCACATTGGTGCACAAAGTTGAGCCTGAAAATGAAGGCTCAAAGTGTAGCCACCCATAGGCGAGCTGCCGTAATGCAAGGCGCATCACAGCAGCTGCCAGCCAAGGGTGGAAGCCCCCCCACACTGTGCAGAAAGCACCCAACAACCCACCCTCCCACAGCCCGATCACCGTACAACAACCTATGAAATATTCCCTGGTAGACTAGCAGTACCGCCCTCCCCGTAGCCGCAATCGCATTCAATAACTGTTGAAATTAACCCTGGTGGTCTAGTGGCAACCCCCACCCCTCCCATAGCCGCGATCACCATAAATTACTGTTCAGATCATCCCTGGTAGTCTAGTGGTCCCTCCCACCCCCAGGACCCCCTGCCCACCCATCGTCCCCCCCCATCATCTGCGGGCAGCAGCAACCCACCATTATACCTCTGTGGTTGCCTGCTGAATGACAGCTTACAGTGTCGGCTGTAAGCCCACTGGTCCACACTGTGGACCAATGGGCTTACAGTGCATACTGTATTAGTCATTCATTAACGGAGGAAGAAATACCACTTCATCACCCTGAAGGAGGCTATGGTGAGACTCCTTCTAAAGCAGCAGTCTTTAGATCTTGGCAATCTCACAAACTATAGACCAGTTTCTAACCTACCTTTTTAGGCAAGGTTATTGAGAATGTGATGGTGATGCAATAGCAGACATATCTGAAACAGGCTAACATCTACAATTCTTTTCAGTCTACAGTAGTTATTGGCCCCAGCACAATACTGAGACAGCCCTGGTCAGAGTGCTGAGTGATCTCGTGAGTGATCAAGGCAAACTATCAATTGTGGTTATACTTCGTCTCTAAGCAGCATTTAACACTGTTGATCTGAAATTCATGTAAATGCAAGTTTTAAATGCAGGCATTTGAGCTCTTGGCATTAATGGATCCCGCTATGTGGCAATGTGATATTTGCTACACCCCTTGTTTATACTATGGAAAAAAAAACTTCCCTTACAAAGCTAAAGCTTCTACTCCTATCAAAAAAATGGCTCTGTCTCTGGTTCCCTATGCTTGTGATACATACAGAAATTGCACGGGATTGTTCTATACCAATAATTATCTGAAATCCTCTTGCAGCAGCCATACAAATGGGGTAGTCTACAGACCTCCAGATCAAGGGGAGAGAGTTGACAGATTATTGATAGAGGACATACCAAATATGGCAGCTAAGGGTGAGGCTCTGCTAATGGTGATTTTAACATGTCAGATGCAGACTGGTCAATACCATCTGGAGCATCAGCCAGAACATGGGACAATGTGAATTCCTTGCAGGGGGAGGTCCTCATACAAATGGTGCAAAACCCCACCAGAGACAGTGTGATCCTAGATCTGATGCTGACAAATGGTGAAAGAATCACAAATCTCCAAGTCGAAGGTCACCTGGGGTCCAGCGACCATCACATGGTATGCTTCAGTTTGGCCACAGGAACACAAGTAACTCATTCAAAGGCAAAAATCTTAGATTTCAGAAGGGCCGACTTTGGTAAGCTGGGTGTGAGGGATAAAGAAGCCCTGACAAAGAGAAATGCAGGAGAGGGTGTAGAGGGGAAATGGATGCGAATCAAGGAGGCAATAATTGAGGTAGAAGGCCAATGTGTTAGGGAGAGAAACAAAAACAAAAGAAGGAGAAAATCTCTCTGCTTCTCAAAAGCAGTAGCAGAGAAGGTCAGATCCAAAAGGCTGGCTTTCAAGAAATATAAAAGAACGCAAAGGGACAATGATGGGGAGGAGTATCTGAACTGTCTAAAGAAGGCTAGGAAAGTAGTGAGAAGAGCAAAAGCTCACACCAAGGAAACACCGGCTCAAAAAGTGAGGAAAGGAGACAAGACATTCCACAGGTACATTAGCGACAGGAGAAAGTCAAGAAGGGGTATTGCTAAACTCAGGGGGAAAAGGGGAGTGTGTGGAGGAGGACCTGGGAAAGGCATCTATCCTAAAAAGATATTTCTGTCCTAAATAGATAAATAGATATTTCTGCTCAGTCTTTACTGAGGAAAAGGAGGGACAGGGCCCACAGCTTGACACCAAATGTACAGCGGGGAGGGAGGTGAACACTGGTCCTTTCACAAAAGAGAGGGTTTCTGGAAGAGCTCAATAAGCTTAGGGTTGACAAAACTATGGGGCCTGATGGCATACTTCCAAGGATACTAAAGAAGCTGTGAGAGAAACTAGCAGTGCCACTAGCTGAACTTTGTAGAGAGTCATTGAGCACAGGGGTGGTCCCAGAGGACTGGAGAAGGGCTCATGTGATCCCTCTTCATAAGGTTGGCTGTAGGGAAGAAGCAGGAAACTACAGGCCAGTCAGTCTCGCATCAGTTGTGGGTAAGATCATGGAGGCACTCCTCAAGGAAAGGATTATGGAGCACCTGGAAGCCATAGGAGCACAGGATCCAAGACAGCATGGATTTACAGCAGGAAGGTCCTGTCAAATTAATCTGATAGATTTCTTTGACTGGGTGACCAAGAAGGTGGATCAAGGGAGTGCAGTTGATGTCGCCTACTTTGATTTCAGCAATGCCTTCGATACTGGTCCACATAGAAGACTGGTAAACAAGCTAAGTAGTCTTGGGGTGGGCCAAAAGCTGGTGAACTGGGTGGGGAACTCGTTGAGGGACAGAAAGCAGAGAGTGGTGGTAAATGACACCCAGTCAGAAGAGATACGGGTCACCAGTGGGGTACCTCAGGGATCAGTTCTGGGGCTAGTCTTCTTCAATGTCTTCATCAGTGACATTGCAAATGGGCTGGAGGGAAAGGTGTGCCTGTTTATAGATGACACCAAGATCTGCAACAAATTAGATTTCGGGGTGGAAAGCATGAGGAAAGATCTGGTAAAACTGAAGAGATGATCTGAAGAGTGGCAACTGGGGTTGAACACAAAGAAGTGCAAAATCATGCATGTGGGAAAGAGGATCCCTAACACAAGCTATAGGTTCGTGGGGTGAGTTGCTGACAATCACTAGGGAAGAAAGAGACTTGGGATTCATCATTACAGATGATCTGAAAGCATCCAAGCAGACCGCAAAGGCAGTAGGGAAGGCTAGAGAGATGTTGAAGTGTATTAGTATGGGTATAACAAGCCGTAAGAGGGAGGTAATGATTCCTCTCTACAAAACACTGGCTAGGCCCCATCTGGAATACTACGTGCAGTTCTGGAGGCCACATCTGCACAAAGACATCAACAAGATAGACATAGTGCAGAGGAGGGCAACCAAAATGGCACAGTGCCTGCAACAGAAGGAATATGAGGACAGATTACAGAAGCTCAATATGTATGCCATAGAGCAAAGGAGGGAGAGGGGTGATTTGTTCGAGACATTGAAATATCTCAAGGGCATTAACAAGGTGGAAGGGACAGACATTTTTCATTTAAAACAAAATAGTAAAACAAGAGGGCATGACATGACATTCAAAGGAGGCCAACTAAGGGGGAATGTGAGAAAGCTCTTCTTTACAGAGAAGGTGGTAGATGCATGGAACAACCTGCCCCAAGAGGTGGTGGGAAAGAGCACAATGCAAGGCTTCAAACAGGCATGGGATAGGCACAAGGGAATCATAGGGAAGGGGAAAATTAGCTAAGGCCAATGACCAAGTAGTCAGCTGACACATTCAACAGGTAGGGTAAATGGGCAGACTGGATGGGCTTGGCGGTCCTTATCTTCTATGTTTCTATGTTTCAAAAGCAAGTTTTCATTTGCTTTCTTGAATTAACTTTCCAAAACAGAAAGTGTTACACTGTGCTTGATATGCTTGCATAAAACAAAGACAATTAATTAGCAAACAGCAGCTGTATTTAAGTAATATTTTATTCAGAGGTAAATGATCAGAGCCCTTTCCTCATACACTGTTTAAAAAAACAAGTGCTAATCGAGTACTCGCTGGAATTATGCAGTGCAATAATAGACTGAGGAAATAAGGGAATGCTCAGTTATTTTTGTACAGGTGAGCTAATAAATGGAAAATGCATACATCACACTGCCATTGTAAAGGTGCACAAGAAATTATCCAGTATTTCTTCTTTAAAAGTCTCCCTCTCTCTCTCTCTCCCTCTCTCCACCCCAGCATTTGATGTGTTCCACTTTATTATATCAGGCATTGTATGGTAACCTCATTAGTTTAACTAAAATAACTTCTCAGGTGGTTAAAGCCTTCATATCGTTTTATTTTTTTGCTAATGTGCAATTCTCCATCACAGTGGAAGGAAAGGGTCTGAGGGATGCTGCTCAAATCTCAAACAACTATAACTGCTCCCCCAGGTCACAGTCAGCGTAAATAATAACACATTATGTCAGCCTGAAGTGTTGAAGTAGCAGGTTTAGTATTTAGTGGAAACAAGGCAGATGGTAAGGGAAGCAAGTGAGGAGATGACTGCTGCTAAGCAACCAATTATGGTGGCATGATTTATTCTCATGACAAGATTCTGCACAAAGCAATTAAGAAGTGTCAGTGATGTACACTGTACACCTGAGGGGGTGTAATTATTTATTCATTTCGGAGCTGGCAGGACAAAATGTACTTCAGGGGTAAAAGGGCTTCAGAGATCTAAAAAAATACTGTAGGTGATGTTATTTTTGTCCAGTAAGCCATGGATAGTGTTTTAAAGCTACAGTAGGATTAATAATGAATGGAATGAAATTAGTTACAGATGCAATAAGTTTAGGCATTAATTAGTATGGGACCTTCTACTTCTCCAGCTCTAAGACCATCCTTGCACAACTTTCTTAGTATGATAAATCGAGGATTCAGAAACAAAGTATACTACTAGGGCCCAGAAGATTGAGTGATTGGTAGATTAAATAGTTTGTAAGAACAAAACTATAAAGATCTTTCATCCTACCCACTGTATAGGTGCCAGGAATCATTTTTTTGCCATCATCTTAAATACACTATTTTCTGCATTGCTCATTGAAGGCAGTACAGCCTAATGTTTGGAGCTTAGAGTTGTGACCCTGGATGCATAGGCTTGAGTTTTAATCCCACCAATGCCACTTGCTCACTGTGCAATCTTGAGAAATTCACATTAAGAACAGGTATCTCCTAAAATAAAAGGTGTAAAACTATTATATTTGCAAAAATTATGTGTCTAAAGTTAGTATTTTCTATTTTTATGTTTGCCCATGTGCAAGTGCAGGGTGAACATATTGGTATGATAGTGGATTTTGAGAGGTGTGTCACTGTTGGTCCAATGCAAGGCAATCTGCAAGAGGCTCAACAATATCAGACTAATCATCAGCCAGACTGATCATGACACTGATCGGGCCTTGCTGGGTGGAAATGTTGTGTAGTTCAAAGAAAAGAGCCACCCAAATCATAGGAGCTACATAATGCCACCCAGCAAGCAGAGCTGGTCAACGTCATCATCAGCCTGCTGTGGTCATCTCTCCCAATGCAAAAACAATCCTTACCATCCTTTTCTTTTTTAATTACTATGCTTTTTGCTCCCTCCCCAACCGTCAGAATCTGTTTTGGTCATGGACCCCCTTGCCTCCACCTCCAGATATGTCCGCACTCACCCTGTTATCTCTGGCTTGCCCCCCAGAGAGCGGGGTCACGGCACTGACCCCCATATCGGGTTGTGTTACTTATATCTGGTTGGGGAGCTGGCTCCTGGGGGCTGACTGAGGCATTGGGGCAGAGCTTTATTTAGACGGCCAGGCACAGGATGTTATTTTCTCCCCTGTGAACAGGGGCGGGGACGTGCAATGACGACCTGCATCCGACCCGCCTCTAAGTTTGAATTGGCATCAATGCCATGGTGAACCCAGCCTATGCTTGGTGTCACCGTGGCACCGAGGACCCAGACCTCCCTTCCCCTGGAGAAGGAGAGCAGTCCTATGGATGCTTGATCCTTCTCCCACGGCTGGCCCTCTGACAACCTGGGTTCTTTCCCGAACCAGGGTCCCCGGCGCCACAAGTGGAAAACCAACTGCTGCGCTGATGGGCCGGCCAGTCCTTACCATCCTAATACTTCTTAATTTTCCAACACTGGGGTGCCAATCCCTGGTGCAGGCTAGTACTCCCCACCCTGTCTGTTTTCACTGTGAAACACTGGGGAGCCCACTGTCAGTGCCACCAAACATACACTGACACTGGGGTGTCCAATCCACAGTGTCAGTACCTGAAATAAGGAAAACTATCCCTCGGACATTCCCACCCTTTCCCTCTTAATTGTCTGACACTGGGGCATCCCATCCCTGGTGCTGGCTAGTACAATACCCCCCACCCTGCCTGTTTTACTGTGTGACACCGGGGAGCCCACCCCAGTGCTGCCAAACATAACACCGACAATGGGGTGCCTAATTCCCTGTGTTGATACCTGACATAAAGAAAACCATTCTTCATAGTCTTTTTTATTTTTACACACTCTGTGAACCAGAAAACTGTCCATCGATGTCTTTTGCCATCTCTGGCCCACTACTACCATTACCGTCCCCCCACCTGACCCTCCCACTCAGCACCCACTACCTCACACTCTCACACCCCTTCCTTACCTACTGGGTGTCCAATGCTATACTCATCTCTGGGTCAGAGACATGTCTTCACTCTTCAACACTGGACCAGGAACTGAGGAAATCAGGTATGCAGATCAATGTATTTCAATGGGTTTTGAATGTGTCCTCATAACTTGGTAATTTTTAAATATTTTTTTCCCATAATTTCAACATGGCCTTTTTGGAACTCCACCTCATGAACAAGAGTGGTGAAATTATGCAAATCCATCCTGAAAAGTGACTTAATGGTCTGGTTGCTGTATAAAATCACTTTTCAGGCAGGATTACATTTTCTCCTCCCTTGTTCATAAGGTGGGGTCATAAGAAGGCTACGTTGAAAATTTGGAGTACAAATATTTAAAAACAACAAAGTTATGAGTGTACATTGACATTTTTCAATGCACACTCATAACTTTGGGAATTTTCTATATTTTGACCCCACATTTTCAACATAGCTATTTTTCACACCAACTCATAAATGTGACAGCTGTCATTTTTCAAATCCTGGCCAAAATGTGTTTTCACACTTGTGGCACAAAATCACGTTTTTGGTAGGACTGGAGAATTGTCTCCACACTTGTTCATGAGGTGAGGTCATAAGAAGGATATGTTGAAAATTTGGAGTAAAAATAAATAAAAAAAAACAAGTAAGTTATGAGTGTACATTAAAAATTTTCAGTGCATGTTCTTAACCATACCTCTCAACCTTTTGTCACTGAAATGAGGGACGTGGGCATTTGAGGACACTGAAAATGAGGGCCAATGAGGGACAAAGACCCTCATAATGAGGGATGCATCCTCTAACATGGAGATACAAGCACAGAAAACTGCGAGAACCCTTGTGACAAAGTTTTTTTTGATTTTACATTTTATAGTATTATGAATTTCTGATTTAAAGTCTGACACAGAAAATTAGTTTTGTTGCCTGGTGACAAATGATCCAGAAAAAAAGATGCTTTGTTACCTTTTATTGAGCCAACATAGATGTTACTGTACAAAAGAAAACTGTGCTTTAGCTTTCGGACTACATCGAGTCCTTCATCAGAAACTAATGGCTGACATTTCTGAAAAGTCTGAATTTACAGCACATTCTTCATGTGGCAGCACTTTTTCCATGAGGGATACAGCAACTGTGAGGGGTGAAATGAAGGACGTCCCTCATAATCAAGAACAGTTATCAGGGATGTTCTAAACTTTGGGAATTTTCAATATTTTGACCCAAAATTTTCAACACAGCTCTTTTTTTACACCACCTCATGAATATGACAGCTACCATTTTTCAAATCCTGATCAAAATGTGTTTTCACACTCGTGGCAGGAGATGATGTTTTGGCCACTGTTTTATAAGTCACATCTGTCATGTTCAGATGGAGTGGTCATAAAAAGACTATTATTGAATATTTGGGGTCAAAATGTGACAAAACAACTAAGTTATGAGGAAAAGTTGAATTGTTCCAACATTTGCTCATAACTCTATTTTTTGTACATTTTGCCCCCTAATGCTCAGCAAATCCCTTGTGTTACCCCACCTCCTAAACATAATGGGTGTCATTTTTCAAATCCTCTCCAAAACTTGTTTTCACAGTTGCACTGGGAAATCACCTTTCTGATGGGATTTACAAAATTCCATCTGTCCTGATCATAACATCAGGTCATAAAAAGACTATTGCAAATTTGGGGTCAAAAAGTGGGAGCCCACTGAAAATTATCACTGCCTCTCAGCTGGCCTATTCTGGGTAAATCAGTCTAAAAATGTGTAAAAGCAGGACACCACTGAAAATGAGATATTGCATCTCAGCAGGTCTATCCTGGGTAACTCTATAGTAAAAATGTGTAAAAGCAAAACCTGGAATATCAGCAATGCAAGTGGCAAACATTCGGCATTGTCAAATGCTTGTTTTACTTTCCTCTGATACCATTTTTATATTCCTTGTATGCATCTCACAATATCTTTCTAAAAGCATCTGTCTGTCCCCAACTGACCTCGCAACTGCTGTTTTGTGATACCACAGTCTGCAGTCATGGTGAGCACTATGATGTCATAAACAAAAGCATCATGAAGTCAGTAGGGGGCAGTCAAATGTTATTTATACATACTTTCTGGATGGGATACAAAAATATGTAATAAATCCCATGAGAAAAAAAATCAAAAATGCATCCTCAAGTGATCTGTAATAGTTGAAACAGTAAGTTTAGAACAATATATACTAAAATGCAAAGCTCTTCTTTAAACCCCGTTGCTTAATCTTGTCTCTCCCTCTCCCTCTCTCTCTGTCCATCCCCTTTACCTTTTTGCTTAACATTCCTGCAGTTTCCTCCCTTTTCCTTCTGTGTACTTAACTGCAGCGGCCTCCTTTCAATGTCTGTAAAGTGCTTGGGATACAGCACACATAAAAGGAGCTATACAAACCAAACATATTTTATTACATCTTTTCATTTCATCCTTATCAAGAAGGAGCTTCTGATAACCAACATGACACTTTCTCTTATAAAAAATGGCATAACTTTAGATGATACACCTAAGTAGGGAGCCCCACATTTACTGAAACATTTTGTGGGCTCCTCTTGTTTTATGTATTTTCTGCATCAAATGTTCAATGCAGCTCCAAACTGTATTGATTATTTGAAGATGTTTTATTGCAATCAATACCTCCTGTAGACATTTTCTACTAAACATTCCTCTTGTTTATTAGAAAACTGATAATAATATTGCTCGTAAAGGCTGCATTATCAACCAAATACAGCAATATAGTGTGACCTTTTCAAAAGGTCTCAGATATCATGAGATACCATGAAGACAAACGATCTGCCATGCTTTTTCCTTTTATTTATTCAATGGAACATTAAAGTAATGATTAAGAATCACAACAGATCACATACACGTAACAAACTAGAAACTGAATTGCAAAATGGGAGCTTTTCTTCAATTCTAAGGGATATCGATATATGCTGAAACTTTGGTATTTACTATGTCCTACTCCACTCCATCCTCCTTGTTATCTGATGTACCTTTTTAAGCTATGCATCTCAGCCGAAAGTATGGGAAGCAACTTTGTCTGGAGTTTATTTATTTATTTGTCTGTTGTTTACCGGGTAAGTGCTCTAGGCAGAAACCTGCACATTTTCAGGCATGCCCTGGGAGAGTACATTACAGGTAGCAATACAGGCAACAGTACAGTTTTTACAAAGAACTACAGCTATTTAGAGTGAACAGTGATTATAGAGAACACTAAAGGAGACAAGATCAGGATACAATGTACCAGGCAATAGCTACATAGTATAGCATAAAAACAATGTAGGTCAAGAAGAGTTTGTTGAGCTGGCCTGGTGGCGCTGGACACCACACCTCGCGCCATGCGAGTGACCCGGGTTTGGGAATGGATTCGGGTGCTGGGGGTCGGCAGAGGAGGGAGAGGATTGAGGGTTTTAGGACTGCCCTCCTTTCCCGGGGAGGGTTTCAGGCCTGCTCAGTGCCTTAGTGACCTCCGATGGAGATTGGGGGCATTACAGGTGCTAATGCTATACAGGGGTGGAGTGGTGGCAGATGTCAGCAATGTGCCTGTGCAGACATCATTGCACATTCACACTCCAGGAGAAACTTAAATCAGAAAAACCCTGGCCCTGGGATAGGTGATGGCTGCCTCCAGTGCCCCACTGCCACACACCCAATACCGGGCTCGTCTCTCTGGCTCTCCTGCCCCTTCACCTTGCCCTGAGCCGATGCACTGGATTCTAGATAGAAGACTGGGAGTGGAAGGTGGCCCTGCCTCAGGGGGCTCAGAGTCAAGTTGTCCATCGGTCTGAGGTAGGTGGGGGTGTCTGTTCCATTTCCTGGAAGGCATGCTTCAGGTGGGTGGTAGAGTAATGGTGGAGTGTGGGGTTAGTCTGAAAGAGTTTCCAGGTCATCAGTGAAGAAAGAAAGTTCACACAAAAAAAAAAAGAAGAGTATGTCAGCAACTGGTAGGTGTTGGTGCACAGCTAAACATTAATCACACTATTCTACTTGATAATATTTTACCTAATTCTTTCCTACAGCTGGCATCAGATTTTATGCTACCAAATGGACATTGTGCATTGTTTGCTTAGGGATGACAATTTTGACAGCACTGCCTTGATGAATAACTCAGCCTGATTTCCAACATTGTGAAACCCAGAAGGTAGGTGCACTGTATTTCTCTTTGATGTGGTATACAGACATTATAAGGTACCAAAGGGGAATGTGAGCCATAGAGGGCACACAAGGCGTGAAGAATAATGATATTCTGACATGGTAAAATGTTTAAAGTTGCATTTATTTTTTTATTTATTTTCCACCATGATAGGGTTAAATAGTTTGACTCGGTAATGGAGTGCTGATGACAGGTAGCTGAGATCCTGAGTGAGAAACCAAATTGCCAAATTCCTTCATTGAATAAAAACTGATTGACTGATTGAATAATTAGTACTGGTGTGTGAGAATTTTTTCTCAGCCTGGAAAGACAGTGCCAGAGTTAGAGCAATGTTAATTCAGCATCACATGATCATTAAACTCCAAGAAATACCATGTCTCATAGTCATCAAGGCCCAGAGGGATGTTCTTTATCATACTGCTACATTTCCTTACTTTCATGACATTAAGAGGCAATCCCATCTGATGCCTTTTATTTTTTTTTTGCAATGACTATCTGATAAACAGAAATGAACAAATAAACCTGCAGCAGGAGCAATGTCAGTTACAAAGCACATAAATGACTAATAGCAAAAATGATATGGTTAAGGATGGCTGGAAAGAGATACAACAGAAGTGGAGGCTGGCGGGGAGGGCAGCAGAGTGTCTGCTCGGGTTCTTTCTTCTGCAGCTATGTGTGGAGGGATGGTCTTAAAGTAGCTCCTGAAGGTGACTTATTGAAGGCACACATAACAGCATGGGTGGGCACACACTGCCACTGGATGCCTTGGTGTGTGTGCTTCTAAGGGTGGTGGGTAGACAGAGAGAGAGGGCAGTAAATGGGAAACAGGTTCTAATGTGAGTGTGCTGGATGATAGTCTTCATGCTCCTCACTTGCCACCAAACACCTCAGAGCACCAGTTCCCCCTCACTCAGCCATCATCCATATGTGGGAAGCAGCCCCCCTCCTTGGTTTCAGCTGTTGGGGAGCCCAACTGGGATAAGCCAACACAATGGGAGGACAGATGATCCAGGGAGTAAGAAGGTGAAGATCAGTAGTAGTGGTAGGTAAGCTTGGCTGGTAGGAGGGGTTCTGTGGTGCCCAAATAGGAGGGACACCAGAGGGGCAGGGAAGAGATATAGAAACATATCATCTGTTGGCATAAAAAGCCCATTGGCTCACTGTGTCTGCCCATTTCTAACTAACTAATGTTGAATGAAAGAGACCTTTTTTTTTTTATTTTATTTAGAAAGTTAGAAATACATCCTTTGAGCTAAAAGCTCCTTTACGAAGGATCCCCGTCATACAATAAAAAAGGTAGGGGAGACAAGACAGGTGGGAACATACGCAGCTGTGAGGCATTGTCAAAGTAAACAGTATTAAATACACAGAGTATACAGTATCACAGTACTGTCAATAATATTACAGAATTCACAAACATTTGGAACACCAGATTATAAGGGATCTCGCCCATGATGAGGAAGAAAAGTGCAAAGTCAGAAAGGTACAGGAACTGAATAATAGTGAGTAGGTAGTGGCAGTGGCACTAGGAATGAGCCTGTGTCTAACTAGGGTGTGCCGCAGAAGAAAGTTGGGAGACAGTGACAAGACCCAGCAGGTTAGCTAGTTGTGGACGCGGTATTAGAGGGTTAAGGGAGGTAAGTAGTAGGGGGGGTTTAAAGAGGGGTAGGGGGATAGGAGAGACAATAGGTAAGGTAGTAGGGGAGGGGGCATATGCAACGGAATAGAGCATGCAATCTGGGCCAGGACAAACTTTGGGGGAGCTAGTACCCATAGGTGGCTAGAGGTGGCAGAAGCACTGCTCAGGGGGCATGATGAATTTTCTTAGTTCGGTTTTGAAGTGGCTAAAGGCTTGTGTGGCTGTTAGCAGAGAAGAGAGTGCACTGAGCCAGGAGGGTTCCTTACATAGAAGCGGCTCGCTTTCCCACGGCTGTTTTTCCAAAAGGCACAGCTAGTGCATGTTTAGCAATGCTTCTAGTGGCATGCTCAGCCGAGGCTGGTTGGAATAAGGCCTATAAGGAAGGATGTTCAAGACCAAGCAGGGCCTTCTTCCTTAGGATGCAGAAATGCAGCTTGATCCGGTCTAGGAGAGGGAGCCATTGCATCCTAATATAAAGATTGCATGTATGAGTAAGGTGATCAGCACTGAGGACAAGTCTGCAGGCTTTATTGAGGGAGGTCTGTATTCTGCAAAGGCTGGTGTCTGTGGCAGCAGCATATACCACGTTTCCATAGTCAAGTATTGGTAAAATTGTACCTCTAACCACCTGGAGCCTAGCCTCAGTTATAAGGCAGAACCGAACCCTATAGAGGGCACCTAGTTTCCTGTTAGTGGCAGTGGTGAGACTGGATATGTGCTCATCGAAGGAAAGGGATTCGTCAATAGTGACTCCCAAATACCGGAACAAGGACACCTGCTCAAGGATGGAGAGAGAGTTGTAGGTAATTGAGACAGACTTTGTTAGTCTCCTTATCTGGCGCCGCACAAAGAGCATACTTTTAGTCTTTTTGCTGTTGAGCACCAGCAGACTATCAGTGAGCCAGTTTTGAATCAGGATAAAGTTGTGCTGGAGGTTCCTGGTGAGTGTTTCTTGGCTGGGACTATGATAGAAAATTACTGTGTCATCCACATTAAGCAGTATCTCAGAGGTTGGGCGGGCAGCCAGAAGATTATTCACAAAGAGGCTGAATAGGAGAAGGCCCAGGATAGACCCTTGGTGGAGCCCAACTGTGACTTTGCAATTCTCAGATATGACTCCATTGATTTGTACTTGCTGGGAGCACCTGGTCAGGTAGCTGGAGAACCATCTGACTGTATTTGGGGATAGTCCTAGGGCGCTTAGTCTAAGTAGCAGTAACTGGTGATTGACAAGGTCGAAGACCTTGGTCAGACCAATGAAGATTGCCCCAACCAAGCTGCCCTGGTCAAGTGCCTCGTGCACATAGCCAATGAAATCAATTAGAACCATGCTTGTGCTGTGCAATCGGTGGAACCTGTGCTGCTGGGGGTAGAGGAGGTTGTATTTAAACAGGTGGTCAGTGAGTTGGTCAGCTATGATTCTCTCAAATGCTTTAGACAGTGAGGACAGGATTGATATTGGTCTGTAGTTGGCTACTAGTGCTCTGTCTCCCCCTTTTAACACTGGGGTGACCAGAGCAGACTTCCAGACAGAAGGGAAAGAGGACATGCAGAGTGATAGGTTGATCAGCTTGGTGATGGGAATAACAATCTCAGGTAGTGCGATGTTGATCAGTTTCTTATCAAGGCCATCACCTTCCATACAGGTTTTCCCTAGTACTCTGGTAATTTACTTTCTGGCTTTGGCCACCGTCACTTGTCTGAAGTAGAAATTAGGGCAGCAATTAGAGGGGGATGGTAGATTGGTGGGTGCAGTACCACCATGGGGCATAGTGGGTCCTGGGGGGAGGACTGCGCTATAGTCCGAGAAGGCTTCGTTGAATACATTGGCCATGGCAGCATCATCCATAATGATATCCCCCTTATGTTGGAGCATGGAGGTGGGTGATCTATCGCCAGTCCCAAGGAGGTCCTTTATTGAGGCCCAGAACCTCTTCCCATCACCCAAACTCTGGGATTACCATGTCTTGTGAAACACAGCTTTGGCCTGTTAGATTGCCCAGATACATTTGTTTCTGGCAGCTCTGTAATTTTTTTATGTCTGTGGTAGCCCTAGTTTCCCTAGCACGGTGCCAGAGGAGATCACGCTGTCGCATCATGGTGAGTAGTTGAAGGGTGACCCAGTCCATGCTACCACCTTTTATCTTCTTCCTGCAATAGGGGGCAAATTTGTCCGCTGCCACATTAAAGAGGGTGAGAAAGAGGGTGAGAAAGAGTTGAAAGGCTGTGTCGACTGAGGGGCATTTATCTAGGATGCTCCAGTCTTGGTTTGCAAGATGGTTCCTGAACTTGACCATGGAGCTAGCTCTGATGACTTTATTTCATACTAGTCGGGGGGTAGAACTTTTTATAATTGACCACTCACATTGGGTAGGTGAGTGGTCACTCATGGTGTCAGGTAGTAGCTGAACATTGGTAAGTCTTTCTGGGTGCATGGTAAGTACCCAGTTGATTAAGGTACTAGTCCTCTTAAGATAATTAGTTCCGGTGCTGCTGGCAACCATCTGCATTAGGTTAAGCTCAGAAATTAGTTCTCTGTCTCTCGCACTGAAGCTGGCCAGCCAGTTAGAGTTAGAGTCCCCTAGTACAATGGTTTCTTTATTTTGGCTGGCCTGGGTGAATAGGGACATGAAGGCTTCCAGCCCTGCTTGCTGCCTCCTTTGGGGGAATGTAGACCGCCATGACAACTAGGCCTTTACCTAGCAGTATTTTTAAGGCAGCACATTCACAGTCACTATTCGCAGGGGTTAGTTAAATTTTGTGGCACAGCAGATGGTTCCGGATGTAGATTATGCACCCCCCCTTGCACAGACCGGTCAAACCTATGCAAATTGTAGCCAGGGATGGAGAATTCAGAGTTGGCTGTACGCGTGGACAACCAGGTCTCAGTCGCCGCAAGGACGTCTGGCTGGTTAAGAGCTACCCAGGCCCTAGCCAGGAGGCTGCAGATGTTCAAGGACATGATCTTTAGCTGCCCCCCCCAGATGAAGTCTGGGTATGTGCTGGCATGAGGCCAGGGTTAGGGTGGATGTTTCTAGAGAGCAACAGTAGAATTAGGATTAGTTTCGTGCACAATCTCGGGAGGAGTAGCTTTTCCTTTTGCAGTGTCCAAGTCTGGAGGTCAGAATTGGAGGGTTGAGGCCAGATCATACTATGGAGGCCAGTAAAAAGTCATGAAGGTGGGAAAGTGATTCCTGAACCCAGTGTCCAAGTGAGAGGTAGCCTAGTGACTATTAGAGATGGCAGGTTATTAATGGTCTCCCACTGGGCACACTTTTATGCGAAGAGGGAAAGGGTAGTATGGATGAGCATCAGGTGCTGCTTGTGCATGGTGTTCTGGATCCCCAGCGAGCATGAGTAATAGGAGCAGCGGGGGGGGGATGCCAACTGCAAGGAGTGCGGGCTCGTGTTATCTATCCTTAAATGTGTGATATAGTACACTGAGGAGCCCTTCACTCTCTCCTGTCAGCTCCAATCTGCTATGTGTGCGGCCCAGATAAGTGGCAGACCTGAGTGTAGGGAGGATAAAGAGATTATTCATTGTTAGGAAAGAATTTGTGGCTGTCTGCTGGAGGGGGTGTTAGTTGGGAGGCCAGAAACTAGGGGAGAACAACAGAATCAGAGCCTTAGAAGCAGGAGGTTCAGGCCACTTACCCCTTTAAGAGGTGGAGTTCAGAACTATGTGTGAGGAGGGGCAGGTCTAAATGAGTATTTGATAAAGGTTGGGGAGTGGGTGGGTGGGCTGAAAAATCACACAGAGCACACAGTTGCAGGGAGGCTCTGGCTGCTCATTAATGAATTAATTCCGAGGGGAATCAGGCTGCAGTCTGAACTGGCTCAAATTAATTTAGCAGATATACCTAGTTTAAGAATTGAGAGGCAGGCTCCGGTTGGAGGACTTAAGTAGGATCTGCCACACGATATTTAAAATAGAAGAAGACTGGCTCAGGAAGCACACTCAACACTGGGCTGCCACTCTGAAAATAGTCTAGAGGCTTTTCACTCTCCCCTCCCCTCCCGTTTCATGTGTGGTCTTTTCTAAGCCCTTGTATCTGCCCACCCTCATTTTAATCCCCCACTAATTTCTAGAGATCACATCGTCTGGCAGCCGATTACACCCTACACCACCATCTTTATGAAAAAGTACTTCCTGGTGTCTCTCTTAAACTTGCACCCCCCCACACACACACACTTCATGGACTTGCTCCTGGGTTTTGTCATTCCACTCAGTCTGAACAGTTCTCCACTACCCACTTTAATTACCCTGTGGAGATATTTGTATGTTTCTGTCATGCCCTCTCTCTCCCTTCTTGCCTCAAGCGTGTAGATGTTCAGATCTGTCAACCTCTCTTTGTGTGACCTTTGCTACTGTTCCTGGAGCATTTTGGTTTCCCTCCTATGCAATGTCCTCATTCTGTCCCTGATTTGTCCTATCCTGAAGGAGCAAAACAATAAGATGCAAAGGTGATAGAAAATGATGTAGACTGATGACCAACCAATGTGATACACTACAAAGAAATCACAGTACAATAATAAAAGACAGGAGATCTGAGTCTCAAGTTTTTTGTTATGGGGAAAAGCAAGGGGTTTGAAGTTTTTCCTCAGTGTTACTTTTTCATTATTTGTATAGCTGTGCGAGCGAATACTGCAGTGGTGGCTGTGGTATGGCAGAAAAGGAATACAGCCGAAGTGCAGTACCAGAAATAATTCTACTGGTATGATATTTTTTGTTCATTTAAAGCAACTGTAGCATTAATGTGGAGGTCACTGTTATGGAAAGTGAGTTGGCATCTGTCTTTATAAGTATTCCTTGAGAAAATATAAATCCATGCATGCTGGCAATATGCATTTATTTTGTTTTAAATAGTTGCACATGTAAGTGGTATCAAGATTTGTTCTGCACTGTGGTCAGAACTGTAGCATGATCAGAGAAAATATCATTTCCAGCTGCTGAGTTTCTGAGTACAATCCTGCTTTCCTCAAACGTTTCATTGATGACTTCCTTATTTTGGAATAATTTATTTACAATTGGTTGGTCATTGATAGTGTTTTGTTTTCTTTATTAACAATGCTTCCCAAAGTGTGCACAGATTTGTAAGGGTAGAAAAATTATTACTGAGCCCCTCAGACTGATCAGCCAAAGGAGAACTCTTGGTGAGAGCTGTGACTGCCTTTGCATGCCCCAAGGTGGTAATGTGCCAATCAGGATTTCCAAGGTTTGGTGTGAACACCAGTAGTTGTGTTCTTAGAAAAATGGAATGAAAACTGAACAAACAAGTAGGAAACAACTTGAAGAAATGGTTTTGAGTTGGGGATTAGAAAAAGGAATAAAAAAGGAATAAACCTAAGATAATATATTTTTTTTAGGTAACCAGGTGAGGCCCACTAGGCACAAGTGCCTGTTTTCAGGGGTGAGCCAAGAGCAGTGGGGTGGTTAAGTGACTTGCTCAGAGTCACACAGTATGCAGGTGGAGGTTGTAGGAATCAAACCCAGGTCTATTGAATGTACCAAGTTCATTAACAGTTCATTACTCTAACCCCTAGCCTATACTGCCAGCCCAAATAATCCTAAATAAGATGAATGGTGGTTATAATTGACATGGCTTTTTGTTGATGTTCTAATTTATTTCAAGTTACTGTTTAATACGTGCTGGGTTTGTGAGTTTTCATGCATATTGATATGATATGATATGATATGATATGATGTGATATGGTACAATATGATATAATATTTTCTTCTGCAGCATGGCATCAAATATGTAAGTGATTCTTTCTTGATTCTATAGCTGATAACCACTTTTCAGAATATCTAAAACTATGTTTTATTTTTGCTGTAGTGGCAAGTTCTGTTTTTTTCAACATGTTTTGGCCCACTCACTACCATTTTTCCCTAAACACCTGCCCCCAAGCCCAAGAATTGTGTCCACACCACCTGCATGCTTTCTCCAATTGGGAGGGCTGATGTGTACAAACAAGAAGGAACAGTGCACACTCAACTTAGTTTGTGAAGTACTCACAAACTGTGATGAGTTCAGAGGGGCATCCCTTTAGTTCAGAACAGCTTTGGCTGAACACAACACAGAGCTTACAGAGCAAGTCCAAGCTCCCCATCATTTCCTTTCTTTCTTTTTTTAACGTTATCTATTTTTTCAGGTTTTTGGTTATAGTTTCAAGTGAAATACACATCCACTTATGTTTCTCCTTTTACACATCAAAAGTTCTCTTTGTATATATGGCTCAAATTAAGAGTAAAGAGAATTAAGAAATAGATAAACATAATAAAATATGGAAAGATAAAGGGAAAATAAATTTATTTAGCAAAAATCCTCAAGAATGGGAATAGTCCAAGACAGAAAAATAGCTGAAACTGGAAACTCACACTTTAGGAATTAATTAGAGAGAAGACTAAAGGATTTAAACATATCAGGAAGAAATTGTTCTAACAGCAACTAAGGCCCTGTCCACATTGGCGATAGGAAGTTAGTAATGGTTTTAGAACAAGTACTGCACTTACTGAGCTACCACATCCACATTATGTCAGAACCGTGTTTAAACAAGGTAGCCACCCATATACACTTGCTGAAATTTTAATGTGCCGTGAACAAGATCAGTAACCACTCATAATCCATGCTGCAGTTATAGTTGAGTGCTGCACAAAAACTACAATACTGCACACAAACTAACAGTAATGGGGTCGTATGCTGACCACACAGCAAAACCTGCACTGCAAATGACAATACAGCAACAGGCCGCTGTACTGTCACCGAGCGACCCAGCACTGCTTTCTGGGGGTCTTGCACCCCCTTCCTGAATCAACTTGAACTCAGAGTTGATCAATTTAGTTAAGAAAACAGTCTGTAGTGAATTGTTTTATGCTGACCGCAATTGTGGTCAACATAAAGCCATCGCTGTAACGTCAGTTGACAACAAAGTTGTCGAACCGGCATCATGGAGCCTAATGGGTTTATTCTAAAAGGAAAAAAATTTTGTTTAGCCACCAATTGACCAAGAGTACCAGGTCAATATTGCATTACAAAAAGAGCACTACAAAAACTGTGCTGTGGGAAGCACGGAAACATTTACAGTGACAGGGTATAACAGTGGTAGGGAATTACCCCTGTCACTGTCCATGAAATAGAAGAAGGGGTGAAGAAGCCTGTGCTACTATGCCTGGCTGAGCTGCTCCCATGGTGGAGTGACTAGGGCACCAGCACACAGCAGTGAAGGAGACCTGGGATCACTGTTTGGTTCCCCCTAGGGCTCCTGATATTGCACTTTAAAAAAAAAAAAGGAATTTCCCCCACACTAACCCTATCCCCAAAGTCCACACCCCCAGAGTTGGTTATTTAAAGTCCAGGGGAGTGGGGGGGTGAAGCCCCCCAAGTTGGGGTGTGTGGGTTGTGTGGCCTCCCTCAAAAAAGGCAACGTCCCATTGCAATGAATGGGGTGTGTGCGCCAGTTGTAAGGTTGGTGTTTTGATCGACTTATTTCGGTACAAGCTGTTTTGGTTGCAGTATTTATTGCTGCAAAGTTTTATCCATGATATTATGACCCCATGCCCCTGACCAAGATATTCACTCATGATATCAGTATGGTACTGAGCCGCTCGTTGCACCAGTATGTCAGTTTTAATGCAAGGTGAGATGGTAGTGTTCTTAAAAAGCTGGTAGTCACCTACACTTACTAAACTCTCTTTAAAGTGAAAATGAGTGCTATAACATAAAGAAATATTTGATTTGAAAGCTGAAGCCAGGACTCTGGGCATGCACATTAGCACTTGTTTAGCTTTTTATGAATACTACCACCTCACCTTGCCTTAAAACTGACGTACTCATGCATGCACGAGCTTACAAGCGGCTCAGCGCCATACTGACAACATGATGGCACATCTCAGTCTGGCGGTGCCTAAACAGGTGGGTTGCTTTTATTGGGATTTTAGCTGTGAACTGCATTCTGGGTCATAGGAGGACGTTTACTGTGCTAGGTTTAAAATTATTTTCAAAACCATGCTGAAATCCTTGTTTCATCAGGGTTTAAACTCGGTTTTGAAACACAGTTTTAAAATGTTACCTGTGTGAGCATTAACTGTGTTTGGCATTCTTATAATGTTACAGGCAGCCTGCAATGTTATAACAACACCAATGTGAATAGGGCCTAAGAAACTATGGAGATGAAAAATTACCATATGTACTGTATGTATATATATATATATATATATACATATATATTGCAGGCAAAGAGAATCAGTTTATATCTTTGAATTAGTCTCTTCAAACTATTTTTTAAGTTCTGGCATTTCTTCTTCAAAATTACTCTGCGTAGAAGCCACATCTAAAGTCTTTCAACTAATCTGGATCAAAAAATGTGTGTCTTTTTGATTCATACAGAAAGAGCATGTTTGTCTGGGAAATGAAGAGTTAAAGTAGCTCCCAGTTCAGCTATTTCATCCTTATATGGGAGAAAAGTTTTCTTTCATACCTGTATACTGTAGCGACTGTCGCATCAGGAAAAATATGAAACTTAATCTGGCAAAAGAATAAAGTACCCTTTTTCTGTCTGTTTGCAATAAACCCTCTTGTTCTGTTTAAAAGCCAATTAGACTATTATGGTTGTCCTTACAGGCATATTTGATGTACTGTTTTTTGGTACTCCATTTTTATCTTGGGTTAAATCAAGTAAACTTTTTGCTGGGCCATTTTTGGTTCTATGTCATAACGGTGATTGCAGAATAGCGATCGCCATTACAGCGAGTGTACATCGCCGAAAATGAATTTTGGCAATGCACACTCATGGCGAGGAGAAAGAGGGCGCCTGAGACCTAAGGGGTTTTTTTTGATGTGGGAGCTGTGCCCGCACCCTCTACCTATGGATTCTCAACTCCAGGGGAGTGCATGTCGGTGTGTGTGTGTAAAACTTTAAAAATTGAATGCCCGGCCGGCAAAAAAAAAAAGTGCGTGCTGGAACCAAACCCCCACGCTGCACCTCCCAACTGACCACCCTCCCACCATGCTAGCAGACCAGCTCAGCAACTGTCCTCCACACCTTCACATACCATCCCTCCCTGCCTCCCCACGCGTGGCCGTAATGTCACGTATGTCCGTCGCCCGTATGTCACCGACTGATATCCAGTTGCACCCTGCCAGGTAGCCCTGAACACAGGTGTCGTAATGAATTGAGTTGTTGCTAGGCGCCCAATTGCGTCGCTTTTGTTCATGTAAGTACCCTATATTTTAGTTGACATGTTTTTATTGGGATTTGATAGGTTTTAATAAGAAAGTCACATTTTCAGCAGATAAAATGCTAGTTTCAGTCATAAGTACTTACAAAAGCTTCCTAGCTGAGTCAGATTCCTTATTCAATGAATTCAGTAAGCTTACATCTTTAAAATTTTGATATATAAAGCAGCAGTGCAATGAAACTAGGCAAAACATTTGACCCAACCCATCTTTTTACTACAAAAGATTCCAGGTATCTCTCGGTTTCATCTGGTGGTAAAATGTACTTACTCCAAAATGTTAGTATTTTATTAATGTTTTTATTAAGTTTTCTTCTCAAGAAAAAAGATGGCCACTACATTTGCTTTGAAATATCATTGTAGACCTGGTAAGGGATAGGATGGAGAAAAAACACACACAAAAAAGTCATGGTGAGCAACACAGGAAATACCTAAAAACACAGATTTGACAGATATGCTAACACTTTTATTAATAATGGGGGATATTGCTAACTGCCTAACAAGATGGCCACTGGAATCGAGAACTCTGCCAACCATCATTAACAATCCTCTAGAATCCACCAGAAGGGTACTTCTGTGACAGTTTCACACAGCAGGATTGTGATGTGTACATAACCAGCTTTTGAGCAATACCTTTTTACATAGAAAGGTTCACTTACCCATCAGACATCACATCGGAGAAAAATCGGTGCCAACTACCTACTGCAGTTCTTCTCCACCATATTTTTGGAATTAACCATGGGCTGTCAGCATTAGACCCCAATGGACCTACAACAAATAATGGGCATGCTGGCTCAGGTACATCAGGACACGGCTGAACTCCTCCTCCTGTCTCCTTCTTTTCTTGTCTTCTGCTTTTCCCTCACCCTCCCCGCTCCCACCTTTCCTCTTATATCCCACCTTGATCCCTTTTTCTGTTCCCTCATCCTCTTCTATTCACAAGGGTCTTTGTGTTCAAATTCTCAGTCTGACAGCCTCCTAGTATACCAGGCAATTTACAGTGTTACTTTGTAAATATTGTATATATTGTTTATTTTGTATACATTGCATGTGTCATTTATAAATTGTACCTTGGCACTGTATGTTAATTATGTTCCAAGACTGTTTGTACTATTCCCTGCCATCTCTCTGTATATGTTGCCTATTTATGATCTTTGTACATGTTGCTGATTTATGTACAGTATATGTTACTGATTTATGTACAGTATATGTTACTGATTTATGTACAGTATATGTTACTGATTTATGTTCAGGACCTCCTTGAGAAGGAGCCCACTCACTGGAGTAATTCCTGCAATTAAACTGGAAACTTGAACTTAAAGTTTCAGCGGGTGAAATGAACCAGGAACTTACACAGCTTGGGGGTTGTCTCACCATGGCAGAACAGTTTATCACCTCCATGGAAGAGTCCACTGATGCCATACAGGCCCAGCTGTAAGACCAAGCTTTATCAATCTATTTACATGAAAAAATTGATGACCTGGAAAACTGGACCTGGTGCAACAATTTGCACATTGTAGGCTTCCCGGGGGGAGCAGTATAATCTGATATGGTGCTATTTCTACAGCACACACTACCCCAAATACTCAGTGCTCCAGACTGCCGCTTCCTTAGAATTTGAGAGGGCAAGCAGATGCCTGGCTCTGAGACCCAAACCTGGCCATCCTTCTCAGATGAGTTATTGACAAACTCCTTTGTTTCCCAGTGAAGGAAACCATTGTATGCTTAGCCCAGGAGATAGAGGTCCCTTAACCTGGCAGGGCCATGCCATATGCTTTTACCAAGACTTTTCAGCCGAGCTTTCCCAACATAGACGGACTTTCATAAGACACTGGCACAGATACCCAGCTACATTAAATGTAATTAACAATGGAGTACAGCATTCCTTCTCCTCACCTGGGGCTGTGGATCATTTCATACATACCTCTATATGACCAACAGCTGATCTGGCTCCCATGGACACTCACCTAGAACCCTCTGCCTGAAGCCCAGGTGAGGGCGTCCTCCAGTCAGGATAAGGAGCTGAAACCTTCAGTCACTGCAGACCCTCCCTGGCAGCTGGCAAAAATACAAAGGGGAAGGCACAGGACCAGGGGAGTCAGCTTAAAAGACACCCATGGAGAACAAACCAGATCCCACAGCTGGAGTAGAAGCTCAGAATCCCCAGCATCTACTTTTTTTGATTTTATCTTTTTGGTGCCCGCTCCGCTTTGCCTGGCATCTGCCCGGTCATGGACTCCTCAGCTGCGGCATCCCCAGATGAGCCACACTCCTGGGACCCCCTGGATTACCTCCCAGGGCAAAGACGTGGCACCTCCAGCCCTTAGCGTGCCGCGAACAATGGGATAGGTGGGAGTCAGCCTGGGGAGCCAATTGCAGCTCAGGGGTTGGCTTCATTTAGGCAGCGGAGGCAGGCTTATTTTTGTCCCCTATGGGGGGGTTGGAATGTGCAATGATGCCAGTGTCCGTCCCGCCCCCAGGAAGCTTGTGGATGTCAGTTGCTGTGGCGCCCCTGGCCTCTGCTGGGGTCCCCCATGCACCGACGACAACCCTCACCCTTCCCCCAGAGAAGGAGAGCAGTCATAGGATGCTCAGTCCTTCTCCCTCGGCCAGCCCTCTGATGACCCGAGTCCATTCCTGAACCCGGGTCACCGACGCTGCAAGCGCAAATCCAACTGCTGCACTGGTGGGACGGCTAGAATCCCCAGAATCTTCTAAAAGTCTGGAAATTGAAGACAACTGCGGCTTTGACCACAACTAGGAAATCCAGCACTGGACTGGTGAGGGAGCCATCTACCAACGGAAATGGCACACCTTCATACAACACAGCCCAATCTTGGGTGGATTGAGCATCCACCACTCCCTTACCCTTGCTCACTTCATTGGACATGGGAAGATGCAACTAATTCACTGGTAAAATCTAATTACTGCAAGAAGGAACACAATTGATAGGGCTAGGAGTAATGGGGCAGACTAGGTGGGCTGAAGGCCCTTTTCTGCTGACAGTTTCTATGTTTCTATGGATCCCATCACTGAGACGACCAGGCCGCCTCCCTCATATTATCGGTGAGTACTTTTCTCAGCAATTTTTCTGTTTATCATGGCTGAAGTTGTAGGTCTGAGAAAGCCATGAATGGGCAGTGATTCCTGTGCCTAAGTTGCTCCCACTGATCGGACACTTGTTTGCTGCCTTTCGGATCAGCCCTGGCAGGAGTGACAAGTTTTGGTTCATTGCTAAAATCATAAGTGTGTGTGTAATCTATGTCCAATATCTATTTAGTTTCAGGCAGCTGATCAGCCATATCAGCATGGACTCTCAAGTTTTGAGATCTCCAGGAGTCAATCTCTTTCCCTTGGAAATGGCACATTGCCTGTGCTCCTTCTATTAGAATGTAAGATGTATGGTTCTTCCCTGCTAAAAAGTTGGGGTGCACAGTATCACACTACACATCTCTCCAGGCTGGTAAGAATATACCACACATCGAGTACATCTTTCCACTTTTGGGATATAACTTTAAGGTTCTTGGCAAATCTTTACCAGGCCAATACTTCCCAGGAATCCAGATTGGGGCCGGAGCAACAGGGACTCCATGCCCTACTACACTTTCATAAACAACATCGCTGATGACAAATGCCCGATCTGCAAGCAACAGCTGATGGCTATGCCAGTACAGTACAGGACTATGACAGTAGGTCCTGGGAAACCATGTTTGGGCAGACTCAATGGACCCCAAGTCTCCTTCTGCTGTCATTTTCTATGTCTCTATGCCTGAAACATTTCCTCAGGAAAGGTCATTGCCTAGGTGATTTTGTTAAAATTGTACAACGTTTAATTGTCAGGCCTTGCTATAATCAGTGGGCAGATTTGATTTGTATATATTAGTTATGAGAACAAGTTGTATTGCGGGGGGGGGGGCTGGCCCCCTGCCTAATATTGGACACAACATAAGTAAAACCCCTGATAATAACAAGGGGTACATGATGTCTATGTTACAATCAGTTTTAGGGTGTGTTTCACGCTTAGGGATTATATATGTTCTATCCTCTTGCAGGATAAGTCTATTCCATAGGGATAAGATGCTCTGGCTCACACTATAGTTCCACCCCTATCTGTCCCACAACAAAACACCCCCTTTATTCTCCCTCAGTCACTGACAATTACAACCACATTTTATACTGCTCTTCCCTGGGATTTCAATAAAAATATTCCCCCCTCCCTCCTTTCTCCAATATCCTCTACTCTCCATTCAAATTGTTAGAGGGCTACTCCTCCCCCACAGATCGTATTGGCACTTCTACCCCCTATCTCCTACCCTCCCCTTCCCTCCATTGGGAGGGGAGACCTCTCCTACTACAAGCCCTATTTCCCCCTTCCATATCCTTTGTATTAGCTGGGCCCTATAAACCATCCTTACTGCTGTGTCAGGATAGACACTTCCAGGATCAACACCCTCCCACCCTTAAAACAATCATTGGTGGCAGACCGAATGTATACTGCCATATTAGAACTCAATTCATGACTCATGCTTTGCATTTGAACCCCTCCACCTTTGGCTCCCTGAAGGCAGACGGTTTTAGGGGTTTCTATTCCCACTGTAGAACTGTATCCCCGAGCAGTTCTATGATTTTCTGTTTATTGAGAAGTATAGATGTGATACTCAGTTACATATTACTGTTATATCTTGTAGTATTGTTGTTCATGATTCATTTCTTGTTAAATAGCAGACCAGTTCCATGTGTTTTCCATGCATTACCAAGCTATGTGAATTTGGTAACATGCCCTGTAAACTGATGGCTGTACCCTGCTATATTTCATAGACAATTCCTGTGGCCCCTCCAACATTTTGATCCTTGCTGAGTAGTCCTTAGATTCTCACTGTCTAGTAGACTTGATGTTACACACTTATAAGCTTCCATATTCTTAGGTTCCCATCCCTATGGCTGACTTGAGATGTATAACATAGAACATATTAGGGTTGAACTCCCCTATCAAACGTAAAGAAGTCCTCTCCCACCTTCAGAAATTATGTTCAGAAATAGCTTTCCTACAGGAGACAAAGCTGGTCCCCCTTGAAGCCATCAAACTATGCAGGGACTGGGGTAGGCCAGGAAGTACACATTTGTGCACCTACAACAAAAACTAGGGTTTCAATACTCCAACATGAATCCTTAAAATGGACTATAGAAAAGCAGGACCGAGATGCTGAGGGACGCTGGATACTGGTACAGTGTCATACCTGAAATCAGTACCAGGAAAAATTCCAGAAGGTCCATGGGAAATGAACTCTTAGCATAATCAGCTGCATCCCCAAAGTGTATAAGACAGGTTTCAGTCTCTCTGTATGAGAAATGGGGTGGGGGGCCACATCAAATAATGGACAGATGCTTATTTATGTTGCTTTCCATCAAGTCTTTTATTTTCTTAAACGGATTTAAGATTCAACGTTTCACCTGATAGACAGGCTTCATCAGGAAATAGGCCTTTATGTAACTGTTCTTAATTAATGCATCCAGCTTTCAAAAAGCCTAAACCAGCATTAAATTGAACCAATTCTGGTGCTCTCAAATTGTCTACATTGGTGCTTGTTAAGCATTTTGTTTTCACAGGTACCACATTTAGTATGTTCTCCACTCCATATGGGCTGTGCAATCTTTAAACTGTGATTTTCAAAACATGTTGTCAGATGCCTAAAGCAGTGTCATACCCCACAGGGCCCCCTGGTTTGGGGCTCTATTTAAGGATCCAAAACTTACACTCCAAATTTCCTCCATACGCTCTGTCAAACTATCCAAGACTTTGCCACTCACCTCACTGCCCTGTCTGATAGGAGGGGATTTTAATATAACCTTATTCTCAGACTTTGACAGGTGCTTGAAATTATCTGAACCACACCCTAGAGCATCAGTGATGACAAACTATCACAGCTTGGTCAAGACATCCTTTAACTAATGTGTTAGTTGGGCCTGACACAGGTTGTTACCTCTGCAACCCATATACACGGCCATTCATTGGACCTCATCTTCCTGCTGGGAATGGAGGTCTTTGACCTTATGGTGGAGCCATTCGCTTGGTTGTACCACTATTATGTGAGGTTCTCATTCGAGGCCCCCCAAAATAGACCATCCCCTACAGAGATGGTCCAGTACAGCCCTTTAAGGGGTTTGATCCCACAGGGTCTGATGGCAGTGCTGGACCTATCAGGTTCAATGAGGGCAAGCGAGGAGCCGGGGGAACTGGTTTTGACCTATAACAGGGTTAGTGCCAAGACCCTCATCACTAAACAGGATTGGGAAACTGCCTGGTGGGCAGCCCATATCACTTACATGGCTAGTGGAAGCCTACTCTTGTAAAACAAAGTACTTTACAGGGTATACAGGACACCAGCTCAATTGCACACTATGGGACTCCTCCCTCAAGACCTATGCTGGTGCTGTGGCTCCAATGGAGGGGACCTTTTCCACAGTTTATGGAGCTGCCCATCTTTCCAAATTTACTGGAAAGAGATCCTAGCTGCTTGTAAGTCAGTAGTTGGGAACTCCATACCACTCAACCTTCAGTTGTCACTGCTGGGCATGCCCCCCAACAGCCACTATACAAACCCTTTGATACGATGGAGCCTTCAGGTTGGGGTGGATGTTAAACACCTGCTACTTAGAAGATGGAAATCCATAGAGGTGCCCTGAATTCAGCAATGGTTACACTCAATCCAACTCATGGTGACACTTTCTAGAATGTCCCACCTAGCAAAAGGCACTCTACACATTTATTATGATATGTGGTCCTCCTATTTATCCTGCCCTCTTTGCAAAATGGATCCCAAATGGGCCCATATCTAGTCTTACAAGTCAGCAACCCCCCACTCCCCAGTATATATCAGGACATCCCATCCTTTTCAATCTGGTAAGATTCTCCCTGGGCAATACAATGAAGACAATCTGTTGATTTACTGTGTATTTGTCACTGAACTAATATCCATGCATGATACAGTTTGAATTGTGTATGTGTATGCATACTTATACTGCTACTGTGAGGATCCTGTTATTTGTTTAAAAATGACGAGTTTTTCAACAAAATGAAATAACTGTAAAAGAAAAGAAATAGCTAAAACTAGCTTTTTGTGGAAACATTGTTCATTGCACTGCTGTTTTATGAGAGTTTTTCCAATGACTATTTTTCTTAGGAGCATCATGTTATTGTATTTGCTGCAGCAAGACTGTCAGTAGTCAAATATTTTATTTTGGCCTCAGGCAGATCTTTTTCCATTTCTTTTTTAGTGGTTTTCAAATCTTTAATTTTGTTTGAAATACTGAGTCATTATTTGTCAATTGAATCTGTTTTACTAATAAAAGAGTTTTATCTGTGTAATTCAGGATTGCTAAGAGAGACCAAAAAGCATATGTAATGTCCCCAAAATTTTTTATTTCTCTCATATGTGCTTGATTCTATGGTTGAAGTTTGTTTTTCTAAGACAGTTCACTTATTTTCAATGTTGATTTCTCCTTTATCATTTCAGCTTTCAGTTCAGAAAACCTATGTAAGTAATTTCCTCAAGATGGGTCTTAGTGGTGGCACCAAGCTTCCACTTTACTATCACCTCCTCAAAAGTTAAAAACATCAATACTATCAGCAGAGGAAGCCCTTGCAGCCCATTCTGTCTACTCTGTCTAGAGATGAAGATGATTTTTTTAGATTTAAGAATTTCTTTCCTTCCAAGTCCTTCACTAGTACAGAAATAGTTGCAGCCAGTTGGATCACACCCTCTGGACATACTAGCATTCTGGTTGAGTGTCTCCTACAGGGAGACACTTCTGCCGAAGCTGTCAGCACATTTTCACACTGGTTCCAAGGAAACTGACAAATAAAATGATCCATTGGCCCCTTCTTTGAAGAAATGTCCTCAGTGGAAGAACTGTGTATTTCCCTTTGCTTCTTTTCGTTTTAGGGGTTTTGGTCTTTTTCATAATGTTAATAGAACTTTGATTTTGGAGCCATGGAAGAGCTGCTTAACAGGGTCCTTCTGAGTTGTCATCTTGGAATTTTTCACCCACAGCGATGAGTTTAGAGTGTCATAACATTTTCAGCTATGCACAACAAACAGCTTGCAGGGCAAGCACAAACACCCAAACATTTCATGCTACAAAATGCCAGTGGGGAGTTGGGGCATACTATGTAAGCTGTTTATTATGCATTATGGAAACATTTCTTGATTACAAGGCTGTCACTTTGAGTCCAATCAGAAAACCGAGGCACAACTCCACCAAAAAACAAAAACAAGAAACAGGCTGAACTGGATGAAAGTACACTTGATTTATTAGGTGCAAGGCAGTGCAGGTAGCAATCCTGATTAGAAAAGACACCCAACATTCCATGCCAATTACTAGTGCTTTGTCACTTTGAACCTCTCACAATTCTTACAAACATACGAAAGTGCCAGCAGATACAGGCCATAAAGATATATAAAGTCTGCTCAAATGTGCAGCTCCCAGTCTAATCTACTGCAGCTGCCCCACACCCATTTCCTGTCCACCTGATTTATCCTCCCAGCCCACCCTCCCTCCCCTCTCCAGCCTCCCTCAGTTTTGACCTTTCCTTTGACCCCTGTCCCACCCTCTTAAAATTGCACATGGTTTTTAGCGATATAACCTCTTCTGGCAGTTCATTCTACCTTGCTACCACCCCTTCCGTGAAATAGTGCCTCCTCATTTCCCTCCAGAATGTATTCCCCTCCAATTTCAGACAGTACCCCCTCATGATCCTCCTCCCCCTTTAGTCTGAAAATGCCCTCAGTACTAACCCTATTTATGCCCTTTATGTATTTGAAGGTCTCAATCATATCCCCTCTCTCCCTTCTATCCTCCAGAGAATACATGTTGAGCTCCCTCAGTCTCTTCTCATAGGGTTTGTCATCCAAGCCTCAGATTATCTTTGTCACCCTGCGCTACACCCCCTCCAACAGTTTGACATCCTTCTTTAAATAGGGGCACCAGAACTGCACACAGTACTCCAAGTGTGGTCTCACCAGCAGCCTGTACAGTGGCAGGATGACTTCCTCACTTCTTGAGGTGATTCCTCTGGCAATGCACACCAGCATTTTACTAGCTTTGACAGCCACCTTCCTGCACTGCACAGAATGTTTCATGTCCCCTGTGACTAGTACCCCCAGATTCTTTTCCTCCTCTAATGTGGTTATCTGCACACCCCCAGCCAGTAGCTAGTCCCAAGGCTTCTCACTCCCAAGTGCGTGACCTTGCACTTCTTAGCATTAAACCCCAACTATATGTCTGATCAGCTGCCAAGTTTAGCCAGGTTCTCTTGGAGTTCTTGCTTCCCTTCCTCCTTGTCCACCCTCACACTGATCTTTGTGTTGTCTGCAGTCAGGCTGATTTTTGTCTTGATCCCATCTGCTGTTTCACCAATGAAGATGTTAAATAATATTGGTCCTAGTACTGAGCCTTTGTGGGACTCCACTGGTTACAGCTCTGGGACTTGAGAGTTCACCCCCTACTAATATCCTCTGCTGCATATCCGTTGGTCAACTCCTAAGCCATCGTACTAGTTTCTCCCCAGCTCCCAGGTTCCTCTGTTTACTGAGCATCTTTCCATGTGGCACTGAGTCAAAGGCCTTGCTGAAGTCCAGGTACAGGACATCTACTGCATGGCCCCTATCGAGTGCCTTTGTCACCCAATCGAAAAAATAAACCAGGTTGGTCTGGCAGGATCTTCCTGAGACAAACCCATGTTGCCTTTCATCCCAGAGACCATTAATTTCCAGAAAGGTCACTAGCCTCTCTTTAAGAATGGTCTCCATCAACTTCTCTACAATTGAGATAAGGCTGACTGGTCGGTAGTTACCCGGCTCATCCCTGGGGTCCACTCTTGTGCAGCAACATCACATGTGCCATCCTCCAGTCTGGGGCATGCACCCTGTCTCCAGAGAGGTGTTGCCTGCCAAGGCCTCCGCCAACTCCCTCAGGACCCTTGGATGCACACCATCTGGTCCCGATGCCTTAACACGTGTAGGGACTTCAAGCCCTCCAGAACCCCATTCTCTGGGATTACCCCATCCATTACGCCCGCTCCTCCTGTGCCCACTGGCCCCCTCCTCTGTGGCACTGGCCCATCCTTTTCCTTGGTGAACACCAAACAGAAGTACTCATTAAGTGCCTCTGCCTGGTCCACCCCCTTTTCTGCAAACTCTTTTCCCTCTGGATCCTTAGAATCTCATCTTTACAGCTTCTTTTCTCACTAATATACCTGAAGAAATCCTTTTCCCGTCTCTGATCCCCTGCACCAGCCTTAGCTCCCTTGAAGCCTTAGCCACCCTGACTACTCTACTCATCTACTACTCAGTTAAATGAATGGAATGAAAATTTTAAGTTTGATATGAAATACGGTAAGGAACAGATACCATTTTTAGACCTGATGGTGAAAATGCACAACAACAAATTTGAGACCACGTTGTATCGACAAGCAACAGACCAAAATACTATGCTACATGGCACTAGTTATCATGAGCCAAAATTAAAGCAGAGTATACCTCACTCTCAGTTAGTAAGGGTGAAGAGAAATTGTAGCATGCAAGAAGACTATATTAGTAATAATTATACAATGCGTTCGAGAATTTGATATCCTGATTGGCTGACTGGCATCTTTTAGGCAATGTAAATGCTAGCATGACCAAAGCAAAAGGTGCCAATCAGCCGGATCGCTAAAATCACTATGACCCCCGAATGTTCAGAATGAAAATCCGCCATGTTTGATCCCCGCAAAAGCACCACTCCCAATGCAGCAGTCAAAGTAAACTACAGTAACTTGTTGAAACAGCCTGAAAACCCACATGAAAGCCAAATCACAAGTAATTCTCCCATATCCTCTTCTACCCGGCACACCTGTCAAGTGTTTTAAACTGTATGCTCGGCTCTGTTACCATGTGCCCAAAATCATCACAGTTGCTGAAACTGCTGGCTCCTGCTTCCTCACTTGTACTGCAACTGATTACTTCCCATTAAAAAACAAAAAGACGTTCTGTGAAGTGCCACTGATTGTCTGTCTGTCATCAGACTTACCCAACAAAAATTGTTTCTTCCTCTCAACTGCAAACCCCATATTCACCCTGGAACCACACACTGAAGGACGCCAGCATGCTCGCAACTCACCGCACCATACTCATTAGTAATTCACTGATACTCCAAGGTAGATTAGTGACATAAACTGGGTAAGTTGGGTAACAGCGGTATGGCTTTATCTGTTTAGACACTCCTCTTCAGCAGTAATTATATCAATAAAGTGCTGTCTTGATATGTACAGTTCTGGTTCTGGCTCTGGCTCTGAAAAGTGCCAAACTTGAGTTGCTGTCTCCTGTTTATGAAATAATCCTGTGCAGCAGTGTGACTGCTGTGTGTTTCATGCACAGCAATACTTATTTCCCTGTTTAGCTCACAGATCCATACAACAATTCTTAGATGACATCAAATTACACTGTGTGCACTCACTCCTTAAACCCAAGATTATGCTGCCATTGTTATGACAATAAAAAAACTAAAAAAATACTTTCTGTCCAGCTAGTTACAGTAACAAGAAACTATTTTTCCGGCGTAAGAATAAATTACAAAAAAAAATTTAAAATGCCAAAGAAACTGCTTTTTTTCTTTCTTTCTTTCTTTTTGTTTTTTTACAAAAAGTATTGCAGGACATTGTATAATTGCAATAAACCACTCCATGGTGTGGATTATGCTGGGATTTACCTATGGCTGACCTGGTTTGACGACCTGGCATATGGCCTCATGGCCAAAACCACACCAGCCATGGGTAAATCCCAGCATAACCCACACCCTGTTGTGGTTTATTGCTTAAACAAGATACTGTATGATTGCAGATTCAGAGATAGAGGGTATAAGCATAATATTCTCAGACAAGGCAGTTACATAATAGATAATCAAGAAAGGTAAACATTAAATACACAGGATAAACCAGAAAAAACAGATAGGGTGGTGTTAGCTGTGAAATACAATCACAAAATTGCCCAGATAAGGAGAATGATTAATAGAAACTGGCATCTAGTGGCAGCAGATAACCCCCACATAGAGGCACTACAAAGGACCCTAGTAGTGGCTGCTAAAATAATCACAAATCTAAAAGACAAGTTTGTCAAATCCCAATTTAAACTGAACAAACTAAACACAGGACAGTTGCTGCTGGGGCCTCCTGAAACCAGGCTTGATGCCATGTGGGCATTGCTCTGTGTGAAACTGCACGAGCAAGGAGAGTATTTTCAATCATCCCCATATAAACAAAAAAAATGTCATTAGAGATCATATAGACTGTACTACAGAGGGTGTAGTATATGTACTTCAAAGTCCCTGTGATCAGCTATACATGGGGCAAACTAAAAGAGCATTAAAAGTTTGGATTTTAGAACAAAAAGGAGATATCAGAAATAATGATGTAAGATCACCTGTGGTGCAGCATTTTAATGAGGCAGGACATATGGGGGGTGTCCCTGAGATTTTGGGGCCTCGAGGTAGTGCCACCACCTATAAGAGGGGGAAACTATGAAAATATACTAGAACAATCTGAAATGAGGTGGATATTTAACCTAAAAACATTACAAGTAGGAATTGGCATGACTATTTAGAGTAACTGGCACTCATGCACCTAGGGTAAATGAGGAAGAATGGCACATGTTGGGCTTGCAAAATAGGTAGAAAAATAGACCCCTGCTTTACAAGCAGCAAAAATTTCAATAACTCAATAACATGATGTATAGACAAAGGAAAGGGATAAAGATAAACTTAGAAGTAGAAACAACCCCCCATAACTACACATATAAGATGATGAGAGTATTAAATGTTGGCATGAAAATGATAATGAGTCTATAAGCTACCCTAGACCTTGGGCTACCTGAAGAAATGATTATATAAACAAGAAACTAGTGTGCTCATCGTAAGCATAGGCCCATATGAAAAGTCCTGGCTTCACCCTTCTGGGTGAAGATGTACAGATGCCTAGCATCAGCTTGAATAAGTGAGAGTACAGGGGAGGGATACATCACTCCCTCGGGAATTACAAAGGGGCCTAAGAGGATGGCCTCACCGAAGCGCTCAGTAGGAGTGGTCTCTGAAAGAAAGTCACATGCTGAAAGATTTCACTGATAAGGTAAACAGAGATATCTTTTCAAATTACAATGGTGAAAAGCTTTGAAATAGTACAATTGGAAGTAAAACAAGCGAGGCAATATAAATTGATTCAAGGATTTAAATTTTTACAGGACAAGAAAATACAAGAAGCAAGAAAGCAAAGCAATACTGTAAATGAAACTTGTCCTTAGAAAAATTGTGCGAAAAAGCTTCAGGTATAGGCCTACATGTCTAAATGGTGTCAGGTTTGTAAGAAGAAGTCACACAAAACTGCATGATGAGCACAACTGTTGTTTGATTAGATAACACAGTGTATAAAAATAATGTATAAGCCATACTGGAATACTGAAAGCACATTTTATTGTATAACCCATCGGTGGCAAAGTGAAGCAAAAAAAGTAAAGGATCTGAACCACAAGGGTCCATACAGAGAAACGGATACATTTAAAACCAGGAGGTGTGGAATAGAGAGGGATGTGAGTTGAAATGAAAAATTAAGAATGATTGGTATATTTAAAAAAAATATTAAGAAATGAGTTACTAAAAAGATTTTCGTATTAATGTGCAGATTGATTACCCTGTGAACAAGCTCTATGAAAAATAATGAAACGTAGGGGAAAATTAAAAGAATGAACACAGAACTTATGAAGTCTTTTTGAATTTGTTGTAAATGGCTCCCTAACCACAAAGGTTTCTGATACTCTACTCATCTCCATGGATTTCTTCGAGTTCATGAGTACTTTATGAATGAGTTAAGTGTACACTGTTCCTTCTTGTTTGTGTATTTGGAACCATTGTGGGGTTTGCATGGTAGTCCCTACTGTAAGCAGCAGTAACCCTCTTCACCTTTGTCTATTTAACTGAAGGCTGACATGTGATTGCCTTTACAGCTCCACCAAGACAACTCTATGGTCAACAAGTAGTGAGTACACAATGCCAAACAAGCCACCTTAGACATCATTCCTGAAAGTGGAATGCTTAACCTTTACAATGTAATTTGCTGCCAGCTAGCCCCTGTAACCACTCTCTTCCAAGTGACAGCCCACTCCATTACTGCCATGTTCCAAGAGCTGTTATTTGTAATTCATATACAGTATTAAAAATGTATTTCCAGAGGAGTGCTGGGAGAAGGAGACACAGGAATAATGGTAAAAACAAAGCACAGAAGGTGCAGCAGATAGTACAATTGGTACAACTAAATACAAAATAGATGCATGTGAGTAGGTAGGGAGTAATATAATAGGAAATGCAAGTGTAAGACAGTAACCAAAGATGTTTAATAACAATTGTGAAAATTATACAGTAAAAAATGATTAAAACCATATGTGCAAATGGGATTGTGCAGAAACACATATAATAATAATGTTGTACAGAATATACAAGAGTAAAAATAAATGGTAAAAATATAAAGTATCTGCAGTAAGTGATAATACGGAACTCAGCAGTCAAAAGGCAAGGGACAGGATTTTCAACTGGGTCTGTCCACCCGTATTTTCAAAGTGGCCTTCTGCCTGTTAGATTGCCTAGCAACTTGGGTGCAAAATATGGAGCTTCCATCAGAACAATGACACAAGGAACATTTTTTGATACATGCACCCTTTTTCCTTTTGCTGTGTGTCATTTTTTGACTAAAGCTGCACAAATTATGGCCACTGTCAAAAAAATGTTCATGACCCTTTGAAAAAAGGGATCCTGAGCTTCCGCACAATCTGAATGACACAGATCTATGTGGAAAATAAATCTGCATGTGCCCTGTCCCTTCTAAAAATCCTCTCTCCACACACTTCGATGTGTGTTGAGCATGGTGCATGGCAGAAACAGGTGTGGAGTAAAATCCTAAACAATAATGAGAGGGAAGAAGGAAGACATTAGACCAGTAGGGGTGTGTGGAAGAGGTAGAGATGGAGGACAGTAGGAGGAAGACAGGCTGAGAGAGGGAATGGGGTCAGAGTTTCTGAGGTGGTAGGCGAAGAGGAGGGGACAGGACAAGAATGAGATGTGTTAGCAGGGGAGGAACCCAAACCAAAATTCTGAGATAAGTGTGAGCAGTAAGAAAGGCATCTACTATTGAGAGTAGTGAGAGTGAGGAGTAGGGAGACCAGTGATGAGTGAAGACAGGGAGCTGAGGGTGAAATGACAAAAGGAGTGGAAGAGAGGGTCAAGTCTGCCTAAAGTGGAATTGAGGTCTGCGCCATACACTACAGCTTCATAGTCAAAAGCCCTGAGGATCATTTTCATGACAATCTCACAGCAGGCAGAGAGGCTATGGCTACTGGGGTTGAATGCCAAAAAGTGCAAAATCATGCACCTGGAGCAAAGAAACCCAGGATCTGAGTATAAAATTGGGGGAAGTACTGCGGGTCACTAAGCAGGAAAGAGACCTTGGGGTTATAATGTCTGATGACACCAAGTGCTGGGGCAATGTAGCACGGCAGCAGGCAGGGCCAGTGGCATGCTTGGGTGCATAAGGAGCAGTATCATTAGCCATAGGAGGGAGACAGTGTTGCCACAGTATAGGTCACTGGTGAGATTCTACTTAGAGTATTGTGTCCAGTTCTAGAGGCTGCATTTCAGAAAGGACATAGACAGGGTGGAGGCAGTCAGGAGGAGGGCAACTAAAATGGTACAATGGTTGCACAAGGAGCCCTACAAGGACAAACTAAGGGATTTCAACATGTACACCCTTGAGGAGATGAGGGAAGGGGGAACGTGACAGAAACCTACAAGTACCTTGCAGATGTGAACATGGTACAGAAGTGGGGTCGGTTTCAAATGAGGAGGTGCACTAGGAAAAGAAGGCATGCAATGCACCTTCAAGGGGAGGAGGTTTAAGAGGGATTTGAGGAAGTACTACTTAACTGAAACAGTGGTCGGCACCTGAAACAGTCTGCAAGCAGAGGTTGTGGGGGTGAAAACAGTGGGAGGCTTCATGCATGCTTTGTATAGGCATAAGAAATACTGGTAAATAAACAGGGGGTAAGGAGGGTTGTCAGAGACCAATTAGGGTCTGCAGAGACAGAATAGGTAGGGGACATATGGGCAGACTAGATAGGCTAAGTGTTCCTCTTCTGCTGACAGTTTCTATGTTTCTATGAAGCAAAAAATAGTTCCTGTTGCAGCCTACTGTATAGTGCTGATACTGCAATATCCACTATGTGGTGCTGCTGTGTCTGAATGCAACTAATTGATTTTATTTTTTAGCTAAGTTATAGCTTACATTGTTTTACAATTTTACATTCATGCCTTGAGATAGAGATCTACTTTGTGGTGTCATAGAGCGCTGTGTCTGTGACCCAACTGCAAGATCAGTGCTGGACAGTTGTCTCCTCTACCAATCCAGCAGTTCTTTGTATACTCTGTCCATGTCTCACATGTCTGTTAAGTAAGCAATAAGGCCAGATCACATTTACAATCTGTGGGGGTGGGGGGGTGGGAGGCAGAGAGAGAGAGAGAGAGAGAGAAAGAGAGAGAGCGAGAGAGAGAGAGAGAGAGAGAGAGAAACAGACTTTTGGGAGCAGTAGTGGTTGCACCTATTCTGGCATACCAACATGCTGCTCTTCTCAGATACCAGCAAGCCAGAAACTGTGGCTGGGGTATTCATTTCTTCTTGGACATGCTGGCTTGCTGCTCTGCCAATATGCCAGGGTGCCAGAAAACACATTATAACATTGGCTGAATCAGCATGCCAAAAATATGAAAACAGCACCATTGCTCTGTGGCTGTTTGCTGAGAGAATCAGCACTTATGAGAGAGTAAGCATTATGCTGCACCAGCGCAGTGTGCTGCCATGGTTGCAGTCATTATAAGTGTCAAACAGACAAGGCATACTGATGAGTCATGGTAGGACGCAACACGTGTCTATGTCTTCAGTTGGTGCCCTTTGCAAACTGTGAGAGGGCTTTTGGCACCATGCATTTCTGCTTAAAGTTGAACCAGCATAATATTCTGTGGTGATTTGCATATGCAGCTCATGATGCTTTGCATTGTGGGGGCATGTGTGATTTTATATTTCATTATAAGTGAGCAGCACCTTTCAATGCTGGTATCAGAGCAGTGCCAGGACATACTTTAAAACTGTTAACTTTATAAAACTGTTCTGGTTTAGCAAGTTGCACAGCAGGTGGCCCAGTGAGCATTGTGGGGGGACAGTAGTACAGGGAGAAATTTGGAGGGCTTTGTGATGAATGGCAGCACATACAGTGGGGATCCAAGGCCTTAGAAAACAAAAGTGGCATAGGAGTAAACAAAAAGTAAGTAGATGTATTCAAATGTTTAATTTTTTATATTCCTCCTTCCCCCAGTTGGCCCTCCTTTGGGCGGGAGGGCTGGCGCTCCAGCCCCATCACCCCGACCTCTGCCACATTTTTATATGCTTGTGTGTGAGTTGGGTAGAAGCAGGGATGAAAGTTTTTAATACTGTATGTGGTAATATGTACTTCTGTGAAGTTATGTCAAGCATAGGTGTCATTGTTTTTTTCACTTTAGCAACATTGCAACCAGAACTCTTTTTAAAATATTTGCGGTAGGCATTGATATCTGGGTGCTGCATCATGGCTGCTAGAAGGGTTCCCAGACAGGTGGTTGTCATCCTGTAAGAACCTGGGTTCTGCCGACCTGCCGACGCATCAGTTGGGTTTCTGCTTGCGATGCCGATGACCTGGGTTAGGGAATGGACCCGGGAGTCAGAGGGCCAGCCAGGGTAGAAGGATTGAACATCCTAGGGACTGCTTTTCTTCTGTGGGGGGAGGGAGGGAGGAAAGTTTGTCTGGCACCCTACAGAGCCCTGGTGGAGGTTGGGGGGTACCGCCACAACCGGCACCATTACTATGAGGGGGTGGGGTGGACACTGGATGTCATTGCATAGCCCCACCCCTGGGGAGCAAAGCATTTACAAAAAAAGCTGACCCCTGGGATGGCAACCTGCTGTGCTCTGCTGTTCACCTCCTCCGACATCCACTGGGGTGGTCCCATTCCTGTGGTCCCGACTCGGGGGTTGGGGGTAAGCCGGGGCTTGCCAATGGTGTCCATTGGAGGGGAGCCCCCTGGTGGCCCTGTCCAGGGGTGCAAGCCTGGGCATGAGGGCAGCAGGTGGTGGTGGGTCCGAGGATAAGGTGGATCTGGAGTAATAAAAAAAAAAAGAACCTGTGTTCTGAACCCTCTCAGGCAATCAGAATGCAGGAAATTCCCAACCCATTTTATAATAGGGACTAGGGCCACACTGACTAAAAGTACTGCGTCATCAGCACATTGTATGAGGAGACCTGGGGAGGTCATTAAGGAGGACTGAGAACAGGTGGGACCAAGGATAGGGTCTTGGGGTATGTCTGAACTTATTGGGAGGGAAGAGGAGAGGCGAGTCACCCACAGAGACAGCCTGTGTACCATTGTAACTGCTTGTACTATTTCCATTTCTTAAATTTTTTTCATGTTTTGTAAAGGATCTGCGTTATAGTTGGAAATTATACCAGCAGGAAAAAAGTGTCCTGTGTTCTGAATTTGTAATACATCTTTCTTTTAAATGCCTTTACTTTTTTTCTTTGATGTGGAAAGTAAGTTTGCAGGATGTGTCAAATTCTGAAAGCTCATTAAAATCTCTTTTAAGGCATTGGGCCTACATATATACACAGAATTTGTTCACCAGTAAAGACACTGCAGTACGTCAGTCTGCCTATCACCTGCATGACTGAGTATCCAACTTAATGCCAGACGATATTCACTGAGCAGTTGCTCAAACGACATCTTTGTATCCCACTAACCTGGCTATCTGTACTCCCCCTTTCCCATAGACTTCACTGTCCTCTTGTGTCTGTCCTATTCATGCTTGAACCCTATCACTGACTCGGTTTCATCAGCCTGCTTGGGTATCAACCACCTGCTTGGATACACCTTACTGCATGTGTCAGTGGTCCAGAGAAATTATCTAAATCAGCCATATATTATTATAGATGTTGGGAATGCTACTGAAAAATCAGAGCACTCCTTTCCTCTGCATGGGAGGCACTCTTATTCTGTGAAGAGTGTCCCATGTGCAGCTACCCTGTAAATGGGCATGTTCAGGTAAGGTTTTTGAAAAAAATTAATATACGATGGATCAAGATCGATTAATAATATATTAATCCTGCTGCTATGACCACTGTTACAATTGTAAGAGTGGTCTCTCTAACATTCCTAGATTATCAGAACCACTCACCTTCAGTTCGCAGTTCTCATATCCTAAGAATGTGTGTGAGACCACTCTTATAACTCTAAGAGTGATCTCGGCAGTGGTAGTAACATACAAATAAAGGCAGCAGCCATAGCATGGAAATGAGACAGGTAGTGATGTCATGGACAAACTGTGCATAAACTGTGTACACAAAAGCAGGTGTTCACTATAGGCAACTAGCTATTTTATTACTTAAGCAATAAAGCACAAAAGAGGGGGCATTATGGTGGGATAACGGCCCGCCTCAGGTGGGTTGAAGCATGAGGCAAAGTTGAGTGCTTCCACCAACTGAGAAGGTCCATTATCACACCATAACTTCCCCTCTGGAGTGCCTTATTGTGATTATGAAATGGGTCCATCTGTATTAATAAATTAACATTTTAAAAATAAACAGTATTTGTGCTTTTAAATTGTTAAAAAACTACATAAATTAGCAATAAATTGCAAGAAATGAAAAAAAGTAGTGCCTTATCTTCTGTATGATGTTCTTGTTGTGTAGCTTTCAGTCCAGAAGGTGGTGCCAACACTCTTTAAATGTATGTATAAGAACGTGTGGCCAGCAGCACTGGGAATAGTAAGGGCAAAGTGAGCATGGCTTCAATAGAAAGGTGAAGTGTTGAGAAGAACCCCCGCAGCTGCTATTCATCCGTAATTCAGGTTTCAGTTTTTTATTTATTTTTATTACAGTGGTGGGTTTACCGCTCACGAGTGAGAGCGGTTTCTTTGCACAGGGAGAGTGAGAGAGAGGGTGAAGTGTGAGCGGCCGGAGAGAGAAGGAGTGATAAGAAATGAATGAAAAGGCCATGGCGATGTGGGTTTTGTTATAGCATGGCATCAGGTGATAGGCCATGGAAGAAGCCTTGTGAAGAAGAGCCACACTGGGCAGCAGTTTGAAATGAGCCACCTTTAGTGGCATTTTCATAGAACAACGGTAGTCAGGAGCATTACTAAAAAGGAGCAGGGATATCCTAGCCCCCCCCCCCCAAAAAAAAATCAGGGTAGTAAGTGAGGTAAACACCAAGATAGAGCAGTCGATAGGGAGAAGGGCAGGGGTAAATGCAAAAAAAAGGCAAAGGCAGTAAGGACAGAGATGGGGCAAAAAGAAATAAGTGTGAACGTGGAACAAATGGAGTCCAGGCAAAGTGTCAGGATACAAATCTTTAAGTCAGAATTATTAAAAGCAGAATAAACAAGCGGACTGAGAATGGAAAATAAAGACATAAACAAAAAGAAACAGGTCTGAAAATGGCTTCTTTCAACAAAAACCTTCATCCACCTAGTAGCAGAGTAGGGGACTGGTAGGGTAGAGCTCCTACTAACCTACTGACTTTACAAGACACTCTCAGTGAATATATACAGGTAAAAGGTCACATGATGTGCTAAACCCCTCCCATAGCTATCTTTAATCAAAATTAACATCAGGGAGGCTCAAAACTTGTTTTCATACATTAAAACCCTCAGTATTAAGGATTTAAATAGCTTAGCATTCATAAGTTACATAAAACAATGCAAGGGAAAATAAAAGGAAAAGATTCAAGAGAGAGTCAGACTCCTCCCATCAGCCATTGTCATAAAAGGAGTGGAGAAAGGGTTGGCCAGCTCTAAAGAAGACAGGAAGGCTGCAGGGAGGTCCTGAATTCTCTCACGAGCAAAGGCTCCAAACAGGGAGTCTAGGTAATCATGCCTGTCTTTGTTTTATTTAACCAACAGACAAGCCTTTGGCTGCAGTACTAGATAAACAATTCTGTATATTGCAGCTATACTTTAAAACATGTATGCAAGTCCAGAAATGAAAGAAGTTCTGAAATGCAAACCTTAAGAAACTTTACTGAACCAGGGCATGTCCCTATGTTTAACGAGAGGGACGTTTTGTACTGCATAATTTACCCTGTGGCTTACTAGCTAGGATTTCACCACTACTCCTGCATGGGGACTCTCTACTAGGGAAGAAGTATACTTCCCTTCTTAAACAAAGGCTTAAAATTAAGAGAGTCGCAAGCTCATTTGCATGGAGCATTTGCACGATCACGAAGCTCCGTGCACACATTCATGCAGTGCAACTGTGTGCACTATCGAGAGGTCCGTTTTGCTTAGCAAACGCAAACGGAGGAAACATTGCAATTTGGATTGGGAGAGTGATTGGAAAACTGCTTTAGGGACAGAAAGAATACCTATAAGTGGCCAAGGTATAGGTAGGGAAGACACAGAGACAGGAAGGAGCGAGAAAACAGCTAGAGAAATAGACAGTACTGTTGCAACAGATTTTTAGCTCAGAAACAGAAATAAAAGCATCGCTCAACTCAGCCCAAAAAGGCAAGTACTCATTTCACCTTCTTTCTACCATAAGCAGTACTACTATTACTAAAGAACTGCTGGAAGGACTGACATTTAGACAGCCTTACAATAGCCAGATACTAAAACAAACAATAAAAGAAAAAAAAGAAGGAAGGGGGGCTATTAAGCACAGCAAACAAAAGCCCCTTTTACACTCCTCCCCTCTTAAGAGAAAACTATAGGTTTTCCTCTCAAAGATAATCCTTTTCTATACAGCTTCCATTCTACAGGAGCAGATTGGGTAAGTAGATCTCTCATAAAGAGAGATGGAGATTCAGCCCACCCTTTCCCGAAGCTTCACCCCATAGTCCCACATAACTATCACTCAGTAAGGATGTAAGAACACATACTGCGCCTTAAAGAACATACTCAAAAACACCCTAGGGTCTACTCTTGCTCTGAGCCACTATGTTATGTCTGCTCTAAAACGAGACATAAAGACAACATTGCAGTTTGCCTTTCCTGTTCTATGTTTGACTGTGAATCTATATGACTGCAGCACCAAATGCCACCTCATGATCCTCGTTTTTTTTTTCTTTCATTTGTTATATCCAACATAGTGGATTATGATCAGTCCAGATCTCAAATTCTGTGTCACACAAGTAATATTGCAAGGTCTCCACTGCCCGTTTAAGGGCCAAACATTCTCTTTCTACTGTAGAATATTTGGTCTCTCTTGTATGTAATTTTATGATTATATATAGAATGGGATGTTCCTCCCCATCCTGTACTTGTGATAGTATTGCTCCAATACCCACATTGGATGCATCAGTTTGTACGATAAACGGTTTTGCAAAATCAGGACTTTGCAGAACCGGAGCTGAACAAAGGGCAGCCTTTATGGCACAAAATGATTCCTCACATTCTGGAGTCCATGTTACTGTTGTGGGCTTATTTTTCCTTGTCAATTCAATTAAAGGGCTGGCTAGGGTTGCAAATTGTGTCAGAAAATGCCTATAATAACCCACCAGTCCTAGAAAAGAATGGACATGTGTCTTTGTGAGAGGGCATGGACTTTTAGCCACAGCAACTACTTTACTTACTTCAGATTTTAACTGCTCTTAACCGATCATAAATCCTAGGTATCTTGTTTCTCTCATGGCGAGAGAGCATTTTGAGGGATTAATTGTAAGGCCAGCTTGGGTAATAGTGTCTAACACACTGGTCAGGTGCTGCAAATGTTCCTCCCATGTGGGACTAAAGATGATCATGTAGGCAGCACTATAGGTGAGATGTGGTCTAAGGAGCCGATCCATCAGCCTTTGAAAAGTGGCTGGGGCTCCATGGAGGCCAAAGGGCATCATGACAAATTGGAACAATCCAAGAGGGGTACTGAAGGCTGTTTTCTCTTTTGCCTCAGGGTCCAGTGGTATTTGCCAGTACCCGTTGGTGAAATCCAATGTGCTGATGTACTTTGCCTGGCCAAGCCGATCGATGATGTTATCGTTGCGGGGCATAGGATACCCATCAGACTTAGACATAGCATTCAACCTACGAAAATCAAGGCATATCCTAACCCCACCTTCCTTCTTAGGGACTATTACCATAGGAAATCCCCAGATGCTGTTGTATTCTTTTATTACCCCCATATTTTTCATCTTGTGTATCTCTCTGATAACTTACTCTTTTACTTTTTCTGGTATTCTGTAAGGCTTTACCCGAATAGATAATTCCTGGATCACATGGATATGATGTTTTATGTCCTGTGTCTTACCTGGTGTGGTAGTGAATGTATGCTGAAACTGCTGTACCACTTGTTCTAACTCTGTCTTTTGTGGGTTACTTAACAGAGGATTAATCATTATTGGGGTTGTAAGGCCTTCTGCTTCTAACCTTCTGTAGGCAAGGCCCATCTCATTGTCAGACGAACCAGGGCAGACATACATGGTTGGCATTACCTCTGGGCATACATACCATTTTTTTAATAGGTTTGTATGGTATAGCTTTACTTTGTGTCTCTTATCTGGGATGTCCACCGCATAGTTAACTGGCCCAGTTTGCTGTTGTACCACATATGGGCCCTGGCATTTCATGGTCAGCTTGGTAGTTGAGGGAAGTAATAACAAAACACGATCCCCTGGATGAAATTGCTTACTACCTACCCCAAAATCATATTTTTCTTTCTGGTATTTCTGTTTGGTTTGATTTTGTTTGTGTGCTAATTGGACATTCCTTGCCACCCTTTGGCGCATCTGTGCGACATATTCAAGTGGTGTAGAGGGTATTATGGTTTTATCACCCTCTCATTGTTCCTTGATCATATCCAGGAGGCCTCTTGGATTCTTGCCATATAATAGCTAAAAAGGCGAGAATCCTGTAGATGCCTGTGGGACCTCCCGGTACGCGAACAGTAAAAGTGGTAGGTATAAATCCCAGTGTTTACCTTCTTCCTCTACATACTTTTGTATAATTTTCTTAAGTGTTTTATTGAAGCGCTCTGCTAGTCCATCTGTCTGGTGGTGGTATGGAGAAGTATACACAGCTTCCACCCCCAGGGCCTGGTAGAGCTGCTTCAATAAAGCTGAACAAAAGATAGAACCCGTATCAGTAAGTATTACCTTAGGTATCCCCACTTTGCTAAACAATTTCAACAGCTCCTCGGCTATTCTATCAGCCGTGATGGTACATAAAGGTATAGCCTTGGGGTACTTGGTTGCATAATCACAGATCACCAAAGCAAAATGATTACCGTTGGTACTTCTGGATGTAACCCCCAACCCCATCATTTTGAAAACGACAGGTGGTATGCTGTTTGAATCTGACAGCAGTACCAGGTGGGGACTGGGTTCGAGGAGGAATAGGTTACTCGGCACAAAGGCTAGGTTTGGCTACTCTGCACAGGAGCACCCAAGTAACTCCTAACACAGGAAACAATAATTGTAATGTCCAATACCAGGAATGGGATTCTAAAGTGTGGCTTTTATTCACATCCAAACAGAATAAACAAAGCATAGATGGACCCCTTCGGGGCTAAATTCCTGGTAAAGCAGATTGAAAGAATCAAGAACACTTCTTCTACACTTTAGCCCTCAGGTTCTGAACCCACCGGGCACATAGCCCGGACTTGCATGCTGCTTTGGGTACACAGCCCGAACTTGTACACTGATCTGGGATTCCCAGGCTCGGCTCCCTTGCCAGCCACTTGGACACCGTCCATATGTCATGGAAACATTTTCTGGTGGCTCCCTAAACCACCTAAGAGCACCTCAGCTCTATCAGGGAATTTTCCTTTTAATCCCACATCTGGGTACTTTCCTCAGGCACTGGCCAAGTACCTGAGAGAAAGCAAAGGTGCCACAGAGCAAATCCGTAGTGGTGAATTTGGCTACTACTGATGGGGGGTTTCCCACCTCTTGCTTCCACAATTCATACCTGGCCATTTCTCTGGACAGTAAGCATTTCATGTAAGCACTTGTTTACTTATTAACCCAGCACTTATTATTCTCCCCTCTTTCAACATGTTATGCACAACACTGTTGTAACACTGTAACACCTGCCTTACAACTGTATGTTAATGTTGATCCTGTAACTTGAATGTATAATGTCTCATTCCAGTTATACCTCTTCCCACCAGGTCGCACCGGGAAATGAGCGACTTGTTGCTCAGTGTGCCTTCCTGGTAAAACGTTTCAATAAATAAATAAATAATTTTTGGGACCTTGTGCAAAATCACCTTTCAGGCAGGAGTTGAAAACTTTCTCTGCCCTTGTTTGTGAGGTGGCATCATAAGAATGCTACAGTATGCTGAAAATTTGGTGTGAACACATTAAAAAACAACAAAGTTATGAGCCTATGTTGAATTTTGCAAACTCAGGCTCATAACTTTGGTAATTTTCAATATTTGTTCCCCAAATTTACAAAATAGCTATATCTTTATAGCACCTCAAGAGTGTTACAGCTGCCATTTTTTAAATCCTGGCTGAAATGTTTTTTTTACATTCCAAATGGTGATTTTGCAGTCCCTGTGCAAAATCACCTTTCGGGCAAGAGTTGGAAATTTTCTCTGCCCTTATTCATGAGGCGGAATAATAAGGCTACATTGATATTTTGGCATAAAAATAATAAAAAACAGTAAAATTATGAGCCTGTGTTGCATTTTGTGAACACAGGCTCATAACTTTGTTAATTTTTGATATTTTTATGCCAAATTTACAACATAGTCATATCTTTACAGCACCTAATGAATGTAACAGCTGTCATTTTTCAAATCCAGGTGAAAATGTTTTTTTACATCCCAAAAAGTGATTTTTGTAGTCCCTGCAAGAAATCACCTTTTGGCCAGGAGTTGAAAATTTTCTCTGCTATTGTTCATTAGTTGGGGTCATAAGAAGGCTATGTTCTCACTTTGGTGTAAAAATATTTAAAAACAAAAATGTTTTCAGGCTATGTTGAATTCTGCAAATGCAGGCTCGTAAGTTTGGTAATATTCAATATTTTTAACCAAAATCTTTAACATAGCCATTTGTTTACAGCACCTCATGAATGTGACTGCTCTCATTTTTTAACTCATGCTTAAAATGTGTATTTGCCTCCTGAACATTGATTTTGCAGTACCTGCATGAAATCACCTTTCAGCCAGGATTTGAACATTTGCTCTGCCCTTCTTTATGAGGCAGGGTCATAAAAAGGCTATGTTGAACATTTGGTATACTAATATTACAAAAACAACAAATTTTGGAGCCTACATTACTTTTTGCTAACAAAGGTTTGTAACTTTGGTAATTTTCAATATTTTTACACCAAATCCATCACCTGCAGCCATATTGGCTCTGGCCAGAGCTAGTTATAAATGCAATAATGAGTTCTGGATTGGTCATTCCTGACGGAGGATGTAAGCTGCTACGTGCTCCTGTGTTTGTGGAGTTAGGCACAGGATGCAGGGATACACAGTGTTTTTCTTATTTTGAAAAGGTATGATATCTAGTGCCTGCCTGTAAGCATGTATCCTTACCAGTACATCTTATTGCGACTTACGTCTGTGAGGTGCTGCTTTCTGTTCTCCCTCTGTTCTGCTTTCCACAGGTGATGCAGGCCCCTGCGGCTGACCGGAGCCCTGTTCCAGCATCTGACTCTTCTTTCTGAGTGCAGTGTGGTGGAGATTGAGATAACGATTGAGTAGCTCCAGCCAAGATCTAAGTTCAGAAGGCCTCTCGGAAGGGCTACAGGAGGGATTTGGGGAAAAAGAAGGAAAGAATAGGATGGGATGAGCACCTGAATATAATAGTCTCTACAACAGGAAGACAGCAGAAATATCAGTGCAGCTACTCTGTGGACTTTCTGTGGACTCTGAGATTTCAGGACTTTTAACAATTGCCCATTTAATTGGATGATTAAGCTTTTACTTCTGTATTTTTATCTTCTAATTTAAGCTATATGGTCGATATGGGCTGTTACGGGCTGATAAGAATTGATAAGAATTATAAGTATGTTAAATGTTTGTTTACAGATTGCATTATGTATTGCATTTTTATATATTTTTTATGTATTTTTATATACTCCTTTTATGTGTTTCTCTGTATTTTTTAGGTAATTTTAGGTTTTCTTCTTTTAATGTTTGTGTTTTAACTTAAATTTCATGCCAAACAAGTCACTGGATCACCTGACTTAGCCTTTTTCTTGCCAGTACACAGGCGCTTACTCTGCATTCAACACTCACTCTGCACCTTATAGTCATGCTGAGTAATTTGAGTATTGATATTTATTTTTAAGGCCTTATTGCTTACGCTTATGCATTGAAGCATTGAAGTTTTTTAAGGCTTGGTGCTCTAGTTCTCGTTGGTACTAGGGCATGGTAGCTGATGTTTTTCTTTCGCTTTTCCCTACGGCTTAGCACCTTCTGATGTGTTTAATGTTATACCGATACATTTTTATTTTATTGCCAACCAGATCATCTTGAGATTCTGAACTTTCCGAATTTTTACGACATAAGAGTAAGTTTATTTGTCTTTACCAGATTCATACCAGTGTAATAGATAAGTTTTTTTTTGGATTCTGATTATGCAGCTTATAAATTGTATATAGTATCGTGAGAAGGAATAAGGAAGAAAATCAGAAAACTCTGGACATTTGGACATTTAGTCATTTCTACTTTTGATAGATAGAAACAATTGATTATTTTATTACATATAGCTAAAAATGTGTTAATTTGTTGGAGTGCTTAAGTTCTGAAATGCTGAAGTGCTGAAGTGCCTGCCTAGAAAATTGTTTATTGGGTGTTCATTGAATTTTTGATATTCTACCACCAGTATTATTAGACTCAACTGGGGGCAAACAAATGGTGCATACTAGGCAGCAAAGAATGAAGTGCGATACTGTGTCACCCTTGCAGGTGATGGTTAGTAAATCTACTAAAAAATCTATTAGTAGACAGTTGAAAATAATGGAACATATGATATATAATAATACTAAAACCTCAACCCCCAGAATGAGTCTAGCTACTCCCCCCTCGCAACAGGAGGGCAGCTCCAAAGATTTATTGTCAGTACTTCAAATATCGAATAGTGAATCAGATCACCTGCAGTGCTCTAACCATGGAACTTCTAATACTAGAGACAGTGTAGCTGGGGGTAGTTCGGTTATTTTTGATAACAACTATGACCATAACTACGAGGTAGATGAAGTACATGACATTTCCCTGAGAAATAAGTAAACAAATTCAATTGCAGAATTTGAAGATTTAGTAGACTTAGGAAAAAGGGAGCTGAATATTGCTAAAGAGGGCATAATACAAAAGGACCTTCCTATGACATATCCCAGTATGGAAAAAACACCAAAAGTGTGCAAATTCACTTACTGTGAGTCATTAAACTCAACAGAGGAGATCGATAAAGAAGGTACAAACTCCAAGCTGGGGGATGTAATGATGGAACTTCAAAAGACCATTATTGGGTTAAAACAACTGAATGATATAACAACGGGATATGTAGTTTGCAGAGGATGTGGGAGAGCAATGCAACAAGAAGAGAAAATAGATAATCAAAATAATCCTTCTAACTTAAGTGACTCCCTCATAGAGTCATTAAACATTTTTCAAAATGCAAATTTTTTACTAATGGAACAACTAATTATTAATAGGACTATACTGGAATGTCTAAAAGTAGGTGTAGCGATTAATATGGCTAAAATAGATACAATCATCACTCAAGAAAATAAAAGGGTGGACATAACTGATGCTGAGAGTGTAAAGGGAGATTCTCCACAGATACTGATAAAACAGGATAAACAAAGGCCAGATTTTAGTCTAATTGAAATACCATTTCATAAATGACAGTAAGGGAAATTGCTGTTAAAAGATCAAATAAAAAAAACCAAAAAGAGATTTTAGTGGGGTAAAAATGGGAGAAAGATAGGGAATCAGATAATTAGGTTTCAAGACAGTTACAATAGCTATAATCATGTACAGGAAACACAGTATGACAAATCTTTGGAGGGTAAGCATCTATCATTGCATGATACTTCAGGAAACTCTGACCTATTAGTTAAGTTGGGAACTCTGGAGAAAGAAATCTTAAAACTCAATGAACAATGTGGGGCCTTGATTAAACCAAAAGAAAAGGTACAAGGAATACAAAACATTAATGAAGGATTAACAGAGTGTACGGAAGCTAATGTAGAGAAGGAGGGTTCTACTAGACAATCTATCTGGGTGGAAATTTACCCTCTAATAAGATTATATGGGCCAGTTAATTGGGGGAGTTTTAACCCATCTCAGTATGAATTTGATGTTCTACGGTATCTAAATAAAAATCTTGACACTAGTTTTTCAGAGAAAGATATTTTGGAAATCAAGAACATACCTATCTCAGAAGCTACCATGATAGATATTCTGTTTCTGTCCCCTAGAGTAGCAAACTACATCTGGATGAACAATTGGCTGTTTCCAAGATAAAGATTTAATTATTAGTTTTCCCAACCGCACATTATTTATTAAAGAGACAGTACATGAGGAAAAACAGGTTATTTTCAGCATGTTTGGAATGTCTAAACTCAAACAAGAAAATGAAGTTAGATTAACTAACTCTATAAAAGATCTGCTGATAAACTTCCTAAGTATACCAGTGGAAGATCTGGGAGATATATCAGCAAATAGAAAGGGTAGGGGGAGTCAAGTGGATATTAAAGTCTCAAACCTGAAACTGGCTGAAATCATTTTGGAAAAGACTACAATTTTAGATAGTAAGGGACTTAATATGGTGACTATGGATTGTTTTAATAAAACAAAGAATCCAATAAATAGGAATACTGATATTACTGGATTTACTGAAGTACCATTAAAAAATAGGTTCTTACATCTAGCAGGTTATGGAAAAGATTGACTATTACCAACCTATTCACCCTCCCCTAAGGTTACAACTGGGAAGTCTGGAATAACATTTATGTCATGGAATATTGGGGGTTGGGTCTTACATACAGCAGATATAGATTTTAGAAATGTTCTTATGGAATCAGATTTTATTTGTTTACAGGAAACATGGCACAATAATAATGATGTCATTATGTTAAATGGCTATGAATGTTTCCAGGTCCCTGGTATTAAGCACTCTAAATTTGGAAGAAATTCAGGTGGTCTAATTGTCTTTGTTAAAATAGGCAAGTTTGGACAAGTACAGAAAATCTTTTCCAATAATAATATACTTGGAGTAGATTTTAAGATTAGGGACTTGGATATTTGTGTGCTTAACTGTTATGTCCCACTGGAGAATTCTGCATTTTATTGTAATGATTTATGGAATGACATAGCAAACATAGTCTTAAAAGTTTATCAGGAATTACCTACAATAAATATTCTCTAATTGGGAGATTTTGATGCAAGGATTGCTAAGTATGATGGCTTAATAGATAATTTGCTGTTTACACATACATTAGCTGATATTAATCTGCCTATCCGTAATACAAGAGATAATAAGTTAAATAATAATGGGAAGAAATTAATAGAACTTATGACAGATAATATGTTTTATCCATTAAATGGTAGATTAAAGGGAGATATAGCAGGAGATGTTACATTTTTGTCTGCTAGGGGAGCCTCAGTGGTAGATTTTGCTATCTGGTCAAGAAATCCAAACTGCTAGAAATCTTTAAATATACCCGTGCATGCAGAGAGTGATCACTTTATCTTACTTCTGGATCTTAGTGTTCCAGTACAGATTTTAAATTACCAGCATAGCCCTACCCTACTTTACACCGAGATTAGAGGGAATAAAAGAATTATCTGGCAACAGGGAACAGATGAAATTCTGACCACTTTGTTACTTGATTTTTGCATCTCTGATAGCACTGTAGATCTCTGGAAAAAGGACTTACAGTCCCTAGCACTGATGCAAAGTCAGTTGTATGCAGAGATACACAGCCATTTTGAATGTAGCACAAGATATCAACTGGCCGCTCCAAGCAATTGGTTTGACAAAGAATGTAAAAAGGAAAAAGCTTATATTAGAAGGTTAAATAAGGATTATAGGAATCTTAGAACTAAATCAGTATTGAAAGAACTAAATCAAGAAAAAATAGAATTATAAACAAATGATCAAACAAAAAAAGATTATATATCATAATAAATAATGGCAAAAGATGTTAACCATGGTTGAACAAAGAGACATAAAGTCTTTCTGGAATCTGGTTGCTAGGGGATGTTTAAACTCCAAATATGAAACTGATTCCTATATATCTGAAGAAGAGTGGATCAGATATTTCACAAATATTTTTATGACCCAGATTTAGAGCTGACCCAGGATAACAATAGGACTGTACAAAGTGGCTATATTATAATTACTACTATGGAGCTGCTCCAAGCAATTGCAGGATTAAAAAAGCATAAAGCAGCTGGGCCTAATGGTAGCCCTTCAGAAGTATATCAATGCCTACCTTTAAAATGGGCTAAATTTCTAGTTATTTATTTTAATAAATGCATTAATTCAAATACTGTCCATGATTCCTGGAAGGGAGCAAATATTACTCCCATACACAAAAAGGGTAGACTTTCTGATCCGAGTATGTATAGGCCTATTAGCCTTCTGGATGTAGATTTGAAAATATTCTCTAGAATTCTATTAGAAAGGCTGGAGAATGAAGTAATGAGAAAGGGGGGCTTAGCAGAATATCAAGCAGGCTTTAGAGCTAATTATTCCACACCAGATAATATATTTGTTATGGAGCATTTGATTGAAAAATACACCATAATTAGACAACAGGAATTATATACAGTGTTTATTGACTATTCCTCTGCATTTGATCAAATTTCTAAAGAAATATTGTGGATGATTTTAGAAAAAATGGGAATAGATATGGATTTAGTCGCTTTAATATCACAGCTATATAAGAATAATTGGGCAAAAATCAGACTTGGTAAACAAGGAGGTTTATCTGCCGCCTTTACTGTTAATAAGGGAGTTAGACAAGGGTGTGTGTTGGACCCATTATTATTCTCCCTCTGTATTAATAATATGATATCACAATCTGATATCGCCACGTCTGATTCGCCAAAGATTGACACAATCTCATGCCCACTTCTCGCTTATGCAGACGATGTTGTGCTTCTGTCTCTTACAAAATCTGGACTAGAAGAAGCTTGATTACATCTACGATAAATCTTCTGAATTAAAACTAAAAATTAATATGATTAAGTCCAAGGTAACTTATTGGACCAGAATGACCAGACAAGGATCTAATCTAGTAAGGAAAGCACTTAAAGAGAAAGAACTCTGGTTTAACCTGGGGTATAAATCTGGTTTATGGTATACATCATTAATTAATATTCTACAGAAACATAAAATGATGAACCTTAAAAGGGCAGTAGATAGGGGTATTGTAATTAGTTGAAAATATAGGAAGTATATATATAAAAAAATAATCACTAATTGGAACTGTAAAGATTTGGAATTAATCATGAGTTCTAATTACTCAAAATGGTTTGCTCAAAATAACTATTATTTCTGCTTTAAATCATATCTTGAAATCCCGACAGATCCCAAATTAAGATCCATAGTTTTAAACTGCAAGTTTGAACAATGCCCAAGTAATATGCTTCTTTGCCGATATAAGCAAAAAGGTGTAAATACACCCGATTGTGATTGCAATGTAGGAGGTGAAGAGAACTTAATGCATATTATCTGGGAATGTTCTTGGCATAATACTATACGAGATTACTGGCTGAGACCTTTTAAAACTAACCTCTACCAGATTGATAATATGACTCTCACAATAATTCTTTTCCGTATCATGGATGTATGGACTATTGAAAGACTTGCTAAATATCTCAATGCTATTAATCAAATAAAGAAAAGATTTCAGATAGTATAAACTGGGTTGGTCAAAATAGGATCTAATAATCTGACCCCCTACAATAAATTTCTTTCACTTATGGATGTATGGTCAGTTGAAAAGTTTATTAAATACTTGAATGATACTGACCAAGCAAGAAAAATAAATTTGATAGTACAAATTGGGTTGATTAAATATATAATATGAAATTAAGATAAGTTGTAATATAACCCAAAGTTGTACCTAGTACAGCTAACTGAAATACAATTGGATTGCTTTTAAATATTGTTTAAGACTATGTCTGCCATTTGATTTGAACATGATTTTACCATATGTCTCAGATTTTATACTAGGGCCCAGATATTCAAACTGCGCTCAAAACTAGCGCAACAGCAGGAGCAAGCACAAACCAGTTGCGCAAATGCGCAACAGGTGCGATATTCAAACATGGAGCAGAGCAAATTGCGCAAGCAACCAACGTCTGAATATCGCACATACTGCGCCATCGCGCAACCAGGAAGGAGAAGCTGAGCCAAAATGTTGCGCTATGGAGCAACCAGGGAAGCTCAGCTGAGCATTCCAGAGCTGCCATAGTGCAAGCACAGCCCCCCCCAGAGCAATGGAACTGCACATCCAGGGAGGCAGGCTGGGGCCCACCACCAGCCATGCCACACATGGGCACAGGAACACACTGCAGAACCCACACCACACCTGCACACCCCAAGAACAGCATCACTGGGGGTGGGACAGATGATCTACCTGCCCATGGGGACAAGCCAACAAAGCATAGCAGAGCCATGACACCCCAGCACAACCACTGGCAGGCTGAGAGTGCCACACACAGGGGGTTGACAACCACAGTGTACATCAGCCCCCATACACACAGCACACCCTGCACTGTGACCCCAAGACACCACCCATGTGCAGTGACTGGCACTGCAGGAAACCATGCAGTCCCCCAGTACTCATCAGCCCCATGCAACACAGAAGCCCACAAGCCAGACACACCCTGTGCACCCAGCAGTGGGTGGCAGCAGAGCAACAAGACCAACAGAAAGTCACTGCCATGCTGGAGATACCTCCCCATGCACACACACACACACACACACACACACACACACATACCCAGGACCATATCACCCCAGATGGCATGTACACTGCAACTGAACAACCATAGCCAGCTGCAAAACAGAGACCAACACAGTATTCATATCAAAATATAAATGTATTATCAAAATGTGTAAAACAATCAACTATAATTATTTACAAGGGGGTACGGGTACAAGGTAGGGTGGGCAAGGGTAGGATGAACAACTGGAGGGAAGGCAGGTGGTAGGGATGGGTGAAGTGCGAAGGGTAATCTGGCCTAAGGCCCAGCAGGCTGGTCCTCCTCCACCGGTGCCACTGTTCCTGGTGATGCCTCCTTCACAGGCCATGTTGCTGGATGTCCCTGAGGATGGCCTGGTTGTCCAGGGAACTTCCGTCAGCCCATGTAGCTCCCGCTGTATCCTCCTGAGAACAGGCCTAGGAAAACTGGGAACACAGTCAATGGCTGTGACTGACCACAACCCTGAACACCACCCAACCTGCAAGCCACATAGCCCAATGTCCCACACCTTTGATGGCATGCACCCACCCACAGTGAACATGCACATGGCCATCACAAACAGGCGGCACCAGCTATGCGCACCACTGACCACACACACACTGCCCACGTCAATCACAGTACAAACTAGGCTGGCAAGTGCTGGTGCGATGCCAGTTACACAGCTATGTGCCCAGTGCATGCCTGGACTACCAGTGACGCATACACAGACGTGCTGTGATACTGCACAGTGATGCATGTCACCTGTGTCGTGCCTACATACATGGATACATAAACAGTGTCGGCAGATAAGGGCCTATAAGGCCCACCAGTCTGCCCATTTGAGCTGGTAAGTTCACTCTGTTTTCCTATAAGTCTGTTGACCTTACCCTGACCTCCAGAAGTCCTGTATGTCTATCCCATGCATTCTTAAATCCGTGACCAAGTCAGCCCCACCACTTCCTCTGGCAGGGTGTTCCACTTGTCCACCACCCGTTCCGTGAAGAAATTCTTTCTCATGTTTCCTCTGAATCGTCCCCCTCAACTTCATCCCAAGCCTCTAGTCCTGGAACATCTTTACGCTTAAAATAGTGTTTTCCTGCACTCTGTCCCCCTGTAAGATACTTGTATGTCCCCATCATATCCCCCTCTCCTCCCCTCCTCCAGGAGTACATGTTCAGTTCCTTCAACCTGTCTTCATAGGACTTGTGATGCAATCCATGCACCATCCGTGTTGCCCTCCTCTGAACCTTCTCTACCCAGTCCATGTCCATACGTAGGTATGGTCTCCAGAACTGTACACTGTACTCCAGGTGGGGCCTCACTAGTGTCTTGTATAGTGGAATTATGACCTCCCTTTCCTGCATGGTTGTGTTGTGCATGGCTGGTGGTCTTGCCCCCAGCATGCAATAGCATCCATGAGTAATGATCTCACTCCTCAAGCAGCTGGGTCTGCAGCTGCTGCTGCTGCTGCTGCTGCTGGGGCAGAACACCCACTGGCACCGGGGCCCTGGCATGGCCCACCTCACCCTCGCCCTGCGTCCTCAGATTCTGGCCTGTGGGAGACATATGTTGAGACAAACATCAGTGTGACTCAAAAGCAGAGTGCCCCCTGCCCCAGTGAGAGTGCCTGCCCACAAAGCCATAACCATCCATCGCACAGCTGCACACACTGACACAGCCAACCGTGTCCAAGCCGGCACCTATGCACAGCCACCCAAGCACACACACACCCCTAAAGAGAATATAGGTGCATAGATGGTGCACTCACCTGGCCTAGGCACCACCCCTGTATGACGCGGCTTCGCGTCAGGTCTGGCTCCTCCGGCGGAGGGTCACTGTGCCCGGTGCTGGCACTGCTCAGCAGACCGGCCCGTCCAGTGACCTCCACCAGGTCAGTGGCCACTTGCTGCCACACGTACATCCTAGGCATGGTGAGGGGCCTCACCATACAGTGCCTCACAGTGGGGCTCCACCAAGGGCCACCAGGTTGCCACCTCAGTGGGCTCCAAGTCACTGCCCTCCTCCTAGCCATCTCAGCCAGTTTACAGCAGGCAATATGGTGCTCAGCTGCACTGTAACCCCATGTGGAGATGTTGCGCAATAGACCACCACAGGCTCCAATCGCGCTGTTCGAACAGCGCCGTCACTTCACATGGCACTGTCACCAGACAGTGCAATAGGGATGTACACATGGCATGCGAACCATGCCAGGGGGCAGAGGGCATAAAGGTCACGGCAATGGCGCAGGCTCACGCACAGTGCCATCGGACGTAGAGGCATCCTGCACGACTGCCAAGCTGCGTGCCAGTGCCACAGTGGACCATCGCGCAGTAGTGCCACAGCGCCATATAGTGCCCAGTGCTGTAGCACCACTGGCACAATGGTGGCCATGGCCTGAATTGCCGATCGCGCTCAGCAGGTCTGCAGTGTGATAGACGCATGCGTAAGCTGTCTGGGCATGCGCAATGCAGTGTAGCATGCAGGCACAAACCTGCACCATTGGCTCAGCCAGACCTTCCGTATTGCGCAAAGCGCAAATTCGCGATATTCAGCTGACATATGCAAATCATTCGATCAGCCATTCAAAGGCGCAGTGGTGCAATTAGCATGTCATTAAAGTTGTGCCACTCCTCATTTGCATGTGTTGCACTATAAAAATGTGACAGTGAGTTGTGCTGGCCAGATTTGGTTACTGCAGGTGAGAGGTGAGTTACATGCTGTGTGATGCTCAGGACAATGCTCATGGGCAGGGGTGCCGGAGGATGATAAAGGCTGAGGGGGCTGAGAATCAAAAGGGCACTTAGAAAGGGACAAAGGGCACTTTTTCTATTAGTATCTGCCATACGGAGAAGAAATGTGGTGGGCTTCCACCCCGGGCGGCACCTATGCTCATGGGGAAATGCTGTAGACTGCACAGTGACAGGTGTCCACTTCCACCCATACAGATCACCATGACTGACCAGAGACAAGGTGAGGGTGAGGACGGCGGGCGTAGGAGGAGGCCGAACTTCACAGCTGCAGAGACAGAGGCCCTCTTCCAGGCCTACCTGGAGGATGAGCCATTATTGAGTGGACGGAGGGGCACCCCTCAGGAACGTGCAGCTGCATGGGAGGGGGTAGCTCGGGCTGTCAACCTGCACAGAAGCCACCAGCGCTCCATGCAGGAATGCAAGAAGAAGATGGGGACTGACCGCAGGAGGCTGAAGGAGAAGGTGGCAGCCTTCAGGGCGGCACGTGCTGGCACTGGTGGGGGCCCGCCAGTGGTGTTGCAGCTGACCCCAACAGAGGAGACACTGGTCACGGCCATGCAGCCGAGTGCCATTGCGGGTGTACCAGATGGAGGATTCCAGACAGGTGGAAGCCCATCACTGCACGGTATGACATGGTGGTCATGTTGGGGGGGGCGGTTGTTCACATGCACTCACATGTACTCTCTTTCTGTTACAGATCCTGTTTGTCTTCAGGAGATTGTGGTGGTGGTGGGTCCAGACAGTGATGCAGACCTGCTGGATGTGGAGGAGGGACCATCCACCTCCGCCACCAGCCAGCAGGCACTGCAGCAGCATGCACGCTGGGCCAACAACTCTGGTGTCAGTGATACAGGTGCGGGGGGTGCACAGCCTGTGTCTTAGCAGTCTGGCATGCAGGTATGCCAACATGCTGTACCTATGGCAGTGGCACGTACCTGCACCATTGATGATAGCAGGCCTGCAATGGGCAGTGATGGGTGTGTGTCCCATGACGGACACATGGCAGGCCAGCACATGCCCCTGGGCCTTCCTGGTTCACACCTGTGTACCAGCATGCTGGCACAGTCCCAGGATGTGCCTGTCAGCACCGGTGGGCAGCACTGGTGGCTGTGCAGGTGTCTGGCACTGTTGCCAGCACAGAGGTGGAACAGGTGGACCTGGGGGCTCAGCAGTTGGAGGGGCGGCAGCAGCAGTAGCACACCAGGTCTGGGGGTACAGTGTCAAGCAGTGGCACATGCCCACTGCCCTTTGATCTGCCCATACCTGGTCCTGGCGAACAGCGCCCACCCTCAAGGGGTGCTGTGCACCAGGACCGTCCACACCCTGGGGGTCACGATGCCATTGGGGCACAGTACCCATTGGACGCGCACACCCGCCTGCTGCAGGAATCGGTACAGCTGCAGGGGTGGGTTGCAAGGTCCGTGGAGGCACTGTCTGTGTCTGTGGAGTGGCATAGCAGGAAGTGTGCTCGGGACCGAGCCAAGCTGGTCCTTATGCGGACAGATGTGACCGCCGCCATTGACAGGCTGACCCAGGCAGTGGTCTCTGTCGCGGATGCATTGGGCACACTGTCAGGTGCCCCTGTACACACACCCCACACAGTGCACTCTCCACTCCCCGTTCCCGGCGTCATGCGACACCAGGCCTGTTGACACGGGTTCTGCTGTGGGCATCCGAGCATCCCTGGTGCATTTGTTTGGCAGGATGCAGACCCCTGTGCGGGCAAGGTCACGTTCGGCGCAGTGGGACCCTGGTGGTGCAACACGCCACCCGATGTGGCCCCTGCTCAGCCTGCCAGTGCTGTTGGACCACGCGTGGGGCCGCCCACGCATCTGTGGTGGCCGTGGGACAGTGCTACCTGACTGAGCTGTCTCCCAGTGCGGGCCCTGTCTGGTGCTGCCCTGTGTGCAATGTGTGTCATGGTGGGCAGTGCACTGCTGGATGCTCTGCTCACCACGCTGACACACGGACCACCTGCACACTCTCCCAATTGCTGTCCACAGGTGCGTGTGCATGATGATGCCTGCATTGCACTGTACACCAAGGTGCAAGGGTGCCCAGGTCCTGACACACATATGTGGACAGTACAGGTGGTGGGGGTGGTCAGTGGTGCTGTGTGTTGGCAATGTTGTTTCCACAGTGCTGTGCTTCTGCCCATGTATGCTGCCTGGTGTGTGTGTGTGTCCATATGAGTGCTCACCCCTCCCTGATGGTGTGTTGGTATGCCTGGAACCTTCAACTCCCCTGACCTTCATGCACGGTGTGTTCCCCTGTGTGCCTGTGGTTTGCGCATGGACAGTGTTGCCTGCACATGTCCCCTTGACTTACCTGTGTTGGGCGTAGTGCTCTTCTGCAATGGTGTCCCGGTGCAGCTGGGCCTGCCGAGTCAGTCGGGGGTCCCTCCATCCTAGCGGGGGCTGCTCATCACCAACATCACCGGCGCCACTGGCGTCCCCATCGCTGTCCCCCTCTTTGACCTGTATGGCTATCCCATGGTCTTTGGCCATGTTGTGCAGGATGCAACAGGGCAGGAATATCCCACAGGCCTTTTGGGGGCTGTACTGTAGGGCACCACCGGAGGTGTCTAGGCATCGGAAGCATGCCTTGAGCATCCCAAACACCCGCTCTATGATGTTACGTGTTGCGGCATGTGCCTCATTGAAGCATAGCTGCGCTGGGGTCGTGGGGTGCCGGTACGGTGTGAGCAGCCAGGGACGGAGTGGGTATCCGCAGTCACCTGTGTGGAGATAGTGGAGAGCAGTGTCATGTCAGGTCCATATTGACCATTATCCTTGTGTGCCACTACCATGGCACCTGTGTCATTCCCACCCTTGCCCAGAGTTTGCATTCCATACATGTGTACTCACCCACTAGATGACCCGTGGGGATGTCCCCACTCGAATCAATGGCACAGTGCAGACTGGTGCCATATGAAGGCATCATGTGCTCCGCCAGGGTGTGTGGCACAAACATTGATAATGCACCCAGTGGCATCACACACCACCTGGCAGTTGACACTGGAAAACCCCTTTCGGTTCCGATATGCCTGGCCGTCGGGGCCAGGTGGTGTGCGAATGACCACATGGGTGCAGTCTATGGCCCCTAGCACGCCAGGCATACGTGCTACCCTGTGGAACTCCTGCATGTTTGTTGTACGCTCTGCCACGGTGCTGGGGAAATGGATGTACTCTGCAGCATGAGGCAGCAGTGCGCTGAGGAATTGGGTGAGGATGCATGATGTGGCCAACTGTGTAATGCCTGTGGTGTCCCCTGTTGGCCTCTGGAAGGTGCCTGGGTGAGCAGGCACATGCAGACTGTCACCTTGGTCTCCACAGACAGAGCGTGACTCTGTCGTGAGGGTGCCTGCATCACATCACTGCACAGCTCGCAGAGCCGTCTCAGTATTGCCCTGTTCAGGCGGTACCGGCCCACAATCTCGACATCTGTGTACAGCTCGAAGCTGATGTGGGCACGATACCACCTGTCGGGGGCATACCGCCGACGGGCCCCTCCGCGGCCACGTCCCCCTGCAGCATGGTGTCTCACCCCCCTCATTACAGCTTCCATGTGGAAGCTGGCACTGTCCATCTCCCTGGCTTCTGCCCCCCCCAGCTGCTGTTCCTGTGTTACTCCCACTGCCCCCACTGCTGCTTCCACTGCACCGGGCACCCCACGCTGGCCTCTCTGTCCTCCTGGACCCACTGTCCCTGTCTGCCCTTCCAGCTTCTCTCTCTCTCTCTCTCTCTGTCTCTGTCTCTCCCCAGTTTGTGGCCTGCTCACAGTTCTTGCACCGCTTCCTTGAGCCTTTTATTTTTTGGCTCAATTCCGCTGCCTGTGCAACTTATTCTGACCCTCTTGCGCATTGCGCAGAGTGTTCGAATGTCGCCATTGCGCACTTTATGCATGGACCCGCCCCCTTCGGTTGCGCATGCCTTCATTTCCATTGCACTGTTGCTCAGCATGTTTTTGGTGGCACAACTGGCCCCTTCTGAATATCGCAGAATGGCACATTTTTGGAGTTGCGCACGCGCAACCCTGTTGCGCATGGCGCAACCCTTTTGAATATCTGGGCCTATGTAATAAGTTAAAATTCTGAAGTAAACTCATCATATTATTATGAAAGTTGATCAAGATGATCCCAATCTGATCCTAAATTATGTAATGTCTGCTAGGAATGTTTATAATAGAGCCCTGGCTCTGATTAGTTTAATAGTACTGTATTTAGATTAGAAATTTAAAGGGCGAATTTACTGTGCAATAATGTAAATATTATATTTGGAACACCATTTGGTGTTTAACTGTTTAAATTACTAGGACATGTATGATTGTAATAGCTTTCTTGCTACACAATAAAATTGAATTGATTTAAATGCAATAACACACTTTGGGGCGTGCGGTTATTGAGTAATTACCACACTCCCCAACCCAGTGGTTGAAGGGCACTCAGCTAACACCTCATGTCTCCAACCCATGGAGTGGGAGGCATGTGGTAATAACCCAATAAACACATACCCTGTTGTGTGTTATTGCCTACATTATGCATATCCTGTCATGACTTATTGCTTACTTAACCAATGACAATGGAAGGAGCTGTGTAAAATGCAGACTTGTTTCCCAAGAAACTGTACCTGGCATCATAATAAATAAGAACAAACTGAAGAAGAATAAGACTACAGTCTATAAACAGTATACTTTCTCAGCTACCAACCTACTTAAAAACACATTCACGTAATTTTAGAATGGCTTGTAAACATATGAAGCATTTTTCCCACTATGTTGCCAAACATATTTGAACAGTTTTACTGCTGAGCGTTTTTAAAATGTCAGTTTATTGTTTTTACTAAAAAAAATAATAATACTGTGGTATAAAATGAAAACCAAAATATAGATTGGTGCTACCTTGTATGCACTACATAACTGGAAGGAAAAAATGTAGGCTGTATGATTTGGTGGATGGAGCACAGAAGGTTAGATGAGATCGTTAACCTCAATAAACACAATAAATAACAAGAATAGGAACTGTAGCAAACAATTTGATTCCAAAAATACATAATTTTATCTAGACTGGACTTTATGGATTCAAGAGTTTGTAGTTTAGGTGGGAGATTATTTCAGGTGAACGATGCATCATAAGAATAAAAGAGTTCTTTGAATGGACCAAATGGCTTGGAAACCAGGAAACCCAAGTACAAATCCCACACACTGAGCAAGTCAATTGCCCTCTCAGTGCTTCAGTTCATCCAGCTGTAAAAATGGGCAAAAGCAGTATCCCACTGAATGCAAGCCATTGCATCACAGCTGGGCTATCCTGGGTAAAAAGGTGGGACCAACAGATACTAAAGATAGAACAAGATGTCAGTAAAGAATGCTTAGTGTGTTCAAAAGGGGCACCTATTTCTTTTTTTTTTATCCCACATTATTTATTGTTCTGATTAGCATACACAATCCAAAGTCATAATGTTTCATAGCAGTCAGATTACATTAATCAGTAATCCATAGCATGCTTGCTATATCAAAATGTGGCTATAACCAAATAGTTTATCTTGCATGCATTGTAAAGTTTCTTTGAAAACATATCTGCTTACAATGGCATTCCCAAATAGTTTTTAACAGTAATTTGAAGATTTACTTATTACTTTCTTACTTCATTTATGCAATTTTCTTTATTGTTTATGTATTTCATTTTATTTTACTCTTTGTACAGTGTTTTGAGCCCTTGGGATTTGGGGGCTTTATAAATAAAATTTGGCTTGCCTAAAAGTGACATCAGCATATGTTTATATCAATGCTGAATGGGGTCTCTGCATTGAAACAAGACAATACATATCCGCATTCAGTCCTTTCACTTATTGGATGGGTGTAAGAAACTAGACAATACAAAACTAATCTCCATTTCCAAACCTCCTCATGGTTCAATGGAGGGCTCGGTGTTCAACCTCCTGGAGTTTATTTTAGGATCAGCCTACCAGTGGAGACAGTAGATTTGAAGGCTGAACAGGCCATCAAGCTAAGTATGGACACATTTCTGCTTACTAAGGGTATCAACAGATAACCTACATAACATAGTGGTTGGGGAATATGTGTGAATTAGTATATGTCTGCACAAAATACTTTTTTCCTCACTGCTTATGGGGGAAGGGTGTGACAGATGGATCTAGTGTACCTTCCAATGTTAAATTGTTATATTACTATGATCTTTGTTTCTTCAAAGATCCAAACCTTATTTGCATAAAAAATGTAATCTTGAAATACAATTTTCATGTTGGTCAGATGTTAAAGAGAGAGCACAGCGTACCAACCCAGTTGTTATTGTCTGAGATCATTTATTGTATGCTGGTCCTCTTTATACCCGGCAAAATTTGGATCAATAAAAAATGCAGCATCACCAAAAATCTGTAGTACTTATTTTTTCAATTTAACACATTGCAATTGTATTCCCTTTTCAGAAATGAAAGCATAGGAAATAGGGTTATCACCTGTTCTGATTTTCACAGGACAGTCCTGATTTGGGCAGCTGTGTCCTGCAAAAAAAAAAAAAAAACATGAAAAATACTACATGTCCTTACATTATAGTGGAAAAAAATATTTTCTGAGTTTCCTCTAAATGCTGCAAAAAACTATAATACCTTAACTAAAATACCTTAAAATGAAAAGAAATACTAGAAGCAACTAAAAAACAGCACTTCGTCTTAATTCTGATTATTTAGAGAAAACAAGTCTGTTGCATTGGTAGAGGTTATATATTGTCCTGCAAAAAAGCATGTTTCAGTAAGAAATGTCCCACTTTGGGCTTCTTAAAAGGTGATAAGTCTAATAGGAAACCACCACATAATGATTTCTCTTTGGACTGGTCTGCCATCTGTTCTGGCAAAAGCAGAAGGCTTAATGTTTTCCAGTTCTCTTGCAGTCATTGGGAAAAACCATCTATAAAACTATTAAATGATTTATTGATCTGTGTAGTAGAGAGCGAGACATCCATGCTTCCCTGCTCTTGAAGTAAATACAGCACAAACATCTTTGAAACAGTCCCTTCACATTCCTTGAGTTAAGCTTAGAAATAAGCTGTTCTCACATTTTTGTTTTTAGTGTGTGAATTATTAGTGCTTGTAAAAGGTGCTGGATTGACAGCACTGGAACCTGAAGTAATTTGCTTATTCACATGACAGGTAAAATATAAGCAATCACAATGCAAGCTTCCCCCACACTGTCCTGCCAATGTGCCTCAATCCTGCCATGGAGAGACCACCATGTAGATGAGAGGGTAGTTCAGACTCCATGCCCATTCAGTCCTTGGTCTCTCATGGAAGACTGCCAACAAGGGTGCTAATTAATGCCAACTGGGTTGGCGGTTTTGTGATGTGGACATCTGCTCACTGGGAACTGGTCTGAGACCACCACAACTCATTTCACATAGGCCACTGAACAGTCCTCAGGTAATAATGGTTTTTGGCCATTACTGACCTCTGCTGGGTTTGAACCAGTGATCTAGAGGAATAAGGCTCTTTAACCTGCTACCAATCCACTGAGCCATCTAGTTCCCCTATATTCTCACATTTTAAATAGTGTCCCAGTCTTTCATTGTTTTAAGTGTATCTTTGTCTCACTGCAGATAGAAACAAACCATTTCTCATCTCATGACCATAATCTTCACCTGATGCAGTCCAGATTCAGTTGCTTTGCTTCTTTTCTACCCATGCTCTGCTGTTCTCCATTCACTAGTTATGATTTCTCTCCCATTCTTGGGTGATTGGTCATCATTGCTTTCATTATAGGAATGAATAGCCCAGCCAGAGTAATGATCTGGAAACATCCTGTGTTAGCACCTGAGATTCCAGCCTGACTGATGGTACTGTGAGTCACTGGATTCTGAGATCAGCACAGCAATGCACTGATGCATAACTCCTCTGTGCTAGCCTTGATTAGTAGTGCTTCATTATTTTGCCATCTACTTCTTTACAACTTTAAAGACTTAGATTATTCATTATAGACCTGGTTTGAATGCTAATATTTACATACACTAACTGTGTGAGGTGATTTGGCTCTCATTGTATTTGTTTATTTGCTTACCCAGGTACAGCAGCTATACAAGGTTGATTGACCTGTTTTCAGCTACACATTACAATGTGCATGCTGGATTAGGTAGATACTTACCTCAGCACCTGCTCCTTATAGTTCCACAATATGGAGCTTGCATATCTTGCAGAGCTCATATTTCTCTACAATACTGTATATATGCCCATGTGTATTATGCTTTCCTGATGTTAGTCTTATGTCAGCAATTAATTTTAAAACAAGTCTGAGCAGACATCGTAGCTTTTTGTTTCCATACTACCTTGCAGAGTAACTTTACTCAACTTTCTGGAGGGCCAGAAAACTGTTAAATGTGTGTAGAAATGCATATGCCATGTGTAATCCCCCCCCCCCACCATCCATGTATATATGCACACCCTTTTCCAGGCTAGCTCTGAAAAGAGGGTGGGCATGGTCCAGAAAACCTAGCATATCTAGGGGGTTTTCTGACTTGCCAGGAGATCTTTTACATCCCTCAACATACCGCTGTCTTTCTGTCACTGGGTTGGGATTCTGTGTAGTACTGCAGGACTATTGACCTCAACAGACCTCAAACACAAAGTGTCATTCAGCATCTTATCCTTTTCTGAAAAATTAACTGCACAAGTTCATGTTTAAAATCCAGTGATCCCATGTCATTTTATATTTGTTTGTGTTTCTACTGGCACTCACTCCTCTTACAGAGCTAACAGTATTCCACTCCTTCCCTGAGAGCTAGTAATATTTCCAGCCCCTCTTTTAGAGCTAAAAGTATTTCCCTTCCTTGGATACTAGGCTCTCTTCTGACTATATTCTTAGACTGGCCTTGGCTGAGCTGATGTCCAATCGCAGCCTCTAACTGGGATTCCTGTTCATCCTGTCTTATCCTGACAATTACCATTGTCTGTACATTGCAAACCCTGCACTTTATACATTATGCCTCATCTCTTGCTACTCTTTCTTTAGTTACATGTACAATGTGATATATAGTAGTACCATAGCTTGTCTTCCACCTCCCACTATGCTAACAGTGGCAATGGCTGTTTGTGATTATTGTTTAATGCTTTTGTTTTTCTTCCATTGGCAATCTGACTCTGTTACCATGATGGATCAGGCCACTATTCTCTGATTCCTCACATTACTGCATTTAATTTGAGGATTTAAAGCATAGATGATCAGGGCTTGTGCTTGCTTGTCTGGCCTCTCACCTATACCTCCCTACTCTAGTTCGAGTGAGGTACTGCCCAGCTTGTAGTCACACACAGCCATATATGTCCTGAAGCTTTTTATTTTATTTATTTATTTATTTATTTATTTGTTCTAGGATTACAAATACCTTTGAGCCGAGGCTCTTTTACAAAGGTTCCATGTCATTGGTACAATTGAGACAATCATAAGCAAAGATAACAGTTTATAAAATTGAAAAAAAAACACATAGTCTTGTAGATAAAAAAAGAACAATAAGGTGAAACTTTGGGGAGGGGAAAAGGAAAGGAGGAGGGTGAAATCAGGGAGACTAAGTGGATGGGAGAAAAGGGGAGGTAGGTTGGGGGGGACAGAGAGAGGAAAGGTAGAAGGTGGATAAGAATAGAGGTAGTGCAGCTGGGTGGCATTTGTCATGGGCCAGCAGGGGAGGTGACGATAGGAGGAGGGGGGGTGCTGCCAAAGTGCAGGAGTAGATGTGGATCCAAAAAGGGCATCTTCAGCTATGGAACCAAAAGATATGTTTAGCCACAACAGTCACAGAGGTTGGAGGCAGTGAGTGTTAGGCGGAGACGAGTCTTAAAAGTGCTGAGTGATAGTGAGGATGAGATGTCACTGGGAAGACCGTTGTACCAACTAGTGGTCCGGTAAGCAAAGGATCTTTGGCCTTGTGTTGTGCGGCAATGCGGGACTTGCAGAAGCTGAGGTTTCGATACCCTGGTATGTCGGGTGTGGATTCTCGGTTGTATGAGGGCACAGACTCCGGGGGGGCAAGGCCCAGCAAGATTTTCTTAGTAGTAATACAAGTTTGGTGTTTTATTCGATTGGCAAGATTCAACCATCCAGTTTGAGAATAGAGGTCACAGGTGTGAGTTAGGCGTTGGGAGCCAGTGACAAGTCGACAGGCCTTGTTGAGGGCAGTGGATACATGTTTGAGTGCGGTGGTTGTAGCAGAGCCGTAAATGTTAATGCCATAATCAATGATGGATATGATGGAGCTCTGGACAGTGACAGAGAAGGCTTCGGGTGTCAGGTGTTTCCTATGACAGAATAGCAGGCCTAGCTGGGAGTTAGCGGCTTTGGCGACATGGTCGATGTGGGCAGTGTAGGAGAGGTGAAGGTCAAGGGTGATCCCGAAGTATTTAAAGTTTTTGACCTGTTCCAGTGCGGCACCTTGTCTGGTGATAACAGAGAGTTGGAAGTGCTTATGTTTATTATGGGAGCTGCTGAAGATCATGGCCTTTTTTTTTTGATTAAGGATCAGTTTGTGCTTTGTGAGCCAATTCTCAACTGAGGAGGAGCCAAGTTGGAGATTTTCTTGCAATTTCTTTGGGTCCTGGTGTGTGGCAAGGATTACTGCATCATCGGCATACAGGGTGATATGTTCAGTGCAGGAGTCCGGTAGGGTGTTAAGGAACAGTCTGAAGAGTAGGGGGCCCAGTATTGAACCCTGGGGGACTCCAGAGAGGACAGGTTTGGAATCAGAATGCACATCTCCAATTTTTACACGCTGGGTGTGGTTTTCAAGACAGCTTTTGAACCAAGAGATTGAATCATTGGAGAGACCAGCATTTTTTAGTTGGCTCAGCAGGAGGAAGTGGTGGACAGTATCGAAGGCTTTGGTCAGGTCGATGAAAATAGCACCAGTTAGTTGTCCATTGTCGAGGGAGCTGTGAATGGAGCTGGTGAATTCAAGTAAGGCAGAGGATGTACTATGACCTTTTCTAAAGCCATGTTGCTGTTTACAGAGAATATTATAATTGTCCAGATGCTTGGTAAGTTGGTCTGCTACTATACGTTCCAGTGCCTTCAATAGGGGAGGCAGAATGGAGATAGGGTGGAAGTTCGCATGGTCAGCCTTATCACCACTTTTGTGAATCGGGGTAACAGTGGCCATTTTCCATTTGTCTGGGAATTGGCTAGAGGAAAGAGAGAGATTAAAGATCTTGGTGAGGGGCCCAAGTACCTCGTCAAGCGTTAGAGCCAGTAGCTTGAGGTCAAGTGTGTCATTGCTTGTTCTAGATTTGCTGATGGCTTTGGCAATGTAGTTTCGGACTTGATGTTTCTTTAGTGCTTTAAAGTAGAAAGGTGGGTGACAGGCATGGGTGGAGGAGTTGGGGGAAGGGTCGACACATCTTGGAAGAAGTTGGAGGAGAACACTGCTAAGGTCAGTGAAAGCGATGTTAAAGTGTTCATAATAGTTTTAGAGTCGAGTGTGGTGTGCCCATTTATGTTGAGTATGTTTGGTGAAGATTTTGACTGCTTCCAGTGACATCTTTAATGTTTTCCAGAAATCCTCCCATTTCCCCAGGAGTTAGTGAGGGCATTTTTATAGTAGTCAGATTTCTGTTGCTGAATGGATTTAGTGCAGTCGTTTCGTGCCCGTTTATAATTCTGGATGTCGAGTTGCTTACTGGAGTTTCTAGCCAGTTCCCAGAGGTGGTCCCTGGATTTAAGTTTTTTTAGGAGGTCTCCTGACAGCCAAGGGTTACTGAGCAATTTAACTTTACGCTTTTTGAGTGGGGCAAATTTGTTACAGGTTTCATTGAAAATGTGAATAAATTGCTCCAGTGCAGTATTAGTATCTGGTGCCTTGAAGATGGGGGACCAGTCCTACAGACTGAGGTGCAATTTGAGGTGGGGTAGCTGACCATGGGGTAGGACTCTGCTGGTGATGATTTTTGGAGGGGGCTTATAGAATTTGTTTGACCAGGTACAGCTGATGTGAGAGTGGTCACTGAGTGAGTCAGGGAGGACTGAGGTTTTCGTGATCTGAGAGGGGTGGTTGGTTAGGATCCAGTCAAGTAGGGTGCAGGTCCCAGTTCTGTAGTTCTTTCTGGTTGCATAGTCAACCATTTGAGTCAGGTTATTTATTTATTTATTTATCTATCGAATTTTGATGACCAGGTAGGCCCGCTGGGCCCCGAAGGTCCCTTTTTCAGGGGCCACCCGGGTTAGCTAATATGACGGAGTCCTTAAATGACTCACCTTCAGCTGAGAGCCAATTACTGTTAAAGTCACCAAGAAGGATGATTTTGGAGTCCGATGGGTGGGATTTGACAAAGTCAAGGACAGCGGTTAGACCAGATCCCTGTTCCTTAGGAGGTATGTAAACAGTGACAACTGTGAGGGCCTTATTGTGGGCGCCTAATAGGAGTCTGATGGGAAGAATCTGAGCAGGTGTTGCTGGAAGATTGGAATCAATAGGGTGTCCTCGGAAGGTGTCTTTCACATATAAGGCACACCCTCCACCTCTTTTTGGGTGGGACTTACGATCAACCCGGAAGACATTGTAGCCAGGAAGGGTGATTGCCTGGTCAGGAATCTTTGGGGTGAGCCAAGTTTCAACTACTGACAGAATATCCAGGTTGTGTTAGGTGGTAAAGGCTTGCAGTGCATCAAGCTTAGGAAGTAAACCGCAGATGTTCAGGCACATGATTGAGAGAGTGCCTGCTGGTTTGTTTTGGTTGGAGGTGTTTGGTCCGGGGTTAGGGTGAACAGTCCCTGATAGCAGCAGGAGGAGGAGCACAAGTTTCAGGGTGCATAGGCGGAGTTCAGTCAGAGAGAGGTTGTTTCTTTTTTGAACAGTAGTATGCCAGGTGGTAATGTCGAAAATGCAACATTGGAATAGTTGTATACAATGTGGCTAGATTTGCCCAAGGCTCACACATGAGCAGGGACAGATCAATTTCAGTGGTGTGCCTCCAGGGGGAGGATTTGCTCCATTGCAAAATGATGTAAAATAATCAAATCCACAGGAAAATGACCAGTAAACTGTTTGATCTACCGTAACAAGACAAAGGATGTGTTAAATTCCTGGAACACTGGCCTGGGGCATATGCAGGAAGTTAAGACCCTTTGTTAGTTAGCTTTGCCATCCACCATTCCAATGTAGGCTCTCACATCTGTGGCACTAGATGGCCCTTTCCCACCAAGAGGCCCTCTGTCTTTAAGACTAATCTCCTTCCCTGTGTGGCAGAATTCCTTCCTCCTGGAGCCTTGCCTGCATCTTTGGGTGCTTCTTGTCAGCATTGACCTTGCTCCAGACTTACTTGTCACCAGGGACCTCCTCTGTGTCTTTGGGGGAACCCAGCATAGGCCTCAGGGCCACTGTCATTTCTACATTGAGGTGAGAACCCCCTAAGTTCCCTCACCATACCGTTGTTTCCACTACATATTTCCCTTCTATGGGTGGATTACCACAAAAAGTCTCCAGATTCCAAACTAAGAATTAAAGCTAGTCTTCTTCTGGATCTCCGCAGGCTTGAAAATCTGCTCCCTGCTTGTCTGCTCCTAACTCTCAGTTCTTACAGGTAAAAAATTATCACTTTAAAATAAGTGATGGTATCCTATGGTATATGCTATAACCACCAGGAAAGGAGATTTGGCTGCTGCTATCTGGTTCCTAAGACTATATACCCAGCATACTACGGTTATAGGTATAAGCTGTGGTTAATGATTCCCTCTATGATAAAAACTTGTGAGCATATTTTGACTAAACCAACAAACAGCTTCGTTGTACTGCTGATATAGTTATTAACTACGGTTCATTTGATTCTCTCTAACAGGCAACAATCTGTGTGCATATATTGACTATACCAATGAAACAGCTTAGTTATACTGTTGCTATAGCTATTAACTGTGGTTAATTTGATTCTCTCTAGGAGGCTATAACCTATGCTCTTATCTGTCTATAGCACCAAAGCCAGCTTAGCTATACTGCAAAGCTAGGTAATACTGTAGTTTGTGTTTAACAATTCACTCTAGGAGGCAATATCCTGTGCACATATCTAGCAGTTTCAACAAAACCAGTTTAGTTACACTCCAACTATTTTCTGCCCTGTTAGTTTGAATTTGGTATGATGTCATAATTATCTAAAGCACATTGTCTCATTCCAGAAGGGTGGTCTTAATCAAAGAAATACCTTTCCCCTCTATAATTTCAGCTACCCTACAAAAGTGGGTGATAACTTTACTGCTGTTGCTCTCTGGAGCTGACCTCCCTCCTCAGAAATTTTATTTATTTTTTATTTATTTATGCAATTGATTCACCAGGAAAGGCACACTGAGCAAAACGATGCTCGTCTCCTGGTGCAACCTGGGGGAAGGGTACATGGGGAGGATAACACGCAGGTGATCACTTGACAATAAACAGTTATGTAGAAGAGTATGGAATACTTGATTACCACATACAGTCAGCTAAAAGTATAAACCAGAGGAATACATACAGTACATACATGCCATTTACAGTACAGAATATATATAAGCCAGCTTCCAGGGATAGGGTGATGCCGCTGGTCAGATAGAGGAAATTTGGGGGGGGGGGACATAATTTATTGGGTGCAGATACAGTTTACCATGAGGTAGTTTTCCAGTGCAGTTGATAGAGAATGGGTAGTAGAAGAGTGATGAATTTGAGGGGGGAAGCATCCCAGAGTTTTGGGAATTGGTGTGAGAAGGCCGTTTGTCTGGCAGAGGTCTTTCATCTGGGAATATTTAGTAGCCGGTTGTCAAGGGACCGGAGGGCATGGGGGGTTGGGGCCGACAACAGTAGGGAGGAGAGGGGGCTAAGCCAGAATTTAGAGACAAACTTGGAGCAGTGCAGCTGTAGGTGATTTGCAAGGATGGGAAGGTGAGGAAGCAGTAGAGGTCACATTGGTGGGTATGGGGGGACATCAAGGGTGAAGTGGCAGAAAGCGTTGAAGAGGGGGTCTAGTTTAGATAAGATGGATTTTGGTGCTGCACTGTAGACTATGTCACAGTAGTCAAAGGAAGCGAGGATCATCTGCTGCACTAGTTCACGCCTAGCCACAATGGGGAGGCTAGAGCAGTTCCTGTAAAGGGTGCCTAGCTTGGGGCATAGTTTTTTTAAGATTGCGTCAATGTGGTCCGAGAAAATGAGGTGACGGTCGAGCCATACCCCTAGATACTGGAAGGAAGCGACATCCACCAGGGCTGCTCCATCCAGAGTGTGGAAGAAGGGGAGGGAGGCAAGTCGGGCTAGTCGCTGTCTTGAGCCGCAGGGCATGGTGACAGTTTTTTTTAGCATTAATAGAGAGCTGATTCGACCTGAACCAGAGTTGAATTTTATTGAAGTCTGTCTGGAGGTTGGATGCTACTTCTTCTGGGGAGGAGCCGGTGGCGAATAGAACGGTGTCATCCGCATACATGTGAATAGATGAAGCTGTGCAGATTTGAGGCAGGTTATTGAGAAAAATGGCGAACAGGATGGGGCCAAGTACTGACCCTTGAGGGACACCAGTAGTCACGGGGAGGGGGGAGAAAATGGTATCTGCAATTTTTACTGATTGTATTCTTCCTGAGAGGTCAGCACTAAACCAGTTAGTGGCTGAGATAGTGAGGCCTGCATCCGAGAGGCTTGTTAACAGCAAGGGGTGGGAGACAGTGTCGAAAGATTTTGCCAGGTTGACAAATATTGCTGAGGAGATCTGCCCTCTGTCCATTCTGGAGAGGATAGTGCCAGTGAGACTTAACAAGGAGGATGCAGTGGAGTGGCCATTTCTGAACCCAGGCTGAAATGGCGTGAAGAAGTTTGAGTTGGAGAGAAAGGAGGTAAGTTGGGCGAGTACCAGATGTTCTTGTAGTTTGACAAGGACTGGGAGGAGAGAGATCGGACGGCAGTTTGAAGTGGAGGAGGGGGCCCCCCCTTTAGGGAGGGGGATGACCACTGCATGCCTCCAGGCCTGTGGGACAGCAGCAGTGGTAAACAAGAGGTTTAGGAGATTGGCAAGAGGTGTTGCTATGGCTGGTGCAGAAAGGTGAAGGAGTTTAGTATCCAGTCTGTCGGGGGAAGTACCTTTAGATGGGTTTAGAGTCAGTAGGACCTCAAGGGCTTCAGTTTGTGTGATAGGTTGGAAAGAGAAAGTGCAAGACCCTAGTGTGTTAGGGGCTCCTGTGGTAGGGTCGGGTGGAGCAGTGTGGGACAGGGAGGAAAGGAGAGTTGAGGCACAAGAGATAAAGTATGTGTTGAACTCTGCAGCCACTGCCCCTGGGTCAGAGAGGAGTGAGTTGTTAACTTTTAGGAGTGGTGTTGGATTTGCAGCCAGAGGGGAGAAGAGGGAGTGGATGACCTTCCAGAACTTGGAGGGGCTATTTAGATTTGACTGGAGGTAGGAGTTGAAGTATTCCGCTTTAGCGAGCTGAGTTGCTCTGGTGCACTTGTTACGCAGCATACGGTACTTGGTGAAATCTTGTGGCAGGCGTGAAGATTTATGCAATCGCCATGCTTTGTTGTGGGCATTTTGGCAGGCTATAAGTTCTTGAGTGATCCAAGGTAAGTGGTTGCCGCATACCCTAGAGCAATGCAGTGGGGCATGTGTTTTCCAGATATTGAGGAATGTGTCATGGAAGTGTTTGAGGGCATCGTCAATGGAGCAGAATGATGTAGGAGTTGTCCAGTTTGCAAGGGCTAGGTCTTCGAGCACAGAGGTAAGGTTGAGGGATTTATAGGACCATTGGATTAGAAACCTTGGGGCAGATGTGGGGTAGTGAATATTCCTGATGAGGTAAATACTGTGGTTGTCACTCAGGGACTCAGGGAGCAGACCAGCTTGAATGACCTGGTGGGGTTGGGTGGTGAGTGCCCAGTCTATAAGTGAGTGGTGTTCAGACTTGGGGTTTAGGTGGGTGGGCTCAGTGATGGATTGTGACAGGTTTAGTGCTGAGATGGCAGTATGGGTTTTGTTGAGGGAATGAGATAACCAGTTGTAGTTAAAATCCCCCATAATATACAATTCCCCCTTTGAGGTAAGGGAGGAGATTTGCGTGAATAGGTCCATGACAGAAGATACAGGGGTGCCTGGTCGGCAGTATACACTGGCTATGTAAATAGGGAGTGAGAAGGGTAGATTCAGTTGAACCAGTAGAAGTTCGTAGGTTTTAGGTTCGGACTTGACTACAACTATGGAGAAGTGTAGTTTGGTCTTTTCATTAATGGCCACACCTCTTCCTCTGCTAGCCCTGTCCAGGCATGTCATGGTGTAACCTGGGATTGAGACTGAGGGCACAGAGATATTTTTGTTTAGCCATGTCTCGGACAGGATGAAGATGTCGGGGGCATAGTGGGACACCAGTACCTGGAAGGAGTTGAGTTTGGGGGCTAGGCTTCTTATGTTTAGGTGCAAAAGGCATAGGCCATGAGGGAGGAAGGGGGCTGACACTGGTGAACGTGGTAGAGGATGAGGTAGTTGGGGGCCCGGTACATTTAGCAGGGTGGGGATATGGTGAGGACCAGGGTTCACATGTATGTCCCCTGCTGCGAGGAGCAGGAGGGAAATTGTAAGATAGTGTCCTATAAGTTGTAGTCATTAATACATGGTTGAGCGCCGCCTTGTGTGAGTGCGCGGGTGGCTGTAGTAGGTACTATGGGATGCAGCCTCACACCCTACGTCACCATACAGATACATTCTATGGGGATGCAGCTATTTATGTCTGATCATGGCTGCCTCTGGTCTCAAAATGATTCCATTCTGGAAGATCATCTGGTGACTCCCCTTTGTTCTGTACCCCACTTATGATACTTTTGAAGCCATACAAGTACTCCATTCATGGCACTAAAGTTTCTTTATTAACCACCCCGCTGTATCAGCCAAAAGGTTAACACAAGACTTCTAACAAATAATTTTAAACTCATTAAACATACCATCAGTCTGCTCCTACTAAGCCCGGGTACTCAACCCAGGGCCCTCAGATCCTTGCCTAACTCTCTCTAAATTTTCTAACCTACCAGGGTTAAAAATGGTCACAATTGCTGTTCATAGCCTAATTAATAAGATTGATAGTGTGAAAGTTTGGCTATGTCTTATCAACTCAGACATGCTACTGCTCACTGAAACCTGGCTTAATACCTCAGTGGACCGCTGAGTCACAATGATCATTGGTTATACCCAATATCACCAGGAAAGAACCACCCAAGGTGGAAGCATAATACTCTATGTTAAACATACATTTTCCTCAACTATTAACAACTTTCTGTTGTTACCTCAAGAATTTGAGTGTCTGGAGGCAATGCTAGCATTATCCCAAAATGAGACCATCAATATTGTTGGCTGCTACAGGCCCTCCTCTGGTGGCCTGGAAATAATTACACACCTAACAAATTTCCTAGGTTCTCAAAGTAATGAGATCGTGATTCTGAGAGATTTCAGTCTAGACTGGCTTTCATCAAAATCCACTAGCTTCAAGTGGATCTACAGTGAGTTTAGGTTAACACAGGTAATCACTGAGCCCACCAGACCGAATCAGAGGAACTCTTCCCATTCCTCACTACTGGACCTAGTGCTTATAAATAGGCCACAAAAGATTACAAACACAGCTGTATTTGGTAATGGTTGTAGTGACCACAATGCAGTTGTCTGTATCAGAGGCACAGGGAAAGTACCTGGAGTAACTTCCTTCCATTAGAAAAGAAGACTCTTTCAATTCTATGTGGCAAGCTACCTCCAGGATCTGGCAAATATTGACTGGCAGAAGTTTACCTTGCCCTTTCTGTACATACAGCAGTAGATATCTTCAGTCAACAAATCCTCTCCATTATAAACAGACACTCTCCACTAAATTAATAGAGAGTAAAGAAAGAGATGCCCCTGATTTACAAAATAAATTAAATATGTGTTGAGAGATAGGGATCATCGCTGGGCCATAGTTAGGAAAAAAATGTCACCTCATGAGCAGACAGAATTCAGACAAAAAAAAGAACTTTTGCACCAAATTAATCCTTTCTGCTAAATCTAGCTACTACCTAAGCCTTCTGGAAGCTAGCAAAAATAACACTTCTATGTTTTGGCAAACAATAAATTCCCTTGGCGACAGAACAGCACCCTCTGCCCTGCCATGTCAAATAGAGGCTAACGGTAAAGTTACTTTTGAGAAGCTACACATCCTGGAAGAAATTAAGGCTCATTTCATGTCTGCTGGAATAGCCTTTGACCAATCACCTGCTGATGCTGTGATCCCACTAACAAATCTTAAACTGCAGCGCTAATCCACCTTTTAATTTCCAGACCCTCACCTACGAACAGGTGGAGGATATCCTATGTACCCTTGACACCAAGAAGGGCCATGGGGAAGACAAATTGGAACTGTTCTGTCTTAGAGCAGGAGTCCCAGTGCTAACTGCACCCATAACACACCTGTTCAAACTATTCATAACCAGCCATGAAATCCCATGCTCTGGAAAACAGCTCAAGCAATCCCAGTTTTCAAAGATGGAGTTAAGTCCAAGGCTAGTAACTACTGAGCTTATATCAATCTTGCCTGTCCCAGCTAATGTCCAGGAAAAATTAGTTCTTGAACAAATTTGGGATTACTATTTCAGCATAATTTACTCACACCTCCCATTCTGGTTTCAGGCCATTACACAGCACAGCTACTGCACTCATCAAAGTAACTGACAACTGGCTCACCTCCCTAGATCAAAAACATGTAACAGCTGCAATTTTCTTAGACATTAGCAAGGCCTTTGATACAGTGGACCATCAAATATTGTTACACAAGGTATCAGATATTGGTATTAGTCAGCACGCCCTGCCCTGGTTCAAAAACTACCTTACGGGCCGACAATAACAAACTAAGTCTGAGGTCCTGTTTTCTGCCTGTTCACAAATCTCTAAAGGTGTACCACAAGCGTCAGTCCATGGGTCTTTGTTCTTCACTATATACACTAATGATATGGTAGTTGTTATAGGAGATATGAAAATTGTACTGCTACACAGATGATACAGTGCCATATGCAACCAAACCCAGCTTCTTAGAAGCTTTACATCGTCTTCAATCAGCTTCAGAACTCTCCAACTAAAACTGTATGTATCCAAGCTTCTAAATGCTGCAAAAACAAAATATGTGGTGTTTGCCACCAATAACAAGCCATTATCTGACCCATCCACCCCTGGCATTCTTGCCCTTTCAGGTAACAGGCTGGAACTAGTTGAGACTTTTAAATACCTGGGAGATAGAGATGGGCACACACCAGTAGATTGCTGCAGGGATGTTTATTATTTAAAACAGTCAAAAAATGAATAACACCGGGCTGACACCCCTACATATCATCTCTAAACCAAGGCTTCTTTGGGGTGGAGTTAAATATTTAATGGATAACTGTCTCTAATTCTGAGAAGAATTAAGGGAGGTCTGAGTTAGGATATGTGTGCAGATTAAGAGACTCCCAATGGTAACCACGTCAGGAGGAATACATTGGCGTTCCTTGTACAGCTGTAAGTGTATGGCTATATGCTCCTAAACCTGTAGTCATCCTGTGCCCCTAGCTTTTAATGTAAATGACCCTTGATGTGGTTGCAAGAAAAATATTGTATTAGCCTGTAAGCTTTTACTAGGTTATCTACTGTGAGAGAACATTTTTGGGTAGTGAGAGGACCCCGTAAGATGTGGTAAGAAAACTCTAAATTGATTGGGAAGAGTAAGAGGGAAAGTATGTTGCTGCAGTTTTTGTGGACCTCACCAAGGCATTTCATTGGGTGGACTGTGCTGAACTCCTAAAATTATTGCCTGGGGTGCACTTCTCAGATTATGTTATTTCTTGGATTGGAAACTGTTTGTCAAACTTGAATCAGAGAACCTTAATTGATGGCTCTTTCTCTAAAGAATCTGTGTTAAGATGTGGAGTCCCACTTGGCTCCATACTCAGACCTGTATTGTATTTTTTTTTTGTTAGTTCATTATCGGATTGTTTTTCACACACAGAACTAATTTTGTATGCAGATTATGCTTTCCTTTTTTGCTCAGGGAACAGTATTACATCTCTTCAAAAAAAATTCAATCTGACTTTAGTCTATTGCATCTATGGTTCAAATCACATAAATTAGTTCTAAACTCTGCAAAAACAAAGTCAGTGTTATTTTCTAGTCCTAGGAATGTGACACTCTCCGATTCTTTTCTTTGTGATGGCTCTGGAAATCAAATTGAGCAAGTTCCACTATTCAAATATCTTGGTCTGACCCTAGATTCACACCTCACCTATGAAAAACATATAACAGAAATCATAGGTGGACTTCACAAGAGATTGAGCTTATTATATTGAATAAAGAGGAACCTTACTATGGAAACTAGCCACATCTTAACACACAGTCTGTTGTTATCCATAATTGAATATGGCTCTATACTGCAGTATATTCAAATACCACACATAGAGTGCTTACCAAACCCCAGCCAACATATAGTGCTATTCATTTTGCCACTGGACAACCTGGAATGACACATCATCATTGTCTTCTTTACAGTTCTTTCAATTGTATATCCCTGGTTGAATTTTTTAATTTTAGATCCTTATTATTTTTGCACAAGATTCAGTTAGGTTTGTTACCAAATAGTATTATTAGATTATTTTCCCAAAACAATTCTATTGTTAATACTAGAATGCAATGTAGAAGTTCTTTTCAAATTACCTATTATTGCACTGCGTTTGCCCCAAATTTATTACAATTTACAGCTACAAAACTGTACAATAAACTATCAAGTTGTATTGTTAGTTGTCCAACGCTATCCACTTTTAAGATAACTCCCAGAAACAACATGCTAATTCTATTTGCAAGTGTTTTACATTACTTTTCAATTTTGTATGTACTGTTTTATGTGAAATGTCAGAACTGTTTATGTATGGTATTTTTTTTTGTATTGTAATTGTCAATGTCAAACTGGATATCTGTGAAAATGAGCTTTTAGCCCACAGACCTTTCTGTATAAAATAAAAAAATGAAAGGAAACTTAAATTTTGGCATGGAATTATCTTTACCCCTTAGTTTCTCTGCAGCCCCAGTCTTAACAAAAGTGCTTGAACCTGATGGGAAAACAACCCCTGTCAAGAAACTAGCTTTTGAAGACAGAGAGAGAGAGAGAGAGAGAGAGACTTGAACAAAGTTGAACTGGTCTGCTAACATCTGAAACCAGTCTGTAACATGTTTTTATACTAGTGTACCAATGATATGCGTATGATACTAAAATTAGTAAACCTCTAGTCTGACCGTAAATCTGTGTTGTGGACAATCAATTATTTCAGGACTCATTGTTTGTTAACACCAATTAATTTGTAGCCCTGCATCTGCCTGAACAAGCCTGCACTCATGGGAAGCCACCACAGACACAGAAGATAAAGTAAGTGCTTTGATGTGTGTTCCTCTCTCTGAAAATGAACTGAGCATGCTAAAACCCTAGACAGGAGAGGGGGTTTACACAGAGTGTCAGTCTTAGGCTGGCTACCCAAAGTAAACAACCTCCTCCCCTACTGGTAGGAGGGGATTGTTACACATGTGCAGTATGCCACAAATGTTTACAAGTTCATTTTGGGGGTAGGGGGTGTCATGTCCTATTTATGTAGGGTAGATCTGGCAGAAACTGAGAAAACTGGTACCACAGAGAGGAGATTGGGAAGTATACCTTGGACTATTGCTATGTGAGCTTTGGGGTAAGTTTGTGACTGATCTTGTATGAAATAGCCAATCTGGAATTGACAGTTTTGCAAATATCCAGCACATGCAGTGACAAGACAAGGGAATGGTCAAGTGCGACACCGGGGTAACTGAAAGATGAGACAGTGGCAAGGAAGGCTCTGTCAGAACAAGATGCAGATGGGGCACAGAAAACACATTAATCTAGGGGTGAACCAAAAACAATAGCCTGAGTTTTAGATGTGTTCAGGAGTGTTTTTTTTTACATTTAATCAGCATTGAATAGCCTGGAGGTGCAAGGGCAGGTGTTTATTAATGTTGAAATATTTCTGGAGATACAGAAGAGAACATAGAGGATATGTGTATAATCGCTCATACACAACAAGGATATTTTTCACTTGAGAGGTTTCCGCGGTAACCGGAGACCTGGCGAGTCCAAAAATATCCTTGTTGTATAAGAGTGATCATACACTGCCTAGTAGAGTGTATGGGCACTCATAAAAAACACTATGTGTCCTTACTTTTTCATTTTTCTTATTGCTTCCTGGGACAGACAAATTACGGCACATTCATACAGTGGCTAAACACTGTTACTTTTATTAAATAACACATTTAAACTCACACAGACACACTGGTGAGATGGCCAAAATCCACAGTGTGTCAAGGCACACTGCCTCTTCATTGGGGGGGGAGGGGCGTAGCTTGCATTTACAACAGAGAGGACAAATATTTAAAGGCTAATTGATCAATATTAATAACCCTCATACAATATGTAGTAGGATCTGCCAATAAGGTGATTAAATTAACTTGCATCTATTTCTTTCAAGTCCCTCATAATGTCGCTTAAGGAATGGAGTTAAGAGGGGACTTGAAAGAAACAGATGCAAGTTATGTTGATCGCCTTATAAGTGGATCCTATTGAATATTGTATGAAGGTTATTAATATTGATCAATTAGCCTTTAAATATTTGTTCTCTGTTGTGAGACAAGCCACTCCCCTCTGACAAAGAGGCAGTGCACCTTGAAGCACTGTGGATTTTGGCCATCTCACCAGTGTGTCTGTGTGAGTTTAAATGTGTTATTTAATAAATTTAACAGTTTGTAGCCAAGTGCACCGGTGATTTTTGTTTTTTAGCTTTCAGTTCAGCCTAAAGTCAGTGGCACCAAGCTTTACTTGTGAGTGTGTCATTAGTGAGCATTCAGTTTCAGTTTTCTCAGCCTGAGTTGGATGTGCACATAATAATAATAATAATTAATAATAATACTACTGCTAATAATAACTTTATTAAGCTCCTTTCAAATATCAAGGCACTTTACAGCATTAAAACATAATTCCTAAAACAACAATGACAAATCATAACAATTCATGAAAAAAGCCTGACTCCACAAAAACGTTTTTAGTGCCTGTTTAAAGCTCCCCACAGTCGTGCATTCCCAAAGCTGATGGGGCAGAGAGTTCCAGAGGGTTGGGGCTGCAAGCATAAAATCATGGGCCTCAGAAGATTCCAAAGTAACCCTTGAAATCTCCAGCAACCCTTCGTCAGTTGAGTGGAGCTGTAGCACAGTGGTGTAAGGAATCAGAAGCTCTTTCAAGTAGTTGGGGCCAAGTCCATGTAGGGCTTTATAGGTCAATAAACCTACCTTAAAGGTGATCTGCCACTGAATTGGCAGCCAGTGCAGATTGTGCAGCACAGGGGTAATATGTGATCTCCTAGACGCCCCTGTCAATTATCGAGCAGCAACGTTCTGCACTAGCTGCAAGTGGCGGATATCAACTCCTGGAAGCCCTAGGTAAAGGGAGTTGCAGTAGTCAAGGCACAAGGTCACAAAGGCGTGGACCAACACAGGCAAATCATTGGACAGAACAAGGTGTTTGACTCTGGCAATGTTCCTAAGATAATAAAAGACTGACTTAACGACTGCTGACACCTGATAACGAAGGATCAGCCTGTCGTCAAGCACCACTCCCAGGTCGCACACCCATTCTGAGGTAAGGATCTGAGTGCCTCCCAGCAATAATCCAGATAGCTGATCAGTCCTCAACCCCTCTATCCTGTGCCCCGGGTTCACAACCATAACCTCGGTCTTTCCCGCGTTCAACTTTAACCAGCTCGAATTCATCCAGGCTTGGATTTCAGCGAGGCAGCTATTAAATACATGAAGTTATGTAAAACAAAGTAGAGCATCACACAGCTGAATCAAGTTGTGCTTTGCCAGACACATTAGTTACATTTTTTTATTTCCATATTTACCTCCATTGTGTTTTAGTGACTGTAACTTGTTAGTTTAAAGTTTAAACCTTCGCAGTTGCGACTGTGCAAAGTTTAAAGAGCATGTAGTGGCGTTAGCAGTTTCAGTAGCTGTTTGGGTTGGGACCATAGGTAGCATACCCTCGTGCAGCAAGCATTAACTAATAAAAAAATGGAGCAGGGTGCAGAAGCCAGTGGTTGCAGCAATCAGGAGTCACAACAGAACTTTGAGAGCTGTTAAATGGGGGTACAGCTTCATATTTGGAGGACATTTCCACAATGAGACAAAGAAGAATAAATAGAAAACAAGAACAAACTGTAGCAGGTACTGATTTTGTTAACCGGCCCCAGGCATTGAAACCCTTGTTTGTGCAGTTAGAAAGACTTGTTGAAAGAAACTAATTTATGTTATAATTTTACTAATTTAGAAGAATTTGTGCAGCATAATCATGTTCCAACGGGGATAAGAGTTGACAAGAGACCATCTGCTGATTTTAATAATTTTTTTCACAAGGACGAATGGGAATGGGCTTCATAAGTGCCCACATTGGCCCACATTTTCAAAGGAGATGCACGGCGCAAAGGAGAGATGCACCACGCATCCCAGAAAATGCATGGAACCATGATATACAAAAGGGAGAGATGAATCACGCATCTTTGGATGCGCCTTCATGCAGAAATAATGTATGCAGCACAAATAAAGGGGATGTTCCCATGAATATGCTGCACATCCCTATATTCAGCCAGATTGTGTGGTGCATCTTCCGCACATCCCAGAAATGAGCCACCCAAAGTTAGGCATACAAAAAGATGACCTAAATTGACCAGCCACCCACAAGCAGACCACAGAACTGCAGGCAGGCCATTCGGAGACAGCTCTCGGAGGTGCACTAGAACATGCTCCAGGCACCCACACACAGCTGTCATGCCAGGATGGATGTACTCAGAACCACAAGTACCATGTCACCACTGGTGCTGTCCAGGGAACAACACCCCGCACTGCACCCTGGACATAGAAACCCAGCAGCTACATGCCAGTGCTCACAGGTGCCCCCTGGACACACCAGTGGAGCAGGCAGCCACAATGCAGCAAATGTACAGGGGGCCATGGCCTGCACCCATGTGGCCTGCAGGGTGCCACTTGGTGGTGGCAGGCACCCAGGGTGTCATCTGGGGCAATGGTGCCCAGGAAGCCTGGTAGATGGGTGGCAGCCTGGCACAGGCCATGGACCGATATGTGGCACACACCCATGGTGGTACACCATAGGTATACACAAGTAGGACCCACCCACTTAGGTACCTGGCCACCTTCTGCACACAGCCATTCCTTGCAGTCATAACCATGTTCCTCTCATATGGGGGGTGTGGGGTACTACAGGTGACTGTATGCTACATATGGAGCTGGTGTATCACATGCATGTGGTATACTGATCAGACTGTGTCATCCTGTGCCCTCCCTGTTGCATGTTCATATGGGCCCTGTGGCCACTGTCCAGGTGGGCCCCTGTACCCCAGTGCAACCCTGTACATGGCAAGGGGTAGTAGCACTGTACCCAGGACAATGCAGTCCACCCCCCGCACAAAAACAGTCCATCACACCTGCCTGACAGACTGCAGTACCTCCTGTTCACCTTTGTGGAGTTGTGGGACAGCTCTGCAAAGCTGGAACTGAGCATGTCCTGGGTATGCAAATGGCCTGAATACATTCCAGTAATGAGCTGCACATGTAGGAAATGTGCTTGGAGTGTGCAATGAGGTCATTTACATATCCCTGCTGAATATTGCAACTTTGCACCCCACACAAGTGGCTTTGCATCGTGTATTTCCACATGCTCTGCATAGGGCTCAGGTCACCTGTTGCACCACGCATCCCCAACTGCATGATCACACATCTTTGGGATATTCAGCCAGACGTGTGAAGGCACATTTCATAGCACATCTTCTGAATATCTCATTATTTGGGGCTGGCGCATCAGAGATGTGAAGCAGAGGCACTTGTGCAATTTTCCAAGGGACTTTTGAATATGGAGGCCTTTGTCTTTTGTGAAATTACAGATAAAAGAGAACTAATACCATTATAACATTGTATACAAAGAAATTAAAGCTTTACAAGAAAAATTACAGCCATTCAAACATTTGCCCTATTTTAAAAAAAAGGGAATGAGAGCTGAGCCTGCTATTAAACAAAACAAACACTAAGGGCTAGCTTCATGAAATGCTGGAAATTCCCACAGCTGCAGGAAAATCTCAGCACTGCACAAGAGGGTTGTCACTTGTGGATCTGCAGGTCACCACAGTTTTCTCGCAGCTGTGGGTATTCACAAAGGTGGAGCCAGATTACAACCGGCTCCACAATTTACAGCAGCTTGTGGGTGGTGTTGCCAGGGAAATCCCCACAGCTGTGGAGAATTGTTATGGCCAGTGGGTTCAGCCATAACATAGTCTACAATTGTCTGTTATTGGGCTCACCACAACCCAACGCAGATAGACCAACTTAGGGTAGCTGGTTCATTCTACTGGGGTGTCATACAGATGAGGCACACTGATGAGTCCTGATAGGATGAATCATGTGTCTGTGTCTTCTGTTGGTACCCTTTGCAAGCTGTGTGAGAGACCTTTCGGCACCATGCATTTCTGCTTAAAGTTGAACCAGCATAATATTTTGTGGTGATTTGCATATACAGCCCATGATGCTTTGCATTATGGGGGTATGTATGATTTTGTATTTCTTTGAAACCTGGCTTTGTTGCCACTGCCCTTTTGAGTAACCTTTGCTTCAGTGCTTCTGCACTAAGGTTCTTTGTCTTTTAGCTTTTTTTTTGGTTTTATTGGGCTCACCACAGCCCAACCCAGATAGACCAACTTAGGGTAGCTGGTTCATTCTACTGGGGAGTCATACAGATGAGGCACACTGATGAGTCCTGTTAGGACAAAACACATGTCTGTGTCTTCTGTTGGCACCCTTCACAGACTGTGTGAGAGGCATTTGGGCACCATACTTTTTGCTTAAAGCTGAACCAGCATAATATTTTGTGATGACTTGCATATACAGTCCATGATGCTTTGCATTATGGGGGTATGTGTGATTTTGTATAATCTGCAAGTGCTGCACTGTGGATAGCAATCTCCACAGCTGTGGAGATTTCAGTCTGGAAATGAAGTTACAGTGTGGGACTGAGCCCCAAATCCATTCATGAATCTAGCCTTAAGTTTTTGAGGCATGAACAGGACTATTTAAAATGTTAAGTTTTTTGAATGGCAAAGACCTTCAAGATTTAATAGTAGAGGAAGAAGCAAGATAAGAACAGAAACAGATCCAATTCAAGAAGTAGAAATAGAAACAGGAAAAGAAATCAACAGTCAACAAAAAGTGTCTCTATAGATGAGACTGGTTCAGTAGTAATTGAAAGTGATGTAATGGACTAAGGTAAAGAAAAAGAGAGTAGCAGAGTGGCTGCTTTTTTTTTAGACAAAGCAATTGCCAGTGGACAGCAAAAAATAGCCAAAGGAGGTAAAATAAAAAAACAAACAAACAAACAAGGCAAGTCAGAAGAGGAGGCAAAAAACACAGGATCAAGAGTTATTATATGGAAAGTATAGCGAGGCAGTATAGCGCAGTGGTTTAAAGCTCTGAGCTGCAAACCTGGAAATCTGGGTTTGAATCCCACAGCCCCCACTTGCATACTGTGTGACCCTAAGCAAGTCACTTAACTTCCTTGTGCTCCCAGGTCGCACCTGTAAACAAGTTTTCAGCTTAGTGTGTCTCTCCTGGTTAAAAAAAAAGAAAGTAGTGAAGGAGAAAGTAACACTTGGGAAGTAATTAATTTATCAAAGAAAGAACTCACTGAAGATCAAATTAGTATTCTACAAAAATGACTAAGTGTCATCCCAACACCAAGAACAGATACATTTGATATTTGTGTTGACCTGTTTAAATATTGAGGAAGCTTAATTTGCATTTTTATTTTGCCAACATGGGCAGAATTCACTGTGATGAGAAAGATTCAGGCTCAATTGATTCACAAGCAAGTAGAGAGGACCTGTTTTTCCTTATCTCTGCTTTAGAGGACCCTGGGGTGCTGAACAATGAGGATGATTTAAATGGTCACCATTGGGAGAATTAATGGATACTGTCTCTTTAATGGGGCAATCAGATAATTAAGTGGCCTCATTGGTTACTAGTAGCCCAGGTGTTACCTCTAATCATAGGGATTAGGTAGACGGTGAGTCACAGTTCAAACCTAAATCCAGTTTCAGCCCAGGCATTCTTGATGCAGCAATTACTATATTTCAGAAAAAAAAGTTATAAGTGAGATGGAACAATTATTCAGCAAACCCTGGAATTTAGATAAGGGTAATTTAAGAAAGAGGGAAAAAAGTGCCTTAGATGAGTTGATAAAAATGGGAGATGTTAAACATCAAGCGGAAAAAGGAGGAAATGTGATTTTGAACAGAAAAGAGTATATATTGGAGGCAACTAGGTTGTTGAGTGATGATTCCACTTATGTGAAGTGAAACCAGAATCCAGTGAGGAAGTTTAAAATAGAACTATATGACTTAGTTGATAGAGCTTTGAGTGAAGGAATTGTCACTCAATAGTAGGCTGAGTTCTTGAAAGTTAAGCATCCAGTTTTGGCCTCATTTTACCACATTCCTAAGATACACAAGGAAATCCAAAATCCACCAGGAAGGTCAATAGTCTCGGGTGTAGGGTTATTAAACATGTTTTTACAGTATATTATGTTTTACAGCCTTTAGTTACAGACTTGAAATCCTGCATTTGAGACTCAACACATTTAATATGGAAGCTTCAGAATGTGATTTGGCAACCTGAATTTTTATGGATTGGTTTAGATGTAACCTTCCTCTACACTAGTATACTGCATGAGATGGGGCTTAAAGTCCTTAATTATTTTCTAAGAAGACAAGAGTAGAGCAATGCACCACCTGCTCACTTTTTGATTGGAACCACCAGCTTCAAACTAAAGCATATTTTTTTTACTTTTAATGGGGATCTCTTTTCACAGCAGAAAGGCATGGCCATAGGGGCTGCCATGCCCCTTCATTTGCAAATATATACATGGGCTGGTGGGAACAACTTTGCATCTTTGATGATACAGAAAACAGATACAGGGGGCAGGTGGTGCATTGGCACCATTTCATTGATGATATACTTATCATCTGTAGTGGGTCAATGTAGTCAGGGGCTCAATTTGTCTTTTACTGGAAGAATAATGGAAGTGAGCGTTGAGTTCCTTGACCTGAAACTGCAAGCTAAAGCAGGGGAGAAGATTGCCACTTCAGGCTTCAGAAAACCAAGTGCTAGGAACACAGTGCTACATGCACAAAGTGCACATCCTCCACACCTTATATCATCCATCCCTTATGAACAATTTTTAGGATTGCATCGCCGTTGTTCTATAATGGAGGATTTTGAATCTCAATGTCAGAAATGTATTTATGGTTTAAGAAAAGTGGTTATTCAGACCAGATCTTGGATGAAGCTTTACAAAAAGCCAAAGTTACAGACAGAGACTCTTTGTTGAAGCCTAAAGAGAAGAATGGAAAAATGAAGGGACTCTGACGGGTGTACTTGAATGCAATCCACTAGCACCTAGAATTCGGAATACTATTCTATAAAAACTAGTCAGTTCTACATTTATACAGTATATCAGATATATTCAGGGATCAACCAAGAGTTGCTCATAGCAGAGCAAAGAATTTGAGAGATTTGGGGCTAGATTCACAAATAATCACAAAGTGCAGGTCAAAAGTTTACACTGCACCTTGTGGTTGCGCAGGTTTGAAACTTTGCTTTTCACAGTTGGATAGTGCACTGCACTGACTGTGAATAGGGGCTGGAGGGAGCAGTGCTAATCTTGGAAAGCCACTTCTAAGCCCAGTAGTGCTGCCCCACAGCCAGTCAGGAGAATGGCCCCACAAAGAATAGCGCAGGTGCGCTGATTGCCATTCATAAAAGAAGGCATGCAAATGAGCCCATTGGGCATGCAAGGCACTAGGTAGCCATTTGCATGCTCATTATGGCATTTGCATGGCCTGCAGTGAGTGCAGCATGGCCCCAACCCCCCTTAGCCGATCGCTGGCCTGTTGGGGTTGACACATGTATCCCTGGTAATCTAGTGGTCTCCCCAGTCCCTGATCATCATCCCCGTATAATAAAAATAGTTTTACCTGGTAGTCTAGTTGTCTCCCCTCCACCGTTCTGTGATTGCCATCCCAATATTAAAAAAACAATTCCCTTGTAGACTAGTGGTCCCTCCCCCCTCCCCATTCTCTGATTGCCATAATGATTTATAAATGTAGTCCCTGGTAGTCTAGAAGGCCCTCCCCCTTCCCGTTCTCTGAGGACCGTCCCGATATTAAAAAAAAATGATTCCCTGGTAGTCCTATGGTCCCTCCTCCCTTCCCCAGTCACTGATTGCTATACCAAGTAAAACAAAACAGTCCATCCCTGTTAGTCCAGTTGTCCCCCCACTCGAATACCTGCCCAATAATTATATATAATTTTCATTGCTGTCCAGTGTACCTCCCCACCCATGTCGCTCCCTTGGAAACAACAAAAGTGTCCTAATTCCCCAGTGGTCTAGTGGTCCACCCCACACTACAACTCTGGCAGACAGTGGCCTACCACCCCGCTCCCCCCATCCTGAAACCCATCCAGTGACTGGCACGGCCCTCCTCCCACCACCATGGCCAGCCACCGACTGAACTGTGAATGAGCGAGTACATTATACTAGTTTTTTTTCTCAGGCATTATCACAGCAGACAGAAACAGGCCTCCCCCACTTTCTGTATAGTAGATTGCAGTCTTCATCAAGAATGTCACACCTTTCCCACTGGTGAGCCCTCCTCAGGGAGGTGAGAAGAATTGAATGTTTTCTTCTCTGCCAAGATTGTGGATATTAGGGACGAATCTCCTCAATTCAATTCAGTTTATTAGGAATAACCTTCGAGACAAGTCTCATTTACAATGGTGTCCATCAGCAGCTTAGTCTCCAAGTAGTTACAATGTTAATCTTTGGGATAAGTCTCATTTACAATGGAGTCCATCAGCGGTTTAGTCTCCCAGTAATTACAATCTTTCATAAAAACTCAAGCATCATAAATTAACATTCAATATAAATAGTTCACATCTTCAACATTCAAAAATATAAGCCTTTATTAAAAATAAGGAACAAAAGTTGCGCAGACTTAGGTGGCTGATAATACATAACCCCTGTATGCTATTATGCACCTGTACTTAGATTCGACTATTTAAGCCTTTGCTTCAGGCATGTTTCAATTTCAAAGTGTCGTACAGTTTAAGGGTACTGCACCCTGAAACCATTTTATGACAGAACACACTGGTGGTTTCCTCTCTCTAATGATTTTAAATTGGGTGCGAAGGGAATTCCACAAGTAAGGAGCAAAATGGGAAATAAAGAAAGTAGCTCATTGAATTTTAATGCTTGGTACAGCTAAATCAAATTGGCCTGCTGTTCTCAGGGAAACAATTTGCCTCCTGGTGATCAAACACTCAATTAAATATTGGAGTGTTAACCCATATACACTTTTGTCTGCAAATATAGCCTTGTGCAATTTTATATGGTTCTTTCATGATAACCACCCAACCCTCTTGTACAGCTCATTACAAAGAATATATTTTGAACAGTTCAAAATCATTCTTGCCAGTCTGTTGTATAAAACATGAAGCCTGTGAAGCATGTCTTGTGCAGAATAGTCATGGACTATATTTGCATAATGAAATAGGGGGAGGATTTGTGTTTCAGTTTTCTTTTCAGATCTAAGGACAGGCATTTTTTATATCAAGGTAGTATGCCTATATACATGCCAATTTTTTTTTTTTACCAGGATAATAATACAGTATGTGTAGTACCATGCCACTAGATTCTATCCAGTACCCCAAGTATTTCTAGCTATTCACCAGCTCCAGTGAGCTTCCACCAGAGGTTGAAATAGAAGAGGGAGAATGCACAATCTTTTTTAGTTTAGCAGGCAATGCGAATAGCATCAGCTTAGTTTCCCCTGCATTTAATTTTAGTTTCTATCTAGTGAAGAGCAGCTGCAGAGCATTAAAGCCTCTTTGTAGTTCAGCCGGGACAACTAGGAGTGAGTCCTCAGCTATATAAATCACACTATTGTCTGCATAGAGATGGTGGTTCTCATTCTTCAAATTGTCACCCAGTTCTCTCATGTAAAGGCGAACAAAAGAGGACCTAGTACTGACCCCTATGGGACCCCTCTCAGTATGTCCAGGCTGCCAGAAAAGTGACTATTTACTATGGTGTGAGGTTTCCTCCACTAGAATTGCTTGCAGGCCCTGTGATCTCATCACTGAGATGCCAAAACCTGTATTGTTTTGGATAATTTCTGACCCCATTGCCTCTGGAGATCCTCCAGGTACTATTAGAATTACATACATCTGCCTATGGTTTGGACCATGGTGTAGCACATTTTAATGAAGGCTAGTTGTGTGGAGATGGCTCCAATTTTTTGTTGAGATCAAGAGTGCTTTCTGAGAGAAAGAGAATGTCCTGGGCCTTTAAAGAAACCATGGCTAGTCCTCTCCAAATGAAGCCAACTTTAGGTCTAACAGATCTCGCCTATTATAGACCAGTCACTAACCTTCCATTTTTTGGTAAGGTTATAGAGAATGTGGTGAGATACATCTAAAACCTGGAGACAAACAATATCTATGAGCCATTCCAATCTGGGGTTTGTCCCCAGCACAGCACAGAAATGTCCCTTGTGATGGGAATGAGGCTAGCAGTATAGCCTAGAAGTTAGAGTGGTGAGCTGTGAATGAGCTTGGTACAACCAGCAGACCTGGATTTGATTCCCACAACTTCCACTTGCGTACTGTGTAACTCTGAGCAAGTCACTTAACCACCCCAGTGCACCCCCCAAAAAAGGAATGATCTCCTCTTGGGCAAGAGATCAGGGAGACTTGAACTTGATGGTCCTCCTTGACCTTCCATTAGCATTCAGCACCATAGATCACCAGGAATTGGTTGACTACGTCAGAAAGAGTGGAGATATGTCTGGAATGGTGCTTGGATGGTTGTTACAGTAATTTCCCCTGGCTCAGCAGCAGCTGGTAGTCATGAGAAGTTTAAGATTTTCTCCCCAAGGGTCCAACTGTGATGTCACATAGGGGTCAATTTTGTTCCCATTTCTTTTCAGGGTATAACTACTAGCACTTGGAGAGGTGATCCAAAAGTACAGCTTGTATTTTCACTGCTTTGCCAAAAATACAGTGCTGACTTGTATCATTCATTTATACTCAGTTGGGGCAGTCCAGTGTATCTGTGCTGGAGAGAGGATTTGCCAAGATCAGAAGTTGGATTGCCATCAGTTTTCTGATGCTTACTCTAGACAAAATGGGTTTTATGTGATAATGACGATTCCTAAGTAGCGCCGACCACGCACCATGAGTCAAAAAGCACCCAATATAAAAAGGGCGAGCAGAACAACAGAGGAAAAGTGGGGGTCAAGCCCCCTGCACCACAATCTAAAGATTAGTAACTCCAGGGGGAGCAGACTTAGAAAAATGACATTAAAAAAAAAGAGGAAAAGACTTCTTCAGTAGCCAGACCCAAACCCAGGTCAATCTGCTTTAGCGGCGGTGGCTCTAGCCATTACGCCAAATGATCAGCTTGGCAAGGCTTGGCCAAACAAATGATTATATCTTATTCCAGCGAGTGCAGCTCACTGCTACACTTGCTGTGTTTTGATTAGCGCAGTTCTTTTCCACTCGCTATCATTATGAGCTGTATTATTGAGTCACTCACTCACATCATGGTAGACCAACAAAATGTAGTTATTTATTTTAAAATACCTCGGATCACCCTTGACTCTCACCTCTCCTACACTGCCCACATCGACCATGTTGCCAAACCCGCTAACTCCTGGCTAGGCCTGCTATTCCATCATAGGAAACACCTGACACCCGAAGCCCTCGCTGTCACTGTCCAGAGCTCCATCATATCCATCATTGATTATGGCATTGTCATTTGCGGCTCTGCTACAACCACCGCACTCAAATGTGTATCCACCGCCCTCAACAAGGCCTGTTGACTTGTCACTGGCTCCCAACGCCTAACTCACACCTGTGACCTCTATTCTTAAACTGGATGGCTGAATCTTGCCAATTGAATAAAACACCAAACTTGTATCACTACTAAGAAAATCTTACTGGGCCTTGCCCCCCCCCCGGAGTCTGTGCCCTCATACAACCGAGAATCCACACCTGACATACCAGGGGATCGAAACCTCAGCTTCTGCAAATCCCGCATTGCCGCACAACACAAGGCCAATGATCCTTTGCTTACCAGGCCACTAGTTGGTACAACGGTCTTCCCAGTGACATCTCATCCTCACTATCACTCAGCACTTTTAAGACTCGTCTCCGCCTAACACTCACTGCCTCCAACCTCTGTGACTGTTGTGGCTAAACATGTCTTTTGGTTCCATAGCTGAAGATGCCCTTTTTGGATCCACAGCTACTCCTGCACTTTGCCAGCACCCCCCCTCCTATCGTCACCTCCCCTGCTGGCCCATGACAAATGCCACCTGGCTGCACTACCTCTATTTTTATCCACCTTCTACCTCTCCTCTCCTCTCTCTGTCCCCCGCAACCTACCTGCCCTTTTCTCCCATCCACTTAGTCTCCCTGATTTCACCCTCCTCCTTTCCCTTTCCCCTCCCCAAAGTTTCACCTTATTGTTCTTTTTTCATCTACAAGACTATGTGTTTTTTTTTTAATTTTATAAACTGTTATCTTTGCTTATGATTGTCTCAATTGTACCAGTGACGTGGGACCTTTGTAAAAGAGCCTCAGCTCAAAGGTATTTGTAATCCTAGAACAAATAAATAAATAAAATAAATGAAAATAAAAAAAGTCCCTAGTTCAGGATTTTATTGAATGCTAGTACCTCTTGTCAATCACTACTAAACATTCAGATGACATAACTCTTGTGTTGCAGTCTCTTCATTTGCTGAATGTGAGGTGGCAGGTCATATTTAAGCAATAAACCACGACAGGGTGTTAGTGATGCTGGGTTTACCCACGTCTGGCGTGGTTCAGTTACGAGGCCGCAAGCCGAGTGACTACACCTCACCAGGCGTGGGTAAATCCCAGCATCACCAACATCCTGTTGTGGTTTATTGCTATTATACAATGTTCCCATTCATTTAGTGTAAGATAAAATAACATAAAAAATATTTTTTTTTGTAGTAGTTTTAATAGAATTTATTGTTCTGCCTAAAAAAAAAAAAGTTCCCTTTCGGTGGGCAAAATAGTGCCTCATATATGTTTCAGGTATGAGAAGACAGTCCTAGGGTTTCTTTTTTTTTTTGTTTTATCAAAAACCCATTCTCATAGAGGAGACTTATTGAAGGAGTTGCGCAGCAGACTGTAACAGAGATTCTGTGTCTTTAAACATAATATGGTGATAGCGTAATGCGCCTGCTGCCACAGCGTTGAAGCCGCGGGAGGTTCCTGATTGGGTACTTGCATTGCTGTTCACCTCATGATATTTTAAGCCTCTGAGGATTTCGGAAGTGGAGAAACTGTTTTTGAAAAATGAGGATATATTTCACTTTTTCCAAAGGGCAGGAAGCAGTTGTTTATGGAGGTCGACTGAGCAGTTGTCAGAGATGACGGAAGGGAGACGATTTCATGGTCAGAGGTGAACTGGGAGGAGGTGGTTATGGGGGAATGATTTTACAGTACTAGACTGCTTCAGCTCTGAAATGGTTTTGAGAGTGTTGCTTTGTATGAATTTTAGTTTTAAATTCAGTGTGGTACAGTGGCGGTTGTATGAGACTGCCGTTTACTGGCATTTAAAGATGGCAGATTTTTTGTTTCGTGGTCGGGGGTCACAGTGATTTGAGAGTAGTGGCTGACTGGCACCTTTTGCATTGGTAATGCAGAATTTTACAATGCTGCAAAGGTGCCAGTCAACCAATCAGGTGTCCTGATTTTAAAGCCCCATTGCATAATTATTGTTTTATTGCTGGTTTGTAAGGGTTTAATGCAAATCACTAACATGATTTCAGCCAATCAGCACACAAAGCTACTTACCTTTTATTCTGTGTACAGTGTACGCTCATGCAAGAGTGTTAGGAAGGAATGCTCCAAGCCCCATATGGAAAGATAGCACATTAGAGGGAGTCACGTGATGCTGTGCAGGGGATAGGACGTGCTCATCGGAGCGCCGTTCTTTCGCCGTCCCCAACCGCTTTAAACGCCCACTTATTCAATTTATTTTCAGATTCTATAAACCTCAAATAACCGGGTATACCGTGGTGGTGTTTGTTTGTTACCGGCAGTTTGATTTCCCTGCAAGATGTCCTTGCAACAAGCAGCCGAGGAGGCCACCCAGGAATCGGATGCTAAGCGCCCTCACCGTAGCTCTTCTCCCCAAAGTCCTTCATAGGAGCTTTTGCCCTCGCACGTTTATTCCGAGCTAACCACCATAAAAGAGGCTTTACTGTAGTTGATTGAAGACGTAGCGGATTTCAAACCTGCGCTTACCCAGCTAGCCCACAGGGTCACGGATGCTGAAGCCAGAGTAGCCTCTGTAGAAAGAAAATTAGATAAGATGGAGCCTGAGGTGGTGGACTTAAAAAGGGCTTTAAATAAGCTGGAAGGTTGCTTGGAAGATCTGGAGGGAAGGAACAGAAGGAACAATTTGGTGCTGATAGGTTTGCCCGAAGGGGAAGAAGGTCCTAACACATTACAGTTCTTACAGCGCTTTTTGAAGAAAATGGTGGGTCCCTCCCCAAACGGTCCTGAATTTGTTATAGAAAGGGCACATAGATCATTAAGGGCAAAACCTGCTACAGCTGACCCACCTAGGCCTATTATTTTTAAGCTGCTAAACTATCTAGACCAGGAATTCATCCACAAGGAAGCCAGGAAGCTATCAGTAATCCTGTGGGAAAGAAACAAATTGAGGCTGGTCCCGGACTTAACATTAAAAACCCGCCAACTAAGGGCTTCTTTTCGACCCATTACTTCCAAGCTGTGGGCGGCAGGCATAAAGCATTGCATGTTATACCCAGCTCGTTTGGAAGTTTTCTTAAAAGAAGGAGCAAAGCACTTTGATACTTCAGAAGATGCTTTAAAGACTCTGAGGAAGAACTATCCCAACTTATTTCCTAAATGAAGAAATCTTGATTTAGCTATATGAGGTTTCAAAAGTCTGCATTAAAGAACATTCGAGAAATTCACAATATTTTGCATTGTACAAGGACATACAAGCAGTTCTGTTCTAATGAATGTTTGTTAGAGGGGAATAAATAACCTTCTAAGCAGTAATGGTGAAGCTTGGTTAGAGGCACCACTGTATTTATTCTGGCTGCCACTGACTTTGTTTTTTTGCAAATATTTTCAGGTTGAGTTGCCAGGAAGTTGTGATGGCTGCTAGAGTTTGGTTTGTCCACTAGAGGGTGCCAAACGCTTCTCTTTTAGAGAAAGCACTTACTCGCGTTTTCCTTAAGGTTATTGCTTCAGTTTTCGACCCCATAGCAATTTTACTGTTTCCCTCTCCTAATTCTGGGTTTTGCAGCGATTTGGGATTTATCCTTGGGTCATTTTTTTAACTTTAGCCTGTCCTGATCCAGGGGGAAAAATATGCAGTTCTCTGTCACTACAGACTGTTTCTGGCATCGAGTATTCCCCATGGGAAAGAAGGGATTCATTAGAAGTGAGTTACAGCAGGGTTTATTTAGTCCTATGCTGCTTTGTTGTTTTCTCCACTGGTTACTGCTAGTCCCTTTTCTTGCTACTCTAGCTAATCACCTGGGCGCAATTAACATCTTGTGTTGTCATTTTTGAGGAGCGCTTTCACAGTTCGGATGGCAGCAGAGGATTGAGGTTTAAACTTTGTTTATAGGTTTATAGCATTTATGGATGCCTCGTATTCCGGAGAACGGTAGGGTCTGTTAGGGGAACTTATTCCTCACTAGGATCTCAGGTTTACCCTAAATGAGTATCTATTGCTCTGCAAGTCTCTCGTTTATCGATTCTAAATGTTGGGCCCTAACCAATGCTAGTTTAGGTAAAAACTAACGATTATCTCTCTTGTATATTATCAGGCTAACTTTTCTTTAGGTTTTTTCCGGATTTTAGCTGCCTAAGTAAGGTTGGTGTGACAAACAGCACCTATTATAGTGTAATATTTTTTCTTTTAGACAGAGAAATCTTGCAGAGAATGGTGGATGGTGGGCGGCCACAAGCTTTTTTTTCCATGCCCTTTGCCAGTTCAGAGGCCGGGGAGGGAATAGAGTGGGTTCTCTCCTTTGTGTGTGTCATGGACCGGGAGGCTAGGAGGGGGCTTAGGGCCTGGGTAAGGAAGTTTGTATATAGTTTTAAAAATGTTAGTGTTAGTTTAGTTTTGGAGTATTTGGGGGTATTCTATGGTTATCTTGTTTTTTTTTTGGGGGGGGGGGCAGCAGAACAGCCCTTTAATCTCTTTCTACTACATGGCACAATCAAGGATCAAGCTATGTCCAATGGTTTGAATATCTTTTCCCGGAACATTAAAGGGGGGAAGATAATAAGAAAAAATACATCATTTTAAATCACCTAGCCAAATATGATCCTGCAATAGTGTTCCTTCAAGAGACGCACATCCTCCCCGACCAGCTAAAATGCCTTAACACGAGCTGGGTAGGCCAGGTTTTCAGAGCGGTATTTAGTTCAAACAAGCGCAGGGTAAGCCTTATTGCTAGCCAAAAATTACCTTTTCACTCTGGTGGAATCTATTATGACCCGGAGGGGAGGTTTATTTTTGTCGTTGGTAGATTGGGCAGTTTTGATATGGTATTGGGGTCAGTTTATGGCCCTAATGTCGAAACCCCTTCTTTTTTCACCCAGTTAGCAATGGTATTGGCTCCCTTTTTGCAATTTCCCATTTTAATTGGAGGTGACTTGTATTTAGTTCAAGTAAATGATCTGGACCATACCTATCTTAAAGAACTGGGACCATCTGCAGCCCAAAAAGCTTTAAGGGAATTCATCTCCTCCCTGGGTCTTCTGGACCCTTGGAGACTACTTAATCCATCAGAAAAAGAGTTTACTTTTTTTTCCCCAGTACACAAAAGCTACTGTCGTATCGATTATTTCTTAGTAAGCCATCAACTAATTTCATGCATAATGGATTCCAAAATATTAGCTCGAGTAATTTCAGACCATTCCCTAATATTTGTTCAAGTGGAAGTACCCAATGTTTCCATCAGGTCGCACACGTGGTCTTTAAATAACAAATTATTAAAGGATAAACTAATTACTACAAAATTCCAACACTTTTTGGAGGACTCCATTAAGGTTAATTACATTTCAATCCCTGCTGTGGACCAGGTCTGGGCAGCTTTAAAAGCTACCTGGAGGGGGGAACTCGTACGTATTGCGACAGTGCAAAAAAAAAGAAAGCTCAGCCAAATGAATAACTGTCTGCAGAGAATTAAGAGCATAGAAGATAAAGGGGTGGATAAACTTTAATCTCCAGAAGACCTAGAATTGTTTAGGTTAAGAGCACATTATGCAAGTATATTGATGGAGAGGGTGGAGAGGTCAGCTTCTCTTCTAAAGGCTTCTTATATTGGCCAGGGTAGTAAAGTAGGTAGATTACTTGCTTGGCAGTTAAAGCAACAATCAGTATCAAAGTGGACTGCAACTATTAGACATCCCCAATCAGGAGCTATGGTGGTTAGTCCATTCGAGATACTATCCTTGTTTATGGAGTATTACAAGGCATTATACTCTCCGGACCCTGTATCGGGAGACCATTTGGAGAAAATGCTAGTTTTTCTGGAGAGAGCTGACTTACCCACCTTACCCAGCGTTAACCAGACTAGATTAATAGCCCCAATCACAGGGGAGGAAATCTCAACAGTGATCGATTCTTTAAAACCAGATAAGGCACCGGGCCCAAATGGGTTCACAGGCCTGTTTTATAAAACCTTTAAAAACAATCTCATCCCTCTGCTGTTACAGTTGTATAAGTATTGGGGTTCCTTCTCAGTTTTGGATCAGTCACTATTTGAGGCGAGAATAATACTTTTACCCAAGCCGGGAAAGGACCATTCAGTGATCAGTAATTATAGGCCTATTTCTTTGCTAAATATTGATGTCAAAATATACGTAAAAATTCTGGCTAACAGGCTGGGTGGAGTATGGGAGGTCTTATTAAGTCCTGAACAAGCAGGGTTCATGGCTGGGCGCACTTCTGCGTACCACTTCAGGAAGTTGTTCCACCTGATTTCTGCATCTGGCGACCCTGACCTGGAAGTGGCCTTGGTGTCCCTAGATGCAGAAAAGCATTTGATAGGGTGGAGTGGAGATACCTGTTCGAGGTTCTATCCAAATTTGGCACACCACAATCCTTTATTGATCAAATTCAGGTTTTGTATCGATGCCCGTCAGCACGATTGCAATGTAATAACTACATTTCTGAGGTTTTTCCACTTCGCTGAGGTACCCGACAAGGTTGCCCTCTCTCTCCTTATTTATTCAATCTATACATAGAACCCCTAGCCAGAGTTCTTAATGCCGATCCAGGGATAAAAGGTATCTGACTAGATCACCTGGAATTCAAATTATCCCTATTCACTGATGATCTGCTTTTTCATATTTCGAGTAGTAGGCAGTCCCTCCCCTTCGCCCTCCAAATTATTTCCCAGTTTAGCGAATTTTCTGGCTATAAACTTAACAAAAACAAAATTGTGGTATGCCCCTTATCCCCTCTTCTTACGAGAGAATCAATTGAAAACATGGGACTTCAATGGGAGAAAAGATATTTAACTTATCTGGGTATCAAAATCTCTAAAGACTTTTCCACTCTCAAGGATCTTAACCTAGACCCACTGCTAAAATCAACTAAAGAAGACCTAGCGAGATGGAACAGTTTACCGTTAACTTTTTGGGGGGAGAGCCAATGTCCTTAAAATGTCTATTTTGCCCAGATTTTTCTACTCTTTCAGTAACCTTAATATCTATCTCCCTAAATCTTTTTTTCCTTCGCTTCAGAGGATTTGTTTGGATTTTCTCTGGAAGGGGAAGGCTCCATGTAGGGCCTATAGAAAACTTCCCCGTCCCAGGGCATTGGGAGGGCTTCGTCTCCCTGACTATTATATTTACTATCTGGCATGTCATGCTAACAGATTTTAACATTAGTTTGCACCTTCGGCTGGCATAACGGAGAGCTCCCCTTGGCTGGTCTTAGACAACCAACAGGCCTGTTCCAGTAATTTGGCCCTGGGAGCGCTATTGTTTAACCCCTGGTCAAATATTCCATTAAGAATCAGGAATTCTCCCCTAGGGTGGAATATAAGAGCTTTACACCAGTTATGCTCTTTGCTTCATATCCTTACTATAAAAGATCTGAAGCAACCCTTACTTAATAATCCAAATCTAAAAATAGACAAGAAAACAATCTAAACCTTTTTTGGAGGCTCCTACTTTGAGGTATGTCTTGCTGACTTTGTCTCTACTAATTCAGTCTTATCTATTCCTACTTTGCAAACAAAATTTAAGGTGCCACCAAAAAGCTGGTTTCAGCTGCTTCAAGTGTGTCAGTGTATCAAGCAGTTTTTGGGCAAACCCCCATGGTCGGACAACGCGGGTGTAGCACTAAATAACCTTTGCTTAATCTCCAAGGGTAGGAAAGTGATAGCTAAATTGTACAAAGGAATCATAAACCATACTTTGTCAAGGGTTACTCCCATAGCTTATTATTGGAAAAACAATTACAACAAGGATTTTCCAAATAAAATTTGGGAAAAGATTTGGACGGATAACTACTTTCTAGTCAAACAAGACCATTTAAGAAACATTCTGTTCAATATTCTCCACAATTTGTACTTTATGCCCTCTAAGTTATTCCGGATAGGGAGGCTGTCATCAGCGGAATGTAAAGAATGCGGCTCTGAGTTAGCTACATTACATCATAAACTATGGTCATGCCCTAAAATAGCTAATTTCTGGAACATGGTCAAAAAGGGGGTTGCGTCTTATCTTCAAATTGCCCCATATTTTAATGAGGACACTTGTCTGCTAGGTATGTATTCAGTGATCCCTACCTATTCCCAAAAGGTACAGCTAGCATTAGTGGCTACGGTCACTAAGTTAGTAATACTTAGACACTGGAAGGTGGAATGGGAACCTTCTTTTGGTGAATGGTGGGCGGAATTTCTTACTGCCTTAAATGCAGAAAGATGTGTAGCCGGGTTCTCTCACTCCGGTGAGAAGCTCCAGGAGTGCTGGGGTGAACTTTTTTCACTTCTTAAGGATAAATTTGGTTATTGAATTTCACCCATCAATCCCTTTCCATCTTCTCTCTAGTAAGGCCTTTGATCCTGCTGGGATATGAGTTTCTCAGTTGTTTACTGTGTAAGGGATCCCTTTTCTAGAGACATTAATATTTTTAAACTCTATAGTGGGGCATACCAACTTCTAAGGTGTCCCTTTTAATTTACTTCTCTAACATATAAATAGGTTTTCCCTTATCTCATTTTCTGTATTTCCTCCCTTGTGCTACATATGGTGAAGGACTGGTTGGAGTTGTGCCATGTACCTTGACTCAGATCTCTCATTAGACCCTTATTCGGGCTTATACAGATTATAGAATATCAGATAATGATATATTTCAGTTATGATAAAGGGACTGCTGTTAGTAGGGGGGGTTCTTTTTTCTTGTTTTCTTGCCGGGGAAGTGGGTGGGTTTGTTTTGTTATAATTGTTTTTTTTTTTATTTTCCCTTTCCCACCTTTTTTTTTTTGTTCTCTTTTATGTTGCTCATCTTATTGTAATATGTACAAGTCTGTGATTGTCCAGTCAAATCTGAATGGTACTTAGCGATTTTGTCCAATTTACAAGTTATGTGAATTTGTTTTATTCTAAAAATAAAGTCACTTGAAAAAAAAGATAGCACATTAGAAAAATAGACAAACTTATTGTAAATCACTCGAGCTAAACTCAAGTGATGTATAATAAGTTAATAAGGCCTCTGAGGGATTTTAAAGTGTAAGAGAGTCATCTCATGAGGTTTGGGAAGACAGAACTGCTCAGCTTCGTTTTCCAGTCCTCTTGCCCAAACTTTGCAGTAAGAGTCTTTTATACCATAAAAGAGATCCCTTAGAGGCCCTATTAACTTATAACTGATTGTGCCTTCTGTACCTCAATGACCTACTGACAAACCATTTGGACATGTGGGTTCTGCACTCCATTGGGCTGGAGTTCCTTTCTGTGCATAAATCAAGGCTCATGTCAACTAGGAATAGATCATCTTCTGTGGCAGGGTCCCAGATTACTGAATGCACTCCCTCTAAATGCTCATTCTGCCTGGTTCTATGTGATAACGGCGACTGCCAAATGGCAAGCTGTGTTATGGTGACGTCAGAGCTGTGAAAACATTTTCATCACCCTGACATCCTCGGCGCATGGAAGAATGACGCTGGGGACTTAGGTTTATTGCATTCTGTGGGGGGGGGGCTTGCACCCCACACCCCTCTACTAAAGGATTCTCAACCTGGGGTGATGTCGGGGGCAAAAAGCAACAAAAGTTTCAGGCCGGGCGCATTAAAAATTGCGCCAGTGCCCAGACCTGAACCCAAAGTACCTTTCTCCCCACAACCGCAGGCCATCCCCAATGCCACCCACACAGCCTCGGCAGCCCATCAGCAGCAATACCCTCACATCCCTCTGCCCCTCCTAGCCCACGCCGCTGTACTCACTCTCCCCGTGCAAGTATCGATAGTGACATCTTGTCACTGCATTCACCCACCCCACCACATCCGGTCACCCTCCCTCCCATTGCCATTCGCTTTTGCCCATAACGCGTTGCTGTTTCGGACGGCGCCTTACTTCAGGTGCCAACATCACAGGCTACCATTCTGCCCAATGTGAAGATGTTTCTAAAAGTCACTTCGAAACAAAACTTTGGGGGCAGGTACCTTATGATTGATAATAGCTCACCTTCTTTTATAAATCTTTTTATGGCTGTTTAGTGCACAATATTTATGAATTGGTATATACATTTTTAATTTACATTCTGTGGTTCATTTGTGTTATGTGCTTTAATATTCTGTACCGTACCCTGAGTTAAGGAAAGGTGCTTTATAAATAAATGTCTTAACATAAATGTCTGTTTAGCTATTGTTGTAACCTTGAGCAAGCCATTTGACCTTTCTTTTATTCAGTCATCTGAATTTGAAAAACTAGGTAAAAGAACCTCACCATAATTTAAATATAGTGCATGGTGAAGTGTTGTTCTGTATGGAAATACATGGATAGAACAGGGTTGTTGTGCTGCTTTAGTCATTTGTCACTGCATTCTCATACATTCGCCTCCATGTTGTTACAGTGTATCTTAGAAAATGGGTCTGCAAAATCCTACAACCTTATTGGCTCAGAGAGCCAACCACCCAGTCTGGTATCAAGCAACAGAGACCAGGAAATAATGAGTCTCAGCCTCTGTCTACCTTTTCACTAAAAATATTACTGCACAATAGAATTTTCACAAACTATGTAGCCACCATTTTTTGTTGTCTCGCTTAGTGAGAGTGACCTACTGACCACTGTCCCCCCATATTCCCATTTACACCGGCCCCACCTTGAATTTATAAATGAAATAAAATCTCTTGGGACTATAGAGCGGTCACATAGCGTCATCAATCCTGCTCCCATCTCAGCCATTCATCGCTCCTCATCCTGCAGCCTGCTTCTTCTGGTGCTGTAAGCTGGCAGCAAATCTCCATCTGTGGGAAACAAATCCATGAAATTACCAGTGGTCTTATGATGCACTACACTATTGTGTGTGCTCTTCCCCCCACAACCATATTTATCACCTGCTCCTTTGCTGAAGCAGGAAAAATGCAGAGCAGTGAAGAGAAATGACTTTCTTTTGCTAGTGAGGAAATGCTTGCTTGTGCCAGCGAGGTTCAGGAGTGGGATACGTAATGTGCGCTGAGAGGCAGACAGATCTGAATGTTGCTGAGCGGTTTCTATTGCCTGCTCGATGGCTGCGAGTGCCAAGATAGATTCAGCATTGCTGTCAGAATGAGGTTGCAGCTTAAAACTGCATTGGCAGCTACAATTAAAAAAGGTGGTTGGATGTAGTATTTCTGTGGAAAGTTTTAAAACCAGAGTGAAGGGGAAGGGGAGAGTCTGCATGGCCAAACACATCAGCTGGCCTGTTTCTGGCATCATGCCTTCAGCCCCTGCAGTACCTTACTTAAAAAAAAAAAAAAACATTTTCTACTACACACATTTGGTCATTAGAATATATAAAAAAGTGCCACGAGATCTAGGGGAGGAGCAAGCATAAAAGACTGGGTTCTCAAAACATCAATGCCCTCTACTGACAATTCTACTGGGAGAGGAACTACTTTTCAATACAGTCTAGCAACTTAAATGATTTTCTATATTTTTTTAACTCTTAAACTGTTTGTTTTTTTTAAAACAACAAAAAGACTACATACACCCATTTTCTAAGCACAATAACACCCTCTAGGGTGGGTGGTATGGGTGGTATGGGCTAAACCAGACCACCCACAGCCTATAATCATTATGCCCCTGGGCAGTCCGGTATAGTTCAACACCGGCCACCCTCTCAGGTATAATTGCTTGCTCAACTGGGTCATCCTGGAAATAAACCTTATAAAAACATATTTTATTTATATTCATTATCTAGCTGTAACAGTGAATGATGTTTAAAATCCTGCCTTACCTAAATATCATGCCATGTCAAAAACAGAACAAATTTTAAACTACTGCAAAGCACAAAAATCCCACATATTTATTATGATTATTTATTTGTCATATTTTCAAAGTAATAGAAACATAGAATTTGACGGCAGATAAGGACCGCTTGGCCCACCCAGTCTGCCCATTTCCCTACCTGATGGATAAGCTGCAGATTCTAGTCAATCAACAGCTACTTCCTCCTGCCCCCCCACTAGAATTGCCTTATGCCTGTCCCATGAATTCTTGAATTCTCCCACTGTTCCTGACTCCACAACCTCCTCAGGAAGGCTGTTTCATATATCCACAACTCTCTCTGTGAAAAAATACTTTCTAACATTACCTCTGTGCTGTCCCCCCTCTATCTTCAAAGTATGCCCCCTTGTTCCTGCACATCTCTTCTTCTGAAAGATACTACCCTCTTGTACCTTGTTAATTCCCTTGAGACACTTGAAAGTTTCTATCATGTCCCCCCCTCTCCCTCCTTTCCTCAAGGGTATACATATTAAGCTGCTTTAGTCTCTCCTCCATGTCTGCATTAACCTGTATGCTAATTACGCCATGGCGTAGGGCCACGAGGTTCAGGAGGTCCCCCACTGTTAATTTATTTACAGCTACTTTCTTTAATTCTGGCTGTACTGGACAACTGCTGACAGGCCGAATTGCCCAAAAAGCAGCCCCTTCCTTGGAGTCAGTCAGCCCCCCCACCTCACTGCGTCAGCCTGGTGAATGATGACCCTTCCCCGCAGCTGCTCTGAGCAAGTGAGCCTCTCAGTTTCTCTGATGGCTGCTCCAGCTTCACCTCTGATCCACCCTGACCCCACCAAACACAACCAATCATGTCCATCAGAGGTCCTCTGGAGGTGTGGCTACTGGGGAGTGGGAATCAGTGTGTGCATGTGCATGGCGTCAGGACATGTGGCCGGGCAGTAATGAGGAGTAGAGGAGAAGAACGAGAGAGAGCTGTGGTGGTCAGTTGTCAGTACCGGTGGTTGGTCTCGTCTATCAAAGAAGAAGAGTCTCTGTCTAAAGACACAAAAGTAGGCCACGGGGGGTCACCCAGAGTCAGATTTGGCTTCAGTGCAGCGTCACATGCTGCTGGTGTTTTCAGTGTAGCCACTAGCCAGGGTCAGTCAGTGCTGCTGCTAGTTTGGCCTTTGGTCCTGCTGTGACTATGAGGAGTCCTCCCATGCCGGGCCACGCTGCAAGGCTGAGTCATGTCACCACTGCCAGTGTGTTCTTGAGAAAACAATCAAGAGGACAGACTGGACTCATCAAAGTCACATTCACATCAGTCAGGCCACACCAGGTATGTTGTGTTGACTAGTTTTCTGCGTGCTGCAGTGTTCAAGTCATTCGTGCTGCAGAAATAACTAGTTTTACTGCATTGGAGAAACAAACTAAGCTGTGATTGCCTCTGGTCATGGTCTGTCTGTGAGTGTTCAGTAACCTGAGTAGTGTACTGAGTCTTTAATAAGATTTGAGTTTGGCACTGAGTGGACCATGGGATGCTAATAAGTCACCTGAGGGGAACTAACTTGTGTGACTTGCTCTTGCTGGCACAGTTTTGCCTTGGTTTGATTTGAGTCATATACATTACTGGGAAGTTGCAGCAGGTTGCTCTAGGAAACTTAATTTCTGAAGTGACTGCAGTCAACACATGCAGGTCCTGCAGGGTTCTTAAGGCTCAGTCTTTCTGGCACAACTCTGTTTAGCTGCTTCGGCATCAATGACTTGGAGTAGGGGTAAGGATGTGGCAACTCAGCATTGGCAGCAAAGCAACTTTTAGGTTGACAACAAAACTATAAATGACAATGGAGATGGAGGACAGGAGACAGTGGGAGAACAGACAGAATTGAGGACAAAGATAGCTGCACAGAGGGTGATTGTGGCAGATGCATTGCAGAGGCAAGGAGCTTGAGCATGTCTCAGGTTTGGAGCGAAGGAGTCTTGGCGGGGAAATAATGGGAGGAGCTGTGAGCCCCATTAACTGCTTCAATACATGCTTTAGTTTTTGATTTTGGCAGAGAATAGGTATTCAAGGAGGCATGTGCAGGGAGATTGTGGCAGCTACAATCCCCATTTTTATTAATTTATTTATGTGGAATCTGAATTTGATATCTGGGCTGGCAGGGCACACTAATTGAAGTCTAATGTCCAGGTGTGTCTCAGGGGAGGGAAGAAAAGAGGATCCATAATTAATAATAACAAAAATAGTTACAAGGTACAGTAGTGGCAAGGGAAAAACAAGACGTGTTAAAGGTAACTAAAAAGTGAAAATTAACAAAATGTTAATGTTGTACTGATAAAATGTTTCTTTGTGCAGTAATTGGTCATTCTGAATTGTGTTGTTTATAATCAAGGGCATGTGACCTGTCAAGTCATGTGGCATAACACATAGAATTATAAACCACATCCTGCTTGAGTACCCTGGTCATTACTGCAGAAGAGTGGAATGTTGGCATTTAGGGGCCCCCCGGGCCATAAAATATGACTTGGAGTAGGGCCCCCACATCCATTAATCTGGCCATGCTCTCCTCGTATGTCTTCTGGTGCAGACCTTGCGCCATTTTGGTTGCCCTCCTCTGAACAGCCTCCGCTCTATGTCTTTGCAGAGATGCGGTCTTCAGAATTGCATGCAGTACTCCAGATTGGGTCTCACTGTCTATAGAGAGGGATAACAACTTCCTGTTTTCTACTGTTGATGCCTCTCCCTATGCATCCCAGTATCTCCCAGCCCTTCTTACTGCCTCCTCTCATTGCTTGCACACCTTTAGGTCATCTGATATAATTACTCCTAGGTCTCTTTTGATTTTTGTTGTTGTTATTAACTCACCCCCCCATTGTGTACTCTTCCCCTGGGTTTTTGTTTCCCAGATGCATTACCTTGCACTTCTTTGCATTGAATCTGAGCTGCCACGTATTTGACCATTCCTCCAACACTGCCAAGTCCCTTTTCATTCTTTCCACTCCACCTTGTGTATCAACCCTGTTGCAGATCTTTGTGTCATCTGCAAAGAGGCATACCTTTCCTTCCAGGTGCTCTCGAATGTCACTTATAAAGATATTAAAGAGGACCGGTCCCAGTACCGAACTCTGTGGTACCCTGCTAGTTACCCTCCTTTCTTCACTGTGGACTCCGTTTACTATTACCTTTTGCATCCTGTTGTCCAGCCAGTTTTTTATCCAGGCTACCACCTTGGGACCCACTCTAAGGCTGGCTAACTTGTATATTAATCTTTTGTGTGAGACTGTGTGGAATGTCTTGCTAAAATCTAGGTGGGCCATATCCACAGCCCCTCCCTGGTCTACTACTTTGGTTACCCAGTCAAAGAAATCAATTAGGTTCGTCTGACATGACCTTCCTGCTGTGAAACCATGCTGCCTTGGGTCCTGTGCCCCACTGGCCTCCAGGTACTCAACAATTCTTTCCTTCAGAAGTGATTCCATCATTTTTCCTACCATTGAAGTCAAACTAACTGGTCTGGAGTTTCCTGCCTCTGCCCTGCTCCCACTTTTGTGAAGTGGAATCACATTTGCCCTCCTCCAGTCCTCAGGTACCACTCCATCCTCCCATGATTTGTTAAAGAGAGTAGTCAGTGGTGTTACTAGTTCTGCCCTTAGTTCTTTTAGTATTCTTGGGTGAATCCCATCAGGCCCCATTGCTTTGTCCACCCGCAGTTTCAAGAGTTCTTTAAAAATTCTTTCTTTTGTGAATGGACTGGTATCGACCCCCCTATTCAGAGTTTCTCTCTTGTTTGGTTTAGGCACCTCCCCCTCCTCATCTGTTGTGAATACTGAGCAGAAATATTCATTCAGTATCCCTTCTTTTTCACTGTCACCCTTTGCCCACATTCCCTCCCCTTTATTAAGTCTCTGTATCTCTCCTTGGTCTTTCTTTGCTCTCTAATGTACCTATAAAAGTTTTATCCCATTTTTAACAGAGTTGGCTATCTTTTCCTCAGTTTGTGCCTTTGCTATTCTGACTGCCTTCCCTGCCTCCTTCTGCTTTAACTGATAAAGTTCTCTGTCCTGCCCTTCTGTGTTTCCTTATATTTCCTGAATGCTATCCTTTTCTCCTTAACCATCCCTGCCACCTCTTTTGAGAACCATAGTGTTTTTTTCCTTCATTTTGTTTTATTGATTTGCTTCACACAAAGGCTTGCTGCCTCTGCGATGGCTGTTTTGATTATTCCCCATTGTTCCTCCACCCCTCTTTCTTGCCCATTTGCTAGTGCTTTTCTAAGGCACTCTCTCATTTTCCCAAAGTCAACCTTCCTAAAATCCAATGCTCTTGTTTTTGTATGGCTTGACTCTATGGCTGTGTTTATTGTGAACCACACTGTTAGGTGGTCACTTGTTCCCAGATAGCTACCCACTTCTAAATCTGAGATCCTTTCTCCTTCCCCATTTGAGAGTACCAGGTCTAAGATTGCTCCCTCCCGAGTGGGTTCCAACACTAGCTGTCTGAGGTATGCCCCCTGTAGGGCATCAAGAATGACCCTGCTCTTGGATGTGCCTGCAGCAAAAGTACTCTAGTTAACATCTGGCATATTCAGGTCCCCCATCAACAATATCTCCCTTTTTTCTGCCATTTTAAGGATGCCTTCTATCATTTCCTTGTCCATTTCCTCCCCCTGAGATGGGGGTCTGTACACAACCCCCATGCGGATTGTGGTGCCATTTCCTGTCTCCAGGGTGACCCATAGTGACTCAACTTCCTGTTTACTCTTTAGTTCTGTTGCTTTAATCCCTTCCCTTATATAGAGGGCTACTCCTCCTCTTTTACCCACCCTGTCCCTCCTGTAGACTGTGTATCCTGGTATTTTGACTTCCCACTCATGGTTCTCTGTGTACCATGTTTCAGTGACTGCCACAATATCCAGACATCCCTCTTCCATTAAGGCCACTAGTTCAGGGAGCTTGTTGCACAGACTACGGGCATTGGTACTCATCACCTTCCATTTATTTTTCATGGCCTTACCCCTTTTAGCCCCATCCCTGTCCTTAACACCTTTTTCTGCATTTATCCCTGTCCTGCTTCCTACTGACTTCTCTGCCTTGGTGTTTACCTCTCTAACTACTGCGCTTTGTGGGGGGAGGCTGGGATTTCCCTGCTCCTTTTCAGTGCCTCACCCCTTGGCTAGTTTAAATACTTGCCAATGAAGCATTTAAATCTGTCTCCTAGGATTCTGGATCCCCCCGGACAGATGCAGACCATCACACCAGTATAAGCCTGCATCCCTCCAGGTGGCTCCCCAGTCCCCAATGTAGCCAAAACCCTGAGCTCCACACCAGTTTTTCAACCATTCATTGAATCCCATGGTGCGGAATACCCTAGCAACATCCTTGCCATAGACAGGCAGCACCTCTGAGAAGGTTACTGTACATGCTACTTGTCTAAGGCCCCTCCCCAACTCCACAAACTCCTCTTGCACCGCTCTGATCCCATTTACAGCTAGGCCATTTGCCCCTAGGTGGACAATGACATCCAGCTCCCTCCCTCATGCAGCTGATCACGCGATACGGAGGATTCACTTCCTGTCCCTCCAAGCTGTGGCACCAGGCAGGCACCTTACCTCCCTATCCCTTCCTCCCCCATCTACCCCCCCTAATGATTAAGTCCCCCACCAGGAGTTGTTTCCTTCCCCTGTGGGGTCTTGTGCCACCCTCCTGCGGTTCTCCTTTGTGGAGGTTCTCAGCATCCTCCTTGGTCTCCACTGCAGGTGCCTCCATTGAGGAGCCACTCTTTCCCAGAACAGCATATGAATTGTGGAGAGCTACAACTGGAGGTATGCACCTCTGTTTCACCACCCTCTCCCTCCCTGAGCCCACTTTGGTCCCACTGCTCCTCTTTCTTGGCAACCTCTGAGGTAACGGTGGAGGCCCTGATGGTCCCTGGGTGGGAGAAGAGGTTTCATGAATCCTAGCCAGGTCAGACTGGAGATGGGCAACCTCCTTCCTCAGACCAGAGAGGTGCCTGCAAACAGGGCAGTATCGCAGCCTCCAGAATTTCTCCCGGAACACTGCTGCTCCACAGCCATTGCACTGCACTACTCCCATCTTGACTTATTTTGTGTCCCCTCCCCTGTTGCTTTGTATGCTTATTGTCTCCTCCCTCTATGTATTTTTACACTTACTTTCCTACTGCCTATGTTCCCTTACAACTCTCACCCTTCCTGTTCTGGGACAGGAACTTCCTGTAGTCTTCAGTAGTCTCCTTCCTCCATGCTTGGATTCAGACCTCCAGCAGCCAGGGGGATAAAGAGTTTTTTTAGGTTCCTTCAAAGTTGCTGAAACTAATGTGTCTCAGTGATCCTTCCTTCCTACTGCCAAAACAGGAAGTTCCTGTTGTCAGTCAATTCAGTGGCTATAAAACTAAAACATAAAACTATAACTGGCTTTGGGTGGGAGGGTAGAGGGGTGGGAAGGAGGGAAACTAGTAAAAAATCTGTAGTTCTGTTTCTTGCTCTGCAACCAGTTCTCTTCTGCCAGAAACAGCCGGAAGCTGTAATTGGAGACAGCTGCTTTTGTACACCTAAGCTGCTAAGCCAGACCCCCAATTAGATTCACTCTCTGCTTTCAGTAAATTAAGGTGATACTGCCCCCTTCCTCAGAAAAAAACACTTTTTTTTACTTAAATGAGACCCCCTTCTTCTAATAAAGTATCTGTTTGCTTAATCCAAACAGGTACTACTCCTGCTGAGACAGAAGTGATTATTTAGTAAAAAATCTGTAGTTCTGGACTTCTGTTTCTTGCTCTGCAACCAGTACTCTTCTGCTAGAAACAGCCGACAAGTATCACACATTTAATGCAGCAGTATCTGTTAGTGGCACAAAATTTCATCTTAAGGTATTTTAATAGCAATGTATTTCTGACACAAGCATTAATGTATCCATTTTTTATCATATTTCATTCCCAAATTGAAATATAAGGTTTTGAAGTTTTTAAAAGCAACTGATCTCTGGCCATGCCCACTATGACTACATTAAAAATATTGGTGTGATGTTGTGTCATTCGCCATCAGGAATGTGTGCTATTATTATTCTAATACATTGTATGAATCCAGTGCGTAAACGCAAAGAGATACCTTGAGGAAAAGGATTTTTGAAAATTGCTAGTGGTGGCCATAGTTATTGACTTGAGTCAATATGTAACAACTTAGTATTAGAAAATGGGCTTTTTATTTCCTGGCATCTGACTGGCTAGTACCCTTGCCAAGGGGGTACATTAACTTTCAATAGATGCCCAGGAAACAAAAAGTACCAGTCTACAGTGCCCCTTCACCCAGTAGTATTGTGCCCACCCTGCTACATAATTGGCTGCAACAACTAATTTAAAATGTAAAACGCCAATTTTTTTTCCTTCACTTAGCGAGAGCTCAACCACCATCACTTCTCCCGATACACTCCTTCCTGACAGAAACAACTTCCTGCTACCCACAGTAATCAATTTAACATTTCATTCTCAAAATAAACCCCGATACTGTGTCTACTTACATTCCACAACTGGCAGCACTCTTGCTCATTCCTACAGCTCTCTACATTGGCACTCCTCCTGCTCAGCTCGCCACTTCGCTGACTCATAAAACACACGCGCACCCTCACAATCCCGCCAGTTGAAACAGACGTTCCCGCTCCACAAACCACCGAGGACCAAGAATGTTTTAAAAAAATATAAAACAACTGGCTCCCGAGTACACCAGCTTACTATCCCACACCGCGCTTCCGTGTCAGCATAGTAACCTCTGACCTACCACACGCAACCTCTGACCTCTCTAAAAAAAAAACTCTCACAGCAGAAAACAGCTTCAGGCAACTGGGGGGGGGCACGAATGAAGAAATAAAAACGAAGCCGTGAACCCGATTGGCTTCAGGCAACTAGGTGGGGGTCGGGCACGAATCAAGAAACAAAAACGAAGCCATCAGCCTGATTGGCTTCATGCAACTATCGCTGAATTGACTGCGCTCTCCATGACTGCCACACTCCCGATCGCAACAGCAACAGCTACTTCCCGAAGTTAATAGTTAAAGAAACAAATACCGGGAGAGACACACACACTATCTTTATTTTATTTTTTAGTGATTTATTTCCATGGCAGTACAACAAGGACGTGTCTACTCTAATGTACAGTGCAGTGTGCAGATGTACCATGTCAAATGAAGGCGTAGGAACTATTTTATTATAAAAGTTATTTTAAACTAATTTTTAGTTAATTTTTTAAATTAAACTTACATTCTTTAACAGTGCCCATTTTCTAAGCGCAATAATACCCTCGAGGGTGGGCGGTATGGGCAATACCGGACCTTCCAGGGGCTATAAGGCCCTCCGCCTGCGGCGTCGGGCCTCATTACGCCCCTGCGCGGTCCGGTATTGCCCAATACTGCCCACCCTCTCGGGTATTATTGCTTAATTAAAAGTTGTGTTAAAAACATCAGAAATATGAATGTTCTGAAATGAATCTAATTATGTCAGAAATATGTTATTGCTTAAAATCTATGTGATGACTGTTTTGTCAACTAACAAATACTGCTGCTCGAAACACATAAAACTATAACTAAATAAATGTCTTTTACTGTCTAACAGTACATGCATGCCCTTTACAGTACAGAGGATGTGCACTCCCTGTCAGTCAGTGGCTGGCCGAGGTGGTGGCAGGAGGGCTGTGCTGGTTGCCCTATTGGATCTGCAGCACCACTGACACCAGTGAGGGAGGGTGGCAGGATGGGTTGCTCAGTGTCAGTGGTGTAGGGGCCGCTAGACACCAGGGACCACTTACACTTGTATGGGGATGGTGATCAGTAGATGGGGAGTGCTATTAGACACCAGGGAATAGTACAGTTTTATGGGGACTATGCTTGGAGGTTGGGGGTGCCACTGGACATGAGGAAATATTTAATATAATACAGGGCCAGAAATCAGAGGGCAGGGGTGCCACTGGACACCAGGGACTATTTAATATAATACAAGGACAGAGATCAGAGGGCAAGAGTGCCACTGGACATCAAGGAATATTTAATATTATATAGGGACAGGGGCAGAAGGGAGAGAGGTACCACTGGACACCAGGAAATGCTTGTGCTGTTACAGGGATGGGGTTTGGAGGGTGGGGGTGCCACTAGACCAGGGTGCAGGTGTGCTCCCCCAACCATCAACTTGTTTGTTGGCTGCAGTTACTCCACCAGCTCCTAGGGTTGCCAGGCATAAGTCGGCCTTTTTTTGGTGGTAATTGCACTGCGCAAAGTAACCGGCGCTATTTCTTTTGTGCAGCACTAATGGGCTGAATATTGTGTGGTGCCCATATTTATGTTAGCGCCCTTTCCTTTGCACACTGATCCTTGTGCATGTGCTATCCCATTTAGCACATGCCCCTGACCCCTTTGAATATTGTGCACAGGTGTAAACTCTGGAAAAATGGTAGGCAATCACTTTGCCCACCAGGAAAAGCTTTGCATATTGGGACCCAGGTTTCATCCTTCTCTAACCATGACATTGGGCATTGGGCTTCTTTTTTGGGGGGAGGTTTTCTAGGGGCATTTAGTCAAAATGTAATTACTAAATGGTATAACCAAGCCACAGGATCTACAGATTAGTAGGTGATTGGTCCCAATATTCAAGGAGTAGATGAGGCTGAGTTAACCCCTCATATCTGTGGCAGAGGAAACCATCTCACTAAAACCAAGGGCAAGGTACTCCATTTCATGAAGGAATCATAATGCCTAAGCATCTGAGCTGGCAGCGATCTGAGCATTGAAATTTCTCAAGTCGACTTCCTCCAGTTGATGATATCATTGGGCTTCACACAGGTTGTTTCCTCCTCGACCCATATTGGTGGACACTCATTGGACCTGGTGTTCCTTCTGGGGATGGGGATATCCGGCTTGGTGGTGGAACCGGTCGGATGATCTGACCATCACCCCATTAGGTTCAGTTTTGAGGCCACCCCTGTTAGGTCTGTCCCTTTTGAGATGGTCCGATACCGCCTTTGAGGGGTGTATCCCCAGATGACCTGATGGCGGTATTGGACCTATCAAGCCTACCGATAGATTGCTTAGATCCAGGTGACCTGGTACATGCTTATAATGAGGCAGTGACAGGGGCCCTGGATTTCTATGCACCAGTTCATGTTCGTCTATCTCACTCGCCCCAGGTCTCCTTGGTTTGATGAGACCATGAGGGAGCTGAGGAGGGTTGGATGAAGGCTGGAGAGGCGTTGGCGGAGGTCCGGTCTTGATGATGACAGGCTTAGTTTGATGGACCATTACGTGGCCTATCAATCCGCAATCTCTCATAAGAAGGCAGAGTTCCTGTCCAGAGAGATAGCGGCTGCATGGAATAGACCAGCTCAGCTCTTTCGGACTGTGGACAGACTGTGCAATCCAGTCTGTCTTCAGCCCAGAAGAGCCTTATCTCAAGAATGGTGTGATGAACTTTCTCTCTTCTTTGCAGATAAGGTTGTCAAAATCAGATCGGATATTCGCTCTTCCCTCCCCAACGGGAGCGACGGTGGTCGGCAGGAGATGTTGAACACCCAGTTTAGATGGTCTGACTTCAGCCTTCCCACAATCGATGATGTTGTGATGATCATTCGAACGCTGCGACCGACTAGCTGTGATTTGGACCCTGGCCCCACATGCCTCTTAGTGGGTTGTGTGGATAAAATCGGCCTAGTCCTGGCTTTGATAGTCTGGAAGTCTTTGGAGAGGGGGATCTTTCCAGATCCCCTTAAAGAGGCTATAGTTAAGCCTCTATTAAAGAAATCCTCCTTAGATCCAGAATGTCTAGCAAATTACAGACCAGTCTCTAACTTACCCTTTGTGGGTAAAGTTATTGAGAAAGTGGTCGCAGTGCAGTTGGAGGATCATCTGACCAACAACAATATCTACGGTTCTCTCCAGTCCGGATTTAGGAAAAGGCATAGTACCGAGACAGTGCTTGTACGGGTACTAAATGACCTCCTAATAGCGAGAGATCGTAGGACCCGATCTATCTTGGTACTACTTGATCTCTCTGCAGTGTTTGACACCGTTGACCATGGTGTGCTGTTAGAGCGTTTGCGGTCTGTCTGTGGACTGTCTGGTATGGTCCTCAGATGGTTTCGATCTTACCTCGAGGGTAGGACTCAGAGAGTGGTGTCAGGAATTTTTTCCTCGGCATCACTCTCCCTATCCTGCGGGGTACCACAGGGTTCTATCTTAGTGCCTATGTTGTTTTCGGTGTATATGCTGCCATTAGGAGTGATTATTAGATGATACGGTTTGGGTTTTCATTGCTATGCAGATGATACCCAGCTGTATATGTCTTTCGTGCCCAGCCAGGATGCTGCCTTGTCGGTATTTAATAACTGCCTTGCAGAAATCCAAGACTGGATGAATGGGAGTTGGCTGAGGTTAAACCCGGAGAAAACTGAGGTGTTGGTTGTGGACAAAGGCCGCTGTGAGGTGGGTCTGCTGGAGGGATCACCCTCAAGCTTATGGCTTGGAGGTGTTCAACTGGCGACCTCAGATCAGGTGCGGAATCTTGGCATAATAATTGACGACCATCTGACACTTAAATCTCAGATGTCAGCGGTGGTCAAAACTTCCTTTTTTCATCTGAGGAATATTGCCAGGGTGAAGCACCTGGTTCCTCCAGAGGACCTTCCAACATTGATCCACGCCTTCGTTACCTCCCGTCTTGACTACCTGTAATTCCCTATACCTAGGGCTATCGGGGTTGAATTCACCATCTGCAGCTAGTGCAGAATGCGGCAGCCAGGTTGTTGACTGGATCTTCTAGATCCAGCCATATAATGCCTGTGCTTCGCGGACTGCACTGGCTGCCAGTGTTTTGGTGAATCACCTTCAAGGTCGGTTTACTGACCTATAAAGCCCTACATGATCTGGGACCTACCTACCTGAAAGAGCTCCTTTGCCTCTACTGTCCCTCCTGCTCCCTCCGATCCACTGACGAGGGATTGCTAGAGATTCCCAAGGGTCATTTGAAAACATCAGGTGCTAGATTGTTTAGTTTTATGGCACCGACCCTGTGGAATTCTCTACCTTGTCAGGTGCGAAATTGCCCGACCATCCTTAGTTTTAAAGGAGCTTTGAAGACCCACCTTTTTAGCATAGCTTTTAAGGATTTATATTAGTTTTAATTTTATTGTATTTATTGTTTTGTGAATTTGTACAGGCGCTTTGGTTTTAAGAAAAGCGCCTTTTAAAAATAAAGATGAATTGAATTGAATTGAAAATCATGTCAGAAGCAGCAAAACATTTGCATTCAATTTTCAAGCAGTTTGTCACATTCTACGAGTTTCCACACTTTACAGAAAAAGAAAATGGTGCATACATCATTATTTTGACGCACCTCTCGTTTTTGGTGCATAAGTGCAACACAATGGTAGATCAGTTTTATACTGTTGAAAAGTTTTGATGCAAGTAGCACAATTATGCAAAAATGATGCCACAAAACTTTGAAAATCCCAGTCCCTTGTCTTCAAAGAATACAGTGCCAGCAGCACTGCATGCTTTCTGTGTATTAGTCAAGGGGCACAATATGTGCCCCACAGAGCTTTTGCTCTCTACTTTATATATTAAAGTGATGTAATGCACAATCATAAAACAGTGTTTTTCATTAGAGGCTCATTATTACAGTTATAACTGAAATACACATTATGCTGCTATTGTAACAACAGATCTAAATTAATGGCTGTTGAAGGTCTGCTTTATGTCTGGCAATTAACATCACTCAGCAGAATTATGGAATTAGAGAGAGATGAGAACAGAGGTTAAAACATCATTAAAATTAAGATCTACAGTCCAGTACTTTAAGTGTGCCTAATTAAACATGTAATTAAGGGACAACAGTAAAGGCAGACAAGTCATATTTCTGTTTCTAATTCTGCCCTGACCTTAGATTTAATTGAGGAGTGGTGTGAAAGAAATATTTTATTTTTGGTGTTTTATACGTTGACATTTCTTAGTGACTGTTTTTAGAAACTCTGATGCAATCATTCATTTTTACTTTAGCAAAAGAGCTTTCTTGTGAAATCTAGTCCTTTGTGAAATGTCTTCTTGTGGGATGTTTTTACAAAGAACAGTTTGTAAGTGCTTCATATAGGAAGACTTGGGTCGCTGGTAAATGAAAAAAAAGCCATTTTACAGGTATGTATATGACAGCATACTGTTCCACTAACAAATTCAGACTGATTGGGAGTGACACTAAGTAACCTAGGTTACAAGAAGTGAGAAAAGACCTCTCTCAAAATGTATTCAGCAGAAATAGTTTTCTCTCACTAGACATGTATCTTACAGTACCTATTAGTTTGTCAGGTGATGGGTGTTTCTCCACTTGTGTATTACCTTAATTTTAATCTGCAAGTCAAGTCCGCCAGCCTGCAGAATGTGGAAAATAATTTTAGATATCCTTGAGAATGTGAGCATGAAACCCTGTGCTGTGTGTACTGTATTAACTGCAAGCATGGTGGGCATTGCTTTGTCTTGATAGAAACATAGAAATTGTCAGCAGAAAAGGGCCAGTAGACCCATCTAGTCTGTCTTTTTTTCCCTATTACTACATCCTGGACCCTACATGGTCTCAGGTGTCCCTTTCCTCTATTTATTATGCCCATGTACCTATCCCATGGATGCTTGAAGATTCCCACTGTCTTCACCCCACCACCTCCTCAGGCAGGCTGTTCTAGACTTCCACCATCATTTTCTGTGAAGAAGTATTTCCTCATATTGACAATGCCATGAAAAGAGTTCCATTAACCTCCTTGACTTATGCCACTACATGCTGCCGTTGTTCTTTTGTTCTTTGGAAGGAGGGCCACCAGTGGTCTACAAGCGCATAAAGCAGCAGGAGACATTCTTTCATTCTTGGTAGTGACCCCTTTCTGCTAGAATGCACTACTGCCTAATTTCTTATCCGAGGAGTCCTTTAGCATCAGTAACTTTTTGCACTTAGCTGGCTAGGTGCACTTGCCCTGGAGGTGTGCCTTTAAGAGATTTTTTAAAGAGCATAGGGCTAGCCAATCAAAAGACAGGAGGGGGAGTGAACTGAGTGAAAGCTGTTGACTGCTTCAGAATTTTTTCTCCGCTGGACTGAGCATATTGCCTCTGAGGTGTCTCCCAGCTTTCCTTGTTGACAGCCTCCTAGTGCTTATCTGGGTAAAGTTTTCCTCATAAATCTTGTCCTTTAGTGTGCTGAGTGACAAGTTTTACTTTTTCGTTAGCGCTTCGTAAATTTTTTATTTTTAGCGTGACGGCGCTATTTAGACTTTATTTTTACTGCAACTATTTACTTTAAAGCCTAATTTTATCGCAGGTGTTTGTTTTCGACAGTTTCCTTCATTTTTGACTAATTTCTTGTGGGAACCGTAGAATTGGGGACAGTTGCCTTGTTTTTTTTACCTCAGACCTTGCTGGGTTTACTGCGAGGCACCTGCAGTAGATTTCAAATTTAAACAGTGCCTGGGGGTTTTCTCTCTAGATTGACAATTACGAAGAAACCTTTTTTCTTCTATTACTGGACCTTGGTATCATCTGTGTCAGGACTGTCCATAAGGGTCCAGCAGCCACCTGTGCACAGTTGAGTATTACTGGTTTTCTATTAAGACCGGCACTGATATAGATCCCAGTTTTACAACCAAAAAAAAAAAAGGGCACTGGTAATAGGCAGAATTTATTAACTGGGGCAGGACTTGCCGGTGGCATTTTCACAGAAACCTGCACTCAGTATAGGTCCCTAGACTGTCCTTGAAACAGCAAATAAACAAAACGAAACGATGTAAGAAACCACTATGGTTCTCAAAGGAAGTGGCAATGAAGGTTCAAGAGAAAAAGAAGGCATTCAGGAAGTACAAGGAATCACAGAAGGAGCAGGACAGAGAACTGTATCAGTTAAAGCAAAAGGAAGCTGGGAAGGCAGTCAGAACAGCAAAGGCCCAAACCGAGGAAAAGATAGCCAACTCAGTTAAGAAGGGGGATAAAACCTTTTATAGGTACATCAGGAGCTAAGGAAGACCAAGGGAGGGATAGTGGAGGCTTAATAAAGGGGAGGGAGGGTGGGCAGAGGGTGACTGTGAAAAGCAGAGATACTAAACAAATATTTTTGCTCAGTATTTACAAAGCAAGAGGGGGAGGTACCTAAAACAAACAGTAGAAACACTCTGGATACAGAAGTTGATACCAGCCCATTTTCAGAAGAAAGGGTTCTGAAAGAACTCTTAAAACTGAAGGTGGACAAAGCAATGGGGCCTGATGGGATTCATCCCAGAATTCTAAAAGAACTAAGGGTAGAACTAGTGACACCACTGACTACCCTCTTTAACAAATCACGGGAGGATGGGGTGGTACCCGAGGACTGGAGGAGGGCAGATGTGATTCCCGTTCACAAAAGTGGGAGCAAGGCAGAAGCAGGAAACTACAGACCTGTTAGTTTAACCTCAGTGGTAGGGAAAATGATGGAATCACTTCTGAAGGAAAGAATTATCGAGTATCTAGAGGCCAGAGGGGCACAGGACCCAAGGCAGCATGGATTCACAGCGGGAAGGTCATGTCAGACAAATCTGATAGATTTCTTTGACTGGGTGACCAAAGTAGTAGATCAGGAAGGGGCTGTGGACATGGCCTACCTAGACTTTAGCAAGGCATTTGACACAGTCCCACACAAAAGATTAATATACAAGTTAGCCAGCCTGGGAGTGGGTCCCAAGATGACAGCCTGGGTAAAGAATTGGCTGGAGAATAGGACACAGAGGTAATAGTAAATGGAGTCCACTCTGAAGAAAGGGGTTACTGAGTGGGGTACCGCATGAGGTTCAGTATTAGGACTGGTCCTCTTCAATGTCTTTATAAGCGACATTGCAGAGAGACTGGAAGAGAAAGTATGTCTCTTTGCAGATGTCACAAAGATCTGCAACAGAGTTGATGCACAAGGTGGGGTGGAAAGGATGAGAAGGGACTTGGCAAGGTTAGAGGAATGGTCAAATGTATGGCAGCTTAGATTCAATGCTAAGAAGTGCAAGGTAATGCACCTGGGAAACAAAAACCCAGGGGAAGAGTACACAATGGGGGGTGAGATACTAACAACAACAAAAATGGAAACGGACCTGGGGGTAGTCATATCAGATGACCTAGAGGTGGGCAAGCAATGTGAGAGGGCAGCAAGGATGGCTGAGGGGATACTGGGATGCATAGGGAGAGGCATCACCAGTAGAAAACAGGAAGTTATTATCCCTCTGTATAGACAGCTGGTGAGACCCCATCTGGAGTACTGTGTGCAGTTCTGGAGACCCAGTCTCCGAAAAGACATAGACAGGATGGAAGCTGTCCCGAGGAGGGCAACTAAAATGGTGCAGGGTCTGCACTGGAAGACATATGAAGAGAGACTTAAGGAGCTTAATATGTATAACCTCGAGGAAAGGAGGGAGAGGGGGACATGATAGAAACTTTCAAGTACCTCAAGGGAATCAACAAAGTCCAAGAGGGTAGCATCTTTCAAAAAAAGAGGTGTGCAAGAACAAGGGAGCACAATTTAAAGATGGGGGGGCAGCTCAGAGGTAATTTAAGGAAGTATTTTTTCACAGAGAGGGTTGTGGATGCATGGAATGGCCTTCCGGAGGAGGTTGTGGAGTCAAAAACAGTGGTGAAATTCAAGCATGCATGGGACAGTAAGGCAATTCTAGGGGGTTGGGGCAGGAAGAAGTAGGCTGCTGGTTAACTAGGATCTGCAGCTTATCCATTAGGTAGGGAAATGGGCAGACTGGGTGGGCCAAGCGGTCCTTATCTGCCGTCAAATTCTATGTTTCTGTGTTTCTATGTTTCAGAACTGATTTGCATTGCTTAAATTGGCAAACATAGCAGACAAACCTTTGATAATTATGGCTGAGGATAAATCAAAGGTTTCCGATGAGGGGCCATTCAAAAATACTAATGCCAAAAGCAGAGGTGCTGAGGAACCCTCCAGATCCCAGTCAAAAAAGAAAGCTTTCAAAGATGAAGTTCCTCACAAATTGAAAAATAATAAGAGAGACGAAAAAAGGAAGCTTGATCAAGCCTCTGATGAAGTGGCTAAAAAGAAATTCTGTCAAGACAGATATGCCCCCGTTGCTCCTGGGAAAGCCAATAGTGAGACAACAGGCAGCTTAAAGCATTCAGAAAAAATGAAGCACGTACAAACAGCACAGGTTCTTCCGTCAGTGCAAGATATGGAAAAAGCATGCCAACTGTTTCAGACCCTTCAAAAGATGGGTCCTCTATTTACTGGGGCTGGCAAGCACTCTTCCACAGTTCTCTGCTCTGTAGACTGTAAGTATGATGCAGATGATGATCAATTCTATGATGCCCCTGACATGGATTTTGAGGGCCTTGAGCCCCAGAAGTCCTCGGACCCTCGACTTGGGGATCCCCCGGGTGACCACGAGGATCCTTCCTCTATGTTTTCATTTATACAAAATATTCTGGATACCCTGGACTTCCCACACAGGAGCCCAACCAGGATGTCAATGAAGACAAAGATTATAGGGAGATGAAGGGTCTTTCATCCTCAGAGACTCTGGTCGTCCCTATCTATAATGCATTTAGAAAAAATACAATGAAGGTGCTTCAACACCCCACTTCAGTACTAGGGGTTGATAAGCGGCTTGAGAGAAAATATAAATTGTCTAAAAATGGTACAGAGTTCCTGTCAGTACACCCTAGCCATGAGAGTAGAGTGCAGCAGGCAGCTTGTGAGAAAGCTGGTGTCTCCTTGTTGCCCTCTCCCCCTGACAAGGATTCTAAGAAAATTGACTTTATAGCAAAGAAAATGTATGCCACAGCTTCCCAGCTTCTCAGGCTTTCTTCTTACATGGCATTCAAAGCCAAATATCAGAAAGCCCTTTGGAAATCTGTCCAGGCTATCGCCCTCAATGGGTCAAATTCTATGGTACAGGAGCTGGTGGATACGTCAAAAACTGCCTTGGAAGCTACTATGTCCCAATTCCACATGGCAGATGACAATAATGATGCAGTCTGTAGGGCGATGGCCCATGCCATAGCTCTGAGATGCTTCACCTGGCTTAGAACAACCAGTCTGACCACAGACACTCAGAACAAGGCCATGGATTTTCCCTGTGATCAAAATATGTTGTTTGATTACAGAACCACTGACTACATGAAAAAGGTCGATGAGTACAAGGCCTCCTGGCAGAGCCATTCATCCAAGCCTAAACCCGCCACCCCTCAGAGATCCCATCCCAGGGGCGGTAGGGGCAGAAGTTTTTTTCCCAGGCCTTACAGTCCCTATCCCCAAATCTGACTTTAGCCAGTATGGGGGGTCTTTCAAAGGCAGGGGCAGAAGGGGCCAAAGAAGATCCACCTCTACCCAGCCACCTGCCTCTCAGTCTAAGTCCTGATGTGAGTGTCCAGATTGCCTCCTCGTTTCCAGTTGGAGGCAGACTCTCACTATCTTCAGCACTGGTCCCTCATCACGTTGGACAAGTGGGTGCTGGAGATAGTAGAGAAGGGTCTGTCATTACAGTTCAAGCAGATATTTAAACAAACATCTGAAGAAACCCAAATTCAGAATGGTCACTCTGTCACTGGTCATACAGTCCTTACAGCAGGGCGACTGGCTAGCCTCCCTTGACTTAAAGGCTGCCTACTTCCGCATACCCATAAGAAGATCTCACAGGAAGTTTCTCAGGTTTCCAACTTCTCTCAGGTCTCTAACAGTTCACCGCAATGCCCTTCGGTCTGTACTCGGCCCCAAGAGTCTTTTCCAAGTGTCTCGCAGTGGTAGCAGCACATCTCAGGAGACTGGATGTCACTCTCTGCCCCATCTGGATGACTGGCTCATAGTAGGAAAGTCTCCTTGCCAAGTCAATGAATCCCTTTCCCTCACAGAACGCACTCTGGAGTCTCTAGGTTTCCTGGTAAATCTCAAGAAGTCTCACCTGGAACCCACCCAGCTGCTCACCTTCATAGGGGCCCAGCTGGACACTCGGAAGGGATATGCTTTCCTCCCACAGGAAAGAATTCAGAGTTTCCTTTCAGTGGCAGATTCTTTCACCCAGGGACAGCCAAGACCAGCCAGACATTTCCTCAAACTTCTGGGACATATGGCCTCTATGACTGCAGTAGTCCCAGGGGTCAGGTACAGGATGAGACACCTGCAAGCCTACCTCAGAGCTCGCTGGTCTCAGAGAAGGAACACATTTTTAAAGTTAATACCGGTGTCAGAGCAATTCCTCCAAAAGTTGCTGTGGTGGAAGGACCCTGCAAATATGCAGGCAGGGGTTCCATTTCAAACTCCTCTTCCCACAAAGGTGATCACCACAGATGCCTCCCTGTTGGGCTAGGAAGCTCATCTAGACTGTGCTTCAGTAAGCGGCAACTGGACTTCCAAAGAGTCACAGTTGCACATAAATCTTTTAGAACTCAGAGCAGTCGTACTAGCTCTCAAAGCATTTGCTGCCAGCATAGAAGAGCAGGAGGTTCAAATTCGAACGGACAGCACCACTGCAATGTTCTACATAAACAAGCAGGGTGGTACCAGATCAGGAATACGCTGTTTAGAAGCTCTGAAGCTCTAGTCTCTAGCATTCTCCCTGGGAGTCAACCTCTCAGCTATTCACTTCCCAGGCAAACTCAATACTCTGGCGGATGCTCTAAGCCACATCAGTCAAGGTCAGAGTGAATGGACACTGAACAAGCTAGTACTAGCCACAGTGTTCAGGCAGTGGGGTACACCAGACGTTGATCTGTTTGCCTCTCCTCTCAATTTTCAGCTTCCTCAGTACTGTTGCAGGCCCCCAGTTCCAGGAACACTTTCTCTGGATGCCCTGATCGAGAACTGGTCAGGGAGGTTACTACATGCATTTCCTCCCTTTCCTCAGATATTCAGGGTTTTGCTGAAACTCAGGCAGCAGCCTACATCCATGATCCTAGTGACTCCGGACTGGCCCAGGCAAGCCTGGAACCCTCTCCTTCTCTTAGTGTCCTGCAACAGGCCCATTCGCCTGCCTCCAACTCACTTCCTGCTGACCCTTCCTCAGACAGAAGTGCAGTACCCAGACATACACTCTCTTCACCTTAAAGCCTGGTTCTTGAGGAGTTAGAGTTTCCATTCTCACAGTACTCTGAACAGGTCCTTAAGATACTGAGGATGGCTAAAAAAACGAACACTAAGAAGACTTATGCAGCCAAATGGAATAGGTTTTCCCTGTGGTGCAGAAGCAAAAAGGTCGAACCCCTATCAGCTTCAGACCCTCAGCTGCTAGACTACCTTTTACACCTACAGGCGTAAGTCTTGAAACCATCTTCACTCAAGCTACACCTGGTGGCAATTTCAGCCTACCTTTCGGTGGGAAAGAAGAAATCATTTTTTTCCCATGACATTTTTAAACAGTTTTTCAAAGGCCTCTTGCACCTCCAGCCTCCAACCAGGGAGCCTGTTCCTCCTTGGAGCCTGAACCTTTGCATAGATGGGCTCATGAATCCACCTTTTGAGTCTATGTCCACGGCCTACATAAAGTTTGTAACTTGGGAAGACCATCTTCCTGGTAGCCATTACATCTGCCAGGAGGATTTCAGAGCTACAGGCCCTGTGCACTGAGCCGAATTACATCATCCCCCACAATGATAAAGCTGAGCTCAGGACAAATAGGAAATCTCTGCCAAAGGTGGTTTCGGAGTTTCACTTGAACCAATCCATTACTCTGCCTTTGTTCTTTACTGAGCCATCTACGCCTGGTGAGCAAAAGCTCCATAGCTTGAATGTCAAAAGAGCCATCTTTCACTACCTAGAGCATACTAGACAGTCCAGAGGCTCTTCCACTCAGTTGTTCCTCACCTACGGGGGATGTAGGCAGAGGAAGACCTGCTACCAAGAGAACTATTTCTCGTTGGTTGGTCTCTTATATTAGATTCTGTTATGAGAAAGCTGGTCAACAACCTCCAGTGGGGCTCAGGGCCCATTCCACCAGGGGCACTGCAGCCTCGCTTGCAGCAGCAAGGGACATTCCCCTACTGGATGTCTGCAAAGCAGCTAACTGGAAATCTGTGCACACCTTTGTGAAACACTACAGTTTGGATGTGCAGACCAGATCTGATGCCAAATTTGGCAGGGCAGTTCTGCAGAGCCTCTTTCCTAAGTAGGTGCTCTGCCCCCCTCCCACTTGGTACTGCTTGGTAGTCTGCAAAAAGTTACTGATGCTAAAGGACTCCTGGGTTAAAAAGGAAAAATTACTCACTGCAGTAATCTTCTTTCTTCCATGGGGTCCTTTAGCATCAGTAAGCTCCCACCCTTCCTCCCCGGTTCACCTGTCAGAGAAGGGCTCTTACGTCACCTTTTACCAAATTTGGCATTTGTTATTGAGTTTTTTTTTAACTCGTGTTGCTGTTTCTATTTCCACTTTTGGACATTTGCATGTTTTTTGAATCCTGTTAATTCTTTTTCGTGGCATTTGCCCTCATTTTTTCTTTTAAAAAAATTCTGAAACAGTCAACAGCTTTCACTCAGTTCGCTCCCCTCCTTTCTTTTGATTGGCTAGCCATACGCTCTTTAAAAAATCTCTTAAAGGCACACCTCTGGGGCAATTGCACCTAGCCAGCTAAGTGCAAAAAGTTACTGATGCTAAAGGACCCCATGGAAGAAAAAAGATTACGGGGGTGAGTAATTTTTTCTTATGTACCAAGCATCAATCTGAGAAATTTTAAGAAATAGCAAAAGCAGTTATGTTTAAACAATCATTTTTGTGACATAGCACCATGCAGTAGTCATATATCAGTTTCAATTAAAGCTGAACAGTCAACACTAAGACTCCCACATCCAGCTGCGGGGCTGGTCCTAATATGTACTTCATGTACAAAAGTGCAAACACTTTTTTTGTTACTTAATCTGCAGTGCATGCTAGAACTTTTATAAGCTCAAATTGGATGCTTTTTGGTCCTCCGGTTCTCCCATGGTCTTGTGACTATGCTTATCCACAGGAGGACAGCAGGGCCAGCAAACAAAAGATCAGAGATTGTAGCAATTGCACTGCAGGCTATTTAATATCCTGCTGCTGCAGCACAGCTCTGACAACAGCTGCAGGAAATTCTGCAATTTCTGCTTACAGCAGATGTCAGCATGGGAGTCAGCAGAATCAGCCTGATACAAACTACTATACAGCAGTAAACTGTAAGTAAAAAAAAAGTTTTGCACAAAAAAAAAAAAGAAAAGAAAATTGAGACCAGCCCCACACTTGGGTGTGGGTTTCTTAGTGCTGACTGTTCTTGTTTAATTGACACTAATTGTATTATTGTTGCTTATACACTGGGACACACATAAATAGATTAGTTGCCATATTGGTTCTTTAAAGAGCAGATCCAGAAGCAAATGGTCTGATATCTTTTACTGGACCAACACAGATGTTACACATTTTTATGTTTGCTTGCACGCATGTGCAAGAAACATAGTGCCATCATCCGAGATTTTGGAGGTGTGTCACCCCCTCTTCCAATTCAGTGTGTTGGCAGACGCGGCCCCTGTAAGCCAATGCATGCTGGAGCTGTCTATGACAAGCTCCAAAATGCAGTGGCATACAGTTGAAAGGGGGAGCTACGCTTCAGTGAGCAGCGATAAGATATCGCCTGCTCATTGCAGCTCCCCACACCACACACACACACTGCGCATACTGCGTGCTTCCCCCCATGCACACACTCTATAGCCAACGGGGTGCCCAATCCCCTGTCGGCTGTGCTCGCTCCCAAAGCCTTCAAATGCCAGCTGGGTGCCTACCCAGCTGGTAACGCTCATGTATAGCCAGACGGGGTGCCCAATCCCTGTCGGGCTTCACTGTCTCTCCCCTGCCATCGCCAGTCGGGGTGCCCAATCCCCGGGTCGCTTCACTCTCCTCCTGAGGCACAAGGTGCCACGCTGGGAGCCCACCCCAGTGTGGCAACAAATGCCATGGCCAACGGGGTGCCCAACTCTGCTGGCTCCACGCCTCAGTTGCCGTCTCTGCCATGCTGGGAGCCCACCCCAGCGGGCAAACATAGAAACATAGAAACATAGAAGTTGATGGCAGATAAGGACCGCAAGGCCCATCCAGTCTGCCCATTTCTTTTTCTACCTTATAAATGTGCCATCGGCCTTTGCTCTGTCAGTGGCCTATCTATTCATTGTCATTTGTATTGCTCCCTTATGCCTATCCCATGCCTGTTTGAAGCTCTGCACTGTATTCATAGCCACCACTTCTTGTGGTAAGCCATTCCATGCATCCACCACCCTTTCTGTGAAAAAGAATTTCCTCACATTCCCCCTTAATCGGCCTCCCTCTAATCTCATGCTGTGTCCTCTTGTCCTGCTATTTTTCTTATATTTAAACATGTTAGACTCTTTCACATTGTTTATGCCCTTAAGGTGTTTGAATGCCTCGATCATATCACCTCTCTCCCTCCTTTGCTCAAGGGTATACATATTGAGCTCCATTAATCTGTCCTCATATGTCTTCTGATGCAGTCCCTGCACCATTTTGGTTGCCCTCTCTGGACTGCCTCAATTTTGTTAATGTCCTTGTGAAGGTGTGGCCTCCAATACTGCACGAGTACTCCAGATGGGGCCTAACCAGTGTCTTGTACAGAGGGATTATTACCTCCCTCTTACGACTTGTGATACCCCTACTAATACACCCTAACACCCCCCTAGCCTTACCTACTGCTTTAGAGGTCTGCTTGGATGATTTTAGGTCATCAGTGATGATGATGCCCAAGTCTCTTTCTTCCTTTGTGACTGCTAGCAACTCCCCTCCCAGCCTATAGGTGGCTTCAGGGTTTCTCTTCCCTATGTGCATGATTTTGCACTTCTTCACATTAAATCCCAGTTGCCACTCTTCTGACCATTCTGCTAGTTTATCCAGATCTCTTCTCATTCTGCCCACCCCTCTGGATCATCTACTCTGTTGCAGATCTTGGTGTCATCTGCAAACAGACAAGCCTTACCCTCTAGTCCATCTGCAAGGTCACTAATGAAGATGTTGAAGAGGACTGGCCCCAGAACTGATCCCGAGGTACCCCACTTGTGACTTGCATCTCTTCTGACTGTATACCATTTACCACCACTCTCTGTTTTCTGCCCGTCAACCAGTTTGCCACCCAGTTGACCAACTTCTGACCCACCCCGAGCCTACCCAGCTTATTTATCAATCTTCTATGTGGAACAGTGTCAAAAGCTTTGCTAAAGTCAAGGTAGGCGACATCAACTGCTCCCCCTTGGTCCACCACTCTGGTTACCCAGTCAAAGAAATCTATGAGATTAGTTTGACAGGACCTTCCTTTTGTAAACCCATGCTGTCTTGGATCCTGTGCCCCTATGGATTCCAGGTGTTGCACTATCCTTTCCTTAAAGAGTGCCTCCATAATCTTGCCCACTACTGAGGTAAGACTGACCGGTGTGTAGTTCCCCGCCTCCTCCCTGCTACCACTCTTGTGGAGTGGGATCACATGAGCCCTTCTCCAGTCTTCTGGGACCTCTCCTGTGCTCAGAGACTCACTAAACAATTCTGATAATGGCTCTGGTAGTTCCTCCTTTAGCTCCTTAAGTACCCTGGGATGTATGCCATCAGGTCCCATTGCCTTATCCACCCTGAGCTTAGCAAGCTCTTGTAGGACCCTTTCTTTGTGAAGGGAGTAGTGCTCACCTCCCTCCCCTGTGTCCATGATGCTGAGCTGTGGGCCCTGCCCTACCTTTCTTCAGTAAATACTGAGCAAAAGTATCTATTTAGGATAGATGCCTTTACAGGGTCCTCCTCACATGCTCCTTTTCTCCATTAAGCTTAGCAATACCCCTCTGGACTTTCTCCTTTCACTAATGTATCTATAGAAAGTCTTGTCACCTGCTTTTACTGTTCGTGCTAGTGTTTCCTCAGTTTGGGACTTTGCCTGCCTTACTGCCTTACCTGCTTCCCTTAGGGCAGTTTGGTATGCCTCCTATCTTTATCCCGCTGTGTTCCTTATATTTCCTGAAGGCCAGCCTTTGGCTCTGACCTTTCTGCTACTGTATTTGAGAACCAAAGTGGTTTCTTCTTCTTTGCACTTCCTTTTCTGTCTAACACAATGGGATGTTGCTTCAAGTATTGCATCCTAATGCTTGCCCACTTGCCTGTACCCCTCACCTGTGTTTCTTTTTGCCAGGGCTAGCTTAACTCTGTTGGCCATCTTATCAAAGTCAGCTCCTCTGAAGTCCCATATTTTTGCCTTGGAATGGGATGATTTAGATGTAGTAGCCAAATTGAACCATACCATGTGATGGTCACTGGCCCCCAGGTGACCTTCTACCTGGAGATCTGTGATCCCTTCTTTGTTAGTCAGTACTAGATCTAGGATAGCCCTGTCTCTTGTGGGTTGCTGTACCAGTTGTTTGAGGCCCTCCCCCTGCAGGGAATCCACTATGAGTCTAGTTCTGGCAGATGTTCCTGCTGGTATTGACCAATCTGTATCCGGCAAACGTCCCGCGTTGTCTTTTTTTTTTTTTTAACTGTAAAGCAAAAACGGTCCCAAACAGTCTTCCTGTCCCCTCCACAACCTGCACCCACCCACTGCGCACCCTGCCTCCCCACACCCCCCTCACCCCATACTTACTTCCGGACCTCGGCGCAACGATCTTCGGTGGACCTGGAACACGTCTGCACTCTTCAAAGCCGACCGCGAACTGAGGAAATGCCGGTAAGCTGTATAATGGGCTAGATATGGTTTTTTCAACTTTGTTGCATATCTCAGGCATTTTTTGGAATTTTTGCACCAAATTTTCAACATGGGGATTTTGGGACCCCTTCTCATGAATGCTGTCACTGTCATGGCGTTATTCAGGCCCGAAGGGTGATTTCGCAGTCACTGCATGAAATCACCTTTCGGGACAGATTAATGAAATGACACTGCCAGTATTCACAAGGTGGGCTCTCAAACAGCCTATTTTGAAAATTTGGTGGAAAAATTCCAGAAAATGACTGTTTTATGAGCGTGCGTTGCACAGTTCCTACACACGCTCGTAAGTTCGCGAATTTTCAATATTTTCACTCCAGATTTTCAACATTGCCATTTTACCACACCTTCTTATGAGTAGTACAGCTGTCATTTTTCACATCTCACCCAAAATGTGTTTCCGCCCATGTAGCGCACAATAGCGCAGTCGGTGTACGAAACCAATGTAGGGGACAAATTAAGAAAACCACAGTGACACTGTTCATGAGCAGAGGTCTTAAATGGCTATGTTGAAAATATGGTGAAAAAAATCTTTAAAATGACTGTTTTATTTATACAGCGCTATGCAGTTCACGTCAAGACGCCGTAAGTTTGTAAATTTTCAATATTTTCACTCCAGATTTTCAACATTGCCATTTTACCACACCTTCTTATGAGTAGTATAGCTGTCATTTTTCACATCTCACCCAAAATGTGTTTCCGCCCATGTAGCGCACAATGGCGCAGTCGGTGTGCTAAACCAATGTACGGGACAAATTAAGAAAACCACAGTGACACTGTTCATGAGCAGAGGTCTTAAAATGGCTATGTTGAAAATTTGGTGAAAAAATTCCTAAAAATGACTGTTTTATGAGCGTGCGTTGTACAGTTCCTACGCACGCTCGTAAGTTCGCAAATTTTCAATATTTTCACTCCAGATTTTCAACATTGCCATTTTACCATACCTTCTTATGAGTACTACAGCTGTCATTTTTCAAATCTTGCCCAAAATGTGTTTCTGTCCATGTAGCGCGCAATGGCGCAGTCGATGTGCGAAATCAGTGTATGGGACACACTAAGAACATCGCAGTGACACTGTTCATGAGCAGAGGTCTTAAAATGGCTATGTTGAAAATTTGGTGACTGTTTTTGAGTGCATTGCGCAGTTCCTATGCATGCTCATAAGTTTGCGAATTTAATATTTTCACTCCAGATTTTCAACATTGCCATTTTATTACACATCCTTATGAACAGCACAGCTGCCATTTTTCATATGCCGCCCAAAATATGTTTTCGCACATGTAGCACACAATGGTGCTATTGGTGTGCGAAAGCAATGTTTGGGACAGATTAAAAAAATCACAGTTACACTGTTCATGAGCAGAGGTCTTAAAATGGCTACGTTGAAAATTTAGTGACAAAAGTCCATAAAATGACTGTGTTACGAGTGAGCATTGCGCAGTTTCCATGCACCCTCGTAAGTTCATGACTTTGTAATATTTTAAGTCCAGGTTTTCACCAGTGGCATTTTTCCACACTTCCTTATTTACAGAACAGCTGTCATTTTTCATAGCATGGCTGAAGTGTGTTTTCACACTTTCAGCGCAGAGATGCGTGGTCGCTGTGGGAAATCATTGTTCGGGACAGATAAAGAAAACCGCAGTGACACTGTTAATGATCGGAGGCACCAAAATGCCTGAGTTGACAATCTGCTGTAAAAAAAATCCCCAACCTAATTATATTACAGGTGTGCCTTGCACAGTTTCTATGTCTCGTCATTGACTTCACCATTTTTTAAATATTTTTACTGCAGATTTGCAACATTGCCATTTTACACCTCCCCATGAACAGTACAGCTGTCATTTTTACATCCTGTTCAGAATGTTTTGCACCTGTGGTGCTAAATGCCGTAGTCGCTGTGCACAAGCAGCTTTCGGCTAACAAACTGACATTCCCCCTGTTCATGAGGTGGGGTCACAAAAAAACCATGTTGATCATTTGGAGTGAAAATACCAACACGAATGCCTGAGGTATTAGGGTTTCCAACCATAACGCCCAACCCTGTAGAGAATGACAGGCATCAGGGGTGTGACTTGGGATTCTTGCCTGTAATGCTCATACCATTCCACACCCTGCAGCCAGTGAGAGGCATCGAGGTATGCCTTGGACTCTTCGGCCCCAAAGTTCACCCCATTCTCCTATACTGCACCCATCTCACCGTATTTCCTGATGGAATGGGGTACGCATAAGGGCCAAAGACCCCAAGGAACACCGTGACACTTGTCAGTGTCTGCAGGGTGGGGTGTGGTGAAATGGCGTGGCCGTTATGCCTGACGACCCAAAGACACACCCCAATGCCTGTCACTCTCTGCAGGGTGGTGGTGGGGTTGGCTTCAGTTCAATACTTCACTGCCATTCCTATTACGCAGCTCTGTAACTTCTACACTACCACTGCCAATGCCAGCAAGCAAACATTCGGCATTGACAAATGCTTGTTTTAACAGCTATGTTGGTCCAATAAAAGGTATCAGACCATTTACTTCTAGTTCTATTTATACACTGGGAGGCACCTTGAATCTGAGAAAGGCACCAGATAAATTAACATTGCCTAACCTTTAGTCTATTTTGCCTGTTGTTTTTCCAGAATCATTGATTCCATCAGAAGAACCACTGAGTATTAGAAGGTTATGCCCTTCAGTCATTGCACACAAACTGCCTGTTTTCTCCAAACAGGATCAGTAGAAGCTGATTTGGTCATATAAATGAAAGCTTTGCAGAGAAAGGTTATCCATCAGTATGTGAAAATCAGGCTTTCATGAACAATCCAGTGCTACAGAGATAATGTAGCAATGAGAATTCTATTACTTTAGATTATGAGAAGGCAGTATACCATATCCAACACTATTGTGTTGTGTTACTTCCTATTTTTACTAACTCTAAGTTATTATCCGAGAGCCAGAATAGATCCACCATATGCTGAATTGCCCTACTAACATCTGTGGATCTTTGCTTCTTATACAGTCTGATGGCTTCTTCCCCAGATGCTGTGAAAGGTTCTCAGGAAAGTGATACTGTAAAGAACCAGTTAAGGCTGGTTTTACCCAGGCAGGCTTACTGCAGTGGTGGCAGTATATCACCTTGCAAGACCTGAGTTTGCTTGCAAGCCCCAGAATCCCACACTGGGGCCAATTGGGGCTGGGCACATTGTGGAGGTGAGGTGTTCAGCTCTCAGGGAGGGAAGGGCAATAGCCCCAAAGCATTCATGTAACCTGTGTGAAGCAATCAAGATACATCATTAATGCTGGTGTTGCCACCCTCCCAGCAGGAACTGCATCTGTGTTTCTTACAACTATCAGGGTTGTGGACAGGGGGACCCAATGGGAGAAACTTGGGAAAAAAATAATGGTAGACAGGGTTGTTTTGATTCTGAATCATGGAACTGGATTCTGGCCTGATTTTTGGAATAAGGAGTTTCAGAATTGCAATCCAAAAATCCTAATTCCAAAATAGACTAAAAAGGCTAAGACCTTTTTTAACATAGGAATTTAGGATTCTGGATTCATAGTTTAAGAATCAGGATTCCAAATCTATTCATATTCAGAGGTCCTTTAGGGAATTAGAATAGGAATCAGATTCAGAACTTGGAAATTCCTAAATTCCATATTGCATCAGAATTGGTGAATACAGAGCACCCGTTACAGTAGACTGGTTTGCCCTTTCCTGACCCAAAACTGAGTACAGAATGACCTGAGAGTGGCAGTGCCAGAAAATCAGTGAAAGTAAACAACTATGAATACACAGTAGTTACCTCAAATCCACAACACTCCTGGCATTTTATGAGAATACATTTACTATAGTCCATGAATTTAACTTCAGTTTATTCATATCTGGATTAGATAACCACATTGTTGTACAAAAGACCTTGAATCAAAGGACAGCTACTGTACTGTATGAAAAGTAGCACCACAGAAAGATTTATACTATAAATAATAACTTCAGGTTGTAATAGTTCATAACAAAAATGTGACAGAAACTATAATGGCTATGGAATGTTTGTCTCAAGTCAATCAATCAACTTCATTAATTCAACACAGATAAGGATTTAGTGACTCAGCATCCAAGGCAGGCCATCATTATCCCTGTCAAGGTCTATGAGCTAATTAGTTTCTGGAATGCAGAACACCTGTACTTTAGAGGGACACAGAATATTTCAAAGGCGAAGTAAGATTCTGTTTTTCAATGACAAATTTAATTAATGAAATCTTGTAAAATAGTCCCATTGTGTTAGGGAGAAAAGCAAGAGCAAAAGAAGGAGGAAACCACTTTGGTTCTCAAAAACAGTAGCAGAAAAGAACAGAGCCAAAAGGTTGGCCTTCAGGAAATATAAGGGAATGCAGTGGGACAAATATAGGGAGGCATACCAAACTTCCCTAAGGGAAGCAGGGAAGGCAGTAAGGCAGGCAAAGCCCCAAACCAAGAAAACACTAGCATGAACAGTAAAAGAAGGGGACAAGATTGTTTATAGATACATTAGTTAAAGGAGAAAGTCCAGAGGGGGTATTGCTAAGATCAAAAGGGATAAGGGGGAGTGTGTGGAGGAGGACCAAGGAAAAGCATGTATTATAAATAGATACTTCTGCTCAGTATTTACTGAGGAGAAGGTGAGGCAGTGCCCACAGCTCAGCACCATGGACACAGAGGGGAGAGAGCTGTGCACAAGTCCCTTCACAAAAGGAAGGGTCCTACAACAGCTCACTAAGCTCAGGATGGACAAGACAATAGGACCTGATGGCATACATCCCAGGGTACTAAAGGAGCTAAGGGTGGAACTAGCAGAGCCATTAGCAGAACTGTTTAGTGAGTCTCTTAGCACAGGAGAGGTCCCAGAAGACTGGAGAAGGGCTCATGTGATTCCGCTGCACAAGAGTGGCAGCAGGGAGGAGGCAGGGAACTACAGACCAGTCAGTCTTACCTCAGTAGTGGGCAAGATTATGGAGGCACTCTTTAAGGAAAGGATAGTGCAACACCTGGAATCTATAGGAGCACAGGATCCATGACAGCATGGGTTTACAACAGGAAGATCCTGTCAAACTAATCTCATAGATTTCTTTGACTGGGTAACCAGAGTGGTGGACCAAGGGGGTGCAGTTGATGTCACCTACCTTGACTTCAGCAAAGCTTTCGATACTGTTCCATATTGAAGATTGATTAATAAGCTGGGTAGGCTCAGGGTGGGTCAGAAGTTGGTCAATTGGGTGGCAAACTGGTTGGCAGGCAGAAAACAGAGAGTGGTGGTAAATGGTATACAGTCAGAAGAGATGCAAGTCACAAGTGAGGTACCTTAGGGATCAGTTCTGGGGACAGCCTTTTTCAATATCTTCATCAATGACATTGCAGATGGACTGGAGGGTAGGGTTTGCCTGTTTGCAGATGACACCAAGATCTGCAACAGAGTAAATGATCCAGATGGGGTGGGCAGAATGAGATGAGATCTGGAAAAACTGGCAAAATGGTTGGAAGAGTGGCAACTGGGGTTTAAAGCAAAGAAGTGCAAGATCATGCACATAGGGAAGAGAAACCCTGAAGTTACCTATAGGTTGGGAGGGGAGTTGCTGGCAATCACAAGGGAAGAAAGAGACTTGGGCATCATCATCACAGATGACCTGAAATCATCCAAGCAGACCACTAAAGCAGTAGGTAAGGCTAGAGGGATGTTGGGGTGTATTAATAGGGGTATCGCAAGTCATAAGAGGGAGGTAATAATCCTTCTTTACAAGACACTGGTTAGGCCCCATTTGGAGTACTGCATGCACTACTGGAGGCCACACCTGTACAAGGACATTAACAAAATGGAGGCAGTCCAGAGAAGGGCAACCAAAATGGTGTAGAGACTGCATCAGAAAACATATGAGGACAGATTAACTGAGCTCAATATGTTTACTCTAGAGCAAAGGAGGGATATGATCACAACATTCAAACATCTTAAGGGCATTAACAAGGTGAAAGAGTCTAACATGTTTCAGTATAAGAAAAATAGCAGCACAAGAGGACACAGCATGAGATTAGAGGGAGGCAGATTAAGGGGTAATGTGAGGAAGTTCTTTTTCACAGAAAGGGTGGTGGATGCACGGAATGGCCTAACTCAGGAAGTGATGGATATGAATACAGTGCAGGGCTTCAAACAGGCATGGGATAGGCATAAGGGAGCAAAACAGATGAGTATAAATAAATAGGCCATTGACAGAGTTAAGGCCTCTGACACATTCATAAGGTAGAAAAAATGGGGAGACTGGATGGGCCTTTTGGTCCTTATCTGACGTCAACTTCTATGTTTCTATGTTAGTTTAGTTACCTGTACTATCTTAGGTCTACTTGTACATTCATAACAACACATGACTGTTTTGCTAATGAAAATTAAATGGAGGCTGGCACAGTGTCAGCTTAGTATCATGAGACCTAAATTATGACAGGGTAGTACAAGTTAATTAGTTGTTCCTTAAAAAAACATTCATACTCATCACTGGCAAGTAAACAATTATTTTCTTTTGGATAATAAAAGTGGCAATGCTAAACACACTGTCAACTATGTTTGGTGTAACTATTATATACTGTAGCAATTGTTAGTGGAGCTACCTATTTTTTTAAAGGTCCAGAAAAAAAGATGATTTGATACCTTTTATTGGATCAACATAGGTTTTCTTTTGTAACATCTATGTTTTTCCCAATAAAAGGTATCAGATTATCTGTTTTTCTAGATCTTTTGTTACAAGGACCAATAGGCAACAATAATATTTTATTGTTTAAAAGGGAACAGTCAGCACTAAGAATCCTACACCCAAGTGTGGGACTGGCCCCAATTAGCACTTTGTGTACAAAAACATATTTTTTTTACTGAGTGTTCACTGCAGTATAGTAGATTGTATCAGCCTAATTATTCCGCAAAAATGAGGCAATCATCTACATAATGGCCCCAATACATCATGCTCTATGTAATGGCCCCAGTACGTTATCTTCTTGTGATATATATTATACATGGGGTTGAAAATGAACACATTTTTAATGCCTGACATGTACAGACATGCATAGGACAGAGATATTGTCAAACCCATGGCTGTCCCCATATTTGAAAACAATATTCCTTCTCAAATTTAAAAGCATTGTATCTTAAGGCCAAATTTGCAAGCTCCACAAAAATTCATTCTCTTACAGATTATGAAAGTCCAGTATACCCAATGTTACATCTGAAAAGTCCCAGCCCTCTGTGTTGATTGTCTCAATCAAGTCTGCCACACGTCCATAGTCTTTATTATACCCTTTCTGCACTCATACCAGTTCTTTGATATGAATCATAGGAAGAAGTAAGAGCAAGATAAAACCAATGAAGCCTTTAATCTGCTTGCCATTAACTCAATGGTAATAACCAGTTATGGCACTTACTTTCAAATACATATGCAAATTCTTTTAAAAAATATAATTATTGACTGACTTGACAAGATGACGTGGGTTGTTTTTTCAAGATGGCTGCCACACACCGTGTGTGTTGAGGAGTAACCACACCAACAGGAGTTACATAAAGCTCTCTGAATTTTATTACAGGTATTCCACCACTGCCTAATTTCTAACATTGGTTCCTAGTTGCATAATTGCGCAACACTAGAGAAAGGAATGTGTGTGTGGCTGTAAGGAAATTCCTCGGACGCTTTGATCAGTGAGCCTGTAGCTTAATGGTTAGAGCACTGGAACGGCATACCAGAGATCTGAGGTTCGAAGCCCAGTAGGCCACACTTTTCCTTTCTCATTTCCATCCTTGATTTAAAAATATGTATACCTTGCAGGGGTTAAACTGCACTGAGAGAAAGTGGTATTTCTACCACTGCCTAACAAATTCTGTATATAATTCTTTCCAGTATTTCTTGTGCAGTCATTTTAGTGCACTTCTGTCTCTGTTTTTTAGATGTGTGAGGAGTCTTAGTGGTGAAGAGCCTGCACCCTATCACCTGGGCACGGAAAGCCCTGTGGGGGTAATCAGCCAGGAGTAGTGCAACAATAGAACAATGGAACATAAGAATCAAAACAAACAGACAAACAGACAAATATCAGAAACAGCGGACAATAAAGGAACAATAGAACAAAGGACAAGAAGACAACATTTTTCGAAATAAGTATCAACCTTGGATTGTGAATTGTGTATTGTGAAACTCTGTGGAATCCAAAGGTCTTTGACCCAATACCAGCCTTGGTGCCAGTTATATTGAACATAAAAAATTATTGTAAAATTTATGAATAATTACAAGCAAAGGGACAAAAGGGAAGAAAAAGGCAGAAAAGTGCTATAGTGCTGTAAGCATTAGAGGTGCTCTAAAGTGCTGAAGTGCTAAAGTGCTAAATGCTGAGTGCTAAGAACTAAGTGCTGTAGTCTGATGGAGTGTTGTGGTGCTACAGAGCTATAGGGACGTAGTGCAACAGGGACCATAAAGTGCTAAGTGCTAAGTGCTGCAGGTTGGTTGGAAACTTGGAGTCCCCTTGGGACATTTTATCTCATTTGCAACTTAAGCATCCTTTTTAAGCATTTTTAACAAAGTAAACAGTGGTTCTACCTGCTGGGGGCTACTGCAATCATTGCTATCTGCTGTAATTCTATAGCACTGGCTCAAAGGGACCACCTGATCTGCTTTGACTCTTTAGATTAAACTATAAGTTAATCTGCTAGCAAAATGTTGAAACAAATCACGAAATAGTAGACATTCCCGAGGAGATAGATACATTGCAATCTTGAAAAGATCTGAGCCAAAGGAAAGTCTAGCTGGGATTCCCTGACTCTATAAATACATTAGGAAATCATATATTATCTTAAAAAAAGATTTAAAACTTAAATTAATAGTTTGATGATCTTTAAATAGATTTTTAAAATCAGCGCTCCACAGTCAGTTGATCAGTTATTACATGGTAACCTCCCAGCACGTAAATACACATGCGCCGGTGTCTTTGCTTAACAGATGCCATTTTGAGCACCTGCAAGATGGCCCTGTATCGAGCTGCATTGAGCTGAGCTGAGGAGCCCGTTTGGACAAATTTAGCAGCCTAACAAATGCAGCAGTTCCTGAACTTGAAGGTAAAATAAGAACCTGCTTTTATACCCGGACTCTTATTTTTTATGGTTACTGGACCCTATGCACTAATGGGGCAGAGTGGCTACACACGCGTATCTGGGTCACACAACTACTCCGCATCCTATGCACCCCCAAGTGGGATGCTCAGACATGCAGCACATAGGCAGCTGATCCTCTGGCCGTGTGAGGAGCAACATGCCAGGGGTGGGTGAGGGTCGGGCTGGCACTACACGCATGCACTAAGGTGCATAGTGTGATTATGGGGTGCATAGCAGGCATGTCAGGAGAACCTCCTGTTAACCCTCTGTGTGCCCCGTGCACACCCTGGGACCCATCAGGCTACAGGGCAAATAGTCCACCCATCCTCCATGGCCTCTACATAGGGCCGCCCAATGCTTCCCACCCACCCCAGCACACAGTGATGTGCAGCTGCATGCTGCCACCTAGTGCCCCTCCAAACCCACACAGGGGCACCAGCACACAGTTGCAGCCCTGGCTTCCCCCCGATGTCTCACCAGCATTCGACCCCCACCCCTCCCACTGCACTGATCAGTGCCATTGGTGAACCAGTGGCATTGCTCTCCCTCACCTGCCACAGCCACTGGCTGTCAAACATCCGCAAGGTGTGCAGCCAATGCATGGCCCACCGCACAAGGGATTCAGTGCAGGACCCGGTCCAAGCATCTGATTGGATGCGTGACTGGACCTGTGACCCTGGCCGCACTGTGGAGTCCTGTGTGCTGGGGTCACCGACTGGAGGCTGGTGGTTGTGAATGCTGCCAGTGCGTACCTGTCTGTGGTTGCACTGATACATGGGTGGTGTACATGTGGATTCCACGTACCCCTGCCCCATTAGTGCATAGTGCCCATTATATGGAGCCTGGAAGTCTAAAATAAGTTTTTCTCTTTAGATGCTTGCTACATCTTTGAATTTTAAAGAAGCAGAGTTGGCAGTTCATCAGTTTTTCTGGCACCATACATTTTACTCTCAGATTTTAAAATCTGAAATAGCAAGCCTAAATCTGCTTCAGCACTGGAAGGTAGTTCTTGCTTATTTCTTCCTTCTGGTTTCCTCTGGTATTGTATATATTTAATGGATTTACAAAACTGTCAGTTCAAATACAGTATAACACAATATAGCAAAAGGGCTGGACTTTAGATTCCAAGTAAAACCAGGATTAGAATTAAAGAATTAAAAGCGCTAAAATATTTAACTCATAAAGATCTATCAAATCTTAAAATAATTGATTGTTAGGACTTACAAAGAAAGGTAACAGCTTACATATTAAATTAAAATATGTACTCATCATTTCATTGTTTACTACCCCATAATGAGTTAATCAAGGAATTAGTATATTGATTTAACTGTTTCTGGACCCAGATTATTTCAAGATGTTCCACAATTTTTCCCTTTTAGTCCTTGCTACAAAAACAGATTTTTGAGGAAAGACTTTTTGGTGTTTAAAGGTCGGCCTCAGGACCTGCTGGAACATATGAACTTTGAGAGCCTGGAACCTATGAATCCAGGACCAACTAACAGCTGTAGTGACTGCTGTATACTAAGGGGGAATCTTCTGTCCTGAAATAACAGGGAAAAAGGAAGCCCCAAAGCCTTGAACCTTCTGGAATAGACTTTGAATTGAACTGAAATCATTTGGATATTGATATTTTATAACCTGTATTCTGCATAAAGTCACAGGCTTATATATTTTTTAGAGCTTTTATGTTATTTATATACTGATGGAAAGCAGAGATACTAGTTGCTAAGTTATATAATTTATTAACCAGCATTATGTCCTAAATAGTCATACAATTATATTGCTGCTGCAGTTTAGCATGGGCTAATTTTGACATTAGATTATCCACTTGTTGATAGACTTGCACTTTATGTATCCAATTGTCTCTTATTTGTCAAAAATGGTAAATACCAGAAGTGGCAAAAATAGTCATTTAAAGCTGGATACTCAGTCTGAGATAGAGGGAGGGGTTAAAAATTCAAGATCAAAGAAAAAGAAAAACAGAAATAAAGGAGGCAGCATTAATATAGAAGATAACATTCAAGCTAAATTTACAGAATTTTTCCCCGGCTGTGTGCCACCCCAAAAAGTTCTATCCACTCCCATTCTTGCTACACAAGAACCCCAGAAGGTTTGATTAATACTAAGAAGAGAGAGAGAGAGAGAGAGAGAGAGAGAGAGAGAGAGAGAGAGAGAGAGAGTTCCTGAGGGCAAATAGTAGATACAATCTCTCTTTTTTCCAATGACTGGGAATCATCTGGTGTTAATATCTCGGACTATTCAAGCCTATACGGTAGTGACCTAGATTTTTCCCCACAGGATGGGTCAGGGGAAGAGAGGTATTCAAATCTTTCTTTGACACCTTAACTTCACTCCCCCCTTTAGTTCAGAGAAAGGAAAGACATATGGCTGGCTCAGATCGAGGTTACGTTGACAACCTTGCTTCAGTAATTTAGGATTTAAGTATTACAATAGAGGGCTTAAAAAGTTAGCCCCAGGAAACCAAGGAAATGACTGGGAAATACAGGAGGAGATGTTGATTTCTGAAAGAAACTCTCCCCCACCTGGGTTAAATAAAAGTAAATAAGTCTCTATTAATAAATTAATAATTGTAATGGGGAACATTTTATAGATGGGGTGAGGAGGGGACTTTGTATCCTCTTCCTCAGTTTCTAAACAAATGTTAGAAATAATTAAAACCCCCATAGTAATTTTGGAGAATTTGATGGCCTTAAAGGAAGACATAGGCAATTTAAGAGTAGGTGTCTTTCTAAACTAGATATCGCTTGAACAATTGGGGAAATCAAGGGTAGTTGGCCTGGACCACTCTTCTCTAAACTTGATTAGCAATGAAACAACATCAAGACATGACAAGGCTATACAAGTGAGTCTCCCTCCCCCTTTTAATTAAAAGAGCTCCCTGCTCTTGTTTGGGTCAAACAGGATTACAGAACAAAGCAAAAAAGGATAAGGGAAAGGTTAAACAAGCATTTGTCAATGCTGGAGTTCGTCGTTGGGATTGGTGTTGGTACGCACTGACTGGCAGGACTACAGTTCCCAGCAGAAAGAACAAGTTATGCCACCAAGTTCACATTCCCATTGAAATACAGTGAAATGCATACCTGTTTCCTCAATTCATGATCTGGCTTTGAAGAGTGACGATGTGTCTGCAGTCCAGAGAAGATGATTGCACAGGAGCCCCACCATGAGTTGGGGGGGCCATTATGGTTAGAAATCCTAATGCCCCGGGTGTTTGTTGGAATTTGCACTACAAATTTTCAACATGACCTTTTGTGACCCCCACCTCATGAAAGCATTTGGGACCTCTGCTCATGAACAGTGGCACTGTGATTTTGCTAATCTGTCCTGAACGTTGATTTCTCACAGCGACCATGCCATTCTGAACCAGATGTGCGAAAATACAGTTCGGGCAGGATGTGAAAAATTACAACTGTACCATTTATAGGGAAGTGTGAACAGAAGGCAGTGTTGAACATCTGAAGTGAAAATATTACAAATGCTCGAACGTACGAGCATACATGGAAACTGCACAACCCATGCTCATAACAGTCATTTAGTGGAATAATTTCAGCAAAATTTCAACATAGGGATTTTGTGATCTCTACTCATGAACACTGTCGCTATTATTTTCTTACTCTGTCCTGAACATTGATTTCTCACTGCAACCGTGCCATTGTGTGCCAGATGTATGAAAACACATTTCGGGCAGGATGTGAACAATGACAGCTGTACTGTGTATAAGGAGGTGTGCAAAACTGACAATGTTGAAACTCTTGAGTGAAAATATTACAAATCCTCGATGTTACGTGTGTACATGGAAACTGCGCAATGCACGCTAATAAAATAATCATTTTATGGACTTTTGCCACCAAATTTTCAACATAGGCATTTTGGGACCTCCAGTGTCACTGTGATTTTCTTAATCTGTCCTGAACACTGATTTCCCACAGCAACTGCGCTATTCTGCGCCGGAAGTGCAAAAACGCATTTTGGCCAGGATGGGAAAAATGACAGCTGTACTGTTCATAAGGAGGTGTAAAAAATGCCAATGTTGAAAATCTGGAGTGAAAATATTACAGATTCATGAAGTTATGTGTGTGTGTGGAAACTGCGCAACGCATGCTCGTAACACAGTCATTATATGGACTTTTGTCACCAGATTTTCAGCATAGGTATTTTGAGACCTCCGCTCATGAACAGTGTCACTGTGATTTTTGTAATCTGTCCTGAACACTGATTTCCCACAGTGACCACGCTATTCTGCGCTGGAAGTGCGAAAACACATTTCGGCCAGGATGTTGAAAATGACACCTGTACTGTTCATGAGGAGGAGGAGTACAAAAATACCAATGTTGAAAATCTAGAGTGAAAATATTACATATTCACGACATTACAAGTGTGCGTTGAAATTGCGCAATGCACGTTCATAAAACAGTAATTTTTTGGAATTTTGTCACCAAATTTTCAACATAGGCTTTTTGGGAGCCCACCTCATGAACAGTGACACTGTCATTTTGTTAATCAGTCCCAAACGGTGATTCCACACAGTGAATGTGAAATCACCTTTTGGGACTGAATAACCACATGGCAGTGATTGAATTCACAAGGTGGGGTCTCAAGAACCCCATATTGAAAATTTGGTGCCAAAATTCACAAAAATGTCCAAGATATGCACCAAAGTTGAAAAAAAAAACATTTATGCTATTATACAGCTTACTGGCATTTCTTCAGTTCGAGGTCGGCTTTGAAGAGTGCAGACATGTTCCCAGTTCACTGAAGATTATCAAGCTGTGCTCCAGAGGTAAGAATGGGGTGTCATGGGTGGGTGTGGGTTGAGGGAAGGGCAAGAGACTCAATGAGGGACTGTTTTATAGTTTACAGGTTTAAAAAAAATGTAAACACATCATGGGAATCTTTTCTTACTTACAGGGTCTTTTGGTACACTGGGGTGGGCTTCAATCGTGCCACCTGAGTGTTTTTTTGGGGGGGGCTGTAGCCGATAGGGATTGGGCACCCACGTCGGCACATACCTAGTGGGGGGGGCAAGAGCTGAGGGGGATTGGGCACCCCCCCCGGCACACAACAAATTGGAGGGGGAATTATGCCGATGTGGAGTGGGCTTACCTTTTGGCAAATGAACTGGGAGGGGGAATGCCGACAGGGGGATTGGTCACCCCAGTTGGTTTGTTTATTTCTGTTTGGCACAGCTGCACAGCTACACACAACAAATTGTGGTGGGGGCACATTATGCTGACAGGGACTGGGCTCCCCTATTGGCAAAATGAACTGGGAGGGGGCATGCCGACAGGGGGATTGGGCACCCCGTCAGTTTTTTTGTTTTTTTAACTGTGAGGGGGCATGTGGAAGTCCTGGGCTCAGCGCATTCACACTGTTGTAAGCTACAGCAATGTGACTACACAACCAGGAATGCAATGTAGGAATGCATCTTCAAAGGACCAAGCCCCACCACTATTGGTGCAGCTCCGTCCTTTGAAAAGATGTCCAACTCAGCCCGAACAGCTGAAAGTGAGTCACTGCCAGCCTGCCGACTGATTCGCCTGCCGCTGACCTGCCCCTAAAAATGGAGCTCTCCACTGGGCACACCCCTGCAGAGCACCTTATACCAATGAGTTTGTCTGCACCAGCACGCCATGATAAACTCAAAAAGGGAAAGACAGGCAACAACGGGAAAACAAGGAAACAGCTATTTTTAGTACTTGAAAGGAAGGCATGTCTAAAAGGATGGGAGGTCAAGATCTAGTAAGTAAGGACAGTATTATTATAATAGACATAGAAAATGTTCTGCTGACCCAGTCTACAACAACTGTCAAATCTGAGGGCATATGTCCTCCAATTGAGGGAGTACACCTGCTCGGGGGGCAGGGAGAGACCTTTAATACATTTAAGGAGTTATTGTTCAGTGGGACGCTGGCTAATCTACACTTAGAAATCATAGATACTGTTTGTTAAACAACAGCAATACAAAAATGGCAAGAAATCAACAGTTTCATCTGGCCTTACTGTAAAATAAGTTGGAGCCAGAGAAAGGAACTCAAAACATGTTTTAATAAAACATGTATCACAGCTAAATGTAGACTGAACAAACTACTTTGACATTGTAAGAGATATAAAACCCAGAAAAATATCAAGGCCTTGAATAGGGCAAGGAGGGAATATAGAAGATTATTGGACATTGAACAAAATAAATATAACAAAAAATTATGGGAGGAGCTAAGGAAGGCACTAGTTTCTAGGGAAGTCAAATTATTTTGCTCATTAGTTAATTGTGGCTATAGACAATATACATCAGATACTTAAGCAATATACCATGACAGGGAGTGGGTATATTGGTGGATTTACCACGCCTGGTGTGGTTTGTTCATGAGGCACAGCCGAGTGACTTAACCACACCAGAAGTGGTAAATACACCCATATACCCACTCCCTGTCATAGTGTATTGCTATTATACAATGTTCAACTTGTTTTTTTGTTTTTATAGTGATATAAAACTTTTACAGTGAGTATACTGGAGGATTTACCATGGTCATGTGATGTGTTTTGACCAATGAAGTTACAGGATTTTCATACCCCATTGTATAATTAGGCTTATATACTCCCTAATAGATGGGAGATACTTTCCAAAACTTGTATTTATCTACATCTGAGGCCAATACTGTCATGTCATCCAGATGTAGTAGAAAGTAAACTTTTTTTTCCTTCATGCAATATGTATATAAGATAATGAAATAACTAATGCACTTATAACAGTTACTCCTAACAAGGCACCAGGACCAGATCAAATAATCAAAGACATCTACAAGGCTTTCTTGGACTGGTGACTCCCTGTATTTGGAAAATGATTCAATTCTGTTGTTCAAGGACAGGAATTCCCATACAGTTGGAGAGGAAATATTATCCTCCCAATATTTAAAAAAGAGGACCCTCTTGATCCTAAAATGTACAGGCTAATAAGCCTCATGGATGTCTCCCAAAAGTTATTATGTAAAATTATTCTACACAGATTTCAGGACTGGAAAAATGAAAAAAAAATATATTAAGTAAAACACAGAATGGATTTAGAACCAGAAGATCCATGATCCAACATTATTATGTACTTTCCTATTTGATTTGGAAATACGTGAACATTAAAAAGAATAAACTCTATTGTTGTTTCGTTGATCTATCGGCAGCATTTGACAGCATCAGCCGAACCTTGTTATGCCAAAAATTAAAAAATTATAACATTAATTCAGAACTTCTGGATATTCTTATTAGACTACACCAAAACACTTGGATCAAAGTACTGTATGACCAATTTGCTCATATGACTTCTACTATACATACCAACACTGGCGTACATCAGGGATGCCTTCTCGAACCCACATTATCCAGTCTTTACATAAATTAAATACTGGAGGGGTTGGAACGTTCAAATTCTCACTCTCCACAGTGTCTGGAAGTAAAATATTGTGTCTTGCCTATGTGGATGATATAGTCCTGGTGGGACATATTCAGAGCTAGAGAATTACACCGCACAACTGAATGCACAGTGCAATGAGATGCGCGATAGGAAATCAATGCAATATTCAGCAGAAGCGCAGTGAAATGCGATCACACAAAAGCAGTTGAATATGGCAATGAAGCGCCATTACACAAATGGTACAGCACAGAGCAGCAGCCCCGGACCGAATATGATGTGTGACCAGGAGCTCCTGCCACTCTTGAAGACTAACCTTTTCTTAAATCGGTTGCAACGGTACTTCAGTTTCTAAGCCTAATCCATCCTTTACAATTTCTAGTCCATAAGCTTGGCCACCTATGGGCACCCCCTTCCCTTTCTTGACTATGCTATAGTGTCCTCTTTAGTTTTCCTTTTCCCTCTCAGGTCCTCATACAGGGAGGTTATTGTGGAGACTTCAGAGTATATGTAAAAAAGGTTGTGTTTATTGTTGTTGGGTTTAGTATGTAATAGCACTATGTTATAAAATACCTTAATGTATATACCTTATGTTTATGAAACCTGTAAATGTTTAAAATACCAGGGCACTTGGTATTTTGATAATGGTAATAAGTACTACGTGACTATTATAGAAATTAAGCTAGTTGTGCTATTTAAAATGCATGTATATTATTGTAAACTTAATTAAGAAATGTCATGATGATTTGCATATATCCCATGATGCATTGCATTATGGACATATGTATGATGATGTATTTCTTTGAAACTTGATTTGTTGCCAATGCCCTTTGGGGTAACCCTTCTTTCAGTGATTCTGCATTGAGGTTCTTTGTTTATAGCTTGTGTTTTTTTTTTTCTTTTTGAGCCCCCATTATGCAAGCAAATGGGGCCTGCATAGGGGTTATGGTTACAGCTCAACTGGTGAATTGGATCAGAGATCAGTGTCAGTAGGTGCTAGCTAAGTGCAGAGAAAGGACATTCATAGTCTGTTGCTGCAAACTGATGTACTGAAGAAGGAATATGGCATTGCAGAAGCTTATTTCTTGTAATTTAAATAAACATCACACAGAGATTGTGTGTTGAACCTGAAGTTCGGTGTCTGGTCCATCTGTTTTCCCACAACCCCTCCACATGGTGAGCACACAAAGGACACCCACACATAACAACTGTGGAACAGCCAAAGCAGGAATGTGTGACAGCAACACCACCCACACAGCCGCATCTGAACACCCCATGGTTGTGGGGATTGAGGGTAAACACAGACAGGGCATGCACGCAGCCCACACAGCCAAAGGTTCCAGTGCCCACACACGAGCAATGTGCACATAGGGACTGGAACAAGCAATGCCCAACACCTGTGAACAGGAACAAGTAGGTGACCCTGACCCAGCACATGTACAGCACAGCAATGAATGAACAGGCAGCAGGCAGGAAACATTGTATCAAAGGTATTTATGTAAACAATAATGAAACACAACAACAATGGTGCAACAGAGGTAAAATATCAACATACAATGGTCAGGAACAACAGAAGAACACAACAGCAGATATGAAATAAGGAACAGGTACCAGGGAAAATGTAACACAGGAAACTGGGAGCAGGGAACAGGTGAAACTGGGAACAGGGGAATGAAGCGTCGAAAGGGGAGTGGGGCAGATGGGCAGTGAAAAATGTCCAAAACTATGTACAATGTTCACATGGCCACATGCAGCCACAACCTCCAAGGCATGCCTGAGTCCACACTATTGGGTTGCCCTGTGTGCCCACTCATTCTGTGTTTCTGCCCTCCTCCTCAATGGCCTGTATGACATCAGCAGCACCCTGTTGCACTGCTCTTGTATTTCCCCTCACTGCCCGCAGGAGGGCCGAAAGCTGCAGTGCTACTGTCCACAGTAGGGGAACCACACATCTTCCAGGTGCCAGAACACAATCCCGTCCCAAGGTCCTCCCACGAGGTGCATGTGTAGTCCTGCGTGAGCCTGTAAAGCAAAACACACACTCAGGAGAGCAGCACAGGGAGGTGCACAACACCTAGGTACCACTCCAAGCAACAGGAAAGGTACACATGGGCATGCACAGCATGGCAACAGGAACTGTACTGCCAAGCACCACCGATAAGGCAGTGGTGTGCACAGCATGCACATGGCGTACACCGAGGGCAGCAGCACAACACAGAATGGCAGTGCCACAGTGTTCACCTCAGTGACACAGACACCCACTGGACACCACAGCACGTGAAGCCAGCGCAAGCCATGTGTGGCACATGCACAGGCACAGGACACTGCCATCACAGAATGTGCCCAGTCCAGCATGACAGGTGTGCAGTGTGCAGTCCAAGAGTGGACAGGCATGCACCATACAACACAGGCACAGTGACATATAACCCAATACCTTGTGTAGTACATAGGACAGTGGGGCATGGCCATGCACACTAGCACAACCATTGCATGCACACCATCTGAGTAATGCCGCCACACACATGGGTGTGTCAGCAACCCATGCACCCAGAACACAGACTACAACTGCTAGCACTGCAATGGTGACATGAGTGCCTGGCACACAGGCCATGGCAAGGGCAATGCAGTGCAACATGTAGATGCAGCAACAGGAAGCAAATGAAGTGAGGACAATGTGTACCATGATATGTGCCCACACCCATGCCACTGTGTAGGACATGGAAACCTGTATCTGGCTGCCCATGCAACACAGCATGCCACTCCACATAGGCCTGTACCAGAAACCCCCACCCACCACCCATGGCCAGCACAAGCTAACATATGGCTGTCAACAGACACCGTGGACATGTACAATGCCAAGTGATGGCACACAGGCCAGACCCAGCACAAGAACATGGCAAACAACATGCAGTATGGCAGTGTAAGAGACAGTTTATAGTGCAATCTGGACACAGTGGAAGTAAACAGCACACAGTGGGTACATGCAGCAGGAGGTGGCATGGGCAATGAACCACCGTGAAATGACAAGACATGAAAAAGTGGCTGCCCTGGGGATAGGCACTGTAGCTGACCCAGCATGGGTCTGGCTGGGAACAAGGGAGGATGGGGACATGTCCCAGATGACCAGATGGTGTGCATGAACATGTGGATGGCATGGCAGATGGAGGGCTGCTATGTGTGAGGGGCACCCAGCAGTGGAAGCGCAATGTGGAACCACAGGACGGTGAGACCTGTGTGCAGAATGGAGATGTGCTGCATGACAGTGGAATACACAGTCCTGTGGCATGCAGGCACACTGGCAGTGTGTTCTGAAAGTGTAGGGCCAAGAATGTCACATGCGCATGGGACCACAGTGGCTACCACAGAGGGGGGACTGGAACATGCATGGCACCTATATGTGTGTCACTGTGGTGTGTGTGAACCACAGTCAACAAGGCCTGATGAAGCAAACAATGACAGCCCGTGCGCTACAACGGTGTGTGGTGGGAGCAACCATGGCACACCCAAATAGCACTGCCATGGTCAACACGGGGATCCGGGAACACCTGTGTGGCACGCACATCACACTATGGATGTGCACAGCCTCAGTGATGTGGGGGTGCATGGGCTGCTGTGCCAGCTGTCCAGAGTGACACCCCGACAGGCACCCACTGGAATGCATTGCATGTGTACACTTGTGTGTCATTGTGGATGCAATGGGATGTTGTCTGGTGGATGTATGTGCCCTGTAGTGGGTTGTGTGCCATACCATGTGCTTAGTCCATGCATGCATGATGCACGTGACACTGGCATGCCCATGTAGGGTGTATGTCCACGGTGTGCATAGCCACTGTACTACTGTGCACAATGGCATGTGCACTGTCAGACATAGGCAATGTGACCACCTGTGAGTGCGTGCTGAGTTCCTGCTGCATCTGTGCATACCACAGTAATGGATGTGTGGTGCTGTGGATGTGCAGTGTGGCCACACCACAGCGACAGGGTCTGTGCCACCGTGTCCCTGCACTGTGTGTGGCGGTTACCATGGCACCGAGTGCAGCATACTGCAACCACATGAGAGGCATGTGCATGACATGCCACTGCAGTGCCACACAAGTACACCATACATGGCATGGTGCATGGTCCAGCTGGCCTGTGACACTGCCATATGGCCCTGTGCCATGTCCACAGAGGGCATATACGGATGTGAGTAAGCCAGACCCATGTATGTACATGTGCCCGCACTGCAGTGGTACCCTCTGGGCATGTACCTGGTGTGTGTGTCCAGTCAAGTACAGCAGTATACAGCATGCATGTATGCACACTTACATGTCCCACTGGTGCTGGTGTCTTCAGCACTGCTCCGTCCATCATGGTTCCAAACTCCCTGCTAGATGGTTCCCTTGTTGCTTGATGCCTGGTCTGCAGGGGAGACAAAAGCATAAGGGGGCGGTTAGTAACAGGTATCACACACAAAATCCCACCCCAGTACTGGTATGTGCTGTGACTCTGCCAGTGATCCGACCTGTGTGCCACACACTGCACAGCATGGCCAGTTGTGTACTGCGTGCTGGTGGCAGGCATTGTATGAAACCATGTTCCGCAATCTGCAGGGAGCCATGGTGGCCACGGCATGCATGCCCACCATGCGTTAGCAATGGGTGCTTCACAGATAGGGTCCTCCACCACAGTGTGTGCCCCTGCATCCATCTGTGGCACTGCATGGTGCATTTGCATGTGAGATGTGCACACTACAGGGTACAGCTGTCCGCACAGGTACCGTGTCACAGTGTTACGGGTACACATGCCACAGCACTTGTCTGCAATGCCAGTATGACATGGTACTATACAGCCAAGCAGGGCAATGTACATATATGTGCAGATACACGTGTGCCTACGCTGGGTCCCCTGCATGCACTGCCTGTGGAAGGCTGCATGTGTATGTCCCTAACCCTGACCACTGTCCATGCCATCCACCCACCAGTGTGGGCATGTATGGCCACAGCACAGTACCCAAGTGTCATGTGTACATGCAGTCCCAACACATTGCACTAAGCCAACAATGCTGACACACAACACAGGCATCACTACATACTTGGGCGTGGCACTGTACCATCCCGGACCATGTCACTGTATCTTGCAAGTCGCTGGGTGCCCTGCTGGTGTAGGTTGCCAAAATGGTGGTGACACTGCTTCCTGCTGCACTCAATGTCCATGCTATGGGACAGGCCACGTGCCACCCAGGCCCACACCTTTGACCTTAGGGTGTCAAGGTCATCAGTGTCAAATAGCCTGCTGTCCAGTGGCACCACGAGGTCCACAAGGTTGGGCACCTCCACATATGACCATCTTTAGTCCCTCCTGGCACCTGCAACAGCTTTTCCTGCCCTTCCCATTCTCCCAGTGCAACCACCTGTGCTGCAGTAAGAATGAGCCCTGGGTAGGTTGTGATCCATGCCATTTGCGCGATTCATGGCTACATGCTTAGAGCAGGCTGCATGTGTTAGCACCATGTGGTAGTGCTATAGGGCATACTGGGGCAGCCATTGAGCATGCACAATGCTGTATGCACGGGCAGCAATGCAGAGTCATAAACCACACTAACGCTCATGTGCGAATGTTCATGTTGCGTAGGGCAGCTATGGTAGCATGGTTTGCGTGAACAGCGCTGTCATGCTTGCACAATACGGCCATGCACATCACAGCTACACCAGTATGGAGTAGCACGATTGACTGATGTGTCACTGCCTGTGCGCGGTGTACCAGCAGAATGCACGATGGGAGCAATGGCGTATATGCATGCGCGTGATCACAAAAACAGTATGTGCTGCACAATGGACTGCTATATTCAGCCTGCATATGCAAATGGTCTGATTAATGTGCCCCTGCACATTCACGGAATTAGCATATCATTACAGAGAGCTGATCCGCCCATTCCCCTGTGGATTTGCATAAGATGGGCCATGCACCACCCTGCTGAGTGGTGATCGCTAGGAATTGCACCCTGTCAGGTAGACCTTTCAATCCAATTGTTTGTGTGTAGCAACCTGTATTCCTAGACCCTTTTGTACTACATGAGGGACACAGCTGCTATGGCTTATGCAGTGTTTTGTATTGCTACAGCACCACTGATGCCATCTGGTAGGTGTTGCAGACCAAATTTCACAGCCGATGAGCTGAAAGCCCTGACTAAGGCCTATATACTGTGTGAGGTAGTCCTGCGTAGGAAGGAAGGGACACACCAGGACTATGATCAGGCATGGGCGGAGGTTGCAGAGGTGGTGAATGCTCAGGACCCATACAACTGCATGCCACAGGAATGTAGAAAGTATGCCAGTGGACTACATCTCAGGACAAAGGAGCATCTGGCACAGGCATGCAGGGACAGGCTGGCCACGGCGGGGGGAGCATTGAGTGCACCTGAGCTGACAGTGCATGAGGCACTGATAGCCACTACCTTCCAGCCAGAGTCCCTGCATGGTGTCCAAGGCAGTGGATGAGAGGTTGGACTTGCACCATTGTAGAGATACAAGTATATTTAGTGCTGTGGGAACATCACATGCATGATACAACTCGCGTATTGGGTGTACGCAACCAATCCTCATGTCTTGTGTCCCTGCACACCCCCCGACCACACTCAGCCGATGCATGTATCTTATGCACACACATGGCCATAACACACCTCCAACACCATATAGCACACGGCACACATAGGGGGTATGCCTGTCCTGCATAGACTGTGATGTCATATGTCCAGCATTGTATGTCTGTTAGACGATGGCCTTGTTGTGGACACACTCTCACACTTTTGTTCTTTCTCCTTCCACAACTGCGGAGAGGCCAGGGATGAGTGGCATTACAACAGGCCATGAGGCCGTTACACGTGCACCCGCAACAGTCCACAGTGGTACAACTCATGCCCTACAGTGTACAACCATACCACAGGCACAGGCAGGGCACTCTGGCACTGCACACACCTCTGCCACAGTGTTACTGCCAATGGGCAGTGCAGCTGGCGGTGGTAGTGGTGCCGGGGGTGCCGTTGAGGATACAGCAGACTCTGGGAATGCCTATGATGATGATGTTGATGATGGTGATGACGATGCCAACGACTCTGATGGGTGTGCACTTGATGATGGTGTAGATGGGTCGCTGGCTTTGAGCATGATGATGACACCACATTGCTGCAGGATGCGCAACACCTGGAGGGGGATGTCCTGGATGACACTGACCCTGGCAAGTTGCTTGCCAGTGATACGGTGGATGTGGACATCTTCATCAACTCAGTTATCCAGGATACAGTGCAGCATGTGCCTCCTGGTGGCACCGTGTGCACCTCCATGTCCACCGCCACGTGACACACACATGACCCTGTACAGGACACTGTGCAACATGCACAGTGGACTGCTATACTCATGCATGACACACCATTGCACCCAGCAATGGCTGTGCAGCAGTGCACAGCCAACACCATTCTAAATGCACCTGCTGAGTGGATGCAGGGCCAGCAGCAGTCACAGCCCTCGCATGCATACAACACCACTGCTCGGCAGTCCCCCCATGCACCATGTCAACTCTGCCCTGGTACCACTGCCCGCAAGGTGCAGGACACCCAGCCCACCCCATGGTTGCCCAATGGAGCAGGTCATGTGACAACTCTCCCAGGACTCGGTGCTTGCTGCCCATAACATCTTGCTCAGGTTGGCTATGGACGCTCAGGTGCACCTACATGAGGACTTGGTGGCACTGCAGACAACCCTGTGCCACCATGAGGAGTGTTGCTTGGTGAGGCATGTGGAGCACATGGGGTACTGGCTGCTAACACAGAGGCACTGCAGGATATTGCCGCGGCAATCAGGGAGCATGCAGCAGCAGGGCCTGTGCACAGTGTGCAACACACCCCTGTGCATGCCTTTGATGGTACATTTTACACCCCCGTGCACTCACCACCAGACTTTACCAATACCACACCCTCCCCACTCACCATGCCATTCCACACTGTGACACCCGGTGGCAGTTTTGCATTCACAGTGACTACACCTACTGGTGGCCAGCAGTGCTCCAGTGGCAAGTCTGCCACACGGGCGCAGGTCACAGCACATGGTCCGGGCTGCCCATGCAGTGGCATGGCTGCACGTGCATCACCATGTTCACAAGTGTCACCTGTGATGACCACACACCACCACAGGTGATCACAGCATGTGGCACGGCCCTGAGGCTTGTCCAGTCCCAGAGTAGCTCCGTCCGTGTGCATGGTGGGTGCAGTAAGTGGACATGAGGTACCAGTCCACACTTCAGTGCATCTGTGACGTAGCCTGTCAGCCGACATTGTGCACCTGCACACCCAGCCTCCCCTGTGTCTGTCACATTCTCCCACCCCCCAGTGCTGCAGTGTCACTGGACATGACTGCCTTGTGACTGCTGACTGCGGTGCATGTTGCTGTTGGCCTGTCATGGGAATGATGGGTGCATATGGTCACATTGCTGAGTGTGTCTGCCATTCCAGCTGTACTGACCCATACAACCAATGGTGCCCTGACCATGCACCTGGTATTTCACATATGCCTGTCATGTCCAATGTGAAGGACACTCTTCACATGCTGTGTGTGCCACAGTGGGCACTGCAGGGCCTATAATGTAGGTACACGTGCCTGTTGTCTATGTGTGGCATACATTTTTTTTTTTTTTTGAAATTTAAGTTTATTAGTTTTCAACATACCAACCAAAAAGGAATCAAAATGTCCAAAATGTTAACAAACCAAACAAAACAAAGAACCCCTTCCCCACCACCCTAAACCCTCACACCGTATGCCATTAAATACCATATACATCATACCAATACCATACCCTCCCCCACACCCTTCTAAAGAAAATATCAACACCATCTCTAGGAAAGCCCCACCGAATTAACTGCAGAAATGATCAAACATGTAAGTCTCTGCCTGTAAACCCCATATCCCCCACCCCAAATGGGTGCACCAGCGTAAGACCTAAAGGAAAACCCTCTTAAATCTGGATATCATTATATATCTGGAACAAGTTAGCAAATCTTTCAATCCCATAGATCATATAAAGCCACATAAAGGATCTAGAGTCATCAACTATACAAAGGTAGCTACAATATACCATATGAGGGCAAAGGATCGGGTTGTCAGGCCTAGGTATTACTTCAAACACATAATTTGTAATTTGCCCCATCTTTTATAGAACAAATCCATCCGATTTTTAAAGCTGGCAATCAAACTCTCAGATTGGAGAAATGACATCAGCTCCTTCAACCAATCTGCATATGATAAAACCAAATGGTCCTTCCAATGCCTTAAGACCAGTTTCTTAACCGCCATGGACACTAGAGCCATATGGTATCGACATTCTACAGTGTGTATGATAGAAAAATCTCCCAAAACACAGACTTCAGGACAGAAATAACCGCTTAAGGCCTAGAAGGGATCCAGATTCCTTTGATTAGAGACCACAGTGGTGCCACCTTAGAACACTCCTAAAAATATGAATTAAATTGCTCTCCGCTTGCAAGCACCTAAAACAGTCTGCATTGGAGACCATTTTACGCTGAAAGAGTTTAACGGGGTATAGTAAAGATTATTCACGATGTAGTACTGTATTAATCTCAGCCTATCCTGAGTGTGATATCTATACAAATTACGCCAAATGACTGTCCAAACTGGACGGCATCAGGAAGAAGGTCTCCCAGGTCAAGAGCTCTCAACCCCTCATGTAACCCAAAGTTTAATAGATATGAGTAAATTAACGATATGGAGTGGGGCTGGGAAGCAAGGCTCGCAATATTAATTAGGAAAGGTTGCACTACCGATTGCCTAAAGGAAGTACCGAATTTAGTGCTCACTAGGTGTCGAAGTTGGAAAACTTTAAAGATTCCTTTGCTAGGTATATCAAATTTATTAAGAATCTCATCTGATGCTAGCAGCAGGTCTTGACTAAACAACTGCTCCACAGTAGCCTCCCTAAGTTGTGGGACCCATCCTGGGGTATCCAAGAATTCCCGACTTTAACGTTAGGGTTTAGCACCACTGGCTGTCCTAAATCCAACTCACTGGAAATCTGAAGAAGTTAAGACATTGTACCCAAGCTTTAAGATTATCAGCCACAATTTTATTTGGAATCAGTTGAGAAAGAGCCCTTAAGGGCAAATAAAACAAGGCGGAGAGATCCAGTCCAAGTTCAAAGAGAAGTCCTTTCCAGCTGAAGCCAAATTGACCAGCGTCAAGCACCTGTGGAGAACCACCGTCCCCAACTTCGAAAGGTGCGCCCAGTAATACAACTGAAGATTGGGCAATCAGAACCACCTCTCCCTGGGGAGCGAGATTAGCAGGAACGCCGAGCTCCTTCCCTGCCAGATAAAGCTGGAAAATAACCGTGAAGCTGCTGAAAAATGAAAGGGGAATCCAGAGATTAGTCAGGTTCAGTGGGTAAAGATCCGGGAAGTATATTCATTTTAAGAATATTAATTCGCCTCAAAGCTAGATAGGAGAGTTGACCAACGCTGCAAATCCTGACTAATCAAATCCCGAACTCTATCCAAATTTAGTTTCTTCAACAGGAAAGGTCAGTAGAGAAATGTATGCCCAGATACTTGATAGATCTGGGAGTCCATCTCATCCCGAAGAAAGAAAGTCCTGCTTATTGACATAGCAATTTAAAGGGTAAACCTCACACTTCAAATATTCAACCTATAATGAGAAAAGAAGCCATACTTCCTAATAATATCAAGAGCAGCCTCTAGAGATGTTACTGGTCCATTAAATGAAGCATGACATCATCTGCATACAGAGCAAACTAGGTCATGTTGTTGAAGCCTGACACCTCTCACCTGAGGAGACGATTTAAGTTTAATCAACAAGGGTTCCAAAAATAGATTAAATAACAAAGGAGAGAGAGGGGGCAACCTTGCCTGGTACCATCAAAAAGCCGAAAGGAAGAAGAAAAAAACCCATTACAATAGATCTTAGCCGAGGGGCAACTATAAAGTGCCAGGATCATATCCAAAAAAGAAGCCGGAAACCCCATCTCACCCATTACGGCCCAGAGAAAGGACCAGTCGACCCAATCGAATGCTTTCTCAGCATCAAGAGAGATCAGGGCTATCGGGCCTGTTGCTGCTTGAGCGTCCTGGGAGATATGTGACAGGGTTCTCAGATGATCCGCCGCCGATCTCCCGGAAACAAAACCAGCTTGTTCAGGACTCAGCAGCCCCATCCATACTTTTTTGATCCTTTCAGCTAAAATCTTGGCTAAAATCTTAATATCATAATTTTGAAGAGAAATGGGATGGTAACTAGCCGGGTCTGTCAAATCTTTATCTGTTTAGGAATTAGAACAATTGTAGCCTCAAACAATGCGGGGTCAAGTTCAGGAGAGATTGGTAAATAATTATATAATTTAAGAGGATAGGTATCAGGTCTTCAGCAAACACTTTATAAAAATTTTGCCGAAAGCCATCTGGCCCCGTGCTTTAACCGATACCAAGGAAGCAATAGTACTACCTATTTCTTCTGCCGAGATAGGCGCTAGTAAACTCGCCTGATGGGTCTCCGACAAACAAGGGATGTCTATTGCTCTGAGATATTCCATGATAGCTGAACTAGAAAGGGAAGGAGAAGGGGATCTATAGAGCTCTGAATAGTAATCCTTGAAGATACTCGCAATGTCTCTAGGTGAAGAAACTACATTACCAACAGGAGAGGATAGTGAAGGAATAATCCTTGAACCCTCTAATGAACGCAGGCATAAAGCCAGTAATTTACCGGCCTTTTCACCGGACTCAAAATATTTTGCTTGGGTTTTTATCATGCAATACTCAGTTTTTTCTTTTAGGAGGTCCGAGTACTCATTTTTGACTAGCAAAAGCTCCTTAAGATCCTGTGTCGAGGAAGTGGCAGAATAGCTAGCCTCTAACTCCCTTAATTTACTCATCAGAGCCAAAGACCTCGCCATCCTAGTCCTTTTCCTAAAAGAGGCCAGTTTAATAAGTTCCCCCCTAAGATAGCATTTCAGTGCACCCCAGAGCATGTCAATTCTAGAGGTGGAGTTCAGATTGTCAGCCAAAAAAGAAGAAATCCGGGAGCTAATATCAGAGACAAGCTGACGATCTTTTAACAGCTGTGTATTTAATCGCCATATTGAGTCCCGAGAGTAACTAGGGTCTAGAGACAGTTGTGTCCAGACTACAGCATGATCTGACATAATTATCGGTTCAATACCAGAAGAAAGAATATTCGGGAAAAAGGGAGAGCTGACCAGTATCATATCTAACCTTGACTTAGTTCCATGCGGTTGAGAATAAAAGGAGAAGGCACGACAGGAAGGATTAGCTAGGTGCCAGGGGTCGCTTAGACCAAACATCGAGACCAGATCCGAAGGCACGCTATACCGGGAGGTGGGCGTTTGTCTGGTGGTTCCCTATCTAAGGTGGGAGAAAAGGGCATGTTCCAATCCCCCCCCAGTATAAATTGGGCCGGGAGAAAACTAGCCAATTTATTAGCCAAGGCCATAAAAAATCTGGGATTACCCCCAACTGGGCCATAAACAGAACCCAATACCACCCTGTCACCATTCAAGGTACCTATCACCAAAATAAACCTCCCTTCCGGATCTATGGCCACCTGCTCCTTAATAAACAGTACTTGTTTTTTAATAAGTACTGCTATTCCCTTACTGAAACTTGAATTTCCAGCAAGGTAAGCCTGGGAGAAACCAGATCGGGAGAGAAGTCTAGTTTCGTCTTGAATAAATGTGTCTCCTGCAGAAACAGGATGTCAATGTGGAATAAGAACAGTAGGTTAAAGGCCTGTAACTTAACCCGATCCCTAAGCCCCTAACATTCCACGACGCTATCTTAACATTGTTCTTAGCCATTTCAAAAAATAATGACATTAATATGCATCCAGACAGAGGCAACATAATATATGACTGCATGGTGCACCCATTGAACAACCTCACCCAGAAATGAACTATCTCAGTAAAACAACAATCATATAATATGACTGGGACATCTACTAATAATCCCCAATCCCCAACCCTCATCCCCGCATCAGAAAACCCGGAGTTTAACAGATAGTCAAACCTCAGAATCAAATATTCCCCCCCCCATCCCAACTCCAAGAACATTTAACCAAGTCAAAGAAATAAAACCAGAACCCCCCCTCACCATCCCAATCCCCTTGACCCACAGCCCATACACCCAACCAAACAAAACATAAATATTTACAACAGGTAGGCCGAGCCAGAATACGCCAGTAGTTATCCATTCAACCAAAAGCTCAGGCCACTGAATCCCTGGTGCGAACCTCCAAACCCCCAGAGTCAGGGACCAACACCCCCAGAGAAACAAAATCAGTGACCCTCCCAGGAGAATGCCAACCCCTGCTACCAGGGCTGTCATCCCCGAGAGCCCCAACACCGGGGGGGAGGTTAGCTAACCCCCCAAAATATGGCTCACGATTCCACATCTAGCGAGCAAGTCCCCCAAGCTCGACTCCCACCCGGCCACCTCCCCCATAGTCCGGAATCTAGAATAAAAGGAAAAGTATAGGGAGAGGGAAGAGGGACAATCAAAAGCAAAATATGGGTAATAACATAACCACCCAGTTATGTTAGCCCCTAGTCCCAAACAGTTTTAACAAACGGTACCCCAACACCAAAATAAAGGCCGAGCCAGAGCGAGACAGCAAAAAGGGAAAGAAAGGGGAAAGAAAATCCTACCAGAGCCAAAGCAGTCCAAGAAAAGGAAGAAATCCAGGAAGCCATCAGAATCAGCACAAAATTGCCATGCAAGTCTTCCTGCCACCGAAATTCTGTCCAGAACATTGTTTCCAGGGGGAACCAGAAGGCCAAAGGACCCGCAGAGGTCCATCTCCCCGGAAGTCCTCCGAACTATCACCAACAAACTAAGTTCCGCCGGGTAGGCAATGGTCAAATCGGGGAGCCACGTAACTGGAGCCCACCACCACAACCCCATTCCAGGCCAACACATTGGGAGAAAGGGGGGAACCCCGCAAGGAAAACGGAGAGACCAGAAGGACAGCAAAGGCGAGAAGCGAGAAACCAGAGAGAGAGGAGGAAACGAGAGGCAGGGCAAAGCCACCACCAAGTAAGCTTATTAACAAAATTTAAACAGCAGCAAAAGTAATTTTAGTCCCCGCGATAATTAGGGTTCAGATCCTCCGATAAGGCCATTCCAGAATTTCAGCCACGTAGTTTAAATAAGTCCGGCAGTTTAGCTTCCAGATCTTTGCTAGCCGCCTCCGGGGAGCTGTAGCTTGCTGTAGCGCTGTTTATCGTAACCTTTAAAGTTGCTGGTTACACCATTCTAAATGGGATAGAAGCTGCAATCAATTTTTGCACAACTGGATGGTAAGCTGCTCTTTTCTCCCGAGTCTCCTTGGGTAGGTCTTGGGTGATCCTGATTTTCGACGAGCCCCAAAATATGTCCTTCAGCTCACGGGATTTCATAAAAACATGATTCCTCTCCACATAACTTAAAAATTTAACAATAATGGGACGTGGAGGGATCCTGAGCAGGTCTAGGTCTCAAAGAACAGTGAGCTCTCTCTAATAGATAGGGCTAATAGGGGATGGACCAACAATTTGCACAACAATTTTTGCAAAAAGACCATGATGTCTGGGCCTTCCTCTGATTGGGTATACCCATAATTAAAAGATTATTTCTCAGTTTCGTCCTTCTAAATCTTCGGTCTTTGCTTGCAATTTTTGACTTGTTGTCTGAGCTCAGTAATCTCCGTTTGGCTCTAGACCTCCACGCTTCTGAGGAGATTAGCCTTGCTTCCATATCTGTGACTTTGGTAGAGACTGAGGAAAGATCGCTGTGTAACGACTTTAATTCCCTGCTAAGTCCTGAAGAATATCTTTCAGGGTGTAAGCTCTAGAAGAAACTTGTCTTCAGATAGTGGTACAACCTGCTGCCCTTTCTCCCCACCTCGATCAGCTCTGGTAGGGGCCTGGTTCCTCTGCTTCTTGAGGCCTTTCTCTGGGGAAGCAGGAGTGTGCCTGACTGAGGCCTGCTTGCTATCTACCTTCATCTCAAGCCAGCAACCGTTTATTTTCGCTGCTCCAGTCCCCAGATGATGGTAGGAACTTTCCCCAAACGTTATTTATATAAATTAGTCAGAAAGATGAGCAGGATGGCAAATTAAATGTTCAAAAAAGCGACCAGCGTGGGGAGCTCAGAAACTCAGCTGCTCTCTAGCCAGATGCCATCACGTGACCCCCCCATGTGTGGCATACATGCCACATGCTTATCTGGCTACTGTCACACATCCAGCTGTCATACTCACTGCCTGGCACTGAAATGTTCCCTGATGATGGTGTCCCTGTGCCATCGCCTCTCTACAGCCATCCGTGCATTGCCTCTCTCCTGCCGTGGCTGCATCTCCCCACCTGCTGGCTCTATTTCCTCTGCTATGTTGCCCTTTTGGTCCTGTAACATTATTCCATGGTCAAGGGCCATGTTGTGGAGCATGCAACAGGCCAGGAATAAGTCACAGACCTTCTGTGGGCTGTACTGTAGTGCACCACCTGACTGGTCCAGGCATCTGAATTGCATCTTTAGGATGCCAAACACTCACTCTATGATGTTTCTTGTCCTGGTATGTGCACCATTGTATTGTTCCTCAGCCTCAGTTGTGGGCTGCAGGATGGGCGTTATCAGCCACTGTCTCAGTGGGTATGCGCTATCACCTGTGGATGGATGAGGGATGTGTTATTACTCAGTACCATGTTGCCCTGCCACACACAATCCAGGCCTCCCATGTCACCTGTCTGCCTGTTCTGCACTTGTCTGCACCCTCTGTGGTGTCAGTCAGTACCCACTTCCTGTATTGTCTCCCTAGTCACATTGCCAACACTGCTACACTGTTCACATGTGTACCTCCCCACCCCTCCATTGCTCCAACAAAATGCAGTGCGTGTGTGTGGCCTCAACCTTTGTGTTGACTGTCCACCTGATATTGTGTGTTGCATGGCTGTAGAGTGTGTCAGCATGCCCATTGTACCCATTTGCCTGATGCTGCATTTTTAGCTGCACAAGTGCTGCCACCCACTGTCACCTGCCCTACTGTCAATTCATCACACACGGTTGGACTGTGTGCATGCCCTGCTGCCCAGCTACCTACTAAACACACTGTACAGCCTGCATGCCTGTTCAGCCTGTGATTCATGGTGCACTGTGCTGCTGTTGTGCTGCACTCACCCACAAGATGGCCACCAGACAACTCCCCGATCTCGAAGTGGTGGCACAGGTCCTATTGGTGCCAGATGTAGGCATCATGTGCACTCCCAGGGTAGTTGGCATACACATATGTGATGTGCCCTGTGGCATTGCACACCACCTGGCAGTTGATGGAGTGGTAGCCTTTGTGGTTCCTATATAGCTTGCTGTTGACATGAGGTGGTGCACATAGGGCCACATGAGTGCAGTCTATTGTGCCAAGTACACTGGGTAGGTATGCGACCCTGTAAAAGTCCTGCTTTGCTTCTGTCCACTCCGCTGCCATGCTGGGGAATCTTACATACTCACCAGCATGTCACAGCAGAGTGTTGAGGAACTGAGTGAGGAGCCTGGACGTGGCAGACTGTGTTATGCCGGTGATGTCCCCCACCAGATGCCTGTGGTGAGCAGGCACATGGCTGCTGTGACCTTTGTCTCCACCACCGTGGCATGGCTTCTGTGTGTGGGTGCCTGCAGCTCTTCATTGATCAGCTCACAGAACTGTCTCAGCATTTACCTGTCTAGTCGGTACCGGCCCAGCATCTCTGTGTCCATCAGTTGTTCGAATGTAATGCGTGGCTGATACCATCTATCCTGGGCATACTGCCTATGGGCCCTCCGTTGGCCATCCTTTTGTCCCCTCAGTCTCCTCACATCAGCCATAACAGCAGCCATACCAAATACTAGGCCTGCCATGACTCTCCTGACTGCTGCTTTTTTGGTTCTGTGTAGGCCTCTCACAGTGCTTCTCTGTGTCCCTCTGTTAGGGTGCAGTTCCTGTGTGTGGCACTGGGTGAATTGCTGACTTAGGTCTGCCTTTTGTAGTCCTATCTTTGCATGACAGTGCACCTGTAGTGTGCATTGGCTTGCTAGTGCATTCTGGTTTAATATGTGGTTGCATAGCGTATTCATGTACACGCCCCCATTTATTGCGCGGTCCGGCCTCTTGATGCACTGCAGTGCAGTCACATTTGTGCAGCGCATGGCTGTCTGCTGAATATCCCTCTGTTATGCACTTCTGTGTTTGCGCCATGCATCTCTGTCCTGCGCCACACAATTGCTGTCAATATGGGGGCCCTGATATCCACTTCCCTTTTAGATTTGAAAAGAAAGCTAATGTGTTTTGTAGAATTATGCAGGGTGAATTGCTCATCTATTAATAAAGAAAAAACCAAAATGGTAGTATCTGATAACAAATCCAAATCCTCTCCAAGGATCTTTACTGTTAATGAAAAGTTTGTAACTGAAACATCTTCTGATTATTTGGTAGTAAGATATGCCTAAAATTGTCAATGGAATGATCATCTTATTTATATTCAGACTAAACTAAAAACAGCAAAAAAGACCTAGTCTATTTTATTTCAGTGACCTCATGATAGATCCGCTGCCTGGGTAACCATGGAAGTGGTTACCCTGGAGGGGTTCCCAATCTGGCAGGTGCAGTCTTACAAATACTTGGGTATCTGGCTAGATGATACATTAAGTTGGTCGGTTCATATTAATAATTTAATTAAAACAGTGGGGAAAAATAGGAGCTTTATACAGAGTTAAAACTTGAATGAATTTGGAAATTAGGAAAAGAGTGATAAATTCTATGGTAATTCCAATTCTTGAATATGGGGATTTTTTGTTTTGCTAGTGGTAAAAAGGGAGACTTGGAATGGTTAGAAGTCTGCCATGGTAGATTAGCCAGATTTGTTTTGGAAGCTCCATGTTATACACATAAGTGTTTTCTATACAACCAGCTAGGAGGGTTAACCTTGTGTGAAAGTAGACAGGAACATCTTTTGATGTTTGTAAGTAAAGGCCTACATGGCCGACTTCCTCCCTATATTTCCAATAACCTGATTTACAGGGATAAAATTGCATCCCTGAGATCAACTTTAGTTTTTGACTTGGTAATCCCGAGATGTAATCTCGAAATTGGCCATTATTCAGTCTTTTATAGAGGTCCAGTAGAGTGGAATAAAATTCCATCTAACATTAAATCCTTCACAGGAGTCAGGCCGTGGTTAACGATTCAGTCCTGGCTTAGAAATACACTGGGAAATACTAGACAATGTTGTCATATTCCGCCATGAAAATTTTGGAGTAAATCTTAAAATTCATTGTATGTGATGATTTATTAGTCTTGTTTAGTTTTGATTAATTGTGAAGTTTTATATTTAATTATGTGTTGTCATATATACTGTCTTTGGAATTTTGTATCAAAGTTTTATTGTTTCTATGTTAAAGAACTTCATTGTAAATGCGATTTATCTCAACCGAAAGTATCCTGGTTCATATAAAAATATGAATAAAACATTTTACCTACCTACCTTTTATCTAGCTTCAAATGTGTTTAACATATTTAAATTAAAATTGGAGAAATGTACAGTTAAAGGATTACTCATGAATTTAAATGCTAATATCCAAATCAGTGCCCTTTATGCAGCAGAAATCTAGGCAACAATAGACTTAAAAAGTTTAGAAATTATTATGAACAAATTATACCATAATATTCAGATGGTGCCTGAATCTGCCCCTTCAGAAATTTTGAGACTTGAATTGGGACAACACTCAATAGGGACACTTGCCTTGGAAAGGCATTTAATTTTTACATCAAGTCTCTTCCATGTACCTGAACACACACTTTCCAAGATGGTGCTTGGAAGAAGAAATAACTTACTCAGCCTGAGGATTTCCATTTCCATTGATTCAATTAATAAAAAAGGATAATTTCTGTTAGGTCTGTGAAATCTAATCAATGAAATATACATAAAACCAAAAATGGGTATTGCACAAATAATTAAAAAAAAGAACCCAAGACATTGCAATTGTTAAACATTTGCTCAAGTAAACACCTTTAGACATTTCAGATTGTATAAAACGATGAAGAAAACACATCAGTTAGAACCATATTTGATTTGTATGTCCAACCCGCAGCCTAGGTGTTTACTAACAATATTTAGGATGGAACTCTATTTTGCACAATTATATATTTTCAACAAAAAAGACCTGGAATTCAGAGTCCATATTGCAAATGCGTTCACTATTGTGAGGATGATTTGAAGCATATATTGCTACTGAGTCCCCTGTATTCAAAGGGAAGGAAAGAACGGATAGGGGAATTAGTGGGTAATTTTGGTCTCCCTTCCCCCTGACCAAATAGTTCAACAGTACCTCTTTGTACATTCACTAACAGCAGTATCTTGTATAAACTCTCAGAATTTTTAGCAACAACTCACCTATAATCTGAAAAGATGAAGAATGATACAAATACGTTTCTGATGTATTCATTGAAAGATTTATAAAGAATATTGATGTAATTAATGCAAGATTATTGATTTCTGTTGACTAGAAGGGATATTGTATAGATGTGGATCTTTGTCTGTCAAAATGTTGGGAACATTTTCCCAGATAGGAGTTTTTTTGCATGTCACTACTTTTTAGACTGAAACTTTGGTGTTGTAACACTTGGACCTTCCATAAAATGTTGTAGGTATTTTTAACATGTTTTCAACATGTTGCATAACATTGTGTATCCATTGTAATGATATTGTTGTAAAGGCTTGTAGCCGATCAATGAAAGAAATTGATAACAATGATGACTGACTTGACACCACAGATTCTGGAAGGGCATTCCATATCCCAATCACCCTCTGATTAAACCAGTGATCCTGCCTGGTAGTCATATTACCCCTCAATCTTCTTAACTCTAAACTATACATATTGAGCTCACTCAATCTCTCCTCATAGCTTCTCCCCCTGATATCCCACACCATTCTTGTTGCCCTCCTCTGCATCCCTTTAAAACCTTGATGTCTCTCCCAAATTGTGGGGCCCAGAACTGACTGCACGCATTCAGTGTGGACCTCACCAAAAACCTAAACAAGGGCAACAAAACCTCCCTACCTCTATGTGTTATAATTAAACAATAAGGCACGACAGGGTGTGGTATAATAATAAATAATAATATTCTTTATTTATAATGCGCTTTTCAAAAAATCAAAGCGCAGTACAAGTTATAAAATCACAACGTAATAAAACATTAATATAAAATACAATGAATAATTAATACATTACAACAAACTTCATGAAACAGTAATAAAATCATGGGATATCATGGGATATCATTACGCCTCAGGTGGTTGGGCATGAGGCGGCATGAGCCGAGTCATTCCAACCGTCAGTGATGATATCCATGATTACTAACCTGGAGTGACTTATTGCTATTATGAACTGGGTTGAATTTTTTTTTCAATTAAAAAAAAAAAAATTTAAACCTTCTGAAATTGCTTCTTTTAGCATGTTGGAAGAGTATGTTTTGACAAAATAGTCCTGAACGGCTTGGTCAGCAGGTGGCGCTTTTATAACTAACACTGTGTCACTTTGGTAACACTAATCCTCTCAAGTATGTTCTCCATGGGTTTCACGTGGCCATGCTGCCTAGTCTCGGACAAAGTGAATATGTGTTTAATTTGTGGTTTCTTTTCGGTAGTTAGGTAGAGCTTGTCAGAACCTTGATTGTGATTTTTTTTTTTGTAACATGACAGTCAAGCGCTAGTGAGGCTGTGGAAATGACTCTACTCACTTGGTCAACATCATATTCCTCAGGAGTTTAACTGAGGTAAGAAAATGTATGGCAGGCTTTGTAAAGTACTGGCAGCAGCAGTGGTTGTAGGAGGTATGGCGTTTATTTCAATTTTTGGAGCATGGCTCCGACAACGGTTGTGTCTTTCTACAGTTTGGTGTGAGGTGAAAATACTGGCAGAGCAGAGTGATGTGTGGTGCTGGAGGTGAGGAGGCTGGTGGTCGGAGGTTTTCTGAAGCTGTGATGATGTAGCTCGATATCATCACGGCCTCAAAAACGTCTCAGCCAATAAGCGACGTCCATTTACGATCCCCAGTTCATAATATAACATGTAGAGGTAGGGAGGTTTTGTTGCCCTTGTTTAGTCAGTAGGTTGCAAACAAGGGTCACAGGATACTGGGCTGTATCTTAAAGAATATAACAGTTATATTCTTTAGGATACAGCCCAGTATCCTGTGACCCTTCTTTGCAACCTGTTGGATTTGATTGCTAAAGTTTAGGCTACCCCTAGGTCTCATTCTTCAGTAATCTCTTGTAGATCCATTCCATAAAGTTTATGCTTGAATTTTTGATTTCTGACTCCAAGATACTGTACATAACTAAGCATTTATCTTTATTAAATGCCAGTTTATATTTAGTGGCCCATACCTCAAATGCTTCTAAGTTTTTGTATAGAATCACTGCCCCTCCTCGTTATCTACAGCCATGCTGATTCTGGTGTCATCTGCAATCTTACACATCTGTGCACCCCCAAAGGGCTGCATGCTATCAACATAGATATTATCGAGTCCTGCAGCACACCACTTGTCACTAATCGCCAGCTGGATTCATGCCCCCTGATGCACATCTATTGTTTTCTAGCAGATAACAATGAGCTAACCCATAAGATCATTCTCTTATTTATATCTAAGCTGGATAACACCTCAACTAATTCATAGTGTGGCACAGTATCAAATGCCTTGCTATAATCCGTAAAGATAACATCAATGGGTAGTCCCATATTGAGGGCTCTGCTGACCGGTTCAAAAAATCATATAAGATTGGTCTGGCAGGATTGTCTTGAATGGAAGCTATGCTGGGTATCAGCCACTTAATTTTTATCCTTAATGTGATTTTTAATTTCTTCTTTAACAAATGCCTCCATTATCTTCCCCACCACTGATGTCAAGCTAACTGGTCTGTAATTCTGTTGGCTACTTCTAGCTCCTTTCTTATAAACTGGTATTGTACTACCGATGCTTCTCTCCAACATCCAACTAGCTGCCCAGAATTTAGAGGCATTTCAAAGAGATATTTAAGCACTCCTGAGATTTCTCAGGCTAGCTCCTTAAGTACATGTGGGTGAATACCGTCAGGTCCCTGGGCCTTTTTTACATTTAGATTTTTAAGTAAAGCGACTAATCTTTCCTTCTGTATCTCAGACCCAGGTGCATCATTCGGTAGCGTGAACTCTATATTTTCTCTGGAGTCCTTGTGGAAGATAGAGCAAAAGTGTTGATTGAAAATTTCAACTGTATATGTTTCATTTACAATAGTGTTCTCCCCCATAATCAGTGGGCCCACCCTCTGACTGGAGCCTTTGATGCTGTTGACATACTTGTAAAAAGAAGTGCAAAGTAATGCACCTAGTAAACAAAAACACAGGGGAAGAGTACACAATGGGGGGGCAGGTAGTAACAACAACAAAAATGGAAAGGGACCTGGGGTAATCATATTAGATGACCTAAAGGTTAGCAAGCAATGTGAGAAGTCAGTAGGGATGGCTGGGGGGATATTGGGATGTATAGGGAGAGGCATCACCAGTAGAAAACAGGAAGTTGTTATCCCTCTGTACAGACAGTTGGTCAGACCCCATCTGGAGTACTGCATCCAGTTCTGGAGACCCCATCTCCACAGGGACATAGGATGGAGGCAGTCCAGAGGAGGGCAACTAAAATAGTACAGGGTCTGCAACAGAAGCCATATGAAGAAAGACTAAAGGAGCTTAATATATATACCCTTGAGGAAAGGAGGGAGGGGGGACATGATAGAAACTTTTAAGTACCTCAAGGGAATAAATGAAGTCCAAGAGGGTAGCATCTTTTAGAAAAAGAGATGTGCAAGAACAGGGGGACACAATCTGAAGACAGAGGGGGAACCGCTCAGGGGCAATGTGAGGAAGTATTTTTTCACAGAGACAGTGGTGGACGCATGGACTGGCCTTCCTAAGGAGGTCATGGAGTCAAAAACAGTGGAAGAATTCAGGAATGCATGGGACAGACAAAAGGCAATTCTTGTGGGGGATAGGAAGAAATAGGCTGTCAGTTAACTAGGATCTGCAGCTTATCCAGTAGGTAGGGAAATGGGCAGACTAGGTGGGCCAAGCGGTCCTTATCTGATGTCAAAGTCTATGTTTCTATGTTTCTTTAGTCACTACCACAATTTTAGATTCCATTATTGCACTGCTCTGTCTTAAATATTTCTTGCATTGCTTAACTATAATGTTGTATTTGGCCCAGTCTGACTTGCTTCCACACATCTTGTCCTTTCTGTAAGCTTTTTTCTTTCTCCAAAGTCCCTTCATGATGTTATTAGTGAGCCAGTCAGGGATTATGGCTCTTTTACTATAATTTTTCTGTTGTTGGGACATGGATCTCGACCAATTCCTTGATTTTCCTCTCTATTCTTGCCCATGTAGTGTTAACATCTAGTTCCCTGAGCTCCAAATCCCAGTTCCATTTATTAATCAACCTAAGTGGACAGGGACTCCAGAATAGAGCCACTGCCCACCACAACTGGGCTACCCAGAGGTTTCTCTGTATTTTTGTGAATCTTAGGTATCATGTACAAAATTGGTATAATGGGTTTCTTATTCAGAAGTGCAGACCATTCCCAGTAATTAATCTGTCCTTTCTGGTATACCCTGTCTAGACCTCCTTCCACTTTTTCTGAAATTTCTGGTGCTGGATTGTAACCGACAGTTTGGTAGTTAGTATTGACACCTAGCTGAGATATGCATTTTTGCTAGTAATCCATGTAATTCTGGACCACCACCGCTCCCTCTTTATTTGTGGGTTTTATTATTATTTCATCAGTGATTTCCAAGCATCTAAGAGCCGCATACTGTTCAGCTGTCTGGTCAAAACTTTATCTTCTTCCATTCCCTGTGTTCTACTCCACTATCTTGTCTGTCTCTTTCTCTGTAAGAGTAATATATGTCTCTGTACCTGAGGGGATAGGCCCTGCTGGCAAAAAATTGGATCTCACATCTACTTGTCTCTTAAGTTCTGCTGTTCTGTTAACTACAGGTACAGTGATTATTGAGTTGCCTGCTGATAAATTCTTAAAATCAAAATAATGACGTTACCAAATCTTACGAAAAAATGTTTAAACATCCAGTTTTAATTCAAGTCTATTCAATTTCTGGTTGGGGAAACCCCGTTTTCCTCATCTAATAACTCAGAATTTGAGAAACTGTACATTGTTTTTGAGCTTTCTGTTTGTTCTGTTGGTTCCATAGAATCATTTTGTCCTGTTGTTCTTTCTGTGTTTTACTTGTTCCTGGTCCTTATCAACTGCCTCCTGTGGCTTATTCTTTCTAGTTCTGCATCTGTGTCCCTTGCTTGTTCTTGGACCCCGTTGCCCCATCTGTCTTCCTGCCATCCCCTGTAGTATCCCTGCTGGTTCCTGCCACCTTTTCAATGATCAAAAACTGTAGAAAGGCACCTATCTGTGAGAACAACTGGTGCCTCGATGTAACAGGTAGACTTAGTAAGCAAAAAAGTCAGGCAATCCAGTTTTGTGAGGAAAAAAGGCCTCTGAGCAAGGTCACGATAAAAAAAAGCATTTATTTAAACAAACTATGCACAGCAAGCATCTCCCCCCACTGCACGTAAACATTTCACGTCATACTGACGCTTTGTCAATCCTTTCCAGTTACATTGCCTAGCATAGCCCCTTTCTATGCTGGAATCACTTGTAAAAGAGAGTCCTCTGGCTGGCTCAGTGTCATGGAGGGTAGAGGCATCCATGCCTTACCTCCTGCCATGCCAGTGACCACGTCGTCAGGGGTCGGCCAGGGAGGGAGAGGATCAAGCTTCTGAAGGACTGGGTTGTGTGCCACTCCTGCTGAACGACTGCCACCAGGTTGAGGCCTGGTGGTAGTGATGGTCGTTGAGCAACCAGGAAGGGAGGATGCTTTAGGGCTGCAGCATACGTGCACCTACATGGGTGCATGCTGATGTACACATCAGCAAGGGCTGAAGGGCACAAATGGAAAAAGGAGCTAGCGGGGTCTATGAAGCCCTAGTTATGTGGCCCGATTTGGCAATCCCTGGCATAATCTGGATTGTGCTTGGGGGGAGAGGCCCTCCCCTCCCTAGCTCTGCCTAGACGGGGGGAAGGGAATCCATGGGAAAGCAACTTGGGAAGAGGCTGAGTCAGGGGGGAAGCCAGGAGCAGAAATACAAGAAGAAGAAGAAGAAGAAAAAAAAAAAAAAGAGTCATCTGAGTCTGGGTCATACATGCGTCTAACAAATATTCTGCTGTCTTTTGTCTAGTTGTACACCTTATTATTCACATAATCATTAAAGAGCTAGTGTACTGCCTAAAACTAATATTAGTTTATAAAAACAGTCAACCATTACCTTTTATATCTGAGGTACTTTTTCTTTTCCCTTTGTTTAATTAGATTGTTTACCTGATGTTAGTAGGTGTGACTTGTGGAACAGCATTCTGCTTGGCAGCTAACATAACTAGCTCTGTCCCTCCCCCTACCCACTACATCATCAGCATTGTGACCTCACTGACTGTAACATCCCTGCTGCTCAGGAACAGCCACTCAGTTAAGGTACGTCACATGTGGTGTCACTGTCAGTGAGATAACAATGCTGATGATGCAGTGGGAGATAGAGACAGATGTGTCAGCTGGCAGGCTAAGAGCTGTTCCACACATTCAGCACAATATTATCACATGGAAGACTTTCTAATGAGCAAAAGGAAAAAAATACTTTAGAAATAAAAAGTCACAACCGACTACTTCTCAAAAATGGTATTATTTTCCAGTCTGATTTTTTGGCTCCCTAGCTCTTTAAGTTCCTCGCAGGACTTTCTGATCTTGGTCTCCTTTATGCCCTCTTCAAACTCTTCTAATGCTTTCTTTGTTTTCTCCAAAAACTCACTTAACTCTTGTTCTACAAACCTTTCTTTCCATTGATCTGACAATGTTATAATTTCTCCACTTATATTCACTTGTTCTGTGGTTACAACTTCTATTAGTAATATCATAAAATTCATAGAGCAGTGATTATGTGCTCAATTCCATTTTTGTTGTCAAAGTTTGATTGGTAAACCCCAAATCTGGTTCCACTAAGATCTTTAAAACACAACATATTCTTTTATATGTTAATACGTCCCCCAGAGTCACTCATTGCTGAATAAGAGTGGTTTCACATGCGTTCGTCTGGCTCAAGCTGACGGCAAGTGAAACTACTCTAATGCAGGAATGAGTAGCAGCAGGAGATGTATTAATATATTATTATTTTTTTTTTAAATTCAAGTTTATTAACATCAGTCGGGTACAGAGCTTCACTAGGTACAGGTACAGGGGATAAAGTCTCTCAAACAGTTCATAGTGATATGTTTAAATAAACATTTCATAGGCATATTTATACATTTATTGAAGATTTTAGTGAGTTAATTGTAATTGTTGATAGTACATCCAATCAGTTTTACTATCTCCAGGAGGCATTTCTCCCCCCTTCCAAACATCCACCCCCATCTATACCTGATAGTTCAGTACAGGTTGAGCGTACTCCAACTCTGGGTTATATCTGAGGGAGACACTTAGTTGTTTGGGTCAGGGGCCAAATTCAGCCAAATCTCCCATCTTGTCCATCTCCTGGTGAAGAGGATCGACCTCTGGTTTATTTTAAAAGTAAGTTCCTCCATCTCAGAGAGGTACTGCATCACCTGTATCCAATCTTGTTTAGTTGGGGGAAGAAGTTTCAGCCATGACCTAGTTATGGCTTTATGGGCAGCTGTTGTAAGAGCAGCCCAGAGGTAGTGTGAGTCTGCACCTCTCAGACCTTGGCGGGGAGCTCCCAAAACTGCAGATGGCCAGTCCAGGGGATGACCCAGAGAGAAAATATCTTAGCCCGGGTCACCTCCACCCAAAAGGCTTGGAGCTTTGGGCAAGCCCAAAAGATGTGCAGATGGTTTGCCTCCCTGTCTCTGCAAGCTCTCCAGCACATCGCTGGACTAGTAGGGTTCCTCCTATTTAAGGCTTTGGGGGTAAGGAAGTAGCAGACCCTGGTCCTCCAGGCAAATTCCTGCCAGTGAGGAGACCATGTGGTCCCCCTAACTGTTTGGAAGATGTTCTCCCAGTCGAGATCCACCTGAACGGGGTCCTTCTCCTCCTGCCATTTCACCTTGATTCTTGTTAGGGGGTCTCCCCTCAGCCCAACCAGGGATTTGTAATTGGCAGAGATCAAACCCCTCTGGGCCTGAGCAGCTCTGCCCTTTTGGAGATCCATTAGGAAGGGAGCAGTTCTGGTCGGATCCTGGTCTTTTTTCTGAAGAGAAATAATGTAACTCCTAACCTGGAGAAATCTAAAATGATCTGAGTTCCTCAGGCCAAATGTGGTCTTAATAGTTTCAAAATCAAGGCCTCCTATATGCCAGAAACTCACTGAGTTGCTCCATCCTCCCCATCTCCAAAGTTGTGGAGGATTATGAGCTACTAGTGGTAAAAATACAAGTCGGTCTAAAAGGCAAGACCCTTACCATCGCCACAACCTACCTGCCCCCCAAGATAGCCAAGGAAGGCCTTCCTCTTGTTATGGAAGAAATTAGCACACTCAGAAAGGGCTCAGAACTCATCTTGACCGGTGACTTTAATATTAACTGGTTATGTAAGGAGGCAACACTCTCCAGAGACCTAATCGCCTCCCACAATCTCACACAACTCATAACTCACCCCACCAGGCAGAACTACAAGGCTGGTACCAGCACCCTTATTGACTGGGTCTTAGCTAGCTCACCGACTTGATTCTACGAACTCAGGGTTCTCCCGGACATGCTAAGTGACCACTCCCCAATCTCCTTTATACGGACCACTAAACTTGCCAAAAGCCCACCCCGCCTCATCGAGAGCAGGGTTCTGTGGAAAGGCAAACTTGGATCCCTCAAATTGGCCCTGTCTGCCTACAACTGGTCTCCCATCAACAAGGCACCTATGCTGGACCAGGCCCTTAGGTTTTTCACTGAGGGCTTCAATTCCATCTGTGATATTTATGCACCACGCACAAAATGGAAAATTTGGGGGGAGGTTAATGACTGGATTGATGGCAAGCTCCTCTCCCTCCTAAAGGAGAGGGACTGCCTCTGGGAAAAAGCCTTAAACTCAGGCAGCAAGCATGACCTCCAGTGCTACAAAATGGCTAGAAATTGGTGCACCAAACTTATCAGGCTCGCAAAAGCCAATTTCCATAAGACCCAGCTTAACATGTATGGGGATATGGAAAGAGGTTTTGGGACAACATCAAGAACATCCTTGGTAAAGATCAAAAGCAGCACCCTAAGATGCTCAACATTAATAACTCATCCTCCTCAGATCTGCTAGCCATTGCCGATGCCTTTAACCAGGCCTTTACAGACCTGTCCTCAGTGCTGCCTCCAGACTACCTTCTGCCTGTGGAGGACCAAGGTTGCACCAGCCTGCTCATAACTAACCACCCAGCCTTCTACTTTAAAAAGGCGATGGTGAAGGAGGCCCTTACTATGGTCAGGAAAGTTCTAGGCAAAACCAGATTGGGGGTGATGGGCTAGACATGAAGTTACTATCTCTCACCCTTGATATTCTTATCATGCCCATAACAATGCTATTTAATAAATCCTTGGCCCTAGCTCAATTTCCAAAGGTATGGAAGCAAGCCCTGGTAATTCCTGTGCATAAGAATGGTGACAAGGTGCTGGTGTCAAACTACAGGCCAATATCTATCCTCTCCCCACTATCCAAAGCTTTGGAAAAAAATCACGGCAAGTTAACTCACAGAATTCCTCAATAAGTACAATCTGATCTGCCCAACCCAACATGGCTTCAGACAAAATCACAGTACCACCACGGCACTGCTGGAATTAACTGACTATGCGCACAAGGCGCTGGATGAAGGCAAATTGGTGGGGTCCATCTTCATTGACCTCACCAAAGCCTTCGACACCGTCAACCACCCTCTACTAGTACTCCAGATCCAAAAGATTGGGTGTGGCACCAAACGCCATGAATTGGTTCAATGACTACCTAACACACAGGAGCCAGCAAGTCAAAATCGGGCAGACGTTATCCAGCTCCAGAGATGTACTCCTAGGAGTCCCTCAAGGATCAATTCTAGGGCCCCTGCTTTTCAGCCTCTTTGTAAATGACCTACCCACAGCCTGTGACACCAAACTTTTTCTGTATAGGGACAATGCCGTGCTGCTGAACTACAGAACTCTTTCAATAAACTTGAGGACTGGTTCAGTAGGTAAAAGCTGCTACTAAATTACAAGAAAACCAAGGCCATGCTACAATCCAGCCCCTACAACAAACACAAGCATGCTCCCCTCATAATCACCAACAAGGCTGGTGAGCAGATTGAGCAGGTGCACTTGTTCAAGTACCTTGAAGTCATCATTGATGACTCTCTTACTTATACGCACCACGTAGACTCCCTTGTCAAAGTGGCAAACTCAAAGATTGGGGTCCTCTATAGGCATAAGAAATCCCTCACCCCGGAAGCACTCTGAATCTCAGTCTCCAACTCCATACTCTCCACGATAGACTACGGGCTGGTGGTCTGTGGAGCTGCTACTGATACAGTGCTCAAAAGGATCCAAATTGCACTCAATAAGGCATGCTGCCTCACTCTGTGTGCAGATCACTACACTCATACTTGCACCTTGCATGAGCGTACAAACTGGCTTAACCTAAAAGACAGGATCAAATACCAAACTTGCCTCCTGGGAAAGAAGGCACTCCTCGGAAAAACCCTGCCCTGTATAGAAAACCTGCTCAAGGCTTCTCTCTCTCTCAACACACATCACCAGACGGAGGAAGAATGGAGCACTGTCCATACCATTCCGCCGAACCTCACTAGGGCACAATGCTTTCTCCTATCGGGCCCCCTCTGGATAAATGAACTCCCAATGAAATTACAAACAAACAACAGCCTGTCTCAATTCAAAGTAGGCTTCAAACAGCACCTAATGTCTAACTCAAAATGCACCTGCTTCTCAGGCCCCATTTGATAGACAGGCCTATCCCTAAGGTAACACTCAGCAGGGCTACCTAGAGAACCCTGCCTCCATTCCAGCCTAGCCAAATGCTTAAGTAAGCTATCAGTCCTCTTTAAACGCACTTGGTACTGCCCCTTCCAACCCCCCACACACACACACACACCAGACTCGACAAAGCCCTCTGGAGCTGCTCCCCCCGCATCACAGCCCCCGCCCCGTTTCACTATCCCCTCACCTCTCGCTCTCTTCGGTTGGTTTCAAACCCAGTCCCCCTTGTTTCACTGTCACCCAGCCTCTCGCCATCTGGGATAGCGTTAAACCCTATGCAGTTACTCTGCCATAGTCTATAAACGGATTTGGAGGTTTCCAGGGGTGTGCTACCTAGGGCAACCGATTAGAAATAGCTTAGTATTCAATTACAACTGCTCAGGTTTTTTTTTCTCCTATTTGTCTAATTGTCATGTAATTGCTCTTTACTGCCTAATGATCAGGCCTCTGTAACCACTGAATATGTGTATTGTCTTATTGTCCACCCTGACATGGAACCTTTGTAAAAGAGCTCACGCTCAAAGGTCTTTCCAAAATACTAATTAAACATTTAAACAATTACGTCTCCCTGTAAAAATTGACCTAGATATCTCAGTCCAGCTCTATGCCAGGTCCTGAAGGTATGGTCTTGGCATGCTGGGAGAAACCCAGGATCCCAGGCCACTCTGTAAAGAGGCCATATGTATGTTTCCAATCTGTATTTTTGCCAAATCCTGTGGACTGCTCTCACTGTATCTCTGACTGCCATCAGCTTAGGGGACGGGAATTTATTAGTGTTAAGGGGCATTACTAGCCTGGTTTAGAGAGGTGGGCCCAGCTCTTCCTCCTCTCCCATCTCCATCTCCCTCCAATTTATGGAGGAGTTAGGATTAGACCACTGCAGAGTGGCCTTCAGTTGTACTGCAAGGAAATAGTCCTCAAGATCTGGGAGAGAGTGGCTCCTATCCCGTTTATGGGTCTGTAGGATTTTTAGGTTGATTCGGGGTCTTTTATTGTTCCAGACAAATTCTGATATCATTTTGTGCCAGTCCTGGAAGTGTGATTTATGGATATAGGTAGGGAGACATTGGAACAAGTACAGGAATTTAGGAAGCACGTTCATCGTGATGGTTTGGATCCTGGAATGCATTGGGAAGTTTATTAGGGAACACTTCTCAAAATCTTTTTTCATTTGGCCAATTAGGGGGCTATAATTTACCTTAAAAAGTTGGGAGTTGTACTTATTAATATATATCCCTAGATATTTCATCTTCCCTGCTGCCCAGTTCAGGGGAGGAAGGGTGCGGATGTCTTCTGCGGGGTTATAGAAAAAGTTGAGTACCTCTATCTTAGTTCTATTGAGGAAGTAACCAGAGTGCCCCCCAAATTCCTCCAGAATGGACCATACCTGTGGGATGGACTGCTTAGGTTGGGTGAGGCAGAGCAGTACATCGTCTGCATAAAGGGATATTTTCTTATGTAGGCCCCCACCTCCACCCCTCAGACATCCTCTGATTTCCATATGGCTTCAGCTAGGGGTTTGATGTAAAGGGCAAACAAGAGGGGAGAGAGAGGGCATCCCTGATGGGTGCCCCTACCCAGCCTAAATACGCTGGATATCCCCCCATTCACCCTGACATATGCCTGCGGGCCAGTGTACAGTAGCTTGATGGTGTTTATAAAGGTTTGTGGAAAGCCCATATACTTCAGAACCAGGAACAAGAATCCCCAGGAGACCTTATCAAAGGTCTTTTCAGTGTCTAGGCTCATCAGGCATGAGGGGGTGTGCTGAATAATATCCACCAGATCTAGAGCAGAGCAGACACTGTCTGGGGCTTGTCAGACCATTATGAAGCCAGTTTGATCTGGGTTGATCAAATTAAGTAGGATGGGGTTTAATCTGGATGCTATTATTGAAGTAAATATTTTATAGTCCAAATTAAGGAGGGTTATAGGGTGATAGGATTCACAGCGGGTGGGGTCCTTCCCTTCTTTGTGGATAAGAGAGATAGTAGCGTACTGCCAAGAGGGGGGGACTGGGTTTTCTTTGGACCAAGTACTCGAGTAAACCTCGAGGAGTAAAGGGGCAGTCTCCATTTTGAAGGTTTTGTAAAATTTGTCACAATAGCCATCTGGGCCTGGGCATATGCCTGTTTTTAAATTCTTTATAGTATTTAGTATTTCTTGCTGGGTGATGGGTCTAGTGAAAGTCTGGGTCGTCTCCAGGGAAAGGGAGAGGAGGGAGAGAGATCCAAGGAAGTTCCTCTTCTCCTGTAAAGAAGATTCCACCTGGGGGGCTATAAAGTTTGGTATAGTAGGATATAAAGACTTCTGAAATCTGAGTCGACTGATTAACCAATCAGCCAGATTGAGGGGCGGCAATTTTTGTGATGGTTGCCCTGGCTGCATATTGCCTGAACCTGTGGGCCAGGAGCCTGGTTCCTCTGGGGCCTCCCTCGTAGTATTTTTGTTTTAGATAAAAGAGGGCTTTCTCAATTTCTATTTTTTGTAATTTCTGCAGTTTATTTCTGCATGATTTCAGTTCTCTATACCCACCCACCTCCCATTTAACCTTCTAAGTCCCCTCAAGTTCTCTGATCTGGGAAAGAAGTTCCTGCTGTTTCTGTCGAGCTATTGTTTTCCTATGGGAAGCTATTGATATTAGATTCCATCTAAGGGTGGTTTTGAGGGTATCCCTCAAGATTTGTGGGGTAGTCCCTTGTGTGTTGTTCTCCTCCAGGGTGTTTGTGATATATTGTTTGAGGTCTGCCACCACTGTTTTATCTTGGAGGAGGGAGGTGTTCAGCCTCCGATGGGTTTTCCGTTTAGGCAGTCCCAAGTCTATCTCCAAGAAAAGTGGGCTATGGTCGACAGGATGGAGTTCCCAACCCACACTGAGGGAAAGCTGGGGTTGGTCCCTAGTGAAGGCAAGGAAGGTGTCCAGTCTGGAGAAAATGTGAAACCTCGGGGAGTAGCAAGTGTACTCCTTCACCCTGGGGTATTTTTTGCACCAGATATTCACCATCCCGACCTGGTCCATTGTCATTTTTAGGGAGCGGGCTCTCCTGAGCTCCGGTTTAGGTATCTGGGAGGTGGTGCCCCAGGACCTATCAAATATCATATTCTAGTTTCCGCCCACTATCAGCAGGCCCTTAGTCTTCTCAGAAATTAGTTGGAGGAGACAGGAATAGAACTAGAGTGGAGATCCCAGAGGAGTATACATATTTACCAGGGTAACCCAGGTATCCAGGATGGTTCCTATCAACATAATATATCAAGCTCCCAGGTCATCCACTACCTCTTCCTGCAAGAAAGGGAAAGTGGCTGAGAGCAATTTTGCCACTCCTCGCTTCCTGCCTGAGGGCAGGGACGAGTAGTATACTTGGGGGTAGGATCTAGACCTTAACTTCAGGGCCTCCGAAGGGGACAAGTGCATTTCCTGTAGAAAAATAGCATCACACTTTTGTGTTGCTAAATAACGCTGAATGTTTCCTTTTAATGGGGTTTGTACACCAGTTTATGTTATAAGAGAGAATCTTCATATATTGCTTAGCCATCTAAAAACCAGTATATAAATGCAGTTAACTTAAAAACAGTAGAGGTATACCTGTATAAGCCCTGTCGATATCTTATTAAATTAACAATTAGTGCACCCTGTTGAAATGTGAACATATAACTAAAAAAACAGGTAAACAGTAACACAACCAGTAATAACACACAGTAACTGTAAATTTTGTGCTCTGGCCTCTTCCAAGTATGAGCCATGAGCAATTAATGTGGCAGGCATTTCGAGGTTGAAGGCTCTCTAAACCACTCTGTCCAACATTTGGTGTAGTGACTTCCAAGGGTTGGCTGAGAGGTGGACTTCAGTCGAAAGGTATCCGCTTGTGCGGTCAGAATGAGGGAGCTCAGTAGAACAATGAGTATTCCCTGTGGCCCCCTGGAAACATCCTGGGTATGGCTGACCTTTCTTTTGTCAGCAATCCTTCGAGGGGATATTTCCCACTGCTGCTCCCTGCCCCCCAGTTCTGTTTTGCAGTGGTAGAGTATAGAATCGCCCTTACCTTGTTACAGTTATGAAATTTAGCTGTATGTTAGATGCTTACATATTAATCAGTGTGGGTGGTCAGAAGTGACTAAGCGGGAGTTGGAGTCAATTCACTAAAAGCACCTGCACAGCCCCTCCCCTTCCCATGAGTCATACTGTGCGTGAGCAGCACAGTACCCTTAAAATGAATGACATTCGTTTTTAACAATAAATGAACATATCCAACAGGACTATATACCCCCAGTCTCTTCCCATACAGTAGGTGTAATTCCAGTGTGCTGAGAAAGTCTCAGGGATTCCTGTGTATAGCCTGCAACAGGCTCAGTCACAGTCTAGCATTAATCGGGACTTATAACAAGGAAGCGCCATGGGGAGGTCTCACCCCATCATCTCCCCTGACCCTCTTTTCCCCAAGTTGCAGGTAACTCTGTAGAAGACAGGAAGTCAGAGTCAGCCCCAATGGGGGGGGCGAGGAGCAGTGGGAGAGAGGACCGAAACCCCACCAAAGCCCCGAGCGACATAGACAAGCAGAAATGTCTCGACTGGGATAACAATTATAGCCTAAGTACTTCAGTAGAGTTCCTTTCGTCCACCCCAGGCCTCACCCACACAGTAGAGTGGCATTCGGTGCGGCCGGGAAGCGATGGTAGAACCCCAGCATACTCACTGCATCCAAGGGGTGAAGCTGCCTTGTGTTCTGCACGGGGGGCCTGCACTGATAGGAGCTCAAAAAGTTTAGGAACCAGGGAGCAGTAGAGACAGAAATATTTTGTCATTCCAAAGTCTAGAGGTATAGCTCTGGGGAGAGTGTGGGCCTCACATGGCTTCAAAGGTGTGTTGAGGTTGAGCCCTTCAGGTGTCTGAAGCTGGAGTGAGGTCCACGGTGTCTGTTGAATCTGACTCCTCATTGTTCTCTTGGGGTGAGGCGCTCTGCTGTTTACTACGGCTGGGTCCCCATACCTGCGGAGCATTGATGAGACATCTGCTCGTAGATTCATTTGGGGGATTCATTGTGTTGAGCCCTTCTTAGAGGTCCTCTTCTGCGCTGCAGTCCATGCCAAAGCCAGCAAATCCTTTTCCAATTTTTCTTTAATAAAAGGTGGGTGCTGATTCCCTGTTGTTCAAGATATGGTGCAGCAGCCAGTAGGTCCCGAAAGATTTTGATGCCATGTTCAGTATTAATCTTAAGCCTTGCTGGATAAAGAGCCTGGACCTTGATATTCTTGGCACAGAATTGTTTCATAATCGGCCAGAGGGTTCTGCGCGCTTCCTGGACCCCTGTGGTGTGATCGTTATCGATCGAGATTTTGTGACCCAAATATGTCAAGGCCCCCTGCTGCCAAGCCCTGCGAAGTAGCTCTTCTTTACTTTTATATGAGGTTAGATGAGCTATGAATGATCTAGGCCTTGCATCTGGGTTGCTGGGCCGGGGGCCGAGGGATCGATGAGCATGATCCATGTCAAGATCGAACTCCTCTGGCAATGAGAGCACAGTCCACAGCAAGGTTTGAAGAAAAGTAATAGCATCTCTTGTTTTATCTTCCAGGCCCTGGGGGATCCCATAGACCCTTATATTGTGCCTCCTGCTCCTCCCCTCCAGGTTGTCCAAGCGATGGGTGAGTTCTCTGTCCCATGCAAGGAGATATAGAAGCAGTCGCTCATGCCTATTGGTTTGTTCTGACAATTGTGAAAGGCCCAGCTGTAATTGCTCAGTTTTGTGGTCAATACGGTTCATGTCTAATTGTAACTCGGGCAGGGTCTGGTCAAGTTTGGAAACTGTGCAGGCAATCTGCATGGTCGTGGTGGCAATGTCCTCTTGAGCTAGGTCGCTATGCGGCAGGGTCTAATGCTGGTCCCTCAGTGTCTCCCAATTGTCGGTGGGGATCAGCCTTATCTGCGTGGAGGAGCTCTCTCAGTTTCTGTGCAGGCGTCACCGGAGGTTCACCTGACTTGTTACGCTTCAATTTGGCCAGCGATGACATCTCTAAATAGGTGATTTAGTGAGACTGTAAGCAGTGGGGAGCTGGAGCTCCGAGGTTAGGCGGCCATCAAGGTTGCTGACGTCACCGGAAGTCATGTATTAATAGATTATTGATCGAGAGCGATCAATAATATGTATATTTTTTTAAAACTGTTCCTGGAATGTGCCCGCTTCCTGGGCATCTGCACGTCAGACACTCTTCAGAGAATAATAGTGTCTCACGCGCAGTGGAAAGGAGTGCACTGATTGGTCAGGAGTGCTCCCTCGATCTATAATTTGTGTCCTATATTCAGCTACGATAATATCATGCCATTCCAGCTTTATGTCCTTTTGTTTTAGGTGTTCTAATCAGTTTTTATACAATCTCTTCTGTCTGCGGCTATGAAAGTACAATGACTTCTTATATTTCCTAATATTCTGTCCTCTTCCTCCTGTGTTTTTTATATATATATCACACACATATATATGTATATCTCTCCTAGTTTTTACTTGTACTGTGATCTGAACTCTGTGAAAGGGTTTGTGGACATTTTAATTTGGGATGCATAGGCAGGGGCATCACCAGCAGGAAAAGGGAGGTCATAATTCCACTATACAAGACACTAGTGAGGCCGCACCTGGAGTACACTGTGCAGTTCTGGAGACCTTACCTACGTAAGGACATAGACAGGGTAGAGAAGGTTCAGAGGAGGGCAACAAAGATGGTGCATGGATTGCATCACAAGTCCTATGAGGACAGGTTGAAGGCACTGAACATGTACTCCTGTAGGAGAGGAGGGAGAGGGATATGATAGAGACATACAAGTCTCTTACAGGAGGAACAAGGTGCAGGAATGCACTATTTTAAGCGAAAAAGATGTTCCAGGACTAGAGGGCATGGGATGAAGTTGGAGGGAGGACGATTCAGAGGAAACGTGAGGAAGAATTTCTTCACAGAACGGGTGGTGGACAAGTGGAACACCCTGCCAGAGGAAGTGGTGGGGGCTGAAACAATCACGGGATTTAAGAATGCATGGGATAGACATAAAGGAATTCTGGAGGTCAGGGGTAAGGGTCAACAGACTTCCTGGAAAACATAAACTGAACTTACAAACTTAAATGGGCAGACTGGGTGGGCCATAGGCCCTTATCTGCCGACACTGTCTATGTATCTATGTATCTATGAAAATTCTGTGAACTAAATCTAACCACACTTATAAATCACTATATCGATGGGCAACATTAAACACAAAGTTGGCTGTAGGAATCAACTAGAGGCAGGCCAACTACAGAATTGTAGCAGTGATACAGGTGATTTGTGTTATGTTTTTAATAAGGATGGAGGATGAAAAAGACTCCTCAGTTGGTACTCCTCACTAGTAGATGAACCTAATAAGTGCTCTTAGTTCTCATCTAGTGTCCACCGAAGACATGGGTGTATTGGAAGGGGAGGCTTCCTAGTAAACAAGTATCCATGCAGGAACTCAGACTTGCCTGTCACCTGAACCAAAACAAACAATAAAAAACACAAGGAGGGGTCTGCTCCAGACAAAGCGGTCCCGATTCTCAGAGCCCTTAGAAGGACGCAATGTGCCTGTGTCAAACATTTCTGACACAAGTGGCACCTCGTGGCAAAAGATGTACCTGGAGCTATTCTGAAAGGCAACCTTTGTCAAATGGAGCTTGCACCAGCCTTGCACCACAAAATGGGCTGCGGAATGGTGCTAGGGGGCTTGCAGCAGATGCAGGCTGCCATATCCCCTAACTTGGTATTCTTAAATGCCTCCCAGAGGACAAAGGTCTAAGTAATGTTTGACCAGCCAAGGGCTAGTCTAAGGGTACTTAGAAACCCTATGGGAGGGTTGTGCTGTGGCAAATCACCATGCCCCCCCTGCCCTGATCCCTGAGTGTAAGAAGAACTTTAGCACTGGTAGTCTGGGGCACCCCCAGCCCAGATCCCCAATCAGCAGGTAAATATTTCCCCAGTAGTGAAGCTCCCCTTCCAGCCCTGATCCCCAATCTGCATGTAAATAATACCCCGGTAGTGTAGCCCCTCCCCAGCCCTGATCCTGATCAGCATGTAAATATATCTTGGATAGCGTAGTGGAGCCCCCAGCCCTGATCCCTGATTAGCATGTAAATATATTCCCAGTAGTGTAGCACCCCCACGGCCCGATCTCAGATCAGCATATAAATATTTCCCCAGTAGTGTAGTGCTCCCCAGCCCCAATCCAGGATCAGCATGTAAATAATTCCCCAGTAGTATAGCACCCCCCAGCCCCGATCCCTGACCAGCATGTAAATAATTCCCTGGTAGTGTAGTGCCCCACGCTGCTCCAATCCCTGATCAGCATGTAAATATATCCCCAGAAGTGTAGCGTCCCCAGCCCTGATCCGCGATCAGCATGTAAATATATCCTCAGTAGTATACCATCCCCCCCAGCCTGATCCCTGATCAGCATGTCAATAATTCCCTGGTTGTGTAGCACCCCCCCAGCCCCTATCCCTGATCAGCATGTACATAATTCTCGGCAGTATAGCACCCCTACCACTCCAATCAGCATGTAAATAACTCCCCAGTAGTGGTGCCCCCCGATCAGCATGTCAATAATTCCCTGGTAGTGTAGCACCCCAAGCCCTGATCCCCGATGTCCCCAAACCACTGAAAGGACAGTACTGGTGGTCTAGTGGTACCCCACCCCACTCCAGCAGGCAGTTCACCACCTCTTTGCTCTCATCCCCAAGTTAGAGCAGCACAGTTATCTGCACACCTCCACGGTGGTAACTGACTGAGCTATCAATGAACGCATACTCACAGTATGCTGGATCATGATAGCTCAGTCGGCTTCCAGACGTAGGTGTGCAGAAGGCTGTTCTGGTCACCGCTTGGGGATGGGGGAGAGAGGGTGGGGGACTGCCTCCTGGGTGGAGGGACCACTAGTGCACCAGAACTGTCTCTCAGTGGTTTGGGGACATCAGGACAAGGCTGGGGGCCACACTAGATGGTGATATTTACATGCTGATCAGGATGAGGCTTAGGGGTGCACTACTCTACCAGGGATATATTTACATGCTGAATGGTGATCAGCTGGGAGCACCACACTACCAGGAAATTATTTACATACTGATCAGGGATCAGAGCTGGGGTGGGGCGCTGCACCACGGGGGTATATTTACATGCTGATCAGGGATTGGGGCTGGGGGCACCACACTACAGGGGATATATTTACATGCTGATCAGGGATCAGGGCTGGGGGGGTGCCCTAGACTACCAGGGCTCAATTTCAGTTTACACTGGGGGATCAGGGCTGGCGCTGGGGGGTGCTAGCCACCATAGACTGCTGTCCATGGTACTCTTGCCACACATCCACCCCGCTGCTTCCGGCACACCTTCAGCATGTGCTCTCTGTTTGGCGCAGGGACAAGGTTGCCACAAACCATAGGAATTTGATGCTGGGACTGTACCCAATAGAGAATTGGGTGCCGGATCTCTGGCGTACTGCCAATCGGCGCAAGCTGCCTTTGGCATGGCTTGCACTGACTTTTGAGTGTTGGGCCCAGCCTGTCTGTGCCTCTACCTTCTTTGGAGTAATAGACTCACTCACCAAGTGTATTCTTGCTTTTCACAAGTTTATTAAATACCCAAATGGTGACAACACTTTTAAAGTAGCCAGTGTTTCGAAGGAAAAATTCCTCTTCCTCTGGGCAGTTACTAAAATATAAATAAAATATTACGTAAGATATTCTTGTAATAAATAATTCACCATACTAACTAGCTGTGTCTAATGTCTCTTTTATAACTCATACTTATTATTGCAGATTCTTGCAAATAATTAACTAACTGTATTGAATATTACACTCATGCTTAAGCATTAGATAAGGTGTTGATATTCATTAAAGGAATAATGCATAACAGAGTGTGTGTGGTACTGAGATAATGTCATGCCTGGGGGGGTTGGGCATGAGGCCCGCAGGCCGAGTGCATCCAAAGCCCCAGGTGTGGTGTTATCCCAGCACGACACACCCTGGAGTCCACAATTCCTATTATACAATGACTCATTTACAAAAAAAAAATAGGAAAAATATTAATATTTTTATAAAAAATACATTTTTCTGTAATTTTTTGAAAGGGTAGGAATACTTAGTAAAAAGGCAGTGCTGATTTTTTGTTTTGTTCAATAGGTGGAGCTGCTACGGCATTACTGTGAGTCGATGTCACTGCCTCCCACCTCCCACCTTCCTTACTGTACACTTGTTGTTTTCTGCACCCCCCCCCCCCCATGAGTGTCTGTATTTTCACTATTTATCCTGATGGAACATAATAAAAAAAAATGACCTTGTCATAAAGCTATCCCCACTGCGATCTGCAGGGCAGGGGGTGGTGGTGGTGGCACTCTAGTTTCGGTTTCCAGTTTAACAGAAAGTGCTTGGGGCACTCTCTCACTATTTCCTTGGTCACAAACAAGAAAAGAGGAAAAAATTATATAAAGTTTTTGTGCTGGGAGACAGCTGTGGACTTCCTCCTTTACTGAGGGCAGAAAATGCTGATCAGGTAAGTAAGTGAAGTAAGTTTGACTCTCGTGCTCACTTACTCGGCAACGGGCAGTGTGAGCTGGGTAGCTGGGGAGTATGCTGAGAACGGGAGGGTTTGGGATGGTTGTACCTCAGATGTCAAGGTAACAGCATTGTGATCTTGTTCTTAAGAAAAAGAAAATTAAATAATGTTTGTGGAGCCGAGACTGTTACTGGATCGGAAGTGGAGACTGTCAGTATAACAGGGACTGCTGTAAAGCCAATCACAAAGACAGCTTTCACTTGCCTCTGTTTTGTTTTCATTTTTAAAGTAAGAAAAAAGTACTTTGTGTGTTTGGGGGGGGGGACGTGTGAGGGTTCTGTGTTTCAGTTTTGCTAACTTCTGTGGTGTGGAAGGAAGGAATATATATTTTTTACGATTTGACTGCTGTGAGTATACACTATATACGCCAATTATAGGCAAGTTGGACATGCTGTGCAGTGATTTTTTTTTATCATGTTATTTGGTCATGTGTGTACTGTTACTACATCTGTGATGCTATGCTGAGATAACATCATGGGTCCAGTCCCAGACTGACCAATCAGAGCCTAACATTTTTTCTTGCCATTATATAATTTAATTTACATCATAGGCCAAGACATCATGGATAAAATACTTCTCCATTCAGGTGACTACTGGAGCAGCAAGGCAGGGGTACACATGCTTGCTCAACAAACCAACTTTTTAGGTTGTTTAATCTAATACTAGAGTTTAGCCCTCATTTAAATATTGGTATGGAGTTCCATAATACAGTACCCCTATAAAAGAGAAAGGAACTTCCCACCTCCAGCCTACAGTCTGGAATTTTAAATTCATGTCCCAAGGCAGATCTGAGAACTTCTTTAACAGGCTTTATTTTTAGCATTTCCAAAACATAATTGGGATAAAGACCTTTCCATAGTTTGCACGTAAACATCAAGAGATGCAGATTTCTCCTATCCTGTAATCTTCACCAGTTTAAAACTTTATATAGGTCACAATGATGCATCCTCCATTGGGCGTCAAGGACAAAGTGAGACAGCCTGTTGTACATTACACCTAATCTGTCTAGCTCCATCCTCTGGGCCCCAGCACAGAGAACATCCCCATAGTCCAGGACTGGGACAATCATGGTATTAACAGTTCTCAAGCATGCATCAATTGATATGCAGTTGTTTAGCCTGTAAAGCATTCCTAATCTTTTGCCTATGTTATTCAAGATTTTTGTCAATGTGTACATTCCATTTTAGCACATTGTCCAACCATATACCTAAATATTGATACTTTGTGACCTGCTGTATATTTTTACCATCTACTATATGGTCTGTATTAATAAAGAAACAATACTAATGAAAGGAGGCAATATAGCATAGTGGTTTCAAGCTCTGAGCTGCAAACCTGGAGACCTGGGTTTGAATCCCACAGCCCCCACTTGCATACTGTGTGACTATGAGCAAGTCACTTAACTTCCTTGTGCTCCCAGGTTGCACCTGGAAACAAACTTCGGCTTAGTGTGTTTTTCCTGGTTAAACAATTTCCCCTTTCCCTTGAGTTTAGGATTTCTGCTGAAGAGAACAGACTGGGTTTTTATGATTAAGTAGCAGCATATGTTTCTCAAGAAAAGCTTGTGGCTGCTTAAAAGCATCTTGTAATTTATTTTGTATGTACTCAGTGGAATGACACTCCACATAGATGACTGTGTTGTCTGCATATAGGTGATATTTGATTTCTGAATCTGTAAACCGTAATTTGTTTACATAGATATTAAACAGAAGAGGGCCCATTATGGACCCATGGGGAACATCTGATTTAATCAGATCTGGGGTGGATTTGTGTATTCCTATCTCTACCAACTGCCTATGATCTTTCAGATAAGTGTCAAACCATTTCAACTCATTCCTTATTAATCCTAGTTCTGTCAACCTTCCCAGACGTAATTAGGGTAACACAGGTGATACGAGGCTTTTTAGACTTTCGTCCATTATGCCTGCCACTTAATACGCTATAGAATAGTATTTTTTTTTCTTTGAACTAATTATCTAAATTTGTTTGGAATGCAGTCATATTTTGGCTTCCTACCACTGTCAGTGGTACTGAATTTCATATTGGTACTACTCTTTGGGTGTACCAGTTCTTTCTTTTTAGTGAGTTCCATCGAAGTGCTTTTAATTGTCATATATGAGCTCTGATATTATAATGTTGCACTTTAAGTTGCAAAGCCAAGTCATACCACAATGTTTGGCCTGTGACAGCTCTGTACAACAGGCACAAGTCCCCCCTTAACCTCCTATAGCCAAGAGTGTATAAGTTTAATGCTTCCAATCTGTTCTCATCTTGTAGATATTGGAGTCCTTTTATAGATTTTGTGAACCTTTGCTGTACCCCCTCCAACCCATACACATCCAGTTTCCTGTACGGAGCCCATACCTGGGCACAGTACTTCATCTGTGATCTCACGAGTGAGCCATACAGAGGGACCAGCACCTCCTGGCTTCTACTCCCTATGTGCCTAAGGATGCAATTTAGTGTACCATTTGCCTTCCTGATCACTATATCACACTATGTGTTGAAGGAAAATCATTACTAATTATCACTCCTAAGTCCCTTTCCTAGTTGTAACTTCCAGAGAATGGTTTCCTAATGCATATGCCCAATTCAAATTCCTTCTCCCCATATGCATAACTTTGCATTTGCCAATATTCAGTGGTAATTTATGGCTATAGGTCCATTTTGTGATATAATCCAATGCCTCCTGTAGTGCCAAACAATCCTCTGCCATATCTACTATTGCCCCTAGTCTGCAATCATTGGCAAATTTAGTTGTCCACACTCTTTCATTATCATATGTTAGTGTTGATACAAAGTGATTCAGTGTATTAAAAAATGTTGATAGGTCTATAAATATGGCACCCACTGAACACCTCTTGTCCAAACTGGATTGTAAGTCACTTACAACCTTGATTAAGGCTGAAGTAGCCCTGTGTGTGGTTCTAAACCCGATTGGTATTTATTTAATTTATTGTTCAATTCAAAATGTCTTTTCAATTGTCCTGACACTAACCTTCCAAATATTTTTGGTATCTGTGAAAGTAAAGATATTATCTGATAATTGCTTATATCCTGCTTAGATTCTGTCCTAAAAATTGGAATTACTTTAGCAATTTTCTAGTCTTTTGGAAATTCACCTAATTTAAGCGATAAATTAAAAATGTAAGTTAAAGGATATATAATACAGGGGGAAGCATATTTTAATAATTGTAAAGGGATTTTCTCCAGTTCTGTAGCCTTAGTGATATTAATTATTAATAGTTAATTTCTTACTTATTGTTTATTGAAATGTTGTTAATCAGGTGGGCCCACTGAGGCATAATGTCCCTTTTTCAGGGGTGACCCGGAGTTATTTACAGTCAATAGGAATTCAGGTTTTCAGCCATACACTAGTTTACATATAAAGACAAGTTAATAACAACACTTAAGGAATTCAGGCTAATAAATGGTATAAATGAATGAGCACAATATAGGGAACAGCTATGCAGGAAGAAAGAACACATAATATACATTTGTGATACCAAGGAAATGGACGGTGGGTATACATAAGCACATTAGATACATACTGTACATACTATACAGAAATGTAAGTGCTTCAGGTCAATTCAACTGAGTTACATATATGCCCTGGTGGGTTAATTGGACTGAGAGATGGCAGGTAAGTGCTAGATGTCACATATGCTTTGTCTATTACAACTACATTGATTCGGTAACAGCATGAGAGAGTTTAAGGCTTTTTTGAACAAGATTAGTGATGTACAATTGGAAACTTCTGGTGGACGTTTGTTCCAAAGGGTAGGGCCTGATATTGCAAATGATTTGTCTCCTGCATGTGTTCTGGACCTGGGGACCTCCAGAGTGGTCCAGTGGATGATCTGAGTGACCTGTTTGGGGTTTTGTACCTGAGTAACCCAGGGAGGCTGGGTAGGGGAGCTATTTTGATTACCTTAAAGACAAAACAAAGGGTAAGCTGGGCTAGTCTCTCTTCAAATGAGGGCCAGTTTATAGAGGTGAGAACACTACAGTGGTGTTCTTAGGAAGGAGCTGCAGTTACATAGTGGGCAACACTATTGTACAGTATCCTCAGTTTATTTAGCTCGGTGTTGTGGAGAGGTTGTAATAGAGGTGCCCCATAGAGTAGGACTGGTAGTACAGTTCTAGTGGGGATAGTCATTCAAGCTTCATTACTTATATACCCTCCTAGTCAGTAAAGCACAGTTAAAGTGACTTTACTTTGCTGGTGAGTGCTTTGCAACCTTGGACTGCATGCTACTGTGTAGGGGCTAGCAACCCCATCTTAGCACCGGGACCCACACTGCAGTGCACACCTGATTTTAGTTTGCTTGACTAGTTGGTAATGGAGACTGATTTTCTGGTGCAGTGTCTTTGTTACTGACTCTACATGGGTTTTTAGAGTAAGCTCTTGGCTGAGATGCATCCCTAGGTAGTGACTTCCATCCCAACACTGTTGAGAGATGATAGGTGAAGCTGGTTGCTTCTGTTGGAGCCCAGGTGATGAGGACTAAAGAGCATGGTCTTTTCATGCACAGAGATGCAGGAACATTGAAAAGTAATTTTAGTTACTGACCCCTGTATGTCACTTTCAATTGGAATTTGTTTAGCATCCCTGTCACTAGGATATGAAGAGGGATTGTTCAATCTTAAAGTTTCAGTCCCCATCTCAATGAAATAGTTATTACATTTATTAACTACCCAGTTGCCCAAAGTCACCAATTGTCCGGTAATCACAAATCTATTTGCTAATGTGTTGTTTTTTGTGCCTATTAGCTATGACATAATGTTCCAAAAGATTTTGGGATTTTGTTTATATTATTGTCTAGTTTTGTTTAAAGGAAAATTGTATGAATCTGAATCACCCCACCCCTGAAAGCCTTACCCCCCGATTAGGTTTTTCCCAAGAAAAACTTTTTTTAAGTGTGTTAATTTACTTTATTTTGTTTTTGTAATGTCTACCATTTGGCAAGCTGGTGGACGCTGCATGGTCCCATTTCATGAGAAAGTGTGGCAATGCACTACTTGCTTCAATACACTTTGTACTGAAGTGAGCAGTGCAGCTCCACACTTTCACATGAAACAGGACCAGGCAGCATCAGCCATATTGCCAAATTATGGACTTTACATAAACAAAATAAAGTAAGTTAACACACTTAAAAAAAGGTTTGTCTTGTGAAAAGCCTAATCGGGGGTAAGGCTTTGGGAGGGTGGGGTGATTCAGATTTGTACAATTTTCCTTTAAGATACTTTTGTTTGGCCACTTTTATTTCATGTGTATATTTGTTATGAGTCTGCCTATATAATATCCAGTATCTATGTGATATCGTTGTCTTTGCCTTATGCCATTTTTTATCCCTATCACTGTTACGGTTATATAAATCTGAACTGTACCAGTTTGCACCAGAGCTCTTTAACTTTCCTTTGCCTCAAAGGTACATGCTTGTCACAAATCTACATGAATTCCTGCTGGAAGAATGCCCAGGTTTCTGTGGCAGTGAGGATTAATTCAAGTCTATTCCTTCCACAACCAGCATAAAAAATTATATGCTAAAAGTTTTTAAAATTTCTCCAGTTAGCAATTTTCATGAGATTGGTCATTCTTAATTTATTTCTCAGAGTAAAAATGACTTGATGATCTAAGAAGGCATCAGGGAGTGCCCCGCTTATGAGATAGGCTTGCGGACAATTATTAAAAATGAGGTCCAGGAGTGTTGAATTGTTAGAATCTTTAGGATTAATTCTTGTTGTGTTTTTAATAGGTTGAGTAAAGCCCAAGCTTTGTTGGAGTTTCACTAAACTATGGCTGGTAGCAATTTGTAGCCAATTAGCATTAAAATCACCCAATATAAGTATTTCATGGGTGTTCCTGTAGGCAAACAAAAAATTATGTTAAGTTATTAAATACACTGATATATATTTTAGGTGGATGGTAAACTCCAGCAATAAGCAGGGGCTTATTATAAGGCAATTTAATTTCAGCAGTTACTACTTCTAAACCTCCCAAATGTAAGGTATTAGCAATCTCATTTATTTCCAGTTCTGAGTTCACATAAAGTAAAATCCCCTCACCTTTCTCATTCCTGTCCTTTCATAAGAATTAGTAGTTTTCTAATTCTGTTAGTGTGTTGGGAATTAGTTTACTGAGCCAAGTCTCAGTTATAACAATGATCTCTGGATGGTAGTTAATTACCCAGTCTTTAATCATCAGAAAGTGTGGTAGAAAGGGAGGGAGCAATCTTAGACCTGGTACCATCAAATGGGGACGGAAGGAGGATCTTGGATTTAGAAGTGGGTAGCCATCTGGGAATAAGTGACCACCAAACAGTTTGGTTCACGATAAACACAGCCGTAGAGTCAAGCTATACAAATGTGAGGGTACTGGACTTTAGGAGGGCTGACTTTGGCAAAATGGGAGAATGCCTCAGAAAAGCAATAGCAAATGGGCAAGAAGGAGGGATGGAAGAACAATGGAGAAATATCAAAACTGCTATCAAAGAGGCAACAAGCCTTTGTGTGAAGCAAATAAATAAATCAAAATGAAGGAGAAAAATGCTATGGTTCTCAAAAGAGGTGGCGGAGAAGGTTAGGGAGAAAAAGATAGCATTCAGGAAGTATAAGGAAACACAGAAGAAGCAGGACAGACAACTGTACCAGTTAAAGCAGAAGGAAGCAGGGAAGGCAGTCAGAATAGCAAAAGACCAAACCAAGGAAAAGATAGCCAATTCAGTTAAGATGGGAGATAAAACCTTTTATAGGTACATTACAACATTAGGGAGTGAAGAAAGACCAAGGAGGGATAGTGAGGCTTAATAAAGGGAGGGTGGGTGGGCAGAGGGTGACAGTGAAAAAACAGGGATACTGAATGAATACTTCTGCTCAGTATTCACAAAAGAAAAGGAGGGGGAGCTACCTAATCCAATCAATAGAAGCACTTTGGGTAGGGGGGTCGATACCAGTCCATTCATAGAAGTAAGGGTTCTGAAAGAACTCCTGAAACTGAAGGTGGACAAAATGATTGGACATGACGGGATTCACCCCAGAATTCTAAAAGAACTAAGGGGACAACTAGTAACACCACTGACAATTCTTTTTAACAAATCATGGGAGGATGGTGTGCTACCTGAGGACTGGAGGAGGGCAAATGTGATTCCCCTTCATAAAAGTGGGAGCAAAGCAGAGGCAGGAAACTACAGACCTGTTGGTTTGACCTTAGTGGTAGGGAAAATGATGGAATCACTTCTGAAAGAAAGAACTGTTGAGTACCTACAGGCCAGTGAGGCACAGGACTCAAAACAGCATGGATTCACAGTGGGAAGGTCATGTCAGACTAATCTAGTAGATTTCTTTGACTGGGTGACCAAAGTAGTATACCAGGGAGGGCTGTGGACATGGCCTACTAGACTTTAGCAAGGCATTTGACACAGTTCCACACAAAAGATTAATAACCAAGTTAGTCAGCCTGGAGTGGATCCCAGGGTGGTAGCCTGGGTAAAAAATTGGCTGGACAACAGGACACAGAGGGTAATAGTAAACAGAGTCCACTCCAAAGAAAGAGGGTTACTAGTGGGGTACCGCAGGGTTCAGTACTGGGACTGGTCCTTTTTAATGTCTTTATAAGTGACATTGCAGAGGGACTGGAAGGAAGCCTCTTTGCAGATGACACAAGATCTGCAACAGGGTTGATACACGGGCGGGGGGGTGGAAAGGATGAGAAGGAACTTGGCAAGGTGGAAGAATGGTCAAAAGTACAGCAGCTTAAATTCAGTGCAAAGAAGTGCAAAGTAATGCACCTGGGAAACAAAAACCCAAAGGAAGAGTACACAGTGGGGGGAGAGGGGAGGTACTAACAACAACAAAAATGGAAAGTGACCTGGGGTAGTCATATCAGATCACCTAAAGGTAAGCAAGCAATGTGAGAAGGCAGTAAGAAGGGCAGGGGGGGATACTGGGATGTATAGGGAGAGGCATCACCGGTAGAAAACAGGAAGTTATTATTGCTCTGTACAGACAGTTGGTGAGACCCCATCTGGAGTACTGTGTGCAGTTCTGGAGACCTCATCTCTGCAGGGACATAGACAGGATGGAGGCAGTCCAAAGAAGGGCAACTAAAATAGTACAGGGTCTGCACCAGAAGCCATATGAGGAGAGACTAAAGGAGCTTAATATGTATACCCTTGAGAAAAGGGGGGGGCATGATAGAAACTTTCAATTACCTGATGGGAAGCAACAAAGTCCAAGAGGGTAGCATCTTTCAGAAAAAGAGATGTGCAAGAACAAGGGGGCACAATTTGAAGATAGAGGGGAGATGGCTCAGGGGTAATGTGAGGAAGTACTTTTTCACAGAGAGGGTGTTGGATGCATGGAACAGCCTTCCTGAGGAGGTTGTGGGGTCAAAAAGAGTGGGGGAATTCAAGAATGCATGGGACAGACATAAAGCAATTCTGGTGGGGGTTAGGAAGAAGTAGGTTGTTGGTTAACTAGGATCTGCAACTTATCCAGTAAGTAGAAAAATGGGCAGACTGGGTGGGCCAATCAGTCCTTATCTGCTGTCAAAGTCTATGTTTGTGTGTTTTAATGTTAATTTGATCAAGCTTATTCTGGAGACCTCTGGAGTTAAATTGCATAAAACGACTTTCCAGGATTTACTGAGTTAATCACAGGGAGTAAATCCTGATGTTTCAGTAGCCATGATGACAAGAGCTCAGGTAAAGAAAATCTCAGATGGTGGGGACTCTTTTCCTTTTGGTGATTTTGATTGGACTTGTTTGAGCACAGCACCAAGATCTGGAAGTTCAGGAAAGAAAGAAGATGCTTGAAGAAATGGTGGCAACAAAAGACTAATGGACTTAAGGGGTTAATATATAGAAACTAAACTGATAACTGATTGTGATTTTGTTTCACAGCATGCTAACAATGTTACTCTCCAGGGTTATTTTGAGCAGCTGGGGGTGTTTAAAAATGTAATGGGTTGTTATTGTACAGAGTTTGGGTTAAATGTCAGACACTGTAACAGATAGAACAATTGGTTATATCACAAATGGATAGATCTGAGTTGTTACAGATAGCTCATGATAGTCTTATAGCTGGTCACTCAGGGAGAGATTGAACCCCTGTCAGATTGCTGGACAGATTTTACTGGCCTGGAATTCATGAAGATATTGCTATGTATTGGAGTTCCTGTGCCAACTGTCTGAAAGTAGCCCCAGTAGCTGAAAAAGACAAGGTGCTCCTACTTTTGATAGATGTGCCTTTTGAGAGAATTGCAGTGGATGTGGTTGGCCCCTTAGACAAAAGTAAAAAGGGTAATTGATTCATTTTGGTAGTATGTAACTATGCTACTGGATACCCAGAGGCAGTTCCTATGCGTACTGTCAAAGTCCCAAACACGGCAGCAGAGTTTGGCAAAATTTTCAGCAGAGTGGGCATACCTAAAGAAATTACTACTGATCAGGGTAGTCATTTTGGTGTTGCATTACTGAAGGAACTGTACTGACTACTAAGTATCACTTCCATAAGAACCTCCCCTTATCATCCTCAGACAAACGGTCTTGTTGAGCGTTTTAATCAAACCCTAAAATGCATGTTAAAAAAGTTTGGGGAAGGGAAAGATTGGGACCAATACTTATCTTACCTGCTTTTTGCATAAAGAGAAGTGCCACAGGCCTCAATAGGTTTTTTGCCATTTGAAATGCTGTATGGTAGACAACCTAGAGGGCCACTCGATGTAATAAAAGAAACATGGGAAGATAACCCCAGTCAGAAAAAAATCATTATATCTTATATGTGTGTCCTGAGAAAGAAGCTGGCAAAATATGTTGAAATTGCCCATAGAAATCAGGAAGATGCCCCAAACCATCAGAAAGCATATTATGACCACAGGGTAAAAGAAAAAGTCTTTAAGCCAGGTGAAAAGGTCTTGCTACTGTTACCCACTACAGAAAATAAACTGTTAATGAAGTGGCAAGGGCCTTATAAAGTGCTTAGACATACTGACACAGTTAACTATGAAATTGAGACCCCTGATAGGAACAATCCTACCAAGTTATACCACACTAACCTCCTCAAGAAATGGGTTGAAAAAACACCAAAGGCTGCTTTTCTAGTTTTACCAGAAACTGATATAGAAGATATTGATGTAGCTTATAAGAGACTAGAACAAACTGTAACTGCTAATGCTGTAAAGGTGAATATTTCCTTAACCTCCCAACAAACCACAGAAATTCAAAACTTGTTAAAGAAATTTAACAGTACTTTTACCACGATGCCAGGCCGAGCAAAAAGGGTTGAACACGTAATAGTGACCGGGAATGCTCACCCTATTAGACAAAAGACATACAGATTACCCGAGTGGTTAAGAGCAGACGTGGTTAAGAAAATACAAAAATGAAAGAACTGGGTATTATAGAAGAGTCGAGAAGTGCTTTGTCATCACCAGTGGTGATTGTAAATAAAAAAGAAGGGGGTGTAAGAATCTACCTTGATTTTAAGAAACAAAATCAAGTGTCAGAAATTCAGAATTTGACAGTTTTCCTATGCCCAGGATAGATGATTTGGTGGGCAGACTGGGAAGTGCAAAGTACACCAGTACCCTCAATCTCACCAAGGGTTACTGACAAATTCCACTAGTTAAAGAATCTAGGGACAAAGCTGCATATGCCACTCCTATTGGATTCTATCAGTTCACCACCATGCCCTTTGGTTTACATGGTGTACCCGCTACATTCCAGTGGTACATGGATATAATTTTATCCCCTCACACTGGTCATTCTGCTGCGTACCTGGATGATGTCGTGGTGTACAGTCCATACTGGAAGAGCCACTCAGGACACCTACAAGCAGTTATCCAGTCAATCAAAAAGGCAGGTCTGACAGTCCTACCAAATGTGCATTGGGCATGCAGGAAATCAGATTCTTGGGTTATGTTTTGGGAAATGGAGAAGTCAAGCCATGGATTTCTAAGATAGAAGCTGCAGCTAATAGCACTGTCCCTAAAACAAAGAAACATGTCAGGTCTTTTTTAGGGCTGGCTGGTTAGTATTGGGGATTTGTTCCCAACTTTGCTCCATTAGCTACACCCCTCACCCCATGAAGAAACAGTGCCCAAATAATGTACAATGGACCACAGAGTATGATGAAGCTTTTTGGGCAGTTAAGGCTACATTATGTTCAGCCCCTGTTTTAAGAAGCCAAGACTTTGAGAAACCATATTTATTACAGACAGATGCATCATAGGTAGGCCTAGGTGCAGTTCTCAGTCAAAATACAGATGGGGCAGAGGATCCTATTCTATATATCAGTAGGAAGTTGCATGACAGAGAGAAAATGTACTCTACCATTGAAAAGGAATGCCTTGAGGCAAAGTGGGTCAAGGAGTCCCTTAAGTTTTATTTGCTAGGAGCTGACTTTGTACTTATAACAGATCACAATACTCTCTGTTGGCTTAAGCAAATGAAGGCTAACAATTCCAGAATCTCACGGTTGTACCTGGCACTACAATCATTTAAATTTAAAGTGATGCACAAATCTGGGAAAGATAATGTCAATGCTGATTTTCAGTCAAGATAAGGATCAGGAATTGAGAATTCTGAAGGTTGAAAAAAAATGTGTGAGTTTAAACTTCTCTGTTTCCCACACTGCATATGCACTGAACTGTAAAGGTTATAAGCAAATGCTAGAAAAGAAGTAAAAGAAAGTTTTGGAAACCTGTTTTTAAAACAGGCTCCCTCCTGGGGAAGGGTATGTGACAGGGTTGAATAAGGCCCTGTCCCATTTATAATGTAGAAATAGTTAAACGGAAGGATCGGTTCTATCCTCTCCCTTTCTGTCTTTCATCTGTCTGGTTGTGCAACCAAATGTTCTCATGAGACCTAGGAACTGATAACTCTGACGGTCTCTCGATTCTCCACCTCTTGCTATCTCTCTTCCTTCAACTTGCTGTGACTGTCTTTTCTTCCCCCTTGCATATCTGTGGTTATAAAATATGTGAATCTTTATGTGAAACTGGGATCCCTTTGTTTAAAATGTATATAGTTAAAAACCATTGAAATGATTGCGAAAAGCTATTTGGAATTTAGGGGGTTAACGTTAGATGCAGTTTGAGCTCCTCTCAGGCTTGTTTGCAAACTCTTTTGCAGAGCTGTCAGCAGGGGGTCAGCTTGGAGCATTGTTCTATTAGCAAGCCTGCTCAGCAAAGAAAATGGCAAGAACATTTTGTGAGGAACAGGATGTCTCTTAACAAGTTTCCAGGCAAAGACATAAAAAGAGCAGCACTGCTTTTGCTAGGGAGAATGAGCAACAGAGACTGAAACTTGGAATATGAGATATCCTCAGAAGGACTTTGTTTTCCCTGTTTGTACTGCCTTTGTAAATAGTTATACTGAATATTTTTTATTTTTTATTTTACTGTTATTGATAATAATAAAATTATACTTGCAAATTTTATAATTGCTCCTGGTTTTCCTATTCTTCCTGACCTATGCATTAATGACAGGCAGCCACACAAAGTACAAGTGTGGTCTTTTGGAGCAGCTTCCCCCATGGATGTTACTGGCTGCAGGTGCTGCTGACAGACTTGCTCAGTAGAGTTTTTATGGTAGTCTGACTCTGCCCCTCAGTTCACTGCCTGCACCACCTCCACCAACCAGCAGCCCCCCTGCCTACAGAGACCTGGTGGGAGATGAAACAAAGAGGCAGCTGGAGCATTCTGCAAAGCTGGTGGGTGGACAGTCACACAAAGTACAGGTGCAGTCTTTTGGAGCAGCTTCCCCATGGATGTTACTGGCTGCAGGTGTTGCTGCCAGACTTGCCTGGCTAAGCTTTTATAGTGGGCTGACTCCACCCCTCAGTTCAGTGCTTGCACCACCTGCACCACCCGGTAGACCCCTGCCTACTGAGACCTGTTGGGTGATGAGACAAACAGACAGCTGGAGTGCTCTGCAAGTGGGGAGGTGGGCAGTCACACAAAGCACAGGTGCAGTTTTTTGGAGCAGCTTCTTCCGTGGATGTTATTGGCTGCAGGTGTTGCTGACAGACTTGCTTGGCTGAGCTTTTGTGGTGGACTGACCCCAACCCTCAGTTCACTGCCCACACTGCCTCCACCACCTGGTAGCCCCCCTACTTTCCAGTACTTGGTGAGAGATGGGACAAACAGGAAGCCGGACCATTCTTCAAGCAGGTGGGTGGACAATCACACAAAGTATAGTTGCAGTCTTTTGGAGCAGCATCCCCTATGATTGTTACTGGTTGCAGGTGTATTATCCAACTGTATCTGTCTCATCTTTGTTTATTTCTCTCTGTATATTCAATTTGAAACTCTTTAAAAAAGGGAAAACAGTTTTAGTATGCATTCTTTCCTGACCAAATGAGTTTCTTTTCAAACCGAACAGTGCGTCATTATATCGTCATTTATTTTCATAAAGGAATAAAATGGCTACTCTCTATACATCATGATATAGTCCTCACACTAAGAAAATGCTATGTAAATGCTACAAAAATAATATAAAACCTGTTACATTTATACAGTATGGCCCAGATATTCAAAAGGGTTGCTCCATGCGCAACAGGTTCGCATGCGCAAGTCCTACATTGCGCCATTCTGCGATATTCAGCAGGAGGCAGTTGCTCCACTGGCAACAGGTTGCGCAAAAGAGCAATGCAAATGAATGCATGCTCAACAGGAGGGGGAGGAACCATGCATAACCTGTGCAACCTGATATTCAGTCGGGTTGTGCAGAGTTGTGCATGCGCAACCCCCAACCTGCGCCTGCACAACCTTGAGCCAAAAAAAAAAGGATCAAGTTGAGGGCCACCCACAGGTGAGCTGCTGTATTGCAGGGCGCAACACAGCAGCTGCCACCCCTGGCTGGCCCCCAACCTCGGGTCCCTGTGTTCTCCAGCCCGGACCGCTGGCAGTACACGTACATGAAGCCCATACCGAGATTTGATAGTCCAGATTTGGTGAATGATCATTCACAAATTGACTGTCATGTACGGTATGGATTGCACGCCCATTGGCTGTAGCTCTGGCAATCAATGGGCGGCAGCCCTACCGACAGTCAGTCGGCGGGCGGGCGGGCGGCAGGCGGGTGGATGCTGCCGCCAGCCAGCCGCGGGGGAGCGGGTGGAGGGGCTTCGTGGTGGGTGGGGGGGACACTAGACACCAGGAGATGTTTGGGGGTTGTGTTGGACATTCTGCCCGCGATCGGGTTTTACGGTCCACTGGACCACCAGGAGTTATTTGGGTTGGGGGAGGGTTACATTCTGCCCGCGATCGGGCACTGGGGGTCATACAGGTTCTGCCCGCGATCGGGCTGTGGGAGATGTGTGTGGGGCTATTATGTACGTCCTGCCCGCGATCGGGCTGTGGAGATGTGTGGGGGGCGACATGTATGTGTTCTGCCCGCGATCGGGCTGTGGGAGATGTGGGGGTGTCATGTAACTGTGATGCCCGCGATCGGCTGCATTAGGCGGCCGGTCCTGACGGCTGCTGCCTGGCAGGGTGGCCAGGAGCAAGTCCTCGGGATCGGGCGCACCTACATGCAAATGGCATGCAAATGGGCTATAATTAGATGCAAATGGCCCCCGCGCCTTTTGCATAAATTATGGCCCCATTTGCATGTCACCTTTTGAATATCGGAAATTTGCGATGGGCAATGGTACTTGGCGCCACCGCGAAGTTTATCGTCAATCCTGGCAACTTGGCGCAGAAACGATCATTACGCGCATGCTGTGGCTCGCGATATTCAAAGGAGTTGCTCAACAGTGCAACTCCTTTGAATATCACCCCGGCCACACCCCTGCGCAACTATTTTGAGCAGCGCAGGGGCTTGCGCCTCAGACTGGCGCAGTTTGAATATCTGGGCCTATGTCTGCCCTAGCAACTTCATCCCACTGTAGTAAATGATTCTTACAGACAAAACTTTTATTTTAGAGGATTTTCCAGGTCTTCACTGAGACTCATAAACAGGCTATCAAAAAACAATCTATTTTATACCCTTTAACTGTACAGTAATATACAACTGAATAAGCTGCCTCCTATCAAAAACTCTTACTGTACTACCATCCTTCCTATAATAGCTACTGTTATTAAATTTTTAGTACCTTTTTTCTGTTTATTCTGCCTTGTTGGCATACCATATGAAATCTCAGGCCAGATATTCAAAACTTTGCCCCGGGGCTAAATTAGCACTGCCCAGCGGGCAAACTTAGCCCGGAGCAATAAACAAGCTATATTCAAAAAGAATAGCCCAGTGCAACACCAGCTAAATACAGCAAGCAAAGAAAGCCAGGCAAACAGGGCCAGGAGTGCAGGGCAAAAATAGCCCGGGAATAAGACAGCAGGGAAGTGCACACTGCTACTGCAGCTCATTAGACCCTGGAGAAAGCCAGTGTTGCAGGTGGAGAACACTGTGTGTGATTGCACAGAGATGTCTGACATCTACTGCAAACAACAATGTAAGCCACACACTGCAGAACTGTGCTATGCCGAAGTGTGGCTTGCCCAAGGCTAACCTGATTGCACAGTGCTAACACATTAGCCTGGTGCAACCTGGTTAGCCTGGGGCAAATGGGAGCTATATTCAAAGCTCACATGCAAATGATTCTTCTTAGGTAATCTGTGGGAAAACAGGTACATTTGCATCTCATTAAGTGCTGCTTAGCATACATTACCATGCAGTTTTCCCGGTGCTGCTGCATGGAGCACAAAGCTCTCCCTTTTGGTTGGAATGGAAGTACAGACTGGCCGCTGCAGGCCAAGGCATGCCCACAGCATCCTCTGTTGGACAGAATAGATGTACAAGCCGGAAGCAGCAGGAACTGTGTGCTGCCAGGCACAGTCATTGCATACATACCTCACAACCCCTTGCCTCCAGAATCAGGGACAAAGGCCCAAATCCAGGGACACAGTTTCAAAATTGGTGATATCCATTCAGGAAGCTGGCAGAATAAGGGACTCGGTGCATAATATATTTCCTGAAGAATAAAGAAGTCTGTAACTTTATTGGTTGACATACTGTAGGTTTATTCTGACAATCCCCACTGTCTAGTTACAGGAAAACAAATTACAGGAGGGACAGGGTAAACTTTTGAGGTGAAATCAGGGACACTTGAGAGGTATGCTGTTCTGTCACATAAACACGTTTTATGAGGGACAGAAGAACATGTGGAGGTTAAATCAGGGACCTCCCTGAAAAGCAGGGACAGTCAGGAGGTATGGGTGCATACAACGCACCCATGCATGTGTGTGCCTGATACACACAAGTGACCCTGGTAGTCTACTGGTCCCCCAGCATGGATCCTGACCCCGTTCACACTAAAATAAAAATTTATTTCCTGGTAGTCTAGTGGTCCCCAACCCTACCCCAGCACAAATCCCATGACCCTGTGCACATTAAAATAAAAGTAATTTCCTGGTAGTCTAGTGGTCCCCACCCCCAGCATGAATCCTGACCCCGGTCACAGTGAAACAAAATGTTTTTTCCCTGGTAGTCTAGTGGCCCCCCACCCCAGCATGAATCCCGACCCTGTTCACAGTGAAACAAACTGTCTTTTCCTGGTAGTCTAGTGAGTGGTTCCCCCCACCCCAGCACAAATCTCAACCCCATTCACAGTGAAACAAACTGTCTTTTCCCTGGTAGTCTAGTGGTCCCCCCAGCACAAATCCCGACCCCTTTCACCGTAAAGAAAAGTCTTTTCCCTGGTAGTCTAGTGGTCCCCCCCTGCTCCCAGCACGAATACCAACCCTGTTCTCTGCAAAGAAAAGTGTCTTCCCTGGTAATCTAGTGGTTTCCCCACCCCCAGCATGAATCCCGACCCCATTCACCGTCACTGCTGGGTGGGGAGACCACTAGACTACCAGGGAACAGTCTGTTTTTTACAGTGAATGAGATCAGGATTCATGCTGGGGGTAGGGGGACCAGTAGACTACCAGGGAAAAGACTCTTTTCTTTACGGTGAATGGGGTCGGGATTCCTGCTGGGGGATGGGGGGACCACTAGACTACCAGGGAGATTACTGAAATACCATGGTTATGGGGGTCCACAATGTGGGGGGGGCACTGCCGCATTACCTCCAGTTTTTTTCAGCGGTATCTAGTGCCGTGCCACAGGTTGCACTAATGCCTGTAGCACGGCGCTATACCTTTGAATATGCCGTGCTGCTGGCATTCCTAGGTGCTCCCCTAACCCCGCCCCTGCATACCATTATCTATTAGCGCTGGTGCTACCACAAACCACCGGTGCTAATAGGGCTTTTGAATATTGTGGCCTTGTGCAAATCCAGCACTATTCCAGTGCTACGGTTTTGCACTAGGTACAATGGTTTGAATATCTGGCCCCTCATCTCTTCTGAGCTGTTTCCTGTAAAAAATGGACAGTGTGCTATAATAAAACTGTCCCTTAAAGCTTATAAATCATATTTCTTTCTGTTATCCATTGAAGTCTGGCTTTACAGCATTTAGCCAGTCGCAGCAGGGTAAACGAGTTGGCATCTTGTCTGCCACTAATAAGGATGCTCATTGCTCACTCCTAAGGGTTTAAACACACCTGCCTACTTCCTGATTCACTGTGTGCATAGGTGTGTCGTGGCACTCATGTCACTGGCGTGATTATGTCATCAGTAGGATGATGTCAACCCACCTGGACCGGAGCAGACCCTCCCAACATCACAGTGATATTACCATCAAATAGCTATGAAACAACAAAGCAAATGCTTTCATATTTCTTCTTGTATGTATTATTAAAGCTGCAGAACAAATCACTCTAATTAGTGCTAGCTAGCCATTAAAGTGGAGTACAGTCTTTATCCTGGATTCTATATAATATATGTAGCTTTAAAACCTCTGCTTCAATGTTTTAGGTCCATACAAGTTTGAAAAATAGACTGATGTTACAAGAATTATTATTGGAAAGAAAAAAAAATGAGTAAATCAAATATGAAAAAATCCACTACTGTATTAGTTTAAAGAATGATATAATAATCTGAACACATGAAACACAACTCATAGAAACAGTGATCTGCAATGACGAATACAGACAGACTAACAGAGGTACAGAGAATGGAACAGGAGGGAGGTTTGGAATATAACACAAGGAAGTAACTGATAACATATGATAATAAGAAAGCACACCTGGATGAGAGAAAATGATGATTGTTTTATACACACATACAGCATACGATTGTGTATGCTCACAAGGTCTACTATAGCATCAGACAGATATGGGCATGACACATGTGACAAGTGCTCATTAACAGGAACAACATCATCTGCTGGACTTTCTGTGGAGAACAAGCAGGTGGGTAGAAAATGTATATTATACCAGAATAACCCTCACATATAACCTCTACAGGTAATTTCCCCATAACCCATAGCCCATTCAAGATAAAGCCAACCAATCTAGTTCTTCATTTAAACCATATTATCTATCAGTGGCTTTAAACGTGTTCAGTCCAGTATGCCTCTCTGTACAACAGTTTCTTCTCTCTGTCCCCACCTCTTCAAAGTAGGAGAACATGTTCCAGTGCAAAAAAATCATATTGTAGAGCTCAGAAGCTTCTGTTCCATAAAATGTCTGGCCAGTGGTGGCCATTCATCTCTTCCTCTGATGTTACTTTATGCTCCAATATTTGTTATTGTACTGCCCTAGTCATTTGGCCTATATATACAGTATATATATATATATATATATATATATATATATATATATATATATGTGGTTGCATTGGCACTTCAGCAAGTGCACTGCATAGATCCTTGGCAAGTTTCATCTTGCCACACTGATTAGTTTTGTTTACTCTGCATGTACAGCAACAGGCACTGTAGTGACCATAACCAAAGTTACCTTTAATATCAAGAGCTGTCTGTGTGTCACCTACTGGTGTTTTATGTTGATTGTGTTGTGAACTACCCTGTCTTTAAGGCTTCTAACCTTCCTAGCCACCATAAGTGGACAATTCATAAAAGCTGTTTCTCCTCATGGAGCCACTTTTAGAACATCCCAATATTTACGAATACCTTACCTTGCCAAACACATCTGAATAGTTTATTATGCACGTTATTATGACTGTATGGGTGGAGCTCTGCAGACGTATTGCTGACATTCTGTAGAAGGGCACTGTGGAAGCACGTGACCCAACTGCTCTCCTGTGTGCTTCCACAGTGCTGTGGCAAAGTTCCACTGCATTGTGTTTTAGTGGCCCTTCTCCTCCGCCAGCCGCATAAACATCCCCCCCTTCTCAGGGCACTACTTTTTCCATTGCAACTGCGGTAGTGATAGCCGTCATGCCCAAGATGGCTGCTGAATCAAACTGTGCATGTGTGACTAGCACATGCGCAGCTCTGTCATGGCAGCCACCTTGGATATGGCAAACACTGGCGTGGCAAGAACTCTGAGTATTTTTTCACTGGGTCTCGCCACTCAGAGTAGCAGTATTGGCTCTGACCAGAGCTAGTTCTATTATTGTATTGTGTTCTTGGGCCTCTGTTCAATGTTTCTTCCCTCATTAAGGCCTTAAATCTACTATCTACATTTTATGAGGAGGCTTGCAAGGACCTTACTAACAGAATTTTCTGCAGCTGACATCAGAAGAGGGCTACAGTAGTGGGAGATTCAATAGCCTGCAGTGCATGCCAGTCCCACTGTTCCTTCAGGGCTAAGTACAGTCCTTTGTGACTGTAATTAGCCTAGTAACGACAGTGAGACCAGCACACAAAAGATCAAAGCTTATAAAAACTCTATCTTGCACTGCAGGTTGTTGAATCTCCAGGTGCTGCAGCCCTCTTCTGATGTCTGCTGCAGGGGATTCTGGGATTTGTAGTTACAGAAAATGTCAGCTTACAAGTCAACAGAATTAGTCTGACATAAGTTGCAGTACTACACTGCAGTAAACAGTAAGTAAAAAATGTGTTTTTGTACACAAAATGCACATTGGGACCAGACCCACACTTGGGTGTGGGGCTCTTAATGCTGATTGTTCCCCTTTAACACTTTTCCCTCTTGTCCAGTCTTTCTCCTGCTGCACTTGTCCTGAACCTCCTTGCATCAAAGCCAACATTTTCCTTTTCTAGGAGCCTCTGGTGTCCTTCTCCATCTGGCAGAGCCCTTGGGGAGGCATAACCCAATGGGACAACGAAATCTGAGTCCCAGAAAGAGAAGGACAGATGTCCTTCCCTGGAGGGTATCTAGTTGGCTATATTTAATGTGGGTGCAGAATGGGACATCATCACCAATTAGACTGTTGTGTTTCTCCCTGTAGCCCAATCCACCTTCCACACAGTGGATCTCTCCTTCTGGCTGTTTGAGATTAGCAGAGACCTGGCCCAAGCACCATCACCCTTGACAGCACAGCTCTAAACCCCAGCTATATGTCATCATGCCTGTGCATTGTGACACTGAATGCTCAAGAAACATCAGTAGAAGGGAAGAACTCTAGGGCTCATATTCCTGTCAATATGGCTCCCTTCCCCCATGACCACCAACGGGCAGCTGTGCACCAGCAGGAGCCTCACACCCACCCTGCTATAGAAGGTATCCAAGTCAAATGCTGAAAGTTTTCTCTGCTGCCCAATGTTTGGTGCTCCAGTCTTGGGGCACTAAATTGGGTTATTCATGTGGTACACAAGCATGCTTACTAATGGGCCATTAAGCAAGTACTAAAAGAGTTTTTACTGGGGCTTCCAAAAGTCAAATAAAATTGACAAAAAAAAAAAAAAAAGAGAAGAAAAAGAGCAGAGAAAGTATTTGGCTTCCAAGAGTGATAACAAGAAAATTAGGTGACATAGTTTTACAGGCATATAAGTCAAAAGTGATAGATTTTTTTTGAGGGAGTACTTTATTAGTAATATTTAAGTTTACCTTGCAAAAAGCCATACATTGTATTTTAGAATACAGACTTCCAAATTTGGGAAACTTGAAGTATTTCAAATTCCATGAAACTAAAATGACTTCCAAATTTCCACCCAAGAACAATTTATTATACCACTGCTGTCATCACGAGGAGAGTGTTTTATTGCAAATATATAACACACAGATACTTTAGACTTAAGTATATAACGTTATTAAAAATGAGAAGCAGTATATATTACCATGTTCAGTAAAGTCAATGCAACTGATAGCTACCTAATAGAGGTAGACCTCAGAGCACAGGAGAAAAACATTATAAAAGAGTCTATTACAGTACATAATTAGATACAGCATTGATGTCACAGGGCAATGGGCAAGGCAAGAAAAGAGCAATAACAGCCAATGGAAAGGTTGATGAACCTATATTAAGTAGATAACATGAAATCCATTAAGAGAAGCAGTGATCTACAGGGATGAAAACAAAAACTAAGGCACTTTTCAAAAAAACCCTACAAATCATAGAAACAGAGGAACTGATGGCAGAAAAGGCTGACTAGCCCATCCTGTCTTCCTGGCCTTACCCACAGTTTGATGTAAATGCCCTAGTGGTTACTCACCCCCCCCCCCAATACTCACCAACATCATATGACTGTATCACCATTACTTGAATCCCTCCATTGATTTGGCACACATTGCCACCACCAGAGTCTGTTCCCCTTATCCTCAACCCTCTTTATAAAGGAATGCTCTCTGACATCCTTCCTGAATCTCCTTTCTGGCAGCTTCTTTGAGTTCCCCCTTATGCCCATGTTTCTGCTCATGGGGGCTTATACATAAAGGCAGCCCCAACCCATGGAAAGACATACACCCAAGTGCAATTCACTAGCCTGGTCCATCAGTCTGTCTCTCTTCCTCTCATGCACGTAGTCCGTTGTCCATCTTAATTCTTGCAGTTTATTCTGAAAAATGGGCAATGCTCATATATGGATGATTAATTTAAAACCAGACTTTCTGATGACTATAGAATCCTGTCTGTCTAATAAAATCCTAGATAACCTAGTAAGTGTAAACAGGTATCAGCTTTAGAGGAAGAATATGGGTAATAATAGTTACCACACCAGTCTGCACATCCTCTCTTCCTTTGGCAGTATAGCCTGGAGGTTAGAGTAATGAACTGTGAATGAGCTTGATACATCCAGAAGACAGGGGTTTGATTCCCACAACCTCCACTTGCATACTGTGTGACTCTGAGCAAGTCACTTAACCTCCCCGGTGCTCCCAGGTCGCCCATGAAAACAGGCATTTGTGCCTAGTGGGCCTTACCCGGTTACCAAAGACAAAAATAAAATTAAAAAGACTCCTCTACCTGCAGTTGCTACACTATGTCAGTTGATCTCCATTTACCTCCCTGTGCTTACATCTTTACCAGTCTGCTGCTACAGTTTACATACAGTATGTGTATACTTCTTTGTTACCTGAACTACCCTTCAGTGCACTGTGGGTACATTTTGTGTAAATATGTGTTGTCATCCTGTATATTACCTGCATATTATTGTATATATTACCTGTATATTCTGTATATTTTGTTTCTTTATTTACTGTACAATACATTTTTATCTTACTGTAATTCTCTCCTCCCCTTTCCCCCAGGATGGATCTGGAAACAAGCTATTTCAGCTCAGTATGCCTTTCCTGGTGAAACTCTTAAAATAAATAAATAAATCATGTGTGTGGGGGGGTGTTATATATATATGGGGTATCCAACATAACGTGTGAATTACCAATTTCTGTCACATTTGCAAATAGTTTGGAACTTTTTGATTTAGACATCTTCTATACTGTCCCAAGGATTATTTTGTTTGAGGTCTGTTATCATCCTCCTATGGATAAACCTTTGGATGTATGAATCCTCGTTAACTATCTGACCCCATTTGGAGAATCTGAGGGTTTTGTCTGGGCAGGTGATTATAATGTTCACTGAGGAGGCGAGGGGGTGGGTTAAGGTTGTTTGAGGGATGTAGCTTGTGAATTCGGCATGCCATAATTGGTAAGTGAACCTACAAGATTAGACTTAACATCATCACAGTTACCTATTGTTTTACTTATATTCTTTGTGAGTCAGCTAGAACAGTTGATTGCCTCTATAGTTTTACCTGAATCCACTTCAGATCACCATTTTGTTTATGTATTAAGGCTAGGCCAAAATGTAGAGTGGTTAATAATACCTGTAAGTATCATTCCTATAAAAAAAGCAAGCATTTGTCAATGCCGAATGTTGTCTCGCTGGCATTGGTATTGGTAGTGCAGGAGTTAGAGATGTATAATAAGAATGGCAGTGAAGTATTGAACTAACGCCAACCCCACCCCCACCATGCAGAGACTGACAGGCGTTGGGGGTGCCTTTGGGGCGTCAGCTATAACGCTCATGCCATTTTACCTCACCCTATCCTGTAGACACTGACAAGTGTCGTGGTGTGCTTTGGGGACTTTGGGCTTTATACTTACCCCATTCCATAAGTAAATACACTGAGACAGGTGCAGTAGAGGAGAATGGGGTGAATGGGGTGAACTTTAGGGCCAAACACTCCAAGGTACACCTTGATGCCTGTCGCTGGCTGCAGGGTGGGGGTGGGGGTGGAATGGCATGAGCATTACAGTCAATGATCCCAAGTCACATCTCCGATGCCTGGCAGTCTCTACAGCGTGGGGTGTTACAGTTGGAAACTCTAACGTCATAGGTGTTTGTTGGTATTGTCACTCCAAATTTTCAACATGGGCTTTTTGTGACCCCAGCCCACGAAGAGTGGCACAATCAGTTTGTTAGCCAAAAGGTGGTGTTGAAACAGCGGCTATGCCATTTGGCGACACAGGGACGAAAACACATTTTGGGCAGGATGTGAAAAATGACAACTGTATTGTTCATGAGGAGATGTAAAAAAGTGGCAATGGTGAAAATCTGGAGTGAAAATATGAAAAATTGGTGAAGCCATGAGCATGCATAGAAACTGTGCAACATACGTCCATAACTCAATTATTTTTGGGATTCTTTCAGCCACATTTTCAACATAGGCATTTTGGGACCTCCCCTCATGAACAGTGGTGCTGTGATTTTGTTAATCTGTCCCAAAAGTTGATTTCCCACAGCGACCATGCCATTGTGCACCACAGGTATGGAAACACATTTTGGGCAGGCTATGAAATATGACAGCTGTACTGTTCATAAGGAGGTGTTGAAAATCTGGCATGAAAATATTGCAAATTTGCGAAGTTACAAGGGTGTGTGGAAACTGCACAACGCACGATTGTAACACAGTCATTTTATGGACGTTCGTCATCAAATTTTCAACAGAGGCATTTTAGGACCTCTGTTCATGAACAGTGTCACTGTCATTTTCTCAAACTGTCCCAAAACTGATTTTGTACAGCCACCATGCTATTCTGGCGCTGGACGCATGAAGCACATTTTGGCCAGGATATGTAAATGACAGCTGCACTGTTCATAAGGAGGTGTGGAAAATGCCAATTTTGAAAATCTCAGTGAAAATATTAAAATTCACGGTTCACGAGCATCACGTGGAAACTGTACAGCACCGCTTTCATTAAAACAACCATTTTTTGGACTTTTCACCAAATTTGCAACATAGGCTTTTAGAGAGCCCCCTCATGAACAGTGGCACTCTTGTTTCATTAATTGGTCCCAAAAGGTGATTCCACGCAGTATCCGCAAAATCACCTTTCGGGACCGAATAACGCCATGACAGTGACTGAATTCATGAGGAGGGGCCCCAATAATTCCATATTGAAAATGTGGTGCCCAAATTCCCAAAAATGCCCGAGATATGCACCAAAGTTGAAAAAACCCTATTTATGCCATTATACAGCTTACCGGCATTTCTTCATTTCTCGGTTGGCTTTAAAGAGTGCAGACGTGTTCCTGGTCCACCGAAGATCGTTGTGCCGTGTTCCAGAGGTAAGTATGGGGTGGGGTGGGGGGTGGGGAGGCAGGGTATGCAGAGGGTAAGCGTGGGTTGGGGAGGGCCAACAAAGTCGACGAGGGACTATTTTCTGCTTTGCAGGTTTAAAAAAAAAACATCGCAGGACGGTTTTCCTTTTACAGGGTCATTTGCATTTGACCTGTTGGGGTGGCCTCCCAGTGTACCACCTGAGTTTTGATTTTTGGGGGGGTTCTGTAGCTGACAGGGGATTGGGCACCCCTGTTGGCAAGCAACAAATGGGGGGGACATTATGCCCATGGTGAGTGGGCACCCCGTCGGCACACACATTACATGGGGGGGTTGCATTATGCCGACGAGGAGTGGGTGCCCCCATTGGCAAATGACGTGGGTTGGGGCATGCCGACAGGGGGATTGGGCACCCCTGAAGTTGGCTCTCCATGTGGCGGCAGTCAGAGCCGCCATGTTAATGGAAGGGCTTCACATAGTGAGGGCGTGTTTTGATGCCACTGCATGATGAGCTTGGCTGTCATTGCAGCGGACCTTTCCTTAGATGTGCTCACCACATTATGTATTCCTGTTGTGGTGCCTTCATGCTGGCTTATTGGTGAATGAGGGACGCACCTACTGATGCGTGCCCTGCATTCGCCCAACAGTGACCGCGCCTCCAAATCTGCTACTAATGCAATATGTTGGCTGTGCAAGCGCATACTAACATAAAAATTGGCTGTACAGTATTAATTTTATGTTGGATCTTGAGGGTGTTGACTGGGGAAGAGTAAATGTCACACCTGGAAATGAGCCTTGGCTCAGTGTGCCTATCCCGGTTACCAAGATTTTAAACAAATAAATAAAATAAATAAATACATGTGATCCTGGATGTTGGAGATGCATGGAGATATTTTAAAGCAACATTTTTGATTATTTGTGATAAGCGTGTCCCAATTCAGGTTAGGTGAGTGAGACAGGAAAATGCATCAAACCTCTTCTCTTTTTAAATGACACAACATTTAGGAGAAAGCAAGGAAGACTACTAGTCTTAAATACTGTTCAGGCACGGGTGGATTATATGGCACTTCAGAATAAATATGTGAAAGAGGTTTGTGATGGCATGCCAACATTTTTCCAGAGGTAGTCAGATGGTAAATTATCATAGACACAAAGGTTCGGGAAAAGATTGAAGAGGTTGGATGGATTTAAATGAAGCCAATTTGCATTCCTCAGTCATCATCCAAGATGGGCGTGTAGTTCTCTGAGATGCCAGGCTGGTCTGCTGCAGAGCAGAATATAAACATTTCTATATGCCATTTTTCTTGGTGGAATGCCTGCCACTTAAAGCTAGCAAGTTAATCTCCTACCTGTCATGTCAGAAGCAATCCAAAGAGTGGAAGAGTTATCAGATAGTTATTTCCCAGGAAGAAAGAGCCACAGCAGCCATGAGAAGCTCTATCTCCAAGCCTCCCATGTCCGTTCATATTGATACAGCCACCGCTCCCTCCATTTCCTTAGTCACCCAAGACAGCGTCTGCAGAGGATATGCCTGCCCTCATGAGTGACCGAGGTAAAAAACTGCAGACAAAATCCTATTGACTTGCAGTCCGGGCCCTAACAATACTCACTAGCTCAGCAGGTTGTCAAATACTTCAGCTACCACAGCTACAGGAAAAGTAGAGGGGGAAGAATAACAGTGCGTGATCATCTGGGAGGCCTGAATTAGCCATTAGCTACAATCCTACAGCAAAGACTACTCCTCTTAGCCTACAGCAAAATACGTTGAAAGAGGCTGATGGCATAAGTGTGGAAAATGGTGCTAATGAAGGAAACATTGCTAACATACCTGACTGCCTTGAGGCTAAAAGTAGCACAGACTCCTGCAGTTTGAATGCACAGGGGAGTTCCTCTGTTCCAAAACCTGTTCTTAACTCAACAACTAGCACAGTCAACACTGCCTGTATACCTATTACAGCTTCAACAGATTCAAATCAAATCACTATTAGATAAAATGGCTCCACTGCAGAAAACCTCTCTCCCCCCACCACAGACAGCTCCGTTGGGGGGAAGGGGGCATGATCCTACAACAGCTTGATGTTTCTGCAGCAGCAAAATGTCTAACAGAGGTCAGAAGTGGTATTATGCAAGATATGAACTCTGCGCTAGCCCCAGTCAGTCACCCAGCACCCTGACATCCTCTGTGGAATCTAAATTTAGTGAATTGCAGGATCTGAGCACTCATATGTCTGAACTGGAATCCAGGGTTTGCAATTTAGAGGGCTGTAATCTACCCCTTTGACCCATAGTTACCTGCCACACAAATCAATGAAATGTCCTATGGCACTTCAAAAGATAAACGAACAAGAAGATAGATCATGAGGGGTGAACCTATTGGTTGGTAGGGGTGAAATAGGGCCTGAAAGGCATTGGAGATTCTTTACCATTTTTGAACAATTTGTCTTTCCTAGCTAACGAGAGAAAATTCCCAGAGCAAATAAATTTAGCTCTATCAAGCCCATGTGTGTGTGTGTGTGTGTGTGTGTGTGTGTGTAAATCAAATGATGCACTCTCTGCTCTGTAAACTATTTCTATAAAATGACAAAAGGGATGGACCTATAAAGGCATTAAATTCAGAATGCATCCAGATTTCTGTGCTGTCATATTTTGTTGTGTGCTGATACTATTGCTAGGCAGAAGCTAATTAACCCAGTCAAGGGAAAGTTGTATCTTGAATAGATGAAGTTCACTGCTGTATGATTCCACCAGCCAAAATGCTGTTTAAGGCAAATAGCAGACCCAGAGTCTATTTGAACCCTGAGGAAGCATTGCAAGCAATGAATTTATTTTTCTCATCCCCCAGAAGATCCTTTTATTCCACAAGATCAAATGAACTTGCACCCTATTTGCTTGGTAAGCCTATTCAAACTGCAACCCTATCTATAGGCTCTGATATTGACAAATTCCAGCCAGTATGTTTCTGGAATCATGCAAATCCTTGCCTATCAACCCCAAAAGCACAGCCCCGGCAATACAAACCTTATCTGTACCCTGGAATGATGATCAGGGTTTACCAGTTTTGGAAGGAAAACTCCACCAGAAGCTAACATATAAGATTTGTGCTCCTCGGTCAAAATATTTTCCTAGTTTTTTACATGGCAGTTTGAGCTCTGAATGGAAAGCATGCATGATATAGGCACGGGGCACATTAGGTAGAGGAACGAGGGAGTGAGTGTCATCCATGAACAACTAGAATCAGTGGTGATGGACCAGGCAGAGACAAGTGGCAGACTGAAATGGCATAAAGGTCCTTTTCTACCAAAAAAGTCTATGTTTCTGTTTCAATGGAAAGAAAACATCGATCTTTAATTTGAAAGTCATGCTTCCCAAAGTTTGGAACTATGGGCTAGAATATAATGAACTTATCTCAAATGACTCCTGTGATAGGGCTATTTTTGCTTAAAGCAAAAGCATAATTTCTCTTCCCTTATCTCAGATTTTCTGTTCTCCATAACTTATCCTCCTTTCTTGCTTTCCCTTTTTACCCCTTCTTATCCTTTTTTTTACTTCTCTTCACTCATTCTTAGTTCACACTTTTATTGATATATCTCATACACTAGAAACATAGAAACACAGAATTTGATGGCAGATAAGGACTGCTTGGCCCACCTAGTCTGCCCATTTTCCTACCTAACAGATAAGCTGCAGATCCTAGTTAACCAACAGCTTACTTCCTCCTACCCCTCACTAGGACTGCCTTATGCCTGTCCCATGCATTCTTGAATTCTCCCACTGTTCTTGACTCCACGACCTCCTCAGGGAGGCTGGTCCATGCACCCACAACCATCTCTGTGAAAAAAATACTTCCTCACATTACCTCTGAGCCATCCCCCCTCTATCTTCAAATTGTGCCCCCTTGTTCTTGCACATCTCTTTACACTATCTTTATGCCTAATATAATAACTGGATTTCCAGTCCTGCTAAAACACCATACTAACCAGCTGAATTCTGTAATGACTTGATAGCAGGTTATTAAAGTGTTTTCCTCCTAGCACTCTCACTTCACTGTATTGGTGCCAGTGGGGCAGCTGCTTAGGGACATGCTCACTGGCACGCATACAGCTTACAGTTTTTCCCTCTATTGAAACTTTGCACCAGTTATAAAAAACAATGCCTGTGCAAAGTATGTTTTATGAGGATTTTTCACATACCCTTAGTGTGTGATTATCTTATAAACCCCCTCAAGCTTTTCTCTCAGGGTTTATGGATTATCACACACCTCGGGTATGTGAAAAATACTCATAACACACACCTGCACAGACATTATTCTGTATATAGCATCTTAAATGTAGAAATATACATACATATGTTGTGACATGTTGGGTTGCATTTATATTATAAGATATATATATATATATATATATTAGAGTTTATCAATTGCTGTGGTTTTACTGTATATTGTACTTTGATGTTTCTGAATTTTATGTAGGCACTCAGAGCCTCTGGGATTGGGCGCCTAAAAAATAAGCGCTTATTAACTTACTTGCTATATAGCCTGCTCTTTTTCTTTTTATTCTATAGAAATCATGATTAAGCAGGAGTTCACTGTATAAAAACATTAATGAGCAAAAAAACAAGAAGTTCACTATCATGACTGCATGATATGCCCATGCACAACATCACTTTTTATTTCTTTCTCTCCTTATTGCTTTTTATAATTCACATTATATCACTTCTGCATACAGTTGTGGGGGTATAAATGTATAGATAACTTTGGTCAATGTTTTTTTCTCATCTTCTTGGTTTCCCTCTCTGGATGTATAGACTTACAGTCTTGAATGTAACAAAATCAATCTGTTATATACAGATTTGACAGCAAAACAGACTTGGCCTCTTCATATCACAATACCCTATTATGAAACTTGGCACATTTGAGTTATTATTAAGGGCGGGAGAACCTAGAATTGGAGAGTGTCACTTCCTCAAATGGAACAGCTTTTGCCTGTCTGATGAGAAGTGGGTATGGGATATGGGTAACGTGTTATTTGGTAATTTGGTTATTTACTATACTTACCACAAGGGGAGACTGGGGGAATGGGGGAGGGCAATAAAACAAAACAGATGAGGAATATACACTGAAATAATAGATTATATATGGCACCATGCTATTATTTTTTCTTTATTTTTTGTAACCAAATTGCTGGATGACAGAGGGTTTGGATTTTTAATTTTTTATAAAAGCAATTAGGGTTTCGTAACATCTAGTGTTAAGTGCTCGTTATATAGATTAAGGCTAATGATTGGAATATTGTTTGCCAGAATGTAAAAGGGCTTAGGGATAAACTAAAAATTAAAGAAATACATATTTAACTAAATTAATTCAAAAAATATTAACCGTGTCCTCTTTCAAGAAACACACTTCATACTTGCCAATTTTGATTGGATCAATCAGTTCTGGGGACCAGGCTATCAATCCCCATAGGAGGCAATAAATTGTAGTGGTTAAGGGTACTCAGCTGCAGACCTACAGACCTGGGTTTAAAGCTCATCAGCCCTCACTTGCACACTGTGTGACCCTGACCAAGTCACATAACTTCCTTGTTCTCCCAGATCACACCTGGAAACAAGCTCTGGCTTAGTGTGCCTTTCCTGGTTAAACAATTTCCTGTCCCCCCCCCCATATCAGTCCAATTGTAGGGGCACTGCTATTTATTTTAAATGGTTCTCTCCCAATACAGTTCTTGGGCTTGACTGTAGACCTACATGGTTGATTCACTTTTGTGGAATACATGATGCATGGTAATAAATCCTCCCTAGCCTCTATATATGGAACTAATGAAAACGACCCACAATTGTTTTTGATTTGTTCATTAACCTGGCTTAATGTACCTCTCATTATATGAACATACATACGAGCATACAAACTTGCCAGCAGATAAAGGCCTTTTGGTCCATCAAGTCTGCTTGACTGTGCAGCTAGCAGCCCTTATACTGCAACTGCTCCTCCCTCCCTCCCCCTCCAGTGACCCTCCCCCTTACCCTGTCCCATCCCCTTTTGAAGCAGCCCACTGTCTTACAGGATACACTTCCTCCGGTAGTGTGTTCCACCCTGTCACTACCTTCTCCATAAAAAAGTGTCTCCTCATTTCCTTCCTGAACCTCCCCCTCCAATCTCCAATCGGGAGGCAGTATAGCGCAGTGGTTTAAGGCTCTGAGCTGCAAATCTGGTGACATCCAGCAGACCAGACCTGGGTTTGAATCCCACAGCTTCCACTTACATACTGTGTGACCCTAAGCAAGTCACTTAACTTCCCTGTTCTCCCAGGTTGCACCTGTGAAAAAGCTTCCAACTTAGTGTGCTACTCCTGGTTAAACAACTAAAAAAAAAATCTCAGATTGTGCCCTCGGGTGTCCCTCCCTCTCCTTAATTGTTGAAAAAGCCCCTCTGTGCCTGCCTTATTTATTCCCTTCATGTACTTGAAGGTTTCAATCATGTCCCCCCTGTCCCTCCTCTCCTCCAGGGAGTACATATTCAACTCCCTCAGCCTACTGTCATAGGGCAAGTCACCTAGTCCCTGGATCATTTTTGTTGCTCTGTGTTGCACTACCTCCAGTAATCTAATGTCCTTCTTCAGGTACGGACACCAGAACTGCATGTAGTACTCCAGGTGCAGTCTAACCAGTGACCTATATAGTGGCAGGATGACCTCCCCCCTCCTGGAGGATATGACTCTGACAATGCAACCCAGCATCCTGTTGGCCTTTGCAGCTGCCTTTCTTTACTGTGCTGAGTTGTTCATTGCTCCCATTATGATCACCCCCAGATCCTTCTCCTCCTCTGTTTTGGCTAGCTGAACCCCCCCCCCCCCAGCTGGTAGCTCAGGGTAGCTAGCTACCTAGCTGGTAGCTTATGTTTTGGGAAGTGATTTCAGTGTAGTTGTTAATTCCCAGTTAGATTGTTCATCATGTATTTTCCCCATAATTGAACAGCCAGTACCACACTACATAACCTTATGGAAGATTTCAGACTTAAAGACCCCAGGCACAGTAACTACTCTGAGGATCATCAGTACTCTGCCCTCCTACCATTTATCCTCATGGTAGGACATTTTTTTGTCTCCAGATCTAAACAAGTTTTTCTAGACGCTATTGCTTATTCAGGGATGTTGATATCTAATCATTCACCTGTTATTATAAACCTAACATTCTCAGAAATGATTCATTCCAACTTCTGTTTGAGACTGGATCCCATCTTACCTAAAAATGGTAATTTGTTAAATCTGATATGGAACAAGACCACTTTTATTTTTTCAATAACAATATCCCCTGTGACACCTCCAATAGTATGGTATAGGGTGCCTGGAAGGCATATTTGAGAGGTTCAGTTATTTCATATAGCTTGTTCAAAACAAAAACATGCACTTCTGCCATTAAGGACTTAGAAAAAGACATTAACCACCTGGAGAAACAACATTCTAATAGCCTATCACTTGAAATCTTACCTTTGCACAAAAACAAAATCAATATCATAAACTTATATCTGAAAGGGCAAAATGCCAACTGCCTAAATCACGGCCCAAGTACATTAATACTGTAGAGAAATCTGAAGATATGCTTGCTTGGCAGTTAAATGTATCCTCTGGATGAGATGATAAACCGAGGTCCCTTCTGCCCATCTCTGCTTACTGTTCAGGTGGAAGTAAAAGATCCCATGGCACTTATCCATGACCCTGTGATGTCTTGGCAAATTATCAACCTATCTCCAACCTCCCATTTCTGGGGAAGGTTGTTCAGAAAATAGTGGCATTGCAGTTCGAGGTGCACCTCATGGCCACTGACATCTATGAGCCATTCCAGTCCATTTTCAGGGCTAGGCATAGCAATGAAACACATTGGTCAGGGTGCAAAATGACCTCTTCAGGGTGACAGATAGAGGAGACTGGTCAATTCTCATTCTCCTCGATCTATCTCCTCAGTATTTGACACCATGAACCACATTGTGCTTTTGGATCACCTTAAAGAATATTGTGGACTCGCCGGTACCATCATCAACTGGTCTGAGTCCTATTGCTGAGACAGGAAGCAATGGGTGGTGATGGGGAATTTCTTCTCCTCCTGAAGCTCCTGCCACGTGACGTGCCTCAAGGGTTAATCCTGTCACCAGTGCTGTTCACAGTGTACATGCTACCCTTGGGAGTGCTCATTAGATGGTACAGTTTGGGTTTTCACTGCTATGCAGATGATACTCAGCTGTAAATGTATTTTGCCCCAGAACAAATGACACCATAGAAGTACTAGACAGCTGCCTGGACAAAATCCAGGACTGGATGGCTTCCAACTGGCTAAGGCTTAATCCTGACAAGATGGAGGTCCTGGTGATTGAGCCTGGTCGCGAGCTTGATGGAAGTGCCTCTGGATTAGCAACAGGATTGGTCCTGGGAACCACTCTGTTGATGGCTTCACCTAGGGTGAGAAATCTGGACATCTTCCTGGATGACAGATTGACATGGGATGCTCAGGTGTCATCTGTTGTCCAAAGTGATTTTTACTTCTTAAGGAATATTGCCTGGATTAAATCCCTAAGTCCGCCCAAAGACCTGCCATCACTAGTACACACCTTTGTTACTTCCAGGCTTGACTACTACAATGCTCTATACTTCATGGTCTGTGGAGGTCTCCTCCACCAGCTGTAGCTGGTGCAGAATGCAGTGGCCAGGTTGCTGATGGGCCTCCCTAGGTCATGTCATGTGATCTCAGTCCTGCGAGATCTGCACTGGCTGCCTGTCTAGTGGAGGATCATATTCAAAGTGGGCTTGCTCACCTATAAGACCCTGTACAGATCGGGCCCTGGTTACCTGATGGATCTCCTTACCCCTGCCACTCTGGTCTATTCCCTCTGCTCCTCCACCAGGGGTCTCCTTGTGGTTCTGAGGGCCAGGCTGAAAACCTGTGGTAAGTGTGCTTTCAAAGAGGTCATCTCAGCCCTCTGAAACTCGCTTCTTAGATCTGTAAGGGGTGCCCCATCGGTGGAGGTATTTAAGAGGATCCTGGTCCAACCCGCCTCCTGGTGGAGTGTGTGGAAGTCATTGGATCAATCCTTGCTGAGATAGTCTGGAGTTTGTTGGAGAAGGGAGTGTTCCCTGACCCCTTGAAAGAGGCAGCCGTGACCTCCCTTTTAAAGAAACCTTCCCTCAACCCAGACTGTCTTGCAAACTACAGACCTGTCTCTAACCTGCCCTTTGTGGGTAAGGTTATTGAGAAGGTAGTTGTGTTGCAGCTCGAGGACTATCTTACCATCCATGATGTCTATGATCCTCTCCAGTCTGGATTTAGGAAGAGGCATAGCACTGAAACAGTGCTTGTTCATGTACTTAATGATCTCCTGATGGCGAGAGATCAGAAATGCTGTTCAATCTTGGTTCTCTTTGATCTCTCCATAGCATTTGACACTGTGGACCATGGGGTATTACTGGAGCACCTGCGGTTGATCTGTGGACTGTCTGGTACCATCCTCAGATGGTTCCCTTCTTTTCTCATGGGCAGGATGCAGAGAGTGATATCAGGGATTTTTTCCTCGGCCCCTTTGCCCCTGACCTGTGGGGTACCGCAGGGCTCTGTGTTGTCTCCCATGTTGTTCGCAGTGTATGTGCTACTGTTGGGAGACATTATAAGGTGGTATGGGCAGAGTTTTTACTGCTATGCAGATGATAGTCAGCTATACCTGTCCTTTGTGCCTGAGCAGGATGATGCTGTCTCAGTCTCTAACAACTGCTTTGCTGAGATTCAAGACTGGATGAGTGCCAGCTGGTTAAGGTTGAACCCAGATAAGACTTGAGGTGTTGATCGTGCACTCTGGTCATCAGGTAGAGGGGTCCTTGGCTGCTCAGCCCTCTGGGCTTGTTCTGGGAGGCAAGCAGCTGTGGACCTCTGGTGTACATCCCCGATGTCGACATGTCAACAGTGGAGTCCCCTACAATGACAACAGCGCCACATCGCTGTTGGGAACCCACTGGCACCTGGCATTGTCTGTAGGGGGTTCTGCACCCCCCGACTCAGCTCCGACTTGGAGTTGAGAATCCTAAGTGTGGGGTGTGGGGGTGCTGCCCCCCATGTGGGGGGTTCGGGGGCAAAGTCACCCAAAGAAAACACTTGTTGCTTCTGCAAACCGGCAGCCAACTGCAAAATGCAGTTGACCTGCTGGTTTTTGATTTCGGGTCATTCAACAAATATTTTGTTGATGACCCATCATGGATCCTGGTCCTCTGAACGGGTGCAGAATTTGGTCATTATTTTTGATGGCGAGCTGACGCTTAAATCACAGGTGTCAGCCATGGTCAAGTCCTCATTTTACCATCTGAGGAATATTGCCCGATAAAACACCTTGTTCCACCTTATGACCGTCCTACTCTGGTCCATCCCTTTGTGACCTCCTGCCTTGACTACTGCAATGCTGTTTACCTAGGGCTTCCAGGGGTAGACATCTGCCACCTGCAGCTGGTGCAGAATGTGGCAGCCAAGCTGTTGATGGGCTTATCTTGATCTAGCCACATCATGTCTGTGCTCTGCAAACTGCACTGGCTGCCAGTATGGTGGAGGATCACCTTCAAGGTTGGTTTGTTGACCTATGTGCCCTACATGGACAGGGATTGCATTATTTGCAAGACCTCCTGCACCCCTACTGCCCCCTCTGCCCACTCCGTTCTACTGGTGAGGGGTTGCTAGAGGTTCCCAGGGTCCGTTTAAAGACCTCGGGGGAGAGATCTTTTGCATTTATGGCTCCGACCCTGTGGAACTCTCTACCTTATCAGATTAGAGAGTGCCTGTCCATTGAGACCTTCAAAGCTGCCCTAAAAACGTATTTATTCAAGTGAGCCTTCTCAGATGCTTTTTAATCGGAACCTTGCTGATTTTATCTGATTGCTGCTTTTATCATCTATCTCAGTATGTTTTATGCCTATGTACAAGCACTTTGATGTTTTGAAAAGTGCTTTTTATAGATAAAAATTATTTTAACTTTGACTAATGACACATCTGTTTAAAATGACCTTTCCAGACTATCCGTAATGTTTTAACTCTGTTTTATTGTTTTATTACTTATTAACTATTTATAATTAGCTTATTTATGCTTGTATTTTAAATTTTTAAAAACCCTGAAGAGCTTTATTTTATTGCTATTATTGCCCTGCCTGTTTCTGACTGTGTAAAGCACCCAGAGCCTCTGGGATTGGATGTCATATAAATAAACCTTACTTACTTACTTATCAAGGAAGAGACTTATCAATGAAGAGTAACGGAGTTTCACCGCTATAGTAGCCAACATTCCCCATCAATATAACAGGTCCATGTAACCTACCCCCAGAACACACCTAGAAACAAGCTGTCCCAGCTTAGTGTGTCTTTCCTGGTCATAAATTGCAAATAAATAAATGAATAAAGGATAGGACAAATTCCCTAATTACAAAACTAGCCACATCAATGGGAAGGGTGGTACATAACCTGGCAGACATCTGCAAAATATTCCAGTCGAATTACAATAACTTGCAGAACTCTGAATCCTAGCACACTCCACAACTTTTTGAGTAACATAACCTTCCCTTATTTACTACAGGATCTGGTCTAGTCATTATAGCAACCCATCACATGGGAAGAAATTCTCAAAGCTATTCACTTACTACCCACATGGAAGGCACAAGGTCCAGATGGGATCCCAATTGACTTGTATTAACTTTTTCACCCGATACTGGTCCCACATATCAAAAAATTATTTAATTTTCTTCTGTATGAGGACACATTGCCACCTTCTTTTTATGATGCAACCATTTTATTATTCCTAAAAAAAGACAAAGATCTCTTGCAATGTGCCTCATACTGGCTGATAGCTCTCTTGAACTCTGATATAAAAATACTTGCTAAAATCCTGGCTCTCAGACTGGAATCCCTGATCCATCATCTTATTCCAAAAGACCAGAATGATTTCATTAAGGTTGAAAATTGGGAGAAAACTTTTGCCGGCCTATTAGTATTACCAATCATACCACAGATCTGGTTGCCATACTATTGACCATAGATGCTGAAAAATATTTTGACTGGACAGAGTGGGACTACATCCATAAAGTCCTGGAATACACTGCTTTAGGCCCAGTTTTCACCACCTCTTTAAACTACTATATAATTCTCCCAGAACTTCAGTATGAACTAATAATGTGTTTTCATCCAATTTTACACTAGGAAGAGGCACCCGTCAGGGCTGCCCACTCTCTCCCCTATTCTTTGCTATTACCACCAAGCTACTTGCTGTTTTGGTTTGATCAAACACTAAGACCACAGGTATCTCTATAGGAAAAATGTAACACAGAATCTAATTTACGCTGCTGTCACCCTCCTGTACTTAACAGACACTGCTCATACTGCCAAAAAGTTAATAAAACCACCAACACATTTGGGGCAGCCTCCAGCTTTAAAATCAACTGGTGCAAAACTGAATTACTACAACTAAATCATGAACACCAAATGTAAAGCTATAGATAATACGAAACATCTACATTTTACACTAACTGTACCACTGTCACATTTACATAAACAGAATTATGACCTAGTACTGCAAGCAGTCACTAAAAATGTAACCAATTGGAATAATGTGCCACTGACATTAATGGGAAGACTCCATACAATTCATTTACCTCACTTACTTTTTCTGTTTCAGTCTCTCCCTGCAAACATTCTGGATACAAAAAGAAATGTTTCACTTTATATGGAAATTAAAAGCAAAAAAAAAAATCCTAAAGAAAAGCTGATTTTGCCTAGATCACAAGGAGGTCTAGGCTTACTTAAGTTTCCACTTTATTATCTGGTGGCTCAAATAAGATCTACCTAGACTGGTTCAACAAGAATGAACAATTAACCCAGTGTAGCAAAATAGAACAGGCAGTTCATCCATACCATGGAATAAGGCATATTTTACACTCTGACTTTTATACTAAAAGAAAAAAAATCTGTGAACAATATTGCCACTCAAACTGCACATAGTAGCCGAAGTAAGGCACAGGCGCTGTTAGAACAACATAACCACGTATCACCAGCCAACCCCAATATTCTGTAATATTCAGTTCCCACCATTAGTATCAGATTCTGGTTTCTTTTATTTTTTTCACAAAGCTGTTTCTTGCCAGGATCCAGCCTGCTATCAGCCCCAAACTGGCACATATCTCCTCCAAGATCACCAGCATTGGTATCCCATGGGTTGCCCGCTGTGGTAGGAAAAGGAAGTGGAGGTCCGTTCTCCCCCACCTGGTACTCACATCCAGGTTGCCGGGCCTGGGTGGCAGCACGGAGTGGGGAATGGGCCGGGGTTCATGCTCCAGCTCCATTTTGCCCTATAAATATGCAGCATGCTCCTATCAGTTGGATGACGGGCGACAAGGTAGAGTGTGGAGGGTGATGTCACTCACTGTTGGTGACTGCGGCACCGACAAGCAGGTACAGGGGATGAGGATGGGCAGGTGGGTTGTCAGTGCTGTGGGATTGGGGGGCACTATTCACCACCATTGCTGGGCTGGGGGGATGCTGCTAGTTTGGGATGGGAACAGGGCTTTGGTGTGGTGGGAGCCTGGATGTACTTTGCGATGGCCGGCAGGCAGGCTGTCACTGTAGGGAGGGGAACATTGACATACCGGGGTCTTTTCAGTACCAGGATGGCGACTGGGTGGGGAGGGACTACTGGTCACCAGGGAATGTACTTTTGTACATCTTTTGTAATATGTCACCTCGGGACAGGGATTGGGGGGGTGGGACCACTGGATACCAGGGAATTTGCTATATGTACATCTGTTTTCCTTTTCACCTCGGGACAGGGATCAAGTGGGGGTTGGGACCCCTGAGCACCAGGGAATGTGCATCTATTTTCATTTTAACTCAGGATGGGGATCAGGTGGGGGGAGGGACCCCTGGACACCAGGGAAATTCCAGTCTGGTACCAGGAGTGTGATCTGAGGGAGGGGGACACCACTAGGCACCACGGACTGGGGTTTTCATGATAGGAGAGGGATCATAGGGAGGGGTAACCACTAGCACCAGGGACAGTTCACTGTGATGGGGCAATTGAAGGGGCTGCGGTGAGCATACTAGCCTTACTTCCCATGCTAATGAGCCCATATTCAGCATGTAAATGGCCCCTTAGTGCCTTGCATGCCCAATGGACTCATTTGCATAGGGAGTTTTGAATATTGCAGATTTTGCCCAGGCGGAAGTCATTGCGGTGCCTTATTTCAAGTGCGCTATCAGGTGGTGCTGCATGGCTTAGTGCCTGGGTGCAATGGCCCTATATTCAGAGGGATTGCACCATGCACTATTCCTCTGAATGTAGCCTTTTTGTGCACCCACACTATTGCAAAGCACAGTGTGAATTTTTGCACTCTGCATTGTGCATTTTTGAATATCTGGCCCCAGGACTTATCTATTCTTAAAATTGAATGGAAAACAGATTTAGGTTTCACAGGACACAGAATGGACCATAACAACTAGGGGCCATGTTTTCCCATAGGAGAAGCTGGTTATAATTAGCTGTTATAACCTGCGAGTTGTAATGGTGGACATGTACCAGCTTGTCCTCAACCCCTCTCATGCTCAGTCACCCACGTGACTCTCAACTACCAAATCACCAGATAGTCTTATAGTACTGCATTTCCCAGTCAAATATCAGAAAAACAAATTCAAAACATTGCTGAGAAATCCATTTAGTCCAGATTCTGAAAATTTTCTTCGGGTCCAGTTCATCATTGTCACAGCGATATGCAAATGAGAGGCAGAGTTATAACTCTAACTCTGCCTCTCATTTGCTTATTGCCGTGGCAACCACAGGAGTTGAACAAGATCTTTACAATGTGGACTAAATACACTTCTCAGAAATGTTTTCATACTTGCACTTCTGATATTTGCTTTTCTACCATTATTAGAATTAACTGCTTCCTCCGTCTCTCAATACCGGCTGTTTACTGTGCACAAACAATGCTGCTGCAGTTCTCAAAGACTAAGCTGGCTGGAGAAGAAGACGTCCCCTGGAAATTACATAAAACAACACATGGGGGGAGTGAAAAACTCAAATCTAATGCACACCCTTGGTGTGGGATGCTTTGATAAACACCTCGGCCTTTGCTCTTGGGGTTTATGTACCATTCCATGCCTCTGGTGAGCATTAAAGTCTTGTTATGCACTCCCCTCATATTATTCTGTATAATATTATTCACAATGCTATCAGTATGGTTATAGCAACAAAAAATCCAACAGATCTAATTTAACTGTTACCATGGAGTACATTTTACACCCACTCAAGCTTAACAAAATGAATGCTGAAATACCAAATTTATGTCCAATATGTATGGCCACTCTGGTACATTGATCCATACTGTATGCTTCATCAATGCCTACAGTTCTCTAAATTCTGGAGTAAAATACTAGATGTCCTCTCATCAATAACAGGTGTTGCCTTAATTACAGCTCCCAAACTTACTATTTTGGGCTTAATCAAAACCCCATCAAGATTAATGAAACCTAAAATTAATATTGATACTGTTAATTTTAGCATGAAAATCTATTTTACTTAAATGGAAGGATCACAACCCTCCAGTAAACAAAACTTAGCTTAATTTAATTGTGGATCTATACAAAGTAGAGAAGGTTCACTACAGTTTCCATAAACAAGTGGATGCATTCAATAAGATATGGGGCCATTTTAATCAATTTATAATGAGGAGGCAACTTCACAGTTATTAATATACACAATCATTTGCTGCCTATAGCCCTTTTTCTTTACACAAGTAGATGTCTATTCATAATACTGTATAATTTCCTTGTACTAACGTTGCAGCCTAACATCTATTTTGACTTGTATTTTAATGACCAGCTGGAAATGATATATTAAGTTGTTTCCTTTATTACCTGTTGTTGTATATGCCATTAATGGTGCCTAAGTATGTACATTGTGTTGTATACATTAAAGCTATCAATAAAAATGTATTTTAAAAAAAGTCAGTCCAGAATAGAATTTTTATAGACATTGTACCTCTCCTTTAGTGGATGTCATGAAGCATATTGCTAAAATGATGAATATGCCAATCTTAGATTATGGAGATGTGAGCTATGATGGAGTGGGGATCAGTCTTTTGGGTAAGCTTGACATCCTGGCAAATAGATTGGGAGGCTTCATCCCTGCTGAACAACAGAATGTTTATAACTGGGGAGTTTTTAATCTTCTGAACTGACTCCCTTTAAAAAAAGAGAAGTGAATTACATTTAATTCAGCTGATGAAAAAAAGCATCAAAGGGAAAGTTCCTTATTATATTTGGGACTTTCAGTATTATCTGTGAGATACACCTGGCTGGGTATGTGCCCATCCAGCAGTTTGTTATTAGGAGCCCCACCTGTAAATACCAAGGGGGGGGGGTCAGTTTCTTACTGTTTGGGCCACTTAGCTTGGAATAATCTTTCAACCAACTTAAAAGGGGAACAGTCAGCACCAAGGACCCCACCCTCAAGTGAGGGGCTGATCTCAACTTGCACTTTATGTGCAAACACATTTTTACAGCTGTGTGGACGGAGCTCCACAGACATTATGCCATCAGATGATCTGTATAAAAGCACTGTAGAAGTATGTGACCAATCAGCTCCCGACCACAGGCCATATAAACACACACCCTTCCCGGTACACTACTTTTTTTTCAGCAACTACGGAAGTAATGGCCACCATGCCCACGATGGCAACGCCAACTCAAATTGTGCATGCGCGAGTATCACGCATGCACAGGTCTGTCATTGCCACAATCTTGGGCATGGCTGACTCCACGGCACACTGTGCATGCATGAGTATCACGCATGCACAGTTCAGTTATTGCCATCAACTCAGATATGGCTGACTCTGTTGTGGTGGGAGCACAGCATTTTCCTTTCGTCATTCTCACCGTACTGAGCAGCCTTATCGGCTCTGACCAGAATTTGTTTTTTATTTACTGTTTCTTGTAGTATGGTAGATTGTAGCAGACTAATTTTGCCTACTTCCAGGCTGACATGCTCTGTAACTACAAATCCCAGAATCCCCTACAACTGACAGCAGAGCAGGACTGCAGCAGTGGGAGATTCAGTAGTCTGCAGTGCATGTTAGAGTTTTTTTTTTTGTATTTTCTATTTCTGCACCCCTATCTCTGGAACTCTCTTAGGCTGCTCCTACAGGCCTGACACCACTCTACCGCCCACCTGATCCCCCATCTCTGACTGCCCTCCACCATCCTCCAGCCAATGGACTTCCCATCTCTGAGCCCCCTAGGGTAGGGCCGGCTCCACTCCAGTGCTCTTCTATCTATAATTGAGTGTGCTGGCTGAGGTGGTGTAAGAGCAGGACAGGGAATGGAGACAGTGCCTGGTGTTGGGCGAGTGGTGGAGTGGCTCAGAGGAGAGCTATCACCTATCCGGGATCGGGGGATTTTTCAAGCTTTGTTTCCCCCTTGGAGCGTGGGTGTGCTTGTTTCTTTATTTGTTTAATGGGTAAACACAACTGGACATTACATCCTTTTACAGGTGCAACCCACACAGACAAAACATAATAAATACATTCAATACAAGTAACAAATAGACAATATAAGAATAAAATTCCAAGCCAAGAATTCATGTGTAACCCCTACCCAGTATGCCGTTTGTATCTGACAGCTCTACCAGATGGGCAGGGTTCGGGGAGGAATATGTCACTCGGCACATAGGCTAGGTTTGGCTACTCTGCACAGGGGCACCCAAGTAACTCAGAACACAGGAAGCAATAACTGCAATGTCCAATACCAGAAGTGGGATTCTAAAGTGTAGCTTTTACTCACATCCAAACAGAATAAACAAAGCATAGATGGACCCCCATGGGGCTACACCCCTGGTAATGCAGATTAAAGGAGACCAGAATACATCCTCATCACTTAACCCCTGAGGCTCTACAACACCCTGGGCACACAGCCCGGACTTGTACACTGCTTTGGGTTACACATCCCGACCTTGTACACTGCTCTGGGTTTTCCCTGGCTCAGCTCCTTCAGCCACTGGACACCTTCCATACTTCATGGAAACATTTTCTGGTGGCTCCCTAAACCACCTAAGAGCACCCTCCCCATCAGGAATCTTCCTCTTAATCCTCATCGCCTGTATTTCTCCTCAGGCACTGGCTGGTACCTGAGGGAAAGCAAAAGGTGTCTCAGAGCAAATCCGTAGAGGTGAATTTGGTTACTACTGATGGGGGTCTCCCACCTTTCACTCCCACAATTCATACCTGGCCATTTCTCTGGACTGTAAACACCTCATCCTTTAGCACTTCGCTGTGTAGGTTCTTGCTAAATGTATTTCATATTCAATCTGCTTGTCTTGCTTCCCATTTGTGCTGGACTTGAACATACTTAAAATAAGTGGCATTGTCCATTACACTAGACCCCCCACAGGTTAAGCAGTCCAGTCCCCACATTCTTTCTTTCCATTTTGTGCTGGCCTTGAACATACTTATAAGTGGCTTTGTCCATTACTCTAGACCCCCCGCTGAGTTAAGCAGTCCAATCCTCACATCTTCCAACTGTACTATTGTCTTTTTCCTGACTCCACAGTAACAGTCCCTTTAGTTTCCTTCTGTTTCAGGTGAAAAACACTTGGCCTTTTTCAGAGTGAACTCACCTTTGGTTGCAGGTGCCCACAGGATGTTACTTCTCAAGGAATCTCTTACAGAGCTTCTAGTGCCTCAGCACAACTCAGACAGGCAGCTTCTTTCCCTTAACCGGACCGAGGGGGGTTGCCCCTGGAAAACAGGCAGACACCTTCCCCCCATCCCCTCAGAGATGGGTTCTGAACCATTGAGAGCGGTCTCCACTACTTCAATTACCAGTTCCTGTGTTCCTCTTAAGGTGGAAACACACACCAAAAACAAAAGTAGCTCTGAAACAGAGCTTAAAGCTCTGAGAGCCTACACACACTCTGCTGCACTACAGTCTCTATCTCAGACTGCACACAGACTGGCTTCAAATTCCCCAACGTTCTACTCTAACCTCCAACTGCAACATTCCAGTGTGGCTTATGCAGCTGTGACAGTTTTAAAATGATGTCATCCCTCAGTCTCAGCTGAGACTGAGAACAGAGTGAGACAGTGTGAAATCCATTTAACTGGAGTCTCACAATCTGCCTTCCCTGCCTACCACAAGGTTTTACTGGGATTCTAGTAACCCTGGGTAACATGGGGGTTACACATGTCACATGTAACATCAGTTAAAACAATTACATTCATGTAATGACTGGTAATACAAAAATAGATACTGTGAAATAGCAGCATAAGTAAACACCAACTCCCCACCTCGCACTCACCATTGCTCTTTTTATTCATCCTTTTCCATCCTCCTCCTTCTACCTCAATGATGCCTGTACCACTGCACCTCCTTTATTGCCAAAAGCTGGTTTGGTTCCCTTCCCTCTTACCTTTTCTCACTCCTCTCCCCCACCCTCTCCTCCTCTTAATCTCTATGCACCAGAGACTCCGGAACCTTCACCATTCCTCACCCTCACTCATGTGCTAGGCAACCTGCCTTCTCCTACTGTCTCTCCTCCCTCTGGAACCAGCTCCCCTCTTTATCTATCCCCATCCCTCCATGTCTTTAAACAAATGTTAAGATGTATTTCTGCCCCCCAATCCTGTTGCCCCCTCTCATGAACCCTTCTCCACTCTTTCTCCTGATAGCCTCCCTTGCTCCCCCATCTACATCCTATTACTCACCTGCCTGTGCCTGTTTTTCTCTTGGCTCCCTGCCTGCTCTTCAGTATGTTGGTACTCCATTTTGTTGCTCTCTAGAACATATTGTTTATGGCAACCATGTATGTTGATCCAAGCATGTTTCTATGCATTGCTCAGATTGTTCATTCAATTTTTGGTTTTTTACTGCCTGAGAAATTTATATTTTTGTATGCTACACTTTGAATGCTAATAAAGGAATAATGCATGACAAGGTGTGTGTTGTGCTGGGATAACACCACGCCTGTGGGGGGGTTGGGCACGAGGCTGCAAGCCGAGTGCGTCCAATGCCCCAGGCATGGCGTTATCCCAAACAATACACACCCTGGAATGCATTATTCCTATTTTAATATATGGATTCTTAAAATAATAGTATTGAAAAGCATTCAAAAAAATCCTGATAATACTATCACTCCTGGAGTGATAATACCACCTTTCCAGAGTGATAATACTACCGTTTAGGTGCCGGAATACTATCGTTTGGGACCTGAACAATAGTATTATCACCAAAGCTGAACTGCGCAGGTGCAAGTCTGTCTCCCAGTGTCTTACAAGCGTGCCTTCCAATTGGACACTTTTCGTGTGTGGGTGGGTAGAACGGACTCGCAAAACATGGCAGCTGCCGCTCTCGCTTAGCAAGAGAAACGGTCATTGTAGAAGCTGTATTTTTTCTGTACCTTCTACTCTGTCTCATTTTCCAGTATGTATGTCTCAGTCTCCCATGCATCCTCTACAGTACCTATGGATCACAGAGATCACTGCCGAGGAACTGCAGACAGCGAAGAAAAGGGGGACGGGGCCACGCTGCTACATTCTGATGCTCCTAGCAACCCTGTTAGCACACAGCACACGGACCTCTGACTGGATCCACGAAATGGAGGTGAGTCAATCCACCTCAGATCCATATATTGAAAAAATTAACAAATAGCTTGGTGTGGATTGAAGGCAGTAATCATCTCGGAGCCCCAGACATGGGAACCTCTCGAGCTTCGCTCCGAGGTTCCCTATGTCCCCAGAACCTCTTGATGGGATTACTGCCTTGTAATCCACACTAAGCTATCTATTATTCTATTTATACAATGGCTCATTGTTATATATAAAAGAAAAAAATAATTGTAATGAACGTTTTTATTAGTGTGGAAAAATATTTTTGTTTCTTAAGAGTAGACACAAAAAAAGATATCTAGCTCATATAGCTCATTTGCATTGGTTCACAGCGCCGAGACTAGACCCGTGGCATTGTGCTGGGATAACGCCACGGGTCCAGCCTCAAACTGACCAAACACCATCCAAGATTCTTTCTTGCCATTGTATAATGATATTTTATTATGTAACATATTGTACCTTGTCTATACTTGTCCATGGGATACAACTGGAAATGAGTTTCAGTTCAATGGCTGCATTATCTCCTATAAATAGGCTTAAACATAAAAAATAAAAATAAAAAATACATGGAGGGGCTGGTAGGTGAAATGTGGGTATAGCCAGAAACACCGGCAGACATCCCATCAGATGCCCCATCTGCCAATAGACTGGATCCCTTACTCCATGTGGAGCAGGGGATTGTGGGGCATACTGTCCCATTTTCCCTTAATGGAACAGTACTAGAACAAATTCCCTAAGGGTCATGTCCAGACCTCACTGCACGTTCAGAGGGCTGTGGACAGTAGGATGGGAAATACTGCTCCACCATGGCTGCCTGGTACTGCTTGGAGGGGCCCATAGCAGCTATGGCAGGGATCCTGCATGCATAGCCTTTGCCAACTCCACCGACAAACTTCACTGTAGGGCTGGAACAGTTGACTGGGTGTAGCCATGCCCCAACCCCAGTCACTGCCCCTGTATGGCCCTATATGCAGTGCTGCCCCTGGACAGAGGATTTGGTGCAGAAGGGTGCACAGCCCTTTTGTGCATGCTGCAGGGGTCTGAAGGGGATGCTCATTGTGTAACCTTCCATCTTAGGGATGTAAACATGCCACATATCTGTGGTATGTAAGCATAGTGCATAGGGCCCATTGTGAACTGTTACCCAGTGTCCACCTTGTTTATCTGGTAAATAAAAAACTTGCAAGTTTCAATCATGCCCTGCCCCCCCTCCCATCTTCAATGTATACGTGTTGAGGTCCTCAAGCTTCTGCATGCAGAACTTCACTTGCTGCCCCTGGATCATTTTCATTTATCTCCTCAGACTACCGCAACCCTATCACTGTCATTTTTCGAATGCAGACTCCAGAACGATATGTATACTACAAATACAGCTTCACCTAGGATCTGCACAGGGTCAGGAGCTCCTCCATTCTTTTGTTGCTGATCTCCCTGCCCGCAGTATGCATTCTGCTTGCCTTCCCTGCTGCTCTGTTGCACTGCTCTGACTGCTTAAAATTGTCTGCCATTAAGGCCCTGTGATTCTTCTCCTCTGTTTTTCTTTCACACTACAGCTCCCTATGGTTTACAAACTAATTAGTTTGCAGAGCTTCAGTTTGTTGCATAGTGTGGGTTAAGGAACATTAACTGTCAAGAAAATATTGCATCCATTGAAATGTTCAAGGACAACTGAATTTATAATGCTGTAACTTCATTGATTGCATACAGACATGAGAAGGTTCTTGGATGTTTTTTCACTATCATCACGGTGACAATTAATTTACTAAAAATATGCTGCCTACCTGTGGCCTGGTTAAGTTTAAGAGAACAGATACAAGTTTTGGAGGATACCGTAGCTCATTATTTTTACCGCATTCAGGGCTGGTTATGCTAAAAAGCAGGGCTGTTACTTTACCAAAGAAACTGTTTAGGCAAGACCACCAATAAATTAATATTGGGCTACTTAGTGTAATGAATTAGCTGGCACTCTTCATTACACAGACTTACTGGGCTCTATACAGGAAAACTCTGTGCTATGTTGTGCAGCGTGGTAGAATTACCATGGTGCCAGGACTGAGGGATGCAGTAAAGAGCTGCCACCACCTCCCATGCCATACTATGCAGATTGCAGAATGGTATATCAAGAGCAGAGGCAGAACCAGACCACTACCATATCTCTGGGTCCCTGCTAATGATGACATCAGCAGCAGTGCTGACCCCTGTGAGGCAATGGTGCATCCCATGGCATGGAAAGGACGTCAGGAAGGAAGCAATGGAACTCTGCTGTCAGTTGCTACAGGGTCTCCCTAACTTCATCATTACTTAGCAATACCCCTGCTACTAAGATGTGGCCTGAGTTTGTGCTGAGACTAGACATTATACTGTGAATGTTGGCTGGACACTACTGCTGTCTCAGAAATGCAGTAATAGGTGACCCTGGCCACATGACAGCCTCCATTCCTGAATCCTACAATGGGCATAGAAGGGGGGTGTGGTCTGCATGTGATCACAGGTCTTGCTACTTGGGGTTGACTCTGCGTATCCTGTGGTATCTACACATTGCAGGTTAGTGCTGGCAAAGAGCAAGAACCCGGAATCACGTGTAACACACCATAACTAACAAACACTGTCTACTGTATCACTGCATTAATTCATTTAGTGAGTTTGATGTGTACATCCCATTATCTTTTTTAATCTGATTATTTACTGTAAAACCATTCTGGGAGCAGATAAAAAAATGCAAGACGTTCATTAAACATGAGTGGAATACCAAAATGCTTGAATTTTAAAATTGACTGTAGTTTGCTTTTATGTAAATACTGTTTACAATGACAAGAAGAAGAAGAAGAAGAAGAAGAAGAAGAAGAAGAAGACAATGACAGACTGATAATGAAGCAACTGTAAACATGTGATAGCAACCATTTTGCACATCAGCACCCGCACTCAGCCTTAGACAATTGCATGAACTGGTTTTGTGAGAAGGGGAATATTGGCCAGAGCTCTGGAAAATCCTCTACTCTCACAGAAAATGACTTGGTTACTTTTACTTCCTCCCAGATGTCCCCCAGGACAACACCAGGAATGAGCAGACAGGACCTCGGTTAATATGTCATCTCAAGGATAGCACACCCCAGCGGAATAGCATTTGCTAGTATTGCACTTGGGTGCCAGCTTTTATGGATGCAGACTAAGTTCCAATATGGGACTAGAACCCATGACTTTCTGGCCCAGAGAAAGGATGTGTTACCAACTGAACCATGCTAATTTCCTTATACTTTCATTGAAGGACTGGAAATTTATATGCATACTATTCACTTAAAATGCTGGGGGTTGGTGCCTGTAGATAACACCATTAGTACTGTAATTGTAAAAGTATGCCAATTATGAAAGGCTAAGGCCATTAGAACAAGCTGGGTCTGCTTCCTGATACACAGAAAACATTTGTGAAAACCATTGTTCTGTGGCTGTATTTTATGGCAAGCTGATAAAACATTTAGGATAACAGGATTTTGCAGTTTAATGCTATCAAACTGGAACACGTACAGCTTGCAGAGCATTGGTCCTGTGAGTTTCTGCCTCTTATGAGCTGAGAAGGAATACCACTTAACAAGTCATAGTACTTATTGAGTCTGAGTTTGATGGTTGTTGTTCAGTCTGTATTAAAGCTGCATGTTGTACAAATAATCCACAAAAGTACATAACACCCCTATAAATTAAAAATGTTCCTTTTCGGATTATATAGCAGAAAGGTCATCACCCCACCAGGAGCTAATACCAATGCAAGTCTAAAAGCATGCAACATAGAAACATAGACAAGCTCAGCAAAAAATATAATTCATTCATCCAGTCTGCCCATTTTACCCTATTCTACCCTGTGACCTTTTGATCAGATGGGATTTTCACCCTCCCCTTGCCTAACTGATAACCCTAGGAAACTATTAAGCCTCTAGTCTGTCCCTGCCATGCTTGTACTCATTAATGGTTTTTGTACCCACCACCTCTGCGGGTAGGCTGTTCCACAGCTCAACCACTCTCTATAAAATAAAACTTTCTAGCATATACACACATTTCTAGCGTGTTTCGAACATGCAGTCACAAGAAAATCAATATTGGAAGCATTTTAGGTAAGCAATTTTATTTACTTTACATTTTTAGTCAGGATGGCACACTGGGCTGCAGCCAGTTTATCGCTAGGTGCATCCAGGGAATTACCCATTTTCTATTTAGGGGCATAAAAACACACACACATATATGAACTGATTAAGATTTTAGGCCCAATGAATGAACATAAGACACACAACTTAAAACAAATATATACTGTATATCTTTAGGAGGAAGGTAGCAGGGAATTAGTGATAGAGGATAAGTTATACTATAGTATTTAAGCCAATAACTCATCTTACTAGCTGTTGCTCCCTCTACTCCTCCCTGGCTCGGCTTTACCCTTCCTCCAAGTACAGATTTGCTGTGGACTGCTTTATTGATAAACTTACTAGGACTGGTACTCCTCTCAGTTTGTCATCCATGTTGTAAATTCTCTAGACGCAACCTACAACCTTCGATCCTGTGCTGTCCAGCTTTTTCATGATCCTAGAGGCACTACTAAAATGAGTCTTACTGCCTTTTACATCTCTGCAACCTAGTTTCAGAAATCTCCCTCCACTCAGATGCTCAGACTCTCTCTGACATTATAAGATGGCCCTCTTGAAGCACTGCCATAACCTGTCCAATTGTACTTGTCAATGAACGTATTTTCGTGTGGTGTGTTACTGGCTCCTAAAAGCAGTTCTGTACTAGAGTTGTATTTGATTTTGTCACCACATTCATTATTTAAATGTTTACTTATTGTTTGCTCTGTCTATTCTGGGTCATTACTCAATATAAGCACTTTCTTGCTCAATGTACTCATCCGGCTACCAAAAACAGACAGACTGACTGACTGACTCACTCACTAAACATATAAAACACTAACACAGCTCTTGCAAGTTGGTGGCTTTAAATGAGCAACTGAAGTTTTTCCTTAGCTGACCTGAAAGGTAATTGAGCATTTTACATTTGCAGCTGGGTCGTGATTTTACAAGCTGAAATACAGCAACCTTGACAGAGTTTTAATTCCAGTTATTTTGTCAGTTTAGTGAAAGTATCTTTTCTTAAATTACCCCCAAGGTTCACGCTTTAGTAAAAAGTGCTGTTTTTTGGCAGTCAGCCCATCGCACAGAACAATGCTTTAAAAGTCATAATGTCCTCATTAAATCACTTCATTTTTGGTCTTTTACTTAAATCCTTTTGGGTTTACATTTTCTCAGGATTATAATTCTAGTGATTGCCAGTTAAACTTGTTAGGAATGTATTAAATCTATTCTGGTGACTGCTTGTTAAAACTGTTTGGAAGGCATTAAAGCTGTACACAACTTGTTATTGCAGGAACCCTCTCTCAGCCATCTAACATGAGACTTGCCATCTGGTTGCTATGGTAGTGTACTAACCACATGTAACATGATTCTGTTTATGTATCATTGGGGTCATTTTCTGGATCTCTCTCAGTGGTTAGAAAATGAGCAAGTGAAATACTGTATTCCGATTGGTTGTTGCCATTCCATTAGCTTATGTTTATGTGCCAGTACTGCCCAGTAAAGAATAAAGCTGAACCATCTGATCTGGAATTTGGAGAAAACCACATACAGAATTCATGAGTCACTTCACTCACTCGTGATTTCCTTTACAAATATGGCTGACACTTTTACATAAAAATATCTAACTAGGCCCTGAAAATAAAACTATTAAATAAAAAAAAAAGCTAAACAAATAATTAAATGTTCTTTCCATTTATGATCTCTTCTTTATACACATAAACAAATTTAAAAAAATCAACTGCAGTGTTGGGCCTTATCATGCCCCTGGGTGTGCAGGTATTGATCACCGTATGCTGTTACAACAGCAAAGTATTTATGTTGTGGCATTTACACTGACTCACTTTTGCTGATACTGACAGGGGTGACCTTGATTTCTGGTCAACACTGTCAGGTCGACTTTGGCCCCCAACAGGTTTTCCTCTTTCCCCCAACATGCACCCTCCCCCAGAGTTTGTCCGGGGGTGTGTTGGTGCTCTGCCACCTGGTAGCCGCACTGCCTGGTGCTGTAAAGGCAGGCAGCAGATTTCCTGCACCCATGTTGGTGTTAACAAAAGTGTTGTTGCACTGACATGGTGGAACCATCAGTCACCACCCCACACACACCCTGTTGGGTCTTTTGCTCACTTAGACAAGCTTGAGCTATTTCTTCAAGATGACAAACAAGCCAGCTAAGCTCACAGTTTTGTTAAGCTCACATCCTACTTTTTGTCTTTCTTTGCTATATTCTTCCTTACACTAACCTTGCAATCCACCCATCCCTGTAGAGGGAGATGGGCAAATATAGTAATGTCTGCCCTCACAACTACTAATCCTCCAGTCAATATACAAAGTCACCATGAACTGGCAGTGGCATGACCGCCTGGGAGGTGCAAAATGTTTTTACCCTCTAATGTAATTTGAAAGGTCATCAAGGAAAATACGCAGCACACAAAACAATGGTGTTACACATACAGTACATGTGTCTAGGGCCACTGCTAACAACAGGTTAGTACTTAATAGCCAAATGCAATTATTATCAGCATTACATATTAACAAAAATCAACCCTGAATTTGTGACCTTTGAATCAGCAGCTCCCCCAAGTTAACTTTTATTTTAAACTATATTTTTGTTTTACCAGCATAGTTATTGTGACAGAAGAAGGCCCAGTGTGGTTTGCTCAGTACCTGCCTGCATCCACACCCAGCCTAATACTGGACTGGGGCTAGTCTAATGACAGCCCTGGCTGTATTTTGAAACATAACTCCCTAGTCCACTCACGCTTTTCTCTCAACTGCTGTTCCTCACTCCCTTCTCTAATTTGGACTATTTCCCCATGCTTATCTCACCTGAGTTTGAAGCCAGTGACAAACTCTCTCTCGCAGCCACTTCTTCTGGCAACACATTCCACTTCTCCACAACCCTTTCTGTAAAGAAAAACTTCCTTGCATCTCCCCATAAGCTTCTCCTCACCAGTTTCCATTAATCACCTCTTGTTACCAACCATGCACTCACTTCTTGTGAACAGGTCACATATCTTTAACAACTTTTCCAGTCTGTCCAGGTCCATTTTCATTCCCTGTATTCCTTTGGCTATATCCGCTCTGGTCTGAGTTTTGATATCATCTGCAAAAAGGCTGATTTTACACTGGATATCCCCCCCATATCACAGATGAATTATTGAACAAACAAGTACTGTTCAATAGATGGAGAAATACTTTGTAATAGTCTGATCATGCCCATTGCATGTGTACAACAAGGATCAGGAGATGTGATGCATCTGCCTGTTCATAATTTAGGCTTCATTGGTTGTGCCAGAACTCACACGGAACTTGAGATACCGAGGATCAGCATCCTTCCATAACCCATGCACAGGAACATAGACATTGTTAGCAAAAAAGGACCACTTGGCCCACATAGTCTTCCCAGATATCCCTTGCCTATTCTGTCTCTGCAGACCCTACCTGGCCTCTGGTGACCCTCCCCCTCCCTGCCTATTTACCAGTATTTCCCTATGCCTATCCCATACATGCTTAAGTCCCCCCACTGGTTTCGCCCTCACTACATCTGCTAGTAGACAGACACATGTGTCAACCACTATTTCAGTAAAGTAGTACTTCACATCCTTCTTAAATGTCCCCCCTTCCAGGTGCATCCCATGCCCTCTTGTTCTGGTGCACTTCCTCATTCGAAATAGATTCCCCTCCTGTATCCCGATCACATCCATGAGGTGCTTGTAGGTTTCTATCACGCCCACTGTCTCTCCTCCGGGGTGTACATGTTGATATCATGCAGTCTCTGTATGGCTTCTTGTGCAACCCCTGCACCATTTTAGTTGCCTTCCTCTGGACTGCCTCCACCCTGTCTATGTTCTTTCTGAGATGTGGCCTCCAGAAATGGACACAGTACTCTAGGCTAGGTCTCACCAGTGACCTATACAGCATAACGCCACCTCCTTCCTACTGCTAGTGATATGTCTCCCTATGCACCCCAGCACCTCACTGACCCTGCCTACTGCCTTATCACATTGCCCCACCACTTTGAGGTCATCAGATATTATAACCCCAAGGTCTTTTTCCTGCCTACTGTGCCTCTGTCCCTTCCCCCCCAATGTTATACTCAGCTCCTGGGTTTCTATGCCCTAGGTGCATGATTTTGTACTTTTTGGCACTGAACCCCAGCTGCCATACCATTGACTACTCATCAAGTTTTCTAATGTCCCTATTCATTCTCTCCCCCCCTCCTATTTATTTAGTTTTTGTTGACCGGGTAAGTGCACTAGACAAATTTTGCCTATTTTCAGGCACAACTCGGGGAAGGGGGATACAGATGAATGCCAACTGACCTTAAACCAGATTAAGCTGTTGGTGGTTTGTGAATGGGGGAAATTTGGCCATGGCACTGGTAAAATTCCCCTATTTGTCAGTAGGGGGAACCTTTGGCCATCTCACTCAGGATGGCCACTTCGGAGGAGCAAGCAGAGAGGATGGACATTGAGATAGCAGGGGAGAAGGCCTACCCCCTGCTCTGTCTACTCAAGAGGCCATTGATGTGGAACTGGCTATCTTAAACTTTTCTGAGGATGAAGATTTAACTTTAGGCCTGGATATTTCAGTCCCCTATGTGACTACCTCAAGTGAAGCTTGTGGCTCTGTTCTACAGAACACAGTATCAGAAAGCTCTGTTTCACTACAGGAGCAGCATAGATAGAAACTACGGAGCTTATGTCTGCAAAAAGAAAGAATGCTTGCTAAAGCACAAGAACTTGACAAGGTACTGTCAGAACTATCTGAACAAGTGGCTGTCGGCTGTCAGGACGCCGGTATCAGTGGAGAGCTGAGTCATCCTTCTGTCAACTCTCAGCCTGGAATTACTGCCACAGAGGTCCCCCCTCCCCCTGCAGCCTTAATTGAAGTAAACAAGCTGTGAGATACTGTTGTGGCAGCTGGCAGTGAAAACGGGTCAAGTCCCATGTGCCTACAGCCGCCTCCCTGGATTCCCGTTCTGGCTCCTCCAATTTTTCTGCTACTTCTAAGCCAGCCAGAGACTTGACCCCAGGAAACAAGTTAAGGTTCCACAATCACGGCCTATATCTATGAGTGCTGCTGAAATCACTTACTCCTTTTCGGACAGGCACCGCAGTAAGGACTGGGGCTTGCGTGTTCCTGAACCCCCTTCTGGTTTTTCTGCTAACACTGACAATTCTTCTCTAGAAACCTGGTTCCCAAAACAAGGGCTGGAAAATGTGGGTTGGACACAGGAATTGTCCGGACATTGGACTCCCGATACAGAGGACCCCTCCTTTTGCAAAATGATCTCAGATTTCTGAATGACAGTGGCCACCAACTCTGTTCAGGAAAAGAGCTCCAACATATCCTGGGGTAATGACTTCAATAATACTATTTTGGAATCTAATATAGTTGCTTCTAGGCAGGATGTTGTTTCTGATTCTACTAATGTTGTTCCCCTTGCTCCCTTCCTAACGCTAATCAAACTGAGGGGGAACCTATGCATTTGGGCCCACGAGCAGAAATGCTGCTTAATCATCAAGAAAATTCTTCTTTAAAACCCATGTTTAAATTGTTTGATCTGTTTGCAAACAAGGGGGAACCTGCTCCTAGATGCAATGCCATCAGGCTACTTTACAAAGGAGGGTTATAGAACCCCTCTGACAGGCTTTTTGTTGCTAGGAATCTGTTAAAATCCTCCATGAAATTTTTTCTTCTGAGGTATTTGCCCTCATCTCCCTAGGTAATGGGAATTATGATGTGAGTTTTAAAAATGTCTCCAGTCTTGACCGATTCTGGTCTCAGTATCAGACCTTGGAAAATAAACTTATCTGGATTCCCTTCCAGGCTATTCCCTTGACCAAACCTCTAGTAAAGTTCGTAAATGTGTTGTTTAAAAATGAAGGGGTTAACATTGAGGACATCCTGTTCTGGTTAAGACAGAGGTGTGAGATTTTGGGGGAACCAATACCAAATCTAGACAGTGAACAAATATGGGATGGGAGTTGGAAAATCAAGGTAAAACTTTTTTCTACAAACACAGGCCCAGTACACCTTCCAAGTTTGTTCTATATGGTGAAAGATAGGGGATCCATTTTCTATAGTGGGCAGCCTTGGTCCTGTTTTAAGTGTGGGTCTAGGGCTCACCTTAGTTCACCCTATGACACCTCTGGATGCAGTCACTGCTTAGAATTTGGACACATAGCCTCCTCCTGCCTAAACCTCTTTAAATGCAATCTGTGCCAACAGACTGCACATGCCTATGGAAGGTGTCCCTGGGCATTCCATAACAGGGAGGACTGTCCTTCGCATGACGGTTTAATTAACCAGGCACAGCATCAGCAGGCGAGGAGTGTTGCTGACCTAGCTAATAGTAATGTAGAGCACACAGAACCTCCTACGACCCCAGACCCTCCAGAGCAAGAGTCCATTAGACCTAATGCTGACTTTGTTCTGAAAGTGGGGACTATGATCACCCTTACACAGCAAGAAGGCAAGGAAGGATGTGGGTCAGAAATGCCCCACCCCCTCCAGTGACAAAGAGTTACACTTTAAGTTTGTTGCACAAAAGAAAAGAACTAGGCAAGGAAAAGCTATATCCCAGGTTGCAAAACAGGTAGGGCCCGGTCAGGATTCACCTTCTACTCCTTTGCAGGTAGGAAATAAGTTTGTTATCCTCACAGCAGAGGGAATTGATGGGGATTCAGATGGAGAGGGCACTGATTCTTCTTCAGTTACATCTATGACTGACACAGAAAGTTGTGGGAGGGATTCCATTGCTAAAAGAACTAGGCAGCGCAGATCCTCTAAAACCCCCTGACCCAGACTTCATAGTTTTATGTAAATGCCATGGTTTAACCTTTCAAATCTCACTAGATGCATTCCCTAACAATATCCACCTTAAACATTAATAGCATAAAAAGTCATAGGAAGCAATTAGGTGCTTTGATCTCCCTGCATGGACTTCACAGTGATATTACTTGCCTTCAGGACACCCGCCTTAAAACCAATTATGAAATGCAGCAAGCCACTAAGGCCTGGTCGTATGGTTCAACCTTTTGGTCCATAGGCACTGACACTTGTGATGGTGTGGGTATCCTGTTATCTAATCCCCTTATTAAAGTTTCCAGATTAATAGATACCCATCCAGGTAGGGCTCTGTTACTGGATATCTTATATTACTGAAAGGTTTCATTTAATTGCTATATATGCACCTGAAACGAAGGCCCAGAGGGTAGCCTTATTTAAAGAAGTCCAGCTTTATCTCTACTCATCCAGACTTCTCATATGGTTGGGAGATTTTAACTGTGGTTTGTCCACTTCAGATAGAGGTCTTCAGACCACTAAATTATTTTGTGATTCCGCTGCATTACAGCAAATCCTTCACACATCTGGTTTAGTCGATGCTTATATGAAACATCACCCCACTGGGGGGTTCACTTACTTTAGAGGGGCCCTCAAAACACACATTGATTATATTTTTATATCACCTGTGTTAGAAGTTGTGAATATTTCCACCCATCCTAGTGAATTCTTTGACCACATGGCTATTAAGATGCAGATTTCATGGGATAATGCCCCCCGTTGTAGGAAGAAGAAATGGAGGCTCAACGAAGCTTTGTTAGAAGATCCTAAAATGAAAAAAAAATGTGGGCCCAAGATTGGGTAGCTAGACTCTCTGTATCTGAATTACATTACTCCATTTTGGAATGGTGGGAGGATACTAAGAAAGCCTGGCAGACACTGTTCCAGCAGAGAGCTCATTACATCTCCAATAAAGACTATATTCAGTATTTACAGTTAAGACACTATCTGCATCATCTTATTTCACAGGTTGAGGTATCTACACAGGATTATTGTCCAATAATTAGTAATACCAAGAAGCAGATGGCTGACTTTCAATATAACAGTGTTAAATCCCTAAACCAGAAATTGCAATTTGGTACTCGAGTTCAAAAAAAGTCTTTAGATCCTTACAAAGAGTGTAAAAAGAGGATGGAGAGTAGAATCCTGACAGAACTTGTTTCCCCTTCAGGACAACTAGTGCATTCCCCCCCAGATCTCTTGAAAGTAGTTGAAGCCCATGTGGAAGACACTTTTGGTAGCCCTTCACAGGTGTTCGATTCTCATGAGTTATTAGCCTCTCTTGGTTTGCCTCAGGTTTCTGTACAGGATGCTAAGTCTCTGACTTTAGAGGTATCCCTGGAGGAAATTAAGATGGCTATTTCTCAGTTATCCTTACATGGCCCCAGGATCAGAAGGACTAGGGTTAGGGTTTTACAGAACCTTTTGTGATGACTTAGCCCCTGTCCTGGTGATTTTGTTTAACCATATCTTACAGATCTCAAATTATGCTCCCTCTATGCAGGAGGCCATATTAGTCCTTCTGCATAAAAAGGGGCCTAAGAATATTTTTATTTAGTTTTTTTTTTTTAATTGGAGATCTAGGAATTACAACCCTTTGAGTCAGAGACTCATTTGCAAAGGCTCCACGTCATACATAAATGAGGACCAGTACAGAGTATAACAGAATACAGAATACAGGATACTGCTCTAATACAGAATACAGCACTAGATACAGAGGCAAAAGACACATATTCTATACATATGGTAATACCAAAGGTGTGTGTATAGTTGAGGCATATATTGGAGACACAGAAAACATAAAGTGTAGTTAAACTTTTTAAACCCTTATTTTTTTTTTTGAGGCCCTTATCTGCAGTTGCAGTGAGAGTTGGACATGATGTGGCTCCGCAGCTCAAGTTTAAAAGGCCCTAGTCTGAGGATTGATACGATAGAATCAGGGACTGAGTTCATCCAGAGTGGGGCCAAGTAGCGAAATGACCTTTGGCCAGCAGAGGTCTTCACGAAAGGGACATGGAATGCTGTAGTGTCAGAATGTCTAGTGGTGCAAGCCGGCAAACTGTTATGGAGGAGCGGGATATATCCAGTGGGGGCTAGACCCAATTGGATTTTTTTGGCCATTAAGCAGGTCAGGTAGAAAAGTCGTCCTTGAAAGTTTAGCCATGCTGACTGTTGGTAGAGGTCACAGTTATGTGTGAGCCGGTCACAGCTGTGTCTAACCTGCAGACTTTGTTAAGGGTGCATTTAATGCTGGTCAGTGCAGTGTCAGAGGCAGCACCATAGATGATTATGCCATAGTCTACCAGGGAAAGGATGGCGCTAGAGATGGCTCATTGTAGGGCATCAGGGGGTAGACATGATTTGTGCCTATAAAGGAGACAAATTCTGATGTTTATCGCAGTGCATGTCGATACAATATGCTCACGAAAGGTAAGGGCCGAGTCAAGGGTAACCCCTAGATATTTGAAATTGGACACTGTCTCCAGTATGTTACCCAATGATTTTTGTATGGATATTTTGGTCGTGCTGTGTTTATGTTGCAGGTGGGCAAATAGCATAACTTTCATTTTTTGTTCAGTTGAGTACAAGCTTGTGGGAGGTAAACCAAGCTTCTATTTGCGTGAAGGAGCCCTGCAAGGATTTTTGGAGCTGGGTAGGGTCAGGGTGCTGACCAAAGATCACAGCATCATCTGTATAGAGGAGAAGGCACCCTGAGGAGGCCATAGGTAAGGAGTTCAAGTATAGTGAGAAAAGGAGCGGACCCAGGATGGACCCTTGGGGATCACCTGACCGGACGAGAAGGGTAGTAGAGAGGGTGTTATTTATCTTCACTTGCTGAGAGCGGCCATGGAGATAGTCGGAGAACCAGCCAGCAGTTTCTTGGGATACGCCAACAGAGAGGAGGGAGTTTATGAGCATATTGTGATTGACAGCCTCAAATGCCTTGGAGAGATCGATATAGACTGACCAGCCAAGTCTCCCTGGTCTAAGGCATCATGTATAAAGGTGGTGAATTCTAGTGGGGCAGTGGTTGTGCTGTGTCCTTTCCTGAACCTGTGTTGTTGCTAGCATAGTAGGTGGTGTGAGTAAGTAGTCGATAAGTTGATCAGTCGCTATTTTTTCCAGCACTTTTGAGAGGGGAGGGAGTTTGGAAATGGGACTATAGTTACTACTAGAGGTACGGTCACCATTTTTATGAACTGGCGTAATTACCGCTCTTTTCCACAGTGATGGGAATTGCCCTAAGCAGAGGGACATATTGAGTATTTTTGTGAGGGGTGTTAGGACTGCATCAAGGGCTAAGGAGAATAGTTTAGCATCAAATGAGTCACTGCTTTGCCTAGTCTTACCTAGGAACATGGCAAGATACGAGCGGGCTACACTAGGGGAGACTGTTTTGAAGTGAGATGGTTGAGCACTTGGGGGCGGTGGGAATTGTCCAGCATCTGGAGTAAAAAAGTCAGGGGGCAGTATAGTACTGAGGTCAGAGAATGATATATTGAAAGCATTTGCTATTTTGAAGGGGTCTTGGGTGGATACACCATTGATAATAAGCATGGTAGGGGGAGGGGAGACAGACTTGCCACTAAGTTCCTTTATATTTTCCCAAAACCTCTTCCCATTTCCCCAGGTGGCAGTAAGGTTGGCCTGATAATAAGCAGCCTTGACCTGTCGGATAGCCCAGGTGCATGAGTTTCGGGCAGCCAGATACAGTTGTCGGTCAGAAGGGCGACCTGAGTTAAGGGCATGGTGCCACAAGTCATCAAGGGCCTTCATTTGTTTGATCAAGGACCGATTTACCCAGGGTGAGGATTTTGTTTTTTCAATCCTTTTTACAAAGGGGGCAAAGATGTCACAGGCAGTTTGGAAGGAACTTATGAAGAAGAACACTGCTGCATTTACCGTCAACTGGTGATCAAGTGGTGACCAGTCAAGGTTTTGAAGATGGTTACGGAGATGTATTAAAGCCCCTTTCTTAAGTTAGCGACACATGGAGATCTTGGGAGAGGGGGGCCTTCCAACTGTTTGTCCATAGACAAGTTACAGGAGAGTGATCACTGAGAGAGTCCGAGAGGACCTGAACATCATGTATGTGGTCGGGATGATTTGTGAGTATGAGATCAAGGAGGGAACTAGTGCCCAATTTTTTGTTTACTCTAGTAGGAGTAGGGGCCATTTGGGCCAGATTTTGGGCAGCAGCTGCATCCCTGAAGGAGGATGACTGGGGAGCAAGCCAGTTGGTGTTGAAATCACCAAGTGCTATGACTTCTGAGTTATATGGGAGCTGGGTGATAATGTTAAGGATGGAGGTGAGAGCATCCCTTTGGTTGCGAGGGGGTATGTAAACAGACATTAGATAGAGTGACTTACCAGAGTTGCTAACAGCAACCTTGATGGTGAGGGACTGTGCACCCTCAGCAGGGTTCATAGTTGCAATTGTAACCCCCTTGCAAGTGGGGGTTCCTAATAGTTTCCCGGAGCTACTTTATATGCCCCATGCCTGGTTGGTGGTCGGCATAAAGCCGTTCAAATGGGCAGTTGGTGAGTGTTTATAAAGCCTCCATATGCTGTCTCTTTAAGGACTGCCTGTTGCAGTCATAATTAATTAAAATGGGAGGGGGGCGATGTGGTTGTATGCCCGAGTCCCGCCCGGGACATTGAAAAATAACTCCCTTCTGCCATCGCTAGTGGTGCAGAGGGAGTACGGTTGAGGATGCGATTGTTGAGTGGGAATGGTGTAAAATAATAATGATAATGTGGTGGTACTGACCTGCCTTCTTTTGCAGTGAGGACTGTTCAGTTGTTTCTGCCATTTTGGTCCAGAACTGTTGAATTGGACCAATCAGTACCTCGGGACCCTTAGAGTCGGCTGACCAATGGGAAATTGCTTGCCCTTGCGAGAAGTATTATGGGCTATGGTGCTTTTTCGCACCACTAAGAGCTGGAGGAGGTGACTGGCATGTTCAGCCAGCTAATAGGAGTGGGTAGTGCCCAAACTGAATGAAGAGCCCCTTACTGTTGGGGGGAGATGCATTGTGGCTGAGGAGAAGAGAGGAGCTTTGTGCTTCTGCGCTGTGTGAGAGTTTGCGCGGGAAGCGCGGGAAGGCCTAGGCGGCCGTTTTCTTGCCCGTTCAAGCAATTCAGACTAAATCAGCCGGCTTGCGGTCGGAGGAGGCTGGTGCCAGCCCAGCTACCTACCAGGCTCAACCTGAGAGGACTGGAGAGAATTGCTGAGTCGCGCTCGGTCCGCCTGTGATGTTGAAGCTGCCGTTTGCTGTCTAAAATCTCCTGCAAGTTGGGAAGGGTTGAAAGCAGCTGCCTGGTATGGTACCCCCTCTGTTGTTGCCATATAAATGTGTGAGAAGGCTGGTGAAGTTCAGGCTCCGTCCTGGCAGCGCTGAAGGAATCGTTATTTGCTGGGGTTGTGAGTACTGATTCAGGGTAGCTCCCTGCAGAGTGTGTACCCAGTGGTTTCCAGTGCATTATTATACTGCTGACTGCCTAATTAAACTCTCCTCCTATTCTGACCTGCTCAGGACTGTAATGTTTATCTGTGTTAAGGGCCCCAACCAGCTGCCACGTTTGGACTAGCCGTTAGGGCTTGGGTACCCAGGGACAGTAAATCTTAGGGTTAGGCCTGTGCACAGAGCCCTAGGTAGATAATTATAGTATAAGCTAATTAACCTGATCCCCCCCCGTTTAATAAATCAGATTATCGTGTTGCAGCTACATCCTGGCTGGTTTGTGTGCATCCCTGGTGAACTGCTGCATAGTGACTGTGATAACTGTACCTTACTTTACAGGGGGTCCCAGGAGTGAGCTGAGAGATACTACCCGGGAGGTAAGTGTACTGGTGAAAAGAATTGTTGGTACCCAGTGTAAGTCACTAGTGGGACAAAAAGGGGATTGTAGTAACCCAGAGGGCTGTAACCGAGGCAGTCTTGACTGTATTAACCCCAACCTCTGGGTGGAGGCACCCGTCAACGGATCTGGGCCCCTCACCCTGTCTCAGTGGAGGCAGACAGGGGTAGTAGCCCTAAGGATAGCGCCCCCTAGGGATTACACAATATTTATTCCTTGTAGGTGCTCTCGGAGGTACAGTGCACTACCACCACCCAGCTTACCCTGTCTGTCTGATCTGAACAACGTGTAGCCCTGTATGTACACAGCCGAGTCAGGGGTATGCTGCGATAGCCATGTTTCAGTTATGGCTAGGGCATCAGGTTGTTGGAGGCAGACCCAAGCTTGGAGTGGGGCAAGTTTCTTTTGGAGGCTACATATGTTAATGGCAGCCAGCCGTTGTCCTTTGTATTGCATTGTTAAGCAAGGGGTGTGGTCAGTGGGGCCAGGATTGGGGTGTACTTTACCAACAAGTAGCAGGAGGATAATAGCTAATCAGGATATGGTATTTTTTAGGATCTTCTTTTGAGTGCACAGCAATGGGACTGCATGGTGGTACAGCTTGTTTGTAAGATGGGAGCATGCAAAGCGCAATATTTCATGGCCATATAGAAAGGGGGTAATCCTGATTTCTGGGAATAGGTGGCTTGGCATGAGGGGAGGAAGGTGGGGGTGGGACATGGTTTTTGATGCAGGAGTAGTCAGCAGACTGTGTGGCAGAGGAGGTGTTTGATGGGCAGGAGGAGGGGAAGTGTGAAGCTGAGTATGGGAAGGGCAGGCAGGCGGTACACTAAGGGGGAGGGTTATCAAGAGGAGAGTAAGACATGGTATCATTTTGTGAGCGAGATATTGAGATACAGCCATGTTACTTGGCATATTTGGCAGGAATTTGTCTCAAGCCTAAGGTTGTTTGGGCTTAGAAGTTTGTTAAAGAAAGATATTTCTTTCTGCTGCTGCTAGTGGGGTGTAATCTTATGTGACACACACCGAGGCAACACGTTGTAATATAGGAGCAGATAGAAAATACCAGCTGAAAGGCAATAGCAGCCTCTAGTGGTAGGTCCTGATAACCTGCCAATGGAAAAGTTGCCTGATTGGTTGAAAAGCATCACCAGGGGTCTCTACTCCGGTATAAAACAAGAAGTCGACCAAGGGTGGTGGTGGGGGCGGTGGGGCAGCTGACTCGTAGCATCAGTGAGGATTCCTATAGCGAGTTTGGAATCTGTTGAGCGGCTGTTTCTTCAGACAAAACACACGTTTCCTGGGCAAAAATGCTGCGGGGGTCCTGTAAAGCTCGGGGGAGGGTTGTCCTACCCTCACGACCAGCACCCACCAAGGGGAGCCTTGCTGATTCTGTTGGAGAGAGAGAGAGAGAGAGGAAAACACAGTAAATATCAGGTGAGCTTGCATGGGGGGGACATTTCAATCTGAATTACAGGGGGCAGGGCTACTAGTGTGTGTAGCCAGCATCTACGTAGGAGATAAATTAAGATGGCGACTACAATTTTCCACCACTGCTAACATAGACTTTTGATTCAGACTGAAAGACTAACAATTTTTCCAAGTGCGGTTTCAAATAGCACAGTGAGAAAAAACAAGCAGCCTGGCTTACTTAGCAAACGGGATCAGAATAATAGCACAGTGATTATGTTGCGCTGTAGTAAATAAAACAGATCAAAAACTTGACACCGACATTTACTCTAAGGCACACAGGGCTGCTTAAATGCATACAGACTGGAGCTGCTATTATAAAAAGGCTCAGTGACTATGCTACAATTATGCAATTATGCAATCTAAGCAGAGCAAAACTGGTGCCGACTCTACACTGTAAGGCACAGAGGGATTCATTTAAATGCATACAGACTGGCTATGCTATTTCAGCTTTGGCGCAGTGACTACGTTGTGAGCAAAACAGTAGAAATTTAAACTTGAGAACTGGTGCCAAAATAAACCTCTTAAGGCACATAGGGATTCCTGTTTATTTTGCCATAGAGACACTAGGATTTAAGTAGCAAAGAACTATCTCCACTTGTGTGGGGACAGTAATTAAGGAACTTGGTGAAACAATGCAGTCATATAAGGGGTTTATAAATTAGAAGTTCAAGTCCTTTGCTCTTTTTTGGCTCCCATAGCGAGTTTGGAATCTGTCGAGCGGCTGTTTCTTCAGACAAAACACACGTTACCTGGGAAAAAATGCTGCGGGGGTCCTGCAAAGCTCGAGGGAGGGTTGTCCTACCCTTATGACCAGCACTCGCTGAGGGAAGCCTTGTTGATTCTGGGCAAAAATGCTGCGGGGGCCCTGCAAAACTTGGGGGAGGGTTGTCCTACCCTCATGACCAGCACTCACCGAGGGGAGTCTTGCTGATTCTGCATGATTGGCAATTGGCACCCCCTCAGCCTGCTAAATACAGATCTTAAAATTTTAAGCAAAATACTGTTAGCCAGGTTGTCTAGAGTAGCACATTATCTTATTAGCCCTCCACAGACCTGTGCTATCCCGGGCAGGAGGCAGCAGTATAATCTAGTGATTTTAAGAGAACTTTTCTTTAGAGGAGAACGGAATCAACTTCAGGGTATTGTCCTTAGCCTAGGACAGGAAAAGGCCTTTGATAGGCTATCTCACCAGTTTCTATTCTCCACTCTTACACCTTTTGGAGTACCAGATATGTTTGTATTCTGGATCAGGCAGATGTATAGTGGCACCTCTATTATACCTAATGTCGATGGATGGTTTGACAGGAAAATTAAGATGTGTAGAGGGGTAAGGCAAGGATGCCCACTTAGTCCTATACTTTATGTATTTGGTACTGAAATTTTAATTCGCATGTTGTTGTAAATAATGACATTGCTGGTATAACTGTCTCCCCTACTGCACCTCTAATAAAAGTCCTTGCTTACGCTGATGATTTAGTTTTAACAGTAACCCCGAATGGGTGTCCTCCCTTGCCTTATCTGAAGTATTTACTAATTATGTTGAAATTTCAGGTTCTAAGATAAATATTGAAAAAAGTAAAGGAGTCACCATTGGGCCCACACCCTTGCCTCCCATGGGATCTCTAACTGGATTACAAGTTTCTAATCTCCCAATTTCAGTCTCAGGTGTTGACTTTGGGCCTAGAGATATCTCTACTCTAAATTGGGAAAAAAAGATGGTTCATGCTAACAGACTAGTTAACAGTTGGAAGGGTCAGCAAATCTCTAAAATATGAAGAGTTGTCCTGATTAAAACATTATTAATCTCGGTTTTTCTATATTTAAATTATATTTTCCCTCCTCCCCAGGGATTGGTTACAAGTTTATACAGTATGTTTTTTCAAGCCTTGTGGGGATCTCGCTTGAGCCCTATCAAAAGAGAATTTACTTACTGCCCTGTAGATAAAGGTGGGGTGAGTATGTTACACCCTGTTGAGTTTTATTTTAGTTTGTTCCTTTCCTACAACTTGGGGCATTCATGAAGCCAGGGAATTTAGCCTGGAAGGGCTTGGTAGAGTTCTGGCTTCGGCCCTGCCTCCCCTTGTGGGAAGATAAGAAGCTGAGACTCCTGTCCAAATTGATAGTAGCTCAGTATGGGCTTGAATGTATTACGCTGTCTTTGAAATGGGGTCTTATTCCTACTCATTTTCTGTCACTGGATGGAAAACCACTATATAACTACATTTTGCAGTCAGAATGTCAGTCGGAAGTAGATTTTTCAGGTTGCCCAGTTTTTTGTGAAAAAGTCAGTGCTACATCAGTGAACTAAGCCTAGAATTCCCCCTTTTCGTGGGACTGCACTTGACTATGTACGTATGGGAAATTAAGTGTTAAGGCAAATAATAAGCACAAAAAGCTTGCAGATTGTTACTGCCCCAGGGAAGGATGTGGTCAATCTTTGGAAACTCAACAACACCTTTTTTTGTCATGCATCTATATATACAACCTTTTTGGAAATCCCTTGCAGATACATGGCAAGAGCCTTTGTTTTCTAATTTAGGTTATCAGACTTTAATATTTGGACCCCTAGACAATGCTTTTGCAAAATACTATGCTGATACGGTATTTATCATTTTTGTTCTAATTAGATATTTCTTATGGCAGGCCCAATGCATGTTTGTTTTACAGCAAAGAGTGGTTACATATTCTGAACTTCTGTATAATATTAGGAAAGCTATGGGTAGAACTATGCATTTAGATATGGTTCGTTTTCCAGCTGAAAAAGTTAGACATCTACGGCTTCACTGTGACACATGGTGTATTTAACCATATTCTATTATTGTTTGTATACTTATTATAATTATTTTGATATGTAATTGTTTAATGAAAGTGTTATTCTTTCCTTTTTTTGGTATGATTGTATAATTTGTTTTCGATTGTAATGAACTTCAATTTTCAATAAAATTCTCCTACTCTTTTCGGGAAGTGCCATGGGATCTTTAACATCCACCTGAACTACCACAAGAACAGGCAGATGGGACCTCGGTTTAACGTCTCATCCGAGAGACGACACATCAGGATTGCAGCACCCCTCTCATGCTGCACTACAGTATCAGTATTGGGATTTAACCCAAGTGCCTGGTGTGGGGATAGAACCCACAACCTTCTACTCTCCCGGCTTCAGAGGTGAGTGTGCTACCTGCTGAGCTGACATTGATCCACAGTATCCACCTTGTTACAGATTTTGGTGTCCTCTGCAAAATGACATACCTTCCCTTTCAGCTCTTTTGCAATGTTACTTATAAAGACATTGAAGAGGACTGGTCCCAGTGCTGAGCCCTGCTGGTCACTCACCCTTTGTTGCAGTGAGTGCTGTTTACTGCCACCCTCTGTTGCCTGTCCATTAACCGATTTTCTACCCAGTTTACCACACTGGATCCTAGCCTTAGACTGTCTAATTTCTTTATCGGTCTCCTATGTGGCACAGTATTGAATTCCTTGCTGAAGTCCACGTAGGCCATGTCTACTGCCCTTTCTTGATCTATTTTCCTAGTCATCCAGTCAAAGAAATTGATCTGATTTGTCTGGTTTGACTTCCCCTCCCAATAATCCATGCTACTGTGGGTCTTGTAACCCACTGGGTTTAAGATATTCCACTAGCCTATCTTTTAACAGGGCTTCCATTAGTTTCCCCACCACTGGTGTGAGACTGACCAGCCAATAGTTGCTAGCCTCCTCCCTGCTGCCAGTTGTATGGAGCAGCACTATGTCAGCTCTCCTCCAGCCCTCTGGAACCTCACCTGTTTCCAGTGAGTTGTTAAATGAGGCCATCTCTAGTGCAGCGAGCCATCTCTCTGAGATCCTATTGCACCCTTGGATGTATCCCGTCCAGTCCATTGTCAACTTTCTGATGTGCAAGTCCCTTCTGGACTCTTTCCTCTGAAAATGGACTTGTGCTCCCCCTCTAGTGTTTATGCTGCTCCATGGTGGTCCATCCCTCTCTTCCCTGTTGTGAAGACTGAGCAGAAGTACCTATTCAGGTTGTCTGCTTTTTCCTGATCCTTCTACATGTAGTCACCCTCTGCCATCCTTTATATCATCACTATCCCTCTCCTTGTCTTCCTCTTTTCACTTATGTACCTGAAGAATGTCTTGTCCCCTTTTGCTATCCCTTCCTCTGTTTGCACCTTTGCTCCCCTCACTGCATTCCCTGCTTACCTCTGTTTTTACCTGGGACACATCCCTCTCTTTCTCTCTCTGCATTTCTTTGTGCCTCCTGAATGCCACCCTTTTTTTCTTCACCTTCACAATCACTTCCTTAGAGTACCATAATGGTCTTTTTTCCTCCTGCTTTTGCTCACTTCCTTCATGCAGAAGCTAGCTGCATTTACTATGCTTTGCCTTAATTTTCTCCAGTGTTCCTCTACCCCACCCTGGCAATGCACCCCTGCTAGGCTGCTTCTATGGCAGTCTTCTCCCATTTCTTTATAACCTGCCATCCAGTTCAGGACCCTTATCCTTGTGTGGTTTGCCTAGACACCCATCCTAATGCTGAACCACACTGTACAGTGATTATTGGTCCCCAGGGGACTGCCCACTGTCACATCTGCAATATTGTCTCTGTTAGTAAGCACCAAGTCCAGTATTGACCCATCCCTAGAGGGTTTGCTGACTAGTTGCCTGAGAAATGCACCTGCAAGGTGTCAAGTATGGCCCTGCTTCTATCCAAAGCTGCAGCTGGAAGGATCCAATCCACTTCTGGCGGATTCGGGTCCCCAGCCGGCAGCACCTCCCACTTATTTGACATCCTGTGGATGGCTTCTCCTAGTGCCTTATCCAACTGCCCCCCCCCTGTGCTGGTGGTCTGTATTTCACCCCGCTATGAATAGTGGCCACAGCTCTTGCTTCCAGGGTGATCCAGAGCAATTGTAGCCCTTCCTGTTCCTCTAGGTTCTTTTGCACTTCCATAATTCTGATATGGTCCCTCACATACGGAGCAACCCCTTCTCCCCTCCTCCCTTCCCTACCTCTTCTTAACTGAGAGAAGCCTGATATGGGAATGTCCCAGTCATTACTTTTAGTGCAGCAAAACTTAGTTATGGCCACCAGGTCCAGGACCACCTCTGAGAAGACCTACATAGGTCAAGGCACTAGGGGCTAGTTGGTCTTCTAGCTCAGTTTAATTGCTGAATAAAGTTCCATTTTGATACATATTTATCTGGTTTCTGACTGAATAACTATGTCACCTGAGTGAATATCTTCATTGCTCCAAGTCCACCTCCACCATGATGGTCTACAGATCCAGAATTTTATTTTCTAGACTCCTTGAGTTATCCCACATGGCTCTCCAAGCCTTGCACTAACCTTACACTATCATGCTGTGGTGGAGTACTAGACTACAGGCTCAAGTCTGCATTGTTTTTCTGACTTCAGCAGAGGTTTGCAGCTGCTACAGAACAAGTCCAATGACACAAATTTATCATGAGGAATATGTCTATAAATAAAAGGTATAGCTATGTTGATTTCTGAAATGTAAAAAATTCAAACCATGATTCCCCAAACAGTTTCCTGTTCCTGTCCTTGTAGACCTGGGGCCTGATATTCCAAAATGTGCAAAGGGGAGTGCAAAAGTTGTGCTCCACCTTGCGATAGCCTGGCTACCCGAAGATGCTATATTCAGTGGAACAACTCACTGGTGCTATTCAACTGAATATAGGGCCATGACAGCCCAGTGCTAAGCCACTTAGTGCTGGGCAGACATGGCTGCCAAAATAGGGTGCCACATGGCCTGCACCTGCACTAACTTTCCAATATTCCAACGGACCAGTGCAAATTAGCTCATTGGGCATGCAAGGTGTAAGGGGTCATGTGCATGACTATTATGGGCTCATTTACATAGATAGCCCAGCAGTTTGGTGCAGTGCCACCTCCACTTGCCCAATCCCAGAGAGCTATCCCTGGTGCTAGTGGTCCCCACCCCACCAGTTGCCAGCCTGATGTTAAAAATATCTGTTTCCCTGGTGCTAGTGGTCCCCCCTCCGATCACTGGCCTGTTAAAAATTAAACCTTCTCTGGTGTCCAGTGGTCCCTCATCCATTCAATCCCCATTCGATATTACATGTAACTTTCCCTGGTGTCCCGTGGTCCCTCCCTCCCTCCACCCAACCCTCATCCAATATTACATGTAATGTTTCCTGGTGTCCAGTATTCCCTCCCCCCACCCGATCCTCATTCGATATTACATGTAACATTCCCTGTGTGTGCAGTGGTCCCCCTCGAACCCGTTGTCTGCCTGATATTACATTTAACTGACCCTCATGTCCACGTACATAACAGCTGATTGTACAGTATGTGTTTTGGTCCCTATGCACAAGGCGCGGAAATGCACCCAAGCAAGGAACACCCCACCCTGCACAGCTCTGAACCCATGGGAGATCCATGGTGGCCACATTCACTAATAGTGGCCACTGTGTGACACCCGTATGCAGCCCCATCCCCTGGCATGCAGGCCCACGGGGGCGGTCGGGTGCGGAGCCACGGATCTGGGCGGGTGGCCAATCAGCTGCCCGACCCAGACTCCACAGTGGATCACCTGTGAACATGTGTGGCAGGTGGGGTGCTGGCGCATAGAGCACCACCACATGCAGTGTGGGGGGTGGGTGCCTGGATGATCACCCGCAGGCCCCTCCAGTGTGCCCCACATGCTGTCCGCTTCCTCAGTGAGGCTGCACAGGACCCTGCCTCACAGATACAGCCCACATCTTTGCTCCTCGGGGGCTACATAACTGGCCCCTCACCTTTTTGACTGCCCTGATCTGGCAGAGATGCTGACACCTGTGACCTGCACTCAACATGTTCATGCATCCTGCAGAGCGCTGGCATGCCCCCGTGCCTCTCCAGTCTGCCCATCGTGCATAGATCCGCATACCACAGGGGATCTGGCATGGAGGGGGGCATCCAGCCAGTCATGAATGCCATGCAGGGGGCACAGTGGGCCTGGGTGGGTGTGGAGTGGACTATGGGCTAGGGTTAAGTGGCACATGCCCACTCTGCACCTTCATGCATCGGGCCCATTGACAGCTCAGTCAGCGGCTGGCCATGGTGCAGAGCATAAGGCTATGCCAGTCACTGGCAAGGGGTGGGGATGGGGGAGCAGGGTGGTGGGGCACTACCTGCCGGAGTGGGGGGTCCACTATACAGGGAATCAGGGATATGGAGGCAGATCTGCTAGACACAAAGAAATGAGATTACAGTATTATACAGGGAATTGGGATGGGGAGTGACCACTGGCCACCAGGGATGGTTAAAAGTAATATAGGGTGAACAACGGGTGGGGGAGGGACCACTGGACACTAGAGGACATTACATGTGATACTAGATGGGAAGAAGATGGAAGGAGGTGCCACTAGACATCAGAGACACTGTGTTTTTTGAGCGGGATTGCATGGGGGGAGCCACCACACTTCCTCCACCAACCACTAGGGTTGCACTGGTGTAAGTTGGGGTTTTGATCAGCAGTATGTGTGTCGTGTAGGGGGATCAAGAAAAATAGTCTTGTGTGGTGCAAATACTTTGAATATTGGACTGCACCAATATTCAGGTCCCCGTCCCTTCATTTATATTGTGCCCCCCTCTGAATATTGCCCAGGTACAAATCCTGTTTGTCCATGTGAACCAGGATGTTCAATACTTCACATCCATGCAAAACCTGGCTTGTGCAGGCAAACTTGGATTTGCGTCCGGGCAACATTTTGAATATGTGGTCCCTGGTACTGTAATTAATATTGCAAACCACAAACTTGGTAGTAGGCTTGAATCAGGTGAACTACTATGTCGTGGGTAGGTAATATCAGATCACAGGAGTCAGTAATAAAGGTACAAACCAGGTAAAGTTTTTATTAAAACAAAAAGAAACAAAATAAATACTGGAATATCAGAACTTAACTTCAGGCTTACATCAGCGTACTTTGAAAATCAAACAAAAAGAAAATCAACAAGAACTGAAATAACAAAAGGAGAAAGGCACAACTTTACTGCCAAAAGGCTAGGCAGGAAAAATACTCTGTGCTCTCCTTCAGACCAGAGATCAGCTTGGGAGATGCACACAGGACCTACTACATCTGCCAGAATAGTGCAAAACAGTTTCTTTTAACAGATTAAGCTCCTCCCTTGACCTGCAACTCTACCTCCTTATTAAACAAAAATTATAATATATCCCTTCTTTACAGTCTTTTTAATAAGAAAAATACAAGAACTTCATAATACACATTAAATATTCCGAGTATAGTGGAGCAAAAACAGGTAAGGGACTTTCCTAAACTCGAATGTCCATAATTATAAAGAAAGGAGCGGCATTAAAGTCAAACTCCACCCCTTTTGCATTGATGGACACCCATCACCTAAATAAAAGGACCAGCCAGGGTGCCGTGGATTCCCTATAGGAGACTGCACCCAGCAATGAGAACTACAGTGATTGGGGCAGGGAGTTTCTGCATAACAACCTGCAAGGAGCTCACTTGGACATCACAACACAGTTTAAAGTATTTTGTTTCTTTATATCTATACTTTATTAGACTGTCAGTACTATCTGCTCATGAATTCATAGCTGAAACATTAATTTATTTCTGCAGAGGGCATTTTAATTTGCCCTTTTTACCAATTATACTTTGCTCCAGCACTAACCCTAGCGTCTGTGCACAGGCAGTTTGTAACTCTATAACAGATGCCTGGTGCACTGGCCTGCCAGTTTTAAAATTATTCCAGGGACCTTTCCTGGTCCTATTATAATGTGTAGAAGGGGACACAAAGAGCCACTTTTAAGTGGCGGGTCTGCAGCACTCCAGCATGAACATGTGAGAGGGGGCAGCTAAACTTGCTGCCCTCCGCATAGAACAGCGCTGTTGCAGATAGCAGTCATGCTGCCATTTGACTGCACTAAACACTTTTTGCTCAGTAAATGCCATCAGGATTTACTACAAGGACAGAGCCAGGAATAATAAGGTTAGAAAGAGATTTCAGGGGAGAACAAACAACGAGAGGACAAGGAAACTACAGTGGGTGGCCATTCCACCATAGCAAAAACACATTACGCAGACCAGGAAATAGAAATGAGGAAACAAAAATACACGGCACATGAAAAATATTAGAAGCTGTTCTGCAACAGACTTATAAATAGAAGAAAATAGGAACAAGGCAATGTCCAGGATAAAACCCTAATGTGGTGGCACTATTTGGGGGGGGGTTCTTCTATCACATTTCCCCCTATTCAAGTACAAACCAGCACCTATGCTGGTTTGTTACCTCATTCCCTAAGATTAGATCCCAAGGGAATGGGATGGAACTTCCACCCACCCACAATAATGTCCCACCCCAGGGCACCCTAATACAAAAAAAAAGACATGTATTACACATTTTCATATTTGTGTATATAACACAATACATTCATTTGCCCTGGAGTATCAAATAATATACTGCTTACTTTGTCTCTTTTGAATTCAAGTCACAGCATTCACCATATCTGGATAAAATATCTACATTTTTATGTTTGTCACCACACATATATTTGATGTGAAAACAGTATGGCTGCAGAGCCAGATACCAACAGAGAATATGATCATTTTTATCTTTCATCTGATTGAGCCAGCATAATGGATTGTGATCTGTGATTAATGTAAATTGGGTTCCCCATAGATAGAATTTGAGGGCCTCTATGGCCCACTTAGTAGCCAAACATTCTTTTTAAATCATGGCGTATTTCTATTTTCTGGGAAACAATTTCCGGCTTATGTACAGTATGGGATGCTCCTCTCCGTTGATTGTCTGACTAAGAGCCTAGCCCCCAATCCAGTATCAGATGCATCCATTTGGACCTCAAATGGACATCTAAAATCTGGAGACTATAACACAGGTGCTGCACATAAAATAGCTTTTATTGTTCTAAATGCATGGTCACAGGTAAGGGACCAGGGAACCTTATTAGGTATTCCTTTTCAGGTAAGGTCAGTTAGAGGTGTTGCAACTGTAGAGAAGTCTGGGATAAAATATTGATAGTATCCAGCAAGACTCAAGAATGACATGACCTGTTTTTTAATTTTTGGGATAGGACACTATGCTACGGCTTCAACCTCAGCTGTTTCAGTACGTACTACCCCATTACCCAATACAAATCCAAGATTCTTGGTCTCTTGCATAGCCATGGTACATTTGGATGGGTTAATATTTAGGCCTGCTGATTCAATATTCTGCAATACCTTAGACAAATGTAGGAAATGGGACATCCAATCTGGACTGAAAATGACTACATCGTCCAGTAAGGTGAGTGTATGTCTAGTAACCGGTCCATATATCTTTAAAAAGTTGCAGGTACTCCATGTAATCCAAAGGGCATGTACACAAACTGGTATAGGCCATGTGGTATACTAAAGGCAGTTTTTTCTTTAGATTGCTCGTCAAACAGAATCTGCCAATAGCCCTTCATTAAATCAAGGGTGGTGATGTATTTGGCTTGTCCTATATGGTCAATAATATCATCCACCCTGGGGTTGAGATAGCTGTCAAACTGTGATACCTGGTTAAGTTTTCAGAAATCTAAACACAATTGGATCCCTCCCTCTTTTTTGGGGACTATCACCATGGGGGATGACCAAGGGCTGCTGGATGGTTCAATAATATTCAGGGTTTTCAGTTTCTGTACTTCCTGAATAAGTTTATTTTGGAACTTTTCAGGAAGTCTGTAAGCTTTCTGATGTATAGGCTCTGATTCTGTCTTGATAACATAAACTACACCAGATGCTTTGCCAGGGATAGTTGTAAAAATAGGGAAACATCTTTGTAATAATTGAGCTAGTTTGTTGTTTTGTTGTGAGGAAAGACCAGGGTTGATTTTAATGTATGCTATGGTTTCTGATGTTTCTAGCCATTTATATGCCACATCCAGCTCAGTCTTAGACATTGGGGGGCACACATACATACCAGGGTTTGTATCAGGTGGTTCATGCCACTTCTTTAAAAGATTGGCATGGTAGATGGATTTACCTGCTCTTTTCCCAGGGGTCTTGACTTGATAAGTGAGAGGCCCAGTATGCTCTATAATGGTATATGGTCCCTGCCACTTCATTAGGAGCTTATTCTCAGCCGAGGGAAGCAACAGTAGGACCCTATCCCCTGGTTGAAACACCTTCTCCTGTGCTTTATCATCATAATGGGTCTTCTGTCTGTCCTGAGCTACTGAACCCCTTTCATTTGCTTTTTGAACATAGGATAATAATCAGTTTCGTAACCAACCAAGTAATCTAAAATATTTGTGTAGTTCACCGTGATGTCCCCTTCCCAGGCTTCTTTGATTATGTCAAGCAGTTCCCATGGATTCCACCCATACAATAAAGTAAAGGGTGAAAATCCAGTGGATGCCTGAGGAACCTCCCGGTAAACAAATAGGAACGGGGTAAGTAGTGGTCCCAATATTTTACTTCCTCATCCACAAACTTCCTGATCATTCTTTTTAAGGTTTGGTTGAATCTTTCAACTAAACCATCTGTTTGTAGATGGTAATGTGTTGTTCTTATAGCTGTGCTTCCTAGAGATTTGTAGAGCTCTGTCAGGAGGGTTGCACTAAAATTCATACCCTGATCTGTAAGGATTTCTTTTGGAAAGCCCATCCTGCTACAGAATTCTAAAACCTTTTCAGCTATCTTTGGAGTGGTAGCTGTTCTTAGTGGGAAGGCCTCCGGATACCTAGTAGCATAATCACAAAGGACAAGGACAGACTTGTTCCCTTTGTTACTTTTTCCTAGGGGGCCGATTACATCCATTGCTAACCCCTCAAAAGGTTGGGTAACTAAAGGTAATGGTATCAGAGGAATCCTTTCTTTACTTGTTTGTCCAATCTGCTGACACGTAGCACAACTTTTACAATACTCTTCCACATCATCCTGAATGCAAGGCCAATAAAAATGCTGTATTAGTCTAGCAGCTGTGCGATCTCTCCCTGCACATCCAGCACATGGCAGACTGTGAGCTAAAAACAATAAGTCCTGCCTGTATTTAAGAGGGACTAACAACTACTCTACTTGGTCTTGGGACACAGGATGTGTGCATACCCTATACAAAATACCCTTTTTTGTATAATCTGGGGGGACCCTATAGATATTTCTTTATTCAGCTGTGAAAAAAATGGTTTAATGGTTAAGTCATTCATTTGTTACATTTTAATATCCATCGTATTATAATGAGGCATTAAATCATAAGTCTCAATATGTTTGCATTTCCATTCTCTCTGGGTCTTCTTTTTCTCTGCCTTTGTCTTCTTGGGGCCCTGGGGTTCTTCAAAAGGAAAATCCTCAAAGGCAACTACAGGATCAACCTGTAGGTGTTTTGTTTGGGCTCTAGTGGCAACAGCTGATAATTGTTCATCGCAAGATATTAGCAGGGTAGTGAAAGTAGGGAAGTCCTGTCCAATGATGAGAGGCACAGGTAAGGTTGATACTAATCCCAAAGTCATGTTATATGTTTGACTAGTCAGACTAACTTAGGCCGTTGCAGGGGGATACTGATGAACATCCCCATGTATGCAAATAACACCTGTGGAGGATGTGTGAGGAAAATTAGCAGTTAACAGATCAGCTCTTATTAAACTTTGATGGCTTCTGGAATCCACGAAACCCTCCACAGGTTTCCCATTAACCAAGGTTTTAATGAAAACATTCCCCAAGTTCATAGAGGCTAAGTAAGCTGGTTTCTTTCTGGGTCAATTTTGTGCAATATGACCAAGTCCATGGCAGTAATGACATTCAATAGACAGGTCAGGACTTCTAGGCAAGGTATCCTGATCATCTCCTTTAAATTTACCAGTCCTGGACCCAGATGAAACAACAACAGCGGGTCTTACCATAGGAGCTGCTACAGGAGTTGGAACCATCTTTTCTGTCCTGCGATAGCCTCTCTGTACAGGTTTCCTGGATGATAAAAAGTCATCAGCAAGGGCAATGGCAGTTTTGGCATTTTCTGGATGGTGTTCTCTAATCCATATTTGTACTTCCATGGGCATGATTGCACAAACTGTTCCAATATGAACTGTGCAATAATAGCTTTGACAATCTTACCCTTTGGTTGGAACCACTTTATGCACAGGTCGTTTAATCGGGTATAAGTCTCTCGAGGTGGTACATGAGTACTATGAGTCAAAGATCTAAACCTTTGTCAGTCTGTTTTGGTATTTATTTCATACCTTTTGAGTATTTCATTTTTCACAGCCACATAATCAGTAGATGCTCGGCTATCCATGCCAATGTAAGCTAGCTGCGCCTTTCCGGTCAAGTATGGTGCCAGTCTTACAACCCACTGAGCTGGGGGCCAGTTTCAGGCTTGTGCCATCCACTCAAAAGTTGTCAAATAAGCCTCCACATCATCTGCTGGAGTCATCTTTGCCAACTTTATGTCCCTTGGATTATTTTGGGCAGCATCTTGATTTGCCCCAGGACCTGTAGGGCACGCATTGTGTCTGCCCATCTTTGGTCCTGTCTCCTTCTCTCTTGCTCTCTCTCATAGATCTCATTCCCTCTGGTGTTCAAGATACATTTGTTTGATTGCTAGCCATCTCAGGAGGTCTTTGAGTTCTTCAGGAGGTGTGGCACTCTGATCTACCTTGGGTTCCTCCATCCTGGGCTCTGGTTTGGCTTCTGTCATCTCAATGGGAGTATCCAACCTTATTTTGTGTTGTGTAGTCAGAGGTAATCCAGCAAGGAGTGATTCACCGCTAATAGCTACTTGGGTCCTGGTCAAAACCCCTGAGACAGTAGTTGTCTCTTCTAGCTTGTGAGCTATGCACCTACTGAACTTCCCTTATGATCTGGATGCTTAAGTGCAGTATCATATGCTAATGTCCAACCAGCACCTGTGGAACATCAACCTACCCCACTCCTAGTACCAATATGTCATAGGTAGGTAAAATCAGATCACATGAGTCAGTAATAAAGGTACAAATCAGGTAAAGTTTTTATTAAAACAAAAAGAAACAAAATAAATACTGGAATATCAGAACTTAACTTCAGGCTTACATCAGCGTACTTTGAAAAACAAACAAAAAGAAAATCAACAAGAAATGATATAACAGAAGGAGAAAGGCACAACTTTACCACCAAAAGGCTAGGCAGGAAAAATACTCTGTGCTCTCCTTCAGACCAGAGATCAGCTTGGGAGATGCACACAGGACCTCTCCCTAACTATATCTACCAGAATAGCGCAAAACAGTTTCTTTTAACGGATGAAGCTCCTCCCTTGACCTGCAACTCCACCTCCTTATTAACAAAAATTATAATATATCCTTTCTTTACAGTCTTTTTAATAAGAAACATTCAAGAACTTCATAAAACACATTAAATATACCGACTATAGTGGAGCAAAAACAGGTAAGGGACATTCCTAAGCTCAAACAGGGTTGCCACCTTTGGATGAGGCAAAAACCAGATCCTAAGCTCTGCCCCTAGCCCCACCCCTTTTCATGACTCATCATGCATTGTTCCTCCTAGAAGTCCATTTGTTATATCATTAAAAAACAACACTTAATGCAGCAGTTAAAAACTGTACTGTGCCTGTTAAAGTTACTTTCCTAGGTTCTTCTTAATTATTTATTTTTATGTATTTGTTTATTTATTAACATTGGTTAACCAGATAAACATACAGAGATAAAAGAAATCTCATTTACAGATGTGATCTGGGGGGAGACAAGGGAAATACTGTAAGCAGCATACAACAGTATACATACTGTACTTTATATCTTTTTCTGGCTCCATTTCCTGTTCTTGTCCACAGTACCATTTCAAAGCCAAAAAAGTGACCATATTTTTTTCTTGAGGAAAAAAAAAAGAATTGAAATCATTTAAAAATGCCTAAATTCTGTTTGAGATGTAAATGTTTACCGGCAAATAAAAGTGGAGGACAACTGGCTCTGTTACTGTTACAAAAGGTGGGGGCAGCTGTGCTGCTATGACACTTTAAGATTCAATGGAAAGATTAGGTGAGTAAGTGTTAATGGTGTTAATGGCCATACTTTACACCTCCCAGGGTGACTACATTCACAAACAAAAGGCTACATTGACAACATAACTTGTCTGTAACCTGAACATGTAGCTGAAACAATGAATTATATGACATTTGTTTCAAAAGTATGTGAGCACTCAAAATGGCTCAAAAATCTGACCAGCACAGAGCAAAATCGGATTACCTGATAGGGACCCTGAAAACCTGATCACCAGGTAAAAAACCTGACAGGTGGCAACCCTAAGCTCAAATGTCCTTAATTATACAGAAAGGGGTGACATTAAAGTCAAACTCCGCCCCTTTGACATTGATGGACACCCATCACCTAAATAAAAGAAGCAGCCAGGTTGCCATGTACTCCCTATAGGAGACTGTACCCAGCAATGAGAGCTACAGTGACTGGGACAGGGAGTGTAAGGAGCTCACTTGGACATCACAACACAGTTTTAAGTATTTTGTTTCTTTATATTTATACTTTACTAGACTGTCGCTACTGTCTGCTCATGAATTCATAGCTGAAACATTCATTTATTTCTGCAGAGGGTATTTTAATTTGCCCTTTTTACCTATTACACTTTGCTCCAGTGCTAACCCTTGTGTCTGTGCACAGGCAGTTTGTACCTCTATGACAGACACCTGGTGCACGTACCTGCTGGTTTTAAAATTATTCCAGGGACCTTTCCTGGTCCTATTATAATGCGCAGAAGGGGACACAAAGAGCCACTTTCAAGCAGCAGGTCTGCAGCACTCCAACACAAACATGTGAGAGGGAGCAGTTAAAATTGCCGACCTCCACATAGAACAGCGCTGTTGCAGAGAGCAGTCGTGCTGCCATTTGACTGCACTAAACACTTTTTGCATGGTAAATGCCACCAGGATTTACTACGGGGACAGAGTCAGGAATAATAAGGTTAGAAAGAGATTTCAGGGGAGAACAAACAACGAGAGGACAAGGAAGCTACAGTGGGGGGCCATTCTACTGTAGCAACAACACATTATGCAGACCAGGAAATAGATAGAAATGAGAAAAAAAAATACACAGCAAGTGAGAAATATTAGATGTTGTTGCGCAACAGACTTATAAATAGAAGAAAAAAGGAACAAGGCAATGTCCAGGATAAAACTCTAATGTGGTGGCACTATTTGGGGGGGGGAGGGGTTCTTCTATGACATACTAAAAATAAAAATGCATTTTTCTAAAGTGGAGTTATTTATTTGCAAATAATGGAGGCTCAAGAAGACCCCCCTTGGACAAACTAATTACTAATATAAAATGGGATTTTGCCATGATAACATTTAATTCATGTCAAATCTGTAATAAACTTTCAGCATAGTTAAGGAAGTCTACATACCCACACAGTAATTATTTTCCTTAGGGAAGTGCTTATACCATAGAGTGAAACTGCAAAAATTCTGCATTATTTACAAGTGCTCTCTTTCTGTATGAAGAAAATAGTGTCCCTGCTTATAAGGTCTGCTGGGAATCTTAAAGCCTTAGCCACAAAGACTGAAGCTTATCTTATTTGCTATGCAACAGAATAGAATTGTTTGGCCAGTTGGATGCCTAGGAGGGCAGAGGTATAGCATGCAATACTAATGAACCAAATCACAGATATTCTGAATCCTGCTGGCAGGCAGCCATCCACTCACTTCATCACACACACACACACACACACACACACACACACACACACACACACCTCTCTGTTAAAAGATCAGCCACATTATGCTCAACCTCAGGATTATGCACACTAGAGTGAAGGGGGTCATATGTAAAGAAACACTCTGGGTCTGAGTTGCCTGAAATGAATCAAGACTATTTTAAACCTGAAATACCACTTCTAAAGACCTTGTATTAAGGTGAGCCTAGAGGTAATCCTGAACAGAAATATTGAATATGAACAAATAATATCATAAAGGCTTTCATGGCACCATCGGGAAGGTACGTTGAGTAAGTGGTGAAACCTACAATCTGGAAAAAAAATCGTTGAACTGGTTCCACGATTGGTAGTGTGGTACCAACTTGGAGTTATTTTTTTAATCAGTTTTATGTTGTTACCCTGTGCAAGCAACAAAAATACAAACAAACAAACAAAAAAACTCTATTGTGTTCAAAAGAAAAATCTGGAAAAGATTTTTTTTAATACTGGATGCATTAGCAGCTCTTGCAAACCTTTAGTACAATAATGAAGAAAATCAGTCCACTTAGTCTAGTAGCTATTTTTTCCAGGCTCCATTTACAGTAATTTATTGATCTCTTCCAAATGATTGGGAACTGTTTTACAATTAAAGGGAATTGTCAGTGTGGCTTGCCATTCTGGAGTAGTACCTTCGTGTGTGTGTGTGTGTGTGTGAGACTATGGCCCTGTCCACACTGAGCCCTGTAAACTGTTGCCAGTCTGGTAAACCATTACCACTACCTCCAAAAACGGTTCACGTCCACACTGGTAACGGTTTAACAGGCGTTTTTAAAACAGATCTCAAGACCTGTAAGGATGTGGTATTTAGGTCGGAATGGGTAACGTTCTGGAACCTGTAACTTTATAGTTACATGTATGGACGCGTGACCGTTTGGACCCTCCATTCACAGGGTCTTCCAAATGGATTAAGACTGGGAGAAATGAGGTGTAATGTGGATGATCTGTATCATTTTTTAAAACGTTACTACATACAGCATTGTAGTGTGGACAGGGCCTAAGTGTATGTGTTTTGTGTGTATGTGAATAATTACTGCCCTTTCTGGTCCAAGCAGGACAGTCATGGTTTAGTTGTGTATGTTGTAAACAAACACGAGAAAACTGAAAGATGCCCTGGTCTGATGCTAGAAAATATATTTGTTACTGTTGTAACCCCCTTGTTACCCGGGGTTACTACAATCCCAGTCAGACCTAGTGGTAGGCAGGGAAGGCAGCTTGTGAAACTCCAGTTAAATGGGTTTCACACTGTCTCACTCTGTTCTCAGTCTCAGCTGAGACTGAGGGATGACATCACCAATAGAACTATCGCAGCTGCATGAGCCACATTGGAATCTGCAGCAAGGGAGTTAGTTAGAACGTTGGGAAGTTTTGAAGTCAGTCTTCAAGTTGAGTGTGAGTCAGTGAAGTGTGAAGTTGGGAGCTTGCTGAGAAAGCAGCTCAGTGAAGGCTCTAGGAGCCTCAGCCCTGACAGAGGGCTCCTTTTAGTTTAAAAGGGTGCGTGTTTCCACCTTAAAGAGAGACACAGAAGATTATTGAAGTGGTGGAGACCGCTGTTTTCGGGTCTCAGTGCCCCCTACCTCCGGGGGGGGGCAGGAAAGGCTTCCCTGCAGATTCCTGGGGCAACCCCCTAGTTCTGCTTCTAAAGGAAAAGCTGCCTATGTGTTCCAGAGTTTATTTGGGAGAACAAGAAGATTTGTGAGTCGCCTGTGGGGCACCTGCAACGTGAGGGTGAGTGTCTGCTCTTGCTTAAAGGGCCTATGTTTTTCACCCTGGGACTTGTGTGACAATGTGGGGATTGAACTACTAAATATTGGGAAGCCTAGAGTAATGGGCTGAGCAAAGTAAAAGTAGGTTCAAGTCCAGAGCTTGTTGGGATGCAAATGATATGTAGAGGAGATGTGACAGACATCTACCCAGAATCTACATTTGAAAGTTCAGTAAAGGTATTGTTCAGTTTCCAGAGAAATGGCCGGGTATGGACTTTGGGAGCTGGAGGTGGGTGGCCCCCATCTTTAGTGACCAGGTCACCTCTAGGTTTCTTCTGTGGTTCTACTTACCTCAGGCACTTGGCCAGTGAAGGAAGCACCAGATGTGGGATTATAAGGAAAATTCTCTCTAGGAGTCAAGGCTCTAGTGGTTTGTGAGCCACAACAGGATAATTGGTTCATTCCTCAAATGGACTGGGAATCAAGTGGCGCGGGGAGCAGCCAGTGGGGAAAACCCAAGTAGTGTACAAGTCGGGCTATGTACCCAAAGCTGTGTGCAAGTCCGGGCTGTGTTCCTGATGGGTTTAGAGCCTGAGGGCTGGAAATAGGGATAAAGTGTTCTGTTGTCTCTAATCTGCATTACCAGGAAATGTAGCCCCATGGGGGTCCATCTGTGCTTTGTTTGTTCAGCTTGGATGTGAATAAAAGCCACAGTGAAGAATCCCATTCCTGGTTCTGGACATTACAGTTATTGCTTCCTGTGTTCAGATTTACTTGGGTGCCCCTGTGCAGAGTAGCCAAACCTAGGTCCCCTGTGCCGAGTAACCTCATCCTCCCCGAACCCAGTCCCCACCTGGTACTGCTGTCAGCTTCAACAGCATGCCACCTGTCATTTTGCTAGAAAGGCAGGGGTGAGGGGTTACACTGTCATTAACAAAAAGGTAGCAATTTTATAGATCTTTTTTTATGTCATTAACAAAAAGGTAGCGATTTTATAGATCTTTTTTTATGTCTTTATCTCTTTGACTGCCCTGCCTGCTCTATTATTTGCCACGCCCAAGTCCCATCACCAACCTTCCCTGAGGCTGAACTCCACCACTTACTCTGGACCAGTATCAGGTATGTGGGTGCCTCAGTCAGTGGTGTGGGGCCTGAAAGGGTGCTGGTTCATCCTGTTGGTCAGGGTGGTTTTTACCTCAGGGTGGCCAGTGTACAGAGATGCATGTGTAAGTGCACAAGCACACCAGTGGTGTTTGTTGGCCTCCCCTACCCCCTTCTGCCTGCCAGTATTACTGCCGCCTGGCCTCTGCCTGGTGGTAGTCAAACAGCAGGATGTGGCATCCCCAGAGGATGAAAGCTGTCCTGGGGATGCTTAATCCTCTCTCAGTCCCTGAGTGACATGAGTCCATTCCTAAAGCAAGGTTACCAGCATAGTAAGCAGAAGTGCCATGCCCACTTGTAATGCACTACCGAGCTATTCTAGAGCTTATAGAGCTTAAAAGGACATATATCAAAGTAAGCAAGAATTAATAAAATCAGTACAGAGAAGAACTAAAAAAAGCAGCCTAAAGAGACAAAGCCTTTTTGACTAGGTAGAATTATATATCATACAATGACAAGAAGCAATCCTGCATTCTGATTGGTCATTGGTCACCTTCAACAGGAATGTTATCCCAGCGTAACATCCCTGGTTGATGCACTATATTGATTTTTATTAAAGTCTTCATTGATTATTGTCTGCATCTTCACTGTATGAAGGTCTTGTCTGATTACTAAAAAAATTTACTTGAAAACTATTTTATAATGAATGTCTTTTTATTTATTTATTCTATATAAAAATGAGCCAATGTATAATAGCAATAGATTACACTGCACTTCAGGGTGTGTGTGTACCATGGGAATAACATCACTTCTCAGGTGTTGGAAGCACTCAGACTGCAGCCTTGTGCCCAACCACTCAAGGCATGACATTATCCCAGTGTGACACACATATAGAATAGTGTATGGATGATCATACACAACAAGGCTATGTTTCCATGAGGAAAGTGATGACATAATGGAAACCTCAAGAGCTTTGTTACAGAGGTCTCTATGATGTCATCATTTTCTGAGATAGAAGCACAGCCTAAGTTGTGTATGATCACCCGTACACTGCTTTATATGGTGAATGGTTCCACAAACAAAGCTTTAGGTAAAGAAAGACTAAGAGAAGTGATTACATTTTGAAAAGCAGCTGTACTATGAAATTATGTAAAGACAGAACAGACTAAAAACTGCTGGCAACATTAACTCAAACAGTCACAAAAAATACACTTCAATGTGCTTATGCAACTAGATGAGATGAGATGATGCTTGTGTAACTTGATTTGCTTTGTGGCTTTCTGCCTCTCTATCTGTGGGATATGCCACCCTGTAGGGGTACGATGCAAGGAACCCTAGAGGAGGGTTCCTCCCCTACAGGTGCCGCGGGAATGATTGCATCGGCTACAGGTAGGTTAGGAAGAAGCCCACTGGTAAGACAGATGAGCTGCTGCAGGAGGAGGGGTGGATGGTGGGTAATGAAAAATGAATCCTGGAGGGGCCCAAGATGAGTGACCTTTTAAGCCCAATGGGGAAGTGACATTGTTGCTCCACCCATCAAACCTCAGGCTTAAAGCCCTCCCATTCAATGTGCTTACTCAACTAGATGAGATGAGATGATGCTTGTGTAACTTGATTTGCTTTGCAGCTTTGCACCTCTCTATCCATGGGGTATACCACCCTGTAGGGGTACGACACAAGGAACCCTAGAGGAGGATTCCTCCTTTACAGGTACCATGGGAATTATTGCATCGGCTAAAGGTAGGTTAGGAAGAAGCCCAAAAAGAATACCCAAAGGTGTCAAGCATCGAAGAGGCGATGAGGATGAATGAATTCTGAGAAGATGATAAGGGCTGACTTCCCAACGAGAGAGAGGGGAAGCTAGGGGCCACCATCCGCCTCCATCCAACAGTGGAACCTAACTAATTAAACAAAGAAAGCACTAACTCTAACTAATATTATGACCATCGGCATGGAGGAGAGGAAAATCCCACTCTGAGGAGGAAATCTCTGGGGATCCAAAGCCTAGGCTGCCTTCCCTCGAGGCTGACGATGTTTGATTTGAGGATGTATGTCATTAAAGAGAAGGACATGAGGAGGGAATAAGATGATTGGATAGGAGGAAAAACCCCAAAAGAAAGCACAGATTGAAGAAGGAACATGAATCAGTGATGAAGACTGATGATGATGATCGCCGCAGGAGGGCGGCAGGTCGATGAGGTAGCAGAAGACCCAATGAGAGAGGGGTATGCTTGATTGAGTGAAGCGAATAAGTAGACACAGAGGCCAATAAAGCATGCTTGATTATGTGATACGAACGATTAGACCCTGAGGTTGGAGTCGATGAGGTAGCATAGGATTCAATGACAAGAATGCTTGAGTAAGTGATGTAAATAGATAAACCTTGAGGTAAAGATGAGTGGACGATGACTGGAGTCATGATCCAGATACATGCAGCAGGATGGCTGTGGGCTGATGAGGTGACATAGGAGTCATGATAGGTATGCCGAAAAGAAATATCGATTGCAGGCCTCAATTGGAGTAAATCCTTGAAAGCCAGTATGGAATGTGCATAAGAGGAGATGGAATGAACAGGAAAATGAACTTGTACGAAGGTAGTATGCTCGATAGAGTGGTGTGAGTAAGGAGGCTCCTCGCAAGGAGGTAAACTCCAAGGCCAATAAGGTATGTCTGGAACCAGAGGGTATACGAATGAGAGGATACTCTCAGAATGAGAGATCGAGAAAAGCAAAATTGGACGAAGTACGATGAGGAGTGAAGCCATGAGTAGAGAGAAGCCATGATGGCTGGGACGAGAACAGACGCTAGTCCAAGGAGGGTAAAATAGGAACAGATGAGGTACAATGATGGATTGAAGCCATGGAGGCTGGTACAGGAAAGCAAGATATGAAAGGATGAAGGATGGTAGGGAGGCCAATGGGGTAGCATAGGACCCAGCCAGTAGGGGATGAGAATTGCAGCAGGGCGAGTCAGATGAGGCCGGATGGAGGCAGCCAGAGCATATGATTAAGGATAGGTATGCCCAAAAAGAAATATTGAGTGCAGGCCGGATGGAGTCTGCTGAGGTACACTGATTAGGCAGCTGAGGCAGACCGAGTGAGCAATGGAATAGATGAGCAGGTCAGAGCAAGGCATAGAGGAACTGAGAGGGCTGAAGGAAGAGGAACGAGTTGGCTAGAGACAGATTGAGCGATATGGTGATGTAGCGAAGCCTTGAGTGGAAGGCAGACTGACAGAGAGAGGTGAATGAAGACCGCAACGGCTGCTGAAGAGAAGAGGCAGAGCAAGTGCACCCCGAAGCATGCCGAAATGAGTGCTTCAAGTACTGGATGTCCAGGTCGGATAAACTAGGGATGCCAACCAAGGGCAGGAGTTTGAGGAGGAATAGTAGTTGATGAGATGAATTAGTGCAGAAACCCCCAAAAAAAACAACACCAACAGCGAGCCAGCACACCAGGGGCAGAGCAGTAGAACCCACATAGTAGGAGAACCCTAAAAAGAAGAGGCAGCTGAGCTGAGGTGAGGAGAAGTAAACAGTCAGCAACTGGAGAGCAGCAAGCAAAGCCAAAGATGGAAAGGAGGGGACACAGACAGGACGATGAATAGTGTGAAGTGCAGGGGAAGCAGCAGCTAGCCATACACTGGTGCTGCTGAAATGCAGGGCTAGGGTGCTAGAAAGTGATAGCAAGGGCAAGCGGAAGAGCACAGGATTACCAGAGCGCTGCAAAATGAAATACCTGAGCCAAGCCAAGCAAAATCCAGACAGGGAGCTAGCACTTGAGAAGCGATCATATGATGCGATCCGACAGTGGCCTTGCAGCTCCAAACCATGTACCCATGGTGTCCAGAAGATGGCAGTACAGCCAAGGAAAGCCAAAGTGTATCATGGTCCCAGATAAGCAAAGGAAGAGAATGGGAACAAATTCCCAGAAACAGCACCACGTCCCAGTGAAACACCAGAATCCCCTGAGATATGGGAGTGCAGTAGAAACCAGGGCCAAGCAGAGCAGGAATCCCACACAGATACAGACAGGGGCAGGCAGGACAGGAACCTAAGGACAAGGCGATGTGGCAAAATGAGAGGATGTGCCCAGGTACAAGGATCGGAGTAGGGCAAGGCACCACAGCGGAGACAGTGCCAGAGAACGTGAAGCATGCCAGCAGCCCTGGATAGCAGCCTGAAATCTGAACAAGCAGACTGGTGCAGAGGAGGCAAGTGGAGTGTCGGAGCAAGGGCGAATGATGGGACAACCCCAGATGTCAGGCAGATGGAAGGTAAGGCAGAGGCAGCACACAAAGGTGAGCTGCAAAACCCACAACAATGGGGCTCGGAACTGGACAGGCCAAAAGAAGGGACAGTCAGGGGCCACAATAGGATGAGGCAAAACAAACCTGAGCTCTGATGAACCAGGAAATGGAAGGGAACCAGAAAGGGAGAGCGGGTGGGGGCCCATGAGGGAGATGTGGAGCAAGGAAAATGAATGAAGAGCAGGGGAGGCATAGACGAAGAGATGGGAGGGCTGGGAGAGAGAGTGGAGGGCCGAAGCATGCGGCGAGTTTGGGCTGGCAGTAGTGATGTGCCACAAACAAAAGAATGAGGGAGAAAAAAGGAAACTGGCAGGAGATTGAGCTGGAGGTGACTGCAAGGAGAGGAGGAGACGGTTGAGCTGGGGTAATCCAGGGATGAAGAGCGGCGCCCCCGGCCACAATGAAAAATTAATTCTGAAGGGGCCCAGGATAAGTGACCTTTTAAGCCCGATGGGGGAGTGACATTGTTGCTCTGCCCATCGAACCTCGGGCTTAAAGCCTTCCCATTGTACAGAAATGATTTAGAGAACATCTGCAATAGCTTGACTCTTGCCATTCACCGACAGAGAAAAGAAAAGGAAAGGAAAATCAGTAGTCGTTTACATCACGGAATCCCCGCCTCGCCCGCCCACCAGAGCATGTCACATGACAGTTCCTGTGTTACACTGGATTGGATTGTTAAACACTGCCAGTTTAGAAGATGTTTCTTATAAAGTTAATAGTAGTGGTAAAAACTAGCTACTTACTTGCTCAGTGACTGTCTGATGAGTCATCACATATCACAACGATTTTTCTGTGCTTTTTGGCTGCAAAATTGTGATGGTATTTAATGTTCAGTGTTGCCCCTTGCTGAAAAATACAGTGTGTACTAAATAGCTGCATAGGATTGATGTTTGCAAAGTGATTTCTCCTTGGAGGGACAGACTGTGAGGTTGTCTGGGGTTGTGGCCAATTGGTGTCCCTTTACACGGAGCCCTACTCACATTGTAGAGGTTCCCAACTGCTTGCTCTTTTCTGCCTGTTCAGCTACTTTCTGCTTCTACACTACAGAGGATTGTATTGATCTCATGGCTCTTCCACTGTTTCTTCAGTCTTTCTGGCTGGCTGAGAGCCCGAGACTTCCTTGTTGAGGTGGTGGTGATGGTGGGGGAGTGGCGCGATGTGGAGCACTCTGCATGATGATGCTAGAGCAGACATTTCCTGTTTACAAGCAGAGGTGTGGAATTTAAAGGGCTGTAAAACCTTTATTGGCTTTATTTTTGTCCATGCTTGTACACAGGCAGAGTGTGTTGGAGTGGAGATCCAGCAGATCCATTGTTTTTGTTTATTTAATGACATACAAAAAATAAGGGTTTTATTCATCAACACATTTTTTTTTGCTTATTAATTTCTTTAGTGCCTGCTTGCAGCCTGCCTATTCAAAGCACTACAGACAGCCTTATCTAGCAAGTACTATAGTCATATACTGAGATCACTGCAGTATACAGATGTCTTTCTGGTATGCACCATCAGAAATACATTTATTTTGACAATTTCAAATTTTGCCTGTGTAAATGTATCAGGAAGCTGGATGGAGAGCAGGTGGTACAACTAGACACCAGGGAACGTTTAAACATGTATGTGGGCAAGTATCAGAGGGGTTGGGGTGTGACTAGACACCAGGGAATGCCTACAAATGTCCCTGGATGGGGATTGGAGGGTGGGCATTAGACACTAATGAATGAATTATATAATGTGCTGGGAAGAGGAGGTCAGTGGATGGTAGGGGTGCCAATAAACACCACTGAATGATTGAGAATGTACTTTTGCAGGAATGGGAGGTTTGTGGTGCCACTAGACACCACTGAATATTTCATAATGTGGGCTGGACAGGGACCATCATGGTAGGAGTGTCACTACACCTCAGGGAAGATGTTTTAGTGTGCTGGTCCAGAGATCAGAGGCAGAGTGTTGTGCCAGCAGACACCGGTAATTATTTTTATATGGACATGTACAGGGATTGGAGGGTGGTGGCTAGCCACTAGGTACCAGGGAATGAGTCAGTATGTATAGCAAGGGGAAGTGGAGGGTGTCCGTGCCACTAGACACCAGGGAATACTTGATAAGGTGTCATTACAGGGACCGTAGGGGTGGGGGTGTGCCACTAGACACCAGGAAATACTTACAAATGTAGTGGGACAGGGACTGTAGGGTGTGTGGGGGTCATTAGACACCAGGGAACTGGATAATATAGGGTGACTGGGATTGGACTGAGGGAGGAGTGCCAGCAGACATCGAGGAATGATTAAAAAATGTATGGGAAGTGGCAGCAGAGGTTGGGGCCACTACACATACCAAGACATGAGATAATGTATGGTGATGGGGATTGGGGTGCTGGTGGGGTGCCACTAGACACCAGGGAATACTTTAAAACAGACATGTACATGGATCAGAGGGGGTAGGTGGCCACTTGACATCAGGGGATGCTCCCAAATGTAGAGCGATTGGGGAACAGAGGATCAGGGGGTGCCAGTTGACATCAGGGAATACTTGACAAGGTGTCATTACAGGGACTGGAGGGGTGGGGGTGTGCCCCAGACACCAGGAAATACTTACAAATATAGTGGGATGGGAACTAAAGGGTGTGTGTGGGGTCATTAGACACAAGGAAATTGGATTATATAGGGTGGCTGGGACAGGACTGAGGGAGAAGTACCGGCAGACACTGTGAAATTATAAAAAAATGTATGGGAAGTGGCAACAGAGGTTGGGGGCAACCACACACCAGGACATGGGATAATGTATGATGATGGGGATCAGGGTGCTGGTGGGGTGCCACTAGACACCAGGGAATACTTTATAATGTGCGCAGATGGGGAGTGAAGTGGAGGGGGGTGCCAGCAGACACCAGGGAATACTTCATGATGTGCGTGGATGGGGACTGGAGTGGTGGGTGTGTGCCAGTAGACACCATGGAATTTTTCTAGAAGACACTCTGTCAGCCACGTGGACAGAGATGCTGCACCACATTCCAAGATAAGAGCTGTCTTCACTGTATTGTGCCCTGGCCTACCTCCTCAGTACACTGCTGTATGAGATGAGATGCAGCATCCAAACAGTGAAACCACAGCATTCAGTGTGATGCAGTGCTCATCTCTGTATCATGTGAATGGTGGTAATCTCCCCATACATCATTGAGGCACTAAGGTGTTTGGCACCCCCAGTGCCACTTTAAGGGGGTGCTGTTCTGTTAGCCATTTACTTACATGTTGTCCCAGCCATTAGGAACGTGCTTTCACTGACTGCATTGGTCCCTCTTGTGTCTCAAGAGTTATAGCAGCAACCAATTATTCATAAAAAAAAAAAAAAAGAAAGTACTTGTTATGAAGCTTTATAAAATGATCAGCCCTACCAGACTGCTCCTATTGCCCACGGCCAATGCCAAAGTGAAGTCATAATTGTTCTTGATGCACAGGCTCGTGCACAGACTACTGAAGATGAGTTCAGCTAAATACTCTTTCTTGTAATACAGAGAAAGTGGAACTCAGGGAAATTTTTTTTGTTGGGGGTTGGAGGAAGGGGCAAAAAAATGGTAAAATGATGGTCTGAAAGTCAAGTTGCGATACTGGACACGCTCTCATGTACATGCACATACTGATATGATATGCATAAGAATGCACATGCCAAGCATCATGGCTGGACTGTCAGACTGTGATTGTGCTCATTTTTAACAACCGTTTCCCAAAAAAGTTAACATTTCACTGAATTTGGCTGTATTTGTACTGTAAGAAATTGTGTTTTTAGCTGAACTTGTGTTCAAAGGTTCGCACATGAGCCTCAGTGCCATTTGCAAATGAGAATGCACTGTGGCATTGTGCATGGACAATAGGCGTGGACCAGCAAGGTTCCACTTTTCATTAAAATTCATAGGAAATGCTTACTTTTAAGGGGACTGGTTGCTGCTATGCATAGTATGCCACAACAGGGACTACTGTAGTCACTGAAGACACATCTCTGAACGCCCGGCCGAAATGTAAGTAAAGGGCCGACACTCTCCCAGTAAGGTGCCTGTTGTGGTCCATCTCTGGGGCATAGTGGCCAATATGAACAACAACAGCACTTCCCCCTTTGAAGTAACACTGTCAAGTACTTCCTGTGAGCACATTCAAAACAACATCTGTTGCCAACGGCTGTGGTGTGCATGCATCATTTGCATGGTGGTTATCAGTTGCTACTTGGTTATTGTAATAAAAGCTAATAAATAACTACATATTTTATATGTGTGTTGTGAAAGAGTACCTGTGTAAGATTAGCATTTGGTTTGTGGTCCACATGGAAGTCACATCACAGATTTACCAATTTGGTGCATCCATGCCATTAGGTAAGAACCAACCACACCAGTTTGCAGCACAAATGGCATTCTATGTTGCACCCCTCCTGTGAGCACCATCCACACATTAGTGCCCACACAGACTTTTGAATATGGGGCCCCACATGTTATGAAGAACAAGTGGACAGAGTGGTGAGGTCCAGAGGAGAGCTATTGCAATTGTGCCCCATCTGCATAAGCAGCCCTGCAAGTACAGGGTGATGAGTTTAATATTTAATCATGGAAGATGGGAGTGAGAGCGAGCATATGGTGGCGATCCTTAAGTAAGTTGCGGGTGTAATGGAACCACTGTAGGGGAGTATGCGTCCACAAACAAATGTGAGATACAACAGTGGAGGACTTCCTCTGAGACCAGAACAGTGGTAGTATCATTTTATTTGTTTTTTTTTATTATTTATTTATTGAAGGTATCAGAATTACAATCCTTTGAGTCATAGACTCCTTTTCAAAGGCTCCAAGTCAAGTAGACATTTGCACATACATGTAGTTGGACTACAACGGAGGAATAGACATGTGACATAACATACTATTGGGGGTTACAACTGTGGATAAAATAAGTATATATACAATTTACATACAATCCTATAGATAGCTGGATACATGCATTAAACAATAAGAATATAGGCGGCAAGAAGACAGGCGACAAAGCAACATGGTTGATATTGCATTGATAGGGTTAAAGAGACACATAGGGTAGGAGGTGAAGATAAGGCAGGATAAAGGTCCATTGTCAGATATGAGTAGAAATAAGGTGTAGGTTAGCATCAGACAGAGGGTGGGGAGTGAGCTGGACAGAGTCTGTTGTTGGGGGGGGTTAAAGGCAGTTACATGAGCGGGAGGACAGGAGGTGGGAACAGAGCAGGGATTTGAAATGACTGAGCTTGGTTTCGAGAGTTATGCAGGGAGTGTAGGAGGAAGGGGCTCTGTAGTGGAAAGAGCACTGGCCAAGGGAGGATTTGAGCCGTGGAACTAGGAAGGTAGGTTTGAGCGAGCTCCGGGTGACCTTGGAGGAAGGTGCAGGAGGTAGGAGTTGTGAGTGAGTACTTTGTCACAGAAGGAGTGGAAGACGCCCACAATAGCCTTCCAGGGGAGATTGTGGACTACTAAACACAGGTGTGGTGCAGAACTAGATGGGATAGTACAAAGGGAATCATACAGGTGAGGAAGAGGGGTGGACAGAGTAATGCATCAAGTACAGTATTATGAGTTTAGATTGGTACAACCTATAAAGAAACTGGGAACAACAGGCCCGATAAGTGGGCCTTATAAGTAGTGACATTGTGAATGTTTGTATGTATGTTTCAAAACATTATTGATTGGTAACATACTGCACAAGAGCCTGGCATATAATTCTTGCATGCCCATCCCCCCAGACCACATGCTGCTTTTTTACTCAAAGTCGACACAAGCTGTGGCAAGCTGTCTATGTCATCACCACAAATCCAGTCTGAATAAAACAACTCACCATGACATTCACAGAGGTTATGCAAAATACAGCTAGTATACACATAGGTGGGTACAAACTGTATGCCCATGTCAAGTTTCTTAAGAAGGCATCTTCATCTGCCCTTGATTCGACCAAAAGCATTCTCCACAACCATTCAGGCACTTGACAGTCAGTGGTTACAGGTTTTCTGTTCCACTGTCAGCCTCCCTGTGTCTGGAAATGGCTTCATTAGCCATGGCATCAGTGGGTATGCTGGATCACCGATAATGAAAATTGGCACATTGACATTCCCAGTCTCATGTGTTATGTCCAGAAATAAAACTCCACTAATGGCCTTCTCATACAAAGAGCTGTTTGCTAGAATATGTGAGTCATGTACTTTTCTAGGCATCCGATATTTATGTCCCAAAAAGAGTACAGCTGGTCAACCACAGCTTGCATCACAATGCAGTGCCAATCTTTGTGATTGTAGCAGTCCGCAGGATCCTCTACTGGTGCGATTATTGGAATATGTGTCTCATCTATTACACCAGCAGCTTGTGGAAATCCAAACTTCACTTCAAAGCCATTGATGATTTCTTTGAGGTGTGTACCGGTTGGTATTGTGATGAGATGCTTAAAAGTGGAGCATATGGCCCAACACACTTCATGCATGGCCATGCAGACAGAAGACATGGAGACACCAAATAGATGGCCAATTGAATGGCACTCTTTGTTGATTGCTAGTCTCCACAGGGTAATGGCCAGTCACACATCAGTGGCACAGCTGTTTTCCTCATTGTGTCTTGGTGTCATATAAGTGTTTTTTCCTTTTTGCAGGTCATAGTAAAATGTGACTCTACTCATGTGAAAATTTTCAACCCACTGCTGTTCAGTAAAGATGATTGTTACAACACTCCAAAAAGAATGTTCTTACTCGGGCCCATGCATTTCTTATTTTGGTTTGATAAGTTGCTATATCAGCCACAAGAACAATGGCACCAGGAATCATCTACATTGCAAGTATCGTTGTAAATGGATCCTTGACTCTGCTGCAACTCACGGTGGCAGGTGTTCTATTGAATTTGCACGCAGCTGTAAAAACTGAGTCCGGAGTCCAAGATACATGACCTTCACTTTGAATGAAATACCAAGGTATAAGGCTATACTGAGTGTGACAGGAACGTTACAACGTGGTAAACTGCATGACCTGTACTCAAATGTAATCAACACTTTAGCATATGTGATGACAGACAATGAAAATAAACAAAACCCCATCAAATGCAGAAAAACTGCAGTACTGGATGATACAGTCATGTGCAATCACTGTGGTAACTCAAGGCAGTAAGGCAATGTACGCCCACTGTGCTGCATCAAAGAATGAGATCACAGAGCCAGTACTGTCTACAAACCACCACCACCCACCCCAAAAAGAGCATTATTGGTCCCCAGAAAAGAATGGAGTTAAGCCCAGCAACCATGGCAAGGTCAATGCCCTCTTCTGTGTCCTTGGTGCCTGTCACCAAACCAATGCTGTCAATAAACAACAGCCACCCAAAAAAATTAAATTAAAGATGGCTGTAAGAGATGCTGATGGCTTGAGATTGTGATAACAGTTGCAGAGCATGACAACTGTTTCAGAGTGTGATATAAGTTGCTTAGTTATATGAAAGCTTCCATGTATGATACAAGTGGAAGACTGATAAGATTTGGTGAGGGGTGAAAGGTCACCGAGTGCCCTCAATAGTTGGCAAGTGACACCAAAGTTGACGAGTGTAAGAAAAGCTGCTGGCTGTAATAACAGTTGCCTATTGTTCCAGAAGTCAGCACATGTGATTAATGTTGCAGAGTGTACTTACAGTTGGCATTAGCAACTTGCCAGTAGATTGCTAAAAATCTCTGTACAGTGTCCACAACAGGAATTTTATTTTCAGTGTTGATTGTGGGGTGGATGTGATATGAGAAAGGTTTCAGTATTTCATATCTTTCAAAACTGTGCTCACTGCTGTTGAGTACCATTTTACCTGTGCAGTGTATTAGAATAGTCATTAGGCCATGTACAATAATCTGCCTTTCATCAGCCATTGGTGAATGGCTAATAAGATATATGTTACAGTCATACAATATTCTGTGTAATTTTAAAAATAAGTGCAGGTATGTGTGACGGAATTGAAGTGGAAGTGCATGCTAGGTGCATTGTGTATGGCAATTCCACATCAGGAGTGTGAGTGGCATCTACGTAGAGGCGGGGGGGGGGCTACTGGGGATCATACCCACCCCTGTGGTCCATTTCACTTCCCCCAATGACATCCAAGACCGACATTACAATAAAATTTCCTGGGGCCACTGTGTTTTCCCCTACTCTGATTGCCAGCTCAGGAGTACAAAAAAAACCTCAGTGGCATCCTGTGGCCTGTACATACAGCAGCCAGCCATGGAGATATGAGAGGGCAGTGCCAGGTGCCATATGCTCCTGCAGTACAATGGATAAATACTATGGACTGTGTGTGTGTGTGTGTGTGTGTGTGTGTGTGTGTGTGTGTGTGTGCAGGGTGCTGTGTGGGGGTGCCACAGGACACCAAGGAGCTTTTTTAGGTACTTCAGGTCCAGCGATTGGTGGGGGGGGGTGATCACTGACAGCAAGGAATTTGATTTTTAATATGGGTCTGGGGATTGGAGAAGCACTTATACAAGGACATTTTATTTGTAATACTGGGCTTGGGATCATTGGGGGGGGGGATAATCATACCTGGGACTGTTACTGTTAATACAGGACTGGTGATCAGAGGGAGGATGGAGACCACTAACACCAGGAAATTTTATTTTTAACTCTGGACTGGCGATGAGGGGGCAACTACCAGCAAGGATAGTAATAGCTGTCATGGAGGGGGATAGGAGCAGTACCACACTGCCTGAATCCACTACTCATACAAATGGGCACATAATGGGCATGCAACTGGCCCCCTAGGCACCTTGCGTGCCCAATGGGCTCATTTGCATAGGCACATTTAAAAGCTGCTGATGGTGGTCCAACACTAACAACACCTGAGGCCAACTTGGGAAAACAGGTTGGTGCATCGCTACCTGTCTTAGAGCTGCACCAACATGGCCCTATATTTAGTTGGGTAGTGCTCAACTGAATATAGATCCTCGGACCCCTGGGAAACTGCAAAGTGCAGCACAGACATTTGCGCTGTGAATTACACCCAAGAAAACCACACCAAACTTACAGAAACTGCAATACTGGACAACACAGTCAAGTTCAGTCACTGTGATAACTCTAGGAAGTAAGGCAATGTAAGCTCACTGTACTGCATCAATGAACAAGGTCACAGTGCCATTACTGTCTACAAACCACAACCTCAGTAAAATCAACACTCACTGCTGGGTCATTGGTGCCTGTCACCGTGCCAATGCTGTCGATAAACAACAGCCACCAAAAACCAAAAACAAAAACCCACAAAATTGAAGAGTGCTGTAAGAGATGTTAATTGTTTTCTTACTAAGCAACACTATCTCAGGCAATAGCACAAATAATTATCCTTACGCTTAACTGAAATGCAGAAAACAGTATGCATAACCACAATAGTTTCACCAGGCTCGTTAGATGCTATGATATAGTGACATGAAAGGGCTGTGACTCTTATGTCCTCTATAATCAATTAACTAAGACCTTTGGCCGAACCCAGATGGAACAACACACTTTTCATTATGTAGCCCCACAGTTTTGAAACTCAGTACTACTGTGTTTAAAAGAAACCAAAGCTCTCTGATTTTTAAAAATAATCTTAAATGCATGATGTACCTGTATTATCTGAATCACTGCATAAATCTACTAGCATGTTTCCAAAAATGCCAGTCTTAAAAGAAACACCCAGTTGAGCAACACAGATACAATTTTTTTTATGTTCGCTTGCGCGCATGCGCAAGGAACGTTTTGGGAGAGTAGCACACTTTGGAGGTGTGCCTCTCCCTTTCAATCCGCTGCTCCGTTGAGGAAGGTGTGGCGGTCCCTGCGTCTTGAGGCTTCGAAAACCACCCGCTGTCCTTACAGGCACTGCGTCACGCCCCAGGTCACGCCACTCCCCCGCATCCCGCCCCCAAATCTTTGCTGCCGCTGAGGCCCACCCCAGCGTGGCAAAGCGTCCAGCGTTGTTTGCCGATGGGGGTGCCCAATCCCCCGTCGGCTCCATGGCCCACCCCAGCCATCTTCAGCCACGCTGGGAGCCCACCCCAGTGTGGCAAACGTCCCACGTGGTCTTTTTTTTTTTAAAACCTGTAAACCAAAAACGGTCCCACGGCGCTTCTCCCAGTCCCTCCTCCCACAACCCGCACCCACCCACTGCGCACCCAGCCTCCCCACACCCCCCTCACCCCATCGCACCTCCAGAGCTGGTGCGACGATCTTGGTGGACCAGGAACACGTCTGCACTCTTCAAAGCCGACCGCGAACTAAGGAAATGCCGGTAAGCTGTATAATGGGCTAGATAGGGGGTTTTCAACTTTATTGCATATCTCAGGCATTTTTTTGAATTTTTGCACCAAATTTTCAACATGGGGTTTTTGGGACCCCTTCTCATGAATGATGTCACTGTCAAGGCGTTATTTGGGCCCGAAGGGTGATTTCGCAGTCACTGTGCAGTCACTGTGCAAAGGCTATGTTGAAAATTTGGTGAAAAAATTCCTAAAAATGACTGTTTTACAAGCGTGCGTTGCGCAGTTCCTACGCACGCTCATAGGTTTGCGAATTTTCAATATTTCCACTCCAGATTTTCAACATTGCCATTTTACCACACGTTCTTATGAGTAGTACAGCTGTCATTTTTCACATCTCACCCAAAATGTGTTTTCGCCCATGTAGCACACAATGGTGCATTCAGTGTGCGAACTCAATGTATGGAGCACATTAAGAAAATCACAGTGACACTGTTCATGAGCAGAGGTCTTAAAATGGCTGTGTTGAAAATTTGGTGAAAAAAATTCCTAAAATGACTGTTTTACGAGTGTGCATTGCGCTCCTCGCCTGCAGCTAAATAGTTCTTAATTTTCAATATTTCACTCCACATTTTCAACATTGCCATTTCCACACCTCCTTATGAGCAGTACAGCTGTCATTTTCATCCTGCCCAAAGCGTGTTTCCGCCCATGTAGCGCACAATGGCGCAGTCGGTGTGTGAAATCAATGTATGGGACACATTAAGAAAATCACAGTGACATTGATCATGAGCAGAGGTCTTAAAATGGCTGTGTTGAAAATTTGGTGAAAAAATTCCTAAAAATGACTGTTTTACGAGTGTGCGTTGCGCAGTTCCTACGCATGCTCGTAAGTTTGCAAATTTTCAATATTTTCACTCCAGATTTTCAACATTGCCATTTTATCACACCCTCATGAGCAGTACAGCTGTCATTTTCACATCCTGCCCAAAACGTGTTTCCGCCCATGTAGTGCACAATGGTGCAGTCGGTGTCATGAAATCAATGTATGGGACACAGTAAGAAAATCACAGTGACACTGTTCATTAGCAGAGGTTTAAAAATGCCAATGTTGAAAATTTGCTGAAAAATTCTAACAATGACTGTTTCACAGGCGTGCGTGCACAGCTCCACCTTGCCTTTCGTGGGTTTGCGAATTTTCAATATTTCCACCCCAGATTTTCAACATTGCCATTTTACCACACTTCCTTATGAGCAGTACAGCTGTCATTTTTCACATCCTGCCCAAAACGTGTTTCCACCTATGCAGCGCACAATGGGGGTAACAAAAAGGTCATGCTGAAAATTTATTGTGCAAATACCAGCAATCGCACAGGGCATTAGGGTAAAGCACCACATGTGCCAAACACCACTACAAATACCTGCAATTGAACGTTCGGCATTGGCAAATGCTTTTTTTTACTGGAATATATGTATCTCTAGTGGCATGTTCCATGAAGTACCTATTATCCATGCAAATTGAATACATTTCAACTGTTTGTTAACTTACATGTAAGCCCAAGCAGATGCCAACCCTCCCACTCTACCTCTCACTGTTCTAGTGCTGGTGGTCAGCCAGGGGGCATCACTGCAGCAAGTGCTGCCACCATCCCTCCCCAGAGAAGGAGGGCATCCTCTGGGATGCTCAGTTCTCCTCCCTCAGCCGGCTCGCAGATGCACCAAACTCGTTCCCAAACTGGAGTTGCTGCCATCATGAGCAGTAGCTCAACTGTTTCACTGACTTCTGGTCTGGCTAATGGAATGTGCCCAGAAGTGAAAGCAGAAGGTGAGAGAAAGGAGCAACCACCAAAAGTAACACAATAAAAGCAAGTAAAGCAAGCAAGTAAAGACTGCATCTTATGCAATCTTTCACACAATATATGTATTATCATAATGAGTATGCCAGGTTCATTGAAGTATCCAAGTGAGATAAAATTCGAATCTGGTTTAGAAAGCTTACCACAGTAGCATAATAATTTATGGTTGGAAGAGACTCTAAGTCCACCCTTCCCCTTGCTTCAAAAGCAGGGATAAAACAGTATACCGTACCAATGTGCAGTGCTTTATGAGGATTCTCTACCCACAATATGATCCAGAGCACCCTGCTATTATGCTGGCAAGCAGGAATTTGGCAAGGCTTTCCATAAAAACCTCTACTGCCTTCATGTTAATGCTTGCATTTGGCTTCTTATACTATTAAGGCTCAATTAATTCAACTTGCAGAATTAAATAGTGTGCTTGCAAACTGAGCAAATACAATCAATACCTACACCTTTAATTCAGACACTGCAGTGCATGAGTTTCTGTTGGTATACATAGCCCAGTGCAATATAATATATTGTAGGGGAAGCATGCATGGGATGGATTGCTAACTGACTTAGAAATAACACAGTCCAATAGGAAGGACAGATTTCTTGTGCCTGAGCTTGGGTACCAAGTCCTTCCAGGAAGAGATGCACCTGGTGCCAGATCCTGAACTCAAGGGCAGAGCAAGGCAAAACACTGTTGATGTTTCTGAAGTCCTCTGTACAAAAAAAGCACCTGGAATCACCAGCAAATAGGGGTGTACCACACAAAAGAAAAAGGCAGCATGCTGGTCCTGGCGAGATTTCTGGCTCACTTCCTGTTTGCAGTGAATAAGTGCAGCCTAGGAAATTGAGGAGTCTCTCATGAGAGGCTGTACTTCGATTGCTGTGAGCGCTGTGATAGAATTAGACAGACCCACAGAGCATCGCAAAATGACAAAATGCAATGTCAAACCAAGAAAAGCAAGGAACACCAAGACAGTGAACGCTCCCCTCAGATGTGGTGTAGCTCACCTGTAGATGACAACAAAGGTAACATTCCAGTTGCTCTGCACTGCTTGCTGTGGTACAGAGCCCATCATGTTAAAGGGGCTTAGGAGGTACTGTGGTTCAGCCACTGATGCAACTGGTTTCCTTTGCTGTTGTAAGACCAGAGAAAATGGTAGAATTTCTTTGCTGCTTCTGCTCAGATATTAGAGAGTACAAATTTATACTCTGTAGATTAGAATGGCCTGATACATGAGCTACTTCTGTTGGAGGTATGTCATTGTCCACCAGGGTTTGGATAGATGTTTTCCTCATGAAATGATGAGTTATCTTTTTCCCTTCAGTGAGACCGGCTGCTATTTTCATGGCTTTTGTAATTCTGCAAATTTTGTTCTCACCAATGATCATGCTTCTCAACCAGAGTGACATTTCCCATTTGTAATTTAAATTTGGAGCCAAATGGAAGGGGTATCCATGGGTGACACACTTTAAGGCCACTCAGAGGCATATATTAAATAGGCAGCTATTAGGTCTCTTTCACTGTTGTTAGTGTTGGCATACATTTTTGGTTTTACTGGGTGAATGTTTCTTGGGTTGTCACCTGTCTGGGTTTTGTCTCCCTCTCGTTATATTCTAAATATTGCAGACCATCACTGTCTTTAGCTAGTATCAAGTTGCCCCATTTCAAGCTGTACTGATCTGCCATTCTTAAGGCAAAATAGAACCCAAAGTTGAAAAAAGCATGTTTAAAAGAGCAGTGGTACTGTGCAGCCCAAGGGTTCCCATGGAGTACAGTAGGTCTATGTCACTCTCATTTAATGCCACTGCCCTATTGAGTTTAATACCTTTACCCTGCTTTTTGAGATATTTTTGTTTGGTAGTCATAGTGAATATTGTTTTTAAATGCCATGTCCTGTTTGTGGTGGATTGAATGCCCATAATTATGCTTACTGTGGTGCCTGTTAGTACTTCCTAATATCCTCCGAGTAGTAGCAGGCTCATACTCACTGCCTTATAATCTCTTTAGTCTAAGAACAAAGTCTGCCAACATTAAATATAGCTCCTCAACTGGTATTTCAAACAGCTCCCTAGTTTCACCACACTGACTGAAGTAATTTTTTTACTATTTTTGTGTCATCAACTGCTTTCTGAAGGGTTCTGAGGTTTTCTTGCTTGTTTATAAATTGCTGCTGCTCACTTATTTGTTTCCAAAAAAAACCAAAACATTTTTCTACTTAGCTGAAGCACAATCGCTGTCAGTCTGATGGCACTAACAGAAAGTCTCTAGTGTACCACCACAAGAATATTGCTTGTATGGAAATCCATATACAATAGACCCTAACCCTACACTATAGCTCTGTTGTGCATTATTGCTTAATTATAGTTGCACAAGTATTGATAGAAAATCACAGAAATGTTTAGGAGGAGAAGATAAGAACTTGGTTTTATATATCACCTTTCCAGCACATAATATCCCAAAGTGATTTACAAGTCACAAACAATTGTCAACAACCATTAGGTGTGCAGAAAGAAGTTAAAGAGCCCCTAGTGTCTTTGAGGACATTTTGAAACAAATCAAATTTTTAAGCACATTTTAGCTAATACTTAATATATTTTTTCTATATTTAGCTTCCTCTTCAGCATGAAATCCAGATTCTCCTATACTTGATCTTCTCTTTCTGCATTTATGCAGTTGACATCATCCTTTTCTGCTTATGCCATCACAATCTTTTGCTGCAGAAATGATTATGATGTCATAAACAAAGGATTGTGATGTTTGATTCAGACAACAAGCATCCAGCACAAATGAAATCTAAGAATCATGATCCTCTTTTCTTGTTGTCATAGTGTTTGTAGTGTATTTTCAGTTTATCTGCTACTTCAGCACTAAAGTAGTTTCAATTTAGTGTTATTAGTAGCGTGTTCCTTTTACACAAATGAGCTACATGTGCTGCCAAGCTGTGTGTGCGTATTTCTGCTTTCAGCCTGCAGCTTTCGAGTTAATAAACAGTATTCAGCTTTTATGTGTGCTCATTATCTTCCCTGTTACTTATGTGTTGGACGCAAACTATAGTGTTTAAGAAAAAAAGGAAACTATAAATGGAGACACACAGAATACAAGATGGAATGTATCTAAAATGATGGGTCTTGTAGATGAAATGTGTATAAAATGATAGGTCTTCTAAAGTGTCATCTGTTACTGTTACATCAAGAGCTCTTTGATGGAGATTGAGGGAAGCTTGGGTGGTTTACTTACAGAGAGTGAATGAATGAGGCAGAGAGAGGTGAGGTTAAACGACTTGCTTAAGGTCACATGCTGAATATGGGGCAGTGGTGGGTTAAATTTTAAGACTCCAGGTTCACAGCTCTGCACTGTAACCACCATAGTACACTGCCTTGTTTAGCACAGGAGACGTCTACCCAGTCCTTCTTGTCTGTGCTATAGTCAGACCCCTCTCTAATCTGTCTGTGCATTAAAGAGCAGTTAGGTACTAAAATACAAGAGTTACAACAAGGGTATAACAATTACGTGCAACTTTAGTGATTTCAAGATGCTTTTATTTTTTTCTGTTTCTGGACTGCTAAAAATGTCATTCTGTTATACTAATTTCACTGTCTTGTTCAAAAAGCTTCTCCATGCCCCCAACTGACCTCAGAATTGCTATCAGTGACATCACAGTCTGTTTTCATGGTAAGTACTATGATGTCATAAACAAATCATTATATGATCAGTAGGAGACAATTAGATATGGAATAATGCATAGGGTGGTGTGTGTAGTGGTAATTTTATATGCACCCTAGGGGTACAGTGCTACATAAATGCTGAGAGTGAAGCTTGAGAGGTTTATTCTAACATCACACACCAAGGGTGTGTATAACATTCAATTTTAAGCACATCACATCATGTTTTATTTTATATAACTGCTGGGTAATATTTTTTTCCTCAAGGATCTTATTAGTGTTGAATTATATGCAAACACATATAGTTCAAAATAAAAGTTTATCTGCTGTTTTACCCATGGCTCTGACCCTCCCCCAACTGCCTTGGCTCACTCTGTTTATTTCCCCAGCATTTTACACCTTCCCCTTGTTGGCCACCTGGGTTTTCTTTCTGACAGCATTTCACCCTCCCCTTCCAAGAAAGCAGACTGAAGCAGAATGCAAAAAGAACGTAAAAGCAGCTACAAGTGGAAAACTTACTTTTACAAACTAAATGTGAAGTGCGCTATAGGGAGGATTCCAGTTAGTGATTTAATGTGGGAAACGTGTGTGCTGTTTATGTATGAGGAAATCTGTGGTTGTGAGGAGTAAACAGTGTTGTGGCATATGAATGTCGTTATAAGTGTATGGTTATGATGGTAAATTATGCAGTTTTCCCTATGGTAAAAAAACATCATCCAGTTATTATATAGATAATGATACCTGGGTGGGTGGGTGTAACCAGAATTTTTGCACACACCCAAGTTGTGGGATGTTGCATAAACCCCAAGAGCGAAGCGCGAGGGGTTTAAAATAGCATTCCACACTGAGTGTGTATGCAACCCCTCCATTTTGTTTTTTTTACAAATAATAGAGGAGCATTTTTAACTAGTGATGAATGAAAAACTGAGCTGCAGTTTAATTTAAGGAATAGTAAATGGGGTTTTCTGTTCTGTGCTTTGATTTTTATGGCTGCATTGCATCATGGCACTATGCTGAAGCATTGCTATCAGAAGAAGGGGTCTGTGACCAGAATTCCTAATGCAGCACAGCTTTTGTTGTTGTGAGGGAGTGGAATTAAAGTACAACTTCCTGAAAATCTGTCCATGCCCTCATATTCACTACAGTGTGTTTCCTTTTCCCCCCCCCCGGAGCACTCCTTTGTTGTGTTAAGCAGAGTAGTTGTGACATGTGTAAAGTCCTTCATCACTTTGCAAAGAGAAAGTGTAATAAAGGAAAGAAGGTGACAAAGAGAAGGCCCTGTAATGCAACAAAGTGCAGCTGGGGTTGCCGCCAAGGGCTTGAACCTACCTTTGGGAACTGACAAGGTGAAACACAACTAAAATGAGCAGCAGCAGCAGCTCATCCTAGCCCTGAAGCTGTCAGCGCGGATGAAGGCAGGGGGTACTATTACTTTTAAAAGTGCCTACAATAAATGTGCAACTTGAACTTCTTTGCTTTGGCAGTCTTGTGGTTCCCATGAAAGTGTTTTTTCTCTCTCTCTCTCTCTCTGTCTCTCTCTCTTTCACCACGATTGAGTCTCCTGGGTCTTCCAGATCTGGCTTTGTGGAGCGGATAACAGTAGCAGGAGCACCTAAAAGCCATTCTGAATGAGGAAGTACAGTTGGGGAGGGTACATGTTAACAACAGCAAAAAAAATGAAAACAAGCAGCAGCCACAGAAGGGAGCATTAAATTCATGAACCAAATACGACGAGAGATCCCAGAAGTGTTCAGTGTTAGTCCATGTTGGGGTGCTACATGTTGGATATAAATTAAGTTTTAAATGTATCTGCCTAGTAAAAAGACATTTTTTGGATATATTTGCCCAGGATAGAGCAATCAACTGAGACGCAATGTCTCATTTCCAGTGGGGTACTGCCTTTTACCTATTCTGTAGCTGTGTAGACTAAAGGTTTGAAGTGACCTGTGCTGGGTCAGTTTTTATTTGCAATGTGGTATTTACTGTAGTAATTCATCTTAGTGAGTCTGCTATCTGTGCTCTGGTATCAGATGGAGTTTTTTGTATTGTAATGTATTTTTTCTGTGACAGGTTATGGTTTGTCATCAGGGGCCCAATATTCAAAAGATTGCCCAGGCACAAATCCAAACTTGACTGTGTGAACTGGGTTTTGCACAGATGTACATATTGAAAAGCCTGGTTAGAGCGGGCAAGCAGGGTTTGCACCTGGGCAAATATCAGAGGTGGAGCACAATGTAAAATGAAGGTGCGGGGAACTGAATATTGGCACAGTCCAATATTCAGAGTATGTGTGCTGTGCAAGGCCAATTTGCCCAGTCCTCTTGCATGGCACGCATACTGCCAATCAGAACCCCGACTTACTCCAGTGCAACCCTAGTGGTTGACTGAAGAAGTGTGGTGACACTGCCCCCTTAGCCCCAACACAGTAGTCCCTGGTGTCCAGTAGTCCCTCCCCCCACTAGTCACCATCCTAATGTATAATAGCATAATTCCCTGGTGGCTAGTGGTCCCTCCTCCCACTGATCACCATTGTGATGTATAATAACATAATTCCCTGGTGGCTAGTGGCCTCCCCCAACCAATTGCCATACTGATGTAAGATATAATCTTTCCCTGGTGTTCAGTTGTTCCTCCTCCTTCCAATCACTCTCCCGATGTACAGTAACATAATTCCCTGATGGTTAGTGGTCCCTCCCCCCACCGATCACCATCTGGATGTCAGAGATAATCATTACCTGAGATCCAGTGGTCCCTCTCCCACCTGATACTCTGTAAAATTATGTTATACTATTCCCTGGTGTCTAGCGGAACCCGCTCCCTCTCCTCAATCCCCTGAAAGATAATGTTACACTGTTCCCTGGTGTCTAGCAGACCCCCCTACCCAGCAGGTAGTGCTCCACCACCCCGCATTGAACTGTCATTGAGCGTGTACTGTATACAGTCCATGCTCATTGACTGAGAGTTAATCAGTGAGAAAGTACTGTGTATAGTATGCATTCATTGACATTTCAGTCGGCAGCCGGTCATGGTGGTGAGGGGAGGGCTGTGTCAGTCAACGGCTCGGGTTTGGGATGGGGGAGTGGGGTGGTGGGACACTACCTGCCAGAGTGGGGGGTCCGCTAGACATCAGGAAATAGTGTAACATTATATTACAGGAGATCAGGTGGGGGGTGAGGGACCACTGGACACCAGGGAAAGGGTATATCTGACATCCAGACAACAATCTGCAGGAGGAAGGACCACTAACTACCAGAGAATTATGATATTCTAAATGACTAGCCACCAGAGAATTATGATATTTTACATCAGAACAGTGATCAGCAGGGGAAGGGACCACTGGACACCAGGGAATGATTCTATGTTACATCCTGATGGCAATTATCAGGGAGTAGGGACCACTACTAGCCACCAGGGAATTATGATATTCAGCATTGGGACGGTGATTGGGGAAGGGGGCAATAGCATCAGGGAATGCATGTTTTAAACAGTTGGTCAGCAATTGGTGGGAGGGGGGAGGGGAACCACTAGCACCAGGAATAGCTCTCTGGGACCGGGTAATTTGGGGGGTCAGCACCATGCTAAACTGACTGGCTACCCATGCAAATGAGCCCATAATGGGCATGCAAATGGACCCTTAGTGCCTTGCATGCCTGATGAGCTCATTTGCATGGGTCTATTTCAATATAGAAAATCTAGCATACGCGCAAGCCATTATGGTTGCCCTATTTTGGGAGCCATCTCTATCCAGTACTTAGTGGCTCAGCACTGGGCCACAATGGCCTTATATTCAGTGGAACAGTGCCGGTGCATTATTCCACTGAATATAGCAGTTTTGAGCACCTGGGCAAGGGCAAGGTGCAGTGCAAATATCTGCACTCCATGTTGCTCATTTTTGAATATCGGGCCCACGGGCTCAGATAGTTTTGGTTTCGGGATATTTAGCAGTACATTTTACCTAGTTTGCTATATGTTATCTACTAACAGATGGAGTTTGGAACACTGTTATAATTATTTCGTGATAGATTCCAATTTGTCATCGGGAGTCAGGTAATTATGGCATATTTATTAATTAATCTTACTGAGATCATTGTTTTCTACCATGTTTCTGTTAGAGTTTGTTACATATCAGTTTTGATTCTGTGATAGATGTCAGTTGTTGATATCAGGTTATAGTTTGAATATTTATTCATTGAATTTTGTTGACCGGTAAGCCCACTGGGCCTAAGTCCTTTTTCAGGGCGACTAGAATTCAGGGTGGGGGTGGGGGTGGGAATACAGATGGTAAAATGGTAAGCAACTGAAATTGAACCAGATTAAGCTGTTGGTGGTATTTTAGTGAATGGGAGAAATTTGGCCAGGACACCAGGGAAATTCCCCTACTCTTTTTCAATAAGTGCCATGGGATCTTTAGCATCCACCTGAACTACCACCAATCCAGGCTGATGGGGCCTCAGTTTAATGTCTTATCCAAAAGACGGCAACTCAGAAGTGTAGCACCCCCCTCATGCTGCACTACAGTGTCAGTATTGGGATATTAACCCAAGTACCAGATGTGGGAACTGAACCCACTGCCCTCTGATCTCCGGTCTCCAGAAGCGAGTATGCTACCTACTGAGCCACTGACATTGTTAATGCTAAAGAATATGGTAATAAACATAGAAAATAAATAAATCTAATGGTTACCTTTAGGTTTTTGGATTTATCTGCTTTCATAGCAGCAGGTCTGGAGGCTGCTCAACTCTGGACAAAGGAAATAAACGGGCACAGGTAGGCAGACATGTACATAGAATGTCTTGAAAAATGCCAACATACTGAGTTGTAGTGGATTATTTCCTCTGTCATCCTATTTAGAGCTGACATATTAGTGTAAAATGATAATGTTTCATACATATAATATACCGTACTTGTGCCAGTAAAGTGATTTTAAAACTTTTTGAAGTCCATCAGAAAATTACAATTTTGAATTACCGGGGAATGTCTTTAAATGACCTTCTGTTTCAATGCTTCAAAGCCATGAAGCATCTTTGTTGGACTACCTGTTGCGGGAAACAACTTGGCACACAGACACAAACTGAAAATAACTCACAAGAGAGCTTACAAATCTTACTCTGAAAGCCTGAGACCCAATCTAACGATTCCCAACTTAAAAAGCTACCAGCCAGTTGGCTCAGTGCTGCATGGTGAGTGTTCCCCAGCTAAGGGGGAGGTGCTGGAAGGTTGCCTGGTACCTGACTGACAGTAACATCCATTGTAGTCAGTCATGTCACCTGCTGCCTGGGCAGTGCAGAGGATGATAACTCAGTGCCTACAGCATGGGGTCTTAATGGCACAAGACATTATGCCGCATGGCTAAACTGCGCTGCCAATACAGCGCGATTTATGCCACGTGGCATAACTCTTTTTTCTGTGGGGGGCTGTGCTGCACCCCCGGACCATCCCCACCCACTAAAGATTCTTAATTCCGAGGGGGGGGGTCCAACTCAGGGAGGGCAGAAAGTCTTTAAAAAAATAACATTTCTGGGGCCAGGAATCAAACCCAGTCCCAGACGCAGTGCCTGGGTTCCTGCTGCTGTGGCTCTGTCCAGTGAGCCACAGCAGCTGCTCAGCAGAATCTACTCCCAGCAGAGGTCTTATCCTCTGCCTGGGAGTGTGTGAATGGTGCAATACCACATACAGCAGTATATGTGGTATTGTACCATTCGCTGTTCTAGACAGCGCTATTTCAGGTTTACTATAATGTTGTACGCTATTAAGCGTACAACATTATGACCTGGTACGAGTGCTCACATTTCTCTGGGAGCATGTGGGGGTTACTTTCTAGTCACAGGGTTCTTATCCTTTTGCTGCTTTTTTTGAGGATTACAGCTTCAAAACATTCAGGAATGTACTGTACACATTTACTTTTCATAGCTTCTCTTGTCTCTTAACTTCATCCTGCACCGTATCAAAGAGAAAAAAGCAAATTAATATAATGGTTACATGTTTTAAGGATCCTTGCGGTAAAGTGTGTGTTAGAATTTTTTTTATTTTTTAATGTTCAAGTTTCTATGTTTTACATTACAGTATGTGTGGACCAGGGGTGAACTGAGACACATTTGGGCCCCTGGGCAACAATGTTATTTTGGGCACCTTATGAAATAGATGTGGGTGCTGATGCTGCCGTGAATATTCTAATATATAAGCTGGGGCTCTGGGGCCACCTAGACCCCCAAGACATTTTTTTTAAATTTGGATCATTCTGGTGCATTTTGGAGGTAATTTCAAATGGAATTTACTATGCTGTTCATAGATTGCAGACAGTGCACTAGTGCACACATCATGGGTAAATCATAGATACATACATAGATACATAGACAGTGTCGGCAGATAAGGGCCTATGGCCCACCCAGTCTGCCCATTTAAGTTTGTAAGTTCAGTTTATGTTTTCCAGGAAGTCTGTTGCCCCTTACCCCTGACCTCCAGAATTCCTTTATGTCTATCCCATGCATTCTTAAATCCCGTGATTGTTTCAGCCCCCACCACTCCCTCTAGTCCTGGAACATCTTTTTCGCTAAAAGATAAGCTAGTCTGCAGAGTAGTAAGGCAAGTGTCTTAACTGGAGAGTGAAAAAAAAGACCCATAACTCAGGGTACCCTTATGAAGTCCCATGGCTCAATATCCTAGCACACACCTGCACAGGCACTATTGCCCGATAGGTATAGTGTCCCAATAGTGAGCATCCTGGCGATGGATTCTCTGATGGATTTTTACAGAGGTAAGGTAGTGGATGTGATGGGTTGCTACCTCGCACCTGTTCATGCATGTCAAGGGACAGTTGATTCAGGGAGCTGGCCAAGCTGCTCCAGTGTTGTACAGGGCTACACTACCAGCACCTCTGCCAGCGCACTCCCTCAGACCTGGGTTCTGGACCAGGCATATCCTTTTAGGAACCCCCCCCCCGAAACACTTATTTTTTTACTCCGAGGTCTGCCCCCCCTTGGGGTTAGTTATTTTAGTTACGGGGGGGGGTGAGGGGTGGAGCCCTCCACATGAAGGTGCGGGGGCAAAGCTCCCCTCATTTTACACTTAGTTTCAGTTGTAATGTCCAAAATATTGCAGTCGGGCATACAATCCATTTGGGGCTGTTCATTTTGGGCACATTGACTCGGCATGCTGAGCGTCGGCATACTGCGTTTGCGTTTAGGGATTGCATAGTATAGCCTAACTCAGGAGTGGCAAAGGAAACAGTTCTTACCACTCATGTTGTAGATACAGATTCCACTACACTACAATGTACAATCCATTATGAATTTGATCTTTTCCACAGTATAGTGATAGTGTATTACTGGTCAGCCTTGGTTTACCTTAAAGCTGCCTCTTATTCCATTCTCCATCGTAAACTATCTGAACAATAGTCCCCTCTCATTTCCATATTCTAAGTGGAAACAACACATTCTAAGTTAAATATATATCATATATTCTAAGTGGCATAGATATGTTAAATGTATCCCCAAATAACCTGATTTATCTGTGCGATGAACATGTGGTTTAAAGCATGTCACGTGGGTCATGAAATGAAGAAACTTGCTCGCCTAGGAGTTTTGGATGGGGATATTATTTCGACTAACAGGGCCAACTGCTCTCAAATTATAAAGCCACCTTTTTTAGATCTCTTTACTTGGATATGATTATTTTATTATATTATTTTAATATATAGCATTTATCTCAACTTTGCAACCAGCTCTGGGAAAGGGGTCTCAAGCCTAATACTGAATGAATTGCTAGTAGCAGAGAAGGGAACTGCTCTCACACCATCAGGCTAGCTTTTAGCATTTTTTAAGCAAAACTCTTCTCTGAAACATATGCCTTCACACAAGGTCCCAATACACAAAGAGATTCCATGACTGCTTTGCACTGCAGTAGCAGCCCCCATCCCCCGAGGACTGTGGGCACTGGGCAGCTATCGGGTGTTTGGATTTTTTATTCATTTAAATTTTCACCCCTCATGCTTCTAACTGCAGCCACATAGCTCAACTTGCAAAATTCCTCCAGATTCTGACCATAAGTGTCATGTGCTCACTGCATGTTGAAAAGTCTCTCTTCAATCATGTCTGTGTTATGGTACCCCATCCTCCCTTTAGCTTGGCTAGTTGGCTTAGTCTCAAGCTGCTTCCCGGTCCTGAGCACACTGACCACACTCTATTGCTTGCTACACAGTGCCGGGCCTTGACCCCCTACCCCAGGCCCTGATTTGATTGATTCCCGCTGGGCTGACTCCCTATGCAAAAATCTGCTGGCTTGGGCAGGCACTGGTGGCAGCAGTTACATAGTATTCCTCTTTCTTCTTCTTGAAAAACTTCTTCCACCAGGGCCGTCTCCATCAAAAACTAAAAAGAACTTGCCCACTGCCATGTCACCCGTTCTCCAACCATCTGATCTTACTGATCGGCGTCCACACTCTCCAGAAGCAGCAGCACATGGCCATGCTCTCTTCTCCTTGGCTGTCTCCACGCGAGTCGTGTGACGGTCATGAATGTGCACAGGCTGGGTCCTCTCTGGACTCCTCCTCAGCTCAATGTACCCTTCACAGCTTTTTTTGGTCCACCCTGCCCTGAAAGAAAATACTGGGCAGCATTGGGGAAAATAAACAGAAAAAAAAACCACTGGCAGCTCTGGCAGGCCCACCCCACAGCGCGGGGCCCTCAGTCTGTGGCTGGTAGCCCAACTGGTCAGTCCACTCCTGGTGTGGACATTGCTGTACTGTACCTTAAGTCACATGTCATGGGGCAATTAAATTGCAACACCTTCTGTTTCACTTATAGTGACTTTAGTTTAGATTTTTCTGTATTCAAAGACAATGGGATCAGATAGTCCAAGTATGTTCAACTCTGGTTTACTTTATAATAGAAATGTAGAGCTAGAATAATATAATACAAATATCAAGGTTCGTCTGAGCCAGTCATGGAATGTATAGTGCACATTCTGAAAGTAGCAGCATGAAAATGGCCCTGTATTTACAAATGTTTGCTGTTATGAATGGGGAAGGATTCTTGATAACATGGTTTGGAATTGGAGTTTGCAATGTCATTTTCCCCTCATCCCAAGTTTGCATACACAGTACCTCTTATCAGTCCCCTCCTTTTACAGTACTGTACAGTATATGTCTGAAAAGCTCACTGTCCAACATGGAGAGAGTGTGACTGTTCCTGTCCCATATCATACACTAATATTTTATAGCAGAAGTCCCAGTCAAGTTTCATTGCCCTAGCAATAACAGCCTTTATGAAAATGAATGCACTTTCACAAATTTGTAACCTTTTGTTTTATGTGATATGATGATGTGTCCCACGTTATATCTTTTTGCCCACATTGTGTCCCATATGTGTCTTAGAAAATATTGAAAAGTATGGGAGTTCAGAATTTGTTAGCATAGAGCCATGGAAAATGTACATTTAAAAATTAAATTGATAATCTGAGTCAAATGTAAAATAAAAAAAAAAAAACTCAAACCTTGGTTGGCCTTATGAAGCTGGGCAGCTCTCCATGCCCTCTCCAGCCTATAGTACAGTATTTTCACAATTTTGTGTAGATTATAAAATGAAGTGTAGTGTAATTACTATTTTCCATATTTGCAGAGCTTGGACCCTGAGCAGTACACAGAGCAATAGAACCCATAGCTCTAAACTGTTCCATATTACAGGGGACATCTTTCATTTTAGCCCTCAAAACTGCTGTGACATTAATCCCACATGAAAAAGGAGCACCCTGCACAGTGTAGATGCTGCAAAATCTGAGATTAAAGCAGATATCTATAACATTCTAAGATACTAAATCAAAATTAAACTTGAAATAAATAAAGGCCCTGGCTTCCAAAGTGGGGCCAGTGCCCAACATTATTCCACATTTTTAGGATTGGTGTCCCGCATTTCAGTGAACAAATGTTGAGAGCGACTGTATACCTGTGTCTCATGATAGAATCAAAAGTAGGCACACGTATATGTATACTCAAACACACACAGAGTATATTCATGTTTATTTGTAATTTGTGAGCTGAAAAGGAACTTTAAGATGTATTAGCTGGTTTCTAGGTGCACGGGGGGGTCACCATTCACTACAATCCAATCCTCACATTAATCCTATATCCTTTGTCAGATTTAATTCATTAGCAGCCATTTTGGCTCTGACCAGATTTTGTTTTGCTGGTGGCAGTTGTGTGAGTTTGTCTGCGTCAAGCTCAGCATGAGCTTGATTGGCAGGCAATGATTGCAACCACCCAGTTAAAATGCAAAATACAACCGGGCAGTCATAATGCAATTTTAGGAACCTGTTATCCAGATATTAAAAATGCTCCCTAGTAATGATTTATGTATGTCAAAAGTTTCACCAGAAAAGACTTATTAAGCTGGTAACAGCTCATTTCAAGGTGGGTGCTGGTGGGAAGGGGAAAGGGAAGAACAGAGGTACACTAAGAACAATAAATACAAATACCATTAATACAAATACATTTAAATACACTTAATACAAATAGGTAAGTAAGCATTATAAATATCAATAGTGCAGGGATACAGATTCTGTGTAAGCAAAATACACTACAATACAATAAAGGGCCAGAGGACAACAACATTTGCAGTGTGCAGAAGGCAACACTGAATTTAGGTTGGGGGCCAATGGTTGTGGGAAAGGGAGAGTAGACAAGAGGACTGCATTAGTGTAGGTGTAGGGAGAAAGGAAACGTGATGGGGGAGCAGGGGTAGGAAGGTGGAGGTTAAAACAATAAATGTAGCATGTCTTAGAGAAATGAGATGATGCAGTTCAGGGTAGCCAGCCCAATGCTCAATGAAGATGGCAAGGGAACTGCACACAGCACAAAATAGATGTACACACCATGCACTATTGCAGATAAAAACAAGTTTATTCCAAGCTCTGACCATCAAGGATTTGCCCCAGTGCTTCAGGTGTTTGATGAAGACCAATTGCTGGTCGACCCCTTATGAAGATGAAATATACTTTAAAATTTGTTATCAACAATATATTTACAAATGGTGAAATATATTCCAATCTACTTGTTTTATAATTATAATGTATTGGAAGATCAATAGATTTCTATATACAGTATTTTATAATTTGCAAATATATTGCAATGTATTGTAAATATACATGTTATTGCCACTTTAGTATACTATGGCCCAGATATTCAAAAGGGTTGCACATAGCGCAACAGTGTTGCACCATGCGCAACCCACTGATGCGCCCCTGCGCCATATTCAAAACGGAAAAGTGTGCAGCACAAATCCCGATGCACCAGAGTGCATCAGTAATGTATGCAGGTGCAGGTGGGGGGGGGGGGCGTGCCCATGCATACCCTGCACAGCCCGATATTCAGCCTGGGATGTGCAGAGCCATGCATGCGCAACCCCTACCTGCGCTAGCACAAAGCTGATCCAAAAAAAGAAAGGAACAATGGATGGCCACCCACAGGTGAGCTGCTGCATTGCAGAGTGCAACACAGCAGCTGCCACCTGTGGGTGGCAACCCGAGCTCCCGCTGCACCTGGTGGAGCCCCCATGCCCGATCATGGGCATTTGTTAAAAATAGAACTATGTCCAATATCCCTGGTGGTCCAGTAGACCATTGCCTGCCTGATTGCGGGCATTTGTAAAAAATGTATATTCCGTCATATATCCCTGGTGGTCCAGTGGACCACTATCTGCCCGATTGCGGGCATTTGTAAAAAAAAAAAAAATGTCCAATATCCCTGGTGGTTCAGTGGACCACTATCTGCCTGATCGCAGGCATTTGTAAAATAAGAAATAAATGTCTAATATCCCTGGTGGTCCAGTGGACCGCTGTCTGCCCGATTGCGGGCATTTGTAAAAAATATGTCCAATATCCCTGGTGGTCTGGGGTACCTCCTCCCCACCCTCCCACTGAGCCCACCACCGCTACACCCCTGGTCAGCCAGCGGCGGCACACCACCTGCCTGCTGCCCTGCCACCCGGCTGACTGACACTGTCGTAGGGCTGTGCCCATTGGTCCACAGCATGAGCTAATGGGCATGCAGCCCATACCGCACTACGTTCAGATAATGTATGTGAATGATCCCATTCTGAGATATCTGAAATGTGTAGTATGGTATGGTTGCATGCCCATTGGCTCACGCCAGGACCAATGGGCGACAACCCTATCGACGGTGTCAGTCAGTGGGCGGCGGGCGGCAGGTGGTTGGGTGCTGCTGCCCACCGGGGGAGGGGCAGGGGGCTTAGGGGGCAGGTGGGAGGGGGCACCCTAGATCACCAGGGATATTAGACCTATTTTTTTTCACAGATGCCCGCAATCGGGCAGATAGCTGTCCACTGGACAACCAGGGATATTGGACATATTTTTTTTTTTTTTATAAATGTCCGTGATCGGGCAGATAGCGGTCCATTGGACCATCAGGGATATGGGACATTTATTTCTTATTTTACAAATGCCCGAGATCGGGCAGATAGCGGTCCACTGGACCACCAGGGATATGGGACATTTATTTCTTATTTTACAAATGCCCAAGATCAGGCAGATAGTGATCCACTGGACCACCAGGGATATTGGACATTTATTTCTTATTGTACAAATGCCTGTGATCGGGTAGATAGCAGTCCACTGGACCACCAGGGATATTGGATGGACTATATTTTTATTACAAATGCCCACGATCGGGCAGGCAGCAGTCCACTGGACCATCAGGGATATTGGACAGAATATATTTTTATTACAAATGCTCACGATCAGACAGGCAGTGGTCCACTGGACCACCTGGGATGCTAGAGATGTTATATATTTACTTAGCCTTTGATTGGGCTGTGGAGCACATTGCCGGCTGCAGGGGGGGTGTCGGTCCCCTACTGCTGCTGCCTGGCAGGGTGCCAGGTGCAAGTCATCAGGGATGCGCGCACCTGCATGCCAATGGGGCTGTAATGACATGCAAATGGACCCATGTGTGCATTGCATACATTATGGCCCCATTTACCTGTCAAGTTTTGAATATCACAGTTGCTGTGCATAGAACAATGGAACTTGCGCTAGCGCATCCCCATGCTCCACTCTGGCCAGTTGCGCTGGCGCAGTGTCACTGCACCATGCACACTGTGGGTGGCCAGGGTGCAATTTTCAATGCTGCTGAGCCATGGCACAGCTCTGTTGAATATCGCCCAGTCCACACCCCTGGGCATCCAAATTGAGCTGTGCCCAAGCTTGCGCCACAGGCTGGCGCAGTTTGAATATCTGGGCCTATGTATATTGTAAAATATATTGATTAAATTTCAAATATATTGAAATAAGGATGGTAAATATACTGTATGTCATTAGTATACTGCCAATATATGTATAAATGCATTTTTTTTACAAATATAAATTTGCATGTGTAATAGATACTAATATAACTATTTACTTAACCAGACAAAAAATAAAATAAAAGAGGGGAATTACATATGATTTAGTGTATCTTTATTTGTACAACTGGAGTTTATGTTAGTAACCATTAAGATATCAACATTGAAACTATTGTTTTACAGTGCATTTTTAACTCAAACAGACATTGTACACCTTTATACAGTATTTACACATTAGACTTTCTTCACACTCTCATGTTTATTAAAGGCTCATATCAGTATTTGTAACACCCTATTTTGTTTCACTTTTGGGTCAGAGTGAGATCCTACATGCACTTTATAACGTGTACCTTTCCTGTCAGTCTGTAAACTAATGTTGTAAATTCTAAATTGTTGTAAAACTGGAAATTATTATGATTTTGGCTGATAAACTATGTTACTGAAATATGTAAATTAGTTATGCAAATATACACATGGGAAGAGACAAAGCATTTACAAAAATACAGTATATGTAACATATATAAAATATATATATATATATATAAACATGTATAAAAATATATGTCACATGTATAAACTGTATGTCACATTTATAAAAAATATATGCAACATATATGAAAAATATATGTAACATATTCAAGGAATACAGTATATACAGTATGTTGAAATATACTAATAATATCTTTCAGGCAATGTATTACTAAATAGATTGCCAGGATCTCAAGCAATGCATGAGGCAGAAATGCATTATTTATTTCTGAAATATATTGTTTAATGTATTTCATCAGTTCAATGTATTGACATGCTTAACATAATTTCCAGTGTACTGAAATACATTTATTTTTTTTAATAAAATATAATGTTTCAATACATTTAACATACATTACAGCATTTAGAATTTCTTTAGTTAGAAATACATAGTTTCAGTATATGATGAAATACACTGTGTATTATATTTCATACAGTCAATGTATTTCTTAACACTCTTTCTGCCGCTTTGCCCAGAACAGCCCCTACTCCACACACCACTGTGCCCTATATCAAACAATGAACCTCACCTCTCTTGACAATCGCAGGCTAACCCACTGCGCAAAGATCCTGCCAAGTGTTGGTCGCAGTGTCTCACCTCCTACCTCTCCAACGTCTTAACAAACCCTAGTACACAAGCATACACACTCAGAAACTCAGACTCCAGGTCCCTAGCTGTCCCCTACCGGTCTACTTCCACAGGGCAGTCAGGTTTCAGCTACCACATTCCCATGCTGTGCAACTCCCTCCCAACTAACATTCGTCGCTTCACCTCCCTTTTGCACCTAAACTCCATGCTCCAATCTCATTTCGTCCCTACCTGTGCTTGTGTCTAGGCACTTCCCAATCACTAGTAAAATCTCAGGGTATGTCTGCACTTAGCAAATTGCAATTAATCAGTGCCTAACTATTGTTCTCTGGCCTTATACTGTTTCTCATGTGGCTCAAAGTTAATTAATTGTACACTTGCTGTATTTAACTGTGGTTATCAACTGACTCTCTCAATCCACTACGAACGTGGAATCAGAACCAAATGTTAGTGATCTTTCACTATTTATTCACTTGTCTATATTGTCATCAACTGTCTACCTCATGCCGTATGTACTGTGGTTACCAGTTGACTCTCTCAATGTACTACTGACTTGTAATCATAAAAAATGTTAATGTTCTCCCTATGTATTCACTTGTCTATACTGTTTTCAACTGTCTACCTATGTCCCCCACCCCAGGACGCATCTGAAATGGAGCAGTATTTGCCTTTCCTGGTAAAATGCTTAAATAAATAAATAAATAATAGTGAGATATATTTTTGCATATTATGAGCTGGAAATATATTATGTCAGTATATTTAAAACTATATTTGATAATATATAATATAATATATTACATTGGGACAATGTATTACTCAATGTATTGACATACATTAGAGCATATTTTTCAATATATTGCAATATATTCTATTGTCATAAAGGAAGTGCTGCAGCAAGTCCTCAATGGTCAGAGCTTGAAATAAACCCATTTTTATCTGCAGTAGTGCATGGTGTGTACATATATTTTGGGCTGGGTGCAGTTCCCTTGCTGTCTTTGTAGGAAAATAGAGGGCAGCACCCCTTGGTCCAGTATTAGAGGCAACTGCAGGAGTGAGCAGTAAAGACACAGAGGTGAGAGAGGTGAGTGAGTGGTGAGGTGGGGCAGAGCAGGTGGTAGGGGAAAGAGACAGCCCCAGTGTCTGTGGGAATGGAAGGAGGCTGTAGCTTGGCCAGCAATGGAATTACATAAGGGGAGTGCAAGAGAGTGAGAGCCAGAGTTGTGAGGGGGTAGGAAGTGGTAGGGGCTAGGAAGGGAGGGAAGTATGATTGGAGGGGAGGTAGCCAAACCAGCATTTAGAGATAAGGGAAGTACAATTGGTGAGGCATCTGGACTCAGTGGAGGAAAAGGAAAGCAAGGAGTACAGGGAGGAATGGTGGGTACGCAGTGAGGGGACAGTCCAGGGCAAATCAGCAAAATGACTAAAAAAGGAGATCCGGTGTGGCCAGGGGGGACTTGGGAGGGGCGCAGAAAAGATGGACCTGGAGATTTGGGTCACAGAAAGTTCAGAACCAGACAGTGTGGCACAGGAAGCTTCATCACCAGTGAGTGTATGGATGTTTGGTCACAGCTGTTGTAGCATGTTCATGTAGTTTGACTCATCCCCTCCAAATTGTTGGGTTGAAATCTGTGAGTGGGCACACTCAAAGTGTGCTGGCAGCGTAGCATAGAGGTTAGAGCAAAAAGCTGTCAATGGGCTTCTTACAGCCAGTAGATTTGAGTTTGATTCTTGGAACCTGTCTTTTTGAGGTTGTTGTTTTTTTGCTGTGAGCAAAATAAGTTACGCCCCCCCCCCAGTTGTGTTATCCCGGAGTTTAGAATAGTAAATTTCCCTTGACTCCCCCACCCAGTTGCATCCCCGAAACTGTGAATAGTAAATCTCTCGACTCCCCAAGTTAAGTTCCCACTGGAGTTCAGAATAGTAAATCTGCACCCCTCCTGACTGTGTTCCTGCCCTCTAAGTTACATACTTACATACTAAGTTGCCAGCAGATTAGGCCAAATGGTCTATCAAGTCTGCTTGAGATGCAGTTCCCAGTTATGTCTCAGTTACATCACTGTAGCTGAATCCCCATTCACTGTTCCCAACCCCTCTTGAACCCCACCACTGTTTCCACTGCCACCAGCTCCATTGGTAGTGCATTCCATGGTGCCACCACCCTCTCCATGAAATAATGTCATCTCACTTTTCCCCTAAACCTCCCTCCTGCCAGTCTCAGTTTATGACACCTCATAGACCATTCCTCCCTTAATTGAAACAGACCATCAGTGATGACCTGGTTTTTCCCCTTCAAATATTTAAAGACCTCTATCATATCCCCACATCGCTCTTTTCCTCAAGGGAGCACATGTTCAACTCCCTGTTGCAAGTTGCATCCCCCGGAGTTGAGAATAATAAATCTTCCCCCCTCTTGACTGTGTTCTAGCCCCTTGAGTTGCATCCCCCCATGGAGTTGAAAATAGTAAATTTGTTCCTGCCCCCTGAGTTAATAGTTATGTAAATGTCCAGGTCTAAGTTTCCGTGTTAGGTAGTGTGTCTAATTTTCCTGTATCATGCTGTCCAGTTCCCAACTTTCTGGGGATGAAGATTCCAGTTCTCATGTTTCCAGTGCCATCTCTTCCTACATCCACTTGGGAGCAGCTCTGTATGCTACGTCACGATAGTCGAAGATGGGGAGCATTATCTTCAACACGATCACTATAGGCAGGAAGCAGGATGCATCTTTTATTTCTGTAAAGTGCACCAAGTTTGGGGTGAAACATTTTGTACATGGCATCCACATGTGCAGAGGAATTAAGGTGCCTGTCCAGCCAGACCCTGAGGTACTTAAATGAGGAGACATCCTCAATTGTTGCACCATAAAGGGTATGGAAGTAGGGAGAATGAGACTAACAGGCCTCTGCCAAGTACCAAAGGTTATAGAGACTGTTTTCTTGGTGTTGAGGGACAGCTGATTTGCCAGGAACCAGTGCTGGATGTTTGTAAAGTTCAGTTGGAGCCTGTCAGGGAGGCAAGGGGCAGAGGAGCCAGCAGTAAAGAGTGCCGTACCATTTGAGTACATATGGATGGATGCCGAGGAGCTTTTCATGCACACTTCTAAGCCCCATTTTCACTGACCATTTCTACACCAGTGTAGATGGTTTGGAGAGCCACACTGGTGCACATTTCATGTGTAACCTGCACAGGCATCAAAACAGTGTGACTTTTCTTCACCTCTCTCAGACTGAGGAGCTTAACTAGTATAGGTGGTTTCAAGTGCTGTGTAAATGGAGTCCATTTTTCACCTCACTGCCTGAGGATAATTTAGCAGCACAAGAGGCAGGGAAATCTTTGCAGGATGGGCCCCACAATGCAGTTCCCAAGACACCAGTGTGGAAACAGATGTCCTTAAGCGGTGTACCTCACTGGCTTCATAAACAATCAGGTACAGAGTAACATGGATGTGAGCCACACCAGTGTGCAACGGCTTGGTTAGTGTAAACAGGGGCTAAAGATGTCCTATAAAACCTGAACAGGAAAGCAGACATTTAAAAAAACATGTTCTCTAATGAATTGCAATAGTGGAAACAAAGTACAGGATTTTCAAAACTCAGTCGCAGTGGCCACTTGCATTGAATGCTGGTGCATCGGGGACCCTGCACCAGATTCTCCATCTGATTCTCACAGCTTGCAGCAACAGTGGCTATGTGCCCAACAGATGGCGCACCCATGAGGTGTGCTGCAACAGCTGCAGGGTGGTGGGCTGGCAGCTGCTCCCGTGGACAGAGGCACAGTACTGGTTAGCACCCCCCCTCCACCACCACCACTAATCTACCGGTACCCCACATGTTCCTAAATCCATTACCCTGGTGATCTAGTGCTCCTCCACCCTGATATGCCACAGTGTAAATAATTGTACAACAACTGGCAGTCCCTGGTAAATTAGCAGCTCCCAATCATCTGATATGCCCCTAATGTGCATCAGTATAATACAAATGTAATTCCCTGGTTTTCTTCCCCAACCCCCTGGCCCGTATGCCCGTAATGCAAAATAATTGTAACCCCCAGGTGGCGGCGCTTACCTTATTTCCTCCAATCTCCCTGCATGTTCCCATTTGCCTGTTCTCCTCTGTTTCTGTACTGCCATCTAGCCCAGGTCCAGATGTGCCCTGTGAGTTTCCCCCCACCCCTGCTTCTCTGGTGGTCTCTGGATGGGGGCTAGAGGATCATTGTGAGCTGCTGTTTTCTCTCCCTAAATGTCAAGGTGGGTGGCTGGCTCATGCATGCACAGAAGCATTGCTTCATTTTCTTGCCATGACTGTGGTTAAATGGATAGCTTTCTGGTGGTCCCAGTCCCTGGGTAAGGTAAGGCAAGGACTGGAGACCTGAACAAGGCACATGAGAAGATGCCTAGCAATTTTAGTAAAGAGTGCCTATCAGGGCTAAAGTTTGCCTCATGAATTTTAATGAGGCGAAATAAATACTATTGTGGCAGTCTGCCTGCTGCCTGGGGACATGGAATATCAGCAGCAGCAACAGGCTTGGGACTGAATAAAATTGTTAAAGCCAGCAACCATTTGCTAAGGCACAGGGACTTCTTTGAAACTGTGGGGGCAAGAAATAAATAAACTGTTCAAACTGGCTGCACCAGAACTGTAAACTTGGGGACATATATGGACTGCAAGGGGACTGTGCTTTCTAGCAGCCATGTTTGCAGGCTTTGACTTTCTGTCAGCCAGTCGGAAGGCCGGGATATGTAACAGAGACTTGTGGGACTGTGTAAAGAACGATATGGGAGAAAAAGCAGGGACAACATTTGGCGCCCATTTACAGAACCTAACAAGCATTGAGAAAACCTGATGAATATAAATTTTCTAGAGTGAAAATTGAATCAGCCAATCAGGAGCTGCTAAGAACTCCTAAAACCCAGGAGTCGTTTCAGTCTGATTTCAGTTCGGAGGGAGCACCTCCACAGGGAGGGAGGCTCTGGCCCTTAATTAAAAGAATGTTGCCGCAAGGACTTGGGGTGGCTGACCTGGAGGTTGCCAGATATTTGTTCCCCCGCGCTAGCAGTTGTTCCACATTTGGAGGAAGTGTGGGGAGAATCCTGAATTGATTTTAGCTTTGAGAGAGCTGAAAGGTGTTCTGCCTGCAGTTGTGAGAGGGCTGCAAAAATATTGTCATCTTAGCAGTGGGAGGGCGGTTTTCTTCTGTGACTTCAGTTATGAGAGAGCTACACGAACTGGTCCACAGTGAGTAAAATTCTACTTAAACGTACAAGTGAATCAGAGACCAGCTTGAGGCAAAGTAGCCATGAAATCCAAGAGGTGCGCAGTGTTTTTCTGCACCCTGTAACTGATCAGCACCAAGTATAGGGTGGACACCTGCTGGTTTGAATGACCATGGATGGTCATGTGTCTGCGAAACTCCTGAAGTGATGATATAGTGTGCCTACAGGGATGTATGGGAAGTAGGGGGTTCAGTTTATAAGAAGCTCATGATTGTGCTTGTGAGAAGCTACTGTGAAAAGGATTTGCTGACAAGTGAAATGCCTAATTTGGTTGGCAACCATTCCTTAAGCTCCGTCGAGTGTCTTGGTGGAGAGCAATGCCTTAATCTCTAGGTCTACAAGAACTTGTCTAATGTGAAGGACTGTACAAGAGTTTGGGTCTTCCCTAGCCCATAGGGTAGCTCCCATGTTCCTGAGACCGTATCCTATGTTGTTAAAGGACCATGTCTGCTATGCTGGCAGAGTGGTTTAAATACCTGTGATGGATCAAAGCAACTGAATGCCTAAAACCGGACAAGTGACTGTTGCCAGATCTGTGTGGGAGTCAGCCTGGTAGTGTGCCAGCTATGACACTGCCATATGCACCTCCCCCTAAGTGGCATAGCCTGAACATGGGTGTCTGAGGCATGCCAGTCCTGGTCCCAGTGTTGGTCTGTTTCCAGAATGTGACTTCAAGCCCAGGAAGTGGGGCACCTGCTAAGAAGCTGAGAAAAAGTGCCAGGATGCACGCTGTATGATCCTGCTTAAGAAGAGGGGTCAACACAAGCTTCTGCCCTGCACCTTAGCTTGAATCGAGCTTTACAGCTTATGTCTACCTCATATTTGCCTGCAAGTATCCTTGCTGCACCTGAGAAAGTCTAACTACAGAACTGTGAGTAAGTAGAGCCAGCTCTGCAGCAAGAGGGGAACTGTAAATAGTTAATATTGTGGTTTGCCAAGTTCAGTATCTAATGCCCAAGCTGCTAAAGTGGGAGGGTTTCCTGCCTATTACAGAGTTTGATTTAGAAATAATCAAGAAAGGGAAAAGTTAATGGTGGCTTGATTTAAGCACACCAACGTCGGCCAGCCAGCTGCAACTGGATCAGGCCTGCAACTAATAGATGGTACTGGGATATTATTATGGAGAGCCTTTAATTCAGTATAATGATATTTGGGGTTTGGCTAAAATGTTAATCCATGTGTGAGGTGACAGTGGGGTAATGTGGGTCGGTACAGCATCCCAGGGGGGTTGTATCAGGTTATTATCAGACCCACTTAAAAGTATACTCTGGGTGGAGGCACTGCACAATAATGTTATTTTGGAAAAGAACCAGTTTATTATCAGAAACAGGAACCCAGGTCCCTCAGCCTGGTTTGTAGTCAGCCATACAGGGGTAGTAGCATGTTGGGACATGCCATCCAGGTTACATAATATAGGTTCTCAGTCAGTCACCAGCGATCTACAGTCCCCGCCCAAGGCCGATATGCCCAAATATGGAACAGCAGATACCATCCCTTCCTGGTGGTCTAGTGTCCCCCCCCACAGCAGGTAGTTCCCACCCCCACTCCCTCCCCCATACCATACTCCAGTCTGGCAACTGGCACAGCCCTCCTCACACCACCATGGCTGACCGCCAAATAAACTGTCACAGTGTATATTGTACATGGCACCTCTTGTAGTCATCTGCCCTTGTTTTCTGAATTGAATGAAGATTAGTGTTACAGTCAGTCTGAGGAATTCAGTTGCTGATGTCAGTGCTGATTTCAGTGATAGGGCTTGGTGTAAGTCTGCAGACCTGGAGACATTTACTTCGTTCACATGGCATCGGCTCAGTATAGATCAGTGTGGCCATGCTTGCTGAAATGCTGTGGATCAGCATGTCCAGGAGAGCACTGTATAGGCTCCCATTGAAGTTCCGGTGATTTGAGGAGGGTTTCAGCCAGGAAGGGGGTGTGGGTTGGGCTCACCTATGACAGCGGCCAAAGATCGGGAATGGGTCTTCCGACCCAAGTTCAGCTAAACTTTTCTTCTGTGTCTGTATTGTAAATCGAGAGCTAAGAAGTGCAGGAAACATGATCTCAGAGTTGAGGCGTGACACTGGGCATGTGCTTATGCTTGTGCGTATATGCATGCCCAGTGTCATGGCTTGACTCAGAGCCCATGTTTTCTTCCATTTTTAGTCCTCAGTTTACAATAAAAACCACTTCCCAAAGTTCAACTTTATGCTGCCATGACAACCGCAAGTACACGCTGGGAAAAGCCAGTGTTATGAGTGGTGTGGGCAGGTCGTACAGCAAAGTAAAATGCTGCAAACCCCCTGCACCACTACACGTTCCAAGGAAAAGAGGGATCATGGCCACAATGAAATGGAACCTGAACTGGCCAAACTGCAACATTCTTATGTGCACAGTGGCAATGACCTCGCTGCTGTGCACCTCCAACAACACCGCGGATTTGGCCATGCGAATGAGCCTACAGAAAGTCAAACCAAATTAGTTCTGGCTGAGGCTTGTGTGTAGGTTTGAATGCAACTTGAGCTGGAGGTATTCCAAATGCAGAAACTTAATTACTAAACTCCATTTTGTGTATGTGGAAGCACCACAGTATGGGACGGCGATAATGCTGACATCCCCCACAGTGACACCCGGAAACCACCGCAGATGAACCCGATGCACCCCAAACCGAATGCCACGAACCTGACACAGCAGCCGCAATGGACATCTTCAAGGACTGCGAGGCGCAAAGCACAGACGCAATGCACTGGCTCATACTGCACACGACAGCAATGTTACAGCAATGGACCGGTCACCACACCTCCCCTCTCCCAAGCTTCAACAGATGTGACGAACAGTGGAGCAACACTGCAGGTCCTGGGTGGGGGCACCAATAGGCACAATAGGGGCAGCAGGTGCGTGGCATGGCAGTAATGACAGGACCAGGGATTACAGAGGACAGCAGTCACGGGGGAATGGTCTCCATACAGTTCACATGGGCCACTCAGAGCACCACAGGTGGCATGGGCCAGGTGTATGGTGCATAGTGGCTACAGTGGTGGTGGTGCTGATGCTGTGGGGGGTTTGTTGGCTGCTGTGGTGGGTTACTCTTGTGGTGGTCGGGAGTCCTGCTGTCACTGTGTGGGTGTTCGTATTGTGGGGTCGCTCCGACACCATGCTTCCTATGTATGTATATGTGTGTGTGTGGGGGGTGCACTGAGTTAGAGTTCATATATAGATTAATACAAAACAAAGACAGTCATCGGCGAATGCTTTAATGTTTGCTTGCATGCTATACATTATTTCTTTGTTCTTTCTCATTACAATTTGTGATTCAATTGCTAAGCAGTGGCTAAGACTGCACCAAACATCTAATTGACTTCTTGACTGTTCCTAGTTGTAGTATATGCAATACCAGAGAATGGAAGTGTTTGTAGAAACCTGAGGTCCTATCATGTAAGCCTATAGCTCAGTGGTAGAGTAATAGGACTGTATCCAGGAAGCCTTGGTTCAATTCCTAGTAGATCACGTTATTTGTTTCTGTCTACGTATTACAGCAAGTTGTATAAGAAAAATTGTTATGCTGAGTAAGTGAAGGAGGGTACTTCTTGACAATATATATTTTATAGTGGCATGGTAGTGCCACTATAGTTAGGGTTGCCCTGCAACACCTCTGTTAAACCCCAAATTATGCACTTTAGTAACTTTGCAACCATTCAATCTATTTGCTTGAAATTCTGCATGCACTCTCTGGTGCCATAGGTGTTTGGATCTGGCAAGTTTTGTTCTAGTCGGATGTGGAGATGTGTAGTGTCAAAAAATTTGAAATTTACCATTTAGGTGTAAATTCTTTGCTCATCTGTAAGTCCGAAATGGTTTGGGGTCTGGTCTGAAATTGTTAGGGTATATAGGGTATGGGTCACTGATGTGCCTTTTGAAGGTTTGGTGAAAAAATATTGATCTTTTCAAAAGTTATTTAAGTAAAAATTTTCACCATAATAGCCTATGGGAAAAATTTAATGTCTGGTGTGAAAACAATTTTTACTTTGCTGAAAGCACTTTTGCTTTCGCAAATGGGAAAGTAGTGTTGTGCTGCCACCATCTTGTTTTCAGTTAGCAATGGGTAAAAAATGCTGTAATTCAAAAAATGCTACCCGTTGGTAAACACCAACAGTTGTGTTTACCTAATCAGGGTCCGAGGAACACACTCCTACAGTTGGATTCTAATAATAATGCCTGGAAATATGTTTTTTTCAATTTGGCTGTTGGAGGTTTTGCAGATTTGTGACACTATTTTTGTGAAACTTTCACAAATGTAGCGCCACAAAATTTGTGAAACATTCTAACATTTGCGACACTACTTTAAAAACATTTCTGTTTCTTTGTCACTTCACTGCAAATAAACAGTTAGAACTTTTGGGCTGAAATTTGCAGGGTAGAAAGGGCCTGCATCACAGGTGTGCCTTTTGCTGGTTTGGTTGTAAAATTTGCATCAGTTCCATAATTATAATATACCAAAGTCTAGAAATTTCCCATAGGATAACATTGTGGCGGTTGTGGTACCATTAGGCAGCTATATCTCGAAAACAGTTAGAGTTACAGATTTTCCACTAAATGCAGCTCAGTACACCTTTAGGTGATTCAGTATGCAGGTTGCCAATTTGAAAAAATTCCACTGCAGTTGTAATCATGGACTGGCAACCTGCATCATTGCTTAGTACACCCATTTAGTGAAAAATCCGTATCTTGAACCTTTTTCGATATATAGGCGTCAAAAGGTATTGTGTCCACCACCATGTTATCCTCCGGGAAATTTCCAAACTTTGAAATGTTGTAAGTATGGAAGCGATGTAAATTTTATCACCAAACCAGCACAAGTCACGTCACTGGGGTAAACCCTTTGTACTCTGAAAGTATCAGTCTGAAAGTCCTGTTTCTTTGCAGTGAAGTGACAAAGAAACAGTAAACTTCAGAAATCCCTTTTCATGAGCTGTCAAAATGCCTTTTCACTTCACAAAAGGGATTACCTGCAGGGCCATCTGGTCCCTAAATCCAAATCCCTTTTTTGATGCAAAGGATTTTGACACCAGTAAGAGAATTACTAGCCAAAGGATTTTGATAACTCACCAAAAGGATTTGAAAACGAATCCCTTTGTGAGGTGTCAAAACCTTTCGCAAGCTGAATCCCTTTTTATAAGGTGTCAAAACCCCTTTTTGCATCGTGAAAAGGGAGTACCCACAGGGCCATCTGGTCTGAGTACCCAATCCCTTTTTGTGAGCTGCCAAAATCTCTTTTCACGAGTTGTCAAAATCCCTAAGGCATCTGAAGTGAGTTGCAAAAAGAGATTTTAAAAATCAAAAATAAACATTTTGGGGTCACTGTAATGTAAACCAAAGGGAGAGAACTGTAAAGGATATCTACATGGGCAAGATACATACTTTGATGTCACCAGAAGACATCCCTCAGTAAAGTTATAATGTTTTGTTTGGGCTGGAAAAATGAAAACAAAATGGCGGCTCGCGAAAAAGAATTTTTTTTTCTCACAAAGAGGGATTTAATTAATCCCTTTTTGTGAGCTGTCAAAATTCCTTTTCATGAACCCTAAATCCTTTTTTGCACCATGCAACTATCCAAAAGACTGAACTGATCATGCTCAGAACCCGAAATTTCAAAATTAAATAGCTTTGTAATGGATTCATATTTTTTCACCAAACCAGTACTGGCTTGTTCTTTCAGGCAAGCTCTTTCTACCCTGAAAATGTCAGACCAAACAGTGTGGTTGCAGTACGATGAGGAAAAAAACAGCTAAAACAGGCACAAAAAGTGTCTTTTACAATTTTTTCACTATGCTCAGCATGAAATCAGCAAATCTGAGTGAATCAAACCTTGGTTATGTCAAGAGATCTACCCCACTGGACAATGCATACCAAATTTCGTGCACATCTGTTGAATGGTTGCAAAGTTATTAAAGTGCAAAATTTGAGGTTTAACATTAAACTGCCTACTCAACCCTAACTATAGTGGCGCTACCACACCACTATGATATATATATACAGTATATATATATATTTTTTTTTTTTACATTTATTTACTAAGGAACATGGGTGTAGGCAGGCATACTCACTGTATACATTTGTGTACAGTTTTTTTGAGTGACTGTCAAAAACCATGTCTTTCTGTTGACATTTTCTTTCTTACCTGTAGTATTTGGGTTAGTGTAGACCACTGAGGAGTCTCTCTCTCTTTAAACTTCTGTTGTTTAGGAGACAGCTACATGTATAACCTCTCTAGAGATGAGAGAAATCATCTGAGAACAGTCTGATTTGTTTGGAAGAGGGTACCATTTGGAGAGGATGTGTACATTTTTTAATGGGGGGGGTGTAACTTTTGGATATTGTGTGTACAAAATGGAAATTTCTGGCTACACCGCTGGGAACAACCAGCAAAAATGCTACATTTTTATTCCAATGGGGACCTGCTGATTACTTATTTCTACAAACTATGATAGCCCAGCTTAGCTGCAACACCATGTTTTCAGTAATTTACTCAGGGTCACACAGCATTTGACTGTAGTAGGATATAAACCTGTGATGTCCTGGTTCTCAACAGTGTTCCAACAACTAAACATCATTGCATGTGGGGGGAGGGGGCACTAGGAATAGCCAATGGCTGCCAGTCATGTTTTAGTTTTTTTTTTGTACAGTTTATTTACCAAGCATTGCCTGACAAGAGATGTAACATCTTGTTTCCAGTGGGGTTCTGGTTTTGTTTATTTTTACAATGTATTAACCCAGTATAGTGCAGAGAAGCAACGTCCCATCTCCAGTGGGGTCCTGCTTCTTTCTACCTGTTTTTTTTTTTTCAGCTAGGTGCAGTTGAGCACTGGGAGGCTCAGTGATTTGCTAATGGTCACACAGTGAATCTTATTATCAGGGAGAGCATCTGCAATTTCCTAGTTTCTAATGGGGCTCTAACCACTAGGTGGCACTGCTTCTGGTGCTGGGGGTTGAAGAGGGATGAGGAAAGAGCAATGAACTGCTGGCAGTGTTTTATTTTCCTTTTTCTTACAATTGATTTCCCTTGGATAGCCCAGCTAAGATGCAGCATCTTATTTACAGTGAGGCCCTGCTTCTACCCATTTCTGTGGTGCTGGTGTATAGGGGGCACTAGAACACTGGGAGGCTACATGAGTAGCTCACAGTCATGCAGTGAGCATGTGATTATAGCAGGGATTTGTATTTGTGTTGTCTCATTCTCAGCAGTACTCTGTCCATTAAACCACACAGCCACCACTGCCTGGGAGAGGGTGGGGGGACCAGAAAGAGCCAGAGACTTCTTGCAATGCATTTTTTACAATTTGTTTACCCAGGATAGTCAAACTGATTTGAAGCATCTCATTTCCAGTGGGATCTGTAAAATGTATTCACCGGGGATACCCAAACTGAGATGCAATATTTCCTTTTCATTGGGGTCCTGCTTTTATTCATTTTTGCAACATATTTGTTTGTTTGTTTGTTTGTTTTTGGTGCTGGCTATGCCTATTTTCAGGCACGACCTGGGAACATTTCAGACTAACAGCAGAAACAATTACATATAGCAAAAACAGAAACAAAGGCTTAGAGCAACGTCACCAAAAGACATAAAGGAAGAGATAGTGGTATAAGGAAGGAGGCAGTACAGCACAGTGATTTAAGGCTCTGAGCTGCAAACCTGGAGACCTGGGTTTGAATCCCACAGCCCCTACTTACATAGTGTGTGACACTGAGCAAGTCATTTAACTTTCTTGTGCTCCCAGATCACACCTGTAAACAAGTGTTCAGCTTAGTGTGTCTCTCCTGGTTAAAATTAAAATAGAATTGTCCCAATATAGTCTGGCTGAGATGCCACATCACAGTTCCTGCAGGATGCTGCTCTCACCCCATGTTTGCAGCTGGGTGGACTTGAGCACTGGGAGGTTCAGAAACTTGCTAGGGGTTGCACAGCACATGTTTCTCATTATCAGCGACAGCACCTGCAATTTAATGGTTCAGTGCAACCAGTATAAAAGTTACTGGAGGCAGTGTATCATAGTGGTTAAGAGCACTGAGCTGCAAATCTGGATAACTGGGTTTAAATCCTACAACCACCCCTTGTATACTGTATGACTGTGGGTAAGTCATGTCATTTCACCATGCTCCCAGGTTGCACCTGGAAATAAGCGTCAGCTTAGTCTGACTTTTCTTGCCAAAAACTGTAAAACAAATAACAGAAAAAAAAATATGTGACTGGGTGGGAAGGAGCATTGGGGACTTGACTATTTAGTACTGAAGATCTAACCAATAATATCCAAAAGTTGCTGCGTATTGCCTGAAGATCTTTAAATTATGTTCTGTATGTATATATGTATGTTATTTGTTTATTTGAAAATTAGTAACTGGAAGAGCCACACTGAGCCAAGAGTCATTTCTAAGTGTGACCCAGGGGAAGGGAACTGTGGCAGAACAGCAGCACAATACACAATAACAAGTCAGTTGAACAACATTTTGTAAAATAAGTTGGTACAAAAGTGGATAAATACAGAAATAGCTGGTGCAGAGAAAAAACGTGTGGTCACAGTTCAAGAAGAGATGCCTAAACAAGTACAATGGTAAAAGTAGCGCAATACGTGGTGTGCAAAAACAATACTAACAACAGAGGAGAGACCTGACAAACCTATGCCTGGCTTCATGGTGGAGTGAAAAACAGAGGCAGTGAGGAAGCAAAACCAGTAGGCAGGTGACAGAAACTCAGCCAAGAGCCTTACCAAGGACAGTGGAGGCTCAGGCAGCCTCCTGTTAAGATATCTCTGCAAAAATATCACGACAAAAATCATACTGTAAAAATATTGAGATTATTTATAGCAATAGGGGTAAAATGGCATTACTGAATTACCACCACCCCTGTCGCTGTATGCACAGATGGGGAATGGATCAGTAGCTGCAGTTGTGGTGCCTGGTTGAGCTGCTCCCTTGGTGGAGTGGCTAAGGCACTAGCACCTGGAGTGAAGGAGACCTGGGGACCAGGATTTGGTTCCCCATCTCCAGGTATTGGACTTTTTTTTTTAATAAAGAAATTTCCCCCCTTCTGAATTTCTCCCCTCCCCGAGGTCCACACCCCCTTGGAGCTGATTATATTAAAAAAACAAAAAACTCCTTTTGCTGCCGTATGATTTTCAATGTTGTGTCGGCATTTTGTGCCCATCAGTGTTTTCACAGATGTTTTATTTGAGTTTGATATATTGGTTGCGTCATTGTGTGCTGTGATGTTTTTGTATGTGGAATTATGACATTGAACCGGCTTAGGCCAGGGAGATGTCAGGAGGAAAGGTAACAGGAACAGGAGGGATGGAGTTGGAATTTCAACTGGTGCCTGTGGGATCTGGGTGAGGGGGAGTGGGTGAGAGAGGAGGGGAGTTGGTTCCAGAGTGAGGGAAGTCACTATGAGGAGGTAGATAGCCCAGTGGAGGATCATGGGTGAGTAGTGGTGAAAATGCAATGGACCCTGGAATGGTGGAAACAGGAGGGAGGAGGGAGTTGGGAGAGGAGTGAGGAGAGGTAAGACGGAAGGGATTCAAACCAGTACTTGGATATGAAGGAGGTACAGTGAGCCTGGCACTGCAAGGGCAGAGGGAGGATGGATACGAAGGAACAGAAGGAGTAATGGTGGGTGTGAGGGGGGAGAGTTTGTAGCAAACTGGCAGAAGGAGTTACAGATGGTATCCATTCTGGCAAGGGAGGTAGAGGGGGTGGTGACATAGACCACATCTTCATTGTCAAAGACCAGGAGCATCGTTTTGGTAACAAACTCCCTGCAGACCTACAGTGACAAGCAGTCTTTGTTGCGGTACAGGGCACCGAGCTCGGGACAGAGTTTTACATTGATACAAATAAGTAACTGTAAATGTTGCCGAGGTGGCACAACTGGTAGTGCAACCATAACAGTATCATGGGCTGTATGGCAGTTACTTCTTTCTCTCTTCTATTTGTATGTGTCCCATAAATATGCATACTGCACTCTTGTGATGGTAGATGTAATTATCTATGCAGTGCCAGGCTGTGCATTGGAGAAAGAGTAATATGCTACAGGATAGCCCAGCTTCCAGTTGCCTTGGTGGTGCAGCTGGTAGCGCAACTTGAATGATATTCTGGGTGGCCTGGGTTTAAGTCCTAGCTGAGGCACTTCTTTCTCTCTTCTGTTTGTATGTGTTCCATAACTATGCACAACATACTCTTGTGATCGTATATGTAATTTTCCGTGCAGCATCAAGTTGTGCACTGGAGAAAGAATAATGTGCTGTGGGAAGGCCCAGTTTCCAGTTCCCTTGGTGGTGCAACCGGTAGTGCAACTTGAACAGTATTCTAGTCGGCCTGGATTCAAGCCCCATCTGAGGCACTTACTTCTCTCTTCTGTCTGTAAATATTTTTTTGGGTTTGGATAATGGTCAGACAGGAGAGTCACTTGTAGCTGGAGGCAACATTGATTAAGGCCCTATGTGATCAGGAGCCATAGCTGCCAGTGGCAATATCACAAAAGCTATCTAGGAGCAGGAGGCACCACTGCATACTGCAACATTGATAAAGCCCCTCTGGTGCAAAGCACTTCAGTCACAAGCTGTAATGTAAATGTTTGTAAGGATGTGTATGTGTGCATGTGTGTGTGTGTGTGTGCATGCGCATAGTGCAGGCATGCCTGCATGTGTACATTTGTGTGTGCGTATGTGTATGTAATTATTTGTGTAAGTGCAGGCATGCCTGCATGTGTGCATTTGTGTGTGTGTATGTGTATGTAATTATTTGTGTAAGTGCAGGCATGCCTGCATGTGTGCATTTGTGTGTGTGTGTATGTGTATGTAATTATTTGTGTAAATATGTGTGTTTATGGATGTAGTGCAATTCAAATCTTGGCACTGCCCAGTACAGTTGGTACGTTGATTAAGTATTGTAATTGAATCAGCATCTATAGCTACTGTATATACAGCAAAGCAATCCTTATCTCAGTAACCTCCTGTGTACTAGTAGCAGTCACAGTAAGTTTTATTGATTAATTGAGTAATCATTTCATACAGTGTGCAGTCATTTCACTCGATTGCAAATCTAAAAAAAATTAAAGAATGCAAATAACATTGAATCCATTTACTAATTCTTTTGAAATACCAGATTGCATTTGCAGACATAAATATGCTCAGTCAAGGTTAGTCCTTCTGTGTGATAATAAAGTATTTGTGCTGGACCCGGGGGTTTCAAACCTAGAACCCTCAGTCTTTAAGGCAGAATCTGTCAGCTACAGACAATTAGTGTGTCCCTTCAAAGTGTCCTTTTCTGAATATCTCAAAATTGGAGGGATGACCAAATAAACATAGCACTGGGACCTTTGTTACCATGATGAACAAATCACCTCCACAATGCTAACTAGAAATGGGGGATTATTGTAAGTTTTCTTTGATGCATGGTTATGCTTCTGGAGGGGGCACATGGGGCTTCATTTTAGGACTGAGGGGGTGAGAGAATGGGCCTAAGCAGCCCAACCACTAGTCCTAGCACACTTATGTTTACCAGCAGCATGCGGAGCTGGGATGGAAGCAGACCACGTGGGCATCATACTGTGAAGAAGCAGTTTCTGTCATGAGACACAGGAGGACACAGCTGAGGCTTTCAGATTCAATATCTGTTTGATATGACAAAAGGCACACTGTGCAAAGCTATGCCTTCTAGTAGTGAAAGCTGTGCATGAAGAGTGAAAGCAGCACTGACTAATTGGATCAGCTAGAGACCTCCCTCTAGCTGTGGTCCATAGGATGGAGAATAGATGAAAGACAATGAGCACTCTAACCTTCCAGCAAGGAGGAATGTCACTTTAGCCAAATTGTATGAGTTACTGCCTTTTGAATTTAGGGTCCTGGTAAGTTATGTATGTGTGTATTGTGTTATATGTTTTGCACTGGGTCACCATTTTAAATGAGTACTGTTCTCAATGGTTAAACCTTGAAAATAAAATGAAATGAATCCCAGCAAGCAGTGGGAGGTTCTTCTGTCCAAGTCATGGGGACAAATATAACAGTAGCAATGAGGAATGGAGGTTTTACCATCACAAAAGGGGTTGGGGGGTTAGTGCTGTATATGAAAAAAGGCGTTGTGTGCAAAGAAGTGCCATCTAGTAGTGAATGCTGAAACAGGATCAAAGCAAAGTTGAATAGCTATAGCCACTAGAGGCCTCTGTTGATGGTCCATGGACTTGCAAGTATATGAACAATAAAGCAGCATTCAAACATTCCCACTAGTGGGACATTCACATTTGTTGAGTGATTACAGCTGGTGCCTTTAAGGCCCAGCAATGGCTGGAGGTACGTTTTCCCAAATAGACAGGACAGACATAGCCTGGTACAAGTATCAGGTACTTGTGTCCGAATCTGAACCTGATAGTTGGTCAAAAACTGATGCCTATGCTAAAACACTAACAGCAATTGCATCATCCAGTTTAAGTTGAAATGGGAATATTGCTTAGTTTCAAAGTGAGGAATTGTAAATCTTTATATATGCAATTTAGAATTCCTCCTCGCAACAAAATGATACAGTGTTTTCAACACTGCCAACCTAATATGAGTTGTGTGAAAAATTAATTACTTTAGACACCTATGCACGTGTTAATTCAGAAATACACCTGTGAGGCAGCATAAAAATGAGATTAAAGATAAAATCCTGTAGTGCTTACAAGTCTGTCCTGTTGATAATGAAGATTAAAAAAATTAGCTTTGACTTTATTTAGTGCTTGTTGACTGAGAAAGGAGGACTAGGCAATTCTGCCTATTTTTAGCCTCATCCAAGGGGGGGGGGGGGATACAGATAAACTCCAACTAACACTGAACCAGATTAAACTGTTAGTGGTATTTTTACTGAATGGGGGAAATTTTGGCAGGAGACCGGGGAAATTCCCCTACTCTTCCTATGGGGGGAACCTCTGGCCGTCTGCCCTTGTGGCCAAGGTGACTAACCAGCCTGGAGGAGAAGAGGATGCCTTGGGTATTAGGGAGCTGACTTCCTCCCCCACTACCTATTCTCCTGGGGGTACAGCTTCAGGCTCTGCTATGCTGGTTTGATAAGAAAAACGTCGACCGGCATCGCAGTGCCAGGCTCCATGTCGACAGCGATTTGCAGTCGGCATGGAGCCGCACACATTGGTGTGTGTTTTTTCCTTGGGGGACTTCACCCCCTGAATCTCCCGTACTTTAGGATTCTAACTCCAGGTTGGAGTTAGTTCGGGGTGCAGGTCGGGGGAAGGGGTTGCCTGGTCCCAGCAGCACTTCTATGGTGACATGGCGCTGTTGTCGATATAGACGCATGTCACTGTAGAAATGTCACTGTTCAGGGGACATACCCACATGGGCTTAACTACCAAATTGTTTGGCAATGTTATGGAACATTATGGAAATTGACCAAGGAGAGCATGTACTGGGCAGTAACATGCTACAGACCTTCCACATCAAAGTTATTTGCTGGCTACCCAGGTATCAGAATTCACAGTCTCAGTTAATGAACAGAAGCAGCTTTTGTACAAAGTCCTGGTGGTAGAAGAAGCTCATTTTTTAGAGAAAAAAGAGAATTTAACTGCACCTTTGCTGTCCGCTTTGTAAGCTTCAGACAGAGCTGAACTGCCGATGGCTTCTGACAGCTGCACACCTGACTTGCTTGATGATGTCTCCACATCAAAGGAGCTGATTGACAGCAGAGTAGTTAAGGAGAAAAGCCCTGTCACTTTGCTGACTGCGGAAGCTAAGCCCACACCTTTGACCAGTTACCAGCAACCTGACTTTTCTGACATGAAACAACCTACAGAAGATGCCGGATCCTCAGCACTGGATTTTCAGCCTCTTCTTGGTATGGTAAGCAATACTCCTCCTCCTCTTTCAAGTCACTCAGTCAGTGCACCTACTACTTTACACACAACTTTTGTTTTAAAAGATGATAACAGCACTGGCTGCAACAATGATATTCAAACTGTTACTATAATTCACTGAGGTGAATTCATAGGCTGCCCTAAATAATGCTGATGATGCTCAAGAAGGTAGCAGTGTCTCAATTCATCCCCCTTCCCTTGTGGTACCCAGTGTTCCAATAGTTACGAACCCTGTCGTAGATTTACCTACTGAGACTGCCACTACTCATTGTGAGCCTGAATGTTCCACTCTGAATCACTTGCTGTTAACACACAGAATACAATAGAGGTTGACACCAGGGCAGAAATGTCACTCCCAGTCATAGAACATGATGACATGGAAGTAGTTCATTCTAGAAAGAGAAGTCAGAAAACAGAGTGTGAGGCAGTCAAATCTAGTTCAATCCCTATTTCAAATAACTACCAGGCATTGGCTGCGTCTAGGAACTGGGGTGACACTGAGGGAGAAGAGGGAGACTCAGAAACTTCCTCAATTGCCTCCATGATTAGAGAGAGGTCTCATGAGTCAGATAGTCAAAGGTCACCATCTTTGGCTGTGAAAAAAAGCCACAGATGGACAAGATCTTAGACTAGAACACTACTTATACATAATTTATTATGTGTTTCAGGCCTACAGTTTTCCCAGTTACTTTAAATGTAAACAAGACACATAGAAATAGGATGGCTACTCTATCTTTGTTAGCTACACATTAAGGTAATATTTTATTTATTCAGGACACACACCTTAAAAAGCAGCTGACAACACTTTTTTCTCTGGGCAGGCAACCCATAACATGGAGTTGCCTACTCTAGGAGCCATCCTAGCTATATTTTGCATTTTCTTGTGCAGTAGTAAACAAGTTATTTCCTCCATAACACCTGGCTCGTAACTTCTGTGTATGAGCCGGCCGATTGCTGAACGATGCAGCCCCACACACAAAAACAGCATAATAATGACATGAGGTAGGGAACAGGGCTGCAGAAGCTCTATGGACAATGTAATGTAATCGGGGAAGGGGGCTGCCTAAATGTACCTAGATTACCTTTTCTGGCAGGTATACATGTATGAGGCTATAATATAAGCTATATTATAGCCCCATACATGCATACCTGCCAGAAAACATAATCTAGGTCAGTGGTGGGCAACCCGCGGACCGCAGGCTACATGTGGACCCCCAGAGGTTAACCTGTGGCCTCCGGCATCTATCCCCCCCAAAAAATAAATGACATGTCAGTATGATGTTTTATTTCACATGCATATTCCTCTGATGTAGCCATGACAGCTATGGAATCAGAAAGAGCTACGGATGAAGTGAATGTTTTTTTATCGGATGACACGGTCCATAGGGTGGCACAGCTTCTAAAATCTGCCCTTTATGAGAAAAAGAAGAAACTGTTGCAAATGATGGCCATCGAGGAGGCTTATTACAGTCTGGAGTGGGATCACCTCCTCCGCATTTGTGAAGCTGAACATCTGAGAAGGAATCAGCTGAGCTTCTGTCAGGTGTGGCTCCATCAGAAAGAACTGTAACAACCGTGGCAGGTATTTCAAAGGACACCCACAGGCTATGTGGATTATGGAAACAGCCAGAGACAAGCGCTGCTCAAGCAACACTCCTGCTGGTAAGGCTGAAAGTGATCAGAAGTAGGGAGAAATGTAAAAGAAATGACAAGCTGCATATGACCACAGATGGTGATAAAGTTCAGCTGCATGGTGAAACAGTGCTGTGTGGCAAGTGGCAGGAGAGAAAGTTGGATGGGATGTCTGTAATCCCAGCAGGTGGAGTCGGATGGGATGTCTGTAATCCCAGCAGGTGGAAAAATGTTAAGCACTGTATTAGATAAAGTAATACTAAATGAGCTCACAGTCAAAGAACAGGGAATTATAACTGAATGGGCATAAGCTGCACTGCGGGCTGCACTTGATAACAGAGATTAAGTTTGGCTTGTGAGTGAGGTAAAGGGGGTCTTGCTGGGTCTTGTGGCCCTTGGGGATGATTGAGGCCACACTTTCGGCCCTTTGATTATCTTAGGTTGCCCATCACTGATCTAGGTATATTTAGGCAGCCCCCCTCTCCCAATTCTATTACACTGTCCATAGAACACCTGCAGCCACATTCCTTAACTTGTGTCATAATTATATTGTTTTTGAGGATGGGGCTGCAGTGCTCGGTGATCGCCGGCTTGTACATGGAAGTTACAAGATGGGTGTTATGGAGGAAATAACTTGTTTAATACTGCACAGAAAAATGCCAGATATAGCTAGGATAGCTCCTAGGGCAGGTAACTCCATGTTCTGGGTTACCTGCTAGTATCCTGTCAGTGGCTCTTTAAGGCTCTATATGAAATCTCAACTGCTAAGCAACTATGGAAAAATGGACCATCCTATTAGTCACAAGGCATTGATACCTGTGATGGCATTGCCATCCTATTTGGGAGCTTTACATTTCAGATTAAATCACTGGTGGAAATTGAACCAGGTAGGGCTCTCTTATTAGATGTAGAACATCAGGGAAAGTGTCTTTTGACTCATTAATCTATAAGCCCCACAGACCAAAGCTGCTATGGTGGCTTTTTTGAATGCCATTTTCCCTTTTCCTCACACCATTAGACTGGCAATACTAGGTGGTGATTTTAATTGTGGATTGTCATTGAAGGATACTGGACGGAATACTACAAAACAGTATAGTGACTCAGTCTTCCTTAATAAAATGATTCATACAGATGGTTTGAAAGATGGTTTTGCTACTTGCACAGGTGGACAAGCTACTACATTTATGAAAGGTCAGTTGCATACAAGGATTGATTTTTTAATTTTTATCACCTACTTTAATGGTACGCACAACATGTACTATTGCTGTAGAAACTTCAGATCACTTAGCAGTCATGTGTCATTGTAGCACTGGGGCATCTACTACTCCAAGAGAGTCTCATTGGAGATTAAATAGTACTGTATTAGAACAGAAGGAGATATGGAATGTATGAGTAGAACTCTTTACAGCACAATCACAGTTCTGGCGGCATATGATAGTGTTGTAGAGTGGTGGGAGTATTCGGAAAAAACTTCATTTCACTGTTTGAGAGTTAATGCCACTCTTTACGGTTCACGCTGCCATCTCTCAGTCCTCCACACCGGAAGTCCCCAGGTTGCTCTATCATGTTGAAATCTACACATTTATTGTTTAATAGTGTCAGTTTATTCTGAGATGTGTGCACCCTCCATACGCATGTGAGAAATTAATCTATGTAGTGTAGGTCTAAGCTTTAGGTAATACATATTGTATATTTTTTATTGGTAAGAGTGACTCTTACCAATAAAAAATATACAATATGTATTACCTGAACTTAGACCTACACTATATGGATTAATTTCCCACGTGCACATGGAGGGTGCAGATGTCTCAGAATAAACTGACACTATTAAAGAATAAATGTGTAGATTTCAACATGACAGAGCAACCTGGGGACTTCTGGTGTGGAGGACTGAGAGATGGCAACTTGAACCATGCACTCTGTCAGCCGCTGAAGAGATTTACTCAAAGATTGCTGCAATATCACAGATAGTGAACGGGAACTATGGGGAAAGTGCAAGTCAGACCCAGTGCTTATGACTGAAATGCTTCTGCTGGTTTTTGCACTGCTGTTTTGGACTTAACTGCTGAGTGCATCATCAGGTTGTTGCGGTGAGCAGCCTGGCGGCAATGCAGTCCTCAGAGGTGGTGGTAAACTGGGAAGACCTGATCCACATTCAGTCAATGCCACAGGTGTTGGTGCAGGATAGCCCATCAATTAAAGCCTCAGTAACATGGCTGGAAGAAAGAATGGATAAGGCAGAACAGTGAATTGCTGGGGCAGAGCTGTTTACCATGCAGATCAACTCAGCATTGGCCCGACACCAGGACAAGCTTGCGGCACTGACTTGAGGAGCAAGTGCACCTATTATCAGTAAAGTTGGATGACCTTGAGAATCAAGGTAGGTGCAATAACCTCAGGATTATAGGTCTCCCAGAGGGGCCGAGGGGGATATTATGTGCCAGTTTCTGCAGACTTTCTTTCCACAACTGTTAAATTACAGATGTAACTCACTGCTGGAAATCGAGAGAACGTATAGCTTCCTGGACCCTCATCTGGCTAGGAGTTCCCTTCCCTTCCCGATCATTGTTTATATTTTATGTTACTCAGTTAAGAAACTAATTTTGCATCTGGCTAGAGAGAGGGGGCCCATAAAATGGAATGGCCATACTCTATACCTTTTTCAAGATTTTCTAAGTTGGTAGCAGAGCAATCAAAGGCTTACTCCTCCATCAAGAAAGAACTGGCCTCTTGGAGGATCACCTTTCAGTTACAGTATCCTGCTGTTCTGAAAGTTTGGTTGGAGGACTGCTGGCACTGCATTAACTCTCCTGAAGATGCCAAGGTGTTTTTGCAGTCTCTTACTAAAGCTCCTCGACAGACTTCACTTAAACTTTAATGCTGGGTCTGGGACAAAGGAGTCTTCAGAAGGACTCTGTACAAAACCTGCTCTACATCAGGATTATCGCTTTTCAAGTGGCAGGGCACCAGAGGTAACTACATCGATTGTGGACACTGGGGCAAAATTAGGAGAGAGAACTTCAGGAGGATCTCTCTCTAAACGTCAGAGGGAACCAAGGAACCCGGTTGAATTGCAGTGACTGGGAGAACAGAGTGCTAGTGAATCTGGACTCTCCTCTTGATCAAGCATCACTCCTGCAGCAATGGAACGATCCCAGACACCAGATCCTAAGCATCCATGGCTCTCCCCCGGCTTGCAGGACTCAGGGGTAGATCGAACAGAGATGGATTGGGCTGATTATGGAGAAGAAGACCTACTGGCATCTTCGCAGGTGCAACAAATTACGGCTCCTGAGTCAGTCCACAAAGGGGTTGACACTGCTGCTTGTTTGAAGGAGGACGTACAACCTCAGGGGGAGCACTCAAGAGCTACACCACTTGCATCATTGGGATCACCCCCAATCCTAGCCACTTGAACTGTTTCTTTTTTTATTGGGGGGTTCTTCACTGGGACAATATCTCTAAATGCTATAAGTGACTCTAAATTCTGGAGCTGTATCTTGTGGGCCAGAGGGAATCCTTTCTGGCTGTAAGAATTCACTGTATCTAGATGTACTTACCTTTAAATAATGATAGAACTACAGGGTCTCGTGGCTGAGGGACCCTTTGGATGTTGGATCTGTTGCCAGTTTAAAAATCTGGTTATGTATGGGGTCTGGAACACTTTGTAATGGGAAGGGGGTCTTACTGCTTATGTTCTCACTGGCAAGTTTCCTTAAGATTATAACTTTGGAGTTGTTTTCTATGGAATGCAAGGGTGGTTTTGCTTTATATTATTATATGCTTTTTCAGATGGCAAAGCAGTGAATACGCTTCTAGGGAAGCCAATTAAGGGCATACTGCCCACTACTGCATCAGCGGAGGAGTAGGAGGGCATTGGTGGTATAGACCACTGGTCTGTTCTTCCTAACTCCTCACGTCTTGCTATGTTTAGGTCAGGGATAGGGAGGAGGGTTTATCTTAAATTTTTAGAATTTGTTCTATGTGGTAATTTTTCCTCGGGGGGAAGGGAGAATGGGAGACTTTATGGAAGTTTGGCAGTTCTCTACGTTATGGTGGGTGATAGGGATTTATATATGTATGAGGGGTTAATGTGTGTATATGTCAATATGGGACATCCACCTTTGTATTATTTGAAATGTACAGAAAGATTACTGGTTGGGTTAATATAGTTTGTGGTACTGCTGCAAATGTGCCAAAGAAAGTTATATGGTACAGGTTACCCTGATGTCTTGGAATGTCCATGGTTTGAATATCCTAGTGAAGTGTAAAAAAGCATACTCCTTTTTGAAATCTTCCAATAGTTATATTATATTTCTACAAGAAACTCACCTCTTGAAAAAGGATGTAGGTAGTTTGGTTCAGGGCTATTTCAATAGGGCCTATTCAAGCTCCTATAGCTCTAAAAAAGGGGGGTTTCCATTTTGATTAAGTGAGGGTGTCCCCTGGTTACAGAGAAGTGGGAAGTGGGCAGAGAAGGAAGGTGGGTTATGGTTCTGGGTAAATTGGATTTAATATCGGTATTATTGGTTAATCTATATGCATCAAATGAGGATACCCCTAATTTTTTTCTTTTCATTGGCTCAGAAGTTTTCTGACAGGTACTTTTCACCCATGATATTGGTACTGGGGGGGCAATTTTAATTTAGTTCTGGATCCGGTCATGGGTAGAAACCCTGTTGAAATGGGGGCCTCTTCCCATCACCAATACAGGACTGCTTTGACTCGGATCATTTCAGAATTTAGGCTGGCTGATTGCTGGAGGATTCTACATCCTGTTGCTAAGGATTTTACCTTTAGGTCCACAAGATTTCAGTCATCTAGCCAATTAGATTATTTTCTGGTCAGTTCCTCCATTATGTCTGATGTGATGGAAGTGCGGCACCAGCCAATTGTTTTATCAGATCATGACTGACCTGGTATGGAGTCCCCAGCAGGTTACAGCCAGAACATCTTGGTGGAGATTCAACCCCACGTTATTATGCATGGAAGATTTTAAAACCTGGTTAAATGGGGAAATTGAATTTTATTTTCTCACTCATATAACCCCTGTAATCTTGGTGTTAACGGTGTGGGATGCATTTAAATCCTATGTCAGGGGTCGTATCATTTCATACGCTTCTTATGTTAATAAACAACATCATAGGGAGATTGAGGATCTGTCAACCCATATTAGATTATTGGAAGAGTCATTATATCACTCTATGGAGGATAAGGGTAACAAAATTACTGAACTTACACAGTGTAAAGAACAGCTAAATTATACATACCATCAGAAAGCCATGAGAGCCTTATTTTTTATGAGACAGGCCTATTGGTAATCTGGAGATAAGGTGGAGAAGCTTTCGGCTTACCGTCTAAAGAAAAAATGAATGGAGACTAGGGTACCATTTCTTCGGGGCACTGAGGTAGAACTCCTTTCCGATGCCAGGCAGATGGCAGATATTTTTTTGGGATATTATATGAAGCTATATGCTTCTTTGATAGACCCCCCACACACACAATTTGAAACATTTTTTGCTAATCGTACTATGCCTTGTTTGTCACCACAGGAAGTGAAGTCACTTGAGGTGGAAATATCTTTAGTGGAGGTGCAGCAAGCCATCAAAGTTATGGCTCAAGGAAGGGCCCCAGGCCCTGATGGGCTTATCTCGGAATTCTATCAAGGATTCAAGGCTCTCCTTTCAGGATGCCTGTTGGAAGCTATGAAAGGAATTGGAAAGTCTGGTATGATACCTGACACCATGAGGGAGGCCACCATCACTGTCCTGCCTAAACCTAGGAAGGATTCCACTGTATGCAGTAATTACCATCCAATCTCTTTGTTAAATGTGGACTGTAAAATTTTTGCTAACATTTTGGCTACATGTTTAGAACGAGTCCCTCCTTCTGATCAGTAAGTCACAAATGGCTTTATGAAGGGTAGACAGGGCAGTGATAACTTATGTACAGTTATTGATCTTATTCAGGTAGCAGTGGCCAGAGCAGACTCTGCTGCAGTAATAGGGTTGGATGCTGAGACAGCATTCAACTCTATTGAGTGGCAATATTTACACTATGTTCTAACCAGGTTTGGATTTGGGCCTAAGTTTTATCATTGGGTGGGTTGCCTTTATTCTGCACCTCGAGCTAGAGTCTTGGTTAATGGTGTACTTTCTGAGAGCTTCCCCCTGTTTCGGGATACTAGGCAAGGCTGTCTCTTGAGTCCCCTGTTTCTCCTGGCCCTTGAACCTTTATATGTATCTATATGTCAGCATCTGATGATTATGGGTATCTCTGTAGGGGAGAAAAAATATACTATTTTATTGTATGCTGATGATATGTTATTGATGTTAATGAAGGTAGAAACTTTGCTTCTGGAAGCGTGGCAGACTATTAGTTCATTTAGTGCTATATCCAGGCTTTGGATAAACTGGGGGTAATACAGAGATTTTGCCTCTCCATGAGATAGATCCTAGCTGGGCTACAACAGGTACCTATTCTATGAAGTGGTCTTCAGAGGGGATAAAGTACCTGGGCATGTTCATTTCTAGAAGCCTTAAAGATATGTGCTCCCACAACTTGGAAGCAGTTATGGAAGAGTTACTGGTCTGCGTCCTGTTCAGCCAATTTTTTACCCAGGCTACCACCGTGGGACCCACTCCAAGGCTGGCTAACTTGTATATTAATCTTGTGTGGGACTGTGTCAAATGCCTTGCTAAAGTCTTGGCAGGCAATGTCCACAGCCCCTCCCTGGTCTACTACTTTGATCACCCAGCCAAAGAAATCTGTTAGATTCGTCTGACATGACCTTCCCACTGTGAATCCATGCTACCTTGGGTCCTGTGTCCCGCTGGCCTCTAGGTACTCAACAATTCTTTCCTTCAGAAGTGATTCCATCATTTTCCCTACCACTGAGTTCAAGTTAACAGGTCTATAGTTTCCTGCCTCTGCCTTGCTCCCACTTTTGCGAAGTGGAATCACATCTGCCCTTCTCCAGTCCGCAGGTACCACCCTATCCTCCCATTATTTGTTTAAGAGGGTACTCAGTGGCGTCACTAGTTCTATCCTTAGTTCCTTTAGAATTCTTGGGTGAATCCCGTCAGGCCCCATTGCTTTGTTCACCTTCAGTTTTAAGAGTTTTTTCAGAACCCTTTCTTCTGTGAATGGACTGGTATCAACCCCCCCATCCAGAGTGTTTCTATGTTTGGTTTAGGCACCTCCCCCTCCTCTTCTTTTGTGAATACTGAGCAGAAGTATTCATTCAGTATCCCTGCTTTTTCACTGACCCTCTCTGCCCACCCACCTACCCCTTTATTAAGACTCACTATCCCTCCCTTGGTCTTTCTTCATTCCCTAATGTACCTATAAAAGGTTTTATCTCCCTTCTTAACTGAGTTAGCTATTTTTCCTCAGTTTGGGCCTTTGCTATTCTGACTGCCTTCTCTGCTTCCTTCTGCTTTAACTGGTACAGTGCTCTGTCCTGCTCCTTCTGTGTTTCCTTATACTTCCTGAATGCTATCTTTTTCTCCCTAACCTTCCCAGCCACCTCGTTTGAGAACCATAGTGTTTTTTTCTTTTGTTTTGATTTGTTTATTTGCTTCACGCAAAGACTTGTTGTCTCTATTATGGCAGTTTCAAAGTTTCCCCATTGTTCCGCCACCCCCTCCTTCTTGCCTGTTTGCCAATGATTTTCTGAGGCACTCTCCCATTTTGACTAATTCAGCCCTCCTAAAGTCCAGTACCTTCACTTTTGCATGACTTGACTCTGCAGCTGTGTTTATTGTGAACTACCTTGTTTGGTGGTCACTTGTTCCCAGATGGGTCCCATTACTGGCAGATTGGTTGACCCCTTGGTATTTAGAGTGGAAGTCCAGAAAGTGGATCCATTGGCCATGAGACTATACCCATATACTGTAATACCTCAGTATATATTTTTTATATGAGTGAAACTTAAATGTTGGGCAGTCGCCCATGACAACATGATGCTTCTTACTAGGAAACAGTTGCATAAACACATAGAGATTCAGCATTTCTCTACACCATTAGACTTCAAATGCTGTCCAGTTGTCCAAGAGAAAACTATAGCATCACAATTGTCGAAAACAAGATTGCCATGGGAAGTGTGGGATATCACCTGGTTGGGTATTCACAGTAAGATGGCAGTTTGTGACTCCTTTAAGCATAAGAGAATTGAGGAACGGAATTGACCTAGAGAAGGGTGTTTGGACTTTCTGGCAATTCAGTCACATCTTTTGTTGGAATGTCACAATGCAAAAGCTTTTTGGTCCCTCTTTAACAAACAAGAGGCTGAGCCACTACTCAAGAACATTGATTATAACTCTGTAGTCCTTGGTATATATGGTGGCCCCTAGGATAAGTTTCATAATTCCACATTACAGTTATTTTTTTGCCTGTTGTAGATATTACTTATGGCAAGCCAGATGTGCGATGCAATTACAACAAAAATATTATTCTCTTGCAGCTGTTCTTAGTATGGTCCTTAAAGAATTACAAAACATAAATCTGCACGAGAAACAGCATATGTTGCCTTCAGCGCTTAGTGAGTTATGGAGAGGCATGCCCTGGATAATTAAGCATTAGTTATTGCAGTATTATCTTAGTTTATACCTGTTATGTTATTGATAATATGCTTGAGAAATTGTGAATTATGAGATAATATTAGGGTCCTAGAGAGTGGGCTGACCATATGTAAGTGCTCTGTATATAGTAGATGCTTCTTTCTGTTTTGTATATTACATCCCTTCTTCTGTATCTTTCTTTTGAATTTCTTTGAATCATTTGGATCTGTTTCATATTATTTCTTGCATGGTTTAAGCCTTTGTCTTTTTATGTTTCAATGAATTATTGTATAATCTTCCATTTAATAACAGTACCCCTACTGTTTTTGAAAGGTGCCATGGGATCTTCAGCATCCACCTGAACAATGACCAGAACAGGCAGACAGGACCTTGGTTTAATGTCTCATCTGAAAGACGACACATCATGAGTGCAGCACCTGCTTCATGCTGCACTACAGTGTCAGTATTGGGATTTAACCCAATTTCCTGGAGTGGGGATGGAATACATAGCCTTCCGATCTTTCAGCCTCAGAGGCAAGTGTGCAACCTACTGAGCCACGGACATTCAACATTGCTTTTTCGACATTAGCCATGTCACAGCTTATCTGAATGCATATTCAGAAATATTGTTTTGTTCTACGCAGATGTAAAATAAATAGAAAAAATCATGAAGTCCTTGTTATAGCTGTGATGTCACTTTAGATAGTGGGATAGTGACCCAAAATCAGTTGTGTGAAACAGGTATTTGCAAAGCAAACAAAACAAAAAGGTAAACTATACAACTGAAGTCAAATAGGTTTACCCAACCTTTTCCTCTCTGTTTAGAGAGACAAGCTGCTTTTTTGTGTGTCTATAAGGATCTTTTAGAGGAAAAAAAGTGCTGTATTGTGTCTGTAAGAAATTAGCTTAGGGCTTTCAAATGTCCTTAGCAAGTCCTAGGTGGCCCAACAATCTTCTGGATAAATATTTGGTACTGTATAGATTAGACACCATTTGCTATCTGACTAGTAGCTAGTACCTATAGTACTTTTAAGATAACAGTTGTCATTTGGCCTCCAGAATATTTTGTATCATTGGGCTTCATTAGCAATTATTTATGACTCAGTGGCCTAGTGGTAAACATGTTCAGATAAAGGATTTTAATTTAGGTCTGGAGTTTGGTTCTTAGTCAGACCTGCAAGCAGTCCCCAGCAGACATGTGGTGCCTCCAGAGAGGAATCATGGCAATTGCCACTGCATGTCTGCCCCTCAGTGGTCCAAAAGGAAGGGAGACACATAAGGCAGTAACTCCTTTTGTGGATACCCTTTCCTTCAAAGTCAGGTAGAATGTTGACATGGCCTGTCCCTCAAGCCAGTGTCATTCACTGGCACAATGATGACACATCTTCTCTACCATCAGCTGAATTTTGTTTGCCTTCAAGATCCTGTGCCAGCCATAAGGGGCACAGCAATGAGTGCTTTACTAGATGGGGAGAGATGGAGACACAGTTCAGGTCCAGCCTGTAGCAGAAAGGTAACACGGGGTAGAAGGGAAGACAAGAGCTGTGCAAATAGAGGAAGGGTTTTAGGAGGAAAAAAAAGAAAACAATACCAAGTAATATAATGAACACAACTGAACTGCAAGACTGGACAATACTGTGCAATAAGCGTTCCTGAAATATTTTTTTAATAAGAGAGATGTAAGTACCGTGCGAGTCTGAAGTATTGAGATCCAACAAATGCCTTTCTTGCAGATTGTAGGACCATTTATGGAAAATCATTATTCTCAGACAGCAATATCTTTACAATTTTTATAGATTTCAGAACACAGAGCAGTGTTTCAAGTACTCCAATTTGGAAAGCAGTTTTGTGTAAGTGCAGCAGCCTGTGTTCCATTTAATATTTTATAGAATTCCAGTGTGTTAGAGTGCTTTGTTTGCAGTCATACTTAATAACACACATTACACTGTACTGTATCTAACAACACTCTTGCAGAATAACTGATTAGCAAGAGAGTTCAGTGAGGACCGTATTGCATGCAGACCTGCAAGTTGTGACAAACTAAATGAGAACTGTAGCACCCTAGCTTGTTCTATCCTCAGAACTCTGAGATTCATTGGTAATGAGAATGGGACTTCCAGCAACATATGTACATCTTCAGGGTACAAAGGATCTGTTCTAGTGGGATTGTAAAATGTAAAGAAATATGGTTATCGCCATGCCTAATAACACATTTTGACCAAGGACTTTCTATTTATCCGGGGGATCAAAAGCAATAGAATGTTGTCCACAAACGGAATCCAGTGAGGAGCTTAGGTTTGCACAGAACTTGTTTTCAGCCTGTGGAATGAAACATTGCATTGTCTGGTCATGAACTCTTCACCACTTAGGAAGCAGAAGAGATCTTTTATTAAAAAAAAACACTGGAGTACCATCAATCTGGGCTGCATGACACAATCCTGGGGTTTGCCACCAAGAAAGAGTGATCAGCAGAGTCTTTAACTATTAGAACACCATGGATCTGGTAGGCCAGTAAAGTGCACCTTACTGTTGTTTGAAATCTGATATGGATATAATTGCTGATGTAACACTACAATTAAGAAAAAAATGCTTTTTTTTTTTGCAAACTGTGTGATGGCACTTAGCCTGTTCCCTGTCAAGAGCCAGCTGACTCACAGGACTCAATCCAAAAGGACACCACCAATGTTGGGTTGGAGAACAAACCAAGGAGGAGAATCAGCTAAGAGACAAAAGCCTACATGCAACTCATATTTGAGCTGAACTGTAGATGCTGTCCAACATTCTAACCATCTGTTGGTGTCTGATCCACTAGTAGACACTGCATGGAGGAATATTGGAGCTAGATCTGCTAGGCTGACATTCGTGAAGTGTGAAGGAACCATGAGAGGAAGGAGAATTTCTTTTCCAGGCTTAATCAGATAAGATGCTGAGTGAAGCAACCATGAGTACAACTGGCCTTTTTTCCTTCAAGATTGACAGATAGATAGATAGATAGATAGATGGATAGATAGATAGATAGATAGATAGATAGATAGATAGATAGATAGATAGATAGATTGAGACAGACAGTATGGGAGGCTTTGAAAGACCTAGTTTGGATATTATCTGATTACATTAACTCCTAAATAGACTTATGACTGACACAGAATGGGGCCTAGCACCCAACTGTTAGGAACACAAATAACAGAATGCTAGTGTGTTTACTTTTGTAATATTCAATATTAACTTGTAACATGGCAATGTTTAGCATACATCAGTACAGAATTCTAATAGCAGAAACACAACCCGTGATGCAAAATGAAGTGGGCATTAATTCCCTAATAATGCCAGCTTCATTTTGCAGTACAGTAACTCTCCACAGTCGAATTGCCAGCTGAGCAACAGTTGTGCAAGTTACCTCCCACCAGCCCAGCGGTCACTGTTGTATCCCAGCATATCGCCCTGGCCAAATTTTCCCCCATTCACTAAAAAAATACCACCAACAGCTTGGTCTGGTTCAAGGCTCTGTGGCTACAGGCATGTCTGCCAAACGTACCATAGTGCATAGATCCCCACCAAGTACTACAGGCTCAGGCTAGCCAAAACAGAACAAGTACCTAAGCAGAAGCACTCCTAATGTTTGGTTTGTCCACAACTGTAAAACATTCTACATGAATCAATATGTCTGCTACTGTTTGTGGCTGCAATCACCAGGTTTAGTTAGCGAGCAGCAATGTTGCAGTGGAGAATGTTAATGAGCAATCCCAGAATGTAGTGGTCTGCAAATATCCAGAAAATAAACATGTTATGAGCAGTTTGCAAAATGCACAGCTACCTTTTAAAAAAAAATAACAATACACCATTTATTACTGTGTCTTACTGTTGCAGATGTTGTATGCTTATGTGGTAGAGCACTATGTATCAGCCACAATATAAAATTATGTTTTATGTGTGAAAACCAAGTGTACACATTAAAAAAAAAATGTGATCAGCAAAATCGTAGATCTTGGTCTTTCTTTCAAAATCCAGTTGTGTAAAATCAATGTTTGTAGCACTTGCCATGTTATAAGAGCATTAATGCATGACAGAGGAGTGCTTTACTAGGAAATTAATGCCCAGTTGATGGTAGGGTCTCTCGGCCTTCGGCCTTGTGCAATAACCCCCCCCCCAACAAGGCATTAATTCTTTAGTAGAGCCCTCATCTGTCATGCATTAATGCTTACTAGTCAAGCACACCAATGAGCCTGTTTAGTTACCAGAAGAATTAGCCCAGGCCCATCAATTCACTGATGTGCCCACCAATAAAGGCCAGTGGGGCTTAAATTCGAATGCACCTGCTGTGGGGACTTGGACTTAATTATGGAAGTGGGGCACATGGATGAATTATATGTAACCTGCTTTCCTTTCTGCTCCCTTGTCTATTCCTATCCTTCTCTTTAAATAAATTGCTTGTTTATTTGTTATAATCTTGTTGGGTGATTGCATTTTCTGTATGTATGCATAGTGGTCACTTACAGAGGTACAACTACCAGGGAAATAGGGTTTATTATTTTCTGGGGGTAACAACCCTGAGAGTGAGGGCAGGTCCCCTAGTACTGTCCCATGTGGTACACTGCACGTTTATTATTTTCAACATTTACAAGCCCAGTATCTGAATGCCAAGAACCCAAGTCAGCTCCCTCAAGGGGTGCATTTGTTACCTGAACACCCTGGATGGCTTCTACAGAAATGAAGTTCAAGGATTACAAGATTTCATATTCTCTGAGAATTTTATAATATTTAATGATTAGTTTTTTACTGAAAGAAAAGCAAGAATAATAAAACACACAGTATTATGGGCCTTCCTACCAGGCAGAAGTTGAATTGCTCCATGGTGATAAAGTCAGCATGCATGGCGATAAACACAAAATGTGAGCACTCTCATGTAAGAAAGTAATTAAAGGCCAGTTGGAGACAAAAGTGGATACACTAACAACTTTTAATGGAAAAAAAATAGTGACACAAGCCTCCAAGCTGTAAAATAATTCAACTTCACATATGAATTACAAATATACACCCCAAAGTAGCCTTAGTGATCACCTCGAGGAACACTACTGCAGGGGCAGTTCTCTAAGGCTACCTTGGGGTATATACAGTATTTGTAATTTGTACTTTGTGTTTGTCTTTTTTTACAACTTGGAACATACTAACATACTAAAATGCCAGCAGAATAGGCCTAACGGTCTTTCGTGTCTGCTCGTTTGGTCAGCCCCCACCCTGGGTGCTGACCTTGCTGCCCCCCTCGCCTTCTCTGGCTTCTCCCTTCCCAGTTCCGGATATTCTTGCTGCATTGGATTTTGCTTCCAGAACCCTTCCCCTGTACCTGTCCCACCCCCTATTGAACCCCTCCACTGTCTCTGCCTCCACCAGCCCCCTAGGCAGTGCATTCCATGGCTCCACCACCCTCTCAGTGAAGTAGCACCTCCTCCTTTCTCCCTGATCCTCCCCTCCAGCTTCCACCCATGCCCTCTAGTGGCCCCTCCTCCTTCTTTCAAAGCACCCTGACTGTTCCTCCCTATTTACCCTCTTCATGTACCTGAAGACCTCTATCATGTCCCCCCGGTCCCTTCTCTCTTCCAATGTGTACATATTTAGCTCTTCGAGCCTCTCCTCATAGGTCCTGTCCCCCAAGCCCCAAATCATTTTGGTTGCCCTCCTCTGGACCCTCTCCAGGAGTTAATGTCCCTCTTTAAGTGTGGCCTCCAAAACTGCACGCAGTACTCAAGGTGCGGCCTCACCAAGCAGTTATACAGAGGGAGTATCACTTCCCTCCTTCTAGAGGTGATCCCCCTAGCGATGCATCCCAGCATCCTGTTGGCCTTGGCTGCTGCCCTCCTACAAGTCTCAGAGTTGTTCATCTTGACATCCACCACCACTCTCAGGTCCATCTCAGCCATCGAGACTTGTAGCATTCCCTTCCCCCCAGGAACCTTGTGACAATATATATACATTTTCACCTTGGGTATATATTTGTAATTTGCTTTTTGAGTATGAATTATTTTACAGCTTGGAGCCTTGTGGTAATATTGTTGTTGCCTGATTAAAAGTTGTTGGTATATCAATTGTTTTTCCCATTTCAACATTAATTACTCTCCTACAGTATGTGCGGGTTCCCGGATTTTGTGTTGGTGCTGTTGATATCGAATGGCTGGTTTATGTTTTATGCATTTATGGTTTATGCATTTTATGGTGCACCACACTTTCCTGTTCATGCGTGTACTCAGGTCTGTGCATGTGTATATGGGGATTTATCCTGAAATGTGCACCTTGAATCACAAAATACATTATACGGAAGAGACAGACAGTGATTCAGTGAGCAGTGTTGATATATGATTCCTTATATGGTACATGAGTCCCTGAATGCAAGGAGCTTTAAGAGACCCAAACCTTGTGTTCAATTCACTGGCCATGACAGCCATGATTGTATCTGTTGTCTGGCTATGAGACAGTCACATCCTCAACTACGGCTGCACCCAGTGTGGATGAGATGGAACAAATAGGAATTCATGCATGACACTGAATTATTTTCTTGTGTAGAACTGATGTTGCACCTTTTTTTTATTTATTTTATTTAGTTATTAAATTCTTGGATTACATACCTATGAGTCAGAAACTATTTTACATATGTTCCACATCAAATGCAGTGTTATAATAAGTACAGAGAGAAACAAAAGAGACATTGAAAACAGGTACTACACAACATCAGATATAATCATAAACAATGTAAGAGCAGGAGGAGAATCATACAGTGACTAAGGTGAGACTAGATGAGTTGCAGAAGAGGAGATGGATATTAGAGTCACTGTTGCAGTCCTGAGCCAGAGTAGCAGGGTAGCTGGTGGTGAAGGCAGCCAGAGGCTGGCTCTGCAAAATGGTAGAGCAGCCAGAGATTGGCTTGATCGAGAGGGCAGTCAGTCATAGACTCAGGCTGGCAAGTGGGGGAAGAATGTGTAACAGCCTGATACAGAGGAAGAGGAGGGTAGGGTAAGTTAAGGAAGAAAAGTGGAAGTGGGGGAACAAATAGTGCTACAGGTAACTAAACCCTGTGGGAACCCTGGGTGCAGCTGCTGGCAATGCAACCAGAATGAGCCCCTCAGTGTCACCGAATGAACGGTCCCCAACCCCTGAGTCCAAGCACCCTAGACTTTCTCCATTAGCCCAGGATTACTCTTTGGCTCCACCCACCATGGACTGGGAAGACTATGGAGAGGAAGAATTAGTTGCGGTATCCCAAGTCAATGGTACCACAGCTTATGCATCAAATCATGTTGCTGCTTCGATCTGCAATGGTGCTTTGAACCCTACTTCTGTTCCGATCTACGTAGCCGCTGTGACCCAGGGTTCTGCAACTTTGGCTGATTCTCTGCACCTAGCGGTGACAATGCAGTCTCCTCTCCCGGTTTCTCAAGATTCTCTGGTCCTGGCTGCCACCTGAGGACTGTCACCTGGATGACCTGTAGGGGGTGTTTATTTCCTAGAACAAGGGACCTGTCTTGCTCTATGAGGTAGGACTTTCCATTTTCGAGCAGTGCTCCTAAGGCTGCAGACGTACCGGCAATGCTCCGACTGAACTATAAGCATTACAGGCAGTCGGCTGCATTTTCGGCGGTTCTTTGGACTGTTCACTATTTTCTTTTACTTTGCTGACTCTGCATACTCAGCAGTGGGATTTAGTGGGCTTTCTTTCTTCTACTTATTTTTATATAGTTGTTGGTTTTGTGGGATGTATGATGGATAGTTCTTCCTCACAGTTTAGATGGGGATTTTGTGGGATAGTCATTTTCTCTGTAGTTTTGGGGTTTTAGATATATGTTTCAGGGGTTATTATGTTTAGAATCTTAGGGTGGTTAGTAGTGGGGTTTTTGGACTCCCCAGGTGGCCAAGATTGGGCTCACTTAGGAGAGCTGGAGTAATCGGTATGCTGCCCTCCACCACGTCAGCTGAAGAGCAAGTTGGCATTGGTGGTGGCGTCCACTGGCCTGTTATTGACCGCTTTTCATGCTTCAATAAGGGGTGGGTTCAAGGGAAGTATGAGATAACACCGATGTTTGGTGCAAGGTTTATTTGGGGGCTGCCACCCTCTGGGAGGGAGGAGGAAGAGGGTATGAGGGAGAGGGTCTTCCTAGGTGAATTAGTTCTGTGTATCATACTAATTGTGGTGGGGGAGTTATGCTGTTTTTTCTGGGAGGGCTATGTACTTGTTGGTTGGTGTGGCTTCTCAGGTCTAAGGGGTTGGGGGGAAGGAGGGGTTTTCTATCGGGCATCCACCATTACCCGACTGCTAGTACTGGTCCAGCCGTGTTTAGTGTTTTCATTTTTTGCATCATTATACACTGTATGTTGGGGTTTGTGACATGAATTACATGGCATTGCTGTCATGGAATGTTCAAGGTTTAAACATCCCTGTTAAGTGTAAAAAGATGTTTTCTTTTTTGAGGTCTATTAACTGTGATACTATTTTTTTTTTACAGGAAACACCTCCTGAAGCGGGATGCAGGCTGTTTGACTAATGGTTGTTTTTAGTAGGGCATTTTCAAGCTCTTTCATTTACAAGAAAAGGGAGGTTGCCATCTCGCTTAAGCGAGGGTGGCCATTAATAGTCGAGAGGTGATGGGCAGATAATAAAAGTAGGTGGGTTTTGGTACAGGGTAAGACAGGCCACATTTTCCTTCTGTTAGTTAACCTTTATGCACCCAATGATGACTTTCTGAAATTCTTCTCTTGTTTGGTCCAGGCTGTTTCGGAATGGTTTTCTCCTATGATTTTGTTTTTGAGGGGCGACTTCAATTTAGTCTTGGATCTGATGTTGAATAGGGACCCTACTGAACCAGGAATCCCTTCCCACCATTGCTCCAGAGCACAGCTTAACCAGGCTATGAAGGATTTCAAACTTATAGACTGCTGGAGATCCCTGCACCCATATAGCCATGACTATACTTACAGGTCCCCGAGGTTTCACTCCTTCAGCAGATTGGATTATTTTTTATGCAGTGCCTCTGTCCTCTCTGATGTTGTAAAGGTGTGGCATAAACCCATTCTACTTTCAGATCATGCCCTAGTGGGCCTGGTTTGGAGACCGAGGCAAATGGTGATGCATTCTCCCCATTGGCAGTTTAATCCGGTACTTCTAGGCCAGGAAGATTTTAAATCCTGACTGCAGGATGAGATCCTTTTTTATTTTCAATCTAACTCATCCTCAGAAATCTCAGATTTTGCTCTTTGGGATGCCTTTAAATCCTTCATCTGGGGTTGGATCATCTCCTTTGCCTTTCATGTGAATAAACAGCAATGCCAGATGATAGAAATCCTGACAGGGAAGATTAGGGCCTTAGAGGAAGATCTTTATACTTCCTCGGTGGATAAGGACGGAAAAATAGTTGAACTCTCACAGTATAAGGAGCAACTGAATGACATTTATCATCAAAATGTGACCAGAGCAATGTCTTTTTTGCTCCAGTTGTATTGGGAATCCGGGGATAAAGCTGGGAATCATGGAGGCCCATGTCCCTTATCTTCCGGGAGCAGGAGTTGAAACAATTTCGGATGCCCGGCGTCATACCGCTCAACCATTTGTCACTGAAATGAGGGACATGGACATTTTTGAACACTCAGAATGAGGGACAATGAGGGACACAGGCACTCAGAATGAGGGACATATCCTTAAACATGGAGATACAAGCTCAGAACACTGTGAAAACCATAGTGTTTACTTGTACAAAGTTTATTTTGGATTTAGTATTTTAGAATATTAAGAGTTTCTGCTTTAAAGTCTAAATTTACAACATATTCTTTGTGTGGGCAGCACCTTTTCCATGAGGGATGGATTAGGGACAGAGCAATTTTAAGGGGGAAAAATTAGGGATGTCCCTTGTAATGAGGGACACTTGAGAGGTATACCCAGCGTATGGCTGAGGAGTTTCAAGCCTTTTATGTGAAGTTCTATACATCCTCGGTTACACCCTCCCTTGACCAGTATGAGAACAACTTCTCTGGGGTCGCAACTCCATGCCTCTCCCCAGAGGCAGTTGCTTCCTTAGATGCCAACTTTTTCCTGCAGGAAGTACAGCGGGCCATCTAATCTATGTCCCCTGGTAAGGCGCCCTGCCCAGAGGGGCTCAGTGCTGAATTTGATCAAGGCTTTGAACCACACCTAGCTGGTCACCTGCTATATATTTTTGCTACCATTACGCAGGTTGGATTGTTGCCTGATGCTATGAGGGAGGCGACAATCACTGTGCTGCCTAAACCCGGGAAGGACCTCACTAGCTGTAGAAATTATTGGCCAATTTCTTTGCTTAACATAGATTGCAAAGTTTTTGCAAAGATATTGGCTTTGCAATTGGAGAGGGTCCTACCATCTCTGATTGGCAGATCTCAGTTGGGTTTCATGAAGGGTGGGCAGGGCAGTGATAATCTACGAGCCATTATCGATCTCATTCAGGTGGCGGTCAGGGGGACGTATTCTGCAGCATTAATTGGGCTGGACGCCAAAAAGGTGGTCAGCTCAATTGAGTGGCCATACTTGCAATATGTCCTTGGCAAGTTTGGCTTCGGTTCGAGATTTAGACACTGGGTTAGTTGCCTTTATTGCTCACCTAGGGCTCGGGTCCTTGTTAATGGGGTGCAGTCGGAGCATTTTTCATTATTTTGAGGTACTAGATAGGGGTGTCCCTTCAGCCATCTCTTGTTTCTTCTGGTGATAGAAAGACTCAATTTAGCTGTCAGCCAGCACCCAAATATTCTAGGCATCCTGGTGGGACATAAGTGATATGCTACTTTGCTATATGTGGACGATTTGCTATTGATGCTCACTAAAGTTGAAATATCACTTCTGGTAGCCTGGAAGGTTACTGGCTCCTTTGGTAACATTTCTGGACTCCGGATAAATTGGGGCAAGACAGAGATGTTGCCTCTTTTTTTGGGCAGACCCTACCTGGGCCTGCCTAGGGCCTTATACTTTGCACTGGGCTCCTAGGAGAATAAAACATCTTGAAATGCTCATTTCAGACAATCTTCAGGATATGTGTTCCCAGAACCTTTCTACAGTTGTGGAAGAGTTGCACCTGGATTTCTGTGGATGGAAGCAGTAAGGCTTATCTTTACCGGGCAAAATTACCACCATTAAGATGATGGCTTTCCCCGAATGTTTTACAAGCTCAATGATCTCCCTTTTCAGATTTAAAAAGGGGGTGCAGGCTAAACTGGACAAGCTGTTTTCAGACTTCATCTAGCAGGAAGAACCTATGGGCTCCTGGAATAGCGGAGGGTTGGAATATGCCATGGTTATGGGCATATCACCTTTTCTTGGGAGTTGAGCAAGCACTGCAATGGGTGTCTTTGCTCTGGGAATTCCCCTCTGTGGGTGGATATTGAGTATGACCTGGCAGGGGACATGCCTCTGGCTATCCTTCTGACACACCCTCAATTCTTTCCCCAGAGGGGTAAACTGCCGATGTATTTCTCTCACTGGGCATGAAGCAAATATTGTAAGTCCTTAAGGTGGGATTCCTCCTTTTTGGGGAAATATGAACTGTTATGGAATAATCCAGTTTTCACAGTTGGAGGACAGAAGAAGATTTTGTGGAAGGGATGGGTCTTGCAAGGAGTTCAAGTCTTGGGAGATGTGGCAGATGCACATACGAATTGCTTTGTCTCTTTTGCAGACCTGCAGGCCAGGTTCAGCATACCCTCTACTCTTTAGCGGTGATATTTTCAATTAAGACATGCATTTTTTTTCTACAAAATGTTTCCAAACCTGCTATCTAATTCACTCTCATTCCACTAGGTTTTTGCATCAGTGGTCTAGAGCATCTAAGGGACACTTAAGTGTGTTGTATAAAGAGCTGCAAAAGCGATTAATACCGGATTGGACTCCCCACAAACATAGATGGGAGAAGGATTTGAGGGTTGTTTTGGATGGCGATATCTTGACCGGATGCTGGAGGGCAGTGCACAGGGCTTTTCCAGATCCCAGGCTTCAGTTAATTCAAAAGAAGGTGCTAGGTAGATGGCACTGTACTTCTGCTCATCTGACCCGGATGGAAGTATTGGATTCTGACTTGTGTTGGTGCTGCTCTCAAGCTTCTGGGACAATTTTTCACATCCTTTGAGACTGTCATTTAATACAGGATTGGTGGGAGGGTATTACTCACTGTCTGGAGCGCATTCTGCATGTTCTGGATCCTATCTCCTCCTTTTTTTTGGATTTGGGTGACCCCTCAATCTTAGACCCTCAAGTTTTAGGTTATAAAGGATTCCTTTTTGCAGCTGCACTGGAAGTTAAAAGGCTCCTGTTATTATACTGAGATCTCCAGAAGCTCCCTTTCTCCTTAGATGGAAACAAGCTGTTTCTAAGGTGGCTTCCTTTTATAAAGTGATGTATTGGAGGAGAAATGGCCTGTCATGCTTTTCTAAGGGGTGGAGCAAGTGGGTGACCTCTATGGGTAAAAGCATTGGGGATTTGGGGGATCGTTCTTAAGGTTTTCATATGGTACACAGAATGGTTTATGGTTTAATTGGGTATGGTGGATGTCCCTGTATGTTATTGTATGTTATTGTTTTATTGTTCTATGCCTGTTTTTATAATAGTGGTTTATGACTGATTATTATTATGGAGATGTATAGTACTTGTTGTTATCTGTTTTATACTCTGTTCTTGCTTTCAGTATGTTAAAGGTCTATAAATAAAATGTTTATATACAAAAAAAAGCAAATGCATGTTCATAACTTCGGTAATATTCAATATTTTTACTCCAAATTTTCAACATAGCCATTTCTGTACAGCACCTCATGAATGTGACAGCTGTCATTTTTCAACTCCTGCCCAAAATGTGTTTTTGCATCCCAAAAGTTAATTTCACTGTCCCTACACCACATCACATTTAGGCCAGGAGTTGAACATTTTCTATGTCCTGCCTCACGAGGCAGGGTCATAACAAGGCTAAGTTGAAAATTTGGTGTAGGAACTTAAAAAAAAAAAACAATTTTCAGTCTTTTTACCCCCGATTCCTCTCCTGCAGCCCTATTGGCTCTGGCCAGAGTTTGTTTAATGCAGGTTTAGAAATACCTCTTACATGCATCACATCTCTTTTAAACATGGCACCACATTATCTAGAACCTACAGTACATGCTAGTTGAAAAAAGGGAGGCTCATCATGGTTACATCAACCATTTTTGGCTTACTAGCAGCTTGCAGGTCAATTAACTATGTTCAAAAGGGTCATAACCATCCCCAGAGCATTTTCAAAGATGATCATGGCATCAAGATATGTGGTAGTGTGAACACTGAGAAGGAGATAAGGACCAAGAAGAAGGATTTAGAAAGACTGGAAATGTGTTTGAGGACATGGCAGCTCAAGTGAAAAAAAACAAACATGCAGGTATAACCCCTAGGTGGCACTATCCCAAGGGCTACTACCCCTGCCTGCTTGGCTAGTAGCAGGTTAAGGGGCCTGAGTTCTGAAATGGGTGCCTCCACCTGGAGGTCAGGGTTGGTAGTGGTCAAGCTAACTTGGGCACTGTAGTGGCCTGAACACTGTACAATAATCACTTTCACAATACCCCTGGTACACCACACAAGTACCCACACTGTTTGCACTTACCACCAGGGCTGGTTCCTCTAGCTCGACCCTGGGGAGACCCCTGTAAAACAAGGTTATGCACAGCAAATAGCAACAGTACAGTACTTTGAGCACAAACTGGAACCACAGTCAGATTACATGCAGAAAAGATTAGATATGATTTATTCAGGGGACTTGAACAAGGGAGGGGAAAAATCAGGTTAATTAGCTTAAAGGTTATATCAATCAAGCAGTTATGCATGCGTTTTCAATCGCGGCACACAGTCACACCTCTGGGTATCAAGGTGGAGAAGAGATGGGCTAGCCAGGACTGTTGTCCGGGGTTGGCCGGCGTTGCAGCTGGTTGGGGCCCTGTGATGGAAAACACAACATGCACAGTACACAATATTTGTAATCTGGAGCCAGAGGGCTCAGTTCATAAAGGAAACAAAACAACAAGACAATCAGATGACACACTCAGATTAAGCTGTTGTTGCAGGGAGCTACCCTGGTATTTACTCACAATGCCCAAGACTGGACACAGGCTGGACAAAAATCAAGACTGCAGGTGGTTGATCTGGAATGCAAGGAGAAGCAGGGCCCACACGAGTTGCAGAGGCATCATTCCTGTTCAAGTGTGGAGAAGGAGGCTGATCCTCAGGCAGGTCTCTCGTCGATGACTTCTCTGTGCATACCTGTGCATATTGTGAGTAGTCTGGCTGGGTCAGTTTGGCAAGGCCCAGACCACATGGAAAAAAATTTGGATGCAGTCCGTTTTGGGCTGGATACAGCTTCCAGCAAGTAGAACACAGTTCACACAGTGGGGAACTAAGTCACAACCTACTAGCAGCTCATAGCACATTTACATATAAGGGAATTCTACTGTACCAGGCAAAGTGCTCCCCAGTCACAATCACAAAGTCTGTACACACACCGGGAGCTTAGGTGTAGCTGGAACTCCTGACAGGCCGATTGCATTCAGCAAAATATTCGGTCCTCTTCAGGTTGAGCCTGGCCCACTTCAGTAGCTTACTTTAGTCACATGAACTTGGATTTAGTCCAAAATAATTCTCTTTTCTCTCTCTCAGGGGCAGCAGGCAGATATGAAAGCCAAAAACTCAGTCTTTTCACAGTTCTCCCATGTGAATCCACTCAGGATTGCTGCTCAGAATCACTCCAGCTCCTTCTTCTTCAGCTTCCAGCTTACATCTAACTGAAAACTGCTAGCAGCCTGGGACTTCCCCAAGATCCAAAAGATTTGGTTAGCTGACTGCCAGCAACCCAGGACTTCCCCAAGATCCAAAAGATTCAGTTGGCTGATTTGGCTGTCAGTCAAAGCAAGAGCCCCCCTTCAGTTGCAAAAAAGGCGCAAAAAGTTCCAAACTACAATTCCTACAGATTTTGACATAAGATAGCTCCTGTAGTCTGGCTACATTTTAGGTCTCACCAGATTACTTAGGCTGCAATCAGGCAGCTCTTAAAGAGACAGTACACAGAGGCTATGCAGGCTGTGGTAATCACATTTAAACTGCTAAAACAAAGGACACCAGCCTAGCAGTGAGCATTTAGGCAAGCTCAAGGAAGACTTTTTGGGAACCCCCATTTGTAGGAGGGTTAAACCCTTCACTTCCTGGGAAAACTTGGCATGTGCGTCAAGTCTGTACCATCATAACATTGAAAATGCAACATATACAAGGCAAAGTACCCCTGAGGTCGAGAGGGTGTCCTGCAACCCTCCCACACGTAGACGGTGCTGAAATAAAGCACCAGCTGGGCCAGTACCCCGAGGTCATGAGGGTGTCCTGCAACTCTTCCACACATAGACAGAGCCGAAATAAAGCACCAGGTATGCACCGAGCCTGCGGATCCCCAGCTACAGATGCTGCTTGGTGCGCATAGTACTCTGAGGTCACGAGGGTGTCCAGCAACCCTCCCACATGTAGACGGAGCCAAAATAAAGCATCAGCTGGGCTAGTACCCCAAGGACACGAAGGTGTCCTGCAACCCTCCCACATGTAGACAGAGCCAAAATAAAGCACCAGGTATGCACCGAGCCTGTGGATCCCCAGGTGCAGATACTGCTTGCTGTGCATAGTACCCCGAGGTCACAAGGGTGTCCTGCAAACCTCCCACACATAGATGGAGCTGAAATAAAGCATCAGCTGGGCAGTACCCAGAGGTTGCGAGGGTGTCCTGCAACCCTCCCACATGTAGACGGAGGTGAAATAAAGCACCAGCTGGGCCAGTACCCCGAGGTCCCGAGGGTGTCCTGCAACCCTCCCACACATGGACAGAGCCAAAATAAAGCACCAGGTATGCACCAAGCCTGCGGATCCCCAGCTGCAGATACTGCTTGCTGCACATAGTACCCCGAGGTCACGAGGGTGTCCTGCAACCCTCCCACATGTAGACGGAGCCAAACTAAAGCACCAACTGGCCAGTACCCTGAGGTCACGAGGGTGTCCTGTAACCCTCCCACACAAAGACGGAGCCGAAATAAAGCATCAGGTATGCACAGATACTGCTTGCTGCGCATAATGATACAGAGGACTTTTACTTTATCTTAATGTAAATGCTGGTGCTGCTATTTCGTGCAAAAAATCCCTTTTTGTCCCTACACAAGTGGAGATAGTTTTTCAGAGACCTAAATCGCATGGTTGCTTTAATTTCAAACTCCAATTGCTCCCTTTTCATTGTCTGGGTTTTTGGCACCAAATCCCCCAATTAAAAAAAGAAGGGAGTACATTAAGAAGTCCAGCTCTTACACAAATGGAGAGTTTACTTCCTCTGCCTTAACAATTGTAGCAGATTAACTTGTTAGACCTGCAGCCTTAAATGAATTAAAATGCTCACCTTGTAAATCCCGGTCGGTCTGCATAGAAAAGCCGGTCTGTAAACCGAATTGTAGTAATCTGACCCCGCTTCACTGCGGTTTGAATCCTGAACTGTTTTGTGATGTCCCAGGTAGCCAGGAGCTATATATAACTGATTCTCTATCTCTGTTCCTTGTCCACAGCTGGGCCAGTACCCCAAGGTCACGAGGGTGTCCTGCAACCCTCCCACACATAGACGGAGCCGAAATAAAACACCAGGTATGCACTGAGCCTGCATATCCCCAGCTGCAGATACTGCTTGCTGTGCCTAGTATCCTGAGGTCGCGAGGGTGTCCTGCAACCCTCCCACACTTAGATGGAGCTGAAATAAAGCACCAACTGGGCCAGTACCCCGAGGTCGCGAGGGTGTCCTGCAACCCTCTCACACATAGACGGAGACGAAATAAAGCACCAGGTACGCACTGAGCCTGTGGATCCCCAGCTGCAGATACTGCTTGCTGCGCATAGTGATACAGAGTACTTTTGCTTTAACTTAATGTAAATGCTGGTGCTGCTACTTCTTGCAAAAAATCCCTTTTTGTCCCCACACAAGTGGAGATAGTTTTTCAGAGACCTAAATCACATGGTTGCTTTAATTTCAAACTGCAATTGCTCCCTTTTCATTGTCTGGGTTTGTGGTGCCAATTTCCCCAATTCAAAAAAAAAAAAAGGGAGTACATTAAGAATTACAGCCATTACGCAAATGGAGAATTTACTTCCTCTGCCTTAACAATTGTAGCAGATTAACTTGTTAGACCTGCAGTCTTCAATTAATTGAAATGCACACCTTGTAAACCCCAGTCGGGCTGCATAGAAAAGCAGGGCTGTAAACTGAATTGTAGTAATCCGACCCCGCTTCACTGCGGTTTGAATCCTGAACTGTTTTGTGACATCCCAGGTAGCCAGGAGCTATATATAACTGATTTTCTATCCCTGTTCCTTGTTCACAGTTGGGCCAGTACCCCAAGGTCATGAGGGTGTCCTGTAACCCTCCCACATGTAGACGGAGCTGAAATAAAGCACGAGGTACGAGTGATCCCCGCTGGCGCTGTGCACCAGCTCCCCACCGCCCCCACCACCACCCTTGGTCAATATCAGGCTTTATATCTAAGATCACATGATCATGCAAAACCTATCAGCCAACTTTGCCATTTGCAGCCTATACTAGTTGAACACTAGAGGGCTCCCTTCCTTTTCCTTCCACAAGTAGAAACTCCCTATTCTAGCAACATGACTTGCATTCTCTGTTCCCTATTGAACACCATCATAATCCTAACACTTTTCACTAATTACCACCCCACTCTCCCTGTAGATAAAATCCACTCCATGAACATTTACAGCTGCCTAACCACACTTTCCCTCAGTCACATAACCCCATCTCATCACCCAAACCCAATCTCCACTGCTCTACTTTTCACTAATTTCACCTCCAGTGTAAGCTGCACCATTAACAAGTCCTTAGTGGTGCAAGCACAACCACCCACATGCGTGCACACACTACATAGCCCCCAACATGCCCTATCTCAAGCCCAATTAGCCCAACTAGTCCGCTCCATCCCCATACCAGCTGGGCTTAGCAAATGCTCCACTAATCCATGCTTCTGTACCTCTCTCTCCAAACTGATCCAGAGAACTGCCCTCCGGCATGCTCTCCTCCTCCTCCTGCTAACCCCTGGCAATGTACACCCTAATCCTGGACCAACAGCATCTAATGTTCCCATGGGGCATGGGCAGACGGGTTTATTACTGGAATCCCTCAACATCTGTAGCCTGCCTAGGAAATTCACACAGCTGCAAGCATGGATCACCCAACACTCCCCTGACATACTGGCCTTATCTGAGACCTGGTTCTCCAACAAAATCCCAGATGCTTCAGTCTCCCTTTATGACTTCTCCATCTTCAGGGCAGACAGAACAGGCAAGAGAGGTGGGTGTGTGTGCCAATTATGCTAAAACTTCACTTTAGCCCCTCTCTGTTCCTCTGCTGTCACCAACTCATGGTGCCCAAGCCACTGCAATCAAAGCCACTCTTGGCATCCCAGGGGAAACCGCTGTACATAATGGCAGTCTACATCCCCCCCAACCAGAAGCTTGCTTTTGACTCTATCTTGACCAGCATCATCCATCTCCCCCCCAGAGCGAACTGATTATAATGGGTTGCTTTAATATAAATTGCCTATCCCCAGCAGCTGCCACATTCAAAGATGCAGCCCTGGTCTATGGCCTTTCCCAGGTTGTCCAGTCTCTCACCAGGCAGGATCCCAGGTCAGGAACCTCCTCCCTTATTGACCTCATTTTCACAAATCTACCCAACCATCTCTCCAAAGTTAAAGTGCTCCCTGATGTACTAAGTGACCACTCACTCATCTCCTGCTGCTGGTCAAATAAAATCTCTACCAACCAACCTACAATTTCCATCCTGAGGCACCTCAAAAGAGGTTCCCTCTCTCGCCTTAAACACTATTTCTCCTGTCGAGACTGGTCACTTATTCACATTGCCAAGGCCGTTGACGCTGCCCTCACCTCCTTTATCAAAATCTTTAACACTGCCTGCGACATATTTGCCCCTTTCAAAAAACAGGTTACTAAAAATAGAGAAACTCCTTGGATCTCGCGGGCCATCCTTGAACAGATGCTCCACAGAGATATAACCTCTGGCATAGGGTACTGAACTCCCAACTTCCCCACGACAGGCAACTCTACAAGAGAGGCAAGAAACAAGTGCACCTGGGCCATTCGGCTAGCTAGGTCTATCTACTATAACCAAACGCTCACCTCCTCATGGGGATCTGGGAATAAATTCTGAAGCAATGTCAAGGAACTCTGTGGGAAAATTGTTTCCCCTACCCCTTCACAAATTCTTCACCAAGACACCCACTCCCAGGACCCAGCCACCTCAGCTAATGTCCTGAACAATTCCTTCTCTGATCTGAGCCACATCCTACCCCAAAACTTCTTTGACCCCATCCCAAATGACCACCCTATCACCTCCACCACTAATACCCTCCCTACCTTCAGGCTAGGATCCATCTCCTACAATGAGGCTAAACACTATCTGTCCATAGCCCTCTGCAATTCTCAGTTCAGTAGCGACTCCCTAGACCTTAAAATACTTAGACTCACTTGTGATGTGACCCTGCCTCACCTTACCAAAATCCTAAACTGCTCCATGCTCTTAGGACAATTCCAATCCCTCTGGAAAAGAAGAATTATCTCACCTATCCTAAAAAAGGGTGATCCAACTGACCCTGGCAACTATAGGCCCATAACAATCCTCCCCCCCCCAAAGCACTTGAAAGAATTGTAGCCAACCAGCTCACCGAATACCTGAACAACCACAACCTGCTGTGTCAAGAACAGCATGGTTTCAGGGCGGGACACAACACTACCACTGCCCCTCTCCAATTCACCTCTTATATACATGAAGTGTGGAGCAGGGGTCTGTAGCAGGTGCAGTCTTTGTGAATCTGACCAAAGCTTTCGACACCGTCAGCCACTCACTCCTTATCCACTCTCTCCCCTCCCTCCATCTCACCCAAGAAACAATCTCCTGGTTCAAAAACTATCTCACTGACTGGACGCAACAAGTCAAAATCAACACCACCCTCTCAGCTATGCAACCTGTTTGAGCAGGAGTCCCTCAAGGGTCGATATTAGGCCCTCTTCGATTCACTCTTTATCTAAACTCCCTCCCGCTGGCCTGCAGTGGTAAACTATTGCTCTATGCTGATGATGCAGTAGTATACTGGAAACACCCCAATTCTGACTCTCTGCAAAATTTCCTGCAAGGCAGCTTTACAGAACTAGAATCCTGGTTCTCTGATCATTGATTAATATTTAACTACAACAAGACTGAATCTATGATCTTTGCACACTGTCAAAACCCTAACAGTAATGCCCTGCTGTCTATATTAACTTCTCAGAGCACCCACATAGAACAAGTCCCTAACTTTAAATACCTGGGCATCACTCGGGCCACATCGCTAACTTACCACATACACATTAAGCACCTCTCCACCTCTGCGAACATCAGGCTCGGGATATTATACAGACACAAACACTGCCTCCCACCCCAGGCACTGAGGCTGGCAGTAATCAGCTCAGTCCTCTCATGCTAGATTATGGCATAATAATCTATGGCACAGCTGACAACACAGCCCTAAACAGCATCAAACTAGCTCTCAATAAAGCTTGCAGACTGGTTACAAGCAGTGATAGATTAACCCATGCATGTGAGCTCTATAAGCGAGCAGACTGGCTGACCTTTGAAGGCAGACTAATGTACCACACTTGCCTCCCAGCAAAAAAGATACAAATGAATCTCACTCCTAAGGGACTCCACCCCCTCATTCAATCTACCCCCCACAGGAGCAACCCTAGGCACCAGGCCAACACCCTGCTCCTAGTCCCTCACTGCTGGACTGCCATAGGACAAAGATCTTTCCGGTATCATGCTCCACTCTGGCTAAATAAACTTCCCTCTACCTTCTCCCAGGCCCCTAGCCTTGGCCTATTCAAAAATGGTATCAAGAGATTTCTCAGGTACTCGGAGATCTGTGGCTGTAACAACCAGTCCCCACTAGCACAGTAGGGGATGGTAAGCTAGCGTTTCCCTGAGCTCCATACATAGGCTAACAATAAATCTAATGATGCCACTAAACCCATATTCCCATTCTGGACATAGCCTCCACCTTGATACCCAGTCCCTCTCCCCTGCAATGACCCAGGGTCCATAAAAAACCCTAGAGAACCTAACAAAGCAATGTAAAACAAAATTTAACTGTACATAGTAACCAGGAATATTTTGTCTTAATGTAATGTTTGCCTAGTAAGCAATATACAATTTGTCTTTAATATGTCTTAATGTAATGTTTGCCTAGCAAGGAATGTACAAATTGTCTTTAAGCTATGTATGTATGTACTGACGTGGAGCCTTTGGAAAGGAGTCATCGACTCAAAGGATTGTAATTCTGAAATTTGAATAAATAAAAAATAAAAAACAAATTGTACCATTAGTGTGCTATACAAGTATTATCTGATTAATTAATTGGCATAACTTGTCTCTTTACTTTCAAACAACATGAAGTCTTGCTGTATTCTGACTAATTCAGTTAGCCCCAGCCTTTAAACTGCCCTGGAGAACAAAGGGTTACACTTTCTATGCAGAGCATAGGACGCTGAGCTCGAGCTTAGTTGATGTCTCTGTCTGTTTCCCTTTGAAATCTAACCATCAGATTCTTTACTCCGCCTCATTAAACAGTCGCTCCAGAGATTTCTCCTGCAGCTCCATTCAAAAGTCGGTTGAAATGTCGGTTTAGATGGTTCAGTCTCTGTCTGTGGTACCGTGAGATTAGATAGGTTTTGTACTGTTTTTCTGTGTGCAATTTGTAAAAGTGTGGATCAGTTCAGCTGAACCGATCATTTGTTGATTCTTGTATCTTTCTTTAGTGTGCAGATACCGGTCCTTATCGGTTCTAAAAAAAAAAACGTGTTTAGTGCGTTTTTTTCCAAGACCCGTGACACGGTTAGGAACCGATAAGGGAGTCTTGCCTGGTGGTTGCCAAAAAAAGGATAAGTTGGTTAGGTTGGCCATGTCTGAGAAACCCAAGAAAAAAACTGGGTCCACTGGGTTTCAACACTGAAGTGAGTGTGGGGAGGTCTTTGCTAAAGTCGATCCCCACACCACCTGTGTTTATTGTCTGGGGTTTGAACACCTCAATTCAGACTGCCAAATTTGTAAAAATTTTCCCAAATCTACCCTTGAAAAGAGATTAGGTAGACTGAGGGAAAAGGAGGCCGAGAAGTCTGCTGACCTGAATGGCCAGCCCGGTTCGGTTCCGACTGACCAGAAGGAGTACCCTCTGACCAGGGCAATACTGTCAGGCAAAGGAGCTGATCCGAGGTTCAGTTCTGACAAAAAGCATAAAGAAAATTGTCGGTTCGGATCCAGAAGCCCATGTTCAGACCGCGAGAAATAGCCAGAGCGATTCGGATTGTAGAATTGCTTCGCACGGTTCTGACCGATCCGGCACCTTTTGGCAAGGGCTCGGTTCGGTCGGTTCCCCCAGTTCACGACTATACCACTGAAAAATTTTATGAACCGGAGTTTGAGGAGGAGGGGGAGTTTGAAGATGATGATGGTGATGGTGAAAGTCTGGATGTGCCTGTGGAACCGGACATCTCCCCAGACAGACCTTCAGGTGTATCCCCTCCTAGGCTTTCTGAGTCCCCTTCCCACTTTATGTTCTACAAAAAGGTGGTTGAGACCCTCCAGCTTCCTATGGAAGAGGCAATGGAGGATCAAGAGGAGCCTGATTTTGTGGAAATGATGGACATTCCAGAGTCCAGGAGATTGTCTATTCCCCAACACAAATCTTTTGGGAAGCAGACACAAAAAACCCAGAAGTCTCCCAATTCTATATCTCCTGTTGATAGAAGAATGGACAAGAGGTATACACTTTCAGGCTCAGATACAGAGTTTTTATATCAGCAATGCAGCCATGTTGGGGTTGTGCAGGCTACTGCCTGTGATAAGGCAAACATTCCCTTGACTTCACACCCCCCAGACAAAGACTCCAGGAAGATTGATGCCATGGCAAAAAAAAACAGTGTATGGCATCTTCCTTGGGACTCAGGCAGGCGAATTATATGGCCTATACAGCCAGGTACCAGAAGTCCAGGTGGGACATTGTACTGGCACTGGCTAAACAGGCCTCCCCCCAGCTAGCCAAGGAGCTGGAGAAGGTGGCTGCAGATGGGATTGAGGCATCAAAAGTTCAGTTTCATGCTGCTGTAGACTCCAATGATGTGTCATCAAGAGTCACGGCTACACCTGCGACTCTTCAGAGAATGGCTTGGCTCAGATGTACTAGCCTCTCACAGGATACCCAGGCTAAGGCCATGGATTTTCCTGTAGTGGGTAATTCTCTGTTTGGGGAGCAGACAGAGAATTACATGAAGAAAATGGATGAGTACAGGTCCACTTACAGGAGTGCTCAGGCCAAAGAGAGGCAGGCAACTCCTCAAAGGCAGCAGTCTAGGGGCAGGGGCAGGCCTTTTCATAGGATGTTTTACCAAGCACAGGCCTCTTCTCCCTTTTTACAGAGGGGGTTCTTCAGAGGGAGAGGCAGAAGGGGATGAGCAGGGCTGCATTCACTCCTCAGCCTAAGGCCCCTGCCAAGCAGACACCCTGATGGGCCTGCCTGGGTCAACTCTCCTATTCCAGTAGGGGGCAGGCTGACTTACTTCATCCAGGACTGGATGTCTATTACATCAGACAAGTGGGTCCTGGAAGTAGTAAGCCAGGGACTGGTTCTCAGCTTCAAAAAATTTCAAAGATGAGAGCCAGATCTTTTCCACCAGCAGGTCTCTCAGAAACCCTTGCCCTAGAAGCAGAGGTTTCATCTCTGCTGGCTTTAAGAGCCATAGAGAGAGAGAGAGAGAGAGAGAGAGAGAGAGAGAGAGAGAACCTACCCTACTCTGGGGCAAAGGTCTGTACTCCAGGTACTTCCTTACCCCAAAAAAGACATGGGAGTGGTGACCCGTCCTAGACCTAAGATACCTAAACAAACATTTTTTAAAACAAAGTTCAAGATGGTAACTCTGGGAATAATCCTTCACTCTCTAAGGCCGGGTGACTGGCTAGCCTCCCTGGACCTTAAAGATGCCTATTTTCACATTCCCATCAGGTGCTCCCACAGAAAGTACCTCAGGTTCGAGTTGTCCTCAGGCCATTATCAGTTCAGAGCAATGCCCTTTGGCCTAACTTCAGCCCCAAGGGTCTTCACAAAGTGCATGGCAGTAGTAGTTGCCTTTCTAAGGAGGCAAAAGATTTCCATTTTTCCATATCTGGACAACTGGCTAATAGTGGGCCAGTCTCCAGACCAAGTCAAGACAGACCTGCAAGTGACCCAGCAAGTGCTCACTTCTCTAGAATTTCTTCTCATCCTTCCCAAGTCAGTTCTCAAGCCAGTCCAGCTTCTTACCTTTATGGGGCAGAGCTGGATATGGTCAAAGCAAGAGCCTTTCTTCCCCTGGAAAGGGAAAGGGTTCTTATAGAACTAAAATGGGGGACAAAAATGCTCCACTCAGGCTGTTGTAACATTTCTCAACGTCTTTATTTATTTTTGTTAATTGCCCTGACGTTTCACATTCTTGTGCTTTTTCAAAGGGCTTTTCATATATTCTGTAGGAATAATAAATAAATATTGTTTATAAATCTTACATTTTTGAATTCCATTTCTTTTCATTATTCTTCTATTAAGGTTTTCTATTATACTTCATTACCACTGTGCTTCTTTCACATGCTACTTATAGTACACACTCTGTACTCTATTCACTCTTATAACTAAAACTTTACAAAAATAATATACAGTAATAAGAAATATGTACCCTGCATTTGTGCTTTGTTTCCACACTGGCCAGATGCGTTTTACTTCTGCCTTTGCCTGTTCTACTGATTCTTCATGGCAAGGAATTGCACCAAACTTGTGTCTTAACTATAATAATATAAACAATATGTGAAAATGTCTTCAGTAACCTTATTTAGCAGGTTATTTTCAATACAATAATCAAACAACTTTCCCTTATTGCTACATTTTCTGTTATAACAGTGTGCCATTTTAAAATATCTTAATTGGCTACATTTTACCTTTTGCAGCTTTAGCTTTCAGCTCAGCATGTTCAGTTTCCTTTGTTCTTTGTCTTCCTTGAATTTTAGGTTCTGTTTTTAAAACATTTAAAGTTTTAATACATTCAAATTTCTTGGTAACTGTTTAAACACTTCTACAATGTGTCTTTACCTGTATAACTGGTTTTAACACTTTTTACTCTCTTTTGTGCTGAACGTTGTTTCCAACACTGTATTTCTTTATTTTTTTATTTTATTGTTAGTCCTTAAAAAGAGAATCAATCCTTTCAGTACCCTTCAATATTTTATTTTTTCAGTCCTATTAATCCTCAATTGTATGTTACTATCTCACTTTACCTGGCTGGTATGTGTAGATACTTTGAGTATAGTGTTAAAAGTCACCTTCAGTTCTTTCTTTAGCCTTATTATGTGAGCCCTGTATCTGTATGTAAAGAAAATAAGCTCTTTTAGTCACATTTTAAATTTATTTGACTTAGCCACAGCTCCTAGATATCTAAATATTTGTCTTTTCTTACCTTGTGCTGATTCTGTTGTTCCTTGCATTGTTTGGTGCAGCTACTGTGGCCCAGATATTCAAAAGGGTTGCGCCATGCGCAATAGGGTTGCGCCTGCGCAAGTCCGAACTTGCTCCATTCTGCCTTATTCTGCAGGAGGCAGTTGCGCCACAGAAAGCATGCTGAGCAACAGCGCAATGCAAATGAATGCATGCTGAACTGGAGGGGAGGAACCATGCATAAACTACACAGCCCGATATTCAGTAGGGCTGTGCAGAGTTGTGCAGGCGCAACCCCCAACCTGCACCTGCACAACTTTGAGCCAAAAAAAAAGGCTGAAGTTGAGGGCCACCCACAGGTGAGCTGCTGCATTGCAGGGCGCAACACAGCAGCTGCCACCTGTGGCTGGCCCCAACCCAATCCTGTGCCCCCCAGCCTGATTGTGGGCAGCTGACTGTAAATCCCCCACCACCCCACTGGCCCGATCACGGGCATGGTTTAATCCCCCACCAGCCCAATCACGGGCAGCAATGTGCTTCCCCGAATGTATCCCAAGTGGTCCAGTGGACTGAAAAGCCCGATCGCGGGCAGTAGTTGTTGAAAACCCCCTCCTCCCGCATTCATCCCTGGTGGTCCAGTGGACTGAAAAGCCTGATCGCGGGCAGTGGTTGTCTAATAAACCCCCCTCCTTCCAAATTCATCCCTGGTGGTCAGTGGACTGAAAAGCCCGATCGGGTGGTAGTCATTTAAAACCCCGAACATAGCCCTGGTGGCTAGTGTCCCCCACCCACTCACCCACGAACCCCACCACCCGCTCCCCGGCAGCTAGCGGGTGGCAGCATCCACCCGCCTGCCACCCGCCACCCGCCGACTGACTGCCTGGTAGGGCTGCCGCCCATTGGTGCAGAGCAAGGCCAATGGGCATGCAGCCCATCATGACAGTCAGATTTGTGAAGAATACATTCTTCATTCACAAAACTGGACTGTCTTGTACAATATGGGCTGCCGCCCATTGGCTCTTGCTCTGCACCAATGGGCGTGCAGCCCTGCCTGTTGCAGTCAGTCGGCAGGTGGCAGGGCAGCAGGCAGGTGAGTGCTGCCACTGCGGCTGCCAGAGGAACAGTGGTGAGGCCTTGAGTGGGGGACACCAGCCACTAGGGCTATGTTCGTGGCGGGTTTCTTAAATGACTACCATCTGGCGATCGGGCTTTTTGGTCCACTGGACCACCAGGATGAATGCAGGAGGAGGGGTTGTAAGCAACTACGCCCGCGATCGGGCTTTTCTGATCCACTGGACCACCAGGGATACATTCGGGGGGGAGCCACATTGCTGCCCACAATCAGGCTGGTGGGGGGAATTAAACTATGCCCATGATCGGGCCAGTGGGGGGTGGTGGTGGGGATTGTACACTGTTTCGCCTGTGATCAGGCTGCAGGGGGTGTCGGTCCCTGACAGCTGCTGCCTGGCAGGGTGCCAGGCGCAAGTCCTCGGGGATCAGCACACCTGCATGCTAATGGCATGCAAATGGAGCCATAATCAGATGCAAATGGCCCCCCTGCACCTTGCATGAATTATGGCTCCATTTGCATGTCACCATTTGAATATGGGGATTTTGCGCATGGCGCGAATGGCACTGCGCCACTGCAAGTTGAATGCTCCACTCTGACCACTTGCGGTGGCACAAGTTCCACTGCGCCATGCACGGTGGCTGTGGCCGGGGGTGATATTCAAGGGTTGCTCAAGGCGCCGCTCAGCACGAATATCACTCTAGTTTTCCTACCTAACTATTTTGTGCAGCTGAGGGCTTGCACCACAAAATAAGCGCAGTTTAAATATCCAGCCCCGTGTGTATATGTGTGTGGTGTAAACTCTCTTGCTAAATACCTCTTAGAATGGGAAGTGTTCTTAACTAGTAAGATCCCAATTTAAAATCCCAGTACAGCAAGGGATGCAACTTTTACTAGGGCCCTTCAAATCTGGAATGGTGCCATGTGGAAGATGCTCGGTATGTAAAATCCAACACCTCTAGGCATCATTAGTTTCTCAATAAACTAAACATAGTAAAAGACAAATATTTAGATATCTAGGAGCTGTGGCTAAGTCAAATAAATTTAAAATATGACTAAAAGAGCTTATTTTCTTTACATACAAATACAAGGCTCACATAATAAAGCTAAACAAAGAACTGAAGGTGACTTTTAACACTATACTCAAAGTATCTACACATGCCAGCCAGGTAAAGTGAGATAGTAACATACAATTGAAGATTAATAGGACTGAAAAAATAAAATATTGAAGGGTACTGAAAGGATTGATTCTTTTTTAAGGGACTGACAATAAAATAAAAAAAATAAAGAAATAAGGAGTTGGAAACAACGTTCAGCACAAAAGAGAGTAAAAAGTGTTAAAACCAGTTATACAGGTAAAGACACATTTTAGAAGTGTTTAAACAGTTACCAAGAAATTTGAATGTATTAAAACTTTAAATGTTTTAAAAACAGAACCTAAAATTCAAGGAAGACAAAGAACAAAGGAAACTGAACATGCTGAGCTGAAAGCTAAAGCTGCAAAAGGTAAAATGTAGCCAATTAAGATATTTTAAAATGGTACACTGTTATAACAGAAAATGTAGCAATAAGGGAAAGTTGTTTGATTATTGTATTGAAAATAACCTGCTAAATAAGGTTGCTGAAGGCATTTTCACATATTGTTTATATTATTATAGTTAAGACACAAGTTTGGTGCAATTCCTTGCCATGAAGAATCAGTAGAACAGGCAAAGGCAGAAGTAGAAAGCATCTGGCCAGTGTGGAAACAAAGCACAAATACAGGGCACATATTCTTTATTACTGTATATTATTTTTGTAAAGTTTTAGTTATAAGAGTGAATAGAGTACAGAGTGTGTACTATAAGTAGCATGGGAAAGAAGCACAGTGGTAATGAAGTATAATAGAAAACCTTAATAGAAGAATAATGAAAAGAAATGGAATTCAAAAATGTAAGATTTATAAACAATATTTATCTATTATTCCTACAGAATATATGAAAAGCCCTTTGAAAAAGCACAAGAATGCAAAATGTCAGGGCAATTAACAAAAATAAAGAACGTTGAGAAATTTTACAACAGCCTGAGTGGAGTAATTTTTGGTCCCCCACATTTTTGAACGTCAACACTGACTTAGTCCTATAAGGGGAAACCATTCAACAAACTGTCTTAACAGTATCCCATTACCCCTGGAGTGAAGCATTATAGCTACACACCTTCTGCCAATTTGTTAAAGAGGTGACCTGAGGGACTGGGACACCTATCCATGGATGTTGGGTTACAGATTAAAAAAAGAACTTTTTAAAGTAACTAGCAACACCAGCATAGAACTAGTGGAAGACTTACCACCGTGAAGAACTGAATTAATCAACGGATATTACTTAAGAAGATGGAAGCATTTTGAGATATAGGCTAAAGTGCACAAGGACCGATGTATCATAAAACATATAAGGAAGAAACACGTAAGAAACTATTTGATGCTATGAGAGGTGAACGGGACTTAACAGAACAACTTGGTGATACTAATAAGACTTTGGTACAAAAAATGGAAAATTATCGATACAAAAATACCAGACTAGAGTGGCATGGTCTGACATTAACAAAATACTTAGAATACAATATGATACCTAGAGGGCTAAGGATTTTCATTGAACCTAATCTGGGCATAGAGTCAGAAAAATTAGCAAAAAACTGGGATGGAATAAGAAATAGAGCATCTTGTGACTTTATGTACTGCCTTATAGAGGTTATTTTGGATGAAAGAGAATTGATAGAAAAAGAAACAACATTAATGGAGGAAGTATTAAAAACTAAACTAGCAGAAGAAGCATTTAAAGCTAATTTATAAAGTTTAAAAACAAAAATCAAAGAATATGAAGAAAGGCTTAAGCAGGAAAAAATAAACAAATTTCAAAGAGATGCAAATGACTATCGATATAAGAAAATATATACATATAAAAATATTCTCAGAAAGAAACATGGGGACAACAGAACAGATACCATGAGAACAGTACAGATAGTGACAGTAGCGATACAAGGGACCCTAATATACATAAGGAGACAAGAGAAACAGAAGAGCCATCATTACAAGATAGACAGGAGCCAGGCACATCATATCAACAAGACACAACAGCAAGATACCAACTAAGAGATAGACAAACCAGTCAGGGGAACGGGGGGCACAAAGGTGGGTGGGGGGGCAGTCGAGGAATGGGAGATGTAACAACTGGAAAAACAAGAACAGGGTACAGAGGCAATCGGAATCAGATACCTATATTCAATCTAAGTAACAAAATATTAACCAATACAGAGGTAGAAGTGTTAAGCCTAGGTTTGTCATTTGCTCCAAAACAGTTCACAGACCTATTCCAGTTGGAAGCAGACTTACAGAGATTTTTCAGGGCTTTAAGACTTAAGACACAATTTCAAGAAAGTGAACGAATTGATTCATATGAGAAACAGGTAAAAACAGCATTACATATTAAATCTAAATATAATCAACTAGTAGGGAAAAATGATCAAGTAGAAACATACTGTACACTAGTACAGAAAGAAATACATGATCTATATAGAACACAACAATCCAAAACAAACACAGATAATCTTAATATAGCACAAAGGACAGCACTCAACAACTTACAAAAAGATGATCAAATTATTATCAAACCTGAAGATAATGGGGGAGGCATTGTTATAATGGACAGAAAACATTATAAAAATATGTGTTCACGTTTATTAGAAAATCAACAGAATTATGAGAAATTACAACAAAATCCCACTGACAGACTTCAACAATTAATAATATAAACATTAAAAGAATTTGAAAATAATGGATTGTTACATAGTTGGGAAACCAATATAATACTAAACAAATATCCAAGAATACTAACATTCTATGCCATCACTAAAATACATAAAGATCAAAAAAATCCACCAGGGAGACCAATAGTTTCAGCTAATGAATCATTATTTGAAACAACATCACAATATATAAATTTTCACTTACAACCTTTCATTGAACAAACAACAACTTATGTTAAAGATACCACAGATATGATATATAAACTGGAACAAATGACACTTAATGGCATACAAGAAACGGCTATATTGGTAACAGTGCACGTGGTGGACTTATACACATCCATATCGCACGAAGATGGCATACAAACAATAGGCAAATTATTGAACACAAGAAGCCCACAAGCGCATCCAAAGACAGAAATACTACAAGAGTTAGCACACATCATATTGACAAATAATTATTTTGAGTTCGACTCAGAGTATTATAGACAGGTAAGGGGGTACTGCTATGGGAAGCACAATGGCACCTGCCTATGCAAACGCTTTTATGTACGATTTAGAAAAAGAACATATACTAAATGAGAGAGAAAATCCATTTTTTACTGATATCAACACATGGAATAGATATATAGATGATAGATTTTTTATTTGGAAAGGTACCATACCGAGGTTAGAACAATTTTTTAATTATTTAAACAACATTAATCCTAATATAAAATTTGTTATGACACATAATATCATATCTTGACCTCAAAATATTTAAGGAAAACAACCAACTATTCACAAGATTATACAAAAAACCGACAGACAGGAACACACTCCTACACGGCAAAAGTTTTCATGAAACAAGATTAAAACAAAGCATCTCCTATTCACAGTTAGTTAGAGTGAAAAGAAACTGTACTAAAGGACAAGATTTTCAGAAAGGAAAACAAGTAATGCTAAATCGATTTCAACAAAGGGAATACAAGAAGTCCGTACTTAAAAAAAGCTAATCGAAGAATAAAGACAGTAACTAGACAAGACACACTACAAACCAAACAAAAACAACATAAACCAAGGGTGGTATTTACAACTAAGTTTAATGATCGATTTACAGAAATCAAAAGAATTATAAACAAACACTGGTACATAATGTCAGTAGGAGAACAAATCCCTATGGAATTTAAAGAAAGACCCATTATTGCAGCAAAAAAAGTTAAAACTATTAAAGACAAACTAGTAAGATCCCAATTTAAAATCCCAGTACAGCAAGGGATGCAACTTTACTAGGGCCCTTCAAATCTGGGAATGGTGCCATGTGGAAGATGCTCGGTGGCAACCATACCAGCAAAAAGTGTTTAAACACCCATACGGGTAAAGAGTACCCTACAAGACAACATATAGACTGTACAACGGGGTAATATATGTATTACAGTGTCCATGTGACCACTTATATGTGGGGCAAATGACCAGAGCTCTAAAAACATGCATACAAGAACATAAAGGGGATATTAGAAGACAGGAAGAAAAATCACAGGTAGCAAACCACTTTGCTGAACAAGGACATACAGGAGCCTCACTCAGATTCTGGGGACTTGAACAAATCCAAAAACCAGTAAGGGAAGGGGACTATCAAAAACAGTTGGACACAGCAGAAATGAAATGGATTTTTCAGTTACAAACCCTGGAAAGAAATATAGGGATGAACAAGGACACAAACTGGTAATGTTAAAATAAGTAAGAGAGATGGAGTATGCCTCCATAGACAAAAAACTAAAAAAAAAACAAACATAAAATAGTAAGGTTAGACACATTAAAAAATGAATACTTTACAAAATGTGTTCTTTTTCCTAAAAACAGAATGGCAACATGATAAAATGTGACTAGTAAGCTGTAATGAAAATTGTCCTCTACTTTAATTTACAAATGGTATATGGGAATCTAATAGAAGAAGATAGCAACATTCCATCAACTAATTATCTGTCGGAAACATGAAAGTAACATCACAATTAGTTGAATGTTCATGAAAAAGAAAGGATATGCATGCAAATTTTAACAAAAACATGGTAAAGTAAGAAATTATAAAGTTAAGAACACTTCACATTCTGAGGTCCTTCCCCCACCCAAATAGTACTATCCCTCCCATATAAAGAACACATTAACTAAACACAAACTTAAGCACATTGAAGAATCACAACTTATTAAGAAAACCCAACACCTCAAGGCATCATTAGTTTCTCAATAAACTAAACATAGAAATGAGTAATTAAATAAATAAGAAAGACACACTGTGGCCAGGCAATGGCCTGATCGCAACAAAGGTTGCTAAGCGACCATGAGTTGAGCTTAATGGGAGCTCATCCATTGCAGGTGAATCTGCATGTGGTGATCAGGCCGAGAGGTATTTAGCAAGAAAGTTTGCACCACACACACACATATACACACAGTAGCTGCACCAAACAACACAAGGAACAACAAAATCAGCACAAGGTAAGAAAAGACAAATATTTAGATATCTAGGAGCTGCTAAATAAGGTTGCTGAAGGCATTTTCACATATTGTTTATATTATTATAGTTAAGACACAAGTTTGGTGCAATTCCTTGCCATGAAGAATTAGTAGAACAGGCAAAGGCAGAAGTAAAAAGCATCTGGCCAGTGTGGAAACAAAGCACAAATACAGGGTACATATTCTTTATTACTGTATGCTATTTTTGTAAAGTTTTAGTTATAAGAGTGAATAGAGTACAGAGTGTGTACTATAAGTAGCATGGGAAAGAAGCACAGTGGTAATGAAGTATAATAGAAAACCTTAATAGAAGAATAATGAAAAGAAATGGAATTCAAAAATGTAAGATTTATAAACAATATTTATCTATTATTACTACAGAATATATGAAAAGCTCTTTGAAAAAGCACAAGAATGTGAAACGTCAGGGCAATTAACAAAAATAAATAAAGAATATTGAGAAATTTCACAGCAGCCTGAGTGGAGTATTTTTTGGCCCCCCCCCCCCATTTTAGAAAATCAACACTGACTTAGTCCTATAAGGGAACCATTCAACAAACTGTCTTAACAGTATCGCATTACCCATGGGTGAAGCATTATAGCTACACACCTTCCACCTCTTATAGAACTAGCCTCTTCCTTCAGCCTTCAGGTATATCGACCAGCAAGGCAATTCCTCCGGCTCTTGGGCCACATGGCAGCTTCTACGGCAGTGGTCCAAGGGGCAAGGTTCCAGATGAGGGACATTCAGTTCCATCTGAGGGCTTTTTGGTCTCAGAGGAAGAATTCCCTTACCAAACTGATTCCGGTGACTCTGACCTTGATCCAAGCCCTTCAATGGTGGCAGGATCAGGACAATTTAAGGCAAGGGGTCCCATTTACCACTCAGTCTCAATAAGTGGTCCTTACCACGGATGCTTCCCTTCTGGGCTTGGGAGCCCACCTGGGGGCCCTCGCTGCCCAGGGACTGTGGTCCCCTCAGGAATCCCTTCTCCATATCAATCTCCTAGAGCTCAGGGCAGTTTTTCTGGCCCTGCAAGCTTTCTCTCAGTCAGTACAGAACAAGTTCAGGTCAGAGCAGACAACACCACCACCATGTGGTACATCAACAAGCAGGGAGGCACTCGGTCTATGGCCTTGTGCACAGAAGCCATGAAGTTGTGGTCCCTGACTTATTCCATGCAAACCTCTTTGATAGCATTTCACCTTCAAGGGAAGGATAATGTGCTAGCAGATGCATGGAGCAGGATCTCTCAGGACCATCACGAATGGTCCATGGACCCTCTGGTATTGAAGGTGATATTTTCAAGGTGGAACACTCCAGAGATGGATCTTTTTGCAGCCCTAGACAATCACCAACTTCTTCTCTTTTGTTGCAGACCCAAAGTCTTGGGCTCAGTCCCCCTGTATGCTCTGATTCTGAACTGGGAAGGGGAAATTTCTGTATGCCTTCCCTCTTCTGTTCAAAGTTTAAGTCAAGATAAGGTCACAACCTTGCAAAGTGATTCTGATTGTTCCAGACTGGGCCAGACATCCCTGGTACCCCCTGTTGCTGTCTCTAGCTGTCCATCTTCCCCTGTCTCTTCCCAGGAATTACAACCTGTTAACCTCCTTTCAGGGGAGGATTTGGTACCCCTGTCTTCAGTCTCTCAATCTCAAGGCATGGCTGTTGAAGAGTTAGAGTTTGTAGATTTGCATCTGTCTTAGGGGGGTTCTGGATAGTCTCAAAGCTTCTCGAAAGCCCTCCACCAGAAAGGCTTATAACTCCAAATGGAAGAGATTCAGCATTTGGTGTTCCAAGAAGCATATCTCTTCAGATACTGCTGAATTGCCTATAGTTTTGGATTATATGATCCATCTTAATGGCCTACGTCTCATACCAGCTACTCTCAAGGTACACTTGTCAGCTGTTTCTGCTTTTCTGTCAGTGGGGAAGTTTTCCTCACTATCATCTCAACCTGTATTCTGTAAATTTTTTAAAGGATTGCTTCATACCAATCCTCCCTTTAGAGATCCTGCCCCTGCCTGGGATTTAAATGTTTGCATTGCTCAACTTATGCAACCTCCTTTTGAGCCCATGTCCTCAGTAGAGCTTAAGTACTTGACTTGGAAAACTGTGTTTTTGGTAGCCATTACCTCTGCCAGACGTATCAGTGAATTGCAAGCCCTGTCAGTGGAACCTGATTTTATCTCCTTTCACAGGGATGAAGTGGTCCTTAGAACCAATAGAAGGTTCTTGCCCAAAGTGGTTTCAGGTTTCCACTTGAATCAGTGTATGTCTCTTTCTGTTTTCTTCACTGATCATTCTTCCTCAGGCAAGAGGAGGCTACACAGTTTAAATGTTAAGAGACCTTAGCTACTACATAGAGCATACCAAGGGTCACAGGTTTGAGTCCCTCCAGTTGTTACTCACTTATGGAGAAGTGGGACAGGGCAAACCTGCCACCAAGAGAACTATTGCCAGGTGGATTGTGTCTTGTATACAATTCTGCTATGAGAAACTGGGAAAGATTCAACCCTCAGGCCTGAGGGCTACCTCTACAAGAGGTACAGCTGCTTCCCTGGCTGTTGCCAGGGATATTCCCGCCTTAGAAATTTGTCAAGCAGCCACCTGGAAAACAGTCCATACCTTTACCAAGCATTACTCTCTGGATTTCCAGGCTAGGAGTGATGCTCGGTTTGGCACAGCAGTACTTCAGAGCCTATTCCCAAAGTAGGTTCTGTCCCTCCTCCATGGAGGTACTGCTTGGTAGTCTGCATTAGTCAGAATACAGCAATACTTCATGTTGTTTGAAGGGCCCCCATCTTGCATTGTTTAGAGTACAAGAAGTTATTACATGATTCTGCATAGTAATGTTCAATTTGCCTGTGTGAACTATAACATAGAAACATAGAAACACAGACTTTGTCAGCAGATAAGGACTGCTTGGCCCACCTAGTCTGCCCATTTTCCTACCTAGAAGATAGGCTGCAGATCCTACCTAACCAACAGCCTATTTCTTCCTACCCCCCACAAAAAATTGCCTTATGTTTGTCCCATGCATTCTTGAATTCTCCCACAGTTTTAGACCCCACAACCTCCTCAGGAAGGCTGTTCTATGTGTCCACTACCCTCTCTGTGAAAAAAACTTCCTTACATTGCCCCTGAGCCATCCCCCCCTCTATCTTCAAATTGTGTCCCCTTGTTCTTGTACATCTCTTTTTCTGAAAGATGCTACCCTCTTGGACTTTGTTGATTCCACTGAGGTATTTAAATGTTTCTATCATGTTCCCCCTCTCCCTCCTTTCCTCAAGGGTATACTTATTAAGCTCATTTAGTCTCTTCTCATATGGCTTCTCTTGTAGACCCTGCACCATTTTAGTTGTCCTCTGAACTGCCTCCATCCTGTCTATGTCCTTGCAGAGATGGGGTCTCCAGAACTGGATGCAGTACTCCAGATGGGGTCTCACCAACTGTCTGTACAGGGGGATAACAACTTCCTGTTTTCTGCTGGTGATGCCTCTCCCTATACATCCCAGTATCCCCACAGCCATCCCCACTGCCTTCTCATATTGTTGCCAACCTTGAGGTCATCTGATATGATTACCCCCAGGTCCCTTTCCATTTTTGTTGTTGTTACTACCCCCCCATTGTGTAATCTTCCCCTGGGTGTTTGTTTCCCAGGTGCATTACTTTGCACTTCTTTGCATTGAACCCAAGCTGCCATACTTCTGACCATTCCTCCAACCTAGCCAAGTCCCTTCTCATACTTTCCATGCCTCCTTGTGTATCAACCCTGTTGCAGATCTTTGTGTCATCTGCAAAGAGGCATACTTTTCCTTCTAGTCCCTGTGCAATGTCACTTATAAAGACATTAAAAAGGACTGGACCCAGTACTGAACCCTGCGGTACCCCATTAGTAACCCCTCTTTCTTCAGAGTGGACTCCATTTACAATTACCTTTTGTGTCCTGTTCAGCCAATGTTCTTTACCCAGGCTACCACCCTGGGACCCACTCCCAGGCTGGTTAATTTGGCTACTAATCTTTTGTGTGGGACTGTGTCAAATGCCTTGCTAAAGTCTAGGTAGGCCATGTCCACAGCCCCTCCCTGGTCTACTACTTTGGTCACCCAGTCAAAGAAATCAATTATATTCGTCTGACATGACCTTCCCACTGTGAACCCATACTGCCTTGGGTCCTGTGCCCCACTCGCCTCTAGGTACTCAATAATTCTTTCCTTCAGAAGTGATTCCATCACTTTCCCTACCATAGAGGTCAAACTGACAGGACTGTAGTTTCCTGCCTCTATCTTGGTCCCACTTTTGTGAAGGGGAATCACATCCACCTTCTTCCAGTCCTCAGGTACCACACCATCCTCCCATGATTTGTTAAAAAGGGTAGTCAGTGGTGTCGCTAGTTCTCTGCTTAATTCTTTTAGAATTCTGGGGTGAATTCCATCTGGCGTCATTGCTTTATCCACCTTCAGTTTTAGGAGTTCTTTCAGAACCCTTTCTTCTGTGAAAGGACTGGAATCGACCCCCCCTCTCCAGAGTGCTTCTGTTAATTGGATTAGGCACCTCCCTCACTTCCTGTTTTGTGAATACTGAACAGAAGTATACATTCAGTAGCCCTGCTTTTTCACTGTCACTCTCTGCCCACCCACCATCCATTCTATTCAGCCTCACATCCCTCCCTTTTCTTTCTATGCTCCCTGATATACCTATAAAAGGTTTTATCCCCCTTCTATACATAATGTATTGTCAGAATGGAAATAATATAGTAGAGTACATTGAAATGTATGAACAAATTACTCATCTTAGTAATTATGTTTCTTCTATTGGAGTCTTGCTGTATTCTGACCTCCCCCCAGCCTCCCCTCTCAGAACCTGTTTTTTGGGAAGTGGGTGGGCAGGCGCAGTGTTGCACCTCAGTGGTGCTCCTTTACACCCTCTGCTATTTTGTTTGGGTGTTTATTTTGTTGTTATTCTTATTTGAATTGGTTTTGTGTTTTGTGTTTCCTGACTTGAGTCTTCCTTTGCGAATCCAAAACTTTTTGTTGCCAGTTGGCTAGTAAAAATTTTACAGTTTCCACATAGGATAGCTAGTGAGTTTTTGCTCATAAGAATCTGAAGGTTAGATTTCAAAGGGAAACAGAGACATCAACTGAGCTCAAGCTCAGCATTCTATGCTCTGCATAGAAAGTTTAACCCTTTGTTCTCCGGGGCAGTTTAAAGGTTGGGGCTAACTGCATTAGTCAGAATGCAGCAAGACTCCAATAGAAGAAACATGATTACTAAGGTGAGTAATTTTTTCATACATTTCAATGTACTGCACTATATCATTTCCATTCTGACAATACATTATATAAAGTTCACACAGGTAAATTGAACATTACTATGCAGAACCATGTAATAACTTCTTGTACTCTAAACAATGCAAGATGGGGGCCCTTCCCTATCAGCTAACTTGAGGCTGAATGGGGCAGGGGCACCATGGTGAGAGGGCAGGACAAGTAACCTGGAATGGGCCATCAAGCTCAATTTGGGCAGTGAGCTCTGAGAGACATAAACACCTTTGTGGACTACATTGAGAGACAAATCCACTGGCCTCCTGGGGGAATTGTAACTGAAGTGCACCACTAGCTTGACAACTTGGTCAGTCTTTCTGGGCATACGATCAAAATGTCTTGGTAGGAATAGGAGCGGTTAACTCAGAGAGGTCTTAATGGTCAAAAAGACATGCCGTTGCCGGATTTGTGGTCGCGGACATTTCGTCCTATATTATTTCAATTATCCCTCAACGATATATACTGTAGATAATATTGCGGCCCTCTTTTCAATAGTTCCCATAAACAAATGCCCTAAACTGCCTTAGGTGTTACAGCTCGAATGTAGCACAGCAGGCACGTTGAAACAGAGTCCAGACTAGGAGTGTCAGTTGATTGGCTAGAAAACTTGGCCACGTCAGAAAAATGTGAAATAAAGGCATTTGCTGTAGTCAGAGTTGTTACAATCTAGTTCAAATGGCTTGAAAACAAAGAATAAAAAAATGTTTTGCACTTGGTGTCCTAAATATCGCAAAGAGCTTTGAGGATGTACTTGGAACTCCTCCCTCCCCGTTTTTTGGCTTTGCTCATTCTGTACAGATATGTTTCAGTTGTTGTTTTTCAGTTCTAATCATGGGTCTAACACTACAGTTGGGAATTAAGAGTATTTACTAACCATTTTAACAAACCAGACTGGCTCATTCTCTTTTTTTTCATTAGTATTTTGTACACCTATGGTCTGCCCCGACCCCCCCCCCATTCAGACCAGCCCCCTTGGTCAATGGCGTGATGCATGAGTTCTGCCTCCCTGGAGATGCCCCCAGCACCTACGAGAGGGGTCTCTTGCTTAGTCCTATGTCAGCCTTTAAGCACCCCAGATCTGTTCCTGAAAAGGGCGATGTAAATGCATGACTATTTGTCCATTTTTCTACAATTTTACATTCGCCCTTTCTTGGTTGCAACTGCATTCAATCTCAGCAATTTGTCTGGGTTCATTCAGTCCTCATGACCATTTATCTGTTACGTGTTGTCCGTGACGATTTGTCCAGCAGCAATACATCCTGTCATGGTCTTTCTGGGGTGAACAACTACAGTGTCTGTACTTTCAGCAATAGTCTTGGAGCTTTCATCACTTGTGAGGGGTGCCTCTGGATGAAGGGGAATGTCCAAGCTGGGAGCACTGTCAGCCCCTTGCTCTGTAGTCTCTGTTTCTACAACACTTGGCTCATTTTGAAGACACTCTGGCACTGAAGGAGGGTTGTCAACACTCTCATAGTGTTCCTCAAGTTCTGGCATGTTACCAGAAAGACTCATACCATCCTCCTCTCCTTCAGGCAAATCATACAGTTCCACAATACACCAAGACTCAGCATCCTCAGACGTGATACTTTGCACTTCACTTTCAGGGAGCATTGGCTCCAAGGATGATGCTTGGGGGGTTAGGCAGTCCAGAAGGCCCAGCTTCATCCACATAATTCAACATAGGATTTCCACGAAACAACTGACTCAGTTCATATGAGGGGTAATAGGCATTATCACACTCGCTGTCATCCGAGTTAGACTGGCAGTCACTGTCATTCTGGGCCTGCTGCAGAGGAAGTCTTAAATCGGCAACCACGGTGGCAGACTGACTCTATTTCTTTCTTGCAGCAGCACAAGTCACTGGTCCAGGGGAATCAATCTCTGTGGGTTCAGCCTCAATTATAACTTGACCAATAGGTAGCAAGTGGTTATGGTGCATGTTCTTGACAGCTTTGGAGTTCTTCTCTGTGCACACCTTGTACACTGGCAAATCATCCAACTTTCCAACTATGATATGGGGAAGATGGTGCAATCAATCAGCAATTTTGTGTTTACCATGCAATCCTAAATTTCGCAACAACACAGTCTCCAGGCCTAAGCTCTTGAGCCTTTACTTTTCTATCATGTCTCTCTTTGTTGGCTAGATTTCTTTTGGCGTCCATTGTCTGGGCCAGCTGATAGGTATGGTTCAACTGAGCTTTCATTTTTTGTACATATTACAGTTAATCTTCGGCTCGGACCCCATTGGGAGAAACCCCAAAACAGACATCAACAGGCAGCCAGGCCTCTCTCCCGAACATGAGGCGGTACGGAGAGAACCCGGTAGCATCATTCTTCATGAAATTGTATGCATGTACCAAGGTACTAATCTGCTGGCACCATTTATGCTTATCTTTTAGGTGGAGGGTGTCTAGCATGTCTAGCAGGGTGCGGTTAAAGCATTCTGGTTAAGGATCCCCCTGCGGGTGATAAGGGGTGGTTCTTGACTTTCACACCTCCCATAGAGAGAGCATTTCTTTGATTAACCAACTCTCAAAGTCCCGGCCCTGATCAGAGTGAATTCGCTGGGGGCACCATAGTGGATGAAGAAATTTTCCACTAGCACCTTGGCCTCGGTAGATGCTTTTTAATCTTTGGTGGGAAAAGCTTATGCATACCATGTGAAATGGTCCATAACCACTAACACATTGCCAATGCTTCACTGATCAGGCTCCAAACTCAAGAAGTCTATGCAGACTAGTTCCACTGGGATGCTGGTAGTAATGTTGACAAGGGGGAAGCCCTCTGAGGCAGGGCTTTTCTCTGCAGGCAGTGACTACAAGTCCGTACATGGTGCTCAATATCTGCCCCCATCTTGGGCCAGTAGAATCGAGATCATACTAGGTCAAGGGTCCGGTCGATACCGAGGTGGCCTATATGATTGTGGAGGGACCTCAGTACCAAATCTTTGAAGGCTGTAGGCAGGACCAGTTGTTGCTTGTCTATTTGGCCACCCCGATCTACTGCCTCTTTATACAACAACTGATTAAGCAGCTTCAACCTGGGGCCTTCTTTAAATAATAAAGCGGTTCGCAGATCAGAGGAACGCAACTTGGACACATCTTTTCTGGCACAAAGAGCATTAAGGGCTGGCTGAATCATAGGATCTTGGGATTGAGCCCATTGAATGCTGTCATTGTCAAACTGAGGTAGTGCACTAATATCTAGAGCAGAAAAGTGGCAACATGCAGCCGGTATGCAGGTGTCAGAGGGGCCCAAGCAATCTACTAAGCAGTCTGCTGTGTCCGTAGACATCTGTTTACTTCTGTCAAACTTTTGGGACAATGCTCAGATGTCAAGTTCAGACACTCTGACCCAGTCACTCTTGGAAATGGGCCTCCGGGATAGGGCATCAGCATCAATATGATTCAGGCCCAGTCTGTATTCAACAGCATAATCATTTGTTGACAATGCAGAAAGCCACCGGTGCCCTGTGGCATCTAACTTAGCTGAAGTCTGTACATAGGTCAATGGGTAATTGTCAGTCCTCACCAACATTTTCGCCCTATAGAGGTAATCATGAAACTGGTCGACAATGGCCCATTTTAAGGCAAGGAACTCCAACTTATGCACAGGGTAGTTTTGCTCTGACGGGGTCAAGCTCCTACTGGTGAATGCCACTGGTCTCAAACCATCCTCATGGTCTTGATACAGTACAGCTCCTAGACCCTGCAGACTGACATCAGTATGCAGCACATAGGGTTTGGTGGGATCAGCATAAGCAAAGATGGGAGCATGGGTGAGCTGGTATATGGCTATGTGGAAAGCTGCTTCACAGTCAGGTGTCCAATGGGACCTGAAAAGTTCACCTGGGCAGAAATATGCTTGGTCTGGTTCTTTGACGGACCCTTTTTTGTATTTTCAGTTGGTAGGAGGTGACCCTGGTTAAGATTCAAGAGTGGCCGAATCACTTTGGAATAGTCCTTTATGAACCAGTGGTAGTAGCCACAGAATCCCAGGAAACACTGTAGTTCTTTCAAATTGTGGGGCTGGGGCCAAGTAGTCAAGGCTTCAACATTACTAGGATCAGTCTCCATCACCTCTGACACTATGTGCCCGACATACTTTACAGAGGTTTGGAAAAATTGGAACTTGTCAATGGACAGCTTGAGGCCAAAATCTTCCAGTCGGTGTAATAGTTTGAACAGTCGACTCTCATGTTCCTCTAGGGAGCTCCCAAACACAATTACATCATCCAAGTACACCAGGCATTCCAGCAAATTCATGTCTCCCACCGCTCGTTCCATCAGTCGCTGGAAGGTGGCTGGGGCACCCGATATCCCCTGTGGCATTCTCAGGAATTTGTAAAACCCCAAAGGACAGATGAAGGCTGTCTTCTCACAGTCCTCCAGAGCCATCGTAATCTTGTAATATCCACTGCGAAGATCCAACACCGAGAACCATTTGCTCCCATTCAAACAATCCAGAGCATGTTGTATACGGGGCATGGTGTATTGATCGGGGATGGTCCGCCAATTCAGAGTTTGATAATCAACACACATTCTCACAGATCCATTCTTCTTATGCACAACCACAATGGGAAAAGCATGTGGGTTCCTGGATTCTTGTATCACACCAGATGCAAGTATTTCCTGCAAGTGTCTTCTCATATCATCTATGTCTGCAGGAGCTAGGCATCAAGACCTCTCTTGAAATGGCCATTTATCGTGCAGGTGTATGAGATGCTCCGCACCCTGAACACATCCCACATCCCATTTCTTCAATGAAAACACTTGATCTCGCTGGGCAAGTTTCTGGCTAATTCTAGTCTTCCATTCAGCTGTTAATGGGGAGTCACCAAAATCAAACAAGTTGGGGAGTCACTATCTGTATTGCCAGGGTGCTTGTTGCTGGGCAACACTGCAATGTCTGCGCAGTGTACCGTAGCTAGGGTGCATCCTCTGTTCACCCTAATCTCCCAATCTAACACATTATGAATCTGGACCATCACTCGTCATGCATAGGCATGAGGATGAGCTGGCAAGATGCTGGGCTTAATCAATAATCCTTCCAGAAATTTTCCATCACTTGGCACATCCAACATCAGTATGTTGTTCTTGACATCTTTGCAGAGTTGGACCTCCCCTTGAATGGTACACTGGGCGTTAGGGGCCAGTACCATTGAATTTTGGATCCTTCTTCCACATGACCCCCTACTGGTTCATCCTGGTCCACTCCCTTGAGGTTCTGTTGCATATCATAGGCCCTCTTGATCAGAGCTGGAATTCTTTGGGCCCTCCCAGTCCATTGCTCTTGTTTCTCATGACAGAGTTGTGCCAGTCTCCCAAACATATGGGTGTTGGTCCCAATTAACAGGGGAACCCCATCATATAGTCCAACAGGGGGACACACTAATGCCAGTGCCTCGACTTGCTCCTCTACACCAGTTACAGCTGCAGGAAATGACAACCAGAGGCAGACATATCCTAGGTAGGGATAAGACTTGTTGTTCAGCCCCTTCACATGTAGGCCTTCCAGAGACTGTAAGGGCACAACAGATAAGTGTCATACCAGTCCTTAAATACAATGGTCATTTGTGACCCACTGTCCAGCACAGCTCGAATAGGAATACCATTCATGGCCATGGTAGTCTCCATTGAAAGATCCACTATTTGAACCAGTCTGGAGGGACAGCAGCAGGGGTCTGGATGGACGATTTAGCCATAAAGGGGGTTTGAGTTAGGATGTCTGAAGCCTTCACTGTGGCATTTCAATCACCCCTTGACCACTGATTCATTTTACAAAGCTCCCCTTGAAGCCAGTTCACCACTTTCTCTAAGCCTTTCTGAGACTGGCATTCCCTCTTCATATGGTAATCCTTTCCACAGTTGTGACACATGATAGGCTCCTGGGTCATCCTTGGAGAGAACATTGCATGAGGAACAGAAGTAGTAGTGAGGGATCGGTGTCCAATATCTGCTTGCAGTGGTGAGAGGGGTGCAACATGTCTCATTAGTTCCTTTTAAGGTGGCAGTCAATTCTTTGATTTCAGCCTGGGAGCTACCCTCGGTAGAGGATGCCTGAGGATGCACCCCCCACCCCTATGGCAGTCATGTCCTGAGAGGAACCAGATTCTTGTTCCATGGGAGGAGCCCTTGCAGAGGGGCCTGTCTTCAACTTTTGGACTTCCTTTAATAGCTCGACTTTCAAAAACTGGGCCCAGGGTGGGAAGTCCTTTGCATTCTCAGAGTGCTCGTTAGGTGCCGACGTTTGCCCCTGAACCCCACTTGGATGATCACTCTCTGTCACTTGCGCAGTAGCAGAAGATATTGGTGAAATTCCTCCCGGGGTCGCCTTTGCTCAACCCCCCAATTTCTTTCATTAGCTCGTCATAAGAGGGGGCAATTCCAGTCAGTTGGCGAGACGCCACTGAAGCAGTAACAATTCTGAAAATGGAGCAGACTTAAGGATCCTGTCCAGCCTAGTTCGATCTAATTCATTTGATGGCAAACTACCCTTTCTGAGGCACTCTTGTAGCAGCTTTTCAAGCTGAGGTACATACACAGACAATGGCTCCCCTGAGTACTGCTGGGTGTTTCTTACTCTCCACCACAGGTCCTCATCTGAATCTGGGCTCCCATACACATTCTCCAATGCATCAAGATAGTCCTGTGCACTTTGGGGTTATAGGCTCGCTTGGCACGGATGGTAGCCAGGGCAGAACCTTGGAGGCTCTCACTCAACCTCTTTCATTTTCCTACTCCTGAGCATTGCCATTCAAGTACAGAGAGGGACAACATAGTCTATCCAGGTCTCCCAGTCATCCTCCCCCTGGGGGGGTGGGGAGAGTGCCCGAGAAGATTCTCAACCTTCAGTAGGAGTCATGACTAATGGCAGGTAAAGATATAGGGGCCAGCATTGGCATGGACACAGAAGGCGGGGCAGTAACAGGTGCTGGAGTGGGAGGGGGTGTTGGGGAGGGAACACCCCCAGGTGGTGGGAATAGTTTCTTAAAGTCTTCTATGGTTTTCCCTTCCTCTAGCAACAACTTAGCAAATTTCTCCTAAAAAGTCTCAGATAATTGGGGAAGCTCATCCTCCCAGAGGTCTTTACTGTCTCTAGTTATCATTCTCCAGGCAGCTGGGGCCCCTTCTGGGGCAATAGTCCATGGCACTTTGGAACTGTCCACTGGGTCACTACACTCTACTAACGCCATGAAAGTCTGGGCGGTCAAATCAGCTTGTCACCCCACCACCACAGCGTTTGTTAAACATTCAACTTTGGAAAGTACTCCTTCTACAGTGTCTTTACCAATGTTGAGGGGAATGTCCAATACAAGCAGGGCATTGTGAGGGTCAGGAGGCAGTATAGCACAGTGGCCTAAGGCTCTGAGCTGCAAATCTGGTGACATCCAGCAGACCAGACCTGGGTTTGAATCCCATAGCTTCCACTTGCATACTGTGTGACCCTGAACAAGTCACTTGAAGTTTGAAATTTATTGTTCTAGAAATTAATACCTTTGAGCCAAGGCTCTTTTACAAAGGTTCCACGACATCAAGTACAAAAACATAGTAGACAGTGTTACAAACAATCAGTAAGCCGTTTAACAAGGCCACAATTTAAACAGTACCATTTATGTACAGAAAAGAAAAAGGAACTCCGAGGCAGTGTCAAGGGCAAGGAATAAGGATTGTAGAGCTTAGAGGAAGAGAGGGAGAAATAAGAAGTTTAAAGCAGACAGAACCAGGTTAGTGGTACTCAGGTTGTCTTTGTCAAAGAGGAGACCATGGTGGTTGAGTGAAACAGATGTAAGTGCACTCAGTGGGATGAGACTTTAGTCAAAGCAGTCACAGGTGCTGGAGGCTATGAGGTGAGTGTAAAATATGGATTTAAAAGCTCCCAATGTTGTGGAGGATAGGGAGGGCAGGTTAAGGGCATTGTACCAGGTAGGGGCACAGTATTTAAAAGATCTTTGTCCCTGAGCAGTCTAGCATCTAGGGACAAGGAAAGGTTGGTGGTCAGATCTTCTGGTGGTATGAGTGCCATTTTTCAGGTACAGCAGGCCCCGGATACATGGAGGAATGAGTCCCAAGATTGATTTTTTTGCCATCACACAGGTGAAATACATGAGGCGATTAGAAAAGATGCAACCAACCAGTTTCCATGTAGAGGTCACAAGTGTGGGTCCATCTCTGTGCTCAGTGAGAGGTCGACAGGTTTTAGTGCTGTTGAGAATGGCTTTAGTGCAGTGGTAGTAGCTGAGCCATAGACAATTAGACCATAGTCTATGATTGAGATGATGGAGCTTTGAACAGCAATCCTCAAGGCAGCTTGGTTGAAAAATTGATGGCTCTGGTACAAAATTCCAGCACGTTGGTGCACTGTTTTTGCTGTGTTATCACTATGGGCCGTAAAAGTAAGACATTCGTCAAAAGTGATAGCAAGGTATTTGAAGGTGTTCACTTGTTCAAGTGTATTTCCAAGAAAAGTTTTTATGACGAGTGGAGTATGCCTATTTCTGTTTTGATGACTGGCGAAAAGCATGACTTTTGTTTTTTGTTTTTTTGATTTAGGACCAGTTTGTGATCAAGGAACCACTTTTCAACACATGAGAAAGCAAGCTGCAAGCTCTGTCGTAGTGGATTTGGATCCTTATGGGAGGAGAGAATTACAGTGTCATCAGCATAGAGTATTAATTTTTCAGGGCAGGATTTGGGAAGCAAGTTTAGAAATAGGCTGAAGAGGAGAGGACCCAAAATTGAGCCCTGGGGAACACCAGAGAGGACCGGTTTGGAGCCAGAGAGAACCTCAGGGATTTTTACTGTTTGAGAATGCTGTACCAGGTAACTTTTTACCCAGGCTCCAGGTCCCTCGGCTAGCCCAGTGTTGAGCAGAAGAGAGATTAGAAGGCTTTGGTGAACAGTCAAAGGCCTTTGTGAGGTCTATGAAAACAGTTCTGGTTAAATAACCCTTATCCAAGGCTTTGTGAGTTTCACTAGAGAAATCAAGTAGGGTCGTCAATGTACTGTGTCCTTTCCTAAATCCGTGTTGCTGAATGCAGAGTAGATCGTACTTTTGCAGGTAGTCTGATAGTTGATCTGCCACGATCCGTTCAAGAGCTTTGGAGAGGGGTGAAAGTATAGATATGGGCCGATAGTTCCCTGGTGTGGATTTGTCACCCCCTTTATGCACTGGTATGACTATAGCGGCCTTCCATGTGTTAGGGAATTGACTTTGGCACAGGGAGAGGTTGAGAATTTTGGTGAGGGGGTGGATCACTAATTCCAAGGTGAGGGACAGAAGTTTTAGATCAATGGTGTCACTGCTATTTCTAGATTTAGAGAAGGCCTTTTTTATGTATCTGTAGGTTTCATATGTCTTAACTATTTTAAAGTGAAATAGCGGTTTGTCTGGTGAGGTGGGTAGGGGATACAAGTTTTGGAACTGACAAGTCCTGGAAGAAGTCTGAGAGGACACCACTGAGGTCAGTGAAGGTTTTATTTAGGGCATCAGACATAGTCTTAGGGTCACAGGTAGTGGAACCATCAATGTTCATTGCCGTGGGAGAGGATTTAGACTGTTTGCCTGTAATATTACGTATATTGTCCCAGAAGGATCTCCCGTCACCCCAGGTGGTTTCTAGAGTATTCTTGAAATAGGAGCTCTTCATTTGCCTGATTAGTGAAGTGCATAGGTTGCGCGCCTGTTTATAGTTAAGTGAGTCTGTTATGGAGCCTGTGGCCCTTGCTATAGCCCAAAGATGGTCATGTGCTTTAAGCTGGGCCAGTAGTTTGGCTGTTAGCCAGGGATTAGAGAGGGCTTTGATTTTACGTTTTTTTGAAAGGTGCGTAGGTGTCACAGGCAGTGTTGAAAGTTTTAATGAAGAAGTCTAGGGCAGCATCCACATCCAGCGTATTGTAGATAGAGGGCCAGTCTTGTTGTAGGAGGCAGGTATTTAGCTTAGCAAGGTTTCCGTGTGGTAGCATTCAACTTAGAATGGTTTTAGGAGGTGGTTTGTGGAATTTATTTGTCTAGAAACAGATCTCAGGGGAGTGGTCACTGAGGGAGTCGGAGAGAATGGTGGTGTTTTTTATCCAGTCTGGGTGATTAGTAAGAATCCAGTCAATGAGAGTGCTGGTTCCAGTCTTGTAGTTTTTTCTAGTAGGGAAGTTGACCATCTGTGTTAGGTTGGTTGCTAGGGTAGTATCCCTGCTGGGTCCGATATCTGAGGCAAGCCAATTTATATTGAAATCACCGAGAAGGAGGAGCTCAGAGTCAGGAGGTTGTAATCTTGCAAATTCAAGGATAGACTGGAGCCCAGCTCATGGGTCTTTAGGGGGGTATAGACTGCAGCCATGGTAAGCACTTTGTTATGGGCACCAAGGAGAAGCTTGACAGGGAGAAGTTGCACTAGGGTGTTTTCTGGGGAGAAATTGGCAAGGTGGTATGAGAGGTAGTCCTTTATATAGATAACACATCCGCCCCCCCTTTCTTTTTACCCAGTCAAGTCTGAAGAGGTTGTAGCCTTGGAGCGAGATTGCATGATCTGGAGTGCTAGGTGTTAGCCAGGTCCAAACAATTACAAGTATGTCAGGATTATGTTGTCCAATAAAGGCTTGAAGAGATGCCAGCTTAGGAAGGAGGCTGCAGATATTTAGGGTAACAATGGATAGCCCATTTTCAGTTTTTGCAGGCTTTATCTTACTGTTTGAGCCAGGGCTAGGGTTTGGATGGATCCCACTAGACATGAGAAGTAGGAGGAGCAGCAGTTTGAGGGATATCTCCTGTAGTTCATACCATTTAACGTCTTTCCTCTGCATGCTGCAGGTTTGGATACAGTGCAGTCACCTAGGGTCCCAACAAAGGAGGGTTGCTAATGACAGGTGCTCAAATATGATTTTTCCAGCCTGGGTGGTTGTTTGCACCCAGTCCTTAGTAATGGGGTGCCTCAGATAGAAATAAAGGGTATTTGCCATGGTTCCATAATGAAGGTAGGATGTCAAGATGCTTACAGTGGGGGGTTGCGTAGGGTAGGAGGAGAGAGGAAGTTGATACAGTGGATCACAAATGGAGAGAGATAGAAAAGACAGGAGGAGGTTTACATGGGTTAACCCAAGGCTCACACATGAGCAGGGACAGATCAATTTCAGTGGTGTGCCTCCAGGGGGAGGATTTGCCCCATTGCCAAATGATGTAAAATAATCAAATCCACAGAAAAATGACCAGTAAACCGTTTGATCTACGGTAACAAGGCAAAGGATGTGTTAAATTCCTGGAACACTGGCCTGGGGCATATGCAGGAAGTTAAAACCCTTTGTCAGTGTCTTCCCTTTGTTTAAATAGTTGTGAATGGTTCTCAAAGCCATGCAGTTCCCTTTAGCAACAAGGTAGATGGAAATGTGGATTCAGTTTGCATTTCCCAGGTCAGAGCTTGTAGAATTTCTTAGCTGTACTTACTTTGATTGTGATGACTTCCAAAAAAGTTGATTTTATAATGAGAATTCCAATATCTGCTGGTGATGTTTTCCAGTTTCTTAGTCCAGGAAACTTTCATAGATCATATATCCAAGAATGGTCCAGTTCCTCCAAGCCAAAACGCATGAAAATCCACAAAACTAAACTATTGACAGAGACAAACACAAACACCCAGCCACACAGCCCAAGTAGGTGGAGTCTCCTTGTGCTCCCAGGTCACTCCTATAAAAAAAGCTTTCAGCTTAGTGTGCTATACCTGGTTAAACAACTAAATAAAAAAAAATCTCCTGCCCTGTACACCACCCCACCAACTGGTGCACAGCCACTTCTGTTGGGGTGGCCATTTATGTTTAACAATAATTCATAATTTCGACCACTAGAAGACACAAAATCCCAGTGGTGAGCCTCCAAGATGTAACCCCTGGGTGGCGCTATCCCAAGGGATAATACCCCTGCCTGCTTGGCTAGTAGCAGGTTAAGGGGCTTGAGTTCTGAAATGGGTGCCTCCACCCGGAGGTCAGGGTTGGTAGTGGTCAAGCTAACCTGGGCACAGCCCTCTGGAACACTGTAACCCCCCTCTTTCCCATCTAGTGGCCTGAACACTGTACAATAATCACTTTCACAATACCCCTGGTACACCACACAAGTACCCACACTGTTTGAACTTACCACCAGGGCTGGTTCCTCTGGCTCAGACCTGGGGACCCCCTGTAAAACAAGGTTCTGCACAGTAAATAGCAACAGTACAGTACTTTGAGCACAAACTGGAACCACAGTCAGATTACATGCAGAAAAAGTTAGATCTGATTTATTCAGGGGACTTGAACAAGGGAGGGACAAAATCAGGTTAATTAGCTTAAAGGTTATAGCAATCAAGCAGTTATGCATGCGCTTTGAGTTCCCCCTCATAGTCACACCTCTGGGTACCCAGGTGGAGAAGAGATGGGCTAGCCAGGACTGTTGCTCAGGGTTGGCCAGCGTTGCTGCTGGCTGGGGCCCTGTGATGGAAAACACAACATGCACAGTACACAATATTTGTAATCCGGAGCCAGAGGGCTCAGTTCGTAAAGGAAACAAAACAACAAGACAATCAGATGAGACACTCAGATTAAGCTGTTGTTGCAGGGAGCTACACTGGTATTTACTCATGATAGCCAAGACTGGACACAGGCTGGATGAAAATCGAGGCTGCAGGTGGCTGATCTGGAATGCCAGGAGAAGTAAGGCCCACGTGGGTTGCAAAGGTGGCATTCCTGTTCAAGCATGGAGAAGGGGTCTGATCCCGAGGCAGGTGTCTCATTGATGGCTTCTCTGTGCATACCTGTGCATATAGTGGGTAGTCTGGCTGGGCCAGTTTGGCAAGGCCCAGACCGCATGGAAACAAATTCAGATGCAGTCTGTTTTGGGCTGGATACAGCTTTCAGCAAGCAGAACACAGTTCACACAGTGGGGACCTAACTCACGACCCACTAGCAGCTCATAGCACATTTTACATGTAAGGGAATTCTACTGTACCAGTCAAAGTGCTCCCTGGTCACAATCACAAAGTCTCTGCACACACCGGGAGCTTAGGGGTAGCTGGAACTCCTGACAGGCCAATCGCATTCAGCAAAATCTTCGGTCTTCTTCAGGTTGAGCCTGGCCCACTTCAGCAGCTTACTTTAGTCACACAAACTTGGATTTAGTCCAAAATAATTCTCTTCTCTCCCTCTCAGGAGCAGCAGGCAAACATGCAAGCCAAAAACTCAGCCTTTTTACAGTTCTCCCATGCGAAACCACTCAGGATTGCTGCTCAGGATCACTTCAGCTCCTTCAGCTTCCAGCTTAGATCTAACTGAAAACTGCCAGCAGCCCAGGACTTCCCCAAGATCCAGAAGATTTGGTTGACTGATTTGGCTGTCAGTCAAAGCAAGAGCTCCCCCTTTAGTTGGAAAAAAGGCACAAAAAGTTCCAAACTACAATTCCTACAGATTTTGACTTCAGACAGCTCCTGTAGTCCGGCTACATTTTAGGTCCCTCCAGATTACTTAGGCTGCAATCAGGCAGCTCTTAAAGAGACAGTACACAGAGGCTATACAGGCTCTGGTAATCACATTTACATATTAAAACTCAGGACACCAGCCTGGCAGTGAGCATTTAGGCATGCTCAAGGCAGACTTTTTGGGAACCCCTATTTGTAGGGGGGGGGTTACACAGGGTAATGCACATGTGGGTTAAGAACCCAAGAATGAAAGTCAGGATGGTAGTGGCGAGCACCACAGAGGACAGGAACCACAGGGTAATAATGATGAAGAACTTGAAAGCACCAGCAGATTGTAATAGGGCTGTGGGAAAAATGAATCAGAAACTGGGATGTATTGGGAGGGGGCTCACTAACAGAGGAAGGGAGACAATACTGCCTCTATATAAATCCCTTTTTCAACCATACCTCGAGAACTGTGTGTAGTTTTGGAATCCATAGTTGAGGAAAGACAAGGATAGGCAGAAGGCGGTGCAGAGAAAGCCCACCAAAATGATACAGGGGCAACAAGGAAGCTCTTTTGATGAGCACCTGTGGATCTCAGTACATTCATGCTGAAGGACAGGATGAAGGGGGAGGACATGATTCAGACTTTCAAGGACCTCGTCAGGCTACTTCAGGTGGACAGCAGAGTTGTTCACAGTAAGTGGAAACACAAGCACACCTTCCTTTGCATTTCAATCATTTCATAGGAGGGAACCCCCAAGATCAAGAAGAGGCTTTATGCAGAGATCTAAAGGGTGTTGGTACCTCAAGGTGACTGTTTCACCATGTTTTATTATGCCACCTATTGTGACTGAGAACTGGGCTTCAGGTCTTTATAAATCTAGGGATAACCAGCACTTTCCCTCGCTATACTACATCATTTGAACAAAGGATTTAGAAGTACTAATCCTCGACCCCACTGGCAATGAAAATAGGTGGAAATGTTTGCTGCAGGGCAGAAATTTAATTTAGCAGTTGGTTTAGGTTTACACTGCCTCATTTTTGTAAGTTCTACCCTGTGTTTCTACATGAGAACAAAAGGTATGTGCTAGTCGGTTATTCCTATTATAAATCACAGCAGTATTCAGAATGATTATAAATCACAGCAGTATTCAGAATGTGGTTTCTAGGTTTCTGCTCCTTGAATCTCAGTGGAAGCCATTCCTTTTCTTCTTTCCTTCCACTTCAAAAATCTGTCAGTGCTGACTGGCACTAATATTAATTAATTTTGTTTATCCCCACTTCAGCATGTATTGCAGTTTAACAAATATAGTCTTGATGTTTTATTGTCAGCACAGTATTACAATGTTACTCATTTTTTCACTGTCCTTTATCCTTCATTAATCTAAATTCTTTGCTACTTTAATTTGGCACTTTTATTACTCTGTGAAGTGTTTTCTGATATTCTTGTAAGACATTATGTAAAATTAAACTTATTATATTGTAGATGCAGATATTTATGAGCTGAAGGACTCAGCTGAGATGGGATCATCACCTTGGTGCCATATGACTTACAATACATACAGACAGGAAATGCTAAGTGATGAACCAGGCTCTCACCACAAACAGTGAATAAACTGTTTATTAAATAAATATTGGGCCACATAGGAAATTAATCAATGTTTCATGACCCTCACCAGTCACTTTCTCAAAGTCCGTGGTCCTTTAATTATATAGTACTGTAGCAATGACAAGTACACTTTTAAGCTAAAATAATACATAAATACTAAAGTGCCATATGTAGAAATTCAAAATGAACTGGACATTGTACACATTACTTTTTTTATACTTGCTTTATTGTAGTTCACAGTTTCCAAGCACATCCCAATATACATACGTTTTACACAGTTAATACATCTTTAGGTAGGATGACAAGCTAGAAATCCATAAACAAATGGTATCTCATCATTCATCTCTGTGTTATAATATTAAAAGATCTAGGTACATATTTCTCTTTTTTTTTTTCTAGTAACTATTAACAATAACTAATTACCAGGTTATTACTTAACGTAACTCTCCATCATCCTTATGGTCTTGCAAGAGCATCAGGTTCTCATGGGAAAACCACTCCCCTTCACATGGTCAAGTTTTCCCTCCGCCCCAAACCCCTGTTCCCCTCTCATTCCCTCCAGACTTATTTCGTTACTTCTGGTCATTCTTTTCGGGTCAAGATTTACAGTCTCATCTCTCTAATGGGTCTGCCATTCTTCCTTTCCCTCATATAGAAGCCATCTTGTCCATCTATTCTGATATTCCTGGTTTAGTTGCCCAAGAGAAAAGGTGATTTTCTCCATTTCCATTATATTTTCTATTAATTTGGCCCACTCCTTCAGATCTGGGCTGTCTCTCTTTTGCCACCTCTTTGTAATAGATTTCAAAGTAGCAATTACAAGTATTGACCACAAATACCTTGCCTCTCTCCCTTTTATTTCCTGTTGGACAATACCTAACACCATATGTTCGGGTCCCAAAGTGTATGGACCTCAAATATTCTAGAAATGTGTCACCTGACACCCTCCCAGAATAAGACAATCTCAGGGCAGGCCCAAAAGATATGTGCCTGGGATGCACTACCCTCTCCACATTGCCTCCAACACTCTGAGCCTATCCACGGGATAGAGTGACCCAGCTGTACAGGAATCAGGAAAAACCGGGTCCTCACCTTCCAACCGAATTCCTTCCACAATGGGGAGGACGTGGTACCCCAAGTGCTCCTCCATACCTGAGACCATTGTTGGTCTGTAATAGATATGTTCATGTCCCTCTCCCATCTTTCCTTAATATACTGTGAGGAGATACTAAGGTCATTTAAAAAAATTCTTATATAACATGGTCATCATGTGCCTTGCATTAGTTGCAATCCAAATCTGTTGGAACTGTAGATCCATCCCCTCCTGATCCCTCACCTCATTTCCTTTGCCCAGCTGATCATTTATATAGTCCCTTAACTGGTAGTATCTTAACCTATCTTGTGAGGCAATACCAAACTTTAACTGTATCATCTCAGAGGACACCAGGGAGGAGCCATGAAAAAACTGATATGCTGCCTGAAATCCTTTTTTTGCCTGTCTTAGGAACCAGTTGTCCAGTTTTGCTGGTGCAAAATTAGGGTCAAAGACCCACCATGTGTATTTCCATAGTTGTCTTTTGGTGTTTCCTCTACTAATGCCCCTCCTCCAACCCTCTAAAACCGCTGCCGTCCCTGAATAAGTCGTAGTTCCCTGTACCCTCCCCTCTATAAAAAGGGCCGCCTGTACAGGGACCTCTCTAACCTCCGCCAGGTCAAGCCTCTTTCAATGGGATGTGTATGCATGGTTGCCCCACAATAATGCAATCCTCATTTGGGACTCCATCCAGTATCCCTGCAAGTGGGGAAAAGCCAGACCCCCTTTGTTTTTGGGGAGAAATAAAAGTTTTTTAACCCTTGGTCACATTGTTCCCCACAAAAAGCTTATAAACATCTTTTGCCAGGATTCAAGATCCCTCTGGGAAACAACAAAAGGGACACATTGAAATAAATACAGCAACCTGGGCAAGGCAGTCATTTTTAATGCTTGATTTCTTGTGTGCAAAGTTAGGGGGAGCATTGTCCATTTTCTGAAATCTACCTTTAATTGTTGCACTAGTGGGGGATAATTTAAATTGAATAGGTCGGCCATGTTTTTACTGATCTTGATCCCAAAGTACTTGATTGTTTCCATGTCCCATTTCATTAGGTATCTTTGCTTAATTTCAACAGATGGGGTGTAGAAAATGCGAAAGACCTTAGTCTTACTTCTGTTCAATGTAAAGCCTGAAAGTGAGGCATAGGCTTCTGTCTGTCCAAACACCTCTGGTAGTGAACTATCTGGGTCTGACAAATACAAAAGGACATCATCAGCATATAAAGCTAATTTCTGCTCCTCACCCCCCCATTGAAATTCCTTTAACCCCTCCATTCTGTCTTATACTCTGGGCCAGGAGCTCTAAATAAAGAGCGAATAGCAGTGGCGAGAGAGGACATCCCTGTCTTGTTCCTCTTCCTAAATGGACTGCTTCTGAAATGTGATCATTTGCATGTATAAAAGGGGAAGGGGACTTATATATCTTAAACAGAGCCCTCACGAACTGCTGAGGGAAACCAAACTGGGAAAGGACCTGGCCTAGAAAGGCCCAAGAGACTTTATCAAATGCCTTTTCAGCATCTAGGCTCATAAGGAGGAAGGGGGTCTTTGTATAGTTAATCCGATCTATAACATGAGATGTTCTTATCAGGTTATCCTGAGCTTGGCGCTCTGGGACAAAGCTGGCCTGGTCCATACCAATAAGACCAGGGAGGTATTGTTGTATTCTTTTAGCTAAGATAGACATGAACATTTTATAGTCTGTGTTTAATAAGGAAATTGGTCGATATGAGGAGCATTTAGTAAGGTCCTTTCCCAGTTTGGGAAGCACTGAGATCACAGTCCTATCCCATGATGGGGGTATTTGCTCATCCTCATTAAGCACAGCTTTATATAGACCCAAAAGGCCTGGGAGTACCATCCCTCTAAATGTCTTATAGAACTATGATGGTAACCCGTCTGAACCTGGGCATTTACCCGCTTTCAATCTTGAAATTTCTGTGGTCACCTCCGATTCCATAATAGGGGTTAGTAATGACCTCCCCTATTCCTCTGATAGCCCTGGTATCATTAGTCCCTCCAAAAAAGCTTGTACTGTTTGTACACACGGTGTCTTATCTGGTGTATATAGCTTACCATAAAATAATTTAAAGGCATCTGTTATCTCCCTCACCCCATGGACCATTTCTTTTCTTTGTGGGTGCCATATTGTTGTGATTGTGGCTTTAGCCCTCTGGGCACCAAGCCGGCTAGCCAGTAATTTCAATGACCTCGGCACTCCCTCATAATATTGTTGTTTTAAAAAACATAGCTTTTGTTCGACCTGATAGTCTAAGATGTCATTCAATTCTTTTTCAAGTATCTTCAGCTGCTTAGTCCTTGTTTTGTCTATTTTACCTTTCTGGAGATCTTCCAAGTTCTTAATTTGTATGGTTAACCTTAGCTTCCTTGCCTCCCTATCCTTTTTCTTTAGATGCTATCGAAATGAATTTCCCCCTCAAGACTGCTTTTGCAGCGTCCCACCTTATTGCCTGAGAAGTATCCTGAGGTGAATTCTCAGCCATAAAGTTATCAAATGTTTCCTTAATGCTCTCCTTAACCTCTTGGTCATTCAGCATCGATAGATTGAGATGCCAAAATGTATTCCTCCTAACCTCTCCTGTATCAGTCTTCATGAAAAGAGGAGCGTGGTCAGATAGACTTAAGTCTCCCACCCAACTCTCCTTTGCTCTGTACATATCTTCCCCAGGCACCAAAAAATAATCTAGCCGGGAATACATCTGATGTGCAGCCGAGAAAAAAGTGTAGTTCCTCCCTTTCCCATTAAAATACCTCCATACATCTTGGAAACCTAGTTCCCTCACCAATTTCTGCACCTTCCTCGCTGTTCCATGTATCGCTCTCGGTATTTGTGAAGTAGTATCTAGAGCCGGGTTCAGTGCCAAATTAAGATCTCCCCCACATATTATGGTGCCCTCGGCCCAACTCAAAAGGGTGGTCAAAAAGATCCTATATTCTTGATATCTAGAACCCAGTGGGAAATACACAGAGGCAAAGGTGACCATCACTCCCCCCAATCTACCTTTCATTAGAGCGTAGCAACTCTTCTTTATCTGCCAAAGTATCCATCTTTTCAAAATGCATTTTGGCTGGCACCAGAATCACCATCCCCCTTCTTCTACCTTTTTTATATGAAGTTGCCACCATATCCCTGAAACCAAATTTCAGCAGTTTGGCATGTTCTTGCTTTGACAAGTGTGTTTCTTGTAAAAAGATAGTCAGCTGTAGTTTTCTTTACAAAACTCATAACCTTGCTACATTTAACAGGGTTAGTGAGGCCATTCACATTAAAAGAACAGAACAGCAAGCTCGTCTCAGCCATCACTCCTGTAAATGAGATACAGACTGGCTTTCATAAAGCCAATAGCTGAGTGCCTTATTAAGCTGTCTCCCAAACTGGCTGAAGTCATTAATATGAGAACCACTAATACAATTAGATTGATAAGAGTTACCTGGTACAATAAAATTAAATCCTTGACATTTTCATTAACATTGTCAGCCAACATGGCTTCTATCCAACATTTTAAACAAAAGATAACTGACTTCCAAGGTAGGAGATTCATGGTAAAGAATCTCTGGTTACCCTCACACCTCTTTCCTATAGGTCTTAAATGAAAGTGGAGAGTATGGTGAGGTACGTTTGCCCTGTGCCAGAAGCCCTCACCTGGAGCTGCCCTACTGGGTTAGTCAGCTCCGCAGAACTATCAAGGGGAGGAGGGTGGAGGCCTCTCCCTCAACCTTTAATGTGTTGTGATAAAAAGAAGTTGTTAGAAAGTTAGAACCCCACAGTTTAGCAACTTAAAAGGTGTCAACACAGTAGGTGGGCTCAAAAAAAATAAACAAAGCGCAACTCACCACTGTTATTTGCTTGGTCTCTTATCCCATTGGCAGGCAACCTTCCACCTGTTTTGGACTGCATATACTTTTTCACCCTATGAGGGTATGGGCTAGGAAAGCAGGACATTGCCAGAGTGACGCCACTGGGCCCACCCTTGGGGCAGGCCATGCATCATCCGCATGATAGGCCGCAGCAGCTGGGGCCAGTATCCACATTCCATCCAAACTGACCCTTTACATTCCTTTATTCATGCTAGGGAGAGTGTACCAATGATTCGAATGAGCCTTCCTTGCATGGGCCAGCCATAGCAGAAATAAGCCTGATTTCTAGTTCGGTGGGTTTCAGTCATCCTGAGAGCTGTCAGGCCCTCAGTGGAAACCAGCCCCTTTCTTATGTTTTTAGTTTTTTTTTTTTTTGCCTTTTTGTAATTAGGCTTCTGCATGGTCTATTTAGCCCCTGAGCCTCAGAGCAAGAATTGTGGTCATCGATTAAGGCTCACACCCCTCTGAGCACATCACTCCCTGCTGTAATGTTGGTCTCCCAAAATTATTTGGCCCCTAGTTGCTTGCACCAACATGCTTCAGTCACCAGCATCCCAGGGACGAGAGCCCCAGCAGCACCCCCAACACTGATCGCTCCCCCCATCCCTTCCCAATATATATCCATTTGTTAGACCATTCTCAGTTTTTGAATACAGTCAACCCAAATAATACATTTAATCTGCAACAGTTTCATAGAAAAAGGAAAACAATAAATAGTTCCTTTTAGTTTCATCAGCGACTTGCCGTATTAGTCCTAAAAGACCAAGTCCACCACCAGATCTCGAATGCTCATGCCCCAGAAAATGACTTCCATTTCAGGTGCCTCCTTCCTCTTCTATCACATCTTGGAGCTGCGATGTCAGAATGCCCTGCTCCTCTCGAACCCCCTGTTGTTTCGAGCTCCTGTCCAAGTGTCTCTCTACGCCAATCTTGTTCCACAGTGTGGAAGTGTCCCCCTTCTCCCTCGTCCCTCGACCTTTGGTGCCAACAACTGACCAACTATTATTTTGTAGTTGTCTCCGATTTTGTTCAGCAGATAAACACGGTATGCTGATTTCTAAAGTATGTAGAAACTCCTCTGCTGCTTCTAGCTCTTGAAAATGGATTGGGCCTTTCTCTGTCATTATCTTTAGCCTAGCAGGGTATTCAACAAAAGCCTTATGGTTCTTCTGTTGCAACAACTTCACAACTGCTAAGACCTGCCTTCGCTTGTTTAACAGTTGTGGGGTATTATCCTTGTCAAAGTACAAATGGACATCTCCAAAGTGAATTTCCTTTTTCCTCCAGGCTGATGGGATGGGGCCTGATGGGATTCATCCCAGAATTCTAAAAGAACTAAGGGTAGAACTAGTGACACCACTGACTACACTCTTTAACAAATCATGGGAGGATGGGGTGGTACCTGAGGACTGGAGGAGGGCAGATGTGATTCCCCTTCACAAAAGTGGGCGCAGGGCAGAAGCAGGAAACTACAGACCTGCTAGTTTAACCTCAGTGATAGGGAAAATGATGGAATCACTTCTGAAGGAAAGAATTGTCGAGTACCTAGAGGCCAGAGGGGCACAGGACCCAAGGCAGCATGGATTCACAGCGGGAAGGTCATGCCAGATGAATCTAATAGATTTCTTTGACTGGGTGACCAAAGTAGTAGATCAGGGAGGGGCTGTGGACATGGCCTACCTAGACTTTAGCAAGGCATTTGACTCAATCCAACACAAAAGATTAATATACAAGTTAGCCAGCCTGGAAGTGGGTCCCAAGATGATAGCCTAGGTAAAGAATTGGCTGGAGAATAGGACACAGAGGGTAATAGTAAATGGAGTCCACTCTGAAGAAAGGGGGGTTACTAGTGGGATACCGCAGGGTTCAGTATTAGGATCGGTTCCCTTCAATGTCTTTATAAGTGACATTGCAAGGGACTGGAAGGAAAAGTATGTTTCTTTGCAGATGACACAAAGATCTGCAACAGAGTTGATGCACAAGGTGGGGTGGAAAGGATGAGAAGAGACTTGGCAAGGTTAGAGGAATGGTCAAATGTACGGCAGCTTAGATTCAATGCTAAGAAGTGCAAGGTAATGCACCTGGGAAACAAAAACCAAGGGAAAGAGTACACACTGGGGGGTGAGATATTAACAACAAAAATGGAAAGGGACCTGGGGGTAGTCATACCAGATGACTTAAAGGTTGGCAAGCAATGTGAGAGGGCAATAAAGAGGGCTGGGGGGATACTGGGATGCATAGGGAGAGGCATCACCAGTAGAAAACAAGAAGTTGTTATCCCTCTTTACAGACAGCTGGTGAGACCCCATCTGGAGTACTGTGTGCAGTTCTGGAGACTCAGTTTCCGCAAGGACATAGACAAGATGGAAGCTGTCCAGAGGAGCGCAACTAAAATGGTGCAGGGTCTGCACCAGAAGACATATGAAGAGAGACTAAAGGAGCTTAATATGTATAGCCTCGAGGAAAGGAGGGAGAGGGGACATGATAGAAACTTTCACGTACCTCAAGGGAATCAACAAAGTCCAAGAGGGTAGCATCTTTCAAAAAAAGAGGTGTGCAAGAACAAGGGGGCACAATTTGAAGATGGGGGGGCGGCTCAGAGGTAATGTAAGGAAGTGTTTTTTCACAGACAGGGTTGTGGATGCATGGAACGGCCTTCCGGAGGAGGTTGTGGAGTCAAAGACAGTGGTTGAATTCAAGCATGCATGGGACAGTCATAAGGCAATTCTAGGGGGTGGGGGTAGAAAGAAGTAGGCTGCTGTTTAACTAGGATCTGCAGCTTATCTATTAGGTAGGAAAATGGGCAGACTGGATAGGCCAAGCGGTCCTTATCTGCCATCAAATTATATGTTTCTATGTTTCTAGGCTAACATTAAAACCTCTTCTTTTACCCTGTAGTCTAGAAAAGCTATCACTATGGAGCGTGGTCTTGCCTTCAAGTCCCTAGGGCGAGGGATTAAGGATCTGTGGGCCCGAATTATATTTAGTTCTTTCTCCTGTGGGAGGTTTAGGATCTCATGTAAAAAAGAAATCTTGAATTCAACCATGTTTTTGGACTCTATACCTTCCTGTAAACCATGGATGTGAATACTATTGCGGCGATTTCTATTTACAAGTTCTTCCAGCTTTTGCTCTAATTTATTTGCCCTTTGGTGAAGGTTGAGCAGGGCAGTATCATGGGCATCTGTCGTGTGGGTATAATCCGACATCACAGTCTCTAAACTTTTTGTCCTCTGTGTTAAGTCCAGTATATCTTGTTTTTGGCTTGAAACATTTTTATCCAGGCGCAGTAAAGTTTCATTCATCTGCTTTAGTGTACAGCATAGTTGTTTAGATGTTATCGTATAATCCTCCTCTCCTTGATTTGCCCCCTCCACATCATCATGCTGTGATTCCATCATTAGCTGCGCCATCACTCGCGGGCCTAATTCTGTCAGCGTTTTCTGTTCGTTCACCCCACCTGGACAATTCTCCTTCATTTTGTGTACGGCCAGCATCAGGTAGTCCGTTATTTTTCGTTTGTACGACAGGATGGGTTTTCTTTTTACTTGATTACAATGGATTTAGGTCGGGTTGTAGCGGAGCTGAAAAGCTAAGCTGCCATACAGGAAGTTGACCAGACCGGAAGTTCCTATACACAGTACTTAAGTTTCTATAGTGTATGATAATCACTAAGATTCAAAATTTCTGGAAAGACACTGAATCTTCAGTTGTCAAAACAGTCAAAAAGACATTTTTTCAGTTTAAACCATAACTTATTCTCAGCAAGGTATGTCAGACTGGAAGGTCTACAGGTAATTGAGCTTCAGGAGTAACTTCTAATTTGCTTTAACTATATTATTTACATGCTCAAATGTCACAATTAGAAAGATAAATTAAATAAATGAAAATCACTGGGTAAAGTTTTGCCAGACCATGTGGTCGTTCTATGTCTGGTTGCCAGACATCCTAATATTTCAAAATCTCATTCTGAAGGAGATGTCAGTAGCAGACAGTTCTTACTGAGCTCAATTCTCAAAGCACCACATAGATCAGTGCAAGCTGTGGCAAACAGTAGCTTGTACCAATCATTGGTGCACCAGGGACCCTGCACCTGATTTACGAACAGGTGGGATCTGGCCGCCAAACTCCCGCAGCTTGTAGCAGTGACTCCCATACATCAAAGGAAAGGTGCATGGAAAAGAAAATCTGCAGGACAGTTCTGTGGCAATGCCAGCATCAGCAGCAATGTTGCCCATAGTGCAGGGATGATGTCTGCCACTATATTCTGGCTCCACCACTGGTACCCATGCAGTCAGCCAGTGCTGGCATCCCTGGCAGGCATACCAGTGGATGTTCCTGCTGCCCCAGCAAGGCAGCCAGTGAGCTATGCCTTCTCTGCAGGTGTCCCTGGTGGGACAGATAGCACACCTCCCCTGGCATCATGCCATGCTGCTAGCATTGTGGGTGGCCCCCTGGCCATGTCTGACAACACTTAACCACCATCAGAGCAGGTGGGCATCCTTGCTGGCAGCAGGCCTAGGTCCCCAAGAGCCCCCCGGTATCACCTGTGTGGCTCTGCTGTGGTGCCCGACACATCACCCCAAGTGTTCCTGTGCCTTGACAGCTCACAGTTGGTGCCCCTGTATGGTGGAGAGGTGCAGCCACTGCCACTCTCTGGGTGATGTGGGGTGAGACCCCTTTTGGTACATGGGGTATTAGACCAGCTATGGGCTGGTCTAACTCTGGCTGGCACTGCGGACTTTGTCAACCTTGCAGAATCCCACTGTGACGGACATGTGACCAGAGTAATGTATTACTTTCTTTTCGTTAATGTATTTTGTTAATGTAATTATGCTTCTGTCATAGCTTCTGCTCTTCTGAAATCCAGGACTCTTGCTGTTGTGTGGTTTAATTTCTGCAGCTGTCCTTATGTTGAACCACACTGTATGGTGATCATTATTCCCCAGACGGCTTCCCACCTTGACATCTGCAACACTGTCCCCGTTAGTGAGCTAGTTGCTTGAGGAATCCCCTTGAAGGGAGTCTAGTTGAAGTTGCAGCTGGAAGGCTCCAATGTACATCTGGAAGATTGAAGTCCCTCACTAGCAGCACCTCCCCCTTTTTAGCCATTTTTCCAATTGCTTCTAACCTCCCCTGTGCCAAAGAGCTGTAGATTTTGCCTGATCAAATAGTGGCTCCATTTCTTGACCCAAGGAGTGACCCACAACACCTCTGAATTCCCTGTATATTCATTGCTTTTATGCTTCCTTAACACAGAACACTACATACCCACATTTCCTTCTCACCCTGTCCTTTTTGAACAACATATACCTTGTTATGGCCATGTCACAGTCATCTTTGTTGGTGCACCATAATTCGGTAATGGTTACAATATGTAAGCTGGCCTCTGCCACAATGGCACCTCAGTCTGGGATACTGTTTCCCAAACTTCTAGCATGAGCATACATAGCCTTTCAGATATTGTTAGTTCTTCGTTGTTGCTCGCCCATTTTTCTTTTTGCTTCCCCACCTTCCCCCATTCTCTTTTGAATGCTTCTTTTCCCTTTGTGTCCTTTGCTATCACCCTACATCTTTGATTAACTTGCACCCAAGGGGATTCCCTACCCTTGAGATCTCCCTACTGTCTAGCTCAGCCTATGGGGTGGGACAGTTTCTACCTCCCTGATTTCTTCTACTGCCCACTTGGCTAGTTTAAATTATAACTGAAGTGATATTTAAACTGTCCACTGAGGACTGTGATTTCCCTACCAGATGGATGAAGGCTGTCACCTCCATGTATGCTCTTAACTCTCCAAGTGGGCCCCCAGTCCCCAGTGTAGCTGTACCCCTCCATTCTGCACCATTTCTTCAATCATGAGTTGAAGGCCGTGGTGCAGTGATCCCTCTCCTTTCCCCTGTTGTTGATAGGTAGCACCTCTGCAATAGCTGCTGAGTGTGTTACCTGTCTAAGACCATTTCACAGTTCCCTAAACTGCCCCTGCCCTATCCCAGCCTCATCCCTTGCCAGGTCATTGGTCCTCAGGTGGACAATGACATCCAGCTCCCCCTTCCTTCCTGCTGCCTTAGCGATCCCTAGGATATGCTTTTCATCCCTCAGGGCCGTGGCGCCGGTTAGACACCTGACCTCTCTCTGCCACCTTTCCTGTCCCCAGCTGTATCCCCACTGACAGTTGAGGCCCCCTCCCCAGAAGCTGCTTCCTCCTCCTCTAGGGTTCCCTCCCCCTTGGGTCTCCCCTATGGAGGGCCCCCACATCCTCCCTGAATACTACCATGGGTACTTCCTTCTGGCAGTTCCACCCCACCAGAGTGGTGTAGGAATTTTGTTGTGGCAACAGTTGAGAAATTTTGCTTGCAATCCACCTCTCCAACCTTTCAGATCCTACCCCCACCCTTCTAGAGGTCACCATAGTCCAACCACTCCTCCTGTCTTGCATCTTCTTATGTAATGGTGTCAGACTTGGTGGCCACTGGGTGGAAAGAAGGCCCCTGACTCTTAGCCAACTTGGTCTCGAGTCTAGCAGCCTTGTCCACCAACCCAGAGAGGCAAATGCAGATGGGACAGCACCTCAGTCTTCAGAAGGTCTTGAAGAGTGCCACCTGACAGCAACTACACTGCACCATTTCCAACATTCCCTAGTCTTGCTCTCCCTGAATTACCTGGACTCCTCTCCCAGAATACAGTAAAATGAAGATGTACAAGTTACTAGAGCACAAAACAACCCTGTAATTAAAAGTACCCTCGCTATGAGACCAACGCATGATGTGGTTCTCCCTTAATTTGGGAAGGGAAACAGCCAGGACCAGACAAGGGTGATGGACTTCTGAAGAGCAGATTTTGGTAGGATGGGTCACATCATAGTGGGGCATCTTGCCAAGATCTGCCAAGAGATGAATGCTGACCAGAAATGTTCCATTATCAAGCTGGGTCTGGTGAAGGCCACTAACACGTGTACAAAGTCCCAGAGTAAGAAGTCCAGTACCAAAAGACAAAGCTAATTCAGCAGGGAAGTAGCAGTGAATGTGAAGGAGAAGAGGGCGGCCTTCAGTAGATATCAGAGAACTAGGCGAGAGGCAGACAGAGAGGAGTACTCAAGGACATTCAGAGAAGTGAGTAGGGTGGTCAGGTCAGCTAAGACCACATAGGAGCTAAGGCTGGCATAGGGGATCAGAGAAGGGGGGGAAGGTACATAAGGGTGAAAGAAGCTGCAAGAATGGGATAGTCAGGATTAAGAGGAAAGGGGGTGGGCAGAAAGTGGGGTTGACCAGGTGAAGTCACTAAATGAGTACTTCTGTTCAGTGTTCAACATGGGGAAAAGGAAGGTCCTTTACCTCAAGGGAAAATAATGTGGGAAGGGGGGCAGAGGCAACTAATGGAGTAATACCATATGGCAGGGTTTTGGAGGGCCTTAGGGCCCTGTGGGTGGATAAGGCTCCAGGACCAGACAGAGTAAATCCAAAAGTCCTTAGAGAGTTGGCAGAGGTCCTGGCAGATCATCTAGCAGACCTCTACAACACCTCACTGGAGACGGGGTGCATGCCTCAGGACTAGAGGATGGCACATGTGGTGCCTTTCCATAATAGTGGACCCAGGGACAAGCTGCGTAACTACAAACTAGTCAGCCTTACTTCCATTGTAGGGAAGCTAATGGAGACCATTCTAAAAGAAAGACTAGTAACTTTCCTGGAAGCAAACTGTCTCCAAGATGAAAGGCAGCATGGGTTTGTCGTGTGGAGATTCTGCCAGACCAACCTAATTGACGTCTGTGATTAGGTCACAAGATCAAATGACAGGGGTCATGAGGTAGATGTCCTGTATCTGGACTTTTGCAAGGCCTTTGACTCAGTGCCTTATGGAAGGATGCTCAGTAAACTGGGAAACCTGGGAGCTGGGGAGAAACCGGTGGTGTGGGTCAGAAGCTGGCTGCAGGACAGGTAGCAGAGGGTAATTGTGGGGGGGGGAGTTATCAAAACCCAAACCAGTAACCAGTAGGGTCCCACAGGGCTCAGTGCTTGGGCCGGTACTATTTAACATCTTTATCGGGGACATAGCAGATGGGATCAAGAGTTAAATCAGCCTGTTCACAGACAACACAAAGATCTGTGAGAGAATGGACAGTGAGGAAGGGAGGCAGGAACTCAGGGAGGACCTAGCAAAGCTTGAGCACTGGTCAGGCATATGGCAGCTAGGGTTCAATGCTAAGAAGTGTAAGGTCATGCACCCGAGAACCAGAAACCCTGGGACTAGCTACTGACTTGGGGGAGTGCAGGTATCCATTTCAGAGGAAGAAAAGGATCTAGGGGTGCTTGTCTCAGGGGACATGAAATACTCTGTGCTGTGCTATAAGGTGGAAGCCATAAGAAAACAAAATGCTAGGGTGCATTGCCAGAGGACTCACCTCAAGGAAAGAGAAGGTCATCCTGCCATTGGAAAGGTCACTGGTGGGACGACTCTTGGAGTACTGTGTGCAGTTCTGGTGCCCATATTTGAAAAAGGACAGTTCTGGTGCCCATATTTGAAAAAGGACATCAAACTACTGGAGGGTGTGCAACTAAGGGTGACCAAGACTATCATGGGTCTGGGGACAAACCATATGAGGAAAGACCTGAGGAAGCTCAACATGTATTCACTGGAGAATAAAAGGGATAGGGGGATATGATTGAGTCCTTCAGATACTTAAAAGGTATAAACAGGTTTAGTACGGATGGCATTTTCAGCTTAAAGAGGGGGGATCAAGAGGGGACATAGCTTGAAATTGGCAGAGGGAGAATTCACTAAAGAAATGAGGAGACACTGTTTCATGGAAAAGGTGGTAGCAAGGTGGAATAAATTGCTGGAGGAGGTTATCTTGCTGAAGATGGTGGGTAGTTTCAAAAGAGGGTGGGACAGGGTCATGGAAAAGGTCAAAAATTAGGGGAGGTGGGGAAGGGGATGGTGGTGGGTAGTGATGATTTGTGGGGACTGGATATGGGTGGGGTGGGCAGTGGCAGTAAAAGCTGTGAGATGCACACTCGAGCAGACTTGATAGACCTTTGGGGCCTGTTTCTGCTGGTGTTTTCACATGTTCTTATGTCACTGGTACAGGTACGACATAAGCAACAAATAACTTTTTTTATCCTTTTTCTTCTTTCTTGCTCAGGCAATATTTGCCTATAGTACCTACCTAGTTAGATTACAGTTAGGACAGGTTAACAGTTTTCTCCTTACACCCCTCTCACCAAACAATACAGTATCACCTGGGTTGAGATGTCAGGGTTTTTTGCCGTTGGCTGTCTCATTGGCTGACTTCTGACATACCCCAGTTGATGTCTCTTGTGCTCGTCCTTTGCATGAGAGCCACAGGTGGGAGGGTCACTTATGGTAGATGCCCTTTTAAGGGAGTATGCTATGCTGCTGATTGAAGGAGTGCTGTGATGAGGTGGAGTTAGCTGCCTACTGGAGCACTCAAATATGCCATTCCTGTGATTGGTGTGGAGGGGAGAGTCACAGCTTCTTTTCTTGTGACTCTCTTTCCTTGCCCTTCTTTCCTGAAGTCCCGCTGGCTTGCAGGATGAGCTGCACTTTTTAAAATGGTTGCCTTTCTTTCTGGTTCTATGTCTCTATTTCCTATTGGAGGAGCATGATTACAGAGGTGAAGTTAGCCACCTGCTGGGGTACTCGGACACGATGCTCTAGTGATCAGGTGGGAGGTGAGTCACAGCTTGTTTCCTTGTGCATCTCTGTCCCTGCCCTGCTTTTCTGAAGTCTCTCCCTGCCCAGTTTTCTTTAATCTCCAGGTACAGAAAGGGTGAGATGTGATCATGTGAGCCTATGACAAAGGTATCAATCAGCTGCATAATGGCTCCTGATACAGCACAGGAGGCTGCAGCTCCCTGTACATTACACAAGTAGAAGGAAGAAGAGATTCAGAGATGAATCATGATGAACTAAACAGCTGAAAGTAACGGTGAATATAATTCACTGCAGGACAGCAACATAAGAGTACAAGGTACCACCACTACACATCTGCTTTAAAAAAGCGGTGTGTAGCCATGAAACATCAGCTTCAAAGTATTTTGGTGGAACTAATAAAAACACACGTTTGATCAAAGTAAATGGAGTGAAACTCTTACTTTCCTACAATGGAGGGTCTCAAAATCCATATGGGGTCTGGAATGCATGACATACCAGGAGAGAGTGGACAACCTGAACATGTTGAGTCTAGAGGGAAGGAGCATCATAAGAGATTTTCTTGTATTATTTGGCACTGTTGGGGACAGTGAACTTATCATGAGCATGAATCCTGAATTCACAGTTCGTAACCAAACCTTAAGGGGTCATAATAAACAAATAACAAAAATAAAAACAGACAGAGAAAATGAAATTTTCTTTATTGAAAGGGTTGTTAACATCTGCAACTCACTACCCACAACACCAGCCCTCTATAAAAGTAAGATGTTATTTAAGGCAGAGCTGAACAAGTACATGGATAGTAGAAGAATTAATGAATACTACCATTAAATAGTAGGAAGGTAGTCTGGATGGGTCACATGGCCTTCTAACCTACAGACTAGTATGAACCATAGTATAAGAAGTGCCACCTGATGGCCTTTAAGTCTGAGGAGGATTCCTGAGACTTAAATGTAAAGTTTGACAGTTGTGTTGTTCATTGGATGACACTAATGAGATGTCTGAGCTGACATCCCCCCAAAAATTAATTGAATTTAGTATTTTAATTAAAAGAAAAAAGTTTTCATGATTCACTAGAAAAAAAATCATTGTGATAGACTTAAATAAACCAAGCATGAGCATGCATCAGCTACAGTGTTTCGTAACACAAGACCAAAATGAGAAAAAATCACAAGAACATTTTTTCTCAGTCCAAAATGAACTAAAAAATTCAAAAAATGTTCAAGAAAATGTTTGTCTAACATGAACAAAAAACATGAAAAAGTCCCCCAGATTTTCTAAGACCAGCACGAAAAAATATGTTTAAGTAGCAGAACTCTTCTGAAAAATTTTCTAATTCCTACTGTATATAAACAAAGGCCCAGATATTCAAAAGGGTTGTGCATGGTGTAACAGTGTTGCGCCATGCACAACCCACTGATACGCCCCGGTGCGATATTCAATAGGGAAAAGTGCGCCGCACAAACCCCAATGCGCCAGAGCGCATCAGTAATGTATGCAGGCACAGGTGGGGGGGGGGCGTGCCCATGCATAACCTGCATAGCCCGATATTCAGCCTGGGATGTGCAGAGTCATGCATGCGCAACCCCTACCTGCACCTGCACAAAGTTAAGCCAAAAAAAAAAAGGAACAAGTGATGGCCACCCACAGGTGAGCTGCCGCATTGCAGGGTGCAACACGGCAGCTGCCACCTGTGGGTGGCCACCCGAGTTCCTGCCTCACCTGGCGGCACACCCCATGCCCCATCGTGGGCATACCTGGAGCGAAATCCCCCAGTCCAATATCCCTGGTGGTCCAGTGGACCTCTATGTGCCCAATCGAGGGCATCTGTAACACTAACATACCCCTACTACCGTGGCGGTCTAGTGTACCCCCTCCCACCCGCCCACTGAGCCCCACTGCCCGCCTCCCTGCCATCAGCCGGGTGGGTGGCAGCACCCCATCTGCGCCGCCCGCCGCCGCCGACTGACAGCTCGGTAGGGCTGCATGCCCATGGGTCACAGCGTGAGCTAATAGGCGGCAGCTCGCACCATACTACTCAGTCCAGATATGTGAATGATTCATTCACATATCTGGACTGAGTAGTACAGTATGGTACGCCCATAGGCTCACACTGTGAACCACGGGCGTGCAGCCCTACCGAGCTGTCAGTCGGCGGGTGGCTGGGCGGCAGGCGGTTGGGGTGCTGCCGCCCGCCGGCTGACACGGGGGAAGCGGGGCGGTGGGGCTCAGTGGGCAGGTGGGGAGGGATGTACACTGGACCACTAGGGTAGTAGGGGTATGTTATGTGTTACAGATGCCTGCGATCAGGCACATAGAGGTCCACTGGACCACCAGGGATATGGGGGGGGCTTATTCTCTACACAAATGCCCGCGATCGGGCACATAGCAGTCCACTGGACCACCAGGGATATTGGACAGGGTTTTTTTTTCTTTTACACAAATGCCCGTGATCGGGCTGCAGGGGGCGTCGGTTCCCGATGGCTGCTGCCTGAAAGGGTGCCAGGCGCAAGTCGTCGGGGATCAGCTCACCTGCATGCTAATGGTAGGCAAATGGGGCTGTAATGAGATGCAAATGGTCCCCTGTGCACCTTGCATAAATTATGGCTCCATTTGCATGTCCCCTTTTGAATATCGCAGGTGCTGTGCATGGCGCAATGGCACTTGCACTAGTGCATCTCCATGCTCCACTCTGGCCACTTGCGCTGGCGCAGTGCCACTGCACCATGCACAGTGGGGGTGGCCAGGGTGCGATATTCAAAGCTGCTGCACCATAGCGCAGCTCCATTGAATATCGCCCAGGCCACACCCCTGCGCAACAAAGTTGAGCTGCGCCCAGGCTTGCGCCACAGCCTGGCACAGTTTGAATATCCGGGACAAAGTGTTTAAATGTGAGAAACAGGACCCACAGTGGCAAACACAACAGAAAAAAAAACATTGTGTGCATTTTATACTACAGTTACAGCAATACACAAAATAGTAAGATAGTTATGACTTATCTCCTGCTGTGAGTCCTGTGCAAGGAAAGTTAGGACTCATGCCGTATATCTCTCTTCCTTCTGGGCCTGAAGGGCTCTGTGTGAAGCAAGTTAGGACTCAGTTCCTTTGGGTCTTGTGTGAAGAGGAATCTGCTTTCTCGAAAAGTGAGGAAATTCACTGAAAAAAAGCTATGTTAATGCATCATTAAATTTCCAAACATAAAGTCACAAAAGAATAGAAATGTGGCCTTAAGGTTTTTAAACCCTAACACCCACTTGCCGCCCCTAGCCCCTAGTCCCATGACCTAAGACCAAGCTACAGGTCCAGGGCTGTGCCTCAAGGGTCTGCTGTGTCAAGCTACAAGTCTAGGGCCTTGTGCCAAGAATGTATAACTAATCTACTGCTTTGGGGAAGATGACAGGGCCCTGAGCAAAGAAAGTTGTAACTGATTCTACAGGCCTTATATGAAGCACCAGAGTTGTGGGGCACATCTCTGGAACTGTAGCTTGAAGCAGCAGACCTATGGGTCATGGCCTCAGTCCTGTAGCATGCCCATGAATATATAATTGCAATGAATACAATAATCCTTCACTTTCATTTTTTTATCATGTAAGATTTTATTAAGCTTATCAAGTAACATGAGCCATAAGAATGGCCTTCATACACCATGTATACAACATAGTCATACATGCCCAGTACATACATAACTGTTCTCGGGACATAAAAGATTATCTACAAATATGTGCTGCAGATAATATTCTTTAAGCAGGCATCTCCTAGAGCAAAATACAAAGTATAAGCTCCTTCAAGCTTCATGAAATGGTTCTCACACAGTAAGGAGGCCAGTTGTCATAATCCTTCTACTTAACCCAGCAAATTGCTCTAGTCTAGTATCAGGGTTCCAAACTCTGTCACCTGCCATCCAATAATATAAACATCTTCAAAGTAGCAGCTACACAATAATGCCCTATATAGACTAAGATGAATCTGTCCATCAAATTAGCAGACAGAACAGAGAGGACCATAAGGGTCCAAATATATAGAATACTATAAAATAGGGGTGTCGACGAGACCATACAACTGCAGTCGCCTAGTATACTATAAACAGACTATGCTGTCAATTATGTTGAGGGGGGATTTTGGAATGGTGAGGTGCAACCAAACAAATGTGGGAATGTAGATAAGCTCCCCATTTCTTGTAGTATCTATCAAGTAGGCCCTTGACCACTGCTGACAGCCTCTCAGTTAACTAGCCTAGCCACGGTGGAGTGCCACTGTAAAACCGTTGGGGGTATAGGTTGTCTCCAGCATACCAGAACGGCCCTCCACTTCCATCAAAGCAACTAGGATCCATGCTGCACTGGGGGGGGGATGGATTTAGTGCCGAGGTATCTCCCAGTAAAAGGGAGTGATTTTGAATCTGGATTGGCTTACCAACTATCCTGGAGCAGTCCCCTAGGACTAGAGTTCAGAAGTTTTGCAAGGTCGGGCAGGTCCAGAGAACATGTAGTAGGTGGGCAGGGGAGGAGTGGCATCGCCAGCACTGGTCCTGCGGTAAGATCTTCAGGTTACGCAGTACTGCTGGGGTTTTATACCACCTTAAAAGAATTTTCAATTGTATTAATTGACTCTTAGAGTCTTCATAGGCTGTGTGAGCTGCTCTAATGCATAGCGATCATTGTTGTGGGGCTATGGGGTGGAGGATGTTCTTTTCCCAGGTGGCCCTACTAGCGAGAGTAGTATCTGGTTGGGCATCTCTAATTGTCTTATAGAGAGTACTCACTAACCCCTGACCCTTTCTGGGTAGATGAAGAACTCTCACAGTCCCAGGAGTTTTATGATAAAGGAACCTTGAGAAGAGAGCACTCCTCAACTGCAAAAATCTCAAAGTCTGAGGGTCCTAACCCAAATCTATCCCAAATCTGTTCAAAGGACATTAGCACATAAGAGTTTGGGAGTAGTAGATCCCCTAACACTCGAATGCCCTTTGATGCCCAGTGGGGCCTAGAGGGTGGTTTATGGTCAAGCGTGATAAGATGGTTGTTCCATAAAGGGGCATACCTAAGCGGGGGGTGGTATTCTGCTTTCAGGACCCCAGTAATTGCCATCACCCTCCGCCACACTCTACATGTTTCCCGCATAATTGGAGTAAGTCCATTTGCCACCTGCTTTACGCCAGACAGCAGAGAAGAGGGGAGTGTCCAATGACAAGGAAGCCTCTAAAGGTACCCACTGTGGAGGGGAGGTGAGATGAGGGGTAAACCAGGCTGTAGCTTGGGTCATTCTGTAAGCCAGGTGATATCCCTCAAAGCAAGGAAGACCCAGTCCACCTCTAGTCCAATGTGCATGAAGTTTCGACCGTCTCCACCTTGGGGCTTTTCCCTCCCATAGAAAAGAAGCGACTAAGTTATCTAGGGTCTTGAATAGTTTTGTAGGCAAAGGAATGGGAAGATTATTCAGTAGATATGACACTCTAGAGAACAGAAACATTCTAATGGCTTCTACCTTACCTTTGAGGGTGAGCCAAAGCAGTTTCAATCGCTGGACCTCCGTCATTAAAGAGGTCAGCAGGGGGGAAATATTTGCGGACTCCAGATCTTTCCAAGCCGTGGTAATAAAGACCCCTTAGATAAGGGAAACCTTGTGGGGCCCAAGTAATATCAGTGCCGGTAAGACAGGATTTGGTACAGGCTCAGTTTAAGGGGGACAAAATGGTTTTCTTCTGATTTACTGATAGCCCAGAGAGACAAGCAAACTCCTGTAGGATTGCCAAGAGTGGGGTAATGGAAGATTGGGGATTAGAGAGTGCAAGAAACATGTCATCTGCATAGGCGTTAACCAGATATGTTGACCCTTTTATAGGGATACCTGTTTTATTAGGGGAGTTTATAAGTTTCCTAATTTAGGGGTCCAAAGCAATGAGAAAAATAAGAGGGGAAAGGGGGCAGCCCTGCCTGGTGCCTCTTTGCAATGGAAAGGGGGGAGGTATCTTTATTAGTGACAACTCTGGCTGTAGGGGAATGGTATAATGTAAAGACCCACGAACAAAAGTCTGATCCAAAACTATACATCGTAAGAACTTTATGAAGGAACCCCCGTTCTAGGGAGTTAAATGCCTTGGCAAAGTCTATTGCCAAGGCAGCCATAGGAGTTTTAGATTGCAGTGCCAACCACTTCAGGTTCAAAATAAGGCACAAATTGTCTGCACTCAATTTCCTCTTTAAAAAAACCTGTTTGCGACAGATGGATTAAAGTGGGCAGAATCAAAGCTAATCTATTTGCTAGAATTTTGACTAGTAGTTTGGTGTCCATGGGATGGAGCGAAATAGGCCAAAAATTTGAACAGAGAAGGACATCAGACGATTTTTTGGGGATAAGGGTTATTAATGCCTCGCGCATAGTCAGAAGGAGTAACGTATCTTTTTGGGCTTCTGCAGTGCTTATAGAAGCGGACCAGTGATGTGATCTTGGAGTAACTGGTACAGCTCTACCGATACCCCATCTGGACCAGGCGCCTTACCCTTTGCCATCTGGGATAGTGCTTCTCGAAGTTCTACCGACATGATAGAGGCATCTAACTTAAGCTGCTGAGCTTCTGAAAGTCGAGGAAGCAAGGTCTTCTGGCACATATTGCTTAAATGGAGGGAGAGCTCATCGTCCAAGAGTATACTCTGGGATTGGTAGAGCTCCCGATAAAAATTTGGCATCTTTACATTGATGGCCTTCAGGGTCATGAGTAGTTCTCCCTTCTTGTTTCTAAGCACCAAGATTCTAGAGGAAGTCTGCTGCTTCCATAAATAGTAGGCAAGTAACATCCCTCCTTTGTCCCCACCTTCCCATACCCTATGTTTTGCCAGGGTCAGCTGCCATTCCACTTTTCTATTTACCAGCACATTGATCTGGTATTTTAGACCTGTGATTGGGGCCAAAAGTGGAGAATTTCATGGATTCTGAGGGGAAACTTCAAATTGTTTTTCCAGTTTTGCTAGCTGATCCTGTAGGTCCTAAAGATGCTTTATATGCTCCTCGTTTTTAGCAGCTGCATAAGAAATAACTCTCCCCCTTAGGTCAGCCTTAAAGGCTTCCCATACCGTAGTCGCTCTCATCTCTCCAGGGGTATTCAAGGCAAAATACTGACATGTTTCCTCCTCCTTTATGTACTCCCGGAAGGTTGCATCTTGTAACAGGAGGGGCTTGCATCTCCATCTAATAGATGGGGGCTTTGCCCTGGTGGGGAAAAAGTGATTGCAACAGGGGCATGATCAGATATCAAAATGTTCCCTACGGTTGCATTGCTTACACCTGGCATTGCAACATGATTAACTAACCAAAAATCTAGTCTGCTATGGGTACTGTGCACATTGGAGTAGAAGGTATAGTCATGCCCTTGTGGATGACTGTTTCTCCATGGGTCTCCTAGAGCCCACTCCGACATCAGTGTATTCAAGGTGGCTAATACTTTGGGATGAGATTGCGGTGTGGGAATGGATTTGTCTATGAAAACATCTAGTACCAAATTGTGATCACCCCCAAGAGTATCGGAATCTCTGCTTTCTCTTCCGACAGGTCTGTTAAAGCTTGGTTCAATTCGGAATATGGGTTTTCAGAATCTGTATTAGGACCATAAACATTAGCTATTATAACTTTGCCACCTGGGTAGGACAACCTGGCTGCTAGCCATCTCCCCTGAGTGTCCTGATGCAGGGTTTCAACTGACCACAGGCCAGATCACAGGAGGAGAATGACAACCCACCTTGATTTTGTAGTTGCGCAGCTAGACAGGTCTGTACCTACCCATAACTTCTTCAACCATTGGACCGTCCGGCTGGTGAGGTGCATCTCCTGGAGCAGGGCCACATCCGCCCCCATGGAGTTTAAGAATTATAACACCTTAGTCCACTTCGCCGGATGACTGAGTCCCCTGCTGTTCCAGGAGATGCACCTCCATCCCCGAGGACCCACTGCAGTCACTGCCATAGCAGTACCCCCTCAGCTACTAGTAGAAATATAGAAAGTACTCACCCTGCAGGAGGGCCAAGGTATATACACGGCAGCAAAAAATAAAATAGGGTAACCTGTGACCGCAGGGTATAAAGGCAAGACTCCAGTCGAGAGAATTAGTAAGGAGTAAAATAGGCAGCAGCGTATGGTCTTGTCTAAGTCAGGTAAATACCTAGACAGAATAAGGATAGAGACAAAACAGAGCTATCTATCTTAACAATAATTACAGTAGAAAACAAATAGTTATCAAAGCCAGTATATTATGACAGTATTATTTATCTTGGATTCCTAAACCTGACTACCTTGGTGGTGTCGAGGTGAACGTGTGAGTACAGGTAAAAGACCCCTATAAGCCACACTGCTTCAGGCACCACAAGAGAGCAATGGGAAAGGTTATACCCACTAGATGATAACCTGACCCAGCCTGACTCCATAACACCAAAGCTGGAGAGTCCAGGCATATCAGGTGAACTTAAGTCACCCAGGTAGGGAATAGGTGGGGGGAGGGAGGGAGGAAGGGAAGGGGGTGGAGGGGCCTCTGTCAGCCACCTGCCATTGAATAAGCTCTTAACACATACTAGTACATACTGATGCCCTCCCTTCTAGGATCTAATTCCTACAAATAGCGAGCTGTCACTTGTATCTTGTCAAACCTGCTCTCACTGTAATATAGTGATCTACTCCTGTATATCTCTATATTTGCTGAAAAATTCCTGGACAATAAGCTCATATGCTTCTGTACTGTGCCGTTCCATCAGGGGAGGGGAGGAAGGGAAGGATGGAGGGGATAGAAGGGGGGCCTCTTGCGGTTAACCGTTTTTGCCCTCGGGAGGGGGGAGAAATCTGTGGCCCAAATAAGAGGCAGATGGCCAGAATAGCATATTTTGCCCAGGCAGAAAACTGCTCATGGTACAGCGTTTCCAGCGCCTTATCTGTTAAAGGCCACAGGGGGCTTTCACCCATATGAAAGCAACCTCCAGCAAAACTGAGATGCTCCAAGTGTCGGAGTGCATCAGAGCCAGTGGGGCTAGCACCCAAGGCAACGGCCTCTGCAAAAGTCTTCAATCCCGGTTTTAACAAATCATCAGCTGCCGCGACTTCTTCCTCATAGATTTCCATTTTGGATGCCCAGTCCAGCAGAGTCGGATCCTCTGAGGGTACAGCAGCCTCTTCCTCTGCTTGATCCTTATGATTAGTTATGTTCCAGGTTAAGGTAGTGGCTCTAGGTTGTTTAGCAGGAGGCGACTCTGTTGGACCTTTTAACATTGAGGAGCAGGGACTTCTGGAACGCTGCCTTTGCCTGGCTGGCAGCGAATTAGAAGTGTCTCCCAGAAAATTGTTGTGTGATTTATTAGTTGGCACCTCCTGGTCAGTGGAAATATCAGTCCCAGCCTTATTCAAAGCCTTCACTTTTATGAACAAAAAGGGACCCATAACCTGCATTCATTATAGCTCCCCATTAGTAACAATGAGGGGCACTGGAGTATTGTGTCAGTATGTCTCTAAGCCAATGTACTCACTTGTCCTCACGCAATACTGTACTGTATGTGTCGTGCATAAAGATTTGCTCCAGTTAGTTTTGAAACTATTTGTTTAAAAAAATAGAGAATAATAGCTAGGTAGGTGAGTGTTACATTGTTTTTTACACACCTGAGCTGAGTGATGAACCATAAATCTCGAGAGTGAAGTTTGAGAGGTTTATGAGCTCATCACTCATCAAAGATGTGTAAAAAAAAAAAAAAAAAAAAAAATCATAAACACACACCTACCTAGACTTTTTTTTATAACTACTGGTGCATTTACTGTAGCACCATAAGAGCAGTCAGTCTGCCAATCAGTCAGCTGTGGTCATTTTCTGATCTGACTGACTGACTTGACCAAAGCATGAGTACTGCAGGATCAACTGAATATATTTTTTTTTTGTTCTGAAGGCAACCACGTAAATACTGATAAAAGTTAATACTTCACTTGTGAGGGGACTACTAAGCAGATGATCAGCATGGGTGCTTTGGGACTGGCAAAATAGAGCCACTATGTTGCTTGTGATGTACGTCCTGCCTATAGATAAACTAAGAGCCAGTAAGGTGGTGCGCTAGGACTTAGTGACATGACATGCTGGGGAAGTGACAGGAGCCTTGAAGCAAAATGCTGTAATAACTGCTTTTTGAGTTATTATAGTATTTTACAGATTCCCATAAACAGCGTGATAAAGGGGGTCACCAGTAGTTGTAACAAATTCATAACAATTGTTATTGCTGGCAGCTCTGCTGCTTCCAAGCAGACTGCTATCCCCGTCCCCCCTCCCACTCGGCCAGTCATGGAAAAAAATTGACTTCACTATTCTTTTTTTCCTTGCTTGTATCATCTTGTGGTGGCTTGTGGTACAGAGGGTAATTTTTTTTTAGGAGCCGTGGGACAGATTAGTGACTGGTAGAGAATCGGGAGGGACTCATACAACAAGTAAGGGAAGGGCAGCAGTTGTAGATAGCCCACCAACCAGGCAGTAATTGGTAAAATTTAGCAGTAGCTCATCAAGGACAGATTGGAGGAGAGCAGACCCACCCACCCAACCCGGTGTTCTTACGAGAGTACCAGACCAACCTGTGACCCATCACTTGAGTCCATGGAGAAGCAGCAGGCAGCAAAGCAGGTCAGACACCGTAACAGAGCAGTGAGCTTGGTGAAGACAGTTGAGCACTACAAAGTTGGAGCACTGTGGGCAGAGAGGGCAGGCTGTATTTAACTTTGTATTGCTAGCCTGTTTGATATTGGAAGATGCGATAAACATTCATGATATCTGAATTTTCTGTATAGTGGAGTTCATCATAATGAGGGGTTACTGTATACTGCATCTCTATCTCTAGCTGTCTATCTATCTATCTATCTATCTATCTATCTATCTATCTATCTATCTATCTATCTATCTATCTATCTATCTATTCATTGCAAAAAAACTGCATTACTGCACCAGTTAGAGTTCAACTTACTATCACAAAAGCAGGGAAATATAGCATTAGGATTTCCAACCCTAACTCCCCACCACCCAAGCAGCAAAAGGACAAGACCACACAATCAACCACAGATACCCATCATCAGGTAAGACAAACAATATACCTTGTTTCCAGATGACACAAATGCAGTAACACTGACGTGATGTACTACGGGCCCTATGTGAAAAAATAAGATCACGTCCGACATTGTTTGCTAATGGAACAGGTTGGGAATTGGGGTTGACAACCCCAAGGAAGACCCCACCACTGATCTGTCAAGATTCCAGAGACCCCAAACACTATCGTTTGTTCCTTTTATTGCTGGGGGAGGGGAGTGTGCTTGGATTGAAAACCCTAACACCATATTTCCTTATTTTTGTGGCATTAAATTGAACCCTAACTGGAGCATTAACTCAGTTTTTACAATGAATTCCCTTTCTTTTTGAGTTAGTGGAATAGTATCCTTAGTCACACAAGTCCCTTTATTAACACATGCAGATGCACAGGGACCTCAGGGTCCTGTGCCAAGGGAAGAGTCTGTATGCAAGCTGAAATGTCCATCTGCCTCCCAGCTATGAATGCAAATAATTTGTAGAACTGTCTGGGGAGCTGCAGAACCACAGGGCCCCCTGAGGCCCTGTGCTTCCATGCAGCTATGGGTACAGTGGTGTAGCCCTCTTGGCCCTATTCAAAATAAAAGACTTATCTTCACTATATGGTTCCTTGGGACATGTAAGTGAAAACTGAGATTTGAAATGGGAGCTGCTGAACAAAGAGGACTTTTGGTGGGGGACAAGAGGACGTTTTTGTCTGCTAGCAGCAACTGTACTCACTGAGGACTACTTTCAGTGCAAACTGCAAAATTTTGTTTTATGAACCCTAATTTTCAGTTCAACCCAACATTTATGGTTCACAGCACAATGTTTGGTTTGCAAACCAACATTTTTTGTTCAGTTTCAATTTTGATTTCACAAAACACCCTTTAGGTAGTGCCTATTTTCAGAGGGTTTAGTCAGGTACAACAGATGTTACATAAGTCAAGTACAACAAATGTACATACCAGTTGTGAATTACAGATATGCAACAACAGATAGGGCAACATACATAGATACGAATAGCTGAAAATAGGCTGTGCTAGTACAGTAACATAAACCGCTTAGGTATAGGGGCTACTTCACATTATTCATCAAGTGCATTGAACATAAATTGCATTTGAGGAAGGACAGTTGGTCATTGGTAGCAATTACATGTTCCAGTAGGAGTAAGGGATCTTTTTGGTTCACACATTTTTTGGTTTGCAAACCAAAATATTTGGCTCCCACCAAGATTTTTAGTTTGCAAACCAAAGTTTTTGACTCACACTATGATTTTTTGTTAGTTCACACCAAAATCTTTGATTTGCACCATGATTTTTTTTCCTTTTTAGTTTGCAGCACAATTTTTGGGTTGCAAACCAAAATTTTTGGTTCACACTACAATTTTTGGTTTTCAAACTTGAAATAGTAGTTTGAACCATTTTTCCTGGTTCCTGAACCAGAAATGTTTTTGTTCAAACCCCTAAAAGTGGTTAGAGCCAGAAATAACTCTGGAGAGATTGTGAATGTGTGAACTATGAAACTGTGGCAAATCTTCCCATTAACAGACTATAAAATCTTGCTTAGGGAAAACATTGTGCATCGGAGATATTTTAGTTTTGCTAAAACTATCCCTTTAGAAGTGTTTTCCAACTTCAGTAGTGACAGAAATAAAGAAACAAGACGGCGGCTATCACAGACCAAAAAAAAAAGTGGTTTGTGAGACTGATTTTTGGTTCATAATACATCAAATCTGCAAACTAAAAAAACAGTCTCATGAACCAAAATTTTTGGTTTGCACCACAATTTTTGGTTTGCAAACTAGAATTTGAAGTTAGAACCACTTTTCCTTAGTTTGTGAATCATAACCAATTTAGTTTGAACCAAAAAAGTGGTTTGAAGCAGAAATTTGCTTGAGAGAGATTGTGAATGTGTGAATTATAAAACTGTGGCAAATTTTCCCATTAAAAGACTATAAAATCTTGCTTAGGGAAAACATTGTGCATCAGATATGCTTTAGTTTTGTTAAAACTATCCCTTTACAGGTATTTTCCAACTTTAGTAGTAACAGATATAAAGAAACAAGATGGCGACCTTTGTAAACCAAAAAAAAAGTTTGAGACCCATTTTTAGTTTGTGAAATATGAAATTTGTGAACCAAAAAGTAGTCTCATGAACCAACATTTGTGGTTCACACCACAATTTATGGTTCACACCAGAATTTTTGGTTTGCAAACCAAAATTTTTGGCTCACACCAAAAGTTTTGTTTCACGAATCAACATGTTTGGTTAACACTTCAGTTTTTGGTTCATGAATTAGAATTAGTTGTTCAAACCACTTTTTCTGGTTCATGAACCTGAACATTTTTAGTTTGAATCAAAAAAAAGCGGTCTGAAGCAGAAATCGCTCAGGTGAAATTGTGAATGTGTGAAATATAACATTTTGGTACATTTCACCATATGCAGACTATAAAATCTTTCTTAGGGAAAACATTGTACATAAGGGATATTTTAGTTTGCTGAAACTAGCCCTTTACAAGTGTGTTCCAACTTCAGTAGCAACAGAAATAAAAAAAAAAAAGAAGGTGGCTATCACAAACCCCCGAAAAGTGATTCATGAGACCCATTTTTGGTTCATGATACATCAGCGTTGCAAACCGAAAAACAGTCTCACAAACCAACATTTTTGGTTCATGCCACAATTTTTGGTTTGCAAACCAAAATGTTTGGCTTGCATCAGTTTTTGGTTCACAAACTAGAATTAGTAGTTCAAACTACTGTTCCTGTTTCGTGAACCAGAAAATGTTTAGTTCAAACCAAAAAAAGTGTTTCAAACCAGACATCACTTGGGCAAGATCATGAATGGGTGAAATATAACATTTTGACAAATTTTCCCATAAACAGACTATAAAATCTTGCTTAGGAAAAACATTGTACATCAGGGATGTTCTAGTTTTGCTAAAACTCCCTTTACAAGTGTTTTCCAAGTTCAGTACTAACAGAAATAAAGAAACAAGATGGCGACCATTGTGAACGAAAAAAAGTGGTTCATGAGACACATTTTTGGTTCATGATACATCAGATTTACAAACCAAAAAACAATCTCGCAAACTAGAAATTTCTGATTTGTATGGGGCATTTATCCCAAACCAATTTTTAAATCCCTATGACTCAGGGACCATTTAATAGTTTTTCACCAAATCTTTGAAAAGCACTTCCTCAGCACAGACCACATGTACCCTGAAAGGTCTGTGCAGAAATTAAGTACCATGTAGCCTGTACATGAGAACAAAAAAATTCAAAACAAACCCCCAAAACAAAAACATGTTAAATATAGGGAAAAATATGATCTTTTTACAAAATAAGGGTTATCCAGATCTTGGAAAGTGCCATCATGAAACTCTCCATTTTTTCACAACATGGCATGTCCATGGAAAATGCAAATTTGTGGGTTATTCCAACAAACCCCACCAAAGTTATAAAACTGCAAAATTATGGGTTTAATATTGAGCACCCTTCTCTACCATGCCCCTCTAGGTAGGGCTGAGTCAGCAGTTCAATGTTAAACCCACTTTTTTTCCACCTTAATAACTTTGTCATTATTCAATGAATTAGCACACCATTTGGCATGTGTGGCCATGCTGTCAGAGTTTCATGATGTGGAAAAGTTTGTGATGGCATCCTGTATGGATTTTGAGATACAGTGGGTCAACAAAATGAAAAAAAACGTACTTTCTAGGATCATGATATGTCGTTCATTCACACTTTTTGGCAGGTACCTTGCCGCTTTAAGAATCGCCAGAAGTCTTCAAGCTAGCTCCTCCCACCCACCCGGGTGATATAACTCTCAGCTCCACCCCATGACACCAGATCTTCCTTTTTGCTGGAAGATACACTTTGTCTTCCTCGTGCTCACACATTTTGTAGGCCTTGGCTCAAAAACCTTCAGTTATTCAGAAAATCCATCTAGTTCGCATTAGCGATCATGACTTCTTACCTTCGATTATGGAAGACAAGTCTTCCCCCAGATTTCATCGGACCCCATGTGGCCAGAAGATGTCATGCACTGATCCCCACACCACGTGCGTGTATTGTCTTGGTGTCAACCATGACATCTCGAAATGTGAATTGTCTTGCTTTCCACCCTAATGTTCTCGATGACCATCTCGCATGCCTGAAGTTAGGGAGGCCAGAGAAACAGAACCTTCCAGTGAAATCAGAGGCTCAGTGGGCAGTTTCCATGGTTGCGGGATCCACCAAGCAACTGGAATGCATGCAAGCGTTTGAAGAGGAAGAGGCGTAGGCTGCAGAAACCTTGCAGAGCTTCATTCTGCTCAACCTGGGCTCCACCTTCTCGGGTTCCTTCCAAGAGTTGTGCCAGTCTCTCCGAACCAAGGGAGAGGTCCTGTGGTCACTCACTCCTCTTGATCTTGTAAGTGGGAGAAGGATCTGGGATCGTCTTCATCCTGATGAAGATACTCTTGGGAGAGGGAGAGTTCTCGTTCCCAGGAACATGCAGTTTTGACTTTGGTCGAGATTGCTTCTTTGGCCTCTTGCTTCTCGGCTTTGCCATCTGGTCAGTCGACCAAACTGTTGATCGATGATGTTGAAATTGTCATCGACCTGATTGATCCCATATCGCCGACTCTAGTCAATGATTACCTCGATCAAACTCTGATTCTGACTTTTCATGATGAGGAGACCCAACCTGCTGGAACTCCCATTGAAGAAGTGGTTCCCGACCCTGGGAAATTGCTGGTTCTGCCAGCGTCTCCCTAGCCACTGAGTTGGCCTGTCTGATCTCAATTGAGGTATCGGACACCCTCGACTGACAGGCCAAGAAAGAGCCATAAACTCTCCAAAAAGAGGTGATGCCATCGATCGTCCTCATCCTCCTCAGATGAGGAGAGGCTCCGGCGGAAACTCCATTGGCGCTACGAGGACCTGATGTGGCAGCAGCTAATTTTGACAGGGCTTAACTCATTGCCTCCCAGAAACGTCTGTAGGCATCAGCAAATCTAACTACAGTGTGTCCCAGAACGCCTGCATAAATCACCTACAGACTTCCTGTGTGCCCGAGAAATGTCTGGAGAAGTCACTCACATATTTTAATATTACTTGTCAGCCAGAATTGATTAGAATTGACTGCATAGTACCATTAGAAAGGTAATGCTGTGCTGAACAACCTCGCCACTTACACTTTGTGTGTATCATGTTCACTTTAGGAGTTATTCATATTTGTTTATGACATTTTGTCAATCTAGAACCACCTAAGCACTTTGAAGAAAACACACATTCTGTGTATCTTAGCCAGTATAAAACAAAAACCAAATTGAGTACAGTTGATTGCATAGAACCATTGGAAAGGCAATTGTGTGTGGAACAACTTTGCCACTGATATGTTGTGTGTGTCATGTATACTTTAGGAGTTATATGCATTTGTTTATGGCATGGTGTGTATGGTTCAGATTTGTCCCTCAAACCTCACCAACACACCTTGACTCAAATGGGGGAAAAATTGTTTAATACTGCAGAGATAGCTGTTAGTTTTATACACAAATTATTAAAATTACATCTAATGTCTGGATGCTTAATTTGGTGTTGATATGTTACATATTTCCCAACAAAAAAAGGTTTATGGTGCATTTTTTAGTGGAAAAAAATATTTTGTTTTGCTGTTTCGACCAGCACAGAAATAAAACTAAATTACCTGCTATTCCTTGCATATCACTGTTGGAAAGGTAATTTTATGTTGAACAATTTTGCCACTCATACTTTGTGTCTAGCATTTATGTTTTTTGTGCTATTAGCATTTGTTTGCTGCATGCCAATTATGGCTTGATTTTGCTTAGAAGGTCCCAGGATTAACTGTTAACAGTATACAGGAGACAAGTGCTGCAACTTCAGAAAGCTCCTGTGGAGGCAATGAGTTAGGCCAACCCCAGCTTCTACCCTGGCCATTACTTGGCTTTCATCTCCTAGGCTGAAGCCGACTCCTTCAGAGCTGATCAAGTCAGTTCCCCAACCCGTGGAGCCAGCAAAACCTCTGGTTTGGCCTAAACCAGTCTCTCCACCAATTATGGCGGAACCACCACCTAAGCAGCCTGTGAGAGGGGCTCCTTCTAAAGAAGACAGGTCAGACACTGGACTTCCCTGGTGTCTTTTGGTCACGGTCACCCCAGACTGCCCTGGGTGGGTCAAACATGACCTAGGCGGTCGACTGTTATATCCGGATTCCTCGGATTCAGATGTCAGTGGCCTGCATTCTCATCCAGGGGATGATGAATCACCCAGTGGAGTAGAGATGGAGGAAGGTCCCTCATCCTTTCAGGGCATTCTCCGCCTCATCTGAGTCCACAGGAATGTCCCTGGAGCCTATCCACAAAAAGGCAGAGTACCCTCTCATGGACATCCTCAAGAGAGGGGATACCCCAATGGAGGCCTTTCCAGTGGCTGAGGCCATAGTGAGCCCAGCTCTTGAACTTTGGCAGTGCCCTGCCACTTGTCTAGCTCCATCTGCCCACATGGCCCACAAGTATGCAGTGCCCATGGGGTCCCTTGCGGGGTTCACAGAGCACCCTTCAGCCGAGAGCCTGGTGACCGCCTCTGTGTTCAGGTGTACTGGTAGTTCTACAGATACCGACCAACCTCCTGAGAAAGAGTCCTAGCTGTTGGACCGTTTAGCCAGGAAGGTCTATGCGGCCTCTACCTTGGGCCTTTGTCAAGCATGTTCGGCAGTCATTATGGCACACTTCTCCCACACCCTTCTAGGGTCTCTGTATGAAGTCCTCCCACATCTCCCCAGAGACATGCAGACTACGGTCAAGCAGGTCTGGGACCAAGGCTGGGCTGTTACCAAACAGCAGCTTCAGATGGCCTGGACATTGGGGACTCTTGTGCTCGTTTGTTGGCAGCTGCACTTGGCTCTCATTGCAGGGCTTGGCTGAGACTCTTCTCCTTCCTGGCAGACACTCAGCACAAACTAGCTGATGTGCCCTTCCTAGGGACCAACCTGTTCAGCCCAGGAGTGGCTGATCACCTTCAGCACATTGAGCAGTCCAATGCCACCTTGGATGCTACTTCTGCCAAGGACTCTTTGGGCATGAGCCAGCAGAAGAAAAAGGAGTCTTTTTGGCATTCTTCCCCTGTGGCTCAGCAGTTGTCCTTTCAAGGAGGACAGCAACAACAGCAGCAAGCTCAAGCTTGGTGCCCCCGGCCTAAGCCTGGGCCTTCCCAGGACTGTAAAGGAGGTTGAGGTTCTGGTCCTGAATCCTCCTCTTCCAAACCTACTCAGTGACTGAGCGGGGGCTGCCACCCCCACTCCTGTCACACCAGCTCTGGGTCCTCCCATGTGGGCCAGCTCCGCCACTTCCTTTTCACCTGGTTCACTGTTACCACGGACAGGTGGGTTTTTGAGGTGGTTGGACAGGGACTTCCCCTGGAACTTGAGCAGTACACTCCAAGCCAAGCCTGCACCCCTCTGGAGGAAAGAGCATCCACCCAGTCTCAGTTGGATCTCTGTGATGACATTGCTCAGCTCCTATTCAAGGTGGATCCTCCAGCAGACCCAGGCTTTGTCTCTAGGTTCTTCCTGGTGCCCAAGCGGATGGGGGGCTGGTGCCCATTCTAGATCTGCATGACCTGAATCAATATCTCAGGTCATGCACTTTTCAGACAGTCACTCTGTCCCAGATCATACCATCCTTGGAGTAAAACATAAGGTTCTGTTCACTGGATCCACTGGATGTGTTCTTTCATGTCCCAATCCATCCATCCCATCAGTGGTTCCTTTGCTTCAGGGTTGAAGGGACGCTGTACGAGTTCCAAGCTATGCTGTTCAGCCTGTCATCAGCCCCACTGGTCTTCACCAAATGCATCGCAGTGGTGGTGGCCCAGCTCAGGCACTGGGGAGGGTCAGGATTTATCCTTACCTCAGTGACTGGCTCCTAGAAGGTTCTACCCAACAGGAGGAGGAGAGATCCAGGGACCTGGCCCTCCAGACCTGCTCCCAACTTGGCCTTGTAACTTGTGCCTTCTCAGATGATGGGCTTCATTGGGGCAGAGCTCGACTCTTGTCACGCCAGAGCTTGGCTCCTGGTGGACAGGGTGGAGGGTCTCTCCTCCTTTGCCCTATCATTTCTGGTTGGGTAATTGCACCCTGCCTGGGACTTTCTGCACCTTCAGGGTTACATGGTGGTGTGCACCTCAGTGGTCTGTTGGGCCCAGTTGCATATGCGCCCCTTCCAATAGGAGCTGGCTTCCCAGTGGACTCAGTGCCACAGTCATTTTGAAGAGCAGATCACTGTAACCCAGAAGATGTGGGATGCTCTCCATTGGTGGAGCACCCCAGACCATTTGTAGGAAGGGATCCTGTTTGCCTGCCCTGAGTAGACAGTCATCCTTACGACTGCTTCTCTTATGGGCTGGGGAGCCCACATGGGGGACAAAAAGGCCCATGGGCTCTGGACCTCTGAGGAGTCCTGATGCCACATCAACCTGTTGGAGTTCAGAGCAGTCAGACTGGCACTGTCAGATTTTGCTCCTCAGCTCCAGGGTCAAGTGGTTCAATTCCAGATGGACAATACCACGGCCATGTACTACCTCAACAGACAGGGCAGCAAGCACTCCCGTCTGCTGTGCATGGAGGTGCTCCACATCTGGACCCTCATGAACCATCTGGAGGCAGATCTCCTAGCCATTCATGTAGCAGGAGCCCCAAGCCATCTGGTGGATGCTCTCAGCCACTTAGGCAAGACATTCGAGAAGTGGTTTCTCCATCCACAGGTAGCTTACAATCTGTTCTCCCACAAGGGCAAATGACTGGTGGATCTGTTTGCCTCCAGGGAAAACACCAAGCTGAGGCTGTTGCATGCCCACCCCCCTCAGCAGGGCTTGCTGCAGGGGGATGCCTTCTCAAGGCAGTGGACCCCAGGCCTCCTGTACACCTTCCCTCTATGTTCCTTGATCCACAAAGTGCTCCTCAAGATGAGGAGGGACAAGGCAAAGGTGATCCCAGTAGCCCTAGACTTCCTGTGCCAGTTCTGGTATCCAGATCTCTTCAGACTCAGCTTCAGGCCCCCGGAGCGGCTTTGCACATGCTGGACCAGATCTCTCTCAATCAGGGGAAAGTATGCCATCTGGACCTTTAATCCCTGCATCTCACATCCTGGTACCTTAGTGGCTAGAGTTCCAGGCTTTGGGTCTTTCCGAGGATGTCTACACCATGGTGGAGTCATCCAGAAAGGAATCAACCAGGAAATGTTGCACCTTCAAATAGAAAAGATATTCCATTTGGTGTCAGGGCAAGGGTCTGGACCCTCTGTCCTGTCTAGTGGCTAGCATTCTTGACTACCTTTGGTCTCTCTCCAAAGGGTATCTGCAGTCATCGACCCTTAGGGTGCACCTGGCAGCCATCTCTGCTTACTGAGCGTGGGCCAACCAGCCAACGGTGGTGCAGGAGACAGTGACTGGGCTCTTTTTCAAAGGCCTGGATCACATATCCCCTCCAGTGCGTGAACCTCCACCTCCATGAGATCTTCTGCTGGTACTGGCAAAGCTCATGAGCAAGCCATTTGAACCTATGCACAAGTGTGAGTTGTCACACTTGTCATGGAAGATGGCCTTCCTGGTGGCTATCACATCTGCCAGAAGGACAGGGAAGCTCCAGGCACTTTTGGTGGACTCCCCTTATCTGTTCTTCCACAGGGACAAGGTTGTCCTGTGTCCCCACCTAAAAATTTCTTCTAAAGGTGGTATCAGAGTTTCACCTTAACCAGGTGATAACTCTCCCAGTATTCTACTACAATTACACCTTGGAGGCTGAGTACAGGCTCCATACTTTGGACCTGAGACATGCTCTCTCCTATTACAAGGAGAAGATGGCAGAAATTCGGGGAGAGGTTTGCCAGCTGTTTGTCACCTATGCTGAAGCCACCTCTGTCAGACCTGCAGCTATACAGACTATTGCACAGTGGATCACATCGTGGATCAGTCTGTGCTATGAGTTGGCGGGCAAGGAGCCTCCCAGAGGGATAAGAGCTCATTCTACCCGCCATAAGGCTGCATCAGTGGCTACTTCCAGGGACATCCCTATCCAGGAAATCTGTTGGGCTGCTACATGGAAGTCAGCAAATACCTTTATTAGCCATTACCACATCGACCTTGAGTCTTGCCAGGATGCTGGTTTTGGGGCCTCGGTTCTTCAATCTCTGTTCCCTAAGTAGGGGGTGTGTGCCTTGCCTCCATCCTCCAAGAGAACTGCCAGGAGTCTGCCAAAGAGTGTGGATGAACAACATAGCCACGATCCTAGAAAAACAGGTTACTCACCTGTAACAGTAGTTCTAGGAGTGGTATATGTTGTTTATCCACACAGACCCACCCAACCTCCCCGGCAGTGGATGCACAAACCTGGCTTCCAGCATGCTAAGATCTGGCATCATGGGGTGTAACCGAGGGTTATACCACCCGGATGGGTGGGAGGAGCCAGCTTGAAGACTTCCGGTGATTCTTAAAGCGGCAAGGTACCTGCCAAAGAGTGTGGATGAACAACATATACCACTCCTAGAACTACTGTTACAGGTAAGTAACCTGTTTTTTTTCCCTAGGCATAATACTGGGGATGTTTGTTCTCACCTACAGCCTAGACAGTATGAATTTTCTTCATGAAATTTTCAGGTATATGGGGCCTGTGCCAAGGGTATGCCTTTGGATGGTTTGCTGAAAAAAAAATGTACATCTTTTGAATTATATTGATTTTTGGGATAATGTTGAACTTTGATAAAAAAAAATGTTCGTAAGTGCTAACATGTTGTACTTTACTGTTTGTGTTTAGAGATATACCGATCAGAAAAGGTAAAAAGACAAAAAAACCAAAAACAGCAAGTGGTTATTTCCATTATTTACTCACCATGGGATGAAACAACACTCGAATTGTACCATTTTCATTTTAATGTTTTAAATTTTAAAACAGTAAATTACAATCAAAATATGTAAGGGATCCATTTAGCTAGATTCTTGTGTTTTGTTTCTGTGTAAAAGTGCCAGAAATACCTTTTCTGGGTATCCCAAGCCAGGGTGCCAAGCTTAGCAAGAGGAGCCTTTAACTAGAGTTCTCAATATGAGAAAACTGGGATTCTTCTTGAATTCTGCAGCTGCAGCTGGAACTCGTGCGAAGGCTGCAGTGTGAGACGTGAGCTGCCATTTCCCTAGTGTCTAGTGGTACCCCTCACTCCACTGCCTTTTCTGGCAATGTGTAATGTTGTCCTGGTGTCTAGTGGTGCCCCCAGCCTTCCGATCACCATCCCCGTAATCTTATAATCTTTCCCTCGTGTCTAGAGGCACCCCCCATGCACTGATTATGACTCCTGTATTAAAATAATATATTTCCCTGGTGTCTCGTGGCACTTCCCTACCCACTGATCACCATCCCCATAATGAAATAATTTCTCTGGTATCTAGTGACACCCCCACCTGCTGATCACCATCCCTGTAATAAAATAACTTCCTTGGTGTCTGGTGGCACCCCACCCACAGGATGATTGCTGTCACTGTAATAAAATAATATTTCCTGGTGGCACCTCCCATCCTCCCATGCCTTCCAAAAATGCAATAAAGAAAATGGTCTTTTGAAGTTTTTTTAAACCTATAAAAAAGAAAACAGTCCCTCTCTGATCAGCCACACAGCCCCACCTCCCTCACACCCACCCACCCCCACACCTCACTCACCTGAACAGGTCCCAGGTTCAAGAGCCAGTCTCCAATCAACTACATGTCTTGCTGCTGGAACCACCAACTACAATATGAGAAACTAAGGTAAATGCAGTTCAATGTATTTCAATGGGGTTTTCAATTCTGATGTATAACTCAGCCATTTGTTGCATATTTGACACCACATTTTCAAGGTGGCCTTTTGGGGACCCCACCTCATGAATAATGTTGATGGAATTCCACAGATCTGGCCCAAAAGGTGATTTCATGGCTGCTTGGCAAAATCACCTTTTGAGAGGGATTTGAAAATGTTCGCTGCCCTCATTCATGAAGTGGGGGTCATAAGATGGCTATGTTGAGAATTTGGGATCAAAATATGTAAACAAGGCAAAGTTATATGTAACATATCTATATATCTACGGGTTTGGGGAAGGATGAGGTTACCTGGCACAAGGGACCTAGGTTTGGCTACTCTGCACAGGGGCACCCAAGTAAATCCAACTACAGGAAGCAATAACTGTAATGTCCAGAATCAGAATTGGGATTTTCCAGTGTGGCTTTATTTAACTAATTGAACATAAACAAAGCACTGCATGGTCCCCCAAAGGGCTACGTTACTGTATGTGCAGATTAGAGGTTAAACACAGCGGTCCATTTGAGGAATGAATACATTACTACAATTGTCTGGCTTTGGACCCACCAGGCACTCAGCCCAGACTTTGCATGCGCATTGGATACATAGCCCAACTGGCCCGGCTCCCCTGCCGGCCACTCGACTGATGGTCCACTTGAAGAATGAACCCAAACTTTACTTGGAAAGACATCCCATCAAACAAGGAGACTCCCAAACTGTGGCTCCCCACACCACTTGAAGTCTGCGACTCCTAGAGAGATTTGTTTTCGTACTTCCAATCAAAACTCCCATCAAACAAGGAGACTCCCATCCAACAAGGAGTAATTTTCCCATCCTGTGGCTCCCCACACCACTTAGAGTCTGTGACTCCTAGAGAGATTTTCAAGTTGCGACCCACGTCTGGGTACCCACCCCATCACTGGCCAAGTGCATGAGGCAAGTAGCAAAAACACAGAAGAAATACATAGAGGTGGACCTGGTTACTAAAGATGGGGGGGTTTCCCACCTCCAGCTCCCACAGCCCATACCTGGCCATTTCTCTGGACACACAGAAAACTTTAGACTTTAAAATGTAGATTGAATGGTGGATGACCTGAAGCACCCCCTCTACAGCGAACTTTAAATCCATTTAAAACTTTAAACTGTTTGACTGCTCTATTTGTTTGTCCTAGTTGACATAGTCCTCCCAAATAGCAGTCCACATTTATTTCCCAACTGAAGAAAACAAGATGTTTGCCCCTTCAAATGGAGCCAAACACTCACCCATTCGTTGCAGTGCCCCACAGGCGAAGTACTGTAACCTTTGCTGTTATACAAGAACAGACTGAAATTAAATCAGGCAGCTTCCTTCCCAGGGTGGGAGAAGGGGATTGCCCCTGGAACCCACAGAGAACTTTCCTCCCCCCTGAGGGAGGGGGGCACTGAGACCGGGGGAGCGGTCTCCACCACTTTAAAAAAGGTAAAATACAGGAACACTTCCTTTTTTCTTAGTGAGAGATCAAACTGCAGACTAATGTTTCCTTCTTGCTTAAGGACAAACGGAAGACTCTCTTTGAATTTCCCAAAGTTCTAAACTTCACTCCCTGAGCTGGAGATTCCAAAGTGGCTCATGCAGCTGCGACAGTTCTATGGTGATGTCATCTCTCAAGTCTCAGCTGTGACTGAGGACAGAGTGAGACAGTGTGAAACCCATTTAACTGGAGTTTCACAAGCTGCCTTCCCTGCCTACCACTAGGTCTTACTGGGATTCTAGTAACCCCGGGTAACAAAGGGGTTACTGCGCCTGACCAGGAAAATGACTGTCCCCAGTCATTATGCACTTGACCTTAGAGCCATCCCACCTATGTGTTACCTGCGGAGGGTGATCAGGCCCCTCCTACCATGTGCAAGCACAGGTAGGCAACACTAAGGGCCTAGAGGCCTATAGCTGACATGTCAGCCTCTACTCTATCCACTTACTATGGACACCTAGTGGCTCTGGTAGAACCGTCCAGAGCATAGCCCTGATAGATCAGCACTGCAATCCCTACGGCCGCTCAGGACCACAGCCTGTCTATCCCCCCTAACCCTCTAGGGAAAACCTATCTGCCTCTAACATAATATCTCAAACAAAACAAAACCCGGGGACCTCCCCGACCTTGGGCAACCTGCAACTACAACCATTAGCAATAATAACACAGTACATTTAAATTCTACACCACAAGCACTGACGTGGGACTCTGATGAGCCCCTCCTCCTCTTCTTGTCTTCTCTTCTGTCTTCCAGAAACACCTGTAAGAAAAGACAAAAACAAAAAAAACACATCCTAATCTGCATGTACAGTCTATCTAAACAACAACAACGACAACAACAACCCTTACCACACAGAAAAAGCACTGAACAATCCCAAAAGGAAAAAAGTTTTTTTTTTTTTTAGAAAATGTAGAAAAACAGTATTTACATTAAAGTACAGTAATGACATTGGTAACAATACACCTTTGGGGGGGATGGAATGCCCTAAATGTCCCAACTAGTGACTACAAGGCCCGAAGGCCAGTCCATTAAAGAGTCTCTCCTGGGCCGGAGCCCCGTGAACATAGTCCTTTAAGGCCATAATCCTGAAGGGGAGATTCTTTGCGGACAGTTCACACACTGTTTGAAGTCTGCAGTGTAGGGTGTGTATTGCAATGTCATAAAGATAGAATAAAAAGGTTTTTTCGGACTTACCAGCCTCTTGAAGTATTCGGATTTCACAAACCTGGTCCCTTCCGAAGACTCTCCCTGGCAGCATTTCTTCTGATACAGCTGGGCGGACATCTTCCGGGAACCCACAGGAGTGCACATCTGGAAACAGCTGGGCTGATGTCATAACTGGAGAAGGAACCTTAGAACAGGAACAAAAAGAGAAACAGCTGGTCCGGCGTCATCCGATTACCAGGTGATGAACAGGAAACAGCTGGGCTGGTGTTCTCTCTGGATCTGAAGTCATCTGGTGGTGCCAGTAGATGGTTGCTGAACAGGACAGTACACTGTGGACTGAAGAATATGGAGCACCTGATTTCTTGTTTATTCATATTGGCAGTTCAATAAGGGCACTTCATAGTCTAGATGTGGCAGTATTGACTACCACTGCTTGGCTCTCCATTTTGTAGGCACGGGCTTAATTACTGGGAGGTCCTTGCACTGAGGCCAATAGTAGAGGGGGTCAAGGGCTTGAATTATTACTCCGTCTGGATGCACATAATTCATACAGTGGGAAACTTCACGTCCCTCTCCGTCCACTATTCTCACTCTGTCCATAAACAGTGTCCTGCCTCTCTTCCACTGTGTATACTTTTTGTGGAGCAGTCTATTCTTTACATGCTGGTTAGCCCCAGGATGCACATGTTTCATTGCTTCATCCCAGATCCAGGATTTCCTGCAGTTCTCAATCTCCTCCCAGACTCTCCGAGGAAAGGTAGGAAAGGTCATACCAAAGATTTCATTGGCCTTTCTACGAACCAGTCTCTCCTCTTTACTTGCTTTGGTCAATCTGAGACCGCTGGCCTGGCTTGGGGGTGGCCAGTCCTGGTTCTGCCAGCTTCGCATCCTCGATTAAATTAAAAATGGATCCCTGACGACTTCTTCTTCTGGTGAAGCCAGGGCAGTGGCATCACCACCTTCTTGAACACATTCCTCCGAGGCAAGATCTTGAGGCTGTGTACCCATTTCTTTCTCACAAGGCCACAGAGGTTCCCCCTCATCTTCCTCTTCACTGAGGATCTGAGCCCAGGAGTGAGCAGTAGTTCTCAGCCCCGAGACTATCCATTCATCACTGGGAGCAGAGGTCGACACCTCCCATTCAAAGGCCTCCCGCATCTCATCTTCACCTTCGAGACTTGGGCTAGGCCCCCCCACCCAGGGGACTATTGATGCTTTATCTGAACTTGCCTTCTGAGATCCAGCATCCAATGCTTCAATTTCAGATTCAATCTCTAATTCTGCACTCTCTAACTTTGTGCCACACTCCCCCGAGGGACCTTCCTCCAGAGGCTCCGCCTGATGCTGTGTGCTGCCAACTGCAGATCATTGAAGTTGTGTCCATGTGGGAGCCAAACAAATTTGACGCGCTTTATACAAGCCATATTGGTGTAGACATCCAGCACAGTGAGGAATCATGAAGACATCCCTTCCAGCACTCAAGCACATCTGGCATACACGCACTGGATAATTAGGAATTGCCACATCAGGAGGGAGTTGCCGTCTATAGCACCAATTTTCAATATCTCTCAATCTATTTACTGCTGCTGTTACTGCAACCCGGGCATGATCCGGGTAACGAGCTGGTCCTGAGGCCATAACTGCAGAAAAACAAACAAAAGTTCACTGTAACTGAAAGTCCCACTTTAAATGAACACACTCTGTAGCTTTAAAATGGCTCCTCTGCTGCTGTGTTTACTTTACTACTCCACCCTGTAATGGCGGTGGCAGCACTCCTGTGCATCAACATTCAGACTCTGGGTCAAGCCACTACGCACCCAATTTACATCAGCTACTAATAACTTTTACTCAAACTGCACAACTTGCTCTGTTCTGGCTGTTCACACATTTACAGGATTTTCCTTGGACTTTTCACATGCTGGCAACATTCATTTAATTACAGTCCCTTTTAAAACTTCAGGTTTCAGCACAGGATTGCCTGCTTCTACTAGTGTTGCACTTATTTTACAACCCACAGTCTCTTTCTGGCTGCAAACTTTAAACTGAGGCTACTTTCATTGCTATGCACACATTTAATTGCTTTACAGACTTGCACTTGCCAGCAGGACATCACACAATCGCTGCTTGCAAAGCGACTATACAGCTGCACACACATTTTATATGGCATTCTCTGAAAATCACTGATTTGAGCAGTTTTAATTTGTTTACTCACTGTTATTGTAGCAGATTGCTGCAATGGGATAAAACGGCCTGCAGCCAGATTTTTGAAGGCCTCAGATTGCAAACGGTCGGGCAGTCTCTGCGATCATAGTATTAACCACACAATTCACTGATCCCACGATCTATAAGCAGGTTTAGCCCAATTTTTAACTGGAAAGTCACTTTTTTTCTGTTTACAGTGCTTTGAACACTTCGCGAATGCTCCTCCACTTCCAGTACACGCACTACTCTCTGTCTCCCTCTCGAATGCTGAAGCAGACTCTGAAGAGCTGGCTGAGGGGCGGGACTAATGGCAAACTGACCAACCACACAACGCCATGCAAATGAGCCTCATCTTCCCCACGAGGGCTCCTCTCCTCATGGCGATCATCGAGCAGGCAAATTTAAACTGAAAAGATGCAATTTTTTTTTTTGTTTCAACTGACTCCTCGGCGGGAGCCCATTTCAACCATGTAACATTGCCATTAACTCTGCAGTCTCTAGTATTACACAGAAAGCATTTCCAACATCCAGGGCATAATTTCTCTGTTGCTACCCCTAGTTTTCCACACTTTGCTTCACAGAACTTTATTTTAAAACTGACAAACGCTGTAAACTATGTTGATGCAGGACAAGGACACACACTTTGGCTTTACAGCTCTTTGGTAAACAGTTGGCATTTTTTAAACAGCAGCACAAGATTCACAGCACACAGCAACACATTAGGGAAATTGCTTCAACTTTTTTGGGCTACCGACTGCCAGATAGCCAAAACGCTAGCCTACTTGCCCAAGCACCTTCCTTCCCAAACAAATCCAAAGCGGTGCCTCCCTTTTTGTAACATATCTTTATATCTACGGGTTCGGGGAAGGATGAGGTTACCTGGCACAAGGGACCTAGGTTTGGCTACTCTGCACAGGGGCACCCAAGTAAATCCAACTACAGGAAGCAATAACTGTAATGTCCAGAACCAGAATTGGGATTTTCCAGTGTGGCTTTATTTATTAACTAACTGAACATAAACAAAGCACTGCATGGTCCCCCAAAGGGCTACGTTACTGTATGTGCAGATTAGAGGTTAAACACGGCGGTCCATTTGAGGAATGAACACATTACTACAATTGTCTGGCTTTGGACCCACCAGGCAGTCAGCCCGGACTTTGCATGTGCATTGGATACATAGCCCGACTGGCCCGGCTCCCCTGCCAGCCACTCGACTGATGGTCCACTTGAAGAATGAAACCAAACTTTACTTGGAAAGACATCCCATCAAACAAGGAGACTCCCAAACTGTGGCTCCCCACACCACTTGAAGTCTGCGACTCCTAGAGAGATTTGTTTTCGTACTTCCAGTCGAAACTCCCATCAAACAAGGAGACTCCCATCCAACAAGGAGTAATTTTCCCATCCTGTGGCTCCCCACACCACTTAGAGTCTGTGACTCCTAGAGAGATTTTCAAGTTGCGACCCACATCTGGGTACCAACCCCATCACTGGCCAAGTGCATGAGGCAAGTAGCAAAAACACAGAAGAAATCCGTAGAGGTGGACCTGGTTACTAAAGATGGAGGTTTTCCCTCCTCCAGCTCCCACAGCCCATAGCGCCATTTCTCTGGACACACAGAAAACTTTAGACTTTAAATGTAGATTGAATGGTGGATGACCTGAAGCACCCCTCTACAGGAACTTTAAATCCATTTAAAACTTTAAACTGTTTGACTGCTCTATTTGTTTGTCCTAGTTGACATAGTCCTCCCAAATAGCAGTCCACATTTATTTCCCAACTGAAGAAAACAAGATGTTTGCCCCTTCAAATGGAGCAAAACACTCACCCATTCGTTGCAGTGCCCCACAGGCGAAGGACTGTAACCTTTGCTGTTATACAAGAACAGACTGAAATTAAATCAGGCAGCTTCCTTCCCAGGGTGGGAGAAGGGGATTGCCCCTGGAATCCACAGAGACTTTCCTCCCGAGGGAGGGGCACTGAGACAGGGGAGGCGGTCTCCACCACTTTAAAAAGGTAAAATACAGGAACACTTCCTTTTTCTTAGTGAGAGATCAAACTGCAGACTAATGCTTCCTTCTTGCTTAAGGACAAACGGAAGACTCTCTTTGAATTTCCCAAAGTTCTAAACTTCACTCCCTGAGCTGGAGATTCCAAAGTGGCTCATGCAGCTGCGACAGTTCTATAGTGATGTCATCTCACAAGTCTCAGCTGTGACTGAGGACAGAGTGAGACAGTGTGAAACCCATTTAACTGGAGTTTCACAAGCTGCCTTCCCTGCCTACCACTAGGTCTTACTGGGATTCTAGTAACCCCGGGTAACAAAGGGGTTACATATACATATGTGTTGAAATTTTACTACACCTGCTGGTAACTTTGTTAATTGTAAATATTTTGACCCCAAATTTTAAACATAGACATTTTTTACACTACCTCATGAATGTGACAGCTGTCATTTTTAAAATCCTGGCCCAAATGTATTTTTTTTTTTGTAGCACAGACTACATAGACACACAGATGTTGATGGCAGATAAGGGCCTATGGCCCTCCTAGTCTTCCCATGTGTGCTCGTACTTTGCTTCTTCAAGCTTCTCTAGAACTAGTTTGTCCCTTACCTCAACTACCAGGATCCCCTGATGCCTATCCCATGCATTCTTAAATCCTGTAATCATTTCAGTTCCCCATGCCTCTTAAAGTAGGACATTCCATTTGTCTACCACCCTCTCTGTAAAGAAATTCCAACTCATGTTCTTTCTGAACCTCTCTGCCTCCAATTTCATCCCATGCCCCTATGTCCAGGAACTTCTTTTTCTATGAAACATTGTGTTTTCCTGCACCTTGTTCCTCCCCATGAGGTACTTGTATGTTTCAATCATATCCCCCCTCTCCCTCCTCTCCTCCAGGGAGTAAATATTATGAGCTTTCAGCATGTCCTCTTAGGTTTTGTGATGTAATCCTTGCACCATCTTGATTGCCCTCTTCTGAACTGCCTCCACCCTGTCTATGGCCTTATTTAGATAAGGCCTCCAGAACTGGACATTGCACTTTAGGTGTGGCCTCACTAGTGTCTTGTATAGTGGAATTTTGACCTCCCTTTTCCTGCTGGTGATACTCCTGCTTATGCAACCCAGCACCCTGTTTGTTTTTCCTGCCACCTTGTTGCACTGACTCCCTTTCTTGAGGTCATCAGAGATGATAATCCCTATGTTCCTTTCCTGCTCGGAGCATTCTATAGATTCTACCCCCAACTGATATGTTGTTCCTGGGTTTTTGTGCTCAATGTGCATTATTTTGCTTTTCTTTGCATTAAATCTCAACTGTCACTCCCTTGACCAGTCCTCAAGCCTCTGCAGATCTCTTCTCATTCTATCCACATCTTCCAGCATATCCACCCTGTTGCAGAGCTTTGTGTCATCAGTGAACAGGCATATTCTCCCTTCTAGGTCTTCTGTATTATCACTGATCAAGATGTTGAAGAGGACTGGACCTAGGACTGATCCCTGTGGCACCCCACTGGTCACCCTTCCCTCTGCAGAGTGACAGTCATTTACCACCACCCTCTGTGTCCTGCAATCCAGTCAGTTCCCCACCCACCATGCAACCATCCTCCCCATTCTCATATTCCCCAGCTTGTTTAACAGCCTTGTATGTGGCACAGTGCTGAAGGTCTTGTTGAAGTCCAGGTTGCAGTGGTGCAGAATTACATTTTGGCATAGATTTAAAAATTCTCAGCATGGTATTCATGGGGTGTGGTAATAACAAGGCTATGCTGACAATTTGGTTGCTGTGGTGGCTGAAATAAAAGTGGAGGGCCCTTTGGGCCCTGCAGTTCCCTAGCAACACATATGTATGCATTTTTGGAGGGATGGCAGCACAAGGCCTGGATGACCCTGTGCTTCCACAGGCAAATGAAAATTTGATTATACTATCAAAAAAATGTAAGGAAATAATTTGCAAAAAACTGTGTTAATGCACCAATTATGGTAACTTAACACCATAAAAGTAGGGAAATCTGGTGTTAGGGTTTCTCACCCTAACACCCCCCACTCCCCGAAGCAGCAAAAGGAAAAAAAAAATAGGGTTTTTGGTATCTAATCTTGGTGAATCAGTGGTGGGGTATTCTTTGGGGATCATCAACCGTAATGCTTACCCCTCCTTCCAGTGCACCTCACATGAACAAAGGAGATCATGTGTGATGTTGGTTGCCCATGGAATGGGGTGGACATTAGGGTTGACAGCCCCAGGGAAGACCCCACTACTGATTTGCCAAGACTACGGAGACCTAAAATCCTAATGTTTTTTCTTTTGCTACTTGGGGAGGTGAGGGCATTAAGGTGATAAACCCTAAAGCCACATTTCCCTACTTTTGTGGCATTAAGTTACGCTAACTGGTGCATTAATGCAGTTCTTTGCAAATCATTTTATATATATTGCAAAAAACTTTGTTAATGCTCCAGTTAGGGTCAAAGTGACAAAAGTTGGGAAATGCAGAATTAGTTTCCAGCCCTAACCCCCCAACAAAATCAGGCAGGAGAGCAGATGTGGGATGTGCCTTGCACTTCTCAAGCCTAAAACTCACCCCATTCCATTTGTAAATAAGGTTAGATGTGTAGACTTTATGAGAATGAGGTGAATGTTAGGCTTGAGATGCACAAGGAACACTCCACACCTGCTCTTCTGCTTGCTTTTGGGGGGGGGTTGTTAGGGTTGGAAACCCTAATGCCACATTCTCCAACTTTTGTCACTTTGACCCTAACTGGAACATTAATGACTTTTTTGCAACTTGTTTCCTTGCTTTCTGAGATAGTATAATCATATCCTTATTTTACTGCGGGAGTACAGGGTCCCTCAGACCCTGTGCTCCCAAGCTTATGCAATTTTGACAGTGTCTAATGGCACCTACCATCCTCTGATCCCCATATTTATAATACTTTACTACCTCATTGGTGGTTAGTGGCAGCCCCACCATCCTAAATCCACATATTTATAATAATTTAGTACAGCATTGGTGGTTAGTGGCACTCCCCTCACTCCCATATCAACATATTTATAATAATTTTATCTATTTATTTTATTTATTAAATTTTGGTGACCAGGTAGGCCCACTGAGCCCTGAAGGTCCCTTTTTCAGTACACCATTTACTGGCAGTGGCAGTTTAGTATGGCATTGGTGGTTAGTGGCATCCCCACCATTCCATATCTCCATACATTATAACCCTGGTGTCTAGTAGCACCTGCACACCCTTTGATGCCCATTTATATAATAATTTAATAGTGCATTGGTGTTAGTGGCACCCCTCACTCTCCCATATTCCACTCAAGCTGCAAATAAGAAAACCATCCCTCGATGTCTTTTAAACCTGTAAAAAAAAAATTATCCCTGCTGCCGTTCACACCTGCACCACCCACCCGACCTACCACTGTGCATCCACCTCCCTGCAACCCCCTTGACACCACACACATGCCCTCACTTACCTGAACTGAAACACAGTGAAGATTCACTCTCTGATTAAAGATGTGTCTTGCTGCTGGAACCGGCAACTGCTGTCTAACAAGTAAGGCAGCTGCAGTCAAAAATACATTCAACAGCAGTTACCAGTTGCAACAGGAAGACATGTCTTCAATCAGAGAGTTGATGTTCACTGGGTTGGCAGTTCAGGTGAGTGAGGGTGTGTGTGGTGTTAAGTGGGATGTGGGGAGGTGGGTGTACAGTGGAAGGTCAGGTAGGTGGCGTGGGTGTGATCAGTGGTAGATTTTTTTGCAGGTATAAAAAAGACAGCAAGTAACAGTTTTTTGATTTGCAGCTTGAGTGGAACATGGGAAGATGGGGGTGCCACTAACCAACAATGGGGTAGTAAAGTATTATAAATATGTGGATCAGAGGGTGGGGGTGCCACTAGACACCACGGCTAATACTTTAGTAACCCATTGGTGGTTAGTGACACCCCCATCCTCCCATATCCGCATATTTATAATAATTTAGCCTAGGCATTGGTGGTTAGTCCCTAAACCTTGCACACTGTGACTTGGAAAAAAGAATGTTGGTACCAGCCTGGAACAAAACCGTGAACAAATCCAGTCTCTCACCAAAAATAACCTTGATGCTCTACTCAGAACATGATGTGCCATACACCTGGGCTGCCACGATGCTCCAGTTCAGGCCTCCTCCACTTTCCCCGGTGCCATCCACATTATTCTGATCCTCACAGGCGCAGCTTCTGACGGCCACTGCTACAGACACTGGTCCTGCTGACTGCTCCCCTGAGCACCTCAAATGAACTGCAGCACTATTGCATTGCTCCCAAACTCACAACCCACATGCCACCACCAAACTAAAGGAAAGAGTACCCCCAGAATACCCCCTTATATAGGGAACCACTACACTATGGAAACCCAAACAGCCCACAACAACAAAAACACAAACTAAAAAATCACTACAAAACCACCACAGTGTGGAAAACAGCAAGGGACAAAACCAGGAAGTGTTCTACACAGGCAAACTGCCAACTGACCTGCAGGTACAAAAACAGTAACCATCCCAATGTATTATATAAAATAAATAATGGGTAACTGTGGTATACAATCAGAAATATACCCATCTCAGTGCCTAATTAGGGCAATAAAGCTGCTCGCCCTTTGGGTTCATAGCCTTATACCCCTAATTGGCCCCATCAATGGGAATACATAATTGTATAAGAACCTACCCATTATTTATTACATATATTGTATGTATGTCTATATCAATGTCTGTCTGTCTGTCGCTCTATCTATCGATCGATCTATCTTTATTGATTGCAAAAAACTTTGTTAATGCATCAGTTAGGGTTGAAGCAACAAAAGTAGGGAAATGAGGTGTTGCGGCTGAGACCCTAATGCCTCCCCCCACCTAACCCTACCACACCACCACCACCACCCTCCACAGATCAACAGGCATTGGGGTGTGCCTTAGAGTTATCAGCCCTAACTCTCACCCTATGCCATGTGTAAGGAAGCTGAAATGGTACAGTATAGGTGAATGGGGTGAGAGTTAGGCCTGATGACTCCAAGGCACACCCTGATGCCTGTTGGTCTGTGGAGGGTGGTGGTGAGGTGGTAAGGCTGGGTAGGAGGAGGTGTTAGGGTCTCAACCATAATGCCTCATTTCCCTACTTTTGTTGCTTCAACCCTAACTGATGCATTAACAAAGTTCTTTGCAAAGAATTTCCTTGCTTTTTGAGAATGTGTAATCATACCCCTGTTTGTTTGGGCCCTACGCTCCCATCAGTCTATAGTGTGTAGTGGTTGTAAAGGGCCCTCCATCATGTGGGAGCACAGGGCCCTTCAGGCCATGCACTCCTATGTAACCATAAGTGTACATATATTGTAATCAACCCTCAACTCCATGTGAGAGCACAGGGTCTGGAGGACCCAGCACACTGATCACATTCCCATCACTCCATAATAGGTATCCATTTGTGGTAGCACAGGGCCCTATGGGCCATGCATCCTATCTTTCCACAAGTGTTTAGACATTGTCATGAAGTGTCATCACCCTGTGAGAGCGCAGGGCCCTCTTGGCCCTGTGCTCCCAGTACTCCATAATGGAGGGCCCTGCATGCCCAGTACTGCATAACGGTATCCATATGTAGCAGTGCAGGACCATCTACCTATAACTGGAGAGATGCAGCACAGGTCTAGAGACATTCTAAGTAACCCCCGTGATGCAAATGGCACAATATCTCAGTAACAGTAGGAACATGGAAAAAAATTCCATCACAGTTCTAATCACGACCTGGCAGCCTGCATGCATGCTTAGTACTAAGCTGCATTTAGTGAAAATTCAGTAATTTGAACCATTTTCAAGATACAGGTACTGAATGGTATTGCTTCTGCTACAATGTTATCCTATGGGAAATTTCCAAACTTTGAAATGGTGTAACTATGGAAGTAATGTAAATTTATCACTAAGCCAGCAAAAGTCACATCTGTGGGGCAAGCACTTTCAACCCTGAAAATTTCAGCCCTTTATTCCAAACTGCTTCTTTGCAGTGAAGTGGAACATAAACAGTAAAGTTTAAAATCCCTTTTTGTGAGCTGTTAAAATCCCTTTTGATGAGCATATCCCTTTTTGCGAAAAAGGGCTATCTGGTTGTCATGTCATGAAAAGGGATTTTGACAGTTCGTGTAAAGGAATTGCTTGAAAAAAGGGATTTTGACTGCTCATAAAGAGGGATTGCTTGTGATAAGGGATTTTGACAGCTCATGAAGAGGGGATTTTGACAGCTCAGGAAAAGGGATCATAAAAAGTAATATCTTTTTGCAAGCTGTCAAAATCCCTTTTCACAAGCCAATCACTTTTTGCAAGACAGGGTCATGTGGTCACCATCCCCTGAAAAGGGATTTTGACAGCTCGCGAAAGGGATCAGAAGCAAGTCACGAAAAGGGATTTTTAAATTAAAAAAAAACAAGCATTTTTATGATAAAAGTAAAGCAAACCAAAGGCATAGAAGTGTGCAGGACATCCCCATGAACAAAACCCATACTTTGATGTCTGCAGAAGACATCCCTGGGACAAGTGATAAAGTTTTGTTTTTGAGGAAAAATGAAAACAAGATGGCAGCTTGCGAAAAATGGAAATTTTTCTCATGAAGAGGGATATTATAAATCCCTCTTTGTGAGCTGTCAAAATCCCTTATGAGCCCTAAATCTCTTTTCGTACTGTGCAGCTGTCCAAAAGACTGAGCTGAACATGCTCAGAACCCAAAATGTCAAAATTGAATAACTTTGGAACACATGAATATTTTTTCACCAAATCAATGTTGGCTTATTCTTTGGGGAAAGCAGTTTCTGCCCTGAAAATGTCAGACAAAAATTCCAAATGATGTGGCCACAATGCAATGAGGAAGAAACAGCTAAAACAGTCAAAAAAGTGACTTTTACATTTTTGTGCAGCACAAAAACTGCAAATCCAATCAAAATGAAACTTGGTATGCCAAGAGATCTACCCCACAGGACAGAGCATACCAAATTTTGTGCAAATCCTTGCCATGGTTGCAAAGTTATTAAAGTGCAAAATTTGAGGTTTAACATTAAGCTACCTACTTAACCCTAACTATAGTGGTGTGGTAAATATATAATCTATCTATCTATCTATCTATCTATCTATCTATCTATCTATCTATCTATCTATCTATCTATCTATCTATCTATCTATCATGACGGGCAGGAGTGTGATACGTGAAATATCTTTGAGTGAACATTGATGTCTGGATACTCACGAGGGCCGAAGGCACCAGTGAGAGTATCCAGAGGTCACTGTTCACAGGTGAAGATATTTCACATATCACACAATCTGTACATCATGTGTGCAAATTATACAATAGGCTTTTCTAAAATGGGTCTGTTGCTTTCAAACTGTGCAAGACAGAAAGACTTCTTCCACATTCATTGGTTTTGTTTTCTTCTGTAAGGAGAATGTATTTATTCTTCCAGTACAGTTCAGCTGTATCAAACTGTTTGTTGCTTTGAGTCTGCATGGTTTGATGTATTTAGCAGGCAGTGCTCTTTCTTTTTTCATCTAGTAGGAACTCTAGAGATCTTCTCAGCATGTGAGTGTCTGTGAGACTGACTGCAATAAACCTGTTGTTGGGGCTTCAGGTACTTAAAAGACAGGTGAATTTCATTTTTTTTTTAATAAGCTGAAGCAAGTTGTAGCACTGAGGGGGAGTTAATGGGCTTGTCTGTGACATCATCACAGTGAGAATAAATGCTGGTGAGGTAAACACAGGGGCCCAGATATTCAAAAGAGTTGAGCCATGTGCAATAGGGTTGCGCCTGTGCAAGTCCGAAAATGCGTCATTCTGCGATATTCAGCAGGAAACAGTTGTGCCCCCAAATCACGCTGAGCAACAGCGCAATGGTAATGAAGGCATGCGCAACTGAAGGGGGAGGAACCATGCATAAATGGTGCAGTGCGATATTCAACAACTTGCACCATGCGCAATAGGGGAGCAACAACATGTGCCATAGCGGAAATGAGCCAAAATAAAAGGGAGCAAGGGAGAGGTGCAAGAACGCTACAGGGAAGCCACATATGAGAGTAAAACACAGCAGGACACACTGGGCAGCAGGGACACACAGGGCTAGGCAGGAAAGGGCACCTGGAAGCAATAGCCACAGGAGAAGGTGTGGGGAGACATTGCACAAGGGGGAGGTACACCACACAGCAGTGAAGCAAGCACAGGCAGGTGTTCCCGGTGCAGGGGAAGTAGCAGTGAGGACAGCGGGGGGAATACAGTAACAGCTTCTGGGGGGGGTGAACACAAGCCAGGGACATGGCCAGTGCCACCTTCTAGATGGAGGCTGTTATGAGGGGGGTGAGAAGGTGGGCAGTAGTGTGGTGTGGCCGTGGAAGGGCCCTTCGGCAGTATGCCCCCAACAGGCAGTACTGAACCCGCACCAGCTTCGAGCTGTACAGTGATACCAAGATTGTGGGCTAGTACCGCTTGAATCAGACAATTCTGAGGTGGCTCTGTGAGCTGTGCAGTGATGTGATGCAGGCACCCACATGACGGAGCCATGCCCTGTCAGTGGAGACCAAAGTGACAACTTGCATGTGCTTGCTCACTACAGATACCTTCCAGAGACCAACTGGGGACACCACAGGCATAATCCAGTCGGCCACATCATGCCACCTCACCCAATTCCTCAGCGCACTGCTGCCACATGCTGCGGAGTACATCCATTTCCCCAGCACAGCGGTGGAGTGCACAACAAACATACAGGAGTTCCACAGAGTAGCACGTATGCCTGGCATGCTAGGGGCAATAGACTGCACCCATGTGGCCATCCGCACACCACCAGGCCCCGAGAGGGCCACATACATCAATCGCAAGGGCTATGCCAGCATCAACTGCCAGGTGGTGTGCGATGCCAGGGGGCGCATAATCTATGTCAATGCCACGCACCCTGGGGGAGCACATGATGCCTTCATCTGGCACCAGTCAGCACTGTGCCACAGATTCAAGAGTGGGGATATCCCCACTGGACACCTAGTGGGTGAGTATGCAAACCACATGGACAATCATAGAGCCTGGGGGGCATGGTCAGAGGTGACATGGGTAGTGGCCTACATGGCCCAGGGCAGGCCAATGCTGATCACCAAACTAACCTCCACCCTCTACACACAGGTGACAGTGGATACCCACTCTGTCCCTTGCTGCTCACACCCTACCGGTGGCCCGTGACCCCATCGCAGCAACACTACAATGAGGCACACGCCACCACACGTAATGTCATCGAGTGGGTGTTCGGGATGTTGAAGACATGTTTCCATTGCCTGGACACCTCCGGCGGTGCCTACAGTACAGTCCCTCAAAGGCCTGCAGGCTATTCCTGGCCTGTTGCATCCTGCACAACATGCCCAATGAATGTGGGATAGCCGTACAGGTTGAAGAGGGGGACAGCGATGGGGACGATGAGGACACTGGTGACGATGGTGATGGGCAGACCCCCTTGGCTGACGGAACCCCCCAACTGCTCCAGCTGGCACAGCTGCACCGGGACACCATCATGGAGGAGCACTTCAGCCAACCCAAGTAAGTCATGGGGCCATGTGCAACCACCAGTGGCTAAGGCTCAACCCACAACCATGCATGGACACACACCAGGGGTGCATGCCATCAAGGGAAGTGGCCAGGCATGGAACCACCCACACAGCCAGGGATGGGTGAGGTCTAACATGCCACGCAGACAGGCACACGCACACGCACATGCACACACACGGCACCAAACTTGTACCAAGGGTAGGAGGCACACTGACCCAGAATGCCACCCCTTGCCACATACATGTCCACAGACCACCACGCCCACTGCCTGTCCATGTGCATGTGTCAGATGCTGAGTACCATTACACATTGGTGTACAGCGCAATGCAGGCATCATCATGCACACGCAACTGCGGACAGCAGCCGGGAGGGTGTGCAGCTGGACTGTGTGTCCGCGTGCAGGGCCAGATACCCACCCGTGCACTGCCCACTGAAAGACACAATGCACACAAGGCAGCACCAGACAGTAGCCGCATTGGGAGACAGGTCAGTCACACGATACAGTGCCCCGGCCACCACGGATGCGTGGGTGGCCCTGCTGAGACCCGTCAGCACTGACAGGCTGATCACTGGCCTCATGGGGTGGCACCGATGGTCCCCAAGGGGGTTCCACTGCGTGAATGTGACTGTGCTCATGCAGGAGTCTGCAGCACACTGAACATGCCTGCGCCACATGTGCTCGGGATGCCCACAGCTGAACCCGGTGTCAACAGGGAGGGTGTCGCACGACATCGGGAACGGTGGTGGACAGTGCACTGCGTGGTGTCCGCGATGCATGGGCACATGACTGTGTGCCCATTGTGGCCATGACAGCAGTGAATGCCTGTGCATGCCTGTCAATGGCAGCAGTCACATCCTCCCACAACCGGTCCATCCCTGCCAGGATCAGAGCGGTGTCTCTGCTGTGATGCTCCTCTGCCAACTCCAGAGCCACATGCAGTGCATCCACCGATGTCACAACCCACATCTGCTGCTGGACTGATGCTTGCAGTAGGCGGGTGTGCTCATCCAAGAGGTCATCTGCCTCCTCAGCATCCTGTCCCTCAGGGTGTGTGCGGCCCTGATGCTTAGCTCCCCTTGAGGTTGGGCGCTGCACACCAGGACCAGGTCTGGGCATGTCCACAGGAAGTGCACAGATGCCACCTCTGGACGCTGTACTCCCAAGCCCATTGGCCAACCACTGATGCTGTCCCTCTGGATGCTGCTCCCCAGGGCTCAGTGGTGCAGCCGCAGTGGCCGCAACAGTCCCACTGTCCTGAACAAACTCCAATGCTGCCCCACTGGCGCTGATAGGCACAGGCTGGGACTGTGCTGACATGCAGGCCTCCACAGCAGCACCACCCACAGACATGGACGTGATGTTACCTGATGTGTGGCCATCTCATGGCACACGTGTCACTGCCCATGCCATTAGTGACATCATCATCGGTGACGGACTCGACACCGGCCCATGTCACAGCATGCTGGCATCTGTGGACGCTGTCACGCTGGGACATGGGCAGGGCTTCCTCCCGCACCTGTTACAACATCAGTGTGGACAGCCAGGCAGGCCCACTGTCACACTGAGCCACGTATACCTGTGGAGGTGGATGGGCCCTCCTCCATCTCCAGCTGACTGTCCTTAGTGGACAGACCTACCACCACTGACCCATGCAGACGCTTAGGATCTGGAAGGGAAAACAAAGTCATGTTACTGCTTGTGACCTACCCTACCCCCCCATAGACAAATCATGACTTACTATGCAGTGATGGGCCACCACCCGGAACACCCTCAATGGCACAATGCTGCATGCTTCCAGCAATCCTCTCCTCCTGTGGGGTCAGGTGTACCACCTCCAGCTGTCCCCAACCTGTTGCAGCTCGTGCTGCCCTGATGGTAGCCACCTTCTCCTTTATCCTCCTCCTGTCTGTGCCCATCTTCTTCTTGCACTCCTGCATGGAGCTCTGGTGGCTGCCATGCGGTTCACAGCACGTGCCCCCTCCTTCCATGCAGCAGCACTTGCTTGAGGTGTTCCCTGCCATCTGCTGAGAAGCAGCTCCTGATCCAGGTAGGCCTCAAACAGGGCTTTGGTCTCTGTCTTGGTAAAATTAGGCCTCCTCCTCCTCCTCCTCCCACCACTGTGTTCCTCCTCTCCCACAACTTGCTCGGTCATTATTTAGCCTGTAAGAATGGCAGTGTTACCTATGACTGTGCAGTCCCATGCATGTCCCTAACATCTTTCGGATGAGATGTTAAACCAAGGTCCCATCTGCCTCGATTGGTGGTAGTTCAGGTGGATGTTAAAGATCCCATGGCACCTCTCGAAAAGAGTAGGGGAATTTCCCTTGTGTCCTGGCCAAATTTTCCTAATTCGCTAAAAATACCACCAAACAGCTTGATCTGGTTCAGGGTCAGTTGACATTCATCTGTGTCCCCCTCCCCCGGGTCATGCCTGAAAATAGGCAGGATTTATCTAGTGCACTTACCCAGTCATCAAAAACTAAATAAAAATAAATAAAAATCCAGTCTACACTCCCAAACAGCATGCAACTCACCAATAGACTGCAGTAACTGACTATGGCCACTGCAGCCCAAAGTCACACTTTTATAGTGCAACCAATGCAAATGAGGTGAGGCGCAACTTTAAGTGGATGCAAATTGCAGTGCTGCACCATTGCATGGCTGATTAGCTGTTTTGCATATGACGACTGAATATCGTGCTGTTGTGCTTTGCGCAATTGTATTGAATGTGCTGAGCCAATGGCGCAGTTCTGTGACTTGCGTAGTACACACCTCACTGCGCATGCCCAGGTTGCTGACACAGGCATCTGCCATGCTGCTGACATGCTGTGTGCGGGAAGCAATGCAGAGCACGGCCACCATTGTGCCAGTGGCGCTATAGCGATGTTCACCTACATGGCACTGTGGCACTGGACCATCATAGGCGCACTGGGGCAACAGTGCCATAGGCTGCTACTGGCTGTAGCACACAGGCAGCCAATTGTGCTACATGCATTGGGTTCAAATGGCACTGTGCGTGTCCATGCACCAGAGACCCTTGACCCTGTGCCCGACCGTTGCCACCTAGGCGTCATGCGTCAGGCATGGGTGCACCACTATTGGGCTGTTAGGTGGCAGCGCGATAGGGAATGGCAGCGCTGTACCGTGCAGCATCTGCACATGGGGAGCTGCACTGCAGAGCACCATATTTTTAGACCGAGCAGAGAGAATGGAGCGTAAGAGGGCTGCTTAATGGATGCAGGTGGAACTGGCCAACCTAGTGGCCATAGTGAAGCCACACCATGGACCACTATTCGGGAAGGCACCCCTGAACAGGTCCAGGAGCCAGGTGTGGAGTAGGTAGCCACTGCACTGGAGGAGGCCACTGGATGGGGGAGAAGTGCTGAGCAGTGCCGCCATAGGTATGGGGACCTGCAGCGGAGGGAGTCAGAGCTGCTAGCCCACCTGCGGGGATGTACCAGGAGGGGTATGGTGCCACGGCCAGGTAGGTGTTACGTCAACAGACTTTTATCTTCCATATGGGTATCACGGTTGTATGTGTCCAGCACATGGGGGAGGGACTGTCTGGTGTTGGCTGTGGTGGTGTTATCAAGGTGTGGGGTGGGTGGGTCTGGCTAGGTGGGAGGGCACACACCTGGGGGCGGGGGGGGCTTTGCTATGGGATTGTATTGATGTTCCTTTCTCCATGTTTGCACCACAGTCCTGGAGGAACAGCGCCTGGTCTGTGAGCTGTGGCACAACTGAGGAGGAGAGGGAGGCTAGGTGGGGCGAGGGTCCAGAGCGCCCAAGGGACTAGCCCGATGATGGTGAGTGCCATACCTCCATGATTACTATTGCATGCTGTGTAACAGGGTGGGCAGCGGGGCATGGCCACCATCCATCGACACCACTGCCATACACGCAACTTGTTACAGTCAGCACTGTCCAGTGGCAATGCATGTCTGGGAGTGCATCGATGGTGGTCTATGCGTGCACTGGGTACATGGCTGAGCTACTGCCTTTGCACCACGTAGCCATGTCACTAAATGGCCACGGTGGTGCTGTGCGTGACTTGGCCAGTGGGTGTGTGCAGCGTTCTGCATGGCTGTATGCGCCTGAATGGGCAGGTCATGTGGACGTGATCAATGTGGGTTGTCACACACCATCACAGAGGTATGTACCACAGCCGTATGCTATGCACAGTGGGTGGGCTGTATGGGGTTGTGCATTCAAACCTATTGACTGTGCTCCCTTGTCCTAGGTACCTGCCAGCTCAATGACATACGGGAGGCATTGCAGGAGATCCTGCAGGTGGCGAGGGTGTCCCTGGATATCCTTCACCCGATAGACGAGACCAGGGTCCTGAGAAGGCACAGGCAGCGAAGAATCCAGAGAGGGGAGTGGCACTCCCACTAAAAGTCCCTCTGCCCCTAATATCCCCTACCCCCCTGGACCCACCCTCACACCCCTCCTTTCCTGTCCCATTTGTCCACCCCTGCCCCTTAACCACCCCCACCTTGTTTGTGGCCCTCCCCCCACCTTGTATATATTGTTGTACATAGTTACCTTTTATATGTTGTCTTAATACAGTTATTTTGATACAAGTACTGTGGTGGTCTCTGATTTGCAGCGGGCTATAGGTGCTCAGCTGCAGTGGTGTGCATGGTATCAGGGGTGGTGCAGTCATGGGTATGTGTGTGTGTGTCTGTGTGGAGGTGACTATGGTGTGGGGTAGCTATCAGTCAGTGTCTGTGGTGTGTGTGTGTTGTGCCCTGTGCACTGGATGACTGTGTGCAGTGGTCCATGGTGCATGATCTGTGTCCATGGTGCCCCTGTCAGCATGTCCATGGCCTGTGCAGCTGATGCCAATGCACGTCTGGACCTGCAAAGTCTGCTGGCATGTCAGTGGTGGCAGTCCATGCAGGGCATCCACTGTACCCGTTACAATGCTGGGTTGCCCCCTGTCACTGGTGTGGTGCATGTCTGCCTCGGATGACACTGTGGCCTCCACAGTTGTTGACCCACCCCCATGCTGTGGCATGTGTGTGTGTTGAGGGGGTTGTGCACCACTGTCTGTGACTTGTGCTCCGGGAAAATGCTGGTGGCATACAGGTCCACAGTGCCTGCGCAGGGTGGCTGGCACTCCAGTGCCATGGAGGACTGTAGGTTGTGTGTATACAGTTTACATGGGTCCACGCTGTGGACTTGGTTGCCCCTCCACTATGACCCTGTGTTGTTGTGCCCTTGGGTATGGTTGGGTGTCTGTCCATGCACTGTGTGGCATCCGGTGTGGTGCATGCTTCCACACACCACTGTGGGTGTCTGTGCTGGCTATTGTGGCCAGTGCAGGGTCGAGGGTGTGTCATTGGGAGATTGTGCAGGGTACTGTACTGTGGTGGTGGGGTCCGGAGCATGCCCTGTCCCATGTGGGGTACCTCATGTGCCAACGCATGATTGGTCTCTCAGCAGTACCTCTGGGGTGGGCTGTGTGTGGTGGCACTGTGTATGCCATTGTTGCATCGCTGTGTGCTGCCACCCGCTGATGGGTGCTCATGGTGGGGCTGCCTTGCATGGTTCTGTGGTGCACAGGGTTGCAGTGTCACAGTGGGGGTGGTGGCATGAATGGGGTTTCCTGCAGTGGTGGGTGCTGCTCCTGGGCAGGGTGTCTGGGGTCACAGTGCATCGTGTGCTCTGCATTGGCGGGATGGTGTGGTACAGGGTGGTCATCCCTCCTTGTGTGCCAGTCACAGCTTGCCGGGAGGGTGTGATGGGACGCCATGGCCCAGCTGTGGGTTGGTTGCTGGTCTCCATGGGCTGGTGGCTATTCCAGCCCTCCCCTAGTTGTGCAGTGCATGGGGTGTGGGGGGATGATGTCTGTTCTGCTGTGTGTTTCTGTGACCATCTGTGGCATGGGTGATGGGCCCCTACCTCCCTGGTTGTGCAGTTGCAATGCCCCTGCTGCTGGGGGGCATCCCTGGTTGCGCTATGGCACCTCTGGACTGCTCAGCTGCACATCCCTTGTTGCACTATGGCACATCTGATCTGCTCAGCTTCCCCTCCCTAGTTGTGCTATGGCACAGGTGGTGCGATATTCAGTCGTCAGCTGTAGGCGCAGTTTGGCCGGCTTACTTTTTGAGTATCGTGCCTCTTGCGCATGGGCGCAATGGACTTGCACTTGCTCCTGCTATTGTGCACTTTTTGGACACAGTTTGAATATCTGGGCCAGTATGTATACAGTAAATGGCATTTATCATCACTGTGTTAGCCTGGGCTTGCCTTTATCTCACTGTGGTAGTAATACATGCTTTTATCAGTGAAAAATATAGCTCACTCCTATAGTATAAATATACATTGCAAACAACTTTGTTTAATGCATCAGTTAGGGTTAAAGTGACAAAAGTGGGGAAATGAAACATTAGGGTTGAATCCCTGACACCCCACTCACCGTCCTCCATAGACCGACAGACATCAGGGTTTACCATGGGGTTGCAAGGTTCAACTCTTGCCCCATTTCATGTGTAAAGTGGTTGACATGCTACAGTAAAGAAAAATGGGGTGAAAGTTAGGCCTCGTGACCCCATGGCACACCCCAATGTCTGTTAATCTGTCCATTTGATGTTTTGGTCTGAAATTTGGGACATAGGGTGTGGGTCAAAGAACAATCCAGCATTGGTTTGGTTAAAAAATATTAATCCATTCCACAGTTATTTAATTTTAATTTTTTGGTTTCTGAGCATGCTCAGTTCACTCCAAGATTTATATGTATGTTTTTCAAACTAGGATTGGGCTCATGGTCAAGGATTTTGTCAGCTCATGGATGAGGATTTTAAAAAATCCTAGTCCTCCAGAAAAATTCCTTGTCCATGAGCTGCCATCTTGTTTTCATTTCCCCCCCCAAAAAAAATGTCATAGCTTTCTCCATGGGTGACTTTTTGGTGTAAAGAGGCATGGGTTTTTTTCAGGATGACGCCCTCTACAACCCCATACCTTTGGTTTTCTTTGTTTTGTAGAAAAAAATAACTTTTTGAAATTTCAAAATTCTTTGATCACAACTCCTTAACAATCCTCTTTCATGAGGTGAGGTGACAAAGTCCTAGTCTGCCAGTCGATCCTCTTTTGTGAGGCTGCAAAATCCTTGTCCATCACTTTGTGACCAGATGACCCTTCTTGCAAATGAGGATTATGCTATTGGTCAAGGATTTTGCTATCTCGCGAAAGAGGATCGGCTCACAGACTAGGATTTTGACAGCTCACAAAAGGGGATTGGGTTTTTGAATCCTCTTTCATGAGGTGACCAAATTGTGGTCCCCAAGCTGTCAAATCCTAGTCCATGAGCTGATCCTGTTTTGTAAGATAGCAAAATCCTTGACCATCACTTTGTTCGCAGATGGCCCTTCTTGCAGACAAGGATTGACTGACAGTCAAGGATTTTACTACCTCGTGAAAGAGGGTCAGCTGACTGACTGGTATTTTGTCAGCTTGCGAAAGGGAATTGTTTCTTTTAATCCTCTTTCATCAGTTGACAAAATTGCAGTCAGCGAGCTGTCAAAATTCTAGTCCACCAGCCGATCCTCTTTCATGAGGCAGCAAAATCCTTGACTGTCACTTTGGGACCAGAAGGTCAAAATAATCTGATGGTTGAGGATTTCTAGCAACCGGGGATTGGTCTGACGGTCGGGGATTTTGCTACCTCACGAACTAGGAATTTTTAAACTTGTAAAAATGTTCCCACTGCACTGTTAATTAATGGTTTGGTCTTTTTACTTGCAATTTTCAGGGTATTAAAGGGATGATGTACAGATGTGAATTATGCTATTTAGCTGTTGGAAAGTTAAATGGTTCCATAGATATGCCATCACGAAATTGAGATTTTTCCCATAGGATAACATTGTGGTGCCTATTGCACTTTTCAGCACCAATATCTCAAAAACAAAGTGAGATATGGACTTTTTGCTACTTGCAGCATAGATCATCTTTAGGTGATCTAGGCTGCAGGAACAAGGTTGGAAACCATAGACTATTTTTTCGTAGGTTGAATGGTTAGTGAAATATTGGCAAATTAGTGCCACAAGGGTTCCAAGGGTGTCTTTTCAGCATTTTTTTGTGCTCATATCTTGTAAATGATGCAAAATATGGATTTGTTTGATATGCCATGTGGCGGACTCACTGTCATGATTACAGCACTTGAATTTTTTTCCGAGCTGGTACAGTTCCAGAGATATTGGCAAATTAGTGTTACAAGGGTTCCTTGCCCTAAAGGGCTGCTGTATGGCTCTGTAGCTATGTGTAAGTAGCAGCGCAGGGCCTGAAGGGCCCAACACTCCCATCTACACATGCTATTTACTAGTTATATTACACTTTTTCAAAAAGCAAGGAAATTCATTGCAACAAACTTCATTTAATGCATCAGTTAAGGTGAAAGCAACAAAAGGGGGAAATGAGATGTTAGGGTTGAGCCCATAACCCCCCCATCATCCCACCACCCCATCTTCCACAGGCCAACAGATGCTGGGGTGTGCCATGGGGTTGTGAGGCCTAACTATCATCCCATTCTCTTTTACTGTAGCATGTCAACATGTTTATACATGGAATGGGGTGAGAGTTGGGGCTTGTGACACCATGGCACACCCCAGTGTCTGTTGGTCTGTGGAGAATGGGGTGGTGGGGTGTTGGGAGGTAGCGGCTCAACCCTAACGTCTCATTTCCCCACTTTTGTTACTTTAACCCTAACTGATGCATTAAATGAAGTTTTTTGCAATGAATATATAATGTGTGTGTGTGTGTGTGTGTGTGTGTATACTGTATATCTATGTATACTATGTGTATGTATGTATATATATATATATATATGTGTGTGTGTGTGTGTGTGTGTGTGTGTGTGTGTGTGTGTGTGTATGTGTAATATATGTGTATATATACAGTATATATAGATATATACTATATAGATAGTATATATTTTATACCATACCTGTGAGTATATCAAAGGGCAAATATGAAAGTTATTTTTGCTTCCTAATGACCTAGAATAAGAATATTGAAATATTCCCACTCTAGATCCAAATATACCCATATTAGGTCCAAATATACCTACAGTATAGTTGATTCAGTAGCAGTACTTACAGTATTCAAAAGCAAATAATTTAAAAACAAAAAATGATAGCATGGTACTAAAGTTGTTCGTCACAAAAATATCTACAAAATGAGTGGCGTTTCATTTATAGCTACCTTTTAGTTTTTTTCAATAATTAGCAAAAAAAAAAACAGCAGAAAATGCATTTTTTCACTTTTTTGACAAACAAATGCAATTAACTTTAAAAGGAAAAATGATAACATGGTACTTTGAGCACAAAAGTTGATCAGGACAAAAATATGTACTAAATGAATGGTGTTTCATTTACAGATACCTTTTAGATTTTTTTACAGTCAGCAAAAAATGGCAAGAAATTCTTTTTTTTTTTTAGTTTTTTGGAGGTATGGCATAAATGGAATACATAACCCCCTTCTGGAAATATTGTCAATATTTTTGTTTGAATTCAGTTGACCTGATAACATCATGAGTGGCAACCACTCTTGATGTTATTGGGTCAACTGGCACTTGAACAAAAAATATTGACAATATTTCCAGTAGGGGGCTGCGTATCATATATACTGTATATATGTGTGTGTGTATGTGTGTGTATGTATGTATGTATGTATGCATGTATGTATGTGTATTGTTGAGTATCTAGAGGCCAGAGGGGCTCAGGACCCAAGGCAGCATGGATTCACAGCGGGAAGGTCATGCCAGACAAATCTGATAGATTTCTTTGACTGGGTGACCAAAGTAGTAGATCAGGGAGGGGCTGTGGACATGGCCTACCTAGACTTTAGCAAGGCATTTGACACAGTCCCACACAAAAGATTAATATACAAGTTAGCCAGCCTGGGAGTGGGTCCCAAGATGACAGCCTGGGTAAGAATTGGCTGGAGAATAGGACACAGAGAGTAATAGTAAATGGAGTCCACTCTGAAGAAAGGGGGGTTACTAGTGGGGTACCGCAGGGTTCAGTATTAGGACCGGTCCTCTTCAATGTCTTTATAAGCGACATTGTAGAGGGACTGGAAGGAAAAGTATGTCTCTTTGCAGATGACACAAAGATCTGCAATAGAGTTGATGCACAAGGTGGGGTGGAAAGGATGAGAAGGGACTTGGCAAGGTTAGAGGAATGGTCAAATGTATGGCAGCTTAGATTCAATGCTAAGAAGTGCAAGGTAATGCACCTGGGAAACAAAAACCCAGGGGAAGAGTACACAATGGGGGGTGAGATACTAACAACAACAAAAATGGAAAGGGACCTGGGGGTAGTCATATCAGATGACCTAAAGGTGGGCAAGCAAAGTGAGAGGGCAGCAAGGAGGGCTGGGGGGATACTGGGATGCATAGGGAGAGGCATCACCAGTAGAAAACAGGAAGTTATCATCCCTCTGTACAGACAGTTGGTGAGACCCCATCTGGAGTACTGCGTGCAGTTCTGGAGACCCAATCTCCACAAGGACATAGACAGGATGGAGGCTGTCCAGAGGAGGGCAACTAAAATGGTGCAGGGTCTGCACCGGAAGACATATGAAGAGAGACTTAAGGAGCTGAATATGTATAGCCTAGAGGAAAGGAGGGAGAGGGGACATGATAGAAACTTTCAAGTATCTCAAGGAATCAACAAAGTCCAAGAGGTAGCATCTTTCAAAAGAGGTGTGCAAGAACAAGGGGCACAATTTGAAGATAGAAGGAGGCGGCTCAGAGGTAATTTAAGGAAGTATTTTTTCACAGAGGGTTATGGATGCATGGAACGGCCTTCCGGAGGAGGTTGTGGAGTCAAAAACCGTGGTGGAATTCAAGCATGCATGGGACAGTCATAAGGCAATTCTAGGGGGTGGGGGTAGAAAGAAGTAGGCTGCTGGTTAACTAGGATCTGCAGCGCATCCAATAGGTAGGGAAATGGGCAGACTGGGTGGGCCAGCGGTCCTTATCTGCTGTCAAAATCTATGTGTGTGTGTGTGTGTGTGTGTATGTATATATATATATATATATATATATATATATATATATATATATATATATATATATATATATATATATATATATATATATATATATATATATATAGGTATATATATATATAGGTATATATATATATAGGTATATATATATATAGGTATATATATATAGGTATATATAGGTATATGTATCTATATACGGCTATCTAGCTATCTATGCACATTTATTCATTGATATTAACAAATTTATATACTATATGGTTCAGATATTCAATGCAGTTGCACATGGCACAACTGAGTTGCACCAGCACTAGTGCAGAATTGTGGCAAGGAGCCATATTCAGTGGGAGCCAGTGCATAGTGCAAAATCCATTACACTAATGCGCAACTGTAATGAATGCAGGTGCAAAAGCAGGAGGCATTCCCATGAATATCCAGTGCAGTGGCATATTCAACTGTGAAACCATGGTGCAAGTGTGGAGCAAATCGAAGTTGCTCCAAGCAGACTTGTTCCTATAAATACAGTGCACAAACACACAGACAGCACTTGTGCCAGTAGTGAGAGTGAGAGTGAGAGACAGAGACAGACAGACAGACACTGACAGACTGACAAAGTGCACACACAGAGGGACAGAGACAGAGAGGTGGCCTGGGAGAGGGAGAGAGGGGCAGAGAGAGAGAGAGAGAGAGAGAGCGAGACACACACACACACACACACACACACACACACACACACACACACACACACACACACTGTGTGCCAAGGTGTCACACAGCCAGCAGCCAACCGCCAAGGGAGACAGTGAACAGCAAGGGCCATGGACAGTGCGCCCTTTATGATGGAGACCATAATGAGGGGTGTGAGGGGGCAGGAGGAACAGCGACGTGGCCAAGGAAGGACCCATCAGCGGTATGCCCGACACAGGTGGTACTGTGCCCGCATCACCTTTGAGAACTACAGCGACACACAGATTGTGTGCCAGTACCATCTGAACAGGGCCAGTCTGAGGCAGCTCTGTGAGCTGCTCAGTGAGGAGATGCAGGCACCCACCGGATGGAGCCACACCATGTCCGTGGAGACGAAGGTGGCTGCCATCATGTGCTTTCTCACCATGGGCACCTTTCAAAGACCAAAAGGGGACACTACAGGTATAACCCAGTCGGCCATGTCCTACCTTCACACACAGTTCCTCAAGGCAGGCTGCTATGTGCTTTGGAATATATCCATTTCCCCAGCACACAGGCGGAGTGTACAGCAACCTTGCAGGTCTACCACAGGGTGGCATGCATGCCTGGCATGATTGGTGCCATTGACTGCACCCACATGGGAATCCACATGCCACCTGGCCCCAAGGGAGCTGCATACATCAACAGGAAGGGGAACCTGAGTGTCAACTGCCAGGTGATGTGATATGCCATGGGGCGCATCACCAATGTCTGCACCACACACCCTGGGAGTGCACATGACACATTTATCTGGCACAGCTCTGCACTGTGCCACAGGTTTGAATATGGGGACATCTCCATGGGCCACCTGGTGGGTGAGTATGGAATGGGCAAGGGGTGATGGGCAGAGCAGACCTGGGGATGGGGGTAGGCAGGGTGTGCATGGTGGCTTGGGCATCAGAGACAGGGAAGAGATGCAGCACAGCATAGCAGAGGGCTAACCATGTCAAGCTTCACACAGGTGACAGTGCATACCTGCTGAAGCCCTGGCTGCTCACCCCCTACCAGTGCTCGTCATCCCCAGCAGAGTAAGGGTACAACGAGGCACATGCCAGCACATGCAACATTATAGAGTGTGCCTTTGGCATGCTGAAGGCACAGTTCCATTGCCTAGACAAGTCAGGCGGTGCCCTACAGTACAGCCCCTCGAAATCCTGTGGCCTTTTCCTGACCTGCTGCATACTGCACAACATGGCCATTGACCATGGGATAGCTGTCAAGGCTGATGAGAGTGACAGTAGTGGGGACAATGGAGGCAATGGGTTGGAGGGTGGTGGACAGCCACTCACTGGGTGGAGGGACCCCCGGCTGCTCCAGCAAGCATGATGCCACCGGGACACCATCGCACAGGAGCACTATGGTGCACACAAGTAGGTGGTGTGGTACACAAGCATGGGCCACACAACTAGGTACAGCACACATGCAGAGGCATGCATGGCAATGGGCATGAACACACAGAGGTATGATGCAGTGATAGGAGACCACACATAGCAACACACACACACACACACACACACACACACACACACACACATGCACCCACCCACCCAGACATTGGTATGTGGCATGGATCAGATGCATTGCACCAGTACACAGGCACAACTGGTACTAGACTGCCCTCATCATGCCCATGCCACACAGTCTAGCAGCTGGTCAAGCACACATACAGGCAGTGTGTGGCATGACACACAGGCACAACACTAGTGGTGGGCACACACACACATCGCCCATAGGCACACAGGGCAGCAGTTGCAGGCTGTGGTCAGGGCGGCTCGTGGATCACGGCTGCTACACAGTACCATGGCCACCACAGCCACAGGGATGGCTGTGCCATGGCCAGTCAGTAGCCATAGGCTGTGCATCAGCTGGGGGGGTTCCAACAGCCCCCCAGGTGTGGAACTGTGGAACTGCGACCGTGTCCTCACGGGGGTGTGTAGGCACCCAAACAGGCCAGCCCTGGGCATATCTGGGATGCCTACATCAGAGCTCAGTGTTGGCTGTGGTGGGGTTGCCTGAAGCCGGGTCCATGGGGTGGACAGCGCACTGCGGGGGTCACCTGTGCATGGCCATGCCCTGTGGCAGCCAGCAACGCAAAGCCATCTGTGATCAATGCAAGGATTCAGCCATGGCCTTTTGCATGCATTGCATTACCGCCAGGATCTGTGCAGTGCCCCTTTCCTGCTGTTCAGCCAACTGGTGCACCTCTGCGCAGAGTACATGCACCCCAGCGGCAAGCAGCACCTGTTGCTGAATGGATTCCTGCAGCAGTCGGTGTGCTCAGCCAGACAGTGAGCAACCTGGGGCACCTGGGTGGGATGCTGATCCTCTTGTGGTGATCAGCCACGCTTCACAACCCTCCTCTTCGGTGGACACTGCACAGTGGGGTCTGCAGGGGGAATGGGCACAGCAGGCGCACTGGCAGTGGAGCCTGTGTCCGGCTACCCAGTGGCACCTGCAGCCTGCTGCCATCACCCGTCTGGCTGCTGTACACTTCCCTGCACCTGCACAGCCACACCACCACCACCACCACAGGGCACAGTCATGGCAGCACACACCGCTGCACCTGCAGTGGTGGCAGGCAGCTGTTACGCCACTGGCAGAGCACTGGGCATGGTGCCTGTATCAGATGTCAGCAGGGGAGCCACACCCACAATGTCACCCATGCTGTCCAGGAGCTGAGAGTAGTCCTCAGTGGAGTCAGACCCGGCCCCGATCTGTGTCTCCACACACAAGACACCAAGACTGGCATCCTGCAGGAACACATCCAGGTCCTCGTCTGACCCCAGGTCCAGGACAGCCACCTGCACTGTGGTGCTGATCTGCAGCCTGTCAAAACCCTAGATGCCAGTGGATGTGGACGGCGGGTCCTCAGGGGCTGTACTGGCATCCACTGTTGCTACCACTGCCGGCGCCCCATCACCTGCACGGAGGCTTGCTGGTGCTGCAAGAGTCAAATGACGTGTCAGTGTTGCAGTGCCCATATGTGCCCCCCGTACACTGTCACTGCATGTGTCCCACAGCACAGCATGCACGTGGGTGTGCACACATGCACATGGCATTCACGCTGGCTGCATGCATGCCAGCATGCCCATGTACATGCCCTCTGTGCCACCAGAAGTGCATGTCTGACATACATACCATGCAGTGATGGGCTGCCACCTGTCTGGAATCCTCCTCCTCCTGGCACACCCTCCACCGTGGTGCGGCACATGGTGGCTGCCACCAACTCCTCCTGTGGCATTAGTGTGGGTGCATTTGCAGGCCCACCTCTGGTGGTAGTACAGGACTCCCAGATGGCTGCCACCTATCCTTAATCTGTTGCTTGTCTGTTCCCACCTTCTTTCAGCACTTCTGCACTGACCGCTGGTGGCTGCCATGCTGGTTCACATAGATTGCCACCTCCTCCCATGCACCAGCCCTGGCCTGTGGTGTGCCCATGGCACCACTCAACAGGGGCTCCCTGTCCAGGTAGACCTCAAACAGGGCAACATGCAAATAGAATAGTGGGGATAGTCCTGACACAGTGCATGAGTCAAACAGGCTTCAACGCACATCAGCGCCTTGGGAAGGAAGGCCTCCTGGCCCCCCACAAGGTGTCATCTGTGTGCAACAACACTGCTCTGTCCCTCCCAGTGTTGCATGCTGCACTGCCTTCCCGTCAGCCTCAGCCCATTCAGTCGGCTCATTTTGCTGACATCCAAACTCAGATCACTGGCATGGGAAGGCAGTATGGTAACCATAGGGTTAACAGCTGTTCCTGCAAACAAAATCACTTAATTTTTTTTTGACATTTTCACCCCAAAATTTCAACATTGTTTTTTTATGACCCCCCTTCTGAAAATGGCAGGTGTAATTTATACACTAGTGGCTGAAATGTAATTTTGTGCCTCAAGTGCAAAACCTATTTTAGTCAGGATTTCAAAAATAATACCTGTCACATTCACAAGGTAGTGTGAAAAATGGCTATGTTGAAAATTTTCTGTTAAAATACTGAAAATTATCAAAGATATGAGTGAGCATTAAAACATTACAATGTACTGTAAGGTGGTAGTCGTACGAAAATTGATCAGTATTGAGGTAATTCTGGAGTATGCTGAGGCAGAAGTCCATTACAGCCAATGTAAATTGTAATTTGAGTGCCTCAGCATATCTCACCATCACCTCAGTACTGATCAGCTTTTGTATGACTACCACTGTACCTTTATAACATTGTTTTTTAATATTTGGACCCCAGATTTTCAACATTGTCATCTTATGATACCACCTCATGAACCCAGTAGGTGAAAATTTTCAATTCCCAGTCAAAATGTATTTTTTTTTTCTACAAGCGCTAAAACACAGTCCATTCGGTGGTGTGAAAAAATTACAATGTTGAAAATCTGGGTCAAAATATCAAAGTTATGAGTGAGCACTGAAAAATTGCAATGTACCTCCATAATCTTATTGTTTTTTTTTTAATATTTGGCTTCTAATTTTCAACATAATCTTCTTATGATTCCACCTCATAAACCTAGTAGGTGAAAATTGTCACATCCTGCCTGAAAGGTGATTTTGTGGCGTGACTATGAAATCACCTTTTGGGCCAGATTTAAGGAAAGTTCACCAATGTTGTTCATGAGGTGGCATCCTCAAAAAGGCCATGTTGAAAATTTGAGGGAAAAATATCAAAACATGATTAAGTTATGAGTAAAAGTTTAAAATGCATTGGAAATATATTAATCAGACTTACCTTATTTTCTCATTTCGTAGTTGCTGTTACAGGAGGAGGAGGAGGAGAAAATTGTTTGGGTCGAATACAGGATCTAAAATGGTGGATCAAGTTTAGGTGTGAGGGGGATGCAGGGTGAGGGGTGGTGGTTGCTGAATGGGGGGTCAGGGTGGAGTGGGTGTTGGTGAGGATAGTGACACAAGACAATGAGGGACTGTTTTTTTCTTATTTTAGGTTAAAAACCCTGAAAACAATGCTGAGGGATGGGTTTCATTATTGCAGGTACCGGCACTGTAAACTGAACACCCCAGTGTTGGCTTGATATTTGTGGTCACTGCAGGTGATACCCTGGTGTCCTTGACTGTTGGATTGGTGAAGGGGTGGTCTATGCCAACACCAAGAACTGGGCACTCTGGTATCAGAAGATTGGAGTGGTAGTTGGTTGGGGGAATGTAATAGAAGGGGACAAACCAGCACCAGGGTTGGCATCCCAGTGTTGGAATACATGAACATGTAGCTAGTACTGGGGATTGGAGACCCTGTGTCCATTTCAAATAAATTAGGCTGCTGATGCAGCTGATGGTGGACAGTAAGGGAAATAAAACAATCATGAACAGCTCCATTCTGCATGGGCAAGGCTAAACACTGATGTATAGCCCCCGCTGAACGAACACGTTTAAAACTGATACAGATGCATCTGGATAGCCCTGCCACCTGAAACATAAATGCATTCTCATAAAACAACCACATTAAGGAATGTGGTTGTAAAAATTCAATAATTTTTAGTATGCTTATTTTTGTAACTGCACACGCTCAGAAAATGTTCTTCTTAAATATTTAAAAACTATTTTAGTTTGGGAGACAAAAACCAGAAACGCACACACCTTGTGGCAAACTCTAGCTAACCTTCAGGTTTCAGGTTTCAAATCCTCCTTCATTTTAGTTAAAAGTGAGCAACAAAAGGTCTTAATTTATGTAATTTAGTGTTTTTGTGCCCCTTTGTAACTTAGCTCTGAGTGAACCTACTACCATGAAAATTTCAGGATCCTGAGATCCTGGCACCATGTCAGTACTTTCCAAATTTCAAATAAATCAGTGAACATGGCAAAATAATTATGGTACAAAAACTGGGGTTTAACATTAAAGTGCTTACCAAACCCTGATACACAGTACACGCACTTTTGCATACATATATGTGTGTGTGTGTGTGTGTGTGTGTGTGTGTGTATGTGTGTATGTGTGTATGTGTGTATGTGTGTATGTGTGTATATGTGTGTATGTGTGTGTGTGTGTATGTGTGTGTGTGTGTGTGTGTGTGTGTGTGTGTGTGTGTGTGTGTGTGTGTGTGTGTGTGTGTGTGTGTGTGTGTATAATATATATGTGTGTGTGTGTATGTATATGTATATATAGTATTTTTATTGCAAAAAAAACTCTGTTAATGCATCAGTTAGGGTTGATTTCCACAACAACAAAAGTGTGGAGATTTGACCTTAGGGTTTCCATCCCTACTGCTCCATGCTGAACTCCCCAACCCTCTACACACCAGCAGGCATCGGGGTATGTGCTGGGGCCACTGGGTCTAACTCTCACCCCATTCTTCTATACTGTACCACCTCAGCTTGTTTATATATGGAATGGAGTGAGAGTTAGGCCTGATGACCTCAACACATACCACAATGCCTGTTGGTGCGTGGAGGGTGGAGGGGTGGGGTGTGGGGTCATAAGGTTGGAAACCCTAACGTCACATTTACATACTTTTGTTGGTGTGGAAATCAACCCTAACTGATGCATTAATGGAGGTCTTTTGCAATGAATTTCCCTTATTTTTGAGAAAGTGTAATGTTAGTCATATGACATGCATAGGTGGGAATGCAAGCCCTGCACTCCCACCCATCCATAACTGTCTCCTCAGGTTTGAAAAATGGAATCTATAGGTGGGAGTGTAAGGCCCTGGGGGCTGTGTGCTCCTACTCACCCATAAGTATGTCCTCAGGTTTGCAAAATGGCATCCATAGATGGCATTGCATGCCCTCCTGGCCCTGTCCTCCCACCCACCCATGAGTGTACTGCTCCCAGTGTAGCAAAATAGTATGCATAGGCGGAAGCATGGTCCCTCTGGGCCCTGCACTCCCACCTACACATCGGTGCAGACACATAACAGAGGCCTAGAGGCATTCCAAGCAACCCTCATTTTGCTTATTTGCCTATATCTCAGTAAGCGTAGCAAGTGCTAAAAACATTCTTTTGCATTTGTATTCATGACCTAGCCACCTCCATGCATGCTTAGTGTGTACTAAGGTGCATTTAGTGAAAAATCTGTATCTTGAACCATTTTAGAGATATAGGCACTGAAATGCGCTGTGACTGCTACAATGCAATCCTATGAGAAAATTCACAACTTTGGAGTGCTGTAACTCGAACTGGTGTAATGTTTTTCACCAGATGAGCAAAAGGCACATCTGTGGTACAAGGGCTTGTAACTCTGCAAGTTTCAGTTCAAACGTCCAAACCAAGTAGTGGCAGTGAGGTGACAAATAAATCATGATTTTGGGGAGAGTACTGTCGCAAATTGTAAGAGTTTTTCAAATTTTGCAAAAGTACTGTGTGAAACTTTTGTAATTTGCAAAAGTGTTGTGCTTCCATTTGCAACAGTACAAATTGTAACATCAAAATATGCACATTGCTGGGTCTTTTTTGAAAAAAATAAAAATAAAACATGTGCGCTGTTCCTAGAACCCCGTTTAGGTAAACACAACAGTTGGTGTTTACCTAGGGGCTCTCTTTTTTGAACTATAACGTTTCTTCTCCACCGCTAACTGAAAATAAGATGGCGGTGGCATGACACTACTGAGGGCATTTGCAACAGAAAAAGATACTTTTGTGACACTACAACTTGCTTTCGTGTGGAACTTACATTTGTTCCCATAGGATATAATGGGAAACTTTAAACTTTAATAACTTTTGCACTGATTAATATTTTTTTAACCAAATCTTTAACGGCACTTTCCTGACCCAATCCCCATATAACCTGAAAATGTTGGACAAGACAAACCATTTGGGCTGTAAAGATGAGTAAAGAATTCACAAAAGTTAAGGACTTGTCACACTTTTCAACACTTTGCAGCTCTGCAACTACAAATCCGACTGGAATAGAAATTTCCAGATCCAGATACCTATGGTACAACCATACACATGCCAAATTTTAGGCAAATTGGACAAACGGCTGAAAAGTGATTAAAGTTTAAAATAGAAGTGGCCATGCAACCCTAATTATACCTGCCCTAGTGTGGCAGTATATGTATATGTACTTTGCAGTATATGTACTTTGCACAAAACTGCAATAATGCATCAGTTAGGGTTCAACTTAATGCAACAAAAATAGGGAAATGTGGTGTTAGGGTTTCCAACCCTAACTCCCCACCACACCCTGTAAGCAGTAAAAGGAAAATCATTAGGATTTGAGATATTCAGTGACTTGGCAAATCAGTGGTGAAGTCTTCCTTGTGGTTGTCAACTCTAATGTTCACTCCCCTCCAGCCTATAGCCTGCTGTTCAAAGCACATGGTACAACTCTAAGCCAGTGACTCATAGTGATACACTTTTCAAAGGTAGAGAAGTATGTCTCATCACTCATTGCCAACAAAATCTGTTGTAGCATTCTTCATGGCCCTGTGGAAAGAATAGGGATCACATCTGCCCTTGTTTGCTCAGAAGACAGGGTGAGCATTATGGTTGAGGACCCCAAAGAAAATCCCACCACTGATTTGTCAAGACTCTGGAGATCCAAAACCATAATATATTTTCATTTTGCTGCTTTGGAGGTGAGAAGTTAGGATTGGAAGTCCTAATACCAAATTTCTCTATTTTTGTTGTATTAAGCAGAACCCTAACTTGTGCATTAATGCATTTTTATTGCAAAGAATTTCCTTTCTTTTGGGGAAAGTGGGATTGTATCCTCATTCACACAGGGCTCTCATGGCCCTGCACCAAGGGAAGACACTATCCACCTATGGAAGTGCAGGCCCCTATGGGCCCTGCAGTTCCATGTAGAGCCTGATGTCAAGAATCCTTGGGGCTATCTGGTGAGCTACAGAATCACAGGGCTCTCTGGGCCTTGCACTTCTATGTGGCCACAGATACAGACATGCAGGGCAAAGAGTCTATTTCTAAGCCAATGCAATGGATTCTCTGCCACACACAGGTGCAGCGGCTCAGGGCTATATGACAAGAAAAGAGCTTTCTTCACTACATGATACCTTGGCCATGCTGGCAACCTTGCACCTTTCATTCCCTGGCTGGGTAATGGTGTCACATAACAGTACCATCCTCCAGCCGCACCCCATCCAGCTGGCTCACTGAGTCCATCCCTGAACTCAACTCACTGGCACAGGGTCACAAAGTACTACTGGGGTAAAGGCTGGCATTGCAAACAATGTTTCTTAATAATTATTATTATTTTTTTTTTCTTTTGACCCCAAATTTGCAAGATAGTCATTTTATGACTTCCCCTATAAACATGACATGGCATTTGTAGTATATTGGCAAAAATGTAGTTTTGCACAATGTGTGAAAATAAATCTCATCTAGGATTTAAAAAATTACACCTGTCACATTTATCGGGTGGTGTGAAAAATTGGCTATGTTGAAAGTTTAGAGTCAAAGGATTGAAAATTAGTGAAGTTATGAGTGGCTATTTAAAAATCTTAATGCACTTTCATAATTTGGTCGTTTTAACATATTTTACATCAGATTTTCAACATAACCTTCTTATGACCCTTCCACATGAATCCTTTAGGTGAAAATGTTCAGATCCCCATGAAAGTGTTGTTTCATGCCACAGATATGGAAATACATTTCAGCCTGGATTGGAAAAATGATAGGTGTCCCTTTCATGAGATGGTGTGAGAAAATGGCTTTGTTGAAAACTTGGGCTCAAAATATTTAAATTTACCAAAATTATGAGCGAGCATAGAAACATTTCAATGTACGCTCATAACTTTATTGTTTTTTAATATTTTGACCCTACATTTTCAACATAGCCTCCTTATGACCCAGCCTCATGAAACCGGCAAGTAAAAATGTTCAAATCCCACCTGAAAGGTGATTTCATTGAGTGATTGTGAAATCGTCTTCCCGGACATATTTGAAAAATCTTACCAACACTGTTCATTGGGGAAGCATCCCAACAAGACCATGTTGAAAATTTGGAATAAAACTATTAAAACATGTTCATGTTATGAGTAAAAGTTCAAAATGTATTGGAAATACATTAACCAGACTTACTGTACATTTTCTCATTTCACAATTGTGGTTCCAGGAAGAAGATATCTCTGAGTCAGAAACTGTATCTACAAAAGTGGATTAAATTTAGATGTGAGGAGTGTGGAGGATGAGGGGTGGTGAGTGCCGATTGGTGGCGGAGTCAGGTGGGGTGGGCAGGGGTGGGGATGGACAATGAGGGACTGTTCTTTATTTCAGGTTTGATTAAAAAAGTTACTTGTCAATGGATATTTTTATTATTGCAGGGCACCCCAGTATTGGCTTGATATTTGAGGTCACAGGGGATGGGCACCACAGTGTCCCTGACTGTTGGGCCAGGGTAGTCTCTGCCAACACCTGGGACTGTGCACCCTGGTGTCAGAAGATGGAAGTGACAGGAGGTGGGGTGGGGGGGGGATGTAACAAGGGTATGGAACTGGCACCGGGGTGGACACCCTAGTATTGGAATACATTATAATTTAGCTGACACTTGGTATTGAGAACTCCTGTGTCCAGTTGAAGTAAATTAGGCTGCTAATGCAACTAATGGCAGACATTGAGGCACAGAAAACAATCATGCACAGCTCCATTCAGCAATGACAGGACTACATACTGACACAGAGCCCCGCCCCAACTGAACAAATGCTACATAAATTGATACAAATGTATCTGGATAGCTCTGCCACCTGAAATACGAATGCATTCTCCTAAAACAACCACATTAAGGAATGTGATTGTAAAGATTCAGCTATTTTTAGAATGCTTGTTTTTCTAACTGCACATGCTCAGAAACTGTTCCGCTTCAACATTTTAAAACTATTTTAGTTAGGGAGATAAAAAAAAAGCACTCACCTCAGGGAAAACTATCAAACCTGCAAGTTTCAGGTTTCAAAACGTCCTACTTTTTAATAGTTATTGGTGTGCAAAAAATGGTTTTAATTTATAAAATTGTTTTCCCCTTGTAACTTTTCCCACAGTGAGCCAATTACCACAAAAATTCAAGATCTAGAGATCCTGGCACCATGTCTGTACTTTCCAAATGACAAGTAAATCACTGAATGGAGGCAAAGTTGTTAAGGTGCAAAAACTGGGGTTTAACATTGAAGTGCTTACTGAACCTTAAAATACAGGCACTATGCATCTGTATAAGATATATATTATGGATCTAGATATACTGTATTTTTTGCACAAAACTGCATTAGAGAACCACTTATGGTTCATAGAAACATAGAAAAAATAGAAGTTGTTGGCAGATGGGGACCATATGATCCATCAAGTCTGCCCATGGTTTCCTACCCCCCACTTAGCTGCCTGCTTGAGTATCCCACAGTGTCTGCCTGATGCCTACTTGAATTCCTCCACTGACTTGGCTGCCACCATGCCCTCCAGCAGGCTATTCCATGGTTCAATCACGTACTGTGTAAAGAAGAACTTTCTCATATTGCTCCTGAACCCACCTCCCTTAAGCAAAGGTCATGCTCTCTTGTTTTGTTGTAACCTTTTACTTGAAAGAGGTTCTGTACCTGTACCATGTTGGTGCCTTAGAGGTACCTAAAAGCCTTTATCATATCCCCTCAATTTCTGTGCTGCTCTAAAGAGTATAGTTTGAGTTTATCGAGTCTTGCCTCATATGGTTTCTGATGCAAGCCCTGCACCATCTTTGTTGCTCTTCTCTGTACCGTCTCCAGCCTATCTATGTCCCTTTTGAGGTGTGGCTTTCAGAACTGGATGCAGTACTTCAGGTGTGGCCTTACCAGGGAGTGGTACAGAGGCATGATCACCTCATGCCTCCTGCTTGTGATGCCTCTTCCTATGCATCCCAGGATGCAACTTGCTTTTAGTGCTGCTTTTTCACATTGCTTACTGACCTTTAGGTCATCTAAGATGATCATCCTCCGGTCTCGCTCCTCTCTTGTAGCCACCAGCTACTCCCCTCCCATTGAGTACAGCTTCCCTGTGTTAGATTTTCACATGTGCATGACTTTGCACTTTTTGGCATTGAATTTCAATTACCAGACCCTTGACCACTCCTCCAACTTACTGAGATCAAATTCCATGCTTTGTTGCTCCTCTGGTGTGTCCATCCTGTTGGAGATTTTGTCATCTGCAAACAGGCACACTTTTCCCTTTGGTCCATCAGCAATGTCATTGATAAATATGTTAAAGAGGAATGACGCAAGTACTGAGCCCTGTGGCACTCCGCTAGACACACTACCCTCCTCCGACAGTGTGCCGTTACTAATACCCTCTGTGTTCTTCCATTCAACCAGTTTCTTACCCAGCCTGCTACTTTATGCCTGAGTCCCACGTACTTCAACTTACTTGACCAGTCTCCTGTGTGGAACTGAGTCAAAGGCTTTACTGAAGTCCAGGTAAACCATATCCATGGCCCCACCCTGCTCTACTGCTCTGGTGATCCAATTAAATAAATTTACCTTGTTTGTCTGGCAGAACCACCCTGCTGTCAAATCATGTTGCTTTGTGTCAAGCTGATCACTATTCTCCAAAAAAAGCTATTATTCTTTCCTTCAGCAGGGACTCCATCAGTTTTCCCATGACTGAAATGAGGTTAACTGGACGACAGTTTCTTGGCTGTTCCTTGCTGCCACTCTTGTGGAGTACCACTGTTGCCCTCTTCCAGTCCTCTGGAACTTCCCCACTCATCAATGATTTGTTGAACAGTATTGCTAGGGCGGCTGCCAGTTCCCTACCCATTTTTTTTAGCATTCTTGGGTTTAAGCCATCTGGCCCCATTGCTTTTTCTGCCTTCAATTATTTAAGTTCCTCTAGGATCCTTTCCTCTGTGAAGGGACCCATGTCTATTTCTCCATCTGGACAAACCTTTTTACCTATTGTTGGTCCTCCACCATCTGCTTCATGTGTGAAGACTGAACAGAAGTACTCATTGTATGCCTCTGCCTTCTCCCTGTCCTGCTCTGTGGGCTGCCCATCCTTTGTTGTAATTCTAACAGTTCTTCCCTTGGTCTTCCTTTTTTCCTTTATTGACCTGTAGAAGGTTCTTTACCCCTTGAGCTATCCTTACCTCTGTCCAGGTCTTTGAACTGCTAATCCCTTTTCCTGCCTCCCTTAATATCTCCTTATACTGTTTTGTTAGCATCCTCCCCAATTCCTTATGCTTTCTGAAGGCTTTTCACTTTTCCCTTACTATGATTGCCACTTCCGTTGAAAACCATAGCGAGTTCTTTCTCATTTTATTCTTACTAACCTGCCGGGCACACTGTGATTAGATCAATGTTATTGCATCTTTCAGCTTAGTCCAGCACTCTTCAACGCTCTCCTCTAATGCATGACTAAGACTGTCCTTCAGGCTGGCCCTCATTTTTGTGAAGTCTGCCCTCCTTAAATCAAGGACTTTCTGCTTAGAGTGTCTGGAATCCTCAGTCCTGTTAACCTTGAACCATACCATGTGTCGCTTTTTCCCAGGTGGCTCCCCACTTCAATGCCCTGAACCCTTTTTCTATTTGTAAATATTAGGTCTAAGATTGCGTTTTCTCTTGTGGTATCTTCACGAGTTGACTCAGGCCAGTCCCCTACATTGTACCTAGGAATTCCTTGCTCCATTCTTATGCTACTGTGCAGGAACTCCAATCAATGTCTGGTAGATTGAAATCCCCTACCAGCACCATGTCCCCTTGATCTGACATCTGAAGGATGATTTCCAGGATTTCCTAGTTCCTGGCTTTGTCCTAATTAGAGGGTCTATCGATTACCCCTACCTGGATGGGTGTCCTGCTTCCAGACCCAATTGTAGCCCTTGGGGCTTTTGCTTCCCCCATGTCACCTAGATTTCTGTAGCATTTATCATAATCTTCACATAAATAGCCACTCTCTTGTACCTTTTTTCCTGCCTGATCTCTCCTGAACAAGTTATACCCTGGGATAGCTACCACCCAAATGTGATTTTCTGAGAACCATGTTTTGATCACAGCAACCCAGTCCATTCCTGCCTCCACCATTGTAGCTGTGAGGTTTGGTATCTTGTTAGCCAGATGGCATGCATTGCGACATAGAGCTGTCCATTCCCGATTCCATTCTCCTTTTGGAATTTCTCCCTTTATCTTATTGTTACTCCTCTTACCTTCTTCTTGTTCATTTTTATACCTAGATAGGATTTCATGCCTTCCCCTTTTGTGACTCTGTTTCTGGTGTGTTTTGTAGTGTTGGTGCTGGCTGGAGTGGGAGAGGTGGCAGGCTCTATGCGTGCAATTCCTAGAACTGTCATAATCTCCCCATCCTTTAGTTTAACTATCCTGCTTTGACTGACTGTAGGGGGAGAGAGGGCAGGTTCTATATGTGCTTTTCCTAGAGCTGCCATCATTTCTCCATCCACCAGTTTAAATATCCTGCATGGATATCACATTTTTGACCCAACACACTAACACCCTCCTTAGTCAGGTGGAGGCCGTTGAACTTAAAGAACTTCCTGTCCTTGAAGTTGTCCCAGTTTCCGATGAAGTGATGCCCTTTGGCATGGCACCAGTCATTGAGCCATGTGTTGAGCTCTCCTATCTCCTTTTCTCTGATGTTCTACCTGTTTTCTCCTTTTCCCAAATAGGTAGAATCTCTGAGAAGGCAATACTGGATGAAAGAGGAACCAGCATCTCACCAAGCTGGGCAATGTCCTCTTTTACCGGCCAGCTAGCAAGGTCATTGGTTCCTAGGTGGACCATGATGTTTGTGCCCATTCTCTCTTTTTGTATTATGCTGACTATTCAATCAGTGTGCATCCAATCGAATGCTTCTGGGACACATCTGACCAGCGCTTCCGCTCATTTGTTTTGGTTCAATTTAATGCAACAAAAGTAGGGAAATGTGGCATTAGGGTTTTCAACTGTAACTCCCCACCCCTACCCTGCAAGGAAATAACATTAGGGTTTTGGGTCTCTGGGGTTTTGGTGAGTCAGTGGTGGGGTCTTCCTTGGAGTTATCAACCCTAATCCTTACCCGTCCCACAGCTCATAGCCTCCTGTTACAAGGTACAGCTCCAAGTTAGTGCCTGATTGTGATACACTCTTCAAAAGTAGAGTAATACATCTTGCCACATGTTGCCAACTAAATCTGGTATAGCCTTCTTCATGCAGGGCCTGCAAAGCCCTGTGTAAAGAAGGGTATCATATGTGACTTTGTTTGCTCAGGAGAGGGGTGAGCAATAGGGTTGACAACCTCAAGGAAGACCCCACAACTGATTCGCCAATATTCCAGAGACCCAAAACCGTATTTTTTTTTTTTCTTTTGCTGCTGGGGGGGAGTTAGGGTTGGAAATACTAATGCCACATTTCACTACTTTTGTTATGTTAAGTTGAACCCTAACTGGTGCATTAATGCAGGTTTTTTTTGCAAAGAATTCCCATTGAAAAAATAGAATTGCATCCTCATTCACGCAGGTCCCTTTGGGACCTGCACAAAAGTGCAGATGAGCAGGGCCTTATGGGCCCTACACCATGGGAAGACCACATCAGCCTCTGGAAGTGCAGCAATGTATGTCAATAATTCATGGGACTGTCTGATTGGCTGCAGAATCACCCATCTCTCTGGGCCTTGTACTTTCTTATGGCCACAGATACAGATATGCAGGGCAAACTTGACATCTCTCAGCCAATGCGCAGGATCCTCTGCCCCCATGGGTTCAGAAGTATAGGGTCCTATGCCAAGAGAAGAGTTTTCTTTACTAATAGGTACCTGGGCCCATGCGAGCAACCCTGCACCATTCTTTCCCTGGCTGGGGGTTGTGTCCAATAACAGGACTTACCCCTCAGTCTTGCCCCAACCAACTGCTTCACTGAGCTCAACCCTGAACTCAGCTCACCAGAACGGGATCTCAAAGCTCTTCCTACTGAGATAAAGGCTGACACTGCACACATTTCTTAACAGTTATCATTTTTCTTAAATGTTGACCCTAAATTTTCAAGATAGTCATTTTATGTCTTCCCTTATAAACATGACATGTGGCATTTATAGCATATTGGGTAAAAATGTAATTTCACACTACAAATGTGAAAACACATCTCATCCAGGACTGAAAAAATAACATCTGTCACTTTCATCAAGAAGTGTGAAAAATGGCTATGTTGAAAGTTTGGAGTCAAAAGATTGAAAATTAGTGAAGTTATGAGTGAACGTTGAACCATTTTCAATATACATTCATAACTTGTTCATTTTATCATATTCTTACACAAAATTTTCAACAGAGCCTTCTTATGACCCCACACCATGAATCTGGTAGGTAAAAATGTTCAAGTCCCTGCCAAAACATAATTTCATGCCACAGGTGCAAAAACACACTTCAGCCAGGATTTAAAAAGCAATAGCTGTCACATTAATGAGGTGCTGTGAAAAAATGACTATGTTGAAATTTGGAGTAAAAATATTGAAAATGCCCAAACTTATTAGGGAGTGTAAAAAAACGTCCATGTACACTTATAACTTTGTTGTTTTGTATTTATTTATTTATTGAAGTTGTTTCACTAGGAAAGGCACACTGAGCAAAAAGATGCTCGTCTCATGGTGTGACCTGGGGGGAAGGGTTACAGTGGAGGCAGATCATATACAGACAAGAAAAAAGTATATTGCGCAATACAGATGATGTACATAACTGGGAGGGATAAACATGAGCACATTATTTGCACGAGATGAAACAATACAGTAGAACTATAATGCATTTAAACAATAGGTGAAACAGTACAGGGATCAGAGCATGAAGTATAAGGTATACATAACATGGAACACTTCCGGATTAAAACATGTTTAAGTGCCAGTAGCAATGCATGAGTGGCGGTAGCATGACAGGAGCTGAAGTGAGATGCATCAAGTTGACAGTAGGAGTAGGAAAGGAGGGGGGGTGACAAGGTTGGGGGGAGAGGTGAGCAGTTGTAGTGCGTGAGGGTGAGAAGCATGGGTAACTGAGGAGGAAGGGAAGGAGACAGGAGGATGGGGTAGATAAGGAGGGAAAACATTAGAGGAAGTGATGAAGTGCGTAGGGCAGTGTATAAGCCAGGCAATTTGGCGAAGGCCGAGCTGCTGGTCAGGCACAAGGGGGGATGGTGGGAGAGAGCTGGCGGGGTGGGTGTCAGGGGCAGTTGCTATTTGGTGCAAGGAAGTTGGTGAGTGCCGAGAATAGGAAGTGTTTGGATGATGAAAGGTGGATCTGAGCTGGCAGGTGATTCCAGAGTTTAGGGAAGCGGTAAGATAAGGCTGATCAGCAGGCGGTGGTCCTACGGTGAGGGATGACCAATAGTCTTGCATCAGAAGATCAGAGGGAGTGGATGGGGTGGGGGAGAAGACAGGGAGGATGCAAGGGAGGGAGGGAGCCAAGCCAACAGTTGGAAGTGAATTTGGCACAGTGAATTAGGCGCCGGTTGCTCAGGAAAGGTAGGGCCAGAGATTGATAGAGCTCACAGTGATGAGAGCAGGGGGAGCATCGAGGGCGAAATGGCAGAAGGCATTAAAGAGGGGGTCAAGTTTGGTTAGGGGGGTCTTGGCGGTGGAGTTATAAATGATATCACATTAGTCAAAGGAGGGTAAAATCATTTTCTGGACTAGTTCCCTTCTGACCGGTAGAGGAAGACAAGAGTGGTTGCGATAAAGGGCACCAAGTTTTGGGCGCAGTTTAGAAATGATGGCATCAATGTGTGTGGAGAAGGTGAGGTGTCGATCCAGCCAAACCCCTAGATATCTGAAAGAGGGCACATCCTCGAGGATGGAGTTATTTAGGGTATGGAAGTTGAGGGGGAAGGTGAGTTTGGATAGCCGCTGTCTAGTGCCGAAAGTCATAGACAGTTTTTTGGCATTTAGAGATAGCTGGTTGGTATTGAACCAATGTTGTATTTTGTTAAAATCAGTTTGGAGTTTGGAGTAGACTTCTTCGTGGGTCCGACCAGAGGTAAAGAGGACCGTGTCGTCTGTGTACATATGGATTGCGGTAGAGGAGCAAGAGTTAGGCAGGTCGTTTAGAAAGATGGAGAAAAGGATGGGGCCAAGAACTGAACCTTGGGGACACCAGTGTTGATAGGGGGGGGGAGGGAGGTGTGGTTGACAATTTTAGTGGATTGGGTTCTATTTATAAGGTAGACCCTGAACCAGTTAGTGGCAGATTCTGTTAACCCAGCTCCAGATAGGTGGGATAGGAGGAGAGGGTGGGATACCGTGTTGAAAGCTTTTGCTAGGTCCATGAAGATAGTGGCAGTGATTAGTCCATTATCCATCCCAGTGAGGATGGAATCCATGAGTCGTAGCAGGGAGGAGGTGGTCGAGTGGTGTTTTTGGAAACCAGACTGAAAAGGGGTGAAGAAGTTAGTTTCAGAGAGAAAGGCAGAAGGTTGGGAAAGCACTAGGTGTTCCTGGAGTTTGGGGAGGGTGGGGAGGAGGGAGATGGGGCGGTAGTTTGTAGTGGAGGTAGGATCACCACCTTTTGGGAGGGGAATGACAGTGGCATGCTTCCATTCGGAGGGGAGTTACTCAGTGGAGAAAGAGAGATTTAGTAGGGCCGCGAGGGGAGTAGCAATGGTGGGGGCAGAAAGGAAGAGGAGTTTATTATTCAGACCATCAGGGGATTTGCCTTTGGAGGGGTTCAGGGAGTGAAGGGCAGCGAGGGTTTTGGCAGTGGAGATGGATCTGAAGGAAAAAGTGTTCCTACCAGTCAAAAGGTGGATAGGTGACTGGAGAGTGTGTGAGGTTGCTGGGGGAAGGGATTTTCGGAGGGCCTGTGCACAGGTAGTAAAATAGGTATTAAACTTGGAAGCGACCAACAGGGGGTCGGAGAGGAGAGTCCCATGGGAGAGGAGGGGGGCTTGTTTGTTTGGGGGTGAAGAGGTTAATGACCTTCTAGAATTTAGAGGGCACTCAAGGTTTTCATTTAGGGTATTGTTGAAGTAATCAGCCTTAGCTAAATGGGTGGCCTTTGTGCATTTGTTGCGGAGCGTGCGGTAGGTAATGTAGTTATCTGGGAGGGATGTGGATTTGTAGTTTTGCCAGGCCTTATCATGGGCTTGTTGGCAAGCTAACAGCTCAGGGGGGATCCAGGGTAGGTGAGACCCCCGGACTCTAGTCTGGCACAGGGGGGACGTGTTTGCTCCAGATGGCAAGGAAGGTGTTTTGAAAGTGAGAGAGGGCCATATCCATGTTAGAGCAGGTAGGGCTTGGGACCCAATCTGAGTGGGCCTAATCAGCCAGGAGGAGGGAGAGGTTAAGGGATTTGTAAGACCATTGGAATATGAATTTGGGAGGGGTTTTAGTTCTGTGGATCTTGCGGACCAAGTAGATTAGATGGTGGTCGCTGATGGAATCAGGGAGAAGGCCTGAACTGACGACGTGGTGGGGGTGGGAAGTAAGCACCCAGTCAAGGAGGGAGTGATTACCAGACTTATGATTAGAGCGAGTGGGTTCCAAGATGGTTTGACTAAGGTTTAGGGTGGCTATTTCAGTTTGGATTTTGTTAAAAGTGGGTGCTAGCCGGTTGTGGTTGAAATCTCCCAGGACATATAGTTCACCTGACTGTGTGAGAGATGAGAGCTGACCTAGGAGGTTGGTGACTATAGTGGTTGAAGTGCCTGGGCAGCAGTAGATTCCAGCCAAATAGATAGGTAAAGAGGGGGGGGACAGTTTTACCATTAGTAGCTCGAAGGTTTTGGGTTCAGCTTTAGTGAGGGAGACAGTGAAGTGTAGGGTTGATTTGATGTATGTAAGGACCCCACCCCTGCCTTTTTACTAAAACAACAGGTGGCATGCTGTTGGCATTGGCAGCAATACCTGGTGGGGGACCTGGGTTCAGGGAGGATGAGGTTACCTGGCACAAGGGACTTAGGTTTGGCTACTCTGCACAGGGGCACCCAAGTAAATCCAACTACAGGAAGCAATAACTGTAATGTCCAGAACCAGAATTGGGATTTTTCAGTGTGGCTTTATTTATTAACTAACTGAACATAAACAAAGCATTGCATGGTCCCCCAAAGTGCTACGTTCACTGTATGTGCAGATTAGAGGTTAACCAAGCGGTCCATTTGAAGAATGAACACATTACTACTGTTGTCTGGCTTTGGACCCACCAGGCACTCAGCCCGGACTTTGCATGCACTTTGGATACATAGCCCGACTGGCGGCTCCCCTGCCGGCCACTTGACTAACGGTCCACTTGAAGAATGAACCCAAACTTTACTTGGAAAGACATCCCATCAAACAAGGAGACTCCCAAACTGTGGCTCCCACACCACTTAAGTCGGTGACTCCTAGAAATTTGTTTTCTTACTTCCAATCGAACTCCCATCAAACAAGGAGACTCCCATCCAACAAGGAGTAATTTTCCCATCCTGTGGCTCCCCACACCACTTAGAGTCTGCAACTCCTAGAGAGATTTTCAAGTTACGACCCACATCTGGGTAACCACCCCATCACTGGCCAAGTGCATGAGGCAAGTAGCAAAACACAGAAGAAATCCGTAGAGGTGGACCTGGTTACTAAAGATGGGGTGTTTTCCCACCTCCAGCTCCCACAGCTCATACTCGGCCATTTCTCTGGATACACACAGAAAACTTTAGAACTTTAAAATGTAGATTGAACGGTGGATGACCTGAAGCACCCCCTCTACAGCATTACTTGAAATCCAATAAAACTTAAGACTGTTTGACTGCTCCATTTGTTCATCCTAGTAACATAGTCCTCCCAAATAGCAGTCCACATTCATTTCCCAACTGAAGAAAACAATTTGTTTGCCCCTTCAAATGGAGCCAAAACACTCACCCATTCGTTGCAGGTGCCCCACAGGTGAAGTACTATAACCTTTGCTGTTATACAAGAACAGACCAAATAAAACCAGGCAGCTTCCTTCCATGGTGGGAGAAGGGGATTGCCCCTGGAACCCACAGAGAACTTTTCTTCCCCACCAGAGGGAGGGGGGCACTAAGACCGGGAGAGCCGTCTCCACCACTTAAAAAAAAAAAAAGGTAAACACAGGAACACTTCCTTCTTCTTTGAAACAAACTGAAGACTGACTGACTTCCTTCCTGTTTGCTTTAGGACAAACTGAAGAATGACCTCGAAATTTCCCAAAGTTCTAAACTCACTCCCTGAGCTGTAGATTCCAATGTGGCTCATGCAGCTGCGACAGTTCTATGGTGATGTCATCTCTCAAGTCTCAGCTGTGACTGAGGACAGTGAGACAGTGTGAAACCCATTTAACTGGAGTTTCACAAGCTGCCTTCCCTGCCTACCACTAGGTCTTACTGGGATTCTAGTAACCCCGGGTAACAAAGGGGTTACATGTACATAGCCAAACCACTTCCTCTGGAGGGTCGGTCTTGCCGTGTGATGGTGTACCCTGGAATAGTGATGGTATTGTCTGGGAGGCTGGGGTTTAGCCAGGTCTCAGATATGATGATTATGTCAGGGACATGGTGGGCTGCTAGGACCTGGAGATAGAGTTTATGGGCTAGTATTTTGACCTCACATTTTCAACATAGCCTTCTTATGTTCTCCCTTCATGTCATGAACTTGGTAGGTGAAAATTTCAAATCTCACCGGAAAGGCAATTTCACACAGTGACTCCTAAATCACCTTTTGGGCAGGATCTGAAGAATTCCACTGTTCTTGTTCATGAAGTTGGGTCCCCAAAAAGCCATGTTGAAAATGTGGTGTAAAAATACTGAAAAATGACAAAGTTATGAATAAAAGTTCAAACCCCATTTGAATACATTAAACTGGACTTACCATATTTTTTGATATTGCAGTCACTGGTTCCAGCAGCAAGGCAAGTCTTCAGTTGGGGAGTGGATCTACATCATTGGACATGTTCAGGAGAGTGAGGGGCTGAGAAGTGGTGGGTGGTGAGTGGGGAGGCATGGTGGGATGGGTGGGGTGTTTGGGGGTCAGATTGATTAGGGACTATTTTCTTTGTTACAGTATTACATCATTAAAATAAAGATTAATGAAGGATGTTTTTTTTCTTTTTGCACAGGGAAGCTGACACTGGGGATTTCACACTACAGTGTCAGGATACTGTTTGGCAGCACTGGGAGTGGGCACACTAGTGCTGCCACCTATATTTTGGGGATGAACTGGATGAGGGGTTACAACAAAGTGGTACCAGGGTGGGCAACCCAGTCCACCATTACATACCTGGGATCAGAGAAAAATGAGGGAGGGAAGCAAGGCTGACTGAGATGTGTGGGGGAGGGAATAACATTTAGAAAAAAACACATGGTTTAGAGAGATACAGATATATAGATTGGCAGACAGACAGACAGACAGACAGACAGATGCGAGAAAGGGGAGAGAGATGTTGTGATAGCTAGGTCACTGATGGCACTCAAGCTGGCAGCACATCTCCATCTTTAGCTGCAGATGTCTACAAAATCCCCATTGTTCTCATACAGACAATGCAGGTGAATGGATCCTCTCACAAAGCTATGCACCTAGGATTTTTGGGTGCCCAGAAACATTATCTCCAGGGCAATTTTCAAAAAACAAACACCAGCATCTAGCTAAATGGATCCTATTTACTTAACTTCAGGTGTTTGTTTTTTGAAAATACATCATTTTTATCTATCTTAAATTTTTTTTTAGTTAAAAAAACACAAGATGGCAGCCACCATGACCAGTATTTATTGCTCATGAGGAGTAAATCATGAAAATAAGACCTCACAGTCAGTATATATTTTTTTTAAATTGGTATTAGACGATTATCCAAAACCAAACATTAAATCCTTATAACTCTGGAACTATTTACTGTTTTTTCAAGAAACCTTTGAACAACATGACCTTGGCACCAGCCACGTCCACCCTGAAGGTTTCATGAGAAAAATTGTTTCATCTAGGCTGTGCATGAGAGCAAAACAACCCATGTTAACCAAAGGGGAAAAATCTTCACTTTTCCAAATATCAGTGTTCCAGATCTCAAAAACTGCAAAACAAGCCAGCACAAAACTTTTCACATCTTTAGACTTTGCTACCCTGACCACACATGCACATTTTTAGGCTATTCCATCAACATTAGACACCCTACTCAACCCTAAGTGTGGGACACTACCGTGTCCCTATAATATTTCTCACTCTCTCTCTCTCTCCATATATTAGGGTTAAATCTTTACTTCTATGCTAAAGTAACAATTTTGGACTTTAATAACTTTGCAACCATTCAAGTGATTTACATGAAATTTTGCATTTGCTGCCAGGGATCACAGGTCTCTTGATATAGCACATTTTGTTCTGGTCAGATGTGCAGGTGTGGAGATACGGAGTGTTAAAAAAATGCACATTTCTACTTTTTTTTATCTCCTCCCCTTGCCTGCCATCTCTGACCCTTCAGGGGAGACAAGTGGACATCCCACTGCCTGGAACCCTACCCAGACAGACCCTTCAGCCCCATGGAGCTGTGGTTTATCCACTGGGAGGGGATGAGGTAGGGGCCCTAATGCCCCGATACTTATGTTTCATCTGTCGAAGGCTGCTGGGTGGGTTCAGGCACATCGTGAACATGGCCTCAGTCTCCCCATCTTCCAGCTGAGGCAGGCATTTTCACACTTTTCTTCCTTCCCTGAGCAGCAAGTGTCTCCCTGATGTCAAGGTGCTAACGCCAACGTCCTTGCTGCTCATTGGCCACCCCTTTCTGCTCCTGAATTGGAGCTTGCATTTTCTTGAGCCTTCACTCAGGTACATGCAAGTGTTGGGCATCAGCCAGATCCCTCCCCAAGACAGCAAGCTGTCATTGGATGCTCAAGCCTGTCTCCCCCCAGCTGAGCCACTGACAGCCTGAGTCCTCTTTCGAACCTGGGTCGTCGGCATGGAGCGATGTGTGGCATCCAGCGCATCAACCCTCAGCGCCACCAGGCCGGCCCATAAATTTCTACTTTTTGTCAATGCATTGTGCAAAAACTGTGTGGGATTTTGGTCTGCAATGTTTAGGGTATATAGGTCTTGGGTCACTGTGGTGCCATTTGAAAGTTTGGTGAAAAAATATTAAACCATTGCAAAAAGTTTCCCATTTTTTTTCCCTTAGGAAAAGTTAGCTGTCAAGATTGAAGTGGAATTCTAGTTCACAAATGCGAAATCCTCATTCATGCTGCCAACATTTTTATTTTTCCTTACTGAGGCAAACAAGCTTACATTTTTTAAATAATACAGCCATTTGGTAAACACCAATAGTTGTGATAACCTACTCGGGGCCGGAGGAATTGGATTCTGGGGTCAGTTTTTTTTAAAAAGGTCCAGAAATGCATTTATTTCATCCATGGAAAATCTTTTACTGCAAATCACAGAAATATTTTTTCCTTTTTCCACAAATTATGGAAAAAGAAGCTCAGTAAAGGATTATTCTTTGCAATTTATGACAAAAAAATGATTTTTTATAGCTGTTTCTTTGTCACTTCATAGCAAAGAAACTGTTCAGAATTTGGGGCTGAAATAGACAGGGTACTAAGGGCTTGCCCCACAGATATGCCTTTTGGTGAAAATATATTACTTGACTGTGCAGTTCTGTGAGGTCAAATTTTGCTATGTTTCCCATAGGATAACGTTAAAATGTGAGGTTTTCCCAGTCATTTCTTTGTTACTCTGCTGTGAAAAAATGGTTTGCAATTTTATTTTGAAATTTTCAGGAAACAAAGGGTTTCGACCTCCGATGTACCTTTTGCTGGTTTAGTTAAAATATATTAATTTGGTGTTCAGTTACACAACTCTCACATTTGCTATGTTTTCTATGGGGAAACATGTAAATGTCAGGAGTTTCTTTGGCCGTGCACACTATGGGATGGGAGGCAGAGGGCCCTCTGGGCCCTGCACTCCCACAGGTAAACATCTTTAGTGGCACACTCTCTTAAAAATTATGCATGGATGGGAGCACAGGACCCAGAGCAAATGCAAATATGGGTACCATTAAGGATTTATGGGAGTGCAGGGCCCACATCTAACTATGTAGATGATTATGGGGAGATGGAAGCTTCTCACAGGAAAAGAAAGACACAGTTACAATCTCTGAAAAATTATGGGTGGTTGGGAGCACTGGAGCCACTAAACCACCAGAGAAATAACATTAAACAATTTATTGGACACATTGGGGATTGGGGTGGGGGGTCACTGATCCTGCATGCAGGGTGGGGGTGGAGTGTTAGGGTTGGTAACCCTAAGACCACATTTCCCAACTTTTGTCACTGGAACACATATGGATGCATTAATAATTTTTTTTGCAAAGAATGTCCTTACTTTTTGAGATAGTATAATCATAGGCCTATTTGCTTGTGCAACAAATAGTCATAACTCTTCCATGTTTACATGTTTACATCTTTACATATATTGACCCAAAAGTTTTAACATACAGTAGCCTTCTTATGACCCAACTCATGAACAAGGGCAGCAAAAATGTTGAAATCCTGCCAAAAAGGTGAATTTGCCAACCATCCATGAAATCACCTTTTAGGCAGGAGTTCTGTAATGACTGTCATATTATTCATGAGGTCCCCAAAATATCATGTTGAAAATGTGTGGTCAAAATGTCAAAAAATAGCTGAATCATGCATAAAAGTTGAAAAAACCATTGAAATACATTAAACCATTTTTATGTTTGCTTGCATGCATGTGCAAGAAAAATAGTACCATCATCCGAGATTTCAGAGGTGTCACCCCCTCTTACAATTCAGTCAGTGTGTTGGCAGGCGTGGCCCCTGTAAGCCAATGCATGCTGGAGCTGTCTATGACAAGCTCCAAAATGCAGTGGTATACAGTTGAAGAGGGAGCTACGCTTCAGTGAGCAGCGATAAGATATCGCCTCCTCATGCACAGCTCCCCTACACACACACACACACACACACACACACACACACACACACACAAGCACGCATACTGCATTGCTGTCCCCCGCACACACCGAGCAGCCAATGGCTGTTTATCCCCATCGGCTTGTACAGCCCCCCAAAAGCTCTCCACATGCCACGCTGGGTGCCCACCCTAGCATGGCAACTCATAGAATAGCCGACAGGGGTGCCCAATCCCCATTGGCTTTACTGTCCTCACCCCCGAGTACTGGGTGCCACGCTGGGAGCCCACCCAGTGTGGCAACTGATCATGTAGCCAATGGGGTGCCCAATCCCTCTGTCCATGGCCCCCAGCCATCCCAACGCTTGCGCTGGGAGCCCCACCCTAGCGTGGCAAACGCCCCAAGGCCATCTCTTTTTTCTTTAACTCTGTAAAGAAAAAAACAGTCCCACGTAGTCTCCTGGCCCCCCTCCCACAACCCGCACCCACCCACTGCGCACCCAGTCTCCCCACATCCCCCACCCCATACTTACCTCCGTAGCTCGGGCGCGATCTGACGTGGACCGGGAACACGCTGCACTCTTCAAAGCTGACCACGAACTGAGGAAATGCCGGTAAGCTGTATAATGGACTAGATAGGGTTTTTTCAACTTTGTTGCATATCTCAGGCATTTTTTTGCAATTTTTGCACCAAATTTTCAACATGGGGTTTTTGGGACCCCTTCTCATGAATGATATCACTGTCATGGCGTTATTCAAGCCCGAAGAGTGATTTCGCAGTCACTGCGTGAAATCACCTTTCAGACCTGAATAATGCCATGACAGTGACATCATTCATGAGAAGGGGTCCCCAAAACCCCATGTTGAAATAATGGTGCAAAAATTCCAAAAAATGACTGTTTTACGAGCGTGTGTTGCGCAGTTCCTACACAGGCTCATAAGTTCACGAATTTTCAATATTTTCACTCCAGATTTTCAACATTGCCATTTTACCACACCTTCTTATGAGTAGTACAGCTGTCATTTTTCACATCTCACCCAAAATGTGTTTCCGTCATGTAGCGCACAATGGCGTAGTCAGTGTGCGAAATCAATGTATGGGACAAATTAAGAAAAGCACAGTGACACTGTTAATGAGCAGAGGTCTTAAAATGGCTATGTTGAAAATTTGGTGAAAAAATTGCTAAAAATGACTGTTTTATGAGCGTGCGTTACGCATTTCCTACGCACGCTCGTAAGTTCGTGAATTTACAATATTTTCAATATTTTCACTCCAGATTTTCAACATTGCCATTTTAACACACCTTCTTATGAGTAGTACAGCTGCCATTTTTCACATCTCACCCAAAACGTGTTTCCACCCATGTAGCGCAAAATGGCGCAGTCGGTGTGCAAGATCAATGTATGGGACAAAGACCCCAAGGAACACTGTGACACTTGTGAGTGTCTGCAGGGTGGGGTGTGGTGAAATGGCATGGCTGTTATGCCTGATGACCCAAATGCACACCCCAATGCCTGTTACTCTCTGCAGGGTGGTGGTGGGGTTGGCTTCAGTTCAATACTTCACTGCCATTTCTATTATGCAGCTCTGTAACTTCTACACTACCACTGCCAATGCCAGCAAGCAAACATTCGGCATTGACAAATGCTTGTTACCTTAGTTTCTCATAGTGCAGTCACCTTTTCCAGCAGCAAAACATGTCTTCTCTTGGAGAGGGATCTCAAACCTGGGACCTATTCAGGTGAGTGAGGGTGTGTGGGCCATGTACTGGGGTGTGTGGGGTGGTGGGTGCTGAGTGGGAGATAGGGGTGGGGGCTGATCAGTGAGGGACCTTTGTTTTGCAGGAAAAAATATCAAGGGATGGTTTCCTTTATTTCAGGGATGGAGAGTCATGGGGGACACTAGACACCAGGGACATAAAATGGCTGCATGGGAATGGTGGTCAGAAAATAGGGAAGGGGAGGGACAACTGGACTACCATGGAAATTTTGTTTTGGTACAGGCAGAGTAATCAGACATCAGGGGAGGGGAGAGGGACCACTGGACTATCAGAGTTTTTTTTTTTTTTTGCTATGGGATGGTATTCTGACATCAGGGAAGGGGGAGGGACCACTGGACTACTAGAACTCCATAAATGAATTTACAATTTGAACAGTAAAGTTCAAACTGTTAATAAGTGCAAATGAGCATTTACTATTCGAACAGTAAACAAACCAAATGGTAATTACATAGTGAGCAACGGTGGACATGATTTTCAGTGGAAAAACACATATTGAATGTGTAGATATACTAATTTTAAGACAAACATAGAGCTAAGCATTTCACTGAGACCTAAATACAGGTGTTGTGCTGTCCTTACCATGCAGTAGTTGTGTACAACACTATTTTGCAAATTGTTAGAAAAACAAGATGGTTGACATCACGAACAGTATTTCTCTGAGCAAAAACAGTTAATTTACAGTTCAAATGAAAAATTTACAGTTTAAGCTGTTTTCCTTTACCTGCCTGTCTTGTGGCTATCACAAAAATTGTTATAATTAAAAAATGGTAAAATATGTTTTCACCAAACCATCCAAAGGCATACCCTTGGCACAGACTCCATCATGCCTGAACATTTCAGAGAACAATTTAATTCTGTCTGGTCTGTAGATGATGGCAAAAAAATCCAGTGTTAACCAATGAGAAAAAAGTTTTTCATTTTTTTCTGTTTTACCACTTTATAGCTCAAAAACCATACAAGATGCCATCACAAAACTTTTTATGTCTTGAGACCCTAGCAGAATAACCATGCAAGCTAAATTTTGGGCTATTTTATCAGAATATGTCAGTTATTATGGTGCAAAATTTTTAATTTTTACATTGAAGTACTGTACTATCCCTAACTATAGGGGCATAGTAGCACCCCTATATTAGGGTTCGGTCTTCACTTCTATGTTAAACACAAAATATTGCACTTTAATATCTTCACAACTGTTCAGCCGATGCACATGAGATTTTGCGTGTGCCATCAGGGACCAAAGATCTCTTGAAGTGTCAAGCTTCGTTCTGGTCGGAGTTGTGTGTGTGGAGGTATGGAGTATAAAAAAATTCGAAAATTACCATTTTGGGTGAAATTCTTTGACATGCTGCTGTGCACAAATGGTATGGAATTTTGGTCTGAACTTTTTATGTTACAGAGGTCTTGGGTCACAGATATTCCTGTTTGAAGGTTTGGTGAAAAAATATTAATCTGTTCCAAAGTTATTACATTTCAGTTTCCTATTATTTTCTGTGGACCAGTTAGATATCCTGCTCAAAAAAGGATTCTTTATCGCAAATGTGGAATCCTTTTTTGCAAATGTGGGATCTTTTGCCACACATGCAGAAGCTTTTTTCATGCTGCCACCATCTTGTTTTCAGTTAGCAGTGGCAACAAAATTAAATAACTTGAAAAAATACATGGGTTTAGTAGATGACAGCAGTTGTCTTTACCTAATTGGGACCCATATAATCCAATTCTGGGGTTAGTCTTTTGATAATTTACTTAGAAATGTGCTTTTTTAACCTACAGAAAATCCTTTTTCACAAACCACAGAGAAAATATCTGTGAAACAGGATCCTTTGTGTAATTTGTGAAAAAGGACTGTCCTTTACTGCAAACTGCAAAAAAAGAAACCATGGAAAAGGATTCTTTTTTGCAGCTTGTGAAAAAGGATTTTTAAGACAGCTGTTTCTTTAACACTGCACAGTTCAGAAATGGTTAGGAATTTTGGTCTGAAATGTTCAGGGAACAAAGGGCTTCCACCCGCAGATGTGCCTTTTGATGCTTTGGTGAAAATATATTACTTTGCTCTGGAGTTCTGCATGTTTAAATTTTGTTTAGTTTCCCATAGGACAACATTGTAATGGGAAATGTACACAGTTGTTTCTTTGTCAGTGTGTGTAAGAGGGTGGCATGTAACCTTACATTTTCTTTTTCCATTTCAAGTCTGTTGCAACAGTATTTCACTCTGTACTATTCTTTTGTATCTTCTTTTCTGTGTTCTCTGCTCTAAGCTTAATTTCCCCAGTCTCCAGTAGACCACCAGCAGCTGTTCTCTCTTTACCTTTTCTCCTTTCCTGTAAGGTTACACATTTTACCCCCATTGAATTTGCAAGCATAATTGCTCATGATCCACTTCATGAACGTGCGCACTTGCACATGGCCGCACACTTGCACGCACGCACATTTGTGGGGTCCTTTGTGAATGTGTGCACACCACCACTTGAGTTATAGGAGTAGGTAATTAGAGAGAAAAGTGACTCCCTGAGGTATTAAGTGTGTAAAAACACGTCTGTTGGGAATAAACAGATACACTTTGTGCTGCACTAGAATAAGGACCTTTAGCCTTTTTGTGTGTGGAAAAAAAAAAAAAAATACAAGGGCTTGGTTTCCCTGCAGCCACTTGTTCCTGCCCTCAGCTGCGAAAGTATAGTGACTCACTGTAAGAAGCTGAGTCAGGGACTTCTGTTTACTTTCTTTTCCCTGCTTTGCTTTTTTAAAGAGGGTGCTAATGTTAATAGGGAGTTTTACTTCAAAAGAAAAGTCATTAGAGAATACAAAAGAGTCTGAAATAAAAGGAATCTGACAGTTTAGAGTATGATTGCTTTTGAAACAGAGAAAAAACCCAGAATAAAAGAAGGAAAAAGTATTTGCTTGCCTGTATTACAAGTAGGAGCGCTTGCTGCAGTCTCTGTAGTATGTGCTCTGGACACACCCTCTGGTCTGTAAAGCTCTTTAGAGCTGGCTGGCCATACTCTTGCTATCTTTATGCTGCAGATCAGGAGGCGTGGCCACTTGCTGTGTTTTCATCGATGAAACTCTACACTACTGCAATATTAAGTTATAATCTATTGAAAACAATATGAATGTAATTAAATGTCGGATTGTATGTATAAAGAATTGTTTTCATGAGAATAAAGCATTTTTCTCTTGTACTAAGAGAAAGGGGGTGGAGCTTTGCACACCACATGCCCTAATCTGTATATAAAAGAGAGAGAGAGACCTTTCTCAAAGCTTAGTTAGTTGGTGCTGGGGTGCTGACCCTAGCTGTGTTCTAGAGAGCCTACTAGGATATTTACCCCAGTGATGTAACTGTGGAGAATTTCATTTTACTTTGAATTTATTTTACATTTGTCATATTTTTGTTTATTCCACTGCAATAAATTTCTTTTTTGAGACACTACCCATCTTGTGGACATTCAATATTTTTCCCCACATCCTCACAGTTGGTGGCACTAGTGGGATACTGGAGCTAACTGGTGCTTCAGAGTGGATGTTGCAGGAAGCATCCTGGTGGAATGGAAAAGTAGTTGGGCAAAGTGGATGAATCCCAGCCTAGTGCAGTCCTTACTTGGAAGATGACTGAGCAACACCAGATTCCACTGCTGAGGGGTCTGGGAGATGTACAGAGGTGCACGGCCAAGGAGGAAGACAAGGATGGAAAAGCAATGGGAGGGGAAGATACTCTACCTGCAGAAGAGACAGAGGACCCTCCAACTGACATCCACTACCTCCTGAGATGGCTATACATCAGGCAACTAGATCTAGAGAAGCAGAGAGAGACAGAGAGATGGCCTGCAGAGTGAGGCCAGGTGGGTGGATAAACTTCGAGCCATTCAGGCTGTTGGGACTGTCTGTCAAAATCCCCCCGATGACCCTAAGGACATTAAGATGTCACGATTGCTGGACACTGATGATGTTGCAGCATATATCACTACGTTCAAGAGGGTAGCAACAGCATGCAGATGGCACAGAGACCAGTGTGTAGTCTGGCTAGACCCCTACCTAACAGGGAAGGCCCAGTTGGTGTACAGCCATATAGACAGTCGCTATGTGATGGACTATGACCAAGTAAAACAAGCCATCCTAAAATGCTACAATATTAGCATGGATACATATAGGCAGTGCTTTAGGACTTTTTAATATCATACAGTTGACTCCCCCCAAGAAGTCTGTGTGAGACTTCAGGACCTGTGAAGAAAATGGTTGCAGTCAACAGTACATTCTATGGACCAAGTGGTTGAGGGAATAGTGCTGGAACAGTTTATCAAGATTCTGCCTCATGAGGTGCAAATCTGGGTCGTAGGACATCTTCCTGAAACTGCTGAAAAAGTGATTGACTTTGCAGAAGATTATCTGACCACTGGGCCGCAACAGCACAGATGTCAGACTGGGACTGGTACAGTTACACCAGTAAAACCTTCTGTTATTCTCTCACCTAATAGTACACCTAAAGTCACCACCTCTACCAGGCCTGATAGACTCAGCTGATACTATAACCCAGACATAATATGCCATGAATGTCAAGGAAGGGGCCATATAGCCAGGCACTATCCAAAGAAGAAGGGGAAGTCTACTCACTTGGCCCTAGCTAATTGGGGACAGAATGTTATTCCTGTGGCCATAGAAGGGACAGACATTTTGGGTCTTATTGATTTGGGCAGTCGTCAGACTCTGGCTTGGACTGACTTGGTACCCTCTTTGGAAGATAAACAAGGGGACGAGACAGGTGTGACCTGTATTCATATCCACTGCAAAAAGTTATGCTACAAGTTCATGTACAGACTTATAATGCGAATGTGGGGTTAGTACCAAGACTACCAGTTCCTGTTATAGGACACGACTTCCCTATGTTTCAGCAATTGTTGCCCACTGATGTGTGTGCTGTGACAACTCAAGCCCAGGCTCACCAGGAACAGTTGTTAAGCCAAGTGTTTCCTTTTGAGGATGATGTGATGGAAGACCCTGGCAAAACTAGGAACACTAGAAGGGAAAGGTGGAGAGACAAACATTGTCTTAAAAAAGACTCTAAAGTGATGTGATGAGATGTTAGAACACATTAAAAAGGAGTCTTTTATAGAACTGCAGAAACAAGATCTAACCTTACAACCATTCTTTTTACAGTTGGTTCCAGAAGGGGTGACGTCTAAAAATCCTGTGTTTAAATTGTGTAAAATCATTTGTATAGATGTTGTACAAACCCAAAAACTGGGGAGGTGACAGAACAATTATTAGTCCCTATTCAATATCGCACCCAGTTGTTACATTTGGCTCACGATGTACCATGGACAGGTCACTTGGGTAGAGACTGTACCCTGAGCAGGTTATTACATCATTTTTATTGGCCTGGAATACATGATCAGGTGACCAAATATTGCCAGAGCTGTGTAGACTGCCAGAAGGTGGCTCTGGTTACCAAAAAGGATAAGGTGCCTTTAAGACCCTTGCCCTTAGTAGATACTCCTTTCTCTCATGTGGCCATGGATATTGTGGGACCATTGCCTAAGAGTGCTAAAGGCAACAGATTTATCCTGGCACTCTGTGACTGTATGTCCAAGTATCCTGAGGTCATCCCCTACGTACTGTCACTGCAGAGAAAGTAGGAACAAGGTAGGTGGGATACCAAGAGAGATCTTGACAGATAGGGGTGCCAACTTCTGCTTGGTCTTATTGAAACATCTGTACGAGGCCCTAGGTGTTCATGCCATCTACAAGTTCCCATACCATCTGCAGACAGATGGCCTGGTGGAGCGTTTTAATAAAACATTGAAGAAAATGCTCCAGAAGTATGTAGTAGATGAGGGAAAACATTGGGACATTCATTTACCCCTGCTCATGTTTGCTTATAGAGAGGTCCCCCAGGCATCCACTGGGTTTTCACCTTTTAAGTTACTCTTTGGGACTTAACCCCGTGGACTGTAAGATGTTCTAAAGGGACAATGGGAAGAAGGGAAAACAGGAGAAACCATTACTACTGTAGAGTATATTACCAAACTGAAGAAACATTTAATGGATTATGTCCAGATGGCACGCCAACAGAATAAGGAGAAACAGGATTATCAGAAAATGAAATATGATGATGGGGTGGAGCACAAACACTTTCAGGTAGGAGATCGGGTTCTGTTGTTACTACCATCTGCAGACAACAAACTCACAGTGAAATGTCTGGATCTTTATGTTATTAGAAATCAGATGGGACCTGTCAATTATGAAATCGAGACCCCGGATCAAAAGAAAAAACTACAAATCTATCATGTCAATTTGTTAACAAAATGGCATGAACGGTCTGACCTTTCCACTAGTCCTAGCTTGTTTGTGTATCCTGAAGACCAATACAAAAGTGATCTTGATACAGCCCATCAGAGGTTAGAACCTAATAAGGAACAACAGGTTAGTATTAACCCTGACTTAGAACCCAGACAAAAGGCTGAACTAGAACAAGTCCTTCTAGAATACACCAACATCATTACCAACATCCCGGAGAAGGGTCAAGGGGTGGAACATCAGATCCATGTCACACAAGATGTGCCCATTAGAGTAAAAGCTTACTGGTTACCTGAAAAGGCCAGAGAAGAGGTCATAGAGGAAGTGAAAAAGATCCAGAAATTGAAGGTTATACAAGAGTCTCACAGTAATTGGAGTTTTCCTATCATTGTGGTGGATAAGAAAGAAGGGCGAGTGAGGTTGTGTTTAGATTTTTGGTGCTTAAATGCCATTTCTAAATTTGATAAGTTTATCCAATGCCTCGGATAGACAACATCACTGATCACCTTGGCAATGGCCATTATATCAGCATCCTAGACCTCACAAAAGGGTATTGGAAGATCCCTTTAGATAAGGAAACACAAGATAAAACTGCCTTTAGTACCCCTGTATGGCTCTTCCACTTTCTCACCATGTCTTTTGGCTTACACGGTACCCCTGCCACCATTCAGAGGCTAATGGACAAGATCCTGAGACCACACACAGGCTATAGTACAGCTTACTTGGACGATGTTATTATCTATAGTTCAAGTTGGGAAGAACATCTCCAACATCTCACTAGTGTACTAGGTGCTATTGCCCTGGCAGATCTTACCATTAATCTGGCTAAATGTTCACTAATGATAAGGGAAACGAGGTACTTGGGTTTTCTGCTTGGCAATGGCCAAGTAAAGCCTGAAGTGGGCAAGGTTGATGCCGTAACCAAATGTCCATGCCCAGAAACCAAGAAAAATGTTCGATCATTTCTGGGCTTGGCAGGCTATTACAGAAGGTTCATCCCCAATTTTGCCTCTATAGCTAGTCCCCTTATAGACCTGACTAAGAAAAACAATCTTGCTAAAGTTGTGTGGACACCCGCTTGCAAAGAGGCATTTTGTGCCCTCAAAGCAAGTTTGTGCTCTGCACCAATTTTGAGAAGCCCTGATTTCACTAAACCCTTAATAGTGCAGACAGACACATCCAATACTGGGCTAGGGGCTGTGCTGTCTCAACACATAGAAGGGGAAGAGCATCCCATTATTTATATCAGCTGGAAACTACACCAGAGGGAAACTAAATATGAAACTATAGAAAAGGAGCTCTTAAGTGGGCCATTGAGGCATTAAGATTTTATTTATGGGGAAGAGAGTTTGAGGTATGAACTGACCATAATCCCTTATGCTGGCTGCTCATGATGAAAGACAAAAATGCCAGAATCATGAGATGGTATTTGTCATTACAATCCTACAAATTTGTTGTCAAGCATACAGCAGGCCTATTACATGGGAACGTTGATTTCTTGTCCTGTTATGGGGCGAATGTCATGATGTAAATAGAACCAGACTTCGGGGTAAAGAGATAGATGACACAGACCAGTTTCTGTTACCAGCCTTAGTAATGATATTTTTGATTTTGAAAAAGGGACACCGAGGTGGAGCTTCGAGAGTGGGTGGGCTGGAGCTCCATCTCTCCCTCACAAGAGATCTGGTTGTCACTATTTGCATCAGCTGTGAAGGTTTTGAATAACCTATAATGTACTTGGTATTCAGCACTTGAATGCTTCTATATCCTGCTGAAAGTTAAGAATTATAAAAAAAAATGGTTTTATTTTGATAGGGGAGGAGTATAAGATGGTGGCGTGTAACCCTACATTTTCATTTTCCATTTCAAGTCTGTTGCAACAGCATTTCTCCCTATGCTATTCTTTTGTATCTTCTTTTCTGTGTTCTCTGCTCTAAGCTTAATTTCCCCAGTCTCCGGTAGGCCACCGGCAGCTGTCCTCTCTATACCTTGTCTCCTTTCCTGTAAGGTTGCGCATTTTACCCGCGTTGAATTTGCAAACATAATTGCTCGTGATCCAGTGCATGAATGTGCACACTTGTTGCGACTTCACACTCGCCCACGACACATTGCGCAGTCCTCTTGAATGTGCACACACCACCATAAGTTCTGGAAGTAGGTAATTAGAGAGAAAAGTGACTCCCTGGGTATTAAGTGTGTAAAAACACTTCTTTTGGGAATAAACAGATACACTTTGTGCTGCCCTAGAATGAGGACCTTTAGCCTTTTTGTGTGTAAAAAAAAATACTAGGGCTTGGTTTCTCTGCAGCCACTTGTTCTGCTCTCAGCTGCAAAAATATAGTGACTCACTGTAAGAAGCTGAGTCAGGGACTTCTGTTTACTTTCTTTTCCCTGCTTTGTTTTTTAAAGAGGGTGCTAATGTTAATAGGGAGTTTTATTTCAAAAGAAAAGTCATTAGAGAATACAAGAGTTTGAAATAAAGGGAATCTGACAGTTCAAAGTATGCTTGCTTTTGAAACAGAGAAAAACTCCAGAGTAAAAGAAGGAAAAAGTATTTGCTTGCCTGTGTTACAAGTAGGAGCCCTTGCTGCAGTCTCTGTAGTATGTGCTCTGGACACACCCTTTGGTCTGTAAAGCTCTTTAGAGCTGGCCAGCCATACTCTTGCTATCTTTATGCTGCAGACCAGGAGGCGTGGCTACTTGCTGTGTTTTTATCGATGAAACTCTACACTACTGCAATATTAAGTTATAATCTATTGAGAACATTATGAATGTAACTAAATGTCGGATTGTATGTATAAAGAATTGTTTTAATGAGAATAAAGCATTTTTCTCTTGTACTAAGAGACAGGGGTGGAGTTTTGCACACCACATGACCTAATCTGTATATGAAAGAGACCTTTCTCAAAGCTTAATTAGTTGGTGCTGGGGTGCTGACCCTAGCTGTGTCCTAGAGAGCCTACTAGGATAACTACACCAGTGATGTAACTGTGGAGAATTTCATTTTACTTTGATTCTATTTTATTTTTGTCATTTGAAGTTCATTTTTGTTTATTCCACTGCAATAAATTTATTGTTTGGAGACACTACCTATCTTGTGGACATTCCATCTTTATCCCACATCCTCACAGTGCACTGTGAAGAAATGGTTTGCAATTTTGTTCTGAAATTGTCATGGTGTAAAGGGCTTGCCCCACCGATGTGCCTTTTGCTGCTTTCATGAAAACATTTTAATTTGGTGTTGAGTTACACAGGTTTCAAATTTTCTTGTGTTTTCTATAGGATAACATTGCAATGTCAGGTATTTCTTTGGCTTTGCACACTATGGGATGGGAATGAAGAGCCCTCTAGGAAGACAACCCAAAGAAGACTCCACCCGCCTCATTCTCTTCAGGGGTGAGGAAGGTGTTTTAGGGTTGGAAACCCCAATGTCATAATTCCTTATGTTTGTTACCTTATCATCAACTATAACTGATGCATTAACATAGTTTTGTTTTGCAATGAATATAATATATATATTATATATACCAGACCCCTATAATCTCTCTCACTCTATCTCTTTCTCTCTCTGTCAATATACAGTATATTATTAAAGCTGGGTAAGCCTTGATTTTTTTTTGAAGAAGAGCTGAGCCAGAGCCGTGCCAAGGCTCTGGCTTGACTCTTAGAGCCAATCATGAGCCAAGCCGAAGGTTATCGTAAAATCAAAAACTGACTTTTTTTATAAGAATTTTATACTACAATAAATTTCTATAATGTATTTTGCTTACTGTATTACAGAAAATGCTTCTAATTAAAAAAATCTGTTTTATAAATATCTGAGACAAAATAACTCACTTAAGATGCATTCTAGGATGTCCACAATATAGTTTTCATATAAAAAAATTATATGATGACTTTTTTGGCCTAAACAATCAACAATCCAAGGTTTCACTTAATTCCTTCCTGCCCCCACCCAGCCACATTGGTTTTTACTGAGTCATACTAGAGAAATTTTACTTGTAATAACTGATGGATTACATCACCATGAGCAGAGTCCGACCATTGACCTGAAACCGTTATCACCTTAACCCTCCCCCCGCAGTCACAAACTCACAACAATTCACAATTTGTTTTTATATACAGGTGATCCCAATTATTAAAAAAAAAACTCAATGTGAGAGAGATGAGAGCAAACAGCATAATAAGGCAAGTCAAAAGCAGTGCAGCAAAAGCAAGCAATTCCAAGGGCAGACACAGACCTAGCAGAGCAGGCAGCCTTGTAGACAGAGGGAGACAGGAAAAGCAGACCAACAGTGAGTACGCACAGATGCTACAGTACAGAGTAAGGACTCTTGGTGGAGGACAAGTTGTTGCTATATGTCAGACTGGACAAAGCAGCAGGCAAAGCAATTAACAGTAGAGCGCAGCCTTCATCTATTCACTCTTCTGCAGCTAGAGTGTGTAGTCAGTGCAGATCATGGACAACAGGACAGAAAAGAACTGATTTTTTGAACTGCTGTCTAATATATATCTAATCATTTCAGAAAACAGTTTGTCCTGGCATCAACTGATCTGATGGCAGCCTATGCACATGGGGGAGGGTGGGCAAGTGTAAGTGGGCCACCCACACCACAAAAAATAATCTCATTACTGCCTTCTCTTCCCTTCTCACATAAACAGTTAAACCTGTCCTGCATGCAGTACAGGAATGAAATGCTACAGCAGCTTCTAATTCTAAGCATTTCTAAACCAAAGGTGCTCTGTGTCTCTTTCACATGCTACTGTACTGAGATGTCTCTACCTCAGTTTGATTGCACTCACACTGTGCACCCTAAAACCATACAAATGAAAACAGGCACAGAATAATTAGCAAAAAAAGGGTACCTTCAAATAAAATGTGATCCAAAGTGAGGACTTTTAATGCTCTAATGATCTGTTGCTATGAAATCTAAACTTTGTTAACTTGGACCACAGCAGCAATTACCCTCAACTGACAGATACCTCTGATTAGTGGGTTGTAGGAGGCCTGGTCGCTCTCAACATGTGGTCCTGTACTATCTCCCATTGCCACAAGCCAATCTCTTAGTACTTCCAGACAACTTCCAGGCTCACCTCTTCATAATTCCTGCTTCTTTTTTTTTTTTGCAATTTAAAATTTATTGATTTTATGCGCCGTTACCATCAATTTCACCAGTACACAGAGAAAGCAAAAAAAGAAACTCATTGCAGTTACTACCAGCATCGTAACAGGTTACAACAAACATATGAACAAATACATAGGCGTGGCAGAAAAAAAGAAAAAAAACTCCCCCAACCCAAAATATAAAACAATAAAAAAAAAATACTCTATACCAGAACCCCATTCCCCCCACCCCCTCAAGGTTACAATCAAAACATACCACAAAGGTGCTCCATCTGAGGAAGAGGAAAAGCAAAGAGATGCCAAAGGAGAGAAGGACAGCAAAAGAGGAGCACAAGGACATTGGCTTACTATATTGCATTCAGTTTACACTTTCCAAATTCCTCAGCATTAAATCGAAGCAACCCCATACTGACATGAAGGCATTAGTCTTACCGAGCATGGAAGCTTATATGTTTTCCAATTGTAATGCTATACATTCTCGGTGCCATCTCTAAAAGAGAGGAGAGCCTCAGATGACCAATGCCTTAAAAATTATTAACTCATAACAGCAGCAATAAGTGAGACATGGCTCTCCAAAGTTTAGAGGCCATATCCGGGAAGATTTGCAATAAACAAATTTCAGGGTGTTCATACTATAAGAGCCAAGGATAGGCGTACAAGTCTGTTAATGTCCTCCCAAAGAGTATGAATCTCCGGGCATTCCCACAACATATGCAATAAAGAGCCCTCCTCCAACCTACAATGCCAACATATCGGGGAACTCCGAGCTTTCCATCGGTAGAGATATGTGGGGGTCAAGTACAGATGGTGCATGATATTAAATTGGACCATTCTGAGCCTATCTTGTTTCACATATTTATAAATGGAGTTCCATAGGTTCTTCCAAAACTCCGGGGAATCCTTAATGCCCAGCTCTCTAACCCAATAGTAACACACCCCAGATGGAATTTTCTTATCCCATTCTAAAATTTTACCATAAATTTTGGAGACAGCATGGGGTTGCGCTGCCACCTTGAAGAGACATTCCATGTCAATGGATTGACCTGCAGGGCAGAGGAAGGGACAGAACCCTGACAAACGGCCTTCTTAAGTTGCAGCCATTTAAAAAAACAATCATCCGCAACACCAAAGGTCCTTCTCATATAATCAAAAGACGAGGTACATTCTGGTCTAAAAATCTGCTACGGTTATGTGACTAATCTGTGGCCAGAAGGAAGGAGATATGGACCTCCCCAATCTTAAAATGCATTTTTCAAAAATAGGCTGGGCTCCTAGAGTCCACCACTTAAAACCTAAATGTTGTTGTAACTGGAGAGAGCTCTTAAAGACCACCCATGGGATTATTTTTAAGGGTCTCGGAATATTCAATAGGGAAAGAAATAATAAAGCTCGCAATGTACACGCAGATCCTTTTTGCTAGATCATTCTCTATCGTACCAAGAGGCCTATAGACCATGAGCTGATAGCCCCTAGTCCACCAAGCAAGTTTACCAATATGCTGAGCCAGGTAGTAAGCAAACACAGAAGGGCAGCCAATCCTCCCTACTTCTTGGGGCTGTCAAGTTGTTAAAGGACTCATGGATACACTTCCTTGTCCTATGAAGGAGCCAAACATTTTTGCAACTTGACAAACCATCTTTCGGAGGTACACCCGAGCATTCCCAAGGGATACAAAAGTCTGGGCAGGACATTCATTTTCAAGAGATTTATCTTACCCCAAAGAGTCAGAGCAATGGGCCGCCACCTGGTTAGGTCCTCTGCTACAGCCTGAGTAAGGGTACCCAAATTATCCTTAATCATCACAGCAAGATTTGTGTTAGTCTTAATGCCCAGGTATAGCAATGAACTGGCTTCCCAACCCAATCCTAAGAATTGCAAGTCAGCCCTTATCACTCTCCTATTTAAGGGGAAAATCTTAGTTTTAGAGTAATTTAGTTTATAAACCGATATCTTTGAAAAACAATCAATTTCTCGAGTATCGCTGGCAGTGAGATATTTGGCTACACAACATGCAATAGTACATCATCTGCATAGGCTGAGCAGACATAGGCCCTACTACCTACTTTGATCCCCTTGATCTGAGGGTTTCCCAGTAACCTACGTAGAAACAGCTCAATGTAAATGTTGAATAATAGTGGGATAACGGCATCCCTGTCTAGTACCCCTTTCTAATCTAATAACCTGTGACAAGACCCCATTGCATTTCACCCTGGCAGAGGGCAGAGAGTATAAAATTTTGACCCATTTTATAAAGGCATCCGGCAGTCCAAAGGCCGACATGGTATGGAACAGATAGATCCAGGAAACTCTATCAAAGGCCTTTTCGGCATCAAGTGAGAGGAGCACTGCAGGAATATCTGAGTCTCTGACCTCAGCCATGAGATGCAATAATTTCCTCAGGTGATCCTGGGGCACCCTCCCTTTCATGAAGCCAATCTGCTCCTGCATATCAGCTTGTCCATTACTTTAGACAGTCTGCCAGCTAATATCTTCGCCAGGATTTTAACATCCGTATTTAACAAAGATATCGGGCGGTAACTATTGGTCAGATGGATCTTTACCTGGTTTCAGGATTAGAGAAACTGTTGCCTCAAAAACTAGGGTCAGAGACACCGTGACTATGCCAGAACTCAAAACCTCTAACAAAATTGGGGCTAACTGAGATGAGAAGACCCTAAAAAATTATTGGGATATCCATCAGGCCCGGAGATTTGTCCGGGGCATCTGTTGGATAACTTGGCATACCTCAGAGAGTTATGGGAGCAGCTAGACTAATAGCCGTCCGCTGAAATTTTTGGAAGACCAGCGAAATTAAGTTACTAATTTCTAATTCTAAGGATCCCCGAGTCCCGTGAATAGATTTTGAAAGAAAACTCTAAAGGCCTCTGCCATTTTCACGAATCCGTACACACTTGACCATCCTGAGAGACACAATGCAGCAATATGATGTGCCAGGTCCAATTGCTTTATCCACATAGCTAAGAGCTTCCCCGCCCTCTCCCCTGAATCTAAATATTGAAGCTTTGTATGGAGTAATGCAAGCTCAGCTTTTTGTTGAACCATCCCAGAATATTGCGCCTGCAATTTATGCAACCTGATCCTCTCAGAGTCAGATGAGTGATGGGATATATTCAACTCAATTTGCTTAATCTGGGTCAATAAGGAATTTATCTTCTCTCTCTGAATATAATTTTTCCTACAAGAGATCTTAATTAGCTCTCCTCTTATAGTACATTTTAATCCCCAAACCAGGTCCATTCGGTCACTGACTGTTGATTAACCTGAAGAAACGCATCAATATGCTCCTAATTGTTTGTGAGATTGACTGCACCTTTAATAACTGAGTGTTTAGCCTCCATTGTGGGATCGTTGGGGAAAGGTCAGGAACTGCACAACACACTTACCGGGCATGATCCAAATAACCCTGACTGAAATATCCGCCTGGATTATGTCGGGATCAGCAGGGCACTGACTAAAATATAATCTATTCTCGAATAGGACTTATGAACCGGAGAATAGAAAAGTATTGAGCGCACTTGGATTAAGAATACGCCAAATATCCATTAGAGCAGTGCTTCCATAAGGCCCTTTAATGCTCTCTGGGCAGGGGATAGGCCCTCGCCTGCTAAATGTCCTGTCCAGATCATTCTGGAGCACAATGTTCCAGTCCCTCCAATAATTATCGGTGGGTGTGAGCCAGCCATTACCCTAGCAGCAACTTTGTATAGAAAAGGGGAATCCTCATTAGGACCATAGACCGAGCCCAGTAATACTGTTCCGAGAGGCTACCTGTGCATGTACAAATATAAACCGTCAGGGTCCCAATATTCTTCCAGCAACTTGTAAGGGACATCTTGGCCATGAGTATGGCCACACCTGCTCTTTTAGTTGAGGCTCCGGCTCCAAATACTTGGGCTACCCACATCCTCCTAAAGTAATGTATATCACACTTATTCAGATGGGTTTCCTGAAGGAAGGCAACGTGTGCCCCCAAATGGTGTAAATGCCTTAATATTACTTGTCGTTTAGCCCTATCCTTGGCTCCCTTCACATTCCAGATAATGAATTTAAATGCCTGACTCATATGAAAATAAAGTATAGATTCAGATTAGGCCCGACATAAAGCCTAGAATATTTATCATCATATATGAAGCCCAATATCATAATTAAAGTACCCCTAAACCAGACAGTCAGAAAACTCCACAGTGGACTGCAACCTTGCACAATATTAAAACCCTCCCCATCCCTGAAAAACTCCCAAAACACCAACCACCCTAACCCCCTCACAAAACCCCAACAAACGTATATACACGCCACTTCCTCCCCTCTAATACACTCCCCCAGTTCCATTGAACTGCCCTCCAACGCATCACCAGCCACATGATAAACATACTATCAGCCCATAACCCCAGCCACCTCCCGAGCCCCAACCCTCCATCATACTTAACCATTATAGACTCAATCGACCCAACTGCAGCCAAGACATCCTAATATATTATATAATACTAATACAAAACCCTTTCACAAAAGAATATTACAGAAATGTATTGAGTCCTGTCGTTGGTTGAACAGGAGGGCCACCAAAGAGCACTGGTATATGTAACGCAAGTTCAGACCAATTCCAGTTTATGGGATATAACAGCCCAAGAACATCCAGTCCGAGCTCGCTGATGTACAGGTGACCAAAACCAAAACATAGGCCCAGGCCCGATTGACAAAGTATCTATGAGAGATTGCCTCATACAGTGACTCCACCCTGTGAAGAGGAGAAAAAAAAAAAAAAAGGAATATTGTCTATCTCCCCGCTGCCGAGGAGAGATATGCCTTTGTCTTCCTGAGTTCCTCGCAATCTTGAACAAGGCGCATCATATTAGATCCACATATCCTCATACTGTATTATGTTCATCCTGATGCCTCCCCTCAATCCATAAGAGCAGCAGGCAAAACAACTCCAAGACCAATTTACTGGATGCTATTAGCCACAGACCCAGTGGACCTGCAAAATGTCATTTAAAAAGGTCAGGGAGTAGACGTTGCAGCTCCTGTTGCGCCTCAGAGCAAGAATCAAATGAGAGCCAGTTTCCTTCCAGTTTAACCATTAAAACAGCAGGATATCTCACCCTAAAGGGCTTGGAAGCGGCCACAAGTTTAGTCACTATAGGATGCAGTTCTCTCCGCTTCATCCTCACCGAGTGAGGAAGGTCTTGTATCAAGTGGATGCGTTTGCCCTCCCAAAGCAGCTCTTTCATGCCTTTGACTTTGTCCAAAATGTGCTGCTTATCAAGATAATTGAGAAACTTTATAATGAATGGCCTGGGGAGCTGATCCAATGTAGGAGGAGGCCGCAAGGCCCTATGCGCCCTCTCAATTATGTAATCCCCTCCACCTGGGGAGGAACCAGCAATCTTAGTGCAAAGCTTCTGAATAAAGGGTATCGGGGCACTCACCTCTTCTTTTTCAGGGATGCCAATTATCACAATGTTATTACGCCTGCTGCGCCCCTCCAAATCCTCCAGTTTATCCTCTAGTTTCTTAAATCTTCGTTTCACAAGCACTAATTCTGTTTCCTGGGAGGCCTGCTTATTTTCCAGGAAATCACTTTAGACTCCGTGTCTCCAACCCTCAACGACAGTGCATCCATCGATTTTTTAATTGCCTGCATGTCGTCAGCAACTGAGGCGATTGTTACATGCAGCGGCTGCATAAGCTCCAGAAACCGTGCCTCCGATAGCGGGACATCACCAGTCGGCAGACTCGAAAGGCTAGCAGCCTGTTGTTTTGCCCTCTTCGCGGCCTTCTGCTTTTCCGGCATCTGTGGGGGCATGTGTTTAGGCCTCGCCTTCTTAACGAACCCATCCATGCTGTCTGCTCCCTCAGCAGTCTCCCACAGGACTCTCTGGCTCTTCAGATAGGGGTCTGCACAGCTGGGTAATGATCAAGCCCGAAAAAATAATATTTTTTTAAACGGCAAACGAGGGAGCTCCGCGGGTGCGCTGCTTACGCTCGGGCTGACATCACGTGACCCATAATTCCTGCTTCTTAAGGACACTTCTGTGGACTTTACTCGAGATGGGGGGGACATGTGGGGACAAGGAGACATACAGTACAAGGAGACACTTCATCTAGGGAGGCAGACTTGCTCCTAGTAGCAATGTGGATCATAGCTATTTAAGGGAAGGGAACATTATTTAACCGAAAACAGCACTCTAAGCCGAAGCTTGTTTCCAGGTTGTGACCTGGGAGCACAAGGAAGTTAATTGACTTGCTCAGTATGCACCTATGCATAGAAACATAGAATCTGATGGCAGATAAGGACCGCTTGGCCCACCTAGTCTGCCCATTTATCTACCTAATAATGGATAAGGTGCAGATCCTAGTTAACTGACAGCCTACTTTCTCCTACCAACCACTAAAATTGCCTTATTCTGTCCCATGCATTCTTGAATTCCCCCACTGTTTTTGACTCCACAGCCTCCTCTGGAAGACTGTTCCATGCATCCACAATCCTCTCCATAAAAAAATACTTCTTCACATCTTAATTTTTGCTGGTTTTTTTGCCATCATGTAGCATCCTGATGGTTTGGAATTGTGGTCTGAAATTTTCAGGGTAGAAAGGGCTTGTCCCACAGAAGTGTCTTTCACTGGTTTGGTGAAAAATATTATTCCATTCCAAAGTTATTACATTTTAAAAATTCTGGTTCTGAGCATGCTCAGTCAGCACTTCAAAATAGCTGCATAATTGTTCTTATGGTGTTTCGTATGATGTTTCATATAGGAATTTTTTTCTTGAGGTTTTTCATGTTCGAGTTCAATGTTTTTCAATGGAGTTTTCAACTTTGATGTATTGCTTTGCCATTCTCCCATATTTTTACACCAAATTTTCAACATGGCCTTTTGACATCCCACCTCATGAACAATGTCACTGGAATTAAGCAAATTGAGCCTAAAAGGTGATCTTGGAGTTGGCTGACAAACTCACCTTTCATGTGGGTTTTCAAAACTTTCACCATACTTGTTCATTAGGTGGGGTCATAAGAAGGGTCTATTGAAAATTTGGGGTCAAAATGGCAAACTTGTGCACATCTGTTGACATTTCGCTGTGCTCCCTCGTAACGTTCATAATTTTCTATATTTTCACCAACAATTTTCAACATACTGTAGCCATTTCTATACACCACCTCATGAATGTGATAGCTGTCATCTTTCTAATGCTGCCCAAAATGTCTTTTTGCATCTCTGGCATGGAATGGCAATGTGGCAGTGTGGAATGACATCTTAACAGGGATTTGACAATTTTTATTATTGTGTTAATGAGGCAGGGTACTAAGAAGGCTATGTTGACAATTCGGTTGCTGCTGTCCTACAAATGGAAGTGCAGGGCCCTCTGGATCCTGGGCATCTACATAAATATACATATATGCATCTATACAGGGATGGGAGTGCAGGGCCCCCCAACACAAAAATAAGGATACAATTATACTATCTCAAAAAGTAAAGAAATTCTTTGCAAAAAATTGCATTAATGCAACATTTAGGGTTCAGGCTAAAGTGAAAAAAGTAATGAAATGTGGCTTTAGGGTTCCAACCCTAAAACCACAACCCCACCCCTAAAGCAAATCAGGGGCAGAGTCTTCCTTTGGGTTGTCAACCCCAAAGCTCACCCCTTTCTATGCACTTTGGAATCATACACACCTAATGAGCTTTAGGGTTGACAACTGCTAGGAAGACTTCACCCCGATTTGCTTTCAGGATGGGGTTGGGGTTTTAGGGTTGGAAATCCTACAGCCACATTTTCCTACATTTTTTTGCTTTTACCTGAACCCTAAATGTTGCATTAACACAGTTTTTTTTGCAAAGAATATCTGTCTGTCTGTCTATCTATCTATCTATCTATCTATCTATCTATCTATCTATCTATCTATTTATATCTAGGATAATGGATGGTCTTCGGTTAGGAACCATGTTGTAATCTCTTCAAGAGGTTGCTAGGACAACATTGTAAACCTCAAGGGGTGCAGTTCGAGAGGTTTATTGTTGTCCTGGTAACCTCGAGAAGAGATTTCAACAAGGTGAACTGAAGACCATCTGTTATATTTTATAGTGCATGGGAACCTACCAGTTAAAGGACTTGTTTTTGTATGCAGCTTCTAAAATGGAGCAGCTTGTAAACATGGGCAGCTTTAACTAGTAACGAGATGTATGCCATCCTCCTTTGTACTGTGCTGTCATCCTGATTTCCTCCAAATGCCAACCAGAGAATTCTGATGGGGGAGGAAGTTGGGGTAACAAGTCAGCTCCTTTATTGGGCATAGGTACTATTCTCGCAATGGGAGAGAGATGTTATTTTATGGTATTAAAATTGGGAGTTCCAGTAATCAGTTCTAGTAAACGGCTCCACATAAGCATTTCAGTCAACTCAGGAACACGCATGTGCAGATCATTTCTTGTTGTTATAACACTGATGTGACATACCATCAATTGGTTAACAACATGTTGATGTCACATTCATGTTATAACAACCTTGTAAAAGATAGATTTTGACCAATAACACTGTTCAACCATATATATATATATATATATATATATATATATATATATATATATATATAATATCCCACTCTAGGATGTGCAGTCATGCTTTGATTATGCACACCTTGTTGTGTTCAACCACCCAAGGCATGCATATATCAGAGCATGACTGCACACCCTAGAGTGGGTTATCTATCTCATAAAATAGCTAGAAATGTTGGGGGGGACAAAAAAGTAGTCCTCTTGTGGCACAGATTAGTTTTGTTTAGATGATCTGGTTAATCCTGCCATAATTTTGATTGCTGAAAAGTCATAATAAAGTTATCTGGTTGATCCTGCCTTTTTTAGACATGTTTAAATTACTTTCATTTTTGTGTCTCACTGTAGCTTGACCAAACAGTGATTGGTCCGAGTTAAAACCTGCCAGTAAAGGTATAGCAAGCAGTATCAAAAAGTCATAAAAAAAACAATCTGGTTGATCCTGCCTTTTTTTTTTAATACATTTACTGTTTAAATTACTTTCACTTTTTATCTCAGTGTAGCATGACCGAGCAGTGTTTGGTCCGATAAAATAACGTGCCAGCTAGGAAAGGTACAGTATAGCAGTGTTAGCAAGATATACTTTTGGTTCCAAAATGCTGTCAGCACTGTGGTTTAACTTCAGTTTTCTTAAACTTTTAAAGAGAGAAGCTGTGGAGTGAAGGGACAGTGAGGAGTGCGAGTGACTCTGCGGCTTCAGAAGACCAGACAGAAGCGTGAGCAAGTGTTGCGGGCCCTGCGCGCTCATAAATAACTACAGTTATGGTGATACTTCCACAAAAATTAAGAAAATTAATTGCAAAAAACACCATTAATGCATCAGTTAGGGTTTCTATTCCAGTGACAAAAGTCTGGAAATTTGGTGTTAGGGTTACCAACCCTACCACCCCTCCCAACCTCCCCCACCCTCCACATACCAACAAACATTGGGGTGTGCCTTGGGGTTGCTGGGCCTAACTCTTACCCCATTCTCCTGTACTGTACCATCTCAGCTTCCTTACACATGGAATGGGAGTGAGAGTTAGGGCCAATGACCCCAAGACACACTCAACACTTGTTGGTGTGTGGAGGTTGGGGGTGGTAGGGTTGGTTACCCTAACACTGAATTTCCAGACTTTTGTCATTGTAATAGAAACCCTGACTGATGCATTAACAGAGTTTTTTGCAATGAATTTCTCTTCTTTTTGAGATAGCATAATAGTATCTTTATTTAACTGTGGGAGCACAGGGTCCTTGGGACCCTGCGCTCCAATCCCTCCGTAGATGATAATGATAATAATTTTATTTTTAAAGCGTCTTTCAAATTTTCAAAGTGCTGTACAAAGCATATAGTAAGAAGAAAATCAAACATTATAATACAATATAAAACATTCATAAAAACTACAATTTCATCAACAGTTCATACAAAATACTATAAAAAGGCAGTTTGATACAAATGAGTTTTTAAACCACTCTTAAATTCCCCCATGGAGGTGCACTGCCATAACCGATGGGATAGAGAATTCCAGAGAGTGGGGGCAGCGTAGGAAAAAGCACTACAACCAGATGAATTTAGACTCACTCTCGGAATCTCTAGCAACCCCTCGTTGGCCGAGCGGAGCTATTGGTCAGGGCAGTAAGACACTAGAATAGCTTTCAGATAAGCTGGACCCTGGTCATGTATTGCTTTAAAAGTCAATAAGCAGACTTTAAAGGTGATCCGCCACCAAACAGGGAGCTAGTGCAGTTCACGCAGCACTGGGGTAATATGACAATACCTACTGGTCCCCATCAAAACCCGGGCTGCCATGTTCTGCAGTAGCTGAAGGTGGCAGATTTCAACCCCAGAAAGCCAAAAATACAGGGAGTTGCAGTAGTCCAGACAAGAGGACACAAAGGTGTGGACCAACATAGGCAGCATGTCAGATGGAACAAGGTGTTTCACTCTAGCGACATTCCTAAGGTGGTAAAAGGAAGTCTTGATGACTGCTGACACCTGCGAATGCAGTGTCAGCCTCTTATCCAAGATAACCCCTAGGTTATGCACCCGTTCAGAGGTCAGAAGTGACACACCCCAAGAAAAAGTCCTGAGGGTGCACCAACAGGCGACCCCTCTATCCGACAGCCTGGGTCCACCACCAAAACCTCTGTCTTTTCTGAGTTCAACTTCAGCCAACTAGAATCCATCCAACCCAGGATTTCTTTCAGACAATTGTTAAACACTGAAAGAGCTCTATCCTGGTCAGGATCAAAAGACAGGGATAGCTGGGTATCATCTGCATAGCAATGAAACCTCAGCTTATACCATCTTACAAAGTCTCTGAGAGGCAGCATATATACCATGAATAACATGGGAGACAGCACAGAACCCTGAGGCACCCCACATAACAAAGATGTTGGGCCAGAGGAAAAAAGCCCCGACACAACTCTTTGTGATCTCCCAGTGAGGAATGAGGTGAGCCATTGAAGGACGGTTCCCGATATTCCACAAATCTGCCTCAGGCATGCTAGCAACACCACGTGATCCACGGTGTCAAAGGCTGATGAGAGATCAAGAAGAACTAGAATAGAACATCTCTTCTGGTCTCTCGCCCTCAAGAGATCATTAAGCACCCGAACCAGTGCAGTCTCAGTGCTATGTCTTTTACGAAAACCTGATTGGAAGGGTTTGTAGATGCCATGGATGGTTAAATGGTTCTCCAATTGGGTCACCACTACCTTCTCAATCACTTTCCCAATAAAAGGTAGGTTTGAGATGGATCTGTAGTTTGAGAAACAGTCAGGGTCCAAGGTAGCTTTCTTCAAGAGGGGTGTCACCACCGCCTCTCTCAGGGAGCTGGAAACTCACCTGATTCCAAGGAGCACCAGACTATTTGCACAAGGATTGGACCAATGATGTCACAACAAACCAGTATTAGGGAAGTCGGTCCAGGATCCAAACTACAGCTCATAGGGTGCACACCATGGATAATCCTTATGACATCCACAAAATCAGGTCTGCTGAAGGAACACCAAGAAGACTGAGGTACTCTGAACTCACACTGTTCAACAGCATCCCCCTTAGAAGCCGCTGGATGCAGATCTGTCCTGATGTCGACCACTTTATTAGCAAAGAATCGAGCAAGCTCCTTGCACTCTAATTGTGAAAAAGCTTTCCGAACTTGTAGACAGGCTGGGCTGCACATATGCGCATATGTAACTAGGTGTGGAAGTGCAAGGCCTTCTGGGCCTTGCACTTCTGTGTGTCAAAGAACACTAGGCAAATTGTTAGCATAGCTATCTTATTACCCCACCTCATTTACCCTGGTACAGAGAAATTGTGAAATGCATGGCAAAACGTAATTATGCACAACTGCAATGCCATTCTGTACCACAGGTGCAAAAAACATATTTTGGGCAGGATGTGCAAAATGACAGCTGTACTGTTCATGAGGTGATGTGAAAAAATGGCTATGTTGAAAATTTGGCATCAAAAGATTGAAAAGTAGTAAAGTTTTGCACGTGTGTAGAATAAATTCAATGGCTGCACATAACTCAGGCATTTTTAGAAATTTTGTCACCAAATTTTCAACATTGCCTTTTTGAGTAACTCACCTCATGAACACTACCACTGTTATTTCATTATTGTGTCCTGAAAGATGATTTCACACAGTGAACGCACCATTCTGCGTCACAGTAGCAAAAACATGTTTTGGGCAGGACGTGAAAAATGCCAGCTGTAATGTTCATGAGCTGGAGTTAAAAATGTCAATGCTGAAAATATGGAGTGAAAATACTAAAAATTGGTGAAGTTCCGAGTATGCATAAAAACATTTCAATGACCACACATAACTCGGGTGTTTTTTGTATTTTTGTACCAAATTTCCAACATGGGCTTTTTGGGCCCTCACCTCATGAACACTGGCACTGTAATTTTGTTAATCAGTCCCAAAAGGTGATTCCGCGCAGCGACTGCAAAATCATATTTTGGGACTGACTAATGAAATGACAGTCACAGTGTTCATGAGGTGTGGGTCCCAAAAAGCCCATGTTGAAAATTTGGGGTCAAGGAAAATTTGTGATAAAAAGGACAAGGGGTGTATGGAAGGATTGACAATTTGGGGGGGGTGACCAGGAGGCAAGGAGGAGGAGGTGAGAGTGCTCCTTTTGGGGATTCCATGATTGGGGTATCCAGTGGGAGGGTAAAACCTGTCCGGTAAGGACCAAATGTATTCCCGGCTTGACTGTGCATAAGGGCAAGCACCTGGTATATTCACTGGTGAAGGAACGTGGAGGTTCTCCTGCCAGTCTGGCGCACCTAGGCACAAATGATATAGAGGGAAATAGTGAACTAGAGATGCAGGCAAGATTTCAGGAGCTAGCCAGGGTTTGTCATGCCGTAGGCTGCCCGGTCTCCTTCTTGGAGATCCTGCTGATGCTGAGGGCTAGTGTGGAGAACAAGCAAACAATTAGAGTGGTTAATGGATGGCTCAGGGAGTGATGTGAAGCTAGGGGGTATGGGGTTGTAGGGGACTGGGGTGCAACCTGGGAGGATAAGCGGCTGTATGCTAAGGACAGGCTCCACCTCAGTTTGGGGGGGAAGGAAATTCTAAAGCAGAAAATAGCTGGATTTGTCCAGGAAAGTGGGATTTAAACTTGTGAAGGGGGGAGGGATGGAAGGGGGGCTGATCCTGGCAGGCCGAGAATAGACACACTCGGTCTCCACCCCCCTAAGGGGACTGAGGGATATGGAACAAGGGCATCAGACTGGGTGAAGTGGGCAGAGAGCAGGCAGCCACACAGGAGCACACTGGTTGGATATAGGAGCGGGGGAAGGGGAAGAGGTGGAGGTTGGCCCTGATCAATGCTAGGAGTTTAGGGAATAAGATGCCTGAGTTCCAGGCAATGCTTGTAGAAGGGGAAGTGGATGTAGCAGCTGTTACTGAGACCTGGGACACTCATGGGCATGATTAGGACCTAAATCTGGAGGGATACACTATGTTCAGGAAGGACAGGGTGGTGGGAAGGGGGGGAGTAACACTGATAATCAAAAATTGCATAGGTGGGGTAGAGGTGGTGGAGGGGGACATGGAGGCAATATGGGTCACCCTGCAGATGCCAGGGGGAAAGAGGGTAAAAATAGGGGTGGTATACAGACCCCTAAGATGGTGGAGGATCTGGAAGAAAGACTGACGGAAAATATTAGGGACCACTGTAGACTCGGAGGGGGCAGCGTAGTGGTGTGAGGGGACCTAAACATGCCAGGGACTGACTGGGAAACTATGATGTCCCCAGTGGTCAAGGAGCAGAAATTGCTGGATGTGTTCCAGGATGCATTTCTAAGCCAGCAGGTGGAGGAGCCGATGAGGGAGACCCAGATACTGGATGTGGTCCTGGAGGATGGTGACAGGATTAGGAACCTGGAGGGGGGATGAAAATCACACAAAGATGGCTATAACTGACTTTAGGGGTGCAGATTTCAAGGGTATGGGAAGGATCCTTAAGGGTTATTTGGATGGGATAAGGCCGGGCATGGATGCTGACAGCAGGTGGGAGATCATTAGGAAAGGGGTACAGGAGGCTATCAAGTCCTGCGAAAGGGTGAGAAGCAAGTTCAGTAGGGCCACAGAACTGTGCTGATGGACTCAGGAGGTTCAGGAGACATGAGGGAAAAGAAGGCTGCTTATAGGTGGTACAAGCATTCACGGGGAGAGAGGGATAAGGGAGAGTATTAACTGATGACCAGGGAGGTCAACAGGGTGATAAGATCAGCTAAGGCGAGGACTGAGCAGAAGATGGCTAGGGGAATCAGGAGAGGGGAAAAAGGGTTCTTTCGATATATTGGGGAAAAAAAGGAAAGTGAGGAGGCAGATTAGCAGGATTAGGACAGGGGAGGGGTGGGCAGAGGATGCAGGGGAGCAGACTGAGGTACAAAATGAGTGCTTTACATTGGTTTTCACCAGGGAGGATGGGGGGGCTGTACCGCATGTGGGGAGTTGTGGAGGACCTACGGAAGTGGCAGGACTCATAGATGCTGGTATCCCTGATGGGACTGGGGGGTAGTGGCCTGGCACTGTCTGGAGGGGGGCAGGCAGGACAAGAGGAGGAGGAGGCAGGGGCCAAGGAAGCTAAATTCCGGCTGGTAGAGTGAGGGGAAGCCATCAAGTCCCTAAGAATGGAGAAAGCTCCAAGGCCAGATGAAATTCATCCCAGGGTGCTGAGGGAATTGGCTGATGTTCTGGTGGACCCTCTGGTGGAGCTTTTCAACATCTCCCTTCAGACGGGTTGGGTGCCACATGACTGGAGGGTGGCCCACATCATCCCTATCCACAAGGGTGGCTCAAGAGAGGAGCCAGAGAACTACAGGCCTGTTAATCTGACATCGGTGGTGGGCAAAGTGATGGAGGGTATTATCAAGAAAATGCTAGGGGGGTACTGGAGGAACCGGGTTACCTGGATGATAGACAGCATGACTTCATCCCTGGAAGATCGTGTCAGACAAACCTTGTGGAGTTCTATGAATGGGAGATGAGGGTGCTGCACTAGGGTAGGGTAGGCCAGTGGATGTCCTCTTTCTAGACTTCAGCCAGGCATTTGATTCAGTACCTCACAGTGGACTGCTGGCTAAGCTGGGGGAAATGGAGGTGGGAAAGCAGATGAGCAGATGGATAGGAAATTGGCTATTGGGGTGTACTCAGAGGGTGGTGGTTGGGGGGGGAAATATCATCCCCTAGGAGGGTCATTAGTGGGGTTCCCGAGGGATTGGTTCTGGGGCCACTCCAGTTTAATGCCTATGCCTCTGACATCAGTGAAAGGTATCAGGAGTGAAATGAGTCTCTTTGCAGATGACTCGAAGCTGTGGGTGGTGGTTGATGGGGAGGAGGGGAGAGTAGCCCTGCAGAAGGACCTGGAGGCTTTGGAGAAGTGGTTGCATACCTGGAAACTGAAATTTAATGCAGGGAACTGCAGGGTTCTTCACCTGGGGGCTAGAAATCCAGGCCACGTGTATACCCTGGGAGTGGATACACTACAAGTCTCGAATGGGGAGAAGGACCTAGGGGTGGTGTTGGATGTCACAATAAACAACTCTGAGAACTGTAGGAGGGCAGCAGCCAAGGTCAATAGGATGCTGGGGTGTATCGCTAGGGGGAAAAAATTATGAGAGGGAAGTGGTTCTCCATCTGTTTAACTGCCTGGTTAGGCCATACCTTGAATACTGTGTGCAGTTCTGGTGGCCACACTTAAAAAGGGACATTGCACTCCTGGAGAGGGTCTAGAGGAGGGCAACCAAGATGATTAGGGGTATGGGGGAGAGGACCTATGGGGAGAGGCTTGAGGAGCTCAACATATACTCTCTAGAGGAGAATAGGGAAGGGGGACATGATAGAGGTCTTCAAGTATATAAAGAGGATAAATAAGGTAGGCTTAGAGGGGGTGTTCCAACAAAGAGGGGGGCAACCAGGGGACATGGGTGGAAGATGGGGGGAGACTCGGGGAAGAGAGGAGGAGGTATCACTTCACTGAGAGGCTGGTGGGATCATGGAATACACTGCCTGAGGGGTTGGTGGAGGTGGATTCTATGGAGGGGTTCAAGAGGGGCTGGGACAGGCACAGGGGAGGGTGAAGCTGAGTAAGTTCAATGCAGGGGGATAACTAGGACAGGGGTTAGGGGGATCCAAGTGGGGAGCAGCAGAAATGGTGCCTATTATGGGTGCTGACTATCAAGCAGACTCGGAAGAACATGAGATCTACTTTGCTGGCATTTTTAGAATGTTAGTAAAACTATCGTAAAATGGCTGAGATGTCACCATAAGTTCAAAACATGATTGACAGCTTTTATACAGCACTTACCTTGATTCTTCAGTTTGTGGTTCAGCTTTGAAGAGTGAAAACCTGTCCTGTTCCACAGTACAAGGAAGCTGCCAACCTCCAATGGTAAGTATAGAGCAGGGGGTAGTGAGGTGGGTTGCTCAGTGGAAGAGTTGGAATGGGGAGGAGGACTGGGGGAGATGATGAGGGACTGTTTTCTTCTTTCTAGGTTATTTTTAAAAAAGGTGCTTTCTTTTTTGACAGGTACAGGTGACAATATATCAGGGCACTGGGGATGGGTTTCCCAGTGTCACATAGCACTGGGGAGTACATAGCATAAAAAGGGACACTGGGAGCAGGATACCCAGTGTTCCATACTGTCAGGGGGGGTGGTGTCAGCATAGCGTTGGGCACCCGATGTTAAAGGAAGAAAATTTTCATTAAATCTTTTGGTACATTGGGGTGGGCTCCCCAGTGTACCACACTGGCTGGGTGGCGATGGCGGTGGATTTCTACCTCTGACATGGGGATTGAACTCTCCAATGTTGGCAGAAGCATTTAAAAAAACAAACCAAAAAAATTCAGGATACTGGGAGTGGGCTACCTAGTGTTCCACAATGTCAAGTGTGTGTGTGTGTGTGTGTGTGTGTGTGTGTGTGTGTGTGGGTATTCCTAACGCCGACACAGGGATTTGGTACCTTGATGTCGGCAGACACATTTTTAATAAATAAAATGTCTTGGCCCCTTAGAGGCACTAAAAGGAGAAAAACTCCTTTTATTAAGTAAACACCAACAGGTGTTTACCCAAAGGGGGACCAAGGAACATGATTCCCACATCATTTCAGCCAAAAAGTGTCCAGAAAATTATTTATTTTTTTTTTTACTGGGGTCATGAGTTTTTCCCATTGAAGTACTGCCACAAATTGCAGCAATTTTTGTGAAACAGTGCCCCAATTTGAGGCAGTTTTTGTGCAATAGTGCCGGTAGGTGTGTGAAAATTGTCACAATTTGCCGCAATTTTGTAAAAGAAGTGCTGCAAATTGTGGCACTGCAAATGGCCAAAACTCCTAAAATCTATTTCCCACCACTATTTTGGAAAAATAATGTCAGGATTGTGTTCCTCGGGGCCACGATTAGGTAAACACAACTGCTGGCGTTTACCAAGGGGGCAGTATGTTTTGAATTACAAAATTTTTTTAGCCATCGCTAACTGAAAACAAGATGGCTGCAGCACTAAAGTGCAAAACCCATTTGCTGCAGTTAAAAGTGCTTTCGCGAAAGCAAAAAGTGCTTTTGAGGAGGACATATATTTTTTTCCCATAGGCTATAATGGGAAACTTTAAACTTTAATAACATTTGAATGGATTAATATTTTTTCACTAAACCTTCAAAAGGCACATCAGTGACCCAGACCCCATACAGTATACCCTGAAAATTGTAGACTGGACCTCCAAACCATTTGGGCTGTAGCCGCAAGCAAAGAATTTGACAAACAGAGAGGATTTTTTAAATTTTTTGGCACTCTGCAGCTCCGGAACCGCACATCCGACTAAAACAAAACTTGCCAGATCCAGAGATCTACAGTACCAGACAGCGCATGCAGAATTTCAGGCTAAATCAAATGAACAGTTGCAAAGTTATTAAAATGCAAAATTTGGGGCTTAACATAGAAGTGGCTGTGCTTCCCTAACTATATATATATTCATTGCAAAAAATTGCATTAATGCACCAGTTAGGGTTCAAGTCAATGCCACAAAAGTAGGGAAACGTGGTGTTAGGGTTTTTAACCCTAACTCATCACCCTGCCCCAGAATCAGCAAAATGAAAAAACATTAGGGTTCTGGGTTTCTGGAGTCTTGGCGAATCAGTGGTGGAGTCTTTCCCCACCACTGATTCACCTCCACCCTGCTAGCCTCATTCCCATCTCACCCTACTACCGCAACCCTGCCTCCTGATTCCTCCCAGCTCCACCAACTAGTGAAGAGTTTTACCTTTTCACCCGTCTCTCCCAATAACACCCTAATGGCATTACTCTCTATAAATCCAGCTAAAGGCAGGTCCTCTGATGGCCTTGACCCTAAGCTGCTGTACCTCTCTGACCCTGCTATTTCCTTCCCTCTCGCTGACCTTCTCAACCTGTCTTTCCTCACTGCGACTATCCCTGAGGCCTGGAAACATACTACAGTTCTCCCCCTACCCAACGGAGGTGATCTCTCATCTCCTGGGAAGTACCACCCCATCTCACTCCTACCTACCCTGGTTAAACTTCAGGAACACCTTGTTCTCTCCCAACTTTCCTTCTTTCTTGACGACTCCTTTCTTCACTCCCTTCCAGTCTGGCTTTTGGAAGAATCACTCCACAACTACTCCCCTACTTAGACTCACAGAGCCTGATTCCAAGACATATGACACAAGTTGCTGGCACTTGCGAGTTGCACCATATACAGATACTCCAGGGACCCTGCACCCAATTCCAGAACAGACAGGGTCCACAGTGGCTATGTCCTGCAACTTGCGGCACCTGAGGCAGTGCGCCAAAGGGAGGGCTCACCTCAACAGAGTGCCACAAGCTGTAGCAATGCCCTCTGACAGGGCATAGGTCCCCTCACCCCATAGCACTGAACACACAGCCCCCCCAATGCCCCACTCCCACAAAACAATTGCACTGCCTTGCAGGGCTATACAGGGTAACCCCTCCCCCACAGCCCCAATGCCAGCTGCCTGGTGACATGTACCCACGATCCCTGGTAGTCCAGTGGCCCCCCCACCTGGCAGTGCCAGTCCACCCCCAGCTTCCCACCCCATTCCCAGTCAGCGACTAGAGCACCCACCTCATCTATGGCATTACTGACTGAGCTCCTCCGAGTACATTGCTGTATACAGTACATACTCAATCAGTCAATGAGCATGAACTGTATACAGTGGTATGCGCTTGGAGGGAGCTCAGTCAGCAGCTAGCCGTGGAGGTGAGAGGTGGGTTATGACAGTCACTGACTGGGAATGGGTGTGGGGGTGGACTGGTACTGCCGGATGGGGCCACTAGACTAGAAGGGAATTAGTGGCATGGCAGTCTTAATATTAGTGGTGAGCTGGTGATCGAGGATCGGGGCTTGGTGGGGGACATGATCTGCCCTGTGGGCACTACCGGCATGGGGGAAGACATGATCTGCTCCCATGCGACATTACTCTCGGCATGGGGGAAGATGATCCATTCATGGGCACCTCAGGATCAGGGCATGGGTGTCAGCAGCCCCTGGAGGGCTTTTACAGGGCAGATGTCAATGGGGGACGGTGGGGGCGATGTGGCAAATATGGAGGGGTGGCTGGCTGTTGGGTGCATGGTACAGTGGTGCACCCTGTGGATGGGGGTACACTTAGACCAGCTAATACTTGGTCCAACTGTATTTAGACCAATGTCCTCTGGGGTTTGTCTTGAATTGTGCTATTCAGGCAGACACCTCCCAGAATAGGGCGCAACTGCTGGCATAAACCCCCTTGTGCCATGTCACAGGGGGTTTATGGCGTAACTAGTGGCGAAGGACCACTTAGGTGCAGGAAGGACCACTTTTGGAATACTGAATGTCGTTACTCATGGTGCAAAGTGGTACTTGCACCATTTTTTTGGTGCAAGTCACTTTGTGACATGCATAACCGTTCTGGAACCAGGCCCACTGACTCTGTCTATTCAGCTATGGATAGAGGTCACATCACTTCTGCTATTCTGCTATCTTTGTCAACCTTGTAAGGCTTTCAACATAGTCTCCCACTCCTTCTTCCTCAACACCATCTCATCAGCTGGCCTGTTTCTGACTCCCTGCAACTTGTTCAGAGCCTACCTGGTAGGCAGAACTCAATATGTTAAAATAGCTGACTCTGTGACCCCACCACTACCAATCTCTACCGGTGTGCCTCAAGGCTCCTTACTTGGCCCACTCTTGTTCTCAATGTTTCTGAATGACCGACTGTCAGTATGCTCTTCATTCTCTATCCATATGTATGCTGATGACACAGTCTTGTTCACCTCTGGCCAATCACCCTCAGATGTGGCTTCTAAACTACAGCTTGACTTCAACCATGTTCAATGCTGGCTAAGCTTGCATCACCTCTTCCTCAACGCCAAGAAGACAGACTTCATGACCTTTGGCACTAGGCAGAGAGTCTCTAGGCTGCCCTCCCTTCCCTCCTTCCACACCTTAGATGGGACAACACTAGAGGAAACACCCTTTTTTAAATACCTGGTTGTCTGACTTGACCAACACCTTAATTTTTCTGAAAATATTGACGCCATCCTGAAAAAACTGCACCCCAAGCTCGGCACCCTTTACAGGAACCATAGTTCCTTACCACTACCGGTTAGGTGTGATTTAGTTCAGAAAATAACACTCCCTATTTTTGACTATTACGACATATTCTACAGTGCTGCTCCCAAATCTTCCTTTACCAGGTTGGATACTCTTCAATACTTTCTGCTGCATTGCTCTTGACTCCCCCTCCCACACATATCACTGTACCCCATTCCATTTTCTAGCTTTCCCCTCCCTTGAATGCAGGCATCTCTCTCTCACTGTGCCATGTTCACTTCTAAATTCTGGTTTGGGACTCTTACAACTCCTCCTCACTCTCTGCCCCCCCCCACCTTCACAGATCCACTGATGCACACGCTCGTACTATTCTTCATTGCTCTACCTCCATAAGTCAGGAAGCTTTCTCCTACCACTTCCCAAAGCTATGGAACTCGCCACCTCCTATCAGACTTTCCCCATCCCAGTCCTCACTTTCCTTAGCTCTACACAACTTCTGCTCTCCTAATTGAACTTGCTTTTAGCTCCCCTATATCCCACCACACCCTGGTGCACTATCCTTTAGCCCTACTTACTTCTTTCCTCCCAACTGCCTTGTTCCAAGCCCCCCTCTCATTCCTTCCCACCCTAGCACACTATTTCCCTATTCCTCTATCCCTGGCTACCTCTTAGTCTCTAAATTTTTGATCCCCTCCTCTGATTACCACCTCATGCTACCACTTATACCCTCTCTTCCACCCCTACCTCAACCTACAAAGCCATTTAGTCACACTGCTACCGCCCACAATCCTGCTGTGCTATTTTTCACACTATACTGCTGTCCTTTCCACCCACTATTACCTCTTCCCCCTTCACCAGTCCACCTCCCAACATCTTTATCCCCTTCCTCCCCTCCTGTTGTCCCACCCTACTCGATTCCTCCTCCCCCCACTGTTTTCTCTCTCTCCTTTTCTGCCTGATCTTGTCCCCATTGCAGAGTTCTCAGCATCCTGGGGGGGGTAGTTCTTGCTAGTCCTTCTCCTCCCTCAGCCTTGTCCTGTCCCCCTTGCAGGGTTTCTCAGCATCCTGAAGGAGCATAGAACTTGGGTATCCCTCTGCCCCCTATCTTCTACTCCCTTTCATCACTTATTTTATACTGCCCTCCCTTGGGTATTCATTAGCACATCTAGTCCTGTACTCAGCCTACTACTTCTAGCACTTCTTTTATGTTATCCATTCCTCTAATCCTATACCGTACTTGTTCACCTGCTCTGGATTGCTGCGATGTATGGCATCCTCTTATAGCCCTTTGGGCTAGCACCACCTCCATGGTCACCTCTGATGGGGATCTACATGCCCCCATGGCGAGAAGAGCCTGCTGCCACCTGCCCCTGAGCCCTTGCTTGCAGTCGTCCTCTCCTAGCCCTTTGGGCTAGCACCACCTCCATGGTCACCTCGATGGGGATCTACATACCTCCACAGCGAGAAAAGCCTTCTGCCACCCACCCCTTAGCCCTTGCTTGCAGGTGTCCTGTCATAGCCCTTTGGGCTAGCACTACCTCCGTGGTCACCTCTGACAGGGATCTACATGCCTCCATGGTGAGAAGAGCCTGCTGCCACCAGCCCCAGAGCCCTTGCATGCAGGTATGGCCTGAACAGCACTCTGGGAACTCAGGGCTGCGTGCGAGGCTGTCTCTGTAAATCTTCAAAGGGCAGGTGCCTTTCTCTTGGAACAGCTCTTCTTGGTTGCCTGTGGTCCATGAGCTCCCTGTTTGGCTCCTCATCCTGCCCGGCATTTTCAATTACTCCTGACCAGACTATGTCACTACCATCAGCCATATTAACCTTATTTTTCCCCAATCCTGTATTGCCTCTGATTTCTGGACTTTTTTTGTACTCAGCACTGCGTTGGAATTTTAGCCTTTCAGGGGTCTTGTTTCCCGCAAACTGATGATGTTTCTTATGCGCCCACTGCCAACTTTCTTCAGTTTAAAGTGTAATTTTACTTGTACTTAAACTTCATGTTTGAACTGAGAACTTTAGAGGGCTAAGATTGCATTTCCTGATTCTGTGTTAAAAGTTGAACAATTCTGTGCCTCTGCTAGCTAATTGGGATTTCCTGTGAAAGCTATTTTCAGTTAATTTCTCCTGTCCACCGCCAACTGTAGCTTCTTTTGTTTCTCCCCTTTGCAGAGCCTGCTGGCACCTAGCTCGCTGCCTGTGACCCGCCCCCAATTTAACTCTCATTATTTGTGATTTTTTTGTGTCTACTTTCTCATTTGCAAATTATATTGCAAAGCCATTAGAGGGCAACAAATCAATTAACTTGCTGCTGCTGGCAATTGCTACTGTCCACCACTACCAACAGTCACTTTACATCTGCCAATGCCACTGATCTACTTCCTACTGATTAGTATACTCTTATCTATTCTTGTTCCCCAGATCCATACAATATGCCCACCCTTCCTTCACCACTTCCCCTCCTTCTAATTCTTCTACCAATTTTATCTACCTCAGCTCCGCACTCTCTTCAGCCCAATAAACCTTTCTCAACTTTCTCTTCCACTCTCCTGGCCCCTACCTTTATCCTTGCCATAACTCCTACACCCCCTCAAATACTCTAGTTTCACTTCCCTCACCTCCCCACTGCTACTCTGTTCACAGTCCCTAGCCACCTAGCTTTCTTTCATCACCTTATCTTCACCCAACCTAGCCCATCCCCCAAATACTTCCAAAATCCTCGGCCCATTACAAATGCCCTAAACTCCACTCCCTCATAACCGCACTCCTCTAACTTGCATCAGGAAATGTTCATCCCAATCCTGGTCCCACTACACCAACCTCTGCCAGCTGCAATCCTTCCACTAAAGCACCAACTTCCGCCACCCCTTCTGCCCTCCCCAAGGGCCTGAAAATCCTCCACTTAAACATCTGCAGTCTTGTCTCAAAAACTGACATTTTACATCCCATGGTAATCTCCCTCACACCTGATATTCTAATTTTAATGGAAACTTGGTTAAATGCTAAAATACCTGATCTCGCCATTAATATCCCAAGTTATTCCATAATCAGGCAGGACAGGACTGGCAGGGTGGTGGAGTAGCCATGTATATCCAGTCCTCACTTCAATTCACAGCCATTATTTCATCCTCATTACCCTCCACCTATGAAGCACTTGTAGTAAACATTACCCTTGCCTTTTTCCTCCCTATTTTTCGTAGCCGTCAGCTACTATTGACCTGGTTCTATGGCATCCAATACTTTGGATCTCATTACCTCCATAACCTCCCTCTCACATAAAGGCGAGCTATATATCCTGGGTGACGTAAACATAAATTGGCTATCATCAACAACTGCCAAGACACGTAATGACATGGCCCTCAAGCTGTCCTCATCCTGGAACTTACCCGGCTAAATCATAAAACCCTTAATCACTCCCTTATAGACTGGGCTCTCACCTCTCATCCCCACCTAATCATTAAATCTGGCATCCTCCCAGATGCCCTCAGTGATCATCACCCAATCTCTGTAGTCAGGAAAGTCCTTAGACCAAAACCGCCACACAAAATTCTGCAACTCCACTCCTTAAACCTTAATCTCCTTCTTAATGAACTGGCCAGCTCTGATTGATCACCTATTGCCTTTGCCCCTTCCATTGATCAAGCCCTTGCTTATTTTAAAGATAAATTTCTAATTACATGGAACTCCTACGCTCCATTCAAATGCACTAGAGTACATGGCAATCATCATCACTGAGTCTCCCCTAAGTTACTGACCTGCCACCGGGAACGAGACAAAGCCTGGAGGAAAGATAAAGTCTCCCAGTTTCCCCCAGACTATGCCAGGTAGCAGATGTTAAGAAATACTTGCACAAAAGTAACCAGACTTGCCAAGTCTGAATATTTGAAATCATCTTTTCTGAAAAACATCAATTCCCCCTCCAAATTCTGGAAAGTGGTCCACACCCTATTCTCCCCCCTTCACATCCGTTTCCCCCAGTGCTTAAAATATGTGGTGGTCCTCCCTCTCTCAATGGGTGGTGACCCCTCCAACCCTGCAAATTTTCACCCAATCTCCCTCCTCCTTTCCCTTGCTAAGATCCAAGAACACCTGGTCCTCTCTCAACTAACCTCTTTCCCCAATGATTCTTCCTTTATACCATGTTCCAATCTGGCTTTCAGAAGAACCACTCCACTACCACCTCCCTACTCAAGCTCACTGACTCCATCCTCACCAGGATAGATAATGGCCTCATTACCTCTGCCATGTTTGTCAAACTCACCAAGGCTTTCGACACAGTCTCCCATGCACTACTTCTTGACTCCCTTATGGCTGCTGGGTTGTCTACTTCTGCCCAAAACTGGTTTAGATCTTACCTCTCAGGCAGAACACAATCAGTCAAGATCCAGGATACAATCTCTCCCCGCTCTCTATTTCCACAGGAGTCCCACAGGGCTTGGTGCTTGGACCCATTCTCTTCATCTTCCTAAATGACTTGCCCTCAGTATGCTCCCCCTCTTCCTCTATCCATATGTATACTGATGACACCATCCTGTTCTCCTCTGGCAAATGCCCCACTGATGTAACAACCACCCTTCAGCATGACTTCCACCAAGTTCAGCTATGGTTTGCCTCACATCAACTATTCCTAAATGACAAAAAGATTGTCTCCATGACCTTTGGCACTAGGCAGAGACTCTCTAGGCTCTACCCTTTACCTTTCTTCCATATTCTTGATGGGACAATCCTAGAGGACACCTCCTCATTCAGATACCTTGGGGTTTGGTTATACCAACACCTCAACTTCTCTGGCCATATTGATGTCATCCTGAAAACACTGCGTCCCAAGCTTGGTGCCTTATTCAGGAACTGTAGTTGCATCCCTCCTATGGCATGGCATGAACTAGTCCAAAAGATGATACTCCCCATTTTCGACTACTGTGATGTAGTCTATGGTGCTGCTCCCAAATCCACCCTAACCAGATTGGACACTCTCGTTAACTCCTTCTGTCATTTTGCCTTTGATGCTCCATCACGCACCCATCACTGTGACCTCTACCATGCCCTGCCCCTTTCCCCACTTTCCAACATACACCTCACTAATTGTGCCAAACTCACTTCTAAATTTTGGTTAGGAGAACTTCCCCTTCTACCTCTCATGTTCACTCTCTTCCCCCTCCCCCTCCCACTCCCTCAAATCCTCTGACACTCGCACTTTTTTGGTCCCTCATCAAAACACTCTCAGTCAGTCAGGCTTCACCCATCATTTTCCACAAATCTGGAACCCCCCCAAATATGGCACTCCTCCTCCTACTCCCTTGCTTCTGCCTCACACAATCTTCTCTCATCTAACTGCTCCTGCTTTAACCTTCCTTAACTGCTTTCCTATACCTCTGCTCCTCTCCATGACTCATATCCCCATTAAACCTTCCTCTGCATTGAGACTGCTTTTCAGCATGCTCTCCTCTTCCATCACTGCTTACCCGCCACTCCTACCCCTAACCTTCTTTCATTACCAACTTGCCCTTGCTTTTGTTTTGACCTCTGGCAGGGTTCTCAGCATCCTGAAGAGGTCTAGCACTGGCAAGCCTCCTTCTCCTCCTCCCCTCCCCCTCCCTCCCTCCTTTCTACCCAACTTGTCCTCGCCTAAATCTACCCTCTGTTGGGATTCTTAGCACCCTGGTGAAGTCTACTCTCAGGTAAGTTTCTTCCCTCCCTCGCTCCTTTTTTTCCTTTCCTCTTCTATCCCTCTATTTCCCTCTGTCCAACTTGTCCTCCTAATTCTATCCCCTGGCAGGGTTCTCTGCATGCTGGAGGGGTCCGTCATTGGGCAATCACTCATCCTTCACTCCCTCCCTATCCTTTCTACCCAACTAGTCCTCACCTGATTCTGTGCTCTGGCAGGATTCTCAGCATCCTGGAGTAGCCTAGTCTTAGGCAAGCTTCTTCTTTCCCTCCTCTTCCCCCCTTTTTTCTTTTCTTCCCAATGTGTCCTTACCTAGTTCTGCCCCCTGGCAGGGTACTCAGCATCCTGGAAGAGTTACAGCACTGTGAAATTACCCTTCCTTCCCTCCCCTTTCCCCTCCATCCTTTCTACCTAACTCATCCTCACCTGACTCTGCTTTCTGGCAGGGTTCTCAGCATCCTAAAGAGGGCTAGTCTTAGGCATGTTTTCTGCCACCCCTCCTTTCCTTCCCATTACCATCCCCTCTACTATCTCTACCCAACTTGTCCTTGCCTGCTCCTGCCCCTTATTCTAAGCCCTCTCCTCATTTCATCACTGGCAGCGATCTCCGCACTCTGAAGGGGCCAGTTCCAGGTATGACTCATCCTTCCCCACCCTATCTCTTATCCCCACCTCCCTCCTGCCTGCCCTCTCTACTCTTCTGCCCCTAAACAAAGGAATTAGTTCACTGAGCTAATAACTTGCACTTTTAGTTCTATCTAAGGTGCTCAAAGATTGCACTAGCCCTCTGTTAACTTGCCCCATGCAACTGATGTTTTGCTCACTTTGCTCTGGCAATGTTCACCCCATCATTATCCTCTCCTTCTCCCAGCTGGTTTCCCCTGTCTACCCATATAATCTCTTTGATGCCCCCTCACTGCACCTCATTCATTCATTCATTCAATAATTGCTAAATTGTGAATCATTCCTGTAAGAATTTGGCTTCAAGGTTACATTAAATTCCTTTGCTATGTTCCTCAGATATGCCAATTGTATTTAAAATGCATATTCCACAGGTATGATATGTTTAACTGAGTGTTATGTCACAAATGTGATTGTATGATTATTTATATTTTTTAATTGTATGTCTTGTTACAAATGTAATTGAATGTTTAATTTCTTGGCTAAGTTAAATGGTAAACTGTATGTCTAATTCTTCATCCAATTGTCCCTGCCCCAGGTCACAACAGGAGATGAGCAACTTGCTGTTCAATGTGCCTTCCTGATGAAACATTTCAATAAATAAATAAATTGTATGTCTGTATAGAGATCTGTTTAGGTTTTCTGCTCTGTAATTGTACCACTCTCCTAAGTTTTTAATAATTTGTAATTGTGCTGCTCTTTTTTATGTATTTTGCTTGCTCTCCCAACTTTGTAAACCCACCCAAGACACTTCTGGAAATGAGTTGTTTACAGCTAATGTCTTTCCTGGTGAAACATTTTCCAAATAAATAAATGAATACATTTCTTTGGGTTGTCAACCTTAATGCTCCCTCAAGTCTGTAGCCCCCTGTCTAAAACACACTGTACAGCTCCATACCAGTGCCTCATATTGATAAACATTTGAAAGGTAGAGAATTGTGTATTGCCACATGTTACAAACAATATTAGTTATAGCGTTCTTCATGCAAGGCCCATAAAACCCTGCGTGAAGGACACAGATCACATCTGACCTTGTTTGCTGAAGAGGTGAGCATTAGGGTTTACAACCCCCTGAAGACACCACCACTGATTTGCAAAAACTCCAGAGACCCCAAACTCTAATTCTTTTTCATTTTACTACTTGGGGTATGGGAAGCTAGAGTTGGAAAACCTAATGCCACATTTTCCTACAGTTATGTCATTAACTTGAACTCTAAATGGTGCATTAATACAGTTTTTTGCAAAGAATTTCTTTTCATTTTGAGATAGTGGAAATGTATCCTTATTCACCCTCTGGACACCTTCTGTCCAACTATTGCACTTGTGAGCAGCAACAGATGTCATGAATTTATGGGGTTTTCAGGCAGACTGCAGACTCTCAGGGCCCTCTGGGCCCTTCACGTCTATGTAGTCGCAGATACAGATGCACAGGGCAAAGAGTCCATCTCCCAGTCAATGTACAGGGTCCTCTGCCACCCACAAGTGCAGAGGTGCAGGGCCCTATGCCAAGAGAAGAGTTTTCTTCAGTATATGTTACATTTGCCAGTGCAGACAACCCTGTACCATTCCTTCCCTAGCTGGGGGTGGTGTAATATAACAGTGCCATTCCTCAGCCTCACCCCATCCAGCTGGCTCACTGAGCTCACACCTCACCTTAGCTCACCAGCACAGGATCGCAAAGCACTACCTATGTTTCATAATTATTTTTTTGTTAAATTTAGACCCTAAATGAAGACAATCATAGAGAAAGAAACATAGAAACATAGAATTGGACAGCAGATAAGGACTGCGTGGCCCACCCAGTCTGCCCATTTCCCTACCTAATGGATAAGCTGCAGATCCTAGTTAACCAGCAGCCTACTTCTTTCTACCCCACCCCTAGAATTGCATTATGACTGTCCCATGCATGCTTGAATTCAACCACTGTTTTTGACTCCACAACCTCCTCCAGAAGGCTGTTCCATGCATCTACAACCCCCTCTGTGAAAAAATACTTCCTTACATTACCTCTGAGCCACCTCCCATCTTCAAATTGTGTCCCCTTGTTCTTGCATACCTCTTTTTTTTGAAAGATGCTACCCTCTTTGACTTTGCTGATTCCCTTGAGGTACTTGAAAGTTTCTATCATGTCCCCCCCCCTTCTTTCCTCAAGGCTATACATATTAAGCTCCTTTAGTCTCTCTTCATATGTCTTCTGGTGCAGACCCTGCACTATTTTAGTTGCCCTCCTCTGGACAGCTTCCATTCTGTCTATGTAATTGCTGAGACTGAGTCTCCAGAACTGCACACAGTACTCCAGATGGGATCTCACCAGCTGTCTGTAGAGATGGATAACAACTTCCTGTTTTCTACTAGTGATGCCTCTCCCTATGCATCCCAGTATCCCCCAGCCCTCCTTACTGCCCTCTCACATTGCTTGCCCACCTTTAAGTCATCTGATATGACTACCCCAGGTCCCTTTCCATTTTTGTTGTTGTTAGTATCTCACCCCCATTGTGTACTCTTCCCCTGGGTTTTTGTTTCCCAGGTGTATTACCTTGCACTTCTTAGCACTAAATCTAAGCTGCCATACATTTGACCATTCCACTAACCTTGTCAAGTGCCTTCTCATCCTTTCCACCCCACCTTGTGCATCAACCCTGTTGCCGATCTTTGTGTAATCTGCAAAGAGACATACTTTTCCTTCCAGTCCCTCTGCAATGTCACTTATAAAGACATTGAAGAGGACCGGTCCTAATACTGAACCCTGTGGTACCCCACTAGTAACCACTTTCTTCAGAGTGGAAACCATTTACTATTACCCTCTGTGTCCTATTCTCCAGCAAATTCTTTTCCCAGGCTATCATCTTGGGACCCACTCCCAGGCTGGCTAACTTGCATATTAATCTTTTGTGTGGGACTGTGTCAAATGCCTTGCTAAAGTCTAGGTAGGCCATGTCCACAGCCCCTCCTTGATCTACTACTTTGGTCACCCAGTCAAAGAAATATATTAGATTCATCTGGCATGACCTTCCCACTGTAAATCCATGCTGCCTTGGGTCCTGTGCCCCTCTGGCCTCTAGGTACTTGATAATTCTTTCCTTCAGATGTGATTCCATCATTTTCCCTATCACTGAGGTTAAACTAACAGGTCTGTAGTTTTCTGCTTCTGCCCTGCTCCCACTTTTGTGAAGGGGAATCACATCTACCCTTCTCCAGTCCTCAGGTACCACCCCATCCTCCCATGATTTGTTAAAGAGGGTAGTCAGTGGCATCACTAGTTCTACCCTTAGTTCTTTTAGAGTTCTGGGATGAATCCCATCAGGCCCCATTGCTTTGTCCACCTTCAGTTTTAACAGTTCTTTCAGAACCCTTTCTTCTGTAAATAGGCTGGTATCAACTTCTGTATCCAGAGTGTTTCTATTGTTTGTTTGAGGTACTTCCCCCTCTTCATTTGTAAATACTGAGCAAAAATATTTGTTTAGTATCTCTGCCTTTTCACTGTCACCTTCTGCCCATCCCCCTCCCCATTATTGAGCCTCACTATCCCTCCTTTGGTCTTCCTTCGCGCCCTGATGTACCTAAAAAAGGTTTTATCCCCCTTCTTAACTGAGTTGGCTATCTTTTCCTTGGTTCGGGCCTTTGCTGTTCTGACTGCCTTCCCAGCTTCCTTTTGCTTTAACTGATACAATTCTCTGCCCTGCTCCTTCTGTGATTCCTTGTACTTTCTGAATGCTTTTTTTTTCTCTTGAACCTTCATTGCCACCTCCTTTGAGAACCATAGTGGTTTCTTATATTGTTTTGTTTTGTTTATTTGCTTCACACAAAGGCTTGTTACCTCTGTGATGGCAGCTTTTATTATTCCCCATTGTTCTTTCACCCCCTCCTTCCTGCCCATTTGCTAGTGCATTCCTTAGGCACTCACCCATTTTGGCAAAGTCAGCCCTCCTGAGGTCCAGTACTTTTGCCTTTGTATGGCTTGACTCTATTGCTGTGTTTATTGTGAACCATACTGTTCAATGGTCTCTAGTTCCCAGATGGCTACCTACTACTACATCTGTGATCCTCTCTCCATCTCCATTTGAGAGAACCAGGTCTAAGATTGCTCCCTCTTGAGTGGGTTCCAATACTAGTTGTCTAAGGCATGCCCTCTGTAGGGCATCTAGAATAACCCCACTCTTAGAAGTGGCTGCTGCAACTGCACTCCAGTTAACATCTGGCATATTCAGATCACCCATCAGCAATAACTCCCATTTTTCTGCCATTCTAAGTATACTTTCTATAATTTCCTTGTCCATTTCCTCCCCCTGAGAAGAGGGTCTGTATACAACCCCTGTGCAGATTGTGGTGCCATTGCCTGCCTCCAAATTGATCCACAGTGCTTCTTCTCCTCCCTGTTTACCCATTTGTTCTGTTGCTTTGATTCCTTCCCTTATGTAGAGAGCTACTCCCCCTCTTCTTTTACCCTCCCTGTCCCTCCTGTAGATAGTGTATCCTGGTATGTTTATGTCCCAGTCAGGGTTCTGTGTGTACCATGTTTCTTGGACTGCCATGATATCCAGATGTTCCTCCTCCATCAAGGCCACTAATTCAGGAAGCTTGTTACCCAGCCTACAGGCATTGGCACTCATTGCTCTCCAATTTTTTACGACTTTACCTTCTGTAGCAGCATCCCCCACATACCTTTCTACCTTGGTCTTTTTCTCATTTAGTACTCTGTTTTGTAGGGGGAGGCTGGGATTTTCCTGCTGCTTATCAGTGCCTCCCCCCTTGACTAGTTTAAAAGCTTGACAATGAAGCATTTAAACCGATTGCTCAAAAGACTTGTTCCCTTTCTGGACAAATGCAGACCATCCTGCCAGTATAGGCTGGTGTCCCTCCAGGTGGAACCCCAGTCCCCTATGAAGCCAAACTCCTGTGCTCCACACCATTTTTTTCAACCATTTGTTAAACTGCATGGTGCAAAGTACCCTCACCTCACCCATGCCACTGACAGGTAGCACATCTGAGAAGGATACTGTGTGTGCTACTTGTCTTAGGCCCCACCCCAACTCTACAAAGTCCTTCTGCACTGCTCTAATCTCATGATGAGCCAAGTCATTTGTCCCTAGGTGGACAATGATGTCCAGCTCAGACTCCTGTGCAACTGTTCTCATGATCCTAAGGATGCGCTTCCTCTCCTTCCAAGCCATGGCACCAGGCAGGCACCTTACTTCAGTTTTCCCTGCTCCCCTCAGTTCTATCCCCCTAATAATTAAGTCCCCCACCAGGAGCTACTTCCTTTCCCTGTGGTGTCCTCTGCCCCTTCCTGAGGGCCTCCTTGTGACAGTTGTCTGCAACCTCCTTAGTCTCCTCTGTGGTGCATCCATAGGGAACTATGCCCCCAGAATGTGTATGGATGCAGTGGAACAACTGACTGGGTGTGCCTCTGTTCCACCACCCTTACCCTCCTGAGCCCACTGTGGTCCAACTGCTGTGCTTTCTTCGCAATCTCTGAGGTAGTGGTGGTGGCTCTGGTGCTCCCTGGATGGGGAGGTCCCTTACTACTGTTCAGTGTGGCCTGAAGATGGGAAACTTCCTCCCTCAGGGCAGAGAGTTGTTTGCAAACAGGGCAGCATCTCAGCCTCCAGAAAGACTCCCGGAAGACTGCTGCCCCACAGCCATTACATTGCACTACCACCACATGTCTGTTCATATTTTGTTTTTTTGTTGTTTTTTGTTTTTGTGTGTGGATTGGTTTGTTATATGTATGTATGTATGTGTGTGTGTGTGTGTGTGTGTGTGTGTGTGTGTGTGTGTGTGTATATATATATATATATATATGTGTGTGTGTATAAATATAATATAATGTGTATGCTTGTATTGTCAGTGCAGTGTGCTAGAGAGGATATGACAGTGATATGCACGTTGCCCTCTTGAGGAAATTATGTCAGAACCCCAGGTATAAAGGAACTATTTCCAGGGGTGGGTAGGTGGGTGAGGGGTGGGAAGGGTTTGGGCCTAAACTGTGTCCTCACGAAACAATCAGCTAAAAGCTCTGACCTACCGCTGTGAAGAGTGCCTTACTGTCAGCAAGATGCCCTACATGACAATTTGACAGAGAAAAGAGAAAATACCCTGCTAATCAAACAGAGAAAAATCCAAACATCCAAGTCAGACACAAGTAAACCTCCCCAGCCCCAAAACAGCCTGGTGACTTGTGTTCTGAAAGCAGTCAGCTCCCAAAACACATCAGCTGTGCACAAGGACAGACACAGTAAACAGTATTCCATCCCTGTGGGTTTAAACTCTTCCTGCAGTGAAAATCTTAACAATTGTAACACAAGTAAAGCAAGGTCCACCTCCCTCTGTTGATTGAAAGACTGCCTTTTCTGATAATTCTAAGTTCCTTATTTCACCTTTCAGTTAGAAGTATCCTCCACCTGAAGAATATTAACTTTCTTAAGGAATCTGCTTCAAACCAAAGATAATTGTAAATTGTAAGGTTCACCTCCCCCTGTTGTGAGCACAACTCACTTTCTTGCAAATCCTAAGCCCAATGTTGCAGCTTCCAGCCAGAGGTAGCTTCACATGAAGAGTACTAATAAAATGGTGAAAACTAATACTCATGTGTTTTGATACTTTGCTTTTTAAATAAAACATCAGTGCACAATATCAATTATTGTCTTAAAATGTACAATGTGTACCATGATATTCTCTGTTGGACAGACATTCTTTGTTAGAGATGTTGTACTATGTTGGAGGTCCCTCCTATAATGAGGACAGCTGAAAGGTAAGTAGTTAAGCAGTAGAGGGAAAGCACACAGTATTGTAATCAGGGAGGAAATAAGTTGTGTGTTTCCAAAAAAACAAGCCTAATCATCAAAGGGTCAAGGTGTATGCCTGCAATGTCAATTTATCAAGTACAACACAATAATATTGAACTGAAAGCACTGTTATCAATCCAATAAAACAATAACCACAACTTTAAGCCCTGTTTTTCTCAGAACTATAAATTTCCTGAGACCTTAATAATAAAGCATCCATAATTAATTTCCTTAGGCCTGCTGTCAGTTGACATTTGCATCAGTAAGTGAAGCACGTTCCAATTACTCAGAAAGCAACGTCATGGCCTGAAACTCATGGAAAATAAATGAACATATCATGGGCATTCATAGAAAAGCAGCATGTGATGCCCAATTACAGTACTCTGAGACTTGCCTCCTCACAGCCAAGACTTCGTCGGGGAATATCATAGGAGAATGTTCTAAGAAGTAAGTACTCTGGCTTTTTTTTTTCTTTAAGGTAATCAGCAGGGTGTCTATGATTGATATACAGGTGCAAGTCTCCAGCCTGCCTTTTTTTGACTATTTTACCAGAGTACGGCACATCTAAAATACAACCAACTAAAAGTGCAGCTATTAAAAAACTTTCTCTTTCCTGAGGAGAACTGCTATACTCACCATCACAGGCATGAACTGAATGGGTGCTACTGGTTTCACTGTGGTCTGCAAAGGGGAAACCTCTGGGGCAGTAAGAGAATTTCTTTTTTTCTTTGTTGTCCTTACAGACTGTGTTCAGTCCCCCCAAATGTAATGTAGCCAGTCTTATACAGCTCCACAAACAGTAGGAGTTCCATTGACATCAACATTTTGGTTAAATGATGAGGGTGGTCTGATGATCTCTTGATATAGACTTGACATTTTTTAATCTCCTGTCCTCTGGGGTAGAACAATTAGGTTCCTTTCTTAACACAAAATAAAAGTTAGTTGAAATAATATATTGTATAGGCTTCAGAAAATGTATTTATAGCGAAATTATTTTTTTGCTTGTTTTTAATTCTCAGTTGTACCTTATAATGTTGGTCATCATCAGTCACCTCTGGAGTGGGACATTATCATTTATAAAGTAGCCCAGCATGTGTGTGGTTTTCTATACTGTGGGAAAGAAGAGCTCGGGTTGTGGCTTTGTAAGAGATTGATTGGACAAAAAAGAATTACTGATTGATCGGTCTAATACTACAAAACCCAAATATATAGCCAATACATATACACTCTCTGTGACTCTGTGTGTGTGTGTGTGTGTGTGTGTGTGTGTGTGTGTGGTGAAGGGTAACAGTATGGTTTGTCAAACTGAAAAGGGCTTTTGAGTTACTTACTCTCCAAAAGCATGTTTACCTCATGCTAAAGAAATATCAGTTCCCCATATCATAGACTTTGCCCATCTCACCACCTGAAATGTTACAATATTGGGGAACAGTATGATCTTACTGTTCTTAGCATGGCCACTTTTACAACTGGATAGTGAAGCAGAAGCCCTGGTTTACAGATTAGTTTCTTGGGCATTATTTGTATTAAGTGGATCTCCTGGGTCAGCACCGAAGGCTTCACTAAGGAAACCTTAAAGAGGTCAGGAAATCAGCTACAGCTCATATGTAGCTTAAAGAGCCCCTGACAATATTTGTGTGTCTGCAGATTTTGGTTTCTGACACTGTATTTATGGTAGTTAGCAATTGTTCTCATAACTTGATGCATGTTTTCTGTTTCTCTCAGGCACATTTTGGCTCCTTTGATGTTCCCACCATTTTCAAACAGTTAGAATTCAGATTATCAAAGGACATCATAAGTAGAAGGTTTTTGTGTATCTGACATACCTGGTTCCCCTCCTTAGGGTTTTGCAAAATTTCACTGGGCAGAAAGTAGTCTGTCCAGCCTGCACTGCTCATCTCCTTCAGGCCATTCTTTGTAACCTGAGGTCTCTAAGGAATAAGACAGTGCTAATGGAGAATTTCATTCCTGATTCCTTAACCAACCTCATTGACATCATGGAAACCTGGAAGGGTGATGATGCTGGCCCTGTGCTGGGGGCATCTGTTCCTTCCAATTTTTCCATGGTGCATGCCTGAGGAGGCATCGCAGAGGGGATGGGGTGGCCATCTGTTTTAGATCCACCCTGGGACTCAGTGTACTCCTGGTGAGAACATTCAGTTCCTTTCAATGTGTGATAGGCAGATGTATTTCAGGTGTCAATGGCAGGATCATTCTCATTTACTGACCTCTGGCAATGAAAATGTTTTCCTGCAGGAGCTTTCGGACTTCATCGTTGAACAACAAAAAATGAGAGTACAGCTGCGGCCAGTTAAGCGTGCTCGGTGCTCACCAAAATGAGATGCCAGCTCATGACAGAATTCCAACAAAACAAAAATGTGATGTCACTCAGGTAATTCAATATACTGAATAAATCCAGGAATCTTAATTCAAAATGACAGAGTTTGTTTATTGAAGACCAATAGCAGATCTGGGCTTCCACAAGCCACCCAGCGCTTTGACTCCTCGCGAGTCTTCCTCAGGGGCATGGTTTAAAGTCCACAGTCAGTAATTTAAATATGGATACCTCATGAATATTCATGTTTCCAAAAAATTAACATAGTCAGCAAGTGTAATGGGGAAGGTAAAGTGGGGAGTAAACAAAGTAAAAGACAAACAAATATTTGCAAAGTGTAACCACTTATTCCTTACAATTTGTGCATCAAAACATTATTCTAGAAATTAATACATTCCAAATATGGTACAAACAGTTATCACATTTGTGTCCAAAATAATGATAGGAGAAAACATATTCTTTAAATCTCTATGTACATTGCTACTATCACTCTCTTGCTGATATCCTTAAGTTATGTTATAGACTTTTACATTTTGGTTGCTTCTGAATAGCACTCCACACAATTAATGCCTTTAACTATTTCTTTGTACTTGAATTAAATATAAGAGGTGAAAAAACAAGATACACCAGTAGGAGTGCATTTTATGACATATCATTTTTCTAAACCAGATGTATTACAATTCATGGGTTTGGAATGGGTACCACCCCTGACAGAAGGGGGTGATGGGACAAATCTGCTCCTAGAAAAAGAGAACATGTGGATTTTTAAACTCAATAGTGTGAAACCATCAGGATTAAATGACAGATGGGATTTGAAATGGTTTCTTTTAAAGAAATGAAACACAATGATACTGAAAATTTAAGCTGTTATGAGATGAATCTCAGTAATGTAAATATCAACAATATGTCTATGTCTCATGTATTTTCTCTCTTTTTCTCTTCTTCCTTTTTAGGAAGCCTTACCTTACTGGGAACCAAGGACATACAGATCACTACTCTGTACAGAATATTACTTGTCAGATTAAAAAAGTCAATTCTGTCCTGGAACAGGATTTTTCGTCTCTTATGTTAATTTGTGGTAAACATGAATATTCATGAGGTATTTATATTTAAATGACTGACTGTGCACTCTAAGCCACACCCCTGAGGAAGACTTGCAAGGAGTCGAAGTGCTGGGTGGCTTGTGGAAGTCCAGATCTGCTGTTGGTCTTCAATAAACAAACTCTGTCATTTTGAATTAAGATTTCTGGATTTATTCAGTATGTTGAAGTACCCGAGTGACACCACATTTTTGTTTTGCTGGACTTCATCGTCGAACAGGTGTTGGATGCCCCCAGATTATTGGTGCTGGGTGACTTTAACACCAAGGTCAATGATAAATCCTCACATTTCAGACAGGAGCTCCTCTATTTGATGTCTTCACTGGGGCTGATGCAGACAGTTGCCTCCAAAACACATAAGGATGGTCATACACTTGATATGATTTTGTCACTGGAACTTGACATTAGTGCTATCAAGGTTGATCTGGTAGCTTGATTGGATCATCATGCAGTTGAGTTCCAGTGTGGGGCCCTCTTATTACCCCTTCTGTGGAGATTTTCTGGTGCCACTCTAAACATAAATTGGAGCCTTGCAAACTCCAGGAGGCACTGGATATCACGGGTATGCTGTTATCCTGTGCGCAACATCCAGAGGTGGCCACAGAGTGCTATAATATAGTGCTTATGACCACCCTAGATTCTATGGCACCTTTCTACATTTACCCTTTGATCTCTCATTATGGTTCACCATGGTACTATTCTGAGCTGTGGTAGTTGAAGACTAAGGGGCATAGATTGGAGCATTCCTAGAGAAGATCTGGTTTATGGAAGACAGACTGGCATTGAGAATTCATTATGCTGAATATCAACAGGTAATAAGCCTAAAAAAGACAAAATTCTTGTTATAGTTGACTGATGCAGTAAAGAATCACCCAGCCCAGCTCTTTCCCACTGTGGATAGGTGGATACATTCTTCCTGTCTGTAGTCTATGGGAGCTATTTCCACAGAAAGTTGATAAGTTCGTGCATTTTTCACTGACAGGGTGTCAGCTTTTAGATCAGGTATTTCTTCTAGTGGTCTGGCTTGGACCAGGGGTGATGAGCAAGGAATAACAGCACTGTCCACCAAATTGCCAAATAAGAAACAAACACACTAAAGTTTTATAACAAAATGTTTTTACAGCATTTATTCTGTGCAAATCAGCCCAAAAGAGCCAGCCAAAACACACGTGCCTCTCACAGAGGACATTAACATTCACCCTCAGAACAAGTCTCCAACCAGTTTCACCTCAAAACATCATCAGGGAGTGCCTTAGGTGTGATAGTTCACACCTTTATGTGTGCCTCTTAAAGGTACAGTGCCCGAAACTCATTAATACATTCAATAAACACATTATAAAGCTTACACAAATCTTCCAATATATTTAAAAACACCAAATGTGCAAAATATATACTGTGTGTACCATTACCTAAGCCAAAAAAGAACACCTGTTAGACAAATTATTATATGTACTCATATATTTATATGTTTATATACTTACTTACTTATTTGGGGGAAGGGAAAAGTTGTTTATTTATAGAAGGAGAGAGATATGAAAAAAGATAGTAAGAAAGGGGGATGGAGTAACAGTGGTTATTTCAAAAAGAGCTAATCCTGGTCTCTATATAAATATTACAGTAGTATTTTAAAGGATGCCATATGTAAACATGAATAATAAAATAGTATCATGAATAATAATAATTCCATAAATATTAATTTAGATCACCACATAATAGTCAAAACTGCATATAAAAATGCCTCTTTTTTTTAGTTCTTCATCTACCATAAATAAATAGAAATAGATAAGGTTTATTACTATTTTCATTTCATACTTAATCATCACAATAAAAAAAAAAACACTTAATTTAGTCAAAAATAATGACAAATCTATGTCATCATTTAACCCTGGGTATTGTAAAGCTCCCAGAGCATATATCAAGAATGCTTCCTGTCTTTTCAGTAGTAGATCATGATCACCACCCCTTGGACCTATACATACTTTTCTCAATTACTTGAAATTGGAATACATGTTCATCTCTATGTTCATTTCTATGTTGATTGTGCACAGCACAAGAAACATATTGGGACAGCTTTCTCAGAAGCAGTCTGTGGAGGTACGGCACTGTTGTGGCCAATGCCCCCACAGCCTGCAAAGGTTTGTCCCACTTCCCCCAATGCCATTGCATGCTGCTGGTGACACGGGTTTGGAACCTTGCCACCAACTTGTGACAATTTCGCTACTGCAATCAGGGGCCGCCTCGTCATTGCAGCATCAGCCATCCACTGCAAGGAGGGAGTGACCCGTCATTGCAGGGCGGAACTTCCAAACCCTGATATTGTTTGTGAACATGGCGGCAGCCATGTTCACAAACAATATAATCCCCCCACCATGTTTATGTGCCAACAGGGGCCCTAATCCCCATCAGCTTCAGTGCTGTAATGGTGATTGTGCCGATGGGGGAGCCCACTCCCCATTGGCATTCTGTAACCAACCCCACCCACTTTTGTCTGCTGACAGGGTGCCCAATCCCTGTTAGCATAATCTATGCCCTCCCTTTTGTTGTGTACCAACGGGGGTACCCAATCCCCTGTTGGCTACTGGCCCCCCAAAAAGAAGCAGTTGGGTGGCATGCTGGGAGCCCACACCAGTGTGCCCAATGCCCCTGTGAAGAAAAAAACTGTCCCACAATGTTTTTTTTTTTAAACCTGTAAAATCAGAAAACTGTCCCTCACGGTCTCCCTGCCCCACCCTTAACCCGCACCCAGCCACTGTGCACCCTGCCTCCCCACACCCCCCTCACCCCATACTTACCTCCGGAGCTCGGTGCAACAATCTTCAGTGGACCGGGAACACGTCTGCACTCTTCAAAGCCGACCACGAACTGAAGAAATGCCGGTAAGCTGTATAATGGAATAAATAGGGTTTTTTCAACTTTAGTGCATATCTCCGGCATTTTGGGGAATTTTGGCACAAATTTTCAACATGGGCATTTTGGGACCCCTCCTCATGAATTCTTGGACTGTCAAGGCATTAATCAGCCCTGAAAGGTGATTTCACGGTCACTGCATGGAATCACCTTTTGGGGCTGATTAACGAAACGACAGTGCCAGTGTTCATGAGGTGGGCTCTCAAAAAGCCTATGTTGCAAATTTGGTGGGAAAAATAAAAAAAATTACTGTTTTACGAGAGTGCGTTGCCCAGTTGGTACACACACTTGTACCTTCATGAATTTGCAATATTTTCATGCCAGATTTTCAACATTGGCATTTTTTCACACCCCCTTGTGAACAGTACAGCTGTCATTGTTCACATCCTGGCAGAAATGTGTTTTCACACTTCCGACGTGGAATAGTGTGGTCGCTGTGGGAAATCAGTGTTCGGGATAGATTAAGAAAATGACAGTGACACTGTTCATGAGTAGAGGTCCTAAAATGCCTATGTTGAAAATTTGCTACCGACACTCCATAAAATGACTGTGTTACAAGTGTGCATTGCGCAGTTTGAATGCACGCTCATAACATCACAAATTTATAATATTTTCACTCCAGATTTTCAACATTGCCATTTTCCCACACCTGATTATAAACAGTGCAGCTGTCATTTTTCCCATCCTGGCCGAAATGTGTTTTTGCACTTCTGGCGCAGAATAGAGCAGTCGCTGTTGGAAATCACTGTCCGGGACAGATTAAGAAAATGACAGTGATACTGTTCATGAGCAGAGGTCCTAAAATGCCTATGTTGAAAAGTTGGTGATGATATCCCATCAAATGACTGTGTTACAAGTGTGCATTGCACACTTTCCACACACCCTTGTAACTTTGCAGATTTGTAATATTGTCATGCCAGATTTTCAGCAGTGGCATTTTTTCACACCTCCTTATGAGCAGTACAGCTGTCATTTTTCACATCCAGACTGAAATGTGGTTTCAGAGTTGCTGGACAGAATAACGTGGTCGTTATGGGAAATCAGTGTTCAGGACAGATTAAGAAAATGACAGTGGCACTGTTCATGAGCAGAGGTCCTAAATTCCCTATGTTGAAAATTTGGTGATGAAACTCCATAACATGACTGTGTTGCAAGCGTGCGTTGAACTGTTTCCACGCACCCTTGTAACTTCGCAAATTTGTAATATTTTCACCCCACATTTTCAACTGTAATTTTTTCACACCTCCTTATGAACAGTACAGCTGTCATTTTTCACATCCTGGCTAAAATATGTTTTTGCACTACTTTTTATTTATTTATTTAGTTTTTGTTGACCGGGTAAGTGCACTAGACAAATCCTGCCTATTTTCAGGCATGACCCGGGAAGGGGGATACAGATGAATGCCAACTGACCTTGAACCAGATTAAGCTGTTGGTGGTATTTTTTTTTAGTGAATGAGGGAAATTTGGCCAGGGCACCAGGGGAAATTCCCCTACTCTTTTCGATAAGTGTCATGGGATCTTTAACATCCACCTGAACTATCACCAATCCAGGCAGATGGGACCTCAGTTTTAACATCTCATCCGAAAGACGGCACCTCAGAAGTGCAGCACCCCTCTCATGCTGCAGTACAGTGTCAGTACTGGGATATTAACCCAAGTGCCAGATGTGGGAACTGAACCCACAGCCTCTGATCTCCCGGCCTCAGAGGCGAGTGTGCTACCTACTGAGCCACTGACACTGCTTTAACTGCCAGAGAATAGCACAGTCACTGTGGGACATCAGTGTTTGGGACAGATTAAGATTGAACGAGTGAGAGGGGGGAGTGACGAAGCTCTACTGAGCTCTGTCAGGACTGCTGCGGATTTGTTTGTGGGCAGAAAAAGGCCCCAACGCAAGAGCTCAGTACAAAAAGGGCAGCCTGCAGCACTGGGAGAAACAGAACAAGAGAGTGAGTGAGGGAGGGGGAGTGAGTAAACTCAGCGGAGCTCTGTCAGGACTGCTGTGGATTTCTTTGTGGGCAGAAAAATGTGCCAATGCAGGCAGGGGCCCAGTAGAAAAGGCCAGCCTGCAGCAGTGGGAAAAACAGTATGAATGAGTGAGACAGGGGGACTGAGTGAGCTCAATGGAGCTCTATCAGGACTGCTGCGGATTTCTTTGTGGGCAGAAATAGGCGCCAGTGCAGGCAGGAGCCCCGTACAAAAGGGCCGCTTGCAGCACCAGGACAAACAGAATGAGCATGTGGCAGAGGGAGACTGCGCGACCTCAACGGAGCTCTTTCAGGACAGCTGCAGATTTCTTTGTGGACAGACAAAGGTAGCAATGCAGCCAGGAGCCTCGTACACAAGCACAGCCTGCAGCGCCAAGAGAAACAGAATGAGTGAGTGACAGAGCGGTAGTGAGCGAGCTCAATAGAGCTCTGTTGTGACTGCTGCAGATTTCTTTGTGGGCAGAAAATGCAGCAACGCAGACAGGAGCCCAGTACAAAAGGTCAACTTGGAGCGCTAGCAGAAACGGAATGAGTGAGTGAGAGAGGGGGAGTGAGCGAGCTTAATGCAGCTGTGTCGGGACTGCTTCAGATTTCTTTCTGGTCAGAACAAGCTGCCAAGGTAGGCAGGAACCCAGTACAAAAGTGCAGCCTGCAGTGGCAGGAAACACAGAATGAGCGAGTGAGGGAGGGGTAGTGAATGAGCTCAATGGAGCTCTGTTGGGACTGCTGCAGATTTGTTTGTAGGCAGAAAAAGGCAGCAATGCATGCAGGGGCCCAGTACAAAAGGGCAGCCGGCAGTGACGGGAAAACCAGAATGAGCGAGTGAGAAAGGAGGAGTGCGCGAGCTCAATGGAGCTCTATTGTAACTGCTGCAAATTTCTTTGTGGGCAGAAGAAGGCGGCACCGCAGGCAGGAGCCCAATAGAAAAGGGCAGCCTGCAACGCTGGCAGAAACAGAATGAGCAAGTGAGAGAAGGGGAGTGAGCGAGCTCAACGGAGCTTTGTTGGGACTGCTGCAGATTTCTTTGTGGGCAGAAAAAGGTGCCAACAGAGGCAGGAGCCCAGTACATAAGCGTAGCCTGTAGCACCAGGAGAAACAGAAAGAGTGAGTGACACAGGGGGAGTGAGCGACCTCAACGAGCTCTGTCAGGACAGCTGTGGATTTCTTTGTAGGCAGAAAAAGGTGCCAATGCAGGCAGGAGCCGAGTACAAAAGGGCAGCCTGCAGTGCTGGGAGAAACACAACGAGCGAGAGAGAGAGGGAGAGTGAGCGAGCTCAATGGAGCTCTATCGTGACTGCTGCAGATTTCTTTGTTGGCAGAAAAAGGTGGTAATGCAGGCAGGAGCCCAGCACAAAAGCCCAGCCTGCAGCGCCAGCAGAAATGGAATGAGTGAGTGAGAGGGGGGAGTCAGCAGGCTCAACATACCTGTGTCAGGACTGCTGCAGATTTCTTTGTGGGCAGAAAAAGCCTCCAACAGAGGCAGGAGCCCAGTACAAAAGGGCAGCCTGCAGCGCCAGGAGAAACAAATGAGCGAGTGAGAGAGGGGAGTGAGCCACCTCAACGGAGCTCTGTCGGGACAACTGCGGATTTCTTAGTGGGCAGAACAAGGTGCCGACACAGGCAGGAGCCCAGTACAAAAGAGCAGCCTGGAGCACCAGGAGAAACAGACTGAGTGAGTGACAGAGGGGCAGTGAGCGAGCTCAACACACCAACACAATCAACATTCGGCATTGACAAGTGCTTGTTCTGTATATGTATTGCCAAAGCATTGTGCTTGACTCTTAATCTAATAGAACTCAAATGTTCACATATTCTATTCTTGAGCATACGTTTAGTTTTCCCAACATAAAAGGCTGCACATGTGGCCAGATAAACTATACTTTCTGAACTACAGTTCACAAACTGCCTAATCTCAAATGTTTTATTATTATTGACAGTACTGACAGTTTTAGTTTTCTTAATGTGTTTACAGTATACACATCTACCACATGTATAACAACCCATAGGTTTGGACCAGGGGTGGTCACACCTATGGTGACATAGATCTGCCTGCCTGGGAGGAGTTTTGACTGGCATCTGAGGCTGAGGTCCTTCGGGTGGCTTTCAGTTTGTGTCCCACCAACTGTGAACAGGACACAGGTCCAACATGGCTGATTATCAGTTGCACTGAGTTCTTAGGTCCAGTTTTCATTGAGATCATGAATGGGTTCTTGAGGAAAGGTGTCTTTCCTTTGAAACATAGAAACATAGAATCTGACAGCAGATAAGGACCACTTGGCCCACCTAGTCTGCCCAGTTCCCTACCTAATGGATAAGTTGCAGATCCTAGTTAACCAACAGCCTACTTCCTCCTACCCCCCACTAGAATTGCCTTATGTCTGTCCCGTGCATTTTTGAATTCCCCCACTGTTTTTGACTCTATGACCACCTCAGGAAGGCTGTTCCATGCATCTACAACTCTCTCTGTGAAGAAATACTTCCTCACACTACCTCTGAGCTGTCCCCATCTATCTTCAAATTGTGCCCTCTTGTTCTTGCACATCTCTTTTTTTGAAAGATGCTACCCTCTTGGACTTTGTTGATTCCCTTGAGGTATTTGAAAGTTTCTGTCATGTTCCTCCTCTCCCTCCTTTCCTTGAGGCTATACATCTTATGCTTCTTTAGTCTTTCTTCATATGCCTTCTGGTGCAGACCCTGCACCATTTTGGTTGTCCTCCTCTGGACAGCCTCCACCCTGTCTATGTCTTTGTGGAGATGGGGTCTTCAGAACTGTACACGGTACTCCAGATGTGGTCTTACCAACTGTCTGTGCAGAGGGCCTTGGGTTTTTGTTTCCCAGGTGCATTATTTCGCACTTCTTTGCGTTAACTCTAAGCCACCATACATTTGACCATTCCTCCAACCTTGCCAAGTCCCTTCTCATCCTTTCCACCCCACCTTGCATATGAACCCTGTTGCAGATTTTTGTGTCATCTGCAAAGAGACATACCTTCCCCTCCAGTCCCTCTGCAATGTCACTTATAAAGACATTAAAAAGGACTGGCCCCAGTACTGAACTCTGCGGTACCCTGCTAGTAACCCTCCTTTCTTCACTGTGGACTCCATTTAATATTCCTCGTTGTATCCTGTTGTCCAGCCAGTGTTTTACCCAGTTTACCACCCTTGGACCCACTCCCAGGCTGGCTAATTTGTTTACTAATCTTTTGTGCGGGACTGTGTCAAATGCCTTGCTAAATTCTAGGTAGGCCATGTCGATAGCCCCTCCCTGGTCTACTACTTTGGTCACTCAGTCAAAGAAATCAATTAAATTTGTTTGATATGACCTTCCTGCTGTGAATCCATGCTGCCTTGGGTCCTGTGCCCCACTGGCCTCTAGGTACTCAACAATTCTTTCCTTCAGAAGTGATTCTATCATTTTCCCTACCACTGGGCTCAAACTGGCTGGTCTATAGTTTTCTGCCTCTGTCTTGCTCCCACTTTTGTGAACGGGAATCACATCTGCCCTTCTCCAGTCCTCAGGTATCACACCATTCTCCCATGATTAATTAAAAAGGGTAGTCAGTGGTGTTACTAGTTCTTCCCTTAGTTCTTTTAGAATTCTGGGGTGAATCCCATCAGGTCCCATTGCTTTATCCACCTTCAGTTTTAAGAGTTCTTTCAGAACCCTTTCTTCTGTGAAAGGACTAATATCAACCATCCTATCCAGAGTGCTTCTATTGACTGGTTTAGGTCTCTCCCCTTGCTTTTCCATTGTGAATACTGAGCAGAAATATTCATTCAGTATCCCTGCTTTTTCACTGTCACTCTCTGCCCAACCACCTTCCTTTTTATTCAGCCTCGGTATCCATGCCTTCATCTTTCTTTGCTCCCTAATGTACCTATAAAAGGTTTTATCCCTCTTCTTAACCGATTTGGCTATCTTTCCTCAGTTTGGGCCTTTGCTATTCTGACTGCCTTCCCCGCTTCCTTCTTCTTTAACTAGTACAGTTCTCTGTCCTGCTCCTTCTGTGTTTCCTTATACTTGCTGAATGCTATATTTTTCTCCCTTACCATCCCTGCCACATCTTTTGAGAACCATAGTGTATTTTTCTTTCATTTTGATTTGTTTATTTTCATCACAGAAAGGTTTGTTGCCTCTGTGATGGCAGTTTAGATGTTTCCCCATTGTTGCTCCACCCTACCTTCTTGCCTGTTTGCTAGTGCTTTTCTGAGGCACTCTCCAATTTTGACAAAACCAGCCTTCCTGAAGTCCAGTACCTTCACTTTTGTGTGGCTTGACTCTACAGCAAAGTTTATCGTGAACCACACTATTTGGTGGTCGCTTGTTCCCAGATGGCTACCCACTTCAAGATCAGAGATCCTCTCTCCTTCCCCATTTGAGAGTACCAGGTCTAAGATTGCTCCCTGCAGAGTGGGTTCCAAAACCAGCTGTCTGAGGCATGCCCTCTGTAGGGCATCGAGAATGGCCCTGCTCTTGGATGTGGCTACAGAAAAGGGTGCTCCAGTTAACATCTGGCATATTCAGGTTCCCCATCAGCAATATCTCACCTTTCTCTGCCATCCCAAGGATGCCTTCTATCATTTCCTTGTCCATTTCCTCCCCCTGAGATGGGGGTCTGTATATAACCCCTGTGCGGATTGTGGAGCCATTTCCAGTCTCCAGGGTGACCACAGTACCTCCTCTCCTCCCTGTTTGCCCTTTAGTTCTGTTGCTTTGATCCCTTCCCTTACATAGAAAGCTACTCCTCCTCCTCTTCTTCCCTCCCTGTCCCTCCTGTAGATTGTGTATTCTGGTATGTTGCCATCCCAGTCATGGTTCTCTGTGTACCATGTTTCTGTGACTGCCACAGTATCCAGGCATCCCTCTTCCATCAAGGCCAGCATTTCGGGGAGCTTTTTACCTAGACTGAGGGCATTGATGCTCATTACCTTCCATTTTTTTCTGGCTTTATTTCTTTTTTCCTCATCCCTGTCCTTACTGCCTTTGTCTTTTCCTCCATTTACCCCTGCCCTTATCCCTATTGACTGCTCTATCTTGGTGTTTACCTTACTAACTACCCTGATTTTTTTGGGGGGCTAGGATTTCCCTTCTCCTTTTCAGTGCCTCCCCCCTTGGCTAGTTTAAATGCTTGCCAATGAAGCATTTAAACCTATCACCTAGGATCCTGGTACCCTTCCAGGATATATGCAAACCATCACACCTGTATAGACCTGCATTCCTCCAAGTGGAACCCCAGTCCCCAATGAAGTCAAATTCCTGAGCTCTGCACTAGTTTTTCAACCAGTCATTGAATCCCATGGTGTGGAGTACCCTAGCCTCATCCATGCCATAGACAGGTAGCACTTCCGAGAAAGTTACCATGTGTGCTACTTGTCTAAGGCCCCTCCCCAACTCCACAACTCCTGTTGCATTGCTCTGATCCCATTCTCAGCCAGGTCATTCATCCCTAGGTGGATAATGACATCCAGCTCACTCCCCCTTTCAGCTGCTTCCCTGATCCTGAGGATTAGTTTCCTATCCTTCCAAGCCATGGCACTGGGCAGGCACTTTACATCCCTTTCCCTTCCCTCCCCCAGTTCTACCTCCCCTAACAATCAAGTCCCCCACCAGGAGTTGTTTCCTTCCCCTGTGGGGTCCTGTGCCACCTCCTGTGGTCTCCATTGTGGAAATTCCCAGCATCCTCCTTGGTCTCCACTGTGGGTGCCTCCATAGAGGAACCATGCCCTGCCAGAGTGGTGAATGAATTGTGGAGAGGCACAACTGAAGGGGATGCATCTCTATTCCAACACCCTCATCCTTCCTGAGCCCACCGTGGTCCAACCACTCCTCTTTCTTGGCAACCTCTGAGGTAGTGGCGGTGGCCTGGGTGGTCCCTGGGTGGGGGAGCAGGTTTTATGAATCATTGCCAGGTCAGCTTGGAGATGAGCAACCTCCTCCCTCAGACCAGAGATGTGCCTGCAAATAGGACAGCAATGCAGTTTCCAGAATGTCTCCTAGAAGACTGCTGCTCCACAGCCAGTACATTGCACCACTCCTTTCAAGTCTGTGTCCCTTCCTGTTACAGATGCTTTTCTTTTGTTTGTTTTTAGTTCTTGTTTTAGTGTGTGCAAGCTTATGAGTGTCTCTACCCCCTATTCAGTATGTTGTGCTTTTAAGGATATGAACAGGTGTATGTTGTTAGCAGTTTTGGGAAAGTGATGTCAGACCCCTGCTATAAAAGGAAGTTATCGCTTTGGGTGGGTGGGATGTGGGGAAGGTTGGGAGGGAGTAAACCTATGCTGTCCAGAAACAATCAACTACAACTCTGACCCTCCACCCCAGGGAGTGCCTTCCTTCCTTTCAGACACCTATTTCACAGAGGTTAAGTACCAGGTTTAGTCACAAATGATTGCAAATATCTCCCAGCTACAGTTCCTCCCTGGCAAATTAAAGTTAAAACTAAGACAAGTCAACCCCCAAAAACATTATCAATACTAGTTACTTACACAGGTCCAAAAAGTAATAATTCAGTTCAGTGTAGTCTAGAAAATAACCTCCTTGATTTAAGGAATCTCTGGCTGCTTTCTCTCTCTCTCTGTGTCTCAGCAGACAGAGACCTCAAACAACTCCTGTTTTAAGTCCACAGTTCAACTAGGCCCCTTTCAGCTCCTCCCCTTAACAAACACCTATTTCACAGAGGTTAAGTACCAGGTCTAGTTACAAATGACTGCAAATATCTCTCAGCTAAAGTTTCTCCCTGGCAAATTAAAGTTAAAACTAAGACAAGTCAACCCCCAAAAACATTATCAATACTAGTTACTTACACAGGTCCAAAAAGTAATAATTCAGTTCAGTGTAGTCTAGAAAATAACCTCCTTGATTTAAGGAATCTCTGGCTGCTTTCTCTCTCTCTCTGTCTCAGCAGACAGAGACCACAAACAACTCCTGTTTTAAGTTCACAGTTCAACTAGGCCCCTTTCAGCTCCTCCCCTTAACAAACACCTATTTCACAGAGGTTAAGTACCAGGTCTAGTCACAAATGACTTCAAATATCTCCCAGCTGCAGTTCCTCCCTGGCAAATTAAAGTTAAAACTAAGACAAGTCAACCCCAAAAACTGAATCAATATTAGTTACGTACACAGGTCCAAAAAGTAATAATTGAGTTCTGTCTAGTCTAGAAAATAGCCTCCTTGATTTAAGGAATCTCTGGCTGCTTTCTCTCTCTCTCTCTCTCTCTGTCTCAGCGAAAAGGCCATGGTCAGCCAGTCCCCTTCTAAAAAAGCCATCTTTGGACCTTGATGTTCTAGCAGATTACACTCTGGTCTCTAACTTCCTTTTTTAGGAAGGTTAATGAGAAGTCGGTGGTTGAACAACTGATGGATCACCTGGAGTCTGTTTCAATCTAAGAACCTCTCCAGTCTGGTTTTCAGCCTTGGCACAGCACTGAGAAGGCTTTTGTCAAGGTGACTCATAATCTTCTCATTGTGAGGGACAGAGGGGTATGTTCAGTTATAGTGCTCTTGGACCTTTCATTGGCCTTTGACATAGTGGATTATGGGGTGCTGTTGGATTGCCTGAGGAATTATGTGGGCTTCTTTGGTGTAGTTTTACATTGGTTTGGGTCTTACGTGACCATTAGTATGCAGCAGGTGGCCCTGGGGAGTTTTATCTCAGAGCCATCTGTGTTGTTATGCAGAGCTCCTCAGGGTTTGATTCTTGTCCCCATCCTATTCTCTGTGTATATGCTTCTGCTAGGAGAGATCTTAAGACAGTACTAAATGGGTTTTCACTGCTATGCAGATGATACTCAGCTGTACTTGTCCTGTGCCTCTGATGATACATCTGTGTCTTTGGTGCTGATCCACTGTTTGATTGAGATTAATGACTGGATGGCCTCTAACTGATTATGTCTTAACCCAGGTAAAACAGAGGTCATGGTTATCGAACCTGATTGCTGGGGCTTTTCTGGGATAATGGATATGGCTCTCCCTATTGTATATTGGGTGGCCATTCCCTCATAGCATCTAGTGCAGTTAGGAATCTGGGAGTCATTTTGGACAACAGATTCACATTTGAACAGTAGATGTCTTCTGTCATCTGGTCTGGCTTCTTTCATCTTTAGAATACTGCCAGATTCTAGTCGTACTTAGCTCAGCATGACCTGGCAATGATTATCCATTCATTGGTCATCACTATATTGGACTACTGTTACGCTCTGTACCTAGGGCTGTCTGGAAGTTTAATGCATTGACTGCAGCAGGTCCAGAATGTTGCAGCCCAGATGCTGGTGGGTTCTTCATTGAGGGACCACATCACACCAGTCCTGTGTGCTCTGCACTGGCTGCTTTTGCATTTGTGCATCATCTTCAAGATTTGATTGTTGACATACAAGACCATATGTGGTTTGGGACCAGACTACTTAAAAGAACTCCTGATTCCATAGCACCCAATCCACTCTCTCCACTCCACCAATGCTGGTGTGTTGGCTGTCCCTCCAGCTGGCTTAAATCATCAGGTGATAGAGCCTTTGGAGTGGCAGCCTGTATTCTATGAAATTCTCTCTCCTACTACATTTGCTCCGCCAACACGGTGGAGGCCTTTAAAGCCTAATTGAAAACTTTCTGACTTGATCAAGCTTTTAATATGACATAATCCAATTGTATTTTAACTATTGTTTAAATGCTGTAGTGTATTTGTGCTATGAATGATATCTAACTCTGTAAAGCACTGAGAGTCCTTGTTTGGTTGTGCACTATATAAATAAATTTGCTGTGCCTTGTCTTGACAGGACTGAGTACAAAAAAAAGTAGAGTTTGATGACTCTTTAAACTGCTTTATTTTCCTGTATGTGTATTCTGTTTTATTTCCTGTACAGGACATACTGGCTTCTAAGTTTGGAATCAGCAGATATAATAGAGAGAACTGTACTTTGCAATTTTGTTATGTTAAGTAACACAAATGTTTCTATGCTGCATCAAAATGATTTCAAAGTAAACTGACCACTAGATGCTGTATCTTGCAGCTGTGATTCTTTGTATAAAAACAGAAACACTTCTTAATTGTTCTGGAGCTTAGTAGTAAACAGAGGTCTTTTTTAAGACACATTCATACAATGAGCATGCATGCTATGATTATTTTTTCTTTAATATGTTTCAGCAATTTTAGTTCTCAGTCCACTAACCAGTGGTTTGCTCCTTATGTTTTTGTCTGAGTTAATCTGAGTCAAGGTGACAAGTAACAAAATACATAAACATATTTACAATTTGATTAATTTACTCATTGTGGAAATACTTCAACTTGTGCAACAATGCTGTTTAAGTCAAAGTCAGTCTTGAGTATCATATGGATTGAATGAGAACTGTATGGAGGGTCTGTGTAGTATGGGATTACATTAAACAATATCTGTCTTTCTGTATTGTTCTGAATGGTAGGAGAAACATTCTGGTATGAGTGTAATTCATGATATTTTATATCATTCATCCTGTCATGTTGCTTATGTAAAAATGCATGCATGTATTTTTGTTTTTCTGATCATTATACAGTGTGACTCGGGGAAATCTGGAGATAATGGCTACAGCAGTGTCACATCAATAGCAGGAAAGAACAAGAAAACAAAAGAAAAAGAATGTAATCAATAACGAGCCTCTGCCAGCTATGCCCATGTTAGTTCAGTTCCTCAATTCTGTAGTCAGGTTTAGAGTCTAGCTGCAGAAGAAAATATTGTGGACATAGAAACATAATGTACACTTACACTAAAATGTACCATCAGGAATGCCAGCAAGTACTGTAGTGGTGGACGAAGTTGGGAAACTTTGCTTCTGAACAAACTACTCAAATTTCTATAACTTCACATAACCCAGAGTGCCACTTTATGCTATTCTTCACCTGTTGAACTGATGGATAGATAGAATAGACAGACTGACAGACAGATGGTCAAACAGACAGATCCAGAGAGAGAGAGAGAGCACCAACCCACTGCTGGATCACAGGCTGGCAGCACATCTCCATCTGCAGCTGCAGATGTCAAGAACCTCCCTGTTCTCATACAAAGAATGCAGCTGAATGGCTCCTCTCTGGCTACCCTGGATTCCTTTCTGTGTATGCTGTATGTGAAAGCAAAACCACAAACCCATATACTGTAAGTACAGGAAAAAATATCAGGGGCCCAATACTCAGACAGTTGTACGGGCACTAATGGGGGTTTGCACTAGAGCTCGATATTCAAAAGGGGCTTTTGCTCAGGCAAAGAGGGTAAGCACCCCAACAAAACATAATGTATGCATGTGGGCAAGGGAAGGGGCATGGCCATGAATATGCACACAACCACACATTCAGCGGCATTGCACTGCCCAAAAGGTTTTAGTGCAGTCCTTTTTTGCAGTGCAAATACTGCTAAACAATATCTTGACGTAACTCTGGGCAACCCTAGTGCCAGCCAGAGGTAATGCAGCCACTGAACTAGTTGGCCACTGAGGAGCAGAACCACCCCCAGTTGTCCCTGACACCCCTCCAGCCAATTGCTGGCCCATTATTTCAGAAAAAAAGATTCCTGGTGCTAGTGGTAACCTTCCTTTCTCCATTTGCCATCCCTGGCAGAATGTATGTAATTCCTGGTGTTAGTGGCACCCCAACCCCCTCGAGCGCCATCTCCAATGGAATGTATCTCATAACTGGTGCTAGTGGTAACCCCCTCCTTCTGATTACTGGTCTGGATATAAAATAAAACACTCCCTGGCATACAGAGGTTCCCCTCCCCACAGCACCAGGCATATCCCCCACACACTCACCTTTACAAAACTCTCAGTGTCATGAGAGCATATGGTGACCGGCACAGCCCTCCTCACACCTCCTTGGCTGGCCACTGGATGTACAGGCTGACAGCATGTCACTTATTTATAGGACAATGTGACTCACCCAGTTCTATAAATATATGGCACTGTTGTGCGATACCTCCCTTGCTGAGGAATGAAAGCTGCTGAGTTGCTGCATGGGCCTCTGCTACCATATAATGAAGACAACTCTCCTCATGGCAGAGCACCCTGCGCATTGGCTGACAGATGGATTCTTTATCCTGTGTGTCTGTATCTGCAGCCACGTGGAAGTGCAGGGACCAGAGGCCCCTGGCTTCAGTGGCTCATGAGGCAGCTCCATGAATTCTTGACATCCGTTGGTGCACTTCTGTAGGTGGACAAAGTCTTCCTTTGGCAGAGGGCCCAAACGGTCCTGCATGTCTGCATCTGTTAATGTAGGTCCTGAAAGGGACTTGTGAGAATGAGGATTCACTACCACTATCTCAAAAAGAAAGGAAATTGTTATGGAAAAAAACATCAAGGATACACCAGTTAGGGTTCCAGTTTATACTGTATCACTAAAGTAGGGAAATGTAGTGTAAGGGTTTCTAACCCTAACTCCTACCACCCACCCCTCAAGCAGCAAAAGGAAAAAACATTAGGGTTTTGGGTCTATGGAGCCTTGGCAAATCAGTGGTGGGGTCTTTCTTGGGGTTATCAACCCTAATAACCACTCTTTTCTTGAGCAAACAACATCAGACTTGATCTCCTGATCTCCTTTCTTGTGCAGGCGTACAGGGCCCCTGTGTGAAGAAAGCTACAACAGATTATGTTGGCAACATCTTGTGAGACATAATTCTCTACCTTTGAAGCATGTAACACTATGAGACACTGGCTTAGATCTGTGCCTTGTGCTTCAGACAGAGGCTACGAGCTGGGGGGGGTGAGCACTAGGGTTGACAACTACAAGGAAGACAGCATCACAGATTCGCCAAGGCTCCAGAGACCCAAAATCCTAAAGCTTTTTTTCTTTTGCTGCTTGGGAGTGGAAGTGGGAGTGGAGAGCCAGGGCTGGAAATCCTAATGCCACATTTTTCTACTTTTGTGGTGTTAACTGAACCCTAGCTGGTGCACTAACAACATTTTTTTGCAAAGAATAATATATATTCACAGTGTTGCACAGCAGGATGAATCACTCTGTAATTAATATATTACACCTGCTTGGGTGGCAAATTGGAATAATTGCTGCTAGAATGCATTGTGTTACTTCAGTGTCCTGCAAGCTATTACTAGCAGAACTATAAGGGTGCTTCATCCTGGTGGATGATTTTTTTATATATATATATATATAGATATAGATATATATATATATATATATAGAGAGAGAGATAGATATATATATATACACACAGTCATCCACCAGGATGAAGCACTCTTATAGTTTCTGCTAGTAATTGTGTACTAATATATCTATATCTATAATATGTTACTGATGTACCTAACATTGCAGATACAGGAAATTCTCATTTCACAATCTAAATATACCTCTCCTACATACCTCCACTATCCATTTATTTGTATTATTGATTGAACTTCCCACTGTCTTTCCCTCATCTCTCCCCATGACCTGTGCTGTCATTTAATACCAGCAGATTGGACAAATCACTCCTGTACATGTAAGACCCAGACACCACCTAGAAAACAATGGGCTGATGGCTGAACCCAAAACTGGTACACCAGGTGGCTTCGTTAATGGCTATATTACTTAACTTCTCTCTTCAACCTATCTCTGTTCACAAGAGAAATGTTTTTACTGCAGAAAATGGCTGTGGGGATGCCTCTTCACAGATCTGGTGGGCAAAGTGATCCCAACAACTACAGGCCCAAGGAAGATGCTTGAAACATTAGTGCACAACCATATCTTTCCCTTTGTACTCATCAAAAATATACTTCTCGATAAACAAGCTGGTTTCAGGTCACAACACTCCATCATTATGACTCTAGTGAAAGTGACCAACAACACTATGTGCATAATTCAGGCCATTAAACTGATTTCTCAAAAGCATTTGACCTCATGAATCACAGTCACTTGTTAGACAAGCTACAGTAGACTGCTACATCACACAGTCCCATGAAAAGGCTGATAAACTATTTTATGAACTGCTTTCTAATCACTGGTTGTAATGGAGCTGCTTCCAAACTTGATTGGCTAAGACAAGGAGTGCAGCAATAATCAATCCTGGGCCACTATGTTTCTCCATATCAATACATAACCTCCTATCACCTGCCACAACTCCTCTATACAACTCTATGCAGATGGCACCAACATCTATGCCAGTGCAGTTTCTCTGAACTACTCAAGTAGCAAACCGCTGAATGATTTTGTTAAAGTTCAGCAATGGATGACATATAATATCCTCAGTGTAAATATCAAGGCAACAAACATAGTAAGATACAGTAACATAGTACATTTGAAGTTAGAAGGGATTCTAAATCTATAAAGTCCATCCATTGCTTTATAAGCAGGGATTATGCTGTGCAAAAATGTACTAATTTGTAGGGATTCCCCACGCACTCAACTACCTAGGGCGACTTGTGATCCCCTTAGTAATGAGCAAATTGTCCAGGCTTACAGTGACTTTATGACCTTTACTTCCTTTCAAATACAATGTCTCAGCTGGTGATATGTTCCATGTGTTCACCATCCTCTAGGACAAGAAGTGTCTCCTGAAAGTACCAGTGTATTTATTATCTCTGAGCTTCAGAGTGTCTCTCTTCATCCTACTGCACACCAAATAAATTATCTCTGCCTACTCAATCCTGTCCCTTGAGTACATGAATGACAGAGATCATATCCACCCTCATCCCACTTTACTCCCAGGGAAACATGTTAAGGGCATTCAGCCTCTCTTCATCTCTTCTCTAGGAAACCCAACATCCATAATAGGCTTTAAATCAAATCATTAATAGGAGAAACCACTGAGCTGGCACCTTTCTTTTGAAATCCACATTTACTTATTTAGTTAGTTTTTATTATCCAGGTAAGTGCACTAAATAAGACATTTGCCTATTTTCAGGCATGACCCAAGAGAATCTCAAAACATAAAGTAAACAGAAACATTATACAGGATACTGGGTGAAAGACACAACTGGATATCTACGTACAGAGATATCCAAAGAAACAAAATACAAAATATAATAGCTGGGAGATAAAGTCCAGGGCATAGGTCAGTAAAAACATCAGTACAACACAATAACAAGCTCCTATAGAAGATGTATACATAGTGACAAGCTCAGAAGGTTATAAACTTGAGTTGATCAACAGCACAAGCAAGTGCAACAGTTCAGATAAATACTGAATTTCCAAGGAGGTTACAGTATGGACAGATACAGATGGAGGCCTTTGAGAGGAGGGAGTGATACCCACACTTGAAGGCTAGACTAGAGGAAGTCAGCTGGGCTGAGGCAAGGATAGAATTCCACAGTTTTGGGGCAGAGTAGGAGAAGGACAGTTCACCTAATGGATTTGGCATAGGGGATGGTTAGGGAGCTAGGGGCATTGGACCTTAGTGGATAGGAAATGCTGTCAGGAAGTGAATAAAGGCACAAAGGATCCTGTTTGGACATCACATTAAAAAAAACACCATGCAAAATGAGTTTACGCAAAGCAAGTAGATAAAACCAGCTGAATTTGGAACAAAGGGTGCAATGGTGTGTGTACTTGTTGGTGACCAGGGCAATCCTGCATATAATTATAGGCCATATCCCACTTTTGGAGGACAGTCTTAGAGGCAGAGGAGTATACTGCTGTCATGTAGGTCAGTTTAGGTAGTAAAATGCCATGGGCAATAGCAATATTAGCTTTTTCTCTGATTTTGAAGGAAAGCCCCAACCTAGTGTTCACTGCCTTACAGACCACAGAGATGTTTGCTGAAAAGTTCAGTGATGTATGACCACAGATAATTAAAGGAGGAAACTGGTAAGGCAGGATCCATACACCTCACTGACTGTCAAGGGGGTATGGCACATTTTGACTCTTGGGGCTGAGCCAAAGAGCATGACTTGAGTCTTAGTAACTTTCAAATGTGCCTGTTTGAGTGGAGCCACACCTGAACTGACTGAAAGTCAGGTGAAAGTTGACAGCTTAGGTCTGAGAGGCTGTGAGAACCTGTGTAAAGGACCAGGTCATCAGCATACAGGACAAGTATATTGTACTGGAGATCAGTCTGGATTGCATTTATGTGTAGTGGGAAGAGAAGGGGCAATAGTATAGCTCCTTGGGGGAACCCAGACTATTGTGCCAGTGGAATCAGACAGAGGGTGGTCAAATCTCATTCACATCTATTCCCCAGGTAGGCATGAAACCATGACAGGGCAGTGGAAGAGACACCTAAAGCACTGAGTTTGCCACATAGTAGGGTATGGTCCACAAAATCAAAGGCTTTGGTGAAGTCAATGAAGACAGCACCTGTGAATGTATCCCTGTCCATGTCAGTAGAGATGCTAAAAGTGAGTGATAGGAGGGCAATAGGGGTGCTATGGTTTTTCCTAATTCTGTGCTGTGAGGGTGACAGGAGCTTAAATTTGGAGATGTACTCGGTCATTTTAAAGGCTACCAATTTTTCCAGTAATTTATTAAGTACTAGTAGAATCACAATTTATCAATAGTTGCTTATGCTCTTACTGCCACCTTTTTATATACTGGTATCTCATGAGAGGTCTTCCGATCATCAGGAGCTGTATTAGTTATAAGGGGCAGGTTAAAGAGTCTAGTAACAGGTAAGGCCAGTTCCTTAGCAGCAATGCTCAAAATTTAGGCTGAATTTCAACAGAACCAGCTAACTTAGTTAATGGAATTTGCGTAAGTAGTTTGCACACTTCATCATGTGATACTGCCCTAAGATAAAGGAGTGACATGGGCAGGGATTGTCTGCAGTGGTGCTACATGATGAGTTGTTGGGGGAATGGAAAGCACCTATAAAGGATGATAGGTCAGAGAAACTGCAGTTAAAGGCATTAAAGATAATGACAGGGTTATTGCAGTTGACTACCTCAAGAACTAGATCCTTGGATATGAAATTACTGCTTTGGATCAGGGCCTATTGGATATTTCTCCAAAGGTAATTTAAATTGCCAACCACAGAGTCAAACATATATTTGAAATGCTGGCTTTTATTGTGCTGGATTGCCTTTTCCCATTCTTTTCTGAGCACCCTGTAGTTAGCCCAGTCAGTGATTGACATGGAGGCCTTATAGGAGGAGCAGCTGGCATCCATCTAAGGCCAGCAGGGGATGATCCAACTGGGAGAACAACAGAATCCTGACATACAACTGCCTGACAGCCAATATCATGACAGCGTCTTCCCAACAATGAATTACCTGACAGTTGTCCAATCCTGACATGGGACTGACCAACAGTCCAAGTCTCAGTGACCTGGAGTTGATTGTATTTAAGTTTGGGGTACAGGGGCCTAGCCCCCTGCAAGAATGTAGTGTGGTAGGTGGCAGGTGCTTGTAGCCTTGAATGTGGAGTTTTTCTTTCCCTCCTTAGGAAGGGACTATTTGGCATGCTTCTGCTATTTATGCAGTATCTTTACGTTTGTTCATCTGCTTCTCATTCTGCATTGATTTGCTCAATTTTACTGTGTGCAATAGTTTCTGTGTCTACTACATGTACTGCTGTGAATTTCAGGTGTGTCGGGGGTGGTTGATATAGTGGAGGTACAGTGTCTGGTTGCGTTTATAGTTTTCAGGAACATTCAGGGATGTGCAGGTGTTTTACCTTTACAGGTACTGCTGGTGGCTGTGTTTGAATCTGTGGACTTGTACTGTGATTTGTGAGGTTTGCTGTGATTGTGCAGTGGCATGCAGGACTGGCTTGTGTGTTATCAGGTATGTTCTCTTCTTGCTTTCTTGTAGATTTGTGTTACTAGTTTGCCTAGTGTCTGGCAGTTGTTTGTCAGGATTTTGTGGTTGTCGGCCAAGTGCTTATCGGGATTTTAATGTTGGGACATTGTTGGTCTACTGTTTGTCAAAATTTTGTACTAGATTCGATCCAACCTTTTCATGATTGGGTTTTCCACATACCTGGAAGTCATAGGCGCATATTTATTTTGGATAGCCAACAGTATTCTGCTGAAGGCAGAGCAGGCATGGTTTATGTCATTTGTGGCCCACTGTCTCAATCAATCTGTACCTGCAACCTCCTGTTTTCTGTTGAGGAGTCAAGCTTAGAAAAGACCAGGAAGTAGATGACCCTGGGAGAAGCCTTAGGGGACTTGCCTACCAGACACATTATATGGGATCAGGAATATATCCTCGGAATAACTCATCAAAAACATTGCTTGGCACATACAAGTAGACACTGTCACAATAAAAACATTAGAACACAATTAACGAATGAGTTCTTTTTGCCTTCTCTAGAATATGTAACATCACATACTGTACATGATGAGAAATGCCACTGTGCTATATAAGTGTGACATCACATACAGCAAAGTCTATAGAGTTATGAACCTGACCTTGTGATCCATTTCATGGGGCGGAGCAGTAAGATGGCTACACTGCCACTCAACTCCCTGTTTGGCTTCTGATTCAACCTTAGTCTCAAGCAATTGAGCTTCCCAAATTCTAAAAAATAAGGTTGATAAATCTTTATAAATTGTTCTTTAGTTTTTGTGTTTTATGACTTGAACCCCGATGCTGATGTTGACAGAATTTATGGTGGATTCTCAGTCATAATTGTTGCAGAACTCGGTGTGGATTTGGCGTCATCTCTGGTTCTTGCAGTACTGGAGCATTCTTGGAGCAAGGGACTGAAGTTGTGAAGCCCTGATGAACTGGATGGTGAAAACCTTAAAGAATCCTAGCAAAGACCTAACGTTGTCGCTGTTTCAAGTCTGCTGTATTTATCAGTATATATGCTCTATAATTTTACAAAAGGTATGCTATATGGTGTAGAAGGTGTGGGATAAATGACAGATGCCAGACAGAAATTTTAGTGCATAAAAAACACAAACATTGTGTTTATTATTTTATTTGCAAAAACTCAAAAAAAAAAATTAAAAATATATATTTACAGAAAGAAAATTGCGGGTGTTAGTCCATCACACCATCTCAACACATCAGGAAATAATTCTTATTGAGATTCCGGTCTGTCTTCTGTACATTCAATATCCAATACTCAATTTCCAACAATGCAGTGTGTAAGCTCTCACACTAGCTCCTTCACTCTCTGTGGTCAGAAGATACTGACCCACTCTACCTCATTTAGCTCCCTAGTAGAAGGTTTTATAGCAATCCTTAGGGTGACATCTCAATCAGGGGATCTCCCACTTAACATAAAATAGACCTTTATGTGGTCTTATCTAAGGCCATCTGGGATCATTCTTGTATGATAGGAAAAACAAACTTTTATTTATTATTCTTACTTGGAATACTTACTAAGAATATCCCTTTAAGACCACCTAAAACCTTAATTAGTTGGTTAACACCTCATGAGAGTAGCTCCTCCCACTTGCTGTGACCTCATCTCTCCTGATTTTTACAAAAGCAGTCACCTCAGGGGCTTTCAATCCTATAGTAGGAATCTCCCCATAATGGCAGGAATTCAGGTAAAGAAAAAAAAATGTATTTGTGCATTTTTACATATTTATTTTATACAGGAATACCCAGCCTGGACAGGGGAATGACAAATGAGGGACGCACTCCCTATTTGCCTCCCCCTGCCAGCCCAGGAGACCTGATACTAGAACACTGATAATTTATTTTAACAAAGAAAAAGGAAAAAGGATTTATTTATTTAAAGTTGCAGGTTTTATACCTAGAAAGCCTCTGCAATCCTTGTTAGCAATCTTTTTCTATTTACTGCTGTTTGTCTTTAAAACCTGACAGCTGAAATGTCATCTGTTGGCTTAAACATTTCATTTTGGCCTTGGTTTTGACAGCTCCCAGTCACTAGCTTTCTGGGTGGTCTAAACAGCAAATACTTGCAGCACTTCCTTTTAAGGACTTTGAATGCACCACATTCACCTCCTTGGGTGGCACTTTTACTTTTTACTGAAGCATTCTGCTTCAAGTCAAGTTTCAGTTAAACAGTGGCTGTGCCTCAGAACACATCGGAGGGCGCTCCTACTCCGATGTATGAGGCTATGCTGCTGTTTCAATTGCATCAGAAGGCAGCATTTCCTTTTCTTTTTAAGCTCACTTGAGCTTTTCGTCAATACTGCATCAAGCAGTTTTCTTTTTATTTACTTCGCCCGACCTTGGGCTTGTAGCATAGCATTTCTGCACTTCTGAAAGGGGCACCAGTTACAGTAGCATATAGCACTTCACTTTCTTCACAGAAGCACCAGCATTTCTTTTCACTAAACCAGAAGGCTCCTTTATAAATAAAGGAGATACTATCAATGTGCAATAATGGGGAAAGTAGGATTTAAGAAGAAGAAGAATCCGCATTTATATAGTGCTTTTTCACACACAGTATCCCAAAGTGCTTTACAAGCAATGCTAGACTGGTAGAGAAGTGACTGAATATGTGGTGGCGGCCATATCGCACATCATCACCCACACACAGCCTGGATAATTGCATGAACCAGTTTTATAGGAAGGGGAATGTTGGCCAGGACACCGGGAATGTTCCTTGCTCTTTTGTGAAGAGTGCCCTGGGTTCTTTTACTTCCACCTGGACATCCACCAGGACAACACCAGGATGGGCAGAAGGGACCTCGGTTTAACATCTCATCTGAAGGACGGCACACCCCAGCAGTACAGCACCCCCCAATACTGCACTCAGATGACAGCGATTTTTAGGTGCAAGTCCAATCCCAGTGTGGGACGAGAACCCACAACCTTCTGGTCCAGAGGCAGATGTGCTACCAACTGAGCCACGCTGACACAGGGACAGTAAAGTTATTAAATATATGCCAGGTTGGCCACCCTGACATGAAATACAGCATAGAAAGGAGAAAGAAAAAATGAAAGAAAAGTAGAAAAAGAATATATGAGGGGTTATACATTTTTACTGCAGGACTATTCATTCATAACAGTTACACCCTGTTACATATGGTTGCCTGGGACTGGGGGTCTCATCTTTACCCCAAAGTTATAAAATTTATTATGCTCAGAGGAGTGTTTTTGTTTTTTTGTTATTCTTTTTACAGGTAAGCGTGGCATCTATGACAGGACAAAGGCTGCAAGAGAAGGCTGGAGTTTAGTCTGTCAGAGAAGACTTGTAGAGTTTGAGACTTCCAGTTGTGATGGCCACCAGCTAGTCACACTCTACGTCGCTCCTCCGACTCCCCCACTAGATAGCACTATTATTTAACTTAAACTCGACCTTAACAGCAACGGAACAAAAGTTAATACTTAGCTTTACATTTTTCTACCATTAGTGAAGACCAGGAAGCATCTATTTTTTATGGAAACCAAAATGAAGACTCAGCTACCCAGACACACGCCACCACTGTTCCCCGAGAAGGACAAGCCAGCAAAATGAAACAAAGCGAGTGGCTCAGGGGACAGTCCATCCCCCACCCTGTTAACTGAAGCAACCTTTTTCGAGGGGTTGGCACCAATCAAGGATTCACTGCAAGAAGTGGTTGGAGATTTGCACTCTTTAAAATCCTCAGTGGCCCAACTAACATTCAGAACAAGTGACAACGAAACTCAGATTTCATCTCTAGATGACTGGTGGGCTCAAACAGACCCTGTGATTCCATCTTTATGGCAAAGGCTCTGTAAGACCGAGGAAAAGTTAGAGGATTTGGAAGGAAGGTCTCGGTGCAACAATTTGGTAATTCTGGGGATACCAGAAGGAGAAGAAGGGTCTAACCCTATCTCATTTATACAAAAGTTTTGTACTAAAATAGCTGGGCCATCCCCAAATGACCCAGCTTACATTGTAGAGCGAGTGCATAGCCTTGAGACCTACACCTCCAGTAGGATCACCCCCACGGCCTTTAATATTTTGTTTATTAAATTACCTGGATAAACAGGTAATCCTGGGTAAGCTGAGGGAATCCGAGCAAGTCCAGTGGGATAACCAAAAAATTTGGGTAGCTCAAGACCTTCCTTTAACAGTTTGGCAGAAACATACTGAACTATACCCATTAGTCACTAAGTTAATAGCCACCAGAATCAAATTTCAGATGAGATACCCAGCCATCCTCCAAATCAACAAGGAAGGACATTGGATTTCATTCGAGTCACTCAGTTCAGCAAGTATGGAGCTTAGAAAGTTATACCCAGATCTCTTCAAGTGAGGGAAGGACTATTGAGGAAATCAAGCAAGCAATCTCCAACTGAGAATTCTTAAATGAAATGATGGATAATGCAAAATAATAGTTAACCTCTTGGTACATTATGAGACCCATCATATAGCTAAAACAAAGGACATATTCAAAGCAATAAGAAAGTGTGTGAGGAACCTCGTGGAAAACTGAAGGACCCTGTGCTCTTCAAGTATTTTATTGTTGTTATTTCCTTTTTTATGTTATTTTCTCATGCTGCTACTGTATCATAGTGGGAAGAACATCTAGAAAGACAATAGAACAGCATTGAAGCCCTGTAAAGAACTAGAATATTCTGGGTGGTATCTATTCTACTGTTATTCTCTTGCATTTGTCAATTTTATGACTAGGCCATTTATATATATCCCAACAGTAGACACATTTATGGTATTTTAAAGCAGACTAGTTGCCATTGCTATATTTGGTAAGTCTACTTGTTTAGCATAAATAGAAGTGATTTAAAGATTTGTATCTTGTTATAACATTATAATATAAATCCTACGGTTCTTCAAAGGTAAATAGCGTTAAGGGATCAACATTGTAACTATGTGGTTGTCATTAGTGTGGGGAGAGGAGGGGGGTTGGACTGTTTGGAGGTTGGGAGTGATTGCAACTGAATAAATCAAGGGAGTACAGTCGTTAGGACTGGGGGTTTTAGTTCATTAGTTGGGATGGGGATTGTTTTATTTTTTAATTTAATGTTATTGCACCTCGTTTGTGATGTTTACCAAAGGAACTTTGTTAAAACAGGAGCCACTGAAAAGGGAGCAGGCTGGAATTCCAATGGAAACAGTACTACCCAAAGTTTTTCTATAAAGGGAAAAGATCTGAGGCACTCCAAATACAAACTAGACATATGTACTGTATTTAAATACTGACTACCTTTTTCAAGATGAGTAAAACTATTTTAATATGGCAGTAAGATTTATATCATGGAATGTCAAAGGAGCTCACAGTAGAATTAAAGATACCAAATTTTAAAACATCTGGAAACTCTGCAATGTAGCATAGCATTTCTTCAAGAAACACATCTTTTGAAACTGAGGGCAACCTTTTTAGATGAAGACAAGTGGGACAGGTATATGCTGCTGGTAATGCAACAGCAGAGGGGAGTGGTAATCCTGGTTACCAGGGCAACTCAGTTTAGACTCAAACAAAGCCAAGCAGATAGAAAAGGGAGATTTATATTTTTACAGGGTTTATTGAACCATGTCGATGTGATATTGGGATCAATATATGGACCCAATATAGAATTTCTTGAATTTTTCACGTCACTCACGATGGCACCGAATTCCTTACCCTGCTTACTCATTATCATAGTGGGTGATTGGAACTTAGTGGCCCCACCAGAGTTAGATAAATCTACCTTCAGAAGCTCTAATCTTTTGCTAGCCCAGACAGCTCAGAGAGAATTTATGATAAGCTTTAGCCTTAGTGATCCATGGCGACTACTGTATCCAAATGTTAGGAGATATACTTTCTACTCATCTGCACACAAAACATTATCCTGGATTGACTACTTTTTAGTAAATAATATAATTTTGGAAGTTCTGATAGGCAGTGGCATGGCTCCACATACCATCTCCGACCATGCAGCTATATAGATGGAGGGTACGGTTACTATCCACACAACCAAAAGTACTATCTGGAAACTAAATGTCCAGCTTCTCCAGGATGAACAAGTAGTAGAAGTCCTTAAGCACACAATGGAGCTGTTTCTTTTACATAATCAGGGTACTATAACTCAAACTGATAAATTGTGGTGTGCCTTGAAATGCGTGGTGCGAGGGGAATGTATTTGGCTTTCTTCAACTCGGAAATAAAAGAGAGAAATTACTTCAACTTCAATTCTTTCCCAAATTAAAACCCTGGAGGAACAATTATTGTCTTCCCATAGTGAAGCTGAAGTTGAACGCTTGGTTAAGTTAAAACACCAATATACGGAGGATTCGAGAGAGCAAGCCCAATATGCCATATTCAAAACACATGCTAGATATATTGAACAGGAGGAAAAAGCTAGTCACCTACTTGCCCTGCGACTAAGAAAACAAGAAGAGTCCAGAATAGTGATAGCACTTAATTCTCTTAAAGATAATTATCTTCTTACCACTCCAAAAGAAATTGTAAATGAATTTGAAAATTACTATAGATCCCTATATTCCCCCTAAGTGCCATCTCCTCAGAACTTAGATATACAAGCATATCTAAAAAATCTTCCACTCCCCTCTCTCCCACAATTACAGGCAGATGCCCTTACAAGTCCCATTACCCAACAAGAACTAATGGAAGCCATGATCTCATTACCAGAAGATAAAGCCCCGGGCCCTGATGGCTTTCCACCCTGATTTTATAAATTATTTGAGGACCTGCTTTGGACTGACTGATTCATCTCTTTTGGAAACCATAATCATAGCACTCCCTAAACTGAATAAATCCCCGCAACTTGTTATCAACTGCGATCCAATTTCCCTTATGAATTATGATATCAAACTCTTTGCCAAAATATTGGCTACTCAGGTAACAAGGGTTTGGACATCACTTCTTAGCCCTGAACAAGTTGGTTTTGTTGCAGGAAGATCCTCCGCTGACCATCTTAGAAAATTGTTCCATATCTTTTCTGTGTCTCGGTTGGCACCCTACCTGATGGCTATGGTGTCCCTAGATACAGAAAAAGAATTCAACAGCGTCAATTGGACATTTTTATTTGAAGTGTTAAGGAAATGTGAATTTCCCCCAACATGCATCAGATGGATACAAACCCTTTATACTTCCCCTACAGCTAAAGTTTACTGGAATGGAGTTTTCTCAGACCTATTTCCCTTACACTCTGGAACATGCCAGGGATGTCCTTTTTCACCACTACTTTTTAATTTATACCTTGAACCACTTTTATGTCACCTAAAATGTTCCCCTTTAATTAAAGGCATTCAGATAGGTGAATGGGATCTACATCTATCGGCGTATGCTGATGATATCTTGTTACATGTTACTGATCCCTTGACTTCCCTTCAAGCAACAATTTCAATAATAGAATCATATGGAACTTTATCTAACTACAAACTGAATATAGAAAAGTCTACAATAATGCCATTAAACTCCCATACTCACAAGTCACAGATGACAGGCCTACAATTAAACTGGGCTACTACCCTTAAATATTTAGGCTTAACTATTACACCAAATTTGTTGCAAATCAAAAAATTTAATCTGGATGCTTTATTAGGAATTATACAACAAGATTTAGACAGATGGATTCCCATATATTTCTCTCTACAAGGACGAATTGACATAATTAAAATGAATGTGCTTCCCAGAATGTTCTAGCCACTGAACATGCTTAATTTCTATCTTCCACAATCGTGGTTCCAAAAAATACAACAAATTATTTCCAAATTTTTATGGAAATCTAAACCACCAAGAAGATCATATACTAAACTAGGTGCAACCAAACAGAGAGGGGGACTTAAAATTCCAACTTTTTTCCATTACTATTTAGCCAGTTATATGGTAAAATACCTCCGATGGTTTCCCCAAAACCATGATGGGGCAGATCAGCACTATATACCAATATGGTTACAAATTGAATGGCAAGAGATCAAACAAATTGGTATTTCCCCAACTAGTCTATTATATATTACCCTTAAAATGGGCCAGATCATCTTGAAAAATGATTTGATTCACATGTCATTGAAAGTTCATACCCAACTATGTAAAGCCCTTAAATATAATAACGTAAAAGATATATCCCAACCTTTATACTTCAATCCAAACTTTATGCTCAATGGCAAATATCTAGAACCTAAGAAAGACTACCCTGCTAGGGAAATTAAGGTAATGGACCTATTAGACTCTGGTAAAATTAAATCTACCTCTGCATTATTGCTTTCCTTACACCTCCCCTCTAACCAAGTCTTTAAAGGCTATCAAATCAGACACTTGTTGATTAGTAAATTCAGAACAGGTATTTGGAATACAAACCAAACAGAGCTACTAAACATGTTCAACAACTTGGTCTGGAGTCTGCATGCAGTTTCAAAAATTACAGCAATACTACACCCAGCAATTTATCAGGATATCTTGGGCACATCTGCATACTGGGAGGTTTAATTTCCAAATTTAGAACTAAATTGGGACAGAATATGGCAAGCAGTCTATTCCTATACATCTAATGATAAACTTCATCTCATGCAATTTTATATATTGCATAACATTTACTATACCCCAACAAAACTGGCAGCCATGGGTAAAGCGACAGATTCAAATTGTATTAGGTGTGGTACGAATAAGGGCACTATCTTTCATATTCTATGGGATTGCCCTTCAATAACACCTCTATGGCAAACAATTAGAAACAAAATTGACCCTCTACTTGGATTGGAAAACCTCTACCCCAGAAATATGTATAATGGGAGATTATTCCTTAGTTCCGATCCAAGAAAGAAGATATGCTATATCACTAATTTCTCTTTCAGTAAAAAGACTTGTATTAAAGCATTGGAAGGATTCTCATCTTATTTCTTATTCTGAATGGTTAAACAAGCTCCTATTTAATTTGAGAATAGAGAAAATGATTGCAAGCCTCAGACATTCCCCATTACTATTTGATAAAAAATAGGGAAAATGAAGATGATATTTGCCCCCTAGGTTTAGGCTGGACTCCTAGAACAATTAAATATCTGGGCATAAAGCTATCCGGTAACCCTTTAGTGTGGATTAAAGATAATCTGGACTCTCTCTTACAGGTTATTATTCACGATCTCGACAGATGGTCTAAGCTCCCAATATCATTATGGGGCAGGATAAATATTATTAAGATGAATGTATTTCCTAGAATTTATTACCCTTTATCTCTTCTCAACTCTTTTATTCCCATACGCTGGCTTAAGAAACTGCACAGTACATTTACCAGATTTATCTGGGCTGATAAATATCCCCAGTTGGCCTACCACAAACTAGCTGCCCCAAAACCTGAGGGGGGGTTGAGGATTCCTCATACGGCAGTATATTACTGGGTAAGTCATCTAGCAAAATGTCTGAGATGGATAACCCCAGGCCCCAAAATGGCACAACCAGTATGGCTTAAGATTGAGTTAGATGCAATTAAAACCAAACGCCTGGACCCCTTAAACTTATTTTACCTCAAGCTGTCCCATGTAAAGATGTCTGACTGCACCACAGTAAGCATCTCTCTAAGAGTTTATACACAATTATGTTTATTTCTTCATTATTCCCCTCAGACTGATTTAACTCAGTCTATTTGGAATTCCCCATCTTTTACTTTCAATGGTAAGTGGATTCCCCATAACTGGCTGCCTCAATTAGGTGATGGTAAACTGCTTTCCTTGGTAGATGGGGAAGGGCACTGGTTGTCCCCACATGGAATTATTGACAAATTCCTTATCCCGGTTCCATCCCACTTTAAAGTTATGCAGTTAAGACACTTTCTCACCGTAGCTTTTGGGAATTCTCCCCCCTCCCAGAAGTTATCAGCTTTGATTCCTGAAATCCCCCTTTTTGCCTGGATCATCAGGCGTAGTATCCAAGCTATACAGGGTGTTGTTCTATAAAAAATATGGAGACACCTTTGGACCTACTAGTCTCTGGAACTCACTCCTCCCTCATTATCAGTTAGACTGGCAATCCCTATGGAGATCCTGTCATAAGTATGTTTCCCAAGATAGATTGCATCTCATGCAATATCACATTTTACACAACATGTATTGCACCCCTATTAAATAAAAAAAATGGGGCTTCTTGAACTCTAGTATATGTACCAAGTGCTTGCAAGAAGAGGGTACCCTCCTGCATATGTTCTGGTCCTGTCCCAAAGTTTCCTCTTTATGGAATTCGATTAAGATGTCTCTTGATCCCTTACTGGGCCTACAGGAGTATTTTATTCTGGAGGTGTGCCTTCTAGTGGATATGTCCCTGGTCAGTGTTAGAATTAGGAAATACCATATGTCTATGGTCGCGCTCTCAGTCAAGAAACTCATACTACAGCACTGGAAGGAACAATCGGCTCCTTCCTTTCAGGAATGGTTACATGAAATCATGGCTAATCTTCGAACAGACTAGCAGCATATAGTAAGATATGGGATCCCCTTCATTCCTTACTTTTGTTACCTCACTGAGAATATATCACACTTTGGTACTACCCTTATGTTCGACGGAATGGCGCACTGCATGTTAGGCGAATATGGTTTGTTGCTGCTGTAAGGGTGGGTGGATGGGCAGTTTCTCACTGTTCAAGTGCTATGTTACACCCTGACTTGCTGTAACTGCCCTTTATAATGGAAATGTATTAATAAAGTTTAAATTACAAAAAAAAAATAGGGAAAATGATATACTTTGACATCATTAATCCAACATTAAGTTCTGAAACATGAATGACTAATTATTAAGAAACCCGTCCTCCTCACTATGGAGGAATGTATCTAAATATTTATTCTAATTACCAATGTGACTGTTATTTTTTTCTGGAATACAGCAAGCTTCTTAATGGAACAGGTTATAATGATCCTGTGTTTAGACCAAAATTGAAACATTTGACCATAACTTGACTATTGAGGTGCAAGGGGGGAAGAGGGTGGGGAGAAAGTAAAATGAAAATAGAGGTGTAGTAGTAATAATTATTATATTTGAACCATTGTAACCAAAAGGCTCATAAATCATGTTCTATTCATTGTCAATCAATATTACATGCCTGTTACTAAATATGTACAACTGATAAAGAAATAAAGTATGTTAAATTTCAAAGAAAAAAAAAGAAGACTTGTAGACTGGGAAGAAATGGAGCCTCCCCTATACATAAAAGATGTTTGTTGTCTGTGTTCCAGACAGACAAGAGCTCAGTGTAAGGAAGATTTGTGCTACAGAGGCAAATAGTGACTCCATTGGTCTGAATTGGCAACAGAGTCATCAACAACTCTTAGAGGTCTGGTGAGGTATTTTCCCTGTTTAGGGTGAAAATTTACAAAACATTTTTCATACAGTACATGCTCCTTTAGATATTATTGTTTGGAACAATTAATTCATTGAAGCTACTGTGGTCTTGGGAGCATTATGTTTGAGAACCTTACCACAGTTTAGTCATTTAAAAACATTTAAACTGGTTTCCAATACTGAGGACAGGAGTACTGTCTTTAACCACAAATAAGCAGCCTAACTCATAAAAAACAAACAAACAAACAAACAAACAAAAAAAAACATTAAAGGGTGCAAATTGCAACAAGCCAAAGTCTACTAAATGGCACTCTTATACAAGGAAAGTGTTTATGAAGATTTATGTATATAATCTCAAGCCTTAGTAAGAATTGTGACTCTGTCTACATGTGATTGGGGGAAATTATTGGAGCTTCAAAACACTTACTTTTTGCAAAAATCTGAAAAAATGGATAAAGTGATTAAAACCTGCTGTAAACATGAATGTTACAGTTGAATTGCTCATGAACATTATGAGAATGTGATGAATCAGCAGCATATTTTATATTTTATTCTTTAATTCTTAATAGTTTAATACTTTTATGTTTTCCGTCTGATTAATTTGTGAATAATTATGAAAACTGGTTGTTAAGGTATTTTATTATATGCAAGTTAGGAAGATATGGAGGACATGTGGTATTACAAATCTAAATATTAATGGTACAAAGAACTATTACAGCTTAAAATATATATAGTTTGTACTCAGATTTAAACTTTCTGAAAATTACATGGTAATTATCTGGACTATCTCATTTATTGGAGTGGACTTATCTAAACAAACTTGAGACCACTTGGTAGCTGGTGTGTATCAGCTCTGATATGCTGTTTAGCTTTTCCTTTTGTGAATAGTTCATAAGTGCTTAGGTTATTTTATGATTTTGTTCAGGACAAAGGAAGTTTTTTTCTGATGGACATTATATGTTGCTACTATGATTTGCTTGATCTCGAAATTGTGGGGCAACACAATGTTTATTGAGTCAAACTTGTACATTGAGACATGACTAATAGTAGTCCTATGCTTAGATAGCCTATGGGCCAACTAGTATTCCTTTCCTAATATTTGGTGGTAAGTACTCCATAAAGGGATTTAATGGACCAAAGAGAGTTGGCCCTCTTTGTATACTTTGAGTTTCTATACCTATAGGAGCCAGGTATTGTACTAAATACTTTATGACATGGTGTGCCCTGGAAGAGTAACAGAGGAGCTAGTTGTATTATTGTAACATGGGTTTGTTCACTGAGGTCTCTTTACTTGAGTTGTGAGCATTAGTCATTATAATTTCTTTGGTGCTGAATAACTCCTTTTATTGATTGAGCTGAAGCAGATGTATGGGTCTAGAGCAACCAGTCATTTATAAAAAGGCTGGACGAAATATAACTATATATGGTCAGCACCTTAAAGCTCAGTGCAGTTTGCACTGTATAAATTGTGATTAGCAATGGATAATGGAAAAGTATTACAAACTGATATCTTCATTAACAGATTTGGATGAACTATATAATCACTGATTGTATATTTTTTCTTTCTTATAATGTTTATGGCATGAAATGCTTATAATGCTTGTATCATTAGATAGTGCTTTTATGGTGTTCATAATGTATTGTATTTTATTCACAACTTGTAATAACTTGTCAAGTCAAACAAATTAACTAAGTACAGAGATATGCTAGGTTATGATCATTGCACATATACCAGCGAGCCATACAACAACCTTGGGTTTCTCTCTTTGCCTAATATATGGTAATGTCACTGGGCTATGCTGATATTCAAATGCATGCACAGCAAATATCCCACTTTTCTCTGTCAGCTTCAGATTGAAGCAGAATGTATATACCTACAGAGCTCTCAGACAAAGCACATACTTAAAAGTTCAAAACCCTCCAAGCCGTAGGTGATAAAGGAGTTCTCTCATGTGTTGCAACTGTCACTTGGAATGCTCTGTTAATGCCCAGGGAGTGCATCCTCCCTTCTTCTCTTCAAATTCATGCGATGCAACTTACTAAACTATGCAAATGTGCTTAATAGTTTATCACTGTTGATCAGGGAGCCTGTGACCCCAAGTTGCTCAGCTATGCTTAAACCATTTGCACTACGCAGAAACATAGAAACTTAAAATGTGTCAGCAGAAAAGAACAGATAGGCCCTTCTAGTCTGCCCTATTTACTGTGCCTATTACTACACCCTTGGTCACAGGTGTCCCTCCCTTCTTCCTTACCTCTACTTATTATCCCCATGTGCTTATCCCATGCATGCTTGAAGCTCCCTACTGTCTTCACCCACACCACCTCTTCTGGCAGGCTATTCCAGGTATCCACCACCCTTCCTGTGAAGAAATATTTCCTCACATCCCTCTTTATCTTCCCCCTGTCATGCTTCATATCATGCCCCAGTGTTCTGGTGCTCCTCCTTCTCTGAAAGAAACTTTCCACCTGCTCTTTGTTTGTCCCCTGTGAAGTACCTATAGGTCTCGTGGATCACTGCATTGATATATGTATTTATGGATGCATGTATACAGCTAAGTACAGTATTATATTAGCTTTTATGAGGTCTATGGGACTGATGCCACAGTTGTTCTTACTCTCTGGACCCCTTTTAGAAATTAGGAAATCAAAAAATACATTCATAACTCAGTTATATGTTTATCCTCACATTTTCCCTACATCGTGCTTGAAACTCTTGTAGATATTCAACACATCTTCCTTTTGGCATAGACAAAAACAGAGGATTTCTTTATTTTATTTTTGCCACCTGCTCCTTTGTCAAGTGCCAATATAACTGGAACCTTCATTAAAATCATTGCCAGTTCTATGTAAGTTTCCCTGACAGTTGCAAACATATTGGTGGGAGAAACTTGTCCACCCTCTGAACATATTTACTTTTTAAGTACTGTATATGACCAAGTATTGGAGGTTCCATACCTCTCAACTGTCCATATGAGAGATGCCCACATTTCATCACTGAGAATAAATAGCTGTGTCCAACATGAAAATGATGCTGCCCATTTAGAGAACGTGCTTCTGTCTCATATCATCAATTCAGATTTGAAAGCAGAACTTCACAATCTAGGAGGCTGAATGATAATTAACCATTACACAAATAAAAGCACTAATTTCTGCAATGTTTTGAGCTTTGATATCCATGTTTGATGATGCAGCTCCCATACTGAGGTCCAGTGTCTCTTGTTTTCTCACATTCTGAGTGTCAAAATGTTAAAAAGTATACTTATTTCTAAATCTGCTGTGAGACCTTGGGATTCCACGACAAACTCTGATTCAGAACCATAGCTTACAGCCCAATATGGTGCTATTGTTCAACTTGGCTATGATTTGCAGTAGATGTCATGATTTATAGTCACTTGCCAGTTGGTATTCTCACAAATGACCATATTTGTTAGTCACGTTACACACATTCATGTCTACTAGTGGCAAAGTGCCATAACTGACAAAATCTGAAAGTGCCACAAGATGAATAATGTATCCGTTTTGGGGGCGAGGTTTCAACCTACAAACTGCTTCATTAAATCAAGCAATCCAATCTTTATTTGCTAAACATCAGTCATAGCAACACATTTTAAAAATGGCCTATGGCATACATTATACAAACTGTCATATAATAACATTACCCAAACCATTTACTTAGTAGTGTTACACGAGGCCCCTGCACCCTAATTGATACCCTCAGGGGTACACCGTAGCCAGCTAATGTTTAGGCATAGGCTACACTAATATATAGGGCTAAGGGCATCTACCGTATAAGAGTAGATGTCAGGATATGAATACATATTATTGTAACTCACTTTGCTTGCTAATGCACACACATTATACCATGTATTTTCTGTCTATTTCTTACTTGTCAGATGCCAAGACACCTGTCCTTGAAGTGATTATAATGTGTAAGGCAACATTGCCATCTTTCGGTGATGGACACCACTTCACCTTGTTATGTAAGACTTTGTATAAGAACATATTTGTTCTAAAACTGATGACTTTACAGAATTATATAATGCTATCTTGGACCGTGGAGCCACCTCTAATTTAGCCAATAGGGCTCATCTCTGTAACTAGAAATGTTTCTATCTTTTAGTAACCATAGTAATTATCACAGGTATATAATGTTATGCACAGGCTTTACACCTCGGAGACCCGAGAGATCCCAAGAGACTACAGAGAAACCTCGAGGTGTAGGGAACGCTTAGCACTGGCTCCCGGTTCGTATTGGTAAGAACTGCTTAGGGCAACTGTGATTTATCCCTTTTGTAGTAATAAACTTGTTTATTACTCGAATGCAACTTGTCGGTGAGTATTTGCATCTCCAATATTGCCAAGAACCTGAAGGTGAGGTTTTAGACCTCTTACAGTAGCTATAGTTTACCCGCCATTACCTAAAATATAATCAGTCCAACTATCTTGAGCAGTATCATTTATTTCTAAATATTGGAATTTAAAATTCCTTAACTCTTACAGGAGTTCTGTTAATACATCTTTGTTATATGCGTTATCAATAATCACTCTGAGTGTGGCCTATTCTTCCCCCGGCATCCCAAGTCATGAATCTGTCACACTACTCAAATTAAAAAACTCTCTCCCTTGCAGTAGAGAGTGAATTATCCTAGGAGACTTCAACCTGAACTGGCAGTTAGGCCAGGCTGACATAGCCAGAGAGACTACTGTCAGGCTTGGCTTGCACCAGATCATCACAACTTCCATCCATACAAACTATAAGACAGGATACAAATGTGTCCTGGACTGGATCATAGTCACTAACCCTGCTTGTGTCATAGCATCTGGTGTACTCCCTTACTCCCTGAGTGACCACTGTGCTGTCTATTGTTGTTGGTCTGAAAAAGGCTCTAAAAGTAAACCTAAGTATATATACTCTAGAAATCTAAAAGAATTAAATACCAAAGAATTCACAAAAGCTATACTAGCTGCTAACTGGTCCTTTATGGTATGCATTGAGAACATTGACAATGCCTTGGACAATTTTAGTAGGACCTCCCAAAGTATCTGCGACTCCTTTATCCCTTTAAAAAAACTTAGGATCAAAGGAATGAATGGGTCACCTCTGATCTCTTAAACTTAATGAGGAAGAGAGACACTGCCTGGTCCAAGTTTAGGAAACTCAAACTCCCAGACCTATTATTATAAAATAAAACCCTCTGTAATAAATGTAAATCAGCAGGCCATGCTGCCAAAATTAACTTCCTCAGAGACAAACAACAAAGTTCTAGGGGCAACTCTAAACTTACCTGGAGGTCCCTTAATGATTTAACTGGGAGAGGTAAAATTAATCAATAACTTAGCCTTTCCAAGGATGGACAACCAATTACTGAGCCTCTAGCAATAAGCAAACGTTTCAATTCCTATTTCAGTGATCTTAACAAATACAAGCTGAATGACCCTCTGCACAGTGAGTCAGGGCCTGATGGTACCTCTGTGTCCCCCCTTTCTCAATTCACAACCCAAGTGCTACTTCTGTTATGTCTCACCCCCAGAATTAATTGGACATATACAAAAGAATGACCCCATGCCCAGTGTAGGCCTTGATGCCATTGACTACTACATTCTGAAACTTGACTGTGACCACATTGCCATCCCTCTAACCAAAATCTTTAACTACTCCCTCTGCACTGGTGCCTTTCCCAGAAAATGGAAATGTGCCACCATAAAAACACTCCACATACCTGGCCCCAAACATGAAGTGCACAACTATAAGTCAATTTCTCTTCTAGCACACCTCTCCAAAATTATTGAGAAAATCATTCTACATCAAACCTTGTAATAGCTTGAAAAATACAGCCCACCGACAGATTCACAGCATGGGTTCAGGGCCAGCCACAACACGGAGACTTCCCTCATTAGGTTCACAAACTTTATCAAGAAGGCTAACGATGAAGGACTCTATACCAGTTCAGTGTTTGTGGACCTAACAAAGGCCTTCAACCTAGTCAACCACAATGTTCTCTTCAACACCCTATCCCACCTCATTTTCTCAAGAGATATAGTCCACTGGTTCATGAACTACCTATGTGATTGGCCACACAAAACAGTGATTGGAAGAATATACTCAGTCAGCTCCATCAAATATGGAGTCCCACAGGGCTCTATCCTGAGACCCCCTCCTGTTCTCTCTCATGGTCAACTCCCTCCCTGAGATATGCAGGTACACTGAGTTCACCCTCTACGCTGATAATGCAGGACTCTTCTACAAAGATAAAAATCCTTCTGCCCTCCTTGATAAATGTCAGCATGATTTCTGCAAGCTTCACAACTGGTTGTCAGCCAGAGGATTAGTCCTGAATGCTAAAAAAACAAAAAAAAAAGTCAATGGTATTCTCAGGGACCAAGAAAACTGCAGTCTTTGATTTCACCCTCAGAGTCAATGATGGTAACCAAATTGAGAGAGTCACTGAGTTCAAATACCTTGGCCTCTTCCTTGACAATCACCAAATCTTCAAATTTCACATCAATCAGCTTATTAAAAAAATCCACCAAAGGCTAGGCATGTTATACTGAGTGATACAATTTCTGATCCCCAAATCTAGGGCCCTGATTGCTAATAGCTTCTTGCTCCCCATTACTGACTATGGCTCTGTGAACTACTATCTCTCCCTCTCTCAGAAAAACTTTGGTAGGCTAAGGGACACCTATTACAATGTTATTCGGTTTATCACCAGCCTACCCAAACTGACCTATCACTGTGACCGCTACAAGGCAGCAGATTAGCTCTCCTTAGAGTACAGGTTGGACAGTAAAATCCTGATCTAGTTCCACAAAATGTTTTGCAGTCAATTGCCTAACAGTATTATTGTCTCCATATTCCCTAGGTCTGCCCACATGAGGTCCACTAGACTCTCCTCTTTATACTCCTTCTTACTTCCCTTTTCTCACACTACCCAAGTCCAGCATACCATCTCATACAAGGGTGTCAAACTCTTCAGTAGCCTGCCTCCAACTCTGGTTCAGTGTCCTACTCTGACCTTATTTAAAAACAATTTAAAGTGTAACCTGTCTGATACATTTCTATATAAATGCTCCTGAGTCTGATAGATTCGTATGTATATGCTGACTCCATGCTCTTACCTGGATGTTTTGTTACCCATGATTGTACTATTTATTCTTTCTGCTATGTATTCCTATGTCTTTTGTGTCACTGAACGCTTGTGAAAATGGGCAATTTTTTCACATGCCTTTCCAGTATAAAAAATAAATGAAATGAACAAATTGATTTCAGAAAATTTGGCACTTACTGTACCTCATGATATCTAAAGATTTTGTACTCATTTAATAATTTACTATGGGTCTAAAAAGTGTTAGCAAGAACATTCTCTAGACTTATGTTCTTTGCTGGTTATAAAATGGAAAATATAATTAGACTGTCAATTTGGGTATGTCTTTATCTGCATAAAGGTGTCAAGTTCGAATGTTTATAGTATCTGTACATCAAAACTTACCCTTAAATAATTCAAGCCTATATATAGTGTAGAATCTTCTTTCCTCTGAATTAATAATAGCTGTTAAATAATACTTCATTTGCTATTAATTTTTTTTGCACTATCCATTTACAAGCTTTCTGTAATTTTATCAGAGATATGTCAATTTGATCAATTTGATCCTTTATTCTACTTTTAAGTCTAAATAGGTTTAACTTAAAGGGTTCCATAGCTGGAAAGTAAGTAATAAATGTACCCCAAACCAATCCTGTTTAATCTATCAATTATAATTTAATTACAGTGATGTTTGAAACTACTTTCTTTATATTTAAACATTTCTTTTAGAAGTTATTTTGGTAATTGTTCTTCTACTTGATTCATTTTCAACCAATAGATAAGTATTCTCATCTTCAGAATTACTTGTATTCTCAGTTGACCATGCTCTGCAAGAATATTTGCTGAAAGGGTAGATTTATATACCCAGAGTATATTTTTGTTCACACCATCCATAGTATTGTTTAATATCTCTAAATTATCCATTCGCCATATTTCACAGTCATAGAGTATTTGTAACTACAATTTTGTATTCATAACTAAATTACTCCTGTCAAGTAGTTGCCTCCATATCTGTCTTATGTTTTAAAACTGTAGGAATGGATTTTGCAGTTCTATTCTATGTTCCATCAATATGTTTTGTTGTCATAATTACTTGAAAACAAATCCTGAAGCATCGTAGCTGCACATATTCCAATTTTGCCTTATTCAATGACAATTTTTTTAATCTTTTTCTCTATTATAATTTCTTGTGTTTTTTAAATTTATTTCCATTTTGATATTCTTAAGTATTTCTGAGAATTTATTTGACTTTCCTTGAAGATCTATCACTGAAGTGAATATTAGCAGCAGATTGTCAGTGTATGCCAAATCACCACAGGAGACAGTCATAATATTTGGGTTATGTAGTTCTGCATCATTAGTCTCCAGCAATAACTTATTTAAGTAAATACTGAATAGCATAGGTGCAAGTAAATCTATTTGTTTAACTCCTAAGTCTGTCATAAATCTACTAGCTAAATCTCCATTCATAAAATAGCAGACCTACAAGCAGATACCAAAATAAAATCTAATAATTATAGCAAATAACTCATCTGGTACACCTATTCTTTCATTTCACTGCAGATGATATATTTACTAATGTTACTGAATGCATGGCTTAATTCTATGAAGGAGAGATAAAGTGTCTGCTTTTTGATTAACTTGTATTTCCCTACCAGGTTACTGATTATAAAACAGTTACCAATCATAGATCTTCACTGTCTCAGCTTTGCTCAAACCTTAAGAAGGTTTTTTTTTCATCATTCTTCCAGTATTTTCAAAATAGGTTTACTAAACAATTTCAGCAGCTTATTAATCAAACTTATGATACAGTACATTCCCAAGCCTTTCAAAACATCTTTTTTTAAAATAGGTGCAGTAATTATACCATTCCAAGAGCTGGCTATCAAGTCAGAGCTTACTAATAAATTAAAAAAAAGTATTAAGAGGTGCCCACCATTTGCTATCCAGTTTGCATATATTTGCTGGACTCTTATCTAAGCTGGGTACTTTTTTGACATTTTTACTTTGAAGACTTTTTTATGACTTGACTGTAATTAACGGTCACCTGTTATATTCAGTGCTTTTTTTTTTTATAATAATAGCTCCTTTTCAGACCCTGAAAAGAATAGGTTACTAAAGTATATTTTCCATTTGGTTGGGGATACATCTGATATAATGTTTTCTGAGCTGTTTGCACTACAGTTAGCTACAATTGTCCAGACAAGTTCACATTTTTTAGACTATATAGAGACTCTAAGTTTTTCCTATAATGAATTCTAACACTTGCTCTTTTTTCTAAGTAATAGCCACTTGTATTTTGTCATTTCTGATTTAATGTTTTTGGAACTAGCACACAACATACATGGCAAAATTCATACAGGTATAGAAATACAATGACATTAGATAAGTTGCACAGAGTAGTCTGATGTAGCTGTACATAATCCCAAGATGCTCATCCTCACCTGTAGAGCAGTGATGGGTCATGGGCCCTATACCTGCATTTTGGCCCCCTACATGTTTGGAGGGCAAAGGGGTTATCCTGGGAGTCTGTCTTTCTGACCGATGCCTCCCCCATCTCAACCATCCCTCTAGCATTCCATTCCATTTCCTGCTGGGCAGCACAGGTCTCTATGGTATGAAGGTGGAGGTTCCACCCTTGTAGCTGTTGTGTCCTATCATTAGGTGCCAAACCTGCAAGTTGTTGACAGAGTTCCTTGCAAGGGGCTGTGTCCCCCCCTTACTTAGGATTCTAACACCCAGGGGCTGGACCTCGGGGAGAGGGAGACAACTTGTGGGTTTGGCACCCTAATGATGAGACACACAACAGCTGGTGCTCCAAGGTTGTGCATTGAAGGTGGGGTAATGCTGCTTCACATACAGGATCAAAGCATTCCATCAAAAGGTGAAAGTCTATGACTGCTCATTTAACCTAAATGTAATCTTTTCCATGGTGTATAAATGCTTTACTGTCTCCTACCATTGTGGTAATTCTGGTGTCTGAGCTGTGAGTTATTTTCTGGTGGTGCATTTCTGCACCACCACTGGCGTTATGCCCTGCAAGTACTGTATTTCAGGTGATGTCCCTCAAACTCTGAGATATTGAAACAGCAGGTATAACTCTGGAGTTAGAGTGGCTCTGATTCCTGTAGGTCCCTAAGAACATCTGCCAGGCCAGGGCAGGCCCACATGATATGTTTGTGGGTCACCTTTGCTTCTCTGCAGCACCTTCAGCATGCTGAACTGCATCCTACCTCATATCTGGCTGTTACTGCTGGTGTTCTAAAGATGTGAATTACCTGCTTCTTTGCATATTTTCACCAGATGCATGATGAGATTATCCTGCCAGCTTCACTGCGTTTCATTCAAAATTCTTGTGCTCTATTTCTCTCCTCATTTTGCTACCCCATTTCTCCACCATGTAGAGGATGTTATGAGGTTATGTGCCTTATATGACTACAAAAATGACAGTGATGTTGTTTCTTGTGTTCTGTGAGTTAACGTGTGCAGCTAGAGTGTATACCAGCAGTGGGAGCTGATTGGGATCTTGTACCTCTTCTGTTTGTGTGTCCATGTAGTGTCTTACCTGAAGGTATCTGTAGAAATCCCTGTGATCTAGGCTAAATTGGGTTTGTGTGTTGCAGAAGAACTTTATCTGCTGACCTGTACCAAACTGTGCCAGGAAAATCAAGTCTTTGTCAATGACTAAACACAGGGTCTGCAGCAGCTGGGGTAAAATCAGTTTGTGCAGCTAGTGGGCAGACCCAGATAAAGGCTATTGTCAGATCCATGGAGGACACCAACTCCCTCTATGTTCTCCCCGCACTTTGGATCCATGGATTCTAGATTAGGTGTTTCTGGTCTTGTGAGTGAGATTCAAAGAGGCACCTTGCTCTCTCCCAGAAGGGAAGCATGACCTTCTCCATGTCATCTATTATGGGACAAGGCCCACTGCCTGTCACTGTAACATGACACATAGCTGGAACACAGCATGATATGCTCTGAGAGCTGGTAATGCTAGATCCCCAGCATGGCAGCAGCATGGATGGAAGTGAATTCTGAGGCACTTACCTGCACATATAAATCAAAGATATGGCCATCTGACATTTTCTGTAGGCTTTTCAGGGACTGATATTGGTATGTTCTGAAAAATGCATAAACAGCAAGGAAAAAACACCATTTACACGATGTCAATTCTTCGAATCAAACTCAGTGACGATTATGCCATTGTTGGACATTGGCTATGAGTCGCACTGACTGGGGTGTATGTTTGTCACGTAGTTGGTCCTGATTCAGTGGGAGTTAATGTCCAAGTTTTTGGGCTCTTGTAGATACAACTTGAAGGGGAACAGGACTTTCTGAGACCCTGTGTGGGACCAGTGCATGGGTAAAACTTCCTTCTTCATTGTATTTAACTTATAGTTCGAGACTTTACTGCATACCTCTCAATTGTCCCTGATTTTCAGGGATGTCCCTGATTTTGCCTCAAAATTTTCCTCTGTCCCTCATAAAATTTGTGTTTTTGTGACAAAACAGTGGTGATTAAAAGCACAAAATAATGTCAAGCATTGAAGTGACACACTTGTTCTTCTTCAGAAAATGCATCTTAACACAAATCCCTTTATTCTGTCAGCTTTCTGAGTGAATAGCACCAGTTTTAAATATGTGTCCCTGATTTGGGGTCTTTGTCCCTGATTTTTTTAAGCCTTGTCCCTGATTCATGAGGCAAGAGGTTGAGAGGTATGCTTTACTGTATTCTGTCAAGATGCGGAAGCCCTCTGGTAGGTTGGTCTCTGGAGTTTGCAGATACAGCTGAACATCACCGCCTGTAATGCCAGATGATGTTCTCTGTCCCCTACTGTTATGTCTACCATATGTGGGCTCTCTCTGATTGCCTGCACCAGAGGCTCAATGTATACAGCAAACAGTAAGGGTGACAGGGAATATTCCTGACGGGTTCTTCTGCCAAGCTGGAAGGATTGGGAGACATCCATTTACTTTAAAAAAAAGCCTGCAGTGAGGGGTATACTCATTGCAGCAGGGTAATAAAGTCTGTAGGGGAGCCAACTTTGTGAAGGGTGGCAAACAGATAGGGCCATGACACCTGATTGAATGTCTTCTCGGCATCAAGATTAGCAAGCAGGAAGGGGGTGACCATCAAGTGTACATGGTGGAGGATGTGGAGCGTGTGGTGAGTTTTGTCTCTGGTTTGCCAGGTTCATATAAAGCCTGACTGATTGTGGTGGATCAGGATTGGTAGGACGGGGTCAAATCATTTGGCGAGCACTGCCATAAATAATTTATAGTTGGCATTGAACACCAATATTGGTCTATATGCTTGACATTTTGTGGGGTACTTCCCCAGTTTGGGGATGACCACAACTGTGGTGTATTGGCATGTTTTGGGGATTTTGCTTCCTGTTAGGGTCTCATTACGTATTCTTGCGAATTGTGGGACCAGAAATTCCCTTTGAGTCTTGTAAAATTCCAAGATATAACCATCCGGTTACAGAGTCTTCTGCATGTTAGCTTTACATATTGCATGCTCAAGTTCCTTAGCCTGGATTGGTCTGGCAAGGTTATCTACTTGATCTTGTCAAGCTGCATGAGACTAAGTGGGGTCAGGAAGACCTCTGTCACCACCAAATTATGGGGCCCTCTGGGGAATATAAAGAGGAGTAACAGAGACAGAAAGTATTGGTCATATTGTTAGTGTTCCACGTAAGATACTTTGTGTGGGTGTGTTTCAGTTCGGCTGTTAGTCTTCTGCCTGTGTACATAGTATGGCATGACTCTCAGGGCTCTGGGGACCACTTCATAATATTTGTGACAGAAGAATATCAAGGCCAGTTCTGTTTTTTCTAGCATAATTCTATTGATGTCTTTTCTAGTTTTGCCCAGGTGCTGTCTGACCAATCGTCCTATAGGTCAGGCAGGCATCACTGCCTCTCTTTCTTTTTCCTGGAGCTGAACTCTATTACATGGGGCTGCAGCACAGTTTTAAGTTTTTCCACAGGATTGCTTCTGTATGCTTCCAATTTGGTTGTGCTTGTTTATATTAGCTATCTTGTCTGTGAGGAATGTTAAGAATGTCTCTGACTGGAGATAATACCCATTCAGGCAACTCTACAACCAGGGAATCTCCTTCTTGAGGTTAAGGTATGTCAAGACTGGTGCATGATCTGAGAGCAGTTTGTCTCCAGTCTTACAGTCTACTACATATTTAAGTGATTCCTGTTGGGTGTAACAGTAATCTATATGAGTTTAGACTGTGTGCACCGTGAAGTAATGTGTGTACTGTCTTGTTTGAGGGTGAAAGTCCTGCCACATATCCATTCATTTCTGAGTCTGCAATATAGTGGCACATGCCTTATGGGTAGAGGGCTGTTTAGGTGGGTACAGGTTATAAGTGTCCCAGGTGTTTGACCTAATCATATTAAAATTCTCAGCCAACAGCAGTACCCAATGGGTATTTTCAAGTATTAGGTCTAGGAGCCCTCTAACCTCCATTGTGTTGAACCTGGGGGGAATGTATACATTGGCAAGTGTCACCTGTAGCTGGTATAGTGTACCTTGCACTATAATCATTTTACCTTCCTTATCCTTGATCACTTTGGCATTCTGAAAGAGCATTGTGTGGGGGACAAGGATGACCCCCCCCCAATATTTTATACTCCTGGTCCACATTAAGGGAGCTCTCAGATATGAACAAGCACAACCAGAGGGGAAGCCGTACCACCCCTTTTCATTTTCCCAAGTCTCCCTGTGATGCAGCAGGTGGAGGTGTGGCCAGCGGGCATTATACACTCTCACCATGCCCATCACGTTTTCTCCAGTATTCTCCCCTTCAGCTCCCTGGAGACCATGGCAGCATGGTCAGACACGTATGTGGAGGCATGTGCACACATCTGATCCTGCGGTCCCTGCTCTGCCCACAACTGGCCTAATGTCTGGTCCCTGTTTCACAGCACTACCACCAAGCCTCCACTCTGCGGTAGCCAAGTGCCAGGAAGACCAACCTCCCCTACTGGGAGAGGAGAGCTGTCTAGCAGCTGCTCGATCCTACTTCCGTCCCTCCATCCGGCCGACCTCCAGCAACCCATGCTCATTCCCAAACACAGGTCACCGGAGTAGGAGAGGTAAGGCGTGCTAAGTGCCTCAGCCCTCTGTGCCACCAGGCTGGTACTGTGAACTGGGGCTATTTAACTGTGAATCATAGAACTAAAGTGGTGCACCTGGGCATCCACAGATATATAAGCTAAGTAACAGCACTAAATTAACAATGAGAACATCGGGTGAGTGCTCCAATTGGGAGCACTCAACCATGTAATGGCAATGTTGGGCTTTTTTGGAGCCCTGTGCCACCAGAAAAACTACATGGTGAGGTGATATCCCACCCAGATGGGAGGGGCCCCTTATAGTGCTGTGACAATATGGGAAAGAAGTGGTTGGGAATGGCTGTCACACTGTAGGGTTCAGCATGCTGCTTCCTGCCTCTCACCCTCATTGATATACACCAGTCAGAGTTGTCAGTGCTTTATAACTGGAAGTACAGTGACAAAACTTTAGAAATAACATACAATTCAGCACAATAAACATTAACAGTACAAAACAATGACTGGCATACTGGCTGCAGGGTATCTCCCTGGCCCAAGAGTAATCCATATCGAGAGCAGGTTCAGAGTCCAAGTGTTATAGACAATCATTCCATGTGTTGTCCTGGGTTTGGTCGCTTACTTGAGTTCAGCTACCCTAGCAATCTTCTTGTGTTTTGGCTTGTCTGGGTAGTCTGTAATGGGCCTCTGCATCAACCACTCTAATTAAGGAAATGTAGGAGGTCAGACTCCTCTGTTTTTCAACAAGCATTCAAAGTCTTAGGGTAAGACCCCTACTACAGACATTCTCAAAGATTCACATTTCTCTGTATAACCCATTGTCCATAAAAGGAAAAGCAGAGTTTGCACATGTAGTCTAGCTTTCTCTGGAGGCTGCCATGACTGTCCAGGTGATCTCTGTCTTCAGGATCAGGTTTCAGTAGTTGCTAGTCCATGTGAAAATCAGACATGGCATGACATCGTGGTCCTCTCTACACTAGCAGCCCCTAGGAAACTGCTCACCCCATAAATTGCTCTCCCTTGGCCAAGTTCCAGCATTCCTCCTGCAATTCAATGCTATCTGCTCCACCAGTTGGCCTCTCATTTCTCCATGATTCTGGGCATAATCATTGGTTATGCCTCAGCTCTATCCCATGGTCCTGAGAGGCCTTGAGGGGATTCATCTCCCTGGATCTTACCGAGAGGATTCTATGTGATAACAGCGATTGCGGAATAGCGATCGCTGTTTGGGCAAGTGTACATCGCTGAGAATGAATTACATCAATGCACACTCACAGTGAACTGAAAGGTGGTGACAGAATTTAAATGAAGCCCCCACACCCCCTACTTAAGGATTCTCTACTCCAGGGGGCTGCATGTTGGGGGGGTGAAATTCTTTAAAAAAAAAGCCACCTCCTGGCATAAAAAAAACCTGCACCGCACCGGACCCAAACCCTGCAAACCCCAACCGACCACCCTCCACACCACATTAACTGACCAGCTCGGCAGCTGCATGCCACACTCCCTCCCACATACCTCCCTTCCCCTTCCTCTCCCCCATGTATGTGCAAATGTGCACATGCACTTATGCTTCCCATTGCCCTACCTCACCCACCCAGGTATCCGGTTGCCACCCTGCTAGGTAGCCCTGAACACAAGTACCATTACTGAGTCACCCTTTTTGAAAGTGTTCAGTCGCGATCATTGTGTTCACTGGATAACTCCCGAGAGGAGGGTTAGTGACTGATGCCCTCCACCCACAAGGTGGGTGCAGTTGGCACTCCCCTATGGCTGGAGCTTTACAGCTCTGTGAGCTTGGTCCTCCTCCCTTTGGCCCACCGGCAACTGAGTCAGTGGCTCAGACCCCATGCAGCAGCCAGGGAGTGGGTCTCTGCCAATCTTATAAAGTCTCCAGGCCTCTCATCAGTGCACTTCATTTGCCATGTTAGGGAGCAGGGCATACCAACAGCAGGGAGGACCTATGGTACATGCTTACCCGACCCATCTCGGGGCTCTTTGCAGGCCCAGCTGAGCACCTGTTGTGAAGGAGGTTGTATGGTATCCAAGAGAGCTCAGGCCATGGAATTAGTGTGCTGGCAGCATAGAACAATGAGAGAGCTCACCTGTCTTTTCTCAGGGTCATCATCGCCCGGCTGGCATCCTTCAAATCTGTTCTGTGGAACAGGTTAATCTGGCAAAACTGTTTCTTCCAATGTGGCTTCTTCACCTCATAGGCACTGAATGATCTGCTGCACAGTTTCAGCCAATTGCTGTTGCTTGCCCTCTGCTATCTTCCATGATTGCTGCACTATTTTGAGGCCAAGGATTGTAAGGAGGGGTTTATTTGTGGGAGCAGATATATCAATGCCCCGAGTCTTAAAGTCCTGTTGAGCCGGTTCTGCCATGCTCTATATCCTTTGGCCCTCCGGAAAGTTCACCACAGGTTTGGTGGGATATGGAGTAAGAAAGCCTTCACAGGTGGCACAGAGGCACTCCTTTTTCGCTGTAGTAAGGTGGGGTAGTTATCATCCAAGTAGATTCTCATTTCCTTGTAGTGGATTTCCTTAGGTCTCCATGCGCTTGTCAAAATATCCTGCTTATCATTAAATTGTACGAATCTTGCTACTACTGAATGGGTCCAGGCAACTGGGCCAGTAGGCTTTAGCCCCAGAATCCAGTAATACTGCTCAGTCTTGAGTATTTTGTCCTGGGGCAGCTGAAGGGTTGTCCAGAAAAAGTGCTGCAGGAAAGTGATGATGCCCAGACCCTCCACTGCTTCAGGAAAGCCATGAAAGCATGTTATTGCACCGATTATGACTCTCAACACCTTCTAACTTGTCCTCCACCTCTTTCAGAGTTACATAAAGCTGGGTTATCACCACATCTGCAGCAGCATCCATGTGGTGGCCAGTCCTGGTGAGCTGCTACACAAGTTTGTCCAACCTTTTCTCTAGTTTCACAACGTCATTTCTAAGGGCAGCTGTCGTGTTCCTGATCTTTCAAAATTTCCGAGGTTGGTAATTAGGGGGTCAAATTTCTTATGGAGGTGCTCTATGGGCAGTGATTTTGGCTTTTTTTTGTTCTGTCTTGTGGCAAGCCGAATGGGAGGAGGTGACCAAGGCCTGGGAGTACTCACTGTGGGAGCCGCCCACTCTGAATCCCTTGGTCTGAGTTTTTGGATTTGCTTCACTACATCCAGGTAGATACACTTTCCCCTTGAGCTTATTTTAAATTATTTTGACTGATGTATTTCCCCTTGAGCTTGTTTTAAATTATTTTGACTGAAACCATTCTAAAGCAGGGGTTTTGAAGTGAGAGTGGCTGCTGCTTGAATCCACAAGCTGCCATCTTGAGGATGACATCACCAGAAGTCCCCTGATTTAATTATTTTTTTGGGTGCCTATAGCTCCGGCAGCTCGTCCCCTTCTTCCCTGGCCCCCACTAACCACCAGGACTTACCTCAGGTGGTGATCCTCTTAGGCTTGCCAACCAGGGCAAAGCTGCTGAGTAGGCGCGCCCCTGATGGAAACTGTCATCGAGGTTCCTGGCAGACTCCCTCAGCTGCTGGTATTCCTCCCTTGCTTACCCCCCAGGGTAGGACCGCGAGGTCAGTCCATTTCCAAAGGAGGACTGAACTTAGTCACCAACCAAGTGTCATGGCAGGCGTAGTAGAACCAGGAAGCTGGACGTCCTTTATGGGGCCAGAATTTTTCATGCTTTTGTTCCTGGCAGGTGTGGCATGCAATGACATAATGCACTGAAGCACTGATGTATGGCATGCCTCCCCCACAACTCAGCTCCAGTCACTGCTCCCCTTGGCCTGCACCAAGGGTTGATCAAGCATCGACAGCTCGCCCACCATCCCCGCAGGTATTTCTGAATTTCACTTAACAGGGGATTGGGGCTGGAGCAGTCCACTAGACCAGCAGGGATATTTTAATTTTTATAACAGGAGGCGGGGGCTTGGAGGGGACTACTAGACTACCAGGGAATTTTATAATAATAATAATAATAATAATAATAAAATGTATTTGTATAAGCGCCTTTCAAATTTCAAGGTGCTGTACAATTCACATAAAAACAAAACACAGTGCATACAATATAAAATCAAGAAAGTACCGAGAATGCTAATAATTGTAATAGGTGATCAGGGCTTGGGAGCCACTAGACTACCACAGACTTTTAATAATTATAATGGGTGATTGGGGCTTGGGGGAGATGCTACACTACCTGGGAATATAATTATTTTATTATAAATAATACTACAGTAAGTATTATCACAGGAGATTGGGACTTGGGGGGCAGCACATTGTCACGCACTCTCCCAGATGATTTCTAAGTACTGTTAGACCAGACATTGGCTGGTCTAATGGTACTTAGACCTTTGCCAACTGGGGGGCTTTGAGAATAGCAGTTTAGGGGATATGGCAGCCTGTGTCTGCTGCAAGCCCCTATAGCACCATGCCACAACCCATTGTGTGGTTTGAGGCTGGGATATGCCCCCTTTAGTGCAAGCAGCCTGCGTATGACGTAGGCTGCTTCTGAGAATTGCTCGGTGCATTTTTTTTAAGTGAGTGCCACTTGCATCATTATGTTTGACGCAGGCACCTTGTGTCATTATAAGGGCTTTGAGAGGGCTTTGAGAATCAGGCCCTATGAGTTCAGTTGAAGGCAATATTTTTATGCAGACTTCTTTGATGGGCTAAAAAGATGTGTTCTAAACCCTGGAAAGGAAATATGACAATTCAAAAAATGTATTCCCCTGCAAAAAACCTTAGCTGAGACTTTATGTTCATGAAAATACACACTGAGGTAAATACCTTGGCTCGATTTTAAAAGATTTGCCAGATTGGTGCATATTGTGCTGATCCCTGCATGTGGCAAACTCTGGGTGCACCAGGGACCCTGTGCCAAAAAAGGTGTCCATGCACCAAACTCCAGCAAGTTGCCACAGGCGGAGCATTGTGCCAAAGAGTTGGCACACTGGAGGGGTTTGGCAGAGGGTCCCATCAATCCCCCCCGCTGGGTACAGCACCAGCCCAGGACCGTGATCTTGGGGGGGAGCCTGTGAGGTTGGGGGACACTCAACCATGGACCTGTGGGGGGGAGATGTAGTGGGTGGCATGGGCATGGTGGGTGTGGTAGGGTAAGTACAAATGTGGCAAGGGCAGATGTGCTCTGGACAGTGGTACTGACCCATGGACCTGGTGCACCCTGCCATTCATGCACAGGCCCTGTCTCAGACCACCTCATGTCACCAGCCCTGGCAGATGTCCTGGCATTTGCACAGTCCCTTACCTGACAGCAATAAGACACTCCAAGGTGTATGTTATGGCCTGATAAGAGCACTCCCCAGGTGCATTATGAGGCACGAGGAGCTTGCACCGAGTGCCTTTTGGACCTGGGCTGAGCTCTTATCAGGCCATAACCCACACCTTGGAGTGTCTTATTGCGCTTATAAAATGGGCAAAAAATTTAGAGATGACACAGGTAGTCAATGTTTAACTTATTTATTTTTTTAGCGGTTCTTTTTTTTAATTTTGACATAAAATAATCCCTTTTGCAATGTATTGCAATGAATGTTACAATCAGTAAAAACAACTTAAAATTCTTATGATGAGGTAAAACACAAGTAACAATGCATTTTTTTTGAAATTCTAGCAGTTTAAACTTTTCAAGTTGAAAGATTTAATTGTTTAATAAGCTGAAGAATTTAATAGTTTAACATAAAATGCATCTTTTGTAAACTGTAACATGCAGGAAAACAGTTCATTGTCTCTAGTGCATAACATCAACTGTAAATGGATTCGGAACTTATGCTTTTTTAAACAAATGTTGTCATTTTCTTTTGGTTTTACTATTCTATTTTACTGTTAATGAACTGGAATGCTTTGTTAGGAAGTAAAATTAAATTTTTTTTGAGGAACAGCAGTCTTTTGAAATGTAATGAGAATGGACTTTTCTGCTGAAGTTGATGAACTCGACCTGCTCCATGTAGCAGTTTGTCACTATGAAGGGCATATTTGTGGTTTCTTTTTTTAGATTTTCTATGAGTGTCATATTTTCTTGGTGGTCTTCGAGGCTACGTCAATGGAAGATCTGTGGTACTGGTCGCACAGAATGTTGTTTCAGTACTTTCTGAAGCTGTGCAGTTTGCGTTTTTTGCTGGTTTTGGTGGCTGGTTCATGGAAAGGATGGTGCTCCAGTGTTTCTGATCTTCTTTTGTTGTTGACCTATATGAGCGTAAGCTGCATTCGCTTTTGTGTTCGGTCACCACCATAATATCACGGGCTTCTAACCCAGTTTCCAACAACAACTGCACGGCGGTGGCCCGGGTACTATGGTTGTTGTATCTTCTAGATTGACCCGTTGCTATGCTGATTTTTACCATTATGTTGGGCAAGTAGTTTATGCCGAGGGGTTCTCAGTTGCATCAGATTTCTGCACTTGAATATTCAGGTGGTGCAATTCTCTTCAGGTGGCAGTAGAAAGCGAGGGGTTCAGGAAGCAGCTTGGATACATATTTTTTGAAGGAGGCAACTGGGCACGATGGATTTTGAGGAAGGGCATAAATAAACCTGTGGTGCTGCTGTTCTTGTGGATCATACGTTTTCTTGTGGTTCTTCGTGAACTGGTTAAAGGTTAATGTTATATGAACAGGCAAACTTACAAAATGGCCAGCAGAAACAGGCCTCATGGTCTATCAAGTCTGCTCTAGTGTGCAAATAGCTCCTCTTCATGCAGCTGCCCATCCCGCCCCCCTTCCCAGTATCCCTTCCCTTCCCCAACCCCTCTTGAAACTGCCCACTGTCTTACAGGACATTATCTTGCCTGGTAAGGTGTTCCATTTGTCCACCACTCTTTCCATGAAAAAATGTCTCCTCATCTCTCTCTCCTGAATCCCCCCCTCCAATCTCAGTCCATGCCCTCTCATATCCCTTCCCCTTCTCATCTGAAAAATCCCTTCTGTGTTGGTCTTGTTTATCCCCTTCAGATACCTAAAGGTCTCAATCATATCCCCCCATCCCTCCTCTCCTCCAGTGAATACATACTCAACTCTCCCAGCCTGTCCTCATAGGGCTTGTTTTCCAATCCCTGGATCATCTTTGTGGCTCTTCGCTGCACCCTGTCCAACAATCTGATGTCCTTCCTCAGGGATGGGTGCCAGTACTGCATGCAGTCTCTTTCTCCAGTCTAAGCTCACTGGATGCCTTGGCCGCCCTGATCAGTCTGGTAACCTCCCTGGACATCTCCATGTATGTATCCTTATCTTCACCCCTCCCCAATTTCCTGCACTTTTGAAATGCTGCCTTCTTGACCATCACCCCTTCCATCACCTCCTGTGGCAGCCAACTGAGTTATTTTGTCCTTCCCTTCTTGCTTTTCTTCCTACTGCAAGACTCCATTGCCTCTACCAGCCCTTCCTTTATGATGTCCCATTTCTGGTCTGCATCCATGTGTGGTTGCATTCCTGCCAGGTGCCTGCCCAAAATTTCTCCCATCTTCTTAAAGTCTGCCCCCATAAACTTCAATCACCCTTGTACCCATGCCCGCTGTTTCCTTCCCCATGTTGAGCATGAACCACACCGAATAGTGGTCACTCTCAGCCAGTGGTTACTCCACTTCCAGATTCCTTATGGCTTCCCTGTTACCTAGTACAAGGTCCAGAGCCCTTTCTAACCAAGTCGGCCCCTGGACCAGCTGTGTCAGAAAGCTGTTTTGAAATGCTTATAGCAGGACCCACTCCCTTGCACTCATGGTGGATGGGGTGCCCCACTCCACCCCCGGTAGGTTGAAGTCCCCCACCACCACTGTGCTCCCCTTTCTGCAGACCCTCCTAATTTGTTCTGCTAATTCCCTATCCAGGTCAGTCACCTGAGCTGGTGGCCTGTATACCACTCCCATCCTCAGTGTTCTATTCTTTGTATCTTGGAACTACATCCATAGTGCTTTTGTCCTCCCCTCCTCCACTTCCTCCCATTCGCACTGTATCCACTCCCTTCCCTTACATAGATCACCACTCCCCCCCCCATTACCCTTAGCTCTATCCTTTCTGAATAACCTGAGCCCCGGGATCATCATATCTCAGTCCTGGTACTGGGTGGCCCACATTTCTGTGATGGCCATAATGTCAACCTCCTCCACCGCCGAGAGAATCTGCAACTCCACTGTTCTGCTCCTTAGGCTTCTTGCATTCAATGAGACCACTCTCCAGCCTGTCTCCTCCTCTTCCCTACCCCATATTCTTCCACCCTTATCCCTCTCTGTGCCACTTCCCCACTGCCTTTACCCATAACTAGGGGGGTAGGCTCACTAGGCTCCCCTTTCTGGACCCCTTTCCAATCAGCAGTCCCCTCACCACCCCTCCTCCTAGTTTAAATCCACCTTTGTTGATATATGCACCTCTGTTCCCCGTTTTTGTACTCCCTTCCCCTCCCTGCTCAAATGTAACCTGTCCCCTGTGTATAGTTCACCATTGTCCCAGGTCCTGCCCCAGTCTGACACTAATCCATATTCTTGGTATGGCACCAATCCCTCAGCCACTCATTGAACTCCTCTATCCTTTTTTTCCACACTGTACTTGCACCTGGTACTGGGAATACCTTAGAGAATGCCACCAACTCACCATCTCCTCACACTGCCTACCCAACTCCTCGAACCTCCCCTTTACCACCTCTACTGTCTCCCCCGCCAAGTCATTTGTACCCACGTGCATCACTATGTGAGGTTTCTCCTTCCCCCTCAGTGTGCACTTGAGAAGTGCCTGCCTTGCTCTGCCCACGATCAACCCCAGAATAGCCTTGACCTAGATGCAACTGTGCCTTTCTACCCTTCTGCCCCATCTGACCCTATTCAGTATAGAACACCCCAGCACTAGTACCCCTATCTTCTTGTCCTATAAGCCCCCCTCCTCCTGTTTTCACTATCCACATTTCCAGAGTCCACACAGCCCTGCTCTTTATTACCTCTATCCACAGATTTATGACTCCTACATCTTCCCCCCATTCCTGTCTTTCCCACTGCCTCTATCCTGCTCTTCCCTTCCCCTTCTTCCTTTCCCAGCTTGACTCCTGACTCCTGAGCCTTCACTACCCTTCTCCTCCTCTCCCCCCACAATCTCTGACACCTCCACTACCAACTCTGATGCCAACACTGCAAACCTATTACTTACTACCCCCGCAATGGTGCCCATCTCCTCCTTCCCCCTGCCCTGAGCCTTCCCTGGGGGTGAGCCTTCTCCTCACCCCAACCCCCCTCCCTACATCCTCATGGGATTTAGCCTGCTGTTCATCTTCTGCTTCTCCCAGCTACTCCTCTCCGGGGTCCCTCTCACCCCAGCCTCCCCTCACCCTCTCCAGCTCTCTCTAGAGCCCCTTTACCTCCTCTTCCATTCTCCTCAGCCTGTGACAAATTGGACAACCTCCCAGTTTCCATAGTATATTCATCCAAACAGTCACATCACAACAATTGCACCTCGCTATCCTCCCTGTGCCTGCCACCCTCACTCCATGGTGCCACCCATTCCATCCACTATTCCGATGTCTCCTGCCACCCTTATTTGTGCCCCTCCACCCCTCAGTGTGATCCCCCATAATGCCCCATTCTCCTACACCCCATAATTCACACTTAACTTAAACTTAACCTCAATTCCTTATCACACAGTCTGTACATCAATAGCTGGATACCATATGTGACCCGACTAGCTTGCTTCTGAGTCCTTCTTTACCCCAATGCCCCTAGCTTGCTAGCTCAGTAACTCTAGTTAACACATTTATATATGACCTTGTCAGTTTGAATTTTAGACTTTCAACTTTAAAATATGCAGTTACCTTCCTTAACCCAAGCTTGTCAGTTTGACTTTCAAACTTGCAACTTTAAAACATTTAAACCTTAAAATCCAACTAGTAAAAGCTAAAGTGTCTGAACTTATCACCACCTTATGATTAGCTTTAAGAGTTAGTTTATATGGGCAGTTTGCAGCTCCCCAAGCTCCTCCCTTACAGCCTTCAAGCCCAACCCCCAGTGGCTTTACAGTATTTAAGAAAGGCTGCTGGAGGGGGTCGGGGGGGGGGATTTTACTCCAGCTAACAACAGTTTTCCTTAAAATCAGTTACAGAGTTAAAGAAAGCATTAAACTACTCCCAAACCAACAGCATACTCACAAAAAAAATCAGTTGCAGAGTTAAAGAAAGATTTAAGCTAATCCCAAACCAACAGCAAAGTCACACAAAAAAAAAAAAACAGTACACAGTGAAGAAAGGAGGGTTACTAGCAGGATACCGCAGGGATCAGTACTGGGACCGGTCCTTTTTAATGTCTTTATAAGTGACATTGCAGAGGAACTGGAAGGAAAAGTATGTCTCTTAGCAGATGACACAAAGATCTGCAATAGGGTTGATACACAAGATGGAGTGGAAAGGATGAGAAGGGACTTGGCAAGGTTGGAGGAATGGTCAAATGTATGGCAGCTCAGATTCAATGCAAAGAAGTGCAAGGTAATGCACATGGGAAACAAAACCCAGGGAAGCGTAACAATGGGGGTGAGATACTGACAACAGTAAAAATAGAAAGGGACCTGGGGTAATTATATCAGATGACCTAAAGGTGGGCAAGCAATGTGAGAAGGCAATAAGGAAGGCTGGAGGATACTGGGATTACTGGGATGCATAGGAAGAGGCATCAATAGTAGAAAACAGGAAGTTGTTATCCTCTGTACAGACAGTTGGTGAGACCCCATCTGAGTACTGTGTGCAGTTCTGGAGACCCCATCTCATAAAGACATAGACAGAGTGGAGGCTGTCCAGAGGAGGGCAACAAAAATGGTGCAGGTCTGCACCAGAAGACATGAAGAAAACTAAAGGAGCTTAATATGTATACCCTTGAGGAAAGAAGGGAGAGAGGGGACATGATAGAAACTTTCAAGTACCTCAAGGGAATCAACAAAGTCCAAGAGGGTAGCATCTTCCAGAAAAAGAGATGTGCAAGAACAAGGGGGCACAATTTGAAGATAGAGGGGGGACGGCTCAGAGGTAATGTGAGGAAGTAGTTTTTCACAGAGAGGGTTGTGGATGCATGGAACAGCCTCCCTGAGGAGGTCATGGAGTCAAGAACAGTGGCGGAACTCAAGAATTCATGGGACAGGCATAAGGCAGTCCTAGTGGGGGGTAGGAGGAAGTAAGCTGTTGGTTAACTAGAATCTGCAGCTTATCTGTTAGGTAGGAAAATGGGCAGACTAGGTGGGCCAAGTGGTCCTTATCTGCAGTCAAATTCTATGTTTCTATGTTTCTATGTTTCAGAGTTAAAGATTTAAGCTAATCCCAAACCAACAGCAAATTTACAAAAAAAATTCAGTTACAGAGTTAAATAAAGATTTACTCTAATCCTAAACCAACAGCAAACTCCAAACAAAAAATCAGTTACAGAGTTAAAGATTTAAGCTAATCCCAAATCAACAGCAAAACTCACCCTCCTACCACTCTCCACAGCAAGCAGAATGAACTCTGTGCCATCAGCTGTTGTTTTTATTTCAAAATGACCCAGTTTTAATTGGCATAGCCCTTCTCGGCCTCTATGGGCCATACATAACTGAATATCAAGCCACACTTTATACAGTAGCCTTCTTGGAGTTTCAGGAGATAGTACTGGTGAGCTTTTTAGGATTTCGAGGTCGGGCTTTGATATGCTCGGGTGGTGCTCTGATTTATTGTTGCCCTGCTGTCTGTACCTTTTGCATGCTGCCATGAAAATTTTGTTCGCTGCCTTCAAATTTGAATCTGTATGTACTGTAGGTTAATGTTACAGCTGATATCTGGGCTATTTATCGGTCTGTTTAGACCAGCACAAAGAGATAAGAGGCTCTCTAGGCTGTATTATGACCTGTCTGATGTACCTCAGCATAAAATTTTCTGAGCATCTGACACAGTTCTTGTGATATAATTGTTTTAAGATCACTGAATAGATCTCTTGCTGTGCACTAGTTAAAAAACACAGTTTTAGCCCATTCGGTTGTCTTTTGTGTGTTTTGTTAATCTTTTCTTTTCTCTAATTGGTTAAGCTGTTCAATTGTAAGCTCAAGAAATTAGTTGCCGGTACCTGACATATGCTTTCTTTTTTACAGATTTTCTCTGACTGCTGGTTATCATCTTTTCTGCCTTCTAGTCTGGTGAGTATTTCATTAATTTTTAATTCAAAGTTTACCTCAGGAATACATGGGCAGCTCTATACCAGGGCCTGCCAGGGCATGTGCCTTGGTAAAAAAATGCTGTGCCCCAGTTGGTACCCCCTATGGTCCAGAACTTCCCCCATAGTAACAATATATCAGTGCCTGGCTGTCATCTGTTGTGCCCCAGCTGTGCCCTGGTAACCATTTGTGGCTAGAGCCGCTACTGCAGGAATATCCCACATGCCGGTGTTATTTATCGTTTGTGCCTGATAGCTATGGGAGATGTGCACTCCGCTGTGACAGCTGTGCGAGTAGGCAAGGAGTCTGTCACAGCGGACCACTCAGCTGTTCCTGCTGTCAAACTGACAGCATGATTGGTCAGGGATATCAGCTGTGTTATAAGGCAGAGTAGCTTATGAAGTGCTGATCATTTGAATATGACTGAATAAGGACACAGGTAAATTAGGATTTCAACCAATCAGACAGCTCAAAATGGTTTGCCCATTTTAGAAGCAGAGATAGCCCATGGCTGCAGGGTACTAGGTGGCCATGCACTGTGCTATAGCTGCATTGGCACCATCACCTGCAGTATGTCACCACTCAGCAGGCTGTGCTGCAGGGGAATGTTGCCCTGTCCCAGGTACATTCCCATTCACCAACTGCACATAGTACTGTGCAGCCATGGACTAACACTGCATGTTGGGGACTCTGCAAGCTCCAAGAAGGCTGCCAGGGATGTTGGCACCTAGGGTTCCAGAACACATGCCATGCTTGCATTCCAGAGAGTACCTTGTCTGCAGGTCTCTACAACTGTCTAGGGCACATCTGCCCTGTGCCACCTCTGTACCCTACCACACCCAACATGTCCACGCCTCCCACTGTGGCACCCCCTAGGGTCACTTGTCAGTGTCCCTTGACCTCACAGACTACCTCCCCCACCCCCACTCAGCACACTCCCAGCCTATGGTGCATGGCTGTTAGACCAGCTCATTGCTGGTCTAACCACAGCCTTGACCTGTGGCTATGGTGGGGCTCCCAAAATCCTAAATAAGGGGATGCTGCAGCCCCATCATGGTGCAAACCCCCTTCTGCCCAGGTACACCATCACTTTCAGTACAAGGGTGGCACTGAACGGGTTGGTAGTAGTCACGTTTGGTGACACCAACACAGCAAAATACACTCCTGTTTGCAAAATCGACACTTTGCTGACAGGTCGCTGTGTTGGTGTGCCTGAGACAGGGGCACACTGTCTCCCAGTCCTGCACCCCTGCCCCAAATGAACTCTGACTGGAGTTGAGAATCCTAAAGATGGACCTAAAGGACTGAGAGACACACAGGAATCATGTAAATCTGCAACTTGTAGTTGACATGATTCCTGTCAGCGAGATGCCGGTCGACAAAAGGGTCATTGAACCGGCATTGTTGAGCCGGGCTGGTTTGGCACACAACTTCCCAATTTTGATGCAACCTTCATTCAAAAATTAGGATTGCTGCCACATTTGATTCAAGGTGCCTCTTACATCAATTCCTTTTGGTGCAGGCATCTTGTATCAAATTTTGCCCTTTGAAACTCAGGCTCCTTCTCTTTAACAATAGACATTACTCCGCAGTGTAACTTTTCTGACTTCCAGCAGCTTCCTACTTAAATAATTTTTTGCAGATAGCCATATTTATTCATTTATTTGATTTTCATTGAGCAGGTAAGCACACTAGACAAGTGTTTGCCTATTTTCAGGTATGACCAGGGAGATTACAAAGTGGAAAAAGGCAGAGCAGTAACGGCACCAGTTTTAACAGTTGCACAGCCAGTATTATTACAGTGAATCAAGGACAAAAGATATTTTGGCACAGTCTAGTACAGTAAGGATCATCCCTAAATTATTTAGTTATAATGTTATTAACCCCTTTTGAATATTCTCAAATAACTCACAGTGCAGATACTTATTTAGGATTCCTGGTGCTCATATATATTTATATGTATGTATATACAGCAAACTGCTATCCTGAAACTCACTTTTGGTTCAGAAGAAAACAAAATCTGGCCAGACCTGATATGGCTGCGCAGAGCTTTTACGAGTGCTGTTGGAGTATGCCGGTCACAAGATGGAGGCAATGACAGAAATGTGCATGTGCAGTCTGAGTCAGCGGCCATCTTGTGCACAACACCCATCACTTTGGCAGTTGCAGAAGAAAAAGAAGTGTTCTGTGAAAAAGGTGTCTTTATGTGGCCAGCAGAGGGAAAGGGCTGCATAAACACAACCACTGGAAACTGCCAGAGCACTGTGGTGCACACCAGACAATGATCTAGTCACGTGCTTCCACAGTGCTCTTCTGAGATGATGATGATGATGGCATACCATCTGCGGAGCTCCGCCAATGCAGTCATAAAAATTACTTCCTAAAAAAAAGAGTTTTTGCCTTTATTTGTAATAATTAGGCTGTCATCTAGTTCTGTAACAGAAACTAACATTAGAAAAAAGGACTATGGATTCTTATTTTTTGTGAAACACTTTTGAGATGAAAGTGCAGGAATGACGAAGAATGGATTGTGCTGACTGCTTCTCTGCTGGTATTTAACATTCACAAGATAATACCTGGTGCTTGCTCCACCCTGTGCAATTTCCACTACTCTACTAAAGTACCCTAATAAAGCATAATTAAAGCACTGCACAGTGGAAACTGAATTGAGGCACCTGAAAATGCTTTTATTTTCTTGATATTCTGCAGCTGTCAGACTGCAATGATTTTTAGTCTCCACTATCTTGCTGAAGGAGCAGCACATTTACTCAAAACAGTCATCAGATTCTGTAAATGATGCAGTTATTTTAAACGGATACTTTAAAGAAGTAGTTTTGTTGTGAAGGTTCGGTGGGACAGACAGTATTGGGAGATTTAGTATTCATTCCTATCCAATGCCTTGTGGGTGGTATGCATACAAAGCAAGCAATGCTATTTCAACCAGCCATCCTTTAACAGTGTGGGGGGGGGGGGCTACGAGGAAAACTTACAGAAATGTAGTATTTAAGAACAAAATCATTTTATTATTTTTATATAATTTAGAGTTTTCATTTTTTACCATTTTTTCTATGGTCATGCGAGCACAATGGACTCTTGTCTTCTTGCTATGAAATACCTATGATGAACATGATAATTTTGTCCCGTGCACCTCATCTACTTTTGTTGCCATGTATATAAGCATGCATAATCCTCAGTTTGAAACATTGTAAGAATTTCCTTAGTCCTCTTGGGAGATACCATGAAGGGAGGATTGGGCTTACTAATGACCAAATTAATGAAATTAATTCTTGTTGGTGACCTGCATATTTTTTATTGCTTGCAGCATTATAGATTACAAATTCACAGGGGAGCTTATATTACAATTAAAGCACATGCATTGCTTTAAAATGTCACACATCCTTTGATTAGATATTCTTTCACTGGAAAATGATACGTTCATAAACTCTTATACACCAAACAGAAAGAGAAAGCAAGAGAGAGAGAGAGAGAAAATTATCTGCACTGAAGCTTTGCTCTGAATGACGTGTTGATGAGCATTCTGAAACCTCAGATTTGGAATCATTACCAGAAGGGTAGAAACATACAACACTTAAAAGAGACTAACATAACACAAAAGAAGGACCCAACTTGAAAACACTAGGCCCAGATGCTGCTCCCAGCATCTGGCAGAAAATAATAACATCCTTGCTGTTGTACTTAGCTAACTGTAAGAATCATCTATATGAATGACCTAGGCTAACACCTACTGTGCCTGGCTAACAACATGCAGCTCATCCCTCCACATCAAATCAGACCCTATTTGTCTCCTGAGAACTAGCTTACAGTATCCTGCTTGCTCACAAAATTTAAGCTACTGTATATACTGGAGTCAATGTTTCATATTCATTATTATGGTGTAGTTGGTCACCACCCAATATTATCCTACCCGCACTCAAAATTTTTTTACTGCCACTGTATATTTTTACCATTATCCCTACATTTTTGACCATAACTTTAATATATTTCTAAAAACATATTGTAATCCAATATTATCTTTTACTGACATCCTTTATTACACTTCTACCCCTACTTTGATACCAGTACTCTGTATCTTGTTTAAACCCCCAGTTTTGCACTTATACAGTCCTTATAGGGGCCCAAAGGAATAATGTGCCCTTGGTCTCAATCATCAAAACCCCCAACCTATATTTCAAGGCAATAGAAAATTCTGGTGATAGATGCAGATGGTATCAACCAACACTCCAATAACTTCATGACAAAAACAAAAAAAAAAAAAAAAAAAAATAGGCAATACAAGAAAATTATATGCCAACAAAGATGATCTTAAGTGAAATAAAACCATCATGAAGATCTGCTAGAAGAATTGCAAATATAGCATAGCACAAATAGCTGACAAAAATGCATGTTATAGTACTCTGTACTCTTGGTTCCTTGAATGGTGTTAAATCCACCCCACTCTGCCAAGCTTCTTCAGGATCACAGTGATTGTATAAGAAACCAACCTAACCCTAAATACTAATAAAGGCCAAAGCATAATCTCAAACATCAAAAGGGATATTCCAGGGAGATTCCTTGTCACAAGGGTACAGGTTGCAGAATACCTGAAGAGAAATGAAATACCTGCACACACTAAATTAGTCTAACACTGAAAGCTTTTATTCAGGCACAAAAACTCACAAGAACAGAGATAGGATTTGAACTTCCCAGCATTTTGCAGGTCTCTTCCACTTCTTGAGGAGGTACTTGTGACCACTCCACTTCTGTCTCACCCTTAATCCACTAAGCAGTCTTCTAAACAACTTTAGGTATGGGTACAGCCTGAACTCTAGAAACACCAGGGAACTGCAAACAATAACTAGTGTCCAATTCATCAGTGTCTTTGGAACTTATGTGATGAATTGAGCAGTTGCACACTGCCAAGACTTTCTCTAATGACAGCAGGATTACATTTGGGCTTTATAAATGCACCAAAACAACATTTATTTATGGACTGCTAGCCCACACTAAAAGCATAAACTTGGAGGAGGGCTATGTCACAGAAGAACTTGAATATGGGTAAGTATACAAATACTTGAGGACAGGTGAACAACTACACAAAATAATAAAATATGACAGAAGATCATCTGAGATGAATACCTCAAATGGGTGAAGCTAGTACTGAAAGTAACTATGTCAAGATGAAATGAAGAAAAAGCTATAAACCAGCTTCATTCCAATCATGGTTAGGTGCAAATATCCCACATTTGGAAACATTACCCAAAATAAAAACTTTTAATCGTGTTGAGCTGGGGAAGAGCTTCTAACTGAAAACAGATATTACTAGACTTTACTGGATTTACATAATCGGAGATGAGACAGACAAAATCATAGCCATGCCCCATAATGTTATGGGGTACAAACATGATTCTGCTAGCAGGCAGCCAGCTACGGAGGAAGAAGGGCAAGTACCTCTTTGCTAGCTTCTGCTGAACTGGGGCTACTATAGAGTTGGACATATAAATAAGAGGATGGGTTCTTTATAAACTTAAGACACAAATGCTGCAGGGTAATCCAGTTTTCTTGTTGAAGGAAGTTAAAATAAATATGGCAAGATTACAAAGAGGCTTTTGTGTGGAGTGTGCTAGGACATGGAATGTTTTTTAAGATATCTAGGGGTAGAAAGGAGGGAGGGAGGGAATGGTTCCCTTTTGTTTGCTAGTAAAGGAGATAGGTTGAGGGACTATCCAGTAATATACTGTAGTTTTTTTTAATTTATAGCGTACTATTGAATATTATGGATGATCTAAAACATATCAGGTATCTGCTGTGTTAAAATTAACAGCTTATTTGTTCATATATTTATTTGTTTAGGTTTTGTTGATTGAAAAATGAGGACTATGAAACACTTCTTGTTTTCAGCCCAGTTAGTTAGTTAGTTTTTGTCAGGGCCCCTGGTGTTCTGCGGCAGAATTTTCTGATTTCTGCGGCAGGGCTCCTTGACTTCTTCGGCAGCATTTTCTGATTTCTGCGGCATGATTTATTCATTTCTCTGGCAGAATGCAGTCCTGTCATTGGCTAAATATGATGTGATGTCATTGATGACATCACATGCTGAGCATAGAGGAGGGGCTTCAGGATAAACGAGGTGGGAAAGAAAGCCTGACACTATGGAAAAACAGTATATTTATATGAAAATTCACCAAAAACAATGAATTCTGCAGCACTATACATATTCTGCAGCATGATGCAAATTCTGAGGCAAATTCCGCAACTGCAGAACCGCAAAATTCCAGGAACCTTGGCTTTTGTTAACGGGCAATTCTCCTATTTCCACCTTGTCCCCAGGGTGGGGTGGGTGGGTGGGGTGGGGAGGTACAGATGATAATCAACTGAAATTGAACCAGATTAAGCTGTTAGTAGTATTTTTAGTGAATGAGGAAATTTGGCCCAGACACGGGAAATTTCCCTACTCTTTTCGAGAAGTGTCATGGGATCTTTAACACCCACCTGAACAACCACCAGAACAGACAGACAAGACCTCAGTTTAATGTCTTATTTGAAAGATGGCACCTCAGAAGTGCAGCATCCCCCTCATGATGCACTACAGTGTCAGTACTGGGATTTTTTACTCCAAGTGTCTGGGGAGCGGGGATATATATGCAGGCCAACTGATATTGAACCGGGTTAAGCAGTTGGTGATTTTAAATGAATGGGGAAATTTGGCTAAAACACTTAGAAATTTTCCCTACTCTTTTCGAGAAGTGCTGTGGGCCTTTAACATTCACCTGAACAACCACCAAAATAGGCAGACAGGACCTCAGTTTAACATATCATCAGAAAGACGATACCTTCTACAGCACAGTGTCCCCCAAGCATCATGCTGAGGCATCAGTATGATTATTTTTAATGAAGGAGTGATTGTCCGCTGCAGAGCTACCAACACCACTTACTGCAGCTCTGGTATTTCACGTTAACCTCTCTGGAACTTTCACAGCTGCATTTTCTGCAATGGAGCAGATAATGTAGAACATTTGGCAACATATCAAAATTCGCAAATTTAGAGACTTTACGCAAAACAATAATCAGTTTGGGTGATCGCAACTCTGAACCATAGTGCTTCTTGCAGCCACTTATTTCTACTTATGGGTTTGTATTACTTTGGCAATTTGTGGTCAGTGTAGTGATTATCTGCTTAGACAGGATTTAGTTATTCCTTGTGCTATGGCAAAGCATTGTCTATTTTCTTTCTCTGCTATTTACACCTTCTTTGCATCTTGCACCCCTTTTTTAAATTGCTTTTTATATTGTAGTTGTACCTTTATGTGTACACAGCTTTATATCCTTTTTCTTTGAGATGCTGGGGTCAGCTCTCTTGGTCACCATGGCTACAGTCTGGGATTTTGTAAATGTTACCCTTGGAGTGCTTTTATGATGTCATAGCCAGGTGACTTTTTAAAGGATGTGTTCAGCCTGTACCATGCACTCTGATAAAGCTCTATCATTAGGGCACCTATCAGTATGTGGTATGTAACCACATGAGCTAATAGCTCAATACAGTTAAGCTCAGCATTTGAATTAATCAGCAGTCTGTGTTTCTTTACCTCTCCCATGTGCATTGCTTCTTGCTTTTCTCCCCTGGTTATACCCTGGTTGGACAGAAAGATGAACTCCTCCATGGGCAGCAGGCCACCATTCCAGGGTGTACTTGGATGGTGTACATTGTCCTAGAAGGGGCAATAGCCCAGTAACAGAGATTCAGGGTGAGAAGCAATTTAGCACCAGGGCTAAATGAGAGCACAATACAGGAGCAAAAAAGTAATTTTAAAATATGTTCCCTCCCAATGTTGTGGAGAATCAATGTAGTTGAGGCTTATTCTTTTGGGGATTTGTTGTGTGTATAAGCTGGCAGGTCAAGAACTTGAGCCTTTCTTTATATTATCTGTAAAATGCTGCTGTTGGTTGAAGGCATCTGCAACTCTACAGCAATTCTTCCAACAGCAGTAAAGGAAAAGTTACTCAAGATGTCCTTAAAGTATGGGCCAGTGGTACAGGTTGTGCAGTCAGTATTTGCTGTTCCCATGTGTACTGACTTTTTATTACAATCAAAAGTAGTGATTGGCATGGATTACTAAAAAAGCAGTTTCTTACTGTCTGCAGCAAGGGATGACATGGCTAGCTAACTTGGCACTGAAGGGAAATAAAAAGCTCCAGTGTCATAGTCTGGACCAGCACTTTGTTCACTAGCAACATAGCCTGAGCCACCAGGTTCCACTGGATGTGTGTGTCAAGACAAGTCAGTCCACAGAAGCTCCTTAGAGATACCCACACACAAGACGAGCAGCACATAATACTGGAACTGGTGCCTCCTCCGAGGGTCCACCTGAAACACACAGTACAGGAAAAGAAGATAACTTAGGAATTTCAGCAAGAGCAATTCCATAACAAAAGGCGAGGAGCCTGGATTTCAGTGCTGGTAGTTTATTACATAATATATGACATCTAGAAAATGCTTGTGATAATCTTTAAAATGCTCTTACTACAACAAATTAGAATTAAACAATGTATAACATAGCGTACAAAAGTCACTTCTGCGCCATCACTTTTATATGCTCTGTAATGCATTGCTTATTTCTAAGTTATTGTACTAAACACACTTTAAATATTATCAGATGCATTGTCTAGATATTGTGGGTTATGCAATAAACCACATGTGCTGCAATCCAGTCTCTTTGCTGTGGAATTATTCTGCTGGAAATCCTGAGTGCTCTCTCTCTCTCTCTCTCTCTCTCTCTCTCTCTCTCTCTCTCTCTCTCAGCAGGAGCTGCTTATCCCAGGCATTTCGGCACCCAATCAGCTCTCCAAGCACTCTTTGCAGGAGTTGGGATATTTGTTCATTTTAATAAGTCACACTAATTGCCTCCTCAGCAGTTTGGACAAGAACAGAAATTATTATCAATGTGTCTGTAGCAACCATCTTCCACTGCAGGTGAGTTGTGAGCCAATCTACAGACACTACCCAGGACTGGCTACCTACTCACCCCAGGATGTTCTAACTGTTAGGAGGAGCTGCTCAGCCGAAGCATTCTGGATATCCACTCTGCTCTCCAAGCATTCCAGTGCTTAGATTCTCCTTGCAGAGTGAGTGAAAGGAATAGTTCCTTTTTTGGCCTCTCATTGTTGGGGGTGGGGTAAAACAATATTCCATTGTTGAGCCTCTCTTTGCAGGGTGTGCAAAGTAAAATATTGTACTCTTTAGCATATCTTTGCAGAGTGTGTAAAGCAAATGATTGCACTGTTTAGTCTAGCTTTGTGAGGTGTGTAAATCAAAATACTATATGAATTGCAGGGTGTGTAAAGAAAAACTATTAGTGTATATTGTTTAGTCTGTCTTTGCAGGGTGCACAAAGAAACTCTTGCATTGTTTAGTCTAGCTTTGCATGGTGAGTCATGTGTAGCTTTTCAAGGATGCTTCTGCTTCCCTTTGCAATTCTTACCCTACCACTTCTCCCCTCTCCTCTTTCCATCCTCCCATTTCACTATCCTTAGCTTTTAGATTCAATCTTCTCTTTACCCTGCCTCTTCTTCCTTTCCATCAAGATCTTCTCTCCTCCCCTCTCTGAAGTCCTCTACAGGAGTATTTGTCTTTTCTCAGCCCCTCCCCTTCCTTCTTCCCTTCCCCCACCCCATGGACATAAATCTTTTCTTACTCTGCCCCTTTTTACCTTGCTGCTTTTGCTGTGTGGGGATGAAGAGCTGAATTCTGGCTCTCCATCTCTACTCACTCTGTCCAAAAAGGCCTTAGCATTTGCTGCCTTAATGTTAGAAGCTCCCAAATTTATATGGTGAAGGTCACATAGGTTTCATATCCTGGACTCCCTCCTCCTTGGCATCTCAGTCACCAACGGATCCTCTCTGTTTACTGGTACTAATATCCATGGGGCCTTCTCGGGTACCAAGAGCAAGTGACGTGTGAACTGCTTTGTCTGGCAGTATGCGTGGGGTGTATCCTCTATTGCAATCAGAATACATGGCCATCTATTGACCAAAATGATTTGCTGAGCAGCACATTGGTGTGGACAGCAAATATGGTGGCTAATATCGACACAGGGTTGGAACTAGTGGCCAATGCCTATAGAAGGTTGCAGATGGATAATCTTCTTCCAGACTAGGAAATCACAACAGACACAGGTGAAACAGTACAAGAACTGAAACAATTGTTTGTAAAGTTGGAACATCTGTTAATAAATGAAACTAGCCCACAATAAAATATCCATTCCCTCAGAATACATAGCCCAGTGGAGAGAATACCACGAGGACTAAGAATTGATATTGTTCCGTCAACAGACATTAATAAGTTTAGCTTGAAAGATAAGTGGAAAAAGGCAATACCTACATGATTGGAACAGCTAATAGCAATTGTCACAGAAGCTGACAAGCTTAACTTATAAGAAATTACTACTTAAATTGAAAAAATTGAAGCTAAAATTCCAAATTATGCTGACAACTCTGACAGTGGAGAATTAGACAAAAATGTAAAATCAAATACAGAAGTACATTTTTATTTATTTATTTTATTTAGCTTTTGTTGACCGGGTAAGTGCACTAGACAAATCCTGCCTATTTTCAGGCACGACCTGGGGAAGGGGGATACAGATGAATGCCAACTGACTTTGAAACCAGATTAAGTTGTTGGTGGTATTTATAGTGAATGAGGGAAATTTGGCCAGGACACCAGGGAAATTCCCCTGCTCTTTTCGATAAGTGCCATGGGATCTTTAACATCCACCTGAACTACCACCAATCCAGGCAGATGGGACCTCGGTTTAACATCTCATCCAAAAGACGGCACCTCAGAAGTGCAGCACCCCTCTCATGCTGCACTACAGTGTCAGTACTGGGATATTAACCCAAGTGCCAGATGTGGGAACTGAACCCACAGCCCTCTGATCTCCCGGCCTCAGAGGCGAGTGTGCTACCTACTGAGCCACTGACACTGCAATTAAAAAGAAGTTGCACAAAGGAAGAAAAATAAATTTAAATGAGATGAGAATGGATATAAAATGGGACAGATATTTAAATAGCAATGTCCCTCTTGTTTGGTCAGCAGAGCGTGCTCCTAGCAAAGAGTGAGAAGTATATAGAGAAAAAGGGGACGAATACAGAGAAAGGAGGAATCAGACTCAATAGAAGAAAATGAACACAATGAAGAACATCTACAGAGAGAAACAACAAATAAATCAATGAACATTTTAGACAAATGAGCAGTGAGTACATCAAATCTGAGAGGTTTGGGAGGTCAAAACAATGGAGGTCAAGGAAAATGAGGATGGGAAAAAGGAGCAGATGGCCAGCAGTAACCATTCAGGAGGTTGGAGAAGAATGCTAAGGCCAAAAGAATGTAACTAATTTATCAGAACCCCTTTTTACTAAACTACGTATGTAAGTTCTATAGAGAGGATTAAGATGTGTACCAACCCCTGGTGATGATGAATTTAAGGTATTTACTAACCTATATGCACTATATTGAAAAATTAATTTTAAAGTCCATTATGCAAATATGGGTATGCAGGAATTAGAAACACATCATAATTCATGGGGTGAGGATTTGCCTTATAATATTTATGCACTGGACATTTTGGGACATTTTCAGTCCATAAAGGACAATAATATTAATAATGCTAATTTGTCACTTTCTGTGTTTGGAGACTCTGACAACAGCATATAACTCACCTTAAAATTATGTAGGAACAAGGTGTTATAACAGGTTTGAGCAGTGTGTTGAATAATCTAGTACTCAAGGGGAAGAAATATAAAGGGAAACTCAGGCCCAAGAGACAAGGGAAGGTAAGGGAATTGCAATTAGAGCAAAATCAGAGTTCAACTAGACATGCCCCAATTACTATACCTGTTATTATCACATTTCAGAAGACCATCTGGTAACAGATACAGAATCTAAGCAAATGTCCTGTAAATGCAAGAGTTTATCACCATGTTACCACTCAGGAAGGACAAAAAAAAAACAAGCATTTCTCAATGGCGAATGTCTCACTGGCATTGGCATTGGTAGTACTGGAGTTAGAGACAGATAATAGGAATGGCAGTGAAGTACTGAAGTGACGAAAACCCCACCCCCACTCTGTAGAGAGCAACAGGCATTGAGGTGTGCATTTCAGCCATCAGCTATAACGCTCATGCCATTGTACCTCACCCTACCCTGTAGACACTGACAAGTGTCATGGTGTGCTTTGGGGTCTTTGGGCATTATACTTACTCCATTCCATAAGAAAATACACTGAGGTGGGTGCAGTATAGGAGAATGGGGTGACCTTTGTGGCTGAAAAGTGCGAGGCACACCACGATGCCTGTCACTAGCTGCAGAGTGGGGGTAGAATGGCGTGAGCATTACAGTCGATGATCCCAAGTTACACCCCTGACACCTGTCAGTCTGTACAGGGTGGCACAGTTGGAAACCCTAACACCATGGGTATGTGTTGATATTTTCACTCCAAATTTTCAACATGGGCTGTTTGTGAGGCCACCTCATGAAAAGCAGTACAATCAGTTTGTTAGCTGAAAGGTGGTTTTGCACAGTGGCTATGCCATTTGGTGACACAGGGATGAAAACACAGTTTGGGCAGGATGTGGAAAATGAAAACTGTATTGTTCTTGAGGAGGTGTAAAAAAATGGCAACGCTGAAAATCTGGAGTGAAAATATGAAAAATTGGTGAAGTCATGAGTATACATAGAAACTGCACAACACATGACCATAAGCCAATTATTTTTGGGAGTTTGTTAGCCACACTTTCAACACAGGCATTTTGGGACCTCCTCTCATGAACAGTGGCGCTGTGATTTTGTTAATCTGTCCCAAAAGTTGATTTCCCACAGTGTCCATACCATTGTGCCCCACATGTGTGGAAACACAGTTTGGGCAGGATGTGAAAAATGACAGCTGTACTGTTCATAAGGAGGTGTAAAAAAATGCCAGTGTTGAAAATTTGGCATGAAAATATTGCAAATTTGCGAAGTTACAAGGGTGCGTGAAAACTGCACAATGAATGCTTGTAACACAGTCATTTTATGGAAGTTCGGCACCAAATTTTCAACATAAGCATTTTAGGACCTCTGCTCATAAACAGTGTCACTGTCATTTCCTCAAACTGTCCTGAAAACTGATTTCACACAGCAACCACGCAATTCAGCGCCGGACGTACGAAAACACATTTTTGTCAGGATATGTAAAATGACAGCTGTACTGTTCATAAAGAGGTGTGGAAAAATGCCAATTTTGAAAATCTGGACTGAAAATATTACAAATTCATGAAGTTACACGCTTGTGTGGAAACTGCGCAACGCATGCTCGTAAAACAGTCATTTTTTGGATTTTTGTCACCATATTTGCAACATAGGCTTTTTGAGAGCCCACCTCATGAACAGTGGCACTGTCATTTTGTTAATCAGTCTCAAAAGGTGATTCCACGCAGTGACCGCGACATCACCTTTTGGGGCTGATTAATGCCATGACAGTGCCAGAATTCATGAGGAGGGGTCCCAAAAAACCCATGTTGAAAATTTGGTGCCAAAATTTCAAAAAATGCCTGAGATATGCGTCAAAGTTGAAAAAAAACCCTATTTATTCCATTATACAGCTTACCGGCATTTCTTCCGTTCGCGGTCGACTTTGAAGAGTGCAGACATGTTCCCGGTCCACTGAAGATCATCGCACCTGACTCCAAAGGTAAGTATAGTGTGAGGGGTTGTGTGGGGAGGCAGGGTGTGCAGACAGTGGGCGCGGGTTGTAGGAGGGGGCAGGGAGACCGCGAGGGACCTTTTTTTTTTTACAGGTTTACAACAAAAAAAATCGCAGGACCTTTTTTTTTTTGCATGGGATTTGGCATGCTGGGGTGGGCCCCAGCATGCCACCTAAGTGTTTTGGGGGTTCTGTAGCCGATGGGGAATTGGGCATCCCCATCGACACATACTGAGGGGGGCGGAGACACGAGCCGAGGGATTGGGCACCCCCTCGGCATGTAACCAAAGTGGGGGGGGACATTATGCTGACAGGGAGTGAGCTCCCCCATCGGCACAATCAATGTGGACGGGGATAAATGCCGACGGGGATTGGGCCCCTGTCGGCAAAGAAAAACTGTTGGGGTGGCCACATGATGCCGATGGGGAGTGGGCTCCGCTGTCGGCATTGTGACAGGCGGTTTGCCTGCACGTTGGGAGGTGTGTTATGGTCACACTGCATGAGAGCTTCGCTCTCATTGCAGTGGACCTTTTCTTTGTTCTTGTGGCCACATTAGGGATGCGTGAGGTTAGCGCCTGCTGCTGGCTGATTGGGGAATGAGGGAGACACCTTGTGATGCATGCCCTGCATTCGCCCAACAGTGATCACACCTCCAAATCTGCTATTACTGCAAGATGTTGGCTGCGCAAGCGTGAGCCAACATAAAAATGAACCGAAAGATCTAAGGGGAATGAAAAATATTATAATAAAACCCTCAGACAAGGGTGGTAACAGTGTGATAATATCAAGGGCAGATTATATTAGTGAAGTGCAGAATCAGTTAAGTGATACTGAATGCTACCAAAATCTGGACAGGAACCACACTAGGGAACTCAAGGAAATCCTAGATGGTATGATCAGTGAGGCTCTGTGGTCTGGTCAGCTTAGTGAATGAGTCAAATGTTGTACAAGTATCTGACCCAATTGTTCTAACATTATAGATGAGTTCAAAGACACACATACATCCCATCACATTCTAAATACTCATCCTTGCAGTGTTCTAAAAATTACACACACTTTGGCATTCTAAAGACATGTTTGCCATTGCATTCCACTCCCACCCCATCACATTCTTAAGTACCTTACAACTGCACATTATGGTAATGCTTTCCCTGTTGCCACCCAGCACCACTTTTCCTTTTTCAGATGTTTACTACAACTGCAGTTTTATGTACCCTGAGAGAAGTAAGTCCTGTAAAGTTGCCAACACAAAGGAGTAGGCTGTGGGTTCTAGTTATGATATCCTCAGTAGCTCTTCACTGAAACTGTCTGTTTTGAACAGAGAGTAAAATCAGATTTACAGAATGGCTTGTCACTTTTAAACAAAGCAATCTAGAGATCTAAGTTTTGGTATGAGGCTTTCTGAGAATATGCTGTTTCTGTTTCTGCAATGTTACTTTTGGCTGGACTCCCTTTTTGAAATCCAGTACACAAGTATACAAAATAACATAATGTAATTATGGAAGTGACTAAGAAAAATGCAAAAATAAGGTTAAGAATTAATTATGCGATAATTTTAAAAGGGAGTCAAGTGACTTGAAATTTTGCATTTAAGTACTGGTCCAGGCCACCATAGCTTATCCCTAGTAGAAGCAGTAGAGCACTCCAAAATGTTGGGGAGTTTTCTTTTTGGCTACAGATACAATCCATCTGTCCTAGCACTTTATTTTTGTAAATGTCTTTGCATAGTCTACTTGCACAGAACATGCACATGTTGCACTAAAATACTTAATACTTGAAGGACTGTTGCACGCATTTTAGTTTACTCTCTTCTTGTTGCATTCTAAATCCATTAGCATTCAGGATAAACACCCACCCCTTTGAAAGTCCTGTGCAAGAAGGTCTCAGCATTCCTGGGTATAAGCAGAGCTCACTGCCCTTTGCAGGGTATGTGATGCTACCAGATCTTGTTCTAAGGCATTGTATTTCCCTGTGGACTTTCTGAGTTATAAGCGACTTAGAAATTCCTGCACTAAGGCTATCAGGGAAGCTAAAGCTAATTATTTTCAAGAGCAACCTTAAAGATAAAATGCCGATGTTTTACAGATTTACAATAAACACAGGAACTCAAGTCCCTGTGTTATGATTAGTGCTTCCTGAAAATATCATGCTGTTTGGTTTTGTGGTTTTCTTTAAATCAACATCTGTTAATGTGCTCTGTAGTAACTGAAACTGTGAAGAAACAATGAAGATTTTTTATATCCCTATCAGTGAGTAATGACATCATTCCTGTCCAGCCTGTTGCTGCAGCAATGAAGTCATTAGTTGCCTGTAGTAGCTGTTGCACTTCCCAGTCAGAGCAATCTGTAGGACTAATTGTCTGTACTCCAAGTGTGTTACTAACCCATCTGGTTTGTGTTTAGATAGATTGTATCATTCCGTTCTCATAAAGAGTTGGTCATTTGTGTTTCAGTGGGTAACTGAAGTGGTATAAATGAATGTTTGTGAGAAATCTCCTGTTTGTATTACAGCTGAGTTCTGTCACATCAAAACTCTGCATTGTTTTTTGGCTATATAAACACAGGGTTGTTTAATGGATATAAATTAAATCTAAAGTTTAGGCATGGAAGTAGTGTGTCCTTGGTGTAACCTCCATACATACGTTCATGTGAGACCAATATTGTTGTTATGTCACATTGACAAACAGGTGTCTGCCCCACTTTGCTATTTCAGGAATGTGTACTGTATGAATTTACCAAATTAATTTCTCTGAGGGATTCTGTGTGGAAATACATCATGTATGTATGTAACTTGATAAGCTATATATCATTCTGATGCCCCTGTCTCTTGCCCCTCAGTTGAAGCTGCTGCACCCTGCTTCCCTCTGCCCCCCCAGTCAGGGCCAATGCCACCTGTTGCCCCCTGTTCCAGTCTCCACAGACAGGACTGCTGTGCTCTGTTAAGCCCTAGAGTCCCATGGCCTCTGTCTCCACAGTTGAGGCTGCTGCACCATGCTGCCCAAGGCCACCAAAGGTGGGACTTTTGCTACAGCCTGCTACCCACTTCCACTGCCCCCAAATGGGCAGGGCCGCTGTATTATGTGCACTCTGTCTCACAGTCAGGGCTGCTGTACCCTGATGCCACCTGTTGTCCTGCCACATGGTCAAGGCATCTGCACCATGCTGGTCAAGGCATCTGCACCATGCTGTCCTCTGTCTCTGTCACCACATCCAAGGCTGCTGCACCCTGCAACCATGTTGACACAGTCAAGGTTGCTGTGGCCTGCTGTGTCCTAGAGCCTCATGCCACCACAGGTAGAGCTGCTGCACCCTGCTCTTTTCCCACCGTATAACATGAGACGAAAGTGCTTGTTTTTTCTTTTGAGCAGCTTGGGTAGTATACCAAAGGATCTGACTCTGGTGGCAGGGAGCAGCATGGTGCTACAAACCTAAATGTGGAAGCAAGAGGCTCTATGGTGCAGCAGGGCACAGTGGTGGCAGAAGACAGAGGACAGCTTGGTGCAGATGTTTTGACTGTGGGGCAGGACACAGTGGGGCATCAGGGTACAACAGCCTTGACTGTGAGACAAAGTGCACATGTTGCAGCTGCCCTGCCCATTTGGGGCTGTGCAGGTTGCAGCAAAATACCCACCTTTTGTTGGCCTTATGCAGCATGGTGTAGCAGCTCCAACCATCAAGGCAGAAGCCCTGGGACTCTAGGGCTTAGCAGAGCACAGCAGACCTGTCTGTGGTGACTGGAACAGGGGGCAACAGGGGGCATTGGCCCTGCCTATGGGGGGCAGAGGGAAGCAAGGTGCAGCAGCCTCAACTGAAGGGCAAGAGACAGGGGCATCAGGATGACATATAGTATGTCTAGTTACACACATACTGTACATGATGTATTTCCACACAGAATCCCTCAGAGAACTGAATTTTGTGAGTTCATATAGTACATGTTCATGAAACAGCAAAGTGTGGCAGACACCTGTTTGTCAATGTGACATAACAACAATATTGGTCTCACATGAACGTATGTATGGAGGTTACACCAAGGACACACTACTTCCATGACTTAAACTTTAGATTTAATTTATATCCATTTAACAACCCTGTGTTTATATAGCAAAAAAACAATGCAGAGTTTTGATGTGACAGAACTCAGCTGTGATACAGACAGACAGCAGATTTCTCACAAACATTCATTTATACCACTTCAGTTACCCACTGAAACACAGATGACCAGCTCTTTATGTGAACAGAATGATACAATCTATCTAGACGCAAACCAGATGGGTTAGTAACACACTTGAGTAAAGACAATTAGCCCTACAGTTTGCTCTGACTGGGAGGAGCAACAGCTACTATAGGCAATTAAGGACTTCATTGCTGCAACAACAGGCTGGACAGGAATGATGTCATCATTGACAGTTAGGGACAGAAAAATCTTCACTGTTTCTTCAAAGTTTTCAGTTACTGCAGAGCACATTAACTGATGCTGATTTAAAGAAAACCACAAAACCAAACAGCATGATATTTTCAGAACACACTAATCATGGCATAGGTACTTGAATTCCTGTGTTTATTGCACATCTGTAAAACACAGGCATTTGATTTTAAGGCCCATGCAAAATTATGGAAGGTGACTCACTCTCTTTTTGATCCCCCTCCCCAGTCCTTTTGGTGGGTGGTTCCCCAATTTCTGATCCCTCCCAAGTCGCTTCCTACTTTAACAAATTCTGCATCACTTGTTCCCATTTGCTTCTCCCTCAGTCCCATGTGCTTTCCCTCCTGCCTCAGCTTCCCTTTTCATTGCCCTTATCTAGCTCCTTTTTCACCTTCTCACTTGTCACTCCTCAAGAGACCCTCTGGGCATTGTTTTCACTCATCTGCTCTAGGGATCTAAGCCCTGATAGATTGGACTCTAAACTCCTACATACATCTGCCCCCACTAAAGCACTCCACTAACCCATCTTCTCAACCTCTCATTTAACCTCTGTATTGTTCTTCAGTCTTGGAAAATAGCCAAAGTTCTCCCTCTCCACAAAGGGAATGACACCACCTCTCCTGGTAACTACTAACCAATATGATTCCTGTCTGCTATCACTAAGTTTCAAGCAAAGCTTGCATATGCTCAGCTGTCAACTTTCCAAGACTCTTCCAATTTTCTCTCCTCTTTCCAGTTTGGCTTCAATAAATCCCACTTAACTGTCTCCTTGCTCCTCTGTGTCATTGACTCTGTCCTTGAAAGGGAGACATAGCTGCTGCCATCTTCATCAAACTTGTCAAGATCTTTTGTATGGTAACCAATATCCTCCTTCTGGACAAGCTGAGAGGTGTGGGTCTTTCCACTTGTGTTGTAAAATAATTCAGATACCACCTCACTGGCGGTCTTCAGTTGGTCTAGGTTGGTGACACCTTCTCTCCTCTTACCCTTTAATTTCGTGGTCCCCCAGGGTAACATTGTAAGTCCCATTCTATTTTCCATTTTCCTTAATGATCTTCTTACTGCTTGTGTTGACTCACACATTTATATGTATACAGATGACAATAGACTTTCTTGCCTCAAGTGCCTCTGTCCCTGCTTTGGAAATATTGATAAAGTGTGACTTCAACAAGACAAGGCAAAGCAAATGTTATTTTTATGGCACCCAATCCCAGAGGCTCTGAGTGTCTTACAAATTAAATTAATACAAACATTACAATATAAAATCAAAACTCTTAAAACACAAACTAGTTATTAAAAATAATAAGATAACATTTTAGCAATGGTAATAAAATCAATGGCCTGTGATATTATTATATCTTCGTCCCCAAACATAGGTCGGTGAAGATAGATCATGTGGCCACATCAGGGAATGCCTGTGCAAACAAGCAGGCCTTCAGCCCCCTATTAAAGGCCTCAACCATCTGGGCTCCTCTCACTGTAGCTGGGGAAGGAGCTCCATAGGGTAGGTCAGGCAACACTAAAAGGGCAATCACAGGAGGTCTTCAGCCTAACCCTAGGAATGTTGGGGATCCCTCTAGATGAGGACCGGAGGAAGTTGGTTGAGGTGGCAGGTAACAGGAGCTCAGCCAGATAACTAGAACCCAGCCCATGTAGGGCTTAAAGGTGAGCAAGCCCACCTTGAAGATGACCCTCCAACAGACTGGCAACCGGTGCAGAGCTCGCAGGACAGGGATGACATAACTGGACCTAGCCAGGTCAGTCAGTAATCTTGTTGCTGCATTCTGCACCAACTGCAGTGGTCAGAGGGTCCCTCCAGTGACCCCGAAGTATAGGGAGTTGCAGTAATCAAGCATTGAAGTAACAAATGCATATACTAGGGTTGGAAGGTCTTTGAGTGGAACTAGAGGCTTAATCCTGGTGATATTCTTCAAGTAGTAAAAACCACTCATGACAACAGAAGATGCCTAGGCTTCCAGGGCCAATCTGCTGTCAAGGATCATGCCCAGATTTTGCACTGTTGGGGAGGCCAGCAATGGAGCCAAACCCAGGAACAATCCTGTATCTGCTTCAGCTATGCTTCATCACACCATTGACCCGGCTTAATCACCAGTACCTTAGTCTTATCTGTGTTCAATCGCAACCAGGCTGGAAGACTAGGTTTGCTGGCAGAGGCACCTAGCTTCACCTGAGGTCTTTTCTTCTAGGTTTGCTTGTAAGGACAGAGCAAGGAACAACATTATCAGCCCAAGGAAAAAGATTAAGGCTTCTTTTGGATAGGCAGATTTACTGTGTGTTACTATTTTCTTTCATGCTCACAGGTTTTGTTACTGTTTTTTGCTTACATTTTACTGCTTTATTGTTCTCTGATTCAAATTGCTGTTGCAGGGTATACTTTCTGCTGCATTATTGCAGGATGTGCCTACAGGTTTGTTACTGTTTTGTGCTTACAGATTACTGCTATACTCTTCTCTGATTCAAATTGTTTTTTGCAAGGTATTTCTTCTGTTATTGCTTTAGTTTTCTCTGTAGCAGTGTTTATTGCAGGGTATATCTTCTGTGAAATTGTTACAGGTGGTGCTTACAGGTTTTACAGTTTTATCTATCATTAGGCTAAGCTTTCAGAGCTACTGCATTTGTTGTTGGTTGATTGTTTCTGCTCTTAACTCCTTGTTTCTTTCATCCATGGTTCTTCTTTTTTCATCAGGGGAAGGGCCCAACTACCCACCTCCACCCTCAACCACCTCATGCTCCACTCCTTTTATAGAGTAGCACAGTTGTGACACCTCCTGTAGCAAAGCAGGAAGGGGAGGATCAGAGGGGTATCCACACATTGACCTCACGTACAGGGGCACAATTAATTTAACTTGTTATAAAAAGTTATACAAAAAACAAACAAACAAAACAAACAAAAAAATATTGCTTTTATTTTCCTTCTAATTACATGGACCAGGTTATAAACTTGGCAACTCAACTGGAATGGATATTATCAACTGCAGGTACTGCAGGACACTTTTCAAAAGGGCAGTTATATAGGATTTAGGATGCTGTCCCTACATGCTGGACCATCGGAGATCTAAGGGCTCAGCACCAGGTAGCATGGGCAGAGATTGTGTGCCTCAAATTGCATATTCAGGAGGAAATATATTACAAGAACTGCCCACCATTTCCCTAACATCCAACTGAAGCACCTCAACTGCAGAAGGTAATTGATCCAGGAGGTTAGCAGGTGGTTAGGAGGGGCAAATCAGGTGCCCCATCACTCAATGCTCACCAATGTAACACCTCCATAAACCATATAAAACTACAAACAGGTATCTGCCTCTATCTCTGAAATCAAAGGGGCAGAGGACGCTGCAGAGCAGGACACTGCAGCACAGGAGCTAGTGCTACAAAACTCAGCCAAAACAGGGACCAAAATAAAAAAAAAAAAAAAAGGAAATCCAAAACACTTCTGATCATAGGAAACTCCATGATTCAGGGAGTTGATACCTACCTCAGACCAGGGGCAATTGTCAGATATCTCCCAGGTACATCAGCATGGCGAGACACTGACCGTATTGCTAAAATCGTGCACAAAGCAGGAGAAAACACTGACATCCTTGTACACATAGAGATTAACGATCTCGCCAGCTGATCAGTTATGGAGGCCAAGGAACACCTGACCAGGCTGGAAGACAAACTGTCATCCATTTTGTCTGGCACCACCTTCTCTGAGATCCTGCTGGTCTGGGTGAGGGGGGCAGATGGATGGAAGGTCAGAGAAGGGGAGATAGGGGCGCTAAACATGTGGCTCAAGGGCTGGTGCCAGGAAAAAGGACACACATTTGTAGGTAACTTGCAGCAGTTTTGGGAACGAAAGTTCTTTAAATTCGATGGACTGCATCTGACTAAGGAGGGAGTCAATGCATTGGGGCAGAAGTTTGATGTCTTTGCAGAATATTTAAACTTGCAATGGGGGAGAGGGGTGCAGCACCCAATGCACTGAATGGTAAGAACACTCTTCCCCCTCAGCTAGTGATCAACATGAGTTCAGCACGTTTGTAGTTCATTTGCATCACCAGGTAAGGAACAACATCCAGCTCCCTATACGACACACAGGGGAAACACAGGACCTCGCCCAAGAACTAAAACACCAAAATCTGGCCAATGGAAAATCATGTACACGAATGCCCACAGTCTTGGAAATAAGATCCCAGACCTGGCGGCAACAATAACAGAGGCTAAACTGAACATAGTAGCGGAAGTAGCCATTAGTGAGACATGGTTTGCCAGTAACCACAGTTGAGAGACTTCAGTACCTGGCTATGTACTATTCAGAAGAGACCGAGGTGCAAAAAAGTGGGAGGGCGGAGTGGCCCTTTATGTCAATGAAAATATCAAAGCTACAAAAATTCAGAATATGCATAAGGAGCCAGAAGAACTGTGGGTCACCCTGGAAACTGGAAATGGGACAGCCATATGAACTGGGGTTGTCTGCAGTCCTCCAGATCAGGGGGGAGGACATAGACACATTACTGTTAGAAGATATACAAAACATGACAGCTAAAGGGGAGGTTCTGATAATGGGAGACTTCAACATGCCAGATACAGATTGGTCAATACCAGCAGGAACATCCACCAGAACTAGACACATAGTGGATTCCCTGCAGGAGGAGGGCCTCAAACAACTGCTACAACAACCCACAAGAGACAGGGCTATCTTGGATCTAGTACTGACTAACAGGGAAAGGATCACAGATCTCCAGGTAGAAGGTCACCTGGGGCCAGTGACCACCACATGATGTGGTTCAGCTTGGCCACTAGAACTAAATCATCCCATTCCAAGGCAAAAATATGGGACTTCAGAAGAGCTGACTTTGATAAGATGGCCAACAGAGTTGAGCTAGCCCTGGCAAGAAGAAATACAGGTGAGGGGGTACAGGCAAAGTGGGCAAGCATTACGGATGCAATATTTGAAGCAAATCCCATTGTGTTAGAGAGAAAAGCAAGAGCAAAAAAAGGAGGAAACCACTTTGGTTCTCAAAAACAGTAGCAGAAAAGATTGAAGCCAAAAGGTTGGCCTTCAGGAAATATAAGAGAATACTTGGGATGCATATAGGGAGGCATAGCAATCTTCCCTAAGGGAAGCAGGGAAGGCAGTAAGGCAGGCAAAGGCCCAAAAAAAGGAAACACTAGCATAAACAGTCAAAGAAGGGGACATGACTTTCTATAGTACATTAGTGAAAGGAGAAAGTCTAGAGGAGGTATTGCTAAGATAAAAGGGGATAAGGGGGAGTGTGTGAAGGAGGACCAAGGAAAAGCATCTATCCTAAACCAATACTCCTAGTCAGTATTTACTGAGGACAAGGTACGGCAGGGCCCACAGTTCAGCACCATGGACACAGGGGGGAGTGAGGTGTGCACAAGTCCCTTCACAAAAGAAAAGGTCCTACAAGAGCTCACTAAGCTCAGGGTGGACAAGGCAATAGGACCTGATAGCATACATCCCAAGGTACTAAAGGAGCTAAGGGTGGAACTAGCAGAGCCATTAGCAGAACTGCTTAGTGAGTCTCTGAGTACAGGAGAGGTCCCAGAAGACTGGAGAAGGGTTCATGTGATCCTGCTCCACAGGAGTGGTACCAGGGAGAAGGCAGGGAACTACAGACTAGTCAGTCTTACCTCAGTAGTGGGCAAGATTATGGAGGCACTCCTTAAGGAAAGGATAGTGCAACACCTGAAATCCATAGGAGCACTGGATCCAAGACAGCATGGGTTTACAACAGGAAGGTCCTGTCAAACTAATCTCATAGATTTCTTTGACTGGGTAACCAGAGTGGTGGATCTAGGGGGTGCAGTTGATGTCACCTACCTTGACTTCAGCAAAGCTTTCGATACTGTTCGACATAGAAGATTGATTAATAAGCTAGGTAGACTCAGGGTGCATCAGAAGTTGGTCAACTGGGTGGCAAACTGGTTGGTGGGCAGAAAATAGAGAGTGGTGGTAAACAGTATACAGTCAGAAGAGATGCAAGTCACAAGTGGGGTACCTCAGGGATCAGTCTTGGGGCTAGTCCTCTTCAATATCTTCATCAGTGACATTGCAGATGGATGGAGGGTAGGGTTTGTCTATTTTCAGATGACACCAAGATCTGCAGCAGAGTAGATGATCCAGGTGGGGTGGACATAATGAGAAGAGATCTGGATAAACTGGCAAAATGATCAGAAGAGTTGCTACTGGGGTTTAATGCAAAGAAGTGCAAGATCATGCACATAGGAAAGAGAACCCCTGAAACTACCTACAGGTTGGGAGGGGAGTTGCTGGCAATCACAAGGGAAGAAAGAGACTTGGGCATCATCATCAGAGATGACCTGAAATCATCCAAGCAGGCCACTAAAGCAGTAGGTAAGGCTAGGGGGATGTTGGGGTGTATTAGTAGATATACCACAAGTCATAAGAGGGAGGTAATAATCCCTCTTTACAAGACAGTGGTTAGGCCCCATCTGGAGTACTGCATGCAGTACTGGAGGCCACACCTGCACTAAGACATTAACAAAATGGAGGCAGTCCAGAGAAGGGCAACCAAAATGATGCAGGGACTGCATCAGAAAACATATGAGGACGGATTAATGGAGCTCAATATGTATACCCCAGAGCAAAGGAGGGAGAGAGGTGATATGATCAAAACATTCAAACATCTTAAGGGCATTAACAAGGTGAAACAGTCTAACATGTTTCAGTATAAGAAAAATAGCAGGACAAGAGGACACAGCATGAGATTAGAGTGAGGCCGATCAAGGGGTAATGTGAGGAAGTTCTTTTTCACAGAAAGGGTGGTGCATGCATGGAACAGCCTACCTCAGAAGTAGTGGATATGAATACAGTGCAGGGCTTCAAACAGGCATGGGATAGGCATAAGGGAGCAATACAGATGAGTGTGAATAGATAGGCCATTGACAGAGTAAAGGCATATGGCACATTCATAAGGTAGACAAAATGGGCAGACTGGATGGGCCTTGCAGTCCTTATCTGCCATCAGCTTCTAGGTTTCTATGTTTCAATCCTTGATTTCAGCAAGGCAGCTGTTCAGTATGTCCATGGCATTGTGTGTTCCTGGGGCAAAGGACAAATGCAGCTGGGTATCATCTGCATAGCAGCAAATCCCACGCCATGTTGTCAAATGAGCTTTCCTAGGGCCAGCATGTATACCGTGAATAACATCAGTGACAGGATTGAACCCTGAGGCACTCCACATGACAGATGCTTCAGGGATGAGAAGAAATTCCCCATCATCACCCGTTGCATCCTGCCAGAGAATAGGATTCAGACCAGCAGATGACAGTGCCGGCGAGTCCACATAACTCTCGAAGGCGATCCAGAAGAATGTTGTAATCCACTGTATCAAATGCTGAAGAGAGATTGAGTAGAACAATAATGCTGGGGATAATAACATACATACTAGAAAGAACAGACAGCACAACTGAGCTAAATGGTTATTTGACAAATACTAGACGTTTAGTAGGTAAAATGGATGAACTAAAAACAATTCTATACACTGATAATATTGATATGGCTTTCATTACTGAAACCTGGTGGGGTAATAATAATGATGATTGGGGAAACACATCAATGGTTATCAATTATATCATCTGGATAGGCATAATAGACGAGGGGGTGGCATTGAGGCATATATCTCTACTCGCATTAAATCATGTGGCATTTCTGATAAGATAAAAGGGGATAATCAAACTGAGACATTATGGGTAAAAATAGATACAGTCAAGAAATCAGATATTATTGTTGGGTTATGTTATAGACCACCGGGTACTAATTCAGAAGTGGCTGATCAAATAAATAAGGAACTCGAAACAGCATGTGAGTTGGTCAGAGTGGTGTTTGTAGAAGATTTAAATTATAATGATATAAACTGGGAGGATGAACGGCTTACAAATCATATGAGTATTAGTTTCCTTAGGTTATCTAAAGAATTAGGACTACCACAACATGTCCAGCAACCACCCAGACTGGGAAACTATTTAGACATAATTCTTGCATCTAATAAGATTGAGGTACCGGTTTGTGAAACTAAGGCACCACATAGGAACAGCGATCATGATAGTATCCAGTTTACAGTTTTAGATAATACTCTTTTATTAGCTGGTTGTACAACTGCTTACAATTTGAAATCAGCAAAAATGAAAAAATCCAGCAGGCCCTACTAGAAATGAATTGGGTTAAGAAACTTGCTAATAAAACAGTATCACAAATATGAGATATATTTAAACCCAAAATATTTCAAATATGTAACAAATATATAAAAAGAATAAATATATATGACAAAAAGGGGCAAAAATCCAAATGGCTTAATAATAAGATAAAAAAGCGTCTAAAGAAAAAAGGAAAACATACAATGTTTATAAAAATAGCATCAACAATAGTGATAGAGAGGACAACTGGAGGCAGTACATAATTATTCAAAAGAAATGTAAAAGGATGATACACAAGAGAAGGGGAAGCAGGCAATTAAAACTAGCAAATAATGTGAGTAAAGATAATATGAAAAACTTCTATGGTTATGTAAACTCCCTCAGAAACAATACCCAAGGGATAACACCTATTAAACATAATAGTGTTCAGGTAGAAGAGCCATCTAAAATTGCAGAAATTTTTAATACCTATTTTAGTACAGTTTATTCATCTAAGTGTAATTACAATGATGAAATACCCCAGGGAAGTCTAATTCAGGTTCATATCACACCAGAATTTGTGCCTGACAAAATTAAAAAGCTTAAAAACTCTAACTCGGCAGACCCTGACAATATATCAGTAGTACTATTAAAATTATTATGTCCAAATATTGTTGCTCCCTTGGTAACTTTGTTTACAAAATCCTTAACTGACAATGACACCCCCCCGACTGGTTGAAAGCCACAGTAATACCCATATTTAAAAAGGGAAGTAAATCTGATTATACTAACTACAGGCCTATCAATCTCACATCAGTCCCTGGTAAGATTTTGGAATATTTCATTACAGAATCCATATATAAAGATATTGTAGACAGAAAACTCGTAGCTCAAACACAGAATGGCTTTGTCACTGGCAGGTCATGCATTACAAATCAATTATGTTTTTATGAAAAGATCTCGGTTGTTCTGGACAATGGTAAATCCTTTGGTTGTATATATCTGGATATGTCAAAGGCCTTTGACAAGGTCCCTCATAATCAAATTATCTTGACTCTTATTAAACATAGGATTGATCATAGGTTAATTAGGTGGCTACAATGCTGGCTCAACAACAGAACATAAGTGGTTTGCATTAATAGTTTCTACTCTTCTGTATCAAATGCCAGTAGTGGTGTGCCCCAGGACTTTGTTTTGGACCCATTACTTTTTCAATTGCTTATATCAGGGTTAGGCAATAAAGAACATGTCTGGATTATGAAGTACGCTGATGACCCCAAATTAGCTAGTGTGGTATCTAATGAAGAAGATCATATTAATCTGCAAAGGGTGTTGAATAACACTACAGACTGGGCATGTTATTTAATGTGGACAAGAAGAAGAAGAATCAGCATTTATATAGTGCTTTTCATACATCCAAAGTGCTTTACAAGCAATGCTAGACTGGTAGTGAAGTGACTGAATGTGTGGTGGTGGCCATATCGCACATCATCACTCACACACAGCATGGATAATTGCATGAACCGGTTTATGGGAAGGGGAATGTTGGCCAGGACACCGGGAATGTTCCCTACTCTTTGCGAAAAGTGCCCTGGGTTCTTTAACTTCCACCTGGACACCCACCAGGACAACACCAGGATGGGCAGAAGGGACCTCGGTTTAACATCTCATCCGAAGGACGGCACACCCCAGCAGTACAGCACCCCCCAATACTGCACTCGGATGCCAGCGATTTTTAGGTGCAAGTCCAATCCCGGTGGGGGACGAAAACCCATGACCTTCTGGTCCAGAGGTGGATGTACTACCAACTGAGCCACGCTGATACCGTGCAGTTACACATTTTGGTGCCCATAACAAATTACTAGAGTATAAATTGGGTAATTACCTAGTAAAGAAAACAGAACTTGAAAAAGATCTTGGTTTACTCATTTCCAACAAGTTAACATTCAAAGCACATACTGACATTCAAGTTGCAAAAGCTAAAAGTATCCTCCGGTCAATTAAAAGACATTTCAAAAGCCGAGATGCACAGGTAATAATGCCCCTGTATAGAGCTTATGTAAGGCCAGCATTAGATCAAGGTTCACAATTATGGGGACCAATTAAAGGGAGAATAAAGGACAGGGTGGAAAAGGTACTGAGACAAGCCACTAAGTTCATTTATGAATGCAGAAATAAGCCATATGAAGACCGCTTAACAAAATTAAATTTAATGGCGCTGCATACTAGAAGAATTAGGGGGATTTATTACTATGTTACACCATATGTCAAGATAACTACCTCTCTGAAGAACTGAACCTAAAAAGGAAAAATCATAATAAAGGTACTAGAGGATATAAGTGGCAACTAGTGCCTCATAAGTTCCATACTGAGAAATGAAGGCCTTTTTCACTCAGCGTATCATTAATCCTTGTAATAACCTACCTGATGAAATAATTAACAAGTAATAATAAAGACCAATTTAAAAAAAACATTGGACCAATTTATTTAAAAAAATAACTCACTAACCTATTACAATTAGGTTAAGGAGCATATATGGGCTACCCACCTTACTTAGCTCCTCAAACATAGTATGAAACAAGACTCAACCTGTCCCCTCTATCTCTAGCCCTAAGGAGGTCATTATGCACCCTAAATAATGCCGTTTCCATGCTATGCCTTGCCAGGAAACCAGACTGGAATGGCTCATAGATCTCAAAGGACATGAGGTGATCCTCAAGCTGCTGTGCCACTAATTTCTCAACAACTTTGCTCAAAAATGGAAAGTTGGAGATTGGAAGGTAATTTTCCAGGATGTCAGGGTCAAGAGATAGTTTCTCCAGGGGAGGTCTTACCAGAGCCTCTTCAAAGCATCCAGAAAGACACCCTCCAACATCGAACACCGGGCAATCCCAGCAAACACCAGGCCTATGGTCTTGGCGTATCTCATCAATAAATGTGTCATGGCTGGGTCCAGTTCACAATAAGTGTGCTCAGCCTTAAGATCACCTCAATGATCTCAGCCACCTTCACTGGTTTAAACTCATCCCATATAGACAGAGGGCATCTAATCCTAATGGCTTGGCTACTGCGAGGCAATAATTGCTTCACTGGCAGAATCCCAACCGGATAGAGGACACCCTGTCAGAGAAAAACAGAGCAAACTTTTCACACAATGTGACTGAAGCAGCTTTCTTCGGCTGTAGACAGACAGAATGTAAAAGTCTGTCCACAGTCTGGAAAAGCTGAACTGGTCTGTTTTACCCTGCAGCTGTCTCACTAGACAAGAAGTCTGCCTTTTTACGGTTGATTGCCCCTTGGTACTCACTGTAGTGAGTACAGAAGGCCAGTTTATCCTCCTCCAACCGAGTCTTCCACCAGCAATGCTCTAACCTCCAACCCTTGATCTTCATCACCTTGAGATCCCATCAAACCAGGGGGATCTCAAGTGAGAAGATCTGGGTCATATATGGACTAGAGAGATGGCATTGAGTGCTTTGGAAACTGCCTTTTTATAGGCCACCACCGCCTCGCCTGTGCCAACCACTCAGGCAGCATCTTCACTAGATAAATCAGCCATCACCAGTAATCCCTCTGGGGACAGTCCCCTCAAAGGACAATAGCTGACCATCTCAACAGGGGAAGTTTTTTTTCGGGGAGGGCAAACAAGAACTCCACAGTGCAGTGATCAGACCAAATGACCTGGTCACTCATGAGGTTGAGGTAACAATGTTCAACGCTGGTTCCAATCAAACCAGCTGATGTTCAATACCAAAAATACATTATCCATGACTTTTGTCACCAGCCAAAAGCTTGCAAACCTCCCCTCCTCCCTTGTCTTCTCTACTCTGGATGGCACCCCTCTTAAAGCTGTTCCCACTTCAAGTTCAAGTTTATTTCCAGAAAAACTCCATTGAGCAGGCTCAAGACAGTACAAAACAGTAGCATGACAAATACAAGAAGTGCAATATATAAATAAAAAAGAGCAAATCGAGGCATAAGATTGGACAATAAGCAGGAACTGTACAACTTTTATTGCCGATAATGTAACAGATTTCATTGCCTAACAATGTGAAGGGACTGTACGAATTTCAATGTATAACAGCAGAAAAAACATACAGTAGTTTTTGGACCTTGTAATCAGTGCGGAACTGTGATGTATAGTTAACAATACAGATCAACATGGTGTATAGGTGTGGTAAGGAGGTAAAAAGGGGGAGAGGTAGGGTGGAATGGAAAAGTGGGCAGTAGATGGGGGGGAGGAAGGGGTGGGATTAGCTAAACAAGGTATGGGTATCCACGAGTGGCAGTTCCATGTTTCTGCCAAGTGGTTACTGACTAGAGATTTAAAAACATTTAGAGATACTAGGTGAGTTAGTTTGAGCACGGTTTGTAGTTTGTTCCAGACTGATGGGAGGGCATAGCCAACAGCAGCTTTGCTGTAGAGAGTGCAGAACCTGGGGACATCGAGTATAATGAGGGAGGTTGTTCTAAGTGAATAGCAGCTCAGGGAATGGCAGAACAGGCCTGATATATAGGGGGACAGCTTGTTGAGTAGGGTTTTATAGAGCCACATGCAGCTGTGCATAAGTCTTCTGGTGGCTAGTGAAGTCCATCCCACTTTAGAATAGAGCTTGCAATGGTGAGTTCTGGCAGAGGCATTTGCAATGAATCGAATGATGTGGTGGTATAGCATATGCAGCTTGTGTCGATTGGTGGCGGATCAACAGCCGTAAATAAAATCCACATAGTCTAGTAGGGGTAAAACTGTAGCTTGTACCAACTGTCTCCTGGTATCACCGGGGAATAAGGATTTGTTTTGGTAGAAAAAGCCTAGTCTCATCCTTAGTTTTTTGGAGAGTGCCTCGATGTGGGCTGAGAAGGAGAGATTATGGTCAAGTCAAAGGCCTAGGTATTTGAACTTGTCCACTACATCAAGTGTTTCAGCCAGAAGGGTAGTGATGGGCATGGTGGTGATATTGTTTTTGGAGGCAGGTGGGGGAAGAGTGTGTGTGTGTGTGTGTGGGGGGGACATTAATTTGTTTTTCTTAGCATTAAGTAGCAGTTTAGATTGAATAGGGTCAATTTGTAGTTGATCAAAGTCTGGTTGTAATTCAGCACAGACGTTGGCTAGTGAGGGTTTAGCAGTATAAAGTACAGTGTTATCTGCAAAGAAGTGGATTTTAGCATTCTTGATGCTATTGCTGAGTGTTTTGATGTATAACATAAACAAGAGAGGTCCCAGAATGGATTCCTTGGGGTACCCATCTGGTAAGGGGAAGTGGAGAGGACAACAGCCCATCGGCCTTACTTAGTTGCAGCCTTTCCATCAAATAGCTGGAGAACCAATCCAGGGCAGTATCCTGCAAGCCATGCTCCTTAAGTTTAACTAGTAACAAGTTATGGTCTATGGTATCGAACACCTTACTCAGATTCAAGAACACTGCTCCTACTGTTAGTTTATGATATAGCAGAGAACCAATCATTCGTCACTAAAGCTAGAGCAGACGTTGTGTTACAGCTGGGCCTGAATCCAGATTGGAGTGGGTTTATAAGATTAGACTGATTAAGTTAGTCCCTTAGTAAGCTGGCCCGGTGGCACTGAGGGTTGAGGCACTGGACGCCACACCTCGCACCACGCTGGCGGCCCGGGTTCGGGAATGAGCTCGGGCTGCCGGGGGTCAGCCGGGAAGGGTTGAGGTTGAGTGTTCTTGTGGGGCTCTCCTCCCTGGGTAGAATGGGGTGGGTTGTCCCGGCATGCTGGCAGCCCCTGGTGGAGACTGGAGGTGCTACAGCAAGCCAAGGCAAGCACGTATCTAGCGTGGACGATGCCGGCAGGATTGCTGTGCACTAGGGCATCAAACATGCACCATGTAGGAGGAGTGGGGGGAAGTGCTCAGAGCAAGGAAACCAATGGTGCCACAGGCAGGCAACGGCACCTGTCCCCCATGCTCCACACCGGGCCAACCCCAACTGACCTTCTGGGTCCTCCATCCCCAGCCCTATCCTGTAGCCAGACTCTGACTAGCAAGTGCACCCAAGAGAAGGGGGCTACCCACCCTGGGTGGGTCAAACCAGGGGTGCTGGCTACGGGAAGGGGGAGGAGAGAGGAGGTTCGGATCAGGGGGGCTTCAGGCAGGGCAGGACAAAAGGACCAGGCTGCCTGAGAGAGGCTCCATGGCAACATGACCGGAGGGAAAGAAATTAAAAATAAAAGGTTAGTCCATTAGCTAGTTGTTGACTAATTTTTTGAGAAGCTTTGAGAGAACTGGTAATCTAGAGATTGGCCTATTGTTGTTAAGGTCAGTCGTGTCATCACATCTGAAGAGGGGCAATATGTGAGCTGTTTTCCATATAGAGGGGAAATTACCAGATGAGCTAAATAAGTTGAACAGGTGGGTTAGGGGTGCTATGAGTTGAGAATATCCTAATTTCAGGAACCTGGGTTCGATGCCGTCAGCACCAGTACTTTTTTTGGTATCAAGGTTAAGGAGTAGGTCTTTAACTTGTTTGTAGGTGACTTGGGAGAAGCGGAAGGAATTTAGACTATTTTGATTAGGCGAGGGGTCCATGGTCTTGTGGTGAGTTTGGTACTTTGCTGCTTGGGAAGTGTCAAAAGCTAGCTCTGCCATGGCAAAGTGTGTATTTAATTTATGTAAGATGGTAATTTTATCAGTAATTATAGCCCTGTGGGATTTTTTTTGGCAGGTATAGATGGGGTCATTCTATGTCCTTCAATTGTTAAGTGTTTGCCAGGTCTTAGCTGGTTTATCTCTGGCTGCTTCTAGGGCATTCAGGTAAAAAGTCGATTTGGCTGATCTGGTAAGCTTGGTACAGGTATTGTGCCACTCCCAAAAGACTGACCAATCAGTGGCTGCTTTTGAGCACCTGGCTGTGGCCCATAGGTGATCCCTTTTGTTCGATGCTTGTTTTAGTTCTTTGGTGAACCATGGACAAGAAGCTTTTCTGTTTTGGCTTTTGATAAATGGGGCATGTTTATTGATAATATCTAGGACGGCGGTGTTGAAGAGGGCAGCGGCTTCAGTGATTGAGGTAGTTATGTAGAATCTCTGCCATCTTATGTTGTTTAGGCCATGTTGGGAGTTGGCAGAACTGAATTTATGGAGACTCTGTTTTGTAATGAGTTTTGCTGTGACAGTAATTCTTGGTGTGTTACTTGACGGAAGACTCAGCCGCTCAGCCCGCACTGATGTCATCCACAGAACACCCTTCCCAAAAACATGACAGCCTCTATCACAACAGGGTTTATTTATCACTCTCAGTCTGTCATGAGATCTTCACCAGCATGATTCTACCAGTGTATGACTATATGGATGCATTTATGGTACCGCCTCTAATTCTTTTCTCACCAGACTAGTACTCTTTTCCTTACTTTCTGATACTTTGCCTCCAATGTTCCTTGTTGTACTCTGCTCTGTCTATATTAAACACTCCCTTCCTCTTCTTGCCTCCTGCTGCCTCATATTGTGCCACTTTTCTCTCTAAATATTGGTTCTCCTTCCTCCCTCCTTACCTCTCCTCTCTCCTCTTCCTGATTCACTCTGCCTCCTACTTGCTCCACTTTATGGATTCTTGTACCGTCTCTATTGCCTAATCCAAATCTGCCTCTGAGCAAATCACTTTCTCCTTCCTTCCTTCCATATGGAACAACCTTTAACCCCTGCTTTTTCAGTCTTCTTCCTACCCTTCCTTAAAACATCAGAGTATACTTCATTTTGCTCCCTCCTTTTCCTGCTCAGAGCCTGACTAAACCATGTTGGTTTGTCTCGTTTTTACATATATACTTTCCCTAAGAGTCTTGTGTTACATCAGTGCTGAACTAGCAAATGCTTAGGGCTCCCATATTACCCTGCTTCTGTTTTGCTATGTTCCCAGTTTATTCCTAGGTACCCTGGACAGTCTTTATTTATTCTTATTATTTCAGTTTTAGCAATATTTTATTGCACTATTTACAACTCTTTTATTTTTTTCTGTACCAATCTTATACAGTTCTCTTACGTCTTCCTTTGTCCTGACAGACGGCATTTTTCATCTACTGCATTTATGATTGTATATAATTATACTCTTCTTGCTTGTATAATTTTTATTGTATATATGCCAGTCTGGGAGAGGGGAGCAGATGGACGGAAGGTCAGAGAAGGGGAGACAGGGGAGCTAAACACGTGGCTCAAGGGCTGGTGCCAGGAAAAAGGACACAGATTTGTAGGGAACTGGCAACAGTTCTGGAACGAAAGTTCTTTAAATTTGATGGACTGCATCTGACTAAAGAAGGAGTCAGTGCATTGGGGCAGAAGTTTGATGTCTTTGCAGAATATTTAAACTAGCAAATGGGGAGAGGGGTGCAGCACCCCATACGTCGAATGGGAAGAACACCCTTCCCCCCTCAGCTAGTGGTCAAACAGGAATTCAGCATGTTTGCCATTCATTTGCATCACCAGGTAAGAAAAAAGGTTTGTCTCCCCATACGACACACAGGTAATGCCAAACTTTACCCAACAACTAACACACCAAAATCTGGCCAATGGAAAATCATGTACACAATGCTCACAGCCTGGGAAATAAGATCCCAGACCTGCAGGCAATAATGTCAGAGGCTAAACTGGACATAGTAGCAATTAATGAGACGTGGTTTACCAGTAACCACACTTGGAAGACTTCAGTACCTAGCTATGTATTGTTCAGAAGAGACCGAGGTGCAAAAAGGGGGGGAGGAGTGGCCCTGTATGTTAATGAAAATATCAAAGCTACAGAAATTCAGAATACACATAAGGAGCCAGAAGAACTGTGGGTCACACTGGAAACAGGAAATGGGACCGCCATAAGAACTGGGGTTGTCTACAGGCCCCCAGACCAGAGGGAGGACATAGACACATTACTGTTAGAAGATATACAAAACATGACAGCTAAAGGGGAGGTTCTGATAATGGGAGACTTCAACATGCCGGATACAGATTGGTCAATACCAGCAGGAACATCTGCCAGAACTAGACTCAGAGTGGATTCCCTGCAGGGGGAGGGCCTCAAACAACTGGTACAGCAACCCACAAGAGACAGGGCTATCCTAGATCTAGTACTGACTAACAAAGAAGGAATCACAGATCTCCAGGTAGAAGGTCACCTGGGGGCCAGTGACCATCACATGGTATGGTTCAATTTGGCTACTACATCTAAATCATCCCAGTCCAAGGCAAAAATATGGGACTTCAGAGGAGCTGACTTTGATAAGATGGCCAACAGAGTTAAGCTAGCCCTGGCAAAAAGAAACACAGGTGAGGGGGTACAGGCAAAGTGGGCAAGCATTAAGGATGCAATACTTGAAGCAACATCCCATTGTGTTAGACAGAAAAGGAAGTGCAAAAGAAGAAGGAAACCACTTTGGTTCTCAAATACAGTAGCAGAAAAGGTCAGAGCCAAAAGGCTGGCCTTCAGGAAATATAAGGGAACACAGCGGATGAAGATAGGGAGGCATACCAAACTGCCCTAAGGGAAGCAGGTAAGGCAGTAAGGTAGGCAAAGTCCCAAACTGAGGAAACACTAGCACGAACAGTAAAGAAGGTGACAAGACTTTCTATAGATACATTAGTGAAAGGAGAAAGTCCAGAGGGGGTATTGCTAGCTTAATGGAGAAAATGGAGCATGTGAGGAGGAGGACCCTGTAAAAGCATCTATCCTAAATAGATACTTTTGCTCAGTGTTTACTGAAGAGAAGGTAGGGCAGTGCCCACAGCTCAGCATCATGGACACAGGAGGGAGGGAGGTGAGCACTACTCCCTTCACAAAAGAAAGGGTCCTACAAGAGCTCGCTAAGCTCAGGGTGGACAAGGCAATGGGACCTGATGGCATACATCCCAGGGTACTTAAGGAGCTAAAGGAGGAACTAGCAGAGCCATTAGCAGAATTGTTTAGTGAGTCCTGAGCACAGGAGAGGTCCCAGAAGACTGGAGAAGGGTTTATGTGATCCTGCTCCACAAGAGTGGTAGCAGGGAGGAGGCGGGAACTACAGACCGGCCAGTCTTACCTCAGTAGTGGGCAAGATTATGGAGGCACTCCTTAAGGAAAGGATAGTGCAACACCTGGAATCCATAGGGCACAGGATCCAAGACAGCATGGGTTTACAAAAGGAAGGTCCTGTCAAACTAATCTCATAGATTTCTTTGACTGGGTAACTAGAGTGGTGGACCAAGGGGGAGCAGTTGATGTTGCCTACCTTGACTTCAGCAAAGCTTTTGACACTGTTCCACATAGAAGATTGATAAATAAGCTGGGTAGGCTCGGGTGGGTCAGAAGTTGGTCAACTGGGTGGCAAACTGGTTGATGGGCAGAAAACAGAGAGTGGTGGTAAATGGTATACGGTCAGAAGAGATGCAAGTCACAAGTGGGTACCTCAGGATCAGTCCTGGGCCAGTCCTCTCAACATCTTCATTAGTGACCTTGCAGATGGACTAGAAGGTAAGGCTTGTCTGTTTGCAGATGACACCAAGATCTGCAACAGAGTAGATGATCCAGATGGGGTGGGCAGAATGAGAAGAGATCTGGATAAACTAGCAGAATGGTCAGAAGAGTGGCAACTGGATTTAATGCAAAGAAGTGCAAAATCATGCACATAGGGAAGAGAAACCTGAAGCCACCTATAGGCTGGGAGGGCGTTGCTAGCAGTCACAAAGGAAGAAAGAGACTTGGGCATCATCATCACTGATGACCTAAAATCATCCAAGAGACCCCCAAAGCAGTAAGGCTAGGGGGTGTTAGGGTGTATTAGTAGGGGTATCACAAGTCGTAAGAGGGAGGTAATAATCCCTCTTTACAAGACACTGGTTAGGTCCCATCTGGAGTACTGTGTGCAGTATTGGAGGCCACACCTTCACAAGGACATTAACCAAATTGAGGCAGTCCAGAGAAGGGCAACCAAAATGGTGCAGGGACTGCATCAGAAGACATATGAGGACAGATTAACAGAGCTCAATATGTATACCCTTGAGCAAAGGAGGGAGAGAGGTGATATAATCGAGGCATTCAAACACCTTAAGGGCATAAACAAGGTGAAAGAGTCTAACATGTTTAAATATAAGAAAAATAGCAGGACAAGAGGACACAGCATGAGATTAGAGGGAGGCCGATTAAGGGGGAACGTGAGGAAATTCTTTTTCACAGAAAGGGTGGTGGATGCATGGAATGGCTTACCACAAGAAGTGGTGGCTATGAATACAGTGCAGGGCTTCAAACAGGCATGGGATAGGCATAAGGGAGCAATACAAATGACTATGAATAGATAGGCCACTGACAGAGCAAAGGTCGATGGCACATTTATAAGGTAGAAAAAGAAATGGGCAGACTGGATGGGCCTTGCGGTCCTTATCTGCCGTCAACTTCTATGTTTCTATGTTTCTATGTTTCTATATTATTATCTTGCTCTGCCGCCCCCCCCCACCACACACACGCACACACATATATCTCTCCTGGAAACAAGCCTTGGCTCAGCATGACTTTCCCACTTTCCAGTTTTCAATAGATAGAGAGAGAGAGAGTGAGAGAGAGAGAGAGAGAGAGAGAGAGAGAGAGACAGACAGAGAGATAGCTAGATAGATAGATAGATAGATAGATAAATAACAGACTGGCCAGCATGTCCAACAATCCATCCATGTGTGTGACTTATATGCATGCAGCACCAGTTATCAGCTGAGTTTCTAGGATCACGGTGAACAAAAAAAGCAACAAACTGAAGATAAAAGAAACTAAACACTTGCTTCTGGCTTGGGGCAGTTCTGGGTAAGGTGGTACTTGATATTGGGTGGAATACAATAATGTGTACCAATAGCAGGAAAAAAGTTGGGAGGGATATACCCTCCTCCCAGCTCCCCCCAAGAGATATGCAATATGGATACTTTTTCAGTTTTTTTTTGGGGGGGGGGGGTGGCAGAAAAAGTAGTTTTCTCACACTGAGCCACTTCCACAGGAAAATTTAAGCTGAATCAGACAATAAAACTTTTTTTTTTGCAATTAATTAATTATTTTACAATTACCAGTAAACAATACAACTATAACCAGAAAACAGTGAACAAATAACAATAGCAGGGGAAAAGGCAAAGAACAACAAACAATACAGGCTTACAACTGTGTATATCTGATAACCACAAAACATACTAAACATTAAATAACATACTTTTAACATCCCCCTATCTAAAAAAAAAACCCTAGGTGGACATGCAGATTGACTTAGCACATTTCTGTTTGAATATGGCATAGATAATGATCAATATTCCTATAGAGAGTGAAAGTGAGAAGAGGTAACATAAATATGTTGGACAGCCCAAGCAGAGGGAACAAAGAAAATGAAATAAAAGGGGAAAGAAGACTGAAGAACATAAATCACTATCAATACTACTGGTTCATAAGTTAAGTAATAAAGAATGGAAGTTTTCCCATCAAGATTTATATTTCGGTAATGTATGAAATAAACAAGCAATAGACCTTTCAGCGTTCAATACCAATAACTTTTTTTGACCCATTCAAGTCTAGTGGAAAGGACACTTCCTTCCAGTGGCGAAGAATGAGTAACTTAGCCACTGCAGAAGTTAAAGCCACGTACACTTTCTTGGGAGGTGGTCCAAAATCCTCAAAAATACAAATTTCCGGGGTAGAATACTCAGCAAGTCTTAAACGGGGGCCTAAACCATCCTGAATAGAATCCCAGAATGAGCATATAATAGGACATTGCCAAACCAGATAGTACAGAGTACCCTCTTCACAATTACACCTAGGACAAGCTGATGAGGGAGATTTCCCCATTCTATATAAATGCATAGGTGAGTCATATAAGTTATGGAGAATGTTAAATTGTATAAGGCATAGCCAATCTTGTTTTATATATTCATAAACATCAGTCCAAATTTTGGACCAATATGATTCTAGTTTATCAATACTTAATGTGTTTACCCAGTAAAATGCAACTGGTGATGGCTTGTCCCAAAAATATTGGTTGATAAATTTATTGAGATTTAAGATGGGATGGGACTGTTGAGCAAGGGTAGAGAAAGTTTCAAAAAGTATTCCAGCTTCATTGGATCAGGGAGGGCATCCTAAAAAAATAAGATATTCAATTTCTAAGCTGTAGATAATTAAAAAAGCAGTTGGGGGAATATCAAATTTGTCATGGAAAGTTCCAAAGGAAATAAAGTTATTTTCTGAAAGGAGGTCACCTTAACTTTTAACCTGGATCCCCTGCCTGTGCAGAATGGTTAGCGGTTTATCAGTGATGCAGATTGGAATTACCAAATAAAGGTTGAGAGGTGTCTGTGAAATAGAACAGTTTTAAGTGTTGACAAAGTTGGTGGTGGGCTTGAATAGACAAAGCAATGGGTGTGCCCATATCTCTCAACCTTTCTTCACCAAAATGTGTGACACGATGTGTGACAAATGAGCAAAATGTGTGACATATCGTCTAACATGGCACTGCTAGCTCAGAACACTATAGCTATCAGTGCACTAATGTTCATAATGTTTTTTGACAACAGAGCATAGCAGATTATTATGAATTTCTGCTTTAAAGTCTCAGTGGGGAATGTGGAATACCACTTTCCCCATGATGGACAAAGGGTTACTGAGAGGTAAAATGAGTGACGTACCACATAATGTGTGACAGTTGAGAGGTATGGGTGTGCCCCGCAGATCCCTTGGGAGTTTAGAGGTAGGTATATAAAGTGAAGAGGGTAGACAAAGTTTATATTGAACATAAAATGCTTTTCATGTTTGCTTGCACGTGCAGCGTGGTGCTAACATGTTGTTATGAGAATGACATTTTAGAGGCATGTCAGTGTCCAGTCCAATGCAGCTCAGGCTCCTATGGGCTCAGCACTGACAGCTCAATGATGAGAGAGGCTGATGATGAGGAGTGTCTCTATTTTTGTTCATACACTTCATGTACACGAAAGGAGCCAACTGCTCCATTCAGAGAGCAGCTATTTTCTTGTATTTGCTTAAACCAGTCCCACAGTCTTAGGATTACCGATACACCTCCCAAGCAACTGGCAACTCAGTTCTGCCCCCCCCAGCAACAAACACTGCTCCAGTGGCTCTGCTGCTTCCCAGCTCTATCCCTCCCCCCAACAACAAAGGCTGCTCTGGCAGCTCTGCTCTGCTTCTTTCACCCTAATAGCAAATGCCACTCCTATGTTCCAGTTACCACTATGGCTCCCAAAGAGCTGGTAGCTCCATTCTGCTCCCCGTCCCCCAATAACAAACACTAGACTTGCAATAGTACCTTACAATATGTATATTTTTTCAAGCAATCAAGTCTAAGCCTAAACGTCATATTTTAACCTTTGCACTTCACAAATTATTTTGCACTGCCTCTTTAAATGTGTACTTATTTATTGAGTAGTTTGACTGGTATGTGCCATCCTATGATTAAGTGCTAGAGGGTGTGAAATGCATCAGGAGGCATTTTGCTCACATATGCGGAGGGGCAGGAAGATTTTCCACTTATGCGCTTGAATAAAATAGAGCACTTTTTTGGATTAAAATAGTCTGATGTGGATTCTTCAGCCTCAAAGATTGAAACAAGTGTGACCTTTTGGCATAGTGAGTAGCCAGTGCTGGCAATTTCTTTGACTGTGAGCATACTTTGATGCTGTTTTGTACGGCACGGCATCTCGGGTGCAGCCCAGTAACAGAATCCTTGATTTGTATCACATTTTAAGTACATACTGAGGAGCTTTTTATAGTATTTTAAACACAATACTGTGGGCCCAATTCCAAAATGCATGGTGCAACTTACGGGCATATGCGAGTTGCGCTATGCGGAGCTATGCCGAGGACCCTGCACCCGATTCCAAGACAGGCAGGGTCCCTGGCACCTATGTCCTATGACTTGCGGCAGCCGCAGGCTAGCACCACAGGAATGGTGCAATGGACCTGGGTATCGTAAAGTGCAGCCCACAGAGAACTTCCCCCCCCAGAGCCCCCCTGCCCCAGAACACCTCCGCATGCACCAGGGGGCATTGGGGGAGCTAGCCAGGTGGCACTGGCATTTTGGGGGGCACTTTGTGATATGGACCTTGGGAGTCCCTGACATTCGGGGAGTGGGGGGCATGTCTGTGTTGGGGGGTACGGGGAGATGGGATATATGCATGCTGCGGCACTGCAGAGTAGGCATCCATCGATTGGCATGGAAGGATGCCCCTTAAACCATCTCCCTGATGGTCTAACTCGCTGCACCATAGTGGCTCCTGGAATGGCGTAGGTGGGTTACGGCAGCCACCCATTTGGAATAGGGTGTAGTTGCTGCTGTAACCCACCCTTGCACCATGCTGTTTTGGGTTGCAGATGTAGTGGGTGGGATAGCCCACCTTTGGCCTAACCTGCATACGGCATGGCACAAGCCATGACTCAGAATCATGACTTGCATAATGCCTGGTGCAAGGTGCGATTTGCACCATCAGGTTTGGCATAAATCGCCTTGCACCAGGCGTAATGCCTTTTGGAATCAGGCCCTGTATGTACATTTGGGACTCAGATACTGAATTGTGGTACAAATTATTTGAGTAAAAAGAATCAGGCTAGTTCAATTTTATAAATTACACCTCTCCTATTTAGAAGTGGGGGGGGGGTAGAAAAAAAAAACCTAGATAATTTGGGGTCAAAATGACAAAACCAAAAAAAAAATATGAAGAAATGTTGTGGGCAGGGCCGGCCATTGTCCCAGTGGGTAGCCACTTGTGCTCCTGTATTAGCAACTTGAGTTCAGGGACAAGCTCTGGGATCTCACTGGGCAACACGAAAATCACTTTTGCACACCACTGTGTCTAGCCTATGAAGGTCTTCTGCAGTGTTGTGTCACACAGGCAGCACCTTGTAATGGGCTGGAGAGCCTTCCCTCACAAGAGGTTGACATTCATGTCATGGCCTGATGGGGCCTTGTACTGAGTCAGCAAAAATGGGTTGGCATGAAAAATGAGATTTGAAATATCTCCACTATACTGTTTATTCCATTTCTAAAGGGCCTGCATGACTGAGGATACAATTTCATGATCACAAAAAGGGCCATTTATTAAAAAAAAATTACGGTAATGAAGACAAAGTCACTATTTTAACTTGATTATTACTTTGCTAAGTTTTGCCTCTGTGCTATCTATACCCAACAAGTACACAGCAAATACAAGCATGCAAATATTTGGCATTGAAAAATGCTTGTTCAGTTTGTAACCTAGAAGGGGTATATTTGTCCACAGCTTGATCATTCTTGGAAATACAAGAAAACTGAGAACACCATGAGAAGAAACATGCCTTTACATCCTTAAAGATACTGTATATTTCTAAAAATGTGTTGCTGTTACTTCATTTGAGAAATAGTAAGTGAACAAAATGTGTTTAGTTCTTTATTCAAGTTTAGTGAAGGACATAATGTAATTTATTGATCTCTAAAAAAAAAACAGCTTGTATCAGACCGTCACTTATGAGGATCCTAAAATGTCAGTTAGAGAAAATCTGATACACTATAACCCAAAAATTAAAGATCACCAGCAAATGGGCACTTAGAGAACTTAGAAGATAGGCAGACCAGTGGTGTTTACACAACCAAAGGTCTCAGAGTTAATTACTACTGTTCTTTAGCCCAACTGTATGTGTACCTAAGGAGTTAGCAGTTTACAATGGTTAATGCTTCACGTATTTTTGCTAAACTTTGAATTGAAGCAACATGTTTGTTTAAAGGATAGAACACTGTAAAGTGACTGGGTGATGGCTCAATGATGTGCTAATTTAAAACACTGACCTTATCTACAGTATAGCTGCTTTGTAACCCAGCCAAGCTGAGGCATTTTGCAGAGGCATTTTCCTATTGAAAAATGAGAAATCCCTTTAATATGAAAATCTCACATTCAAAATAAGGAGTTTTGCAAAGACTTCCATTTAAATATCAGCATTAAAGTTCTGTATTTCCTTCTGTAATTGCTGCTAGCCTTTCCTGTTACTACCACCTTCTAGGCTCATTGGCTTCTTCCATCAAGTACAGACAGTTATGTTACACATACTGTGTAAGTCATCCTGACATGAAAACTACATTATACCATGGCATGAAATAATCCTGGAATTTGATTGGCCAGTCTGAGACTGGAGCTGTGATGTTATCCCAGCACAACATCACGGCTCTAGTCCCAGCACAGAAATGACTGCATTTAATGTAAAAAATTAAAATGAAAGAAATCATTCCACGGCTGCGATTACTTGACTGTCCAACTCCTGCTCAGCACCCGACCCTACGTGCTTCGCTCCCAGCACCGCCAAGAAGTTCACACTCATCTTTCTCTTGTGCTCTCCTTGCTATGTCTAAAAAAATAAATACCTTCATCAGAAAACAAAACCATGCCTTCTCACTCCCATAACTCCCGGAAGTACGGACAACCTATAGCACGAGCATATGGGATTTCCGCTCCTTCACCCGCACACACTTGTACTCCCAGACAAAAATAAAAAACACTTCTTCAAGAAAGGCAATAGACTTAAAACAAAGCCATACCTCTATTTTTCCTTTTTTCTTCGCAACAACCTCGTGGCAGCTGCTATGAGTCGGCTTGTCAGCTAACCTCGGTTGCTCAGTCAACACAGCGCCCTGCCAGTTATACCATCTGCCTCTCCATTTAAAATTAAAAACTAAATAAACAACCAGAAAAAAAAAAACAGGCAGCAGATTTTAACCCATAGTCTGTGACACCATCAGACCTATGTCTCCTAACAGAAACAGCACTATAGTGAGAGTAACCTGGCAGGCAAATACAATGCAGAACATACAACCAGCACTATCTAGTGGTCAAACTGTGGACCTTTTTCTAAAAACATATACCTCCACACATGAAAAAAATACAAAAAACCCCCCATAAAAACATTTTTTTTTTTCTATTTTATTGTTTTAAAAACAAATGAGCCATTGTATAATAGCAATAATGCACTCCAGGGTGTGTGTTGTGCTGGGATAACATCACTTCTGGAGTGATTAGTCACACTCAGCCTGCGGCCTTATGCCTAATCACCCCAGGCGTGAAATTATCCCAGCACAACACACACCCTGTCGTGTATTATTGCTTAATTCACATACCTCTCAAATGTCCCTGATTTCAAAGGACATCCCTCAATTTACCCATCAGAATGGATCTGCCCCTCCTGGAAAAGATACTGCTCACACAGAGAATGGACTGTAAATTCACACTCTAAAGCAGAAATTCATAACATTCTAAGATGCAACATCAAAGAAAAACTTTGTACAAGTAAACACAATAGTTTCTACAGTGCTCTGAGCTTGTATCTCCATGTTAGAGGACTTGTCCCTCATTATAAGGGTAATTGTCTCTCATCGTCCCTCATTTTGAGTGTCAGTGTCCCTCACTTTAATGACAAAAGGTTGAGATGTATGTACAGTAGGTTCATTGTGACAAAATAAAATAGGGACAGGGGTTAGCTCCCTATCTGTGACTACTTCTGTATCCTCTGTTGTGGTCAGTGAGCCAGCAGGCAGTCTTGACATTAAAGAATACAGACTGGCCAAGTGTGGTGGTGGTGGCACCTTGGGAAACTTAGTTTTTTTTAACTATGGTTTCCCACACAGAGACTAGCAGGAGCTTGACATATCATTCATAGATGAAAGGGGCTTGACTCTCAGGGGATGGATGGGGTAAGAATGGTCCTAAACACTCCCTGACAAATGACCACAGAAATGTTTTGGTATTGGTTGCAAAGGTGGTTGCTTGCTCACCCTTATGGCTACAGGTCAAAGGCACAGCCATGGTGGCCCAGACAATGGATACTGAGAGAGAGGGAGTAAAGGAGGAAAAGGGGTTGTTCTTGTTCTCTACTGGATCACACTAACATGGCCAGATAGTTGATAGAAATTATAAACTTTAAAATTATTTAACTAATCTCATCAAGACCATAACAGACTGTTAGTGTATTTTATTGTGATGATCCGCACCTAATAGGAAGTTCCATCATTAAAAAATAATCTTAACGAGACCAGCTATCATAGTGCCTCTATACATTCCCATCCAGGTGGCTGGAGTGGCCCTGTGATGGTGCACTGCAACCTGGGAGACTAAGGTTTTGATTTCTAGCCCTGGAATCCCACATTGAAACTGGTTGTAGGCAGGGTGAATTACAGAGGTGAGGCGGTCAGCTCCCAGGGTAGAGGGTACTAGATGTCCACCATTGTGCACATCTAACTGGCTGACAAAGGAGTGGCACTGGCTATGAAGGCTGCCACTTGTTTGCCTTCTGAACTGGAGAGGTGTGTGCAGCAGTTCCATAGTAACCCCATCATGAGGGTGGTTGACCAAGAAACCACATAGAGTAGACAAGAAAGGGATGGGCAGACTGATAATACAGGACTACTGTAGACTGTTTAGGAATAGAATTAGAATCTGCCTATTCTGACGCAGAAAGAAGTGGAAGAGAACATAAGAACATAAGAATGTGTCTGCAGAAGGGGACCGTATGATCCATCTAGACTGCCCAGATCGCCTACTCCCTATTCTGTTCTTCTTCTGAGATTACCGCAGTACTTGTCCCATGCTAGCTTAAAAGCAGTGACTGTTTTGGCCTCCACAACCTCAGGTGGTAAGCTATTCCAAAGGTCCACCACCCTCTCTGTGAAGTAGAACTTACGAATGTTGGTTTTAAACGTACTCCCTGTTAGTCTCACTGTACCCCCTTGTTTGCATAGTCTCGTTTCTGTGAAAGAGGTTTTCTGCTTGTACCTTATTTATGCCCTTTATGTATTTGAAGGTTTCTATCATATCCCCCCTATTTCTCCTTTGTTTGAGGGAGAACATTTGCAGGTGCTGTAGTCTAGATTCATATTGCTCCTGGTGCAGTTTCTGTGCCATTTTAGTAACTCTCCTCTGTACAGCCTCCAAGTGGTTTATGTTCTTTTTTTAGATGTGGCCTCCAGAACTGTACACAGTACTCGGGATGTGGCCTCACCAAGGACTTGTACAGAGGGGGTATGACCCTTTGCTTCCTACTTGTAATGCCCCTGTCAATACATCCGAGGATGCTACTAGCTTTCTGTGCTGCTTTTTCACATTGTCTACCCACCTTTAAATCATCAGAAATAAGCATTCCAAGGTCCAGTTCGAGTTTTGTTTCTGTTAATTGTTCACCATCGAGTGTGTATGTTTTCCTTGAGTTTCCTTTACCTAGGTGCATGACCTTGCACTTTTTGGTGTTGAATTTTATCTGCCAGTCCCTAGACCATGCTTCTAGGCTCTATAGATCTGCATCCATTGCTGCCATTCCTTCAACTGTATCTATCCTTTTGCAGTGCTTTGCGACATTTTGAGAACAGGCATACCTTACCCTGCAGGCCATCAGCAATGTCGCTGATGAATATATTGAAGAGGACTGGGCCAAGGACAGATCATTGAGGCACACCACTGATCACCCTTCTGTCACTAGACAGTGTTCCATTGACTATGGCCCTCTGCATTCTATTGGGGAGCCAGTTTTGAACCCACTTGACTATGTTGTGCCCTAACCCGGAGTACTCTAACTTATTGACCAGTCTTCTATGAGGGACAGAGTCAAAAGCCTTGCTGAAATCTAGATATATTACCGCCCCTCCCTGGTCCACTATTTTGGAGACCCAGTCAAAGAATTCAATCATATTGGTTTGACATGACCGTCCTGCTGTAAATCCATGCTGTTTAGTATCTAGCTGCCCAGTTTCCGTAAGGAGCTTCACCATTCTTTCCTTAAGTAGGGACTCCATGAGGTTCCCCACTACTGAGGTCAAGCTCACTGGCCAGTGGTTTCTGGCCTCCTCCCTGCTCCACTTTTGTGCAATGGTACCACTGTGGCACTTCTCCAGTCCTGAGGTATTTCCCCGCTCTCTAAAGACTATGTGAATAATTCTGCCAGTGGGCCTGCAATTTCCTGTGCCAGCTCCTTCAGAATTCTGTGGTGGATTTCATCTGGGCCCATTGCTTTATTTGCTTTTAATTTAAGAGCTCTTTTAGGACACAGCCTCTTGTAAATGGTCCAGCATCTGCTTCTATGGTGAGTCTGCTTGTGTTCTGCATTTTGGGTCCCTTATCATCGTCTTCTTTTGTGAAGCCATCAGCCTCAAAAAAGGTCTGTAAAAGTTTAACTTCAGTATTTAGAGTTCACTCTTTTGGAGGTATTACTTTTACAGGGTACAATTTTTGGATGAACTGATGTGGCTTTTGTGTTTAAGGGCAACTTGAGAAACAAACTCCCATCTGACAGTTATAAAGATCACAATTTCAAGATTTAAAAGAGATCTGTTCCAAGTTCTGAGTGTGAGCAAGTACCCACATTACAAAAAAAAATAATATTTGACTTACGGTTGTAATGGCTGCCAGGTAGTCGTGCTCTGCATCGCTCCGCTAACCCCCTCTACTGAAACCCACCTCAAGCACTTCTAAATCCACTGAAACCATGTGAGAAATCATAGCAACTAACTCTACTCACCTTGCTTCATCAACAGTCGACAATTGTCCTGTATGTGGATGTCAGAATGAAACCCCCATGGCCCAAGCATATGCCGCCACTGTCCCCTGCAAAAGACAAGCTGGCAAAAAGCAACTAAGTGAGTGGCTCAGGGATATGGCCCAGGATCCTGTTGCAGCTCTGGTTCCACTAACTGAGGTGACTTTCTTCAAAGGCCTAGCCCTGATAAAAGAATCCCTTCAAGTGGTTGTGGGAGACCTGCAGACGTTAAAAACCTCTATGGCTCAGCTCACAATCCTAACGGGAGGCAATGAAGCATGGATATCTTCTCTGGACAACTGGAGGGTCTGACTGGATCCAGAGGTGGCAACCCTACAGCAGAGACTATGCAAGGCTGAGGATAAGCTTGAGGTTCACGAAGAAATAACTTAGTAGTTTTCGGTCTACCGGAGGGTGAAGAAGGGGTGAACACTATCCTTTTTGTTCAAAAGCTTTGTGCCAAGATTGCTGGGCCTTCTCCTAATGGCCCAGCATACATTGTGGAACACGTGCATTACTCACTTTGGCCCACACCTCTGACTGGCTCTCCCCAACGACCTCTGATTTTTCGCCTGTTGAATTACCTAGATAAGCAGGTAATTCTAGACAAATTGAAGGATAACAAGGAAATTCAATGGGATAATAAAAGGCTCCATATTGAGCAAGACCTCCCACTGTGTGTAAGACAGAAACGCACAGAAATGCATCCTTTGGTGACCAAACTTATAGCAGCAGGGTTAAGATTTTGCATGAGATATCCAGCAACGTTACAGGTTAATAAGGAAGGGCAGTGGCTCTCATATGATTCATTAACCTCAGCTACAGATGATCTTAAAAAACTGTACCCCGATCTCTTCAAGTGACCAAGAGACCAAAACTGGGGAATCAGTGATACAGTTTGAACTGTATACAATGTGACTTTGCACATTTTCAAACTGGCCAGGACTTTAGTGATCTGAGGTTAAGTACTGGTAATATTTTGTACTGCACAACATCTAACAGGCCTATTTATTTCTCTAATGTTCATTTGTGGAGAGCCTTACTTCGAAGTGATTTTGATCTTTAATTTATATGACCGCATGGCGCCACCGTCTGGACTGCAATGGATATTACCCAAATTGTTGAACTGTTACCTTTTTGCAAGGACAAGTTATATACCTCACAAGTATTTGCAACTTGCTGTTAAAGTGTATTAAGTTACTATGTTCATAGGTATAGTTGTGTTAGGAAGTAGGTCTTACGATGTTGTTATACCTCTTCAGCGGGGTTAGATAAAAGCTGCCTGGTGGTTGATGATGGTTACAACCGAGCAAATGAACAGAGTGCAGTCATATGGACTGGGTTTTTTTGTCAATTTTGATGGGATGGGACTACATTGTTTTAGAGGGTTTACTTCCAGGTCATTACTCGATTTAAACTACAAAGGAGAGAGGGATGGGGGGATTATACATATAAGATCTTCTTACTTCGTGGCAAGCTGGGACCCTGAACAAAATTTAATTAGGAATGGTTAAAGGATTACCTATGGTTACCAAACCAGGACCTTGTAAATGTCCTGTTTTGTAAGGAAGGTTCCCTTTCTGCCCAAACTTATAACTCTTTTAAATGGCTGTAAGATATGTGTCATGGAACTTCAAGGGGGCTAGGAACTGGATCAAACGGTATCCAATTCTTAGACATCTAGACTCTTTAAACTGTAATATAGCTTTCCAACAGGAAACACACCTGTTAGAGAAAGAGGGACAGCTCTTTAGGAGGTGACAGATGGGGCAAGTATATGCTGCTGGGAATGCAACAGCGCAAAGAGGGGTGGCAATCCTTATTACCAGGGGAACACAGTTTCAGATCTAACGAACCCAATCGGATCCACAGGGTCCGGTTTCTATTCTTAAAGGGGCTTCTGAATCATACAGAGGTGATACTGGGGTCAGTATATGGACCCAATGTTGATTCCCCTGATTTTTTTGTAACCCTTTCAACTACCCCTAAACTCTTTTCCCAGGTTACCCACTATTATAGCAGGTGATTGGAATTTGGTCTACTCGCCAGAGCTGGACAAATCCTCATACAAAGGACCCTCTCTTTCCCTTGCTCAAATAGCTCTCAGAGAGTTTATGGATGACTATGGTTTTAATGACCCATGGAAATTACTGAACTCAAATACTCAGGATACATATTTTATTCCCCAGTACACAGTTCTCTTTCCTGCACTGACTACTTTTCAGTGACCAATGTAGTACTAGTGGGCCTGATAAGTAGTGGTTTGGTCCCAAGAACTATATCTGACCATGCACCTGTCTGTTTGGAGGGGAATCTCTCCTTTCACAAAGAAAAAAGTGGGGAGGAAATTAAAGCTCCAGCTGCTTCAAGAGGAACAAATAGTGTGCTCCCTTAAGGAGACAATTTAGCATTTTCTCCTACACAATGAGGACACTATGGAACATATAGATAAATAGTGGTGCATCCTGAAGTGTGTTGGTCCGGGGGGAATGTATTCAGCTCTCCTCCATTAGGAAAAAAAAGAGACAGGCACTCTCTTCCTCCCTTCTCTCCCAAATCAAAGCCTTAGAAGACCAGCTACCATCCTCTCCAACTGAAGACACACTGGTGCAGTTGGCTAAGTTAAGGAACCAATATGCAGAATCCTTAAAAGAGCAAGCCCAATATGCCCTTTTTAACTCATTTACTCCTAAGCAGCTTTCCGAGTGTTCTACTCCCTGTGTCCTACATACTCATAACAGTGCATCCCGGATATTCAAAGCAAAATTCTCACCATATGCACCATCCAATGAACAAACGCTAATATCTCCTGAAGTGTAAGGTTTACACACATAGTGTGAGTAGCAAAGTTGTTCAGAACAAAATTATCTTTCTAATGGTGCTATGCAAGTGATTACAAGTGTTTTAGTTATTGTTTTATACTAGACGAATTACCCCAAAATCTAATTATTTTCAGTAACAAATTCAATGTAACCTATATTTTTATTATAAATGTTAATCATATCAGTGCCAAATTTGGCACCCATACATACCATAATGGTAATTAAGTATTTATTGTGAAAAAAAACACAACTTTTTCCATGAAAAAAAATATTTTTAAGTGTTTTTATTCTACTTGCTTTTTCGAGGTTAGGCGAAAAAAGGATACAATACACACCACACCATAAACAAATATGAATATCTCCTGAACCATAAGTGCTACACACATAGTATGGCAAAGTTGTTCAGCACAAAATTATCTTTCCAGTGGTGCTAAGCAATTGTAGACAAGCGCTTTATTTTTTTTATTGCTGAAATAGTACAAAATCTGATTAAAAAAAAAATTCAATGTAAACCTTCATTTAGTGGTAAATTTGTATCATATCAATGGCAGATTTACTATAAATAAATATTAGGCTAGTGGTAAAGTATTTATATACACAAAAAGAACAACTTTTTAAATCAAAAAATATATTATTTGTTATTTTTATGCAACTTGCTGCTGTGAGGCTAGATGAGGAAAACTGTAAAACACACACTACACCATAAACAAATATTAATATCTCCTGAACCATAAGTGATACACACATAGAACGAGTGGTAAAGCTATTCAGCACAAAATTATTTTTCCAACAGTGCTAAGCAATTGTAGACAAGTGCTTTGTTTTCTTTTTTATTGCTGAAATAGTACAAAATCTGATTTTAAAAAACAATTCTATGTAAACCTTCATTTAGTGGGAAATTTGTATCATATCAATGGCAGATTTACCATAAATACATATTAGGCTTGTGGTGAAGAATTTATGCAGAAAAAGAACAACTTTTTATTGTTTTTATGCAACTTGCTGCTGTGAGGCTAGATGAGGAAAAGTGTAAAATACACACCACACCATAAACAAATGTGAATACCTCCTGAACCGTAAATGTTACAGGCATAGTACAAGCAGCTAAGTTGTTCACCACAAAATTATCTTTCTAATGTTGCTAAGCAATTGTAGAGAACTGCTTTATTTTTATTTTTATTGCCGAAATAAAAAAAAGTTAATGTGTTTGTGTATGGAAAAAATTCAAGGAAAACCTTTTTTGTGACAAATGTGTATCATATAAATGCCAGATTTAGCACAAATACATACCAGAGTTGTGGTAAAGTACTTGTACCCAAAAAATAACCTGTTTTAAATCCAAAATTATATTTTATATTGTTTTTATTCAACTTGCTGTTGTAAGACTAGTTGGTAAAAAAGTGATGAAAAACACACTCCACACCATAAACAAATGTGAATAGTTCCTGAACCGTATATGTTACAAACATAGTATGAGTAGCATAGTTGTCTAGCATGGAATCATCTTTCAACATTGCTAAGCAATCATTGACAAGCAATTTTCTTTTTGTTTTATTACCAAAATACCCCAAAATTAGATTTTTTTGTGTAGTATGCACAAAATTCAATAAAAACATTTTTGTAATGAGTTTAAAACATATCAATGGCAGCTTTAGTACACACACATACCAGACTTTTAGAAAATACAAAAGTTAATAGTTTATCTTACCATTTCAGGTGCTGAAACTGGTCAAGCAGCAACAGCGATGGAAGTAACCTACAAAAATAGATGAAAAACCTGCAACATTCCACTACCCACTCACATATGTGAATGAGTGAATAAAAACAGCAAAATAATAAAGAAAAAAGAAACATAAAAAACTATGGTGTCTGTCATTTATTTGTCAAGCAACTTTACTGTATAGAAAATAAAAATAATAACAGCTTTGGTAAAGACAATGGGCCCAATTTTCAAAGTCCACTTACAGAGACACAAATTGTGTCCATGTAAGGGTGTCAGTAAACCCCAATTACGCCAAGTCAAAATGGTCATACATATTGTGTACATGGCTGTGCTTTACACTTCTCCCCTCCTAAAAAAACATTTTTGCAGGCCCTCCACTGTGCATGCCCCTTTGTGTCATGTGGGCATTGTCTTTTTTTGTAGCAGTTCTTTAGCAAGGGGTGTTTTGTGCTGCAGTTTGTGGTGCCTATGCCTGCTGCTTTGGAAGACTGTGTTTGACACAAGTAGTGACGTCAGTCACAACGTGCGTCTAAGTCCCTTGCATCATTCCAAAACATTTGAAAATCAGGCCCGTTTCAGCCAAATGAAAAAATGAAAATAAGCTAAAACCTCTTATCCCATACAAAGTGAAAGAGCTAGTGGAAACTGTACTAGTACACTGACTGTAAAACACTAATTTTTATTTCTGAAGTATATTTCTTGTTCGTTTCATCTTATTCTGCTACTGTAATATTAATTTGATGCAAAACAAATCTGCATGTCAGTTAACATATAAAGGATAGTATATGAACAATCATGCATATCGACGCAGTATTGCTATGTGGATGTTCAGTACTTAGTAGTGTGTTGAAAAGATTCAAACATTGTCTGTTTATGATGCTCCTAAACAAATTTATGTTCAGAGTATGTAAATCCATACATAATCAACATTGGACACCCCTACCCAAAAATAAAAATGTTCCACTGTAAACAGGCAGACTTACTTTACTACAAAGTGATGCAGTTCTGTTCACTTGCAAAGTTCTGGCCACTCTCTCCCCCAAGTGCATCAATAGTACAGCACAAGATCACTGAACTTTGCCATGCATGCATGATGACAGTTCTGCTGTGGTGAGAGCATGTCCAGGGAAACAGTGCATCTATAGAGAACCACAACAGTCTGCTGTAAAAGTATGTCAGCTTTACAACAACTGGAATTCTTTTTTTGGGGGGGGGATTTAGAAGGTGACTGGTGTCTAGGGCACTATAAAAGACTATCTGCAATCTTATAGAAACCACACTATCTTCTCAATCTTGACATTTCCGTGCTCACCAGTTTTATTCAACTGTGATCTCGAGTTCGAGGTCTCTGGTTTTGCCTTGTCATGTCTCAATGGAATAATAGCATTTTGGTATAGGATTGCTCATACACAGTCCTCTATGGATCTGTATTGGAGAAAACTACAGATTTATATGTCAGATGCCAGGCTAAGATATGTTCTGCACATTACATGTAATGTCAAGTAGCAGTAAATTGTCAAACTGACAAAAAAAAGCACAGAAATTACTTCAGATACAACATGTGCTGGCTGTCAGCAAAATGTACTAAGTGACATGCTTCAGCTAACTCTTTCCTTTTGACCCACTTTGTGTGTTGAGTGAAAAAGGACTAACACTAACGATTCTTACTACTGCTTATGTGTTGCCACAGTTTAGGTCCTGTGTGTCTGCTGCCGACTAAATATACTCCGCTTGTCATTTCAACCCATTTTAACCTTTATCACTTGTCTCTCATCAAGTGTCTTACCTTTACTTTTATTTGTCCATTAGCCATTATATTTCTTTCAGTCATCACACATCTTTTAGCTCAGTATTTTGTGTTTTCTTTCGGTGAAGATGCAAAACAAAAAAATCACATCTGTGTTTTTTTTTTACATTCATTTTGACTTACATGACAAACTGACAGACAGCCAGCACTAACCTTCTTACTTTTGCTATACTTGACTCCTCATCCAGTAGGTCTTCCTGCCAGATGTAAGAAAAAAAAAATGACGCACACACACGGGGCCCTAACTTACGACACGAATCAAAATCATGGATGATATTTTTTCCTTTTATGTTCATCCTGCCAGACAGAAGGAAGTTTTGATATGTATCCTAACACGGCAGCGTAATTTCACGATCGATCACTGGTAATAACCGTGTGTAGGATGAAAGAACGGACACCATCCTACGCACACACCGGGCCCTAACTTATGACACTAATCAAAATTAAGGATATTGTTTTTTTCCTCTTTATGTTCATCCTGCCGGATGGAAAGAAGTCTTGATATGTACCCTAATATGGTGGTGTAATTTCACGATCGATCACTGGTAATAACCATGTGTAGGATGAAAGCACAGATTCCGTCCTACACACACACCCACCAGGCCCTAGCTCACACCACGAATCAAAATTATGGACAATATTTTTTTCCTCTTTATGTTCATCCTGCCAGAAGGGAGGAAGTCTTGATATGTATCCTAACATGGCGGCATAATTTCATGATCAATCACCAGTAATAACCATGTGTAGGATGAAAGAACAGATGCCACTCTACACACACACACAGGGCCCTAAATCATGGCACGAATCAAAATTATGGAAGATATTTTTTCCTCTTTATGTTCATCCTGCTGGACAGAAGGAAGTCTTGATATGTACCCTAACATGGCAGTGTAATTTCATGATCGATCACCAGTAATAACCATGTGTAGGATGAAAGAACAGATGTCGTCCTACCCACACACCGGGCACTAACTCACGGCATGAATCAAAATTATGGATGATATTTTTTCCTCTTTATGTTCATCCTGCCGAATGTAAGGAAGTTTTGATATGTACCCTAACATGGCGGCATAATTTCATGATCGATCACCAGTAATAACCACGTGTAGGATGAAAGAACGGATTCCGGGTACACACACACTGAGCCCTAACTCATGGCACAAATCAATATCGCTGACAATCTGTTGGATCTTGGTACTCCAAACGTCCTTTCTGCTGGACGGAAGAAACCTAGCTGTTACCCTAAATAGCAATAAGGCATATCTTAGTGTTATGTTACTTATCAGTTAACCACACCATGGGGACGGGGAGATCACATCTTCCACAGTGTAATTAACTGGCAGTTAACATAACAATCTGGTATACATTATAGCTTAAAAATAGCATTTAGAAACCATTATTACATTTCACATAAAAAAATTGTTACTCACCATATCGGATCCATTTTCCTTCACTCCTTCACTTGAAACACTCGCACTGCGTGATGAATATCTATACTTACCAGTCATTCCATCCATACTATACTGTGCTCTGTGCTGCTCTTCTCATCCACCTCCATTCAATTCTTCTTCAATCCTGTAGATTTATAAAGCTAGATTTAAAATGATGACCATCAATGAGAGCACATTAAGTATTTGTATTGATATAACTGGCATACCTCTATAGGAATGGAGCTATAGCCATCTTCATGTCATCGGTGAACATGTTGCATCCCCGATCTGTCAGGTGGACTCCATCACACCGATACAGATCTGGGTAGCAAGTCATGATGTTGTTGTGCTTGACCACGCCGCTGGGCAAATGTCGACATCTCCATGTTGATCTTCCTCCTCGTATTGTCCATTGTCTTCAAATTTTCGACACCACGCCAATGTATTCACTGGATGATTTATGACCAGATGATGATTGTCCCCGTCATATGGTGCTTGATTTCGATGACGTCTGCCTTCATCTTGTGAATAAGTGTCACTGAAGTATCCACTCCCAAGTCATTTCATCCCAAGTGGATCACGATGATGTCTGGATCAGCCTCTTTCTGGCACTCCTCATGCAACAATGGTACCAGTTGACCCCAACGCATGCCCCTGTGTCCGATCCAATGCACATGTGCAGGACCACTGTCAAAGGTCAGGACTGGTCCACCGGATCATGCCTGCTCTCGATGTTCTGCCCAATGTACAAATGAGTGTCCGCAGATCCAAATGTTCTTATTTATTTATTTATTAGCTTTTGGTAACCGGGTAAGTGCGCTAGGCAACAAACCTGCCTATTTTCAGGCACGACCCGGGAGAGTACAGGACATAGGTATAGAAATGACAGTATTACAAATTATAATAAAGATAAACATAATACAGGAATAATAAGTATCAACATACAGTGCAGTTAGAGTGACAGAACTGTTTCAAGATACAGTGCATAAATAAAGATATGATACAACAACATGAGATTAGATCCTAGCCACAGGCCGGCAGGCAGGTGTAGTTAAATCATGAACATTTACAATGACTATGAGCATGGAGGTGAGTAGATAGCAAGCCTTTAAAGATTTGGTGGGAGGCAGAATTTTTAACCTGTAGGGGGAATGAGTTCCAGAACTTGGGAGCATAGTGAGAGAATGCCTGTTCACCCATTTTAGTAGTGCATGGTCTAGTAGAGAGCATAGGGACAGAGGAGGACCTAAGGGTGCGGGTTTGGGAGACAGGAGTCAACATGTTGGCCAGGTAATCAGGGCTAGGGGTCCTGGTCAGAGAGTCAATAAAGCATCCCAGGGAGTAGGCCCGAAAATCCTTAGGTGACAACCAGTTTAAGCCCAAGTAGAGGAGACAGTGATGAGTAAGTTGAGGGGCAGTTAAGGCAAATCTACAGATATTGTTATAGACAGTGTCCCATTTACTGAGTACACCAGAGTTAACGGTGTAGAGGAGAGGGATAGCGTATTGGAGCTGGGGTAAGAGGACTCCCCTGGCTACAGATAATCTGGCAGAAGGTGTGAGGGAGTGACGCACATGGTAGGCACCCCCAATTTTAGCATTCACAGCATGACATACCGCGTTAACATGTAATGACAAGTCGAGAGAGGGATCAAGTGTGACCCCCAGGTATTTGACGGACACTGTGTTGGTGATAGGGGACCTGTCCAGGCAGTGAACCAAGAGCTTGGGGGCAGTGGAGGGCAGTTTTTTAGAGGAACCAAATAGCATGGCACGTGTTTTGTCCTGGTTAATATGTTGATGGCAGTTCAAGAGCCAGAGTTGAAGGACTTGGAAATCTTTTGAGAGTGTGAAGTTAATGTTATCGATCGATTTAGAACCAGAACAGAGAACCAGGTCGTCGGCATACAGAAGAGCGCAGCTATGTCTGAAAAGTGAGGGAATATCATTTAGGAAGAGGGAGAAAAGGAGAGGCCCAAGTGTGGACCCCTGTGGGACTCCACGTGTGATATTTAAGGTGGAGAAAAGGGCTTTGTGAAAAGCTACCGCCTGAGTGCGATTGTCAAGGTAGCTGCGGAACCAGAAAAGAGTTGGGTCTGTAGCACCAATGGATTGGGGCTTCTTTAGCAGGAGCAGGTGATGAACCATTTCAAAAGCTTTGGACAAGTCAATGAAGACTGCTCCAGTGAGTTGACCATGGTCCATATTGCATTTGATGTCACTGGTAAGTTGAGTTTGGGCCGTAGTGGTGCTGTGTCCAGACCTGAATCCGTGTTGGCAGGGAGTTTGAAGATTGAACTGAGCGAGGTGTTCAGCGAGCTGGCGGTGGACTATTTTTTCAAGAAGCTTGCTGAGAGTGGGAAGGAGGGAGATGGGACGGTGGTTGGACATTAGTTTGGCATCACCCTTTTTGTGAATAGGGATAGTTCTGGCAGTTTTCCAGGTAGAGGGAACAGTGGAAGTGCAGATCGAGAGGTTAAAAAGCCTAGTGACAGGATTGGCCAGCCATGACGCAAACTGCTTGAGTATGCCAGGATGAATGCCTTCTGGTTCATAGTCGGCTCCATATCTGTGTAAGAAAAACAAACATATTATAGCAACCAGCACCCCGCTTGTGGGTATTGCAGGTAGTAGAACCCACCTAGTTGTTATTACATGCAATATAACTGAGGAAAAGATAGCCAACTCAGATAAGAATGGGGGATAAAACCTTTTATAGGTACATTGGGGAGTGAAGAAAGGCAAAGGGAATCATAGTGAGGCTGAATAAAGGGGATGGTGGGCGGGCAGAGAAGGACAGTGAAAAAGCGAGTATACTGAATGAATACTTCTGCTCAGTTTTCACAAAAGAAGAGGGGGAGGTACCGAATCCAATCAACAGAATCACTCTGTATGGTGGTGGTGGTGGTGGGGGGGCAACCCAGTCCTTTCAGAGAAGAAAGATTTCTGAAAATTCCCCTAAAACTGACGTTGGACAAAGCAATGAGGCATACCATGATTTACACTGGAATTCTAAATGAACTAAGGGGAGAACTAGTGACACCACTGAATACCCTTTTTAGCAAATCATTGGAGGATGGTGTGGTATCTGAGGAGTGTAGTAAGGTGGATATGAATTCGCTTCACAAAAGTGTGAGCAATACAGAGGCAGAAAACTGCAGTGGTAAGGTCATGTCAGAGGAATGTAATCGATTTCTTTGACTGGAATACCATATAGATGCTATGAACATGGCCTACCTAGACTTTAGCAAAGCATTTGACACAGTCCCACACAAAAGATAAACAAAATAGCAAGCCTGGGAGTGGGTGCCATGGTGGTAGCCTGTGCAAACAATTGGCTCGACAACAGGACACAAAGTGTAATGGTAAACAGAGCCCTCTATGAAGAAAGGGGGATACCGCAGGGTTCAGCATTGGATCCTGTCCTTTTTAATGTCTTTGTACTTGACATTGCAGAGAGACTGGAAGGAAAGTATACATCTTTGCAGATGACACAAAGATCTACAACAGGGTTGATAAACAAGAGGGGTAGAAAGGATGAGAAGAGACTTGGCAAGGTTGGAGTTATGGTCAAAAGTATGGCAGCTTGGATTCAATGCAAAGAAGTGCAAAGTAATGCACCTGGGAAACAAAAACCTGGGAACAGTACACAGTGGACGGGGGGTAGTAAGAACAATAAACATGGAAAGGGACATTGGGCATAATCGTATCCAATGATCTAAATGTTAGCAATCAATGTGAAAAGGCAGTAAGGAAGGCTGGGGAGATACAGGAGTGCATTGCGAGAGGCATCACCAGTAGAAAATGGAAAGTTGTTGTCACTCTGTACAGACAGTTGGTGAGACCACTATGTGGAGTACTGTATCCAGTTCTGGAGACCCCATCTCCACAAGGACATAGACAGGATGGAGGCAGTCCAGAGGAGGGCCTGCAACACAAGCCATATGAGAGACTAAAGGAGCTTTATACCCTTGATGAAAGGAGGTAGAGGGGGTACATAGCAGAAAATATCAAGTACCTGTGGTAAATCAACAAAGTCCAAGAGGGTAGCATCTTTCAGAAAAAGAGATGTGCAAGAACAAGGGGACACAATTTGAAGACCGAGGGGGGACGGTGTCATGGCAATGTGAGGAAGTATTTTTTCACATAGAGGATGGTGGACACATTGAACGGTCTTCTTGAAGAGGTAGTGGGTTCAAAAATAGTGGGGGAATTCAAGAATGTGTTGGACAGACATAAGGCAATTCTTGTGGGGAAGGGAGTAGGAAGAAATAGGCTGTTGGTTAACTATGACCTGCAGCTTATCCAGTATGTAGGGAAATGGGCAGACTAGGTGGGCCAAGTGGTCCTCATCTGCTGTCAAAGTCTATATTTCTCTATTTCAAATCCATGTCCCTACAGACACCATATGTTGTCCCATACCATGGAACAGACCCCACCCATCTTCTATCTTGGTCCCTCTGCCATCTCGTTTTATATACACCTGGAAAAAGTGCCACTGAAGCATTCCACGGTGTCCAATGGACACTCAAAATTTGTCCCATGCCAGGAAACTGCAACAAAAAAAGCATTCCATGGTGTACAATGGACACCCCATGTTGTCCCATACCATGGAACAGAACTGAAAACTACCACCTGGTCTTGTGTCAGTTGTGTCACTGATCACTCAGGAGTGTCAGTTGTGTCTCTGAACACTCGGTCTTGTGCCTACCATTCTGGGATGCAGCACAAGGCATTTCTCACCCATCTTCCATCTTGGTCCATCTTTTTCTCCATTCTGAAAGCAACTACATGACACACTTCCTCAACTAACTGTTGCAGTGATGAAAAAGCCTTATGAGAATGTATTACCAGTAGCGTAAAAAATGTTCCAACAAAGTAACAGACTATACACACTGCATATCTATCTCCAAGCACAGTTGCAACTTGCTAACAAAGTTTGCCTTGTGCTGTCTGTTCTGGGACGTTGCACTAGGGACTCACCGACTAGCAGGAATCTTGATCCTTCGATGATCTGTTATCCGTCTCCAAGCTCAGCCACCATTTGATAATAAAAGTTCACCTTGTGCTGTCCATTCTGGGACGTTGCACTAGGCACTCACTGACTAGCAGGAATCTTGATCCTTCAGTGCTCTGTTATCCATCTCCAAGGTCATCCACCATTTGATAACAGAATTCTCCTCACGCTGTCCATTCTGGGATGTTGCACTAGGCACTCACTGACTAGCAGGAATCTTGATCCTTTGACGCTCTGTCTCCATGATCCAGCTTTTCCATTCTTTGTGTTGCTGTACACGCAGTTGCTCACCTGTACTGATGATACTCAGGAAAGAAGTCTACACAGAGGTGAACATTGCAGGTGCTACATATATATGATGGCTCTGCCCTCTCCTTTTTAAGGGCACAATTGCGGCATCTCCCCTTCTTCGCTTTTACAGGATAATGATATCCTGGCACACTAGGGTCCTGTTCAATTCCAGCAGCTGAGACACTCCTTTTCCTGTTTCTGTACCTAGACATGAGCTGTTCTGATAACATCAACTTAAAGTTCAGTTGTGTGTGCTTGGTCTTCCATCCAGTCTTGGATTGCTTTCCATGGTTAGCACTCTCCCTAAACAGATTAAATGCATTTACTACGGACATATCCCAGATGAACCAAAACAGGTAGATCCACCACTTCTTTGATCTCCGGGTGCTTGGATATTGAGCACGAAGCTGGTCTGCGAGGTCCACACCATTCATATGCTGGTTTCATTCCTGTAGAACTGTTGGACATGGAACAGATACAACAGTACCATCTTCCTGTCTCCAGGTCACAGATGTTGTAGGTGAAGTTGGGTCATTGTTTGTTGATAGAAGGAACACTGTTCTTTTGTCCTTCCATGTTGATGCGATGAGTGGACCCTTCTGTAACTGCTCAAATTCCCCCGTTCTTCTTCTTCATTGTATCCTTGTTCAGTTTTGTAGGACATCCCAGCCGGTTGGTTTGCACTGTGCCACATGTGTAGACTCCACATTGCACAAGATCATTTGATAGGCGTACAGAAGAGAAGTTGTCATAGTAGACATGATGCATCTTCCCATGAAGATCCTTTGTGAGGTCCTTGACTACTCTCTCTCCTAGTCCCATCTCCACTGCGCCATCAACCCTTCCTGTATATATCTGGAAATCCGATATGAATCCATTATGAGCATCAGCAAGAACCCATACTTTTATCCCGTATCTCTGTGGCTTGTTTGGCATGTACTGACGAAATCCCAGCCATCCTCTAAAGCCTATCATAGCCTTGTCAACCGATACTTCTCGATGCAGATGGTACTCCGTCTTGTATGCCTTCAGAACTTCATCTATGATCGGGTGTAAGTGGTGCAGTTTGTCATGGTTTGGTGCTCCCTTCGGTGGATTCCGTGTACTGTCATTTGCATGGATATACTGGTGAATCTTCTCATACTGCTCTCGAGTCATAACCTGTGCAATTGGGAACTGTCTGTAGAGGTGGTTCCTGCTCCAGTACATCCGGTATTTTGGTAACTTGACTACAGACATATAGATCCTAATCCCCAAAAATGCCTTTATGTCATCTGCTGCCACTGGAGTCCATCAATTGTCTACTTTTTGGGTTTTGACCTGCCTCCATGCACTGTACTGGTTTGTCTCCTCTGCCAGCAGATCGTACAGGGATGGATGAAATATAAGGTCCATAAAATCCATTGCTTTCTTGTCTTCACTTAGTATTGTGGCAGCACCCACAGGCCCAATGAAATCAGAAATATCGACAGGCTGTAATTCACTTGTCCAGGTATCTGTCAGTGCTGCATCCGGCTGTATAGCAAGTTGTGTGCGATTTTGATTGTCGTCATCCAAGGCCAGTTCATCATCATCCAATGCCAGTTCCTCTTCACCGCTTGCAGCAGACTGGATCTGACGTTGTAGCATGGCTAGTGTCAGATCATCGCCTTCACTGAAATCATCATCTTGGTCGATCGGCATCAAATCAACGTCTATGTCTGAATCCACGAATCTCAGGAACTCTTCTTCACTGTCACTGCCGCTGTCGAACAATGTGTTGTCAAAGATGCTCTCCATTTTTGCTTCTGATGTGTCGTGGTATGCTTTATTACCAGTCTCTTGACGGTATCTCACTCATTGCTGGTCTCAACGGTATCACGCTCGCTCAGTGTTCTCTAAATCTGTATCCAAACACTCACTGACTCTATGCCCTCTCCCTCTATCAGAACTCTCTCTTTTGTCTTCTCTCTGCCTTTTGGTCTTCAACACTCATTCTCTGGATCTTGTTGCTGACTCGCTTTTCTGGACTCTGTTCACCATCTTCTCTCTAGATCTCTGTGCTATTCCTGGTCTCAGATCTTGATCTACTGGCTGAACTCTGGCTGATCTGGTGTTCCTGAAGACACAATCTTGCTTTGTCTTGTCTGCAAATACACTTGTTGTCTCTCTCCCTCACTTTCTGGCATTGGCTCTCTGGCATGTCTGTCAATGTGTATCCTGGTTGTTACTTGCTGTGAGTTTATTCAGTGAAGTTTTTCTGTAATACAAAAAATTGTTTTGGACTGCAGACAATGCTTTATCTAAAGACCAATCTAATTTCATACTGAGAGTCTGCAACAATAAAGCATTCCATAGTGTCCGACACCCACCCCATACCATCCCATAAAGGGAAACTATGGCAATAAAGCATTTCATGGTGTCTTGCACCCATCCCATGCCATCCAAAAAGGGAACTGGCAGCAATAGAACATTCCATGGCGTCCTGCGGTGCCCATATCTTGATCCATACCTGAAGACATCACCAATAAAGCATTCCATGGTGTCCCATAAAGGGAAACAGCAGCGATAAAGCATTCCATGGTGTCCAGTGCCAACCCCATGCCATCCCATAAAGGGAAAGTACACCAATAAAGCATTCCATGGTGTCCGGTGCCCACCCCATGTCATCCCATAAAGGGAAAGTACACCAATAAAGCATTCCATGGTGTCCGGTGCCCACCCCATGCCATCCCATAAAGGGAAACGGCAGCAATAAATCATTCCATGGTGTCCGGCGCCCACCCCATGCCATCCCATAAAGGCAAACGGCAGCAATAAATCATTCCATGGTGTCCGGCACCCACCCTATGCCATCTCATAAAGGCAAACAGCAGCAATAAAGTATTCCATGGTGTCCGGCGCCCACCCCATGCCATCCAATAAAGGGAAAGTACACAAATAAAACATTTCATGGTGTCCGGCACCCACCCCATGCTATCCCATAAAGGGAAATGGCAGCAATAAATCATTCCATGGGGACTGGCGCCAACCCCATGCCATCCCATAAAGGGAAATGGCAGCAATAAAGCATTCCATGGTGTCCGGTGCCCACCCCATGCCATCCCATAAAGGGAAACTATGGTAATAAAGTATTCCATAGTGTCCACTTGTATCCCCTATGCACTCCGATAGCACGTGCCACCACATATAGTGAATACGGTATTGTGAATTAGTCACACCTTGGTAAAACAAATATTCTACTCATCTATCTCATTATGCCTATTCTTAGATTACATGCATCATCCCATATCAGTATGATATCAGGCATAACATATGGTATTCAGTACTGACATCGAATCCCATGCTGTCTGATAATGTGAACCTTGAGTCATCATGTTGTGGTTCAGTTTACCAAGTGTCGGCGTTTCCAGCTTCACAGAAGAGGACAGTAGATGAACTCTTTAAGTACGTATATGGTAAGGGGTGGGGTTGATCAGTGAGATGATTGGGATGGGATAGGTGGATGGCGAGTATGACCGAGTGTTTTTTTGTTTTTTTGTGGTCTACATAATTTCCCAGTCTCCAGCAGTCGTCCCCATTTCATACAATACAAGGCACAACAGAATAAGATAGAATATGGGTTACAGAAGCTGCTAGGGAATGCCTTATGTGTTGCTCAGTATCAGTAGGTGTGGCTGGACAACTGGACACAAGAGAAGGTTTTATGCTTTTTGTTACCTGTAAGCAAATAGCATGGGTGTGCCACTTGACACAATGGAAGGTTTTGTGTTTAGTAGCGCTTGGTATCAGAGGATGGGGGGAGGAGACTGGGATTGCTTCTTTTATGATGGTATCTGGTACAGGCCACCATACAATAAGTGCATTCTATGGTGTCCCATTAGCCCCTCCCCACTCTCTGTGATACACAAGCACACCCAAATACAAATCATTACATGGTGTCAAGCAGTATATCCATGTCATCCGATTCCAGGCAGCAGAATGCATAAACCCTTACCTGGGGTCAAGTTGTCTAGCAATAACATATAATACTTATGACCTCAACATGTAATGCACAACCTGGCATCAATTTGTACCCATATCCTATCAGGTGCTATGGTGCTTGGTATTGGGTGGTGTGAAGTCTGCTTTTTGTATGGTGGTATCTGATACAACACCACACAAGAAGCATTCCCTTCCCTTGTGTCACTGTTGTCTAAACACTATTGGTGTGTAGGATAAACAATAAAAATAATAATAATACAGATTCTTGTGTCTCGGAGTCTGCCAAGAAACATTCGTAAACAAGCAAGTAGTACTAATAAAGTTTATTATGCTACTTACACCAAGCATGTGACAGAGAAAATCACAAGGGAGATGGGTTTCTCACCATTCCTGAAGAATGTACATAATCTCCAGAATTGTAGATCTTAGGTTCTCTAAGATCTTGTTCTATCTCTCACCGCGCTCCAGCTCTCTGCCCTTCTAGAGAAGTTACAGTAGTGTCTCGAGAGCACTACAATGGGTTGCAGACAGTTAAATACTACAGATAACAGCATAGCAACAGAGATTACAACATAGTTACAGATATGAGAAATAATATATATTGGTCCTAAGTCATTCTCCATTGGAGAATGACTTAGGAGACAGAATTACTAATGAGTATCATATGAGGCAGAATATGCTTCCATTAGCATTATAGCTTAGACAAAATAAATGCTGACAGTTCAAACTACATTTCTTGCTTATGTAGAATATAAAATATTAGACATAACAAAGGCCTTCTGTCTCTGTCAGCTTGCTTAGAGACAAAGAGAACTGCTGACAGGCCTATTACATGGCATATCTGAGTGTAAAATACACTACGTATAATTATATGTGAATATGAGTATACAATAATCACTGATGATCCCTCTGAGTCATCTTATCAGTGATTAGGTAGATAATATATGGAATATATGTAAAAGACAAACTAATCTAGATAAATGTATTATAGTGAGGTATAATATATCATGCATGAGAATATTAGCATATCTTAGCAGCAAAGCACATTCCTAGCACCCATGCTTATGTGATTGGTGCTCATAACTATAGGTCAGTGCAAAATAGCAGTATCACAGTACAATAGACCAGGAATACAGTGTGAGGTGTATGTGGGAGAATAGGGAGCATAACCCAAGCGTAACATCACGTATGCTGCCATGCCCTCCACCCCGACACAAAGTGCTACCACACACAAATCATTCCCTGGCATCCAGTGGCAAACACATGCCATCTGATTCTAGGCAGAACAATGCACAAAACCTTCCCTGGCATCCAATTGAACACCCATAGCCCTCAATATTGACCCACACAACACATACTGCATTCCATGGCATCTAGTGGTACCTTCCCAAAGCCCTCCCATGACAGGCACAAACAGCAGTAAATTATTCCATGGTTTACATTGATCAGTACCATTACATCTAATACCAGGCACCACTGCATCAGGTAGCATATGGGTACCACTCATTGCCATGGACTGTGTTTCAGCTGTGATGCTAAGTATCAGCGTGCAGATGGACAACTGGAAACCAGGGAAGGTTTCGTGCATTGTGCTGCCTAGAATCAGATAGCACGCATTTACCACTTGATGCCAGGGAATGATATATGTTTCATAGTGCTTTGTGTTAGGGGGCCCCTATGCGACACAAGGGACTGCTTCTTGTATGGTGGTATCTGTGCAACACCACACAAGAAGCAATCCCTTGTGTCACGTATGCTGTCACCCCCCCAACACAAAGCGCTACCACACAAACTCTCCAATGCCTGGCACAAACAGAAATACAGTATTCCCCCATTTGCATTGCTCAACCACACTTCATTCTATACCAGGCAGCACAGTGGTGCTCAGAATCAGATGGTATGGGTGAACAATTGGACACCAGGGAAGATTTTATGTATTGTGCTGCTTAGAATCAGATGGCACTCATTTGCCACTTGACATCAGGGAATGATTTGTATTTTGTAGTGCTTTGTGTCAGAGAGGGGACCCTATGTGACACAAGGGACTGCTTCTTGTATGATGGTTTCTGATACACCACCACACAAAAAGCAATCTCTTGTGTCACGTATGCTGCCACATCCCCCAACACAAAGTGGTACCAAACACAGATCATTCCCTGGCATCCAGTGGGAAACACATGCCATCTGATTCTAGGCAACACAATCAATGCACAATACCACTGGATGCCAGAGAACGATTTGCATTTTGTAGTGGTTGGTGTCACGGGGGTGGCAGGGCGAAGTGGAACACAAGTGATAGCTTCTTGCATGGTACTATCTGGTACACCACCACACAATATGCAATTCTGAGTGTCTCATACCCCCCCACCCTCTGACACCAACCACTACAAAATACAAATCATTCCCTGGTGTCCAGTGGCACACGTATGCTGTCAGAGTCTAGGCAGCACAATGCACAAAACCTTCCCTGGCATCCAGTGGACCACCCATAGCCCTCAGTACTGACACACACAACACAAAAGGCATTCACTGGCATCTTGTGGTACCCCACCAAAGCCCTCCCATGCCCATCATAAAACGGAAATACATCATTCTCCATTGGTTACCACCATTATATCAAATACCAGGAACCACTGAATCAAATTGTATACAGGTACCAGAAAATGCCAGTGGAAGCCTTATGTGCTGTGTTGCTCAGTATTGGAGGGTGTGGATGGAGAATTACATACCTTGGAAGGGTTTATGCATTGTGCTGCCTAGACTCTGATGGCATGCATGTGCCACTGGAAGCCAGAGAACGATTTGTATTTTGTAGTGATTGGTGTCAGGGGGGTATTACGGGACACAAGTGATGGCTTCTTGCATGGTACTATCTGGTACACCACCACACAATATGCAATCCTGAGTGTCTTGTATCCCCCCCACCCTCTGACACCAACCACTACTAAATACAAATCATTCCCTGGCATCCAGTGGCACATGCATGCCATCAGAGTCTAGGCAGCACAATGCACGAAACCATCCCTGGCATCCAATGGACCACCCATAGCCCTTGGTACTGACACACACAACACAAAAGGCATTCACTGGCATCTTGTGGTACTCCACCAAAGCCCTCCCATGCCCATCACAAAATGGAAATACATCATTCCCCATTGGTTACCACCATTATATCAAATACCAGGAACCACTGAATCAAATTGTATACAGGTATCAGAAAATGCCAGTGGAAGCCTTATGTGCCGTGTTGCTCAGTATTGGAAGGTGTGGATGGAGAACAACACACCTTGGAAGGTTTTATGCATTGTGCTGCCTAGACTCTGATGGCATGCATGTGCCACTGGAAGTCAGAGAATGATTTGTATTTTGTAGTGGTTGTTGTCACGGGGGTGTTACGGGACACAAGTGATAGCTTCTTGCATGGTACTATCTGGTACACCACCACCACACAATATGCAATCCTGAGTGTCTCATACCCCCCCACCCTCTGACACCAACCACTACTAAATACAAATTATTCCCTGGCGTCCAGTGGCACATGCATGCCATCAGAGTCTAGGCAGCACAATGCATGAAACCTTCCCTGGCATCCAGTGGACCACCCATAGCCATCGGTACTGACACACACAACACAAAAGACATTCACTGGCATCTTGTGGTACCCCACCAAAGCCCTCCCATGCCCATCACAAAATGGAAATACATCATTCTCCATTGCTTACCACCATTATATCAAATACCAGGAACCACTGAATCAAATTGTATACAGGTACCAGAAAATGCCAGTGGAAGCCTTATGTGCTGTGTTGCTCAGTATTGGAGGGTGTGGATGGAGAACAACGCATCTTGAAAGGTTTTATGCATTGTGCTGCCTAGACTCTGATGGCATGCATGTGCCACTGGAAGCCGGAGAACACCACCACACAATATGCAATCCCGAGTGTCTTGTACCCCCCCACCCTCTGACACCAACCAATAGAAAATACAAATTGTTCCCTGTCGTCCAGTGGCACATGTATACAGTCATAGTCTAGGTAGCGTAATGCACAAAACCTTCCCTGGCATCCAGTGGACCACCCACAGCCCTCGGTACTGACCCACACAACTCAAAAAGCATACTCTGACATCTTCTGGTACCCCCCCCAAGCCTTCTAATGTATGGCATGAACAGAAGTACATCATGCTTTATGTGTGGTCATGCTAGGTATAAGATGATATAAGGGGCAACTGGACAGCAGGGGCAGTTTCATGTGTTGTAGTGCCATCCAATACCCTGCACCACACCTACTGTGACCACATATAATGAAATCACTAGTGTTCTGTGGTACTCCCCATGATATCAGATACCAAACACACAAATATAGCATCCCTGAAGTAAACAGTGTTACCCCTCCATGCCATCCATTGTATGGCCACCACCAAAAGCATAGGAAGGGACTTTCTATCCCACCCATCATTGAGACTACTTTTGCTTCCTCACACTTACTGTACAACAGAGGTGTCCCAGAGTTCAGACCCCCACCCCAAACCCAACAACCAGCTGTGGATGCTCACCGAGTAAAACTTCGTACACCTCTCCTTTTACATCACTAGATGGTCACCGGTAGTAATGTGAGAAGGGATCAGGGGAAGGTTTGGATCCCACATAGACAGCCAGGGTGATTATGGGGGGTGAACTTGAGGAGTAGAGCGATCATTTATGATGGATGCTTGCGCCTCAGCCCCTCGGCGATAATGAAAAGTAAGCAGTGGACAGGGTGGGTTATGTCACACAGAAGGGGGAGGTGAGGAGCCGGGAGAACATAACTGCAGTCCGTGGACTTGGCTATCAGCACCATACAGGTGAAAGATCAAGAGGACATGAAGGATGGCCTTTCCACCGGAACCACACTTCCATCAAAAAAATGTAAACAAATATGCCGAAAGTGAAGGAAATGGAGTCGGCCACCAAGGGGGAGTGTTCAAGCATACGGATTACAGCGATACAAGGAATCATGCTGGGGGGAGCACATGTACAATGGAAAAGGTTTTACCCAGAAATACTGTAAAATAAAATAAATAAAATAGAGGACCACAGCAGGCAATTGTTTTCAATAGCATGGAAGACATGAACCGATTCAAATAGCGTGGAAAATAGAAGCCGATTCAAAGATTCTTAATGTTCTAAAAGTGAAAAAAAACGGCAGAACAAGCATTAGCACAAAAATAAAATATCAATCCCATTGATTGCTGAACACACAACACTCTATTCTTCCCAGAGTACAAGTGAAAGAAAAAACAGACGCACTGCATGGGACCGCGTGTCAGCAATCTCGCGACAATTACCATCGCATGAACACAGCAAATTACCTCAAGTACCTGCAAAACCTGCAAAACCAATGATAAAGTTTCACAGAAATGTACTACTGAACACTTTAAAATGTACCTGTATAAGTTGTTGAAAGATTGCGATAGCTGAAATATGAATTTATAAGTTTTTTCCAAAGCAATGTAGTCACTTGTGCCTTTGTGTTAACTAAGCAGCAAATGGCGCCCAAAATCCATTTTTGCAGCAATTTAAAATTGACACCAGCAACTTGACAGCCAGCTAGCTGTGGCTTAACATGTTTATTACAAGGCAGAAAACTTAAATAAGCCAAAAGTTGATTGGCTGCCAAGTTATAGGGCTGGAAACAGGAGATGTCTACAGACGTCCATAGGATTCAGTGTCACTGCACTGAGGACGTCTGCAGACACTGTAGAAGCCAGTGCATAGTGAAAGTGCTGCCGCCGCGCTATTGGAGCCAATGAGTTAAAACCTAAGCTAAATATATCGAACAGGGCGATAAAGCCAGCCACTTATTAGCCCTCCGCTTGCGGAAACAAGAGGAGTCTAGAATAGTAGCAGCACTCAATTCCCTTAAAGACAATTCTCTTCTCACTACCCCAAAGGAAATAGTCCAAAAGTTCAAGGAATACTATAAAGCTTTATACTCGCCTCCAGCATATGCCCCTCAGGTGTCAGAGACTCAGACATATTTAAATAATCTCCCCTTCCCCTCCCTCTCGCAATCACATGCGGAATCCTTGGTGTGTGCAATAACCCAACAGGAGCTGTCAGAGGCCATTCGCTCTCTTCCAAATGACAAAGCCCCTGGACCAGATGGCTTCCCTCTCAGCTTTTATAAAACAATCGAGGAGCAACTTTCTCCCTTGCTACTCCGGATGTTTAACTACCTTTGTGATTCTGGTCTTTCGGATCCCTCCCTACTTGAAGCTATGAAAATAGTGTTGCCCAAACTGAACAAGGCCACAAATACAGTTACTAACTGCTGCCCAATTTCTCTAATGAACTATGATATTAAGCTCTTCACTAAAATATTAGCCACCAGATTGGCAAAGGTCTGGACACCACTCTTTAGTCCAGAACAGGTGGGCTTTGTTGCTGGTTGCTATTCCACTGACCATCTCAGGAAGCTCTTTTACGTCTTCTCCATATCAAGGGGAGCACCACATCCCATGGCTTTGGTATCCCTGGATGCGGAGAAAGCATTCAACAGAATTAGTTGGGCATTTCTATTTGAAGTCTTATGTAAATTTGGCTTTCCCCAAATATTTATCCGGTGGAGAAAAGTTCTTTACACATGCCCTACAGCAAAGGTCTTTTGCAATGGTTCTTCTCCAATTTATTTCCCTTATACTCCAGCACACGCCAAGGGTGTCCTCTTTCACCACTGCTCTTTAATCTATATCTTGAGCTGCTCCTATACCAGCCCCAGCATTCCCCCCTGATAAAGGGTATCCAGGTTGGAGAACAGACTGTGTCTGTCGGCATATGATGATGATATTATGCTGCATATCATAGACCCGGTGACCTATCTCCTGGCTGTTTTAGCCATTATAGCATCTTATAGGGCTTTATCCAACTATAAACTGAATGCAGGAAAATCAACAGTAATGCCGTTAAATTCCCACACCTATAGAGCACAGATAGTGGGCCTGCAAATGGACTGGTCATCCCAACTCAAATATCTCGGACTCACGAGAACCCTAAATATGTCACAGGTTAAAAAGCTCAATCTGGATGTCCTGCTAGGAACTATTAAACAGGACTTGGACAGATGGGCCCCCTTATATTTATCACTACAAGGAAGAGTTAGTGTAATTGTTTGTTTATTTATTCAAGGTAGAAACCATTGAGTACATAACTCATTTCCAATGGTGACCTTACATAAATACATACAGTACAAAATAAAATGCATTATTTTTAAAACTAAAATACAATTTAAAATGAATATTCTTCCCAGGGTGTTTTATCCCTTGAATATGCTTAATTTTTATCTTCCCCAATGCTGGTTTTAAAAACTAGACCAAATAATTTCCAAATTTCTCTGGAATGCAAACCCCTCCAGAAGGTCCTATGTCAGACTTGGTGCTACTAAGCAGCATGGAGGTCTTAGGTTGCCTAATTTTTTTCACTATTATTTGGCAAGTCACATGGCTAAATATCTACCCTGTTATGCCACTGTTTCCTCATTATCTGGCTCTGAACGCATACCAATATGGTTACAAATTGAACACCAAATGATTATACAGAGTGGCATTTCCTCCATTATCTTACTCTATATCTCCCCTAAAGTTTGCCTGTCCACACTACAGAATGAGATGATTCTCGTGTTTATGAAGGTACATGCTCAGCTATGTAAGGCTCTTAAGTATGATAACAGCAGAAACATTTCCCAGCCATTGTATCTTAATCCCAATTTCATGCTAGATGGCCACTACTTGAGGCCTACTGAGGGCTCTCCCTTGATGGATCTTAAACTCCCTGGCTTATTAGATCAAGGCAGAATTAAATCTACCCTGGCACTTCTGCTTTCCCTGCAACTTCTGGCTAACCAGATATTCAGAGGTTTCCAAATTAGACACCTACTGATTAGCAAACTGGGATCAGGTACCTGGAATATTGACCAGTCAGATTTCCTCAACCTGCTCCACACCCTGGTTTGGAACCCACATGCTGTATCTCAAGTCACAGCAGTATTGTACCCGGTAATCTTCCCTGATAATCAAGAAGAATCATCATATTGGGCAGCCCAATTTCCAAACAGAGAGCTAAGCTGGGATAGAATTTGGTAAGGGGTCTACTCCTACAGATCCAGTGACAAACTTCACATTATGCAGTTTTATATACTGCATGCCATCTATTTAACCCCAGCTAAGCTTGCACACATGGGTAAGTTGCAGGATCCGAAGTGCAACAGGTGTGGCAGAGTTGAAGATACTGTACTTCATATTCTTTGGGATTGCCCTTCAATCAGACCCCTGTGGCAAACAATAAAGACCAAGCTTGATCCCCTCCTAGGTTTGGAATTGCTTTTTACTCCTGAGATTTGTGTATTGGGGGACTATTCCCATATTTCATTCTGAGAAAGGAGATATGCCATGTCCCTTATTTCCCATTCTGTCAAAAAACTAGTAATGAAGCATTGGAAAGATTCTGTTTTGATCTCCTACTCGGAGTGGTTAAACAAATTTGTATCTAATCTATGATTAGAAAAAAATGATCGCAAGTTTAAGCATAACTCTTTCAGCTTTGACAAGAAATGGGGCAAGCGTTACACATTGACCTCAATTCCTAAATAAGCCATTGATATAAGGATTTCTGGTGGTTTTGGGATACCCTTCCATATCTTTGTCAACTGTAGGCTCCTAACTTCCTGATGGATAAGGTGACCCATTGTGTTTTCACTGACAGCCATCAATAGGTGCCCATAGCTGAATACTCTCGGACGATCCTGTCTCTTAGGGATGGGGGAAGAGGGCAGGACTATAACAGGGATATGGGGGGGGGTTATAGGAATTATTAGAGTATGTGATTTAATTGAGCCAATGTAACCCTACGGCTATACTGATATGTCTCATTCCCTGTGTGTCATTTTAACTGCCATATACTGTACTTTCCATGCACTGTACTGAACCTGAATAAAGTATATTGAATTAAAAAAAAAATAAGATTTATATTGCTTCTTCTAGTTCTGTATGTACTCACCAGCTGGAATATCTATATATATGATACCTTGCCTAGTCTGTTTAATATTCAGAAAACATGGTTATGTCTCCCCTCAGCCGTCTCTTATAGGCTTAATAATTTGCAAACAGTGTGTCCAATTTCTCATTTAGCTCTCGTCTTCTCAGTCCCTAACCAACTTGGTGGCCATGTGCCTTGTTCAGAGGGAGGGTGACGTCCCTTGACTGGTCCATCCAAATACATTCCAGCATTGCATTTGCTTTCTTTTCTTTTTTTTTAACTTTCTTTATCTCCTCTGAACCTCCCAGGCATCCTTTGGGAGTGCCGTCTCGGATGTGACTCTACTCCCGGCCTGAACCCCCACATTCCTCCGGCTCTTCCCCAGATGACAATGGCAAGTCTGACCCTTGGATCACCTCCGGGGCTGGGTCCACCCTCCCTTGGCAGCTCTTTGTAGCTGAGTGTGAAGGATCTACCTTTGTTGCCGGGTCGGCCCTGGAGAGACCTGGGTGCGCTGGGCCAGTGTGGGGATGTGGGCACTCCACCAGGGCCTCCATCATCTCATTGGGTGGCCAGAGGGGTATTTCCACTGTTTTTGTTGTCCTTCCCCCTCAGAGTGCGGCGTAGCAAGGCAACGTTAAGCCGCAGTTCCACCCCTGCGTCTACTATGTTGCCATGCTGGGCGCCCCTGATTGCCACCAGAGGCTGCTCCAGGAGAGATTGTTTCTCCCCTCGACCGGAAGAGAGAGCAGTCCTACGGACAAGTGATCTGTTCCCCCCTGGCAACCGCCAGTGGCCCGAACTTGTTCCCAAACCCGGGTCGCCGGCATGGTGTGAGGTGTGGCATCCAGCGCCTCAACCCTCAGCGCCACCGAGCCGGCCTTCATTTGCTTTCTTGATTGTGACAATTACCTTTAGTAGTGCCCCAAAACCTGCTGCTGCCTGCCCTGGAACAGTTCAAGACCATCAAACATTTCCCTTACAGTCACCAACAGTCACTGACATAGTTGTATGCAGAGCACTGCTGCTTCGGTATAGCTGTTCAATAATCCTTGTTCACATAGGATGCTATGTTTAAAATACTATGAACTACCATTCTGGGGCAGTTATAGTTGGGAATGGTGGTGTTAATAAACTTTAATGCAACAGTGGCTCTGAGGGCATTGTTGGATGGTCTCAGACAACCTGGCCTGCCAGGGCAGGCAGTGGCGATTTAGTGGGCACAATTTGGAACCTCTGAAGCTACACTTACGCATAGGCATCTGACTCAGAGACAATCCAGCCTTCCAGGCAGGCAGCCACCAAGGCTTCCCATTACAGATAGGGGATCTGACTTTAGGAACATTCAGTCTATCAGGTCAGGTAACAATAGGTTGGAGGCACTACTGGGGGGCATCAAGTCCCCTCCTTAATAGATTGTGGGTCTTGGAGAACCATGCCTGCTAAAGCAGATAGATAAAGGCTAGGAGAATTATTGGGGGCTGTTTGTCCTCTCCCTGATAGGTTGTGAATTTGGCAGAACCATGTCTGCCATGGCAGGCAGCAGCAGGTAAGATGGTATCGAGTCTCCCCTACTTGAGGTTGGACTCTTTTTTTTAAATTTATTTATTTATTTTATTTATTTTATTTATTTATTACATATTCGGAGAGTACCTTTGAGTCACAGACTCATTTACAAAGGTTCCACGTCACATAGATTGTATACAGACAGACATTACAGCAAGTGAGCTCAGAGATAGATACAGATTGTTTACAAAGAATCAATTAAGCTAACATTCGAAATACTTGGGTTACTTATTAAGTAAATTACATTGTACATATATGACATAGTCATGAGCAACAGTGGATGGACACTAAGAGAAGAGGCAGGCCAGTGGCCATTGTCATATATTAAGGAGGAGGTGGAGGACAGGGAATCAGTTGCAGTTACAATTATTGGAGGATAGAAGGTGAGCCCTAAGTAGGGTTTTAAATTGTCCTAGTCTTTGTTCATTCACCAGGGTGGAGGGAAGGCTGTTCATCCACATGGGGGCCCTAAAGCTGAAAGACCTTTGAAATTGGGAGGTACGACTGGAGGGAATAGAGAAGAGATGGTGGACTGAGCTACGGGTACACTTGACCTTGGGGTTTGGGAGGATTAAGGGGGCGAGCCCAGAGGGGGAGAGGCCTAGGTTGATTTTTTTAGCCATCAGATAGGTGTGGAACCTAATCTTGTTGTCTAGATTAAGCCAGTTGGTAGCACTATAGAGTGAGCAGGTGTGTGTAAGACAGTCGCATCCTTAAACAAGATGGCTGGCTTTGTTTAGGGAGATATGGAGTCTGGCTAGGGATGAAGTGCTTGCTGCTCCATATATCAATAGGCCATAATCTAGCAGGGAGAGGACCGAGGAGGTGACAGAGAGCCTGAGGGCATCAGGGGTGAGGCAGTGCTTGAAACGGTGCAGAAGTCCCATCCTAGCATTAAGTGCCTTGGTGGATGTGTTCATGGAAGTTAAGACATGGGTCCAATGTGATGCCCAGGTATTTAAAGGAGTCCACCTGCACCAGAGGGGTGTAGTTAGAAGTTAGAACTTGTGGGCATAGCATCTTTCTAGTGTTCTGCGGGTCAGAGAATAACAGAACTTTGGTTTTGTTGTAGTTGAAGATAAGGTGTTGTGCAGTGAACCAGTTTTTAGTGCAGCTGAATGAGGTCTGAAGGGAGTGGTGGAGTTGTATAGGGTCAGGGCTGGAGGAGAAAATGACTGCATCATCTGTGTATAGTAGTAGATTGCCAGGGCAGGACTCAGGGAGGGAGTTGAGGAAGAAACTAAAGAGCAGCGGTCCCAAAATGGACCCCTGAGGGACACCAGAGAGGACAGGTAGTCTATCTGAAACTGTGCTACCGATTTTGACCTGTTGATATCGGTTCGAGAGGTAGTCAGAGAACCATCCCAAGGCATCCCTAGAAAGACCCAAATTGGTCAAAGTGGTTAGTAGCAGGGAGTGGTTGATGGTATCAAACGCCTTTGTGAGGTCAATGAAGACAGCTTCAGTGATGTGCCCCTTACCTAGTGCACAGTGTAAGTGTGTGGTAAATTTGAGAAGGGCCGTGATTGTGCTGTGTCCCTTGCGGAAACCATTTTGCTGCTTGCAGAAAAGGTTGTATTTGTGGAGGTGCTCCGTGACCTGAGCAGAAACAATCCACTCTACAGCCTTGGAGAGGGAAGGGAGTATGGAGATGGGGCGGTAATTATTTGTATTGGAGCAATCCCCTCCTTTAAATATTGGTGTGATGGATGCAGATTTCCACTTGGTGGGGAATTTACCTAGGCAAAGGGGGCGGTTTAGGATGTGAGTAAGGGGCCAAAGAACCTCGTTTAGGGTGAGACGAAGGAGCTTCATGTCCAGAGAGTCAGAGCTGTATAAGGAGTGGCTGAGGGCTGCTTTGAGGTATGGCTCTGCAGTCAGAGTTATGATACAGCGCAGGTAAAAGGGGGGGCTGCAGGAGGGGGAGGGGGAGAAAGGGCGTTAGTTGCCAGAGGGTCAAAATAGTTAGGAGGGAGAACATTACTAAGGTTAGTGAAGGCATTATTGAAGGCAGAAGTGATATGAGAAAGGTCAGTGGTCAATGACCCGTTAACCATGATCTGCATTAGAATTGGGTTGGGAGCCTTACCACAGATTTCATTAATGTTGTTCCAGAACCTACGTCCAGAGCCTCAGGAGGAGGTTAATGAGGATTTATAATGCTCTGTTTTATCTTTGCGAATGGCCCAGGTGCACTTATTCTGGGCCTCTCTGTATTTATGCCTGTCAAGCTGGAGTCCAGATTCTAAGGAGCATTGCCACAATGAGTCTCTTGCCCACAACAAGGCCGTGAGGTGATCAGTGAACCAGGGCACATGGTTGCCTTTAACCATTATTTTTGTGAGTGGGTCAAATTTGTCACATATGTTGTTGAAAGACAGGATGAAGAGGTCAAGGGCTATTTCCGGGTCAGGGGAGCTAGTAATGAAGGACCAGTCCATGGCTCTGAGGTACACTTTAAGAGCTGCTAGTTTACCAGGGCCAAGTTTGTGTTGGGTTATGAATTTGGGAGGGGATCGAGGGGCTTTGCAGGACCAGGAGCAGAGAACTGGGAAGTGGTCACTAAGGGTGTCTGGGAGAACAGAGACATTAGAGATTTTGTGTGGATGATTGGTGAAGACAAGGTTGAGCAGGGAGGAAGACCCAGTGCGGAGGTCAAGACGGGTAGGGGAGGTGACCACTTGAGAGAGGTCTTGGGCTGTGGCAGCATCTATGAGCAGGGAGACGTCCTTACTTAACCAATTTATATTAAAGTTGCCTAGAACAATCATTTCCATGCGAGATGGTAGAGTGTCCAGCTAGGACATTATCGAGTGGAAGGCTACTTTTTGGTCCCTGGGTGGACTGTATACTGCAGTGATGTATAGCGGGTTGTGGGCACGACCCAAGGTAAGTGGTGTGGTCCTGGTCCCAACTGAGGGGAGTGGAGCTGCTGAGCGTGTAATATGTCCTTAGTGTAGATGGCCCAACCACCCCTGCATTTACTCTGTTTGTCTGCCCGGTAGAGGTTGTAACCAGCAAGGGTTACTGAGGAGTCAGGAACCTGGTGGGTGAGCCAGGTTTCAGTTATGGCTATAACATCAGGATGATAATGTACGACCCAGCCCTGGAAGGAGTCCCACTTTTTTAATATGCTGCAGACATTGAGGGAGGCAATGCACAGACCACCTGTAGAAGGTTGGGAGGGTGTTAAGGGTACTGGGAGCCCAGGCTTTGGATGGACATTGCCTTACCTAAGAAGGAGGAGGAGGAGGAGAAGTATGAGCCATAATGCAGGGCGTCAGGACATCATCCTCTTGTTGAAGTACAAGAGTTTGGCAGAATGCATAGAGGAAGAGATGGTAGGAATGGGGAGAAATTGTAAATAAGGGGCAGCAAGGTGGAGGGGTTGGCACGAGAGGTGGGAGGGCTGTATTACCTGGTGCAGTTGGTGATGCTGCCAGTGACCGTAGGGTGAGTCCAGGGTTGTGCCCCGAGGATGGTGACCATAGTCAGTATCTGGTGTGGGGGTTGTAAGCACAGTCCTGTTTCTAGAAAGGTGGGGGTGAGAGGATAACCAGGAGTTTATCAACTGCCAGGGTGCCACGTAATTGACTGTATCAAGGGGGGAAGTTGATGGGGTAGGGTAGGGTAGGGTAGGGGTCTGTGCAATGGGTAGTAGAGGACACAGGAGGAGAATACGTGGTAGCATTCTATCCCTTAATGCAAATGAAACCCCATGACAGAGCTCACAGTATCATGTGTGATGGATGATTCAAAGGGCCATGGACACCCCCAATGTTTAAGTTTTAGAGACAGGATGTAGGAATACACATTTTTAGTTTTCTGCAAAAAATAAGTATGTTGGCTGGTTCAGAGGAGGGTACCACCTATACATGTCATATCTGAAAGGGTTGTTGTTTTAATATGGCAACATGTTTCATATTGCAGCAATCTGTGTGGATATTGTGGGAGTCTATTGGGGGTAAGTGAAGGGTATGCATTGTCAGAAGTGGTGTCTACTGTGGTAAGTGAGTCAATTGTAAGGTATCCTTAGTGTCTATAGTGGGAAGTGAAACCCACTTACCGATGGAGGTGCATTTGAGGTTATAGTAGGGTGGATGTGTCCGTCATGGTATGTGAAAATATATTTTGTGTGGTGTACAGTGTCAGTTCTGGAAAAGATGATTGCTCATTTTTTGGGGGGTGAGGCGTGCATTTTTGTGTGTGTACTGACTGCATAAACTACTGATGTTGATATTTTGGAAATTGCAGTATTTGTATGCAGTCCATTGTGGGTTCATACCAGGCAGTGTGCACATTCAGGCTGTGGATGTAAGTCAAATTCATGTGTTTTTGTTTGGTGAGTGTGTCATGGGGTTCCAGTTTGTGATTTAGATGTTCACAGTAGGGTGTATTATCATGTGAGTGTTTTCATTGTATAGTAGATGTATGTGTGCATTGTGGTGTGGGTCTGTATTGTGGGGTTGTTTCTTGTTTGATAAGTGTATCTGCAATGTGTTGTATCTGTGTGCTTCATGTGATGTGTTTGCACTATGAGGTGTGTGTTTATTGTTAGATCTATCCTTGTTCAGTGCTGTGGACTGTTTTGAGATGTTTGTGTACATTGTGAAGTATGACTGTTTTGGTTAGTGTGCCTGAATTTACAAATGGGTGCATGTACTGTAAATGCAAGTTGGGTTTTAGCACTGACTTAGAAACATAAAAACAAAGAATTCAATGGCACATAAGGACTGCTTGGCCCACCCAGTCTGCCCATTTCCCCCCTGCCTAAAGGGTCACTGCAGACCCTACTTGATCATCATCTCTTTCCCCCACCCTTGCTTTTCACTAAGTTTCCATTATGCCTATCCCATGCACTCTTGAATCCCACCACTGTTTTTACCCCTACCTCCTCTGCTGGAAGACTGTTTCAGGTATCCACCACTCATTCCATGAAGAAGTACTTACGTCTCTCCTGAATCCCCCTCAGCTTCATTGCATGTCCGCTTGTTCTCGTGTTTCTTTTTTTCTGAAAAATACTCCCCTCCTATACCTTATTAACTCTCAGAAGGTATTTATAAGTCTCTATCATATCCCCCCTCCCTTCTTGCTTCCAGGGTGAATATATTAATGTCCTTTAGTCTCTCATGATATGGCTTCTGATGCAGACATTGCACCTTTTGTGTTGCCCTCCTCTGGACAACTTCCACTCTATGTCCTTCTGGAGATGTGGTGTCCAGAACTGAACACATTAATCCAGGTGGGGTCTCACCAATGAGCTACTGTATACAGTGGCAACACTACTTCCCTCCTTCTGCTGGTGATGCCCTTCCCTATGCACCTCAAAATCCCACTGGTCCTACCAACTGCTTTGCCACACTGTCTGGCGACCTTGAGGTAATCAGATATGATTACCCCATCTCTCTTTCCTATTCAGTGACAGTCAATACATATTCTTTCATTTTGTGCTCTGCCTCTGGGTTTCTGTGCCCCCGGTGCATGGCTTTGCACTTTTTGGCATTGCATATTGTAAGGTTTGCACCTGTCTCATTAGCATTAACAGTGTCAAGTTTTGTAGTATAAAGACATTCCTGCAGATGCATAGCCTTGACATTTTGTAGTATTCCCACCAATGTTAGAAGTAGTGAGTCAAATTGACACTTGCTTTAATAATGCTCATGAAAGCCATGTGTGACCACTGTGTAAGGTGTGCCTATCTTTAAGAATTGTGCAGGCTGTATAGTACTGCATGTGTATGCATTTTGGTGTGTGTGTGTGTGTGTGTGTGTGTGTGTGTGTGTGTGCGTGCATTGTGAGATACATTTGCATCCAATAGCTATGCTTTTTTACACTAGTAGGCATATGCAAGGTAAATTTATGCATTGTGATGGAAGAAGTGCACACTGTGTAGTACATGTGTTTACATGGCTTGGTCAGGAAGGATATAGAGAGATAGAGATAGACAGACAGACAGACAGACAGATAGAGAGAGATACTGTATGTATATTCATTGCAAAAAAACTGCATAAATGCACCAGTTAGGGTTCAGGTTAACACCACAAAAGTAGGGAAAAGTGGAATTAGGGTTTCCAACCCTTACTCTCCACCCCCAGGCAGCAAAAAGACAAGACCGCACAAGTAACCACAAACAGCCATAATCAGGTAAGACAAACAACAGACAACTGTTTCCAGATGACACAAATGCAGTAGCACTGATGTGCTATTTTTGTGGATTTGTATCTGTGGCATGCCCACTGCAAGACATGCACACTCATTTCTGGTTGCAGATAAAACTCCCCAATGCTCAAATAAAAACACTACTTCTGTCTGCAGAAGCACAGGCCCCTGCAGCTACAGATACAAATCCATGATACCCAATTGACATTAACAAGAGTTTTTTTTTTGTCTGCAGAAGTACAGGCCTCTATGGGACCAGCCCATCTCTAGCCAGTGGTTCTCATGCACACTGTAAGACATACACACACCTCTGTGTGCAGACACCAAGGGCCCACCTGTGCTTCTGCAGCCATAAGTGTAAGACATACACACTGAGCTCTGCAAATGTGCGGGTTCCATGAAATTCATGGTACCCAAATACCAACTCTGCTTCTGTCTGTAGAAGTGCTGGTGCCTCAGGGGCCTACGCTTCTGCAGCTGCGGGTGTGAAACATACACACTGACTTCTGTGTGTGGAAGCACAGGCTCCTGTGGGGCCTGCACTTCTGGTCCTGCATATAGAAATCCATAGTATCCAAATTGCAATACTATTTTTGTCTACAGAAGCACAGGCCCCTGTGGGGCCAGCACTTCTGCAGTTGCAGGTGTAAGACATAGACACTGCCTTAAGATAACACATCAGTGCTACTGCATTTGTGTCATCTGGAAATAGTAATATGTTGTTTGTCTTACCTGATGATGGCTGTCTGTGGTTTCTTGTGTAGTCTTTTCCTTTTGCTGATGGGGGGGTGAGGAGTTAGGGTTGGAAACCCTAACACAACATTTCACTACTTTTGTGGCATTATTTTGAACCATAACTGGTACATTTATCCAGGTTTTGCAATGAATCTCCTTTCTTTTTGAGGTAATGGAATCATATCCCCATTCATGCAGGTCCCTTTGGAACCTGCTTGAACAGATGCAGATGCCCAAGGCCCTCTGGGTCCTACGACAAGGGAATAGTCTGTCCAAATTCAAGTGCAACCCAAGAATTCCATTTTTGGTGCACACAGAAAACTTTAGTGTTGCACATTTCATTGTTGCACTTTGGTGTTGTTCTCAAATGTAGGACATGAAAATTATTTTGACTCTATATCATGAACATGGTTACTAAAATGTGTTAAATCTCACCCAGAAGGTGGTTTCACAGAGCGACTGTGAAATCCCCTTTCAACATGTATTTGAATATTTCCACCATCCTTGTTCATGAGTTAGTGTCATGTAAACAGTACATTCAAAATTTGGGACTGAAATATTGTAAAACGGTTAAGTTATGAGTAAAAGTATATCAGACACAAGAATTGAATTGTAGTGTTGCACATTTTAGTGTTACACATTTAAGTGCAGCACTAAAATATGCAACACTAAAATTAATGTGTTGCACAGCCAAAGTACCCAAATTGTATTTCTCACTTGTTTGGAGAAAAACAAATGACAGAATCTTGCTTAACACATCCTATTTAACAAGATTCAAGAGTTTTTATTTTCAAATACTTCATTGTTATTTATTTTTTCATGTTTTTTAGCCTGAAAAAATAGATGGGGCTGTCAAGACCTCAAAACATGTTTTTCATGTCACATGAACTTAGTAGTATGAAAGCAAAATACTCCCACAACAGAAATATTTTTGTGCTGTATCATTGGGTTATCCAAAGACCCTACTGAGCTTGCTCAGAAAAAAAATTAAATCCTTATAACTCTGGAACTGAATACCATTTTTTCATGAAACATTCGAAGGCACTACCTTGGCACAGGCCACTTCTACCCTAAAAGTTTCAGAAAAAATTCCATGCCATCTAGGTGGTAAGTGAGAGCAAACAAAATGTGTTGTAAGTATAGGAAAAAGCATTCCTTTTTGTTAAAAAAGTGACATTATGTATCTTGGAAACTGCACAAGCAGCCAACATGAAATTCCTCAAGTCTTGAGAACCTGCCTCTGATACAGTATGCCAAAGTTTGGGAAATTTTGTTGAACACTGCCGAAGTTATTGAGGTGCAATTTCCAGGGTTTAATTTTTTGTAACTTTATTTATAGCTTTAATTATATGCAGCACTGCAAATATATCATAGGTAGACATTTCAAAACATTTAATATCACAATCATGTAAAGAGAAAATACATCATTTTTACAGTAAGAATGAATTTCCTATGTCCCAAACTCTGTTACTTCACTAAGGGCCTATTGGAAAAATTATCATCATGCAGCTGCATTAATGTGTTTCTAAAGACCATATACCGCCATGAGCCAGGATTACTACAACATAAGACATTCAGTTATCAGGCACCATGTTAGGAACAGAAGGGTGTACTTCCCTCTAACCTATAATAGGATAACAAAACATGCTTTGCAACTCTTGCTCCCTGCAGTTGAGACACAAGGTCTCTTTAGTGGTCCAGATGGTACTCAATAAATCACCTATAGTGGCATTCTCAGCCTAAGTGAACTTTTTTTTTGTGAACTCCCTTTATCGCCGCTACCCTGGAACCATCTCAGGCGTCTCTCACTCACCGTCAACTGCACTACCACCTGCCTGAAGCCCACCCCACTGGGAAATCGAGGACAGACATTCCCCACCTACCTGGTCCATTAAGGGGCCCCTACTTGCTGGAGCCAAGGCAGGATGGGGGATCAGGAGAGCCAGTTGGTTGAGCCTGGCCTTGGATGTATGGAGGTGGGGCACTGGAGGTCATTGTCACCTATCCAGGGAGTGGGCCTTTTTCTTGTGTATGTTGCCCCTGGAATGTGGAAGTGCAATGACATCTACACACTGAACGTGCTGATGTCCACTGCTGCTTCACCCCTAGGTATGGCACGACTGCCTGTAATGCCTCTGATCTCCATTGGGGCTATAATTGAGTGATGCATGGCCCACTACCCACCCCAGGAGAGGGGAGCAGTCCTCTAGACACTCAATCCTCTCCCTTCCCAGCCAACACCTGGTGGTCTGAGTCCATTCCTGAACCTGGGTCACCGTGGTGGTTCGAGGTGTGGCATCCAGTGCCTCAACCCTCAGAGCCACTGGGCCAGCTTGCCTAAGTGAACCTTGACTGGAGTTTAACAACATTATTATAGCCACTAGAACACTGCAATAAACATTTGCAGATGTACTGTTTACCACTTTAGAAAAATACAGTGATGATAACTTTCAAGTTCACACAGTCAACTGCTGAGGGAAAGAAAACAATTTTCAAGAAAGCTCAACAATGTATAACTGTGTCCATTTTAAGTGCTCCCAGTGAATCTGAAATAGTGTCTTTTTGCAGCCTTCTTGAGGAGGCGCCTCCAATGTAACATGTGGATGCTCTCTAGTGCACAGGGCTATGATGGCATGATGCACAGCTTGATGGTCAAGGGAGATAACATCCCCAACAACTCCATGGATGCCACAAGGTGCTGCCATATTGCCTTTTCAACAATTAGCAGACAAAAAAAGAGATGTCAGATTAAAATCCTGACAACTCAAACATAGTAACTCCAAATGAACAGCCTTGAGTAGGAGAAAGCACTTAATATAAAGGACAAAGTCCTCATGAAAGTTTATGGAGCAGGGGACACAGTCTGTAATAACTGTAAACAAGATCATGTACTTGTAGTTAGTTTTCATTAGCAACCTCCTCAGCATCTTGCTCATGGACATTAAACTCTCTCTCAATTTTCTCTACCAGTTTCTTTGCTTTCTGACGGTCTGCAAACTGATAAATTTTTGCTCCATAGGTAATTTTCAGATTGACTGGCATTAAAAATGTATGGTGCGCTCCCAGCTGTCATAATTGTGCCCTAATTCCATCAAATCCCTTGTGGTGCTGGCGTGTTTCATAACTAAGGACTGGGAAGACATGTATTCTACTGTCTTGCCACTCTGAAGGTCCCTTTTGCTTCACCTTTAGCAACACTTTATCCCAATCAAGCAGAGATCCCAATACTATCAGAAGCGTGCATGGGGGACTTCATTGGTGGGTAGATGAGTATGGTAACCCCTGGGATAGATGCTGTATGATTTCAATATCTGAAGGTCTCTTGTTATTTGATAATTGTCACACAGCCATGCTTTAAGGAATTCTTTGGGATTGTCCTCATCTGAACCATCTGGTAGTCCAAGGATTCTCACATGTGTCAATCCCACTGTGTTCTGCAAATTCTCAAGTCTTTTCCTGAGAAAGCTATTTTCTTTTGTGAGCCCTGTAGAGACAGTAAGGGCTTATTGAACCACTTGGGATGCCTTTTGTTTCTTCAAGGTAAGGGTGCTCATTTTATGGTCCACTGTCATGAGCTGAGTGAAAATCTTCCATTCATTTGTCTAGGGATTGTATTGCTCTGAGCAGAGCTGCATTGGTGGGTTGTGGTAAAGCGGAGTCATCGGGAGGTGGTTGGTTCCTGGATGCTGCTCCTTCAGCCAGGTTCCATCTCCACCACTGGCTGTCTGTTTATTTGATCTCCCCATAACCTTTTTTCCTGAAGACAAGGTCAGCAAATACGGTATTCCCTGGTTTCACTCAACACGTGCTTTTAAGTGCTGAAATGATTTATAGGTTTTAGGCAGTTTGGGCAATATTATTGAACCTTTTAGCACACCAAGTCTGCAGAGCATTCAGAAGTTGCTGCTCCATGCTAGGCGGTTGACCACGCTCCCACTAGGGTTTAATATTAAATACTTACATACATACATCTCACATACTTTTACTCAGCAAAAAGTAATCTTTTTTCCTAGACTTATAGCACTTTTTTGTTTGCTCTCACCTACCACCTAGATGGTACAGAATTTTGGATAACCCTCTGATACAACACAAAAATTGTTGTGTAGTGGAAGTATTTTGCTTTCACTTCACTTAGTTCTCACAATATGAAAACATTTTTTTGAGGTCTTGATGGCCACCATCTTTTTTTCCAGACTAAAACAAATGGAAATACATAAAAATGAATAAAAAAAAAATTAATCTTGCTAAACTGAACCCATGAAGCGAGGTTCTGGATTTTGTTTTTCCCCAAACAAGGCAGAAATAAACTTTTGGGACATTGGCTGTCACTTTATAGAAATGGCTGATTTTCCTGTTGCAAGCTGAGAATTTTAGTGTTGCACATTTAGGTGTTGCAGTTAAATGTGCAACACTAAAATGTGTGACATTAAAATTCCATTTTTATGCTTAACATACTTTTACTCATAATTTAGCTGTTGTACAATGTTTTAGTCCAAAATTTTGAATATACTGTTTACATGACTGTATCTCATGAATACAGATGGCAGGAATTTTCAAGTACAGCTTTAAAGGTGGTTTCTTAGTCATTCTGTGAAACCACCTTTCAGATGGGATTTACCAAACTCCAGTGACCATGTTCATGATGTGGGGTCAAAATAATTTTTGCGCCACACATTTGTGTACAACGCTAAAGTGTGACACTAAATTCTGCAACATAAAAATTTTCAGTGCACACCAAAAAAGGAGTTCATGGATCACACTTAAATGTGGATGGTTTCTTCCCTTGGCACAAGGCCCAGAGGGCCCTGCGCATCTGCATCTGTTCTGAGAGGTCTTAAAGGGACCTTCATGAATGAGGATATGATTTCACTATCTCAAAAAGAAAGGAAATTCATTGCAAAACAAGTGCATTAATGCAGTTAGAGTTCAACAATACTGCAAAAGGAGGGAATTGTGGCATTAGGGTTTCCAACCTTAACTCTCTAACTCCCCAAACAGTAAAAGGACAGGCCCACATAAGCAAGCACAGACAACCATCATCAGGTAATACAAACAACATACAACTGTTTCCAGGTGACACAAATGCAGTAGCATGGATGTGCTACCTTCATGGATTTGTATCTTTGGCATGCACACTGCAAGACATATACACTGACTTCTGGCTGCAGATAGAAATTCATGATACTCATATCGCAACACTACTTCTGTCTGCAGTAGAATAGGCCTCTGCAACCACAGATACAAAGCCATGATACCCAAATTATAAGAGTTGTTTTGTCTGCAGATATAATACACGGATGGGACTTTTTCACCATTGAAGTAGTTAGCAGTTTTTTCTCTGTATACTCTTCCCTATACATGCAATTACGATCAAAATGAACAGTAACCATTCAAATGCGTTGTATAAAATAAAAGATGAATAAGTTTGCTATACTAGGAAGCAAACCCATTAAGGGGGCTTTCTGGATTATAAAGCTAGTCATCTTTTGGGCTTCATGCCTTATGATCTAGTTAACCTCCTCGATGGGTTTATTTCCTTATGTACTGCATTCATTCATCTTTTATTCTATATATATATATATATATATATATATATATATGTATCATTATTTTTAATTTCCATATTAATTGAGCAAAACCAATGGTTGCAGAGGAGGAAAGAAAGAGGAAGATGGTGAGGTAACATAGTAATAAACTGACTATTAGTAAGGAGGAGCTGTGAAGTGTGTGGTCACTCATAATACTAATAAACAGTGGGTCTTATCGACAACATCTGTGTATGACACACATCATGATTAGATAGTTGGTGATGATAGTCTCATAGTAATAGCATCATCATGAGGACTTGTGCTAATGACAAGTAGTACTACTGTGATAATGTAATAAGATAGTACTGTAATATATTTTGATTAGTGTTTATTAATTTAGATTTGTTATTTACAATAAAACATTAATAGCTCAAATAGAAATTCTGTTTACAATAAAACATTAATAGCTCAAATAGAAATTTCTAAAATAGGAGGATGAGGTTTATATCAACTGTAATACAACAGTATTAAGTAGGGTTGTACAGATATACCTGGTTAACAAATAAATAAATTGTATTTTATTAGTTTATATTTATATTTTGATTACATTAATATATCATTTCAGCTAAATGTGGAACAACTGATTAAACATCCTACTAGGGGATTAAATACACAAACTTAATTTTGACAACTTGTGAGGAGAAATTCCATACAATTAATTTACTGCCACCATTGGGGGACTCGGATCACAACATGGTGACTGCACTTTATAGAAACAAAATAATACAAATTAAGGGAAATACCTTAGTAAGAGACTTTTATAAAGCTAATTACCAGGAAATTAAGATATACCTAGATAACTGGAACTGGAAAAATGAATTAGCTGATACTGATCTAGAAAACATATGGTATAAAATTAAAAAAAAAATAGCTAGATTATTGCATTAACAAATATGTCCCCAGAAGGCCAAAGCATAGCAGACATCAACATATTCCACTTTGGTGGAATAAGAAAATACAAAAACAGATACATAAAAAGAAAAAAAAACTATTCAGCAAATACAGAAAAAATATGTCACCAGAAGCTCATGAAAAGCTTAAGTCTTGTAATAAAAAATAAAGAAGTTGACAAGAAGCTCTAAAAAAACCTTGAAATAAAATTAGTCACTAAAGTTAATAAACAATTTTATAATTACATTGGAACTTTAAAAGGAAGGCAACAAACTATAGGACCCCTTAAGACAGATGATAGTGTAATAACTAAGGAAGAGGACATTACAGAGACACTAAATAATTATTTCTTGAGTGTCTATGAGCCAAGAGGACATGAAATCAGGCATGAGGTGTTGACAAATGACTGCCCCATTCAATTCAGTACTTTCAATGTAGAGCGTATCATACACTCCCTAAAAGCCAATAGCGCACCAGGGCCTGACGGAATCCCCCCTAGACTTCTGCAGGAACTCAGCACTCAGATTGTCGGTCCTCTTACAATTCTGTACAACAAATCAATACAAGAAGGCAAATCATTAAAGGCATGACAGGTAGCAACTGTCACTGCCATTCACAAAGGTGGTAAAAAAGATGATCCAAAAAACTATCGACCCATTAGCCTGACTTCAGTGATTGGAAAGATTACGGAGTGTCTGCCACTGGAATTAGTGAATGAGCATATTACAAAGAAACATAGAAACATAGAATTTGATGGTAGATAAGGACTGCTTGGCCCACCTAGTCTGCCCATTTCCCTACCTAATATATAAGTTGCAGATTCTAGTTAACCAACAGCTTACTTCCTCCTACCCCCCACTAGAATTGCCTTATGTCTGTCTCATGCATTCTTGAATTCTCCCACTGTTCTTGACTCCGCAACTTCCTCAGGAAGGCTGTTCCATGCATCCACAACCCTCTCCATGAAAAAATACTTTCTAACATTACCTCTGAGCCATCCCCCCTTGCTCATCTCTTTTTCTGAAAGATGCTACCCTCTTGGACTTTGTTAATTCCTTTGAGGTACTTGAAAGTTTCTATCATGTCCCCCCTCCCTCCTTTCCTTGAGGGTATACATATTAAGCTGCTTTAGTCTCTCTTCATATGTCTTCTGGTGCAGACCCTGGACCATTTTGGTTGCCCTCCTCTGAACAGCCTCCACTCTGTCTATGTCTTTGTGGAGATTGGGTCTCCAGAACTGCACGCAGTACTCCAGATGGGGTCTCACCAACTGTCTGCACAGAGGGCCAACAACTTCCTGTTTTCTACTGTTGATGCTTCTCCCTATGCATCCCAGTATTCCCCCAGCCCTCCTTACTGTCTTCTCACGTTCCTTGCCACCCTTTAACTCATCTGATATAATTACTCCCAGATCCCTTTTGATTTTTGTTGTTGTTAGTATCTCACCCCCCCCATTGTGTGCTCTTCCCTTGGGTTTTTGTTTCCCAGGTGCATTACCTTGCACTTCTTTGCACTGAATCTGAGCTGCCATACATTTGACCATTTTTCCTACCTTGTTAAGTCCCTTTTCTTCCTTTCCACCCAACCTTGTGTATCAACCCTGTTGCAGATCTTTGTGTCGTCTACACAGTGACATACTTTTCCTTGCAGGTGCTCCCCAGTGTCACTTATAAAGACATTAAAGAGGACCAGTCCCACTACTGAACCCTGTGGTATCCCACTAGTTACCCTCCTTTCTTCACTGTGGACTCCATTTACTATTACCCTTTGCGTTCCTATTGTCCAGCCAATTTTTATCCAGGCTACCACCTTGGGACCCACTCCAAGGCTGGCTAACTTGTATAGTAATGTTTTGTGTGGGACCATGTCAAACGCCTTGCTAAAATCTAGGTAGGCCATATCCACAGCCCCTCCCTGGTCTACTACTTTGGTCACCCAGTCAAAGAAATCTATTAGATTCATCTGACATGACCTTCCCACTGTGCATCCATGCTGCCTTGGGTCCTGTGCCCCGCTGGCCTCTAGGTGCTCAACAATTCTTTCCTTCAGAAGTGATTCCATAATTTTCCCTACAACTGAGGTCAAACTAACTGGTCTATAGTTTCCTGTCTCTGCCCTGCTCCCACTTTTGTAAAGTGGAATCACACCGGCCCATCTCCAGTCCTCAGGTATGACCCCATCCTCCCATGATTTTTAAAGATAGTAGTCAGTGGTGTCACTAGTTCTACCCTTAGTTCTTTTAGAATTCTGGGGTGAATCCCATCAGGCCCCATTGCTTTGTCCACCTTCAGTTTCAAGAGTTCCTTCGAAACCCTTTCTTCTGTGAATGGACTGGTATCAACCCCCCTATCCAGAAAGATCTAATTGACCATAGCCAGCATGGGTTCACCTCAGGAAGATCATGTGTAGCCAACCAAATTAACTTCTTTGAACCTATAAGCCAGGTAATAGATAAATGTATTGCCTGTGACATAGTATTCCTAGACTTTGTAAAAGCATTCGACAAAGTATCGCATTATGCGCTTATACAAGAGTTACAAAAGATGGTACTGTCCCCCCACATTATTAATTGGATTAGTTCCTGGTTAGGAGACATATATCAAAAAGTGGCTGTGAAAGGTTACTACTCCAAATGGGGTAGAGTCACAAGTGATATTCCCCAGGGGTCTGTTTTGGGTCCCACACTTTTTAATATTTTGGTTGCAACAATATCTACTGTTAAAAATGTATGGATATCAAAATATGCTGACGACTGAAAGATTGGGGGTTTAGTAACATCAACTAGAGACAGTAAATCTATATAGAAACAACTAGAAATGCTCATGGAATGGAGTAAATTAAAATACATGCAGTTTAATACAGATAAATGTAAGGTCATGCACCTTGGTAAGAACAATCAAACTCATGATTACAAATTAGGAACAGAAACATTAAAAGTAATAAAAAAGGAACAGAACCGTGGCACATTTATAACAAATGACTTCAACTTTAAAAGAAACACAATCTATAAGGTCAAAAAATGTAATAAAATTATAGATACGATTCTAGCCAATATAAAAAGTAGAAAATAGGAAGTACTGATACCACTTTATGCCAGTTTGGTTTGGCCACACCTTAAATATTGTTCATAATTCAACAAATCTCATATAATAAAAGCCAACAAAGTCATAGAAAGTGTACAGAGAAAATATACTAAAAAAATAGAACACTTTAAAAACCTGGACTATAATATGAGGTTCAGAAATCTAAATATATATTCAGCTGGATACAGACAGGCTCATGGTGACCTATGTTTGGCATACAAGGCTGTCAAAAATGACTATTTGGGGGCTACCATAGGTCTAGCTTTGAGTGAAGTCAAAACAAATACCAGAAATAATGGTTATAAACTTAAAGGTGAGTTACTGAGAACTAACAAAATAGGGAACTATTACACACAGAGAATAGTGAAAATATGGAATAGCCTACCATCATACGTAGTGTCCAGCCCAAATATTGATTTATTTAAAAATAGATTGGATGAATTTATGGGTAACACAAAATATGAATACCACCTATGATGAGGTGGCGAGTTCTTCAGAGGGCAAAATTGCCTGCTGAGCTCTTATAGCAACCTATGAACAAATTCATAGAAAGGAGGATGAGATGTATATCAGCTATAATGCAACTGTAATTATAAGTAGTACTCTGAAAATAATATAATAAAACAGTAACATGATTATTTCAATTAGTTTTATTTATACATATGCCCAAACAATGTGAATCAGTCTGGATGCATGTCAGATTGCTGTATTTGTACAACAAACTTTGAAAGCTAATGTGCTGCACCATGGAGAATGTTTGAAGATTTTAGACCATAACCTCTTATCGATGAGTTTTGTCATTTATATGAAACTTGGGTGATTATGTGGGGCAACATACTTCTGGTGGAACTGGTAAAAGACTACAAGATAGTTGTGTTTGAGGTACTGTGGGTACAGTTTGCTGTGGATGGGCAACAGCAGCAAGCTGCACAGTAATATCGACCCAAGATTGAGGCTGAAACTTGGCATTAGATTTCCATGGTTGAGACAGTTTGGCTTTCACTGAGTGCTCCAGTTATTGAGTTTTCTTCTGTGTTACTGGTATCACTTGATAGCACCATCTCCAAGTGATTGTGCACATCTAAGTGCCTCATTCAAAGTCTGACCCTCTCAGGGGTGTGCTTCCCCTGCCTCTTTCTCATCTCCTGTCATGAACAGCTGTAATTTTTTCCTCTGCTGACAGGATTACAGTAGTGTCCATGCAAGAGTCAGACTCAGGGTCCCCTTCCTCATGTATAGTAGAAACATAGAAGCATAGACATTGTTGGCAGATAAGGACTGCTAGGCCCATCTAGTCTGCCCATAAGCCCTACGCTAGTTTGCAGCCTCTGACTCTTCCTGGTCAATGGCTTTTCACCCCTCCTTCCCACCTCTAAGGTTCCCTTATGCCTGTTCCAGGTATGTTTAAATCCCTCCACTGTGCTCACTCTCACCACCTCCTGTGGCAGACTATTCCATATGTCTACCACCCTCTCTGTGAAGAAAAACTTCCTCACATTTCCCCTCAACCTGCCTCCTTCCAATTTCATATCATGCCCTCTCGATCTTGTACTCCTCCTATATTGGAAGATGTCTCCCCCTACACCTTGTTTATGCCCTTAAGGTACTTGAATGTTTCTATCATGTCACCCCAATCCCTCCTCTCCTCTAATGAGTAGATATCGAGATCCTTTAATCTCTCCTTATATGTTATCTGGTGCAAGCCCTGTACCATCATCGTCACCCTTCTCTGAACTGTCTTCACCATGTCAATGCCCCTATGGATGTGTGGCCTCCAGAACTGCACACAGTACTCTAGGTGAGGTCTCACCAGTGTTTTATACAATGGCATCACTACCTTCCTCCTTCTGCTTGTGATATCTCTGCTTATGCACCCCAGCATGACACTGGCCCTCCCTGCAGCCTTTGTACTCTGCTTAGACACCGTTAGGTCATCTGAAGTGATAACCCCCCAGGTCCCTTTCTTCCTTGGTGATAGCAACCAATAGTGGATGAGTAAGCAGCACGGGGCTGAGTGGTGTTGTTCCAGGATATTGGGAACACCATCCACTCATTTTAGGTAAACTGGCAATTATTATCACTGATGCACAGGCATCTGGTTTTAGATTTATGGAAGGATAATTTCTATCTTGTTCCTATTTAGGGGAACTGAAAATGGAACTGGCAGCACTCGAGGAAGAGGAGGAGGAAACTGCTGCACACTTCTGGATTGCTCAGGGTGGTGTCATCACTGAAAGACCCAGGAAGGCTACTAGGAGTTGTGGAAGAGGAACCAGTGGAATTATGTGGACTAATGCACCATTTTTTTTAATTTGACCATACAAAATATTTACCTGATAATAGGAGATTCCATTAGTAGTTATTTCAAAATTAATTGTGTGTGCCATACATTTTATGTATGCAGTATAGTCACTATAGATATATTAAGTTCCTAATACTGTTACACAGTCCTGAAATCAATTGTGTCATCTATATTGTTGTATTTTCTTCTTAAGTCACATGCCCAGCCCTAATTCTCTTAGCACCAAAACTCTCAGTTCAGTTTCATCTTGATCATCTCTGCCACCAGTTTTACCAGTTCTGAATCAATTGTGTCATCCATATTGCTTTTTTTCTTAAATTACATATCCAGCCACAGTTCTTTCAGCTCCACAACTCCAATTCCATCTCCACCACCATCAGTTCAAGGAATTGCACTTGGAACTGACATGGTGGGACCTTTATCTGCACCTTTCCTCTCCCTGTATCTCCTTATTCATTTTTTCTTCCTGTTTCTTGGCACTATGACACAGGCAGCAGCAGGCTGTTGCACAAATAATTATGATAATGTTGTATATGCCAAAAATGAGACAATTGCATGATGGTCAAGTGACATGACGTAACTCAACTTGCAAGACACAAGAGGGACACAATAATAAAAATTTAGTTTTCTACCTGACAGGTAATCCCAAAACACAGGCAGCATCAAGATGTGGTGCAAACCATTATGACAAAGATTAGACAACTACATGTTGGTCACATGATGCAACTCATGAGGCATGAAAGGAAGACAATGAGTGTGAAACCATTCTCAACCCCACTGATAGACCCACTGAGAGACATTGACTCGAATGACCAAACACACTCTCAAGACACACACAGCAGGTTACTTCTATTTCATTCACTGCTCTCTTCAGTGACTGACTGGCTGGCTCACACATGGGGAAAATGAGGGACTCTGCATCCTGCACTACCAGTAGTCATTGATAAAATAATTAACTACAAAATGAAACCTGCAACAATGTTCCACTGCCTCTGTCCTCTGTTGCACTGACCCTAAGTCCCTGTCCTGTTAAAGGCTGCAAATGCAGAAAGCACTCACTGGGCTGGATTCTAAAAGGGTTAGAATGATGCAAGGGACTTGTGTCAAAGGAGTTTGATGCAAGTGTTGATTTGAATCACAACTTGCATCAAACCATGATTTTGCAAGGTACCTTGCATCTGTTGCAGATACTGCTGCTCTGAAGCTCCCTTGCACCAGGGTTGCATCCAACAACCTAGTGCACCACGACATAAGGGGGCTTATGCCATGGTGAGGCTGCCACATCACTTTTTTTGTAGTTTCAAAGCTCAGCCATAAACACAGCAGGAGGCACCACTTAGACTAGCCAGGAGGTTGTTTAAGTGGTTGTAGCATGGGGACATGGGAAAGCAGTGGACAATGGGGTGTAGTAAGGGCAGGGGAGGAGCCATGGTGGGTGTCAGGGCACAGCTGTCCATTACCCCTACTGATGTGGTAGTAGTGTAGCCCCCCCATTCCCCACTCTGATGTTTCAGCTCTGGTGGTATAATGGTGCCCCCCAGTGATCCCCACTTTCCCCTAGGAATGTGGTATAGTTCCCCATGATCCCTTATCTCCTGAAAAACCAAGACAAAACACTTCTAGCATACTCCCTAGTGGTCTAGTGGCCCCCTCCTCCCTCCCCATCCCAACAGGCAGTGGTCCAGCCACTCCTCTCCCCCATCCTGGCCCACTTCTGTGACTGGCACCTCTCTCCTCATGCCACCATGGCCAGCTGCAGAATGCACTTGCATAGACAATGTAAGTGCATAGTACGTTTCTGCAGTATGTGCGATCACATTCTTTGGCTGGCCATGGTGGTGTGAGGAAGGAAGTGCCAGTTGCAGAAGTGGGTCAGGGATGGGGGAGCAGGGTCAATGACCACTGCCTGTTGGGGCAGTGTATGTGGTGAACCACTAGACCACCGGGGTATGACCAGCATTCTTGTTCTTTTTCTTTGCCATGGGGATTGGGGATTGGGGATTGAGGGGTGCTATACCACAAGGGGACTACTGCCATTATTTTTGGGGGAGCTCGGGGATTGCAGGGGGGTGGAGAAAGGACTTAGACCAAGGTGCTTTACAGAGACACATCTGAGATGATCAGGGATTCTTGATAGTTGGGGGGGTCCACTACACCACCAGTGCTCTCTCCATATATGGAGAGTGCAGGAGAGTTGCCAGTACCCTGCCATAGTAGGGAATATGTCATGGTGCCACTGGGTTCCCTGATTACAAGGGGCTACTGCAGTATGGTGGAAACCCACCCAGTGACATAGCCTTGCATGGGCTCCCTATTTTCTGCCCTAGTTCCCAGCTTGGTGCTCCTTAGGGCACCTGGCTGCCCCCTGCGCCCTTGTCTGTGGATGCATCACGGAATTGCACTGATGCCTCAGGATATACCACTGTTTCTGTCACTGGGCCACAAGTTGTGGCTATTCCAGATCATTTGCCACAAGTGACAAACTTGCTGGAATAGCACATTTTGCATTTGCCAGAACAGCTTTGGACTCAATCCCTTTCTTTGCTGCAACCTGCATCTGACGCAGGCAGCATCTAGAATCAGACCCACTGTGTGCACTTCTCTCTGTAGCAACACATTTATTTATTTATTTACTGAAAAGTTTCACCAGGAAGGGCACACTGAACAACAAGTTGCTCGTCTCACAGTGCATCCCGGGGGAAAGGGAACAGGGGGACAGATCATCAAATAACACAATATATGCAAATGGCATGATACGATTGGACAGTAATGAGAAATTGTTACAGCAACTTAACAGGGGTGTCAAGAAGTATGCTAGCAAAAAGAGCAAGAACTTCAAAATGACATACATCCAATTTGAACATTAATACAGTATAAGCAGAGAAGCAAGACAGTAACACCATAACAGATTACAATAAATTGTTACTACAGCAACATTTAATGAATTACTACTGCCCTGCCCTGCACAGAAATGACAGTTAACTTGCTAACTATGATATGGCAGGGTCTTTGGAGTTAATATCTAAAAATATTTGTGTTTTAACCAAAGAACTTCCAAGACAGATTAGCTATAAAGCAGAAAGTTATGGGGCTCGTTTCTTGAAGGTCGACACAGGGCTTTCACAAGCCCTGCATCAAACCCTGCTGTGTCCCAAACCAATTGCAACACTGTGTACCCTTGGGTAAAGTGTGGAGTGCTGTCCTTAATTATATTAGTTTTGTAAATGGTAATATGGAGGTAAATGGTTAATTGGTGTCCATTTTTGTGCAAATTAATTGATTCTAAATACTTTGCAGCAGCCCTCAAATATTTCAGTTACGCTATTTTACTGTTTACTTAATTGTTTTATATATTCCTAGTGTGGGATCAAGGATTGTGCCTACTGACTGTACTAATTTGTATTACTTTAGAGAAGCTTTTCTTACCCAATCAGAGAGATAGGACAACGAAAGAAGTGGAGGAAAAGGGAAAGAAGGACTAAGTGAGAAGTGAAGAGAAATAAAAAAGAGAGAGCTCTGCATCAAAAGGAAAGAACAATCACAGTGTGGAAAATAATATATTTGAAGAGCAAAGAAGCAAATTACAGCATTAACACAATCACAAATTCCATAGAAGATGGATAATTTGTACTTAATATATGGGTGCAGTTATATTGGATTTTAAGCTGATAATAGGAAATTTCATTAGTAGTACAGTATTTTAAAATTATCTGTGTGTGCCATACATTTTATATGTACAAAATAGTTAATATAAATATATTAAGTCATTAGTACTTTTACACAGTTCTATATCAATTGTGTCATCTATATAGCTGTACTTTTTCTGAGTCCCTATAATGGCTGTTGTTACACCTAGAATGGTCCAAACAAGAAAACAAACAAACAAACAAAAAAAGGTCATGAAAATGGGCTGGGTTAAATGCAGGGTTTCTAAATATAGCCAAGAAAGAAAAGGGAGGGAGGTTAGTAAGGAATCCAATATCTTCTAATATAGCATCTGGTAAAAAGGGGGACAGGTGAAAAAGGGGAAGAAGGGAAAAGATAATGCAAATTCAGGAACAGATAAACAGCTTAAAATCTTTTAATTAATATATGAAAAATTATTGTTCACAGAACATGGGAAAAAGTATTTAAATATAAATGAAAACTCTTAAAGGCAACCACAATGCCTATGAATAAGAAAGTTATATCTTTCTTGAATGGCTCCTTCAGACTGAGACCTGGAAGATGTAAACAGGAAACATACAGCACAACAATCAACAAAAATATAGTCGTGATAGTAAAGTGATTTCACTAGAAAAATTGCTACATCTACTTATTGATATTAGTACAGCAGAAGCAGCAGCACAGAGTGGTGAAATTAAACCTTTTGGGAAGGAATTAGTTAATATAGAAAGCAGTTTTGGTGGGGAGGGTTGTCCCAGGAAAGGGACTTACTGAGGAGTTTTCTTGCCACATATTTGTATTGCACCACATGATAGTAACCTCTTGATAGCAGACAAAATCATTGACAATAATGGGAAAAAGGACACAACTACCTCCTAGCCAAGTGTACTTAGAGATCTGCAGCAAACAGCCAATTGTCTAAAGGCCTTGTATCCTCTTAATAATAAACCATCTGTATTAATGCCAGGACATAGCAGAGAATTATGGAAAGCTAAAGATGAAATCAAAGGTGGATGTTTCTTATAGCTGTGACATTAGAGAGAATGGTTTAGACTCTATTTCCATCCTATTTGAGTAAAGACATAATTAGTCTGATGAGAAATATCTATGCAGATAATCGTATGATTATAGAATAACTTGTGATCATTAGAAATGAAATTGATTCTGTCATGGATTGGCTAGACATAAATGGAGAAAGGATGGATGATGCCATGAGAACTTTAAACATAATTGCCCCTCAAAAGGAAACTTCATCTATAATAGCTTTAGCAACTTTATAGCTAGTAAAAGAAATAGACCTGGATTTAATCCCATTATTTTCAAAGATCAGGTAGGAACAATTACAGGCAAAAAATAGGAAGACAAAGGGGAGAAAAAAAGACTAACACTGCAGTAACTAAAGAGAAAAGGAAGAGCAAAGATCAAAGTAAAACAATTGATTTAGTGACTATATTAACAGAACCAACTACCATAGAAGAAAATATTATTTCATAATGAAAATAACAGATAAACACAAACATAAAAATATGATAGTAAGAGCACAGAGGAAACAAACATTATGACTTACAGCAGATTAACACAATTAACAGTATTAAAAAAGGTAGTGGAATACAACAAGTAGGGAAAGAGGTAGTCCCAACAAAAATGTTAAAGCAGGGGAAATGGGTTCTTTAATCAAGAGAAAAAAGGAGAGGTATGAGATGCAGGCGAGAAGGATTATTAGAATCTATGGTCTTTTCCAAAATAATAATGAGGTTGTTCAGGGTTTAGAAGAATTTGCTCTTACACTTTTGTAGATAGAACTGGGATTTAATACAGAGAATAATGATAACTGCAGCATTAATAGAGGCTGAACTGAACAAGGAGGTAGGTGTGTTACATTAATTGGCATTACTCACAGAATAACAAACTATATTTGATTTAATAATGAGAATCTGAAGAATCTAGATCTAATGTTTACGTATGTTAATGTATCAGATTTTTATAAGTCTAACATTCAAATGACAGTGAATAAAAAACCTAATACACCGAGCATATTTGGATTTGGGAAACTCTATAAAGAAAATGAGACAAAATTAACATTTTCCGTCTGTGATATGATAAAATACTTTCTACATACAAAGATAGGAAGAGGTGGCATGATTAAAGCAATTAGGAAGGAAGGGTGTAATGGAGAAGACTAGATAGATATATTACTAAAGGAATCAGTACTACTAAAAGAGCTCATGAACAAAACATCTCTTCTTGAACCACTAGGAAGTCATATTGTTGACTATCAAGCAAAAAGAGTATGAACAACAGGAAGAACAGGCAACTAGAGAAGAAATAATTAATGAAGCTATAAATTATAGCAATGGACTCCCATTGTAAAAAAATAGATTTGCTGCATTAACAGCCATAAGCAGGGAAAACAGACTGGTTAACTCAGTAAGGGTAAATATGCAATCAGGCATAGAAGATCAGTGTGTTACAGCCATAAGTACTGTAGAACATGCAGAATATTTCCATTAGCACTACTGCAGATGCATAATTTATTCTACTTTCTTGGAATATAGTAGGTATTGACAGCAAATTATTGGATAATGAGTAGGTGTTGTTTGTCTCTAAGTGTCATGTTATCTGTCTTCAAGAAAAATGGCATGTAGTGAACTATGACACATGCATAAATGGTTATCAAATTATACAAAAACCAGCAAGGAAAGTAAAAAGGTTGGTTAGAAGAGTGGGTGGGCTCATTACACTGGTAAAAATCGATCCTAAGATAAAGTGTGAAACAGTTGACGTAGATGAACTCTTCATAGTAACATGGCTAAGTTGTAGGGCTGATTTCATACTACTAGTTAATAGCTATATTCTTCCATATAATGTAACTCCAAATATTATTATAGATTGAAGGAGCACTCCTGACCAATCAGAGTGCTCCTGTCTGCTGTGCATGAGACAATCTTATTCTGTGAAGAGTGTCTCACATTCAGCTGCTCTGGAAACAGGCTAATTCAGTAAGGTTTTTAAAAAATTAATATAGTATTGATCAAGATCAATCAGTAATATATTAATACCGCCACCAAGACCACTCTTATAGTTGTAAGAATGATCTCACAGAACTGCTTACCTTTGGTTTATGGTTCTTATACCCTAGGAATGCAGGTGAGATCACATAAAACTGTAAGAGTGGTCTCTGCAGTGGTATTAACCTACATAATAGCTCAGTTTAGGATACACTAAGAGTAAGTTATTGTCATATCAAGATAAATTTCCAAAGTCCACTATCAAGTTTGTAGGTGATATGAATGCACATGTAGGGAATTTTGATGATTATGTGAATTGCTCAATAGCCAGTTGGGTAGCAGAGGAGGTGAAGAACTGGAAAAGAGTATCCAATGATACTAAAGTGAACCAAGCAGGAGGAGATTTAATAGAATGAATGAAATAATTCTTAATTCTTCCTTTAAATGGCAGATTGACAGGAGATAAAATTGGACACTTTCTTTTCTCATTATGGTGCTTCAGTGATAGAGTTAACTCTTTGGAAAGTAGAACCAATTTTGGATTTTTGAACTGAACAATTAACTTTTATTTACTCTCAACATTCTGCTTCTGTTTTTTCTGAACTTGCTGCAGCACATGCTCATTGTTGACTCTTTTAACATTTCATTCTTTTTTTTGATTGTGGTGGATTACTTTGTTGGGAGTGGATATATGGGGAGTATGATTGAGGTGTGTGTATGAGTAACATAGTGTTTGTATAACTAGAATGAGTGCGGGGTGTTTTGTGGTTTTCTAGTCTTAGTATAATTAATGCCTGTATTTACTGGTTTAAATTTGTTTTAGTAAGGGCTTTCCTGGCTTGGGCTGGTGTGCCAGGCAATGATGTGTTGGGACCATGGCCAGATGCGAATCACCTATGCTGCCTCTCTGCTTCACAACCTCTTCCCCTTTACTGACCTCCCAGTTTCAACTACTACTGCCAGGTGCTGTAGGGAGGTTGGGATTACAGGGAGGCAGGTGGGTCACTGATGGCAGAAGGCAGCTGAGGAGGGGAAGAGGAGTAGCATTGAGGTTGTTAGGTACAGGAGACACCCTGGGAAAGGCCAGATATGTTTGGTCTCCATACAAAGGGGTCCCACCTGACCAAGTGGGCAGGCAGCTAGAGGGCCAACTGCATCCTCTAATCCTCTTTGAGCAATGCTTTGCAATGCCAGGTTGATAGGTAACAAGACCGCTATTTTTTGTGGACTTGATTTCCTCTCTCGACCTGGCTTGCATCATGGAGACCTGGTTGGGTGATGATGCTGGTCCAAATCTAGAGGTTGCTGTCCCTGCTGGGTACTCCATAGTGCACTGCCTGAGGAAGGATCACAAGGGTGGGGGGAGTGGCCATCATTTTTAGATCCAGCCTGGGCTTCACGGTGCATCCAGTTGGTACTACCAGATCCTTTGAGTGTGTTGCCGTACATGGGGGTCCAGGTGCAGGCTGCAGGATTCTCCTTGTCTACCACCCTCTGGAGTTAATAGGAAAATTCCTGCAGGAGGTAGCAGTGGACTTCGTCATTGACCAAGCATTGGAGTCTCCCAGGTGTTTAATCCTAGGGGACTTCAATGCCTGGGTCAATGATGAATCCATACAGTTTGGTTATGACCTCCTCCTGTTGATGTCATCACTGGGCTTGGGTACAAGCTGTTCCTTCTGTGACCACCAGCATGGCCACACATACAATCTGGTGTTCCAGCTGGGTCTTGGGGTTGATAGCCTCAAGACAGATCAGTTTTCTTGGTGCGATCACTGCACCATGGGGTTCACATTTGGGGCCCTCCCCTGCAAGTCCTTCCCCTGTGGAGATGGTCAGCTACCACCCTTTAAGGGGTTTGTGCCCAGTAGGACTACTGGCATTAGCTGACTTATCTAGAATAGACACAGTTTGTGCGATTAACACCAGTGAGGTGGTGGCTACCTATAATAAGGTGGTTTCCAAAGCACTGGATGTCATTGCTCCAGTTCGTATATGACCCAGATCCTCTCACTTGAGATCTCCCTGGTTTGATGGAGATCTCAAGATGATGAAGATCAAGGGTCAGAAGTTGGAGTGTTGCTGGCAGAAGACATGGGTGGAGGCTGACAAACTGATCCTGCGTGCTCGCCATGGTGCGTACCAGGGGGCAATCTCCTGAAAGAAGGCAGAATTCCTGTCCAGAGAGATTGCAGCAGGGAAGAACAGACCATCTCATCCTTTTCAGACTGTGGACAGGCTTCTCCATCCTGCCTATCTACAGCCAAAGAAGACTTTTCCATCCACTTTATGTGAAGAGTTTGCTCTGTTCTTCTCTGACAGAGTGTCATCTATTCAGTTGTGGATTACATCAGGGAGGGAATTGCTTCGCAGTAGCCAGGCTGGGAGGAACAGAGGCACTCTGCCTGTCTAGGAGGAGTTTAGGACAGTGGAGATGTCTGAAGTGATTGGGGCAATCTTAGAGCTGAAGCACACATACTGTGAACTGGACCCAGCCCCAACGTGTTTCCTAATGGGATGCGTTGAGGCTTTTGGCCCAGTGTTCGTCAGGAGTGCCAGGTGTTCTATGGTGGAATGGGTATTCCTAGTGGCTTTGAAAGAAGCACCCTCACAGAGTAATTAGCTTTGGCATCCTCCCAGATGCTCTCAGCAACCACAACCCAATATTTGTTGTCAGGAAAATCCACAGACCAAAATCTCCTCATAAAACCTTGCAACTTTGCTCCTTCAAATCCCTAGACCTTGAACCTCTCCTGCACAACCTTTCTCTCTCTGACTGGCCTCCCTCAGTCCCTCCATCTCAGTTGATAAGGCTGTAGCCTACTTCAAAGAAATATTCCTTGCAAACTGGAATGCCTTTGCCCCTTTCAAACAAACCAGGGTTAGGGGTAACCACCTACCATGAATTACTCCAGAACTCTTAGCTTATCTTAGGGCCAGAGATTGTGCCTGGATGTGCCACAAATCCATCCAGCTTCCTAGTGACCTCATGGACTACCGTAAGCTCTGAAATACCTGTACCAGGGCAACAAGGCTAGCCAAGTCTGATTACTTCAAAAATGCTTTCCTCACTAACATAAATTCCCCTTACAAGTTTTGGAAGGTAGTTCATGCCCTCTTTACCCCCAGTCCCACCCCCTACCCCAGTGCTAAAGGTGAATGGCAATCTTGTAGCTTACTCCAATGCTGTAGCTGCAGAATTTAACTCCTGTTATACCTCCTGTGCAACTGAACTGCTGAAGAGCCTCTCTAATTACCACCTCCCCCATCTCCCTCAAATGTCATGGCTGCCAGGCCAGCCCAGTGGTGCTGAGGGTTGAGGCACTCGATGCCACACCTTGCACCATGCTAGTGACCCGGGTTTGGGAATGAGCTCGGGTCATCGGGGGTCAGCAGGGAAGGACTAGGATTGAGCATCAAGAGACAGCTCTTCTAGTCCTGAGGTGGGCTGGGGAAATTGCACTGTGCTGCAGTGACCCCTGGGGACTCCTGGAGGTACCGCATGCAATGGTGTAACTGAGGGGGACTGCGGCAGACATCTGCACATATATACGTGGATGTCATTGCACGTCTGCAATCCCAGTTGGGAGAACAAGTGGAAAGAAATGGCAGCACAAGTCCGCAGCAGCTTGATGGCCACAGTTCCACCAGCTGAAGATGCCTGGAGGCATGTGCCAGTACTGGTTCCTCACTGGGTGCGGGGGCTATGAGGAAGTCCTCTTTAGCAGGTGTAGATGCGTCTGCCAGCTGGGCTTGCGAGCTTCAGGGTTGGCGGTGGAGCAGTAGCTGGATGTGAAGCAGGACTGTGGCTGCAAGGTAGAAAATGTTAAATGATAAAAAAAAATGTCATGGCTGCCCCTTTATCCTCTCCCCCTCAAAAAATGCTCCACTTCCTATTTCCCCACACCCCTCCTTCTCATTTTCTTCAGTCTCCCCCACTGATACTCTAAATGCCCTCCTAGCCATCAACCCCTTAAAATAATCTTCCCCAAATTACCTTGACACTAAACTCCTCTCTCTCTCTCAGCCCCGGCCATTGCTTTTCCCCTCTCCTTAATCTTAAATCTCTCCTTCTCAACCTCCAATGTCCCTACCACATATAAGTACGCAGTGGTCCTCCCCTACCTAAAGGTGGGCCCCTCATCCCCTGGCAACTATTGCCCCATCTCACTACTCCCTACCATAGCCAAACTACAAGAACATCTAGTCTGCTCTCAGTTCATCTACTTTTTCATACCTCCTTCTTCACCACATTCCAATCTGGTTTCAGGAAAAAACATTCTACCACCACTTCCCTACTTTGGCTCAATTACTCCATCCTCTCCGGGATGGACAATGGCCAAATCACCTCAGCCATATTTGTTGACCTTACCAATGCTTTTGACACTGTTTCCCACTTCCTACTCCTTGGTTCCCTCTTATCTGCTGGTCTAACCCCTTCTGCCACTAACTGGTTTAAGGCATATCTTACTGGTAGAACCCAATCAGTTACGATCACAGATGTCATCTCGCCACCCCTCCAGATCTGCACTGGCATGCCTCAGGTCCCTGTGCTGGATCCCCTTCTAATCTCCATCTTCCTTAACAACCTGTCGTCTGCTCCCCCTCTTCCGCCATACACATGTACGCTGATGATACTGTCCTGTATGCATCAGGTTTATGCTCAGCTGAGGTTACATCCAGCTTGCAGCAAGACTTCAACAAGGTCCAGCTCTGATTTGCAAACCATCGAGCATTCCTCAATGCCAAGAAGACAGTCTCCATGAACTTTGGCACAAGGTAAAGATTTTCTAGGCTTCCCTTCCTGCCCACTTTCTGCACTCTTGACGGGACTTTATTTGAGGACACCTCATCCTTCAGATACTTTGGGGTTTGGTTAGACCAACACCTCAACTTCTCTGGACACATTGACACCATCCAGAAAAAATTGCACCCCAAGCTCGGTGCCATGTTCAGGAACCGCAGTTGCATCCTTCCTGTGGCTATGCGTGAGCTTGTCCAGAAGATGATCCTCCCAATTTTTGACTACTGCGATGTAGTCTATGGTGCTGCTTCTAAGTCCTCCCTGACCAGATTTGACACTCTCTTAAACTCCTTCTGCCGCTTTGCCCTTGATGCTCCCTCTCGCACCCACCACTGTGACCTCTATCGAGCCCTTTCCTTCCCCTCCCTTACAAATAGATGCTTCTCACATTGCACTAAATTCAATGCTAAACAATGGCAGGGTGAACTCCCTTCCTACCTCTCCCCCTTATTTATAACAGTCCCTCCTCCTTCCCATTCCCTCAGATCTACCGACACTCACACACTAACTGTCCCCCATCGCTCCACCCTCTCCAGCCAATCTGGGTACTCTCACCATTTCCATAAAATATGGAACTCTCTACCTCCCAAAATCCAACAATCCTCCTCCCTCTAGTCATCAACACTGCCTTCTCCAACTATCTTGCACCTAACTGTTCCTGTTATGACCCGGCTTAATTTCAGTCATCTTGCTCCTTACAGTTCGTCCCCCTTTGGAATTTACCCAATGCCTCTATTGACTCTACTGAACCTAGCCCCTCCTAGGTGCTAGTTCACATGCCTCTCTCCCTTCCCCTACTCACTCCCCTTTTTCCCTAGCCTTTACACTCCCCTTGCAGGGTTCTCAGCATCCTGAAGGGGTCCTATAGTGCCTTGGCTTGGCACATTTTGTTCCCCCATCTACCTATCCTTAGCCTTCCAGGTTCTCTTGCAGGGTCCCCAGCATCCTGGAGGGTTCCTTGGATTAGTCCTCATCCCTTCCCCGGTGTTATTTCTCATTCCCTCCCTCTTCCTGTCCCTCTATAACTACAACACCTAATCGAAGGAGGGTTTACAATCACCTGAACTTCCCTGCCCCCTTGCAGGGTTCATCACATCCTGAAAGGTTCACTTTTTGGGTCAGGCCTTATTTCCCCTCCTAGGTGTTAATTACACTTACTCTCTGTCTCTCTCTCTCTCTCTCTAATCCCTGCTCCAGTCTTCTGTCCCCTTGCAGGGTTCCCCACATCCTGAAGGGGTCTCTCTGGGACATGACTCTGCACTATCTGTCATCTCATCCTCTCTCTCCTCCACCCCTTATTTCATGATAGCACTTGTTCACTTATTACCATTGCACTTATTAATTGTTCTCACAAATTACATATGTATGCAACACTGTTTGTAACAACTGCCTTAATTAATTGTATGCTATGTTGATCTTTGTAATTTGAATGTAAAATGTCTCATCCCTATTGTACCCCTTTCCTCCGGGTCGCACCATGACATAAGCAACCTGTTGCTCAGTGTGCCTTCCTGGTGAAACATTTCAATAAATAAATAAAAAATAATGGTGAAATCCCTACTTAAGAAACCTTCCCTTGACTGAGAAATCCTGGAAAATTACCGTCCCATCTCCAACCTGCCATTTCTGAGCAAGGTTGTTGAGAAATTGGTGGCACAGCAGCTTGAAGATCACCTCATGTCCTTTAACATCTATGAACCATTTCAGCTGGGTTTTTGGACTAGGCATAGCACAGAAACAACTCTAATTAGGGTGTATAATGATTTGCTCAGGGCTAGAGATAGAGGAGACAGGTCAGTTCTTGTGCTTCTTTTTTTTTGAAATTCAAGTTTATTAAATTTTACATATACAAACCAAACCAGCACTTACACAGAATAAATAACCAGTTATCAGCATTTGGTACAAAGCAAAAGGAAATATAAACTAAAATCCTAATAAACCCGCTCCCCACCCCCACCCTACCCACTCCTCCCTCCACTCAACCCCTTACCCCCACCCCAGTGTGCCATTAAGCATACAACTAGAGGAAAATAAAAAGCCACACCTGGCATGTATATAATCAAAGAAAAAATCACATTCAAAAATCAAAACAAACGGTATCAAAGAGGAACATACAAAGAGGCTTCCATGGGCATCAAAGGGAGAAGCCAAGAGGTCAGTGGTGCAAGTAAAGAACATGGAGTTTATCCCATCTCTTTTGAAACAAATCCATACGGTACCGCATACTAGCCAATAACCTTTTAACATTGAGGCAGGCCGATAATTCAGTCAACCATTCTGGGTAGGTCAGGATCAGTTGGTCAGTCCAGTGCCTAAGAACAAGTCTTTTAACCGCACCAGACACCAGGGCAATATGATACCAACGTTCTACACAAGCAATAGCACTGTAATCCCCTAATATACATATTTCAGGGGTGAAAAAGGATGTAAGGCCCAATAGGGGGTCCAGGTTGTCCTGAATAGCTGTCCAGAGCGGAGCAACATTCAGACAGTCCCAGAAAATGTGAAGGGGATTCCCATCCCCCTGTAAACATCTAGTACATCAGGAGGCTGCTAGCCTGTTGAGCCGAAAAAGCTTCCTAGGCGTATAATACATATTATTCAAAATATAATATTGAGTAAGCTTGAGCCTGTCCTGAGTGTGATATCTATGCATGTCTCTCCAAACCTGGGCCCAGTTCAAGGTAACTCCGGGAAGCAAAGAAGACCAGACACAAGAACCTGCAGCAGGCATGAGAAATTTGTATTCCAGTAGGTAAGAGTATAGTGCTGAGATAGAATGTGGTTTAGAGGCCAAGGTGGTGACCCGAGACAGAAAGGACTGGACCATGGGTGTCCTAAACTGGGTACCGAACTTCTTCGCAATAAGATGCCTCAATTGAAATACTTTAAAGACACTGCCCCTAGGAATACCAAATTTGACAAGAATTGCAGAGGTCGAGAGTAGAGAATCCTGATCGTAATACTGGTCCACACTAGTGTTGTTAATTTGAGAGAGCCAACCTGGGACAATCATTGAGCTGCCTAATTTAATATTAGGATTAGAAACAGTAGGCTGTCCAAGATCCAATTTAGAGGGGATCCTTAAAAACTGCAAGTACTGGGAAAGGGACTTAAGAGGCACGAGGACTGGTTGGTCCGTTATCCATTGCGAGAGAAGCGAGATAGGAGAGTAGAACATGGCATACGGATCTAACTTAAATTCTACAAGAATCGATTTCTCAATTTGAAGCCAGATCGGAGGAAAAGGATCATGATCGGATGAAGTCCATCGCCCTACTTTAGATAAGTGAATTGCCCAGTAATATATTAAAAGATTGGGAAGCCGAAGACCCCCTTTATCCTTGGGGAGGGACAATTTAAGAAAAGAACGCCTGACCCTTTCCACGCCTAAAGAAACCTCAGAAAAATTACATGAAACTATTGTAAGTAACGGTAGTGGCAACCAAAGACACAGAAGGTTAAGGGGTAAAAATACGAGGAAGAACATTCATCTTGATAATGTTAATCCTACCCCAAAGAGAAATAGGAGGTTGGACCATCTTAACAAATCTTGATGTATTTGGGTTTTAATAGTGTCCAGGTTGAGTTTTTTGAGTAGAGCCAAGTCTAAGGAAAAATGTATACCTAAATATTTAATCAATTTAGGAGACCAGCACATACCAAACTTGGTAAATTCGTGTTTAAAAGTATAGGCATTTAAAGGAAAGATTTCAGACTTAGCTATATTCAACTTATACTGAGAAAAACTACCAAATTGGTTGATGAGCAAAATAGCTTGTTCAAGGGAAGAAACCAGATGGGAGACATGTGAAAATACATCATCTGCGTACGCTGAAAGGACCAGATCATGTTGGTACACTCGGCAACCCTTGATAAATGGGGAAGACTTAAGCTTAATAAGCAAAGGCTCAAGATACAGGTTAAAAAGAAAAGGTGATAAGGGACAACCCTGTCTAGTTCCAGTGAACAAATGAAATTTCGAAGAAAAAACCCCATTACAGTATATCCTAGCCGACGGGGAATTATACAGAACCTGGATCCATTTAAGAAAAGAAACTGGAAAACCCATCTCGGACAAAGTAGCCCAGAGAAAGGGCCAACTCACGTGGTCAAAAGCTTTCTCCGCGTCCAAAGAGACCAGAGCCATGGGGAGAGGAGATGATTGGGCTAGGTGCGAGATATGAAAAAGGGTTCTAAGGTGATCAGAAGAGGACCGAGAATGAACAAAACCAACCTGCTCAGGACTAAAAGATGAAGCCATACTTTCTTAACATGCTCCGCCAAAACCTTGGCGAGGATTTTCATATCATAATTTTGAAGGAGATAGGCCGGTAGCTACTTGGATCAGTAGGAGATTTGCCCGGTTTGAGAATTAGGACAATAGTGTCTTCCAAAAAGTGCGGATCAGTCCACACTAGCAGAGAAAAGATACTGATAAAGCTGTAGAAGCACTTGGTGCCAGTTCCTTAGAGAACATCCTATAAAGTCTGCTGGAAAACTGGCTCTGACCTGGGGCCTTATCCAGATCCATAGAAGTAATAGCAGCCTCGATTTCAGAAAGTAAGATAGGGGCAGTCAAGGAATCAATCTGTGAGGGTAGAAGTTTCGGAATATCAATATCCTTTAGATAAACCAGTATATCAGATACAGAGACAGGAGAAGAAGGGGCACTATAAAGTTTCCTGTAATATTCTTCAAAACCCTTAGCTATCTCTCTAGGAGATGTAACTATAGTGCCCAGTGAGGACTGTATAGCCAGGATCAATCTAGAACCTTCCAACGAATGAAGCCTCAGAGCAAGAAGCTTACCCGCTTTCTCCCCATGCTCAATATACTTCGCTTGAGTCTTAACTAAACAATATTCGACCCTTTCTTTCAAAAGATCCGTATACTCATTCTTGGCTGCTGTGAGGGCTTCAAAGGATGATATAGGAGAGGAGGAAGAGCAGGAGCTCTCCAGCTCTCTAATCCTGGCCATAAGCAAAGACACTCGAGAAAGCCTGGACTTTTTCCTTGCTGAAGCAATTTTAATCAATTCCCTCTAAGATAGCATTTCAAAGCACCCCAGATACAATCAAATCTGGGAGTAGATCCAAGATTGTTCTCCAAAAAGGACGATATAAGGGATTTAATTTGGCTCACAATTAGGGTGTCTTTAAGCAGCTGGTTATTAAACTTCCACGCAGTGTCCCTCTGAAAGTTGGGGCCAAGGGATACCTCTACCCACACAACAGCGTGATCGGAAAGAATAATCAGCTCAATACCAGATGAAAGAAAGTTTGGGAGAAGAGTTTTACTGACTAAAATGTAGTCTATCCTCGACCATGAACCATGAGGCTGAGAAAAAAAGGAAAAGGAATGGAGAGATGGGTTAGATAACCGCCAGGGGTCACAAAGGCCGAGCAAATGGATAAAATCAAGAAATGACCTCTGAGCTGCAGTGGGTGGAAGATTAGACTTGGGGTCTTTATCCAACACATGGGAGGGTGGGAGATTCCAGTCACCACCCAGCATAATCTTAGAGGGAAGCATATCACTGATCTTATCAGCTAGGGACATAAAAAAACCTGGGCTACCCCCTACTGGGCCATACACCGATCCCAAAACTATAGTATCCCCATTGAGAGATCTTTTAACCAGAACATACCTCCCTTCATGGTCTGTAGTCACCATGTTTACCAAAAGATTAACATATTTTTTAACAAGTATCACCACGCCCCCCCTTAGAATTGGAGTTACCAGCAACGAATACCTGCGAAAACCCAGAGTGGAACAACCATTTCACCTCCGATTGGGTTAGATGGGTTTCTTGCAGCAATAAAATATCAACCTGTAACAGTTCATAACGCTTAAAAACCTGAGACCTCTTGACCTTCCCCCTGAGTCCACGGTCATTCCACAAAACAACCTTAAGAGCCCTTAAAGCCATTTTAAATACAAGGTTAGTGCAGGAATACCCAGGTATAGGCTTAACCCATAGGCACACTTAACCCCCCTAGTTCCAGCTGCCCATTCTTTGTCAAAATAGACTTGGCTAAGTAAATACATAACTGAGTCAGAAATTCTCAGACTAAAAGTCAAACCCGCTGGAACTAACCCCCTAACCACCACCCAAAACAACACACCCAACTATATACACATATCTAGACCCAAACAGAACCAAACCCTACACAGGTAAACTGATAAACTGGCAGCCAATACCCGCCACCAACCCATACAACATCAAACTGTGGGGATCAAAAAGCTAGAGAAGACCCGGCATAGGGTAAGCCCCGCAGGAAGGTGGCCCCACCATCCCGAAGAAAAACACAGCAGTCCCCAACTAAGGGACGGGTTAGCGAATCCCCCATCCATCGGCACCCAATGCATCTGCGAGAAATCACAGAAAGATCAGGGGTACCCCCCCACCAGCAATTATATAAGCCCAGAGTCGAAAGGGAGTCGACTACCAACACCTCCCCCCATTATGACATGTTGAGATAGAGAGGTCATCTCAGCTTCAGCAGCAAGTTTCCACTGCTCAAGCGAATGAATTCTGGCTTCTGAGTCCGATACTCTGGTAATAAGCGAAGACAGGTCTCCCCGAATAGACTTCAAGTCAGCTGTAATTCCCTGCAGCACATCTTTCAATGGGGCAATTTCTTGCAAAAATCTTTCTTCAGAAAGGGGACCGGCAGCTACACTCTTGTCCCCGGGTTGTTCAGAAGAGGGTCCTGGTTGGTTCTGCGATTTCTTGGGGAGCTTGTCCGGTGAAGCAGGCGGCGTGTGCCTAATTGCGGCCTGTTTCTTATCCACCTCCATCCCGTTGCGTCTTTAAACTGTGGGCACTAAAAACCACAAAAAATCAACAAACAGGATGAGCTCTAGTCAGCGCTCAAATAATTAACTGCACTCCAAGCCAACAAAGCACTTAAATATTGCTAGATCACTGGCAGGGAGGGGGAGAGCTCAAACCCCTGCTGCCTCTCAGCTAGCAGACATCACGTGACCCCCCTTCTTGTGCTCCTTGATCTCTCATCAGCGTTTGACACTGTGTATCACATCATGCTTCTTGATCAGCTCTGCGAGTTTTGTGGACTTGCCGGAGTTGTCATCGGATGGTTTGAGTCCTATCTCTCTGACAGGGTACAGCGGGTAGTGATAGGGAATTTCTCCTCCTCCCCAATGCTCATGTCATGCAGAGTACTACAGGGCTCAATCTTGCTGCTGATGCTGTTCACAGTGTGCATGCTGCCCCTGGGCAATATCATTTGGCAATACTGTGTGAGTTTCACTGCTGTGTGTAGATGACACCCAGTTGTAACTGTCATTTGCACCCAGAACATCTGGTGCTGTTGATGTGCTTAACAGCTGTTCAGCTAAAATAAATGACTGGATGGCTTCCAGCTGGCTGAGACTAAACCCAGATAAGACAGAGGTGCTAGTGACTGAGTGATCAAGCTAGGTTGTGAGCATGATGGGTTGTCACCTGGTGCAAACACAGGTCTTTTCCTGGGGTCTGCTCCATTGGTGGCTTCCCAGAGGATGTGTAATCTCAGTGTGATCATAGACTGCAGGCTGACCTTTGAAGATCAGGTATTGTCTGTAGCTAAGAGTGGTTTCTTCCACTTGCACATCACCAGGATCAAGCCCCTGGTTCCACCATAAGATCTGCTGACCCTGGTACATGCCTTTTTTACCTCTAGGCTCGACTACTGTAACTCTCTATACTTTGGGATCATGGGAGGGACCTTCCACAGACTGCAGCTGGTGCAGAACATAGTGACTTGGCTACTGACAGACCTGTCTAGGTCCTGCCATTTGACCCGAATCCTGTGTTCTCTGCACTGGCTGCTTGTCAGGTGGCAGGTCCTTTTCTGGGTGGGCTTGCTCACCTATAAGGTCCTGGCTACCTGTTGGAGCTCCTGACACCTGGGACCTCTGCTCGCTCCATCCACTCCTCTTCAAGGGGCCTCCTGGACATTCCCATGGTTCAGCTCAAGACATCACGTGATCAGGCTTTTAGTGTCTCTGGGCTGCCCCTGTGGAACTCGCTTCCATCTGCAGTCCAGGAGTCCCCCTCTATTGGTATTTTCAAGCTAAAGCTGAAGGACAACCTCTTTAGCCTGGATTTTATAGAGTGATCTCCCAGCCCAACCAACTAATCTAGTTAGTAGAAGCTAATCTTAATAGTTGTCAATCAGATTTTTATTTATTCTGATAATTTTATTGTGCTTTTATTCATATTTGATTTTGTTATGCTTTGTTAGGTGCCCAGAGCCTCAGGGATTGGGTGCTCTAAAAATTAAATTTGCCTTGCCTTGCCAGAGAGGAAATTGACCACCGCTCAGCATTACTCTCAAAAATGTAATACAGTAAGTAAAAAGGAATGTACTAGAAAAGAAGAAAGACCACTACAATTCAATAGTATCATCAGTACAAAAAGATTAGTAAGGGACATTCATCTTAAGGGAAAGGTTATAACAAAATTATTACTTTGCTTGGGGAGCATTAAGAATGCAAATACCCCGTATGATTATAGTATCATAATGGAGGAGGTGTTTCTTGCTATTAAACCTGTTTTATACAAGACACAGTAAATCCTTGCAAAAGAAGATGGGGTGGGTTAATAATGCATGCAAAACAGAAAATCATGGGCTGCAAATCTTAGTAAGGAAATCTAAAAAAATTCCCACAAAAGAAAGCTGTAGCCACCTTAACCTCTGTAGGAAACAATATAAAGCATACTTAACAAGAAAGAAAAAATAATATTATAGTGCACAATGGAAATTATTGATAGAAGATATGGAACAGAGAGACATGACAAACATTTGACATATGATTGTAAAGGGATCTTCAGATTTTAGCTATGAAATTAACAATAATATTACAGTACAAAGATAGGTCACTCATTTAAAAAAAATCTTTGAGGCAGAGCAGGATATTGCAAGGAATAATACATCACTGAACTTGGATAAGAGAGGGGGCTTTCATCCTTTCAAAGTCTGGGAATTTTCCAATGTTACTGAATCATTCAATCAGAAGAATGTCCCAGGGCCAGATGGTATACCTGCTGACGTATATTTATGCTTGAAAGATTCCTAGATCAGTATTCTCACCAAATACTGTACTTCAATATGTGCATTGGTGGAAAGCATGTTCCCAACTCTTGGAAAGGAGCAGAGATAGTTCCAATATACAACAAGCTCTGGCAGAGCCACTATGACTATGAATGCATTAACTAGATAAGGGTGTTTCATGGGCTTAAACATAACCATTTATTTATTTATTTATCTAAAAAATACCAGATTTACAAACCTTTGAGTCAGAGACTCATTTACAAAGGCACCTCATTGAAACTAATACAAAGTCAGCACAGTTAACAAGTCCAAAAACAATGGCTTGGAGAGCAAACAGTTATAACAGTCATTCACTGGAGATACATGGGTAGCAGTAGATAAACAGATTACATAGTTTAGACACACAGGCACCGCATCAAGAAGACCAAAGCAGTTCAAACAATATACAATAGCTAAAGCAAATAGACATCAGGAGTCAAAGAGAAGCCCAGAGTGTTCACATGAAGGCTGTTGCATACACTAACTGAATCAAAGTATAGTACATTGAGAAAGGGCATATTTAAGCAATAAGGCACAACAGGGTGTGTGTTATGCAAGCAATAATACCTGACGGGGTGGGCGGTATTGGGCAATACCGGACCGCCCAGGGACGTAATGAGGCCCAATGCTGCAGGACCATACCGCCCACCCTGGAGGGTATTATTGCACTTAGAAAATGGGCTATCTGTAAAGTGATTTTGAAGTATTTAAGAATTTAAAAAAAATTAATGAAAAGACTAAAATTAACTTATAGTTTGTTTTTTTAGTAAAGTAGTCCCTCTACTGGTATCCTTACCAATAGTTACCAGTAGAGGGCACCACAGCATTTTAGAGAGAGCCAAACAGGTCATGGAGTGGGAGCTGCTCGTCATGCAGCAGTGAGTGGTTCCTCTTTGACACATGACCCTGCCCCCCCCTCCATGTCTTCATACTGTTTTTTCCTTAATTTGTGGATCTTGGCTCTGGATATAATCACCAGAGATGTGAAAAGAAAACTGAACCGGTAGTAGAGTGGGAGCTGCTCATTAAGCAGCAGCGCGGGTGGGCAGCTTGTGGAGAATCGTCACAAGACAAAAGCGAGGAGAAAGCCACGTTTTAAAGTAAGCGCGGTTTGGTAAATTGCTCGCTTTTGTTCCCACTGTTTTAAACATTTAAAAATGTATGTTTTAAGATATGGCCCACCAATTTATTGTTAAATGCCAATCAGTCAGCAGAGGAGCTTGTGAGAACTAACTGACTGCCATGAGAAGGCATGCTGGTGATCAACGTGGTGTGGGGAAGTTCAGTTTGATAGTTGATTTATTTACAAAACATTTTTTTTGCTCCAGTTATGGAACTGTTCAGCTAACATTACTTTTTTTATGGTGGTGGCAATGGTAGTGGGATGGGGGCATAAGTTGTTCGCTAAGTGTTGAAAAAAAATGGTGGCAGTTTGAACTGTGTGCCCAGTGATTCAGCCAATGAGGAAGCAAGCTGGGCACAATGATACCTGGCTGGGTATGAGGCAGGTTTTGGCTGGCCCTTTTTATTTGCTGGGCATCTATTGAAAGTTAATGTACCCCCCTGGAAGGGGTACAAGCCAATCAGAGCTCAGCAAATAAAAAACCCATTTTCTAACATGTAAATAATGTCACTCCTGGTGTGGGTTGAAGCATGAGGTGAAGTTGAGTATTTATTTATTTATTTGTATATATTTATTTGATCCACTGGATCAGCAACATTTGCACACGCTGTGCCCAGTGCAGATTTTACAGCACTGGCTCTGGTCTGGTGATTTGGGTTTTACCCACACCACACTGCATATGGCTTAGTGATATACTGTACAGATGGCTGCAGAGTCTAACCCATTGAAGGCTGAAGTTTCAGAAAACCATTATGCTACAAATAGCAATACTCACTCCCTCCCTCCCTCACCCCCAGTCACAATTAATCCTCTACCAAAGTTATGCTTATATACTGGTGCCTCTACAGCCATGCCACTAAGCTTTTAATGCCAACATGCTTCTTCTGCTTCTGTGAGTTAAACTCTTTATTTAAAAACATTTTGTTGAGACATTTTTGTTTTAGCATATCCATGGTCAGGAAAAATGAATTTGTAAAAGAAACCAAAATCCCCATTTATCAGTTCATTGAATCACAATACAGCATGTTATGAATTTTTCAGATGCTATGTGTAACTTACAGTAAGTCAAACAGAAATTAGACACAAATGCCTACCTATTTGCAAGTGAAGCAAATGTGGTTATTATCATTCAGTTGTAAACACCTATAGTCACAGCCAGGATTCACATTGCTAGACTCTGGGTAAGTATGACAAGTTTCCTAAATACTGGTACCTTATCCAGTTGTGTTCTGCTTTGTGTGTGTGTGTGTGTGTGTATGTATGTGTTTAAACATGTAACTTTCTATAGTATATTGTATAGCACTGTGAATCCTGGCTGCAGTGTTTTTTCTCTGCTGTGGCTAAGAAAGACACTGTAACAAGACACTTGCCTGCTGTAGGGGCTATTAGACATCAAACCAAAAGGTAAGCTGTGAAGACAAACTTGGAGAAGATGCCATAAAACAAACTTCAATGACAGCCCCTAGATGTCATAAATCACCAAGGGAAAATTAGAAAAACTCCTCTAACAGCCTAGGCAGAAACAAAACACTGGATTGAAGTGAGAACTCAAAACTGGTAGTAATACATATATTCCTGATTTTAGCATGCAGTTTTCCTTTAAGAAGATTCAGTAGAATATAAATAGTAGCCCAGAACGGCATGCCTGAGAATGAAGTTGGTATATTATTTGGAAAAAGGGAAGGCTCGGTCTCTTGCTATGCAATGTCCTGTAAAGTAACTCACTCACTGCTCTTAGGATGGTAGTGTCAAATGCTGTGAGGTGCCATGGGGAACTTTTTATGCAGAAAGTTCCAGGAAGTGTTTAACCCATTCTACTTCTAATGGTGTCTATACTATCCATTTGTGCAAGCCAACTCCACTTCTCAAACTTAAAAAGAAAAATACACTTCATCACAGACTGTGTTTACCAAGCACTGTGCCCATGATTAAAATAATTTGAACCCCATCCCCCCAAAAATGTGCCCTCACATGTACATGCATGATTTATCTGTAAAGTCAATAAAAAATGTATTTCTAAATGTATTAGTAACACCAATGTTTTCAATGTTATCTGTAAAGACAATTAAAAATGTATTTCTAAATGCATTAGTAACACCAATGCTTTCAAGATTTTGAAACTACTAAAAAGACAAACTATATAAACAGATATATAGAATATGGTAAACAAATTTTGTTAATCCCAAGAGCTGAACTTCATTTTTAGTACATAAATGATTAAGAAATACCTGAAAGTTGTCTAGTTTCCTTAGTTTTTAGACACTTCTTAGTTTTTCCTTTTGAGACACCAGGTGACTCTGATAATCATTTGTTCCAAGGGTTTTTAAGTCGGTTTGAAGGCATTTTAAGTATCCTTAGTCCTTAACAAAATGCAGGGACTCCACAGACTTCTGTTCCTTGGTTCACATCCAAAAAATGTAAATCTTCTTTCAGGATAATAGATCCAACTCATTGTCCCTCCCACATGAATAAAAAAAAGGTGGGATGGACCTTTTGGAGCTTCTTGGATGGAGGTGGGGTGGACCTTACTTCCCCCCAAAAAACAATGCTGCCTCCCACTACTAAGGTTCCAGTTCTTGTACCACCCATTTAAGAAAGAAAATAGTACCTTGCAACTATTGACTAACATGAAAGCGTATTTATTTGAGGGCGGAAAACATTTCTTGGAGGAGGGTAAGGTGGCGGAGACTATTTACACCTTCAGTCAGTTTCACGGACAGAAAATGTGACATCACTCCTTTTGTACATGCAATACTCTTGTAGGCTCTGCCCACAGTTATAAAAAGTGAGACAGGCCATATCCAACCATGTATAAGCCCATAAGCCTCCTTGATATTCTATCAAAAATATTCTTGAAAGTACTGTTAGCAAAGTTAATGGTGCAAAATAAAATAATTTGGAAGGTCTCCCTCAGTTTCAATTGAGGCTTAGAGCAGGGAGAAGTACAATAGATAACTGCTTTGTGTTACATAACCTTATAGAGAAATATGGGACATACAAGCTGTAGTCTTGGTTACGTGCATATTCTTCACCACAGAGGCTGTTGGGATTTCAGTAAGGCAGGCTGATATGTAGAGTTTCACTTGAGATCCTGAGCATATTGGCCATGGCCTGTTTACAAAGGGAGAAGACTGTATGGTATTCCTGGAGATAGAGAACTTGGTAGGAGAATGACTGTAGTGATGATTTTGAAACTTGAAATATAAACAAAGAAGCAAGAAATAACCTGGACTGGAATAAAGTGGCAGCTGTGATAGGATAGAGATTACAGGAGAGCATCAGAGAGTTGGAGAGAGCTTGAACTCTGAGTAATTCAGAGTAATTCTAAGTATCAGACATTATAGTGATCTAAGACCAGAGACTGCGTGTGTTGGTGAGGTATTAGTGGGTCTGTGAATATCTTATCCTAGTTGAACAGCAAAATCTGCTCTTAATCAGTATTCATTCCACACCACTATTTGCACCATTTTGCTGCTTTATATTTTTGTCTAAATATTAAAAAAGCAGCATGTGGACAGAGTACTCTTGGGCACTAGATATAACCTGATGCCAAAGCTGTTGCATTCAGGAGTGTTTTAGTGAAAAGGGATAGAAGAAAGGGACAGATGCTGTTGTTAGTGCACGCTGATGTTTTATAAGGCATTATTCTTTATATATTTTTTATATTACCTTTTACAGTATCAATTTGTAACAGTTAGTAAATCTGTCTGTGATTTTCTTAAATCATTTTCAAACTGTTTGAATTTTAGCTATTATCCAATCAGGAAGCAGGGAGGTTACATCATAATGCGCTCTGAGGTTGCTATGACATAAAACAGAAGAGGTTACATCAGATTGCCATGTGAGCATTGGTTCTCAGTGACAGCAGATGTAAATGGTTCTTCAATTTGGCATCTCAAAGTTTTAAAAGATGGTAGTAATATGTGTTTCCTGGAGAGAAATCAAAGACGACTTTTAAGTAGTAATTGATGACCTGATGTAATAGATCATCTGAAGCCGCACATTTAAAGTCGCATAACATTTCTGTGGTTAAGACCGAATTGATGCATATCACAAATAATCAGTGACCAGATTAAATCCAGAGTGAAAAGCACAGCATAAACAAAAGTACTTATCAGTGTCAGTGGCTCAGTAGGTAGCACACTCACCTATGAGGCTGGGAGATCAGAGGGTTGTGAGTTCAGTTCCCACATCTGGCACTTGGGTTACTATCCCAATACTGACATTGTAGTGCAGCATGAGGGGGGTGCTGCACTTCTGAGGTGCCATCTTTTGGATGAGACATTGAACTGAGGTTCTATCTGCCCGGATTGGTGGTAGTTCAGGTGGATGCTAAAGATCCCATGGCACTTATCAAAAAAGAGTAGGGGAATTTTTTATTCAACACTTGAAACAAAATATACAAAAATGTGTATTACGTCAAACAAAATCATAATAAAAGAAATCAAAGAAAACAGGAAAAAGTATTACAGCATACTTAAACATCAATCAGAAATAAGTCCTATATGTACAAAACTCCCTTCCCATCCCTACTAAAAGAGTAGGGAAATTTTTGTTACTCATAACTGAAAATAACCCACAGTCAAATTGAAATTGTACATACAAATCATAAGAAAAATTAAACAAAGAAGAATTACATCATACTGAAACCTTAAACCAAAATGTCCTAATATAAAAAACAAACCTTCTAAAAAAGTAGGTGAATATGTCATTCATAACTAAAAATAACATACAGTCAAATCAAAAATATGTACATACAGAAACATAAACGAACAGCAAATGAAAACAAAAGAGTATCACATAAAAACTGGAAAACTGAACCCAAAAACAAACTGCTGTAAACCCCACCCCCCCACCAAAGAAGTAGGGGAAATTGTGGTCCAAAAAAACCTCAAAACTAAACAACAAAAGTAATGGTAAACCCCAGCAAAAAAGAAAATATACATATCCAGTACAGCACATATTAATTGCTACCCCAAGTTATTCCATTAAAAAATACAATGAATAGGGGTGAATTGATTAATCAATGTCAACCCTCACTGAAAAATCGGGATGTCAACCATAGGTTAGCTCATAACTGAACAAAGAATTAATTACAGATACCAAATCAAAAAGTCTGAAATATCATTATCCCTACTACTACAGGTCTCAGGCTAAAAATAAAAAAACTAGAAAAATCCCAGTAGAGAAAATAAGTTTTCCTCTGGTATCCAAGAGACCAGGAAAAAAAACCCAGCAATAAACCCTCACCCTGTATCCAACCAAGTCATATGTCTCCACCATAAATGAAAAAGAGATGGGGAATACAGTGCTCTGTCTCGGGATTGCAAAATAGAAATGTCTCGCTGTACTGAAAACATTACCTGTTTTACAGTGGTCTGTTGCTGTTGCAAGGTGAGACTACATTGTGCCTGCCAAAGCTGAAATTTAATGCTTAACAAAATCAATTGCAGCGTTAAGCTGTCATATTTTGCCCACTGCCCTGGAAAATACCCTCACATAAAATCTCAGAAGTCAAGGTCTGAAAGGGATTCAGGGGCTAAACTTTATGCATATACTGCCAAAAAGATTATACAAACGGGCAATCCAGAAAAAGGTGTTTCATGATCTCTTGTATACCCAGACATGGACCCAATCTATGACATTCTCTCTCTTGTACACTCTTATGCTTTTGATTTCCCTGAACCCCCAGTTTCAAATGAAGGGAAAGCCATAAAAAATACCACATATGAATTGGTACCCTTCTGTTAATCAAAATACCAGTGAGCAACTTCTGCACAGAAGGGGCCTGCTCAAAAAAAACACGGGTTTTCAATGCAGTGCATATCCAAAATACTAACATAAAAACCCTTCCGGGACATGGTAAGTAAGTGTGACTTTAAAATGAACCACGACTTCAATTTAGCCACCACATCTACAAAATATCATGGAAAACCTTGAACATGCTTTTGCTTCAAAATTGGGAGGTGGTCACCCCAGGAGCCTAAAATGGGCACCAAATAATCCAACACCCAAGGACCCCAAGGGGTACTGATTCCCCTTAAAAGTGGGACTACATTGGTATATATGAAAGTGACATACAAAAAAACCCAAAGGGTTGATCATCCCCAGACTACCCTGTGCCACAGGCAAACATGCAATATCCCTTTTAAGGGGGTTCAAATGGTTGCCCCAGAAACACTGAAAAAAACACTGAATAGAGTAGCTTCTAAACCCTGAGGAGGGAGGAAAGATAGAACTTAAGAAGAGAAACATAGGCAATAAAAAGGACTTTATCAAATATACCCTCTTTTTCCGCGACATACGCCATTTATTCCAGCACTTCACTTTGTCTTGCGCTTCATGGAGCTTGAGATCCCAATTATAAAATTGCGGATCTAAACCACCAAAATAAATCCCCAAAATGTTCACATATACTGAATTTTGAGGATTATCCAGAAGAGAAGTCGGTGAAACACTATCTAAACCAATAGGTAAACAAACACTCTTCTGCATATTTAGGGCTGCCCACGTCATTTTAGAGAAACTGTCCACTACATCCAAAGCCACTCTCAAGGAGGCCACACCTGCCACTATTAACTCTACATTTTCGGCATATGCCACCGTACAAATCTGAGGGTCCTCACAACCTACCGACAATTCCAGGATATTGAGATCTGCATTGAGACACTGGAGTAAAGGATCCAGGGTCAAGAGGTATAAAGGGGGGTCAAAGGGCACCCTTGTCAAACTGCTTGAGTTACCCTAACTGCTGCACCAGACCAGCCATTGATACTGGGCAAAAGCTTTATTTGACTGTAACTGGTCTGTAACCACATAATAAAACAAGGGGAAAAATTATATGCCTGTAAAACGTCCCACAAATAATCATATTCTATGCGATCAAAGGCCTTGGACTGATCCAGAGTAACTAAATACCTCATAATCTCCCCATTTTGTCCCTTCTGAAAAATTTCCCAGATAAGAAGCAAGGCATCTTGTACCTGTCGTAGGGGAACCCCACTAAATTGCGTGGGATGGATAATCCCGTGTAGGACCTGCACTAAACGAGTGCCCAAAATTTTTATGAGAATTTTATAATCAGTATTCAAGAGGGTAATCGGTCTCTAGTTCATTAAATCCCTGCATTCGCCAGCCTTGTACAGGAGCACCAAAACGCCCATATACATACTATTCGGTAGAGCCCCAGACCTTAAAGTAAAATTATAAAAGGAAGTTACTTCATCCCCTAAAGCCTCAAAAATAATTTTATAAATGGCATGGAGTAGACCATCCAACCCAGGTGATGTGCCACTTTTCAGCTACCAGATGACATCCCGCAAATTCACCCCACATAATTGGGGCCCCCATAGCCTCCTGTTCCTCTGAAGTAGGTTGAGGAAGGCTGCAATCTTGTAACCATACCTTCATGGACTCACAGGGCAATGATAAGCTAGTAAAACTCCTAAGGAGGTGATTCTGGATCGCCTTTAAAATCTGAGAATTCCCTGTAATCCTTGAACCAGTGGAAGTAAGGACGTATGAAATATTTTTAAGGTCCCTTAAATCAGTAAAGGATAAAAGGGGAAGCATATCACCCTTTCCCCCCACTGTACAATGCTTTTGTTAGGTCTGTAAATATGTCATTAAATCACACTGAACAGAAACAAGAGCAGTTTTTGTCTGTGAGATAACGGAATGCAAATCAGACCGACCAGTTGCCTGTAAAGTTGTGAGTTCCCTCAACCTGTCCTAAAGCATAAACTGCATCAGCGAGGGCTGCCACTCTCTTAATTTCCCCATTTTATGAAAACAGAGAATTACTTCTGTTTTAGTGTCCTCCCATCAATTATTTAAATCCTCATATAGAAAAAAAAACAGATTTAGGAGCTGCCAAAAGATAATTAAATCCTTTAGAAATTACTGGTTCCTGGCAAAGAGATAAATTTAATTTCCACAAACCTGGGCCAAATCGTTGCACTGGTAAGTTCCCCAAAATAACTTTCAACAGTTTGTGGTCAGAAATGGCCATTTCAACTACCTGCACTTTCTGAAGCTGCAAAACATTAGAAATGAAAACATAATCAATCCTAGAAGAACGAGGACCACAAAAATATGAATAGGGGGCCACCGGGAAAAAGGTGGAGAAAACATCCAATAACCCCATGGCAGAAATTACCATGCTAAAGCGTTGGAGTCACAAAAAGGTTTGTTGGTCCGTAATCCCTGATCAGCACATGTAAAACCACAACTAAATCCCCCACAACACAATCAACCTAGTGGTAAAAAGAAAGGGTTTAAGCTTCTGAAAAAGCCGTGCACGCTCAAATTTTAACTGAGGAGCATACACATTAAGAAGTCATAGTTCTATCCCCTTAAAATGAACATCTAGAAGGAAAGCCCTCCCCGATGCAATTTCTATACTGTGTACCACCTGCACCCGAGAAAAAAAACAAAAACCAACCCCTGAACAAGACTCTTCACCCTGCGACCAAAAACTATCCCCCCAAACCCAACCAGTACTAGCAGCCTCTCTCTCCATAGGGGAATGAAGCTGGACATCTGAAAGAAAAGGCAATCCAAATCAGAAGATATAAACTGAGCGTAAGTGTTCAGATGCTTTCTTTCAGATTTAAGACTGTTCGCATTAAAGGAAGCGAGAGTAAACTTATAAAGTGAAGGGTTCATCAAACAGAACACAGTGTTCAACTAATTTTACTTGAAGCCTGTGTCACCCTTCCACTCTTTTGAGACTTAGGTCTAGTATCCTCAATGGTATCAACCTCGGGCAAAGTCTCTGATTGAGATGAAGGCAGGGAAGCCATGTCTGAGTCCCCAGCCATATCTGGAGGGGGATCCTGTAAAACAGAAAATTGATTTTGCAAGGGAAGAGTGGCCCCTTTAATGGGTTGTTTAGGAAGTCTCTGAGTAGAAGATTTCCCCTTGTTACCCCTTGGCTACCTGGAACTCCAAATCCTGAGGAAGTGCCATGGTGGGGGAAGGGAGGGGATGTGAAATCACAGCATCTAAAGGAGGCTCAGCTATCAAATTAGGTTCAGTCATTACCATGAGTTCCTGATCCCCCCCAACCACTTGCTCCGGCTGACTCTGAGGAACATCTGTATCCTCAGCCTGGCTCCCAAACCACGGAGATCCCACCCAAGCACCCATATATGGTTTAACTTGGTTTAATTAGACAAAGTAGGCAAAAATGTTTGCTTAAGGGTGGTTCTGATGTAATAATCTTGTACCCCAATTCTCATTATTTTTTGCAACCCACGGGCAATCCATAAAAGTATGGCCACGTTCGTCACACAGATTACATTTAGGGTCTTTAAAACAATGTGCACTAGGATGGCCTAGATCCCCACAATGTGTACATTTCAGAATGTCACTGTTTACACTGATATGCCTGGTGGAACCTCACTTGAAACAGGTGCGAGACTGTCCTGGGTAAAACAAAAAGCCCTTTTCTTGGCCGATAAAAAAAAAAATTGGCAGATAGACAATATTTTGTTCTTCTTGCTTTAACTTCACTTTAATCTTCCATCACCCATTCCAAAAACCTTCATTATCCAGGATAGGAGTAGGATTCCCCTGGATGGAACATCTTTTCTCTAACAAATAGATAACATCAGTAATGTTCACCCCCTCATTGCAAAAGAAGATTGTAACTACATGAAAGGGTTGTTTGGTCAGGGGGATGACCAGAAACTTGGACCACATCGGATTAGTCTTTAAGTTAGCAAATTTACACCAGAAAAGTTCGAGAAAAGCAAGGGTCTGGAAACTTACATCAAATGTAATTTCACCCGGGGCATGAATGAGGGCATACACCTCAGAGGATGTGAATCCCAATGATTGTTTAAGTAGAACTTTCCAAACAAAGAAACGATCTGGAAGGTCATCCCTGTTACCTATATACCGCAGGCAGATGGCATTCCATCTCTGGGCCAGCTCTACAGATTTATGGAACAGACTGGCATAAGATTGTGGCTCAGTCCCACCCTGACCTAAGTCAGTCGGCAGACCAGAGGCCTCTTTATCCTGCTGAGCCCCAGGTGTAGGTAGAATAGCCGGAGCCAACTTCTTTAAGTCATGTAAAACAGGATCCAAAATATTAGAAGAGACAGATCCTGAGGCAGGCATAAAATCATCCTGTAGCATCTCGATATGAGTCAAATCATGCGGCAAGTTTCACCTGTCAGGCTCTGTTTCGGGTAGAGGAATGGAAGGGTCTGGCCTCCAGGTACCATTCACCACCAGAACCCTTCCCGTCTTACGTAGAGCCTCCTCCGCTGTCCAGGATGGGTCCATTTCAGTACTCCAGTCTGACTGTAGGGGGATTACCAAGGCCGGTTCCAGGCCTAGCAGCGTTGGATCCACGGCCAACAATTTTGATGGCCCAACTGTACTAGGCCCAAGGGGTGAAGATAAAGATCTTTTCCGTTTTCTCTCTGCATCCAAATTAAAAGATTCTTGTTGAAGGTGCCGAGTCACTACTTACAACTCAGACATCAAACAGCACTGTTTCTGAGCCAAAGTTAAGGTAACAGGGGAGATTCTTCTTCTAAATCCAGAATTATGTTCTGATCAACCATTTTGGTGTCCATAGAAAAGGCAGAAAGCTGGCCACCCCGCAGGTGCATCCCAGCTGCATCATTTGTTAGAACTCCACTAGACACATCTAGAACCACAGAAGAAGAGGAGGAGAATTCTTCAGATGTCCATTCACCACCAGCATCAGCCATGACCTGAACGCAGCAGATGCAGAGAACCACAACAGCATCCCCTACCACAAGAGTAGAGGAATTTCCCTGGTGTCCTGGCCAGATTTCTCCCATTCACTAAAAATACCACAAACAGCTTAATCTGGTTCAATTTCAGTTGCTTACCATCTGTATTTCCCCTCCCCCCGGTTGCCCCTGAAAAAGGGACTTATAGGCCCAGTGGGCTGACCGGGTCAACAAAATTCAATAAACAATAAAAACTAAGCAAAGCCAAGTTCGGAAATGTGTATTATGTACTGTGACTTTCTTTTATTTCATTTTTATTTAATAACCGGGTAAAAAGCAACTGGGCCACATGGCCCTTTTACAGGCTTGACCCAGTGGAGGTCAAAAGACTCTCAGAAACATCAATACATAAAAGTGAAATGACTAATACAATAGCCAAGTAGTACCATTACAATCAATTTACACATTAGATAAAAAAGACACACATAAAAACTAACAAGAGGCTGACAAGAATTAGAACAGTACAAAATCACGTGCAAATACAAACAGGCCTGGAATAAAACATTCTCTTTAAGGAAGATTTGAACTGACAAAACTTGTAGCTTGTTGCAAGTCAACAGGCAGATCATTAAACATTTTTATTGTGCTTTGTTTAAAAGATTTTTGATATTTAGTAGTTTTACAAATAGAGACTACTAAAGAAATCAGATTTTGAGACTGCAATGTTCTTATTACTGCTCTCTGCTAATAAATACTATGCATAGGATGGAATTTTGAAAAGTAGATTGTTTTATAAACAAAACAGGACATCTGTAGAATGTCCCTGTTTTCCAGGGATAACCACCCCAGACAATTATATAGGCTGCAGTGGTATTCCCTGGATTTGGCAAAAAGTGCAAGTCTATGTATTGAATTGTATAAGGTGATACTCTGTTTCATAATTCTATCTGAGGCACCTCCCCAAATGAGACTTCCATAGTCCAATATTGGCATTAAACAAGCCATGGCTATAATCTGTCTACTGTCATCAATTAAATAATCTCTTACAATATACAATGCACCAATTTTTCTATGCAGCTGTTTAATTATAGTATCAATATGGGCCTGAAAGCTCATATGACTGTCCAAAATTACACCTAAATATCTAAACTCAGATACCACTTCAATTTGAAAGTCATCATTTGCCTTTATTTTAAAGGGTTCCTTTAACTTTTTATATTTTTGAGATGAGCAGAACATTTCCTTTGTTTTCTTCTTAACACAAGTTGATTTTTAGACAACCAGCCAGTCAATTTCTTAAACTCATTCTCTAGATTTAGTTTGACCATATCGATGTTACTATTTGAGACATACAACACTGCATCATCTGCATACAAAACAATTGAAAAATCAGTACAAATTGATGACAAATCATTTATATAAATTGAAAACAACAATGGCCCCAAAATGGAACCATAGGGGTACACCATATTCCACACTTCTCTGATCTGACATTATTCCATTTATACAGACTTGCTGAGTTCTACCCATTAAATAACTGTGGAACCAGCACACCACAGGGTTCCCAAAACCAAGCTTCTGAAGTCTGACCTTCATTAAAGGGTGGTCCACAAGGTCAAAGGCCTTGGTCAGGTCCATGAACACTGCTCCAGCATACTTTCCTTCCTCCATACTTACTTGCAGATCATTCATGAACCTGACCAAGACTGATGTCTTGCCACACCCCTCCCGGAGACTGTGCTGTGCTGATGTCAACAGGCTATATTTATTCAGGTGTTCCAGCATCTGTTTATGTAGCAGTCTTTCTTGGATCTTCCCCACCAAAGACAACAAAGAAGTGGGATGATAATTGACTGGCACGTTTTCTTGGCCTCCTTTAAAAATTGGTAAAACACTGGAGTTTTTCCACTGAATTGAGACCATACTAGTATTTAAAGATTTGTTAAATACAATTTGCAGTGGATATGCTACTTCCCTAGCTGCATATTTCAATATTTTAGAATCAATCATGTCAGGCCCTGGTCCCTTGGATTCATCAATTTTTAAGAATTCAAAATAAGCCTCCTCCCAAATTATCCCTTAAAGTAAAATCTATGTTCAGGCATAATAGGTCCAATTTGTTCTTAGCTACTAGGTTCACCAAAATTTTGAACATATTCAGACAAATTAGTAAATCTATAATATAGGTAATCTGCCATATCTTTATTATTGGCCAGTTCCAGATTGTCTTTCAACAAAATCGTTATATTCTTATTTACTCTTGGGGCTGTCAAATTATTTATATTCAGCAAAAATGTATTTTTATCGTAAAAGTCATTAACTTGTTCATTTTTATAAAAATCAGTCTTGGCCCTTTTAACCTCCGTCTTACACTCATTTCTCAATTGTCTAAAACGATTCCAATAACTTTCAAGCAGGTTTTTTTATTTTAATTTCTTACTAGCATTGTCTCTATCCTTCATGAGTTTTAGCAACCCCTTATTAATCCATTTATTGCAAGTACCCCTTAATCTCTTTTACATTTTTGGTGCCCTTTTATTAATAATCCCTTCCAGTTGAGTCTGAAATAATTCAACTGCCTTGTTAACATCCCCTATATTTAACAGCTGGCACCAATTTATTTGAGACAAATTCCATTTTATCTCTGACAATTTAACATCATTTAAAGCTTTGTTTTCCACTATCCTGAATCTGTCGTTAGGTCTTTTGGTACTCCAAATATAGTAAATAGGTGCATGATTACTAATTACATCTGCAAAAATGCCTGAGGAACTACTGTTCAATACATTATTTATTAAGACCCAATAAATTAAGGAAGACTGTTTAATTTTTGGATTGAGTCTCATTCCCTCAATTATTATTTGCTCTAAATTGACTTTCAATAATAATTTTCTATATTTAGTCACCTCTTGCGTATACCAATTCAGATTCAGATCACCCATAATTATCAGCTCTTTATTTTTACAAGTTTCAACCAGGTCTATTAAATCTTGCAAGCCGTCTTATCTAGAATTTGGGGGATTATATACACATCCTACTACTAATTTCTTAGTTTTCCCTAATATCAATTTCATGAATAAACATTCACAACCAGATTTTAATATGCAGTTTGAAGTTCTTTAACATCTAGGCACTCCTTATAATAAATAACAAGGCCACCTCCCTTTTCTCACAAATGATGCTTATGTAACTGATCATATCCTGGAATTAATAACATGCCATCATCTATTTTGGGTTTCAGCCATGACTCAGTAATCAACATCAAGTTGGGGTCATAAGACAAAATACAAGCTTCTAGTTCTTTTTTTTTTTAATAAACTACATATATTAAAGGGTACCTAAACAAGCAGTTTTTTAAAACTGCAAATTCCAAAATCTGACTTCAAAGCAAGGTAAAGTAAAGGCTGCTGTTTACATTTATGCTAAAACTGCATTTATGTAAATAACATAAATGCAGTTTCATAGCTTTTGAAAAATATAAACATCAGCCTTTCAAGTTCAAAAACAGCCTTGGTTTCTCCCTAAGATGTCTGCCAACTGTGTTAAGTGATGAGTCATGATGACATCATCAGAGCCAGAGACAGAGATCCACATATATTTCTATAGTGCTAACTAGTTCTTCTTTCCCTCTTTATTTTGAATTGTTGTACCAGAATGATCAACAACATGTATTACCTCATGGATTATTTTGATCAGTACATGTTAGGCTATGATTTTGTTCATTTTGTTTGCTTTAACTTCTGGAAAATGTTTTGCAATCCAGCTGACTTTTTCTTTGGCAAACTGCATTACAGTACAACACTTCAAATGCCTAATGATCTAGTGGTTATATGATGCACTGAATTTTGTTTTTGTTAACCAGGAGAGACACACTAAGCTGAAAGCTTGTTTACAGGTGTGGCCTGGGAGCACAGGGAAGTTTAGTGACTTGCTTCGGGTCACACAGCAAAATACCAATCTTCTTCGGTTCCAAAGCTCATGCTCTCTTGTTAATCCACAAATAAGTCTTTCTTTTTCCATGTGAACCCCCTGCACCTAGCCTGCCTTCTGTTGAACACCCCATCATCCATACCCTGTCTTTAGCACTGCCTGGGGCCGCATATGAGCTTGTGGTCTCATGAAGAGTATTATCACACCTCAGATTGTAACCTAGTACCTCAGAGAGTTGTGCACACCTATACTGATATGCGTCATGAGCTGGCACTGCTAAAAATGTCTCCCAAATCACTCTCCAGTCCACATTCTCAATGTTTGACTTCTGCTTCCACAGTGAACATTGAGTGGATCACCGCCCTTCTGCACAGTGAAGGTAGTATGTACAGTTCCCTGTTATGTTTTTTCCCACCTCATTAACCAACAACTAGGTCTTCCTGGAGTGCCAAGCAATAAGCATCATGACCCACCAGAAAAACTGCTGTTCATGCCCTCATAAGGGCTGCACTTACAATGGATAACAATATTATTAGCAGGAGAGGCATACTAATACCTTGAGCGAATCAACCTGACTTCCATTGTCAGTCTACTCCTTTACCTGTGATCTGCAGAACCCCACAGGACAGTTCCCAGCAATTCTTCTCCATTACTTTTCTGTGTTCTACTCCACAGTGCGAGTTGGCTGGCTACCACCCTTCCAAATCTTGAATGAACTATACACAACTCCCTCACTACTGTCCTAACAAATGTCAACATCCCCCCCTCACCTGAGGATAATCTCCCTACACTTAATTCAAGTAACAGTTTAGGTGCAGCCCTGCCACTCTGAGTATTTGTCATCACTGGCTACTCTCATCCACAGTCAGGTAGTGATCACGATGCTGGCAGCCCCACATTTCATATCTCACAGCTGATCTGCTCAGCATCCTCCTTCAAGTCTTCAGCTAACTTGAATATAGCTGTACACTGCTGGAATGGCCTCTTCAGTCCCTCTCTGTCATTCATTCTTCAGATCTGCTCCCCACACCAAAAACTGGTGAATTCACTACCCTTCTGTATCATGAATGTGGTTAGTACAGTCTTCTGTGTTATATTTACATATTAATAATGTACAGTACATGATCTTCTGGTAAGCCAGGCTGATAGCAGCATGGCACAAGTGGAAAAATAGGCTTTCCTATCCATATAAGATCTCAGCCACCTATGATTAGGCACTATTAAATGACGTGCATGATGATGTGTACATCCATCATTTAATAGTGCCCAATCAAAGGTAGCCTAGATCTTTTTAAGGATAGGAAAGTCCATCATTCCCCTTGTTCCCTGCTGCTATGAGCCTGACTTACTGGAAAGATATGTTTATATTTGATATGTCAAAATAAAATGGGGACTGTACAACTTGCATTCATGATGCAGAAGGGTGATGAGCTCACCTGTTTTTGGTGTGAGGAGGAATAGTGAAGGGTGAATACCAGAGGGGGACTGAGAAGGCCACTCTTGCAAGGTACTGCTATATTCAGGGAAGGGGGGAAGACAGAAGGAGAGAAATATGAGCAGATTACTGTGAGAAATAAGATGTGGGGCTGCAAGCACCTTGATCACTACCTGACCCTGTTGTCCTGGCCAACATTTCCCTTCCCATAAAACCAGTTCATGCAATTGTCCAAGGCTGTGTGTTGATATTAATGCATGAAATGGCTGCCACTACATGTTCAGCCACTTCACTACTAGTCTAGTATTGCTTGTAAAGAACTTTGGGATACAATGTGTATGAAAACCACTATATAAATACTGATTCTTCTTCTTATTATTATTTCCTATGGAAAAAGAAGACAAGCCAAGCATATACTTGAGTTTTGAGAAAGTATGAACTCTAACATTGGAATGCACAAGAACTTTACTACAAAATGTGGTGGCTGTAGGAGGTGGTGAAGGGTGTGTCTGCAACCCCCCCCCCACATAGTAACATAGTTGCTTGCTGCTGCTGCATTTTACTTTGTTGAAGAAGTCTCATTTATTGATTATACAAATGTTTACATTCAAACTATGGATTGCATTTGTAGGTTCTGTCACAAATGTACTAGAAAAGAATAATAGCAGAAAATATAAAGGTTTAATAAATATGTTAAAAAGTGCATATTAAGCATGCACACCACCCCAGCACCCCCCACTGTAGCATGCGGGATCCACCATAACCACTAGATCACCAGGTTATTCAAAATTTGTACTGCACTGTGGTTTGCCACAGAGAAAGTCGGTTGGATTAAAACACGTGTTTAGCATGTTAAAGTAAACAAACATTTGAGCCAGGGGCTCATTTCCAAAGGTACCTTGTCACATTGAGGACAGACATAACAAATTTAGATTACAGAGTATAGGTAGCTGAAATTGGTGTTACCAAAGGTACCTCGTCACATTGAGGACAAACATAACAAACATAACCATAGCCTAACATCTGCATTTTACAAAATAATGCACATGGTTTTGACCATTTGGGTGAAACAATTCTATACAAAGGGAAAAAAGAACTAGTTAGCACTATAGAGAGCCATATATCTCTCTGACTTTGACTCCAATGATGTCATCACATAACACATTTGGCGGCCATTTTAGGAAGCAGGTAAGACAGTTTTTTTGAAATTGGAAGGCTGATTTTACAACTTTTAAATGCTCTGGAACCACATTTAGGTAAATTATGTAAATGTACTTTTAGCATTAATGAATACAGCAGCCTTTCCTTTAATCACCTACGGAATCAGATTTTTGAATAGTTTGTTGTCAAAATGTTATTTAGGTATCCTTTAAGGTGTGCTAATCTTAACCTAGGGTTATTTCACCATTTGCCACATACTCTATCCAGTTAAGGTCTGGGATTAATCTCGACATCGCCCAACTCACAAAGGTTTTTAAATATCAAACTTGCCAGAATTATGGAAATTTCAAACAAATACAGGTGAGCTCCCAGACACCACATTTCTCATTTGTTAAAAATCTGAGAGTCACCTGTCTCACATCTTCAATAGATTTAGTATGTGACAAATCCACTTTTAACCGGTTGTTATAATGTGCATTTCTTTCTACCCATATTAATTTCTGCATGAGACAGTCTATCATGCAGAAAATACTCACATATAATGCAAAACAAACAATTCCTTTGTTCAACATTGTTGTGGAAAAAATAACCAAACACCAGTAGACACAAATAAAATAAGTTAACTTAGATGAACAAAGTAATTGAAAATGAGTTTTCTAATATTCTAAGAAGGGTTCTAGGTTGAATTTTAAAGTAATTAAAATTAAAAATAGGTGTGCTGTTTTATCAAGTAAATTATTTAAATTAAACAAAATAAATGCACATCCTTATAATTCTAGCTTATTTAATTTAGAAATATGCACCCAAGCATATACAACAATTAGAGGATAAGAAATGTGTTTGAACTTTAAACACATTCAATATAAAATTAACACCATAAAACTTCTAAAATGCAGGCTTTGCAGGATTAAGAAACCGTATGAGTATTAGTCTTAGTATTATTTTATTTTAGTGAAGCATTCATTATAGATGAATTGTTTTCTAGAAATAGTGCTTAAATTTGAACTGAATTAACTGACCTATAGCATTCTGGCTTGGCATTTTGGTAAATGTCTTGCATCAATTGCAGATACAAATTATTAGGATCAGATTTTGTTTTCTCATTTTACTTCTAGTGGAGAAAATGGAGACGATGGAGTTGTCCCAAAATAAAGAGCCAGAAGTGACCCGGCAAAGCCATGTGTGAGAGATAAACCTGCATCTGTACTAGCAACTAGAGGGGATCACTCATGCCAGCCGAGCAGGACTACTAGAATAACCAACAAAACAAGGCTGAGAGAGATGCTGGAGCCAGCAGTCAGATACTATGATGCAATGAATGACCCTACTATAATGGCTTTATCTTAAAAAAGTAAATCTTGTTTCCTGTAACTGCAAACCAGTTAAATTGGTAAAAGACTCAGAGAGAGGAAACGTTCGGTTTTTGAGAGACACGAGAGAACAAATTGTTAGTAATATGGAAACCGAAACTATCTCCATGAACAACAGGTATTTTGGTTTAGTAACTCCTATATCTCCATGAACAACAGGGCCTTGTTTAGTAACTCCTATCCAGTAGCAAATTTGAATAAATTATTGCATCATTGATGGAATAAGGCTAATATATGTATGCATGTTATATATCTATCTATCTATATCTATATATATATAGATATATTCTATATATATCATATATATATATATATATATATATATATATATATATATATATATATTATGGTAGCACAGCAGTGCTACCATAGTTAGGGTTGAGTAACACTTTTAAGGTTAAAGGGTCAAATTTTGCATCTTAGTAACTTTGCCACCATTCAATGGATGTGCCTAAAATGTGGTATGAACGATTGGACATGGTAGATATTGGGATATGCCAAGTTTCGTACCAGTTGGATATATGGCTGCAGAGTTATTAAGCGACAACCAATTGCGCAATTATGCGTTTTTGCAATTTCTTTGCTCTTGCCTACAGGTTGCACGGTTTCTGCGACCAGTCTGAAAACTTCAGGGAATGTGTGGCCAGGGTCCCCAATGTGCCTTTTGAAGATTTTGTGAAAAAATATTGAACGGTTCAAAAGTTATTAAAAAAACAAGTTCCCATTTTAAGTCAATGGGAAAAGTTAAAATATTCAACACTTTCGCAAATGTATTTTTTAGTGTCACAAATGGCTCTAGTAGTGTCGCAAATCATGCATTTTGTTTTCAGTTGGTGATCAGAAAAATGCTTGTCATTTAAATTTGGGACCCTCTAGGGACACAATTCTTTTTGTGTTCGCCTAGTCGGACCCTGAAGATGCTAGCCATGTCTTTATTTTGGGGTAAAACACCCCAAAAATATGTTTTTCAAATTTCTGGAACCAGTAGTGTTGCAAAGTAGCCTCACAAGCATGACACTTTCGCAAAATTTTGCGAAAATTGCCACAAATTTCGACACTACTTTTTCAGATTTGGCCAAAATGACAGGAATTCTTTGCCACCCTGCTGCAAAAGAACGGTTTGGTCTTTTGAGCTGAAATTTGGAAGGAAGGCAGCCAACATCTGACAGATGTGCCTTTTGGTGGTTTTGTGAAAAAATATTGCATGGCTGCCAAGTTACTGTACTCCAAATTTGAAATGTTTTCCCATAGACTAACGGGGCTCATATCTCAACAACGGTGTGAGATACAGAATTTTTGTTGCAACTTACATAGATCCAGATTTTTGTGACATTTAAATTTTTTTTCTACGTCATGTGGTTGCTGAGATATTAACAAATAAGTACTTCCAATGCTCGTTTTAAGCTTCGATCCCCATTACAATGCATACATTCTTTGTACACACTGTGTTTTTGTATGCACCTGTTTGGCAAAAACAGGTGATGCACTTCCATTACTGTTACAGTTACTGTTTCCACTTGCGTTTCTCTACCCATTTGCCCTACCATTCCTGTGTACGCTACCGTGTGCGTTAACCTTTGCGTTGTCATTCATGCTTGCATTTTCGTTGCTGCTACCATTTGCATTTCCACTACTGTTTCTGTTTGCATTTTTGTTTGCATTACCATGTGCATTGCCATTTGGGTTTATGGCAGCCCTTTCATTTGTGTTTCCGTTTCTCTTTCGTTTTATATCTTCCTTGCTGGTATTGTTGCCATTTGCATTTGCAATTGCGTTACTGTGCCACTGCACATTACAGTTTGCATTTCCATATGTGCTTGTGTTTCCTTTTGCACTTCTGTTTCCTTTGCTGTTATTGTTGCTCTTACCATTACCATTAGCATTTACAATTGCAGTACTGTGCCCATGCACGTTTTGGTTTGCGTTTCAATATAGGCTTCTGTTCCCATTTCTGTTTCTCTTTCCTTTGACATTATTCTTCATGTTAACTTTATCATTTGCATTTACAATTGTGGTACCGTGCCTGTGCGTGTTACGGTTTGCGTTTACGTGTGCGCTTGTGTTCACGTTTCAGTTTCTGTTCCCTTTCACGTTCTTTTTGCTGCGACACTTAACATTTCCATTTAAAATACCGCTGCCATCACTGTTCGTGTTACCAGTTGCATTTTTGTACGTGCTTCAATGTCCGTTTGCGTCACTGTTCGCTTTGGTGTCACTTTGCGCTTGCATTTCTATTAACGTTTCCTTTACCATTTACATTTGTATTATCATGTGCGCCACTGTTCGCGCTTCTGTTTGCATTGCTATTCCTGTTACTATGTCACAAGACATCACATGGCGGGAGCTCGGTCCCTCCGCTGCATTACATTCACTATTTCTAGTTATCATTCTCAAAAAGAAGGGAAATTAAAGGCAAAAAACTCTGTTTAATGCATTAGTTAGGGTTGTTCCACAGTGAAAAAAGTGAGGAAACTTAGTGTTAGGGTTGAAAGCCCCCCTTGGATCCCCCAGCCAACCCCCCAACCGGCATCATGGTGTGCGTTGGGGTCCTCAGTCCTAACTCTCACCCCATTCTCCTGTACCTTTGCTTCTTCACACATGCGATGGGGTAACAGTTAGGGCTGATGACCCCAACGTGCACCCTGATGCTGGTTGGGGCTGAGCTAGGGGATCCAAGGGGGGCTTTCAACCCTAACACCGAATTTCCTCACTTTTGTCGCTGTGCAACAACCCTAACTAATGCATTAAACTGAGTTTTTTGCCTTTATATATAAATGTATATATACCATAGGTTCAGACTTCATGTCTATGTTAAACCCAAATGTTAGCATTTTAATAACTTTGCAACTGTTCAACCAATTCACCTGAATGTTTGCAGGTGGTGTCAGGTCCCATGGATCTCTAGATTTTCTAAGTTGGATTCCTGTCAGATGTATGGCTGTGAAGCTATGGAATATCAAAAAATGTGAAAAGTACCACTTTTTTGGCAATTTCTTTGTCATATCATTTCTCTGAAACCACTTGGCTGTGTGGTCTGAAACTTTCAGAGTATATGGGGTCTGGATCGCAGATGTGCCTTTTGAAGATTTGGTGAAGAAATATTAATCTGTTCAAAAGTTATGAAAATTTCAAGTTTCCCAATGTTTCCTATGGGATAAATTAGCTCTCCCATGTGAAAGTATTCTCTTTCATGAAAGTGCCAGTCTGTTTTGTAACTAAGTTCTGTTCTTTCAAGCTTCTGCTGTCTTGTTTTCCATTAGTGATGTGGAAAAAAACAATATATTTCATAAAATTCTGTCTCTTGATAAATATCAGCAGTTGTGTTTACTTACCTAATTGGGGCCCATGGAACATGATTCTGGCATTAGTTTTTTAAAATACTGTTCAAAAATATGTTTATTTGGTTCGCCCACTGGTAGTGTCACATTTGTAACACTACTGCTCCTAATTGTGGCACATTTGAAAAAATACCACAAATTGTGACAATACCTTTGCAAAAATGCTGCAGATTGGGGCACTATATCACATAACACCTGCTGTTGTACAAAACTGGGGTGTTTGTGGCACTACTTCTTAAAAACATACCTGTACATTTTAGGGGCAAACAGATCCCAGAATATGATTCCTCACCCCATTTAGGTAAACGCCTGTTGGTGTTTACATATTTAAAGCCTTTTTTTACCCTTTTACCAGCTCTAAGGGAAAAGGGGCCAAGGAATGATAATATAAAATATATTAACTATAGGGCTTACAGGTAGACTGGATGGTCCTAGTGGTCCTTATCTGCCAATAATTCCTATGTTTCTATGTTTCTATTTACTGACATCGGGGCCTAATCTCCATGTTGGCAGTATAACACCCCTTCCCCTTCTCCAGTGTGGGACACTGGAGAGCCCACTCCCAGTGTTTCCAGACATGTTCTATATCCCCCCTCCACTGCAGTGTAGGGCACTGGGGAGCCCAGTCCCTGTGTCCTAAAAAATGTATTTTAATTATTTGCCAACAGTGAGGTGCCCAATTCCTGTGTTGGCACTGAAAGCCCCCCACCAGTGTGGGACACTGGGGAGCACACCCTAAGTGTCCCCAAAGAGTTTTCCAGTTGCACCTATGAAAAAGAAAACAGTTCCCCAACATCTTTTTGTTTACGTTGAAAAAAAGAAAACAGTCCCTCATCGTCTCCACATCCCCCTCCCCCATCCTAACCCTCCCACTGAGCACCCACCACCCCACACTTCCCCTTGCCCTATACTTACCACCTGAGGTCATTGAGATTCATCTTCTGTTGACCAGAACACGTCTGCACTCTTCAAAGCTGAACCACAAACTGAAGAATCAAAGTAAGTGTCGTATAATGTATGTCAATGACATTTTTAACTTATGTTGATATCTTTGCCATTTTTAGGTGTTTTTTACCAAATTTTCAACGTGATCTTTTTGGGACTCCACCTCATGAACACTGTCACTGTTGTTTTGTTAATTGGGCCTGGAGGGTGATTTCTCGGTTGCTGTGTGAAATCATCTTTCAGGACTGATTAACAAAATGACAGTGCCAGTGTTCATGAGGTGGGGTCCCAAAAAGGCAGTGTTGAAAATTTTGTGGAAAAATTCCTAAAATTGGCTGAGTTACGCACGACCATTGAAATTTTTTCTATGCGCACATGTAACTTTGGAAATTTTTTATATTTTCACTCCAAATTTTCTACATAGCCATTTTTACACGCCACCTCATGAACAGTCCAGCTGACATTTTTCACATTCTGTCTGAAACCTGTTTTCACACCAGTGGCATGGAATGACATTTTGCCATGGATTTAAAAATTTTCACCTATGGGGCTTATGAGGTGGGTTCATAAGAAGACTATGCTGAAAATTTGGGGCCAAAATATAAAAAATGCTACAGTTATGACCATTCCTTGCAATTTCACTATGCCTGCTCATAACTACAGAAACTTTAAATATCGTGACCCTAGATTTTCAACATAGCCTTCTTATTACCCAACCTTATGTATGTTACAGCTGTCACTTTTCAAATCATGTCTAAAATGTGTTTTTGCACCTGTGGCATGGAATGGCATCACAGTTGTGCAGAATTATGTTTTGGTGGGGATTTGAAAATTTTCTGTACCGGGTACATGTCCTGGGGTACTCAGATGGCTATGGTGATAATTTTCTCATGCATTGATGGAGGGATGGGTGCGAAGCGTCAGAAGAACCCTGTGATCCCACAGTAAAAAAAGGAAAATCATGGTTAGGCCCTCCGCTCCCACAAGGAGATGAAGATTAATTACAATGTCTCTGCACTTCTGGACAGACCACAAACAACTATGGCTATGGTGATACTTTTACAAAAAGTAAGGAAATTAATTGAAAAAACTTTTTTAATGCATCAGTTAGGGTTCAAATTATAGTGACAAAAGCAATGAAATGTGGTGTTTGGGTTGGAAACTAGCCTACAAGGGATGTGGGGATACGGTTTCAGGCAATCTGGGTTATGGGCAGGAAGGGGGTACCACTGGACCACCAGGGAATTAAATTTTTCTTTATTGGGGGATTGTGGTACAGGATGGGAAGGGGGTACCGCTGGACCACCAGGGAATTTCATTTTTCTTTATTAGGGGGTCTGTGGTACATGATGGGGAGGGGGTACCACTGGACCACCAGGGAATTTAATTTTTCTTTATTACAGGGATCACAATATGGTATGGGAAGGGGGGTACCATTAGACTACCAGGGAAATACTGCTTTATTCATTATGGTAATTGGGGTTACAGATAGGGAGGGGGGTACCACTGGACTACCAGGGAATTAAAAATTTGTGCAATATGGGGATTGAGGTAAGGGATGGGGGAGTACCACTGGACTACCAGGGAAATAAAAATATATTCTGTGCAGGCGCATTTCACTGGCCAGCCCTGCACAACTCATGCTAATGGGGCCATAATGACATGCAAATGGCCCCATTTGTACCGTGCATGCATTATGGCCCTATTTGCATATTTGGGTCTGAATATCAGGAATTTGTGCACGGCGTATCTCTGACGTGCTGGCATATTTTCCATTTCTGGTATTCAGACCTGTCTGGGGGATGCACCAACACATTGTATTTGTGCTGTAGGCATTTTGTGATATATTCAGATGAGATGCTCCATGGCACATCTCTTTTGACTATATCTCTTTGTTGCTCCAGTGCAACCCAGTTGTGCGGAGCAACCACTTGCGCCATTGCCAGGCACACTTTTCAATATCTAGCCCTTAGTCTTCTTTCTTTTTTTTCTTTTTTTCGGTGACTCAGAGCATAGGTGCTGAGATCATTAAGAATAATCAGAACCATTTGCTCACATCATTGTCACCTATAAGCCAATTTGTGCCTGTCCTGCTGCCTTGTTTATTCAATTTCTCATAAACCTAGAATAGTAATGAATTGGTGCCATATTTCCTGAAAAGAAACTGGATCTTCCTGTATTATGTAGTTTGCCTTCTCTATTTTAGATAAATCAAACATTAATTGTATCCATTTTACAAATTCAGGAGCTTTGGATTCCTTCCATTTTAAAAGAATTGCCTTCATGGCAATTACTAAACACAAATTAATCAAAATAAGATAATTATATTGTGACTCTACTTCCGGAATCCAACCAAAAAGAACCATTCCTGGATCGAAAGGAAAGTCCTTACCTACTAGCTTACCCAGCATCTGAACATTTTTGTCCAGAAAATCTGCAGATTTGCACATGTGGTCAACATGTGCAACAGGGAGCCTTTTTCCAACTGGCCTCTCTGACAGGTTTGAGGTTTGTAGGGGTTGCCCCAAATTTATTTAATGTAACTGGAGTTAGTTAAGTTCTGTGCAATGCATCTATGTAGATTTGCTTTAACCTATTATTTTTTATTTTGAAATTTGAAAAGTCAGTAATCAGAGCCTACTTTGAATCCGATATGGGAATCTGCAACTCCTTTTCCCAAGCCTCCTTCAAGCTTTGCAGAGAAACGTTATTCTTAAATATAAAATGTTTATATAATACAGAGATCATTTTTTGGTTGTGGGTGGGTGTATAAATCATAATTTCCTACAGGGTTGATAATTTAAGTGCAATCAAACTTCCTTTGTTTTTTAGATAGTAGTTCTTAATCTGATAATACTGAAGTATCACCCTTCCACTTATTCCATATTTTTTTTGGAAGGCATTAGAAGAAAGAAATTCTGAATTATCAAAAATATCCCCCAATTCAGTTATTTCATTTTCAGAAAATGCTTTTCTAAGTATATCCCCCATCACAGAGGGCAGAATATATCCATTATTTATAATAGGACTGAATCTAGATATGTGTTTTTCATTTCCAAATAGCCCTTGTGACACAGTCCGTAGGAAACTAGTGACTATTGTAGAAGACAGGATTATGTTATAGTTTTTTGTCATATTTAAATTTATCATTAATGACTGCACCAATTTAGGAAACAGGACTCTATTCATTTCTATATAATAGTAAGAATTCAGATTTACACCATCCCCAAACCAAACTACCACTATTGCAAGTTGAGCTGCCAAATAATAATGGCATAGATTTGGAAGATCTAATCCACCTCTTTCTTTAGGCAAGTACAGTTTCTGTAGAGCAACCCTAGGGGACAGATTCTTCCATAAAAATGTTCTTACAGTTTTTTTCCCAATCTGAAAAGAGATATGATTCAGTAGGTGGTTATAAGATTGTTCTGGGCTGGATAAAAAAGGAGGATATCATACACATAAAGTGAGATTTTATGTACATACTCTCCTATTTAAATACCTTTAATTTGATCATATGATCTATTACTAATTGACAATAGTTCTAAAAACAGTTCAACAACAGAGGGGGTAGGGGACACCCCTGTCTCACGGCCCAAAGTAGAGGGAAATAATCTGAAATATTAGCATTTGTTTTCACTCTTGCAGTAGGGTTAGAATATATGGCTTGAAGACACTCAATGATGTGAAACTCAAAGCTGAAGGCCTTTAAAACTTCCATCAAATAAGGCCATTGCACCCTATCGAAGGCCTTCTCAGCATCCAAAGTGATAACCATTGCTTCTGAACTCTCTGTACACTCCATAATATCTGGAACTCTTCTTATATTGTGATGTAACCTCCTGCCCTAAATGAAGTCAGCCTGATCCTGATCTTTCATTTTAAGAACCACCTTAGCCAATCTGTTGGCCAATATTTTTGCAAAGATCTTATAATCACAGTTTAAAAGTGAGACAGGTCTATATGACGGACATAATTCAGGAGCTTTTTTTTATTAATAATAAGATTATATTGGCTTCATTGAAGGCAGGGGGAACAGTACTCACCTCAAGGATACCCTGGAATGTTCGTAATAACAGAGGAGCTATAATATCTTTAAGCTTTTTAAAGAACTCAAAGTAAAATCCATCGGGTTCCTGCGACTTCCTGTTCGGTAATTCCTGACTTACCTGGTGAATTTCCTGCAAAGTGATATTTGGATTCAAAATGTTTTTATCTGTTGCAGTTATTTTAGGAATTGTCATTTTCTTCAGCGTTTCCTCTATTTTTTCCTTCTCTACAGATATCCCCATGGTATACAAATAAACAAAAACATTTTAAACTGAGTATTGATTTCAAGAGGGTGCAGTATAGATTCTCCCACATTTGTTTTCCATTTAACAATCATATTCTTATTCTGGTCCATTTTTATTTGGTATGCCGGAAGTTTAGAGGGGAGATCTGAAAATAAATAATGTCAGGCTCTGGCTCTGTATATCTGGCATTCAGCCTGTATATGAATGTTCTTTTCCAATCTTTCCTTGACATGAATCCATTTAATTTTATTCTCCTCAGATGGATCTTGAGCAAAAGAGGCCTCTGCTACTGATAAATCTTTTTCTAAATTGCTTAGTTCTATTGCTTTTTTCTGATCATTACTTGTATAGGCAATAATCCACCCCCTAGTAGCCTGGCAGAAGACACCAGGAGAAAGGACTGCTGTGTGACTGGACTTCTCTACTGGGACTAAAGAAGTAGAACTCTTGTACTTGGAACTTTAATTTACGGTAAAAAAAACTAACAAACAAAAAAAAAGTGTGTGTTTGTCTGAGTTAACTAAACTGAATGGTTATCTGAACAGTTATCTAGGTGTAAATCTCAGGTGATTGAAAGTACTTGACAGCTGTGAGGTTTAAATTACTTGTAGAAAAATCTAGTAAGTAGGGGGAGTGGCTTAGCTAGAAGGAAGCTACATTTAAAGACTGCCTTAGAAAGATTTTGCTAGTAACTTGGCAGAAGACACCAGGAGAAAGGACTGCTGTGTGACTGGACTTCTCTACTGGGACTATATTGCCCTCCTTCTCTCCCCTCCACCCTCCCACCCAAAGCTAGTTCTACTTTTATAGGCACAGAATTTGATTGACAACAGGAACTTCCTGTTTGGGAGCAGGAAGTGAGTGATCACAGAGTCACCAAAGACCCACCATCCTAGAAGGGCAAGAGTAGTTCTCCGCCTCCTCTAGTTGCTGGAGGTCTGCCTCTGAGCAAGTAAGGGTCTACTGAGAAATATAGGATATTCTTGTCTCAGAACAGGACAATCAGGAGCTTAAAGGGCACACAGGCAGAAAGTAAGGAGAGAGAGGAAAAAACAAAAACAAAGGAAAGAGTAAGGATTGCAAACAGTTAAGGGGCCAGAAATAAGACATGATGGGAGTGGTGCAGTGGCTGTGGAGCAGCAGTCTTCCGGGAGACGTTCTGGAGGATGAGGTGTTGTCCCATCTGCAGGCACCTCTCTGGGCTGAGGGAGGAGGTTGCTCATCTCCAGGCTGAGTTGGCCAGGATTTGTGATACCTCCTCATCCATCCAGGGACCACCAGTGCCACTGCCGTTGCCTCAGAGGTTGCCAAGAAAGAGAAGTGGTTGGATCACAGTGGGCTCAGGGAGGGAGAGGGTGGTGGAACAGAGGTGCATCCCTCCAGTTGTACCTCTCCACAATTCCTATGCCATTCTGGCAAAGTGTGGTTCCTCTATGGAGGCACCCACACTGGAGACCAAGGAGGATGCTGGGAACCTCCACAAAGGAGACCCACAGGAGGGTGGCAGGGAACCCTGCAGGGGAAGGAAACAAGTCCTGGTGGGGGACTCCATTGTTAGGAAGGTAGAACTGGGGGAGGAAGGGGAGAGGGAGGTAAGGTGCCTGCGTGGCGCCATGGCTTGGAGGGACAGGGAGCGAATCCTCAGGATTGCCAGAGCAGCTGCACAGGGGAGGGAGCTGGATGTCATTGTCCACCTAGGGACAAATGACCTGGCTAAGAAAGGGATTAGAGAAGTGCAGGAAGAGTTTGTGGAATTGGGGAGGGGCCTTAGACAAGTAGCATGCATGGTAACCTTCTCGGAGGTGCTGTCCATCTATGGCGTAGGAGAGACTAGGGTGTTCCGCACCATGGGATTCAATCAGTGGTTGAAAAACTGGTGTGGAGCTCAGGGATTTGGCTTCACTGGGGACTTGGGGTCCACCTGGAGTGATGTAAGCCTATACTGGCATGATGGGCTGCATCTGTCCAGGAGGGGAACCAGGATCCTAGGTGATAGGTTTAAATGCTTCATTGGCAAGCATTTAAACTAGCCATGGGAGAAGGCACCGGAAAGGAGCAGGGAAATCCTAGCCCCCAAAAATCACGGTAGTAAGTGCAGTAAACACCAACATAGAGGTGTCAATAGGGTGAAGGGCAGGGGTAAATGGAGAAAGTGACAAAGGCAAGAAGGACACGGATGGGGAAAAAAGGAGTAAGGCCATTAGGAAATGGAGGGTAATGAGTACCAATGCCCGTAGTCTGGGCAACAAGCTCCCTGAGCTGGTGGCCTTGATGGAAGAGGGATGTCTGGATATCGTAGCAGTCATAGAAACATGGTACACAGAGAACCATGACTGGGATGTTAACATCAGGGTACATAACCTACAGGAGAGACAGACAGGGAGAAGAGGGGAGTAGCTCTCTATGTAAAGGAAGGGAAAAAGCAACTGAACAAAAGAGTAAACAGGGAGGAGAGGAGGCACTGTGGGTCACCTTGGAGACTGGAAAGGGCACCACAATCCACACAGGGTTGTGTACAGACCCCATGTCAGAGGGAGGAATGGACAAGGATATGACAGAAGGCATTCTTAGAATGGCAGAGAAAGGAAGATACTGTTGATGGGAGACCTGAATATGCCAGTTGTTAACTGGAGCACATTTGCTGCAGCCACATCCAAGACCAGGGCCATTCTTGATGCCCTACAGGTGGCAGGCCTCAGACAGCTAGTTTCGGAACCCACTCACGAGGGAGCAATCTTAGACCTCATACTCTCAAACGGGGGCAGTGAGAGGATCTCAGATCTAGAAGTGGGTTGCCATCTGGGAACAAGTGACCATCAAACAGTGTGGTTCATGGTAAACTCGGTTACAGACTCAAGCCATACAAAAGTGAGGGTACTGGACTTCAGGAGGGCTGACTTTGGCAAGATGGGAGAGTGCTCAGAAAAGCACTAGCAAACAGGCTAGAAGGAGGTGTGGAGCAACAATGGGGAATCATCAGAACTGCCATCACAGAGACAACAAGCCTTTGTGTGAGGCAAATAAACAAATCAAAATGAAAGAAAAAACCACTATGGTTCTCAAAAGAGGTGGCTGTGAAAGTCAGGAAGAAAAAGATAGCATTCTGGAAGTATAAGGAAACACAGAAGGAGCAGGACAGAGAGCTGTACCAGTTAAGGCAGAAGGAAGCAGAGAGGGAAGTCAGAACAGCAAAGGCCCAAACTGAGGAAAAGATAGCCAACTCAGTTAAGAAGGGGGATAAAACCTTTTATAGGTACATCAGCTAGTGTAGAAAGACAAAGGGAGGGATAGTGAGGCTGAATAGAATGAACAGTGGCTGGGCAGAGGGGGACAGTGAAAAAGCAGGGATACTGAATGAATATTTCTGCTCAGTATTCACAAAAGAGGAGGGGGAAGTGCCTAATCCAATTAACAGAATCACTCTTGATAGGGGGGTCGATCATAGTCCTTTCACAGAAGAAAGGGTTCTGCAAGAACTCCTAAAACTGAAGTTGGACAAAGCAATGGGGCCTGATGGAATTCATCGCAGAATTCTAAAAGAATTAAGGAGGGAACTAGTGAAACCACTGGCTACTCTTTTTAATTAATCATGGGAGGATGGTGTGGTACCCGAGGACTGGAGGAAGGCGGATGTGATTCCCCCTCACAAAAGTGGGACCAAGACAGAGACAGGAAACTACAGGTCTGTCAGTCTGACCTCTGTGGTAGGGAAAGTGATGGAGTCACTTCTGAAGGAAAGAATAGTTGAGTACCTAGAGGCCAGTGGGGCACAGGACCCAAGGCAGCATGGGTTCACAGTGGGAAGGTCATGTCAGACAAATCTAATAGATTTTTTGACTGGGTGACCAAAGTAGTAGACCAGGAGGGATGGGACATGACTACCTGACTTTAGCAAGGCATTTGACACAGTCCCACACAAAAGATTAATAGACAAATTAACCAGCCTTGAGTGGGTCCCAGGCTGGTAGCCTGGGTAAAACATTGGCTGGACAACAGGACACAGAAGGTAACTGTAAATGGAGTCCACTCTGAAGAAAGAGGGGTTACTAGTGGGGTACCGAGGGTCAGTATTGGGTCCAGTCCTTTAATGTCTTCATAAGTGACATTGCAGAGGGGCTGGAAGGAAAGATGCCTCTTTGCAGATGACACAAAGATCTGCAACAGGGTTAATACACAAGGAGGCATGGAAAGGATGAGAAGGGACTTGGCAAGGTTGGAGGAATGGTCAGAAGTATGGCAGCTAGGATTCAATGTAAAGAAATGCAAAATAATGCACCTGGGAAACAAGAACCCAGGGGTAGAATACACAATGGGGGGGGGAGGTAGTAACAACAACAAAAAAGGAAAGGGACCTGGGGTAATCATATCAGATGATCTTAAGGTTAGCAATGTGAGAAGGCAGTAGGGAGGGCTGGGGTATACTGGGATGCATAGGAGAGGCATCATCAGCAGAAAACAGGAAGCTGTTATCCTGTATACAGACAGTTGGTGAGACCCCATCTGGAGTACTGTGTCCAGTTCTGGAGACCCCATCTCCAAGGACATAGACAGGATAGAGGCAGTCCAGAGGAGGGAACTAAATGGTGCAGGGTCTGCAAGAGAAGCCGTATGAGGAGAGACTAAAGGAGCTTAATATGTATACCCTTGAGGAAAGAAGGGAGAGGGGGGACATCATAGAAACTTTTAAGTACCTCAGGGGAATCAACAAAGTCCAAGAGAGTAGCATCTTTCAGAAAAAGAGACGTGTAAGAACAAGGGGACACAATTTAAAGATAGAGGAGGGGTGGTTAAGGGGCAATGTGAGGAAGTATTATTTCACAGAGAGGGTAGTGGATGCATGGAACAGCCTTCCTGAGGAGGTTGTGGGGTCTAAAACTGTGGGAGAATTCAATAATGCATGGGACAGACGTAAGGCAATTCTTGTGGGGGGTAGGAAGAAATAGGCTGTTGGTTAACTAGGATCTATGGCCTATCCTGTAGGTAGGGAAATGGGCAGACTAGAAGGGCCAAGCGGTCCTTATCTGCCGTCAAAGTCTATGTTTCTATGTTTCTATGTAATATAACATTTTAGTGCTTCCCAGATTATATATATGGATACAGAGTATCCCCAGGTGGGTTCCAGGAGAGAAAAATCTGGATTTGTTCCCTGAGCTGCTCATTAAAATTATCATTTTTCCACAAATAATCATCCATCGTCCAGTTTCTAAGTTGTGGGGCTCAAGTGGGGTTAAAGTCTACTTGCATGTAGCAAGAGGCATGATTGAATACTAATATTGAGTTATACCTAACAAACGTTATTTTTGAAAGTAAATTAGCTGATATCAGAAAAAAGTCTATTCTGGAAAATGTATGATGGGTTTTAGAGTGAAAGGAGTATTTTTTCAATACAGGACGAAGAAACCTAAACAGATCCTGCGGGCCCAAGTCCTGCATACATCCTTTAAGTAGATTTACAGTTCTGGTTTTCCATTTGGATGCCGAGAAGGCCCTATCTAGGGGGTGAAGAATAACATTAAAGTCCGCACCTATTATTAAAGGGGTATCCCATGTGGCTAATTTAAAAAATAAATTGTGGTGAAAAATTCTAGATCTCCCTCATTGGGTGGGCATAAATTTAACAGTGAGATTTAAGTCTGTAGAATATTCAATTTACAGCAGACAAATCTGTCCTGTAAATCTATTTCTGAATTCAGTATTTGAATATTCAGATTCTTTTTTAATAAAACTGCTACTCCTCTAGTACTGCCCCCCAAAACCATATATGTTCTTACAGCCTGAAATAGGTTTGCAAAAAATTGCGTGTCTCTACTATCAAAATTGGTCTCCTGAAGAGATAGTCAATTAATATTTTTATGCTCTGGGGTTCTTTTGTAGTTCTCTTCTTTCTCTACTTTGGGCTGCCCACAACCCAAACAAATAAGATCCCCTATAGGCTGGCTCCCTCTCCCTGGGCTGAGATACAGATATGACACATTGAGGAGTCCAAATGAGGATGAAACACATGTTTGTGCCTGCTGTCCTCAGCCTTTGGTGATTATATTGTGAGGCCTTCTGGCACCATGCAAGTTTGCTTAAAGTTGAGCCAGTCCAAATTAATTCATGCGCATTTGCATATGCTTCCCATGATGCTTTGCATTATTGAGGTATGTGCAATTTGATTTCTTTAATCTTTTTATTATTGGCCATCGGGACTATTTTACGCATTTTAGTTCTATCTCCGGCACCATTTAGATTCCATGTCATCATTTTAAGTTCAGCCATAACCCATACTAAAAGGAAAATTATTTTTCATTTGGCAACCCTTAGAAGTTTGAAAAGGATTCCAAGGCAGCAGGAAACCTGGAATTTCATCCTCCATATTGTAAAGACAGATAATCCATACTATTGGTAAGGTTAGGAAAGAAATAATCCACCCACACTTCTGCTGAATTAGTACTGGAAAGAAAAAATAATTTTCTATTATTGTGTTTTCTTTTGTTTCTAAGTCTTTGAAATGTGAAGATAGCAACTGGTAAGTGTGTGTCAGGTCATTTGTGAGAAGCCTGCCTCTCACGCCTTGGTCTCGGGACATATACCTCCTAAAGAATACCCTTCCCATAGTAAGACAAAAAGGAAAAAAAACAGGACAGTAACATAATATAATATACCTGGAGGGGGTATACTAGAGCAATTTTCAAGAATCACATGAAGAATGCTGATTTGAAATAATTGAGAACCAAATAGCTTTCACCCTATTCACCCTTATTATATATCTCCACCACCCTTTTCTACGTTTCTCCCCACTTGCTCCCCTCTTCTCCAGCCCACAGCTCCCCAATAAGCCTTCTCAAGTTCTATCCAGCTTCTACCCTTTTCTAGGTTAGACTTATAACTATAGCTTCACAGACCACAATCTAACCCATCCTCTCTTCTCCTTACATCCCTTCCCTTTCTATTTCTCTTGTTTGTTCTCCTTTTTCCGTTCTTTCTTCTTTTTCTCCCATTTTCCTCTTCTTTTTTTTCTCCCCCTTTGCTTTTCCTTTCCCTTTGGCTATGTATAATGAGAGCAAGGCAGTATGGTGTATACATATGAAATTAAGCCGGTTAAATTAACCAGCTCCCTTGTATCCTAAAACCTCCTTATCTGAGACATTTTGATCTGGTTGGGAGGAGAATGGAGCTTCATACTTTTTCCTTTTTTTAAAGCTTCCTCTACTTCAAAAGGGGAATAAAAGAACCACATTTTAACATCAAGGTCTGCTTGGAGTTTTGCAGGGTACAAGAGGCAAGTGAGATGCCTTCTTTTTTAAGAGTATCCCGAACTGCATCAAAAGCTTTTCTGTTAGAAATTACTGAGCGGGGAAGATCAGTATAAGCGTGAAGTCTAATTCCATTATAATGTAGACCCTCTTCCAACCTTGCTTTATTCAAGATCCATTCCCGGTCTTGGAACCCTAATGTTTCAATATGCATGAATCTTGGTCTTGAATCTGGCAGTCTTTGTCCAAAAGCTCTATGGGCCCTGTCAAGTTCTTTTTTTTTTCCTATAGAGGTTTTTCTGGTGGAGCTGGCAGGAGGCTATGGCTTCTCTCTTGGGAGAGCTCATCTACCTGGCTCTAACCTCCCTCACTGACCCTCCCTGGAAATCCTCCATGGGTTCCCCCCATGACAGGGCCAGGGGCAAGGATTGCCGGCGTTCTCCCTTCCCCGGGTAGCCAACATCCAGACCCTGGGGCTCAGTGCAGGTGCAGTCGGGGCCTTCATGAATCCTGCCAGCTCCATTTTCAAGTTTTATGCTTGTCCCCCATCCCCATCCAACATTGGTGTTGGCGATGTGCCATCTGACCCGTATCCCTCTCCAACCATCGCTAGAGGGCAATCAGCGGGCAGGATGACAATACCTCCCTCCCCCAAGACAGGATAGCAGTCCTCCAGATGCTCAATCCTTTCTTGCCTCTGCCGACCCTGGCTCATTCCCAAACCTGGGTTGCCAGCCCTGTTAAGTTCTAGCCATTGTTCAGGATATTTTAGCTGCAATATTTAAGTCAGTATTTCCTCACAAAATCTTAGAAGGTCCATTCCTTCTATGCCTTCTGGTAAGTTATCTAATTTTATATTATCCCTCTGGGACCATGCCTCAAGATCTTCAATTTTTAATTTGAGAGATTCTAGTTCTTTTGTTGTATTTTTCACCTGTTCAGTAACATTTGGTAGTTGGTCTTTGACGGAGCTCAGTCTCTGTTCCACCTCATCCGTTCTTAATGAAAGGCCATCCAATTTACCTGCTAACTCCCATAGAAACACATTCATAGCACTCCACACACAGAACAAAGAACTTCATTCAAAGACCAGTCCAAAGACTTGTAGTAGTTTTTACCTTTTATTTAAAGGCACTTATTTGAACAAAAATGACCGCTCCTCCTGGAGTTTAGAAAAGTTCCTAACGTTTCACCAAGAGGCTTTTTCAAAGGAACTGAATTTTGAAAAATCCTCTCAGTGAAATGTTAGGAACTTTTCAAAGCTCCAGGAGGAGCAGTTGTTTCTGTTTGAATAAGTGCCTTTAAACAAAAGGTAAAAACTACAAGTCTGTGGATTTTGAATGAAGTTCTTTTGTTCTGAGTGTGGAGTGCGTGATTGTGTTTCTATGGATTTTAGCTTTGTCACAGGCACTCATTGTACTGAATGGCACTTTCTGTTCCTAATTACCTGCTAACTTGTTAAGTTTTATATCCAGAGCATTTAAGGTAATATTAATGCTACCAAACTCCTGCTGAAGCTCTTTTAAAATCATTTATTGGGGTTGTTTCAGTTTCTCAACAGAGCCATTTTCAGTCCTTGGCTCTTTTACATTGTCAGAGTGACATCAATTTTCTGTTAATAACTCTTCCTCTGTTGGGGGGGGGTCATAATAGGGAAAGGCCGTGGTTTGTTAGAGTCCCCAAGATCCCCCTTATTTTTCCCCAAGACTTTTCTTGTTTTTCAAATAGTTTTTTAAGTTTTTCAGGTTTTTCCCACTTTTCTTTTGCTGACCTCGTGTTTGCAGAATATGCAATTTTAGGGGCTTCACAAGCCAAACACTCTTTTACACAGACTGGGAAGGCCACTGATTCAAATATCATCTGTTGTGAGAAAATGCAAGGCAAAATCGATGATCCAGACACCATTTCAACTCTCACCTCATTTAATTCACCGCAAGAGGTAGATACCCATTTGGCTTTTTTTCCCTTATCTAGCTGCTAGTTATCTACAGCTTTAGATATATTTAAGTCTAAAGCAGAGCAGGTAACTGTACCTTTTTTTCCTTGGGTATTATTTTGTGTTACCTGTTTCCCTTTGACTTAGGGAAATGTACCCTGGGCATCTAGTGACCGGTGTCTCCTTGGTGCTAGTGTCTTGTTTTGATGCAGAGTTGATTTAGCCAATGCTGCTTTGAAGAAATGAGTTATCTGGTGCAACAGAACTGCTTCGACATTGCCCTAAAGAGGTACATGGTGAAAGTTTCCTCCTGATTTTATTTCAGAACTGCGGCATTCAACTGTTTAAATCTCCAACCAAAACCACTGCGAGTGAGCTCACGATGCACACCAATACTCCTAGGCTGCCATCTTGTGCATGCGCCCACCATGCATTCTCCCGTTCTCCTAGACATAGTCTTCCATGTGCATATTTTAAATACATTTAATTATACACATCTACACTGCATTCTTACTGTTTTTTTTCTTTTTTGATTTTATAGTGTGATAATGCAGTATAGTGTATTTTAATAGATACAAAATTGTTACATTTATTAGATAAATTGTAGGCAAGCATAGGTGTCAGAACGGGGGGGGGGGAGCACTAGGGACATGGCCCTACCACTTTCATAAGTGGCCCTATCAGTTTTTGCAATCACGTTAATGTATTTAATAGAGGGAATTTACCTCTTACATCTTTGGCCCTACCACTTTTCAAACCGTTCCGGCACCAATATAGGCAAGCTCTATTATATTACTATGTACACAGTTTGCATAGTGTGCACAGGTTGCTTAGCAACTGCTCTAACAGAAATGCTGGTCCCAAGAAGTAATAAGAATAAGTGGGGAGAAGTAGAAATATATAGTTCACAAGAGAAAGAGACGAACAGCAACAGTGTGTAAAAGAAACAGTCCACAAATAATAAAAAAAAAGGTTTGACTAAAGGGAAGAAGGTAAGGAATAAGAAGCCCTTACAAATTTCGGGTGACTCATTGGTAATATTAGGGGTACCCCACATTAGTGAAGGGGAAATTAATGGCAAAGAAGATCTGACAGTGACAAATGTCTGTCAGCATCAACCCCGGTGTTCTTTAAGGGGAATCAGAAAAGTAGTAAGGGGCAAGTAACAACCCCAAGAAAGGATGGTGGACAATTCTCTTTTACACAACAAGAGAAGGACAAAGATGTGGGACAGAATTCAATGCCAGAATGAATAATCTTAGATACACAGTATCATCAATGATTAGAGAACACAAGTGGAGATGGAGAAGCAGGAAAGGGCAGCAGTAAATATTCCCTCACCCATAGAGTATCAGAGGGAACCTTTACCAAACTCTGCAGTAAAAGTTGGACTTTAAGGGGACTTTGTGGGGAAAATTCCCCATCTTACTACATAATAATAATGAATCAGTATTAAAAAGAAAGAAAGATGCAGGGAGAGCAGTTCGACGGAGTTACAGAAGATGTGAATTTGTATTCAGACTTTGCAAAAGATTACCCAGTACCATTTACACATCTACACCTAGATTAATAAAAGCATTAACTGATCAGCATTTGATAAACATTCTAGTAATGGAAAGTTAACTTAAAACTACACTAAAAGCCTCTTTGGCACACCTGGAAGCACTCATCAGGAATACATTTAGGGAAATAGGGAAGTCTGAATTGGGACCAGAATATAACTCAAGGTTTCTTAATCCTTTGAATAAGACAGATTCTATGGACAAACTGGAAGTCAGTGAGGGAAGGTGGGATCCCCAAATTGTTTAATGGGGTACAATCTTGCAACAAAAAATTAAAAAGGATGTAAAAGGAGAAAAATGAGAACAAGAGAGAAAGCTAACAGATCCAAAATAAGTAAGCCAGAATGTATGAATACAGAGTACCCTTGCGTATCCTCCTTTTAACCTTGGCAAGCTCTCTTTTTTTTTGTTTTTTTCTTTCATATCCTTGTCTACCTTCCTTCGTACAGTACTGCTAGCTGGCACTGAATTCAGCATCCGCTTCTGTACAATTAAGCCCCTAGCTCCCTCCTTAATAGTGGTGCATACTTTCTCCCTCCCTCCTCCCTCCCCCTTCTTTTTACTTCCTCCCCTGCTGGTCCTGATCCTCATTTCTCCCACCCCTACTACACCCTCTGCTATTTCCCTTCCCACTTCTCTCCCTGCTACCTCATTCATCCTTGCAGTTGCTCCCACTGCCCCCTCTGAATTCTGGTCATGCTTTCCCTTCCTCTCCCCTGCCTCTCTCTCTCTCTCTTTCCTCCTCCTAGTCATCTTGCCTATCTTCATCTCACAGTCTCCTTCTCTTTTCCCCTCCATCTTCCTCATCCCACTAAATTCAAAGCTACAGTACAAATGTCCTAAATTACACTACCTCATCCTAGCCATCCTCCTTCTCTCATCAGGAAATATCCACCCTAACCCTGGCCCCCCGTCTTTATCCTTTCTGGCTGCCTCCTCTAACTCAAATGGAACCAGCCCCCCAGCCTCCTCAGTGATCTCTAACTGGGCTTAAACTCATTCACCTGAACATCTGTAGCCTGCTACACAAAATTTACCTCATCCAAACCCTCGTGGTCTCCTACACTCCTAACATTTTAATTATAACTGACACATGGCTAACAAGCAAAATCCATGACAACTCCATCACTATTCCTGGCTACTCCCTCTACAGGCAAGACAGGACAGGATAGGGGGGAGTGGCCTTGTACATCCAGTCTACATTGCAATCTACCGCTATACTATCATCTTCAGTCCCTGCAACCTACATGGCCCTAGTCACATGTATTACTGTCCCTTTCACTGTCCCAATCTTCATAGCTGGCATCTACTGCTGTCCTAGCACCCACCCCTCAGTCACAACTGAACTTATATCTTCTATTACCTCCATCTCGCAATCAGGTGAGCTGTTCATTTTGGGAGACTTGAACATAAATTGGTTGTCACCTAAGTTGAGCAAGATTCAGAATGATATTGTTGCATTCAACCTCACTCAACTTATCCTTGAGCCCACACATCCTATTCATAAAACTTAAAACACTCTGTTTGACTGGGCACTCACCACTCACCCTCACCATATCATCAAGTCAGGGCCCCTCCCTGATGCCCTTAGTGACCACAATCCAATTTTCCTGGTTCACAAGGTCCATCATCCCAAACCCCCTCATAAAATCATTCAGCTTCACTCCTTTAAATTCTTAGATCTTGCCCCACTCTGAACTTGCCTCCACTGACTGGGCCCCTCTATTTTCTGCCCCCTCCATCGACCACACCATCGCCTACTTCAACGACAAATTCATCACCACCTTGAACACTTTTTCTCCCTTCAGGTGGACCAGAGTGAGCAGATTACACCTCCCCTGGATTACCCCTGAATTACTGAATTGGGAAGCAGTATAGCACAGTGGATTAAGGCTCAGAGCTGCAGATCTGGAGACCTGGGTTTGAATCCTACAGCTGCCTAGCTGCGAACTGGGTAATCCTGAGCAAATCACTTAACTTCCTAGTGCTCCCAGGTCACATCTGGAAACAAGCTTTGGCTATTCCTGGTTAAACAATGTTCTCCCTTTCCCATATTGGCCTACCTAAGGGAGCGCTACTGCACCTGGAAAAAACACAAAACTTCCAAGCTCCCCAGTGATTATGCCTCATACAGAATGCTCTACAACTCAGGTACCAAAGCTACCAGACTGGCAAAGTCTGAGCATTTCAAATCCTCTTTTCACACAATCATCAATTCCCCCTCAAAAGTCAAGTGGTGGTCCATGCTCTTTTCTCCCCCCCATTCTCCCCCCATTCTTAAAATCGATAATTCCCTGGTATCAGACCCATGCTTGGTGGCCAGTGAAATTAACGCCTACTACACCTTCTGTGCCAGGTCTCTTCTAAGCTCCCTCCTCCCCACCTACCCCTCCCACTCCTCACCTCCTCATCTCTCATCTGTCTCCCACCCCTTTCCTTCTCCCACATCTCCCCCACTGAAGCCCTAAGTACCCTGATCTCCCTGAACCCATCAAAAGGTTCCTCCCTGGACAACCTCGATTCTAAACTTCTTTACCTCTCTGCTCCTGCTATTGCCTACCCTAGTTCCTTAATCCTAAACCTCTCCTTTATGTCAGCACAGGTCCCTTCCTCCTGGAAAAATGCTGTAGTTATTCCTCTTCTCAAGGGTGGTGACTCTTATGTTCCTGGCAACTATCGCCCCATCTCTCTCCTTTCTACCCTCGCTAAACTTCAAGAACACCTGGTTCTCTCCCAACTTTCCTCCTTTCTCTCTGACTCCTCCCTTTTCACCCCATTCCAATCTGGGTTTGGAAGAATCTTTCTACTACTACCTCCCTCTTCAGGCTCACTGACTCTATCTTTACTGGGATGAACAATGGTCTGATCATCTCAGCCATTTTTGTCGACCTAGCCAGAGCGTTCAACACTGTTTCCCACACCCTCCATCTTGGTTCCCTCTCTGCAGTAGGCCTGGCCTCGTCTGCCATAAACTGGTTTAATTCATATCTCACCAGAAGGACACAATCAGTATGAATCTCTGATTCTACCTCCCCCCACTCCCTATCGACACTGGTGTCCCCCAGGACTCAGTGCTAGATCCCCTGCTCTTCTCCATCTTTATCAATGACCTTCCTACAGCCTGCTGCACCTGCTCCATCCATATGTAAGCCGATGATACTGTCTTGTACAGCTTCAGCGGTAACCCTGCAACTGTGGAAACCAGCTTACAGCATGACTTCTGCCAGATTCAGCTCTGGTTTGCCTCCCACCAACTCTCCCTCAATGCCAAGAAGACAGTCTCTATGACCTTCAGCACCAGGCAGAAACTCTCTAGGCTTTCTGGCATGCCCTCTTTCTACACCCTAGATGGGACAATCCTTGAGGACACATCTTCATTTCGATACCTTGGGGTTTGGCTAGACCAACACCTCAACTTCTCTGTACACATCAATGCCATCCTGAAGAAACTGTGCCCCAAGCTTGGTGCCCTGTACAGGAGCCATTGTTGCATCCCGCTGATTGCGAGGCGTGAACTTGTCCAGAAGATGATACTCTCCATTTTTGACTACTGCAACGTAGTCTATGTAGTCTATGGTGCTGCTCCCAAATCTTCCTTGACTAAATTGGACTCTCTCTTTAACTCCTTCTATCACTTTGCCCTTGATGCCCCCTTTTATACTCATCACTGTGACCTCTATCATAACCTAGCCTTTCCCCCACTGTCCAACTGGCAGCTCTCCCACTGTGCCAAACTGACCTCCAAATTCTGACTTGGAGAACTCTGTCCTTACCCCCTATCTCCCCTTCCCCCTCCCTCTCATTCCCTGAGATCTACTGACACATGTACCCTGTTGGTCCCATGCCGATCTACCCTCATTGGCCAGACTGGCTTCTTCCACCACTTCCCTAAAATATGGAATGTCCTCCCCTCACCAACACATTTTATTTTTAATTTTTTTTTATTTTTTCATTTTTACCAATTATTTTACCAGGTGAGACACACTAAGCAGAAAGCTTGTTTGCAGGTGCAACCTGGGAGCACAAGGAAGTTAAGTGACTTGCTCAGGGTCACACAGTATGCACCTAGGGGGCTGTGGGATTCAAACCCAGGTCTCCAGATTTGCAACTCAGAGCTCAGAGCCTTAACCCACTGCACCATACTGCCTCTAATTTATTTATTTATTTGAAAAGGTTTCACCAGCAGAGACATATGCTATAAACAACTCTTTTCCAGAAGCATCCTGGGGGAGAGGTTACATAAGTGGGGAGAGCATGAAAACAGAAAAAACATATCCAAGCAACATGCAAAACACATATACAGGCAACATAAAATTGTTCAGGCTAATATACAGGCAATTATACACAAATATACATAAAGTGTAATATGAACATACGAACACACAAAATTGGCAGCAGATACCAGCCATTCAGTCTATCTAGTCTGCTTGAGTGTGTAGCACTTCAGTCCATTACACTGCAGCTGCCCCCCATATGCCCTCCCCATCTCCCACCCTTCCCAATTTGTACCCTCCACTTGAATCTGTCCCACCCCTCTTGAAGCCTCAAACACTCTGCAATGATACAACTTCCTCTGGCAGACTGTTCCACCCTGGCACCACCCTTTATGTGAAATAGTGCCTCCTCCATTCCCTCTTGAACCTGCCCCCTTCCAGCTTCATAGAGTGTTCCCTGGTTTCTCTTCTGCCTTTCAGATTGAACATACACCTGGTATCTTCTGTGTTCAAACCCTTCAGGTACTTAAGGTTTCAGTCATATCCCTCTCTCCCTTCTTTCCTCCAGGGTATACATATTGAGCTCTTTCAGTCTCTCCTCATATGGCCTGTCCCCCAACACCAGGATCATTTTTGTTGCCCTGAGCTGTACCCCCTCCAGTAGTTTGATGTCCCTTTTCAAGTGGAGGTGTGCACTTTATGACGTGCTTTTGGGTCGGAAGACAAAGCCATTGCGTGCTGGCAAGCTGTGGAGTAGCTTGCAGAGCAGGAGCTTAAGTTAAGCTTTTTTAAATTCTAGAAAAGGTATGCCACCTAAGGAAATTGCCATACTTGTCTAAGACTTCAGCTCTTTCAAGGCCGTCTTGTACTGCCGTCTTTTGGTTTTTCTGCCCGTTCCCATCCTCTCTTTCTCTCTCTCACTGGGTTGAAGAACTGAAGGTGGAGCAGCCATCCTTACAGGGAGACTGAGAAAGCATTGTGGGGTGCTGAGAATAACGGAGGAAAAATGAGTGTATATGCAAAACCTAAAACCCAAAAGGAAGTGACTGTTTATATTATACCTCTTCGGTTGATAGGCTGATCTGTTTAGACTTGTTTAGATAAAGAAATCTGGGTGATTTTAAATGGTATTTACTCCACTAGATTTGATCAGATCTGATTTAGACCCCTTTAATAAGATAAGCCTGAATCAAGCTGGGAAAACAGTCGATCATTGGCTGAGTTGCCTTAATGTTTTTTTTTTTAAAAAAACAAAAATACTTTTAGAGATTGTTTTTTTAGTTTTGTAGTTTTTGAGGAGCTGGTTTTTCATGCGCTTGGGGCAGGTGATATGACAGCATAAAGCGCATGTGTGGCATTCTTAGTTTAGAATAGCCACTTGCTGCATCCCTCTCATACACGGCATACTGCTGTATTCTCTGAGCTGCTCTTTCCATGCTTGCTTTTTTCAATTCTTTATGAACTGTGAGCTGTAGCTGCTGATAAAATACCTTTGGTAAGATAAGCCAGTCTAGATCATCTAGACAGCAAACAGCAAACAGCAGCTTTCACCAAGCCAACATCGGTGTTAGCGCTAGTACTAGTTTTATCGATTTTACTGATCCTCGAGAGTTCATCGTTGGTCCACTTTGAAAAACAAAAAGGGACTAGAGTACAAGGGAGTTAACATGGACATAAAGTAAGGTTTTTTTTGTAGCTGTTCTCATAAGCTATTAGCAAGAAGTTTTGAGCCTGATCTTAATAATCTGTTTTTTTTTTTAAATAGAGAATCCATATATACCTGTATGTATTAGAACTTAAACCTTAACACTCTTAGGTTTATTTTCCTTTAATATTAGTGTTAATAGTAGTGTTAATCTGCAATTTGCACAAATTATACACAATAGTAGATACTAAATAGGATTTATATTATTGGTACATGTTGGTACAATTTCTTTACTATCTTCTTTTTTCTCTTCAAGAGCCCTACCATATACTTGGAGGAGAGTTATAAAACAAACTGAGGAAGAAGAGTTTTTGAATGTTTTGCCTATTCCCCATAGAGACATAGTGAGAATGTTGGAAAATTGGAGAACTGTGGATGATTAAGGGGTTGAAGTAAGCAGGAAGATCAAATATATCCCCTCTTTTCTCATACGTGCCGTAATATTTAGGGAGTAAGAATTGGTGCAAGAACTGTAAGAGCTGTATGGTGAATGAGGTGAATGTGGGGAACATGGTTAATGTGGCGAACCTGGAGAGATTTATTGAAGGAAAAGAAAAGGAAGCAGGAAAGATAGAAAGGAAAAGTACCGGTGTTACCAGGGGAGAGTAGAAGAAGGAACCGAAAGTGCACAGAAGTGTTCTTCATTTAAAGTTTGTATAGAGAGTTTATGGACATTCCTTAATTCCCATTGAGATAAACTTAAAGGGTCTTTGGTTCTTCATTGGAGGAGACCAAGTGAATTTTTGACTATAAGTTAGGTAACTCTGGTATTCCTGGGATTGAATTAAATATACTTATTAGTCTGAGCCACCTGAATCTGAGCCTGAGCATGAGTCTGGAAATTCTAATCTGCCCTCCCTGCTTTTCAAAATTGTGGAGAACCTGTAGTCTCTTTCAAGATCTGAAGCCTGACCAGATAAACAGACTAACAGACTATTAGATCGTTATATAAATTTCTGACTGCACCTATAAAAACTGAAATCCTCAGGAAATTTCTCAGGGAATTTGTTATTGAGTGTTAATTAGTTTAATTTATGTCATGTATACTTGCAGTGGTAAGGTGGTGGATAAGAATATGATGGGAAACAGCAAAGGGAATAAATCACAAAATGGTAATCAAAATGGTAATCAGAGGACTAAGAATAACTGTTGTGTATACACTAATGACCTAGTCATCATGGTCTTGACCTCTAAAAAAGCATATAGGAGTTACTCCATTGTATTTTTCTCCTTACTCTATAAAAGAGGAAGTTGCTCATGATTATAGACCAGATATTTCTGGATATAATCCAGAACTTAATCGCAGAAAGCACAACTCTGTCAAAGAGACGGACCTGAAGCAGGGTACGTCAATTTTGGATAACTTAAACAATTTAAATCAAGATGCCATGGTAAAATCACTGGGAAATGAGTTTACTGAAGGTGAAAAGAGCTCAAATGAAGTGCATGATGAAAATAAAAACTCAACAATTATCTCTAATAATGGAGCTACAACCTCGGGTATGGAGGTAGTTAAACATTCACTCACCTTGTCCAACATATCACTTCATCAAGGGAAAATCACAGATTTTTTCCCAACAAAGCCAAATAAATCTCAGGAAGGCATAAAATTGAACAGTCAGCTTCCTTTACACTATTTAGGTGACCAAACAAAGGTTTCCCAGAGGAAACAAGTAAATATAATAGATTCCTCAGGGGCCTCTTTCCAAGATGGCTGGGAAGGGGAGTCAGCAGCTTACTCTTTTTGCTATGGGGTAAACCAAGTGGCCTCGGTAGTGAAGGATGAAGGTATTTCATGCTTCCCATCTGGTATGAACTTATTCAGCCAGTTGGAAATTTCAAAAGAGTCTGTTAGTTCGACTGCGGATGTTGAGGAGATGATGCATGCAACTATAAATGGATCTCCGGATGAGATTTTTGAAAGAATGGATAGAGAGATACAGAACATCCAGTTAGATCAGGACTTTTTTGCTGAATGCCCTGATACCATATCCAAATACACCATTAAGGCCTTAGCTGACCTGGTGATGTCTAAGGTTGTGTTGTTAGAAGCATAATATGGTATTATAGCAGCCCTGGAAAACTTGTCACGCTTTTGCATAGAGAGGTTTACCTTACTTGAACAACAAAGTTGGCGGAACAAAAAGAGGCACATAGATTAAAACACAACTTATCATTCTCTTCCCTAATTATTCCTGAGATCCCAAAAGGTAAGAAGAGAGATGGGCTAAGTAAGAAAAAGGGGGAAAAAAAGGAGACTAAACCCAATGGAAAACCTAAAATTAACAAATCCAGGAAACAGAATAACAGCAAGACTTACAAAAATGAAAGCACGAAAATGGTATCTTTAAATATGGTAGAGACTAATGGTCATATTATCCCAGAGGGGACACAGGTGGCCCAAGAATATCCCCTCACTTATCGAATAGGGGGAACACTGATGTAGCAAGTAAGGCCACAGCAGAGGAAATAATCCCCACAAAAAAACAGGGAAAATGGATTTGTAACCCCATGCTGGACCAAAGGTCAACTCCTTTAGAGAATTCCATCAATAGAGACCAGTCCAAAAAGGGTGTTGAATGCAACCCACTGCTATCGATGGACAATACTCATTCCTACGATAAGTAAGAACCTGAAGCATATAATTTATTATGCACAGGCAATGAAGTAGTTTTTAAACTAGATCAGATGTATCTTAAAAATTATGAAACTAATGTTTCACAGACTAATCTAATAGCCCATATGTTAAGAGCTGAACTGGGGCTACCAGCTGCTGCGGCTGCACTTAACATGGTAACTAGGGATACTCTCAATTCTTCCAATTCAGTTTACTTTATGCTTCCTAACATGGACATAGCAAAACAAGTCTGGGCAAAGCAAGGTTTGGTAAATTCACTGGGAATGTTGCTATCATCACCGGTCACCTGGGTCACAATTTGAAAAATTACCTATAATGGGACAAAACCAGGAAAAATGTTATCATATGACAAATTTAATTCTACCCTTGCACTGATGAATTGGGAGTTTAAAGCTCCTCCTGAATGTTATATGTTTTCCATTTTTGGGATAGAAACATTGGAGGGAGAAACTGCTGCTAATTTAGCATCCCTTTTGAGGATGATTTTTTCAGCTATTATTAAAATTCAAATACACACTGATGAACTAGCTCAGGTGGAAAGGGTTATGGAGGGTAAAGAGGGTACCCAAATAAATTGTTTCATTTGTTCTGCACAATTAGTAGCACTACTTTTAGAGAATACACATATGCTGGATGAGGGCATTTATTTGTTAGAATCGAATGAGTGGGAGATACGAGTGCAATCTAGAATTACTCAACCATGACTACAACCATCTGAAAGTCAAGATATTGACATATCATTAGAACAAGATTGGGGGTTAATAAGTAATGTTACCTACAATGTTCTTAATTGGAATATAGCAGGACTTCATAACAAATTTGCAGACCCTCAATGGGTTGGCTTTGTTTCTAGATACAAAGCCATTATTTTTCAAGAAACATGGGCTTTAACACAGCCCTATCTGAATGGCTATAAATCAAACTTTGCCCCTGCAATTAAAGGGAAAATGCATGGGAGAAATAAAGGCGGTTTAGTAACCCTGATAAAAATCAGGGATGGACTAAGGGCACTAAAAAGTTATTCTCCCACCTCTGAAATTCTCATGGTAGTAGTTAATTGGGATTCCTGTATAGTTTTGACTGTGAATGTATATATCCCACCAAGTTTTCATGTTCACCCTACATATGATATTTGGCTTAAATTGACTTTGGAAATAGATTCACTCATACAATTAAATATGGTAGATACTGTATTATTAGCAGGTGATTTTAATGCTATGATAGCAAATTTTATTAATTTATCAGTGTTACAAGTACAATTATACATGTCAGACCTTGAACAAAGAAAAACAACAGACATGACTGTTAATGAGGCAGGGAGATGTTTTCGAAGTTTCATCACGGATACCAATTTCTTGATCCTAAATGGGAGATTGAAGGGAGATTGGGATGGGGAAAGTACATTCTTTTCCCCACTAGGTAGGAGTGTGATTGATTTTATTTTACGCTCCCCTCTTAGCTATCAATTCTTTAAGAGATTGGAGGTGGTTATGTGAACGGAAAGTGATCATGCAACAATTTTGTTGGCCTTTAGAAATTTTGATAGTAACACCTCTTCTCCAATAAAGCCCATGGCGGAGGTTGAAATTCAAGGGAAAAAGAGATTAAGGCTGAATAACAAAGCTATGAATGGAGTATCAAATCTAATATATTCCCCTAGTTTTGCCTGCCTATACTATAGTATACAGACTGCTCTCAAAAGCGAGCAAGTTAATCAGCCATTGAATTAAGGATATCAACACATTAATAAAGAGATCTATTGTACAAACATTAGTAAGTTTAAGTCAGCATTTTGGTTTGATGGCCAATGTATGAGAGAGAAAGGGAACTTAGTGAGGCGCATTAGGCAAACCAAAAAAAAAAACAACTAAGAGTGTGATGCTAAAGCTAAATAAAGCTTGTAGTGATGACAAAAAATTCCTTGCCCCCCCCAAAAAAATGAATTCACATATAAACAGTGGGACGTAATGTATCAAGCTATTAAGGAGGGTGATGCTAGGCTCTTTTGGGCATTAGCATCCAAAGGACCTAACAACCAGAACCTAAAACCACTGATATATATTCCTAAAGAGACCTGGATAGCATACTACAATTCATTACTTAATAAACACTCTAATTTTGGGGAAGAAGCAGTAGATAGCTATATCAGGAGAGGGGAATATACTCCCATAGTGTTTATAGTCAGGAAGGTAGAAGATGCTATTATGAACCTCTCAAATAATAAAGCACTGGGGCCTGATTTGATTCCCAGAGAAGTTTATAAAGCACATCTGAATTACTGGGTATTTTTTTTCACAAATTTTTTTAATACATGCTTAAGGGAGAGGTTTATACCACCTTCAGGGACAAGAAATATAATTGTACCAATTCATAAAAAAGGACAGCGTCAATCTCCATCTAATTATTGCCCAATTAGTCTTATAGATATTAACGGAAAACTCTTTGTTAAAATATTATTACAAAAACTACAATATTGGACACTGGTAAGCTCCCCTTTATCTATGTTTCAAGTGGGTTTCCGCAAGGATTTTTCAACTACAGGTAATATTTATATTCTTGCACATCTGATAGAAAAATATAGGTCATTTTGCAAAATGAAGCTGTACATTTTATTTCTTGATTTTTCAGCGGCATTTGACTCTGTAAATAAACCATGGGAAATATTAATGGTAAAACATCTACCTTTGAACCTTTTGGCTCCAATTTATATGCTATATTCACATACAACTTCAGCTGTCAGATATAATAATAAGGGTAATGTTACTTATTATTTTAGAACACCATCAGGAGTTAAATAGGGATGTCTTTTGGCTCCTCTCTTATTTAGCTTGTATAATGATTCCTTTATGACTTATAAGGAGGTACCTAGCCTTGATTCCCCCCAAATCAAGAATCTCTCTGTTCATAGTCTTGCTTATGCAGATTGTTTAATTTTACTGGCTGTCTCCAGTCAAGGATTGCAAAATAAAATAACCCAACTTAACACTAAATGTAAGCAATTAGATTTAATAATAAATATGAAGAAAACTAAGTTTATGATCTTTGGTTCATACTGGAGTCAAAGAAAGAAACCAAGATTTTATTTAAATAATGAACCCATAGATAGTGTAACTTCTTATACATACTTGGGTGTTAAGTTCACTTCAAATGGAGCATGGTCAGTGCACTGGAGGGACCAAGTGGCAAGGACAAGATTGATTGCCAAAGCCTTGTTACGCTTTAATATGAAATATGCAGGCCACTCGGTTTCACCAGCATTAGTGGCTGGAGAAGCAAAAATGAATCCCATCTTATGTATGGAGCAGAGGTTTGAGGTACAAATTCCCTTCCATGGTTGGAGACTCCCCTTTCCTTCTTTTATAAATCTTTACTACAGGTGCCATTATCTACATCTAATGTCATAGTTGGGGCTGAACTGGGAAGAGTTCTCATCGCTACAATAACTGACATACATATGATGGGTTATTGGGTAAAAATTATTAACTATCAGGCTAATTGTTTGCCTTTACTGTGTTTGAAGGAAAATATTTCCTTGCAGAAACAAAATTATAGATCACCCTGGGTTATAACTCTTCTAAGTATTTTGGAAAGAATATCCATGTACCATCTCTGGTTAGATTGGAAAAATCAATTATAATATCCCCCTTATTTAAGGAACTTGTCAAAAAGAAAATATTTAGGTTTGCTCAAGAAAAACAAATGGAACTCCTCAGAGTTCAACGTCAGGCTATTTGGTTAGGCCAAAATAAGATTGATGCATCATTAGAGAACTACTTAACCTTGCCTCTTATCCCTTTAGATAGAAAAATTATTACTTAGGCAAGGATGGGAATTATTTGTTCTAAATACAGTATGTATATTTTAATAGAAAGGCCTCTCTCAATTTGGGTTCCAAATTATGTAGGTGTAATAGGGGCTTTGAAGAAAATCTTTACATTATGGTTCAGTGCCCCTTATACAAAATCCCATGGTTTAAGTTGTTAAATAATTTCCTTATTAAACATGTCAATGCAGAATATGATCCACTATTTGTGCTTGTACATCCACATACACTAGAGGATGCAAGGATGGCTTCAAAGTTTTTTTTATCAAGTGATGAAGTACAGAGAAAAACATCTCCCTGCCTCTGAGAAATAAACTTGAGGTGGACATTTAAAAGGGTCAAAACCGGCATCCTTTAACCTTTGAGTAATTGTGTATGGTAGATATGATAAAATCCTCAATTGGTAAAGCACTTTAGTCCACTTTCCTGTGACCTTTTAATATTTATATTAGGATTATAGGTTTAATATGTTAAGACATAAGGATTTGTATTCTATAAGCATCTAGGCAATCTAGAAATAGAAATTGGTGAAAGATTATGGGGGATCTGAGTACACTATGGATTGTTTTTATATATTTAAAATTTGTATGAATCTGCAATTGATTTTGGTTTAGTTAAGCCAAAGGAGACTATTTGGCCACTCATGTAGTTTATTTGTATGATTTGTGATGAATCTGTAATGTTTTTAGCATACTGTAATGGTGTATTTGCCAAACAATAAAACCGAACTGAACTGAACAAGTAGAGGTGTCAGAATTGCACGCAGTACTCTAGGTGTGGTCTCACCAGGGACCTGTACAGGGGCAAGAAGACCTCCCCACTCCTAGAAGTAATCCCGTTTTCTATGTACCCTAGCATCCTGTTTGCCTTCACTGCTGCCTTCCTGCACTGAGCAGAGTGGTTCATCTCCCCAGTTACCAGCACTCCCAGATCCTTCTCCTCCTTGGGTTTTGTTAACGGGACACCCTCAAGCCAGTAATTGTGTCCTGGGTTCTTGCCTCCTAAATGCATCACTTTGCACTTTTTGGCATTGAAACCAAGCTGCCAAGTGTGAGACCATTCCTCCAGTTTTGCCAAATCCTCCTGAAGTACTTTTGCTCCCTCCCCCCCATCTGCCTCGGCACAAATCTTTGTGTCATCTGCAAAGAGAGTGATCTTGCTCTTAATCCCCACTGCAATGTTGGCTATGAAAATGTTAAACAAAACTGATCCCAGCACTGAGCCCTGTGGTACACCACTTGTTACTGCCCTGGGTTCAGATGCGCCCCCCCCCACTACTACCTTCTTCTGTCTACCCTGCAGCCAGTTCTCAACCCATCTGACCAGTTTCCTCCCTGCTCCCAGACTCTTCAACTTGCAGGTCAACTTATCATGTGGCACTGAGTCAAAGGCCTTGCTGAAATCCAGGAAGAGGGTGTCCATTGCATGTCCCCATGTCCAGTGCCCTCGTAACCCAGTTGTAAAAATCAACCAAGTTTGTCTGGCAGGATCTGCCTGAGACAAACCAGTGCTGCCTGCTGTACTGGAGATTGTTATCCTCAAGAAATTGCACCAGTCTTTCTATGAGGATTGTCTCCATCAGTTTTCCCACAATTGCAGTAAGGCTTACTGGTCTGTAATTCCCCGGTTCATCCATGAGCCCACTCTTATGGAGAGGTACCACATGTGCTTCCCTCCAGTCTCTGGGCATGTACTCTGAGTTCAGAGAGGTATTGAAGAGGTCTGCCAATGGCCCTGCCAGGACCTCTGCCAACTCTCTCAGCACCCTGGGGTGGACTCCATCAGGGCCAGGTGCCTTGTCCACCTTTAGGGACTTTAGGCCCTACCTCACCCTTTCCACCATGATTTCACCATCCGTGGTTGCTTCTCCCCCACCCTCTCCCACCTCGCCCTTCTTCTCAGGTATGGGCTCATCCCTCTCCTTGGTAAAAACTCAATAGAAGTATTCATTAAGTACTTCTGCCTGCTCAGACCCCTTTTCTACCCACCCACGTCCCCTCCTGATCCTAACAATTGGATCCTTGCTACACAGGAAAAGCTTAACAGTCTCAGACAATTGCTGAGGCATAAAGTACGTATAGATATTCCATACAGGGCATCAACACCATAAGCATAAACATATAGTAATAGCAGGTGAGGTGAGGTGTAGACCAGCAGCAGAGGGACACCTTAAAATGCTAGGAGGGGCAGACTATGTACAAGGGTAGACAAGTGCATAGGTTGTCAAATATGTCACTCTTCCTCCACCTACTCCCTTGGCACTGCACTACACAATTTCCTCTCTTCCAGCTGTACCTGCTTTAATCCTCGCTAACTGCCTCTCAGCCCTGTTCTGCTCACCAGCACCCAGACCCCCTTGCAGGGTTCTTGCATCCTGAAGGGGAAACAGATTTTAGTGGCTTGCCTCTGGCTTCCTTAATTTTCATAGTCCTGTCTTGTTGCCAGCTCCGATCCTCTTGCAGGGTTCTCAACATCTTGGGGGGAACCAGGAATCGACAGGCTTCCGTACTTTTCCTCAGCTCACCTTAAGCTACCTCCATTACCCCTTCCAGCACATCTGAGCTCCATCCGTCACAACTCTATCATTGGTAATTGGCTTCTCCCACCCTTGTTTGCCCTTAGCACTTATTTACTGCCTTTGAGCATAGCACTCCGAACACCATGGCACTATGATTGTATTGTTGCATTACTATCTGTCGGGTCTACTGTATCTTGTTTCTGTGTTCACTTACTGGTTGCACCAATTTTCTCGACCGGTAATTGTCTGTACTGCTCACAATTGTGTATTATATCAACTTAATGCTCCATATTGTACCTGTTCCTACCGTCATTATTTGTAATTCTCTGTTTTCAAATCCTCATTGTACCCTACCCCCCAGGTCGCACTGTGAGACGAGCAACTTGTTGTTCAGCGTGCCTTTCTGGTGAAATATTTCAATAAATAAATAAATAATTCATGGGCAAAGGTTGACAAAATAGTAGAAAGTGAAAAAGAAGTTGCAATATGCAAAAGAGAGGACAAGGTACAGGCTGTACAAGGTACAAAAAAGAAAACAATATCAAGATCAGATTCTACTTTAATTATTACTGATCCCCCAAGAAGAGGTAATAAGAAAAATCAAACCAAGATTCTCCTCAAAAATAAGTAAAAAAAAAAAGTTAGCAAAGAAAAAAAAGGAAAGATCCTGTTAGAGACCCTGCTAAAGAAGAGAAGCCTACTAGCACAGTGATAAAAGAAATTACAGAAAGCCAGGGACCCAGCCATTTACACAAAGAAATGTTAGAAATAACTAATAAAACAGAAAATAATATGGGACAGGACTCAAAGAAAAGTTGGGGAAAAGGGAAGAAAATGGGATATGACTAACAGGCAGTGTGGCCATCTTGAAAATAAGTGGCATACATACAAAGGCCTATGAAGATTGTAAAATGCAAAATAATTTAGTAAAGCAGTTCATTGAAGTTGAACTGCAAATCCCCAGCAACATGTATAATGTATTATATATCCAAAAGACAGAGATTAAGAAAATGGGCCAGTACATACAATGTTTAACTCCAGAGAGATTGCTAGTTGGATCTGGGATAATAGACATGAGGTGAGAAAACTACACATTACTGGGTCCTGCATATGAATCCTTATAGTGCCCTTGGCCTATTCATTCAAACTAAAGACCTCGGTATTTTACTGGATAATATAATAAAAGAGGAAAAAACACAAGGAAAGGAGTGCAGACACAGTGCTACTGGCAATACATGGGCTAGAGACCAGTATAAATGAAAATCTAAAATCGTTAATGCCCACGGTATATTAACTGACATGAAAGGTGAGGAAGTTAAACAGGGGAAAGGCAGAATACAATGGGTCTGAAGGAAACAGACCTAAAAGGATGTGGTCAGGTTACCACTGCAGTGAGATAAAATACTGGCAACTGAGACTCTGAGGGAAGTACATCAATTGGACAGACGAGGCTTCCAGCCCTGGGACACGAATAATGAAACTGTAAGAAACATACTGTAGAAACAAAGCAGCAGGTAAATTCAAAGAGTGCGTGTGTGTGTGTGTGGGGGCACCTGAGGAAGTTATATTTAATATAAATAACCCCAGAACTGAAAGGCAGAAAGCAAGGGATTTTCCATACTTTTCAGATATTTTAAGGGGAATGAGAACAGACATTCCACTAACCAACAGATTTGAATTATTACAGCAAACTTACAATAACTGACAAATAACTGACAATGTTGAGGAACCTATACATTTATGCACCTTAACCTTAGAGCCAAATAAAATACTAGACGGTCAGACCTCAATTTCCTATTATTTTGCCTGATTTACTGTTATTTGGCAGGTAGTGGAGAGTGCCTGTATTTTTTACTGGTTCCCCAGGGAATGAGATAGCCTGGGGACTGGAAACATTTATAACTTCAGTACTGTTCTTCAACAGACAGTGAGAGTGCCTGTGTTTTGTTAATTCCCCAAGGCAGTGAGAGGACCCGGGGAGACGAAGATTTTTGTCTGAAGACATTGATTATTTATATTTGGCTTGCTTTCTGCATCTGGATTTTACTTACAGTATCAATGTTTTATTATCCATCTGTGACTGTTGAATGGTCGGATCACTACACCGTGGGGTTTAGTTTTAGCACCTTCCTTTGCAGGCCTGCCCCCTGTGGAGATGGTCAGGTATCACCATTTACGAGATGTTAGCTCTGAAGGCCTGGTGGTGGTACTTGACCTAGTGACCCTTCCAGTGGCAAACAGTGACCCAGAGGCCCTCATGGTAGCCTATAATATGGCTATTTCGGTGGCCCTGTATGTCGTTGCTCCTATCCGTGTTCACCCTCTCTCCCTTCACCCTCGGTCCCCATGGTTTGTTGGGACCTTGAGGGAGATGCGGCAATTAGGACAAAGGTTAGAGCGTTCCTGGCAGAGATCCTCCCTCGATGCCGACCACCTTAAATTGATGGAGCATTATCAAGATTATCAATCTGCAATCATCTGAAAGAAGGCAGAGTTCCTGTCCAGGGAGACTGTGGCTGCTCCGAATTGACCAGTTCAGCTTTTTTGCACTGTAGACAGAGGTTGGGATATTCAAAGGGTTGCGCATGGAGTAACAGTGTTGCACCATCGCCAACCACCATGCCCGCACAATATTCAAAAGGATGCTAAAGGCACAAATCTAGATGCACTGGGGCCCACCAGCAATGTATGTGGTGCAGTGTGTGGGCGCCCATGATATTCAGCACATCCCGATATTTAGCCCGGGATGTGCAGTGCATATGCAGGCACACGCCTGCCTTGCGCCGCACGGGGGGGGTGCAGAGATCCACTGAAAAAAAAAGGAGCAAGGCCTGGCCACCCACAGGTGAGCTGCTATATTGCAGAGAGCAACATGACAGCTGCCAGCTGTGGACGGCCACCCGACCTCCAGAGCCACGGTCCATCGTCGTCATGCCCCCCTCACCCACTTGCAGGCTTTGTAACCCCTAAAGAATCCCTGGTGGTCCAGTGGACCTGCTCCCCCGCCCGATTGCGGGTGTAGTAAAAATAAATTTAACCCTGGTGGTCCAGTGAGCCTGCTCCCCTGCCTGATCGCGGGTGTAGTATAAATGATCTTAACCCTGGTGGTCCAGTGGACCTGCTCCCCAGCCCGATCGCGGGTGTGGTATAAATGATCTTAACCCTGGTGGTCCAGTGGACCGAATCTAGCCCAATCGCGGGCTTTGTGACAGAAAAAAGTCCCTGGTGGTCCAGCGGTACTCCCCTCCCCACCGCCCAAGCAGACCTGCCACACTGCTCCCCTCAGTCAGCAGAGGGTGGCAGCTCCCCACCATAAACGCCCAACCGCCGCCCGACTGACAGTGTACAGTACAGCTGTATGTCCATTGGTCCACAGCATGGGCCAATGGGCTTGCAGACCGTACTGTACTACACAATCCCGATATGTGAATGAATTCCATTGTGCCTTTTTGCAAGTAGAGTGCAACAAACTTGCTTGATTCTTTGTAACTAAGTTGGCTGACATCAGGGTGGCACTCCATCCAGCACACTCTAAGGGTGTTGCTCTGGATCAGCGCGTGGCCACTGCTCCTCAGCTTTCCTGGAGTACCTTCAACCAACCGGAGTTCATGGATGTCATGCGTATTGTCCAGGGTGCATGTCCTATGTGCTGTACTTTGGACCCAGGACCAACCTCCCTGATTCTGGGTTGTATTGATTTAATCAGTCCAGTGCTAGCATGGATAGTCTGGTGCTCCTTCGAAACAGGTGAGTTTCCTAGCTTCCTGAAGGAGGTGGTGGTAACACCCTCTTGAAGACAGCTTCTTTGGACCCCGACAGCCATGCAAACTACAGGCCAAACTCAAACCTTCCCTTTTTAGGGAAGGTGATTGAGAAGGTAGTGGCCTTATAGCTAGAGAACCATTTGACCATCTATGATATCTATGAACCGCTCCAGTCCAGTTTTCAAAAGAGGCATAGTTACTGAGACAGCACTGGTTTGGGTGCTCAATGATCTCCTGATGGGTAGGGATCAGAAGAACCGTTCCATCTTGGTTCTTCTAGATCTCTCATCAGCCTTTGACATTGTGGACCATGGGGTCCTGCTTGAGTGCCGAGGTTCCTCTGTGGACTATCAGGTGTAGTCCTCAGGTGGTTTACATCTTATCTCACTGGAAGAACTCAGAGAGTGGTACCTGGGGGTTTATTCCTCTGACCCAGTTTCTCTGTCTTGTGGGGTTTCTCAGGGTTCAGTGTTGTCCACCATGTTGTTCACAGTGTACATGCTGCCCCTCGGAAACATTGTAAGAAGGTATGGGCTGAGGTTTCACTGCTATGCTGATGATACCCAGCTCTACCTTTCTTTTGCACCTGACCAGGATGGAGCTCTTTCTGTCTTTAATAACTGCCTCTCAGAAATCCAGGAGTGGATGGACTCGAGTTGGCTGAAGTTAAACTCGGAAAATACTGAGGTGCTGGTTGTGGATCTGGCACGTCGAATAGGGGGGCTGGGGGTTGGTTCACCCTCCGGGCTTTAACTTGGGGGTGTATCACTCCCGACCTCTGAACAGGTGCATAACCTGGGGGTAATTTTTGATGAAGGGCTGACTCTGTGTTCGCAGGTGTCTGCCATTTTCAAGTCCTCTTTCTGTCATCTGAGGAATATCTCCAGGATTAAGCACCTTGTTCCATCCAGCGATCTTCCTATGCTGGTCCATGCTTTTGTGTCCTCATACTTGTACTATTGCAATTCCCTTTACCTAGGGCTACCTGGGGTGAAAATCTGCCACCTGCAGCTGGTGCAGAACACAGCAGCCCGGTTTTTGACGGGAACTTCCCGGTCAAGTCATATTTCACCAGTGCTGCACAAGTGGGAACAGGGAGGAGGCTGGCAACTACATGCCAGTCAGCCTGACCTCAGTGGTGGGGAAATTAATGGAGTCACTGCTAAAGGAAAGGATTGTGATATTTCTTGAATTCAGCAGAACACAGAAGGCAGCATGGATTCATAGCAGGAAGGTCTTGTCAAACAAATCTGATAGATTTCTTTGACTGGGTGACCATGGAGATAGATAGATGAGGGGCAGTGGATGTGGCCTACCTAGATTTCAGCAAGGTCTTCGACACCATCCCACACAGGAAGTTGATAAATAAGCTGGGCAGCCTGGGAGTGGGCCCCAAGGTGATAAATTGGGTCAGAAACCGGTTGAGTGACAGGACACAGAAGGTGGTGGTAAATGGTGCTCAATCCAAGGAGAGGGGGGTGACCAGTGGAGTGCCACAGAGATCCATGCTGGGGCCAGTTCTCTTTAATGTCTTCATAAGTGACATTGCAGAGGGGCTGGAGGGGAAGGCATGCCCCTTTGCAGATGACACTAAGTTCTGCAACAGGTTTGACACTCCGGGGGGCGGGGGGTGATGGAAAAAATGAAAAAGGACCTAAACATGCTTGAGGAGTGGTCAAGAATGTGGCAGCTAAGATTCAATGCAAAGAAGTGTAAAATCATGCACTTGGGACACAGAAATCCAAGGGAGGGGTACAAGATGGAGGGGATAGGTACTGATGGCTACCAGTCAAGAAAGGGACCTGGGGGTAATCATATCTGTTGATCTAAAGGTAACCAAACAATGTGAGAAGGCTGTCGGGGGGATGCTAGTGTGCATAGGGAGAGGTATCACCAGCAAAAAAAAGGAGGTGGTTATGCCACTGTACAGATCACTAGTGAGACCTCATCTGGAGTACTGTGTCCAGTTCTGGGGGCCACATCTCCAGAAGTATATAGACAAAATAGAGGCAGTCCAGAGAAGGGCAACAAAAATGGTGGCAGAACTGCACCAAAAAGTCATATGAGGAAAGACTAGAAGACCCCAATATGTATTCCCTGGAATAGAGGAGAGAGAGGTGGATATGATAGAAACATTCAAGTACATCAGAGGTATAAACAAGGTACAGGTGGGTAGCATCTTTCAGAAAAGAAGGGAAGGTGTATAAGAACAAGGGTGCATGATATGAGGCTAGAGGAGGGTAGGCTCAGCCGTAATGTGAGGAAGTACTTTTTCACAGAAAGAGTAGTGGATGTTTGGACCAACCTCCATGCGGAGGTGGTGGGGCCAAAAACAGTAGGTAAATTCAAGAATGCATAGGATAGACATAAGAGTACTCTAGCAATAGGGAAGGGAGGGTGAGATGCAGATCAACTAGGGTCTGCAGTAATGCATTTGGTAGGGAAAGGGGGCAGACTAGGTGGGCCACACAGTCCTTATCTGCCATCACCTTCTGTGTATCTGTGTATAGCAGGGGCTAATAAACTCTTCAGTGATAAGGAATGTAAAGCCTTCCTAATACAATATGTATTTATGGTATTTCATTACAAGAAACTTCGCCAATACCAGAATTATGGTTAGAATGCTATGTCTGCATATCAATCAAAGCACAAAAAGGCAGATAAGAGGGAGACCATCAGATGGAAAGGCAGTATTAATTAAAGCCATAAAAGACTTGTGTCTGACCCACCAGTGCTGTGGTAGTGCTGCTGCATGTGACGCTGATGACCCAGGTTTGGAAATGAACTTGGGATGTCAGAAGCCAGCTGGGGGAGGAGGATCAAATGGCCTTTTAAAATGGGTTAAGGATTTTGAGCAATTTGATTGTCTGTTAGCTGTGCATTAGAAGTGTCTAACGCATGGCTAAAAACTAGTCCTGACAACCGAGATGCAGTACCTACTTAAAATCCTTGAGCCATAGAATTTTCAAAAATGAAATAGCCGCCATTTTTTTCTCCTTGTCATCAAGAAAAACAACATCACACTGACATATGGAAACACATCACTCCGCATCAAAACAATGTGACCACTTCTCAAAAGTGATATAACCCTTCGTAATCTGTCAGGAGAATACATTTTTATTCTCCTGAATCCCATTCCCCCCTCCCCCGTTTCCAACGAAGTGATCGCTCATCACTCACTGTCTCTTCCCTGTCTAAGCAAGTGTGGCACTCACATCCCCCTCCCTTAGTCATTACATGCACTTGAAGGACTGACACTGCAGCAACGGGAAGCCAATTTAAGTTTTTTATTTTCTCTTTCTTCTAAAATCACTTATGAGCACTCATTCCTGTGCCGCCCTTGCTTCTGCCTTTTTCTTGGTGTCAGGATTGTAGTGAGTGCCATGTGGCACAGCGGTTAAGGTTAGTACACCTCTAGAGGATCAGACTCGAGATTGCAGCTATCAGGATTGTTCAGAAGCTACTGCACTATGGTCACTTTCTTTTTTTATTTAAACAAAAGATGATTTCAGAGAACTCTTTTCTCTGCCATGTGGAGGAAAGAGTTTGGAAAGCCACTAATGAGTGTACCACAGAGACATAAGCATGCATCTGTGCTGGCAGCTGCAGTTTAAAAAATAAATAAAACAATAGCTTTGTGTGTGGTGAGGGGGAAGAATATCATTAAAAAAATAGCAGAGTTTGTCTTACCTGGGATAAGTGACTGATGTTTGGTGTGGAGGTGGGGGGGTGGAGCTTGCTCGCTAAAGGAGCCAAAAAAGTAAAAAAAGAGTTTTTTCTCTTTCTTCTAAAATCACTCATTCCTGCGCTGCCCTCACTTCTGTCTTTATTTATTTTATTTATTTAGCTTTTGTTAACCAGGTAGGTACACTAGACAAGACAATTGCCTATTTTCAGGTACGACCCGGGAACATACATGCACTACATACTCACTGTACATACATACATACAAACATACATACTCACTGTACCGGCTCCTCCTTGGAACTCACAGTACAACAGGGGAAATGTAAAAAAATACATAAACAAAATAAAAGATGCTGTTCTATTTCTGGGGTTGAGGATCTATGTGTGAGTAGGACAGTCTACAGTGTATGTGAGGGGGAGGTATAGTAGCCATGTTCAATCACAGTGGCCACAGATGGACAAAACTCCAAGGGCAAAAAAAAAAAAAATCTATTATAGGCGAAGGAACTGATTTACATCACATGCATTAAAGCTTTTAATATTTTTCTAATTAAACATAACAATTTTGATTTTTACATGCATGGAATATACAGAGGCCCATTTTGTAAGTGCAGTAAGCTACTTCGGGGCTTGCGTTAGACAGTTCTAATGCACAGATGGGGAGCTGGATGCACTTGGCCTACAGCCTCATGCCACACTATGCCCCCTAGCCATGTATTAAAACTGTATAACGCACACCCCATCATATCTTACTGCTTATATAGGCCTGCTCTCCTCCTCTGGGGAGAAAGGTGGGCACAGCCTGGTACTTGTCTGGTCCCTAGTGGAAGCTGGGGGAAGGCAGACTGGCCAACACTCAAGGGGGGTATGGCAGGTTTTGATGCACATAGAATGGGAGCATGTAGTTAGTATCATGATGCCACTGCATGCCATGCCTTCCATGGGACAGTACAAGGAACAGCTGGCAGCAGGATGGCACTGAGCACCTACAGGTCCTGCATCTGACTAGCTAGGCACCTGGTCGGAACTGGATCAGTTTCATGGCAGGGATTGGGGAACACTGCTGTCCTTGCCAGGGTGGGCAACCCAAGGCAAAGATGGCTGCAGTAAGTCCCAGTGGACATCAGGATGACAGTGCTGGGATGCTCGGCAGGTGGGGCAGATGGGGCAGAACTAAAAAATATGAAAGACTTGTATACAAAAGACAAATGGTCATGACAGAAAATGTTATACTATTAAAGGTATCTTGGCAGGGAATAGATTATCTGGTGATAAATTGTTATGTTTCTCTCCCAAACACAACTTATTATGCTGATATAATATGGTAAATTATTATAAATAAGCTGAGAATTGCTATACAGTAAGAACCAGATACGGAAATTCTTCTCATGAGTGATTTTAATGAAAGGTTGGGTGAACTGGATCATTTTAGAGATAATGAAGCTGCAGCAGTCCTAAACCATAAGACACTTGATAAAATAGTAAACAGAAATGGAAGAAGAATGGTGGAACTGCTAAAAAGTACATCTTAAATGGAATTATAAATGTTGATATCCCAGCAAAGTATACTGTCACATGTAGAAGTGGAATGAGCACGGTGGGCTATTTCCTGTGCTATCAATGGCAAGTTCTAGATCTGATTGCTTTAAAAGTAAATGAAAGAGCATAAAGTGATCAGTTCCCAGTATAGCTAGATAAGAAGCAGAATTCTAATCCAAAAATAGTAGGAGGCACGGAACGGGAAAATCCCAGAATAGAGGTAAGGGGCCAGATTTTCAGACGATCGAGATTGACGCAAGCCCTAAGTATGCCAAAGACATGGCGCACCAGGCTTATGGCAATCTAAAGGGATTTCCCATCTCCTGTAGCAACTGATGCTTGCTACACTATCTGTTTGTGGTCTAGCTTGCATCAATAGTAGGGAGCTTTTTAATGGAGCTTGCTGCCAAGATGTGGCGCAAGCTGCTGTAAAGCAGGTAAACTGTTGTACCTGCACCGGAGACTGTGCAGTCAGGAGCAATTGCAGCAATTGGGAATGCTGCAGTTTCAGCAATGCAAGGGGTTGATACAGGGCTTGATGCAAGCCTGGTGCCACCTTTTGAAAATCCAGCCCAAGAAATGAAAAACTAATTTATTGAAATGAAAAAGGTCAAGACTTGCTGTCAGTTCTGATACAAGGCCATGAAGTACAGAAAATCACAAATATCCACCAAAATGTGGAGGTGGGTCTAATTTATGAGCCGTTTCACATGATTAATACTATTCTTATATTTGTATATGAAGAAGGCAAGGCAAGGCAACTTTATAAGGCAACCAATCCCGGAGGCTCTGGGTGCCGAACATAAATAAAAATATACAGTAGTAAATAAAACATAATAAAACCTCATATAAAAGCATAACATGATAAAATTTTGCCAAACAGAGGTCTCCAAGAGTCATTTTCATGGGACTGGTCAAAGCTAAAGATGTTATCAACAGTTAAAAGCCAGGCTGAAGAGGTGGGCCTTTAGCCTCCCCTTAAACACCTTGATCGAGGGGGCCTCCTGGACTGCAGGTTGAAGTGAATTCAACAGGGTTGGCCCAGAGACACTAAAAGCATGATCTCACGAGATCTTAAGCCAGACCCTGGGAATGACCTAGAGGCTTCTCGAGGAGGAGCGGAGGGACTGAGCAGAGGACACCGGGTGTCAGGAACTCAGACAGGTAACCAGGGCCCAGTCCATATAGGACTTTAAAGGTGAGAAGTTCCACCTTGAAAGGACCCTCCACCTGACCGGCAGCCAGAGCAGAGCACGCAAAACCGGTGTCACATGACTGGACCTCAAAAGGCCTGTCAGTAACCAGGCCACTGCATTCTGCACTAACTGCAGCCTGCGGAGGGCCTCTCACATGACCCCAAAGTACAGAGCATTACAGTAGTCAAGCCTAGAAGTCACAAAGGCATGTACTAGTGTCAACAGATCATCAGGTGGAATGAGGGGCTTAATCTAGGCAATGTTCCACAAGTGGTAAAAAACCACTGCTGACTACAGCTGACATCTGATCTTCAAAGGCCAGTCTGCAATTCAGAATCATGCCCAGATTTCATACCCTCAGAGAAACCACCAATGGAGTAGACTCCAGAATAAATCCAGAGTCAGCCCCTGGTGGCTCGATCACCAGGACCTTGTCTTAGCCAGGTTGAGTCTCAGCCAGCTGGAAGCCATCCAATCATTGATTTTAGCCAGACAGCTATTAAGCACATCAACCACTCCTGATGGTCTGGGTACAAAGGACAAATACAGTTGGGTATCAACTGCATAGCAGTGAAACTCCACACTGCATTGTCAAACAATCTCACCCCGGGGCAGCATGTACACTGCAAATAACACTGGTAATGAGATCGAACCCTGAGGTACTCCACATGACAGAGTCATTGGGGAGGGGGAGGAATTCCCCATCACCACCCACTGCACTCAATTTGAAAGATAGAACTCAAACCATTCAACACACTTCAGACACCCCCACTGGCCTAAACTCCTCCCAGGTAGCCTGAGCACCTCTGAACCTCCCAACTGGACCACTGGGAGGCACAAGCCTCACTAGTGGAATCCCCGACTGGATGGTCGACCCTCTGTTGGAGAAAAACAGAGCAAACGCTTCACATAGAGTGGTTGAAAGAGCTTTTTTCGGCCGGAGACAGGCAGTATGTAAAAGCCTGTCCATGGTCTGAAACAGCTGAAATGGTCTGATTTTCCCCACAGCAATTTCCTGGACAGAAATACTGCCTTCTTATGGGAAATTGCCCACTGGTACTCAACATAGTGTGGATGCAGGGCCAGCCTGTCGGCCTCCAGATGGGTCTTCCACCAGCAACGCTCCAACTTCCGATCCCTGATCTTCATCAACTTGAGATCCCCATCAAACCAAGGGGATCTCAAGTGAGAGGATCTGAGTCATAAAGGACTGGTGTGATGGCATCTACAGTCTCAGTAACCACCATATTATAGGTGGCCACCGCCTCTCCAGTGCCAATCGCACATGCCATGTCAACCCTAGATGGGTCAGCTAATGCCAAGAAGTGTTTATAAAGAAACATGAAGGCTGGGTCAACCAAACTTGTAAAAAATATAAAGCTGAATTGTTAAAACTAGCGAAATATGTGAAAAGATATCCCGAAAGACTTAACATAACTTTGCTAAAAAGGACCAGAAAACTGTATAAGAACAGTCTAGAAAATGTGAAAAAGGACTATCAAAATAAGCTATGGGAAGACATGCTGGTAGTTATAGTAGAAGGGGATGTAAAAAAATACTGGTTAATGGTTGCAAAGGGATCTAGCAATTATGCAAGTAATATAAATGCTAATATACCACCATTAAATTGGATAAAATATTATGAAAGCATTTTCTATAGTACTGTCAAACAGAACCACCCTGCAACCCTGACAGATGCCATATCAAACAATGATGACTCAGTCACAATAACCCATGAAGAAATTAAAGAAGCAGTAGAGGAGATTAAAGGAAAAAAAGCCTCAAGGATTGACAAGGTTCCACCCTATGTATATAAGACTGAGAAAGAATTGTGGAGCAATGTACTGTGTATTTTATTTAATAATACATTGAGTCAAAAGCATTTCCAGATTTGTGGAAAGGGCGTATTAATTATTCCCATCTTTAATAATGGTGACCAGGGAAGTCCTATGAACTATAGGCCAATTAGCTTAATAGACTGCTGTGCAAAACTATGAAAATATGAACATAAAAACATATGAAGAAGCCAGCAGAATAAGGCCATTTGGTCTATCTAGTCTGTTCTTAGAGCAGGGTTCTCAGCTTAAGCTATTTACCCTGCCTCCCTCCCCAGTCCACCCTTCCCTTCTGTCAACCCCTCCTTTGACCCTTATTTTCCCCTTGACTCTTTCCCAGCTTTTATTGAAGCTGAGCACTGTCTTCAATGAAACCACCTCTTCCGGAAGCACATTTCAACTTGCCACCAGCCTCTCCATGAAGAAGTGCCTCCTAGCCTCCCTCCCAAACCTCCCCCACTCCAACTTGAAACTGTGACTGCTCATGTTTTGGTTTCCACTAAGCTTAAAGAGACCCCCCCTTATCCACACTATTTATTCCTTTCAAATACTTGAAGGCCTCAATCATTTCTTCTCTTTCTCTCACCATCTCATCTAGGCAGCACATATTCAGGGCCTCCAACCTCTCCTTATATGATCTGCCCTGCTGACCCGTGATTATCTTTGTTGCCTTCATTTGGATTGTCTCCAGCAGGTTGATTTCTTTTTTAATGTATGCACACCAGTATTAGTACACTCTGCTCCAGATGTGGCTTCACTAATGACTTGGACAAGGGTAGTATTGCTTCCTCTTCCCTGCTGCTGATCCCTCTGGCAATATAGCCCAACATTTTATTTGCCTTTGCTGCTGCTTTCCTATACTGCATAGAGTGCTTCCAGTCACTAATGATCATCACTCTCAGATCCTTCTCCTCCTCCTCTGGTTCAGATACCAGGACCCCAGCAAGGTTGTACTCAGTCCTGGGGTTCTCAGATCCAATGTTCATAACTTTGCCTTTCTTTGCATTGAAGCCAAGATGCCAAATCCTGGATGACCTCTCTAGTTTCTCAATATCATTCATTAGGTCTTGTATCCCTTCTGCAGTGTTCACCCTACCACAGAGCTTGGTATTATCTGTGAATCGGAAACATTTGCCCATAATACCATCCCCAATATCATTTATGAAGACATTGAACAGCACCAGTCTGAGCATCTAGCCCTGTGGGATGCAGAGTCAAAGATCTTGCTGAGGTCCAGGTAGAGGATGTCCACCACTTGGCCCCTGTCCACTGTTTTTGTGACCCAGTCAAAGAAGCCAACAAGGTTTGTTTGACATGACCTCCAGCCCACAAATCAGTGCTGCCTCATATACTGGAGACCATGTTCATCCAGATACTCTACCAACCATTCCTTAAATATGGTCTCCATGAGCCTTCACACGATTGAGGTCAGACTGACCACTCTGTAATTTCCCGGGTCATCCTTTGGACTGCTGTTATCAGTATTTGGGGATGAAGTTCACTTCCTCTACTAGTTGGGCATTACATCTAAAAGAACAAAATATAAAAGCAAAACTTGCTGTCAAAGCTCTACTAAAGTTTAATTATAACTACTGGGGAAATACAATCATTCCTGCCCTTAAGGCTGGAGATGCCAAGATAAATCCCATTCTAACATATGGGGCAGAAGTCTGGGACTCCTATAAATCAGATAATATGGAGAGAGAGCCTTGTCTTTTTTCTTATAAGGCCCTTTTAGGGGTGCCTAACTTAACTTCGAATGCAATGGTAAAGGCAGAATTAGGTAGAATCTCAATAAATGTAATAAAAGAGCTTTGTCTGGTAACATACTGGTTAAGATTAACTAATAATACAAATAATGATCTACCTCTCCAATGCCTAATGGAAAAAATTAAATGGACCCAAGAGGAACATAAATCAAAATGGTTAGCAACTTTGGAAAATATTCTTAGTAAAACAAAAATGATACATCTATGGAAAGGCTTCAAAAAGAAAATCAATATCTCCATGCCATACAGAACTTCTATTAAAAGAAAATTGTTTACAAAATCAAAACATTTAGACACGGAGATTATAAAAAAAGAAAAATACTCTAGATGGTTCAAAAAAAATAAAATAGACCACTCACTGGAAGAATATGTGACACTCCCTATCCCCTCAGAGGAAAAAAACAACAATCAGGTGGGCATGCTTTGAGCTCATTAACTCAAAATATTCATATTATAATAATCTAGTAATAAATGAGAAAAATGAATCTAATTCCCAATGTAGATGTAGTAAAAAATACATGGAAACTCTAACACATATAATCACTATTTGCCCACTTTATACAAAGGCAAGAACTCAGACTCTCCTTAAATTACTTAAAATATATGCTAACAGTAACTATGACATAGTATTTATTCTCTTGCACCCAACGTTTGTAGAAGATGCAATAATGATTGCTCAATTTATCGCTTCAGTAATAAAAAAATAAAAAAACACTTTAGAAGTAAAATATACTGAAATAAGGGTTGGGCTTTTGCACTCCATCAGTTCCTTAAATAACCAACTGAGTCCAACAATGGGGGTTACTGATTAGAATGAATTATAAAGTTATAAAAATGTGGTATTTTTATAAGGATAACATATGCTCATATGGAATACAATATTTTAACTTAACTGTTGCTCTTTTTAATTAAACAAAATGTGTGTACAGTATGTCTGTTTCTGTAATACCTTTTTTTCTTGTATTCCCTTTGTGTAAAAACCTTGGTGCTTACAACACCAAGGTTGATCAATAAACTTGAAACTTGAAATGATCTTATGGAAGGACACTACATGTACCATTCTCCAGTCCTGCAGTACCTCACCAGATTCCAGTGAACTAATGAACAGGCCAGCCCAAGGATCTGCAAGCTCCTCTGCCAGTTCCCTCAGTGCTCTTGGGTGGATGCCATCCAGCCCTGGGGATTTGTCAGCCCTCAATGCTAGCAGCATTGTCCTCACCCTATCCATCTCTATCACATCATCTGTGCTCTCCTCCCCCCTATTTCCTCTCCTTTCTCCTAGTGGCACCAGTCCATCTTTCTCCCTCCTGAAGATGGAATAGAAGCACTTGTTTAGTACCTCTGCTCTGCCCCCATTCTTCTCCACCCACCTTCCCCTTTCCTGAGCCTAACAATCCCATCTTTAGTCCCTTTTTTCACTAATACAGTGAAAAAGGCTTTCTCCCCCTTCTTAAATCCCTAAGAAAGCTGAATTTCCTTCTGAGCTTTAGTCTATTGGACTACCTTATCTAGTATGCTAGCCATCTTCAGGTCATCCTATTGGACTTCCACTCTAGTGGTCCTCCTGAATTTCTTGTAGGCTGACTTCTTGTCCCTTACTGCCTGGGGACCTCAATTCTAAACCAGCTGGGTGCTTTGGCCCTTGAGTTTTTCTCCTTAAGCCTATTGCACTCTTCTGTGGCAACACTCATTCCCTCCATGATGGACTACCTTAGCTCATCCCCCATATCCACTTGGATGCTTGCCAGAGTGACTCCTTAGCAACTCGTATGTCTTTCACCAAGGTTATATTAATTAAGTTAAGTAAATGGCTGGACAGTGAACAAATAATAAATCCATTTCAGGTGGGTTTTAGGGCTAGTTACTCCACAGTAGACCAATGTTTCACCTTAATATCACCTTACTCAAAAATATTACAAAAGAAGAAAAATCTGTCTATATCTGGCATTAATTGATTTTAAAGGGGCCTTTGACTTGGTTTCAAGGAATATATTATGGAATAGGTTGGGAAAGTATAACATGACTAGAATATTAATTAGAAATATACAAAATTTATATTACAATATTTGGTCAGTGGTCAGATATGACCTGGAAGGCAGTCTTACCACCCTTTTTAAAACTAATTGAGGTGTCAAGCAATGGTACTTATTAGCACCAATATTATTGAACTTATTTGTGAATGAACTGCTGACTGCTGTAGATGTAAGGAATGGGCACTCTGCAAATGTAAGCGGTATCTCAGTGTCAGCACTATTGTATGCCAACAATTTGGTCATTCCAGGTATCACGGTTTCTCCCATAGGTCTCTAAAGAAAACTTAAGTTGCTAGAAGCATACTGTAGGTAGTCCTACTTGGCAAATAATTGAACCAAAAGTAAAATAATGATTTATGGAAAAAAGAACTATCATACTGAGTTGTACATACAAGGAGAGAAACTTAAAGACATTAAATAGTTTTGCTACCTAGGCTTTCATTTTAATAAAAACAATAAATGGTATACGTACAAACAAAAAGGATTGGCAAAGCTAAATCAAACGAAGGTAGATTCCATAAAACATATGGTGGTATGGTGGTGGAACTGGTATTAAAAGCAACAGAAGCTTAATTAAATGGTATTGTATTATACATGGCAGAGTCATGGAGTTACAGAAATATGGGAAGGATCAAGCAGTCTTTCACGTCTTTATAAAGGTCAATTTTGTGAGTACTGAAATCAGCCTTGGCTGAGATAGTCAGGACAGAGTTTGGGAAGATTAAAATACAAGAACTAGCTTACATAGGAATACTGGCATATTGGATAAAAGTTACACATTATTCTAATGGCAGATTAACTAAACAACGTTTACTAGAAGAAAAAAACTCTTGGCATGATGAAGAAAGCCCCTCTCTGTGGTTAAAAAATATGGAAAGCATGTTGCAATATACCAGTACAGTTCACGTACAGAAAAATTTTCAGAATCAAATTGAGTTAAAGAAAGCTTATGTCAGAGTACTAAAAACAAAATTATAGGATATATCACAAGCAAAAGACATAGAAGGAATAAAAACACAAAAAACTGTGTGTGGTACAGTAAATATAAAAAATACATACACTGGAACCATATTTAACACTACTATCAGATAAACAAGATCAAAGGGTGTTTTGTAACTACTGACTAGAATTATTCTTGTCTATGACAATACAAGCAAGATACTATAAAGAATTAAAAGAACATTTCAAAAATGATACGATATCTTTATGTAATCAAGGAGAGATCAACAATCATATTCATTTATTCCTTGCTTGCACAAACCATGTGGAAGGTTGGACTGGGTGGCTTGCAAATTTTTCCAGTTATCAACATCCATGGAATGAAGAAGTAATATACACATTAATGAATCCTACCATTGATTTTGTTGCATGGAATGTACTGTAGTTGCTTTCCTCAAATGTATAGAAGGTATAGAACTGAAAAAGAAAAAAGAACATCTAAGAAGGATAATTGAGAAATAAGTGTTTTTTCAGGCCTGATGGCCATCAGTGTTTGAATATACAAGCAAAAGAGATTACTAGCAAGCTATGCCGACAGGGTGTGTAGGTAACCAGGCCTGAACTGTGCAGGGCCAGGTTTAAACTTTGCAGCATAGGAGGTCCTTAGGCAACAATATTTGACAGGTATGCTAATATTTTTCTTAACTGCAGCTGAAACTAGCTTTTTTGGAAAAACATTTTTCGTTGCACTGCTGCTTAAAAGACAACTTGGACAAACCAGTATCACTGTTTTTCTGGTCTGTGCTATGAGTACCAAAATCAGTTCCATCAACTAATCTTAGAGCTGAATTAAGATGCTCAAGTGGCAAGATCTTGGCTATTACTCATAAAATTAATTATTGCATCATGTTAACTAGTATATCTGATAGCAGACTGCCAAAAAAAATGTTTATGTGAAAATATATATACTGGGAAGAAACTGCATGTCCTCAGTACTTGTAGCTGAGGAATTTGACACATTTACTTCATGAACATAAGACATTTGCACTATGGAATTATTTAAAAAAAAATATCATGACTACTAATAAATATAAAAAATATGTTAAACAATTCAGGGTGCACAGGGCTATAAAGATGTTGAATTGATTAGTGCTTCTCAATTTTCACAGTGGCTTTTACCCAATGGTAATAGACACAGACTAAGATATTACCTTCATGAAATCATGGTTTAAAAGAACAGAAAACTGTACACTAATTTTAGATATGAAACATTTCTAACCAATGCACTTTGAGCCCAGTACAACAAATACAAAAAAGTTAATCTGACAGAAAATGCACCTTTAAGCACAGTGGATTTGATAACCTAAGTCATACAATGCTGGAATGTTCATGGTTCAAAGGTGAAAGAAAGGTCTGGCTTGGTCCATTTTTGTGTAATAATCAGATAGATCTGGGAACTTGTATACTCATGACAACTAAAGACTCATAGGGCTTGATTCTCAAACAGGTTAGACTACCACAAGCCCTGGGTGTGCTGAACACACGGCCCATGGGGCTTGTGGCAGTCCATGGCCAGGAATCAGGATTCTTGATCCTATGCGCCACATGGCATCAGTTAGACCAGCTTTTCCTGGTCTGACTTCATAGCCCATTTTATGGGGTTTGCACCAAATATTTGACACAAGCTGCCGTTAAGGGGGTAAAGTGCTGCAAATGTGCATGATCTATGAGAATAGGGCACACCGTGCAGCAATGTGTTGGGGCAGTGCAGGGTTTGATACAGGCCTTGTGCAAGCTATGCATCACCCTTTGAGAATTGAGCCCATATTGTTTAGAGAGAGTCATAAATTATCCATGTGCAGTAACTAAAACTAGAAACAAAAAAACTTCTATTTTTTTGTATTGCTAAGTGCATTGTTTGAATGTATAACAGCATAAGAAAGCTATAAGAGGGGTAACTCTTTTATAACATATATTCAGAACTGTGATTATTTTAGGGGGATAACGGATGCTTATATTGTCTATTGCTACTTCAGTAGTCTGAACTGTTACAAAAATAAAAGTTTGATGTAAGGAACAGCAAAAGATGAGTAAAAGTGAAATGCGCTGTTAATGCTCTGAAGTAAGCATTTCTTCTTCTTTGATTAGAGACTGCTGGTTACGTTACTTACTGGGCCATGTAGGAAACCAGTCCCAAACCCCGAATCTTCTTCTTTGATTACAGATTACATGTTATGTATCGAGCCATGCAGGTAATCAGACCCAAACACTAATACGTCCAGTTTACATCGTCAGTGCAGGATTTGCTAAGTGCAATAACTTCTCAGCATTTTTATTGACTATGGTTGTTCTCTAATGTTTAAACTGCTCCTGTAACTGTATGTTAAAATGTATGGCTGAACATTTAACTTATGCCCTTTTAAACTATGTTTATTTTGAATTTGGATTCTGTTGTATAATTCTATTTTTGTAATTACATTATGTCGATCAAATAAAATAATTTGGACAAAACTGAGCTAACTATGATAGTGAATGATTGATTTTTTCAAAGTATCTTCCCATTGTAACAATTTTTTTTAAAAGAACTGAAGGGCTCCGCCTCTCAGTGTATATACTTGTCTGTCTCTGCAATAGTGGGCTGGAAATGGCACCAAGACATGTTCAGCATGAAGAGATCATGATCTTCAGTGTCGCTGACTGGCTGTTGCAGGCCATGTGGCTTGCACTGGCACTGTACGTAACTTCTGAAAGAACCAATGTGTCAGAAATCTAAGTGCTGAAGACATGAAAGGAAGACATAAAACTTTGGACCCCCTATACCAAAGCCAAAAGTGCCAGATTTTATTTTGAGAGGGGCACTGAACACCACTTCAGCACCGGGCAACCCTTAATGCAAATTCGGAATGCATCAATGATTATAAAAAGCAACAAGAGATACAACGGACAGAGTTGAATGTGATATTTCCAAAAAGACACTCCTGCACACAGAATTAGCAGGTGGGTACAGGCTAGCGGGCTGCCAGCCTGAAAACAACCAAAGTTCCAGTAATAGTACGCACTCCAGAAGAAATTTATGTAACACGTAACTGCTTGCACAAAAATCAAATTTATTTTGAGCAACACACTCTGAAAGTTAAAGTCACTGCCAGTACACTCGTTTCGGTCCCAGCACTTCGCCTTCTCATTAAGGCTTCATGAGATTTGGATGAGAGACTGCTGTAAGTCAATTTAAAGACTATCCTGGTTTTCCACATTTAAAAGCAAACCTAAGAAATTCCACTGCAAATCAGGATAAAGAACTAAAATCTACCAAGGTCAAAATGTTTGAGTGCAATAGATGGGATTGCTTTTAGATCAGGGGCTGGATTTTCAAAGAGTCCATAGACCAACCCAAGGTGCGTCAAATAACCACCTTGCATCAAATCCAGGTGCTCCAACAACTTTGAGCTATATTTTACAAGAAAAGCATTCTCTGTGGCAAAGTCCCCCAGATTGATGCAAAATGGCCTCTGCATCAAAAATATGATGCATGAGAAGAGAAAGATGCAAGCAGAGTCATAAATGCATGGGGTGAGAATGATCCAAGCTGAGCCAAAAAAGATAATGCAGGGGGCAAGAATGACGTAGGCTGCATTAAAAAGATAATACTTGGGATGGGAAATGAATCAAGCTGCATCAAAAAGATGATGCATGAGACGAGAATGATTCTAGCTGATTCAAAAAATACAGTGGATGAAGTGGCAAAGACAATATGTTAAGCCCTAAAATGCTATAAACTACAGTAGTCCCACAGGGGAATATGGGCTTTAAAACCAAACCTCTCCAGGATATGCCCTCTCCTTCATATGCAACAGTGTCAGTTAGACCAGCTCTGACTGGTCTAACAGGTGCATGCTATCTTCGGCGCCGTGTCAACAACTTTAACCTTTGAAAATTAAAAAAAAAGGGATGATGCATATTTTGTTTTGGTGCAAGCCCCATTGTGATATGGCACACCAATTTTTTTTCACTTTCTTTTTATTCCTCCTTACTGCCCACTCGGTCCACTCCTTCAGACCAATCAATCCCGTAATCCCTCCCATGGCGTCTCCCCCTAGAGTGCCAGGCTTGTTCCGTTGTCTCCCTATCTTGCTCCTCTTCCTCCAGAGAGCCTGCACAGCAGGGTCTGCCCATGGGTAGGTGATCAGGGCTGGGTCGGACATCATCCTGGCCCGAGAGGGGTGTTTTCTGCTTTTCTTCCCCTTAGTCCCTCCTCCCCTGAAGGTGTCAGCACAGAGGACTGATGTCCAGACAGGTGGTATGCTGATGCACGCCATCGTCAAATGCCCTCAATGTCCTCCCCACCCCAATTCCAGAGAGCTACCTAGTGTCCTGATACCCATGATTCCACTGGTGCCGGTGCGTCGGGTGCTCAAAGCACCCCAGAAACCCACCCCAGGAGGAGGAGAGCATCCATTGGGATACTCAATGCTTCTCCTCCCCTCTGACCCCTGGCGACTCGAGTCCTGACCCAAACCCGGGTCGCCGGCGTAGCATGAGGTGTGGTGGCCAGCGCCTTAACCCTCAGTGCCACCAGGCTGGCAGCACACCCAGTTTTTTGACACAAGCCTGATGCAAACCACTTTGGTGCAGGCAGTTCTGCTTTTGTTGCAAGCAGCATTAGAAATTGGAATTGATGCAAGTTTTGACACAGCTTGCTCCTTGAGTCATTCTTTTCTGGTGCAAGAACCTTGCATCATTCTCTGACCTTGGAAAATTGAGCACCTGGTGTTTTCCTGGAAGTGATCTGATAAGAGACGATGCAGCAGTAGCTGCAGCAAAGGAGGACTTACACGGATCTTGAAAAACAATGTCTACTACACATCAACTTCTGAATCGGGCACAGAATCCAGTGAATAGTTTTCAGAGGAAGGGACCTCAACAAGAGTTACCCACTGAGGAGATTGGACAGGCTGGTCATGTTCTGCATTCCGCCCCAAGAACAAGGAGGGGTGGGTGCAAGAGGTCAAAACACAACAGGCAACAAGAGAGAGAAACAGCAGCAGAACAAAGTGAAGTGAATGCAATCAATATTTCATCTGTAACATGTCAATTACAGACTGATATTCTAAAAAAAAGGGTTCTCCTTTGCCCCTTCCTTCAAGCCCAGTAAGTTTGACCTGTTCCTTGATTTGAAGAAGTGAATGAGAAAGTCCAGCATTAAGACCTTTTTTAATAAGTTAAAGGTGTGCAGACATGGGTTATTCCAGTTCATACCACACCACAGACAATATTAACACACAGTGTGCCTCTGATATGCCCAGAAGGGACGTTACATTTAGACCAGTATTAATCTTTAATCCCCCCCCAATAAAACTGTAATGGTGTTTGAGAAACCATGCCTCAAGGATATTAAAACGTTATTTGAAATGAACATTCAACATCCCTTCATTAACATCTCCAATGTGAAGAGAAATGCCTTGTCAGAACTGGAGAAAAATCCAGAAATAAGAATAAAACCTGTGGATAAGGGAAGCTCTGTGGTGGGTGTTAAACACCATGGACTACATCAGTAAAGTTAATTGGCAACTGAGCAGTTCCACATTCTCAGTTCCTTGAGTGGATTCAACTTATAAGAAGAATGTGGATACTTTTCTGCAACAAGCTTTGGACACTGGTATTATCTCTGAAAGCATATGCCGACACCACAGTGACAACTTTACAGCGATCTCGTCGATACCGACAAGATCGATAGATTGCTGTAAAGTCTGCTCAGGACCTCGGCACTACTTCCTCCAGTCTTGTACCCCCTCCTTGAATCAGTTCCGACTCAGAGTTGATTATAATAAATTACAGGGGGTGTGGGGGCACAGCACCCTTCCCCCCCAAAATGTGATTTCTGACGGCACAATACTGACTGCAATTGCAGTTGACATAGTATCATAGCTGTCATGTCAGTTGGCATATATTTGTCGAACCGGCATTGTAGATATCTCTGAAAGCACTACTGATTTTCTTACAGTGGACCACCCTGTTCGGGAAACCATATACCTGTTCTCCAACATACATAAAAGTTTGGTACATCCTTCAGGACTCCTATAGCAGCCAGAATTGGTTCCCTCATAGAGCCTTTATTGAAATACATGGATGCATATATGAAGGACATAGTTACCATGCTATCATTGTATATGTGGGATACCGATGAGGTGCTGCAGGTCCAGGGGGATGTCCCACTTGGTGCCTATTGGATCTTGGTATCCATGGACATAGAATTGCTATATATGAATATTCCCATGTGGAGGGCTTTGAGCAGTACATGCATGGTTGGATTCAACTACCATTTGAGCATTTGAGTGACTCACATAAAGAATTTTTACTTGGTCTGTCTGAATTTGTATTATAATGTAGTCTTTTATCTTTCAAGAAAAGCATTATCACCAGATCAAAGAGACAGCAATGGGGGCCACCATTTCCACCAATTATGCAAACCTTTATCTGGGACATTGGGAGAAGGAAGTCACTTAAGACCAGCAGAGTAATCCATTTTTTAGTCTTATAGACTATGGTGGCATTATATAGATGATGTCCTGATATAGTAGTATGATGTGGGACAGCAGAAGAAATGGATACATTTGTACAGTATTTGCACAGATTCAATCCAAATTTGCGTTTTATGATAGTTATGATATGTATGAAAATTTTTTGGACCTCAAAATTTGCAGAAATCAAGATGGTATTATTAGGAAGGATTTGCTTCTGAAATCTGCTGACCAAAACACTGTCTTTCATGCTTCTGTCACCCAAACCACACCATCAGGAACATGCCTAGGTCTCAGATCATGAGACTTAAATGCAACTGTAGTCAGGAATCAGATTTTCAACATCAAACCAATGAAACAGTGTCCAGATTTAGCCAAGGTGCTATAACCACTTGCTTTTGGTGGAAGCTAAAGACCAGGTCAACCAAATGAATAGGGAAGGAATTCTGAAAGGGATGATATGCTAACTATCATTACAACGTACAGTGTCCAGTCCAAAGCTGTGAAAGAGATTCTTGCCAGAAATTAGCATATTCTTTCCACTGAGCCCCTCCTTGAGGGCAAGGTAAGTTTCTTACCAAGAATGGTTTATAGAAGGAGTCAAAATGGGATCATGTGATGCGCTCGTACTAGGCAGATGTGTGGTGCTCCCTCTCCCACCTCAACAAGATAAAATAAGCTCTTTAAATGAATTAAAAGCTACTGCTGATCACACTAACACAATTCTACAGACTTATTAAGCTCTCAAGACCTATCCGATCACCTACTTTTGTAAAAGCGGTGGGTGGATCAAAGGAAAATGGATGCGGAGATGAAACAGGCCCTTCCGTCACGGACACTACCACCAACACTGGATAAACAGTCTAAACGGGCCAAGACTCAGAGTGCTACTGCTGGTAAAGGATCTCAGCCTACCGCCACAGCAGCTCCCCTCTCCGAAGACAGATTCTTGTCCGAAATGGCACCTCTTAAGGCAGCTTTCACTGAATTTACCTTGAATCTCAAGTCCATTAAATCAGATCTCAAAGACACAAATAAAGCACTGGTGGATGTCTCAGCCTGCACCACACTGCTAGTAGGTTGGAAAACCTGCATGGAGCCTGAAATATCCTCCCTCAGACAAAAGGTCTCCAAACTTGAGTTAAAACTGGAAGATCTGGAAAGCCAAAACAGGCACAACAACCTGGTGATTTTCGGACTTCTAGAGGAAGCAGAGGGATGCTAGCCTGTTCTTTTTGCACAACATTTGCTGTCCAAAATAGTGGGCCCCCACCACACTCAGGGAGCTACATAGTCAAGCTATTTTCAATACTTAATCCTGCACCCCTCAGTTGCCAAAATCTGGGAAGCTTACCCCCATAGACCTCTCCTGGTCTCTGGCCCAACTTTGCATGTTCTCACCTGCTGTTTCATCCCCTTATGTAGCCTATCAGACAACCTGAGCATCAGAGCACTGAGTAATGAACTGGCAGCATGGAAGCTCTAGTCATCCCCTTCCTTGGCAATCAGTCGCTGTTTGGCACAAGCAAAACTCCTGATTTTAGCTTTCCTGGCCTGGGTTCTGCTTCATCATGCTGGCTTACTCTGGGCTTTTTCCTGCACCACCTCAAGAGTGTGAGTGGCTTGTCCTACTTGACAGTGTGCACATTCATGAGGAAGCTGCGCGATTATGTGAACATCGGCACTTCATCGCTAACTGCGATTGCCTTCATATGCAAGTCACCGGACGTCTCTGCCTTATATTCAAGTAACTGTGGGGGCTATCCAAAGAACTTATTCTGATTTAGTTCTGTCCTACTCCAGGACCCAGTCCTAGTATTGTTTTATTTTCACCTCTGACTGCTTTCTTTTACAAGGTCCAATTTAGTATAAATCGGCCATGCCATGGCCTGACTCATGAACAGTTGCTATATTCAACAAGGGCTAAACATTTTCCATTTGCTTTCCCAGATATACTCCTACCACTGGATCACTGGTGACTGTTCAACAAGGTTAATCTGGGTCGGCTAATTTTAAGTTAACAGGGTGTTTTTGTCTCTCTTTCTCTTTCAGGTCCTGGTCCAAATTCATCAGTTGGATGGGAAGTTCCTGGTGTTGCACATGATTGCTAGTGGGGCTTCGTTTATATACCACAATTGCACATTATATATAGTTCATTATCTGTTAACTCAGTTAGTTGTTATAAGAAAAAGTATCAAACCTTCCATCTTCTCCTTATAAGATACCTGCAAATTGCTACTGGTTAAGGTTTGCATTTTTCATCTTACACACAGTGTTAATTTTGGACTGACTCTAAACTTATTGGCAGTAGTTTGATTCACTCCTCTAAGATCTTATTGTAGAAATTAAGGGACTAGCTTTAGTTGAGGGGGGGCGGGGGGGCGCTATGGCTGTGCAATTGTTGGAGTAGCAGCCACAAGCAGAAAATGGGTATGGAACTTCCACTACCGTTATTTTGATATGGGATGCTTTGGATCCTCAGATGCTATTTTACCTGGTGGGGTTCTAAGGGGTTTGATCAATGGTCTAGATTTACCGTTGCGAGAACTTTCATTTGGGGCAAAGATTTGGGGTGGACTAGGTTACACCTGTTTTCTAGGGGTTTTGCATCTTTGAAAAGGGTTTGGGGGTAGGAGAAAGGGTTTTGGGTCATGGGGATGTCTGCCACTGTTAGAGAGTTTTTTACCCTAGCACTGTACATTTTGTTTTAATTGAACTTTAGTTTGTTACAGGCTACCTGTTTACATCACAGCACTCATTATGGCTGGTTATAAATATTGCTCCTGGAATATAAAAGGTGCCCAGACTCCTGCCAAAAGATCTAAGGTTCTTCTTCATCTCAAACACCTGGAAATTGATATAGCCTTTTTACAAGAGACACACCTCTTGCCGAGCCAAATCCATTGTTTATGTAGAAACTGGGTGGGTCAAGTATTTGGCTCCAGTCTGGACTCCCATAAAAGGGGAGGTCACCATTATCATAGCTCGTAGGATTCCATTTCAACTTCTACAAGAGATTGCTGATTCTGGGGATCATTTTGTGATCCTACGAGCCCTCTTGGGCCATTCAGAAGTAATACTGGGGTCCATTTATGGACCCAATATGGACGATCCAGAGCTTTTTGCTACCTTGATGACCACATTAAGCACATGGTCCGCCCTTCCAATAATTTTGGGGAGTGAGTGGAACCAGGTCCTATCCAATAATTTAGATAGATCTAGCCAGACCAGACAATGCCTGTCACCAGGCCAAAGAGCTATCCATGAGCTAATGCAAACTCTTGGTCTCACAGACCCTTGGAAAATTATGCACTCCAATAGTAAAGAATTTTCCTCCCATTCCCTTCCTCACCACTCCTTCTCCGGTATAGACTATTTCTTTATGTCTGTAGATCGCCTCCCAGGGATTTATCTAGCCTACTGTTCTCCTAAGCTTATCTTAGATCACCAAATTGCTTCTCTTCAACTGGATCTCTCCCCCAACATCCACAGAGATAGAGTCTGGAAGTTTAACAACCAAATCCTGAAGTCGGAGGACCTTATCCAACACCTCCAAGCTTTCACTACCAACTTCATGGAATATAGTGCCTTTTCCATGGATAAAAAAGATTTTCTATGGGGCTTCCTAAAATGTGCACTACGGGGTGAACTAATACATATTGTGACCAAACGCAAAAAACAAAGAGCTGCGGGCCTCTCCTCTATTTTAGATCAAATAACAGATGCATAATCTCACCTTTCTCCTTCTTCCTCCTCTATAGAAGACTGGGAAAAGGTTGAAACTCTTCATGCTCAATATAATCAACTAATAGCAAAAAGAGCAGACTTCCTCATGCTTCACTCCAAAGTATCTTATTTTGATCAGGGGGAAAGAGCTGGCAGACTCCTAGCACAGATAGCTGACAAAACTGTCTCCTCTGTTCACTCGGCCTCTGGATCACTTCTCACTTCTCCTCCTGATATAGTTGAAGCCTATAGGGAATTTTATGGTCAATTATACACCCCTCTTGCATATTCCCTGGCCCCCCAACAACTGGACTCCTATCTCCAGGATATTAATCTCCCTGTTCTATTTGAACCTCAAATTGCTAGTTTAAAAGCCCCCATCACTTTGTCAGAAGTTTGTTCTGTTATTGATTCACTTTCCCCCGACAAATCACCTGGGCCAGATGGTTTCTCAACTAATTTCTACAAATCATTTAAGGGGTTGGTAGCTTCTATCCTCTTAGACACCTTCCGTTATATCTTTAAAGAAGGGTTAGCTGATCTTTCATTCACCTCAGCAACCATAGTCATCTTCCCAAAGCCAGGCAAAAATCCCTTATTTGTTTCCAACTACAGACCGATCTCCTTAATTAATGTGGACCTCAAAATTCTAGCTAAAATTCTTTCCTATAAGCTAAGCCTAGTGTGGAACTCACTGCTTAGTGAAGAACAGATGGGCTTTGTTAAGGGCAGACTTTCATTTGAACATCTAAGGAAGTTAGCATACCTTTTTTCTGCATCTAGAGACTCTGCCACACCTGCTGCGTTGGTTTTGCTAGATGCAGAAAAAGCTTTCAATAGAGTGTCCTAGGAATACCTCTTTTTGTTATTACCCAAATATCACAACCCTCCAGAATTTGTGCACTTGGTTAAAATATTATACACATCCCCTTCTGCATGAGTTCAATGTAATTGGGTTCTCTCTACCCCCTTCCCACTTTCTCAAGGCACCCGACGGGGCTGCCCCTTATCTCCTTACCTCTTTAACCTATTTCTTGAACCCCTCATCAGGAAACTTAAAAACCCTCCTCACATAAGAGGTATTTCAGTAGGTAACTCGGAGTACAAAATTTCTGGTTACGCGGATGATATACTCCTACACATCTCCTACCCGGCTCAGCCACTTTCTACCGTCCTCCAGATTATTTCCCAATTTGGATTCATCTTGAACTGTAAATGAGATCTGGACAAAACCAAATTCTTTCCCCTTAACAAGCACACTGTGAGAGCCGATGTTGCTTACATAGGTTTACAATGGTGCACAGACAGCTAAAATATCTTGGCATTAACTTACATCCCTCTCCCCATATTATGAAAAGGCTCAATCTGGACACCATTGTTCACACACTCAAGGATGACCTTAAGCACTGGTCCAAACTTCCCCTATCATTGTGGGGTTGTATGAATATAATTAAGACGAATGTCCTTCCATGCATCTTATATCTCCTACAAATGTTTAACTGGAGCCTCCCATTATCTTGGTTCTCACACCTACATAAAACTATTACTTCCTTCCTATGGCTCAGGAAAAAAGTCAGACAAAATTATCTCAAACTTACTCTTCAAAAAATAGATGGTGGGCTCCAAGCACCTAACTTTTGCCTTTACTATTTAGCCGTTTATCTGGCCAGAATCAGATTCCATCTGCTTCTCACAAACCCTACCCAGAACTCTTCTTACTACCCCCTTTGGGTTGAAATCAAACAGGCATTGTGCTCAATGCATGATATCGATTCCAGAACTCTTCCCTTTGTTCTCAGAAAGAATCTCCCTAGACCCTTACGAGATTCACCTCTAGGCTTCTTGCTTCAAACACAATCCCAGCTGAACTCTTTTCTCAAAACGGATGTTTATAGGGATACAGCCCAACCTCTTTTCTATAATACTGATCTTTTAATTTCTCGTAAAACTCTCAAATCCCATACTTTCTGGCCAAATATGGGAGTAGACATAGTCGAGGACCTGGTTACGGACCAAAAACGCATGTCCTTTCAGGTTGCCAGTTCCCGTCTCCACTTGACCACCACACAGATTTTCAAATACTTCCAGATCTCCCACGTGTTGTTACAATATTTTAGTTTTGGTAATTGGTCTAATTCCTTTATGACCGCCCTTTTTACATATCTTAGCTCTATCCCCAATACTCATCTAATTTCATATACCTACAAATTCTTATTAACTACATTGGCGGTCTTGGAGGGCCAAAGATTCTATTGGTGGGATAATACTCTTCCATTGACCACTCCCTCCAGGCCATGGTTCAAAATCTGGAAGCAACTTGTATAAATACATCAAGTGGGAGAGATATAGATACATGCAATTTCAGATCAACCACAATTTGTATTTTACCCCGGTCAAGCTTCACTAAATGAGTAAGTTATCTTCTAGTCAATGTCCCAAATGCAGAACAGCACCAGGCAACTTGCTCCATAAGTTGTGGTCTTGTGAAAAAATTGGTCCCTTCTGGTTAGACATACAACAGCGTTTAAACCTTTAATGGCCTTATCAGATAATTTTACACCTGAGATATGTATTTTAGGTGATTATACTCAGTTGAGAGGTTGTATTCAAAGAGCCCACATGTCTCTAATCTCAGCTTCTGCTATGAAAGTTATTTTGAGACATTGGTCAGACATGACTGCACCTAATTATGTAGAATGGTATGAAGAGGTTTTGTTTGCTGTACAAGCAGAGCGTATCATTGCAGGTACTACAAACAGAATCAACAAATATAAGCAAATCTGGGATCCATTTTATACCTTTATAATGATTCATCAATTTCATTTTCTTATGCAGGCTCTCTAGGGGATAACTTCCTTTTTTCCATTTGTTGCCTTCAGTCTGGGGTCTAACACTTCTTTACAATATGACCTATTACCTATACTCAGTTGCAGACAGGGAGGTGGGCAGGGAAGGGAGGGAGGGTGGGGTGTACAGACAACTTTAGGTTATATATACATCATCTTAATGTACACAGAATGTTTTTGTTCCTCACTTATATCTTTAGATGATGCATTCCTTGTTATATATATGCTGTCTGTACAATGGGGTTGTATTTGTTTGTTAAATAATAATAAAGTTTACTTAGTTAAAAAAAAGAAGGGGTCAAAACCTCTCTGACCTTTTAGTCCACTTGTTCCAACCATTGAACAGGCTCCCTGGTCAGTGACTACCAGAGCAACCTAAGGGCTGTTTCTAGTGTGGCCACTGTAGGTACTGTGATGTGGTGACAAAAGCCTCCACATTCAGAACAGTAAATGCCTACAAGTACCATAAAATCAGACAATTCATTAACTGCTTTAGTGTGGGGTAATTTATCTGGCTAACTGCTCCTGCCAGGCGTTTTATATTGCGAAGACCAAAGGGGCATTTAAACTAAGGGTGGGGAACACCTCAGTGAAATGAGACACTGAGATATTGATAACGTCCTGCCTAAACACATTCAAAAGAGTGGAGGTGATAATAGCCATCACTTCAGCTTCAGAGGAATTGAAATGGTAACAGTGGGTCGGGGGGGGGGTGTGGATTTGGATGCCAAGATTTTGTACACACAGGCCTTTTGGATATACCAGCTAGGAACCCTGTCACCTTCAGGGCTGAATGATCATTTTGATGTGGTACCGTTCTTGAAATAGATAGGAACATGTGTTAGCACACTGCTGTTTGAGAATTGTATTCCTTGCGTACTGTAACTATTTTACACATATCTGCCCTGCTTTATTACTTGTCTTAGTTCTTTACCTTTTTTGCCTCCCTTCTATTTTCTCCCCTTTCTCTACCCCTTCCGCTCTATCTATCTTCACAGTTACTGCCCTTTTATTTTTGGTTTTTGTCCTCAGTTCTATCTTCTTCCCCCTTTCTACCTTCCCTCTTTTCCATCTTCAGTTTCCCTCTCTTGTTGCTTGCAACATGTGATGGGTATAGGCATTGTATGGACACATATTACCAGTTAAAGCAAAAGGAAGCTGGGAAGGCAGTCAGAACAGCAAAGGCCCTAACTGAGGAAAATATAGCCAACTCAGTTAAGAAGGGGGATAAAACCTTTTTTAGATACATCAGGGAGCAAAGGAAGACCAAGGGAGGGATAGTGAGGCTTAATAAAGGGAAGGGGGTGGGCAGAGGGTGGCGGTGAAAAGGCAGAGATACTAAACAAATATTTTTGCTCAGTATTTACAAATGAAGTGGGGGAGGTACCTAAAACAAACAACAGAAACACTCTAGATACAGAAGTTGATACCAGCCCATTTACAGAAGAAAGGGTCCTGAAAGAACTCTTAAAACTGAAGGTGGACAAAGCAATGGGGTCTGATGGGATTCATCCCAGAATTCTAAAAGAACTAAGAGTAGAACTAGTGACACCACTGACTACCCTCTTTAACAAATCATGGGAGGATGGGGTGGTACCTGAGGACTGGAGGAGGGCAGATGTGATTCCCCTTCACAAAAGTGGGAGCAGGGCAGAAGCAGAAAACTATAGACCTGTTAGTTTAACCTCAGTGATAGGGAAAATGATGGAATCACTTCTGAAGGAAAGAATTGTGGACTACCTAGAGGCCAGAGGGGCACAGGACCCAAGGCAGCATGGATTCACAGCGGGAAGGTCATGCCAGATGAATCTAATAGATTTCTTTGACTGGGTGACCAAAGTAGTAGATCAGGGAGGGGCTGTGGACATGGCCTACCTAGACTTTAGCAAGGCATTTGACTCAGTACCACACAAAAGATTAATATACAAGTTAACCAGCCTGGGAGTGGGTCCCTAGATGATAGCCTGGGTAAAGAATTGGCTGGAGAATAGGACACAGAGAGTAATAGTAAATGGAGTCCACTCTGAAGAAAAGGGGGTTACTAGTGGGGTACCGCAGGGTTCAGTATTAGGACCGGTCCTCTTCAATGTCTTTATAAGCGACATTGCAGAGGGACTGGAAGGAAAAGTATGTCTCTTTGCAGATGACACAAAGATCTGCAACAGAGTTGATGCACAAGGTGGGGTGGAAAGGATAAGAAGGGACTTGGCAAGGTTAGAGGAATGGTCAAATGTATGGCAGCTTAGATTCAATGCTAAGAAGTGCAAGGTAATGCACCTGGGAAACAAAAACCAAGGGGAAGAGTACACAGTGGGGGTGAGATACAACAACAACAAAATGGAAAGGGACCTGGGGGTAGTCATATCAGATGACTTAAAGGTGGGCAAGCAATGTGAGAGGGCAGTAAGGAGGGCTGGGGGATACTGGGATGCATAGGGAGAGGCATCACCAGTAGAAAACGAGAAGTTGTTATCCCTCTGTACAGACAGCTGGTGAGACCCCATCTGGAGTACTGTGTGCAGTTCTGGAGACCCAATCTCCGCAAGGACATAGACAGGATGGAAGCTGTCCAGAGGAGGGCAACTAAAATGGTGCAGGGTCTGCACCAGAAGACATATGAAGAGAGACTAAAGGAGCTTAATATGTATAGCCTCGAGGAAAGGAGGGAGAGGGAGACATGATAGAAACTTTCAAGTACCTCAAGGAGTCAACAAAGTCCAAGAGGGTAGCATTTTTCAAAAAAAGAGGTGTGCAAGAACAAGGGGGCACAATTTGAAGATGGGGAGCAGTTCAGAGGTAATGTAAGGAAGTATTTTTTCACAGAGAAGGTTGTGGATGCATGGAACAGCCTTCCTGAGGAAGTTGTGGAGTCAAGAACAGTAGGAGAATTCAAGAATGCATGGGACAGTCATAAGGCAATTCTAGGGGTTGGGGGTAGAAGAAATAGGCTGCTGGTTAACTAGGATCTGCAACTTATCCATTAGGTAGGAAAATGGGCAGACTGGGTGGGCCAAGCAGTCCTTATCTGTCATCAAATTCTATGTTTCTATATGTCATCTAATCAGCTGTTCTCTCTCTTGTCCTTTCAGCTTCTGATAGTATTCACTCAACCTGGTCTACTACATGAAAAATAAATTTACTTTTGTCTCTTTATGGACTTAGTGGCTTATATCGGGGCTGCTCCACACTCAGCTTCTTCGAACTTGATTGTTTATAGCAACTTCATTTATGCAATATGCTTTATTATGAAATGGGTAGAAAGAATGCTGGCTCCTGATTGGCCAAGAGTTACTTCAAGCTGGGCCGTTATCCCAGCACAACGGTCCAGCTGAAAGTAGCTCTACAAAAATATATTTAAAAACTGCATCCAATTTACTAAAAAGGGCCCATTTCATAATCACAATAAGGCACTCCAGGGAGTTCATTATGGTGGGCTAATAGCCCTTCTGAAGTGGTGGAAGCACTCAGCTTTGCATCGTGCTTCAACCCCCCTAGGTGGGCTGTTATCCCACCACAATGCACCCCCTGTCAAGCCTTATTACTTAAATGAAATATATCTTTGAAAATATATTTATTCAGCAGCAGCTATGTAACTTTTTTTTTACTTTCATATGTGTACCTGTTATCACTTTCTTAGTTTATGTACTAGAAGAAGGTAACAAAGTGGAACAAGCATAAGAGACTGACATGGTTCTCTCAAGAGGTGGGGAGGCAGTGAAGGCAAAAAGGAAGGCCTTCATAAGGTACAAGGTGGCCAAAAGGGAGAAGGAATAAGAGGAGTATCAGGTGAAGTTAAAGTAGGTGAAGGCGGCAATAAAAAGGCAAAGGCAGACATAGGGCTGTTCAGCACTGAAGGTATGTAGGGAGAGATATATTCAGGAGAAAAGGAAGGCTAGATGAGGGATTGTTAGGCTAGCTGATTGAGAAAGGGTGGTGGAAGATGATGAGAAGGTCAAGTCTTAAACAATTACTTCTGCTCAGTGTCCACATTAGAGTATGATGGACCTCTGCAGCAATGTAAGAACAAGGCAGTCACATGGGGAGAGGGATGCAGGAAATGGGGAGGGTGGTGCTCATGACTGAATAAGTTGGGAAAGGGTTAACGGCCCTTAGGGTAAGCAAGGCCCTGGAGAGGATAGCCTGAACTCAAGGTTACTTAGAGAACTTAATTCTGAGCTGGCAGGCCCTTGTCACAGCCATTTAACAACTCACTGGAGTTGGGGATAGTGCCAGGGTATTGGAGAACTGTGGATATAGTCCCATTCCACAAGAGTGGGGGACAAAGAAGATCAAAGGCAACTACAGATCTATAAGCGTTACCCTCATTGTGGGAAAATTGATGGAGATGACTGTAAAGGAAAGACTAATTGCCTATTTACAGAACAACATGCTGCAGGACAGCAGGCAGCACAGGTTTGTGTCATAAAGATCATGTCAGATAAACCTGATTGTGTTTTCAGCTGGGTCAGTAGGGTGGTTGACAGAGGCCAGGCAGTGGATTTTCTCTATTTTGACTTCAGCAAAGTCTTTGATTCAGTGCCATATGGGAGGCTTCTCAAAAAGCTGAAGGACTTTGGAGTAGAGAAGGGATTATATTGTATGGGAAACTGGTTAGAGGAAAGGCAGCAGAGAGTGGTGGTTAACAGGCTCAAATCTGGGGACACGGAGTTCATGAGTGTGATGCTGCAGCGGTCAGTCTTGGTACCTGTCCGATTTAATATGTTCATTAGTGACACAGGAGAAGATATCTGGGCTAATATGTGTCAATTTGCAGATGATACAAAGCTCTGTGGCAAGGTAGAAGTGAAAAAAGAACCGAGAGAGCTTCATGGGAATCTAGTAAGTCGTAAGAGGTGGTTGAAGATCTGGCAGTTGAGATTCAATGTCAAGAAGTGCAAGGTGATGCACTTAGGCAATAAGAACTCACACAGAGTACAAGACAGGAGGGTTAAGTTGATCACTTCATCAGAGGATAGAGATCTGGGAATCCTCATCGGTGACTCACTCAAGCAAACCAGAAAGTGCAAGAAGGCCTATAGCAAGGCATCTGAGATGTTGGGGTGTACAGGAAAGGGTTTTGACATTAGGAGGGGGTGATACTGCCCCAATACAGATCGCTGCTGAGGCCTCCCGTGGAGTACTGTGGCCAGTTCTGGAGTCTTCACCTGAGAAAGGGCATTGATAGACTGGAGACAGTGCAGCAAAGGGTCACAAAAAGGATTCAAGGCTAGCAGGGCAGATCATATGAGAAATTTCTGAAGGCCCTGAACATGTACGCCTTGGTGGCCAGACAGGGGAGAGGGGATATGACAGAGACATGTGTGTTCTTAAGGAGTATAACTACGGTAAACTGCAAGGACCTGTTTGTTAGAAATACAGATGCAGTCCCGAGGGGGCACAGTTGGAGAATGGTGAGTGGTAAATTGCAAGGACCTGTTTGTTAGAACTACAGATGCAGTCCCAAGGGGGCACGGTTGGAGACTGGTGAGTGATAAATTGAAGAAGGATGTGAGGAAGTTTTACTTCACAGTTAGGGTGGTGGAGCCCTGGGACAGAGTAATATCGGAGGTTTCGGGTGCAAGAACCATTGATGGGGTCAGACATGGGTGGGACAGGGCCAGGGGACTTGTAATCCCACTTAGGGGAACTGGGAAGGGGAAGAAAGTAGAAGGGAGGGCGTGAATAACTCACTGCAGCACTAGACTGTGGCATAAGGTAATACCAACTAAGGGCAAATTTGATGGGCCACTGGTCTCCTTCCACTGTCAGATTCTGTATTTCTGTGCAAACCCCATTTGCACTCATTAACATCTTCCAGATTGATTTGCATTGCAGCTCATTCCCATTGGTGACTCCTCCCCCCTTTTACTAAGAACACTTTTCGAGTACAGCTCCTAAGTATGGTGGCATAATAAAGCAACCGTTTGCACTCTGTTTTGTGCCTCCATACTTTGCAACTGAGAACTGAGCCCACAGTTTTTTTAGCCCCTGATGATTAATTGTTTTTTCAGCAAGGTGACAGTGCCTCTTTAAGAATTGCTTATGTTAAAAAGGACTTAAGAGGTTAATTAGGTCCCAAAAGTGATGACATATTAGTTCAATTTTATCCTCTACAACCACATGATTATGACTGATACTACTTCATTGCTATTGAGAAAAAAAAATCACCTTTTCATTCACATATCTAACGACTTCTGCTTTGTTTCACATAGTGCTTTGGGTTTGGTATATTTCACAAGTGAACAGTGCATTCAGGTCAGTCAGCGTGAAGCAACAAATGTATTAAGGGCTTCAAGTTTAATCATCTCACCCATATGGTGCTCAGTTGACAATTTCACTTTTAAATAAACAGCAATAGCTGTGCAAAAATGAGGTCAATTCAATTTTCTCCATCTCTAATAGGAACAATTATAAAAATGTCACTGTCGTTTTAGTGGTAGCTGTAATTCGGCTGTGTTTATACAGTATTAGTCAATTTTAATTCTCAGTGCATTTCAGTGTGAGAAAACTCCCTACCATAAAGATGGAACAGTAACCTAAGAAATTTGAATTACTAATATCAAAGTTATTGAGGGCTTGGACATCCTTATCAAAAAATAACAAACAGCTGCTTTATTTTCTAATAATATTTGCCATAGATTAGCATGTAAACCCACAGGTGTGCATGTGTATGTAGGTGTGGGTGTCTATGAATACTACTTGTGCACTATATGTATTTATTTAAAATTGTCATTAAACTAGGAAAGTGTCCTTGTTATTGGTGGTACAGTGCTCCCTCCTTTTTTCACCCACCTTTTATACGCCAACCTCGCTCACCGCCAGTGTGACCTCCTGTCCCGTTTTCCTGAAATGTTGTCTCCCCCTTTAACCACCACCCTCTATTATCTGCCACCTCTTTTATCCACCAGCATTTAGGATATGTGGAGGTCGGCGGATAAAAGAGGGAAACATTGTATTCTCATTTCTAGGAACATCATGGGGAAGGAGCAGCAAAGATGCTGGTTTGAATAGCATGAAGTTATAACTTTTATATAGTTATTCGGTTACAGCTGGGACACAAGTTACACATAAATACATAGGTTATACATAGTGGCATAAGTAACAATTACACAAGTCCAAGAAGCAGATCTAGCTCAAGCCTTATTGACATTCACCTTTTTGGCACCATTATGGGAGGTTTGGAGATCACAAATGCTTCACATTTGGGAGTATAAACTATTTATGCAGCAAATTATTTTGACTTCTCTGCTCCTTTCCCTGTCTCAGGAGCTTAAATATGCTGGTGTTTTTAGTGGCAGTGTAAACACAGCAATTTTAGACAGCGGTTTCTCTGAAAGCATGAGAGAATGTATTGTCTGGTAGACCCCCAATATTCCTACCCCCAAAGAAGACACACACACACACACACACACAGATCTTGGAAGAAATGGCCTCAGCCATGTATTTTTTTTAAACATTGAATATTAATATTTGACTTTACCATTAATAAATTCTTTATTTACTTAACTCTTTTATTCAGTTCTCTTCAATATTAATATTCCTATGATCCTTGTGCAGCGTGCGCTGCCAGGAGGAAGCACCATACCTCTGGCCCTCGCACCCACCCATCTGCGTGGAATCCCATATGGTGCGTGCCAGGGTATCACCCATGGTTATGGGATATTCATAGGGCCAAGGTCCTGGTGGCCACCCCCCGTCTGGCACCATCGATCTTGCAGTATGCACTGTTGAAGTTGGACCGAGACCCCCCCATGCAGGTCCAGGTCTCTTGGTCCCCATCCTCATGCTGACCAAGGCTAATGAGACCTTCGGGAGAACTGGCCTTGTCCCCTTTTTTACCGCTACCTCCCTCATGCGCTCCTCCCGAGCTGCCACAGGCTAGACCAAGTCCGACCCCCCAAGCTGCTAGCTCAGTACTAACCTCCAAGATCTTTTTGAAATATTCCAATAGACCATCCAAACCCTCATCCAGCAGTTGGCCCTTTTGACCACCACAGGCCCCGGTGGGTGAAGTAAATCCTATCATGCCTCAATATTGTGCCCCCCAAGGACTCCATAAAAACTCTCATCTCCTTATTAATCCTCATGCAAGCCCTGTTTAAAGCTATCCCTTGCCTAGCATGAGGCCAACTCTTCTACATCAAGATGTGTGACCAGATGAGAATAGTATGGGGCCACCAGGCCTCAATGGAGCATAAATCAACCTTCATTGCTAGCAGCAAATTCACCATCTTCCGGTGGCCCAAATCCTCGCCACCCAGGTGGATCAGTGAGATGTCTGGTTTCCTCTCCTGCCAGCCTCGACTTGCAGCTTGGAAGCAACCCCCCCAGCACATCCCTTGGAACCCCATCCACCTAATCTGGGCTGCATTACATGAAATGGACAGGTTGCTTCTCCCCGGCTTGCTGACCGCCCTCCTGGCCACCCACCAAATGAAGGAATGCCCACAAATCCATATGCTCCTAGTGGAATCCTCGGGGCCTGTAAGAGGCAAACATACATTATTGCAAGTGAGGTCCTACATAGCTCAAGAATGCCTGGGACCTCCACCATCCCAATGCCTGAATCTCCAAATCAGACTGGCCCAAACTTCTGGCATTCGTTGTTGCACCTATCTGGAATGAATGAGTACCATATTCACTGTTCTCCAGCCCTGCATTCTGGAGTGCCCTTTTTAAGATGAACCTGGATTGATATGCTGTGACTGGCTTACCATACTGATGATGGAAAAAGGCTTTGCCTTGCTCTGTAGTCACTGATCATGTGTCCCACCAACCAACCTGATCCTTCTGGTGCCCTCAATTCATACCAGCATCACACCCCTCACTGCTCTGTCTTTGACTTACCTAAATAGACATAAACCCTAGATCCATCCAACTGAGACTATATCCTGTGCTAATAGCCCAGGACCCCCTCTCTTACCTGTTGCCTGAGTGAGTTCTGACACTCTGAATGCCCCACAGAAAGCCACCATAAAAAGTGTATCAAATAATCAGACTTCGTACGAATTCCATCAAACCATGGGCAGGGATGCCACCTCGCATCTGGTAGGCTAGCTTCTTCCCTCCGCCAGCCCTCCAACAACTTATGTACCCTAAAGGCCTTAGTGTTATCCCCTATGCCCATGGCCCTCGCCAACCATGACAGGCCTGCCAAGTGTCGCTCCATCACTCCCAGCGAACAACCAGCCTTCCTCTCTGCCATTATGTATCTGCACAGTTGGTCTACTGGGATGGACCAAACATCTGGCCACCCTGCGGCTTCCTGTGTAGCAATATAGTGTTCAATCCCCTGACAGTAAGCCTCCCTCATTCTTGGCACAATGGAATTACCTATGCATCTCCAAGTCTCTCAGTCACCACCTCCCAGAGAAATGGGGAGACCTCGCATGGCTGTCAGTCTGCTCCTGGTGCCAGCATGAAGAACCTCTGCCACTGCAAATGAGATAAAGCATCAGCAGTCCCATTATCAACTCCTGGTACATGCACTGCCTTGAACGTAATGTTAAACAACAAACATTTTAGCACAAAAACCCACATTAAATCACCCAGTGGCCCTGAAGGGCCCAATTGCTGATTGATTGTATGCACTACTCCCATATTGTCTGACTGGAAATGCACTACTCTATCCCTCAGTCTTGCTCCCCAGACACATATCACCACCACTACCGGAAAGAATTCCAGCAGTGTAATCTGCTTCCCCAGTCCTGCTGCCAGCCAACTCACCGGCCATTGCCCTACACACCAGTCCCCCTGGAAGTAGGCTCCAAGGCCCTTCCCACCTGCCACGTCTGTGTAAAGTTCCAAGGGGACCCCTCCCCTTGGAACTTGCCACATGGCCACCTCATTGAAATGGTTCAAGAATATGCTCCAGACCTGAATATCCTCCCTGAACTGCTCTGTGACCCTAATCCTATGATGGGGTTTTTGACACCCTCGGCCCCTCTTTGCCAGACGGTGCATAAAAGTCCTGCAGATTGGAATGACCCGGCATGCTAAGTTGAGGTGCCCCACCAACTGTTGCAACTCATGGAACATAACTTTTTTCCTATCCCACATACTACGCAGGAGTCCCCTTAACGTGCCCAACTTGTCCTGAGGCAATCTGCATACCCTGGCTGTGGAGTCAATTTCAATGCCCAAGAAAGTGAGGGTTGTCTCAGAATGCTGCAACTTCCCAGCCAAAAATGGCACCCCAAACTCAAAGCACATCTGTTCAAATGCCACCAAGATCCCCTCACAATTCAGCTACCCACCGGTCCCATGAACAGGAAATCATCGAGATAGTGCACAATGGACTGACTATGTGCCATTTGTGATGTGACCCAGTGCAGGAGTGAGCTGAAATGTACGAAGACTGCACAGGAAACTGCTCAATAAATCGGCATGCAATTGTATCCGTAGTACTCACCCTCAAACTTCATGCCCAATAGCACCCTGTCCTCCTTGTGGACTAGCAGTAAGTGAAACATGGACTTAATGTCTGCTTTTGCCATGAGCGCCCCGGGCCCTGCTGATTGAACCACCTCCTAGGCTCTATTGAAGGACTGGTAATGTACTAATTTGTGCAGGGAATCGATATGATCATTCAATGAATCACCATTGGGGTAAGACAGATGATTGATCATCCAGAACTCGCCCGGTATCTTCTTTAGAACCAGTCCAATAGGTGATACCTGCAAATTATCCCAAGGGGGGACTAGTGAATGGTCCACTCACCCACCCCAGCTACCGTTCTTTTACCAGTTTGTCCCAGACCACTTGTGGATAGTCCCTGGCTGACTTCAGGTTATCTGCCTCATATGCCTTGCGCAGGCCCGAGTATGGTATCCTGAAGCCTTCCGTGAACCCTTTTTCCAACAAGTCAGCGGCTGCTCTGTCTGGGTACTGGTCCAGCCATGGCTTAATCCTTCTTATCTGCACTCGGGTGGGGAGACTTCCCACCGTGGGGCTTGGTAAATTTACCCCATGTGCCTCGCCCTGACCCTCTCCCTCCTCAGGCCGAAAAGCACTGCAGAAAGGGATGCAGTTTTCTACAAGCCATGCACGCGTGCTTAAACCTACAACTGCTGCATGTGCACATGCTCTGGTTGTAAGCATAGCACAACTGCTGCACCGCACCCTCCGATTTGCGCTGAGAAGGCCCTTTTGTGGGGAGACCACTATCCATGTGCTGCACTCCCCTTCCCTGCATGATGTCCTCCATCAAGGGTATGTTGAGCTTTCCCCAGCCTAATGCACTGTCCACCAGATGCCTGCGATGAAACTCCTCATCATAGTCAAGCCAGACCATCCCTCCTTTCTTCTTATGTATCAGGGTGATACAATGCATATAGTTAAGCAGTTCCACCCCCTGCTTCTCATCAGTTTGTAGTATAGCCATGGCATAAATGAGGAATGCCACTGCCCAACTGTCATGCATCCTGGGCACCTTAATCTTCTTGCACTCCTGATCGTCCCCTTTTTCCTTCTTCCCCTCACTGGGCTCCACGGGCTGGTTAAGGAGGGAGAATATATTTACATACTCCTGATTCCTAATCTGCTGCCTAACCTTATCAGTCAAATGGGTACCCACTGGCATGTCAAGCCCTGCGTATAGGTTATCTGATGGAGGGGGCACCGGTTAATACGGTGACGGCCCGTCCTTCCCTGCACCATTCCCACCTGAAGGCGCTGGTGCTGATTTATTCTTAATTTCCACTACTAAGTCTACCACCACCCCTACTAGCTGTTTAAGCTGCTCATCAGCTGTGGCCCATAAGTTGGCCTCTGCTCTTGGCTGCAAGTTGTCTGCCCCTCATCGTCTGACGAGTCCGGAGGCTGCGGTGAATCACCACCAGCTGTCTCCAGCATGCTTCCTTTCTCCAGGTCGTCAGCATCCTCATTGGACTCAGTGCCTCGGACAGCCCCTAAAACCTGCCTCACCTGACTGGCCCCCAGTTGAGACCCCCCCCCCCAGGTTGAGTCTTACCTTCAGTATGAGGCACCTTTGCCGGCGGCACTGGTTTGTCTGCTCCTACCCGCTTCTTCCTGGTTGAAGTCGACGGCTCTTCCAGACCCTACAGGCAAGTCTCCAGCCATGCTGCTCCTTTTTTCTTATATAGTGCTCTCAGCTTCTCCTCAGATGCCACCAACACCCTAGGGGAAGGGTTCCTCTTCCTGCTGGACATGATCCTATGAGACAACTAGATCCCCCCCCCCAACAGAAATCATTAGTAAGGCAGCTCTATGTTGTCATTATCTGTTCTACCCATGTGAGAAATCCTGGCCACCAGAACCTCAGCATACCAAAAGAAACAAAGGGGGGGCCATGCCCCGATGTCACCCCTATGGCCCCTCAATCTAAAAAAACTAAGGGAAATTATTTAACCAGGAAAGGCACATGATGCTAAAGCTAGTTTCCAGGTACGACTTGGGCACACAAGGCAGGTAAGTGACTTGCTCAGTGTCACACAGTATGCAAGTGGGGGCTGAGGGGATGCAAATCCTAGTCTCCAGGTTTCAGCTCAGTGCCCTTGACCACTACACTATTCTGCCTCCAAGACATCTATTGGTGAGGAAAAAGGGGGGAGGGGCTAGTCCCTACTACTTGTGTCCTTTTTTTATAAAGAAACATTTTTTTTTATTTATCCTGCCATTGGCTAGGATGACAGAGGAGTGGCCTGACACTGCAGCCTACTGGCCCTGCTCCCCCTGGATCTCCTGCAACAGCTCATGCCAAAAGCAGTAGAAGGAGGATAGCAAGAAGGTCACTGCATCCACACCGCCTGACGTATGGCAACTGAGGTATCCTGGGCCAAACAACATAGCCACCCCCACTGGACGCCACCATCTCAGGTGGCCTGCCTAGCCAAGTGGGACATCTTGTGAGCAGCTCCCCCTGGAGCTGCTGGAGCCGCTCGGCAGAGGACGAGGAATCTGGAATCGATCCCTTGCAGCAGTCAGCACGAGCATCAGAAGGTCCTAAGATAATCCCCCCAGATGCGGTGTGCACAAATACCAGAAAGCCCTTGTGGAGGTGAAGTGCCCCTCATCATCATGGCTGCCACTTCTCACAACATATGAGATTCAGAGAGCTGTCCCCAAGGCAGAGACCTAGCATGACTATGCTGAGACTGACAAGAGGGGGGCAATGCCTTTGGCCTGGACTAACTGATGCAGCATCCAGTAATTCTCGGGATGAGATGGCCTCCCTTAGGAATGGGGAGATGTTGTCTGCCTAGAAGGCAATTGACACCGTAGAAGCCATCTCTCCTCCGAGACTGCCCATCAGGACCCCTAAGGACACCTAGCTTGGATAGGAGGTGGGGGATCAGATGACCCAAGGTAAGCCTTTCCAAACAACCCTGCTGTGTTGTTATTTATTTATTTTCCTTTTTTGAAGGGGGATGCCATCGCAGCATCCAGAGGCTGCCCTTAATGACTGCTCTTCTGAATGCCCACCCTGCCAACCCTCCGGCAGGCAGCGGTTCCTCTGAAAGCATGAGAGAAAGTATTCCTTTCATGAGAGTCATAGAATAAATCTGTCAGGATGTTGTAAGAGCAAGGTTGTCATGCTCCCTTTGAACAGTTATACAAAGTTTTAATTGTGGTGTAATTGTATGGAGACACCAAGTGAATGAGAGCAAAAGCATTTTGAACCCTTCTGGTATGTGTAAACAGGACTCAGGAGTTATAGCTTTTGATTTTGCTGTGTTCCTCTGGCTGCCCCTGGAAACAGGAACCTACATTCTGTTTCACCAAGAACTTTCAGTGTTAGTACCTTTACCTCTCAAACATCAGGTAACTGCTATTTACTCAACCGTGGTGCATGTGTGCAGTAGAGTCAGCAGCAACTGCTTCCTGCACAGATCACTATCTTCAGCTTCTTTGCCAGATTACTCCCTTTCTTTGCACTCTAATTCTTACCTTTAACCTGTGAGCAAACATACAGTAGGTTACGTAGTGCACCCTCTTTCAGAACAGATGTAAGACCAGTGGAGTAACAGCCTTTAAAAATGTGTATGCACAGGGTACCAAAATTGAAACTGTAGGTCAGGAGTCTGGGTTGTGCCTAAGTACCCATAACATTTTAGGGTTCTGTAGCATTCTGGTGCATTTTGGGAGTCATTCATAACAGAACTTGCTACTCTGCGTCCCCTCCCTCAGCCCAGTAATTTGTAGCCTAGCTCCCTCCACAAAGTCCCCAGAATTCAGCATGTTGCCTCAAACCTTCCTCCCATAGCCCACCCAGATGCTCCAGAGTGAGGCCCCGAGTCCTTCCCCAGCCTAGGATGTTGCACTTTAGCACCCGACCCCCTCCCTAAAATCCTTGGTTGTCCTCCCAGCCCAGCAAGTAGCATCCTAATCCCCTCCCTAGTGTCCCCAGCCCTTCCCTCAGCAAGTTGCCCTTTCTGACAGCTCAGCAAGTTGTAGTCAACTTCCAAGCATACATCAGCAATTTTGTACCCTCCTAGCCCTTTCAACCTCTAGATCCTCCTCAAAATGCAGTTGCACTGAACTAATCTAGATATCCCCCTCTAACCACACACACTAGAAACCCAACACTTCAGGTAAAGAACTCTTGAATTGTCTGAAACTGAATGGATCTGTTACCCCCTACTCAAATACCTTATGCAAGAAAGACAAATTAATCCAGTCAGTGCATGGCCACTGACTGCACCAACACAATAAAAAAAAACAAAAAAACTTTTTCTTTGTGGAATTAGAAGCCTTAATAAAGTATTAAGGCATGTAGTTCCAGTTCAACAATAAAGTCCAGTCTGCTGTTACCCAGTGCCTCACTCATCAGAGCCTTTGGAGTAGTCTGATGCAGCTGTTCAGTGCCATAGTTCAGACAGAGAGATTCCATGCTGCTCATTTGTCATGTAGCACTTTCAGTTGCCAATGCCACCACCCACTGCCAAGTGCTAGGCCTTTAGCTGAAGTAGGCCAAGGTCAAGACCAGTTCCTAATCATCTAGCTGAAATCTTTCTCAGCCCATCCCAAATCCCGATTACCACCAACAGGACAGCCAGCTGGCCCAGCCCAACTCAATGTGTACAGCCCCAGGTGGTCATCATCAGCGTGAGCAACATCATTTCAACAGAAACAGACTCACACAAAATGTGTGAGGAGAGAGTAGAGGTTAAGGACTCAGAGCCAAGCTGTCCATGAGTGAGTCTGAGAAGCTGGAGACAGGGATAGTGTGAGAGGGGCAGCACATGCCAGTTTTGGGATAGCGCAGCCTGTGTCTTTCAGGTGCCTATGCACCACCAATGATGAGAGAGTACACACGAGAAGGAACTGTGATTCCAGGGAGAGATGGTGTAGAGTGACAGCATGTGAATCCACCTCAGGGTGTGTCAGTGTTAACCCTATCTGAATGTCCTAGTGCAGCTTGCCCAGTCCATCCTCCTCTGCAAAAAAAGCACACTCTTCTCCCAGCTCTGGCTAGTTTTGAAGCTGCTCTGTTCATTGTACCCTGCTGCATATGGGAGGTATGCCTAGATGTGCCACTGTGTAAGACTCTCACTGTCCTAGCTCTGTAGTTTTTGGATGCTGTTATTCACCTTGGGTTTGGGTGTGGCTGGTTTACTTCAGGCTTCTCACCATCATGTCCTGCTAATTCCCCATCCCAGTTAAGGTTCTTCCAGATGTATGGCCTACAGGGCACAAATGTATCTGCCACTTTGGCAGCCTACTTAGCACTGCTGGGGTCCATACCCCACAGCCATACTGTAGTTCCTCATGTATGCCCCAGAGAAATTGTTCTAATAAAAGATGGGGTGAAGTGGCCTTCCTTCCTCTATCCATCTTCCTCAAATATTATGCCACTTGCACAGTTTGGTATAGCTCCTGTCTGTACCTTTATAGTCTCCTCAGTTTAATCCTAAAAGCTTCTAGAGTCAGTTCAAAACATTTTAAGACATCCTTTTTCACTTTTGGATAAGCTTTAAAATCAACTCCGTTCATTCCGCCAAAGGCCTATGATGCTTTTCCTGTAAGTAGTGGTATGAATGAGTTGTCGAAGAAGCTCTATCCATATTAAACTGTTTATTTAGCATTTAGTAGGGCCTCAGGAGAAGACTAAAGTTATCCCTCTCTTGAAAATATGAAAACATGTGGAACAGTTTGCATTGTCTCTGCTTCCAAGCTCCCTATCTCACTATCTTTAACTATGGTGACATAGTCTACAGTGTCACTCCCAAATCCACCCTTGCCAGACCTGACCCCCTCTATCAGGCCTACTACCATTTTGCTTTGGACTGTCCACCTCATGCCCACCACTGTTCTCTTTACTACTCCCTCTCCCTCCCCTTTCTTGATGCCAGACACCTCACCCACTGGGCCTCCTTCATATCCAAATTCTGGTTTGGTATCCTCCTCCCTACCTTTTCTCTCTCCTCCCCCCTTACCTCCTAATCTCTGTAGCACTAGTCCCTCTTTATCCCTCACAGGAAATTGATTGCTGATCAAGCTGCTTTCTCATATGGTTTCTCTGGTCCTCTCTTCCCCTACCCACCCACTCTGCCTATTCTTTGTTCTCTTAGTCATAACTTTACAACTCCCTCCTACAACTGTCCCTGTAACTTAGATGCAATCCCACCCTCTCCACGGATTGCCCCAGCAATGATATGCTCTTGAGTCCACCCCAACCCATGTTCCCTGTTTGGAATTTTTTTCATTGTGCCTATTGAAGTTCAGTTTTGTCAACAGTACCCTAAGCACCTTGTTGTAATGTTTCACACTGCACTGAATATTGGTTTGCACATCTGTACTGTTTTGGCCACTGCTGATTTACTGTACTGCTTGGCATTGACTATTGTTGATGTGTATCTGTTAATGTGTTATTAATTCTTTCACCTTATTGTATTATTATCTTCACCATCTCCAAGATGCATCTGGAAGGGAGATGTTGGGCCCGATTTTAAAAGCACCCTTAGAGCGATGCAAGTTGCATCACTCGAGGGTGGTGGCAAACTCCAGGTGCATCAGGGACCCTGTGCCCAATTTTATAAAAAAGGGGGTCCCTGTGCCAAAGATCCAGGACTTGCCACAGCTGCAGGCTTGCGCCAAACATGTGGCGGACCTGTGGAGTTTGGCGCAAGGATCTGGCCATCCCCACCTGGTGCAACACTAGAGGTGCTGCAAAGGTGGGAGGGTGAATATACCTGCCAGGAAAGGACTGGGGTCAAGAGGAGCATGGGGGTGCCCTAGGGGGAGTCAAGGATATGGCAGCAATGACAGGATGATGATGTGGCACCCAGTGGGGGTGCCATTTGCAATGTCAAATAGCCAATCAGATCCGACTGCTTCTTGGGGTATGGCATGGATGGACAGTGATCTGTCCTCAGGTGGGCACAGCCCTGGCACCTGCTCCATAGGCATAACAAATCTCAACCCTGTAGGTAGGAGGCAGCCTTCCACAACATGGGTGGGGGATGGGTACCACAGGACTTTTGCGGTGCCTGGAGAATATTCCTCTCCACCACTCACAGCCCTCAACCTGCAGCCACTGCTTCCTGTCTTTAGGGTTGACATTTGTTGAACATTTGGGGCAAGCACCAGGGCTGTACCCACCTGGGGTTAGGTCACTGTCCATCCCTGCCACCCATCCACAAAGCAGTGTGATCCAATCAGTTGTCTGGCATTGCAAATGGCACCCCTGCCGGTTACCACATCACCACCTTTTATTGCCGCTGTATCCTCAAAACTCCCTAGAGCACCCACATGCACCTTCTGCCCCGGCCCCATCCTGGCAGGTCCCCAACCGTTGCCACTTTGTCCAGCAGTTGTGCATTGCTCTTAGATCACTTCTTGACTGGTCTAACCTGAGCCCCCAGTTACTCCCACAGCAGGGCTTCCAAAATTCCAAAAAAGGGGATGATGCAGCCCCGCTGCAGTGCAAGCCCTCTTATAACCTGGCACTAGGGCACTTCTGCTGCAAGGGTGGTGCAGGGCTGTTTCGGGGCAAAGCATCCTGATTTTGATGCAGCCTGTTTTTGAAAATTGGGATTGCCACAACCTGTGACACAAGGTGCCACTTGCATCATACCCATTTGGCAGAGGCACCTTGCATCAAAGAATACCTTTTTAAAACTGGGCCCCTTATCAGCTCGGTATGTCATTCCTAGTAAAACTTTTGAAATAAATAAATAAATAAATAAATACATAAATTAATAAAATTCAAAGAGACCTTTCATCTTCCAATAATATCACAAATATTACAGAATTATAGATGTCAAACAAACTTATAAGGACAATAACTAACAGGAACATCATTCATTTCATTCATTTTTATTGGAAGGCAAGACTGAGAGTGAAACTCTCTTTTTCAACTCCGTCCAGTACAAAAAACATACAAAATCACAACAATACAGTACAGAACAATACAATACATAATACATTAAGTTCATGAAGGACATGAACCAAATAATTCATAAGTTAACAAAGGTTCATCAAAAGGAATCACAGCAGCTATAAAAAGCTTTAACAATTGTTTTAAATCGAGTAAACGATGTCAGCAAATTTAAATTACAGCATTTCTTAATCAATTACCAACTCGAGGAACTGATACAGCCAGAGTAAAAGACCCAAATTTAGTTCTTCATCTAGGAGTGGTGAAACATCTCATATTGGATGACCTAAGACTACAACCAGATTGCTTTCTAAAGAGCAGAGTGTCAATAAGACATTTAAGTAATGTCCCAGCAATGAATTTAGAAACATACAAAAAACAATGTACATCCCTTTGTAGAGCCAATGAATTCCAGCCAATGACAGCATACAGATGGCAATGATGTGTGTCCATGGGAGCCCAGTAATAAAAAGTGCTGTGGTAGAGTGGATCCAGTGTGCTCAGAACATTACTGGTTGCATTTCTATAAATGCAATCATCATAATCAAGGACTGATAAAAATAATGAGTTGACAAGAGATTTTCTGATAGAATAACAAAAATGTGACCTATTCCTATAAAAAAACATAGTATTATTTTATGCTTGGCAGACAATAATTGCACATGTTGTGCAAAATTTAGGTGTTCGTCTAAACTCAATCCAAGATAATTATAGGTAGTTACTCTCACTATGTCAGTACATTTATTTGATTTCAAAACTAAATCAACATTACTTGGGCATTTTTTTTGCAAACAAAATCCATTGTGTTTTCTTTTCATTCAACAGTAGTGTTAGATCCACCAAAGCATTCTTCACAGTATTAAAGTCAAATTGTAATGTTGTAACTGCCTGCTCTGCATCACTATGGCCAGTGTACATTATAATGTCATCTGCATATAAAAATATGTTTGTCGATGGGGAGCAGGACCTGGATAAGTCATTGATATAAAGTAAAAATAGAAGAGGGCCCAGCATACCCCTCTATTAACTATAACCAGGTCCAGGCTAAATCCACCAACTTTGACAAGTTGTTGCCAGTGAGTTAAATAAGCACTGAACCACATTAATGCAGAGCAGCCAAAGCCAAAAGCCTTAAGCTTGTTACAGAGGGTATTATGATCGACTGTGTTGAATGCCTTGGATAGATCCAAGAAGATTGCAGGGAGATAATAACCATTATCAAAAGATGCAAAAACGTAATTTGTAACTTTAGAAAAAACATTTATTGTATTAGGTCCTTTCCTGAAACCTGACTGAACATCTGCAACTAAATTATATCTATTCAAATACTATATCAGTTGCTTGTAAAGCAGCTTCTCAAAAATTTTAACAACCGTAGAGAGAATAGAAATAGGCCAGTAACAATTAGGATCAGAATCAGTTCCATCCTTATATATTGGAATGATATTAGCTGTCTTTCAATCATCTGGCAATTGAGCACTGTGGAGGGAAAAATTTAATAAATATGCTAAATGCCTGTAAAGAATTTTTGCACCAGTCTTATAAAAGATTGGCTTAATACCATCACATCCTGCCCCCTTGCCAGTATCTAAATTAGGTACCTCCTTAAGGACTCCAAATATTCAAAAAATAGAAAAAGGGCTGCACTTGGGAGCGAGCAGTGCCCGGTTACAGAGATAACTCTGATACATATATATAGAAACGTAAACCGGCACCTTCTCAAAAGCACTTCACTTGAATACAGCTCGTATTTTTAAATAAGAAGTCGAGTGTGCTTATATTCTCCAATGAACTTTTAATTAGTAAAAAACTCACTTAAAAAGTGGCACAGAACACCAAAACATGTGGAAACGCTCATAGCATATGATCCAGAAATCCTGAAATTTTCCTCACAGTTTTATGAAGCACCACAAAAGTCCATGCACAAAAGTCCATGCACAAATGGCTGTTAAAGTTCCACCAGGTGTGAGCAAAGGCAGAGGTCGCTTCCAACAGACGTCACCTGACGCGTTTCGCTTGTTAGCTTTCTCAGCATGGACTTTTGTGGTGCTTCATAAAACTGTGAGGAAAATTTCAGGATTTCTGGATCATATGCTATGAGCGTTTCCACATGTTTTGGTGTTCTGTGCCACTTTTTAAGTGAGTTTTTTACTAATTAAAAGTTCATTGGAGAATATAAGCACACTCAACTTCTTATTTAAAAATACGAGCTGTATTCAAGTGAAGTGCTTTTGAGCAGGTGCCGGTTTACGTTTCTATATACCTCCTTAAGGACAACTTCCTCACTAATGTGAGTAAAAGAAAATAGATGCTTGTTCAAATTAGCAGAAAAGTCACAATCCAAATCTGGAGCAGAGGAGTTTGGATATTCTTTATCAAACAGTTGACTACCTTCAGAAAATAATTTATTATACGAAGCCACTTGATCCTTCGAATTATGGAGAGCCATGTTATTATATAGGAGTAATTTAGGGAGTGATGACACCTGGTCTTTCCCTAGCAACATATTAATACCCTTCCAAGTCTTTCTGGGATTTCTCGTAAGATCTGACAGTTGTTCTTTATAGAAATTAGGTTTAGCTTTCCTAATTTTCTTAGTGCAATTGTTTCTACAGATTTTATACTGAAGTGTAGCCTGTGGGTCTTTTATGATCCTAGCTTTTTTTCCAGAGACTTTCTTTTAATTTTAGAAGTTTTTTTTTTTATTTTAGAGGAAATTCAGGGAGTCATTTTATTTTTAACCCTCTTACAAACTATGGGTGCATGTTTATTAATACAAGACAAAAAAGATAATTTAAAATAATCCCATGCCATATAAATGTCAGGACAGAGATACATTAGAATCCAAACTATATTAGGGAGGGAACCGGACAAGGGCCATGCAGTGGATGTCCTGTATTTGGACTTCAGCAAGGCCTTTGATTCGGTGCCTCAAGGGAAATTGGGGGGAAAGTTGGAGTATGTGAGGGTGGGGACAAAGATGGTGAACTGGATTGTAAACTGGCTGAAGAGGAGGCAGCAAAGGGTGACAATGGTGGGGGACTCTCATCCCAAAGGTTTGTGATGAGCGGGGTTCTACAGGGCTCGATACTGAGCCCGGTGCTGTTTGGGATTTTCATCTCAGATATCTCACATGGCATCAGGAGTAAGGTCAGTTTGTTCGCTGATGATACCAAGATGGGGGTAGTGGTGGACGACATAGTAGGGTGGCAAGGGCTACAAGACAACATAACTAAACTGGAAGAGTGGTCGGAGACATGGCAGTTGGGGTTCAATGCTAAGGAGTGCAAGGTACTGCACTTTGGGGCAAGGAACCTTGGGAGGAACTACCAGTTGGGAGGGGTTCAGTTAGGTATCACTGAGGAAGAAAAGGATCTAGGGGTGGTTATTACAGGGAATAAGAACAACTCAACTCAGTGCAGGAAGGCAGCAGCTAAAGCCAACAGGATGCTGGGGTGTACTGCAAGAGGAATCTCCTCTAGAAGGAGGGTGGTGATCCTGCCTCTGTACAGATCACTGGTCAGACCACACCTGGATTACTGTGTGCAGTTCTGGTGCCTGTTTCTGAAGAAGCATGTCAGATTACTGGCAGGGGTACAGCGCAGGGCAATAAAGATGATCCAGGGTTTGGAGGACAGACCCTACAAGGACAGGCTGAGGTTGTTGAATATGTACTCACTGGAGGAGAGAAGGGATCGGGAGGATATAATTGAGACCTTTTAATATGTGACGGAGATAAACAAGACAGGTACAGAAGGGGTATTTAAGTTGAGGAGGGGGAGGGACACGAGAGGGCATGGTTTCAGATTGGAGGGGGGGAAGATATAGGAGAGAGATGAGGAGACATATTTTCGCAGAGAGGGTAGTAGCTAAGTGGAATGCTATGCCTGAGGAGGTGGTATCCTGCAGGATGGTGGGCAGTTTTAAAAGAGGATGGGACAGGGTGGTGGGGGTAAATGTAAGGGGTGAAGGGAGGGTGGGGCAGCTGCTATGTAGAGGGCTAGCTGCACATTTGAGCAGACTTGATAGACCATGAGGCTTGTTTCTGCTGGCAGATTCATATGTTTGTATTACATAAGTCCTACAGAAATGCTTGATCATTAAAATGTGTAAAACTGCAGGAAAATATAACATGTGGAATAGACTGTATTTTCATATGCTTTCTGATACAGGCAACATAGGAATGGTCACTAATGTCAGGATCAAACACTGAAGAAAGATATTTATGGGGAGTAGTGGTCAAAATTAGATCTAAAATAGTATCTTTGTGGCAATCTACTTTATTAGGTCTAGTTGGAGTCGAAATTAACTGAAAACGATTTAAAGCTGCACATTGATTCACTAATTCTAAATTAGGATATTTCATGTCCCAGTTAAGATCCCCCATTAATACAAATTTGTGCTCCAAATATGGAGAAATTAAAGAACTTAACAACTGTAAAGAATCAGAACCTGCAGAGGGAGAGCGGTAACATGCAGCCAGAAAAAAAAAATTATTAGAAACTGTAATTTGGAGTATTGACATATCTAATTGTTTCGGAATCGATTTTGCACATTTAATCTGGCCTCCAAGGGAATCTTTTAAGTAAATTGCCACACCACCACCTGTTTTGGTTCTATCCTGGTGGAAGATGTTGAAACCCTTGACCACTACATCAGAGTCCAGATCTTTTTTACTAAGCCATGTCTCAGTGATTACAAAAATATCTGGATCCAATGCAGCAATCAAGGACCTCACATGATCCATTTTCGGAGCCAGGCATCTCACATTCAGATGCCTCTACCCTGTTATCTAGTTATTTAGAAGGGAACACATTTTTAGCAGCTTCTAAAAAATAAAACAAAGCAATGCAATAAATTCCTTGTGCATCTATAAATTCCTTGCTTGGTTTGTTAGAGAGACAGTCATGCTCAACAGGCCAGCAGAGACTAACAAATACGTGAGGTTGTTCTCTATCCATGAGAATCAGATACACTATTGCATCAAGGATCATTTACAATAGTGTCCAGTGGAATTCAAGGCAAGGGAGGATCAGGTTACAATAAGACGGTACAAGTTACACAGCATAGCTTAAGTACATAATACAGTTTGAACACAGCCATATTCCACATGCATTACACATAAGGAAGTGAAATACAGCATTTTAGCCATATAGTGTAGATCAGCACAATACACAGGCAAGCACACTATAGGCACCTGCCAGGACCTACTCAGCAACAGCTTGGTGTAGGCCATGAGCAACGTAAACTATGCCATCTGGTTATGGGGCTAAATGTGGTATCGAGGCAAGAGAAGGAACATAATCCAAAGGGCAGACTATTCCTGACCAGAGGGATGGCTTGACAGAAGCAGACTGAACCTGCTTGGGTTTTCATTGGAGGGGTGAAGAGACAATGTTCAAGTCTTGCAGCAGGTCTAAACCCCTCCTGGACTGGCCTAGGCTGTAACAGGGCCAAGATATAGACTGGCACCATTCTTGTGGTGCATTTCTACATAAGGTGTAGCTCTACATAAGGTGTACCAGATACAGTTGTCTGTGGTTGCTTAGGTCCAGACAGTTCAATTTTCTATAGAGTGTAAAATGGTAACTATCATGGGATGCATTTAATACAAAGCAAGCAAGCCTGTTGTAAAGATCAGCTAGCTTGTTCAGAACTGACTTATTGGCCCCATCATATAGGATGTCCCCATAATCCAGTAAGGAAATTACTGCTGTATTCAGTATCTGAAGATATATGGGGGCTTGAAAGCACTCCTTATCCTTAAATAGGAAGCCAATTTTTGAGCTAAGTTTTTTTTTATCAGACTTTCAACATGAAGGTTCATTCTTAGATGATGGTCAAGTCACATGCTAAGATGTTTGCAGAGGGTAGTAAGCTGGACCTCATTGTGATCTACAGTAGCAATAGTCAGCTGTTGGTTGGTACACCTGAGTTTTGCCTGAGATCCCAAAAACATTATCTGTTTTTTTTTTGTTGTTAGATGCCAGCTTATTTAGTTCCAAGGAGGATTAGGCCTTGTTGAATCCTTACTGGAGAGAGAGGTTTGAACCATTGCCACATCATTTCCATGGGTATAGAAGTTGTGTCATCTGCACACAGCTGGAAGTAAACATTCTCAGACCCACAACTTAAGCCATTGCTATGAAGTGAAAACAGAATTAGGCCCAATACAGAGCCCTGGCAAATACCTGAGACTATGGGCTCAGGTGTCAATTTTACCCCTTGAAAGAATGTATTCATTTATTTCAAATGTTTTACCAGGAAAGACACACTGAGCTGAAAAACAGCTCATTTCCAAATGTGTCCTGGGGAATGGGGAAGATGGGGTTATGAACAAAATAGAACAATAAATTATACAATAAACATAATACAGAGATATAAATTAAACAATACGAAATGAGGTTTAACAGACATGTAAAATTATAGGCTAAAATATTACAGAGACAGGGAGGGGGAATCTGTCCTAAAGTTTCAAGCAAAGGTACATTTCAATGGTGAATACACCAGGGGTGAGGGCACTGTGGGTAGGACCGCAGATGGGGGGAGGAAGGGAAGTACAGAGCAAGTGGGGGAGGGAAAGAGGGAGGAGTGTTGGTGAGGGGAGGGGAGGGGAGGGGAAGGATGAAGAGGAGAAAGAAGGCAAGAGGGTAGATTGATGAGTGGTGAAAGCCTATGGCTCAGGGGCAAGCACAGAACAGAGTGGTGTGGTCATGGAGCACAAAGGAGAGAGAGCATTTGGAAGAGGTGGAGCAAATGGTTAGGGGGAGAAGAGTTCCAAACTTTAGGAAAGCGTAAAGAGAAGGCGACCTGACAAATGAGGAATTTTCGAGAGGGAAGAGCAAAGGAATTGAAGTCAGAGTTATGGAAGGAGTATGAGGAGGGAGGCAGAGGGGAAAGAAGAGAGCTAAGATAAAGAGGGAGGCCAGCCAGAATTTAGAGATAAAAGAGGCACAGTGGATTAGGCAGCGACCTTCCAAGGAGAGGCAGGAGAGGGCAGAGTATAAGGAACAGTTGTGAGTGTGAGGTGGGTAGTCCAGGGCAAAGCCACAGAAGGAGTGAAAGAGGGGGGTCCAGTTTGGCCAGGGTGGATTTTGGGCCAGCACTGTAGACAATGTCGTCATAACTGTTGATGGGAAGGATCATTTTAGTGATGATATCTGGGTGAGGAGAAAGCAGGATGCAGCCTTTATTCCTATACAGTGCGCCAAGTTTGGGGTGGAGTTTTTTTATGTATGGCATCCATGTGCTGTGAAAAGTCAAGGTGCTGGTCTGGCCAGACCCCATGGTACTTAAATGAGGGCACGTCATCAATTGTGACCTCATTTAGGGTGTGGAAAGAAAGGAGGGATGGGAGCCTGGAGAGCCTCTGCTAAGTGCCAAAGGTCATGGAGACTTTTTGTTTGGCATTTAAGGATAGCTGATTTGACTTGAACAATCAATGGACATTGTTGAAATCATGTTGAAGCCTGGCCTTTAGCTCAGGAAGTGAGGAACTAGAGGCAAAAAGGACCATGTCATCAGCATACATGTGGATGGACACAGATGAGCAGGCAGAAGGAAGGTCATTTAGGAATATCAAGAAGAGAAGCAGGCCAAGGACAGAGCATTGGAGGACATGGATGCAAATGGGAAGGTTGGGATAAGGACTGTCCATTTCTAACTGCTTGAGATCTACCCACTAGGTAGGAGTGGAACCAGTCAGTTACAGTGTCTGTGAGACCTGCTGACTTTGGTTTGTCAAGGAGGAGAGGGTGGGAAACAGTGTCTGAGGCTTTGGCCAAGTTGACAAAGATGGTGGAGGTGAGGAGGCATTGGTCCACGCCTGTGTGGATGGCATCAGTGAGCCAGAGGAGGGAGGAGTTGGTGGAGTGGTGTTTGCAGAGGCCAGACAGGAAGAGGGTGAAAAAAGAGGATAAATCAAAGAAGGGAGAGAGTTGAGAGGGCACTATGTGCTCCTGGAGTTTAGCTATTGTTGGGAGCAGAGAGATAGGGCAGAAGTTTCTGGGAGTAGAGGAGTCAGCCTCCTTTAGGGACAGAAATAAGAGAGAGAGAAGGAGAGGTTGAGAAGGGAGGAGATGGGGAAGGCAATGGCAGGGGCAGGGAGGTGTAGGAGCTTGGGGTCGAGCCCATCAGTGCTCCTACCTTTCAAAGAATGCAGTCTGTTACCTGTCCGAGAGGTCATTTTTGAGCCAAGTGGACATGGAACTGTTTAGGCCCAATGCATTTAGTTTATTTTGGAGAAGCACATGATCCAGATGGTCAAATGCCTTGGACAGGTCAATGAACACAGCACCTGTCAGAAGACCACTGTCCATAGCAGATTGTATGTCATCTGTTACCCTCAGCAGAGTGCACCCTCTCTATAGCAAACCTCACTATAATAAAAACATAGTTATACTGAATGCTCCCTCTGGCTCCCAGTTGTTTCATTCAGTTTTAGCTATTGCCCATTTTCCTCTTTCTCCACAGTTCAAGCCCTGTCTGCCCAGTCTGCCTGCTGCTCTTGCTAATTCTGATCTCCTTTCCAATATCCTGATAATTCTGCTCTCCTCTACCAGGCTCACCCTCACTATCTTTCTGCACTCTCTCTCTCCCTCTTTCATTCACAGTAAGATCCTCTCTCTCTTTCTGATCCATCAGTAATGCACAGAGTATAGTTGCAACAAGTGGGCAGGCAATGCAGCTTTTGTATAATTTGGGCCACTCACTGACCTATAGCCAGAGAAATGGGCTTTTATTGGGACAGAAGAGCACTTCAGGGGTATCAGACATCAAGTCGCCGTAAGTTAGTGACTGAGCAGACCAAGCAAGCTGGAAGGATCTGTAATCAGAGAAAATGGCAGCGGGAAAAAAGTACAGTAAAGCACCAGCACCTAACTGTAGTGACCTGAGAATATACTTAATTTTTTTTAAAACACTAGAAACACCAGACAACTGAGCAAAAAAGGTGAATGGGAGGCAGACATGAGGTGGGAAGCATTAGCGTTTCAAATGGTAATACAGTACAGAAATGTACTGTTTTTTTTTAATACTACATAAAAGCAACAACATAGCAACATTACATTGTTTAATTAACAATAATTTAACTTCTTAGATGTAGAGTAATTTGGGAGTGGAGATAGGGAGTACTGCACCATGTGTCCTGCATTTCCTTAGCATCCTTGTCACACTATGAAGATGGAAGGGGGAGGCTCAGAGGAAATACTTCTTCACGGAGAGTATGGTGGATACATGGAACAGCCTCCCAGTGGAGGTGGTGGGGGCTGTAACAGTTATAAGATTCAAGAATGCACGGGATAGACATAAAGGGATCTTAGAAGTAAGTGGGGGGGGTGAAGACCAGAGACCGAGTAGCCTCTGTGGTGTCACTACAGGTAGGCAAAATGGGCCAGACTAGGTGGGCCAGAAGGTCCTTATCTGCCGACAACTTCTATGTTTCTATAATGAACAGGGAGCTATAACGAATGCAGGTTATGGCTCCAATTTTTTTTTTAATAAGTAAGCTTTATTGAAAATTTCTATTAAACAACACAGACAAAATTCAACAAGCACCAAAGAGAACAGGAAAAACAAAAGGAAAAAACACCCCCTTCCCCCCAGATAACACAAAAATATGGAAGTATCTACCGTAAATATAATGTGATCCAACACAGTATAAGAATTGGTTAGTTTATTATCATAATCCTGAGGACAATATAATTCAATGAGAAGCAGAGTATGAAAACAAATTCCCATCTGTTACAATAGAGCTATAACTCATTACATACAGTATACCAGCAAGTTGTTTTCCAACATTTAAGGTCATTAAAATTTCTCTGTACCATTCAATTCTGGTGGGAGGTTGGTCACCCAGCCAATGTCATAAAATGACTGCTTTAGCTGTAGCAGTCATCAAAGCCACGTACCCTTTTTTGAGGCACATTAACTCATCTGGATATTTCCCAGTTAAACAGACATCCATAGTAAAGGCCTGAGTAAATCCCAAAAGGAGATCCAAACCTTGCTTGAAGGCATCCCAGAAAGGTATAACCATCTCACATGTCCATAACATTTGAAATAAAATCCCTTCTGCCTTCCCATACTGCATTGTCTGGGCAGCAACTTTCCCAGGCTCTGATTCTGTTTGTTACAGCAAGGGCTGCTTACTAATTAGGGGATAACAGCCATACCGAAAGAGGTTTCAAATCTTTTTGGCAGTATACAGATTTGTGCTGCTGTAAAGGTACAGTATATGTGATATGTAAGGCCACCGGACAGGGCATCAAAGAAATAAAATTACTGCTGCTTATGTGAGTGGCCATGAGCTTCTCCATGATTTTGGCAACCACAGATAGCAACGAAATAGGATGATGATTATCCGTCACATTTTTCTGCACTGCTTTTATGAACTGGAGTAATCAGTGGAAAAGTGCTCCTAGGGTTTGTGAATATTAGTAGTAGAAGTAGTAAAAGTTTTATTCTGAAAAAATTCCAGAAAAGGATAACCCAATTTAGCTGAAGCTAATTTTCAATGGGATCCCATGTCTACATAAAAGAGTCCAGTACACAATAGAATTTACAGAGTTACATGATAAAGAATACATAGCAGAAAAAGAAGCGTACCATATGATATTAACAACAGCGTTTCATTTAGGATTACGCATGCCTACTCAACTACAACATAATTTTGGCAGCATAGCAGCTAGAGATGCAGCAAATTTAAATTCCGTCGCGAAGTGAACGCAAAGTGGGCACTTCACTTTGCCACTCTGCTACATGGAGTGAGCAATGCAAAATGCTCACTCCGCCTTGTCATTACCACTTTGCGTTAAGGTGAAATGGCAATGCGAAGTAAGGTGAAGTAGTTGTTTTTAATGGACTTCGCTTTCCTCATTATGATACTAAGTGATCCACTTGTTGTTTCAGATTTGGCAGTCCTCCCACACATCACATGGCTTACAGTACTGTAAGTCACATGCTCTTTAGCTAATCAGGAAGGAAGGAAGTGAGTCATACAAGCAGACACTTTTACTTTCTCCTGTGCAGACGGAGAGAGAGGAGTGTGTTTTTTGACTGCTGATACTTTGAGATCAGAGTGAGGAGGAGATTTAAACTTTGATGTAAACCCAACAGCTTTTTTTTTTAAAGCTACATTTTTTTATCTTTTCTGTACTCTTTCTTACTTAATTTGTTCTTTCTGTAAATTTTATTTTTCTTAAATTTATAAGTAGTTAGTTGTTTGTGCCCCCCCTCCCCAGAAGCAGGACCAGCACCACCTCCTGTCCTGACTCTGAGGCAGTTGAACTCCCACCACCACCACCAAGTCCAGTACCAGGCCCTCTGGAGCAGGATGTGCCTGTTCCCCCGGGCCCAGGTGTGGATCCCATCCCTGTTCAGCACTGTGACCAGTCGGCTGCCAGTTCATCTGGCCCTCCCCTGCATGTGCCTGGTCCTCCCCGCACCTCCGTTGTTTGGCAGTTTTTTGACTGTGTCAGTGGGACAGCAGTGTGGTCAAGTGCCACCTATGTGAGTTGGAGGTGCACCGTGGCCCCCAGAGACTCACCTGGGGACTGGGGGCCAGCACACCCATATGCACAATCACCACCAGTTGGAGTGGCAGGCTGCCACAGAGCAGACCATGCCTGCACCTGCAGGCCATTCTGTGGCAGAAGGTGCAGCTGTGCATGGTGGCATCCCTAAGAAGAGGAGGGCCACAGCAGAACCTGCTGCTCCACCACCACCACCACCACCAGCAGGTCAGCCTATAGAACGTGTGGACCCCAGAGAACTGCGTGTAACATAGGCTGACTTGGCAGTTCTCTGGAGTGCTGTTGAGGAGAACAATGAGGGTGATTGCTGTGAAGCAGCGGCTAGATCACATAGAGGGACATCAGTTGCAAATTATGTCCATGCTGGAACTGCTGCTAGATCACCATAGGATTCCACATTAGTTTTTTTTTTCTCACCCCATGTGCCCCTCCACACCTTCCTTGTTGTGTTATAAAATGTATTCCTCCACCATCCCTGACCCTTGTATGTAATAATGCCCTTTTTTGTTGTCTTCCATATGCGTGACACTTTGTATTCTGAGCAGTGCAAGTATACTGTGCTGAACTGCATGTGTGCAGTCAGTCTTCTTTCTTGTCTGTGTATGTGCTGCAGACACTCTCCAAATCCCTGACTTAAAACACTTATTAATGAGTACAAGGGTGGGATAGTGAAGCCTGGAGAGATACTATAAAACAGGCTTACAATACATCCAAGTAACTAGTAGAAAAATGAATGTTGTGATTTGTGACGTAATTGTAAATCATGATTTGTGACTGCATTTGGGACTGTGATGATGAAGAAATGTGAATGCCTACAGCTGTGCTTCCCCAGGCCACAATGTGGTGTGGCACAAAACTACCTGACTTAAAAACACTCATTAATGAGTACAATGGTGGGGTGGTGAAGCATGGAGAGATACTACAAAACAGGCTTACAATACATCCAAGTAACTAATAAAAAAAATTAATGTTGTGATGTGTGATGTGATCATAAATTGTGATCTGTGACTGCATTTGTCACCATGATGATGAAGAAACGTGAATGCCTACAGCTGTACTTCAACGGGCCCCGATGAGGTGTGGCACAAAACTCCCCGACTTAAAAACACTCATTAATGAGTACAATGGTGGGGTGTTGAAGCATGGAGAGATACTACAAAACAGGCTTACAATACATCCAAGTAATTATTAAAAAAAATTAATGTTGTGATTTGTGACTTGATCTTAAATTGTGATTTGTGACTGCATTTGTGACCGTGATGATGAAGAACGTGATTTGTATCTCGAGTGACTCGTGATGATGGTCCTGACTTAAAAACGCATATTAATGAGTACAATGTTCATGCAGAATTATGCACCACACCTGTCCAGTACTTTGAAGGGAAGCCAAAGAAACAACTGTGACTTAAGTTAGAGATGGAGATTTGGCCCTAAAGAGATGCAAATGCACAGACAGACTAAGATTGCGCTGTGCACTGAAGAGATACAGATGCAAAGACACAACACCTAACCAGTGCTCACCATCAGAAATTCAAATCTGGAAAAGAATTCCTTTGCCAGTTGGGGAGGGCCTCGGGGGGGGGGCAGTGTACTGCACTGCTGCAGTAACAATCACTAGTACTAGTACTAGTACCAGTAAAGATACCACATAGAAGTACAAAAATTACACAGCTGCAGTGGATAGCAGGTTCACATTGCTGAAATTATGTGGCACAATAAAAGGTGTCTGATTTGATGACACGTGTCACACACATACTCACACACACACTAAGTAATGCGCAGCAAATTGAAAACTTCAGTAATATAACCACATATTTTAAACAAAATAAAATTATTCATTGCTGCACCACAACAATCAGCAAACAAATGGCAAGAATTATTGAAAATATTACTGTGTGTACATTAACACAGTTATACAAGAAAAATATTACTAAAACAGAAAGCACTGTCTTTTTCTCCAAGTTAATCTACCTACACCACAGATACACCCCTCCCCCAAAGCACACTTCCAGTGTCTCTCAGTACACAGGCTGAATATTGTACATTAACATTAAAAATCCACACACAAACAATAAATGCTCGATGATATGAGCACAGGAGGTTTTCCTATAATCGATGAACTGAAGTTTCAGCAAAACAAATGACCCCAAAAGACTTTTTTTTTTAACAGCTTTTAGAAGGTTTGAATCACAGAGAGCTCTCAGAGCAAATTGTCTCCTACAGCTTCATACACACACTACCCCAAACTGGGGCTGTGCAGAACAGTCTAGAGCCCATGTGACCTGAAATCTCATAAATCACTGCAAAATTCGCCTTTGGAGCTTAAAAACAAGGCAAAGTGAGGCGGAGTATATTGTTTTCAATGTACTTCTCCTTAAGAATTGCTGGAGTAGTGGTTTGGGAAGGCGGAGTAATGTGAAGTCATTGTTTTCAATGGACTTCGCGTTACCCATTATAACGCAAAGTACTCAGCTTCATGTTACGGTGCACTCTGCGAATTCGCCTTCACTCCCCGAATCACTTTACGCAGCGAATTGGGGCCACTTCGCCCTCCACTAATAGCAGCATCAGAAAACCAGGTTCTAATGGCCCTCTGAGATATGGTACATTTTTGTGGCCTCAAGTGGCCAGGTAATCTGTTCCATAACTTAGGGCCCATGCACATAAAACTAGAATTACCCCTCACAGATTTCATAAGTGGCACCCACATACTCAGTAGTCCCTGATGTGCACAAGCCCTCCCTGATATTTCTTTCCTCTATTAGATCTAAGATGTACCTAGGCATCTTCTTCTGCCTACATCTGTAAACGAAGTGTATTATATGTAATTTACTTTGCTCCATCAATTCCATCCAACCCAAAGCTCTATACAGGGAACAGTGATACATATCTCTGGGACCATCCAGGATATACCGTGCAAACCTGCTATATAAAACATTGAGCCTGCACAACATTCCCCCAGACGGTCCCCCCAAAACAGCATCACCATTGTCTAGCAATGGGATTACCATGGAATTTACTATTTTCAGTCTAACATACAAAGGTCAGTAGCTTTTATGCTTACACAAAATCCCGTTTTCTATTCAACTTTCTAGTGAACAGGTCAATATGTATATCCCATTTACGCTGAGAGCCTATCCAGACTCCCATATATTTGTACGATTGAACAAGAGTTAAGCTGCAATCATTCAGTGCTCTTATGTCCAAGGTTAAAGGGGCACTGTCAGCTTTGCCCATCGGTTTACTTTAACTTTGAAAATGATAATCTGTGGGCACAAATGAGCACTAAATATGCTCGGGAACTGTCTTGCATCAAAGTAAAATTCCTTAGTTTACCTGTTTTTTTATATTTTCCACTTGCTTCTTTTCAGTCGTCCCGACTGAAACTCGCATTCCGAGGCAGATACCACACGGAGAATGCACCTGGGCAGCGTCTGCTGTGCATGTTTCATATTAGTGAGTGCTGAATTAACAGCAACATTACCGGAGTCTGGCGTTGAAATCTGCCGCATGCGCATCTAGTGGCACATTCTCACACATGCACTAGATCTTTCCTTTGACCGCAAGTGCACATGCGCTGGGATTTTGGCTCCAGACTCCGGCATCTGGTTTGTAGTTAATCCAGCCTCATTTTATTGTGAAACATACCAGCAGCATTTTAATTTTGCTAGTTCTGCTGGATTGCGTTCAAGCGCGTATATGTTTGGCAAATTGGCACCTTCAGTTCAGCATGCACAGCAGACGACATTCCAGGTGCATTCTCGTAAGCGGTATCTGTTTGGGGAACGCGAGTTGCAGTCGGGACGACTGAAAAGAAACAAGTGGAAAATATAAAAAAACAGGTAAACTAAGCAATTTTACTTTGATGCAAGACAGTTCCTGAGCATATTTAGTACTCGTTTGCGCCCACAGATTATCAGTTTCAAAGTTAAAGTAAACCAATGGGCAAAGCTGACAGTGCCCCTTTAATTTATTTTGGGTTTGTTCTCCAGACAGCAGCATGACTTGTGATTTTGTAATGTTCAGGACTAGACCATGGTCCTGAAAATAACTCTGCAGTATGTTAAAGTCCTTTTAGAAAATGGGCTTTTCATTTCCTGGCATCTGATTGGCTGGTACACTTGCCAGGAGGGTACATTAATTTACAATAGATGCCCAGGAAATAAAACGTACCAGCCCAAGTGCCCCTTTACCCACTCAAGTATCTTTGTGCCCACCTTGGTTGTACATTGGCCAAAATCACACCACTGAACTTGAAATTGCCACCATGTTTTTCTCTCACTTAGCGAGAGATTCTGTTTCCCCAAAGCTCCCTACTTCAGTGCCAGCTTCATGAGGAAACCACATCTTAAATTCCACTGGGTGCATTCCTCACTATCTTTCTTTTTTTCTTTTGTGTATTTTTTAAAATTTATTTAGAGGACCTCATGCCCCATTATTCTCCATAGTGCCTCTCCGAGAGCCGACTATGCTCCTCTCCACCCTCCTTCAGCCAACTGCCCACTCGCTCTTTGTAGTGCTAGCACTTCAGAACTCATCTTTCTTTCGAGTTCTTTGGCTAGCACAGACTGCACACACAAGTGGCTCATACTTCATTATTGTCCTGTCCCCTGCCCGAGAGCAAACAGCAAGTCAGTCCCACCACACATATGGAGAACTCTTTTTCCTCAGATTTGTTTTTTTCCCATTTTTTATTCAAACAGTACCTTTCTTCTTGTACCGACAGTCCAGTCTGCAGTGTTGTCAACTAATCCAACCTTTGGCTTAGTGTGCTACTCCTGGTTAAACAATGTTCCCTTTCCCTAATCCCCACCTCAGCACCTCCGGACGTTTTGCTGCAGCTGATCACAATTAATGTCCATTTCAAATGCGTGCTATTAAATCCACATCATGCCCGTTCCTGCAGCTAACCACCCACTCACTGTCAACCCACAGTCCATTTGAAATAAAAAACATAAGCAAATAAACTGAATGAAAATGGAACTGTTCTTCTGCTGGTGGTAGGCTGGTGGGGGGTGGGGGGATCAGTATAACAGAATGGCTAAGATATAAACACAGACCTGTGTCGGAACAAGAAGGAAAGCAGCAGGGAGAAAATCAGCAGGCAGTCTACACACAGCACCATCTGGGGGAAGAACAGAAAGTGCTGAGGGAGAACAGAAAGTGCAGACTATTTCTTTATAAACGTAGACCTACACACAGCAAAAGTTAAATAAAAAAACATATTAAACATTAGTTTTTTAATCTTTTCTTTAGTAGCCCATTTTCTAAGCACAATAATACCCTCCAGGCTGAGTGGTATTGGGCAATACCAGACCTTCCAGGGGCTATAAGGCCCTCCATCTGCGGTGTTGGGCCTCATTACGCCCCTGGGCGGTCCGGTATTGCTCAATACCACCTACCCTGTGAGGTATTATTGCTTGCTTGGAGCTTTTCTTTAATCTGGTTAGCAGACCTGCATTCCACATATAACACCGTGTCATATGCATACAAATGGTGATATTAAATATGCATGCTAAGAGAAAGGTGACAATTAGTGCACCCAGTCATTACAATTTTGTAGGGATGTCCTCTAGACCACCAGCTTTGTGCAGGTTTATTGCTAGTAATAACTTCACAACTTCAGATACTGTGATAGGTTGGTAAGTGTGATCTGTATGCTTGCCTGTGGCATAGTTGTCATGGGCCCTGGGGACAGCATTATTTGGAGGGACCAGAGTATTAGGCTCACTAGCCTGCCCTAGTTATATCCCATCTGTTGGTGATTGGCAGAGACCACAGGTGCAAAAAAACGTATTAAAATAGTCATTAATGATAATGAATGATTCATGAAACCATCTTACAGTCATGTTCATGTCTTGCTTGGCTCAGATCTTAAGTGAACTGCACATGCGGTACTATTGGGATCCCAAAGCAACATCACAAACTGGGCCATCCTATTTTACTGGACAGATCTTTAGCTAAGCATAGCATCTACAGACTAAGCACTTTCCCTGGGAACTGGTGCTAATGCAGTAAAGACTTCCATATTTTATTCTGAAAGGTTTATTTTTTATTTTGCTATAAAAGTGAATTGGAACTCTGCGATTAAAGTAGCCTAGCACTGGGAATGAAGAGAGTACATGGTACAAAACAAAAGTCTCTGCAACCTTGGCCACAAGCTTAAGAAAGCAGAGCAAATGTGAATTCTTGTAAGTAGACTGACATTTATAGATTACAGCCCAGTGGCTCCCCTAGGGCATGCTGAGAAGTAATCATGTGCCAAGACATAGCATTGATTAGAAAACCTGTGCTGCTGGGAACAAAAGCAGCAGATTATAAATTGCAGTTCTATGAAAACATTACAGTTAGCAAGTATTGAATCCCAGTATTGAATATTTGTCAGTTTAATTATGACAGAGTGTGTTGGGTCATAGGTCATATTGGTACCTGTCCACCTTTTAAAGTGTGGGCAGGAATGTGGAAAAGGTTGCTGATTAAGATCGGTAAAAACAAGTTTGGTTTTAGGGTCAGGACAAAAGGACCTCCCCCTTCCCCGGGTTTGCCAAAACTCCACTGAATGTGTTTGAAATGAAAGGACAATGTCAATCCTATTAATCTTACTATTGTGTGCAGTGTGCTGCCTCTCGATTAATGAAAAAGAGTGACTTCTTAAATAGCTGCCTGTGTTCTAAATATGAATTAGGTCTGGCTTGGCCTTAGATTCGAGCCTTTTGAAGAGACATCCCTTCTTTGTTTAGCACTGGAAAGTTGAAAGGCATTCTGTTCCTTACCATTCATTATGAAGTACTCAAGAACATGTGTAGAATGTTCTCTAGCAAGCTGTTAGTGACTCTCACCCCAAACCCAGAGAGCACAGTTTTCTCTTGGGAACAGTGATTCAGCATTTCTATTCTTTACATTTTTTATCATGGAGATCCCTCTGGTCTCAAAATAATAAACTGGGTCACTTCTGTGATGTGTAGCACTGTACAGAGAAAGTGCTGTGACTTAACACAGGGTGCTACCTTGAAGAATCTAGACACATTTAAATGTATTTTCCAAAGAGCAACTCAATGATCCGGAGATAGTGCATTGGACTACCATGCTGGCAACCTAGGTTTGGGAGTGGACCCGGGGAGCTGGCAATCAAGTGACCAGGCTGGGCAAGTGCTACCATTGGTAGCGCCCCTCAGTCGGAAGTGAAAGTGGTGGCGGTTGTGGTGCAGTGCCACAGTGACCCACAGCGGAGGGCCAGGGAGACTGCTCCCCTGCCAAGGTGATGCTGTGTGTGCATGCTGCATCATTCTATTGGAGATAACAACATAGGAGGCGGGACAGACCAACTGGGGAGACAAATGGGGACAATTTCAGCATCCCAGATCTAGCCCAGGTGGACAGATACTGTGGTAGAAAATGCAAAGCATAAACATGTAATTTCTATAACCCTGCGAGCATCCCATTATCTACATTTCAGGAATGGATATAAAAAATTGCCAGATTTTTGTATTTGAAGCTTGTTTCTACAATAATTTCTACTGCATCATTTAAATATGCAGGGAGGGCTGCAGACTTATAAAATGGCTGGAAATCTACAAAATCAGTTTTGAGGGTAACATGCTGTGCAGTAATGGCACTTGGGACTTCTACCATTAGTGCTGTGGGTAATAATTTGTATTGCAAGCCAGTTTTCCCCAGACAATCCAGGTAGGGCTTCAAGGTACATTGCAGTCCACATTCTGCTGAGAAGCATGCCATTACTGAAGGATTATGGTTCACAAACTGTTTATCTTATATTTTCAAGGTGACAATTTCTGTGTCACAGAAACTAAGGACTCCTAAAGACTACCATTACATGCAGCAATAAGTGTTTCAGCAGGCGTACAAGAGAGATGCAGTGATACGATCTATTTAAACCATTTTTTACTGACTTAAAGCAATCATCTTGTTAGGCTTTATGAGTTTCTTACCTTTCTTAAATGATTGATAGCAACTATAAATAAAAAATTACCCTGAATCATTCATTTAATAATAGATTGTGGATGGCTGTGCTCTCCTGAATAAAATGAGATTACTCGCCTTCAGGAACTGAACTTGGTTGTTGCTGAGCTCTGGAGTTCTTGGACAGGTTTATTCTATTTCTTATTTTGATGCCAAGATAGGCCATGTGGAGGTGAATAAGCCACCTGGTCTTCAGGTGTGTTCTGGAGGCAGCTGTGGTATTCATGAAGTTAGGAAAGAAAGAAATGTGGTTTTATATAGTTCATATGAACTGTACCCCACATCTTTTACAAGTCAATAGAGGGAGGGGAGAGCATATTGCTACTATAGTAAGTGCATAGTTTCACACATCACAAAGCTGGATTGGAGAGATTGCAATGACATTAAGCACAGGAAGGTTAAATGACGTGTTCATGGTCACACCTCTGAATAAGTGGCAAGTGGCAGTTGTGGAATTCGAACTTGGGTTTCTAGGTTCAATATTCTGTGCAGTAACCACCACATAAAACTGCCAACTAGTATTTATTACAAGTTTAACCATACATAACATCCATACAATATCTCCATTTTTTTGGGGGGGTGGGGGTTCTAATTATGCTGCATACATTTAGAAACAAAGGGAAGCTGCCGTTCCAGCCTGCTGATCTCTAGACCCATCTGGAAACTATTTTTTACAATTTATTTGCTCAGGCTAGCTCAGCTAAGGTGCAATACAGTTTCTCTATTTCAGTGAGGGTCCCACTTTTTACCCATTTTTACAAATCATTTACCCAGCTAGCTCATTTGAGATGCAATATCTTATTTTTAGTGGGAGTCCTACTTTTACCCATTTTTACAGCTGGGTGGACTGAAGCTCTGAAAAATTAAGTAACTTGCTCAAGGTCAAGTTGGATTTGAACCTGGGTCCCATGCTTCCCATATCTGTGTCCTAGTGACTAGAATGAGTATTGCACCAAGTCCCTCTGGCTTGCACCCCCCCCCCATAGTGGGGCCCAACCTAGGTCATGGTGATCACAGGCAGAGATCAGGTCCCGTGAGGAACTAACCGATTGGTAACAACTAGTGGAGCAACCCATATGTATATGCAGTAGGGGGTGCATAGATTTCCTCTGGCTACTCAAGACCCACAGGTTTCATTTTTCTACGTGTCCCTGACATCCAGTATACCATTACTGACTTGAGAACTTCTGGGCAACCCCAACCCCCAATATTCCACCTTGCACTGATTCCTGTTCCCCAAGCCACCAAAGGGCAGTTAGACAGTGTGATCAAGAACTTTCCCATACCCAAAGAAGATGTACATCCTGGTGAATGCTTTTACCAGTCTGATTCTGATAATTCTGATGTCATGACCTCAGGGCATGAACCTGGTCACCAGCATGACTGCCTGCTTCCTGAGACTAGAGAGATGGCACAGTAGAAACATAGAAACATAGACTTTGACGGCAGATAAGGACCGCTAGGCCCATCTAGTCTGCCCATTTCCCTACCTACAGGATAGGCCGCAGATCCTAGTTAACCAACAGCCTATTTCTTCCTACCCCCCACAAGAATTGCCTTATGTCTGTCCCATGCATTCTTGAAATCTCCCACAGTTTTAGACCCCACAACCTCCTCAGGAAGGCTGTTCCATGCATCCACTACCTCTCCTGTGAAATAATACTTCCTCACATTGCCCCTGAACCGCCCCCTCCTATATCTTTTAAATTGTGTCCCTTGTTCTTGTAAGTCTCTTTTTCTGAAAGATGCTACCTCTTGGACTTTGTTGATTCCACTGAGGTACTTAAAAGTTTCTATCATGTCCCCCCCCTCCCTTCTTTCCTCAAGGGTATACATATTAAGCTCCTTTAGTCTCTCCTCATACGGCTTCTCTTGCAGACCCTGCACCATTTTAGTTGCCCTCCTCTAGACTACCTCTATCCTGTCTATGTCCTTGTGGAGATGAGGTCTCCAGAACTGGACACAGTACTCCAGATGGGGTCTCACCAACTGTCTGTACAGAGGGATAACAACTTCCTGTTTTCTGCTGCTGATGCCTCTCCCTATACATCCCAGTATACCCCCAGCCCTCCCTATGCCTTCTCACATTGATTGCTAACCTTAAGGTCATCTGATATGATTACCCCCAGGTCCCTTTCCTTTTTTGTTGTTGTTACTACCTCCCCACCCATTGTGTATTCTTCCCCTGGGTTCTTGTTTCCCAGGTGCATTATTTTGCACTTCTTTGCATTGAATCCTAGCTGCTATACTTTTGACCATTCCTCCAACCTTGCCAAGTCCCTTTTCATCCTTTCCATGCCTCCTTGTGTATTAACCCTGTTGCAGATCTTTGTGTCATCTGCAAAAAGGCATACTTTTCTTTCCAGTCCCTCTGCAATGTCACTGATGAAGACATTAAAAAGGACTGGACCCAATACTGAACCTCTGCGGTACCCCACTAGTAACCCCTCTTTCTTCAGAGTGGACTCCATTTACAGTTACCTTCTGTGTCCTGTTGTGCAGCCAATGTTTTACCCAGGCTACCACCCTGGGACCCACTCCCAGGCTGGTTAATTTGACTATTAATCTTTTGTGTGGGACTGTGTCAAATGCCTTGCTAAAGTCTAGGTAGGCCATGTTCACAGCCCCTCCCTGGTCTACTACTTTGGTCACCCAGTCAAAGAAATCTATTAGATTCGTCTGACATGACCTTCCCACTGTGAATCCATGCTGCCTTCGGTCCTGTGCTCCACTGGCCTCTAGGTACTCAACTATTCTTTCCTTCAGAAGTGACTCCATCACTTTCCCTACCACAGAGGTCAGACTGACAGGTCTGTAGTTTCCTGCCTCTGTCTTGGTCCCACTTTTGTGAAGGGGAATCACATCCGCCTTTCTCCAGTCCTCAGGTACCACACCATCCTCCCATGATTTATTAAAGAGAGTAGCCAGTGGTTTCACTAGTTCCTCCCTTAATTCTTTTAGAATTCTGGGGTGAATTCCATCAGGACCCATTGCTTTGTCCACCTTCAGTTTTAGGAGTTCTTGCAGAACCCTTTCTTCTGTGAAAGGACTGGGATTGACCCCCCTATCAAGAGTGCTTCTGTTAATTGGATTAGGCAGTATCTCCACTTGTAATACTATATTACTGTACCTTTTTTTCTGCATTCCTTTTTTGCCTGGCCTGGCCTGGCCATCCTGCACCTTTCACATCCTCATCTTTGACTCCCACTGTCACACCCCTGGTAAACACCCTTGACCTCCTTCAGGTACCACTCCAAACATCTCTGCATCTTCTCCCTTGCAGCAGGCCTTCTTCCCCAGGAGGGGAGTCTCTGAGCTGCTGAAAGTGCAGTGGTTCATGAGAGATCACTTTGCTTCTGATGTAACTCTTTTTACCCTGTAGGTCTTTTCCATCTTCCACACAATAATGTTGCTCATGCAATGCTGCCCTATCTGGGGTGATATTGGAGGTCACCCACAATATCAAGAAGACTCCATTTAAAATCTGAAGGAGGCAGTCATGCTGCAGGGTGTGCCACTAGAGCCACTACACTCCTTCAGGAATCTGGAGTCTAAGTGAGCCTGTGCTGAAGTGCATCCCAGACTACTGAAGTCAGGGTGGGAGTGGGGTCATGACATAAACCTGGGTCTACCACAGAGTAGGACAATACTCTACTGATAATGCCACTGAGCTGGGTGGTACTGTGTAACTAACAGTGCCCTCCTGATGGTGCCACTGGGCTGGGTGTTACTGTGTAACTAACAGTGCCCTCCTGATGGTGCCACTGAGCTGGGTGTTACTGTGTAACTAACAGTGCCCTCCTGATGGTGCCACTGATCTGGGTGTCACTGTGTAACTAACAGTGCCCACCTGATGGTGCCACTGGGCTGGGTGTTACTGTGTAACTAACAGTGCCCTCCTGATGGTGCCACTGGGCTAGGTGTTACTGTGTAACCAACAGTACCCTCCTGATGATGCCACTGTGCTGGGTGTTACTGTGTAACCAACAGTGCCCTCCTGATGGTGCCACTGTGCTGGGTGTTACTGTGTAACTAACAGTGCCCTCCCAAAGGTGCCACTGGGCAGGGTGTTACTGTGTAACTAACAGTGCCCACCCGATGATGCCACTGGGCAGGGTGTTACTGAGTAACTAACAGTGCCCTCCCGATGATGCCACTGGGCTGGGTGTTACTGAGTAACTAACAGTGCCCTCCCGATGGTGCCACTGGGCTGGATGTTACTGTGTAACTAAGAGTGCCCTCCCGATGGTGCCACTGGGCTGGGTGTTACTGTGTAACTAAGAGTGCCCTCCCGATGGTGCCACTGAGCTGGGTGTTACTGTGTAACTAACAGTGCCCTCCCGATGGTGCCACTGGGCTGGGTGTTACTGTGTAACTAACAGTGCCCTCCATATGGTGCCACTGGGCTGGGTGATACTGTATAACTAACAGTGCCCTCCCGATGGTGCCACTGGGCTGGCTGTTGCTGTGTAACTAACAGTGCCCTCCCGATGGTGCCACTGGGCTGGGGGTTGCTGTGTAACTAACAGTGCCCTCCCGATGGTGCCACTGAGCTGGGTGTTACTGTGTAACTAACAGTGCCCTCCCAATGGTGCCACTGAGCTGGGTGTCACTGTGTGTCCAATATGCCTCCGATGGTGCCACTGAGCTGGGTGTTACTGTGTAACTAACAGTGCCCTCCCGATGGTGCCACTGAGCTGGGTGTTACTGTGTAACTAACAGTGCCCTCCCGATGGTGCCACTGAGCTGGGTGTTACTGTGTAACTAACAGTGCCCTCCCGATGGTGCCACTGGGCTGGGTGTTACTGTGTAACCACAGTGCCTCCCTATGGTGCCACTGGGCTGGTGTTGCCGTAACCAACAGTGCCCTCCTGATGGTGCCACTGAGCTTGGTGTTACTGTGTAACAGTGCCCTCCTGATGGTGCCACTGGGCTGGATGTTACTGTGTAACTAACAGTGCCCTCCTGATGGTGCCACTTGGCTGGATGTTACTGTGTAACTAACAGTGCCCTCCTGATGGTGCCACTGGGCTGGGTGTTACTGTGTAACAGTGCCTTCCTAATGGTGCCACTGGGCTGGATGTTACTGTATAGCTAACAGTGCCCTCCTGATGGAGCCACTGGGCTGGGTTTTATTATGAAATTAACAATTCCCCACTGATAATGCAACTGCACCAGTTGTTACTGTATAATTAAACATGCCTTTTGGATGGCACCACCTGGCCAGGTTTTACTATATTATTAATAATGCCCTACTGATGGCACCTCTGGGCTGGAATTTACTTTTTAATTAATAATGTCCTACTGATGGTGGCACTGGACCAGGTGCTACTGTTGAATTAATAATGCACTACTGATTGTGCCACTGGGCTGTGGGTTACAATATAATTAACAAGTCCTACTGATAGCACCAATGAGCTGGGTGTTACTATATAATTAACAATACACTACTGATGGTGCCACTGGGCTGGGTGTTACTGTGTAACTAACAGTGCCCTCCTGATGGTGCCACTGAGCTGGGTGTTACTGTGTAACTAACAGTGCCCTCCTGATGGTGCCACTGGGCTGGATGTTACTGTGTAACTAAGAGTGCCCTCCTGATGGTGCCACTGGGCTGGATGTTACTGTGTAACTAACAGTGCTCTCCTGATGGTGCCACTGGGCTGGATGTTACTGTGTAACTAACAGTGCCCTCCTGATGGTGCCACTGGGCTGGATGTTACTGTGTAACTAACAGTGCCCTCCTGATGGTGCCACTGGGCTGGATGTTACTGTGTAACTAACAGTGCCCTCCTGATGATGCCACTGGGCTGGATGTTACTGTGTAGCTAACAGTGCCCTCCTGATGGAGCCACTGGGCTGGGTGTTATTGTGTAATTAACAATTCCCTACTGATAATGCAACTGCACCAGTTGTTACTGTATAATTAAACCTGCCTTTTGGATGGCACCACCTGGCCAGGTGTTACTTTATAATTAACAATGCCCTACTGATGGTACCTGTGGGCTGGAATTTACTGTGTAATTAACAATGTCCTACTGATGGTGGCACTGGACCAGGTGCTACTGTTGAATTAATAATGCACTACTGATTGTGCCACTGGGCTGTGGGTTACAATATAATTAACAAGTCCTACTGATTGCACCAGTGAGCTGGGTGTTACTATATAATTAACAATACCCTACTAATGGTGCCACTCGGCAGGGTGTTACTGTGTAATTAACAATGCCCTACTGAAGGCACAACAGGCTGGGTGTTAACTGTATAATTAATGCATTACCAATAGTGCCTCTGGGCTGGGTGTTACTCTATAAATAAGATGCCCTAATAATGGTGCCACTGGGCAGGGTGTTACTGTGTAATTAACAATGCCCTACTGATGGCACAATGGGCTGGGTGTTAACTGTATAATTAATGCATTACCAATAGTGCCTCTGGGCTGAGTGTTACTCTGTAAATAACATGCCCTAATAATGGTGCCACTGGGCCGGTGCTACTGTATAATTTACAGAACTTTGATCTTCTTTAGATTTACTCTCATAGAAGAGAAAGCCCATGTTCATTTACAACTGCAGAGAATGTTAAAATATGTTGTACTAGTGTGCATGTTTCTGGGATGTGAATTGCCGAGCACCTATGATTCAAAATATTATGTTGAACATGAACCATCTGCATATAAGCACATTGTAAGGGCCCGATGTGGTCCCAAAGGAATGTGTACTGTAACAGCTATGTACAATATCCCAGCCACTCTAATAAATAAATATATCACTATCCATCATGACAAAATAAATCAAATCAAATTGGAGTCATAGGACTTAATAAAACATACCAATTGAAGAATAAATGTTTTCTGTAAACTGTTTTTGAAATTCTTGCGAAGTTATCAGCTAGTTGCCATGGAAACACATATTTAGATTAAATCCCTGTACATTATATCCACTTTTAAGTTAAGTCAACAAAGGTTGAATTTACAGCTATCTTGCTCTCTCCCACTCACTCTTTTCTCTCTCTCGCCCGAGGAAGATGGGCACACACATTTTGGTGAGCATTTGGAACTGACTGACAACCCAACCACCGTTCCTCAGTGTACAGTTTTCAAATAACATTCATTCACCTAATGAAAAGGGGACATTTTTTTACTAACAGGTTTGTCAGATGGCGCAATCCATTAATGCTGGTAATTGCAAAGGCGATTTCACTTCATTGCTTTCCAGCAAAACTATCCAGACAGACATCTCAACAAATTGAAGGTTAAGTGTGACACAAAAGCTATTAACAAAACTTGTCTTCCCTGTACTGCAGCTCCAAATTAATGCTTATACAGTAGGTGTTTTATCTGCTTTGTTTTACCTCTTGCAAATAACTGCAATGGCAGTTAAAAAAAAATTATATTAACCAACTAGTGTTTCTGTGGATTTCCCTCTGTACTGAAATATTAAAGGATGAGCTTTGAGTTGTTAATTTGATTTTTAAAACTTATAACTGCATTAGGTTAACAAGTAGGGAGAATATTAATAAAAAGTAATATGATTTCCCTGACATACAGTACATTATTTTCCAAGGAATGCTCATTTGAAATGGTTGGGCTGGTTATTGTAGAGTGGGAGCAAGCTGACCAGTTGGATTATGGGAATTTCTCCACCAGCTGTGCTTCCTTTGGACAGATTATAAAGATATAGACCCAGATATTCAAACTGCGCCAGAAAGCAGCACAATAGCAGGAGCAGGTGCAAGTTCAGTGCGCCTATGCACAACACGCACAATATTCAAATACTGCGCAGGCCAAGATGCGCTTGAGCCACACTACTGAATATTGCACCAACTGTGCCATGGCGCAACCATGGATGTGCTGTGGTGCAGGTCTGATGCACAGTAGCACAACCAGGGATGCGCAGTGGAGCAGGGTAGCAGCGCATCAGTACAACCAGGGATGTGCAGGGACAGGATGCAGGGGTCCACCACACATGGAAGATATGGGCAGGGGTGCACACAGCAGAACAGACATCGCCTCCCACACCCCATGAACCGCACAACCTAAGGACAGCTGGAAGAACCACTGGCCCGTGGACACCAGCAACAATCCCACAGCTGGGGCATGGTGCCCTGGCACACCATCTGGCAATCTGTGACCAGCACACAAGGAGGTCTGGCCACCCCATGCTACACCATCCCAACAATGCAGAGCACACCCTGCACAGCGATCCTCAGACACCCTGCGCAGGAGCAGCGCCCAACAGTGCAGGACACCCCATTCATGCCACCACCCCCACTGTGACAATGCAACCCTGTGCACCATGGAGCCATGTAAGGCAGCCCCACCGCGAGCACCCTGCAGCGGATGGCAGCAGACACCGATGCAACAACTGCAGACACAGTGCCACCCTGCAAGGCCCCCCCCCGAGGTACAGCTGAGAGACCGACCATGCGTCGGCACACGAGGTACCTCACGTGAGACAGAGCCTGCCCCGAACCCCACCACCAGTGGTACAGCACCCTGCACACCCTCCCAAGGACACACCCCATCCCAGCACTGGCCACAACAGCCAGCACAGATGCCCACAGTGGTGCATGGAAGCATGCACCACACAGGATGCAACACAGTGCATGGACAAACACCCACCCATACCCAAGTGCACATGAACACAGGGACACAGTAGTGGGTCAACAAACCCACTGGCATGTGGCAACAGCAGCTGTGTACCTATGGCTAGCACCCCTCCATGGCACAGGTGTTCCAGCCACCCTGTGCATGCACCATGAAGCTGTATGCCACCAGCATGCGGCTGGAGCACAAGTGACAGATAGTGGAGCACATCCACTGCAACAGACACAAGCGACAGCATGGAGGGGAGACAACAACAGTGGAGGCCACAGTGCCACCTGAGGCAGACATGCACCATACCGGTGACAGGAGGCAACCTGGCATTGTGCCTGGTACAGTGGTTGTCCAGCATGGACAGCCATAACTGACATGCCAGCAGACCGTGCATATCACAGACATGCAAAGGGTGTCAGCTGCACAGGCCATGGACGGTCTGATAGAGGCACCATGGACACAGTGCATGCACCGTGGATCACTGCACACAAGCATCCAGTGCACAGAGAACAACACACAAACCACAGTCAGCGACTGATTTCCCCACCCACAACATAGGCGATTCCCTTCCGGATGCACACACATGCCCATGCCTGCAAAACCCCTGACACCATGCACACCACTGCAGCTGAGCACCTGTAGCCCGCTGCAAATCATAGACCACCACAGTTGTCATAACAAAACAAATGTATTAAAAAGAGGTAAGAAACAAAACTATTTACAAATATTTACAATGGGGGGGAAGGGCCACATACCAGGTGGGGCCGGGTAAGGGGCAGGGGTGAATAAATAGGAGAGGGAAGAAGGGGTGTGAGGGTGGGTCCAGGGGGGTAAGGTGTTTCTGGGGGCATGGAGGGCCTATCGTCCACCCCACTGTCCACTTCTGTGGAGCCTATATGTCCTCCGCCTCCTGACCCCGTGCCACTCCATTCGCTGGAGGATCTGCAGGGATGCCCTTGCCAGCTGCAATAGCTCCTGCATGCCCCTTTCAATGGCCATCAATCACCATCCACTTAGGACAAGGGAGCAGAGTCAATACGCATGAATGTCCATCCCCCTGCAGCCCACCCTTTGTGCATGGCATACAGCTGTGGGCCACGCCCCTGTGATGGTGTGCGACCACCCACAGTGATCGTGTCCACAAGACCTGCCTATCCAGGTGCACATAGCCATGTGGACCGCTGCACACACCCACCACCCAAGTCCTGCACAGCACCACTGTGGCTGTACAGTGACATGGCTATGCAGTGCGAAGGCAGTGGCACAGCCATGTACCCGGTGCATGCATGGACCACACAGTGATGCACACCCACACATGCAGCGCCACAGGACAGTGCTGAGTGTACCATGTGGTGTACACATCAGTGGTGTCAATGGCTGGTGGTCATGCCCCACCACCTACCCCTCAACACAGCATGCACAGAATTACCTGGAAGAAAGGCACTCACCTGCATCTGCAACATCCGGGCGCTGATGCAGCATGGGCCTGCCAGCTCGTCCCTGTTGCCGGGCAGCTTCCTCTTCATGGTGTGCCCGTGTCTCATGGGCTTGGCACCTCTCCTCAGGGCCTAGGGTGCAAACATGGAGAGGGGAACATCAGTACAAACCAGTAGCAAAGGCCCCCGCCGGTGTGTGCGATCCTGCACAGCCCAGCCGTGCCGCAACCCCAACACCACCACCACCACCGCCCACACTAGACAGCCCCCCATGTGGTTGACACATGCCCACCGTGATACCCAGATGGACGCTACCAGTGTATGGATGGAGAACCTACCTGGATGTGGCACTGCACCTCGCCTGGTGCATGCCTGTAGATGGGAAAGCCTGTCTGAGTCCCTCCACCAGAGGTCAGCATAGCGGTGACGACACTGCTCAGCACTGCAGGCAAACCCGGTGGCCTCCTCCAGTGCCTCTGTCACCTCCTCCTACACAGCACTTCTGGCCCTTTCTAAGGGGTCATCCCCAAACAGGGCCCCAGCATGGGGCTCTACAATAGCCACCAGATGTGCCAGTTCCAGAGGGCTCCACAATGCTGCTTTCCTCTGTGCCATCTCTATTGCAGCCAGGATCACAAAAATGGCACTCTGTAGTGCATGTCCACCACGTGCAGATGCTATGTAGTACAGCGCTGCCATTCCCCATCATGCTGTCACCAAACAGCGTGATAGGGGTGCACCCATGTGGATGCATGGTGCCTAGGGGGCAAAGGTCGACCACAGGGTCAAGGGTCTGTCATGCACAGACTGCCACAGTTCGATTGGGACTCCCTGTGTGTAGCGCGGTAGGGTGCCTGTGTGTGACGCCCTACAGTGGCCTACCATGCTGTGGCACCATGGCGCCTACGGTGCTCCAGGGCATGAGCGCCATATGCATGGACAGCGCACTAGTGCCACTGGCACAGTGGTGGCCATGCCCTGCACTGCCTCCCGTGCTCAGCACATCATCAGCTCAGCAGGCGTCAGTGTCAGCACCCCGGGGCATGCGCCGTGCAGTGCCTACTGCGCATTTCACAGAGCTGCGCCTTTGCCTGAGCATGCTCAGCACAATTGTGCAAGGCGCAACAGCACGATATTCAGCCAGCATATGCAAATCAGCTCATCAGCATTTCCATGGTGCAGCTACTGCATTAGCATCCACTTAAAGTTGCGCCTCGCCTCATTTGCATGCATTACGCTATATAAATGTGACATGGGCCTGCAGAGGACATAGTTTGGTATTGTAGTCTATTGTGGTGGGTTGCATGCTGTTTGAAAGTGTGGATTGTGGTGTGTGGCAGATGCATGGGACTGCACAATCAAAGGTAACACCTGTCATTCTCACAGGCTTTATAATGACTGAACGTGAAGAAGAGGAGGAACAGGGACATTGGGGAAGGAGGAGGCCCAACTTCACCCGGGTGGAATCAGATGCCCTGTTTGAGGTCTACCTCGACAGGGAACCACTGCTCAGCAGACAGCAGGGAACACCACAGGCCCGAACTGCGGCATGGAGTGAGATTGCGCATGCCATGAACCAGCATGGTAGCCACCAGCGGTCTGTACAGGAATGTAAAAAGAAGGTCGGCATGGACAAGAGGAGAGTTAAGGACAAGGTGACTGCCATCAGGGCAGCACATGCTGCAACCGGTGGTGGACAGCTGGATGTGCCTCGCCTGATGCCACAGGAGGAGCGGATGGCTGGCAGCATGCGGCGTTGTGCCATAAAGGGCATTCCGGGTGGTGGCTTCCAGATGGGTGGCAGCCCGTCACTGTATGGTAGGTCCTATGCTGTCACTGTGTGGGAAGTGGGGGGAATGCCACAGGGTAGGGCGGAGAAATGAATGCTACTGTGTTCCCTTACAGCTCCTGAGTGTCTACAAGGGTCAGCAGTGGTGGATGTGTCCACCGTGGGTGAGGCCCTGGACACAGAGGAGTGCCCATCCACCTCCATAAGTGTCCGAGGGTCAGAACCATCGCATACCTGCCTGTCTGTCCGGACTGAAGATGGTGGTGCCGGTGTGGGTGAGGCCCTGCCTGTGTCCCAGTGTGACAGTGGCCACAGACTCCAGCATGCTGGGACATGGACTAGTGCCGGATCAGGCACCGATGATGATGCATCACACATCCCGGACAGTGATATGTGTGGCATGCAGGATGGTCCCACAGCTGGGAACAGCACGGGCGTTGCCGTGGGTGGTACCACCATGGAAGCCTACGTGACATCACAGTCCCAGCCTGTGCCTGTATGCCCCAGTGGGGAGCACTGGTGTGCGTTCAGGCTGGTGGGGCTGTTGAGGCTGCTGCAGCAGCACCTGTGAGCCCTGGTGACCGGCACACGGAAGGCCAGTGTCAGCAGTCGGCCAATGGTGACGGTGGGACAGTGTCGGGTGGCGGCGTCAGAGCACTGCGTGTGGACGTGCCCCAGCATGGCTCTGGTGTGCAGCACCCATCTTCAAGGGGTGCTGCCCGTCATGGCCTGGAACACCATGAGGGACAGCATGCCAATCAGGTGGATGACCTCTTTGATGAGCACAGCCGCCTACTCCAGGCTTCAGTGGATCAGCAGTTGCAGCTTGTGACGGTGGTGGATGAGCTCAGTGTGGTTCTGCACCAGGCAGAGGAGCACCGCAGCATGGACCATGGTCTGCTCCTGGCAGAGATGGCCCAGCAGCAGGAGGATGTGACCGCTGCCATTGACAGGCAGACATGTGCAATCACTGCTGTCATGGCCACTTTGGGCAAACAGTTCATTGCCCATGTGCTGCAGACACCGCACAGTGTCACGTCCACCCCCCGTTCCTGGCATCGTGCGACACCTTCCATGTCAACACAGGGTTCAGCTGTGGGCATACTAAGCATGCCAGGCGCGGGCACGTTCGGTGAGCTGCAGACCCCTGCATGAACACGGTTACGTTCCCGCAGCATCACCCCTGGGGGATCATCGGTGCCACCCCATGAGGCCAATAGTCAGCCTTGCATGGCTGGAAGGTTTTGGTGGGGCCACCCACGCATCCGTGGTGGCTGTGGCACTGTGCCACGTGACTGACCTGTCTCCCACCATGGCCACTGTCTGCCGCTGCCCTGTGTGCAGTGTGTTGTGCACCGTGTGATGCATGGGGGGATACCCGGCCTTGCACACACATGGTCCATGTTCACACCTTCCCGGCCTCTAGCCACTGTGGTGTGTACATGATGATGCCTGTATTGTGCTGTCCGCCAGTGTGCAATGGTGCCCAGCATCTGAGACATGCACAGTGATGGCCACTGGGCATGGTCGTGTGTGGACCCAGGTGTGGGTTAGGTTGCGGCCCGGGCTGGCGCGGCCTTCTACCCCTTGTGCATGTCTTGTGGTGTGTGTGTGTGTGTGTGTGTGTGTGTGTGTGTTCAGGAGGCGTGTGTCGTGTTGGCCTTGCCCCTCCTTGACGGCGTATGCGGTTCGACTCTCAGACACATTCCCTTGCTGCCATCCACCCCTGGGGTTCATCCATGCCTGTCTGTGGGTTGTGCCCTTGCCATTGGTGGTTCCACATGGCTCCATGACCTACCTGTGTTGGCTGAAGTGCTCCTCTGTGATGGTGTCCCGGTGCAGTTGTGCCATCCGGATCAGGCGGGGTCCCTTCACCAGGGGGTGGCTGCCCATCACAGTCTAGACCAGCATCCTCATTGTCCCCATCGCTGTCCCCTTCTTTGACCTCTACAGCTATCTCACAGTCATTAGCCATGTTGTGCAGGATGCAACAGGCCAGGAATAGCCCACAGGCCTTCGAGGGGTTGTACTGTAGGGCACCACCAGATGTGTTCAGGCACCAGAAACGTGCCTTCAGCATCCCGAACACCCGCTCGATGACATTACATGTGGTGGCATGTGCCTCATTGTACCTTTGCTATGATGGGGTCTTGGGGTGCCGATATGGTGTGAGCAGCCAGGGATGGAGTGGGTAGGCACTGTCACCTGTGTGTAGAGGGTGGACATTAGTATGGTGGCCTGCATCGCTCTGCCATGGACCGTCAGGGCCAGTACCCATAGCACCTCTGATTATGCAACCCCCACAGCTGCCCATGTCATCCTGCGTGATGTGTATACTCACCCACTAGGTGGCCATTAGGGATGTCCCAACTCTCGAACCTGTGGCACAGTGTGGACTGGTGACAGATGAAGGCAACATGTGCTCCCCCAGGGTGTGTGACACAGACATTGGTTATGTGCCCCCTGGCATTGCACACCACCTGGCAGTTGATGCTGGCAAAACCCTTCCGGTTGATGTACGTAACACCATCCGGGCCAGATGGTGTGCGGATGGCCACATGGGTGCAGTCAATGGCCCCGAGCATGCCAGGCATATGTGCTACCCTGTGGAACTCTTGTATGTGTGCTGTGCACTCCGCCTGTGTGCTGGGGAAATGGATGTACTCTGTAGCATGTGGCAGCAGTGCGCTGAAGAATTGTGTGAGTAGGAGTGACGCGGCCAACTGGGTTATGCCTGTTGTGTCCCCTGTTGGTTTCTGGAAGGTGCCCGTGGTGAGCAGGTACATGACAGCTGTCACCTTTGTCTCCACTGACAGAGCATGGCTCCATCGTGTGGGTGCTTGCATCTCATCACTGCACAGCTCACAGAGCCGCCTCAGGATCGCCCGGTTCAGGTGGTACCAGCCCACAATCTCTGTGTCGGTGTAGTGCTCGAAGGTGGTGTGGGCTCGGTACCACCTGTTGGGGGCATACTGCCGATGGGCCCTTCCACAGCCGTGCCCCCCTGCTGCCTGCCTTCTCACATCCCTCATTACCGCCTCCATCTGGAAGGTGGCACTGGCCATGTCCCTGGCTGGTGTTCCCCCCCCGGCAGCTGTTATCCTGTTCCCCCCCGCTGTCCTCTGTGATGCTGCCCCTGCACTGGGTACACCTTCGGCCTTTGGCTGTCCTGCCTACTGCCACTGAGTAAAGTTTAAATTAAAAGAGAATGTTGCTGATACAGAACAATGAGAAGTTGCTGCCACTGTATAGGTTAGTTATGGACAACTGACAGTGAAAAGCAGTTTGTTTTAGGCAATCAGAATGCCAGGATTAACACATTGTCATGTAATGAGCCTCCACTGTATGGCTGCAGCTGATTAACTGAACAGTAGCTCTGCATTCTGATTGACTGATGGGATCCTTTTTCTGTATGTCATAGATTCGCTGCCCACGCTTAACTCTGGAATATGTTATTGTACGTAAACAATGGTTAAAATCTTCAACACACAAAAGAAAATGGCATTTTTATGTTCATAACCCCACACTGGGACACAATAAAAGCTTACATTTATTAATTAAAACTGGTAAGCAGGTAAACCATGTTTTACCGAGTACATACTGTATAAAAAGAGGTAGCATCCCCCATCAGCAAAGTTTGTCAACATTTCACGCCGCACTAGTGCTTTTTCAAGATGTAGGCAGTGCCCATGCAACACAGTATATATAGCATACCACTGATCACCTGTGTGATAATTTAAAGGTACCACACCCCAATAAATATACACACTTCCCTATTACTGTACTATACAAGCCATCATACCTATCTAACCTAAATACATAAATAACATTTCATCTAGTTGGTGTGTCTCATTCTACATAGAAAATCATGGACGCATAGCAAACAAAATACAGAAAGGAGCATAAAAAAAGGCAAATACAAAACACATCTATAAATCTCATGACACTCAGAAACTAAAGAACATTGGCACCAATGACATTTAGCATTTACTAGACCTAAGGGTCAGTGAAAATTTTTTATGGACTGAATAAAGATGTTTTCCAGCACTTTATCTCTTTATTCAGTCCATAAAAATTGCCTCTCAGCTGGCTTATCCTGGAAAAACACAACGTAAAAATGTGAAAAAGCGGGATACCACTGAAAATGAGATACTACATCTGATCTTGTCTATCCTGTGTAAATACGTAGTAAAAATGTGTAAAAGCAGAATACCCACTGAGCTGTGCATCTGTGCTGCTCTATCCTGGGAAAAATACATTGTGAAAGGTGGACCCCACTGAAAATGCAACTTGCCTTTCAGCTGGGCTATCCTTGGTAAATATATTCTAAAAATGGCTAAAGGCAAGGCCACATCAGAAACAATATATCATATCTTGGCTGCACTATCCTGGGTGAATACAATGTAAAAACTAGGAAAAGCAAGATCTCAGTGAAATCTAGGTAGGCCATGTCCACCCTCTCCACCTTGATCTAGTTCCTTGGTCACCCAGTCAAGGAAATCTATCTGAATCGTTTGACATGACCACCCCCTTGTGAAACCATGCTGCCTTGGGTCTTGTAATTCACTGGATTTAAGATATTCCACAATCCTTTCATTCTGCAGAGTCCATTAATTTTCCCACCACTGATGCCAGGCTGGCGGGCCTCCTGTTTTCAGTGATCTGTTAAATAGAGTTGTCAGAGGGGCAGCCAATATTTCTCTGAGCTCCCTCAATATCCTTGGATGCTCCCCATCTGGCTCAATTGCTTTGTCCACCTTCAGATTAACAAATCCTTTCAGGACTCTCTCTTCCAAAAAAGGACTAGTGTCCACCTCCCTCCCTCCCTCCAATGCTTTTATTACGTTTTTTGGCCTTTCCCCTTCTCCTTCCTCTGTGAACACTGAGCAAAAGTATTTGTTCAGGATGTCTGCCTTTTCCTGGTAGGCCTCTTTAACTTTCCCTTTTTAACCTTACAAGTCCACCCCTGGTCTTCCTCTTTCACTTTCATATCTAAAAAATGTATTGCCCATTCTCTCTCTTCAAGTTTGCACCTTTGCACTCTTTCCTGCTTTTTCTGCTTCCCACTGTTTCCCCTGATACACCTCCCTATCATCCTCCCTATGAGTCCCCTTATACCTTCTGAATGCTACTCTTTTCGCTTTTACCTTTTCAGTCACCTACCTTTAGAATCATAGCAATCTCTTTTCCCTCTTGCTTTTGCTCACTTGTTTGATGCAGAGGTTTGTTGCCTTTACTATGCTCCCTTTTATCTCGGCCCACTGTTCCTCCACCCCAGCCATCTCATCCACTTCTGCTAGGTCATCCCTGAGACATTCATCCATCCTTTTAAAATCTGCCCTCCTGAAGTCCAGGACATGCACCCTTGTGTAGTTCAGTTCTGCAGCCATCCTTATATTGAACCACACTGTACAGTGATCACTGGTCCCCAAGTGGCCTCCTGCTTTGACGTCTGCAACACTGTCCCAGATAGTGAGTACCAGGTCCAGTATAGAGATGCAGCAAGGTTAAAGTTAGCTAGCATAGTAGAGACGAAGTGGCCCACTCCATCTCGACATATAGCTACGCGAAGTGCCCATTGAAATGCAGTGCCGCGCCACTTTGTATCCTAATAAATTCTCGTCATGATAACTTTGCATTACTTTGCTTTATTTTCTTTTAAAGGTGGAGTGAGTGAGCATTGTAATAGCACACTGATCACATGGCTTACAGTCTGCAGGTGACATGCCTCAGGCAGGAAGTTAATCATGCAAGACAGTGAAAGACTCATTTTCGCTTTACCTAGTGTGGGAGAAAGAGTTGTGTTTGAGAGGTGACAGAGATAGCAAAAAATATAAACCTCACTTTGAGAGGAGAAAGAGAGGTAGCAAAAAATATAAACCCTGAGTCTGAACTGGAGCTCAGGCTAGTGGTCCTCTCCCTGAGGCAGGAGGTAGTGGTACCATGGAAGCACCACCTCCGGTTGCACTTACCAGTGCCCCACCACCAGTGCCACCACCTGCCATGGCCCCTGCACCAGTGGCTCAGCAGGAAGTGAGAGAGGAGCCACAGCAGTCACAGCCACAGCAGCAGCAGCAGCAGGTTTCTCCACCTCCAGCCCCTATTGAGCACCAGAAGCAGCTAGCAACAACCTCTGGGGCCCCCCGCCTGTGCCTGGTCCTCCCTGCAGCTCATTAGTGTGGGCGTTCTTCACTACACTGCCTGCAGACACCAGTGTAGTGGAGTGCAATCTGTGTGGTGAGGTGGTGCGCTGTGGCCCCAAGGGAAGTCATCTGGGCACAGGTGGTCAGTGCACCCACCTATACAACCACCACCATGTAGATTGGCAGGCCAAGCTTGCCAAACAGGACAAGAATGTACCTGCTGGCTCTGTCAGGCAACAGGTGACAGCACGGCCTCCATCTGCATGTGGTGTCAAGTGGGGGCAGGCCATGGAACAAGTGACTGCTGCACAACCTGCAGGTGATGGTGGCAACCCTGCAAGAATACCTGCCACATATGCCGATTTGGGCCTGATGTGGAGTGAGTTGGACCGTGTGAACCACTGGACTGCCAATGTGGAGCACCAGCTAGAGCACATGGAGGTGCCCGAACTACAAATAATGGGCATGCTTCAACTGCTGCTCTCATACCATAACACTGATCATTAGTTTTTGTTTGTCCTTGCACCCACCACCCTATCTGTGAAAAAATAGTTCCCGATATTGCCCCGATCCGTCCCCCCTCTATCTTCAAATTTTGCCCCCTTGTTTGTGCACATCTCTTTTTCTGAAAGATGCTACCTTCTTGAACGTTGTTGACTCCCTTTCGGTACTTGATAGTTTCTGTCATGCATCCCACCCTTTCCTTGCGGTTATACATATTAAGCTTTAGACCCCACAATATTTGGGAAACCAGTTAACTTGCCATGGGTTGAAATTCGGGCAATATTCATGCCATCAGCAACTTCACTACTACCAGCAGGGACAACAGCAACTCCAACCATGATTGAAGCTACTGATTACACTGTGAAAAACATAGAGAAATCCCTTTACTGGCATCAGCTATGCACTTCTTCTGCATACTACCATGCTCACAGCCACTCTTGTCACTGGCAGCAGTGTCATGGCCAGAAGAATCTTTGCATGCACGTATCTTTGCAGGCATTTTTTGGGATTACACAGAATATTCACAACAAATTGAGATTTCTGAAATTTGGGGTGGATGGGAAGCCAATAAACAACAACTGTGGCTTACAGATGCAGATTGGGCACTAAACAGATGCAAATGCACAGATGCAGATTGCACACTATAAAGAGATGCAGGCACAAAAACACCTTAACCAGTGGTCACACAAATCCCAAACTGGAAAACTAAATTATACCTTTTGCAGGTTGGGGGCCGCTGCAGTCCACTAGCTAGATAAAAGGAAGCAGTAAAATAAAATGCAGATGGATAACCAATTCAGAGTGCGGCGATTACTGTGTGGCACAATAAAATGTTTCTCACTTGATGGCACATACACACACATACACACGCACTACGGGTAATGTGCAGAAAATGTAACAGTGCAGTATACTATATAAACAAATCTTTTAAACAGAATGAAAATATGCACTGCACCACAACAAACAGAAAATAATTATCAAAAATTACTTCAAGTATTATTGTGTGTACATAAACACACAAATACTAACACACACTACTAGTACAAAACAGTTAGAAAGAGTGCCTTTCTCATGTGAATCTCACGTCACCACAGATACGCCCCTCCCCCGAAGCACACTTCAACAGTGTCTGTCAGTACACAGGCTGAATATTCTAAATTAACATTCAAAATGCACACACAACATTCAACACTTGATGATCTAAGCACAGGAGGGTTTTCTACAGTCGATGTACTAAATTTGGAACAAATTAATTGGATCAAAAGAGATTTTTTAAAGCTTTTTTGATGGTTTGATTCTCAGAGCTCTGAGAACAAACTGTCTACAGCTTTCCACTACACACACTAGGCAGAACTGAGGCTGTGCAAAAAAAATATAGAGCCCATGTGACCTTCCATTCCATGAATCAATGCACAATTCACCTCAAATAGCAATAAACAGGTGAAGCAAAGCGAAGTTCATTGAAATCAATGGCACTGCGCATTAAAATTAAGGGGAAGGCTGTAATACAAGGTGAAGTAACGCAAAGTCCATTGGAAACAATGCACTTCGTGTTCAAATTTATAGGTGGAGTAATTCGCTTTGCATTCCAGAGCACTACGTGGATTTGGGGATAATACACAAAGTGCTCCATGTAGAGAATTGGGAGCACTTCGGCCACCTTTAGTCCAGTATTGCCCCATCAAGAGTGGGTTCACTGACTAGTTGCCTGAGGAATGCCCCCTGCAGACAGTCCAGGATGTCCCTGCTTCTAGCTTAAACCACTGTTGGGAGGCTCCAATCCACATCTGGTAGGTTGAAGTCCCCCCTCATCAGCACCTTCCCCTTTTCTGCCATCTTGCCAGTGGCTTACACCAGTATCTTATCTAATTCCTCCTTTCTGTGCTGGAGGTCTGTAGATCACTCCAGTATGAATAGTGGCTCCATTCCCTATCTCCGGGGAAACCCACTGTACTGCTGCCTCCCTCTGCATTCTTTATATTTCTGTGACTTTTATGTTTTCCCCTCACATAAAGCACCACACCTTCTCCTTTCCTTCCCACCTGGTCTTCACTGACAAGAGTATAGCCAGGTATGGCCATGTACCAGTCATGGTTTTCAGTGCACCATGACTCAGTAATAGCCACAATATCCAGGTCGGCCTCTGCCATGATGGCCTCTGGGTCCAGAATCTATTTGCTAGACTTCTAGCATTCGAACAATAGCCTTCCAAATTTTGATTCCACTCTGCTTGTTGCCCCCCTTTGTTCCTTTTTGCCTTCCCTCTTTTCCCACCACTCTATTTAGTGCTCCTGTTCCTTTTCCCCTTTATCTCTACCACCCTGCTCCTTTAATTAATTTGCACCCTGGGGGATTCCTCTATCCTTGGGTTCTCCTTACTCTCTACTTCAGCCTGTGGAGGGAAGCAGTTTCTGACTCCCTGATTCCTTCTGCCACCCCCTTGGCTAGTTTAAATGTTCATCAAAATAACATTTAAACCATTCACTGAGGACTGGGGTTCCCTACCCAGCTAGATGCAGGCCATCACCCCGTGTAACCCCCTACAAATAGGGGTTCCCGAAAAGTCTTCCTTGAGCTTGCCTAAATGCTCACTGCCAGGCTGGTGTCCTGCATTTTAGCAGTTTAACTGTGATTGCCAGAGAGTGCCTGTGTAGCCTATGTGTACTGTCTCTTTAACAGCTGCCTGGATTGCAGTCATAAGTAATCTGAGAGGGAGCTCTGTTGAAAGATATAACTATTTGCTGAAAATCATTTAAAGTGATAATGATAATGTAGTTTGTCTAACCTGCCTTCTTTGCAGCAAATACTGTTTTGCTTATCTCCACTATCTTGATCCTGAACTGCGAATTGGACCAATCAGTACTGGTGGGACCTAAAATGGAGCCGGACTACAGGAGCTGTCTGGAGTCAAAATCTGTGGGAATTGTAGTTTGGGGCTTTTTGCGCCTTTTTGCACCTGAAGGGGGAGCCTTTTTTGTGACTGACAGGAGGATCAGCCAACCGAACCTTTTGGATCTTGAGGAATTTCCCAGGCTGCTGCAGCTAGTTTCAGTTTTTGAGCTGAGAAGTGAAGAAGTAACAGCTCAAGTGATTTTGAGCAGCAGTTCTGTGTAGTTTTGCATGGGAGAACTGTGAAAGGGATGAGTTTTTGCCTGTCTGCCTGCTGTCCCTGAGAGGGAAAATAGAGTTTATTTGGACTGAATCCGAGTTGTGAGGACTATTTAAGCCACTGGACTGCGACCAGACTTTAACCTGAAGAAGACTGAAGATTTGCTGAATGTGATCGGCCTGTCAGGATTTTCAGCTGCTTTTGAATCCCCGATTTATGCAGAGACTTTGCGATCGTGACCGGAGAGCGGTTTGCCTGGTACAGTAGAATTTCTTTACATGTAAATGCGTTGTGTATTGAAAGTGGGTCGTGATTTGGTTCCCCACTGTGTGAACTGAGTTCTGCTTGTTGGAAGCATTATCCAGCCTAATCGGACTGAATCCGCTTTCATCTCCATTCGGCCTGGGCCATGTCACGCTGGCCCTGCCAGACTACCCTACTGCACAGAGAAAGCCACCAACGAGAGACCTGTCTGGGGATCAGCCCCCTGCTCCACGTTTGAACAGGAATGATGCCTTGGTGAATCGTGTGGGCCCTGCTTCTCCTGGCACTCCAGATTAACCACCCGCTGTCTCAATTTTCGTCCAGCCTCTGTCCAGTCTCAGGTATCGTGAGTAATCATCAGGGTAGCTCCTGCAACAACAGCCTAATCTAAAAGTGTGTTATCTGATTGTCTTGTTGTTTTCTTTTCAAGAACTGAGCCCTCCGGCTCCGGATTACAAATAGTGTGTGTTGTGCATGTTATTTTCTTCCATCACAGGGCCCCAACCAGCTACAACACTCCTGGCTAGCCAACCATTCTCCATCTGGGTACCCAGAGTGTGTGACTGTTTATGGACCCTGAAGTGCATGCATAACTGTTTGATTGATAGAGTCTTTAAGCAAATAAACCTGATTACGCCCCTCCCTTGTTCAAGCCCCTTAAATAAATCAGATCTAACTCTTTTTTGCATTTACCCTGACTGTGGTTCCAGTTTGTGCAAGAGTACTGTACTGCTGTTATTTACTGTGTATAACCTTGTTTTACAGGGGGTCCCCAGGACTGGGCCAGAGGAAATCTCTGGTGGTAAGTGCAAACAGTGTGGGTACTTGTGTGGTATATCAGGGGTATTGTGAAAGTGATTATTGTGTATTGTTCCAGCCACTAGTAAGGAAAGAGCGGGGTTACAGTGTCCCAAAGGGCTGTGCCCAGGTTAGCTTGACCACTACCAGCCCTGACCTCCGGGTGGAGGCACCCATTTTGGAACTCAGGCCCCTTAACCTGCTACTAGCCAAGCAGGCAGGGGTAGTAGCCCTTGGGAGAGCACCACCTAGGGGTTACACCTGTATAGGCCCTTATCCTCCCAGATGGGTTCCCAGTCCCTAATGTAGTGGAACCCTTCCTCTCTGTGCCATTCCTTCAGCCATGTGTTGAAGCTTCTGGTGCAGAGTTCCCTCTCCTGTCCCCTGTCATAGACAGGCAGCACCTCTGTGAATGCCACTGAGTGAGCTACCTGTCTAAGACCTCTCTCCAGCTCCCTAAACTCCCCCTGCACTATCCTAGCCTCATCCCTAGCCAGGTCATTAGTCCTCAGATGGACAATGACATCCAACTCTCCCTCCCATCCTGCTGCCCTAGCAATCCGCAGGACTCGCTTCCCAACCCTATGGGCAGTGGCACCAAGTAGGTACCTAACCTGCCTCTCCCTCCTATCCTATTCCCAAATCTATCCTGCTCACTATTGAGTCCCCCACCGAAGTTGCTTTCTCCTCCTCTGGGATCTTCCACCATCCTCCTTGGAGTCTTTACCATGAAAGGCTCCTACTCCCCTTGAACACTACAATAGGTGTTTCCTTCTGGCAGTCCCGCCTTACCAAAGTGTCATGGAAATTTTGTAGTGGCACCATTTGAGGAATATGCTTCTGCCCCATCACCCCCACCCTTCCAGAGCCCATTATAGTCCACCCATTCCTCCTCACTGGCATCCTCTGAGGTAACGGTGGCAGACTTGGTGGCCTCTGGGTGAGGGAAGAGGTCCCCTGAATCCTAACCAACTCAGCCTGGAGTCTGTAGACCTCCTCCTTCTACCCAGAGAGGTGCATGCAGATGGGGCAGCACCACAGTCTCCAGAAGGTCTCTCTGAAAACTGCCGCCCTAGAACCACAGCATTGCATCACTCCCATTATTCTCAACCTCTGCTCTCCCCGTGTTACGTTGAGGTACTTTTTTACCCTTACCTCAGATGGGGTGTTTCTCATTTTAACCTTTTTTTTTGTTTCTATTTGTGTTCCCCCATGCCTTGTTAAATCATTTTATACTCCTACCCTAGATTGGTGTGCTCCTGTTACCAGTTTTGGCCTACCTTTAACCTTCTGCTCTTCCCAGCAGTGACTATTATACAGTAGTGAACAGGTGCCTTGCCTTAGTTGATGACATCAGTCACTTGTTCCACTCCTTTGCTGTTCCACTCACTCGCCGGACACGAATGTGTGGGACATGTTGGCAGTTGCTGCTTTTAGGCAGAGCCTGCTCCTTTCTTGGTGATGTGATATTGGCTGTGGTGGGTCAATTATCAAATAGCTGGGGCCCTAGGCCAGACAATTAGTATCCCTCCCCCAAACTACAGGGATAGACACAGATCATACAATATGGCCCCTAAACGTGGGCTACTCTGGCTGCCTTCAAATTTACCCTCTGTACCATCTGTAGAAAATGAAAATGAACATGCACTTTTAGCTGGCATGCCCATGTGAGCATGCCCCTCTCACACACACACTGGATGGAAGTGTGTACAGGCATACTCACGCATGCAGATGTACCATGCATGCATGCTAGCAAAGAGATAATTGGGGTGGGGGCGATAAAGACAAACTACAGTGGTAAACCATATGGTGGCTGAACGATTTTAGTAGAAAATAAGTGCCATTGAACCAGAGGGCTGCTGGTAACCTAAGTGGATGATCAACTTGGTTTCCAATTGTTTTTAATTTGGTCAGCATCCTGGAAACCCTGCTGAAAGACACAGACAGAAAGATCATTGCCATTACGTTCCCTGGAGGTAAAGCTGGATACAATAGGTTTATCAGTGTCTCCATTTCTCACTGCACTGGAATGTTCCCTGAATCACAGCCAGGAGTCTGCCTGTTTCTCTTATGTAGATTGCTGCATATGTCCTGCAAAGGAAGAGGCAGTCAATTCTAACTTTATTTTCTATTTGCAGTGTGCATTTATTAGTACCATTTTGTTTTATCTTCTGAGATGTTCCCATCTAACTTCACCTGCTGCATCATACTAGACAAGTAGGACTCAAACCATTGCAAAGTTGTTTCTGCCAGTCCTACATGGTGTTGCAAGTGAACCAATTGTACCACATGGTTCACTGTGTCGAATGCCAAGGAAAGATCCAGAAGAACCGTGATGGAACAATGTATGCTGCCTCTTGTCAGGAGGAGATGATTAAACACCTTTACACCTTTACAAGTGCCATCTCAGTGCTGTGTTGAGACCTGAATCCAGATTGGAAAAGCTCATAGACCCTTATAGCATTCCAAGCTATCCTGAAACTGGGATGCTACTCTACCTTTTCCGTGACCTTCATTAGAAAGGAAAGGTTTGAAACAGATCTTTATTTACCAAATCCTCATGGTCCAAAGCTGACTTTTTCAGGAGGGATCTCACCACCCCCTCTTCAGTTCAGAGGGAGAAACACTCTTCTGTAAGGAACATCTGATGATTTCAGCTACAACTGGAGCCAGGACCACCCAATGTCCAGACAGAGTGCTGATTGGTCTGGGGTCCAATAAGCAGTAGGTGGAGCACAACCTCAAAATCCTTCACCTATAAGACCTCATCTGCTGAAACTGGCTGAAACTCAACCCAAGGCAACAAAGTGCATATGTCCCTCACTGGATAGGTATTACAAGCTCATGACGGACTTCATGTGGAGATCTCAGCCCTGATGGAGGATGCCTTGTAAAGGAAAAATCACTTGAACTCATCACATCTTTGTGCTGAAAAAAAATGTTCCTGACTGAAGACCGGGCAACTTTAGCAATTTGCTTTCAGGTGAAGAGTTGAGCTTGTAAATGCATCTGTTCAGCAATCACCAATGACAAGAACACAATCTTTTTCAGGGTGTTTGCCTACCGATTCTCACATGGTGAGTTTCAGCACCAATCTAACCTCCTCTGAACCCAACCTCCACCATGAATGCATTAACCTCCATCCCTTTGTCTTCAGCCACCTACAGTCACCATCAAACCATGGTGACCTATGGTTGAAGATTAAGTAAGCAATAAGACACAATGGGGTGTGCATGGTAGAGATATTACTGCATGCCCAGGGGTGTAGTAAGACATGAGTCCGCAGGCCAAGTGCCTTCAGCACCTGGGTGTGTGGTAATATCTGTACCATGCACACCCCAAAGTGTCTTATTGCTCTTATAAAATGGGCTAGTATATTTTACATTTTTAATGCCAGAAAAAGGCAACTTTATATATTAAACAAGACTATTATTATGACTGTTTGTCATAAAATAGTTCTTCTGCACTTACAGCATGATGTCATTATTCATAACAACGTGCAGCCCCCCCCACTAGTTTTGTTGCCACGCAGAATAGCACATCACAGGGTGGAGGCAACACTGGTATTTTTGTAGCTGTGTCTTGGGAGAGCCAGCATCTGTTGTCAGTGTCAAAATGCGTGTGAAGTCCTTTTATTTTGGTATTGAAGACTTCTACCTACTGGTTGTAACAGACCTACAGTATTATGTGGCTCTTCTCTTTTGACACTAACACCACCAGTGAGGAGGGAGTGAAAGTAATCCCCTGAATGCTGTGCCTTCCAAAAGTGAGTGTGTGACAGTAACAAAGTAAAATAAAAAAAAATAATGACTCCAACAGTTTTTTTTTAAACAAATGTGGAGAGAAGAGCACAATTAGCACTGAACACAAGGGTGGAGGTAGTGTGATTGACACCGGGACTAGCAGCTCTAATGAGTTAGTACTTTTTTTAAATTAAAGTTAGTGTTTCTTGAAGCTGAGGCTAGCAATGTAAAAATTTAAAAACAAAGACAGTTTAGTTGGGTAATCCATTGCCAGATGACGTAGTGGGAAACTACCTTTCAAAGCCCCTGGGTGATCATTGACATGCAGCGAAACACTGTTATGTCACAGTGGCAGCGCATCCAGTCACATAATGGGAGCTCAATGTGAAGAGTTAGTACTTTTTTTTTTTAATTAAAGTTAATGTTCCCTGAAGCTGAGGCTAGCAAAGTAAAAAAATTCAAAAACAAAAATTGTTTAGTCAGGTGATCCATTGTCAGATGATGTAGCAGGAAACAGCCTTTGAGAGTGGTAGGGTGATCGTTGACACACAGGGAAACACTGTTTTGTCAGAGTGGCACTGCATCCTGTCAGAGAATGGGAGCATTCTGTAAACACATTTTATTTTATTATGTGTAGGCATAATAGGTTTTAGTATAACAAAAATGAAAAATATGTATTCTCCCTGATCGACTGGTAATCCAGGATGAGAAGCCTTAGCAGGAAGAAAAACAATGGAGGTATTTAAAAATTGAGGGTTCTAATGGCAGAGTGATTTTTTTTCAAATGCGGTCCTGACCGTGGGAACTTGTTTTTACCTGAGCATCGAACGGATTTGATGCACAGGTAAAAACCAATCAGATTGCAGGATGTTCTCTTCCCATTTTATAATGGACAAACACAATAGGGTGCCAGAGAGTCAAATGTCACTGTAAGAGCCTTATTTTAGCCTTTTACAGCATTTAGAAGCAGTCTCCATGCTGAGATGTCTAGTACCACCAGGAGGTGTTTAGGCTCCAAATTTCTAACATGGCAATATCTGACCATCTCCATGGTAAGGGGGTATTAACTGGGGATGGGGCCCACAAAGGGAACTGCATGGCATGATGATCCAACCAACTGATAGGATTAACCATGACATCACTATTGTTGAGTCCCAGCAAGAAAACCAGGTCTAGCCTTGACTCTGACATGGGGGTTCTTCAGTCACCCCCCTCCACAATGTCCCTGCAACTCTTCAATATACAGCGGGGCTAGTATATGTTATGATCAAGGACAAGTGAGTGTAATCTTCTGGTTTCACTGACTGGTCACTGGATACAAGGATTCCTGCAGTGCCAGCCTCTACACAGCAATTTAGAATATTTTACTTCTGTGGAAGTCCCCTACCTCCTTAATGTGGAATGCCACAGCCATGCCAGTCTGCATCTGGGAGAGATGGACATTGTGTGGTCAGTGACAGCATTTATGCTTGCCTCAGAGCTCTATCCTGCTGGGGATGGGGTTAGCACAATCCACTGGACTCTGAGAATGCTGCCTCCTTATTACTTCCTAGTCATTGGTCTGGGATGGGAGCTGAGTCCACATGATGGGAGCTGAGTCCACACGATAAATCTGGACCTCCCACACACCAAAGCAAAATGATGCCCTATCCCTAGTGATACTGGTCCTTCTGCTCTTTTATAAAAATATTAGTAAAGGAAGGAAGTTGTCTTTATAAAACACTTTTTATACAAACTGTATTCTGAAGGTGCTTTGCAATCCTGGAGAGGGAGAGGGAGGGGGAAAGAGAAAGAGAGAGAGAAATGAAAGCATTTTACCTAATTTTTCAATACATAGGGAGATTTTAATAAGTACAGAAATAGACTAGACAGAGATTATAGAGAAATAGTTAAAAGATTACAAAGATTTTTTTTTCCTTTGGTAACCGGGTAAGGCCCTACAGACACAAGTGCCTATTTTTGGGATGACCCAAAAGCACTGAAGAGGTTAAGTGACTTGCTCAGAGTCACATAGTATGCAAGGGGAGGCTGTGGGAATCAAACCTAGGTCTACTGGATGTACCAAGCTTATTCATAGCTCATTACTCTAACCTCTAGGTTATATTGCCAGCCCAAGATGATAAGCCCATGAAGGTTAAGTGACTTGTTTAGTGTCACACAGTGAGGGGGTGGGATTCAGGTTTGTGTCTCCAGGTTCACAGCTAAACACTCCAACCATTAGGCTTCTAGAGCAGACTGCCTCCATAATTCCAGATACAGTACAGTAAGTCCCATGATGCTCTGGTTGATCATAGTCCTGCACTAAGAGCTAGAGTTTAAATATGTCTTGACCATGCCTAGACTAGGAACTGGGTTCCAGCATGACAGAAAACAAGTGGTCTGAAGAGGCGCTCTCTGGCCCCCCCAATATGGCATTATGTGGCTCATATCCAGTAGTCAGAGTACTGACCAGTCATGCGGAAAATCACTGGTTGGAACTCTACCACAGATGCCAACTTACTGTGTCACCTTGAGCAAGAAAAGTAATCTCCCAGCACTAAAATCCTTCCAACTACTGCATAAATTTGGATAAAAACAGGGCCCCTCAGAAAATGAGATGCCACATCTCATTTGGGCTAGCCTGGGTGACTGCATTTTAAAATAAATACCATACTGGTGTCATACTAATTATGCTACAATATCAGGCCAATACTTAGCCTGACTTTCCCATGGTTAGCCTTCCTTATACTACACATCCTGCAACTAAGAACATTTGTGAAGCTGAATGCTGTTGGTACAGTGTTAGGCAGGGTCTACTGGGGGCCTGGGTTCTGATCCCCGATAGGGCACATTTGTTTCTTCTCACTTCAATTTGTGATCCAAATGCAATATATTTAATCCTAGGATAACCCGGCCGCAATGCAGCTTCTTGTTTTTAGTGGGAGTGCTGCTTCAACCCATTTCCACAGCTCTGCAAATTAGAGCACTAGAAGGTTTGATGACTTGCTCATGGTCCCACTGTGTGTATTTTGTTCTAGCAAATATTTAACATGTTATCTTCATGCTCCTGAACCAGCACTTTCACCACTAGACCACAGTGCCTCCCACCACCTAGCAATGGCTAATACTATATTAACTTCAATCATTCTGCAATAAACTACACAGAAACACATTAAGACAGTTACGACTCTTCTGGACTGGTACATACTATTGTGCTGTGTGTGGAAGGTTTGCACGACCAGCTGAGACAGTACTTACTAGTACAGGCGTTTTAGCATTATTCACTGGAGAGCAGACTGTAACTGTCACCCCAAATCACAAACATGTTTTGTTTAATTTTATTTTAGAAAAGTAGTACAATTCGACAACCACAAGCCCCAGAGAAATACTACTTTTGCACTGATTTAGGCCCATGCACAGCCACAGTTTTGTGGTGCAAAGTGTGTGGAACTACCATTTTGCACTACTCTTCGGCAGTGAACTTGAACACTTGGGATCTAGCAGCAGGGAAGGAGCTGCTTCAGGGAAGTGCTGGCTTTTTCTTTTTCTTTTTCTGTTTTAATTTTGATACTGGAATTGTTTGTGCAGGGCGGAAAGATGGTGGTGGGGATTTAAAATCAGTACTGGGAGTTATAACTGTTACTGAGGGGCATCCTGGGCTTCGATATTTAATCTGTGCTGTTGAAATGTTTGGAGTTCTGGCTGGGTGAGTTCCACCAGGCAGGAAGTTGTTTATTGGCCTTGAGAGAGGGGGAAGGGTAATTAGCAGGCACCATCTTAGCAAACAGCCTCACTTGGGATCTAGCAGCAGGGAAGGAGCTATTTCAGGGAAGTGCTGGCTTTTTCTTTTTCTGTTTTAATTTTGATACTGGAATTGTTTGTGCTGGGAGGGAAGATGGTGGTGGGGATTTAAAATCAGTACTGGAAGTTATAACTGTTACTGAGGGGTATCCTGGGCTGTGATATTTAATCTGTGCTGTTGGAATGTTTGGAGTTCTGACTGGGTGAGTTCCTCTCAGATTTGGACCTCATGCAGGAAGTTGTGTTTGGCCCTATACCTTTGTGTGGGGATTGAGAGGTCTGGTGGGGAGAAGGTTGGGGCTGTCTGACTCTTGCGAGTGTCAGGGAAAGGCCCTAATCCCACCCTCCCATCCCTCCCACCCCAGGGTATTGTACATTTATAAAGGAGGAGCTACCCTACAATTGGTGGACAGGACCGCCAAGTACAGCTCATTTCATTCCTTGGTCAGAAGTCTGAAAGCCACGGAGCATGGAAACACATAGCTGGAGTGGAAAAACACAGAAGTAAAGGCTGCAGGATTAATGTAGTTGGAAAAGCAGTACTGATATGTTGAATGGGTGAAACTAGTCAGGAACAAGGGTCTCAAGGAAATACTGCTGCATAGGAAAGGACTATAAGCTGAAGAGGGGGTACAGGCACCACTTAAGGAGTTTAACACACAAGGGGGGTAAGGCCAGCACAGAGGTATAAAAATGGAGAGAGATGAGGGAAGACATGCCAGAAGGTGGCATTGCAGTAATAGGGGAGGATGGGGACAGTGTAATGGGAAGGGTACAGGGCGGGCAGAATGCTGGGGGGTTGGCATGGGAAGAATAGTAGGCTGCAATGGCTGTGGGGCAGCTGTTTGGATGAGCATATTATGGAAGCTAGGTGGGTGTCCAATCTGTTATAGGCTGAGGAGGCTGGAGGGAGATATGCAGTGGCTGGGTAAGGAGTTGGAGAGGGTGAAGGGATGGGGAGCTGGGGCAGAATGGCCTTTGGCAAGAGGTAGCATGATGCCAAGGCATAGGAGGAGCATCATAACTGAAGAGGGAGAGGCAGGGAGGAGGGAGGGGGGAGGAGTCAAGATGACTTGGGGGTCTAGCAATGGAGGAAAGCATCAGGGAGGAAGGAAGGAAGGAGCCTAGGCTCAGCAACACTGAGATAGCAGGTATCAGGTTTGCAGTGTCGGCAGAAATGGTGGAGGGGAGGCACTGGATCTCCAAGCTGGGGTAGGAGGGAATAGGGGCAGTGACAGCCCAGGTGACAGCAGTTAGACATAGGAAGGAGGGAAGGGGGAGAGGGACACAGTTGGACTGGTGTACAGAGGGGGCAGGGGTAATGGGAGGAAGGTCAATGCTGGTGAGATAGATGCAAGAGACACAGCATGAGTGGGATGTAGACCTGGGGTGGAGGGTAGAATAGGGAAAGATAGTGAGAGAGCATCAGGGAGGTGGGGATGCAGGCAAGGGGAGGAAGTTGAGGGAGGCAAAGGGGGATTGAATGGAGTTACAAAAAGGCAGGGTAAGTGGGAGTCTACTAATGAATACATAGAGAATAGGGGAGATAGGGGAGCTAAACATGTGGCTCAAGGGCTGGTGCCAGGAAAAAGGACACAGATTTGTAGGGAAATGGCAACAGTTCTGGGAGTGAAAGTTCTTTAAATTTGATGGACTGCATCTGACTAAGGAGGGAGTCAGTGCACTGGGGCAGAAGTTTGACGTCTTTGCAGAATATTTAAACTAGCAAATGGAGAGAGTGCAGCACTCACATGCCTAATGAAGAACACCCTCCCCTCAGTGGGTGGTCAAACAGGGATTCAGCATGTTTGCAGTTCATTTGGCATCACCAGGTAAGAAAAGGTCCATCTCCCCATGCAACGTACAGGGGAAATGCCAAACCGCACCCAACAACTAACACACCGAAATCTGGCCAATGGAAAATCATGTACACAAATGCTCACAGCCTGGGAAATAAGATCCCAGACCTGCAGGCAATAATGTCAGAGGCTAAACTGGACATAGTAGCAATTAGTGAGACGTGGTTTACCAGTAACCACACTTGGCAGACTTCAGTACCTGGCTATGTACTGTTCAGAAGAGCCAAGGTGCAAAAAGGGGTGGAGTTGCCCTGTATGTCAATGAAAATATCAAAGCTACAGAAATTCAGAATATACATAAGTAGCCAGAAAAACTGTGGATCACCCTGGAAACAGGAAATGGGACAGCCATAAGAACTGGGGTTGTCTACAGGTCCCCAGACCAGGGGGAGGACATAGACACATTACTGTTAGAAGATATACAAAACATGACAGCTAAAGGGAGGTTCTGATAATGGGAGACTTCAACATGCCAGATACAGATTGGTAATACCAGCAGGAACATCTGCCAGAACTAGACACATGGTAGATTCCTGCAGGGGAGGCCTCAAACAACTGGTACAACAACCCACAAGAGACAGGGCTATCCTAGATCTAGTACTGACTAACAGGAAGAGATCACAGATCTCCAGGTAGAAGGTCACCTGGGGCCAGTGCCCATCACATGGTATGGTTCAATTTGGTCACTACATCTAAATCATCCCATTCAAGGCAAAAATATGGGACTTCAGAGGAGCTGACTTTGATAAGATGGCCAACAGAGTTAAGCTAGCCCTGGCAAAAGGAAACACAGGTGAGGGGAACAGGCAAAGTGGGCAAGCATTAAGGATGTAATACTTGAAGCAACATCCCACTGTGTTGAAAGAAAAGGAAGTGCAAAGAAGAAGGAAACCACTTTGGTTCTCCAATACAATAGCAGAAAGGTCAAAGCCAAGGCTGACCTTCAGGAAATATAAGGAACACAGCGGGATGAAGATAGGAGGCATACCGAAACTGCCCTAAGGGAAGCAGGGAAGGCAGTAAGGCAGGCAAAGTCCCAAACTGAGGAAACACTAGCACGAACAGTAAAAGAAGGTGACAAGACTTTCTATAGATACATTTGTGAAAGGAGAAAGTCCAGAAGGAGTATTGCTAAGCTCAAAGGAGAAAAGGGGGCATGTGAGGAGAGGACCCTGTAAAAGAATCTATCCTAAATAGATACTTTTGCTCAGTATTTACTGAAGAGAAGGTAGGGCATTGCCCACAGCTCAGCACCATGGACACAGGGGGGAGGGAGGTGAGCACTACTCCCTTCACAAAAGAAAGGGTCCTACAAGAGCTCGCTAAGCTCAGGGTGGACACGGCAATGGGACCTGATGGCATACATCCCAGGGTACTTAAGGAGCTAAGGGTGGAACTAGCAGAGCCATTAGCAGAACTGTTTAGTGAGTCTCTGAGCACAGGAGAGGTCCCAGAAGACTGGAGAAGGGCTCATGTGATCCCGCTCTACAAGAGTGGTAGCAGGGAGGAGGCAGGGAACTACAGACCAGTCAGTCTTACCTCAGTAGTGGGCAAGATTATGGAGGCACTCCTTAAGGAAAGGATAGTGCAACACCTAGAATCCATAGGGGCACAGGATCCAAGACAGCATGGGTTTACAAAAGGAAGGTCGTGTCAAACTAATCTCATAGATTTCTTTGGCTGGGTAACCAGAGTGGTGGACCAAGGGGGAGCAGTTGATGTCGCCTACTTTGGCTTCAGCAAAGCTTTCGACACTGTTCCACATAGCAGATTGCTAAATAAGCTGGGTAGGCTTGGGGTGGGTCAGAAGTTGGTCAACTGGGTGGCAAACTGGTTGACGGGCAGAAAACAGAGAGTGGTGGTAAATGGTATACAGTCAGACAAGATGCAAGACACAAGTGGGGTACCTCAGGGATCAGTCCTGGGGCCAGTCCTCTTCAATACCTTCATTAGTGACATTGCAGATGGACTAGAGGGTAAGGCTTGTCTGTTTGCAGATGACACCAAGATCTGCAACAGAGTAGATGATCCAGATGTGGTGGGCAGAATGAGAAGAGATCTGGATAAACTAGCAAAATGGTCAGAAGAGTGGCAACTGGGATTTAATGCAAAGAAGTGCAAGATCATGCACATAGGGAAGAGAAACCCTGAAGCCACCTATAGGCTGGGAGGGGAGTTGCTGGCAGTCACAAAGGAAGAAAGAGACTTGGGCATCATCATCACCGATGACCTGAAATCATCCAAGCAGACCTCTAAAGCAGTAGGTAAGGCTAGGGGGATGTTAGGGTGTATTAGTAGGGGTATCACAAGTCGTAAGAGGGAGGTAATAATCCCTCTTTACAAGACACTGGTTAGGCCCCATCTGGAGTACTGCATGCAGTACTGGAGGTCACACCTTCACAAGGACATAAACCAAATTGAGGCAGTCCAGAGAAGGGCAACCAAAATGGTGCAGGGACTGCATCAGAAGACATATGAGGACAGATTAACGGAGATCAATATGTATACCCTTGAGCAAAGGAGGGAGAGAGATGATATGATCGAAACATTCAAACACCTTAAGGGCATTAACAAGGTGAAAGAGTCTAACATGTTTAAATGTAAGAAAAATAGCAGGACAAGAGGACACAGCATGAGATTAGAGTGAGGCCGATTAAGGGGGAACGTGAGGAAATTCTTTTTCACAGAAAAAGTGATGGATGCATGGAACAGCCTACCTCAGGAAGTGGTGGCTATGAATACAGTGCAGGGCTTCAAACAGGCATGGGATTGGCATAAGGGAGCAATACAGATGAGTATGAATAGATAGGCCACTGACAGAGCAAAGGCCAATGGCACATTTATAAGGTAGAAAAAGAAATGGGCAGACTGGATGGGTCTTGCGGTCCTTATCTGCCGTCAACCTCTATGTTTCTATGTTTCTATGTTAGGTTGGGGGGGGAGGTATGAGGCATGAAGGGGGGGTACTAATGCTGAGGGATTCTATACTAAAGGGGATCAGATGGGACAGTAAAGGGGAAAGGCATAGCCACATCTGAGTTGAATCCATACCTGGGTGGACTGTGGACAGGGTGAGGCAGTCTCTTTTTAAATGTGTAGGGACAGGATGAAGGAGACCTCATATCATGGTGCATTTGGGTACGAATGACCTGGCTGGGGGGGGAATGGTGGAAGTGGTATAGGAGAATTTCAAGGAACTGGGAAGGCTGTGTGAGGAAATGGGAGGATTGGTGGCCTTCTTGGAGGTACTCCCAGTACCCTGCGTGAGTACAGCAAGGAAAGGAAGGATAGGTGAGTTTAATACTTGGCTGGGGGAATGGTGTCATTGAAGGGTGTATGGCTTGGTGGGTGGCTGGGGTAGAACCTAAGACAGGAATGACGTATGCCGGGGAGAGACTACACCTGAGCAAGGATGGGAAAGTGGTACTGAAGCAGAAGATAGAGGAGTAGGCAGAAACAAAGATGAATTTAAACTAGAAGGGGGGTGGGCAAGTGGTCAACTGATAGGCAGGGGTCCCAGAGAGGGGGGATCTGACAAGCTTACCTCCTAGTTTGTGGGGAAGGTAAAAGGAAGTGGACATGGGGGGGAAGAAGGGTTAGGAAGGGGAAGGGGGTGGGTTGGAGAGTGGTCTCACTGAACAAGAGGAGCCTCGGAAACAAGCCTGCTGACTTTCAGGCCCTATTGGCTGAGGGGAGGGTGGATATTGCAGCCATCATGGAAACGTGGCCCACCCAGTACCAGGACTGGGAGTTGATGGTCCTGGGGTATAGGATATTCAGAAAGGATTCGACCAAGGGGGGGTGTTGATCTATATACGGGAGGGAATAAGATGTTCAAGGGATGAGGGGGAAGGGGGCAGGACAGAGGCCCTATGGATGCATTTTCAGGACTCAAAAGGCAGGACACTGAGGATGGGGGTAGTTTATAGACCACCAGCTCAACTGGAGGACCTGGACAGGGAGTTAGCTCGAGCAAATCTGAAGGGTCTACAGGAAGGGTAACATGGTTGTGTTGGGGGACTTCAACCTACCTGGGGTGGATTGGAGTACCCCAACCACCACAAGTGCAAGGGAGCAAGTCCTGTTAGAGGCATTTCAGGACAGCTTCTTGATGCAGTTGATCCATGGGCCAGCTCAGACAGGAAATACTCTGGACCTTGTACTGTCCAATGGGGAAATGGTAAGGGATCTGGGGGTGGAGGACCCACTGGCAGGGAGCAATCAATACTAGGTGTGGTTCATACTCATCATGGGGAGGGAAGCTGGGGGTACAGGTACCAAGGTGATTGACTTTAGGGGGGTGGACTTTAAAAAGATGGGGGAAATTCTGGAGGGGCACCTGGAGGGGATTCAACCAGGCTGGGATACAAGTCAGAAGTGGAGTGTCATAAAAAAGGGGCTAGTGGAGGCTACAGGGGCATGTACTAGAACCCAGAACAAGAAAGAGAGGGCAAAGAAGCCCAATTGGATGACTCAGGAGGTCAGGAAGTGGGTGAGGGCTAAGAGAGAGGCATTCTGGAGGTTCACAAAGTCAGAGAGGGAGAAGACAAGGAGATGTACACAAAGAAATCCAGAGAGGCCACCAAACTAGTCAGAGCAGCCAAGGCTTCCAGGGAGCTGAGGCTGGCACAGGGGATTAAAAACAGAGAAATGAACTTCTTCAGATATATAAGGGAAACAAGGAACAACAAGGACCAAATAGTGAGGATAAAAAAGGATAGGGGAGGGTATGTGGAGAGAGGGGAGGATCAGGCAGAGGCATTAAATGAATACTTCTGTTCTGTTTTCATGCAAGAGAAAGTGAGGCAGGTACCACAGGGGAGGGTGGGGTAGGAGTTGGGGGGGAAGGGTGACATATGCGAGGATTACTGAGGACAGGGTACTGGAAGGACTGAGGGCACTGAGGGTGGAAAAGGCACCTGGGCCAAATGGCATTCACCCTAGGGTACTCAAGGAGCTGGCTGAGATTCTGGCAGGACCAGTGGCTGACCTGTTCAATACATCCCTGGTCACAGGATTCGTACCACACGACTGGAGGATGGCCCATGTGGTGCCCATCCACAGAGGTAGCCCAAAGGATGAAATGGGAAACTACAGGCCAGTGAGCCTCACATCAATCGTGGGGAAGCTCATGGAGACAATCCTGAAAAAGAGGCTGGTGACCTTTCCGGAGGACAATGGACTCCAAGATGGGCATCAGCATGGGTTTGTCTCGGGCAGATCCTGCCAGACCAACCTCATTGAGTACTACAGTTGGGTGACAAAGGAGCTAGACAAGGGCCATGCAGTGAATGTCCTGTATTTGGATTTCAGCAAGGCTTTTTTTTTTTTATCACAAATCATTTTTATTGTTATTTTACTATTGGTTTCCAACATAAGATACATTACAGATTGTCAGAAAAAAAAAAAGAGCAATAAGGTAGCAATACATCTACAGAGAGGTAACAGGATATATATGCACAATTTACCTAGGTATCATAAACTCTGATATATACTAGTGTAAATGTTCTCAATTCTGACTGACTGTCTATTATAGATAACTCAAGGTTAAGTGTTCAACAAACTAGGTTCCGTGTATCTTAGAAATACAGTAGGTGAAAGATAAAAGATAAGAAAAGGACAGCAGAGGCATAATAAAAGAGCCCTTAGTCCTTTATAGATATGTATAATTGTACCCTTCCAAGTGCCATAGATTGAGTGTTCTCACCTTGCATCTATAATCCTAGGTCTTCTAAAGAGGAGGATTACGGGTATGGGGTGGTGGTACTTTACATAGTGATAAATTGAGGTATGGTCCCCATTTCTTGTAGTAATGATACATTTGACCTTTGCTAGCATAGGTGAGCCTTTCAAAGGTGGCTAACTGCACCAGGGCAGAGTGCCAGAGGGTAGTGGTTGGTGGGGATGGTTGCCGCCATTGCATCAGCAGGAGTTGTTTAGCTTTCAATAAAGCTACAAGGACCAAATTCCTAAGTTGTGGAGTGAGTTGTTGTAAAGGTGTGGTGTCACCCAAAAGGAGCATAGGATTGCTGAGATCTATGGGTTGTCCTAGTACCCCTGAACAGTCCATAGCCACTGCCAACCAGAAAGGGGCCAGTGTTGGGCATTGCCACAGTATATGCAGGATGTTTGCCGGGCTGCCATGGCATCTCCAACATTTCGCATAAGGGATAATACCCCAGTTATGTAGGGCGGCTGGTGTACGATACAGGATTTTAAGTTGGATTAATTGACTCTTGACATCTGTGTATGCAGTGTGTGCTAACTGGAGGCAATGGGACCAGGTCTGCATGGAAATGAGGCATAGTAGGTCCTGAATCCAAGCACTCCTGCAGTTTTCTGTGCAGTCTGATTGTGTGTCTCGCCATGTATTATAAAATTTCCCAACTAACCCACGAGAGGCGGATTCTAAATGTAATGTAGATAGCCAATGCCATCTTTGGTCTGCTGTATAGGATCCACCCAGTGACTGTATCGCATTCCAAAGCTGTAAGTATTTCCAAAAATCTTTGGACGGGATCGAGTAACAGGACCGGAGCTGTTCAAATGACATAAGTGTGGTCGTATTGGGTAGGTATATATCCTGGACTATATGTATCCCCTTCTTATCACAAGTGGGCCAATTAAGGGGTTGAGCATCCACTAGTAGAAGCCGCTTATACCAGAGTGATAAATATCTAAGGGGTATGGAGGAGGCTTGCTTCTGGGTTTTGGCCACTGTCATGAGCCAAGACCATGCTTTTTGAGTCTCTGTCATCACTGGTGTGAGGTTTTTGGAAGGTGGGTAGATATTAGTCAGTAACAGGCTAAGGGGGATGCCTTGTAGAAGCTGAGTTTCTAGCTGAACCCATAGCGCCAGTGAAGGGGAAGCTGGGACAAACCATCTTGTGGCTTGAGCTGTGAGAAATGACCAACGGTAGCCCTGCAGCCATGGAATTCCAAGGCCACCTCTAGACCAGTGGGCTCTTAATTTGTAGGCACTCCAACGTGGTTTTTTACCATTCCAGAGGTAGTGTGAGATTAGTTTTTCTAGTCGTTGAAAGATTTTATCCAACAGAGGGATGGGCAGATTGTTAAGAAGGTACGTCACTCTGGGTACGAAAAGCATACGAATGGCTGCCGCCTTGCCCAGAAGAGAAAGATTAAGTCTGCTCCAACATGATATCTCAGTTTCTAGCTTAGTTATGAGGGGAGAAAAGTTTCCAGTTTCAGTTTGTTTCCAGTCAAAAGGTATGTGAATCTCCAGGTAGGACAGGTTATTGGGAGCCCAGGCCAATCCCAGACCTGCAGGCAGTCTTTAGAGCAAACCGTGTTTAATGGGGTAACTTGGGTTTTGCTAGTGTTGATATGCAACCCGGATATTTGCGCATATATGTTTAGCGTCTTCATAACTGGTGGAAGTGATTCCTGAGGGTGAGATAATGTAAGAAGAAGGACGTCAGCGTAGGCAGTGGCTAGGTTGGAGTGCCCCCCCACCTGTATTCCCGTTATCTCTCTCAAGTGCTGTAGTTTCCCTAATAAGTGGGTTAAGTGCAACCAAGAACAATAGAGGGGAAAGTGGGCATCCTTGCCGTGTTCCACGGTGTAAGGGAAAGGGGGATGATATGTCTTTATTGGTTAGGATTCTGGTTGGTTGTAGAGTACTCAAATCCACTGTCTGAAGTAAGGCCCAAATCCATATTTTGTAAGGATTGCATGTACATATGGCCATTCAACAGAGTCAAAGGCTTTCGAGAAGTCTCCTGCCATAGCTGCCATAGGGGTGGGAGAGTGCATAGCCAGCCATTTCAAATTGAGAACTAATCTTATATTATCTGCTACGGCCTTGCCTTTAGTAAATCCAACCTGAGATGAGTCTACAATGGAGGGTTGAACTTCCATTAATCGATTGGTGAGAATCTTAGCTGCGATCTTAGTATCTACAGATATAAGGGAGATAGGACTATAGTTGGCGCAGTCTAGTAAGTCAGTCGTTTTTTGAGAAGGAGGGTTATTAAGGCCTCTCTCGTAGTATGTGGAAGTACTCCAGCTTCATGAGCCTCCTGAAGAGCTGCCATGAGTGGACCACTGATTTTGAGACTGAGAAGTTGGTACAGTTCTGTGGTCATACCATCAGGTCCTGGGGATTTACCCTTAGCAAGCTGGGACAACTCAAGGTTTAATTCTGTCTCATTGAAGGGTTTATCTAATGTGGCCTTTGTGCTCTCAGTCAGTTGGGGAAGTTTTACAGTGGAACAGAATTCTTCCAGCTGTTGTTCCAGCTGCGTCTGTTCTATAGATAGGTGTGATTGATACAATTGCTCATAGTACCCTTTCATGCACTCGTTAATCCCTGTTGGATTGGTGACTACTTCCCCCTTATGATTTTTAAGGGCATGAATACGGGAAGCGGCCTGTTGCTTCTTTAACTGGAAGGCCAATAATTTGCGTCCCTTGTCCCCATTCTCCCAATAATTGTGTTTGGCCCTCACCATCAGCCATTCCGTTTGTTGCTGAAGCAATAAGTTTATTTGGTATTTAAGGCCCACTATCTCACGGAGTGCCATTTGATCATAGTGCCCTGTTGTAGAGGATTTAAATTTGGCTTCTAGGGTAGACAGCTTGGTCTGAAGATTGTTAAGTTGGGCCTTTTTGGCCCTATTTCTTCGGGCAGTGAAGACTATTATGTGGCCACGTAGGACTGCCTTGAATGCCTCCCATACAGTGGAGTCTGAGGTGTCTGAGATCCTACTGTTGGAGAAATACTCCCGGGCCAAACTCTTAACCATAGCCTAGAATAGTGGATCTTTCAGGAGCAGCGGGTTACACCGCCACCTAGTACCTGAGCTTTTCTGTCCTCCAGGAATATAGATACAGGAAATTGGAGCATGATTGGAGACTATAATATTATCTATGTGGGAGGACATGATGTCCTGGGCAGCCAGGGAACTGGCCAGCCAAAAGTCTATTCGACTAAATGTTGAGTGTACCATGGAGAAGAAGGAGTAGTACCTGCCTGCTGAGTGGTCTCTTCGCCAGATATCTATCATGCCCCATTCTTTTATTATCTCTTGCAGGGTAAGCAGTGCTTTTGGGTGTGAGTGCAGAGTAGGCTTAGACTTGTCTAAAAATCTATCTACGGCTAGATTGAAATCCCCCCATACTATGATGGGGATATTGGGGTAGTCTGCCGTTAGTGACTCAATTGCTTGATTGAGATCCAGGAAGAAGTCCGGGGTATCATTATTGGGGCTGTATATATTGGCCAAGACTACCTTACCCCCGGGTAAGAAAACCTGACTACTACCCACCGGCCCTGAACGTCTATCACTGCCTTATCTTCTATCCAGGAACAAGACTTCTGGACTAGTATTGCAACTCCTTTGGATTTAGTTTTGGCTGAGCTAGCTATGACTGACCCTACCCATGACTTTCTAAGCCATATTACAGTTCTTGCAGTGAGGTGTGTCTCTTGCACAAGGGCAATATCCGCCTGCAAGGAGTGTAAATGCTTGAGGACCATTGAGCGCTTAGTTGGGTGATTGAGGCCCTTAACATTCCAGGATATGAGCTTGATCCCTCCCTTATGCTGTGCCATCCTCACTTATTTAGTTAGAACAGAAGCAGATACTCACCCTCTGTATCCAGAAATAAGAGCTTACACAGAGGAGACAGGCAGAAGGATAAGGTGAGGAGAAAGGTTCTGACGAATCAGCCAGAGAGGAGGAGTAGTAGTACGGATAAACCTAGTGGTGCGTGAAAGCAAATAACAAATATCAATGAACAAACAGTAATATTATGCCCTAAACAGTGGCATTAACAATGGTTCTGCCTCAAATATACAACTCTAATAGTATACTTTTATAAACACAGAGAATGCGAAAGCAGTAACAGTAACTTTAGTAACAAGCTAAAGGTAATGCAGTGTATGCACAAAGGTATTGATCATACAGCCGTGCTTACCAGATACCTAAAATGGGGTGATTTATGATTATACCTTGGTAAATATCTCCAATTCTTATCCCCAGCACATTTAAGCTTCTATGTTGAAAGCCTTCCCCACTCCTATAGGGGTGGGACATCCAGAGACATCGACTGTGGAAGAAAAAAGAGTGGGGGGGAGGGAATGGAGATATGGGGAGATAAAGGATATCAACTATAGTAATGCTGCCAAAAAAGGCAAAGTGTGATCCCCAGATCAAGATAGCAGGTATTAGGTTGTACCAGGGGGCAAAATACCTCCTATGGGCAGTATATTGCTCTGGGCTGTTAGGCTAGGGCAGGGCTTTATTCAGAGCTAACCTGCATCCTTCCCCTATAGCTTACATACATTCCCTTATCTCTCAGAAAATAACCCTCCCTATGGCATCCCCAAGAGCACTATAATAAAATGTCTCTCCTCATAGTCCGTGGGTAAAGAGATTCAGCCCTATACAATGATACTTTAATTTTATACAGGATCTTTCCCGACCCGTATTCCATGATATAAAGAGAGATCACTGTAGATCTTGGAAAGAGTTTTCAATCCAGTGGCCCAGAGTCTCCCGGAGTGGTTGGAGAGGCGATGGAACAGGCTGCGTCTCTGGAGACCACTTCAGCAAATGACAAAAGCCCCAGTTTAACTAGCAGAGTTCCAATATACTCACCTGCTTCTGGTGATAGCTCTGCCCCAGATCGTTCCTCTGTTAGCTCCATGAGAAGGTTGTCTGGTATCGCGTCTTGCAGGCAAAGTGAATTTGGGAGCGCTGCTTCTTCTTTAGTTTGTTTAGCCGGTGGCGCCATTTCAGGACCTTTGGCGATTAAATCCGGATCACTCTGAGAGCGCTGATGTACCCTTACGGTCTGGCCTGAGCCCCGTTGCTTTTTGGGAGAAAAAGGAGCCATTCCTAGGTGTTGTTGAGCAGTTCCCTGATGCATTTCAGGCTCAGTGTGCATTGCTAGCCATTAAGACCTGGGGGAAACATTTGATCGAGGGGCTGTCTTCCCAAAATCTCAGCCCTCTGGAACCGTATCATCGGTGTTTTTGTTCCCCCTATTGTACACGTGCTGCCCTGGGGTCCAAAGCCTTCTGGGAGATGTAGTGTTAAGTGGTAGCCTAGGCCAGTATTTGGAGATCCAGGCCTCAGTCTCTCGTGGTGTCTCTGCCATAATATCTCTGCCCTCATAAGACACATGTAAGTAGATGAGATTACAGAAACCATACTTGAATCCATGCTGTGTTAAGTATTTTTTGATCTGCACGAATGCTTTCTGATGAGCTGCAGCTTCTGATGAGAAGACTCGAAAAAAGGCAATTTTTGCACACAATTTCTCCTTTCTCTCGGGCCACCCTAAGTACTCTTTCCTTAGTAGAGAATCGAAGTAAATATGCTATGATAGGGCATGGTGTTGAGCTTGTAGAGCGAGAGCCTCCAGGAATCTGGTGTGCCCTTTCTACCTCCACTGGGCCATGCCACCTGTCCCCCAGCATTACCAGTATCTCCTTGTTAAGGAAGTGCTCGGTGTTCTGGCCCTCTGACCCCTCCGGTATACCCAGAATCCTGATATTATTGCACCTCCCCCAGTTTTCTTGGTCTTCGGTTCTCCTCCACAGCAGTGCTAACTTGTCATCTTGTTTCTGCAAGTGCCTCAGGATAGCTGGCTGACTGTTCTCGAGATCCTCTGTTTTTTGCTCTACTACATTCATTTTGTCAGCCAGGGTTTGCACCTCTGTAACTGTGCTAGCTAGCGTAGTCAAGATGGTATCCACCCATAATAGCAAAGTCTCTAGTAGAGTGGTAATGTGCTGTAGTGAGCTGCCGATATCTGCTTGCTGGGGAGAGGGCTCCAGTAGTGAAGCCACAGGCCTAGCTGAGGAGTGTGTGGTTGTTTCACTGCCAAAACATTCGTGCATAGCCGTGTTCATGCAGTCAGAAGGAGTCGCCAGGTGCTTCTCTTGAGGGGAAAAAACAATCTGCTCGCAGTAGTAGAATTTCTCTCCAGTGCTCCTAGCTCTGAGACCGAGGGGCCTTTAGACATTCACCGAGTCTTTCCTATGTGTATCCACCTCGAACCAAGACTGGTGCAAAATGCTATCTGCCGGGTCCACAGTACAGAAATACCCACTTTAACTTGTGTTGGGTATCTTAATGCTGCTCACCCATACTGAAGAAATAAGAATTCTCTCTGGATGACGGCATATTTGAGTGGATTACTTCTGCTGGGGATTAAGCTGAAGAGTTAAGCAGCCATCCTTGTCAGCGTCCAAGTCACGCCCTGCCTCAGCAAAGCTTTTGACTCTGTGCCACACGGGAGGCTGGGGAGAAGCTGGAAGCTGTGGGGGCTGGAGTGAAGATGGTGAAATGGAAAACGAATTGGCTTAGGGGGTAGGCAGCAGAGGGTGGTAGTGGGAGGGGAACTCTTAGCACCGAGGGCAGTGACAAGTGGGGTGCCACAGGGATCGTTGCTGGGGCTGGTATTGTTCAGGATATTCATAGCTGATATCCCACATGGGATCCGAAGTATGATCAGTCTGTTTGCAGATGACACCAAAATGGGGGTGGTGGTTGATGACATTGAGGGATGGAAGGGGCTGCAGGATGACCTAACTAAACTGCAGGAATGGTCAGAAACATGACAGCTGGGGTTCAATGCCAAGAAGTGCAAGGTAATCCACTTAAGAGCAAATAACCAGGGGAGGAACTATCAGCTGAGAGGGGTACAGTTGGGTAGCACTGTGGACAAAAAGGACCCGGGGTACTTATAACAGGAAGCATGAACAACTCTGCTCAGTGTAGGAAGGCGGCAGCAAAGGCCAACAAGATGCTGGGGTGCATAGCAAGTGGAATCTCATCCAGAAGTAGGGAGCTAATCCTCCCTCTATACAGGTCACTGGGCAGGCCACACCTGGAGTACTGCATGCATTTCTGGTGCCCTTACCTGAAGAAGGGTGTCAGATTGGTGGAGGGGGTGCAGCGTACAGCGACAGAGATGATCCTGGGATTGGAGGGTAAGCCCTATGAGGAAAGGCTGAGCGAGCTAGGTATGTGTTCCTTGGAGAAGAGGAGAGATGGGGAGACATGATTGAGACCATTAAGTACTTGAAAGGGATAAACAAGACTTGAACAGCGGGGATCTTCCAATTAAGAAGAGGAAGGGACATGAGAGGGTACAGTCTCAGACTGGGGGGGGAGATTCAGGAAGGAGGTAAGGGGACAGTTCATCACAGAAAAGGTGGTGGGCAAGTGAAACATTCTACCACAGGAGGTGGTAGCCTGTAAGATGGTGGGTAGTTTCAACAGGGGATGGGACAGGGTGAGGATGAGGGTAAATCTAAGGAGAGGAGTAGTGGGGGGTCAGCTGCTAGATGAGGGGCAAGCTGCACAATTAAGCAGACTCAACAGACTGTGAGGCCTATTTCTGGTGGCATTTCCATATGTTTGCTATACACAATAGGGGTCACAAGCATTTCCTGTGTCATTGCCATGGGCATTGTATCAGCATTGGGAATGTTGTGGGGGCTGCCAGCAGAAAGTGGGTGATGGAATGCTAATGAGCCACCAAATTATGCACAGCAGTTCACTGACACTCATACTACCTGCCACAAGGTTCAGAACCCACCAACCCTGGTAAAACTGGTAAGAGCAGTTCTGCAGGGGACAGTGGCTTGCAAAATGGGATGAAAGTTCCACTGAATGGAAGGCATGGGTAGTGTACTGTACCACTGAATTGTGAATGAGCAGGACAGAGTTGAGTGGGGGGATACACTGGACACCAGGGTGCATATTTAAAAATAAATATACAGTTTCAGCCATAGATATGACAAATATTTCCAGATATTTTGTGATATTTCTAAAGAGATTCTTTCTCTGGTGGCCCACAGTGGTATGGCTGACAAGCAAATAATTTCTCTGGAAGTATCACAGAAATTTCAGGAATTATCTGGCCATGTCTTTGGCTGCAACTGTAGTCACTGGAGGGCCAGCGGAGCATGGTGAGGACAGGAGAGGGACTGAATAATAATAAAAGACATGACCCACAAGCAGACCTTAAAGTGCCAGCATATGGGGAAGGGTGACGGCACAAGTGTGGTTGTAGCACCGGTAGGCTGAAGCTCTGTACATGGCATAATGCCAGGCCATTGGCACCACGCCATGAACCAGTCCCTTTTGAATTCCTCAGTGTTACATGGCACAACCCCAATTTGTGCCTCCTACCCTCTGGAATATCTAATTTGCATAATGCTTCTGATCAACACTGCAGCAGGGAGTACTTCAGCATCCATGCTATTGTATTTGATTGTTGTCTCCTTTCCCTTCACCTTCTGGTCACACCTGGAAACAAGACTTGGCTTAGTGTGCCTTCCCCAATTAGCAATTTTTAAATAAAATAAACAATAAAAAAAACTACACGCCACCCAGCAGCATTATGTATGGCCCAAAACTGTAGCAGTGGAATGGGGAGTCTTTTGCACTTTAATACCGTGCCAACACAATTTGCAACTGTGTAGTGGGCACCTGACGTTCTGAGTAGTGTTTAAAAGGAGGGACTCAATGGTGTCTTGCTGGCAGGGCTAAGAGGAATGCTCCACAAGAAGTACTGTATGGTATCATTTTGAAGGATGCATAGTGCCTTCTTTTCTTTGTCCTGAATGTGAGTAGCAGCATTTTCTAGTTCTTTTTTCTTCCCTTTTCCTTAACTGTGCATCTTTTTGTCTGTTTACACTATTTTTTGATGGCTGACTTCAGATGCACCAGTTTCTCCATGTTTAGATGTATTCCCTTCACTAGATCTGTCTCCAAATCTCTTTCCTTGAATTCCTTGCTTACTGACATTAACTTGCCCAATTAACCTATTCTTTCTGCTGTTTGCTTTCTTTTGTTAATTTCATTTTTTTTTGGTTAGTTTTTGATAATCAGTTTTTGCTGTCACTGGTCCTTTCCCACCACTTTACCCAATTTTATGTGCTGCTTATGTCTCTATGTTACACTGTTACATAGTTGGCTTCCTTTACATGAGAGACTCACTTTTTCATTCTTTGATACTTTTCCATTATTCTTCAAATTCCCAGGTGTACAGTAATCTGTGCTGTTTACAGATGCATTTTAAAACATACTATGTCTACTGACAAACACATCAAATGAACGTGTTTTAGGTAAACAAAGTAGGTGCAGTGCTCTTTTACCGTTTTTTTTTTTTTAATCTTGGATAGCAGAACACAGTCTCTTAACTCATTACTTCCTGGGTGGAAATTTTGTGTCAGGTAAACAATGGATAGTTCGGACTTCATATGGTGAGGTATGCAGTATGTCTGTCTAGTCTTCAGATCCTTTACTGCTTCACCCTCTGGAAACTCCTTAGTGCAGGGGTGGCCAATCTGTAGCTCTCAAGCCACATGTTGCTCTCAAAGCAGTTTGATGTGGCTCTTGAAGTGTTTGTCAATTACATGTCAAGTACATGTCATAGTCTGAAATTTGAGAAAAGTCAAAGCGCAGGAGCTGAAAAGTGCCCTAAGTGCTCAACAAGCTACTTTTACTAAGCATGCAAGCAAATCTAAAGCTCCAGAGCGTCTCTGAATAATTATTTTAAACTTACAACTATTTTTTAATAATACTGTAACTCAATAAAACACAATTATTGACTGTATACTATGACTATGTTATTATTTTAACTCTTAAATATGGCTAAATATGGGTATTGTAAGGGCTGTACATTGTGTATGGTACGGGCCATTCATAGTTGTGGCTCACATCTTACTCAGAAATTTAAATGTGTCTCACGACCCCAAAAAGATTGGACACTCCTGCCTTAGGGTAATTTCTGCTAAACAGAGAAATGTGTTCTAACTTGACATGTGGTGCATCACGTAATGGTTAAAACTGCCTTATACAATCATTACCAAGCTATGTTTTAGGATATGTTGCCCTTAGAGAAACCCGATATCATAGATAATAAAGAAAGGAAACCTGTAAGACCCCACCTTTAATACTAATGGGTATGTGTGGTTTAAATTGTCTTGCCACTAGTTACAAAGTGAAATTGAAATGTACTGCAGTGTCCCAAGCAGTTGATGAATTTTTACATGACACTGTAGCTAGAAACAGACTATGCAGTAAAAATATCATAAAATGTGTCTCAGGCACACAGAACATACTTTAGTGAAGATGGACTATCAAATTTATATTGTGTGATATCTTTACTTTACAAAACATTGCTTAATAACAGGTTGCAAACTTCATGCACTTGTATACATGCAAGCAAAAAGCAGAAAGAATGGGTTAATGGCCCAATACCACAAGGGAAAGGCAGGAAGGGTGGAAGGGGTCAGAGATAACAGATGGGGTCATCCAAGAGGATAGAGTCCTGAAAGGCCTTAAAGCCTTGTGGGTGGACAAGGCACCAGGACCGGATGGGGTACATCCAAGGGTCCTGAAGGAACTGGCAGAGGTGTGGCAGGCCCTCTGGCAGACCTGTTTAATGCCTCCTTGGAGATGGGCAATGTACCCAGAGACTGGCAGATGGCTCACGTGGTGTCCCTCCACAAGAGTAAGCCCAAGGAAGAACTGGGCAATTACAGACCGGTGATCTTGACTTCTACAGTGGGGAAGTTTAACATAGAAACATAGAATTTGACGGCAGATAAGGACCGCGTGGCCCTCCCAGTCTGCCCATTTCCCTGTCTGATGGATAAGCTACAGATTCTAGTTAATCAACAGCTTACTTCCTCCTGCCCCACACTAGAATTGCCTTATGCCTGTCCCATGCATTCCTGAATACTCCCACTGTTCCTAACTCCACAACCTCCTCAGGAAGGCTGATCCATGCATCCACAACTCTCTCTGTGAAAAAATACTTTCTAACATTACCTCTGAGCCATCCCCCCTCTATCTTCAAATTGTGCCCCCTTGTTCTTGCACATCTCTTCTTCTGAAAGATACTACCCTCTTGTACCTTGTTCATTCCCTTGAGATACTTGAAAGTTTCTATCATGTTCCCCCTCTCCCTCCTTTCCTCAAGGGTATACATATTAAGCTGCTTTAGTCTCTCCTCGTATGTCTTCTGGTGCAGACCTTGCACCATTTTGGTTGCCCTCCTCTGAACAGTCTCCACTCTGTCTATGTCTTTGCGGAGATGGGGTCTCCAGAATTGCATGCAGTACTCCAGATGGGGTCTCACTAACTGTCTGTAGAGAGGGATAACAACTTCCTGTTTTCTACTGTTGATGCCTCTTCCTATGCATCCCAGTATCCCCCCAGCCCTCCTTACTGCCTTCTCACATTGCTTGCCCACCTTTAGGTCATCTGTCTCTTCTCTCCCGTCCTTACCCCTACGATTCCCTTGTGCCTATCCCAGGCATTGTTTAACCCCACTACTGTTTTCACCCCCACCACCTCAGCTGAAAGGCTGTTCCAGCAATCCACCATTCTTTCTGTAGAAAATGCTTCCTCACATCTCTCTGAATCTACCCCCCTCTACCTTCATAGCATGTCCCCTTGTTCTAGAGCATCGTTTTCTGAAAAACACCCCCTCCTGTACCATATTAATTCCCCATAAAGTATTTAAAGGTCTCTGCCATATCCCCCTTCTCCCTCCTCTCTTCCAAGGTGCACATATCAAGCTCTTTTAGCCGCTCCACATAGGGCTTTTGATGCAGACCCTGCACTATTTGGGGAGCCCTCTGCTGGATCACCTACACTCTTTCTATGTCCTTCCTGAGATGTGGTCTCCAAAACTAGACACTGTACTCAAGGTGGGGTCTTACCAGTGATCTATATAGGGGCAACACCACCTTCCACTTTCTGCTGGTGATACCCTTTTCTATGCACCCCAACATCCCACTAGTCCTCCTGACTGCATTGTCTGTTGGTGATACCCTTCCTATGCACCCCAGCATCCCACTAGCCCTGCTAACTGCATTGTCACACTACCTGGCCACCTTTAGGTCATCCGATATGGATTACCCCAGGTCTCTTTCCTGCTTTGGTTGTTGTCAGTATCATTCCATCCATTTTGCACTCCACCCTCAGGTTTCTATGGCCTGAGTGCATTGTTTTGCACTTGTTTGCATTAAAATCCAGCTGCCATATCCTTGACCACTCTTCCAGTTCTTTCACATCTCTCCTCTTTTCCACCACCACCACCACCACCATCCCCAGGAGTGTCCACCCTGTTGCAGATATTGGTGTCATCTGCAAAGAGGCAGGCCTTACCTTCCAGCTCCTCTGCTATGTCACTTATAAAACATTAAAGAGGACCAGTCCCAGCACTAAACACTGAGGTATCCCTCTGGTCACCCTTCCTTCCTCAGAGCAAACTCCATTTACCACTACCCTCTATCTCTTATCCAGTTTATATCAAAGTTATAACCTTGCTGCCCACCCCCAAGTTATCCAGCTTGCTTACCAGTCTCCTGTGTGGAACCTTATTGAAAGCCTTGCTGAAATCCAGATAGGCCACGTCCACGCTCTACCCCGTTCTAACTCCTTGGTCCCCCAGTCAAAGAAATTTGTCAGATTTGTTTGGCATGACCTCCCCCTGTGCATCCATGCTGCCTTGGATCCTGCAACCCGTTTGAGTCCAGATATTCCACAATCCTTTCCTTTAATAGTGTTTCCATTAACTTACCCACCACCGATGTCAGGCTAACAGGTCTATAATTGCCCACCTCTTCCCTGTTACCATTTTTGTGAAGTGGAACTACATCTGCCCTTCTCCAGTCCTCCAGTACCACTCCGGTCTCCAGTGATCTGTTAAATAGGTTTGCTAGAGGTGCAGCTAGTACCTCTCTGAGCTCCCTCAGCACCCTTGTATGCACCCCGTTATGCCTCATAGCTTTGATTAGCAAGTGCTTTCCGGATACTCTCTTTATAAAAAGGACTAGTGTCCACTTCCCTCCCATCAAAGCTCCTGATGCTTTTTCACAGTTACTCCCCTTCCACTGTGAACACTGAGCAGAAGTATTTGTTCAAGATGTCCTTCTTGATTCTCCTTCATACAGTCCCCCACCCAAACCTCACAATCCCTCCTTTTGTCTTCCTTTTTTGCCAACATACCTAAAAAATGTCTTGTCCTTTTGATACCGCCTGAGCTATTCTTTCTTCAGTTTGCACCTTTGTGCCCTCACTCCTTTTCTCTGCCTCCCTCTTCCCTGATACACTTTCCTATCCTCCTATCTCTGGATCTCCTTATACATTCTGAATGCTACTCTTTTAGTCTTTACCTTTTCTGTCATCTCTTTCGAGAACCGTAGTGGTCTTCTCTTTGCTTTTGCTTACTTGCTTGACACAGAGGTTTGTTGCCTTCACTATGCCTTCTTTTAGTCTGGCCCACTGTTCCTCCACCTACATCATCTCCCCCTGCTGGTCACTCCTGATACGTTCACCCATCTTTGGAAAATCAGCCCTTCTGAAGTCCCAGACTCTCACCATTGTGTGGTTGGATTCCACAGCTGTTCTTATGTTGAACTACACTGCACAATGATCACTGGCCCCCAGATGGCTTCCCACCTTGATGTCTGCAACACTGTCCTTGTTAGTAAGCACCAGGTCCAGCATTGCCCCATCTCAGGCAGGTTCACTGACTAGTTGCCAGAGGACCCCCCTGCAGAGAATCCAGGGAATCCCTGCTTCTAGCTGAAGCCACAGCTGAAAGGCTCAATGTACATGGGGCAAAATGAAGTCCCCCCTCCCAGCAACACTTCCCCCTTTTTAGCCATTCTGCCAATTGCTACTAATATTTCCTAATTTAGCTCCCCCCGTGCCAAAAGCCTGTAGATCATGCCTGTCCAAATAGGTTCTCTGTTTCCTGACTCGAGGGCGACCCACAACACCTCTGCCTCCCCCCTGAGTTCCTTGTATCTCCATTGCTTTTATGTTTTCCTTCTCATATAGCACCATACCCCCTCCTTTTCTTCCCACTCTGTCCTTTCTGAACAGTGTGTATCCTGGTATTGCCATGTCCCAGTCATGGTTGTCCGTGCACCATGACTTGGTAATGGCTACAGTATTCAAGTTGGCCACTGCTATGATGGCCTGTAGGTCTGGGAACTTATTTCCCAGACTTCTAGCATTCACTCACACGGTCTTCCAGATTTTGTTAGCTCTTTACTTGTTGCTTCACCCTTTTTCATTTTGCTCCCCCTCCTTCTCCCTTTTCTTTTGACTCTTTCTTTTCTCCCATTCTCCTTTGCTATAACCCTGTTTCTTTGATTAACTTGTACCCTGGGGGACTCTCTCTCCTAGGGGTCTCCCTATTCTCTATCTCAGTCTGTGGGGTGGGGGGCAGTTTCTTCCTATGCTATTTCTTCCACCACCCCCCTCAGCTAGTTTAAATGTTCATTAAAGTGACATTTAAACCATCCACTGAGGACTGTGGTTCCCCTCCTGGATGAATGCAGGTCATCATCTCTGTATAGGCTCTTAACCTCCCATGTAGGCCCTCAGTCCTCAGTGTAGCCATACCCCTCCTCTCTGCGTCATTCCTTCAATCATGCTTTAAAGGCCTTGGTGCAGAGGTCCTTCTCCTTTCCACTGTCGTAGACAGGCAGCACCCCATAAAAGATATTGAGTGTGCTACCTAAGACCGCTTTCCAGTCCCCTAAACTCCTCCTGAATATTCCAGCCCCATCTCTAGCCAGGTCATTTGTCCCCAAGTGGACAATGACAGGAAGATCTCCCTTCTTTCCTGCTGCCCTAGCAATCTGTAGGATACACCTTCCATCCCTGCGGGCCATGGGGCCACGCAGACACCTGAGCTCTCTCTCTGGCCCCTTTCCTATTCTCAACTCTATCCCCCTAACAATTGATCCTCCACTAAAAGTTGCTTTCTTCACCACTAGGGTCCTCTTCTACCCTCATTGGGGTCTCCACTATGGAGGGTCCCCCACATCTTCCCTGGCCACTACCATGGGTGTCTCTTTTTGGCAGTCCTGCTCTACCAGAACAGTGTAGGAATTCTGTAGTGGCACCAGCTAAGGAATGTGCCAGCAACCCCTCCTCCCCCATCCTTCCAGATACCACCACCCTCACCCTTCTCAAGCCCACCATAGTCCAATCGTTCTGCCTAGCTAGCATTCCTTGAAGTAACAGTGTCTGATTTGGTAGCCTCTGGGTGGGGAGAAAGTCCCCTGACTCCTAGCCAATTGGACCTTGAGTCTAGTGACCCACATCCTCAACTCAGAGGTGTGCGCAGGTGTGGCAACGCTGCAATCTCCAGACGTCTCCCTGAAGTCTGCCACATCACAGCCACTGCAATGCACCACTCCCCAAATTTCATATTCCTGCTCTCCCTGTGATTCCTGGCCTCCTGTCCCAGATCCCAGTAAAGGCTAACCTGTATGCAATATGAGTTACTAAATTACAAAAAAACACAGCCCTGTAGTTAAACTACCCTAGCTATGTCACAGTAACAGGTATGCCATGAACAACAAGCAATACTTTTTTTTCTGTCTTACATAGGTAACACAGTCAGTTTTCTCCCTACACCCCTCTCCCCAAACAATACAGTATAACCTGGGCTGAGATGGGCTGGATTCCTAACTGTTGGCTGTCTTTTTGGCTGGCTCCTGGGAGACTTCCAACGTCCTTTGTATGGGTCCTTTATGCGAGGGCCACAAGTGGGAGAGCTGCTTGTATAAGATGCCTTTTCTGGGAGTAGGCTACACAGGTGATTGTAGGAGCACGGAGCCAGGGCAGAATTACCCACCAGCTGGAGTGCTCAGTCACTCCACTCCAGTGATCGGTGGGGAGAGAAGAGTCGCAACTTCTCCTCTTGTGACTCTCTCTCTCCCTGCCTTGCTGTCTGGAAGTCCTGCAAGGTGCAATGGCCACTTTTTTTTTCTATATAGGTGTTTTCTGCCATGAGCCCTGTCATGGGCTGTAATCCTCCTCACGGAGGAACTCACTTGTCCGGTCCCACTCGCTCCCTGCTCTTGCTGACCCTGAAATTTCCCTGAGGATTGCCCTCACAGTGAGGCCAGGAAGGAGGGCTCCATCTTCTCCCTGGGGATGCAGGGCCTTCGTGGAACCCTACCAGGCTCCTTTTCCATTTTCTCCCATCCCCCATCCCCACCAACATAGTGATGTTGGTACATACCTCCCTGCCCATATTGCCCTCCAGCCACCGCCAGAGGGCAATCAATGAGCGGGACAACAGGTCTCTCTCCCAGAGAGAGGAGAACAGTTCTCTGGATGCTTGATCCTCTCTCCTCCTGCCGACCCCCCGGCAGCCCAGGCTCATTCCCAAACCTTATGGAGACAATTCTGAAGGAGTAGTTGATAACATTTCTCAATAGTAATGGACTACAGGATGAGAGACAGCATGGGTTTGTCTCAGGGAGATCTTGCCAGACCATCCTAATCAACTTCTTCAACTGGGTGACTAGGGTGGTTGATGAAGGCCATGCTGTGTATGTCCTATATCTGGACTTCAGCAAAGTTTTCGACTTGGTGCCATACAGGAGGTTATTGAGCAAGCTGAGGGACCAGGGGGCAGTGAGAAACTGGGGGGGGGTGGGTTGACAGCTCACTTTAGGGCAGACAGCAGAGGGTAGTTCTAAGGGACGAAGACATCCAACCTGAGGCCAGTAACTAGTGGGGTACCACAGGGTTCAGTGCTGGGCCTTGTTTTGTTCAATGTCTTCATTGGGAACATTGCAGAGGGGGTCAAGAGTAAGATCAATCTGTTCTCCAATGACACAAAGATTTGTTCAAAAATGGACAGTAAAGAAGGGATGCAGGCACGCAAGGAGGATCTAGCTAAACTCGAACACTGGTCAGAGGAGTGGCAGTTGGGGTTTAATGCTAAGAAGCAGAAGGTCATGCACTTCAGAGCCATAATCCCAGGACAATCTACTGGCTGGGGGGAGTGCAGGTAGCAGTTTCAGAGGAGGAGATGGACCTGGGGGTACTAGTCACAGGGGACATGAAGGTATCAGCACAGTGTAGGAGGGCAGCAGCAAGGACAAATCGGATGCTGGACTGCATTGTCAGGGGGATCACCTCCAGAAAAGAGGTCATCCTGCCCTTCTATAGATCACTGGTGAGGCCACGCTTGGCAGTATTGGTCCCCATTCCTCATGAAGGATGTGAGCTTGCTGGAGGGAGTGCAGCATAGGGTGACAAAAATGATCATGGGGCTAAAGAAGATGCCTTATGAGGAAAGATTGAGGGAGCTCAACTTGTAGTCGCTGGAGGAGAGAAGGGAAAGGGGGGACATGATAGAGACCTTTAACTACTTGAAAGGCATAAACAAAGTCAGAGTGGGTGGATTGTTCCACTTAAAGGGGGGAAGGGTCACTAGGGGACACATTGTATAGTTGGAAGGGGGGAGGTTTAGGAAGGAGATGAGGAGGCACTACTTCAGAGAGAGAGAGTGGTGGCAGGATGGAACGCACTGCTGGAGGAGTTAATCGAACTGAGGACAATGGACAGCTTTAAGCAGGGATCAGATAGAGTCAGCGGCAAGGTAAGTAAAGACAAGAACATAATGGGAGATAGGTCCAGGAGAGAGGATGGAGGGGGTATTGTGTGTGTGTGTGTGGGGGCAGCTGCAGTGGTATTAAACTGTGAGCTGCACACTCAGGCAGACTTGATAGACCTGTGAGCCTTTTCTGCTGGCTATTTCATATGTTTATATACATAAGGCTTGATCAATCAAGCTTTTGTACTAGTGTGAATTAAAAACAAAATATGTTCACTTATAAAACTAGTAACAACCATTTGTCAATGCCGAATGTTCGCTGCTTGCATTGCTGTTGCACCTGTTCTTCTTGTACACATTTTTACTATATATTTTCCAAGGATAGACCAGAGGAGATGCAGTATCTCATTTTCAGTGGTGTCTTGCTTTTACACATTTTTAGACTGTATTTACCCAGGATGGGTCAGCTGAGAGGCAATATTTAATTTTCAGTGAGCTCCCACTTTTGACCCCAAATTTCCAAACAGCCTTTTTATGACCTGATGTTATGATTAAGACAGGTGGAACTTTTCAAATCCCATCTGAAAGGTGATTTTGTAGTGCGATTGCGAAAACAAGTTTTGGAGGGATTTGAAAAATGACACCTGTCATGTTCATGAGGAGGGGTAACAGAACGGATATGTTGAGCATTAGAGGCCAAAATCTGCACAAATAGTTATAAGTAAGTGTTGGAACAATTCAATGTTTCATCATAACTTAGGTAGTTCATAACTTAATAGTTTCTTTACATTTTGACCCCACATTTTCAGCATTGTCTTTTCTGAACATGGTGGGTGTCATTTGTAAATTAGTGGCCAAAATGTCATTTTCCACCACAAGAGTGAAAACACATTTTGGCCAGGATTTGAAAAATGACAGCTGTCACAGTCATGTGGTGGTGTGAAAAAATTGCTATGTTGAAAGTTTGGAGTCAAAATGTTGAAAATCAGCAAAGTTACAAGTGTGCATTGAACAATGTCAATGTAGCTAACAACATTGTTTTTTCAATATTTTCACCCACATTTTCAACATAGCCTTCTTATAAACCCACCTCATGAACAAGGGTGCAGAAAATTAGATTAGGAACAGTCTGTAGTAGTAGTGTAGGTAGAGAGAAATGGGTGGACTGGATGGGCCAAGTGGTCCTTATCTGCCATCAAATTCTATGTTTCTGTTTCTATGTTAAGTCTCACCTGAAAGGTGATTTTGTGCAGTGACCATGAAATCACCTTTCAGGACAGATTTCCATAATTTCAACACCCCTGTTCATGAGGTGGGATCCCAAAAAGGCCATGCTGAACATTTGGGGAAGAATATTAAAAAGTGGCCAAGTTATGAAGATATAGTCAAAAACCCAGCAACAATGGTAACCCTGGTTATCAAAACCGGGGACAAACTACTGCACACCAGCTATAGGCCTATTTCTATTTTACCACATATCTCCAAAGCGCTAGAGTGAATAGTCTATGACCAGCTGATAGACTATCTAGACAAGCACCAACTACAGTGTGCTCAGCAACATGGATTTCGTAAACAACACAACACTACAACAGCTCTGCTTGAATTTACAGGCTATATACATGATGTACTGGATCAAGGGCACTTGGTGGGTGCCATATATATTGACCTCAGCAAGGCCTTTGATACAGTCAGCCATTATCTCCTCCTTACACCACTAAGCAGTATTGGTGCATCTGCTGACACACTGCCATGGTTCAGCAGCTACCTAACTGGGAGGGAGCAAAAGGTAAAAATAGGTAAAACTCGATCTGACAGCCAAAAAGTCACAACTGAAGCACCACAGGGCTCATGCTAGGGCCTCTGCTCTTTAGTTTATTCCTGAATCAACTCCCCCCAAGTATGTAGTGAAAACATCCTCCTGTATTTTTTTTTGATTTTTTCAATTGTTTAACCAGGGGTAGCACACTAAGCTGAAAGCTTGTTTACAGGTGTGACCTGGGAGCACAGGGAAGTTAAGTGACTTGCTCAGGGTCACACAGTATGCTAGTGGGAACTGTGGGATTCAAACTCAGGTCTCCAGATTTACAGCTCAGAGCCTTAACCTACTGTGCTATACTGCCTCCCCCTATGCCGATGATGCAGGCCTTTATACAAGTCAGCATGACCCTAGCATCATTGAACAACTACAGTCGCAATTCAAAAACATAGAAGATTGGTTCCTGAATGCAAAGTTACTAAATCACAAAAAAAAAACAAGACCATGTTATTTGTCTCCGTGCATAACAAACACAAATCTGCAACACTAACAATAATAAATAAACAATGGGAACCGCTTGAGATGGTCAAACACTTCAAATATTTAGGCATCACACTTGATAGCACGCTCTCCTACTCCCTCCTTGTTGACCAAATTGCTAAAAATGCTAACAGGAAAATTGGACAACTCTACAGGCATAGGCACTGCCTTAATGATGCTGCTCTTAACCTAGCAATTACCAGTTCGGTCTTCTCATCCATTGACTATGGACTCGTCATGTACAATGCAGCCTCCAATACAACCCTAAAAAGACTTGACACCACAGTAAATAAGGGGTGTAGACTTCAGCTTGGTGTCCCTAAACTAACTTTTACATGTGACCTTTACTCACAGACAGAGTGGATGGACCTAAACAATCAGATTCTGTACCAGACATGTCTCCAGGCCAAAAAAGCAATCCTTGGTCTAACCTCAAGTGGCACCCAGAATATGCTCTACCTAGCTACAACAACCAGGCCAACCAGAGCTACCATTAGAAACACCTTCAGAATCCCATTCCGCAAAACCACACAGGGCCAGAGATCCCTACCCCTGGACTTGCTAGAGATTCCTAACATTGGCCTATTTAAGGTAAAACTCCACTCCCACAAACCAGCCAAAGGAAATGCACCTGCTTCATATAAGCTAACAACTGATCCAAAGGTCCATAACGACCCCAACATGCACTTTGTTATAGCTCCTCAATTATGCTACTTATCTTCATCAATTCCTTGCTCTCCAACTACCCAGCCCCTGTGATCATGCCTCCCACCTCTGCACTGCCTCTCTTCCACTATTCCTTACGGTTTTCTCACCCACCTCCCACTCTACCACCATCACTAACCCCTTATTGTTCAAAGCCTACTGTCCCAAATTTGCCTCTCCCCTCCTCTACCTGTAATCCCCTCCATACAGCCTGCCCTCCTCCAGCATTACTATACATCTCTTCCCCACTCAATCCTCTGCTCCAGGTATAATCCCCCTCTCTCCTAGTCTACAAGTGTCTCTGTTGCTTAACCAGAATTATGTCATTCCAAAGTTTGACTCTACTAAAGTATTTTCTCAGTGGTTACAATTGTGTCTTTCTGGATCAACTCTTGTCAAAATGCACAGCTTGATGTATGCTACCTAATCATCTGTATGTAAAACTTGTAATGTCCTTGCTACCAATGTTGGCCTACTTATGCCTATCATGCATATACTCATGTATGTCATTTGTCTTATGTACCACAATGTGGAACCTATGTAAATGAGCTATGAACTCATAGGTTGTAATCTGAGACTTTAATAAATGAATAAATAAATAAACCCATTGAAATACATTGAACTACATACCTGGTATCCTCAGTTCCTGGTCTGGCACTGAAGAGTGAAGATGTGTCTCCAGTTCAGAGAGGAATACGGTGTTGGATCCCTCAGTAGACAAGTAAGTGGTGGAGGAGTGTAGGTTGGTGGGTGTTGAGTGGTCGGGTCAGGTGGGGGAGGGTAATACTAATGGTGGGCCGGCAGCAGCAACATACATCTATGGACATTTTTCTTTTTTACAGTGTGTTAAAAAAGGACTACAAGGGATGCTTTTCTTTACTTCATGTAGCAACACTTGGGATTGGGCACCCCAGTGTCAGTGTTATGTTTGGTGGTAGTGGGGATGGACTTCCCAGTGTTGCACAGTGAAAACGGACGAGGTGGGGGATACTAGCTGGCACTAGGGATTGGGCACGCCAGTGTGTCAGAAAATCAAGAAGGAATGGGTGGGAAGAATTGAAGGACAGTTTTCTTTATTTCAGGTAATGACAGTGGGGATTGGGCACCCCAGTGTAAGTGTTATATTTGGCAGCTCCATGGGTGGGCTTCCCAGTGCCACACAGTGAAAATATGTGGGGTTGGGGTACTAGACAGTACCCAGGATTGGGCACCCCAGTGTCAGAAATTTAAGAAGGAAGGGATGGGAGGGATTGAGGGATGGTTTTCTTTATTTTAGGTACTGACACTGAGGTTGGGGCACCCCAGTGTCTGTCGATGTTATGTTTGGTGGCACTGAGGGTGGGCTCCCCGGTGTTGCACAGTGAAAACAGGTGGGGTGGAGGCACTAGCTAGCACTGGATATTGGGCACCCTGGTGTCAGAACATTAAGAAGAAAGGGGTGGGAGGAATTCTTTTTTTATCTGGGGAGGGAGGGAGGAATACAGTAGGCTGATCGTGACGTTGATCAGCTCTGCTTGTTGGGTTGTGTTATGCAGATTAAAGGAATGAGCCACCCTATAATTCAGAAGGTGCTTTTCTTTGAACTACATGAAGTTCCCACCCAGCAAGACCAGAAGAGCATCATAATTAGTCTGACTGATATTGGACTGATACTGATGAGCCCTTTGCAGACTGCCCTGCATTGGACCAACAGTGACATACCTCACAAAATCCATTATCATACCAGTATGTTTGCTTTGTATGGTGAACATGAAAACAAGAAACAACTGTGGCATATATGAATTCATAAATGCTTAAAAAGCTCCTGTCCCATTTTATTTAGTTAGGTTGATACAGTAGGTAGCTACTGTATACTTGTCAGCCTTTAGGGAAACACCAGTTTTATTAAAAAAATAAGTATTTTACAACATTGATTTCTATCTCACAAAAACTGACAAAATTAGGTACAGTATGTACAGTGGCATGAAAAAGTATTTGCCCCCTTCCTGATTTTCTCTATTATTGCATATTTGTCACACTGGATGTTTTCAGGTCTTTAGAGAAAATGTAATATTAGATAAAGGGAACCTGAGTGAACAAATAACACTTGTTTTTTTTTTTAATTTCACTTATTTAATGAAAAAAGTTAACCAACACCAACTGGCACTGTGTGAAAAAGTAATTGCCCCCTTACACTTAATAACTGGTTACGTCACATTTAGCTGCAATAACTGCAACCAAACACTTCCTATAATTCAATATCAGTCTTTCACATCGCTGTGGAGGAATTTTAACCCACTCTTCCTCGCAGAACTGCTTTAATTCAGTAACATTTGGTAGGTTTTCGAGCATGAACTGCTCGTTTCAGGTCCTGCCACAGCATCTCTATTGGGTTTAAGTCTGGACTTTGACTAGGCCACTCCAAAACTTTAATTTTACTTCTTTTTAGCCATTCTGATGTGGACTTGCTTTTGTGTTTTGGATCATTGTCTTGCTACATGACCCAACTCGCTTCAGCTTCAGCTGAGAAAGGATTACCAGACATTCCCTTAAGAATTTTCTGGTACAGAGCAGAATTCATGGTTCCTTTAATTATGGCAAGTCATCCAGGTCCTTAGGCAGCAAAGCATCCCCACACCATCACACTACCACCACCATGTTTGACTGTTGGTATGGTGTTCTTACTGTGGAATGCTGTGTTTGCTTACGCGAGACATTATGGGATCCATGTCGTCCAAAAGTTCCACTTTGGACTCATCTGTCCATAGAGCATTTTCCCAAAGGCTTGTGGATCATCCAGGTGCTTCTTGGCAAATGAGAACGAGCGTTTATGTTCTTCTTGGTTAGCAGTGGTTTCCACCTTGCTACTCTACATGAAGCCCATTTTTGCCCAGTCTCTTTCTGATTGTGGAGTCATGAACACTGACCTTAGCTGAGGCAAGAGAAGCCTGCAGTTCTTTAGATGTTGTTTAGGATCTTTGAGACTTCCTGGATGATTTTACGCTCGCCCTTGGAGTAATTTTGGCAGGCCGCCCACTCCTGGGAAGATTCACTACTGTTCCAAGTGTTCTCCATTGGAGACTATGGTCTCACTGTGGCTCGGCTGGAGTCCCAGAGCCTTAGAAATAGCTTTGTAACCCTTTCCAGACTGATAGAGGGCAACACATTTTTTCTGATCTTTTCAGGAACTTCCTTTGATCATGGCATAATGTGCTTGTTGAATCTTTGTGCTGGCAACGTGACTCTGATGGTGAGGGTCAAAATAAGTGAGGTTTATATTGAGCAGGGCTGGCTGTAATCAAGCCTGGCTGTGTTCAATCAGCTGACTCTAATTATCCCTTTAATTGGGTTGATTTAACTAGGGGGCAATTACTTTTTCACACAGTGCCAGTTGGTGTTGGTTAACTTTTTTCATTAAATAAATGAAATAAGTAAAAAAAAAAAGTGTTATTTGTTCACTCAGGTTCCCTTTATCTAATATTATATTTTGTCTAAAGACCTGAAAACATCCAGTGTGACAAATATGCAATAATAGAGAAAATCAGGAAGGGGGCAAATACTTTTTCATGCCACTGTAGTTCAATGTACTTCAGTGGGTTTTTGAACATGTTCCTAACTCAAAGCACTGTAACACAGAGATAGTGAAACTGGCTCCAGTCATTTCATGATGCATTGAGGGATACAGGTTTAAAGTAACATATAGACTGGCATATTGAAAGGAAGAAGCAGACAAGAAGTTGGGAGAGCAAACAAAGAGGGTACTGCTGCTAATGGAAGACTTCAACATTTCAGACATGAACCACAGTGTGTCCCATTAGCAGTAAGTGCAAGAAACCAGATGCTGATAAGAGGTGTCTTATAGGATGCATTCCTGGTATAGAAGGTGGAGTGGCCCATAAGGAGGGGGCCATTATGGGTTTGGTCCTCACAGTTAGGGATAACATGGGAGAGGTCACAGTAAGGGAACTGCTGGGAACCTGTGATCACCTGACTGTGTGGTTTAACATAAAACTAGATCCAGAAAGCGAACACTCACAAACTGAGGTTTTAGACTTGAGAAAGGCGGATTTTGATAGAATGAAGAAATTGCTTAGTGAGAAGGTAGCAGGGGTGGAGGAGGCAGCAGGGTTGGATAGGACATAGGGACTGATAAAAAGGGTTGTTTGAAGTATCAAGTCTCTATATTAGGGCAATAGAAAAAAACAGGAGAGGAAGACAACCAATTGGGTGCATAAAGGAGGTAGAGGAGGCAGTGAGGGAGAAAAGAAAGTCCTTCAAAAATACAAGGCCAACCAGACAGAGGAAAACAGGTAAGTGTACCAGACCAAGTTGAGAGATGCATATAAGAGGTTTAGGAGGGCTAAGTCAGAAGCAGAGGCATGGATAACCAAGGGGGTGAAGGAGGTGATAAGGTATTCTTCCACTACATTGGGGGGGAGCCCAAATTCAAGAGGGGGTGGCAGTGGGTGGACGAGGATAAGGGCATATTGTAAATATGTTTTTTTTCCCCAGTTAGGGATGTTTCTCCCCCAGACCCTAGCTGCTATCTGGATGCTGGCCAACCCAGCCCCTCTCCCCCGACTTTGCTCCAAGACTTACATTCATGCTAAGGCAGCATGGCCTGGTTTCTCATTGGGGTTCAGGGCTACCAGGTGGCCAGGGTCAGTGGCAGTGTGGGAGATCATTTTTCCATTTTGTGCTCGAGGGGCAGTGTGCAGTGCTGACTAATTATCCCCATGCATGCTTCCATATGTGCAGTGTCAGAAGCCACCACTCCCTTCCCCTAATGTTGACAGCCCCAGACTGCCATGCCACAACCAAGTGAGTGCTGGGCACTGAACCCCTACCTCTCTGGGAGAGAAGAGGAGAGCAGTCCACCAGATGCTCAATCCTCTCCCTCCCTGACTAACCCTAGGCAACTGGATTCTGCATTCGAACCTGTGTCATCAGGGTGGCATGAGGTGTGGCATCCAGTGCTTCAACCTTCAGCGCCTCTGGGCCATCTTATTGGAAATACTAAATAAGTACTTTTGTTTAGTATTCATGGTGGAGGACAAGGGGCCACCATCTGAATGTGGCCTCAGGGGCAAAGGTATATGTGTGGGGGTTGAATTTAGCATGGATCTGATCACTGAGGAGAGGATATTGCGGGATCTAGGCAAGGCAAGGCAAAGCAATTTTACTTTTAGGATGCTCAATGCCAGAGGCTGTGGGTATCTTACATACATAAGTAGTAGTAGTAGTAGTTTTCATTTGTAATTATTGGTGCCCTTTCCCTAAGGCTTAGGTCATCATTACAGCTAAAGCAATGAGGGTAGGAAATATCACATAAAACAACACAAAATAATTAAATAACTCCTACCTAAGTAAATAAATATGATAAGTAATTTAGCTAGCATTATAATAACTCTTAGTAAATGATTAGCTAAAAATATATAAATAACAGACTGGGAATCAAGATGGTCCAGGGAGTTAATCCCCAAAAACTGGCATAAACAGATATGTCTTCAGGCCCCTTTTAAAGGCCTCCACAACAGTGGCCTCCCTCAGGGTTTTAGGGGGAGAATTTCACAAGGCTGGGCCTGCCACCTTGAAGGCCCAGTCAGCCAAGGTTTTTAACCTCACCCTGGGTATCACAAGGAAGCCCTTCTCAGTGGAACAAAGAGCATGAAGACATATAAAACTGCATTAAGACTGCCAAATATCCTGGGCATAACCCATGTAGGGCCTTATAAGTGAGCAAACCTACTAGTATTTGTGTTCTGTGCCAGCTACAGATGTCACAGCATACTTCCACTGACCCCCAGATACTGGGTGTGGCAGTAGTCCATCAGTGAAGTACCAAGTACCTGTGCAAGCCTTTCCAAATCTCCAGGGGGTATAAGGAATTTAATCAAGCAGATGATGCTTAGATGGTAAAAGCCTCTCTGGACTACTGCTGACACCTGAGTCTCAAATGCATGCCCCTCATCCAGAATGCCTCTCACATTTTTCACCTTCATGGCAGCCAAAAGCCCAGAGGAGCTGAGCTGAAGCCTTGTCTACCTTTCGGTAGCTGCCACCCCACCCCTTTGACCTGGCTCAGTCACCAGCACTTCACTTGAATCTGGGTTGAGTTGTAACCAGCTTGATGACATCTAGACTTGGATGTAGGGCAGGCACTTATTAAGCACATTTACTGCACCCAGCATCTTAGGTGCAAAGGACAGATAAAGTTGGGTATCATCTGCATAGCAGTGGTACCCATTTCCATACTGTCTAACAATCCTTCCCAGGGGCAGCTTGTACAACGTGAACAGCACGGATGAAAGGACCAAGTCCAGGGGTACACCACAGGGAAGGACCATCGGGGATGAGGAAAACCTTCCCATTGTATTCCTTGGAGTCCTTCCACTGAGGTAGGGCTCAAACCAGCAGACAACTTTGACAGTGAGCCCTACATACTTCCTAAGATGATCCAATAACAGTTCATTGTCCACTTTGTCAAAAGCTGAAGAAAGATCCAGGAAAATGAGAATTGACCGCTTTCCCTTATCTCTTTTCCTGTGCATCCTGACCAGTGTACAATTTCTCTACTATGCTTCAGCCTAAAACCAGACTGGAGAGGCTCATAGATATCCTACTCGGTGAGGTGTGGCTGAGCTGCTATGCATCCACCTTATCAGTAACCTTCCCCAGAAAGGGTAGATCAGAGACAGGCTGGTAATTCTCCAAGGTGCCTGGGTACATGGATGGGTTTTTCTGTAGGGGTGTCACCAATGTATCTTTCACTGCAGTCAGGAAGACTCCCTCTGAAACAGAGTACAGGCAATCTCCAAGAACACAGGACCTAGCTGCCCATTGCAACTCACTAGTAATAGCATCAGACCTGGATCCAGTTCGGGAAGTGTTTGCCTCATCTCCACAGGGGGTGGACTACAATGGGTGCCCCAAAAGAGAACCTGATAGCACAATGATCTGACCAACTTATTAGATCAATCTCAAAGTCAGTGACCTCAAGCCACAGAGAGAATACTAGGTCCAAGGCATGGCCATGTTGCTGGGTCACAGAAGTATCACCTTGTGTGAGGCTGAGGGATTCCATATCCCGGAGGAAATCTTCACCAAAGTGCGAGAGTCGTCATCAACCCAGGCATTAAAAGCTCCCAGAATAAGCCACCTAGGTGATTCCAACTCTCTGTTAGTGACAAAGTCTGCAACGTCCTGCAGAAAATCTCCCTCGCACCTTGGAGTCAGGTAAACAAGTAGGATTCTGCAACCTGCACCTAGGCCCCCATGTACAATGACACATTCAAGTGATGAGGTATCCCCAACTGAGTTCACCACCAGGTTCTGCTCAGATCGTAAGCAGTTAGCCACCTCCTTCCCACCACTGTCTTTTTTCAGGCAATGCACCAAGGAGAATCCAGCTGGGATGGCTGACTCCAATACTGGGCCAGCTTGATTGACCGAGGAATGAAATATAAAATCCACCACAATAATGGCCTTATTTCTCATTGATCTAGCATTGCACAGCACTGCTTGAAGAGAATGGGTAGAGGTGGGAGGCCCCTCAAGTGTCTGCCCACTTGGTCTGGTGGGATCCCTGGGTATGGGAACTAAACACGTCTGGCCTCTCTCAAGTTCCCATGTTGCCCCAGGGTGCCTCCTGATCCTCACAGTCTTAATAGCTGTCCCCTTACCAGCCTTCCCCTTTTCCCCCACCCCTGCACCTCTTCCCGATATCCAACCCCTTGCACCATAGAGATGACACACTTGGCAGGGGGGTAACAAAAGGAGCAGAGGTCACAGAGAAGGGATGGGGAGTAGCTGAGTCTAGGGCCTGATGCTTTCTGCACATCTCAGCCACTGATCTAAAAATACTGTAGCTAGCTAACATAACCCCCCCTACACCCCCAAACACCCTTTCATTCACACACCCCTTAACTTAAAAAACACTCTAAGAATTTACTCGTACAATATAACTAATACAAGCACATATTCTAACCTGCACTTATCCCAACAATCCACACACTGGACACACACAAATCATACTAACACACACAGTCACACACACACGCCAACAAAAAAGACAGTAAGTAAAATATACACTAATAGCCCAAAATGGTGTAAGATAGACTATTCCAAGCTGTTATAGTCCATGTAGCAACACGTTCAGTGCTTAGGTATACCCTTGATGAAAGGAAGGACATGATAGAAACTTTCTAGTACCTGAAGGGAATCAACAAAGTCCAAGGCAGTAGCATCTTTCACATAAAGAGATGTGCAAGAACAAGGGGGCACAATCTGAGATAGAGGGGGACGGCTCAGACGTAATGTGAGTAAGTATTTTTTCATGGAGAGGGTTGTGGATACATGGAGCAGCCTTCCTGAGGAGGTTGTGGAGTCAAGAACAGTGGGGGAATTCAAGAATGTATGGGATAGACATAAGGCAATTCTGGGGGGGAGTAGGCTGTTGGTTAACTAGGATCTGCAGCTTATCCATCAGGCAGGGAAATGGGCAGACTAGGTGGGCCAAGCGGTCCTTATTTGCCATCAAATTCTATGTTTCTAATGGAAAGTCTCTCAGAAAATAGTAGTTTCCAGAGCAAAAAAAGTATCTGATAAGTATTTTTAAAACTGATGAAATAATGTAGTAAGTTGTCCATTCAGCTCTCACCCAGGGGAACTTAAAAGCCACATAACAAAACTCCTTGTCTCCATCTCTGCCACAGAAGGTCCCAGGGCTCATCAGTGAAACCCAGCATACTGGTGGAGGAAAGGAAGTGTTTGATAGCCAGTACTGGGAATCTTGATGTAGCACAAAATCAAGAATAGAGGAACAGCAACTACTGCTCGCCTACCTCTCCTCCAGTTCTTCTTTCTAGGTTTTGTAGCAACCTGTTTACAGTGATGTTCCTTCCCTCATGTCTCTGTGCTCCATAAAAGTTAGGCAGGCTCCTCTCACCAGACTCCTCCACCCCTTCTCTAAAACCTCCACAGATAAAGCAGAAATGCGGTCTTCACTCCCATGCAAAACAAAGTAGGTAGAGTGGGTAGGCACAGCAATTGAGCATGCTGAAACCCTGTAGCCGGTCCTAACGCTGCTGTCAGAACATCCTTTGCTCCACTCCCTCTAACTCTGGATTGATGATCAGGAACAGCATTCTTCTTACATAGCGTTTGGCTCGTATTGCATCCTCCCAAGAAGAGTAGTACTAGTAGGAAAGGTTCAACACCTTATACAGTGTCCCGGCTAGGAGCTGTTAAAGTTGTTAAAGTACAGTCCTATTGCTATTATTACTCCATACACATGGAAACTGAATTCAGTCCTCACGTTAAGGGGATGGCCTACACCAGTGGTGCACAACATATGGCCCGCGGGCCACAAACGGCCCGCACAGAGGCTATCTGTGGCCCGTGAAGATGTACACACAATGTTCATGTGATTTCTGTTAAGCATTTTTTTTTTATAATAGTCGATCCAATCAAGTCACAGAGAGTGCAGCCTGCAGCATTTGAGATGCTTGGAGTGGGAGAGTTGTGGATGCAGACCTTAACTTTTTAAAATTAAAACCAACATTGAGAATATGAGCAGTGTGGAGGGCATTGAGGTTGAGGGGGACTGATCTGTGAGGTATACTTTCGTGCACATTTTTTTCTTATTTAAACATCAGCCTGAAGTGTTTCTTAGTGTTGAAACATGTAATGCTGTTCCTTTTTCACATGTACCACTGTTCCTTTTATAGTGGCCAGTGGCTGACTGGTGGTGATGTTTGGTGTGGGAGAGCACTACTCATTAATGATGCTGGGTTTCAGTGAAGATCATCGATTTAGTGAAGACCGTTGGCACCGAATGGTTGCTTCTTCATGGCGCTACATGCATCTGCTGTCTGGTAAGCAACATGTGGCTCAGTGTCAGCCACAGTTCTTAACAGTTAAATTTGTTTCTGTTGCCTTTTATGGACACGAATTCTGATACACTAGCATTTGCTTATTGCAATGTATTATTTACTTTTACCCCAGTTGATTTTCTGGGAGCATAGCTACCAATTTGATGACATCATTGATGATGTTGTTGATGATGTCATTTTGCAAATTTTAACAGTGGCCCTCAGACTTGACTCAAGTCTTCAGTCAGCACCCCCCCCAGAAAAAAAAGTTATGCACCACTGGTCTACACACACCACATACCTAACTAAAAACAATATACTGTCTCACCTACCACTAGGCTCACTGAAATCCTTAACTATGCCATAAGAATGTCCTAGCACTACAACCAACTAAAAATGGAGGTGGTATAGTTGCTAACACCCTCCTAAAATCCCTCAGAACTGAGTAATATCTCTGAAATACTGAGCTCAGCCATGGAGCTCAGAGTCGCCTGCTGAGCCTGTCGGCCATCTTAAGGACATGATAAACACAGAAAAGCATAGTAAATACATTAAAGTTGATACACTATTAAAATATATCACCAGACCCATGACAAAGGTTAAAAGGATGAGCTTTGAGTCAATTTCTAAATGTATCTACTGCTGGGTCTCCTCTAATCTCTAGAAACAGTGGGTATCCAGTGATATGGATGAAGCTAACTGACAGACTCAAAATGAGCTACTCAGTTTACATGCTCACTTAGACAATGACCATGAAAGGATAGTGAGGGGACATGAATAGTGAGTGAGGTGGGACAGAATAGTGAAGGCTGAGGAGTTTAGCGAGTGTAGAGGTAGCAGGTTAAGTAGCTGGATTGAGCGGGCTGCTGCCGTGCTGGCTGCCTGGCATGGTGGTTACGGTCACTGCATATGGTGCGCATGGACCCGGGTTCAGGACTGCATGTGGGTGTAATGTTTTTATTTCTGGGTATTGCAATTTGCTTTACATTTTGTTTGCTGACCTCCCATTCCCCCAGGTTGTTCCCCCCACCTGTGGGTTGTCCCTCCTGCAACTGTCGCACCTCCCATGTTTTCCTCCCTCCCCCAGTGTCTGCCCCCCAGAGTTGATTATATTTAGTTGGGGGGTGCAGGGGGCTTGATCCCCACAAATGGGGTGTGGGGGGCATAACCCCCCACATAAAAAGCAAGTCTATATTGTTGCCTATTTTGCATTCAGCATAGTGCTGATCACTGATTTTGTTTTTGACTATTAGGACTCGCCCTTAAGCGAGTTGCAGTTTAAAAGTCGCTCATATCACATGAAACCAGGACAGTGTGTCTGTAGAACTGGAGTTGCAATCCTAAATACATGGTCCCCTGAAGACTTAAGGTGCGATCTCTGGATACCGAAAAGACCCACCACAGAAGAGTGCAGAAAATGACTGAGAGTGTATGAGACCAGGACATTTTTCAGGTAGCCAGGGTCCAGACCATGCAGTGCCTTGTAGGTCAACAAACACACCTTGAAGCTGATGCACCACCAAACTGGCAGCTGATGCAGCCCATGGAGAACTGGCATAACATGCCTGCACTGGGACATCCCAGCAGTCAGATGAGCTGCTGCATTCTGCACATGCTGTTGGTGATGTGCCGGCCTTGCAGTGTTCCTCATATAAAGAATGTTGCAGCAGTCAAGTCTAGGTGTGACGTAGGCATGCACCAATGTCATGAATTGAGCTGGCATTAGAACAGGCTTGATCTGGGTGATATTTTGAAGATGAAAAAACACTGTGGGCAACAGCTGACACTTGATGTTCTAGAGTGAGCTTGGAGTCCTCAATGACCCCCAGATTCCTAACGCTACTGACAGCTCCGAATGTGATGCTATTTAAAGATGGTAAAGTGATATCAGCAGCATTTATTGTTGATCCACACCAACCTGGTTTCACCAGCAGCACCTCTATCTTTGTGGAATTTAGACTAAGCCAACTGGTGGCCATTCAGTCTTGAATATCCTTTAGGTACTTGCTCAGCCCTGTGACCACAGCACCTCAGTCAAGAGCACAAGTAAAGTACAATTGGGTATCATCAGCATTGCTGTGAAAATACAGCCTGTACTGCCTAATAATCTCCCCCAACAGCAGCATGTGCACAGCGAGCAACACAGGAGCTAGGACTGAGCCTTGAGGCACTCCACAACAAATGTATTTATTTACTTAAAGATGTTGACCAGGACAAGCACAGAGTGCAGAAGCTAATTTCCAAGTGCAACCCAGGGGATAGGGGAGTAGGGAAGTTTACAATACATAAGTTGGACTAGTATACAGGGAAATAAACAAAGAATAAAATAACATGAGTAAGTTATATAGGGTATACAATAATACAGGTAGCAAAAAAAATGCGGTAATACAGAGATACAGATTGTGAAGACTGAACAAAGAGTAAATAACAGCACTAACCATCAAAAATTGCTGGGGAGTGGGAGAAGGAGAAGGAGGAGGTGAGAGAAGAGAACAAGAGGGAGGAAGGAAAAGAGTAAGTGCTAAGAGGGAGTATAGAGAGAGGGACAAACTGCGTTAAGGAGTGAAGGGAGTGCCTGTTTAGTTGAGCAAGGGGTGAGCAGTTTGAAGGGAGAAGGTAAGAAGTTAGCCTCAGCAAGAGCAGGAGTCAGGGAACATGGCTGAGTGGGATAAAGCACATTTAAGGAAAGAGACTGAAGGGGAGTGTCTGATTTGGAAGGGGGGGTGTTTATGGGAAGCTGTTCAATTCAAAATTACAGTTTTCAGAATATAATTAACAGTGAAATGTCTATGACTAACAACAAAATGTTTACAGCATAATATTATGAGCATGACAAACATGAAAATGAGTACATCACACACCGAAATGGCTATGAGACCTTCTGAAATGGTTACGACCTATACCAAAATGTGTATGACACATACCAAACTGGATATGACATACACCAAGATGGATATGACATACATCAAGATAGAAATAACACTTATTAAAATAAGTATGACATATACCAAAATGGCTAGGACACATACTGAAACAGGCAATATGCATATCAAAATAGATATTACACATACCGAAATGGGTATGACACACACTAAAATGGATATGATACAAACCAAAACGGATATGTTATACCAGAATCGGTATGATGCATAAAGAAATAATTATGACACATATTGAAATTGATATGGCCCATACTGAAATGATTATGACACATAGCAAAATGGGTATGGCATACCAAAATGGGTATGACACATACCAAAATGGGTTTAGCACTAACTGAAATGGATATGACACACATGGAAAATGGTATGACACATGCTGAAATAATTGAGGCACATACCTAAATGGATATGACCTATACTGAAATGGCTATAGCACATAGCAAAATGGGAATCACATACTGAAATGGGAATGACACAAACTGAACTGGATATGGCACACACTGAAACTGGTATGACACACACTGAAATAATTATGACACACACCCAAATGGATATGGCCCATACTGAAATGGATATGACACATATCAAAATGGGTATGACATACCAAAATGGGTATGACAGACACCAAAATGGGTATGACAGACACCAAAATGGGATTCGCACTTCCTGAAACTGGCATGATACACACTGAAAATGGAATGACACATGCTGAATAATAACGACACATTTCAAAATGGATTTGACCCATACTGAAATGGATATGACACATAGTAAAATGGGTATGACATACCGAAATGGTTATGACATACACCAATATGGTTACAGCACAACCTGACATGGATATGACACACACTGATATGGGTGTGTCAAATACTGAAATAATTATGACAAATACCAGAATGGATATGTCACATGTTGAAATGAGTATGACACATACCAGAATGGGTAAGACACATACCAAAATGGGTATGACAAAAAGCAAAATGTGTGTGACATAAACCAATATAGATATGACACATACTGAAATAATTATGACACATGCAGAAATGGATAAGACCTATACTGAAATGGATATGACACATTCTGGAATAATCATGACACATGCTGAAATGGATATGACCTATATTGAAATGGATATGACAGATAAAACAAGCATTTGTCAATGCCGAATGTTGGCTTGCTGGCATTGGCATTGGTAGTGCAGGAGTTAGACAGATGCATCATAGGAATGGCAGTGACGTATTGAACTGATGCCAACCCACCCCCACCCTGCAGAGAGTGACAAGCATTAGGGTGTCCCTTTGGGTGTTTGGTAGTGCAGTGCGGGAAAACATGTCGGGCAGGATGTGAGAAATGACAGCTGTACAGTTCATAAGGAGGTGTAAAAAAATGCCAGTGTTGAAAATGTGGCATGTAAATATACCAAATTTGCGAAGCTACTAGGGTGCGTGGGAAATATGCAATGCACGCTTGCAACACTGCCATTTTATGGGCGTTCGGCACCAAATTTTCAACATAGGCATTTTAGCACCTCTGCTCATGTACAGTGTCACTGTTATTTCCTCAAAGTGTCCCAAGAAGTGATTTCACACAGCGACCACGGTATTCTGTGCCAGAAGTGCGAAAACACATTTTGGTCACGATATGTCAAATGAGGACTGTACTGTTCATCAAGAGGTGTGGAAAAATGGCAATGGTGAAAATGCAGACTGAAAATATCACAAATGCACGACGGTACGAGCCTGTGTGCAATCTGCCAATGCACGCTCGTAACACAGTTATTTTATGGAGTATCATCACCAAATTTTCAACATAGGCATTTTAGGTCCTCTGCTCATGAAGTGCGTCACTGTGATTTTCATAGTCTGGCCCAAACACTGATTTCCCCCAGCGACTGCACTATTGTGCGCCGGAAATGCAGAAACACATTTCGGGCAGGATGTGTAAAATAACAGCTGTACTGTTCACAAGGAGGTGCACAAAATGACAATGCTGAAAATCCGCAGTAAAGTATTATGAATGACAAAGTTACGAGCCTGCATAGCAACTGCTTAACACACGCTCATAAACAGGCATTTGTTGGATTTTTTCCACCAAATTTGGAACTTAGGCTTTTTAAGATAGCACCTCATGAACACTGCCACTGTCATTTCGTTAATGGGCCCGGAAAGGTGATTTCGTGCAGTGAGTGAGAAATCACCTTTCGAGGCCGATAAACGCTGTGACAGTGACAGAATTCATGAGGAGGGGCCCCAAAAACCCCATGTTGAAAATTTGTCGCAAAAATTCCAAGAAATGCCTGAGATGTGCAACAAAGTTGAAAAAACCCTATTCACTCTATTATACAGCTTACCGGCATTTCCTCAGTTCACGGTTGGCTTTGAAGAGTGCAGATGTGTTCCTGATCCACTGAAGATCATCGCGCCGGACTCCGGAGGTAAGTATGGGTGAGGGGGGGTGAGGGGAGGCAGGGTGCACAGTGGGTGGATGCAGGTGGGGGGGGCAGCTTGTGTTTCACATATCTTATGTTATCGAGCACTGGCTTTACAAAAGCTATGTCTGTTGTGCAGTACATTTCCAAAGGTGCGAATTCCTTGATTCTTCTTAAAAGTCTGCCTGATCTAAGCTATGCCAGCAACCTCAGAGTATGGATTTTGTATCAGCTGTTTGGGAGCTGGCTACCCTTTGCTTCTTGAAGTGAATTTGCATGTTGCTTTTATAAAGCTTACCTTTTCTGCACTGTCACAGCGACTGTAGGTCAATAGACGGGAACCTTTATAGGGGTTATTTTTAGTCACAGCTGCTACAGAGAAGAATCTTAAACACTGAACAACTACACAAAGTGTATGGTAAGCAAGTTTACAGAGATGTTATTACAAGTCAGCAATGTAAGGAACTCTGCTTTAAAGAGCAGCAGTTGACCCTTTATACTGTGGGGCATGTGACATAAATTTAACTAATGGAGAACTTGTGCCAGTTGCTGCACCCAGTGGGGTGTTTTCCTTCCCTGTAGACTTGGGGAGGCCCTTGGCTGCTTCATCCTGCTGAGCTGGATTGGAATTAAAAGATCCTGGATGTGAAGCAGCAGTGCAGCAGAAGGAAACTATTTCACAACACGCTGCCAAAGACTGATGCATCACTTTGCACTTTTTTAATCCAGACTGCAGCCTGGGAGGTTATATACACTAGCTGGTTTTCTTTTATATATCTTGAGAATCACACCAGTCATCAGATTTCTCTAGTTTGTTGGTGGTTTTAGCATCTCTGTGCTCTGCTAAGTGCTTTAAGAAATCGAATCCTTCAGATATTAGCATACGTTAGCGAATACATTTTTTTAGTGTTCTCCAGTTTTCCTTTCTAGGGGTTATAACACATCTTGGTTGGTAGCCTATTCAGAAACATCTACATAAAAAGCATTTGTCTGTCCCTAACTGTTCTCATAGTGCTTCTTTTTATGACATTTTATAAAACTGGTCAAGGTGAGCATCACAAATACTGCTTTCTGATTGGGCAAAACAGGTTGCCACTGTGTCTAAATGTAATCACTGACACGTGGTGTTTTTTCTGTTTAACTGTAGTTTATGTCCCATTGTTGCTCCAGTATGGTCCTTTCACAGGAATCCCAAGGCACGATTCTGAGTCCCCACTTCTACCAGCTGGCCCCTGTCCTTCATGGGACCTTGTCTTACCCCCTCAGTGGGGATAGGAGTAGGAGGGTATTAACCCCAAATTCCTGAGTGTTGTCAGGTGATGCCACTGGTGGTGTGGAAGACCAGGATGCACCTGGGATCCACTGTCCACTGTGCTGAGGCCCATTTTCCTGTGTTTCTGCTCCCAGCTCTCATGATGTTGGTATGCATTGGGCTCAAGTGGAAGCATGCATGGTAGTGTTCTGACTGTGAGCCTGGCCTCTATCCTATGTCCTTGCGGAGATGGGATCTCCAAAACTGGATGCAGAACTCCAGGTGGGGTCTCACCAACTGTCTGTACAGACAGATAACAAGTTCCTATTTTCTGCTGGTGATGCCTCTCCTATACATCCCAGTACCCCCCAGCCCTCCCTACTGCCTTCTCACATTGCATACTAACCTTGAGGTCATCTGATATGATTACCCCCAGGTCCCTTTCCATTTTTGTTGTTGTTACTACCTCCCCATTGTGTAATCTTCATGAGCACTTTACAAGTGCCTTAGCTTGCCAGATTTCACTTCCCAACGATAAAATAGTAAAAGCTGGCAGAAGGTAGCTGAGCTCCAGCTCAGTATGCTGAGGTTATTATTGCTTGCTGGAGGTCTGAATGATGCAGTAAATTGCTGTAGACTCCAGCAGAATGCTGGAGACTTGGAGGCCATGGTTACTCTGCTGGAAGGAAATATGAGAGTGTTGGCATTACAGTGCTGTCATAGCATATCAACTTTTGTTCTGGATCTAAACATAACTAAGTTTAACATAAAACAACAAAAAGTAAAAAAATAATGTTGTCCTCCAGCTGCTGCGGGGGGTGGGGCTTGGCCACCTCCGCCAGCCCCAGCCTGAAACCTATTATATTTGGGCCCCATCGGAAGCAAAGAAACATTGTCATCCTCTAGCTGGTGATCGGTGAGTCGTATCAACCTCCGATTGCTTGTGGCGGCCCACAGGGTGGACAGCTCGGAAGTCGGCTGCTATTGTCTGCGTGTATGACCTGTTAGGTGTGCAGTGCACCTGACAGGACAGCAAGAAGGCTACCCTGCGTAAAAAGCATTCTGAGTGAGGTGCTGAGTGTAAAGTGAGTTACCTACTGTAGTGCTCAACCATTGTCTTATCGGAATCGTCTCCCAGCCATCCATTCGTATGTAAAACAGTTACAAAGAGTTTGTATGTCACTGTGTGTGTACAAGTAGAGGCAATCATCTGTTTTCTTGGGTGTCAGAGCAGCCTGAATGTGGTCGGGTGCTGCTGAGTCATTCGTCCGAAGGTTCTTTGTTGCTCACTGGCAAGCAGCATTCATTGTAGTGGTATTGTAGTTGGGTCAATATCAGTAAATCTGAGGCCCTCAATGTGTTTCTGTAAAAAACTTAATACTTAATGTACAGCATATTTTGAGAGAAGTTAATACGAAGTCAGATTCTTTCACAAAAAAAAACGGACTTGCAAACTGGGTGAGGCGTCTCATTCCTTACAAACTTCCTTCTGACTGTCTGTCAGCTTTACAAACTTTATCACTTTAGTCCCAAACTGTTGGGGTATTTTCTAAGCTGCAGTGTGTGCATAAGCAGGTACAGCCAGTAGTCATATGATTGCTCAACCTTCAGTCTCAAAGAACACCTTGAAAACGAGATACTAATTCTGTAAAGTGATTTTCTTTGTGAGCAGATTTTATTTGAAAGTGTTTATTGTGGTTTTGCTGCCCCAAATCATAGAGATGCAGACACTCATTTAAGAAAGGGTCACATGAACAGCAAGCAGGTCAGATAAACATCAACAGCAATTCTGTTTTTTACACCGGTGTGTAATTTTATTAAATAAGTGAGTGCAGCTTGGGCTTATTTGTTAGAGCACTGAACAAAACAGGAACTCACCGGTACAATTAAAATTTGGAACAGACACTCTAGCTCAAAGTATGACCCTGAGCATGTCCCCTGACGACCTCTTTGGGTAAAGTGTACAGTTCTCCCAGCTGTAACACACTCTGATCAGAGCCAATACGGATGCAGAGTGATATTTTACATGGAGTAGGAGGCGTGCATCATGGAGTGCCTAGGGGCTCAGGTCAGAGGCATTGTCCCCGGCAAGTCAAGTGACAACAATGGCAGTGGTGGCAGCAGTGAGAAGCTTCTGTGAATTCAGGCCTACAGACCCCAACGTTAAGAGTAACACAGCAAAGCCTCCTCCTGAGTGGACGTCTCAGCTGGACGTTAAGGCTGAGCCAGTTTGGTGGCTGTGAGGATGAGACTGCTTCCTGTCTGACTGTGGTGCTGCACTTTCTACATGCCTGCTGTCCCTGAAAGTTTGAGCCTCCTCCTTCCTGTCATGGGGTTGTCCCACTGAACACTAACTCGGCTGTCTGTCCCAGTTCCTGGTGTGTCGGCTTTTGCTGACTTCCTTCAGTCACAATGTCCAGCGCTTGGCTTGAATGGTGCCCTAGGGACTATCCTCACCAGTGCTAGCCGCTGTTGTGCAGATGGACATTAACCGACCTTAAAATGACAGAAAGCCAAGTGAAAGTAGCAGTCTGAACAGAGCTCTTTTGGCAGCGTTTCCTTGGAGTTAAATCATATGTGTCTGTTTTTTTTTTTCTCGAGTTGCAGTAATGTTTGAAGATCAGACTTAAAGAAACTTGAATTTAAAATCATGCAGCCATGCCTCCTACCGGTTTAAAATGTTACTTAAGAAGCTGGTCTAGTGTGGTTTGAGACAGACCATTACCATGTATAAAATAAATTGCTCAGATAGAGATGTGTGTCTACTGTCTAATAAAATGTATCAACTTTCCTACAACTGAGTATAAATATTTGAGCCAGTCAGATATGGGAAGGACACATCCACCACTGTCCAGTTTAGTATTTCTTAATATCTTACCTCATTTGTTAGTGTCAACCCTACTGTAGGAAGCCTGATGTAAGAATGCGGTGTTTTTATTATGGCATTGCTTTGCAATAGTTTAACAGCTCAATGTAGAAAAATGATTAGTTCATATTCATTCAAAGGGGCAGATTTTTCAAAGTGCAAAAACAGTATTTCAGCGTGGAACCCAAACTTGAAGTAAAACGACAGTGCAGGTCTCAGTGCAAGGCAGCAGGAAGTGCGGTTAAGAATCAATCAGAAGTGCCTTGTTTCTCATACCATATTCAGTTTTATGCATGAATGGCTAGTACAAGCTCATTGCAATAAAATAAAAACAAAATACAAATGCACAAGATCTGGTCCATGCCATACAGCGCAATTCTATTTATTGCACAAGGTGCTAGTTCAATCTAATTAGTGTGCAATAAAAACTTCCAAGTACAGTACATGTATTTGTAAATCACTCATTTCAAAATTAAATGAGTCTGTAATGTACAATAACAGCAAACTAATTTTGTAGATCCAAACAGGTTCTTCATAAAGAAAAATTATAACTAGTAGTGATGTTTTCCACATATACTAGTAATATTGAAATTCAGCAGGGCAGGGGAGTTCTTGCTGCATGTCAGAATGAAACTGACCAGTCTCTGTGTACCTAATATTGAGGATGTTAGACAGGTATTAGGTCAGAAAATGTCCAAAAGGGTCAAGCAACTCTGGAAGCCTAAAGGACATTAAATGGCGAGCTCTGCAGTTATGTGGTAAATGAAACGGGATGTGAGGGCAGGGGATTTACTTCTCTTCCGTCTGGATATTTACTGAAAGTAAATTATACTGCCAGTACACACAAGTACTACTTGCTCATTGGGTGCGTCATGCAAAGAAGGTGCAAATAAACCAAAAACTTACAAAAATGAAAATGTTAGTTTACCGCAGGTAGCCGGCATACTGACATGGGGATTAGTGGGAGCGGCTTCGGCGCCATGTTTATTATTGAAATGTTTCACTAGGAAGGCGCGTGCGGGAGGCATGTCTTTATGCCGCTGCATGACGAGCTTGTCTCTGATTGCAGCGGCACTTTGTTTACAAGTTTTGTCCACTTTACAGGCACAGGATTTGACTGACAACAGGAACTTCCTGTTTAGGGGCAGGAAGGGAGTGATCACAGAACCACCAAGGACCCACCATCCTAGACAGGCAAAAGTAGCCTCCGCCCCTCTAGCTGCTGGAGGTCTGCCTCTGAGCAAGTAAGTGGTCTACTGAGAAATATAGGATATTCATGTCTCAGAACAGGACAATCAGGAGCTTAAGGGCACACAGGCAGAAAGTAAGGAGAGAGAGACAAAAAACAGAGGAAGAGTAAGGATTGCAAACAGTTAAGGGCCAGAAATAAGACATGATTGGAGTGGTGCAGTGCAGTGGCTGTGGAGCAGCAGTCTTCCGGGAGATGTTCTGGAGGATGCGGTGTTGTCCCATCTGCAGGCACCTGTCTGGGCTGAGGGAGGAGGTTGCTCATCTCCAGGCTGAGTTGGCCAGGATTGTGGGACCTCTCTTCCATCCAGGGACCACCAGTGCCACACTGGCTGCCTCAGAGGTTGCCAAGAAAGAGGAGCTGTTGGACCACAGTGGGCTCAGGGAGGGTGAGGATGGTGGAACAGGCGCATCCCTCAGTTGTACCTCTCCACAATTCCTATGCCATTCTGGCAAAGTGTGGTTCCTCTATGGAGGCACCCACAGTGGAGACCAGGGAGGATGCTGGGAACCTCCACAAGGAGACCCACAGGAGGGTGGCAGGGGACCCTGCAGGGAAGAAACAACTCCTGGTGGGGACTCCATTGTTAGGAAGGTAGAACTGGGGAGGAAGGAGAGGGAGGTAAGGTGCCTGCCTGGTGCCATGGCTTGGAGGGACAGGGGAGCGAATCCTCAGGATTGCGGAGCAGCTGCACAGGGAAGGGAGCTGGATATCATTGTCCACCTAGGGACAAATGACCTGGCTAAGAATGGGATTAGAAGTACAGGGAAGAGTTTGTGGAATTGGGAGGGCCTTAGTCAAGTAGCACTACGGTAACCTTCTCAGAGGTGCTACCCATCTATGGCATAGGAGAGGCTAGGGTGTCTCCACACCATGGGATTCAATCAGTGGTTGAAAAACTGGTGTGGAGCTCAGGGATTTGGCTTCATTGGGGACTGGGGTCCACCTGGAGTAATGCAAGCCTATACTGGCATGATGGGCTGCATCTGTCTGGGAGGAACCAGGATCCTAGGTGATAGGTTTAAATGCTTCATTGGTAAGCTTTTAAACTAGCCAAGAAGGAGGCACTGGAAAGGAGAAGGAAAATCCTAGCCCCCAAATAATCACGGAGTAAGTCTGCAAACACCAACATAGAAGTGTCGATAGGGAGAAGGGCAAGGGTAAATGGAGAAAGTGACAAAGGCAAGAAGGACAGGGATGAGGCAAAGGGAGTAAGGCCATCAGGAAATGGAGGTAATGAGTACCAATGCCCGTAGTCTGGGCAACAAGCTCCCTGAGCTGATGGCCTTAATGGAAGAGGATGCCTGGATATAGTAGCAGTCACAGAAACATGGTACACAGAGAACCATGACTGGGATGTTAACATACCAGGTACATAACCTACAGGAGAGACAGGCAGGGGAGAAGAGGGGAGGTAGCTCTCTATGTAAGGAAGGGATAAAAGCAACTGAACAAAAGAGTAAACAGGGAGGAGAGGAGGCACTGTGGGTCACCTTGGAGACTGAAAGGGCACCACAATCCGCACAGGGGTTGTGTACAGACCCCATGTCAGGGAAGAAAGCGGACAAGGATATGATAGAAGGCATTCTTAGAATGGCAGAGAAAGGAGATACTGTTGATGGGAGACCTGAATATGCCAGATGTTAACTGGAGCACATTTGCTGCAGCCACATCCAAAACAGGGCCATTCTTGATGCCCTACAGGTGGCAGGCATCAGACAGCTAGTTTTGAAACCCACTCGTGAGGGCAATCTTAGACCTCGTACCTCAAACGGGGCAGTGAGAGGATCTCAGACCCAGAAGTGGGTTGCCATCTGGGGACAAGTGACCATCAAACAGTGTGGTTCATGTTAAACTCAGCTACAGAGTCAAGCCATACAAAAGTGAGGGTACTGGACTTTAGGAGGGCTGACTTTGGCAAGATGGAAGAGTGCCTCAGAAAAGCACTAGCAAACAGGCTAGAAGGAGATGTGGAGCAACAATGGGGAATTATCAAAACTGCCATCACAGAGGCAACAAGCCTTTGTGTGAAGCAAATAAACAAATCAAAATGAAAGAAAAAGCCACTATGGTTCTCAAAAGAGGTGGCTGTGAAAGTCAGGAAGAAAAAGATAGCATTCCAGAAGTATAAGGAAACACAGAAGGAGCAGGACAGAGAGCTGTACCAGTTAAGGCAGAAGGAAGCAGGGAGGAAGTCAGAATAGCAAAGGCCCAAACTGAGGAAAAGATAGCCAACTCAGTTAAGAAGGGATAAAACCTTTATAGGTACATCAGCGCGTAGAAAGACAAAGGAGGGGTAGTGAGGCTGAATAGAATGAGCGATTGGGCGGGCAGAGGGGGACAGTGAAAAGCAGGAATACTGAACGAATATTTCTGCTCAGTGTTCACAAAGAGGAGGAGGTGCCTAATCAATTAACAGAAGCACTCTTGATAGAGGTCGATCCAGTCCTTTCACAGAAGAAAGGGTTCTGCAGAACTCCTAAAAATGGTGGACAAAACAATGGGTCCTGATGGAATTCACCCAGAATTCTAAAAGAATTAAGGAGGAACTAGTGAAACCACTGGCTACTCTTTTAATAAATCATGGGAGGATGGTGTGGTACCCGAGGACTGGAGGAAGGCGGATGTGATTCCCCTTCACAAAAGTGGGACAAGACAGAGGCAGGAAACTACAGACCTGTCAGTCTGACCTCTGTGGTAGGGAAAGTGATGAGTCACTTCTGAAGGAAAGAATAGTTGAGTACCTAGAGAGCCAGTGGAGCACAGAACCCAAGGCAGCATGGGTTCACAGCGGGAAGGTCATGTCAGACAAATCTAATAGATTTCTTTGACTGGGTGACCAAAGTAGTAGACCAGGGAGGGGCTGTTGACATGGCCTACCTAGACTTTAGCAATGCATTTGACACAGTCCCACACAAAAGATTAATAGTCAAATTAACCAGCCTGGGAGTGGGACCCAGGGTGGTAGCCTGGGTAAATCATTGGCTGGACAACAGGACAGAGGGTAATTGTAAATGGAGTCCACTCTGAAGAAAGGGGGGTTACTAGTGGGGTACCGCAGGGTTCAGTATTGGGTCCAGTCCTTTTTAATGTCTTCATCAGTGACATTGCAGAGGGACTGGAAGGAAAAGTATGCCTTTGCAGATGACACAAGATCTGCAACAGGGTTGATACAAGGAGGCGTGAAAAGGATGAAAGGGACTTGGCAAGGTTGGAGGAATGGTCAGAAGTATGGCAGCTAAGTTCAATGCAAAGAAGTGCAAAATAATGCACCTGGAAACAAGAACCCAGGGGAAGAATACACAATGGGTGGGAGGTAGTAACAACAACAAAAAGGAAAGGGACCTGGGGTAATCATATCAGATGACCTTAAGGTTAGCAAGCAATGTGGAGAAGAGCAGTAGGGAGGGCTGGGGTATACTGGGATGTATAGGGAGAAGCATCATCAGCAGAAAACAGGAAGTTGTTATCCCTCTGTACAGACAGTTGGTGAGACCCCATCTGGAGTACTGTGTCAAGTTCTGGAGACCCCATCTCGTAGGACATAGACAGGATAGAGGCAGTCCAGAGGAGAGCAACTAAAATGGTGCAAGGTCTGCAAGAGAAGCCGTATGAGGAGATACTAAAGAAGCTTAATATATATACCCTTGAGGAAAGAAGGGAGAGGGGGGACATGATGGAAACTTTTAAGTACCTCAGTGGAATCAACAAAGTCCAAGAGGGTAGCATCTTTCAGAAAAAGAGACTTGCAAGAACAAGGGGACACAATTTAAAGATAGAAGGAGGGCGGTTCAGGGGCAATGTGAGGAAGTATTATTTCCGAGAGGGTAGTGGATGCATGGAACAGCCATCCTGAGGAGGCTGTGGGGTCTAAAACTGTGGGAGAATTCAAGAATGCATGGGACAGACATAAGGCAATTCTTGTGGGGGGTAGGAAGAAATAGGCTGTTGGTTAACTAGGATCTGCGGCCTATCCTGGAGGTAGAGAAATGGGCAGACTAGATGGGCCTAGCGGTCCTTATCTGCCGTCAAAGTCTATGTTTCTATGTTTCTATGTTACATACTGTTGGTGTCAGTGCTAGCATGCTGGCTTATTGGGGAATGAGGGACGCACCTACTGACAGGGGCGGACTGGCCCAGGATGCCTGGGATGCTAATTGCATCCTGGCCTGTCCTAACCTGTGTAAGTAATGGCCTGCACTTCTTGGGTTTTCTTTTTTTTTTTTTTTCTTCTCCACTGCCCCGACTGTCGGGTTTGGTCACTAATTTTTTTTTCAGGGGGGGCAGGGGGGTCAGGTCTGTAAAGTAGCCACAGAGGAGGTGCCGTGCTGCCTCCTAGCTCTTTCTATTCGATGAACCACGAGCGGCACACTAAAGTCGTGCGCGCCCCCCGCCTGAGAGAGACTGCAGTGTGCCTAAACAGAGGAATGGACAGTGAAGATAGGCAGGGCTGTGGGTGCGCGTGTGCATGCGCTGTTTGGTTGGCGGCAATTGTTCTTGTAAAGGCAGAGGGACTTCTGCGTGAGAGCGCCATTGTTGCTTGTGGAGCTCAGCCCTCCCTCAGTGCCACCTAATCAGCCACCCGGAGCCACTCGCTGGCTCAGATCGATCGCGATCGCTGAGTGTTGCCGCCCTTAAGTGGAGGACTGGTTCGGTGCCTGTGTGTGTGGTGGGTGGAAGTCATCCCGGGACAGGCAGGGACAGCATGGTACATCATCAGAAAAGGTGACCATGGCGTGAGGAGAGACAAGTCGCAACGCAGCGGGAGACATCTCCTCAGAGACTGTGGTGCTTGCTATTGGGGCACAGTTTGTGCTGTATACACGTGTGCAGAAAACTAAAAACCTGCTGGGGGGCTTTTTATCACTAGCTGGAGTTTCCCTTCCCCTGGAAAAAATGGTTTAATTTTGCCAGTTTTTCCACCTTATTGCATTAACGTGCTAAATATTTGCTGTTCTATGAAGCCCGATTGTGCCCCTCCTCCTGGGATTCTTTGACATTCATGTTCCTTCTTAATTCATGCACCATGGGAGCCTGACGAGTAAAAAGGAATCTTTCGATAACACACACTGAAGGGGGGAAGAATATCGAGGTAAGTAAACAATGTTAAACCTTAACTGTTAAGAAATGAGTATTTCAAATTGAAATTATTTATATTCGAGGGAAGAATGCAACCTTACACCCTGACCCTTGATCGTTGTAGGTGGATTGAAATAGTGGCTGTTTAGGCACTATATGAGTTGGCATCATTTCCACTCGTCTTTCTTGCGAATAATTGCACTTTTACATCTGCAGAATTTCTCCGCCAACTTATTTTTTGTAGTGCATTCAGTCAATTCTGATGAAAATGCAGTTAGCATTGCTGTTGAAATCCTAACTCAGGTGCGCCTGTCTCACGTTACAGTTTGGTTTTCACCTCACGAATAGCCGATGTCTCACTAGGAGAGAAGAGCAGCAGAACTGTTTTATTTTGTACTTTCAGGCCTGAGAAAAAGGGATCCTGCATGCATAGTTACTAATAGAAGTGGTATCAAACGCTAATACAGTTTGCAGAAAGAGACCCATGGTTTAAAAAAATATATATATACACACACTTCAGGTGTTTGTTCCCCACCCACCCAGCAGAGCCAAACCTGACACACCTGCTTTCTCCCTGTTACTGCTGAAGTACTGAGAAGTTTAGCAGTGGTAGCTCTGAACTCCATGAATTGCTGCTAAAGAGTTTTGTCTAAATCTTTTTTTTTTTTTGCTTTGTGTAATCTCCTCCCTTGACCACCTGTAGGACCACTTGAGTTGCATAGCTGGCATCTCTCCCTACCTTTCCTCACCCAGGCTTAGAATATATACTAGAAATTAGTGTGGTGGTGTTCCTAAAGTTCAGTCTGACTTCGTCATCCAGAAGTATTATGAATTTTGGCTTTGAAGTCTGTCTAAAAAAAATGGTGTGCTATCTTTCCACATGGTGCAGAGCGCTTGTGGGTTAAATGATGGACATCTCTGATTAATGAGAATGATACGGCTTTTAATTCTGGTGTGGTTCAGTTATCCACTGCTTTTTTTTTTTCTCCAGTCTCCTCTCCATATTTCCTCCTATCCTCTCTGATCTCTTTCATAGTATTAAGTACAGGTACAGGGCTAAAAAGTGTGTGTCAAAATAAAATGGCTGGGCCTATAGTTCTTTAATCCATTTTAGCAAAAACTTAAAACTGGCACAAAGATTCCGTGAGACACTGAAGGACCATGTGGAGATGGGAACTGAACTTGAGCATTAAACTGACTGCCTCCCATATCTACATATTGCTGTCTTAAAGTCGTGAAGGGTGGAAGACTAGGTTTGCTGGCCAAGGCACCTAGCTTCACCTGAGCTCTTTCCTTCTAGCTTGCTTGAAAGGGCAGAACAAAGAACCGTACAGAGTAAGAAAAATATTAAGACTTATTTTGCTAGAGCAGATTTACTGTGAGTGGTTATTTTATTTTGTTCTCACAGGGATTGTTACTGTTGCTAACATTTTATTGCTTTATTTTTCTCCTCATTCAAATTGCTATTGCTGGGTGTACCTTCTGCTGCATTATTACAAGGTGTGCCTACGGGTGTGTGCTAACAGATTACTGCTGTAATCTTCTGATTCAAATTGTCTTTTGCAAGGTATATCTTCTGTTACTGCTTTATTTTTCTCTGTAGCAAAATGTTTCTTGTAGGATATATCTTCTGTGAAATTATTACAGGTGGTGCTTTGCTGGTTTTACAGTTGTATCTAGCATTAGGATAAGCTTTCAGGGTTACTGCATTTGTTGCTGACTGATTGTTTCTGCTCTTACCTCCTTGTGTTGTTCGTCCGTGGTTCTTCTTTTTCGGCAGGGGCTGGTGCCCGGAAAAAGGACACAAATTTGTAGGGAACTGGCAACAGTTTTGGAAGCGAAAGTTCTTTAAATTTGATGGACTGCATCTGAGTAAGGAGGGAGTCAGTGCATTGGGTTAGACGTTTGACGTCTTTGCAGAATATTTAAACTAGCAAATGGGGAGGGGTGCAGCACCCATACGCTGAATGGGAAGAACACCCTCCCCTCAGCTAGTGGTCAAACAGGAGTTCAGTGTGTCTGCAGTTCATTTGCATCACAAGGTAAGGAAAAAGGTCCAGCTCCCCATATGATGCTCAGGGGAAATGCCAGACCTCACCCAACAACTAACACACTAAAATCTGGCCAATGGAAAATCATGTACACAAATGCTCGCAGTCTGGGGAAACAAGAGCCCAGACCTGCAGGCAATAATGACAGAGGCTAAACTGGACATAGTAGCAATTAGCGAGACATGGTTTACCAGTAACCACACTTGGGAGACTTCAGTACTTGGCTATGTACTGTTCAGAAGAGACAGAGTTGCAAAAAGGGTGGGTGGAGTTGCTCTGTATGTTAATGAAAATATCAAAGCTACAGAAATTCAGAATACACATAAGGAGCCAGAAGAACTGAGGGTCACCCTGGAAACAGGAAATGGGACAGACATAAGAACTGGGGTTGTCTACAGGTCCCCAGACCTGGGGAGGACATAGACACATTACTGTTAGAAGATATACAAACATGATGGCTAAAGGGAGATTCTGATAATGGAGACTTCAACATGTCGGATACAGATTGGTCAATACCAGCAGGAACATCTGCCATAACTAGACACATGGTGGATTCTCTGCAGGGAGGCTCAAACATCTGGTACAACAACCCACAAGAGACAGGGCTATCCTAGATCTAGTACTGACTAACAGGGAAAGGATCACAGATCTTCGGGTAGAAGGTTACCTGAGGGCAGTGACCATCATATGATATGGTTTAGTTTGGCCACTACAACTAAATCATCCGTCAAAGGCAAAATATGGGACTTCAGAGGAGCTGACTTTGATAAGATGGCCAACAGAGTTAAGCTAGCCCTAGCAAAAGAAATACAGGTAAGAAGGTACAGGCAAAGTGGACAAGCATTAAGATGCAGTACTTGAAGCAACATCCCATTGCATTAGAGAGAAAGGAAGTGCAAAAAGAAGGAAACCACTTTGGTTCTCAGAAACAGTAGCAGAAAAATCGAGCCAAAAGGCTGGGTTTCAGGAAATACAAGGAATGCAGCAGGATGAAGATAGAGAGGCATTCCAAACTTCCCTAAGGGAAGCAGGGAAGGCAATAAGGCAGGCAAAGGCCCAAACTGAGGAAACACTAGTACAGACAGTAAAAGGAGGTGACAAGACTTTCTACAGATACATTAGTGAAAGGAGAAAGTCCAGAGGGGGGTATTGCTAAGATCAAAGGAGATAAGGGTGTGTGTGAGGAGGAGGACCATGTAAAAGCATCTATCCTAAATAGATACTTCTGCTCAGTATTTACTGAAGAGAAGGTAAGGCAAGGCCCACAGCTCAGTACCATGGACACGGTGGGGGAGGAGAGATAGGGCACCAGTCCTTCACAAAAGGAAGGGTCCTACAAGAGCTCGCTAAGCTCAGGGGTGAACAAGGCAATGGGACCTGATGGTATACATCCCAGGGTACTAAGAGCTAAAGGTAGAACTAGCAGAGTCATTATCAGAACTGTTTAGTGAGTCTCTGAGCACAGGGAGAGGTCCCAGAAGACTGGAGAAGGGCTCATGTGATCCTGCTCCTGGTTCAGTGGTCTCCACTTCCTTCTAATCGGGTTGGAAGGATTCCCACCTCCCATGGTAAAGAGACAGAGGCAAAGTACTCATTTAGCACCTCTGCTTGTTCCGCAGCTTCCTGCGCCCATCCTCCCCCAGTTCTAATCCTGCTGATCTGTGCTCTCACTTTTCTTTTCTCTTCTCCCCTATGTAGCTATAGAACCGCCCCCCCCGCAGACATCCCTGGCCAGATTACTACTGTAAGAACAATAGTCACGTTTCATGTAGAAATGTTCCGCCAACTGGCTGCTCATGCAAATGTGGCCTGTCCTACTTTTGTAGCATCCTGGCCTGTGACCTGGCCAGTCCGCCCCTGCCTACTGATCGTGCCCTGCATTCGCCCAACAGCAGCTGCGCTCCAAATCTCCACTCTTCCCAACATGCTGATGCAGCCACAATGCAGCAAATAACATATAAAATATATATAACACATACTGAAATAATTATGACACATGCCAAAATACATATGACCTATACTAAAATGGATATAATACATAATAAATAGGTATAATTTATGCCAAAATGAATATGACACATACTGAATTGTAGATTATATTTATTTAATATATTGATACTTTTGATAAATGTGTACTGTAGTAAATAAAATGGTTATGAAGTACTGAAAACAACATCATATATTAAAATGTGTCTGCTGCATACTGAAATGAGCATATAGCAAACTGAATTGTTGCCAGACTTGCAAGGCATGGGCGAATAGATTGTAACACGTGCCAAGGTGTGAATTACAGCAGACTGAAATGAGTATAACACATACTGAACTGAATATAACACAGTGAAAAGCACATGACTTGTGTAACCAATCAGAGTGCAGCATCACCCTTGAGATTTAGTAGGACTCCACCAGTCCTTGTTCAGCTCCACTGCAGGTAAGAGCTCCTTACATTCTGTTAATCAGGAATATGCACAATGTATATTATTTCATTGTTATTTTGCTACTGTACCATTTTTATTTTTATTTTTTTAGTTTCTGTTAAGATGACCTTTGTTTTCAAAAGTTTTATCTGATTTTATTAAAAAATGAGTTATATGTGTTATTTATGTAAGGTTATATTTAATACCAGATAAATCCATCCTGCACTTGTCTTCTTCCAAAGTTTTGCAAAGTTATACAGTATGTTGTGTTCTATAATATTTTTGTTTGCCTTGTAAAAGAGGGGGCATTACCAAACGATCTGTAGCTCCAGGATAATCTCATTCCTGTGTGTTTTAACTGAATTTTACTAACTTACTGAAGGTTAGAGTTTTTCTTTGCTGCATTCTGAAAACTAATGTCAGTATTTTACCACTTTTTTGAACAGTAAATTAAATACATTAGCCATTTTTACTTTGCAAGCATAAGTGCTAGGAACACATATTTTATACTAGTGGAAAGCTGAGAATCTCTAATACTATAACCCAGCAGTTTGTAGCTTATGACATTAAGGAGCATACAGCCCAATTATTAATATCCTAATTTCTTCTAAAAAAATGGCAGTTTGTGAATCTAGTTATTCTATCAAATTATTCATTTCACTACCCTTTGTCCCCAAAGTTCCGACTTTTTATAAGAGGTGTTACATTTACAGGCTTCAGTACATGTGCTGAACTACTGAGTCATTAAAGCAGCCTACACACCCAGGTTAGTGAGCTACTTTTTCTTCAGACTGTATTGGTGAGGATAACTATTTATAATGCTGGGACAGCATATTTAAGTAAATTATTCATTTGCTTACATTGCCTGTTTTTGCCACTATTATCTTCATTTCATTGTGAGTAGCATTACAGATGGTAGCCAGGTAAGTGTATAATAAATCAAGTGAGCTGTAGTTGGTGAAAGACTCTTTATCTTTGTATTCAATCTGTTTTAGAACTCTTTATTTTAAATTGGTTGTGTTTTAGTTGCCTCTAAATTGTTTACTGAAAGTTAGATCCTTTAAGATGTTTTAAAACTAATTTCAGCATTTTGCCACTTTTAATGTAAATATTAAAGTAACTTATCTTGCCATTCACTTGTAACATAAGATGTGTTTTCTAGTTTATGCCACTGTGGAGCAAACAGCCTGCTATCAGTGTTCTGTTTTGGCTATAAACAGCAATTAGTGAAGCCAGGCTATCTAGCAGTTATCAATTTCCTGCCCTTCCCCTCAGATACTTGCCTTTTTGTAAGGAAAAGTCTTGTACATGCTTCATTGCACTGTATGTGTTGAGTAATGAACTGTTCAACAGCAGACACAGTCAGGTTAGGAACATATGAAAATTGCCAGCAGAAAAAGGCCATCATGATCTATTGAGTCTCCTCGAGTTTGCAGCTAGTTCCCTATTTGGCAGCTGCCCCCCCCCTCTCTCTTTACCCTCCTTCTCTGTCTCACCCCTTCTTGAAGCCATCCACTGTGTTACATGTCACCACCTCTGCTGGTAGTGCATTCCAATTTATAAAAGCTAAATAAATAAATTTGCCACCACCCTCTCCGTAAAGATATTCCTCCTCACCTCAATCCAGAATCTACCTCTCCCAATCTCATAGTGTCCTTCCCGACCCTCCTCCAAAATAAACCCCTGTGTCCATCTTAATTATACCCTTTATGTTTTTGAGGTCTCGATCATGTCCCCATCATCCCTCTCCTCCAGAGGGTACATGTTCAACTCCCCAGCCTGACCTCTCCTAGACCCTGGATGATTTTTGGTAGTTTAGTGGTTTTGTGTTCTCCTATAAACCGTATTGTAAGGGATAGCTATTTTTTTTCTAATTGAATATACTTTACTGAAAATTTTTTGTACAACCAAAATAAAAAAGAAGAATCATGATAACAAACAAGAGAAAGATTAACAAAGATACAGTGTAGGAACAACACCTACCCCACATGACCTGTACCTACACATAAAATAGCAAAATTAAGCCAGTTTCTGTTGGTCAATAATATTGAGTCAAATTAAAGAAATCTTAAGGATACAGTAAGAGCTAACTAATAGAAACTAAAGTGTACTAAATAGTAAACAGAATACATTAAAGCATCCAATATATGTAAATATGGGCCTACAAAAAGGGGGGTTAGCATAATAGAGTAAAATTAAAGAGAAGCTCACAAGAATAAGATAAACTTAGATGGATATTAAGGTCAGCATGCCTTTATATTGCTGGGACAATATATTTCTTTGGGTCTTTTACCCTTTGTGGAGACCTGATATAATGGTTCATGAAAGGAAGAAATTGTTTAACCAGGAGAGTACACTAAACCAAAGCTTGTTTCCAAGGTGCAACCTGGGAGAACACAGAAATTAAGTGACTTGCTCAGGGTCCCACAGTGTGCAAGTGTGTGTGTGTGGTTGGGGGCTGGGATTCAAACCCAGGTCTCAGGTTTGCAGCTCAGAGATTTGGGCTTTGGCTGCCAGCCATGTCACTTGCTGTTTGAGTATTGTCTTGCAGATCAAACAGGCAAAAGAAAGTCTTTCTGACAGGGGTGTTTATAATTTACTTATGATGCATTTTTTTCAGCAGTGTAGGAGCCCATGAGTAGCAGCTGCCCTTTCCCTACTGAGGAAGGGGAAGAGTTGTAGAATGGAGCACATGTGTGCATGGGGCATGCTAATGATTGTTTAGACATTTTTCGCTTTCTTTAAATATTCTTTTTGCACCCTTCACCTGTGAGTTAATAAATGGACAGTATTTCAGGACTCCCATGGTTGGTTACATCCTGTAGTTGAGGTGTTCGAGGATATACCCTTGGTTTCTCCTTTTCCCTTCCTCATGATGGTGCCTGCTCAGGACATATGTCCAGGCTATGTGTGTGCTCATGCACGACTCAGCCAAGCATGTAATGGTATCCTTCCCCTCCTGCACCACTAATCCTTCACTACCACCCAGTGCATCCGGGTGGCAGTGTCAGAGTGAGGCTGACTCCCCTCACCATAGGAGGAACATCCCATTTCCCAGCATCATAAGTAATAGCGCTACCACTGTGCCAACTGCCAGCTGACATTCTTCTCTCTTATGGAGGTTCCTTGAGATAAACTATTGTCCAGGTCTGTCCTGTTTTGTCCTTATCTGATCACTTTAGAATGACATAAATTTTATGACAAGCATTAGGGTGTCCCTTTGGGTGTTTGGTAGTGCAGTGCGGGAAAACATGTCAGGCAGGATGTGAGAAATGACAGCTGTACAGTTCATAAGGAGGTGTAAAAAAATGCCAGTGTTGAAAATGTGGCATGCAAATATACCAAATTTGCGAAGCTACTAGGGTGAGTGGGAACTATGCAATGCGCTTGCAACACTGCCATTTATGGGCATTCGACGCAAATTTTCAACATAGGCATTTAGCACCTCTGCTCATGTACAGTGTCACTGTTATTTCCTCAAAGTGTTCCAAGAAGTGATTTCGCATCAGCAACCACGGTATTCTGCGCCGGAAGTGCGAAAACACATTTGGGATATGATATGTCAAATGACGGCTGTACTGTTCATCAATAGGTGTGGAAAAATGGCAATGGTGAAAATGCAGACTGAAAATATCACAAATGCATGATGCAAGCCTGCGTGCAATCTGACTAATGCGCTTCGTAACACAGTTATTTTATGGAGTATCATCACCAAATTTTCAACATAGGCATTTAGGTCCTCTGCTCATGAAGTGTGTCACTGTGTTTTCATAATCTGGCCTGAACACTGATTCCCACAGCGACTGCGCTTCTTAATGGCAGCAGTGCAATTGAAACACATTTTGGGCAGGATGTGGAAAATGACAGCTGTACTGTTCACAAGGAGGTGTACAAAAATGACAATGCTGAAAATCCAGCAGTAAAATATTGTGAATGTGCGAAGTTACGAGCCTGCGTAGCAACTGCATACTGCCTCATAAAACAGGCATTTGTTGGTTTCACCAAATTTGGAACTTAGGCTTTTAAGAGGGCATCTCATGAACACCGCCACTGTCATTTCATTACTGACCTAAAGGTGATTTCACGCAGTGAGCGCGAAATCACTTCGAGGCCGATAAATGCTGTGACAGTGACAGAATTCATGAGGAGGGTCCCCAAAAACCCCATGTTGAAAATTTGGTGCAAAAATTCCAAGAAATGCCTGAGATATGCAACAAAGTTGAAAAACCCTATTCACTCCATTATACAGCTTACGGCATTTCCTCAGTTCACGGTTGGCTTTGAAGAGTGCAGATGTGTTCCGATCCACTGAAGATCATCGCGCGGACTCCGAGGTAAGTATGGGTGAGGGGTGAGGAGGCAGGGTGCACAGTGGGTGGATGCAGGTGGGGGCAGCTTGTGTTTCACATATCTTATGTTATCGAGCACTGGCTTTACAAAAGCTATGTCTGTTGTGCAGTACATTTCCAAAGGTGCGAATTCCTTGATTCTTCTTAAAGTCTGCCTGATCTAAGCTGTGCCAGCAACCTCAGAGTATGGATTTTGTATCAGCTGTTTGGGAGCTGGCTACCCTTTGCTTCTTGAAGTGAATTTGCATGTTGCTTTTATAAAGCTTCCTCTTCTGCACTGTCACAGCGACTGTAGGTCAATAGACGGAACCTTTATAGGGGTTATTTTTAGTCACAGCTGCTACAAGAAGAATCTTAAACACTGAACAACTACACAAAGTGTATGGTAAGCAAGTTTACAGAGATGTTATTACAAGTCAGCAATGTAGGGAACTCTGCTTTAAAGAGCAGCAGTTGACCCTTTATACTATGGGGCATGTGACATAAATTTAACTAATGGAGAACTTGTGCCAGTTGCTGCACCCAGTGGGTGTTTTCCTTCCTGTAGACTTGGGAGGCCCTTGGCTGCTTCATCCTGCTGAGCTGGATTGGAATTAAAGATCCTGGATGTGAAGCAGCAGTGCAGCAGAAGGAAACTATTTCACAACACGCTGCCAAAGACTGATGCATCACTTTGCACTTTTTAATCCAGACTGCAGCCTGGGAGGTTATATACACTAGCTGGTTTTCTTTTATATATCTTGAGAATCACACCAGTCATCAGATTTCTCTAGTTTGTTGGTGGTTTTAGCATCTCTGTGCTCTGCTAAGTGCTTTAATAAATCGAATCCTTCAGATATTAGAATACGTTAGCGAATACATTTTTTAGTGTTCTCAGTTTTCCTTTCTAGGGGTTATAACACATCTTGGTTGGTAGCCTATTCAGAAACATCTACATAAAAAGCATTTGTCTGTCCCTAACTGTTCTCATAGTGCTTCTTTTATGACATTTTATAAAACTGGTCAAGGTGAGCATCACAAATACTGCTTTCTGATTGGGCAAAACAGGTTGCCACTGTGTCTAAATGTAATCACTGACACGTGGTGTTTTTTTTTTCTGTTTAACGTAGTTTATGTCCCCATTGTTGCTCCAGTATGGTCCTTTCCACAGGAATCCCAAGGCACGATTCTGAGTCCCACTTCTACCAGCTGGCCCCTGTCCTTCATGGGACCTTGTCTTACCCCTCAGTGGGGATAGGAGTAGGAGGGTATTAACCCCAAATTCCTGAGTGTTGTCAGGTGATGCCACTGGTGGTGTGGAAGACCAGGATGCACCTGGGATCCACTGTCCACTGTGCTGAGGCCCATTTTCCTGTGTTTCTGCTCCCAGCTCTCATGATGTTGGTATGCATTGGGCTCAAGTGGAAGCATGCATGGTAGTGTTCTGACTGTGAGCCTGGCCTCTATCCTATGTCCTTGCGAGATGGGATCTCCAAAACTGGATGCAGTACTCAGGTGGGGTCTCACCAACTGTCTGTACAGACAGATAACAAGTTCCTGTTTTCTGCTGGTGATGCCTCTCCTATACATCCCAGTACCCCCCAGCCCTCCTACTGCCTTCTCACATTGCATACTAACCTAAGGTCATCTGATATGATTACCCCAGGTCCCTTTCCATTTTGTTGTTGTTACTACCTCCCCATTGTGTAATCTTCATGAGCACTTTACAAGTGCCTTAGCTTGCAATTTCACTTCCCAACGATAAAATAGTAAAAGCTGGCAGAAGGTAGCTGAGCTCAGCTCAGTATGCTGAGGTGTGTTGCTTGCTGGAGGTCTGAATGATGCAGTAAATTGCTGTAGACTCCAGCAGAATGCTGGAGACTTGGAAGCCATGGTTACTCTGCTGGAAGGAATATGAGTGTAGCATTACAGTGCTGTCATAGCATATCAACTTTTGTTCTGGATCTAAACATAACTAAGTTTAACATAAAACAACAAAAGTAAAAAATAATGTTGTCCTCCAGCTGCTGCGGGGTGGGGCTTAGCGCCTCCGCCAGCCCAGCCTGAAACCTATTATATTTGGGCCCCATCGAAGCAAAGAAACATTGTCATCCTCTAGCTGGTGATCGGTGAGTCGTATCAACCTCCGATTGCTTGTGGCGGCCCACAGGGTGGACAGCTCGGAAGTCGGCTGCTATTGTCTGCGTGTATGACCTGTTAGGTGTGCAGTGCACCTGACAGGACAGCAAGAAAGCTACCCTGCGTAAAAGCATTCTGAGTGAGGTGCTGAGTGTAAAGTGAGTTACCTACTGTAGTGCTCAACCATTGTCTTATCGAATCGTCTCCCAGCCATCCATTCTGTATGTAAACAGTTACAAAGAGTTTGTATGTCACTGTGTGTGTACAAGTAGAGGCAATCATCTGTTTTCTTGGGTGTCAGAGCAGCCTGCAATGTGGTCAGGTGCTGCCGAGTCATTAATCCGAAGGTTCTTTGTTGCTCACTGACAAGCAGCATTCATTGTAGTGGTATTGTAGTTGGGTCAGTATCAGTAAATCTGAGCCCTCCAATGTGTTTCTGTAAAAAACTTAATACTTAACGTACAGCATATTTTGAGAGAAGTTAATATGGAAGTCAGATTCTTTCACAAAAAAAAACGGACTTGCAAACTGGGTGAGAGCGTCTCATTCCTTACAAACTTCCTTCTGACTGTCTGTCAGCTTTACAAACTTTATCACTTTAGTCCCAAACTGTTGAGGGTATTTTCTAAGCTGCAGTGTGTGCATAAGCAGGTACAGCCAGTAGTCATATGATTGGCTCAACCTTCAGTCTCAAAGAACACCTTGAAAGCGAGATACTAATTCTGTAAAGTGATTTTCTTTGTGAGCAGATTTTATTTGAAAGTGTTTATTGTGGTTTTGCTGCCCCAAATCATGAGAGATGCAGACACTCATTTAAGAAAGGGTCACATGAACAGCAAGCAGGTCAGATAAACATCAACAGCAATTCTGTTTTACACGGTGTGTAATTTTATTAAATAAGTGAGTGCAGCTTGGGCTTATTTGTTAGAGCACTGAACAAAACAGGAACTCACGGTACAATTAAAATTTGGAACAGACACTCTAGCTCAAAGTATGACCTTGAGCAAGTCCCTGATGACCTCTTTGGGTAAAGTGTACAGTTCTCCCAGCTGTAACACACTCTGATCAGAGACAATATGGATGCAGAGTGATATTTTACATGGAGTAGGAGCCGTGCATCATGGAGTGCCTGGGGGCTCAGGTCAGAGGCATTGTCCCGGCAAGTCAAGTGACAACAATGGCAGTGGTGGCAGCAGTGAGAAGCTTCTGTGAATTCAGGCCTACAGACCCCAACGTTAAGAGCAGCACTGCAAAGCCTCCACCTGAGTGGACGCCTCAGCTGGACGTTGAGGCTGAGCCAGTTTGGTGGCTGTGAGGATGAGACTGCTTTCTGTCTGACTGTGGTGCTGCACTTTCTACATGCCTGCTGTCCCTGAAAGTTTGAGCCTCCTCCTTCCTGTCATGGGGTTGTCCACTGAACACTAACTCAGCTGTCTGTCCCAGTTCCTGGTGTGTCGGCTTTGCTGACTTCCTTCAGTCACAATGTCCAGCGCTTGGGCTTGAATGGTGCCCTGAGGACTATCCTCACCAGTGCTAGCCGCTGTTGGGCAGATGGACATTAACCGACCTTAAAAATGACAGAAAGCCAAGTGAAGTAGCAGTCTGAACAGAGCTCTTTTTGGCAACGTTTCCTTGGAGTTAAATCATATGTGTCTGTTTTTTTTTTTTTCGAGTTGCAGTAATGTTTGAAGATCAGACTTAAAGAAACTTGAATTTAAAAATCATGCAGCCATGCCTCCTACGGGTTTAAAATGTTACTTAAGAAGCTGGTCTAGTGTGGTTTGAGACAGACACGTACCATGTATAAAATAAATTGCTCAGATAGAGAGATGTGTGTCTACTGTCTAATAAAATGTATCCAACTTTCCTACAACTGAGTATAAATATTTGAGCCAGTCAGATATGGGGAAGGACACATCCACCACTGTCAGTTTAGTATTTCTTAATATCTTACCTCATTTGTTAGTGTCAACCCTACTGTAGGAAGCCTGATGTAAGAATGCGGTGTTTTATTATGGCATTGCTTTGCAATAGTTTAACAGCTCAATGTAGAAAAATGATTAGTTCATATTCATTCAAAGGGCAGATTTTCAAAGTGCAAAACAGTATTTCAGTGTGGAACCCAAACTTGAAGTAAAACGACAGTGCAGGTCTCAGTGCAAGGCAGCAGGAAGTGCGGTTAAGAATCGATCAGAAGTGCCTTGTTTCTCATACCATATTCAGTTTTATGCATGAATGGCTAGTACAAGCTCATTGCAATAAAATAAAACAAAATACAAATGCACAAGATCTGGTCCATGCCATACAGCGCAATTCTATTTATTGCACAAGGTGCTAGTTCAATCTAATTAGTGTGCAATAAAACTTCCAAGTACAGTACATGTATTTGTAAATCACTCATTTCAAAATTAAATGAGTCTGTAATGTGCCAATAACAGCAAACTAATTTTGTAGATCCAAACAGGTTCTTCATAAAAGAAATATAAACTAGTAGTGATGTTTTCCACATATACTAGTAATATTGAAATTCAGCAGGGCAGGGGAGTTCTTGCTGCATGTGTCAGAATGAAACTGACCAGTCTCTGTGTACCTAATATTGAGGATGTTAGACAGGTATTAGTCAGAAAATGTCCAAAAGGGTCAAGCAACTCTGGAAGCCTAAAGGACATTAAATGGCGAAACTCTGCAGTTATGTGGTAAATGAAACATGGATGTGAGGGCAGGGATTTACTTCTCTTCCATCTGGATATTTACTGAAAGTAAATTATACTGCCAGTACACACAAGTACTACTTGCTCATTGGGTGCATCATGCAAAGAAGGTGCAAATAAACCAAAACTTACAAAAATGAAAATGTTAGTTTACCGCAGGTAGCGGCATACTGACATGAGGGATTAGTGTGGCGGCTTGGCGCCATGTTTATTGAAATGTTTCACTAGGAAAAGCGCGTGCGGGAGGCATGTCTTTATGCCGCTGCATGACGAAGCTTGTCTCTGATTGCAGCGGCACTTTGTTTAAGTTTTGTCCACTTTACAGGCACAGGATTTGACTGACAACAGGAACTTCCTGTTTAGGGGCAGGAAGGAGTGATCACAGAACCACCAAGGACCCACCATCCTAGACAGGCAAAGTAGCTCTCCGGCCCCTCTAGCTGCTGGAGGTCTGCCTCTGAGCAAGTAAGTGGTCTACACAGAAATATAGGATATTCATGTCTCAGAACAGGACAATCAGGAGCTTAAAGGGCACACAGGCAGAAAGTAAGGAGAGAGAGACAAAAAACAGAGGAAGAGTAAGGATTGCAAACAGTTAAGGGGCCAGAAATAAGACATGATTGGAGTGGTGCAGTGCAGTGGCTGTGGAGCAGCAGTCTTCCGGGAGATGTTCTGGAGGATGCGGTGTTGTCCCATCTGCAGGCACCTGTCTGGGCTGAGGAGGAGGTTGCTCATCTCCAGGCTGAGTTGGCCAGGATTTGTGGGACCTCCTCTTCCATCCAGGGACCACCAGTGCCACTGCCGCTGCCTCAGAGGTTGCCAAGAAAGAGGAGCTGTTGGACCACAGTGGGCTCAGGGAGGGTGAGGATGGTGGAACAGGCGCATCCTCAGTTGTACCTCTCCACAATTCCTATGCCATTCTGGCAAAGTGTGGTTCCTCTATGGAGCACCCACAGTGGAGACCAAGGAGGATGCTGGGAACCTCCACAAGAGAGACCCACAGGAGGGTGGCAGGGGACCGCAGGAAGGAAACAACTCCTGGTGGGGACTCCATTGTTAGGAAGGTAGAACTGGGGAGGAAGGGAGAGGAGGTAGGTGCCTGCCTGGTGCCATGGCTTGGAGGGACAGGAGGCGAATCCTCAGGATTGCGGAGCAGCTGCACAGGGAAGGGAGCTGGATATCATTGTCCACCTAGGGACAAATGACCTGGCTAAGAATGGGATTAGAGAAGTGCAGGAAGAGTTTGTGGAATTGGGGAGGGCCTTAGTCAAGTAGCACGTACGGTAACCTTCTCAGAGGTGCTACCCATCTATGGCATAGGAGAGGCTAGGGTGTTTCCACACCATGGGATTCAATCAGTGGTTGAAAACTGGTGTGGAGCTCAGGGATTTGGCTTCATTGGGGACTGGGGTCCACCTGGAGTAATGCAAGCCTATACTGGCATGATGGGCTGCATCTGTCTGGGAGGAACCAGGATCCTAGGTGATAGGTTTAAATGCTTCATTGGTAAGCTTTTAAACTAGCCAAGGAGGAGGCACTGGAAAGGAGAGGAAAATCCTAGCCCCCAAATAATCACGGTAGTAAGTCTGACAAACACCAACATAGAGGTGTCGATAGGGAGAAGGGCAAGGGTAAATGGAGAAAGTGACAAAGGCAAGAAGGACAGGGATGAGGCAAAGGGAGTAAGGCCATCAGGAAATGGAGGTAATGAGTACCAATGCCCGTGGTCTGGGCAACAAGCTCCCTGAGCTGATGGCCTTAATGGAAGAGGATGCCTGGATATCGTAGCAGTCACAGAAACATGGTACACAGAGAACCATGACTGGGATGTTAACATACCAGGGTACATAACCTACAGGAGAGACAGGCAGGGGAGAAGAGGGGAGGAGTAGCTCTCTATGTAAGGAAGGGATAAAAGCAACTGAACAAAAGAGTAAACAGGGAGGAGAGGAGGCACTGTGGGTCACCTTGGAGACTGGAAAGGGCACCACAATCCGCACAGGGTTGTGTACAGACCCCCATGTCAGGGGAAGAAACGGACAAGGATATGATAGAAGGCATTCTTAGAATGGCAGAAAAGGGGAGATACTGTTGATGGGAGACCTGAATATGCCAGATGTTAACTGGAGCACATTTGCTGCAGCCACATCCAAAACAGGGCCATTCTTGATGCCCTACAGGTGGCAGGCATCAGACAGCTAGTTTTGAAACCCACTCGTGAGGAGCAATCTTAAGACCTCAACCAGAGGGGCAGTGAGAGGATCTCAGACCTAGAAGTGGGTTGCCATCTGGGGACAAGTGACCATCAAACAGTGTGGTTCATGTTAAACTCAGCTACAGAGTCAAGCCATACAAAAGTGAGGGTATTGGACTTTAGGAGGGCTGACTTTGGCAAGATGGAAGAGTGCCTCAGAAAAGCACTAGCAAACAGGCTAGAAGGAGATGTGGAGCAACAATGGGGAATTATCAAAACTGCCATCACAGAGGCAACAAGCCTTTGTGTGAAGCAAATAAACAAATCAAAATGAAAGAAAAAGCCACTATGGTTCTCAAAAGAGGTGGCTGTGAAAGTCAGGAAGAAAAGATAGCATTCCAGAAGTATAAGAAACACAGAAGGAGCAGGACAGAGAGCTGTACCAGTTAAGGCAGAAGGAAGCAGGGAGGAAGTCAGAATAGCAAAGGCCCAAACTGAGGAAAAGATAGCCAACTCAGTTAAGAAGGGGATAAAACCTTTATAGGTACATCAGCGAGTGAAAAGACAAGGAGGGGTAGTGAGGCTGAATAGAATGAGCGATTGGGCGGGCAGGGGACAGTGAAAAGCAGGAATACTGAACGAATATTTCTGCTCAGTGTTCACAAAGAGAGGGAAGTGCCTAATCCAATTAACAGAAGCACTCTTGATAGGGGTCGATCCAGTCCTTTCACAGAAGAAAGGGTTCTGCAAGAACTCCTAAAAATGAAGGTGGACAAAACAATGGGTCCTGATGGAATTCACCCAGAATTCTAAAAGAATTAAGGAGGAACTAGTGAAACCACTGGCTACTCTTTTAATAAATCATGGGAGGATGGTGTGGTACCGAGGACTGGAGGAAGGCGGATGTGATTCCCCTTCACAAAAGTGGGACAAGACAGAGGCAGGAAACTACAGACCTGTCAGTCTGACCTCTGTGGTAGGGAAAGTGATGGAGTCACTTCTGAAGGAAAGAATAGTTGAGTACCTAGAGGCCAGTGGAGCACAGAACCCAAGGCAGCATGGGTTCACAGCGGGAAAGGTCATGTCAGACAAATCTAATAGATTTCTTTGACTGGGTGACAAAGTAGTAGACCAGGGAGGGGCTGTTGACATGGCCTACCTAGACTTTAGCAATGCATTTGACACAGTCCCACACAAAGATTAATAGTCAAATTAACCAGCCTGGGAGTGGGACACAGGGTGGTAGCCTGGGTAAATCATTGGCTGGACAACAGGACAGAGGGTAATTGTAAATGGAGTCCACTCTGAAGAAAGGGGGTTACTAGTGGGGTACCGCGGGGTTCAGTATTGGGTCCAGTCCTTTTAATGTCTTCATCAGTGACATTGCAGAGGACTGGAAGAAAGTATGCCTTTGCAGATGACACAAAGATCTGCAACAGGGTTGATACAAGGAGGCGTGAAAAGGATGAAAAGGACTTGGCAAGGTTGGAGGAATGGTCAGAAGTATGGCAGCTAGGATTCAATGCAAAGAAGTGCAAAATAATGCACCTGGAAACAAGAACCCAGGGAAGAATACACAATGGGTGGGAGGTAGTAACAACAACAAAAAGGAAAGGGACCTGGGGTAATCATATCAGATGACCTTAAGGTTAGCAAGCAATGTGAGAAAGAGCAGTAGGGAGGGCTGGGGTATACTGGGATGTATAGGGAGAAGCATCATCAGCAGAAAACAGGAAGTTGTTATCCCTCTACAGACAGTTGGTGAGACCCCATCTGGAGTACTGTGTCAAGTTCTGGAGACCCCATCTCCGTAAGGACATAGACAGGATAGAGGCAGTCCAGAGGAGAGCAACTAATGGTGCAAGGTCTGCAAGAGAAGCCGTGATGAGGAGATACTAAAGAAGCTTAATATATATACCCTTTGAGGAAAGAAGGGAGAGGGACATGATGGAAACTTTTAAGTACCTCAGTGGAATCAACAAAGTCCAAGAGGGTAGCATCTTTCAGAAAAGAGACTTGCAAGAACAAGGGACACAATTTAAAGATAGAAGGAGGGGCGTTCAGGGGCAATGTGAGGAAGTATTATTTCACAGAGAGGGTAGTGGATGCATGGAACAGCCATCCTGAGGAGGCTGTGAGGGTCTAAACTGTGGAGAATTCAAGAATGCATGGGACAGACATAAGGCAATTCTTGTGGGGGTAGGAAGAAATAGGCTGTTGGTTAACTAGGATCTCAGGCCTATCCTAGGGTAGAAATGGGCAGATTAGATGGGCCTAAGCGGTCCTTATCTGCCGGCAAAGTCTATGTTTCTATGTTTTCTATGTTACATACTGTTGGTGTCAGCTAGCATGCTGGCTTATTGGGGAATGAGGGACGCACCTACTTGACAGGGCGGACTGGCCCAGGATGCCTGGGATGCTAATTGCATCCTGGCCTGTCCTAACCTGTGTAAGTAATGGCCTGCACTTCTTGGGTTTTTTTTTTTTTTTTTTTTCTTCTCCACTGCCCCACTGTCGGGTTTGGTCACTATTATTTTTTTTCTGGGGACGGGAGGGGGGGGTCAGGTCTGTAGAAGTAGCCACAGAGGAGGAGGCCGTGCTGCCTCCTAGCTCTTTCTTTATTCGATGAACCACGAGCGGCACACTAAAGTCGTGGCGCGCCCGCCTGAGAGAGAGACTGCAGTGTGCCTAAACAGAGGAATGGACAGTGAAGATAGGGAGGGCTGTGGGTGCGGTGTGCATGCTGTTTGGTTGGCGGCAATTGTTCTTGTAAAGGCAGAGGGACTTCTGCGTGAGAGAGCGCCATTGTTGCTTGTGGAGCTCAGCCCTCCTCAGTGCCACCTAATCAGCCACCGGAGCCACAGGCTGGCTCAGATCGATCGCGATCGCTGAGTGTTGCCGCCCTTAAGTGGAGGACTGGTTCGTGCCTGTGTGGTGGGTGGAAGTCATCCCGGGACAGGCAGGGACAGCATGGTACATCATCAGAAAAGGTGACCATGGCGTGAGGAGAGACAAGTCATCGACATGAGCGGAGACATCTCCTCAGAGACTGTGGTGCTTGCTATTGGGGCACAGTTTGTGCTGTATACACGTGTGCAGAAAACTAAAAACCTGCTGGGGGCTTTTATCATAGCTGAGTTTCCTTCCCTGGAAAAATGGTTTAATTTTGCCAGTTTTTCCACTTTATTGCATTATTGTTAAATATTTGCTGTTCTATGAAGCCCGATTGTGCCCCTCCTCCTGGGATTCTTTGACATTCATGTTCCTTCTTAATTCATGCACCATGGGAGCCTGACGGTAAAAGGAATCTTTCTCGATAACACACACTGAAGGGGAAGAATATCGAGGTAAGTGTAAACAATGTTAAACCTTAACTGTTAAGAAATGAGTATTTCAAATTGAAATTATTTATATTCGAGGGAAGGAAATGCAACCTTACACCCTGACCCTTGATGCGTTGTAGGTGGATTGAAATAGTGGCTGTTTAGGCACTTATATGAGTTGGCATCATTTCCACTCGTCTTTCTTAAGAATAATTGCACTTTTACATCTGCAGAATTTCTCCGCTAACTTATTTTTGTAGTGCATTCAGTCAATTCTGATGAAAATGCAGTTAGCATTGCTGTTGAAATCCTAACTCAGGTGCGCCTGTCTCACGTTACAGTTTGGTTTTCACCTCACGAATAGCCGATGTCTCACTAGGAGAGAAGAGCAGCAGAACTGTTTTATTTTGTACTTTCAGGCCTGAGAAAACGGGATCCTGCATGCATAGTTACTAATATGAAGTGGTATCCAAACGCTAATACAGTTTGCAGAAAGAGACCCATGGTTTAAAAATATATATATACACACACTTCAGGTGTTTGTTCCCCACTCCACCAGCAGAGCCAAACCTGACACACCTGCTTTCTCCTGTTACTGCTGAAGTACTGAGAAGTTTAGCAGTGTAGCTCTGAACTCCATGAATTGCTGCTAAAGAGTTTTGTCTAAATCTTTTTTTTTTTTGCTTTGTGTAATCTCCTCCCTGACCACCTGTAGGACCACTTGGAGTTGCATAGCTGGCATCTCTCCCTACCTTTCCTCACCCAGGCTTAGAATATATACTAGAAATTAGTGTGGTGGTGTTCCTTAAGTTCAGTCTGACTTGTCATCCAGAAGTATTATGAATTTTGGCTTTGAAGTCTGTCTAAAAAAATGGTGTGCTATCTTTTCCACATGGTGCAGAGCGCTTGTGGGTTAAATGATGGACATCTCTGATTAATGAGAATGGTACGGCAGCTTTTAATTCTGGTGTGGATTTCAGTTATCCACTGCTTTTTTTTTTTTCCTCCAGTCTCCTCTCCATATTTCCTCCTATCCTCTCTGATCTCTTTCATAGTATTAAGTACAGAGTAAGGGCAGAAAGTGTGTGTCAAAATAAAATGGCTGGGCCTATAGTTCTTTAATCCATTTTTAGCAAAACTTAAAACTGGCACAAAGATTCCGTGAGAGCACTGAAGGACCATGTGGAGATGGGAACTGAACTTGAGCATTAAACTGACTGCCTCCCATATCTACATATTGCTGTCTTAAAGTCGTGAAGGGTGGAAGACTAGGTTTGCTGGCCAAGGCACCTAGCTTCACCTGAGGCTCTTTCCTTCTAGCTTGCTTGAAAGGGCAGAACAAAGAACCGTGACAGAGTAAGGAAAATATTAAGACTTATTTTGGCTAGAGCAGATTTACTGTGAGTGGTTGTTTTATTTTGTTCTCACAGGGATTGTTACTGTTGCTAACATTTTATTGCTTTATTTTTCTCTCATTCAAATTGCTATTGCTGGGTGTACCTTCTGCTGCATTATTACAAGGGTGTGCCTACGGTGTGTGTGCTAACAGATTACTGCTGTAATCTTCTGATTCAAATTGTCTTTTGTAAGGTATATCTTCTGTTACTGCTTTATTTTTCTGTAGCAAAATGTTTCTTGTAGGATATATCTTCTGTGAAATTATTACAGGTGGTGCTTTTGTTGGTTTTACAGTTGTATCTAGCATTAGGATAAGCTTTCAGGGTTACTGCATTTGTTGCTGACTGATTGTTTCTGCTCTTACCTCCTTGTGTTGTTCGTCGTGGTTCTTCTTTTTCGGCAGGGGCTGGTGTCTTTGAAAAAGGACACAAATTTGTAGGAACTGGCAACAGTTTTGGAAGCGAAAGTTCTTTAAATTTGATGGACTGCATCTGAGTAAGGAGGGAGTCAGTGCATTGGGTTAGACGCTTGACGCCTTTGCAGAATATTTAAACTAGCAAATGGGGAGAGGGTGCAGCACCCCAACGTCAGAATGGGAAGAACACCCTCCCCTCAGCTAGTGGTCAAACAGGAGTTCAGTGTGTCTGCAGTTCATTTGCATCACCAGGTGAGGAAAAGGTCCAGCTCCCCATATGATGCACAGGGAAATGCCAGACCTCACCAACAACTAACACACTAAATCTGGCCAATGGAAAATCATGTACACAAATGCTCGCAGTCTGGGGAAACAAGAGCCCAGACCTGCAGGCAATAATGACAGAGGCTAAACTGGACATAGTAGCAATTAGCGTAGACATGGTTTACCAGTAACCACACTTGGGAGACTTCAGTACTTGGCTATGTACTGTTCAGAAGAGACAGAGTTGCAAAAGGGTGGGTGGAGTTGCTCTGTATGTTAATGAAAATATCAAAGCTACAGAAATTCAGAATACACATAAGGAGCCAGAAGAACTGAGGGTCACCCTGGAAACAGGAAATGGGACAGACATAAGAACTGGGGTTGTCTACAGGTCCCCAGACCTGGGGGAGGACATAGACACATTACTGTTAGAAGATATACAAAACATGATGGCTAAAGGGAGATTCTGATAATGGAGACTTCAACATGTCGGATACAGATTGGTCAATACCAGCAGGAACATCTGCCATAACTAGACACATGGTGGATTCTCTGCAGGGAGGCTCAAACATCTGGTACAACAACCCACAAGAGACAGGGCTATCCTAGATCTAGTACTGACTAACAGGGAAAGGATCACAGATCTTCAGGTAGAAGGTTACCTGGAGGCCAGTGACCATCATATGATATGGTTTAGTTTGGCCACTACAACTAAATCATCCCATTCCAAGGCAAATATAGGACTTCAGAGGAGCTGACTTTGATAAGATGGCCAACAGAGTTAAGCTAGCCCTAGCAAAAGAAATACAGGTAAGGGGTACAGGCAAAGTGGACAAGCTTATTAAGATGCAGTACTTGAAGCAACATCCCATTGCATTAGAGAGAAAAGGAAGTGCAAAAGAAGGAAACCACTTTGGTTCTCAGAAACAGTAGCAGAAAAATCGGAGCCAAAAGGCTGGGTTTCAGGAAATATAAGGAATGCAGCAGGATGAAGATAGAGAGGCATTCCAAACTTCCCTAAGGGAAGCAGGGAAGGCAATAAGGCAGGCAAAGGCCCAAACTGAGGAAACACTAGTACAGACAGTAAAAGGAGGTGACAAGACTTTCTACAGATACATTCGTGAAAGGAGAAAGTCCAGAGAGGGTATTGCTAAGATCAAAGGAGATAAGGGTGTGTGTGAGGAGGAGGACCATGTAAAAGCATCTATCCTAAATAGATACTTCTGCTCAGTATTTACTGAAGAGAAGGTAAGGCAAGGCCCACAGCTCAGTACCATGGACACGGTGGGGGAGGGGATAGGCGACTAGTCCCTTCACAAAAGGAAGGGTCCTACAAGAGCTCGCTAAGCTCAGGGGTGAACAAGGCAATGGGACCTGATGGTATACATCCCAGGGTACTAAGGAAGCTAAAGGTAGAACTAGCAGAGTCATTATCAGAACTGTTTAGTGAGTCTCTGAGCACAGGAGAGGTCCCAGAAGACTGGAGAAGGGCTCATGTGATCCTGCTCCTGGTTCAGTGGTCTCCACTTCCTTCTAATCGGGTTGGAAGGATTCCCCACCTCCCATGGTAAGAGACAGAGGCAAAGTACTCATTTAGCACCTCTGCTTGTTCCTGCAGCTTCCTGCGCCCATCCTCCCCAGTTCTAATCCTGCTGATCTGTGCTCTCACTTTTCTTTTCTCTTCTCCCTATGTAGCTATAGAACCGCCCCCTGCAGACATCCCTGGCCAGATTACTACTGTAAGAACAATAGTCACGTTTCATGTAGAAATGTTCCGCCAACTGGCTGCTCATGCAAATGTGGCCTGTCCTACTTTTTGTAGCATCCTGGCCTGTGACCTGGCCAGTCCGCCCCTGCCTACTGATGCGCTGCCCTGCATTCGCCCAACAGCAGCTGCGCCTCCAAATCTCCACTCTTCCCAACATGTTGACTGCAGCCACAATGCCGCAAGCCAATATAAAAATATATATAACACATACTGAAATAATTATGACACATGCCAAAATACATATGACCTATACTAAAATGGATATAATACATAATAAATAGGGTATAATTTATGCCAAAATGAATATGACACATACTGAATTGTAGATTATATTTATTTAATATATTGATACTTTTGATAAATGTGTACTGTAGTAAATAAAATGGTTATGAAGTACTGAAAACAACATCATATATTAAAATGTGTCTGCTGCATACTGAAATGAGCATATAGCAAACTGAATTGTTGCCAGACTTGCAAGCATGGGCCGAATAGATTGTAACACGTGCCAAGGTGTGAATACAGCAGACTGAAATGAGTATAACATATACTGAACTGGAATATAACACAGTGAAAAGCACATGACTTGTGTAACCAATCAGAGTGCAGCATACCCTTGAGTTTAGTAGGACTCCACCAGTCCTTGTTCAGCTCCACTGCAGTGGTAAGAGCTCCTTACATTCTGTTAATCAGGAATATGCACAATGTATATTATTTCATTGTTATTTTGCTACTGTACCATTTTATTTTTATTTTTTTAGTTTCTGTTAAGATGACCTTTGTTTTCAAAAGTTTTATCTGATTTTATTAAAAATGAGTTATATGTGTTATTTATGTAAGGTTATATTTAATACTAGATAATCCATCCTGCACTTGTCTTCTTCAAAGTTTTGCAAAGTTATACAGTATGTTGTGTTCTATAATATTTTTGTTTGCCTTGTAAAAGAGGGGCATTACTAAACGATCTGTAGCTCAGGATAATCTCATTCCTGTGTGTTTTAACTGAATTTTACTAACTTACTGAAGGTTAGAGTTTTCTTTGGCATTCTGAAAACTAATGTCAGTATTTTACCACTTTTTGAACAGTAAATTAAATACATTAGCCATTTTTACTTTGCAAGCATAAGTGCTAGGAACACATATTTTATACTAGTGGAAAGCTGAGAATCTCTAATACTATAACCCAGCAGTTTGTAGCTTATGACATTAAGGAGCATACAGCCCAATTATTAATATCCTAATTTCTTCTAAAAAATGGCAGTTTGTGAATCTAGTTATTCATCAAATTATTCATTTCACTACCCTTTGTCCCCAAAGTTCCGACTTTTTATAAGAGGTGTTACATTTTACAGGCTTCAGTACAGTGCTGAACTACTGAGTCATTAAGGCAGCCTCCACACCCAGGTTAGTGAGCTACTTTTTTCTTCAGACTGTATTGGTGAGGATAACTATTTATAATGCTGGGACAGCATATTTAGTAATTATTCATTTGCTTACATTGCCTGTTTTTGCCACTATTATCTTCATTTCATTGTGAGTAGCATTACGGATGGTAGCCAGGTGAGTGTATAATAAATCAAGTGAGCTGGTAGTTGGTGAAAGACTCTTTATCTTTGTATTCAATCTGTTTTAGAACTCTTTATTTTAAATTGGTTGTGTTTTAGTTGCTCTTAAATTGTTTACTGAAAGTTAGATCTTTTGCTGATGTTTTAAAACTAATTTCAGCATTTTGCCACTTTTAATGTAAACATTAAAGTAACTTATCTTGCCATTCACTCTGTAACTCATAAGATGTGTTTTCTAGTTTATGCCACTGTGGAGCAAACAGCCTGCTATCAGTGTTTCTGTTTTTTGTATAAGCAGCAATTAATTGAAGCCAGCTATCTGGCAGTTATCAATTTCTCCCTTCCCCCAGATACTGCCTTTTTGTAGAAAAGTCTTGCATGTTTTCACATTGCACTGTATGTGTTGAAGTAATGAACTGTTCAGCAGCAGACACAGTCAGGTTAGGAACATATGAAAATTGCCAGCAGAAAAAGGCCATCATGATCTATTGAGTCTCCTCGAGTTTGCAGCTAGTTCCCTCATTTGGCAGCTGCCCTTCCCCTCTCTCTTTACCCCCTTCTCTGTCTCACCCCTTCTTGAAGCCATCCACTGTGTTACATGTCACCACCTCTGCTGCTTAGTGCATTCAATTTATAAAAGCTAAATAAATAAATTTGCCACCACCCTCTCCGTAAAGATATTCCTCCTCACCTCAATCCAGAATCTACCTCTCCCAATCTCATAGTGTCCTTCCCGACCCTCCTCCAAAATAAACCCTGTGTCCATCTTAATTATACCTTTTATGTTTTTGAGGTCTCGATCATGTCCCCCATCCTCCTCTCCTCCAGTGAGTACATGTTCAACTCCCCAGCCTGACCTCTCCTAGACCCTGGATGATTTTTTTACAGGTTAGTGGTTTTGTGTTCTCCTATAAACCGTATTGTGAGGATAGCTATTTTTTTCTAATTGAATATACTTTACTGAAAATTTTTTGTACAGCCAACAAAATAAAAAAGAAGAATCATGATAACAAACAAGAGAAAAGATTAACAAAGATACAGTCGAACAACACCTACCCCCACATGCCAGTCCTACACATAAAATAGCAAAATTAAGCCAGTTTCTGTTGGTGTCAACAATATTGAGTCAAATTAAAGAAATCTTAAGGATACAGTAAGAGCTAACTAATGAAACTAAAGTGTACTAAATAGTAAACACAATACATTAAAGCATCCAATATATGTAAATATGGGGTCTACAAAAAGGGGGGTTAGCATAATAGAGCACAATTAAAGAGAAAGCTCACAAGAATAAGATAAACTTAGATGGATATTAAGGTCAGCATAGCTTTTATATTGCTGGGACAATATATTTCTTTGGGTCTTTTACCCTTTGTGGAGACCTGATATAGTAGTTCATGAAAGGAAAGGGGAAATTGTTTAACCAGGAGAGGTACACTAAGCCAAAGCTTGTTTCCAGGTGCAACCTGGGAGAACACAGAAATTAAGTGACTTGCTCAGGGTCCCACAGTGTGCAAGTGTGTGTGTGGTTGGGGGCTGTGGGATTCAAACCCAGGTCTCCAGGTTTGCAGCCTAGAGATTTGGGCTTTGGCTGCCAGCCATGTCACTTGCTTTGTTTGAGTATTTCTTTGCAGATCAAACAGGCAAAGAAAGTCTTTCTGACAGGGGTGTTTATAATTTACTTATGATGCATTTTTTCCAGCAGTGGTAGGAGCCCATGAGTAGGCAGCCCTTTTCCACTGGGGAAGGGGAAGAGTTGTAGAATGGAGCATGTGTGCATGGGGCATGCTAATGATTGAGGTTAGACATTTTTTGCCTTTCTTTTAAATATTCTTTTGCACCCTTCACCTGTGGAGTTAATAAATGGACAGTATTTCAGGACTCCCATGGTTGGTTACATCCTGTAGTTGAGGTGTTCGAGGATATACCCTTGGTTTCTCCTTGCCCCTTCCTCATGATGGTGCCTGCTCAAGGACATATGTCCAGGCTATGTGTGTGCTCATGCACGACTCAGCCAAGCATGTAATGGTCTTCCTCCTGCACCACTAATCCTTCACTACCACCCGTGCATCCACAGGTGGCAGTGTCGAAGTGGTGCGATGGCCCCTCCCTCACCATGGGAGGACATCCTATTTCCCAGCATCATAAGTAATAAGCGCTACCACTGTGCCAACTGCCAGCTGACATTCTTCTCTCTTATGGAGGTTCCTTGAGATAAACTATTGTCCAGGTCTGTCCTGTTTTGTCTTATCTAATTGTCACTTTAAGTGACATAAATTTTAGTGCACATTATTTACTTAAAGTGATTTATGGAGCTTAAGGAGGTAAACACACTTAAAATGTTGGCCATCCTGACAATAGCCCCTTCTATAATTTGTAATTATTTCTGTGCCAAGATCATTTAATGGGAAGAGATTGTAATTTGTTCTTGACAAGGATAGCCTAACTGTTCCTTCTACTTTTATATTCATTTCCACACACCCAAGCTCAGGCACGTTATGAGGTGCAGCAAGGAGAGCATGGAAGCACACTCCCATCTAAAAGAAGTGGAATATTTTTCCTTACTATTTTATACCTTATGATGGTGAGTTGGAGTTTAATGGAGGCCACCACATGAACAACAAGACCCTAGTAAGAAATTATATCCCAATTCTTTTCAACAGGGAATAATCCGATGCTCTCACTTGCTGCATGTCATAGCGTGGAGATGGAAATTAATAAGCAAGTGGAAGGGATCGGCCAACCACCTTGACAGGTCCATATTACGATTCTTTGCTGTGAAATTACAGATGCAAAATAATAATCAAAAGTGATACAGAAACCACTACCAACATGATCTACCATTTTCAGTAAATAGTCCATTTATTTTCAAACTGTACAAACACTTTAATGGTGTATGTACTGTTATTATTACTATTACTGTTATATTGAATATCAATGACTGGGTAGGCCACGGAGATTAGAAGTCCCTTTTTAGGAGCAACCTGTGAGGAGGATATTGATGGTAACCAATTGAAATTCAACCAGACTAAAGAAGCAGTGCAAAGGAAAAAAAATCTGCACTTTTACAACTGTTTATTCTCTGTGCTCTGCTGAGCTTTTCCATGGTAATCTTTCCCTCCAGCATTGTATTATCATCCTCTAATGTGCTCAGTTTTTCTTTGTTTTGTTTACATTTGCCACCCACCATTCGAAATCAGCAGTAAAGATAGCAGCCACTATATTTACTGTAGGGCTACAAAATTGAAACTGATCACTTCTGATTAGGTAGTACTGACGCTTTAAGCTGTTGGTTGCATTTTTTAGTGAATGTGGAAATTTGACCAGGACACTGGGGATTATTACCCTACTCTTTGGGTGGGGGTACTGCTTCACCTGATCCCATCAGATGCATCAATTATGGAGCTGGAGGTGGAGGTGGGGACGGAGGCTCTGTCCCCACTTCGGATTATGTCTGGAGCTGATCTAGTTCAACAGTGTTTGGTTGAGAAGAGTGTGCTTCCTCTGAATCCCTCACCGGAGGACCTGGTTGTACAGCCACCACAGCCAGCCTCCACTTACCAGGAGGCAGACAATGGGCTACAGGATGTTATGAAACAGAAATGGGACTTCCTCCTGCCACTGCTGGTGGCAGAGAGCGGCCTTCGCTGAGAAGCGGCAAGTTGTAAGTGGCGCATGGCTCAGGATTTTAAAGACCCAGCTCGGAGGACATTGTGTTGTAGCAGCCAGTGAGGGGTGGGGTACACTACCAAAGCAGGCAGCTGCTTCACCTGCATTGCAGCCACTGCAGGAGTCAATGCAGCAGGACCTTGTTCCTGGGGGATGGGGAGTCCCAGGCAGCCGGCTGATGCTCGACTAGTTCTCCTGCTTTCAAAGTTTTTCTTCCTAAACTGCTGCTTGTACTATGACCACTTATCACTAATCCTGTGCCCTCTGTTGTACCTGATTGCTCAATGCCCCAGTTCCAGGAATTGGGCAGAGAATGAGATACTGACAGGCCACAGGTCCACAGCTGCAATGGGCGATGTCTTCTACCAGGAGGGAGGTCACACTTCAGATAATCTTCCTTATCTACTGGCAGCATGGTTGCTGGTGCTAGCCTTGTCCTATTGATGGTATGTTGGATTTGTGAGATGGGTGGGGCAATGGCACCCCCAAATCATTATTGCTCCTATTTTCTTCCAGATGACTTACCTGGGGAACTGCCACCTCCCTTTGTAAGCTGCTTCTCCAGGTGTTACTACCTTCTTTATCTCCACTGATGACTCAACTCTTTGGAGCATATCACCGCTGATTTGGAGAGTGTCTCCCCAGTATACTACAGCAGTTTCTGAGTGGGTTGGGTATAAATTCAGTTCAGCTGGAGCTTGTTTCCTTGCCAGCTGAGCTTATGAGTATCCCTCTGTACAAGGCTGATCCCCCCATACCCCTAGTGCCCGAGCTGCCTTCCCTCGGTACAGACTCTGTGTCCCTGCTGTGCTGCTCCCTTATCCTGGAATGGACAGAGTGGAACTTGCAGAGATGACTCTAGCCACACGGGATAAGATTACGGCATCAGTTCCCCTCCTCTTCGTGCAACAGTGGGCACAGTTTTGGAAAGCGGATGTGTTTTCAGCTGCCCCCAATGCACAATGCCAAAATGCAGTCTGCCTCTTATACATACTAGCATACTAAAATGCCAGCAAGCAGAATAGCCTAACGGTCTTTCTTGTCTGCTCGTTTGGTCATCCCCACCCTGGGAACTGATCTCGCTGCCCCTCGCCCTCTCTGGCTTCTCCCTTCCAGTTCCGGATATTCTCGCTGCAGTAGATTTTGCTTCCAGAACCCTTCTCCTGTATCTGTCCCACCCCTCTTGAACCCCTCCACTGTCTCTGCCTCCACCAGCCCCCTGGGCAGCATTCCATGGCTCCATCACCCTCTCAGTGAAGTAGCACCTCCTTCTTTCTCCCTGATCCTCCCCTCCAGCTTCTACCCATGCCTCTAGTTGCCCCCTCCTTCCTTTGAAGCACCCTGACTGCTCCTCCTCTATTTACCCCTTCATGTACCTGAAGACCTTTATTATGTCCCCGGTCCCTCCCTTCTCTCTTCAATGTGTACATATTTAGCTCTTGAGCCTCTCCTCATAGGTCCTGTCCCCAAGCCCCAAATAATTTTGGTTGCCCTCCTCTGGACCCTCTCCAGGGGTTCAATGCCCCTCTTTAAGTGTGGCATCTGAAACTGCATGCAGTACTGAAGTGCAGCCTCACCAAGCAGTTATACAGAGGGAGTATCATTTCCCTCCTTCTGGAGGTGATCCTGTAGTGATGCATCCCAGCATCCTGTTGGCCTTGGCCGCTGCCCTCCTACAAGTCTCTGAGTTGTTCATCTTGACATCCACCACCACCCTCAGGTCCCTCTCAGCCATCGGGACTCGTAGCAGACAAGGGGGCTTGGATGACCCTCTGGACCAGTCTTGTGTGGGTCAGGTGTTACTGAAGGACTCATTACATGTTACCTTTAACAAACTGTATGCCTTGCTCCACGCTCCTGCTGATGTCTATTTTGATTTTAGTTTTCACACTTGGTCTTTTTGGACTGCTTCAGAGGGCAATATGACCTGTTGAAAGATACACCACTCTGACTTCCTTCAGGCTCTCCCCTTATGAAGCCTGTGTTGCACTCTAGACTGTGCTTTTGAAGAATGAAGGGTGCAAGTGTAGGTATAGGCTACTGGCTGTCTCAGCTCTGTGACGTCTTGGGGATCAGGACCCCATCTTGGACCCTGATGAATTTTGGACTGGTCATTGGAAGTCCTGCATTAAGCTCTGGCATTTAGTCTCTGGCTTTCTGCATGTCTCCAGTGTTTTCTACATTGGCCTGGACCTTGCTCTGTTACAGGACAACCGAAGACCTGCTTCTGATACAGTTCTTTTTTACCTTTTGTTTTACCTGAGAGACACTAAGCAGAAAGCTTGTTTACAGGTGCAACCTGGGAGCACAAGGAGTTAAGTGACTTGCCCAGGTTCACACAGTAAGCAAGTGGGGGCTGTGGGATTCAAACCAGGTCTCCAGGAATGCAGCTCAGAGCCTTAAACCTGCACTATACTGCCTCCTTTCTGTTCAGTTCTGTTTCCCATCTGGCAAGTGCTTGTGATACACTCTGATGTAATCTTTGTCTGTCACTGGGTCACTCCAATTCACAATGCCCTAATGACCTGAGGTGTAACTTGTGCAAACCTACTGGTCACACTTACTGCCAGTGCTGGTGAGGTGTCCCATAACCAGGAGAAGGATTTTACCCAGGACAAGTGGTTGGATCCGACTGAGCTAAGAAGGGCTGTCTTATTCAAGTGGTGCCTTCATTAATCTAAGATTGGCCATTTGTATGTGAAAACAATGGATGTCAAAGTGACCCCTTGACTTTAATGGGTGCACCCTTGCTCGCCCTAGTCACACATCATTACGTGCCTAAGTGCAGGAGCGGATCTCAGCAACCAGAAAGAGAAGGATGGGCTGGTTACCTTCTTGGACCAAATTTTGATCCCTGCTATTTTCATCCAAGAGTGACATTAAAATATAACATGCACCTGAAAATAATTTTGCCAACCTTGGCATCCACACAATGAAAGGTAATACCAATCCCCTCCCAGAACAGCTTGTTCTTTAGTAACAGGAAGCCAGGGTCTCAGGCAGTTGGAGAGTAGATATCTAGGAGCCACCTGCAATTGAATTTTCTTTGCTGGTTTGCTGAATCTGCTCATGCAGGGTTGACAAATCGGATTCTGCAAGTGTGTTTTCTATTTTTATTTGCAAAAGAGGGTATTGTTAAGTTCATTTTGGAAATAGGATGTGGAATAAATGTTTCAGCTAGTTAAATTCTCCTTGTGCAGTTTATATTGAATCTTTTCTTATTATTCCTTCATTAAATCCTGATTTTAAAATTTTTAATGGAAGCTTTGACTACTTTTTCAGTAAATGATGCATATCTGTACAGTACTTTTGCTACTGGTTGTTTAATCATTTCTCCCTGGTTTGACAAATCCAGAGTTACACTATTTATTGATTGATTGATATCTTGGATTACATATACCTTTGAGCCAGGGTTCTTTTACAAAGTTCCAAGTCAAGAGACAGGTTATACAAGTGAGTCATATAACAAAAAAGTAATACAGTGACATCACTGCAGTGAGTAATTCAGAAAAGTTACATAGGGTACATAAACATACGGTGACAATGTACAAGTGTGCAGTCAATATGGACTTTGTCATTTCTAAATACCTTAGCAGTGTTCGTTTAATTGGGAGGGAGCTACAGGAGATTGAAGGGGTAACAGTAGGAACAGTACATTTGTGTTAAAAAGGCAGGCTGTTGCTCAAATCATTTGTGGTGTGGTAACTGAATCTATTTACGCAAGTTGATCCACCATACTTTGTATTTGAAAATTGTCCTTCCATGTTTAACATGTTTAAAAATTATTGCAACATCTTGGCCTCAATTTTCAGACTGGATTTAAGTTTCTTCAGAAGCACAGCGTCCCTAATCCTTACATTCTAACATGGCAAAAATACTAGGAGTGCAGGGAAGAAAGATGATAGGTGCAAGGTCGTCAGCTTGTACAAGACAACATGACATTAAGAGATGATAATGCTGTGTTGCTTGTGAAGTTCGTTAAGTGGCCAGTCACAGAAATGAGCAGTGCAGAAAACAGGAACACCTGAAAAACTGAGATATGTAAAGTAGAGAGTGAAGCACAGAGATAAGAGCAACAGTAGGAAAAGTAATAGTGAGATACATAGAGAGAGAGAAGAGTATATCGGCACCATAGAGGAGGAAGAGAGGAATCAGACATGTTGTGAGGAAGTAGATAAGAGGGTTGGAGACCAGCAGCGCAGGAGAGCAGGAGAGTGGACAACAGGACAAAGCCGGAAATTGTCAAGCACACCGGGAACATCAACAGACAGAGACGGATGCGAGGAACCTGTTATGGGAGAAGGTACTGGGATTCGGATGCCAGAGCGTGGGACAACATTGCTCATCAACCAAGCGGACATCTGTTTCAGGTCGGATGCTTCATGGTATATCGGACCGTAAACTGTAATTATTCGGGACGATCCGTGGACACGGACATGAACAAGTAGCTGAAAAAATGGACAGTGGGAGAAAAGAACCAGTAATGTGAATAGCAGCTTGGCAGGTAAAGAACACATGGTTATTGAGCAAATGAGCTAATGTGCTATGCAAATGAGCAAGACATGCTGAATCCAATTGAGCACAATTCACCGCGCGCTGTCCTCCTGAGAATGGTAGAACAATAACAGCCATCACAAATATGCAAAAGTTATAGAAATCATTGAGGTATGCATTTTAGTAGTTTCCTGCAACATTTGTGAAATGACACATATGTATGTAAGAGCGTGATGGTAATGTGTCAAAAGTACAGTAAACTTTACTTTCTTATTGCAATGCTGTCAGCGTCTGATTCATTACAACAGTACACACTTATCTATGACAGACCTAACAATGTGCAGACATATGATACAATACATTAATCTACGATGAAGGTGGCATCTAATCGGAATTAATGCATGGTTGGTCCACAGGCACTCGCCCGCGGCCTTGTGCCACAATGGTCCCAAACATGCATTAATTCCCGGCCATTAGATGCCACCTTCATCGTGGATTAATGTCTTGTCTCTGTATGTTTATGTACCCTATGTAACTTTTCTGAATTACTCACTGCAGTAATTTCACTGTATTACCCTTTTGTTGTTGACTCACTTGTATAACCTGTCTCTTGACTTGGAACCTTTGTAAAGAACCCTGGTTCAAAGTTATATGTAATCCAATATATTAATCAATCAATAAATAGTGTAACTCTGGATTTGTCAAACCAGGAGAAATGATTAAGCAACCAGTAGCAAAAGTACTGTACAGATATGCATCATTTATTGAAAAAGTAGTCAGTATAAAAATGTACAGGAATCCCAATGCATAAACTGAGCACAAGATGATGCAAAGCTTCCATTAAAAATGTTAAAATCAGGATTTAATGAAGGAATAATAAGAAACAAATTTAATATAAACTGCATAAAATAGAAAACACACAGAATCTGATTTGTCAACCATGCATGAACAGATTCAGCAAACCAGCAAAAAACTCAATTGCAGGTGGCTCCTAGATGTCTACTCTTCAACTGCCTGGCGCCTGGCTTCCTGTTAATGATGAACAAACTGTTCTGGGAGGGGTGGATTTGGTATTACCTTTCATTGTGTGGAAGCCAAGGTTGGCAAAATTCTTTTCAGGTGCATGTTATATTTTATGTCACTCTTGTATGAAAATAGAAGGATCTTAATTTGTGCCAAGAAAGGTAACCAGCCCATCCCTTCACTTTCTGGTTGCTGAGATCTGCTCTAAACTTAGGCATGCAATGATGTGTGACTAGGAGAGCATAAAAATCCCACTAAAGTCAAGGGGACACTTTTATATCCATTGTTTTAATTTCACAAATGGCCAATCTTAGATTAACGAAGGCACCACTTGAATAAGACAGCCTTTCTTAGCTGAGCCTGATCCAACTTGTCCTGGTAAAATACTCCTGCTGGTTATGGGACACCCCACCAGCACTGGCAGTAAGTGTGACCAGTAGCTTCACACAAGTAACACCGCAGGTCATTCAGGCATTGTGAACTGGAGTGACCCAATGACAGACAAAGGTTACATCGGAGTGTATCACAAGCACTTGCCAGATGGAAACAGAACCAAACAGAAAGGAGGCAGTATAGTGCAGTGGTTTAAGGCTCTGAGCTGCATACCTGGAGATCTGGGTTTGAATCCCACAGCCCCACTGCTTACTGTGTGACCCTGAGCAAGTCACTTAACTTCCTTGTGCTTCCAGGCTGCACCTGTAAACAAGCTTTCAGCTTAGTGTCTCCTGGTAAAACAAAGGTGAAAAAAAAGAACCATATCAGAAGCAAGTCTTTGGTTGTCCTGGTTAAAAGCACTGAGCAAGGTCCGGTCGCTGTAGAAAACACTGGGGACATGCAGGAAGCCAGAGACTAAATGCCGGAGCTTAATGCAGAACTTCCAATATCAGTCCATAATTCATCAGGGTCCAAGATGGGATCCTGATCCCCAAGATGTCACAGTGTTGAGACAGCCAGTAGCCTATGCTCTACACTTGCACCCCTTCATTCTTCAAAAGCACAGTCTAGGAGTGCAACACAGGCTTCATAGGGGAGAGCCGAAGGAAGGGAAGCCAGAGTGGTGTATCTTTTAAAAGGTCATATTGCCCTCTGAAGCAGTCCAAAAGACCGAGTGTGAAAACTAAAATCAAAATAGCCATCAGCAGAAGCGTGAGCAAGGCATGCCTGTTAAAGGTAACATGTAACGAGTCCTCAGTAACACCTGACCCACACAAGACTGGTCCAGAGGGTCATCCAAGCCCCTTGTATGCTACAAGTCTCGATGGCGGAGAGGGACCTAGTGGTGGTGGTGGTGGCTGTCAAGATGAACAACTCAGAGACTTGTAGGAGGGCAGCAGCCAAGGCCAACAGGATGCTGGGCTACATTGCTAGGGGTCACCTCCAGACAGAGGGAAGTGATACTCCCTCTGTATAACTGCTTGGTGGAGCCATACCTGAGTACTGCATGCAGTCTTGGAGGCCACACTTTAAAGAGGGACATTGAACTCCTGGAGAGGGTCCAGAGAAGGGCAACCAAAATGATTTGGGGCTTGGGGACAGGACCTATGGGGAGAGGCTCGAAGAGCTAAATATGTACACATTGGAAGACAGAAGGGACCAGGGGACATGATAGAGGTCTTCAGGTACATGAAGGGGTAAATAGGGAGGAGAGTCAGGGTGCTTTAGGAAAGAGGGGAGCAACTAGAGGGCATGGGTGGAAGCTGGAGGGTGAGATTCAGGGGAGAAAGGAGGAGGTGCTACTTCACTGAGAGGGTGATGGAGCTTGGAATGCGCTGCCCAGGGGCTGGTGGAGGCAGAGACAGGGAGGGGGGACAGGTACAGAGAAGGGTTCTGGAAGCAAAATCCAGTGCAGTGAGAATATCCGAACTGGGAAGGAGAAGCCAGAGAGGGTGAGGGGCAGCAAGGTAAACTCTAGGGGTGGGGCTGACAAGCGAGCAGACATGAAAAGACTGTTAGGCCTATTCTGCTGACATTTTAGTATGTTGAGTATGTATAAGTGGACGGACTGCTTTTGAGCATTGTGCAGTGGGGCAGCTGAAAACACATCCACTTTCTGAAACTGTGCCCACTGTTGCACCAAAGGGGGTGAACTGATGCTATAATCTTATCCCATGTGGCTGGAGTCATCTCTGCAAGTTCCACTCTGTCCAATCAGGATAAGGGGCCAGCACAGCAGGGACACAGGTCTGTACTGAGGGAAGGACAACTCGGGCACTAGGGTATATGAGGGGATCAGCCCTTGTACAGAGGAGATACTATAAGCTCTCAGCTGGCAAGGAAACAAGCTCCAGCTGAACTGAATTTATACCCTACCCACACGTGAACTTGCTGTAGTATACTGGGGGAGACATTCTCCAAATCAGCGGTGATATGCTCCAAAGAGTTGAGTCATCAGTGGAGATAAAGAAGGTAGCAACACCTGGAGGGAAGCAGCTACAAAGGGGTGGCAGTTCCCCAGGTAAGCCGTCTGGAAGAAAAATTGGAGCAATAATGATTTGGAGGGTGCCATCACCACCCCATCTCACGTCAACATACCATCAACAGGACAGGGCTTGCACCAGCAACCATGCTGCCAGTGGATAAGAAAGATTATCTGAAGTGTGACCTCCCTCCTGGTAGAAGACATTGCCCATTGCAGCTGTGGACCTGTGGCCTGTCAAGTATCTCATTCTCTGCCCAATTCTGGAACGGGGGCACTGAGCAATCCAGGTACAACAGAGGCACCACGATTAGTGATAAGTGGTCACAGTACTGCAAGCGGTTTAGGAAAGAGAAAAACTTTGAAAGCAGGAGAACTAGTCGAGCATCAGCCTGGCTGCCTGGGACTCCCATCCCCAGGAACAAGGTCCTGCTGCATTGACCCTGCAGTGGCTGCAATGCAGGTGAAGCAGCTGCCTGCTTTGTAGTGTACCCACCCCTCACCTGACTACAACACAATGTCCTCCGAGCTGGGTCTTTCAAATCCTGGAGCCATGCGCCACTTACAACTTGCCGGGCTCTCAGCGATGGCCGTCTCTGCCACCAGCAGTGGCAGAAGGAAGTCCCATTTCTGTTTCATAACATCCTGTAGCCTATTGTCTGCCTCCTGGTAAGTGGAGGCTGGCTGTGGTGGCTGTACAAATCCAGGTCCTCCAGTGAGGGATTCGTAGGAAGCACACTCTTCTCCAACTGAACACTGTTGAACTAGATCAGCTCCATACATAATCTCGAAGTGGGACAGAGCTCTGTCCCCACCTCCACCTCCAGCTCCATAATTGATGCATCTGATAGGGATCAGGTGAAGCAGTACCCTCTACCAAAGAGTAGGGTAATTATCCCAGTGTCCTGGTCAAATTTCCCACATTCACTAAAAATGCCACCAACAGCTTAAAGCACCAGTACTTCCTAATCAGGAAGTGATCAGTTTCAATTTTGTAGCTCTACAGTAAATATAGTGACTGCTGCCTTTACAGCTGCTTTTAACATGGTGGGTGGCAAAATGGAAACAAAACAAAGGAAAACGGAGCACATTAGGGGTGACAGTACAATGCTGGTGGGAAAAATTACTAGGAAATGCTCAGCAGAGCACAGAGAATAAACAGTTGAAAAGTGCAGATTTTTTTCCTTTGCACTGCTTAGTCTGGTTGAATTTCAATTGGTTACCATCTGTATCCCTCCCACTGGTCACTCCTAAAAAGGGACTTCTAATCTCAGTGGCTCTACCCAGTCAATGAAATTCAGTAATAATAATAATAGTAATAATAATAGTATATACACCATAAAATGTTTGTACAGTTTGAAAAGTAAATGGACTGTTTACTGAAAATGGTAGATCATGTTGGTGATGGTTTCCTGTATTACTTTTGATTATGTTTTGCATCTGTAATTTCACAGCAAAGAATCGTAATATGTACCTATCAAGGTTGGTTGGCGATCCCTTCCACTTGCTTATTAATTTCCACATCTCACGCTATACAGGACATGCAAGTGAGAGCATCGGAGTGTTCCCTGTTGAAAAGAATTGGGATATAATTTCCTTTACTAGGGTCTTGTTGTTCATGTGGTGGCCTCCATTAAACTCCAACTCACCATCATAAGGTATAAAATAGTAAGGAAAAAATATTCCACTTCATTTTAGATGGGGTGTGCTCCCATGCTCTCCCTTGCTGCACCTCATAACGTGCCTGAGCTTGGGTGTGTGGAAATGAATATAGAAGTAGAAGGGACCAGTTGGCTACCTTGTCAAGAACAAATTACAATCTCTTCCCATTAAATGATCTTGGCACAGAAATAATTACAAATTATAGAAGGGGCTATTGTCAGGATGGCCAACATTTTAAGTGTGTTTACCCCTTAAGCTCCATAAATCACTTTAAGTAAATAATGTGCACAAAATTTACGCCACTTAAAGTGACAATTAGATAAGGACAAAACAGGACAGACCTGGACAATAGTTTATCTCAAGGAGCCCCATAAGAGAGAAGAATGTCAGCTGGCGGTTGGCACAGTGGTAGTGCTATTACTTATGATGCTGGAAAATGGGATGTTTCCCTCCTATGGTGAGGAGGGTCATCACACCACTCTGACACTGCCACCTGTGGATGCACGGGTGGTAGTGAAGGATTAGTGGTGCAGGGAGGGAAGGATACCATTACATGCTTGGCTGAGACGTGCATGAGCACACACATAGCCTGGACATATGTCCCTGAGCAGGCACCATCATGGGAAGGGCAAGGAGAAACCAAGGGTATATCCTCGAACACCTCAACTACAGGATGTAACCAAGCATGGGAGTCCTGAAATACTGTCCATTTATTAACTCCACAGGTGAAGGTGCAAAAGAATATTTAAAAGAAAGGCAAAAATGTCTAACCTCAATCATTAGCACGCCCATGAACACATGTGCTCCATTCTACAACTCCTCCCTCCCCCAATGGGAAGGGGCAGCTGCTACTCATGGGCTCCTCCCACTGCTGAAAAAAATGCATCATAAGTAAATTATAAACACCCCTGTCAGAAAGACTTCCTTTGTCTGTTTGATCTGCAAAACAAATACTCAAACAGCAGTGACATGGCTGGCAGCCAAATCCCAAATCTCTGAGCTGCAAACCTGAGACCTGGGTTTGAATCCCACAGCCTCTTCCCACTTGACTACACTTGCACACTGTGGACCCTGAGCAAGTCACTTAATTTCTATGTGCTCCCAGGTTGCACCTGGAAACAAGCTTCAGTTTAGTGCTCCACTCCTGATTAAACAATTTCCCTTTCCTTTCCCAAGCTACAGTATCAGGTCTCCAAGCAAAGTGTAAAGACCCAAAGAAATATATTGTCCCAGCAATATAAAAGCAATGCTGACCTTAATATTCATATAAGTTTATCTTATTCTTGTGAGCTTTCTTTAATTGTGCTCTATTATGCTAACCCCCTTTTGTAGACCCCTATATTTACATATTTGGATGCTTTAATGTATTGTGTTTACTATTTAGTACACTGTAGTTTCATTAGTTTGCTCTTGCTGTACCCCTAAGATTTCTTTAATCTGACTCATTATTGTTGACTCCAACAGAAACTGGTTTAATTTTGCTATGTAATGTGTGGGTACAGGCCATGTGTGGGTGGGTGTTGTTCATCGGCTGTGTCTTGTTAATCTTTTCTCTTGTTTGTTATCATGATTCTTCTTTTTTTTTGTTAACTGTACAATAACATTTTCAGTAAAGTATATTCAATTAGAAAAAATAGCTATCCTAACAATACGGTCTATAGGAGAACATAAAACCGCTTAACCTGACAAAAATCATCCAAAATCTGGGAGGTCAGGCTGGGGAGTTGAATATGTACTCGCTGGAGGAGAGGAGGGACAGGGGACATGATCAAGACCTTCAAAACATAAAAGGTATAAACAAGATGGACACAGGGTTTTATTTTGGAGGAGGGTCAGGAAGGACACTATGAGATTTGGGAGAGGTAGATTCTGGATTAAGGTGAGGAGGAATATCTTTACGGAGAGGGTGGTGGCAAATTGGAATGCACTACCAGCAGAGGTGGTGGCATGTAACACAGTGAAAGGCTTCAAGAAGGGGTGAGACAGGGAGAAGGGAGGGTAAAGAGAGAGGGGAGGGGAAGGGCAGCTGCCAAATAGGGAACTAGCTGCAAACCTGAGCAGACTCAATAGACCATGATGGCCTTTTTCTGTTGGCAATTTCATATGTTCCTAACCTGACTGTGTCTGCTGCTGAACAGTTCATTACTTCAACACATGCAGTGCAATGTGAAAACATGCAAGATTTTTCTTACAAAAGGCAATATCTGGGGGTGGAGGGCAGGAAATTGATAACTGCTGGATAGCTGGCTTCACTAATTGCGGTTTTAGCAAAAACAGAACACTGATAGCTGGCTGTTTGCTCCACAGTGGCATAAACTCGAAACACATCTTATGGTTACAGAGTGAATGGCAAAATAATTTACTTTAATGTTCACATTAAAAGTGGCAAAATGCTGAAATTAGTTTTAAAACATCAAAAAGATCTAATTTTCAGTAAACAATTTAAGGGCAACTAAAACACAACCAATTTAAAATAAAGAGTTCTAAAATCAGATTGAATACAAAGATAAAGAGTCTTTCACCAACTACCAGCTCACAGATTTACTATACAGTTACCTGACTACCACTCCGTAATGCTACTCACAATGAAATGAAGATAATAGTGGCAAAAACAGGCAATGTAAGCAAATGAATAACTTACTAAATATGCTGTCCCAGCATTATAAATAGTTATCCTCACCAATACAGTCTGAAGAAAAAAAAAGTAGCTCACTAACCTGGGTGTGGAGGCTGCCTTTAATGATTCAGTAGTTCAGCACATGTACTGAAGCCTGTAAAATGTAACACTCCTCTTATAAAAAGTCAGGAAATCTGGGGAGAAAAGGCAGTGAAATGAATAATTTGATGAAAAATTAGATTCACAAACTGCCATGTTTTTAGAAGAAAATAGGACATTAATAATTGGGCTGTATGCTCCATAATGTCAAAGCTACAAACTACTGGTTATAGTATTAGAGAATCTCAGCTTTCCAGTAGTGTAAAGTATGTTTTCTCTTGCACTTATGCTTGCAAAGTAAAAATGGCTAATGTATTTAATTTACTGTTCATAAAAGTGGTAAAATACTGACATTAGTTTTCAGAATGCAGCAAAGAAAAACTCTAACCTTCAGTAAGTAGGTAAAATTCAGTTAAACACACAGAAATGAAATAATCCTGAGTTACAGATCTTTTGGTAATGCCCCTCTTTACAGGGCAAACAAAAATATTATAGAACACAACATACTGTATAACTTTGCAAAACATTGAAGAAGGCAAGTGCAGGATGGATTTATCTGGTATTAAATATAATCTTACACAAAGAACACATATAACAGTATTTTTTAAATAAAATCAGATAAAACTTTTGAAAACAAAGGTTGTCTTAACAGAAACTAAAAAAATTAAAATAAAACTGGTACAGTAGCAAAATAACAATGAAATAATATACATTTTGCATATTCCTGATTAACAGAATGTAAGGAGCTTTTACCTGCAGTGGAACTATACAGGAACTAGTGGAGTCCTACAAAATCTCAGGGGGTGATGCTGCACTCTGATTGGTTACACAAGTCATGTGCTTTTCACTGTGTTATATTCAGTTCAGTATGTGTTATACTTATTTCAGTTTGCTGTATTCACACCTTGGACGTGTTATACTCTATTCAGTCTATGCCTTGCCAGTTTGGCAACAATTCAGTTAGCTATATGCTCGTTTCAGTTTGCAGCAGACACATTTTAATATATGACTTTGTTTTCAGTACTGCATAACCATTTTATTTACTACAGTACACATTTATCAAAAGTATCAATATATTAAATAAATATAATCTACAATACAGTATGTGTCATATTCATTTTGGTATACATTATACCCTATTTATTATGTATTATATCCATTTAGTATAGGTCATCATATATTTTGGCATGTGTCATAATTATTTCAGTATGTGTTATATATATATTTTTTATCTGTCATATCCATTTCAGTATAGGTCATATCCATTTATGCATGTGTCATAATTATTTCAGTATGTGTCATATCTGTATTGGGGCATCTCACACACATTTTGTTTTTGTCATACCCATTTTGGTATGTGTGATACTCATTTCAACATGTGACATATCCATTTTGGTATTTGTCAGTAATTATTTCAGTATTTGACATACCCATGTCAGTGTGTGCCATATCCATGCCAGTTTGTGCTATAACCATATTGGTGTATGTCATAACCATTTGGTATGTCATACCCATTTTATTATGTGTCATATCCATTTCAGTATGTGTCATATCCATTTTGCTGTGTGTCAAAGCTATTTCAGTGTGTATCCCCAATTTCAAAGTGTGCCATATACAGTTCAGTTTGTCTCATACCCATTTCGGTATATAATACCCATTTTGTTATGTGTCCTAGCCATTTCAGTATGGGTCATATCCATTTCGATATGTGTCATTATTGTTTCAGCATGTGTCATTCCATTTCAGTGCGTATCATGCCAATTTCGGTAGTGTCAATTCCATTTTGGTGTCTGTCATACCCATTTTGCTATGTGTCATATCCATTTCACTATGGGTCATATCCATTTGGGTATGTGTCATAATTATTTCAGTGTGTGTCATACCAGTTTCAGTGTGTGCCATATCCAGTTCAGTTTGTGTCATACCCATTTCAGTATGTGATTCCCATTTTGCTATATGCTATAGCCATTTGTATAGGTCATATCCATTTAGGTATGTGCCTCAATTATTTCAGCATGTGTCATACCATTTTCCGTGTGTGTCATATCCATTTCAGTTAATGCTAAACCCATTTGGTGTGTGTCATACCCATTTCAGTATGCCATACCCATTTTGCTATGCATCATAATCATTTCAGTATGGGCCATATCAATTTCAATATGTGTCATAATTATTTCTTTATGCATCATACCGATTCTGGTATAATATATCCATTTTGTTTTGTATCATACCCATTTTAGTGTGTGTCATACCCATTTCGTATGTGTCATATCTATTTTGATATGCATATTGCCTGTTTCAGTATGTGTCCTAGCTATTTTGGTAAATGTCATACTTATTTTAATAAGTGTTATTTCTATCTTAGTGTATGTCATATCCATCTTGGTGTATGTCATCTCCAGTTTGGTATGTGAAATATGTATTTTGGTATAGGTCGTAACCATTTCAGAAGGTCTCATAACCATTTCGTGTGTGGTATATTCATTTTCATGTTTGTCATTCTCATAATATTATGCTGTTAACATTTTGTTGTTAGTCATAGACATTTCACTGTTAATTATATTCTGAAAACTGTAATTTTGAATACGGCTTCCCATAGGTGTTCCAGAGTGATGGCTGTCTGTAGGAGAATGCTGCTGAGCCAGACAGGGTGAGGGCCATGGGAGTGGAATGTGTGGGTGTCCCTAGACCAAAGAGGGTAGTAGGCCTCCATAGAGGGAGACAAAAGTAAGAGAGGTAGGAGAGTAGAACCCAAACCAGTATTTAGAGATGAAAAGCTTAAGAGTGAGGTTGCCATTGGTGGTGCAGGAGGTAAGGAAAGGGATGAGTAGATGGTACAATGATGTGTGCATGGGGGGGCATTTAGAGCAAAGCAGCAAAAAAGCATTGTAGAGGAGTCAAACTTTGCTAACGGGATAGCTAAAGCGGTGCCATACACTATGTCAGTATAGTCAAGGAGGGATAATCATCTTGGATCTTGAATCAGGGATAATAATCATAGGAGCTGACACTGAGTATTTAGGGAGTGATGTCCTTATTTCTATATAAAGTGCTGAGTTTAGGGCAAAGTTTTATGCGGATGTGCTCAATGTGTGTTCAGAGTAGTCAAGCCAGAGTTGAGCCAGACTCCCAGGTATTTGTTGTGGGGGACTACGTCTAGTAAGGAACCATCGAGGGAGGGAGGGTGGCAAGTTTGTGAAGAGTTCAGATGCCATAGACACTGTTTTTCAACATTTACCTGAGGAGTTTATTGTGGAACTAATGAAGGACCACGTGGAAAGTCAGCTTGGTGCTAAGATTGGACAGCTGAGGTGGAGGCTGGAGGTGAAAAGAACAGTGTCATTGGTATACATTTGTATGCTACCACATAGCAAGTATAGATTTGAGATCATTTAAGAAAATAGAGAATAGTATAGAGCCCAAAATGGAGCCTTGGAGAACACCAGCATGTATCAGGAGAGGAGGAGAGAGGGCTCGTCAACCTAGACCCTTGGGTTTGGCCAGAGAGATAGGAGTTAAACTTTACAGATGCAGGAGAGGACAGCAGAAGAAAGCTGGTTTAGTAAGAGGATGAGACACAGAATAAAAAGCCTTAGCAAGGTCAATGAAAATAGCAGCAGTTATAGCCATGGTCCATACTGGAGAGGATGGCATTTGTGACACAAAAGATTGCTATCAAGATGTCAGAACCAATGTTATCCACTGCACTTTGCCAGATATGTAGGACTCGAACCATCTCAACACCAGCCCTGACAGTCCTACAGAGAAACTCATATATAGGAACAGCACCCATGGTCCACCATGTCAAATGCAGAGGAAAGTCAAGCAAAGCCAGAATAGAACACTCTCCACTATCCCTTACCAGTAGGAGATCATGGTGCACCTTGATGAGGGCAGTCTCAGTGTAATAATGAGGCCAGAACTGTCAAATGGAAGTAATCACTCTAAACCAAGAATTGAAGTCCAATCTGAATTGAATAATACACAGGATCTAGTCAATTGCTCAGACTCCTCACTTAGCCCACCCCAAATAATCAGGAGACTTGTTTACAGAAAGACAGGGTTCCAACAAGCAGCAACAAAAGCAAGAACAAAAGGAAGGGGACAAAAAGTATGAAGGGGGCAAGGTGGCAAGCACAAACCAAGGGCCCAGGAAATACTGCTCTGGGGCGTTGCAAGTGAATCTCAACAATCAAGCAGTTAACAGCTGGACAATTTAAAATGTTATCAAGGGGCTTTCATTTCTTTCCACACCAATCATGGACTACTTTAAGGTGAAAGTGTATATTTTTGGTTTGTGAGGAAAATTTAAGTCAGGTGTCATTTCTACAATACTGCTCAACGACAGGAGCTCCTACCCACATAGGTTTCTCAACCCCTGGAAGTTTGATAGAAATGCAGGGGAGACCATAGCAAGTTCAGTTTCTCAGGAAATGTGGAGGGACCAGGATGAGGATAAGATAGATGCTTCAAAGGAACTTAATCTGAATTCATTGGACCAAGTGCCAAGTCAGGTATGAGACTTCTGGATGACTTTATACCAGTTCAACAACTAAGCAAAACATTTGTCCCAGGTGTTTAATGTAAGGCCACAGAAGAAGATTTGAATCTTATTACTTAGATTGATTTAAAGGGACACTCAGCTTTTGTCTGACCTTTTACCCTAATTGAAAATGTGCGGCATCCATATATATGAATTGCGTGGCATATATACCCTCGGACTACTGTACATTATTTATTTACTGGCCTTTTCACAGTATATTGTATTTTAGGTGATCTGCCATTATCCTGGCTGCCTGAAGCTCAAGTGCATTCACCGCACCACATACTGCCAAATGGCATTGGTAAAGTCATGCTCAGATGAGTATATCATTTTATATTCAGTATCTGTTTTCTAACAGAATGGAGTGAGCTGAGCTTAGAATGTTACTAATTTTGAAAAAGGCATTCTAATACACCAGCAGTTTAATTGTTGTTTGAAAAGTACAGCCAAGACTTTGAGTTTGTGCATCAAGTTGAAAGGTCAATAAATAAACAATATAGGTAGTCTGGGGCAATATATTCTGGCAAGGTACAGAAGTGGATGCAGGCACATTTCAGTTAGTGTAAAATAGAACAAATGCTGACAGTGTCCTTTTAAATGAATACATTCTTAATCATGAATCTGAGCAGGTGAAACCTGACATACCTTTTCAAGGTTATGGAATGTTACAGGTTTTAAACTGAAATCAATCTGTTTCCCATTGTTAGGTGTGAACTAGGTTGTCAATACCCATGAGAAACTATTCAACCAAGAAGTAGACAAATTGCTCCTGAATAAGAAACACATTATTCACTATAATCTCTCCTCTCAGAGAGATGGGCACTGCAGGGTTACAGAACATGCAGGCATAGTAATCAAACCATCTGACAAGGGTGGGAATATAATGATTATGACAGAGTATGATTACAAAATAAAAGTCATGGACTTTCTCAACGTGCCAGAGAATTATGCAAAACTGCAGGGAGATCCAACCAGCAGATGTAAGATGGAGCTGTTTGAGCTGCTAGAGGGGTTATGGTCCAGGGATAGGTGATGCCAGAAGTAGTGGGGTTCTTGAAGGTAGGCAGTCTGGTAATGCTAACTACATATATCTTGCTGAAGATCCATAGGTTAGTTTGAACCCTCTGGGTTAGCCAGTTGTCTCTGGTGTGGGGTCTCTGACTCAGAACCTATCAGTCTACTTAGACTATTTTGTGTAGTCTTATGTTCTGGATCTGAGATCCTACTGTACATCTGGGACACAATGGGTCTCTTTAGCAAATAATCTTAGGTGTCTCTGATAGTTAGACTTTTTATGGTTGACCATAGATGTTTTCAGTCTATATACTAGTAAGCCACATGCTTTGGGAATATAGGATTGCAACATTTTGATACCAGCAGAGACAGTATTAAGTGCCATACATGTACCATTACTATTACAAGCACTGGAATTTACTCTTAGTAATAATTTCTTCCTTTTTGACAAATTTTACTATGTACAAAAGTGTGGTACAGCTATGGGGTGGCATTCACCACCTCTTATGCTAACCTATATTATAGGAGTTATGGTTGAGTAGAATGTTTAGTGTTAAGCCTAACTTTGTTGCAGGCAAGGAGGCTGCACAGAGGGGAAGTTGGTGGCTCCACAGAGCGAGTCAATTAATGCAATTAGGAGGCAGCTGGTCTCAAACATCAAACCAACAAATACACTTCCAGAAGTCTTTGTAACTTCAAGATTCCATCATTTTATTGTGATAAATGAAGAAGCAGTGGTGCAAAATGAAAATGAGCCAGAGAGGCTTGAAACATAGGAGTTTTCTAGTGGTGATTGTATTTGGTATGTTTATGCTGCTTCTTCATTTATTTATCACAATAAAATAATGAGAATCTTTGAAGTTAGTAAAGACTCTGGTAGTGTATTTGTGGGTTTGATGTTTGGGGACCAGCTACTCTGACTAAACTCTAGTTTGCAGCTTAATAGCTCTGGTAGCATTTGATGAAATTAGCTGAAAGTTTGCATGTGTTTTCCAGGAGGTAAGGTCTAAATCTGTGGAAAGTTTTGTGATGGCAGCTTGTGTGGTTTCCAAGATCTACACATACAATTTTCCTGTAAATGTCTGATTTTTTCCTATATGTAACATGGGAATTGGGTTTGCTCTCAAGTACAGCCTACACAGAATGACATTTTTTTCTGAAACTTTAAGGATAGAAGGTGTTATGCCAAGGTAATGCCTTTGGAAGGTTTGTTGAAAAATATTAAATGCTTCCAGCGTTATAAAGATTTAAATATTTTTTTTCTGTTCTGAGCATGCTCAGTAGGATTTTTTGACAACATTCTGATACATCACAAATTCTGTACCACGAAACCACTTTCAATTTTTCACAACTTGTTTCTTACAGCACCAAAAGTTTTTTTGTGTGCTGTGAGATTATCTTGTGTTTTCCCTTTGAAATAAAAAAACATGGAAAATAAATAATATAGTGTAATTTTAAAAGCAAACACCTGAAACTACTGTATCTAAACAAGACCTGTTTAGCTAGAGTCTGATGTTTGTTTTTAAAATAATGGCCAGGAATACCTTTCCTGGGCACCCCAAAACCAGGGTGCCCAGATTAGCAAGAGAGTCATTCACCCACATTCTCGTATAAGAACAGCGGGACTTTCTTGAGTTCTGCTGCTGCAGCTAAAACCCTGCAGTGGGCTACAGTGAGAAATGAGCCGCCAATACCCTGTTCTTTCTCATCTATCTATCTATCTATCTATCTATCTATCTATCTATCTATCTATCCATCTAACCGATGTCTGTCTGTCTGTCTATCTATTTTCTATTTATGTAATCTATTAATTTTTTTATTAAGTAGAACAGAGTGTCCACCCCGGTACTGCTTCTTTTCCCCTCCCTCTAGGTGACCTGCTGTTCCCAGTGTTTAGTATTATTTTTTATATTTAAGCAAACCAGGAAGCCCACCCCAGCACCGCTTCTGTGGACTCCCCTTCCCTCCAGGTCATCTGCCCCCATTTGCCTAACCAACTGTCTGCTGACCTGAAATAAAGAAAACCTTCCATCAATTTTTTAACCTGCAAAAGAAAATGGTCCCACCCTGACCTCCCACTCAGTACCCACCACCCCACATCCTCACATCTGCCAGACATACTCTCTCACCTGAACATGTCGCAGGGTAAAAACAACTCTTTGATTGAAGACATGTCTTGCTACCAACTGCAATATGATAAACTAAGGTAAATGAGGTTCAGTGCATTTCAAAGGGATTTTTAACTCTGATGCAAAACTTTGTCATTTTGCATATTTTGAACCCAGATTTTCAACATGGCCTTTTGGGACCCTGCCTTATAAACAATGATGGTAGAATTATGGAAATCAGGCCTGAAAGGTGATTTCATGGTCACTTAGTGAAAATCACCTTTTGGTGGGATTTGAAAAGTTTCACCACCCTTGTTCATGAGGTGGTGTCATAAGATGAGCTATGTTTAAAATTTTGGGTCATATATGTAAAAATGACAAAGTTATATGGTATATTGAAATTTTTCCATGCTCACTCATAACTTTGATAATTTTTAATATTTTGACCCTCAGATTTTCAACATAGCCCTTTTTCACACCACCTCACAAATGTGACAGCTGTCATTTTCAAATCCTGGTCAAAATGTGTTTTTAGCACCTGTTGCATGAAATGATGTTGTGGTGGCGTGGAATGACATTTCAGTGGGATTTGACAATTTTCACCTACCAACTGCATGAGGTGGGGTATTATGAAGACTATACTAGGTATCATACTAGGTAGTGGTAGATGCACAGAAGACCACATGTGCCCATTATGGTACATCTCCAAGTGGGTCAATATGTGCCTGTAGGGTTTAGTAAGTACTTGTCTAGATAAGATTTAAAATTATTAAAAGTATCTGCTTCACCATTTCTCTTGGCAAGGAGTTCCATAGTGGTACAATCCTTTGTGTGTAAAAATATCTTCTAGTGTCATCTTTTGGGAAGGTTAGCATTAGCTGATGATTATGACTTCTAAGTGAAAGAGCCCTATTATTTTCTACCAGAGAAGTTGGCTATCTCTTGATATTTTAAACATTTACAAAACGTCTCCCTGGTACACCTGAGCTCCAAGGGGTACAGGGTTAAATCTATAAGCCTTTGCTCATAAGTCAAACTGTGAGTCCATTTACCATTTCTATTATTCTTCTCTGCACCCTCAACTCTCCTAATATCCATACAAAGATGAGGGCTCCACAGTGAAGAACAATAGTCCAGATGTGGATGTACATAAGCCCTGTAAAGAAGCAAGATGCAAGACCTATTCCTAGATGAAAATTTCTTAATACAGTCAATGATACTGTTTGACTTTTAGCTACTTCATTACAGTGGTCACTAAACTTGAGGCCTTAATTATAATTACCCCAGGTTATTTTGGTTGTCTACTGATTTTAAAGTCCTCCCATTCAAAGAGTAGTTATTTTAGGTGTTTGATGACCTTTCTAGATGCAGAACCATACATTTATCTGTATTGAAAGCCATTCCATTTGACTTAGCCCATTCTTCCAGTCTAATTGAGAGCTCTACTTAGAGCCTCCCCCCCAAATCAGTTTTCACTTCAGCTGAGATCTTGGTGTCATCAGCAAATTTAATAGATTTAATAAATGTAAGACTATGCTGAAGATCTGGTGTACAAATATGGTAAATGTTTAGGTTATGAGTGAATATTGCAGTATTTCAACATTCACTCATAATTTCACTAATTTTCAATATTTTCCTCAAACTTTTAACATAGCTATTTTTCCACACCACCTCATAAATGTTTTACTATTTTCCTCCAGACTTTCAACAGAACCATTTTCCACACTACAAAAAATGTGACAGTTGTCATTTTTAAATGAAACTTGTTTTCATAATTTTTATTTAATTATTTCAAAAGTTTCACCAGGAGAGACATACTGAGCTGATAGCAGCTCATTTCCAGATGCATCTTGGGGAAGAGGATGAGGAAAATCATACAAACAGCAAATAACATATATCATGTAGAATAATAAAAATTTAAAACTAATCAAATAACATATATGCAGGTAATAAAGGAAATAGATTACCAAGACAAAACTAGTTGGGGGGTGGGGACAGTTGCAGGAGGGAGAAGAAAAGTCATGAAGGAGAGACTTTAAGGAGAATACCAAAGAGGCAGAGTGAACTGAGAAGGGAAGGAGAACCAAAGTTTAGGAAAGCAATATGAGAAAACAGATTGACCAGCAGTAGGCCACCACCACTGCCTCAGATGCTGCCAAGAAAAAGGCGGTTGGACCACAGTGGGCTCAGGAGGGTGAGGGTGGTGGAACAGTGGCACATCCCTCTAGTTGTATCTCTCCATCAATTCATTTGCCATTCTGGTGGGCGTGATTCCTCTATGGAGACACCTGCAGAAGAGACCAAGGAGGATGCTGGGAACCTCCACAAAGGAGACCCACAGGAGGGGCCAAGGGACCCAACAGGGAAGGAAACAACTCTTGGTGGGGATTTAATCATAAGGGGTAGAACTGGGGAGGGAGGGAGAGGAAGTAAGGTGCTTGCCTGGCACCATGGCTTGGAGGGACAGGAAGAAAATCTGCAGGATTGTGGGAGCAGCTGCACAGGAGAGGGAGCTGGATGTTATTGTCCACCTAGGGACAAATGACCTGGCTGGGAATGGGATCAGAGCAGTGCAGCAGGAGTTTGTGGAGTTGAGGAGGGGCTTTAGATAAATGTACGCACTGTAACTTTCACAGAAGTGTTACCTGTCTATAGCATGGGTGAGGCTAGGATACTCCACACCATGGAATTCAATGACTGATTAAAAACTGGTGTGAAGCTCAGGGATTTGGCTTTATTGGGGACTAGGGGTCCACCTGGAGGATACAGTCCTATACTAGTGTGATGGTTTGCATTTGTCCAGGAGGAACCAGGATCCTAAGTGATAGGTTTAAATGGTTCATTGCAAGCATTTAAACTAGACAAAATGAGGAGGCACTGAAGAGCTGGGAACTCCCAGCCCCACCCCAAAAAACAGGATAGTTGAGTGAAGTAGACACGAAGGTAGATAAGTCAATAGGGAGCAGGACAGGGATAAATCAAGAAAAAGGCAGTAAGGACAGGGATGGCCTAAAAGGGGTAAGCCATCAAAAATGGAGAGCAATGAGTACCAATGTCCATAATCTGGGTAACAAGCTCCTGAACTAGTGTATGTGATGGAAGAGGGCTGCCTGGATATCATGTCATCACAGAAACATGGTACACATAGAACCATGACTGGGATGTCAACATACCAGGGTACACAATCTACAGGAGGGACAGGGAGGGTAAAGAGAAGGAGGAATAGCTCTCTACATAAGGGAAGGAATCAAAGCAACAGAACTAAGGGGTAAACAGGGAGGGAGGAGGCACTGTGGGTCACTCTAGAGACAGGAAATGGCATCACAATCCACACAGGGATTATTTACAGACCCCCATCTCAGGGGCAGGCAATGGACAGGAAAATGATAGAAGGAATCCTTAGAATGGCAGAAAAAGGAGATATTATTGATCACAGACACAAATATGCCAGATGTTAGCAGGAGCACCTTTACTGCAGCCACATCCAAAAGAGCAGGGTCATTCTCAATGCCCTACAGGGGCATGCCTCAGACAGCTAGTGTTAGAACCCACTCGGGAGCAGCAATCTTAGATCTGGTACTCTCAAATGGGAATGGAGAGGATCTCAGATTTATGAATGGGTATCCATCTTGGAACAAGCAACCACCAAACAGGTTGGTTCATAATAAACACAGCTGTAGAGTCAAACTATACAACGCAAGGGTGTTGGACTTTAGGTTGGCTGACTTTGGCAAAATGGGAGAGTGCTTCAGAAAAGCACTATGCAAACAGGCAAGAAGGAGGGTGGAGGAACAATGGGAAACATCAAAACTGCCACCACAGAGGCAACAAGCCTTTGTGTAAAGCAAATCAACAAAACAAAATGAAGGAAAAAGCTACTATGGTTCTCAAAGAGGTGTCATGGAAGGCTAAGGAGAAAGATAGCATTCAGGAAATATAAGGAAGCACAGAAAGAAGAAGGACAGAGAACTGTATCAGTTAAAGCAGAAGGAGGTAGGAAGGCAGTCAGGATAGCAAAGGCCCAAACTGAGGAAACGATAGCCAACTCTGTTAAGAAGGGGATAAAACCTTTTATAGGTACATTAGGGAGTGAAAGACCAAGGGAAGGATACTGGGGCTTAATAAAGGTGAGGAATGTGGGCATAGGGTGAAAGTGAAAAAGCAGGGATACTGAACTAATACTTCTGCTCAGTATTCACAAAAGAAGGAGAATACCTAAACCAAAAATAGAAACATTCTGGATGGGAGGGTCATAGAAACATAGAAACATAGAGGTTGATGACAGATAAGGACCGCAAGTCTCATCCAGCCTGCCCATTCTTTTTCTACCTTATAAATGTGCCATCGGCCTTTGCTCTGTCAGTGGCCTATCTATTCATACTCATCTGTATTGCTCCTTATGCCTATCCATTCCTGTCTGAAGCCCTGCACTGTATTCATAGCCACCACTTCCTGAGGTAGGCCGTTCCATGCATCTACCACTCTTTCTGTGAAAAAGAATTTCCTCACATTCCTCCCTTAATCGGCCTCCCTCTAATCTCATGCTGTGTCCACTTGTCCTGCTATTTTCTTATATTTAAACATGTTAGACTCTTTCACCTTGTTAATGCCCTTAAGGTGTTTGAATGTTTTGATCATATCACCTCTCTCAGTCCTTTGCTCAAGGGTATACATATTGAGACCCATTAATCTGTCCTCATATGTCTTCTGATGCAGTCCCTGCACCATTTTGGTTGCCCTTCTCTGGACTGCCTCAATTTGGTTAATGTCCTTGTGAAGGTGTGGCCTCCAGTACTGCATGCAGTACTCCAGATGGGAGCCTAACCAGGGTCTTGTAAAGAGGATTATTACCTCTCCCTTACGACTTGTGATACCCCTACTAATACACCTAACATCACCCTAGCCTTACCTACTGCTTTAGAGGTCTGCTTGGATGACTTCAGGTCATAGCTGATGATGATGCCCAAGTCTCTTTCTTCCTTTGTGACTGCCAGCAACTCCCTCCCAGCTTATAGGTGGCTTCGGGGTTTCTTTTCCCTATGTGCATGATCTTCCACTTTTTTGCATTAAATCCCAGTTGCCACTCTTCTGACTATTTTGCTAGCTTGTCCAGATCTCTTCTCATTCTGTCCACCCCATCTGGATCATCTACTCTGTTGCAGATCTTGGTGTCATCTGCAAACAGACAAGCCTTACCCTCTAGTCCATCTGCAATGTCACTAATGAAGATATTGAAGAGGACTGGCCCCAGAGACTGATCCTGAGTGCCCCACTTGTGACTTGCATCTCTTCTGACTGTATACCATTTACTACCACTCTCTGTTTTCTGCCCGTCAACCAGTTTTCCACTCAGTTGACCAACTTCGACCCACCCCAAGCCTACCCAGCTTATTTAGCAATCTTCTATGTGGAACAGTGTCAAAAGCTTTGTTGAAGTCAAGGTAGGCAACATCAACTGCTCCCCTTGGTCCACCACTCTGGTTACTCAGTCAAAAAAATCTATGAGATTACCTTGACAGGACCTTCCTTTTGTAAACCCATGCTGTCTTGGATCCTGTGCCCTATGGATTCCAGGTGTTGCAGTATCCTTTCTTAAGGAGTGCCTCCATGATCTTGCCCATGACTAAGGTAAGACTGACTGGTCTGTAGTTCCCTGCCTTCTCTCTGCTACCACTCTTGTGAGGCGGGATCACATGAGCCCTTCTCCAGTCTTCTGGGACCTCTCCTGTGCTCAGAGACTCACTAAACAGTTCTGCTAATGGCTCTGCTAGTTCCACCCTTAGCTCCTTAAGTACCCTGGGATGTATGCCATCAGGTCCCATTGCCTTGTCCACCCTGAGCTTAACAAGCTCTTGTAGGACCGTTTCTTTTGTGAAGGGAGTAGTGCTCACCTCCCTCCCTCCTGTGTCCATGGTGCTGAGCTGTGGACCCTGCCCTACCTTCTCTTCAGTAAATACTGAGCAAAAGTATCTATTTAGGATAGATGCTTTTACAGGTCCTCCTCCTCACATGCCCCCTTTTCTCCTTTGAGCTTAGCAATACCCCTCTGGACTTTCTCCTTTCACTAATGTATCTATAGAAAGTCTTGTCACCTTCTTTTACTGTTCGTGCTAGTGTTTCCTCAGTATGGGACTTTGCCTGCCTTACTGCCTTCCCTGCTTCCCTTAGGGCAGTTTGGCATGCCTCCCTATCTTCATCCCACTGTGTTTCCTTATATTTCCTGAAGGTCAGCCTTTTGGCTCTGACCTTTTCTGCTAATGTATTTGAGAATCAAAGTGATTTCCTTCTTCTTTTGCACTTCCTTTTCTGTCTAACACAATGGGATGTTGCTTCAAGTATTGCATCCTTAATGCTTGCCCACTGTGCCTGTACCCCCTCACCTGTGTTTCTTTTTGCCAGGGCTAGCTTAACTCTGTTGGCCATCTTATCAAAGTCAGCTCCTCTGAAGTTCCATATTTTGCCTTGGAATGGGTCAATACCAGTCCATTCACAGATAAAGGATTCTGAAGAACTCTTAAAACTGAAGGTGGAAAAAGCAATGGGGCCTGATGGGATTCACCCCAGAATTCTAAAAGAACTAAAGGGTAGAACTAGCGACACCACTGACTACCCTCTTTAACAAATCATGGGAGGATGGGGTGGTACCTGAGGACTGGAGGAGTGTGGATGTAATTCCACTTCACAAAAGTGGGAGCAGGGCAGCTGACAGAAAACTATAGACCTGTTAATTTGACCTCAGTGGTAGGAAAATGATGGAATCACTTTGAAGGAAAGAACTGTTGAGTACCTAGAGGCCAGCGGGCACAGGACCCAAGGCAGCATGGATTCACAGTGGAAAGGTCATGTCAGATGAATCTAATAGATTTCTTTAACTGGGTGACCAAAGTTGCAGACCAGGGAGGGGCTGTGGACATAGCCTACCTAGACTTTAGCAAGGCATTTGACACAGCCCCACAAAAAGATTAATATATAAGTTAGCCAGCCTTGGAGTGGGTCCCAAGGTGGTAGCCTGGGTAAAATATTGACTGGCAACAGGATGCAGAGGATAATAGTAAATAGAGTCCACTCTGACTAAATGGGGTTAATAGTGTGGTACTGCAGGGTTCAGTACTGTGACCAATTCTCTTTAATGTCTTTATAAGTGACATTGCAGAGGGACTGGAAGGAATGTATGTCTCTTAGCAGGCGACACAAAGATCTGCAACCGGTTGATACACAAGGTGGGGTGGAAAGGATGAGATGGGACTTCACAAGGTTTGAGGAATGGTCAAATGTATGGCACCTTAGATTCAATGCAAAGAAGTGCAGAGTAATGCATCTGGGAAACAAAAACCCAGGAAAGAGTACACAATGGGGGTGAGATACTAACAACAACAAAACCTAACAAACTGGCAGTGGGATAAGGATTTTGGGAACAAATCACTAAATGACATATGGAAATATTTGTGATAAAAATAAATCAAGAAATAACTGATAATATTCCCGTAAAGCAAAATACCCACCCAAAAATAACCAAAACAATGGTGGACATCTTCTATCAAAAACTAATTATCAGGAAGCAAAGATTATTTAAGAAATGGAAAATAAACAAACTGACAAGAACAGGATACAGTATACTAAACTGTGCAATTATATAAAAACAAATTAGAAAAGCAAAAGCAAACCATGAAGTAAACTTGGCTAAGAGAGTAAAGGAACTACAAAGCCTTCTACGCATACATAAATAACATAAAAAAGCTCAAATAATATAGGCCTGCTCAAAAAAACAAGCGGAGACCTGACTTCAGATAGTAAAAAAATGGCGAATTTAGCAAACTCCTATTTTTCCACAGTATATAACAAAAAAAACAAAGGACAACCACATAGCGTCAATACCAGGAAATTCCCCTACAGACAGAATCAAAATCAAAATAACTGATGTAGAAGTTAGGTTAGCCAAATTAGATCAAAATAAATCCCCAGGCCGGACAGTTTACATCCCAGAATACTTAAAGAAATGGCAGAATAATAGCACCACCATTGGCTCACATTTTCCAGAAACCATTTGACACAGGGAGGTAGCAGACTGTCGGAAATCAGCTACAGTTAATGTATCCCAATATTTAAAAGGAATAAATTTGACCCCATAAATTACCGGCCCCAAAGTCTCACTGCTATTCCATCAAAAATCCTAGAGGGAATACTAAGGGATGAGATAATACGCCTCCACGCCGCTTCTCACAGATCATACTCACATGGGTTTGTAAAGGGAAGGTCATGCCAGACAAATATGTTGGCATTCTACGCAGAGTAATGGATAGCTTGGATGAAGGAACCCAGTGGATATACTATTTCTTGACTTCTTCAAAGCTTTTGATAAGCTTTCCACTTCAAACTAACACAGGAAATGAATGAGCTAGCCATCCATCCTACCATAACTAACTGGGTGCATCAATGGCTAGAAAACAGGAAACAAAGGGTGTGCATCAGAGGGAATTATCTGAATGGTCAGAAGTAGCAAGCAGGGTCCCACAGAGATCAGTGTTGGGCCTAGTCTTTTTAATCAATATGTATCATCTCTCCAAATCAATCAGAACTCAATTTGGCTCCACAAATTTGCAGATGAATGTAGGATAGGGGCAGAAATCAACATCAATCCAAATTCATTAGATTTACAGGACATAATTGACAATATAGTATCATGGACTGAGCAAACCAAATTGACACTAAATCAGGACAAATGCTACATTATGCACACAGGAAAAAGTAATCCGAGAATAACATACATATTTGGAAATACTGCCCTGAAAACAATCGAAGAGGAAAGTGATTTGGGCATCATAGTATCCAGTGATATGTCCTTCCGCCTCACTGCCGAAAGATAGCCCAGAGGGTAATAGAATTCTTAATTTCATAGTAAGACATATAACATCAAGGAGCAGGAGGTCATGTTGCCATTGTACACATCCCTAGTTTGACCCGTAATGGAGTATGGAGCACAGGTGTGGGCACCACACAAAAGGGAGACATAGCATTATTAGAAAGAGTCCAAAAACGAGCTACCTGGGCAATTCTTTCACAGGGCCTCATGGAATCGTCTACTGGGTTACGCTGCTGCCCCCACCCCGAGGTGGTCTCCCACCGTGGGCTGCTGCAGGTAACTACAGTTTTGATGGTTTTACCTGCCTTAAGGAGCTGGTTCTGACTCACTTTCTCAAGACTATCAATCTCCAACAAAGCGGCTGTGCTTACGGTGGTGCCCGACTGTGTTTGCCTGCTGTTTTCTGCCGATGTTGCGGTGAAGTTGCCACTGCCGCCTTTGTCTCACTCCACGCTGCCCTTGCTGCCCTCACCTTTAAGAGTGCTATAGCGTGAGAAGAGGACTAGCGAACAAGGACTGTGACCTTAATTAATCTCCTTTATTTCTACCGGCACACATGTGCTGATAGGTTTATTTATGCTGCCTTTTACTTTATTTATTTTGCCTTTTTACCTGCTTTCTGTTTGCCCACTGCAATTGAATAAGTAAACTACTTTCTACCTGCTATAATGTTGTCTGCCCACTGCAATTGAATAGAAATGTCCTCTAGATAATACTGAATGCTTATGAGGACCAGTTGCTTTTGTTCTGTCCTGACTTGCTTGCCTGCTCAGTCCGAGGTATCTAGCCAGCCTGACCGTAATTTGCTTGTAGAGTCTAAATCCTAACTTTTCTCCCTAAGCCCCCAGCCCCTTGGAGCAGTCGGTATCGCAGCTGGCCTTCCCTCCCCCCGCCCGTACCCTTTCTTGTACTGTCTGTGGCAGAACTGCCCCCACCCTTCCCGCTCCCTGGGTATTTAAGGCATGCTCACCCTGCTCTCTTTTCTTCTTTTACAGGACCTCGTGGAATCGGCTTACCGGGTCACCGCCGCTGCTCCCCCGACCCCAGGCGGTCTCCTACCGTGGGCTGCTGCAGGTAACTACAGTTTTGATGGTTTTACCTGCCTTAAGGGAGCTGGTTCTGACTCGCTTTTCTCAAAGACTATCAATCTCCAACAAAGCGGCTGTGCTCACGGTGGTGCCCGACTGTGTTTGCCTGCTGTTTTCCGCCGATGTTGTGGTGAAGTTGCCATCGCCTTTGTCTCACTCCACGCTGCCTCACCTTTAAAAGTGCTAGCGCTAGCCCGCTGGCTCGCCGGCTGCCCCACCGCCCCACCACCACCCTTGGTGGAGCAGTGTATATAGCTGCAGCTGCCATCATGTGCTCAGATTTATCTTATCAGCCCTGTTTACCATCTGCAGGCTATAGCTGCCTGCCACTAGAGGTTATTCTCCTTCCCCCACTCTTTCTCTCTCTCTCTCCTTTTAGCGTGATCCTGCAAGCCTCCCCTCTGAGTGGCACCTAGGCACTCTCTCCTCCCCTCACCCATCATTCTTGCAATACTGGGAGCCAGGCCCCCTCCCTGTTTACTGTTGATTGTCCTATAAAGGATGGGCTCTCAGTGTGCCTACATAGGAAACTTCTCTTGCCCGAGCTGTCCCTGACCTCTCTAAAGTGTCCACCCCTGCCCTGTACATAGCCCTCCCTTGACTCCCTTTACCTCGGGAGTTCCCCGGGACCCTGTCGGACCTCTTCTCATACCAGGTTCGCTGGACACTGCGCCTTGGGCTCCGCTGGGCTCCCAACTGTCAAACAGTCATTTGGTCTCTCTGGACTGCTCTCAAGTCTGGGTTATCCTGCAGCTTAGTCGTACCAGACCATGGCTCCTCCCGTGCTGCGGTCTCCTCATCCTTCTCGCTGGGCACCAGCCCCCTGCACAAGCAGCCCTTGCCTGGCTGCTGAAAAGGTATAAAATAGCACATTTAAATATCATGAGTATCCTACACAACCTGGCGGAATGACTGCCTGGGTGTCCCTGTATGAGCCTGACATCCTGGGATTCTCGGAACCTGGCTGAAGCCTGGCACTCCTGACTCCATGTGCCATTCCGGGTTACAGCCTAATCAGGCGGGACAGGGCTGGAAACAAGCGTGGGGGGTACTCTTGTACTTCAGGGGCACCTAAATGTATCCCTGCTATCCCTATCCCAGCCCAACCCCACTGGTTGTGAATTCATTCACTCCTTTTACTTCTCGGTAACTCCAAAAGGTAAACCTGGTCTGTGCCTATAACCCTCCCAAGGCGGCTTACCTGGACTCTCCTTTCTGCTTGACCACTTAAAGGGCACTGTTGGGTCGAATGAGGTCCTTATCCTGGGGATCTCAACCTCAACTGGTTGGGGCTGAATATCAAGCTCTTTGAGCTGCTTCTGTCCTGCCTTGCCCTTTGTCAGGCCATCTCCGGACCCACTTGTATCTCCACCTGGGGGACAAGGGCTCGCTAATTGACTGGTTACTGAGCAACCCGTCCGGATAAAATCCTGCAATCTGGTACTCTCCCAGACACGATCTCCGACCACTCACCCATCTATTGTGTATGGGGAGCCACAATCCCAAAAATTCCCAGTAGATTGATTCAGGTCAGGGATTATTCCAAACTTATCCCTGATGACTACCTTGAACGACCTCACGTCGTAGTGACTGGGCCAGGGTATTTAGCACCAGTGACCCTACCATTGCACTAGACCACTTCCTATCGATTCTCATCCCCTGCAGGATAAGCATGCTCCTCTCACTAAAGAAGGGTTGGGGCACTGTCACCAAGTGGCTGCACGGTGGACTACTTGCTCTCATGAAACAGAGAGACAAGTGCTGGATCAAATACAAAATTTCTGGCGACCGAGATCACCTTGAATATCGAGCGACAGAGGAACTCTTGTAAGGCCACCATACACACTGCCAAAGTGAGTTCTGTAAATCTGCTTTGCTCAATTCAGTGTACAACCCCGGAGTTTCTGGAAAAACATCAAAAGCTTGGTGGGTGTGTCCGCCAAGCACTCGGATGTTGACATGAACTTAGGGGATCAACTGCAACAACCCCTTGACAATTGCCTCAGCGTTCAACCGTCTGTTCTCTGAACTGCCATCCCCCTCACCTTCCCTCCCTCCATGGATTCTCAGGTCCTCCCCTCCTCTTGGCCTCCTTTTACCTGAGACAAGTCTCGGCCAGAGAAACTCTAACTCTCCTAGCGGGCTCTCTCACCATTCAGGGGTGGGTTTGATCTCCTAGAACCTAAGCTCCTGAGTCTGAGGGCGCCCTACCTTGCTCGGCCGATTAGCCCATTTTAACTCTTCCCTCACCTCTGGAATCATACCTGAGATATGGAAGGTGGCTAAGGTTGTCCCAGTGCTTAAGCATGGGGACTCCAAGAATTAAATAACTACCGCCCCATTGCTATACTCCCAGCTATCAGCAAGGTACTTGAGAAAGCTGTAGCTGGCCAAATCTCCCATTACCTGCAGGGTATGCAGTTCTCTCCCCTGCCCAGCATGGCTTCAGGAAGGGCATAGCACCTCACCGCTCTCACCGGTCACCTCCCAGGTTAGAGCTGCCACCGGCCTGGGAAAACTGACTGGGGCCATCTTTGTCGACCTCTCTAGGCCTTGACCGAGTTGACCATAATCTCCTTCTCTCCCACCCTACTTGGGCAAGGCTTCTCCCAGCTTGACTGCTTCACCAGCTACCTTGAGGGAGACAACAATACTCCTGTTTAACCATGCCCTCCGGGCCTCTCCCAGTTAAATGTGGGTACCCCAAGGGTCTGTTCTTGGGCCCATTCTGTTTCTCCTCTATGTAAACAAACTCCCCTCAGTTACGACCTTCAGGTCTACTACTCTATATCGGATGATCTGGTATTACTATCTAGCGCCCGGAACCCCGCTACCATCAACTCCCAACTCAATTCTGATTTTGGGCAGATCAAGGCTGGCTCTTGGGATGTAAGCTTACCATTAATCTTGACAAAACACACGTCATGGTATTTGGGTGATGACTAAAATTGCTTCTTGCCACTCCCCTCACCATAAATAGAGAGCGGCTCTCTCCTGCCTGTCTTGAATTCCGCCAGGTACCTAGGGTGACCCTTGACCCCCAGCAGATTTACGAGCATATCCGAAACATTTGCAAGGCGTCAAACTGTAAGCTTGGCCTAGCCTACAGGGCCAAGGACTGCCTCACTCCTGCTGCTCGGCTCGCCATAGCCAGGGATCCTCCTACCTACACTCTGTTATGGGCTTGTCGGGTTCGTGCCTGTCCCGAATGCCTCCCTAGCAAAATGGGACACGGCATATAACAATGTCTGTCGCTTTTCCTCTCGGCCCATCGCCTTACGCATTGGTGTGCCCTCTATGCCCGTCTGGGTGGCTTCCCTTGACAAACACCGAGCTTTTGTCTTTGGTAGCATAGTAGACAACATTGTCCTACTGCTTGCCCCCACTTGCCCTCCCTTACTACCTGCAACTCCGGCCTATCGGCTTAGGCCCAGCTCGACTTCCGCCTGCAAAGTCCCAAGGACCCGCTCCCTCACGAGGATCGGGCCTTCTCCGCCTTCACCCCCAGATTTTGGAACTCCATTCCTTCTCCCGTTCGTGCTGCCCCTTCACATTCTGGCTTAAAATGTCCCTCTAGAAATTCCTCAAAGGGCCTCCACCTGCCCATGTGGAAACATGTAGCTGTCACCTCTGGCTACCCGTCACCACTTCCACCTCGTGAGGGCTCAGCCCCAACCTCTTCTACTCCCTTGCACTTACTCGCTCCCGTGGCCACCCTGCCCTCTAGCAGTTCCCAGCCCCACTGTCCCTCCGGTGTGCACCTCTTCCCCCCCACCTACGCTGTCTTGGATCCCTCCCTTTTCTTTCTCCTTCCTCGGGGCTCCTGAGGGGTCCTCGCCATCACCAGACCTGCCTACTGGGGCCTGTCCCTGGATTGGTCAGTTCACCACTGCTGCCATGCTCACCTCTGCCTTAGTGGTTCCCCTGGTTCTAGCCCTATACTGCCCACTGCTAATCTTGCTACTGACCCCTCCCCACCTACCGCTTCAATATGAACTTTTACTTTTGAGCCTGTAGTTGTATTCTAGTTTGTTGATCTGTACATGTACTATTGTCCTTATGCTGTTTCCTGGCCCCACCTGTGTGTGGGTGAGATGCGTTCTTTGTCTATTCAATGTGCAGTGTACTGTACTCCATTATAGCCTACTTGTAGTTGCAGCCCTGTATGTCACCCTGTATATGTACTATTGTTTCTCTGTACTGTAACCTCCGGTCGCACCTGAAAATAGGCACTTGTTGTCTAGTGTGCTTACCTGGTTAACAAAAACAAATAAATAAATAATAAATCCAGTGTATGAACGAAAGGACAACAAAACTCGCCTATTAGAGCTCAACATGTACTCCTTGGAAGCAAAAGTAATAGAGAGATATGTGTTTGGTGCATAGGGCATGTAACATTGAAGATCTCTGGGACATCACTGGTTTAGATATGAACACAAACACATATAGCACTAGGTCCCATCCACTGCAGCTTACAGCACCAAACAGAAGAAAGGTATGTATTACATAGTGGTTTAGCCAGAGAGTGATCCATGACTGGAACAGACTTCCACTGGAGGTCATGGCCAGTCCATCAACCACATAATTTAAAATGAGATGGGATGCTTATACAAAACAAATTAAAATTTGGTAATATGGCTTACGAGCATCAAGGATGAAAGTCCATCAGCTCTGTACTTATCCTTTGTATCCTATGTATCCTATGTGAGTCATATCAGATGACCTAAAGGTGGGCAAACAATATGAGAAGGCAATAAGGAGGGCTGGGGATACTGGGATGCATAGGAGAGGCATCACCAGTAGAAAACAGGAAGTTGTTACCCCTCTGTACAGACAGTTGATGAGACCCCATCTAGAGTATTGTTTGCAGTTCTGGAGACCCCATCTCTGCAAGGAAATAGACAGGATGGAGGTTGGCCTGAGAAGGCAACTAAAATGGTGCAGGGTCTATATCAGAAGACAAATGAAGAGAGACTAAAAGCTTAATATGTATACCCTCGAGAAAAGGAAGAGGTGGGACATGATAGACTCTCTCAAGTACCTCAGGGAATCAACAAAGTCCAAGAGGGTAGCATCTTTAAGAAAAGATATGTGCAAGAACAAGGGGACACAATTTGAAGATAATAGGGGTCGGCCAGAGGTAATGTGAGGAAGTATTTTTCCGGATAGGGTTGTGGATGCATGGAACGGTATTCCTGAGGAGGTCGTGGAGTCAAAACAGTGGGGAATTCAAGAATGCATGGGACAGACATAAGGCAATTCTAGGTGGGGGTTGGAGTAAGTAGACTGTTGGTTAACTAGGATCTGCAGCTTATCCACTAGGTAGGGAAATGGGCAGACTAGGTGGGTCAAGCAGTCCTAATCTGCCATAAGATTCTATGTTTCTATGTTTCTTAGATTTTCTAGAAGGAACAGTGAGGGAACTGGGGGTATTATTGTGTAGAGGTAGTAGGAAGCTGACGGAGAGGATAAGAGGAAGTAAGGTAGGAGGGAAGGAAATCAAACCAGAATTTAGATGTAAAGGAGGCACAGTGCAAAAGGCTTCTGACATCAAGAGAGGGGTGATAGGGCAGAGTACAGTGAACAATGGTGGGTGCATGAGGAACCATCTAATGCAAAATGACAAAAGAGTTGAAGAGGGGTCCAGTCTAGCAAGGCAGAATTTGGGAGGTCCACTGTAGACTAAGTCACCATAATCAAAAATAAGGATAAATTTTAAAACAATTTCACAATGGACAGGAAGTGGGATACTCACTTTGTTCCTGTAGAGTGCACCAAGCTTGGGGTGCAGCTTTTGGAGTAGCATCGATATGAACTGAGAAATCAAGATGACGGTCAAGCCATATCCTGAGGTACTGAAAAGAGGATACATGCTCAATAACAGCACATCAAGGGTATGAAAAGAAGGGAGAGGGATGAGTCTAGATAGCCTCCGATGGGTGCCAAAAATAATGGAGACAGTTTTTGGTATTGAGGATAGCTGGTTAGACTTGAACCTCTACTGAATATTGTCAAAATCCAGCTGAAGTTGTGAGGTTGGATCATGGGAAGAGGAGCCTGATGTAAAATAACTATCATCGGAATACATATGAATGGACGAGAGTAACAGACAGACAGGAGGTCATTCAAGAATATGGAAAAGAATGGGACCCAGGACAGACCCTTGAGGGACACCTGAGCAGATAGGGAGTGGTGATGAAGTGGAGCTACCAATCTGGACAGCTTGAGACCTTCCCCAGGTAAGAGTGAAACCGAATGACTGCAGAGTCAGAAAGACCTGCTGCTTTTAGCTTGTCCAGGAGGAAGGGATGTGCCACTGTGTCAAAAGCTTTAGCAAGATCAAGGAAAATGGCAGATATGATCAGACCCTGATCCATACCAGTGAGGGTGGAGTGAGTGAGCCGTAGGAGGGAAGTGCAGGTGGAGTGGGATTTTCTGAAACCAGACTGAAACAGGGTGAAGAAGGAAGAAGAGTCAGAAAAGTAGAGAGTTGCGATAGTACAAGTTGTACCTGTAACTTAGCTAGAGTAGGAAGGAAAGGAATAGGACAATAGTTACCAGGAGAAGAGGATCACCACCTTTAGGAATAGGAATAACAGTGTCCTGTTTCCAGGCATCAGGAACAGTAGAAGAGGAAAAAGAAAGGTTGAGAAGCAGGGTAATTGGCAGTGCAATGGCAGGGGCTGAGAGAAGATGTTTGGTATCAAGGCCATCAGGGCTACCACATTTGTGAGGATTAACAGCAAGCAAAGACTTAAAGGTAGCAGAGTTGGTGATAGTAGAGAAGGAAAAGAGAGATTTAAAGGAGGACAAGGTAGAGAGAAGGAAGAAAGGAGAAGGAGGAGGAGGAAGGGATGAGGGAGAGGACACAGATAGTAAAGTAAGAGTTAAAGGAAAAGGCAAGAATAGTAGGGCCAGAGATGAAGGAGTCATCAACGCTGAGAACAGGAGAGGAGACTGGGTCAGAGGGAGAACAGGAATGGATAACCTTCTAGAACTTAAAGGGATGGTTAATATTTTTCTGAACTACTAATGCAAAATACTCAGCTTTTGCAAAGCCTTATGACTTTAGTACAGGCATTACGAAGGTGACAATAGTTTGTCAATGCAACCGGAAAGCCCATGATCTTAAAGAACACCAGGCAAGATCTCAAGTACAGAGGCATGCCATATCCTCTGCTGTAACCCAGGAAGATGACAGCCCCGAACTCTGTTTTTTCTCAGGGAAGCATAATACGAACATATGACCTAAGCTAGCAGATAAAGGCCTAATGGCCTATCGAAGTTACTTGAGTGTGCAGCTCTCAGTGCTGTTCACTGATGCTGCCCCCACCAACCGATCCCACTGTTTACCCTTTCCCCATTTTGATTTTGCCCTTCAGTTTATCCCACCCCTTAAATTCCTCACTGAAGCCCTCAAAACCAATTACTCTGACACAGCATTCCATGTTGTCACCACTCTCTCGTGAAAGTGCCTCCTCATCTCCCTTCTGAACTTCCCACCCTCCAACTTTAGACAATGCCCTCTTGTAATTCCTTCCTTTCTAATTTTAAATAGACCCTCATGATGTACCCCTATTAATGCCCTTCAAGTTTTAAATGTCTCAGTCACATCCCCCATCCCTTCTGTCCTCAAGAGAGTACATTGAGCATCTGTAACCTCTCCTCATAGTGCTTTTCCCATATCCCACTCAACATCTTGGTTGCTGTCCCTGCACCCCTCCAACAATCTGATGTCCTTTTGAAGTATGGATACCAGAACTGCATGTAGTACTCCCAAGTGAGGCCGCACTCAATGCCCAGTACAGTGGCAGGATCACATCCTCACTCCTTGAGTTGATTCCCTTACTACCCCCAGAATCCTATTAGCTTTCACTGCCACTTTCCTACACTGTGCAGAGTGATTCATATGGCCTGTAACTAGCACAACCAGATCTTTCTCCTTAACAGATAACAATAACTGCACACCTCCCAGCTTATACTGTAGCTAAATCCAGGATTCCTGTTTCCAAAGTGCATAATCCTGCACTTCTTAGCACTGAAGTCCAACTGCCAGCTACTTGACCACCTGTCCAAGGTTTCTGATCCCTCTGCAGCACTCTCCCATCCACCCCATCCACCACTGCACCCAATTTAGTATCATCAGCAAACATACTCATTTGACTCTGAACCCCAACTGACATATCAGCTATAAGATGTTGAATAACACCGTCCCAGCACCGAGCCCTGTGGTACCCACTGATGACCTCCGTGGTGTTGATAATTCCCCTTATCACCACCCTCGCTGCCTCTTTCCAGCCAGTTACCAATCCAGCTGACCACCCTATCACTAGCACCCTAGTCTTTCAGCTTGCCTATTGTAGTCCTCTGTGGCACTGAGTCAAAGGCCTTGCTGGAATCCAAGTACAGAACATCTACTGCTTTAACCTCATCCAGAGCCTTAGTCACCCAGTCATTAAAATCCACAAGGTTGGTCTGACAAGACCTTCCCTGTGTGAACCCATGTTGCCTTTCATCTAAGAAACAATTTTCCTCCAGAAATGCCATTATTTTTCCCTCAGAATAGTCTCCAATAGTTTACCCACAATTGATGTGAGACTAACTGGCCTGCAGTTCCCTGGATCATCCCAAGAGCCTCCTTTGTGGATGGGCACCACATGCCATCCTCCAATACTGGGCACACAAACTGATTGAATAGATGTGTTGAAAATGTCTGTCAGAGGTTCAGCCAGCACCTCTGAAAGTTCTCTCAGAACCCTCCGTGTATCCATCTGGTCCGGTGCTTTATCTGTTCTCTAGCCCTTAGACCCTTCAGTACCTGCTGCCTAGTGATCTCGTCATCCACCATCTTTGCTCCCTTAACACTCCACTCATTTCTCTGCCTGTGATGACTAGGTAATCCTCTACCTTATAAAAACTGAACAGAAATATTCATTTACTACCTCTGCCTGTTCTTCCCCTTATCTACCCATCCCTCATTCACCTTAATTCTAGAGATCTGCTCCCTACTTCCTTCTCTCCTGATGTACTTGAAGAACCCCTTTTCATCCTGCCTAATCCCTTGATCAAGTCTTATTTCCTTCTCCAGCCTCGGCAGCTCTCATCACCCTTGTCACCACCCTGGAACTACTAATATAAATATCCTTATCGACTTCCTTACCAGTCCTCTTATAGTTTCTAAAAACCTCTTTTTTCCCTCACTCTCACCTGTACATCCCTGGTCCACCAGCTTCATTTATTAGACCTTGCCTTCTTACTTCTCCACACAGTACAAGAGTTAGTGGCCTCCACCAGTTACAACTTTATGATGTCCCATTTTGGGTGGTATCCATGTCAGGTTTATACTAGCCACATGCTTCCTAGTACTTCTGCCATCCTACTGAAATCAGCCTCCTAAAATCAATAACCTTTGTGGCTGTATTCATCTTCTGACTGTCTAACTCAAGTGCAGACCATACAGTGCTATTATCACTCCCTGCAATGGAAGCATCCACTATCACTTCCCTTACTTGATGTCATTTGACAATACAAGGTCCAATATCTTGCCCTCTCTCGTAGGATCCCTTACCAGCTGAGACAGGAACACATCCTGAAACACACCCAGAATAACCTGTTCCTGCTGCTATTAGATGATATGGTGGCCCAATCTGCCCCTTGTTGGTTGAAGTCTCCAACCACCTGCTGCCCCTTCTACGATTCCGCTGTATATCACTAACTCCTTATCTTCCTCCTGGAGATGGTGGTCTATACACCACCCCTAGCTTAACCCTCTGGGTTTTGACTGACATAAAGTAATCCACAAGATTCCGTATCCCTTCACCCCTTCCTCCCTGTGACAATGTGTTCCTTCCCTTATGTAGACAGCCACTTCTCCTCCCTACAGTTTCCTATCCATCCTAAACAACGTAAGCCTGGTATTATTAAGTCCCATTCTATCCCGATTTGTCCATGTTTTGGAGATGGCAGCAATATCTACCCCTTTCTGCCAGAAGTGCTTGGACCTCTGGCACCGTATTGCCTAGGCTCCTTGCATTCATGGAGACAACCACATATCCTTCCCCATGACTCTCATCCCTCTAATTTTTCCTCATACCCCCCACCAGTACCATCCCTATGCCCTATATTCCCCCAGTGGGTAGGCAATGCCCACCACTGGACCTAGCCTCCAAATGCTTGATTTGTATCCCCCAACACTAGTTCAAACCAAAATAAGATGCCAGAAACTCCTCAAATTTATTTTTCAGAACTGCTGTAACTTCTTTAGCTAGATGCAACCTGTCTGGGGCATACAAACTATTATTTACCCATGTTTCCCCAATTCCCTACTAACCCAAAACCATAGATTTACCCATCCCTTAACTATTCATTAAAATCACTGATTTTCTGCTTAACATATAAACTAGCTCTAGGCACAGGCACTACCTCTGAGAAGGTAATGAATCTTGCTTCATTTCCATACACTCTTGCCAGTTCCTTAAACCTTGATATGAGCTCCATAAGACTGTTATTCACTAAGTAATTTATGCCTAGATGTACTATGAAATGAGATTTCCACCCTGTTTCCTGTCCCTGTAGGGTTGATATGCCTTGCCTTGCTCTATGCCATCATTCCTGGAAAGCAATGTACCCATACTGAGCTCTTCCTGTTTCTATTCCCCCATCTTTAACCCTTAATAAAAGAATCACCAGAAATTATGACTGCATAATCCCTCTTTTGTTGTCTGAATTTTACTACCCCATCAATGTCCTTGTTCATTTTCCTTGCCCCACTGATTTTACCTCTCTGATAGTTCCCTCATCCATACACTGCATGTAACACCTCCCCTTAGAACATTATTACCCCTCTGCCATAGCTACTGCAGTCCCTCCTCATCCTCCAAAATCCCCAAACAGCTACCAATTCCAGAATTTTATCTACCTCCAAGTCCCCATCCTTGTCATTATTCGTGTCTCCTTGCCCCACTGATTTTACTTCTGATAGTTACCTCATCGCCACGGCATATATCGCCTTCCCCTTACAATATTTTTACCTCCTCCCCAATAACTACTGCATTTCCGCCTCATCCTCTGAAATCCCCTAATAAGCTACCAGTTCCAGAAGATTATCTACCTCCAAGCCCCTATCCCTTTCACCTTCCTATCCCTGATACTCTCAACTGACTTATCTTACCTGAAACCTCCTTGCATCACCCTATTATTCATTCTGACATTTGAATTCCAGTAAAACACCCTCTAATACTGAACACCTAACCCTTCCTTGCTATCCCATTCCTGTCTTGATACATCCGGAGTTACCAACAACTCCACTTTCACCACCCTTATCCCCTACTATCCCATCCTTTGCTTCATTATTCCCCACCTCACATTCCTACTGTTTCCCTGTCTCTGTTTCTACCCACCATTGATCTACACCAATCCTGTTTGACTATGCCTTGCAAATTACGTAATGGAGCATATCTATTCTGAACCCTGACCAAATTCCACTGCTATTTCAATTTCCTGCTTCCATATGTTTAAACTCTCTTTTCCTCATTCCTACCTCACAATCCCCATTCCTCCAATCACCACTACCACATCCAAACCATAACCCCCGCCATAACTCTTCCTTCCTCCAAATTCTTGCTTAACATTACTCACAGCCCTCTCCTTCCCACTGTTTGCCAAATCCCATTCCCCAACTCACTTTCCATTGCCATTCATTTTAACCATCATACCTGCTTCCTCATTCTCTGCCCTCATGTCTGGACACTCTCCTCCTTATGTAGTCTTTCCAGCATTCTGGAATAATCATCTCCTAGGAGTGACTCCAACAGTTACCCCCTCATTATCCCATTCTCCCCTGTTTTGCATTTCCAGCTCCTTCTCAATCTAGTGATCTCAGCCTCAAGTTGAGTCAACCTTCTACAAATTGGACAAAGTCCCAATCTCTACAACATAATAATAATAATAAAACTTTATTTATTAAGCGCATCATTACCAAACTACCCTACCCAACCCCTCTTCTTCCATCAGTTTCTGACTGCTGTTTACTAATACCAGTCAATTCTCCCCACCTCCCATTCCTTTGTCCTTCCCTCTCCAATCCCTTCTGCAAATATATTCCCTCAAAATGCATAGCAAGCATCTGCTATTGTTCTTTAATGGTCAGATACAATAATCTATGTTCCTAACTGCAACCCCAAATTAAAAATAATCCCAATTTTAGGCACATATATCCCCTATAATATGAACATATGAATGTGCCAGCAAGAAGAACCACCCGGTCTATCTAAGTCTGCTTGAGTGTGCAGCTAGCACCCTAGTTTTCAGCTGCCCCACCCTCCCATTTGTCATCCCTGCCACCCCATCTCCCCCACCCTCACTCTCCCTGTTCCCTGTCCCATGCTCTTTTGAAACTGCTCAAAATTTACATGATACCACCCATTCTGGTAGGGCATTCCATTTTGCTACCACCTCTCTGTGAAATAGTGTCTCCTCATTTCCTTCCTAAATCTTCTCCCTCTATTCTTATTCATACCCTCTGGTGACCCTCCCCTCCTTAACTAAGACCCCATCTACCCCATCCTTATTGATTCCCCTCAGATACTTGAATGTCTCTATCATGTCCCCCTGTCCCTTCTATCCTCCAGGGTGTACATATTCAGGTTTTCAGCCTGCTGTCATAGTCTGTCCTTTCCATTCCACATATCATCTTTGTTGCCTCTCTGCACCCCTCCAGTAGCCTGATATCATGCTTTAGGTATGGCCTCAAAACTGCACACAACACTCTAAGGGTGGCCCTACCAGTGACCTGTAGAGGGCAAGATCACCTCTCTTTGCCTGGATGAAAAAACCTTGCTATGCACCCCAGCATTTTGTTGACTTTGCAGACACTCTCCTGCACTGGGCAGTGTTGTCCATGGTCCCTGTTATATTACCCCAAGGTCCTTCTCCTCCTCAGTGATCCCCAGCTTAACCTCTCCCAGCCAATATTCTTTCCTTGGGTTCTTCACCCCCAAAGTGCATAACCTTACATGTCTTTGCATTGAACCCCAGCTGCCACCTCTCTGGCCACTCTTCTAGCTTGCTTAGGTCCCCTGCAACTGCTTCCATCTCTCCTTTCCATTCACCATTGCTCCAATTTTGGTGTCATTAATGAACAGACTTATCTTGCTCACCACCCCTGTGCAATGTCTGATATGAAGAGCCCAAACAATACTGGCCCCAACACAGAGCCCTGTGGTACCCCATAGTCACCCGGCCTTGTAGTTGAGAGTTCCCCTCTCACCACCACCGTTGCAGCCTCCAGCTCAGCCAGCTTGTAATCAAGTTCATCATTTTGCCCATACCCTACACAGTTAGCTTCCCCCAAGCTGCCCATGAGGCACAGAATTGAAGGATTTGCTGAAGTCCAAGTAAAGAACATCCACGCATGACCCTTATTGTGCTCACCTGTCACCCAGTCATAATATTGTATCAGGTTGGTTTGACAAGACTTCCTGAAACAAACCCATGCTGCCTCACATCCTGGAGGCCATTGCCCTCCAGGTACGACACCAGTCTTTCCTTTAGTATTGTCTCCATGAGTTTGCACACTATGTTAAGGTGATACTTACGGGCAATAATTACCTGGTTCGACCCTTGGTCCACTCTTGTGTAATGGTACTACATGTGCCATCCTCTAATCCAGTGGCACACATCCTGACTCCAGTGAGGTGCTGTACAGATCTGCCAGTGGCTCCACCAACACCTCCGCCATCTCCCTCAGTACCCTGGGTGGATACCATCTGGCCCTGGTGCTTTATTACCTTCAGTGCCCTCAGTCCCTCTAGGACTCTACTTGCCTCAATTCTTCCATCTGTTGCCTCCTCTCCCTCTCCCCACCGTCCCAGCCCAGGTGGTAGCGTCCCTTTCTTCCATGAACACTGAGCAAAAGTATTCATTCAGTGCTTCTGCCTGCTCCTCACCCTTTTCCATCCACTCCCACTCCTTTTTATCCTCACTATTGTCTCCTTACACTTCCTTTTTCCCTGCTGTATCTGAAAAATCTTTCTCCTGCTGTTAATTCCATGTGCTAATCTCAGCTCCCTCTGGGCCTTGGTTTCTCTCACTTTTCTGGTCACCTCCTGTACTGTCTTGCATACTCCTCCCTGTCCTTCTATACCTCTGGTGTGCCTCTCGTTTTGCTCTCACCACCTCCATTACCTCGCTGTTCAACCAGCATGGTTTTCTTGCTCTGCTTCTCTTACTCTGTGTCTTGGTACAGGCTTCTGTTGCCTCTGTAATCCCCTTTTAATCATATTCCATTTCTGCTCTGCATCCATCTCATGCCTTATGCCCTGTAGTTTCCCTTTTAGTACTTTCTGCATCCTCCCAAAGTCTGACCCCTGAAGTTTACTACCTGAGTAACTGATCTCTGGCTCCCCACATTATGTTATTAAACCACACCATTTGGTGATCATTGTTGACTAGTGGGTCCTCCACCTTATTTCCCTTACTGCCTCCCATTTGACAACACCAGATCTAAAGTGTTCTTTAGCCTAGTAGGTACACTAACCAACTGTGTCAGGAGACCCTCCTGGATTGCATCCAGGAGCACTTGCTCCCCTAGCATTGGAGGTGACTGGAATGCTCCAGTCAACACCCAGCAAGTTGAAATCCCCCATGATGACCACCTTCCCTTGTCTACATACCTTTCTGATTTGTCCTGCTAATTCCCAGTCAAGCCTCTCAGACTGGGAAGTTGGCCTCTATATACCACCCAAACCTCAGTTTCCTACTCCTTGAGTCTAGGAGCTACAGCCAGATTGCCTCTGTTCTCCCTTCTTCCCCTCAACCCTTGTACATTTGATCCTGTCCCTCACATAGACTGCCACCCCACTGCCCCTCTCTTCCTTATGGTCCTTCCTGTATACTTTGTCTCCTGGGATTGCCAGATCCCAGTCCTGGTGCTCAGTTGACCACATTTCTGTGACAGCTGCAATATCCACCCTCCATACTGCTAAGAGTGCCTGTAGCTCAGCAGATTTGTTGCCTAAGCTTTTGCATTCAGTGAGACCACCCTCCGTTCTGCCCTCTTCCCTACATTGGCCTTCATTTCCTTCTTCCTACTCCCTCCTTTTGGCTGCCCTGAGTCCTCCCAGCCTGGGAGGGTAGGCTGTGACTCCACTCCTGTCAGATCCCCGCCTACCTGCTGTCCACTTGCCACCCCATCTAGTTTAAATCCACCTTTCTCACAATATACCTCCCAGTCTTTGCTTTAATACCTCCTTCTCCTCCCACTCAGGTGCAGCCTATTCCTTGCAAACAGATTGTTATTATCCCAGGTACTGCCCCAGCCACCCACAACCCCATATCCCTTAGTTTGACATCATTCTACCATCCATGTGTTCAACTCCCTAATCCTCTCCTTTCTCACTGTGCTTGCACAGAGTACTGGAACACTTCAGAGAATACCACAGACTCCCCAGTCTCCTTGCACAACCTTCCCACTTCCTTGATCCTCTCCTTTGTTACCCACCATTTCTCCTACTTAGTCATTTGTCCCCACATGTACCACAATGTGTGGTTTTGAAAACTCCTGTGACGCACCTTAGGATTGCCTGTCCTGCCTTGTCTGCCTTTAATCCTGGTATGGACTCCACCCATATCTGACTGTGCCTCTTCCCTTGCTGCCCCATCTGATCCTCTTGAGTATGGAGTCCTCCAACACTAGTACACCTCCCTCCTCTTTCCTTGTGCCGTCACCACCCCCACCCAGGTTTTCATTTCTGAGGCCACTCAAGATGGTGCTTTTACAGTGTGTCCCAGTGTCTTCCCCTGCCTTCCTCAATTGAGACTCATCCCCTCCTCCTGTTTGACTGCCAACCTTCTACCCCCTCACCTCTCCGAATTATCCTTCCCCTGCCATGCCATACTCAGTCTGTCCACTAGTAATGCCCCCTCTCCCTTCTCTTTGTGAGTACTATCCCTTGTACAATCTCCTCCTGTGTCCTCTTTCTCATGTGTTGCCAGTACTGCAAACATGTTCCCTCCTCCCTTGCCTCATTGTGTGTTTCCTCCTCCCTCCTGCCTACCACTGCTCCTCTTTTCTAGGTCTACTAGAGTCCACCCTTCATCAACTGGCTTCTTGTCTACTGTGCCTACTCCCCTGTCCTCTGTCTCTTGCCTCACTGTCCCTTCTTTGTGGTGCCCCACAATACTCTCAGATGTCCAGCCCTCCTACTGGCCGTAATCCTCCCCTCCTCACTCAACCTCCCTAGCTCTCTGTGAAGCCAGTGAACCTCTTTCTCAAGCCTCCTTAGCCTGTGGCATATAGGCACCTCCCAGCCTCCACTGTATGTTCATCTGCATTGCTACCCCACAACCATTGCACCCTACAATCATATTAGTGGTCCAATGCAACTATAAATTTGGTTGAAAGTAGTGCAGGGCAAAATTTATATTATTAGCTTTGAGATCGGGGACTAGTCAGTTGCCTCTTGGTCAGCTAGGAGACAGGACAAGTCCAGTGACCTAAGGACCTGAAATGAATAAATTTAGGGGAATCATAGGATGATGTATTTTGACACACAGTAAACCATATGATGGTCACTGAGGGCATCAGAAGGATTCCTGCATCCACAATACTCTGGGATGAGAAGAAAGGAACCAGTCTAACAATGAGTGATTTAAAGATTTAAAGTTTAGGCGAGTGGGTTCAGAGATCAGTTGAGTCAAATGCAGTGACTTAACATTTTGAACAATTTTATTTGCATTCAGAGAGAGACAATTTATGTTCAAGTCACCGAGAATATAAAGCTCACCTCTGGAAGAGTTAGAACAAATAGTTGAAAAGAGCTCAGTAACTGAAGCAGAGAAATACAGGACTACAATAAATACCACTGATAAAGATGGTGACAGAAAAGGAAGAGAGAGTTTATTTATTTTAATTTTGTTGACCAGGTAAGACCACTGAGACAATTACAATCCCTTTTTATGGTTGACCCAGGGTCACATATATTACAGAGTAGTACAACAAATATTACAGAGTAGTACAGCGTACAGACAGGTAAAATGCAAGAAATCAGTAAAGCATCATCAGTTTACTCAATTTGAGTAGGAGCAGCTCATAGGAGGACAGGGATGAGACAACAAGAATAGTCTCAAGTTGAATACTGGAGGAATGTAGACAGCAACACCACCACCCCTTTGTATGATCTTGCCCAACTACAGTGTAGCTGGAATTGTTAGAGCAGAATTCTGTACCTTAGAGGAGAGTCAGGATGCAGCTATAACTAGGACATCCAGCCAAAAGTTCAGCATGATAGATTGCTCTTGGTCACTCTTATGGAGAAGGCTATGGATGTTTAAATGGGCTACTTTTAAACCTTTAGGAAGTTGTAAGGATGAAGTAGTGAACAGACCATGATGAAGTTCAATGTCATCTGCTAACAAAAGTAACAAGGTAACAAGGAGCTATAAAGAACCAGTGTGCTGGCTGGAAGAGAGAGAGAGACAGAAAGGAAGCAAAGGATGGAGAACAGGGAGGGGATGAGAAGCACCATAGAGCTTCAAGGTGAAGCTAAGGAGAGGTAAGAATTTGACACCAAGGACACCAGGAGAAATGGAGGAGAGAGGAAGAGAGGAATGGTGGAGAGTAGGGGATAAAGAGGAAATGACTAAAATAGAGGAGGAGAAGAAGACAGAAGATTGTGGAAAAGAGATGAAAGGAGAGAAGGCTGAGAAACAATGAAGTTAATAGCATAGTGGAGAAAGAAAAATGCACAGACAGGTAACAAGTAAAATGGAGAGAGAGACAAAAGGTAGTGAAAACAGAATAGAGAGATGAGATTAAACCAGTTGGGCTTGATAGACAATGTAATAAAGGGAAGTAGAAAAAATAAATTAGTGAAAACAGGGAAAGCAAATAAAACAGAGTGAAATATGTCTTACAGTTCAACAGGCACAGACAGTCTCAAGGTAAAACCCTACAGAGCCCTTAACTGCATGATTACGTGATAAAATAGTTGGGGTGAGGCAGTTACAGAAGGACCAGCAGCTGAGATTGCTAAGGATATAAGTATGTTATATCAATCAAATGATTATGTAACAATGGATATCAACCAAATGTAAGATCAGACTAAAATAAGTAGACCTAGAACACGATTTAAACAAAAAGGTGTTGAACTGTAATAGAAGATAAGAAAACTAAATAGGTGATGGCATAAAATCAAGAACTGGATAAAACCTAATGCTGTAGATTGTCTGAAAGATATGTAATTTAAATAACACAAGCAATTATCAAACAGATGTAACACTTATAAATAGAAAATGTGACTAATGCTCACTCTTAAATATACTGTGAAAAGGACCCAAAAGAGGTTTTACTAGGAAATCAAGACAAGGGAACACTTAAAAGTTACATTTAACAGGCTAAAAGCAGTGCAGAAACAGTTCCTCAACTATATTACTTAATAAATACTCTAAGACAACAAGACTTTATACAGGAGAGCATGTATGTTCACAAGCATATACAAACAGAAGAGTAAATTCCACCAGAATAATGCTCTTGCAATTTTATGCAGTCACAGATAGCCAGAGAGGGGTAAAATGGCTGAAATCTCAGTGGAGCAGCATGGGCAGCTTCATGGTTGCCTTACGGCTGACTCAGGCAGACTCCTTAATGCCCTTATGCTACAGCCCTTAGGCTACTGGACGCAGCAGAGGACCACTAACAAATAGGTCCTAAATAAAGAGTTAAGCTCTGTCCACCAGAATGATTTCGTTCCTCTGATTGGAGGAGCAGGTCAGTGAACCAAAAGTCCTTGGGAGCCAAAGGAAAGATGAAGAAATTGCTCATGAAGTCCAAAAGAGCCTGGTTGGCTCTGTTGATGTCCCAAGCACATTCCAGTACCTCCTGAAGCACATTGCTAGAATTACAGAATCCCAAACGGCTTTCAAACACCATGCTACAGCAACTGTGCTCCACCCACCAGAATTATTTCCTCCCACTGACTGGAGGAGCAGGTCAGTGACCTAAAAGTCCTAGGGAGCCAAAGGAATGCTGAAGAAGTTGCTTCCAAGTCCAGAAGAGCCGGTTGGCTCTGTTGATGTCCCCAACATATTCCAGCACTTGTTACTGCCTGAAGTACATTGCTAGAATAACAGAATCCTGGTGTTTAAACACCCTGGTGTGAAATGTAATTTCTGCTAGTATGAAATGACATTTCAGCCAAAATACTATAAATGCTACATGTCATGTTTATAAAGCAAATCATAAAAGGGTATCTTGGAAATTTTGGTCAAAATTACAAAAAAATAAATAACAGTTAACAAACTTTGTGTGCAGTGCTACTCTTGACCCCAGTAGGTATGCTTTGTGATCCCATGTCAGTGAGCTGAGTTTGGTGGTGAGCACAGTGACCAAGCTGGTTGGGGTGAGGGCAGGGGATGGTGCTGTTATGTGATACCCCCCTGCCTGGGAATGATATTTTTAGGGTTGTCCACATGGGCCTGAGTATCATATAGTGAAGAAAACTGTCCTGTTGGCATTGGGCCCTGCCTCTCCACCAGTGGGATGCAGAGGGCCCTGTGCATTAGCTGATAGATGCACTCTTTGCCCTGTGCATCTACAACTGTATCTGCGGCCACATGGAAGTGCACGGACCACAGGAACCTGCACTGCTGCAGCCCACCAGACAGCCCCATGAATTCTTCACATCCTTCACTACACTTCTGTAGGCAGACTGAGTCTTGCCTTGGTGCAGGGCATCTGCATCTGTTCATTCAGGTTCTTTCATGACCTGTGTGAATGAGAATATAATTCCACTATCTCAAAAATAAATGAAATTCTCTGCAAAAAAGTTGTTAATGCACCAGTTAGGGTAACTTAATACCGCAAAAGTAGGGCAATAGGGTTGGGGTTTCCAACCCTAACTCCCACCCAACCAAAACAAGCAAAGAAAAAAATATTAGGGTTTAAGTCTCTGCAGTCTTGGTGAATCAGTGTTGGGGTCTTCCTTGGGGTTGTCAACCCTAATGCCACTCATTCCCTGAGCAAACAATGTTACACATGATCTTTCTTTAGGTCCAGCATGAAGAAAGCTACAATAAAATGTGTTGGCAACATGTGGTGAGGCATACTTCTCTACCTTGAAGACTCTATCACTATAGAGGCACTGTCTTGGAGCTGTACCTTGTGCTTCAGGCTAGAGGCTATGGGCTGGGGAAGTGGTGGAGCATTACGATTGATAACCCCAAGAAAGACTCCACCACTGATCTGCCAAGACTCTGAGATCAAAAATCCTAATGTTTTTCCTTTTGCTGCTTTGGGGGAGGTGGGGAGTCAGGGTTGAAATCCCTAATGCCACATTTCGCTGCTTTTGTAGGGTTAAGTTACATTAACTAGTAGTTAAATTTTTACAAATAATGTGTGATATTGGGGAAATATTTTATCTGCAATGTAGAGAGGTATATCTCAGAGCAATATCACTTTTTGTTATTGCATCATTGATGATATTATCTGTGTCTAGCATGGCACTGTGGAGGAAGTCCAGAAATTTAGGGACTATTTTAACTACAATCACTTGAATCTGAATTTACTCATGAAAATGGTGACAAGAAAATCAGTTTCTTGGATGTCACCCTTAGTGCCATGCCAGATATAGCTATATCATCAGCTGGTTATAGAAAGAAAACAATGGCCGATGTGCTTTTACATTATGAGAGTGCACACCGAAGAAGCTGGTCAATTAATTTCCATACTCAGTTTCTACACATCAGAAGGAACTGTTCACAAAACTCAGAATTTGAAAAACAGGCATCTAAGGTGATGGAATGGTTCAAACAAAGGGCTGAAAGGAATCATTAGTTTCTGGAATATTTGGAGAAGTTGCATGGGTTGAGAGTGGGCAATTGTTAAAACCTGAACAAAGGCCAGAGAATGACCCTCAACTGATAACATTTGCAGCAGTCTTTAATTTTGCAGCAGGACAGGCGGGAAAACTTGTGTATAGACTCTGGCACATATTACATACAGACAAGTGCTTTGGGAGAAAGTGTTGGCCAAAACCTCATGTAACTTTCCACAAGGAAAACAGTATTGGGGATTTGGTTATGTCATGCTACATTACGGCAACTGGAAGGGCTTGCCCTGAGTTCAATGTGGGAAATAACTCCTCCCACAATCTCTCATGTAATCCACCCTCAAACACACCTCCATGCTTAGGGGTGTTTTCTGAGCTCCTGCATGACTCATGTGGCTGCTCCCTCGTCTCACTGCTGATCTGGTTTGTTTCCTCCCCTCCCTCCTGCCTTCTGTGTTCATTTCTCACCTTGTCTTGGTCTCCTCAGCTTCTTTTCCTGCTGTTTTTCTGTGTCCCTCTCTCTCTTCCTCTTTGTTCTGTTTTTCTTTTTAGTCTTTCTATGCACTCCTCCTTTCCCTGCCTCATGTGCTCTCCTAGCTCTACTTCCCTTCCGGCTCCAGTCCGTTTCTGTCAGTGAGTGTATCCCATCTCCCTGCTCCATTCCACTCACTTCCTAGTGTTATGTAGCCATTCGCCCACACTCAGGGGTCAACCTTTACTTTTCTTTGCACTAGCCAGCAGGACAAGTTGATTCAAAATTGCAGCAGCCTGCAGATGGTTGCACTAGCCCACAATTGTAATTGCAAATGTTGATCACTTATACAGGAAAAAATGCAAGCCAAGAAAATACTCCAATTACAGTAGAACCTCAGAGTTACGAACACCATGGGAATGAGGGCTGTTCATAACTCTGAAAATTCTGTAACTCTGAAAGTCAAAAATATAATTAATAAATGCACTCGTCATGTCCTGGTCAGACAAAATCTTGTCACCAGCTCCCTCTTGATCAGCTCTAAGCCAGTCCCTCTGTTCCTCCTCACTTATTGCCAGCAGTGCTCTCTTCAGTGAAAATTCACATGACTCACTTGGGACATCGCAGTTCTCCAGACGCTCCTGGTCACTTGCATCTTCAAATGGCCTTAACTTGTTCCACGACCGTTTAAACATTCTGGCCCAGATATTCAAACTGCACCCAAAAAGTGCGCAATAGCAGGAGCAAGTGCAGTCCATTTCCATGTGCAAGAGGCGCGATATTCAAAAACTGAGCCAGCCAAGATGTGCCTACAGCGATGACTGAATATCGCACACCTGCACCATAAGCGCAACTAGGAGGAAGCTGAGCATATCTGATGCCTATAGCACAACAAGGGATGTTCAGCTGAGCAGTTCAGAGGCACCATAGTGCAACCAGGATGCCCCCAGCAGAAGGGCAGCAATGCAACAGCACAACCAGGGATGCAGGGCCCACCACCCATGCCACAGATGGGCAGAGGAACACACAGCAGAACAGACATCGTCCCCCACACCCCATGCACTGCACAAATGGGGAGGGCTGGATTAACCACTGGCCCATGGAGACAAGCAACCAAACCACAGCTGAGCCATGGTGCCCCATCACACCCCTGGCAAGCTGTGACCAGCACACAAGGAAGGCGACCACCCTGTGCCACACCATCCCCCCAATGCAGAGCACACCCTGCACCATGACTCCCAGACACCCTGCCCAGGAGCAGCATCCACCAGTGCAGGATACCACATGCATGCCACCACCCCACTGTGACAATGCAACCCTGTGCACCACAGAACCATGCAAGGCAGCCCACCACGAGCACCCATCAGCGGGTGACAGCACACAGCGATGCAATGATGGCATACACAGTGCCACTATGTAACAGCCCCCAAGGTATAGCTGAGAGACCCACCATGCGCCAGCACGAGGTACCCCACACATGACAGGGCATGCCCCAGACCCCACCACCAGTGGTACAGCACCTGCACACCCTCCCAAGCACACACCCCAACCAGCACTGGCCACAACAGCCAGAGCAGACACCCACAGTGGTGCGTGGAAGCATGCACCACACCGTATGCAACACAGTGCATGGACAACACCCACCCATACCCAAGGGCACACCAACACAGGGGCGCAGTAGCAGGGCAGCAAGCCCCCAGTGTGGGCCCATGGAAACTGTGTACACACGGACAGAAGTCCTCCATGGCACAGGAGTGCCAGCCACCCTGTGCTGGCACTGTGGACCTGTATGCCACCAGCATTTGCCCAGAGCACAAGTCACAGACAGTGGTGCACATCCTGCAACACACACAAGCCACAGCATGGAGGTGGGACAACAACAGTGGAGGCCACAGTGTCACCCGAGGCAGACATGCACCACACCAGTGACAGGAGGCAACTCAGCATTGTGACGGGTACAGTGGCTGCCCTGCATGGACAGCCACCACTGACATACCAGCAGACCATGCAGGTCACAGACATGCAAGGTGTCAGCTGCAAGGCCATGGATGAGCTGACAGATGCACCATGGATACAGAGCATGCACCATGGACCACTGCACACAGTCATCCAGTGCACAGGGAACAACACACACACCACAGACACTAACTGATAGCTACTCCCACACCATAGTCACTTCCCCACGGACACACGCACATACCCATGACTGCACCACCCCTGACGCCATGCACACCACTGCAGCTGAGCACCTATAGTCCGCTGAAAATCAGAGACCACCACAGTATTCATATCAAAGATTTGTAATCAAAACATCAAATAAAACTATTTACAATTATGTACAAATGTGTGGGGGAGGGCCACAAACAAGGTGGGGTGGGTAAGGGCAGAGTGAACAAATGATACAGGAAAGGAGGGGTGTGAGTGGGTCCAGGGGGTAGGGGAAATCAGGGCATATATATGGTCAGTGGGAGCCCGCTCCCCTCCCGGCTGCTCTGCCTTCCATGTCTCCACGGACACCCAGCTGCTCAAAACCCCGCAGGATGTCCAGCGATGTCCTGGCCACAGTGAGTATTTCCTGCAGCGCCTCCTGATTTCCTGCAGCTGGCAGACACCTAGAACAAGGAGCACAGTCAATAGGTATGAATGCACAGCCCCATACAGCCCACCCACTGTTCATGGCATACGGCCATGGGACATCCCTCTGTGATGGTGTGTGACCACCCACATGATCCTGCCCACAAGACCTGCCCACCCAGGCGCACACAGCCATGTGGACCACTGCACACACCCACCGGCCAAGTCCTGCACAGCACCACCATGGCTGTTTAGTGACATGGCTATGTGGTGAGGCAGTGGCACAGCCATGTACCGGTGCACATGGACCACCATTGACGCACTCCCAGACATGCAGTGCCACTGGACAGTGCTGACTGTAACAAGCTGCGTGCATGGCAGTGGTGTCAATGGATGGTGGCCATGCCCGCTGCATGCCCTGTTACACAGCATGCAATAGTAATCACAGAGGTAAGGCACTCACCATCATTAGGCTGGTCCCTCTGGTGCTGTGGACCTTCGCCCCTTCTATTGTTCTGGTCCTCCAGCTGGCGCAGCCGCTCTCTCAGCCGTCTCTCTTCCAGCCCTAAGGTGCAAACATGGAGAGAGGAACATCAGTACAATCCTGTAGCAAAGTCCCCTGCCCCCATGTGCAATCCCACACAGCCAATCCACCCACCCACACCCTGATGACACCACCACAGCCAACACCAGATGGCCCCCCATGTTCTGGACACAATCAACTGTGATACCCATATGGAAGATAAAGTGTATCGACATTACACCTACCTGGCTGGCACCGTGCCCCTCTGGCATGTGCCCACAGGCGAGCAAGCAGGTCTGGGTCCTCTGCTCCATATCGGCCCCATTCCTGTGGCCTCCTCCAGGGCATTGGCTACCTCCTGCCACACCTGGCTCCTGGACCTGTCCAGGGGTGCCTCCCAAACAGTGGGCAATAAAGTGGCTCAACAATGGCAACCAGGTTTGCCATTTTGATCTGGCTCCACTGGGCAGTTCTCCTCCGCACCATCTCTCTTGCTCAGTAGGTTCAAAATGGTGTTCTGCAGCATTGTTCCACCCATGCAGATGCTGCATGGTACAGCACTGACATTCCCTATCAAACTGTCACCGAACAGCGCAATAGTGGTGCACCCATGTCTGGCCGATGGCGCCTAGGGGCAAAGGTCGAGCACAGGGTCAAGGGTCTCTGGCGCACGGACAGGCACAGTGTGATTTGAACCCAATGTGTGTAGCACGATTGGGTGCCTGTGTGCTACCTCCAGTCAGCCTACCGCTGTTGCCCCAGTGCGCCCACGATGCCCCAGTGCCACAGCGCCATATAGGTGAACATCGCTGTAACGCCACTGGCATAATGGTGGCCATGCCTGCATTGCCTCCAGTGCACAACACATCAGCAGCATGGCAGGCGCCTGCATCATCAACCCGGCATGGGCAGTTAGGTGTGTACTGCACATGTCACAGAACTGTGCCCTTGGCTCAGCATGTTCAACACAATTGTGCAAAGTGCAAAACATGATATTCAGCCATCATATGCACATCAGTTAATCAGCCATTCAATGGCGCAGCACTGAAATTGCATCCACTTAAAGTTGCGCCTCATCTAATTTGCATGGGTTGCGCTATAAAGTGCGACATTGGGCTGCACTGGCCATAGTCAGTTACTGCAGTCTATTGGTGAGTTGCATGCTGTTTGGGAGTGTGGACTGTGGATTTTGGGACATGCATGGGACTGCACAGTCACAGGTAACAACTTTCATTCTCACAGGCTGAATCATGGCTGAGCGAGTTGTGGAGAGGATGAACAGAGTGGTGGGGAGGAGGAGGCCTAATTTCACCAAGGCCAAGATGGATGCCCTGTTTGAGGCCTACCTGGACCAGGATCCACTTCTCAGCGGATGGCAGGAACACCACAGGCCCGTGCTGCTGCATGGGAGGAAGTGGTGCGTTCAGTGAACCTGCGTGGCAGTCACCAGCGCTCCCGTGGAGTGCAAGAAGAAGATGGGCACAGACAGGAGGAGGATAAAGGAGAAGGTGGCTGCCATCAGGGCAGCATGAGCTGCGACAGGTGGGGAACAGCCGGAGGTGCTACACCTGATCCCACAGGAGGAGAGGTTGCTGGCAGCATGCAGCATTGTGCCATTGAGGTGTTCCGGTGGTGGCTTCAGACGGGTGGTAGCCCATCACTGCATGGTAGGTCTGGTCTGTCTATTGGGGGGCAGGGTAGGTCACATGCAGTAAAGTGACTTTGTTTTCCCTTACAGATCCTGAGCATCTGCATGGGTCAGTGGTGGTGGGCCTGTCCACTGAAGCCAGTCAGATGGAGATGGAGGAGGCCCATCCACCTCCACAGGTATCACGTGGCTCAGTGTGACAGTGGGCCTGCCTGGCTGTCCAGACTGATGTTGTTGGAACAGGTGCGGAGGAGGCCCTGCCCGTGTCCCAGCGTGCCAGCATCCATGGATGCCGGCATGCTGTGGACTCGAGCTGGTGCGGAGTCCATCACTGGTGATGATGTCGCTAACGTCATGGGCAGTGACACATGTGTGCCACAGGATGGCCACACAGCAGGTCACATCGCAGCCATGGCAGTGGGTGGTGCCGCTGTGGAGGCCTGCATGTCATCACAGTCCCTGCCTGTGCCTGTCAGCACTAGTGGGGCAGCACTGGTGTGTGTACAGGACAGTGGGACTGTTTCAGCCACTGCGGTGGCACCAGTGAGCCCTGGGGAGCGGCAGCCCGTAGGGGCAGCATCAGCAGTTGGCCAATGGGCTTGGGGGTACAGTGTCAGGGGCGCGCAGTGCACCACCTGTGGACATGCCCAGACCTGGTCCTGGTGTGCAGTGCCCACCCTCAAGGGTGCTGAGCATCAGGCCATGCACACCCTGAGGGACAGGATGCCGAGCGAGGCAGATGACCTCTTGGATGAGCACACCCACATACTGCAAGCATCAGTCAACCAGCAGATGCGGCTTGCAATGTCGGTGCATGCACTGCAAGTGGCTCTGGAGCAGGCAGAGGAACGTCGCCTTGAACACTGCTATGATCCTGGCAGGGATGGACCAGTTGCAGGAGGATGTGACCGCTGCCATTGACAGGCAGACACAGGCATTCACTGCTGTCATGGCTACAATGGGCACACAGTTATTTGCCCATGCGTCGCAGAACTTTCACGCAGTGCACTGTCCACCCCCATTCCGGGTGTGCGACACCATCCTTATTGACACGAGTTCAGCTGTGGGCACCCGAGCACACCTGGTGCAGGCATGTTTGGTGTGCTGCAGACCCCTGCACGAGCACGTGCGTGTTCACACAGTGGAACCCTGGGGACCATCGGTGCCACCTCATGAGGCCAGTGGTCAGCCTGTTGAGTGCTGGCAGGTCTCAGCTGGGCCACCCATGCATCCATGGTGGCTGTGGCACTGTGGCATGTGACTGACCTGTCTCCCAATGTGGCTACTGTCTGGTGCTGCCCTGTGTGCATTGTGTCATTCAGCGGGCAATACACGGGTGGGGTACCCGGCCCTGCGCATGACACACAGTCCATCTGCACACCTCCCAGCTGCTGTCCACAGTTGAGTGTGCATGATGATGCCTGTATTGCACAGTACACCAATGTGCAATGGTGCTTAGCATCTGACACACGCACAATGACAGGCAGTGGGCGTGGTGGTCTGTGGACATGTGTGTGGCTAGGGTGGCGTTCTGGGTCGTGTGTCTCCTACCCTTTGTGCATGTCTGGTGTGTTGTGTGTGTGTGTGTGTGTGTGTCTGTGTGCCATGTTAGACCTCACCCATCCCTGGTGGTGTATATGGTTCCATGCCGGACAGTTCCCTTGATGGCATGCACCCCTGGTGTGTGTCCATGCGTGTTTGTGGGTTGTGCCTTGGCCACTGGTGGTTGCACATAGCCCCATGACTTACCTGGGTTGGCTGAAGTGCTCCTTCATGATGGTGTCCCGGTGCAGCTGTGCCGCCGGAGCAGTCGGGGTCCCGTCACCCAAGGGAGGGATGCCTATCACCATTGTCACCGGTGTCCTCATTGTCCCCATCGCTGTCCCTCTTTGACCTGTATGGCTATCCCACATTCTTTGGCCATGTTGTGCAGGTTGCAACAGGCCAGGAACAACCATGAGGCCTTTGAGGGGTTGTACTGTAGGGCACCGCCAGAGGTGTCCAGGCAATGGAAACGTGCCTTCAGCATCCAGCACCCGCTCAATGACATTACATGTGGTGGCGTGTGCCTCATTGTAGCATTGCTGTGATGGGGTTGCAGACCACGGTAGGGTGTGAGCAGCAGGGACGGAGGGTATCCACTGTCACCTGTGTGTAGAAGGTGGAGGTTAGTTTGGTGATCAGCATCACCCTGCCCCTGGCCATGTAGGCCACCCATGTCACCTCTGACCATGCCCCCAGGCCCTATGATTGTCCGTGTGGTTTGCATACTCACCCACTAGGTGGCCAGTGGGATATCCCCACTCTTGAATCTGTGGCACAGTGCTGACTGGTGCCAGATGAAGGCATCATGTGCCCCCCAGGGTGCATGGCACAGACATTGATTATGTGCCCTAGCATTGCACACCACCTGGCAGTTGATGCTAGCATAACCCTTGCGATTTATATATGTGGCCCTCGGGGCCAGGTGTGTCTGGATGGCCACATGGGTGCAGTCTATTGCCCTAGAATGCCAGGCATACGTGCCACCTGTGGAACTCCTGTATGTTTGCTATGTGCTCCACCGCTGTGCTGGGGAAATGGATGTACTCTGCAGCATGTGGCAGCAGTGCACTGAGGAATGGGTGAGGTGGCATGACACGGCTGACTGGGTTATGCCTGTGGTGTCCCCAGTTGGTCTCTGGAAGGTACCTGTGGTGATCAAGCACATGCAAGTTGTCACTTTCTTCTCCACTGACAGAGCATGGCTCCGTCATGTGGGTGCCCTGCATCACATCACTGCACAGCTCACAGAGCCACCTCCAAATTGCCCGATCCAGGTGGTGCCCAGCCCACGATCTCCATATCACTATACAGCTCAAGCTGGTGCGGGCACCAGTACTGCTGTTGGGGGCATACAGCGATGGGCCTTCCACGGCTCGCCCCCCCCTGCTGCCCGCCTTCTCACCCCCCTCATTACTGCCTTCATCTGGATGGTGGCACTGGCCATGTCCTGGCTTGTGTTCACCCCCGGCAGCTGTTTATGTGTTCCTCCCACTGTCCTGGCTGACACTTCCCCTGCACCGAACACCTGACTGTGCTGGCCTCACTGCTGTGTGGGCAAGTATTTCCCCTTCAGCTCTGTGGCTCCCACACCTTCCACTGAGCCTGTGAGTTCCAGGTGCCCTTTCCTGGCCTGCCCTGTGTGTCCCTCCTGCCCAGTTTCTCTTGGGTTCAGCCTCATGTGCCTTCCCTGTAGCGTTCTTGCACCTCTCCCTTGATCCTTTTTATTTTGGCTCATTTTCATATGGCACAACTTCCGCTTTGCTCCCTATTGCGCATGGGCGATGTTGCTGAATATCGCACTGTGCCATTTATGCATGGATCTCCCCTTCAGTTGCGCATACATTCATTATCATTGCGCTGTTGCTCAATGTGATTTGAGGCGCCAACTGCCTCCTGCTGAATATCACAGAATGGCACATTTTGGACTTGAGCTGGCGCCAACCTTATTGTGCATGGGCAACTCTTTTGAATATCTGGACCCCAGTGCTTATCTCACCCCAGGATTTAGCACTAATGTAAACAACATCTGAAGTTGATCTGAAGTTAGGGATGCCCAACATTTCAGCCTGACAGTGAAATGTCATTTTGCTGGGTGAAATTGTATTTAGCCTCGCGAAATGCTGGGTTATGTCCATGAAACATGGTTTCGACTGGCATAACCATATGAGGATGGTGGAGAGAGGTGCTGGCTGAGCTGCCATGTGGTGTGGAGCACTAATGCTCCTACAGCGTGCTAGCAGGTTGTCAGGGATGAGGTTCTGTTGTCGCAGAGGGAATTTTTAAAACAAAAATGTTGACACTCCCTGAAGCAAACAACTAACTTAGAGGTCCGCTCCCCATTAGAGTTAATTATTTTAGTTAGGGGTGTGGGGACAAAGCCCCTCTGCCTAACTCAAATCCCCGTCAGGATTTTGAAATTCAGTCTCCCAACCATGGCATAGTGTAGGTCAGGAGACTGAATTCAGGATACATAGGTAATCCACCACAATCATGTCTGGGGTGGCATTTCAGTAGAAACACTGGTAAGAGAAGAGGATTGACAGTAGTCCCCCAAATCAGACAGGGAGGGACAGGAATCTCACTGCTGACTTCATAGCAGAGGCAGCTGGGGAGTCAGTCACCAAAGGGGCTATGCTGTGCACAAGGTATCAGAGAGTGGGTCACTTTCTGGGGAAGCTCTTGAAACTAAGGTCTGCACTTCAGATACAGTTGCCTGAGATCCAGAAGCAGTCTCTGCTGCAGGGGCTCTTGTGACACTGTGAGCTGCAATATATTTTTGGGGCCTCAGTAAGTAAGGAATCCTGATTGGGTTGGTCCGTTCTATTATGAGTAGCCCATGGACAAGAGCAATAAGAATGCCCAGTCTCATCACATAAATTACAAGTCATTTCATTTTGCATTCTGAACTGGTGTGCCCATATAGAGACACAAATTACACTTTATGCGATCACATGCTGAACTCAGGTGTAAAAGGATCCGCATTTAAGCATGTCTTAGGCTGACCTGGATAAAAGCAATGACACGGTCTCTCTCAAAAATAAACTTCTAGGTAGGTGAAGTGGGCCCATGTTGGAACTGCGTGGTTCAACTTTATACCTCCAGCCCCTGTCCATATATGCTCCTCATCAAAAATAGGTTGTGGGGAGCTCAATAGATCACACTGTTGTAACCAGAGAGTGATATCATGCACTGCCACACTTTCATTGCAGTACAAAATGGTGACTGTTTTACAGCAGTTCTAGTAGGGGAATTGCCCTAAAAGGTAACAGAGGGCAGAATATCTTAATTTCTCATACTTCACCCAGAATCTGTCTAAGCCTTGTGGATTCTTAAAGTTATATCATACTGAGAATCACTAGGCGCATGTACACGGCATAAATTTCATTTGTGAAAAAAAAACATGGATTCTTTTATCAATTTTTTCCCAATATAAATTCTGCCAGTTGTATTATCTAAATCACCAATGTACTATAACCTAACAGTGTTCTGTCTCTGTGCAGGAGGGATTGCTGGAAAAATTGGTCTATTTTTCTAAATGAGGCCCAAGTTGTTTTAGCTTGCTCAGCCACAGAAACAGGAGGAGACAGGGCCAATGTCTCAGTTTCCATCCTAACCCCCAGGAGTACTTGGCCCTTCATCCCTGAGGAACAGTGGCCATGGAAAACAGCTCCCCTACTGACAAGAGCAGGGTGTTTTATTACAGAATTATAAACAACAATTACAAATCATACATAGACAAAATTCATACATTTTGTACTTTCTTTAAATTTTTGTAAATCAATTACTGTCACATATGAAAGCAAATCATTACAATATCCTCCTTATACTTTTTACTGTTACTTATGAATCCATAAGATTTTCAACATTTGTTCAAAAATTAATCAAAAATCATAATATATCAATATTCCTCCATTTTTCTATATTCTTACTATCCTTTTTACTTTCCTGTCTTTTTACAAGTAGAACATTATCCTGGAAGGCTTGTAATAACTGTTCAGGTGCCCATTCAATTTGCTGCAAAGTTAATTTGCATCTTGCCTGCCATACCCAATATCTGAGATGTAGTTATTATCCTTAAGGTGCTCACTTCATAATTCCCCTTGTTTCTGGGAAAATCCCAGAGTATAATGAATCTGGGTTTACAACCATCTGGAAACCATCTCCATTTCTGAAAAACTAAAGTCCAGAACCGGAGAATAAAGGACATTTGAAGAAGGGATGGTTCATTGTCTCTGGTTCATGATACATCCCTGTCTTGGGCAAACACATTCTGTTATATCTTTGTGCTTTAGAATTATCTTTAACAGGGAGTTTCTCATGTACACTCAACCAGGTGTTATCCCACATCTGGGGAGATATCCTTTTCTTCATTAATAATGCAGACTTGCTATTAATCTTTTCTCTGTTCTTGTCATAAATCGGGTTGTTGTATAAAATATTCCTTCTGTGTATGTGCGTAGAACTGTTTCCTTTCTTGTGTCTTAATCATGTTTATATTGACTTTCCAGAGTTTTAGTTTACTTATACACTATTTTAAATATGTTGGGATTTCCATAAGCCTAGATTGTGTGGGGATTATTCCATTTTGTGCCCATGTATGTAAAACTGGGTATATGTGGTCAGCCACCCTAGGGCACCAAATGTGAATTCTGCTTTGTACTATGGGTTTTATTTGGCATATAAAAATATGCTGTGATACAATGAAATGGAATGAATTAATTTTAATCCTGCTGTGAAATCTAAATATAGTATTCCTCTCTTGATAGGATTAAGCAGGGTTGGAGGAATGGTCAGACATATGGCAACTTAGATTCAATGCAAGAAGTGCAAAGTAATGCACCTGGAAATAAAAATCCAGGAGAAGAGCACACAATAGCAGGGGAGTACTAACAACAACAATAATGGAAAGGGATCTGGGTGTAGTCATATCAGATGACCTAAAGGTGGGTATGCAATGTGAGAAGTCAGTAGGGAAAGCCAGGGGATACTGGGATGCATAGGGAGGGCATCACAAGTAGAAAAGGGAAGTGGTTATCCCTCTATACAGACAGTTGGTGAGACCCCATCTGGAGTACTGCGTGCAGTTTGGAGACCTCATCTACATAAGGACATAGACAGGATGGAAGCAGTCAGAGGAGGGCAACTAAAATGGTGCAGGGTCTACATCAGAAACCATATGAAGAGAGACTGAGAGAGCTTAATATGTATACCCTTGATGAAAGGAGGGACAGGGGGACATGATAGAAACTTTTAAGTACCTCAAGGGAATCAACAAAGTCCAGGAGGGTAGCATCTTTCAGAAAAGAGATGTGTAAGAACAAGGGGCACAATTTAAAGTTAGAGGGGCGGCTCAGGGGTAATGTGAGGAAATTATTTTTACGGCGAGTGGTGGGCCATGGAACTGCCTTCCTGGAGAGGTTGTGGGGTCTAAAACAGTGGAGGAATTCAAACATGCATGGGACAGACATAAGGCAATTATAGTGGGGTTGCAGGAAATAGGCTGTTGGTTAACTAGAATCTGCAGCTTATCCAGTAGGTAGGAAATGGGCAGACTGGGTGGGCCAGTGGTCCTTATCTGCCATCAAAGTCTATGTTTCTATGTTTCTAAGCCGGCTCCCACACATGCCTTGAAAAAACAACTGAGGAGTTTAGTTTCTATTTGTTTAGGGGTGGAAAAACATAGCTTAAATATACAGTAGGAACACTGGCAATAGGAATGTATGTAACATATATACCATCTTTTTTTGCTCATCCTCCATCGGTTTCATTTAGCTACTCTATCTGAGGCTATGTTAAATATGTGTTCCCAGTAATATAGGGCTACCTCTGGGTATCCAAGAAAATCCTAGAATCTTCATACCTGTAGTGCTTATTGGTATACTAATTACATGTGAAACTTGTGCAAGATCCTGTCCTATAGGTAAGCAAATAATTTTCTGTAGGTTTATTTTGGAACCTGAGATTTTGAAAATTCCTCTAACAGTTGCGCCATTGGTGTCACTGAAGAGTATCTGCCAGACAATGCACAAGTCGTCAGCATACCCCCAAAGTCTTGATTTAGCTATCCTGGCTAGATACAAAGCCCCTTATCTCCTGATGTATATTAATACTTCTTATCAAAGGGTCTAAAGACAAAATGTACAAGATAGGACTCAGTGGACATCCTTGCCTCACCCCTATTCATATTTTGCATGCCTTTTCTATAGGCCCATTAACATATGGGCCACATTTGCCTGTTCATAACATAACTGCACCTATCTAATGAATGTTCCTGAAACCCATATTGCTCTAGGCATGCCCAGAGGTACTGATGTGAGACCCTGTTGAATGCTTTGGATTGGTCTATATTTAATAAAAACCACAGTTGTTCTCCAGCCTCTCCTTTTTCCAATATCACCCTAATGAGAATTAATAAATCTGACACCTCCCAGGAGGGAGCACGCTTGTGAGTGATGTATTAGTGGTGAAATTACTGACATTAGTCTGTTGCTTAATAATTTAGTGAGAATCTTGAAATCTGAATTTAGCAATGATATTGGCCCCAGTTATCTAGAATCTCTTTGTCCCCTTCTTGGGTGCAAGAGTAATAACCTAATTATATTGATTGGGGGCAATTCAGTGTGCTGCAAGATATAATTATATACCTCAGTCAATTCAGGTAGCATGTATTGTATTAATTCCTTGTAAAATGTATAGGGTAATCACATCTGGTCCTGGGGCTGTTCCTGTTTTTAATTGTCCGACAACTAACGTTAGTTCTTTTTCTGTGATCTGGCCTGATAATACCTTCTTGTCCAACTGTGTCATTTGTGGTAATCTACAATTTTGTAACCGTTTTGATTTCTGTTGGCATATCATGAACAGTACCATATAACTAGTTTATAAACTCTTATATTTCTTTCATAATGTTTGTGTTTCCAGAAATTACCTGATTCCCTTTTTAAAGCTGAAAAAATGTTTTTTGTTTTGTATCATACAGTTCTCATACGGGTTAGCCTGTGCCTGTTTCCCTTTTGTTCCATATCTTTGTTTCAAATTATAATGATTTGGTTCTATCATATTGGCTCTCTGCCATATCCTGTTTAATTATTTTATTTGTTCTGTATAGTCTTGTCCCATTTCTATTTGTAGAGAAATTAGTTCATACAGCTGCTGCTTAAGTTGCTCATACTGGGTGGTTTTGTGAGAGCCCATGAGTTGTCCTGTGTTCTTGAAGTATTTTATTAAGTCTGTCTCAGACTGTTCCATCCATTCAAGATATTATCGTATAGGAACTTAACAGATTTTCTGGCATTTATTGTGTCTTCAAAACCTTGTCTTATTTCTGTGTGTATCTAGTAGGGCGATATTAAATCTCAGTACCCTTTCCCTAATGTGGCCTCAGGGAATAAGATATCCTATTTCTAGTAACATATGGTCTGATGTTGCTACAGGGTGTACTCTTGATTGCTCCATAGGGATGTATGGGACGTAAACCAATAGTCTATTCTAGTTCTGAGGTGCCGCTAAAATATGTGTAATGTGGTAGGATGATTATTATGAAAAACATCTATTAGTTTAGTCTGAGTAATTATTCTGTTTTAAAGGACTGCATCACAAAATATTTTTCTGTTTTGAGGCCTCTATCCCATTTTAGCCTGCTACAATTAAGGTCCCCCATAGTACCACTCATGCAGTTAATAAGTATGGTTATATTAGATTAAACAGTTGGTTCTATTCACCCTTCCTGTGGGCATACACATTAACTAGCCTAAAATTCTGCTGTTCTAGGTAAAATCCATCAACATGGCCCTGCTAATAGATGTCTAGACCTCTAATAACTTTTATTAGTGGGTTATTAATGCACACCCCACCCCACTACATGTATCTTCACCTACTGACCAATAGAATGATACTCCAATCCAGTTGCACTGGCTGTCTGAATTTCTGTAGTTGTGGACAACCATGTGTCTTGAAACATTACTGTGTCATTGTAGTTAAGATTGAAATACTGAAAGGTTGATTTAATTTTCCTTTCTGATTTTAAGCAATCTGTTTTGGCGATGGTAGACGTAAATCATAGGTCATCATGGACTATTTCAGTCCGATGTTTTTCCTTAGGCTATCTCATCCCCATGCACTTCTTATTTTTAACTTTCCTGCTACCTGTGGAGAGTTTTCCTCTGGGTCCAGAACTCCCCTTTACTAGAAGAATGTTCTGATGTCCCCTCTGAGTCTTCTCCCATCTCTGTATCTCCCCATAGCAGGGCCTCATATTTGTTTTGTAATGGGATCCCTTTCTCGGTTGTTGTCTCTCTGTGTGCTTTGGAAGTTACTATTTGAAGGCTGCACCTGGCTGTGTGTGTGTGTGTGAGTGGTTGGGGGTGGCATTTCCATATCGGAGGTCTCTGCCTGTGCAGTCTGTGTGTGAGCCTCTGTGTGTTTCTCCCTTTCTTCTTGTCGTGGGTCTTCCTGTCTTGTACCCCACCGGTGGAGGTTCCTGGGCCTCCTGTCTAGAAGCTCTAGGTGCCTGGGGCTGTCTCCTCTGCTCTGGGGGTTCTAACCCCTGTCTGGTAGCTTTGTTTATGTAGAAGTATTGCTTTGCAAAATTCCCATTCCATTGTTGTGAGAAGCCAAGGACAAGAAAAAAATAGAGTGGCCTGCTTCTTCCGTAAGTGACACACAAGAACCATGCACCTAGCACTAGTATGGCCGATACTTCCACAATGTAAGCATATTAATACTTCACAATTGTTACTTAAGTGTCTGTGAGAGCCATACTTATAACACTGATGGGGTTGACCTTGATAAAATAATACCCTTTGTCTTTACCTAAATAAAACAATTAGGAAGGTGCTTTACCCTGAATCATCTTGATGTAGTTTAACGTTTACTCTCAGCCCCTGCCCAAAATCCTTCTTTATCAACAATAGGCTCTGGTGTGTCTTGTACATCACATTTTATTCCTAACCAATACAAAATATCTGTGTTCACTCCCTCGTTATGGAATAAAATAGTTATAATCTAAAAAGTGAGTTTAGTAAGTGGGATAGCCTGAAAAGGGGCCCATAGGGGTGTATTTTATGGCTGTTATACAGAAACCAAAATCTGTCTAGCAGAGTGGATGACCTGAAACTTAAATCAAATGTCACCTTCCCAGGCACATGGATCGGGGCATACGCCTTTGCAGGTGTGAAGCCCATATCCTGTTTTAACTGCCTCCCACATAAAACCTGGCTGGAGAGTAACTCCAGCCCTCAACCTCTTAACCTAACAGCATGTCTTCTTTTAGCCTGTTCAGAGGCTTTTTAACAAGCTTGCATATGTAACTTGTTCATTAGAAATCTCTTCGAGTTGCCAGTAACAGTAGGGATATCCCCAGTGTCACTTGGGTGATCACCCATTTCATTATTATTGTCCCTTTCCTGGTTAGCATTTATAGGTGGTGGTGCCACCACATCTGTATGAGGTTTCAGAAAAAACCTCAGAGGATGACTCTAGAGGTGAATATGAAATACCTCTTTCTCCAATTGTTGTTGTGTAGTATGGGGCCACATTTTCCTTTGATCTGCCACTTTGAGCAATTGTTTGTGTCTGCAGTGCCTTGCAGAAGATCTGCTGATGTCCGCTTATTGGGCAAAGGAACTTCCCTGCGTTCAACATGGCATTCTCAGTTTGAATGGTGCTTCATTGATTTCAGTGGCTGAGCTCATGTGTACATCTTCTGCCACCTCTGGTCAAGTTTTTCAAAATGCTGCTGATGTAGAAGGTTTCTCCTTCTAAGATATTGTCAGGACACTTTTGCAGTGTCATTACTGGATGACTCTCTGACTTTGGGCCCCAAAATGGGATCTCCAGGTCTAGAATCCAGGATCCATTTGTGTGCTGGACCCAGCCAGCTCCTTCCAGTGCTTTGTTGGTCATCCAACCTGCCTCTGACCCCATCTGGGAGAAATTGTGTAGCGTGCTTGATCTATTTGGCTCTGGGGATTGAACACACAAATACAAAATCTTTGGTACTGATTGAGGTGATTCTCTCTCAGTACCAGGTTTACCTTTCACATTTTTTTTTTTGCAGAAGCTGTTGCTTTTGGGTGTTATAGTCCATCTCCAGTTTTATAAGTTGTGCTAGGAGTTCTGATTTTTGTTTGGAGGTGGCCATTTCTAGCTGCCTTTCTGCCTCTTGAAAGGAGGTTTCATCCTGATTTGCCTCAATCACTGCATCAGGTTCTTTCCCCATATTTTCTGATTCTGTAACTGTTGAAGATGCAACCTCAGAAATGCTATGCTGGCCATCCTCTACAAGATGCATCCCAGCCATCCTGTTCACCAACTGAGCTTCATCTGGCTCCTCCATCTCCTTGGCCAACAATCCCCTTCTGGCAGAGTAGGGAATTTTTATTATTATAACATAAAAACAAAATAATTATAAACAGTGTTAAGACACAAAATAATATACAAAGCAGATAGCAAACAAAATCAAATAAGTATTACAATCATACATTATCAAATCGGTGTATGAAAAGAACTGTGTATAAACATTTCCACCCTCCCCACTAAAAGAGTGGGTGAAATGTAACAAAAGAATGTATACTCCAATGACAAACTATAAAGGACACAAAATTAGTGTTGAATCCCACAATATTTAAATTGTCATCATAAACAAAATAAAAACAAATTATCAGTCATACCTTATCAATAATACTACCAAATTATATACCCAACCAACCCCTCTGTTTAATAAAATAATATCCCCCTTTTTCCATAGCCTTATGTCATTGAATCTTCCTCGTAATGAACAATTAAATCCTAATACAATGTGTGACTACTTATAACCTATTTTTATTTTATAAACATTGTAAACTCTTTCCACCAATTAGTCACCTTTGTTGTGGCATAAATTCCTAAATCATTAATGTAAACCCTTTCCATAGCCCTTGAATCAACAAACCCACTGTATTATATGACATCAATTTTTGATAAAGAATCCATTGGCATCTAGCCTGCCATAAGTAATATTTCAAACAACAACAAAAGTATGTAAAGTATCTATATTGTAGGTTCTTCCAAGCTGATAAACCTGTCCTAAAACTGGCGTATTGTAATTTAGATGCAATAACCATCTCATATTCCATTTTGAAGCCAGGAATTTCCAAAGAGCACAAGCGTATGAACAATGGAACAAAAATGATCCACAGTTTCTTCTTGGTAAATACAGTCTAGAAAAGGGCATGTTCTTTCATCTTTAGCCTTATGCTTGGCATTACCCTAACCTCAATCCTCCCATATACTGCTAACCACAAAATTTCCACATATATCCTGGCAATCTGGGATTATTCAATTGCTGAAGTACCCCTGGAATCATTGTTGAAGGGCAATTTGTAAAGGCAGGCTCAGAAGGATATAGTAACAACATCACTGTGTCATATAACTTTGGTCCTTTACTCTCTTTTACTACTTGTTTCAAAAGACCCCATTTGAAGATTTTTTCCACAGGTTTAAAAAATTGTGGCACCAATAAATTTTGTAGAGGTTTAGGGGAATTGTAAGTCAAACCAGAATAATATTGGGCTAAGAAATGTTTTATTAACTAGCCATACCTAGATATAGGTGGCAATAGTCCAACCTTAATATTTTGTGCTATAAATAGAGTATGAAAAAAAATGACCAGATCCACCATACCCAACCCGCCTTTTTCTTTAGGAAGGTATGTGCATTGTCTCTTAATGGGGTTAAGTCTATTGCCCCAGACCATCTGAAAAAATAAACTGTATAGTCTGGTTTCAAACCCTATTGGTAGTGGGAATATCATTGCAGTATATAGTAAAATGGGAATCAAAAACTGTTTAGTGACCTGTACTCATTTTAATTTTGCTAATTACCAATGCTTCCAGATTTGTATTTTGCAATCTATGGAAGATAACAGCGTTATCCCAATTCAAATCTGGAAGATTTTGGGGTCCATACAGCAATCCCAAAATCTTAATCAGATCTGAAGAGATTCAAAGACCTTGAATAAAACCTCATCAGGATAACCTACCCTATTAAACAAACCTTGACTTTTTTGTGTATTAATTCTGGAGTTTGAGACTAAGGAATAAGTGACCATAAAGTCCAAAAAAGTGAAACTTGATTATTGTCTGAAAAATACACATATATCATCCGCATTTGCCTGTAAATGTAGTTCTTCCATAATTGGTGGCCCCAGTACCCCTTCCATCTTGGATGCTGTGATAATGATTGAATTAATGTATCTATTGTAAACAAATATAATAGTGGACTTAACGGACATCCTTGGTGTACCCTGTAGGAATATGGAAACCTTCCATAATTTCATTCTGAATAACAGGATGAACAATGGCATTTCTATAAAAGTTTTATCCAATTCCATAAAGAGGCTGGAACCCCATAATGTTTTAAGGTCATAAATAAAAAGGGTGATAAACCCGATCAAATGCCTTCATTTGTTCCACTGAAACAATACACCCTGAATGTCCATACAAGGAAAAATACTCTGTTAAATCCTAATAATTATAAGAGCATGTTGAATTTTCTTTCCTAGAAGCCACAGTATTGTGAAGGAAATTACAGCACTTGCAAAGTTAGAGTCTTGAATTCAGAATCCCAGTTAATAATTTATAATCAGAATTTAAAATTGTAATTGGTCTCCAATTCTCCAAATTTTCTTTATTCCCTGATTTAAAGAGAAAATTAATAGACCTTCTGAAAAACAAATAGGAAATCTGAAAGTAGATAGAAAAAATTAAACACACTAGGACCAAACATTCTGAAAATTCAGAGGACGGTCTCATATAACTCAGACATAAGTCCATCAAACCCTGGAGAAGTTCCATTTTGGGGATTTAATAGCATTTGTAATTTCTGCTCCTGTGATGGGATTAGTTAGAATTTACATATTAAACCCAGTTTTGGAAGTTTTATCTTTTGCAAAAATTGCCCATGTCCTCCACAAGGCGCCACTGGTTTATGAGAAAGTAAAAATTGTTTTATTACAGCATGACGACCTATATTATCTTGCAGTGACTGCCCTTCCTGATTTAAAGAGATCATAGTTGTTTTGTATTAAGTATTTTTAAGGCTTCATAGCGATCACCCGAGGTTGCTTTTCATACCATATTGAAAAGTACTTTCATTATATTAGCTCAATTATATTGTACCTCTTGAATTTATTGTTTTAAATCAGCTATTTGGGTAGTAAAATCATTTTTGAGGTATTATAATTGCTGACGTAATTTTAAATAATGTAGGAATTTCAAATTTTCACTAGACCTACCTTGATTTTTTAACATCACTCATAAATCCTCCTTAGACTCCTCCACCATTCTCCTAAATCATCATATAACATAAAACTGAGAGTCTAGCAATAAGCAATGACCTAATGTTATTTATCACTAAAGGGCGCCTCAACATAAGTGAACTTAGTTTCCATCTTGACTTCTGTGCTGATGGTAGGGAAACTGAAGAAAAATTACACTGAAGAAGCATGTGATCTGAAAAGGCCATCGGAATGTGTAAATTTAAAGAGGAAGATTCTGTGAGAGAAAAATATAATCTATTATAGATGTGTATGTGTTCCTTTTATAAGTAAATTTAGGACCGCTATGTTGGTAACATCTACTATCTACAAGACCTGATGTATTTATTAATTGAAACAGAGCATTAGGATCACAATACATTTTTTCCCACTGCCTGTAATTCTACTTTTCACATTTTTAACTCACAGTAAAAATCTCCACATAAGAAGATTTCAAAAGAAGTTGGTAAAAAGGTTTAAGCATCATAAAAGAACAACCCGTTCTGCCTTTACCTGAGAACAATATACATTAATAAATCTACATCATGGAATTCCTACCCCATCAAGGATCATTACTCTCCTGGGATTAAATCTATTAGTTTAATTAGAGAACAATCGTAGGAGTTAAAGAATCCTAGTCCATCAGCTGTCTGCTGTCAAAGGACCAATAAGAAGGACCCCAACACCATTTCTTTTGAAAAAACCTGGCTTGAGGCAAGTGTGAACATCCATGCTTCTTGAAGCAAGCACACATCTATGGAATTACCATGAATATAATCATAGACTACTTGCCGTCATCTTGAATTTAATAAGCTGTGAACATTTAATGACCCTATTTTAAAGAAAGCCAGTTATGAAATACAGTTTTAACCATCTTTTTCCTTCTCTTTTCTTTTTCCCTTTATAGCATTCTTGTGCATGAAAGGGGATGGAGGACTGTCCTGTACAGGTTGAGAATCAGGTTCCATACAGTCCATTGCTGAATCACCCCACTGTGTGGATAACACAGCAAAAGGATTGCTAGATTTGGTACCTACTTGGGGGAGCAGGAGGAGGTTTAAGGTTCCTTGAGGACCTCCTGACTTGAGTTACAGGAGGATTAACTGGAGGATCTTGAGATAGCATCTCCTTTTGTGCGATGTAGCATCCAGGAGAAAGAAGGAGAGAAACCTTAGAGGGAGAAGAAGGAGGTTTTTCCTCAGATGTTCTTAATCCCTGAGATGGGGCTAAGGAGGGAGAACTACATCAGCTGGAAAAGCAACCTCTGTCTGGTTTGAACCAGCAGCCAAGTCCTGGGCTTTCTGAATCAAAAGATCTGGACTACCATTGGATGCTTTATTTTTGATGCCCATATACACTCAGAAAATACATAGAATGTATCTTCACAAAGGTCACACTTTGTTAAATTCACTCATAGCTGCTCCTGTCTCTGAAAGTAGCCTCCACCCTACTTCTCATGACAACGCCCACCAGGTGGCTCTCCACCTAGCCATCCCCACCATTGCTTCCGGTACACCGTGCTCTATGTCTAACCTGGCCAGTGCCAGCTGTTTCATTGTATGCCTATTAGATTGCTCAGTTTTTGATACCAACTTGTGTAACACCTGTTCTCAATTACATGTACCCTGTAACCTAAATGTATTTTGTCTGACCTCAGTGTGACGTGGCACCTCTGTTGAACGCCTATTGTTTTGTAAACCTATGCTATGTAACCTAAAACTCTATGTATGTTTTAATGTTACGAGGTATTTTGAAACGAGCCTTGGCTCAAAGGTTGTAACTGATTTTACAAATAAATAAATAAATAAAATAAATTAGCACATTGAAAGGCAATATGACCTATCTCCCTACAATTATCACATCTAGGCTTGTCACATGAACTAGACAAGTGTGTTAGAGAACTGCATTTGTAACAGGCCCTGGGCTGTCCAGCATAAAACAAATCCCCTGTCTCCCTAGCAAAAGAATTAGGGATGTGGTCAATCCCAGTGTCAGTTTGCCTAAGCTTCACTTTAAAGTGCCAACCTCCCATCCAGAATTGCTCTGTATCTAGTATAGCCTCAGAGTGCTCAGTACCTACATTTTTGGGACAACCACTAATAATATCATCCACATGAACCCCTCATTCCAGAACATGATTGTGACATATTTAATTAATGGTTATGTTAATGGTATAACCAAAAGGGGTCCATGTGGGTGAAAACATAACCTGTTGTACTGGCTCCCAAATAGATCAAGAGCATAGGCTGAATGAAAGCTGACATTGCAGTTGTCCTCTCCTGAAATGTTGATAAATGCAAACACAACCCTAGTAGAGAAATACAAAGAATCCTTTAGCAGACATTTACCCACATAATGCCTATCAGGCCTAACATTTAAACCCCTTTATAGCGGTCTGACAGCATTTCTACGTGGTGCAGCTTCTTTTTAATTTTGGAAAATAAATCTGACAGTAAAGGTTTCTCTGAATTTGACTTTCCTTGTAATATATTAGAAGATTGCCCAGTTTCAGAAATGTCAGTGGCTACGGGGTAGCAGCTTGTGAGAGCCACAACAAAGGCCCATCTATATCTTGTACCCCATAGCAGTTTCCAGTTTAAAGGTGGAACAGGTAACTTTGGCTTCCAAGCAGGTTCATTCTGAGAAAAATTTAACTTGGGGTCCCAGTCAGGTGTGGAAGCCAAGTCCCTTATCAAAGTCCAACCTGCTTCATTCAAGGCCGCTGTGGGGACCATGTTTCTTCTGTGAGGGCTGTAAGAGAGGAACAGGTATCAAGGATACTGGGCCAACTCCGAGATAGTATGAGTAGAAGTGTCCTTAACCCCTCAAAAGTCCCTAAGTTCCTTTTAGAAAAATATCACAGCAGCTCTCTTTCTTTCCTCATCCTTAGTTTTCTCATGCATTAACTGACTCTGTTTAATAAAATAAAATTCTGAAGCTCCTCCTGGTTTAAAGGTTAGTCTGAAATACACAGTTTACCTCAGCATCTGCAAGTCCGGTAGGGTTTTCATCAATGGATTTGATAAACAAACCCTGCTGCTTTTGGACAGGGTAACAGCTTGCAAGTCAGAAACGGGTCCGCCTTGATCCTGAATTTGACTCATCCGGTCTTGAGATTTTACGAGCAATGAGCGTGCAAGCTTGAATTAGCATTAAGTGTTCCTGATTCCTTTAATGGCTCTCAGCACTGAACCACACCAGGTTCTACACTGCCAGCTGACTGAGAATCTCTGGAGAGCATTTTTACTTCAGGAAAATAATCAGAGAGTTGCATTAACTCACCCGACTGTTCCATATCGGGAGCCTTCTCAGTAACCTTAGATTCTTGATGGATGACAGCCTGCTCTTGAGAATTGACAGGCTGAGCTGTAGAATACAACAAAACAGCTGTTTTTAGATGGTCTTGTTCTTGCGCAAGAACTTCAAGCTGAAGTTTAAGCTGCTCCTGAAGGTCCTCTGTGACAGTAATTGTAGGCTTCTCCATAGTCTTCACCGACTGTAATTCTACTTGTGTTAAATCCTCTGTGGACACAAAACTTCACCATCATCTGGTTCCTTATTTGAAAGAATAGTTTTATCTATCGTATCAATCTCCTCAGAAATTAAAGCACAGCCCAACAACGTTCTCCTTCCTCTGGGGCGTCCATCTTCTCCCAGGCCTGACAGACAGTGACCAAGCTCACAGACAGCAAGTCCCCTACTGCCAGCAATGCAATAGGGGAATTTCCTGGTGCCCTGCTCAGATTCCCGCACATTCACTAAAAATACTATCAACAGCTTAATCTGGTTCAAGGTCAGTTGGCATTCATCTGTCATCCTCCTTATGGGTCATGCCTGAAAATAAGCAGAATGTGTCTAGTGCACTAACCAGGTCAACAAAACTAAATAAAATAAATAATATATGTTTTGCATCCAGTGAATTGACTGAAAGGATATACCTAAAGGCAGAATAGCTTGATAAATTTGGCTAGCACTTGGTAGACCTTGAGAACTTATATGAAGGAAATATAAAGACCCAGCAATCATAGTGGAACCTCTGATAACTGGAGAAGTAACTACTTTCCTTCCTACCTGAGGAATTTGAATTGACAAGGAAAGGACTCCACCAATGGTAACCCTATAGAGTATAAATAAAAGGATTTACAATATTATCATTGACTATAAATGGATTATTAAATAAAATTGTCAGATAAGTTATGCATGGTACATATCAAGCAATTTTATATAATTATGAATTGGGAAGAGCTGGCCCAGTGGTGCTGAGGTTGAGGCACTGAACACCACACCTCATGCCACGTTGACAACCTGGTTTGAGGAATGGGCTCAGGTCAATGAGAGTTGGCTTGGAAGGAGTGAGGTGCAAGATTGAGTTGCTGTTGGCAAGCTTTCCTCTCTGGGGTGGGATTTCCATGCTTTCAGGTGCTCCAGTGGCATCTGGTGATGGCTGGTGGTCATTGCAGTTGGGAGCACTTTAACTAGGGTTTGGAGTAGGTGGAGGCTTATGGAGAATGCATGGGAGTGTGCATCTGGATGTGCAAGCTTCATTGCAAGTCCTCCTCCTCCTAGGGAAACCAAGTAAAGAAAAACCCCACTGGCACGAGCAGCATGGCATCCCGATGGGCTACCCCCACCTCAGGTTCAACAAAGCCCAATGTAAGTCAGAGTGGGGCTCCAGGGTGGTGTTGGTCTCTTCCTCTGTTCCCCACCAGGGAGACCCCCTCCATGGGGGTAAGCTATGGTCCACCCTGCTCTGCTGCCAAGGCAGAGGCCGACCTGAGGATGGGTTGAGAGCCTGCATACAGGGCAGATTAAGGATAGGCATCATCTCTGTTGCACCTATGGAGATAAAACAGAGTTTACAAAAAATAATTATGAATTGAAACATGGTGCCATTTGGACATAGCAAAATTTAAAGGGTATGATACATTCTATACAAAAGTCAAAAGGAAATCTAAGCAAGGTCATAGCCAAATGGGTCTACTACTGCTTTAGACTGCAGAGTGAGTTAGCGAGTGAACAGCTAAAATATACAAATGATAATGATGGTTCTTATGTTACATTTAAAAGGAATAAAGTGATATTATTAAATTCCTATATTCCTTCAAAAATGCAGGTAAAGCTTTCCATACATATGGAAAAATAATGCTATTATGTTAAATATAATATATCAAAATATCAAGATTATGACATGCAGTAATATAGGTGACCCTAATGCAAGACATGCACAAAAATAATAATGAGGAGATAGCACAGTTTCAACTAGGAGACAATTGAATATGTCTAATCAATGATATTCTTAGTGATATATGGAAATGAGAAGATATTAAGACAAATGAGCCTGGCAAACTATGGGTAAATATAATGACTTAACTAGGTCTTATTTGCATTAATGGAAGAACATGCAGGGACCCCAAAGGTAGCATGGCATATCAAGCCCCAAATGAAGTCTCATTAATGGATTATGTGCTGACTACTATCAACATTGGATACAATTATTGATCTTCCAGTAGAGAATAGATGTGAATCTCTACATTTTCCAGTTAAAATTGCTTGAACATATCTGTCCCCAGAACTCCAGTCTAACTTAAACATCAGTCATGTGGAAGTCTTGAATGCAAAATGAATAAGCTGGACAGAAGTTAACTTGAAAGGATAGTATCAATCAATCAATCATAATTTATTTGTAAAGGTGCCTTTCTTCAACCAAGGTGCCTGCACATACCATAATTAATACAGACATACAGGCATAATTTCTGTTTTAAATAAATCCTTATATATACATTCACCATAAATTAATACTCAGTATAACCATCATATGCAGACTCAAACAAATAAGTCTTGAGTGCAGTTTTAAACTCCTGGATGGTCAGCAATCTCGTATCCAATGAGGTAGAGAATTCCACAGAGTCAGGGCCACAAAAAAGAACTGGCTCCAGATGTCTTTGAACAAACCCTGGACTCTATAGCAATCCTTGTCAGTGGATTGGAGAGGACAGAAGGGGCAGTGGGATGAAAGAGATCTTGCAAGTAGCTGGGTCCATGGTCATGTGGGGCTTTATGGGTCAGTAAACTGACCTTAAAGGTGATCCTCCACTGCACTGAAAGCCAGTGCAGTCCACAGAAACACAGGCGTATTATGGCTGGTTCTAACTGTACCAATCATTAGCCTGGCTGCCGCATTCTGCACTAGCTGAAGGTGACAAAGGTCAACCCTGGTAGCCCTAGGTATAGGGCATTGCAATAGTCAAGCGAGAGATAATGAAGGCATGGACCAACGTTGGAAGATCTTTGGGAGGAACTAGGTGTTTCACCCAGGTGATATTCCTCAGATGGTAAAAAGAGGTTTGATGACAGCTGACACCTGTGACATAAGGGTCAGACCATCATCAATAATAGCACGCAAGTTCTGCACCCAGTCTGAGGTAGTTAGCTCACACCCCAAGACATAGTCCAGGGGTGATCCTGACAACAAACCTGCCTCCCAACTATCAGGGTCCACCACCAGCACCTCAGTTTTAACGGGTTCAACTGCAGCCAGCTCGCACTCATCCAGTCCTGGATCTCGGTGAGACAGTTGTTAAATACCAAGAGGAACACATCTTGACCAGGTGCAAAGGACATGTATAGCTGAGTATCATCTGCATAGCAGTGAAAACTCAGACCATACCACCTAATAATCTCTCTTAATGGCAGCATATACACTGCAAACAACATAGGTGACAAAGTGAAGCTCTACGGTACCCTGTAGGGTAGGAGGAGAGGGCAGAAGAATAAATTCCGACACCACTCTCTGAGTCTTACCCTCGAGGAAAGATCAAAACCATCTGAGGACTGTACCAGACAGGCCACAGACAACCGCAGGTGCTCCAACAATGTCATATATGGTCCACAGTGTCAAATGCTGCAGAGAGATTAAGGAGGACTAAGATGGAATCGTCTTCCGATATCTACGCTATTAGGAGATCATTTAGCACCCAGACAAGGATTGTCTCGGTACTATGTCTCTTCCTAAATCCAGACTGAGAAAATCATAGACATTGTGGCTGGTCAAATGATCATCCAGCTGCAACGCAACCACCTTCTCAATAACCTTACCCACAAGGGTGAGGTTAGAGACAGAGTCTGTAATTTGTCAAGCAGTTTGGATCAAGGGAGGCTTTTTTAAGAAGAGGCTGAACAACAGCCTCCTTCAGGGATCTGGGAAGATCTCCTCTCCAATGACCTCAGACTACCTCAGCTAGGACTGGGCTGATCGTGTCAATGCATCCTACCAGGAGGTGTGTAGGGCCTGGTTCCAAACTACAGCTGGTTGGTCGCCATCATAGATATCTTATACTCTACAAGGGTAGGGTAAACACATTTAAAGAGATCATATTGTGAAACAACAAGTCATAATCACTGAATAATAAGTCAGCATTGGAAATATTTGAGGAACTGTTACAGTTTATAGCCCCATTAATATATGAAACCAATCTAAAAACATACAAGCAATATACATAGTTCAATTCAAGATGTAAACAAGAACAGAAGACATTAAATAAAACAGTGAAAGAGACAAAATTGTTAAAACAAAGGAACGTTGAATATTTCAGTAGTAGTTAATAAGTAGTAATAAGTAGTTCAGTAATAGTTAAATCCACAGAGAAAATCTATAATAATGTTCTTAAACAAGCATTTGCCAATGCCGAATGTTGTCTTGCTGGCATTGGCATTAGTAGTACAGAAGTTAGAGAGATGCATAATAGGAATGGCAGTGAAGTAGTGAACTGACACCAACCCCATCCCACCCTGCAGAGACTGACAGGCATTGGGGTGTGTCTTTGGAGTCATTGGCCATAGCATGCATGCCATTTCACCTCTTCCCTACCCTGCAGACGCAGCAAGTGTCACGAGGTATGCCTTGGTCTTTGGGCCTCCACACTTACCCCCATTCCGTGAGGAAATATGTTGAGATGGGTGCAGTATAAGGGATGGGGTGAACTTTGGGGCCAAAGAGCCCAAGGCACACCTTATGCCTGTCAGTAGCTACAGGCTGGGGTGGAAATGGAATGAGCATTACTGCCGGAAATCCCATGTCACATGCCTGATGCCTGTCAGTCTCTACAGGTGGGGCATTAACAGTTGGAAACCCTAATGCCCCAGGTGTTTGTTAGTAGTTTGACTCCAAACTTTCAACGCTTTTGTGACCCCAGCTCATGAACAGTGGCACTATCAGTTTGTTAGCGGAAGGGCAATTATGCACGCAACTGTGCCATTTTGCGCCACATTTGGGGCAGGATGTGAAAAATGACAGCTGTACTGTTCATAAGGTGGTGTGAAAAAATGGCAATGTTGAAAATCTGGTGTGAAAATGTTAAAAATTCTCAAAGTTACGGCGTGTGTGGAAACTGTGCAATGACGCTTGTAACACAGTTATTGTTGGAATTATGTCACCAAATTTTCAAAATAGGCATGTTGGGATTTCCGCTCATGAACAGTATCACTGTGATTTTCTTAATCTGTCCGAACATTGATTTCCCAAGCGATCATGCCCCATTGTGTGCCAAATGTGCGAAACACATTTCGGACAGGATATGAAAAATGACAGTTGTACTGTTGATAAGGAGGTGTGAAAAATGAAAGCCCTCCTACAGTATGATGACAGGCTATCTGAAATATTCTGTGAATCACCAGTCCTAGCATACAAACACCCACCTAAGTAGAACTGCGGTGAGCAATCTTCTCCAACCATCTTTTATTGTTTGATCATATAAAATAGATCATTACAATATATTAATAGTAGAGTCAAACATACATAAAGGTTATAAAAACAGGATGTCAGAATGCTCATTGCACAATCCCATGGAAAACCAGAGAGCAGGTTACACTGGGTGCATATCCACCACGTTAGAGCTAGTAGTGAACAGTAAAGGTCTGCTACACAGAAGATCCTCCTGGATCAGGAATGCAATACCCCATGTGTAAGACAAGCACAATGACGTAACTCTTGTTTATTGTCCACACACTGAGGTGGAATACAGAATAACAGGAGCATTTACATGCAATACCAGTAATAGAATCTAGCAGATTAGATGCTGTACATGTCTGCATGTATTGTATGAAGGCAAAACAGGGCAAACATTCAGAAAATGAATCTATAAATGCACTGTTGGCTGCCCAGAAAACAGACATAGTAACATAGATAACATCAGCAGAAAAAGAGCATCGGTCAAATCCAGTCTGCCCAGTTCTACCCTACCTTATCCGTGACCTACTGCCTAAACATGGGTTTCTCAAGCCTCTCCTCACTCACAACCTTACTGTTACACACTTGAGTAACAACTATTAAGCTCTTTACTCTGTCCAAGCCACACCTGAACCCATTATTGATTTTTGCACCCAGCACCCCTGTTGATAGGCTGTTCCATGGCTAAACTAGTCTCTCCATCAAGTAAAACTTTCTCACATCCCTCCTAAATGCCCCTCCCCCCACCACACAGACTCCAATAGATGAAAGGCTTTTGCCAGGAGACAATTTTCTGAGGGATCTTAAAGTGACAGCACACAAATGGAGCATCAGGGACCATCAGGAAAGGTTACTCAGGGTGACTAAGAGCCAAACTCCAAGATGGGTTTGCAAAGCCACAGTGCCGAACCAGTCAGCCCCAAATGTGAAAACAGTCAGTAGCAAGTTCTATGCACTCTGCAGTAACTTTGCAAACTGTATCTGGGTGAGCATGACAGGTAACTACAGCTTGTTGCTACATGTGTACTTTCATTGTTTTTTTACTAATAAAGTGTTTATCTTAGAAATCATCACATGTGGTCTAATTGTATCAGTTTGCTGAGCTACAGTTCACAACATTAGTGGAGACTGCATGGAACTTGCAGCTGAGATCAGGGGCCTTGAAGGGTAGTGGAATGTAAATAAGCCAGTGGGTATACACAGGACTCACCAAGGTCCTCCTAACTCCCCCCTCAGTTGCAGAAACAGTGACCCCTATACAGGTGGAGCTGTTGAAAGCAGTTCTACAGCTGGTCACTGCATTGCAAGTTGGGACTTCTGTTATGCCAGGGGACAGCTTAGGGCAAACAATCACTCAAACAGATAGAAGCAGGGCTCAGGAGGAGGGATCCACTGGGAACCAGGAAATATGTAATTTGATAAAAGCTTTTTGGTGCCATTGGCCACCAGGGAAGACTGACATGGGATAGGAACACTACAGGGATAGACAGGGTGGGGATGCCCATGGCAAGTTCACTGAATGCAGGGCCACCATACAACTGTGGCTATTTCAAAGTTGTGCCCAGCTGCCATAATCCTCATATTGGTTGTTGCACACCCAGTATGTGACCACAAATATCGGATTACTCATTTTTTTTTTTGAAATTTAAGTTTATTGAGTTTATATATAAGAAGAACAAAAGAAAAAGAGAAACAAGGTACAGTTATTGGGGGTTGTCTGATCGTACAGTACCCAAGTCCAGGATAAAGCACATGTAGATGTGTACAATCACATTGACATAAACAGGAACAATGAAAAGAAAGAAATACAAAATACAAAATACAATCCAATATCCCCTCCCCTCCCTAACCCACCCCCGCAGCGGAGAGTTTCATAGCTGAAGGAGATGTCGGGTCATTAAGGAGGAGAACTGTGGTTGGGAGCCTGATATAAGCTGCATGTATCAATGCAACAGCAGTTACTAAATTTTTCACCAGTGTCTGGGTTACATTAGGTAGGCATCCAATTTACCCATTTCGATTGAAAGACTCCAGATTATGTCTAGAGCTAGCTATAAGTTTCTCGGTATTGAAGCAGTGGGACACCTTCTTAAGCCATTCCTGATAGGTAATAATATCCTGATCCGTCCAATGCCTGAGGACCAGCTTTTTATAACTATTGAGATGAGAGCCATGTTATATCTCGTTCCTTCACCAAAATGCTCAAGTAAACACCCAAGATACATATTTCTAAGGTGAATAGGTCTTTGAGCTCAACAGTGGGTCTAAACTGTCTCTTACAGTGATCCATAAAGGTGCCACTTTATCGCATTCCCAAAGGGTATGCAACAAGTTCCCTTATGGCTCCATCTCGAGCATATACTCGATTTAAGCTTGCCAAATTTGACCAACTTAACTGGAGTATAGTAGAGATTATTTAAAATGTAGTATTGGGTCAATCTATGATTGCCTTGGGATAAATAACGATACGCATCTTTCCAGACTGAATCCCATGAAGAGGAAAGCTCAAGCTAGAAAGTGACCAGATTTTGGAACCCTCCAGGAGTCAGGAAAAGGTCATCAAGCAATTTGTTGTATATGTTGGATATACCTCCATGCATACCGGCCGCCTCCTGAATTTTCTCAAGGAATGGCCTTATTTTGGGGGAAATGAACGGCCCAAGAATTTTGAGGATGAGGTGTCTCAATTGATAAACTTTGAAAATATGCTTCTGGGAATGTTAAGAGGCGTTAAGATTTTATCCGACTTAAGGAGTGCCTTGCTCATACAAAGATTCCACCGGTAAGTTGTGCAACTGTGGAAGCCATTCAGAGGTTAACCATCTACCTCAATTTTGATATTAAGATTTAACACGAGAGGTTGTGCTGAATCCTTGGTGAGGATATATTAAAAATTCCAGCATTGAAAAGAATTCTAATAGAGAGACCGATGGCGAGTCTTGGATGGCTGGGGTAATGTGGGAGCAGGGTGCCAAAAATGCAGGGGGCTCAAGTTGAACTGGTCCAACAAGCTTAGTTCAAGCTGTAGCCATATGGTGAGGCGTGGTAGACTGTGAGGTGGACCACTTACCTATTCTATTCAGGTGACAAGCCCAATAGTATAGCAAGAGATTGGGTAGGCAAAGACCACCCTTGTCTCTAGGTGCGGTGAGTTTAAGAAAGGCTCTAAGAGGTTGTTTCCCTTCAAACAAAGTTGGATAGCATCGAGTTTACTTGACTGAAAAATTGCTTGGGTAGCCATATATTAAGGTGATTCAGGGTAAAATAACCGGGAAGGATGTTCATTTTGACGATATTGATTCGCCCCAAATGGTTAGTGGCAATTTTGCCATCGATCCAAGTCCCTCTGGATTCTCGTTACAGTATCATCTAAATTGAGTTTCTTGATCATTTCCACCTCTCTGACATGTATACCAAATACTTAAATGAAACGGGGACCATTTCATAATCGAACTGTGTGAAATCCGATTTAAAGGTAAGAGAATTTAACGGAAAATAACCGATTTAGAAACATTCAACCTATAATTAGAAACCTGACCAAAACGGTCAATAATTTTAGTACTTGTGTTAAAGATATTTCGGGTTTGGTAAGGTATAACAGAATATCATCAGCAAAGACCGATACAGTCAGGGAGACTGAGCAATAGTACAGCCTATGATTCGTGATGAACTTTTAATACTAACAAGCAGAGGTTCCAAATATAGGTTGAAGAGGTAGGGGAAGAGGACACCCTTGACGAGTGCCAGCACATAAAGGAAAACTGGAAGAAAAACCCTGTTGCAATAAACTTTTGCGAGGATTTGTATATGCCTTACTCATATGACTAAAGAATCAAGGAAGCCCATTCTCTTCAAAGTGGCCCGGAAAATCCCAATTCACTCGGTCAAAGGCTTTTCTGCATCAAGAGCAACTAAGACCATGGGATCTAGCTAAGTGTGGGCCGCTTGAAGAGCGTGGGCTAAGGTTCTCAAGTGATCAGCGGATGATCTACCCTGGACGAAACCAGCCTGTTCGGGCTCAACAAGTGCTGCCAAATCTTTTGATTCTGAACGATAGAATTTTAGATAAGATTTTGATATCATAATTTAAGAAGCGATATTGGATGTAGCTGGCAGGATCTATTAAGGGTTTATCAGGTTTGGGGATTAAAATTATTGTCGCTCTAAGAGAGAGGGTCTATCACTTCCGCAGAGAACAAATATTTGTATAACTTGAGTAGTAGAGGATAGCTCTTTACAAAACACCTTATAAAAATTTGGGGAAAACCATCTGGCCGGGCTTTTCTAATGGTAAGTCATTTATTGCCTCTTCAACTTCACCTAGAGTGATGGGAGCTGACAATATGTCACAGTGATGAATCTGGAGGGAAGGAGTTTGATACCATCTAAGAAGTGCTCTATCCGCTGAGAATGCAATGGTGTGGAACTCCTACTATAAATGTCAGTATAGAAGGATTCAAAAATTTGGGCAATCTCCTGGGTAGCATCTTAGTGGTGCCGTCCTGAATTTGAGAGCCGGGATTATATGGGACTCTCTATTTCTTTCAGCCTCAGAGCTAGCATTCAACCGACTTTCACCCTGATCAACATATCTAGTCCTAGTCTTGAACAATGCATATTCAGCTTCCCCGAGTCAGATCGTTGTATTTGTTTCTGAGTTTAATAAGAGCCGTTAGTTTAGCTGGGAATTGGAAGAGAGAAGGTTGACTTCAGCTGCCCTCAGCAGACTAGATAGCAAATTAATTTTGGACTCCCTTACCCTTTTCCTAGTGGCAGCAATCTTAATGAGTTCCCTCTGATAAAACATTTGAAGGAGCACCACAGTATATCCTCTCGGTGTACAGATCCCTGATTCAGGTGAAGTACGAGAGGATCATGTCCTAATTTGGGAAACTGTGTGATCTTCCTTCAGGATTTCGTGATTAAGTTTCCAAGATGTATCCTTTGTCCCTGAATACCAAGGAAACCTTGACCCAAACCAGGAATGGTCCAAGATGACTATTGGTTCAATACCTACTTGATGGGTACAGCTCATTAAGAAGAGCTAATTAAAATATAGTCAATTCTTGACCAAGTTTGGTGTACCTGGGAGTAGAAGGAATAGAGTCAATTGTCAGGGTTAAGGAGACGCCAGGGGTCACACAGATCCAACAGGTTAGTGAAATCAGAGAGGCATGTTGCCGAGGGACAACGGTTTTATTGGTCTAAAGGTTTTGTCTAACTCACTGGAAGGAGCCACATCCCAGTCGCCCCTAGGATGAGAAGGAAGACAGAAATCTGCTCAGGTTATCTGCCAGGGACATTAAAAGGACGGGTCACCACCAACTGGAGTGTATATCGCCCCTAGTACCACACTACTATTATCAAGCTGGCCCTTGACCAAAACATATCTACCCTCGTGATCAGTAATACTGTCCTCTACTACAAATCTAACGTGATGTTTAATTATGTTGCTACCCCTTACTAGCTTGCGAGCGGAGGCAGTGAAAATTTGGAGAACCCTAGCCTTCGTAGTTTCTTGGCCTCTAAGGTAGCCAAGTGAGTTTCCTGCATGAAAACTATGTCCACGTTTAAAGGGAGCAATTCAGAAACACCTGCTGTCTCTTAAGAGGATCATTGATGCCTCTGACATTCCAACTTGCAAATTTAATCATTCTCGATGCCATAGTAAATAATATAAGAATGAACAAGACATAGGAACTTCAGTCCCACCAGTGCAGATAATAATATGAGGATTACACCAAATTTACCCAACAATAATAAAACCATAGGGATTGAAACTCTCCGAGGCACCCTCCCTCCCCAAGCCCCTAATAAAAATAACCCACAGAAAATGACCAAGTCACCCACAGACTTAAATGAAACTGAGCACTGAGAACTCTCAAACCAGAGAGAAGATTCCAAAGGTGACTGGACTAGAAATTAAGACATACCCGCTACCCCACCCATCCAAATGACAAAACTACGAATAACCCTGTGATGGCCCAGAAACTATTTACAACCCATCCCTTTGAAATCAGAGAAACATGAAAGCACCAAATATGTATCCTGGAAAGGGATCGGTCCCCAGGACTAGCAGACCCACGTCTAACTGTAGGAATTCCTGCTTGATGTCCCCATAGAACAAAGTGCATCATAGGGCAGAGTAGAAACAGGAACCAGGGTACTGCTGTCCCCCAGTTCAGGTTGTGAGACTGCATCTCGAGGCTCGCCATTCCCATCCACCCCCCAGCCAAAGGTAATTTCTAAACAGAGTCATAACATCGTAACCAACATTCAGTAAACAGTCCTCCCAAATATGAAACTACAAAGCTCACAACTCCAAAATGCTAAGCAAATCTATCATAACCTGAAATATCTCACCGTGATGAGAAAGGAATATGCCAGCTGGTCGCTGCAGCATTCACTCCATTCCGTGTATGTCGAGTCAGGAGCAAAAAGGGTTTAACAAAACTCCATTCACCCGAGCTGGCCATCACCTAGCATGGAAGAGGTAGGGAAGGGAAACTGGTAGGGACCCAGCCGGTCCGTTGGCAAAACTATCCGCCAAAAACCACAAGCAGAATTAAGGGTCCTATCTCCCCTCCTCGGGCCATGAGGCAGAGGCCTCATATGTAGGAAACCAAGGCCTCAACCCTGCCCAGACAAGCAACACTGCCCCAACCCCCGGAAGGCCAGCCAGCCCCATCCCAACTCGCAAGGCAACAGAAATGCAGGCATGCAATCAATACAAAATCGCTCAACAGAGGTAAGCAAACTTAACACTAGTATTTATATATATCAATCAGCCAGATTTGAATAGGTCAGAAGTCTCTGGGAAAGTTCACTTTTGGCTGATCCAGTTCTCGAAGGCATACCAGACATTGTCGAGTTGGACTTGCAGCCTGGCGGGTAGTTCATGCGGAACTTGAACCCAGCAGCAATCAGCTTGGTCACAATCGGGTGGAATTCTCGTCTCCTCAGTCGGGTTTCAAGTGGTAGGTCTTGAGTAATTCTGAAAGTGTGGTTCTCCCACAGGACTGCTTGTAAACTCTTGATTTTGCTCAGGATGTGTTGCCTTTGAGATAGCTAAGCAGCTTGATTAGTATGGGTCTGGGAGAGGAGCCTGGCAGAGGTTTAGGCTTCAGGGATCTATGAGCTCAATGTGGTAGGAGGATTGATAGGCGAGGGCCAACAATCTTGGTCAGGAGCTTTTGCACAGAAGACAGGATATCTGGCCCTTCCTCCGCCTCCAGTAAACCCAGCACCAGAATGTTGTTCCTCCTGCTCACGTCCCTCAAGATTCTCCGTCTTTAGTTTTAACTTAGCGATTTGTTGTCTGAGCGTTACAATCTCGGGTTCACACTTGGCCTTCCAAGTCTCCAGGGAACTGGTACGAGCCTCCCGAGTCACCTACTGGGTATTTAGTGATGCAAGATCACTGCGCATGGACTTTAGCTCTGAGGAGATCTCCTGAAGAGTTTCCGAAGCGGAATCAGCTCCTGGAGGAACCGATCCTCTGTGAGTGGGCTGGAGGGGCGTTAGAAGAGCCAGATTTAGTACCCGAACCCATAGGCAGGGTTATTGACTTTTGGCGCTTTCTCTGGAGTACTCGTGGCGTGTGCCTGCCCGATGGTCTTCATCTCGCCTCCATTATCTTCACCACACCTCGGCGTAAGTCATTAGGAAATCACTCAAACGCCGATAGAAGGTGATGCTGGGTTGTAGAGAACTGTGATAAGCAAGAAGAAGCGTTAAAATATTGTTCGAAGTCGGTATATATAAGAATCAGCTGGTTGAGAGGGAGGCTGTGGATTAAACTGCAATTAGGGCGCTGCCCCACGTGACCATCCTGGATTACTCATTTACATAATGAGGCCATGTGGCACAGTTGCCATGGGAATCCACGTCCTGCAGACAGTTCCAGCCTTTTGGTATTGCACTTTTTAGGGTGGTTTGACAGGAGACTGTGTATACCCTTGATGACCATCACAGCCAGCTGGAACTGTGTACTATATCAGGCCTGATATTTATAAGACTCTTTAGAACTGATAACAAAACATAAAATCCATTTTTCTCCCACTAAAAAAAACCCACTGACTTTTAAATAAATATCCCTTCTAGCAACTTTGCTGAAACTACTCTGTACCATACTGTTTCTACAGAAGACACTGTTTTACTTGTAAGAAACTGAACTTTCTGAGCCTACATTAGTGTGGACCTGTCCGATTATCCTGATTATGTCATTAACTACATAACCCTTGTCTGTCAGAGCTATATATTGTTGCACAGAAACACAGACAATGTCAGCAGGGAAATTAAGTCTCACTGGCCAATGCACTCTGCCCTTCCCTACCTATCTAACAGTGGGAACTCTGTCAGTCCCCACGTTCTCCCCTGTCCCCATTAAACCTAACAGTATTTTTCCCATTTTCCTGTCCCACCCCTCTTCAACCCTCTGATCATCTCAACATGAATTACTTCACTTGAAAGTTTTTTCCATTTAACTACCACCCTTTCAGTAAAAAAAGTACTTTCTGACATCTTTTTGACACCCCCACCAGCTAATGACATGGAGTTACCTCTGGTAGAAGTATAACTGAGAACAAGTCACTAATGTCTAGTATTCCATGGAGGAACTTAAATGTCTCAGTTATGCCCCTATTTCCTCCTACCCTCAAGGGTAAACATGTTCAGAGCCTCCAGGCATTTGTCATAAGATCTCCCCTTCTCCCCTGGATCATCACTGTAGCCCTCCTCTATACCTCTTACAGTCTGTCCCAGTCTTCCTTTAGGAACAGATTCCAAATTTGTACACAGTATTGCAAATGAGATCAGACTAGTGAGCTGTGCATGAGAGTTGTTAGGTCCCCCTTCTACTACTGAGCCCCCTACCTATGCATCCCAGCATTCAGTGTGCCTTTCTCATTGTTCTATTGCACTGTGCTGATGCCTTCAAAGTATCCATGATCATTACCCTGACATCCTTATTTTTCCAGAGAGCTGTCCATTCCGCACCCCATTCTGTATTCCGATGTTGTGTTTTGGGTCCCTACCTCTATGTGCATAACTTTTCACTTCCTTGCATTAGATGACTACTACCACACTTTATTCCATCCCCCACAGCTTCTCTAGATCCATCTTCAGATTATTTCACTTGAAGTGTACTGTACTGCAGCTCTTGGTATCCTCTGCAAGAGGAACATCTTCTGTGGCTCCCTCCACTACATTACACATGAACATATTGAAGAGAACCAGTCCCAAATCAAGGCCAATCCCTGGGACATCCAGTGTGTGACTTTCTAAGTCCATGATGCTTTCCTTCAGTACTATTATCTTAGTCTTTCCACACAGCTACTTTTACACACCTAGTTATTTTCCCCAGTTTTCAAATCACTCAGTTTCTTCTCCATTTTCCATGAGGGATGGCGATGAAGACTTTACTAAAATCCAGATGTAGTATGTCTACAGCCTGACAACTGTCCAGTGCTCTTGTCACTCAATTGAAAGAGTCAATCAGGATTGTTTGGCATGCCCTTTTGCTGGTAAAACCATGTCGTCTAGGTTCATTTTATACCCATCTTCAAAGGCAAATGCATGTGGCCTCCTCTCAACAGACATTTCTGATGTACCAATTTCTTTTTTAATATTCTTTTGGTAACCAGGTAAGGCCCACTAGGCACAAGCACTCTGCACAGCTTGTATGAATATTTGCAGCCCACTTAAGAAGGCTGCTGCATTCCAATGCTGGGTTACTCAGCACCAACCAGACATTGTCGCACTCCTTGAAACCTGGTTATCCAAATCCACCCCTGACTTCTTTGTCTCCTCCCTGGTGACACCCTTTTCAGGAAGATCAGGTGAGTAAGCATGGAGGTGGTTGTGCTGTCTATATCGTGACTCCCTCCTTGGACATGCACTTCCACCACCAAAGCTTGATAACGGGCGCAAGCCTTCACACTAAAAATCACCCCCAACCCTGGTAAGAGCCCACTCTTTCTCACCCCAGAAAGCAAGACCTCCCCATTCAGGCACTTGCTGACTACCTCTCTGCCTACCACCCAAAATGACCCAGATAATTGTTGGTGACCTGAATATCAACTGGCTTTCTGCCACGGCCTCCCAAACCAGAGATATCTTTGCCGCCCTTGACATGTCCCAGCTTGTCACCACCCCAACTAGATTCAACCTCTCTACTGGCTCCAGCACCCTCCTGGATATCACCATTGCTAACCACCCCAGAAGGTGCTCAATATCAGTGTACTTCCCAACTCACTTAGTGACCACTCCTTGGTCGTATTCTGTTGGTCCGCTGCCAACAGCAAACCTGCACTACAAACCACTCAGCGGCGTACGCCTACTCTCAGGCAGCCTGCGGTCACCTTAAACTGTACCTCTCACAACTGGATTAGTCTCCAATCAGGCTTGCACTGTAAATAGATGAGGCATTGGACTTTTCACTTGCACTTTTAACACTGCCTGTGACCTCTATGCCCCTTACGCTAGAAATCGCACCAAAAAGCAAAACATGCGCTGGGTTATCCCTCCCTCCTACAAACTTAAAATGAGAGACAACCTATGGCACATTGCCGTGGAATGTGGCAAGCCAGCTGATAGGCAAGCGTACAACGCTCAGTGCAATAAATGTACTTGGGCCATTCGACAGGCCAAAGCCTAGTAGTACCAATCTGCTCTTGTCTCCCCTGGGTGTCAGCTAGAAACTTTTGGGATAATGTAAAGGAGCTGAATGGAAAATCCCACTCCCACCCCCAACTCTCCTTTAATGGAACTGTCTGCTCTGACCCCTTGACATTGCAGACTGCCTAAACCGCACTTTCTCAGACCTCAGTTCAGTCCTGCCCAGTAACTTCTTGACCCCATCCCAGTAGCATCCCTGCCCACTCTCCAGAGACCTCATTTCTACACATACCATCTCCCCATTGGAGGCTAGACCTCCTCTGCAAAAAGCCATTAGTAGTAACAACCCCGGCACTGACCTACTGGACACTAGGCTACTTCGTCTGACATTGGATGCTATCCTGGTCCCACTTACCTAGCTGCTCAACTGCTCTCTGTGCCTGGTGCAGTTCCCCAGCACATGGAAAACTGCCATCATCACTCCCATCCTAAAGAGTGACGATCGAGCAACCCGTGGTAACTATCGACCTATCTCCATCCCCCCACTCTCCAAGGCCCTTGAAAAAGTAGTTGCCATCCAGCTTGCGAATACCTGGCCATGCACAATATCCTGTGCCCTCAATACCATGGCTTTCATGCAGGTTACAGGACCACAACCGCACTTCTTGAATTCTCCAACTTCCTGCACTTTGCTCTTGATGTCGGAAGTCTCTGCCGGTGCCGTGTTCATTGACCTCTCCAAGGCCTTTGACACGGTTTGCCATCCTCTCCTGCCTGACTCTCTCAGATGCTTTGGTTTCTCCCCAGCCCCTTGCATGGTTCTCAGCTCCTCTCTGCCAGAACTCAGTGTGTAAAATCAATAGCACCCCATTTGACACACAACCTGTCTGCTCTAGGGTTCCCCAGGGCTCCATTTAAAACCCTCTCCTCTTCAGTCTGTACCTCAACTCCCTCCCTTGGCCTGCCCAAGTAAGATCCTCCTCTACACAGATGACGCTGTGCTCTTCACCGCTGACCCCAACCCCAACACACTCCAGGCCACCCTCCAACAAGCTTTTGATAAAGCTGAATATTGGTTCACATCACGAAGGTTAGTTCTGAACCAAAAAGACCAAAGCTATGCTCTTCCACATCACCAAAGCAAAGCTAGTGGTGCTCCTCTCGTGACCTGCCTAGCACACTAAACCCCATTGAGCAGGTTTCCTCCTACAAGTATCTGGGCATTACCTTTGATTCGAACTCTCCTTCTATTCCCATATCAATGCCCTTTCTGCTGCCACGAATGTCAGGACTGGACTGTTATACCACCATAGGGACTACCTACCACAAGAGGCCCTTAGATTGACAATCACCTCCTCTGTCCTGTTGCTAAATCAACTATGGGCTGCCTATCTATGCTGCAGCCGACAACACTCAGCTTGCAAGAATCCAGCTCTCTATAAACAAGGCCTGCAGGCTAATGCTGGGAGCTCCTAGGTGCACGCATACGCTTGCTGTACTCCACCACCAACTTGCTCAACCGAAGAAAGACTCCACTTCCAAACCTGCCTTCTTGTAAAAAGATCCTGCTAGGGCTCTCCCCTGGGGTCGCCACCTCCCTGCAGCATGCTTCCCTCTCAGTCTCCACCCACAGCACTGTCAAAACATCCCTTATCGTCCCCAGGGTAAGGACCTCTATGGCCCAGAGATCCTTTTGCTATTGGGCTCCCTCCTGGTTCAATTCCCTCCCAGCCAATACAGTTGACTCCACTAAGCTTGGTCCTTTCAAGGTCTCCCTCAGAAGCCATCTGACAAGCACTCGCTGCTACAACTGCACATAATCCCCCACCTGCCCCTTACTTTACCCCTAGGCTGGGTCTGCCCTGTCTACTTTAGCTGTATATACCTGGGGTCTCATGCAACATCTGCTGACTAATGTTATAAAATATCTCTGGTTGCTACCTGATGTGGTACTCGTGTACCTATATTATGACTACTGTGCTCTACCTATTACCAAGCTTAGACAACCAGTGAATTCCTGCAACACTGGTTGATTTTTAATCTAAGCTTTATGTACTGTACTCTTTTGTTTGCTGTGATGTATTGCTCTCCTGACGAAGTGCCTTTGTAAATGAGTCTATGACTCAAAGGTCTGTAAACCGATGATCTAATAAATAAAAAATAAAATAAAATAAATTTGTTTTCAGGGCATCCCGAAGGCACTGAGGTGGTTAAGTGACATGCTCAGAGTCTCACAATATTCAAATAGAGGCTGTATGAATCAAAGCCAGGTCTTCTGGATGTACCAGGCTCATTCACAGCTCATTATTCACTCTAACCTCTTGGCTATACTGCCAGCTCAGATGTTTATTTAGTTTTTGTTGACTGGGAAAGGAGGATTAGACAATTCTGCATATTTTCAGCCTTGTCCTGAGGCAGGGGATACAGATGGATGCCAGCTGACATTAAACCAGATTAATCTGTTGGTGGTATTTTTAAAGAATGGGGACATTTGGCCAGGACACAGGAAATTCCCTACTCTTTTCAAGAAGTGCCATGGAATCTTGAACTTCCACCTAAACTGCCACCAGAATAGGCAAATGGGACCTCACTTTAACATCTCATCTGAAAGATGGCACCTCAGGAAGCAGCACCTCCTCACACTGCACTAAAGTGTCAGTATTGGGATTTAAACCCAGTGCCTGGTGTGGATAGAACCCACAGCCTCCTGATCTTCGGACTTTTTGTTTTGTTTTTGGTAAAACAGGCTTTGATCATTAGACTTCATGTACATAAGCTGGGAGACACTGGCTACTTTTCATTACACCTGAAGAAAGCCCCTGTTTTGGTCCTAGACCATATGGAAATAATTTGACTGCTTAGCCCATGGTGCTGAGGGCAGCAGGCAGCACCCACCATGACTCTACCCGCCCGAGGGTAGAGTACTTAAACAGCTCATGCTTAAGCTTTCCTTGGATGCTTAGGGTTTTGTTACCACCATCCTTCCTTCCTCCTCCTCCAGCAGCACTTCTCTCCCTTGGGATTGGTCCTTCTTCCCTACGGTGCCTTTAATCTGTAGAACCTCATCACTGTGACACCACAACTGGTGGAATACTTTACTGCATGATTATGGCATCCCGGCAGAGGTAGCAGTCCCTAGCAAGGACAGTAAGAGTGTAAGCAGAGGCTCAACCAAGCTACACAAGCAGTCACACATGCCAGCAACTACTCAGTCCTTGTTCAGTCCAAACCATTTCTACATAAGGAGCAAGTGACCTTTGAACATTCATTTTCTGGGTAGTCTAATAAAAGATATTATTAGACAAATACTGTTCCTCCTATATGTGGCATTATAGATTGAAGTAGTGCTCCAGACCAGTTGGAGCACTCCTTTCCTCTGCATGTGAGACACTTTTTCTGTGAAGAGTGTCTCACACAGCTGCCCTGGGAACAGGCATGCTCAGATAAGGTTTATTAAAAATTATTGATTGAGCTCAATGAATAATATAGTAATACCTCCACAGAGACCACTCATACAGGTGTAAGATTGGTCTCACCTATATTCTCAGGGTATCAGAGCCAATCACTTTCTGTTTGCATTTCACACACCTTAAGAAGGCATGTGAGACCACTCTTACAACCATAAGAGTGGTCTTGGCTGCAATATTAACATACATTTCTGACCCTGAAGAGGAGAGGATTTGACACAAAACTAAATGCTCAGCGTTGGTGTTACTGTCTAGTTCTTTGGGAAATGCTTTTCACTACAGGTGTTGCAACAGATTCTTCAGCTGATAGAACCATTTTAAAGACGTGTCCCTGATTATGGACATTTGTCACTGGAGGTCTTATCCCTTAATTGTGGTGCAGGGCATTGAGAGGTATAATCACAACATTCTCAGACTAGAAATCTATCAGTAGCATACTAGCTAATTGCATTTCTGATGGGCTCACTTGGTAAATCAACCTTAACAAACCCAAGAGCCATCAGTGATAAAGCTGGGAAAGAACTCGACTCAGAATATGAAGTGGTTGCTGAAACTTGGAATAATAAATTGAGAAGTCCCTTGTTGAATTGTCAGAATCTTTGCCCTCTAAACTGAAACAGGACCCACACATAAAAGCCAGATAAGGGGCATATGGTTAGAAAATGAGGTAGTTGTGTGTAGAGTAAACCTTTGAGTTAATAGGAAGCTGGATAAAATCACCAAAGTAAACAAAGCATTAATGAGTGGTGTTTGGAGAGAGTAGAGGCTGCTGCCTGTGATCGCTAGCAGAACGAGAGGGACTGAGAGAAATTGTCATGTCAAGGGGATGGGGTGATCAGAAAAAGTAAACTGAAAGAGAGGGATGCAAAACCAACAGCTGAGCTGCAACTCTTCACTCAGCACAATTTTATTGTGCTGATCATCCCATCAACTATTTGAATTCAAGTCTCATCAGCTGCAATCTACAAGTCAACATTTAGCAATTGTCCCTACTAGACACCCACCCCATATACAATGCACAGGCAAAAATCGTGGGCAGATGCTAACCTTGTGTTAACCATGCCCCCCATCATGAACATGGCAGAAAGAAAAAAAGCAAACACTGAGATCAAAAGTATACAACAGACAAAAACAATTGCAACCAATAAACGGACAGTGACTGAGAACCCTGGTTTTCAAGGCTTATCCTGTTCAATGTGCAACCCCCAAAGTCGCCAACAAGGCTGGGAGTCGGGTCCCAGCATGATAACCGACATGATCACGGCGACATGGGTGGGGAGAGCAAGGAAAAAAAACAACACAACTGTTTGAAAAACCAGCGACAGATCAGACACTGGCAAATGCAGAAAGAAAACAAGCTCAGCAAGACCAAATACCACAAATCCAAGGGACACAGGGCAAGGTGAGGTGAGGAAATCAGCAGACAGGAGGAGACCCTAAGCCCAGGCTAGATAGGCTCATTAGGGTGGCATTTGATAGGTTCCCTAAATTCTCAAGGGCAGCACAACAAACACCAGGGGCCCTAAGGAGAAATATTTGACTTTGGGTGGGGCTAGCAAAGATTGAAGCTGAGAGCGTGTGTGCCATTTACTTTTTTGTTGAGTTCGCAGTTGGCAGCGGAGTATCATGGGAAGCTCTTGAACTGCTCGGACCAGCCCTAGAGGAATGCTTGCAGGAATAGGTTCTAAGTAATCACCGTCGTAGTTGGGAAGTGGTGCGGATTCACTGGGTTGGTGAGGGAGATGGTGCTAGGGTCTAGAAGTGTGGGAGAGGATATGAGGAGGGTTCTTACTTCTTAGTGTCTCTTGGTCAGTGTGACATCAGATAGGGCCCTTACCTGCCCTGGCTGGCCTAAAGCACTGTTAAGGAGCTCCTTGGACTGTGATTCCTCTCTGCCATGCCGCACCTCACAGAGCTGCTGCAGAACAGAGATGGAGACTGTGAGGCGATGAAGAACCACTGGTGCATGCAATGGCCCAGGCTGACTGCTTCCAAACTGCTGCTCTCACTGTACAAACCAGCGGGCTCCGAACTACTGCAAGTGTTTTTGCACATGTGCACATCCCAGTTTCCTCCTTCTACTGCTCGTCTCTGCTCATGTGGGTCTGACCCATTTCCCCCCACGCACATGCTGATTTGATAATCTGTGTGCCACACAGTGTGGAGACGGACATGCTGACACAGGTACTGCATCCCCCATTTCAGCTTCCTTTGTGATTTTATGGTAGCCGCTTAGCCACCATGTTTATGAAATGTTTCACTGGGAAAGGCAAATGGGAGGTGTGTCATTGTGCTGCTGCATGACAAGCTTGTCTCTGATTGCAGTGGCACTTTTCTTCTAAGTTGTGTCCGCTTTACATAATGTGCATGACAGCGCTGGCATGCTGGCTTTATGGGGAATGAGGGATGCACCTACTAAAGCATACCTGCATTCGCCAATACTGACACACCTCTGAAATGTGCTACTAGCACAAGATGTTGCTCGCATGCATGCAAGCCAACATAAAAACAAAAAGGAAACATCAAAATATCTTATGGAAAAACTGGGAGAAGCAATAGAAAAAATAATATTAAGGACTTTTGGACCACGGTAACAATGGGCATATAATAATAATAATAAACTTTATTTTAAAGGCCTTTCAAAACCAAGGCACCTAACAAAGTAAAATCACATCATTAAAATTCCACAACAACATAATCAATAACACATCTTAAAGCCAATAGTATAATCATAAAATCTTAAACTCTTTCCATCCATTAAATGCTATAAGCTTGACTCCATAACCAGGTTTTCAGTGCTTGTTTAAAACCCTCCACAATCGTGTACTCATGTAACCGATGGGTGAGAAATTCAGAGGTAGGGGCTGCATACATAAATGTTCTGGCCCCAGAACATTTCAACCCCTCATTGGCTGAGCAGAGCGATCACTTAGGGCAATGAGGAACCAGGAGCTCTTTCAGGTAGTCTGGACCAAGTCTGTGTAGGGCTTTAAAAGTCAGCAAGCTGACTTTAAAGGTGATCAGCCACTGAACTGGCAGCCAGTGCAGTCCATGCAGCACTGATGAAATATGACAGGACTGCAAGTATCCTGTCAACAGCCGTGTCACAGTGTTCTGCACCAGCTGAAAGTGGTGGATTTCCACCAGGTAGCCCTAGGTAAAGGAGTTGCAGTAGTCCAGCGCGAGGTCACAAAGCCGTGAATCAAAGTGGGAAGGTCATCAGGCGGAACAAGGTGTCTGATCTTGGCGATATTCCTCAGATGGTAAAATGAGGAACTGGCGACAGCCGACACCTGAGAATGCAGGGCAAGCCCATCGTCAAAATTACCCCAGTTTCCACACCCATTCAGAGGTTGGGAGTGGCTCACCCCAAGAAATAAACCAGAGGGTGATTGCCCCAGCCTCTCTCCGATAACTAGAATCCACTACCAATGCCTCAGTCTTATCAGAGTTCAACTTTAGCCAGCTGGCATCCATCCACTCCTGGATTTCGGCAAAGAGTTATTAAAGACCAAGACAGCTCCATCCTGATCAGGGCAAAAGAAAGGTGGAGCTGGGTATAATCAGCATAGCAATGAAACCTCAGCCCATACCTTCTTACAATGTCTCTGAGGGCAGCATATATACTGTGAACAACATGGGGGAACAACACTGATCCCTGAGGAACTTCACATGGTTAACAAGACTGGGTCCGAGGAAAAAACCTGACACCACCCTCTGAGATCTTCCCGTGAGGAACAATGTAAACCACTTGAGAACCGTACCCAACAGTCCACAAATAGAACCTCAAGTGATCAAGTATCACCTCATGGTCCACAGTATCAAATGCTGATAAGAGATCTAGGAGGACCAAGATAGAGTGGCACTTCCCATCTCTAGCCATCAGGAGATCATTGAGCACCGAATCAGCTCTGTCTCGGTACTATGCTTCTTTCGAAATTTGGACTGGAGGGTTCATAGATGGCATGGATGGTCAAGTGGTCCTCTAGCTGTGTGGCCACTACTTTCTAAATCACCTTCCCCATGAAGGAAAAGTTAGAGATTTGTCTGTAGTTAGCAAGGCAGTCTGGGTCCAGAGAAGTTTTCTCAAGAGTGGTGTTACCACCACCTTTTAGGGGCTGGAAACTCACCCGTCTCCAAGGAGCTCCAGACTATCTGAGCTAGGACCGCCAATGACATCACTACAACCCAAAATTCAGGAAGTAGGTCCTGGATCCAAACTACAGCATGTAAGGCGCACACTCTGGACAATCCGCGATGACATCCATGAAAGTCGACCGGCTAAAGGTACTCCAAGGAAGACCAAGATATGCGAACCTGCTCTGGTCCACCACTGTACCCACAGAGTATTTCGGATAGAAAGCCGATCTGATATCAGCAACTTTATTTGCAAAAAATTGAGCAAGTTCATTGCACTCTTCTTACGAAAATACTTTTCGAGCTTGTAGACAGGCTGGGTTGCACAGTCATCATATGGTCACACAGTTGATACCTAAATTCAGCCTTTTCATTGGGTAAAACATTTTAAGCAGGTATACTTCTCTCAAGATGAAGAACATAGACCTGACATAACATCTCAACTAAGACATCAAATAAATGTAATATATATTTGTACCTCACTGTATATAACTAGGTTAGAAATAGTTAATGCTATAAATCAAACTAAGTTAAGTAAAGCACCAGAGCCAGATAGATTGTTAGCAGGTACATGCAAATATAATTTGAATAGGTGTATAATACTTTTACATTATAGTTATAATTACATTATAGTGTATGGTGGAACGTTGTACTCACTAGAAATTCTACCGTATCAAAACGCTTTTCAGCCACAGAGACTAAAATGAATGGAACACTGTACTAACTGTACGTACAGAACAGCATTCCATTCATTTAGAATGAGAAGATCGAGCTAGCAGTAACAGAAAACTGCCACGGGTCAATGTCGCAAAACACACGAAAATGGCCGTGGCGGTTTGTCGGACAATGGATCAATTAATTTTAAGTTGGATCAGCCAGATTGTATATGAAAAATAAGTTAACTTACATATTTCGCAAAACAAGTTTGTTTTTCTCGCTAAGCGAGATGTCCGGTCGCCATGTTATTTTTACCAAATCCCAGTCACACAAGAACAGCAGCCATTGGGAGTTTTGCTGCTAATGTAGGGACACCTAGTCCCTAGCAACCACACAACTCACCAGTATGAAGCCGAACACAAGATTTTCTTTTACACTAACAGAACGAATTTTAAAGTGGAAAACTACAGCTATAATAAATTAAGAGGCACCATACACTATATAAAATTCCAGGATGGGCAAGCCAGTGCAGAACCATGTGTTCTGCCACCTCCGAAGTCTGATTCTCAAGGACCTCTCGAGCTTCGCTCTCGAGGTCAAAAGGAATCAGACCTCTCTGTCAAGAACACATTGGTTCTGCATGGTTACCCATCCTGTATTCTCTATATACAAAGCTGAGTTATTTCATCTTCATGGGCGGTAACATTATTTATCCAACCCATAAAAATGGATCCTTAAAAGAACCAGCAATGTATTGTTCTATAAGTTTGATAGGCTACACAAATATTACTCTCTAAAATTTTATTGTCAGTATAATAACTGGGGAGTGTTTTCTTCCATAGGGAGACCCAGTTATAATTAGCTGTTATAACCGCAGAGTTATACCGATGACACAGCTGGGTTCCCTCACTCCATGCATGTGCTACTGCTCCCTGAATCACCTCCCTGGGATCACCGCTCTTCTGCTCTGCCTCTGGCAGCACTCAGTAGTAAGTAAATACATTTAAAAAAAGAACGCACCAGTCACCTCTTGTCCTAACATCCTTCCACAAGTGCTTCTTTATTTACCATTTTTTAAAGAATGAAAACAAAGTGCAAGTTTTCAGCAACTGCCAACAGTGAGAGGTGGACCAGGCTGACCACAGCTAGAACACCAATGTATTTTATTTCATATAATTGCTGTGGTGAGAACACTCCCCAGCAATTACATAAAATAAAATATGGGGTGGCGTGTAAACTTGATTTTACACACACACCTCATATGGGATGTATTTCATAAACCCCTAAGCTTCACCCTCTGGGTTTATGTAACATCCCACAACTCGGTGAGTGAAACAAATCCACTTTTCACTTATGCTGATAACATGGTCCTAATGGACATGTCTCAGCTGGGCCTACACTGGAATATGGATACATTTTCTTTATTGTCTGAGGAGAAATTTCTGACATAAATCAGCTAAAAACACAAGTAATGGTCTTTGGATATACAAGGGCAAATTAATATAAGATCCTTCACAAAGGGCATAAACTTCAAATTCTAAATACATATGACTACTTGGGATTGAAATATGCAAGTAATCTCTCCTGCTACAGGCATATTAACTATTTAAAATGTAAAATAACAAAATGCACTAGCGATATTAAATTTATGTACATATGGGGGTCAATCAGTGAAAGTCACTGACATCATTATATATAGTATGATAAATTATATAGTTATTGTTCATTATTAATGTGAAATTAAAGGCTGCTATTTTATATGTAGGTGAGAGCTGGGGTCTAACTAATAACAATGGGGGCTATGCACAAATGAGTGGAAAGTATGCGACACAGGCACATACCAGCCCACATAACTCCGCACCAGGGACAGGTGTGCACAGGCTGGTATTCACAAATGGCCACCACCTGTCTGCAGCCCCATCCCCCAGCACACAGGACGGTGCAGGGCAGCTAGGAGCGGAGAAGGACTCAGGCGGGCATCCAGTCAGATGCATGTCCTGGGTCCCATAGTGAATCACTTGCATAAGGCTGAGCGGGTTTGGGTGCATGAATAGCTAATGCAGGCACCTGAACCCACATGCCATGGTCCATTGGCAAGAGGGCCCTTCCCTAGCCTCAGTGGCACTCAGGCCTCCTGCCGCACAGGCCAGCTGACATCAGCAGGACCCCTCACCAGACCCATATGCCAGCCCCTCCCACACACATCACCGTCCCTGCTCAATCCGGTGTCAGTAGCATCCCCCAAAGAGCCCCATTTGTGGTATGCCATCCAAGGATGGCCACCCCTACCAACCACAGCCCTATCCCTGCATTCATGTATCAGTGCAGCCCTCCTGCACTTGAATAGTACCATAGAACCTGTATATCCCCAACCACTAGACAACAATGGTAGCAATGCCCTGCAGTGCACACCCAACACCCAACCCCTGGTCCACCAGTCCATCATTGGTGGTTAATGGAAGTGCCTCCGGGAGCAGTGTCAACACCACTCCCCACCCCTGTACCTGCCAGTCCAGTGCTGCCACCAGGGATGGCTAGCAGCACATCCCACCACACATCTCCATGGCGCTGGCATTCAGTGATGCTGGGAGCATACAGTTATATATAGGCAGCAGGCTCCCAGCATCATTTGGACAGCTAGTAACTGAGGAGGTGTGGAGTGATGTGCCACTGGTCATCAATAACTGTGGCACTGGCATGCAGGTACGGGGATAGGGGGTGTTGTCAGTGCAGAGGGTGGGGGACCACTGTCCACCAATGAGTGCACTGAGGTTCCAGGACCAGAGGTCAGGGGTGGTTGGGTTGGTTGGACTTGGACAGGTGCTTCACCATGGGCCACAGGTTGGGGAGGGATGCCTCTGATATGGGGATGCATACCTCTCAATCCCCTACCTTGCATTTCAAGGACCAGGCTTGGAATCATCAGGGATACAGAACCACAATCAGGGACAAGGCTGACAAATGGGTGATAGCTACATAGGTACATGTGTGAATGGGACCTTAGTGTCAAAGAGCAGTACCTGATGTCACACATGTCTGTATTTCTGATAACTGACATTGTCTTGTGCTTGGGGCCCTCACTGTTCAATCCCAAACACACCAATAGTAGGAGGGATGAAGGACAACACTGATGCAGGATCAGGGACATCCCTGGACCTCAGGGACAGTTGAGAGATATGCATGGTAAGGGCACAAAGGAGTGTTGGGGGCAGCATGTATGGGGATTAGGCTCTGCTGTGTGTCAAGGGGTCTATACACATCGAGGGGCATGGGGCTGTGCTGTGTGTGTGGGGGTAGGCATATCAGAAGGGCAGGTGTTTTGTCGGGGTGGGGGTTGTTAACATCTGCCTGTACTGGGTGGTGGTCCTGTGTGTGGACGTCACATAATGCAGTTATTGCAGGGTCCTCCCTGCTGTATCCAGCACCTGCCTACACTCCCTGCTGCACAGCACTACATGCCTTAGTGAATGGCACTTAGTGCTGGCACACCCACAGCATGCCTCCACCCACCCCTAGTGTGTTGTTGTCCACACGGCCGGGTATGGGCACATACCTGACTCGGTGCATACCTGATTTGAACCCACTCATGAAGGCCACCAGGGTCTGTGGGACCCCACTGCACAGCATCTATGCATATCACTGCCCACGTACCGGTTTTCATGGTGCACAGGCATTGTGTACAGGGCCTAATATAACTGAAAAGGATTTTGAATAAATTATATAGCTATCTTCTATGAGCTAGGGGTGGGGACCTCATAGGAGGGGGGGCAAATAATGGTGCCCTGGGAAGGCACTGATCATAGAGCAGACTCGATAGACCATAGGGTCTAATCTGCTGGCTCCTTAGTATGTTAGTATGAGCCTATGTTTCTGGCCATGTCTTGTGGGCTGAACTTGGTCAAAGTACTATACAAACACTGTTAAAGGAAAAAAAAAACCATAATATTTTTACATACTTACAGACTGTTTCCTCAAACAGACTGCCCAAATTTTTTTGAAGAACAAATAATGTATTCTTACAGCAGTTTCATTTTTCCATATTTCAAATTCACTAAACACGAAATGTATCCTTTGCAATTGGGAACTGTGCTATATATACAGTATATATATATATGTATATATATTCTTTGCAAAAAACTACATTAATGCATCAATCAGGGTTGATATAAATCATAACTACAACATAAGGGTTTCAAACCTAACACCTCACCCCTCCTGTACACACCAACTGGCATCAGGGGTGTGTGTCCTGGAGTCATCAGCCCTAATGCATACCCCATTACATGAGTACATAAGCAGAGATGGGCACAGTATAGGAGAACAGGGTGGCGCTGGGGCTGAGGACTCAAGGCACACCCCGACACCAGTTGGTGTGTGCAGGAGGGGTGGGGTGTTAGAGTTGAAACCATAACATTGTATTTCCCTCCTTTTTATGGTTTGCTATCAACCCTAACTGATTCACTAATGTAGTTTTTGCTGAATTTCTTACTTTTGAGATAGTGTAATTGTAGCCTTATTTGCCTGTGGGAGAGTAGTGCCCTTCCCTCCATAGATGCATGTATGTATGTTGCTGTGGAAGAGTCTTGCACTCCAGTTAATAGGACAACAGTGACCAAACTACCAGCATAGCCATCTTATTACCCCACCTCATGTATCTGGTACAGAAAATTGTCAAAACCCCACCAATGTGTAATTCTGCAAAACTAGAATGCCATTCCTCTCACAGGTGTAGAAACACATTTTGACTAGGATTTGAAATATCCATATATTCCACATAAACGCTAGTAGCCTTCTCCCCAAATTAGACGCCCTCTCTGTCTGGTCAGAACAGTACAAACTGGATATGCTTTGTATCACGGAGACTTGGCTCTCAGCCAAAATCTCCAACCCTCACTCGCCATTCCAAACTATATCTTGTTCGGCAGGACCGTGGCAAGAGAGGCGGGGGGTAGCGCTGTACATCAGACACTCCATTAAGTGCGGTTACTTTCAAAGAATCGCCCATCCTCCCATGAATCCTTAGTCGCTCACCTAACCTTCCCCACATCCAATCCCCTTTACATAGGTGTTCTATATACCCTCCTAAGCCTTCACTCGACTCCCTCATCACAGCCATCTCCTCCAACTCTTGACTAACTCAAATGGCGAATTCATTCTATTAGGCAATTTCAACCTAGACTGGCTCTCCTCCTCCACAACACCAGCAGCCCTAAATCTCACCCAGCTAATCAGGAACCCACCCGCCTAAATCACCGATCACAAAACACACCCCTTCTTGACTGGATTCTAACCTCCCACCCCACAGGTATCCTTTCTGATGCCCTTAGCGACCACTGCATAACCTACTGTATCCGTAAAATCCATTCACTCCACTCCAGTCCCAAATTTATCGTAACCCACCCCTACACCTCCTCGATGAATCCGCCCTACAACGCGACCTGTCAAATGCAGACTGGCTCTCAGTTCTTGCTTCACACGATGTCAACACCACCCTCACCCACTTCTGCAGTATCTTCCTAAGCATATGGGACCACCATGCTCCGCTCAGGAAAGTCAGAGTTAGAAAATATCACCACCCCTGGATCACAGCCAACCTCATCTCCTTGTGTCGCATCAGAGACAAAGCCTGGAGGTGTTACAAAACCTCTCTTACGTCCTGAGACCTCCTATCATACAAAATTCTCAGAAACAACTGCACCAAGCAATTCGACAATCTAAGGCCCAGTATTTCAAGGCCCAACTTACCCTTCACCAAGCCTCCCCAGCGTCCTTCTGGAAGGTGATAAACTCTCTCATTGATCCACGCACCAAGCTAAGCCAGTCCTAGCCTAAACATTGATGGCAAAATAGCCTCGATCCTGCCATTGTATTCGAACTCTTCAAGTGATTCTTCATCTCCTCGCGCCTGCATGACTCACCCACTCCTCCAACCTCCTCCACAAATCACCCACCCTCATACCACAGTTTCCACTTTCCACCATTCACACCCTGGAAGTCTACACTACTCTCACCTCTCTGAACCAGTCCAAATCCAGCCCAGACAGCTTGCATCCCAGCCTGCTCCACATCTCCGCAGCCATCATAGTCGTACCTATAACCCATATACTAAACTTCTCGATCACCACAGCCATGGTCCCTCCACCTGGAAACTTGCATAAATCCTACCTCTCCATAAAGGTGGTGACCCCTCCCCCAGAAAATTATAGACCCATCTCTGTCCTCCCTCCCTTGTCAAAATCCAAGAATCCCTCATGCCATCAAAATTGTCCCCTTTCCTCTCAACAAACAGCTCCCTCTCCCTTTTGATCAGGTTTCAGAAAATCTCATTCTACCACCACCGCCTTACCTACGAGTAACTGACACCTTCTCTCCGCCATGGACACCGGCAAACCACTCCTGCCATTTTCATTGACCCAGAAAAAGCCTTTGATTTGGTCTCCTACCCTCTACTGCTAGGAAAATTGAGCTCCTTCGGCCTTGACAGCTTGCCATAAACTGGTTCCACTCTACCTCAAAACAGGATGCAGCAAGTACAAATAGGAGACACCCTCTCAACCCTCGACCCATCCTCACGGGTGTCCCCAAGGCTCCATCCTTGACCCCATCCTTTTCACCCTATTTATAAATGACCTCCCTCAGCCTGTCTCACCTCCGACTGCACCTATATGCTGATGATACCATTATCGCCTCAGGCCCCTCCCATGACAGTGTTCACCCAAACCTCCAAAGCGATTTCAACCGAGTACAAGCTTGGCTCCTGAAAAACCAGCTAAAACTCGGCCTAAAGAAAAACAGTCTCCATGGTGTTTGGCACCAGACAAAACTCGCCTCCTGCTTGCCCCCTCCGATCTCCACCCTGGATGAAATACCCCTTGAGTCTGTACCCACTTTCAAATACCTTAGGTCTGGCTGGATACAAACCTCAGCTTCTCCACCCACGTCGATGCCGTCTGCACCAAACTCTGGCCCAAACTTTCCATCCTCTATCACCACAAAGCCTGCCTCCCTCCCTACTCGGAGTGAACTCTTGCGTAAAACCATCCTACCAGCACTGGACTACACGGACGTCATTTACAGCACAGTCCCTTTCTTCTCCACGCAAAACTCGATGTCCAGCTAAACTTCTTCATGCACTCGCCACTGCCTCCCCACTCACTCATCACTGCCAACTATTCTCAACTCTATCGCTGATGCCACTCTTGCATAGGTGGACCACCCACAGCACTTCACTCATAGGTAAATATTGGCTTGGCTCCTTTCCCTCTACCTCTCCTTCTGCCTCTCTCAAGCCATCTCCCTGGCTACTCACTTCACCATAGACATGCACCTACCGTCCACCTCTCATGCCCCTCTTTGCCTCTGGGTAAGCTGCCTTTTCCTACGGCCTCACTCCTATGGAACAACCTCCCACCCAACCTTCATCAGACCCTCCCTATCAGCCTTTAAACAGCTACTCAGGCTTCTCCTCCCACTTCCTGCCAAAGCTGTGCACCCAATCCTCCTTACCCGACTTAGTACTACCCTCAGTGGCCACGCCAGGTAAAAATAACTCCACATGCCAGTTCTTACTGCTAACCCCCCACGGTACCCTCTCCCTGCTAGTCCACTTTTGGACAAACCACTACTGTAAATATGTCAAGATGCACTTGTAATTTACAGTAAAACAGTCTAGAAATGTAATGGGATGATTTTTTCCACTCGGCTGTTCAAGCAAAAGTGTAACCTTACAGCCTAACTCTATGTAATGTACTATACTGTATTATTCATCTGTTACTTGATATTTGCTTTATTTCTCTGTCTCCCACCTTGTACTACTTGTACCAGGTCACACCTGGAAATGAGCCTCAGCTCAGTGTGCCTTTCCCGTCACCAATTTTAAATAATGATAAATTTGAAAATGACGTCTGTGACATACAGTACATAAGGTGGGGTAATAACAAGTCTATGTTGAAAATTTAGATTGCATGATCATTAACATTTCAAAGTTATGAGCGTGCATGGTGGAACTGCAATAAATGGTCGTAACTTTGCCATTTATATATTTTGACCCACATTTTCAACATAGCCTTCTTATGACCCCACCTCATGAACAACATAGCTGTCATTATGCAAATCCCACTGAAAGGTGAATGCACCAAATGACCGCAAAATCACCTTTCAGTTGGGAATTGTGTAGCAACAGTCATATTGTTCATAGGTGGGTTCCCAAAAGGCTATGTTGAAAATTTGGTGTCAAAATACAAAACTGGCAAATGTTAAGCACCAGAGTTGAAAATCTCGTTGAAATACATTGGTTCATACGTAAAAAGCTCTTGTTTTGTGAGTAGGCCTGCAAACAAGATCTTATTTCATATGATGCTGATAAGAAAAAGAATTTCCATGTTAAATAAAACACATTTTAAAGACAATTTTTGAGCATTAAAATGCAGAATGCACCTAAGGGGTCCCAATAAACAAGCTATATGTTCGATTCCTCCTCAGAATATCATTTTGGGGGTTTCCATATTTGACTTTTCAGGCAAAACTGAAAACAAGATAGTGGCCATACGAAAAGAAATTTTCCCATAGGAAACAGGAATCCTTTTTAGTGCTTACTGAGCATACTCAGAAACTATTTTTTCAAATTTTTAATTGCAATAACTTAAAAGCGTCTTATTATTTTTCAACAGATTAGCAAAAGGCACATCTGTGGTGTAGTCCCTTTCTGCCCTGAAAATTTCAGACTAAAAAACCCAACTGTTTGGGCTGTAGGCAAGTTCAAAGAAAAATCTCAAGCAAAGTGAATGAGTGACAACATGTTTTTTTACCTCTCTGGAACTCAGAAACCACACATCTGACCGGAATGTAACTCGCCACATCAAGAGACCTATCCCACAGGATAGCACATACCAAATTATGTGTAAATCCATTAAATGGTTGCAAAGCTATTAAAGTGCAAAATTTTGAGTTTAACATTGAAGTGACTATATATATATATATATATATGAGAATTTATCTGGCTAAACAGATTAAAACAAGATGCAGGAAACTGGGTATTATCCAATATTTCTAGAATATTAATACAGTACTTCAAAGACACATCAGTTGTACAAAGTTAACAAGTTACAGCATAATGAAGAACAGTATTTAGAAATACAGATAAAAAGAACAATGTAAATATACAAGATTTAGACTGGATATCTTTAAAAATATTTTATTTTAATTTTAAACAGCATAGATCAGAAATAATGTCACCTTTTGTAGATGTGGTTTGGGGAGATGTAGATGACATTGAACATGTAATTATTTATTTTTTTGTTTTTCCATTATTATACCCAACAGTGAGAAATTTGGTTGAGAAACATACTGGGAAATGTCTTTGCTCCAACATGATTTTTGTTAAACTCAGTAATTCCTTCTCTCACTTACTGGATTGTAATTCACAGAGGATTAACTCTGTCCACTTACTAGAAACAATAAGTAACAACTTTATTAATTTAGTTATTTAAAAGTTGGTAACGGAAAGACACACTGAACTGAAGTTCATTTTCGGTGTGACCTGGGGAAGGGGAAAAGGAGTATATACAGATAGATACAGATGTGTACAAACAATAGAATTGCAATGAATAAATAATTGGTGAAAAATATATATTTATATTTATAAAAAAGAAACAACTAAATTGCAATTGATCCAAGTTACAGATACAATTCAAAGGATAAAAGGAGAACAGTACGAAATGAACTGGAAGATCAGAAATATAGAGCAAAGGGTGTCTGAGATGAGTGGGCTGAGACGGGGAGGATTTATGCAAAAAGTCTACTCTAGTAAAATAAATAGACCTGGCTAAACAACCATTTGACAGAGAATAACTTTGAATATGGAAATGCATCTAGGTGTAACCTACATGTGTAGCATAGAAAAGTATGCAACCTAGGGATAGTATACTGGGATAGTTTGAAAATTGTTGAACATGTTTTGTACTGATCTTTTATAGGTTCAGAGTGATAGAATCCAACTTAAAGTTTGTTATGGTTCATATAGAACCGATTTTCAAACTGAAACCAGGAATATAGGTGACATTGCACCTATTGGGGAGTAGTAACCAGACCAGAACCCAATGGTGTCCTGTTCAAACTCATGCACTTGCAGAATTAGCTAAAACATCCATTTTTAGTTTATCAGCTTGATTGTTAATCATGTGGAGACTGAATTCTTGATATTTTGTCTTGTTAATTAGACTGTATAGCGATAATTAATTTGTGCAACCAACTATGCCACTAGAGGGCCTTCCTGAGGACCACTATTTATTCTGGTTCTATCTAAATGTTTCTATTTTTGCTGCTAATACTATATGAAACCATTTTATGTGATTGTTGAATTTTTGATAAAAGTGAAAATGTTTTATCTCCTGTGATTTGTGTCTTATTATGTGCAACATGAGATGTAAATATTTTGTGATATCATTTTTTGTTGTCTTTACACATTGTAAAGACCTTGAAAGTTGATCAATAAACTTGAATTAAATAAATAAAAGAACAGTGTTATATGGATTCATTTGTCCCCTACTGTCCCTAAAACTCAAAGTATGACTCAAAGTAATAAAAGTTATTTCAAGTGCAGCAAAAGAAGTTCTACATTGAGAGACTCAAGGACCTTAGCATGTGTACACTGGAGACCAGGAAGGAGTCGGGACATGATTGAAATGTTCATGTTTCTTATGGGATAAATAAAGCAAACCTCAGTGAACTGTTCACAATGAGTGAAATCACAGGCAGAGGGGAACTCAAGAAGTTGATCTGCACCATATCAATGGAGGGTTCAAGCCAGAGGTGGGACAGACATATGAGGCTGGCAAGGATAATAGGGGTGGGTGATATGGGGAGACAGAGTGAATGGTCACTAGGGCATTTGCATTATATTATATGTAGGGCCAGGCAGATTATATGGTCAGTTGGCATTTTCTGCCATCAGTTTCTTTGTTTGTATGCCCTGGGGCAAGTGAAAGTAGGAAAAACATGAGAAACAGTGAGACACAGGATAATAGCTATGATTAAACAAGATTGAAATACAGGAAGTGCAATACTATGAAAATAATGCAGGTGTAACACATAGAGCTGGCCAATAGCTGTTATATAGAGATGCAGCTAAAAAAAAATAAACTGCATTTATGTACCTACAAATTTGAGCCACATAGAGGGAATGGAAGCTAGCATGAGAGAGGGGAAAAGGAGAGGGTAGATAAATGATAGGAAGTTTGCCTGTGGGGGTAGCAGTACTAATGGAGTAGGGCTTCAGGGAAGGGAGGGGAAGAACAGAAGGAAAGAAAAGGTTAAACCAGAAAAAAATTCCTACAGGAAAATGTGCCTCACCCTGCTGACGTTTTAGGGTTAGGAAAGGAGAAGAAAGGGTAATGTGGATCTGAGAGAGTAAGGAGAAATCATGTGGAGAGAGTTGAGGTAGCACTGAGGGTGCGATACCAGAAGTGAGAATGAGGAAAATTCATTGGGAGAGACAGTTGCCATTCAGGAAGTAAACAGTGAGATCAGACTACAGAGAGAAGTTATGGGTATGAGAGGGATAGTTAATGGCAAAGAGACAGAAAAAAATGAAACATTCTAAACTCACATATAATGTTTTCAGATAGTAGAATTAGAGCTATGAGATGAGTTGGCAGAGAATACAATTTACAAGCCAGGCTTATGTGCTTGGGGATGTTCATTTGAAGCTGATACAGTGCTTTGACACAACTATTTGTTAGGGTTTGTTCCAAAGACCGTAAAGGCATTCAGCACTAGTTTTGAAGTGAGCTGGATTCATTCTGGCATTGCTAAGCTTCATTTCACGGCTGGCAGTTTTGAAACTCTGAAAATTAAATGTTTAATCTTTTCACAGTTAGCTGAAGTCATTCCAGTTTTACATTTTTTTCGCTCATGCTGAAAATGGGAAACACATGCTATTGACCAACACTTCAGGATAAGAAATTTATGGCTTGAGCCACAAAAGAACTCCTTCCGACATGTGGAGGGAAGGGAGAAGCCATGCATTGACCCCTTCTTACATGCAGTGTTAATGTATGGCACTCCATGGCATCCACAGTGCTGGGTGCATGCCTCTTCTATACCTAATCCTGATGAGCAAACCCAGTGGACTGCAGTAATGCTTGTGTAGACTCCTCCAAACAGTTCCTCACACACTCACGAGACCCTCCCAGAGCCCAACTGGTTCTTTTTTAGTGAAGAATCTTCACATGCCACCAGCATGGAGGGCTGGGGTGGGTGGGGTCACCAAACACTGGATCTGAACCGCAGAGAAGGGCTGCATGTCCATGGCGATCATTTCTGAAAGTGCATAATGCATCATGGTAACCTCAGGGATATCACACATCCAGAGCTTTCATTTAACAGTACAGTCCTATTGAGTTGGCTGCTTTGTCTTCTTGCTGGTGTCTGCTTGAGTTTCTCTTTATCTTGCTTTATAACTCAGTGTTTGGTCTTGCTAAACACCCCACATGCTTGAACTGCACAAGGCCATAGTCATGTAACATGATGTCTGGCTTCCATGGGAGATACAGTTTTGCACACCAAGCACTCTGTCTTAGCAGTATTTTCTTATGAAACTTTAAAAGATCTCCCACACCAGGCTCTTTTTCTCACTCATCTTGCATTTGCCACACCACAACAAACCCCTGTTCCAGGACAGCACACTAAGCAATTCTTGTTCACCTCTTGGCCAATGAACAAGCCTACAGTGAGGTCACCATGTGTAGCAATGGCATCTGATATATTGCTTATTTACTTTTAAGCTTGAATTCTAGTAATCTAAAAATATATAATTTACAACCTTTTAGGTAATTCTGATTCTTTCATGCAGTGTTGCCTAGGGAAGGACTCGTGACAAACAAGGTCACACAACAGGTCACATACTGTTAACAAAAGAACACTAAACTTGCAAGAAAAACAAGTATGACATGAGAAGTAACAAACTTGATGTGATTAACATGATTAACACTTGCAATTTATAAACAACATTCCTGGCACCTTAGCTGCATGCTGCATGGTACAGGCGGGTTGCATGCAGTAGGGTGGAGGGAATAAGGTATTCAGTATTCACACTGATTTTGTAGATAGCATTCAACCAAATACAAATAGTGCTGAATGTCCAATATTTGTATCCAAAGCTAATATGAATGGAATATTTGTCCCATCTCTATTATTCACAGGTATCTGGTCATGAGCATGTGGAAATATTAGCGTGGTTCAAAACAACACAGTCAAAATAGTGTGTGTGAGCCAGCCCGGTGGTGCTGAGGGTTGAGGCACTGGATGCCACACCTCACACACACCAGCTACCCATGTTCAGGAATGAGCACGGGCCATCGGGGTTGGCAGGGGAGGACAAGGCTGGACCGTCCGCTGACAGCTCACCTTCTCCTGGGAGGGAGGGTTGCAGGGTTTGGCACTGAGGTGCATCCCAGTGGCAGATGGGAGGTACAGTACCAGCAGCCTGCATGCAAGAGGGAAGGTGGAGCATGGCAGGCTGCAGCAGGAATGTGCTCGACAGCAGGCGTGCCTCCTCCACTGTGCATCATTGTATGTTCAGTGCTCACCTAGGGAGGGCTGGAGGTGGAACCACCAGAACAAGGAAATGCCCCAGAGTTCTGGTAGATGACAGTGCGCCTGGCCCCATGCCCACTGCTTAACTCCATCCACCTGGGACCCGATCCTCCACATACTACCAATGCCTGGATAAAATTAGATGTCTAGGGTGCCTGTAGGAGTGGCGGCCCCATCCTGAGGAGTAAGCCAGGGGTTCCTAGCCAGGCAGAGTAAGGTATTAGTGGAGCTCTGAGAGGGACCCAAGGGTGGGGGGTTCAGACTGGGTGGGAGACAACTGGGGCGTCACCTGAGAGAGACTTCCACTCCAGTGACCAGAGGAAAAGAGTTAAAAAAAAAAAAAGTGTGTGCGTGAAAACAACTATGGGAAATAACGCAGACAGTATAGTGCCATACCTATAGGTGTTTTCACTTAGGCCAACTCAGCTAACAGTCCATTCAACATATGTGAGGAAGCTGGCCCCGTGGCTTAACTGTTAGAGTAACATGCTCTGACTGCTTGGGACTGTCAGTGGACATGGGTTTGAGTCTGCCTCCCTCTCCTCTCCATTTTCTTTTCTTTTTTGGTGTTTGCTTCATTTTCGAGGATGTCTAGTTACATTTTGGGGGTATGAGGGTGCGAGGGAGACAAAGCCCCACAGTGCTGAGTGCTGACTTCCCATGACTGTTAATGTTATGTGTGGGTCATGGTTTTCCACAGTGCTATATTGATTGCGCCATTTTGCCTCCACAGTTTTGTGTTCACTCTTTTCACAGTAAACCTTCTTCACATGCCACCAGCACTCTGAGCTGTCATGGAGGGCTGAGGCTTAATTTTTAATTGAAAGCTGAATTAGTTGCAGGAAAAAACACTGCCCTTATATGAAAAATTCTTTGGGAGTCAACCCCAAAACAACAATGCTGAGTGCGAATCTTGGGGGTAGAAAGTGCTGTCACTAACACTGTTTTTGAAAAAAAAACAGTTTAAGTGCATAAATATACTGTATATTTCTTCCTTTACTTTAAGTTCACTAGCACCAATGTTACAACTGTTAAGGCTTCTTCAGGGACTGTTCACACCTAGGAATAAAAGTAAAATACATGTAACCGGCTACAGTGTAACTTTCGGTTACTACCACTGCCTTGTGAGTTCAACAAGGTTGAGGGGCCAGGGTTCTGTTTCTGATGGAAAAGAGGGTTCTTTACCAGATATAAATTAAGTAGCCTCCACCCAGAGTAAATTACAGTGGGCCAGATGTTTGAGTGATACAACCCCAGATATGCTGTACCTACCCACCTCACCTCACAGTCACCCCGCACAGAATACCATATACTGTTGCAATACTTTACTGTGCATGTAAATAATGACTATCGTTACTAATATGCTTTCAGACAGTTTTAAACGACAACTGTAAAGATTTTATTAAAGGGTAAGGGAATGGGAAGGCAGAAATAAGTAACTGGTTGAAGAGATTTAATGCAACTGCAAATAACAGGATAAGAACCAAACATTAACAAGACCCCCTCCCAACAGCAATGCGAAATAACCCACCTCCCCACTGGTACACTGGTACCAGTTCCTCTAAAGTCAGTCTGGATACCCAGGTAAAGATGTTGCAGGCCTGTACTGTGCAGCTGGGTAGCCTTTGTTGGTGCACTTTGTGTTTTAATGTGAGAACTAGAAACTCGAATAACCTGATGTAACTCTCAAAGTCTGGGCAGGCCCCTGATGAAGAGGTCCTGGTGGCCTTGAAGTACTGGGCTGTTTGCACTTCATTGGAATGTGAACCACTTTTATATTTGTAACATCAAATGTGTTGTTTCTATTGTTTCATTTTTGATACAAAGTAAAAATTAATTGAAATGCTAGCCTGGAGTGCTGTGTATGTTTTTCTGCAGGCCATGTAGTTACTCAAAGTTCTGAAGCACAGTCTCACAGCATCTGAAAAATAACAGCAGGTTGGTCAGTCGAGCTGGGGCCTTGAACTTTACAAACAGATGGCAACTTGTTTGAATGTGACTGAATTTTGCAGCTTGTCAACTTCTGTGTTGTGGCAGACTCTAGCAGCTTGTCACCATCTGTAAAGGGCTGATCATGGATGCTGAAACAGGATAGTAGTGGGGTCCAGGGCACACACCTTACCCCTCACATCCAGGCTTCTAACCCCAGGGGAATATGATGGGTAATGCCCAGCTGTAGCACAATCTGGCCAATTCTTCAGACCGTCCTCGCTGGCAAAACTCTCTTCATTGAGCTCAGGATTCACTCTCTTTACCCCCTGCAGCTGACAGACATGATTTAACTCTGAAAACCAGTCCCATTCACCCCTCAGACTGGGGTAGCCAACAGTCTCTCAGATAATTCTCAATGGCAGGTTTATACAGCAGAATCAATTATTTTGCTTTGTAGATGTCATACTGCCCAGTAATATCCCAGTAACTGAACCTGAAGATTCTGATAATCATGTCAACGATAGCATACAATGTGACATTTCTTCCACAGTGGTTCAGGTCATGCATTTTCCATGCAGTGATTCATAGTGTGGTGTACAAATATCAGGTGATGGTGGCTTTGATGATGATGATGATGAATCTGATGATGATGGTGATGTTGCTGTGGTTGCAACATGCAGGCCACATGCCAGCATCCAAGCAGAAGATGTGGATGTGGGTGATGTTGATGAATATGCTGATAATGTAATTGACCCCAGTTGGGAACCGGAGGAAAAAAAAAAGGTGACTGTGCCTGGGTCTATTTGCATTAATCCCCACATAAAAGCTTGTGATTTACCAGTTTCAGTTGATGGTGATGATGATGATGATGATGATGACCCAATAATATTGATAGGTAGTCATGGTGGTCAGTTGCAGTCAAGTGTGCTGCCGAAAAATCATGTGACCCCACCTTCAGTGCTTAAAAGAATGGAGTTCAATAAGCAGCATCATGGACATGTTAAAAGCAGAGCATCACAGTCCTTGTTTGGGATTTCTTTGTGCAAGTTGCAAATGATGAGTCAGTTGCAATCTGCCAGGTTTGCCAGTGTGTGTGTGAGTCGAGGTAAAAGAGAGCCATCTGGGTACAGGAGGACAGCATACGCATCTTAAGGATAGGCACATGGCACTGTGGATCCAGCACAAGATGGCAGCTGATACCACAGGCAGGCGTTAACCCTCGTCATCAACCATAATGAGCATGTTATCCCCTTCCATGAATGTTAAGTCCAGTAGGAAATTAAATGTGTGCAGCAGTGAAGAAATAAGAGCAGAGGATTACTACATACATCATGAGGTGGAGGAGCAGAATGATTTTGAAATGTTGTCCGGTGCTGGTGAGAGGTTTGGTGGTGGTGGTGGTGAATGTAGTATGTCTAGTGCAAGTGGTACATCAACCCTGGTTGGCAAATCTGGCAAAATCATTTCTGAGTTTGTCATCATCACCTGTGCAACTGTCTTCATCATATCCACTCCACCCCTGCCATTTGCAGAGCAGGACCATTTGTCATCAATCCCCATGTAAAACACTTAAGTCAGCCCACGTTACAGAGTATTTTGAGCATAAGCTGAAATACCCACCCAATCATGGTGTCACGTGAACTTAATGCTGCTGTAGCTGAAATGCTGGCAATTGATCTTTTGCCCTTCTCCTTTGTGGAGAATTCTGGGTTCTGGCAGTTTGCTGCACATACCTGTCAAAATGGAAAGTCCCATCCAGGACATACTTTTCGACCCGTGCTGTCCCGAGTTGTTCTGTACTGTGTCCGACTCAGTGAGACATGCCCTTCAACATTCCTTCTCTCCATTCATCCATTTAAGTATGGATATGTGGACAAGTGGCAAAACAGAGGAGAGTTCATATTTATGTATAACTGCACACTGGGCGCAGGTGCTGGGGGTTGCTTGTGATGTTGGTAGTGTGAATAATCAGTGTAGTAAGGTGAAGTGTCATGGTAGCAATCTTCCAGGAATTCGACAGCATGCAACGATTGCTATGCGCAATGTGACCTGTTCACACACTGCTGAAAACATGTTGGACATGGTACTGACTGAAATTGACAAGTGGCTGAACCCCTGTCCCTGAGAGCTGGGTTCATAGCAAGTGACAATAGGTCAAATGTGGTGAAATGCATCACGAATGGTGGATTTTTTGTGTTCCATGCATGGACCATTGTTTAAATCTTGTGGTGCAGAAGTTTCTGCAGCACCCTGATGTAAAGGAAATGCTGACAATTGCACGCTGTATCCGCTCTCACTTTTCATGATCTGCATAGGCCTGTGACCAACTTTGGCAGTTGCAGATGAGAAACCTCCTTCAGCACCACTTGAAGCTGGAAGTTGTCACCCGGTGGAACACCTCTTTATACATGGCAGAGGTTTTATGAACAATACAAAGCCATCTCAGAATATCTTGTGATGCACACTAGCCGTGACAGTTCAGGGGCCTCCATGTCTATGATCACTGAACAGTGGTGCCTCATGGACTCTGTAATAACAATTTTGCTGCCTTTTGAACATGCCACACAGGCAGTGAGTGGTGAGTCTGCCTCCATTAGTCAATCAATTCCACTGCTGTGGGTGCTGAGACAGACATTGGTTAATGTACAGCATGGCCTTCAAGTTGCCAGAGACAGTGCTAGCAGTATGTTGCTGAAACACATGCTGACAGTATTTGACCAGAATCGTCACATTTTGAGTATTCAGCATAGTGACAACTTTCATAGCAACAATGCTGGACCCAAGATACAAGCGTGGAATTGCCTCAGTACTGGAGGGGGCTGAACAGGTAAAAAAATGTCCAGTGGGCAACTGGTGCGCTTGGTTCATGGGGCACAGAAGTCACGCACCAAGGTCAGCAAACCTCAGCAGTATAATCCGGAAGAAGGTGCACCTGGAGGAGCATCAAGCATATCCTGTAAGGGAAGGGACTGCAGTTCAGGTGGTCTGTCATCCAAAGCAGTTGGCATCAACCCACTTTGGGAGGCTTTGTCTCAAGTGGGGATTGTGAAATAAATGATTCCAGAGAACAGGCTTATGCATCAACCACTGGACTTATTGCGGCACAGAGAATGGTTAAGTCATATTTGTCTGAAAACAGACATCTGTCAATAATTGATGATCCTTTTTGTACTGGAGTGGAAAGGTCAGTAAATGGCCAGAGCTGACTGCAGTGGCACTGAAGTACCTCACATGCCCACCCTCCAGTGTAAGTGTGGAGGGTATTCAGCTCAGCAGGTGTAATAGTCAGGGATCATCGGACAAACCTCTCTCCTGAAAATGCTAGTTTGCTAACATTCATAAAAATAAATCAGAGGCACATACCAGCACAGACTGCAACCTCGGTATTTGTACCCCGCCTAGTCATGGTGGTTTTGGTGATGTAGAAATGGACCATCCTGGTGGCACTGGCAGTGGCAGCATAAACGCCCACCACTAACGAGATGATGACACAGTGGAGAAAGAATTTCCCAGTGGTCAGACTTCAGACAGATGACTGTGAGGGCAGCTTTCTTTATGAAGATGATGATGTGGTTAATGTTGGCAGGTTTAACTGAAGTTGTTAAAGGTGGTGTGCCCCCTGGAGTCAGACCACCATCACCAGGACCGATGTTAGCCACTGCCACCACAGAGAATGAGTTGTCTGACCCCGGACCACCACCACCACCACTGGAACTGATGTTAGCCACTGCCACCACAGAGAATGAGTTTGTCTGCCCCCTGGACAATCACCACCACCACAACTGATGTTAGCCACTGCCACCACAGAGAATGAGTTTGTCTGCCCCTGGACAACCACCACCACTAGGACTGATGTTAGCCACTGCCACCACAGAGAATGAGTTTGTCTGCCCCCTGGACCACCACCACCATCACTGTCATCCACTGCCACCACCACCACGAGATGCAGGAAGATGTCTGAAGAATGTCATCATGTGCCACAGCTATCACCACCAGCACCCACCACCAGTGTCATTCTGGCAATGTTTCCCCATTACACTGACCATGCCAAGGCAGAGAGAGTTGAACAGGAGACCATCCATCAGCCACAGGCACAAGGCTTCTCAATATTAAAACTATAAAGTGAGTATGTGTACTAATGATTTTTATGCTATTTAACTTCCTTTAGCTGTATGTTTTGTTTAATGTTGCTTTCCTGAATTGCAATGGTCAAACAATATGGTAAACTTATTTTGTTTTTACAGGTTAACAAAAAACTCTCCATCACTGAAAGTTGGTACTGTACACAGGAACCTATTGAATATCCATTTCAAATCCATACTGGTAAGTATCAAGATTTTATTTCATCTGTTCAATTTTTTTAAAGAGTGCAGCAAATGTGACTGAGTAGGATTCATAAACTAAGTGACGTGTGCGTGCAAAACTATTTCTGCAAGATATCATGCACTGTATTCGAACTTGCAGCTGTGCAGCCATGACAGTGTTCAAAAACTTGCACACAGGTTGTGTTACTTGACAAGATGTGGTTTTGAAATGTAACTTGACTTGAGATTGAGAACCAGGGACACTGGCACAGTGTATCAGTTACACAGCCTGGTACTAAATTAACTTGTGATTGATCTGCTGATTGCATTGTGACAGCTTACTATCTGTGTTAATAATCCAGATACTCATGGAACAACCACGCCTTAAACATATTGTGTTACTGCTGCAATCAAGTTGTAAGAAGTCCTTCATTTCTTTTTAGGAAACTTCCAGATGCTTTGTTGTGTCATGGTTGCCTTAGCCAAACAAATTCTCCAACATCAGGCACCCCCACCTGGGCTGTGGCACACATGCAGCGTGCTGCATGTAGAAGTCTTTCAATCGATGAACATGATCATCATTAGTACCAACCAGACTCGAGAAGAATGCAGATGAAATCTGTGAAGAAATAACCAAATAAGAAACCATTAATGAGACCTACCTGCAAATATGCTTCCCCAAAAAAAAAATTCTTACTTTCATTGGTTTGAGAGTTATCCATTTCCAATTTTCAATGGGAAAAGTTCTCATCAAGCACTAGAATGTGCACACCAACAGTATCTGTGACCTGTGATACAAAACAATATAATGAGTACATGTCTATACATGTCAACCCCCCACCTACAAAATACAAAAATATATATATATATATATATATATATATCAACTCACCTTAGCTGCTATTAGTGTATAGACAAAGGGCACCCTTCCATCCAGTCGAGATGATAGCATTAGCATTTGTGGGATTTGCAGCACACATTGGACCAACAACAGTTTGCTCATGGTAATAATTTCTGACAGGACTTTGTATGCGGTGTAACGCTCCCATTTCACTTCGTTACCACTTATCAATTTTCTGGACACAAGACAGATGCAATTTGGGGATGCAGAAAAATCTGGGGACTCTGTGTGACCACTGCATACATGACTGAGTCGCCATTAATTCTGGGGGACTTTGTATGTGGTGTAACACTCCGATTTCACTTTGTTACCACTTGTCAATTTTCTGGACACAAGACAGGTGCATTTTGGGGATGCAGAAAAAATCTGGGGACTCTGTGTGACCACTACGCACATGACTGAGTGCGCCATTAATTCTGGGGACTTTGTATGTGGTGTAATGCCCCATTTCACTTTGTTACCACTTGTCAATTTTCTGGACACAAGACAGGTGCATTTTGGGACTGGGAATTCTGGTTAGTCTGGTAAATATTTTTGAAGCCTCAGTGATGTTTGCTTTCTGTCATGATATCATGAAGTATTTGTCAAAAAGCAGGACTGAGCACTGCAACTATACTGTGCTAAACTACATGTGTGCAGTTTAGTCTTCTTTCCTGTGTGTGCAGACACTGTCAGCGTCAAGTTGCAAACATATATATATGTATATGCTGAATGATGCTGACTTGCTGCACTGTTCATGGGGATGGTATAAAGAATAAAGGTAAGAATATATATCATGTATTTTATTTGTACCATCAGTGGCAGCAGACAAAGTGATATGTTTTCAGATGTCTTAGGCCAGTGTGCACCTCAATCACTTGTCACGCAGACACAGTGCACAAATGACTTTGCAGAGATAATAGCACAAAAATCATGCTTTTAAACAAACCATACCCAACAGACATAAAATATTGCTGAGGCACCCAAAAATATTTTATGGTGTACAGGACATGTTGAAGTCAGAATATATAACATGTGCTGCAGTACACTGCTACCGCACTGTGCTACCACTGGCACTGTGTCGTGTTATGGTGTACATCAACTTGCTAAAACACTGACACTGCCAGTGTAAACTAGAAAGACATATTCCAGAACAAATAATGAAAAAAAGGAATGTGGTAGTACAGTGTGGTGGCAGTGAACTGGACCTTATATATTTTATGACTTTATAGTGTCTGTACACATGAAATATTTTGGGTGCATCAGCAATACTTCATGTCTGTTAGATATGGTTTGCTGAAATACAGGATTTTTGTTGCTATGATCTCCTAACAAAATATACGTTACATATTCTTATCTTTATTCTTTATACCATAAACACAGCAACAAGTCAGACAGCAGTCAGCATATATATGTTTGCAAGAAGCTGGACAGTGTCTGCAGTACATACACACACAGGAAAGAAGACTGACTGCACACATGCAGTTTAGCACAGGATAACTTCACTGCTAAAAAACCTAACTCCAAGACACGTGTGCTCAGCAAGGAAGAGCTGGGTGCAGGACTAAGGAGGTTGCTAATCCCTGTTCCATACAAAACCAAAAATCCAAAGAAAGTCCTGCACTCCAAGTGCCATTGAAACCCCAAAACAATAATTTCATTCAATCCAAGGCTTTATTTCAAGGGTTTCAACCATAACAAAATGTTTAGCTCCTACAGGCAGCAAACCCACGATCAAATTTCCTCCCCAATGCTTGACCAATAGAATTGTCTTCCTCAGGGAGTGGAGGATGTATGATTATCCCTCCTTAAATAGTCATTCCAATTTTAGTGCCCCTATAGTTTGAGAACAGAATAACAACTTAATTTAGTAAACCACATTTAAGTGGCCCTGGAGGGATCTGGACCATGAAAACAACATTTTTTACTAAATTCATTATTTCAAAAAGTAATTTTTCTTCACATTCTGTTTTTAACATAGACTATGAAACAACACAACATAAATAATATTTATACATAGAAAAGAGAAAATAGAAAAATATACGTTTAACAACAGAGCTAAATTCAAATGGAGGATTGTTGTTATTCAGATTATCAATAATTTTGAATCAATGTATCATTAGCAACCACATAATATCCAAAGTATTTATAGATTTCATTTCTAAATGGTTGTATCTTACTTAGAGTTGAAATGCAAATTGTCCAAACAATGGAACCAATCCAGGCAGTGATCACTCCTTATTATTTCAACAATAGCTTTCTTGGGGGATCCGCCATCCAAGGGTTAACCATTTCTGAATCTGAGAAAATAAAAATGGTGTATTATGGTCACTGTTGCAGAGGGACATTTTATTCCCTTCACATGAACTTTCAACTATTCTTATCACCATTATTAATAACAATTACTTCATTAGAAATGGTTTTATATCCCATTCAGTATTGAGACCTTTAGGTTGTAAATAATAGCGTAAAAATCCAATAGCTTTCTCGTTGCAGAAGTTTAATCAATCTATTTCCCCTCTTGGATGTCTCATTACTTGTTCTAGAGCCATGAATTTTGTGCCCTCCTCTGCTCCCATGCTTTTCCAAATAATGTCTAGCCAGTGGTTTAAGTACAAGTCCTGCCCTAATATTACGTATATGTTCCTGTATATGTTGTTTTACAGGACGTATAGTTCTTCCAACATATAATAACACATGGGCACCAAATACAATAGACCACATAGTTACTGTTACAATTTAGGAAGGTACGAATATCCACTTTTGCTTGTACCCCTCTAATTCAAATACCTTTCCTTGATTACAAAAAGTTCAGACATTACATTTACCACATATGTACATTCCAGTTGGTGATGGTGGGAGCCACATTCTGTTTTCATGTGTTGGAGACACATATCTGCTTTAACCAATTTGTTCTTCAAATTTTCAGCTTTAGAAAAGGATATTCTGGGGTATTACAATTCTGTTTTAAATTGGATCATTCAATAATAGAGGCCAATATTTTCTTACTATAGCACCTACTTGTCCAGCTTGATTAGTAAACTATATTACAAATGTAACTGGTGTTTTAACTTTTGTTTCATCTATCTGTTTTTCTTTTTGGTTTCAGTAAGTTCTTCCTGTCCTCTTGTTTTGCTTTCTCCATGGCTCTAGTCAAAATATCCATAGAGTAACCTCTGGCAATAAATCTCTGTACCATTTCTAAGGCCTGCATCTCAAAGTCTTCATCTTTGAACAATTTCTCCTTAACCTTAGAAATTGACTGTATGGTATTGAATTTATCAGAGATTTAGGATGAGCACTATCTGCTCTCAGAAAGCTATTAGTTGGTGTTGCTTTCCTAAATGTTTTAGAATGAATCCTATTGTTTTCCACAAAGTCAAGTCCAAAATTAATTTCTTCCTTACTGTAACTGTAAGTAAACTTTAAGTTAAAGTCATTTTGTTCATTTAACCATTTCATAAACATTTCCAGTTCTTCTTCAGTCCCTTGCCAGATACAAAATATGTCATCAATAAAGCGATTCCATTGTTTGATATTGTTTAACAAAGGATTTTCTATCTCTGAAAAGATTTTTGTTTGCTCCCAGTTCCCAAGAAACAAATTAGCATAACTGGGAGCCATAGCTGCTCTATTGCTGTTCCTTCTGGTTGTAAGTAATAAGACTTATCAAACTCAAAATAATTGTGTGTTTTCTCCAAAATATCCATTGTATCTCCAATGGATGTCTTTAACAAAGAACTTTTACATCTTGAGAATGGGGACACATGGTGTGAGGAAACAGAACTAATGTGGGATCCCATGGTGATCCAGCAGCAGTCCAGCATGGACATAATCTGCAACTGATGTTCCTCTATGCAATCCAGCTGCTGCTCCACAGCACTCACCCTCTCACTGTTCTTCTCGACAGCACTCCAGAGAACTGCCAAGTCAGCCTGTGTTACACGCAGTTCTCTGGGGTCCCATGTTCTGCAGGCTGACCTGCTGGTGGTGGTGGGGGTACTGATGGAGCAGCAGGAGGTGCTGTGGCCCTCCTCTTCTTAAGGATGCCGCCATGCACAGCTGCACCTCTGCCACAGAATGGCCAGCAGGTGCAGACATGGTCCGTTCTGGCAGCCTGCCACTCCAACTAGTGTGGTGATGGAGCATATGGGTGTGCTGGCCCCAGTCCCCAGGTGCGTGCCCTGGGGGCCACGGCACACCTCCACCTCACATAGACAGCACTTGACCACACTGCTGTCCCTCTGACATGGTCAAAAATTGCAAACAATGAGAAGAGGGAGGACCAGGCACAGGCGGAGGGCCAGATGAACTGGCAGCTGACTGGTCATGGTGCTGAACAGGGATGGAATCCACACCTGGGCACGGGGCACAGGCACATCCTGCTCAGAGGACCTGGTGCCAGTGATGAAACTGGTTCAAAGAAGTATAGGAACTGTATTCAAGTCCGAAAACCCAGCCTTGCTAGAGGGGTTGAGTGGCATGCCCCACAGAAAAGTGTTCAAAAAATTTGTCGATTTGGTGCATTTTAGAGAATTATGGATCACAATCTGTTTTGTAAACTGAATACTTTCAAGTTATATTTTAGCAATCTGTCTTCCTCAAAAAAGTTGATATAGGTTAATAACTTAACATATTTAACATGTATGTAGCTGGTTTTAAGATTCACATTTTCAGTCTGCAAGAACATCATATGCACTCCTTCCCACCCACCATTTTTGGCACACACACTGGGTATCCTTATATGACATAAGACTGATGAATACATAATACAGTTAAGAAATAATAGAGAACCAAAGAGATAGATATTAACTAAGATATAACTCACTGCACACCATGTATACACTAGGCCTTAATGCATGCACCTGGTGCATTGTGAGTCAAAGGACATGCATTCCTTCCCAGTATGTTCATGCCTGGAGGTGTGGCATAGCACCTATTAAATGATGCATTTTTCAGCTGGAAAAACATACAGAAACATACAATTAATCAGAAATATATTTTATTCATCCACAAAAGAAAGTAATTCGACTTCCAAATATGTTGAGACACAATTTTTATACCAATTTTTCACCTGATGGTGCTGGTGACAAACATGAACTTTTCTTGCAAATGCAACTAATATATATATATATATATATATATATTTTTATCATACATATCGTTATCCTCCACACGTGGCTGATCTCTGCAATCCTCCCTTGCTATTTCTCGCTTCTGTAGTGCTACTGGCCTCTGACAGTCACTGCTACAGTGTGCTGCAGTACTCAACCCATCCCAGAGGAAGGAAAGCTGTCGTGGGATGCTCATTCCTTCCTCTCCCTACCAGCCCCAGTGATCTGAGTCAGTTCCCGAACCTGGGTTGCCGGCATGGTGCGAGTGTGGCATTCAGGGCCTCAATCCTCCTTGCCACCAGGCCTGCCCAATTATTTCTCAAAATAAAACATTTAGAAAATGGTATATATTAACAATGTATACTTTTGTGTTTTCAGTATAGAATTTCATCCATTTAAAATGACACTGTACATTTCAAAGGTCATGGAATGTGATTCTACCCTACTGTCATAGAACAGCATTCTGCAACCTATACAGACTGCATGAGTTAATTTCATATTGAAATCAAAAGAGTCAAACACACATATATTTCATACAGTATTATACATTTATAGCGTATGGTAGAATGTCGTTATGGATAGAGTTGTTATGCTGCAGTAGCGATGTCATCACAGCTGGTATGCTGCACTAGCTGTATCACTACTGAAGCATAACAACTTGGAATGCTGCCACATAGTTGCTTTCCTCAATCCAGTGAAGCTGGAAGTTGCTGTTTTTTAAACTTGAACTTGCAGAAATATCTGAAGCACACTGTGTCAGTTAAAAACAAAAATGCTAAATTTCTATTCTTTGTTGCCTTCTCCAGCTGGTTTAGTGTGATTTTCTATGCTGTGGCTTGCCATACACTATAAAGACTGTGTATGAGCACTCATACACAAACAAGGAAATTCATGTACCTTGAGGTTCCCTTGGTAATAGAGCACCTCTTGATCTACGCTCAAAGGTCATCTGTTATCATGAAACCTCTCGATATAAGATATCCTTGTTATGTATGAAGCTCATACACGATCCTCTATGTTTATGAAAATCCTGTATCCTCATTGGCAAGCACGTCATATGACAGTGTGAATTTTCTCCAATAACCCACAGATGAGAAATGCATAAAAGCATAATTAAACACATTTTAAATTTATTTCACACATGGGTCCATTGTATAATCACAGTAAGAATGATAGGGTATGGGTTATAGGGATTTACCCACTCCTTGTGTGGTTACATCATTTGGCTGTGCCTCATGGCACACACACATGGTGTTGGTAAATCCGCCAATAACCCATACCCTGTCGTCGTATGACTGTCTAAATACAAGAGAGCATCTCTATGCACAATCAATGTGCTTTTCCTCCTCGGGGTTCTGATTCCAATGGACCTATCAATCTCTGCTCTTGAGGTCATAAGGAATCAGAACCCTTCTGTGACAGCAAACAATGGGTGTGAATAGTTGCCCATCCAGTATTCTCTGTGTATTGTAATGTATGCCATCAATAAAATGCCATAAATCAAGGTTAACTACACAGTAAACCCTTTTTATTTTTAAAGGCAGCTTTGTGTTGCAAACAATGCCATGCTGTCAACCTTTTACAATCCATTAACTGGAAAAATATGAACTGTTAATTGATATGATAATCTAATGTGTCCTCTGCATAATGTTTTCAGATTTTTTATTTTTATTTTCACTGTACAAACACTGGCAGAATGAGTAGTTTCTGTGATCATAGCATGGCACATTGTATAGTTAACCACCTGCTGCTTTTCCAGAACTTTTTAATTGACAAGTAGAAGTAGCCATTTATAACATTTATTGTTTACACATATAAAGAATTGTTGTGATAATACAAGAAACCAAACATTTCTGAAAGCATTTTTATTCTTTCTTCTAGGGTGCAGAGGAACATTGCTGACAATATCAACATTAACAGAACTATAGAATGAATGGGGTGAGATCAGCCCTATATTAAAGCCATCACAGGAGGCAGTATAGCATATTGTGTTAAGGCTCTGAGTTGAAGATCTGGAGACCTGTGTTTCAATCTCACAGCTGCCTGTGTGCATACTGTGTGATCCTGTGTGAGTCAGTTAAATAAGCTTTGGCTTAGTGTGCTATTCTTGGGCAAACAATGTTAGTCTCATAGTAATATATAGATAAATGTATAGCCTTATTATATGCTGAACAAGGCTTAACACTGTAATATGTATGGGGAGCACTTAATATTAACTGGCATTGAGCAGATTAGAACCTTGTCATGCCATCACTAGAACATCACTAGGTTGTTAACCCTTTGTCATATCAATGGTATAACAATAATGGAATGCTCACAACAATCATTGTCCTGCAAGACAGACTCAATCACCATAGCAATATTGCATCTTCCAGTGGAATTTAACTGTACTGGACTTATGTAGTTAGCCTTCTCAATTGAACTGCCCTGGAGAGAAGAGCGTTAAAGCCTAAATGGTAATAGTGGAACATTAAACAGGCTCAAGCTTGGTTATCAAATCACTGTTGTTTGTATGTTCTATGTAACTGCCAGATTATTATGAGCACATATCATAATAATACATATTAAGTGATGCTAGAGAACAATATAGTGCTGCTTAGTGCATGTATCAACAGTTTTCCAGCTAGCTACATTACATGTTTTGAGCAGAGGATATCATAGTGTGGTGAGACCTTCATCCCAGTTATGGTTCCTTACCAGTTTGTCATAGCAAACTGAAAGCAAGACTTAATACAAAGACAGTACCTCTCTTGTGCAACACTCACCTTCATGCTGCATTGCAGTGTCAGTATTGAGATATTAACCCAAATGCCTGGTGTGGGGACAGAACCCACAGCCTTCTGATCTCCCAGGATCAGAGTTGGTTCCTTAAAGGAGGGTTAAGATGTACCAAACATTTGAGAAATTTACTAAAGACAGTGAAATGCAAGGGAAGATTTCTTCCTGCAGAAAGAAAATAGATACAGCTGTCAAGTGAACCTTAACAGTGGCAGACCTAATGCCTAGGCCATAAAAATTGACCAAATAGTCCAGAGTTGTAGATAGATCAGCCGAATAGTGGCTGTTCATTTCTCTGATAATACTAAATCGGAATATGTTCCACTTGGAATCATAAGTCTTTCTGGTGGAAGGATTCCTAGAGACCTTAAAACATCCAAGACCCCTTGTGAAAGATGCAAGCCTGCATACTCCTACACTTCAAGATCCAGGCCTTTAGCCTTAGAGAATTGAGATCTGGACAATTAATCCTCCTCTAAGAGAAGGTTAGGTGTCATTCCTTATGGAAGGCAAAGGGAACTGTGACTGATAGGGACAGTAATAGAGGATACAAGGGTTGCCTTGCCCAATCTGGTGCCACCAATATAACTGTACAGGTCTGAAACCTGCTTTTATCAGTACTCTAAAGAGAGAGAGAGAAGGGAAGGCATACTGGAACCTGTTTGTGCAATCCAACAGTAGACCCTCATGAGGCATAGACACCAGAAGTGGATGTCTGCAGCACAGCAGGGAGCTGATGAATGTCTGAGGCTGCAAAGAGATCCATCTCTGGAGTGCCCCACCTCCTGAAAATAATGTGAAGAATCTGGTGGTTCAGGGACCACTCGTGGTGACCCTGAGAGATCCTTCTGCAAAGAGTGTCTATACATTGTCCTTCCCTGGAAGATGCACTGCTATGAAGCTATGAAGGAGTAAGCCATAGTCCATACCTTCATTGCTTCTGTGTATAAGACCATTGACTGAGTGCTTCCTTGCTTGATTATGTAGTACATAGTGGTGGTGTTGTCTGTCCTGACCTGCACCACCTTCCCCTTGTGCCATGTCTGGAGAAGGTCTGAAGGGCCAGAAGCTCAGCCTTGACTTCTATTAGGTTGATGTGAAGGAGGGACTTCTGCTGTGACCATGTGCCTTGAGTAGTGGGCTCCCCAAGTAGCTCCCAAACCCAAAGGGAAGCATATGTGGTGAGAATCATTGAGAGTGACTGGTGAAGGAATGGAACACACTGCCTGAGATTGTCATCCTCCAATCACCATTGGAGAACCTGGACAAGTGTTCCAGTTACTGAAATCAACTTGGTGAGAGGATCCTTTTCTGAGAACAAAAGGACCTGAGGTGAAACTGAATGTCCTTCATTAGAAATCTGGCTCCCTGGACCACTGTGGTGGATACTGCCACGTGGTCTAGAAGCTGGAGAAAGTTCCTGCCTGCATGAGACACTTGAGGTCTGAAAGAAGCTGCCATATCTGATAGGGCATTTACTCATGAAGGGAGAAAGGCCTTTGCTTGAATAGTGTCCAACTCTGCCCCTATAAAGGTGAAAAGCGGACTTGCTCCATCACTGACTTGGAAAGATTGAGAAGTAATCCTAGTGATCCCAGAAGCCTCTGGGTAATAGCCAGAAACTGCCCTTATTTGATCTGAGAACAGGACCACAATGATAGGTATGGGAGCACGGAGAATGGGTAACCGCATACTTCAGAATTCAGTAAGACTTTCTGTGGTTTGAAAGTAGTTAAGTAAAGTGAAATCATTCATTGTGCAATTAGACAACCTTGTAGGCCTTACCCTATAAAGTATAATGTATGTTAAGTTCCACCATAACCAATGCCCTGGATTGCTTTATTAAGCACTACATGTCTTTTGAAAAGAGATTCCATAAACCACCATTGTCACTAGATGACTCATCTTCACATTTTCTCTTCATGCATGAAGTACTGTGGACTGAGTAGCCTTCCCACGAAGAAGCCATGACTTAACATATGGTTCTGGATTCCATTGGACAAGAGGAGGACCACAAGTGGAAATGAAAATGAGATCTGAAATGTGACTGACACACAGGTGATTGCTTACAGCAGAAGCAAAGATATTCATCTGGCTGACACCTCTCTTGCACTTAGCATTGCTTGTTGGAGAGTGTGTTAACAGCAAGTTGTAAGGGTTTCAACTTGTCAGGTATGCAGTAGCCAGCACACTCCTTAAACTCTATGTACCCAAGTACAGTATCCTTTTCTTGAAGAAAGAACCTGTTTGCAAGTTCTTTGATCTCAGACTCTCCATACCTTACATTATCTAAAGTTATGTCATCTAGATTGAGTACCGTTAGCTGATTTATGAGATCTTTATATTGGTCTTCCATAAGTGGACCTTCAGCTCTTGTACCGACTAGAGGAGCAATCGACTTCCTAGATTATCTACTAGACACTGACTGAACTGTGAACAGTTTATCTCTGGTGTTTTTCAAAAGTGCTGAGTTTAACACAATTAAATTCACCACATTTGACAGCCTTTGCAGGTTTTTAACAGCCTTACCAGGATACTGCTTCATGCTGTTTAATCTTGCAATATATCTATGCAAGAGCGATTTGCATGAGCAATGTCATTGTTCATTCTTGAAGTAGCTCAGATAAATCTTTCATTTCCTTAAGTGCATCCATCATGATGGTAAGATTCTTCAGAAAAGCAGTGGAAGAAAGAGTTCCAGCTGGACCACTAAATTTCACCTTTTCCTGGAAGGATGGTTTTCATCCTGAGCTGCATTTTAAGTGAGCATACAGTGCAGAATAACTGCTCCATACTGCATGCACAGTTCGGAAACTGGATGCCACCCATCTTACATCTAGTACCCTGCCAATTTTTTACCTCTCCATGAAGAGAGGATGCTGCCTCAGCAAGTTCCCTCATTTTGGGAGACTGACTGTACAGTGCATGCAGTGAATCCATAAAGCAATGAAACTGGTTAATACCTGAACTGGCATGTACAACATCCCCATAGCATCAATCTGTAATTTAGACAGTACCACACTCACGAGGTGCGGAAATCATCCAAGTAAACAAGCAACACCAGACTTGGCACCCATCATGACACTCCTCCGTCTGAACAGAACCCAATCAAAGATGTTTTAAAAAAGAGTCCATGAATTCATGCTTTTTAATGTTGCAAGATAACGCTTTTATAGTCAAAGCATTTGTACTAGGTAGTTCAACCAAATCTAGAAAAATAGTTGCAGGTTGAACAGAATCATTAAGTCCTGCTTTTATGTAGATAATAAGAGTGCATTTATTACTAACTGTTGTAGACACATCAACAAACACAGAGATCTTTGACTGTTGTAGTATAATCTGGTGTATAACTTGTTTATGCATTTCCAATGCTATATGGGATATATCAAAACAACTCAGACGGCATTGCAAAACCCTCCCATATCAAAACCATTTGCAATCTGAAGATCAATTAAAGCAGAGTGGTCTAAATAAGGCCTTTCTGACTTAGCAATGTAATATGTTGTTCTGAATACCCTGTTTGTTGTTTCCATTTGCAGATTTTATGTTGCTCACCTATAATATTTTGCATTCAGTTACAGTTTGCCTGTTGTAAAATATTGTTTGCAATTTTATGTGCATGCAAATTCCGGTGTTCCCAAATTTTTTACTTACGAATTCTGCTGTTGCTCAGCATCAGTACCATTAGGCCAATGACGCATATTTACCCATGCTTTTGACAATGTCATTCTCTGAGATACGTTAGGACCAAGACCAACAACATTCTTACATACTACATCCTAAAAAGCCATCTGTTATAACAAGCCAATGGTTGCTGTCTTTAAAGTGATCATATTGTTCTTTGACCAGCACATAGGAATGGAGCTTGTGAGTTACACTGTCCAGTAGTGGTTATGGAGACGTTTGATGTGGTAGCATCAGTCTCATGTGATTCATCACTAATGTTTACTCTTGGATTTTCCAATTCTATACAGTCACATTCAACTATAACTTCTTGTTTTTGCTGTTTTTTGAAAATGTGAAATAAAGTTATTTTGCTTCATATTCCAACTGAATGTATTCTTTTGCCAGATGTTTCCTGGGGGAGGATTGCTACAACAGAACAAAATATGAGCAGGATCAATGTGTTAAAGTATCTAAGAAAGTATAGCTAAGTTTTAATTATAATCTTTGTCTAGACAGCAAAACTGCATCATCTTACTTCAAAAGAAGCTCTTGCAGCTGGTAACACAATTAGGACTGATTCCAAACAGTATAATCTGGTCGTTGCTCCTGTAGAAGGGATACCAGCAAATTTTGAGACAACATCAAGCACTGTAATTCCCGGCAGATTGGCTCTTACATCTTGATCAAAGGTATCCAAGCTGTCTAGCATCTGATCCCACTGACTCTTAATGACCAGTGGATGGTTCTCAAGGTAGTCACGCCACAGGACTGAAACTATGGCAGCTGCCATATTCCCTAACAGCCTGAGGAGGAGCCTTGCAGGGACTCTTAAGGCTGAAGAGATCTGGCACGCCCAGGACCTGAATCCGACCAGCTATGTTAGAGTGAAGTAACACCTTCCCTATAGTGATATTCAGTAGACCCAATAAACTGAGGTTGTTGGACAGGAGAAGATAAGACTTGTCCCTGTTGATGGTGATCACAGCGCTGAAACAGCATAGAGGAAAAGGCCTCTGACTGGCTCCCTGGTGAAGTGTCTAGGGAGGGTAGGACCTGGATAGTCAGACACTGGAAGAGGGAGGGAGGGCAGTAGTGGCTGCCTTGGCCTGTCTAGAGCAGAAGGGATCTATTTTAGTCCTGATGCTCCCTGGGCTTGTGGACAGGAGGCGGTCAGTTTCCCCTGAGGGGCGAGGCACATTCCATTGTGGTCAATTTTGACTCTACTAAAAGGTGAATGAAATTCTGCGCCTTATCGTGTTCAGTAGTTGAAGGACTGCCAATGGGGCGAGGCGTTGGTGTTATGTTTGGGTATGAGGCAGAAGAGACACACTGAATGCCAAGTCCCTTAGGGCCATCTATGCATCAGAGGAGCACTTGTTGATGTGCCCTTGGATGAAAATGACATAGATGCTGTGAACACTACAAAGAAAATGGTGGAGAAAGAAGGAGGCGATCAGTACTGGAGTGGTGGCAAGTCGAACTAACCTCTGACCATGCGACTGTAAAGAACTGGAGCACAAGGAACTCCTCACTTAGATAGGGTGACATCGGGGCCGGGGGCTGATGGTGTGGGGGAGGTGGCGTCCCCAGTCGGTACTGCTAGAAAAAGAATTGCCAGGAGCAGTCACCAGTCGACATCAGTCCTAATTCTGTTACCTGCTGCAAGAGCTTCCTCTCAAGTAACATCTGATGATGACTACTATGGAGATGAATTTGTAGAACTGTTGGGTAAGACTATCAAGAATATGGAAAGACCACATACATAAGTCATTTAAGATACCTGAGATTGACACTGACTGTCCCATTGTTACCACATGGAAGGTAGTTATAATAATATATACACCACTAGCCTATGCTCTCTATTTAATAGCATGAAACATATAAGGCAGTCACCTACCAACTAAGAGCAAAACAAAGCCAGAGCACACATCCCCTTCCAATTTCGTTACTTCTGTCAGGCAGGCCAACTGTCAAATATAATAGTTAATGGTGGCTGCTGCTTGCAAACTGGACTGCATGTACTTAAGTTATCCAAGAAAGGACAAAAGTCTGTGGCTGACTAACCTAAATGTAATAAACACGCCAAAGCTGTAATACCCAATGTATACAATACCTTCTTAAATACAATAAAATGTAAGCTTAAAGTTTAATACGAAGTTCATGATAGTGCAGAAAAATGTTATCGATACTGTTTAGTCCATTTGGTAGAAAAGAAAGTATTCATCAAAATGCTCACCACTATCATGAACTATGACCTAAAACAAAAAATTATACCAGGTCATAAGTGAACAGTCCATGAAATCATCGGACTGGCAGTTTACCACTGGTGTAATCCTCTGAAAATCAGTGGCTGTTGATGAGTATATAATCCTAGTCCTAATCATCTGCAGCACAGGAATAAAAACAATAAAAATAAAAAAAACAAGCAACCTCTTTAAAAGTTGCATTCATCTTAGCAAAAAAAAAAATTGACCTTTATATAATTGCAATAAGCAACTTGGAGGATGTGGGTTGTTGAAGTTTATCACGGCTGGCGGTTACCCACTTGGCTGCGCATCATTGGGCAAACCACACCAGTCAGGGTAAATCCCAACACCCACCCCTCATGGCTGTACAGACAAACATTCTGTAGTTCCGTGTAATACATACAATATGTACAGCAACTGCTCCAGTGTTATATGTCCTTGCTAGTCATGAATGCTTGAGCAATAAGCCGAGAGGGCATAGGTTATCAAAGATTTGTCACAACCGAAGTGGTTTGCCCATGAGGCACAGCCAGTGGGTAAATCCTGCCAGCCATGTAAATCCCCCAAACCCACATCCTCTGGGTGGCTTATTACGATTATACCAAGGTTCATTTTATTTACAATAATAAAATACAAATATTAAAGAGTTTTTTATTTTATTTTTATTGTATTTATTCCTATGCTGCAGAGGATATATTGATATACTCATCAACACCGTTGAGTATCAGAGGATTTACCTTGGTGGTAAATTGCTAGTCTGACAATTTCATTGGCGTTGTTCACTTATACCCATGGTATAATACTGCTTCTATATTCAAAGGTAAATAAGCAGTATAGCCCAGAGGTTAAAGAACAAGGCGTGAGCGAGGCTTGATACATCCAGCAGACCAGACCCGAGTTTGATTCTCACAACCTCCAGTTGCATACTGTGTGACTCTGAGCAAGTCCATTAACTGCCCAATGCTCCCAGGTCATCCCTGAAAACAGGCACTTGTTCCTAGTGGGCCTTACCGGTTACCAAAGATTTAAAAAATTACTCACCTTAGTAATTATATTTCTTCTAATGGAGTCTTGCTGTATTCTGATTGAGGAGGTATTTTGTCTAGCTTTTCATAGCAGAATTGTATACAAGAGACAATCCACCTGGCAATAGTTCTCTTAGTGGCAGCTTTGCCCTTTCTTACCTCTCCAAAGTGAGAAACAACTGTAAGAGTGCCCTTTTAACAACCAAACTGTGTAATCTTCTCTCCTGAAGAAGAATAATCAGTGAAGAACACAGGAGAGACATGGATTTGTTCAAATGAAAGTCTGAAACCACTTTAGGTAAGAACTTCCTATTGCTTCTAAGGACCATGAGATGCCAGTGAGGAGGGCTTTCCACTGACAAAAAAAGCAGAAATAGCTGACAAAGTGTACCTTGAGAGTAGCTGGTCTGAGGCCTAGACCATTGAGATGAACCATGTAATCCAGAAATATAGACAATTCAGCACTGTCTGGGGATATATGCTTCTTGGAACACCAAATACTAAATCTTTTCCATTTAGAGTTATAAGTTTTCTGTTGGCAGGTTTTTGAGAGGCTTTGAGAATATCCAGAACTCCTTGAGACAGATGCAAATCTGCAAACTCTAACTCTTCAAGAGCCATGCCTTGAGGTTGAAAGACTGAAGGTTGAGATCAAATCCTCTCCTGAGAGGAGGTTAACATGTTGTAATTCCAGGAAAAGACAGGGGAAGATGGACTGCTAGGGAGAGCAACAGAGGATACCAAGGCTGCCTGGCCCAGTCTGGTGCAATCAGAATCATTTTGCAGGATTGTGACCTTATTTTGACCAGGACCTTGAACAGTTGGGGATTGTCTGGGACTGCAAAGAGATCTATCTCTGGAGTGCCCACCTGAAAAATCACTTTTAACACTGGGGATCCAGGGACCATTTGTGATGGCCCTGGGAAATCCTGCTCAATGCATCTTACCACATTGTCCTTTCCTGGGAGGTGGACTGCTACCAGAGAGGTCTGTAGAGTATAAGCTAAGACCATACTTTCATTACTTCCATGCACGGCCATGGGCCGAGTGCCACCCCTGCTGTTGATGTACCACATGGTGGTGGTGTTGTCTGTGCTGATCTGAACCACCTTGTTCTGTGCTGGACTAAGAAAAAGGCCTGCAGGGCCAGATAAACCACCGGATCTCCAGGAGGTTGATGTAGAGAAGAGACTCCTGAGAGGACCACACTTTCTGGGCTGTGAGATTCCCAGGTGGGCACCCCACCCAGGTGAGAAGCATCTATGGTAAGAACCACAAAATGAGACTGGTTGATGAGAGGACTCCTTGCCTGAGGTTGCCCTGATCCTGCCACCACTGGAGAGCCTGGATCAGGGGTCTGGGTCACTGGAATTAGTTTGGCTACAGGATCTTGTTTCTGAGACCAAAAAGCCCTCAGATGAAACTAATGTCCCTCATCTAAAATCTGGCCCTTGGTCCACTGCAGTGGAGCTACCATGTGGCCCAGAGCTGAAGGAAGTGCCTTGCTGGTCAAGAAACCAGAAGGTGGAGGAGAAAGCCAGCTCATAATATCCTTAATCTTTCCAGGGAAGAAAAGCTATTACTTTGAGTATCCAGCTCTGCCCCTATGAAAGTGAGAAGCTGTACAGGCTCGAGAACTGACTTGGGAAGATTGAGAGGAAATCCTAGAAAGTGAGCATTTGCTGAGTCACTTGCAGATCTGACATGACTTGGTCTGGAGACTGACCCACAATGAGCAGTCGTCCAGGTATGGGAATATGGAAATATTCTTTCTTCTTAGAAAGGCCACTGCTACTGCTAGGCATTTGTAAACACTCTTGGACCTGATGTTAGGCGAAGGGCATTGTTCTGAACTGGTAATGGCTAAAGGCAATTTGAACCTGAATACTTTCTATGGGAGCACCTGATGGGAATGTGAAAGTAGGCATCTTTTAGGTCCAGGAGGCTAGCCAGTCCCTGGCCTTAGAGAGGAAGGATTATTCCCAGGTCACCATTTGAATTTTGGTTTTAAAGGTGTTTGTTCAGGCATCTTAAGTCTAGGATGGGTGCACACTCCCTGTTTTTCCAGGGTAAGGAAGTACCTGGAGTACAGACCTTTGCCCTATGTATTATAGGAACAATCTCTATGGCCTTAAGGCCAGCTGAGATTAAACCTCTGCCTCTAGGGCAATGGTTTCTGAGTTGCTTGCAGGTGGAAGGATCTGGTTCTCAGCTTGGGAATTTTCTGAGCTGAGAACCAGTCCCTAACTACCTCCAGGACCCACTTGTCTGAGTAAAGACATCCAGTCATGGATGAAGCAAGCCAGCCTGCCCCTACAGGAATGGGGGAGTCGACCGGGTTGACACATCAAGGTGCCTGCTTGGCAGAAGCCTTAGTCTGAGGGGCGATGCAGCCCTGCTCATCCCCCTCTGCCTCTCCTCTGAATACCACACTGAGGAAAGAGGAAAAGAGGCCTGTGCTTGGTAGAAAGGCCTATGAAAGGCCTGCCCTAGCATTGCTACCTTTGAGGAGTTGCCTGCCTTTCCTGGCCTGTGCACTCCTGTAGGTGGTCCTATACTCGTCATTTTTTTCATGTAATTCTCTGTCTCTCCAAACAAAGAATTACCTACCACGCTTTTTTTTATTTTAAACCGATAAGAACCAGTACCCCCACGAAATTCAAGTAGAAAATCTATGAGCTGCTGACGGATATATAGTGGTTGAAAGCCATTACAACTTAAGGATTGTTCAGTGTATTATGTGAAAAGGTGTGCTGCAGTCTCTCACACCACTTGTCAGCTCCCGATTTGCAGGTGTCCACAACACGAAACCATCAATACAATTAGTAGTACTGTACCACTCATGCAGATCAATAAGAACTTCAGGTTCCAGGGTGCGTAAATCATAACCATGATGTAAACACTTTGAGATGTTATATCATATTGATGACAACATCTTAAGGGTGTAACTGCTTTGACTTAAGTTGATAAAAAAGGCTCCCATACATTATATAGTGAATACTGGATGGGCAAACTACAGTTTCATAAGCACTTACTGTAACAGCAGATATTTCTTTGAGAGGGCTCTTGCAGTAGGTGATTAATAATAATAATAAGCTTTATTTCTTTTGTGCCTTTCTAAAATCAAGGCACATTACAATAAAATGACAATCATAAAAACATCATAAAACAAATTAAAATCCAGATTAAAATACGACAACATTAGTCAATATCCATATCACCTCCAAATGCCTTTTTCCATAAGAAGGATTTAAGCCTTTTAAAACCCTCGAGCCATCATGCACTCTCTAATCCAACAGGGTAGAGAATTCCAGAGGTCGCTTCACTGAGCTCATAAAAGCCCAGGTGCATGAAGATTTTAAATCTCCCTCAGCATCTCTAGCAACCCCTTGTTGGCTGGAGCGGAGTGGTCACATCGGGAGGTAAGGCACAGAAAATCTTTCAGGCAGTCGAACTGACAACGTGCCAAGGGCTTTATATGTCAATAATCCAACTTTAAAGGTGATCCACCACTGAACTGGCAGCCAGTGCAGATCCCGCAGCACTGGTGTAATATGGAAGAACGTGAAGTCCCCATTAACAACCGGGCGCTGAGTTCTGCACTAGCTGCAAGTGGTGGATATCAACCCCAGGAAGCACAAAGTAAAGGGAATTGCAGTAGTCCAAATGAGAGGTCACAAGGCGTGGATCAGAGTGGGCAGGTCACCAGACAGAACAAGGTGCTTGATCCTAGCGATGTTCCTTAGATGGCAAAGGATACCTTAACAACCGCCGACACTTGCGCACCAATGTCAGCTGATCATCAAGGATCACCCCAGGTCATGCACCTGTTCAGAGGTAGGGAGCTCCAATCCCCAGGAATAAACCTGAGGTTTGATTTGCCCCAGTCCCTCAATCCGGTGGCTGGGATCCAAAACCATCACCTCCGTCTTCCCAGAATTCAACTTCAACGAGCTGGACCTCATCCAACCCTGGATCTTGCTGAGACAATTGTTGAACACTGAGAGTGCTCTATTCTGGTCAAGGTGCAAAAGACAGATAGAGCTGGTGTGCTCGGCAAGCATGAAAGCATAGCCCATATCGTCTTACAATGTTTCAAGGGAAGCATATCACCGCAAACAACATGGGGGACAGCACAGAGCCCTGAGGCACCCCACAGGACAGAGGGTAGGATCAGAAAAATATCCCCGATACCACCCTCTGAGTTCTGCCTGTGAGGAAGGAGGTAAACCATCTGTGTACCAAACCGACAACCCACAGATGCATCTCAGGCACTCAAGCAACACCCCATGGTCTCACGGTGTCAAATGCAACGGACAGATCCAGAAGGACCAAAGCGGACCATTTTTCTGGTCTCCGCCATCAGGAGATCATTGAGCACCTGAACCAGTGCAGTCTCAGTGCTATGCCTCTTTCTAAAACCTGATTGAAGAGGGTCATAGATGTTATGGATGGATAAATGATTGTCTAACTGGGCTGCCACCACTTTCTCGATTACCTTCCCACAAGGGAGGTTCAAGATAGGTCTGTAGTTAGCTAGGGGTCTGGGTCCAGAGAGCCTTTTTCAACACTGGAGTCACCACCGCTTCCTTCAGGAGTGGGGATATTCACCAGAGTCTAAGGAGCACCAGACTATCCTAGCTAGAACCGGATGATAACCTCACCACAGCCCATGATCAGGCCAGTGGGCCCCGGTCTAAGCTACAGCTTGTGACACATACCCTGGACAATCCTCATAACATCTTTGATTTCCAGCCTTTCAAAGGAACTCCAGGCAAATGGGGTGCTTGTAACCACAGGCTGGACCACAGCAAAGCCCATGGATAGTGCGGTGTGAGTCTCGCCCTGATGTCGACCACCTTATCTGCAAAGAATCGAACAAGCACCTCACACTGCATTTGTGAAAGCAGCTCGACAAACCTGCAGACAGGCTGGGTTGCACAGCCTGTCTACAGGTTTGAAAGAGCTGGGCTGGATGAGTTCTGTGCAGCAGCAATTTCTCCAGACAGGAATGCTGCCTCTTATGAGTAATTGCTGACTGATGGAGTTTATAATGCTCTAGGAGTCTAAGATGGTCGGCATCTAAGCCAGATTTTGATCAGCACCTCTCCAACCTGTGTCCTAGTCACAGCATCTCCCTCGATCCCGATCAAACCAGGGGATCGGGGAAAAGGAGAAGGACACACATGGGTAGAAGCAATTAAATCCAAAGCAGTGGTAACAGCCTTATTATAGGCTAGCACCAGCACTTCAGGATTAGAGCTCGTCCCAGGAAGTTCTGATTGGTCAGAACCGCAATTAGGCCTTCAGGAGCGACATCTCATAAAGGCGGTACTTGACCATCTCCCAGGGTAGGTCTATGCAGGGGTGTGCAAAATTGAATCTCACAATGTGGTGGTCAGAACCATCTGACAGGTTCACCCCCCACATCGGAGGCCTCTATCCCCAGCAGGAAGACCAGATCCAGATAATGGCCGTGTTTATGAGTGGCAGAGGTAACCACCTGTGAGGCCCAATGAACACATCAATTGGAGAAGTGCTGACCAAATTCGAGAGTTCAGCAGTCGATCCAGGCATTAAAGCCACCAGCACCATCAACCTGGGTGACTCAAATACCAGGTCAACAACGATTACATATAGGACTGAAGCCAGCCGGTGTCAGGACCCCTGGAAAAATTTCTAGCTAGCAGGTCTTTGGTGGGGACCAACCCAACGTCAGGTGACTGACATCATGCAACATCAGTATAAAAGGCCAGTCCCCATGCCCATCTTCCAGTTCTTTCCCACAAAGCCCAAAAAGGCAAGCGAGAGAGAAGCAGATATTCCTCTTCCTGGAAAAGGAGCTGAAAAAGCTAATAGGGATGGAGGGTGGAAGGCATTACCTACTGAAGATCTACTGTTACAGTAAGTTCTTACATAACTGTACTATCTTACTTGAGAGGCTCTTGCAGTAGGTAATTACATATAAGAATGAGTCCCAAGCAGTCTGGAACCAAGAAAAGCACTCAGGAGGAGAAAACTACACCAATGGAACCTCCGGCTGTGGGACTCGCTCAACAGGGCAACAGAAGGGTTCCAAGCCAAGCGAATACTTGTGGGGATGAGAAAAGCCAAATGGAAGGGCCTTGAACTGGTAGTGCCCCTCTGGAATGAAAACCAGAGGAATTTGTGGTGGGAAGGACAGATGAGGATATGCAGGTAGGCTTCCTACATATCCAAAGCATAACCAATGTCCCTGCTGAAGAAGTGGCAGAGGCTCTGTAGAGAGCATTCAAACATTTGTACTCCACTTATTTTTATGCAAGTTGGAAGGAGTAAGGATGACATACACGGTGATTAACCACAAAAAAGCGGAATCGAAGAAAACAAGTCCGGTTTGTAAAACCGACGAATGACTGATGAGCAAAGAACTTAACCGCGAGGTGCTGTGAAAGCAGATGGTGATAAAGAACTGGAAGGTTGGTGTGGGGACCGCCTTTATACTGATGTTGCACGACGTCGGTCACCTGGCGGGGGCGGTCTCCACCACAGACTGCTAGCTAGAAATTTTCCGTGGGGTCCTGACACAGGCGGCTTCAGGCCTCTATGTAATCACCTCGCAAGAGCCCTCTCAAAGTAATATCACTGTATGCACAACCAGTGTGTTCTGCCACAGAGGGTCTATAGAATCATAACCCAGAGGTGACAGAACACAGTGGTTGTGCATAAGTTGCTCATCTTTTATTTGTAATAGTGTATAGCAGTATTTATGAAATGTACAGTATGTGATTTTTTCCTGTTTTTCGTGATCAAACTGACATGTGAACTCTCTACATGTTCTACAATACTGTCTTAACAGAATTAAATAGAGGAAGGCAACAATGTGCCAGCAATCTAAGTGATTCTCCTGCAGTAGTGACATCAACATAATGATATCAGTAGTACAGCAGAACAGCATATTGCATTAACTGAATTCCATGCATAACAGCATTCCACCATACAATATGTACCATTTTAAATTTTTCTTGTACTCTTCACCTACATGCTTACTAATCATCCAGTGCCCAAAGTCATATCTTTAAGGCAAGACAAGGCCAAGCAATTTTAATTTCTGAGCCCAATCAGAGGCACCATACATACAAATACATAAAATTAAAAGAACAACATACAATAACATACACTTAAACAACATCGGTATGGGACATGCTCAACATATACACAGTAACCACCATTAAAAATTTAAGGGTGGTAGCTCACCATCTCGACATGTGTTTCCATCTCATGGATGAGATTACAGCATGCACCTCTCAAGCTTCATTCTTGAGATTCATATGTTGTCAACTCAACCCTTTGATGGAAACACAGCCTTTCTGTGTATGGTTGTCCATATGTTACTCTCTCTCTCTCTCTCTCTCTATATATATATATATATATATATATATGTATATAAATGTGGAGACAGAATACTGGATGGGCAACTATGACATCGAAGCTTGTGAGGTCCATTGGAATTAGATCTCTGGGATTGCAAAACACGCTTGTTGTACATTGAGTTGCTAGCGGTTTTTTGCTAGTGTAACTAATGTGAGCCTACATTACATTTTTCACATTTACAGGTGACTTTTGTTCCACTGATTCAAACAGTTTGAGATGGTTACACTCAGCTATGCTTCTAGGCATCTTCTAAATGCAGTTGTTCAACTCATTTTCTCATCAAGACAACAACACAAGGCTGAGAACTAATTCTCCAGTCAACAAACAATCTGTTAACCTGCAGAAATAGAAAATATTCAGTTACCTACAGCTGAGGAGCTCAATAAGACGAAACCAATGTACTCATTGGTCCTGTAGTACTGAGATCAATACTGTTTAAGCAACAAGGCATGACCAGGGGTCAGATAAACAGTCTGTTAATCACCCAATATGGATGTGATGTTGCACGAGGCACTGCCCATCCGGAATGACAAACAGACTGTTAATCTAACTCCTGGTTATTATTGCATATTGCTATTATAAAAAGATCCTTAAAAAAGTGTTAAAAGCATACTTTTCAATGTTTTCTTCACTTAATTGAAGACTTTTAATAAAATAGTTCTTCCATCAACAATTTAAGAATGCTGGTTCAAAATCAGAAAGCATCATTTCAGCTGGCCCAATAAGCGCTAAAGGCTACGGCACTGGACGCCTACCTCACTCCATTCCGATGATCCAGGTTCTGGAATGAGCATGAGCCATCATGGGATGACAAGGGGAGGACAGAGCTGGATAGAGCTGCCAGAAAGGTAGCTTTCTCTCCAGGAAGGAGGAAGGTTGCATCCCTCGGCTACTGTCTGCCTCCTGGTGGAGGCCAGGAGACAGTACAGGCTAGAGGGTGTGTAGGCGTAGTCTGACATGTGGGCGGAAGGGTGCGTTACTGGGCTGTAGTATGCGTGCCGCCTCCATCTTACTTCCTGACAGAAATATACCACAGTAGCCTGCTATGTGACAGCTATCAACAGTAAACATTGTCTGACATACCTTCCTCACAGAAGCAGTTTCACTTAACCCAAATAATGGATAAATTCCAGGATGATTCTGAGAACCAGAGAGAACCAGTCAAGGCACCTACCAAGAAAAGGGAAAAAGTGAAAATATGAGCAAGCGTAATTTTATCACAAAAAAAACTGTCAAAAGTAGAAGAACAAAGCGATGAGGAGAACACTAAAATAACGACTCAGTGGGTGATCAATGTTTTAAATAACTGGGCACAAGACAGGCAACTAAACATAAATTTCAAGTGTACAGAAACAAGTGAACTCTGTCAAATTTTAAGAATATTTTATGGAAGGTTTGTCCTTGACGGCAAAGAATACAACATCTATAGACTACCTACACTCAGTGCAGGAATCAACTGGCTGTCCTCAAATAAACCATTTTATTAAGTGTGTAGGAATATTCCTGCCTTTTGATTGGCCAATATATGTTTTTTAGTGTCCTTATACAGCCATAAAGTCACAGCTGACACAACTTCATGTGACCAGACAGGACACCCTCAATATCCCTGATAGCAGTGTCAGTGGCTCAGTAGGTAGCACACTCGCCTCTGAGGCCAGGAGATCAGAGGGCTGTGGGTTCAGTTCCCACATCTGGCACCTGGGTTAATATCCCAGTACTGACACTGTAGTGCAGCATGAGAGGGTGCTGCATTTCTGAAGTGCCATCTTCGGATGAGATGTTAAACCAAGGTCCCATCTGCCTGGATTGGTGGTAGTTCAGGTGGATGTTACAGATCCCATGGCACTTATCGAGAAGAGTAGGGAATTACCCCAGTGTCCTAGCCAAATTTCCCTCATTCACTATAAATACCACCAACAGCCTAATCTGGGTCAAGGTCAGTTGGCATTCATCTGTATCCCCCCCCAGGTCATGCCTGAAAATAGGCAGGATTTGTCTAGTGCAGTTACCTGGTCAACAAAAACTGAATAGTAAATAAAACCCCTGACCTGTCAGTGCCAATAACAGCCATCTTGCTTCTGACAGAAAATATCTCAGTAGCCTGCCATTTGACAACTGTCAACAGTAAACAATGTCTGACATACCTTCCTCACAGTTCCAGTTAGTCCAAATAATGGAGAATTTCAGGATGACTCAGAAAACAAGAGGAACCAGTCAAGGTGCCTGCAAAGAAAAAGGAAAAAAAGTGAAAATGTGAGCAAACATGTCATTTTATCAGCAGAAGAACTGTCAAAACTAGAAGAACACTGTACATTTATTTATTTATTACATTTTGTTAACCGAGTAAGCCTACTGAGCCCGAGAGTCCCTTTTCAGAGGCGACCAGGGTTTGTTACATATAATTTTGTACATACAGTCAGGTAGCACTGTGTCAGACATATTGTACAGGATTACATGGACAGTATACAGTTTCACAGTTTTTGTGGAAGAGGCAGGAGATACATGACATTAGTGAATACAGCAGTACAGTGCAGTACGTCTATTACAGTAGTACATCTAATACAGCAGTACAGTACATCTAATACAGGAGGTACATTACATTAATGAGTACAGCAGAACAGTGTACCTACATATAATATAGAGTTATAAGGACAGTATACAGTTTCTGTAGAAGAGGGCAGTAAATACATTACTATAGAGAGTACAGTGACGGCAGATAGGGGTGAGGGTGATAAGTGCTTTAAGTGCATACAGAAATTCCATATGGATAGTAGCCAGCTTATGCAGTCATTAGTTGTAACCCTTGTAGGAGAGCAGTTTAGAGCTAGTACAAATTGACGAGGTGTGGTTGACTAGCCATTGGTGCAGGGCAGGGACTAAGTTTGAAAAGATGAGCACATGATCACTTTTGAGAGATGGCTAGGATGGGTGCCTCCTGAAGATGGCTGGGAGATTGTTCCATGATTCAGGGGCTAGGTGAGTAAAGTTTACTCCCAGCGACAGAGCAGGCCAAGGGAATTTCCAGGAATTTTTTGTTCGAGGAGGCGGAGTGGTTGTCTGGTCCACTTTGGGGCAAGTAGTCCAATCAGATCTGCTGGAGGTTGGGCATTGAGGAGCTTGTGGGTCCAGCAATAAAGGGTACTGGAGCCTGTTGTACAGGGATGGCCAGTTGAGGGCTGTGAGGGCATCACAATGGTGTCCTCGGTGTGATTTGGAAGCAAAGTGATCGATTTTGTGGTATAGGGTCATTAATCTGCTGTGGTCCATTTTAGCGATGCCGAGTCACGATGGGGGCGGCATAGGTTAAGGTTGGGAGAAGGATGCTTTGTGAGATTGCCAGTCTAGTCTCTGGTATCATGTTGTGGCATAGCGATAGAGGAGGCCCAGTTTTGGTGGATGTTTTTATTACTACGTCCACATGGGGCTTCAGAGTGAGCCCTGATCTAATGTGAGGCCAAGGTATTTGACTGATTGTACTATCTCTATTTTGGAGCCAGATATGGTAGTAATTGGCAGAAGATGGGCCATGGAGACCCAGGTTTTGGCCTGAACAGCATTGCCTTAGTCTTGGTGGGGTTAAGGACCAAGCGATTCTCAATTAGCCAAGTCCCTGCCTTAGTGAAGTCATCTTGGAGCCAGGGTCCTAGGTCGGATGGGCGGTCCCCATTCTGTACAGTACTGCATCATTAGCATACTGTACTATGGAGCTGCCCCACAATGGCCATAGAGGTCATTTTTGAATAGGAAGAACATAAGTGGGCCTAAGATTGAGTCCTGTGGGACCCCTCAGTTAAAGGTAGGGGTCTGGGTGACCCCTTTCCATTTGACCTGTTGAGAGCAGTCAGTGAGGTAATTATGGAACCAGTTGAGGTGCTGATCCAGCCCCAACTGGCCAAGCTTGGTTAGTAGGTGGGTGATCCACCAGGTCGAAGACCTTAGAGAGGTCAATGAACATGGCCCCAGTGGGATACCCTTGTCCCAGGTGGCCTGGACATCAGAGGTGAATTTGATGAGGGCAATGTTGGTCCCATGCTTTGGTCTAAAGCCATGTTGTGAGGGGGCCAGTAGCCTGCTGGCTTCCAGGTAGTCTCTGAGTTGGCTGTACACTAGCCACTCCTGAATCTTAGCCAGGTGACATAGGATGAAGATGGGCCTATAGTGGCCTATGGGTTCCTTGCTCTGCCCTTGTGGATTGGGACTACATGGGCCTGATTCCATGTTAGTGGGACTTTTCCTTCCTGCAGGGATCTGTTTATTAACAGGGTTACAGGTAGTGCAATGGCTGGGCAGCAGCCCTTAGCAGCCTAGGGTCCAGTCCTCAGGTCCTGGTGATCCTCTGGGTTTTAAGGAGAGAGGAGAGTTGTAGGAGAGGCAGCACATCTTTGGTTCACACTGTCCGCAGGTGGAAGTGGATGGTCAGAGGGTCCTGGGATTCAGTGGCCAAAGGGCTCTGGGAGCTGTGTGGGGGTTGGGTCTGTGTACCCCAGGTCAGTGAAGAAGTGATTGAAGGCTGATGCGCCACCTCTCCATCCATGAGTGTAGTGTCCTTACAGGTTATGTTACCCTGCTGGTGTGTTTTGTACCTTTAGCAGGGAGTTGATGTTTGTCAAGAAGGACTTTGGGTCAGATAGTGTTTGCCTCTGAAGGATTTTATGTAGTCCCTTTTGGAAGTTTTGGAGCTTTTTGGCACTGGTTCCACAGTGATCTATAGGCAGTGAAGTCAACAGGGCTAGAAGATCTCCTTGCGTTTTCCAGGCCTTGTCTCTGGCTATCATCAGGGATTTTAGCTCACGAAATCCATTTATTGCAATGGCCCTTAGCTCATCTGGTCCTAATTGGGGCATGTATGTTGGCCACTGCAGAGACGGTGTGCTGGAAATACTGTACTGCATCGTCTGTGTCTTCTTAGAGTCTTAACGGTGACCAGTCTGTGTTTCTTAAGGAGCTCTGGAATGCCTCAGCCGAGAAGCCAGAGAAGTCCCTGTCCACTATGAGCTTGGGCGGAATCCTGGGAGGCCGATTTTTCCAGATGCAGAAAGTGGGTGAGTGATCGCTATGGTGTCCGACATCACGCAGTCACTTGTATGTTGGTGGGTTTGGAGGCAAGGATCCAGTCAAGGATAGAGTGGTTCCCTGTTTTTGTTGTGCCTTGTGACCTCAGTGATGACCTGGGTCAAGTTTGCATCAAGAAATGTGGCCTTATGAGTTTTGCTCGGTGGTGGGTTCCCACTTTAAGTTGAAGTCCCCAGGACCAGCAGCTCCCTGAGCCATGCCCCAGCTATTGAGCGGACAAGGTTCTGGAGTGCTGCAGTGCCACCAGTGGGAGGGCTGTAGATACAGCCTATGGTTAGATGCTTAGCATGACCTAGTACGATTTGGATAAATAGTGATTCTAACCCTGTAGTGCTTGGCATTTCGACAGGGGACGAGGAAGCTGCCAGGAGGAAGTCACATAAATAAGGACACCCTCCTTTTTCCCTTCTCTGTCCTTTCGGAAGGAGTCGAGTGGTCTAGTTCCACTTCGTGAGGGAGTATTTGAGGCTTCAACCATGTTTGAGTATAGCTAGCACATCGGGCCTATATGTATCTACCCATGATTACACCTCAGGCATCTTAGGTCATAGGCTGCAGATGTTCATGTGGCACCCTCAGTCCTTTGGTGTGGCACCATGTGAGGTCTCAGAGGACCCCAGGATGGAGTTGTCGGTGGGGTCCAGGGTTGGGGTGAATGTCACCAGTCCACAATATCAATATTAGCAGGATAAGGCGGAGGACCCTCTGCCGAGCAAGGGAAGATTGTTGTAATCGGTTACCTGGCACACCAGAGAAGATAATCCTATAATGGGAATAATAGGTAGACAGGGTTCACAGTGGTACCCACACATAGCTCTGGTAATAGGAGGAACAGGCAAATGGGGTCCCAGTGACACCCATGAATCGTCCTGGTAATAGGTGTGATAGTCAGATGAGGGTTCCAGTGACACCAGCATAAAGCTATGGAAAAGGGGAAATGAGTGGATTGTAGACAGGTGTCCCAGTGGCACCCACACACAGCTCTGGTCATAGGGATTACAAGGTAGACAATGGTCCCAGTGAGACCACACATAGCTCTGGTAATGGGAAGTCAAAGTCAGATAGGGATACCACTGATACCCACACATAGCTCTAATAATGGGTACTATGCAAATGGAGGTCACAGTAACACCTACTCACAGCTCTGGTCATAGGGAGTAGAAGTCAGATGAGGGTCCCAGTGACACCACACATGCAGTACCTTTGGTAAGGGAGAATAGAAAGTCAGAGATCCCAGTAACACAATATATAGGTCTGATGAGGTAGAACAGAAGTCAGATAGTGGTCCCAGACACCCACACATAACTCTGGGAATGGGGACTAAAAGTCAGGTAAGGGTCCTAGTGACACCCACACATAGCCCTGGCAGCCAGGATTATAGGCAGTGGGAATCCCACTGACACCCTCAATCCTACCCAAGATAAATCCAGATAAGGAGCTACCCAAGCAGATAAGGGTAGAACATTGTGCTTATGGACACAGATAAATATAATAGAATGTTGTGACTTAGTTAAAGAGACCCACCAATATAGCACTGGAACCCCTGCACCATATGTCCAGGTGCCTATAACAAGGATACTGATATGCTGCATATCCCTGCAAATATTTGTTGTTTAAAGGTTATTTCCTTCATAAAATTCTCTATTACTGGGTCCTAAGCACTTCCTGTTTTTTATCTGCCTGTCACGCTCCGCACCTGATGACAAGGTGCCAGTGAGAAATCTTGGTCTTGTAACCTTACACTCAATGGTAGGATATCTTTCAATCTGTTTTAATAATCTAATGGTCACATAGCAATGAAGCGTGGGTGCTGGTTGACTAACAAGGGCCTCATTAGTCACATGGTGCCATTTCATTGCTAATTGCCATTGATTGCTAATAACAGATTGAAAGATATCCCATTGATATAATGTAGCATGCCCCTGCGCTCTCACTGGCATCTTGTTATCATGTCGGTGAGTGTGGTGAAGATAGTATGGAACCTATGACCAGGAAGTCCTTGGGACCTGGTATGAAATATTTAATGAGGAAATAAGTTTTTAACATAAAAACAGTTTTGGGGATATGCAGCATATTAGCATAATTTGCGGTAAGGCACCTATAGGTATGGCGCAAGGGCTCATCGTGGTGAGTCTCTTTTAATGACCAAATAAATGAGGTGCAGGTACTGTATATTTTATGCTGATATCAGATCATATTATTTTGCACTTTTGGTATCTGCATCACGCTATTCCTGGAAGGAATCTGTGATTGTCTGCATATTGAATTATCTTCACTTTTCAAGCCTTGTCCCAACACTCATTTCTTTTTTTTTTTTTTCTTTGTCCTGGCAGGACCACGGGTACATTCTCCGCCCTGGTCATGGCCCCGGAGACCTCTACCAACGCCTATTGCTGCAGGACCCTCGGTCACCCCGGCTTGCCCCCAGGAGGGTGGGGCGCGGGCCACCTTCGTGACCGGAACTGTAACTGGTTGGGGTCCTGCAGCGGCGGTGGCGATGCGAGCTCTCCAGGAGGGCTTCATCTATCGGTGGTCCTGCCCCACCATTTTTCCTCCTTTTCTTCCCAGAGGAGGCGGGGGCGTGCAATGGCGCCAGCGTCCGCCCGCCTCCTCCCCGTCAAGCCTTGGCTGTGTGAGAACTCCCGGCCTCCGCCAGGAAGTCTCTGCCTTGCAGTGCAACCCACACCTCCCCGGAGAAGGAGAGCTGCCCAACGGATGCTCAATCCTACCGCCGCCTCCCACTCCACCCGGATCCATTCCCCAACTCGGGTTGCCGCCGCAAGCGGAAATCCCACCGCCAGCCGACGGGTCGGCGTCCAACACTCATCTCTGTTGTCAGCAACTCCTAGCATAAGCACGCTGTGTCATTGACCCGAGGTTTTAAACCATTCACAGTACCATCCATGGCTCTGCTCATTGCATTTAACATTTTCTAAAGCTGAAAAGTAAGTTGTGATACATTTAGTAGGAACTTTAGGAATGGCGCGATAAGAAACGTGGCATAAGAACCGAGGCACAAGGAAGGAATTAAGTGGGTGTACCTTGCAGGAGATGCAGGCATGGATGCAGAGAGTGGCCGTGAGCTCCAGAAATTGAGCCGCTGCTGCAAAGCAGAGCAGTGAGTCCAGTCAAGAGTGAAGGATCTGAAAGGGAGAAGGAGAGAGTTATAATTATTTAATTGAAACAGGAATGTCTGTCTGTTTAATCAGTGGTTGGCATTGGACGAGCAGATAGAGAAGGGAGGGGTAGTTGGAATAATAGAGTGCTACTGGGTGTCTGTGCCTTGGCACCAGAACCCACAACAGTTTAGGAGAGGTAAAGCAAGGAGGTGTGTGGGGGAGTTGGCAGAAGCTGGAGTGAGTGGATGAAAGAGGGAGGAGAGAGATTAAAATAGATTTTAAGGAATGAGGAAGGGAGAAAAATTAAGGTACAACTTTAGGGAGAGGTCAGGTTAGGAGAGAAGGAAGTTAAATTAAATACAGCAAAATTTCAATGTAAGCCACTGTGCCCACAGTTCATATACTGTTCAACTAATTTTCCAATGGAGGTTACAATCAAATTCAGAAATTTTCAGTAGAACCCACTGTGCCCACGGTTTAACTTACAGTTCAGCTAAATCAAAAGATTCTACTGTGCCCACTGATTAAAATAAACGTTCAACAATTAACTGTAAAAGCCACAGTGCCCACAGTTAAAAATCAGTTTTAGCAATTTCAGTAAAAAACATGTTCCAACTGAGTCCTGCACTAAATGATCCAGTGAAAACACTGTTCCCACTTAGTCCTAGTCTAAAGATCTATACTGTAAATCAGATTGGGAAAATTTTAAAACTGAGTAGAAACACAGTCGAGAGAAGCATTGTATTGTATTGTACAGCAGGCAGTACATGCAGTCAAGTCAACGTATAAAAAAAATCAAGCGGTACTGTGTGTGAGAAGAGGCGCCAACACTACAGTTGTTTGTTTCCCAAAATGTGAGGATTGGTCTCCGACCTGTACTAATGCAGAGGTGGGGAGAAGCTGCCAATCTGCCAGGCGACACACAGCACTCCAGCTCTGGCTTTTCCAATTGCAATTTTGCTTACCAGTGTTACCACAGGAACGTCCACTTCTCAGGGAAAAAGTTAAATTTTTCGTCTGTCTGACATGGGGGCTTCCTTGTACTCTAAACAGCTTAGAGTCGAGCAAGCTCTCTTGTCAGACAGACAAAAAATAAAGGTTTTTCTCTGGAGATCATGTTCCTGTGGTGAGCACATGGAAAATTGCAATGGCAGACTGGAGACTGACAATTAATTTGAGGCGCACATCCGACGGTAGCGTAGCCAGATAGTTCTCTTCAGATAAAGAGGTAGACCGAGGTGTAACAGACATCCTGTAAAGCTGGTGAATTTCCTTTACCAAACATGCAAAGATCGGGGAGGCCTGAACTGTCGGGATTGTCAAAAGAAAAGGGAATCCTGTCAGCCTCCATTGATCTGCGTATTTGATAAAGGATCCCCCCACCGTGCATTTTCTGGAAAATTTCCATTTTTTCCTACAGAGGTCATAAGGTCAGTCCACCCAAAACTGTCTATGTTATCCACGACCAGTAAGGAGGTCACATCAAATCATTAAAACAACCCCTGTGGTTGTCTTACCTAATATTTCAGTCAGACAGGCTATCGGAAGGATGGGACCAGAGAGGATCCGTGGGAACCGGCAATATCAGTCTCCTCCTGGATGTTAGTTTGGCCGTGATTTCTTTTTTTTTTTTGATCCTAAAGTCTGACACGACTCTACCTCAGCGCTCAATCTCACAATTGTTTTCCTGACTTTTCCACACACACTGGCGTCGACGAGGCGTAAAGCATATGGAACGAACTGTTTGCCACACTGCAGTCGTCAACCACCTTCTGCTGATGAGCTATTGGTGAGGTAGTTTCCACAAATCACAGACTGTGTTGTGGACATATTTCTGTGACAGAAGAACTCATCACAACACAATCCGTGATTGGTGAAACTACCTACCTAATTGACCAATCTCTTCTGATCAGCGGCAGGACTCGACTCCTCGACCCCCCCAAGCGAGTTTAAAAAGCACACAATGTTTTTGGTAATAACGTGCATGCTTTATGTGGATCTGCACTGCAGAAAAACATTCTTTTCTAATGAAAAAAGTACGAAACGCCATTCCTGTGCATTCCGACTCACTTTCATCACTGCCTGGTGCTGGACCTGGTGGTGGTGGTTCAACTGCCTCAGAGTCAGGAGGCAGTGCTGGCCCTGCTCTTCCCAGAGGACACTCCAAGTTTTGAGTGGTCCACCTGAATGGGCACCATGCCCCCCCATGCATCGCATGGTATGATGCTAACAGTACCGCACCTCCCAGAGCTGTCCCTGTCCCAGACATTCCCTCACCTGGTCCATCTCTCCTACTGTGCTCCCTCAGTCCGAGCAATCACTACTCCCACTGTCACACAGACACACACAGTCACACAAACAACTAACTACTTATAAAGGTAAGAAAAATAAAATTTACAGAAAGAACAAATTTAGTAAAAAGAGTACAGAAAAGACAAAAAAATGTAGCTTTTAAAAAGCTGTTGGATCTAAATCAAAGTTTAAATCTCCTCCTAGCTCTGATCTCAAAGTATCAGCATTCACAAAACACACCTCTCTCTCTCTGTCTGCACAGGATAAAGTGAAGTGTCTGCTTGTATGACTCACTTCTTCCTGCCTGGCTAAGAGCATGCGACTTACAGTACTGTAAGCCATGGGATATTATTGAGAGGGCTGCAAATCTGAAACACGAAGTGGATCACTTAGAATCATAATGAGGAGCATAAAGTCCATTAAAAACAGTGACTCCGCCTTAGTTCGCATTGCCATTCCATCTTAAGTGGCAATGACAAAGTGGAGTGAGCACTTTGTACTTGCCCACTCCACGAAGCGGAGTGGAAACAAAGTGCCCACTTTGGCGCTCACTTCGCCAGTGAAATTCTAAATTTGTTGCATCTCTAGTCTTTCACTTCTCAGGTATAGGAGAGTCACCAAAATCAAACATTTCTGGATCAAGGCCAGGCCCTGCACCATGTCTGGTGGAGGTAGGCTGCACTGTGATGTCCGTACAGTATACTCGAGCCAGGGTGCATCCTTTCCTGACAACTACATCTCTGTCCATAAAATATTTTACCTGAATTGGTAACTCGTTTAGCATAAACATGAGGCCTTACTGGCAACACAGTGCATTTGATTAACAGACCTTCTAGCAGGCCCAGTTCCTCTGGAGCATCCAGCACCAAAATCTGTTTTTTACATTATTCTTCAGGCGCACTACACCACTGGCATTGCACTCTGTATTAGAGGGTAGTACAAGTTGTTCAGCGTCATGGCACCAAGCGATACCACAGGGTCATTTGAGCTTTGTCTGCAGTCTGTGTTAATTGCTGGCAAACCTTGTGCACTAAGACATGCACACGTAACACTTCCTCCCCTTGTTTAGCCTCCTCTCCTGACACAGCTAGACTAAATAACCAAACGATGAGCATTAGTGCCAATGAGTACTGGTACTCCACTGTACATTCAGATTCTGGGCACACTAAAGCTAGAGTTTCCACAGGGTCTCCCATTCTGGCTACATTAGATGGGAAAGCAATCCATATCTTGAGGTATCCCAATACGGTAAGATATCACTCAGTCCCCATATGTTCAGACCTTCAAAAGGTAGTAACTTGTGGTGAGACAAGTACTGGTCATACCAACTCTTGAAAATAATAGCTACTTAGGAGCCACTGTCAGGACAGCTTGAACAGGCACTCCTTCAATAGAGATCATTGTTTGAGTGGAAGGTCCCACAAGTTTGTCTAAATCATATGGTGCAGTCTAATAAGTCTTTATTGAAGACTTAGCCACTGACTGAGTAGTTTCTAGTTTACTTGGAGTCACACTTGAGTTTTTGCTGTGACACTCTACCAAGTAGTTTTGCTTTCATCTAGCACAAATCTTCAGGTGGTCAGCGCTGTCACTTGACGTGCCTGTCCTCCCCAGTGATAGCAAAATAAACTGGGCTGATTGAGCCAGGAGCAGGACGTCCATCAGATGGCTTTGACTCAGAATTTTAGCTTCAGAAAAGTTTTTTTGAATTCTCTGGAAGAGGCTTCCCCTTCTCATCATTCCCCTCCATTTTTTGTACAATGGTCTGAGGCTGCATTCCTTTAACTCATTCACCAGGCCTTGAGCTCTTACTTGACTCTGAAGTTCACTAGTGGTTAAGGAGTTAGGAATTTGGATGGTGTCACCCATCACAATTGAGTTCTGATCAGAGGTGGCCTATGCTGGCCTGAGTGGGCATCACTGGTTTTACTGGAGTTAATATACTAGCGGAGCTGATTCTTAGCTCTCAAGCCCTTTAAGGAGTTGCTTGGGTTTTAAAACTTTCACAGACAGGCCTCTCACATGAATGGTAGTTGCATCGGCAGCATCAGCATAGGGGTCCCAAGACTCTTTTTCATCTTTGGTGTCTCTCACCTCTGAATCAGTATGTTATGGGGGTATCCCTCCTGTCTTACAGTCACAATTTGAGCAGCATCAGACTAGCATATCTTGCAGATCTGAGTACTTGATCTAGCTGAATTTGGTTACCTCAGAAGAAACCACCTTTTTTTAAACTTTCTGTAATGTCTTCCAGGTGGGTCTAAAAGGTTGACAAAAATTCTTCCTTCCATTGTTTAGTTGCCTTGTATCTCCACAGGAGATCCTGCCCAATCTCAGTACTCCCAAATACATTTTCTAATTTGGCCAAATACAGTTTTCTTGTGCAGTGGCCTCTGGGTCCTCTGGCCCTCAGATAACAAATACTCTAGAGCTGGCTCTTGAAGACTTCCTCCCAGACATTTCCACTTTTCAGCCTCTGAACACTTCCAGTCTTGCACTAAGAAAGTAGCATAATCCATCCAGGCCTCAGATCATCTTCACCTGGTAGGGTGGGCTGGATCCCTGAGAACATATGCAATCTACAGTAGGAGTCTGAAGTAATGGTGGCACATAGTTGGGTACCCCCATGGGGTTTGATGCTGGGAACCCCCGTCACATCAAGCTCTTTTGAACTTTCTCCATTGTTTTCCCTTGCTCCTGTGACCACTTGTTAAATTTAGCCTTGAAACCCTCCTGCATGGGGAAGCTTCCCTTCTGGAGGTCACACTGCTTTGCATCACTAGGGTTCATGCTGTATTAGAACCCTCGGGGTTAGCACATCAGGTACATGGGTGGCATTAGAAACATTTCTTCCCCAGTTAATACAGTTATTTGGCAGGGTTCATTATCTGCCCTCAGACAGCAGTGGAGCCAAGGCATTTAATAATAGACAAGGCTTCCTCAATTTTCTCCTGTCTGTCCTGGAGGGACACACAGAAGCAGGAAGGTCTTCTGAGGGTCCAAATCTTCACCCTCACACCAATAAGTTATCTAGGTGGAAGCCATGATATCAGCAACAATTCAGGATTGGGGACTACAACACTGTTTTCTGAAGCAGTGGCTTCCATGTGGGGCATGACTGGCAAACAGGAGATCCCAGTGGTGCCTCCAAAGATGTAACTGGGTCACCATGCAACTTTCAGTTACTACCACTGCCTTGTGGGCTTAACAAGGTTGAGGGGCCTGGGCTCTGTTTCTGATGGAAAAGAGGGTTCTTTCCCAGATATAAATTAAGTAGCATTGTGCCTCACCCAGAGTAAATTACAGTGTTACAGATGTTTGAATGGTACAACCCCGGGGATGCTGTACCTACCCACCTCCCCTCACAGTCACCCAGAATACCACATACCATTGCAATACTTTACTGTGCACAAAATAATGACTATCATTAATAATATGCTCGTAGATAGTTTTAAACAACAACTGTAAAGATTTTATTAGAAGGGTAACTGAAAGGGAAGGCAGAAAAAAGTAACTGGTTGAGGAGATTTGATGCAACTGCAAATAACAGCATAAATACTGAATATTAACAAGCCCCTCCAACGGAAACACACAATAACCCACCTCCCCACTGGTGCCACATTTCCCTTAAAGTCAGTCTGAGTACCCAGGTAGGGATATTGCAGGCCTGTTTGTACCTTTTTGGGTTCAAAAGGAAAAGTTTCTGACCTGCTGCCTCCATGTTGTAGAAATGTCTACACAGCAGAACACCGACTGAGATCATGCCTCTCGTGTTCTTGTCTGGTCGACTGACTGAGTGTGACACCAGGATGATGTCAACACATGCACATCATGCTCCTGACCTGCTGAGTGTAGGGTTGCCAGGCAGCCCACCACATGCTGCCCAAACAATCCCTAAGTCAGCGCATTTTGGAGAGCTGGCAGTAATGAACACAGTACCTAATAGGGATGATAGAAGTTTTAACATAAAATGTCGCTTGTACTTTGTTTTTCTTCAAAGAAGGCACAACACTTTGTATTTACAGTATATGGCAATGGATGTGACAACCATATTCAGATAAATTTTCCTTACCCCTTATGTATGCTGTGTGCCATTCAAATAAAACATACATAGATTTTAATAAGCAAAACATGATGTTCCCATCCATTTTCAAATGCCTCTGGGACATTCAGTGTTCTTAATGTGATTTATATAATTTATGTTCTGTACTGATATAAACGGCAGTACATGCTGACTTCGCTATATCTTTCTATAGTCCATGTTCTCATTTTTATGTTTGTTTGTGCACAGCACATAAGAAACATATTGAGATAGTAGAGCATTGCAGAGGTGTGGCAGTGTTCTGGCCAGTGCAGCAGACACTTTGATGGTGCATCCCTCTGCCACCAATTCATGCTAAAGCTGCTAATGATGGCAGTTTCAGAGCTAGCACCATACTTGAAAGAAATCTGCTGCTGCAATCAGGGGCAGTTTCATTATTGCAGCAGCAGTCCCCTCTCTCCCAACCAGGCACACAGCAGGACAACAAATTTAAATGTTAGCTTCCTCCCACTACTGCTACCCTCCCGCACCCTCCATTCTCCGTCCCTGCTGAAATCAGGGTGCTCAATCAATGTCAGCATGTATGCCTCTCCCCCTTAATGTGGCACTGAGGCCCACCCAGTGTACCAAAAAATACTTGATGTTCCGACACTGGATACCCACTCCTAGTGTTGGATGTGCTGTCCCCCAAGCCCCTATGTACTCAGCTGACCATGGGGTGCCCAATCCCCAGATCAGCATTGATCCCCAGTACTCCTGGCACCTGGGATCCCACCCCAGTATGCAAGTCTGTTTCTTAATATTTCGCCTGTAAAGGAAACAGTCCCAAAATGTATTTTTTAAACCTGAAAAAAAGAAAATGGTCACTCGTCTTTCCGCTGGCCCCTCCCCCAACCTGCACTGTCCCTCTGTGCACCATACCCCCCACTCACCAATGCTTACCTCGGATGTTGGGAACAGCGATCTTCTGTGGACGGTAGCACACCTAAACTCTTCAAAGACCAACCAGGAACTGAAGAAATGACGGTAAGCCCTATAATGGCAGTCAATGGTGGGGTTTCAACTAGGTTGATATCTCAGCCAATTGTTGGAGTTTTATTCCACATTTTCAACATGGGGTTCTTGGGACCCCACCTCGTGGAATACTAGCACTGTCATTTCGTTTCTCGGTCCAAAAGGTGATTTCAGTCACTGTGTGGAATCAACTTTCAGGACCAATTAATGAAATGACAGTGCCACTGTTCATGAGGTGGGGACCCAAAAGCCCTTGTTGCCGATTTGGTGAAAAAACTCAAAAATGACTGTGTTCGAGCATCTGTTGCACAGTTTCTATGCATGCTCATAACTTCAATTTTAATATTTTCACTCCAAATTTTCAACATTGCCATTTTCCACACCTCCTTATGAACAGTACAACTGTCATTTTTGCATCCTTCCCAAAATGTGTTTTCACCTCTTTTGATTGCAGAGATAGCACAGTTGCTGCTCAAAATCAACTTTCAGGACAGGTAATGAAATCACAATGCACTGTTTGTGAGTAGGTCCCAAAAGGCCATGTTGAAAATTTGGTGAAAACATTCCAAAATAGACTAAGTTATGGGTGCATTGCACAGTTTCTCGCACACTCGTAACTTCACCACTGTCATATTTTCACTCCAGATTTTCAACATTGTCACTTCTCACACCTCTCATGAACAGTGCAGCAGTCATTTTCATCCTGCCCAAAATGTGTTTTTTCACACCTGTGGCGCCAAATGGCACACTCGCTTGCAAATCACCTTTTGGGATTGAGTAATGAAATGATACAGCCACTGTTCATGAGGTGCATCCCAAAAGCCTATGTTGAAAATTTGGAGCAAAATACCAACATACGCCCTGGGAGTTAGGGTTTCCAACCATAATGCCCACCCTGTTAACAGACTGACAGGCATCAGGCATGTGACTTGGGGTGCGTCGGCAGTAATGCTCCGCCATTCCACCCCCACCACCATGCAGCCATGACAGGCATCAAGGTGTGCCTTGGGGTCTTCAGCCTAACATTCACCCATTCTCTATACTGCATCCATCTCAGCTTATTTCCTTATGGAATGGGGTTAGCGTAAGGGCGAAGACCTCTGGACACACCTCACGACACCTGTCAGTGTCTGCAGGTGAAGTAGACTCAGAATAAGCGTGAGTGTTATAACCAGTGACCAAGGTGCACCCCAACACCTGTCAGCCTCTGCAGGTTGGAGATGGGGTTGGTGTTACTTCAATACTTCACTGACATTCCTATTATACATCTCTAACTCCTGCACTACCAATGCCAGTATCAGCAAGCAAACATTCGGCATTGTCAAATGCTTGTTACAGTCTATAAAACCATACTAGACCTAACCAAAATAGATAAAATGGCTAGTGTACTGTATTTTTTTATTTCTCTGTACCATGAAATACTGTTTGGATGCTCTGGGAGGTGTTGGGGAGGATCTGAGGGTGAGGTGGGGGTTGGGGCAGGCTAAGAGGTTAAGATACCAAATAATCTGGTGGCTACCTCTCCACTCTTGGCCTTAGTGGCTGTTTATCATGTTGTTTGTACTTTTATTTTGTTCTTTGGTAACCGGATAAGGCCACTAGACACAAAGCCTGTTTTCAGGAATGACCTGGGAGCACTGGGGAGGATAAATGACTTTCTTAGAATCACACAGTATGCAAGTGGGCTGTGGGAATCAAAACTAGGCTACTGGATGTACCAAGCTCATTCACAGCTCATTACTCTAACCTCTAAGTGATACTGCCAGCCCAAATTTCTAATGCCCAAAGATAGTTGGACCACACTATTATTGTTTGTGTCTTGTGGACAGAGTATCAGCATGCTACCCAGTTGGTGTCTCGTTCATCCCTATACTTTTATACTATGTACAGAGGTTGAACATCTACCTCATTTTGCATTTTCTAATATTTTATTGTAGTCCACTGCGAGGTGAAGGTTTGACTACTTACACTCCCAAAACTTGAAAGAAGCACCCATGTGGCCCACTGCTTTAAAATGCATTGCAACAGGGCAGGTTGGTTCTGTCTTTCTCTATCTCTTTCTCTCTTTTTCTGCAATTCTTTGCCATGAAGGGTACACTGAACCAAAGATCATTTATAGGTGCATCTTGGGAGCATAGGAAGGTTAGTTGACATGCTTAGAGTCACACAGTATGCAAGCTGAGGTTGTGAGGATCAAACCCAGGTCTGCTGGATGTACTGAGCTGGTTCAAAGCTCATTGTTCTAACCCCTAGGCTATACTGCCAGCACAATATACACCAATATAATGCCAAACCAATGTAAAGATGGGCACATGAGCATTGTATGATGTAAATGACTCCAGTTTTCTTACAGTCAATATAACTGGTTATTTGGTATTTTTCCTTAGTGTGGAGATGTTCAAAATAGTTACTTTTTTGCTCTGTGTCCACAGACTGAGCACTTTCCATGTGGGTGCATTCCTGGGGCATGATTTTCAAACATAAAACTATGATGCAAGGTGCTGCACCAAACAGGTATGTTGCAAATAGCATCTTGCATCATAGTTTTGATTATCCCAATTTTAACAAATGCTGGCTGCAATGAAATCAGGATGCATTGCAACATAGCTCCCCTGTGCCATGCATGTGGCAAAAGCACCTGTGCACCAGGTCACAAGGGGGCTTGCACCACAGTGGAGCTCCACCATCCCTTCACTTGGGATTCTATAAGCCCACATGATCTAAAGGCCCTGTGCCACTGCTTGGCAGTGTGTCAAGTGAGCTGTGGGATCGAGAAGGTGGGGCATGTGGGCTACTGGGGCACTGAGGGTGCCATAGGGCATGAGGGAGCATGGCAGCAGTTACAGGGACTGGAGAAGGCACCTGGCAGAGGTACCATAGGGCCGTATCTGACAGCTGGGGGAGTTGGTGGGGGTGTTGGCATCACAATACTATTCTGACATGGCCCCAGGGAGGTAGCCTGGCATCTGCCCCACAGGACTGTGGGTTCTGTGGAGCAGGTGCCAGGCTCCTTCTACCTGAGGCCATGTCACAATAGTATCTCACAATGCAAACCCCCCCACCCAGTCCCTCAGCTGTCAGATATGCCCTGTGGCACTTCTGCCAGGTGCTTCCTCTGCTCCCTGTATCAGCTGCCTTGCCACCCTCATGCCCTATGGCACCCTCTGTACCTCAGCAGCCCTGTTCTCCACCTTTCAGCTATAGTTCTCCTCCCACCTTCATGGGTCATGAAGGCTTTCATGGGGATGGGTTGAGGATCCCTCTATCAAAATCCTCAGGTGCACCCCAATGTTTGGCACAGTCCTGTGGCTGTGGCCACTCCTGAGTATTCAGGGCAGGGACCACTAATTGTACAGAATTGAATGCAGGGTTCCTAATGCCCAGAGTTCACTGCAGCCTAGCATGCCTACAAATTGTGGTGATCTAAGTGCTCTTTCAAAATCGAGCCCCTGATCTTAATGGGCCCTGGAGTAATTGTCTTCTTGGTTTGTCTGGCATGTTGTGTTGGTGTTGACCACTTTGTCTCTAATAATGGTCAGTTATTTGGCCTTGATTTATGGCCTTTCTGTTTTGAACATCCACACACTAATGAAAATATAGTCAATTACAGTGACTGTCACACAGCAGAATCATTTACTTCATACAATGCCAACGTAGCTGTATATATGTGAGCAAAACAAGCAGAGCATTAAAAATCTGCATCACTTAAAAGTATCCCAATTTTTTGATTTGTCTCAACCTCTATTGAGAAATCCTAATCTCTTAATTGGCAAACTACCCATCATAAGATTTTTCTCATCCTCCTTGTCTAGGCTTGAATTGCAGATCTATTTTCAGGAATTGATGCTATCATTATCGAATTGCTTCTAAAATTTGGGGTCAATCCTCAATTTTCACTGCAAATGACCCAAATTCAATGCAGTGTTAAGGCTTTTTGCGTAGAGGCAGTGTTCTGATAGGGCAGGGATTTTTTAATGAGTTGCGAGAACTTAGTCTATCTGGTAAAAGGATCTCCAAAATATACAAGTATATATTAGAAAGGAATGATTTTGTATCCTCCCTGCCCTTTATACTGGGTAATAAATTTGAAATTGGACTGGACAGATAAGGTTTGGGAAAACATCTGGAAGGAAACTTATCTTTATGTCAAACAAGACAGGTTAAGAGATATCAATTTAAATTATTACATAACCTGTATTGTCCCGCAAAATTACACCGAGTTAGTGGACTGGGCTCTCCTGTATGTAAAGATTGTAATGACCCACTGGCTAACTACAATCCATAAAATCTAGTTTTGTCCAAAGATTAAAGGATTTTGGAGATCGGTTAAACTTTGGGTTGGTCCGTTCACGATCTCTCAGCCTTCTTTAATTTAGAAATTTGTATATTTGGGATGTATGCCCAAGTTCAAGTAAACTTCAAAAATATCAATTGGCGTTGATTTCTTCTGTTACAAAACTGTTAATTTCGTCATTGGTGAGATGACTGGACCCCTACCCAAGTAGGAATGGTGGGAGGAATTTTTGAATGCACTTTATGCAGAAAGGTTAGCTTTTATATTAGGTAAGGCATCGACTGAGTTTTTTAAATGTTGAGGTATTCATCCAAACTCTCAAGGATAAGTTTGGGTTCTAGGGAAACTATCTGTCAAGTCGTCCTTTTCTTTTTCTTTTTTGTTTTCTTCTCTTTGGTAGGTACTCCCTTTTGTGTTGTTTGCTTCTCTATCTGCACCCCTTCATTTACCTTTTATCCACTGTCTTTTCAGTTTTCAGTTTTCATTTTCTATTGTTATCCTCTATTTTTGCACGTTGACCCTATTTCGCTTATCACTATCTATATACTTGTGGTACCAGGTGTCTTATCTTGCTTCTTATCCTGTATTCTTGTCTCTCTAGCCCTTCAAATGTAGGTAGCCATTAATTTGTATCATCTCATTTTGTCCTCATTTTCTATATTGGAATAGCTGTTTAGTAGTAGGATAGCTGTGGGAGGGTTAGGGGAGGGGAGGAATAAAGGGAGAACTCGTTTTGTTTAGGGTTGTTTTTGGTTTGTATTAGACTTTATTATGTCTTAACCTAATTCTATGTGATGTATGTGTTGTATATGAGTTTGTTCAATAAAGTATATTGATTTGCAAAAAAAAAAATCTGCATCACTGAGACCACAAAAGGGCAATGAGGGGACAGACAGGAACTGGCTTCCTCTGTTGCAATACACTTTAAAGCAGTGGATCATAGGAGCCTCCCTCAGGTTTTGGAGTGTGGAGGTACACAAACCTACCCTTAGGGGTAACTGCAATAAAATATCAGAACAATTTGAAACAAGATGGATGTTCCACCTCAGCATACTGCACAAAAGTAAAAGGATGAACAAGGACATCTACTGGGCAGCATGCTGGTAGCCTGTCCACTGAACTCTAACATTAACAGTGTGGTCCAACTGTCTTTAGGGAATAAGAACATAAGCAACAATAATACCCGACAGGATGGGCAGTATTGGGCTATACCAACCGCCCAGTGTCTGGCGGAGAGCCTTATTGCACCTGGAAAGTCTGGTATTGCCCAATACCACCCTGGAGGGTATTATTGTGCTTAGAAATGGGAGCTAGGCTAAATATTAGAAAAATGTTTTAATTAAAACATTACTGTAGATAGTACTTATTGTAACTTTAATAAACAAACATGTTGATGTAAAGTAGTCCCTGTATTTGTATAACTGGCACTAGAAGTGATGTTATTTATGTGTGCCACTCTTTGAAAAGTCTGTCCTTCCACCACACCCCCAAATTCGAGTCCACCTATAATTTTTAAGATCACAGTTTAGTGTTTCGTTTCTTTTTTTTTTTGTTAGTGTGGTCATCACATTTGGTTGTTTGTAACATGAAACCCAGAAGATTTGAAGGTACAGCACCAAGGAGGAAAGGTAGTGCTACAGTTTGTGATTTGGAGGTACATTACTCAGGAGGATGGCAGAGTGCAGTCAATGTTTCAGTGTTGAAGTTACAGTAGGGCTGATGACATAGCAATAGCGGACTGCTCATCCACTTGCTCACTGAAAAAAACCTGATAATGCAATCGGTGCTCTTCTCTCATTGGATGTGTTTTTGTTTTTTATGTGAACTCTTGTGTAGAACTGATACTGGTGTTGACTGGAGTGGTAAGGTGTATTTCTGATAGATGGGAAGTAATTCTTTCTGTGATGTGGGAAGGACTGTGGCTGGGGGTGAGCAGGAAGCTGCTTCACTGTGACTGTGCCTTATATTAGGATTCAGTTTTTAGTGTAAAACTGTTTTTATTTAAAACTACAGAGACTGGCTGGGTTGGGGGAAGGTGGCGAGCTTCTGTCAGTGTCTAAAAATGGCACTCAATTAAAAACAAGTGTTGTGCCGGGGGCTCTATCTCACAAGTGAGAAAAAAAAAAATAGTGGCGATTTCAAATTCAGTGAGGTGCTTTCAGCCAAGAGCATGCAGGGTGGGCACAAGGATACTTGAGTGGGTGAGCGGGCAGTTGGGCTGGTACTTTTTATTTCCTTGGCATCTATTGAAAGTTAATGTATCCCTTGGCAAGGGTAACAGTCAATCAGATGCCAGAAAATGAAAAGCCCATGTTCTAAAGGAAAACAGTCCTCTCTGGTATCAGACTGGGCATCTGATTTCAAGTCTGCTGTGGGCATTGCTCCACACCTGACATGCCCAGTGCCCCCATGCTGCTTTCCATGTGTGAAGCACAGGCTGCGAGGCCTGAGGCTATGGATAACACCTCAGGTGTGGCAATCTGTGAGTGCCTTTGTAGATCAGGCCCTGTGCAAAATTATATATGTGGCATATTCTGGGAGAACTGTAAACACAACAGTTTTCATAATAGTTTCTCAGTAACCATATAAACAAATTATTTGTAATTTGAGAAATGGACAGTTTAATAGGGTGATATAATAAAGGGAGTGGAATGAGTAACCAGGTCGATGTTTATAGGATTATGATACTAACTTAGTAAGGTGAGATTATCTCTTCATTTGGAATGGCAGTCCAATTCTGAGACCCAGGGGCTGCAATTTCATATCCTGGTGCACTGCTAATTTTCCTGGTTTGCAAAATGGTTACAAGGACTTGCTCAGTGGGTGGTAGCAGTGGTGGCAGCTGGAGCCTTCCTAGGCAGTAGATGATTCCATAGAAAAAGATTTAATGTTAAATCTGTCTTTAGTAACTGCTCTCAGTGAAGCTTTTCTATGCTCAGAAATTTGGCCTTGAGAGAAAAGTGCTCATGTTGTTCCTTTTTCTTGTGTTTATTATTATTCAGAACCCAATATACCTCCTGCTGTAGTGACTTGATGCTTTGTGCATGAAGAGATGTAACAATTTCAGTTCCAGACATCTCTGAGTAAAAACTCAGATAAAATACAGTTTTAGGTTTAAAATACAGGGTGGCATCTTCAACGAGTCATGTCAATTTTTGAATATGGCTGTGTCACATCTGCCTGGACTGTTACACTACCTAAAGGTGGTCTAACATCTAGTACGATTGCCATGATGTTAGCTCTGAAATAGACGCAGGCATCAGAATTTGGTGAATGTGTCATTATTTTTTCCATAAAATGCAGCAAGTGTGGCAGATGCATCAGGATGTTTGAAAATATAATGCAAGCATCCTGATGTCTTTGCCTGGACACAGCAGTCGTTGGAAATATGGATGCAAGTGTTGAGTCCATCTCTTTGAAATTCCCATAATCTATCTTTTGAGCCTAAACAATCAAAATAGTAAGTGTGGTAAGTGTTGACCTGATCAGTGGGGTTTCACCAGTCCAGCTGCAATGATGGATGTTTAAGGGGCATGGACTACTCTTTGGTACCTCCAGTCCCTCAGAAGCCTCAACAGCCCATATGAAACAAGAACACCCACTGGCATTGATGCTTGAACCTGATGACCCAACAGACCACCAGAAAAGTTATTTACAGCATGCCACAATTAAAGTGACAGTCTGGAAGTGGCAAATGACCTAAAATCCCTGAAGCCATCCTTGGAGATTCTCAGCGGTGTGTAGGAGGAAGCTCAAATTAGCTCTATGGAGGACAAGCAGAAATGCAATGAGGCAGAAAGTAAAGACTGTCAACACAGTCTGCTACAGTATATTCAATGTCAAGTATTGACCAAGAGACAAAGGCGCACCCTTAGAAAAGATCAAAGGCAGGCGCAAGCTCTCTGCCACCATACAAATCAACTCTGACATAACACATCTGCCATGCAAATTACATTTCATTGTTATGGAAAAATGCAGAGCCAGACAGAAATGACACTACTGAAGCCAGGACAATGGCTAGACCTATGAGGATGGCAAATACAAATAGCGTGGTTCACATGAGAAGTTGTACCACCAGCCTTAAGTGAACAATTGAATGAACATGACAACAATCCAAATGAAGAAGATGATGACAGTGACTGTGATGTCGATATTGATGAGAGGTTTGATTAACATATCAGATAATGAAGACAGTGAACAAGAATACTGATTGCTGTATTTAGGTTCAAAAAGCTTCATAAAAGTTGACTATTTCAAGTTAAATATAGAATAAAATAAATAATAATGTTAATATTAAGCCTTTGATCGCATGCTGCTGTTTGTTACAATGTCTGTAGTATTTCCATAAAAGCATATATAATTGAAATTAAAGAAGGAACCATTAATTAAAATATACACAATTTCCGTAACAGTTAATTTTTAATTGAAGAAGTGCATTTTACAAGAAAACGTACAACTTTGAGCAAATAAGAGTTGCAAATCTGGATTCTACACACTTTTTACATAAGAAACAGTCATCAAACCTTTTGGACCTAGACACATAGATAAATGCACCTGGCTACTGGACTAAAAGGTGCCCCCGAGGCCTGCAGTTTCTCCACACTCAAAGGATACTCATGACCAGGGTTCCTAAGCCCAAGTGGAGAACACTACATTTCTTGGCATTAAAACTCAGTTTTCAAGTGCATGACCACCTCTCCAGAGTCTCCAGATCCCACTATAGGACTCTTCTACCCTCCTCCCATCCACCACTGCCTCCAGCTTGAGTCATCAGCAAGAGTCTCATCTCACTCTTGATACCTTCCCTGATGTCTGAGATGCAAGCAGTAAACAGGAGGGCCCAACACCAATCCTTGTGGGACCCCACTAATGATCCTCCTAGGAGATGATACTCCCCCACCACCACCCTCTGAAACAGCCGAGTTAGCCAATTCCCTATCCACCTCACCATCCTTTCCCCACTCCCATTTCCCACCAGCTTGTCCAGCAACCCTGAGTGTGGTACCAAGTCAAGCGCCTTGCTGAAGTCTAGAAAGAGGACATCCACTGGCCTTCCCTGGTCCAGCGCCTTTGTCACCCAATCGTAGAACTCCACAAGATTAGTCTGACACGATCTGCCCTGAACAACTCCATATTGGTGGTCATCCAGGTGGCCCCATGCACGGAAACACCTCAGCCTCTCTTTCAAGATGGTCCCATCATCTTGCCCACCACTGATGTCAGACTGACCAGTCTGTAATTACCTAGCTCTTCCATGAGCCACTTTGTTGGATAGGCAAGACATGAGCCATTCTCAATCCTGCAGCACCCAATCCATCTGAGGGAGGTGAAAAGGTCTGACAGAGGTGCAGCAGGACATCCACCATCTCCTTCAGCACCCTGGGATGAAGGCCATCTGGACAGAGCCTTATCCATTTTCAGGGACCTAAGGGCCTCCCTTACCCTACCAACAGAAATTTCAACTAGAGAGCTCCTCCTTCCTCATTCTAGTTTGCCTCCCCTGTATGGTGTTGGCCACCATCATCCCTTGTGAGAGACTGAGGCAAAGTATTCATTAATACCTCTGCCTCTCTGGCATCCTCAGCCAACCCACTTCCTGACCTCAGTCTTCTAGTCTGCCCCTTCACTTTCCTCCTTTCCTGCTATACCTAAAGAACTCTTTTCCCTGTTTCCGATCCCCGTGCCAACCTCTGCTCTGTCCTCGCCTGGCTGATCTCACCACCCTGGTTACCTGTTTGGATATCCTATTGCTCCCCCATCTGCATCCCTCTTGAGCACTTATACTTCCTATAAGCAGCTCTTTCTACTCACCACCTCCTGAACCTCCCTGTTCCACAAGCTTGGTTTGCTAGCCCTATCAAATTTGCATCGGACCTTCATGCAAGGCGTTGGTGACTTCAGGACCCCCCTTTTAATAATTTCCCACCTGCTTTCTGTGTCCATGACCTGTCTGATCCCTCAAATTCCTTGAGTTTCCCCAGCATACCTGTAAAGTCCTCTCCCTGAGGTCAACCATCACTGTTTAATTTATTTATTTATTTATGTGTATTTCGGATGACACCTGTGAGCCAAGGGCTCTTTTACAAAGGTTCCACATCAAGGCAATAAGGACAATAAGGTACAAAACATAACATGATCATTACAATGGAACTTACAAAAAAAAAAAAGACGTGAGGTTACAATAACAGCAGCAAGGCAGTGTCAAGGAATTGTGTTGCGAGTTAATTATTCAGTACAAGTCATAGGTGGCTCAGTGAAGCTTTGTTAGGAGTGGGTTAGTGGGAAAAGAGAAAGAAGAGTTTTAAGCGTGATTCCTCTCCCCAGATCTAAGGAAAACCAAACCATGGCGTGATTGCTCTTCACCAGTGGTTCCCCACAACTAGGTTCCAAACCAGATCATGATCCGACAGGCCCACATCCAGGATCGACCATATCTCGTCAGGTCAGCCACCAGCTGAAACAGGAATATATCCTGCAAGGCGTGCAGCAAGCACTGCTTCCTAGTCAATGAAGATGCCATAGTGCCCAATCAACCCTGGCATGTTAAGATCACCCAGCACCATGGTTCTACCCTCACCCTGACCACAGTGATCTCTTAGATTCACCACCAGGCCCTCCTCGAGGTTCCTTAGCCTGTGTGGGGGCCTATTCACCACCCCATGTTGACCCTTTTTCCCCAGGTACCTGTGTGATAACCCATAATGCCTCTACGTTTCCTTCTGCCCCTCCACCCTGCATATATCAATGACATTCCTAATGATGAGTGCCACCTCACCCCCTGGCCACAGCCCTGTCCCTCCTTAACACAGTGTACCCCATCAGGTTTAGGTCCCAGTTGTGCTTAAGAGTGGCCCAAGTTTCAATGACTGCCGCCACATCTATATCCCCTTGGTTAGCATTGCCTGAAGCTCAGGCATCTTGTTTCCCATGCTCCTGGTGTTAATCAGGACCACCCTCTGTCCGGCATCTTGCCTCACCCATCCCCATCCTGAGGATTCCAGAGTAGCTTCATACTCCCCTCCTTAGCACCTGTTGGGTGCTCCAGCTAAACTCACCCTTCCCCTACTGGAGAAATGAAATCTCTCTTGGTGAGCCTGCCACAGAAGCCTCAAGCCCCAGCCTCCTCCTTTACAAGTTTAACCCCACCTTGCTTTGATGAGCTCGGTCAGTTTTTAATTTCAAGATCTCCTTCCCACAAATTCAAGTGAAGCCTATCCCTGGCATACAGCCCCTTGTCCTCTCAAGTTGCATCCCAGTCCCACCAACCCCGCCCCCTAGCCATACTCCGTGCTCTGAGGCCATTCATTACTTCCCTGATTTTCTGCTATTTTTCCATGCTGGCTCTAGGCACTGGGAGGACCTCTGAGAAGGACCGTTCACCACACAGCATGACACACCTCTGGCTAGCTCCCGAAACCTTGACTGTATCTCCTCCACACTATTTTCTTTTGTGTCATTAGTGCCTAGGTGCACTAATATTAGGGATCCCCACAGTCCTTCACCAAAGCATAGACAAGTACTTGGCCTTGTGCACAGTCAAGCCCTGATATATCTTGACCCTGACATCATAGCCGTGCCCCTCACTCTTCCTTCCCATTTAATTCCCCTGATTATGGAATCCCCAGCAGAAGCACTTTAACCTCCTCCTCCCCTTGAGCCTAACTCCATCCTCTGCCACACACCCTCCTCCCCTGCCTCTCCAATGTCGCTGGCCCACCATCAATTTGATTGCCAGCTGTTGCCTTTACCCCTGGTCTAACCATTTCCCTGTTCAGCCATTTCTCTCCTAGCTCCCCCGCCTCACCTCTCTGGTCTGTCCACCAGCACTCCTGTTGGCCTGTGGCCCCTCCTGACCTTCAGAGGCTCTCTTTTACCCCCAGCATCCTTTATTCTGCTCCCTCCACACTTACTCCCTGCTGGTCCCTTTCCCTTGGGGTTCATGCTTCCTCCTCACTGTCCTTTCATCCTCCCTTCCCAGGCACTCCTGACTCCCGCTCCTTCCCATGCTTTCCCTGGCTCCTCTATTAGTCCTGGTACTCATGCCCCCATCCCCCCTTGCTTTCACCATCCTTCTTCTTTCATCCTCTACTGACTGTGTCCCTGCTTTTGCAGAGCCCTCCTGCCATGTTGCCCATCAGTGGCAGATACCTATTGATGTGGGATCCCCCAGTAGTTTGCTTACAAGTGTCCCCTACCTGTGGGGAGCTCCCTGCCATGGTCCTTGGAGGCCCTTTTGCCCTTTGCCAATGGTCCCCACTCTTTCTCTACCATCCTTTGCCCCATCCATGTCCAGTCTCCTTGATCCCTCCTCCCATTTCCGCCCCAGGACTGGCTAGACCTTTCATGATTTCTAGTGCCCCCAATCCTGCTGCACCCACAGTTGAAGCCACCCTCCCCCAACTGTCTGCAGATATGTGCCTTCCATCCCCTGCACTCATGCCCCTTCACCCACCTTTCTAGGTTCATACCTGAGCCTGCTCAACTCAGCCTCAGTCCCATTAACCTGGCACATATAGGGCAGTATCCTAGTCACCACAGTGTACTCATGGCCATTGCAGCTCTACAGCCACTGCAATCCACTAGCCTGCTTCCCTCCATCCTGTAACGAAGTTCCTTCCCACCCAGTAGGTACCCCACCCAGTCAGGCTGCCTCTGTCAGATGCTCCAAGCTGTACCTCCCTTCCCTATATCAACTTCCTTTAACTGTCCAACACCTGATGCAGTCATGTGACCCTAGTCTCACAGGTACTGACTATTAACCAACCAGTGCCTCTCTTACTGCAGGAAGCAGCCCAAATCACCCCAAAGTGATGCAATATCTAGCTAGCATCCAAGGCAGTCCAAATCACCCCAAAGCAATGCAATATCTAGCTAGCATCAAATGTGTCATCAAACTATTTGGTCCAAGTTCACTCCAAACAAAGCATCCAGTTTCACTCTAGGCATAGCAAAAATGGTTTTAAGCTAACCAACTCAGTTTGCCCTCATTGAGTCCAGAATCACCCCCACACCCCAAAGCGTTCCTTAAACCAGATTCACCCCTACCCAGAGCAGTGTAATTCCCACCAAGGCAGAGCCACATAGGTTCAAATTAGTCATTTAAACTGTTCAAACAACTTGCAGCAGGTACCATCAAAGTTAATTATAAAATATACATGGCAAGCTCCTCAGTGTGCCCTGTTCTCAGATGATACTTTAAGTTATCAGCTCCTTTTGTGCAGTGCAGTTTTTAGGACCAGTCCATGAGGTTTCCTTTGCTTCAGCTCCTCCTTCCACCTGCATTTAACAGATGTCGGGGCCAGGGTGGGAGGGACAAAACTCTCCCTGCAGGCACAGTTCTACACTGGGTTGCAGCTGGCCAGTTGGCTTTTAAAGCCAGCCGCAAACTCAAATCCTACATGCTGGCTTCTGACTGGCTAGAGCCTTCTTCTTAACTGCCCATGCAGCCAACACAGTCTCTTTTCACCACTCTAGCAGCTGTGCAGTGTAGTGCTCCTTCCAAATGCCGCTGAATGCAGATTCCTTGTTAAGCAGACCTCCCGCTCTGGCCCCAGTCACACAAGCCACTGAGGCAGCTAGAGGATCCTCCCTGCAGGAGACACCAACTTCAGAAAAACTCTCCCTGCAGGCACAGCTCTATACTTTTCAGGGCATAAGCTGTATACTCTCTAAGCTGTTCAGGGCATACTCAGAGCAGTAGTGGTGCGTGCTTCTACGTAAAACCTCCAGAACACTTCATTGAGCTAGACCTTAGTGGCGTTATGCCAGTCAACAGAAATATTATTTACCTTGACCCATTGGTAGAATATCCCCAGTGCCCAGTTGGCACATTTCACTATATTTATTTCATATGGCTATTTTCCAGCCTATTTAATTGATCAGGTGTCTGACTACAGAAACACTGGCTTGTTGTGCTTGTTGATGCATTACTTACATCACTGACATTTTCTGAGGTCAAATTAGCGATGCTGCTGCCTTCATTTTGGTCAGTAAGGTGCATACTCTCATCTGGCTGATCAGTCTCCTGTTGCTGAACACTCCTATCTTCATTTTGAATGATCTGCTCTTCCTCTGAAAATCTTCTTCTGTGCCTTTGTGAGTGACACCTCAAAATTTGTGTTGAATTCCATTGTCATGATTTTGCCATGTATGATATGGCAAAGAATGTGAGCTACTGAGTGGCAAGTAATGGAAAATGACAGTGGCAGTTTATCAGTTTTTAATTGAGTATACTTTATTAAGTTTATAATATAAAAACATACAAATGACAAATGAAGACCAAACCATCTACTACAGACATATAGAACTATACAGGTACAAACTATCCCAACAAACCCTTCCCAACACCCCTCCCCAGAGTACACAGTACAAATATTATCTTGGCACAGGGGCCAGCCAAGAGTGATACAAATAGAAGATATCAAAAATACATATGGCTGGATATACCAAGGTACAATAAAAAGGTTAAAGTGCTACTTGATTACACATTGGATACCATTCAAAGGTTCCCACCTGTTTTGGAACAAATCATATCTATTAGAAGGCTGGCAATCTGCTTTTCTATATTTAAGGCCTGGGAATTTCCTGGTGCCATTCCTGAGGAGGAACAGTATCATCCAGCCAGTGCCACAAGATAACCAATTTAGCCGTGATAGCGAATAAGGCCATATAACCCTTCCTAGGGCCAAAGATCATATTTTGGTATAAGCCAACTAAGAAATTTGTGGTGTAAACAGGTCTTCCAGACCTAGAAAGGTTCAAATGCTCCTTAATAGAAGTCCTAATGGGTGCACTTTAATGCAATCCATAATACATGTGAGAGTTCCTCCTCAAGGCCACACCCGATTACACAGAAGGGAAGACAACTGACCCATCTGGGCTAAGTGAGAAGGAGTAAAGTAAAGGTTATGTAAAATGTTATAGTGGGTTAGGTGATATCTATCCTACTTAATATATTTATACAGCGATATACACACAGATTGCCAATCTTTGAGATCCCATTGCACACCAAGTATATTTTATCAGTAATAGCAGACTCGTTTTGGCCCTATGGTGTAAAGAACATCTGATACAGGTTCAAGATAGAATGGGGTTGTCACAATAGCTATGAGGGTAATCAAGTTCCTCATCCTTAATGGACCATGGTCCAGGTGCACAGAGATGGTGTGCGTAAGCAGAAAATACTTAAATACCAAATATCCAGGCATCTTTGTCGAACCATGAAGGGAAGAATGTTCCCATCTAAATGCAGGGGAGTCCACAGAGAGGTTGTACTTGTGGCCAAATACTGGGAGGTATAGGGCGTTTATTAATATGAAAATTGGGGTTACCATACAGTGGGTGGGTGGATAGTGTCATTCAGAAAATTCAAATGCAAGTGAGAAGCAAATTGTGCCAAGGCTTTCAGGACCAAAATATATGGGTCATCTTAAGAGCTGCGGGAGCCCTGGCAGGCTTGATATAAAGGAGACTCATCTGAAGCCCAGCTTCACTACATACAGTAGGTCCTGCTCAATATATAACAGGGTGAACATACAGGGTAGCCACTCCTCCAGTCTCTGATGCCCCCATTGCAAGAATTTACTGGCATGAAGGGTGCACTAGTAAAGAAAGCAATTAAGAAGTTTCACCCCCAGCTTTGTGGGGACTGTAGGTTTAATGTAGGCTCTGTGCACCACCTTGTCTGTCATAGAAAAGCATTGAGGATATGCTGGGAAAAAAAAAACATTGTTTGACCATGGCTTGGAGGGACAGGACGCAATCCTCAGGATCACCGAACAGCATGCACGGGGAGGGAGCTGGATGTCATTGTCCACCTAGGGACAAATGACCTGGCTAAGACAGGGATCAGAGCAGTGCAGGAAGTGTTTGTGGAGTTAGGGAGGGCCTTGACAAGTAGCATGCATGGTAACCTTCTCAGAGGTGCTGCCTGTTCTATGATGTAGGTGAGGCTAGGGTGCTCCACACCATGGGATTCAATCAGTGGTTAAAAACTGGTGCAGAGCTCAGGGATTTGGCTTCACTGGGACTGGGGTCCACCTGGGTGATGCAGGCCTATACTGGCATGATGGGCTGCATCTGACCAGGAGAAACCAGGATCCTAGGTGATGGTTTAAATGCTTCATTGGCAAGCTTTAAACTAGCCAAGGGAGGCACCAGAAGAAGCAGGAAATCTAGCCCCAAAAAAGTCAGGGTAGTAAGTGAGGTAAACACCAAGACAGAGATGTCGATCAGGAGAAGGGCAGGGGTAAATGGAGAAAGTGACAAGGCAATTAGGATAGGGATGGGGCAAAAGGTAAGACCATCAGGAAATGGAGAGTAATGAGTACCAGTGCCCATAGTCTGGGCAACAAGCTCCCTGTACTGGTGGCCTTGATGGAAGAGGATGCCTGGATATTGTAGCAGTCACAGAAACATGGTGCACAGAGAACCATGACTGGGATGTTAACATACCAGGTACAAAACCAACAAGGGAGACAGGAGGGGAGAAGAGGAGTAGCTCTCTATGTAAAGGAAGGGATAAAAGCAACTGAAAAAAGAGTAAAAAGGAAGGAGGGAGGCACTGTGGGTCACCTAGAGACTAGAAATGGCACCACACTCTGTACAGGGATTGTATAGACCCCCATGTCAGGGGAGAGAATGGACAAGGATATGATAGAAGGCATTCTTAGGATGGCAGAAAAAGGGAGATACTGTTGATGGGAGACCGAATATGCCAGATGTTAACTGGAGCACATTGCTGCAGCCACATCCAAAGCAGGACCATTCTCGATGCCCTACAGGTGGCATGCCTCAAACAGCTAGTTTCAGAACCCACTCATGAGGGAGCAATCTTAGACCTCGTACTCTCAAATGGGGACAGTAGAGGATCTCAGATCTAAGTGGGTTGCCATCTGGGAACAAGTGACCATCAAACAGTGTGGTTCACGATAAGCTCAGCTACAGAGTCAAGCCTACAAAGATGAGGGTACTGGACTTCAGGAGGCTGATTTGGCAAGATGGGAGAGTGCCTTGAAAATCACGAGCAAACAGGCTAGAAGGAGGGTGGAGCAACAATGGGAAACATCAAAACTGCCATCACAGAGGCAACAAGCCTTTGTGTGAAGCAAATACACAAATCAAAATGAAAGAAAAAGCCACTATGGTTCTCAAAAGAGGTGGCGGTGAAAGTCAGGGAGAAAAGATAGCATTCAGGAAGTATAAGGAAACACAGAAGGATAAAGACAGAGAGCTATACCAGTTAAGGCGAAGGAAGCAGGGAGGAGTCAGAATAGCAAAGGCCCAAACTGAGGAAAAGATAGCCAACTCGGTTAAGAAGGATAAAACCATTTATAGGTACATCAGAGAGAGGAAAGACAAAGGGAGGATAGTGAGGCTGAATAGAATGGACAGTGGGTGGGCAGAGAGGACGGTGAAAAAGCAGGGATACTGAATGAATATTTCTGTTCAGTATTTACAAAAGAGGAGGAGGGGTGCCTAATCCAATTAACAGAAGCACTCTTGATGGAGGTGAGTCCAGTCCTTTCACAGAAGAAAGGGTTCTGAAAGAACTCCTAAAACTGAAGGTGGGCAAAGCAATGGGGCCTGTTGGAATTCACTCCAGAATTCTAAAAGAATTAAAGGAGAACTAGTGAAACCACTGACTACCATTTTAACAAATCATGGGAGGATGGTGTGGTACCTGAGAGACTGGAGGAAGGCAGATGTGATTCCCCTTCACAAAAGTGGGACCAAGACAGAGGCAGGAAACTACAGACCTGTCAGTTTGACCTCTGTAGGAAAATGATGGAATCACTTCTGAAGGAAAGAATTGTTGAGTACCTAGAGGCCAGTGGGGCGCAGGACCCAAGGCAGCATAGGTTCTGCGGGAAGGTCATGTCAGATGAATCTAATTGATTTCTTTGACTGGTTGACCAAAGTAATGAACAGGGAGGGCTGTGGACATGGCCTACCTAGACTTTAGCAAGGCATTTGACACAGTCCCACACAAAGATTAATTGTCAAATTAACCAGCCTGGGAGTGGGTCCCAGGGTTGTAGCCTGGGTAAAACATTGGCTGGACAATAGGATGCAGAAGGTAATTGTAAATGGAGTGCTCTGAAGAAAGAGGTTTACTGGTGGGGTACTGCAGAGGTTCAGTACTGGGTCCAGTCCTTTTAATGTCTTTATAAGTGACATTTCAGAGGGACTGGAAGGAAAAGTATGCCTCTTTGCGAACCTTTAAATATCTTCAACAGGGTTGATACCCAAGGAGGCGTGGAAAGGATGAGAGGGACTTGGCAAGGTGGGAGGAATGGTCAGGTAGCAGTTCAATACAAGGTGAAAATAATGTACCTGGGAAACAAAACCCAGGGAAGATTACACAACGGGGGTAGGTAGTAACAACGACAAAAATGGAAAAGAACCTGGGGGTAATCATATCAGATGATCTTAAGGTTAGCAAGCAATGTGAGAAGAGCAGTAGGGAGGGCTGGGGTATGCTGGGATGTATAGGGAGGCATCACCAGCAGAAAACAGGAGTTGTTATCCTTTGTATAGACAGTTGGCGAGACCCCATTGGTGTAGTCAGTTCTGGAGACCCCATCTCAACATGCTAGACAGGATAGAGGCAGTCAGAGGAGGGCAACAAAAATGGTGCAGGGTCTGCAAGATAAAGCCATACTAGGAGACTAAGGAGTTTAACATGTATACCCTTGAGGAAAGGAGTGAGGAGGGATATGATAAAACTTTTAAGTACCTCAATGGAATCAACAAAGTCCAGAGGGTAGCATCTTTCAGAAAAGAGATGTGCAAGAACAAGGGACACAATTTAAAGATGGGGGTTCAGGGGCAATGTGAGGAAGTATTTTTCATAGAAAGGGTGATGGACGCATGGAACAGCCTTCCTGAAGAGGTTGTGGGGTCAAAGTGTGAGAGAATTCAAAATACATGGGACAGACATAAGGCAATTCTTGTTGGGGTGTAGAGAAAAATAGGCTGTTGGTTAACAGGATCTGCAGCTTATCCTGTAGGAGTAGGAAATGGGCAGACTAGGTGGGCCATCTTGGTCATATCTGCTGTCAAAGTCTATGTTTCTATGTTTAGAGAAAATATTAAACATACCTAGAGGATATAATATGTGGGGTAAGATACTCATTTAGTAACACTGATATGTCCCATAAAGTCAGAGGTTGATGAGACCAGCACTGAAGCCTAATATGATAGTGTGCAAGAGGAGGGTTCAAATTATTTTTAATCAGCTCAGAAGGATGTCTAGAGAGCTTGACACCCAGATAAGTAAGTAAGTGGGGCTCCCAAATGAGGCCCAAATCAAACTCTCATGCTTACTCACTAAAGTATTGAGTGCAATACTTTCATCTTCCTAAATTCAGCTTGCAACAGAAATTTCAGTAAACCTTTGGATTTCACTCAGAGACACCTGGAGCAAGGTCCAAGGATACTCTATGTGGAGCAATATGTCATCTACATAAGCCAAACTTTTATACTCCTTGCCTTTAATAGTAATTCCTGGATTGGGGGTATGGTGCAGATTGTGAAGTAGGGCTCTAGGTACAATCTGAAAAGCAGGAGACAACGGGCACCTATCTCATTCCCCACTCAAAGGTGGTACTGGGTGAGAATATGCCATTGCATCAGAATGGACAGTTGGCCTCTGGTACAGAACTTTGATCCAGGTAATAAACTTATCCGGTATGCTGTAATGCCTAAGGACTGCAAAAAGATATGTCAGGAGACACGGTCAAAGCTTTTTCCGTGTCCAAAGTGAGCTCAAGCACAGGACCCTGCCTCCTGGACATGGAATCAGATGGTGTAGTTTTGCAAAGGTGGTTGTTAGAGCCCTCACTCTGATAAATCCAACTTGTCCCTCCAATAAATCCACCACACACCTGCTGCAAATGGTAAGTGAAAATTTTAGCAAAGATTCTAAGATCTAAGTTTATTGAATATAGGCCCTATAATTTTCCACTAGGTGGATAGTACACTTGGCCAACCCCACAGAACATCCAGGGGTTCAACAGAGGCCATGTTATGCTCAAAAAGAAATCATGCAGTTTCATATTTTAGGAAGGATGTCTGGATCTTTCAGCAACTGGGTGTTGAGCCGCCAGACTCTACCCTTTCCTCACCTCCACATAACATATTTAATGGAACCCGGCATGATCGAGATCATCAGCAGGTTGAATCTCACAAGAAACTAAGCCCAAGAAACTGTCTTGCATTATCAAAAAATAATCTAATCAGGAAAAGAGACAATTGGTATGGAGTAAAAAGTACACTGCCGTTTAAGTAGGGTGTGAGGAGCCATACAGGTCCATCAGGCCCAGTTCATCCTTCAGTCTGTAGGTCTCTTTGCCTTGGAGTAAAGGCCTCTGGTGAGCACCCCTGGATTATCCATGTCTGGTTGGTACAGCAGATTCAAATCCTTCCACTATCAGGAAGTGTGTAAAGGGCGGCAAGAATGGTGGCAAGATTAGTGAAAACTACAGTGTATCAACAATGGTCCCTAGAAGGAACCTAAGAGAAGCTCATGCTGTCCCAATCTACCATACAAAACAAATATCAGCCCTCTCCCATTGTTTGGTAATCAGCTGAAAAGCAACACTCGGGCCATTAGAATCACAAACCCTCCCGCTTACTACTATTACCTGTCCCTTATAGTTGATCCACCCAACCCTATGAAATAGTGGACTAAATCACTCTTTATGTGGGTTTCTTTGCAAATAAGCAGTCTTTCCATTTAATTCTTGGAGATGCTAGAGGATCATATGACATTTATTTATTTAATTAATTAATTAATTATGTTTTGATAACCGGGTAAATGAACTGATCCAATGTACCATTTTCAGCCATGATCCAGATCACAGGGTGGTTACAAGAGTCAAGAACAAAATACATAACATGGTATTTAAGATACAATATAGTTCCAATAGAACAGTTTTTAAGTACATGAGAATACATAAAAGAGCATCACTACACCATGAGGACAGGAACTCAAGACAGTATATTCCATGATCAAAATACAGGTAAAACAGTCAGTAATTGTTACAGGAGAGCAGGATCCTCAACATACAATTGAGTGACTAACATATAGCTGGCTGACTAGTATAGAGCGATAAATAGTACAGAAAACAGAAATAGCAAAACATTAATTTATATTCACCATAGGAGCTAGGGTGATTTGTAGTACTCGGGGCTGTCAGGCTACACATAGATTCAGTGAGAGCAAGTCCTTCAAGTTTGTTTTGAAGGACAGGTGAAGGAGTGATGAGCGACTTGACAATGGGAGACAGTTCTAGAGAGGGGCTGAGGCAGGGAAGGGCTTACTGCCCATCTTTGTCAAGATCGAGGTACTTCCAGAGGGTGATAGAGAGTCCCTGAGATTTCTAGAGGCTGTTCTTACAGCCAGGAGTGGAACATGGGGGACTGCAGATAATTCCTGAGAATGCAGTGGACCAAGCAACCCATAGTATAGTCAAACCAGCCATGGAGAAGGACAAGAGACTGATAGAGCACACAGTGGTGGGTGTTATAAGGAGCTAAGTAGACAAAGCGACATGGAATTATAAGCAGTGTTAGTTGGGGCGAGAGGGCCGGGCATGACAGAGTAAATAGGGGAACAGTAGTCCAGAAGGGGCAGGAGATTACCTTTGAACACTGCAGATGAACTAGAAGACAGGAGATATTTAATGTGGTAGGCAGCACCTAGTTTTTGGTGAATTTTCTCAATGTGAGATTATGTGCTCACTTAAGGTAGAGAGGGATCAGACACCACCCTCAGGTATTTAAACATGGAGACAGTTTTAAGGGGAAAGCCTGCAGGAGTGAGCACAGTGAGTGGCGTATTGGATTGTGACCTTGAATGCATGGTTTGGAGCCGAAGAGCATAGTCTTGTTTTTCTCATTTACAAGTAGTTTACTAGAGAGGAACCAATTGTGTGGCACTATAATTATGTGTGACAGTGGAGGAGATGGATTGCAGGGACTTGTCACTGTAATATAGAACAAGGCTATCTGCATATAATAGAGCATTGCAGGTCAGGTAGATGCTGGAGAGCATCGATACACATAGAGAACAGTGAGGCCAAGGATGAAGTTTGAGGTACCCCAGTGTGAATGGGCAGTGAGGCAGAGGAGTCTTTCCCTATTAGCACAGACTGGGACCTGTTAGAAAGGTAGCTGCAAAACCAACCAGCAGCATTAGAGGAGCAGCCAAAGTGAGACAGGTGTTGTGGAGGAGCTCATGATCGACTAGGTTGAGCATGGCTTGACAAGTCGACAAACACTGCACCTGTTGCCTTGCCTGAGTCCATATTCCTGAGGACATGGTCAGTGAAGAGTGCCAAGGCTGAGGAGGTGCTGTGGTGTTTACGAAAACCATGCTGCAAGGGAAAAAAGAGTTATATTTGTAGGTGTTCTGACAATTGGTAGTGCATGATTTTCTCCCAACAACTTGCTAGGGGTGTGGAAGGATCAAGATGGGCCTGTAGTTTTCTGGGTGCAGAGAGGTCAGAGATTTGTGAATTGGCATGACAAGTGCATGTTTCTAGGAGTCGGGAACCATTGCAATGAAAGTGCAAGGTTGAAAATGTAGGTTAAGGTCTGACAAGAGCTGGGGAGATGATCTTCAGGAAGGAGGGATATAGCCCATCACTGCCGGGCTCCCCTATTTGGGAGTGCATTCAACAGCTTAGTGGTGACTTTATGGCCAATGGTCTTAAAATAGAAGGAGGCATGGAGGTGTCAGTTGCTGAGAAGCTGGTTTGCACCGTGGGTCCACTGTAAAGTCTGATGAGGCTGGGGGAGCTTGCTTAGGTATGCACTTAGGTCAATAAAGATAAAGTTAAAGGTACCGGTGATCTTGATGGGGTCATTGATTAGGCCAGTGGAGGCTGTGAGCTGCATAATTCTCTTATTTGACTTGGGATTCATAAGGGAGTCAATGAAGCCCAGAAACTTCGGGGTTCCTGAGGAGCTTTTCTGTGTGTTAGTACAGTAGGTGCATTTTGACATCTTGACTGTTATTTTACAAGTGTTATGCAGATGCCTATAAGCCTCCCAGAGTTGTGGAGAAGGCGAGGATTTATAGGCCCTCCATTTGGAGTCCCTGGCTTTCATGAGAGCCAGTAGCTCTTAGATAGCCGTTGGTACAACCCCTCTGACCCTCCTGGTGGTGATGGGGAAATGTTTGTCTTGTAGCCTCTGTAGTACATCAATGAGGAAAGTAACTATGGAGAACATTGTCAAGGAGGTAGAGGGCAGACCAGTTTATGCTTCTGGCATCATCCAGGGCAATATTAGAGGTTTGGTTGTTAAACTTTCTGGTGGACAGGAGTTTATGAGGTGAATGACTGGTCTTTGTGGTCCACACAAGATAGGTGGAAGAGTGGTGGCTGATTGAGATCAGCCATGGTTCCTGCCTGGAGAGCTAGGTCGGCCCTATTTGTAATAATCAGTCTAGTGTAGTATGGTTTATGGAACAGTGGTTATACCTGGTGGGTGAAAATTACCTGATCCATGGTGTATAATTTCAAGAGCATCGTATAGTCAGTGTTGGGCACACCTGACCAGTTGATGTTGAGGTCTCCAAGAAGGATGGTGTCTCACTGAGGACAGACAGAGCAAGGCCCTCTAGGAGTTTGATAGGCCCTGTACCTGCCCTGGTGAGGGTTATAGCAGCAGCCTCTATGCAACTTCTTTGATGCCCCAAGGGTTAATTCAGCTATGATCCATTCACTTAGGGAGTTAGTGGGGAGTTAGTGATGATGGATGCAGAGATGCTCCTGAACAAAAGCGCAACACCCCTTCCCTTTTTCTGCCTGGCCTGTTCAAACATAGTAGCAGTACCCAGGAAGTTGGTGAGAGGTAGGATCATGGTGTGGCTTAGCCATGTCTCCGGAGACCGACATGTTTGGTTTATATAAAGCCACCATGCCACCAATCGGCAAACTTTGAAGGCAGGCTGCATATGTTCAGATGTCGTCTCTAAGGCCACCTTTCTTGGCTAGGTGATGTTGATATGGTTGATCTGAACATTAGTGGGGCCTGGGTTGCATTCATCTCCACAAAGTGCAAGGAGGAGGAGGAGGGAGGGTGGATGAGAGGAAGGGGGTGGGCAAGGAGGGATGATGTGAGGGAGCTGATATGAAGACCAAGCAGGCGTGTTCATAGCTGGTCAATAGAGCCAGCATTGCCAAAACCATCAGAATAAGATCATCCCTAGGTTCAAACAATGGGGTAGCAGGTGGGGAGTGTGATAAGTAGCCTGGGTAGAGGCATCACTGTTTAAGCACAAGTATGCTTGCACAGTGATCAGTGGCAAGCAATAGACCACTCATGCAGACTGGCACCAGAAGTAGCAGGCAGAGGTTCATAGTGATCACTTATGAAGGCAATTGGATGCTGTTTCTAAGTTATAATTAGTCTGTGGTTGTTTTAAGAGGTGGACTGCCAACTTAGAAGGTGGGGAAAACTATGTAATGTACACAACTGGGAAGAGCATTTAAATGGTGGTGGGGTTAGTCAGTATAGAGCACATCTTTAACTAGAAGCAGTTTCTAGTTGAGCCAATAGGCATTTGTGGTGGATGACAGGGGGAGTGGTCTATGCATATTTAATAGAGGCTGGGGTCAGGGAGATGGGCGGGAGAAAATATAGTTTGAAAATACTGGAATGCAGCAGTGCTGCAGGCAAGCTAGCAACAGTAGCATTCAGTGCAAGCAGAAAATCAGCAACATTAAAGCCAAGCTGACTGCATCCAGGGACTGTCCAATCATGGGCAAAGCTGTATAATGTGGCAGCCAGTAATGCAGGCCAGAGCAGGGAAGCGGAGGGACCAATGACTTCCAGCTCAGAGTAGTCCCTAGGCATGCAGAGAACTACTGCAATTTTGAAGCGGAGATCAGCGGGTGAGTCGAGGTGGAACAGCAGGACTAGCTTCCTGCCACCGCCTGCCTCCACAGGAACGATTCTGCAGTTCTCCTGAGGGCAGACCTGAGAGGGGTGAAACAAAGAGGCAGACATAATGTTACATGTATCCTGAGCACCTTTAACATTCAATGTTACAAAGTCGTAACTACTACTCATGGAAACAAGTTTAACCAATACAATAAGAGCATTCCCCAGCCACAAACAAAAGTAGGAGAGAAGTAAAAACAGGATTGTGCTCTGGGAGAAATCCCTCTCCCCAAAGACCCCCAAAGTATCCCCAAACCCTAACAAGTAACAACAACCAACATAGAATATATACCCAACCTCCCAGGCCAACAACCAACAAAATCAAAAGTACTCCCCAAGAACATGTAGCAAACTGAATAAACCCCAACATCCCAAACCTCCTGGTCTGAATGACTGCTTCCCAAGAAGTGGCAGCCCATGATGACTCTCTATCTGCCAACGTGAAACTGTTCCACCCACTTGTTATAACTGAAAAAGCCAGACCCTGAAGACAAGATAACCCTCAGCAAAACAACCTCCAGCCACCAGGGGCAATCTGCAGGAACTATGACCCCTGTCTTAGGAACCCCAGATCTCTTGAGAGTGAGGTAGTAGGGCCTACAAAACCCATATATTAACCCTTAGACTGCTGACAGAATTAGAGCGTATAGGAATTTTGGACTGCTATATCAGTCCACGGCCATGCAAGTAAAGGTTAAAAAAGAAGGGGGGTAAATTTGGAGAGCTAGGGGTTTAGAACCAAGTCAGACAACAGTAGATCAATGTCCTTCATCCCCATATGTAAAACAGCCCAACAGGAAAAGGGCTTATGGGAATAAGACAGGGTGACAGGACAGAAAAGACTTGGATGTCCACGGATGAGATACCCCCATTACACACCTGTCTGGCATAACTAAGTCAGGAAAGGGGACAGGACAGGTGACATAAAAAAAAATTAACAAATACAAATCTTGCCTGACAAACTGTATAGTACCTGACGGCCAAGAAGTTTCATAGGGGGCCACTATGTAACAATTGGAAATGGGGAGGAAGGGGCTTGTTAACGGCCCACAGTGGGGCAACATTGTGATTAACATTGACTAAACACTACAGTACCTTAACATCAATGAAAACAGGTTAACATCTAAACAAAGTGAGTAGACCCCCAGCCAATGATTGAAAAACTCTGGAAAACAGTAAAACTTAGCAAGGCAAGCAATGAAATAAACAAGACTAAAAGAACTAGACTGTCAGAACACAGTAACTGTTAATTAGCATATAATAGCTAAAGCCTCAGAGTTCTCAGTATAGTCCAGGGATGCATAATGTGACTGGGAGGCAATGTAGTGCTACTGATCTGAAGTCAGAACAGTAAAAAAAAAAAAACTGGTTCTCTGCAGTAAGTGTGGCATACAAAGTTATAACCTGAAAGAGTCTTAAAGCATAAATCAGGTCTGTATCAAGTAGGTTGGAGAAGGATCACTATGGAAGCGTAGTCATGTGGCAAATCAGATGCAGCTGTAGCACTGGATACATTATACCATGCCCGTAGAGACAATATAAAGAACCAAACCTCTTCTCTAATCAGCCGTAATTAGTAAATCCAGAATGAACAGTAATGGTCAGGAAAGAACAAGCAGTTGTGGTCTCAACAGAAGATGTCGCTGAGCAACTCTGATGAAACTGAACAGGACTTGGTGTAGGGTCAGCTGGTATTGTAGAATAACTGCAGCTGAAGACCTATGCAAGAGGACAAATATAAGGAAATCCGGCCAACCCCATCCAGATATAAATTCTAGGAAAGAGAATCAAAAGAAGCCTGCAGTTGCTTCCTGATCCTGTAAGAATAGTAAAACCATGGAGCTGGCTAACTGAAATCAGTTTGGAGACACTAACATCCCTCAGGCAGGTTTGAACAGATTCAGATACAGGTAGGGTAACTACCACTTAGCTTGCTCCGGGTTTTGAAGCTCCGAGTATCCCTCCATGAGAGTTGAAGTTTGCAGGGTAAAGTGGATGTCACTGCTATCAACTTGAGATGAGGGGCCTATAGGCCAATTGCTGTTCTCTAACAGACAGAGGGAGGTCTTGAAAGATACGAATCTTGGTACCCTCCCAAGTCACCTCCATAAAGCCTCAGACATTAACTAGAAGATGCTGCTTATCCAAATAATTTAAAACACAAAAATGAAGGGATGGGACTTAGTGCCTTTAGGTGGCATCGGGCTGAGCACCGTGTGCCCTTTCAATAATATGCTGGCCTATTAGGGAGGGACCTGCTACCTTTTCACATAATTTCTGAACAAACAGTATAGCATTAGGGCCCTCCACTTTCTATGGCAGCTCAGTAATGACCACGTTGTTATGGTAGCTCTGACCTTCAAGATCCTTCAAATGGCTTCCAGACAGCTGTCTTCCATCTCAGGGCAAACCAACTCAGGATCCAGTCATCCTCTCCAGTCATCAAGATAACTCATCCGGCCTCTACATCTCCTACTCTCCAGGTGAGTTATTCAGTAGCAGATCCCATATGGCCTTAACATTCGCCATTAATCATTAGAAGGGCTTTCAGGAGCCAAGCTCTAGTAGAAAAGTTATTATTTTATAAGGACATCCACGGAGGAGGAAGGGTGAGCCAAATTAGTAGCTGGAGGCTTGGGAAGGCTTTGATCTTTAGTCTCGCTCCAGAGTAGGTGGCAGAGTGTGATGCAGTGGTGTGGATTTCATTTTACTTCCATCTGTTGTGACATAACAAAGTCACAAACTGGCCAAAGGTAAAGAGCAAGGTATAGAAATTGAATAAGCTGAAAAAGAGCAGAATACACACAAAATAAAATGATCAAATCAAGCCCTAAGGGACAGGTGGTCTAGAAGTGCTCTAATCTGCAGCAGCGTATGCTGGCAGTTTAAAGGCAACTTTTTTTGTGCCAAGATGAGCACAAGCTGAGAGGCACTCTTAGGCCCTGTCCACACTTTCAGTTTTCTAATGTTATAGATAGTCTGTAATGTTAGAAACTGCAAACACAGTCCGCATCACACTACAGCATGGTTTACTTGTGCTCTGAACTGTTTAAGAAACCATGCTCGAAACCTGATTGGAACAGGTTTAGAGGATGAGTTAACCATAACATGGTTGCCTTTAACCATTTTAACAGTGGTGTGACACAAATATCTTTGCAAAACGTTTTAAGGCAACTTCCATGGACTTTCTAAGATGCCTTTTGCCTCCCAAAAGAAAGTGGGATAATGCTACTTACATACCTGACCTAGCCATAAGATTCTGAATCGATCAGTGCTATTTTACATGTCTATTCCAGAGTATCCTGGCATGCATTGGGCAACCAGCAATGCTTTACGGCATTGCCCCAAGTATGTATGGAACTCCAACAGGCAACTTCAGTGTCAATGCTAGTGTGGACGACCGCAACCATTCTGAAACCGTTACACAAAACAGTTTTCAAAATGTTTTGCAAAAGCACTGGTAATGTGGACAGAGCCTTAGTAGTTCACAGTCTGACAGCCACATAAAGACACTCACACTCAGAAACACATATACATTTTTATTTTTTTACATTTCTTTCTTTTTCTCCATTTTTTCATAGCATGCTGCCCCTGCCTTCAGTTTCCATATGGCTGACAGGATGAGCAGTGATGGTTGTATGAGCAGAGTACAGCACTGACAAGAGTGGGGACAAGAAACAAGAAGAAAATTAACAATACTTATGTTTTTGAGAGTTGGAATGAAGTGTGAGTATTTTGGTACAATATAATTGCTGAGTGAGGTATGCTGGTATATTTGGAGATGAAAATGGGAAAATCAGTTGTTTGTGATTAAGTGTTATATGGCTAGAAATGGTGAGCTGTTCTGAAAGAAGGCACAGTATATCCAAAGGAACAGCTTCAGTTGTAGAGATCTTCAGAGAAGGGCTGGTTTTATTTACTCTATTTGTGCCATGAAGTGTGAGTTTTAGGGCTCAAACTGAGACTTGAGTTTTCTGGTTCTGAGAAATGAGCAATGTGAGTAAGCGAGAGGTGGTTTCAGTGTCACAGTTAAATGGGTCTTATCGACCCTGAATTCAAAGTTTTATGCCAAAAGTTCATGTATAGTAGTGGTAATCTGTTGGAGACAAGCAACAGTGTGCAGGATTTATAAAATGGCATTGCTGGGTGCCAAATATAATTTGCCGGGTCTGTGATGGTGTTCAAATTTAAAAAAGGGTGTGTTTTTTAATTCCAAGTGAAATGAAAATTCTATTGTGCACATTGATTTCATTTTTATGTGTTGAGTCCTGGTTGCCAGCACTTGGTTTTAGCCATGCATTAGACACTTCCAATGCTGACTAATGACCAATCAGGATTACACTGCCCATTTTAAAAAATGTTATAGCATCATGACTCATAATAACAACCAACACCAGCACTCGTGATTTTGACTCTGCAAAGCAGGCTAAAATAGATCTCATCTGACTTTGCCTTCAGTATTCAAAACCAGATCTGAAACTCGAAATTCAGGCAATAAGACTACCTGAAATAATTCTACTCAAGTTAGAAATTTCAAAGTTTATTCCTCTACGAATGTGGGTGTGTGGTTTCTGTAAGGTGATATTTGGAATGCAGGCTAGGAGAGTAAATATTGTCTTATGTAATGGCCAGTATCGTTAGCGACAATATTTATTATTGCACCCTCACTGACTGAACTCAAGCACTAATAATGGTGCCTTTCAGTTGCAGACATTGACCATGGACTGGGCAGCATATAGGCAGCAGCTTTCCTGCCAACCTTAGTTCCAAGTGTACACTTGTACTCTGCATGTCTGATGTCTATGTATGTAAACAAACATGGTGCTGACTAACTGCTCAGTCCTGGTCTGAAAAGAAGACCTATATCTGAGTACATAGCAGTGAATCAATGAACTGGTACCATAGTGGATGCATGGTTGAGTGCTGGTGTGCTTGGGGCTTATCAAAACTGACTGCCATGGGCTTTGTGTTTAAATTCAGTACTGTTTGCTGGTCAGTGCTGCTGGTGTGCCTAAGGGCTTACAAAACTCAGACCAGCATAGGTTTTGTGTTTACATTCAGTACTGAGTGTTTGCTGGTCAGTGCAACAGGCTCCTCAAGTATCTGTGCAACACTTCACAGCATTTTCTCACTAATGTTCCCACTTCTTTTGTTCAGAATATTCAGTATGGCCCCAGGACCCAAAAAGAAAGATACAGAATTGCTTGAGGCATCCATTTCAATTATAAGAAGTGAAAAGTATGAGACAGCAGCATTGGACATTGGATGTGTTCATTCAACAGAAATAATCTTGCAAGAAGGCATTGGAGTCAGGCAGAGCACTAACCTCCAGTGAGGAAGAAATTCTACACTTGAGGCTAAAGCACATCAAGAAAACATATTAAATAAAGTTGCTTATGGAATGAAGTCACAACACTTCAACTCAAAGATCCATTTAAGAACAGTCAAGGGTGTCAGCACTGTCCAACCCTGAGGATGTGATGCTGTACCGCAAAGCATTTGTGGTACAGCAGGGTTGTGGTAAACTTGTTTTATTGGACATAATGTTGATATTTTGCCAAGGCCACTCATGAAAAGTTACACTATAAAATAATTTGTACAAATTAGGAAAAGTCACAGCAACTGACTGTGCAGCACAACACTCAGTCTGTTATGTTAGGAAGCATCACTTACAAAAACATCACACTGTATAGAATGATTTCTGCAAATAATCTGCACAAGCATAGTAGCAGACAAAGCATTGTCTGTCACACCACCACTGAAACCTGGCCTTGAGGCAGGCAGGTAGGGTTCCACCCATTGGGTGAGAAGTGCCCTGACACTGCCCCTGGGGAGTAACAACTTGGGTCATCCACAGGGTGGCGTCATCCGACTGGGGAGGAGAGTAATGGGTTAAAAGAGCTACAATTGAGGGCTTCCCTCACTGTCTCTGTCCAGCTGAAGATTTTGAGCAGCAGTAGGAACCTAGAAGGTTCCAGAAGAGACTGCCAGATGACTCCAGGAATCTGGACTTACTGCAATCCCTAGCGACATAGTTTACCGATTTGGTAAGGCCTTGGTTTATGGAATCCTCCATTTCAAGATCCTGGTAATCTGATTGCTTCTTAAACTTCTGCTAATGTTCTAAGGAAATTAGGGTGATGGGGAATTTCAGTTCTGGCATACTGAATGGAACTTTTGCTTGTCAGTACCCTTGCTGGTGCTGTAATGGTGGCATGCTGGGAACTGTTTGGTCTAGGTTGGTTCAATTATTCATCTGGGTCTTCCAGGGTGTGTGATTCTGTCTTCTCATGGTTAGAAACTACCCCCTTTGCTATGTCTTACTAATAGCTTGAATATCCTGTGTAGGATTGCTTTCTGATCCATACCTATAGCTTATCCTGTCAGTTTTAACAATTCACCCCCATATCTGGTGGTGGATGCCTGTTAGGAACCTTGGAACAAGCTGATTATGTGGTCTGTGACTCCACTACAGTGCTGCCTGAACTTTGGTGGAGGCAAAATTCAGCTGGTCTGGTTCTGCGGGAGGCCAGAGAGCTAAGGAGGAGCATGACGGAGTAAGCTGTGAATGTTCAGCAGCCGGGGTTGTAACAAACCAAGATCTGTGAGAAGATGCCACACCTTGTTGGGTTGGAGGCCCTGATTCAGTGGGAGCACAAGCAGAAGAACCTCAATGAATGAATAAAATTTTAAAAATGGAATGTAACAGCTCACACTGTCAGTGAGCTTTCCCATTCCTTGCCTGGAGTTCACCAGATTCCTGCTTGGGCGTGCAGCCTGACTTTAAGACAATCCTGGTTTTGCTAAGCTACCGCACTCCCAGGAGTGAATCAAACAGTCCTGGGGCACCCTAGTCCTACATTATGATGGACAACACGATTGTTTTATTCTCATAGGAGACAGTAGTACACCATGTGATGGTGCATAGCTGCTAGTAATGCTCTGTTACTTTTTGGAAGAACTTAACAGAAAGATATAAGCTACTACAATTGTAGTTCAAAGCCAGCTTCACAACACATTTATGGCAGACATTTAGTAAATGCATGAGGCATTCAAGACCAAATAACATGTGGACGCTTGGGCCAGTGTGCCGAGGCACCACTGGTACAGCCAAAGCCATGTGGCATTGATGTGCAGCCCACTCTGAATCCTTGATGCAGCTCTTGCCATGGCACACTGATCCTAGGAATTCAACAGAAATTCAGACACTGGAAAAATGAACAAATAAAAGATCAAGTAACTGGGGACAAGGGTTGGGTACTTCCAGTATAGCCAGCCTCTGTGGTGCAACATTTGGGTCACCAGCTTCAGTGTGATATGGAGCTTGGCTCATTAGGAAAGTTTAGTTTTCTATCTATCTATCTATCTATCTATCTATCTATCTATCTATCTATCTATCTATCTGTCTGATCTGTCTGTCTGTCTGTCTGTCTGCCTGCCTATCTATAGATATATAGATGGCAGAAACATACCCCTAAGGTTACCAGGCATGTTAGAGGTCAACCAGCCTGGTGGCTCAACAAAGACCTGCTTGCAAATCTGCATTTCAGGGATAAATGCTGGAAGTGCTACAAGCATACTGGACTTCTCTCTGATTTCCAATACCTAGAGCTCTTAGGAACTCAGTAGAAGATGATCAGGACGCTAATAGTAATTACTGCAAGAACCTTCTCGTAAGCTCTGTTGGTGACCCAAGGAAATTCTGGGCACATATAAAGACTTTTCTGGATGCTTCCCAATCTGATATGTCAGGCGATATGATATTGAATGGAGTAGACTGTAATAACCCTGACACAATAGCAAACTCCTTTAACCACATGTTCTCAGATTTAACACAGTACACCTCCTCTTTCAGCAGTCAACTATATGCCCTCCAACCCAACTAATGATTAGCGCAAACACTGCTACTGATGTACCTAATGAGCTTCCAAACTCTCTCTGCCTTTTATTTCAAGGCCATCACAAGACATGATGTTCTGGCATTACTAAAATCCTTTTCAGACAACACTAGCATGGGCTCTGACTCCTTGAGCCCACGACTCCTTAAACACTGCTCCCTTATAGCCTCGCCACTAGCTAAAATTTATATGCTGTCTCTCTGTGGCAGCAAGGTTCCTGAAATATGGAAAATTGCTCGAATTACACCAGTTTTCAAGAAGGGTGACATGAAGGATATCACAAATTATAGGCATATTGCGTTCTCTCTGTCCTGAGTAAAATATTGGAGAAACTTGTTGCCTCACAAATAGCTGCCAGTCTAGCCAACTACAGCTTTCTCTCTGAAACACAGCATGGTTTCAGGAAAGAACATGATCATCAACAGCTCTTCTTAAACTCACAACTGATATTCTCTCAAACATGGATGGAGGTCTACTTACTGGTGCCGTGTTTACTGACCTTCTGAAGGCTTTTGATCTTGTTGATCACCAACTGCTTCTTACCACACTTCTAAAATTCAGTTTCTCATCCCTGTTGGAATGGTTTAGGAGCTACATGTTAAATAGGTCCCAAATGGTGAAATATTACTCCTCCCTATCCGGAGTACCACCATCAATATTGGGGTGCCCCAGGGATCTATCTTGGGTCCACTGCTTTTTCAATTTACATAGACAATATTGCAGGCGGCTTTCAAATCATGTTCATTGATTCTGTATGCTGATGATCTGGTCTTCTACTCCAGCTCCTTAAACGTAGGGTGTATCAGCTCATCCTTGTCCACTGATCTCACAAACATCCAGCACTGGCTGTATGACCATAAGCTGGTACTGAACACAAAAAACAAAACAAAGGCCATGCTTCTTGGCTTGGCTTGGTCCAAAATCTTAAGGCTTGTTCTACTGGCCTGCAGATAAGTGCTTCAGGAGGATCACCAATAGAATGTGTAAAGTCTTTCAATTACTTGGGGTCCTTCTTGACCAATCCTTGACTTTAACTTACATTCAATCTGCCTGTAAATCTGTAAATTCGAACTGGGCATTGCATACAAGAGTAGCGATGTGCTAACACCTTCTGCTAAGTTGGCAATTGCCAGGGGTATTTTGCTCCCTGCCCTTACTTACGGTGCCCCTATCTTTGTTGCCTTTAAAGACTTCCTCCATAATTTGGATGTTACATATAACAACATATGTAGGTATGCCTCTTCATGTCCTCGCCTCCACGCTGCCAACTCTACAAGGACTTAAAATGCTCTCTCCCTCGCCCCACAGGAAATATGCTTTGGGCTCACTCGTTGATTCTATTCTTTGACAAAATACCCCATCCTCACTTGCTATACTGCTTGTCCCCAAAACTCCTACCATGGTCTGCGATCGGCTGATAAATCTTTACTTCACGTGCCCAGGTGTCATGCACTCATAGGTGCTGCTGCTTTTCAGCATACTGCCCATAACTCTGGAATTCACTTCCCTTGACCTCTGACTGACAAAGTCTCATCTCTGCTTCAAACATGAGATGAGGCGATACTATCTCTGATTGACACCTGCACTTGTTTTGACCACACCTGACTACCCTGATCCCTGTCTTTTCCTCTTTTTCCTATATCCTGCTTTGTTTCTCTCTACTCACTACCAAATGTTTTCCTTTCCCTTTAACCTACCCATCCTTCTACCTTCTGCCCCTGACCAAGTTTTTTCTCAAGTCATGCCTAACTCTGCCCCTCTGTTTCTACTCTGTTTCTACTTGCCTTCTCTGGTTTCTCTTCACCCTCACTTCTTCACTTCATGTTTTACTCTTTACTCCTCGAATGTTACTGCAGACATGAATATTTGCAATCAATACAACTTCCATCTCTAACCCTGTTTTTTTTTACTTTCCTGCCCTTGTATACCTTGTTTTGCCTAATTTCTGTTTCTGGTCTTTTATGTAATTATTGTTTAGCTCTTATGTAATGTTATTCCTTTGTAATACTTGTTGATATTGATTGTAACCCTCCTCTGTATGTACTTGAAATTGCTCCCATGAATTGTTAACTGTCTGTATATACTTGTACTCTCCCTGGTCGTGCCTGAAAATAGTCAGTTTTGGCTAGTACACTTACCAGGTTAACAAAAACTAAATAAATAATAGATATACTGTATATACAGTATATATTCATTACAAAAAACTTTGTTAATACATCAGTTAGGGTTGAAGCAAGAAAAGTAGGAAATGAGGCATTAGGTTCCGAACCCTAACACCCCCCACCTCACCTCCACCCACCCCACTCCACCCACCAAGTGTTGGGGGGTATGCCTTGGGGTTGTTGGCCCAAACTCTTGCCCCATTCCATGTATAAGGAAGCTGAGACATTACAGTATAAGAGAATGGGGTGAGAGTTAGGCCCTGACCCAAGGCACACCCCAAGACCTGTTGGTATGTGGAGGATGGGAGTGGGGTGGGAGTGGTAGGCATGGGGGTTGTGTTAAGGTTCAAAACCCTAACACCTCATTTCCCTACTTTTTTTGCTTCAACCTTAACTGATGCATTAACAAAGTTTTTTGCAATGAATTTCATTACCTTTTGGGAAAGTGTAATCTACCATTACATGTTTTGTTGGAATGCAGGGCCCTCTGGGACCTGCTCCCATTAGTTTATATTGGTTGTGGTTGCATCTCCCACTATGCTCCCATCACTCTATAATGGTATCCATTTGTGGGAGCTCAGGGCCCCATCTATCCATAGCTGTAGAGACATTGTAATGAACTGTCATCTCCTGTGGGAGTAATGGAGGCCCTGCACTGCCATTACTGTAAAATTTATCCATATGTGAGGGCCCTGCGCCCCATATACCCATATGTGTAGAGGATACAATGCAGACCTAGAGATATTCCAAGTAACCCTTGTGATGCAAATGGCTCAATATCTCAGTAACCATAGCAACCTTAGGAAAAATTCTGCTACAGTTGTACTCATGGTCTGACAACCTATATGCATGCTTGGTACATCAAACTGTATTTGAGATATAGGCGCTGAAAGGTACTGCATCTGCCACAATGTTATCCTATGGAATTTCCAAACTTCAAAATCTTATAACTATGGTGGCAATGTACATTTTATCACCAAACCAGCAAAAGTCACATCTATGAGGCAAGCCCTTATTATCCTGAAAATTTCAACCCAAAATTCCAAACCATTTCTTTGCAGTGAAGTGGCAAAGCAATAGTAAGCTTTAGAAATCCCTTTCATGAGCTGTCAAAATCCCTTTCTGAGGTGTCAAAATCCTTTTCGCTATTGTGGAACCAGATGACTCTGCCAGAAATCCCATCTACCTATAATTGTGGAGATGCAACACAGGCCTTGAGATATTCCAAGTAACCCTTGTGCTGCAAAGGGAACAATATCTCGGTAACTGCAGGAACATTTGAAAAAATTCCATCACAGTTGTAATCATGGACTGGCAACCTGCATCATTGCTCTAAGCTGCATTTACTTACTTACTTACTTGCCAGCAGAAAAAGGCCACACAGTCTATCAAGTCTGCTCGAGTGTGCAGCTAGCACCCCTATTGCAGCTGCCCACCCCTGATCCCCCAAACAGATGAGTGCCAACTGACCTTGAACCAGATTAAGCTGTTGGTAGTATTTCCAGTGAATAGGGATATTTGGCCAGGACTCTGGGAAATTCTTGACTCTTTTCAATAAGTACCATGGGATCTTTAACATCCACCTGAACTATCACCAAAACAGGCAGATGGGACCTTGGTTTAACATCTGATCCAAAAGATGGCACCTCAGAAGTGCAGCACCCTCTCATGCTGCACTACAGTGCCAGTGTTGGGATATACCAAGTGCCAGGAGTGGGAACTGAACCCATAGCCCTCTGACACCCTCTGCCAGCTGTGGGAATTGAATTCACAGCCCTCTAACAACCCTCTGATCTCCCAGCCTCAGAGGTGAGTGTGCTACCTGCTGAGCCACTGACACTGCATTTTTAGTGAAAAATCTGTATCTCAAACTGTTTTCGAGATGTAGGCGCTGAAAGGTGCCGTCAGCCACAATGTTATGCTATGGAAATTTTCAGACTTCAAAATGTTATAAGTAAGGAAGTGATGTAAATGTTATCACCAAACCAGAAAAAGTCAAATCTCTGAGGCAAGCCCTTTGTACCCTGAAAATTTCAGCCCAAAGTCTTAACCATTTCTTTGCAGTGAGGTGACAAAAAACAGTAAACTTTAAAAATCCCTTTTGTGAGGCATCAAAATCCCTTTTCAAATTTTGAACTTTAATAACTTTGCACACCTAAAGGTGTACAAAGCTGCATTTAGAAATAAATCTGTATCTTGAAGCATTTTTGAGATATAGCCACCGAAGGTATACGCCGCCATAGTGTTATGCTATGGAAAATTTCTAAACTCAGGAATGTTATAAGTATGGAAGCAATGTAAATTTTATCACCAAACCAGCAAAGTCAAATCTGTTGGGCAAGCCCTTTTACCCTGCAAATTTCAGCCTGAAAATCCTAACCATTTCTTTGCAGTGAAGTGACAAAGAAACAGTAAACTTTAAATATCCTTTTCATGATATTTTAAAATCCTTTCACGATGCGAAAAAGATTTTGACACTTCACGAAAAAGAAATTCATCTGGTAAAAGGATTAAGTGCATGGCCATTTGGTTCCAGAAGTCCTTATCCTTTTCGCGATGACGAAAAAGGGTTATGTTACCTAACGTGAAAAGGAATCAGCTGACTAAAATGGATTTTGACAGCTCACAAAAAGGATCCATTTTTAAAATCCCTTTTCATGAGCTGTCAAAACTCCCACTTTTGGTCAGTCAATTCCCTTTTTCGGTGTCAAATCCTTTTGGAAGTGTCATGAAGAAGGATTAGGAGTTCTCAGACCAGGTGGCCCTGCCAGCCATCCCTTTTCACGGGCTGTCATAATCCCCTTTCACAATGTGAAAAAGGATTTTGACACCTCGTGAACAGGGATTTCATCTGATGAAAGATGATTACCAGCAGGGCCGCCTGGTCTGAGAAGACCTAATCCTTTATCGTAGATACTAAAAAGGATTTTGACATCTTGTGAAAAGGGAATCGGCTGAAGAAGGGATTTTGACAGCTCATGAAAAGGATGGGAGTTGTCAGACCTGTTGGCCCTGCCAGTAATCCTTTTACATAGAAACATAGACTTTGATGGCAGATATAGGACCACTGGCCACCTAATCTGCCCATTTCCTACCTACAGGATAGGCCGAGATCCTAGTTAACCAACAGCCTATTTCTTCTTACCCCCACAAGAATTGCGTTATGTCTGTCCCATGCATTCTTGAATTCTCCCACAGTTTTAGACCCCACAACCTCCTCAGGAGGGCTGTTCCATGCATTGACTACCCTCTTAGTGAAAAATACTTCCTCACATTGCCCGAGAACTGCCTCCCTCTATCTTTAAATTGTGTTCCTTGTTGTTGGCGTCTCTTTTCTGAAAGATGCTACCCTCTTGGATTTTGTTGATTCCACTGAGGTACTTAAAAGTTTCTATCATGTCCCCCTCTCCTTCTTTCCTCAAGGGTATACATATTAAGCTCCTTTAGTCTCTCCTCATAGACTTCTCTTGCAGACCCTGCACCATTTTAGTTGCCCTCCTCTGGACTGCCTCTATCCTGTCTATGTCCTTGCGGAGATGGGGTCTCCAGAACTGGACTCAGTACTCCAGATGGGGTCTCACCAACTGTCTGTACAGAGGGATAACAACTTCCTGTTTTCTGCTGGTGATGCCTCTCCGTATGCATCCAGTATACCCCAGCCCTTCCTACTGCCTTCTCACATTGCTTGCTAACTTAAGGTCATCTGATATGATTACAACCAGGTCCCTTCCTTTTTGTTGTTGTTACTACCTCCCCCATTGTGTAATCTTCCACTGGGTTCTTGTTTCCAGATGCATTATTTGCACTTCTTTGCATTGAACCTAGCTGCCATACTTCTGACCATTCCTCCAACCTTGCCAAGTCCCTTCTCATCCTTTCCACACCTCCTTGTGTATCAACCCTGTTGCAGATCTTTGTGTCATCTGCAAAGAGGCATACTTTTCCTTCCAGTCCCTCTGCAATGTCACTTATAAAGACATTAAAAAGGACTGGACCCAGTACTGAACCCTGCGGTACTCCACTAGTAACCCCTCTTTCTTCAGAGTGGACTCCATTTGCAATTACCTTCTGTGTCCTGTTGTCCAGCAAATGTTTTACTAGGCTACCACCCTGGGACCCACTCCCAGGCTGGTTAATTTGACTATTAATCTTTGTGTGGGACTGTGTCAAATGCCTTGCTAAAGTCTAGGGTAGGCCATGTCCACAGCCCCTCCCTGGTCTACTACGCTGGTCACCCACTCAAAGAAATCTATTAGATTCATCTGACATGACCTTCCCACTGTGATCCCATACTGCCTTGGGTCCTGTGCCCACTGGCCTCTAGGTACTCAACAATTCTTTCCTTCAGAAGTGACTCATCACTTTCCCTACCACAGAGGTCAAACTGACAGGTCTGTAGTTTCCTGCCCCTGTCTTGGTCCCACTTTTGTGAAGGGGAATCACATCCACCTTCCTCCAGTCCTCGGTATCACACCATCCTCCCATGATTTGTTAAAAGAGTAGTCAGTGGTTTCACTAGTTCCCCCTTAACTCTTTAGAATTCTGGGGTGAATTCCATCAGGCCTCATTGCTTTGTTCACCTTCAGTTTTAGGAGTTCTTGCAGAACCCTTTCTTCTGTGAAAGGGCTGGGATCGAGCCCCTATCAAAAGTGCTTCTGTTAATTGGATTAGGCACTTCCCCTCCTCTTCGTGAATACCCGAGCAGATGAATTTCCCTTTTGCAGCGACAAATCCTTTTCGCATTGTGAAAAAGGAATGGAAGCGATTCATGAAAAGGATTTTAAAATAAAAAATAAGCATTCTGAGGCCACATTAAAGTAAGACAAAGGCACAGAACAGTAAGGACATCCACATGAACAAAATACATAATTGGTTGTCTCCAGAAGACATCCCTGGGCAAAGTTATAACATTTTGTTTGAGCTTAAAAAAAAAAAGATGGTGGCTGACAAAAGGGTTTCTAAGGAACCCTTTTCATGAGCTGTCAAAATCCCTTTTGTCAGGTCCAAATCTCTTTTATACCATGCAGCTATCCAAAGATTGAACTGAGCATGCTAGGAACCTGCAATTTCAAATTTTAATAAGCTTGGAACTGATTAATATTTGTTCATAAAACTAATGCTTGCTTATTCTTTGAGGCAAGCTCTATCTACCCTGAGAATGTCAGATATAAATTCCAAACAGTGTAGCCACAGCGAGATGTGGAAAAAACAATAAAAAAGGCAAATTTTAGCATTATTTCACTATGCATGAGTGCAAAATCATAAAATACAATTGAAATAAGACTTGGTACATCAAGAGACCTTCCCCATGGGACAGTGCATACCAAATTACATGCAAATCTGCAGAACAGTTCCAAAGTTATTAAACTGCAAAATTTGAGGTTTAACATTAAACTGCCTACTAACCCTGACTATAGTGGCATACTGCACCACTATAATACATATATAGAGAGACATAGATATGTATATTGATATTCTTTGCAAAAACTGTGTTATTGCACCTGTTGGGGTTGATTAAAGTGATAAAAGTAGGGAAATGTGGCATTAGGGTTTCCAGCCCTAACTCCCCACTCCCACACCCAAGCAGGAAGAAAAAAACATTGTTTTTTCTTTTCGATTAGTCCTGACAGTGAATCAGTGGTGGGGTCTTCCTTGTATTTCTCAACCCTAACGCTCACTCCATTGTGATATTGTCTTCAAATGTACAGAACTGTGTCTCCCACATGTTGCCAACAACCTGTAGGCCCTGCCAGAAGAAAACATATCACATCTCATCTTATTTGGTCATGGAATATGATAAGCATCAGCGATGAGAACCCAAGGAAGACACCACCCTCATTAGCTAGCAGTCATGGCAGCAGAAACCGTAATGTTTTTTCCTTTTTCCTGCTTTGGGTGGGGCTGGAGCGTTGGAAATCCTAACACACCACATTTCCCTACTTTCATCTGTTTAATCTGAACCCTAACTGGTGTATTAATGCAGGTTTTTTGCAAAGAATTTCCTTACTTTTTTTAAGACAATATAATTCTGTCCTTATACATACAGGTCCTTTTGGACCTGTGTGAACACATCCTACTAGCTAGAAGTACAGGGCCCATTTCCATCCCTTAATAGATGCTCTCATCCATCTGACTGCTGAAGTGCAGGGCCATCTGGGCCCTATGCTTTCATGCCTCCAGAAAAACAAGTTATGTGCTTGGTTCTAATTGTTTTCTTGTGGAGCTCACTTCAAAGGAAAAATATATTAAGTGTCCTCTTAACTGCCAGTGTCTGATTGTATATTGGCAAAAATGAATTCTTTTTGTTTTTTTACCCATAAGTCAGTACATTTTTGTTGATTTGCTCTGAGATTTGCTATGGTTGTAGTGAACAAAGAGAACACCTTTGGTGTATGTTTGATGGTGATCAGACTTTCATTGTGAATTTGGTACCATGATGAAGACTGAGGTAATTTTGGGTGCAGTATGTACCCCATGAATATTTAAATGGGATTATGTGTTAGTGTTGTAGTAGTCATTGACACCTTTATTTTGATATATACATGTCTCTTAACTCTGATTACTCACAGGCGTATGGCTTGTTAAAGTTGCAATGTTATCCTATTGAAATTTTCATTTTATAATTTTTATGTTTATTTTATATGGCTCCTACATTATTTTGGAGTTATTATGTTTAGTTCTGTAGTACTCACTGAGAACCCTTTTTCATATAAAGATTATCTCTTATCTCCAAAACTGACATTGTTACAACTTGTTAACTTTGCAATGTTATCCTAAGGAATTGTAATCTTTTAAATGTTTATGTTTTTATATGGTCCTGGATTCTTTTGTAGGTTATGTAAACAATAAGACACGACCAGGGGTTAGATTAATAGTCTGTTTATGACCCCAGGGGTGTAATGTGGCATGAGGCACAGCTGAGTGCCATATAGCCCGGGTGGTGATAAACTGACTGTTAATTTAACTCCTGAGAGTGCCTTATTGCTATCATAAAAATGATTCCAAAAGAAAAGTGTTAAAAGAATACTTTTGAATGTTTTCCTCATTTAGAGGGAATTTTAATAAAATAGTTTGTCCACCAACATTTTAAGAATGCTGACTCAAAACTGGAATTCATCATTCCAGCCATTCAGTAGTGCTAGAGGATGGAATGCTGACAGGAAGAATCCATGTGCCATGGTGATCAGGCTCTACATGACAGTGTAACAGGAATTAATATAAGGCTGTTGCAATCCTAATAGTTAATCAGATTGCATCATTTCTGAGACCCTTTTACAATATGTGTTAGTGTTATGGTATTCTTAAGACCTTCATTTTGATATATAGATTGTCTTGCAAATATTGATGGAGTTATGACTTCTTAAAGTTGAAATGTGTTAAAAAGGTCCAAATTCTTTTCTGTATGAAGCAATCCTTTTCATGTGATTGTGTCATTCTCAGAAAACAAGTTCCTTCATCGAAAAAGAATGTGAAAAATACTAAGTCCAAATTCTTTTTTTTGTATTAAGTTAATCTTGTTTCATATAGCCCTATTCCTGTGTCATATGACAATACAAACAAAGAAAATATCACATCACGAAAAGATTTTTAAAATGTGTTAAAACACATTTCTGGGTCAATATCCAAAACTAACTGCAGAATCCAGCTAATGGGGTCCTGATTAGCAAGATACATGTATTGGTGTCTTTACAAGATATGATTTTTGGTCTTCAAAGATTTTCTTTTAATGGAAACCAAATGGCTACCATAGGAGGAGAATACATTTTCTCATGAAACAGGATGACCCCAGATATGAAACAGAATCCGTTTTGTATGGGCAAATTTTATTTTTTGTATGAAACAGCAATCCAAAGAGCACCACTCTGGGCCAAGCCCTTTCTATCCTAAAATTTCAGACCAAAATGCCAGACTGTCTGGGCACTAGGCGATGATGAAAAACAGCAAAAAACTATTTTTTCACTGTTTCACTATCTGAATCTCAGAATTCATATATCTGACTTGCATGAAGCTTTGAACATCAATAGACTTTACTCCTGAGACAATGCATGCAACATTTTGTGCAAATCCTCTGAATGGTGCAAAGCTATTAAAGTGCAAAGTGAGGGCTTAACATTAAACAAAACAATATTCCAGTGCACCCCTCCCAAAAAAAACATGGCACATATTCAGACTTAAACAATTTAACTGCCTATTGGTTTTCTTACTTTAAACTCCATGAAAAGGGGTCTTCTTAGTTTTCAGATTGGAATTCCAATGTGAGCAAGCTATACCACCACTTCACGGTGGGACCCATTAGGTATAGTCCCTACACTAGCTGCTCAACTCTGAAATGCCTGCAGTGGCTACTCATAAATATAGAGTGCTGCCTGAATTGGCTTCTTTTAAATAAAGTGCTCAATTTCACAGGTGGTGGAAGGAAGCATTCTGAAAGGGTGCCACACTTCCCTAAATTAGCAGCTCTAACTCTCTGCATTGCTTACAAAGTATAATTGAGATACCTGCTGAGGGGTGCTACTGGTGTGTCGATATAACAACAAAAAACAAGATTCCAGTGTATCTTTCTCTGTGTGTCATGAAAATATTCAAAATGAAACAATTTAACTGCTTAGTGGCTTTTCTTATTTTAAACTCCATTTAAAGGAACCAATTAGGCAATGCACTTTAAGCCAATTCAGGCAGCACTCTATATTTATGAGTAGCCACTGCAGGCATTTCAGAGCTGAGAAACTAGTGTAGGGACTATACCAAATGGGTCCCACCATGAAGTGATGGTATAGTTTGCTCACATTGGAATTCTATCTGAAAACTAAGAGAACCCCTTTTTCATGAAGTTTAAAGTATGAAAGACAATAGGCAATTTAACTGTTTAATTTTGAATATATGCCATGGTTTTTTTGGGGGAGGGTTGCACTGGATGCCACACACCAGTAGCACCCTTCCCCAGAATGTGAATTGCATTTTGTGAGCAATGCAAAGGTTTTGAGCCTGCTTTTTGTTTGTGTTTAACGTAGGTAGATTAAATGGAAATACAAATCAGACACTTATCAAGACTATAAGTCTCACTTTCAGTAACTTGTATCCCAAGCTGCTCAAGGCAATATGCAGGTTCTTCCAGAATTATCAAGGTGAGACAACACCTGAGCGACAGACAGTACAGTAGAGTTAAAATCCTTGGATCGGGAGCGAAGGTTTGGGTCTCAAGGAAATAAAAATTTTAGAACTCTTACCAGTTCTGTGCCCAGCAATAACACCAAAACATATGACACACTTGAACGACTCCGAGGGGGCGGTTCTTATGACTAAATCTGACATTATACAGGCAGTAGATAGGCACATTCACACACTTTTTGCCCTGAGAAATCTTCTCATGTGGCATATAATACATGGCTCGACAGCTGTACTTTACCACAGGCCTCACAATCAGATACAAAAATGCTGATTTCTCCTATTACATCCTTAGAGGTAACAGCTGTTTTATCTCAAACAAACGCTGCACAGCCCCAGGGAAGGATGGGATCCCCCAAGCTTTACAAATGTATTTTTTATGGTATTGATACAGGAATTTATAGACGTATTACAAGAAATATTAGAATCAAGAATTTTACTTGAAAGTATGACAGAGGGTTTAGTCATTTTTATGTTTAAAACTGGGGACAGAGCAGATTTGAAGAACTGGCGCCTGATTATTTTACTTAACAATGATTTTAAACCCCTCACTAAACTTCTTAATAATAGATTATTGATTTGTGCCACCCTTTGACACACCCATCACAAACCTGCACATTACCCGAATGGAAAATAATGGATGGACTTATTCTTTGCGAGAAATATTAACTAGGGAGACACGGGAGAACTCACAGGCCTTATTTTTAGCCTTGATCAGGCAAAAGCATTTAACAAAATTAACCACGTAATACCTCTGGGGATGTTTGAAGCATTATGGGATTCCATCCACCTTTGTACACTGGATACAAACCTGCTATGCTACATAACTGCCCAAACCTATTGTAATGGTTGGCTAGGAGAAAATGTAAGGTTAAAGGGGGGTCACACAAGGCTTCCCTTGAGTCGGCTTCTATATATTTTCACATTGGACCCCTTAATCCAATGCGTAACTGACACAACTGCTATTCGGGAGTTTTTTTAGTTCAGATATGGAAATAAAGAGTATAGCGTATGTGGATGATATTTGTTTCATAGTGGGTGATTTACCATCTGCAAGAGAACTAGGACTAGTCTTACAAGATTTTCACATGAAACAGGAGCACAGGTTAACTTTGAAAATGCAAGTGTATACTAATAGGCAAGGAAGTTATTTAAGGGCCCAATATTATAGGCATCCCAGTTGCTCGAGATCCTTGCACCATTTAGGCCTCCTATTTGGTGCAGGAATTCAATTCTCAGAACTGGTCTTGTAAGCTCCAGTTGGCACAAGACAGAGTAGCTCTATGGAAAAAATGGAGGCTATCTAAATGAAAATGAGTTCAGATGGTGAAAACCTTTTTGTTGCCTATGTTTTGTATTTAAGTGCTATTTTCTGCCCACCCTCCCAATTGGAAACAAAAATCTATAGCTATTTTTTCTCATGCATCTGGGTAGTAGGCTAAATCCTGTCAAAAGATGCCTATTACTCAAGGACAAGAAACATGGAGGTTTAAAAATGGTGCAACCTATAGTGTTTTCTTCTCTATGTTATCTCGCCAACTTAAAACCAGTATTATCCCGACATTCAAATACTTGGATTCCTTGGATAGTAGACTTCCTGGCTGAAATCCTTCCTGCATGGCCCACACAAACCAATATACCGAGACAAAAATCTCTGCAGCATCTTTTGGAAACCTTTAAAGTTTGTTTCAGACAAATTAAGTTATGGGGCCTAGTGAAGATCACAACTCAGATTTAGTAGGAAGGATTTCTGTAGTTTTATTTTACAGAAATGTTTTCAAGAATCAACATATTTTGATGTTCATTCACCCCTAGATAGAACATTAATGGGTAAAATGTTAGAATCTCCCAGATACCACCATTCATGTGGGATGTATTGTGGCTTCCTTTCATGGGAAATTAAACGTCAGAGGAAATTTGACATAAAAGCTTGAAGACAGATATTGCCCTAGAGACACATGTCCAGACATGGTGGAAACCATGGAACTCCTGTTTTAGATTGTCTGTTTATTCAAGAATTTTGCAGACACTCAGACAAAATGGCCTACATCACCCCTTTATAACCTATCTTTGGAAATATTATGTCTGGGAATTTTACCTTTTCTTGGGACCAACCATTACAGAATGACCCTTTGGTTGTTTTTAGTCTGTTTCAAGTTTCATATATGGTATGTTCACTGCAGATTAACTATTCAACAACTCCATTTTACTACCGATGAATCGTTCTTTATGATTGAGAATACTGCTAAAAAACAGCAATCTCATGAGTCTACTTTGGTTTCTCTCAAGGTGTTTCACAGATGATGGAATAGTGTTGATTGGTTGCCTTGTCCTTCCAATAAGTTCAGAGAGGTATGGTCCGTTTACTACTTTTTTTTATACCAGGTCTACAGTGTAAAATACTAGCTTCCTCGAATGTTACATGGTAGTTTAAAGGATATGGTATGATTCTATGTACAACCAAATACTTTAATTCTGCAGTAGGATGAAATATGGTTTTATGCTTCGTATACTTCTAATGGTTTGGGTGGTGAATACTAATCTGAAGGAAATCTGGTTTAAAGATACTTCTTTAGGTTTTAATTTTTTTTTTCCAATTCATGGTCATGTGTGAAATAATACTAATTTGGACATATAGCTTGTGTTAAATAAAAATAAAAAAAAAAACTCTCCCTACTAGGTTCATGGGGGGGGCGGCTGAAGGTTATTACAGTTCTAAGGTCTTGTTTTTCTTTCAAAGCACTACAGAAGTGGTAGACAACAGATTAAATGGATTAGTAACCTAGAAAATGTATGACTGCAATACTTTTGATTTATTTCTAAATTTCATGTCTTCTGATTTGTGTGTTACTGAGTGGGATTTAACACAGTTTGTAAATGTTTGTTTGATGAAGATGAATGAAAATTCCCTACTTTTCTAGTGAGTGTGTGTGTGTGTGTGGGGGTCATTTCAGTAGTATGATTTACTTGGTTTTAAGAATTTAATTGAAGGTAAACTAGAAAGTGTATGAATATAATACTTATTTAATTTCTATCATGATTTATATATTATTTTTTTGTGTGTGAGTTAACACTATTTCATGCTTATTTGATGGTCTAAGTTCTAATAATAATTCCCATACACTTTTAGTTGGGGGGTGGGGGGTTGGTATTATGATTTAAACATTTCTTTCTAAATATTTATTAGACAGTCAACTAGAAAATATATGAATGTTATATATATTTTTTTTCTTATGATTTGTATATTGTTTTTGGTGTGAGTTACCATTGTTTTGTATTTCAATGAATATTTGAAGTTATAATAAAAATTCCACTACTCTTTTCGAGAAGTGCCATGGGACCTTTAACGTCCACCTGAACAACCACAGAATAGGCAGATGGGACCTTGGTTTAACATCTCATCTGAAAGACGGCACCTCAGGAGTGCAGCATCCCCTCATTCATGCTTGCACTACAGTGTCAGTATTAGATTTAACCAAGTGCCTGTTGTGGGGATAGAACCCACAGCCATCTGATCTTCTGGCCTCAGAGGTGAGTGTGCAACCTGCTGAGCCACTGGCTGTGGCTATTTCCTCCAAGACTGGTGTGTGTGCAATTTGTCCAGAGTAGGGACATGGGGCCAATGAAGACTATAAACAATCTACACAAGTGTTGTACAAGATGAAGCATTGTCTGTGGACCCTCCCAAAACCTGGCCTTCAGGTAGGCAGGTAAGTTCCAACCACAGGAGTGCAGTGCAGTATAGGGTAGGGGCTGCCAACCCCAGGCTAAGTTGTTAAATTCAGGAAACCTCTTCACTACATAGAGGAAAACTGGTAGCTTGTCCATCTATGAGGTGAAAATCAAAATTTATTTGCAAAGAAATAAAAAATACAAAATACAGTGGCAATCCAGATTAAGGCCTGCTTTGCTGCTACCTCACGAGCCCTGGCACTTTGACTCTCATGAGTCTTCCTCAGGGATGATAACCACAGGGCAGGAGGTACCTCACACTGCCCATGGGGAGGAACCACTTGGTCCCCACAGGGTGGAAGCATCTGACTGGGGAGGAGAGTGAGGGGTTGAAAAGAGCTACAACTGAGAGTTCTTCCTCACTCTGTCTCTCCAGCTGAAGATTTGCCACCCCTCACAAAAGCAGGGTTCCATGAAGGCCAGAGTAGAATAGGGAACTCTTGCACCCCTACAGGAACCAAACTAGAGGTCAGGGAGGAATCTTTCTGGTTTCCCACGGAGGGTTTTTCACCTTCTCCAAAGGGCTGTTTGAGAATATCGAGTTCTATTGTTTGAGAGAGTTGGTGTCCTTGGAGTCTGTCAGGAAGATGGTACAAGGGAAAAAGGGAGACTTGAATTTTTTTTTTTTTTTGCCATTAAAATTTTATTACGTTTCATTACAGGAATAGGATCCAACAGTTACAAGTACAAACACATAGTAGTACATACATATTCATATCCATACATAAAATAAAACAAGCCCTGTAACATATCCCCCTAACCCTCCCCACCCACTCCCTCCCTACCCCCCAACCTCCCAGCACAAGTCCAATGAGGTAGCATACTATCAAACAGTAGTTGTTCTGCACCTTCTATAGAGAATAAAGAGCATAAAAGGGACCCCAAATCCTATCGAACCTAGGAAGCTTATTCTGGAGGATAGCTATCATTCTCTCGACCCTCAGACCAGCTAATAATTCCTCCAACCATTCAGCATAACTGAGCATGACAGAGTCCTTCCAATGTCTAAGAACAATTTTCTTAACCATGGCAGCAATCAGGACTATATGGAACCTCCTACTCTTGACCGGGATATGAGAGACATCTCCCAGCAAACAAATTTCAGGAATGAAGAGGTCCCCAAGTCCCAGTAACGGATTCATTCTGCTTTTAATTTCCATCCACAAGGGTTACCTTAGGGCAATTCCAGAATATATGCATCAAATCCTCCCCGGCTTGACACCTGTAACATGTAGAATTCGTAGTAATTTTCAACCTAGCCAATTTTTGTGGGGAATAATATATATTGTGAAGAATTTTGAACTGCATCAGCCTAAATCGATCCTGCAAAATTAATTTATGACAGTTCATCCATAAAGCTTTCCAATTGAGCACGGTATCGGGAAAGACTGACGCCTAATATGAACTTTTGAACCAGATTAGAAGAATACGCCCACCCAAACAACACCGAATATATTTTGAGATTGCGTGCTGCAAACCTACCAACGGCCCTACTACCTCACAAAAGTTGAGCCTAGGACTCGGATTACCCCACTACCCATCTTAGCAACCAAAAGATGCCTAATCTGATATATCTTAAAACTGTCAAGTAGGCAACTCAAACTTATTCAGAATCTCAACAGAGGGGCATATCTCCCATCTGGCAAAAGAAAGTCTTTCACACAACACGCACTAGGTAGGGGCAGCTACGCAGGGCTGAGAGTTTTATTACCTATTATGAAACGTGGATTCCCCCAAATTGGCTGCACCCAGTCCTTGAGGTGATCATATTTCAGAAAGCAACAAAGTTGGGTATGGGCTCACAGAAATCCCAATTGGGGAGCTACGCAACTGGGGGCAACAATTTTGGAGTAAGGTGAAGCAAAGCCTCAGGCTTCAGACCCTGTTTCCGAGTCAAGGCCAACTCGATTTGTAAACCATAGAGGCACATAAGAATGCTGCACCGAAACTTCTGACCCCTTCACCCACCTCAGGTACTTGCAGGCATGGACTGCCCAGAAATATAGGGCAAAATGCGGAAGCCTTAATCCCCAGTAATTTGGGGCAGCCAACTTTGATAAGCCATATGAGACTTCTTATAACCCCACACAAAATTAGCTATCATTTTATGTAACTTCCAAACCAAGTAAGTGGTATCCAAATATTCAGCATACTAAGAGGGTAAAACAATCTAGGAAAGACATTCATTTTAACTAAATTAATCCTCCCCATAAGGAGATTGGCAACCTCGCCCATCTTTCTAGATCCAACTCAATGGCATGCACCAAGGGAACTAAGTTCAACTGAAATATCCTAGTCCTATTCCTTGCTAAATTCTGGCCAAGGTATCTTATACAATCCGACTTCCAGGACAAACCCAGTTCAGCTATCTCCTGCTTAAAAACATTCTTATTGAGGGAAATACAACTGATTTATCTAAATTTAACCTAAAGTTAGCCAATTTACTAAATACCCTGATAACGCCTAAAAGAACAGGAATGGACACCTTGGGGTTAGAAACGTAATCAACAGGTCATCTGCATATGCAGTTATTTTCACTGTATAGTCCAGAACTCTAATACCAGTAATTTCTTGCTTATGTACTATTGTCCTAATCAGAGGCTGCAGATATAGGTTGTAAGGAGAGGGGACAAGGGACACCCTTGTCTAGTACCCACATAAAGATTAAAGGGGTCCGAGGTGGCTCCATTACAACTAACCCTCACTGTAGGATTTGACTAAAGGAGCCTATCCATTTTAAAAAGATCAGGAAACTCAAATTTCCCATCGTAGTTAGGAGAAACCCCATAAACCCATCAAAGCCTCTCGGCTCTAAAGACAGCAGGGCCATAAGCGTACCACTATCCTCAGACACCGAGAAGGCATGAGCCAAGGTTCTCAGGTGATCAGTGGACGACCTGTCCCTCATAAAACCAACTTGTTCCGGACTAATGAGTCCGGTAAAACCCGACTTACACGTTCCACCAACAATTTAGCCAAAATTTTAATATCGTAATTAAGCAGGATATAGGCCTATAACTAGATGGTTGCTCAGGCGGTTTATCTTGCTTAGGAATTAAAACAATAAGTGCTTCAAATAAAGACTGATCCTGTACCTGATGACATAAAATATGTCTAAATAATCTGAGAAGTAAAGGGATAGTAATTTAGAAAACTTTTGTAAAATGAGACGAGAACCCATCCGCCCTGGGGTTTTGTCCAATGGGAGACTCTGAATAATCGACTCAATCTCACCCTGGGTAATGTCAGACATTAACTGTGCCCGTTGAAGCTCAGACAGTGAAGGGAGATCCAACCCTTCTAAAAGGTGAGAATCTCCATCTCAGTGGGGAATCCTCCATCTTACTATACAGAGATTGGAAATAACATCTAAATTCCTGTACTATCTCCCAGGCAGGGTTTTAACTTGGCTGCCTGCCTTAGATTGAATCCCTGGAATTAACCGAGATGACTCCAGTTGTTTAACCTCCTAGCAAGGAGTGTACCCGCCTTTTCCCCTGATCAAGGTAACTAGCCTTGGTCTTTATTAATGCTAATTCCGCTTTGTTCCCGAGCAACTTTAAGTAGAGATCTCTCAGCCTAACCAGCTCCAGTTTCTCATCCTCCATGGACTGTGAGGTCATAGTAGCTTTATTTCTTATACGGTTCAGCAACTCTGATAGAATTTGCACCTCTCCTTTTCCTTTTGGATGCCTGACCTATTAATATACCTCTTATAAATGCCTTAAACGCACGCCAAACCATATGAGGGCCAACATTATCTCCTGAATTATTAGCTATAAATTCTTCTATCTTGTGGAAATAACCTCCACTATTTTGGGACTACGCAACATCTGATTATTAATCCTCCACCTACTGCACCTCTTAGGAAGAGTGGAGAAAGAAATTGGCCACTACCACTGCATGATCTGAAGGAGGCCCCGCATAATTTCAGACCCGAACACCAGGAAGAAGAGTACAAGAGAATAACAGGTAATCTATACGGGATGCTGAACCATGAACCAAAGAAGTAAACGATATTCCCTATCTTTCGGTGAACCACTCTCCATACGCTCTACTAGACCCATCTAGTCCAGCAGCTCACCTAAGGCCGCTGTGCTGGAGAAAAGACTACCACATTTCTCCTAGTTTTATCCATCAGAGGATCCAGTACAAGGTTCAAATCTCCCCTAAAATCATTGGAATCTGCACAAATGGGTCAAAACCTCCAGAAGCTTAACAAAAACCCTTGGATTCTGAATTGGGGCCATAAATAGACCCAAGAAGTACTTCCACATTTTGTAGCCTACCCCTAACAAACACATATCTGCCCTCCCATCCTGAATAACCTGAAGGCGGGGAAAAGGGAACAGATCTACATGAGAAGCACCATAACACCTCTGCTCATGCATACCTGTAGAGGAAAAAACTGACCCCATTTGTAGACGCTCATGGAATTGCACTGCTTGAAGCAAGTGCGCCTCCTGCAGGAACACAATGTCTGCTTTTAATACCTCTAAGTGCTTTAATATACTATACTGTTTAACTTTCTGATGTGCTCCCTTTATGTTCCAGGTTACAACTTTAACAGTCCCCAGTGCCATTCTCCTGAGTTTCTAACTCAGATCCTGGATGCTCCCTTAAATCTGCTCTCCATCTCCCCGAGTTAAAGACTTGTGCACCCACCCCAGACCTATCCCCTGACAAACCCTAAAACATTATACTTCCGATTAACATTAACCCCCACTGCCCCCCACACATTCACACAGTCCTTGATGACAGCTTGCATCACTGTTTCATTACCCACCCTGCCCCCGCCACACTACTACTAAGAATAATCCTCAACCTTAATTTCCCTGGTAAGAAGACACCCAACAGTAAAACTTTCCCACCCGAGGTCCCCAATCATCAACACTAGCATCTATTAACCCTACTCACACACAGTGAAAAAGGGAATAATTATCCCCAACAGCCCCTCACCAAGTTACAACTGAACCCAACTAACCTTCAAGGCCCCAATACCCTTCCTAAACTTACAATATAAGGCGCTAAACCCTAAGAAGCACCCCATTAATTAACTGCTACCATTCCTCATATTCCCCAAACAACAAATATCATAGAGGCAATATTCTGATGACCAGCCCAAAAAAAAAAAAAAGTATCGGTCCCCCCAACGCCATTCAGGCATTCCTTCCACACGACACTATAGTCCACGGAGCAGGCCACAGCCAAACATGGTGCCACTCAGCCTTACAGTCCATCATCTGGTATGTGAGCCGGATCCCATACCTCCCTTACGAGTCTTCCTAAGGAACAATCAGTGTCCATAGTCCACTGGCAGCCATACATCCTCCGATTGTAGATGCGCATTACAGATCCCCGACCACTGCATAACATCAGGATCTGTGCCATATAACAGAATCGCCATTATGGGGGTATCACCGAAGATTAGCCGCATCTCTTCAGTCCCACCTTAGAAGCGCTATCCACCAGGTCCTCAAATGGGCCAGAACCACCAGACTAACTCCAGAACATAAAACTTAAATGACAACTCCTCTTATCTCAGGAATAAGATGCATCAAGGGAGCAAACTCCTCATCTACTGTTGAAGAGGGTAGGAAGTGCGATCTGAAGTGCAGCTAAGGCTTTATTTGGGTCGTCAAACCTTTTCCATGACTCCGAGATGTAACCATGCAGCACCGCAGGATATACCATTTTAAATTTAATACCCACTCGCAATACTTTTGACATTTAGGTGAAAGCCGCTTTCCTCTGGCGTAACTGAGAACTGCAAGTCCTGGTGATCCTTATATCGACTCTCCCACTTCAACGCTTTAGCTTCCTTGACCTTCTGCATAAACTTTGCTTCTTTTGAAAATTCAGGAACTTGGCCATGAAAATATACTCGGTGCCCTTGCTGTGGCATAGGGCGGAGAGCTCGTGTGCCCTTTCTATATTATAACAATGGCCAAAGGGTGAGGGACCTGCATTTCTCCACAAATTTCTGAAAAAATTTCACTGGCTCGTTTCCTCTTCCTTTCAGGCAGGCCGATCACTACTACGTTGTTCCTCCGACTCCTGCCCTCGAGATCCGCCACTTTGGCTTCAAGACTGGCAAAGCGCTGCCTTAACCTGACCAGCTCAGGATCGAACTTCCACTCGATTTTCCACCGATCTGACCCTTGCCTCATTATCTGACACTTTTCTATTCAAATCCTCCAAGGTGGCTGTGACGGATTTAATTTCTGTAGCTATCTCCACCATTTCAGCCTTAAAAGGCCTGAATTCCTCTAGAAACTTAGCCACCGTTAGCAAATCTTCCCTCACTGCCCGGGTAATTGAGCTGCGATGATTGTGAACTGTGAGGCCTGCAGCTTCTTTGGAGCCTTCTCGGAGTTGCTGGGGGTGCTTCGCTGCCGCCTTTGGCATCTCCACTTCCATCTACGCACCTGCGACCTTCCTTGAGGCTTCCGATCCTCAAATAACCCCTGAAAGACTCCAAAATACCACGGAGAACCCAGGAGAGAGTTAAATGGACAGGGTTCATGCAGAGCAGGCAGAGAACGCAGCTAGCAAGAACTCTGTATCACGTGACTCCTCGGAGACTTGAATTCTTCCAAAGGATTCTTCTTCCCAGTTGGCATGAGGCAAGGGACCACAGAACCTAGTTGCCAGTTTGTTGGGTTGTGGCCAACCTCACTGGGTTTGCCTGTGGGTTCAGATGGGGTAGGTCACTGTCACATGGCTAGTTGATCTCCCTACTCGGCAGCTTGAGTTCCAGCTCAATGAGGTACCTCATTTCAAAGTCTACACAAGGGTATGGCCCTTTATGGGAAGGGTGCAGAGTTCCCAGGGTTGACTTGGCAAGACTCTAGCTGTGAATGTCAGTTTGACACATATCATGTTGGTAATTTAATAAATACGTGGCTGTGGCTTTCTTTCTAAGACTGGTGTGTGTGCAGTTTGTTCAGGGTAGGGAGGTAGGTGCCTATCAAGACAATGAGACCAAAGAACAGTGACTAACTGCAATGAAGATTGCTAACCAAACAATGATAAGTATTTGTCAATTCCGAATGTCTGCTTGTTGATATTAGCATTGGACATGCAGGAGTTAGACAGATGCAGAATAGGAATGGCAGTGAATGACAGTGAAGTATTGAACTCACGCCATCCCCACCTCCACCCTGCAGAGATGGACAGGCATTGGGGTGTGCCTTTGGGTCCCGCTGAAGAGTCCAAGGCACACCTTGATGCCTGTTACGGCTTCTGGGTGGGGTGGAATGGCTTGAGCATTACAGCTGACAATCCAAAGGCACACCCTGATGCCTGTCAGTTCAACAGGGTGGGACATTATGGTTAGAAACCCTAATGCCCCAGGCATTTGTTGGTATTTGCACCACAAATTTTCAGCATGGCCTTTTGTGACCCCCAACTCATGAAAGCATTTGGGACTCTCTGCTCATGAACAGTGGCACTGTGATTTTGTTAATCTGTCCTAATGTTGATTTCCCACAGTGACCGTGCCATTCTGCACCAGATGGGCAAAACACTGATCGGCAGGATGTGAAAAATGATAGCTGTACAGTTCACAAGGAGGTGTGCAAAATTGACAATGTTGACAATTTTGAGTGACAATATTACAAATTCTCAAAGTTACAAGTGTGCATGGAAACTTCGCGAATGCACGCTATAACATAGCCATTTTATGGACTTTTGTCACCAAATTTTTAACATAGGCTCATGAACAGTGTCACTGTGATTTTCTTAATCTGTCCCGAACACTGATTTCTCACAGTGGCTGAGCTATTCTGCGCTGGAAGTGTGAAACACATTTTGGCCAGCATGTGAAAATGACAGCTATACTGTTCATAAGGAGGTGTGAAAAATGTCAGTGTTGAAAATCTGGAATGAAATAATATAAATTCAATGGTTATGAGTGTGCATTGAAACTGCGCAATGCATGCTCATAACACAGTCATTTTTGAATTTTTCACGTTTTCAACATAGGCTTTTGGGAGCCCACCTCATGAACAGTGACACTGTCATTTCATTAATCATTCCCAAGCAGTGATTCTGAGCAGTGACTGCTAAATTACCTTTCAGGACCGAATAACCAAATGACAGTCACTGAATTATGAGATGGGGTTCCAAGAACCCTATGTTGAAAATTTGTGCCAAATTCATGAAAATGGCTGAGATACCCACATAGCTTGAAAAAATAAACATTTATGCTATTATACAGCTCACCTGCATTTCTTCAGTTCACTGTCTGCTTTGAAGACTGCAGACGTGTTCCCGTCCATCAAGATCAACGCACCAGGCCCGGAGGTAAGTATGGGGTGGGGTGTGGGGATGGGGTGTGCAGAGGGTGGGTGCGGGTTGGGGAGGGGCACCGGATTCAATGAGGGACTTTTTAATTTTACAGGTTTAAAAAAATACAATGCAGAAAGGTTTTCTTTATTTACAGGTGGTTTGGTATGCTGGGTGGCTCCCAGTGTGTTTCTTGGTGGGCTGTAGCTGACAGGGATTGGGCAGCCCCATCAGCACATACAGAGTGTTGGGGTGCTCATGAGCTGAGGGGATTGGGCACCCCTCAACACACAACAAATGAAGCATTATGCCGACGAGATTGGGCCCCTCGCCGGCAAATGAATTTAGGAGGGGATGCTGACAGTGGCAATGGGTACCTCATTGGCTTTTATGGGGAATGTGAGAGGTGGACGGTGATAGCTGCCACAAACTGAAATTAAAAACAAATGCAGAGACATTATGCCAATGGGAATTGGGCTACTCTGTTGGCAAATGAATTGGAGGGCATGCTGACAGGGGATTGAGCACCCTGTCAGATTTAATGTGGACTGTGAAAGGCGGCGGCTGTCCATCAGCTTCTGTGGGGATCGTGAGAGGCAGATGGTGAAGCCACCATCATGTTTATTGAAAGGGGACACCAGACAAGGCAAACTGTAATTCGTTGCTGCAATCAGGGACCACCCAGCAGCAAAACAGCTGTTTGTTAATGATGATTGCAGCAGCAAGTTTTTCAAGTTGGTGGCATGTTACACTACTGCTGTCACGGACAGCCTGTTCCTCTATTGGTGCCACGGAGACCAGCCCCACAATGGACTGCTGGCACTGGCTACAACATTGCTGCACTGCCACAACTCACTACTACAAGCACTACAAGCAATCTGACACAATATATTTCTTACACATGTGCAAGCAAATATAAAAGGAGCAGCAGAGGCTGGCCCATTGGTGCAGTGGTTGGATTTCCACTTGCAATGCCGGTGACCCAGGTTGGGAGTGGACTCAGGTCGCAGGAGGGCCGGCTGGGGAAGAATGGCTGGAGTGTCCCATGACAGCGTGCCTTCTCTGAGGGAGGGGGCCAATGCCCCAACTTGTATGACTCCCAGAAGAGGCTCGAGGTACTGCAAGCCCTCACAGGGAAGGGGCGCCAGACTACGCAGTGGACATCGGCACATTGGGCCATGAGGTCAGGGCTGACACTGTGTAGATGGGGAGAAAATGAGGAAATACCTGCCAGTACTGTGAAGACAGGCTGCCTGGAGCATGCCTCTGATGTGCCCCACTTACCCAGCCACCTCTGGACTGACACCAAGATAGTAGCACGGGTGTTGTGCCGCACCTCATACCCGCTAGGAGGGCAATTCGAGCTCCATGGGGCCTGGAGGTAGGTGTGGGTAGAGTGGGAGGCAGGAGGATGACTCCTTGGTAGCCCAAAAGGGTCGGGCTAGCAGGACGGAGGGGAGGAATAAACTGCAATTTAAAAAAAAAAAGGAGCAGCACACAAGACATCAAAATTGCTGTAATACTTAACTGCAAAGTTTACTGAACACCAATATGGATTAACTAAATTTGTTAAAAGCAGAGCAGATAGAAAAATAATCTAAATAAAAGCAGTATTGCAAAAGTAATTGAAGAAGAACCTCACAATAGGAGATAAAAGTGTAGCAAAACAGTTGGCTATCAGGAGAGACCACAGCAACTGAAAAGACCACTCCTACATTTCACCTCAAGTGAACATCACTGAGGGCCAGATATTCAAAACTTTGCCCCGGACTAAATTAACACTGCCTGGTGTGCTAAATTAGCCCAGACTCAATAGCCTGCTATATTCAAAAGGCATAGTCCCAGTGTTAAACCTGCTGAATATAGCATGCTAAGGAAGCCAGGCAAACTGGGCTGGGAGTGCAGTGCAAAAATAGCCTGGGAATAAGACAGCTCTGAATATAGCAATCAGGAAGTGCAAACTGTGACACTTGGCCAGCTGGTTATGATTGTTCTATGATATATGTAATATAGAATGTGGTATGTGAATGTCTCACATGAGACATCCTGTGCTCCTGGGTGACCCCTCCCCCAGTTTTTAGTGAAAATAACAAGACATATTAACCTGAAACCAGGAGGTAATTAAAAGACTGGAGAGGCTTAATTAGGACTGACCCAGCTGCCAGGATATAGGGCTCGAAACTTTACATGTCCTAGAGGAAAACATGTTATGCCACCATGGTGCTAAAGTTGTAAGAAAACCTTTGCTGTTCCTTGAGAAAACAGGAACTGCTCAAGATCAAAGAGGAAAGGCTTGATTAAAGACTGTCATAATTTGGGAAATTAGTTTTGCTGATGTTGCCTTATTTATATATGCCTCCTGATAGGACATTCTGTTTGTATATTTTTATATTCCATAAGGAGGAGCTAGATGACATCATAGAAGGGTGTGGAAACACAGAGTTTTAAACTGTATACCATATTTGAACTTGTGACATTTCTTTTGGGCTCCTAAGAAACAAGATCTAACCATAAGCACTATAGAAGTAATACATTAGATAGAAAAAGTCTAATTGTATTGTGGTAGGAGTTTTTGTTTGTACTTTTCCTTGTTTTCTTTTAAGTGATTGTATGCTCTTTGATATATTGTTCTGTGTTTACTTTTTCATGCTTTTATCATCTTTATGTAAAGTACCTTTATATTTAAAAGACTGCCTGGTTGTGTCTTCAAAGTTCTTTTTGCATGTGATGTGTATGTAGTTAAGTTGACAGCTGTTCTGAAGGGCTTGATGGTGTTACCAAACTGGGAAAAGGTAAGATAATACTTAAGGTCTTTATAGAGTTTTAAAGGTTCATTTTGGATACCTGGTTAGGTGCCCTTAGGCAAAAGACATCTTGCATCCCCTGAAGAGAAGATTATCTGCGCCGTACATTTGGGTATGCTAGCATAAGGTTCAACAGTTTGAATCCCCAGAACTTGAGACTAAAGGTGATTCGGACCCACAGGCAGACAGGAGGGTTACCCTGTCTGTTACCTGTTCACACTACTGCACTCAGATGTTGGCATTGTGGGAGCAGAGGGACTGACCTGCTGAGTGCATTTAGACACAAACCACAACAGCATCCCAGTTCACAGTGACATGAAGGAAGGTAGAGGTGAACTATGTGGCTGATGTGTGCACATGGAAAGAGTGGAGTCAGTAAAGCTGCAAGCAGCAGCACATGTGAAATTACATTGTGCAAAAATGTACAATATTTCCTAAAAGTTTGTGCTTGCAAACACATTTGCACAGATTTAACATGGAGGTAAGCCGTTTGCTTGACACAATCACGCTTTGCCGGGGCAAAACTTTGCTATATTCAAAAGTGGCATGCAAATGAGCCTACTTAGGTAGTCTGTGGGCAAACATCCAGATTAGTATCTCATTATGACCTGATTTGCATGCAGTTTGCCCAGCACTATTGCAGAGTCCCCAGCTCCACCTGCAGGTCAGTCTGGAAGTACAGGGGCTGGCTGGATCTGCCCACAGCTCCACCTGTAGGTCAGTCTGGGAGTGCATGGTGGTAGCTGCAGGCTACATTGTACAGTACAGCATAGAATATTGTGCCCCATGGGACTACACAGCACAGGCACAGGTGGTGGTGCTGCATGCAATCTGTCAAACTGTAGTTCATGCTACAGTGCACAGCAGATAGTACAGTAGCAAGGGGCCAGTACTGCGAGGAACACAACAATGCCTATGGTGTGTAGGGCAATGATGACCACTGCACTGTACAAAGTGATAGGCCCAACTTGCAGGTGCTTACTGACAGTGGACATTACTGTTATGCTGTTGTGTGATCCACAGATGCTGCACCACTGGCATGGGATGCTCACAGTGACATATACATGGTGGCTGTGTGTGCTGTGGTGTCCTTACAAATGTGTGGTATGTGGCTGGCGGGCACATACCATCACACAGGTACACTGGTGTTGGGGTATTCCCAACACTGGCCCATGTGCACTGCATGGCTTGTCCCAGCCTTGTGGCCACTCAGTCTGTGGTGTAGCCTGGCCACTTGTACACCCTCCCTCAACACCCTCCATGCCCACAGTGCTGCAAGTGTGTGCTGGTGTCTGTTGGTGTCCACAGAATGGTGGTCTGCAGGTGTGTTCTGTATGGCCGCACTGCCATGTGTCCACTGGGAGCTGGGTCACCACTTACTGCCTGGCATGGCTTGGACTGGTGGCATATGATGGCATCATAGGATGCCATCAGTGAGCAGCATGTTTCCTCTATGTCTGGCTTATTTCTATGTGTCATACTCACTGGTTAGGGTCGTGCAAAGCCACAAAGTCACACAAAGCTGTTTTGCCCAGAGTTAAGACTACCTTTTCCTGGGCAGTAATTTGCACAGCGCAGTATGTGCTAAGTTGCTAGTAAACACTTGCGCTGCACTGTTCGCGGAATATAGCATTGCGCCTGTATTCATGTACATGTCTCCTCAGTTTGCCCCTTACATACATTATAATTTGCTGGCACTAATGCAGTTTGTGCATGCTATTTGACCTTTTGAAAATAGCGGACCTGCTAACCTGCTCTAACCCTACATTAAACGGTTTGTGCCCAGCACAAAGTTTTGAAAATCTGACCCTATGCCTGCTATATTAAGCAGTGCCACTTATGAAAATGTCTCATTATAGAATGAATTCTACAAATTAAATTTATTAAACAAATTAAATGCAAAACATGAATGGACCACCACATATTCACAACCACCTATGGAGATGAAAGCACACTGGTAAGGGAATATTTTTCAGGCCCAGACCACTCCATCAGTAACCTATCAGGGTATTAAAGGTAACTTCAAACCATTTAGGAATGGCAAACATTTGTACTGTACTAAAAATAGCCAGCTGTTTGACATTAAAAGACAAGGATTTAATGAAGATATTGGTTTTCTTGACACTACTAGAGGTAAAACTGTATTGAAACGCAAAAAAGAAAGGAAATTTGGGGTGTTTTTTTCCCTGACAGCCTACAACCACCTTAACTGCCATCACCCAGCATGATAACTATTACTTTAATCCTGATGGTTAGCTCTCTATAGCCTCTTTTCCTTCTCGCTGAAACTACCATCACCTGAAAAAGGCTCTATGTAAGACTGAAAGCTTGCATATTGAAAATTTTTGGGCCAATGAAAGGCCACAAATCATCTACTTTGTTCTCTATAGCAAAAACACTGCCTCTTTCCTTAATAATTGGGGATTTTCTGCAACCCACTCACCTAGTTTTTATGAACCTGATTTGCCTCTGAAGCACTTTAATGTTTAAACAGTCTGCTCAGTGTCTCATCTGAATTAACATCCAACTTGTATATCTGGCATGACATTCGGGTCTATTTCGCTGACCTGATAAAGAGAGTATAGCTCTCAAAAGCTATTCCTAAAAATAATTTTGCTAGTCCAATAAAAGGATCATCTGCAATGTGCCTGTCATTTCTGTCTACAAATTAGTTAGAAGTCAGGGTACTTTACTGTGTGCCAGTCAGCTCACTATTAGAGGTGTCACTTGGGAAGATGTCATACTATACATAATGTCTACAAATTACAAAAGAGCACAGCAGTTCACTGTACTGCATACCCCAACCCACATTATGTTTAGTGGTTGCAGTGTCAGTGACACAGTAGGTAGGATGCACCTCTGGTGCTGAAAAGATCAGAAGATCATGGGTTCTGGACTCATTCCAAATTTTGGATAATAACTGAACTGATGTTAGTTCAGTATGAGGGGTGCTGCAATGTTGAGGCACAATCCTTTGGATGGGACACTAGACAAAAGTCACTTCTGCCTGTAACCCCCTGTTACCCGGGTTACTAGAATCCCAGTAAGATCTAGTGGTAGGCAGGGAAGGTAGCTTGTGAAACTCCACTTAAATGGATTTCACACTGTCTCACTCTGTTCTCAGTCTCAGCTGAGACTGAGGGATGACATCATAATAGAACTTTCGAGTTCTATAAGCCACACTGCAATGTTGCAGTTGGAGGTTAGAGTAGAGCATTGGGGAATTTGAAGTGAGTCTGTGTGCAGTCTTAGGTCCTGTACACATTAGAGCTGAAGATTTGCACCTGTTTAAAAAACGTTTTAAAAATGTTTTAAACTCACCACAGCAGCCCATCCTGATCAGTCTTCAACCGAGTTTTAACTCAGTTATACCACAGCCGACTCCCGCCTGCATCTGCCTCCAGTAACATTTTTAAAATGGGTTCTCCACGACCTTAACACGCTTCCTGGAGAAGCAATATGCAGATGCCCGTCCACACTACAGGGTAACATGCTTTCTCTCATAAAACCATTTTAAAATGGACTTGAGACTAGCTCACAGCAGGGTTTAAGCGCGGTTTCGACATGCTTTTGAAACCGTGTTTAAATGCGGACAGGCATCAGAGCTACACTAGTTAAAACATTTTAAGCACCTTAAAACGCTTTAACTCGCCTGATGTGTGTACAGGGCCATAGAGAGACCTGTAGTGCAGCAGAGTGTGTGCAGGCTCTCAGAGCTTTAAGCTCTGTTTTAGAGCTACTTTTGGGTAAGGTGTGTTTCCACCTGAAGAGGAACACAGGAACTGGTAATTGAAGTGGTGGAGACCGCTTTCAATGAATTAGTAGCCCCATCCCTGAGGGGATGGGAGGGAATGTGTTTGCTCTGTTTTCCAGGGGCAACCCCTGGGTCCAGCTAAGGAAAGAAGCTGCCTGTTCAAGTTGTGCTGAGGCACGAGAAGCTCTGAGAGGAAGATTCCTTGGGAGGAAATGCCTGTGGGGCACCTGCAACCAAATGGTGAGTTCGCCTGAAAAAGGGCCCAGTGTTTTCACCTGAACAGAAGGAAACTAAAGGGACTGTTACTGTGGGGTCAGAAAAGACAGCCAAGTACAGTTGGAAAGTGGGGATTGGCTGCTTTGACTCGGTGGGAGGTCTAGAGTAATGGACAGTGCCACTTAATTCAAGTATGTTCAAGTCCAGCACAAAGAGTGAAGGAAATTGGGGACTGGACTGCTTAACCAGTGGGGGCCTAGAGTAATGGACAATGCCACTTAAAAGTATGTTCAAGTCCAGCACAAATGGGAAGCAAGACAAGTAGATGGAATGTGAAATACATTTAGCAAGAATCTACATTGCAAAGCTTTACAGGATAAGGTGTTTACTGTCCAGAGAAATGGCGTGGTATGACTTGTGGGAGCGAGAGGTGGAGACCCCCATCAGTAGTAATGAAATTCACCTCTACGGATTTGCTCTGAGACACCTTTTATTCTCTCAGGTACTTGGCCAGTGCCTGAGGAAAGTACCAGATGTGGGATTGAAAGGCAGATTCCTGATGGAGCTGTGGTGCTCTTAGGTGGTTTAGGGAGCCACCAAAATGTTTCCATGAAGTATGGAAGGTGTCCAAGTGGCTGGCAAGTGAGTCGAGCCAGGGAAACTCAGAACAGTGCACAAGTTCGGGCTGTGTAACCCAAAGCAAGGCAAGTCCGGCTGTGTGCCCAGTAGGTTCAGAGCTTGAGGGCTAAAGTGTTGAGGAAGTGTTCTGGTCTCTTTTAATCTGCATTACCAGGAGTGTAGCCCCATGGAGTCCATCTATGCTTTGTTTATTCTTTTGGATGTGAATAAAATGCCACACTTTAGAATCCCACTTCTGGTATTGGACATTACAGTTATTGCTTCCTGTGTTCAGAGTTAGTTGGGTGCCCCTGTGCAGAGTAGCCAAACCAGCCTTTGTGCTAAGTGACCTATTCCTCCTGAACCCAGCCCACCTGGTAGTGCTGTCAGACAAATGGCATAAAGGCCTGGGGTTACATGCCCATTTCTGGTCTCTGTGAAGGTGGAACTTAAAATACCATAGCACTTATCAAAGAAGAGGAAGGGAGTTTTATTTAAAAGAAAATATACATCATAAACAACAAAACAAATAAAATGAAACTGTCATAACAAAATGGAAGTAAGAAAATTTAATGATATAGATTTTAACACAAACATACAGTTCCACAAAGAAAACAATCTGTCTGTTGTGATACTCCTGTCTAAAATTAGAATTCATTCGTTCTCTAGTAAACCCTAAAGATAAAAAAGAGCAGACAGAAAAAATATATATAGAGTCTCTGCTTTTATAATATCGCACAAGGCTGTCCTATCTACTAATCTGGATATTTAACCAATCACACTTCTGCCATAAAGATTTTAGCTGTTTGACCTGCAGGTTTTGTTTTTACTTTCTAACTGTAAATATGTCCTTTGCCTCAGACATCATGATCACTATTTTCGTTAAGTAATATTTTTTCTGTACTTTTTTCTTTTTTTGCATTCTGAAAATATCATTGTCAGTGTGCTTTTATCATATTTCTGCCATTATGACAGAAAAACAACTAAAACCAGAGACTATGTCAGGATTCTAAATAGTCGTTCTTTCCTCTCTTGAGCAATGAATTACCAAAACCTACCTAGTGAGATGTGTCTATGTTTCTGGGACAAGTCAACAAGTAGTTCTCAGACAGTTCCTCTTTCAGAGTGATCTTTGTTTTAGTGACATCTTAACCCCTAGTTTACCATAACTACACAACTATAGGTTGTCTCACATACTTACTAGGATTCTTCAATTAACCAACCGGCTTAAAGCCACCGCACGCTTCCTTTGAGACTATATTTAAAACTAACTGAAACCTGGAAGCCTGTGTTTATTATCAGATCATATGATTTCTTCCTGGTCAACATCTTCAACTGTTCCAAGGATAGTTTCCACTGCTGGATTTTACAAAGAGAGTGAGTTATGTAGTCCGGGATAGTAATATCCCATTCCAGGCCCAAGACATAGTTTCTCTCTGTCAGCTAGTGAGGTATGGATCAGCCCTACCTTGGTTAAAGGGATCCATATTCTTCCTTTCTTGTACAGCTGGCCTGAAGCTATTAATGAAATATACTATACTTGGTTCTATACTTGTGTATTAGATGAACAGAAGACATTTGCCCATAGCATCCGTCTTCTGCACTAGCAGGTCAACCATTCCCATATTCTTTTAGGAGGTGCTGGTCCAGCCTATTTTATTTTATTTAGTTTTTGTTAACTGGGTAGGTGTGCTAGCCATAGAAATTATTATTTTCAGTCATGACCTGAAATGTAAATTGTGCAGAATGTATCGGCTTCTGTTATTTCTATTGGTAAGCTGTTCCATAGCGGATTATTCTCTGGTGAAGAAATTCTCCTTAGGTTATTTTTGGGTATGTCCATTTTAATTGGTATTTATATCTTCTAAGGATAGTATCTCTATCATTGAATTGAAAATCCAGGCTAGTCATTAGTTTATTATCTCTGGAAATTCTATACATTTGAAGAAGGTCACTCTGGCAAATTTGAGCTCCAAGGGTACATTTAAGTTCTATCAAGCTATCCTTGTATGTGATATCCCTGAAGCCGTCGGTCAACTTAGTCACCCTTATCTGCACCCTCTCGAGCCCATCGATAGCCTTCCTCAGATAAGCACTCCACAAAGGGGTCCCATAGTCCGTGTGTAGCCTAACAGCCTCTCTATAGGGGAATGATGCAAGCCCTATTTCTGCTAGAAAAGGCCTAATACATCCAATTATTCTGTTAGTCTTTTGGTAACTTTGTTGCATTGTCTACTAAACTTGAGATCATCAGTGACTATTACCCTAGAACTTTTTCAGTGTTAACTGTTATCAGCAGGATCCCATTCATCGTGTAGCTATTTGCCTCATTCCTGTCACGAGGTGCATGACCACACACTTTTCAGTGTTAAAGAACATACCATTGGTGATAGTCCATTGCTCAATTTTTCTTAGAACTTCTCTTAGGGAGTTTACATGCTGAATATCCCCTACATTAGCACCTGTTTAGTATCATCTGTAACTTAATGCAAAGTTGTTAATATTGGTGGTCATACCAGAAACAAAAGTGTGAACAACACAGGGCCCAGTACCAATCCCTGGGGACCCACTTGTCACTGACCCACTGCTTGTTAGGTGACTTCTGACTCACACCTCCTGAGTTCTTTCCATAAGCCACGTCTCAACCCACCTCACCAATGTTATGTATATTCCATAGCAAACATTTTATGTATTAATGTTCAGTTAGGTACCTTGTTAAAGGCCTTTTAAAGTCTATGTATAATATCTACTGGACTCTTATTGTCCAATATCTGCTTACTATTTTATAAAACACCAGATTGCTGGTCACAAGATCTATGTTGCTGGAATCCATGCTGTGTTTCATCCTAGGGCCCTACTAGGGCTCCCAGCTCCACTGCCACATGATCCACAGCCACCAGGCAGTCAGCGCCACACAGCCGATGCCTGAGATCACAAGTGCGGACTCTATAAGTGGAGAGCTGAGACCTCCTAGGGCTCCCAGCTTCACTGTCGCATGATCCGTGGCCACCGGGTGGTCGGCGCTACACAAGCCGGTGCCCGAGACCACAAGCACGGACTCTACAAGCGGAGGGAATGGGAAAGCCACAAGCCAATCAGAGCACGAGCACCTTTCTCCAGGCTTGCTCCAATTGGTCCCTTTTACTTCCATCGCTCCTATCTAGCAGAGCGAAAAGGCACATTTTACACTAAATTCAGACTGTAATCTGTCTCTTAGACTGTTTTACTGCTTACAACTACCTAAAAATTGTTAAATTTTACACAGAAAAGCTGTTTTACTTGACTAAAGCTTCCTAAATGCAAGAGTGATTACAGCCCTTCTTAGACTCGATAACTGCAGCCAGACTCTCAGGCGCCAAGGAAATCGCCTATTCAAGTGCAAATTGTTATTCTTCACTGACTTGTGAGACCCTTTGTCTTCCTCCAGTACTAATTGGCTCTCTCTTCCCTCCCCTCAGCCGAGACCCTCCTAGGGCTCCCAGCTCCACCGCCACATGATCCGCAGCCACCGGGTGGTCGGCACTACAAGCCAGTGCCCGAGACCACAAGCGTGGACTTACAAGTGGAGAGGTACGGAAAGCCGCAAACTTTATGCCCACCCACCCATTTCCCTCCCTGCACATTCTTATATAGACCTTCTTGCACTGCCCACCTCAGCTATTGGCCCTCTCTATACTTCTCTTCTTCCTCTCCCTACCTTTTTTCCTTGGTCAAACTCACTGGGACACCACCTAGCCCATCACCCTAGCCTTTAACTTAGATAAGGAATTGTAACTCAGGAAAAGCATCTCCATATTGACTTCCTTATATATCAAATCATGGCAAAGTGGCTTCAGCTCATTAGCACCTTATGCATACTACCCCTACTAAGGGAACTTGAGGTTGGACATATACTACTGGGAATTCAATCCTTCCCCTTGAACGCATGTACATCAAGCTCTCCTCCACTCCTGTAACACCTCTGCACCCTGCACTCTTACCATGGAGGATACTATCAGCTTGTAATAGGACATCAGATACCAGTGGGAAAGAGTCAGCTATCTCCACCAAGTGAAGTCACCCTGTGGTACTTCACAGCTAGGGCGCTATGCTATGTAATGGTAGGACAACACACCACCTACAACAAGCCTCTGCAATCAGACTTAGATGTTACTTCCAATAGGAGAAGTAAAAAACTCTAAATTATCACTTATGCATTAAAGAAACTTATACTCTACCCTCCTGCTACTATGTTCAGGTAATGTGGAACTTAATCCTGGGCCTACAAACCATTGCCTCACCTGCAGATCTCCCTAGGCTCAAGGGTATTAGCTTCATACATGTTAATGCATGTAGCCTCCTGAAAAACTGTCCACTATACAAGTTGGATTACCCATACTGAACCTGGCGTGCTTGTCATAACAGAATCCTGGCTTCGTCCATCTCGCCTGATGAGGAGATTGCCATACCAAATTATCTCCTATTCAGAGCCGACAGACAAAGCAGGCGGTGGAGTTTTCATCTACACAAAGGGCAAACTGTCAGCCACTATCCTTGTCTCCTCCTCGCCTCAAACGCATATGAATGTCTGTCCCTAAAATGAAACATCCCCTGCATCAGCCATCAGACTAATCGGCTGCTACAGACCCCTTCCGCTGACAACAGCTACTAACCCACGCTTCATCCATGATGGACTCCGCCAACCTTGAAACTATAATAATGGGTGACCTAAATTACGACTGGCTGTCCAACACCTTGCTTCCACTTACATCCTTCTGTGAGTCCCATGGTGTCTCACAACTTATCAATGAACCTACACGCATAAATAAAAAAACATCAAGTAGCACCTTCCTAGATGTCCTATTAGTAAATAAACCCCACCTTTTCTCCCATGCAGGAATCTTCTACGCAGATGTCAGTGACCTCTGTTTTATCGCAGGTGTGAGATCCAGTCATATGCCCAAAACAATTTGAGATTTTCAAACAAAAGATCTAAAAGGAACTTCGACCCACTGGCCTATATCACTGACCTCAAGGACTCTCCTCTTTGGAAGAACTTCTATCTAGCAAAATCAGTTAACAATGCCTTTACCTTCTTCTAAGAAATATTAACCCATGCCCTTAACACCCATGCTCCTATGGTCAAAACCTGTATAAAGCCAAGAACATACCGTTGGTTTACTGCAGACCTCAAAGCTGCTTTGCTAAACAGGGACAAGATTTGGAAACACACTCGCAAATCACAGCTGGATAAGGATTGGTGTCTTTCAGAACCGCCAGGAACCTATGTACAAAGCTGATCAGGAAACCAAATCCAAATTCTATCGCTCAGAATTAAACGCCACTCAAACTGCCCAACAAAATTCTGGACCATCATAAAAATCTCACTGGACACACTACAGGCAATGCACCTCTAAAATTTCCACCAATAATGGTATCATTAGTGACAAAAACAAAATATTACAAGCAATCAACAACCACTTTGCCTCAGCTGGCCTGGTTTTGACAACTCGCCTGCCTGTAAGCTGTATTTCCACATGAACTTATTACTCTTGGACCCAATCCAATGAAAGCTGCCTTCTCCTTCTCACCAGTTACCTTAAAAGAAGTTGAAGAACACCTACTTCGCCTGGATATCAAGAAAAGCGCCGCCGGGATGCCCAGGACCCCTACTTCATAAAAATTGCCTGGCATGTACTGGCAGTGCCCATCACCCATCTATTCAATCTCTCACCTCCCAGGGTCCCTTCCGAACTATGGAAAACTCCCCATATTATACCGCTTCTTCAAATCCGGGGACCCTTGTGACCTAAATAACTATAGACCTATTTCACTACTCCCATACTTTCAAAAATCCTGAAAAAATAGTAAATACTCTAGCTGCGCTTACTATCTGCAAATGACAAATTTTTGAAACCCTATGCAATCAGGCTTCCACACGAATCACAGTACGGTCTCGACACTGGCCAAGGTCACCAATGATTGGCTCCACGACCTCGACAACAAACAGTTCGTATGTGCTGTCTTCCTGGATCTCAGCAAGCATTCAGTACCGTTGACCACTCCCTACTTCTCTCATCACTAAAAACGTTAGGCCTAGATGACACCTCTGTGGGCTGGTTTCAGAACTACCTAGCAGATAGGCAACAACAGGTAAAGCAGAAGGGAGTTGTCCCCTAAACCGTTACTTAGAGGTGTCCTCAAGGATCCATACTGGGACCAATACTCTTCATCATATACTGTATGTCAACAATATCGACATTGGTATCAAAATGCCAATATCCACCTGTTTGCAGATGATATGGTACTGTACCTAAGTCAGTCTACACCTGAGACTGCCTGTAAAGCATTGCAATCGGATTTCACATTCTCCAACACCAGCTTCTCAATAAAAACTGCTACTTAATGCCAAAACCAAGGTGTTGATTCTTTCTCCTGGTAACTCACCATCCTACTCTACCCTTGGCATCTCCCCCATCACTACCCTATTGGGGAAAATCTGGACTATGTCACCAAGTTCAAATACCTGGGAATCTGGCTAGACCACAAGCTGTCCTTCGTGAACATTTGGAGGAGATGGTAAAAAGCTAAGACAGAGGCTAGGGCTTTTCATCGAATAAACCACTTTCTAACTATGGAGGCAAGGAAACAGCTTGTACAGGCTACTTCATCTCCTGCTAGACTACGCTGACTTTATCTACTGTCACTGCAATGCCTCATATCTGGGTGAGCTGGATGTCCTGTATCACAGAGCACTGCGCTCATTACCGGTCTTCCTCCTCCACCCACCACTGTTCCCTATATGATGCTGAAGGTTGGACCTCCCTTCAGTCATGAAAAAAAAGAAAGCAGCCACCTGGACTCTAAAGCACTTTCTGGAAAACTTTCATGCTACATCTCTGATCTCCTGCCCTTAAGCAAAGTCAGAAAATACTCCCTAAGGAGCTACTCCTTCATCACCTGAATATCCCCAGGGTCCGCATATGTTGTGGGACTGGGGCCATAAGTTACTTACTTCATTGCTTTGGAATGAAATCCAGAAAATCTTAAGCTAAGAACCACAGTAACTATCACAGTGTTTAAGTCCCTATATGCAAAGCTAACCCAAGACAAATGCCTCTGCTTTCACTGACTTTACTTTGCTATAGCCTCTTTACTCAGCTACCTTTCCATCTCGTCAGTGCACTTACCCTCTCCCCCACCATTGCCTCACCCTACCTCTTCATCCTTCTCTTGCTCTGTTCTCCCTCTCCTTGGGCCACTGTCCCCGCTAAGTCCTATAAGGATAGTCACTGCACAGCCAAGGATATCCAGGTGGCGCCTCTGAAACCACTACCTGTAATTGTCCAGAGTAGCTTGCACTCCTCATGCCCCAAATTCATCCGAGAGTACCACTAGGATACCACTTGTTGCCTCGGGTGGCCGTCACTCTCTGAACTACAACTTGTTCCATGCTACATACCCCACTCCTATGAGCCACGAACCCTTTTGCCATGAGCTTGGCTGCTGGTGCCGTCTGGTGCCATAGCTGGCCAGCCTAACCCTCCCACTCTTAGTCTCATCATGGATTTACCTCCTATCTGGGTTGGCTGCACTGATTATGTCTCAAAGTTAGATGAGGCACTTAATGTACCTGTTCGACTGAACACATTTATCATTGTCTTTACATCAGTGTTTGTACCTTATCTTATTTTTGTATCGCTGCCAATTTTGTTATCTGTTTTCTTTCTGACCATGTAACGCAGGTCTACTTGTAAATGAGCTTGCTCAATGGTGCTCGCCAGGATAAATAAAGATTTGATTGATTGATTGATCCTCCTGTCTATTCCTGCAGATCTCTTGCTGGATTTTATCTTTGATTACTGACTCTTAACAGTTTACCTGATTGAAGTCAGGCTCATGGGCCTGTAATTATCCCGTCTCTCTGTCACCCTTTTTGAAAATCGGACAACCAGGACTGTTCTCCAGTCTAGAGGGACCTCCCTGTATTTAGAGACATGTTGAACAATTTGTGTAGTGGGTCTTCTAACCAAGTACTGACTTTTCAAGAGTCTCGGATGCAATCCATTTGGCTCTGCTGATTTTGAAGTATTGATCCCCTTTAATTTGTTCCTGATATCTCTTTTGATATTTTAGTAGCAGGTACTTTTAGTTCTTGTGTGCTTATGTCACTCCTAGGTGTTATGTTAGAGTCCCTTTGTTGCAAACAGAGGAGAAGCACTCATTGAAAGCGTGGGTCTACTTACTGGGTCTATGATCACACTGTTCCATTTATTAAGAGGCCAGTGGCCCTATCTATAGCCTTATTATTAACATAGGCATAACATGATTTTCCATTATCCTTGATATGGGATAGTCTGAACTCAATTTTCTTTTTTCTTTTATAATGGTCCACTTACATTCCTTTAAAATCTGTTGCCATTTGTTTTTGTGATACTGATTACTGTCCCTTTTACTGCCCTATAGGCTCTTCTTTCTTTTGTATCATGTGTTAACTCTAGTATACCAAGGTGGGACCTTGTCTTTTGTTATTTAATGCCTTATTTGGAATAAGTCTGTCCTCTAACTCCAGCAACTTATTTTTATTTTAGTCCATAGTTGCTCAGTTGATGTTATTCCCTCCTCCTAATTCTAGTCCTGTAGTTCTTGTCTGATTTGTTCAAAGTCAGTCCTGTTGTAATTTTTGTTATTGTTTCTCAAGAATTTTCTTTTGCAGTTATGTTAATTTTGAATGTGACAATATTATGGTCACAACTGATAAGTGGTTCAAGGACCCTTATTTCTTTAATTGCATCCAGGTTATCTGTTAGGACTAAGTCTAAAATGTTAGCTTGCCTTGTAGGTTCTTTGACCATTTGCTGTAGGCCCTGATCAGTGCATATGTCTAACATTATTTGCTCCACTTAGTGACACTAGTGCCAATATTCCAAACAATATCAGGGGCATTGAAGTCCTCAGTAGCAAAATTTCGTGATCTAGGGAATGATCACTGATATTCTCCATCTGTTCTGTATGATCTTATAAGTCCAGGTCTGGGGCTCAGTAACATACTCCGACCCTAAGTTTCTTTTGATTTTCCTTAGTATTTCTACCCACTTTATTTCCATGTATGAACTTTCATTATCTATTATGTGTTTGCACTGCATATTATCTTTACCATACAAGGCAACACCACCTCCTCCTTCCTTCCTTCCTTCCAATTCTATCTTTTATTCCATGCTGTGGTATCAGTCCACAAGATTTCGGTGACTGATGCCAAATCTATCTGATTGTTTTGCAATATCAGTTCAAATTCTGATCTTTTAATGACATTTAGACTTCTTGCATTAGTTAACAGTCTAGCTAAAACTGATCTGTTACGATATCTCTTTTTTTCTTGGCTGCTGGCGGTAAGTGAGTATCATTGGTCCCCATGGACCCCTTTGTTATTAGTTTTTATATACAGTAGTATGGTTCCATTTATCAAATTGTAGAACATATTACCAAAACCTACTTAAGTGTAGCCCATCTATACTAAATACATTTGGTCTGTCCACAAAACATTCCCAAGGTTTTACACGTGATACAATTCATAAGGCTCCATCTTCACAATCAATTGTTTTAATTTTAATGTTATTCATCCTTGTTCTTCTTTCCCTTGGTACTGGGAGAATTTCTGATAAGATAATTTTGGCATTCAGTTGCTTAATGGTTTTGTAAGCATTTTGCATGTCCCTTTATGGTGTCCTCCAGACTATGTTTCCCAAGTCATTTGTACCAGCGTGTAGTAGGATGGTTTTAGGGCTTTTGTTCATTATAGCATTTTTGGTATCATGGTAGTTATATCCTTTATTGTAGCCCCACTATAGCTACAGCTGGTAATGTTCTCTGTATTGCCCCTTGTTGAGGCTCTGTTCATGTATTCTGTTATGGAATATCCTAGGATGAATATTTGTTCAGTTGGGTCTCTTGCTATACAGAGCTCAACTTGTACCTCCATGATGGTCTCTAAACACACTGTTGCTCCCAGGGTTCCTGTTATTTCCTGCACTCTCTCTTCTGGTGTGATACCTTGGTTTTATTACTGCTACACATCTCACTGGGTTCACCATGGACAGATGTATTATGGAAGTATCTTCTGGGGTCCTTACTGTGCATAATTGGCAAGATCTACTATCACCTGTGTTTCAGCTTCTACTGACTTGATTAATTTCATTGGGGGTGTACCTGTTATCTCTTTCATACTATTTCCCATACACCTTCTACCTTTTTAGTTCTTTTGGTATAACTTACTTGACTCCATTCTTCGGACTCATTGTCTCCTGCATTATCTATTTTTCTTTGCCTTTTATACTCATGCCTTCACAATTAATAGACTTGATGTTTGTTTGCTTAATAGCCTCTAACTGGTAGTTTAGTAATTTAAGTTCCCTTCCATTTTGGTTATTTTGTTATGTGAGGCTAGCAGTTCCATACAGTTTACACATGTAGGCCTTGAACAGGGACTCATAGTTTAAACAAAACATTTCACATTGTGAACATTTAAACCCCTTTTCACGTGTAGTCAGTGTAACAACTGTTAACTCCATGGCTCTTATTTGTATACACGCTCCTACTACTTTGTTAGATTTGTGGCCTGCTGTCCCATCTGCCCTGCAGTGCATCAGCGACTATCATCCCGCTCAAGCTCTCCTTGCTCACTTAGGGTGCTCAGTTATGTGCCCGAGGACCAGAAGTATCATTATGTCACTTCCGTACCTCATGGCTGTCCTCCTAATGTTACCTATTAAACCGGCACCTTATTCATTGGACTTCTAGGCAGTACTTCTGTACTGCTCTGCACCTTGGGGTCTGCTAAAAATAATAAAATAAGGGTTTAAAACCTTTCCGGTCCAGGTGGAGCAAGATCAGCCTCCAGTTGCTCACAATCCATTGCAGCCCTCTCAGGCATTGCAGCAAGCACTTCCTGATCAGTTGCTAGGTGACAGCCTGCAACCTCCCTCCCCAGAGGAACACTCTAAGCCACTAAAAGAAAGTGTAGGCAGCACTACTGAGGCCACTCTCACTAGAGTGACCACTTCTTGGTTAAAGCACAATCGCTGCTCACTCAGGGCACTCAGTTACAGTATGTGCCCAAGGACCGAAAATCGCTATATCACTCTCATACCTCGTGGCTGACCTCCCAGCCGCTACCTATTAAACTCACATATATGCAATAATAAAAACTATCAGATTTATTATCTTTAGCCCACCTTCTTTAAATTTTTATAGTTAATCTCTTTTATTGAGTTATCATGGCTGTCCCATAATGCTTGAAAAAAAACATTGTATATATACAGGCTTCCACTGTGGGGAGGAGGAATACATAACTTAGAAAAAGAAAACTAGGTTCTAAAGGGTTGTATTTAAAAACATCACTTTTTCTTTGCTAGGTGCCAGTTTTCCCAATGGTTAGGTTTTTGTGGCTTTCTCCAAATGATGATCCCAATTTTTCTGGTTCATGCCTCATTGTCCAAAGGTGGCCCCAGTACTGTTAGGCCTGCATCTACTATTTGGATCCCTGCTACTTTGTAATATTTCTTTGCTGGTTTTCCTGATTACAGTCCCTTTACTTTTCTGATAATTCATTTTAGACACACATACATGGGAGAAAGTATTTAAAATCTCCTTAAAGAATACTGTATATATATGTTTCCACTGTTGGGGAGGAGGGATACATAACTTAAAAAAACATTTAGCTACATTCTGCTGTTTGTTTGTTTTCTTAAAGTTGCTATAGACACCTTTTCTTGGCATCCCAAAGTTCAGGGTGCCCAGCTTAATGAGAGGAGCCATTGGGCCACATTCTCTGCATGACAACAGTGGGACTTTCTTGACTTCTGCAGCCTCAGCTGGAAATCATGCTGCCAGCTACAGTGACAGCAGTGACCACCGATCCGCTGTTCTCTCTGTCTCACTCTGGCTGTCCATCTGTCCATCCATCTATCATCTACTGTATGCATCTATCTATCTATCTATCTATCTATCTATCTATCTATCTATCTATCTATCTGTCTATCTAATTCCTTAGTGGACCAGGGTGACCCACCCAACACTGCTTCTTTCTCCCCGCTCCCTCCCCTCCAGGTCACTACCAACACTTCCCACCATTTATTTTTGTTTTGTAATGTTAAATATAGGTGGACCGGGGCCCCACCCCAGTACCACTTCTCATAACTCCTCCCATCCAGGTCACCACTCCCATTGCCAGAAAAGTATCCCAACACAGGAGTGCTGAATCCCCAGTGTTGGATGTGATCTGAAATAAAGAAAACTATCCCTCAATGATTTTTTTGTTAAACCTGTAAATAAGAAATGATCTCTTGCCGATCTCACCCTCGACCTCCCACCAGCACCCACCACCCCACATACCCCAGAGCCCCAACACATCCTCACTCACCTGAACATGTCTCATGGTGATTATCCACACTGATTGAAGACATGTCTTGCTGTTGGAACCAGCGACTGTAATATGAGAAACAGGTAAGTGCGGTTCAATGTATTTCGATGGGGCTTAAATGTTGATGCATAACTTTGTCATTTTGCATATTCTGATCCCAAATCTTCATCATGGCCTTTCTGGGACACCATCTCATGACCAATGGTAGTGAAATTATGCTAATCAGGCTTAAAAGGCAATTTTGCAGTTGCTTGGAGAAATCACCTTTCAGGTAGGATTTTAAACTTTTCATCACCCTTTTCATCAGATGAGATCATAAGAAGGCTATGTTGAAAATTTGGGATCAAAATATGTAAAATGGCAAATTTATTCATGTACATTGAAATTTTTCTACTCTTGCTCATAACTTTGTTAATTTTAAATATTTTGACCCCAAATTTTCAACAGCCATTTTTTTACACCAACTCATGAATGTGACAGCTGTTATCTTTCAATCCTGGGCAAAATGTGTTTTCACACCTGTGGCATGGAACAACATTTTGGTGGTGCAGAATGATGTTTTGGCAGGGATTTGGAAATTTTCACCTACTGGGTTCATGGGGGTAATAAGTAGGATACACTGAAAATCTGGTATATAAATATGGCAAAGGCCCAGGTTATGATTGAACATTGAAGAATTTCAATGTTCACTCATAACTTTGCTAATTTTCAATATTTTGACACCAAACTTTCAAACAGCCTTTTTCCATGCCACCTTTATAAATGTGACACGTGTTATTTTTAAAATCCTGTATCAGATGTGTTTTCTAACTTCTGGTTCAAGATGATAGTTCGGTCAATATATTATAAATGGTAATACATCATGTTTATAAGGGGATCATAAAATGAGTATCTTGAAAATTTGGAGTTAAAATATAATAAATATATATATATATATATATATATATATATATATATAATACTTCTGGGTGAGAGCTCCCCAGTGGAATAAATGGTGATATTTTCTCTGGAGTGAGGAGAAATCCTGAAGACATCACCAGAGTGAGGATTTCACATTTATCCTCACTCTGCTAATGTCACTGGAGTGAGAATATCACATTTATCCTTACTCTGGTGATATCACTGGAGTGAGAATATCTGCACTGCAGATAGCATTCTAAAGGAAACTGTTTCAAAAACAGTTTCTGTTTCTTACTAAAGCTGCAAATTACTCAATTAGCTTTGCAAACACTCTCAGCTCTGTCCTACTAAGTTTCTAACACTCCTAGCCCATTACTGTGCTGATCTGAGCTTCAGAACAACCTGAATTCTAAATGAAACTCTTTTACAAAGCAGTTTCTCTCTCACTACTACCTGCAGCAGTTTGTCTTTCTCACTGAGCCGCTGACTCACTCAATTACCTTTGTAAAACACTGTCAGCTGTATCCCACTGAGATTCTAACACTCCTAGCCCATTACTGTGCTGATCTCAGCTTCAAAACAACCTGAATTCTAAATGAAACTGTTATAAAGCAGGTTGTCTTCTCAGTGCTACCTACAGCAGTTTGTCTTTCTCAGTGAGCCTCTGAATCATTCAGTTAGCTTTGCAAAACACACTCACCTGTGTTTCTCACTCCCAGTCCATTCAGAACACACACACACACACACACACACACATACTAAGCAGGAAACACACAGAAACAGAAAAAATGTTCTTAAAGCTCTCACCCCAGTGGTATAAACTGCACATGTGATGTGCAGATCATGGGATATGGAATATTCTCACTCCTGCATTGTGAGCTGTGATTCTCACGAGTGCCTTTGGCACTGTAAGAATACAGAGCTCACTCTGCAGGAGTGAGAATATTTCCATATCCCACTTCTGCCCATCACGATCCCCTATTTATAGATATACAGTATATGTCACACTTCACAGGGACAATGATCTTTGCTTATCGAGTGCCACTCTGGTTCAATGGCCTCAGCCGCACTCATCTCCTCTGCCCCGACAATTGGTATGTTTAAAACTAGGCTCCGGGACTATCTCACTACAAACAGCTCCTGTGACTGCCCAACTTAACCTTGTTTCTCCACTTCCTGCCTACTCTAGTAGTCCCCCTCCCTCCTCACTGGATTCTACCTCACATCTTGGTATACCCAATGCTGCACTTTTCACCCTCTCCCCACCCTACCTACATTCTTTTCCCCCATTTCCCTCTTCCCTCTCCCTATGACTCTGGCACTTCTTATCTCTTACAAATGCCACTGGTTGCCTTGCTTACAATGTTACCATTGAATTGTATTAATCTGTAATCTGTTTGCAATGTCCACATTGTTGTAATGTCTGTCTTGATGATCCCCATAATTTGTATTTCTCTGATGTGGAACCTTTGTAAAAGAGCCTTGGCTCAAAGGTATTTGTAATCCTAGACTTGATAAATAAAACAAACAAACAAACAAACAAAATATATATATATATATATATATATATATATTGCACCTGTGGTGATGCTCAGTACATGTTTATCCTATTGTTGTCGCTGTACTTATTACTGTACTGTATATTACTCTGTATATGTCCTCACTAAATGTATGACGTGGAGCCTTTGTAAATGAGTCCCTGACTCAAAGGGTTGTAATTCCTAGACTGTATACAAATCATATATATATACACATATATGTATATAGATATATATTCTTTGCAAAAAACTTTATTAATGCATCAGTAAGGGTGAATACAATATATATTTATATAATGCCTTATATAAAACCCATGTCAGACCCCATTTGGATTATGGTTCACCTTTATGGAGTCCCTATTTAGCCAAGGACATTACAAGAATGGAAAAGTTAAAAGAAGGGCCACTAAAATCATACCCATCTTTCTCATTTCAATTATGAAACTAGGCTCCATAAAACAAAGCTGTATTCACTTGAATTTAGAAGACTAAGGGAGATCTCCTTCAGCTATTTAAAATCTTACAATCAGTTACATTAATGAGTTTATGTGGATTATCTTTTACATCCAGAAAAATAGTAGCTAGAATACACAACAAACAAATTGGAATCGAGAAAACAAGAACAAACAAAGAGAGCAGTTTTTACTGTTAGAGCCCCAAAATCTGGAATTCTCTGCCACAGAAAATTGTTGACTGCCAGAATATTAATACATTTAAACTCAAACTTGATAATTGGCTTCTGGACAGAACATAATCTACCAATGATCCACATTGTGTGGAGAACATCCTCGATGGGCTTTGGCCTTCTTTTGTCCAAACTATCAAGTACCAAGTACCACAGGGACAAAAGCAGGAAAATGAGGCATTAGGGTTTCCAACCCCTAACTCCCCACCCAGGTTCCAACCCCTACCACCCAACCTCCACACACCAACAGGCATCAGGGTGTGCCATTGGGTCATGAGTCTAACTCTCACCCCATTCCATGTGTAAACAAGCTTACATGCTAGTGTAGGACAATAGAGTGAGTGTTGGGCCTGATGACTCCAATGGCACACCCCAGTGCCTGCTGTGTGGAGGGTGGAGGACAGGGGTGGGGTAGTGGTGGAACCCTGGGGTGGGGAGTTAGGGTTGGAAACCCTAATGCCTCATTTTCCTGCTTTTGTCACTGTGATATTCACCCTAACTGATGCATTAACAAGTTTTGCAAAGAATTTCCATTCTTTTCAGATAGTATAATTGTATCCTCATTTTACTGTGGGAGCACAGGGTCTGATCCCTCCATTGAGATAGTAAAACCGCATCCATATGTCACAGTGGGAGTGCAGGGTCCGATCCTCCATCGAGATAGTACAACAGTATCATACATCATGGTGGGAGCGCAGTGTCTAAGGAGTGCAGGGTCCTACCTTCATCGAGATAGTACAACACTGTCCATATATCATGGTGGGAGAACAGGGTCCTTGGACCCTGCACTCCCATCCTCCATCAAGATAGTACAGCAGTATCCATATGTTACTGTGGGAGCCAGGTCCTTCGGACCCTGTGCTACAATCCTCCATCCTGATGGTACAACAGTGTGAAAAATGGAAAACACTGGCAAAGTTATGAGTGCATAGAAACTGAACAATGCACGCTTATAACATGCCTCATTTTGGAATTTTTCACCTAATTTTCAACATCAGCATTACAGGACCTACCCTCATGAATGGTGGAACTGTGATTTTGTTACTCCATCCCAAAATTGATTTTGCACAGTAACCACACCATTCTGCTCCAGAGGTGCAAATCACATTCTGGACAGGATGTGCAAATGACAGCTGTTCTGTTTAAAAGGTGGTGTAAATATGAAAAATTGGCAAAGTTATGAGTGTACATAGAAAATGGTCAACGCCTCGCCTGTAACATCAGTCATTTTTTGAATTATTTCACCAAATTTTCAACATGGGCTTTAGAGGGTTCTTTCCCCTCATGAACAGTGGCACTGCCATTTTGCTAATCCATCCCAAAAGTTGATTTCATGGAGTGACCATGTCATCCTGTGCCACAGGTGTGAAAACATATTTTGGGCAGAATATGAAAAATGACAGTGGTACTGTTCATAAGGAGGTGTTAAAAATGGCAATGTTGAAAATCTGGAGTGAAAATAAAAAATTAGTGAAGTTATAGGGTGTAGAAACTGCTCAATGCATGCTCATAACGCAATCATTTTGGGAATTTTTCACTAAAATTGCAACATGGGCTTTTGGGACTCCACCTCATGAACAGTGGTACTATCATTTTGTGAGTCAGTCTGAAAAGGTGATTCCACACAGTGACCAAGAAATAACCTTTAGGACTGAGAAACAAAATGACAGTCACAGTTTTCACTAGGAGGGTCCCAAGAACCACATGTTGAAAATTTTAACCAAAATTCTAAACTTGGCTGGGATAGCAACCTAAGTAGATCACCCCATTGACTCTCATTATATGGCTTATCTTGATTCCTCAGATCGCAGTTTGGCTTTGAAGAGTGCAGATGTGTCCTGGTCCAGAGAAGATCACCGATCCCAACCTCCAGAGAGTAAGTATGGCTGGGGGTGTGGGAGGTGGGTGCACAGAGGGAGGGTGGGAACAGGGGATATGGGAAGTGGGAGATGATAAGGGATGGTTTTCTCTTTTGCACGGTAAAAAAATACTTTGGGGACTGTTTTCTTTTTACAGGTTAAAATAAAAAAATAATTTGGTACACTGGGTGGACTCACAGTGTGCTACCAAAGTTGGGGGTCATGATGCCAACAGGGGATTGGGCATCCCCACCTGCAATCTTCATACAGGATACTGCATTGAAACTGATGCAAATTCGATGCAGGATTCTGCATTGAAAACAACGGGGATGATTTTCTTTTTCACAAGTTAAAAACAAAAACAATAATTGGGCACACTGGGTTGGGCTCTAGTGTGCCACCAAAGGGGGTGGGGATTATGATGGTGACAGGAGGATTGGGCACCCCATCTGCAATACTTCGATACAGGATCCTGCATCAAAATGTTCACAAATTTCGATGCAGGATTCTGCATCGAAGACAATGGGGACATTTTCTTTTTACAGGTTAAAATTAAAAATAATTAGGACACTGGAGTGGGCTCCCAGTGTGCAACCAAAGTTGGGGGATCATGATGCCGAGATAGGGAATTGGGCACCCCAATGGCAATAGAAGTGGGCTGGGGCATCCAACACCGGACTGGCATCCCAGTGTTGGAGTTTTTTTGAAGTAATTACCATTTATCTGGGCACACTGGGTGGTCTCCCCAATGTGCCACAATACTGGGGGGTGGGGAGGTACACACTGACATGGGGATTGGGCACCCCATTGTCAGTGCAAAAATAGGAATTGAGGCAGAATACTTCAATGCAGGATCCTGCATCTAAATAATCGCAAATTTTGATGCCAGATTCTGCATTGAATTACAAGCGCAGGGATGATTTCTTATTTTATAGAGTTTTCAAAAAATATAACAGTAGGGCACACTGGGATGGGCTCCTAGTGTGCCAAATAACTGTGTGTGTGTTTGTGTGTGTGGAGGGCATACATTCTGACATGGGATTGGCACCCTTGTCAGCGATAACAAAGCAGGTGTTCCTTGACTCTATAGCTGGCAGCATGAGTTCTAGCTGTGGCTGCAGAAGTCAAGAAAATACCACTGTTATCTTACAAAGAATGGCTTTCAAGTCATTCTGTTGAGAAGCTGGCACCGACATAAAAACCTGTTTGGTGCCAACAGTAAAAGAAAAAAATCAGAATACACTTAAAGAGGTTTTCTTCAGCAGTTTTTTCTGTTTTTAAAATCTTTGCTTCAGTACTGTAACCATTCTGGCTAAGCAGCAAAACATCGAATGGACTGAACTGTGTGAAAAATACCAGCATACTTTGTGAAAAGAAGCTGGCATTTTCATACAGTACTCCTATTGTTTGAAAATAAGTTAGTATTTTCACACAATACCCTATTGTGCGAAAAATATATTTTTGTGCCTGACATATAAATTTTCCCATATGAAACAACGGAAAATTAAAAATATCATAACTTTTGAACTGATAAATATTTTTCATCAAACCTTCAAAAGGCACATCTGTGACCCAAAGGCTTTCTATGCTGTAGATTTCAGACCACCGCATAAAATGCATTCCTGAGATACAGGTGAGCAAAGAAATGTTGAAAAAATTTTTTTGTTGTTTTATCAACACTTTATATCTCAGAAACCACTTAACAGATTCCGTGAAATTTGAAAGTCATGAGCTCTACCCCTACAGATTATGCTTGCCAAATTGCATGCAAATCCATTGAAGGGCTCCAAGTTATTAAGGCTCAAAGTGTGGACTTTAACAAAGAAGTGCTGTTTCACTCTAACTATACTATCGCAACCGCATCAGTATATATATATAAAACTGTTAACAGGTTCTGTGTGTAGTGCCAGTTGTGACCCCCCTTGATATGCTTTATGATCCCATACTAGTGAGCTGAGTTCAGGGGTGAGCTCAGTGACCCAGCTAGATAGGGTGAGGGGTGGGGATAGCACTGTTAGCAACATGCCCCAGCCAGGGAATGAAAGGTGCAGGGTTGTCCGCATGGTCCCAGGTACCATATAGTGAACACAGTTGTCCTTCTGGGATACAGCCCTGCAACTCTCCACCTGTGGATGGCAGAGGCCCTATGCATCAGCTGACAGATGCACTCTTTGCCCTGTGAATCTGTATCTGTGGTCACATGGAAATGCAGGGACCACAGGGCCCTTTTCTTCCACAGCCTACCACACAGCCCCATGAATTCTTCACATCTTTAGCTGCACAGAAATACAGGGCCTGCAATGACCTTGAACTTCTGCAATGTTCTTTGCAAATAATTTCCTTTCTTTTGAGATAGTGGAATCATATCCTCAGTCATGCAGATGTCTTTAGGACCCACGTGAACAGATGCAGATGCCCTGTGCCAAGGAACACTCTGTCAAAGAGTCAAAGATTTACATACATCAATATATTTTATTTATTTTGCTGAAACAAGAGAGAAGATTTGTAAGTGTTAAAAGTGCTTGCTCCTTTACCATGTCCACTATCATGGTTGTCAACAGATTGGGGTGGTGTGCTGTGCTGTTGGCCATCAAAATAATTTGCTGGCAACACCCTGATGTATCTGCATTAAGAATACAGTGTGCAGTTAAAGTGTGGTTTCAGGAAGAAAATTTTTAAAGATGTTGGGGCTACCATCTTTATTGTAGATCCATGTAAATTATACAATTTATAATTAAACGCCTCTTAAAAATAGTTGAATGAATTTAAAATACCCCAATTAAGAACTTAAAATTATCATGAATATATTACTGCCAAAAAAGATAGGATCACATTTTTGCCAGTTACTACAGCTGCTTTAAATTAAGTGATCAGACCATTTATCCCTTGAGTCATATTTTCACTTAATTTTTGTATGCCCTCTGTTACTTCCTCTAGTGTACTTGGTAAATTTCTTTTATCATAAAAATTTTTTATTAAAATTGCTCAACAATTTTGTTGCATCTTTCTTAATTAGTATACCCAACATGGGCAACATATAGAAAACACAGATAACTACATTAATACAGCAATACCCCTATCATGAGATATTCTCCCTACCCTTCCAGGGTACCAGAGGCCACTCTATTAGCCGGGTATCCTCCTTGTCCTCTCTCCATCTGACTGCCCCTTAATCTGATCTTCAATGTAGGTTCCTCCTGGTGATGCCCATGCTCGTTCAGTCAGAGGAATTCTCTGCCTTGCATCAAGATATTGTATAGACGCAGTCCTGGCTATGATCCACTAAGTTGTATCTTTAACTTGATGGTGGTGAATTTTCTGGCACAGAGACTGGTACTGAACAGAGGTGCAGTTAAGGTAACCCAACCATTTAGCCCAGTGTATCACCTCCTTCCTCACTGCTTTATGGGAAAGGTGCTCAAACAAGTACACTTGGTAATTAAAGTTAATAGTTTTCCTCTACAGTCAGTGAGGGTAAACCTGTCTATGAAAAGATGTTGTCTAGGGGCTCCTAGGACTTTGACTAATAGCCTTCATAATATATATATATATTTTTTAACCAGGAGAGACACACTAAATTGAAAGCTTGTTTACAGGTGTGACCTGGGAGCACAAGGAAGTTAGGTGACTTGCTCAGGGTCACACAGTATGCAAGTGGGGGCAGTGGGATTCAAAGCCAGGTCTTCAGGTTTGCACCTCAGAGCGTTAAGCACTGCACTATACTGCCTCCTATTTCTCCACTATATGTAATATATCCTCACAATTAGAGTGTATTGTTCCTGAATCTGTCTTAAGGACAAAATCCTTTTGTGTGTCTCTGTATCTACCACCCACAAAATATGTCTAATTGTTTGTTTTCAAAGTCTCAGATTGCAGCTCCTTTTGTAATGACATTTCTCATTGTACTAGTATGATTTAATATCAGTTTTAATCTTAGTTGCACTGAAAAGCCTGATGTTTCTGTTTGATGAATGAAATTTGTTTCTGCCTCTGTGCTGAGAGCTGACTATTTATGGTATTTTCTTTTGTCTGTTTATCAATTTTTTGGATCAGAGATTTAAAATGGGTTTTGACTCTTTCTACTAAAGAGCTCTATTAGCATATAAACATTGTACTAGTATTTTGCCTGGTAAAATCAATCCACCTATATTGTATTTCCACATTATCTAAAGACAACTATTGAGATGCCAGATGCCTCTTCCCATGACAATGTGTCCTTGCAGTTACACACAGCTCAGAGCCTAATGATGGATTCTGTGCTGCAGTTGTTTGCAATTTCTACCTTAAAGGAGTATTACAGTAAACATTTGCAAAAAACATGTTGTGCAAAGTGTTTTGATTTGTGTGTGTAGTCCTGGTGTGTCCTTCCTTTGGAGTTAGGGGAACCATCTCTCCTGCCCAGGGACCACTTAGTCAGACACTGCTATCTCAAAGGATGCCAGAAGGTGGGAGTGGTTGGTCTCAATGAGGGTAGGGGTGGTAGGATCTGGAAGGAGTGGATAACAGGCACATTCCTCATCCAGTGCCACTGAGAAGTTCCTAGGTCATTCTGTTGGAGCGGGAGTGCAAAGAAAGGTCCCTGAGGTTGTGCAAAGTAAGGATGCTTGGGATCCACCTGAATAGAGTCCCGGGGCAATTGAGGCTCCCAGAGAAGGAAGAAGCAACTTCTGGTGGCGGACTCTATTGTCAGGGGAATAGCATTGGGGAAGGAAAGGAGGTAGAAAAGGAGGTTAGTGCCCACCTGGACAACGGCTCAGAGGGATGGAAAGTGTATCTAGCGGATCGCAAGGGCAATAGGAAGAAAGGGGAGCTGGATGTCATTGTCCACCTGGGGACAAATGACCTAGCTTTGGAAGGACAGGGCAGTGCAGGAGCACTTTAGGGAACTGGGAAGGGTCTTTGTCAGGTCACATGCACTGTAGCCATTACAGAAGTGCTGCCTGTCTAAAACAGAAGGAAGGAGAGGGAGCTCCAGACTAAGGCCTTCAACTACTGTTTGAAGGAATGGTGTAGAGAGGAGGGTGGTTATATTAGGGCAATCCAAATAAAGAAATAGGTGCACAGGAAAAGTATACCACAATCAGAACATTTCAAAGCAGAACAGAAAGTCCAGAGTGCACAAAAATCCAGGCTGCAATACCAAGTAATAACTGCTAGTGATAATTTTATTGTGCTAACATAAACAAACCACACTATACTCTATCCATCCAGGAAGGAACAGCAGTCCATAGTGGACAGTTTAAATGTTTTCAATGGACTTTAAACTAACTGATAGGGGTGGCGGAAAGTAAAGGGTGGCAGCAACCACACCCCAGCTGTGATGGTGCTTAGAGAAATTATGAGGAAAAGATTCACACAGGAATGAAAGACAGTCAAGGTAGCAGGGATTAGCAGGGCAAGAAAGGGGAAGAGAAACAGGCAACATGAAAAGAAGAAGAAGGGAACAGCTAAAAACATGGGAAGGGCAAGAGAAGGAATAACAAAATCTGGACAGCCATGTGTGCAAATGCTAGTAGTCTGGGAAATAAGATACCAGACCTGGAGGTCACCATGGTTGAGGCAAACCTGATATTGTGGCCATCATCAAAACAAGGTGCACTGACAACCATGATTGGGAATGGCCATACCCAGCTACAATGTTTAAAAGAGAGCTGGTGGGAAGAAAAGGTGGGGGAATGGTGCTTTATGTTAAACAAAACATAAAAGTGACAGAGGAACAGGAAATTCTGAGGGGGTCGAGTGTGTTGTGCCTGGGTTATGTCCCTATCATCCCACATACACCTCACACTGTGTTCCAGGGCCCAGATATTCAAAAGGATTGCGCATGGCACAACAGTGTTGCACCATGTGCAACCCACTGATGCACCCAGCTCAATGTTCAGCAGGAATTGTGCCTCGCATAAAGTCGATGTGCCGAATGCATCAGTAATGCATGCAGGCACAGGTGGGAAGGGCGTGCCCATGCATACCTGCACAGCCCGACATTCAGGCCCAGGATGTGCAGAGCCATGCATGCACAACCCCTACCTGTGCCAGCACAAAGTTGATCCAAAAAGAGGAACAACGGATGGCCACCCACAGGTGAGCTGCCACATTGCAGGATGCAACACAGCAGCTGCCACCTGTGGGTGGCCATCTGAGCTCTGGCTACACCTCCATGGTGGCTCCCTCCCATGCCCGATCATGGGCATGTTAAAAATAGAACGAACTCCTATAGCCCTGGTGGTCCAGTGGACCTGTCTGCCCAATCATGGCTGAGTAATAAGAAATATACCTCTATCCCTGGTGGTCCAGTGGACCTGTCTGCCTGATCGTGGGCTGAAGTAATAAAGAAATATACCCTCTCCCTGGTGGTCCAGTAGACCAAAGTCTGCCCGATTTCAGGCCTAAGTAAAATGGATTAATCCTATATCCCTGGTGGTCCAGTGGACTGAAGTCTGCCCAATCGCGGGCTTAAGTGAATAATAGGCATACTCCTATATCCCTGGTGGTCCAGTGGACCAAGTCTGCCCGATCGGGGCTAAGTGTGAGTGAAAGGCATACTCCTATATCCCTGGTGGTCCAGTGGACCACAGTCTGCCAGATCGCGGGCTTAAGTGTGAATAAATAGAGTACTCTATATCTCTGGTGGTCCAGTGGACCGAGGTCTGCCCGTTCGTGGGCTTAAGTGAAGTAGTACCGACCCTCATATCTCTGGTGGTCCAGCGGACCTCCCTCCCCACCCACCCACTGATCCCCACCGCCTGCTCCCCAGTCAGTGGCGGGGCAGCACCCCACCCGCCTGCTGCCCCGCCTCGACCGCCGACTGACACTGGCCGGTATTGCACACCCACTGGTCCACAGCGTGAGCTATTGGGCATGCAGCCCATACTGTACTACTACATTCCAGAATAGTGAATGGAGTGGTGTTGATGGGGACCTTATATGCAGGTACAAACTGGGGAACCATGTCCTCTAAGGTGGCCAAGGAGCAGAGGCTGCTGGATGGCTTCCAGGATGTGTTCTTAACACAGCATGTGATGGAGCCCACAAGGGAGGGGCATGTCCTGGATGTGGTTCTGGCAGATGGGGATCTGGTAAGGGACATGGTTGTACAGGACCCCTGACTGGGAGTGACCACAATACTGTCTGGTTTCAAATAAGCATTGGGGGAGTGGGGTGAGATCTAGGACACTGGCAGTGGACTTCAGGGGCAGACTTTATGGGCATGGGAAATATTCTCAAGGATCACTTGAAGGGGATTACCTCAACGACAAGTGTGGAAAAGGAGATGGGAGGTCATAAACGAGGACTTCATGAGGCAGTCAGGATCTGTGCTAAGTTGAAACATAAGGGAGCAAGGTCACATAAACTATGCTGGTGGTCCAGTGAGGTCCAGGTAGCAGTCAGAGAAAAGAAGGCGGTTTACAAAAAATATAAAACAACAAGAGGGATAGGATAAGGAAATGTACCAGCTTGCATCTAGAAAAGTCACCCGTATGGTGAGGGAGCAAAGTCCAGTAAAGAGCAACGGCTGGCACAGAGGGATACATGGAGGGAAAAGGGTTCTTCCGGTACATTGGGGAGCGGAGAAAACTAAGGGCCATCTCAGCAGATTGAGATCAGAAGAAGGGTGGGTGGAAGAGGCAGGGACCAGGCAGAGGTATTTAACGAGTACTTTGCCTCTGTGTTCACTAGGGAGGGATGGGATATCTACAAAGCAAGGCACAAAGGGATAGAAGCGGCAGGGGTGGGATCAGGGAGCAACAGAAATGGAGCAAAAGGGAGGGAAGGTACCCCAGGGGTGTCACATCTGGATAAGGATAAAAAGACCAGTAAGGTGGAGGGGACAGATGATGCCATCCTCACCAAAGGTGTGGTTTGCCCTCAAGGCCCTAAAGAAGACAAATCTCCTGGGCGGATGGCATTCATCCGAGAGTACTATAGGAATTGGCGGACATACTGGCTGCACCTGGCGAGCTTTTCAACAGGTCACTTGAGACAGGAAGGGTACTAGGGATTGGCGAGAGGCACATGTGGTACCAATCCATAAAGGGGGTTGAAGGAAGTACCAGAAAACTATAGACCCATCAGTTTAACCTCGGTGGTGGGAAAATTAATGGAGAGTATACTAAAGGAACGATTGGGGTTTACTTGGGGAGGTGGGAGGTCTGGATAGTCGGCAGCATGGGTTTGTGCCAGGTAGATCATGTCAAACCAACCTTGTGGAGTTCTATGAATGGGTAACATCAGAACTGGACAGGGTAAGCCTGTGGATGTATTATTCTTGGACTTCAGCAAGGTGTTTGACTCTGTCCCTCACAATGGTCTGGTGGAGAAACTGATGGGGTTAGGAGTAGGCCCTTTGATGGTCAGATGGATTGAAACTGGATAGCTGGACGCACTCAGAGAGTAGTGGTCTGTGGGGAGCTCTCGAACCCTACAGAGGTTGGTAGTGGGGTACACAGGGCTCGGTCCTGGGTCCAATCCTGTTTAATGCATACATATCAGACATCAGGGATGGTATAGGTGTGAAATGAGTCTCTTCGTGGATGACTCCAAGATGGGAGCAGTAGTTGAGGGAGAAGAGGGAGGTTGGCCCTGCAAGGGACCTGGACACCCTGGAAAGCTGGGCTCACACATGGAAATTAATTTCAATATCACCAAGTGCAAGGTGTTGCATCTTGGTCGGGAAACCCTAAACACAGGTACACCCTGGGAGGGAGGTGCTGGAAGCCTCAACAGGGAAAAGACCTAGGGGTCATGGTGGATACATGTATGAATAACTCTGAGCAGTGCAGGAGAGCAGCTAGCAAGGCAAACAGGATGTTGGGATGCATCGCAAGGGGATCACCTCAAGGAGCAAGGAAGTGATTCTGCCGCTGTACAATGGACTGGTTAGACCACACCTTAAGTACTGTGTACAGTACTGGAGACCACACTTGAAGAGGGACATACAGCTCCTGGAGAGGTACAGGAGGGCAACAAAGATGATACGAGGGCTAGGGATTTGACTTATGAGGACAGACTTGAGGAGCTCTGCCTGTTTCGTTGGAGGAGAGGAGACAGGGGGACATGATTGAGGTCTTCAAGACCTCAAGGGAATAAATAGGGTAAACATGGAGGGATCTTTAGACTAAAGCAGGGAGGCATCACCAGAGGGCATGGTTTGAAGTTGGAAGGTGGAAGGTGAGGGGGAAGAGGAGGAGGTTTTCACTGAGAGGGTGGTGGACCCTTGGAATGCTCTGCCTGGTGAGCTGGTTCAGAGATCCACAGTGGAGGGCTTTAAGAGAGGGTGGGACAGACACAGAAAGTGGATGTATCAGATGATGGCCTGTCCCGGGGGTGGGGATGGATGATGGTTTCTGGAGCACAAGGGATGGGAGGGTCTCTGCACCCAACTAAGGATCTAGGTTCGAGCAGACTTGATAGACCATAAGGCCTAATCTGCTGGCAAATAGTATGTTAGTATGACACAGAGAGAAAACCTTTGTTATGTCTTTATATCTTATACTGCGATAAGCAAGAAATGCCACATGTAGTTTGAACCAGTCATCATTTCTTTTGTCCAAGCTATAATACTAATGGAAGCATATTCTGTCTCATATGATACTCATTAGTAATTCTTCTAAGTCATGATCCAATACATATTGTTTGTCATATCTGTAACTATGAGGTACTCTCTGTTGCCATGCTGTTATCTATAGTATTTAGCTTTCTGCAACCTATTGTAGCCTCTCGAGAGCTCTAGAGCAGGACAGCAAGGAGGAGAACCTGAGATTGTTCAACCTAGAGATTATGTACATTCTTCAGGAGAATGGTAAGAAACCTATCTCCTTGATTTTCTTTGTCACATGCTTGACATAAGTAGTATAATAAACTTTGTTAGTACTCCTTGCTTGTTTATGAATATTTCTTGGCAGACTCCAAGACACAAGAATCTGTATTATTATTATTTACCTTACACACCAAGAGTGTTTAGGTAACAGGTGTTGTGGTCAACTTCGAGTCGGAAACGGAGGCACCATTCAGATAGGAGTGGTATACAGGCCTCTGACACAAGGAGAGGTCTTAGACAAAGAAATGTTGGAAGACATAGACAAACTGGCCAAGAAGGGGAGGTGGTGCTGGTGGGGGACTTGATCTACCAGATGTAGAGTGGAGTCTACCTGCTGCAGCATCAGCTAGAAGTAGAGACATCCTGAACTCCTGCAGGTGGAATTCGTGAGACAGCTAGTCAGTGAACCCACTCAGGTTGAGACAATACTGGACCTGGTACCTACTAATGGGGACAGTGTTGTGGACATCAGAGTGGGATGTCATCTGGGGACCAGTGACCATTGCACAGTGTGGTTTAATATAAGAATAGCAGTGGAATCCAGCTGCACAATAGTGAGGGTCCTGGATTTCAGAAGGCAGGGGAGATGTGATGGGAGGTGGAGAGCAAAGGGCAGATTTAAAGAGAGCATAGTAAAGACAACGAACCTGTATGGCAGGCAAATAAGCAAAAGCAGAAGGAGGAGAAGACCGTAATGGTTCTCAAAAGAAGTGGCAGAAAAGGTAAGGGCAAAAACAGTGGTGTTCAGAAGGTATAAGGAGACCCAGAGAGAGGAGGACAGGGAAGAGTATCTGGGAAATGGAGTGAGGTAGGCAAGGCAGTAAGGAGCGCAAAGGTGTAAACTGAGGAAAGAATAGCCCAGGCAGTATCTAAGGGGGACAAGACACTTTACAGGTATATTAGTGAGAAAAGGAAGACAAAGGAAGGATTGTATGGTTAAAAAGGAGGGACGGGCTGTACAGAGGAGGAGGAGGATGAAGAAAAGGCAAACATCTTAAATAAGTTTGCTCATCTTAAATACGTTTGCTCATTGTTCACAGTAGAAGGGGAATGGAGGACTACAAATAAGCACAAGAGCTTTTGGGGAGGGGAGGAACACCAGACCCTTTTCTGAGGAGGATTCAGGAAAGTACTTGCTAATCTGAGGATGGACAAAGCCATGGGGCCAGACAGGGTGCATCCAAGAGGGCTGAAGGAACTCAGGGAGGTGCTAGCTTCACCCATGGCAGACTTGTTTAACAGTTCACTGGAGATCAGCATGGTCCTGGAGGATTGAAGTAGAGTGGACATGGTCCTACTTCACAAAAGTGCTAGCAAGGAGGAGGCAGGAAATTATAGGCCTGTCAGCCTGATATCTGTAGTAGGGAAACTGATGGAAACACTATTAAAGAAAAGAATCATGGATCACCTGGAATCCAAAGGACTGCAGGACCGAGGCAGCATGGATTCACTGAGGGAGGTCATGGCAAGAAATCTAATAGATTTTTTTGATCATGTAATCAAGGTGTTGGATCAGGAGGCAGTGGATGTGGCCAACCTGGACTGCAACAAGGCCATTGACCCCATTCCACAAATGAGGCTGGTAAACAAGTTGGGTTGAAGGTGGTAACCTGAGTAAGAAACTGGTTAGGGTATAGGAGGCAGAAGATGGTGGTAAATGGAGTTCACTCTGATGATGGGAGAGTGACCAGTGGGTAAACTCAGGGGTCAGTATTGAGCCAGTCCTCTTTAATGTCTTTATTAGCAACATAGTAGAGGAATTGAAAGGAAGATCTGCCTCTGTGCGGATGACATTAAGATCTGAAACATAATGGACATTCGGGTGTGTCAAAGGATGGAAAGAGATTTAAAACAACTGGAGAGTGGTCAAAAGTTTAGCAGTTAAGGTTTAATGCAAAGTGCAAAATAATGCACTTGGGTCACAGAAACCCAGGGTGCAGTACAAAATGAGTGGAGAGATAGCAGTGACCAAGTAGGAAAGGATCTGGGGGTAATCATATTGATGACCTGAAGGTGGCCAGACGATGCAACAAGGCAATCAGGAGAGTTAGTGGATGCTGGTATGTATAGGTAGGGTATCACCAGCAGGAAGAGGGATGTTGTGTTACCCTATATATATCATTGGTAAAACCCCACCTGGACTACTGTATGCAGTTTTGGAGACCATTTCCAGGAAAGGCATAGCAGAGCAGCAGTAGAGGGCTATCAAGATGGTTCAGGATCTACATTGAAAGCCCTATGAGGAGAGGCTAAAGGAACTAAACATGTATACCCTGGAGAAGAGGAGGAGATGTGGGATTATGATTGAGACCTTTAAATACCTCATGGGGTGAATAAGGTACAGGTGGGAAGTATATTTGGGAGGAAAGGTGCTCTTGAACAAAAGGTCATGATATGAAGCTGGAGTGTGGTAGGTACAGGAGAGATGTGAGGAAATACTTCTTCACAGAAAGGGTGGTGGCTGCTTGGAACAGTGTTCAATGGAGGTACTAGGGTGAAAACAGTGGTGGAATTCAAAAGTCTCGACAAGCACAAGGGAATCATAAGGGACAAGAAAGGGTGGAAGTAAAGTGCCATAGGCTTGGAAGGGTCTGCAGTGAAAGCAGCACAATGAAAAGGGCAGACTGGATGTGCCAAGTGCCCTTATCTGACATCAGTTTCTATGTTTCTATGTTCCTTGTTCCTATGTTTGTTATTAGCTAACTTTGCCTACTTGTTGTATGGTCCCTGAAGATCTCCATGTTAGCATGGTTTATTGCTCTTCTTTTTCTACAATGTGTTCTGTCTCATGCGACAGTGATGCATCCAGTGCCACTGATTCAGTGAGACAAAGTACTGCAGCAGTAATGTGCAGATAGGAACCTGATGTTCTTGTCTCAACTAAGTAACTAATTCAATATTTTTGTTTTCTGTGTGTGTGTTTGTGTGTGTGTGTGTGTGTGTGTGTGTGTGTGTGTGTGTGTGTCTAGGTTTAGCCAGCAGGAGTCACTGATTTGCTTTTAACGCTTTTCATTTCATCAAACTACACACTGCCATAAAAAGCACACAAATCTCCCAGGTCATATACGCTATAATTAGTAAAGACTCTAGCTGTTTTCTTATAGAATAACCCACTTATATAGCCCTCAGGTATTTGCTAAACTATAAATGTACTGTAGCCTTCACTGAAACATAAAACATAGAAACAGAAGATGATGGCAGATAAGGACCATGTGGCTCACCTAGTCTGCTGCTTTTCCCTACCTAATGCAATACTGCAGACCCTAGTTGATCTATGAGCTTACCTCTCTTCCCTACTGTAGAGTACTCTTATGTCTATCCCATGCGTTCTTGAATTCCCCTACTGTTTTTGCCCCCACCACCTGCACAAGGAGGCTGTTCCAAGCATCCACCACTCTTTCTGTGAAAAAGTACTTCCTCACGTTGCCCTGAGCCTACCCCTTCTAGCCTCATACCATGCACCCTAATTTGTACTAATCTTCTTTTCTGGATGATGCTACCTCATGTACCTTTGTTTATACCCCTGAGGAACTTGAATGTTCCTATCATATCCCACCTCTTTCTCTCCACTCCTTTCCTCCAGGGAATACATATTGAGGTCCTCTAGTCTTTCCTCATATGACTTTTGGTGCAGTCCTTGTACCATTTTTGTTGCCCTTCTCTGACTGCCTCTATTTTGTTTATGTTCTTCCAGAGATGCGGCATCCAGAGCTGGACACAGTACTCCAGATGAGGACTCACTAGTGATCTGTACAGTGGCGTAACCACCTCCTTTTTCTGCTGGTAATACCTCTTCCTATGCACCTAGCATTCCACTGGCTCTCCCACAGCCTTCTGACTTTGTGTGGTTGCCTTTAGGTCACCAGATATGATTACTGCACAGGTCCTTTCTTGACTGGTGGGCATCAGTACCTCTGCCCCCATCTTGTACTCCTTCCTTGGATTTCTGTGCTCCAAATGCATGATTTTACACTTCTATGCATTGAATCTTAGCTGCCACATTCTTGACCACTTCTCAAGCATGTTTAGGTCCTTCCTCATTTTTTCCACACACCCCCAGAGTGTCATACCTGTTGCAGAACATAGTATAGTCTGCAAAGGGCATATCTTCCCATCCATCCTCTATAATGTCTCTTATGAAGACATTAAAGAGGACTGGTCCCTGCATGGATCCTGTGGCACCCTGCTGGTCACCCTCCTCTCCTTGGATTGAATGCCATTTACCACCACCCTGTGTCCTGTCACTCAACCAGTTTCTGACCCAGTTTATCATCTTGAGGTCCCTCTCCCAGGCTGCCCAGCCTATTTACCCACCTCCTATGTGGATGGTGTCAAAGGCCTTGCTGAAATCTAGGTAGGCCACATCCACCGCCCCTCCCCGATCTACTTCCCCAGTCACCCAGTCAAAGAAATCTATCAGATCTGTTTGACAAGACCTTCCCACTGTGAATCTATGCTACCTCAGATCCTATGCTCCACTAGATTCAAGAACTATCACAATCCTTTCCTTTAGCAGTGACACCACTGTAGGTAAAACAAGGGCCAGAAGAAATGCTAACATGGAGATCCCCAGGTACCATAAAACTAACATACTAACATACTAATTGCCAGAAGATTAGGCCATACGTCATCGAGTCTGCTCGAACCTCAGATCCCTAGTTGGGTACCGAGGCCCTCCCCGCTTGTGTTCCAGGAAACCCCTATCATCCATCCCCTCCCCGGCCAGGCTATCATCTGATACATCCACTTTCTGTGTCTGTCCCACCCTCTCTTGAAACCCTCCACTGTGGATCTCTGAATAAGCTCACCAGGCAGCATGTTCCAAGGATACACCATCCTCTCAGTGAAAATCTCCTCCTCTTCCCCTCACCCTTCCATCTTCCAACTTCAAACCGTGCCTCTGGTGATACCTCCTGCTTTTGTCTAAAGAGCCCTCTGTGTTTACCCAATTTATTCCTTGAGGTACTTGAAGACCTCAGTCATGTCCCCATCTCCTCTCCTCTCCTCCATTGAAAACAGGCAGAGCTCCTCAAGTCTGTCCTCATACATCAAACCCCTAGTCCTCGTATCATCTTAGTTGTCCTCCTCTGTAACCTCTCCAGGAGCTGTATGGCCCTCTTCAAGTGTGGTCTCCAGTACTGTACACAGTACTCAAGGTGTAGTCTAACCAGTCCATTGTACAGCGGCAGAATCACTTCCTGCTCCTAGAGGTGATCCCCCTACTATGCATCCAACATCCTGTTTGCTCTGCTAGCTGTTCTCCTGCACTGCTCAGAGCTATTCATACATGCATCCATCATGACCACTAGGCCTTTTTCCCTGTTGAGGCCTCCAGCACCTCCCTCCCAGGGTGTACCTGTGTTTAGGTTTCCACCCAAGATGTAACACCTTGCACTTGGTGATATTGAAATTTAATTCCATGTGAGCCCACCTTCCAGGGTGTCCAGATCCTTTGCAGGGCCAACCTCCCTCTTCCCTCACTTACTGCTCCTATCTTGAGTCATCAGTGAAGAGACTCATTTCACCCTATACCCTCCTTGATGTCTGATATGTATGCATTAAACAGGATCGGACCCAGGACAGAGCCCAGCGGTACTCTACTCACTCTAATCTCTCTAAGGTTCGAGAGCTCCCCACCAACCACTACTTTCTGAGTGCATCCAGCTAGCCAGTTTTCAATCCATCTGACCATCAAAGGCCTACTCCTAACCCCATCAGTTTCTCCACCAGACCATTGTGGGGAAAGAGTCAAACGCCTTGCTGAAGTCCAAGAATAAACATCCACAGGCTTTCCTCTGTCCAGTTCTGATGTTACCCATTTGTAGAACTCCACAAGATTGGTTTGACATGATCTACCTGGCACAAACCCATGTTGCAGACTATCCAGACCTCCCACCTCCTCCAAGTACACTCTAATCGTTCCTTTAGTATACTCTCCATTAATTTTCCCACCACCGAGGTCAAACTGATGGGTCTATAGTTACCTGGTACTTCCTCAACCCCACTTTATGGATTGGCACTACATGTGCCTCTCATCAACTCCTAGGTACCCTCCCTGTCTCAAGTGACCTGTTGAAGAGCTCCGCCAGGTGCAGCCAGTGTGTCTGCCAATTCCCACAGTACTCTCAGATGAATGCCATCCAGCCCAGGAGATTTATCTTTCTTTAGGGCTTTAAGGGATAACCACACACTTTCGTGGAGATAGCATCATCCGTCCCTTCCACCTTACTGGCCTTTTTTCTTATCCTGATGTGACACCCTGGGGTACCTCTCCTCCTCTTGCTCCATTTCTGTTGCTCCCCTGATCCCACTCCCTGCCGCTTCTATCCCCATCGTGCCTTGCTTTATAGAAATCCCATCCACCCAGTGAACACAAAGGTGAAGTACTGTTTAATACCTCTGCATGGACCTCGCCTCTTCCACCCACCTCCTTCTGAGCTCAATCTGCTGAGATGGCCCTTAGTTTTTCTGTGCTCCATAATGTACTGGAAGTTCTCTTTTCCCTCCCCATATCCCTGTGCTAGCCACTGCTCTTTACTGGACTTTGCCCCTGCACCATCCGGGTGGCTTTTCTAGATGCAAGATGGTACATTTCCTTTCCCTATCTCCTCTCGTTGTTTTATATTTTTGTAGGCGGCCTCTTTTCTCTGGACCACTACCTGAACCTCACTGGACCACCAGGATGGTTTATGAGACCTTGCTCCTTACACTTCACCTTAGTACAGGTCCTGACTGCCTCATGAAGTCCCCATTTTATGACCTCCCATACCTTTTCCACATTTGTCATTGTTGTAATCCTTCAAGTGATCTTTGAGAATATTTCATATGCCCACAAAGTCTGCCCCCTGAAGTCCACTGCCAGTGTCCTAGATCTCTCCCTCCTCATGCTTATTTGAAACCAGACAGTATTGTGGTCACTCCCAGTCAGGGATCCTTTACAACCAGGTGCCTTACCAGATCCCCATCCACCAGAACCACGTCCAGGACATGCCCTCCCTTGTGGGCTCCATCACGTGCTGTGTTAAGAACACATCCTGGAAGCTGTCCAGCAGCCTCTGCTACCTGGCCACCTTAGAGGACATGGTTCCTCAGTTTGTACCTGGCATATTAAGGTCCCCATCAACACCACTCCTCCCTTTTGGTCCACACTGGGCAATGACGTTGTCCAGCAAACCATCCTCCAGAACATCAAAACTAACAGGCACATTTAGAAATAAAACAACCTCTTAACAGCAAACAAAAGGAAGGATGCACTAGGACTACACATTCACATCAAAATACTGCAGAAGATATGTTTTGCAAATTCTGACTGTAGTTCTCCATTAATGTGTTTGATAGAAAAGATAATCTACGTGAATAGATAGTGACCCTTGTATATAAGTGACAACCTACTTACTTATGCATTGACTTGTATCCATGTTTTAATCCAGCAAAAGTTACCTTTGGTTTAAAAAATTAGTGCCACAAAATAGTTTTAGTGTTTGTAACCTCTCTCAGGTAAGGTAAACTACAATTAAAATCTCCTCCCATTAATCGAGAGTTACCATTTGGTATAGAAAATTGGTGTCACAAAATAGTTTCAACATTTGTAACCACTGTCAGGTAAGGCTAGACCACAATTAAATCTCCTCACATTATTATGGTCTTATATGTATGCAAGTATGGCTGGATCTCTCTAAACAGGGACACCCTGAAGGCCTTGGTTTAGGGGGCATCAAATATCAAAGCTCTCTCTGGGTGGATGTTCACCAATCTAGTTACCACAAAAGAAACCAAAATTAGCTGCTCAACCTATGCAGCACCACACTCATTAAATTGCTTTTCTCATTTTGGTGCTACTGGTTATGGCATATACAGTCAAAACAAAACAAAAGATCCAGTGCACCCTCCCCGCCAAATTGTCAAATCATTAAATGTGCTTTCTGCTTCAAATGGCTACTTACTTATTTCATTCCAGAGGGGAGTGGGCATCTCTTAGTCTTTCAGATCAGAGCTCTGGTAGGAAATTAAGCTCAGCAACCAGTCAGCAAGGTGCACCTTCCGTCGGCTAAGGCCATATTCTGAAATGATAACTGACAAAGTTGGCTGCATTTAAAATATGAGGCACAGCCTAATTGGCTCACTTAAAATAAGGTGCAGTCCCCAGCCAATTTACTGGTCATTGATACACTGCTTAACTGACTCACTTTAAATAAGATGCAAAAACAGCCAATGTACTGGTCATTGATACACTGCTTAACTGACTCACTTTAAATAAGGTGCAAAACCAACCAATGTGCTGGAGGTCAATGGGGATCCAGCTAATGGAGACAACCATGAATCTCCTAAACATAAACAAAATCAAAATTAGCTGCTCAACCCATGCAGTATCACATACATTAAATCACTTTTCTCATTGGGGTGGTACTGGATATGGCATACACAGTCAAAACAAAACAAAAGAACCAGTACACCCCCACCCACCATCGGCGCTCTGGTGTGAAATTAGCTTGAGCCACAAGTCGGCAGGGGACCTTCTATCAGCTGAAGCATTATTCTGAAATGCTAACTGCTGAAGGCTGGTGGCTGAGTTTAGTTTCACACCAGAGCTCTGATCTGAAAGACATGCGATCCCATTACACACTTGGAATGAAATAAGTGAGTAACCATTTGAGTCAGAAAGCACATTTAATAATTTTCCAATTTTGTGAGTGGGGTGTGTGCACTGAATCTTTGTTTTGTTTTAGTTACCACAAAAGCCTGGCCCAACAGCAATATATCCACCTTGTTGAACAGATGATCCCCTGTAGACCATACTGATCTTGCTACCCACTGTTGCATAGCTTGGGAGAGTTCAAATAAGGTTTTAATGCAAGCATCTTGCACAAAAAAAAGATCACCTGGGAGGGATTACAAGTGAGAAAATGTGTTCATTTGAAAAGGCTATGTCTACAGTTCAATAGACTGGAATAACCAGCCACCCCTTTCCTGGGCTATTTAAACCAGTTTATTCCAGCCTCATTTAGAAGCTCTGTTTTGTTGCTGCAGTTGCAGACTCTGCCCTTGCTGCTGCTTTTCCTATTGCTTTTTGGCTTTCTGTTGGTTTTGTGCCTCCAGTGACTTTATAGGTTAGCGTTTTATCTTGCCTTCTTAGCTACAGTATTGTGTGCTCCATATTTTCTCTATGGTTTCATTTTTGTGTACTTACTGGTTTTATTATCCTACATATGTCATTCTGCTGTGTAAAACTTGTGGTTTCTCAAGTCTATTCTGCCTTCTGTCCATACCAAGCCACTTGCAAACTTTTCTTTTAGTTCCAGTGCATTTCGTCTCATTAATTTTGTTGCTTCAGGTAAAGAGAATGTTGACTGGATGCCCCAGCATTTTGACTTTTTCCTGGTCTTGGTCAGGGGATGCCCTTGATAACCAGAAATGGTTAAGTGCCCGGCAGCCAGTCTGTATTCTCTTTCACCTACAACAATAAACTTATAACATTAAATAAGCACTTACTGAAGACCTGTGCAATTCTTATGTTTTGTTTTACCTACTGAGAGTGTCCTCTTGCTCTCCTCGTCTGTATCTTTGGGTCAACAAAATAGGAAGGCACTGGCACCCACTGCAGGAAGCTCTGCAGTTTTGTTTCTTCTCATTAATTTCACCTGGCTCTAGTCAGACAGCTTCTACAATTTATACTGTGTCAGTCAGTCAGTCAGTCAGTCAGTCATTTCAGCCAGAATCAATTGGCCAGTCTGTTTCAGCATCATTACCACAGTTTTAGGTTTGATGCAGCTTTCTGCTTTCCAGAACATGAAGAAATCTTGGCTGCCCAAAACTGGCCAAATTTCCAAAACCTTGAACGGTTAAAAATACAGTAATTTATTAATAATGCAATGCATAACATGAATAGCACTCTCACCCAACGCCAATGTTTCATGTCTCAATGCCACTTTTTGAGATATCAGCACCTCATCGTAATATACTATTTATAGTGTAACACCAAATTATATGATCATTCACACTAATACGTTAGTTAAAAAACAATTAGAAAACAATATATTAACTTTTGAACCTACAGATAATTTTAAAAGGAAATTGATATGTTGATTGAAGAAGCAGTTTTAAGCATGGTGATTAGTGATGAAACTAGAAGACTATTAACTGTTAGACATCCCATTAGGGCAGCTATTTATGGCTTGCCAAAGTACACAAGAATCTCTAAAACCTCTTGCAATCCTACTGTGGCCAATACAGTATTCATTCTCAACAGAACCATTGGCAAAGTTTGTAGACTTCCATATTAAAGAAATAGCATACACTTCATTTAGTTACATAAGAGACACCAGACAAATTTTTGAAGCCATTGAGAATGTTCAGACTGAGAGGTACTGGATACTGGCTACACTTGATATCCAGCCTCTATACTGCACCAGTATTTCAAATGATACTAGACTTAACCCTCTTGTGGATATGTAATATACTAAGGCTGAATATAACTCCCCTTTGTTGAGTTTTTAGTTTTGCATGCTGAAAAGTTTTGAAGTGTAATTCTTTTGGTTTCTTGACAAAATGTATCACCAAATTAAAGGTACTGCCATGGAGTCTGCATTGGCCCTCTAATTACCTTAATATGTATTCAGCAGCCTGGGAAAATACATTTATCTTGTTATGTGAAGAGAATCCATACAGAGCTAAAACTGATATCTACAAATGTTTTACTGATGATGTACTAGTTATATGGAAGGGAGCACGACAGAATTGAAACCTGAGCTCCTTACATGGAAAGTACAAATCCAAATTTGAAATTTACTATGACAGCTAATTTTCAAGAAATCATTTTTTGGATTTATGTGTTTATAAGAATTTAACAGGAGGGTGGGTGCATTAAAATTGTTTCATAAACCAACAAATGCAAATGCTTTATTACATTATAAAATGTGCCACCTCCACCATGTTGTGCATAATATACTAGTAGGACAGATCATGCATTTAAAATGCAATTGTTTTGGAGACAGAACATACTTGGAGAGCAAAGATATTATTGTTAAAATATTTCAGGATAGGGATAGGGATATGGTCTAGATTGTGATTTAAGAGCTTAAGAGAGGTTGATGGCATTAATAGGAAGTTTTACTGAGACCTAAAATAGACAAAGTAAAATCAGTATACATACTGCTCCTAATTGTATCGTTACATTTAGTTCACAGACCAAACAATTACAAGAAGTTATTAATAGGAACTGGCTCATTTTTTTTAAACAGAATCTGCATTGGCTGACATTGTTGCTCAGGGACCCAAGGTGACCTTTTGCAGGACAGGAACTTACCAGATTTGTTAGTTCACAGCCTCCAGGAAAAATATGCAAAATACCAATGGTGACACAGAAACAAGGTACATTTAGAGTGGTTTCTGTACAGCTTGCAAATTTTGTGAAAATGGCAACTCTTTTGTTTAGCCAGTCTCGGGAGAAATGTTTGAGGTACATACTTATTTTTCTTGCAATACTGAAGCTGTGATTTATGTGACTATTTGTGAAGCCTGCCCTTGTTTCTACATGGTAAGGCATTTGCAAATCTGGACACAGGATCAATGCACATATCCAGAACATTAGTAAAAACATGAAGAAAATGATTTGGCAGTTCATATATGCACTAAGGGTCCTGAACATAAATTCAAATTTATGCGCTTTGGAGAAAGTTGGACTTAACATGTGGTGTATGGTGGTGCTTTGATATTAAACTGCTATGCAGAGAGAATTATTGGCAGTATGATTTGAGAGCTTTATGTCTACCAGGTTGGAATGGACATTTTCAACTCAGCCCTTTTTAAATGATTGTATTGAACTGAGAATTTGTATTGTAACTGTTTTATGAGTGCATTTATAGGAATGTTTTATGTATGGACATCTTTGGGATTAGTGATTGCATGTAGTAATTATATTTGGACATTAGCTTGCCCCCTTTTCTCCCTGTCTCCTTTCCTCAGTTAATTGTTAGTTAGCAGGTGTTATTGTCTTATCAGCACTTCTAATTGTTTTCTAATTATTTTAACTAACCTATTAGTGTGAGTGATTATTTTAACTAACGTATTAGTGTGAATGATCACATGATTTGGTGTTACACTATAAATGGTGTATTATGATGAAGTGCAAATGTCTTGAAAAGCATCAGTGAGATGTGAAACATTGACAATGGATGAGAGTGCTACCACGTTATGTATTATTAAGAAATTATTTTTAACCATTCCAAGATTTTAGAAATTTGGTCAGTTTTGGGCAACCAAGATTTCTTCATGTTCTGGTGATCCTTGCTTTTCTTGGCTCTGATGGTAGACTTGAGCTGCCTCCTTCTTTTAAGCTTCCTGCTTTTCCTGCTTGTGGCTGAGTTTTACCTATGCTGTTGGCTTTTGATATGTGTTCTTATTGCCAGTAGCTTGTAATTTAGCTCACTCTGAGTCATGTTAGACATTCTTTTCAGCAGTTATCATTTAGCCAATTTTAATCATATCAGTCATTTTTCACCAGTCATCATTCACTCAGTCAATTTCTGTATCTTTGTCATAAGGCTCTATGAACACATTTGTACTGGCCATTATCATATGGCTGTCAATAAAAGAGGTTCATGTAACCCATCCCCAGGACACACCTGAAACAAGCTGTAATAACTTAGTGTGTCTTTCCTGGTCAAGAATTACGAATAAATAAATAAAATTCCCAGAATATTGCTCTTAAGGTTGCCATGTGAGTAGACATTCTCACTCCTCTCTTTGAAGTCTTCATCTTGAGGGTGAGTCCCTCACTGTTTGAGGGTCCTTCTCTGTAGGCTGCTTATCTCCTGCAGTTCTACTGGGTGGTAAAGTTCAACACTCTTGGGAAGTTTTAGCCATGCAGACTCATGGTCAGTGGCACCTTATGGTGTAGTTTTTAAGATTTAGCTGCCAGAGGATGGAGCCTGTAAGAGGTCTGGACCTCACTTTCAGGTTCTTGGCAATATTGGGAATGCAAATAATCACAAACAGGTTGCATTCAAGTAATAAATGAGTTTATTACTATAAAAGGGATAAATCACAGTTGCCCTAAGCAGTTCTTACCAATACAAACCAGGAGCCAATGCTAAGCATTCCCTACACCTCAAGGTTTCTCTGTAGTCTCTTGGGATCTCTCGGGTCTCTGATGTAAAGCCTGTATAACATTATATACCTGTGATAATTACTATGGTTACTAAAAGATAGAAACATTTCTAGTTACAGAGATGAGCCCTATTGGCTAAATTAGAGGTGGCTCCATGGTCCAAGATAACATTATATAATTCTGTAAAGTCATCAGTTTTAGAACAAAGACTTTCTTATACAGAGTCTTGCATAACAAGGTGAAGTGGTGCACATCACCAAAGGATGGCAATGTTGCCTTACATATTACAATTAATTCAAGGACAGGTGTCTTGGCATCTGACAAGTAAGAAATAGACAGAAAATATATGGTATAATGTGTGTGCATTAGCAAGCAAAGTGGGTTACAATAATATGCATTCATATCCTGACATCTACTCTTATACGGTAGATGCCTTTAGCCCTATGTATTAGTATAGCCTATGCCTAAACATTAGCTGTCTCACGGTGTACCCCTGAGGGTATCAATTAGTGCAGGGACCTCGTGTAACAACCCCTTGTTGCCTCCAAGGGCAACACTGGCAAATCCAGGGAATGGACAGGAGCAGTGGACGCATAAGCCTGATGCGGAGCCTTGTAAAGGAACTCAAGCTGCTCACAGTGTTGGTGCAGTGTATGTCGTAGGCAGCAAAGCATAATAATCAAAGTGAATATTAAAATGCTTGTATTATAACAAAACCTTTAAAGTGATCTCCAACCAGGTGTTAGTCAATGCATAATTCATATCTCCATTGTTGATCAGGTCAAGAACAGCTTCATTGGCTTTGGTTATATTATTGCTGATGTGGATGAGGTGTGTGTCCTCTCATCTAAAGGGATTTCAGTGTAAGTGTAAGTGGATCTATGTGTACATTAAGGTATGGCAGGTATTCTGAGAGTGTGAGTAAATAATCTGAGTTACCATTAATAATGTCTGCATCCATATGGGGAACGGGGTTATACGGTATGTCCAATAACAGTTTTCTGATGGGGAACAAAACAAAAGTTGGGGTAATCAATTGAACAAGTAACAGAACCATATGTATAAGACTTAACATTAGTTACTATACAGTACTCTCCGTCAGAGTTATACTGTGAGCGTACAGTAGGTAGTCTCCATTTTGCAACTGGACAGGGCATGTGTAGGTCATCTTCGAAATCTGTGTTGACAGGCGATGAGCCTCCTCACGATAGGACTGGTAGAGCTGATCTGGTAATGGCGTGATTCTAAAGAGTTAGTGCCATTCTCAGTGATGTCATCATCCATGGTGAAAGTCCAATCAATGCTGTCTGAGAGTAGCCACAAACAGGGCGATAACATCAAACACATCACATCGGCACAAGTAGATATATTGCTTTTTCGCACAGCAGTCCGTGTGCGGTGCCACCCAGGCATCCAGGAAGGAGGTAGACCAGAGGTGGTAGATCCAGGCGTTTCTGTAGATGTCATCATCCAAATGCCCTATCGAATGTGCCAGTGCAAGTTTGTTGAACAAAGCTGTAGTGGATCAAACGTGGTAAAGAGACAGTAAAGGAGACAAACATGGTATCTGTTATGGAACATTTCTTGGTAGAAAAACAAGGACCAGTGTTTGGGTGTCTGGTCACAAACCCCAAATTTCTCGCTGTGGAGAGAGGACTAGACAAAGTCTGTTGCATACATAAGGAAACAATTTGAAAGTTTACATTTAGGACAATACCATTTAGAGATGCATCTGTCATGTATTATGTCAGGGATTCTTCCAGTTTCTAAATCACGGAAGAGGTTGTTGATGGTAGTGAGGATGTATGAACCATATGCAGAACAAAGTATTTCCCTATCAATGTATTGTTTTTCAGCTTCTCTATTGTTCTGTTGTATGAGTGCGTTAATCTTATCTTTTGAATCGTGAAGGCTTTTGCAATGTCGTGCATGTTGTATACAGTGTATCTCTCTTCCTGACTAAGGCCATCCACACCATGCAATAATGGTGGTAAAACATTATTAACCAAACCAGTGGAGAACTTGGCAGAATAACTCTTAGTAGCAGCAATGTCTGCTTTGTTCCAAATGGACATAGCAGTACCAAAAGACCTGTGACAGTACCTGTAGCACCTGTAACATCAGAACTGTCAACTTCACGTTTATTACGTTTATGATTAAGAGTACCAGGAGGTTTTCCTCCTAAATTACCTCTATGTTCAGTAGAATAAACCCCAGTAAAGGGATCCTTAGTACAAATCTGAAATGCAGCTAAACTATCAACAATAATGTACTATAGAATTCAGATGTATTGGTATTGTGACACATACCAAATTCTTTCATATTCCAGTAAGTAAGGTTAAACAAAACAGGTATATGCATGAATTGCAAATTATTAATCGAAGAACCTGGGAGGGCAGTGGCTGTGAGACCACTACGGGGACCAGGGTTATGTTTTGGACATTCCAAAAGCTGTTTTTCAGTGGAGGCAACACAGAGAGATACATGGCGGCAGAGGCCATGTGGTACAGCACAGAATCTGCGGGCAGAATCTTGGGATAATTACAATAGGAAGAATCAATCAGAGCAGTAATGTTGTACAAACCAGAGTGTCTTAATGCAGTTTGTAACAAGGACAGTGAACCATTTGGGGATAATTTAGCGTTGGGCCAACCCTGAAAAGTTTCCTTGCAGAGTTTGGCCACAGGGAGAATTTGTCCTTGTGATGTGGTTTGTCACTCAATTTGAAGGGTAGATTTGTCAGGAACAATGACCGAGGCAGTGAGGTATGCATCGAACCTTCCTGGACAGTAATCATAGTATCTGGTATTTTGATGGAAACTCCTCTGTAGGAGGTGCTGGAGGATCCAGGTGTCAAGGAGGTCCGGTACTGCCTTGTCAGAAGGGATCACTCCTGCAAGGAGGAGAGATAGGAACAAGATAGCCATTTTGTCAGTGTATCTGAAAAGGAAGATCAAAGATTAGTACTGTTAGTACAATTCCTCCCAGTGGGGTTAGGAAAAAAGTTTAAGTTCCTTTATACAGTTTCAACTGGTTTGCATGTAACCATTTGTCAGTCAATTTATTGTTATGGAGGAGTCTAACTTGATAGACTGCTGGACTGAGCTTGTTGACAATGGGGTAAGGGCCTTCCCACTTATTGGAGAAGGAGTGGGTGGGATGTGCAAATCGAAGTACCATTACCTGATCTCCAACCTGCCAATCCACTCTTGTGCATGTTTGTCAAATTGTATTTTGGACTGTTGCTGGGCTTTGCCCATGCAGTTTGCAGCATGCAAGTGTGTGTGTATGAGGTCTTTCTGAGCTTTTCCACATACTGATCCACAGACACGGTCTGCAGTGGGGGGGTGTAGGTCAAAGAGCAAGTGTTCAGGCACTCTCATGTGTCTTCCAGTCATCACCTCGAAGGGTGTAAGCTGGGTGGTGGCTGAGGTGTACCCTGATTGCCATAAGGAGTAAAGGCAATAGGTAATCCCAGGTCTTGGGATTGTCCTCAATGAATTTGGAAAGCATTTGCTTAATCCATCTGTTGGCTCTTTCACTTGACCTGAGGATTGAGGTGATAAGGTATGTGGAACTTTTGCTGAACCCCAAGGAGTTCAAGGACTCTTTCATCAACTCACCTGTAAAACTGGTTCCTTTGTCGGAGTCCACCTTGAGAGACAGGCCCCACCTGGAGAAAATCTGTTCTACCAGGATTTTGGCAGTTGTTTTTTGGTGCATGTCTTAGTGGGGAATGCCTCAACCCACTTAGAGAATAAGTTGGTTACCACAAGGCGTACTTGTTGTTTCTGCTGGTATTGGTCAACGGACCAATGAAATCAATTTGATGGCATGCCAAGGGCCAGTGTGTCTTTGTGGTAAAAGTTTGGCATTTCATTTTGTAGGTATGGGATTGTTTTGTGCACAAACAAGGCAATTGTCAATGTATTGTTTAACATCTTTGGTAATACCAGGCCACCAGGCGGTGGTCTTGAGACGTTGAAGGGTATTTTCTGCTCCTGGTGTCCACCAGTAGGAGTGTCATGTACCTGGTGCAAAATTCAGATCTCAAATGTCTGGGGACTACCCACAATTTGGTGGTAGTATCCTCTGGTTGGAACCAAATGAGTTTATCGTCAGGGATAAGTGTAACTTACCTTCATGCCTGCGATATGGGTGTGTAGGAGTCTTTCTTCAGTACCCTTTGTCAAGGAATCTGAACACTTCTTTGAGTTCAGTGTCCAAATGCTGGGCTGCTGAGAGGTTCAGGGAGAAAAGATTCAGATTTCTTTTGAGAGCTGCAACATGTACAGTTGCATTGGCTTCTGGATGATCCATCATCCAGACGTCCCCTTGGGCCCCTTCTTTAGCGAGAGTATCTGCTGTGTCATTGAATGCATGATAGGGATCATGTAGAGAGTGAGCTTTAACCTTGTGCACATAAAGTTTGTGTGGGTGTTTCTGTGCCAGTGCGTGTATGTAGATTACCAATTTTTGTATTTCACTGGACTTCCATCAGAGGAGAGAAAGAGTTCTTCTGCCAGAAAGGGAGAAATTCTGTAAGGAGCAACAAACCAAATTAGAGTATATAAAAATGATGGTATCCTGAGTTCCATGTTGGATAAACTCAAGCGCGAGGCCACCGCTGCCATCTCCGCATACTGTGATGAAGCTACACTACAGCGTTTAGATATTCTGACAGTGTTCCCATAAGGATACACCACCAAAATACCCATCCCTGCAATCTGTTCTCCTGATAGTATGATGCTGAACCATCAGTGAAAACACGGCACAAAGAAGCACTTTCCAGTATCTCAGGTGTGGCAGGGAGGAATGGACCCGGATCTGGGAGGTCAGGTGACTGCAGTGTACAGTCATGGGGTTCCCCTGAAAAGGAGACCATGAGCTAGCAGAGACGGAACTTTGGTCTGGTGGACCTGGATATCCCTATCCTGAAGGAGAAGTGACTAATGTGTCAGCCTGGTGTTGGAGACTGACCCATCCTTCACTCTATCTGAGAGCAGAAAGGTAGTGGGCATATGATTAGTATTAAGAATCAGTGGTGAGTACCCAATGATATACAGGAAGTGTGACAGCCCAGTAGGTGGAAGGTTCCTTTCTCAAAGGCCGTACTTCTGTTCCACTGGGGTCAAGAGCTCATGCATATGCAATAGGTCTCAAGGTGCCATGCACCTTTCTGGGCTGAGCACTGCTGACATGGCATGTCAGAAGTGGCACACTCTAGATGGAATGGTAGTGCTGGATTGGGGTTTACCAGTGCTGGGGCAGAGGCCAAAGCCTGCTTCAGTGACATCACAGCCTGGGTATGGACAGTGCCCCAATTCCATGGAATGTCCTTTTGAGTAGATCATACAGAGGAGCGGCTTCTGAGCAAAATCACAAATAAAATCTCTAATAGTTTACCATACCTAGAAACCTTCAAAGAGTTGCCACACTGGTGGGTAATGGCAAGTCTTGTAATCCCTGAATCTTTTTCCAAGTAGGGCTCTGGCCTTGGTCAGTTATTTTCAAACCCAGAAAGAGTACTTCTTCTGACATAATTGTGCTTTTGCTGGTTGCATTTCAGACCTGCTCTCTGAATGAGAGTCAGTAGTTCATCCAAGAGATCCAGATGTTGTTCCTGTGTGGCCTGGCCAACAACAGGTCATCTATGTACTGTAAGAGACATTGGGGCTGAGAAACTCTGTAGGCATCCATCATGTGGAGATGGAAGAGGATGGGCTATTATGGAATCCTGTGGCAAGCAAGTCCACATGTACTGTCATCCTTCAAAGGTGAAGGCAAACTTATATTGACTTTTGAGAGCCAATGGTAATGACCAAAACCATTGGAGATGTCCAGGGCACTGGAACCATTTCTGATCTGGTGTTAAGTGTTGAAGCACATCTGGTGCCGACGCCAGTTGGGGAGCAACTGGAGTGACCTGATTCAGTTTCCTGTAGTCAATAGTAAGACTCCAGGCGCCTGTGGGTTTTTCACAGGCCAGACAGGAGAGTTGGCAGTGGAGACACAGGTTCTGATTAATCCTTGTTTAAGGATTGTCTTGATCATTTCTCAGAGAGGTAAGGCTTCAGTGGGAAACGGGTATTGCCTTTGTCTCTCATGTGCTGGGCCTGGCACCTCGATAACAGTATGCATTCTGCCACAATCGTGCTTGTTAACTGCAAACGCTTCAAATGTCGTTGCAGAATAGGTAGGAGTTTTGGGAAAAGTTCATGGTTCTTGAACAAATCTATGACATCATACCCTTGTTGTTGATAGATATTGTCGCCACAGCATGTGAGTCAGGAATTAAGACAGTATGGTATTGACCCTGGATCTGTATCAGCAGCATGTTAGTTAGATCCACCACACAGCTGTGCGGTGCAAGGAAGTCAATCCGATGATACTAGGATGATCATGCAGCACCATCAGTTGGAAAGCATGTGAGGCCTTCAAATGGCCTAGCTCTACCGTAAGGGTAGAGAACGGTATGCAGGTAGCCTAGTACCATCAACTCCTGACATATTGGTCTTCCGTCCGTAGACCAAGGAGACGTGTCTGGGTGTTCATCATGTAACACAGATACAGCTGCACCTGTATCTAACAAGACAATTAGTTGGCGGCCCCGACCTCGGCCTCGGTGCAGGGCCTTCCGCTTGTATCCAAGACCAGCTTGTTTACAATGCGGACTGGGGCCTGTAATTGTCAATCCGTATTGCTGGAGGCATGGAGAGGTTGGGCTTGACTTGCATGGATGACTTCACAGTGTTGCACTGATGCAATATAAGGAGGAGCTTCCAGGTTCAGGCTTGTGGGCCTGAGAGCTCGTACTTCGGTATCCCCATGACCAGTAGTGGCATGGGTCACCGTTGTACTGCTGCAAGTGTCAGTGGGAACATACGGAGCACACCTGCCCCAGGAGCTCTTGAAATTTTCGGTTTTCTTCAGCTATCTCCTTGTATGAGGGACCCGATCTTTGTAATGGTTTCCTCTGCCCTTGTGCCTTCTGTTTTAGGCCAATTCGGTTCCCACCCCACTGTTGTTGTTGTTGGCCCTGTTGGGGTTTTTGGGGTGCTAGCTGGAGGGCTGATGGATGTTTAGGCTGCTGTTGCTGGGTCTGCCCTTCCACGGTGTAATGTGTGTGGTCCCGAAGCAGGTTCCATGGCGGCAACCTTCTTGAACTGGAACCCAAATCACGGATGTACAGTCGATACACCCTCTCGGTTTTCTCAAGAATATCGGCAAACCTATCTGTACTTGGGTATGTGGTTGGCTCTACCTTTTCTCTTACAGCTGGATCTATGTTCCTAAGGAACAAGGTCTTATATTCAATAAGATCTACATCCGCAGCTTTGTGCCAGATGCTTCCCTGCTCAGTAGGCCATCCAGAATCTCTGGTGGTAGGTCGCTGGACTTTCTTTCGCATTTTGCTTCACGGGTATGCCAGCATTACTCCAACCACACCAGGGCTATGAGCGGAGATGAGTTCAGCTGCACTTCATCAAAGGTAGAGTTCCCATCCTGGTGAACTACTTCAGGAGTTTGGCCCATAAACCAGGATCGATGGTTTGGCGTAGTATTTGGACCTGATATTCTGCGTCGAGGCTAAGCATCTCGCATTTGAGCACACCTTTTCCAAATGGCAGCTGAGGTTGTCGGACGGGCTCATCCGACCAATACTGTCAGCAATTTGCTGAACAGAGTAGGCCATTGTGGGGAGTAGTCGGTGGTCGATCAGGCAGAGGTAGTGCATCTTGCGCACCGTCCAATGCTGCGCGAGCTGCAGCTTCTGCTGCAGTACGAACAACACCTTCCTGAGTGCCAGCTTCTTGGAAAATTTGTCAGATCTGACTTTAATGGCTTTCATACTTCTTTCAGGAAGAGGAACATTACCTAATGCTCATCAATCATGGTTTCAATCTCTTGCCTGTCTTCCACACTAATAACAGCTACCGAGGACTGTCGGGACCAGGCTTGGGCCTGCTCCCCTTATCGTGGATGCCGCCATGATGGCGCTTCCCATGATGAGCTTCACTTGTCGCCGACGCGTGACCTGGAGAGTAGTGGTGGGAGACCCGCCGTATTGTGGATGGCTGGGTGGGGAATCTGGCCATAGTAGGGCGTGACTGGGCATTGTATCAGGAGACGTCATCATCAGATAGCTCCCTTCTGATGATGAGTGAACGCAGGGCCACGCCCCCATTACCTTAACGTGCCAGCCAGAACCTCTCGCTGATGGCGCAGTTTATCCATCTTAGCTTTACATTCATCATGATTCACACTTGCAGCATCCATATCAACATGATCCTGTTTCTGCTTTTGCAAAACACGGTAGGCAGCGCTCAATTTGCGATTATCCATAGGCTATTTCAAATCGTTACATACCTGGTTGATCCGTCCTGAAGCTCACCCATTTCATCACTCAACTGTGCATTCACAGCACTCAACAAATCATTCATTTGCACAACCTGACTTTTATCCTGTCTCAAACTTTCACACTCCTGTTTCAGAGTACACATTTCTTGTTCACCAGCCTGTGCGGAATGATGCAATAGTGAATCCTTTCGTTACACAGAGATTGGAGTTCTGACTCCAGGTTCTGCTGTATTCAACACATTCTGTTTCTGTAAACCCATCTCTTGCTTAAGAGATGCGATCTGCAGGTCAAGGGCACGAACCTCGCCGGGAGGCTTCCAGCAGCTGTGAGAGCAGCGTCCATCAACCCTTTAGCGCAATGCTTATTGGTTGACTGTCGCATCTCTGCATACTGGGTTGAAATCCCCAGTACAGGGTTTCGGATTGACTTGCGTCCAGCAGTCAGCCCATCCTCCATGGGAGGTAAGAAAGTTAGAGACATCGAGTCTCAGTTCTGCGCAGATATCTGATGCTGTGGCCATTGTGTGAGAGGAACGAAAATTCAAACTGTGAAAAGACCGCGTGTTGCGTATCGATCCACAACGAGTACTTCAAACACAGCCGAGCTATTGTATAAGTTGTAGGCTTGCAATCCAAAGCTGCTATGGAGTGGGTCGAGACGGCATCCACCACACCCAAAAGTCAGCCAGACTTTGCAAGTATCTACAAACTGGTAGAAAAGATGAGAGAGGTGTTACGGAGTGTACACTGCAGTTCCCGTGGGGAAAAGGAAATGTATAGCAACAAGTGAAAACTTGCAACACCAACTATCGCCTGCACACAGTCGCCAATTTGTAAGAGGTCTGGACCTCACTTTCAGGTTCTTGGCAATATTGGGAATGCAAATAATCACAAACAGGTTGCATTCAAGTAATAAACAGTTTATTACTATAAAAGGATAAATCACAGTTGCCTAAGCGTTCTTACCAATAAGGCGAGCCAATGCTAGCGTCCTACACCTCGAGGTTTCTCTGTAGTTTCTTGGGATCTCTGGTCTCCGGTGTAAAGCCTGTGCATAACATTATATACCTGTGATAATTACTATGGTTACTAAAAGACAGAAACATTTCTAGTTACAGAGATGAGCCCTATTGGCTAAATTAGAGGTGGCTCCATGGTCCAAGATAACATTATATAATTCTGTAAAGTCATCAGTTTTAGAACAAAGACGTTCTTATACAGAGTCTTACATAACAGGTAGTGGTGCACATCACCAAAGGATGGCAATGTTGCCTTACATATTACAATTACTTCAAGGACAGGTGTCTTGGCATCTGACAAGTAAGAAATAGACGAAAATATATGGTATAATGTGTGTACATTATGAAGCAAAGTGGGTTACAATAATATGCTTTCATATCCTGACATCTACTCTTATCACGGTAGATGCTTTAGCCCTATGTATTAGTATAGCCTATGCCTAAACATTAGCTGTCTATGGTGTACCCCTGAGGGTATCAATTAGGGTGCAGGGACCTCGTGCAAGCTCCTATGCCAACATGAGCTCCTTTAATTGTGCAGACCATGTTGGCAACACCTCTGTACACTATTCTCCTGCAGTTGCCTAAGGTTTGCCTAGTCCCCTTCAGTATCCCTCATTTAGTTTCAAATCACGGTTTGGTCTCCCCATGGTCTTGAGGCTTGGTGCTAGCTTTCCAGCAGTCATTACTCTCATCATTGCATGCTTGGGGGTGCACCTTCTTCACTGGGGAACTATCCTTTAGCTGCAGAGATCAATGCATGACAAAGCAAGAGTTATCCGTCCAAAAATGTTTCCCTCAATCAGAATTCCAAATTAGCAAGTTGAGCTATCATAATTATAAGTCCCCATCCCAGAAGAGATGGCGGCAGAGACCATGGATCCCTACAGATTTCCTCACACACTTTTTTTTCTATCCTGAGTGCAAAAGGCCATACTGTAGTTTTTGTCTTAAATAAAGCATTTACCTTAGTAGTAGGACTTCCACTGTGAGTTGGGGTTGGATGGTGGCTCACTTTCATCTTATAATCTAGTCATTCCTCTCTCCTTTTGGAAGTCATGCCTCTGCCTACTGTCAGTCATCACTGGCTATGAGCTATCTAAGTTATTACTCCACTCACTCTGTATTTACAGCTCCTACTTTTCAGTTCTTTTGGGCTTCTTGCTAAGTCACCTCAGCCTAAAGGAATTATGTTCCCATGGAAACCTCTGGGTTGAACAGTTCTTAAGAGGGTTCCTTTGCCGTCATTGTACACTGACTGGGTGGTAATCCTACAGTGGACCAAGAATGCAAATGGCCAAAGAATCCACATATAACAGACAAACAATACTGTCATACAACTTGTCTTCTTACAATCAATAACACTGCACAAGCATTTCTCCATAATTTAGTTGCATGTGCCCATTGAAGTTTTTCTATAATTTTTCAGACTGTTAACATTCTAAGTTACAAGTGTAATAGACTGCCAAAATTCATAAGTAATAAAAGAAATAAAATATTATACAACATGTGAACATGGTTTGACACTGGGTTCTACCCTTTTTCTTTTTGATATGGAAGTTTCTGAGAAGGAATCCTCTACATCTCAACAGGTTCAAGGTGATCTTACTGGGAGATTTTAATATCAACCGGTTGGCCCATGCTGCAGCACCTCATAGGTAGAGATGCAATTAATTTTAATCTGCTGGCAAAGTGAATGCAAAGTAGCCACTTGGCGGTGGTGGAGCACAATGTGAAGTGGGCACTGCATAGTGCTCACGTTGCATTCTCACCTGTTACTTCCGTCGTCATTGTGCCTTAACGTGAAGTAAGGTGAAGTGACAGCAATAGGGCAGCCCCCCACATATCACATGGCTTATAGTACTGTAAGTCACATGCTTTAGCCAGGCAGGAAGGAAGTGAGTCATAGAAGCAGTTTCACTTTCTCCTTTGCATTCGTAGAGGAGAAGGCTTTGTGGAGAGGAAAGCAGTTTTGAGTCACTATCAGAAAGTGCTTTATTGCCTTTGTGTCTGAAAACAACAGCTTTTCTAAAAGCTATATCTTTATTTAGTTTTTGTATTGTATTTGTGATTTTTTTGGTAGTGAATTTTTTATAAGTTTTGTTCTGTTTTGTGTGTGTGTGACTGTGTGTGTCTGGGAGTGAGAGTGAGCGGCCACTGGGTGAAGGCTAGGCATCAACTGTGATTGTACTTTTTATAGTCAGGGTTGGGGACTTGTGTGCGAAGGATGGACTCTGGAGAAAAAGTCGCTGGTCTGTGGGCGCGGTCAGAGGAGGGAGTGCGCACACATGGGGAAGGTCATGTGGTGCTGGACTGTTCCTGACATTTGGGTGTTGCTTCCCCGTGGAAGCAAAAGCAGCACCAGTGCCACCAGTGGCTGCTGCGCATCCACCTACTCTGCTGCCACTACCACCACCACCGTAGCAGCTGTAGGGCTCCAGCAGCACCACCTCCACAGCCACAGGAGGTGCCCCAGGAAAACATAGGTGGTGGTAGGACTATATCTGCCTCTCCCACAGCTCCCCAGTGTGGGAGTTTTTAACTCTGAGGGGAGACAGCACAGTCGTGGGTGTGGTCTGTGCAGTGTGCTGATGAGCCGTGGCCCCTGGGACCAGTGGCCAGTGCACCCACATGTCAAACCACCACAGGTGGAGTGGAGGCTGCCATGAAAGGGCCAGGCATCCACCTGCTGGCCCTTCTGTGGCAGTGGCTGAGGGTGCTGCTGAGGTTGAAGTTTTGCCTCGCTGCTGCAGCAGCAAGAGGAAGGCCAGTACAGCAACTGCACCTTGACCACCACCGCCAGCATGGCCACCAGCACCACCTCTCCACCACCACCACTACCTGGGTTTCACCTGCAGTGGACCCCGCCACAGTCCCTGCAACAGAGGCCAACATTGCCCTGGTGTAGGCGGCCCTGGAGGAGAATAATGAGAGAGTAGGTGCTATGCAGCAGCAGGTCGACGCAATCCAACAACAACAGCAGCAAATACTCACAGTGCTGCACCGGCTGCTGGACCACCTCACCAGGGATTGCTTCCTGGACCCTCTGGACCCCCACCCCACTATTGTACTGTACTGTTTTTGTGTGGGTTTTTATTGTTGTTTAATAATACACATTTCCCTTCCAGTGGAATCTTTCTTGCTCCACATAGTGCAATACATTTGTGTGAAAACCGCTCATAATTTCATTACCGTGTCACGTGATGGAGAATTCCTGCTCAGAAAAGCCACCACATTCTGCCCCCTTTCTTAGCAATGTTAGGACGTGATGCCAGGGAGCACAGGTGCGTGCTCCATTACAGTGAATGTCTGATTGTCCGGAATTCCTAATGTTTCTTTATGTTATAATGGTCAGTTTGTGGTGAAATGTGGGGCATGTTTCCAGTAAGAAGAGCCTTGTTAGTCCACTGCCAGTGTTCTAGATCTCTCCCTCCCTCATGCTTATTTGAAACCAGACAGTATTGTGATCACTCCCAGTCAGGAGATCCTTTACAACCAGGTGCCTTACCAGATCCCGTCCACCAGAACCACCTCAGGACATGCCCTCCCTTGTGGGCTCCATCACGTGCTGTGTTAAGAACACATCCTGGAAGCCGTCCAGCAGCCTCTGCTACCTGGCCACCTTAGAGGACATGGTTCCCCAGTTTGTACCTGGCATATTAAGGTCCCCATCAACACCACTCCTCCTTTTGGTCCACACTGGGCAATGATGTTGTCCAGCAAACCATCCTCCAGAACATCAAAACTAACAGGCACATTTAGAAATAAAACAACCTCTTAACAGCAAACAAAGGGAAGGATGCACTAGGACTACACATTCACATCAAAATACTGCAGAAGATATGTTTTGCAAATTCTGACTGTAGTACTCCATTAATGTGTTTGATAGAAAAGATAATCTATGTGAATAGATAGTGACCTTTGTATATAAGTGACAACCTACTTACTTATGCATTGACTTGTATCCATGTTTTAATCCAGCAAAGTTACCTTTTGGTTTAAAAATTAGTGCCACAAAATAGTTTTAGTGTTTGTAACCTCTCTCAGGTAAGGTAAACTACAATTAAAATCTCCTTCCATTAATCAAAAGCTACCATTTGGTTTAGAAAATTGGTGTCACAAAATAGTTTCAACATTTGTAACCACTGTCAGGTAAGGCAGACCACAATTAAATCTCCTCACTATATTATGGTCTTATATGTATGCAAGTATGGCTGGATCTCTCTAAACAGGGACACCCTGAAGGCCTTGGTTTTGGGGGCATCTAATATCAAAGCTCTCTCTGGGTGGATGTTCACCAATCTAGTTACCACAAAAAGACCAAAATTAGCTGCTCAACCTATGCAGCACCACACTCAGTAAATTGCTTTTCTCATTTTGGTGCTACTGGTTATGGATATACAGTCAAAACAAAACAAAAGATCTAGTGCACCTCCCCGCCAAATTGTCAAATCATTAAATGTGCTTTCTGCTTCAAATGGCTACTTACTTATTTCATTCCAGAGGGGAGGGCATCTCTAGTCTTTCAGATCAGAGCTCTGGTAGGAAATTGCTCAGCAACCAGTCAGCAAGGTGCACCTTCCATCGGCTAAGGCCCTATTCTGAAATGCTAACTGTCAAAGTTGGCTGCATTTAAAATATGAGGCACAGCCTAATTGGCTCACTTAAAATAAGGTGCAGTCCCCAGCCAATGTACTGGTCATTGATACACTGCTTAACTGACTCACTTTAAATAAGATGCAAAACAGCCAATGTACTGGTCATTGATACACTGCTTAACTGACTCACTTTAAATAAGGTGCAAAACCAACCAATGTACTGGAGGTCAATGGGGATCCAGCTAATGGAGACAACCATGAATCTCCTAAACATAAACAAAATCAAAATTAGCTGCTCAACCCATGCAGTATCACATACATTAAATCACTTTTCTCATTGGGGTGGTACTGATATGGCATACACAGTCAAAACAAAACAAAAGAACCAGTACACTTCCTCACCATCGGCACTCTGGTGTGAAATTAGCTTGAGCCACAAGTCGGCAAGGTGGACCTTCTATCAGCTGAAGCACTATTCTGAAATGCTAACTGCTGAAGACTGGTGGCTGAGTTTAAGTTTCACACCAGAGCTCTGATCTGAAAGACAATGCGATCCCCATTACACATTTGGAATGAAATAAGTGAGTAACCATTTGAGTCAGAGCACATTTAATAATTTTCCAATTTTGTGAGGGGTGTGTGCAATGAATCTTTTGTTTTGTTTTAGTTACCACAAAAGCCTGGCCCAACAGCAATATATCCACCTTTTTGAACAGATGATCCCTGTAGACCATACTGATCTTGCTACCCACTGTTGCATAGCTTGGGAGAGTTCAAATAAGGTTTTAATGCAAGCATCTTGCACACAAAAAGATCACCTGGGAGGGATTCCAAGAGAGAAAATGTGTTCATTTGAAAAGGCTATGTCTACAGTTCAATAGGTTGGAATAACCAGACACACCTTTCCTGTGCTATTTAAACCAGTTTATTCCAGCCTCATTTAGAAGCTCTGTTTTGTTGCTGCAGTTGCAGACTCTGCCCTTGCTGCTGCTTTTCTTATTGCTTTTGGGCTTTCTGTTGGTTTGTGCCTCCAGTGACTTTATAGGTTAGCATTTTATCTTGCCTTCTTAGCTACAGTATTGTGTGCTCCATATTTGCTCTATGGTTTCATTTTGGTGTACTTACTGGTTTTATTATCCTACATATGTCATTCTGCTGTGTAAAACTTGTCGTTTCTCAAGTCTATTCTGCCTTCTGTCCATACCAAGCCACTTGCAAACTTTTCTTTTTAGTTCCAGTGCATTTCGTCTCATTAATTTTGTTGCTTCAGGTAAAGAGAATGTTGACTGGCTGCCCCAGCATTTTGACTTTTTCCTTGTCTTGGTCAGGGGATGCCCCTTGATGAAAACCAAGAAACGGTTAAAGTGCCTGGGCAGCCAGTCTGCATTCTCTTCACCTAACAATAAACTTATAACATTAAATAAGCACTTACTGAAGAGTTGTGCAATTCTTATGTTTTGTTTTACCTACTGAGAGCTTCCTCTTGCTCTCCTCGTCTGTATCTTTGGGTCAACAAAATAGGAAGGCACTGGCACCCACTGCAGGAAGCTCTGCAGTTTTGTTTCTTCTCATTAATTTCACCTGGCTCTAGTCAGACAGGTTCTACAATTTATACTGTGTCAGTTAGTCAGTCAGTCAGTCATTTCAGCCAGAATCAATTGGCCAGTCTGTTTCAGCATCATTACCACAGTTTTAGGTTTGATGCAGCTTTCTGCTTTCAGAACATGAAGAAATCTTGGCTGCCCAAAACTGGCCAAATTCTCCAAAACCTTGGAACGGTTAAAAATACAGTAATTTATTAATAATGCAATGCATAACATGAATAGCACCTCACCCAACGTCAATGTTTCATGTCTCACTGCCACTTTTTAGATATCAGCACCTCATCGTAATACACTATTTATAGTGTAACACCAAATTATATGATCATTCACACTAATACGTTAGTTAAAAACAATTAGAAAACAATATATTAACTTTTGAACCTACAGATAATTTTAAAATGGAAATTGATATGTTGATTGAAGAAGCAGTTTTAACATGGTGATTAGTGATGAAACTAGAAGACTATTAACTGTTAGACATCCCATTAGGGCAGCTATATATGGCTTGCCAAAAGTACACAAGAATCTCCAAAATCCTCTTGCTAATCCTACTGTACAATACAGTATTCATTCTCAACAGAACCATTGGCAAAGTTTGTAGACTTCATATTAAAGAAATAGCACAAACTTCATTTAGTTACATAAGAGACACCAGACAAATTTTTGAAGCCATTGAGAATGTTCAGACTGAGAGGTACTGGATACTGGCTACACTTGATATCCAGTCCTCTATACTGCACCAGTATTCCAAATGATACTAGACTTAACCCTCTTGTGGATATGTAATATACTAAGGCTGAATATAGCTCCCTTTGTTGAGTTTTTAGTTTTGCATGCTGGAAAAGTTTTGAAGTGTAATTCTTTTGGTTTCTTGACAAAATGTATCACCAAATTAAAGGTACTGCCATGGAGTCCGTGATTGGCCCCTAATTACCTTAATATGTATTCAGCAGCCTGGGAAAATACATTTATCTTGTTATGTGAAGAGAATCCATACAGAGCTAAACTGATATCTACAAATGTTTTACTGATGATGTACTAGTTATATGGAAGGAGCACGACAGAATTGGAAACCTGAGCTCCTACATGGAAAGTACAAATCAAATTTGAAATTTACTATGACAGCTAATTTTCAAGTAATCATTTTTTGGATTTATGTGTTTATAAGAATTTACACAGCGGGGGCATCAAAATTGTTTCATAAACCAACAAATACAAATGCTTTATTACATTATAAAATGTGCCACCTCCACCATGTTGTGCATAATATACTAGTAGGACAGATCATGCATTTAAAATGCAATTGTTTTGGAGACAGAACATACTTGAGAGCAAAGATATTCTTGTTAAAATATTTCAGGATAGGGATATGATCTAGATTGTGATTTAAGAGCTTAAGAGAGAGTTGATGGCATTAGTAGGAAGTTTTACTGAGACCTAAAATAGACAAAGTAAAATCAGTATACATACTGCTCCTAATTGTATCGTTACATTTAGTTCACAGACCAAACAATTACAAGAAGTTATTAATAGGAACTGGCTCATTTTTTTTAAACAGAATCTGCATTGGCTGACATTGTTGCTCATGGACCCAAGGTGACCTTTTGCAGGGGCAGGAACTTACAGATTTGTTAGTTCACAGCCTCCAGGAAAAATATGTAAAAATTCCAATGGTGACACAGAAACAAGGTACATTTAGGAGTGGTTTCTGTACAGCTTGCAAATTTTGTGAAAATGGCAACTCTTTTGTTTAGCCAGTCTCGGAGAAATGTTTGAGGTACATACTTATTTTTCTTGCAATACTGAAGCTGTGATTTATGTGGATTTTGTGAAGCCTGCCCTTGTTTCTACATGGTAAGGCAATTTGCAAATCTGGACACAGGATCAATGAACATATCCAGAACATTAGTAAAAACATGAAGAAAATGATTTGGCAGTTCATATATGCACTAAGGGTCCTGAACATAAATTCAAATTTATGCGCTTGGAGAAAGTTGTACTTAACATGACGGTATATGGTGGTGCTTTGATATTAAACTGCTATGCAGAGAGAATTATTGGCAGTATGATTTGAGAGCTTTATGTCTACCAGGTTGGAATGGACATTTTCAACTCAGCCCTTTTTAAATGATTGTATTGAACTGAGAATTTGTATTGTAACTGTTTTATGAGTGCATTTATAGGAATGTTTTATGTATGGACATCTTTGGGATTAGTGATTGCATGTAGTAATTATATTTGGACATTAGCTTGCCCCCTTTTCTCCCTGTCTCCTTTCCTCAGTTAATTGTTAGTTAGCAGGTGTTATTGTCTTATCAGCACTTCTAATTGTTTTCTAATTGTTTTAACTAACCTATTAGTGTGAGTGATTATTTTTAACTAACGTATTAGTGTGAATGATTACATGATTTGGTGTTACACTATAAATGGCGTATTATGATGAAGTGCAAGCGTCTTGAAAAGCATCAGTGAGATGTGAAACATTGACAATGGATGAGAGTGCTACTCACATTATATATTATTAAGAAATTATTTTTAACCATTCCAAGATTTTAGAAATTTGTTCAGTTTTGGGCAACCAAGATTTCTTCATGTTCTGGTGATCCTTACTTTTCTTGGCTCTGATGGTAGACTTGAGCTGCCTCCTTTCTTTTTAGCTTCCTGCTTTTCCTGCTTGTGGCTGAGTTTTACCTATGCTGTTGGCTTTTGATATGTGTTCTTATTGCCAGTAGCTTGTATTTTAGCTCACTCTCAATCATGTTAGACATTCTTTTCACCAGTTATCATTTAGCCAATTTTAATCATATCAGTCATGTTTTCACCAGTCATCATTCACTCAGTCAATTTCTGTATCTTTGTCATAAGGCTCTGAACACATTTGTACTGGCCATTATCATATGGCTGTCAATAAAACAGGTTCATGTAACCCATCCCCAGGACACACCTGGAAATAAACTGTAAGAACTTAGTGTGTCTTTCCTGGTCAAGAATTACAAATAAATAAATAAAATTCCCAGAATATTGCTCTTAAGGTTGCCCTGTGAGTAGACATTCTCACTCACTCCTTTGAAGTCTTCATCTTGAGGGTGAGTCCCTCACTGTTTGTGAGGATCCTTCTCTGTAGGCTGCTTATCTCCTGCAGTCCTACTGGGTGGTAAAGTTCAACACTCTTGGAGAAGCTTATATGCAGACTCATGGTCGTTGGCACCTTATGGTGTCGCTTTTAAGATTTAGCTGCCAGAGGATGGAGCCCTATGCCAACATGAGCTCCTTTAATTGTGCAGACCATGTTGGCAACACCTCTGTACACTATTCTCCCTGCAGTTGCCTAAGGTTCACCTAGTCCCCTTCAGTATCCCCTTCATTTAGTTTCCAATCACGGTTTGGTCTCCTCATGGTCTTGAGGCTTGGTGCTAGCTTTCCAGCAGTCATTACTCTCATCGTTGCATGCTTGGGGGTGGGCCTTCTTCACTGGGGAACTATCCTTTAGCTGCAGAGATCAATGCATGACAAAGCAAGAGTTATCCGTCCAAAATGTTTCCCTCAATCGAATTCCAAATTAGCAAGTTGAGCTATCATAATTATAAGTCCCTATCCCAGGAAGAGATGGTGGCAGAGGCCATGGATCCCTACAGATTTCCTACACACATTTTTTTCTATCCTGTGTGCAAAAGGCCATACTGTAGTTTTGTCTTCACATAAAGCATTTACCATAGTAGTAGGACTTCCACTGTGAGTTGGGGTTGGATGGTGGCTCACTTTCATCTTATAATCTAGTCATTCCTCTCTCCTTTGAAGTCATGCCTCTGCCTACTGTCAGTCATCACTGGCTATGAGCTATCTAAGTTATTACTCCACTCACTCTGTATTTACAGCTCCTACTTTTCAGTTCTTTTGGGCTTCTTGCTAAGTCACCTCAGCCTAAAGGAATTATGTTCCCATGGAAACTCTCTGGGTTGAACAGTTCTTAAGAGGGTTCTCCTGTCATTGTACACTGACTGGGTGGTAATCCACAGTGGACCAAGAATGCAAATGGCCAAAGAATCCACATATAACAGACAAACAATTCAATCATACAACTTGTCTTCTTACAATCAACAACACTGCACAAGCATTTCTCCATAATTTAGTTGCTGTGCCCATTGAAGTTTTTCTATAATTTTTCAGACTGTCAACATTCTAAGTTACAAGTGTAATAGACTGCCAAAATTCATAAGTAATAAAAGAAATAAAATATTATACAACATGTGAACATGGTTTGACACTGGTTCTGCCCTTTTTCTTTTTGATATGGAAGTTTCTGAGAAGGAATCCTACATCTCAACAGGTCAAGGTGATCTTACTGGGAGATTTTAATATCAACCGTTGGCCCATGCTGCAGCACCCATAGGTAGAGATGCAATTAATTTTAATCTGCTGGTGAAGTGAATGCGTGGCCACTTCGTGTTGGTGGAGCACAATGTGAAGTGGGCACTGCATAGTGCTCATTTTGGTTTCACTATTACTTCGTCGTCATTGTGCCTTAACGTGAAGTAAGGTGAAGTGACAAGTAAATAGGCAGCCCCCACATATCACATGGCTTACAGTACTGTAAGTCACATGCTTTAGCCAGGCAGGAAGGAAGTGAGTCATAGAAGCAGTTTCACTTTCTCCTTTGCATTCGTAGAGGAGAAGGCTTTGTGGAGAGGAAAGCAGTTTTGAGTCACTATCAGAAAGTGCTTTATTGCCTTTGTGTCTGAAAACAACAAGCTTTTCTAAAAGCTATATCTTTATTTAGTTTTTGTAGTGTATTTGTGATTTTTTTTGTAGTGAATTTTTTAATAAGTTTTGTTTTGTTTTGTGTGTGTGACTGTGTGTCTGGGAGTGTGAGGTGAGTGCGGCCACTGGGTGAAGGCTAGGCATCGACTGTGACTGTGCTTTTTTATAGTCAGGGTGGGGACTTGTGTGTGAAGGATGGACCCTGGAAGAAAAGTCGCTGGCCTGTAGGCGGTCAGAGAAAGAAGTGTGCACACATGGGGAGGTCGTGTGGTGCTGGACTGTTCCTGACATTTGGGTGTTGCTTCCCATTGGAAGCAGAAGCAGCACCAGTGCCACCAGTGGCTGCTGCGCATCCACCTACTCTGCCTCACCACCACCACCGGTAGCAGCTGTAGGGCTCCAGCACCACCTCCACAGCCACAGGAGGTGCCCCAGGAAAACATAGGTGGTGGTAGGACTATATCTGGTCCCACCCCGCAGCTCCCCAGTGTGGGAGTTTTTAACTGTCTGAGGGAGACAGCACAGTCGTGGTGTGTGGTCTGTGCAGTGTGCTGATGAGCCATGGCCCTGGGGACACATTTGGGGACCAGTGGCCAGTGCACCACATGTCAAACCACTGCAAGGTGGGGTGGCAGGCTGCCATGAAAGGGGCCAGGCATCCACCTGCTGGCCCTTCTGTAGCAGTGGCTGAGGGTGCTGCTGAGGTTGAAGTTTTGCCTCACTGCTGCAGCAGCAAGAGAAGGCCAGTACAGCAGCTGCACCACCACCACCGCCACCATGGCCACCAGCACCACCCTCTCCACCACCACCACTACCTGGGTTTCACCTGCAGTGGACCCGCCACAGTCCCTGCAACAGAGGCCAACATTGCCCTAGTGTGGGCGGCCCTGGAGGAGAATAATGAGAGAGTAGGTGCTATGCAGCAGCAGGTCGACACAATCCAACAACAACAGCAGCAAATACCACAATGCTGCACCTGCTGCTGGACCACCTCACCAGGGATTGCTTCCTGACCCACCCCACTACTGTACTGTACTGTTTTTGTGTGGGTTTTTTTTTGTTTAATAATACACATTTTCCATTCCAGTGGAATCTTTCTTACTCCACATAGTGCAATACATTTGTGTGAAAACCGCCCATAATTTCATTACCGTGTGTCACGTGATGGAGGAATTCATGCTCAGAAAAGCCACCCACATTCTGCCCCCTTCTTAGCAATGTTAGGACGTGATGCCAGGGAGCACAGGTGCATGACTGAGTCCAATGGTCCAATGTGTTCTGCGAGGTGAGCAAATGCAATGTGATCATCTCAACTGGATGAAGGGTGCCCTTTGTCTGTACACTAATAGTAGCCTTGGTGAATAGATATATAGACATATGTTTGTGTATTCTATAGGTGAGGAGGGGTTGACATGGACATGTACTCATGGTATTGTTCTGTATCACAGGTCACAGAAACTGTTGGTGTACATTTCAGTGCTCAATGAGAATTTTTGCATTGAAATTGAAATGGATAACTCACAAACACATGAAGGCAAGTATTTTTTTGGGGGTGGGGAAGCATATTTGCAGGTTTGTCTGTAATGGTTTCTTATTTTGTTACTTCTTCACAGATTTCATCTGCATCCTTCTGGAGTCTGATTGTTAATGATGGTCATGGTCATCTAATAAAGGCCGCTTTGACAGAACAACAAAGCATCTGGAAGTTTCCTAAAAAAGAAATGAATGAATGACTTCTTACAACTTAATTGTTATTTGTCCCTCCCTGGTTCTCAATCTCAAGTCAAGTAACATTTCAAACCCACATCTTGTCGACTAACACAACCTGTGTGCAATATTTGCTGCAGTCTTTCCAAAACAATGAAATGGATGAAATAAAACTTTCATTCTTACCAGAATGGATTTCAAATGAATATTCCATAGGTTCCTCTGTACAGTACAGCTACAGTACTATTCCACCGAGTTTCAGTGAAGGAGACTTTTTTGTTAACCTGTAAAGAAAACAAAATAAGTGTACCGTATGTGTTTGACCATTACTACTATGAAAAGCTACAGAAAACAAAACATACAACAAGTGAAATAGCATAACAAACATTAGCACACACACTCACTTTATGGTTTAAATATTAAGAAGCTTTGTGTCTGTGGCTGATGGATGTGGTGGTCCAGATATACTCGTGCTCAGTGGTGGAGTGGCTAGCATCAGTCCCGTGATGGTGGTGTTGGTCCAGGGGGCAGACAGACTCATGCTCAGTGGTGGCAGTGGCTAACATCAGTCCCAGTGGTGGTGGTATGGGGTCAGACAGACTCATGCTCAGTGGTGGCAGTGGCTAACATCAGTCCCGGTGGTGGTGGTATGGGGTCAGACAGACTCATGCACAGTGGTGGCAGTGGCTAACATCAGTCCCGGTGGTGGTGGTCCAGGGGAGTGGACAGACTCATCCTCAGTGGTGGCAGTGGCTAACATCAGTCCCGGTGGTGGTGGTATGCAGGTTAGACAGACTCATGCTCAGTGGTGACAGTGGCTAACATCAGTCCCAGTGGTGATGGTCTGGGGTGGACAGACTCATGCTCAGTGGTGGCAGTGGCTAACATCAGTCCGGTGGTGGTGGTATGGGGGCAGACAGACTTCTGCTCAGCGGTGGCAGTGGCTAACATCAGTCCCAGTGGTGGTGTTCCGGGGTCAGACCGACTCATGCTCAGTGGTGGCAGTGGCTAACATCACTCCGGTGGTGGTGGTCCAGAGTACCACACCACCTTTTAACAACTTTAGTTAAAACCTGGCAACATTAACCACATCATCATCCTCATAAAGAAAGCTTCCTCACAGTCATCTATGTCTGAAGTCTGACCACTGGGAAATTCTTTTCCTTTGTGTCATCATCTATGTCAGTGGTGGGCGCTTCAGGCAGCCACTGCCAGTGCCACCAGAATGGTCCATTTCCACATCACCAAAACCACCATGACTAGGCCAGGGTATGAATTCGAGGTTGCAGTCTGTGCTGGTATGTGCCTTTCATTCATTTTAATGAATGTTAGCAAACTAACATTTTCAGGAGACAGGTTTGTCCAATGATCCCTGACTATTGCACCTGCTGAGCTGAATACCCTCTCAACACTTACACTGGAGTGTGGCATTTGAGGTACTTTAGTGCCACTGCAGTCAGCTCTGGCCATTCACTGACTTTTCCACTCCAGTACAAAAGAGATCTTCATTTATTGTCAGATGCCTGTTTTCAGACAAATATGACTCAACCATTTTCTGAGCCGCAGATTAACTCCAGTTGTTGATGCATCAACCTGTTCTCCGAATCATTTATTTCACAAATACCCACTTGGGACAAAGGCTCCAAAGCGGGTTGACGCCAGCCACTTTGGATAACAGACCACCTTGAACTGCTGTCCCTTCCCTTGCAGGATATGCTTAATAGTCCTCCAGGTACACCTTCAGCTGGATTATGCTGCTGAGGTTTACTGACCTTGGCACGTGACTTTGTGCCCCATGAAACAAGCTACACCAGTTGACCACTGATATTTTTACCTGTTCAGGCCCTTCCTCCAGTACTGATGCAATTCCACATTTGTATCGTGGGTCCAGCATTGTTGCTACGGCAAAGTTGTCACTATGTTAAATGCTCACAACGTGATGATTCTGGTCAAATACTGTCAGCATGTGTACTAGCAACATACTGCTACCACCATCTTTGGCAACATCAAGGCCATGCTGTACTTTCACCAATGTCTGCCTCAGCACCCGCAGCAGTGGAATTGATTGGCTAATGGAGGCAGACTTACACTCACTGCCTGTGTGACATGTTCAAAAGGCCTCAAAATTGTTATTATATAGCCCATGAGGCATCACTGTTCAGTTTCATTGACATGGAGGCCCTGGAACTGTCATAGCTAGTGTGCATCACAAGATATTCTGAGATGGCTTTGTATTGTTCATACAACCTCTCTACCATGTATAAAGGGAGTTCCACGGTGACAACTTCCAGCTTGCGGTGCTGAGGCAGGCTGTTTTGTATCCGCAACTGCCGAGTTGGTCACGGGCTTTTCCACATCTTGAAAAGTGAGAGCAGATCGCCATGCAACGGTCAGCATTTCATTTACATCAGGGTGCTGCAGAAACTCCTGAACCACAAGATTTAAACAGTGGGCCATGTATGGAACACAAAAAAAACCACCATTCGTGATGCATTTCACCACATGACCCACTGTCACTTGCTATGAACCCAGCTCTCAGGAACAAGAGGTTTAGCCATTTGTCAATTTCAGTCAGTGCTACATCCAACATGTTCTCACCAGTGTGTGAACAGGTCACATTGCACAGCATTCATTGCATGCTGTCAAATTCCTGGAAGATTGCTACCATGACAATCCACCTTACTGCACTGATTATTCACACTACCAACAGCACAAACAACCCCTGCCCCTGCTTCCAATGTGCAGTTATACACAAATATGAACTCCCTGCTGTTTTTCCACTTGTCCACATATCCATGCTTAAATGGATGAATGGAGAGGAGGAATGTTGAAGGGCATGTCTTACTGAGTTGGACACAGTGCGGAACAACCCGGTGACAGCACGGGTAAAAAGTATGTCCTGGATGTGACTCTCCATTTTGGACAGGCATGTGCAGCAAACTGCCAGAACCCAGAATTCTCCAAAAGGAGAAGGCAAAAGATCAATTGCCAGTATGTCCGCTATAGCAGCATTAATTTCACGTGACACTGTATGATTGGGGGTACTTCAGCTTATGCGTAAAACACTCTGTAACGGGCTGACTAAATGCTTTACATGGGGTGTGATCACAAATGGTTGTGCTCTGTGATGAATATCACTGGCAGGAGTGGAGTGTGGACGTTTGATGAAGACGGTTGCACAGGTGATGATGACAAACCCAGAAATGCAGTTATTTTGCCAGATTTGCCAACTGGAGTTGATGTACCACTTGCACTAGACATACTGCATTCACCACCACCACCAAAATTGCTACTCCACCAGCACTGGACAACATTTCAAAGTCATTATGGTCCTCCACCTCATTATGCCTGTAGTAATCCTCTGCTTTTATTACTTCAGTGCTGCACATGTTTAATTTACTAATGGACTTACAGTAACAGTCATGGAAGGGGATAACATGCTCGCTATGGTTGCCGGTGATGAGGGTGAACGCCCACTGAGGTATTAGCTGCCAGCTTGTGCTGGTTCCACAGTGCCAAGTGCCTATTCTTAAGATGTGTATGCTGTCCTCCCGTGCCCAGATGGATCCCCTTTTACCTCGACTCACATGCACATGGCAAACCTGGCAGACTGAAACTGACTCATCATTTGCATCTTGAACAAAAATCCCAAACAAGGGATTGTGATTCTCTGCTTTTAACATGTCCATGATGCTGCTTATTTAAGTCCATTATTTTAAGCACTGAAGTGGGGTGGCACGTGATGTTGCGGGAACTGCACACCTGGACTGCAACTGACCACCATGACTACCTATCATATTTATTACTGGTCATTATCATCAACAAAACCAGTAAATCACAAGTTTTATGGTGGGGAATTCCTGCAAACAGACTCAGACATGGCCACTTTGAATTTCTTTTCTCCGTTCCCAATCGGTCAATTACATCATCATCATACTCATCAGTGTCACACACATCCACATCTTCTGCTTGGATGCTAGCATGTGGATTGCATGTTGCAACAACAGCAGCATCATCGCTATCATCACATTCATCATCATCATCTACAATACCATAACCTGATATTTTTCACCACACTGTGAATCACTGCATGGAAAATGCGTGACATTAACAGCCACGGTGGATGGAATATCACATTGTATGCTATCATTGACATGATTATCAGAATCCTCAGGTTCAGTTACTGGGATGTTACTGGGAAGTCTGACATCATCTGCGCTGCCACTCACTTGCACTGCTTCACTCAGTATTTTTGGATACGGTACACTGGTCAGAATTGAACTTGACGCACCAGTACTAATACTACCACCACCACTAACACCAATAACACTAACACCACTGGCTGGGAAAACATCATCTCCTCCAACTATGAGTGAAGCTTCTGATTTGGCTGTAAAAGCATTGCAGGAGAAATACTTTTCTCACATCAGCAATGCACTTTGCATCTGCATATTACCATGCTCACAGACTATCTTACAGCCAGCATTGCCATGGCGAGAACCAGGTTTGCTTGCCGTCTCTTTGCCAGCATTTTGGGGATCAACAGCAATATTATAACCAAATTTAGATTTTGATATGTTCACTGTCTGATTGGGGATGCTGGATATGAAGTCAAAAAACAACTGTAGCTTCAGCAACAGAGAGAGACTAGTCTGTCACGCAATGAAAACAACTTCAATAACCCGTGGTGCTGATGAGGTCACAAAAACAATCCAATCTGGTAAAAATTTCTTTTCCTGGTGGGGGCACTGACTGCAGATTTTTACCGCAGTACAAGCAGCAAAACAAAGAACAGATACCACGATCGCAGTACAAAATCAGGCAGCTGCAATGGATAGCAGGTTCACACTGCTGAGTCTGCAATATACACTAGTCTGTGGCACAATAAAAGGTGTATTATTTGATGTCACGCAACACCACCTACACACACACACACACACCAGTTTGTCTACAATGGTGACGAGTAATGCGTAACAAATTGAAAAGTTAAGTAATATGACACGTGTAAATGTAAACAACCTGAAATTATGAACTGCTGCACCAGATCCACACAACACACAATCAGTAAGAAAATTTCAATAATTACTGACAATATTACTGTGTACATTAATACAGTCAGTTATAAAACAAAACTATAACCAAAAACAAAGAAATCACTATTTCTCCATCTTAAATCTACCTACACCACAGATACGACCCTCCCCAAAGCACACTTTCACGGTCTTTCACTACACACACTTAATGTTGTACATTAACATTCAAAATCCACAAAACAAAAATGCTCGATGATATGAGCACAGGAGGGTTTCCTACAATCGATGAACTAAAGTTTGAGCCCCAAAAATGCAAAATGCTTTTTAACAGCTTTTAGAAGGCTTCAATCACAGACAGCTCTCAGAGCACACTGTCTCCTACTCCTTCCTACACACACACCCCGAACTGAGGCTGTGCAGATCAATATAGAGCCCACGTGACCTGAAATCCAATGAATTACTGCAAAATTCGCCTTTGGAGCTTAAAAACAGGGTGAAGTGAAAGTGTCGTTGTCAATGCACTTCACCTTAAGATATTAGTAGAGTAGTGGTCTAGGAGGCAGAGTAATGCAAAGTCATTGTTTTCAATGGTTCGCGTTACTCATTATAATGTAAAAGTACTCCCGCCATGTGCGGAGCACTCACGAATCCGCTTTTGCTCACGAATCATGCAGAGTGGATTAAGTCCATCCCCACCACTACCCATAGGGATGCTGCTGCAGCCTTGAACCCAACGCAGGTTGTGCCCCTCCCACTAGGCTCAATTATTGGACTGGCACTAGCACCCTGATTGATCTCATCCTCTCCAGCCACCCTGAGAGACTTTCTAATGTAGTGGTCTTACCTGATTCTCTTAGTGACCACTCACCAATTCTTTGCCGTTGGTCTAGTTGCTCCCAAATCTCCCACCTAAGACATCCAATCAGTGTTCCCTTAAAAAGGTATGCTGTGACAATTCCAGTCCTACCTTCTCAACTGTGATTGGACCCCCATACACAGTGTTGGGTGTTATTTTAAAAAGTAATCAGCTACAGTTACTAGTTACTTTCAAATTAATGTAATCAGTTACAGTTTTCTCATTACTTTTATATAAAAAGTAATTAGTAACTGTAACTGTAATGCATACTACTTTTCATAATACTTTATATTACTTTTGATAAACATGGTTGTATTTATTCACTGAACATAGCTATGTGCTCATGAAACCCCAAGAAGTGTATAAAAGAAATAAAACAGATTCTAAAGACAATTAGTATGTTAATTTATAGCACAGTACCCATCTGACATTGCCAGTCACAATAAACCCTTTTACATTTCCATAAATAAGAGCTCTATTAAAAACACTCAAACACACACCCTGCATCTACTGCTGCCCTATGCAATCTTTTCTCTCCATAGCTGAATCATGGCTTTGCCAGTCATTGCTGTTCCTGACCTGTTTCATTTCCCTAACACTCACACTCACCCTCCAACACACACACACTGCATCTACTGCTAGTGCCCTTGGGGATCCTTCCCATATAGCTGTATAACCTGACAATGCAAGTCACAACTACCCCTCTGTATCCCACCTTACCCCACCACCATACACACCATGCTGCATCTTCTGCACTTGTTGATCTTTCCCTTCCTAGCCTGTATTCTCCTCCTGACTATGCAAGAGCCACAACTACCCCTTTAAATTTCTATATTAAATCCCACCTCACATAGTTCCCCTACATTTTCACACACACACACACACACACACACACACACACACACACACACACACACTGCAGATCTCTGCCCTTTCTTGCCTTGGTGATCTTTTCTCATTTCCCACAGCAGCCTGAATCCTAACTTTGCCATTGCCAGCCACAGATCCACCCACATCACATACAATGAATTCCACCAGCACACCCTGCTTACCACAACAAAATTTAAACACTCTTTCCCACAGCTGAACCTTGACTTAACACTGCTACTGAGACACAGTTATAATTATAACTAAGTCTGCCATGACTATTATGCCACTGCCAATATGCCACAACTGAAGTCAGACAGTGTCACTTACAATCGAATTATGATACAAAATAAAACACGGTTGCACTCTGACACATACCCTTCAATGAGGATTTTCTTTGAGATGGGGTGGGTGATGGTGATAGACCTGACCAGTGGACAGACGGACGATCAAGCTGCCTGCTGTGGCAGTTTGGCACATGTGGTGTTGGTAGTAATGGGCCCTGAGCCCTGCCTGCAGAAGGACCACTTGCCTTTTTCCCTACAACAGCTATTCTGGACCCAATTCCCTCAGGGTTCACAAAGGCTACTATAGAGGGCCACTACTGGTGACATGCACGGTGTAGCAAGCTATTTATAAATTGTACATCAACTGAGCAATCTGTTGCCCTCAAACAAATTTAATCAATTCCTGTAGTGATTCTTAGTTGTAGCATGTAGCAGAGCATAAGTAGTATAATTTGTGTATCAAATGTTGCAAAATGATATATTTAATAATAAATCGAATAAAAAATGATGTTTTCTAACTTTTGTTTGCTCAGCACATATTACGAATATAGAACAAAATGGTAATATTAAATGCATGCTGGAAATAGAAAACTGAGTTAGAATCAATGTTTCAACCATAGGTCTTCTTCAGAAATTATCTAAAGAGAAAAAGCAGGATTAGGGAAATAAGAGAAATATATGTGAGGAAAGAAAATGGGGAGATTGTAGGAGAAATATAGACTAATACATGGGTGGTGTGTTTAATGAGATTTACATACACCTGAGGTGTTGGATGCCACGTAGTCCCTAGAGTGACGCTAAGGGTTTATTTAAGCTTCCAACACAGAGGATTTGTGTAAAACACACCACCTCATGTTTTATTTTATATAATTGTTGAGATTTTTTTCGCACAACAGTTATATAAAATAAAGCCACATCCCATGCAGTTGCCATCCCAGGGTTTCAGCACAGTCCACTGTCAGAACTTCACTGTTGAGACATTTTGTTTCCCATTTTTTTCTTTGTCTTTTACAGCTTAGACATAATAGTAGACATAGGTCAGTTACAGTACTTCCTTTTGTTAACTTTCTGCCAAGTGCCAGTTACAGTGAAGTGTGCAAGCATGCAGCACTACAGAAAGGCAGAGAGGGAGAGAAGAGCTGTGGCTGGTGCTTGATTGACCATATAATGGCAAATTATAACCCACTTTCCTAGGGAAAAACCACTAGCCACTTATTATATATACAATAATGCATGGGTGGTGTTTAACAAGATTTTACACGCCGGAGGTGTCGATGGTACATAAACCCGAGAGCGAAGCTCAAGGAGTTTATTTAAGCATCCAACACCAAGGAGTGTGTGTAAAATCTTGTTAAAGCATTGTCCCTCTATGTTTTATTTTATATAATCGCTTGGGAGTGCTCAACAAGCAATTATATAATATAAAACAGGCATGGTCCAGTGTGGGGAAGAGGTGGAGGAAGTGCAGTCCACGGTGAGCAGCCGAGCAGCTGCTGAAACTTTTTTAGTGGTATGGCCAAGCAAGGATTACATACAACCAAGAGGGATGTTTCTTTTTATTATTCACCTACTGCCGAGAGATCCATTCTTCCCAGTGTCCAGTCTAATGGTGAAGTGTCCAGCGCCAGGAAAGAGTGCAGGCAGGTGCATGCAAGGAGCATTGGAAACCCAGCGTGTTTGCCATTTTAACCCACAGGTTATAACAGTGAATTATAACAGGGTTTCCATATGGAGAATACGCCCCAGTTATTATAAAGTGATAATAGTTAAGGTAAGAATAGAATCTGGAAAATGAAAAGGTGATGATAGGTATGAAAAGGTAAAGTAGAAGTGAATGGGCTGAGGAGTCCTTAAGTGGGGACTAATTAACAGGACCCAATAAGAAGGCTGAAAGGTGAAAGCCTGTGTGCAAACTCATTTTCATTTTCTGATTGAAGAAATACTAAACTGAGGGGCCAGTGATGTACACTGGCTCTGTGACAATTGGTACAAGGACACCCAGAGCAATGACACTCATCAGAGCCATTCAGCCTAACAACATGTTCTGTAATGAGTCAACTGACAAAACAACCCCGACACCCAAAGGCAATGGGACTGTAACCATGAAGAAAGCAGTGTTATGATAAATGAGGCTACCTTGTAGTCGTAGCTACTGTGTTAGAGTAAAGATCTTGTAGGGCAAACCAATATTAGGTCAGAATTCCTAGGCTAAATGTTACAAGGCTGCATGTCTTGTTCCAGTTGTTGTGCCATATGTTTATACTCACCTCGTGACCTCTGTAGCTCACAATACCTAGACACTGCAACTGCTCAAACCTGAATATCAGCAAGGCTACAAAAATGGCATCTTTAGCACTGAAATGTTGCCTAAACTTTTATTGTGAAAAAGGCAAAATATGGTAGGCAATTTGAATTCAATGTGCAAGATGAAGATGATGGGTGCTCATGCAATGCTTGTCAGAAGGCAGTTTTTAGCCTGATGTTGTAATAAATCGAGCACACAGTTAGTTGAGCAGGCTTTGTTTATACTGAAATCTGAATATCATAAGACATCTGCACAATCTCCAGATTTCTGTGATGTCATAAACCTCTTGAGCTTCACTCTTGAGATTTATGAAATCACAGGACCTTTTGATGGATTATAGCAACCATAACAGGTGGATGCCCATCTGTCATTCTATTCATATTACTATTTATATTCCAGTAACTAGTTACTTTTAGGAAAAGCAATGTCATTACAGTTACTTATTACTTTATTTTAAAAGTAATCAATTACTATTACTAGTTACCTAGAAAAGTAATCAGATTACAGTTACTAGTTACAAGTAACTAGTTACTACCTAACACTGCTCATACACACTGCCACCTGTGTTGACAGTGCCCTAGCTTATTTCATCTCTACCTTCAACTCTGCCTGTGACATTTTTGCCCCTTACTCCAGACATATTATCAAAGGCTCTGGTAATCCCTGGATCACCCCTGCACTTCTAGATCTTATGGTTACTCATGACAGCCTCTGGCAAAAGCCCTGGTGTCTGGTCTCCTGACAACAGGAATGGTACAGGGCTGCCAAAATGTGCACCTGGGAAATTTGGCTCGCAAAGGCTGCCCACTTTTAAAACTTGCCTCTTGTCCACCTGGGGAAATGTGGAAGTATTAGGACAACATAAAAGACCTGACTGGTAAACCCAACAACCCTTCTTGCTAAATATCAATGGTGTCACTACCTAGGACCCCCAACTCATCGCTGATATTTTCAACACTGCATTTACGGATTTTAGTGAGGTTCTTCCTCCTGAGTTTTCAATAACTCATCTAGCCCTCCAACCCCTGCCCCCATTGATAACCCCTTTCTGCTTAAGGACTGTCACCCATAGTGAAGCAAAATCCTACCTAACTTGGGTCCTGGGAAATCCAGATTTAGTGGAGATTCCTGGACCTGAAATTACTTCAAATGGCCCTTAATGTGGTCCTTTCCCCTCACTAAACTACTTCATCTCTCCCTCTGTCTTGGCCAGTTCTCTTCTCAGTGGAAGTCTGCGGTGTTCTCTATACTTACGAGTGGAGATAGAACCTCTCATAGTAACTATCATCCCATTTCAATCCTCCCCATCTCCAAAGCCCATGAATGGATAGTATCTCATCAACTGTCAGACTGCCTCTCTAAAGAGAATCTACAATGCCGCCAACAGCATGTCTTCAGGAAGGGTCACAGTACCACCACTGCCCTCCTCGAGGTTTACTGACTTCATACACAAAGGTCTTGACCATGGTCATTTAGTAGGTTCTGTCTACATAGATCTTACAAAAGCATTTGACACAGTAAATCACGTACTCTCACTGCTTCCCTCCCCTTTTATGGGACTCTCACAGAAGCCACCTCCTGGTTCTCCAGCTACCTTAGTGAGAGGTCCCAGTGTAAAATCCATGACAAACTCTCCTCTAACCTACCGGTATGCTCTGGGGTTCTCCAAGGTTCAATACTTGGCCCACTCTTTTCAGTCTCTTCCTCAATACCTCCCCAAGCTTGCTCTGGCCATCTGTAACTTTCATGGATAATGCTGTCATCTATTCTAGCCACCTGAACCCTATCTCCTGGAATGCACTCTCAAAGATACTTTGCTGAAACTGAATCATGGTTCTCTCTCCACAAACTCATTTTAAACTACAAAAGACTAAAGTGATGTTGTTAACCAACCCACATAACAAAACAAATGTCTGCCACTTAACATACTTGATAGCCAGCACCAACCCTTGAGGCAAGTCAATAGCTTCCAGTATCTTGGTATCACCTTGACTCTTCCTCTCCTACCATGAGCATATCAACCTGGTCTGTAAGGCTGTAAACACCAGGATTGGTCTACTTATAGACATAGGGCATGCATGACATCTGATGCCCTTCACCTGGCCGTTACCAGTTTGGTGCTGTCCGTAGTCAACTATGGCATCGTTATCTATGGCTCCATGGCTGATACTGCGTTATGCAGAATCCAGGTCACCTCAACAAAGCATGTTGTCCTGTGGTTGGTGGGGACAGGCTCACCCATATGCGACCTCTACAGTCAAGCAAACTGGTTAAATTTCAAGGGTAGGCTTTCCTACCAGACCCGCTTGTTGGCAAGAAAGATAACCTTGGTCTATCTCCTCCTGTCGCCCAACATTTCCTCACCCCTGCACTCACCCTCGGGCAACTAGAAGCTCCTCTAAGGCCCCTTCCTTGTCCTTTTCTGTAGAACTGCTCTGGGTCAGAGAGCATTCATGTATAGGGATCCTGTCTTGCTAAATTACCTACCTGCTGAGGTTTCTTCTGTAAATAAAATTGGCCCTTTAAACTTAAACTCCAGCAGCACCTCCAAGCTTTAAAAGCTGTAACTGTTCATAGCCCTACCTCCAACCCATGATCTAAACTGCCTGTCTACCCCAAAATGAGTTATCTTGTGACAATGTCTTCCTCAGACAGCTCCTACCTCCTTTCCTCCCCTCCCACTTCTATCCCTCCTCTCCTGTCCTCTGTTCATCCCCCATCCCATCCCCTCCTCATCATGCCTCTCAACTCCCTGTATCCCCTTCTGCTACCGTAATACCTTCTACAAGGACATACTTTGTTCCTCTGAATGGTCTCCCTATGTAACTGTCTTTGTTCATGTCCTCTGCCTCTTTAGTACCCTCGGTCCTATACTTCACATCCCCAATCCTGGGCTCATTTAAAGCAAACAAGTATCCTACTTAGCTTTTGATATTACCCATTTTTTGTATTAATTGTTAATTCATCACTACTTTGCTTTTGTAATTATCCATTTTGTTTCACCTGTTATTTTGCCACCACTCCTGAACTCTTGTTTAGTCACTTCTGCTTGTTGTTACTTTATTACTGCCATGTGCACCATCAACTGTATTATCTGTGTTGTATGCTTTTTATGTTAGGTTCCCTTGACTCTTTTTATTTGCTGTATTTGCACTGTTACACCTAATTACACTACTGATGTGGAGCCTTTGTAAAGAGTCTCTGACTCAAAGGTTGTATTCCGAGATTTCAATAAATAAAAATATATATAAATAAAACATCTGATGAGAAATCTTTTAAATAAGAAGGCAATCAAAGAGGCCTCCAAATCTTGCCCCCCACATATCTCCCTCTGTCTAGATTCTTGTGGGATGGCAAATCTATTCTCCACTGGAATTTATGAGGTCTTAGTGGTTTTTATTTTACCTACCTCCCCAAGCTTTTTTTTCCTTGTGACTACCCTCATTTTTTTCTTCAGGAGGAGGTAGAGACATTTGGGACTTGATGTCCTTTATTGAAGGTAGCGTTACCACGCCTGGGGCAGTCTGAATTGTTGTTGCTGTCATAGCCACCAATGCTGATCTTTCTGTTTCAGGGAACACTGCTTAGGCAGGGATGGGTCGATTAAACTTGTTTCTGAGCTTCTGGTACCTTTAACACTTGTTCTCCAGGTTCTATGCTCATCACATTGGAGGAATTTGGGGTCCGGGAGGTGCTCTTATGGTATTCAGGGCTTGTCAGTCATCATTATCAAGAGCAACTGTGTGTGAATTAAATGCTTTTACTGAGCTTTGCTATTGCCCTCTTACAATTAGTCATTCTTGAGCCATCCTGTCATCCCCACTATGGTGGCCTATGGGCACTGCTCATGGAATGACTCTGTGCCTCAGACAGGTTACACCTGAAAGGTTTGGGCTGCTCACACTTGCATGCCGTAATCTAGGCAGAGGCCACAGCAGATCCTGTCACATGCATTACTGAGTTGCATACGTAAGTAGTCTTTGTGTGAGAGGATTTAGGTTGGCCTAAGGAAAATCATAGGTCACAAATATGACCCATCAGAAAAACTGGCAGGCAGATACAAAACTCAATGAATCTTGACATGAAACTTCTAACCACCTGTCTAAATTTGCTCACTGTCAATAATGGGTTGAGCCTGTCCACCTGATTTCACACCTTTGTTGGAGCCAGCACGTGATATCTGCTACACTGAACCTCTAATTTCAAAACATGGTTACAGTTCTAACTTTAAGTTTTGTAAGTGATACTGCCACAAACAGGATCCACAAGGAGTATCTTTAAGTGTATTGTATTTTGTCCAAAATCTGTCTAGGAATGTTATCATTTCTTAGCAAGCCCTTTAACAAAGTCCTGGCAACATATAACCTGAAGGGTGGCAAATCCAATCTTTGCATGTATTTGACGTACATGGTACTTCATCTTTAGACTGTTTCATCCCGTGGATTAAACAAACCTGCCATCAGAAAAGTCTACCCCTCTGTATGTAGTTGTGAGGGCCTTCTGCATGCCATGCTCTTACACTGTCCACTAGTTCGGTACTAGGCCTGGACGTGGTATGGTTTGGCCCTGTAGGCTTTCCAGGAAGGCCCAACCATTTGTTTATCCATTATAGACTCTTGTCAGTTTCTTTATTTTGTCTGCTTGTACTTTTCTCTGGCTTCTGTTTTCCCTGGTATATTACGTGGGGAAGGGGCTGGGTGCCGGGATTGTTATCACCAGGCTGTTCTGATGCGTAAGCTGTTCCCGTGTGCTGGGTTATCATTATCAATGTTTCTGCTTTTGCACAGGGAAGATAAAGCAGCAGTATTTGTTAGAACCATACAGGTTTTTTCAGCAATAATGTTTGCCTGGCAAAATATCAAGATAAACATCTACCTTTTTGTTTATTTTATTCCAAAGTTCCCACCCCAATGCCATGCTCACCATGAAAAATAAAATATTTTGGTAACATGCTGGTGTTTACCATCAGCAACATGTGGTAATACTATCCTAACACAGCCATAGTATTAATCTACTATGTACTGTACATTAACAGATAACCTCAAAGAAATAGATTTTTTAATTGTAGTGGCTGCCATCTTCAATGGGGTGAGTCATTAATTACCAAATAAACTGTTTTCACAGTAGCTTAAAAAAACTAAAATATACTGAACTGGAATCTTTCAATGCCAGAAATACATTTTTGTTACAAAACGTTATGATGAAACCTTTGCCGACTACACATACTGCTGCTTTAACTGTATTGCATGCATCTGAGTGTCAGAGGTGGACAGCACCACCTCTTGCTAAGTTTGCTCAGATACTTTCACTGCTACCCCGTCCCTGCTGCACTGTCTCTCTAGAACTGGCATCTGAATTTGCAGAGGAATCACTGTGTTCCCTAGAAAGATAGCTCACTGTTTATTTGCTTCCAGGACCCATGCATACCAGAGAATTAGAGTGGCTCTGCTCTTTCAGCAGCCATGATGGTCCATCACTGAAATGGCTCCATCCCACTGCCAAAAGAGCCACTTCAAGTGTTCAGTTCTGTTCTTTTCATCCATTTTCCTTGGTACTCGCTTCTGGCTGAACAATTTTCTATGTCAGAGTCCCTGTCCCTGCTTGCTACAGTCAACCTTTTTCTCCAGATATGCTGTCAGTGTCTTGGCTGACAGCTGCTCAGCTGTTGCAGTGTGCTGTACTTGAAGTTGTGCCACATGGGGTTTATTTCACTTATGAACAAACTTAGCCTCCTTTTCTGTAGTTAGCTCCAGAAGATGTGCTCTCTTTTCTGTCATAGCTGCTGATAGCATCATTCCTCTTCTGCTGTCTGTGTTTCAGAGATATTTTGTTGCTCTGTAGACTGCTCCATCAGAAATCCAAGCTCAGTTTCTTCTAGATCCATATCAGAGTCTGATGATTCCTTACCACCTGCAAATTGATGACAGGTAGGGAGTTCTGCTCACTTGCCATCACAGCTTCTCCGTCTCCTCTGTCAGGATTGGCATCCTTGCTGAGAGTCAGCAGCCCCCTCACTCGAAGTAGGGTACTTTCCTTGGTGTCATTGTCAACATTCTACTTGTCAATAAAATAAGTCCATGTAACCCACCCTAGGATACACCTTTAAAAAGCTATCACAGCTTTGTGTGTCTTTCCTGGTCAAAATTACAAAATAATAAAATGATGCCATTCATGAAACAACAAGTTTGAAAAAGGCACTGTAACTAATTACACTGCACACCACTCACCCTGCTATATTAGGAAATGTTACTCACAAAAAGTTAGTCTATATCAAATGACTTCTAGAAATGTAAAAAGGAGTCATGGCACACATCTCAGCTCAGTGTATTAGGAAGTTACACTCACAGAAATATCATACAATATTTAATAATTTCTATAAATAAAGAAAATACACAACAACTAACTGTTAATCCATCTTGTAAGTTTCTTCATTAGCCCCATTTGTCCTATATTCTTTTTTGCCAGTTCTTTTCCCTCCTGTTCACTGCTTGGTTGGGGTACCATCATTCATCTCAGCTGTTCCTGTCCTGCCTGAGCTCCTCTCTGCCTTGAGGTCCTGTTCCTCTGGCCCACCCACAACATACCTGCATGGAACCCCTGTCATGACCCCTAGGGCGGGCCACCTTCTGCTCCATGATGGACTCTACTAATCCAATGCCATGGCAGGTGGGTGAAGGAATGAGGCAGTCAGGACACAGGTGAGCTGGAACCAGCATTGGATGTGGTGACTGGAGTGATGACTTCTTCCAGCTAGCAGGAGTTTACTTTGTTTCTTGGTTTCCCCTGAGGTGCGGACATGCAATGACATCCAGTGTGAGATGGGCGTGCTTCTGCACCCCACCAATGGATGTCCACCGTCACATCAACCCCTTCCCTCGTGGTTCTGGTAGTCACACACCCATCCTTCAGTGGGTGTCACTGTTGGGACGACAAAACCCACCCTCCTGTCCTCCAGATGCTCAATCTCTCCTCCTGGCCAGGACCCAGCAACCCTAGCTCACTCCCGACCCCGGGTCACCGCAGGATAAGAGGTGTAAGGCATGCAAGGTGCCTCAGCCTCTACACCACTGGGCCAGCTGTCCTTACATTCCTGATTGAGTAAGTTTTCGTGTGGCATTGAGTTGACGGCCTTACTAAAGTCAAGTTCAATGCATTTGTGACTAGCGGTTGTGCTTGTGTGCACTGTTGAAGCTTTGGCCTTTCTCTATTCCCCACCTTGGTAGGAAGCCAGGCAGTATAGGAATAGAAGGCTCACACCAAGGGTGAATAGAGTGCCAGAGGAGGAGGAGGATGGGGAGGATGGTGGGTGTGATGAAACACGCTAAGCGTGGACTGCAAGGAGAAGGCTGCTTATATGCTGCATGTGTGGGTGGGGAGCCATTGCTCACATTGAACCTCAGGCTTTAGCCCTCCCATTTCAATGTGTTTGTGAATAGCATTTTGTGCTTGTATACACTGTTTAAGCTTTTGGCCTTTCTCTATTCCCACCCTTGGTAGGGAAGCCAGGCAGCATATAGGGAATATAAGGCCCACACCAAGGGTGAATAGAGTGCCAGAGGAGGAGGAGGATGGGGAGGATGGTGGGTGATGAAACACGCTAAGCGTGGACTGCAAGGAGAAGGCTGCTTATATGCTGCATGTGTGGAGTGGGGAGCTATTGCTCCACATTGAACCTCAGGCTTTAGCCTCCCATTTCAATGTGTTTGTGAATAGCATTTGTGCTTGTATACACTGTTTAAGCATTTGGCCTTTCTATTCCCACCATTGGTAGGGAAGCTGGGCAGCTTACAGGAATAGAAAGCCCCAAAAATTACCTCCTCCAGCTCATGGAGAATGTGGCCAGAAGCATGCAGGAGAAGACAAATCCCTGTGTAGGACAATTCTGAGGACCCATGATAATAACCTGCCCATCCTCTGGGCAAACTAAGAGGAGATGATCCTAAATGCTCGTATGGTTTCTGCTTCTGGATTAACAGATAAAGTCCATCTTCCAAGTCTCTTGATGAAGTATGGCAGTTGTCTTATTCCTTGATGCTGAGAGAGCTGCTTCAAGTCAAATAGAATGTATTTGAAAGGAATACAGCTTGAGCCAGGTTGATGCAGAAGTGTTTTTGATAAAAAGTTAGCTAAGTTGTTGCAGAAGTGTTTCTGAAGATAATGCAAGGCTTGATGGAAAAGTTTAGGAATGCGAGAATGTGCAAGCATGAGACACAGTACGAGGAAGAATTGAAGAGCGTAGAATGAAGATACTTTCATGCTGAAGTATAAGTAGCTTGGATAGCATTGATGAAGATCTTGGAGAGATGCAATGACTAGAGGCCAGGAGTGACAAACTGGGACAGATCAAGGATAGAGTTATGGCTGATGGAGACACAGCATAGCATATAGCACAGTGTAATGCATCACTGAGAACATATCGAAAGCTTTGAGCTGCATTTGCAACTGAAGGTCAGACAAAAGTATTAATGATCCTCACAGAGATATGCCCAAATGACGCTGAAGATGGACAAATGGGTAACCATGGAAATGCTCCAAAGGTATCAGCATTCGAGAGTCAGGATCCAGGCCAAAGCATTTGATGAGAGCTGATGAATTGCTGATACAAGCAGTGGATAGCAATCTTTGAGGAGCCCTGAGTGGATGCTCAGGTTAGATAAGGACAGAGGCGCAGATGACAAGCATTGTGTGCAAATTAGCCAGGAATGTCACTTATGGGATTGAGTGATAAGGAAGATTGTTGAGTGCTAAAGATCCCAGGAGGAACATTGGTTAGGATTCATTGTAAGAGCCAGAGGAGTGCGAACAATTCTTCACTGCAGACTGCAAAGTATAATGGTGCAAAGCATCGGAGGGGAGCACAAGATGCCTGTGAGGAGGCCAATGAGGAAGCAAGAAATGATATGCTGCAAAACTGGAATAGAAGGATGGGAGCCAAAATCTAGGATATAGCTAGTAGTTGAAGTTAATGGAGGTACGATCAAAGACTGAGGCAGTCGATGAGCTGTCAGGCAATACAGCAGGCAATATGAGTTACAGAAGAAGTGGAAATAGAAATATGTGCAATTCAGGGTAGTTAGAGTAGGTACAATTGATGCCAGTTGGCTGGACTCCTATGATTTGAATAGGCTGGAATAGAATGTCCTCTCGGGCTTGATGGATGGAAGAGTAGAGAAAAGTCAGAGTGATCCTTAGAAAGCAGGAAATTGAGCTTGATCGATAAGCAAGGCTTGCTGGCATGGTGGAGAAAGAGGTGAGAAGCTGGCAGAAGGCAAGGAAGTCCAGTGGATACAGCTGCACTGGGAGCAGGAGGAAGCAGGCTGCCCAGAAGCGACTGGAAAGGTCTCATGGGGAAATGCCCAATGTACTTTGGTACTGGAAGAAGCCAATGTGACAATGGCATCAGGGGAGAAGAATCGATAGAGAATCATGGAAATGGGGTCCTCAAAAGGATGCATGAAGCAGTGATAAGCTGCAGGCAGGATCTGAGTCTCCATGGCTGGATGGCAATGCAGGACAAATCACATAGAAGAAAGTCTGAAAGCCAGTATGATTATGGTACAGTCAATTTCTTCAGGAATCCAGGATCCATAGAAAAACAGGAATGTCACCACAGGATACAAGTTGGTCATCAAGAGACTGAAGTCTGGAGCGGTGAAGGCTCTTAAGTAAATAAAGAATTGACTTGAAGTGTTACCTGGAGGAGCTGAGCTACAGGTTTGTGGCAGGTGGATGGAATGGCAGCAAAGGAATGCAGGAGTTGAGTTAGAAGGATGAGGCAGGAAGTGAACTAAAATAGTCATGAAATGAGAGGGCAGATCAAAACTGAAGGCAAATGGAGATTAAAAAGTCTACATAGCTGATGAAGGATCTGCTCTTGTTGAGAAATGGGCTGACTGAAATCAGGACCCCAAACAGAATGTGATTTGAAGTGAAGTAGCAATACCACGATTCCTATTGTAAGTCAGTACTGAGACTGATGCCAGATGCCTCAGTCAGCCAGAATGTAGGGAACGGTCCAATCACAAAGGAGCAGCAAGATTCAGATGCCCAAGTACAGATGGAAAGCTTGGAATGAAGTCTGGAGGCTTGCATGAAATACTTCAGGGTTTACAGGAGAGCCAGATGGTAAAGATGCCAAAATGCAAGTACTTGTATGCATATTATGGTAGATGCAGAATGTTGGTAGCATAACAGATGATGAAATGCCAACACGCAGTTGTATATTGCGGTAGGTGCAGTGTTTGTAGCTTGCTGATGCAAAACGCTAATATGTGGATGCGACAAGGTATATGCAAAGTTGGTCAGGTGGCTGATTTCACAATGCCAGTACTAGCTACAGATTATGGTAGATGCAGAGAGTGGTAGAGTGGCCAATGCCACAATGCCAATACCAGCTTGCTTACTGTGGTAGATGCAGGAGAGGCTAAAATGATGAGCAACAGAACTCCATCTCTGGTATATCGGGTGAGTCCACCTGCACTGAAATACCTAGAAGCTGTAGTGATGAAGCAGTAACAGACTCCCATCTCTGTGAACAGGGCAACCCCACCTTCACTCTAATACCTAAGAAGGTATGAGTTGAGATGGATACTGGAACACTGCTGTGAACTGCTGGTGAAGGCTGTGAAAGGAAGAGCAGCAGCTGCTCCTGTAGTAGAGTCAAACTATGAAACAGCAGAAGTGGAGTAGCTGACAGGAGGAATAAGGAACAAACATGGGAGTGAATGGACACTGCAGAAATAAAACACTTTGACATGGATCTGTACAACATAAAAAATGCATTGTGAGGTAGAGTAAGGCGAAAAAAGAAATGGAGAGCATAGCTGCAGGAGGAGCAACAAGTGCATAGGGTGACACCATGTGGTGGAGACAAGCAATGATCACAATAACAGAAAACATGTTCTCCATTAAAAATGCGGGACTTGAAGCCTTTAGGAAACCTGTGTGCCAGTAGATACATGTGAATAGTAGCTCCCTTTGGAAATAGGTATGGAGCACACAGGAGTTGAAGAGAAGGGTGCTGATGTGTCAGCACCTGACACCTAGAAGTGTTGAGCCAGGAATGGAGCACAGCTTCGAAGAGAACAGAGCATGGCTCTGAAAGGAAGAAGCCCAAAAGAAAAAAAAGCAACACATGGCTGGAGGGAGCACAGAGGTGAGCAAAAGCAAGAAACAGCAAATGATGGTGAGCAACACAGCGGGAGGAGAGTAAGCAAACCACAGGTAAGCCAGCAGGGATGGGGACAGGTGAACAAGAGCACAGAACATCAGCAGGAGCAGCCAGGGATGAACAAACAAAAGAGGAATAAACAATGGAATGGGGTGGGGTGGGTGGGCAAAACAGGACACAGAGAGGAGTAGAAGACAATGAGATCCAATGACAAAGTGAAGAGGCAGGGAACTACGAGGAGGTCCAGCCAACAGCTACGCATAACAAAACACGCTATGTGGACTGCAAGGAGAAGGCTGCTGATATGCTGCATGTGGAGGAGCTATTCCTGTGATAAGGTCAGGGACCCAATCCCAGTTGGAAAAATGTAGTGATGGTTAAAAGCAGCCCTGCTGCAACAAAGGTTACCCCATGGTGCCAAATTAGGGATATGAAAGGCATAAAGTAATCCCTAGAAGTAAAATAAAGTTGTAGTTACCTTTTCTTTCCTCTATGTAAGTCTGTTGTACTACATATTCTGTCCGCCATCAGGGTAGTCTTCTATCTAGTTTGTGTTCTGCAACCCCTCCCCCAAAAAAGAATGTGACATGCTGGTCTGCAAAGATCACTGTAAGAAGCATTACATGAGGGGTTTGCTTTTAAACAAGAGTAAAGAAACAGCCCAAGGGGTATAACCTGCCAGTTAACAAATGAATAAAGCTCTCCTTGTTGCAGAAACTCTTGGGTGTGAGCATGGCAGTTTGGTTACTAATGTGAAGATGCACTCCCCACCTCAGTACAAGTATAAAGTGTTGAGCAGTAAATCCAGGCAATATATCTGTGCTAAACAGTTTGCTGTTTGCATGATGCTGATGATTTTAGGAAAGAGCTTCCTGTGAAACAAAACACGATATAAGGAAGTATTTGATAGCTTTAGAAAAGATGTAAAACTACATAAACTATAAAACTATATACAGGATAACAATTAAAACAGGTTGGAGTTTTCTACAAGAATCTTGCTTTTAAAGGAGTTTGTACCTGAAGCTGACGCTGTGAATTCAGAATCTCCTGGGTCTGTGTTCCTGCTACTGTTACATCTGCAGCTGCAGCCATTTTAGAATGGTGTGTGCTCAGGAAGGGCTGGCCAATTACATTAGTATATAGAAGGCTTGGGTCTTGTCTTGCCAGGAAGTGACTAGTCTAGAGGAGGAACTTTCTGAAAAGGAGATGTCTCTATATTTTCTTGTGTTTTATGCTTATGAAAGGGGTTTAGCATTGCGTAACAATTGCCCCAATATATCTTGTGTATTTCCTTGAACAGAATGCAGCCGTGGAATTATAAACCTAGTATCCCTCTAATTGTTTGTTTAATGGAACATGACTGACAGACCACATGATACCTGAGAAGTATATAAGGGCTGCTCAAGTAATCTACAGTCAGTCTACTTTGGGCTGAGGAGCAGAGAGGAACTGGAGAAGTAATCTGGAGCCAACAAAGCAGCCAAATGTGAGTGATACATGCCAGTGCTGAGTTACTCTTATCCTGGTTACCCAAGAATGAAGGTGAGGCAAGCTTAGGTGGAGCTCAGGTTGAAAGTCCTGTAAAGCCTAAAAGCAAGGAGGAATCACTGTGGCCTGGGATTGGCCCTGGACCTCTGAAGTTCAGATTTGGGCTACTTGGTTGCTAGAAGCTGCTCACCTAGAATTTATCAAGGGGTGAGGACTCAGACTGGTGAAAAGCTGCAGAGGCCTGAGTGTGTAGATACTCAAACTGCAGAGGAACTTGGAGAAACCAGGGGTATTGACAGGGTGGCTATACCATGAGATAGGGTCAGTTCCTGGTCTCTAGAGGGCATTGTAAGGTCCATCTGCAGTGCTATAGGAGAGGTCTCCTAGCTAAGCTCCCAGCCCATACCCTTTATTGTGTTTTTTTAATACTATCCTGTCAAAAGTCTGCACCTGAAAATACCACTTGTACATAACAGTAATAAAACACCTCAAGGTGTTTTGTATCATATTTTATTATTCCTACTGTCTTCCGTAACTGAACCCATGACATCCCCCACACTGAACCTTGGGCTTTAGTCCTCCCATTTATAGGATACATACTGCCTGATTTTTTTTTCTACTATATGTGTTCTGCTATAATCTTTCTCTTGTAAATCTGTGCTGGCTCTTGTCTGGAAGTCCATTCTTCCAAAAGTTCACTATATTTTTCTTGTTGACGATTTCCATTAGCCTCCTAATAATTAATGTTAGACTTACTGACAAACAGTTTCCTGGGTTGACATGGTCTCACTCTTGCAGAGGAGTACAACATTTGCAGAAGTGCTGTCTATTGGTACTTTTCCAGTTCAGTATGTTATGACTATAATGGTCTGCCAGAGGTGCTCCAGTGACCTGTACAATTCTTTCACACACTTGGTTATATCTCTTCTGGGCTGAGAGTTGCTGTCAAGTGGTTCCTTTAATCCTTTCTAGACTGTACTGATATGGAGGGTGTGACCAGCAGCCATCGTGAAAGACATGTCTCCCTCAATCTCCTATGGGAAGCTCTATCTTATTTCATCTAACCTTATGAATTGTGTTTTAAGTCTTTATTTTGTTTCAGCTAAGGTCTCTATAGACACCACACCAGCTGCAAAATTTTGTGACTCTGGAAAAATTGGGAACCTGAAAAATAAACACCAAGGTGGCAGCAAGAAAGCAAACACAGCAGGATCGAGTGGTGGGCAGGCTCAGGAGCATCACCCAGGCTGGGAACTGCCAAGCCCATGATGTCTATTTTCATTTATTTATTATTTTATTTATTTATGTAATCAGATAAATGTCTTTAAGCAAGCATGCTCATTTACAAAGGTTCCTCAGGAACAGATAATGAAACAATGACGTCTGTAAAGTCATACACAAAGTTGTTTACAATTAATATTGAACAATAAAGTGGCAGCCTTATGAAGCATTGTCAAGTAGAACATAAATAGGAAGTCAACAGTAAAGAGAACAGCAGAAACCATGAGGCATTGTCAAGCAACATTTATGCAGGAAGTCAGAAGTACGGAAATGGTAGAAACAGGCAGCACACATAGGTACTTTGTCAACTAGGTAATACAGTAGAAGTGATCAGTAGTGCAGGTGAAGAGTGGACGGGAGAAATTGGTTATTGTTTGTTGCAGCTGTAGACAGTGCCAGGTAAGAGGACCTTCCGTAGTTCCCTTTTGAATTGGACAGTTTTGGATAGCCCTCCAGCGACACTGGCAACTTATTCAACCATTGTGGGGCTCTGTCCACAAATGAGTGCTTAGCCAGACTTGTTCTGCAGGATGACACAGAGAGGGTACCATGCATCCTTGCTCCTGGTGGGGGTGACTTTGGGCAGGGGGCTTAGGAGGTTTTGCATTTTGGGGAGTGGATAGTCCAATAGGGCTTTGGGGAGGTAGTAACAACAACAAAAAGGAAAGGGCCTGGGGTAAACATATCAGATGACCTTAAGGTTAGCAAGCAATGTGAGAAGACAGTAGGGAGGGCTGGGGTATACTGGGATGCATAGGGAGAGGCATCACCAGCAGAAAACAGGAAGTTGTTATCCAGCTGTACAGACAGTTGGTGAGACCCCATCTGGAGTATTGCATCCAGTTCTGAGACCCCATCTCTGCAAGGACATAGACAGGATAGAGGCAGTCCAGAGGAGGGCAACTAAAATGGTGCAGGGTCTGCCAGAGAAGCCGTATGAGGAGAGACTTAGGAGCTTAATGTGTATACCCTTGAGGAAAGAAGGAGGGGGACATGATAGAAACTTTTAAGTACCTCAAGGAATCAACAAAGTCCAAGAGGGTTGCATCTTCATAAAAGAGACGTGCAAGAACAAGGGACACAATTTAAAGATTGGGGGCAGTTCCGGGGCAATGTGAGGAAGTATTTTTTAACAGAGAGGTAGTGGATGCATGGAACAGCCTTCCTGAGGAGGTTGTGGGGTCTAAAACTGTGGAAGAATTCAAGAATGCATGGGACAGACATAAGGCAATTCTTGTGGGGTTAGGAAGAAATAGGCTGTTGGTTAACTATAATCTGCGGATCCTGTAGTTAGGAAATGGGCAGACTAGATGGGCCAAGCGGTCCTTATCTTCCATCAAAGTCTATGTTTCTATGTTTTATACCCAGCAAACAAGTCTGGTACTTGATTCTGTCCTGTGGGGGAGCCATTTTATTTGGGCATAGAGTGTAGAGATGGTGGTTCTGTCAGCCCTAAGGATGAATCAAAAGCTTTTAAAACCAGCTTGACCCTGTTTAGTATAGTATCAGAGGCAGCCCCATATATCGTGCTGCCCTAGTCAATTATGAGGAGAATGGTGCTGGTAACTGCAACATGTTTGGCCTCAGGGGTGAGGTTGTGCCTCTGTCTGTAGAGTGCCCCCAGTTTTCTATTGATGTTGCTTACAATCTGGTCAACATGTGGAGTAAAGGTAAGAGACTGGTCAATTGTAAGTCCTAGGTACTTAAATGAGTCTACCTGATCTAGTGCAACCCTGTTTACATTGTGGTTGTTGAGTGACAGACCTTACTTCTCTTCTGCATGCTGGAAAACAACATTGTCTTGGTCTTTTGTAGTTCAAGATAAATTTATTCTGCATAAACCAATTTTCAAGGGAGCCAAAGCTGAGTTGGTGATCTCGGTAGCTTCTCTGACAGGGGCTACTAGAACAGATGACAGAGTCATCCGCATAAAGCAGTACCCTTGAGTACTGGCAGGCTTCAGGAGGATGTTAATGAAGAGGCAGAAAAGGAGGGCCCATGCATGGACCCTTGTGGTACCCTATTGAGACAGGCCTGGAATCAGACAGTACACCATATCTCTCACAGCTGTCCAAGCTCTTGAGAAAAGGGTGATCTTCTCGATAAAAATGTCAGAATTTTAATTCCAGGATCTTGGCATGCAAAACACAATCTATGGCAGCTCTGCAGAAGCTAAAGATGAGCAGCAGCAGTGCTCAAAGCATCTAAGGGAACATCCAGAATCATAAATGAAAACAAATCACTAAAATTCTGTCTTGAAACATTAAAAACAAACTAGAGCTTCTAACTTGAGACTGCTTGGTCTGCCAGAAGGAACAGAGGATGAAAATCCAGTGACATTCATTGATATGTGGCTAGGCACAAACTGAACATGAAATCAAACCCTGAAGTGCATCGAGCATATTGTATCACTCCAGGGTTGAGAATGGATTCAAGCTGCTCAAGAACTTTACTTATTCATTTTAGGGACCTCATGAACAAGATAGGACTCTGGCAGCAGCAAGGAAAACCGCCCATTGAAGCACCAGATTGACAGAAGCTGACCATTTTCCTGGTCTTGTGTTTTGCAGCCAGGGACTGTCGGAAATCTTTTGATTCCATCCGCAGTCAATTATGATTCCTGGGGTGGGTTCTCATACTCTCTGTATCTTGCTCGCTAATGGATTAATTATTCTGGTAAGCAATACTTATTCTCTGAATCTAAAGATGCTGGGAACCTTTTAATGAAAATTAATGCTGATTTTGGTTCTTGAAGGGTCACTGACAGGACTGATTATTCGGGACCTTAATAGTGTGCAGTGAGTAAACTGATGTGAGTGGGGAAATAAAAGTGTAAGGCTAATTACTGTTTCTATGTTGGTAAATTGAATATCTTATTGCTATAGTTAAATAGTTAGTTATATTTTACAATGCTTTATTAATGATTTCAGCCAATATGGCCAGGGCTGCTTGTTTGTACAACACCTGTGGGGATCTCTAACACCGAGCAGTAATTTCATTGTAATAAATGTGTTTGATGCATTTCTATGTACCAGATCATACTGGACTTTGGACTATCAATATTGTTGAGATGGAAATATCAGCTGTTATATTTTTTACCTGGAGTTCTGGATGCTAAATTCAGCATGTTTAAAACTATGAACCGGGGATGCATAATGTAAATAATTTACATGATTATTATCACCTAGCATGTCATGTAGTTTGTTTCAAGTAGGAAGTGTCTTTATATAAACATGTTGGGAGTTATGCTAGGAAAAGTTAATGCAGACTCTGATATCATTTTAATGTTTGATTTGAGTGTTGAGATTGTCAGGAGGTTTTACTTTATCTCTACAGTCCCCACTGGAAGATGAGAGGAAAACACAAAATTATATTATGTTAATATTCCCGATCATTATATGGGATCACAAAGTTGAAGTAAACCTTATGAAAACATGTTGTTAAAATATTTCAGCTCTATCAATCACAGATGTGGCTATAAGCTAACTTAAATATGTTTTATATGGTAATTACTAATGTCTACCTGTAGTTGTAGACAAAATGTTTGCATTCCCTCCAATGTGATGGCACACTGAGCATGTCATTATCTATCTATCTATCTATCTATCTATCTATCTATCTATCTATCTATCTATCTATCTATCTCATCTATCTATCTCAAAAGTTTCACCAGGACAGACATAATGAGCTTGCAAGAGCTCATTTCCAGATGCATCCTGGGAAGGGAAGAGTAATATGTACAGAACAGAACACTTAATTAATTATGCAATAAAACACAGTATTAAACAGACAAAGTATAAAAAGTGCAATACATTGTGCTGTACATTAGGAACGCAAGTGTATTAGGCATACATCAGGAATGATAGATCAGGACAATGCCAGGGCAGGTGATATGTCACAAAAAGACTATGAGAAGACTATATTTTATGAGGCAGTAGGGATAAGGCGAGTATGGAGGAGCACAGAGGAAGGGATAATGTAAGTAAGGTACTAGGGAGGGAACTGGAGAGGAAGTAGAGGAGGAGGGGAGATGGAAAAAGATAGAAAGGTAGGAATGGGAAAAGGAGAATGAGAGAATGGGAAGGAGGTAAGAAGTGGTGGGCTGGGCTTGACTAGGCAGTTAAGAGGAGGGGGAGGAGGACAGTGAGTAGGCAGGGAGACAGCATTTGGGGAGGGGAGGCAGAGGGGAGGGAACAAGGGGGCGAGACCTATCTTAGAGGGGAGTGGTGAGGGATTAGAGGGGAGAATTTAGGTAGGAAGGTAGGAGTCTGAAAGGGAAGAAGTATGAGAAAAGACAGGAAGGAGGTAGGAGATGGACTGGGGCTGGGCTTTGACTAATGGCATTTACAAGAGGGAGCAGTGTTGACATGGATTAGTGAGGAGAGAGGAGCATTTGAGGATGCAGAGGAATGATTGGGGGAGAGAATTCCAGAGTTTAGGAAAGTCAAAAGAGAGCCAGACTGATCAGGAAGGATATGCAAGAGGGAATTATGTGGGAACAATAGCATGAGCTATGGAGGGTGTAAGAGGATGAAGCAGGGGGGAGTAGGAGGTAAATGTGGGTGTGAAGACAGACAGAATTTAGAAATGAGAGAAACACAGGTGTTAGGTGGGATCCTCCAGGGAGGGTAAGGAGTGGACAGAGTACAAAGAGCAGTGGTGAGTGTAGGGTGGGTAGTCCAAGGCAAATGGCAGAAGGAGGGAAGAGAGGGTCCAGTCTGGCCAGGTGGGCTTTGAGGCAGCACCATTGACAATGTCACCATAATCAGTGATGGGGAGTATCATTTTAGCGATGATGTCTCTATGGACGGTAGTGGGATGCAGCTTCTATTCCTATATAGCGCCAAGCTTGGAGTGGAGTTTTTGTGAATGGTGTCCTACGTGCTGAGAAAAGTCAAGGTGCTGGTTGAGCCAAACCCCTAAGGTACTTAAATGAGGTCATGTCATCAATGGTGACCCCATCTAGGGTGTGAAGGAGGAGAGGAATGGGAGCCTGAGAGCCTCTGTCTGGTTCCAAAGAACATTGAGACTTTTTTAACATTTACAGATAGTTGATTCAATCTGAACCAATGCTGGACAGTGTCAAAGTCAGATTGGAGCCTGGCTGCTAACTCAGTTGGAGAGGACCGAGGCAAACAGTACCATGTTGTCTGCTTACATGTGAATGGATGCAGATGAACAAGCATAGGCAAGGTAATTGAGGAATATGGAGAAAAGAAATGGGCCAAGGATGGAGCCTTTAGGGACATTGGTGCAAATGAGGAGGGGTATAGGGACTTCCATTCTCACTGATTGAAATCTATCTTTAGGTAAGAGCTGAACCAGCTATTTGCAGATTCTGAGAGACACACTGACTTTAGCTTGTCAAGGAGAAGAGGGTGGAGACAGTGTTGAAAGCTTTGGCTAAATCAGCAAAGATGGTGGTGATGATGACTTGATGAGGCCCTGGCCCATGCCTGTGTGGATGGAGCTGGTGAGCCGGAGGAGGTAGTGGAGTGGTTTGCAGAAGCCAGACTGGAAGGGGTGAAGAACACAGAAAATCAAGGTAAGGAAAGAGCTGGGACAGTACAGTACTATGTGCTCTTGAGTTTGGATAAGGTTGGAAGGAGGGAGATAGGGTGAAAATTGCCGGAAAAAGAGGCATACAACCTTTGAGAAGGGGAATGAGGAGTTGCATGCTTCCAGGTGTCAAGGACAGAGGCTAGAGAGAAGGAGAGGTTAAGTAGGGAAGAGATGGGGAAGGCAATGGCAGGGGCAGAGAGGGTAGGAGCTTGGGGTATAACCCATCAGGGCTCCCGCTTTCAGAGAGTTGAGGACCAGGAGGCACAGATAGAAGTAACTGGGGTAATGGGCAGGAAGAAGAAGGGGAGAGAAGGAGGGGCTTGTAGGCGGGTGATGAGGGGGTAAGTAAATGTTTATTTCTTGAGCGCCCAATCCCAGAGGCTCTGGGCACTTTTGAAAGTTGAGATGCAGTAACACACTTAAAATACCATTTTATGGAAGCACGGTGTCAGAGCCGACACCACAGTCCAGACACCCACAGAGTGGCAGCTGGAATCCTGACACCGCTGATAGCAACCAGCCACAGTGGCCACAAGCCCCCACAGTGTCAGTGCCACCACCACCACTGTGGCCACTATGCATCATGCACCTGGCCCATGCCCACCTGTGGTGCTCCAATTGGACCATGTGCACTGTATGGGTGCCCATTCCCCTGTGTCAGCTGTCCTCGGGTGTCCCCAGTCCATTCAGCCTGTCATGTCAGAACCCCGCTGCAGCTGTAGTGCCATGGTGCCCCTGCCTCACGACCTGCAGTGTCGCTCCACTGTCTGATACATCTGTTGTGGCTCATGGAGGGGCAGGTTACTGGTCCATTGCTGTAGCGTCAGTGTTTTGCATGGTATGTGCTGGTGCGCTGTGTTTGTGCACTGTGCCATCCATCAGGGTGTCTGCTGCAGACTCTGTGTCAGGATTGTGGTTCAGGTGGTAGGTGCATCCGTTCATGTGCAGCAGTTTCCAGGTGTCGTTATGGGGCTGTTGGCATTATCGCTGTCACCATACCATGGTGCTTCCACATTTTACAATAAGCAGATCGTGACAGATCAATAAAACTCTATAAAATCATATCTCAATAAAATAGCAGCAGCGGGCATGGCTTGCTGAGCTGAAGATGGCTGCTTAATTCTGCTACTCCTGGGTTCACCAACTAACATCATCCATCCACTTCTACCCAGACATTCATTCTTTGCCAAATACTGGGTCTTATTCTACCTGCATCAAAGCTCAGCTCTGGTATAGTATTTTGCTATCTTGCAGTTATAGAATTTTATATCTGCAATCAGACAGTTGCTTTATTTTTGGCCTGCAATAATATCGACCAACCTTGCAAAGCAGTTCTCTCAACAGAATTGAATCAATGTTTCAGCAAATAATCAATGAGTTAAATGACTTAAAATAACCTCACAACAAAATGTTACTAATGTACAATTGCTTGACCAGAAAATCTCTCTACAGAATCTAAAACAATTCAAAATGAAGGCTCTATTATGGATCTGAAAGTTAAATCAGGGAACAGGATAGAATTATTAAAAATCTTCAGGATAAAATTGATGACATTGAAAACAGAAACAGATGTAACAATCTTAGATTTCTGGTTTTCCTGAAGGTGCAGGGCTCGAGATACCGTGCACTTCTGAAACATGCACTTCCAATGTTGCTTAAACTTCCACCCGACCAAGACCTCACTATTGAGAGATCTCATCGTATTTCTAAGCCCAAGGTCTGGTCCTACTCAAAAACCAAGGCCCATCATCGCCAGATTCCTGAACTATGACACACAGAATTAATTATTCAAAAAGCAAGGTGGGATGCTTATTTGGCAGGATCATAAAATATCAATTTTTAGAGATTTCAAAAGAACTATCTAATAAACGCAGACTTTATAATCCTATCAAAACTGTTTTGCATCAGCGGGTACTAAATTTGCTTTACGCCACCCAGCCACAATGCGCTATTTCTGAATGATTTATTTAAAGACTTCCACACACCTGAAGATTTATCAACGCTCCTCAATATACCTCAACCACACATACTATACCCATCGATTTAGCTGCAGTCGACCTAAATATTGATCCGAATTCCTTCCAAGAGGTCCGACAATCTCCAGTGAATGTCTTTGAAACTAATCCAAAACCATAGAGAAGCCTGCACAAACACGCAACTAAAACTTCAGCTCCTGCCAGAGTTTCAACGCCATACAAGAAAAAAAGTCTGTTCAATCTCTGCATTCTAAACACTTGTGCTGCTTGAATGACACTCTTTCAACGCCAGACCTGCAAACCGAAAAGCATGTTGACTTCTCCACTCTTGTGTTGTCTAATAAATATACTCCACTCTGTGAAGATTCACTTTCTCATGAAGAACTTCGAGAAGATGACTTAGATCCACCTCTGATACCACGAAATGCCCTGCCTAATACCAATTCACCTGACCCTCATGGGCAGAGCTGGTATCTAGTTCTCATCAAATCAGCAGAACCTCCCAAAAGAAAAGAAAGGGAAACTAAAGAACAGAATCCATAATACTGCTTCTCAGATGAATAATCGTTATAGCATTGACTGATATGAGGTCTTGATAGTACTTATAATATCTATATTAAGCCCCGTAATCTCATATTGAAATATGTAATACTATTACTCCCAGCCAGTTTGGACTGAGAAGGCTGTAAATCGATCGAATTTTTAAGGGCTGTACTTAGAGTTTCTTTTATTTGCTTACTTGAAGCGCATCTGCATCTCCCAACATACCTTGAATGCACCCACACAACTGTTAATTGTGATGCATTAGATCTAATTATTGCCCTAGTCCCTCCTAGGAGGACTGAGCTTCCGCTTATCACCTATGAAAATGGACAGGAACTCAGAGAAACCTGCACAGTTTACATCTAATCCAATCGCCTCCTGCCCAAGCCTCTATGCATATGAATATGAAAGGAATTTGCCGGCTTTCACATACGAGTCATTAGTGATGCTGGAATAACATTTCTTTATCATTTTTACTTGGAATCTGTAAACAGGTCAGTTCTTCCACTTCGCTAACGTTATCTAACAGGTGTGCTCCACTTCATAATGTTCTCTACCACCTTCGTGGAGCATTTTGTGAAGAAGACTAGGAGCCACTGGCTGATGCTCTCACAACTCATGGTCTTCATTTAATTCCCTGTTCCTTCTGGGCAAAACTGGTGACTGATTCCTTAAACTCCTGAAAAAAGAAAACTAGGAGACTGAAGATCAACGTAATTATCATTTTATATTGGGTGCAGAACTGTAAGGTTCATTGATTGCCATGTGTTTCTGACTTTGTGTGTGATCATTTATGTGAAGCCTTTCATTTTAGTATCACTTTTGGTTACTCCTTTTTCGCTTCTTTTGTTCAAATGCGATACCTATCTTAACCTATTAGTGCTTTCACACTCAGCTAGTTTGGACGTATCAAGCTGTAAATCCGTTTGAAACTTAGGGCTGTAATTTTTTTCATTCAATTGAATTTATATGTATACTCTTGCTAAACTTATCTAAATGTGTAAACCTATTTACCCAAATATATATACTATTTCTTTTTTTTTCTTTAGGTTTTTCCCAGGCCATAAGTGTGCTACTAGCCATCAGTTTATCAGTAAAATAAAAAGTGAAACATAAAACATAACATAATGCCATGTATGTTTACTACATTTAAAGATTTATTTTCACTTTATGGCAAGTGCTATATATATATATTTACATAGTGGTTGTCTATATATTTTTTTTAGTGCACCTATTAATTTAAGCTAATAGCACACTTATATCACATATCCATTCTTTAATAAGCTCATGTGGATGTTTATATGTCTTATGTTTTATCTTTTGATTATGCTGTTTAGGATATGTGATGTTATATTGGCATACTATCCTTTTTATTGAACTAATTTGATATAGTTCAACATGATTATTATGTCTGGTTTTATTATTACTTTTAAAATGTTTTTGCATTGTTTGGTATGATGTTTATTGGCTTTTCCCAGGGTTCTAGCTTAACTATCTGAGTGCTAGTCATAATATTACTTATAAGATATTGTTACACATAGTTAATAACTTAGGAATATTGCATGTTGCCTTTTCTTAAGTGTTTTCTCGTCTTTACGCCAGTAGTGTGGCGAGAGAGTCTCAGGTATGCGTACGACTCCTATCTCTCTACACTTCACAAATGTTCTTACTGTAATATACAAGTTTTCATTGTTTCTATGAATATTCTCTCTACTATTCTATTCCTGTATTTCTCTCAGTGAGACTCAATAGACATATTTATCATATTATTCTGAATCCATATGTTCTAAGATCCTGCTCACATTTGTACAACCTCACTCACCTGCCTTTAGAACCTTTGACACTCTCTGACTTAGCTTTTATGAGTCCATCCTTCCGATTTGTAATTTCTATTTTACTGTTTACCATTATGAGTGATTTGATATTACATTCATGGAATGTTAAGGACTCAATTCTCCTTGTAAGCATAAACAAATATTACTATCTTAAGAAGTATAAAACACATATTGCTTTCTTACAAGAAACTAAACTTATGTCAGAGGATGTTGACAGGTTAAAAAGGATTGGGTTGGTCAAGTATTTGCATCCTCTGCCTCCTCAAAAAACGAGGTGTCACTATTCTATTACATAAGTCCTTAATTGATCCCAAAGAAAACTATTACGGACTCAGACGGTAGATGGATTATAATTCAATTATCTTCCACTGTAGGTACTTTTATGTTAGTTAATGTTTATGCCCTAACTCTGATTCCCTGAATTTTTTCATAACTTGGCTCAACAAATTATGATTAATAACAACAACAACTCACCTATTCTTATGGGTGGAGATTTTAATTTAACCTTAGAAGCACACCTAGATAGAAGTAATAAATCATATGATGTCTCATCCACGAAGCATTAATGCCTTGACATTGCTAATGAAAGATCTGGGCCTTTCTGACATCTGGAAACTTTCCACCCTAGACAGTGTGACTATACATTTTATTCCCATTACACAAATCTTACAGCCATATTGATTATTGGCTTTCATCCTCTTATTACAGAAAAACTATTAATACAGACATCCTTCCAATTACTATATCAGACCACTCTCCTATAAGTTTACATCTACTTTGGGGTCCACCTCCTCTAAATCTCCTTCTTGGCTTTAGATCCACTTTTACTGAGGGACCCAGAATTTATTCCTTGGATTACAGCCCATATTCAAGAATTTCTCTCATTTAATGATACCTCTGAGGTATCTCAAGGCACAGTTGGGAAGCATTAAAAGCAACAATTAGAGGCAAAATTATTAGTTTTGCAGCTCATAGGAAAAAGCTAAAGAGAGCAACAACTAGCAAATTTAGAGAATTCCTTAAAGAAAAGAAACTCTGTACTATAAAACAAAAACCGATCACGATTCACCATTACATCTTGAAATTCTTCAATTAAGAATTAAAATAAATGAATTAATATCCAGGAAAGCTGAACTTGCCCTTTAAGGCTTAAACATCGCTATTGGGAACAAGGAGACAGATGTGGAAGTTGTTTCTTATCAGCTTAAACTCAGCAGATGGAGATATATTGCTGGTCTGAAGGACCCATCAGGCCAAATTTATACAGACAACCTTACAATAAATCATATTATGCATTCTTTCTACCAGCAACTATATTCTCATCCAAATTCCAGTTCTTCCAATCAAATACATGAATTTCTCGATAAACTGCATCTTCGTCACCTCTCTCATCAAGATATGGCCATACTGGATGAACCCTTTACCCTACGAGAGATCCAAACAGCACTATCATGTTTAAAAATGGTAAATCCTGGGAATGATGGTTTCCTGTCGATTCTACAAATCCCTATTTGCCCTTGCATTTTAAGGTCTATTTGGAAGCATTTTCCAATGGTAACTACCCCACATTATGACCGAGGCTATTATTACTGTCTTACCAAAAAGATAAAGATCCTTCTCTTCCCTCAAGCTACAGACAGATATCACTGCTCAATACAGACGGAAAAATCTTTTGCTAAATTATTAACCCTTCACTTAGATTCATTAATTTCAAAACTCATCCATCCTTCTCAAGCCAGATTTATTAAACATAGAACTGGTTCTGATCATCTTTGTCTTGTTTAATTTAATCTACAAAGCAAAAACTCTTAAATCACCAGCGCTGCTATAGCCATTGATTTTAGAAAGCATTTGATTCCCTTAATTGGAGCTATTTATACCAAGTTTTATCACATTTTGGTTTTACTAATAACTTCTGCACCTATATCAAATTATTGTACACTTTCCTTCTGCTCGAATTCTGACTAACACAACTCTATCCCTCCTTTCATCTTGCAAGAGGCACTAGACAGGGCTGCCCTTATCACCATATTTGTTTATACTTGCCATGGAGCCTCTCTGCAGCTCTTAGTCAATCCTGCATAATTAAAGGAATCTCTATCGGTAACTCTCGCTACATTTCACTCTCTTATGCAGATGATTTTCTTATTCTCCTAGAAAATCTCCAATCTTCAGGGCAACCTTTAGTTAAACTTCTTAACAATTCACCTTTATCTCGGGACAAGCTCTAAATCGAATAAATCTGAAATGCTACCATTAAACAACCTCTGTAAATCTTATATGAATGACCCTTTGGGCTTCCACTGGCCTCCAAGGTATCTCATATTTAGGTATCTGGATCATCCCATCATTGGATAAAGTTTGGGATGCTAATTTCTCCTTTACTAACTAACATTAAAATATATTTGACAGACAGAAATTGCTTAATCTTACCTTTAATTGGAAAATTTCTGCTATTAAAATGACAATAGCTCCAAAAGTATTGTATCTTTTCTCTAATACACCTCTAAAACTTCCCTCTTGCTTCGTCAGCAAAATCGATAAATTAATAGGTAATTTTATTTGGGATGGCAAAATCTGATTTAGTCATAATAAACTTAGATCACATTGGTCAAGAGGTGGATTTGACCTCCCTTGGTTTCAGGCCTACTTTTGGGCTTTTCGTGCAGCCCAGACTATCAAATGGTTTATTCAATCTGACCCCAATTCACCTTTATGGGTTAATATGGAAGCCTCTCTTTGTGCTAACAACATTGCTACCTCTTTATTTATAGTCCCATCCCTCTAAATTAAAATCTCACCCCACTATAGTACCATTCATGTTTTACTGGAAAATAATTCATAAACATCTCAAATCAAACCTACCCCTCTTGCTTATGCTCCTATCTGGGAAATAGCCAGATATCTCTAAAAACCATCCAATCTACTGTCCGATCCTAGAAAAATAGAGGCATACTTTTATTAAGAGACATACTTGAACCCCATACGCTAAGAATAAACCCTATTCTGATCTATGCACTCAATGGAATCTTCCCCGCCAAGACTTTTGAAATATCTACAGCTCTGCACAGCATGCACTCATTATTTCTCACTTATTGTGAATCAATCCTTACATGATCAGCACATCTCCAAATGGATAAAACAACATGTAAATTGAATTGTGTCATCTATAAAGTTATTAGAGAATCACTACGGACCAGTCCATTAGTGCAAAAATAAATGGAGCAACTTGTTACACTATAACATTACAAATGAGCAATGGCATAGGTGTTGGCTTTCTTGCCACAGATCTTTTAAGGATAAATGTAGCTCGCTCATTCAGACTAAAATTCTTCACTTATGGTATAGGACCCCAACTGTATTGCATAAAATGGGATTAACGGATAATGACAACTGCTGGCAATGTAACTCGCCTAATGGCATTTACTTCATATTTTATGGGATTGTCCCTCCATTGAAAATTTTGGCATCATATTCATAATTTTGCATTAAAGTGACTAGTCAACCTTTTGTATTAGATCCCAAACACTGTATACTTGGTATTTTTGACCATCATCCCTATAATATTCCCCAATCCTTGAACAGATGGTTAACCATACTTTTCTTCTAGCTAAACGTAGTATACTTATGTATTGGAGATCTAATATAATCCCCACTTCCTGATATTCTTAATCATTTATCTCAATATGCCTCCCTGGATCGTATGACACACATTTCTCTCGACCGACTCAACATGTATAATAAATGTTGGCAGGAATATTTTAAATATTTGATTCATCTAGCCATTCTGGCACTTAAAGTATGGATTGAAATACTTTATATAATATCTCTCTCTCCTATTGATATCCTCCATTACCTCAGATTGTGGTCTCACTTTTTCTCTACTTACTTGATACTCTCTTCTCTTTGCTATCTCTTCCTCTTCTTTGTTATTCTTAATCTTTCTATATAAGCTTTTAGTAGCACTCTAACGATATATACATTGTAGTAATGTACAACTATGACTATTCATATCTCCTCTTTCACCTTCTAATTCTTCTATTTTACTCTATATTATGTAGGTGCTTTTTTTCATTATAATATTGTAACTGTCTAGTTTAGGTCGTTAACCCATAATTATTATATTACCATTGAATAGTCTTTTTTCCTCCTTTGTTAGATGTTATGCTACTCAGTTTTTCATTTATATAACCTTATATAGTATTGTTATAGGGTACACTTGTTGTTTGTTTATCTTTTAAATACTTCAATAAAAGATTAACTGCAAAAAAAATAGCAGCACTTCAATAATAATCAAAACTATAGCTGTCTTCCAAAACCTTATCCGAATATATGTGCCTTAAGACCCTGCTTAAAAGCCTCCACTGACAGGTGGTTAAGCCTTCCTATGTTAAGTATGTTGTTTACTGTATATTGAAATAATGTATTTGCTAAGGAATATTTGTGATATTTGCCAGCAGCCTCACCTTAGTAGTGGGTAAGATCATGCAGGCACTGCTTAAAGAAAGAATAGTGGAAACTTGGAATCGAGCAGTGTCCAAGATCCGAGGCAACATGGATTCACAGCAGGAAGGTTGTGTCAAAGGAATCAGATAGATTATTTTGACTAGGTGACAAGGAAGTAAATCAAGGTGGGCAGTAGCCTCGATTTCAGCATAGCTCTCTGACACCATCCCACATAAAAGGCTGGTCAACAAAATGAGTAGTCTGGGTATGGGGCACAGGGTGGTAAACTGGGTTAGGAACTGGCTAATGGACAGGAATCAGAGGGTGGTGGTAAATGGGATCCAATCAGGAGAGAGGGGTGACCAGCAGGGTACCCCAGTGGTCAGTCCTTGGGCCAGTCCTGTTTAATGTCTTCATTAGTGACATTGCAGGACTGAGGGAAGGTCTGCCTGTTTGCAGATGACACCAAAATCTGCAACAGGGTGGATACTCTGGATGGGGTGGAGAGAATGAGAAGGGACCTGAAGAGGCTTGAAATGGTCTGAGGTGTGTCCACTAAGATTCAAGAGGAACTCTGGGAGAGCTACAGGAAGGGGTGGGGAGTTGCTGACTATCACCAAGGAATGAAGGGACCTAGGGTTATCATTTCTGATGACATAAAGGTGTCTAAGCAGAGGATAAAGGCTTGAAGGGCCAGTGCTGCTGGGGTGCATAGTCATAGGTATCACAAGCAGGAGGTGGGAGGTGGTGATACCATTGTACAAAATGCTAGTGAGGTCTCACCTAGAGTATTGCATGCAGTTCTGAGGCTGCACCTTCATTAGGATGTTGACAGGGTGGAGGCAGTCCAGAGGGTTGACTAAAATGGTACAGGGCTTGCGCCAGAAAACACATGAGGAGGCTAAAGGACCACAACATGTACTCGCTGGAGGAGATGAGGATCAGGAGGACATGATAGAAACATTCAAGTATCTTAAAGGCATTAACAAGGTGCAAGGGGAGACATCTTCAATATAAGAGATGTACAAGAATGATGGGGTATGATATGAAATTGGAAGGTGGCAGGCTGAGGGAAATAAGAAGAAATGTTTCTTCACAGAGAGGGTGGTGGATACATGGAATAGACTGCCACAGGAGGTGGTGGGGGTAAGCACAGTGGAGGGTTTTAAACATGCATTGGACAGACATAAGGGCATCTTAGAGGTGGGAAGGAGGGGTCAAAAGCCATTGACCAAGTAGGGTCAGAGGGCACAGACTAGTGTAGAGCTTTCAGGCAGACTGGGTGGGCCTGGCAGTCCTTATCTACTGACAATTTCTATGTTTCTATGAACTTACTAAATAATAAAGAGATTTTACAACTAAGAAAAACACTGCATTGACAGTTATGTTTTCCATAACAAATCTTTTCCTCTCATTTTCCTGTAGCCATTTTTGCACAATTTTGCAGAAGTTATTAAAATTTATTAGTTAATTTGGAAGGAAGGAGAAGACTGTAATATTTGCCCAGGAGAGCAGAAAGGTGAATGTGGTAGTTTTTATTCCATAGGTACTCAGATGATATACCTAAACATTTAGTATATTGTGCTACACTAATCCCTTTTCAGGATAATTCTATATACTGTGTTTTGATGTATCCCCATTTTTCTCACACTGGGGCCTATGCACAAAAAATGGTTGCCTCACGTGCCACGTATCTGAGGCATATAGGCAACAGTATGCATGAATGCCACTCAGTGTGGGTCCCACTGCATTCACTAGCAATTTGCATGGTGCAGATGAGCACCTGATTCCCTGGCCATGTGGGCAGCTATGCACCAGGGTGGTCTGTGGGGAGGAGATGGGCGTGCTGACACCTATGTGCCATTCACAAAAGTGCATAGTGCTGTGCACAGTGGGGCACAGGAAGGTACTGGATATAGCAGGGAGGATCCTGCCACAGCTGCAGTACATGTTTAGCCCACGCACACAGAACCTCCGGCCCCACAGTTGTCTCTCCCCACATCAGAGCCCCTGCACAGTCCCATATGACTCTCTCCCCTTACATCAGAGCCTCCACCTGGTTCCGTGTGACAGTTCACCCCAAACACACATCAGAGCCCTGGCCTCAGTCCCGTATGACAATTCACCAGCCCCAACACATCAGAGCCCCAGCCCTGATCTGCAAGTCAGTGATACCCCTCCACCAACCTAAGCCTGCCCTGGAGGCCCCTGTCCAGTATTGTACTGCTTAACTACCCCCAACCCATGATCCCAGCCCCTCTGCCCTTCATTGGTGGTTAGTGGACCCTCCTGCGGCACCAACATTACCATCCACTGTCCCCACACCTGCATATCAGTGCCACGGCAATGGATGGCAATTGGCACATCTCCTCCACACCACCTTGCCACCTGCCACCCAATTGATGCTGGGAGCATGCTGTCTATTATAGGGTTCCCTATAAATAGTACTCATCTCCCAGCATCGGTTGGATGGCGGGTGGCTGAGGTGGTGTGTAGAGGATGTGCCACTGGCGTCCATCGCCACAGCACTGACATGCAGGTACTGGGGTCTGGGGGTGGTGTTGTCTGTGTTATGGTGTGGGTCCACTAATAACCAATGAGGGGGCAGGGGACCAGGATCAGGGGTCGGGGTTGTTAAACAGTGCAATACTGATAGGGTCAACCAGAACGGGGCCCTGATTGCTAGAGGGTACAATGACTTCACAGCTGGGCTTGTGTGTGTGTGTGTGGGGGGGCGGTGTGAACTGTCATACGGACCGCTGGGGCTCTGACGATATGTGTGTGTGTGTGTGTGTGTGTGTGAGGGATGACCCATTGCCGGACTGGGCAGGGGCTTGCTGTGGAGGGGTAAATCTGTGTGCCAAGCAAAGCATGATGCCCTGGGATGAGTATCAGACAGGGGAGGGACCACTGACAGCGGGAACCATCAGTACACGTTCCCCAGTTGCGTGTTGTGTGCTATGCATGCACCTGGAGCTGTGCATTCACACTCCCTGCTCCTGTGGAGCAGGGGATCCACTGGGGACCCAAGATGGGCATCTGATTTGCTGGCCACCTTTGTCTACTACTCTGCCCCTTCCGCCTTCTGTAATCCTGCATGCTGAGGGATGAGCCAAGACAGGTGACTGGGAATAGTGCATATCAGACTGTTCACATGTCCACTGGCAGGGTATGTGCCTATGATGGTACTTTCCACCCTTTCATGCATAGGGCCCATTGCTCTTAAAACAGATATAGCAGATGATATCAGAATAGCTGAAAGGTAAACATAAGAATTTAATTTGTAAGTGTAGTTTTAGTATCAAGAAAATATCTAATTGTAAACCCCTTTTGGGAGCTTACTATTTCATATATTTGTAGTCACAGAGCCTGGTGCTTGGGGCCCTGCCTGCAAGTGAGAGGCCTCAGCCCAAGGGATAAAAGGGGGTAGGTTTTGACGCTAGTGGGAGAGCAAGAGGAGGAAAGGAAGAGAGGAGGTGGCCTGAGTTGGTTTTCAGCCATAGGGCCGAGGTTTGGGATCAGGGTGGACTGCTTGCCACCCCAGCCCTCTGCCCTCAAAGACTGGCGGATAAGTTTGTGGTCAGGTGTCTGGAGCTGTTATGGGGACCACCTGTGCTTCGGGAGCCAAAGCCCAGAAAAGAAGTAAGTGACCCACCTTGTGACTCTCTGGTACCTTGGTCAGGTGGCGAGGTGGTCCCTTGTTCCTTGTCTGGGGGCGGAGTTAAGCAAGTCTTGTGCCAGGTTGTTGGGGCAGCATGGTGGTGGCAGTTCATATTGCATGTGGAACAGTGGTGGCAGCCTGTCTCCCTTTCTGGTGGCACTAAGCCTGGCCAGGGGGTGCTTGGGAACCTAGTCAGCTTAAGAGCAGAGGTGTATGGGTCTCTGAGGTTGCCAGGGCTAAGCCAGAAATGCCCTAGGATGCTCAGAGCTGCACAAGGCTTAGGATAGAGGGAACGAGCATTTTCTGTGGGACTTGGTTTGCTGTGCAGAGACCATCTGAATGGGAGCTCTGAATCGAACCACCGGCGCCTGGGAGGTACTGCTACTCTACACCTGTAGAAACATAGGAAAAGAGATGGCAGAAGGAGACCAAGGTCCATCTAGTTTGCCCATGTGTTCCTTGGACCTTCTCAGATACCAGAACCAAACCCCACTTCTGCCTAATGCCTCATATTGCACCTGTTGCTTTTGATTGCGCTTTAGCCTTGTAACACCCAGCTTGAATGATGTCACTGACTTTGCTTTACTACCTCATCTGGCAGCTTATTCCATGCCTCCATGACTCCTTCTGTAAAATAGTGTTTCCTAAGCTCTCTTGAAGCCCCTCAACTTCCGCATGTGCCTTTAGTGTTTAGAGTTGGAGGCTCTGTTGAACAGGACCGAGGATGGCACCTTATTTATTTCTGTCAGGAATTTGTATGTTTCAATTATATCTCTCTCTCCTCCCTCGTCTCAGTGAAAACATATTTAATGCTTCCAGTCGCTGCCTGTCACGAGTGCCTTGAAGGCCCTGAATCATTTTGGTCTCTTCTCTGAACAGCCTCCAACCTGTTTATATCCTTTTCAGATGTGGACTCCAAACCTAGACACATGACTTCAGATGGGCCTTACTAGGGACCTGTAGATTGGCAGTATTACCCCATCTTCCTGCTGTTGAATCCCTCCTCATCTCCCATGCACCCCAGCATTTTGTTGGCCTTGCTATAAGCTCTATTGCATTGGCTTGTCTGTTTAAGGGTGCTGCTTATGATGACACCTAGATCCTGTTCTTCCTGTGTGGTGCTGAACTGGACTCCATTGAGGTGGTACTTTGTCCTTGGGTCCCTTTACCCAAATGCATCACCATATTTTTTTGCATTTGACTTCAGCTGCCAGACGTTGGATCATCTTTCCAGCCTCTGTATTCCTTTTTGTAGGTCCTTGACTGCCTCCTTGCTGTCAACCCTTCCTCCTAGCTTGGTATCATCTGTGAATAGGGTGATTCTTGCTCTGAATACCTATGCCAATATCACTGATGAGGGCATTAAACAGGACTGCCCCAACACTGAGCCTTGGGGCACACCACTAGTGACCGTGCCTTCATAAGACCTCACCTTGTTTACCACTACTCTCTGTTTTTGTCCCTAAGTCAATTACCTACCCAACTGACTATGCACTTGGCTGCACCAAGGTCCTCAACATTTTCAGTAGGCGGTTGGCGGCACTGAATCAAAGGCCTTCCTGAAATCAAAGAAGAGGAGGTCCACTGGGTGGCCTCTGGTTCTAGTTCCCTAGTGACCCACTCAAAAATGTGATTTGGTTCATTTGGCATGGCCTTCTCACCACAAACCCATGTTGTCTGTTATCCTGCAGACCTTTCTTATCTAGGTACTGTACCAAGTCTTGTTTTATTAAGGTTTCCATCAGTTTCTCCACTACTGACGTAAGGTTGATTAGTCATTAGTTACCTGCTTCCTCCAAACTCCTTCCCTTGTGAAGAGGTACCACATCAGTTCTTCTCCAGTCTCCCAGCACTACCGCTGTCTGAAGTGATCTGCTGAATAAATGTGCAAAGAGACCTGCCAATTCGCTTGTTAGCTCCTTTAGCACCCTCAAGTGTATTCCATCAGGCCATGGTGACTTGTCTTCCTGAGTTGATCCAGGGCCTCTCTAATCCAACTGTTGGCGACTGATGGGCTTCCATTTGTAGAACACCTTTGTCAGCAGCCTCGATGCCACTGTCTAGTACTGGGCCTTTGTGTTCCTCGGTAATACCGAGCACAAAAGTTATTCAGAACAGTGACCTTCTGCCTATCCTCCTCCACTCCAGTCACTATATTTGAGTCTATTCTTCTCCTTTCCTTTCTTTTCTTGTATATATCAAAAAGTGTTTGTTCCGTTCTTTAACCCCTTCCCCAAGCCAAAGATCCATTGCAGCCTTAGCTGATTTCACCATATTCTTTGTTCTTCTGAACGAGACTTCCCAAGCATTGTCTTTCTGAGTTCATTTATAGTTCCAGTAGACCTCCTTTGGTTCTGATTGTAGTCCTTATCTGGTTACTACGCCATATTGGTTTAGTGTGTTTGTTCTTTTGGTCACTGTTCTTATGCACATCCTGTTAACCTCTAAAATGGCTACCTTAACCAGCCCCATATTTCATCCACATCTAAATGCTCCTGGATCATTAACAGCTTGCTTCTGACTACATCCTTCATTTTGTCAAAATTTGCTCCTCTAAAGTTTAAAATCTGTCTTGGATTGTGATTTTCTACCCTAGGGCTAACTCAAACCACACAGAGTTGTGGTCATTGTTGGCCAGTGACTCCTCAACACATGTAGTCCTTACTACCTCTGAGTTAGTGAAGACCACATACAGGATGGTGTGCAGCCTAGGCGGGGCACTAACTAGTTGTGTAAGTAGGCAGACTTGTAGGGCATCAACCACCATTTGGCTTCTAGTAGAACCTGTCACTGGGATGCTCAGTTAACATTGGGCATATTCAGGACTCTACCACTGTATCCCTGTTTGTGCTGCACCTCTGAGTTCCTCTAGGAGCTCTTCTGCTCCTGCCCTCAGCTTGCCTGGAGGCTGGTATACCACACCTATGTGGATCATCTCCTCATTGCTGAGCTGAGTAGCATCCACAGGAATTCCACACCTCCTTTTGATACTATCTACTAAGATGGCATTTATCTTATCCTTTACATATAATGCTACTCTCCCCGCCCTCCTTTCTGCCCTGTCTGAACAGGGCATTGCCCAGGACTGAAAGGTCCCAGTCATTTTGCTCCAAGGCCCAAGTCTCCATGTTGGCCACCCTGTTGTGTGAAGCCACAGAGAACTGCACCACAAGTATTTGGAGATGTTTGCTCACTAGGATTCTCTGTATTTTGAGCAGCAGCAGGAAAGGCACAAGGACAGCAGAGCTGCTAAAGCAGTGTGTGGCCTGTGAGTTCAATGCCAGAAGATGTAAAAAGAAAGTAAGTTTTGTGCAGGAAAGGGAGTTGGAAGAAAAGATGCAGTGTGGCTTTGCTCATGGCCAGTTTGTGTTGCTGCTGTCAGGATTAGAGGAGCCTGTTCAGTCCTGAGGGAGCACTACAGTGTAAAAGCTTTTGTACCCCAAAAGTTTGCTGCAGACTGTATTGGGCAGTTCGCCTAATGGTTGCCCACCATGTAAATTGTACCCCATGCTCCATGGAGTGAATTAATAATACTAATAAAGTTTATTTCTAGAGCACCTTTCGCCATCAAGGTGCTTTACAGTAGGATAAAAGTCATGATAAAATTATAACATGCAGAACAATAATCAGAGGATCAGATTTAATCACTGCCACCAAAGGCATGGCATCATAAATAGGCTTTCAGCGCCTGTTTGAACCCCTCACAGTCATGCACTCCGAGCTGGACGGGATAGAGAATTTCAGAGGGTTGGGGTTGCGTACATAAATGCACAAGCCCAGAAGATTTTCGACACCCTTGGAATCTCTAGCAACCCCTTGTCAGCCTAACATTGCCTTCACCGCCGGTGAAGGCACAAGAAGCTCTTTCAAGTAGTCAGGGCCAAGTCCATGTAGGGCTTTATAAGTCAATAAACCGACTTTAAAAGTGATCTGCCACCTAACTGGCAGCCAGTGCAGATCACGCAGCATGGGTGTAATATGGGAAAATGGAAATTCCCATCAGTAATCGTGCTGCCACATTCTGCATGAGCTGCAGGCAGTGTATATCAACCACAGACAGCCCTAAGTAAAGGGAGTTACAATAATCTAGGTGCGAGGTCGCAAAAGCATGGACCAAGGAAGGCAGGTCCCTGGACGGAACCAGATGCTTAATCCTGGAGATATTCCTAAAATGGTAAAGGAAGTCTTAATGACGGCTGACACCTGTGTTCATAAAGTCAGCCCATCATCAAGAATTACCCCAGGTCTCTAACCATTCAGAGGTTGGGATCTGAAGGCCCCAAGAAAAATTACAGAGGCTGAACAGCCCGCCTCTCTATCCGTGACCCGGTCACTACATCACTTCCATCTTCCGGAGTTCAACTTTAGCCAGCTCGAGTTCATCCAGTCCTGGATTTTGGCAAGGCAGGAATTAAGTACAGAGACAGCTCTATCCTGGTCGGGGCAAAAGGTGGGTAGAGCTGGTATCATCAGTATAACAGTGAAACCACAGCCCATACCATCTTACAATGTCTCTGAGGGGTGGCATATACACTGCAAACAACATGGAGGACAGCACTGAACCCTGAGGAACCCCACACGGCAGGGAGAATGGGTCTGAGAAAAAATCCCAGACACCGCTGTCTGTCTCCTGCTGCTGAGGAAAGATGTAAACCATCTGAGGACTGCATCTGTCAATCCCAAGATGGATCCCAGATGTCCAAGCAGCACCCCATGGTCTACAGTGTCAAAGGCTGAGGAGAGATCAAGGAGCACCAAGATGGAATGGCTTCTCCGATCTCTCACCATCAGGAGATCATTGATCACCCAAACCAGTGCCGTCTCGGTACTGTGCCTCTTCGAAAACTGGACTGGAGAGGTCTGTAGATGTTATGGATGGCAAGGTGGTCATCCAGCTGTATTGCAACTATTTTCAATCACCTTCCCAATAAAGGGAAGGTTTGAGATTGGTCTGTAGTTAGCAGAAAGATCTGGGTCTAAAGAAGCTTTTTAGGAGGGAGGGTTACCACCGTGCTTCAGGAGCTTGGAAATTCACCAGATTCTAAGGAGCACCGGACTATCTGCTCCAGGACTGGGCGATCAAATCCCATCGATCCAAAATTAAGGATGTTGGGCCCAGATCCTAACTACAGCATGTAGAGCATACCCTGGACAATTGCAAGGCATCCCCAAGTTCGGGCAAGGCAAAGGAACTCCAGAAAGTCAGAGGTAGCGACCAAGCACCAGTCATCAGTAACCCCATAGAGTGGGTCGAGAGAATTTCCAACCCATGTTGGCTACCTAATTCGCAAAGAACCGAGCAAGTTCATCGCACTCTACTTCGTAAGAAAAGGTCTTCAGAGCTGCAGACAGGTTGAGTTGAACAACCTGTCAACAGTTTGGAAGAGTTGAGCTGGTCGGTTCTGAGCAGCAGCGATCTTCCTGGACAGGAATTCGCCTTCTTACGGGAGATAGTTGATTGGTAGATCTGATAATGCACCACCAATCTAAGGTGGTCGGCCTCCAGGGTGGATTTCCACCAACACCGCCTCCAACCTATGTCCTACTGGATGCAACTCCCCAGGGACCCATCAAACTACGGGGCCAAGGGTGAAGGGGGAGAGAATGAACACGATCGGAGCAATCAAGTCCAGAGCCACAGAAATGGCCCCATTATAGGCCACCACTAAAGTCTCTGGTCTTGAGCTGGCCACAGAAACTCCGAGATCAATCATCGCCGCTTAGGCCTTCAGGACTCAATTCCATAAAGGGCGGTAACTGACCATCTCCACAGGGACAGGTCTTCAAGGGGTGAAAACTGAACCTCACAGTGTAGTGATCGGATCAACTGACCGGTTCCACCTCCAAGTCAGAGGCCTCGATCCCCAGGAGGAAGACCAGATCAAGAGAATGACCATATTTATGGGTGGCCGAGGTAACAACTTGTGTAAGGCCCAGAGATGTCATAAGCTGGAGGAAATGTTGTCCAAACTGCAAGAGTTCATCATTGACCCAGGTACCATCAATCTGGGTGACTCCAATGTCATGTCGGTGACAAAATCTGCAACTTCCTGTGGGAATCGCGATCTCATCCCGGTGGACGGTAAATGGAAGCTATCCTGCAACCCACACCAGCCACCACGGTACATCAAATGATTCAGCTTCTCAACTGGTACACTTGTGAGGCCCAACTCGGACTTGAAACAGACTGCTACCCCCAAGATCCAGTCTCGAGTGGTGTATCCCGAGTTCCCGCCAGAATTGCAGCATCCAAAATGGGGCCAGCATTTTCATCTAGCGAGGCCTCGGTGATGCAAGCCAGATTAGTAGTTCAACAAGATCTGCAATAATTGCAGTCTTATTTTTAACAGCTCTGGCATTGCATAACACTGCTAGAGTTGGATGGACCTCCAGGCCGCCTGCTACTTGCCTGCCACAAAGGGCAGTGCCCTTGGGTATGGGGACTAGACAGGAAGCACCCTGTTCCAGACTCTGTTTCACCCCATATATTATAATCAAATTTATTCAATTAAATTATATTTTTCCTTCTTTTAATTTGGAGGACAATGGACTTTGTTCATGGCATTGTGTGTCACAGCTAATTAAGTTTGCCCACACAGCTGCTGGAACCTCCTCGCTGCTATGTAGAGCCTTTACCCTCTCCAAAGACATCTAACTTGAACCAGGTAATCAGCATCTTTATTTTCTGGGACTGTGTTTTCTGGCTGTACAGTGCTCTCCTCCCCAAAATACCATCAGGCATACCCCTTGACACCAGGAGGGGGTTCTTACAATGTGGGGGCTCATCTGGGATTTGACTACTCACTTGGGGGTTGCAGAACTGTTCCTGGGCTATGAAATTTGAGGGTACAGCAGTGCGAGGAGATTTTTCTGCTTTGGGTGCCATTTAGCCTGAGATTTCGTGGCTTCATTGCAGCGCCATTTTTCAGCGACTAGTTTGCATATAGTTAATGTATGCAGAACTTGGGGAACAATATGCTATTGGCTGGAGGTGGCAGGACTGGGGCCAAAGGTCACAGAGCAAAGAGCAGAATCTCCATTTTGTGTGGAGCCACAGGAACTGTGCCACAAGTATTTGGAGCTTGAGGAGACGTTTGCTCACTGGGATTCTCTGTATTTTGAGCAGCACCAGGAAAGGTGTAAGGACAACAGAAAAGTGTGGCAGAGATATCAGGTAATGGGAACAAGATGGTGTCTGTTCCCACTTGCTCCTGTCTGGGTTATGGGAGGTGGCACAACAAGGTATCACCCAGGAGAGGTGTGTAGTCTGCTACAAATCTGGAGGCCATGTCAAAGTTCTGCAAGTCTGTCTGAACTGTAACAGCTATTGTGCACCTCCTTCTGCCCAGCTTACACCTCCTTATTAGCCTGCCTGGAGCTGGACAACCACCTCAGCTTTAATGAGCATGGACACTTCCAGCCTAGAAAACTGGGACAAGGAGGAAACTGCAGCTGGTGTGGTAGTTTCTGGGAGAAGAGTGCTAGCCATCTGCCCAGCCCTTGTCCCCCAGTGGTCCTCACCCTCCCACTTAGCAGGAGAGGCCATTGGGTGGCCACAGAAGCTTAAGTCTAGACAGCACCCTGCCTAGTCACAACCCCCCATGGCGTAGGTGCCAAAAGACCACCCCCCAGGTACCTCTCCCTATTGCTGCAGGTGCTGCAGGAGCTGATAAGCTAGATATAGAGGTGGAAGATGTCATCTCAGAGGGAGATTGCAGCACAATGAGAAGACACTAATGGAAAGGATGCTGTATCACCTGCACTGGGTATCTGCACCAAGTCCTTTACCTTGATGATCCCTCTTGGGAGTGAGACATTCCAAGGCCTTACCACTTCTCCATCCTAAAATACCCAGATACCATCCCCTGGCTGTGGCAGGTCTGTCAGAAACAAAGGAAGGATATGGACACCTCCATCCATCTGACTCCTTCTACTCCCGGTACACCTCAGGAACTTGCCTGCTCAAGGGTACTGCCCCAAGAACCAGTGTGAGGTGCATACCTGAGTGGACGAGGCCAAGCACTGGGTAACAAGGAGGATCAAGAAGGAGTACCAAGGAGAGAACTATTCATACTTGTGTGAGAGAATATGGGACATCATTGAGGAAAGAAGGGAGGACTGGGTCTTCCAAGGAGCCCTGGACAAGGTCAAGCAGAGGAGTGCCCTGAACCTAGCAGGCCATGAGCAGGAAGCCATCAGGAAAGCAAAACAGATGTATACTTCAATGGCGTGGGCTAGAGTGACACTATTTGAGACTTTGCAGTGGTCCAGGATGGAGAGGGACAGAGGACAAAATTCTACATCATCTGTGAAGATGCTTTTGTAGAAGAGTGTGCCAAGCCTAATCAAGGTTGTACTATGCCTCTAAACCCCAGAAATAGAGCTGCTTCCTACCCCAACAGACTGTTTGAAAGACTGCTCTGTATAGATCTGTGTCTGGACGATCTTTGCCCTTCAGATGCAGGCCTTGGCATCGGGTGCGCTGGCAGGACTGAAAAATATGAACCCCCCACGCTGGATGCTGCATGAGATCAACTGCTTTTATTCTTCTTTGTTGTAAAATATTTAAAAGTTTTAAGGGGTTGACTCTCGGTTAGTTAAAGTGTGTGCTTTGTTTGAGAAAAAAGTGTTCTGGTTAATGACATTTAGTAGAGGGAGGCTGGACTAAAATATGCCCCTCTTGTACTGATGTTTAGGTCTAATGATGTGGATGAATATGTAAGGTGTGAGTGAGGTGTGTGTGAGTGGTAGGTAGTATAACATTTGCTTGGGTGTGACTGTGTGTGTGTGTAGGCAGATGGGATCCACCCTAGAGTATTAAAGGAACTCGGGGACATACTGGTTGGTCCAATGATGGCCCTTTTCAACTCATCTCTAGAGACAGGGAGGTACCCAAGAACTGGAGGAGGGCAGATGTGGTCCCTCCACAAGAGTGGAAGAGAGAGGAGGCAGGAAATTACAGACCTGTAAGCCTGACCTCAGTGGTGGGGAAGCTAAAGGAGTCCCTACTGAATGAGACGATTGTGACGCTTCTGGAGTCTGGCGGGGCACATGATCCTAGGAAGCATGGATTCACAGCTGGAAGGTCCTGTCAGACTAATCTAATAGATTTCTTTGACTGGGTGACCAGGGTGGTAGATCAAGGAGGAGCAGTGGATGTGGTCTACTGGCATTTCAGCAAGGCCTTCAACACCATCTCACATAGGAGATTGATAAACAAATTGAGAAACCTCGGAGTGGGCCCTCACGGTGATAAAATGGGTTGGGGAATTGGCTAAGGACAGGACCTAGAGGTAGTAGTAAAACCAAAAGAAATATTAGGAGAGGAGGTGGGACTAAAGTGTGCCACAGGATCGGGGCTAGGGCCAGTCCTTTCAATGTCTTTATTAGCTACACTGCAGAGAGACTGAGAAAAGGTATGCCTGCAGATGATACCAAGATCTGCAACAGAGTTGAGACACCGGAGAGGTGGAAAAAATGAGAGAGGATCTATACCTATTAGGGGAGTGGTCAGGGGTATGACAGTTGAGTTTTAGTGCCAATAAATGCAAGATAATGCACCTGGGTCACAGAAATCCAAGACAGGAATACAGGATGGGGTGGGTGGGAGGTTCTCCACACCACAAGGCAGGAGAGAGACCGAGGATTATCATATCTGAGGATGGAATGCGACCAAACAGTGTGAAAAGGTTGTGGGAAGACAAACAGAATGCTGGGGTGCATAGGAAGGGAATAACCAGCAGAAAGAAAGAGGTGGTGATGCCACTGTACAGATCACTGGTTAGGTCTCATCTGGAGTATGATGTCCAGTTCTGGAGACCGCATCTCAGGAAAGACATAGACAGAATGGAGGCAATCCAGTGAAGGGCAATGAAAATGGCACATGGGCTGCATTAGAAGCCCTATGAGGAAAGACTAAGGGACCTTAATATCTATTCATTGGAGGAGAAGGGAGAGACATGATAGAACATTTAGTACCTTAGTGGTATAAACAGGGTACAGGAGGAAAGCATGTTTCAGAGGAAGCATTGCACAAGAAAGGGGACACGACATGAGGCTGAGAGAAGAAGGCTCAGGGGAATGTTAGGAAGTATTTTTCACAGAAAGGGTGGTGGGTCCATGGAACAGCCTTCCAGCAGTGGTGGTGGGAGCAAAAACAATACAGGGGTTCAAGAGCACATGGGATAAGCATAAGGGTACCCTGCAATTGGTCAGAGCAGATGATCCGCAGATCAAATAGGATCTGGGCTGTCACACTGAGTAGGGAAATGGGCAGACTGGATGGGCTGTATGGTCCTTATCTGCCATCAGATTCTATGTTTCTATGAGCCAAAGGTGAGAGTGGTTATCTGACATTAAAACATGTGAAAAGTTTAAAGTATTATGTATTTAAAGTTGCAGTGTTGTTGTTCCTGTTCAAAATGACTGTGTTGCTTATTGGTTCAATTAAATTCTGGTATCTATACAATATGCTTGGGAGAAGTATGCTTTAAGCCCTACCTGGCAGCAACAACTTTAAAGTTTGGCAGTTAGGGGCCTGATAGTGGGGGGAGGATGCCACTGCTGTAGTACCTGGCAATCTGTCCAAGGGAACCAGCGGGTGGTCGTCATGGGACTCCATAGTTTGGTAAACTTTATAACTATGTTCATGTAGCAAATGTGCCCATATTTTTGGAGGACTGGGTTTCACCTGGCTTTCAGGGAGGAGGAGAGTGGGCATAAATCCTTCTGGGACATCAGGGGTGGCACTCTAGTAGTTGTTCACCAGGAGGTGAACATTTTGTGGGGGAGTTAAATACCTTTTGGAGCTTACCAGTTAATTTATTTGTAGCCAGAGTCTGGTACTTGGGGCCCTGCCTGCTGGACAGGGAGGCCTCAGACTAAGGGATAAAAGGGAGAGCAGGTTTTGCATAAGAGGAGATCAAAAGGAGACAGGAAGAGAGAGGGGCGGCACGAGTTGGTTTTCAGCCATGAGGGCTGAGGTTCAGGACTGGGGTGGGCCACTTGCCAACTCGGCACTCCATCCTTGAAGACTGGCAGATATGTGGACAGCCAAGTGTCCAGACCTGTTCTGGGACCACCTGTGCCTTTTGGGAGCCAGAGCCCGGAAAGAAAGTAAGTGGCCCACTGTGACTCTCTGGCACCTTAATGAGGTGGGCAGGTGGGTCCTTGTTCCTCATCTGGGGGCAAAATGAAGCAAGTCCTATGCCAGGTCACTGGGGCAGCTTGGTTGTGGCAGTCCATGTTGCAGGGGCACAGTGATGGTAGCCTGTCTGTCTTTTCCAGTGGCACTTCAACCTGCCCAGGGGTGCTTGAGAACCTATTCAGCCTAAGAGTGGAGAGTGTACAGGTCTCTGGAGTTGCCAGGGTAAGCCAAAATGTCCTGGGACATTCAGAGCTGCACAAGGCTTAGGATTGAGGGGACTTGGTATATTCTGTTGGACTTTGTTTGCTGTGCAGAGACCATCCAAACAGGAGCTCTGGAATCGAACCCATTGGCACTGGGAGGTACCGCTAAAGTTTACAGAGCTACCTACACCCTGTAGCTGCTAAGGTGGTATGTGGCTTGTGGGGTTCAGTGCCTGCATCCCTCTGAAGACATCTCATCTGAGCCAAGTAATGAGCATCTTTATTTTCTGGGACTGTTTTCTGGCTGTACAGTGTCCCCTCTCAAAGTACCATCAGGAATACCCCACAGACACCCAGGAAAGGGTCTTACATAATGTTTTAGCTGTGTAGTTAGACCTGAGATTTCTATGCCTGAAGTTTATTAATATGCACATTATATAACAGTGCACCATTTGGATATACTCCAAGGTTCTTTATAGATTAGACAATCTAGTGTACAGATACATTGGGAGAGACAGATTAGCAGGGTAGGATGAAGAACTGGGCTTTGCTGTGAACTATATACAGTGTGTTTGCCTTGATTAAGACAGAGGTATTAACATTTAGCCATGCATGCACTGAACAGATTGTAGATAAGGGTCTTTTCTATGCTGTCTGGAAAATTTGTCGGCATACACAAGAATAGAGACATCAATAGACATATATTTTAGTTATTTATTTAAAAGTTCGGTGACCAGAAGGCACACTGAACCCAAGGCTCATTTCAGGTGTGACCTGGGGAAGGGGAGGGAGAAAACCAAGCAGGCATATTCAAACAAATGAAGTGCAATATCTGCAGTTACTAGTGCGAAATGCAGTAGTAAACAAGGTAGCAGTGAGAATATTTTGAGGTATATGGCAACAACTGTACATAAGTATCATTTAGAATTTTGCAACGGTAGGCAGTGGGGATCAAGGAAGATTTATTGGGATGAGGTGAGCCCTCACTTGAGAGAGGTTTGGGAAGTGGGAGGACACATGAGAGGTAGGGTAGCAAAGATGGGGAAAAGCAGGGACAGAGGAGGGAGGGTTATAGGGATGTGGACAGGAACAGGTAGGGGGAGGTGGACTTTATTAGTTGCTTTAGGGATAATAGAGATGGAGATTGGTGAGGGGGCAGGTCCAAAAGAAAGGGGCCAGTATGAGGAAGGCAGTCTGACCAGTGCGAGGGGTGAGAGGGATAGCAGGAGAAGAATAGAGTCTCTAAAGCAAGGAGATAAGAGGGAGTAGAGGAGGAGAAGAGAAGATAGATAGGAGGGAGAGAGGCAAATCAGTATTTATCAATGAGGGCTGAGCAGTGGAATGGCGATGCAAAGGGTAGTGGGGTGATGGAAAGAGGAACATAGGGAGTAGTGATGGGTGTGAGGAGGAGGTTTGAGGCAAAGTGACAGAAGGCATTACAGAGGGTGTCCAGTCTGGGGAGGGTGGAGGAGGGCTGCACATTAAACCACATCTGCATAGTCAAAAATAGGAGAGTCATTTGACAAGCAGGTCCTTATGGACTTCGATGGGAAGACAGTCCTTGTTTCCAGTGAAGGATGCCTAACTTGGGGCTAATCTTGGAGTGTATAGTGTCGATGTGGGCTGAGAAATCCAGGTTGCTATCAAGCCACACAAAGATACTGTATTTGTAAGTGTGGACTACCTCCAGTTGGATGCCATTGAAGGTGGAGAAAACCAGATGAGGTGAGAGCCTTTCTAGCTTTTGGCTAGTGCCAAAGGTCATGGACACAGTCTTCTTGGTGTTTACTTTGAGTTGGTTGGCATGAAACCAGCTAGCATTGTGGAAATCACACTGAAGTGAGGATGCGACCACAGGTGTGGAGGGGCCAGATCTGTAGATGAGTGTGTCATCAGCATACATGTGAACATGGAAGGAGACAAAGATGGATGGGAGGCTACTGAGAAAACAGAAAATAGTATGGGGCCCAGGATGGAGCCCTGGAGGACTCTGCTAGATTGTGGAGATGGGATAGTGCACCACCCACCTGAACAGACAGTTGGTGGTTAGTAAGGTAAGTGTGGAACCACTTGACTACAGGAGTAGAGAGACTGGCTGAGGCCGGTTGTTAAATAGGAGAGGGTGGATACAGAGTTGAGTGCCTTGGAAAGATCTATAAAATGGCTGCTGTGTCATGTCCCGGTCCATCCTTGCAAGGACAGAGTCAATAATGCAGAAGGAAGGTGATTGTGAAATGCTTTTTTTTCTGAAGCCTGACTGAAGGGACAGGAAGGAAGAGGAATCTGGAGTCTACTAGTCTGGAGTGGACTAGCGACTCTTGTAGTTTAGCAAGGGAAGAAAGGAGAGAGATAGGTCTATAGTGTCCAGGAGATGATGGATCACCCTTGTGGACGGAAAGTACTTTGGCAAATTTCCAGGTGTGGAATGGCATGGAGGAGAAGGAGAGGTTCAGGAGGTGGATGAGTGGGGAAGGATAGTGGGAAGATATAGGGAGGAGTTTGGGGTCCAAATCATCTGGAATGTATTATGAGGGGTTGAGCGACTTGAGGGCATGGAACATTTCCTGAGGGGACAGGAGGGATTCGGGAAATGAAAACCAGTAGGAGTATGGTAGGAGTGGGGGAGGGAGTGTTTGAGGACTGGCAGGGAACAGCGCAGGTTGTGAAGAACTTGTTGAGAAGGGAGGTGACAGCAAGATGGTCAGAGACCAGTAAGCCATCTACTTGGGGGGTTGGGGGCCAAAAGGAGTGGATTACGAGAATTTAGGTTGGATTGTAGGTTGGATTTGAAGTAGTGTGCCTTTGTGGCTCAGATAACCTTTGTGCAAGAGTTTCTAAGGGACCTGCAGTGCTGGTGGTCGTGAATCAGAGTGGGAGGCCTTGAAGCGGGCTCATACAAGATCACTGGATTTGCAAAGTTCAGTGAGGTCAAGTGTAATCCAGGATTGGTGGGAACATTTCACTCTGGATCTTTGAGGGGGGGTGTTCCAGTAGCAAGTGAGGATGGTGGTAAAGTGTAAGAGGGCTGTGTTAATGTTTTGGGCAGAGTAGACAGGAGATCAGTCAGCAGAGGCCAGATCACTTACTGTAAGAGGGCATCTGTATCAAGCAACCTGAGGGTCTGTGCCAGATGTATTTTGGGATAGATTGAGGGGGTGGGTTTTCATTATATAATAAGTAAGGCAATGATCATGAAACAATTTGGAAACACACCTGAGCCGAAATGCGATGGGGGGTGAGAGCATAGTACCCAGTCCAGGAGGGAGTGATTTGAATAGTGGAGGTTGAGAATGGTGGATTCAGAGATTAGCTGAGTGATTCAAGGATCTAATAGTGTGATAGCTTGAGACAGGGAGAGTCCACCAGGCTGAAATTACCAAGTAGGATAAATTTGCCAGAGGCAGAGAGGGAGACAAGAGATATGGTGCTGGGGTCAGATCTCCTACCCAGGCTAACAATATATTGATCTGATATTTTATAGTAAATTATTTTTATTTCAAATCTATCACCCATTGGCAATAGTGATCATAGCTCGATCAGTTTTATTTTGTCACACTTTCCAATTTCCTCGTTCAGTACTACCAAAATCTATTTATGTGATAGGGCTGATATTGATACAATAAAAATCATTTTGACCCAGTTGATTGGTTGAATATTTTCAATACTGTTAATATTGATAAATATTATGATATAATATCAACAAAAATTATTGAATTAAGAAATACACATGTGCCTTCCAGAAATAAAATCTATAATAAACTTAGGCCCAGATGGCTGTCTAAGGAATTACTTAAACTCATTAAAAGAAGGATAAAAGCTACATAAAATATTTAAAAATCAGAATCCCTCAAACTGGAATTCTTTTATGTATTCAAAAAAATGTGAAAACAATATTCAAAGATCTAAAAGGAGGTTTGAGATAAATCTGTCTTAAATACAAGAAAATGTAATAGCAAGACCTTTTTCTTATATCAATTCCATGAAGAAAAATAGCTGCAAAGTTGGTCCAATTCAAGTTGATGATAAATTAATTTGTGATTCTCTGAACTTGCACAACCATTTTAACATAAATTTCTGTAATGTATTTCAGACATCACGACATATATATCCTGTTGACCATTCTCATGTCACATACATATCAATATCTGAATCAGATATCCATGTTAAACCTAGTCATCTTAAGGAAAGATAAGTGTTTCTCCTGATGGCATCCAGGGACATTTTTTTACTTACTGGCTGACTGCCTAATCTTCTCCTTTAAATTGTTGTTTGAGCATTGCTTAAATTTTAACTATGTGCCTGAATTATGGAAAATTGCCTTGTTGCTCCTATTCACAAAAAGGCCCAAAAATGTATGGGAAAACTATTGACCAATTAGCCTTACCTCTTCAATGGGTAAACTACTGGAAAGCCTTATTAAAGACTTGATTACTACATCATGTATTAACATCGATAATGAACAACATAGTTTTAAAAATGGTAGGAGCTGTTTAACCAACCTACTGTGCTTTTTATGAAGATTTCAGTCTTCATTTAGATAGTAGACATCCTTGTGATGTAGTACATAGATTTTAGTAAGGCCTTTGATTACCTCCCCATTGGGTACTTGTACATAAACTTTCATCTTCAAAATGAATCCTAAAATAACAGCATGGATAGCAAACTGGCTAGATAATCATTCACAATATGTTCTTATCCATGGACAACTCTCCTGTAAGGGTCGTGTCACCAGCGGGTTCCTCAGGGTCTGTTTTGGGCCCTGTTTTTATTTCAAGTTTTTATAGCTGATATCACTAAACAGAATTGTACAAATTCAGTAAAATATGCAGATGATATCAAGATTGGTGGTCCTGTTGAAAATCCCACTCAAATAGCTGATATTCAGGGTGATTTGGACAAATTGTATGATTGGACTACCACCACTTGGGGAATGAAGCTAAATCACTCTAAATGCAGAGTAATGCATTTTGGGTTAAAAATCCAAGGCACATATATATTTTGGACAAGATAGCATTAACTAGTTCATCTATAGAAAGGGACTTAGGTGTATTTATAACTGATGATTTTCATCCTAATTCTCATTTAAATGAAAACATTCTTAAGGCTAATCGTCTATTTGGTCCATCAAACGTAATATTACATCAAAAGAACTAAAGTTCTGATGCCTCTGTATAGATCCTATGTTATTCGCATTTGGATTACTTCTTCCCAATTATGGTGTTCATTTAAAAACAAGATATTACACAAATAGGAGGGTTCAGAGGAGGTATACTAAAATGGTGCATGGTTTAAAAGATGTTCCATATGAACAAAGACTTATTTCACTTGATTTGATGTCCCTATTTGTTAGGCGTTAAGGGAGATCTCCTTCTTATGTATAATATTATAAATGACCCTTATTTAATAACAAATTTGGGGGTTCTCTTCAAGGATTCAACCTATACCATAAGGAGACATCCCTTGCAGTTACAGTTGAAAAATGTTACCTTCCTCCACGAAAGTTTTTACACAGTAAGAATTAATAAATCATGGAGCAGTTTACCTACTGAAGTGATTGTCTGTAATTCATGGCAGTCATATAAACGACAGTTGGATAAATTTATTCTCTCTAGTGGAATTTTAGTTATTTATTATTAAATTATAGGAGCTTACTATGGCCTTTCTGGCTCTCTTGCTCTATCCAACTTAGTATGAAATCAATCAATCAATCAATCAATCAAAATCTTTATTTATTCAGGCGAACATCATTGAGCATAGCTCATTTACAAGATGGACCTGGTGGTCATAACAAAAAGGTTACAGAGTGTATACAAAAACATGATATTGAAATAGCACAAATACAAACATTTATGAGTGAGATAGATGTACAATTATTTATATATATACAAGGCAAAGGACAGTAAACCAAAACCTATTAAAGGTGAGAAACAAACAGTCTGGTAGGGATAAGGCTTGGATAATGGTACATGGGTGGGCAATATGTTTGAGGTTTGATGTGGAAAGGACCAGAGGAATGATAGAAGAATAGGGAGGAGCTTTAGAAGGGGGTGGGGGAGAGAGAGGTGGGGGTGGGGGTGGAGGACTAGGCCTTGTGGAAGCAATTGCATGAATCTGGGATTAGGCTGGTGTACAGCTTTTGAAGGATGTAAGGGGGATCAGTGTTTCCATTTTCAATGTCTTTGGATAGAATTCCAGATAAGTGCCAGGAATAACTGATTGCAGCTCTTCCATACCGAGTGCAGGTGATAGGAATCTTCAGCAGGATCAGTTTGTTGATCCTCAAGGTGTAGGGCCTGGATGGATCTGGTTGAAGCAGTCTGAGATGTAGAAAGGAGTTTGTTTGTCAGAGCTTTGTAGATCCAGGTAGCAGCATTTTTCTTCTTCTATGTTGCAGGGATGTCCAGCTGACTGCATTGTAGAGAGAGCAATGATGGGGTGCTAGAGGGAAGGTCAGTAATGAATCTAATAGCTCATGATACGGGGTGTCTAGTTTGTTTAGATGGAGAGGGAGCAATGACTATAGAGGAAGTCAGCATAATCAATGAGGGACATGAATGATGCAAGGATTAATCTTTGTTTGGAATCTTTGGTCAGGTAGTGTTTGATTCTATAGAATAGACCAAGTCTTTGTCTTAGCTTTTTCAGGAGCTTTTCAACGTTGGTAGTATAGTCTAGTTTATTGTCTATCCATACTCCTAGGTATTTGAATTTGTCAACATATTCCAGATTTTCACCAAGGATGGTAGAGAGTTGTGGAGGTGGAATGATGGGATAGTGGAAGAAAGTTCTTGGGGCAAAGAACATAGCTTTGGTTTTCTTAGCATTTAGTAATAATTTCTTTTTAATAGGTTATGCTGGAGGAGGAGAATTGAGACTGTAGGAGCTCACAGGCTTTGATGGTGAGGGATCGCTCACATAAAGTACAGTGTCATCTGCAAAAGGTGGATATTAGAAAGAGAGAGATTGGAGTCAATATTGTTGATGTAAATGGCAAAAGGATGGGACCTAGGATGGAGCCTGTGGTACACCTCTTAGGAGTGGCTTAGGGTAGATAGATCACCATCATTCTTACCAGTTGTAGCCTTCCAGAGAGATAGCATCTGAACCATTTAATAGAGAGTGAGTCAAGGCCTATGGAGTTTAGTGAGGTGATTAGAATATCATGATCCACAGTGTCAAAGGCTTTGCTTAGATCCAGAAACACAGCACAGGTATTATTCTTTTGTCTAGGGCAGTCTGCCAGTCATTTGTGACTTTTGCTAGTGCAGAGATGGTGCTATATAGATCTAAACCCAGATTGAGCTGGATTTAGGAGATTGTTGGTATCAGGTAGGCAGTTAACTGAGAGTTTACCAGCTTCTCAAGCATCTTGATAGTATTGGTAAGATGGAGATGGGCCTATAATTATTGAGGTCCATGGGATCACCTGCCTTAAGTAATGGAAACACTTGAGCTGTTTTCCATATTGAGGGATAGTACCAGTGACAAGTGATAGATTGAAGAGGTGGGTGAGGGGGGCGTGTTAAGGCATACAGTGCTACTTTTAGAAAGTAGGGATCCAGGAGTCTGCACCTGCACTTTTGGTGGTATCTAGTTGGAGTAGGAGGTCTTCTACTTTTTGAACAATATTGGTTTGAATGAGAATTGGAAGCAACCTTTGACTCTCAGTAGATTGTAGGTTTAGAGATGATCTTAATAGGTTTGCAGGAGAGGAGTCGAAAGCCAGGCCAGCTGTAGTGAAATGGTCATTGAAGGCATTCAAGATATTTTTCTTGTCGGTGATTTCAATATTATTTAATTGAATTTTGGATGGTAAGACAGGGTAGAGGTTTGACCTAGGATGCCCTTTATGGTACCCCAGAACCTGGAAGGGTTGTTATAGGAGGCATCTAGTTCAGCTGTGTAGAAGGTTGCCTTGGCTTTTCTTACTTGTTTTGTGCAGGAGTTTCTGGCTTTTCTGAATTGGAGCCAGTCATTTGGGTCCTTTGTCTTTCTTGCCCTTTCCAGAGTTTGTCTCTGGCAAGCAGTGCAGATTTGAGGTCGGCAGAGAACCAGCGACAGGATTTGAGTTTGGTTCTGACACTGGTGAGGGGTGCATGTGAATTGAGGGCACTTATGATTATATCATTTAGGATTTGAAGAGCTGACTCTATTGAGGCTGTGAGATAGAATTCTTGCCAACGTGTGGTGTGGCACAGATCATGGAGATATCCTGTAATATTAAAGTTATTTTTTGACCTTCGTGGAAGGAATTTTGCAGATTGGGTGGATTTGATTGTTGATCTAATGGCAGCTATGGACAGTGGTCACTTATGTCACTGAGAAGTACTCCTGCATAGGGATAATGATGAGGTTTATTTACCAATATAATATCCAGGAGTGTGCTGTTGAGAGTATTCTTTGGGTTGATCCTTGTTGGTTCTTTGATTAATTGAGAGAATCCATAGGTGTCACAGAAGGTTACCAGGGGTGCAGATGCATTAGTCAGCCAATTTAAGTTCATGTCTCCTAAGATGATGGTGTCTTCAGGGCCCAGATTAAGTATGGATCCTAAATGGATAGGAGTTTGAGGCCTGCAGAGGGGGGGCCTATAGCAACCAACCAGTTGAAAGGAAGATGTGTTGGAAGGGTTATTTTAATAGACAAGCATCTAATTCCTTTGGTTGAGATGTAGAATTGAGGCAGGATGCAGAGATATTTGCTTTGACATAGATGGCTACCCCACCGCCCTGGATAGACGGTCAGATCTGAAGAGCTGATAGTTGGGAAGGTTTATTTCACTATCTTTGTTGCAGATTTGAGCCATGTTTCAGATATAACCAGACAGTCCGGTAGGGTGTGTAACCCAGGCCTGTATTGATGAGAACTTTTAGGAGGCTGCAGGCATTGAAGTGAAGAAAACTCAATCCATTTATGGAGGTTAGGTCAGTTGAGAGATCGAGCTTTCAGTGGGTCCAGGGTTGATTTCCACAGTGCCAACACAGACCAGCAGAAAGAAGATTAACTTAATGAGGGCACCAAGTGATAGGAGTAGTGAGCAGTCAGGCAGTTTTTCTTCTTTCTTGGGATCCAATATATAGTGGGTGATGATCCTGCTGCATGGTTATCGAGTTTATCATAGATTGCCAGCTTAATGGACAGGCGAGAGTAATTGTAGTGCCAGTATGGTAGCAGGGGATAGAGGAGTTCCAAACTGGTTGTGAGCCTTTTTGGGATTCCCCAAGGATTATTGTGCAGAAGCGGTAGTATAAGTATGTATAGTTTAGGGGTATCCACTGGGGACAGTAGAGGGGGCAGTGTTGAGTGGTCACCCTAAGCACCTCTGTATGGGTTCCAACAGTTATCTCATCTGGATCTAAGGAAGGTGAGAAGCAAAGCAGCAGTAGTAGGTGCAGTAGCATGGTGGAGGGTAGAGAGGGTTAAAGAAAGTAAGATGATGTGAAGAAAATGAGCTCGGAATTGGCTGGGAGAATAGCTATGGGTGGGGATGAGATTTGGCGGGAAGGTGTGTATAAAAGAAACACCCTGAAGGGGTGGGGGGCGGGAAAATTTTGTGCTTTCCTGCATTTTCTGGCTTTTCCCCGCCTCCTGGTTCCCTTTCGCTATGGGAGAGCTTTAGGAGAGAGGAGGGAGTGATCTTTGGGGAGCATAGAGGAGGCCAATAAAGATAGGGAGGGTGGAGGGAGGGAAAGTGTGAGCAGTAGGAGCTTGTGGGAGGAGGGAAAGCCTTCTGAGGGAGACAGAGCAGGAAATGTTATGTCGGATGTATATAGCGATGCTTCCACCACATTTACCTCTGTCCTGGTGAAAAGATGGAATTTGGGAGGGCGAAGTGAGAGTCAGGGACTCAAGAGGACAGCCAAGTTTCAGATATACAGAGGATGTCTGGGGTGTGCTATAAGGCCCATACCTTGAGGGAGTCAATATTTGGGAGGAGGCTTTATACGTTGGAGTGGAAGACACTAAGACCTTTAGGCATAGAGAAGGATGGGGTGGCAGAATTTGGTTCCACATAGCCATCCAGGACTAGGGATGATAAGGGAGAGGCAAAGAAGGAAGGTGTCTTATGCCTTTTGTAGCCTTGGGGAAAGAGAGGAGAGGAGTAAGGGTAAGGGAGGAAAGGAAAAGTGAGAAATTCAGTTAGAGCAGGGGTAGGAAGGAGACCAGGGTGGATAGAGTAAGTTGGGGGTGGGGAGTAGGAAGATAGGAGGGAGGGAGATGTAGAAAAATAGGTAGGAAGGAGAGCAGGGGAGAGATGGGGAGATGGGGAAGGGGAGGAGAGGGGAAAGGAGGAGGATATGGCAAGGGGATATGAGGGAGGATAAGTAAGGGTGGGGTATAGGGGAGATTAGAGGAGATAGATTAGGAAGGCAGGATGCCATGGAACCATGGTGCAGTGGAGTCAGAGGGAGGGTAAGGAGAAAAGAAGGAGAGCACAGGGAGTTTGTCACAATTTGGGTGGGGGTGGTGGAGAGTCTCTGGCGTAGTCAGGGCAGATTTTGGAGTAAGATGGAGGGAAAGCAAAACAGGTGAGAAGGGGTAGGAAGCAACAAACAGCTGTGGAGGAGGGGTGATGGTGGATATAAGTCAAAAGGCAATGGATAGAAACTAGGGAAAGTTGCAGTTAGATGCAGATAAAAGAAAAAAGGAGTGCAGACAGATCAGGTAGGTGAGATTAAAACAAACTACGTAACAGTTTACAAGCTGGAGTACAAATAACAATAGGGCATTTAGTTGAGTGGCAGTCTGAGCAAAATACTAATCTTCAGGGATATCTCTGCCATCAGGTCACACCTATGGAACTTCACCATCAGGCATCAAGATCCCACGAAACTTTTCTGCAGCAGTCTATTAGGGGCCGCTGATGCCGACATTGAACTCGATGTCACACATAAGTGAGGCTGGCCTCGCTCCCTCTTCAGTTCTTTCCCACCATCGACCATTCATGCATGGACTCTGCAGAAGCTTTGTGCTCAGTTCGACCACCATTTTACTTACTCTTTTTCCTTACCTTTGAGTTACTTTAGTTTAAAGTGATTCCTTTATATGTCAAACTACCCCTTGTCCCTGTCACTATGGAAAGAAGATTTCCTCCACCGACGAGCACAAACTCTGAGTTTGCCGTCTTAGGCCTAGCCACAATGTCCTTATCTGTGAGTCCTGCCAGAAGTTCAATCTCACCACCTGGTGGTGATGCAAGAAAGCACAGCAGAAGTTCCTCATGAAGCAACAGGCAGCCTGCAAAGAGCAGGGGTCCTCTGGAGCCCCCACCTAGTTGTCGGTGCCTTCTTCAGGCTCTCAGGCCAAGGCCTGGGACGAATCCTTGGGAACATTCTCGATGGGACGAGTGCCCTAAAGATCTCTCCCCATCAGTGATCCCAGTCCTTGCTAGATTCTTTGTCATCTCCTGGGATTTCCTGTCGACTGCTCAGGCTCTGGGCCTTGCCCCATGCAGGCCTCTGTTCCTCTCAGGCCCCATACAGTGGATTCATCTCCCAGTCATCATTAGGCTGTGGATGGTTCATCGACCTCTGGCTTTTCAGCCCCTGCCTCACCAGCCTGATTGCTACCACTGCAGCTTGTGGTCCTTCATCAGACTCAGGCTACATGCCCCTCAGTCAATACCTGTGTCGACTACCATTTCTATCCCTACCATCAACCTTAATTCCATACTTATCTCTATACCACATCTCTCATTCAGCAACTAGTTCCTTGGCCCAAGCTGTCATCCCCAGCAACATCAATGTCTGCTTCAGTGTTGAAGCCAATTTGAGCAGTGTGCCCTGTGCCTCAGAGAGCCATCGACACTACACTCATTGGTTCCTGCTGCAGAGCAGACTGACATCAAGAGGAACACTCATCCTGATCTCATCCTCTTGAGGAGAGGATGAGAAGGAAGATGTTGATGTGAGTCCTCTGACAGGTCTGCTGTCTCCTCCAGGAGTGAGGGGTCTCAAGCACACTTCCATGCCCCCCACAGGAGCCTCCTCCTTTTACAACATTATGAAGCAGCTGTCCTCCACCATGGGGTTATACACTGAGGAGGAGGAGGATGAGACTAGGAGGAATCTGGTAGATTTCCTGGCGATCCCTGAGTCTCCACCCAAGGTTATTCCTCCCCTGCTGCTAATCCTGAATGATGCTGCCACAGCAGCCTAGCAGAGGTCCAACATGGTACCAACCATGCCCAGGAAGGCCAACAAGCTCTATCAGGCATCTCAAGAGTTACCTTCTATATGGCCCAGTCTGAAACCAACTCAGTGGTTATTAAGACTGCTCATGACAGAACTAAGGCCTCTAAGCATTTTAGTTCCTTGCCCTGACCGTGAGTCCAGGAGATTGGATCTCTGGGGCAAGAGGACTTTTGCCTCTGCCAACCTGGCCTTCAGATAGTGAGTTATTGGCCCATCTTATTAAGTACAAGAATATCCTTTGGCAGAAGGGCAAGGCGTGCACAGGCCCTCCCTGAGGGGTCCCAGAAACCTCGGAAGATGTCAGTAAGCACCTCCTCAGAGCCACCTCAGAATCAGAATTTATTGGATAGCAGGTTAAAGAGAAAATCTCCTTTCAATTGCATCCAAACCATCTATGATATGGCTGATACTACAGCCAGGGCGGCTGCCTCTAGTATTTGTCTCAGAAGGCACTCTGGCTTAGAGTCCCTGGCTTTGTAATGATGTCCAGCAAAAGGTGTTGAATGCCCCTTTTGTGGGTAACAACTCTTGGGACCAGATGTGCAGGATATTATCAATGAACTGCAGGCCTCTGGTATGGCTATTCAGTCTGTCCACTCCCTGTACCATACTCAGCCCAGGAGTAGGCTGAGGTCCTCCTTTCATAAGGTGTCTCTCAAATCGTGTCCTGGAGCCAAGCTTCAGGGTAAGTGCAAGGCCAGCTCCACCTTGCCAGCCTCCACTTCCACCTCTGGTCCCTCTGCCAAGCAATCCATAGGAGGAGGTGCAGTTTCAGCTGCCGGTTCAGCCTCTGCCTGACTCCTTGTAGACTCCCCTTTCCTTCCCCAAGCCAGAAGGTGATGGTGGAGGTCGGTTCTCCCTCCATCTGTCCCAGTGGAGAACCGCCACAACAGATGTTTGGATCCTGCAGATAATCAAACAGGGCCATGCTCTAGAGCTTGTAGAGAAGCCTCCAGATGTTCCTCCAGTCCCCATGTTTTATCCTCCAGATCACACAGAGGTGTTCAGGGAAGATATCCTCACCTTGCTGCACAAATATGCCATGGAGCCAGTGCCCAGGCAGAAAAAGAAAAAGGGTTCTACTCCAGGTTCTTCCTGGTTCCCAAAAGAACAGGTCATTTGAGGCCCATTCTAGACTTCAGGAGCTGAACCTTTTATTCAGTACAAAAGTTCTGGATGGTCACTTTGCATGGCCTTCTTCCTCTGCTCAAGCAGAGCAACTGGTTATGCTCCTCGATATGCAAGATGCCTACCTGCATATCATGGTTTGACCCCTCACAGGTGGTACCTGTAGTTCCTGTTCCAGGGGGAGAATTACCAGTTCAGCGTATTGCCCTTTGGCTTATCCTCTGTGCCACAGGTATTTACCAAGTGCTTAGTAGCTGTAGCAGCAACCCTTTGGCAAGAAGGCCTCTATGTGGTCCCATATCTGACGACTGGTTATTGAAAGCCCAGTCCAGGGAGCTCCTATTGTTTACTCTAGAACACACCATGCAGTTATTCCAGTCCTTGGGAGTTGCTGTCAATTGGCCCAAGTCTGAGCTGACCCCTTCTCAGTGGTTGCAATACATAGGGGCAGTCTTAGACTCTACTCAGGGCAAGGCCTTCCTCCCTCAAGATAGGGAGGAGCGCCTATTGCCCAGACCCAAGAGATGACTCCAGAGCTGGCATGTCCCAGCCGGGACTTTCTCTCAGGCTAATAGGCCTCATGGCTGTGGCCATTGTTACGGTCCCTCTGGCCAGGTTGTACATGAGGATTCCTCAGTGGACCCTCAGGATTCCGACGGAATCGGCAATCAGATGGTCTAGATCAGCTGGTCCTTGTCTCCTCACCAGTACACAAAGTGCTTCACTGGTGGATGGCCCAGCCAATCTCTTAAAGTTGGGGTCTCCTTTCTTATCCCCACTCTTCACCAAATTCTCACCATGGATGCTTTGGGTCTTGGTTGGGGAGCCCATCTGGGTCCTTATCAGACCCAGTATCTCTGGTCCCACTGGAAGACTCACCTCCACATAAACATCTTAGAATGAGGGCAGTTCTGTATGCCTTCCAGGCCTTACAGAACCATCTCTCTTCTCTGGACCCTGTTGCTGCAGTCAATCTCAGTGTGGTCTATTATATCAGCAAGCAGGGACCAATTTCTACCCTCTGTGCTGGGACGCAATGAAAGTCTAGTACAAGGCTCTAGATCACGGTCTTGAGTTGTCAGCCATCCATGTGCCAGGCACTCAAAATGCCTTGGTGGACAGCCTCAGCAGGTCACAATCCAAAGTGCATGAGTGGGAGCTGCTGCCCTCAGTCACAGAGGACCTGTTCGACAGGTGGGATCATCCTCAAGCTTGAAGAGCTAAATATGTACACATTGGAAGAGAGAAGGGACTGGGGGACATGATAGAGGTCTTCATGGTACATAAAGAGGGTAAATAGGGAAGAGCAGTCAGGGTGCTTCAAAGGAAGGAGAAGGGGGCAACTAGAGGGCATGGGTGGAAGCTGGAGGAGGAAGATTCAGGGGAGAAAGGAGGAGGAGGTGCTACTTCACTGAGAGGGTAGTGGAGCCATGGAATGCACTGCCCAGGGGCTGGTGGAGGCAGAGACAGTGGAGAGGTTCAAGAGGGGTGGGACAGGTACTGGGGAAGGGTTCTGGAAGCAAAATCCAGTGCAGCGAGAATATCCGGAACTGGGAAGGGAGAAGCCAGAGTAGGCGAGGGGGAGCAAGATCAGCTCCCAGGGTGGGCTGACCAAATGAGCAGACACGAAAGACCATTAGACCTATTCTACTAGCATTTTAGTATGTTAGTATCCAGAGTTGGGCCTTTTTGTGTCCTCGCCAATGCAAACTGCCACATTTCTGCTCATTAGATCCAGGGCCTGGAGTTTTCTGGTGAGACATGGTGTTTCTGTCCTGGAAAGGGAGATTTCTTTATGCATTCCCTCCCTTCCCTCTGATTCAGAGGGTTCTCATCAAACTACAGATAGAGGTGCCACCCTAATTCTGGTGGCCTGTTTTGCCATGGCAGATACGGGTTCCATTACTGCAACAATTGGCCATGGAACCTTCTAGCTTCCCTGCTCTCTGCTGGGACCTTCTGACTCAGGCCCAAGGAACCCTGGTCCATCCAGACCTAAGGTTTATCCACCTGCATGCATGGCTCTTGAAGACATAGCCATTGCTCAGTTTGGACTGCCTCAGAAGGTGGCTGACGTCCTGGTTGCTGCCAGAAAACCTTCCACCAGGGCTACTAACTCTATGAAATGGAAGCTGTTTGCTATCTGGGCCGCTTGTCATAGCCTGGACCCATTCAACTGCCCAGTGAACCAGATTTTGGAGCATCTCTGGACCTTGACTGCTGCTGGACTCAAATACTCCTCCCTTAAAGTGCACCTGTCAGCCATATCAGCCTTTCATGTGCCCATTGACGGCCATACTGTGGCACAGCTGGATGTGGCCTTAGTTTTTTCTGAGAGGCTTTTCCACTTGACACTTCCTATCCATGACCTGGTTCCAGCCTGGGACCTGAATTTTTGTTTTGGACAAGCTGACTCAGCCTTCTTTTAGACAGCCACATCTTATGCATATGCTTTCTGTTGTGGAAAGCTTCATTATTAGCTGCCATTATTTCTGCTCAAAGAATTTCAGAGCTACAGGATCTCGTGTGAGCAGACTTATTTGATTTTCCACAAAGACAGGGTCTCTTTGTGTACTAACCCTAAGTTTCTTCCTAAGGTGGTGTCTGAGTTTACCTAAATCAATCCATCCACCTGCCTGTTTATTATCCAGAACATGCCAATCCAGGTGAAGCATTGCTCTATACTTTGGATGTGCATAGTGTAACCACCAGTCCCCTGGGGTTACTAGAATCCTATCAGTATTATTGTTAGGAAGGTAGCAGGCAGCTGGTAGGGAGCTCATTAGGGGCTTCTTACATAATGACATCATTGTTTACTTTCCGCTAGCCTGAGGAAAGAATAATTAGGTCATTCAGAACTCTTGCAGCAGCATAAGCCACACTGTGTGGCCAGCTGTTCTGGGAGCTTAGAATGTTAAGTTAGTCAGTCTGAGTTTGGAGGAAGAGGTTAGAGTGGCAGAATGACTGCCAGTTGGTTTCTGAGGTGAGGCCTGGTATTTCTCACCCTAGTGGAGTGTCATTTCCAGCTTCCAGTAAAGTGGTGGAGACCAGTGCTACAGCAGGATTTCCTGATTTCTACTCCCAGTGAAGTGGAAGGAACTATTTGTTCTTAGTGGACTCAAGGGACAATACCCTTAAGGTTCTGTGTGTGTTTCAGCTGCCTTGGAAAGGAACTGTGAGAGACTGTTTGATATGCTACCCATGAGAATGCCTTTTCTTTGTTGTTCCATGCCCAGTGGATGGCACAACCAGTTGTGAGTACTGTTCTAGGAGACAAGATCTCCACATACTTTAGGGGAATCATAGTCTGGGGTGTGTGTGCCCATAGATAAGGCTGGATTGCACCTGTCAGTGCCCCTAGTTCACCCAAATGAGTGAATGTTCTGTTAAACTGTTCACCCAGGAGAGTGAAGTTTATTCTTTGGTCACCCTAGTGAGTGACAGAATTTAAAGTGTGGGACCTCTAGCATTTCAGTGGGAAATGGGTGTTTCAATGGTATAACCCTGAAGAATGGCAGAGACTGTCAGTTGGGGTGAAGAGGGAGGAATGCCATCCAAGTGCTTACAAAGCAGGGCTTCCTGGTTTGTAAGGGCACCAGTTATACCTGAGCAAGGGCCAAGTTGCAGGTTTAGATGTGTGACTGAGTTTCACTTTATTGCACCTATGTTTCAAGTAGAGTTCTGAATGTGTGGCTGAGTTTCACTAAATGATACTTATGGGAGAAAAATGTTCGGGTTTGTGGCCAGGTGTCCACTAAATACATCATTTGGGAAAATGGGAAGATGTTTTGTTGTGTGTTCATGAACTGTACTGCATGCAAGGAGAGTTCGTGAAATGTTCCTGTCTTGTCCTAGACCGACCCTTGGGGGTCCACTTCTGCTTTAAATTTCATCTGTTGAATAAAGCCATACTCTACAATCCCAGTTATTGTTCTGGACATTCTGATTATTGCTTATGGTTGTGTGGATTTACTGGGGCCCTCAGCAGGTTAGATCTTGCATATGCCTATCAGCCTCCACCCAGGACCTGAGTTGTGATTTTTTACACAAGGTTCATGTAGTGTTTCTGTATCCCCACCCTCTCTTCCTCTAGAAAATGAGCAGGTATACATCCTAAACCAAGGGTTGTACCAACCTTTTTGTAAAGTAAATGGTATGCCAGTATGTGGGTACCAGTGTTCCATATTTTAATGGGGGTGCTCACTAGTTTAAAAAGTAGCCATGGATTTATAATAGAATTTTGTGTTACTATACACACTGTAAGAGGGACTGTAGAAAATCCTCTTAGTTTACTTATTTTGCCCTGGCATAGAGGGTGCTCCAGTCTCGAAATAGTGCTTGTCCAAATGGTTGGCTAACAGTATTTTTATTATGGGAAGTATGGTAAGGAACTTCCTGGGTTGTTAAGAGCCATTCCACCAGGGCATGGCCACTTCTGTTGCCTGTTTCAGGGCAGGTCTGTAGCTGAGATCTGTGCTGCTACCACTTGGGGTACTGTCCACACTTTCACCAAGCACAACATTCTGGACTTTGCCTCCAGAAGAAGGGCAGGATTTGGCCTTGCTGTACTTCATGTCCTTCATTCTTAGGCCTTTGGCCTCCTGCCACCCAGACTGTCTTTACTTTCAGCACTGCTTGGGACTCATTCAATAGGTGTGCCCTGATGACAGAGATATCTCCAAAAAGATAGAACAGTTACATAAGCACTTACCATAACAGTAGATTTGAGGGAATCTCTGTCATCAGGTCATGCCATCCCTCCCTCCATCCATCCCCTCTTTCTCTCTTTTGTCTACAGCTCGTCTGTCTTGTTGCTCCAGCCTTTCTGCTAGCTGGGCACCTTTTCTCTCTCCTCAGTTCCCTGGTGGGACTCCTGTCTCTCATGGTCTTTGGCTAGAGAGTGAACTGAGGAGGGAGTGGGGCCACCTGCACTTATATAGGTTGTGTGACGCCAGAGCCTGATGTTGGCATGGCTGGCCTAATAGACTGCTGCAGAAAAACTTTCACGGGATCCTGATGCCTGATGATGAAGTGTGTGACCTGATGACAGAGATAGAAACATAGAAGTTGTCAGCAGAAAAAGACCTCATGGCCCATCCAGTCTGCTCTAAGTCCCTACCTATTGAGTTACCGCATACCCTAATTGATCTCTGGCCTTACTCCCTCCCCCATTACTAAGGTCCCCTTGTGCCTGTCCCATGCATGTTTGAAACCTGTTACCACTTCTGTACCTACCACCTCTGCTAGAGGATGTCTCCAGTTGTCCACTACCCTTTCTGTAAAGAAGTATGTCCTCCCATCTACTCTCTCCTCCCATCCAGCTTCATATCATGCCCCTTGTCTTTGAGCATCTTTTTCTGTGAAATATGCTACCCTCCTGTATATTGTTGATACACTTGAAGTATTTGAATGTTTCTATCATGTCTCTTCTTTCTCTCCTTTCCTCTAGAGAATACATATTTAATTCCTGAGTCTTTCCTTGTAGGGCTTCTGATGCAGGTCATGCACCATTTTTGCTGTTCTCTGCACTACCTCCACCCAATCTATGTCCTTTCTGAGATGTTGCCTCCAGTACTGGACACAGTACTTGGTAGGACCTCACCATTGATCTGTACAGAGGTAACACTACCTCCTCTTTCTGCAGGTGACGCCTCCCTGTACACACCAGCATTCTATTTGCCCTTCCCACTGCCTTATCACATTGTTTACCTTTAGGTCATCAGAGATGATGACCCCCAGATCACTTTCCTGTTTCATGGTTGATAACACCTCCCCCTAACTAATACATTGCCCTTGGATTTCTGTGCCCATGTGCATAATTTTGCAATTTTTGGCATTGAAACCCAGTTGCCAGACCCTTGACCAGTCTTCTAGCTTTTTCAGATCTCCTCTCATTTTTTCTATCCCCTGGTGTATCCACTCTGTTGCAGATTTTTGTGTCATCTGCAAACAGGCATACTTTTCCTTCCAGCCCTTCTGTGATGTCGCTAATAAAGATATAGACTGGACCCAGTACTGACCCTAGAGGCACCCCACTGCTCACCTTATCTTCTTCCTGAATGAACTCCATTTACAACCAGTCTCTGAGTTCTGTTACTCAACCAACTTTCCCCATGTTGCTATCCTTGGTCCCACCCCAAGCTGCTCAAATTGCTTATAAACCTTCTGTGGGACGACGAAGGCCTTAATGAAATCCAGGTAGGCCCTAAGAGCTACTGTTGTGTAAGTTCTTACGTAACTGTCCTTTACTGCAGTAGCTATAATACCTGAAGGCAAACAAGCCTGGCTGAAACGGCTATACAGGTTACCTTACAGCAGTATTTATTATAATTGAGCATAACACTAGCCTGGTTGAACAGTTAGTAGGATCAAACAAAGTAGGTAAGCAAACATGCGATTTCATTACGGGGTGAGAGAAGAGTAGAGGAGCAAAACAAATGATGGTGGAGTATAACCTGATAAACATCAGAAACAGAATGTTTTAAAAATATGTTCAGGTGTTTTTGCTTGTCTTCATTTGTTTGCACAGTAAATGATTTAACTGACATACAGTATTTGAACATTCTTGGTTTGCATTTCTATGACACGGGTCCACTTTGAAAATGGGCAGTCATGCTCTTGGGTTCTAATCCTACCTAAGAACATAGGAGAAACTGACAGGAGGAAACACAATGCCCATCTAGCCTATCCAGACATAATTACTGGGTAATACTGGCAAGCCCACATGTCTGTAGATACCTATCCAGTTTGTCTTTAAATGTAGCTAAACTTGAACTGTATATGACTTCTTCTGGTAAAGTGTTCCAGTGAGTCACCACCCTCTGTTCCTGTTAGTTGTCCTGAAATGTCTCCCTTAATTTGAAGTTTATGCCCCTAGTATCTCTGCTACTGTCTCTAGATCAATACCTAGGCATTGCTTTAAGTCGTGGTTTTAAGAGACTTAAAAACTCTTATTAGATCACCTCACATTCACCTAATCTCTAAGGTAAAAGACCCAGTGTACTCAGCCTGGTATTGTAGTCCACGTGTTTCAGATTAGTAATCTTTGTAGTTTTCCTTAGTACCCTCTCCAGCCTTAGAGTATTTCCCACATCTTAGGGGGCCAGAACTGCCTGCAGTACTCTAAGTGAGGTCCTGTTTAACACATTTTAAATACTGCTGCTGCTACTACTAATAATACTAATAATTCTAATTAATCATTCGTACAAGCTCTAAGTAGGTCATATGTTTCCCAGAAACAGTAACTGGCTTAAACTGGAGCCCTGTGAACACCCATGCTAAGGTAATGCAGGTCAGACTCAGCATATTGAATAACCCCTTTTGTTTTTTTTCTCAGCAAGGTACAGTAGCTGTGAAACCATTATGTGCAGTGTCAGCAAATCTCAAAGTCATTTCAGGACTTTTTGGTCCCACTGATTCAAATTGAATCAAGTGGTTCAGCTTAGCACCACATCAAGGCAACTTCATGACCTAGAGGTAAATCAGAGAAGCCAAGGTAGTGTAGTTAATTAGTATTCTGTGATTAACTGTGTCAAATGCTTTCTCGAGGTTACATGAAACAGCACCACACATTTCTTATATCAAAAGCAGTGATGAATTTTTAATGCAATGAAATGGCCTGAAGCCAGAATTTTAATATTATAAGTAGTCATGGATACGATTTACAGGGCAGACAAGGTGGATTCAGAATCCTTTTGCCTTCACCTTTCCATGTTTCTATGATTGTACACTACCCATTCTATAATTTCAGATGCACAGATAAATATGAAGACTGGCTTGCTGTAGTTATGATCATCAGTATTTCCAAATTTATAAACTGGGACAACTTTGGCTATTTTTCAATCAGTTAAGAAAACTTTATTTTGTAGACTAATGTTATCGTTAAACAAGCAATAACACCCACAGAGTGGGTGGTAGTTGCTACACCAGATCACCCAGGGGTGTAATGAGGCCCAACATCACAGGTGGAAGGCCTTATAACACCTGGAAGGTCTGGTATGACTTATACTGTCCACCCTGGAGGGTATTACAGCACTTAGAAAATGGATTAATGTACAGTATATTTTCAGAAATAAAAAATAGAAAATTAATTAAATGGATTTTCTTGAAAAGTAGTTCCTCTACTGGTCAAATTACCAGTGGAGGCACTGATGTTCTTGAGAGCCTCTTTGTTTGTGCTTGTCTACCCCCCACCCCTGTAGCAGTAAGATATGGAGGATAGTTATAATCCAAAAAACAAGAGTAGCAGACTTCATTTGATAACCATTACATAGTGAGCATGATCATGACTGAGAAACTCTATTTCTCTGTCTGCAGTTGGAAAGGAATGTTCAGCAGCACGGTTCAGATGAGGAGTGAAAGTGATTTTGATTTGAAGTTCTGTTAAGTGTCTGTCTCAAGGATTTGGTTAACCGCACTTTCCCATTTGGAGGATGAAAGAAAGGTGCTACCAGAAACCTAACTGGCTGCCTATTGGGAGACTACAGCAGTGATCTGGGGATGGGACTAGCAGACTGCAGATAGATACAAACCAGATGGCTCAGTAGCTGTGGCAAGAGATTAAGAAAGAGTTAGTGCTGAAATGGTACTGAGATAAATTGATATATATATATATATATATATATATATATATATATATATATATTTTAAATCATGCTGTTCGCTGCCACTTTGAGAGCAGAGGAGTTAAGGCTGACTGGGTTAAAAACTGCTCAATAAGTAAGTGAAAACACGGTGGCTGGAGGGCTGAGTGAAAAATGACACCTGGAGGGGACTGAGAATTCTAATGTGGGAACATTGTTACACATTTTGTAATAAAGTAGGCTGGTATGGGTCTTGTTTTTTCACGATCTCTGTGCACATAAATGTACACCTAAGTAAGGAGCTCAGCTAATCAGAGACCAGGATTCTTTCAACCCTTCCCTTACAGAAATAAGTGTTCTGTTACGTCCAGAATGCATGCCACATGCTTAATTGTAGCAATGTTTGCATGTGTTTCGATACACAAAGTGAACCTAAGCAAACCAGGTCTAAAAAGCAAATCTGGTTTTGCATGCTGCAAGCTTGACATGTGTGCAGCATGTAGCTGGTGTGAACATCATTTAAAAATCACATCAGTTTCGCATGTTGCATGCTTGCCAAGGGTGCAGCAACTACGCTGGTGCAAATCTTATCTAAAGAAAACACATCAGTTCCTATTTCTCATACTACTGCTAGCAGTTACAGCCATTAAAATACATTTATTTCATTGCTTTGCCATCAAAATGAGGTAAACTCAATAATTCTGATCCTTATGCAAGTTGTTTAACCCTTAGAAGACTGTGGACGTATATATACGTCCAAAATCTATATACGTTCACACATATTCAGTTCTCAAATGGCTTTTGATTGTTATCATTAAATTGCCCTTAATTTGTAAAGTATTGTTTGCTTTCTGCATTAACATGGTTCACCAGGAACCACACATAGATGTCACCATCCTGGGGAACACACTATTCCAGAAGGATCGAGAAGGTAAATAGGGAGGAGTAGCATTATATGTAAAAGAGACATCAGTGCAACAGAAATCCAAGAGAAGCAAAGCAAGGCAGAGGCACTTTGGCTTGCCCTTTGGGGCTGGAGAGAGGCCCTAGTCTGGATCATAGTTATCTACAGACTCCCATCCCAGGAAGCTGATATTGATAAAGAGCTCATAGAGACCATCTTTATGATGGCATACAAGGGAGAGTTGCTGCTGGTAGGGACTTTAATCTGCCAGATGTGGACTGGTCTTCATATATAGCATCCTCCGAATGATGCAATTTTTCCTGTTTAAACAGCAAGGAGCAGGTTTACAACAGCTGGTGAATCCCCCACCAGAGACAAAGCAATGCCGAACTTGGTGCTCACAAACAGCGCAAAAGTCTCAGATGTACAAGTAGGGGTCAATCTGGGGACCACTGACCACAGGACAATCCAGCTAACTGTGAACAAGGTATAAGATGCTAGTCACACTAAAACCAAAGTTCTGGATTTCAGGAGAGCTAACTTTCCTGAAATGAAATGTATAGACACATCCATGCTAGATTGCAGAAACTCTGAAAATGTAGAAGACTGTTGGGAGACCTTGACAACTGCTATAAACATAGCTACAGATACATGCACTAGGCAGATCAACAAATCCAAAAGAAAGATAACTCCACTCTGGTTCAGCGAGGAAGTTGCAAACAAAATCAAGGAAAAAAGGAGGCTTTGCAAAATATGAACAAACTAAGAGTGAATTAGATAGAGAAGAATACAAAAACAAGCTGAGTGAGGCAGGAAAGGCAGTTGGGAGATCAAAAGTGCAGATGGAGGGAAAATAGCACAGGGGGTCAAGAAGGGAAACAAAACCTTCTTTAGATACAAGGAAAAAGAAAGAGTAAGGGAGGTAGTCAGGTTAGCAACAAGAAGGCAAGATGGCAGAGAGACAGACGAAGGCAAAGCAGAGTTACTAAATGATTTCTTTGCTCGGTCTTCACCATAGAAGACAGCGGAAGGGTCCTACACTAAGCAGATCAGTACACAACACCACAGGAGCAGACACAAGGCCCTTCACAAGGAAAAGGGTCCTAGAAGAGCTGAATAGGCTCAAGGTAGATAAAGCAATGGGGCCAGATGGCATCCACCCACGGGTACTGAAGAAGCTTCGGGAAGAACTCGGCACACCACTGGCTGAACTTTTCAATAAGTCACTGGAAAGTGGAATAATACATCAGGACTGGAAAAGGGAACAGTAGTACCTTTACAGAATAGCGGAAACAGGAAGAGGTGGAAACTACCGACTAGTCAGTTTGACCTCGTTGTAGGAAAAATTATGAGTTGGTGCTTAAAAAAAAAAAAAAAAAAAAAGGATAGTGAAGTACCTGGAGGATAGCAGAAAGACTGACCCCAGGCAACATGGCTTCACAGCAGGATGCTCTTGTCAAACCCAATATGATCAACTTTTTGACTGGGTCACCAGAGCAGTTAACCAGGGAGGAGCAGTGGACATTGTGTACCTGGACTTCAGCAAAGCCTTCAACACTGTCCCCACAGAAGGCTAGCTAACAAATGAGAGCTACAGGGTCGGTCATAAGACAGTGAATTGATCACCAACTGGCTGCAAGATAGTATGTAGAGAGTGCTTGTCAATGGATCATTATCAAGGGAGGGAAAGTGACCAGTGGCATTCCACAGGGGTCTGTAATGGGACCTGTCCTCTTTATTTATTGGGATATTGCAAACAACTTGAAGTTGAAGACTTGCCTGTTTCCAGATGACACAAAACTCTGCAACAGGGTAGAAATGCAGAAGGGAGCAAAAGGAATGGAAGCAGACCTGAAAAACTTGGGAATGGTCCAGGGATTGGCAGTTGAAGTTTAATGCCAAAAGTGCAAGGATATGCATATAGGAAAAAGAAGCCCAGGGATAAAGCACACACTGGGAGGGTATCAGAAGAGACAAAGACAGAAAGAGACCTTAGAGTAGTCATCGTGGATGACTTAAAGATTGGAAAACAGTGTGAAAAGGCAGCACAGAGGGTGAGTGGCATCCTTGGATGCATTGGTAGGAAAATTACAAGTAGAAAGAGCGAGGTAATCATTCCTCTCTACAGGTCCTTGGTGAGGCCACATTTAGAGTACTGCAGTCAGTTTTGGAGGCCCCACTTCAAAAAAAGACATAGACCACCTGGAGACAGTACAGAGAAGGGCTAAAGATGGTGCATGGACTGCATCATGAGCCATATGAGGTAAGACCTAGGAACAAAATCTGTACACCCTTGAGCAGAGAAGAAACAGAGGGACATGTGCAAACTTTTAGTACATTAAGGAAGCAACATAACACAAGCAGGAAACTCTTCCAGCAAAACAGGGATGCATGTACAAAGGGCAAAACTTGCGTCTGTTGGGAAGCAGGTTCAAAAGCAACCTCAGGAAGTACTTTTACAGAAAGGGTCATAGACCCAAGAAACAGCCTACCTCATGAGGTGGTGGAATCCAGGACAGAATGCAAGTTCAGACTCACATGGGACAGACATTGTGACACATCAGGGTGCAGTCTAAATAGGGAGGTGGGCAGAAACATGGGCAGACTAGATCGACCATGCAGTCCCAATTTGCTAACATGATTCCTATGTTCCTAAATGCCTAGGATAGTCAGCCAACATCCTCCATTCCAGATGTGTGAAGAGGGCCTCTGTGTTGTGAAGCCTCAGATTTTTGTTTTGTGCCATGCAAACTCCCTTATGAATATTTAGTGCTACAAATGTGTTTCTCCATGACTGTTTCATCTCACTTACTTTCCTTTGTCGTTTTCTATGGAGCATATCTTATGGCCATGCTCAGCACTCTCTGTGCTGAGTATGGTCTTGGAAGCATGCACCATACTTCACATTTTGTCACTGAAATGAGGGACATGGGCACTCAAAATGAGGGACAGTGATGGACAGTAACCCTCATGATGATCAGGATACATCCTGAAACATGGAGATACCGCACTCTGAACACAGTGGAAACCATTGTATTTACTTGTACTGATTTTAGTACCGGAGAATGAATTTCTACCATAAAGCAGGGTGCCACTTAGGTAGGGAGAGGGGACCAGTTTCCTCCCTGTATTCAAGCTTAGGTTGTTCTTATGGTGTGCAATAATGGTGTTAAATTTGGATTTAATCTTTTGCACAATCAGTGCCCCTCTGGCTTGTGTGCGCTCATGCTGCAGCTGCACTCCTGACTCAACTGTGTCTGTGTTGTGTTGTCCACTCTCTCCACCTATTAGCGGTGGTGCTATCACACATGGCATGGAGGAACCCAGCCAAGCAAGAGCACATGAGTCATGCAAGTGTGACACTGTCTTTCCTGCCACAGAGTAGACAGACTGCACACTACAGCTTGGAGGAGTCAGTGAGCACTGAACTCTCAATAGCAGTGTTGTGGCAGCATATTTTGTTGGTCTACTTTAGTGAGGTCTATGTCTCCCTGGTGGCTGAAGGGCAGAGGGAGGTAGAGGCTAACTTGAGGCTGGGCTACCTACTTCCTCTATTAAGCTTGCCTCACAAAAAAGAAGAAACAGCACAGCCTCCCCGCAGCAACAAAGCTAGGCCTAGCAACAACAGTGTCAGAGGTGTTGGCAGCCTTCCTAGGCCTTGATTAGTCAAGTGCGGCAGCATCATGGCAGCAGCCAAGCAAGAAGCAACAACACAGGTTGGTGGCATGGTTGGTGAGGTGACTGTTGTGGACCATGGTGGGGACCTGAGATGGTTGGTTCTGCATCCAGCTCTGGCAGAAGGATGGAGGAGGAGGGGACTGAAAACTGAGCTGAGGGCACACCGCCCAGGCCCCAGGTTCTGGCCAGCTGGCCAAGTAAGTAAAGTAAATAATCTTTTTACAAGGGATTGGGAAAGGAGGAAGACTTAAATATTGATGAGTTTTCACATTTGTGCCTTTAGGCAGCATTATGACCCATATGGGATGGGTATTGAATGGAACTGAGTTGGGGAAAAATCAGGAAAAGTTGTTTTTTCGTGGGACAGAACTTGGCCAAGAAAAAAAACTTTGTTAGTAACTGGGTGGGTTTAAGCCCAAATCTGATGCACTGCTCCAGGGTATAGACAGATGAATCTTATACATTTGAATTTTTCCTGATTTGTATATCACTTTTCAGTCACAACAAATATGTTTCACCTTTTAGATGTTCCAGACATTCTGAAGCTTGCATTTAGGGCTAACTATCTCCTGGCCTCCACTGGTTGTTGGCTCCCACTGCTGAAATCTGAAATGGCACCTGCCATAGTGTCCAAATTTACAGGACATCCTGTGTGAACAGCATGTTTTCCATGAGGGATGGATGAGTAGCAGACAGTTTTCAGTGGTAAAATGAGGGCTGCATCTTGCATTCAGGGACACTTGAGTGGTATGGTATGTACAGACTATTGGAGCCCCACTACAGATAGACTTATGCCCCCTCCCCGTGAAGCTGACCTCCACATCCCCATGCTCAGGCACATTATGACATAGAGTAAGGGAGACTGCAGGGGCATGCACCATTGAAATAAATTAGGGTATTTTTATTACTATTTAATACATTATTGATGGAGATTTGGAAATTAATGAAGGCCACTGCTCGACAAACAAGGGCCTTGTTAGTAGAACAGTGGCCTTCATTATTCTCCAACTCACCATCTAATGTATAAAATAGTAAGAAAAATAACTCCATTCATTTCAAGGTGGTGCACCTCAACACTTCAACCCATGGACATCATCTCTAAATTCCAGCCTCTGGTCTGCTTAGTACTCAGGTATGAGACTCTTGACTTATATCTATACTTGGTGTGTTGTCTGTAGCAGCATGGCTTCACCCACTACAGTGTGTGTGCATGGTGGGGCTGGCATGTGGTGGGTGTCAGTTATTGCTACTTTTGTGTTTTCCCTTTAATTCTGTTTGCATGGAAGAATTCAAAACTATGGAGAGAAAATAGGAGTACAGGCCAGACAGAAGTAATTAAGAAGTTTGTGGTAAGTGTGTGTATTTGGGATGGGAAGAACCACGTGTCTCCATTGGTATGTGTGCTACATTTCAGCTGTGCAGCTGAGATGAGTGGGGACAAGAAAACTAAAAAGTGTAACAGTGGCTATAAGCATGCCACATGCGTACAGATACATGCAGATTTGTACTGAAGTACAACCAAGCCATATGTGTGTAAAGACAGTATAGCTTAGTGGTTAAAGGCATTGGACTGCAAACCAGCAGACTTGGAGCCCTGAAGACCTGGGTTTGAATCTCATCAACCCTCACGTGTATGTGGTGTGATTCTGAGCAAGTCACTTAACTTTATATGTGTGCCGTTATCAGTGACCACTTGCTTTTCACACGCATGCCACGTGCATGCACTCTGTTCCAATTTAAAATAAAGCATACTTTCCACACTTGCTTGCTGCACGCATGCCACATGCATGCAATTGGTTCCAATTTAGCAATTAATCATGCTTGCAGCACATATATCACATGGGTAGTTTTATGTGCAGCATGAAAACATTTTATATAATTATTTCTGTAAGGTATTTTCTAATGGAGTTGTAATGTACATGGCCCCAAGTTTTAAAAGTTTATTTATCTAGATGATCAAGTTAGGCAGATTTGCTGGTATCTAGTTTCAGCAATTCCATAATGACAAATAACACTGTTATGTTAGGAAAGCTGTTAAATGCTTTCTTTCAGTGCTCCATAAACCAGAAGAAGTGTTGGAGGTTTGGATGAGGGCAAATGTGTTGCCCATATACAAAAAAAGGTACCAAGCAGGAGGTGGGCAATTATAGGCCAGTTAGCCTAACAACTGTATTAGAAAAGTCTTTGAAGGTATTATCAAGGACCTTATTATAGATTTCATGCTCAATATGGGAACATTGATTGGGCACAGCACCGGTTCACCAAGGGCCGCTCTTGCCAGACTAATCTGTTGGATTTCTATGGTAAGGCCAGCAAGGCACTGGATAGTGGGAATCAGATGTCATTTTCTTAGATTTTTCAAAAGCATTTGACAAAGTCCCGCATGAGGAACTGATTGATGCCCTTATAGAGTGTAAATGCAAGGAGAATAACGTGGTGGATAGCATCATGGCTGACAAATAGGAAGCAGATAATCTATATCAAAGGTTTATACTCTGAGTGGGCAGAAGTGGCCATGGAGTCCCTCAAGGGTCAGTTTTGGGCCCCTGCCTCTTCAATATATATCTCCTCTATGACTACAATCCTATATGTATGGGAATCCAAGTTTGTGGATGACACTTGAATTAGGCTAGCCATCAACAATATTAACAAAGCTAACTTACTACAGACTGCTTTGTGGAAATTGGAGAAATGGGCAAATTGTTATAAACTTGCATTCAGTATGGATAAGTGTACGGTGATGCACCTTGGGAACAAAACAGTAAATTTAAATATGTTTTAAATGGCTTGATACTGACAGAAGTTGTAGATGAAAGGACCTCAAGTGCTAGGATTAGTAATGACCTGGGTTTCAAACTACACTGTAGCCAGGTGGTCAGAAAGGCTAGTTATATTCTGTATTGCATAAAAAGACACATTATGAGCAGAGACAGGGAGGTCTTGCTTCCACTGTATACTTCACTGGTGAGGCCCCATTTGGAATATTGTGCACAGTTCTGGTCCCGGGGGTAGAAAGAAATTAAGACCATAGAAAAGTGCAGAAAAGAGCCACTTGAATGGTAAAAGGCACAAGAGGTAAGGATTGTGAAGAGAGCTTGAGGGCACTGGGGCTGTTTTCCTGGAGTACCAAAGATTAAAAGTGGATATGTGCCTAATTTTTAGGGTATTAAATGATATAGGACTATGGGACAGTTAGGACTGGTCCTTAAGGAAAATAAATACTGTACAGGGGCACATCCATTGCAGCTAGTCAAGGAAAGATACCACACTAAGAAAATAAAATATTGGTTTGGCCTTGTGAGTTGTGAGGGTGTGGAATGAACTCCCAGTGGATGTAGTGGCCAGTAGTAGTATGTCAAATTTTAAGGACAGATTAGATAAGTATCTGGTGGAGAATTCTATCTGTGGGTATAGCTAAAACTAAATGGCGAGCTATTATGGACCTCAGTCTTTTTAATCTCTGTACTTAGCTATGAAAACTATATGCATAGGGATACATAAGGCAGTTTTAAAGGTATAATATGCAAGGTATTGTAAAACTGTGCATGTTTAGCTATAATATATATTGTATCTAACAGCTGTTGAAACATTATACAACTTTTATGTTGTCTGTGTTAACAGCTTCAGATCCAGGCATTTTTAGCTCGAGGGTGACACAGATTACCCTTTAGGTAGTAGACCAATGTGTCTAGTGTGTGTGTGTGTGTGTGTGTGTGTGTGTAAGAAATACACACCTTTGGATTTGTGTTAGCAAGAGTCTAGATTTTAGTGTGCTAGGGAAAAGAACTGTCTATCGAATACCTCTACTGTGCAGAGATAAAGCAACCAGAGAATGGGTAGTTATGGGTAATGCAAACACCATTAAGCCTGTGCCACTGTTATTGGATCTTGGCCAGCTCTGGTAAGGCATGCTGCGAGAGAACTCATATTGACAATGCAGCACTGTTGCATGTATTTTATGATGCTGAAATAGCATGTGGAAACAACAAAGAATATATCCTCGTGATAGAGATGTACATGTCTAGAAAACAAATTTATACTTTAACTATTTTGAAGCAGAAGTATCTGAATTTCTTTTGTTTTCTGGGTATCTCTTAATTACTAAAATATCTGGTGTTTGGGGCTCTGCTGCTTTGCAGTAACTGTGGAAAGCTCATTGTTCTCCCAGGGTCTCTCGACTGATGAGCTATTTCAGTTTTAACTGGGATAATTTAAGTTGCAGTTGGTTAGTTAAGTGCTGGAAATGCTTTGTCTGAGAGAGTCGGACTAAACAAAAGACTACCTGATGTGACTGTACATAACTCTCATAAAAGAGAACAGTTATAATAATGGACTTTGGCTAAACAGTCATTATCTAATTTGGAATACTAATAGCTGTTTTCAAGAAACTACCACCACAGAAACCTGAGAAATAGGAAGATCTTGAGGGTTCTCAGTTAACAAGATGCCTGACACAGACAATAGTAGGCATAGACAAAGCACATTTGCATTCTTGGGGCTCACAGCATGTGTCTTTTAACCAGGGTGCAAAGGAAATATCTTCTTTTTTCTTCCTAGCGAAGAGAGGCAAGACTGGGGGTAGCATGTGCATGAGAGGAGGGTTAGGTGTGATAAGAATTGATTTTGTGTGCAGAAATGTCTAAGATCATAGAGTAAGATTAAGGCCCTGTACACATTACCAAAGTGTGCTGTGGTTCATTTTTTAAAACATTTTGTAACTCTACAGCACCCTGTCCACATCTCTCTTCAACCATGTTTTAACATGGTTATTCCCAACAGACTCCATCCGCATCAGTGATTGGAAATGAACTTAAACCCCATCCCCACAACCTACTTTTATTATTTATTATTAGCATGTACAAACGACATGATAGAGATGCCTGTCCGCATTAGCAGGCAACATGATTTCTCCATGACAGCCATTCTTGAAAACGGTTATAAGACTAGGTTGCTTCAAGATTTTAACATGGTTTTGTAACACGGTAAACTACCATGTTTTAATGAGGATGGGAGCCGTGTTTGCAATAGTTAAAACATTTTAACCACCTTAAAGCGTTTTTAACTATCCTAATGTGTAGGACATTTCCTACATTCTCAGTTCAGTTCAGCATAGGGTAACCAGAATGATCTAGAATTTGAGAGGGAAGGATTATGATACACGACTGAGGGAGTTATATTCGCTAGAGAGAAGGGGAGAGAGAGAGAGAGAGAGGGTGAGGGAGAGAGGGAGAGAGGGAGAGGGAGAGGAGGAGAGGGACAGGAGAAAAGGATGATATTAGTTTGATGTACAAAGCAACTAGTGACATTGAACTGCAAAACTGTCCAGCACTTAGTCCAAAAACAGTGGGACCTAATCTGAGAAGACACAGTTATCAACTAAAGAGAGCTATTCAGGACTAAAGAAAGAAGCAGTGGTTCTCACAGAGGGTGGTTAAAAATGCAAACATCGAAAAGCCAGCAGAAGAGGGCCTATAAGTTTATCATGTCTTCTTGGTAATTGATGCAGTGTTTTTGGCTTATGCCAATGACCCTCCTTCATCACCCCTCCCTCCCTTCCTTCCTTCTACCCTCCTGGGTCCCATGGCTTCCTATGTGCTTGTCCCAGGCATTCTTAAAGAAAGGCCCCCACCATCTTTACTGAGACCACCTTCTCTGGCAACGATTCTATGTGGCCACCATCCGCTTGTAAAAAAAAAAAGAAAAAATCTTCCTAACATCCCTCCTAACCCCCCGCCTTCATCTTTAAGCTATGTCCCTTGTGGTTCTGTTATCTCTCATTTTAAAGAGACCTTCTCATTTCATTCTGTTAATCTGCCTTAAGTATTTGAAGGTCTCTATCATGTCACCCCTCTCTCTCTTCTCTTCCAGGGAGTACATCCTCAGGGCTCCCTGTCTCTCCTTATAGGACCTATTCTGCTGACTGTGATCATCTTGGTTACTATCCCTTGGACCTACTCCAGCATGCTGATGTCATTCTTAAGGTATGGATGCCAATTCCTTATCCCCATATTCAAATGTGATCTTACCAATGACTTGTATAATGGCAAATTACCTCACTCCTCCTCCTCCTACTGAATCCCTGGCTACACTCCCAGAATCATATTAACCTTTGCTGCTGCCTTTGCACTGTGTGGTGTGGTTTAGGTTTCTAGTAATCAGCATCCCAGATCTTTTTCTTCCTCTGAAGCAGCTACCCAAACCCTCCCAGGCAATACTCTGTCCTGGGATTCCTGGTCCTGATTTGTATCACTTTGCACTTTTGGCATTGAAGCTGAATTGCCAGATTCCTGACCATCTCTTGAGTTTACTGAGGTCCTCCCTCAGGTCCTTTATGCCTTCCTTTGTGTCCACCCTCCCACAGAGTTTGGTGTCATCCACAAACAGGCACATCTTGCCTTTAATACCTTCCCCAATGCCACTTATGAAGATATTGAACATACATGGCCCCAGCACCAATCTCATGGACCCCACTTGTGACCTCCTTGGTGCTGGATAACTCTCTCCCACTACTACTCTCTGGGTTCTACCCCTCAACTAGTTGTCTATCCACCTAATCAGTTAGTTTCTCCTCCACCGCTTGATCCATCAGTTTCCTGATAAGCCTTCTGCATGGTACATAATCAAAGGCCTTGCTGAAATCCAGATATGTGATGTCCATCGCCTGGCCACTATCCACCGCCTCTTGTGACCCAATCAAAGAATTTGATCAGGTTTATTTCACACAACATGCCTACCATGAACCCATGCTGCCTCTCATTCTGTGGACCATTCTCTTCAATGTATCTTACCTGCCTTTCCTTAAGAATTGTCTCCATAAGTTTACAGATTATCAAGGTCAAACTGACCAGCCTATAGTTCCTGGGTCATTCATGGATCTGCTTTTGTGTAGGGACACCACAGTGCCATTCTCCAGTCCATTGGCACAACTGTCTCCAGGGATCTATTGAAGAGAACAGCCAGTGGTCTCGCCAGCTCCTCTGCTAGCTGTTTTAGCACCCTGGGGTGTATGCCATCTGGACCCTGGTATCTGTCCACCTTCAGTGCCAGCATCTCCTCCCTCACTCCTTCAACCTCTATTACCAATCCCCATCCTCTTTCTCCTTCTCCACCTGTGTGGCACTGGCCCATCCTTTTCCTGTAAAGATAGAGCAGAAGTGTTCATTTAATACTTCCATTTTATTCAATTCATCTACCCATCCATCCCTCTTTCTTAGTCTGACTATTGTCTCCATAAGTTTACAGATTATCAAGGTCAAACTGACCAGCCTATAGTTCCCTGGGTCATTCATGGATCTGCTTTTGTGTAGGGACACCACACGTGCCATTCTCAGTCCATTGGCACAACTGTCTCCAGGGATCTATTGAAGAGAACAGCCAGTGGTCTCGCCAGCTCCTCTGCTAGCTGTTTTAGCACCCTGGGGTGTGTGCCATCTGGACCCTGGTATCTGTCCACCTTCAGTGCCAGCATCTCCTCCCTCACTCCTTCAACCTCTATTACCAATCCCCCATCCTCTTTCTCCTTCTCCACCTGTGTGGCACTGGCCCATCCTTTTCCTGTAAAGATAGAGCAGAAGTGTTCATTTAATACTTCCATTTTATTCAATTCATCTACCCATCCATCCCTCTTTCTTAGTCTGACTATACCTTCCTTTTGTTCCTCTTTCTGCTTATGTAGTAAAGAAGACCTTCTTCCACCTCTTTATCCCTTCAGCTATTTGGAGATCTTTTTGCACCTTGCATGCTGCACCTCCCTTCTTGCCACTTTAGCCAACCTTGGATATTCCTCCTCATCTTCTTCCCTTGCAGTTCTCCTGAATCTCCTGTAGGCTGCCCTATTTTTCCCTCACACCATCCAGCACTGGAGCTTAGCAGACCTATAGAAACTGAAACAATCTACAGCCCTATCTCCTAACATAGCAGCTGTTCTGGCTTTATTTATTAAGAGTTTCACCAGGAAAAACATATAGAGCATACTAGCTTGTTTCCAGATGTGTCCTCTTGGGAAGGGGAGGGATAAGCCTACAAACAATACTAAATAGACATATACATATATACAATTGTAGATACAGAGAGTAAATGTTGTGGAACCTTTGTAAAAGAGCCGTGGCTCAGAGTTATAGCTGATATTTCAAATAAATAAAAAATAAATGAGGAAGAGGATTGGTACAATGAAATGATTACAACAGGAAGGTAAGTATATTCAAGGTAGATAATATACAGTTACAGCAATCTGAAACCTGAGTAATTACAATGTACATACAGCAAATATACAATAGGCAGTAACAAAAATATGTAGTTATATACAATAAGTGGAATAAACAGTGGCATGGCAGTTGCTAGGTCCCTAGGTACTACTAGTACAGGAAGATATATACAGTGGCAGCAGTTTGGTACCCAGGAAACAAAGGACGGTCAGAATATACCTGAAAAAGTGAAATAGTGGATGGGATGGAAGGGCAAATTATGGCAAAATAGCAGGGAGCACAAAGGACAGTGGCAGGAGGGAAGGTGTGGTTAGAAAGGTGTGGCTTGAGGTACAGCTAGTGATGGCTCATCGGAGGAGGTAGGGGCCAAGAGACCTAAAACCCCCAAACCTTAACATGGCAGTAGATGAGAATGGGCTTGATACATAACTCTCAGACTTTAAGGAAGAAAGAAAAAAAACACATGAAAGCTGCAGCCAAAGAAACGAAATCTGCCCAGAGCCGATAGGGCTGTGACAGAGCTGCCAAATGACCAAAGTTACAAGTGTGCATAGAAATTATTGAGCGTCCAGATATAACTTGGCCATTTTTGGAGGTGTTGCACCAAATTTCAACATGGCCTTTTGGGACCCCCATGAAGAGTGGCAGTGTCATTTTGTTCACTTGTCCCAAAAGGTGATTTTGCAGAGCTAGCATGCCATTCTGTGCCACAGGTGTGAAAATGCATTTCAGGCAGGATGAAAATGACAGCTGTACTGTTAAAAAGGAGGTGTGCAAAAACTGCAATGCTGAAAATCTGGAGTGAAAATATTAAAAGTTGGTGAAGCTAGGAGCGTGCATAGAAACTGGGCAACACAAACTTGTAATGCAGTAATTTTGGATTTTTCACAGATTTGCAACATGGCTCTTTGGGACCCCACTCATGAATAGTGTACTGCCATTTCATTTATTGATCCTGAAAGGTGATTCCATGCAGCAACTGCAAAATCACCTTTCAGGATGGAGTAATGAAATGACAGTGACATTGTTTATGAGGTGGGCTCCCAAGAACCTCATGTTGAAAATTTGGGGAATAAAATTCCCCAAAATGGCTGATTTATCAACTTAATTAAAACCCCATTGAATGCCATTATAGCACGCTTACCTTTGATTCTTCAGTTTGTGGTTTGGCTCTGAGGAGTGCAAACATGTCCCAGTCCAGAGAAGATGACAGTGCTGACCTTCAGAGGTAAGTATAAAAGGGGTGCAGGTAGGGGTGCCTGGTGGCAGGGTGGATGGGGAGGGGACTGGGTGACTACAAGGGACAGTTTTCTTTTTACAGATAAAACAAACATGTTGGGGAAGGTTTTCCTTATTTACAGGAAACTAAAACAAAACATATACTTGGGCACACTGGTGTGGGCTCCCAGTGTGCCACATGGTTGGGGATACATGATGCCGACATGGGGATTGAGCACCCCAATGTTGGAATTTGCAAATATATAATACAGCTGGGCACACTAGGGTGGGCCTCAGTGTCACCATGTGAGTTGGGGGGTCACATAATGCTGACATGGGGATTCGGGACCTGATGTCCAGTGTGGGATGGGGAGCGGGAGGGCAGCAGAAGTGGGAGGGTTTTCTTTCCTGCCAATGCTGGCAGTGGTGGCATGACTGCACATGCGTGGCACTTGCACATGCATAGTTGCGGTGAATGGCATTTTACCATTCACAACATGGTGGCGCTAGCAGAACCACGCATGCACATGAGTCGGCATGCACTTCTTTTTTTCCAACTCTATTTCACTATGGTCACGGCCTGGAGCTCTCTCTCAGGCATCCTGCCTGTTCCTGCCTGCCTGAGGCCCCTCGACCTGTGCCTCCTCTCTCTCTCTCTCCCCATGCAGCCAGCACCCCAGCTTAACCTTCCAGGGTGGGGCTTCCTCCCTCTTGGGTGCACTTACTAGTCAGTCTCTGGCTGCAGGTGAAGACCCAGGTGAAGGAACTGGAAGGCCAGGCGAGGCTGACCCAGCTGGAGGGCAGGGGATCAGGTGTTGCTGCCTACTCCACAGAACCAGGTTTTCCTTGTTCTGGTGGCCTTCCCTTGCATGAGCATCCCTGATGCAATGGTGCATGGCAACACTGCCTGCATCAGCCGTGCTGTTCAACGTGCAGCCCATGCACTGCAGCACCCGATCTCCATTGGGAGCTGCTGGCACCTGGCCATCCCTGCCCTGCCCCCAGGGGAGCAGAGCAGCCCTGTAGGTGCTCAATCTCTCCCCATCCCTGCTGACTCGGGGTGCCCGAGCTTGCTCCCAAACCTCGGGTCGCCGCATGGCACGCAGATGTGGCATCCAGCGATTCAACCCTCAGCACCACCGACCGCATGTGTAGTTCTTGCCCCAGAATGTGGAAGTAACAGCCAAATAGTGTCGCTGTTATTCTGTAGCATCCAATCATAGTGGATTGTTTCAAGCTCCATTAGACTTTCAGAAGGATACTTCCAAATGTCCAGTGGAAGGTTCCACGATTGGTCATTTTACAGCTATGATTGATCCCAAAATGGATGTAGGCTTCACCCACAGCCCTAAAAAGTCAATTCAGGGGTTTATATGCAATCACAGGAGACCCTCTCTTCTTAGTATAGAGTTTCAAGGTATATTCTCAAACTATCCCCAAACCTGCACAGTGTCCTGTATGCACCCAAAGCACCATACTATTAGTAGGTTTGAAGTTGGTAAGTTTATTACCAAGACACACTGCAAGTCACATCAGGTGAGAGGGACTTGGGGATAGTAGTGGACAGCAAAATGAATAACACAGAGAATTGTCAAAGAGCTGCAGCAAAAGCAACAGGATACCTGGCTGCATAACCAGGGGATTACTTCCAGGAGGAGGGAGTGATCCTCCCTCTGTATAATGCCCTGGTTAGGCTGCATCTTGAGTACTGTGCAGTTCTGGAGACCCCATCTTAAGAGGGACATAGCACTGCTGGAGAGGGTCCAGAGGAGGCGACCAGGATGATTCAGGGCATGGAGGGTAAGACCTATGAGGAGAGACTGGATGAACTCAATCTGCAATACTTAGACAAGTAGCATGCACGGTAACCTTCTCGGAGGTGCTGCCTAAGGCGAGGTGAGGCTTGGTGCTCCACACCATGGGATTCAATCAGTGGTTGAGAAACTGGTGCAGAGCTCAGGGATTTGGCTTCATTGGGGACTGGGGGTCCACCTGGAGTGATGCAGGCCTATACTGGCATGATGGGCTGCATCAGTCCTGGAGGAATCAGGAATCTAGGTGTTAGTTTTAAATGCTCCATTGGCAGCTTTAAACCAGCCAAGGGGAGACACTGGAAAGGAGCAGGAAACTCCTAGCCTCCCCAAAAAGTCAGAGTAGTAAGTGAAGTAAACACCAAGACAGAGATGTCAATAGGAGAAGGGCAGGGTAAATGGAGAAAGTGACAAAGGCAATAAGGACAGGGATGGGCAAAAGGAATAAGACCTTCAGGAAATGGAGGGTAATGAGTACCAATGCCCATAGTCTGGGCAACAAGCCCTGAACTAGTGGCCTTGATGGAAGAGGGATGCTGGAATATCATAGCAGTCACAGAAACATGGTACAAAGAGAACCATGACTGGGATGTTAACATACCAGGGTACATAACCTACAGGAGAGACAGGAAGGGAGAAGAGGGGAGGAGTAGTTCTCTATGTAAAGGAAGGGATAAAAGCAACTGCACAAAAGAGTAAACAGGGAGGAGAGGAGGCACTGTGGGTCACCTTAGAGACTGGAAATGGCACCACAATCCACACAGGGTTGTATACAGACCCCATGTCAGCGGAGGGAATGGACAAGGATATGATAGAAGGCATTCTTAGGATGGCAGAGAAAGGGAGATACTGTTGATGGAAGACCTGAATATGTCAGATGTTAACTGGAGCACATTTGCTGCAGCCACATCCAAGAGCAGGCCATTCTCAATGCCCTACAGGTGGCATGCCTCAGGCAGCTAGTTTGGAACCCACTTGTGAGGAAGCACTCTAGACCTCATACTCTCAAATGGGGAAAGTGGAGAGGATCTTAGATCTAGAAGTGGGCTGCCATCTGGGAACAAGTGACCATCAAACAGTGTGGTTCATGATAAACTCAGCTACAGAGTCAAGCCATACAAAAGTGAGGATACTGGACTTCAGTAGGGCTGACTTTGGCAAGATGGAGAGTGCCTTAGAAAAGCACTAGCATCAGACTAGAAGGAGGGGTTGAGCAACAATGGGGAAACATCAAACTGCCGTCACAGAGGCAACAAGCCTTGTGTGAAGCAAATAACCGAATCAAAATGAAAGAAAAAGCCACCATAGTTCTCAAAGGGGTGGGAAAGTTAGGGAGAAAAAGCTAGCATTCAGGAAGTATAAGGAAACACAGAAGGAGCAGGACAGAGAGCTTACCAGTTAAGGCAGAAGGAAGCAGGGAGGGAAGTCAGAATAGCAAAGGCCCAAACTGAGGAAAAGATAGCCAACTCGGTTAAGAAGGGATAAAGCTTTTATAGGTACATCAGGGAGAGTAGAAAGACAAAGGGATCGATGGTGAGGCTGAATAGAATGGATGGTGGGTGGGCAGAGAGGGACAGTGAAAAGCAGGGATACCGAACGAATATTTCTGCACAGTATTCACAAGGAGGAGGAGGTGCCTCATCTAATTAACAGAAGCACTCTTGATAGGGGGTCAATCCCAGTCCTTTCACAGAAGAAAGGGTTCTGAAAGAACTCCCTAAACTGAAGGTGGACAAAGCAATGGGGCCTGATGGAATTCACCCCAGAATTCTAAAAGAATTATGGGAGAACTAGTGAAACCACTGACTACCCTTTTAACAAATCATGGGAGGATGGAGTGGTACCTGGAGGACTGGAGGAAGGTAAATTTGATTCCTCCCTCAAAAGTGGATTAAGACAGAGGCAGAAAACTACAGACCTGTCAGTTCAACCTCTGTGGTAGGGAAAGTGATGGAACACTCTGAAGGAAAGAATTGTTGAGTACCTAGAGGCCAGTGGGGGCACAAGGCCCAAGGCAGCATGGGTTCACAGCTGGAAGGTCATGTCAAATGAATCTAATTGATTTCTGACTGAGTGACCAAAGTAGTAGACCAGGGAGGGCTGTGGACATGGCCTACCTAGACTTTAGCAAGGCATTTGACACAGTCCCACACAGAAGATTAATTGTCAAATTAACCAGCCTGGAGTGGGTCCCAGGGTGGTAGCCTGAGTAAAACATTGGCTGGACAACAGGACACAGAAGGTAATTGTAAATGGAATCCACTCTGAAGAAAGAGGGGTTACTAGTGGGGTACCGCAGGGTCTTACTGGGTCCAGTCCTTTTAATGTCTTTATAAGTGACATTGAAGAGGGACTGAAGGAAAAGATGCCTCTGCAGATGACACAAAGATCTGCAAAAGAGTTGATACAAAGGAGGCATGGAAAGGATGAGAAGGACTTGGCAAGGTTGGAGAATGGTCAGAAGTATGGCGGATTGGATTCAATACAAAGAAGTAAAATAATGCACCTGGGAAACAAAACCCAGGGGAAGATTACACAATGGGGGGTGGAGGTAGTAACAACAACAAAATGGAAAGGGACCTGGGGGTAATCATATCAGATGATCTTAAGGTTAGCAAGCAATGTGAGAGAGGCAGTAGGGAGGGCTGGGGGATACTGGAATGTATAGGGAGAAGCATCACCAGCAGAAAACAGGAAGTTGTTATCCCTCTGTACAGACAGTTGGTGAGACCCCATCTGAGTATCAAGGCCCAGTTCTGAGACCCCATCTTCACAAGGACATAGACAGGATAGAGGCAGTCCAGAGGAGGGCAACTAAAATGGTGCAGGGTCCGCAAGAGAAGCCTACATGAGGAGACTAAAGGAGCTTAATATGTATACCCTTGAGAAAAGGAGGGAGAGGGGGACATGATAGAAACTTTAAGTACCTCAGTAGAATCAACAACGTCTAAGAGAGAGCATCTTCAGAAAAAGATGTGCAAGAACATTGGGATAAAATGTAAAGGTGGAGGGGCAGTTCACGGGCAATGTGAGGACGTATTTTTCACAGAGAGGATGGTGGATGCATGGAACAACCTTCCTGAGGAGGCTGTGGGGTCTAAAACTGTGGGAGAATTCAAGAATACATTGGACAGACATAAGGAAATTCTTGTGGGGGTAAGAAGAAATAGGCTGTTGGTTAACTAGGATGTGCAGCTCATCCTGTAGGTAGGGAAATGGGCAGAATAGGTGGGTCAAGTGGTCCTTATCTGCCATCAAAGTCTATGTTTCTATGTAGGCACTGGAGGAGAGGAGGGCAGAGGGACATGCTAGAGACTTTCAAGTATGTAAGGGGATAAATAAGGGTGGAGCCAGGGAAGTGTTCAGGCTTAAGAAGGGGAGCTACATGAGTGGAAGCTGGAAGGGGGAAGTACAGGGGCGGTGCAGGAGACACTTCTTCACAGAGAGGGTGGTGGAAACCATGGAACGCACTGCCCAGGAGTTTGGTGGATGAGACCACAGTGGAAGGATTCAAAATGGCTGGTAAATGTACAGGGGAAGCTGAGGCCAGGGAGGTCCACCTCTGGGGCTGGGGTGGAGGTGCGAGCTCCCCAGTAGGGGCTAGCTGAGCAGACATGCTGACCATGGGGCCTATTCTGCTGTCTTTTACTATGATACTGGGATTAAGCTTCAACCCAAATGTTTCACCATGATTTTAATGACTTCTTCAGGGAACAGCATTTTATTCTTCACCTTGAAAATTAAAAATAAAATAAAATTATTATGTATATATTCATATTTTGTTTCACAATGGAATATAGGTAAAAGCTCTACTGAGGTCACATAGTAAGTTACCTCTGTATTTCTTGGTTAAGCCTCAGGTTAATTCTTAGCTATAGTGCCTAAAATAAAAAAAAGCAGTCATACAGTCACACACTCCTTGCCAGAGCTTCAAGAAGCATGTGTCATTAAATCCAGTAACGGAAGATTCTCCTGATTTCAGTGCTCATTCAAAGAGAGCAATAGTTTAAAAACATTTTGCAACCATTGTTTTGAGATTGCCCCCCAATTTCTTGTTGGCATAGTAAGAGCATTACATGTTGGTCATGATGTCATGCCTCAGGAAAGAAGCCAGACTGATAACTCACTACACAAACCACAGCCTGAAAGCTACAGCTGTCCAGCTTTCTCCAGTGCTGGACTCGAGTGAGGGAATTTTTTTTGCAGTTAGTGCTGCTTTAGTCTACCACTAGCTAATCCCATCATTAGAGACTGACCCCAGCCCCAAAGTCCCAGCTCTGTATTGACTCACCATCCAGCTGTCACCTCCTGACAACCCCCATGGCAAGGGTGGAATGAAGGCCACAAATGGATCCTCGAGCAGGAGGCACATCATAAATCCAGGTGCACAGCCTGTGAAGGGTCAGTTCATCTTCCTGGCCAGCTCTTTTCTCTTCCTTTTATTGGCCATGGGAATGGACATGCAGTGCTGCCTAGATGGCCTTATGCATTCTCTTATATATAGGACAACAGCAACCATTGCCCCTCCCACCCCCAAGCTTTGCTGTCCCTGGTACCAAACTGCTAGCTACCACTAGGGGTCAGAAGAGCACTTAGCACAGCATCCTCCCTCCATGGAGAAGGAGAGCTATCCATCGGATGCTTGAACCTCCTCCCCCAGCCCACCCTCCAACATTCTGAGTTCACTCCTGAATCTGTGTCACTGGCACCCCAGCAGCCATGTTACTGCTACACCAGTGGGATGGTTAATGAGAGAAATTATGTCAGCGATGAGGCACAAGTATGACAAAAGCTTGAAGAGCTACATGGTGCACCCCCTCAGTTTTGGGACAATTTTGCAACTAAAATACAAATAAATTGATTTTACTTGTTCTAAATTGGAAAACAAACATTGTCTTTGTGGTTTCTTGCATCTCTTTTATAAGCTCAATAAGATATTCCAGACTGGTGGTTATCATGGGATAAACACCTCCCAGGTGCAGAAGGCCCTCCGCTAAGTGACTGAGGCTCCTTCAAACCTAGTTGGGTGTTTAGCCCATGACAACCACCTCCCTGTCATGTCTTATTGCTTACTTAAGTCAGTTTAGTCAGTGTTTTCTTGTGTTGTGCTTTTGTATTTAATTCTGTTTACATTTCCAAGTGTGTGCTTCATTAGTTTACAGTATATCTTGTATATTTTGTAACTGTTGGTTTATGTTTATTATATTTGTGACTACAGTGTTTTGAGCAAGCACTATCAACTTAAAAGTAAACCTGATTCTGATACAGAGAAGGAGTAAGGTATGCTATGAGCACTATGAAGATTGTTATGTCCAAGAAGCATTGCACTGTGGAGCAAGAACCTGGTCTTGATCTGTGTGAGTGGGAGCCTTGGTGGATGAGAAGCAGCAGCCCCAAGACAGTCATGACTAGGTTGGTGGCAGCATGATTAAATCAGCAAGCCGGCTCATGTTCACCTACAGCATATTGAGCTGTCTTCTGACACTACTGTTTCAATTTCAGTATACTATTCTGTATTATGATTGCTTTTACAGAGAACACTCTTTTTTCATATTTTATTTATTTTCTAGAAGACACGTATATAAACTCTCTGAAATCATTGAAATAATAAAAGAAAGTATAGAATTTACATAAACATACATTACACATGCTATCACAGCAGAATAACTAAGTTAGACCATAGTTAATTATTTAACCACATATCAAGAAACAAATGGCAAACATGATAAAGACAGTCTTGTTTAAAATAGTCCCCATCCATGGCAACTATAACTGGGCTGTACATTAAATTATGTAGTGTACTATGACAAGCATGTTATTTTGCTCTTGTTTAAACTGACGGTAGGATGGTAAAGGTACTCTAAGATTATCCTGTCAGGAAATTCTCCTGTCAGGAACAAGATTTTCCTGTCAGGAAATTCTTCTGTCAAGATTTGCCATGCCCTGTTTTCACCTGAGAGTTCCCTGTCAGGAAACTGTCCTGTCAGAATAATGTGTTTTCCTCCCACCAGCTCTAAACTCTTTAGTCAAAGAGCTGAGCTTCATTGCTGTGCCAGCTTTATAGCATCTTGGAAAGGTCTACAGCCTGATAAACAAGAGATTGTGGGTTTGACTCAGACAAGATCCCTTCAGTTTTCTTTTGCCAGAATTTCACTAGTTTAAAATGATACTTTGTCCGAAATTTGGTTTCACATCTTGCTTAATGCAATAATTAAGGTTTGTTTATCATGATTAAACATATTACATTATTTACCTGACTTCCTTAATTCCTACGGTTAAAGCAATCCTGGCTTTTTCTTTCTTCCCATTTTCTATACAGCAATCAAAGGCTTCCATTGATGGGAAACTGGTATTCTCACTATTGTTTGATATATATATATATAATAAGTTCTGGGGTATTGTTATTCCTCTTTCAAATATACTAGATGTTCTATCAAGTTGAGGTTAATATTGCTCCCTGCCCCATGTGGTATAGCTGTTTTCAGACCTAGTCTGTTTAGTATTATTGTTTTTAGATTAATATTAGGTCTAGACCGCTGGTCTTTTTGACTTACTTTTTAAGTTGGTCCCTTCTGGTCTATTCCGATTCCTAACGCTCTAGTGCACAGTTAGAGAGTCGCACAGCTGACCAGGTGACTCATATCTGACTGTTCTCTTAAGAATTATTCTCTATAATTTGTAGTGGGTAATATTGTGATTGATAACACGTTTTTTTGTCCCTTCCTATTTACTCATGAAAGGAGGGACAGGGGGACGGATAGAAATGTTCAAGTACCTCAAGGAATCAACAAAGTCCAGGAGGGTAGCATCTTTCAGAAAAGAGATGTGTAAGAACAAGGGGCACAATTTAAAGATAAAGATGGGGTGCCTAGGGTAATGTGGAGGAAATCTTTTTCACGGAGAGAGGATGGATGCGTGGAACTGCTTCTCCTGGGGAGGTTGTTAGGCTAAAACAGTGGGGAATTCAAACATGCATGGGACAGACACAAGGCAATTGTAGTGGGGTGGCAGGAAGTAGGCTATTGGTTAACTAGAATCTGCAGCTTATCCAGTAGGTAGGGAAATGGGCAGACTGGGTGAGCCAAGTGGTCCTTATCTGCCATCAAAGTCTATGTTTCTATGTACTCAAGAGCATCTGTACTGATTATATTTTACTTTTTATATGCCTAACTTGTACAATCCTGTCCACCATCTAGTATGTGTGTTCTTTCTTTTTTATCTGTTGACACATCCTCTATTTCACTTATATGTCCTTACTATTCCAGTTACTACTTTACTTTTTAATGTGATATTATGTCAGATTTATTATTATATACGTGGAATGTGAAGGGACTTAACTCCCTGTAAGAGAAAGCAATTTTATCTTTCCTGAAAAACATAAAGCTCATATTGCTTTCCTTCAAGAAACCAAACTATTACAAGAGGTTGTAGACAGACTTAGAAGAGATTGGGTTGGTCAAATCTACAGCTCATCCTTTTCTTCCAAAAAAGAGGGGTAGTTATATTTGTTCATAAAAACTTAAATGGTCCCTTCTAAACTCCATTTCAGACACAGAAGGCAGATGGATTATCGTTAAGCTAAATACTCCCTCCGGTCCCCTTATGCTTGTTAATGCTTATGCTCCCAACTCTGATTCACCAGAGTTTTTCCATAACCTAGCCCAACAGATATTTTCTGCCAATCCAGACAATACCCAAATAATTTTTGAGGTGATTTTAATCTTGCTCTAGATGCTACTATGGATAGAAGCAACATGTCTTTAGATGCTCATCCTAGAAGCATTAAGGCACTCTCACTACTCCTGACTGATCTAGGCCTATCCGATGTCTGGCGACTTTTCCACCCACGTGATCGAGACTTCACTTTTACTCTTCACTACATAAGTCTTACAGCAGACTTGATTATTGGTTTGGATCACCCACTGTGACTGAGAAAACCATTGACTCCTCGATCTTACCCATAGTGATTTCTGACCACTCACCAGTTAAACTACAGCTCTTATGGGGTACTTCATAACCTAGATCCCCTTTGGTATTTTGACAATCTTCTCCTTAAAGACCCCTGATTCTTATCTATGATTAAAACACAGATCAACGAATTTCTCTCCCAGAATAACCTTGCAGACACTTCTAAGTCTACTGTATGGGAAGCCCTTAAAGCCACGATTTGGGGAAAATAATTAGCTACGCTTGCATGCCAGAAAACAAGAGAGCAACAACTTTCCGATCTTGAAAAATCTCTCAAAATGAAAGAGAATTTATACTTTAATTTTTATAAACAGAATCCTAACTCTCAACGACATCTTGAAATTCTTCAGTTAAGACACAAAAATAAATTAATTAATCTTCTGGAAAACTGAGTTAGCTCTATTTAAACTCAAACATAGATATTGGGAACAGGGAGATAAAATGGAAAGCTTTCTCTTACCAACTTAAATGCAACAAGTGGAGCATCATATTTTAGGTTTTCGGACTCTCAAGGTAATATCCATTCTGACAATCCATCTATAAAACATATTATGAAATTATTTTATCAGAATCTTTATTCTAACTCAAACCCTTCACCTATTTTATATATTCAACAATTTCTAGACAGTTTACATTTGCCTCATCTTTCTACTGCTGAAGCAAATTCTCTAGATAAACCATTTTCCCTCCAAGAAATTCAGCAAGCTCTATCCTCTTTAAAGTCAGGTAAATCTCCAGGTGGAGATGGATTTTCCGTGAGACCTCTACAAGGCGCTTTCCGATACTTTATACCCAATCCTTTTAATGTCTTTCAGGAAGCTACACAAAATGTAAACTTCTCAACATGTACTGAAGCAATTATCACACTAATCCCTAAGAAAGACAAATATCCTTTACTATCAAGTAATTACAGACCCATTTCATTATTAAATATGGTCTGTAAATTATTTACTAAATTTCTAACTTTGTGTCTAGAGCCATTTATTCCTAAATTATCTCATTGCTCACAAGCTGGGTTTTTTAAAATAGATCTGGCTGCACTCACCTATGCTCTTTATTTAACTTAATTCACAAAGCCAGATCTCTTAAAATCCCGGAAGCAGCTATAGCCATTGATTTCAAAAACGCTTTGACTCTTAAACTGGAATTACCTTTACCAAGTTCTATCTTAGTTTGGTATTTCCACACCTTTTGTTCCTGGACTAGATTATTATACACTTCTACCCACTGCAAAATCCTTACTAATTCTATCCACTCTTCTTCCTTTCAACTGGCAAGAGGAACCAAACAAGGATGCCCTTTGTCACTCTCTGTTCATCGTAGCTATGTAACCGTTATCTGCCAGTCTATGTCAGTCTCTCGATATGAAAGGCATCTCTAGTGGCAATTCCAGATACATCTCTCTCTCTCTGTCTCTTATGCAGATGACCTTCTAATACTACTTGAGAATTTAAAAGAATCTGGACCTTTATTGATTAACTTACTTAGTAAATTTACCTATATTTCAGGACTTGCTCTTAATTATGGAAAATCTGAGATACTACCCTCAATGATCATTGTACGCTCTTTATGAATCTACCTATTGGATTTCGCTGGTCTCCTCAAGGCATTACTTATCTAGGAATCAAAATAACTCAAACCTGGATAAAACTTGGCATACAAACTTTAACCCATTATTAGATTCCATCAAGATAATTCTAGACAGATGGAAACTCCTTAACCTGTCTTTCATGGGGAAAATAGCTGCCATTAAGATGACCTTTACTCCCAAAACCCTTTATTTATTTGCTAATATCTCCTTAACTCTACCATCCATCTTTCTTTCTAGAATTGACAAATTACTTGGCAATTTTATTTGGAACAGTACACCTCCAAGATTTAGTGCAACATCGTTACATACACATTGGAAAAGGGGAGGGTTCGTGTCCCTTGGTTTAAAGCTTATTTCTGGGCCTTTCGAACTCCCAAACTATTAAATGGTTTCATAAACCTTCATCTCACACTCCACTATGGGTTACAATGGAATCTGCATCCTCCCTGGAGGAGTCCCCACAGCTTTCATTTTAATCCTCTCCTCTAAAATAAAATCACATCCCACTATTTCAGTTTCCGTCCTTTACTGGAAGTTAACTCACAAATGTTTAAAGTCTAAACCAACCCCTGGTTTTATACTCCTCTATGGGGTAACCTTTATTTGCTCTAGAGAAACAAACTATTTTTTGCAGCTCTTGGAAAACAAAGGTATTTTCTTCTTAGGGGATATTCTGGACCAGAACTCACACACTTAAACCCTCTCAGAATTACAGAACATCTGGAATCTTCCAAAAAGATTTCTGGAAACATTTACAGATTCATACTGCTTATGCCTCTCTATCTCATTATGTTCATAACCATAATTTACAATATTACTGCATTACTTGCTGGATAAAATTAACTACAAAATGCAATAGCTTTATCTATAAAAACATTCTGCATGCCTTACCTGATCAAACTCTATCAGCTAAAACAAATGGAGTACCCTACTCAATTATAATATAACAAATAAACAATGGAGTAAGTATTGGAGTATACCTCATAATATATTCAAAGATGCTCGAGCTTTTTAATTCAAATTAAGATTTTATATTCTTGGAATAGAACCCTTCAGTACTTCATCATATGGGTTTTTCAAATAATAACTGTTGGCATTGCAACCTACCCAATGGCGATATTATTCTTATTTTATGGACGGCAGTCCCATTAATAAATTCTGGCATAAAGTTCATACATTTGCCTCGAGTTATCAGACATAAAATTCCCTTAGATCCGAAATTTTTTTGCTAGGGATACTAACCCCAAACAATCTTACCCTCTCACATGCTCATTTTAGATGGCTGAATATATTGTTTCTTCTAGATAAACATCTGATTCTTATGAACTGGAGATCAACCCATATACCAACTTTCTCAGATGTTCTTCAAAACATATCTCAATATGCATCCCTAGACCGATTATCTCATAGTACTCTTGGTGGACTCAAATCATACAGTAGATGCTGGCAGGATTATTTCAAGTATTTTGATACTACTAATACCTTTATTCCCTAATTTATAAGTATTCAGTTCCCTTTTCCTTTTTTCCTGCCATTTACACGACAGATTAGGGTCATAACAACTTATTGACAGATGATCTCTATTTTTATTCTTCTTTCTTTTCTTCTTTATATTTGTATTACTCATTTTTGTCTAGTCCCTTTTATTTCTTTTTACAGGTCACATGCAACCACATTATTTTGTTCTATATTTAACAATATGCAAGTAGCAATAGGTCTATCCTCAGGTATTTACTGACTTCCCTTTACACTGTATGGACAATATAAACATAACTGTTCCTTTTTGTTCTCTTGTTGTTGTTGCATTACAACTCTAATACCGTTTATTCTTAGACTTATTTCCTTACAATTATGACCTAATCTTAACTTTAGTACAGTAATCTGGTTTTCATATATGCATATTGTGTTCTCTCTTCTATGTTCCTATTTAACTGACATATCTACTCATTTTATATAACATGTTATGTACCTGTATGATTTGTTTGTATTACCAATGTGAAATTATCAATAAAAAGATAAAGTGAAAAAAGAATTTCACTAGTGTGGTGATCCATGGTGGCATGTTGTTAGAATAGTAAATATATAGGAAAAGGGAGTTAAATGTGAGAATCAGTAAGTACAATGAGTGGTGCAGCACTGGTTTCTGACGGGACAATTTCCTGACAGGAAAATCTTGTGGTAATTTTACTATCCTTGCTAAATGGATGGCTGATTTGTAAGCCAATTTATGTCCTCACCAATGTGTCATCATTTTGTTCACTTGATTGCTCCATATTTTTGCACTTCTCATTCACTGTCATTGTACCCACACTGTATGACTTACTATAATTTTATAATGTCGTTCTCCTCTTCCTCCCCTGGTCACAACTGAAACAAGCCTCAGCTCAGTGTGCCTTTGCTGGTCACCAGTTTTCAAATAATTAAATACATAAATGTTTAAGATTGTAACAATGAAACATTTCCAGATACATGGTTTCTAAAAATAAATTTTTCCATAAAGTGAAAGTTGCTGGTCCCTTAGCTTTCATCATATGGGCTATGCACCTCTGAGCTTTTATCAAAGCAATATTAATTCATTTCCAGACAGGCCCCTCAGGGATATATTGAGTGCCTAGTATGTATAATTCTGGGTCTATTTTCAGATTGCTATTTAAAATATAAAGTATTGCTTTGAAAATAAGATCCCAGAACAGGGATCAGTTATGACAGATAACTATAACATGAGTTAAAGTACCAATATGATAAGAGCAGCAGTTACAATATGATGAGAGATAATGTTACATTTATTATGGAAATATGGGCTAAATTCAATGTGGTGGAAAATAAATTGTATTTGATTAAACTGGCTACTGACTAAAATTTCAATGTACAGCAAAGCTCAGATAGTTTATTTCATATGACAAATTTAGGTTCAATTATTTTTGTCATTCCTTTTGAGGAGTATCTAACTCTGGTGCTTTACTGTTATTTAATATAGAATAAATTTGTGAAATCAAATTGTGTTTGTGAAACTAGTTGATGAATTATATCAAAAATGATTTGCTGGGGGATGATCTGATCTCAGTCAAGATGGACAAATACTTTTAAAGCTCCTCACCCTTCTACCCCAAATCTAACTTCTTCTTATTTATTTTATTTATTTAAGTCTAGGATTACAAAGTACCTTTGAGCCAAGGCTTTTACAAAGGTTCCACATCAGTAAGAACAGACAATACAGGATATGAAATTACAGAATAAAACAATAATGACACTGATGATTACAACAGATTGGTTATGGGTACAAGTACATGGTACACTAGAGGTGTATTAAAACATGGGAGGTGGGAGAGGAGAGAGAGGAGGTATGGGACAGAGTATAACAGCTTAGATGGCCTTGTCAAGACAGAGCAGTGGTGAGTGCATAAGTTGGGCATGGGAAAAAGTAAAGAAGTGCTAGGAGTGGGGTAAACATGGGCAGTGGAGGGTAATGGCAGCAGTGAAAGATGAATTGCTCAGCTATGGCAATCACAGGTGCTTGATGCAACGAGGGAGTGATGGAGCTTCTTCTGAAGGTGCCCAGAGTTGGTGAGGCAGAGATGTCACTGGTAAGATTGTTGAGCCAGCTCAGGGCCCTGTATGTGAATGACCTTGAGCTTGTGTTGTATGACAATGAGGGATTTGCAGTAATCGAGGTTTTGAGCTTCTGGTGTTGCAGTTGCTGACTCTGGTCTTGAGAAGGGAGCAAACCCTGGGGGCATTTCTCATCATTACTTTCTTGGCTGTGATGCAGGTTTGATACTTTAGTCAGTTGTTGAGTTGCAGCCATCCAGCTTGAGAGTAGAGGTCACAAGTATGGGTGAGACGGTAGGCTCCGTGATGAGACAACATGCTTTATTTAGGGAGGTAGCAACATTTTTGAGGTGGAGGCAGTGGCAGAGCCATAGACAATGAGTCCATAGTCAATAACACTCACAATTGAGCTTTGAATGGCAAAGACAATGTTTCAGGGTTAGATGCTTTTGGTGATGGAATAGTAGGCCCAGCCTGGTATTTGCTGTCTTAGCCACATTATTGATATGGGCAGCATAGGAGAGTTTGGAGTCAAGGGTGATGCCAAGATATTTGAAGGTATCAACTTGATCAAGGGTGACTCCTTGTTTGGTATTCACAGTGAGGCGATACTGTTTATTTTTGTTTTGTGAGCTACTGAAAAGCATGGCCTTAGTTTTTTCTGGTTTAGTATTAGTTAGTGCTGCAAGAACCAGTTTTCTATAGATGTAAAACCCTGTTGGATATTTCCTTGCAGTTTTCTGGATCTTGATGGGAGGCAAGAATAACGCATCATCAGCGTACAGTATAATTTGTTCTGGACAAGCATCCGCAATGTGTTCAGGAATAGGCTAAAGAAGAAGGCCCAGAATTGACCCCTGTGGAACACCAGAGAGGACCGGTCTGGCATCAGAGAGTGTTTCAGCTATTTTTACTCTTGGGGACCGGTGTCTAGGTAGCTATTGAACCAGTCAACTGAATTGGGTGAGAGTCCAGCCTTCCTTAGTTGGACAAGCAGGAGACGCTGGTTAACGGTATCAAAGGCCTTAGATGGATGGAAGAAAGCAGCCCAGTTATTTTACCATTGTCCAATGAGTGGAGAATGGCTCCAGTGAATTCGAGTAGTGCTGTGGAAGTGCTGTGACCCTTTCTAAAACATGTTGCTGCTTGCACGGGATATTTTGTATGTCTAGAAATTCGTAAGCTGGTCAGTCACAATACATTCCAGGGCCTTGGAGAGTGGTGGTAGGATGGAGACTGGATGGAAATTTTCATGGGCAGTTTTGACATCACTTTTGTGTATATGGGTCACAGTGGCCAATTTCCATTTGTCCGGAACTGGCTAAGGCTAAAGGAGAGGTTAAAATCTTAGTCAGAGGCCTGAGGACTTCTTCCAGGGTGAGGGATAAAAGTTTGAGGTGGTCGAGTGAGTCACTGCTAGATCTGGACTTGGTAATAGCTTTAGTAACATAGCTGTGGACCTGGTACATCTTGACTGATTTAAAGTGAAAGAGAGGGTCGTCAGTGGGGCAGAGGGAATTGGGGCATTGGAGTGTCATCCTCTCTGAAGAAATCAGGGGAAAGTACAGAACTAAGGTCAGTGAAAGCAGCATTAAATGATTTTCTGGTCTAGTGTGTTAAGACCATCAATGCAGAGCATGGATGAGGGCATTTAGACTGTTTCCTGTGACTTCTTTAATGTTGTTCCAGAAGTCTCTTCCATTTTCCCAGGAATTTGTGAGACGCTCTTGAAATAGGCAGATTTCGTTTGCTGGATGGCTTTGGTGCAGCCATTTCAAGCACGCTTATGGTTACAGATGTCTATTTGCCTCCCAGAGTTTCGAGCTAATTCCCAAAGATGATCCCTTGCTTTTAGACTCCTTAGGAGGTCTCCTGAGTGCCAGGGGTTACAGTGGACTTTAACTTTACACTTTTTAAGAGGTGCGAATTTGTTGCAGGCTCCATTAAAGGTTTTGATAAAGTGGTCCAGGCGTGTTTACATCAGTTGCAGGAAGATTGGTGACCAGTCCAGTTGAAGGAAGTGGGTTTTGAGGTGAGTTAGATGGCCACGGGCAAGACTCTGCTGGTTATGGTTTTCGGGGTGGTTTGCTGAATTTATTGGACCAGGTGCAGCTGACAGGGAGTGGTCACTGATTACATCAGGAAGGACTGTGGTGTTGGAGATCTGGGTAGGGTTGCTTGTAAAGATCTAGTCCAGAAGGGTGCTGGTGCCTGTTTTATAGTTCTTCCTGGTAGGGAGCCAACCATCTGGGTGAGATTTGCCACTGCTATAGAATCCCTATGCACTGCTGCCTCTGCAGCAGGCTAATTTATATTAAAGTCCCCAAGAAGGATGGACTTAGTGTCTGGTGAGAGACCTGACAAAATCCAGAGCTGCGTTAGGCCACAACCTTGCTCTTTAGGGAATGTAGATTGTGACAACTGTGAGGGCTTTCTTGTGGGCACCAAGGAGGATTTTGATAGGAAGAATCTGTGCCGCACTGGTTTGGGGAATAGTGCTAACGTGGTGACCCATGATTGTAGCCTCTAGGTATAATGCACAACCTCCACCTCTTTTAGTTATCCGGTCAAGCGAAAACATTGTACCCTGGGAGGGTGATAGCATGATCTGGGACAGATGGAGAAAGCCATGTTTCTTTTTGTTCTCTTGTTGTTGTTGCATTACAACTCTAATACCATTTATTAGTAGTCTTATTTCCTTGCAATTATGACCTAATCCTAACTTTAGTAGAGTAATCTGGTTTTCATATATGCATATTGTGTTCTCTTCTATGTTCCTATTTAACTGACATATCTACTCATTTTATATAACATGTTATGTACCTGTATGATTTGTTTGTATTACCAATGTGAAATTATCAATAAAAGATAAAGAAAAAGAATTTCACTAGTGTGGTGATCCATGGTGGCGTGTTGTTAGAATAGTAAATATATAGGAAAAGGAGTTAAATGTGACAATCAGTAAGTACAATGAATGGTGCTGCACTGGTTTCCTGATGGGACAATTTCCTGACAGGAAAATCTTGTGGTAACTTTACTATCCTTGCTAAATGGATGGCTGATTTGTAAGCCAATGTATGTCCTCACTAATGTGTCATCATTTTGTTCACTTGATTGCTCCATATTGCCCACCGACAAAGTAACTCCAAAATGCTCCTCTTGCATCCTTCCCAGTACCCTTCACCCCTTGAACAGGTAGCCACGTACAAATACCTGGGCATCACCTTCGACTCAGCGTTCTCCTTCCATGCCCATATCCATGCCTTATCCTCGCCATGAATGCCCGGATTGGGCCTCTCATCGCCACAAAGACTGCCTCCCGACCGCCCCTACGGCTGGCAATCACTTCCTCCATCCTGTCATTGATTGACTATGGACTCCCCACCTATGCTGTCGCTGACCCCACTGCCCTCACAAAAATCCATACACCGCCCGGTGGCGCTGAGGGTTGAGGCGCTGGACACCACACCTCGCCCACGCCGGGCGACCCGGTTCGGGAGCGGACTCGGTAGTCGGTGGTCAGCCAGGGGAGACAGGCTTGAGCGCCTGACGACAGCTCGCCTGTTCGGGAGGATCCGGCTGATGCCCGCACTTTGTGGCTGACTCCCAGCTGGCCTGGGAACTGCAAGCCCCACTAGGGATGGCTGGCCATCGAGCAGCGCGGACGCCAACGTGCCGCGCCATGACATCAGGGAGGTTGTCGGCTGCTCAGGGAGGGAGAAAAATGAGGAAAAAGCCTGCCTCGTCCGGGAAGATGGGAGGTCTTGGACGTGCCCATGATGTGCCCGTGTCTGCCCAACAGACCACAAGACCGACGAAAATGTAGTTACGGGTTAGAACCTCCACCTCGCCCCACCTGGGGTAAACCACGGCCCATGGGGATCTGTGGTCTGTGTGGGCAGGGTTCCGGGAAGTGGGATGTCTGGGGGTCGCCACTGAAGGGTCGGAGGAGGCAGGCTGTGAGGAGGATAAACAGAATTTCAAAAAAAAAATCCAGACATCTATCAACAAAGCCTGCAGGCTCCTGACTGGTGCCCAAGTAGAACGCAGATGTGCCAACTCTACTCCACCACTAACATACTAATTTTGAAGAACAGCTGAACTATCACACCTGCATACTAGCCAAAAGTCTCTACTTGGGCTTGGTCCCGGTGTCACCGCACTGCTTCCGTGGCCTCCCACTCGGTCGCTACCTGTAGGGCTACCAGTGCCACTTTTCAGGTGCCTAGAGCCAGGACCTCCCTCGCCCAAAGATTCTTTCATCATAGAGCACCGTCTGGTATAACTTCCCCTCACCGTCACTAAGCCTCTAAAAATTGGCCAATTCAAAATGTCCCCTTCAAGAAACACTTAGCTCATGGAGATGTACAGTTCATCTTAGGGTCACTGTGAGTGCCTTCCAGACTTACCTGCTCCTACAGGACTAAGTATATAACAGTGCTCTTTGTTTGCCTGCCATCAAACTGCATACCACATTCTGTATCCTACATGTCCCTCTGGGAACCCAGTGACTTTGTTGTGTGCTCTAGAAACCCAAATGTTTAGATGGCACTTTGATGATTCTGTATTGTATGTTGCATGTATTTCACCTGTACTGTTCTCCACTGTCTTACCTCACATATAGATTGTTCCTCCCGCGATGAGGTGCCTTTGTAAATGAGCCTCTGACTCAAAGGTTGCAAATCGGATATATGAATTAAATAAATAAAAAATATGTATTTTTGCACTTTTGTTCACTGTCATTGTACCCACACTGTATGACTTACTATAATTTTATAATGTCGTTCTCCTCTTCCTCCCCTGGGTCACAACTGGAAACAAGCCTCAGCTCAGTGTGCCTTTGCTGGTCACCAGTTTTCAAATAATTAAATACATAAATGTTTAAGATTGTAACAATGAAACATTTCCAGATACATGGTTTCTAAAAATAAATTTTTCCATAAAGTGAAAGTTGGCGGTCCCTTAGCTTTCATCATATGGGCTATGCACCTCTGAGCTTTTATCAAAGCAATATTAATTCATTTCAAGACAGGCCCCTCAGGGACATATTGAGTGCCTAGCATGTATAATTCTGGGTCTATTTTCAGATTGCTATTTAAAATATAAAGTATTGCCTTGAAAATAAGATCCCAGAACAGGGCTCAGTTATGACAGATAACTATAACATGAGTTAAAGTACCAATATGATAAGAGCAGCAGTTACAATATGATGAGAGATAATGTTACATTTATTATGGAAATATGGGCTAAATTCAATGTGGTGGAAAATAAATTGTATTTGATTAAACTGGCTACTGACTAAAATTCTCAATGTACAGCAAAGCTCAGACAGTTTATTTCATATGACAAATTTAGGTTCAATTATTTTGTCATTCCTTTTGAGGAGTATCCAACTCTGGTGCTTTACTGTTATTTAATATAGAATAAATTTGTGAAATCAATTGTGTTTGTGAAGTTAGTTGATGAATTATATCAAAAATGATTTGCTGGGGGCGGGGTGATGATCTGATCTCAGTCAAGAAGGCCAAATACTTTTAAAGCTCCTCACCCTTCCACCCCAAATCTAACTTTTTTATTTATTTATTTATTTTATTTATTTAAGTCTAGGATTACAAAGTACCTTTGAGCCAAGGCTTTTACAAAGGTTCCACATCAGTAAGAACAGACAATACAGGATATGAAATTACAGAATAAAACAATAATGACACTGATGATTACAACAGATTGGTTATGGGTATGAGTACATGGTACACTAGGAGGTGTATTAAAACATGGGAGGTGGGAGAGGAGAGGAGGGTATGGGACAGATTATAGCAGCTTAGATGGCCTTGTCAAGACAGAGCAGTGGTGAGTGCATACATTGGGCATGGGAAAAAGTAAAGAAGTGCTAGGAGTAGGGTAAACATGGGCAGTGGAGGGTAATGGCAGCAGTGAAAAGGAGAATTGCTCAGCTATGGCAATCACAGGTGCTTGATGCAATGAGGGAGTGATGGAGCTTCTTCTGAAAGTGCCCAGAGTTGGTGAGACAGAGATGTCACTGGTAAGATTATTGAGCAGCTCAGGGCCCTGTATGTGAATGACCTTGAGCTTGTGTTGTACGACAATGAGGGATTTGCAGTAGTCGAGGTTTTGAGCTTCTGTCTTGCAGTTGCTGACTCTGGTCTTGAGAAGGGAGCAAACCCCTGGGGGTATTTCCCATCATTACTTTCTTGGCTGTGATGCAGGTTTGATACTTTAGTCAGTTGTTGAGTTGCAGCCATCCAGTTTGAGAGTAGAGGCCACAAGTATGGGTGAGACGGTAGGCACTGGTGATGAGACAACATGCTTTATTTAGGAGGTAGCAACATGTTTGAGTGTGGAGGCAGTGGCAGAGCCATAGACAATGAGTCCATAGTCAATAACACTCACAATGGAGCTTTGAATGGCAACGGACAATGCTTCAGGGGGTTAGATGTTTTTGGTGACGGAATAGTAGGCCCAGCCTGGTATTTGCTGTCTTAGCCACATTATTGATATGGGCAGTATAGGAGAGTTTGGAGTCAAGGGTGATGCCAAGATATTTGAAGGTATTAACTTGATCAAGGGTGACTCCTTGTTTGGTATTCACAGTGAGGTGATACTGTTTATTTTTGTTTTGTGAGCTACTGAAAAGTATAGCCTTAGTTTTTTCTGGTTTAGTATCAGTTTGTGCTGCAAGAACCAGTTTTCTATAGATGTAAAACCCTGTTGGAGATTTCCTTGCAGTTTTCTGGATCTTGATGGGAGGCAAGAGTAACCGCATAGTCCACGTACATTATAATTTGTTCTGGACAAGCATCCGCAGTGTGTTCAGGAATTGGCTAAAGAGGGAGAGGGCCCAGAATTGACCCCTGTGGAACACCAAAGAGGACCAGTCTGGCATCAGAGAGTGTTTCAGCTATTTTTACTCTTGGGGACCGTTGTCTAGGTAGCTATTGAACCAGTCAACTGAATCGGTGAGAGTCCAGCCTTCCTTAGTTGGACAAGCAGGAGACGGTGGTTAACAGTATCAAAGGCCTTAGATAGATTGATGAAAGCAGCCCAGTTGTTTTACCATTGTCCAACGAGTGGAGAATGGCTCCAGTGAATTCGAGTAGTGCTGTGGAAGTGCTGTGACCCTTTCTAAACCATGTTGCTGCTTGCACAGGATGTTTTGTATGTCTAGGAATTCGGTAAGCTGGTCAATCACAATATGTTCCAGGGCCTTGGAGAGTGGTGTGGTAGGATGTAGATTGGATGGAAATTTTCATGGGCAGTTTTGACATCACTTTTGTGTATAGGGTCACAGTGGCCAATTTCCATTTGTCCGGAAACTGGCTGAGGCTAAGGGAGAGGTTAAAAATCTTAGTCAGAGGCCTGAGGACTTCTTCCAGGGTGAGGGATAAAAGTTTGAGGTCAGTGAGTCACTGCTGGATCTGGACTTGGTAATAGCTTTAGTAACATAGCTGTGGACCTGGTACATCTTGACTGATTTAAAGTGAAAGAGAGGGTGGTCAGTGGGGCAGAGGAAATTGGGGGCATTGGAGTGTCATCCTCTCTGAAGAAATCAGGGGAAAGTACAGAACTAAGGTCAGTGAAAGCAGCATTAAATGATTTTCTGGTCTACTGTGTAAACACCATCTATGCAGAGCATGGATGGGGCATTTAGACTGCTTCCCGTGACTTTTAATGTTGTTCCAGAAGTCTCTTCCGTTTCCCAGGAATTTGTGAGAGCGCTCTTGAAGTAGGCAGATTTCGTTGCTTGCTGGATGGCTTTGGTGCAGCCATTTCAAGCACGCTTATGGTTACAGATGTCTATTTGCCTCCCAGAGTTTGAGCTAATTCCCAAAGATGATCCCTTGCTTTTAGACTCCTTAGGAGGTCTCCTGAGTGCCAGGGGTTACAGTGGACTTTAACTTTACACTTTTAAGAGGTGCAAATTTGTTGCAGGCTCCATTAAAGGTTTTGATAAAGTGGTCCAGGGCGGTGTTTACATCAGTTGCAGGAAGATTGGTGACCAGTCCAGTTGAAGGAGGTGGGTTTTGAGGTGAGTTAGATGGCCACGGGCAAGACTCTGCTGGTTATGGTTTCGGGGTGGTTTAACGAGTTTATTGGACCAGGTGCAGCTGACAGGGAGTGGTCACTGATTACGCCAGGAAGGACAGTGGTGTTGGAGATCTGGGTAGGTGGCTTGTAAAGATCCAGTCCAGAAGGGTGCTGGTGCCCGTTTTATAGTTCTTCCTGGTAGGGGAGCCAACCATCTGGGGAGATTTGCCACTGCTATAGAATACCCTATGCGCTGCTGCTCTGCAGCAGGCTAATTTATATTAAAGTCCCCAAGAAGGATGGACTTAGTGTCCGTGGAGAGACCTGACAAAGTTCAGAGCTGCGTTAGGCCACAGCCTTGCTCTTGTAGGGAATGTAGATTGTGACAACTGTGAGGGCTTTCTTGGGGCACCAAGGAGGATTTTGATAGGAAGAATCTGTGCCGCACTGGTTTGGGAATAGTGCTACATGGTGACCCATGATTGTAGCCTTTAGGTATAATGCACAACCTCCACCTCTTTTAGTTATCGGTCAAGCCGAAAACATTGTACCCTGGGAGGGTGATAGCATGATCTGGGACAGATGGAGAAAGCCATGTTTCAACAATACCTAAGATGTCTGGACAGTGTTGGCTAGCAGAAGTCTGAAAGGCATCAGTTTGTGCAGGAGACTACAAATGTTTAGCGACATGATAGAGAGTGCACCAGTGTGCTTTTTCAGGTTTGGTACTTTAGTAGGGGTTGAGCCAGGTTTAGGTGGACGCTGCTGGATAACAGCAGAAGAAGAACAAGCACAAGCTTCATGGTACACAGGCGTAGTTCCCTAATCGTGTGCTTTTGCCTTTGTGCCTGGTGAGCACGTGGTTCACTGATATGTGTCAAGGGGTGAAAGCATGGGCAAAGGATAAGAGCAGTGTGAGTGGAGGAGGGGAAACCAAAGCCCATAGGTGGGAAAGGTAGTTCCATAGGGGAGGCTGTTCCTAGGGCAGGAAACTAGGTTCTTGATGTAGGGTACCTAGGTGTTTATACCTAGGAGCAAGAAGGAAGCTGTTTGGGAGGGAGGGAAGCAGGCACTGGGAGGGTGTAGTAGAAGAAAGAGGGAATAAGGAAGAGGAGAAGGAGATCAGAGTATGAGTAGGGTGCATGATTAGCAGTCAGAGAGGATGGCAACAGAAAGATGGCACAATGAAATGGTAAGGTGAGAAAAGAAAGGCAGAAATGGCAAGTGAGTAGGGAAAAGTACAGAGAGTGCACTGCAAAGGTAAAACACTGTAATACAGTGGACTGATGTCAGGAGTGAGGGGTTAGGTGGGCAGTAGGGAAGGATAATAGAGGGGAGGGACAGGCAAAGGCACTCAATAGAAGATACGAGTTGGGGAGGGGCAAACCAGGGCGTGGAGTAGGTCTATTTAATAAAGTTTGAAGGAGGGGAGGCTGGCATAACATTTCAGCCTCTACCACTAGCAGTCAATGGGCACAGCAGCCCCAGGTCATGAAGGCTTCAGCAGACCAATGTCTGCACAGGAAAACACAGGGTCCAATCAGGGTGCACTGCAGTGAGCTACGGCCAATGGCAGCAGCCCACAGCAGCCCCGTGAGTCCAAGGGTCTTACCCGCTTTTGTCTATCTCAGGCGGTCCAGGAGGTGTGCGGTTTGTCAGCAGGAGTGCTGAGCCATGGCTGGTTCAGCAGAGGGCTCATAGCCCAAGAGTTTCAGGTGGTTCTGGAGGGGGAGAGAGAAATTGGGAGATTAGCAGTGGGGGCAGCAGAGACAAAGGAGTGACAAGGAGCTGAAATTGGGGTGGAGAGCTAGGCACGAATACTGCAGACAGGAGATTGGGGGGTGCAGAAGGGCAGTTGTTATGGATAACAAAGAAAAGCCTGCACCGCAGGGAGGTGACAAATTTAGAGGTTAGACAACATGGAGAAAATAACAGGCTTTACAGGGAGAAAAGCAGGTTTCATAGGGAGAGAGGGAGAGCAGGCTTTAAAGGAGAGAAAGCAGGCTTTTAGAGGGATGTAAGTGGTGGGAGGGGGTGGTTCAAGCCCCGAGTGCCACAGGAGAGAAGGAAAAAAGAGACAGCTAGGAAATTACGACAGTTCACAGGAGAGCAGCAATATCTTAAAAGAAAACTGCAGGAGAGAGCTGTAATTACTTTAACAATCAATGCAGAAAAGAGCTGCCATACAAAATAGCTTAAGAAAACCAAACAGTGCAGCAGAGTCATTGAACTGGCTCAAATACAACTGAGACAGAGTAATTAAAATCAGAGAAAAGGTCCAGGCAGAGTCGCCGTAGCTGGCCGTAGAACCGGCCGCCACCACTAGCAGTCAATGGGCAGCACCCTCTGGTCAGAAAGGCTTCAGAGGACCAATGTCTGCACAGAAAAAACACAGGGTCCAATCAGGGCACACTGCAGTGAGCTATGGCCAATGGCAGCAGTCCACAGTAGCCCCGGTGAGTTCAATGGTCTTACCTGGCTCTCGTGTTTCAGGGCAGCCAGGAGCTGTGCGTTTGTCGGAAGGGAGTGCTGAGCCCGGCTTGGTCCAGCGGAGGGCTCGAGCCCAAGAGTTTCATTTGCCTTAGATCCACACAGAAACAGCACTTGAGATACTCTGCCAGTAACCCCAGTGCCCTCAGCATTCAGATTCTAAAACATTTCCAAATTGAACATACTGTTTGGTGGGTACCAATTGAGAAGTCCTGGGCCTGATACAAGGCTGGCACATACAACTCAAGTAGCAAAATGGCATCTGGGAACTCCGCTATCTACACTTTGTGGGATGAAACTGAAGAAATGTTTGCCACACTCTTAAATAGGCCACATTGAAACTACAACTTGATAAACTAATCGAGCACCTCTCAGCTCGATGGCCATCTGATACGGACAGAGCAGAAAGTGAAGAGCCACAACTCCTATCTTTAGAAGTTGCACTCTACACAGGAGCAGACCCACATCATTAGTCTGTTGCAGGACAAATTGGATGACCTCAAGAATTGAGGCTGCAGGAATAACTTGACTTTTGTGAGCCTGCCAGAGGGCGGTAGAAAATGAAGGACACTGACTTTTCTGCAATACATACTCCCTCACTATCCTAAGACTGCTTGGAGATCAAAATTTGGAAAATGAGAGGGCCCATTGGTTGCTCACCTCCCTACTAAAACAAGGGAAGCAACTGAGCTAATTCTGGACATTTTGACTGCTTCCAAATGAAGGAAGCCATCCTTCACTGATTCCAGGAATTTGATACTTTGACTGACAGGGCCATCTGGGCCATATCTATCTGGACTTTTCCCAGGATCTAACAAAGAAACAGAGGGCCTACATGGATGTTAGGCAGATTCTCCACAAATAGAAATCCTGTTATCCCTATGCTACTTGGTGATAGTGTGGCTCGCCTCAGTGGTGCCTTCTTGAATTCAACTCACCTGAAGCCTTTTGGGACTTCATCTCTAAATTCTATCTAGAAGAACTTTCAAACTGTGGCAGCCCAACTGACAGCATGATCCCTGTGGATAGACACTCTTCCTGCCAGACCAAGAAGTAGCACTGGGCCCACAACAGCTGACTACCAGATCCCAAGAGAGACACTGCACGGCCTTTAGACACTGACTTAGAAAACAGCAGGCCCCTCCATTGCTCCATTCTCAAAGGCACTGCAAGGAGGAGACTCCGGGACACATTATACAATGTGTGGTATTGTTGGCCAGTAATAAATATGCCCTGCTCTGGCAAGCACCTCCTCCTCCAGCATTGCACACTGCCTCTGCAGTACAACCTTCTGCAACACTACCATCATTCCCACCACAACAGCTTACTAAAACCCATCTTCTCAGCCCACAGCATAATAGAGGTCCTGGGAAGACATGGCTACAGCTGGTGTACCATTACCAACTTCTGGATCATCTGGCCCAAAAGACTTCATTTCAAATCCTGAACTTTCTCCTCCTCAGCAGGTATTCTTACCCATGCAATGGGCTGAACTCCAGGAATCCTAGTCAAGAAATCAGCTGTGATTGCTGAACAAGCAGTCTCTCAATTTTTGTTTTTATTTTAGAGCTAGTTCAACATCTTGCTGGCCAGTTTGGGGTTGAGGACGATGAACTCGGAAGGGACTGAAATTGAACTGCAGACCTGAGAACTTGTGCCTGCCCAAACACACACATAGGAATCCTTCTTCCCGCCCCCAAGTGCCAGTAACTACACTGACTTCAGGCTGAAATGCAGGCCCACTGCATTAGTTTGCTCTGTGGCTCTGACAGATCATACCAGCTCCCATACTTACAGTATAGAAATTAAGAAACCAGACACATGTAAAGTATTGATGGCTGGAGTGGGCGTAATCATTTTGGCTGTTCTCCAGTTCCTCAGGATATCTCCTATGCGCACCAGCAGGTTTGCCTGTGACTTTAAGGGTGTAGAGTACCAATGTATAGTTTGTATCTGATACCATAATGCAGTGTATATTCACGAGTGATGGGGTACTACTCTAAATTGCTTTGAGGTGCCGTTGCTTCTGCATATCTATCACAAGTTTTGCTACTTCCCTCACCTTCCAATAAGCATAGTTTGCCACAGGGGTTGCCAGGAGGGCTCATAGGATATATCCCTTTTTTCTCTAACTATCTTATCACCATCTGCACTAGTCCTTCCATAGAGAGGGACTAATGCTGGACTCACCCTTTTTGTCTGGGTCCTGGGTTACTGGGGCAGTAGCTAGGTATGAGTGAGTTGTGCAGTGTGTCTGCCTCCATGTTCAAGGTAGTCTGATCTTCTGAGGTAGTAGGCACTACAGAGGTAGACAGCCAGCAGCACCTTCCCAGGAGCCTTTGCTAGGAAGACAGCCTTGGGAAGCCCCTCCCTCTCTCTCTGCTGGCAGCTTTTTATAGACAAGGATGCAGCATACTTTCTTATCTCATACAGAGCCATGGCCATTCAGATGCTTTGCCCTCTCACCCCAAGTTAGGACCCAGTCAGAAACTACATAGTTTGGGATGGTGATTTACACCATATGTATCTCATGGCCTGGGTGGTACAACTCCTATCTCCTCACCCTCCTTCCCACTGCCTTCATGTAATATGCTCTGCATGCAGACCAAATAGTACTTCACCAAAATTTTTATCTGAAAGTTCGTCCTCTCCTTCCTAGTGCCTCAGCTACTGGGTCACATTAAGATAAAACCAAAGGCCTGGTTATCACCTCCCATTCTAAAATGGGGTTCTGTGGGCTCAAGGCCTATTCACTGGTCTCCCTCAGATTACTATTACTTGGTTTATAAGACAGAAGTAGGCTTGTGCCCATCTGGACTGTCTCCCACCCAAGTGGGCTTATTTTTTGAATGTTACTGTGCCTTTGAGATATTTGTCCAGTTGTCTGTTAAATCTGTCAAATTCTCCAATTTCAATTAGGTTTTGTGACAGTGAATCCAGCACCTTTAGAGCCTTAACTGTAAAAAACAAAAACTGCCCTTTATTAGTATCAGCTATTGAAAGTTGTTGATTGTGACACCTAAGACTAGCTGTCCTAGTGTTAAGAGTTACATCACATAACTTTGTGAGGTCTGTGTTTTCAGGTATTTTGAATAACAACAATGCATCTCCCTTTTTCATCTATCCTCCAGTGTAAACAGGTCTAGCACACCCAGCCTCTCTATATATCATATTCCTTATCTTAGGGATGGACTTTGTTGCCCTTCGCGGACACTCTTCATGAATGACATGTCCTTCTTAAGGTGGGGACCAAAATGGTGGTCCATAATCTAGGTGTGCCTTACATATGTTCTATATGGTTCTATGTCAGGATATTGATAACAATGTTGTCGACATCCCCAACAGCGACTGGAACAATGCCGACTGTTGGCATTGTTCCTGCCGAGACAAAGTACTTTTTGCAGGGGGCTTCACCTTAGAAGACTTCACTGCTGAGGCACTAGGGTGAGGGTTATTTTGGCCCTAGCATTCATTTATTAAAACCTTTCATTTGCATTATATTTTAAGTTTATTTCACCCTTGTGTGTGTGTGTGCTGGCACCTGTGACCTTACTACGTGATCCCTCATGGGCCAAAATGCAGATAGGTGCTATGGTGTCCTTAGCATGTCCCGCTCACTTTTTGCTTATGACTTTAGGCTGTCTCCCTGACTTGCTATCCTCTTCCCACCCATAATATCTGATGTAATATATCACACCAGGAATGTGTGAGGGTTTAACTCCCCAAATAAGAGAAAACAATTCTTTTTCCATCTCAAGCAGCTACCTTTTCACATTGCCTTCAAGAAAATTTCATCTTTAGAGGTGGCCAAACTCAAGAGAGACTGGTGGGCATGGAAATGCATTTCTCAGATCCAGTAAAAACAATTTGTGTGTCCATCCTGCTTCACAAGTCTCTCATGGACAGTACAGAAACAGGACAAAGATTTGCAAGGCCACTAGGTGCTCGCCTATATGAACACCATGACTGGCCCTATCCTGCTAGATAACATTTAAGCCACCAATGAGGACCAGCCAGACTTTTTCCATGAGGTGTCACACTCTAATATGCATGTGTTTATGTATGCATTTATTCAGGAATTTTCTCATACTGAGCTAACAGTGCATTTCCAGATGTGTCTTGGGAAGAGGATATGAAGAGTGCAGTAATAAGTTACATCAGTAATGTTATAATTATAAACAATAATTATACAAAGTAAAAGTCTGCAGTGAACAATTGAGAGGAAGCACAAAAGTAAGTAGTGCAAAACATAGCATATTAATAATATATTAATAATAGCTGTTGGGTAGTGGAACTGAGTAGGTTGTGTATCAGCAATGTTTGGTTAGGTAGGGTAGTTCAGGTAGTGAACTGCCCTACCTGACGTAACAGTGTACTTCTCAGGCCAGGTAGTTTTGACATAGGTAATGGGTAATTTGAAACAGACATAACAGTCTGTGGGTCCTGGGCTCCTGCCAGGACATCCAGGCTGGAAACAGGGATGAAAGAGTAGACTGGGGGTCCTTTGTCAGAGTACAGCAGAATTAGGGAGCACATGACACCAGGCTGACAATCTGATTGGTCAGTGGTGTCTGTGCTCCATCTGCTGTGAGCCTGTGTTGCGCCGATAGCAGCCAGAATCTGGAGTGGAAGGAATCAGGCACTTGTTCTGTGGTCTGCAGCTCAATAAATCAGAGTGAAAAGTTAAATAAAAGAAAAAACCTTAAATTAAAAAACCTCCATGAAGTAGCAAGAAGTGGGGGTCAGAGGAACTGGGATCAGTCTCAGTCGAAGAGGTGGATGGTGTGGTACTGGAAGAGAAGGAGCAAAGGGGCAAAAACAGAAGGTGAGGCACTGGTAGCTGGTTTGAAAGTGTAGGTGCCTCTAGCCCTGTCATTTACTGTATTAGTCAGCTATACCATGTGTTTCTCTCTGAAGCACAATAAAAGCCATTTAGTCTATATTACATTGTTTGTTAGGTGTCCCAAGCTCCTGACATTTTGCTGTGACATAGCTACACTGTGTGTCTCTCACAGCATAGTGAAAGTCATTTAGGCTGTATTACACTGTTTATTACGTGCCCAAACCCGTCATTTATTTACTGTGACATAGCTACACTGTGTCTCTCTGCAGTGTAGTGAAAGCCATTTAGGCTATACTACAGTGTTTGTTAAGGTCTTGAGCCCTGTCAATTATTAATATTGTGACACAGTCAACTACGCTGTCTGTCTCTGCAACAGTTAGTGCAATAATGTCCATTCCTTTCACAGCCGTATCTGCTATGTCTCATATTTCCCAGTCTAAGTCTACTAAAAGGAAACACAGTACTGCTGCACCTGCAGCTGTTAATGATATGGACAATATGAATCATATCACTAATGAACAGCAGTGACAATAATAACAATATCACCAGGACTGGCACTAAATGTCCCCTGAACCAAAAATAACATGTTAGCAATGAAGTGACAGTAAATTTCAGAAAGAACTGACTGGAGTTACTTGTAGAGGTACTGAACTTTTGTAATGTGCCAGGATAGCTCCAACTACTGAAGCAGCATGCAAGGAGGCATTTCAAAAAATATATGCTCAGATGCTGAAGAAGCAAATGCTGATAGAGATGGTGGTGATAGTGGGGACTGGGAATGGAATAGCCCAGGTTATGTCCCACATAATAATGATGATGATGATGGCACTTTCAGTTCATCTGAATCTTGTGGCGATGAGGTCTGTAGTTTCAATAATGGGTAGGAGAGGATGCCACTGTAAGGCATGAGAGGTAAGTGCAGAAAGAAAATCATATGCTAAACATAAGAATAAGAAGATGAGCATGAATGAGAACAATTCATCTCAACAAGGAAATGGCAGTGCAGGGTTTCCTCCAGGTCCCTTGACTATACAAGAAATAGTATCAGGCACCATGGTATAAAGTGAAAACATAACTTTAGTGTGGAACTTATTTTATATTGACCCTGCACACAACTCTCGAGAGCTGTATGCAGTCCGTGCAAAAAGAGTATCAGTTATGTTGGCAAGGAAGGAAATTTTGGAACATCAGTGATGATTCAACACACAAAGACAAAACACCTAATTGAGTGGGTAGGGCAGGGGCAGTGTGGTTGGTATGTGCAGTTATGGAGGTGGTGGTGGTGACAGTGACCATAGTGACAATTAACTGGATGTCAGAAGTGACACTGAATCACTAGATGTATCCTTGAAGTCTTCCCAGAGAAATGTAGATTGTTTTCTTAGGACACCATCCAGTATTGCAAAATCCTCAAGTAGTACTCTCGTGAAAATGCATTCCCACAAAATTAAAATATCTTACGATTATCGTCTACTAACATTAAAAGAAAATGTTGCGAGGACATCAAAATTTACCATAAGCATCCAACATGCCAGCTGTTAAATAGAGCCTTTGCAGAGCTGTTGGCTTAGTGTCAATTCCTTTTGCTGCCCCAAAAGGTTTCCTCAAGTTCATTTATTTATTTATTGAAGTCTGGGAATTACAACCCTTGAGTCACTCTTTTTCAAAGGCTCCATGTCAGATTTACAAAAGACAGGTTACAAAAAATTACAGATTAATACAGTACATTATACATAGGATATGATTATACTAGTAATACAGGACATTATAAATAAGTGCATCATAAATGAGGGTGGAGTGCAAGGCAAAGAAACAAACATGGTGAGTAGGTTTTAAACAGACAGGATACAAAACATTACAGGAAATTAGTACAGTACATAATATATAGGATGAGTATATAAAAATGCAGTGCATTATACATAAGTGCATCATAACTGAAGGCAGAGCACGTGATGATGAAACAAACATGGTGCAGGCAGTGCTAGCTAACTGAGTAAACAGATAGGAAATTAAAGAAAAGGAAAGGAGACCATAAAGGAAGTCAGTTAAGGAGATTGTGAGATGGCTGGGGGGTAGGGAGAAGAGTTGAGTGGAGGCGGTGTAAGGTGAGAGAAGCAGGAATGAAAAGAGTGCAGGTGAAGGATGAGTAAAGTGGGGAACAGAGTGGGGATGGAGAAATTAGACCAAGATAAGGTAGGAGGAGCAGGGGAAATAGAGAGGAAAGCCATGAGCAGTCCCAGATTGACCAGTAAAGGCTAGGAGCAGTCATAACTATTCAGAGAGTAGGTGCTGGTGAAGTTTAGTTTTAAAGTGGCCCAATTTAACTGTAAAGGAAACCAGAGGAGGCAGGCCATTGAGCAGGACAGGGCCCTGTGGAAGAACTTCTGCCCTAGGGATGTTTTACAGAAAGGGATTAGGTAGAGGGCTTTATCAGAGCTCCTGGTAAAACGAGGGGTAGGGCAGGAGATGATCTGCTGGACCGAGGAGGGAGAGTGAGGTCTTAAGCTTCTTGGCCAACAGGCAGGTGTGATAGTCTAGCCTACCCTTAAAGTTTAGCTAGTTCACTGGACTGTAAAGATCGCAGGTATGGGTGTGGTGAACTGAGTGCTGACCACAAGATTGCCTAATCTCAGCTGCACCACCAGCTGTTGCCTCAAGCAGGTGGGATGGTGAGATAATGCTGAAGTTTGAATGGGGTGGGTGGATGGAGGCACTTGATAAGGAGAGGCGGAGGACAATCTATTAGTCTGATGCCCGATAGGCTTTATCTATACCACAGAGAAAGGCAGACATGGTCACAAGGGAAGAGGGGAACCAAAACCAAACACTAACAGTATATAAACATTCTATGATGTCCCTAATTGGTGCACCCGCCTAAGGCCACTATCTGTCAAGCTCTGTACTATGCATACACTAAATAATTTGGTAATTTCAGAACAGCTATTACTCTATCAGAAGAATGAAACAATTGCAGACCCCGAGGGTCTGAGTGGGATCATCACCTTTAAAAGTCTATTGGTGCTAAAGGATGTCCAGCTTTTTCCTGACTTCTTCATGTGCACAGCTGATGAACGAAGAAAGCAACGGGCAAAAGGAAAATGGGGTTCCTACCAAGCTAACACCTTCCTGAGAACCTAGGAGAGGTTGGGGAGGCTGTGAGAGATTTTAAACAGACCCTGATTCTTCGCCAACCCACTCTCTAAGGTTGCTGGAATAATTTAGCACAAGAGAACTGAAATCTGCTGCACTCTTCCCGGCACAAACCCTCGATTAGGGCTGTCAAGGATGAAGGAACAAGGACTCAGCGTTGAATGCACTTGACAGGTTTGCCAAGGATGAAGATACACTGCACTTCTAGAACAAACCCTCAGCCAGGGTTGCCAAGGATGAAGACACGCTGAAGCTTTGGCGAAGGATCCACAAGAGGATCACCAAGAACAAGCTGGATCCTAGAAGACAGGATGGTGCAAGCAGATGAAACAAGCAGGAAGGGTAAGATGCAGGATGAAGACTGGGATCCTGAAATGTCCAGAACCAGAAAACAAACCGGTGGATACGTATACATAATGGCCACATCGGACTCAACTATCGGCGAATGGCTGGGAATGACAGATGGGTACCAGGAAAATAATGACAGCACAATAACACCATTATAATCACACGGTCATAAAAGTGACAGGCATTTACAGCTACAGAATCAATGGCGAAATACACATACTAGTGCAAGTGCTGGTCATATGCGCAACAATGTCTGCGACTCTGTTATAATAGTGCCACACAAAATAGTGACTTCATTGTCTGAAAAAAAAAACAAGTTACAGGGACTTGAGTGCTCTTCTGCACTTTTATTCACACAAAGCTTTAATGTTAGTCTCAAAAGGTGTGCCTCACTGCACATAAATTCATGGGGGAGGTGGGTTCGTTCTTCACTTCACTTCTGACTCAGACCTTCATACCTGGAACTGAAAATGTTTTGCTAGCCCTCACAGATACTCATATCTGCTTCTCTGAGTATACTCCCCGACGATTGATACAACCCTCTCCTCCATATCTTCATCGTCCATGTCAGCATGACTTCAACCAAGTTCAGCTCTTGTTTGCTTCTCACTAGCTTTTTCTAAATGCCAAGAAGACAGTCTCAATGACCTTTGGCACCAGGCAGAGACTCCCTAGGCTCCCGGCCCTACCATCTTCCACACCTTGATGGGACCATCTTGGAGGACACCTCCTCATTTGGATATCTGGGGTTTGGCTGGACAGTACTTCACTTCTCTGTGCATATCAATGCTATCCTGAAGAAACTGTGAGCTTGGTGCTCATTACAGGAATCATAATTGCATCCTGCAGACTGCGAGGCACGAAATTGTTCAGATGATACTCCCCATCTTTGACTACTGTGACGTAGTCTATAGTGCTGCTCCCAAATTCACCATGATCAGGTTGGACACTCTCTAACTCCTTCTGCTGCTTTGCTATCGACCTCTTCCCGTCCCACCACTGTGAACTCTATCGCTTCTAACCTTCCTTCCACTGTTCACAGATGCATCTCTCTCACTGTGCCAAACTAACCTCCAAATTCTGGTTCGTGGGGCTCCCTCCTATCTCTCATCCTCTCTTTCTCTCTCTGTCCACTTCACCTCCCGCCACCCACTCTCTCTCTGATTAAATGATGCCCACCTTGTCGATCCCTTGTCGATACACCCTCATCAAACTGGTTTTGCTCATCATTTCCCTAAAATCTAGAATTCCCTCCTCCAACTACTCCCTTAGTTCTCCGTACACAATTACCTTTCCTCAGCTGTTCCTGCTTTAATCCACCTTAATACCTGTCCCTAGTTTTACCTTCCTACCATGACCCCGGCAGGGTTCTCAACATCTTGAAGGAGGAAATCAGGAAATGGCTACCTTTCTCTTCATATTCAGTTCTTGCCTCTCTCTCTCCTCTCTTCTCCACCTCCCCTTCTGGGTCACCAGTGTGCACACGCTAACCACATCTTTTTGTTCAAACAGCACTTGCATTCTACTCGAGCCTGCTCCTGGTACACTCATGCACTATAAATGGTTCTATCGCATTATTACTGTTTTGTATGTTTGTATGTTCTTTTGTATGATTTTGGACATGTATTGTGTTGTAATTCACCCGATGTTCCCTGCTGTTTATTGTATAATACCTTGTGTTCCAACTGTTGCACAATCTACAGTGTTGTATTGTTTGTACTACCCACATGCTATCGTGAATTGATCATCCTTACAACCCTATGTAACACCTCTCTCCCAGGTCACACCGTGAGACAAGCAACTTGTTGTTCAGTGTGCCTTCCTGGTGAAACATTTCAATAAATAAATAAATCTTTATATTTCCTTTTCCTTCCACTTGTCCCGGTTCCAGAAATCATTTGCTCTAGCTTCATTTTGGTGAGCCTTTGTTCCTCCTTTAAGCACAGTATAAACTTTCAGATACTGGAGTGACAGGCTCCTAGTCTGCTGTTGAAGCCAAGATACCACCTCTCCACAGCAATGCTTGTGCATGCTATTCCCTTGACGGCATCATAGCAATTTCACTGTTGCGTAGAAATAAAGCTCTATGTGGCCAGAGCGCCCTTTAGTTTCCCAATCCAGGTACTTTCAAAGTAGTTCAGCATAGGTGAAAGAATCTCTGCATGACAAATTAAAACTCCCATTGCATCATAGCATCGAATGTTGCAATAACATAATCTGTTGGAATGAATGCTAAAGACAAAAGCATTCATAGATGAAGTGCAAAATCAGGATCCACACAGTATTTATCAAGAACCAGAGGATGCGTCTGCATCTGGTGCCAAATTGCTTGTGCAAAATGGAAAAAGCATCCCTTTATGTCTGTATCGGAAATAGGCATGAAATGTTAGCCACGCTGACTCTTTCAAAATCCAGGCAGATTCAGGATTTAAGTGGGAGGACACATCTTGCAACTTTAGTATACATGGGAATAGGCTGCTGTTGTTCGTGAACACATTAGGACATACAGTGCTGTTAATACCTGCCTAACTTGAGACAGCGCACTGTATATAACTGCTCAAATAATAGTGGGCATGATTTAAAAGTACCATCGAGCATCCAGTGGCCACAATCCTGGAGCATTTGAGGCTTGCATCAGTAGAAAACATTATGTAGTGGTCCTTCTCCTTTCCACTGTCACAGACTAAATGGTTGGCCTGCAGAAGTGATGGTAGATTTGGGTGGAATCACCTGCTCCTCAACAGAGGAAGGAGTTGCTGGACAACCATGTTCAACTTGTCTGGGTGTGCTGTATACTTTGCTTCATAAGTTGAACTCTGAACAGACAACGAGCAACAGCATCGGGGCTGATGCTGTACATTGAACTATCACCTGGGTAGTTGTTTCCACACTAGATCTGGCACACTCTCGGACATCTGCCATTACCTTTCGCACACTTACTTCCCCGGCATCTGGAGTGTGGATATGCTCATAATAAGAGCAGACACCTGGTTACCCTCAGTATGCATCCGTGCTAAACAGCTGAATTTGTGGGCGTCAGCACAGTGCCAGTAAATCTTCTCACCCCTTTCCTTGTCTTTCCTATAAATATAGCCACCATGTAATGCCAATGGCTTACATTTTAGCTACAGATAGTTTCATTTTCCATAGCTGGAGAAGCAGTGAACCCATAGGTGAAGAAATGGTTCTAGGGACAAGTGGAAGGTAAACAATAATGGACCTTTAAAGGGTTAATGTATTGCATTATGGGTATCAGGAAGTTATGTGTTGGGAAATTGCAATTCGAGAGACTAGTGACAGTCATTGCGAGAGAGTAAGAGATACATAAGAACAAACACAAATGTAGTAACAGCACTATTTTTGCAGTCGGCTGCTTTGGTGCATGCTAATAATGCTACACGCTATGCTGGTGATTGCCATTTTACCATTTTACTGAGCTATAATGTATAACACTTTATGCATTCACTATTTTCACATGGAACCCAACAGACAAGGCTCCTTCCAGGACGTTCCACTTCCAGGCTGACCAAACCACCAGAAGACCAGGAGCATGGTCGTGAGTCACACGTGGGGTTAGGGTTGGTTTCAACCAGCGTAAATGACAGGAAGAAAGGTTGCTATGAAGTTCTTTGCTGGCTAGAAACTGCTTCAGTGAAGAAATTAGCTGTGAACAACCCGTCAGGAAGTGTTGCGACAGAAGATTGAGTCCATGCACATAAGTTGGCAATACTAAAGCTGGTAAATACACTTTTTACTGCACCAAAGGTATTTGTTTGTTGCTGGGGCAAGTTACCAGGAACAAGGGGCAAATTACCAGATTTCTGGGCAATTGTTCACTGCAGGGGCAATTTACTAGGAACGGGCAAATCACAAAATCTGGGGCAATTGCTCATTGCAGAGGCAATTTTCCTGGAACAGGGACAAATTACCAGATTTCTGGGACAATTGTTCATTGCTGGGGCAATTTGCCAGGAACAGGGCAAATCACCAAAGGCCAGGGCAATTTATCATTGCAGGGCAATTTTGCAGGAACAGGGCAAATCACCAAAGTCCGGGGCAACTGTTCATTGCAGAGACAAATAACCAGAGTCCCAGTAACAATGCAGTCTTGGTACTTTGCAATCAACACAGATACTAGTCAATACACATTTTCATCAGATGACAGTCACTAGATGTCCGTTTTGTGCTAAGTACCCTTATTTCACTGACCCTTCAAAAAGTACTGCACTTTCAGGTGCCTTCTGGCCTCTTTACTACTGGGCCTTTATCCACTATGGCCTTGAACGTTGTCCCTTTATGGCTACCTGGTCTATGCTACTTGGCTCTGTGGGCTTTGCCTGCTAGGCCTCTTGAAGCTGTGAGCCTGTCTTGCTGGGTCCCTTCAAACCTTTCATGGGCCTGTGATGCTGGGCTCCTTTTATCTCTCTCTGGGGCTTGCTTTTACCCCGTAAATCCCTTGGTCTGGTCAGTGCTCCTTTAATTCTATAGGCCTGTTCAAGGCCTTGCTGCCACTCACCCAAGGCTTGCCCCACCTTCAATCCACGCACTTTATGAATATTAAATAATGTTCTCCTATGGGCTAAGGCAGGCCCTCTCTGCGGTGTCGTTGCACACAGAATAATTAATTATGCAGCCGGCCTGCCCACCTGTCCTCCGATGGTGCTCCGGCTCCCAACAACAACAATTTGATTTTAATTAACTCCGGTTGTCAGCCCTCTTCTTTTGTGCTGCCACCGACTCACTGCCCTGGGCCCGGGGTGAAGGAGCTGCTACAGGGAGGCATGAGGACTTGCTGGCAGAGTAAGGGAACTGTAGTGGGAGAAGCAAGAAGGCGGCAGATGGCAAGGGGTCTCTGGAAGGCCAATGGCTTTTTCTGTTGCGATCGGCTCTTCTACACCATCGACAAGGGACTGGAACACTCGGGCACCAGAAAACAAAAAATGGGGCTGTACAGAGCCCACACTGGAGCATGGGACAGGAGTCGTCATCTTTTCTTCTTTTCCCGGTACGACCACCTGATTGGCGCGCCACACGGACAGGAGCACCACAGGACAGCAAGCTTTTTCACTGGCTGGAGAAGGGCCACCTAGAGTCGACGGGACCGAATTCAACACTCAAGGTAAGTCCAACGGTCCCAGTTGCACTCTAGCGGTCCTCTCTCCTCAACAGCCCTGCATGATCTCTCAGAAAAATGGCTCTTTCATTGAAAAGATGCCTGGGATTCTAATTCTCAAACTCAGAGCCATGCTCTAGCCAACAGCCGAATGTTTAAAATGGGCACCACACTGACCAGGACAGCAGTCCTAGCACATGAGTTTCCACTCTTACGCTGCCTGCTCTGGGGGTTTAGAATAGAGCAGAGCAGGCAGCAGAGAAAAAAAAAAGCGTAATTTTTTTTTTTTTTTTTGAGCCCAGCCTGGCTATTCTGAGGAGAGGAAAATCACTGCTAGGGGCCCTATCTACTACCCCAGAGCCAACAACAACAACGAGGACCCATGGGACATCACACATTTGTAAAATCCCCCATTTCTGTATTTCTGTAGTGCCCCATACTTTGGGGCATAACAGATTCAGCCCACCTAAAAATACATGTCCCCATGCATTCCCTCTTAACATTCTATAAAACATTTCTCAACTATTCTATTACTTCTATAGGTGTTTATAATATTTCTTAACACTTTAACGTTTCACTTAAATCTCTATCTAATCTTGCTTTAGTTAAAACACTCTTACAACATCTATAACCTTCAGTAGAACTTTCTTTTTGCTAAACTAAGTGACCGTGTCTTTTAATTACTCTTTTGAGACTATCTATAAAATGAAGGTTTAACTTGAAGGGCTTCAATATGTATCTCCTAGGAGGGATACCAAAGAGTGGACCTCTGGGACCTACGAGGCTGAAAAGCTACTGGTTCTACAGGAATACACTCTGGTTCTAAGGGAATACCTGCTAGTTCTGGCAAATCTGGAGGTTCTAGATTTACTACTGGCTCAACTACAGGGTGATTAACTGAGTATACATGGGAGGACTTAACCCAGGGATCCACACACACTTTGTCGGCCGATTCCAGTTCCACCATTTTGTGGTTAGGTTTCTCCTGCCCCTCCTCTGGCGTAAAGTCTAAACCCTTTTAGTTTCAGTTGAAGCAATGTTTCTGAAGGTACAAAGTTTAAGAATCGATGCACAATCTTCGTGCCACTACCAGTTTCTTTTGAATCTTCTACATGGGTAAGTCAGGGTAGGGATTTCAACAATACAGAAAGGTTCTGTTTCCGCCTGGTACAATAGCTAACTTGTGACATTTCTGGGTTCTTCTTAGCAATGCCCATTCTCCTATCTGCAGGGGGTCACATTGGCTTTGGCATCATATGTCATCTTTTGCTTCTGTCACACCTGATCTACATGTTGAGTTACAATTTGGCCAGCTTCCTGCAACCTTTTGCTGTGTTCTTGTACCCAATCTGTAACAGGTGGTTTATCAGTTGGACTTCAAGCACTAGATCCATGGGAGTCTACAATGGCAACCAAACATTAGGTAGTGCAGGGTATATCCAATCAAACAGTGGACAGTGTTGTTGTACAAATAAGCAGTTCTGGAATTAAGGCTGGCCAATACGCATGTTTGTATTCAGGTAGGGCTCTTAAAATACCCAGGAGCGTCTGATTAGTTCTTTCACACAGTCCATTGCACTGAGGGTGATAGGCAGTGTTTTTCAGTTTATGACTACCATACAGGATACAGAGTTCTCTAAAGAGCTGGGATTCAAAACCAGATCCCTGATCGGTCAAGATCTTAGTTGGATATCCATATGGATGAACAAAGTTTCAAACACATTTCAGCCATGGTTCGAGCAGACAGATCTTTGACGGCACTGACAACCATGAATTTAGAGTAATGTTCCACCATTGTCAGGACATACATTTGCCCATTAGCACTGGGTTCTAACTGAGATGATCTAAAGTGATTAATTCCAGGGTGCTTTGCTGATTATGGGATGGAGGAGAGCTCGCTAATCTTTTCAGGACTTTAGACTGTAAGCGGGCATTTTCACACCATTTTATGATATCAGTTCTCATCCCAATCCAATAAAATCTCTTTCAAATGATGGCCTCTGTCTTTTGTGACCTAAATGTCTAGAGTGATCATGGTAGGCCTCAAGTACCACTGGTGTGTTTCCTCTAGGAACAATTGTCTGGGACACCTCACAGTGGGTACTCAGACCTCTGCTTTGTCGAATGAGTTGAATGTTTTCACTATCATGTGTGTTCTGTGCCTCCACAGTTTCACTGCTTCAGCTTCCATCTTCTGTGTTCTTAGGGGGCCAGACTCTGCCTTGTCAAAATATATGTCAATCTGTTTGACCACTGGGTCTTGGTCTTGTAACTGCACCCATAAGTTGTTTTGTTCTGCAAATTTGTCTCAAAGTTCTGGTTTTTGCTCTACCTCTGTAGGACAACAGCACTGGTTTGACAACAGGCCTGTACTATCTCTGTCAGTACCCAAAGGAAAGGTGTATCTCACATTTTCAAAGATGTATCATCAGTCTCACTTTCTGTTTGATTTGGTACTCTAGATAGTGCATCTGCATTGGCATTGGACTTGCCTGACCGATATTTTATTGAGAATTGTTAGTTAGTTTCAGCCTTGCAGTGTTTAGATGTGCAAGTGGATTATTGTCTGTGAATACGTGAAGGGGTAGCTGCTAAGTAATGCCTGAATTTCTCAATGACTGCCCAGACCGAGGCCAAAATCCAACTTAAAGGAGCTGTAGTGGGCATCATTTCTCTCCAACCTCTCAGACCATAACTTGCATATGGTATCACATGCTTTATGTCCCCTGTTCTTGCACCAACACTGCACTGCACTGCACCCAGTCCTTTGTTGCTCACATCAGTGTATAGCCAGAATGATTTAGAATAGTCTGGATAAGCTAGTACATGTGCTTGAGTTAAAATCTGCCTCAACTTGTCAAAGCGACTTGATGCTCTGAGGCCCACTTGACGGCCGATATCTGGATATCCACCCTGCTTTTGTTCCTCAGAGAAGTTCATTTAATGGCAAAGCTATTTTGGAGAACTCTTTGACAAACCACTGATAGTATCCAACAAAACCCTTGAATCTTCGGACATCCTGAACTGTTATAGGACTGGTCATTCTCGCATGGCTTACTGCTTTTCAAGGTCAGGTGACACACCGGTGGCTGACACTATGTGGCCCAGGTAATTCATGTGTGATTTAAGAAGATGGCACTTGATGGTTTTATCTTCACATCATACTGGATCAGTAGAGAAAATACTTAATCTAGGTACAACAGATGCTCTTTGTGGTTTTTAGAATACATAATAATGTCATCCAGGTATAATAACAAAATGTCAAAGTTTTGACTTCCCAAACAGCATTCCACTAATCTGGAAAAGTTCCTGGGGCACTGTATAGACCAAAGGGCATGTGGGTGAAATCAAACAGGCCCATGGGTGTTATAATGGCAGTTCTCCTGATCTTCTGGAGCCATTAGCACTTGCCAATACTCACTTGTCAAGTTGAGAGTGAAATTATTGTGGCAGACTGTAAGGCTGTAAGAGAATCTGAATTCTAGATAAAGGGTAGGTATCTTTGTGAGTGATGTTCAGTCTTCTGTGGTCTACACAGAACTAACTTTCTCATCCTTTTTCTTGACTAGGTCAATAGGAGCAGCCCAAGGGCTGTGATTTTCTTTAATGACTTTGTTTTCTTTCATTTCTCGGATCATCTCCTTCACAGGCTGGTACATTGCCGGGGGAATTGGTTTGAATCTTTCTCTTATTAGCGGGTGCTGAATGGTAGGAATGTGGTGCTGCACCTCTCAAGCTAACCCGAAATCTAGTGGATGTCAACTGAAAGCCTCTTGATTCTTTATCACTACTTGGATGGCATATGCCTTCTGTTATTCTGTAGTCTTGGGGTACCCATTTTGATCTCCTGTATCCATGCTGGTACACTGGGGTCACAGTGGTTCTTGGTCTCTTCCACCCCAATGGCTTGTGTTCTTTCGCCATTCTGGATCTATTCTTCCAGTTCCAAAATGTCCTGGAGAGCATAGTATGTAACTGAGCAACGGCTGGTTGCGATGAGTCTACGTTGTGATTCCCATAATTGATAACCCATACAGGGACTCTTCTCTTTGTGACCGTGGCAATGCTTTTGGCCACCAAAATGGGTTCTTCCTTCTCACTAGGGTAGGGTTTGACAGGGGTGTCATAATCCTGACCATGAGAGGCCCACCTGCCTTGCACCATAAGGTGGTTTCCATTCCCAGTTTCAGAGTTATAGGTTGGCGTCAGACACTCTGACCTTTCCAACTAGCCAGTTGCACTCACAAAGTGTAGACAGCACTGTAGAAGATGGGTAGTCTGTTGCAACGCTTGTTTGTCTACACAAGGAGATCTTTGCTTGGGTCTGCAGGATCTGTACCAAATCCTCAAAGCAGTGCTGGAGAAAGTTCATTCCAAGAATGAGTGGTGGCAAGCTGTCGCTTTCTGTAGTTCTGATGATTATTCCTTGACGGTCTTGTACATTCTTTCCCAACTGAATGTTCACTTCAAATACCCTAAGTACAGAACCTCGCTCCATTGCTGGCGATCAAAGTAATCCAAGACTTTGAGGTGGCTGAAGATCTTCAATTGTCCAATGCTGCCTGAAATATAGTCCTTGCATGGTCATATCCTGAGACCCTGTATCCAACAATGCCATCAGTTCTACTCATCTACTTTGATTGGGACAGTCGGACTCTTGCCGATGAAACAAGATCGACCCATTACAGTGGATGGACCTGGTCCACCACTCTTCTAGGAGCAGCTCCTGTCCCCAAGACTTCCTGTTTAACATCATTGCAGGTTCTGAAGGCTGTTGGCATCACTTTTGATATGTCCACTGATGCCACATCGCTGGCAAATTAGCCTTCCTTGACTGTCGAACTGGTCAGTCTGATGTCTTCCTTCCCCTTCTAGGCAGGGCTGAGGGTCATTGAATCTCCTTCCTCATTCGACCTGAATCCAGGGTGTGTCTCTCCTCCAATCTTCTTTAAGTCATTTTACTTCTTGACAAATCTCTGTCATCTTCTGAGTCAGGGTAGCTATCTGTTCCACCAGTTCTGAGTTCAGGCTGGGGTTGTTTGAATGGAATGGACTGGCGCCTGAGCCATGTGACCGCACATGGTTCTGGAGTCTGAGAGATAACCCAGGTATCCACCTGTCGGTTCTCAACCGCACATCCTTTCTTCATTGGACAATCCCTCACTCAATGGTTGCCTGCATCACTAGTCTTCTCATGCCAATCCTTCCATTGGATAGCCTGGCCATACTTCACCTAGAGGCATCAACATTTGGGAGTAGGTCAATTTCTTCTCCCACTCAATCTGGTCTCAACACCTTAATGGCTTTCTCTTTAAAGTCCAGGAAATCTGCTTCAGGGTCCTGGAGATACAGAGCTTCCTCCTTAGGGCTTCATTATATGCCCCTTCCACATACTTCTCTGCTAAGATGTGATCTGGATCTGTAATTTCTCTGGCATCCAGTCTCTCAATTTCCCTCAACAGCTCTTGAAAACTCAATGCATACTCTGGAGAGTTTCTTGAGGCCTCTGGGTACATGAAAGAATTTCATTTTCAGGCTGGATACCGTGCAGTATCAAATATCTGTTGTAGCCTTTGCAGTATCTGGGCAGCCATGGCCTTTACACCTGCAGACCAGGACTGGACTTCTCTGTGAGCCACACCTTTAAGTTGCTCGATAAGTATTTCTACTTTCTGTTTTTCCGGATTTGATATAGCTGAAACATGACTTGCATCTCACAGCGAACTCGCCCAAGTTACTAATCCCACTTCCATCTCTTTCTCCTGTGAATTAGGAAGCCAGGACACTCAAAGAAGTACGGCATTGTCAGATGAGGGGGGTATGTTCTCTCAATCTTCCATGACAGTCTTTATGGATTCATTACCTGAATTCATTATCCCTCAGACAATCCACTACTACAACTCAGTACTGATTGCATCTTACTTTAGAAGCTCCGGCTTTGGACTCCTAAAAATAATCCTGCCGACTACACCAAAGATTTTTCTTTTTATGGTGAACTAACTGAGTGCTGACTATGCAAATCACCTAATCTCAGCTGCACCATCAATGTTGCCTCAAGCAGGTGGGATGGTGAGACAACACTATGGTTCAAATGGGGTGAGTAGATGAAGGCACCCGGTGAGGAGTGGCAGGAGACAAGCTATAAGTTTGATGCCTAATGGGCTTTATTCATACCACAGAGAAAGGTAGACATGGTCACCAGGGGAGAAGGGGAACCAAAACCAAACAAACAGTATATGAACATTCTATAATGTCCCTAGAAGTGCGCCTCTGCCTAAGGCCACTATCGGTCAAGCTTTGTACTATGCATACACTAAACAATTTGGTAACAAGTCCAGAACAGTTATTACTCTATTAGAAGAATGAAACAGTTTCAGACCCCATGGGGCTGAGTGAGATAACACATCTCAAAGTCTATTGATGCTAAAGGAAGTCCAACTTTTTCCTGACATCTTCATGCGCTAGCTGATGAACGAAGAAAGCAATGGAGCAAAAGTGAAAATGGGGCTCCTACTTGGTACCAAGCCAACACCTTAGTGAGAACCTAGGAAGTTGGAGGGATGTGAGAGATTTTAAACAGATCCTGATTCTTTGGCCAACCCACTCTTTAAGGTTACTGGAATAATTTAGCACAAGAAAACTGAAATCTGTTGCACTCTTCCTGGCACAAACCCTCAACCAGGGCTGCCAAGGATGAAGGAACAAGGACTTGTATTGAATCCACTTGAAAGGATTGCCAAGGATGAAGCTCTGCTGCAATTTTCCCACCACAAACCCTCAACCAGGGCTGCCAAGGACAAAGGAACAAGTACTTGGCATTAAATCCACTTACAAGGAATGCCAAGGATGAAGATCTGGTGCAATTTCCTGGCACCAACCCTGACCAGGGCTGCCAAGGATGAAGACATGTTGATGCTTCTTTGGTGAAAGATCCACGAGTGGCTCACCAAGAACAAGTTGGATCCCAGAAGACAGGATGGTGCAAGTCAGATGAAACAAGCAGGAAGGGTAAGGCGCAGGATAAAGATCAGGATCCTGAAATGCCCAGAACCAGAAAACAGCAAACTGGTGGACGCGGATACACACTGGCCATATCGGACTCAACTATTGGCAAACAACTGGGTGTGACAGACAAGGCTTCTTCCAGGATGTTTCACTTCCAGGCTGACCAAACCACCAGAAGACCAGGAGCCAGCAGTCATGAGTCACATGAGGTTACGTCAGTTTGACCAGCGATGAATAACAGGAAAGAGGTTGCTATGAAGTTCTTCTCTGGCTGGAGACTGCTTCACTGAAGAAATTAGTTGTGAGTCTGTACACATAAGTTGGCTATACTAAAACTGGTAAATACACTTTTTCACTGCACCAAGGTACAGTATTTGTTTGTTGCTTCATAATTTGCCAGGAACAGGGCAAATTACCAGATTTCAGAGCCAATTGTTTCTTGCAGGGGCAGTTTACCAAGAATGGGGCAAATCACCAAAGTCAGGGGCAATTGTTTGTTTCAGGCACTTTGCCAGCAACAGGGCAAATTACCAGATTTTTGGGCAATTGTTCATTGCAGGGCACTTGCCAAGAACAGTGGCAAATCACCAAAGTCCATGGCAATTGTTCATTGCAGGGAATTTGCCAGGGACAGGGACAAATTACTAGATTTCCTGGACAATTGTTTGTTGCAGGGCAATTTGCCAGCAATGGGGTAAATCACCAGATTTCTGGGGCAATTGTTTGCTGCAGAGGTAAATAACCAGATTTCTGAGACAATTGTTCATTGCATGGGCAATTTTCCAGGAGCAGGAGCAAATCACCAAAGTCTGGGGAATTGTTCATTGCAGGAGCAATTTGCCAGACATAGAGGCGAATCACCAAAGTCTGGGGCAATTGTTCATTGCAGGGTAATTTGAGTGGAACAGGGCAAATCACCAAAGTCCAGGGCAATTGTTTATTGCAGGGCAATTTGCAGGAACAGGGACAAATTACCAGATTTCTGGGCAATTGTTCATTGTAGGCAAATAACCAGATTTCCAGGCAACTGTTCATTGCAGGGCAATTTGCCAGTAAGAGGAGCAAATTACCAGATTTCTGTGGCAATTGTTCATTGCAGAGGCAAATAGCTAGATTTCTGAGGCAATTGTTCATTGTAGGTGCCCAAAGTCCAGAGCAATTTTTCATTGCAGGTGCAATTTACCAGGAACAGGGTAAATCACCAAAGTCTAGGGCAATTGTTCATTGCAGGGAAAATTTGCCAGGAACAGTCTGGGGTAATTGTTTGTTGTAGGGGCAATTTGGGTTCTAAATGGGCAAATACTAGATTTCCAGGGCAATTGTTCATTGCAGGGGCAATTTGCCAGTAACAGGAGCAAATCACTAAAGTCTGGGGCAAGTGTTTGTTGCAGGGACACTTTGCCAGTAACAGGGGCAAATTACCAGATTTCTGGGGCATTTTTCATTGCAGATGCAAATAACCAGATTTCTGAGGCAATTGTTTGCTGCAGGGCAATTGCCAGGAACAGGGACACATTACTAGATTTCTGGGGCAATTGTTCATTGTAGGGGCAAATAACCAGATTTCAGGGCAAATTTTAGTTGCAGGGACAATTTGCCAGGAACTGGGGTAAATTACCAGATTTCTGAGGCAATTGTTCATTGCAGGGCTATTTGCCAGGAACAGGGCAAATCACCAAAGTCCAGGAAATTTATCATTGCAGGGGCAATTTGCCAGGAACAGGGCAAATTACCAGATTTCTGGAGCAATTGTTTGTTGCAGAGGCAAATAACCAAACTTCTGGGACAACTGTTCATTGCAGGGGCAAATAACCAGAGTCCCAGTAACAATATAGTCTTGTACTTTGCATTCAACACAACAGTTCAGATACTAGTCAATACACATTTTCATCTGATGACAGTCACTAGATGGCCTTTGCGTGCTAAGTACCCTATTTCACTGATCCTGCACAAAAGTACTGCACTTGCAGTTCCCTTTTATTACCAGGAATTAGCTACCCCTGAAAACACTGGGCTTGATGCTTTCTTTCCCCTGTGCCTTCCTTGGCCTCTTTACTACTGGCCCTTTATCCACTATGGCTTTGAACATTGCCCCTTTATAGCTATCTGGCCTATGCTGCTTGGCTCTCTCTGTGGGCTTTGCCTGCAGGCCTCTTGAAGCTGTGAGTCTGTCTTGCTGGGCCCCTTCAAACATTTCATGGGCCTGTGATGCTGGGCTCCTTTTATGTCTCTGGGGCTTGATTTTACCTCCCCTTAAATGTCTTGGGATAGTTGGTGCTCTTTTAATTCTATAGGCCTGTTCATGTCCTAGCTGCCAGTCACCCAAGGCTTGCCCACCTTCAATTCACCCCTCCTTATGAATATTAAATAATCTTCCTTATGGGCCATAAAGGCAGGTCCCTCCCTGTGGGAGCATGTGCCAGAATAATTAATTATGTGGAATGCTTTCTCCCACCCAGTCCTCCAATGAGCCTCCCTGTGCCTAGCAACAACAATTTTAATTTAATTAAGTCTGGTGGTCAGCACTTTTCTTCATGCTCTTGACTCACTGCCCTGGGCCCGGGTGAAGGAGCTGCTGGAGGGAGGTGGTAAGTCTTACTGGCAGAGGAGGGAACCATAGCGGGAGAAGCAGGCAGGCGGTGGATGACAGGGGCCTCTGGAAGACCAACTACTTTTTCTGTCACGATGTGGCTCTTCTATGCCACTGACGAGGGACGGAACACTCGGGCACCAGAAAACAAAAATGGGGCTGTACAGAGCTCACACTGGAGTACAGGGACAGAAGGAGTTGCCCTTTTTCTTCTTTTTCCGGCATCACCACCAGACCGACGCTGCCACACTGGACAGGAGCACCACAGGATAGCAGGCTTTTCACTGGCTAGAGGAGGGGCCACCTAGGAGTCAATGAGACTCAATGTAAGCCCAATGGTCCCTGTTGCACTCTAGCAGTCTTCTTTCCTCAACAGCCCAGCATGATCTAAACTCTGGGCCCCCAAGATCCTGAAACTGTTTCCTGTCTTAACTCTGACCCTGGACCTCCCACCTGCTCCCAGTTGATGTAACCTACTAAGTTAACTTAAGCCAAGATTGACTGTCATCTGGGTTAGTCTAGATCACCTGGTAACCTACCATACCTGTCTAACATACTACCCCACATAGTTTTATAGCAACACTGAGCTAGAGCTAGCTGGATTCTATCTAACCGCCCTGAACGCATCTACAATGTTTCTGTACTCCCAGATACAATAAGTGACCACTGCATGTCATCTGCTCCTGGTCAAACAAATACCACAAGCCCCTCCCAAGCTTATCTATGCCAGGGTTATCAAACAAGGGCACCTCCAGCTGTTAAAATCCCATCTAACCAGGCTGAACTAGGCAGTGCTTGACTCCTCAATGACACCAACATAGCTCTGGACCTATTTATCAAACATTTCAACAAAGCCTGTGACATCTATGCACCAGTGAAAAGATGAAGGTCAAAGGACAGACCAACTCCTGGGTTACTACTGACCTTTTAACTCTGCTCAAGCACAGAGACCATCTCTGGCATTGTGTTTGTGCAACTCCGAGCTAAGTAAACATACAATTATACAAAGCAGTCAGAAATGATTGCCCTCGAAAAATCGGAGATGCTAAGCGCAGCTATTACAAAGAGGCTCTGACCAACTCTTGGGGCCAGGAAACACATTCTGGAACAACATGAAAGAACTCACAGGCAAGGATCCTAAGCACCACCCACTATGCTCAACCTTCATGGCACTCCTACACTCGACCTAGGTACCATCACCAGCACTTTTAATAATGCATTCACAAACCTGGACAGTGTCCTTCCACCAAATTTTTTGACCACCTCCTCCAGCTCCTCCCAAGTTACCCCCAACTAGAATGTACAACCCCAAAGTTTTTTTAAGGCGGTCCACCACAAGTAGCTATAAAATACATTCAAAGGCCATCGGCAAACAAGGGTACAGTGGTGACTCCTTGACCTGAAACTGCTGGCACAAGTCCTTGATGAAATCTTAGAACCACTTACAAAGATCTTCAATCTCGCTTAGACTGGGCCATTTCTCCTCTCTGGAAGAAAGCCACTGTCACACCGGTTCACAAAAAGCGGAATGGGACACTGCACACCAATTACAGACCTATCTCACTCTTCCCCCACTATCTAAAGTGCTGGGCGAATAGTGTCTGACCAACTAGTTGAATTCCTGGATAAGTACAATGTACAGTGCCCAGAGCAGCATGGCTTCAGAAAGGGCACAGCACCACCACTGCACTACTGGAATTGATAACCTTCATCCATGCCACGCTTGACAAAGGGAATTGTGGAGGGCAGTATTTATAGACCTTACCAAGGCATTCGACACAGTTAACCACCCTACTGCTCAAGCAACTGTCCTCCATTGGGATCTCCAGTGATGCCCTTCCATGGTTCACCAGCTACCTTGATAATTGGATCCAGCGTGTAAGGATTACAGGGATCTCTTCGGATGAGAAACTGGTCCGCTCCGAGTCCCCAGGGGTCTATTCTGGGCCTCTACTCTTCTTCCTCTTCATCAACAATCTCCCCAGTGCCTGCCACCAAAAATATTACTATACACAGAGCGATGCAGTCCTGTTTTACAGCCACCATGACATTACAGTCCTTGAATCCCAGCTGCAGCTTGACTTCAAGCGCATCGAAGACTGGTTCAATTCTCAAACTTGTCCTGAACCAGCAAGACTAAAGCCATGTCCTTCTGTAACCAACAGAGCAGGCACAACTCTCTATCCTTACCATCAAGAACAACGCTGGGAACCCACTCGAACATGTCAAAGGTTCAAGTACCTTGGTATTACCCTGGATAGTACCCTCTCCTACACTCGGCATATTGACACTGTTGCCAAGACCGCCAATATAGGGATTGGACTACTACACAAACACAAGCACTGTATGCCTGCGGATGCCCTTAAACTAGCCATCTACAGCTCCGTCACCTCTATCATTGACCACGGCCTTGCCATCTATGGCTCTGCCTCAACAAGTGCCCTCCACAGGATCTCAGTTGCTCTCAACAAAGCCTGTAGACTATTAGCAGGTGCAGCCCGACAAACTCACACCTGTGACCTCTATGCACAGGCCAGCTGGCTACCCTATGCAGCAGAATACAATACCAGACCTGCTTACTTGCAAAAGATTCTCCTTGGTCTCATGCCACCTGGTGTTAGCTCACTCCTTACTACCCACAGTGGCACTCAACAAACATGTGTGCCCAATCTCTAACCTTTCAGGTTCCCAGATGTTGTACCTCCATGGGTCAGTGGTCCTTTATCTACAGAGCCGCTCAATGGTTCAATTCCCTCAATAAAGCACTTTCCTCTGCTACACTTGGACCCTTCAAAAGGAATCTCAAACTTTACCTCACCTCTACCACTCAATGTGACTGCTTCTCTGAACAGAGATCTCTCTGAACACCTCCCAGCTCATTCTTTTCTCACAGCTCACTCCTTCCCAGTCTCATTCCCTCTGGCACTGGGCCTTCTTTGTGACTCCTTTCCTGCTTCACATCTCCACTGGTACAAGACATTTTCCACCACCATCAGACAGTGGCCCATTAGCCTGCCAACTTCTCTCCCGATCGCATGCCTGCAATACTAACAATACTAACTGCCTATGGTACCCTCTATCTCTTATTGTTACCACAGCCAGCTGCCTACCCAAGCTGCTAGTTATATGAATATTATCTCAAAGTACGTTATAACTGAGTATCTTTATTTTTCTTTTAGTTGTTTTGGTTGTTTATTGTGCATTCTTTTACTACCTCTGTATGTATGTTGACCCTCATCCTTTGACGTGGAACCTTTGTAAGCGAGCAGTTTCTGCTCAAAGGTATTTGTAATCTGAGAATTTAATAAATAAAATAAATAAATAAAGAACAGCCCAAATATACCTAATTGTATCATCATTAGGTTCATTAAGGATTAAGTTCTCCCATTCTGAAGTGACCTCACTTCTTTACTTCTATAAAAGCAGCCATTTCTGGGGCTGCAAGCCCTATAGACAGTCCTGACTGCAGAACCAGGTAGTGACTACTGCTATTCTTTATGTATAGACCATGAGGTATTCTTGAGTTGGACAAGTGAATAGAAGAATAAGGGCACGCTCCTTATTTTCTTTCCTTTGTCAACTTCAGAATACAAGGCAGTAACTGAAAATAAACCAAAACAGAAGTAAGGGAAAATTGTTTAACCAGGAGAAGCACACTAAGCTGAAGCTTGTTTCAGGTGCAACCTGTTTGCACAAGGAAGTTGAGTGACTTGCTCAGAGTCACACAGTATGCAAGTGGGGGAGGCTGTGATACTCAAACCTAGGTCTCCAAGTCTGCAGCTCACAGCCTTAACCACTGTGCCATACTGCTTCAAAAGACAATGTTCTCTTGTACTTTTCTTTCTGTGGGGCTTTATTTCTTTAGGCCTCACTTTGCTTATTCTAATTTTCTAATTCACAAGGGTTTTTGGTAAACTCAGGATACTTCACCAACTCCTAGTAACTGCAACTTTATATGTTTCACAAGCTGGTGGCTGAAATATCAGCCCAATGGTAAACATTTAAATTCTTCATTTTGACTTTGTTTAATGAGCTGCATTCTGGCAAGCTGCCAGCTGCTCACTATTACAGGCGCATTGCACATTAGAGCTAGGAGTTTAGGGGTTTACATGAACCCTGCCAAGCAACTGTTTGGCTCCTAATGCCTTTTCCATGTTTTAGGGCACTGGCATATTATAAAGAAACATGTCCTGCATTCTTTACATACTCCCTCTCAGGAGATTTTGCCTATTGCGCAACATGTGCTTCATACAGAATCAGGGCATGACTTTAATGCTAACTAGCGCAATAGGAGCTACTAAAGACTTTTAGAGGCTTTCATTTTTGTATACTGGCTATTGGACAAGGAACAGAATGGAAAGGGCACAGATAATAAAGGGGTTGCTACTCTTGTCCTTACAAGTGTTTGTGGCAGGATGCAAGGGTGTCCTCCTACCATGAAAGATTGCTATTTTGTGCAGGGTAGTACAGGAAGGGATGTTTCAGCACTGTTAACAGTCAAGTTACAGTCAATATCATCCCCTTTATACCTAGGCACTTTATTTTTGGGGGTATTTATTAGAATAACTGGGCCTCTACTCATCACAGGGAGCACCCTGTGAGAGTCTAACCTGTATTATTATACTACTACTGTAAGTGTATCTTTTTGAGTCTTACTCTGTCTTTTACTTTATCTGACTTGGAGCCTTTGCAAAAGAGTCTATGACTCAAAGGATTGTAATTCTGATTCTAGTCAATGATCTTGCAAAAAGTAGCTCATTTGAAAAAGGTGCTCGAGGTTTTAATTCTCGAACACAAGCCTGTAAACCAACTGCCTGAATTTTTAAAATGGGCACCACTCAGCCAGGAACAGCAGTCCCAGTGCATGGGTGCTCATTCTCATGCTGTCTGCTCCGAGGCGGTGGTCAGAGCGAGTAGAGCAGGCAGCCCTGCCTGGCTATTCTGAGGAGGGAAAACCACTGCTAATGGCCCTATCTACCCCCTGAGCCCTAATGACAAAAGGACCCTGGGGATACCACACTTAGTAAAATCCCACATTTCTGTAGTGTTTCCATACTTTGGGACATTACATGGGTTAGTGTTGGTGCTCCTGTTATAAGGCGACATGCTCTATTGAGGAGAGCATTATTATTCTAAAGCAGTTTCAGATGCAGATCCATTGATTACTGTACCATAGTCCATAGTCCACTAGGTATAGAATGGAACTAGTGACAGCCAGGCGGAGCGTTGCTTGTCAGGCAACTCCTATGCCTGTAGAGGAGGCCAGTTCTGGTGTTTACTGCTTTGCAAACCAGATTAATATGTTCTTGTAGGAGAGGAGAGTCTTAGGTGATCTCGTGGTATCTAAAACTCTAACCTGCTCAAGTGACGAGTTGACTATTTTGGATGTTTAGTGACACTCCTTTGTGTTTATTCTGGTGGTTTGCAAACAGCATTACTTTGGCCTTTTGTAATTGATGATAAGTTTATGAAAGGACAACCAGGATTTGATTTGTGTAAATCTATTTTGCAGGCATTGTTCAATCATAAGGGTTAAGGGTGACTATGAAAATAATTGCATCATCTGTGTAGAGGAGTAGGTTGCCAGAGCAGGCTTTGGGAAGGGAATTTAGAAAAAGATTAAACAGGAGCAGGCCAAGAATTGAACCCTGTGGAACCCCTGAGCAAACTGGCTTACTAGAGAGAGGTATCTAGGATTTTAACCCTCTGGGACCTCCAGAGGTAACTATCAAACCAGGCAGTAGCATCAGAGATTGGCCCAGCCCCGAGAGGGAGGCAGAGAGAAGGTCATGGTGGAACATGTCAAATGCTTTTGCTAGGTCAATGTCACAGACCCAACCAAGTGACCCCAGTCCAGAGCTTTATGTATAAAGTTAGTGCACTCAGGAGGGCTGGGGAAGTACTGTGGTCCTTCCTGAAGCCTTGTTTTGGCTACACTGCAGATAATACTTGGCAAGATATTCAGTGATTTGATCATTCACTATTCTTTCAAGTGCTTTAGAAAAGGGGAAGGAGAGGATGGGACGATAATTTCCATGGGCAGTTCTGTCACCACTCTTGGTGAACAGAGGTGACTGTCACAGATTTCCACTGGGAGAAACTAACTGAGAGAGAGAAAAGATTAAGAATTTTGGTGAGGTGTGGAGTACTGCATCAAATGTTAAATTAAGTAATTTTAGATCAAGAGTCGCCACTGAATCTGACTTGCCCAAGGCTCATGAAAGGTAGGATCTAGCTTCACTTGGAGATATTACTCTGAAGCAAAATGGAGGGATGCCGATAGGGGCAGATGAGATGACAGAAGGGAATAGAAGGGTCAGTGAGGTCACTGAAGAAATCCGGAGGAAAACAGTTCTTGGATCGGTAAAACCATTATTGAATGTATCTGCTATGAGCAGTGGGTCTTGAGGAGTACTCCATTGATATTAAATGGGGGAGGTGTTTGATTTACCATTAGATCCTTAAGATTTTGCCAGAACTTAGTCCCATTACCCAGGAGGAGGAAGAAAGGCAGGTTGTATAGTACTCAGCTTTGCTGCGTCTAATTTCCAGTACAGATCTTTCTGGCTGCACAATAATGCTGTCTATCTGCAGGAAATCCAGCCCCAGGGCCTTGTGGCAAAGGTTATCCTGGTGGGTCATTGATTTTAAAAGGATTATCCCAGTTTTCAGCTTACGTGCCATGAAGGGGAAAAAATGTCACTTGCAGAGTTAAAAGTGGAGATAAAGTATGTAAGGGCATCATCAGTGTTAGTGGCAGAGTCAAGGGAGACCAATCACAGTAAAGGTAGGTTTGGAATTGACCAAGCAAGCCTTTCCTAAGGGTACATTGAGAGGATGAAATAGGTGGGGTTTTAATGGAACCATTCAATCATTGGCAGAGAGTAGGGAATGGTAAGCTTAAGAGTCAGGTAAGACTTCAATGCAAAGAGTCTTTCAGGACAATTAGTGAGTATAAGGTCAATGAGAGTGCTTGTTCCTGTTTTATAGTTGATCCTAGTGGGAGAGGATATGACCTGTGACAAGTTCAGGACCACAGCTGCATCCTTAATAGTAGCCATGGCAGAGGATAACCAGTTAGTGTTGAAGTCAATGAGTAGGATAATCTCAGACTGAGAGGGAGTTGGGAAACCCATTCAGGGACAGCATGAAACCCCAGCTTGGTGGATCATGGGGATATAGATGGAGAGCATAATGATATTTTTTCCACTTTTACCTATGAAAATTTTAATTGCCAAGACCTGAGCAGTGTTGCCAGGTAAGGAGCAAGGAGCATTTGCTGTAGTAAAAAATTGGCTAGATAGATGGCACAACCCCCACCATTACACCCAACCTACCCTCCTGTAAAGTGTGCAGCCATTTAGGGCCACTGCTGAGCCAGGTATAGTGGGGGACAGCCAGGTCTCTACCACAGAGGGCATCCAGTTTGTGAAGTACAACCCAAGTTTGTAGTGGGTCCAATTTTAATGTCAGGCTACAGATATTTACTGAAGCAAGCTTTAGCCCACCTGCGGGTGGAGGAGCAGGAGCACTGAGCCTAGTCCCAGGTTAGGGTGGATGCTACAGGAAAGAAGAAGTAGGAGGAGACCTATGTGAACTAACACGTGTCTAAGCAATTTAAGGGGGTTGTATTTTGTGGGAGTTTTAGTAACAGTAAGAGGAAGGGGGAGAGAAAAATGTGGATGCAAAAGGTGGCAAAGATGAAAGTGGGGGTAAGGTAAGCTGTCAGTCTGGTACAGAAAATTAGGTGAGAGGGATAAGAAGCACTCTCTATAACAGAGACAACAGCGGCAGAGAAATTGGAGAGTATAGGCAAAGGCAGAAGTGAGGTGGTGGAGGCAGGTGTATTGGGAGAGGTAAGATCAGACAGAGGATGAACACAGAGGTTGACAGGGGACCACATGATGGTTATGTAGTAGCAGTAACAGCTAGGTAAGAGTAAGGAAGAAGAATAAGTGTAAGAAAAGTTCAGGAGTAGTTGGAGACTAACCAATAGTGCAGTGGTAGGGTGACAGCCTTCATGAACCAGATTGAACCACAATACGCTATTCCTGTCAAGCATACAGTATTTCTCGATAAAGGCTGTTCCAGTTGTATGACTTGGTGTGTACTACAGTCATTCAGCAGTTGAAACTATCTGAGGTGAAGCAGATTTACATAACCACAGATTCACTAAGGCATAGGATAAGGAAGAAGCAACGCCCATATAGTGCTCCAGTCATTCAACCGTAATGGGATATTTTATGTTTGGAAAGCAGTAGTTGATCTAGCCTTTTATGTTTCCTTGTGCTTGCGCAAGAAACAACATGGGACAACACCACATTTGAAGTGTGTCAGGGATGAGTCAGTGCAGAGCACTGTACAGTGGGCTCGACCCTGACACACCAGTGTTACCACCGGCTGAATGTGATGGGGCCACTCGGAATTTCAGACATGTGGAGTCAAGGCCGTACTTGAGATAAATGAACTGCACTCAATGAAAGAGTGTGCTTCATTCCTGTCATTTGCATAGCCAGCATTGCAACTCTGCAGACCCTCCCACCCCTCCCACTGCTGCAGTCCACCCCATATCCTCTGTTTCCCCACCGCCTGGCATCTTTCATTAAACCCTCCCCTCCCTCCCACTATGTGCTGTTCACCCCACACCTCTGTTCCCCAGTTCCCATGCTGACATCAGGGTGCTCAATCCACATGTCAGTATCATGTTCTGCCCCAACTCAAGTGGCACACTGGGAGCCCACCCCAGTGTGCCCTAATTCTTTGTTTTTGTACCTGTAAATAAAAGAAAACCGTCTCCTGACCTCTTTTATTGTTTTTAACCTGTAAAACAAAACAGTCTCTTGTCTCTCAATCCCCTCCCCACCCTCCACTGAGCACTCACCTCCCTTACCCCCTTACCCCATACTTACTTCCGGAGTTTGGTGTTGTCATCTTGAGGGCTGGTACAGTCTGCACTCTTCAAAGCCAACCAGCAAATTGAAGAGTCAAAGATAAGCAGATAATGGCAGTCAACGGGGTTTTCAATTTGGGTTGATATCTCAACCATTTTTTGTAATTTGGTCTCAAATTTCAATATGGGTTCGTTCTGGGACCCTATCGAGAACACTGTCACTGTCATTTACCGACCAAAGGTGATTTCTCTGTTGCTGCATGAATCACCTTTCGGACTGATTAATGAAATTACAGTGCCACTGTTCATGAGGTGGAGTCCCAAAACCCATGTTGCAAATTTGTACTAAAATATCCTAAAATGGCTGCGTTAAGTGTGCATTGTGCAGTTTCTACGATGCTCCTAACTTCACCAAATTTTAATATATTCACTTCAGATTTTCAACATTGCTTTTTTCACACCTCCTTATGAACAGTACAGGTGTCATTTTCACATCCTGCCGAAATGTACTATTGCATCTGTGGAGCAGAATGGCATGGTCGCTCTAGAAACCACCTTTCAGTATGATTGAATGAAATGACAGTGGCACTCTTCATGAGGTGTGGTCCCATGTTGAAAACTTAGTGAAACAACTCAAAAATGGCTGAAATCAATCGATTGATCAATCAATCAATCAATCAATCTTTATTTTACCAGGTGGAACACCTTTGAGAATGCTCATTTACAAGGTGGGCCTGGGTGAATGCACATAATCATTACAGCAATATAACAAGAACATATTGTCATTACAGCAGTAACATTACCGAGTTACACCCGATCGTTTCAAAACTTTCTATGCACACATGTAACTTTGGTTATTTTCAATATTTTAACTCCAAATTTTCAATATAGCCTCTTTATAACACCACCACCTCATGACCAGTACAGCTGTCATTTTTCACATCCTGCCCATAATGTGTTTTCGCACCTGTAGTGTGGAATGCCATTTTCCTACGGATTTGATAATTTTCACCTGAGATGGGGTAATAAGAAGACTATGTTTAACATTTAGGGTCAAAATATGAAAAATGACAAAGTTATGCCACTGTTACAATTTTGGTACACCTGCTAGTAACTGTGGAAATGTTAAACATTGCACCCACATTTTTAAAATTATTTGTGCTCCTGCTCACGGCCCTTTCTATCTGGAGGGAGCCCCTACCCCCTGACATCCACCAGCAGACGCTGACCAGCCACTGAGGGCATACCCCCTTGTGGGTCAGCCCCACCAAGACTGGCTCCAGTACAGGGGTTGGCACGTGACTATTTGGGAGTGGGACCTGTTGCTCCTCCATCATCTGCCATTAGCTTTTTCCTCCTGGTTCTCCCCTCCAAGGCGGGTGTGCAAGGATGCCAGCACAGTGATGCAGCGGCTCCCAGGTGTGCACCCCATCAGGTGTCTGCCCTGCATCTGACCCAATGTCTGCAGCATCAGTGTGCCAGCACCCAGCTGACACTAGGGGCCAGACATGTACTGACAACTGGTCGCCCTTCTCCCAGAGAGAGAGAGAGCTGTCCCTGGATGCTTGCTCTTCTCCTCCCTGCCGACCCCTGCAGCCTGCACTCACTGCTGAACATGGCTCACCGGCATGGGGCAAGGTGTGGTGTCCAGTGCCTCAACCTCAGCCCCACTGGCTCGGTGATGCACCCACATTTTCAACATAGCCTCTTTGCCCGAGCTTCTGTATTCAAATGCTGTCCAAAATATGACAGCTTGTCAAAACATTGTTCAGGCAGGCTTTTCCTCCCACCAGAAGTTCAGCTAACACAATACACACCTGCCACATAAACCACGCAAGAAAACATCTGGCATTGACAAATGCTTGTTGAATAAGGTTTCAGTCTCACTAATAACAAAATCAGGCAAAGAGTTCCAGGGCTTGATAATTCTTGTGAAAAAGTACATTTGACCCTGTGAATTAAATCTGGGACATACAAGCTGTAAGGGAGTCCCTGGTGTTTATCATAGAATTAAAGAAATCTGGAGGCAGAAAAGGACCCTATTGGCCTACTCGAATCTGCCCCCTTATCCTCATCCCTACTTGTCTCTTTTGTCCAGAGATCTCCCACTCCAACCACTGACCCACCCTTGTGTCTGCCTATGCTCTCTTCAATCCATCCACCGTCTTGGCCCCTCCCCACCTTCTCTGACAGATTGTTCCAGGACTCCACCACCTCTCAGTGAAGTAACATCCTCTCACAATGCTCCTAAACCTTCCTGCTTCTAATCTTAGACTATGACCCCTAGTTCTAGCTCCTACTTTTCTTGTGAATAAGATCCCCTTATCTTATTATCCCTTCACATACTTAAATGTTTCTATCATGTCCCCTCTCCTTCTAACCTCCAACAAGTACAGATCCAACTCCTCAACCTCTTCATAGGGCTTCCCATGCATACCACGCACCATCTTGGTAGCCCTTCTCTGAACCCTTGCAATCCCATCTATGTCCTTGCACAGGTGACGTCACCAGAACTGGACCCTGAGCTCCAGGTGAGGCTGCACATGGATCTACAAAGGGACATCAGCACCTCCTTTCTTCTGCTAGTTATCTCTCTCTATGCACGCCAGCTTTCTGTTCGCTTTGCCCACTGCCTTGCTGCATTGGTTCCCCACCTTAAAGTTATCTGAAATTATAATCCCTAGATCCCTCTCACTCAGTTATCTTAATTCCGCCCCCCAGGGCGTGGATGGCTTGCAGGTTATCATGCCCATGTGCATTACTGTACATTTTGGCATTGAACCTCAGCTTCCAGGTTTCTGACCATCCCTCCAGAATTTTTAGATCCTCCTTATTGCCTCCACCCCTGGGTGTCCACCTATTGCAGATCATCATATCGTCTGCAAATAGACAGATCTTCCCCTGCAGTCCCTCTGCTATGTTGCTGATATAGATATTAAAAGGATGGGTCCCAGCACTGACCTCTGGGGCACCCGCTCATCACCCCTCCTCCATGGAATGTACCCCATTTACCACCATCCACTGGCGTCTGTCATTCTGGCAGTTTTCCACCCACCTTGTTATTTCGTCCCACCACCAAACTTTCCAGCTTATTTATCAGCCTTCTATGGGGGACAGTGTTAAAGCCTTTCTGAAGTCCCACATATGCCGCGATCTGCCCTCCTGATCAACCATCCTCGTCACCCAATCAAAAACTCAGTTAGGTTCGTCTGCACGACTTCCTTATGTGAAGCCATGCTGTCTGTTATCCTGAAGTCCACTGTTCACAAGGTACACGTACCTCACAAATCTCTCTTTGAATAGTACCTCAATCACCTTACCCACCACTGAAGTGAGACTGACTGAATGATAATTTTCTGCCTCCTCCCTGCCTCCACTCTTGTGAGTGGTACCACATCCGCCTTTCTCCAGTCTTTAGGTACCCACCCTGTATCCAAGGATAAGTTAAATAGCCTCACCAGAGGTGCAACCAACTCCTCCCTTAGTTCCCAGAGTACCCTAGGATGTGTAGGGCGTCTGGATTCAGCCTTGTCCATCCTCAATCTTCCCTAATTCCTCTTTACCCTGTCGTCACGAACATGCTAGGATTTACCCTTATGTCCTCCCTTCCCTCTCCTTAGCTCCAGTCCTTTCTTTCTCCCTCCATCATGAAGACCAAGCAGAGTACCTGTTAGCACCTCTGCCTTCTCAAGTCCCCCCTCCACTTGTACTCACCGATCTCCCTTCACTGTTACTGTCCCCTGCCTTGCCTTCCTCTTCCCCTTACATACCTAAAAATGTTTTATCACCCCATTTGGCCTACCTAGCAATTGTCTCCTTTCTTTCTGCTTTTGTTTTCCTAATCATTTCCCCACCACCTCAGCTTCTCCCTGTAAATCACCCTGTCCTCTTCCCTCTGGGTCCTCTTATAAGTTCTGAATAATTTTCTTACCCCAGTTGCCCCCTCACTTTCCTGGTCAACCAGAGCAGCCTCTTTCTTTTCTGTTCTTTCTTCTTACCTTCTTTATGCAGAGTTCAATGGCTTTCATTAACCCCCCTAATTGATTTCCATAAGTCCTCCATGTCCCTTATTGTCTCCTTCCTCTCATTTCATCCCTGAATATCTCCTCATTCTGCAAGACTGCCCTCCTGAAGTCCAGAACCTTTGTGATGGTTGAACTTGTTTCCTTCCACATCCTTACCCTGAAACTCACGTGTGTGGTCTCTTGCACCAAGGCTGTCCCCCCACACCACTTCTTCCACATGTCTCCATTGGTGAAGACCACGTCTAGTATGTTCCCATCCCTAGTGAGTTCCCTAACCAACTGTTCCAGGAAAGCTCCCTGGAGGTACTCTAGGATCTCTTGTTTCTGGCTGATGCAGCAGATGGGATATCCCAGTCAACATCTGGGAGGTTGAGGTCCCCACCAGCAGAAGTTCCCTTGAGTGCCATCCATTGAACTTCCTGCAGCAGTTGCCTATCCACTTCTTCCTCCTGTGGGAAGTCTGTACATCACACCCAGTCTAATGATGCACCAGACCATTTTTCAAGCGTGACCCACAAGACCTCTGCCTCTCCTGTTCCTCCTGCCCTTCTGTCACCTTTATGTCATCTCTGATGTATAATGCAACCTCCCACCCCTTTCTGCCAGCCCTATCCCTCCAAAAGCCTGTACCCTGGGATACCTACTTCCCATGTCTGTTGCTCAGACCACGGGTCTCCATTATGGCTACATTGTCCAGACCTCTATCCTCCATTATAGCCTCTAAGTCCATCATTTTGTTCCCAAACTCCTTGCATTGGCAGATAATCCTTTCCACCATATACCCCCTCCTTTGCTACCTCTCCCTACCTACCTGCTCCCTTGTGGGAGTGCTAGCTAGCCCATTCTCTCTACCTGTAAATCCCTCCCCTTACTAGCCTTGTACTACCCCTTTACCAGTTTAACCCTCCTAAGACCTTATCTATATAACCCTGTAGACGACTCCTCAACACTACCTCTTGCCTTCTTCTTACTTAGATGTAGCCTGAGCTTCCAATACAAGTGCTCATCCTCCCATGTGTCCCCCCAATCACCTATACAGGTGAACCTTTCTTTCCACACCATTTCATGAGTTATTCATTGAAGTCCCTAATTATTTGTTGTCTAGTAGTGCTGGCACAGGGGACTGTCAAGACTTCTGAGAATGTCAAGGATCTCGCCTCCACCATGCATCCTCTTGCCACTGACATAAACCTTCTGGACCTCCCCACTCAATTGCTCGACAGATCATTTGACCCCAAAAGAATGACTAGATGTGGTTCCACCTCACCACCCTTGCACATTCCCTTATTTTTTGCATTGCCTGCTCAGCCTCCATCCCTGGTTCACAAAGACTGACCTCCTCTTGTAGGTAGCCCTCTTCCAGATTCAGTGTATCCCTTGATAATGGAGTCCCTGAAGACCATGACCTTCTCCACTTCCCCTGCTAATGCATCTGAGCTTTTCCTGGTGAACCCCTCCCTCTCTCTGTTCCCTATTTGCAACCCCGATCTGCACTGTCTGCTTGCCCTCCCTGCTTCCCCCATTTCCTCACTCATTCTGTCCCAGGCAAATGATTCCTGCCTTTTCTCTGCAATCTCCCTCCCTCCCCATCTGTACCTCTAGTTAAACCTTCCAGCCCCCTTGCTTGCCTGCTTCCCTGTTTCCTCCTGTCTCCTCATGCTACTCCTCCTCTTTTCCATCCTGTGCTCCCCTACCCTATCTCCTTTCTTCCCCTATGCCCCTTTCCCCTTCCTCAAGTTTGCTCTCCACCTCATCCCTTCTCCTCTTTTTCTAACCCTTTCCCTTTTCCCTTCTTCTCTAATCCTTTTTCACTGGCTGCCTCCTGCCTTACCATTTCTCCCCTAACCTCAGCTCTCTCGCTCCTTCCCCCTGCCCGTCCCTTCGTTCCATTCTTGTTGTGCCCTCCAATCCCTTCTGATCCCCTGGCCCATGCTAGCTGCTAATGGTGTGAACCTGTCAGTCACTTTAATACTCCCCTCCATGGATGCTCTTCTTCCCTTTGGTGTCAAGATACTGGCCTTCTCCAAGCTCCTGTCCCTAGAACCCCTTCCCTTCCTCCTCACCTCCTGTCATCCATTGCTTCCACCATCACCTGGTCTGTGTCCCTTTCTCCCATATCTCCATCTATTCTCTTCCCTCCCTCCTTCCATTTCTACAGCCCACAGCTCTCCTGCTTTAATTGTAATTGTAATATCCCATCCTCCCCTCCTGCCAGTCACTTTCACTACCTCCCCTTAAATGAATTAACTCTACTTTTATTTGCCTCAATCTGATACATACTTGACACCACTACCCTCCACAGTATTTCCTTGAACACCACTACTCCACATCTATTACACCCCACTTTTCTGCCTGGCCTCCTTTGTACCACCGGAGCTCCTCTCCCATCCTCAGAGTCCCCTACCCTGCCCTCTCCATCTCTCTGCATGTTTCATTTTCCTGCTATCCTTTCTCTACCTCTACTTCCCCAGTGCAGTCCTCAGTACTCTTTACCTAGCTCCCGAATGCCTAACCTCTCTTTTCCTTGCAACCCCTTCATAGACTCCCTTCTCAAAGACCTCCTGTCTCTTCACAACGTCAGTGTTTCCATGTCAGACAGATTGAATGGTACCCAGCCTTCAAAAGAAAACACTTATTCTACTACAGTGTGTCTGTGTCAGACTGTTTGAGTAGGCCCCTTCTAATAGTGCAAATTTTTAGAGTTCTAATAGTCTTTTGCCTTTTGCCAACAACTATAACCCCTTAGCACATGATTGTTTCCTTAGACAGTTTGAGTAAGACCCCTCCCAACCCCTATAAGAATACCATAAACATAATCATCTGCTACCATATGTCTAATCCAATATAACAACAAGTATTTGAAATCTAGTACCATTTCGGACATTAAGTATTGATCCCTTATTATATGCCAAGTTAGTATTGGGTAACCCCATAGCCTTCTTGTTTCAAGTGACACTGGACCTAGTTCCTTCAGTCTATTCTCATAGCTTAAAGTTCTGATACCTTGTACATGTTTAGTAATTTTTCTCTGAACTTTCACAGTATGGGCGATATTTCCCTTTTCTAAGGGCACTGGAGCTGAGATGAAAAGTCAAGATGGGGTGAATGTATGCTGTATATACTGTAATGGAAGCAATACTGACTTGTCTCTGGATTTAATATTCTAGTTGCAAACAAGATTTTATTGGTTTTGTTGATAAGTTCTGTTATCTGTTTCTTGAAGGCAGAATCATCAGAAATCATGACCGCTAGGTCTTTCTCCTGTTGGGATTTGTTTAATATTCTGCCACAAAGAAAGTAATCTTGTTTTGGGTTATGCAAGCCAAAGTACATAACACTGCACTTATCAATGTTAAATTGCATCCCCTTTTTTCTACCTATAGTCAAAATTTATCAGGGCCCCTGGATCTGCAAGATTTTCAGAGGGCTGTTTCAGGGTCCTACATATATGGACCAGCAATCAAACAGTTGACTACATGACTGTTACAGCTCATTGGGCAAGTTTTGGTCAGAAAGTAATAATCCCCACCATACTGTAAGCAGGAAGCAGGCTGTATTATGTGCCACCATTTTTGAGGAAAACCACACTGCTGTGAATATTTTGCAGGAGCTAGAATAACAATTGCAGAAATAGCTTTCTATGTGTTCCTTATTTCCAGTTTCATAGTGTCAGATAATGATGCCAACACAGTCAAAGCTATTAGAGATGGCAACTACCACCACATACCTTGTTTTGCATTTTGTTTTTAAATCTTCTCATACATAGTTTCTTAAATGGAAACAGAAATGTTGAAAACCTGTTAGATTTTGCTAAGAAAATATGTGGGCATTTCAGCCACTCTGTGAAAGCACAAAAATCCTGAAGGGGCTGCAGAGGTCAAACAACTTACCACTGCATAAATTAAAGCAGCATGTTCCAACCCGCTGGACTTCAACATTTACATGTTGGAAAGACTTCTTGAACAGAAAAAGCTGTACATGACTACACCATGCAGAAGCAAATAGGTAAAGTAGATATCATGCTCAGTTCTAACAGTTGGACTATACTTGAATCTTTGGTCATGTTATTGGAGCCATTTGAGTCTGCTACACATGATGTCAGTATGGATAGTACAACTCTGAGTCAGTCTTCCTCAAATAATATTTCTTCACATTTTCTTGTTGATATAAAAGAAACACTTTCAATGAAAGAAGACACCACCACTGTTATGCCGGCAGATGACTTGAGTATCAGACTATTGACTAATCAGAGAATAAATGCCATGTTTAAGAATCACACCTACTGTATGTGTTGGCTATGTTGCTAGAACCCCACTTTAAGTGGAACATCCTTCATGCAGGGCAGGACATTGAGTATTGGAGATATTTTCTGCTAATCAAATGTGACATTGTCCCACCAGCACCATTAACTGATGTACAGCAGTCAAACTCTGCCAAACCATCAGAGTGCACCTCTGGTGCACACAATAACACATCTATCAATTCTTCACAATCACCAGTGTCATCAGCGAGGAAAATACCTATACAGGTACTTCTCACATGTCCAATGTTCAGGGTTAGAAAAGCAAATCACTTTTGAGTCACCTGCAACAACATGGAGTAGTATCCTGTAAAGAAAGTACAACTGGTTCATCTGCCAGACTGGTAACCCTCTCACACAGCACAATGATCCTGGAATATTTTGTAGATCAAACTGTGATTAGTCTTGATGAAGATCCATTACTCTATTGGAAACAAAGAGAACAATATGGCCAGATCTAGAAAATCTTGCCATAACATACTTCAGTTGTCCACCTTCAAGCATACATTCAAAACGCATATTTAGTGCAGCTGGAAGAATAGTCACTGTCCAAAGAACACTGCTAAGTCCTGCAAATGTGGAACAGATTACATTTCTCAAAATGAATGCTGACAATTTCCCAATTGTCCCAAACACTGAATTATGCAATTCTGACCCTAAACATGAACAATGGCCTGCAAACAGTGATACTAAATATGATGACTATGTTGTGTAAGAAATGAATAGAACCATCACCACTGCCACCATGCCAGCCACATGTACCACACTACTCTTAGTTTTCTTTTGTCAATCATCAGTTTTATATTATGTAATTCTGATGCCTACCATGGGTATAATTTTTGGAAACACCAGCAGTCTCACTCAGAGCAGCTGTGCCTCTGGTACCTACCTCATCAATGCCTGCAATGGGTATAATGTTTGGAAACAGTAGCAGCACAATCAGAACAGCTGCACCTTTGTACCTGCCTCAGCAATGCCTGCCATGAGAATACTTTTTGAAAACAGCAGCAGGCTCGTTAAGAGCAGCTTCACCTCTCATACATACCTCAGCAATGCCTACCATGGATATAATTTTTAGAAACCCCAGCAGCCTCAGTCAGAGCAGCTGCACTTCTTGTACCTGCCTCAATAATGCCTGCCATGGGAATAATTTTGGAAACAGCAGCAGGCTCACTCACAGCAGCTGCACCTTTTGTACCTGCCTGAGCAATGCTCGCCATTGGTATAAATTTTTGGAAACAGCAGCAGGTTCGCTAAGAGCAGCTGCACTCTTTGCACATCCTCAGCAATGCCTGCCATGGGTATTAACAGCTCGGGACACCTAACAAACAGTGTAATAGTCAAAACAGTCTTTCATATGATTTTATGGTCAAGGTTGGGTAATTGGGTAGTAGAAAATGGCTAAGAGAATCCTAACTCTCTGACTGGGTAGGACATCTACCTTAAGCGGGACGGTATTTTTAATAGAGCCCACAAAACAAGTTCCCATTCAGGGTGCCCCATTACTTGGAATATTCTTGGGCACCCCAAATGTTCAAATGCAGGATGGACAACCAAGCAAGGAGCACCCCCAAGAATTCAGCTCCCAAATACATGGAGACAGAAAGAATTCACCTCCTCACCTTGTAGAGACAAACCAATATTTTCAAGCCACAGCAGAGTTTAAAAGTGCACACAAGTACTCACGACTCTTGCTCTCTCAAAAGCTGGCACTTGTAGTTCTTATTTAACCGCAAACAGTCGGCATGTCTGGGGAGCCAAAACCAAGTAAAACCACCTCTGCTCCTCACTCCCAGTCTCCCAGTCCCCTAACAGCCCTGATAACCCCCACCCTCTCTGGTACATTTCTTACATGCTGCATCCTCTGTTTAGGCTCAGGACTTTCTTTGCTTAGTTTTTTCTTTACTGTGCACCACTTTTAAAATCCACACTGACTCTAGTTTTCCAGGACTCTCTATGATGTGTACTCCACCCACTCTCCAAATAGGTGCAGAAACACTACATGTGAATCGAATGAGGTGGGGAAATTGTCTTCACAAGTCAGAGGCCTGCATCACAGCCAGTTGTCTACCTTGACTATTTCAGCATTGATCAATGACTATAAACTACTGGTGTGATCCTGTTTCAGACAGAAGTCCATCTTCTTCAAGTTGTGTACTGGGTGTGCTTTGAAACAACTGAGAAGCTATGTGGATATACTATATTGGACTAGATATCTGTAACTAATGTCTCTCTCTTGCTTACATCTGAGAGAAGTTTTCCTAACTTTTACAGTGGTATTGCTTTGTGTTTAATTATTTTAGTTTTAATTCAGGAAGGGGTTTTCAAAACTGCTTATCTTGTCAGCATCTTCAGAAGGGCTGAAATAACTGCATATTTGATTTTCCTTTGTGGCTAACAAACCACCAGGCTGTTTTGGGGCTGGAGAGGTTTACCTGTGTCTGACTTGGATGTCTGGATTTTCTCTGTTTGATTAGCAGGGTATTTTCTCCATCAAATTGTTGTGTAGGGTATCTTGCTGACAGGAAGGCACTCATTGCAGTGGTGGGTGAGAGCTTTTAGCTGATTGTTTTGTGAGGGCACAGTTTAGGCCCAACCCTTCCCACCCTCACCCACCCACCCCTGGAAATAGTTCCTTTATACCTGAGGTTCTGACATCATTTCCTCAAGAGTGCAAGGTGCATATCACTGTCATATCCTCTCTAGCACACTGCACTGACAATATAAGCATGCACATTGTATAATATATATATTTCTATATAACCAATCACACACACGCTGCACACACACACACACACAAAACAAACAAACAAAAAGTAGATAAACATGTGGGAGTAGTACAATGCAATGGCTGTGGGGCAGCAGTCTTCGGGAGTCTTTCTGGAGGCTGAGCTGCTGCCCTATTTGCAGACAACTCTCTGCCCTGAGGAGGAAGTTGCCTGTCTTCAGGCCGCACTGGACAGTAGTAACCTTCCCCAGGCCACACTGGACAGTAGGAAGGGAACCTCCCCATCCAGGGAGCACTAGTGCCACCACCACTACCTCAGAGGTTGCAAAGAAAGCACAGCAGTTGGACCACAGTGGGCTCAGGGAGGGTGAGGATGGTGGAACAGAGGCACACCCAGTCAATTGTTCCACTCACAATCCATACACCATTCTGGGGAGCATAGCTCCACTATGGATGCACCCACAGAGAAGACTGATGACAACTGTCACAAGGGAGGCCCACAGGAAGGAGGCAGAGGACACCACAGGAAAGGAAGCAGCTCCTGGTGGGGGACTCCAATTTAGGGTATAGAACTGGGGAGCTGGGAAAACTGAAGTAAGGTGCCTGCCTGGTGCCATGGCTTGAGATACAGGAAGTGCATCCTCAGGATCACAAGAACAGCTGCAAGGGAGTCTGAGCTGGATGTAATTGTCCACCTAGGGACAAATGACTTGGCTCATCATGAGATTAGAGCAGTGCAGGAGGATATTGCAGAGTTGGGGAGGGCCCAAGACAAGTAGCACACACAGTATCCTTCTCAGAGGTGCTGCCTGTCAAAGGCATGGGGAGGCGAGGGTAATTAGCACCACGCAGTTTAATGAATGGTTGAAAAAATGGTGTGGAGCACAGGGGTTTGGCTTCATTGGGGACTGGGGTTCCACCTGGAGGGACACTAGCCTATACTGGCAGGATGGTCTGCATCTGTCCAGGAAGGGAACAAGTCTTTGAGCAATTGGTTTAAATGCTTCATTGGCAAGCTTTTAAACTAGTCAAAGGGAGGCACTGACAAGCAGCAGGAAAATCCAGGCCTCCCTACAAAACGGGTACTAAATGAGAAAAGACCGAGGTAGAACGGTGTCAGTGGGGATGCTGCAACAGAAGGTAAAGCCATCAAAAAATGGAGAGCAATGAGTACCAATGTCCGTAGTCTGGGTAACAAGCTTCCTGAATTAGTGGCCTTGATGGAGGAGGAACATCTGGATATCATGGCAGTCACAGAAACATGGTACACACAAAACCATGACTGGGACATAAACATACCAGGATACACTATCTACAGGAGGGACAGGGAGGGTAAAAGAGGAGGAGGAGGAGGAGGAGTAGCTCTTTACATAAGGGAAGGAATAAAAGCAACAGAACAAAAGGGTAAACAGGGAGGAGGAGAAGAAGCGCTGGGTAAATTTGGAGACAGGCAATGGCACCACAATACGCAGGGTTTATACACAGACCCCCTTCTCAGGGGAGAAATGGACAAGGAAATGATAGAAAGTATACTTAGAATGGCAGAAAAAGGGAGATATATCTGATGGGTGATCTGAATATGCCAGATGTTAACTGGAGTACAGTTGCAGCTGCCACTTGAAGAGTGGAGTTATTCTAGATGACCTACAGGGGCATGCTAGATAACTAGTATTGGAGCCCACTCGAGGAGAGCAATATTAGACTTGATTCTCTCAAATGGAGATGGAGAGAGGATCACAGATGTAGAAGTGGGTAGCCATCTGGGAACTAGAGACCATCGAACAGTATGGTTCACAATAAACACAGCAATAGAGTCAAGCATACAAAGACAAAAGTACTGGACTTTAGGAGGGCTGACTTTGTCAAAATGGGTGAGTGCCTAAGGAATGCACTAGCAAATGGGCAGGAAGGAGGGGTGGAAGAACAATGGGGAATAATAAAACTGCCATCACAGAGGTAACAAGCCTTTGTGTGAAGCAAATAAACAAAATGAAACGATGTAAGAAACCACTATGGTTCTCAAAGGAAGTGGCAGTGAAGGTTCAAGAGAAAAGAAAGCATTCAGGAAGCAAGGAATCGCAGAAGGAGCAGGACAGGGAACTGTATCAGTTAAAGCAAAAGGAGGCTGGGAAGGCAGTCAGAACAGCAAAGGCCCAAACCGAGGAAAAGATAGCCAACTCAGTTAAGAAGGGGGATAAACCTTTTATAGGTACATCAGGGAGTGAAGGAAGACCAAGGAGGGATAGTGAGGCTTAATAAAGGGAGGGAGGGTGGGCAGAGGAGACTGTGAAAAGGAGATACTAAACAAATATTTTTGCTCAGTATTTACAAATGAAGAGGGAGGTACATAAAACAAACAGTAGAAACACTCTGGATACAGAAGTTGATACCAGCCCATTTATAGAAGAAAGGGTTCTGAAAGAACTCTTAAAACTGAAGGTGGACAAAGCAATGGGGCCTGATGGGATTCATCCCAGAATTCTAAAAGAACTAAGGGTAGAACTAGTGACACCACTGACTACCCTTTTAACAAATCATGGGAGGATGGGGTGGTACCCGAGGACTGGAGGAGGGCAGATGTGATTCCCCTTCACAAAAGTGGAAGCAAGGCAGAAGCAGGAAACTACAGACCTGTTAGTTTAACCTCAGTGATAGGGAAAATGATGGAATCACTTGTGAAGGAAAGAATTGTCAAGTATCTAGAGGCCAGAGGGGCACAGGACCCTAGGCAGCATGGATTCACAGTGGGAAGGTCATGCCAGACGAATCTGATAGATTTCTTTGACTGGGTGACCAAAGTAGTAGATCAGGAGGGGCTGTGGACATGGCCTACCTAGACTTTAGCAAGGCATTTGACAAAATCCCACACAAAAGATTAATATACAAGTAGCCAGCCTGGGAGTGGGTCCCAAGATGACAGTCTGGGTAAAGAATTGGCTGGAGAATAGGACACAGACAGTAATAGTAAATGGAGTCCACTCAGAAGAAAGGAGGGTTACTAGTGGGGTACCGCAGGGTTCAGTATTAGGACCGGTCCTCTTTAATGTCTTTATAAGCAACATTGCAGAAAGACTGGAAGGAAAGTATGTCTCTTTGCAGATGACACAAAGATCTGCAACAGAGTTGATGCACAGGGTGGGGTGGAAAGGATGAGAAGGGACTTGGCAAGGTTAGAGGAATGGTCAAATGTATGGCAGCTTAGATTCAATGCTAAGAGTGCAAGGTAATGCACCTGGGAAACAAAACCCAGGGAAGAGTACACAATGGGGGTGAGATACTAACAACAACAAAATGGAAAGGGACCTGGGGTAGTCATATCAGATGACCTAAAGGTGGGCAAGCAAAGTGAGAGGGCAGCAAGGAGGGCTGGGGGATACTGGAATGCATAGGGAGAGGCATCACCAGTAGAAAACAGGAAGTTATCATCCTCTGTACAGACAGCTGGTGAGACCCCATCTGGAGTACTGTGTGCAGTTCTGGAGACCCAATCTCCACAAAGACATAGACAGGATGGAAGCTGTCCAGAGGAGGGCAACTAAAATGGTGCAGGGTCTGCAAAGAAGACATATGAAGAGAGATGAAAGGAGCTTAATATGTATAGCCTCGAGGAAAGGAGGGAGGGGAGACATGATAGAAACATTCAAGTACCTCAAGGAATCAACAAAGTCCAAGAGGGTAGCATCTTTCAAAAAGAGGTGTGCAAGAACAAGAGGGCACGATTTGAAGATGGGAGGGCGGCTCAGAGGTAATTTAAGGAAGTATTTTTTCACAGAGAGGGTTGTGGATGCATGGAATGGCCTTCGGAGGAGGCTGTGGAGTCAAAATCCGTGGTGGAATTCAAGCATGCATAGGACAGTCATAAGGCAATTCTAGGGGTGGGGGTAGGAAGAAGCAGGCTGCTGGTTAACTAGGATCTGCAGCTTATCCAGTAGGTAGGAAATGGGCAGACTGGGTGGGCCAAGCGGTCCTTATCTGCCATCAAATTCTATGTTTCTATGTTTCTATGAATAATTTCATATTCCCTCCCATCTCTCCCAATTTCTGACATCGGACTACAAGTCCCATAAACCCTGGAGCAATTATGCACTCAGGAAATGAGCACCTTCTAAACAGAAGCACCTCTACTGACAAGGACAGCACAAGACAGGGACTATTTTGCAACACAAATGTAATTTATTCTTTTTTACATATTTATTACACTTGCTAAAAACATTTTTTAATGTATGAAAATTATAACTTATAGGCCATTTTCTAAGCACAATAATACCCTCCAGGGTGGGCGGTGTGGGAAATACTGGACCTTCCAGGGCTATAAGGCCTTCCATCTCTGACATCAGGCCTGTTTATGCCCTGGGCGGTCTGGTATTTCCCAATACCACCCGCCAGTCCGTATTATTGCTTACATGGAACATGTCAGATAGTAATTAACCAACCCTAACCAACTATTTGATTTTCATCCGGTGTTTTTATAGTACTTTAGAGGTACCAGCAGGTAGCCTTGAGGGTCAGGTATTTTAGTAACCATCTATGCCTAATTAATAGCAACAGTTTTGCAAAGTGCAACTGGCAGCAAAATGAGGGAAGAAAGGAAGATTACGGTGTATAATAGAGGACAAGTCAAAGGAAAAGGGGACCAATAAACCAGGACAGTAGGGAGGGGGAGGATGGAGGGGAACAGTGTGATTTGTCAAGGATCAACAGCAACTAGAGGTGTGAGTAGTGAAGTCATGGAGGAGGGAGTTTAGTGATATAGAAGAATGAGTTCTGTTAATAGTAACAGGGAGGGTGTTCCAAAGTTTGGGGAAGTGGAGGAAGAATGTAACTTGGCCAGCAAGGGATTTTACAAGGGGAGCGTGAGAGAGTGAGTATCAGAGCTACAAACAGAGTAGGAGGTGGAAGGAGGGAGGAGAGGAGGGAGGGAAGGTTGGGGAGCCTAGCTAGAATTTGGAGAGCAAGGTGGCAGTGAGCGAGATGCCTGACATCAAGGGAGGGCAAGCAGAGGAGAATTCAGGGAACAGTGGTAGGTTCTGGGAGGCAATCCAGGACAAAATTGCAGGAGTAGATGGAGAAATCTACCTAACAAGGGTGGACTTGGGGAAGTGCTATATATGAGAATGTCGCCATACCGAAGATAGGTAGCAGAAAGCAGGATACTTGCTTGCCACTCCACCCCATACCTATTGTCCTTGGTGGGTATTTGAATCTCACCTGGAGCTGTTGGTGGACGGAGCCATAACTCTACCAATGCACACCTGGGAGGGGTGGGCACATGCTCTCAAAATGCTTATGTAAGGTCTGTCCCTTCCTGATACCTGGGGTTTTACATGTGCGGACTAGGATTACTCCTGCTATTCAACAGTCCATGGCATACAACACACTGGACTATTTGCTGACCTCCTTGAACCTTACGACAGAAGTGCAAGATGCCACCATAATGCCCAATATCATATTGGACCATGCTGCTGTCCAACTACACTTTCTGTGGGTCCAGAAAGAGGTCTTTTCCTCTTGTGGAGGCTGAACCTTTTCCTCCTTAGAGACTCTGAGTTTCTTCTCTGGATTCAGAAGGAAACTACATCCTTCTTCTCTGACAATGAATCAATGGGACACAGCTGGCTCAGTATGGAAGCTTTTAAAACCACAATTTATTTTAAAATCATAGACTATGTGATTCTCTGCAGATGCCAAAGAGAGAAGGAACTTGTAGTCCTGGAGGTAAAACTCACTTCGAGGAGAAGGAATGTATAATCACCAAGAATCCCTGTTCTGCCTTCCCTCTGCATCAGGATATTATCTGGCTATGGCTGAAATTAATCCATTGCTGTCTTGTAAGACAGAGCTTGCTATCCTACACCTTACACACAAATACTGGGAAGGGATAAAAGGGTGGCAAAGCACTTGCTACCACCTCTGCAAACAACAAGTGGCATGGGTTTACAGGACCCTGTAGCTAATAGTCTGACCCAAGCAACCAAGGTGAATGATATCATGAAGCCCTTTATACCTCTCTCTCTTATGCTTCCATTGCCCCTCAATAGGAACAGGTGAACACCTTCCTGTCCACTGTGACCCTCCTGAACTCACAATTGAACAGTCCAAACTGCTTGATGCCCTTCCCTCTGTAGCAGAGATTTAGCGACACCTTCACTCCTGAATTCGAAAATCACCTGGGGATGGTTTTTCTGCAGAATTTTAAGTACTGTATATTTCCATGCTCATATGACTTTTGCTATGCAGAGTGTACTCAGAAGCAGAGCACCTTGCTTCTTGACCCCCACCTCAGAGAAGCCATCAATACTATACTTCCGAGAACTGGTAAAGATCTCACATTACTGGCTAGTTAATGATCCAGTTCCTGATAAATGCAGACAGCAAGATAATTGCCAAGGCCTTGGAAGGTAGGCTGGATTCCATTCTCCCTCTTTTGAGCTACCCTTCCCAGGTGGTATTTGTCCAAGGCAGACATAGATCAGACCATATCTGGTTATTGGTGAACCAATCCACAGGGCCAAATCATACCCCACTTTAGCTGCAGCAGTGGCCATTGATTTCAGAATGCTTTGACTCATTGGAATGGGGTAACTCCATCCAGTGTTAGAGCATATGGGTCTTCAACCACATTTTGTAGTTGGGTTCAAATCATATACTATCTTCCAAAGGCTAAGGGTCATTAGGCTAACGGTCACATAGTCTATGATTTTAAAATAAATTGTGGTTTTGAAAGCTTCCATACTGAGCCAGCTGATGTCTCATTGATTCATTGTCAGAGAAGAAGGATGTAGTTTCCTTCTGAAGAGATGCAAGTCACAAGTGGGGTACCGCAGGGATCAGTCCTGGGGCCAGTCCTCTTCAATATCTTCATTAGTGACATTGCAGATGGACTAGAGGGCAAGGCTTGTCTGTTTACAGATGACACCAAGATCTGCAACAGAGTAGATGATCCAGATGGGGTGGGCAGAATGAGAATAGATCTGGATAAACTAGCAAAATGGTCAGAAGAGTGGCAACTGGGATTTAATGCAAAGAAGTGCAAGATCATGCACATGGGAAGAGAAACCTGAAGCCACCTATAGGCTGGGAGGGAGTTGCTGGTAGTGCAAAGGAAGAAAGAGACTTGGGCATCATCATCACCAATGACCTGAAATCATCCAAGCAGACCTCTAAAGCGGTAGGTAAGGTAGGATGTTAGGTGTGTATTAGTAGGGGGTATCACAAGTCATAAGAGGGTAATAATCCCTCTTTACAAGACACTAGTTGGGCCCATCTGGAGTACTGAAGTGCAGTACTGGAGGCCATACTTCACAAGGACATTAACCAAATTGAGGCAGTCCAGAGAAGGGCAACCAAAATGGTGCAGGGACTGCATCAGAAGACATATGAGGACAGATTAATGGAGCTCAGTATGTATACCCTTGAGCAAAGGAGTAAGAGAGGTGATATGATTGAAACATTCAAACACCTTAAGGGCATTAACAAGGTGAAAGAGTCTAACATATTTAAATATAAGAAAAATAGCAGGACAGGAGGACACAGCATGAGATTAGAGGGAGGCTGATTAAGGGAAATGTGAGGAAATTATTTTCACAGAAAGAGTGGTGGATGCATGGAACAGCCTACCTCAGGAAGTGGTGGCTATGAATGCAGTGCAAGACTTCAAACAGGCATGGGATAGGCATAAGGAGCAATACAGATGAGTATGAATAGATATTCCACTGACAGAGCAAAGGCGATGGCACATTTATAAGGTAGAACAAGAAAATGGGCAGACTGGGTGGGCCTTGCTGTCCTTATCTGCTGTCAACCTCTATGTTTCTATGTTTCAACCTTTCTTCTCTTCTCACTGGGCAAAGGCACAAGGCAATGGTTCCCTTCTACTATTTGTCCTTGCTATAGTGCCTTTGACTGCTGCAGTTTGGCAAGCCCACTCCATTAAGGGCATATGCATTGAACCAGAAGACTTCCAAATCTGATGTATGCGAATGATCTCATGGGCCTTCTGGTGGACTCATCCATCTCTATCCAGCTGTTGTTACAGCTGCTGCTCCAGTTCACTCAAATCTCAGGAATCAGAGTAAATCAAACTAAAACAGAGGTCCTTTCCATGAACTCCCTATACAGAGCCTCTGAATTGTATCACTGGGGCTGAAATGTTCTCTGAATAAGCCGACATATAGTGGTAAACAAACTACCTTTGAAAGAACCAGCCTCATAGTGTAGAGGGCTGAGGCACCATATGCACACTTTACATTTTCCACACCAGTGACCGAGTTTGGGAACAAATTCAGGTTGTTGGGGTTGGCCAGGAGGATCAAGCATCCAATGGGCTGCTCTCTCCTGGGGAGGACATGGCAACCCTCACCTATGACTGCCACCAGGTGGAGGACTGGTGGTAGTGTAGTGTTTTTGTTTTGTTAGTGTAGTATAGGCAGGAAGGAGGGATCTGAGTAACATTCTATATGAGTGCCTCTATGCATACGCTGGCCATCCTACAGCAGGAATGGGGCACATAGTGGAAAAGAAGTTGGGGTTTAATAAAGCTTTCTCCAATGTTCCCAGGTCTGTGCTGTCACCTGAGTCTGAGCCTTGGTCAGCTCTGAATATGTGTATTGGGGATGGCCCACCTCCCTCTGGCCCCACCACGAGGGGTTATTTGTGGAAGAAACTGACTAAGGTAGATCTCAGTGGAGGTGGTGGCCACTTCAGGGAATGGGGACAGGACTGACCAGCCACCCCTGAACTAAGAGAATAAAAAGCCCTTAAAGTAAAAAAAAAAGCAAAAAAAAAAATTAAATTGGATGACAGATGTCTCTGAATTGTGCGATGCCGATTTAAAGCCCTCCTCACCACACTGAGAACTGAGTGTGAGCATTAGAAACTGCTCCAACTCTCCTTTGCAGAAAGAAAGCAGCTACTAAAATGGTAATGGCCCAAAGCTTTTCTATGTGTTTTCCACTTACCCTAACAAATTCCTTATAAAGGGCTTCTTACATTGATTCCCTGATAGGGAACTTTCTTTGGGAATGCAAGAAACCCTGATATAGTTATAATAAACTGCGCTTGCACTGGAAGACTGGCAGATGGGGCTTGCTATGGTTCACCAGATATATTTGGGCGTTCAGGGCCACTCAGACCCTCAGATGGCTTGGCATGCCTTGAGACCAGACTCCTCAATGGTTATGAATACAAACATCCATTAATGCTATCCAAGTGCCATAACTGTTCCTGTATGCTTCTCTACCTCAACATTTGAAATCTCACCCTACTACTGTATATCACCCTCTGTGACCTATTGGTGCCAACTGCACAAGTGGCAAGGCTCTAACCTGATGCCTGTGGCACTTTCACCTCTGTGGAATGACTCTGGAATCTAGGTGGGTAACAGAATCCTCAACTGGTCTTCAAGATCTTCTCATCTTAAATGGCTCTTCCATGGACACCTTCCAGACCCTGCAGCAGAAATTTAACCTACCTAGATCAGACTTCTGGAGGTATCTGCAGTTACACAGTGCCTTAAAACCTATGTCCAGAACCTGGACAGATTCACTAAGTCATTGTCATTGCTTCTTCAATGATTGTGAATCACTAAAGAGCAAGCAGGAGCCATATATACCAACATTAGAGACTGCATCCCTAGTCAATCACTACACACCAGATACTGTAAGTGGGCTGCAGCCCTACATAAACAAATCTCTGAGGCTGCCTGGGAGGCATGTTAGACCCTCGGTTATAGAGCTTATAAAGATGCACAAACTTTTTTAATCCAGAACAAAGTTCTACACTCATGGTATAGGACAACTGCTTTATTGAATGCACTGAAACTTCTCTCCGATGATAACTGCTGGAGATGTGCTTCTGCAGGGCTAGAAGTGGGGAGTCTCTTACACTTCCAATGGTCATGTCCCTTAATCACACTCTTCTGGAAATGAGTTGGTCCACTGGCAGAGGAAGGCTTACATTGTACACTACCCTTCTCTCCAGATGTAATGCTCCTTGGCCTTGTCCCAGAGGAGCCATCACCGCCATCCTTGGTTTGCCCAGCTGTTTCTGGAGGCTAAATGACTACTTCTTTGGAGATGTGTACCACAGAAATCCTTTCTTATGTGGAACTGCTCTTGAGTCTATCCCAGACAGATAAGTTTGAAAGGCTATTGCATCTGGCAACTGATACCCTCCCCAAATTTGATAAATACTGAAACCTTTCCTTGTTTATGTAGCACCACAAAACTCACAGTGTCGAACTCTTCCAGTTGCTTACCATAGACCCTATAGTATGCAAGCATGTAGCCCAGTATATTTTTTCTGTCACTGTACATATCCCTGAGCACTTACTGTTATTATTTCTTTTAGCTTATTCTCTTATTTGGTTATCTGACAGGCACTTCTCCTGCCACCAGTCCATTACAGCCCCAGGGCATGCTCTTTATATGGTTGTTTTCACCTATGTATGTATAATACGGACACCAAGGTAGTAGTAAACGGAGTCCACAGTGAAGAAAGAAGGGTTACTAGCAGGGTACCGTAGGGTTCAGTACTGGGACTAGTCCATTTTAATGTCTTTATAAGTGACATTGCAGAGGAACTGGAAGAAAATTATGTCTCTTTGCAGATGACGCAAAGATCTGCAACAGGGTTGATACTCAAGATGGAGTGGAAAGGATGAGAAGGGACTTGGCAAGGTTGGAGAAATGGTCAAATGTATGGCAGCTCGGATTCAATGCAAAGAAGTGCAGGTAATGCACCTGGGAAACAAAACCCAGGGAAAGAGTACACAATGGGGAGGGGGGGAGATACTGACAACAGTAAAAATGGAAAGGGACCTGGGGATAATTATATCAGATGACCTAAAGGTGGGCAAGAAATGTAAGAAGGCAGTAAGGAAGGCTGGGGGATACTGGGATACATAGGGAGAGGCATCAATAGTAGAAAACAGGAAGTTGTTATCCCTCTGAACAGACAGTTGGTGAGACCCCATCTGGAGTACAGTGTGCAGTTCTGGAGACCCCATCTCCACAAAGACATAGACAGAGTGGAGACTGTCCAGAGGAGGGCAACCAAATGGTGCAGGGTCTACACCAGAAGACATACGAAGAAAGACTAGGAGCTTAATATGTATACCCTTGAGGAAAGAAGGAGAGAAGGGACACGATAGAAACTTTCATGCACCTGAAGGGAATTAACAAGTCCAAGAGGGTAGCATCTTTCAGAAAAAGAGATGTGCAAGAACAAGGGGCACAATTTGAAGATAGAGGGGAACAGCTCAGAGGTAATGTGATGAATATTTTTTCATGGAGAGGGTTGTGGATGATGGAACAGCCTCCTGAGGAGGTCATGGAGTCAAGAACAGTGGGGAATTCAAGAATGCATGGGACAGACATAAGGCAGTCCTAGCGGAGGTAGGAGGAAGTGCTGTTGGTTAACTAGGATCTGCAGCTTATCTGTTAGGTAGGAAAATGGGCAGACTAGGTGGGCCAAGAGGTCCTTATCTGCCATCAAATTCTATGTTTCTATAATATTTAGCCATGCTCAGATTCTAAATGTATTACTATCTTATCATACTGCACAGCTTGTGTTATATGTGTATCCACTTTATTGTTAAAAAGCTCAATAAAAATGTTTAACAACTGAAAACAAACTGATGAGCTAGATTGTGTAATAAGAGCAAAGGCAAGCACAGACTGCATAGCTGACTGCAGCTGCAAAATCGGTAAAAAATTCTGTTCCAAATTGTATTTTTCCTGAATTTGGTCAAAGACATGAGAAAGTAATTTTAAATAATTCACAAATTTTACAATGCCTTACTGTTCCAATATTTGAGCAATGGCAAATGAAAAAGGAAGAAAATAATTATTCCTAAATGGGGTAAAATAAGATAAGCCAATTTTGAAACTAGTAATAATCTTATGGATTTTATGCTGAACGTCTAGTGTTGCTTCTAAAATGATGTTACCTTTTGGTGTTAAGGAATTGTTATCCCAACTGGCCTGGTGGCACAGAATGCTGAGGCGCTGCAAAGCACATTACCTTGCACCACACCAGCGACCTGAGCATGGGAATGAGCTTGGGTTGCCAAGAGCTGGTGTGGGGGCTGGAAGATGGAGTGAGCAGCCAACTGGCAGCTCTCCTCTTCTGGGCAGGGGTAGTTTGCCTTCAGAACCTTGGCTGCCACCAGGTTGAGGCCTGGTGATAGTACCAATGTTCCGGGTGGCCTAGGCAGACATCTGGGTGGGTGGAAGGAGGCCACATCTCCAGAGCACATGTTTGCCTCCATGCACATATACTTTTTGCCATGCTGAGCTCCAGGGAGTGAGGGAGAAAAGTAGGTGGAACATGGAGGAGACAGGCTACATGAAGCCCGGCCTGAGGTGCTGTGACTCACCCTGCTGCACAGATGGGGATAGGGACTTCTTGGTGACAGTCACTGGGGCCTCTGCCAGGGGTGGCAATCCACGGAGGACTCCCCCAAAGGAGAGGCAGAAGGCTCCAATGGCAGCCAGGACAGGGCTGAAGTACCACTCAGTTAGCCCTGGAGGATAAAAAACATTATAAAAAGTGTTCCTCTTCATTGATGTTCAGGAGGTGATAGGTCGTATGGTACTTGATCTTACCTAATTCACATTTAACCCAGAAAAAGGGTCTTCTGAATACCATTCCTTAATTTGCTCAGTAAGGCAAAAAATTTGATAAGTTTAGCGAGCTTTGATATGTGAGCCATTCAGTTTTGATGATTTCAGATTAGGCCTTTTACCATTCCATAGAAAGTGAGAATTTATCTTGTCTAAGTCTATAAAGATTTATTTTGGAATGTTCGCCGGTAATGCTTGAAGAGTGTAAAAGATTTTAGTCAGAATGTTCATTTTGATAACGTGGAACCCGCTCCTAACAGTGTAATGGGTAAATTTTGCCATCCCCAAGTCTTCTTCTAGTCTCAGTTTCAGTGGGTCCAAATTTGAGTTAACCAGGATGTTTATATAATTTGCAATCTGAATTCCCAAATAATTAATTTGCTTGCTTGACAACTTTAAGCCCAGTTGTTCCTGGGAGCAAGTGAATTTATTACAGTGTATTCTAAAATCTTCTAATTATTGTTTGGTAATACAGAAACTTAATTTGTGTCTGTATTGACTGAGTAACTCAAAATAGCCCAGGACTGGTCAAATATATTAAAATGTCATCTGCATACGGTGACTGTTGGATGCTTGAACCACTTGCTTTGCCTTGAACGCCCCTATATCATTTGAATGTCTGATCACATTAGCTAATGGTGCAGGGAAATTATAAACAGCAATGGGGATAATGGACAACCTTGCTGTTTACTGTGCTGTAGCAGAAAAACCGAAATGTAATTATTAGTGCAGATTTTAGCCTTGGGTTAACAATAAATCATTGATCCAGTTTATGAAACATGAGCCACAGCCAAATGTTTCCAAAACTTGAAACCTATAGGACCATTCAAAGTGATCAAAGGCCTTTTAGCACCCAGGGACACCACCATCACATTATCATATTTGCAGTTATATACCATATTCAGGGTATTATGAATATTATTATACCACTTTTCCTTGATGAAGTCCATCTGAACTTGTTTGAATGATAATTGGGAGAATAGTTTCTAACCTAGTGGCCATTATCTGAACAAATATTTTATAGTCGGCCTTCAAAAGTGCTACTGTTCTATAGGAAGAAAAACAAGAAAAATCCTGAAAAGAAGACTACAACTGTAATAGATAAGGTGCAAGTGTCTTATAAAAATGTTTGTAGAAACCTAGGCTCAACCCATCAGGATGCCTTACCAGCTATCAGATAGGATATGGCATCTTTAATTTCTGTTGTGTTGATGTCCGTATCCAACATTGCTTTATCCGTGGGGTTTAAAGTTGACATATTAATATTTGAGGAAGCGGATTTGAAAGCTTGTTCTGACGTATAAAACTTAACATAATATTTGTAAAATGCTTTATTAATCTCTCTGATCCATTGTAATGTTGTCTATGAAATCATTACTTTTAGTACCTACAACAGATTATGTTTTTCTTCTGCAGCATAAAATGAAGCATTTTTCCAGACTGGTGTGACTGGGAATTGTATTTGGCTCTATTAAACATTATAAGTCTTTCTTCATGTTCATTCATGAGGAATTATATTATTTTTAGTTTATTCAATAAGTTGGCATACAAAGTTAAATTAATTTGAATGTGTTTAACATGAACTAGTTTAATTTGAGCCTTTAGTGGGTTGCTGTTCTTTTTCCTTTCTTCATTTTTATTGGCTGAGTATGATATACTAATTTCATGAATGAAGGCCTTGTACACATCCCATACAGTATACTGTTTTAAGTAGTGCCTATTCCTTTTAATCTTAATAAAAAAATTTAAGGAGATTTACCTCCTGGTAAGGTATCTGCCACCAGAAGAGAAACATTTTGTGCTGATTTTTGGGAGGAAAAGATCATATTTAGGCTCCATGGAGCCGAGCGCCAAACCCTCCCACTGCTCAATTGTGAAACCTCGCCCCTATGTTTGGATGTTTCATTATGCAATAAACTGACAGCACAAGAATGCATTCCATAGGACTTATTGTGGACACTTTTTAATTATTATTTCTTTCATTTAAGAAGGCTGATTTGAAAAGTCAAAGCCACTGCTCACCTAAAAAGGGTCATGTTATTTGAACAATAACTAATTTGTTCATATCGGCCTTCTTATATATAAAAAGGTAAATAAATAAACATCCACTTTAAAGCTTATGGAGCATGCCCGTCACTGTCCAGACTATTATGTCACAGAATATCTGAGCATGGGGGCATGGCTCACAATCAGGAAGTGGAAGGATTGACTCTTGGCTCCATGGATCTTAAATACAAGGGTGCCAGTCATGATCCAGTGCAGTAGCCTGCAGCAAATAATGTTGCAAATACTGCGTGACAAAAGGCTTAATTGTCATTAAATACAATGTTCCTGCAGCATACTACAGCCATCCACTGTAAGATGGCTGCTGAACTGGGTGGCTGGATCGATTCTGATACGAGTCGATCCAAAAGACAACTTAAGAAAACATGCAGCACTGTTAGCACCTTTCCTTATTGCAGATACTTTGTTTCGGTTAGGGCTAGTGGCAGGGAAATAATTTTAGTATAGATAGGTCTGCAAGTGTTAGGGAGGTTAATTAGGTGTTCCATTTTAGGTGTTTGCTCTGATGTTTCGGTGCTCATTTAATAACAGTATCCTATATGTTCCTCAAGATGCTGGGTCAGATCTTTGGAAGCTGGACTAGATCAAATCATTTATTCCTCACAGTGCTTTGGTTTACAGTTTTGTTCTGGATCTTTGGGCATGTTACAACTGTACTAGCATCTGACCATTTTTGCAGTCTTGCAGGCTGGTTCACCACATTGTGGTGGGCTGGTTGGCTCAACCTTACCTTTTGGATACACTTCTCAAAATTATTAACTTTCCCTCATTCCTCAGTGTTAGGGGCAGGTGATTTGGTTCTGCTCAGTCTGGAAGGCTGATTGGATTATGGTAGCTGAAAGTGAATGAAAATGAGTTTGGGGAGCTTTTGGGCATTAATTCTAAGTTGGTCTGACTACCTGGGTGCTGGCTGGTAATGTACCTCAACATTTTAATTAACAGCTGTTTTTTTTTCTTCCCTGTAAGGGCTGAAGTGAGAGAGCAGCTAAAGAGGGAGGGAGGACAATTACTTTCTTGAGTCATTGATCTGGGTGAGAGGCAGTCTGTGGACTCAAGGATTGAAAGTTGTGGGTCATTTTGGTGTGCATCTACCTGGCTTAACGTATGGGAGAGCGTACAGACAGTTGATAAGACCCCATCTGGAGTACTGCATCCAGTTCTGGAGACCCCATCTCCGCAAGGACATGGACAGGATGGAGGCAGTCCAGAGAAGGGCAACTAAAATGGTGCAAGGTTTGCAAGAGAAGCTATATGAGGAGAGACTAAAGGAGCTTAATATGTATACCCTTGAGGAAAGGAGGAGAGGGGACATGATAGAAACTTTTAAGTACCTCAGTGGAATCAACAAAGTCCAAGAGGGCAGCCTCTTTCAGAAAAAGAGATGTGCAAGAACAAGGGGACACAATTTGAAGATAGAGGGGGGACAGCTCAGGGGCAATGTGAAGAAGTATTTTTCACGGAGAGGGTGGAGGATGCATGAAACAGCCTTCCTGAGGAGGTTGTGGGGTCTAAAACTGTGAGAGAATTCAAGAATGCATGGGACAGACACAAGGCAATTCTTGTGGGGGTAGGAAGAAATAGGCTGTTGGTTAACTAGGATCTACGCTATCCTGTAGGTAGAGAAACAGGCAGACTAGGTGGGCCAAGCAGTTCTTACAGTAGCTGCTGTCAAAGTCTATGTTTCTTATGTTAATTGTGGAGAATATCAACTGCCCTCTAGCCTATGTCTGGTCAGCCTTGACACAAATAACTACTTTTTCTTTTCGGTTTCTGGATATTGGATGTTAGCACTTCATTGGTAGTAAAAGTGGATTTTCATTTGCAGAAAAATATATATGGAGAATCTGAGCTATGACTATACTGTACTATAAATAGGCTAATTTTCCACCCTTGCTTTTTGTCTTTTCTTTTTTTTCATTTTCACTGTTAATTTATTTATGTTGGCGTGGATGGCATTAATGAGTGATATTTTCTATTGTTTAAGTGTGTGTGTGTGTGGGAGTGTATGTGATAGGGGTGAGTGGTTTGGTGGTTGGGACTTTAGTTTTGCAGTAGTTTTGCTATTTTAGTTATTTTTGATATAATTTTGTTTAGCTGGGCTAGGCATCACATGTAAGGGTATGGATACTAAATGGCACAGTTACACTTTTGATCAGCTACAGCTGTTTCATCCTTTTGGGGCTTCCCCATAGTCCTACTGTTATAGGTTATCAGCAGCTGCACAGGACTGGGGATCCTCTGAGGCAGAACAAAGGCTGTGGTGGAGGTGCCATTTACACTGACAGGGATGGTCGGATAGGATTAATGAGGACTCAGGCACCCAGGGAGGAGATAAAATAATGACAGGGGTCTTCCTGCCTTTTCCCTCCCTAGGTTGAGCCTAATGTCAGCAGGCAACACGTTAGCAGGCCATCTGACTCTGCCCCATCGCTTCAGGCTTTTCTTTGTACCACAAGATCTACAAGGAATAAGACAGCAGTAATGGAGGGTTTCATCACTAATTCCTTTTCTGATCTTATCTGTATCACAGAGACCTGTCTAGGTGATGACTCTGGCTCTGTGGCATTGATTCCAGCTGGTATTCCATGGTTCGCTGTCTGAGGTGTGATAGTGTGGGAAAGTGGGCCATTTGTATTAAATCCATTCTGGGATTTACAGCATAAACCACAATAACTTCCAGGTCATTTGAGAGTGTGTCTGCTAGGGGTTGGGCAGGTGTTGGCTTGTAAGGTCATTATAATGTATTGAGCACCAGGGTGTGATGGTGATTTCATGCAGGAATTAATGGATTTTGTGGTTGACCAGGTGTTGGATGCCACAAAGCTTACAGTGCTGGTGGACTTCAATGCCTGGATGGGTGATGAAACCTTGCCTTCTGGTCAACAGCTCCAGTTGATGTCATCACTGGGTCTCACAGTAATCTGTGACCCATCTACTTGGTCACACTCTCAACCTGCTGTTCTCATAAGGGCTTGACATAAGTGCAGTCAAGGTTGATCCTGTCATATGGTCAGATCACTGTGTCATGTCATTCCTCCAGGGCCCCTTGTTTGCATAACCCCATGCAGAGATGGTCTGGTATCACCCAAAATTCATTTGGAGCTTTGCAAACTACAGGTTGTGCTGGACATCTTGGCATGATGACAGCTTGTGCTTAGGGGCCATGAAAGCCATGCAGAGCTATAATATGACTTTTATGGCTACCTTGGAATCCCTAGTACTCTGTGTCCATCCCATGATCTCACTCTGCACCACCATGGTATTGTGAGGAACTGAGCAGACTGAAGACCAAGGGATGGATGATAGAGTTCTTTGCAGAGATCCCACTCTGAGAAGGTCAAATTGGCACTGAGAACTGAATATAATGACTATCGGAGGGCACTCTTTGAAAATGACAGAGCTCCTGTAAAGGACTATTGCTGCAAGCATGAATCAGCCAGCTCAGCTCTTTTGCACAGTAGACAGATTGTTAAATCCTCTCTGTCTGCAATATGAATGAGATTTTCTACAAAGACATGTGAAGAGTTTAGCTGATGCTTCCTTAACAAGGTGTCTGCCATTCGGACCAGGACTGGCTCAAGTGGCCTGTTATGGGCTAGTGACATCCCGAGTAGGAGGGGCACTGATGATCTGTCATTCTGGGCTGAGTTCTAGCCAGTTGTAGAAGAGGAGGGATCCTGGTGATTTCGAGTCTGCATCCTGCTTAATTGTTTGCTGGACCCTGGGCCTACTTGGCTGCTTGTTGTTTGTCTTGAATCCCTAGGGCCAGTGTATATACCAAGATTGTCAATTGTTCCCTGAGGGAGGGCATTTTCCATCAGCTCTGAAAAGGGTGGAGGTGAAACCCTCCTTAAAAATCATCTTTGGACCATGATAGTCTAGTCAGCTACAAGCCTGTCATGAACCTGCCTTTGTGGGGAAGGTTATGGATAAGGTAGTTGCAGTGCAGCTTGAGGCTCACCTACAGCAATATAACATCTACAAGCCTCACCAGACAGGGTTTAAGCACATCACAGTACTGAGACCACTCGTCAGAGTGATGCATGATCTCCTCATGGCGAGAGACCAGGACTTTGTTCCATCTTGGTTCTCTTGGATCTCTCATTGGCATTTCACACAGTGGTCATGGTTTGCCGACTGAGTGCCTAAGGAACTATTTGGGACTCACCAGCATGGTTTTATGCTGGTTTGAGCCCTACATTACCGGAGAGTGCATTAGTAGCCCTGGGTAATTACATCTCTGGAACGGCTGCGCTATCCCGCAGTTCCAAAAGACTCAGTCTTGGCACCTATGTTTTTCATCGTGTACATGATGTCATTGGGTGAGATCATCAGACAGTGTGGGATTCAGTTCCACTATTAAGCAGATGATACACAGTTCTATCTGTCTGCAACCTCGATGGGATATATGTGGTTTCAGTGCTAGGTGATGTCTACAAAAATCAATTGGATGGCCTCCAATTGGCTGTGAAATAACCCAGGCAAGACGGAGGTTATGACTGTTGATCCAAGTTGACAAGGATCAGTGATGATGAGTGATGGCATTCTTTACCATCAGTGAATGCTGAGTCACTCTGAGAGTGGATGTGGTAAAGAATCTGGGCATCGTTCTGAACTTCAAGTTGACATTAGAACATAAGGTGTCGGTGGAAATCAGGAACAGTTTTACCATCTCTGTAATATCACACAGATCAAGCCATATCTTGTGCCAGCTGATCTGGAGACAATAGTCCATGCTTCTGTGACCTCCAGACTAGATTATTGCTACATCCTTTACTTTTGGTTACTAAAGGTTTGGTGCACTGCCTGCAGTTGATCCAGAATGCTGTTACCTGACTGGTGATGGGAACTTCTCAAAGGGACCACCACCTTCAAGATATGCTTGTTAACATTCAAGGCTTTGCTCAGTATGGGCCCAAGCTACTTGAAAGTAGGGCTGGGAGAACTTCGGTGAAGTTCTGACCCTTATTAAGAACTGGAACACGGTGGAGTTCTGATTTGTTCTGATTAGTTCTGATTATTTATAAATATTTGAAAAATTTGAAAAAATGCATAAAAGTGGCCAAAGTTGGTCATTTTCAACACAGAGGCCCAACAGAAATAATTTAATGCATTATTTGTATAAAAATACAGTAAAACTGCTAAATGAAAGCAATAACTACTAGCTGATTCATGGCTGGCCTGTACTAGTGGCATATCCTGTTCGGGCCATGACATATGAGAGAGACAGAGAGAGAGAGAGAGAGAGAGAGAGATGGCAAATACTATTGTATCACAAAGCAATATCAAGCACTGCAGGCAGCTAAGATATATTTTATTAATGCTGCTGACTGTGTGGGCATTATTTTGATGGCTGTTCCAGTCAGAGCAAACCAGGCCAAAGAAATGAATGATTACAATGAGCAGCAGTAGGAGGCCACCCACCTTACCCCTGTGAATGATGCAACTGCATAATGTGACCTAGTACTGTGGTATGGTACACTACCTGGTCCAACAGGTGGTAATGTTGTCTATGACTACTTCTACTGATGAACACACAATATATTATATCTAACAATATTTTTCTGTGCCTCCCCAATAGTCTCTCTCTCTCGCTGCCCTCTGGATGACACAAGTCAAAGATTCATTTTGCCAGTCTGCTCTTGTCCTGCCTATATGCACACACACAGCCGCATTGAGGCCATGATGAACTTTATTTCTGATTTCTATGACTGTAAATGCCTCTTTGGCCCCAGTAGTCTTTCTCCCCTGTGGATGGCGCAAGTCAAATATATATTTTGCCAGCCTGCCTTTGCACTGTCTGTACACAAACAGCTACATTGAGGGCAAGAATGAACTTTATTTGTGATTTCTGTGACTGTAAAATGTCTCCTTGGTCCCCAGTAGTCTGTCTCTCCCTTTAGATGGCACTAATCAAAGATTTATTCTGCCAGCCTGCCCGGTGCACGCATACACACACTGAGGCCAAGATGAATTTTACTTGTGATTTATGTAACTGTAAAACATCTCTGTGGCCCCAGTAGTCTCTCTCTCTCCTCTCTGGATAGCACAAGTCAAAGATTTATTTTGCCAACCTGCCCTTGCCCTGTACACACACAGCCACACTGTGAGTCCAAGATGTACTTTATTTGTGGTTTCTGTGACTAAAACTTCTCTTTGGCCCCGGTAGTCTCTTTCTGTCTCTTTCTTTCTCCTCTGGATGGCACAAGTCAACAATTTTTTTTGCCAATTGCCAGCCTGCCCTTGCCCTACAAAATACAACAAAAATCTCCTCTCTTCCCTCAGATTCCTCTCCTCTGCTCCTGATTCCCAACCCTTTCTCCTACCCTCCTCTGGCTCCTGTCCCCACAAATCATGTCATGGCCCACATGTTCTCCGCTACAGTCTCCCTCTTTGACCTAGTCTGCTCTGTGCTCTGTCTGCTGCTGCTCTGTGGGCACATTTCGCACTCACCATGGTTATATAACAAGAGTGAGTGCATCATCTAGCTTTCCTGCCAGTATCATGTGACTGTTGCTGGATTGGATGCCACTTCTACATGATGCAAGCATGCCAACAGCATCCCCATGGCATCAGTCAGCAGTGACACACTCTGCGGCTTTCCATGGACTCAGAACTGGACTTCTGCAGTGAAGTCCATATTTATTTGGGTCTGTGGATTCAGGGTTCAATCCAGGGTCTGGATTTTGGGTGAAACAGTCAACCCAGCCCTATTTGAAAGACCGATTTTAATGCTCTACACTCCCATCTTCCTCTCTGATCCATGACTATAGGCTTGTTGCCAGGTCCCCTGCATTAGCTTAAACAATCATGGGACAGAGCCTTTGAGGTTGCTGCCTCTCCTTTGAAACTCTTTGCAGGAGGGAATTAGATTTGCTTGCACTGTGGAGACTTTTAATCAACATATCTCTTTGCACAAGCCTTGCAGATTAAGTTATTATAGCTTTTATTGTTCATTTATTATATTTATATGTTTTACTGAATTGTTTTATGATGTTTTAATACCGTATGGTGCACTGAGCCTTTGAATAGGGCCCAAACAAACAAAATTGCCTTTCCTTTCCTTACTGTAGCAACTCTGCAGTTATCCTGCAGTAATACTGCAAGGTATTGTGTTACATCCTGGGTGGCACCACTGTATGATCCCTTTCCTCCTGAAAACCAGCACAAAAGTTTTTTTTAGTGGCACATATTTCACGGGACATAAGGTTCCTTTTTTGGGGGTGGGGGTGGGAGCGAGTCATATTAACTATGAGCTCAAATGATGCACTTTAAAAACTTTGGGAGGATATTGCCATGGCCTGTAGGCTTACCATAGCGTAATGGGCTAGGCAAACTCTGTTGTTTCTTGATGACCTTCAGAGAAGTCATTTCAATATGTTAACACCTGCTATAAGTCCCTATTTAAGTGTTTATGTACTAATCCACTAAGTTGCTAGAGATACATGACAAATCCACAGAAGTGTTCACATATACATGGCACATAGCAACTGTGTACCTTGCTGCATGCACAATGGCAGCAAGATGGGTTAATGTGCATGTAAGTGTGTGTGTGAGTGTAGCAGACAGGTAAAAGGGTAAATCCTAGGATACTACTTCAAGCCCATGGATCACTCTTTCACACCACCTTATAAGAAGCTGGAATGCCCTTGCAGAATCAACATGGCAATGTCAGATGAAAGTACTAACACAGATCCAGCACTAGCAAACATGGCCAAAGAGCTGATGCTGGCAAATCTAAAATTGCTTCCACCAGTAGGCCCAAACCCACAAACTCCAAATGTTATGACAACTGGAGATAGCCATTACTGCCATGAAAGTCTGCCACTACTACCAGACCCTGGTAAGTGTTGGTACCTTGAGTCAAATGCCTATCAACAAAAAGTGGTGGGAGGGTATCCAATTACTGTAGACGTGGCTAGCAGCACGCCAAGGAGAACCAAGGTGATTAAGCATAAGTGCCATGCACTCAGTATCAATTAGAGAAGAAGCTGCCTCCCTTGGTAGGCCTAGCTTGCCATGGAAGGTGGGGTCCCAAATGATTTGCTAGAGATGAATCCCATTGATGACATTATGTCTGACCCTTCAGTCAGCAGTCAGCTGATGGGGATGACAGGGAATAGCCAGGATTTGGAAATGAAGGGGTCCACCGTGAAAAATCTCATTATTTACTCCCAGCGCACCTAAATGTTTTATAAAAGCATAATTGAAATAAGACTAAAGGGGTGGAGTTCTGGAAAACCCCAGGCTATGTGAAAGGAGGGCACCAATACCTTGGAAGGTAAGTACCTACTGTCCCCAGTGACATGAACTGATGATCACAGAAGCACAAAGTAATAGCATTCATCCACCTACAGATAGGGAACACCACCCAACACTGATGATGGAGGGATGCCACTCACTCATTAATTCAGCTTGGCACACAGCCAAGACCATGTGGAATACTGCTGTCCCAGACCAGCAGTGATTGCAGAGCAAGTCGCACCACGTAAAATGTGTCATACTACACAACACAGCATGACACGCACTGGATTACCATGTCCAATTTTTGTAGGTGCAGATGCAGTACAGCCTATGAGGGCCATCTACAGCCAACACTGACACACAGATTGCTTGTGCCATGGTGAAAGTGGCATAGGAATGAGGTCATCCCTATCACTACCTTATCACAGGATGAGAACACCAGCAGCATGCAAGACACCACTGGACACCACTGTACCACACATTGTGGTCACATAGAAGGTAAAGATACCTGTATCAACATCACCTTACAGAGGACCAGCCAGGTTGTTTACCCTCCTCTTCACCTGCTGGTACACCATCCATAGGCATACACATATCATTCACTAGGATCAACCAACCTTCTAGTGCACCCATTCCACTCTCTGCAGGGCATCACCCCTGGACCATGCCACTCACACAGGCAAAAGTAATCACCTTGAGGGTATTTCCAAGGCCATGGTCACCCTAACTGATACAAGAGGCAGGGCCTACATAGGATATAACCAGAAATTAGGCTGCTTAAATAACGGCAACTGTGTATAGTAAGGATCATCTACCAAGAGATACCCAGTTCTGCAGAAAGGTGGATGCCATGCCTAATGAATTGGGTGCCATGCAAGCATAGGTGGGTGATGTATGTACAGAGTTAAAGGGATACTATCAACCCTTTTTGTATCATATTATTTCTAGTTGAAAACTCACATTTTATGAATGCTTACGGTCTCTAAAACTCACTGAAGTTTTTGATCCGCTTTCTTTTCAGTAGACCTGAAATGCATGGGAATGGTGTAGTTATACACAACCAAATTTTGCTTCAAATCATTGATCTACTCGTGTTGCCTATATTCTGAACATTATGAACACCCGAAACATCACAGTCACTCATGATACAATAGTCTCTCTCCTGCCACAGTATCATGAGGCTAAGATTGTGTTAGAGTGTTCCCAAGCCAAGCCATGATGCAGTGGAAGTTGATCAAAGAATGTAAACAAATACAATTTTGTATGATAACACTAGTATGGTGGGCAGTCTGTTTTCTACTTTTAAAAGGAAAAAAATAATTGGAATCAAACTGCCAGCTACATCAGCAATCTACAGAATGTGATCAATCATAACTTGTGTTTTTAAACTCAGGACAATTTGAGTCCTAAGGGAGTCAACAGTGTCTCTTTGAGTGGTGTCAGATGGGTGGCAGATGGAAACTTTGTCATCCATCTGACATGTGGCAGCATGGTTTTGTATGCTGGACACAGCCATGGACAGTTAGCTAAGGATCCCAGCTGGAACCTCAGGGGCATTGTAGCTCCCACAGCAATATGCATGCTACACCCTGGACCCCAAAACACAGGGACCAACTGAAGGCACATGATGAAGCCTCACTGATAGGAGGCAAAGCACCAGGCCAGTTCTAACTGCCTCAATAAATTGTAACTTGCCTTCTTTGCTATTAAACTCACCTATTTTTTGGATGCCACTAGTGAGTTGTACAAAGCAATAAACACTACTAAGAGTAAGAAAGTGATCTTATCTGTGTCAGTCTTCACCATTCATCACATATGGGTATTCAGCAGGAGGCTAGGACCCGCAGGAGCTTTTTTTGGTAGGTGGAGCTGATGCGGCTCGGCACCACCCTCAAGGCCGATGTTCTACGTGGCCGTGGGTTGGCCATTAGGCGCCGCCGACTCTGCTGCCAGTTCTTCATCTCCCACTGTTGGGGTTACCTCATGTGAAGCTTCTCTCTGAAAAACTGAGTTTGGCCTACTTGTAGCTCATTCAATAACACTGTTTTCGACGTCGAGTCCGTCGGTTCCTCCTGCTGGTTCTGCTAGCCACTCGACATTGCCAGTAAGACCTTTCCAATTTTTTCTCTTCCAGCAACATCGAGTCTTGTTTGTTTTTCTTTCCGAAGGTCATGTCTAGGTCGGAGGGCAAGAAGACTTGAAGATGGGTTGGACCCCCATGCAACAGTGCCCATGCGCATTGAAAATTTTCCATCTCCGACCAGCATGACCATTGCCTTTTGTGTCTTGGCCGCTTCACCACATGGATTCGTGTGATGCCTGCTTCTCCATGGACCACCAGGTAATTGAACAGTGTGCGTGGAAAGTGAGGTGAGCTCTGCCAACTTTTGGGGGTTGGGTGCACACTCATCGGGCCAAGCCACACTCTCTCGACCTTTCCTCCAGGTTCCCTCCCTGGTTCTATGCGTCTTAGGAGAGGAGCCTCGGCTTCTAGTAGCCTAGCTGTGGCCGAGCTCCTCCCACAGTGCAGGAGGCCCAGTCCATTACCTTCGGGTGGGGAGGAGGCACTGCCATGGCAATCACCCCTTCAGGGGTGAAGGCTCTGCCGGTGTCAGATCCACAGTTCACAAGGCCTGGGCTGGCGCTTCGTCCTTAACGCCTGGCCGGTGCCATTTCGGCCTCAGCACCATTCACAGCGCTGTTGGTCCCTGGCAGTGTCACCATCAGCACTGGTCCATCTTCGGCACTGTGGCTGCTGTCAGTGCCATTCATGGTGCTGATACAGCTGTCAGTGCCGTGAGGAGTCACCATGGCACCATCCTTTCTTCGCCTCGGCACCATCTGTGGTGCTGAGGTTGAGCCCCGCGCCATGTCCAGTTATAGAGCCATTCATGGTATCGAACATGTGCTTGGGGCCGTGAGGATTCCAGAAAGCACGGTCGGGCCATCATCGGCGCTGTCTCTGCTTTCAGCACCATTCACGGCACCTTGGAGTGGGTTGGCACCATCCACAGTGCCGAAAGCACTGTTGGAGCCATCCTGGCACCATCTCTGCCCTCGGAGCTGCTTGCGGCACTGTGGGTGTGACAGCTGAGGACAGGTTCTGACTCCAAGACTGTTGTCTGGCTGGATCTGTCTTTTCTTCGCACTGTTCATGTGCTGGGCAGGATGCTGGCACTGGCTCGGTATGGTCTCCATTTCTGAACCCTGTTTGGAAAGAATGGTGAAAGGCACCCACCTACGGTTTGGCACAGGGCCTCGGCCTCCACTTCTTTGGAGGAGGTTGGACAATGAGTCAGACGAGCAATCTGGCTCCTTGGAACTAGTTGCTAGTGTGGGTAGCCTAGTGGTGTCCTCGACAGACTGGAGTCAGCCCTCTGAGGAGCGGCGGCGACTTCCAAGGCTGGGGTCAAGGGCTCTGACCAGCGGAAAGTGGTGCAGGCCACTATTGCAGCACTGCAGCTCGGCCTTGAGGTTTCACTGACCCTCAGTGGTGGTACCCCTCAGGTGGTGTGCCTGGACTGCCCAACTTTGGGGCCGACCAGAGCACCTACAAGAGTCGGGGGTACTGTGCCTTGGATAGCTCCTTTGGGTGCTGACCAGGGCTGTCAGTTACTTAGGCTGACCATCTCTAGGAGGAGGGCACTCTTGGATTCTGAGAGGTTGAGGGCAGCGGGTCTGCATGGAGGCCTTTTCGGGGCCAATCTGGGTTCTGGAAGAAGCCGCAGTGTGGATCTCTGCTCTTCCCTTCACTGTCTTTGAGAGCCCCATTCTTTTGAGAGACAGGGGACCATCCTTTGGGACCCTTACAGCCCTGGTCACCTCACGGGGATTCTTCCAGGCACAGACAAGGCAGTTCAAAATGGTTGTTAAGCTGTTGGCTGTGGAGTCTTCCAGAGCACCTTCATCCTCTGGTGCTCCTGGTCTGCTCCCTAGCCCAGGCAGAGGTCAGCTGATTTCTCTTCTTGGCTCTATCCCCATCCCTCTGCTGCACTCCTGTGCTCCCAGGCATTCTTAGTCCTAGTGGGCCTCTCTCTGGCAGCAGTTTAGGGCCATGGCTGCTCGTTTCCCCACTTACATCAGGATGATGGACAGACAGGTTTTCAACCTCCCCTGAGATGCCACCCTCTGAACAGTTGAGGTCCTCAACTTCTCATCCCCTCTTCTGGGGAGTGGAGCCTTCTTTCCACATCTCCCCAGCCACTGATCTCGCGGAGTATCAGCGATTCCTCGTGAGGATGCTGGAGGACCTGCATCTCTCCTTCCACTCAGAGCAAAATGGAGCACTCAGCACATGTCTTTTCGGTGACTTCAGTGAGGACACCCTTGCGGTGCCCCGGCCTGCTCCATTTAGGGAGACATCATTGCGTTCCTGGAAGAGACCCTTCTCCAGAGTCCCTGCCCCTAGGATCTTTGCCAGCAGTATTGTGCGAGCCGGAATCTCCAGGTTTCATGCCTCATCTGCAGTCTGGATTGGCGCAGCTGGACACTCCCGATGGGCTTCACACCTTCACTGTGACTGGCCCTCAGATTAAGACTCCTCAAATTTTGACTTCTGGGGTAGGAGGACTTTCTACTTTGCACAGTTGCTGCTTTCTATTTCTGCACATCAGGCCCACTGTGCAGCCTATGATAGGTTCTTGTGGTCCAGGCTGGGTCAGCTCTAGCCTTTTTGCCTGACATGGAGCAAACCAGACAAGCCATTGTCTCTCTCTCTCTCTGCACATGGCCTGGAGCTAGCAAGGTACAAGCAAGGGCATCGTGATGATGCCAATGAGGTAATCTTCTGGGGTTGTAGGGACCAGCGATCTGCACTAGGTGATGGCATGGCTGCATTTTCCTGGTTGTCACTCTTGGTCTGACATAGGTGGTTAACTCTGTGCACGGAGGACCAATCTTTTTCCTGTAGGGTGAGGTGGCGTTGGTCGGCAACTTCCCTTCCTCCTCCGGGAGGTCCCGTCTCACTGTCCTCACTCTTGGGCCTCTCCAGGCCCAGGAGGTTCTCCCTCTTAGTGTGTCACCCACTGAGAGCTAGGGACTTTGTCCTTTAGGGTTTTGAAAGCCTCCTTTGGGGGCTCAGCACTCACTCATATGTGATGAATGGTGAAGGTTGTCACAGATAAGATGTGAAAGTTACGTACCTACCATAATTGTGATCTTTCTGTGTCTTCACCATTCATCTACAGCCCCCCCCCTCCCCTGAGGCTTGACCCCCCTCTCTGTCTTGTCGGGGAGTGATCTTGGGGCACAGTGTGGGATGGTATGTCTGGGGGAAGAGTGGTCAGGATGGGGTGGCACTCCCTCTTCAGTGCTCTGCTCCACTCCTTTGGAGTGAGAGAGGTAGTTGCTCTCCATTCTCACCTCCTTCTTTCTCTTTCCAAATTTTAGTTTTCTTGTCCTCTGGACAAGTCTTTAACTCATTTATCCCAACTAAAATTCTCATTTTTCTGAGAGGGGCAGAACCTCTGTTCCTGTTCTCTAAAACAGCTGTTTGCTGTCTTAGCAGTTTTCTTTGCCAGTGATTCTGTGCCTTGAATTCTGGCAATTAAGCCTCTTGGCTACTCCTTGCAGTTCCTATACAATCTAGAGACAGGACAGAATCCAAAGTGCTCTGTTTTCTGTCCCCTCTGATGTCAAACATTTATATCTCAAAATGTTCTACCCTTCCTAACTCCTACCTTTTCTGTTTTCCAGAGATTAGGGACCCCTTCCCAATCTCCCTAGCTTTCATTTCTCTCTTTGATCTGTCCTCTCAGTTGTTTATTTCTCCTTTTGATTTTTATATCTTTTCCTTTTCTGTCCCTTGAACTCTCTTGTCCCACCCTCCCAGCCCTCTTTTCCTCACCTCTCTGGCGACTCAGAATTGGCAGGCAGGTGGAGTCGAAGGCACCTAAGGGCCAACCCGTGGAGTGCCACGTGAGAACTTCAGCCTTGAGGGTGGCGCAGAGCACATCGGCTCCACCTACCAAAACAAAAAAGCTCCCCGCTGGGTCCTAGCTCCTGCTGGCACCCATATGTGATGAATGGTGAAGATACAGAAAAATCAGTTATGGTAGGTAATGCACTTTCATTTTTTGTGCAGAGTTTCTACAGCTTCAGTTTTGAAGTCCTGTATGCATACAACTGTGGTGGGAACATAGTATAAGCAACTGAAGGTGCCTAAAGTGGAGGTGCAGACCCACTCAAGGCGAATGGAAGGGCAAACACTAAGTGGCAGATGGCAGATAGCACAGTTCATGTCTCTGCAACCCCCAACAAGTGAGCACCACTTCATAGGTACACACTACTGGACACACAGCCTTTCTTAATTACTACTTCTGCTCAGTTTTAACAGTGGAGGACAGTGGACCTTTGCCAGAAAGTGGCTTAAATACTACTGATAGGAAGAACCCAGAGTTGAGGCAGAAGATATTTACAAGGTGAAAGGGTCAGAAAAGGGCTTGCATCCCTAAAGGTAGCTAAGGTCCAGGCCTGGATGGAATACATATAGGGTGTTCGTGGAACTGGCATTAGAATTGGTTTAACCCTGGCAGGGCTATTAAATAGCTCAGATCAGTCATAGGTGGTTCTGAAAGACTGAAGGGTAGCCAACGTAGTTCTGCTGCATGAGAGTGGGGACAAGGAGCAACCAGGTAACTACAGGCCTGGTAATCTTACCCCTTTGTGGGTTAACTGATAGAAAGACAGACCAAGAGAAAGAATGGCACCAGCAACAAAATGATAACTTCAACAAACATAAAATACTTTTATTTGTGTACAGCAGAATAAAAATAAAGTAACAAGACTCACAATTTATGTCTCAGAGAGAATGTCACTCAGTTCATTCAGACAGCCTGATCAATTTTGTCCATACGTACTTCACCAGGAACTGCACTGTGTGGTCCTAAATAATGCTTATTTAAAGTGTTAGAGCTAATACATATAGACAGTGCAAACAGTAATTATTGAAAAGACTAAATGCACAAAATTATCATACTGCCACAGTGATAAATTCTACTAATGAAATGAAATGCTATTTTTGCCATATATATATATATATATATATATATGCTTTGCATTATTAGGGCATGTGTGATTTTGTATATATACATATATCTTCTATATTGTACAATAAATTCAGTTGGAGGTGAATAATTTAAGTCAAATCAATTTAAATTAGAATCCATCAATCATATACTGCAGATATCCATTTAATTCTTGGTCACTGGAATTTTCTTTTATAATAGTTATGCAAAAAATAACATTTCATTTCATTAGCAGTAGTTATCACAATGGCAGTGTGATAATTTTGTGCATTTAGTCTTTTAACAATTGCTGTTTGCACTGTCTATATGTATTAGCACTGTCACTTTAAATAAGCACTATTTAGGATCACACAGTGCAGCAGCCTGGACATTGCCGATGAAGTTGTATGTGCGAAACCAGTCAGGTCTTCTGAATGAGTGGTATCCTTCTTGAGACACAAATCATGATTCTTATTACTGGATTTCTATTCTGCCGTACATGAATAAAAGCATTGTATGTTTGTTACAGTAACTATTTTGGTGACTGGTGCCTTTCTTTCTCATGGTCTGTATTGCTTTTGAAATTGGCACAGTTCTGTTGTGGAACAGTTGTCTCTTCTGAGTTTTAACTGACAGAGAGCCTAGTTGGAACCTTGTGAACAAACAGGAGAATAATGGGATCCATTACAGCAAGCAGCACTGGTTTGTGGCGGAAGATCTTGTCAGGCCAACCTAATAGTATTCCTTGATTGGATAAGTGGAACAGTAGATAAAGGAAAACAGTAGATTTGCTCTTCTTTGATTTCAGCAAGGCATACTGTAGTTGCTGATCAACAGTTAGAATATCTGGACATGCATAATATCCAGTGCACACAGCAACATGCTTTCGGGAGCGCATAGCATATGACCACTGCCCTACTCAAATTTACAATGCACATTCATAAGGCCTTGGATGCCAGACAGCTACTAGGCAGTATACAGTATGTAGATATGACCAAGGCATTGACACAGTTAATCATGAGCTCCTAGTGCTCCTTCTCTCCACTATAGGCCTATTTACTGAAGTTACTGGCTGGTTTGAAAGCTACCTGCTGGGCAGGCACCAATAAGTTAGGATTGGGGACTTTCTCTCTCGACTACCTCCTTGTGCACGTTGGGGTTCCTCAAGGACCCATCCTTGGTCTGCTCCTCTTTAGCCTCTTTTAAATAATCTTCCAACAGCATGTAACATCAGTATGATCCTATACATGGATGATGCGTCCTCTATTCCACACATACTAACCCCGACCAACTATCCGTTGACCTGCAGTCAAACTTTAGTATTGTCAAAATGTGGTTTGATCAGCATAAACTGCTGATGAACTACAAAAAAACTAAGGCCATGCTATTTGCCAGCACCCACAGCAAATACAAAACAGCCAACCTACTTATCCCGAACAAACAACGCCCCCCATTGATCAGGTCCATGAGTTCAAATATCTGGGTATTACTCTGGACAGTCCACTCTCCTATACTACTCAAGTAAAATTAATATTCAGAGCTATTTACACTGGAATAGATACCTCTATTACCACCGCAAATGTCTCACCAACGATGCAATGCAAGTAGCTGTAACCTCCTCAGTCCTCTCAATAAACACTTATGGGCTGATCTTCTATGGGGCTGCCACTGACACCACTTTAAAAGACTCAGAACAGCTTTGAATAAGTGGTGTCATCTCGTGACAGGTGCTGGTAAAGAACTCACACCTGCATGTTCTATAAACAAACATCCTGGCTCCATCTTCAAGGAAGGATTGCCTACCAGACCTGCCTCCTGGCTAAGAAAAATCTGCCTCGGTCATACCCCACCTGACAAACATGATCTCATGTCTCCATCACATTCACTCGCTGCACTTGTAGTGCTGACAAATCCTCCTTCCAAATTCCTTTTGTCACACCTCTCAAGCTCAATGCTCCTTCATGGTTATGTCCCCACCTTAGTGAATGGCTCCTCCTTAGGTCTCAGCAGAAACTAGACTTGTCCCTTTAAACGCATCCTGTGCCAGCACCTCTCTAGTCTTGGCAATTGTGATTGTTCCATGTAGGCTGCATCTGTGCACCTCTCCCACTTTCCCCTCCTTTCTATCTCTATTCTTCTCTACCCTCTCCTGCTCCCTTTTCTACCCCTCCATTTCCCTCATCTGCCCTCCCCTTCACGTCATATTACCCTCCCTGTCTTGTGCACTAATTCACTCCAGCACCTCCTTTCCCCTCCCTACTTCATGACACCACCCAATACACCAACCTCCCTCACTCAGTTAATTTTCTAGTTCTCCCTATTCCCTACTTCTTTGTTCACCCTCCCTTGTTCTTTCCTATTTCTCCCACTTATCTTCCTGCCTGCTGCCCTAGCACTGATTACTGGAACCTACACTTTATGACAAAGGCTATTCTTGACTGCCTCTTACTGATTTTGTGCCCCTTCCCCTATTGCTCTTACATTCTTGTTTGTATACCTTGTTAATTTTCGTTAACATTTTTGTTTCATTTAAAACCATATATTTAGTTGTCCCTGTATTTTGTCTCATTCTATTTGTATTGGTCATTTGTATTCTGACACGGAACCTTTGTAAATGAACCTCTGCTTCAAAGGTATTATGTAATCCTAGACCTCAATAAATAAATAAATTTGACTCAGTGCCACAGAGAAGGTTGCTGAAGAAACTACTGGGGCTGGCAGTATAGCCTTGAGGTTAGAGTAATGAGCTGTGAATGAGTTTGGTACATCCAGCAGACATGGGTTTCATACCCACTTTCTCCACTTGCATACTGTGTGACTATGAACAAGTCAGTTAACCTCTCCAGTCCTCCTGGGTCACCCTGAAAAAGGTACTTGTACCTAGTGGGCCATACCGATTACCAAGAATTAAAAAAATCTAGGACCTCTAGGTGCAGCACAGAGCATAGTTAGTTGGGTGGGTAGTTATTTGGGGGGCAGCAGAGGGTAATGGTAATGGAGTTAAATCCATGGAGAGAGTCAAAAGTGCATTGCCACAGGGTTTAGTCCTGGGACCAGTCCTTTTCAATACATTAATCAGCAACATAGCAGAAGGAACTCAGGGCAAGATGTGTCTCTTTGCAGATTGCACTACGATCTGTGGTAGGGTAGACAGCAAGCAAGGGGTAAGGGAGTTGTAGAGGGACCAACAAATGTTGGAGAGGTGGTCCAGGGTTTGGCAGTTGAAGTTCAGTGCCAAAAACTGAAAGGTGATGCACATTGAGAACAGGAAACCCAGAGCAGAATACTGGATGAGAAGGGTTAAGCTGGGCACTACTACTGAGGTAAGAGACCTAGATGTCATCATAAGTGACTCCCTTAGACATATAGCTAGTGCAACAAGACCTACAACAAGGCAACCAGAATGTTGGTTGTACTGGAAGGGATTTGATAGCAGGAGAAAGAAGCTTTACTAGCTCTCTAATGTGGAACATCCCATCACCACCTATACAGCAATCTGGATGTGCATTTCCATCAAGTAATACGAGTGTTTATGCACTATGCTATGCACTATATAATAGATAACAAATACCAGGCACACCTTTCTGGGTGGCAGCAGTGATGTTCTACCCATTTGTCAAGGTATCTGAAGTACAGTTTGTTCAGGCCAAATAAACATTCAATGAATCTCTTGGCCTATGTGCTTCATTATATCTAGTCTGTGCAGCTGTGGCAGGGTTCAGGAATAGTGTTATCAGGTAGGTCCTTTTATGGTAACTGTTCTCACCTGTGTAGACAAACACAGATATGTTAGGCACTTGGTCACATGAACAACACAGCATATGTACTCAATAAGCAGTCACCCTGTATAAATGCCGGTACATGCTGCCTTGGCATGAGGCCTAACTGCTCAGGATATAGGTATCACGTCTTGACCGATGTTACTTGGCACATGAGTGATGATTCCCATGGCATCACAAACCACCTGCATATTTATGTAGTAGAATGTGTTGTGATCACAGTAAATCTTTTTATCTCTTTGAGGTACCACTATAGATCACTGCATACAGTTATTGCCAACCACTATATTGAACATGCGGACCACTGCACAGAATGTCTCATTCTATCCCTGATGTCTACTTCTGCCATGGGAGGTTTATATAGTCCTGCATGTGCTGCATGTCCAGGGCATGGCTTCTCCTGGTCCTTATTTGCAGACTGGACCCCAATAGAGTGCACAATCTGGATAGTAGTGCAGTTGATCTGGAACCCACCAAGACACTGTAATTTAATGGGTGCAAGTTACAAGCAAAAGAAACAGTGCACACACCAGGCTCAGCCAAAATTATTTAATTTTGAGCAAAATGAGACAATGCAGGCCAGCAACCCTATGCAGCTGCTATATAAAGCTTACATTTGATCCAACTGCCCCTTTATGAATAAATTCTATGGTATGCAAGATGATGTTGGGGAAAAGGGCTACATGACACCTATGCCTCAAGTGTCATGTTTTCATTCAGAATGACATCCAGACTCTTAACCTTAGTGGAGGCTACAGGGCTGAGGGACCAAGCACCAGGCCAGCCATTTCTGTTGTAGGCCCTGCACCTTGCCATCAATCAGGCTCAATCACTAATACCTCCATCTCATATGGGTTAAGCCTTAGCCAGCTGAAGAACATCCAGGCAAGAACCTCGGTCAGGCACAAATTCAGTATATCAACTGTGCCAGGCTTTCCAGGTGCAAATGACATGTACAGCTGGTGGCATCTGCTAGCAGTGAAAACTTAAGCTGTAATGTCTTATGATCTCACCCAGGGTCAGCATGTACACAACAAACAACGTGAGGTGAAAGGATCGAGCCTTAGGATATACAACAGAGCAGGGGCTTTGAGAGTGTAGAGAAATTCCCAATCAGGTGTTGATAAGATTAGCTCAGAATGGGCAAGTGTGATGAGTGGAGTCCTGCTGGGATTGGTATTGAGCCCAACCCTATGTAATTTTATATTTCAACCATGTAGTGTAAGAGGAAGTCTGGAAAACTAAGTCTGCAGATGATACAAAGGTTTGGGAAATGGTGGATTCAGAAGATTCAGTTAATAGATTAAGGCAGGAACTAAAAGCACAGAGAAATGGGCATCTAGTCATAAACTAGAATTTAATGTTGAAAAATGTGCTGTGTTGCACCTTGGTAACAAACACCAGGGCTAAGCATGAACTACTTATGCAATAAATGAAGGAAATGGAAGAAAAGGATTTAGTTGTGCTGATAAAATAAAGATTTAAGCTTCAAGGGACATATCTGAGAAGTGTCCAAGAGTGCTATAGGATATTGGGTAGCAAATGAATGAACACTGAAAGCGGAGAAAAAGAACACTGATGCCCCTTATGGTGCACTGGTGAAGCCCATTTGGAGTACAGTGGCCAGTTCTGATCTCCACATTCTAAGAGAGAGATAAAGCTGCTGGAGAGTATGCAGAAAAGGGAGACAAAAATGATAACAGGTCTAAGGGATCTAACAAATGAGGAATGGTTGAGTGGTCTGGATATATATGTATGTGACATAGACAGCCAGTTCTGAGTGCTATATCATTCCTTTTAATATAAAATGTATTACTGAATGTCTTCTGCTGAAAATCAAATGCTGGAGTGACCTCCTCACCCCCCAAGATTTCAGCTGAGAGTTGGAAGCCATGAAGAAATGCTGACAGCATGTGAGTTTACACACTCAGTTTTTAGAGACAATGGGCTGGATATTCAAACTGCGCTATTCTGTGGCGCAAGCCCTGCGCTGCACAAATATAGTTGCGCAGGGGTGTGGCTGGGGTGATATTCAGCGGAGTTGCGCTATTGAGCAACCTTTGAATATCACCCCCTAACCAACCACTGTGCAGCGCCAGTCAGGAACTTGTGCCACCGCAAGTGGTCAGAGTGGAGCATTCAAGCTGCGGACGCGAAAGTACCATTGCACCATGCGCCAAATTTCCCATATTCAAAGGTGACATGCAAGGGGGCCATAATTCATACAAGGCACAGAGGGCCATTGCATCTATTGTAGCCCCATTTGCATGCCATTAACATGCAGGTTCGCCCGATCCCCGAGGACTTGTGCCTGGTGCCCTGCCAGGCAGCAGCCGTCGAGGACTGACACCCTGCAGCCTGATCATGAGCATAAGTGTAAAAATCCGCCTCCCCGACTGGCCCGATCGCGGGCATAAGTTTACATAAACCCCACCCCCACTAGCCCGATCACAGGCAAAGTGTAAAATCAAACTCCCCACCAGCCCAATCACGGGCAAAGTGTAAATCAAACCCCTCCACAAGCCCGATCGTGGGCTACAAAGTGTTCAAACACCCCCAAGAACATATCCCGGTGGTCCAGTGGACCTCGAAGCCCGATCACGGGCTGCAAAGTGTTCAAACACCCCCAAGAACATATCCCTGGTGGTCCAGTGGACCTCGAAGCCCGATAGTGGGCTGCAAAGTGTTCAAACACCCCCAGGACATATCCCTGGTGGTCCAGTGGACCTCGAAGCCCAATCATGGGCTGCAAAGTGTTCAAACCCCCAAGGACATATCCCTGGTGATCTAGGTGCCCCACCCACCACCCGAAGCCTCACTGCCCCGCTCCCCCGTCAGCCAGCGGGAGGCAGCATCCCACCGCCTGCCCCCCACTGCCCACCGACTGACTGCCCGTAGGTTGCACGCCATTGGTGCAGAGCAAGAGCCAATGGGCATGCAGCCCATACTGATAGAGGCAGTCCAGATATGTGAATGAATTCATTCACATATCTGGACTGCTGTTCTTAGGGGTGTTTGAACACTTTGCAGCCCGCCATCGGGCTTTGAGGTCCACTGGACCACCAGGATATGTTCTGAGTGGGGTGTTGAACACTTGCAGCCCGTGATTGGGCTGGTGGGGGTTGATTTTACACTTTGCCCACCATCGGCTAGTGGGGTGGGATTTCTATGGGAACTTATGCCCGCCATGGGGCCAGTCGAGGGAGGAGAGTTTTCCCACTTTGCCCAGCGATCGGGCCAGTCGGGAGAGTTTACACTTTTGTGATTGGAGGCCCAGTCAGGGGAGGGTTGCGCTATATGCCCGCGGTGGGCTCTGAGGGGCACAGGGTATGTTGAGGCCACCCACAGGTGGCAGCTGCTGTGTTGCGCCCTGCAATGCGGCGAGCTCACCTGTGGGTGGCCCTCAACTCTCCTTTTGCTCAAAGTTGTGCAGGCGCGGGTTGGGGTTGCACCTGCACAATTCTGCACAGCTCGCTGAATATCGGGCTGTGCAGTTTGTATGTTCCTCCCCTCTGGTTCAGCATGCCTTCATTTGCATTGCGCTGTTGCTCAGCTTGACTTGGGCGCGAACTGCCTCCCGCTGAATATGGCAGAATGGCAATTTTGGACTTGTGCATGCGAACCCCATTGGCGCGATGGCAACCCTTTGAATATCCAGCCCAATGTGTTACATGGAAGACTTTAATCAAAATCCTGTTTCTCTGAGTTAATTACAGACTTGTTTAAGTTAATTTTGTTAAGAGAGAAATCATAAACAAGCTTTATGACGTTAAAAGGGGAAGTTAGGATGTTACACAAGGGTGCAAGATTGTAAATGTCCTGTGAAGCCTGTGGAGGGAGGGTACAGCATGAGATCAAGCAGTGTCATTTGAAAGGACATGAATTATGCTGAAGTTGCAGAATGTAGTACTTTTGTACAAGATATATATTTTTATACATAATCTGACAGAGGAGGAGCTAGCTGACCTCACACAAAAATGGGTTGTCCCATACAGTTGTTTAAGGAATATTCGGTTTTACTACACAAAGACACTTTGACCTAGACTCTGACTAAGGAAAGATCTTTGGAGCACTTGTAACCAAGTATTTAGAAAGATTTCAAATCTAAGTATTGTAAGTAGGTATTTGCACTGTTTAAACCTTGTTCTTTAAAAGATTTGTATATCTTGTGATATAAGAGTTCTGTATTTTGTGTTTAACATATTTTTATCTATTAGTAAAATTCTTTTAGAACTTACTTGGTCTGTCTTTGACTTCTTTTAGTTGTAAGAAAAGTATATGGTTATTGCAGATACTAAACATAAGCTTGAATAGTGATACCAAACTGCAGAGAGCGTTTTAAATCTGAGGTCTTTATTAAAGTTTTAAAGGGTTCATCTCTGTATTCCTGGTTAGGTTCCCATAGGCAAAGATATCTGGCCCCGAAGACAGAAATATCTGAGCCTTTGCATTGGGTATGCTAGCAAGAGGTTCACAGTTTGAATCCTCCAAGACTTGAGACCAAAGGTTGATCCGAACTCACAAAACAGACAAGAGGGTTACTTTGTCTGTTAAACTGTTCACAAGACTGCGCTCAGAGGCTGGCACTTTGGGAGCAGAGGGCCTGACCTGCTGAGTGGGTTTGTGACAATATACACTTTAGAGTACAGAAGGATAAGGGTGCTCTATACCTTATCTATAGAAGATTTCTGGATACAGACTTTTGGCACTGTTTGGAACTGAAACTTAAAGAGAATCCATATGGTACCAGAGCTCATGAGTATCAGTTAAAAGGGACATGTATAAAACAAAATGGAGAGGAACATGGTTAAACCCCAAGAGTTGTGTCCATATGGAATGATTTTCCTAGTACTATCATTGAAAGTAAAAGCTCAGAAAACTTCAGGAAGGCTTTTGATAATTTCTGCATTAGGAAAAACAATTGGGATATAACCATTAAAATGGTGAGCAAGTAATGGGCAAATTACCTCCAAGGCCTGTAAATTTCTGTGAATCTTATGAATCACCACCCTCCACATCCTGTTTCTGACAAGTACTTAAATCACCTAAAGACCATGCCAGTGAGTCCAAAGTACTCCTTAGGAGATTCACAACCACCCATGATCCACGGGCCAGTGTCAAATGCTAAGAAGAGATTGAGTAAAATGAAAATTGATACTTTCCTTCTATCTCTTGCCCTGAGGTCATTATGCACTCTGACCATTGCAGTCTCTGTACTATGCCTAGACCTAAATCTGGACTGAGTGGCTTATAGATGTCAAAGACTGGGAGGTGTGCGTTGAGCTGCAGAGCCACCATCTTCTTGATAATATTTCCCAAAAAGTAAGGTTAGAGATGGGTCTAAAATGTTGAAAATGTTTAGGTCCAGAGAAAATTTTTACAGAAGTTGCCTTATCAATGCATCTTTCAATGTGCTCAGAAAGGACCCTCTGAAAGGGAGCACCAGACTATCTTGGTGAACACTGGAACCAGGAACCCACACAACTTACTAGAAATCATGTTGGACCTGGGTGCATTTTACAATAAGCGGGCTGCAATTCTGAGATTGCCTTTCAGACCTCCTTCACCAATACTGGCCTAAACTCTCCCCAAGAAGAGTGCTCCTAGTAACAACCTTTTCCCTCTTTTGGGCCATGCGGCCCGATTGGAGTTATCCAAGACCTGACAAAGGACATTCAGTCAGAGAAAAACTGAGTGTACTCTCCACCAGGTGGATGAAATTGCTTTTACCAGTTGTAGACAGTCAGAATGTAATAAGCTATCCACAGTCTGGAAAAAGCTGAGTTTGTCTGTTCTTTCCTGCACCAGTCTCCTTTGACAGGTATGCTGCCTTCTTATGGGAGATCATCCTTTGATACTCACCATAGTGAGTTCTCAAAGTCAATGTGTCCTCGTTGGTCCTGGATTTCTGCCAACAATGCTCTAATTTCTGGCTTATGGCCTTAGTCTCCCCTCCCCCCAAACCATGGGAATCATAACTGAGAAGTCCTGGGTCATATAGAAACTTGTGTGACAGACTCAAGGGCCAAAATATTAGTCTTGTTATAGACCAACACTGCCCCCTGATCCCCACTTCACAAGCAACCATCATACCTGAGAGGTCCATCACCATCTAGCGTCCTGCTGAGGGCAACTCCTTTCAAGGGCAATAATTAACGCTGTGCAGAATGCAAATTTCTGCCATCAGAATTTCTGTGGAATGACGATTCCACTTCTGAAATATTTTGCAGAATTTATTTTAACATGCAAAATTTTAAAAGCATTTGTTTGCAAACTCGTGGAATAATTTTCCATGGATTATGTGAACTGCAGATTATTGTTCCACAAAAACATTTTGCATGTGGAATGTCAAAATTCTGCAAATGATACAAATCAGCGGAATTTTCTAAAATTCTGCAGAATTTCATTCTGTTGGATATTTAACATTCCGCATAGCTCTAGCGGTAATGGACCATCTCCACTGGTAGTGGAATTCAAGGGTGGTCCTGAACAAGAACTACACTGTGCAGTGATCTGACCAGCAGACTGGATAAGACCAGTATACAAGAAGGATCCTGCAACCCACACCTAGACCCTCACACACTGCCATGCATTCAAACGATGAAGTAACTCCCACTGGATGCACAGTAAAGCTCAAATCTGATCTAAAACATATTGCCAACCCTTCTCTGCACTCCCTGCAGGCAGTGAACAACAGAGAACATGACCAGTACCATTGCCTCCAGAACCGGACCAGCATCACCACACAGCCAGAACTCCATGATGCAAGTCAGGTCAACACAAATACCAAGTCTGACACAACTGCATTCTTGTTTCTGATTGATCAGGAAAGCACTGGCCAAAAGGGATGAGTGGAATCTGCTGGTCTAAAGGTCACCTGCCCACTCAGTCCAGTGGAAACCCTGGATATAGGAACCAGGCACTTCTGGTCTCTCTCTAGTTCCCATTTTTCTCAGTGTGCCTCCTGGTCCTCACCACCCTTATATTGCCCAATGTTAGTAACCCCTGCTGCCTACCATCCTGTCTCATTGTGATGACTACCTCCCATCATGATTTCATAATGTCCCTCCTTGAATATGCAGTTAAACATAATTATAAAGGTGTCTCAAAATCCTATAGCCTTATTGGTCAAAACATGTCACATGACCACATGTAAATCAGTAAGGGAATCAGGTCTGGGCTGGACCTGAAAAGGGCTTAGCCCAGTTGCTCTTCCTGGTTAATAAATAAAATGAAAAAATGAAATCCTGCAACAGACAACTGGTAAAGATTCTGATGATCAAATGTTTACTTTCTTTTAATCCAATTTATTTTTATATGTTTAATAACAGATTCATTTTATAATTGCAATAATGCACTTCAGGGCATATGTAGTAGTGGGATTTATACACTTCTTGTGTGGTTAAAGTCACTTGTCTGTGCTTTGTGACACCACACAAGGAGTGATAAATCCCACAACAACACATGCCCTGTCATGCATTATTGATTAATTATTTCCTTTTAGGGGTGACTTTACCTACAGACCCAAGGTACCTCCATGGGACAGTGCTTGTGCCCTTCTTTGCAAATTTATTTATGGCAGACTGGGAAAGACAGGTTTTGTTTTGTTTGTTGACTCATACACCTACCTCAGACATCTTACCCTAGTATTGTTTTATTGATTATATAATTTGTGTCTAGGGTGGAGGTATCAAACTGGCAACACAATCTGTAGAATGGTCAAACAAAAAGTATTAGAATCTACACTGTACACACAATTGACAGCCATTCTGTTGAGTTTTTAGATGTCAAATTTGTGGTGAATTCAGAAATGATCATGGAGACTGTACAATACAGGAAGCCCACAGCAGGTAATAGAGTGTAAAGTAATAGATAAATCACTCTGAGCTGTGTGGTCACTCTCATATATCGCATGCCTTGGTGTGCATTGTTACATAAGGCCACAGGCCAAGTGCATCAACCACCCAAGGCGTGCTTATATCACAGCACGACCGACACCTCAGAGTGGTTTATCTAGCTTATAAAATGTTGGAATTGTTTTGAAGGGGTAAAAGTGCAGGTGTGCGGTTGTGCTTTGATATACGCATGGTCATGTGATGTGTTTCAAACAACCACTTGATGTAGATTCTCTTACCCATTTTATAAGGGAGATAAGATTGCATCCCTGCTCCTCAATTGAGAATATACCACATATTGAATATCTGAGGCCAAAATGGAATTGTAGCCCAGCAACTGTTATTCAGGAGGAAGCAGACAATATGGCCCGATGATTTAAAAGAAAAGGACTATTCATTCAAAGTAGTAAATCCTCTCTTCAGACCACTTACGGAAGATCTCCCATCTTATTTCTGCGTCCAGGGACTCTCAGATCCCTCGGCTCTAGTGTCCTGGACCCGGAAAAAGCATTGACCGAGTCTCATGGGAGTATTTGTTCTATTTGCTTCAAGATATCAATTCCCAAACAATTTATACAATAGATTCAAACTCTTTACTCATATCCATCTGCGAGGTATTATGTAATGGAGTCCTGTCTTCACCCTTTTTCCTTCAACAGGGTACGAGACAGGGCTGCCCCTCTCTCCTTACCTATTTAATTTGTTTTGGAACCACTTATCAGGAAAATTAATCAGTCTGCAGTGGTATCTGGCATCTCAATCAATCATACCCAATATAAGCTATCGGTGTATGCCGATGATATCATGCTCCATATTACATACCCGTCTACATCTATACCTGCCACCCTTAACATCATATGGAATTTGGGGATTTTCCAACTACAAACTAAATGTGGCTAAGACAGAAGTAATGCCATTAAATTGCTATACCTTAAAGCGGATATTGTACAGCTTGAGCTCACTTGGATAAGGGATAAGATAAGATATCTAGGTATTTATTTTGCATGATCAAATACTAAAATGAAACAGTATAACTTGGACCAGCTAATTGCAAATATTAAGTTAGATCTAAATCGCTGGGTATTGCTCCTATTTCTCTTTGAGGTATTAATATTATAAAAATGAATGTTCTGCTTCGCTTGTTATATCATCTCAAATGTTAAATCTCTACCTCCCTCAATCTTGGTTTCTTCAAGTGCACAGTATAATTTCTAAATTTATCTGGAAAAATAAATCCCCAAAGCAATAACTAAATTACAAAGACCCAAAGAACGGGTGGTTTACAAGTCCCAATGTCTACTATTATTATCTGGCTATTAACTGTGCGTAGTTTCGTAATGGTTAAAACCACGGAGGACTCCCCATTGTGGCTGCAAATTGAAAATCAATTTACGACACAGCAGGAGTAGAACATTGGGTGCCTTCCGTGCTTGACCATTAAAAGCCCATAAACAGTGTAAAGCCACACCTGTTATGGTCTCTATCCGGTACATATGCAGATGAACCAAACTTTTGGGTATCCGTTTAAAAGATGTATCCCAGCCTCTTATTAGAAATCCCAATTTTAGAATAGGGAATAAAAATATCACTACAGCTCTTTGGCCAGCTGGTTGCAGGGAAGTGGTGGTAGATCTAACAGAGAACCATAAGCTACTGGATTTCTCAGTGATCAGGGCTAAATACAACCTACCACTTTCTCATTGTTTTTAATATCTCCAAATCTCCCATGTTTTAACTCAGCATTTTCGGCAATGGCCTCTGGGACCAGTATAGTTGGGCCCCATTCTTGGTTCATTGCCGAGAGACCTCGTCTCACCTCCTTGTCTTCTATTATAAGGAACTTCAGATGCGAAAATAGTGAGTTAGGGTACCCCCATTATCGTGGGACAGATCTCTCCCTTCCACCTCTTCTGTGCCCTCAAGGCACCAAATATGGAAAAGGCTGTATAAGGACATTAGATGGGATCAATATAGATTGCTTCAATTCTATGTATTGCATGATCTATATTATACACCCGTAAACGTAACAGAATGGGTCACTGTTCATCGGAACTGTGTACCAGGTGTGGATCTCAGAGGGGTACGTTGCTTCACATTCTCTGGGAATGTGTTAAAGTAATCCCATTTTGGGAGGCCATCCGATCTAAACTTGACCCTGTATTGGATCTACAAGCTGCCTTTTCACCATAAATTTGCATTCTGGGAGATGTAGGGCAAATTCTGACAGGTACTCAAAGAAAGCATGTCCCTGATATCCCTCTGTGCTAAGAAAATCATATTACGTCACTGGGTGGATCAACAAATTCCCACATATACAGAGTGGCACAAGAATTTTATAGCCTTTTCAGGCGGAATATTTCATAGCAAATATGTCCAAAAACAATAGCAAATACCAGAAGATTTGGGCACCCTGCATACTTTACTATCTACTTAGAATGGTTCTGGCTATTTCCTGGACCTGATATAGTGAGGTTTAGTAAAGATAAATACTGGGCCAAGACTTAATTTCCCTATTCTGTTTGTCCTCCTTACTCGACGGACTGTCTCCTTCTTTTTTCCTCTTTTGGAATGGGAATTCTCCCAGTCAATATATTGTAGTGGCAGGGGGATTGAGGGTGGGATAATGGCGTTATTAATTACCTGTATCACTGCTAGGTTGCAGATATTAGATAGCCTGGCGATTAAGGCCTATGTTAACTTTGTTGAACTGATCGGGTTTTTGCGGTGCTAGGCTTATGTCGCATCTCAACACGTAAAGGGATTGAACATTGCCATGTCTTCCCCATGGTTGTCTAGGGATTTGAATGTGTGAGATGAGTTGTATATTAATCTCTGAATGTATACGCTCTGTTGAAAAGTCAATAAAGCATATTCAATTTAAAAAAAAAAAAAAAAGTAGTAAATGCAACTAGGAAAAGTCACTAAAACCGACAGAAAACATTTATTGACTTCTACTAAAGAAGTTACACAAATGAAAGAAACAGACTAGGTTATTACCTTTTGATAGACAATCACACTCAAGCTACAGAAATAAAATCTAGCATAAAAACAGATAATCTATTCTGACTGCAGATGAAAATATGTGTCTATTGGTAGACAGTGCCGGGCCTCGTTTAGATGAGGCACAACAATTCGGACCATGTGACAAGCAGTCACTTCACTGAATACAAAAAGAAAAAATCAAGGAGTTGTATTTAATTGTTGCAAGGAGATGCAATGTTTGTGATTTTGCTGTCAGTAGAGATAAGTTTACACATCCTATCACTACTGAGACATTTTCTTTAAAGGCCTAAATTGACTTCAAACTGACTTTACAGGGTACATCCATTGGTGTATGTGGGCATCATATACGTTGGCCACAGCATCCGCTCCATGAAGTGCTGCATCCAGGGGCATATAAGCACTATTATTAGCAAAATAAGAATAATGTCTAGGGTGCAACTTCCGTGAGGCCCTCTGGTTCAAGCACTAGGCGGTTTATATTTAGAGAATTTAACATCTTCGCCAACCCATTCATGATGGTGACAGGCTTAAAATCCTGTTAGAAAGGAAAACAAAATGGATAGCACTTCCAAATGCATGGGTACCAGCAGATCATAATGACCAAATGGGGTAGTGTGTGTAATGAGAAGTTTACACTCACCCAAGGTGTTAGATGCTACATAAACCCTAAGAGCAAAGCTCGAGGGGTTTGTGATCAATCTAACACAAAGGGTATGTGTAAACTTCAAATTTAAACACCACACACATATTTTATTTTATATAATTGCCAGGTTTTCCTTTTCACCACAGCAATTACATAAAATAAGATGGCATTACTGTGTGATTTCAGCACATGGTCCACAGTCACTTTATTTATTTACAGATATTTCAAAGCTTTTTTGTCATTTTTTCATTCAGCAGATGAAATTCAATTTTTATTTCTTTGTACTTGAATTTTTTCTGGAGTCACTTACCGTCGAGTCAGAGTGGTGGTTCAGTCTCCAGCTGAATACAAGGTGGCTAGCGGAAGGAAAAGAAGAGCTGCAGCGGGCACATGTGCAGAGTGAGGGAAACCAGGCATGTGTTTGCCATTATAAACACTCCTTTATAACAACAAATGACACCATGGTTTCCCTATGGGAAAAGGAAGACCAGCTATTATAAACCATTTTTGTAATATTGTTTTTGCATCTTCATATGTATGTATGTGTGTGAACCATTTACTATACCCCAGGATCTATTTCCAACCTTTCCTCAGTTCTTCCCTCCCCTTCTATGGGCTTGACTCACTCATGTCCCACTTATAAATAAGATCTGTATTTATTATGTACAGGTATACATCCTCTTTTCTTGAATGTAATGTAGAAAATATACAAAAATGTATTTATATGGTCTAGTTGAATTCATTTACCTGTGGCAACCTCACTAGCCCCATTTCCTGATTTATGCCTTTGCGACACCACAATTACTATTAGTTTTCGATTTTAACAGCCTCGCTAATTGTGCCTTTGGATATTGATGAAACTTTATTAAACAGGTTCAGAGTACATAGAGCTGTGAGCAACAACATTAATGGATATTACATGCAGGGAAGGAAATAACAAGAAGTTGCATCTCACGATTTTCTTATGTTTCCAGTAGTGCTCTTGCCTGAACTTCTGGTGGCTTGTCCTTTAGTTTGAGTTTTTAACATCACGAGTCAGGGCCATGACAGGGTATTTTGCATTGGCTAAGTTTTGTAAATCTGTTCTTTTTATGCCAGTGAAGTCAACATTTGGGTACTTTTGTACCAAGGCTAAATTTTAAATATTAAGATTGATAAAAAGCTATTAGTCACTACAGAGCTTACAGTGTTAATCCTTGCATGGCCAGCAGACTGATATAGCAGTCCAAAATTCCTATATGTTCTAATTATGTCGGCAGCCTAAGGGTTCATTTGTACCACTTCTCTGTTCCATATTATCTTGGGATATCCAGTACTTATGTACTCTTGCCTTCATTCTGGGCTAGAAACTTGAATGTTTTTTGACAGTAATCACTTTTAACATCACAGTACTCCTGCTGGAACTACTAGAAAAGGGCATTGAATTCTGTTTTCAGACAGGACTAAATCACAAAATCTTTACATTATATTTTCTAATATTTAAGTTGTTTTAGCACAAAGATGCCCTGTTAGGTCAAATAGACCACACACTACATCTCCAATTCTTGAATTGGAAGCCATATTTGAGATCTCTGATTCAAATATTGTAGCCTTAGTGTGCTAAATACTAGTGATCGGCACTACCTGCATTTACATTCATGTGGGCATGAATTTTAAAGAAATATATTTGGCATAAGTGGTGTCACGCATCCTAATGGAAATCGATTTTCTGTATGACTTTTTGTTTGATTTTAAAGGAATTTTGAACACTGATTGCACTTTAATGACACATTGCTTGGTATTTTGCACTAATAGCATTTGCACCTGATTGTTAATTTGTACATCATCATGAAGGGTCTCTAGTACCTGTGTGTCATTAGTCAGCCACACACCCTGAAAAAGCCTATTCATAGGTAATAGATACAGTGGCGTGAAAAGTATTTGCCCTTCCTGATTTTCTCTATTATTGCATATTTGTCACACTGGATGTTTTCAGGTCTTTAGAGCAAATATAATATTAGATAAAGGGAACCTGAGTGGACAAATAACACTTTTTTTACTTATTTCATTTATTTAATGAAAAAGTTAACCAACACCAACTGGCACTGTGTGAAAAGTAATTGCCCCTAGTTAAATCAACCCAATTAAAGGGATAATTAGAGTCAGCTGATTGAACACAGCCAGGCTTGATTACAGCCAGCCCTGCTCAATATAAACCTCCACTTATTTTGGCCCTTACCATCAGAGTCACATTGACAGCACAAAGATTCAACAAGCACATTATGCCATGATCAAAGGAAGTTCCTGAAAGATCAGAAAAACATTTTGTTGCCCTCTATCAGTCTGGAAAGGGTTATACAGCTATTTATAAGGCTCTGGGACTCCATCGAACCACAATGAGAGCCATAATCTCCAAATGGAGAACACTTGGAACAGTAGTGAACCTTCCCAGGAGGGGCGGCCTGCCAAAATTACTCTAAGGGCGAGTGTAAAATCATCCAAGAAGTCTCAAAGGATCCTAAAACAACATCCAAAGAACTGCAGGCTTCTCTTGCCTCAGCTAAGGTCAGTGTTCATGACTCCACAATCAGAAAGAGACTGGGCAAAATGGGCTTCATGTGAGAGTAGCAAGGGAAACCACTGCTAACCAAGAAGAACATAAATGCTCATCTCTCATTTGCCAAGAAGCACCTGGATGATCCACAAGCCTTTTGGGAAAGTGTTCTATGGACAGATGAGTCCAAAGTGAAACTTTTGGACAACATGGATCCCATAATGTCTCCGTAAAGCAAACACAGCATTCCACAGTAAGAACACCATACCAACAGTCAAACATGGTGGTGGTAGTGTGATGGTGTGGGGATGCTTTGCTGCCTAAGGACCTGGATGACTTGCCATAATTAAAGGAACCATGAATTCTGCTCTGTACCAGAAAATTCTTAAGGAGAATGTCCAATCATCCTTCCGTCAGCTGAAGCTGAAGCGTAGTTGGTCATGCAGCAAGACAATGATCAAAACACAAAAGCAAGTCCACATCAGAATGGCTAAAAGAAGTAAAATTAAAGTTTTGGAGTGGCCTAGTCAAAGTCAGACTTAAGCCAATAGAGATGCTGTGGCAGGACCTGAAACGAGCAGTTCATGCTCGAAACACTACAAATGTTACTGAATTAAAGCAGGTCTCTGAGGAAGAGTGGGTTAAAATTCCTCCACAGCGATGTGAAAGACTGATATTGAATTATAGAAGTGTTTGGTTGCAGTCATTGCAGCTAAATGTGGCGTAACCAGTTATTAAGTGTAGGGGCAATACTTTTCACACAGTGCCAATTGGTGTTGGTTAACTTTTTTCATTAAATAAGTGAAAAAAAAAAAAAACAAGTGTTATTTGTTCACTCAGGTTCCTTTATCTAATATTACATTTTGTCTAAAGACCTGAAAACATCCAGTGTGACAAATATGCAATAATAGAGAAAATCAGGAAGGGGCAAATACTTTTCACACCACTGTACTTAAGGGGTTGCTAAGCTGCATTGTCTCATGTTACACAAAATTAAATACATTCAACTGAGCTTGGTGTGTGCTGTTCCTTTTACCTGTAACATCTACTATTTGCACAAAGCATCTTTGGGAGAGGAGTGCTGTCCACTTTGCTCCACTTCAATGGGTGCCACTATATTCAATCTAAGCCTATACACTCGTGGATGTTGTTGCTGGGGCCTCCCAAAATCCAACTCCAATTCAACCATGAAGACATTCATCAGGAACATGGGATGCATTTTAGAGCCAGTGCCACATATAACCACTATTCCACAGTGTTGTATTTCATGGATATTTGACCACAGGCACACAGTTTACAGTGAGTAGCCTGCATTGTGCATCTACCAGTATCTGTGCTTTGAATGGCACTTAAGGCAGTATAAGCGCCAGTGGTCTAAGGCTCTGAGCTGTAAATCCCGTGAAATCCAGCAGACCAGACCTGGGTTTGAATTCCACAGCTGCCACTTGCATACTGTGTGACCCTGAGCAAGTCAGTTAACTCCCTTGTGCTCCCAGGTCGCACCTGGAAACAAGCTCTGGCTTAGTGTGCCTTTTCTGGTTAAACAATTTCCTTAAGAGCAGACAACAGCAGAAGCATGAGCCCCATGCAGGGGAGGAGGGACATGATGGCACACTGGGTATGTGACCAAATGTTTTCTGCATCACAGACCTCTGGAGTCATGGATGTACAAAACACACCCACTAACCCATTTCACTCACCTGCTGTATTCTGGACATCCTCTCTTGTGTGGGTGTTGGGTACTGGGATGAGCAGGTAGTACCAACAAAAATGTGCCTTCTGATTGTTTTATGTTCTGATGCAGTGCTCTGATGGCTGGACATCTGCTAATGTCATTGATGGGATTGGGCAAACATGTTGGGCCCTGGTGCTCAATTATGGGACAGCACAGCAGAGTGAGTCTGGCAATAGCCAGCCTGAGCAGGAGCCCACTCAGGAATATGATCCTGGTGACTGTACTATGGTGAGAATCCCTACATCAGAAGGGACAAGAAGGACCCATACAGGTGGGCCACTGGTTGGTAGATGAGTGGCCACAGGAGTGCAATCAATAGTAGTAAAGGGAGAATGGGTCCTGTGTGGCCAAATATAGACACCCCAGGTGCTGCTTGGTATATGTTGGTGTGATGTATGGGCCACAAAATCATTTGGCTAAAACAAGATAATTTGCTAAGGATCTCCAACAAATCCACAGGAGCTAGTGACTTTTTAAGCAAGCTGACTTGGATAGTTAACACATCCCCTATGAACTCTTCATGTTTGCCTTATTCCCTGACCCCTACTCTAATAAAAAATGTCTTCAATGTTTTGGGATACACCAATGTGCAGCCTCCTATCACTGCCTGTATCCACTGTCTTCCCCATCATCACCCACCCACCCACCTGATGAGAGAGAGAGATGATCAGGGGCCAGAATTTGGAACAGACTAGAATGTAGGAAGTATGCAGGCAGATCATTCTTACTGAACATCGGAAATTTGCCAGTAGTAAAGGCCTAGAGGTCTATCAAGTCTGCTCGAATGTGCAGCTAGCACCTCTTATTCTGCAGCTGTCCTTCCTTCCACCCTTCCCTTCATTAACCCTCCCCTTGTCCTGTCCCATCCTCGCTTGAAGCAGTCCACTGTTCTACTGCATACCACTTCTGCAGGTAACGATTCCACCCAGCCACCACCCTCTCTGTAAAAGTGTCTCCTCATCTCCCTCCTGAACCTTCCTCCCTCCAGTCTCATATCACGGCCCCTGGTGTCCCTCCCTCCTTAGTTTGAGCAGCCCCTCTTTACCTGTCTTGTTTATTCCTTTCATGTATTAAAGGTTTCAATCATGTCCCCGTCTCTCCTCTCCTCCAGTGAGTACATGTTCAACTCCCTCAGCCTCCTCTCGATGGTAAGTCCCCATCCCTTGATCATCTTTGTCACCCTCACGCTGCACACCCTCCAGTAACTTAATGTCTCTCTTCAGATACAGGCGCCAGTACTGCGCAGTACTCCAGGTGTGGTCTAACTCAATGACCTATACAGTGGCAGAATCACCTCCTCCTCGAGGACATACCCTTGCAATACAACCCAGCATTTTGTTGGCCTTTGCAGCTGCCTTCCTACATTGTGCTGAGTTGTTCATTGACCCTGTAATAAGCACCCCCAGATCCTTCTCCTCCCTCTGTCTGGGCTAGCTGCACCCCCCAGCTGGTAACTCCTCCTTGGGTTCTTCATCCCAAAATGCAGCACCTTGCACTTTTGGACATTAAACCTCAGCTGCCAGGTATCTGACCAGGTTTCAAGCTTTGCCAGATCATCCTGCAACCCCTGCCATCCCCTAGGTCATCCACCACCACTCCTACCTTTGCTATCATCAGCAAACAGACTGATCCTGCTCTTGAAGTCCCATGATATGTCTGCAATGAATATCCCAAACAACACTGGTCCCAACCACCGAACCCTGTGGAACACCGCAGTCACTACTCTTGGGTGTGAGAGCTCCCCCAACCACCACCCTCTGTTGTCTTCCTGAAGCCAGTTTCCTACCCATCTCACCAACTTTGCACCCACCCCTGTGCCTACTAACTTACTTCCCAGCCTTCCATGCGCACCGAGTCAAATGCCTTACTGATGTTCAGATACAGGACATCCACTGCATGGCTCCTGTCCAGTTGCCTAGTTACCCAGTCATAGAACTCCACCAGGTTGGTATGGCAGGATCTGCCCCATATGAAGCCATGCTGTCTGCTGTCCTGTAGTTCTTGGCCTGTAGGAGGGCCACCAGCCTCTCCTTCAGGATAGTCTCCATTAGCTTACCCAAGATGGATGTGAGGCTCACTGGTCTGTAGTTTCCCAGTTCATCCTTGGGGCCACTCTTGTGGAGGGCACCACATGAGCCATCCTTCAGTCCTGAGGTACACACCTGAATGTAGTGAGGCTTTAAATAGGTCTGCCAAAGGTCCTGCAAGGACATCTGCCAGCTCCTTCAGTACCCTGGGGTGGATGCCATCTGGGCCTGGCCCTTGTCTACCCTCAGTGCCTTCAAACCCTTCCAAACTCTGCCTCCATGATTTCCCCATCTGTCATCCCTCCCCCGTTTCTGCCATTTCTCCACCCTTAGGTGTCACCCCTCTTCTCTTTAGTAAAATACTGAGGAGAAGTACTCACTTAGTGCTTCTGCCTTATCGCCCCTGCTTCCACCAACCTCCTCCTTCCTAATCCTTACTATGTGGTCCCTACAGCTCCTTTTCTCCCTGATGTACCTAAAGAAGTCCTTCTCCCTTCTTAATGCCTTGTGCCAGCCTGAGTTTCTGTAGATGCTATGGCTCCCTTACTGCCCCTTGTCACCTCCTTCGATCCTGTCAAGTACTCCTCCCGTCCTCCTCCCACTCCCTGTTTTCTTGTACTTCCTAAAGGCAGCTCTTTTCCTCCTTACCATTTCCATGACCTCCTTGCTCAACCAGCTCAGTTTTCTAGCCCTAGCCTTCTTGCTCTGGGCCTTGCAGCAGGTTTGGTTGCTTCCACTATCCCCAGCTTTATGAGCTCCCACCTGTGGTTAGTGTCCATACTAGATTGAATTCTGGCCAGGTACTCTTTACCACTTCCCCATCCTCCCAAAGTTGGACCTTCTGAAGTCCAGCACCCTTGTGCCAGATTACACTCTTCCTTGCCCATATCCAATGTGAACCATATTGAGTGGTGGTCACTCCTGACAAAGGAATTCCTCCACTGTAAGTTCTCTCACAAAGTCCCCATTTGCCAGCACAAGGTCAAGGGTATTCTCTAACCTGGTTGGTTCACTGACCATTTGTAGCAGGAAGCTGTCCTGGAAGGCATCAAGCAGTATCTGCTCCTTCTGTTCCTGGTTGTTGGGGTACTCCAGTTCACTCCTTTCATGTTGAAGTCCCCCACAATCACCACACTACCCTTCTCAAGGTCCTCCTGATCTGTCCTGCTAGTTCCCTGTCTAACTCCTCCATCTGATATGGTGGCCTGTACACCACTCCCATTCTAAGAATCCTATTCTTGGAATCCTGGATTTGAATCCAAAGTGACTCTATACTACCTTCCTCCCTTCCTCCCTTACACACTTAATTCCTTCCTTCACATATAGTGTCACACCCCTTCTTTCTCAATCACCCTGTCCCTACGAAATAGCCTGTACCCTGGTACAGATAGGTCCCAGTCATTGTATTGGGTGGCCCATGTTTCTGTGATGGCTGCATGTCCACCTCTCCTCTGCGATGAGCACCTGTAACTCTGCGCTTTCCTCCCAAGGCTTCTAGCATTAAGGGTAATCACCTTCCACCCGTCCCCTCCCATCCTGCCTCTTTTACTAGCATCACCAATAGTACTTGCCATTTGTCCTTTGTCACTGTTATGGGGGTAAGCTTATATGGTTTCCTAACCTGTGGTCTCTGAATATATCTTGCCCAATTGCCACCCACCGCTCCTACTTTAAATTTCAAACTTCCTCTATGTACTCCTCCATCCTCTGTTTCAACACTTTCTTTCCCTCCTCACCCAAGTGTAGTCTGTCCTTTGCATAGAGACTACTGTCCTCCCAGGTCCTCCTGACCCCAACAGCCCATACCCTTTAGCACAACACCAGGATCTTAGCCATCCATTAAATTCTCTATTCTCAGCTTTCTTGTTGTGCTTGCCTTGAGCACTGGAAGTATCTCTGAAAAAGTTACTGATCTTCCTGCCCCTCACATAATTGTGCTAGTTCCTCAAACCTCCTCGAGGACATATCTACTGTCTTGTCAGCCAGGTCGTTTCGTCCCAAGATGTATAATTAAATGAGGCTTGTCCCTACCCCTTCTAGCATATTTCAGAACAGATTGTCCCACCTTCCGCTGTCATTCCTGGCATGGCCTCCACCCAAATGCGACTATGCCTCTCCCCTCTGCTACCCCACCTGACTCCTCTTAGTATTGAGTCGCCCAGCACTAAGATTCCACCACTCTTACTCTCTGCTTGCTTCCATTCATCTCCCTCTCATTTTCAGCTCCTCTTCTTCCTCCTGCACATTATTTCCCTTTGCCCCTGTTGCAATTCTCCCAGCAGAACTTCCCCCGCTCCAGTTTGGTCCAGGCATTTATCAATTACTCCTCTAATTTCATCATTTCCTCCTCCACCTTCTTTCTCTCTAGCAGTGCAAAACTATTTTCTGAAGACCCTTCACAATGCCGCACCTCTCTCTTCATAGTAACCTGTTCTCTCCTTTCCACTCCATAATATTTGCCACTTCTTTGCCTCCCTCACAAGTCCCTATTTCCTCCTTCCATTTGTCTTTTGTCTCCTGACCTCGTTCCCCCGGCAATCGTTCCTGGACTGGGCCTCTTTGTCTCTTGCTTCCTTCTTCTGACCCTCTCCTCACATCTGTTGGCTTAAATCACCCTTTCTCATCTCCTCTTCTTCCTCCCTCCAGTATTGGGCTAAACCCACCCACAATCTGCCTTGCCTGTCTTAGTTCCTCCTGCAGACCCTTGATCTCCTTCGAAGTTTCTCTATGTGGTTGCATACTAAACATCCTCCCACACTTCAGGCAATTTTAGAAAGATTGGTGCACCACAGTTGTTGCAGCCTACCACCCTACCCTTGCTGTCATTGCTCACTCAGCAACCCCGCACCCTGTCAGATGCAGGATACCAAACACTCCTCCAAGTCTCCCCTCCCCTCTATCAGTGCAAAACATTCTTTTTTAATTTCCTTACCCCTTTGTTGTACACATTTAGATAGATTGAGCAACTGCTTTTATATTCCTGTCCTTCCTATCCACACTAAAAAAAAGACTTTAAGTAGATATTGCACAACCTTCTTCAATCTCCTACTCCTCCTTTCCCCAATGCAATAGCAATGCAAAAGTAACAATGAAAGCTCAGACATTTGCAGTTACTTCCTTCCACTGAGGTAACAGTCACCTCTTCACTTGCTGCTGTTCCTTTCCTGGATGTCTGCTTCTGCTATGACAGGTGCATATTCATTGCCCATTTGAGGAGTGATGTCAGAACCCTGGTATAAAAGGAAATAATGGACCAGGGCAGGTGAGGTGAGGGGTTAGGGGTGGGACCAGACTAAGTCTTCTAGAAACAATCAGGTAGCTGAAGCCCTTGGCCAGACCATTAGCACCTTTCCCCACTCAGCACTAAACATTGCAGCTAGTGAAGCCAGCAAAATGAATCACAATTCTACTCAAAGCCCCCAAAATAGGTTTTCTACCAAAAGAAACAGGACTCCAATTCAAACAGCTTCACCAACAGCACATCAAAATAGGCTTGAAATTAGAAGATATAGGTCTCCAATTCAAAGAAACAGCCCCAGTTAAATCACACCAAATAGGTTTTAAATCAGAAGAAATAGGCCTCTACAAATGCAGCCTGCTACACAGTGAAACATCAAACAAATGAGCCCACTTATAGCTACCAAAACAGGTTTCAAAATTCCAACAGTCCCAAACAATACCCTGCTAGCCCCTTAGAAGTAGTAAGAAAGAAAAGAAATAACCTTCTACCAAGTAGAATCCACAGAAACAATGTAAAACAACAAGAAGAAGCTACTGTACTGTAATAGATCTGATCCTGTCCCTTCTAGTTCCTTCTGAGAAGCCTAAGCAACTATCTATCAGGATGCTGCTGAGTTAGTGAGTGAGGTGGGATGTGAGGAGGTGAGATGTTAGTGGGGTTTACACAAGCAATAATACCCTCCAGGTTGGGCAACACGGACCTCCCAGGGCGAATGAGGCCCAATGCCGCAGGCAGAGGGCCTTATAATCCCTGGAAGATCTGGTATTGCCCATACTGCCCACCCTGGAGGGTATTATTGCGCTTAGAAAAATGGATTTCATTTTTCTTTTTTCATAAAAGTGATTTGATGAAGAAAAATAGGGTAGAATATTTATAAACATGATCAGACAGAGCAGCTTGTGTAAAATAGTCCCTTTAATGAATTGCCAGTAAAGGGTGCTGCTGGTTATGAGAGCTTCTTATTGCATTGGATTTAGTGCCTTTATTGTTTTGACTGCTTTTTGTGTCCCCCAACACACACAGGCACGCACACACACACACACACAGACACCTTGTATTTCTTTAGATTTTATTTTTCTTCGTAGAACAGTATAAGCAGGGAGCGACTGGCTGAGCGGGCAGAGGCGCGATTGAACAGGGACCTTGAAGACGGCAATTGAGTGAGCTGGTACAGGAAAAAAGAAAATAAGTTAACCTGTAAAACAGGTACATTTCTGTGTTTTCACACTGGCTTTTCTGTGCTGTTAGGGATAGGCGCCGATTCGCACGCTAATTATGGGTCAGGGAGAATGAAGCCAAGGATCAGAGCGGTGGTTTTGTGAGTTGCACCTGCCGTAGATGGTGAGGCGTTGCTGGCTTACGGTAGCTACTTGATCGGCGGTGTTTGGGGGTACTGTGGGTCACGCTAAGCTGGATCAGATTTTCAACAGTTTTTATCAGTTTATTCAGTAATGGTAGGCTCCGTGAGACAGTGGGGTAGGTAGATGGACATTGCCCGATATCTGTTCCGCTGTAAATGTTAATTACTGTGGGTAAAAATGCAGGAGCTGGGTACAAGAGGACATCTGACCGGTGGAGCTAAGTCAATTGATTTCACCAGCCAGTCGCTTTGATCAGAGGGAATACAACGCTCAGCGAGAAATCAACTGAGCTGGTGGGACAGTGCATTACAGAAACTTTCTTTGCTTTTGTATGGGGTCAGTGGCACAGACAACAATTTTGACACCAGTTGTAAGAGGTCGTGATGGCTTTGTATAGCAAGCGTGTCGGCTGCATGGTAGATGACTTCCGTAGGAGAGTACTGTGTGTTGTTACTTTGTCTGTACATCACCATGTATCTCGCCATTTTACATTGTTTCTGCCTTTATACTGTAAGCCGCCACTCACTTTATCTGTTAAGCCTCAGTAAGGCAGGCTGTATCTCTCACTAACCAAGAGAAAACATGGGTCAGCTGCTCAGTTAGTCACCTGCTAAGTGACAGATACAAATGGCTGACACTTGGAATTCAGCTGAGGGTTTTGGCCAATTGGAGAGCATGCTGGGTACCAACATACTGGTGGTGGGAAGACTAGGCTGGCACTTTTAATAGGTGGGTGTCTATTGTCTGATAGATGCCCAGCTAGAAAAGTGTCTAAGCCAATCAAATGATTCAAATAACTTTACACATTTTCTAATGATTAATAAACCCTTCCCCATGATTATGGATTCTCTGTATACTGTGTTTATGTTTACTTTATATACTGTATTATTTTGCTATTTTTTGTTTGTTGCTGACTTGTTCCCCTTCCTCTGTCCCCAGGTCACATCTGTAAATGAGATTGTTTATATATCTCTGTATGTCAATCTGATGAAACGTTAAATTACTAAATCAATCAATCAATCAATACATGCATACATACATAACTAAATAAATGTCTATTCTTCACTCCCTAACCCTGCAGCTTCCTGAAAGATAGAAGTATAATCTGCCTGTGTCCTCTTGATGGTTCTCCATTTTAGCTCCAAATCAGCTGTCTCATCAGTTGGGTGGGTGATGATGGGTAAATAGTGGGGACATAGGTAGTGTTGGGGTGCACATATTGGTGAGACCCAGAGAGTAAAACAATTTTTATTACCGCTGGAATTCAGGGGTGGGAGGCTAACAGAGACCACATTACTGAACTTTTAGCACTGGAATGAGGGAAAAGACACAAAATGTATGCACTGATACTCAGGATGTGGTGCACTGACAGTCTTGATTGTGTGACACACTGCCCTTTAAAATGTAAGAAACACCATAAGATCACAAAGCTACAAGTTCAGAACACAGTGGAAATTCTTTTTGTGTAGTTTAATTTTGATTTGCCACCATAAGGAGACACAGGTCTGAATCACAAAGCTAGCTACCTTTACTCAGTGTTTGCCCCTAGCCACTCACTTAGCATCCTTGTGTATAACCTCTGACTCTGTCTCTGTGCCATTTGACTTTCCTTATGCACCAGAAATGGCCACATTTTCTCACCTCTCCCTCTTCTGAATTGTAAATTACTATTGGAATACAGTATGTATGAAAGGTGCCATCTAAAACTAAATTTCTGTGGGAAGTGGCACTGGCACAGCACAAAATAAGCAATCTGGCTAAGTATTAAGAACACAGACCTTGAACTTGGAGACTCTGGTTTAATGCCACAATTGTCTCTCTCAGTGTGATCCTGAGCAAGTCATTTTAAGCTCCTGTGCTTAACCTCTGTGCAATATCTCTAATCCGTCTTTGTGTTGTTTCAATCTCCTTGTGCACTGAAATGGTAGCAACAGTTGGTCTGAAACACTACAGTATATAAAGCTCTTTTCCTTCCTTTACTTTAGCAGTAATGTTCTGGGGTGAGGGATCTGTGTAAGGCTCTTGGCATGAGAACCTCAAATTCAGATTCAAATTCAGGACCTTCTGAATACCCCTACACCCGTAAATGTTGGTAGGTGTCCATTTAAAAATGATTGAATTGGCTAAATGACTAAAACAGAAGAGGTGGTGGCTAAAACAGTAGGAGTTTACCCAAATGGCTATTTATTTTGGCATCTAGAGCTAACACTGCCACTGCAGTGTCAGTGGCTCAGCTGATTACATACTCGCCTCTGAGGCCGAAGATCAGAAGGCTATGGGTTCTATCCCATCAGGCACTTTGGGTTAAATTCCAATACTGACACTGTAGTGCAGCATGAGGGGGTGCTGTACTCCTGAAGTGTCGCTTTCGGATGAGACGCTAAACCGAGATCCCGCCTGCCTGTTCTGGTGGTTGTTCAGGTGGATGTTAAAGATCCCATGGCACTTCTCAAAAAGAGTAGGGAATTTTTATTATAATAACATCAAAACATAAATTCATAAACAGTGTTTAAGTCACACTAATAAGATACAAACGTAAGGTAGAAATAAATAATCCCAAAACAAAATAAAATCAGTGTTAAGTCACATAACTATAGAATTCAGGAGAAAAACTATTACATACAGATGCAAATCACTGGGGGCAGTATAGCGCAGTGGTTTAAGCTCTAAGTTGCAAATCTGGAGACCTAGGTTTGAATTCCACAGCCTCCACTTGCATACTGTGTGGCCCTGAGCAAGTCACTTAACTTCCCTGTGCTTCCAGGTTGCACCTGTAAACAAGCTTTTAGCTTAGTTTGTCTCACCTGATTAAATAATTGGGAAAAAAAGATACAACTCACTGATTCCAATAATAGCATATCCATATACATGTGAAAGCACTAAACCCAGATATTAGCGTTTCCTAGCTATATTATCTAGGCATCATTATAGAACTCAAGCTATGGTGTAATATGGACCAATTATTTATATTTAATAAACATTGGAAATCCCTTCAACCAAGTTAATACCTTCTTAGACGTGTGTACATCCGAGTCTAAAGTGTACACTTTCACAATAACTGACTGTATAAGATTCCCCACAGTCTCGTAAGGCATTAGCCTTTGATATAGAGCCCACTGGCATCTGGCCTGCCATAAATAACATTTCAAACAACAGCCAAAACAACCAGTGTCTCCTTATGGTAGGATTTCCCAAATTATAAAAGTGCCCTAAAACCAAGTTATCATAATGTAACCTCCTTAACCACTCCATATTCAATTTAGTGGCAAGACAATCTCATAGGGAGTTTGCATAGGAGCAATGGAATAAAAATGTTCCATGGTTTACTCTTGATTAATACAAGCCTCATAGTGACAATTCCTTTCATCCTTAGCTTTGTACTTCACATTCCCTCGACATTAATCCTCCATAAACCACCAGCCAAAGAATTCCACATCTGGAGGGATTCTTGGATTGGTCAACTGTGACAAGACACCTGGGATTTGAGAGGACGGACAATTTTTAAAACAAAGTTCTCTTGAATAAATAGAAGACATAACCGCTTGATATAACTGTGGCCCTGAACTTCTAATGATTTGCTGTGTTGATAAACCCCATTTATACAAATTGTAAGCAGCAGGTTTAAAAATTGTGGTATATGCAGATGGCCAAACAGTTTAAGAGGAAATGCTTGCCATACTGGAAAATATCGAGAAAGATGCAATTTAATCCAATGATAATGAACTGTATCTGCACATATCAGGCCACATTTGATGGTTTAGGAAACAAATAATGTACAGTATGGAAAAAGACCACTGGGTCGACCATACCCAACACCCTTTTTCTTTTTGTAAGTATGTATACTGTCGTTTGATGGGGTTAAGTCTGTTACCCACAGCATCTGAAAAGAGGCCATACAGCTTAGTTTCAAGCTGAATGGGGGTGGGAAGATCATAGCAGTATAAAGTATCATGGGGATAATAAACTGTTTAATGATTCGTATCCGCTTAAATTTTGTCATCTTCCAGTGTTTCCACCTCTGAACTTTAAGTTCTACTGTAGCTAAGGTGGATTCCCAATTTAGGGATGGAATGTTTTGAGCTCCAAAGTAAATACACAGAATTTTAAAGGTTCGATGAGATCAGGATCCCATCTATAGTTACTGGATCAGGATAGCCTGAACCAATAAAGAGACCTTTACTTTTTATCCTATTTAATTTAGAATTAGAGCGAGAGAGAAAAATATACCTGCATAAATTCCAAAAAGAGAGCACTTGAGTATAATCGGACAAGAATAAGCAAATGTCATCCGCATAGGCTTGTAAATAGACTGCTCTTTCCTTATCTGCCCGGACACCCCCAACCAATGGGGGTGTCCATCAAAATGGATTAAAGGATCAATCATAAAAATATAAAGGAGAGGACTAAGGGACAACCCTGCCTGGCTCCTGTCTTTGTCTGATACCCATCCATAACCTGATGTCTAATTACTGGATGTATCACTGCCTTATGAAATAGAGATTGTGTCCACTTTACAGTTTGTAGGGGCATACCATATGCCTCTAAAGTTAAAAAGAAAGGGGTGGTGTACTCTATCAAGGCTTTATACTGATCCACAGAGATGATACACCCAGTCTCCACATGTAAAGAGACATCATCAATAAGATCTCTGATGATCATCAGGGCATGTTGAATCTTCTGATTTGGTACACTGCGAAATTGCACAGGGAAAGTAACAAACCTGCATAGTTTTGAGCCTAGTATTGATAATTGTAGCCAATATTTTATAATCAGAGTTTAAGACTGTGCTTGGTCTCCAATTATCAATAGAGGTCTTATCCCCAGATTTCAACAAAAGATCAGCAATCCTTCAATGAACCAGAGTGGAGTACAGACTGTGGACAAAAGAAACAAAAACCTTTTCTGAACATAATGACAGTGGTGCTGAAAAGGTTTTGTAAAATTCATTGCCAACCCATCTGAACCCAGGGACATACCATTCTTTAAAGTTTTAATTGCCTGTTCAATTTCTGGGGCAGTAATGTGTCTTGTCACGCTTTGGGTTGAGACAGCCGAATGGTTATCATATGTAAGAATTGATTTATTGCCTCACTCAAAGGGGGGTCTGAAGAATTATGAGAAGAAATAAAACTTTATAATACCATGTAATCCCTTAATAGAAACCATATTAACTCCTTCTTTATTCATCAAGGATTCTAAAAAGTAGAGTCCTTAAATTTCCGAAAGGCTTCAAAGGGTCTTCTTGAAGGATTTTTGTCTCATTCTGGAGCAAAGCTTCATAGTATGTGCTCTGTCATATTGGTAATCCATCATTTCCATTATAAGCATCTTGATTTGAGCCGGTAATCCTGTCGGGAAGTATTTGAAATAGAATACAGATTCTGCAACGGTTGTCTGAGTTTTAAATATTTAAGGAAAGTTTCATTTTCAATATATTTCCCATGTTTCAAAAACAAGATTTAAAGTCTGCTTTTGAATCAGCCTACCAGTCACCCAGGTCATCATACAAAAACTGACAGACGGGCCCTCAATATGCTCGTTATTTGATTGATGATCTATTGATCAGACAAAATGGAGGAATTTAATTTCCATCATGGCCTGAAATGTGACCACTATGGTGAACTAAGAAAAGAACAGAATAATAATAAATGATCTGAAAAATCAATGGGTATGAGCTAAAACCAGAGCTTTGGTAAATTTTGGAAATGAACATATGGTCAATAGTAGAAGTATATTTGTTTCTTTTATAAGTAAAATTGAGTCCAAAACTTTGGTATTTACTGCAATTTAGAAGGTCTGCTCAATCTACAAGTTTCCTCAGTGCATTTGAAATGCAATATATCTTCTTTCCTTGGCTCGCTGGGCCACCAGAAGTAGATTTTATATCACAATTAAAATATCCACATAAAAAATATTGTAAGAAGTAATAAAAAGGATGCAAACTGTCTAGAAGTGCCACATTCAGACTTAACCTGTGGGCTATAGACATTTATCAGCCTGCAATGCATCTGCTTCCATAAGCCATCTATGATCAAAACTCTGCCTGGGATTAAATCTATTAATTTAATAAGGGTGAAATCATAAGAATTAAACAGAAAACCAACACCATCAGCAGTGCCTCTCCAAATGACCAATAAGAGGATCCCAAAATCATTCCCATTGAAAAACCTTGCCTGATCACTACTGAACGTCCACATTTCCTGTAAAAACAGATATCAATAACATTACTATGAATGTAGTTATACACCACTTGTCTCCTTCCGGGATTTAGAAGGCTGTGAACATTTAAAGATCCTATACCTAGAGGAGCCACACTTTAAACAGTACAGGGCTCAGAACTCCTTTTTCCTCCTTTTTTCTTTTTTCCTTTGTACTTTGGTTGGCGCTGTAGCTGAATACTATGTTATGTTTTTGTGGACTGAGTCAGAATCCCCATATCCATCTCAGAATCCCCCATTGTGCAACAAAAGCAGCAAAGGGATTCCTGGATTAAAATTCTATTGGAGACTGGACAGGGCCTGTCTTGAGATTCCTTGATGATCTTCTCACCACCATGGTGGTAGAAGATGGGTGACTAGAGAAACAGTATAATCTCCAATAGGGTCAGTATAACACACTGGCGCTAAGGAGGCAAGAGGTAGAGCTGAAGGGAAGAAGGGGAGGAGGAGGAAGGAGGTTCTCGAGGAGGTGTGAACCAACTCTCGAAGAAGGAATTGGAGGAGGGAGTTCTTCATGAGGAACCAAAACTGGTAGATTGGAAACTTGTGGAGTGGAGTTCTGGGTAGAAAGAGAATCCTGTGCTTGTTGGATGAGGAGAACTGAACTCAGGCAGGTGGCCTTTTCTTAGCTGCCCAGGAACACTCAGCAAATACATGGCTGGTATCTTGCAAAGATCACACCTAGTGTGATTTGAGCACTGAAAAGCAATGTGTCCAATTTCCCCACAGTTGTTACAGCTAAGCCTGTCACAAGAGCTAGAAAGTTGGGTTCTAGACCCACGTTTGTAACAGGTCCTCAGTTGGCCAGTATAAAGCAAACACCCTATCAAGCTCCAACAAAAAAATTAGGGATGTGATCTATGCTAGACTCGGTTTGCCTAAGTTTTACTTTATAGCGCCATCCCTGTCCAAAACATCTCTGTATCCAAAATAGCCTTAGGCGGACTCATAACATCACATTTCTGGGTCAGCCAGTAAGTTATGTCCTCCACATGGACCCCTCATTCCTAAACATTATCATAACATATTTAATTAGGGGTTTAGTTAAAGGGATAACCAAAAGGGGGTCCATGTGGGGAAAACCTAACTTGACTGTACCTCTCCCAAAATAAATCAAGAGCATGAGCAGAACAGAAGCTAATATCAAATTATCTTCCCTGAAATGTTAATAAAAGCAAAGACTTCTCTCAGAGAGAAGTGCAGAGAATCCTTCAGTAACAATTTACACATGGTGCCTGTCCAGTTGAACTTCCAGACCCCTTTATATCGGATCCGTATGGCATTCCTCTGTGGTGCTGCTTCCTTGCAGATCTGATTTTGGAAAAAAATCTGATAAAGATTTTTGTTTTCAGGGGAACCCTGAGGTGCCTCCCCACAGATATAGGTGTTGCTAAGTCCACAGTAGCTATGGAATTCTTCGGGCCTGAGTATCTGGCGCCAACCTTAGTACAGTCCCAGTATGTGATTCCATATTCCTAGGTGGTTTTGGAGGTCCATTAGTTGGACTTGGATCTGCAAACCTGGATCAAGGTCCAGGCATGGGATATTTAGATGCCATTCTGGCGTATTTTGTGTAAAATTGAGCGTAGGGTACCAATCGGGGTGGGAGCCAGGTACCTTGAGCATTCTGTGACCATACAGCTTTACTGAGTTCTTTCTGAGGGGACCAAGGCTCGCATGGGGTAGCTATAGATAATTGGACAGCCACATTTTTCCTACTAGAAAATAGTGGAGTCTCTGGTTTTTGATCCACTGAACTGGGCCTCAGAACCGCAACTAGTGCAGCTACATCGGGGATATGCCTATTTGCAAGAGTCAAAGCAGTGCTTTTCTCTGCACTCATCTTTAGCTCCAACCCTAGACACAGAGTTATGAGCAGAGAAAGTGAACACAGTTGCTCTGTCTTGAGTGTGAGGGATTTTTGATAAATCAAGTAATTTCCTACAGTCCCATCTCCTTCAGGGTCTGTGGCCTTCAGGTTGCTATGAAAGACAAACCCAGTACATTTAGACAGTTTTAGGGCATGGGACCCCATGGTTCTGTCATCATTAACTGTAGCATTTATATGTACCTCTTTCCTCACCAGTCCTGCATTTTCCCCAAACCCTTTTCCAGCACTGGAAACTGCATTTGGTATTTCGATGAAACATTCTGAATAGTCCATTCCACAGGCTTTCGGCACGAGTCAGCATGCACTCCTGCACTGCCAGCCTCAGGTATGTGTTTTTATTTAATTCAGGTAACAATTTAGGAAAATAATTTTGTCTGACTCACCTGCCCAGCGGCTTTCTCTGATGCTGCCACATCACCTTTGATGCAGGCCCGATGACAAGCGGGCCTGGAGGTTTGTCAGATAATGCATCAGTCTGCAGTCAGGCAAGTTGCTCCACTATGCACCCTTTTTCTTGAAGATAGCTCTCATTTTGCAGCATTAAATCAGGTTCCAAACTGGGAGCTGGAACAGCTGTGCTATTCCTCTCACTTGCGCTTAAATCCTCTGTAGATATGAATTTCTCCTGGTCACCAGTATCTTTCAAATCCAAAACAACATCCATAAATCCATTAGGTTCTTCAGTCAAAATACGGAATGAAGGGTCCGCTCCCATTCTTTTTGGATGTCCATCTCCACTGGAGCTCCAATGTGAAGTGGCCATGGCTCTTAGTCAGAGGGTCCCCTACAGTTGAGTAGGGGAATTTCCTGGTGTCCTGGCCAAATTTCCCCCATTCACTAATATACCACCAACAGCTTAATCTGGTTCAATTTCAGTTGGTTACCATCTGTATCCCCAACTCCCGGTCACCCCTGAAAAAGGGACTTCTAATCTCAGTGGGCCTACCAGGTCAACAACATTCAATAATAATTGGGGTAAGCAGTGTATCAGGGCATCTGAGTTAGGACAGACACCATGATGTATCGTGTTTGCCATGGCATTTAGAGCACACCAGTGCACCATATTCCTGTGTTCTATCATCACTGCTATAGTTTGTCCATATGTTGTGGGACAGGTGGACTACACAGACTATGCTTTTTGGGGCGGATAGTATCACCATTACTGGTATGTGTGTGATCACTGGTCTGCTGGTGTTCAGGGTATTGTGTGTGGTGTATGTCTCTGTGTTGGTTGGCAACAGCTTGAAAGTTGTGTTATGCACATTGCTCTGGTGGCCGCATGGCACATACTGTTAATGGACCATACATTGTGGTTCTGTTATGCATTTGATATGTTAGAAGTGACATCACTACTGCATCCCCTAAGTGGTAAATTTTCAGGGCTCAGGATTCACATAGTACATGTCAATGACTATCTCACAATATACAGTAGCTTGGCATTCCTGTATATGGATTGTGATTATGTCCAGACTTGCCCCTGAACAGCACTCTGCATGTCGATGGTGCAGATGTTTGAGGGAGTGACTTCCACACTGCATAGGTGCACTGTGAATGTGGACTGTGAATGTTGCTCTATCTGTTCCACAGTGTTCCAAGGAAGTAACTATGCTCTTGCACTACACGCTCCCTGTTAACTGCTGGAACCACTGTGTATCGGGCCCTTCATATTTAGAGGAAAATATCTGTGGACTTTTAGTTGAGGAGCTGGAGCTTAGACATGGTGAACAATGCTGCTAAACTTGCCTCGGTATAACACTGACCCAGACCAGTTGATTCAGTTTGAATCAGTGGGGCTGAAGACTTAGATTTGTTTATACTATGCACTGCTGAGTGGGAACCATTTCAAATGTCCAAAAGGCAAACTGTTTTCTAAACACACACCATGGATATGCTACATAGCCCCAAATCTGAATTCAATTAGATAGAAATAACATATGGCACGGTTGTGTTACCAAATTGCATTTTAATTGCACTGAGATGTCTGCAAATGTAACATATCATCATTTTTATTAGTATTTCACATTCTAATTACAATATAATGAGAAATATTGTGATGGTAATGTGATCAGTTAATGAAGAATCAGAAAAACAGGCATTAAAAGAAGATTGTCAAACCCTGGTTGGCTGATTTTTCCTTTTCTAAAAAATTAGTCTGTGTCTCCCTAAAAACACATGTAATTCTGTGTATATTTATATTTAACACTAGCAGCACTATTGTATTTGCTGTTACACAAATACAGCACACTTCTTTTGTTGTCTGAGCACAGCCTTCTTCCTAACTTGAAATCCATTTCACTTTTGCAACGTTTGGTTTGTACAAAATAAAGCTAAAAGTACCAATGATGCTATAAGGTGTCAAAATGGTTGGGTATTTTGTGGTTTTCTACTTTACTGACATCTGTTCTGTTGAAAGGAAAAATACCTTTACAAGGTAGCGAATATAACATGAAAACAGAATCAGTAGCCCTAAGATGTCATTTGCTCTGGCTGTTTGTCTACCCTGGTCTCACAGTCCTCTCTGATATCACAATGTGTTGCTGTGAAAATGATTGTGATGTCACAAACAGGATTATAATGTAAGCTGCAGGTAGGGAGGCACAGCAGATCAAGTCTAGGGGGACAGTGACCTATTTTTTGTTTAAGGACACCTAAACCATTGTTGTGGATAGTCTATGATTTCAAAGCGTAATATCAGGGCATTGTACAATACAAAGAGACCTATTGTACCAAAACAGACATGTACTTCAAAGCAGCAGTCGACAATCTGGTGAAAATTTTGACCTATACTTTTTTATGCTATTTTAGATTACCACTTACCTCCTGACTTGTATGATCCCTTCTTTTCACAGTTTGTGTCTGATATAGTACTTTTCCTATGTCTAAATAATAAAAGGAGCACTTCTTTTAATGTGACTCAGACCAGGTTTTCATCAGTATTTGTAGCTGTTTTTGAACAAATATTGTTCTGTGAGGTCAGAGAACACTGTCTGCTGCATAATTGTTAATTTTAGTCATAACAGAAATGATATAGAAACAACAGATGGACAAAACCAGCTGAAAATACTGATGAAGACCTGGTCCGTACTCTATTAAAAGGAGAACTCCTTTTATTATTTCAGACATGAAAGAAAAGTACTAAAGCAGACTCAAATAGTGGAAAGAATGGTATCATACAAGTCAGGAGGTTAGTGGCAATGTAAAATAGCGTAAAAAGTATAGGTCAAAACTGTCACCAGATTGTTGCACTGCTGCTTTAAATTTCAATGTTTCATCCAGTTTTGTTGCATTTGAAATCTGTAAAGAGACTTTGTCTGCATTCAAGCATCATGCTGTGATCACAGCCTAAAATGACAGCAGATATTTTCATGATGTCAATGAAAATCACCATTATTCATGCATTTTTAATGACTATAGAAGTCTAAGATCCAATGAAACCCTTCTTCTTTCTGCCCCACAGGCCTCTACTAATGTGGATCAGCATCGGTTTTCCTTTCAAGCTGTAAATGTTGGAATGAATTATTTCTGACTGCCTGTACTGCAAAGATGCATCTGATTATTAAACAGCAATGAAAAAGTTATTGCTTACATATTTATGTCGTAAAGGTTTTCAGCCTGCATTGTTGAGTATGCTTATCTGAAAGAATTTCCTGCATATTGCATATTTTTCATGTATTTCCTTGTGTCAGTCAGTATGCACTGCATGCTATATATGTTTCCTTTTTCTCTCCACTGTAATTTTGTAACAGTGTATTTTATTTATTTATTTATTTAACAGTATCAGAAATAAAACCTTTGAGAACCAATCTCTTTACATAGGTTCCATGTCAGTGAAGTAAACAAACAGAGAACATTGCATAACAGGCAGATGACAATCACAAAAAATCTCAACAATGTAGAATGGTTAAAACATAAATCACAAAACATGAGGTATTGTACAATGCAAGCCAAATTGCAAAGATGCAAAATACTGAAAATTGGGAGACTAACAGAGACAAGGGTGAACTAAATGCACAAGGGAGGAGAACAAAGCCAACAGGCCTTAGTCAGAGAGTGGACAGTTAGAGCTACAGACTAAATGAAAGGAGAGAGAAGGATCAGCCCAGAAGGCCTAGTCAGTGGAGGGAGAGGGAAGGAGCAGGGATGGGAGGCGTGGGGTGGAGAGGGAGTAGGGTAGGGGAAGTGCTTAGGTCAAGGGTGCTAGGTCAGTCAGGTAGTCAGCATACTAAAGTGCTAGTCTTCACAGAGTGATTGGTTACTGGAAGCAATCACAACTGGCATTTGCAATTAGCTGTTGCCTGAGCTTACATTTAAAAGAGCCCAGAGTGAGGGCAGAGGATATGTCAGAGTGGAGTGAGTTCAACCAGAGTGGAGCTCGGTAAACAAATGATCGTTGTCCTTAAGTAGTACAGCAGCAGGGAATTTTGAGGATCCGGCTTTCAGAGCTTCTGCAAACATACAAAATTTGCCAGCAGAAAAAGGCAGTTTTGGTCTGTCGAGTCTGCTTGATTTTGTAGCTAGCAACCCTATTCTGTAGTTGCCCTCCCTTTATCCTTCCACTCGCCCTGTCCCAGCCCCTTTTGAAGCAGCCCACCATTCTAAAGGCCACCACCTCCACTGGTAATGCATTCCACCCTGCCACCATCCTCTCTGTAAATAAGTGTCTCCTCATCTCCTTCTTGAACCTTCCCACTCCAATCTCATGTCATGGTGCCGAGTGACCCTCCCACCCTTACCCTGAATAGCTCCTCTGTACCAGTCTCTTGGGGTAACATACCTAGGTTTACTTTTTTGCTAACAGGCAGGTTTGGTACTGTACATAAGTCTGGCTTTGAACTGGAGCCAATTAGCCTGGGCATACAGGTTGCAGGTGTGAGTAAGCCATGCAGATCCAGTTGTGAGATGCAGGCTTTGTTTAGATGTGACACAGGAATGTATCTGTGGCTGACCCATAGATTACTAGCCCACAGTCAAAGAGAGACAACTGAGCTGTGAATTGCAAGGTTAAGAGCATCTGGAGTTAGTCATACTTATGCCTATAGAACAGCCCTATACGCATATCAATAGCCTTAGCAATATTGTCAGTGTGTTGTGTATAAGACAGGGAGCTGTCTACCGCAATCCCTAGGTATTTAAAGTGCTGTACTTGCTCCAAGGGACAGATCCTGCATCACTGGTGGTGGAAGCGAGTTGGATCTTTGTCTGTTGCGGGAGCTGGAGAAAGCATTGTTTTCATCTTCTTGTAGTAGTTTGTGCTCATTGAACCATCTTTCTGTGAGCGAAATGTTTTTGCTGAAGCTGGCTTTCAGAGCCTGGGCATCAGTGTCACTGATGAAAAGTACTGCATCATCTGCATGTAACAGGATGTGACCCTGGCAGGAGTAACGGAGCTTGTAAAGGAACATACTAAACAGAAGAGGACCCAGGATGGACCCTTGTGGGACTCCTGAATGGACAGGTCTGCTGTCGGAGAGGACATTGCCAATCTTCATCTGCTGAGACCAGCTATGCAGGTAGATTCTAAACCAGGCTACAGAGTCAGAGGAGAACCCCGGTCCACAAGCTGGGTGATTGAAAGGGCATAGTTTACCATATCAAAAGCTTTATTAAGTCAATGAAGGCTGCTCCAACTAGGTTACCAAGATCTAAGGAATTTTGAATGAAGCCTGTGAACTCTAACAAGGTAGTAGTGATGCTATAACCTTTCCTGAACCCATGCTGTTGCGGGCATTGTAGTTGATATTTTCCAGGCATTCTACCAGCTGGTCTGCCACTATACATTCCAAGGCTTTCAAGAGCGAAGGGAGGATGGAGATTAACTTATCGTTCCCACATAGTGTGTGACCCCACTTTTATGTACAAGAGTCATGATTGCAGATTTCCATAATTATGGGAATACGAGTAACTAAAAGATAGATTAATTATACCAGTATTTCATCCAAAGTAAGTGCAACAAATTTAAGATCCAGGGTAGCACCACAGAATCTTGTTTTCCCAGCACTTTGAGGAGGTATTTTCTGGCTTCGATAACTGTGATGAGTGACTGTGAAGTAGAAAGGAGGATGAGAAGGAGATTGGTCCACTTTCCCAGCATAATGACTTGTGTTGGATTGACAAAAGAAATAAGGGGAGGACACCACTCAGATCCATGATAGCATTATTAAAAGCATTCGCAATGGCTAAGAGATCAAGTGAGGGTATGTCATCAATGTTAAGCATGGTAGGGGCAGATTTGAGTTCCTTCCCGTGGCTTCTTTAAGGTTATTCTCAAATTTTCTGCTGTCATTTCATGTACTGGAGAAGACTTCCTTGTAATACAGACCCTTTGCAGAGTGTATAGCACTGGTATTTCTGCTGTATGTATACTTGGTTGCAACCTCCCAGGTCACACTTGAAAATAGTCATCCAACTGCCTAATGTGCTAACATAGTTAACAGAAACTAAATAAATAGAGTCAGCCTGGTGGTGCTGAGAGTTGAGGCCCTGGACACACACCTCATGCCATGCCAGCGACCTGGGTTCAGAAACAGGCCTGGGTTCTTGGGAATCAAGCTGGGGAGGGGGGCTGGACTGAGCCGCCATGAGGCTGCTGTCCCTCCCAGGGAGGAATGTTGTCAATCCACCACACAACTGCCACTGGCTGGAGGCCTGGAGTAGGGTAAGGCAGCATGAAGGGATGGTGTTGCAGGATCAAGTGTGCATGCACCTCCACATGCATGAGTCGCTCTGCAACAAGGGAGAGGAGAACACAAAAAAAAATGGGGCTGGCAGGCTCCATGACGCCCACAGCTGAAACACCTGATTCCGATGTTCCTGGGATTCTGGATAGTGCTCCAGGGGAGGTGAAGCTGGCCTCCTTCCTCCAGCTCCACCACAGGGGTAATCCATGGGGGTGCCTGCGAGAGGGCTGGAATGGGAGGCGGGCTGTTGGAGAGAGAACTGGGCCCCCTGAGGGGAGGGTTGGAGCCACCTGCCAGTCCCACGAAACAGCTACAGTAAATGGGAAAAAATAAATATAGTGTATTGTATAGCATATATTTGGAATTGTAAACTGTGTTGCCAACTCTTTTTGTACTTCCACTCTGGGCTGTACCTGAAAAAGGGCCTTTGGCTCAGTGTGTCATCCTGGTAAGCAAACAAAATAAATGAATGAAGAGAAAGCACTCCAGAGCTATCATATGGCCATGGGACTGCATTTCTGTTGCAAGTATTTACCCTGTTTGTGGACTTTTTCATGTTTATAATTACTTAGTCTTGTGTATTAGAAAGGCTAATCTTTCAGGCAATGTTATCCTCCCAGCATTTTGAGATTATTGGGCCTTCTCATAATTGGTCGAGGCTTTACTTTGATTTTATAGTTGTCTATCAATTGACTGTCAGTTATTTTGTTTTCTAAATTTGGCTCAAATCATGTCCAGGAAGCTGAAAAGTTCTAGATGTTCACTGGAAATACATGACTGAATAGGTTGTCAGGCTCCTGATGTAGGAATTCATGAGGGTGGATTGGTGGAGTTAGGAGGCTTGAAGTGGTAGTCGGATGATGATGAATTAGGGAGGACTGGGTTGTCTGATAAGAATCATGTCGATGTTTGCACTATATGATTGTGACTTTTACTTACACACTCTCTCTCTCTCTCTCTACCCCTGTTAAGGGACAATCACCCTTTTGGGGTACAAGGAGTCTCTTGAGGATGTTCCATCCCTAGGGTTGTTGTAGGGACAAGGTCCTTCAGATCAAAAGTACCTTAGGGAAGAAGGAACAACCCTAAGGAAGTGAGATTCTGCCAAAGGGATTGAAGGGTGGTGGGAGCAAAGAAACCTGATGTCCAAAGGATACTAGACATGTTCCAATTGGGTTGGAGGCATGGCAAGTGTTATGACCCCACCAAACTGTGGGCACAGCCTCTTCATTCAATTGATCCTCTTCAATGTCTTTGTAAGTGACAGTGCAAAAGAACTGGAAGGGAAAGATGGTGCCAGAATCTGTAACAGGGTGGACACTCAGGTGAAGAAAAAAACAATGTGCATGGATTTTGGAAAGCTCAAGGTGGTCAAGAATATGTCATTTAGGGTTCAATGACAAAAAAAGTGAAGTCATGCACCTAGGGCATAGAAACCCAGGAGCAGAGTATAGGATGAAGGGAGGTACTGACAGTCACTGAGCAGGAAAGGGACCTTGGGGTTATCATAATTATTGATCTCAAAGTAGCAGGGCAATGTAACAAAGCAGTGGGCAGGGCTAAATGGATGCTGCGGTGCATAGGGAGGATATCTCCAGCAGGAGGGGAGGTGGTTTTGCAACCATATTACTCACTTGTGAGACCCCACCTGAAATATTGTGTCCAGTTTTGGAGGCTGCACCTCAGAAAGGACATAGACAAGGTGGAGGTAGTCTAGAGTACGGCAACTAAAATGGTGAAGGGGTTGCATGAGAAACCCTTTGAGGAGAGACTGAGGTATCTTTAAGAGCAGCTGACACTTTCAGGAGAACTTTAACAAAACAATATTTAGACACAGTTCAGCTTATATTTCGCATTAGTATTGTATTCTGCTCCCATTATTTATTACTGAGGTCATTTGCATGAAAACAGGATCTTTGCTCCTGGAAGTTCATCTATTGCTGTTGCCGTCTCCATACCTGAGGTCATAATGCATTGTTTGTGACATCACAGTTACTCACATGCAACAGACTTTGCTGTCACAACAGAGGATTATGGCTTTAAGTAGGAATAAGCTACAGAGGTAGATGAGCTCTAAGGGAACTCTAAGGGATAACCATCATGCATTCATACAAATGTATTCACTTATTAATAATGGAGAAGAGAAATATGTAAAATATATATGGAATGCAAACTGAATTGTACCTAACTGTTATGTTTTTCTCTGAGGTGTCACTAGCTCTTTAACATGTACACCCTGAAAGAGAGGAGTGAGGGAGACAAGATAGAGATCTACTAGCATCTCACATGGATGAAGAGGGTGCAGGAGGGAGCCTCTTTCAAGTGAGAAGGAGCACCAGGAGCAGGAGGCATGTGATGAAGCTGGAGGGATTTAAGAGGGATGTGAGGATGTACTACTTCACTGAAAGGGTGATACACACCTGAAACAGAACACCAACAGAAATGGTGGAGGTAAAACAGAGGGGCCTTCAAACATGCATGGGACTAACATAGGAAAATGTTAATCAATAGGCAAGGAGAGTCACTGGAGACAGTTAGAGTCTGCAGGGACAGATTAGGAAGAAACATCTGAGCAGACTGGGTGGCCCAAGTAGTCCTTTTCTGCCAATAAATTCTATCTTTCCATGTTTCGTGGATGAAACCTCTAGGGAACCAAGGCCTAGGTCACCAACCCTCCAGGCTTAGGATTATTTATTAGTTCTGAAACAGGACCTCAAATATGCTGCTTCAGTTGCAGGGAGGAATGTCTGTCATTCTGTCATTTGACTTTCACCTTCCAGAAGGTGTTGCAAAGGAGCCCTTCATGGAAGGATTATTCCCCTAGGGAGATACTAACGACAGAAGCTCATTCCAAGACTAGAATGCTCATCCCTGGTTTTATTCACAAAGTTCAAATAACATTTTTGATGATGAGTGGTACAGGTGTTGTGGCATGTGACTAATGAACAAACATACAAACAAACAAAAATCAAAGTCCAGTGCACCCCACGGTAAATCTGTCATCCCCTCCAGTCCAATTGTAATGTGTCAGGTGGTCCAGCCAAGCTCCCACAGAGCCTGGACATATGGCTAGGGTTCTGGGGCCCATCTCCAGGTGCAGATGCTGGGATTTTCCTTAGTTTGGTGTCTCCATGCTTCTCCGAGGATGATGGGACATGAGGAGGTCAAGGAGACGAGGACACACTGAGACATGCCACCACTCTGGATTTCGACCAATGTCATCCCTCCCTTCACTCTGCAATCCTACTGCACCACCACTCATGGTCACCCAGGTGGTGGTATAGCAATGGTACCAGCAGCCCCCCACCTGGAGGAGGAGAGCAGTCCTCTGGGTGCTTGATCCTCTTTCCTGCCAGCTCTCCAGCAACCTGGGCTCAGCCCAAACCTGGATTGCTGGCATTGCAAGTGGTAGTTCTACCACTGCACGGTAGGCCAGCACTTTTGGACAACATAGGATTGATAAATAAGGTCTATTTTCCTCCAGGGACTGGTTATCATTTTGTTCCCTACTCTTTTGTCCATTCTAGCATGTTCCTGTACATAGATACATAGACAGTGTCGGCAGATAAGGGCCTATGGCCCACCCAGTCTGCCCATTTGAGCTTGTAAGTTCAGTTTGTTTTCCTAGAAGTCTGTTGCCCTTACCACTGACCTCCAGAATTCCTTTATGTCTATCCCATGCATTCTTAAATCCTGTGATTGTTTCAGCCCCCACCACAGAATCTACATAAAACATACCTGACTCATGTTTTATGTAGATTCTTAACATTACTGTTGACACTCCAGATTTGTGACTGCTAGAGTAGGAAGGTGTATGAACTGATGGAGGCCTCTGGCTGAAATTTGTCTGCACCTCCTCATCTGCCACAGTTCCATTTCAATTGCTAATAATAACATAGATTAAGCTAGTATAAACCCTGCATGTGCCTGTTGTGCTGAACCACAGACATAATAAATGGGGGCTGGTATCATCATGCTCATAGTATCACAGCTAATTCCTGCCTTGTCTCCCTCACATACCTTTGCACAGGCATAGTTGCTCACCAACTGCACACATAATTTAGGAAAATAGCCTAGGTATTTTTAGGGCTGGTCTGCATAGTAAACCAGTTCGCACTGGGATGAAAGTCAGGAAGTGTTTTACAGCTGTCCCAATGAAATACTTTGGGTGACAGGGATACACATTTTTACTGTTGCAAGGGTGGAGCTCTGCAGATGTTATGCCATCATCTGGAGAAGAGCACTGTGGAAGCATGTGACTGGACCACTGTTCAATGTGCTTCCACAGTGCTCTGGCAAATATCCCTCCTGTTTATGTGGCCCTTCCCCTCCATGGGCTGCATAGCACCCCCGTGGGGGGCACTATTTTTCTTCTGCAACTGCAGAAGTAAAGGTTACTGTACCAAGATGGCCCAGACTCAAACTTCACATGAACAAGTATTACACATGTGTAGTTCTGTCGGCGCTGCTGTCTTGGGTATGGCAGACTCAGTGTGCCGAAAGCTCCGCTGCCTTCTTTTACTCACTGTTGCTGCACTCTCACTGCACTGAGCAGCTATATCAGCTGACCAGAGTTTGTTATAGCTGTCAGAGAGTGTTGTGGATGTTGTGCTTTGTTGTTTGCTCCTTGCATATGTCAGTAATGCTCTGCTAACTTTCTGTTGGCTGTATGGAGGAGAGTTAATAAGAACCTGTTGAGCAAGTGGTGATTGTCTTGTGCATGTGCAACTGTCCTACTGTAGGTGATACATTGAAGAAGTCCTCAGGTTGTTTAGCCTAGCCCCTCCCTGGCTGTGATGAAAAGAATAGCAAGGAATGAGCTCAGATAGAAACTAGTAATAAACAGATTACACAACTTCATGAGTGGAAAGTTAACCTTTATTTTCTGAAACAAAATTCAATAATACATTTAAAGTAGAGAGTTTTCATGCTACTTAATAACTGCAATGCAAATAAAAAATAGAGCTGTAGTACCATTTGATGAATGCAGAAATATAGAATAATACATGGGAAGTGTGTATAATGATGATTTTGTGCACACCCAAGGTGTGTGATGCCCAATAAACCCCGAGAGTGAAGCTTGAGGGGTTTATCAAGGCATCGCACACTGAGGGTGCATAAAAGCCAAGCTGATATACACTTCCACATGTTTTATTTTGTATATTAACTGGTTCCTTTGATCTTTTATTTTAGAATTTTTGCAAAAGTTGCTTAACCAAATTCCATTATACATGAGTGATTATACATATGTGTATAATCAAACTCCATATACACACATATTAATCATACGTGTATAATGGAGTTTGACAGCTTCTGTCCACAGTTGATAATAATCACTAGCCAGTTAATATCTAGTAATTCAATGTGCTTGCACAATTGGATGACATAAAATGATGCTTGTGTAACTTGATTTGCTTTGTAGCTTTATACCTCTCTATCTGTAGGATATACCACCCTGTAGGGGTACAATGCAAGGAACCCAAGAGGAGGGTTCCACCTACAGGTGCTGCAGGAATTATTGTATCGGCTAAAGGTAGGTTAGGAAGAAGCCCAAAAAGAATACCCAGGCATGCTGAGCATCAAAGAGGCGAGGATAATGAATGATGAATTCTGAGAAGATATGGTAAGGACTGACTTCCTAAGGAGAGGGGAAAGCTGGGCCACCATTCACCTCTACCAACTCAGGAACCTAACTAATTAACTGAAGAAAGCACTAACTCTAACTAATATTATGACTATTGGCACGAAGGACAGAAAAACCCTTTGAGGAGGAAACCTCTGGGATCCAAGGTCTAAGTCACCCTCCTCCAGGCTGAAGACGTTTGATTTGAGGACATATGTCATGAAAGAGAAGGGTTCATTAATGATAGGGATAGAAGTAGGGAGGATGATGACAGGATAGGAAAACCCCAAGAAAGCACAGATTGAAGAGGGAATAAGAGGCTGCAGGGACCCAAGAGGGTATGCTCAAGTAGGTGATGGAAGGAGTAGATCCATGTAAAAGTCAGAGGAGCAAGGGGTATCCAAAAGCACACATGAGGAGACTAAGAATAATGCAGACTGACTTGATTGAGTGATACATGTGAGTGGACAATGAGGCCTATAAGGTATGCTTGAATATGCAGTGTGAGCGATTAGACCCTGAGGTAGGAGTCAATGAGGTAGCATAGGATTCAATGATAGGAATGCTCAAGTAAGTGATGTAAATAGAGAAACCTTGAGGTAAGGATGAGTGAATGATGACCGGAGTTCTGAACCTGATACATGCGACAGGATGGCCGCAGGTCGATGAGTCATGATAGGTACACCCAAAAGAAATATCAACTGCAGGTTTCAATTGAGGAACCTTTGCTGGCTGATATGGAAAGTGAATAAGAGGAGACAGGAATGAACTTGAAAATGAACTTGTATGAAGTTAGAATGCTCAATGGAGCGATGCGGAATGAGGCTCCTCGAAAGGAGGTAGACTCCGAGGCCAAGAGAGGCATATCTGAAGCAGAGGGTATGCTCAAGTCGAGCAATTGAGAGGACAACAATGGACAATGTACGATGAGGAGTGAAACCATTAGTGGAGGGAGTCCATGCTTGCAGGGATGAGAAAATGTGCTAGATGAGGAAGGTAAAGCAGGAAACAGATGAGGTATAATGATGGATTGAAGCCATATGAAGCTGGTATGGGAAAAGTTGAGTATGAAAGGATGAAGGGCGGTTGGGCAGACTGGATGGGCCTATGGTCCTTATCTGCCGCCAACTTCTATGTTTCTATGTTTCTATGTAGGGAGGTCAATGTGGTAGGACCAGTCAATACGGATGAGAACTGCAGTAGAGCGAGTCAAAGGAGGAGGCATAGGGACATATAATCCATGACAGGTATACCTAAGGAGCAAATGGATGATGGACTATGAGGAGTGATGCCATGAGTGGATAGAATCCTGATGGCAGGTACAAAAAGGCAGCTGGTATGAGATAAGGCATGGTGAATGATGACCATAATCAGGAACCTGTTACGTGCAGCAGGAGGTCTGCAGGGCAATGAGGCAGCATATGAGGCATGATAAGCATGCCCAAAAGAAATATCAAAGCTGGCCAAACTGAGTCCACTGCTGTAGATAAGCAGCGATATCATCAACTTGGTGGTGCATATCCCAACTAGAGTAATAAAGCAATTACACCTAAGAACAAAATGCCAAAGTGCATTACAAGCAATGCTAGACTGGTAGGGAAGAGACTGAATGAGGAGTGGCAAAGCATAGCCTGAGCTGCTACACAGCCCACTAGAAGAGGCATGGAGGAGTCCATAAAGTCAGAGATAGCAACCCAAGTCATTAGTACAGGAGGTCGTGGCACTGTTTCGCAAGAATGAAAGATACCCCAAAATTGATTTCCATGACTCAGTGATGTGCAGTAGCGAACTGAAACAAAGTGGTTGTTCAGAGCAGGGTGACCAAACACCAAAGGGAAACAAAAACGTTACGAAAGCAAGCAGTGGAGAGGTATAGGAATGGCAGCAAGGAACAAGCAAGGAGCAATGCGTGCAGCAGCCATGTGAATGGCAGCACCACTCCAGATGCAGCAGGATGTGGAGGCCAGATGAGCAAGGGATATCTAGAGGCACTCATGAGAAGACTGAGGAAGCACTGATGATGATGGAGAGAAGCCGCAAAGGCTGGAAAAGTTGAAGAGGAGATGGGAAAGGAACTGCAACCTGTATGATGGTGTAGAACAGCCAGTCCTTAGCAAAGGGCAATGGACAGGAAGGCATGTCCTGATTGGATATTGAGTTGATTCAAGGTAGCGGGGACCTTAAGAGGCGAAGGTTGATGATGATCACCACAGGAGTGTAGCAGTCCAAGAGCAGGAATGCAATGGTTCATTGAGGTAGCATAAGACCCAATGAAAGGTAGCAAAATTGGATGATAGATGATGAGGAGTGAAGGCAAGAGTGGAGTGAATCCATGATGGCTGGTATGAGAAAAGGCATGAGGAGAGATGGAAGCCATGATTGAAGTGAATCTTTGATGGCTGATGATGGATTGAAGCCATGCTTGAAGGTTCAATGAGATAAAAATAGTTAGTGCGGACGGAGTTAGAAACCTGAAACATGCAGCAGGAAGGCTGTAGATCGATGAAGTGGCATATGATTCTTGATAGGTATGCCCAAAAGAAATATTGATTGCAGGCCAGACGGAGTCAGCCAAGGCATGGAGAATGACAGAGTGAAATAGATGAGCAGGTCAAGGCAAGGTATTGTGAACCTGAGATGGCTATGCCCTCAAAGGTGATGTGGCGGAATAGTCCCATATAGAGGATGGAGAAGAACAGGTTGCAACAGGGTACCCAGAGTGGGCACTGGAAAATGGTGCCATGCACAATGCTGAGAGGCTTGAAGAGGGCCAAAGTAGATAGCCACGCAGGAATATGAAGGAGTAATGATGATAACTGCCAGATTCGATATCCCAGACATCACAAACCCACCAAGCCAGACACTGGCGGAGAGCCTGAGAGAAAGCCAAACTGGATGTCCCAAGGCAGATAAGGTCAGCAGCAAAGGTGGCAGAATACATGAGGAGGTGTAATGGGTAATGCGGAACAGCTGCGAGATCACCTTGGCCAGAAAGGATTAGGGTGACTACAGGGATTGCAGGTCACTGAGACATCCTGCTGTCGCGAGACTGTATTCCTGGTATGATACTGAATCAAGACACAATAAGCAACTGAAACCACTAATGGAAAAAGCACAAGATCAGGAGGATGGGGTGGGTGGGGTGGAGACTAAGTTTCCTTGAGTCCCAGAATTAGTGGACTGGACTAAAAATCCCAATTTTTGGGGGTTTGAAAAGATGAATACAATCCAAATGGGGAATATCTGGAAGAAGCCATCACTCTGGATAGGCCAACAGGGTGCCCCAGCTAATGTTAATCCGAAACAGCAGCATGAGCAGTTTTACATACAGTGTTTATGAAACCCCATGGAGTACAGGAGAAAGAAGAATTCGAGGAAAAGCCAAACCAGACAGTGAACAGACTGCTTAAAACTGCAAATGCCATGGCAAGGTAGAGCAACTGCGGTGTCGGTCCCAGCAAGAAGCACATCCAAACCGGAGTGGCGACAGGCAGAGGAAAGTGGCAGAACCCTCAATGGAGTGGGGTTGGTGCTGAAAAGGAGAGGAGCTGATGAGCACTAGGAGGGAAGACCGCCACCAAAGAGGCATCCAAGAGTGGGGACTGATATCACTTGAAACAGGAAGCGGAGTCCACAAAGCAAGAGGCAGAAGGGGAGAGGGCCAGAGAAAAAGGCAAAGCCTGGAGCTTGGTGCCTGGTACTTGAGGGTGATGGCACACTCTGAAGTGCCAGAAGAAACAGTGCACAGGCCAGTAAGGAGAGAAAGCCCAAAACCCAGAAATCAATGAAGCATGGGGAATGAGAGCAGGAAAACAGATAGAAGGGGATGGGACCAAATAAATGCAAAAGGCGGCAGGGCACAGCAGAGCAGAGAGCAGCAGGGAAAATAAATGAGTGCAGGGGAAAAACAGGGTCGGGGTCCTGGGGAGAGTAGACGGGGAGGCAAACAAGGAGTGCACAGCGCAGTGTGAATGATGGGAGGGTGGTTCTAGTACAACTGAAAATGGTGGAGGTAGGAGTCAGAGTACAGCCGTGATGCGATACACCACGATTGATGAAGGAATGGGGAACACCAAGGACTGGAGCAGGAATTGGGACAACCGTGTCAAGGAAATGAAAGGGTTCAGAATTCATGACAGGTGAATGGGAAATAGCCGGAGGCGAGACTGAAAAAAAAAAAGTGTAGCAAGCAGAGATGTGGGACAGCCAACAGAGCCTCTGGCTGCAACAAGAAAAACTAATCCTGGAGGAGCCCAGGATGAGTGACATTGTTGCTCCGCCCATTGAACCTCAGGTGTAAAGTCCTCCCATTATCTCACCTAGACTCTTGGTATAATGAAGAAATAACTGAGTTTCCAGTCACTGGAGTCAGTAGCCTGGGCAGGGACTAGGAAAACAAAGGAAAGGAGATCAGTTACTGGAGTAAGAGGTGGCAAGGAGAGGCAATTTGAATTGCACTTAGCCAACATAAAAACAGTTTTAATCTTTTTACCACACTTTATTATAAGGAGGTATTATATTTCCATTCTATCAAATCCCATGCATGCTCACACTACTGTTATATTGAAAACTGCCAGTGCAAGATGATCTGTTAGTACCCAACCCAGCCCATCAGGGAAAAATTAAATCTGTCCTCTCTCAACAACCTGGCAGGTCTGGTGTTTTACAAAGCCCAGGAGTTAGACTCTGGTAGCACAGTGACTGTAGTATACAAGAGTTTGACTTGAAAATCATGACTATGATACTTACTGTATTTAAACATGTTTTACAAGGTAGAGGAGTTACATACTGGCAGCAAAGGGGCTGTAGAATACAATACCATTTTTGATGCCCAACCCGTCTAACAAATAAAATAAAATGTTGCCCGTCTGACAGGTCTTATGAGCAACCCAACCTATCAGGAACTAAACAAAAATCTGTCTCCTCTTTTCCCCCAACTACCTAACGAGCCCAGGGACCAACCTAGTCCATCAGGGAATACAAAATATCTGCCCTCCCCAACAAGCTGACAGATCTAGTGGCTAACCCATTTAGTGCCTAACCCAACAGATAATAAAATAATCTCACCCTCTCCTCCAGACTACTTGGCAGAGCTGGTATCCAACCCAAATTGTTAGGGAATAGGGAAAGATATGTCCCTTCTGCCACACTGCTGCTAGCAGTGAGTTTGAACCTCTCTATCATCACTTCCTCCTCAGCGCACTGGCGTGGGAAACTGGACTGAAGCAGCCTGACAGGGTGCACTTCTGACACTTTAATTCCAAGTGCATGTGATCTTTGTTCAGCCACCTAACTTTCCCTCTTGCTGTCCTTCCTTCTCTGGTACTCGGTCTCATCTCTGCACTGTCCCTGATATATGCACTGGATTTGTATTGCCATGCTTGCTCCAACTCAACATGCTGAGCAATGGAACACCTGCCCTGGGCCACCATAATGAGCTGACAGCAGCCATCAGAAGCAAAGTCTGTTGGCAGAAATGGCAGCTGTGGGCATTATCAATTTACCATCCTTCTCTCCAACGGAATAAAAACAAATCTCCCCCCAACTACCTGATGGATGTGGTGCCAACCCAGCCCCTCCAAGTACTACAGGTCTGGTGCTTTACAAAGCACAGGAGTTAGATTCCAGTAGGGCAGGGACTGTTTAACATAACATAACTTTGTTTTATATAGTGACTTTCATACACACTGCATCAGAAAGTGTTTTACAAGGCACAGGAGTGCCATACTGGTAATGCAGGAATGCAAACTAGAAAAGCATTTCTGGCCCAACAAGGACTGAACAAAATCTGGCCCTCTCCCAACTGAAAAGCAAAATAGGGCACTCCAGATGTTGTGTCTTGATTTTTATTTTGCATGTTCCTTTAGACAATTCCTTCCATTGCTAGATTTACATTTCTTGCAGTAAAGTGCAAAAACAATACATACAGCACTGGTAAGGTCCTAGCTGTACCTTGGTAGCCTCACAAGCCCCAGTGCTTCGAGAATGGTCTTCCTCAGGGGATGTCAACTACCTGATTGGTCCAGTGAAGAGCTCGGTCCCTCAGGGAATGAAAACAATCTGCCCCTACTGCCTACTACCTGATGGATTCACTGCCTAGCCCAGCCTATCAGGAAACAGTCTGTCCATCTCCCCAACTATGACAGGTGCTTTACAGATCACAGGGGTTAGATTCTGGTAGCACAGGGAAGGACCACAGAATTAGTTTTAAGTAATGGCATTCCTACTGTCTTACCTTCTCCCTTCTTCCCCCTCTGCCCTATCCGAGACCCTATCACCTGGACCAGTGGCCTTAGCTACGGCCTACAAATGGTGGCATATATTCCCAACCTCTGCACTTACCACCTACTGCACTTCTAACCTTGACTCTCTGTCCTCTGCATTACTGTAGCTAGTAGCTGACATGTATGGAGATATATTTTACACCCTTTGTCATTATAATCCTTGTACAATCTCCCCCACTCCATGTAACAATGTGGACAACAATGTGGATACCTCCTTTTGGCAATGTTTCCTATGTTCCTCCTACCTCATGTTCCTGGGGTGATGTACCTATGTACCGTCATGTAATTTCACTTGTGTAATTTTGTGTCCTGTACAAATGTATACAGTTGTTCTCCTCTGTAACCCCCAGGTTGCACCGTGAGACGAGCATCTTTTGCTCAGCGTGCCTTTCCTGGTGAAACATTTCAATAAATAAATACAAATTCATACACACTACTTGCACCTCAAAGCTGTTTACAGTGCATAGAATTTCCATACTGGTAGTGCAAGGAACGTAGAGTAGAAAATAATTTCTGGTGCCCAACCTGGCCTAACAGGAATAGAAGTAGTAATCTGGTCCCCTCTCACAACTACCTGATGGTCCAGTGACTGGCCCGGTAGATCAGGGAATAGGAAAAATCTGTCTCACTCCCCAACTACCTGACTGGCCTAATGCCCAACCCAACCCCTCTGGGAATAAAACAAATCTGTCCCCTCCTCAACAACCTTCCTAATGGGTCTGGTGAGTATGCCAACCTGTCAGGAAATAAAAATCTCCTTCCCACATCAGTCTTATAGATCCAATGCCCAATATGGCCTGTCAAGGAATACAAAATAAATTTGTCCACCTCCCCAAAACTGCCCGACAGATCCAACTCACAATCTGGCTGATCGGGAACAAAAAAAAAAAAAAAGTCACTCTCCTCCAACAACCTGGCAGGTCTGGTGCCAACCCGCTCTGTCATGAAATAGAAAATATCTCCCCAACAAGATGACTGGTCCAGTGCCCAACTTAGCAGATCATGGAATTAAAAAAATCTGCCCCTCAACAACCGGACAGGTCCAGTACCCTACCCACCTGCCAGGGAATAAAATATCCATCTCTCCATCCAACTATCCTACCATTCCAGTGCCCAACCTGGCCCATTAGGAAATTAAAAAAAATCTGCTCCCCAATGACCTGATGGGTCCTGTCCTCAACTTAGCCTGTTCATTAAACCAAATGGAGATCAGGAGGAACAGCAGTGAAGCAGTGAGTGAAAGTTAGAATAGACATGGTAGTAAGACACTGCTCTCCCCATGCCTATCAACTCAGGTCACAGTGAAGGGTTCAAATGCTGCACAAGAGGCTTGGGACTGCTGCTGCTGCTGCTGTACTGTTCAGCCATCTCCACCTTCCCACACACAACAGGCTAACATGGAGACTGTGCTGAGACGGAACGATGGCATACACTTCTGAGGCTGGCCCTCTTTCCCAAGTCCCTGACAGGTCTGGTGTCCAACCCTGCCCATCAAGGAATAAAAAATATCTTACCCTCTCTCCCAACCACCTGATAGGTCCAATGTCCAAGCTGGACCATTACAGAATAAAAAATAGTGATATGGGGAAGGGGGTGTAAGTGAGTTTGGTGTGGAGGAGATGAAACTAATTAACAAGGCAAGGATACACACAAAAAAGCTAACACTCAAAGTCAAATGTAGGTGGGTTATTTATTGTGTACTGTATATACACAATGCAGGTACAGGAAAACTAGAACCCACCATGCAGGTGTCCTGATGCTTTGGCTCCTGATGAAGCTCTTTCAGCGAAGCACCAGGGCACCTGCACGGTGGTTTCTAGTTATCCTGTACTCATTGCCGCTATAATAATAAATATTTGCATGCATTTCACTTTGAGCATCAGCTCTTTGTGTGCAATGCATCCTTGCCTTGCTCTGCAGCCAAGTGAGTGGCCACCTCCATGGTAGCACCCACTCACCCTAGTGTAGCACCAGCCTTCATGGTGTGGGATGCACCTAATTGCCAGGTGCTGGGTGGACTTGAAAACTGCGTACAATGTAAAGAGTATTGCTGAAAAGCAGTGCTGCTGCATCAAAGCCCTCTGTGTGAACTGCATACAAAAAAAATGTATAAAACTGATGCTTGATGCAGTCCTCATATTGATTTTATTTTATTTATTTATTAATTAAATCTTGGAATTAAGACCTTTGAGCCAGGGACTCATTTACAAAGGCTCCACATCAAACAATTGGATTTACAGAGGAAGAGTAACAAACACAGGTACAACGGGTACAAATTAACAGGCTAGGTAAGATATAACAAGGAGGGTAATAGACTAACAAAGTTATCATCTAAGAACAATGAATAAGTGATGAAATAGCACTTAGAATAAGTGCAGAAATTAGCAGCCCAGGAGGGTATTGTCAGCATAGACTGGCACTTATAAGCTGGAGGTCACCTGGAATAAGTGCGATAATCACAGCTACTGAGGTTGGCTAGATGTTTTCAAAGACAATTTTGAAGGGACCTACAGTAGGAGTGGATTGGATTAGTGCTGAGAGTTGTTAAACCAGCTGGATGCTCTGTACATAAAGGTCTTTGCCCTTGGGATGTCTGGCATAATGGTACCTGGAAGGCCTGATTATTTGCGCTTCTCGTACAGCGAGTTTGCAGGGGCCTTCTTGAGAAGTAGTTGGATTGGGGTGGGGTGGGGGTTAGCCCAAGGGAGATCTTTTGGCTGCAAAGTAGGTGTGATAGGAGATTCTGTTTTGAAGGTTGAACTAGTTGGTTATGCTACAGAGGTCGCATGTATGCGTGTCATGGCTAGCACCAGTAAGTAACCTACAGGCTTTGTTAAGGGTGATCCCAATCTTCTGAGGCAGTAGCAGAGGCAGAGCCATATACTACAATGCCATAGTCAAGAATAGACAATATGGAGCTAGTCACAGCAAGGCATGGAGCCTCTTGGGTCATATAATGCCAGTGTCTATAGAGGATGCCTAGCCTGATATTGGCAGTAGATACAATTATAGCGGTGATACTGGTGAGACAGTATGGTCTGCTACAAAATAAACAAAGATAACATAAAAAGCAAAACAGCTTTGCTGGCACTGGCTAAATCTTGTTTGTTTTATTATTTTATAAACAGATGCAGGTACAGGGATGAGAACTCATTTGTTTTTGGTTTCTAATGGAATCTAAAAGATATAGGACCACATTTTCAAAAGGTTAGCATGGTACAAACTGGGCTTGTGCCACGCTAGCCTGGTATAGCACAGTTGTCAGGGTGTGCCCATGTTCAGTGGGCACAGATACGCGATGCACCCCAACAATAGTGCTTTCATACAATATTGTACTGCGCCTATGCAAATAAGGATTCCCATGCATGTACAGCTCAGCACAACATTGAAAGTGTTCAGAGCATTAAACAGCTGTCAGACCCCTTCCTTGGTAATTCTTATATATGTCCTGGTGGTCTAGTGGCCATTAAAGCTAGCAAGTTTCTGCAGGAGGTGGTCCATAATGTAGTATTTTATATTTCTTCAATCAATGACATTGAGATGGCATTAAGGGTAAAATGTGCCTATTCACGGATGACACCAGGCTCTGTGGGAGTGGACATAGCTGAAGGGATACAGGACCTACAGCAAGATCTGGAAAAGCTAGGGAGGTGGTCCAGGATCTGGCAGCTTCACTTCAATACCAAGAAATGCAAAGTTATGCATATTGGAGCCAGTGGAGTCTGAGTAGCTGCATCAGAGGAGTAGAAGGACCTGGGAGTGATAATCACTAGTGACCTGAGTACTCCATTCAGTGCAAGAAAGCAGTAGCAAAGGCAAACAAGATGCTGGGATTCATATCTACGGGGATCAGTAGTAGGAGAGATGAGGTTATACTGCCCTTGTGTAGGTCACTGGTCAGGTCACATCTACAGTATGGTGTTCAGTACTGGTGCCGCACCTCAAAAGGACAGTAACCTTTTGGAGAAGGTCCAGAGGAGGGCTACAAAGATGACAGCTGGTCAACAGGGTAAGGCATATGAGGAGAGGTTGAGGGCACTGAACATGTACTGCCCGAAAGACGGAGAGAGAGAGAGGGGACATGATTGGGAACTTCAAGTACTTAAAAGGGATAAATAAGGTTGATAAGGAGAGTCGCTTTAAGCTGAGTGGCAACCATAACACGAGGGGCACAGTCTTAAGCTGGAGGTGGGAGGTTTAGGAGGGAGTAGGAAGCAATTCTTCACAGAGTGGGTGGTGGACCCTGGAATGTGCTGCCAAGTTGTAATCTCGTTGGAACAGTGGGCAGCTTTAGGAGAGCTAGGGCAGGTATAGGGGAGGGTAGGGTCATGGATAGAGAGGATGGGAGGAGGGGAGAGGAGTCGGGGACAGTAGCTCAAACTGTGGACCTTGCAATAAAAGCAGACTTGATAGACCAAATGGCCTTCTTCTGCTGGCTTCTTCGTATGTTCATATTTGTATAGCATTTACTCAGGTTTCTGCTGTGAGTTAGGGTTGGATGATGGCCATTTTCTGCCCTGCCATTCCCTCTCTCCTTATGGAAGTCATGCCTCTTATGCTACCAGTTAACAATTACTGTCAGTCATTGCTCAATTCAGTCCCTACCTGTTATCAGTCATCACTGGTTGTTGTCAGTCAGTCCTCACTCAGGGTCTGTATTTACCACTTGCTGCACAGTACAGTATGTTTGGGCTCTTTCCTAAGGTACCTTTAGCCTAAAAGAATTATGTTCCATAGCACCTCTAGGGTGGAACCCTCCTCAAGATGGTTTCTTTGCCTTCACAGTACCCCAACAGGGTGGTAGTTCCCAAAGGGATGAGAGTGCGACAGCCAAAAGTATTCATGTATGCCAGTCAACAACACATTCATACAAGTACCTTTAGACCATCAACAAAGTTGACAAGCATAACTCCACACTAGGATGCATACACCCATTGAATTCAAAGACTATGCCTGGAGTCCAATGGGTGGGAGCAGCCAGACACCCCTGTCTTAGCTATTTAGCCAGCCTCCTCCAGCCTCACTTAGTAGCACTGTTTCTTTGCCCCCACCAACCTCCCTTCCTCCAGTGACACACCTTTCTCCTTGGGGCTCCTTCCTAAGGTACTTTTAGACTAAAGGAATTATGTTCCCACTGCACCTCTAGGGGTGGAAACCTTCTCAAGAGGGTCCTTTGCCTTCGTGGTACTCCAACAGGGTGGTAGCTCCCCATGGGGCAGAGAGTGTGACCTGCCAAAGTATCCATGCAAGACAGTCAACAACACATTCATTCAAATACCTTCATACTTTCAACAAAGTTACAGAAGCATAATTCCTCACTAAGTTGTGTACACCCATTGAACTGTAAAACATTTGCACTATGGCAGTCTCCTCACCCATGAAGTTGGGTGTCTGCGGCCAGGTATACATCAAACACAGGTGCTCCAGCCCATTGCCACCCTCCTGTGCATGTGTGGTGGCCTGTTCACTGCTGGCTGTTCTACGATGGTGGAGTATAGCCAATGTCCGTATTCTGTCACACCACACTGGGTGCATCCACAGCAAACATTCCTGTGTTGTGGGCCACAGTTGGAAGGACATCCCTTATATGGCAGGGTCAGTGGGAAATCTGTGGGTGGGTGCTGTCCTTCTCACATTTCTGGCCATTCCTTCTGTGCTCCTTCTTTGTTCCATCTGCATCTGTGCCATTGGAGGAGAGCAACACAGCAATGAGGTGCTGTACAGTATGAACATTTAAAGTAAAATTGTAAGATTACATTGTGGACTTCACAGCCTGGTACCTGGGCAGCGACAGCCCCTCTGTGCCAACAGTAACAATTTTAATATGCTCTGTAAGGTTTGGGAAAGAGATCATAACTCTGACTGAGCTGCCAAGCCAGCTGATTCCTTCCCACTTCCTAGTCTGCCGCTCCTCCCGTGCTCCTCCATATCGTGACGTTTAGCCAGGAGAGCATGGGGACGTCCCTATACAAGTATATGGGGCTAAATTTCTGAATGATTTTACACACTTTAGACTGCCTATTAAGGAAAATGAAAGCCACCGCTTGACTAATAGGAGCGCTACTACAAGCAGTGGCTATCATTTTTCTTAACAGGCAGCCTAAAGTTTGTAAAATCATTCAGAAAATTAGCCCCATTTACTAGTATAGGGTGCGCCCCACGCTGTCCATGGCTAAACATCACGATATGGGGAGTGGGGTGGAGCAGGCAGACTAGGAAGTGAAGGATCAACTGGCTGGCAGCTCAGCCAGAGTTATGATCTCTTCTAAACCTTAGAGAGCATATTAAACTTTTACTGTTGGCACAGAGGGGCTATCGCTGTCCTAGGGTAGCGGGCGTGAAGCCCAAAGTCTTAGTAATGGGAACTCACATCTTTACTTTAAAGGACAGTTTGACCATAGTAATGAGTTTCTCAAACAAGCAGGAAGGGGAGCTAAACCATAAATGGTCTACTGCCATATTCATATTTATCATGGGTACTGGTGTGCAAGTGTTTTACATGGGGCAGGGATGTCTACATGTGAGAGGATGTTTATGCAGTACTTTTGTACAGCACATTGCAGCTGTGTGGCATGCATTGATGGCACAGGTCATGTGACCCACAAAGGTCAGGGGTGTGCATGTTAGGACCAGATGGAGCTGAGGAAGAGCACAGAGGAAATGGCCAGAAATGTGAGTGGGACAGCACCCACCCATGGAACTCCCATTGACTTCACCATATAAGGGAATGTCCTTTCCCAAGCAGACCACTATGCAGGAATGCCTGCTGTGAATGCACCTAGTGTGCAGCAGCAGCATACAGACACTGGCCACTCTGCCACCATGGCCAGCAGTGAACAGGCCACCCTGGCTGGTGCAGCTGTGCTCAGTTTTCCTGGCCAGTGGTAGATCTAGCATTTCAAAAGATCCTGCAGCAGCAGGACCATTCTTTGACATTTAAATGTCATAGAACCAATCAACATAACCTGTTTCCAACAAAACAAAATGTATTTTTCATGGCCCTTTATCAAAAGCATCATATTCAGTATAAGATAATAGCTACAGAGATTTTCCGCCTGCTTGTTGTCAGCCAAACCCTGTTTGACCTGTCCCCATTCATTAATGTCAAAGGGACCCTTTTAAAATCCTGGAGCTCACTGTTCTCAGCCTTGGATACCCAACTTCATCAGTGAGGGACTGCCATATTGGCAACCAAGGTCAGGACAAACTACACCCCTCTGTGGTACAGGAGCACTGAGCGGACTGGCATATAGAATGTGTCAATGCTGTGGTCAACATGCCATAGATCATCAGTGCCCTAAAACACAAGTGGTGGTACCCCAAGGGGCAGTAAAGGGAAGCTTGCACAGTGGCAGAGGATATAACTGCTGATAGGTGGGGGCAGTCCAGTAGGTGATCCAGCGCTCACAGAGGTGGACAGTGCAGTGGCTGACACCATCAGCCAGCAGGCAGCAGATGGGAAGGCGAAGGCTGGACATGCTAAAGGATGAGTACAGGCACAAGGCCATGCTAGGGTATGGCTGGCATGGATTCTTACAGGTGATAACCCCAAGTGTTTCCCACAGGTGAGGGTCTGCTGATGCCACCATAGGAGGAAGAGGACATCTACACAGTTGAGGAGGGACCCAGGTAATAGGTAGGCATGCAGGGCAACAAACACAAGGCCACAAGCTGTGGAGGCCCAGTGGATACTGTGTAATAACAACTCACTGTCCCATCCACAGGTCTGGTTCCCAGTGAGAACATGGATGCCTAGGACACCCCAGACAATGGAGAGGATTCTGCAGATGACATCAGGTACACTGGCACCCCTGGCAGACTGCTGCAAAGCACCCGAGCATGGATACCATTCTGGACACACAGGTGTCACCCAATTTAGTTGCTTGTTTATCTATCTATCTATCTATCTATCTATCTATCTATCTATCTATCTCTATCTATCTATCTAACATAACCCCAGGTTGTGATCACACTCACATCACTGGAGCCCCATGGAGTGGGCTTGCAGGACACATAGGCTGCCACTCCAATTACTGTCATGCACTCCACACAGACACTGTCACAGGGCATGGTACAGAGCATGCAGGGTCCATAAGATAACCATGCAGGCACACAGACCCTCTGGAGGGTCAATCAGAGCAGCACTGCCTATACATCAGTGAAGGCAGCCGTCCCTGCCTGGCATGTATCACGAAGTCTATATGTCGGAGCAGGCCAGGGATGGGCATGAGCACCTGCAGCGCATGGCCCACAGTATTGGCAGCCTGTGTACAGAGGTTGTGGACATGTGGGATGAGCTAATGGCCCTTCAGCGGTCCATGGACAACAGCCTCTACCTCCTCACCAATGTCTTTGGACAGGGCCTCACTGATCTGAGACAGGCAGCGCTGGCAGACTGCAGCCAACAGGCACCCCACCTTCAGCCAGGCTCCTCCCCTGACCCAATACCGATGGTGCAGTTGGGATGGCACATGAACAGGCCACTGACACAGAATCCCTGAGTGACACCAATGGCATGGGTGCACCAAGGCCCACTGGGAAGAAGATGGTCAAAACACATGGCAGCAGACAGCACAGTGCATGCCAATGTAAATGCACCATAGGACTGAGCACACCTGTGGGCATGCACAAGGGAATGCACAAGACACACACAAGACACACAAGGTACACACTGAACACACGACAAAGAAGACCGATACATGATATTGTAGGCACATATATATATATATATTTGTTGTGTCAAATACTCTTACCACAGGATACCACCTGCCTGGCATGTACACCACCTGCACTATGTGAGGTATCATTGCACAAGCCTTTCCCTGCATGCACACCCTGCATTATCCCTGGGTCTTGCCTGATGGGGCATCCATGGCCATTGGGCATGTGGTCCTCCTCATCTCCCACTGTGTCACTGGGCAGTGACACACTTCCACATTGGTACAGTTAGGTGTTTCCTATAGCTATGTTATGTAGCATGCAGCATACTGTATGGTAAACACACAGTACAACCTGCCTAGCAAGAGCTGCAGTGTCCTCCCTGTCTTGTTGAGGCACCCGAAGAGCATATTTAGCAGGCTGAAAACCCTCTCAATGATGCTCTGTGTCAGTTAGTATTCCTCATTGTACCTCACCTTGGTCTGGCGCTGCGAGAATGGTGTCAACAGGAACATACATAATGGGTATCCACTGTCATCTGAGAAGGTGGGAGACCATTAGTGCATGCCATGCATGTGCCTCACAGGCACCCACCCCATCCAGTATGCTTCTACTTATGAGCTACCCTTGGTTGACTGGCATGGCATGCAGCAGCACCACATCCATGAGTTCTCCAGTATGTATGCATCATACGTAGAGCCTGGGTACTTGGCACAGATGTGTGTAATTACATCTGCTGCATCACACATAACCTGTATGTTCATGCTGTGGTATGTCTTGCAGTTTCTGCATGCCTCCTACACCTGGGCAGGTGCAATGATCACCACATGTGTGCTGTCGATGGCCCTGACAGTACTGGGTATGTCAGTGATGGGAAGGATAGCCTCTGAATCCTGCAGAGCCTGCTCTGACCTCAGGAACATTATGTAGTGACCAAGGTGTGCCAGTAGAGCACTTGTCACCTGCCAGAAGCAACTGCTTATGGAGGACTGGCTCATATCGGGCATGACTCCTGTCATATGCTGGAAGGTGCCTCTTCCATAGTAGGTCAGGCAGAGCACTTACTACCTGTGTGCACCCCAGTGCATGTCTATGACATGTCTGTGTCTGCAGCTGTGGTGTCTTTAGCCATCACAGCTCCTATCTGATGTCTATGTTGAGTCAGTACCTGCCTAGGCACTGCTGTTGCATAAGTGTTGCTGTGTTGCCCCTGGTCACTAGGCACGGGGCATCCTGCATGGTGTCTGTGGCATTGCTTCTCTCCATCATTCCTCTCCAGAAGTACCATGTCCATAAGTCTGCCAGGACACCTGCGCGCTACCTGATCCTGGCATCCCTGCACACATACCCACCATGACTATTTAGGGAAGCCCTGTGGTGCTTTAATAGATGATTAACTGAAGGTGGGGCTTGCGGACATGGCATCTACCATGCCCTTGACCTTTTCATGTATGTATCAGTGTGTCATTCCGTACCTGACACCAGTGAAGATGCCAAGAGCAAGGAAAATGAAGCATTGCCCCAAGCCCCTGCCACAGGAGACCTTTAGGCCCTGGACCCTGACCCTGGAGGGGATGGGAATCAGGACCAGCACTGGGTCCACTGGTGTCTGGTGGAGTCTGCAAGGGTAGCTGTTCCATGGTACTGGCCACAACGGTCATGCATGATGTACCACTGAACCTTGTTCACTGGCATATGCTCCGTGATGCTGAAAGCTCTTTCTGTGTAGATTCAGGGTTCAAAGCACCCATCAGGACCCTCATGCTACAGAGGGAGCAGCTCAGACATCTGCAGGAGAAACATTCTATCTATGACCCATGACTGGACCATAATGCTGAAGACTGGTCTCCAATGGATGATAAATCCCACCTAATTTAAATTTCCAGGCATCAGGCCACACATCATGTAAATGCCAACAACAAAATTCAGTATAAATGATCCATTTATTTTAATATTAATGGGACACCAGCATTTTTAAGTCTAACGTATGATTTCTTTAGTTATTCCTCCAAATGTAATCACTTTTCTAAGTATATTTTCATCACTTTACTTATGTGTATTTTGCTTGTGCTTGTTCATTATCATACAATATGCTGTTAAGTATAATTTGTAACCCCAGGCATGGCTGAAAATGGACCTAGGTCCAGTTCACCCTCCAGGTACAATTAAAAAAATTGAAGAGGAAAATGATACCAAAATAAATAACTTCAACCAGTCTTCCTAATATTTAGATGATCTATATGCAATGAGCTTGATCTTCAAGGAAAAAACTACTTATTTTTGGGTGTTATACATTTTGTTATGTACAGTATTAGCATTGTGTTGCAAATCTAGTAATACCAGTTGGAAACAACTAGCTGCTGCTGAAGGATCTATCAATCAATCAATCATGAAAGCCTGCAGGTTTCTCTATCAGTCAATGAGAATATAGATTCCTTACATATTATGCTGAAAATTTTTTGATAGCTGACAGGCTCAAACAAACTCTAGCCAGAGCTGATAGGGCTGTGAAGCACTACCAAGTGATGCAAGTTACACATGTGTGTAGAATTATTCAATGCCCAAGTGTAACTTGGCCATATGTTGGAGGTGTTGCATCAGATTTTCAGCATGGCCTTTTGGACCCCTCCTCATGAATAGTGCCAGTGTCATTTTGTTCAATTGTCCCAAAAGGTGATTGCACAGACCAAATGCGCTATTCTGCACCAAAAGGTGAAAACACTTGTTACACGAGGTCCCTACACCCTTATTGGTACCCTCAGAGGTACACCGTAGACAGCTAAGTGTTTAGGTATATGTTATATTAACATATAGGGCCAAGGGCATCTTCCATGATAAGAGTAGATGTCAGGATATGACGCATGTTATTATAATACACTTTGCTTGCTAATACATATGTATTCTATGTATTTTCTGTGTATTTCTTACTTATAAGATGTTAGGACACCTGTGTCCTTGGAATAATTATGATATATAAGTCGGCATTGCCACCTTTGGTGATCTGTACTACTACACTGAGTTATGTAAGACTGTATAAGAACTCTTTTGTTTCACAAACTGATGACTACTACAAAATTGTATAATGTTATCTTGGACCATGTAGCCTCCTCTAATTTAGCCAATAGGGCTCATCTCTGTAACTAGAAATGTTTCTATCTTACAGTAACCATAGTAATTATCATAGGTATATAATGTGACACACTAAGTCTTGTACCTCCGGAGATCCCAAGAGACACAAAGAAACCTCAGGGTATAAGGAACACTTAGCACTGGTTCCTGGTTCATATTGGTAAGCACTGCAGGCAACTGTGATTTTATCCTTTTGGTAGTAATAAACAAGTTTATTACCTTATGCAACGCGTGTCTGTGATTACTTGCATTCCCAATTGCCAAGAACCTGAAGGTGAGGTTTAGACCTCCTGACACACAGTTTGGGAAAGTTGTGGAAAATGACAGCTGTACAGTTGTGAAGGAGGTATACAAAATAGCTATGTTAAAATGTGAAGTGAAAATATTAAAAATTAGTGACGTTAGAGCGTGTGTAAAAACTGCACAGTGCATGCTCGTAACAGAGTCATTTGTTGAAATTTTTCACCAAATTTTCAACATGTCATTTTGTTTAATTTTTCTGAAAGGTGATTGTACAGAGCAAATGTGCTATTCTGCACCACAGGTGTGAAAACATATTTCGGCAGGTTGTGGAACATGACAGCTGTAATGTTGTGAAGGAGGTGTGCAACAATGGCAATGTTAAAATGTGGAGTGAAAATATTAAAAAATAGCTATGTTAGGAGTGTGTGTAGAAACTGTGCAATGCAATCTTGTAACATGGTCATTTTGGATTTTTTCTCACCAAATTTGCAACGTAGGCATTTGGAGACCCCACCCTCATGAACATTTTCATGGCCATTTTGTGAATCAGTCCCAAAAGGTGATTCCACACAGTGACTGCAAAATCATCTTTTGGAAAGAGGTAACAAAATGACAGTGACAGTTTTCATGAGGTGGGGTCCCAAGAACCCATGTTGAAAATTTGGGACAAAAATTCCAAAAATGGCTGACATATCAGCATAAGTTGAAAACCCCACTGAATGGCTATAGAGCACGCTTACCTTTAATTCTTCAGTTCGCGGTTGGACTTTGAAGAGTGCAGACTTGTCCCGGTCCAGAGAAGATGACAGCGTCGACCTCTGGAGGTAAGGTGTGGGAGGTGGGTGTGCAGTGGGAGGGTGGGGAGGGGAGGATGACCACAGCAATGACAAGGGACTGTTTTTCATTTCACAGGGAAATAAAACCAACAACGAGGACCATTTTCAAATTTACGCAAAAGGACACAAAAAACATTTTGCACACTGGGGTGGGCTCCCAGTGCACTATAGGAATGCCAACATGGGGATTGGGCACCCCAATGTCGAGCATGGTGCAGGCAGGGGGCACCACAGGAGAAAAAATGCTCAATGAGGGACTGTTTTCTAATTTACAGAAACAAAACAAATTCTGTACACTGGGGTGGGCTCCGGTGTGTGACATGAGATGGGCATAACTTCAGGAGGGGGATCAATACAGAAAATGGCATAGTGCCATACAACATGGCAGCACGCGGCACTGCACATACACGACTCCGCACATGCACACGATTCATGTGCAATGTGCAGCGCGCACATCGAATGTGGAAGTAACAGCTGAAATAGTGCAGCTGTTATTCCCTCGCCATTCATAGCGGAGGCTTTCAGCTCCATTGGGCTTTTGGAAGGATACTTCCAAAGTCCAATGGAAAATTGTGAGATCAGCTATTTTCAGAGATAAAAAGCACTTGCATAATGGCTGTAGGATCTGCCCACATCCCTAAAAGAGAGTCACCCCCTTTATCAGTTGCAGGTCAGATTCTTAAACCCACTCCAGGGAATGACATTTTCATCATTTATTAGCAATATAACAAAATGTAGTACAAAGACAACTGATACATTCCTTTTAAAATTCTAAAACACTTGGATGGAATTCTAATACTCATTTTGATTCCATGGAATTAGAACAATTAGGCTACAAATTATAAAGACCTGACTTTATTTAATCAGGTAGCTGCCATCAACACATCTACCCTTCTGGTTTCAAGACCAGTTCCTATAGACAAATATAAAAAAAAACTACAATGATTTTCAACTGTACTTTTAAAAATTAACCATCCATTTCAATAAAACCAAACAAACAAATAATACTTATGCATGCTTTCTGTAATAAACTTCCTAAATAGAGTTGTTGAGAACAATGAAACAAACATGGTTTCATTAATTTCCTCTCTGTTTCCATGGGAGTTGGCAGTTAATTTCCTTTCAAACCTACGTTCGTCATATCTGACCTTTAGCATCAGGATTTGATTTTCCCATGAAATTATAGGAAGTGTCTTCTCAGAAGCATAGCTATCTGTTTGTACAGTATGTCAAATAATAAAGCCATTAAATCAGACTTGTAAATGATTAACAGGTTAAACACATTAAAACTGATGTTTTTTTAATAAAATAGAATGTAGTATGATTCTTTTTTACCATTTTGCAGAGTGAATATCAAATTCTGCAACTGAAAACTCTTGTATACATTCACAGATACACTGAATCATTAAAGTTGTCATTTTAATATATCAGGAAGCTGTTCTACCAATTGAACTGAGGTTTTGGATATACTACATATTGTAGTGCATTACATTATTTATTATTCATTTGAAAGGGGTTTTGAACATTGGTGCTAGTATGCTATTTTGTACACTTATGGTTTGCCACAGATCCCCCCCTTTTTTTGTCTTGGTCTTATTTTCATTAAAATGTTTTTGGCTTTTTTTTCCAAAACACTGTTTATTGTACATGGCAAATAAGTCTTATTCCATGAGAATAAACAATTTGTGGACTGAAACGAAGATTGAATGTTTCACAAATCATGTAAAGGGCAAATGCACGTCCCATAAATTGGCAAAGTTATCCTACACAAGAAGTATTTTGTTTATGGTATGATATGTGTAACGTATATTATGTGTATACATACTGGGGATATGATATGGCTTGTTATAACCTACTGTATCTGATTTATATATACAAGTTGGCAATGACTTCTGTTCCATGAATAGTGAAGTGCAGCAGAGCCACAAGGGAGTTCACTAAGGTTATTGCCAACAGTTAAAAAATATGAAAACTAAAAATTCATTTATGACATTAAATTATATCTGATATTTTAATTGTGCTAAATGTTACTCTGTCTTCTTTGAATTATAGTTTTATTGAGATTATTTTTATATACAGCATGGTGCTCCAGGGTCTGTATCAAAAACCTATTGTGCACTGGTCAAGTGGTATGTAAGCAGAGCATTGCACTGCTGCCTGGGAGACTGGAATTCACATGCAGTCCCCAGGGTTCCTTGCTGAGCTGGCTTGATGCTGGGCATCTTATGGAAGGAAGGGTAAAAGGCTTACTGGCATTTGCACACCTGCTGCTGCCATATGATGCTGACATCAGCTGTGAAGTAGTCCCCAAACCCCACCCTCACAGGCAGAGAAAAGGAGCTGCTGGTAGCTGTGATTCTTAGTGTAGGGGCAGGGGAGCCAGTGAGAAAGCCATTGGAAAAACTCTGTGAAAATATTATTCAATAGTCAATAATTAAAAGCAACTATACAATAAATTACATAGGGTGTTATTTTCATGAATGGAATGTTCTTATTGTGTGCTTTACTTATGATGCTTTCAATTTCATGGATAAACTGTGGAATATCAGTAGGCGAATCTTGTAACAGCTGAAACAAAATAAACACAACTTAAAAAGACACTTTCCATCCCACATGCTTGCAAAGTAAAGCAAACAATTATTTAAAATAAGAATTATGTATGCATAGAATATCCAACAGCCACCTACTGATCATTAAACACATGTATTTCATGAACAAACATAACAACCTACAGTACTTGTGACTTAGAATACTGTAGTTTTGCAGGATGTATTGAGTTGGACTGATTTCTCAAGGAAGTGTAAGAAGACTGCTGTCAGAAAAAATGGAGTATTTCCTTCATTTTCTTCAACAGCAAGTGCTTCTACATATATTTCATAAAAAGACTGCCTCCTTTTCCCAAGTCCATCACAATGATAGGAAGAAGATACAATGTGATTGTAAATTCTCTTTGTGCTTGATGAAAACAAGCTTTCTCTCATGGTATTCATAGACTCCATTTTACTTTGCAGCATATATTTTCTTAACTACTGTACCTGAAGAGCGCACTAGTTTCAGTATATTGGCAGTGCTATTATCAAAGCTTGAAGCTGAAGACTGAAAACTGACAATATGTAAGCTACTGTATCTTGTCTTAGGGTTTATCTTTTCATTGCATGTGAGCTGTCGGGTTAGTGTTTATCGTTCATTGTAGTTGAAATAAGAAAGAAAGAGTAGTTAGAAAGGTCCATAAAAGTAAAAGTAGAGACAAAATATATTAAATACCAGGGAAGCTGCTTGTGACTACCATAAAAAAACAGATCTGGTGGGTACTCACAGAAAATAACTGACTCAGTGACCCAATATGGATTCTGAAAGAGGAATTGTGCCATACTAATCTTGTTACATTTTCTGATAATGTCACTAACTAGCTTGATTAGGGAAAGCCTGTAGATGTTGTGAACCTGAACTTCAGTAAAACCTACAAAATGTGCTACACAGGAGACTAGTTTATAAAATGGGGAACCTGGGCATAGCCAGTCATGCAATTCAATTGATTCAAAACTGGTTGCAGTCAGAAAACAAAGGGTTATAATAAACAATCATCTATCCACATAGATACAAGTGATCAGTGGAGTCCAGCAAGTTTCTGTGCTGAGTGAAATGTTACATTCATAAGTGGTCTAGAGTTGGAACCCAAAATAGGAAGGATAGTTGTTAAATCTCGACTGGAGATTAATGAAATGCAGATGGACTGAGATGTGTCTGGGAAATGGGCTGACAAATGACAAATGAACTTCAGTGTTCAAAAATGCAAAATGATGCATCTAAGAAGAAAATAAAAGCAAACTACTAGAAACATAGAAACATAGACTTTGATGGCAGATAAGGACTGCTTGGCCCACCTAATCTGCCCATTTCCCTACCTACAGGATAGGCCGCAGGATCCCAGTTAACCAACAGCCTATTTCTTCCTACCCCCACTAGAACTGCCTTATGTCTGTCCCATGCATTCTTGAATTCTCCCATAGTTTTAGACCCCACAACCTCCTCAGGAAGGCTGTTCCATGCATCCACTACCCTCTCTGTGAAAAATACTTCCTCAGATTACCCCGGAACCGCACCCTTCTATCTTTAAATTGTGTCCCCTTGTTCTTGCACGCCTTTTTCTGAAAGATGCTACCTCTTGGACTTTGTTGATTCCACTGAGGTACTTAAAAGTTTCTATCATGTCCTTCCTCTCCTTCTTTCCTCAAGGGTATACATATTAAGCTCCTTTAGTCTTTCCTTGTAACGGCTTCTCTTGCAGACCTGCACCATTTTAGTTGCCCTCCTCTGGACTGCCTCGATCCTGTCTATGTCCTTGTGGAGATGAGGTCTCCAGAACTGGATGCAGCACTCCAGATGGGGTCTCACCAACTGTCTGTACTACCTGAAGAATGCAAAGTTTGCTGCAACTCAGCAGGAGGAGAATCTGGCAGTAATGAACATTAACAAGTTTAAATGAGGGCAACAGTGTGGGCAGCAGCTAGCAAAGCAAATAATGTCATGGCATGTAAGAAAAAAACTTCACAAGCAAATCATATGATATTACAAAGCCCTGTACAGATCATTAGTTAGTTCCCATTGTGAGTACAGTGTATATTTCTGGTCCTCATATCTGAGGAAAAGATATTGATAGGACTGAGAATGTGCATAGGAATGTGGCCAAGGTGGCTGAAGGCTTGAAAACACAGACTATAAGGACTGACTGGCAGAGCTGGGATGGTTCTTCATGGAAAAGAAGAGACTTAGTGGTGACATCATCACACTTGTCACATATTTAAAAGGGATGACACCATCAGACCTAACTCTGCTCTTTTGGTGTGCAAGGATGAGAGGATGAGGAGACACTCAATGTCATTTATGGGAGAAAGATTTAAGGAAAATATCAAGAACTACTTCACAGAATAAATGGTTAGCACTCAGAACAGACTTCTAGAACAAGTGGTAACAGTCAATGCCATTTCTACCTTAAAGCTTAAACCCGATAAATAACCTGAAACCAAAGGATGAAATGGTATTTAAAATAAGTTGGTGGGAGAAAGGTCCGGGTAGGCTGGTGGTCTTTGTTTCCTAAATTTGTATGTTTGTATGTTCTTAATAGTGAAGATGACAACTATATGCAAAGTAATCTACAAGAAACCAGATACTCACTCCCACCTTCAACGTGAGGTCTATTAGCAGAGTTTCAAAAGTAAATGTACAGTAAGTCTTGAGTGTTGCAGGTCATGGATTGTTTCCCCACTTTTTTGCTTTTCCTCCTCCTTCTAACAATGACTTTACCCACAGGTTCACCCTGACTTCTGCCTGCCAATCAGTGGAGATCATTGGTGGACTGTGGTGTCAGAGATGTGCTACCTAAGGAGAGTGGGATGGCCTATATTCCTGCTACTTTTTCACAGCTGCTTGCAGCACTTTGCACCCAAAAGCTACATTAGTGGAACTTGTAGCATTTGTGAACAAGTGGAGAGAGGACTAGGCACTTGCTTTGCACAGTTCCAGTACAGAACTTCAGCTCATTTGCCCAGAAAGCTGCCATCATCTTGGCCAAATGTGCCACAACCAATGTTCCTGGCTTCCGTTTAGCTGCTACATTAACCTCTGCAGTCCAGGATATGAGTCAGGTAGACAAAGTGACCTTGGAAGGTGCCTCACCTTGTGTTCACTGCTCCTGTACATAATGAATATGATTTTGAACATCTGTAAGACTGTATTCTGACATAACATGTTTAACTGCTCTGCATATTTCTACTGCAGTGAGCTTTTTTTTTTACTAACTGGATTAGTTGGAAAAAGTATGTTAACCTCTTAGTTAACATGTTATGAAGTTGGTCCTTTGGAACAGAATAAACTTTGAACATAGAACAACTCTGTCATGATGATACTCACAAAAGGTTCTTTACAGGAAAGAGTCTGGAGCTCACCGATACTGTGAGCTGATCAGATGACTACCAGGCAGCATATCATAATCCACAGGAGAGCCTCCAAAATTGGATATAATGGGTAAAGAGTTGGTTTGCATAATGCATTAAGTATCACATGGAGGACCAATGGAGCCAGCAAAGGCTTAGCAACATGCCTAAATTGACTTAGCTGCTCTGAAAAAGCAGATGCTGTTGGGTGTGATCAACAGGAGATCTTACTAAAACTACCCTGGACTGCTTCTAGAGTAGATACTTCAACTTGAATGGTGTTGACAGCCAAACTCTTGCTTATACCTTCTGTTGGAAACTTCCAAGTATAACAATGTGGATTATCATATCCAAACAGCTGTAGAATTTAGGCACAAAGATATGACCCACTGAACCATTCAGCAGATTTCAACTGTACCATGTGCACAGTCTGTATGCCTTGCACCCAGCTCTCTCAACCATTAGATCATTCTGAAGAGATCTGTCACTCACAAATCCACTTTGGATTTTCTTCAGTTTTGTCAGTTTCTAGTTAACACTCTGCTCAGTTACATTTTGTTTTGTTACTGATTTGGTTCTGGCACTATGCCCCTTCATTTTCACAAATTTTAGAACTGTTTGTTAATATCTTAGTTTCCTTTGGCTCCATGTCTTCTACTAAGGTGAACCATTCAGGAGGTTTAAACTCAAACAGGTGTATAGGAAGATCTATCAAACATTTGTAAGGAGGATGGCCAAGGAGTTGGACATCATCCTTCAGCACTCAGAATTAGATTGATCATTTGCATGCCTGGATACAGGGCAAGCCTCCACTAGGAAGGTCACATGCCAGTAGCAGTGGCTATCCTCATATTAACAAAAAGGGTCTGGAAGAAACATTCAGAGGCTCTGAACCTAGATAAGGTGGCAAAAAGTATTCTGCATCTTTTAAAGAGTACCTGATTTAATCCTGGTTCCACCACCAGCTGAGGGGCTCAGTACCTGTAGCTACACCTGAGAAGACAGGGACCCATTGCTTGCCAACTTTCAAAAGAGAGTCACAAGATGGAGTCCCTGGGGAAGAGGGTGGATTTTTCAGACTACCCACCTATGGTCCTTTACCAAATACCAGCATTTGCTTTTGTCATCTTTGCTGCCTCTTGTAGTCAAGTCACAAGGAGAGGATATGAACAGCTTCCCAGGATATGAATAGTTCCTCTTTCCTGTTCATTATGGAATGGATGATACCAGACAGCAGCTCCACATAACTGCTGATGATACAGCCACTCATGGCTACTGGCATGACCTTACACAGATAGGATTGACTTAGTTGTGCCAAACTGTCAAGAGAACTGCAGGAGAAGGTATCGGACCTTCCTTTTGGGTAGTGTGTGACCAGGATAAGGATGGCCATCAGCACATGACTGACAATCTTATCATGGAAGCCATGATCCATGGGTCCAGTGCTAGGACCAGAGAGGACAGAGATTCTGAAAGTGAGGAAGAGGAATAGGAGCAGCACCCCTGATAACAGACACTGAGCCACAGAAGTGTTCATGAAGTGTCTCTCATGGCTAGAAAATCAACCAGACAGCAACTCACTACACTACCTCTTGCTTAGAAATCTACAGAGTCAGGCTGCCAAGAAAAGAGCAAAAGCTGCAACAGAAATCGATAAAAGACTTCTCTTGAATATTTTTGTGATGCACCGTAATGTGTTACACATGGACTCACTAAACATAGCAAAAAAAAAAAGTTTGCCCTGATAGCACAAACACAAGCACTAAGCATTAAAAGTAAACAAACCACAAAAATGTTTACCAGCCGTTCTTTACTAGTGGTGTCATAAGATCATTCTGCCACAGGGAACAATAGCAACCCGAATTAGCAAGCCTGATTATCCAAACTATTCATGAACTGCCCAAACAGTATTGATAACTGGGATTCTACTGTACCTTGTCTCTGTGGCTTTATTAGATTGTACTTGGGCTTTGTTCTATTTTTATTTTTCCCCATCTCTCCTCACCAGCCACCAGGTCCTATTTTGTCCACCATAGGAGTCATTTGAAGGCCTAACCCATCACCAGCCCCTGCTCAAGATCCTGTCCAGAATCATGACTATAAAACACAGCTTGTCCCTGTGTGTGGGCGAGGGTGATGGGACTCCCCAGTTCCCATGTTAGGAGCAGAATACTTTACTCAATGGCTGTGGTCCATGAGGAGGAATCGGTGAGGCACAGGAGGCATCAGTAGGACCATACTGTGGCATGGGAGTGATTTTGTCTTCCTGGGGTTGCTGGTTTCTTTTCCCCACTAAGCCTTTCTTTATCCCTCACTAGTATGTGGTCTTCAGGAGTGACCTGAAAGAACACTGATTAGGAGTAGTAGGAGGGTAGATGAGCCCTGTCCTACCTTCAAAACTCTCCAGTCAGCCCCACTCTGGGTGTGTGATGTTTCCACATCACTCACCAGAAGAGCAGGTGCATGCCGATGTAGTGTCACTCCAGAGACTACTTATTCCTTCCCACATGACATCCCCTAGACACTAGAGGAGCAGCTGTGCAGCAGATAAAGTTGCCCTCCCTCCTTCTCTCACTGAGACTGGAAGGTGGCACAGATGGATGTTAGAATCCCACCTCATTAGATGGCCCTAGACAGCAGCACAGATGCAGGGTGAGAACCCAGTCTGTCCTGATGGCAAGCATTAACACTACCCTGTGCTATCTGGCTGGGTTGTACTCAGTTAGAAACATAGAAGCATGACTTTGAAGGCAGATAAGGACCGCTTGGCCCACACAGTCTGCCCATTTCCTTACCTATTGAATAAGCTGCAGATCCTAGTTAACCAACAGCCTACTTCTTCCTACCCCCACTATAATTGCCTTATGTCTATCCCAAGCATTCTTGAATTCTCCCACTGTTTTGACTCCACAACCTCCTCAGGAGACTGTTCCATGCGTCCACCACCCTCTCTGTGAAAAAATACTTCCTCACGTTGCCCTGAGCCGTCCCTCCTCTATCTTCATACTGTGTCCCTTGTTCTTTCACATCTCTTTTCGAAAAGATGCTACCCTCTTGGACTTTGTTGATTCCCTTGAGGTACTTGAAAGTTTCTATCATGTCCCCCTTTCCTCAACGGTATACATATTAAGCTTCTTTAGTCTCCCTTTGTATGGTTTCTGGTGCAGACCCTGCACCATTTTGAATTGCCCTCCTCTGGACTGCCTACATCCTGTCTACGTCCTTGTGGGAGATGGGGTCTTCAGAACTGCACACAGTATTCCAGATGGTTTTTCATCAACTGTCTGTACAGAGGGATGACAACTTCCTGTTTTCTACTGGTGATGCCTCTCCTATGTATCCCAGTATCCTCCCAACCCTCCTTACTGCCTTCTCACATTTCCTGCCTACCTTTAGGTCATCTAATATGACTACCTTCAGGTCCCTTTCCATTTTGTTGTTGTTAGTTTTTGATGTTCTTTCCATATCTGATGTTATTCATGTTTTTTCTTTTATTGCTGATATTAATGAGGATTCTAATGCAATAGGTGTCAATATTTTTTACATTTCTCTAGACACAGGGTTATATTCTGTAAAACAAGTGTTTCTGTGTCCCACATCTGTGCTTTTTCCTTTTTTGTTGCAGTAATAGTTTTGTATTCATTTTGGCTATATTCTCCTAAACTTGAAGAATGGTATTTTCTGTCCATAAATCTCTTTGTCAGTTTCTAGCTGAACTGAGTGAAATTTTCTCTTTGAGTACAGTTCCTTTTTCTTCTGATAAATTAGCTTTTACTGATGCGGGTAAGTAGAAGTCCTGGATGACAACTGACACCTCTTAAAGGTTGCTGCAATCAGTAGCTTTCTAAATAAAGCCAGTGTAATGCCCCTATCCTAGTATGGGTGTTACTGAAGATGTGGCATCATGTCCCAGGGGCATTTGCACTGCAGTACAGCAGACTTCCAGTTGGCAACCACAGGATTAACCAGAGCTGAGCTGGTGTCATTGCCAGGGGGCCGGGGTTGCTGCAGCAGCACAAGTCACACAGATCCTGAGAGAGGTGCCTGTCCAGTGGTGCCAGATGGGTTGAATCAACGGGGTGAGCAGGTCCCACAGGAACAACACAAAACAAGAAGAAGAAGCCCTATCCTGTATCAGAGGGTCTCATCTGTCTAACTTTCACATTTGCTTACATTGCATGTACTTTGGACTTATTAATTAAAAGGCACTGCATCTTAAACCGCTGGAATCTGTGTACTGCTTTTCTGTCATTAGTAAACATGGCTCATCTCAGCTAGGTGTGTGTGTCCGCTTTCTGTTTTGTGTTAGTAGCACAAGGCACATTCATCCTTAGCAGTTAGCAGTTGGAGACAGGAGTCTGAAGAGTGAGGAGTGGCTGAAGGAGATACCCATCAAGGGACATGTCCCCAGTACCCTTTCTGGCCTGGTTTTCAGTCAGGGTGGAGGTATTCTGGAGCCATCTACCCAGTGTTGGGGACCTCAGATGGGAGAAGGTGGACCCCAAAGTATAGCAGAGAAGGAGCAGCATCCATTTGAAGCCAAGAAATGTTTGCTCACAGAAGTGGAGGAACAGTACTGTAGAGTGGGAGGTTTGGGGAAATCCCAAAGCCATGTCTGACTGTCCCTGGGATTATCGTTAGCTGCCAGATGGGGTAGCTTATATGTGGCATTAAGGATAGAGATCCCTGGTGACAATTGGTGTCTGTGCCCTATCTCATTAAACTTACCCTTTGGACTAGGACCATTAGTCATGCACTGGTACTCATTTCTGATGTGACTGGAGTGCCGCAGAATGAAGAAAGGTTATGGATGAATAGGGATACATTTCCAGTGTAAATAGCCAAAGGGTAGCTCCCTCAAGGTTTGTTTGTAAAACTCATTAATTGCCTCAGGGGTTAGAGTAACTTTGCTGCATGGTGCCCCAGTCCCCACAACAATTTCATTTAAACTTGTTCTTGCACCCTGTTTCAGCTGGGTATTTGGTTGTAGGTGTAACTTTGGATACAGTAATATGCAGTGTTACTCCATATTTGCATATCTTCTGATATAAAAAGGATTTCTTTTGTACTTGTTTTACATGTGAATCTTAAATAATCCTTTGTATTATTGATATACTGTATATCATGAACTCCTGGGGCTTACTTTCTGTATTAGTCCAGATTATGAAAATGTAATCAATGAAACATTTGAAAGATGTCCTCCTCTGCTAGAAATAATTTTTTAGTTGTAAGTTATGCCTAGTATGAACTGACTTTCTGAGTTGCTCATGTAGCTGTTAGCTAAATTTGGGTGAAAATTGGTAACCATCACTGTTCCCTTTCATGGGATGAAATATTGGTCATTAAGGAAAAATACAGTAATTGTTTTCCAAAACAAATCTAGCAAATCTGACTAACGTGTTTCATGGTGGTACAGGTAAAATGCCAGGTGTTTATTGTTTAGCTTCTGAGATTGGTGACAGTTCCCCTCATATGGGATATTGGTATACAGACTGTCCACATCAATTGTGGCAAGTAACTTCGTGTCTCCAACCTTTGTCTTGTCTAGCTGTCTAATCAAGTCTTCTGTATCGTTCACATGATAGGTTGGATACCCACCTTTTACTAAAGTCAATAAAAATTAAGAAATAGGTTCTGTTTTTGATCCTATACTTGAGTCTATAGATATCATAAGCAGTGGGGTAGTATTTTTGTGAATCTTTGGTAATAATAACAGATGGCTTCCTTGAAGATTCCATCATCATAAAACTATATTCATTTTGAGTTATCCATTCATTTTCTTTAGCTTCAGGCAGTGTTGCTCATGATTTGTCTTTCATCTCCATAGTCAGGTCCCTTAGTATACATTACATTTATAATGCTCTGTAGTTCTGGGCTGTCAGTGTGCCTCTTAATATCATCTTTCTTATCCTATAGCCCCACCATTGTCAGCCTGTTTGATCTGTACTTCTGACATTACCTTTAATTTCTGACTGCGTATTCTTTTGTTTAGCTTTAGCATCTCTTAGGAACACTTTGTGCTTCAGTGCATTCATCTTAGCCCCATTAGTGTTTGTTTATACTCCTTTTTGTAGTTCTTCAGTTTTTCCTCTTGTAAATGCTATTTAATCCATTTTAATTATCCCCTTTTTCTATTTGTACATATTTTTCAATTCTTGATTCTGTTTCTCATTCTTGCATTTTTTATGTTTGTATCCTGCCACCACTGGTGTTGGCATTCAGTGCTATTAGCATGAGTAACTGCACTTTTCCTTGTCATCACACTCTTTGTGTAAATATGAACAATGACCCTTTAATTGTTTGCTATTAGACTGAGACATCATTGATAACCTCTGCATGCTTTGAGAAAGGCCCATTTGCTGAAATATCAGCATGTATCGCACTGGTGGGTGAGGATCTGGACCCAGACCCATGGTTGTAGAGTGATACCAGTAGAGTTCTAGCCCACAAATTACATTTTCAAATTCCTCATAATTCTTGCTTGTTTCTGGGCTTGACAGTTTATTTAGGGAGAAGAGAATTACACAAAAAGAGTAGTTAAATTGAAATGTTTCTGTGGGGAACTCACATCTAGATTTCTAGGTGGGGAACTGTCACTTCTAGGTGGTAGGACTCTTCTACAGCAGTCAATGATGAAAGATGACAGAGGTGGTGGAACGTCATACAATTTTTAAGAGGTGATGGAACTGAGTTACTGTGGGCTCCTGCCCAATTTAACCCCTGCACAAAAGGCAAAAGTGGTACTGTGAACTTGACTGTATGCATGCAAATACAACTTTTTATGATTTCTGCATTGCAGTGCAGTGACCTTCTTTTAATCTGAAGACAGTTCCAAAAGAAATGGCTACCAGTTGCCTACACACAGCCATTTAACACAATTCCATTGTTATTTATTTACTGTATGTATTTTAGCAGTTTTCCTGGAACACATGTTGAGCTGGTAACAGCTTGTTTCCAGATGCATGCTGGGGAGGAAAATAGAGAACATCACAATTCAGTGATCAAATCAGTACAACAGAGGTATATAGCAAATTATTCTTAAATCAACAGCAGTGAAATAAACATACACCAATTAATGTCAAACAATTGAGAAGAAGGCAATAAAAATAATAAACAAAAAAAAAAAAAAAAGGTGCAGCTTACCATAATCAAAGCAGCTGCAGAAAATTATTGTAAACAAGATAAGTAAGCAGAAGTCCAGGGACAGGAGCGTAGTATGCCATATACTAAATTAACTATCTAGGAAGTCTGCAGTAGAAGTCTATAACATACTATATGAATAACTACATAGATTGGGCAACCCTGTGCATAATTTAGGATTTAAAAGGCTGAGCTGTCTTAAATGTACTAATGGAGATAAAGATGCCAAGAGAGGTCACTTTAGTTGCAGGTATGGGCATGCGGTCATGGAGGAGGATTTTAGAGCAGAAGGAGAAGAGACAGAGCAAACAGCAGGAAGAGGGTTAGAGCAGAGTTAAGACACTCTGAACGCAAATGCAGATTGACCTGCAGAAGATTTTGTGTGGAGGGAGGTAGAGAAAGCAAGTGTCAGAAATGTTGAGGTAGTGGGGGGATGGGGGAAGGAAAATGGAGCTGAGATAAGAGAGGAGTGATTCCAAACCAGAATTTCAAGATAAGGTTGACAAGGTTGATGCACAAAACATCAAGAGACATTAGTGAAAGGGAGGGTAGAGGAACAATGGTGAGTATGAAGGGACAGTCATGGGTGAAGTGGCAGAAGGAGGGAAAAAGAGTCCACTTTACAAGGGAGGATATGGATACTGCATATCCCTGTAATAAAACAGGCATCTCCCTACAGGTAGGGCGCCGAACACATTCATTCTTCCTGTAGAATGCACTCTGCTTAGGATGCAGTTTTGATGGATGACATCCACATGGCAGAAGTTGATGTGACAATTCAACCAACCTCAAGGCACCTGAAGAAATCCACCTCATCAATTTTGGCACCATCCAGAGTGATGAAAGCAGTGAGGGACTAAGTTCTGGTTAAATGTCATTGAGACAGTTTTCTTGGCATTGAGCATGAGTTGAGTAAAGCAGAACCAGAAATGGATGTTGTTAAAGCCTACTTGAGCTGTACAGCCAGAGCAGAGGCAGAGGAGTCAGAGGTGAAAAGCAAAGTGTCATATGCATACATATGTATGTGGAAGGAGACACATGCTTTGTTCATTGAGGAATATCTAGAACAGGATAGGACCAATGACAGAACTGTGGGGTACATCAAAACAGATCTAGAGTGGAGGGGAGAGGAATTCCCCTGTGATGACTGCCTGAGATTCAAAAAGATGGCAATGGTGATCAGGTCCTAGACCATCCTCTTCAGAATGGAGTCAAGTAATCAGAGGAGGGAGGAGGGAGGAGGGAGGAGGGAGGGAGGCAGTGGAGTGTGTTTTTCTGAATCTAGACTGGAGCAAGTTAAGGAAGGAAGAAGAATTTGGAAAGGGGAGAGTTGAAGACAATCAGGTATTCCTGGTGTTTGGCTAAGTCAGGTAGGAGACAGATAGACAATAGTTCCCAGGGATAGATGGGTCACACCAATTTGAAAGGTGATTACAGCAGCCATCTTCCATGACTCAGGGACAGCACTCATGAGGAAGGAAGAATACAGACTGTAAGAAAGGGGGTTTCTATAGCAGGAACAGGAGTAGACAGTTACAGGGCATGAGCTGCTCCTATCCAGGTTGTGACCTTTGTAAGGATTAAGAGCAAGTAGAGCCTTTAGGGAGGTTGTTAGAGAGGTAAAGGCAAAGGAGGAGGAGATAGGACAAGGACATGGGCATAGGGTTTGGGGAGGAAAGAGGAGAGAAGTGGACCCACTCAAGTGGAGAAAAAGTTATTAAAATGTATGTGTTTATTTATTTAAAACGTTTTACCAGAAAGTTCTACTGAGCAGGTAACAGCTTGTTCTAGATGTGTCCGGGGGCATGGGTGGGAAGAACAGACAATATTATAAGGTGCAGTAACAACTGTGCAAAAGGCAAATATCAGGTACAGAAAAATACAAAATAATAAGGTGCATTAGGTTAAATAAATATGAAAGTGTTCAAAACAATACAATACTGTACATTGGGGAGTGTTGGGGGACACTATTACGGAGGAATGACTTCTGCAAGATCAGTGATGGCTGAACTCACTAATCTGAGGACTGGAATTGAGGGCTGGGGGTAAGAATGAAAATGTTGAGTGACTTTCCACAATTTGAGGGGTGGCTATTACTCTGGAGGGTGGAAGGAAAATATTTTGATTTAGCAAGCCTGATAGCTTTGGTGCAGGCATCGTGTAAGGTCTGATATTTTGCAAAGTCTCCTGGAGCATTGTAGGTATTGTGGTTGCAATAGGCCAAGTCCTTTGCCTTAGAGAAGAATGGTACACAAGGTTGTTATTATATCCTGTGATGTACAAACCCCTTATTAGGAGCTCATTTTTTTTTTTACTATTTAGAATGTTTTTATCCTTTTTATCCTCAGCGCATATAATCTGATTAAATGACACCTGCAGCCATCTTGTACACAGCAGCTGACTTCCTGCACACTTCAGCATGTTAATGAGTGCTGTCAACCTCTGGCATTAGTTGGCAGCACTCATTAGCATACTGAGTGCACAGAAAGCTGGTTGTTCAGTGCACCAGAGGGCCACAGGTGTCCCTTCAATTGGAAGTTAAGGTGCCAAGGATAAATGGGATAAAAAAATATACTAAACAGTAAAGAATAGTTCATTCATTTGCAGAACCCTAATCAGGGGCTGTACATTACAGGGTGTAATGACGTCCTTGGAGTGTTGTTTTCCTTTAAGAAAACTACTGTAGTAACTCAGCTGTGCTCCAGGGAATGTGGGAGCCTTTGGCCCTGGCCTCTTCAGAGCAGTGGAGTACCCCAGAAAAGCTGTAAACTTTTCTGGAACTTAGAAGGGCAGAATTTATGTTAGAGGCCACTGAGGAGAAAGACGAGTCAATATTAGACAGCTCAGTGTGAAGTGCAGACAGATCAAGAGACCTACAAGTCTTACAGGTGGCTACAAAAATAAAGATGAAGCCAAAGTATAAAAGTACTCACTGAATTGTAGACAAAGGACTGTGGCTTCGCCGTCACTGTATGAGTAAAGACAGACTACCATGATGCACCAGGATAAGAAGGCAAAAGGCACTACTACTGATTTAAAACTATTTGTCGCCTTCCTGGAATCTACTAATCCTAATTTGAAATTTGAATGCCACTACAGTGCAAAGGAAATCAACTTTCTTGACCTTACCATTTTTATGTTTGCTTACACGCATGTGCAAGAAACATAGTGCCATCATCCGAGTTTTGAAGTGTGGCACCCTGTCTTCCAATTCAGTCAGTGTGTTTGCAGGTGAGGCCACAGTTCACCAATGAATGCTGCAGCTGTCTATGACAGCAGTTGAAAATGCAGTGGCGTACAGTTGAAAGGGAGAGACTGCTTCAGTGAGCAGCGATAAGATAGTGTTGATTAGCATATTGCCGGCTGTCCTGCTTGTATACGTCTCTGCTTTCCTCTTCCTGGAAAATAAATTCAGTTTGAAGTGAACTTTTCCTAGGACTATCTTTCCAGGAGGAGGCAAGTGACTAAAATGACATCCATGGAATGTTTCCAAAAAAGATTTAATTGCCATCCTTGGAATGTTGAGTCAGAGTTCAGGGTAGGAGCAACATTGACAAAAGCAGGAGAACAGAACCCCAAAGAGACTGAAAAAGACACAGTTGTTGTCTGTTGACACACCTGATTAGTATTGTAATAATATTCCCAATCCTCTGAGTGTCTCTGAATAGCACCCCACGCCCACCACACACAGTATGGCTGATGGGGTGCCCAATCCCTAGTCGGTTCCGTGCTCCCCCAGAGTTCTAGATGCCGCTGTGGGAGCCCACCCCAGCGTGGCATAAGTGAGAATGGTGATGGGGTGCCCAATCCCCGCTGGCTCAATTAACCCTCCAAAAGAAACAGACTTCCAGTTGCCATGCTGGGAGCCCACCCCAGCATGGCACACATCTGTATAGCCCACGGGGTGCCCGATCCTGTCGACTCCACTGACCCCCAAAAATCTTAGCTCCATGCTGGGAGCCCACCCCAGCATGGCACAAGTCCCGATCGTCTTCCTAAAAAGAAAACAGACACCTGAAAAGAAAAAACAGTCCCTCGATGATTGTCTTGCTCCCCAACCCGCACCCACTCTCTGCACATCCACCTGCCCACACCCCACACTCACCTCATACTTACCCTCCCGGAGGCGGCGAGGCATATTCGGTGGACCGGGAACATGTCTGCACTCTTCAAAACCGACCAAGAACTGAAGAAATGCTGGTAAGCTGTATAATAGAATAAATAGGGTTTTTCAACTTTGATGCATATCTCAGGCATTTTTGAATTTTGGCACCAAATTTTCAACATTGGGTTTTGGGACTCCTCATGAATTCTGGCACTGTCATGGCATTAATCGGCCTTGAAAGGTGATTTCATGGTCACTGCAAGAAACCACCTTTCGGGACCAATTTATGAAATGACAGTGTCACAGTTCTGAGGTAGGCCCTCAAAACCCTATGTTGAAAATTTAGTGAAAAATTCCCAAAATGACTGATTTACTTAGCGTGGTGCGCCGATTCCTATGCACACTGTGAAGTTCGTGGAATTTTAATATTTTCACTCCAGATTTTCAACATTGCCATTTTACTACACCTCCTTATGAGCAGTACAACTGTCATTTTTTCATCTCGCCTAAATGTGTTTCACAAGATGAAGCTAAATGGCACAGTCAGTGTGCGTAAATCAATGTTTGGGACAGATTAAGAAAATCACAGTGACACTGTTCATGAGCAGAGGTCTTAAAAGGGCTATGTTAAAAATTTGGTGACGGGCATCACGTGATGCAGAGTGCTGAGTAGCAGCTCTGTCAAGAAGCTCCTGCCTCCGTCTCTTATTTGAGCTCATTTTGGTGTTTTAATTTACTATTTTCTCTTGTTTCTGAGATTCTAGCTGTACAATAGCTGTTGCACTCTGGTCTGGTTATATCTCGAGCAGATGGAGGCTTATATGAAGAAAGCCCCACAGAAGCATACCCCTCCAGCAACTCCCAAGAAGGCCCCTAAGAAATCCAGGGCCTCAGGTGGTTCTGGCTCAGATCTCCGAGCCAAAGTGGTGATCAGGAACCCTTAACACTGTCCAGATTTCTCGAGGAATTCAAACCCTTTCGAGAGGAAATGAAGGATATGGCAATGGATTTGAAGTCGTTATCCAGAAAACTAGATGAACTCTCATCGCCTGTTTCGATAACGCAGCCCAGTGCTTCTATAGAGAAAAGAATTGGTAGTCTCGACCCTGAACTGATTTTGACGTACAGAAATTGTCTCGCTTTTGGAAGCCAAGCTCGAGGACCTAGAGGTCGGAGCTGAAGAAATAATGTAGTGGTTCTCGGTTTACTGGAGGAGATGAAGGCCAAAATGTTGTGGCATTTATTCAGAAATTGGTTGAGTGGGTGGCAGGCCCATCTCCATTTGGCTCTGGCTACATTATAGAGCGTGCCTACAGGGCTTTATGGCCTAAGCCACCCCTGAGGAACCTCCCCGCCCTATCATGTGCGGTTCCTGAATTATCTAGAGAAACTACATTTTCTACAAAAAGTGCATGCTTTGCAAGAGGTTCGCTGGGAACATATAAAGCTGAGAATCTCACAAGATCTACCCATCTCGGTCCGCATGAAACGCAAGGCATTTCACCCTATTGTTTCTAAGCTAATTGCTGCAGACCTGAAGTTCAGAATGAGTTATCTGGCTAGACTACAGATTTCAACTAACGGATCCTGGAAAAGCTATGAAGACCTGAAGAAACTCTGAGGAGCCTTAAGTCCATGCTGCCAGATCTCTTTAAGGACCTTGAATGGTGGTGGCATAGTATCGAGTATCGAGTATCGCAAGGAGTCAAGAATTCAAACTTTGTTTTTCTTTCCTTAGAAAATTTTAGGAATGTGAAGACCTCGGGCAACTGCATATGTTGCAGTGGACTTGGGGATCACCCAGACCGCCTTTGACTTTTCTTTTCTTTCCGTCTCATAATGGGCCCATAATGGTCTGATGCAATGGACACTGGGGTTTGGGGTCTTCTTGGGGGGGTTTGTGAGCCAGGTTTTGGTGGATATTTTTGTTGGGGGTTGAAGAGCCCATAAAATGACTGTGTTATGAGCGAGCATTGCGCGGTTTCTACGCCCTCATAAGTTCATGAATTTGTAATATTTTCAGTCCAGATTTTCACCACTGGCATTTTCCACATTTCCTTATGAACAGTACAGCTGTCATTTTTCACACCATGGCCAAATGTGTTTTCACACTTCCAGCACAGAAATGCATGGTCACTGTGGGAAATCACTGTTCGGGACAGATTAAGAAAATCACAGTGACACTGTTCATGAGCAGAGGTCCCAAAATGCCTGTGTTGACAATCTGCTGTAAAAATCCCCAAACTAATGACATTACGGGTATGTATTGCACAGTTTCTATGCACGCTCGTGACTTCACCAATTTTTAAATATTTTCACTGCAGAGTTTCAACATTGCCATGTTTTACACCTCCCATGAACAGTACAGCTGTCATTTTTCACATCCTGTTCGAAACGTGTTTTGCACCTGTGATGCCAAATGGCGAAGTTGCTGTGCAAAATCAGCTTTCCTAATGAACTGATATTGCCACTATTCATGAGGTGGGGTCACAAAAAACATGTTGAAATTTGGAGTGAAAATACTAATGAACACCTAAGGCGTTAGGGTTTCCGACCATAATGCCCCACCCTGTAGAGACTGACAGGCATAGGGTGTGACTTGGGATTGTCGCCTGTAATGCTCATACCATTCCACCGCCACCCACACCCTGCAGCCAGTGAGAGGCATCGAGGTGTGCCTTGGACTCTTCAGCCCCAAAGTTCACCCCATTCTCCTATACAGCACCCATCTCACCATATTTCCTGATGGAATGGGGTGAACATAAGTGCAAAGACCCCAAGGCACACCGTGACACTTGTCAGTGTCTGCAGGGTAGGGTGTGGTGAAATGGTGTGGCTGTTATGCTGACGACCCAAAGATATACTCCAATGCCTGTCAGTATATGTAGGGTGGTGGTGGGGTTGGCTTCAGTTCAGTATTTCACTGCCATTCCTATTATGCAGCTCTGTAACTCCTGCACTACCAATGCCAATGCCAGTAAGCAAACATTTGGCATTGACAAATGCTTGTTAAGAGGAGGAGGGTAACACTGAAACAAAACTATTCAGGAAAAGCACAGATACGAACTCTATTCTGCACTTCCAAAGCTGCCATCTGCACAAATCACTGCTAACATCCCAGTTGGTCAATTTCTTAGAACAAAAGAAATTGATCAAGGGAAGAAGACTACAAATGTAGTGCTGACATTCTTACAGAACGGTTTGTTTCTAGAGGTTATAATGACACAGTAGTGCACAAAGCTGGATGCATCAGACAGAAATACTCTTTTAAACACCCCTCCCCTGAGCAACCAAGTCATATCAGGAGGAATACCAGGACATCTACATCCAATCAAACCCCTAAACTCGTCACCACCTTCAGCCCCCAGTCATACTTGTTTAACAATTTTATTAAGAAGAATTGACACATACTGAGCACTGAAGGAAAACTACAACATGTCACTAGCAATATGCCACAAACCATTTACCAAAGGGGAGGACTAATCTAAAGGACACGCTTCTGAACAGTACATTTCATGAAAACCGAGAGACACTCTCAGTACTCTTCCTAAAGGCACACACAAATGTGGCAACTGCCAATTCTGTAAATACATACGCACTGGGGACAGCTTTTAAACATCCGACCACTGGTGAAACTTTTGCCACCTGGAACTTCTGTTCATGCAGCACACAGTACATTGTTTATTTAGCCACCTGTAAAGTATGTACTGAATTTTACATTGGTAAGACTACCCAGAAGTTCAAAGAGAGGATAAGCCTACATGTTAGGAGTATCACTCGCTTGATGATGTTAGTGCTCTTGCACAACACATGAAACTTAAAGGCAGCCAGCATGGTTTTGAATTCCAGATGACAGAGAAATGACATGCTAGCATCAGAGCAGGGAGGTGGATAACAAACTGCGCCATTGAGTTGGCCAGATTTGGGGGACCTCCTCTCCCATCCAGGGACCACAAGGGACACTGCCATTGCCTCAGAGGTTGCCAAGAAAGAGCAGTGGTTGGACCACAGTGGGCTCAGGGAGGGTGAGGGTGGTGGAACAGAGGTGCATTCTCCAGTTGTACCTCTCCAAGAATTCATATGCCATTCTGGCAAAGTGTAGTTCCTCTATGGAGGCACCAACAGTGGAGACCAAGGAGGATGCTGGGATCCTCCACAAAGGAGACTCACAGGAGGGTGGAATGGGACCCTACAGGGAGGGAAACAACCCCTGGTGGGGACTCCATTGTTAGGAATGTAGAACTGGGGAGCAAGGGAGAGGGAGGTAAGGTGCCTGCCTGGAGCCATGGCTTGGAGGGACAGGGAGCTAATCCTCAGGATTGCTGGAGCAGCTGCACAGGGAGGGAGCTGGATGTCATTGTCCACCTAGGGACAAATGACCTGGCTAAGAAAGGGATCAGAGCAGTGCAGGAAGAGTTTGTGGAGTTGGGGAGAGGCCTTAGACAAGTAGCATGCATGGTAACCTTCTTGGAGGTGTTGCCTGTCTATGGCGTAGGTGAGGCTAGAAACATAGAAACATAGAAACATTGAATTTGATGGCAGATAAGGACTGCTTGGCCCACCTAGTCTGACCATTTCCCTACTCAGATGGATAAGCTGCAGATTCTAGTTAATCAACAGCTTACTTCCTCCTACCCACACTAGAATTACCTTATGCCTATCCCATGCATTCTTGAATTCTCCCACTGTTCCTGACTCCACAACCTCCTCAGGAAGACTGTTCCATGCATCCACAACCCTCTCTGTGAAAAATTCTTTCTAACATTACCTCTGAGCTGTCCCCTTCTATCTTCAAATTGTGCCCCTTGTTCTTGCACATTTCTTCTTCTGAAAGATACTACCCTCTTGTATTTTGTTAATTCCTTGAGATACTTGAAAGTTTCTATTATGTCCCCCCTCCTTTCCTCAAGGGTATACATATTAAGCTGCTTTAGTCTCTTCAGTATGTCCTCTGGTGCAGACCCTGCACCATTTGGTTGCCCTCCTCTGAACAGCCTCCACTCTGTCTATGTCTTTGGAGATGGGGTCTCCAGAACTGCATGCATTACTCCAGATGGGGGTCTCACTAACTGTCTGTACACAGAGATAACAACTTCCTGTTTTCTACTGTTGATGCCTCTCCCTATGCATCCCAGTATCCCTCCAGCCCTCCTTACTGCCTTCTCACATTGCTTGCCCACCTTTAGGTCATCTGATATAATTACTCCTAGGTCTCTTTCAATTTTGTTGTTGTTATTAACTCACCCCATTGTGTACTCTTCCCTGGGTTTTGTTTCCCAGATGCATTACCTTGCACTTCTTTGCATTGATTCTGAACTGCCACATATTTGACCATTCTCCAACCTTGCCAAGTCCTTTTCATTCTTTCCACCCCACCTTGTGTATAAACCCTGTTGCAGATCTTTGTGTCATGTGCAAATAAACATACCTTTCCTTCCAGGTGCTCTCCAATGTCACTTATAAAGACATTAAAGAGGACCAGTCCCAGTACCGAACCCTGCGGTACACCCGCTAGTTACCCTCCTTTCACAGTGGACTCCTTACTTCACCCTGCGCCCTGTTGTTCAGCCAGTTTTTATCCAGGCTACCACCTTGGACCCACTCCAGTGCTGGCTAACTTTGTATATTAATCTTTGTGTAAGACTGTGTCAATGCCTTGCTAAAATCTAGGTAGGCCATATCCTCAGTCCCTCCTTGGTCTACTACTTTAGTCACCCAGTCAAAGAAATCTATTAGGTTGGTCTGACATGACCTTCCTGCCATGAAACCATGCTGCCTTGGGTCCTGTGCCCCACTGGCCTCTAGGTACTCAACAACTCTTTCCTTCAGAAGTGATTCCATCATTTTCCTATCACTGAAGTCAAACTAACTGGTCTGTAGTTCCCTGCCTCTGTCCTGCTCCCACTTTTGTGAAGTGAATTCACATTTGCCCTCCTCCAGTCCTCAGGTACAACTCCATTCTCCCATGATTTGTTAAAGAGAATAGTCAGTGGTGTTACTAGTTCTACCCTTAGTTCTTTAAGAATTCTTGGGTGAATCCTATCAGGCCCCATTGCTTTGTCCACCCTCAATTTCAAGAGGTCTTTCTCCTGCTGAATGTACTGGTATCAACCCCTATTCAGAGTTTCTCTCTTGTTTAGTTTAGGTACCTCCCTCCTAGGGTAGAGCCTAGGGCTCCATACACATGGGATTTAATCAGTGGTTGAAAAACTGGTGCACAGCTCAGGGATTTGGCTTAATTGGGGACTGGGGTCCACCTGAAGTAATGCAGGCCTATACTGGGTGTGATGGTCTGCTTCTGTCCAGGAGGGAACCAGGATCCTAGGTGATAGGTTTAACTGCTTAATTGGGCAATATTTAAACCAGCCAAGGTGGAAGAACTGGAAAGGAGCTTGAAATCCTAGCCCCCAAAGAAAATCAGGGTAGTAAGTGAGGTAAACACCAAGATAGAGATGTCGATAGGGAGAAGGATAGGGTAAATGGAGAAAGTGACAAAGGCAATAAGGACAGGGATGGGGCAAAAGGGGAAAGCCATCAGGAAATGGAGGGTATGAGTACCAATGCCCATAGTCTGGGCAACAAGCTCCCTGAACTGGTGGTCTTGACGTAAGAGGGATGCCTGGATATCGTAGCAGTCACAGAGACATGGTACACAAAGAACCATAACTGGGATGTTAACAAACCAGGGTACAAACCTACAGGAGAGACAGGGAGGGGAGAATAGAGGAGAAGTAGCTCTCATGTAAGGGAAGGGATAAAAGCAACTGAACAAAACAGTAAACAGGGAGGAGAGGAGGCACTGTGGGTCACCTTGGAGACTGGAAATGGCACCACAATCCACACAGGGTTGTATACAGACCCCCATGTCAGAGGGAGGGAATGGAAAAGTATATGATAGAAGGCATCCTTAGAATGGAAAGAAAGGGAGATACTGTTGATGGGAGACCTGAATATGCCAGATGTTAACTGGATCACCTTTGCTGCAGCCACATCCAAGAGCAGGGCCATTCTCGATGCCCTACAGGTGGCATGCCTCAGACAGTCAGTTTTGGAACCCACTCATGAGGGAGCAATCTTAGACCTCGTACTTTCAAAAGGGGACAGTGAGAGGATCCCAGATCTAGAAGTGGGTTGCCATCTGGGGAACAAGTGACCACCAAACAGTGTAGTTCATGATAAACTCAGCTAAAGAGTAAAGCCATGCAAAAGTGAGGGTTCTGGACTTCAGGAGGGCTGACTTTTGGCAAGATGGGAGAATGGCTTAGAAAAGCACTAGCAAACAGGCTAGAAGGAGGGTGGAGCAACAATGGGAAACATCAAACTGCCATCACAGAGGCAACAAGCCTTGTGTGAAGCAAATAAACAAATCAAAATGAAAGAAAAAGCCACTATGGTTCTCAAAAGAGGTGGCGGGAAGGTCAGGGAGAATAAGAGAGCATTCAGGAAGTATAAGGAAACACAGAAGGAGCAGGACAGAGAGCTGTACCAGTTAAGGCAGAAGGAAGCAGGAGGAAGTCAGAATAGCAAAGGCCCAAACTGAGGAAAAGATAGCCAACTCAGTTAAGAAGGGGATAAAACCTTTATAGATACATCAGGAGCTTAAAAGACAAAGGGAGGGATAGTGAGGCTGAATAGAATGGATGGTGGTGGGCAGAGAGGGACAGTGAAAAAGCAGGGATACTGAATGAATATTTCTGCTCAGTATTCATAAAAGAGGAGGAGGAGGGGAGGTGCCCAATCCAATTAACAGAAGCACTCTGGATAGGGGTCGATCCCAGTCCTTTCACAGAAGAAAGGGTTCTGAAAGAACTCCAAAACTGAAGGTGGACAAAGCAATGGGGCCTGATGGAATTCACCCTAGAATTCTAAAAGTATTAAGGGGAGAACTAGTGAACCACTGACTACCCTTTTTAACAAATCATGGGAGGATGGTGTGGTACCTGAGGACTGGAGGAAGGCTGATGTGATTCCCTTCACAAAAGTGGGACCAAGACAGAGGCAGAAAATTACAGACCCATCAATTTGACTTCTGTGGTAGGGAAAGTGATGGAATCACTTCTGGAGGAAAGAATTGTGGAGTACCTAGAGGCCAGTGCGGACACAGGACCCAAGGCAGCATGGGTTCACAGCGGAAGGTCATGTCAGACAAATCTAACTGATTTCTTTGACTGGGTGACCAAAGTAGTAGGCCAGGAGGGCTGTGTTCATTGCCTACCTAGACTTTAGCAAGGCATTTGACACAGTCACACACAAAAGATTAATATTCAAATTAACCAGCCTGGGAGGGGTCCCAAGGTGGTAGCCTGGGTAAAACATTGGCTGGACAACAGGACACAGAATGTAATTGTAAATGGAGTCCAATCTGAAGAAAGAGGGGTTACTAGTGGTGTACTGTAGGGTTCAGTACTGGGTTCAGTCCTTTTTAATGTCCTTATAAGTGACACTGCAGAGTAACTGAAAGGAAAAGTATGCTTCTTTGCAGATGACACAAAGATCTGCAACTGGGCTGATACACAGGAGGCGTGGAAAGGATGAGATGAGACTTGGCAAGGTTGGAGGAATGGTTAGAAGTATGACAGCTTGGATTCAATGCAAAGAAGTGCAAAATAATGCACCTGAGAAACAAAACCCAGGGAAAGATTACGTATGGGATGGAGGTAGTAACAACAACAAAAATAGAAAGGGACCTGGGGTAATCATATCAGATGACCTTATGGTTAGCAAGTAATGTGAGAAGGCAGTAGGTAGGGCTGGGGGATACTGGGATGTATAGGGAGAGGCATTACCAGCAGAAAACAGAAAGTTGTTATCCCTCTGTACAGAGAGTTGGTGAGACCCCATCTGGAGTACTGTCCAGTTCTGGAGACCTCATCTCCACAAGGACATAGACAGGATAGAGGCAGTCCAGAGGAGGGCAACTAAAATGGTGCAGGGTCTGCAAGAGAAGCCATACAAAGAGAGACTAAAGGAGCTTAATATGTATACCCTTGAGGAAAGAAGGGAGAGGGGACATGATAGAAACTTTAAGTATCACAGTGGAATCAACAAAGTCCAAGAGGGTAGCATCTTTCAGAAAAAGAGATGCAAGAACAAAGGGACACAATCTGAAGATGGGGGGTGCGGTTCAGGGCAATGTGAGGAAGTATTGTTTCACAGAGAGAGTTGTGGACACATGGAACAGCCTTCCTGAGGAGGTTGTGGGGTCTAAAACTGTGAGAGAATTCAAGAATGCATGGGACAGACATAAGGCAATTTTTGTGGGGGTAGGAAAAATAGGGTGTTGGTTAACTAGGATCTGCAGCTTATCCAGTAGGTAGGGAAATGAGCAGACTAGGTGGGCCAAGCGGTCCTTATCTGCTGTCAAAGTCTGTGTTTCTATGTTTCTATGTAAACAGAAATTTTTGGCAGTACCATTTAAAATCCCACAACCTCCGGACTAAACAACTTTTTCAATTAACACCTTACTTATGCTATTCATATATATGTGCTTGTTTTTCCTGGGAATGTATTTATTGTACTAATTGAATTCTTCTTTAGTGCATCTGCAATATTAAGAGTTCCTTTAGCATGTGTCCGTATCCACTGTATTAACTGACTACCTGAATTTTTAATTACCATATTTTTATCTCTGCACAGCACAGTGGATTATTCTTTTAGTTTTTACTTTAACTTAATACATCAATTTTGATGATTCTACCTCACATTATTACATTTATTTATCACTATTTTCTTTTACATATTTAGCTATACCTTTCACCTACACTTTTGGGTGGTATGTTAGTCCTTTATATCTGCACTCTGAAGTCACTTTAAAAAGTATGTACTTTACTTTAAATAATATATTTTATAAAGGTACAATATCTGATACCACCCCAGCCTTGAGAAAGCGCTGATACCATGCAAAAATGTTTGGCAATGGGTAGGGTGTTTGCATCCTGCTGTTGATTTTGTAATAAAAGTTCTTTTGCCTTCTTATCCTGGTGCATCGTGGCAGTCTACCTTTGCTCATACAGTGATGGTGAAGCTGAGTTCCTTTGTCTACAGATCAAGAGATCTGAAATATCAAATTTGGAAAACATTGTGGGGCACATTGGGACAGTGGTATTTCAGTGACAAGAAACAGGAGTAAGAGACCACTCACTCAGATTTCAGAAATATTATGTCAGTTGTTTGTTAAGGTACAGTATGAAAGACACAAAGGGAAGGTGTGTCAGCTACCAGCGCATCAAGATGCACATCATAAGAGCTCTTAGGAAAATTGCTTAGGAACAACATTTAAAGACTTGTAACTTGCTTTTTCCCACCTTAACACCTGTGATTGAGTGCAAGGTAGCTAGGAGAACTACCTGTACTTTGTCTTGTGAAGAAACAAATGGGTAATCTAAAGAAACAAACCACTGAAGGCTGAAGGTGGCAACAAGTGGGGCCAGTAGTCCAAGCCAACTAGCAGTGGTGCAAAGAGGCCTGCCAGCAAATTCCGTGCTGATGCTGTGTGATGTTCTGCAAGCTGTAAAGGCAATGGAATGCAGGTTAACTGTGCTGGACCAGAGGGTTGCAGACATTCCCACAAAACATTTATTATGTGAACAGCAGATGAATGTTGCAGTTTGAGGACAGAGAAGTGACTGGTATATGTGTGTGTGTGGGAGGGGGTCACTGGCAGTAATCTTAGCACTTATCAAAGAAAACAAACTCATGAGGTACTGCCAAGAAAATGTTGAAAACCAAGTGAGAGCCACAAATCTATGGGTGGATGGCATGCCTGAACACACAGAAGGTAATGGCCCCATTAACTTTATTCAGAAATAGTTTATTAGAACTACAATCTCTCTCGTGTACCTCTTGCAACAAAACATATAGAATAACACCACACAAGACCTTGAGAGATCAGAAGGTTCAAGGACCCTGTTGGAGGTGTTAACATATATTGAATCATGATTCCATACTGCAGGCAGCAAGTAGGATGGGACTACGTAAGTGAAGATAGCCAAAATATCTTGTGTTCCAGATCTGAGTTTAGCTACCAGATACTGACTTAAGACATTTGACTCAATTCATACCACCATACCACCTCACATGAGCTGGGAATTTTGTATAGCTTGCAATTCCAGGCTAAACTTAAAGTGATCTACTCGTGGAAGATATACATATTTAGTGACCCCAAGGAAGTCTTAGCACTTTTAAAATAAAGAAAGGCTTTGGTTCTCAGATGGAGGCTTCTGGAGAAGAAGAGGACTAATCAACTGGACACTGTTTGACACTATGAGACTACTCAATTTCAGGTACTGGATTTGAAAGGGGAAGAGTCAGAGATATGGCAGTTTTCCTGAGTAGGTAAACCTGCTTTCTGTGACTATATCAGTAACTTTCTAAATATTTGTTGTGAAAAGTGTTGTTGCAGGATTTAAAACTATGTCTGTTAGTAATTTTTAAATAGCTCCAACCTCATGGGCATTTTGCATCTCTTTCCCTCACCACTCTCTCCAGTGCTCCATGTTGACTTTTTGAATTAGAGACATTTCCTCAAAGTGACACTGATTTAGCTTGCTCCTTGGTTGGGGTTTTAAGTAGTAATAGAAGAGTGCAGGCTGTACCTAACAGTTGGAATTTGACTTTCTGCAACCTGTGTAATTGTCAAGTAACAGTATGACAAAGCTGACCTTTACTAGTTTAGATAACCCTCACTGTTGTTTCCTTACAACTTTCTTAATTTCAAGTGTTAATAACTACTGGGAGGGTTAAATGTTGTAGCTGCTTTTTTTCACTTTTGCATTTTAATACTGTTAATGTATTTCATAGTGCCGTTGGATCAAGTAATGGGCAGTGAGTCACTAGAAGATTTTATTCAATGTTGAAAGTGGACCTTATCAGCTACAATGCTCATTTTAGATATTTGGGACACTAAGATTTAATACACGGTCCTTGCATGATAGTAATATGCTTGTCTGTTTTGTAGAATATCCATATTTTTATTTCAGTGTGCATTTGTTCAAGCCCTCATTGATGCAACATGCAGGGTGTGATGAGCTTACCTATCCTACTGTGATGTATGTGGTATGACATGCTGTATTTGCTCTTTCACTGTGGATCAGATTTGTAAGTCTCACTTATAAAAAAATACAAATTTAAAACAAAAGCTAAGGGGTTCTTAAAGAAGGCATGGGAGGAAGGCTAAATTGTGACAAGTGTGGGGAAGGAGTAAGGAAACTTGGAGAAAATGAAAATGGGTATAAACACATGGCTGAAATGCATGAGAATGACCATATGCCTTGAATAGATGTGCGTGCAGGCATACCACACACATAAACATGCCACGCATGCCTGAAAACAAAGATATGGGGAGGGTAAAAGGACTGAGTTCAGTAGTAAACAATAAGGTGACTGAAATACATTCCCAGGCAAACTGGTAAATCATCAATCAAGATTTTGAAGGTCAATCATGACTGATTATTGTTAATCATCAAATGTTACCCTAAGATCATCAAAAGATCATGATCTAAGATCATCATCCAGGTCATGAATTAACCATCAAACATGAACCTTCAGATCACCAATTGATGATTATTGATTATTTTGTAAGCTTAAATCAGCATGATGGTTGTTGATGATTTGTGGATGATCAAGTGATGATCATTGATGATTATATTAGTTCAATATTATAAGACTACAAGTCACAGAAGTAATACTTAAAGTTGTATTAGTTAATTATGAAAAAATGAATGTCACATATCAGCAAAGACAAATTAATTATGAATTATAATGTAAATCATGTGAAGTCAAGTTTTAATCCCATTAGGCAGAGTACATGCAACGTCTGGTATAGGATATATATTTGCATACCCAATTTGCATATCTCAGCAACACAGTTTATGGAACAAAACAATGGTAACTTCTATTTTTAAATTTATTTTTCATTGCCAGTATTAGTTTGCAGACTATTAGGAAAGGTTTTGAGCACAAACCAAGGGCCCAAGTCACAAAGGAGTTACTTCTGGTGTAACTTGACTTGCACCAAAGAAAATGGTGCAAGTAAGCAAGTTACAACAGCAGTTTGACATATGGTATTCTGTAAAGCAGCTTGCAACATGCTGCAGGCAGCCGTGTGCCAAAGTGGACTTATGTATTACTAGTTACCGTAAACCTCCTGCAACATGGCGCTAGGGGGTTTACGCAGCAGCTGCACTTATTCTGGAATGGAAGCAACCAAGTCCTCAATGTTGCTATTCTAGAAGACATCCCGTGGACATCCGCCAATGAAAAGTTACACTAGCAAATAGCTGGGTAACGGAGTCTACTGCTGTCTGCCGACAGACCTGATCCAACAGTATGCGCCACCACCCTGACCCATCCCTGCCCCAATAGACAACCCCACAGGATAGAGGACCCCAAACCTACTGCAGGTGACCTCAGGGCTATAGGACCCTCCTGAGTCCCCAATACTGTGCAATGAAGCCCTCAGGGCTATGTGACCCTGCCCGATCCCCCAATAATGCATTAGTAAAAGCTCTTTGGGACTATCAAAGCCCCCTCATCAAGTCCCCCAATACTGTGGTAAAAGCCCTCTGGGCTATTAGACCCCCATCCCAAACCCCATAATATATTAGTAATTGCTCTGCAGGACTGATCTCGTCCCCCCAAGCTCTGACTCCTGATTCCTGAAGCCAAGTCCTCATGGTACTGTAACTTGTACATAGATCCCCATTATCCCTGGTAGTCTAGTAGCCCCCACCCCCATCCAGCAGTGCCAGACCACCCCACCACCCCTCAGATGGCAACGGCACAGCCCACCTCTCACCACTATGGCCAGCCACCGACTGAGCTCCGTATGAGCTCGTACTACTGTACATAGTATGTGCTCAATGAATGACAGCTCATCCATTGAGCACATATACTATATACAGCACGCTACCAGATGGAGATCAGTCAGCGGCTGGCTGTGGTGGTGAGGTGGCTGCACCAGCTGGGGGGGTGCAGGGTAATCTGGCACTGCTGGGTGAGGGGCCACTAGACTATCAGGATAATGCAGATCTGATGTACATGATACAGTACTGCAAGGACATGGCATCGGGATTGGGGTAAAGGCCAGCCCCACAGAGCATTTGTAATCAGTATTGGGGATCAGGGTTGGGGTACCATTGCCCTGTGGGGCATTTATGTACACATTGGGAACTGGGGGCATGTTGGGGAGGTCGATAGTCCTGTGGGCTTTCTAGGCATGTGGGCTGGGATGGGAGGCACTTGCGCCCTACAGTACTTGTGGATGCAGCATGCGACATACCCTCAGGTATGCCCTTCTTTTTGGTGTACCGTTAGGTATGTCGAAGTCACAGGACTTAGCTTTGGGAACCCTGCCTCTTACAGAATTGGGTGCAGGGTCCTTGGTGCAACTTCACCCTTCACATGTCACAACTTGTGACATGCATAGGGTGCTTCTAGAATTGGGCCCCAAGTACTTTTAGGAACTCATCACAGCCATAAAAGGAACCACTTAATGGGGATATATAAACCAATATAAGCCTTTCTAACTTCAGTGAGATGAGGTATCAGAGTAAGCATAACTGAAAGCATTGGGCTTCTACAGAAAAGGTATCATAACTGATCATTCTAGTAAAGATGTCTAAATACAAGGTAAATTTCCAAAGTATAGAGAAAAGGTAAATTGAATTTTAAATTTATTTCTGTAATCTTGACCATTGGGCAGTCATGAAAAATCATGATGATATGAAATCTGCATTAATCATAATCACCATCTCCAAAACTTCATGGTTTTTGATTACGCCATTTAACGTTAATGGTTAATTATTGTTAATGATGATCGCAATGTTGGTTTTGAAGCTTAAACATGATCTCGAACATAACTGGATAATGATCATACATGATACAACATTAAAAAATCATCTTTTGGCTGGGTTAGCAAAAATAAGTCTATCATTTAAAAGAGATGGCAACTGGGAGCCTAAGTGGATCATAGCTTGGTTTCCATGTTTTCTTTGGTCAGTATTCTGGAAACCCTGCTGAAAGACACAGACAGAAATAGTCATATTTTATTCTCGGAGGTACAATGTGACACAGTGGGTTTGTCACTGTCTCCATTTCTGACTGCCCTGTAGTATTCCCTGAATTGGTCAGCCAGGCATCTGCCAGTCTCTCTGATGGAAATAACTGCACACTTACTACAAAGAATACAATATACCACATTGCAATAGGTAGTAGAAACAGTACTAGGTTACAGCAGTGCTACTTCTTTAGGCAGAGCTTTAGTATTAGGTAACATATCAGTGAATGCTTAGCACAACAGAATAGCAAGATAGTGGAGATAATTAAGAGAAGGCAGTACAAAGAGCTGCATACCTCTCAACCTCCCTCATCACAAATCAGGGACAAGGCTTAAAATGATCGGGACAAATTACCAAAATCAGGGACACATTTGAAAAAATAGAAATATTAGTTCCAGAAGTTGTGTACAGCATGCTTCTTGTAAGACTAGCATTTTATTAATGAGAACTAGACTGTAACACCAATTGATGACATTATTTTGTGATTCAAATTCCTACTCTTCAGTGACAGACATGCCAAATTTAGGAGGGACAGAAGAAGTTTTTGAGGCAAAATCAGGGACAACCCTGAAAATCAGGGACAGTTGAGAGGTATGAAGAGCTGGAAGACAGAGTTTTTCCAGACTGGAGTAAGGCAGAGGTGTTCAGAATGGACCAGCACAGGGAAAGTCTGGGGTGAGTTGAACAGCATAATGTGCAGCCCACAGTCACCACAAGCTGGGACCTAAAACAATACCCTCATGCTGTGACCCTAAACATGTTTACACAGCAGCAGCACCTCCAATCCAAACACAACAGCGCAGTCCCAATCACCTGGGACTAGATCATCTGCCTGTCTACATGGCCCTCTCTGAATCACTCCGATCTATGCTGGTGAGGGGCCGTACGTTGGGGGCCAGACAGCAGCTCAAGGAAACATAAGCCACTGAATGAGTTGCAGCAGTACACACAGTCCACACAGTAGTGGAAGCAGCTGTAAACCACTAGCTACACTTGGTGTTTCCAACTCACTAGGAAATCCAGCAGCATGTTAGCGAGTGGCTTACCATGATCGAGTGTCTGTCTACATGGCCACACTTGTGCTGGAGCAACCTGAGCGCCGTGTTATTCCAGTGCAAATGTGACCATGTAAACACGGCTCCTTATGTTACAGATTGCATGCATGGGAATGCTAATGCTAGCTGAGTCAAACTGGGGACTTTGGTGGACTTAGGAATGCTCCCACAGCACAAACAACTGCTTCACAGCACAATCAGACAGTGGATACTGCTGCATGATAGAAACCAGCCCATCTGCCTCCAGACTAGAAATGTGCAAAGTTGGGAAACTTTGCTTTGTGAAAATGTTTGTGTAGTTTCCCTGCATAGTTCTTGCTTGGCAAAGTGCCTATTTCCCCAGCAAAGACTACTTGAGTGCACTTCAGTGGTGAATTTTCTGGTGAAGTGGTAATTCATGTAGTCTTCACCAGGCTAAGCAGGCACTTGGCCAGCAAAGAACTACAGTATGTGAACTCTTTTAAACCAAGCACAGAAGGACTAAACCCACACCCATCCCTGTTCAGTATTACACCTTCTCCCACCCACCTTCTCAACATGTAATTTACTCCCACACACACCTCTACTGCCCTTGGGTAGATATTCTCTTCCTCCTACCCCAACCCCAGCAAAGTTGTGTTATTATAACCAAATGCATTGCAAAAGAAGTATATAACAAAAGGGTTGCACCTGCCATTCTATGTCCCATTCTTTTATGGGAGGCTGAGGCTCAAGGTTCAGTGTGGAGGAATAGCTCCCCCACATTCCAAATAAAGGTCAGCCACTCCCAGCAGCTCTCACTTAGTGCATTGTGAGTGGTTTTATTGTACTCTGGGCTCCAAAGTGACTTGTGTGGCAGAGCCTCTTCCATTTCTAACCTTGCCTGAATTTCTTTCCTCATCTCTTTCTTGTTTGGTCCCCATTTTCTCACTGTCTGTCCCTCCCGCTGTTCATTTTTCATTTTGTTCATCCCTCCCACTGCTTCTCTCCTCTCTGTGTTTCTTTTCTTTGCGCCTGCCCTCTCCCTACTTTTGTGTCGCCTCCATCTTGCTTTCTCCATTTTCTTGGGTTTAGTTGTTTCCCCAGAGCCATTGCTCCCTCTGCACTGGCATTTCTCGGTTGGTATGCTCCTGTGCATGCCCTAAGTTGGGGTTTTTTTCAGCTTTGTTTTTACTTAGTTACAGCCCTAGTTTTCCTCTGGGAGTTGTTCCACCTTGTTCAGCTCCTTCCATTGTTTCTGCCTCTGTTTTAACCTTGTAATGCATACTTCTCATTTCTCTCCTGCTTCATCTGTTTACTAGCGCTGCACTTGTAGGCATGCATAAACAGAACCTGGCCAAGTTCTTGCGCTCTCTGGCACCTGAGCTGAATATTTTGCTTACACAGCTTAGGTTGTCCAAGCACTCTCATACTGGGGGTTTTCTGTTCCCTATCACAGCTGCCTTAAATGATATGTGCACCTGTTTGTTCTTCATCATTACTGCATCTCCCACCTCTCAAACTTCCATGATTGCTACTGCCGAGTGAGGTTTTTTATATGTCTGTGTCCTTCAGTATTCAAGCCATTTGTAGCACTCATTTTACCCATCCATACCTCAGCTACAGTTGTTTTTACCACTCTAACTTTCCAGTGTATATTTGCTTCATCAGTTTTAAGTTATACTGCCTATATTACCTGTGTGACTGCTTTGTTTACCTAGTCCTCCTTGTTATGTACTCCTTCCTATGTCATTTCTAGCATGTTTCCTTGTCTGCTTCTGTGCTGCCTGTTGTTGCTAAGTACAGCTACAACGGGATCTATAGCCTTGCTTGTCTCATCCCATTCCACTGCTTATGGCCATATGTCCCCTTTGTTTTCCTAGTACTTCTGCATTGTCTGCCTTCAGTTTGTCCTGTTTTGCTTCTCATTCTGCACTATATGTTTTGTCATCCGCCAGCCATTCCTGATTTTCCTTCCTTACTCCTATCCCCTTCCTACTGCTACTTAATTCTGCTTGCTTCTGTTTTCACTAAGTGATTGCTTGTTGCCCTTTCTTGCTCAGCCCATACCAGCAGTCTCACAGCTTCCATCCCTAACTCTTCCCAGTAGGGTATCGAGTGAAGGTGGGCTTGCCATGTCTCACGGGGAAGGGAGTCCTGTTTCCAGCCATCTTCAGCCTTTAACAAAACAAACGATGTAAAAACCACTATGGTTCTCAAAGGAGGTGGCAGGGAAGATTAGGAAGAAAATATAGCATTCAGGAAGTACAAGGAATCACAGAAGGAGTAGGACAGAGAACTGTATCAGTTAAAGCAGGAGGAGCAGGGAAGGCAGTCAGAACAGCAAAGGCCCAAACCAAGGAAAGGATAGCCAACTCAGTTAAGAAGGGGGATACAACCTTTATAGGTACATCAGAGAGTGAAGGAAACCAAGTGAGGGATAGTGAGGCTTATAAAGGGAGGGGAGTGCAGAGAGTGACTATGAAAAGGCAGAGATACTAAACAAATATCTTGCTTAGTATTCACAAGTGAAGAAGGAGGTACCTAAACCAAACAACAAAAACACTCTGGATAGGGTATTGGTACCAGTCCATTCATAGAAGAAAGAGTTCTAAAAGAACTCTTAAAACTGAAGGTGGACGAGCAATGGGACTGATGGGATTCATCCCAGAATTTAAAAGAACTAAGGGTAGAACTAGTGACACCACTGACTACCCTCTTTAACAAATCATGGGAGGATGGGGTGGTACCTGAGGACTGGAGGAGGGCAGATGTGATTCCACTTCACAAAGTGGAAGCAGGGCAGAGGCAGGAAACTACAGACCTGTTAGTTTGACCTCAGTGATAGGAAAATGATGGAATCACTTCTGAAGGAGAGAATTGTTGAGTACCTAGAGGCCAGAGGGCACAGAACCCAAGGCAGCATGGATTCACAGGGTAGGTCATGCTCAGACAAATCTAATAGATTTCTTTGACTGGGTGACCAAAGTGGTAGATCAGGAAGGGGCTGTGGACATGGCCTACCTAGACTTTATCAAGACATTTGACACAGTCCCACACAAAAGATTAATATACAAGTTAGCCAGCCTGGGAGTGGGTTCCAAGATGGTAGCCTGGGTAAAAATTGGCTGGAGAACAGGACACAGAGGAAATAGTAAACGGAGTCCACTCTGAAGAAAGGGCGGTTGCTAGTGGGTACTGCAGGGTTCAGTTCTAGGACCGTCCTTTTCAATGTCTTTATAAGTGACATTGCAGAGGGACTGGAAGGAAAAGTATGTCTCTTTGCAGATGACACAAAGATCTGCAACAGGGTTGATACACAAGTTGGGGTGGAAAGGATGAGAAGGGACTTGGCAAGGTTGGAGGAATGGTCAAATGTATGGCAGCTTAGAGTCAATGCTAAGAAGTGCAAGTAATGCACCTGGGAAACAAAAACCCAGGGGAAGAGTACACTATCGTGGGTGAGATACTAACAACAACAAAAATGGAAAGGTACCTGGGTGTATCATATCAGATGACCTAAAGGTGGGAAAGCAATGTGAGAGGGCAGTAAGGAAGGCTGGGGGATACAGGGATGTATAGGAAGAGGCATCACCAGTAGAAAACAGTAGTTGTTATCCCTTTGTACAGACAGCTGGTGAAACCCCATCTGGAGTACTGCATGCAGTTCTGGAGACCGAATCTCTGCAAGGACATAGACAGGATGGAGGCAGTCCAGAGGAGGGCACTAAAATGGTGCAGGGTCTGCACCAGAAGACATATGAAGAGAGACTTAAGGAACTTAATATGTACACCTTGAGGAAAGTAGGGACAGGGGGACATGATAGAAACTTTCAAGTACCTCAAGGGAATCAACAAAGTCCAAGAGGGTAGCATCTTTCAGAAAAGAGATGTGCAAGATCAAGGGGTACAATTTGAAGATAGACGGGATGGCTCAGAGGTAATGTGAAGAAGTATTTTTCATGGAGAGGGTAGTGGATGCATGGAGCAGCCTTCCTGAGGAGGTGGTGGAGTCTAAACAGTGGGGAATTCAAGAATGCATGGGAAAGACATAGGCAATTTAGGGTTGAGCGAGGAGGAAGTAGGCTGTTGGTTAACTAGGATCTGCAGCTTATCCATTTGGTAGGAAAATAGGCAGACTGGGTGGGCCAAGCGGTCCTTAACTGCCATCAAATTCTATGTTTCTATGTTTACCACCAGTCTCAGAGTCTCCATCCTTAATTCTGCCTAGCGAGGTATTGAGTAAAGATGGGCCTCCCTGTCTACCAAGGATGGGAGTTCTGTTCATTGTTTCACATTTCTACAATCAATCCATCCTATACCATCATGCTGACAGTATCCATCCCTAGCTCTGTCTAGAGGTGTATTGAGTGAAGGCTTGCTTGCTCTGTCTGCTGGGGATTGGAAGCTGTTCCTCATTTTCAGTTTCTACCATCATTGCATCATATACCATCATTTGACAGTCTACATCCCTAACTCTGCTTCATGAGGTATTGCAGTACAGGTGGGCTTGCTCTGTCTGACTACAGTCTCAACCAACTGCATTCCATACCAACAATTCAGCAATCTATGTCTCTAACTCCACCTGATGAGGTATCAAGTGAAGGTTAGCTCACCCTGTCTACTGGAAATGGGAGCCTGTTTCATCTACTTACAATCTCAACCAGCTGCATTCTATACCAGCAGTCTGACGGTCTCCATTCCGATCTCATGCTTTGGGCATTTGAATGCAGTGGGTCAACCCTGTCTACCAGGGTGGGAGTCTGTTTCTCCATTCATATAGTCTACCAATTCCATTCTCTACTGGCATCATTCAGTTACCTTCCACTTCCTCTTATGCCTTATTCTCAGTCCCATGGATCCTCTGGGCCGTGATTCAGGTGCACCATCTTTGTTTCGGAAATGGGGTTCCTCTACCCATCAGCCTTCGATCTCTTGTACCTGGGCCATGTCAATCATTACCATGCCTTCAATCTTCAATGACAGTCCTTCAGGCTCTCCTAGGCCTTATTCCTCTGCTCCTTCAGCCGTCCACGGACATTGGACTCAATCTCCTCCATCAATAAATGGACTTCTATTGCCCGATGGCCACACTTCAATTGTTCAGTTGTCCTGTACTTGTTTTTCCTTGCACCCTGGAATCATGTCCTTTGTCCTCACTCCTTCACTCATCCCATGCTGGATCTTGGACCCCACCAACTTGCTAGTCCTCAGAATCTTCCCTGTTCTCTGTGATTCAGAACTTCATAGCTCTGCTTGCCTTCTAGTTTCCATCCTGCAGTCCTGTTTAATGATGTTGTGGCTTGCTTCCCTGCTACACCCCTTCCTGTTCCCAGCCTTTAGCTCCTGCTGCCAGCTCTTCCATCATCAGAGCTCTGGACATTCCTGCCCCTCCGAGTTTCATCCAGTGTTTGTCTCTGTTTGCATTCTTCCTTGCTTCCCGCCTCTACTGCATGAGGATCCATTCTGAAATCCATCCACACCACATGGAATTGGACTTTCATCTGTTGCACAACTTATCCCTTGGATTACACTGGACCCCTTGGCATCTCAGTGCTCTCCTCCTGGCCGTCCACCATCCTACTCTTCTATCTGCTGTGAAGGAACCTGCTGTCAGTCATCTGTTCAGCTCTGATTTTCTGACTGGATTTCTCCTGGGTTCTGTTCAGTGCCTGTCATTCCTCCCTGTTGGATCAGTCATCTCAGTATTGCTCCTTGGATGTTTTGTGACCTGTAGTATCTCCTAGTCAGCTCATCAACCCCATGGTTGTCCTCCACTCCTGGAATTGCTTCCTGCTCTTCCCTCTCTGGCATCTCTAGGAAGGACCACAGTTCCATTGTGGTTCTTTTTTCATTCCACAGCTCAGACGGCCCAGGGCTTTGACACATTTGCTTCCATGCCTTGTCTTTTGGGCATTTCTCCACATTTGCTGTTTCCAGCACTCAGTCATCTGGTTGATCACATCTCCTGCATCCAGTAATCAATCAGCTCTTGATTACATCTCTTGATTGCTCCACCTTATTTTCCTCCCACGGCTGGCATTACTGCTACTGTCTAGCATTCCAAGGATTGTCAGTTCCTCTCACCAAAGTGAACATCCCTGGTCTAGCGACATCCTTCAATCTGCATGGCATTTTGGAATCTGAAGTATGGAAGCACCATTAGCTGCCAGTAATTCCACAGAATCATTCCTTGGCATCCTGCTGGATTTGGACCATATAGAAGCTCTTACCTCTCGATCAACTCCACAGGAAACATAGAAACATAGAAATTGTCAGCAGATAAGGACCACTAGGCCCATCCAGTCTGCCCATAGGCCCTATACGTCTATGTGGCCACTGACTCTATGATCAATCCTCAGACATCTTATTGGATTCCGACCCTATGGAAGCCATTACCTTCTGATTTGCTCTACAGTTTCTAAGCTTTAGTGGAGTTCTCTTCAAACTGATCTCTTACAACAGAAACATGAACTTACTTCTCTACCGCATCCCTCAACTGCTCAATAACCATAATTTCAAGGGAGGTCCTTCAAACCCTACTTATTGGCTCAGACACAATCGGTTATTCAATTCTACTATCATATCCAATTCTTGGCTACGGCAAATCAGAATTCATCATGTCATCCCATTCATGTCTTTCTGGTATAGCTATATGATGTTCTTCAAAGACCCTTCTCCTTCTAACACCTCAGAATATGCTCCAACGTATCTCCAACACATAGCTATCCTGCTGTCTTTGAGTAATCCTGAATCCTGCCTTGGCCTCTGATATAATAATACTCATGAAGTCATCTACATCTCCTCTTCAGGATTCACCTATCAAGCCACTCACCTTCCTAGGGTCTTTGATCCTGTCAGACAGTATCTATCTTCCTCATACTCATTCCAGTGAATACCATCACCAAAGGCAAGTCTTTGTTCCTATCCATCACATCGCTCATGTACAACTGACTTGGTTATCCCTTTATCACAGTTTTACACCGCAATGGTTCCACATCAAGTCTATGCAAGCAACTCACTCCATGCATTATACCATTTCAGATAGCAGACCTTTTGTTGCCCCATCAGTCAGCAGACTCAGCTAAAACTCCTCCTTTTCTTTAGCTCCCACATGTTGGAATTTAATCACCAGCAAGTCAATGCCACATAGGCCTCTGTAGCTCCCTGCTGAGCTACTTATACTACAGCAGAAAAGTATCCATCATCTTGTGCATTGCAGTCTTTCCTCAGTCCTCCAGTTACACTCTTCAACTAGGTATCCAAAGAGCTTAAATTGCTTAGACTCCTGTTTTCTCTCTCTATGGATGCCCCATAGTGAAACATAGTGAATTTACTGAACTTGAATCCACATGACTCTATTTTGAACATCAGAGTTTCTTCAGCTCTTTGTCTAGCCTTCGTTGGATTCCTGCATCCTGAGTATTCATTATCATCATCCCTAGCAATTCTGAGAACCTTGCCAACATCCATAAAATCGCCGATCTACAAAAAGTAGCTGATCATTCTATCCTTCCTTTTCTTCTTCAAAGTCTGGTAGATTTAAGAAAAGAATTCTCATAACCTATTTTTCACCATGAAAATATTAGTCCGACAGCACAGCTAGACAAACTCATGCTTTTATCGATCATGTCTTCTGTGTGCTTCCGATAAATAATCACCTAATACTGTACCACAAAATAAATTCTGGATCTTGTTTAAACCATCCTTCAACAGCAGGACTTAATCCATAGTGAATATCTCTTTATTCATCTGGATTGGATCTGCTTCTTCAGCTTCAAGAATTGACCTTCATGCACACGTCGTCAAAGACTCAGAAGAAGGACATCATCACGTTATGAACACTACATCCTAAACCAGAATCAGAGCTCAGTTCAAGCATTTAGGATCATCTCTTAGGGTGCTCTGAGGATGGGCAGGTAGGTAGCCATGGATCTGCAAAGGTTTCCTCTAAAGGTTTTCTCTCTCTTGCTTGCTACTGGTCACACTCTCCATGAGTTTGGAGGATGTAATCCTTTGAATAGCTAATTGAATCTTTTTTGGCCTTCTATTCCTACATGCTACCTGGTCTACCTACCAAGGGTGGGAATAGAGAAAGGGCATAGTTCAAAATTCATAAGAATACACAAGCACTACACTATGCACCAAACATTGAATGGGAGGGCTGGAGCCCAAGGTTCAATGTGGGGAATAGCTCCTCCCACATTCCAAATAAGGTCAGCCACTCCCAGCAGCTCTCACTTAGCATGTTATGAAACACCCACCATCTTCCCCTGCCTCCTCCTCCTCTTCCTCCTGCACACTGCTCACCCTTGGTGCTGGGCCTTCTTCCCTACACACTACCAGCTTACCTACCAAGGGTAGGAAAGAGAAAAGCCAAAGTTCAAAATTCATAAGTATACACAAGGCGCTATGCTATGCACCAGACACTGAACTGTATGATTATCAACCCCCCACCCACTCAGCACCCACACCCTCACCACCCAGTCCCATTCACCCAGCAATGAAAACAAATGGTCCAATGGCGGGAGGTGGGCAACAACAGCCTTCACCTCTTTCCCACCTGACTGCCTTCTTCTAAATATCAGCTGATCCCCAACCTCTCCCATCCAATCAGCACTCACCTACCACCACCTCCAGTCCCACTTACCCCGGAAATTGTAGGCCAGAAATTGAAAACAAATGGTCCCATGGTGGGCAGCTGGGCACCAGCAGCCCTCACCTCCTTCTCACCCAGCTACTTTCATCAGCTGTTGCCTTTCCCATTGATTTCAGTGGGAAAGTGTGGTAAAATTCAAATAATACTGCACTTTCCACTGAACTAAATGGGAAAGGCTTCCCACCACTTAGTGGAGAGGGTGCTGTAAAATTCAAGGACAAACATGCATTTGGACTTAGAATTTTACAGACCTTTATTTTATTTATTTATGACTTTGTTAACTGGTTAGGTGCACTGATCCCAGGAACCTTTTTCAGGCATGACCCGGTCACGTAGGCGCACAGGGTAGAAACATCAGAATAATAAGAACATAACAACAGCGGGAAATACGTAGTGAAAGGTTACAGTAGATACATTTGGCAATACATGGTGACAGTAGCTGAGGGACCACAAATAACAAAGCAAAGTAAGGCTCATGGTGGTACAGTTCCAGTAAATAAGAGAACCTATTGGCCCAACTCCTGAACCTATGGGGAGGGGCTAGTCCTAAAGCAGTGGCAGGTGAATGGCAACAGGAGCCAGTCTTTGAGGTGAGTCTTGAACTGACAGTGATTGTTTATGAGCGGTTCAGTGGGCAGTTTGTTCCATAGTGTGGAAGTTGCTACAGATAGGGCTCTAGCGCCCATGCTTGTGGCTACCCTGTGGATTTTCAGAGAGAGGATACTGAGGAGTGTTGACAGCAGTGTGAGGTTTGGATGGTGAGAAGGGAGCAAGAGGAGATTTCTGGCCAATACAGATGGCAGAATCAATAAAACTATACAATGCAAGGACAAGGCAGGCTTGTAGTGGAAGCCACCCCAGAGTAGTGTAGAGTGTACAGTGGTGTGTGGAGAAAGGGACCAGCAGTGAGAAGCAGCAGGCACTGTTGTATGCTACTGATATTTTGCCATGGTGGATGCGGAGGTCCTGGAGTAGATAGGAGAGCAGTAGTCCAGGATAGGTAGCAGGTTTCCCTGAATGATGTCATAGCAGGCCTCAGGGGTGAGGTATTGCTGTATCTGTAGGAAGACCCTAGTTTTGGTGAAATCTTAGAATCAGGAGTTTATGTGCTCTGTAAAGGAAAGGGAGGGGTCAAGCACAACTCCTAGATATTTGAAATGTTTGACATCCTCTAGGGCATGGCCATCAGGGGATGTGATGATTAGGGTTTGGTTATATTTGCATTTCGTTAGGAAGGGCTTAGATCCGAACAACATTGTTTTTGTTTTTGTGGCATTGACCAGAAGGAGGTTGTCAGAGAACCAGTTGTGGGCTGCTGTGTGGTTTTGTGTGAGGGCTGCAGAGATGAGGGTAGGATTTATAATACATAACTTTTTTGTTTTTAATACATTTACTCCATATTTTATGATGCATGCTTCCCCTCATGTTCATGAACCCTATGAGTGTCAATTTGCAACCATTTCCTATCCTTGAGCTTCCAGTGTAAAGTCATCAATGATAGGACCACAATGTAACATTTCATCTGAACCTAAGGATGCCACCTCTAATGGAAGAGCACTCTAGTACTTCATCATGTGTCTGGATCATTTATGAGCTCACACCTTGGTGTGACACTTGATCCCAAGACCTTTCAGCTCACAGGTGCAAGTACTACCAACTGAGCCCACATGACACAGTTTGTTGCCCCCAAAAATAACTTTTGTGGAGTGCAGCTGCGTACTTAACCTGTACAAATGAATTCAATACAACTCTTAAAATAGTTTCTTAATTTTTAGATGCTGATATACTATAGAAGGAACTACTCAGCATTTATTTTAATAAACAATAAATACAATTCAGAAACCCTTAATTTTCATTCTGTACATGTTGCTTTCTGCTAGCTTAATGCCTGACAGTGCTTTGCTTATGCCCTGCCCCAATCCATGTCCTCCCTACCCCATGGCTAATTGCATACACAGATTCACTCATGGGATACCCTTGGCCATGGGCCAATAAGTCTGAGACCTCAACCATCAAGTGCTTGTGTGACTACTCTGCTGTGCCTCAGAATGCTGCGGCCCCATGACCTCCCCTACCTTACTCAGTGGCTGCACCCATCAGGAATTTGTTTCCTCTCCTGACCAACCTTCTCCAGATTTTTCTACAGCTGCTGTGTGCTGTGCTGGACTGCTCTTCTCACTTTGCACACATGTTCCACTGGACCCAACTGCTCCAGGGCCAGACTGCAACCCTAGTTCTTCTCCCGCCTTCTCTGACTTCATTCTAGGCTCCTACACAACTTGTCTTGACCTCAAACACAATGCTACACTGCTGGCACTGCAGCCCAGCCCTGGCTCCTATTTCAGACTTGAACTCTGACATGGACAAGTTGTACAACACAAAAGGAGTGACACTCACTGACTGAAGGACTGATTGTCAGATCCAGCATTCAGCTACTTGACAGATGGTGCCAAATCCAAGGGTGCAGGTGCACAGAAAAAGTATCTAGAGTCAGACAGCAGTTTGGGCAGTCTGGGTGGGTGAAGGGTTAACAGATAATGTCTATGTACATGGCTCAGGTCGACCTCGAACCTCACCCTTCCCCATCCTTCAGAGATACTTGCTCATGGATGAGCATGAACAGAATTTATGGGGAAAAAAGTAAAGCACAGAAAAAGTCAGTGCTGTGCACAGCAGACAGTGTCTAAAAGGGCCCCCATAAACAAGGGCCCAGGTGCAGCTGCATACCTTGCACTACCATGATGCATCTGCTAGGAGTCCATGTCTTACTTCAGCACCATCCACCCAACTGCCTACATGGATGCAGTCAAGTAGCCCCAGTCATCCGCTATCTCATCACCGCCATCTATCTCTACAGCTCTGCTCCCATAGTTGGGTACCTCTTCTCCCACTCAGGATCTGAAAGGAGGAAGTGACTTTTAAGGGTCATTATAGTAACATAGTAATTTAAGGTTGGAAGGACTCTATGTTTATCAAGTCCACATCCCATTTTAAGTGGGCCATTGATGGATAGGCAGATGGTGGGCATCATCCAGCATGCCATCACCACTTTGTGTCCCTTATAGGACCTTGTAACTCCCATCACATCGAGCCATCACCCGGCCTTACCTTTCATTTGGGAGGGCTAACACTGCATGTTTACAAGCATAACCAATGTCACTCTTCATACTGGTTATCATACTTGGGGAATGGATGGAAGAATGCAATGTACCCATTGATACCATCCACCCACACTAGCAGGTCCCAATAATTCCATCCTTAAATATTAATATATCAAATCTTTTTTAAATGTATCCAGGTTCTTGCTCTCTACTATGTCTCTAGGTAGTCTATTCCACTGCCTAGCAGTGTGATGTGTTAAAAAGTATACCTGACATTCTTTACTACATTATCCAACTTAATCTGTGGTTTATTACTTCTTAGGCCAGCAGATTTGCACTGAATCTTCAGACCAAGCTCTTTCATTAGTTCTTCATCATGTATAATTTTATACATGGTCATTAAATCTCCCTGATCCTTCTCTGCTCAAGGCTGTATAGTCCCAGTGATTGACACCTTTCCTCATAGCTTTAACCCTCAAGCCACTAACCATCTGTGTCACTCTCCACTGAACCTGTTCCATCCTTTCCACCTCCCCTTCAAGTATGGGCTCCACAATCAGAATCCATAGTCCATATGAGGCCTTATGTATGCCTTGTAGAGGGCATTATACAAGCAAGCAAATTTACAGATGTTCTTTTAATATTTCTAATCATATAATTTGTCTTTGTAAGACTTTTGTATGATGTCACCTAAAATTCAGATTCTGATCCACGAATATCAAAGTCTTTTTCTATTACCAGCTTACTGAGTTGCATGCCATTTAATAGATCATTTTGTTGTCTATTTTGCCTGCCAGAATACATTGAGGAGCATTTTCTACACTAAACTGCATTCCATTTTCTAGTGCTCATTTTCTATTATCTCTATGTCTGATCTGAGCTGCATAGCATTATGTAAAGTGTCCACAGGCCTCCCAACTTAACTCTTAACCCAAACAAATGAGTAGTTTGTGCAGCAGGACAGTCACCGTCCTTTTACAGGGCTACAAGGTGCATTGCCTCTATAGTACTCACCACATTCTCTAGTCTGGGAACTGGGAGTTGGGCTTGAGGCATGAACTTAGGTCTCTCATTAGGTTTTGCATTCTGTTACCCCAGCACCACTGGGCCTGGCTCCATGACATATATACATGCATACGCATATATATACAGTGTAGTCAGCCAGGATGTGACATAGTACCTTGCAATAAATGACATGTTACCAATTACTCCAAGATAAAAGGGCTTCATTGCCATTGACCTGTACAGTTCCCATCAGCATATTGCAGCACTCTGTAGTAATACTGCAAGGTTGTGTATTGCATCCTTGCTGGCTCTGCTGTAGAGTGTCTGTGGCTCAGCAGGTAGCACTCTGCCTCTGAGTCTGGGAGATCAGTAGATGTTGGGTTCTATCCCCACACCAGGCACTTGGGTTTATATCCCAATACTGACACTGTAGGGTGCTGAACTCCTGAGGTGCCGTGGTTTCGGATGAGACATTAAACCGAGGTCCCATCTGCCAGTTCAGGTGGATGTTAAAGATCCTATGGTACTTCTTGAAAAGAGCAGGAAATTTCCCCAGTGCCTGGTCAAATTTCCTCCATTCACAAAAAATACCACCAACAGCTTAATCTGGTTCAAGGTCAGTTGGCATTCATCTGTATTCTCCTCTGGGTCATGCCTGAAAATAGGCAGGATTTGTCTAGTGCACTTACCCGTCAACAAAAACTAAATAAAATAAATAAATAAATAAACATACATACTGTACAGTACATACATGCATACATATTCAAGGAAAGAAGGTCATCATTTCATTGAGATCCTACCTCCCACTAGCTCAGTGGGAATACTGTCACCCTGATTTTCTTCAAAGTACTTGTAAAGTCTGACAGTAATTACAGTATCAGGTGATAGCACATGCTCTGGTGGTATATTCCAATAGTTCACAGACTAAATGGCATCGATATTGGAGGAAGGGCATGCTGTGATTAATGAAAATTTCCAAATGGAGAAGTCAACTGATACAGTCTGGTTGCCGACTGATATGTTTTTAGAAATATGGACCTCATGAATAACCTACATAATGCCTGGTGACCCTGCCCTCATAGTTCAATGTAATTATATCAGATTGTGCATCCTGTAGTCAGTAAGATTTTGTTGCTGTGACCTAGTAACTTTTCTGGTAAAAACTTCAATAAAAATTAAATGTTATTGTTATTATAAAACTAATGAACTAAGAACTCATTTACAATGGTGTCTTGTCACATAATTTTACAGAAAGCTTGCAATAAGTACTTTAAAAGTAAGAAAATAGTTTTCAATGTTTTGTCACTAAATAAATCATGTATTAAACATATGGTTTGGATGTGGTTTGGATTTATCTTCAACTTTATTATACAGTGCAAGTGTAAAACTACATATGAATAACAAAAGTCAGCAACAGGCTAGTAAACCTCCACTGTAAGTGATGCCAGGCACAAAACTAATGTTTTCATATCAGTCATGCATACAGAAAAATATTCAACAGGTGGAGAATGTTTTGCTGAAGTTCATTCTTAAATAAAAGTTTAGATGGTCCAGAATGTTACTCTTGAAGTAGTGCATGTAGTTAAAATTGTTGCCTTCTTAACAATTATAGTACATCCATATGAGCTCAATAAAGGAGTTTAGGTTTGGAAGTTCTGGATTCAACAAAGGCCCATTTAATATCCAGAAATCAAATATAATCAGTTTATTAAATGGGAACAGTTGATGCCAACAAACAATATCTAAAATTATGCATTTGTGCTCCTCTCTAAAATTACAAAGAGTAATGGAGATAGAAATACACATACATGAGACAATTACAGTAGATGTGTTACAAACCTTGGCCTCAGATCAGAACCTCATTAGCTGGGATGTCTTGCTTCATGGAACTGAAACCAAGCTGCATTGCATTAATTAAGAGAGTGGCATTCAAAGCAACTAGAGACCCCAATCGATTTGATCAAATTGATTTAAAAGCTGATAAACTACTGTTGCTTCTATGGAATCTATAAAAAGACTAAATAAGGTCACTTTTGGTTCAAATGACCCAAGTCAGTGAAAGTCCAAGACATTCATGGTAAAATTAATTGAATCCTTTCGAGATCATTAGCACTAAACAAGGAGTAAAGTCAGTTGCTGAACATTTAGTACTTAATGAGCTGCAACCGATAGCCAAGTTAGGAATAAACCCAATGGAATCCAAAGAATCAGTTTATAGCCCTACCAGGTGGGAGTTACACATCACAAGTGTTACTGGGAAGGAGATTCTTTGCAACTGTAAATACAAACAGGTCTTTTTCTAGATGAAAGAAAAACAAGAAAACATATTGATTTGCATGGACTTAGGTAACTCTTGTTTTCACAAAAGACACTTTTCTACATCCAAATACTACTCTTTTTATTTTCTCTTTATTGCACAGATATTAAGTTACATACATCAGTACATATTTCAGGCTCCAATGCACTTCATCCCGCACATGCTTACCCTTGTAGCTTCTCCAGTCCAGATCTGCTCAGATTCCCCATTTGCCTGGTGGCTTACCCTCCATGGTGAGGCCCCTGATAATCAGCCAATGACCTGACAACTGCTAAGGAGCAGCCTAGGTTGAGAGAATAGAGCAGTGGGAGTTTGAGGTGTTCAGTGGCATGGGGAGGTAGCACTGATTACTTCATGATCTCACCATCTGTGGATTTTCTTCTAATGTCTTGCTCTTCTACTTACTTGCTGCATAGTCAATGTGCCTGTGGCACCAGCCTCAAGGTGAGAAGTCACTGATGTTGCATGGTCACCCACAGCACCAAGACAGTCCCAACCTCCCACCTGCATTTGGCACCCTATGAGTGAGAGAATCCTCTCCTCATTCCTGGCAGCATCCAAACCTCCATATTGGGTTACAAACCCCACCAGTTTATGGCACGAGAGTCAGGCATGGTTGTGACCACAGGTCTCCCACATAACAGATCAAAGTGCATCCAGCTGGTGCCACTAGTCCAGACAGCATGTTTCCTTCTTACTAAAAACTAAACAGCCATTCATTAAGAACAGAAACAACATGCTATAATGGCACTCACTCAAGACGGGCCTCATTTATTGTAGTTATCAAAAATAGATACGATAAGTAGTGCTAAGGCTAAACATGATATAGGATCATAAATTAAAATATTTTTCCCATTATGTAAATATAACTTCTAAGCTACATTTGTGATATGGTCATTGACAGATCAATACCTCATACAGTGGGTTCAGCCTTTTAAACAATTACATAGTGGATCACAGATTAGATAGTGTTGCAGTGATATGACTGTAGGGGAATTTAGCTATTTTTTGATATTGGCCCAAAAGTAAATGTGTTCAAGGCAGAAAATCCTGAAAGTAACTACAATACTTTCCCATGTTTCCAGTTTTGAAAAGAATAAAGGACAATTTAGTTTTATTCCATGCCTTTTACATTAAAGCGCCTCTCTGTGCTTTAAAAGCAAAGAGGTAGACAACTGCCAGTGCAGTGACCGTGATGCAGGCAAATAGAGCAGCCATTCCCACTCAGCATCATCCTACAGACAATGATAAACAATTAAATTAGAACCTTTATTGCAAGAGTGAATGCTGACCAAGACAACAGGGTGGTCTTTTGTAGCAGCATGTTGGCTGAAAACAGGACTGAAACATTAACCTGTAATCCATGCTAAAATTTGAAAATAAAATTAAAATTACATTTTGGCCACTGAAACTTCTTCTGAAATGATCTATTAAGGGAAATGAGTATAGCAATGTCTCGGACTCAAAACAAAAACAATGGGCATGACTGCACAGGGGAGGCGCTAATGTAAAAGACCGACTGCCTGCTAGGGTGCCTTCTTTCCTCCTGCTGGATGTCAGTCTGTACAGGAGATAAGCCTTAGCCTATATCTGTAATCTGACCTAGACACCAACAAGAAGTAGACATTAGGGACCTTTGTTTTAAAGTCTCACCCAATGGACGGCACCACAGACAGCACCTTCATAACAACCTTCTTGTACCTCACTGTAGTCATAGGGCTTAGTCTAAACCAAAGCCACAAGTGTGCTACTTAAACCTTAACCGACCTTCTGGCCTGCAGGAAAAGACCTCTCAAGGAGTAACATCAACACCTCAGCTTTTTGTCAACATTAATGGTTAGACACTCAGACACTGGACACACTTAACTAAAGACTATGCACAGAATGGGCAGACTAGGTTTGGCCAGGTCCTTATTTGCCTCAAAGTCTATGTTTCTATGTTTACTCATATTTGCAATCTACGATATATTGCTATTAGAGTTGCTCAGCTAGTAGAAAATCCACACTATCTATACCTCTCCAGGTAGCTCAGTTATCCTGTAGTTAACTTTATTCCCAATTGATCTGCTATGACTTCATGTTCAATATAGTTTTATGCCCATCTTGAACTAATTATCCTGGGATCTGGAGTCTGACTGGACTCCATCCAACACCAGTTATTTACCTCCTTCCTTCCCTCCCTTATCTTCCCAGATACCTCTTAAGATAAAAGAAAATTTGTTGACTCCTAGCATAGGTATTGTGGAAGTGGAATCCTTGGACCAGCCCAGGCCACCTGAGTCATGATAGAAGTTTTTGTTTATAACCTGGAGCACCGGATACCCCCAGAATTATGGTCCAGAAATAATTTATTTATTTATTTGGATTTTAGTAACCGGGTAAGCCCACTGAGACCAGAGGTCCCTTTTTCAGGGGCGACCTGGAATTAGTTACAGAAAAAGACACATAATAGCATTCTTTACAGTAGTTACAATAGTTACACAAATATACATTAGCAACAGGTTACAGAAGTAGAATTAGGTTAACATTCTGGCTCTTATTAGCAGTACATGACATCAGGTTACACATCAGTTTAGTAGGGAATTGAGACAATCACAGAAAAAGCATCATATTTTTGGAGATACATCCAGGAAGAAGGGAGGTTCAAGGCAGTGTGATGAACTGAGAACTGGACTAGGAGCTAACAGTTGCAGCCATAGAGGCTGAGATTGAAAGATATACTTTGAGCCCGGACTTGAATTGGCTAAGGGTGGATGAGCCAGTCAAGCTAGCTGGTAAGGAGTTCCATAGGTGGGAGGCAGCAAATTTGAAGGAGCATTTGCCTTGGTTGGAGCGAATCTGAGGGATGTCAAGGAGGCGATTGTAGATGATTGTAGGGTTCTGCATTGTACTTTGGGGAGAGTAGTCCACTAAGATGGGGGGACCAAGGGTAGAGAACTTGAAGGCAAGGCAGGCAATGGAGTAGGCTAGTTTGTGCCGAGAGAGGCCAGTTGTTGCCATGCCTCATAATGATACCTCCTAGAGAGGAGTTTGTGGCGGCTTAGCCACTCTGTTATAGAGTATGGTAAGTTTATTGAATTCCTGCCTCAGAGGAACTGCAGAGAGGAGCCCCATATAGGATGGAGGGGAGAAGACTGCAGCAGGCACTGCTCGAAGGCAATGCAGGATAAGTGAGTTCCCAGACGTGCAGAGGAGGCATGCTTTGGTGGATGGACAGGTTAGGGAGCCGATATGGGGTCTGTAGGTCATCTCTTGGTCAAGATGGATCCTAAGGTATTTGAAACTGGTCATGATCGCAACTTTTTTCCTTGGTTTGTGCTGATCTGGAGCAGCTGACTTCTGTTAGAGCCTAGACGTCTAGAACCAAACAGTATGACTTTGCTTTTTCTTTGTTGAGCTTCAGGAGTTTGTGGAGAACCAGGACTCAAGAGTTGAGACACTGTCCTGCAGTTTTGTGGTGATGACACTAGGTTGGGGTCATTGCAGTATATGACAGTGTCATCCGTATCAGAATGAGTTTGCTGAGGAGCAGTTTCCCTCAATATTATTGAGGAAGATTGAAAGCAGGGCCCAGGATTGAGCCCTGGGCACCCCAGTGGTAACAGGCCTGGGTCCAGACTGTGTGCCCTTCCAGTGGACTTTTGGAAACGGTCATTCAGATAGCTCTCAACCATGAGAGAGAGTGGTCATCCAGTCCTAGGAGCTGGAGTTTAGAGAGGAGGAGATTAGGGTTGACAAGGTCAAAGGCCTTGATAGGTCAATGAAGATAGCATCCGTTAGGGAGCCTTGATCCATAGAGGCAAGGATGTCAGCTGTGAGCTGGATGAGAGCAGTGTCGGTACCATGGCCCTTCCTAAACCATGCTGCACATCAGTCATGAGGAGGTGCTGCTCTAGGTAGACCTGTAGCTGGTTAGAGACTAGTCTTTCCTGAATTTTCCCAAGGGGACTGAGAAGGGAGATAGGTCTGTAGTTTCCAATTTGTCACGGGCCCACTTTTGTAGACGGGGACGATGGTCGCTACCTTCCACATTGTTGGGACTATTCCTTCCTGAAGTGACCTATTTATGAGATAAGAAGAAGCCAGCTTTACCTAATGCAGAGCCCACAATATCTGTTTTAAACAAGCTGGCCCCAAATCATGAAATCCAGAGAAAGCTATAAGTGTTGACAGAGTATTAGTCATCTTTAATTGTAAGAAGAGCTAGAACTGCTCCAATGTAAGATTAAAGAACAACAACACCTCTAGAAGTTTTAAAAATATAATATTTGGACTCTGTTCATCCTATAGTTCACATTAGTTCTGTATTTCTGCACCCATTATTTATTACTGAGTTTGTATGCTTGAAAACATGATCTTTGTTTCTTGACAGTTCATCAGCAAGTATAGTTTGTTTCTCACTTGATGTCATCCCCAGCTCTATCCACTTTGTTCCCTGCATCTGTTTGCCCCATCTATTCAGCACCTTGTGTCTCTCTTTCATTTGTCTGTGCTACACCCCTCCCCCAGCTGCTTCGTATAGCCCTTCTGATAAGCTGTGGCTTTTGGTTTCTTTTTTCTTGTACTAATGATCTATGTAATCTCAGATGGTTTCTTTCCCCATGCTGTCTCCTGGTACATGGGCACATTTGTTGCACAGAGAATGAGCAATGGAAACTGACTGAGCAAGGACAGTCAAACAGAAGTTGCCAATGGAAAGTGAAGCACATGTGGGATGTTCAGGTGGGCTGCTGAGTAGGGAATGTGGAAAAGACAGCAGGGAAATTCAAGGCCAATTAGACTGATGGTGCTCACTTTTCACATGACTAGAATTCTGGTATGTGAAGCTACTGGCAGTGGTGCATTTTTAGTGAAAGTCTGTCCTCTGACTGGAAAAATGGAGGTTGGGTGCTTACTTATCTGAAGTGCTTGACTGTAGTTTACTGAAAGATAGAGCAGGAGATTGAAGCTGCTCTTAGTGAAGCAGTGGCATGTGAGCCCATGGTCACAATGCTCTTATCTTACCGGCAGTTTTGGAAAAAATATGGTTTGGGTTGGGTTTGTTTGGCGGCAGTTCTGTGCTGTTTGTAATCAGACAGCTGTGGGGTTTTCTGTAACGGTTGTGTTTAGTGCTGTTGCAGTTATTTCTTTTCACTTTGGTGCAGTCATGTGTGTTGGACCTCAATACAGTGATATTGTGCTGGGATAACATCACTGTACAAGGTGGCTGCTGGCTAATCAGAATGCAAGACATTTTCTTTGCCATTGTATAACAGAGAGTGAACTGAGACCACCACTCATCACTGTAATCTGAATGAATCAGAACTCAGGACTGTGTAAATGAAGAATACAGTATTAAGGCACACAGTTCTAAGGATGTGAGTTTTGCAAAAGAAAATAACGAAACTAGTACAAGCAGTATGTCTTATAAAACAAGACACTTTTCAATAGATTAAAAAGATCATGGCTTATCTTTATTTGTACTGACAGATGACCCCATAGGGAGTAAAGATGCATCTGTGCTCGTCATGTAAAATGGTTGATGTAGAACAGGATCAACCTTGCCACAAACTCTGGGCTATTTATTTAATTGGAGTAGTTTGACACAAAAGTATTACCTTTGCAGACTTGCACTGTATGATGTGATAGTTTCAATCTGCCATTGTTAATGCCAATAGGGCAAGTGATTTATAATAACAACGCCAATTACAGCATCAGAATATTGGATTTCAAGTGATGAAATATGTTACACATAGTAGTCACCTAACCCACACTGGAAATGCATTCAGGGATTTGGTTAGCTCCATCGTGGAAGTATTTGACTTACGAAAAGGAGGTGCGAAGTACCTAACTACAGATGGAGATTTTACCTCACAAGCCCCCAAAAAATTTAGTCGATATCTAGTGTTGCAGAAATGAAGGTCAAAATGACTGATTTTTCTGAAACGAAAGATACTGCTTGTAATGTTAGATGATTGTTAGATAAGTATATTTCTTCACACTTAATGGTTCTTGTATTGCAGCATACATATTAAGTGGAGGACCTGAAAAGGATGTATTAACAATTAAACTGTTGTGGATGAAACATTCTTTTTATATAAAAAAATGAAGTAGTTTGCACAAAATGATTTCTTTTTAAACATATCAGATTTGTATCTCTTTTTATACAAATAATGTGACGTGAAATATTTTGTAATATCTGGAAGACAGACAAACATTACTGCTGCTACCTGTAATATGTTATACTGACATCCAGAAAGTGGTCTCTTTACAATTTTGACTTCCAAAATTTGGACCAGGGAAGTATTTTAACTTCTAAAAAATGGAACTACTTAAAAATTTGGGGAAATGGAATTTTAACAGAATCACTGATTGTAATAATTGCAGTACTATAACTTTGTCTAGGTTCCTGAATATTATAAAAGTTGAATTACATGGGACAAGACACTTATACCTGTAATAGCATTACAGTGTCCTTCTCAAAATATGTGCATATTAAAAACTTTTATAGTGTATAATAGAGCAGCACTCTGTATATAATTCCATCCCTTTCAAAATGCTGTTGTACCATGGTTCAAAGGTCATGGAATATGATTGTACCTTCTGTGGTACATTAGCATTCTGAAACCTCTAGAGGCTGCATAGGTAAGTTTCATTCTGAAAGCAAAGTGAAAGAACCACCACACATTCACATAATACTACACACTGAAAAATGCTGGATGAGCAGCTTGGCGCACAACCAGTGTGTTCTGCCACCTCGGGGTTCTGATTCCTGTGGACCTCTCAAGCTTCACTCGAGGTCACAGGGAATCAGAACCTCAAGTGGCAGAACACACTGGTTGTGCATAGTTGCCCATCCAACATTCTCTGTATTGTACAATACTCTAATTAAAATGAAGGCAGAGCTTTACTGACTCTTGATTTGAGTTTTTTTTGCAGTAACATTTCTATTGAGCTTAAAATATGCAGACAGTCTAATAACAAGATGATATTTTAGGTACACAGTTAACCTCCACAGGTTAATGTTTGTACTTATAAACAGAAAAGGTTCCATAGTCTTTGAAATGCAGAATGTAATTCAACATTTCAAAGCTAAAACAAGCTTACGTTTTTTTTTAATTAAAAAGCAACGGGTACCTTATTAGTGCAATCATGCCAAAATGCAGTATACCAATCATGTAAATTGAGAGTGGTCCTAGCAGGCAAACAGTGGCAGTTCTTCACTATAGTTCTAACTATTTCAAAACTAAAGAAATAAAATATTGTTTTTATTTTCAAATGTAGTAGATTATGTTTTTCAAAACTGTCACTCTCCCTGTTTATAAGCACCCAAACCAGCCTATGCAGTTGATAGTACCCTTAAAAAGCTGCTGATGCCTCTTAGAAAACTTTGGAAAACATGTTATTTAGACACCGTTCAGCTTGTAATTTCATCTACATCTGATAGATTTCTTCTTCCTCTTATTTATTACTGAGTAAGTCCTCACAAAATAGGAAAACAGGATCCTGATCCCTTAGAGTTCACTGTAGCTTATTCCTACATGAAATCATAATGCTTTGTTAATGGCGTCACAGCTGGTTTCTATAAATAAGTGTGATGTCTTAAGCAGAGTATTATGACATGAGGTTAGGAGTTAGCAATAGGAGCTGCAGAACTCTCAAGGAACAGAGATCTCGTTTCATGCATATGCCCTCAGTACAAAATACTGGGAGAAGAAATACAGAGCTTATGAGAAATAAGCTGCTTTATTTCTAAATATAATGTTTTTCAAAGTTCTTCTGGAGGTGTCGGTGTCTCTTTAAAGAACAAACATTTTAGAAATGAAAATTTCACAGCATTAAGGATATATAGTATGTGGCACTCTTTCACAAGACTTCAAACCCCATATTGAAAAGTGAACTTTACATTGCAAAAGTCTCTTCCTGTAGAACTAATTAGTATGATGTGCCAAGGATGGCATATTAGAACAAGCGCAGAGCACACTATAAGTGTACAAAGCATGTTTAAATATATATCCTAGAGTGCATTGCATACTAAGGGCCCAATCCACAGAAGGTTCCTGACCAGTGCACATGTACAGAGGCTATGAAAGCCATGGAGTGCCCCCATGCAGGAGGGTGGGATGGGGCAGCTGGGGAGTATGGGTATGTATGCACATGATCTTTACTGTGTTCTCCATGGTGTGGCGAGGTGGTGGAGTGGGGAAGCAATGCAGCCCTAGGGGCTGTATTAGCAACTATACACCCCACCCATCCACAGATGTTCAATTCCAGGCCCCTGCCATCAGCCCCCATTCCATGCAGTCCCATAATGGGTGGGAGGCATTGCTGACACTGGGCAGTTTGTTTGAAGCAAATACTTTAATTTAGGTGGGAACAATGTAGTTCTGGAGGACTGCATACCCATCTGTCCTTCGTACCCTCCACCTGCAGGCAGGGATTCACTTACAGACTCAAAAAGGACATCTGGTTGGATACCTATTGTCTGGGACCAATTCCACTCACCTCTACCACCCTCTGCCCAAATGAATGGCAGGAGAATGCTATGGATGCTGTTGATTTGAGTGTACCCCTGCCATCTATGAGGATCAGACCCTAAGGAACTAACAGGTATGAGTAGTCACAAAGCAAACCCCCAGCACACTCCATAAGGGTATGCTATAGATACACTCATGGAAAACAAGAAGCAAAGTATTTAGGCATCCCAAATGATTTGATGCTTTTGCACAATGCTGTTACATTTTTTTCCAATTGTTTAACCAGGTGAGACACATTAAGCTGAAAGCTTGTTTACAGGTGCAACCTGGGAGCACAGGAAGTTAAGTGACTTGCTCAGAGTCACATAGTATGCAAGTGGGGCTGTGGGATTCAAACCAGGTCTCCAGATTTGCAGCTCAGAGCCTTAAACCACTGCACTATACTGCCTTACATTTAAATGCCTATATGTAAATTATCTCATTTTTATTTAAGAGTCTAAGGAGTCATTGCCAGAACATTATGCAGCCATTTATATGTAATTTATCAGGACATGGCTCCTTGGATTGCATGAAGGCTATGCGATCCACTGTCAAACACACACCCAAAGATAAATCTAAGCAGCCACATTGTGGAGTTGCAACACAACACTGTATTAAGTAGCACTGGAGCAGAGGGACTATTGAGCTGTGATCAGAGTACAGTTCATGCCTTTGAATGCTTTTTATTTTTTATCATTAAAGGCAGAATGTACGTATTTTGTGGTTCAATGGCTGGATTCGGGGTACAGCTGGTATTTCCAGCAGTATCAGGCACTCTGATGGTGGCCATGGCCCATCCGATGCAGAATGGAGGTGCCCATAATGGTCCTGGGCTTAGTGTTGCCTACCAGAATGGTATCAGCAGTAGCAGCCATAGCAACATTTAGAACTGCCAGGCTCATTTGCTTGTGGTTTGCATCAGAGTTCGTAGACAGGACCGGTTAGCTGTCACAAATGCAGGTGCAAGTTAACTTAGAAAATTGTCTGACTTTGATATCTGCTAGCCCTCTTATCACCCCAGAAACATATTGCAGAATGTAGGAACAGAATGATAGGGTACAATGATTTCTGTGACACTGAATTAGAATCCACTGCCATTGGTCTTTCCAGGGGTGGCTTACTTGCTATTCAGTTTATTTCTTGGCCACTGTGGATGTTAGGGTAACAGATAGAGGTATGTAGAGAGGCCCCTTCCCTGAGGCACAGGCTATATTGCATCAGTGGGCAGCACAAGGAGTGATGCAATGCTTAATATGCTCATGCATATTCATGGCCAATCACAAGCCCAATGCATGGACAGACTACTGCAGCCTGCTCCCATGGGGCTAGAATCCCTGCACATCATGGAAGGGTTGCAGGTGCCAGATCAGCTGTACAGGCAGGTGTAGCAGGGGCTATCCTGAATCCAGTTAAATATACCCATGAAATGTTCACATCATATCATGTGAATAAATGTTTGGGCAGTCATTCACCCAAAACTCTGGATTGCTTATGGACTGTCATATACCAATTTACTTCTGTGCACTTCCATGAAATTTCTGGACTGTTTGAAAGTGTATGCCATACTTACCTCTAATTATTGAATGTTTATATTTGTTTGTGCAGAACTTCAGATATCGTCATAAGGTTAGGACTTTGGTTTTATACAATGCTTTTCATACTGTATTCTAAAGTGTTGCACAAGCCACAAAAGTGTCTGCAGCCATTTGAAGCCCATAGGGAGGAAACAAGGTGGAATGAGGTTTTCTCACATTTGTGCACTTCCCCATGTTCCTCATTCTGATGATAGGAGTCACCATGGTTATACCCTTTCCACAGCTGGGAGGGGTGAACAGCTGCCTTCAAAGCCAATTCAGTGCCACTCATTGGGAATGACAGGTGGCTCTGCCTCTCTCCCTGTAGCCAAGTGGCTCACCAACATGACACACTCAGGCTCCATTTGGGTTGTGGGATACTGAGTCTCACTTATAAACCTAGTCTTCCATGTGGCGCCACAACACGGCCCACAGATGGAAGGAGTTAAAGAGACATTTAACTAGTGTATTTATTGTTTGAACTGGTGTATTTATTGTTTGAACTGGTGTATTTATTGTTTCAGTTGGTGTATTTATTGTTTGAACTGGTGTATTTATTGTTCAAATTGGTGTATTTATTGTTTGAACTGATGTATTTATTGTTTGAATTGGTGTATTTATTATTGAGTGAAGGGTGAATTTGAGACATAATAGCCCACATTTAGGGTCCATATTATGAGAACTGTGTCTAGCCCTGTAACTGTGGGAGGAGTGATAACTGTCTGGCCACAAGGCCTCCGCTGATTGATAATTGGAGGTGGGACTGAGTCAGATTTCTGATTGTAGGTTGGTTGTGGCAGGGTGACCTTTTAGCAGGAGACCAATTTGGGACTCAGTAGTCCAACAGGAAGTACCGCCTTAAGTGGGCTGCACAGGAAGTATAATAGGCAGCCACTCCTAATGTATCCCACGGACATGTTTGTATCCCAGCATGTGAGTAGAACAGCACAGGACTGGAACAGGTGTGAGACTGGCACCTTAGGTGTTGGCAGATGTCCACAGGAGAAGCAGGGGACTCTGACCGGTCAACTAAGATAAGGTTTCAAGTCTACTCCAGTTGTAACACTCACTTCAGGGAGGGGTAGAGGTTAAAAGGTAAGCCATAACTGGGAATAGGTTCAACACCTTATCAAGTGTAAGGGTATAGATGGGATGACAAGGCAATGGGAAAAACTAATAAGACCCTATCTAGGGTAGGAGTATAAAAGAATTAAGGAGGGAAGACTTGTAGCACCTTATCTAGGTAAGATATAAAGAAGAAAGCTTTTAAGGTCCTTTTAAAAGCATATAGGAACACTATTTAGTAACCTACCTAAGGTTACAACAAAAGGATAAACAAACAAATAAAAAAAAGAAATCAAGAAACAGGGTAAAGGCATAAATTCTTTTCAGGACATAGAGGAAGTAGATTTGGGAATGTTGGGAGTGTGCAGTGTAGTGGCTGTGGTGTGGCAGTCTTCAGGATGACATTCTGGAGACTGAGGTGCTGCTTCATCTGTGGCATGCTTCTGTAGGCTGAGGGAGGAGGTATTTAGATGCTGGACTGAAATAGGTAGGATTCAGGGACCTTTTCCTCTAACCAGGGGCCACCAAGACCACTACCATTGCCTCTCCAGGGTGCCACAAAGAAGGCCTGCTGGACTGTGTTGAGCTCCAGGAGGGTGGGAGGAGCTGGGAGTCATTCCTCAGTCAGTGTCACAGCATAGCTCTTTCACTGCTCTGAAGAATGGAACTACTGGGATGAGGCACCAGTGCTAGTCACAAGGGAGGATGTGGTGGTCCTTCCTAGTGAGAGGCCCAAAGGCTGGAGGCAGAGAACCCCAGTGGAAGAGAGTAATTTCTAGTGGGAGACTCAGTCGTTGGGGTGGGTAGTTTGGGAACACCACAGGAGGATGGAGGGAAGTGAGGAGCCTACCTGGCACCTTGGCATGGAGGGATGAGGACTAGATCCTTAGGATCTCTAGGATGGCAGGGCAGGAGGCAGAGCTGAATGTCATTGTTCATCTGGTGACAAATGACCTGGCAGAGGACATAGCAGTGGTGGTGCAGAATAGGTTTAGGGAGCTGAGGAGAAGCCTGAAGCAGGTAGCATGCGATGGCCTTCATTGAGTACTACCTGTGCATGGCCAGGGAGAGGAGAAGGAACACTGCACCACAGTCTTTAATAACTGGTTGAAGACATAGTGTAGGGAGGAGGGTTTAGCTATATTGGGGACTAGGGTCCTACCTGGAGGATAAAGGGCTGTACAAATGGAGTGGCCTCCACCCATCTAGGAGGAACAGCTGTTCTGAGGCGGTTTTAATGCTACTTCAATAGGCATTTAAAACTAGCCACTGGGAGACAAAGAAGTGTATGCCCCTGCAGCAAATGGAGCAACAGTAAAGAAAAGCCATGGGGAAATAAATTCCCAGGGTAATGGGGAGCAGGGACAAGGGAAGGGATGGTAGGGTCAAGTGGTGTTCAAAGGGTGAGAAAAATACTAGGGAGGGTGGGCAGAGGGAGGATAAAGGGAAGGCCATTGCCAGAAGGAGGGCAAAGTAGGGACCGGGCGAGAAAAAGGAGTAGAGAGCCATGTACCAATGCAAGGAGATTAGGGAACAAAATTCTGACCATGAGGCCACCATTTTGGAGGCAGACCTAAATCTCGTGACTTTAACAGAATTATGGTGCTTAGAACCACAGATGAGGTGGTAATATACTGGGTTACACCATGTTTCAAAAGGATAGGGCTGGGGAAAGGGGGTCTGTTTTATATATAAAAAGAAAGTATAAAGGCCACAGAAATACAAGGAGACAAGTAGGAAAGGAGAGGTTGGAGGGTATTTGGGTTGGCTTAGAGTCAGGGTCAGGGCTACATGGGGGCAGTGTACAGGCCACCAACACAGGGGAGGCATTGGAAAGGGTTTTGGGGAGGCCATAGACAAAATGGCAAGGAAACAGGAAGTAGTAATTAGGGGGACTTTAATCTACCAGGTATAGACTGGAACATCTTCGCATCTACAACTGGAGGTGGGTCATGCTAGATTCCTGTAAGGGCATTTCTCAGGCAGCTGGCTACAAATCCCACTAGAGATAGGGCACTGCTGGATCTGGTATTTATGAAGAGGACAGCAATTCAAAAGTCACAATGAGAATCCTCCTGGGTACAAGTGATCATCGCAGTGTGGTTTGGCATAAGGATTAGACAGGAGGTAAACCAGACTAGGACAAGGGTCCTGGGCTTCAGGAGAGAAGATTGTAAAGAAATGGGAGACTGTCTTAGAAATAACTTGAAGGGGAAATAACTGTGGTGGGTGGAGGCACACTTGTGAGACTACTGCCGAAATTAACTGTGTACTACTGTAACTGAACTCTCAACAAAGCATATAACTACCTGCCCCCACACTCACTGTGATTTATGGTGATAACTTTCTTCACTGTGTGTAGTGGCAGAACCCTCAGAGGAGGAGTTATACCTCTATAGTATCAGTGGGGTTCACTGAGTGGCAGCAGTTAAGTGCAGTGGACAAGTGCAAGCATGTCACGTCAAGAGTGATAGTGTTGGCGTGTTCCCTTGTTCCCTGTTCCATTAAATCATTATGTGTCTGCAAAGTCATCAATGAAACTTCACTTTGTTGCATATTGGAGTACAAAACAAGCTCTTTCTGAGGTCTACATGAAGCAGAGATCCAAAGCCTACAGCAGGTATTGGGTCTGCCATTTGAACATATACATCTCAGGAACAGTACAGTACTCCTGAGATTGCTCTACAGCTGCCTGTTGTATGCACCTTATCCATGTTGCTGATTGTTTTGTGCCTGTTGGACTGCCATTTGTATATTACTTGTGAGACAGTTGCTACGATTGAACTTGTGAGACTGCCACTGAAATGAGTTGTGTACTGTTGTTTTTGAACTCACATCAAAGCATATAACTGCCTGCCCCATGCTCTCTGTGATTGACTGTGGTAACTTCCTCACCCATGGGTGGTAACACATTCCTAGAGGGAGGAGGGAAAGTTACACCCTATATAGTTTTTGCAAATTTTAAAGTCAAGCTAAATGAACTGTAATTTGATAATTTGGATGTACTGTATGTTTCCTTCAGGTCCTTTATAGTTAAGTTATTTGTAACCTAATCATAAGGCTTAGAATGAGGTTACTACAGGGGCTAGTACTTGTACTTTTAATAAGCCTAAGTGATTTGTTAGGCAGTAAAATTATTTATTTATTTTTATTTCTTTATTTATTTGGTTCTTGGATTACAATACCTTGGAGCCAGAGGCTCTTTTACAAAGCTTTCACGTCAGATCAAAGACAAAATGGTTAACATATTACAGAGGTTCAGCATCAGATCAAACACAAAACAGTTTAACAGCAATTAGTCATTACAAAAGAAGTGTGCACAAACTTTAGTAGAAACTGGAAACAAACTAAAGTGCATATTTGGGGATTACATGACAGGAATGGCACTGCCAAGAGCAGAGGGTGAGGGTGAAAGGGAGGTGATGGAGAGGAAGGTGAGGCACAGCAGAGGAGTGTGGGGCAAGGGGTAGGAGAAAGGAGGTAGGGAGAAAACTAGGGCAAATTGGTGTGATGGGTGGAGGTTGAGGAGAAACAGGGTGGGGTAAGGTGGGATCTATAGGGGTAAGAGGGTAACAGAATGGAGGAGAGGTATGTAAGTGCAGATATGTTGTGAATATAAGGAAAACACTGTGCGGCAAGGGGTTGAGGGGGTGGGGCGTGGGTAACAACAGGAGGCAGGGGTCTCAGTAGGGGTGGGGTACATAGAGGTAACAACGGGAGGCAGGATTTCAATAGGGGAGAGCAGCTTAGGGAGACAGTCACAACTGCCCTGAGCAGTAAGGTGCTGGTGGGGTTGTGTTAAAGAGGCCAATTTTGATTGGTCTCAGATTAACAAGGGAGGGCATTTAGCCTGCTAGGTGCCCTACTGTTAAATGAGCACTGCACCATGGAGGTCTGACAGAAAGGGACTTGGAAAGTACAGTTAGACATTCCATGGGTGTGGTGGGAGTTAGTTATTAGGTGAAAAGTTTGAGGAAGACAGGAGGGGTTAGGCCAAGGCATATCCTTTTGCAAACAGACAGGTCTAATATCTTATCCTGCCCTGAAGGTTGAGCCAGTTGGATGGGGAGTACAACACAAGTATGAGTGAGTCTGAGCCCCTAAAGCCATCCCACAAGTCTTGTTGAGACATTATATTAATTTTCAGTGTGTTATTTGAGCTGCGCCATATACAAGACCATAGTCAATTATAGAAAGTATTGAACTAGTGATTGCAAGGTGGAGTGCATCTGAAGTGGGACAGTGCCTGTGCCTGTATAATAGCTCTAACCTGGAGTTTACTGCCTTAGCAACGTGGTCCACATGGGAGGTAAATAACAGGGAGGAGTCTAGAGTTACTCAAGGTATTTGAACTGCTGGACCTGTTCAAGGGAGAGTTCAGGTTGTTAAGAATAGTCAACTGGGTAGCTTGTGCATATTGTGTGGGCTGGAGAAAAGCATGGATTTAATTTTTTGTAATTCAGGAGAAGCTTGTGGTCAGAGAACCAGTCTTCAACAGCTGAAATATTAAGCTGTAGTTGAGATTCAAGTGAGAGGGGATGGTATGACTAGAGAAGATGATGGCATCATCCACATAGAGTAATAAATTAGATGTACATACCTGGCGAAGAGTGTTAAGGAATAGACTAAAGAGCAGGGACCTAGAATCAAGCCTCTGGTACCCCACAACACACTTGGCAGCAGACAGATAGCACATCACTTATTTTGACTTGCTGGGTTCTGTCTCAAGGCAGCTCTTAAACCAGTCTGCCACCTCAGCTGAGAGACCCAGGACGAGGAGTGACTGAAGAAGGAGGGTATGGTTTACAGCATCAAAGCGCTTTAGTGAGGTCAATATATATTGAACCTACTAAATGTTCCCAGTCCTGAGATTGTGTATAAAACCAGTGTATTCAAGTAAGCGCAACCCATGTTGTTGTGGGCATTGGAGTTGGTATTTCTCCAGGTATTCAGTAAGCTGATCTGAAACAATGCATCCAGAGCTTTAGAGGCGGAGGGAGGATGGATATGGGGCAGTAATTAGAGGCTGAGTTCGGTCACCACTCTTGTGGATGGGTGTAACCACTGCTGCTTTCCATCAACTAGGGAATTGCCTAGGCAGAGGACAGGTCAAGTAGTTTAGTATGAGGGACTGGACTGCATCAAGGGTAAGGTTAAGCAGTTTGAGATCAAGTGAGTTACTACTGGATCTGGATTTACAGAGCACTGGGCCTAGGTATTTTTGGCATCAGTATGTGTGACTCTCTTGAAATAGAAAGAAAAGGAGGACCGGAGGAGGTGGCATTACTGACCTTAGCTTTACACAGAGGTACATTAAAAGGTCAGTGGGGTGTATGCCTCTAAGGTTGGAGAAGGCATTGTTTATAGGAAATTCAAAGAAGCTGACTTAAAAACATGTGATGGAGCATTATGTGCTTAGTTTGGATTGTCAAAGTACTAAACAATTAATTTGCAGAAAAATGGTTTTCAAAATGCTTGGCGACGTTACACTAAATCGTTTGCATTCACAAATCATGGAATCATGTGTGCATAGCTTAGAAACAACAATCAGGTTTTGATTCTGTTATTGTCTCTAAGTGGTAAAATAGAGTTAAATTCAGGACCTGAAAATGGTTGTGACAGGAATGGGAAGGAAAGAGTTAATGGTTTGGATTCTGTAGGTGCCTTATTTTTGAGCAGTTTGACAAAAAATACACTCGGCTAAAATCCTCAATCAATCAAAAGTTTATTGAGCAGTCAGAGACCATGACAAAAGACAGGTTATTACATAAAATATAAATTACAATATACAGAAAATTACAACATGAAAATATACTCTTTATAAATAAATAAATAGGTAGATAAGTAAACAGGAGAAACATCTCTTCCAACCCTTCAAAGTGCTTAGTGCAAAACATAGGTAACAATCGACTAAGTGCAATTACCTATAAGCAAAAGTGCTTAAGCTTGTCAAGAGTACAAATATTGTCCTATTTGACAGTATATAATATAAATATTAGGTCCGCTTTTTTCATTTTATACCAAGACGTATTCTAGAGATATTTACTAAATATTTATGCAAAATCCTCTGTCACAGCATCCAGCTTGTGGAATTCTAACCCTAAGATAAGAGCTGGGTCATAAATCTCAGGTGGATATCTCCATACACACACACAGACCTGCAGACACGTACACAGGCAGTTTGAATGGATTGGATCATTCAAATATAAACTTAAGATGAAAAGGAATATAATTGGTCACTGATAGGTGTTCACTCGATTAGGACAATTTAATACATACATATTAGTTAGTTGGTGCATTCAAAGAGAGAATAGGAATGACCTATTCTCCAGAGAATACATAATCTTCTGAATGACAGAGAAGGCTCTCTTGCTTTGGGAAGCTGGAAGGGAAATGTAAGTTTGGAGCCACCTTGTAGCTATGTCCATTGGAGCTGGCAGTTAGAACAGGGTTCAGTGTCTCTTGTAGGACAGGAAGGGTAAATTTAGTGATAGCATATTTCAGTAATAGCCTTCTTTTTGTCATCTGTTATTTAAAAATATTTGTTTACTTTTCCTGTATAGAGTGTTATTCTCTTGTGTTGTAAATATATATCCTGTACATGCTCAATGCACTTTCTGTTAAGTAAAAGCTATTTATTTGCTCAACAGTTGTGACTGTGATGTCATTTTCTAAGGTAATATTTAGTTTCCACTGGCTGAGGTAAACTCTGTGTAGCATCCACCACCCGAGAGACACAGTATCAGACTTTAACTTGTGCAATTGCACATTTGATTATTCAAGTTTGTGAACTTGAGGTTGGAGGTGGATGAATCAGCTGGTGGCAGTGAATACCAGAGACAGACACCTCTCTAAAAGCTGTTCAGCACAGAGGGAGAGGTGGGTTGTCACATATTGGTTGGCAGTGGTGGGGTGATGATAGCGGACTTCGTAGCACACTGGAATACAGAGTTTGCCAGTGAAACAGTTACCTTAGCATTGCAAAACAGGATATATAAGGGAATACATTCATACAACAGTTTTTTTGTTTCTAATTGGTACAGTAGAGGCGAGCAGTAGGAAATGAGCTCCATGGAGTATGACTCACTTACTGTGCCACAGCTTTTGAAAGGTGTCAGGAAAAGGGGATTCAGCCTGAAGGTTTCAAACATAAAAAGGTAGATCTCATAGCTACCCTCTTGGCACATAATCTGAAGCAGACAGTCGCGGGTGAGTCAGGAATTGAGGCAGCAGACCCCCAAACCAGCTGAGGCACTGCGACTGCAGCTGTTGCTGCAGAAAGGGTGCTGGAGGTGAAAAACTGGATGCTGAAGCAGAAGCAAGAAGGTTGGAAGCAGAAAGAACTTGAAGAAAAGAGACTGGCAGACAGAGAGAAAGAACATGAAGAAAGAGAAAAGAATGACAGCATGAAAAGGAGATTATTACCTGCTAAGCCAGCAAACCATGAGTAATGGTGGAGTGAATTTGCCTCATGAAACCAAAATTAATTCTAAATTGTTCCCTCAGCTTAGAGAGGAGATGACCTATACTTATTTTTAAGGTCATTTGAGAGAGTATGCAAACAATTTCAATTGACTAAGGCTTCTGGTCAACTTATCTCACACCCTTACATACGGGAGAGCTTTGCATGCATTTGCTAAAATGAGTAATGAAGACTATGCTGATTATGATAAAGTTAAAACAGTGTTGTTGAATTAACTCCTGAGGCTTATAGAAGGAAATTTGGGAGTTAAAGAAAAGCCCAGAAGACAGTTATGAAGAACTGCAGGTTCAACTGCATACTTACCTTGATAGATGGATGGAGGAGGATAAAGAAACTACTGTGGAACTGATTAAAGATGTATTGGTGAAAGAACAATTCCTTAAAATTGTACCTGAGGACATGTGTAAGCTTATAGACAGGGCATCGCCTCTTCCACAGAGGTGGCAGGAAGCGGTGATGCATATCTCTGTCTAGCCGGCCATACACACAGCATAAGTCTTATGGTGGGGGCAGCTCATGGTTATATGGATCCCATGGGGGCAGCCCAAAGGAAACCAGTATGCACCTGTGCCCAAAGTAGAGCCCTCTGGTTCCAAGGGGACCCAAGAAATAGGACCCAAGAAATGTCATATTTGCAATCAAGTGGATACTTGAGATATAACTGCCCTCAGAAACTGGTTAAGGGGCAGAGGTATGAGGGAGGATGATCAAAAAGAGCACTGGTGTGTTTGTAGGGTGTGTCCAGTCTGTAGAACCACTCTCCTCTGATGAGAATCTGCATCCCATTACAGTTAATGGAATAGTAACACAGGGACTGTGGGACACAGGTGCTAACATTTGCTTGGTAAGGCAGGATCTCATTTGGGCAGAGCAGATGGTGCCTGGGAAATACTCCAGGGTCCGGGCATTCATGGGCCACCAGTCCAGTACAATGGCTAGAGTCTTCCTGAGCTGGGAAGGGGCCATGGAGAAAAGGAGGTGGGAGTTGTAGAGGACCTACCTGTAAATATGATTGTGGGAAGGATTTGGACCCCAGTAAAAAACTGGTGTGTGTTCTAACTCGTAGTCAGGCACAAGGGCAAGCTTCTAAGGGTGAAGGGGTGACTCTGGGTGGTCCAGCCACCCTCAGCAGCTGAGAAGTGTCTAGCACAGGAGGGCTGGCTAGAAGCAGCAGCACAGAACCCCAGTCACAAATAGGAGCCCACAGGACTTCCTTCTGGAGGGGCACTGGGAAGGGTCAGATGAGTGCAGCTGAGTGCTGCACAGCAAACTCACCCTACCCTGGAAAAACTGAGGAAATAGCTCATAGGGCTGAGCATTCTCGGGGGTAAAAGTCCATTTACTGGGACAATGGGCTGTTGTACAGAGAATCAACAGAGGAAGCTTAGATGGTGAGGTACTCCAGCAGCTGGTAGTCCCTAAGGTTCACCATCAGCAGCTTTTGGCCCTTGCCCATGACATCCCTTTTCAGGACACTTGGGGTGAGGCGATGAAAAGCATCTAACCAACAATTTCTTCTGGCCTGGTATTGGCAAGGATGTGGCAAATTATTGCAGGATTTGTCCACAGTGCCAGCGGGTGGGGAAAATGGGGACAAGGCCAAGGCAGCTTTGGTGCACCTGCCCATTATTGGACGAACCCTTCAAGAGGGTAGCTGTGGACATAGTGGGGCCATTGAGCACCCCAAGTCACACTGGCAAGTGGTACATCCTGGTAGTTGTAGACTATGCCACCAGATACCCAGAGGCAGTGGCCCTAACATCCTCTGAGGCAGAACCAGTGGCAGATGCACTGTTGGGTATTTAGCCAGTGGGCTTTCCCCAGGAGATACTGTCAGACTAGGTGTCAATTTTATCTCAGGGTTAATGAGGTAGTTTGTGGGAGAAGTGTGGGAGAAGCAGCTCAAACCTCCCATACCATCCCCAAGTTAATGGTCTGGTGGAGCGATTTAATTCAACCCTTAAGACCATGCTAAGGACTTTGCTGACCAACATAAGAGGACTGGGACAAATGTTGCCTCATCTCCTATTTGCATACAGGAAGTCCCAGGAGTCCACAGGGTACTCGTCTTACAAGCTCCTGTTTGGTTATAGGGTGTGGGGCCCCTAGATTTGATTCAGGATGAATGGGAGGGTGACCGTGCCCCCAGGGGAGTCTGTTGTGGAGTATGTCCTGAACTTCAGGACCTGCCTTAGGGAGCTCATGGGGTTTGCTCAGGAGCACCTGGCCACTGCACAACAGTGGCAGAAAGTCTGGTATGACCGTGGGGACCAAGCCAGAGAATATGAGGTGGGACAGCGAGTGATGGCACTCATCTCTGTCCGACAGAATATATTACAGGCAGCATGGGAGGGCCATTCTCCATTGTCCAAAAGGTTAGTTATGTCAATTACATGATAGAGCTACGGACAGGAGATGCAAATGAAAGGTGTATCATGTTAACACGCTGAAGCCCTACCATGACAGGAAGGAAATGGTCCTCGCTGTAGGCAGTGCCCCAGAGGAGGAAACTGAGATAGATCCACTGGTGGACCTGCTTGGGGAGGCCGGGTTACATCCTCTGTGGACAACCTTACCCTCTCTGAACAGCTGACACCAGCCCAAGTGCAAGAAATTAGGGGTGTGCTGAGAGAATTTGAGGACATGTTCACAGGAAACTGGAGTACACCACGATGGCAGAGCACCATGCGGATACAGGGACCTAGGTTCCCTGAACAGTCCTCCTACAGGGTACCTGAACACGTTAGCAGACTGTGAAAGAGGAGCTCAAAGAGATGTTGGAACTGGGAGTAATCCAGGAATCTAGCAGCCCCTGGGCATCACCGTGGTACTGATCCCCAAAGGGTTGGCACCATATGATTCTGCATGGACTACCGGAAGCTTAATAACTGCATGGAGTCTGATGCCTATCCCATGCCCAGAACAGATGAGACCCTGGAGCGACTTGGGAGCCAAGTATTTGACCACAATAAACCTAACAAAGGGCTATTGGCAGGTACCTCTGACCCCTGTGACCAGGGAAAGATCAGCTTTGTTATTCCATTTGGTTCATACGAATTTAAGGCAATGCCATTTGGAATGAAGTATGCATCTGCAACCTTTCAACGGCTTGTAGATCACATTCTGTCGGGTAGGTGAGTTAGCATTGGCTTATATGGATGATATAGCCATATACAGCCAGACCTGGGATGAGCACATCAAGAATGTGCGGATGTGTTCCACATGTTAAAGAAGGCAGGTCTGACAGTCAAGGCAGAGAAGTGCCAGATAGGTATGGCAGAAGCATCCTACCTTGGGTGGGTAGTGGACACATCCGCCCGGAGCCTGCCAAGGTTGATGCCATCCTGGCCTGGCTCCTCACCACAAAGAAACAGGTCAGGGCATTTCTAGGGACAGTAGGGTACTACCGAAGGTTTGTTCCCCACTATAGCAATCTGGCTAAGCCCTGACAGGCTTAACCAAGAAGGGAAGGAGGATACAGTGAAGTGGTCAGAAGGCTGTGAGGTCACTTTCAGGAACTAAAGAAGGCCTTAAGTGGCCCAGCTGTATTGGCTAGCCCCAATTATAGATTAAAGTTTATGGTCCACTGGATGCCTCAGATCATGGGCTGGGGGCTGTGCTGAGCCAAGTTAACCAGCAGGGTGAGGAGCACCTTGTTGTGTACCTCAGCCGGAGGCTTTTACCCAGAGTGGAGGCATACGCCACAATTGAGAAGGAATGCTTGGGAATAGCATGGGCCCTTCAGAAGCTGCAGCCTTACCTATATGGAGAGAATTTACTGTGATCACAGATCATAATCCCTGACTTAGCTTCATAGGTCAAGGAGGCAAAATGGAAAACTACTACATTGGAGTTTAATACTGCAGGCATACAACATGACCATCCAGCATCGCAGTGGCAAACAAAATGCAAATGTGGATGGGCTATCTAGACAGGGCTAATGGCCTTGCTGGATACTTTTGGGCATTTCCCAGTAATTGCATGAACGGCTGTGTCACTTGGGGTGGCCCAAGGACATGCCTTCATTATCTGGGGAGGGGCGGAGATGTGGCAGGAATGGGAAGGAAAGAGTTAATGGTTTGGATTCTGTAGGTGCCTTATTTTTTAGCAGTTTGAAAAAAAATACACTCAGGCTAAAATCCTCTGTCCGTAGCATCCAGCTTGTGGAATTCCTAGCTGCTAGATAAGAGCTGGGTCAAAGATCTTGAGTGGACATCCCATACACACACAGACCTGCAGACACGTATACAGGGCAGTTTGAATGGATTGGATCATTCAAATATAAACTTAAGATGAAAAGGAATATAATTGGTCACAGATAGGTGTTCACTCTGATTGGGACAATTAAATACATACATGTTAGTTAGTTGGTGCATTCAAAGGGAGAATAGGAATGACCAATTCTCCAGAGAATATATAACCTTCTGAATGACAGAGAAGGCTCTCTCTTGCTTTGGGGAAGCTGGAAGGGAAACATAAGATTGGAGCCTACCTTGTAGCTATGTCCGTGGGAGCTGGCAGTTAGAACAAGGTCCAGTGTCTCTTGTAAGAAAAGGAAGGGTAAGTTTAGTGATAGCATATTTCAGTAATAGCCTTCTTCTCTTTGCCATCTGTTATTTAAAAATATTTGTTTACTTTTCCTGTATGAGTGTTATTCTCTTGTGTTGTAAATATATATCCTGTACATGCTCAATGCACTTTCTGTTAAGTAAAAGCTATTTATTTGCTCAACAGTTGTGACTGTGATGTCATTTTCTAAGGTAATATTTGGTTTCCACTGGCTGAGTAAACTCTGTGTAGCATCCACCTGAGAGAGACACACTACCAGACTTTAACTTGTGCAATTGCAAGTTTGATTATTCAAGTTTGTGAACTTAGAAGGTTGGCGCTGGACAAATCCAGCTGGTGGCAGCAATACTGAGGACAGACACCTCTCTAAAAGCTGTTTCCAGCACAGAGGAGAGAGGTGGGTTGTTACAATGGTACCTACTTGAAAACTGGTCATACGAATGATCATAGTATTATTAGAAAATTGATTTAATGAGAATCTGGGCTGAGGATGAAAACTTAGATATAGGGTTGTTAGAAATATGGCTTCATGCAGGTATAAAGGATTGCAAAATTCAGATACATGGATTTGACTCTATTAGACAGGATAGGGGTAAAAGGGCAGGAGGGTAATGTTGTTTCTTAAAAGTAGCCTGCAACAGAATAAAGTATTAATACTGGATAGCATAGAAGGCATGGACTAACAAATTATTCAGGTTACATCATTGAATTTGACAGTTGGAGCAATTTATTTACCACTAAAAATCACTATAAATATTTGATTAAATGGCAAACAAGATTCTAGAGAAGGTGAAAGATAAAATCATGTTATTTGGAGACTTCAATGCAGATTGGACTTAGCCAGATGAAATAAATTAAAGATAATTGTGCTGTATTAGACTACAGCAAATAATTGATAAACCCACTCATTGCACAAAGTCAATAAACAAAGGTTTAATACTGGATCTAGTATTTATTTCAGAAGGCAGAGATGTACAATAATATGAAATGTTACCTTTGAATTTTCAGTAGGTAACCATTATCTAGTTAAATGTTCCCTGTGTATAGACAGAACTAAACATCCTAAACCGATTTCCTGTTGGAAAGTTGATGTGGGAAATTCAACTTAGAATCCTTTAGACAAAGTCTGCAAGCAGTTCGAGGACAGATATAAACTAATATCAGGTCTTGATGTTGCCATTCAGCATTTTACTCAAACATTTAATGCAATTTGTACTAAACATGCATCAAGAGTCAAAAGATCCACTGTAAAACCACTTGCCACGGATAATAGATAGATCTGAAAAACATTTGAGAATAAAGAACGGGGTGGGGAGGCACATTTTCAAATGGTGATGCAGGGCTTGCATCAGACTCTGCATCAGACCTGTTTTTTGTACAGTTGTGCCAAACACCTTTGTTGCAATTGCACCTGATTTTAGTACATCAAGTGCAGTTGCACACTTTTCCCACTTTACATCAGCTTGTGCAAATATCTGCACAAGGCCTTTGAAAGGAGTACCTGGATTTAGAACACTAGACCAGCAAAAAGCTGGTCTAACATGTGAAATTGGTACATGGGATAGAAAATCCAGATTGCTGGCTGGGAGAATGCCACATGCAAATGATCAGTGCACCTGGGACTTATAGCATTCTCAGGGCTTTGAAAATCCAGCCCAGGATATGGAGGAAAGCTAGAAGGACAGGTAATTGAGAAGACTGAAACTTTTCAAAAATGGCAAAACAAATGCAGAAGCCATATTAGGACAGAAAAAAATCATACTACAAAAATAGTACTGACCAGGCTAAAGGTCCAAGAAAGTAATGAAAATGCAAAAACCAGCTCCAAAATCCTGTTCATTCAAACATATATAAAATGCTTGATAAAGGAAACCTTGTGAGCGATCACTGAAAGTGACAGAGATGCTAAACCAATGCCTTGTTGAGTTGCCAGATTTGGATTTGGGCAGGCTGGAGACTGAAGTCCTAAATTGTGAGGTGGGTGGTGTGTGAGGCACTGGGTGTGGATTGGACAGCAGTGCAAGGGACCATATAAATAGCCCCACAAATCCTATTTTTAGATTTAAAAATGACAAATAAAGAGTACTTAAAGAGTTGAATAAGTTATTTGTGCGTAAAGCAAAGGACTGGATGAAATTGAAACAAGTTTTTGAATAAGGTGCAGATATTACAGCTCAACATTAACATACTTTTTCAATTGGAGTTTAAATTACTCTGTTTTCCATGATTTTTGAAAATGGGCAAAATCGTCTCAATATATAAAGGGAGAGATGCTTTTACACCATCAAACTATCAGTCTATTACATTGCAGCTCATTCTATATAAGCTACTGGAGAGGCTGACACAGACAACTTTACTGCACTTGAGAGATATGGCATGCTGTCAGAAAACCAATATGGTTTTGGGGCTGGGAGGTTCATGGTCACAGCCTTGTACACTTCAAAAACCTGTTGCCAGATATTCAAATGCAAGTAAAGTGCAGCGTAAAATTAGCATTGTGCCTTGTGCTTGCCTGGGTGCCCCAAAGATGCTATATCTAGTGGAATAGTGCACCGCTATTCGACTGAATGTAGGGCCATGTCAGGACACATTAAGCCACTTAGCACTGCCCCGACAGGGCTCCTGAAGTATGCCACCAGACTGGACTGTGCCAGAGCACTGTTTCCAATATTCAAAGAGACCCATGTAAATGAGCTCATTGGGCATGCAAGGTGCTAAGGGCCATTTGCATCCCATTATGGACTCATTTGCATGGAAGCGGCATGTTAGAGCAGTGCCACCACCAATTGCCTCCCCACCGATCACCATCCGTTCACTAAAATAAAACCATCCCTGGTTCTAGTGGTCCCCCATGCCAATCACTGGGCCATTTTGTACTCCGTTCTGCAAAATAAAACTGTCTTTGGTGCTAGTGGTTACCTCCCCTGACAATTGCTAGCCCGTTCTGCAAAATAAAACCATTGTGGTAACCTCCTCCCTCTGACTGCCAGCCATGGAAGTAAAACAAAAACTCCCTGGCATCCAGCAATTCCTCCCAGTTTGCATCACCCTGTCTTATAAATAAAGGCATGTGCCCCTATCCGTACATATGGCCAAGAATGTGTGAGGAGGGCTGTGCCAGTCCTGTATGTATAACTACAGCTGGCAGATATTGCCAAGGTGAGTGGGTGGTATTTCTGGTGCTGGGGGAAACACTGGATGCCAGGGAGTTTTTACTTTCAGGCTAACAATCAGCAGGAGAGAGGGAGTTACCACTAGCACCAGCAATAGTTTTATTTCAGCTGAAGCTGGCAATTAGCAGGAGGGGGTACTACTAGCACTAGGGTTGGTTTTATTTTACAGAACTAGCCAGCGATTGTCAGTGGGGTGCCAGGGACCACAGGAGGCAGTTGTGTTCCTCAGTGCCCAACCGGTTTAGTGGCTGCATTACCTCTAGCAGCTGCTAGGGTTGCATGGAGTTAAGTCTGGGTTTTGTTTGGCAGTATTTGCACTGCACAAAGGACCTCACTAAACCCTTTTGCACAGCAGAATGCCGTTGTATATGGGGTACGCATATTCATAGCCATGCCCCTCCCATTGTCCACATGCATATGTTATGTTTTGCACAGGTGCTAGCTCTTTACCTGTGCAACAGCCTCTTTGAATATGGGGCTCCAGCACAATCCCTGGTTTGCACATGCAAAGTCCCGTTAGCGTCCGTGCAATCTTTTGAATATCAGGTCCCTGGTGTCAAGTCTTGGAGGAAGGAATGAGTGCTGGGGCTGTGTTCATGGACCTCAGTAAAACATTTGATTTGGTGAAGCATCAGGTCCTTTTGAAAAGGATGCAAAAACTGGGTATACAGGAGGAGCTTTTGAACTAGTTCCAGTCATACCTGTGCAACCGAAGAAATTAAGTATCTCAGGGTGGCACAGGGTCATTATGTTGCAAGGCAGAATCCTGCAAGGCATAAAAGCGTTTACTGCGATTTCTGCCAGTGTTTGTTCTGTGTGGCTCTGCCCCCCATTATGGGGGGCTATGCTCTAGACCCCCACTAAGATTCTCAACTTCGGGGGGTTCCAACTCTGAGAGCTTGACAGGTCCAGGTTCACCATAATGTCTTATGCTATTATGCATGCGACATTATGACCCGGTATGGCCTAAAAAGATAACTTTAGTGCCAATAGAAATAAACAGAGAAGTCCCAGCGCCTCCATTTTGGGCCCACTGCTTTTAATATCTCTGTGAATGACCTCTCAGGCCTGCTTTTGAACAGTGAGGTTCAACTGTACATGGATGACACCTTATTAGTGGACTCCAAGTGCAGCCAGACTGAACTGAACACAGATTACAGTTGTACCTTAATATCATGGAACGTGGTTTACCATGTTGTGTCTTTTGTCAAACAGTAAAAATGCAGTGTATTAGCGTCATTCAGGAGCAAATAAATGACATTTTGGACCTTGTGTTTGAAAATGAACAAAGGTGACAAATATGTAAGCTACAAATATCTGTGTGTCTTAATAGACACCAGATTGTCTAGCTCCTATTATGTGTACTCAAATGGGAGACAGTTTTTGCTCCTTGTGCCCCAGATTATGGAACTCCTTTCCTGTACAGGTCCGCCCTCCCCTCCCATGCATGCCTATGAACCTCCCTGTGGAACCACTTCAAGCTCTCCTCAGCATGTGACTGTCTTAAACCTCCCTGATTACCCTGGTCCCTTGCACTGCACCTGATTATATCATCTCCTGTACTTTGGCTTAGGTCCTGCTGTGGTAGCCTGTCCGACTGGGTATGGCCTTGTGTAACGCGTTAATTTCCATTCGCTGGTGCCTGCATTTGTCCTGACTGTGATACTGCTAGGGGCCTGTACTGTATATATCTGGTTAGCAAAAGCTAAATAAACAGATAAATGTTGAGCACTTAACATACTGGTAAAAAAAACAACCAAAAGCTCTTCCTAAAGTATCCCCTTGTTTGACTAATGATTCAGGAATAAAAATCATAAACAACTATTAATTCCAGTTTTGGAGTATGAAATCTGTTGTACAGAAATTCAACAAAACATTTACAAAAATAGATTGTAGGTACTGTATAAGAAGCTTGCTTGGTTTGCTATGAATAAGAAAATAGGTACTCATCATTGTGAGCTATCGACACTTTTAAACTGGTTGTAACCTGGCAGTAAAAGGATTAGAATTTGCCGATATGAAGTTACAAATTATTAAAGTCTAAAACTGAACATCCTTTGAAGAAGTTAATAATTATAGAAACCCTAAAATTAAGATATATTTAATGTGAACTAAAGAGAGCTGTCTGTTTTATGTTTGTGTACACAGTATGGCAATATGACCTTGCAGATTTGTGTGTGGCAAGACCATGGAATGAGTTACCAGATAATGTGAGAGCAAAATACACTGAATGAGTGTCAGGCTGCTCTGAAGAAAATATTGTTGTCATCATGTGAATGTTTCAAGTGAAGCTACTAGATGTATATGTATTCCTCTATACCTATACCTATGCCTATAGTGAGTTATTTTTTTATATGACCCATGTTATATGTAAACCATGGAAATATAATTGTTGTTATGAAATAATGCTATGTTTTATCTTTTGTCTACAACACGTTACATAGAAACATACATAGAATTTGATGGCAGATAAGGATCGCTTGGTCCATCCAGTCTGCCCATTTCCCTACCTAATGGATAAACTGCAGATCCTAGTAAACCAACAGCCTACTTCTTCCCTCCATCCCCTAGAATTGCCTTATGACTGTCCCATGCATTCTTGAACTCCACCACTGTTTTTGACTCCACAACCTCCTCAGAGGGGCGTTCCATGCATCCACAACCTCTCTGTGAAAAATACTTCCTTACATTACCTCTGAGCCACCCACCTCTATCTTCAAATTGTACTCCCTTGTTCTTGCACACCCTCTTTTTCTGAAAGATGCTACCTCTTGAACTTGCTAATTCCCTTGAGGTACTTAAAAGTTTCTATCATGTCCCCCTCTCCTTCCTTTCCTTGAGGCTATACATTTAAGCTCCTTAAGTCTCTCTTCATATGTCTTCTGGTGCAGACCCTGCACCATTTTAGTTGCCCTCCTCTGGACTGCCTCCATCCTGTTTATGTCTTTGCAGAGATTGAGTCTCCAGAACTGCACGCAGTACTCCAGATGGGGTCTCACCAGCTGTCTGTACAGAGGGTAACAACTTCCTGTTTTCTACTGGTGATGCCTCTCCCTGTGCATCCCACTATTCCCCAGCCCTCCTTACTGCACTCTACATTGCTTGCCCACCTTAGGTCATATGATATGACTACCCCAGGTCCCTTTCCATTTTGTTGTTGTTAGTATCTCACTCCCATTGTGTACTCTTCCCTGGGTTTTTGTTTCCCAGGTGCATTACTTTGCCTTCCTAGCACTGAATCTAAGCTGCCATACATTTGACTATTCCTCCAACCTTGCCAAATCCTCTCATCCTTTCCATCCCACCTTGTGTATCAACTCTGTTGCAGATCTTTGTGTTGTCTGCAAAGAGACATGCTTTCCTTCCAGTCCCTCTGCAATGTCACTTATAAAGACATTGAAGAGGACGATCCTAATGCTGAACCTCGCGGCACCCCACTAGTAACCGCCCTTTCTTCAGAGTGGACTCGTTTACTATTACCCTCTGTGTCCTGTTCTCCAACCAATTCTTTACCCAGGCTACCATCTTGGGACCCACTCCCAGGCTGGCTAACTTGTATATTAATCTTTGTGTGGGACTGTGTCAAATGCCTTGCTAAAGTTTAGGTAGGCCATGTCCACAGCCCCTCCCTGATCTACTACTTTGGTTTCCCAGTCAAAGAAATCTATTAGATTCATCTGACATGACCTTCCGCTGTGAATCCGTGCTCTTTGGGTCCTGTGCCCCTCTGGCCTCTAGGTACTCAAAATTCTTTCCTTCAGAAGTGATTCCATCAATTTCCCTATCAATGAGGTTAAACTAACAGGTCTATAGTTTTCTGCTTCTGCCCTGCTCCCACTTTTGTGAAGTGGAATCACATCTGCACTCCTCCAGTTCTCAGGTATCACCCCATCCTCCCATGATTTGTTAAAGAGGGTAGTCAGTGGTGTCACTAGTTCTCCCCTTAGTTCTTTTAGAATTCTGCGATGAATCCCATCAGGCCCCATTGCTTTGTCCACCTTCAGTTTTAAGAGTTATTTCAGAACCCTTTCTTCTGTAAATGGACTGGTATCAACTCCTGAATCCAGAGTGTTTCTATTGTTTGGTTTAGGTTATGTGTAATTCATAAACCCATCATCATTGTTATGTCTTCATGTACTCTTCATACACAGGGCTTTTGTTGAAAATAGTGCCTGTCCCTAACAAAATGATGCTGTATAAAAATAAATGTTTTATCCACTCTATCTGTCTGCCTGTCTGTCTGTCCGTCTATCTATCTATCTATCTATCTATCTATCTATCTATCTATCTATCTATCTATCTATCTATCTTTAGAAAATGGGTATGAGAAGCCTAGCTTTCCTATTGGCTAGGACATTGATCTTATTGGGTGGGTATTTTTGAATACAGCCTGCCACAAAACAAGTTCCCATTCAGGGTGCCCCATTACTTGTGATACTCTAGGGCACCCAAATTTCCAAAAAGCAGATTCCATGTTTTCTGCCTCGCTTAATGGGCCACTGAGCGAGGCAGCCCCAGCCATTGAGAATAGCCACCTCACAAGACCCCATACCAGTCACAAAGGTAGTATTATTTAAATTGAAGTCTTTAATTTTAACCCACCAAAATGTCCTTATCTGTGACCACAAACATACGGCAGTACAGCTCCACTGCACAACACTCGGTCACCTTAGCGAAGCATGTCAGGATAATAATGCCTTCTCTTCCTGCTTGCCACACCAAAAATGCAACCCTCATTTTTTTCTGCCTATGTTTTTTTTGTTGCTGGCTTCACTGGACCTCTCCCCAAACATAATGGTGGACGTTCCATCCTGGTCCCGCTACATCCAGTAACCGTACACAGCATAAAATTAAAATGGAAAGTGTTAAAAATAGTAAAATAAAACTACTACCCAGTTTTATGCCACCAGGAAGACAGTCTAGAAGAGTGTTTCCTCACTTGTGCCTACATGCGTGTCTGTATGTTTGTTGAGTGGGGGTCCAGCAGTAACCATGACAACGAGCTCAATAATTTATTTCCCAGTACCGTCCACCCTGATTGTTTACATCCATCCATCTATCCATCTATCTATCTATCTATCTATCTATCTATCTATCTATCTATCTATCTATCTATCTATATGTCTGTCTGTCTGTCTGTCTGTCTATCTGTCTATCTATCTATCTATCTATCTATCTATCTATCTATCTATCTATCTATATGTCTGTCTGTCTGTCTGTCTGTCTGTCTGTCTGTCTATCTCATCTATCTATCTATCTATCTATCTATCTATCTATCTATCTATATGTCTGTCTGTCTGTCTGTCTGTCTGTCTGTCTATCTATCTATCTATCTATCTATCTACCTATCAATGGAAAAGAATAAAGGAGGTAATAAACAAGATAACCACAAGTTGTTTAAAAGTAGTAAGCAAGGGTAGGATGAGAAAGAGGCCACTATGGTTCTCAAAGGAGGTGACCAAGGTGAGGGAGAAAAAACAGTTTTCAGGAAGTACAATGAGAGCCAAATGGAGGCAAACAGGGAGGTATATTGTCTAGTGCACTTACCCGATCAACAAAACTAACTAAATAAATAAATATCTAGGTAAACAAAGGGAGGCAGGAGGAGGGTAAGGACAGCAAAGACTCAAACTGAGGAGAGGATCACTCAGGAGCCAGAATGGGGTCAAGACTTCTTCAAGTATGTCAGTGAAAAGAGGAAGTCAAGGTGGTAGAGTGTGGATCAGGAGACCGGGGGTCTCTGCAGAGGAAGACTGTGAAAAGCTAAAATGAATGCTTCCGCTGGTCTGCACAGGTGGAACGGTGGGACAGGCTGACATGCATTAACAGGCATGAGGGGAGGGTTGTGGAACAAGCCCATTTACTGAAGACAAGTCTGCCACAGTTTTGAAGCCCTGAAGGAAAACAAGGCGATGGGCTGGATGGGATTCACCAAGGGAAAAAAGGTGCTGAGCATAGTGCTAGCTGCCTCACTGGCAGCACCATTGCTACCTCTTTTAGAGCGGGGTGGTTGCAAAGGACTGGAGGAGGGCGATACAGTACCTCTGCAAAAGAGCGGCAGCAGGGATGAGGCTAGCAATTGCAGACCAATCAGTCTCACACAGTGGTAGGGAATTAATGGAGTCCCTGCTGAAGGAGAGAACTGATGGAGTGCCTGAAACAAATAGGCTGCAAGACCATTGTCAGCATGGCTTCAAAAGGAGAGGTCATGACAAACAAACCTAATAGATTTCTTTTGACTGGGTAACTAGGGAGGTGGATCGAGGAAGGGCAGTGGATGTGATCTATCTGGATTTCAGTAAGGTCTTTGACACTTTACAACACAAGAGGCTAATAAAGAAACTTAGCAGCCTGGGGGTGGGGAAAAGGTGGTGAATTGGGTATCTAACTGGTTGATGAATACTAAGCAGAAGGTGGTGATAAACAGCAGTCACTTGGAGAATGAGAGAGGACAGTGGGAGTACCAAAGGTATTATTGGTACTGGGTCCTGTCCTCTTCAATGTATTCATAAGTGGTATGGCTGAGGAACTAGAGGGGAAAGTGTGTCTCCTGTGGAAGGCACAAATATTTGCAACAGGGGGACACCAGGAGGGGTGGAGAGAATGCAAAGGAATCTGGAAAAACAGAGGAGTGGTCTAGGGAGTGGAGCTGGAAGCTGGGTTTCAGTGCCAAAAGTGCAAAGTCATGCACCTAGGGTGGTGAAATCCAAGGGCTGTGTATAAGATGGGAGCAGGTAGTTATACTTACCAAGGAATAGAGGGTTCTAGGAGAAATCTTATCTGATGACCTCAAGGTGGCAGGGGACAGCGACAAGGCAATAGGCAATACTAGCCAGATGCTAGGATGCATAAGGAGAGGGATTTCTAGCAGGAAATGGGATGTTAGGTTGCCTCTGTATCACTCACTTATGGAACCCTACCTGGAGTATTGTGTCCACTTCTGGAGGTCACACCTCTGCAAGGACATTGACAGGGTGGAAGTGTTCAAAGGAGGGCTACCAAAATGGTGTGGGGGTTATATGAGAAATCATGTGAGAAGAGGCTGCAGAAGCTCAACATGTACTCCCTGGAGGACAGAAAAGTGAGAGAGAGAGGACATGATTGAGACCTATCAGTACCTCACAGAGGTGAACAAGATGCAGGAGGGAGGTTCTTTTACAGGAGAAAGTGTAACAGCACATGGGTGAATGCTAAGAAGCTTGGGGGCTAGTTTAAGAGGGATGTGAGGAAATACTGAAGTGAGCAGGAGATCTAGTAAGGAGATAGATGGGGTGATAATATTTGGAATGAATGAGAATCACATATTCTGTGGACGCCAAATGAAGTGAGCCGGAGATATGAATGTCAGGTTATTCCAATACACCCACCCAGGTGGTAAGGCTGTTCTTTTCCAATTTGGCTGCATGATGTAATTCTTCACCAAAATGGAGAGGCAGGAGGCACGATTGGAGAAAAGGAACTAGTTTATTAGCATCTGATCATTGGGTAGGGACACAAGAGAGGGACAATCATATATACACAAGCTACTACTTTACATATAGGCAAGAGGAATAATCAACTGAACAGCTACCCTGTAAGAGCATCTTATTTCTATTTTTCTACCTCTCTATAAGAGGAAAACTCTACAGCATAGAATATCAGAATGGATCAATCGACTGTAACAGCTATGCTGTAAGAGTGCTTCTTATCTTCAGATACTATCTACTTCTAACCCCGAGGTGCACCTCTCCTAAAACTTAGGTTTTAGAATTACAGTCATTTCAATACAACAAGAAGAGTCTATGCAATAGATGATTGTCAGTTAGTGCATTTAACTTTCTCTGTCGACAAAAGAAATGTGGAAACACTCCACTGGTTTCCCAGTGAAATACAGAACCTTGGGAAAACTAAGGATACAGAGAGGATTTAACAGGCCATGGGTTCTCGGCTACACCCCATGTCTCTTAGGTTGCCAGAAAGGAATACAAGATCTGGCTGCAGTCCGCTTCTAGACTGCCCAGAAAGAATAAGCAATGTAAACCACCTGGCCACAATCTGCTTCTGGATTGCTAAGTGAAGGGATCAAGAAGAAGAAGAAAAACCAACAGTCCGCTTCTGGACTGATGATATACTCTAGGCTGATGAACACACTGGATCAGGAGAATCGGAATCTCTGGACCACTCTTGGACTCAGGCAGCTCTCCCTCTGGACTGAAGACACACACTGGCTGATGCTCCACTGGATCAGGACTTCTGGACTACTCTTGGACTCCAGGCAACCACTCTCTCTGGGTGTCGAAGTGCATCAGTCTTCTGAGTTCCAAGGCTGGGCGAGCCAAGGCACTTGCCAAAACAATAAATTGTACATCGAACTGCAACTGAACTTGAGTCCACAGCCAGATGAGCCAGGACACAATAAAACAACAAACCCGAATGTCTCTCGGAGAACTAACACTGACGGGCCAACTGGTACTCCACTGTGGACATGAAAACAAGAAAACAGATGGCAGACTTCTGCACTGGGCCAAGTCGTACTGAGAAACTGTGAGAGGAAAATAACAAAAGGGACGATGCAACTTTTGGTGACTTTGGTAAGAGCTCTCTTCGTGGATTGGCTGTTGTCTGCTTCTGGATGCATTGGAGGATGATTCTTGAAGGATAGGTGAAGACTGACAGGGTTGCATCGGGGTGAAGTGACTCCAAAGACAGTTGAAGACTAATTCAGATGGTTATCCAGCACTGAAATGCTGGCACAAAGCAATGCAAGACAGTTCTGACTCTCAATAATGTTTGTAGAATGACTAATAATGTAGGAAATGCAAACAGAGTCTCAATTCCTTAGGTAGTGGTCAATAAATAGATAGTCTCAGTGTCCAGACCACAGTAAATATACAGGCAATTTATCATACTGATTCAACCTAGCTCTAGTTGACCTGACTCTAATGCGGTCCCCTCTAGCTAAATTGGGTTCTCCTGTTACTATGGAAATATTACAGTGGGTAATAGGCTATCTGGATGGTTATACAAAGATGGGTGACTGGGCCCCTTTAACACTGGAGGTTTACATGGCTAGCTAGGCTCCTATTAGATCTGGGTCACTCCTATCACTGGGCCCCTAACATAGCTGTGGGCCTAAATAGCTAGCTAGAGTCCTAGGCCTTGTGTTGCCCATACTTTATTACTATTGGGCCTGGTGCCTTCCTTGCTGGGCCTCGTGCCTTAGTACCCCTGGGCTGGCTTTCCTAGCTTGCTAGGCTGGGACTGACCTTACCACTGCTGTTGAGCTGCCTTGCCCCTAACTTGCTAGGCCTAGGCTGCCCTTATTGCCGCTGAGCCAGCTTGCCCTAATTGCTAGGCCTGGGTGGCCCTTTAATACTACTTGTGCTGGCTTACCCAAACTTGCTAGGCCAGGGTGGCCTTTACTACTACTAGGTTGGCTTGCTCTAACTTACTGGGCCGGGGTAGACCTTAGTACCACTAGGCTGGCTTGCCCCCACACTACTGCTAGGCCGGGTGGCCCTTAGTACCACACTAGGCTGGCTTGCCCTGACGTGCCTAGGCCTGGTACCTACTTACTGCTAGGGCCTGTTGCCCTCAGTACCACTGGGCCTGGTATCCTACTTAATTATGGGCCTGGTGCCCTCTTAAATGGCCTGGTACCCCTTTTAACTGTGGGCCTGGTTGCCTACTTTTACACTGAGCCTGGTGCCCTTTGAAATGGGCCTGGATTGCCCTTTAATTCTTTATGTGCCCAGGAGTGGCAGGGCCCTTTAATTCTTCTGGCTCTTTGAACCCCTGCCACTCAGTCTCTCTGCCCTCCTCTGACTCAGCCCCCTTCTGAATATTTATTAGACCTTACTTGGCCTTGCTAGATAGCTCCACCTGTAGGTGTTACTACTACCACCCCTTCGAATAAGAAATTAGGGTCCTCTGACCCTATTCCCATACAGCGCTCAACCACCTTTCCTTGCGCCCTAAGCCACTGTTTTAAACAAAAAAAACCCACAGTCTCTGTTTGAAGGGCAGTCAGCACGATAGCTGCAGCTGCCACCGAGTCACCCAACCACCGGGAGGTCGAGGAGGTGAATGGGAGGATGGCAGGGGGCCTCAGATGGCCGACAGCCACGGCGCAATGTGGCTCTTCTTTGTCACCAATGAGGATCAAATTACTTTTTAAACAAATCAAGGGGTCTAAAATAAAAAAAAAACAAAGGGGCTCATAGCCCAAAATGGCTGAACTGTATGTTTCTCTCTTCATGGTGCTGATGGCACCATCGACTCACTAGACTCTTCTGGGGATCTTCACTGGCTGGAGTCAAAGAGGCATGCAGAATGGCCCTCAGGGAACAGCTTCAACCAACAGGTAAGCCATCTTCCAGTCCCTTAACCTTCTGCATCCCTCTTCTCCACAGCCAACAGGAACACACTGGAAAACTGTTAAACTTTTGAAACCAGGGCTCTGGTTCCAGAATGAGTCAGGGTGGAATGCTGTGCATGAGCAGCTCAGCACAGCATTCCATCAAGCCATTGTTGCTGCAGCTGCATAAAATCTCTCTTTTTTTACAGCATGCACAGGGCACCTTACAGTGTTTACTGAGGACTACTGGGGATTACTGGGACCCCCTGACTTTGGCATATTACAATACTTCTTTACAGAAAGAGTAGTGGCCACCTGGAAATGCTTGCCAGAAGAAGTGGTAGAAGCAATCAAACATGCATGGATAGGCACATGAGTAAAGTAAGTAGAGGTAAGGTAGGAGGAGGGAGGAGGGACACCTGTGGCCAAATAGAGTCCATGGTGTAGTACTGTGCAGGGAAAATAGGGTAGACTAGATGGGTTTAAAGTCCTTTTCTACTGACACATCTACTGTAGTTCAAATCAAGTTCAAAATGCTTTACTGTTCAACTATGTGTGAGTCATTACAAACATGGACATTTATTTATTTATTTGAGTGTTGGTGACCAGGTAAGTCCACTGAGACAAGTACAGTCCCTTTTCAGGGTCGACCCTGGTTAACAAGAGTTACAGAGAGCATTAAACATTGTAACAAATAAGAGAGATACAAAATAAACAGTGAGACTACATCTTATACAAAACCAGGTTGGCAGAAAGTATATATAAATATTATGCTACAATTGGCATAGAATATACAGGTAGTCAGTACAGTGTAACAAAAGTTAGTAACATTTTGTATGGTATACATAGGACATTAAAGATATACAGACAGAAAGATACTGCAGCCAGAAGCACTGGAGGCAGAGTAGTATGATTTAACAAAAGCAAGAGCATGCTGCAGAGGCAGTAAGGGAGGCAAGCAAGGAGGATTGGAATTTATGGAAAGAGGAGCAAGACAGGACAGTGGGAGGAGTGAGTTCCAATCAGATGGACCAGTGTAGGAGAAGGACTAACAAGCAGTAGCAAGCACTGCAGGTTAGGCTTGATAAGAAGGAAGTGATGCTGAATGGCGAGAGTGGGCTTGTTTTTGATGGATTAGCCCAACTAAGGAAGGGGGGTGGATATATTTACCAGTTTAAACAAGAGGCATACATAGGCATTTAATAAAATACAATACATACAGCACATTTCTAAAATTCAGAATGTACAAATATATATAAACTGTAGATTTTACATACAAAAAGTTTAAATAGCATTTATAATATATCAATATTACAGCTTGAGCCATGTATTATACAGAAAAATCAGAATCTTTCTTGCAAATAACTCCATATACTTATGCAATTTCATGGGTCCAAAGTTAGATTGATTTATACTTATTTATTTACAATTTGGTCACCTGGACGGGGGGTATGGGGGTGGAGAAAATAGATAAGTAGACATAGGAGATGAAACAACACAGGTAGAATGAATACATGATGATTAAGCAACTATATACAATAAAGTACAGAAATAGTGCAGGTATAAACTATGCATTCAATACATACATGCAGATATATACATTATAAACAAAGATGATGTATCATTTCTATGGAATATCAGTTCAATGGGAAAATTTTGATTCCTAATGCAATGAAATTGTGTGTAACCATTTCAATAGGTTTATATGTTCCATTGGGTGAGGCATTAGAAAATGTTCTGCCCCTAGTTAAGGGTACTGTAGCATGTGAACAAAACATCTTCTACCTGGGAATTGCTTAGAGGTAATGTGCTGTAGCTGTAATCACAAAAATACCCAATAATACGGATACTAGAGAGGGTTTCTAATCCAAAAAACCATAAAAAGCTGTCCTCCAATGAAAGATATTAAAGCAAATGTTGATCACAGGTGTTCTTATGTCGGGACATTATGATTTCCATGTGACATTACTGAATGAATCCATTTTAGGTATCCTATCATATCTTCAGTTATTAGATCTGTAGGTGGGTTCATAAGAGTCTCCTTTGTAAAATATGTTGCTTGAAAGATAGCGTGAGATGGAAAGCGTTTCTTATATACTCATATCTTGGGACAGTAAAGAAGACTGTGGATAAGAGTTTCCAGCACATCTTGGCCTATTGGCACAATCACAATGTAGATCATGATCAGTGGGTCTGCTTTTAGAAAAAATATACTGAAGAAATTTAGACGAATATAATTCAAGTCGAAATTTGATGAATATGGCCCTATCCTTTTCATCAGGAAGAAAGTGTAAATATGGCTCAATACATGATTGATTTTATTTTGACCATACCATCCATGTAATTTCAATGTCCTCATTTTCCTGATGTCAGTATTGTATGATACCCCCAAACACACACCCCACACCACCTCCTTGCTTGTCACCACAAACTTTACATTTTTCTTCACGTTGCTTATTTTTTAATAACTTTCTTTTCCCGGTGTTCCCCACCTGATCTGTCTACCACAAGGCTCCCATTGCTCCTCATGCTGCACTCCATAGTGTTAAAATTGCTACTCCTTTGAAACCGAACCACAGACTCAGCAACAACATTAAAACATTTTTATTTTTATCAAAACTATAAGAACGAAGGCTGCCATGCACCCTAACCAGTCTCACTAAGTGGAGCTGAAATTTTCCACCAAAAAATTAATCTTTACCTGAAAGACCAATCAGCTGCAACATAGCAGCATGGGTGCTAGTGTCATGACTTTGCTTCCTAGCTACACCCAAAGCAAAAGGCACATGAAGGCGGACAACCGAAGACATTAAAAGATCCACATTATTTTATTAATTTAACAAGGTAAATAAGCCTTGGGCTAAGAATAATTGATCACAAAGTTCCTCCTTGTTGCATAAATAAAATATATGGGGTGGTATGAGTGTGATAAGTCATTTCATCTAGACAGTTGCCTCAGAACTTTGTAACCCCTACTCATGGCTTCAGCACTGAGGTTACTTGAGGTCACAGGCACTGTACTAGATAAATGACTTATTACACACTCCCCGACATATCCCTTATGTTTTAAGTGAGTCTACCCATAAATATTCTAACTTTAACATTTTTAGTATATCTAATATACCTTTCAACCAAGGTGAAGAAGAGTTTCTAATTATCCAAGTTACCTTTTCATCCATACATTTTCTATTAGTTTATTTGGATCTGCTCTTGTACATCTGATACAGTATGTTATTTTTGCAGAAAGAGCTAAATACTTCATTTTAAACTGGCTAACTCTGCCCTGGCAATTTCTGAAGCTGTTGATCTAGGAATTTGTAAAATAGATCTGTATAGCTGGGTTAAAGGCTTTTCCAGTTGCTCAATATCTTTTGTCGCACTGTAGCCCAGCAGCATACAAGGCTACAGTGTTCATCTTCATTTCTACTTCATGTAAGATGGAAACTATTGAATATTCCCCATACTTAGCATTAAACCTCAATAGAGCATTCTTTGTTTGGGACAACTTGCTTAAAGTATATGTAGCGTGCTTTACTGGTTTACAATTATTGGAAAATGAAAACTCAAATAGCAATAACTAGAAATTACATTCAAGGAACATTATTAAAATGCCAGACAAATTTTGGACTTTGTTTCTCTATTGTTAAAATGTATGTCTTTTTGTAGTAATAAACAATTTATTTTGACTACACTACTGTTGTAATAGTGTGAACTGCTTTTCCAATCCCACATGTGAGACAGAAATCAGAATTAAGTCATCAGTGAATATGTGCACTGGTACTGGTACACCTTTACTGAGGAGAATGAGAAGTTTCTGTTAAAAGGAAGTTGGAAGATCATTAACAAATAAATTCAAAAAGTAGCGGATTAAGAATATAACATTGTTTCACATCTTGATTTGTTTCAAAGAAACGTGGAACATTACCTTCAGATTATTACTGTAGTCCAATTTTCAGAATAAAGACCAATGATTATTCTTAATATTGTATTATTTATTTCTAAATTATCATTTTCCTAAAGAAGTGCCTAGTGACTCCATCAGATGCACTTTAAAATCTACAAATGCTAGATAAATGGGTATATGTTTCTTGATGTAATGTTTATCCAAAATATGATGTAGGATAAAACATTGGTCTATAGTCGAATATCCTTTCCTGAAGCCTGCTTGATATATATTTAAAATGTTTTATGACTTTCTGGGAAACTAAGTATAGAGGAGAGTGGTGGAATTTTTTAAACATGTGTCTTGCCGAAGACCACACAATAAGTAAGTGGCAGAGGTGGGATTCAACCCTGGTTTCCAGGTTCACGGTTGTGTACTGTAACCACTAAACTATACTATCTTCCCAAGGAGAATCCATTTAGTAGAAATGTATTGGATACATAAACATAGTGGACAATACAAGAAACACAGATAAAGGAGTCATTGTGGTGCTTCTCATGTGTTTCTGATGGATCTTATATCTGAATCTACTTTTGAACTTGTTTGGAAATTGAAACCTATTACATACTGTTAATGTAAAGAACACTTGTATTAATTAAAGGTTTTAAAATCAGTCTTATATGCTTTCTTAGAGACCTCTAGAGAGCAATGCGGAGATTAAGACCACTTTCTTGTGCGATTCTCTGCCAAACAGGCATTGTGAACCTTTCAGGGAAATGTCTATGGATGCAAAATACATCTAAGTGGCTTTTGGTATATAACATGCCCTTCCCCCACCACAAAAAAATTATGCTTTCTCAAAGTGCTATTTTTGAAAATTGTTATAACTGAGGAATGTGGTGGGTGATCAGAAGAGTCAGATATCTCATGTGTCTTAAAAGAAAGGTTTCTTCTGTGAAAGCTTAAAAGAATCTAAGGACTTGCTTATAAAATTTATTTACATTTCTACTTTCAACAAAACATAGTAACATAGCAATTTAAAGTTGGAAGGTACTGTAGGTCCATCATGCCTACAACCACCAGTGGTGGATCTAGAGGGGAGTGAAGGGTTAGCCGCAGTCCCCAGTGTAACTTTCTTGCATGCTACTGTTGCATTTCACTTTATTGAAGAAGTCTAATACATTGATTGTAAGAAAATACACATTCAAAACTATAGATTACATTTATATTTTCTGTCAAAATGTAATGAAAAAGATAATAACAGACAATATAAAGGAATAAAAAGATTAAAAATTGCATATCACGAATACATAGCACTCCCCACTGTAAAAGCCTGGATCTGACACTGACCCCCACCCACAGCCAACACTTAATAAACAGGGGTTCATGAGCACTGTATGCTGTGAAACCTTCAGCTTAGTTATAATCAGTTATTGTAAACAATTGTAACTGTCTTAACTCCCAGTGGGAGGCTGTGCAGCCTTGTGGTAAGAGCTCAGAACCGAGAACCTTGAGACCCAGCAATCCAAGTCTGAATCTTGTAACTTCCACATCCACACTGTTTGACCCTGAGCAAGTCATGTAATCTCATGGCTTAATTTTTTCTCATTTCCTGTACCTAGCCCCATGATCTTTCCTTAATCTTTTGTGTGCCTATTGGCTGCTTCCAGCAGTTCATGGATTATAATATATTTTGGGATATGATGTGTATGAAAGGCACTGTAAAAATGAATTCATGTCATTTGATAAAATGTACTGTTGCACCCTGTTGTCAACCTGCCCCATGTCTACTTGGGCCTGTTTCCAAGTTTCCAATGATAGACTGCTGTGTTAGCATCTCTGTGTAGAACTGCAAAATTGGTATAATCTGAAGATGATTCATCCACTAACCTCTTAAACTTGCTGTAAATACCTGTCAAGTCACCATGTATGTGTCTTACTAAAAATGGAGAAAAGAAAAAGCATACCTCACAAGCATCAATTTTTCCTTTCCTGTAAGAGCTTTTTATTTTAACAATTCAACTGTAATGAAGAATTTTTTTACTGTGTGCTATAAGAATTATGTAGGAAATGATCTTAATAGATGCATAAAGCTAAGGATTGACTTATTAATGAGCTAATGTACTGCCTAAAATTAATCTTAGGCTTTTAAAAGTAGTCAACTAATTCCTTTCATATCTGAGGTACTTTTATTTTCTCTTTGGTTAATTATATTTTTTACTTGATGTTAGCAGGTGTAAAATGTGGAATAGCACTCTGACTGGCAGCTGACATATTTATTTAATTGTTTTAAAATTGTTAACTGGTAAAGGCACACTGAGACAAAGGCTCATTTCAGGTCAGACCAGGGAAAGAGGAAGAGTAAAATAATACAGCATATAATATTAGTGAAAAGGTACAGAGTAAAGTGCAATAAAGTGTACAAGTTAACATGATAAGAGTACAGTAACAACAGAAGGACCTCAAACAATGGTACAATGAGCAGCACTGATGTGCAATTATAGTGACAGGACAGGTAGAAAAAATAGCAGTGCGGTAGTTGTTGGTAGGAGAGTAATTCAAGCAGAGGCAGAACCCAGGTGGTAAACAAACACAGGAATGGCAGGGCCTCACAAGAGAGGGTCAGGTAGAGTGCTGGCAGGATCAGCAAGGGGCAAGGAGAAGTTTTAACTGGTACCTAAAGGAGAGGGAGACAGACAGGGAGAGGAGCAGGTTCCAGATGGAGGGAAGGTAAAGAAGAAACAGACTTCCCAGCTGAGGAGTGCACATGGGAAAGGAGAAGGTACAAGAATTCATGGAGTGAAGGGAGTATGAAGCAGAGAGGGTGGGAGAGAGGAGTGAGGAGATGTATGAAGGAAGGGACCCAAAACAGTATTTAGAGATGAAGGAGACGCAGTGGGACTAGCAACATGAGAGTGGGGAATGGGTACAGAGGAACAAAGAGAGCAGTGGGGGTTTGAAGAGGAGGTTAGTAGCAAAGTGAGAAAAGTTTTACAGAGGGTATCAGTCTGTGATGGATAGGGGAGGGGAAGTGCAGTAGAACACATCCACATAGTCAAAACCAGGAGAACCATTTGGTAACCAGCTCCTGGCAGACCTTGGGGACAGGCAGTCTTTGTTGCAGTGCACGCCACCAAGTTTGGGGTGGAACTTGGAATGGATGGCATCAATGTGGGCAGAAAAGTCAATCCTACTGTCTCATCACACACTGAGGTATTTGAAGGAAGAAACCACTTGAAAAAAGGTGTCATCCAGGTGGTAAAGATGGGGGGCCTGGCAGTTTCTGGTTGGTGTCAAAGGTCATTGACACTTTTTTAGTGCTGACTTGTGGCTGATTAAAGTGAAACAACTGCAGGATGTTGTGGAGGTCTTGCTGGAGCAAACCTTCCACAGCAGTGGTTGAAGGGCTGGAGGTGTAGATAACTGTATCATCTGGTTACATATGGATATGCAGGTTGGCACAAGTAGAGGTGAGGTTGTAGAGGAAGATGGAGAAAATGATGGGACCCAGGATGGAGCCCTGTGGGACCACAGCCTGAATGGGAAGGGAGGTGACAGGGCACCTCCTACTACCCTGAACTGTTAATAGCTCGTGAGGTAGAAACAGAACCAGTTAGCAGTAGAAGTTGAGAGGCCAGCAGAGCTCAGCTTATTCAGGAGGAGTAGATGGGCCACCAAGTCAAAGGCTTTTGCTAGATTGATGAAAATAGCCACCGTGATGTGGCCTGATCCATCCAGTGAGGATGGAGTCAGTGACATACAGCAGGGAGTTGATGGTTGAGTGGTGCTTCTGAAAACCAGAGTGGAAGAGGGAGAGAAGTCAGAAGATTAGAAGAAGCTGGAAAGTCTAGAATAGACCAGTTTCTCTTGCAGCTTAGTAACAGACAGGATGAGGGAGATAAGATGGAAGTTGTCAGGAGAGGAGGATCACCATCTTTCTGAAGGGAAGAACTTTGGTAGTCTTCCATGACTGGGTACACATAGCAGAGGAGAAGAAAGGTTGAAAAGGTGATTAAGGGAAGTAATGGCAGGAGTCAAAAGACAGAAACAGTTAGGGTCCAGACTATCAGGACTGGACTTAGACAAATAAGTGAGGAAAGGGCAAGCAGGATTTCCTGATCAGTAACATAGATGAAGGAAACTCCATGGAAGGGTGGGGCAGAGAAGGAAGGAAGAGGGAGGAGAGGAGAAGTAATCGAATGGGGAGGGGGCAAAGTAGAAAAAATGTGTTAAATTGAGCAGCAACATAAAGGATCAGAGACTGGTGAACCATTAACCATAAGGACTGGAGGAAAAGACTGAACAGGAGGGTCAAAAGAGTGAATTACCTGGCAGAATTTGGATGGAAGTTAAGCTTATTCTGAGGCTGACTTTAAAATAATGGGGTTTAGTGGCAAGGATAGCCTTCCTGCATGGTTTCTAAGCTCTCTGTAGGAATGAAGGTCAGGCAGGGGTGGGAAAATTTGAAGCAGGCCCAAGCTTGATCACAGGACTTGCACTGATCAATGAGATTGGTGTAACCCAGGGAGGGGAGGATTTAACCCTGGATTTTTGAGAGGGACATGCTGGTACCAAAGGTAAATAAATTTGGTATGGAACAGGGAGAGGCCACATCAATATCAAGGGCAGAGAGGCTGGGGACCAGTCAGTTGCAGCAAGATCATTCAGGAGGCAGTTAATGTTAAGTGACTGGAGGGACTTAGACCAGATGTGTATGGGGAGGAGGGACAGTGTCAGACTTTCCAGACACAGAAAGCTATGCAGTGGTTGCTGAATGTGTCTGGCAGAGTACCTGTTGCAGTAATGTGCTGGGGTAGGAGGAAAGAACCCAGTCTAGGAGGGTGATTAGGGGAGTGAGGATTGAGCCAGTTTGGTTCAGTAAGGAAATGTGTAAGATTAAGGGATTCAGTTCTGTGGGAGGTTGGCCTGGAGGCCAGAGTCAACCAGTTGATATTAATGCCCCTAAGGAGGACAAGTTCACTGTAGGAAGAGTGGGGTAAGAAAAGAGAAAGAGTCAACCAGTGACGAGGGGAAGATTTGCAGGGAGGCATAGAAATGGCAAATGGAGATGGGTAAGGTGGAGGGAAAGGAGAGATAGCAAGGAGGAACATATGGGAGGAAGGTACTGACTCCTTGAGAACAATGGTGCAGGACATACATAGAACAAGCCAGCAGATAAAGCATTATGGTCTATTTAGTCTGCTCAATTGTGCAGCTCTCTGTTTACAAAGGAACTGCCACCTAATGTTGCCCTTCTATCCACAACTTTCCCTTCATCCTGTCCCACCCTCTTGAAACTGTTTACCATTTTCAGTGATACCACCTCCTGTGGCAGTTCATTCACTGGCCACCACCCACTCAGTGAAAAGTGTCTCCTCATGTCCTGTTTCAACCTTCCCCCACCAGCTTTAGGTTGTAGCTGCTAGTGATCTTGTTCACACTAAGGCTGAATGGCCTCAGTGCTGTGATTAATACCGCTTAAAGTACCTGAAGGTCTCAATCATGTCTCCTCTCTCCCTTTTTGCTCACAAGAGTACACTTTGCTGTCCCTGAACCTCTCCTCATAGGGGTTGCCCTGCTGGCCCTGGATCATCTGGGCCCTGGATCATCATGGTTGCCCTCCTCTGGACCATCTCCAGCAAGTTGATATACTTCTAAGATACAGGCACAAAACTGTACACTGTACTCCAGGTGTGGCCTTATTTATTTATTTATTGAAATATTTCATCAGGAAGGCACACTTAGCGACAAGTCGTTCATCTCCCAGTGCAACTTGGGGAAGGGGTACAATAGGAATGAGACATTAAACATTCCAAGTTATAAGTTTAACATACGGTTATGAAGACAGATGTTATAAACAGTGTTACAACAGTGTTGCGCATTTTAGGTAGAAAGTGGACAATAATAAGTGCTGGGTTAAATAGTAAACAAGTGCTTATGTGAAAGAAAGGGGAAAAGAGAGGCAGTGGTGAGGTGGGGGGAAGGGAAGAGTCGTGTCCTGGAGACTACTTCAGGATGCGAGGAACCCTGCAAGGGGTTGGTGGGACCAGAGAGGGGGATAAGGAAGTGTCCCAGAGACCCCTTTAGGATGGTGTGGAAGGGAGTAGATGAGAGATACAAGCCCCTTGCGAGGGATAGAAGAGGGACCCATGGAGACCATTTGGGGTCCCATACACATTCTGTGAGAGATCAAGGGAGGCCAGTAAGGGGAGCAATTTGGGGAAGGGAGTAGAGCTAGAAATTTGGGTGGATGTACAGGTAAAATGAAGGTGATGGTAGAGGGGTAGGGTTTGTACAGGGCTTAGAGGAGGGAGTTAGGGAGGGACATGGCAGCAGCAGCTAGGAGCAAGATAATTATTGAGGGAGGCTGATGGAGTAGGCAGAGGATGAGTGCCGGATTTGAGGGGAGGAATTCCACATTTTGAGAGGTGGACAATTTGGGTGGATCTGTGGGGACTACTGGGATGCAAGAGTCGGTTGATCTAAGGGAATGGGAGGATGGGGGAGGGTGTTATAAAGGAGGAGGTGAGGCCTTACCAGTGACTTATACAGTGGCAGAATGACCTCTGCCTTCCTGGTGTAATTCCCTGGCTGTGCAACCCAGCATCAGATTTGCTTTGGCTGCTGTTCTCTTGCACTTTGCAGGTGATTCAGGTCACTTATGATTATTACTTCCAAGTCCTTTTCTTCCTCTGATCTGGTTGCATGCCATCCAACCAGTATTTAGTCCCCAGATTTTCACCCCAAGTGCATAACTATACACATTTTATCATTGAACCCCAGCTGCTAAATCCCAGACCACTTTTCTAACCTGGCCAGGTCCTCCCGAGTTCCTGTCTTCCCTTCTCCATGTTCCCCCTCCCATAAAGCTTGGTGTCATCTGTGAACAGGCAGATTTTGCCTTTATCCCATCCACAATGTCACTTATGAAGATGTTAAACAACACTGGATCAAGCCCTGTGGGATGCCACTGATCACAGGCCTTGCATCTGAGAATTCTCCCATGCTTCTACCCTGCAACTAGCGTATTTATTTATCTGAATTTTGTAACTGGTAGGGCCCACTGAGGCAGAAATGTCCCTTTTCAGTGGTGACCCGGGAGGGGGTAAAAGGAGGTACAGAAAGCAATACATAATGGCAACAGATAAGTGCACAATAGCACTTTTAAAATAGTCTGTAGAACATAATAAATATACAAAATACCAGATGTATGTACAGTATTTACAAAATTATACAGAATAAGCAAGTACAGAGGTATTGATTTACAATAAATAATCAAGGTGCAAGGTCAGAGATTTTTATAGTTCATACAGTCAGTTTTACAGATGAAACAGTAGATGCTGGTACAGAGGCAGAGAATTCAATAATGCTGGATCACAGTTGAAGTGGAGTGAAACAACTCAGAATCAGTACACAGAAGAGCAGGAATGGCACAACAGGTAGAGCAAGACAGAAACAGGAAGGGACAAGAGAATAAGCTGGAAGCCAGATGGGATAACTTAAGCACAGGAGCAAGGCTGAGGGGAGGCAAGGTGGGATTTAAGAGAACTCTTGAAGGAGTGGATGGAGGGCATGTCAGAGCTGCAGCTGGTAGGGAGTTCAGAGGGAGGCACAGAAAATGTGAATGCATGTCAACCCACAGCCAGGCGGGGTTTAGGAATGGAGAGAAGAGGAAGGTTGGATGACCTTAGGGACCTCATCGTGGGTTTACATTGGACAATATCTATAAGGCAAGGAGGAGTGAATTTATGAACAAAGTTGTAGGTAAGGCACAGGGTGGGGTATTTTAGTCTGGCTTCAAAGGAAGGCCAGCCTAGGGAGGCCAAGGCTGAACAGTGGTACATCCTAGTGTTACGCCGAAAGCAAAGCGGCAGCCCTGTGGTAGGTTTGCTTAGTGCTTGTAAAGAAAGGTGACCTGAGTGGAGTGGAGTATGGGGGCTCCATAGGGAGATAAGTGGGGGCAATGAGGAGGAAACTATGCCCAGTCGGAGGAGTGTGCAAGCTAGGGCAACAGGTGGTAGAGTAATCCTAGCTTTTGATGAACCACAGTGGAAACGTGCATGACAAATGTGAGGTGGGAGTCCAGCATGACACCCAGATATTTGAAGAACTGTACCTGATCTAAGGGGTCATCACGGCAGGAGTTTATCACCAATGGGGGTGGGGAGGTTAGTTTAGGGGTACAATGATAGAAGAGCACGATTTTGTCTTCTTGGTGTTGAGCACCAGGAGATTAATGGAAAACCATGACTCAAGATTAAGAAGTCCTGCTGCAAGTCACGGTTCAGCAAGGTAGGTCAGAGGATGATCTGTACACAGAATCATACCGAGTCATAATGTCGCATGCTTATGCTACACAGCATTATGCTGAAACCGGACCTGTGTGCTGTCCGTGTTGGACCCCCGGTTAGAATGATACTTAGTTGGGGATCCAGGGGTGCAGCCCCATGTAACAGGAGGTGTGGGGTAGAGCCCCCACAGAATAAAGCTAACATTGAAGCGCTAACGAGCTTATGTCGCATCGACATTCTGCTGCATAGTATTAACTCTGTACCATATACAGAATGGCATTGTCAGCATTCAGCTGGAATGATACACTCCACAGTGTAGCTGGAGTTCATTTATAAATAAGGAAAACAGAAATGGGCCAAGGTTAGATCTCTGAGGGACCCCATCCTTTATGGCACTGAACAAGGAAGTGTGACCAGCCCATTTCACATTGTGTTCAGCTGGTGAGATAGCTAGAGAACCAGTTTAATGACAGGGCATCAAGACTGAGTGAAAGGACCGTGTGTAGCAGAAGTTATGCTTGACAAGATCAAAGGCCTGGGTAAAGTCGATGAATATAGCACCAGTGACAAGGCCCTTGTCCATAGCGGAGAGGATGTCAGCTGTAACCTTAATGAGAGCATGTGGGTACTCTGGGATTTATGGAATGTATGCCAGTTCATGGAAAGTGAACTGTTAATCTCCAGGTAGGATTGAAGTTGTGCATGAAGAATTTTTTCTTGTATTTTGGCAAGGCGACAAAGTATGGAGATAGGCTGGTAATTCTCAAATGCAGAGTTTGGGGCCACTCTTATGAATAGGGACAACTATAGTGGCCTTCCCTTGCTAGGCACAGTGCTGGAACAGAACGATTTGTTAATTAGGTCATGTACAGGAGGCAATGGCTGGCCCGAGTTTTAGGAAGTGAGGTTCATGGGAGTCAAATCCAGGTGAGGGGTTTCCTTGATGCTCCTAAGGTGATGCAATACCACCTTCCGAATGGCAAATTAAAGGTGAAAAGGAGGGGCTAGTAAAAGTGGAAGAGGGAAGGGGAGATGGTACAAGGGCCAGGAGGGAGGAGTTATGTTTGGAGTGGTCTGTGATGTCCTGGTTAAACTCAGAGAGCAATAGCTGTAGGGTTGGTGAACTCAGAGTCATTCTGATGCATGGTGTTGGGTATGGATGAGGATTTACCCTTCGAAGTGATTTATTTGTCCCCAAATTCTTTGGGGTGGGAGAGATTACTAGATCAGAGGGAAGAGGAATAGCGTTTGGCAGAATGCAGCTTACTCTTACACTGATTACCAATAGCATATGGGCCTGCCAATCAGCAGGTAGGCTGGAGGTTTATAAAGCCTTTAGGTGGCATCCCGGGAAGCCATGAGGCCTCTGAGCTCCTTAGAGAGCCATGGGGCATGAGCCCCTTAGCTCTCTGTTTAACCAAAGGGGCATGGAGGTTGACTACAGAGTTAAAAGTGTTGGTGAAGTATTCTAAACAGAATCCACATCCGGTGAGTAGGTAAGCCATCCCAGCGTTTAGCTCCCACTCCCCTGTCCTCCAGCTTCCTGACCAGTTTTCTATGAGGCACAGAGTCCAAGACATTGCTGAAGTCCAGATACAGGAAATCAACTGCTTGGCCCTTGTCTACTGTCCTAGTGACCCAATCAAAGAAGTCAATTAGGTTAGTTTGGCAGGACCTCCCCAACACAAACCCATGCTACCTATTGTCTTGGAGCCCATTTTCCAGAAGGCCAATCAGTCTCTCTTTAAGGATGGTCTCCATCAGCTTAACCACTATTGAGTTCAGGCTTGCTGGTCTATAGTTCCCCAGTTTGTCCCTCAGACCACTTTCATTGAAAGGCACCACAAGCACCATTCTCCAGTCCTGGGGCATGTTTCCCAGAAAGGTGTTAAATAGGTCTACCAGGTGATCTGCCAGTTCTCTAAGGACCCTCAGGTATATGTTATCTGGCCCTCATGTTTGTCCACCATAACCCTTGAATACCTTGTCAACTAGAATTGCACAATCTGTGACCTCCACTCTCCCAGTCCCATCACCCTCCTCCCTTGTGATACTGATCCCTACTTCTCCTTAGTTAAGACTGAACAGAAGCACTTGTTAAGCACCTCCACTATTTCTCAACTATCCTCTGCCCAACCCCCACTTCATTTTTAACCTGATAGTCTCATCTTTTATGCTTCTTTCTCCCTTATATATAGGAAGGCCTTCTCCCCTCCTTTTACCCCTGGACTACTTGTACTTCTCTCATGGCCTTTGCCTCCCTTACCACCCTGCTCGCCTCTCTTGACTTAGTGGCATAGTCCACCTATCCTCCTCTTTCTGAATATGCTTGAACCTACTGAAGGCTGATCTTTTGTCTCCTACCACTTTTACCACTTATTTGTTGAATCACCTGGGCTTTTAACCTTAGCTTTCCTACTTTTTGTTTTTAGCACAGTCACTAGCCGCCTCCAATCCCTTAATTATCGTGGCCCATTTCTGTTTCACAACTGTCCTCTAATTACAGCAGGTGTCCTTTCAGAACTTCTCCTATCCTGCCAAAGTCTGCCTCCAGAGGTCCAAGACCCTCATGCAGAAGAGGCACTAGTGGACATAGAGGCCAACACCACCATCCCATTTGCCTTGTTCCTGGTTGAAGACACAGTAGCCTGGGAGAGCCAGGCTAGAGTCAGAAGTTTGGGAGGAGAGTCAAAACTCAGAAATGCAGGGGAGGTCAGGAGAGTGCTGGGAGACCCACTCATTAAAGAACTAAATTTTAGGAGAAGGTTCCTAGTGTTGAGGTGGAAAATGCTAGGAGGATAAAAAGAAGGAGGAGGGGAAGGACCAGGGTTGGTTTCTACATCTAACTCCACGTGATGAGTCCCAGGGTTCCTTTTGTAGTTTAATAAAAACAGCATAAAAATGGGGAGTGAGGGCAAATCGGAAAGCCACAAGTACAGTCAAAAAGGGGCTGTCACTCAACCTCTGAAAAAATGTGTATGCCAGTGATGAAATTTATAACAGTCGTAATTTATTGAATCCACTTCCTTGGTAATAATGTATCTTCTATATGCTCCAAACAATGTTTATTTCATAGTGCAATGTTTCAGAACAACAAATGTTCCTTCTTCAGACAGGAGCTTTATTAATGTAATCACCACTTCAGGCTGAATAGCCAATTAATTTCTGAAAACCAAAGAGAAAATTTTTTTTATATGCTTTGTTTCTCTCTTTAGAAAATCAGATAAATGCTGAAAACTACTGCTTAAAACACATAATGAATGAACAGGAGGAACACACCTGTATCAAAAAACTGAATAAGTCCCAGCCAATGAGGCGAATAAACTTTATCTCAGTAGTGGGACTAAATTAAAATGAAGTTGGGGGTGGGGTGCTGCCCATATATCAGAAAAAACAACCTGGTCATAAGAAAATAAATATTTTAAATGCCAAAACCTTAATAGGTATACATTTTACATTCCAACCAAGATAATATGAAAGTAATAATCAAATCTATCCTGCATCAAAGACAGACACATTAAACTGCAAGAAAGGGCTCACTTCAGAGCATTTGTTTTAGATAAATCTGCAAGCAAAAAACATATGTATATGTAGCTTGCTTGAAACAGCGTCATGGGCATTGCATTTAACACTAACAAGCAAACAAAGTATAACTGAAATACCTTAAATTATAGCATTACTCCATGCTCCAAACTCTTGGCATGCGCCAAAAATCCAAATGAAAGCCTTAGATACCAAATTATGGGCGGCAGCATACACACAAACAAAGCGCCACCAAGAAGCAAGGTAAACTACTGAAACAACACTGAAGGCATTTAAATTTCTCTGGCAGCTCCACAGAGGTTTCATAAGGAGAAAAGTGGGATCAAGGTTAAGCATGCAGTAGCATGCAAACATCACAGGTAATGTCACACTGGTGGCCTGGTCTAAAAGAAATCAATCCCACAAGCAGAAATGAATGGAAGATACTCCTAACTCAAAAGGAGCCTAGCTTAGCTCAATATACATTTATACAATGGGAACAACCATGAACATGAACAGGCACTGTAAAGGGCATATTTAAAGAGGAGAAAACACGGCTACCTCATCCTCATCCTCCCTAGCACCCTACATCCCCTTGAACAGGTATCTGCATACAAATATCTGGGCATCACATTCGATTCGCTGTCACTTTCCACTCCTATCTTAAAACCCTGACCACTGCCATAAACATCCAGATTGGACTCCTCTACCGCCACCAAGACTGCCTCCCTCAGAGTGCCCTCTGGCTGGATATCACCTCCTCCATCCTGTCTTTGGTTAACTATGGGCTTCCTATCTATGCTGCGGCTGACTCCACTGCCCACACCAAGTCCAGACCTCAATTAACAAGGCTTGCAGGCTCCTGACTGGTGCCCTTAGCAGAACGCACACATGCCAGCTCTACTCCTCCTCTAACCTACTCACCTTTGATGAGCACCTGCACTACCACACCTATATACTGGCCAAAAAATCACTACTTGGCTCTCCCTCCTGGTTTGCTGCATCCCTAAAACTGGCCTCCCGGTCGGGTCACCACACAAGCACAGCCAAGGCCACCTTCCAGGTACCGAGAACCAGGACCTCTCTCACCCAAAGGTCCTTCAACTACAAGACCTCTTCCTGGTATAACTCCCTCCCCCATATCACAAACATCCCAAAATCGCCCCTAAAAATCGCCCTCGAAACCACCTCACTGACACTCACAGCTGTAAATGCCCCTGACTGCCCCAAAGCCAGAGCTCACCGAGCCGCCTAGTAACAATGTCCTTTGGTGCCCCCCAGCAACCCTAGTCCCCTCACTCTCCCCAGGTATTCGATCCCTAGACGCTCTAGAGCATACCTTATTATTTATTTATATGTATGATAGATCAAATTGTAACTAATTGCAAGCCTCTGTACACCTATGTTTTATTGGAACTGCTTTTGTGTGTTCTTTTTATTGTATATCTCCTGTATCATCCTTCAATGTTGTACTTCACCATCGATTGTTGTCTACCCTCCCTTTGACTGAGGTGCCTTTGTAAATGAGTCTTTGACTCAAAGGTTGTAAATCCAATTATGAAATAAATAAATAAAAAAACAAAGAAAGAAAAGGCAGGGGTCAGGATACATGCTCAGGGTCAAATTAATGAACAATACAAGCAAAGGAGGAAGGTGAGGAGTTAAAGGGACTTTGGGTGAGCATACAAATGAGAAGGGAAACAAAGGGAAAGGGGGAGGAAGGGCGGCAAGGCAGGGATACAGGCAACAAGGAAAATAAATGAATCAAGGGAAAGGAGGATGAAAATAATATGGACTGCAAAGGGAGAAAATATAACCCCAAAATTAGGTGAACAAGATTTAATTAAAGGTAGTCCAAATAAGATTTTCGTTCAAACCACATCTTTCCTTGTATGTTCTAAAGTGTGAATATCCACCATGCTTCTCTTTTAAGCAAAGTGGATTCTTGATCACCACCACGACTGGGTTCCATGACTCGTTCAAGTCCCATAAATTTAAAATGGAAATTTGATGGTGATATTCAAAAAATGTCTTGCAAGAGGGTTGAATGTCCTCTCTCCTGATAGTGCTCTTGTGGTCTGTAATCGTTTGTTTTAAGGGTTGAGTAGTTTGTCAATATAGTAGAGAGAACAAGGACAGATGATGCAATATACTACAAAATCCAGTACAAGTGATAAAATCTTTAATTTCATAAATCTTATTGTTCCAAGTGCATTTGATTTGTTTGCTTTTCACTCCATTGTTGAAGTAGTTTGCAGTCCCCACACATAAAAAACATCTCTATTTAACCAGGTTCTCAAGGGGGTTCCAGGCTCCAATGCTGTGTCTTGACAAGTTTATTTCTAATGTTAGTTGTTCTTTTAGCAGTGACTCAAGGTTTTGTTGAAAACCCTTGTACCAATTTCCGGTTTGTAGAATCTTCCGTTTTTTTTAAAATAGCATTGTCAGAATGTTCAGAATATTGAGTAGTCATAGTGATCTTATTTTCAGATGCATGTCTGTCACAGATTCTATCCTGCAAAAGACTTTCTCTGTTCATAGTGGCATTTTAAAATATTTCTTCTTCTGACCAGGTTGTTTTTCTGACATATGGGCAGCACCCTTACCCCACCCTTGTTTTACTCTGGTCCCACTACTGAGATAAAGTTTATTTGCCTGCATTGGCTGGGACTTATTTAGAGTTTTTTGATACAGATGTGTTCCTTCTGTTCATTCATTATGTGTTTTAAGCAGTAGTTTTCAGCATTTATCTGTTTTTCTAGAGAGAGAAACAAAGCATATAAACATTTTTCTCTTTGGTTTCAGAAATTAATTGGCTATTCAGCCTGAAGTGGTAATTACATTAATAGAGCTCCCTGTCTGAGGAAGGAACATTTGTTGTTCTGAAACATTACACTATGAAATAAACATTGCTTGGAGCATACAGAAGATACATTATTATCAAGGAAGTGGATTCAATAAATTACCACTGTTATAAATTTCATCACTGGCCTACATATTTTTTAGATGTTGGTGAGAGCCCCTTTTTGACTGTACTGTTGGTTTCTACATCACCAGGTAGGAGGGAGGAACAGGATAAGGAGCAGGACGATTGAGTGGGACTTAGGCCCCTAGGTTGGGGAGGAGAAAGAGGTGTGGGGAAGAAAAGGGAAAGAATGGCTTGGAGGAGGAATTCCAGGTTCAGGAGGGAGGAGACAGAAAAGGGTGAATATGGAGGGAGGAGGGAGGGGAGAAAAAGTGGTCAGAGAGGAGGGGAGAATGGGGAGGTGGGGAGGGAGAGAGCAGGATGAGGTAGAAGGGGAAGGAGAGGCAGAGGAAGGAAGCAAGGAGCATAGTTGTCAGATATGTGAAAATGAAATAACTAAACAAAGCTAGTAGTAAAAGAGATTAACTAGCATGGCAACAATGGCATGACTGCTGAGAAAAGCAGTCTAACTAGGCAATGGAAAACAGAACAAACAGATTTTGGGCTGGTTAGAAACTGAAGAGCAAACAAGTAAACCCAAGTGGGAGCACCAGTCAAACAAAGGCCAAACTCCATTGTAATCTGTCCTCACCTTCTAAGTTTTGAAAGTTATACACATGCTATTTGATCTCCCAGCCCCAGTCTGCCCCTGCAATCCTGGTGGATGACTCACTGGTCTCTGACCCTCCTCTGTAGCAGCACTTTCTAACAAATTCTTCACCACCTGTCCTATACCCTGTCACCCTCCTCCTGATGCTACTGTCCTCCCACTTCCCAACCTTCCAAGGCTACCATTTCTATCTGTCTTCCCCAGAATTCTGTCTAGCCCTCATGTCTCTCAACCCCTACAAATCAAATCCTGATGGTCTGGACCTCAAGCTCCTATGAACTCTGTCCCTGCCATTGCTGTCCCTCCCTCTTTCTCACCTCCTAAACCTATCCTTCTCCCTCGGTGCTGTTCTTCAGGCCTGGAAATTTGCCAGTGTTCTCCCTCTGCATAAAGGGTGTGACCCCTCCACCCCTGGCAACTACAGGCCAATATCTATCCTCCCTCTCTCGCCAAACTCAAAGAATCTATTGTATACTCCAGACTTGCTGACTTCCTACTGCCTCAAAGCTCATCTCTCCATTCCAGTCTGGCTTCAGGAAGAACCACGTCACTGTGTCCTCCCTGCTCCATGTAACTGATGCCACCCTTACCAGGAAGGATCAGGGCACATCACTTCAGCCATCTTCATTGACCCTAGCCAAGGCCTTGACTCTGTGTCCCATCTTCTCATACTGAACAGGCTGCACTTGTTTGGCCTCTCTGCATCTGCTGTAGTCTGGCTCTGATCGTACCTCAATGACCCTTCTATCGTCTGTCTAGGTGGGTGGAGTCATGTCGCCTTCCCTCTCAGTCCTAGCATTGGTCCCTCAGGACTCCATCCTTAGCCCATTCCTTTTCTCCAGTTTCCTGGGTGACCTCCCTTAGCTTGTGTCACTTCACATTCACATGTACATGGACAACATGGTCATCTACTTCTCCAGCCCATCGACTGCAACTGTGGAGGTTCCACTACACTGCAATTTCCACAATGTCCTCCGATGGTACCAGGCAAATCCGCTTAAGATGAACACACTAGGAAGTCTGTGTCCATAACCTTGGCACCAGCCAGAAATTGGCTAGGCTCACATCTTCCCCATCTTTTCTGCTTTGGAACAACATCTCCATTGACACCGTCCCTGCCTTCAAATACCTTGGGATCTCTGGCTTGATAGTAGCTTGATTTCTTTGCCCACATTGACACTATTCACACCAAACTTCATCCCAAGCTGGGAGCCTTGTATTGCAACAAGGATTTCCTCCTCCAGTTTCATGGGAGTTGATTACTAAACTGTTCCTCCTGGTGTTGACTATGCAGACATGGTCTATGGTACTGCTTCCTCCTCTTCCCTAGCCAGAGTGGACACCATCTGCAATGCCTTCTGTCCCTTTGCCACCAACTCCTCTCCCCATACACACCATTGCTTGCTGAATTCATCCCTTTCCATCCTCCCTCTCCCCAAATGTCACCTATCCCACTGCACCTCCCTCTGTTGCCAATTACTCGTTTGGCACCCTCTCATCCTACCTTTCCTCCTTCTTTCCCCTGCCTGCTCCTCTTCTTACTCTGTATGCACCAGAAATGCCAGAACATTTGCCATTCCTTGCTCATGTGCAGGACAAACAGCCTTCTCCTACTGCCTCCTCTCTCTGGAACTAGCTCCCCATCACTTTCTGCCTCTTCCTGTCCTTCCATGCCTTCAGATGCATGCTTAGATCTACCCTTGCCCCCACTCCTGTCTCCCCTCCCTAACCTTCCATCTCCTTCTTCTCATTTTTAGCCTCTTCAGCCCTTTTATCTTCATCCTATCGTTCACCTACATGGGTTTCATGTTCTTCTATCTCCCTGCCTACCGTTTTAATACTTGGATTTCGCATTTTGGTTTCCTATAGTTTACTCTGTCTCATGGCCTCTCATTGTGTTGTTGCTGTAACCTGTCTCAAAGCCTTGCCATGACTGGTCTCCTCTACCAGGTTTTATTTCCATACAAACATATTGCGCTGTATAATGCAATTTGTCAGCTTTTCATTTTGTTGCTACTAGGTTTTGCTCTTCACTATTGTCTGGACACACCTCTCTAGTGTTACTGCATGGGAGTTTTTACTCTTTGTATGCTGCACTTTGTATTGCTCTTTAGTCCCTTACTGTATATCCCCCACCACGGGTTGCACCTGAGAATGAGCCTCAGCCCAGCATCCTTTCCAGGTTATCAGATTTTGAATAAATAAATAAGAGGTTATTATTAAAATGAATAGCACCAGGTAACAGGCATACACTGGTAAAAACAACTGACAGCACAGTGACTTACACTAAATTTATTAATGTAATTAGAAATTAGAGTATACCCAGATAGAGTGTAGCTAGAAACACTGGAACTTTAGGCATTATTGCAAATGACTAGGAGACAGGCCAGGCAAATAAATTAAAGTTGTAGCAGTTCAACAGTCCCAGTAGCAACTAGAGAACTCCTAAAATCACAATACAGCATGTGCAGGAAGAGGACACAAAACTTATGGATGTTGGAGCAGTCCATTAGAGATTTGTGATGGAAGACAGAGAAGCAGCATGACCAGCTGATGGCTGACCCATGGCAACACCCCGATTTTTCTGTGGTGATTTAGGTATAAATTCTGTGGCAAGTCCTCCTGTTGCCTCAGAATTTCTGTGGCATAGTTTCCTATTTCTGCGGCAGCAGTTAGGGGCTTGAGTAGCAGTCAGCAACTCCACCCCCAAGCACCCTGGTAGGGAAAAAATGTTAGTTTTGAGGCTGGGTCCTACAAACCAGAGCAGGTTGTCAGTTAACTTCTGAGTTCTTAGGATTAGAAAGTAAAAATCCACCTTATCCATCTCAGCCCCATTGCCCTCCCACCCCAGCCTGAGAGTCCATAGGGACACCACATTTGAATAAGTAATATATTTAATTGTTACCACACACACAGTGATCCTCATCCTTCTAGTTTTACCACTAGGTTAGAATGCCAGTTTCTTATTCCAGTAGTGCTTTGTGTGGCTGTGCTCAAAGCACTTCTAGGACAAGAAACTGGAATTCAGGCCCAACAATGAAATTAAAAGGATGAGGATTACTGCACAGTATGGTACCTGACAAAATATTTCTACTTCAAATAAAGGGACTCAAGTAGGTTCTCAGGGCAGGGTAGGGAGGGTGGTGGGGCTGAGCTGATGGGGGGTATTTACCTGTTTTGATTTTTACGGTAAAGCTCCAGCAGATTAACTAATCAGCAGGGCTGTTCCAAAATGCATTTCAGATTTTGTTTTTAAATTCCATAGAATTACAGAAAGCATTCTGAGAATTTAATATAGACCACGGAATAGTTTTATGGGGTTTATGTGATCCGTGGAATAACTACAGTTTATATGATCCATGGAATAATTTTCCTTGGTCAGAGCCAATGTAAACTGCAGATTTGTGTTACTCACAGATTATACTGACCTTCAGTATAAACTGTGTAATAATATTCTGCAGTTCATGTAAACTGCAAAATAATATTCCACAGCTCATGTAAACCACAGAATATTATTCCGCAGTTCTGTAAACCATGGAATATTATTCCACAGTTCATGAAAACCACAGAATAATATTCCATATTTTTTCTGTGGTTTACATTAAATCATTGATTATCTTGCTACTGCGAATCGTGGAAAAATTGGGGCCTTGCTCATGGCTGACTCCAGGCAGACTTCTCTCGACTGTCCTTTGCACTGCAGTCCTTGGTGCTCTGGACCACTTATGGGGAACATGGCTTTTGAGGACAGCTCAATAAGCAGCAGAATTGCAGAGGTGGCATTGGATTGGCTGCTGTGGAAATAGGAGGCATTGTTTGGGAGGTGACTAGCGGACCTTACAAGCTGCCAAAAGTCTTATTATTCCTCAGAGCTCAGTTATGGGTGCTTCAAGGTCCCAATAGATAGAATATGAGATCAGCAGTGTGAGGCAGGGTAAGGCACTTCAAGAGAAGGATGGATCATTGAACCCTCTGATGTCCTCAGTGGCTGGTAATGACAACTGGCTGGCAGGTAAAGCAGCCCTAAATGGGGCTTCTTTACCATCACAGGGTAGTCTTTCCTCTCAGTCTGACAATATCTTTGATCAAATGGATTCTGCCAGTCTCGACTACGCCAACATTGTTTATGGCTTGGTCCTGGCCACCTCCTCGCCAAACTCAAGTCCTCTTCAACGCTTTGTCATCTTGCTTAAATTCAACCTCTCTGACTCACCACTGCAATCTCTACTCCTTCCTGTCTCTCCAATCCCTCTAGCAGGGATGCCTGTCTCACTGTTCCACCCTCATCTCTAATACTGGTTTGGCACTCTTCGGTTCCTACCTCTTCTCCTCCTAGCTCCAGCCACCCCTCCTCTACCCCACATGCACAAACTACCTCCGCTCCTTCACCCTCCCACATTCCGCACTGCTGCAGGGACACTTCCTTCTCCTTTAGACTCCCTCCTCCGGAATAACCTACTCCTTCAAACCCACCTCACCCCCTCTTTTCTCACACTTAAGCACCTTCTCAGGTCATACCCAGTTACATCTTGCTGTTGTCCTCTGACCCAGTCCCCAAATTATTCTCCTGCCTCCACTCTGTCTCCCACTGTTTTTCCTGTTGTTTTCTCATGCATAAATGTATTTGAAGCCTAAGTTTACAAAAATGATGATATTTCTTTTTTGTATATTTGTAATTTATTTTTCTCTGTATTTTTAATATTACATTGTAACCATTTGCTGTCTATTTGTACCCCTGTCCCTGGGTCGCACCTAGAAATGAGTCTCGCTCAGTGTACCTTTCCGTCAAATTTATTTTAAATAAAAATAAATAAATAAAGCCCTTAGAAGCTTACAGTCACAATGGTATTTCACAGGTGGCATCAGATTGGCTGCCATGGAAACAGGAGATGCAGCTTGGGAACTGACTGGTGGAGCCTCATGAGCCACCAAAAGTCTAAGGATTCTTGGAGATCTGTTGTGGGTGCTTGGGGTCGTAATCACTGGAACATAAGATTTGTGGCCTGAGGTGGTGGAGGAAACTTAAGGAGCAGGACGGACCCTAGAACCTTTCTGGATGTCATCGGCGTGGGTGGTGAGAGTAATTCCTTAGCTCTTGTTAATCACTTATATCATTAGCATTGTGACCTCACTGACCGTGACATCACGCCTGCTAAGGAAGATTCACTGGTAGCTGCCAGGTCAGTCACTTGTGATTTCACTCTCAGTGAGATTACAGTGCTTATGATTTAGTGAGAGGAAACAAAGTAGATATGTCAGTTGCCAGGCAGACTACTAATTCACACACCGAGCATAAAACTAACATATAGAAAATGTCTAATGAGCAAAAGGAAAAAGAAAATACTTCAGAAAATAAAACAGTGCAACTCACTACTTCTTAAAATGTGTAATATTTTCATGTCTGCAATTTTGTTCAACTAGCTTTTAGCACTGATATCTCTTCCATACTCTTGTCTCCTGTGTTCATTTAGACTAGAATAACTTTTGGTATCATGGAGTGTTTTTCAAGCATGACATATCCTATGTGCTTTCCTGAGTTGGATTACTCTGGTTCATCCCATTAGTTGAAAAGGGCTGGCCAGGGTTCCTGTGTTCATTAGAATGCCCTAACTGGGGCAGTTGGATAAAAAGTACTAGGGAGAGAGGTTTTGGAAATAGAGCCTGAAAAGAGCAAATGTGAACAAAGACAAATGCAGTTTACTGCATGGGCATCTTTAATCTTCAAGTCATGTCACATATTCATCCAAATTCATATCTTTCTCTCAAGTACATGCCACACCCTTCATGGCTCTAAATTAGAACATGATCTGGGAAGACATCTCCTGGTACAGGATCATGGTGAAAATAATACATATCCAGTTGATGGGTGACAGTTACAACCAGGCACCATAAGAGCTTTTATTAGTACCAGATCTTAGACACCATGGTCATTGATATGTCATATTTTCTGCACAATCAGTATTGGGTGTCCTTTGATCAACACATTGTCTATATGTCTTTTGTGCCTCCCTCCTGTCATTCTGCCTCCTGCCTCTCCTCTATTCTGAACTTCTGCTAACTACAGCCTCTGACACTTCGTCAGGGTAGTCTGTGACCATAGCGACTGAGACTGAGCGCCTAGAAAAATAGCTACTCAATCTTGGTGACTGTGATCATGGCTACCTAGGGAGGAAGGTGACTGGATACGGGGATAGTGAACACGGTGACAGGAACTCGTGGGTATACACATGTGTGCCCACGGGGAGGATGGGGGAGGATGGGATGTAGGAGGGTTGCAGAGAGCAGCTGCCAAGCTAATTGCTGGCATCATGGGGATGGTGGTCATCTGGGAGGCATGGGGTACCAGGTTCAGGTCTGGCTTGGTGCAGCGCTTTTTTTGCCACCTGGCGCATGTATAGCTCCCAATTTTTGCCCCTGACATGCACCCCCTGGAGTTAAGAATCATAAGTAGGTGGGTGCAGGGGTGACATTAAAAATGAGACCTATGAGTCTCGGGTGCAGTTTTGATGCACTGCAGTGCACATCACCAAAAAGAATTTTCGGCAATGTGCACTCGCCGTAATAGTGATCGCTGTTTTGTGATTGCTATCATGACATGGAACCTTCAGTCAGTAACTAGGTAGTTTCTCCTGGTGCATAGAAGAGATGTTTGAAACTTGAATGAGCACTACAAGATTTTCACCCAGAGATCTGCATCGGACTTCTGCTCAGAACCAGAGCGAGCATATAGTGTCTTCTCCTCCTCATTCTTGCCACTGGTCAACTTCGCCACAGTAAGCATTCCCTCAGAACCTAATCTACTTGGTAATCTCAGCATTAGCCTCCTTACTGCTGAGGCAATCACTTGAGCATAACAAAGGGAACCATTGGTATCCAAGTGATTGCCGCTTCCTTTCTTTAGATTTTTGCTCTCAGGGACGGGGATCATAATGTCGCAAGACATTATGTTGTATGGTAAAATCATGCTGCTAATACAGCATGATTTCTGCCATGTGGCATTTCTGGTTTGCGGGGCTCCACCCCACACCTCTCTCGCTACAGGGGTTGTATTCCCCAACCCCCAACAGCATTTTCAACGCTCGGGGCAAACTCAAAATTACATGAAAAGTGCAAAAATAAAAGTTTCTATGACCAGGAATCAAACATGGTCCCAGAAGCAGCACCTGGGTTCCTTGCTGCAGTGGCTCAGTTCATTGAGCCATAGCAACTGCTGGCGGAACCCAGTCCAGCAGAGGTCTTATCCTCTGCCTGGGATAGTATGCAATGTGCAATACCACGTACAGCAGCATTATAGTATTGCACCATTTGCTTTCAACCATGGTGCTATTCTGGGTTAGCTGGAAATCTCATATGCTATTAATGTACATGCATTCTGACCCAGTAGGGGCTCTCAGCAGCAAGAGCTCTGGTCTAGTTAATCCTCTGACTGTTTCTACAGAAGAAGTTGCACAGCTTCCTGTACTTGTGACTTGCAAAGCAAAATCCTAGCAGCATAATGGTAACTATTAAGTATTGTCCCATCTAGACAGGTGGATATAATATAAAGAATCCTTACAAAAGAACTTGCATAGGAATATTGATTATCTTCGTTAAGACCTTTGCACTCCTGCTATGAATCTTAGCCAAGATTCTTGCATTCAGGGCTTTTGGCGGTACTCACCTGACCAAGGACATGTAATCCCTTCCCAACACATTACATATAATTTACAGCTACTAAATACAGTGATCTGACCAGGATGCAATGCAGTACCTTGACATAAATGACATGTCACAAAATACTGCATGACAAATGTGCTTCATTGCCATTGACTTGTATAAGTTCCCTGCAGCCTATTGAAGCACTCTGCAGTAATTGTGCAGCTATTGTGTTTCAGTCTGGCTAGCTCAATGTATGTCATGCAGTTCTCAGTTCTAACACTTGAAAGAAACAAACAAGTGTTAGTTCTTCAAGCCATCACCTCAGAATTTCACTTCACTGCACCGAGAAAGAAATATACAAATTGTAGGTAAAACTCCCTTTTTCAAGCTTCTTTTATCAACAATGGGGAAAGTAAGCCCTGATTGTACATCTAATAAAGTAGACTAAAATAATCTCTGAGGCAAGGCCTCAGGTCCTGATTTGAAATCTGCATCAACAGGGTTAATGTACATGTCTTTGGTGAGCTGCACGTGTTCCAGCATTGTGCAGGCAACGGAAACCACTTTTCTTATGAGAATGGATGGCACTAGCCTTAACTTGATTTGAACATTAGCCATTTGATTCATTAAAGGTGAGATTCTTATACCTGGGAGCAAGTGTCCTCACCTTTCTTTACCCAATGGGGTACTAAAAGTTCTCCATTTTCCTTCTGGAGCAGTAAAGTGATTGTCACCATTGCCAGCATTAGTTAGATGGTATGGCTAATGGTAGTATAGGAAGGGGTCTGGTTTCTTAACAATTTTATCCAGTGGGTGCCATAACAGGCTTAGATTGTGATGTGGCAACTCCATCTTGGGGTGTCACATGTTCATAGTGTTTGAAGGTGCTGTAACCTACTTCTTAGTCTAGCAGTGATTAATTTATTATTTCCATGTGTTTATGTTGTATCATGAACATTCTTCTAGATTTGACTGGCATGCTTCTTCCCAGAGCCAGTATTCTCAGATGTCCATAACTTAATCCCATGTTGAATACAGCCATTGAAATTTTGACTCCATCTCTATCTTCCTTCAGATGATCAGCTCATTCTTAGTGATCTTAGACAACAATTTCTAAGGATGCACTCTACTGGGCAAAGTTTATTTTTCATCTTCATAAGGGCAGTGATGAGAGCTGACAGGCTACTTCAGTATCTGGTGACACTTGACTCAGACAATAGTTGGTTCAATACACCTACTGCAGATGTGGAATTATGGGGCTTCACTTCTTATCTCAGACAAGGTGCAATGGGACTAGTTCCAGCAAAGTATTGTAGGTGGGTTGCATGGGCTTTGGTGAGTTTTCCGAGGCATGCTTGCATATAAACATGGCTCCAGTTATCGGCACAGACTCGTATTCTTTCCAGAGATGATAAATGTGGGATGGAACCCCATGCCTTCTGTTTTCTTTTAGAGTTGAACCTGTGAACATCAAGGAAGTGGACTAAAATATTATTGGTTGCTTTACAGCTGGTTCAGATAAATGGTCACAAGAGGAACCAGGGACACCTGGCCCTCAGCTGCTATCACGGTGATGTATAGTGGAGTTACAGATTATTCTGAGCATATGGGCTCATTGGGCTGGGCCACTTTCTTAATCAGAGGTAGGTCCACAATAGATGCAAGCAGGGGCATGGGATGTTTCATGGGAGCATTTAGGTGAGCATGTCAGCAGGGCATGATTCTGGGCAGTGGAAGTGTAGATTGATTTAGTCCTCCTCACTGAGATGTCAGTTCAGGAGAACATGTGGCATGTTCAACAAATGACAGGAGATATTTTGGAGTTTTCATTTGCAGGGTGCAGTAGATCTTCCACTGCCTCAGTCACAGATACAGTCTTCAGCATGGCTTGGATGCTGGCACAGGACCTTAGGCTGGAAGAGCAGGTCTCGGATGAATCATGGGAGTGGATGTCCCTCTGCTGTCAGTACTCATAGCACATGTACACTGTCTCAACATCAGGGTCTTGACCTCCACACTGTTGACAACTCAATGGCTTCCACCTCACCATTCATGCTGCACAGGTCACTCCAGCATGTCCTCCCACATAATCAGTGCAATCCACCTTACAGCTCTCACTGTCAACTGATGACAGGTGCTGGTAGAGTGCTACAGTTGCAAGATCTCATCTCTATCTTCTTTGGACTTCTTCCTTGTCCTTTTCATCCCACTTCAACTAGACTCAAAGGTAATGTACTTCCAGGAACCAAGCAGCTGACCTGGTATCTTGCTATGCAGACAGCTCCCAAGGGTTAACACCATGATGAAGGTACTGATGTCCACCTCTCAACTGCTATAAATTGAGCATAGCACTATGATTTTCACACTCAAATGCTCTGAGAATTCACCCTTGCTCTGAATAGGTTTACAGACGTTCCTCATATTGTTAGAGCCATTTCTGGACACACAAACTATTAAATCATTGAACTAAGTTGATAGAAGCATTCCTTATCACTAACTACATGGGACCCACTATCTGTATATATATTATTGCTTAAAATAAGAAAGTGTTGCACCTTTTGACCATTTGCTATGATTTTTGAAGGCAAGTGCTATGATTTTTAACACTGAGAGGTTGAGAGGTATGCTGATGTCACCTTTACCAGGTCTCTAACTATCTCATGATCACTGTACTGGAAGCATCATTTCCAGTGCAAGGTATCATGGGTATGCAAATCCTTGTGCAAATCAGGCTGACAAGGCTTCATTAGAATAGGCATTGCCTTTGAAACAGACTTGTACGTCTGATTTAGCATATGCTGAAATGACAAACTGCAGATACTTGTTTCCTCCTCTTGAGACTCCAGTCACTATGTCAGAATCCAAACATAATGTGCTTGTAAAGTGAGTTTAGAGGTATGTGAAGAACAAAGTCTGGTCGCATGATATTATAGCCAAAGAAACCATGATTAATTTTTCCCAGAAGTCCTCTGGTTCCACTCCCACTGCAGTGCAAGCAGCCTTCTCTGCTGGACAACCAGTGCATCTAGTAATAAAATCATCCTAGACAATCCAGAAGCACTCCAGTTTCCTACACTTCTTTTTCCAGTTCCCCTACTCAGGATAGCAATGATCTGAAATCTAAATTCTAGTTCCTGAAAAAAGTCATCTTGTTTTCATGGCACATAAATAAAATTAAAAAAAGATCATACCCTGAGAGAGCTAAGAAGAGAGCTTCATGATTACTTCAGAATAACTACAAACACACAGAACTCAGGGTGTTACTGAAACTCTCCAGTAGCTAGAGTCAGCAGTAGTGGACAACAGAGGGATCTTTGAATTGTGGAGAAATGGATGACTGTGACTGAAACCCATCTCAGTGAATACACTGAGACTTCAGATCTGAACACTGTTCCTTCCTGAGCCTGCACTAAAAGAGATTGAGATAGATAAAAGCTGGATGAATTAGAGAATATGCACAGGAGAAGCAACAATCTCATATGAACTCCCAGAAAAAATAAAATGTGATAACATGGTATTTATTGAAGGACTTTAAGCTTAATATGGACAAAAGACTCTGCAGTGAGTATTATTCAAGTGCACAGAGGTCTATCTTCACCTCCTACAGATAAATCTGCCTGACCCCAGTCTTTTTTATTGCCTTCTTAGACTACAGGGTAAAATGGATGTGTTATAGCATGCTTGAGGAAAAAGCGAGTGATAGTCAGAGACTCAAGGTTTATGTTTGTGCACAATGTTGCACCAACAACATTGCAAGAATGGAAAAAGTTGTGGTGATACAGAAAGAGCTCCATGCAAAAATATTAAGTTCAGTTCAATTTCCCATGAAAGTTAAATTTTAATATATCAGGGTCTAAACTTTATGACTCCTCACTGAAGCAACCCATATTTACCCTCTGGGGATTAAAATGGAGTTGTTGTTTAAAGGATTAATTATCAATTTTTATTTCAAATTATTTTGAGAAAACCCTTTAGGCAACAAATGCATGTTTGCAAAGGTTACCCAGTCATACATGAATTGACATGAAATGTAAAAAACATAGTAACAGTATAAAGATACTTTGTCAAAAAATACAGAATATTACAATAAAATTACTTAAAACAGCCATATTTTGCAAGTTCATTTATGTACAGCTAACCCATTTTAAAATGCCCAGCTGGTTGTCTATTTGTCAGTCTCAAGGTATATGAATTCCATGCCTTGACTGACCAATCTCTAAATGCTATTCATCCCCAGTTCATTCTGCAACTGGCTGATTCCAGCTAGTTATTTGTTGATCTAGAATTATATATTCAAATATTTTTGTACCAACATATTAAATCTCCTAGTACTTAACTTACATCGAACTTCATACACTTGATGTCATCATAGTACAATATAATATTTGAGAATCTAAGGACAACCATGCAACTTGGTCATTGACATCACAATGATGTATATCCATTTTGCTTGCAATAGAAAGGAACAAGCACAATTGCTTGACACTCTCAGTCTTGATAGCATACTGTCCATAGCTGAAGCATATAGGTTGCCCATAGTCAACAACAGAACGTATATGACTTCAGTTATCAATCTATGAGTGTCTAGATAAAAATTTATTTTGTTCTGATGCAGGAGGCTCAAGATCAAATGAGCTCTTTACAAGCAGCTCATAGCTGACAAAATAGAACACTTAATCAGTATAGATCACCCAATCCATGTCCCCACTGTTCAAGGCCTCATTTGGAAAATCTTTACATTCCAATAATGCAGTTACTGTACTGCATTTTTCCCCAAAACCATGCTGTGTTTCTGTTAAAAATTATTTTCTTCAATGTAACTCATTAGTTGATCATACACAATTTTTCTAAGTCCTTGGACAGTGAGGACAGGACTGAGATTGACCTATAATTACCTGTAGATGTAACATCTCCCCGGTACTAGTACTGCTTGCTTCCAAAGTTTGGGGACTTGCTGTGTTCACAAAGAAAGATTTTGTATTTTCATAATAGGAACTGCCACTTCATTTATGGCCAATTTTAGTAGTTTGCTGTCCACTCCATCACTGCCCACATACTAGTTTAAGTGTTCACTTTACTTAGATATCTCTTAGTGACCTTTTGAAGTAAAATTCCCCTATCTACACTCCTTGTCCCACCATCGAGTGTTGCCCCATTTGCAGTATTTATTGCATAGGCTAACATAGAAATGAAAAAATTGTTAAACTCATTCACTACCTCAAGGGAATCAAACCAATAAACCATCATTAGTATGCAAAGCTGTGGGTGCCACTTTCTGTCCCTCCCCAAATTTGATCAATATATTCCAAAATTTATCAGGATTCATTTCCTCCTCATTTTCCCAAAATATTCTGCCTTGGTGCTTCCAATATGCAATTTAGTTGTTTATAGGTTATTTTGTACCTTTGTAACCCACTATCTTTAAATATATGTTACATTTTCTCTCTCTCTCTCTCACATCAGTTCCCTAATTTCTTTAGTAATGCAAGTTAATTCCTACCCTTTTCCCTATCCTTTTCACTGGATAAAATCTATCTCACATTCAAGTTAAATAAAATAATCCAAGACCAAATCTACTGTTGGAATGCAGCCTATGAGGGCCAATCAGTATCACATAATGCTTGTTTAATGGCCCATATCCTGTTATTTGGAATTTTCTTAACATTAATTATTTCTGGCTGATGCCTATCAATTTTGACCAACCAAAGGCATGAAACAGTTGAATGATCACTCAGATCTTCTGGGAACATCTCAGCTTTCTTACGTGTGCACAATTTGATGTCATTACCCAGTCCAGTGATGTACCAGTATTTGTCTTTTATAATTCATCCTTATTATAACATTTATTATCTGAACTAAATTTAGTGCTGCTGTTTCTCTCTTATTATGTCATTTGCCTTTTCAACCAGTCATTATTAAAATCCCAAAGATATTTTTTCATGATTAATATTCAATTATTACATATATCCTGAAAAATAATTAATTAATGCCAACCACACTAAATTTTGGCAGAATATATACTGCTTCACAAAATATTATCAGTAGGGGTGCTATTTCCAGAGTGAATAAAGATGATGTTGATTCATTTCCTTCTTAAAAGTTTATTTAATGAGGCCATACACTCAGTGTTTCACATATTGAACATGCTTCATCAGGAGAGAGCCTTCAATCTTTACAATGATGTGCTCAAATAAACCACTGTTGTGTCATATTGTTTTATTTTTCTATTTATCTGAGAATACCATCAATGCACTGTATAAGCATGATCTACTTGTAGTTAGATGCTCCAGCACATTTGGCTGCTTATTCTTGGTCCTACACCTTCAGGCTCTAGTTCCCTATACACAGCCCCAATAATTAACTTTTTCTCTACCAACAGTTAAACCAAAATCCATAAATGCACATTATAGACTGCGGCCTATAACATCAGTTTGTTTCACAACCAAATGATCTCTAACATAAATAACACAACCCTCCCATCTAACCATTTCTGTCATTTTTGAATAAAGAAAAATGCTTCAGGGCTATCATTGAGTGCTCTATTTTTGATGTCAAGCAAGTGTCAGATAGTATGACAACATCTGGTCGCCATGTCAACACAGGTGCAGAACTCAGTAAATTTTCATGACAAACAACCTGTGTTCAAATGCACCATATATAATGCATTTTTCTTTCTGATACTTATCTTACAGTTGTCTCCTGGGCCAGGGTTTGCATGTATGTTCCCCAGCTATTTATCAAGAGCAAATTATTTAACAGCCACACCATAAATTTTCTGTTCCAGTTTTTGTTTTTGCTAAAACTTCTATCATAGACTTGTCTGAATTTGGCATCTTTCAGTATCAAGCTCAGTACTTCAGTACAGTTCAAACAAGATATTAGAATAATAGTCAAACAATAAAATTCAATTGCCCCAACCACCCCAATATTAACTTTCTCACCATGTGCTAAGTGTATATCTTTATTCACCTTATATTGTTCACAGATAATCCCAAACAAGTCTGCTCCATTTGCTGGAGTCATCCACTTCAATTATTACTGTCCCAAACAAATCACAACACACTAAAATATAACACCACCCAATGTAGCCTATTGTCTAAATCAGTATACACCAGGTTATAATCAACAATAAAACCAAGTTACCCAAGGGGCATAATTTTGTGCCCCTCACCCTGTCTGATTTCTGATTCTGACAGACAATGTACTGTGTCATCACACTCAGCCAGAGTACTCAGCTGCTACTTCAAAGATGCCACTGCGTCTTGCTAGATTTAGTTATATAGCCCACAACCCCACTTAAAGTGGCCCTGCCACTCCGCTGCTGATTGGTGGAGTAGGCTTGGCAGAGACTCGGTAGCATCCAATAATAACAGAATCAACAGGAGAAGACAGTTGTTAGGGGGAACAGTTAACAGGTAGCAGCTGACCACAGTCACAGAATCAATTCAACACTCCCAGCTGTTCAAAGAACCAGGAAACAGGTAGTGTAGTTAAACAAGCAATGAGGAAATTCACAGTCACTATAAAATGGAAATAGAATAAAATGGTAAATAACCCACAGCTTGTAGCCTCAGAAGGATTGTTGAATTCAGGACAACAGTTGATAGTCTTGGACCCCTGAATATTGAGACACAGACAGAATTCAAGCAGCAGAATTGAAGGCCCTGCCCATAGTTCAGTGGGCAGGGATTTCCTCTCACACAAAATGCCACCATGCCCAGCCCCTTGCTTAGCATTCAAAGTTTGATCGCTGGGCGGGCATGTGGTTCTTTGTAGCTGGTTACACCTGCCTTGTCTCTGCATCTGCCTGCTATCTGTCTTTGCGCTTGTGGCACTCTGTTTCTAGTACTTCTGCCTGCTCCCACCTTCCCTGCTTCTGAGGATTCGGTATTGGGCCACCTGGTTCTCTCTCTCTCCCTCCTTCTCCCGCTGCCTGGCCTGCTCCGAAGTTCATCCGTGTTGCTTCCTGCTTGGTCCGGCCATTTTGGTCCACCTGCTCACACTCTTTTTGCATTGCTGTGCCACTTTCCTGGCACTTTCCTGGATATCTTCATCACCCCATTACTTGAGTTCGATTCTCCATTGCCTCATCTGCAGTTGTACTGGGCTTTCGCCTTGTCCCTCGATTCAGTGGATCCCTACTAGTTGCCTGCATGTTGATTCGGAGCTTGGGCCACATACATTGCTATTCCTCCTGTTTCCTAGCTTTTCGGACTCCTCCTGTTGTTTTATTTCAGCTTGTAGCAGCCTCCATGGATTCTCCTGCTCCACCTCATGGACCCCCATTCAGTAGGAAGAAGACTGCAAAATCTAAGCACTCCTTAAAGAACTGGACCGTTCCTCGTCTCCTAGCTGACTTGAAGATTCTGGTGGTCCCTGTTACTGCTGGTGCTAAGAAGCAGGAACTGTATGATTTGTGGCTCGAACATCAAGATCGCAATCCTCAACCTCTGCCCGCCCATCCTGCTAGTCCCTGCTCCTCATGCCTTTACTGAATTGAAGGACATTATTTCTCATCTGACTTCTTCTGTGGCAGATATTTCCAATTGCCTAATATTGTAGAAAACCGCCAGACCTCTCCTCGGTTCTGTAGACTCCAGATGTCCCTCAGCCTGCTCCTGCCCGAAACCTCAACCTTCTCCTTCAGTGCCTGACATTGCTACCAACCCGGTATCTTGCTTCAAGTTCCTCTGTGCCTAGGCTGTCTCACCTGTTCATCTAGTTCCTGCCCATCTCCACAAGGATATCATTGACGGAAAAGATGTCAGCCTTATATCATTACTTACTTCTTCCCATGATACCACTGAAAACAGAGTCATATCTTGTGGTGATTTCTCCATTGTTCTCCATTCTAAAGACCCCAGGCTTTCCAAAAGCTGACTATTCCTGAATTTGTCTTGGCCTTTAGTCTCTTCAGAGACATTCTGTGTTCTGTTTTTCTGTGTCACAGGAGGAGCTAGATACCTACCTCTATCTGGTAGTCGATCTCGGCGTCTGCTATGGTGGTACTCTATTTTTCGATTACTGTAAATCTTTTCAGCTAAAGCTGCTGCTGCATTGTCACACCCTGAACATCCGACTACACAGCGGCTCGCTCGACAATGAGTTGTTTTGCTGTCATTTCGCAGGTCAACAGGCTCTCACTTGCAAGATTCTGCGTCTCCTTTTCCCATGCTGCCTCTTTTCTGCCCTTTATCCATGCCAGATTTGTCTTCCCATACTACCACTTCAGGCTCCACTATTACCAGGACTATTCAGTAATCCTATTGCCATGCCTCGCTTGTTCTATGATAAACATGGTCATCCAATTACTTTCATGGCTGGTAGATCTGTCTGTAATAATTTCAATGATATGGGTTGCTCCCTTCATCCCTGCCATCTTCTGCACATTTGCAGCCATTGTGGTGAAGCTCATGCTAAACCTATCTGCTCAATTTGAGGAGCAAGACCTGATTATTTCATCATCCTTCTCTCCCATTAACGTCCAGCACTGTCTTGCTTACTCGCCACTCACCCATCTCGCTCGTTGGTGCATTTTCTCATTTCGGATTTACTTTTGGATTTCATACTGGCATCTGCTGTCTTCCTCAGGACTCCTACAAATCTCCTAATTTGCAAACAGCTCTAACTTCAACTTGACTTGGCCACCTCTCTCTTACAGAAAGAACTGGATAAAGGATATTTCATCGGACCGTTTCTCCATTCTCCATTTCCTGTCATTCATGTCAGCCCTATTGGTATTGCTACTCAGAAGTTCTCGAGAAACAGCGACTTATCAATTTATCCACTCCATGTGACACTTGCATTCCCAGTATCAACTCTCTTATCCCTTCTCAGGATTTCTCTCTGGCTTACACCAAGATAGATGACCTATAGTAACTAATAAACAACTGGGCAGGGGTGCATGGCTCTCCAAAGCCGACATTTCCGATGCGTTCAAACTGTTTCCAATTCATCCGTCCCTTTGGCATTTCTATGGCATCAAATGGGAGGACTCCTACTACTTGGCTGTGTGGGTAGCATTTGGATGCAAGAGCATCCAAAATTGTTCGATATTTTTCTTCTACGCTTTGTTGGTTGTTATTGAATTATTGCTGGGTAACCTCAGTAATCCACCTGCTCAACGATTTTCTTCTCATTGAACCTCCTTCTGTGCCTCCAGTGGCAGCTCTTATTGCCTTACACCATTTATTTCATCAATTAGCTGTGCCTGTCTCAGAAGAAAAGATGACTGGTCCCGCACTTCCCTGGAATTTTGGGCATCATTCTCGATTCCGTTCGCATGGAAGCCTAACTCCTATGAACAAGCTACGAGAATCAAGGCTCTGGTTCTGTCATTTTCCAGTCACTCATCCTGCACAAAACACAAATTCTTGTCTCTGCTAGGTTATCTCTAATTCGCTACTCACATAATTCCTCAAGGACGTGCCTTCATCATACCTGCTTGATCTGCTTCCTTCGGCTTGCCCTCCACTATCACATTTCTATTACAGCTACTGCAAAATCCGACCTTGCCATGTGGTTCCTCTTCCTAGACCAATGGAATGGTTGCTCTATATTCTTCAAGGACATTTCTCAGGATCTTTCTCCTCAAGTGTACACGGATGCTTCGCCTGCTCACAAATTTGCTGCTATTTTCCATCAAGCCTGGATCTCTTCAACATGGCCTCCCAAATTTTACACTTGCCTGCAGCCACAACCTCTTCCCTTTATTTGAGAAATATCCTGTAGTTGCAGCAGCTTTCACTTGGGGTCACCGCTGGTCTTTGTCTACGGTGTTAATATATATGATAATCAAACAACCATAGATATTATTAACAAGGGCAGATCATCTTCTTCTGCAATCATGCTATTCTTGCAGAGATTAACATGCTTCACTTATACATAACTTTTGTATTCAATGGTTTCATATTCCTGGTCATCTCAACACAGGCTGACTACCTTTCCCATTTTCAATTTCAGAGTTCCGTATCCTCCATCCTGCTGCAGATCCTCTAGCGACTCTGGCTCCTCGCTTCAAGGATCTAGTCATGCCCATGAACAGCTACCTTATGACAGTGAAAACCTCATGTGGTCAGCCTTATCTACCAGCACAAAATCAGCTTACATCACAGCCTGGAGAAAATACAATTCATTCTGCTCCATGACAGCCTCCTCTGCATTTCAATTTACCTACCTACTATATTAGCTTTCACGACTTATTGTCATGCAACCAGTAGCTGTTCTACTCTACCATTTGTCAATACCTAGCTGGCATTCAATTTCACTTTTGCCTGCAAGACCCAGCCTCTGTTTCCTTGATGTCCTATCCTGCAGTTAAATTTCTTCTTACAGCACTCCAAAACTCTCATTCAAAGGATGCCTCTTCATCTGCCCATCAACGATACCATCTTCAAACAGCTAATCAATCTACTGAAATCTGAGCCTCCTACTTCATACTCCATCATTCTACTTGCAGCTATCTGTCTTGTATTTTATGGATTTCTATGCCTGGAGAATTCACCATTTCATCAACTTCTGCAACGTCCTTTCTGAAGGTCAAACATCTTACCAACGATCTGACTACTATGTTCTTTCATCTTCCTGCATCTAAAACTGACAGGCTATGAAAAGGAGTAGACATTCAATATTTTACTACAAACACTGCTTGGTGCCCGTCTACTTCTTAAACCAGCTAGTAAGTCTTCATCATCAATCCGTTCCTGAATCTCTCTACTGACCTCCTATAACCACCAAAGAATTTGTGGATTCAGTTCGATCTCTACTGCAATGCCTGGGACTTGATCCTTTCGCTTATTCTGGCCATTCATTTCGAATTGGAGCTGCCACCTCTGCCTCATGAAAGAAAGTTCTACCCACATCATTAAACGTCCGGGAAGATGGACATCATCTTGTTTTGAGACATACATCTCTAATCCCAAAGCAGAAATGCGTTCAGCTTTTCTTTCCATCTCCTCGTAGTATGCCTAGAAGGAAGACAACTTGGTAGCCATGGTTCCTCAGAGGTTTCCTCCATTAAAGGGGTTTTCCCTCTCCTGAGTGCTGCCAGGTATACTCTCCATGAGTTGGAGGAGGTGGATACTATTCTTTTGGGCCTTCCAGCTATCAGCTCATAAACAAAGATGGGACGAATAAGGCCAAAACAAATCAACATATACAACAAGTGGCACCAAGCATAATTCATAACATTATATTCCTGCACAGTGAATTGAAGAGCCTGTCCATAGTTCAGTGGGTGGGGATTCCCTCTACAAAATGCCTACACGTTCAGCCCCCCTTGCTTAGCATTCAAAGTTTCCTCCACCCTCCCTCCTTCTTCTCCGGTGCTCTTCCCATCTTTAGGGCCTTCCAGCTATCAGCTCATAAACAAAGATGTGAATGAGTAAGGCCAAAACAAATCAACATATACAACAAGTGGCACCAAACACAATTCATAACATTATATTCCCGACAGTGAACAGTATTGGCTGAACTCTGTAACAAAGAGTGGAACCAGAAGAAACTGTCCCAGTTGGTGGGAGAACACTTGCCCAGCATGAAGAAGTGAGCCCAAGATAGCAGAATGGTGTCATGCGACTCCAGAGACAGAGCCAATATAAATAGTTTGATATCACCCGGTTTTTGTTGGGAAGGAGAAATGAAGATGGGATGCCCCTTATTTCAACTGTGTTTTTGCATTAAGTCTGGAACCACTAGCTGCTAAAATATAACAACAACAGAACATAAGAGGAACAAAGGTGGAGGATCATGAACAAAAATTGTAATTTTCACTGATGATTTGATCTTTTTCTTTTTTGATCCACAGCATTCAGTTCCAGAGATGACTGAGTCTTACAGCAACTTGGTAATCTGGCAGGATATAAGGTAAATTTTTTCTAAATTGGAGGTTGTGTTAATTAGTGGACACTGCGTTCAGTTTAGATTAAGGCCATACTTGCATATGTGTAGACAAGAAAATAATCAAATAAGGTATCTGAGGGATGCAGGCAACTCCCAGCTGTTGCAAAGCTAGTTACAATTAATTATCAGCCCATTTTACAACAGTTCACTGCAAGGCAGACATGGCATGATGGGCAAGATGGGTAAAACCACTTTCCTTGAGAGGCAGAATTAACATGGCTAAAACAAATGTTCTTCCCTGCCTGTTGATTTTATTCCTGACTTGCCAGTTAAATTACCTCAATCCTGTCTGAGAATGCTGCTTAAGGATGCTTTAGAATTACTGTTGCACAAAAGTTGCAAATTCAAATTAGTGGAACTTTCATGAAAATTCTCCATTTTTGCTGAATTTCTGAACTACCTTTTGTGAAATCTTAAATCTTCTAAATGTGTTTGGCAAATTTTCACTTTGTTGTGAGAATTTTCTTACTGACCTGCAGAATAATACACATGAAATATGGAACTATTACATTAATCCACAATTCATATCATTATTCTGCAGTTTAGTTCTGCATTGTCCTGGTAAACAGAAAACAAAATCAATGTGCAATGCCCCCAACTGCTGGCCCCATAATAATTTAAATGTCTTCCTGTCACCAGTTTAGTAGTGGCACCCCCAACCTCCAATCGCTGACCTCATAAAAGTTATGTTTCCCTGGTGTCTAGTGGCACCCCTAATCTCTTATTGTTGGCCCCATAATACTTAAATATTTCCTGGTGCCTAGTGGCCAATAAGGCAAGAGCCAACCAGCATGCATGATAAACAAACTGAGCTCTTATCACATTAAAGGAATAAACTGAGAAACTAGGCTAATCAGTCACTCTCCCCATATGACCCTGAGGGGTGATTCATTCTCTTAATTGCTACTGCAGGACCATCACAGCTTCAGAATAGTTCTGTGCTCTAAAGACGGACGCATTATGTATTATTCATAGTCTACACAGGTATAAATGCATTATTATGAAGTGCTCCCTATAGAAACTGCACCTCAATGACATAAGAAAGAGAAGTACCATAGAGTAGGGATCACAGAACCCAGACAAAGTACTGATGCCCAACTGCCAAGCAAAAGACAACAGGCAAACAGGGTAAAATACCCATACCCATTCAGGAGGATGGGCCAGCACCTCTCAAAGGGACTAATTCTTGGTGAGTGCTTAGACCACAGTGCCCCAAGGCCCCTAGCCCAGTAGAGGGATTTATACCACCCACAGTATGAGGTGACAAGTGTGCAGGATATACGCCCTCACAGTTTCCCTATAGCTCACTCTAAGTGATATGATCCCATAAGCTGAGTCTGCAGCTCCATATCCTCAGAAGAGCTATCAAAGTCCCCTCTTTGGCACTATCAATGCCCAAGCCTACTGCATGAGGCAATCATACCACAGGTCAGCCACAGAGGACCCACCTCCCATGCTTGGAATGGCTACTGGTCTGGAGTGTGGAGTGGGAGAGTGTCTGATTAGCCTAGCTTCTCAGCTTATCCCTTTAATGTGATAAGAGCTCAGCCCATTTATCCTGAATGCCAGTTGGTGCTTGCCCTATCGCACCTCTCTCAGGCTCTGTGGACAAGGGGGTCTCTTGGTCCTTAGTAAGCCATTTAGCCTTTGGATTGACTTGGGGGAAATGTGGTTTAGGCTGTGAGTGCCTTCCCATAGTGAAATCTGACATGTTCTTATAGGTGTGCTTCCTCCAGGCTAGTGAGGTTGTTTTTTCTGGCTCAGGCGTTAGCCCTGAGTTGGTGCAGCTGCTCAATTGCTTGTTAGGGAAGTGGGGCATCGGGTCTGGGTTTGCCAGTAGCTAAGGTTTGTACTTGCCCTCAAACGAGGGAGATGTGTCCCTGTTCCTTCCCGGGGTCAGCATGAAAGAAAATCACTTGAAGGATATTTGTTCACATCACATCTCTGAGCCATATTAACCTTGGTGAATATTGTGTGAACATGCTGTTACATGTAACTAACATTCCATCATACTAACTTTTCCCCTGCTCCATTTATGACTCTTAATATTCTCTCTTGCTCTGCCCAGTTTTGTGTCTAGGGGCGACTTCATATAGGAGACTTTAAAAACCTGCTAGCTGTTAGTGCATCCTGTCTGTTACATTTTGGGAGGTATGGCATTAAGAATATCATAGTTCATGAGGTAGTAGGTTGATGTGATTGAAACGCCTTACAGGGCAATCTTGTGCATGGATGTTTAGTTACTCTCTTGTGCTTTGCCCCAGCCTCCATTGTATTCAGAGCTCAGAGCATTTCCATCTATTTACAGTTCAAAGACATGTCTTGTTACTCCTCCAAGCTCCCAGTCACCACAGCAGGTGGAATCTCATGATAGTTTTAGGAGTGGATATAACAGGAGGAATATTTGAAAGGTGTATGAATTGGCGGTTTGTGCTTTTCCATATATTCCCACACTCTGCTAAAGTTTGATTTCTGGTCACTTATAACTTGTTCACTTAGGGTGGGGGCCACTAGACATCATTGATTGAAAACTGTCCACTGGACATTATTACTGAGCCTGCGAGGAGAGACTAGCAGTGCCTGACTTATGAAAATATTATATGACAGCTCAGATGGTCTCCATATGCACATGGGCCAAAAGATAGGCTTACTTATGGCTTGAACTAGATGATACTGCAGAACTCCCAGTAGTTTGCCATTTCTTGTATATCACTCACTCCAAAGGCATGGCATAAAGTTTTGAACCCGGGTGGCACACTCTTTAAAAGTGATTGAACAGTTGTGGAAATCAAGAAAATCTCCAATGACATCAGTCCACTCACCTTGATTAGGCATTGTAGGCTATTCATTCCACAGAACTTAGACCACAAGGAGCAGTCAGTGTGAGAGGCAGGGGCTGACATATTTCCCACAATGAGTCTCACAGGGCAACATTATGGAATTTTAGATACTACAATAATAATTTGGGTTGGGCCATGTATTTTACATATTGGCAGGTTCGACACTTCCTAGTATCAAATAACAAATCTGGAGAAATGTCCTGTGGAAAAATCAACTTTAGAGGATTTTTTGGAAATAAATTTTAGTGAAATTTTTCCCAATATAACAAAATACATTCATACAAACTGTAACAGACATGGATTTCACTATTGGGTTAAGATTTAAAATAAATTTAAAGGGACATTGTTAACTCTTTTGCATCATATCATTTCTAGTTGAAACCCCACTTTTTGATTACGTAGCTTCTCTAAAATTCACTGATGTTGCTAGCAGTTTTATCTGCTTCGTTTCTTAGTAGAACTGAAATGCATGCTAATGTTGTAATAATACCCAACCATGTTTTGTTTTAAATCTGTGATCAACTCTTATTTCACACATACAGAAAAAAGAAACACCACCAACAGTTCGGCCACTGGTGATGCAATAGTCTTCACTCCTCCCATTGCATCATGGTGGCTAGACACAGTGTGGGGTGTTCCCAAGTCCAGGAAAGATGCAGTGGAAGTTGATCAAGGAATGTAAACAGACATGTTTTTGTGTGATAACACCAGAATGGTTGGCAGTCTGTTTTTCACTTTTAAAAGAAAAAAATCAGACTTAAAATACCAGCTACATCAATAATCTTTACAGAATGTAAGCAATCATAAAATGTGTTTTTAAACTAAGGCCAGTTTGAGACCTAACAGGGTTCACAATGTCCCTTTAAGTACATTTCAGAAATCTTTGTAAATCTGGGGAAAAAAGACCACCCATTAGACCATATTAGAAAGTGGTGGGAGGATGGGAGAGGACCAGTAATTGAGGAATCCTGGGTTAAAGGGTGGCGTATGGGGGTAGAACCAACTGCCAAATGGATCAGACACATGAGCTCTACATGAACAAAGCCTTATAACACTAAAACTAACAATTTTGAATAGTTTGAACTTCAGCAGCAAATTGTCAACATCAGCAAGAGAAAGAGATTCTGATCAGTTTGATACTAAACTCTTCAAGAAATGGGCAGAAATACATGTGGCAGGGCACAAGAAGGAGCCAAGCAGAAAGTATTGCCACTGGCTGGGGATTGGAAGACCCCAACCACCCCTAAGGCAGGGAACACCATGTGACCTTCAAATGAGGTGCTTTTAAAGCTGTCCAGGCCATGGGCCTTAAACTGGAATCCCTGGTTGCAAAAATTACAGCTACAGTATGGATGCCAACATTATTGGAGTGCAGGGAGAGGTGAAGGAAACCTCTGAAAAGGCTACCAAAGCTTATACTGCTGCCACTGGTTGGGTAAAGGAAAACACCATACTTTGGTACCATTTAGAGCACTAGAGAATCAAGCATGGGCTATGAATGTTCAAGTTGTGGGTATGCCAGAAGGAGTGGAAGATGAGGGAGACATCAAGGGCCAGATATTCAAAGCTTTCTGACTGGGCATAAACTATTTACACAAGTTTGCACCAGAGTTTACATGGAAGTCCCTATATTCAAAGTCCAAATAGCATGGGCAAACTGCATTAGTGCCGGGCACAGGTATATTGTATGCAAAGTGCAAAGAAAGGGGAATGTACATGAATACAGGTGCTATGCTGTATTCAGTGCATTAAGCGCTGTGCAAAGTGTGTTTGCATGACTTTGTGTGACACTTTGCATGGTGCACATTATAGCCCAGAAAAAGGTAGCCTTAACTCTGGGCAAACCAAGGATAGAACATGGACACAGCAGCAAGAGGGAACAAGGCTGTATGCAGCCAATGAGGAGGCAGTGTGGGTGGTCGGCCACCCTGGGCCACCCATATGCACAGGCAGCCAAACTGAGGAATACAATGCAGTAATATTTCTTAGAAGCCAACCATCCTGTCATTGATAGAACTGAGATGAAACAGCACCTGCAGCAGAAATGGTTTGCAATGCGACAATATGTTGCACATTGTGAACTGTGTGCTGTTGTTAATATGTATTTAGTATACTCTGCATTATCTGAGTTGCACTTATAGTGGCTCTGGGTGGTTACTGACAATGTGCCTTGGCCCAGTGAGCTTACCTGGAAAACAAGGTGATAAAATATAGAGTAATGCATGGAGAAGTGTGGTTAATGAGTTTTATGCACACCTGAGGTGTGTGATGCCCTATAAACCCTGAGGGTGAAGCCCGAGAGATGTATCTCTAGGCATCACACACTGATAGTGTGTGTAAATCTGAGTTCCAGTCTTCCCATGTTTTACTTTTGTATTTACTGGTGGTTAACACTGTGCAAAAATGAGTTTGCATGACTTTGCACAGCTTTTCATGACTTTATTGACTTTGCAGCTCTGCACAACTGTGCGTGACATAAAATCATGGTTTATGGAACTCTAACTCTAAGTGTGAACTATGGAGTTTGCAAGGTCTGCCAGCTGTGGTTTATTGACCCTAACCAGTAAATATTAAACATAGAAAGAAACCAGACATGTAAGAAACATGCTGCACATGGGCCGGTACTTCTTACATTGCCATCATCTAGCACTGGTCCCAACCATGTCTGGCATTATTGGGTGCCCCAGCTCCCAGTGGACACCATGGCAGTGTGCCCATAAAGCACACACCACCAGTCCCTCCATTGGGGTACAGCAGCAAGGTCCAGCACAGACATGCAGCACTGGGACCATGGAGGTGTTGAGGGAGCGTGTACAGTTGGCCAGGCTGCACCACATACTGAGTGCTGCAACAAGGCTGGGACCATCCATGCAGTGCAAATGGTCCAGTGTAGGGAATACCCTGACACCAGTGTGTCTGTCTGATGGTATGTCCCCGAGGCTACATACCTCACATCTGCACAGACACCACAGCACACACAGCTAGCCATGTGTATGTCACTATGAGTATCCCATTCCAGTGGAGTAGCATCTGTGGGTCACACAACAGCATGACAGTAATGTCCACTGTCACAACACACCTGCCAGATGGGCCTGTCACTGTGTGGAGTGCAGCAGTCATTGCTGCCCTACACACCATAGGATGCTGTGTCTCTCACACTACCTGCCACCTTGTTACTGTAGCTTCTGCTATGCACCATAGCAGGAACTACAGTTTGACTATGCATGCAGCACCACCACCACCTGTGCCTGTGCTGTGCAGTCCCCTGGGCACAATAGTTTATGCAGTTGTGTACAAACAGCCTGCAGCTACCACCATGCTCTTCCAGACTGACCTACAGGTGGAGCTGTGAGCAGACCAAGTCTGCTCCTGTACTTTCAGACTGGTCTACAGGTGGAGCTGTGGGACCCTGCAATAGTGCTGGGCAATCTACATGCACGTCAGGCCATAATGAGATGCTAATATGGATGTTTGCCCATGCACTGCCTAAGTAGGCTCATTTGCATGTCACTTTTGAATATAGCAAATTTGTACCTGGGGCAACGTCCTAGCACCGAGCAAACGTGTTAGCCCTGCACAAGCACTGCACAAATGCATTTGCATTGCAGAAACCTGCCTGAACCATTACACAACTCTTCAGTATTTGGCCTGCACTGTTGTTTGCAGCTTTAATGCATCCACTTCTTTGCTAGCACACACATTGGCCATGTAGTTCACCTTTACTTTCCTCCACATCTGTGTGCACTGGGCTGCTATTGTGGTTTGCACTTTCCAGATGCTATACTCAGAGCTATCTTATTTGCCGGGCTATTATTACACAGTACTCCCTGCCCTGTTTGCATGGCTTCATTTGCATGCTATATTCAGCTGCTTTAGCCCCAGGGCTATTCCTCTGAATATAGCATGCAAATGGTTCCAGGCTAATTTAGCACACTGTACAGTGCTAATTTTGCCCAAGGGCTATGTTTTGAATATTTGGCCCCTAACCTTTATTCAAAACTGGCTTACTGCACACTTAAATCTGATGAACTTTACTGTAAACAAAGCATACCAGGTCAACCCCTGTCTTAATATGGGTGATAATCCACCACCACCCACTATCACGGTGGTCCTAGCAGATCCAGCAGAATGAGATGAGATCCTGTATGCTGCACAAAGAGCAGATGAATTAAAATCATCATGAACATTTGACGCGGCTTTTTCTAACTTTAACAACTCTACAATGAGCAGAAGAAAATACTTTGAAGGGTCCATGCCCAGCTACGAGCCTTGGCGATTCAGCATGCATTAATACTTCTAGCACATCTCAAGATCATTTATGGAGGCAAAATCTTCCTATTCACCGATCCCTAAGCAGCCAGGTTGCTAAGTTGAGCACTGAGTTTGCAGCACGAATGGAGGGACAAGCATCTGACTCTGAAAAGGACTATGTGAGCCTGTCTTTAAACTCCTATTTTTGGACTGAGGCAGGTTATGCAGTGATCATGGAACTCTGATGTCTCATAGTGTTAGCTCCTGACAAAAGTTTTAAGTTAACCACATTTAGGCATTTGTTTGTTGAGTTCGAATGCAATACTAAAAATGGGACAAGATTATGACTTTACTTATCAAAGATGGTGCCCTGCAGAGCCAATCCTCATGGTGTTTCTTCATGGACACTTGCACTATTGTTTTTTCCCCACCATTGACCTGGTAAGCAGTAACATAAGCACCGAAGATACTATGCTGCAGACTATGATATGGTACTGTTTGCAATCAGACTGTTCTAATTTCCCAAGGTAAACAGTTGAATAGTTTATTAAAATAAAAGATTTGCATGTTTTGTTTGCACTATGTTATGCAGTAGAAAAAGTTGCTTGTAGGCATTTCTTGGTGAGCTCCGTAGTTTTAAAACGCAGCCGCAAGCAATAAGTCTGGGTTTTACTGTTAATGATATGAAACTTTGTGTTATGGCAGAGGCTTGTACTTTCATGGTTAAATACTCCTAACAGCCTTTTTAAAGGGAACATTAATCCCACTTAGTTGGGAAGCTCATAATTAATTTTCACAAGTTATTTAAGTTCCTGTTCATGGCAGATATGGTAATTCTTAAATGCACGGTATAGTTGTTTTATCCAGATGCTACCCTCTATAATGTGACACAAACTGAGATTTATAAGGGACACAAACAGATTTATAAGGGATCCTGCCATTATATGGTGCTTACTTTTGAATTTCATATACTGTTGTATAATCTCAGATGCACAAACTTGTACTTCATCTGCTTAAAATGCAATAATATACATGTTAAAAAAGGGTGACATATAGGTGGAAGATTGCTGTCTCCCCAACTGTAAGGCAATTTGCATGGAAAAGGTTAGTCTGGCATTTTCAAACTCATTTGACGATGAAACATTTTGGGACCACAGACAGATAAGAGTTGGAGGTGGTGTGGAGAAGCAGTAATCAACATACAGTACATATAATTTGGGGCTACCATGTAGTATCCAAATTCTAGGGATAGGTACATTTAAATATCTAAAAGACACTAGAAGACATTAAAAGTGGCTTATCCCATTCATTCACAAGTATTGATCATGGGTTATCGTGACAAGATCCCTGCATGTCAAACTTTGTAAATTACTAGTAAGTATGTTAACCACTGCAAATAAATGTATTACACCACTGTGACTTTCAGAGGTCTCACTACAACATGCAACACTGATAGTGAAAATGAAAGACATTCAGTCCATAGAATGTATTACTACATAAGACTTGAGGAGAGAAGTCTTGTTGGAATTTTGGTACCCTGCAACAATTATTTGATAAAAGCATAGTTCCCTCTCCATGTACGACTGGTATTTCTGGTCCATCTTTCCCCACTTGGAGGATTTCATGTCTCTTGAATGAGCTTTAGATATTCCTGAAATTTAGAGTCTAAATAATGAAGACTGGCATCGGAGTGTTAGGGAGAATTGCTCTGCTTCCATTTTGGTTCACTATAAATATGCATTCAAATCCTTAAATAAAACTGAGCTAAAATGTAATTTATTTGGAACTCATATGGCATAGAACCTATCAAGTATTGATAGAGAGGAAGGCTTACATTTTGTAATAACTTAAATTTAGGGTTTATGTGATATACTCGGACTTCCTTTGTTCTAATCAAGAAAATGGCTTGTCAGTCACTGTGTAATCTAACGCTTTGGCATTCCTCAAGCAAATGCATTGTCTATGAACCAACAATGCAGGAATCACAATGAAAATACTCTTGTACATTTAAGGAACAATTGTATGAGGTGCATTCATGTCAGATTTAGCTGTTTCTACCAAGGCAAAATTTCTACTCGCTTTATACAGTAAGTAGGAAAATGGATCATTCAGTGCTAATAATCTGTCTGTTGACCCAAGTAACCCCAAAATATTCCATGAGTTGCCAGCCCAGTGGCACAGAGAGATGAGGCACTGTTGGTGCCTGAACTCACGCCACCTCGACCCATATCCGGCCACTGAAGGTAGGCAGGGAATGGGTGGGCCGAAGAGTATTGAGAGAGTATTGAGCAGCTGCCAGGCAGCTCTCTCATGGATTGTGGAGGTGCATCATACTGGCTCATGGCTGTCCCCATTTGGAGACCAGGGGGCAGTGCCAGTGCACACAAGGCAGACAATAGTCAGGGAGGGTGGAAGAAACCACAGTCCCAGAATACATGCATGCCTCACTTGCATACATCATCTGAGCATGCCACGGCTTCAGGGGAACCAAAGGAAAGGAGCACAGCAGGAGGAAAATGGAGCAGCCCAGACTCCATGATGCCTCACTTGGACACCTTGACCCCCTTCCACTCTCTAACTGGTAGGCCCTTCTGTATTGTATGCTCCAGTGGGGAGGACAGCCTACCCATCCTTGGCCCCACCTTTGTGGGGGTGGGAGCCATGGGGAACTTGGCCACCAGAGTGCAGGAAGTTGCTGGATAGTCATAGGTGTGCAGGGATGGGGCTGGGTAGCTGCCTGGCCTGGCTGGAGGATAAGCACCTTTAAAACAAACAAATATATTTGTATATTCCATGAGAAAGAGAACAAAAGCAAAGGCATTTTAAAGGTGCTGCAACATGGTGTGTGTGTGTGTGTGTGCACCTGCATATGTGTGTACTTGATATTTGCAGAGCCATAAAGCAATTAGCAGTTATTGGACTGTATCTGATAAATGTTTAGCCTTTCAAATATGTGTCACATTTTAATATAATTTAATGAGCGTAGGATACCTTCTGGATAACTTAATGATTTGTCAGAGGAACTGTAGGGTATTATGTGACTGAGTTTGTCTATTCTGTCTTAGGGGCTGAAACATAATGGAGCGATGGAATTTGCATCAAGTCTTCTGTGCGGGATAGTGTTCCACAATACCTTCTGGCAGTATTCATGACAGATATTATGAGCTGAAACTCTGCCTTGGTTTGCTGTGCAGGGCATTGTTATTCCTTAACATCATCATGTAGATATCCTTGTTGCTTGCAAAGAAGCATAACAGAACATGAATCTGTTGTACTGTAATTATCGTCAGACCTTCTTGACTGATATCATTGATAGTGCTACATAAGGGCTTGTTGACAGCCAGGAGTACAGTAATAGCTTCAGTAAGGAAAAATGTCTCAACAGGCATTTACCTCTCAATGACAATTTGAAGTCGGTGGAACATCATTCTCTATCATCAAGTAAAAACGGTGCAACTTAGAAACAATAGTTTGCATTAAGAAGGGTCGGGGCAAATACTGCTTCTTGGCTAGCACTGGCAATGTTTTGTTATGCTTATAGTGTGTCATGTCATCTTTTTCATATTTTGCTGCTAATCCTGCACTGGGAAATGTATAGATCTTAAATGGATAAGTGCAACAAACAGTACAACACAATGAAAAAGAAAACTTTCTAGAAATTGTTTGTATGATTGTAGGAACAGGGTGGCCTGGTGGTTATGGTACTTGTTTTCACTGCAGGAGAACTGGAACTGGATTTTCAAAGGGCCTGACAAGCTCCACAGATGTCTCAATTCACAACCTGTCGATGTGGAGATAAAGATTTCATGCTGGCAAAAATGCTATCTCAGCAGTTTGTGCGCATGAGCAGCAGTTGCATGGCGGGTGCTGCAGTAGAGGAATGATATGACTGGTAATGTGTGGCATAGCAGTTTGATGCAGTTGCTAATGAAATATTTGTGCAGGCTGGCATAAATCACAGAAATGGTTGTGAATGGTGCAGGCTATGAAAATAGCATGTATGCAAAATAAATTTTAGTTGTGTGAGGAAGCCCTCCACCCCTTCACACCATTTCTGTCGCCCATGCAAATTATTGTTATGCTCTTTAAAATGCAGCCCCTAGTTAGAAAACTTGTACTTACACAAAGGCAATAAGCCATCTGAAAGCTGATCCTGGTGAATACAATGAAAACCACCACATGCATTGCCCCATGAATTAACACATTCAGCAGTTTTGATAGAAACAGGCAGTCTACACATATGATCTTATTTACAGATGGAGTGGGGTGAGTGTTTGGCTTGAGAAGCCCAAGGCACACCCACATCTGCTTTTCTGTTTAGTTGGTGGGGTTAGGATTGGAAACCCTAACATCACATTTCCTACTTTTGTCTTTTCAACCCTAACTACTACATTAACACAGTTATTTGCAAATAATGTTATTACATTGTCTAAAAATAATTATTGTAAATGTTGCCTAACTTGTACTGCTGGTACTTATTGTAGTAAATTTCTATATCATTCATGTGTTCCAACTTTGTATTCCCAATCCCCCACCCTCAGATCGCTGCTGTTAATGAGATTCCTGCTGTTCTTTATCTGGTGAAGCAATTTCAATAAATAAATAACTTAATAAATAAACAAACACATACACAAACTACATGCTGCAGATTTTAGAATGGGCAGAAGTTCCAGAAATGAGATCTGGACCCTCAATATCTAAAAGGCACGAGGGCCTGTCTGGACTTTGCTTCACTGAGGCAAAGATGCAGATGGCTACCTGCTCTTTCTGGGTTGTATTAAGCCATTCTGGGACTGTAGTTGTTAACCCTACACTTTTGTATTGTAAATAAAAGGCACATGATTTCTTTGAATGCATCCCAAAATGCCCTTCTGTATCAATCAATAATTAGTTTCTTTCATTATTTGTTTTCTTAGCTTTTGATCTCTGGTCATCAGCAAAGTTGCTCAAAGAAAACAGAATCCCAAAAGCAATTTCTATATCCATATGTTATCCACATTTCTATTAACCTGACATTTTGAGTTCAGCATCTGCTTCAGGCACAAGACATGCAGATACAATAGTGCTTCATAAGTCAATGTGCTGCTATAGTTTGAGGCATTGATATTCGAGGACCTTGGAATTTTAAAGATATTTATATATTATGTATAATACATGCTAGTGTCACTTCTGTGATTTACAGTACTAGCCATAGATTGTCCCAGTTAATGTTTAGATTATGCTTCAGTTATATCACAGCAAATCTCATGAACTTACTGTACATGCAGATGACCTATGATAACATAGGCGTACTGGGACTTTTTTCTGACAATCACTGTTATACCCATTTATTATGTATAGGTTGTACTGTGCATGCCTTATTTTTCTGGTAGTGAAATAGTGACATGGAATAACTTGAATATTTATCATTCTTGCAAACGTTATTGGATTTGCAAGTTTAACATACTGATTACTACATTTTTATGTATTTAGAATTTCATACATCAGCACAGCATTATTTACTTTAGTCTCCTATTTTTCAAATGAGCCCTGGGCATACATAGAGCAGCAAAAATGCTATTGTACGTGAAAGTTACAATTAGAGCTATCCAAAACTTAAAATTAAATACAGTTGTGAATTGTTTTATATCTATATGTACAGTCATAATATAACCAATACAGCAAACACAAATGAGAATGGAAGAATTCTAGGTATTTAGTGGTGTGCAATAATGATGGGGTAGGTAGGTAGGTAGGGGAGCGGACTGTACAATTTAGTATGGCATCAGATGTATGTAGTGATGTGCACATATCAGCAGACATGGGGGATATGAAATATTGGAATAGAGCTTTTGAAGAATTGCAGGTTACTAATAATCTTCAGTTTCTGGTTGTATGTTCCAGGTGGCTGGAGTAAAGGCTTTTCTCCCTTGGATTTTCATGCCCATAGTTGGTGCAAGAGATTCATAGACTGAGAATGTAAATGGTACTTTTATGTGGGCTTGAAGATAAGGCTGTTTAGATATTTAGGATTAAGTACATACATACATACACTGGGAAACAAGATCGGTCCATTTATGTTCATCTTCTCTTGACCAGGAGGAATAGTCAAGAGTTATTGCAGAGGTACAGTTATATGTTATTCTGTCATAAACAAGCATATAAGAGCACATGCTATTGAATGTAACAGCTATTTTTGATAATGCAGTGGAGTTAGGTGTTCGGTAAATTTCACTCCCACACTCTAGGAGTAGAGATTGAAGTAGGTGGAGTTTGCAGCTGTTTGAATTTATGCAACATTGGTTTCCATAAAGCAGGCCATGCTTCTGGTGGGCATTCCTAATAGACCTGCAGATGTGCTTGTAGTGGTCAGTTTGACATTGAGCTATTGGCCTTGATATTGAATTGTTGCATAAGCAGATGACAAGTCATTGATAAAGAGACTAAACAGTAAGGGCCCAAGGATAGAACCTTAAGGAATGCCAAGGTTAAATTGATTAGGTAAGGAGCTCTCCTCATTCACTTTAACAGCTTGTAATCTAGAGTTTAAGTAATACTTGATCCAGAACAAGGACAGATTTGGAAACCCAATATGGTATCATTTGTGGAAAAAGAGATCATGTTTGACCATATTAAAGACTGTGAGGTTAATGATAATAGCCCCAACTTGATAGCCCTCATCCAGAGTAGTTGCCAGATTATTTTTAAGTTTCAGTTATGTTTTATGTTAAGGGTGATACCTTCTTTTGTATTTCTAAAAGTAGACAAATTGGACCAGAGCATCATGCATGTGCAGTGGGAAATCAGTGAATTTTTGAATTCATTTTTTTCATAACTAATGTTGCTTTATGCCAAGCACACATTTTCCTATTTCCCTTGGCCCCATTCTAATCCTTCCTGTCACCATGCCCGGATTTGGGCCTTCCACCGTGAGGATGGCAAGTGGTTGCCTTCACAGTTAATGCCAGTGCTACTCCATTGTTCACCAGTGAGGGGTAGATGCCAAGCAGCCCACACCCTCTTTCGTTGGGTGACAAGGCCTTACCTTGTCCCAGTCCTAGAATGGAGCAACTGAGTCCTGAGTCAACCATGCTTTCCTAGGTGAAAGCATGGAGCACTGCTGTTATGGCACTGGAATTGCCTATTTTGACAGGTTTCAGCCCCTGATTAGAGATGCAAGCCCAGGTATTGTGCATATCTCTACACTTTTTCACACATAAATATGGGACTTGGACACTCAAAATGTGGTGCAATGTGGGATACTGACCTTCACAGTGTAGGACACATCATCAAACAGAGATGCAAGCACTGAATACTGTGGGAACAAGTGCCTTTATTTGTGCAAAGTATAATTCTGATAGAGCATCTTATAATGCAAGTATACTTTAAAGACTGACTTTACAGCACCTTCTTTGTGTGTGCGGCAACATTTCCATGTGGAACCAATGTAAGCTACAATAACTTTGAAGGGTAATATGAGGGATGTCCTTCATATTATGGGACAGTTGAGAAATATGGTAGTGTGTTTGTAGTAATTGTAAGTCTTAACAGACAGTTTGTATGTTAGTAACTCAGTTGCTATTGCTCTTTCTAACAGATTGTGTTCCTGGGGCTCTGTCTGTGTGAGTATGCATGAGTCATAGTGGTGAGCACTCTTTGCTAGGTAAGGTTCTGCTTCTCTGTTCACCAAGAGATTTGTTAAGAAACTGCAGTTCAATAAAAACAGTGTTACCTGTGGCCCTGAATTATTTGTTCTGAACACAACATTGTTTTCCTTTACACAAACTAATAATCCGTCTCAGCCAGTATGCAACACCTACAACCTGAAAACAGAACAAAGTGACCTTTAGTCAATCGATCAATAAATCAATCAGTCACTTGATTGATAAATCAATTAACCAATCAAGCAATCAATCTTTACAGCAACATCCAAAGCCACTGAAGTTAATACAGTAACAAACAAGCATTTGCAATGCCAAATGTTTGCTTGCTGGCATTGGCATTGGTAGTGTAGAGTTACAAGAGCTGCATAATAGAAATGGCAGTGCAGTATTGAACTGAAGCCAACCCCACCACCACCCTGCAGAGGTGACGGGCATTGGGGTGTGCCTTTGGGTCATCAGGCATAACAGCCACACCATTTCACCACACCCTACCTGCAGACACTGACAAGTGTCACGGTGTGCTGGGGTCTTTGGATTCATGTTACCCCATTACATCAGGAACACGGTGAGATGGGTGCGGTATAGAGAATAGGGTGAACTTTGGGGCCGAAGAGTCCAAGGCATACCTCGATGCCTCTCACTGGCTGCAGGGTGTGGAATGGTATGAGCATTACAGGCAAGAATCCCAAGTCACACTCCTGATGCCTGTCATTCTCTACAGGGTGGGGTGTTATGGTTGGAAACCCTAACACCTCAGGCATTCGTTGGTATTTTCACTCCAAATTTTCAACATGTTTTTTGTGCCCCACCTCATGAACAGTGGCAATATGAGTTTGTTAGCCTAAAGCTGCTTATGCACAGCGACTACGGCATTTAGCACCACAGGTGGAAAACACATTCGAACAGGATGTGAAAATGACAGCGTACTGTTCATGGGGAGGTGTAAAAATGGCAATGTTGCAAATCTGCATTAAAATATTAAAAAACTGGTGAAGTCACGCGTGCATAGAAAACTGTGCAACGACACCAATAATGTAATTAGTTTGGGGATTTTTACAGCAGATTGTCAACACAGGCATTTTGGGACCTCTGATCATGAACAGTGTCATTGTGATTTTCTTTATCTGTCCTGAACAATGATTTCCCACAACGACCATGCATCTCTGCGCTGAAAGTGTGAAAACACATTTTGGCCATGTTGTGAAAAATGACAGCTGTACTGTTCATAAGGAAGTGTGGAAAAATGCCACTGGTGAAAATCTGGACTGAAAATATTACAAAGTCATGAACTTACGAGGTGCGTGGAAACTGCGCAATGCTCACTCGTGATAACACAGTCATTTTATGGACTTTGTTACCAAATTTTCAAAATAGCCATTTAAGACCTCTGCTCATGAACAGTATAACAGAGATTTTCTTAATCTGTCCCAAACATTGCTTTCGACACCGACTGTGCCATTGTGCGCTACATGTGCAGAAACACATTTGAGGCGACATGTGGAAAATGGCAGCTGTACTGTCTATAAGGAAATGTAATAAAATGGCAATGTGGAAAATCTGGAGTGAAAATATAGAAAAGTCGCAAACTCACGATGCGTAGAAATTGCTATAGCATACGCTAAATAAAGCAGTCATTTAGAAATGTTTTCACCAAATTTTCAACATAGCCATTTGGACCTCTGCTCATTAACAGTGTCACTGTGATTTTCTTAATGTGTCCCATACATTGATTTCACACACTGACTGCACCATTGTGCGCACATGGCGAACACATTTTGGGCAAGATGTGAAAATGACAGCTGTACTGCTCATAAGGAGGTGTGGTAAAATGGCAATGTTGAAAATCTGGAGTGAAAATATTGAAAATTCGTGAACTACGAGCATGCGTGGGAACTGCGCAATGCAGCGCTTGTAAAAGTCATTTTTAGGAATTTTTCCGCAAATTTTCAACATAGGCTTTTGAAAGCCCACCTTATGAACAGTGGCAGTGTGTCATTTCATTACTCCGGTCCCAAAAGGTGATTTCGTGCAGTGACTGCAAATCACCCTTGGTCCCGATTAATGCCATGACAGTGACATCATTCATGAGAAGGGGTCCCAAAACCGCATGTTGAAAATTTGGTGCAAAAATTCCAAAACATGCCTGAGATTTGCAGCAAAGTTGAAAAACCCTATCTATCCCATTATACAGCTTACCGGCATTTCCTCAGTTCTCGGTCGGCTTTGAAGAGTGCAGGCGTGCCCCGGTCTACCAAGATCGCCGCACTGGAATCGGAGGTAAGTATGGGGTGAGGGGTGTGATGCCACGCTGGGATGGGCTCCCAGTGTGGCACCCTGTATTCTGGGGTGTGTGTGTGGAACCAGTGGGCCGATGGGGATTGGACACCCCGTCGGCTATACGATGTGTGTGCCGCTGGGTGGGCACCCAGCATGGCATATGGAACACTGTTTTTGGGGGCGCAGCACAGCGAAGGGATTGGGCACCCCGTGCGGCTACACAGTGTGTGCGGGGGGCCAGCATGCAGTATGCGTGCGTGTGTGTGTGTGTGTGTGTGTGTGTGTGTGTGTGTGTGTAGGGGAGTGCGCGGGGCAGGCGATATCTTATCGCTGCTCACTGAAGCGTAGCTCCCCCTTTCAACTATATGCCACTGCATTTTGGAGCTGTCATAGACAGCTCGAGCAGGCATTGGAGAACTGTGGCTGCGCCTGCAAACACACTGACTGAATTGAAGAGGGCTGCCACACCTCTGAAAACTCGATGATGGCACTATGTTTCTTGCACATGCTGCAAGCAAACATAAAATGAGAAACTATGGGATGAAAACATACCATACAAAATATTAAATAATACAAATACATGAAATAAAGAAAATAAACAATTATATGCAATACAAACACAGAAGAGTATCATATACCCCACATAAAACAGGGACAATAAATGGGATTTGTTACTTATCAACTCAACAAAGAGGACTCTTAAAACATCATTGGAAAACTCCATTCATAATTCCTATTAAAATTACCATACCCAAATGTCTCGCACTCCTAGGTATGAAGGAACATTTGTACAGTGCCACAGAGTGTGACTCCAGGGGTTCCTATTTTACTTTGTTCCTAAAAGCATACAACGCCCCTGGTCAGGGGTTAGTGAGTAATGTTTACAAGCTGAATTCTGAATCTGCTCAAACAGGGACCTAGATAAACTGAGTCTCCACAATGATAAGGTTTGTAGCCATTTATTCAATACTTTTCATACAGCAGAAATGATCATAGACATCAATGAGCATAAGGCACTCTTTTGAACATTCGTAATCTGATTACCTCCACTTTAGTTAGACCAGAATGTCAACATTGGCAGGCATACTATGACTTTGATACAAGGAAGTAGAAGGAAACAGTTGATGAACCAACCTGAACCTTTGCAGGCCTTGCGTTTTCAGTGGAGTATTAAAGTCATTCAGATGGAGGAATTTCTAGTAACATAATTGTACTTTATGCATATTTTATTAGGAAGAATTACCTAAATGTTGGTCAGGTAATTTTTCAAGTTAGTTTATGTTCTCCAAAAGAATTTCAGGAATCCTCTTCCCAATGATTAAAAAATCAATAAGAATTTAACCCAACAGCCTGTAAATGTATTGCTGGTGGTTGGTTTCCATGCTGATCCACACAGCTAAAAAGTTGTGCTTGAAAGTAACACCCATTATATTTTCATCCAGATATTAGTTTTTGTGAAGTGACATGATCCTTCCTAATTCTTTCTTTGGTGACAACTTAAATATATTTTCCTGTTTCAATTAAAGATTCACATTTGACAACAGCAGAAAACTCAGTTGTAGACTCCCTAACACATGCACACACACCTATGAACTTCCATTCTGTATTTATCAAGCCCGGTACTGCAACATGGTGGAAAGTGGGGTGCTGAAGTTCAAAAAGGCACGAGGTAAATGGGGCTGAATTTTCAAGGTTGGCAGCAAGCTGCGATGATGGGAGCTTGTGCCAACTGGCCCTGCATCAGGAACCCTGTGCCCGATTCAGTATCAGACAGGGCCCGGAGTATGCATACTGCAGCTTGCAGCATCAGCAGGTGCGCCTAACAGATGGTGTATCCACCATGGATGCTGCAAGTCGCAGGGTAGCTGGGCAGCAACTGCATCCTCAGAAGGGTGCATGGTGGTGGGTCATTCCCCACTCAAGCCCCGATCTGCCCATACATTGTATTATTAAAAACATTTAATACCTGGTGATCTAGTGCTCCCCACCCTGCCTTGATCTGCCAGTGCATTGTGTTATTAAGGACCGATGAAGTCCCTGGTGATCCAGTGCCCCCCCACCTGGCAGGTAGTGCCCACCACCCTAGCCCCCATCCTGGCCCCAGATCTGGAGATCATCACATCCCTCCTCACACCACCATGGCTAGCTGCTGACTGAACTGTCATGGCACAAGTACTATATACAGTATGTGCTCTGACAGTTCATTCGATAACCCGCTGTGGTGGTGTGAGGAGAGCTATCCAGTTACCAAATCTGGGATTGGGATGGGGGAGCAGGGTGGGGGCATGACCTGCCGTGATGGGGGAGCCACTGGATCACCAGGACGCATCTGCTTTAATAATACAATGTACTGGCAGATTAGGGCATGGTGGTGGGGCACTGGATACTCAGGATTTAATGTCTTTTGATACTACATTTAAAGGGCGGATCAGGATGGGGTGAGGAGACACTAGATAATCAGGGATTTAATTTCATTTATTACTACCATTAACCGGTGGATCCAGGTAGGGAGGGAGCACTAGATCACCAGGGATTGAATGTGTATTAATACTACAATTTACAAGCAGATTGGGTGGGGGCACTAGCTCACCAGAGATGTCAGTTATTTTCATATTACATCTTACCGACGGATCAGCCTGGGGGTGACACAGTGGTGCACAGTTAGCAACCCTCCCAGAGGTGTCTAAGTACCATTATGACTGCTTTTGACTGGTCTAATGGTACTCAGAACATATCCTCTGGGAGGGTTCTCCGAATGCCATTTAAGTGGATATGGCAGCCTGCATGTGCTGCAAGTCTCCTAGCACCATGCCACAGCCCTTTTGTGGTGCAAGGCTGGGTGAAACCCCCTTTAGCCACAAGCAGCCTGCACTTGACGCAGGCTGCTTTCCTGAATTGCTCCTGACTGCATCTTTTGATGCATGGTGCCAGTTGCAGCACAACTGTTTGCCACAAGCACCTTGTGTCCAATGTAGGACTTTGAAAATCTGGCCTGTAGTTTTGCAATTCACTGTTTTTATACACAGAAATACTGTATTCACACATTTTGTAACTACAAAACATAAGAGAAATACTCTTTATTTATTTATTAGAAAGAATAGGATTACATTTACCTTTGAGCTAAGAGCTCGTTTACAAGGTTTCTCGTCAGTACAGTAAATTACAGTGATACAGTGACAAAAATAATACATATAAGCAGTAATAGTATACAAGGAGGCAATCAGATGATACAACATAAGATCTTCTCTAGTTACAGACTAGAGGGTAAAAATGTGAACATGTTGAGATAGTTCTTGTCGTAAGTGCTGCAGGTGGGGAAAACAGAAGTTTTATTTTTATTGGATGGTGGCCTGTAACCAGTGCCTGTTGAAAAGGACAGGACCTAGAAAGGGAAGAATAGGAGGTGAGGGGTGCGATCAGAAGGCAATGGGAGTGAACAACAGAGAAAAACATGGGTTGAGGGAGGAGAGGGAGTATGGGTGGATTTACAGAGGGTGAGCCTTCGCTGCATGGTATCTGGCTAGGTGGAATTGAGGGAGAGAACCATGGGGTGAGGATGACCAATGGGGGAAGGAGGTGTAGAAAAACTAGGGGTTGTATGGGAAAATGTGGGCAGTTGGCTTGGAAGGGAGATGGGGGCATATATTATGTTCATTGGTCACTTTATTACTCTTATGCACAAATGCTAATTTTAAAACTATTTCAGGAGTCTTTGGTCCCATAAATTCAAATGGAAATAAATGGCCAAGCAAACATTAATGCAACTCTAGCAGTTGCCTTGACATAGTGGTGAGCCTGACCATTTATTTATATTAAATCCACATGACCACAGACTCCTGAAATGACTTGCAGTTTTGCATGTCTTCAATGAAAGACACATGAAAGCTGTATTTCAAATACACACTTGTATTTTCAGATAAGAGGCCATTTATGAGTACATAAACAATGGACAGAATAGCAACCATGTAAATCATTTTGTAAACTTAATTATAGAAATGATACAAGGTAATCTACAAACAAGGTATCAGATCTTCCACATTCCATGGCTGCAGCTTTGGGTCTTAATGGCTTGTTATCCCAAAGATACCCTCCCCTGCAATGCACCACCTCCAGTCGCTTATGGATTCTTCATTCCCAAACCTTCATGGTTTTCCTGTGGGTTTAAAAGAGTCAATAATCAGTGGCCACCATCTCCTCAAGCTGCATGCCTTCAGTGCCAGACAAGCCTATCTGCTGCTGCCATCCACAGCCAGAGGACAATCTAGAGAACTGAAGAGCTGCATCTTTGCCTGCCTGATGGCTTCCTTCACAATCCACTGCCACAGCTTCACCATGGTAGTGAAGGCTTGCTAAACCAGAGTGCCCCTCCCTGCAACATGCTACCTACAGATGCTTCTGGATTATTCATTTCTGGATCTGCATGACTTTTCTGTGGGGTTGAAAAGTCACCAATTGGTGGCCACCATCTCCTCAAGCTGCACCCCTCCACTCTCCAACTAGCCACTCCACTGCCACCCTCCACAGCCATCAGGCAGAGATCAATGAAGACTGAACTTTAAGAGCTGCACCTTTGCTGGCCCAACAGCTTCCTCCACACTGTACTGCCACAGCTTCCCTGGGATTGTAAGGTCTTGCTAACTCAAAGGCTGTCCTCACTCCACAATGCATCACCTCCAGCCATTTCTGGATTCTTCATTCCCGGACCTGTATGGCTTTTCTTGTGGGCTTGAAAAGCCACCACTCAGCACCAACCATCTCCTCAAGCCATGCCCTCAATTGCCCGACCAGCCAATCCATTGCTGCCATCCACAGCCACCAAGCAGAGATATCAGCCTTGATAACTGCATTCTCTCAAGTATCTCTCCCTCCATGCTGTAGCCTCTGCATAAAGGACCAAGCACAAAGTACATAGATGGAAAGTCTGCCAGGAGTCAAACAGAGGAGGCAGCCACCTGGCTGCCATGCTGCCAACTGGAATCTAACATTGTATGGATTCAGGTACTGCTTATTTGTTCTCCATGTCTTTGCCTGCTCTCTGATCAATATCACTTTTGCCATGGACTTGGTTTGGTTTTAAAGATACAGGTACAGCTTATATGTTCTGTGTTTTGCCTACTCTATGATCAATTTCACAAATGTCTTGGACTTGGTATTATAGTTTATTAACTGCATAGGGTCACTATTGTACTTTTGTGCTTACTCTCTTGTTAATTGCTTGCTTGCAAGTGTGTTGTTACTTGTATCATATTGTATTTACTTCATAGGGTCTGCTATTGTACATTTGTGCTTAATACCTGGTTAATTGCTGCTGTTGCTCTACTGCACTGACTTACTGCTAGTGTTCTAATTTTGCCACTCCTTGGAATACCACTGGTAGTGAGCTTAGCCATATCAATGTCTCTCCCACTCATGTTGGTACACCATCACTGCTACTCAAATTTTGTTAACTGTGCTCACTGCTCATCCCATTTCCAGTGTAGCCTTATTCCCTAATCCTACCCTAAAACTATGGTATTTTCTAGAGCACTGCCAGCCTCAGTAATGCCTGCTCCTGTGCTCTTACTCCTGTGCTTTTGCTTTGCCCTCACGGGTGGATACCTAAACACCTCACCACAGTGACTCTGTGGAGTGTCAGCCTTTCCTTGTTATTTTCCTCCCAGAGTAGAGGAACTTATTTTACCCTTCCCCAGCTTTTGAGAGGACTGACTTCCTGACTCGTGCACTCCTGACCCTCTTCAACGGGCATGCTTCGTAAGCTTTTTATTGACCTGTGATGTTTCTGATCTGGTAATACTACCTCTATTTCTGTCAGGACTATTACCTCCCAGAGGCACTACACTAAGAAGCTTCTGCTCATTTCAAGTTTTGCCCACCCTCTCCTCAGGATCTCTGCACCCTGTTGGTAATCAATCCCTAAATCAGCCCTGAGAAACATGCAGCTGAGCAACCAGAGCCTTCCAACCAAATTTGATCAATCTGAAGCCCTAGCTTTCAGCCTCTAGGTCTCACATCATCGCTCCTTCTGAGACATGGCCACCCAGCAAAATCCCTGATGGTGGAAAAAATTAAATTGCTTCCTATTTTCAGAAAAGACAGGACCAAAAGAGGAAGGGACTGCCTCCTGTATGTCTTTGTATATTAAAACTGCTTTCTAGAGGTAATTTAGGTATGTTTAAAACATGCAGAAGCATATGTTGCACGAAGCAGAATGTAGAAAAGATATATACTTTTGTATGACATTTGACTGAGTTCCTTTAAATAAGACACCATTGTGATTAATGCCACTTTTGTTTTGTAATAGTTTATTTGGAATGTTCAGCTTTAATGAACTAATGAGGGTGATCACATCACAATTTATAATTACTTTTGTATGTATTTAAGTTGTTCCCACGCTTTAACCACACCCCTGAGGAAGACTCGTAGAGTCAAAGCGCTGGGTGGTTGTGTGGCATGTTGGAGTTGCCACATTGCAGAATAAAATGAGGATTAACCTGGAATTTATATAAGCTTTATTTTGTAAAGCCTGCTATTGCATCAGCTTGGACCGAGTGCACTATTCTTTGGTATATACTGTGTGTTTTCAGGGCTGGCTGTCTGGCAGTGAGCACCTTCCTGAGTGTTTGGTCACAGCATTACCTTTTGTCTTTTCCTTTGAACTGCCGCCATTGCTGCAGACCACTGTGCAGCACCTTGTTGCATTTTCAGGAATGACTGATTCCTTCAACTCCAACATGTTCAACATAACTCTCAGTTTGCTTTTTATGCTTGCACAGGAATGATTGGATTTTTCCTGACATTGCATCTGGATTTTCCATTTCTTACTGAAGAGAATAATGAGCCATTCTTCAGATGAAGTGCAAACAAAAGCACCAAGCAGTTATGGCTGGAAAATACACAAGGACTAGTAAACTGGAGAAAGAGAGTGAGACAGCGCTTACAAGGAGCTGAGGTAAACAGAGATCACAAACTCTGCTAAACTTGCCTTCTTAGAGTTAAAGAGATTGCTGTTTAAAGAAATTGACATTTCTTTAATTGTTCTACACTGGAAGAGTATCTGAACAGAGAACAGCCCCAAGAAGGTTAAGAATCATGATAGTTCCTCAAGTGGTATTTCAGACTTTCCATTCAAAGAAGAATGGATACAGGCTGCCTCAGAATGTTCCAACATTTCATTACGCTTCTTCTTAAAAGTGACACTAAGAAATATGATGAATTATTAAAAGAATTACAGGTGGCAAAAGATAAAGTCCTGAGCTTTAATGGTGACCTGCAATTTAATGAGCTCGACAAAGCCCTTCAGAGTAAATTGATTAAGTATGAAGCTACGATAATTGAATGTAAAGCCAAGAAACGCTTAAGAGATAACTCTGACTACGAGAAGGGTGAAATTGTGAGTTGGCAAAAATTAAAAATAATCATTCTCAAAGAAGAGGTAGATCAAGAGTTCACTTTGGAAGTAATAAACAAGGAAAAAACAAAGCAGCAATAGACCTACTAGTCCTTCAGAAACTGATTGTGACCCTAATTTTAACACCCAGGCTAGTACTTCTGCAAACATAAGTAATTGTTAAAAAATGGGGCAGCGGGAGGAAGATGAGGAGAGGTAAGCAAGGGCAAGCATAACTGCAGAGTGCAAACTGAGGGCAAGGACAAGAGAAGCTCCAAATAATTAACCTGACTATAACCTACCTGAAATACATAAGAAAGCACTGGTCGTGGCTTGAGTTTCATTCCTACCCTCCCATTAATGAGTTTCACATTTTCATTAATTTATTCACATTTTCACAAAATTAAGGCTGAGACTGTTCTTTTTCAACACAGAACCAGAGAACATGGGAGGTAGTAACTTTGAAACTACACAGAACAAGGACATTGATTTCTTGTTAGGAACGATGTTGTCTACTTGAATGCAATGGATCTAACATCAGTGTCACTGAATATTTCATCTTTAGAAAATGACTTGATTAATACTACAGGTGGTCTCGGCAACGCTAGTAGAGAAATACTTTCACTGATGTGGACATATTGGAAATGCTGTAGCAGGAGAATACAATAGGTGGTGACCTTTCGACTTCCCTTATCCAAGGAGGGGTGGTTTACTCACAGCTGGGAACATATTAGCATATTAGCATATTAGCGTAGCAATATTAAAAATTAAGAATGAGCAAATTTAAACATAGTTCTACTTTTTGTCCCAGTGTCTATAGCAATGCAATTATCACCTATGAAAAATGGTTTGTCAGCAAATGGAAGTGGTTTTGAGGACAATGTTGCCCTCAGGTTTAATCTTACAAAACTAGAACATCAAGCTGTGAAGGATCTGTCTGGAGAGAATACTGTAGTAATTAAACCAGCTGAAAAGGAGGCAACATTGTCATTCTTAATCAGGACCACTATAAGTCCATAGACCTGTCACTTCTAAATAATTAAAATAATTATCGGAAATTGAATTTTGATCCTACCTTCTTAATCAAAAGGAATTGCAAAATTTGCTTTCACAGGACTACAGAGTAGTCAGATTTCAGAAGCTGAATTCCAGTACATTTGGAACGAACACCCAGTTGTACCTGGGTTCTATATTTGGCCCAAAGTCCATAAAATAGGTTACATCCTCCAGGGCATCCGATTGTATCAGGCTCAAGTAGTACAACACAGAACCTTGCAAATTTATCGATTTTTACTTCAGAACAGTGCTTTACATCTTGACTCCTACATTAAGGTTTCTAAACATCTGTTACAGAAACTCCAAAGTGTAGTATGGGAAACTGATTTTGCTGGTTAGGTATAGAGTTGAATTTCTCTATACCTCTGTTGAGCATAATCAGGGAATTTCAGCAGTTACTCTTTTTACAGAAATCTGAAATTATTGAGGAGATGCCACATGATTTTATTTTACAGACTTTAGAGTTTCTCTTACATCACAACTATTTTAGGTTTGAAAACCAATTTTATTTATAGAAATGTGGTACAACAATGGGCCCCAGTTTTGCTAATTTATTTTAGGTTGCTGGAAACACATCACTATTTTTGACGAAAGTACTAACCCCTATAGAGCATATATTAAACATTGGCACAGCTTTATAGATGGCGTGCTATGCATCTGGAAAGGGATATTGCAATTGTGCAAATTTCATTGAATAGCTAAATAATAATGCATTGAACCTCAAATTTACCTATGAAGTCAATAGCATGAGTTTAAATTTTTGGATCTGTGTCCGACAGTTAACACTGATCATTACAACAATGAGACACAATGCTATCAAAAGCCCACAGCAACCATTTCTGTTTTGCATGCTACTAGCTCCCATCCCCAACATTTGAAAAACTCAATACCATTTAGCCAGCTAATTAGAATATACAGTACTTGTAGCACTAACACATTGTTTGAAAAGCAATCTGATGAGTTAATACAGCGCTTCTTGGAAAGAGGTTATGAACTCACTCTCTTGCAAGAACAAAGAGACAGGCTAAAGCTCTGATCCAGCAGAGCCTGTTAAACACATACACTACAACATCCAACACACAGCCGTGTACATTCATAACTAAATTTAATCATAAAGCCAGCAGAATTGGAAATATTATTCATAGAAATTGGTCTATTCTAACTAGTGATAATTCAGTGAGACAAGCCGTGGGTTTGCATCCTAGGGTAACTTTCAATAGGGCTAGGAACTCTAAGAACAAGCTAGTTCATAGCAGAATCAGAGCACTGATAAATCTGAGATCCACTTGGCTACCTGTTAGGATGAATGGTTGTTTTAAATGTGCACGCTGTAATGTTTGCAAATATTGAACACAAGAGAAGATATTTCAATGCCCCAATTTTAATGACATTGAAGTGGACATTAAGCAATTAATCACATGCTACACAAGTTATGTGGTCTATGCTCTATGATGCAGTTGTAAGTATGTTTATGTGGGTAAAACAGTGCGCTCATTAAAACAAGGATCCAAGAACGTTAGTTCTGTTGTGAAAGCAGACAGGATACCCCTGTAGGAATTCACCTTAGTCAATATCATGCATCCAAACCAGATAGTATTAAAGTTTATGGGGATTGAATGGATACTACCATTAGAATATGGTGGTGACAGAGCAAATCTGTTGCTAGAAAAGGAAAGTCAATGGATTTACAAACTGAAAGTGTGAGGCCCTGTGACTTAAACCTCAGATGGGACCTCAAGTCTTCCCTTAGACAAAAGCACTAAAATTTTATGTTAAGATTCAAAATTTACAATTTCATGTATAATTTAATGTAAACATTTTATGACTTGGCTGGACCCTAATGTTTACATATCTTCATGTTTATTTTTCTTTTTCTCTCTCCTTTCTTCAGGTTGTGTCCTGTGTGTATATATGTGGGGAATTTTGGTCTCTGGTTTCAAACTATGAAGCCATTTTTATGTTAGCACACTTGTGCAGCCAACATCGTGGGACAGTGCAGCTTTAGGCGTGGTGCGGCTGTTGGGCAAATACAGAGCACATACCAGTAGGTGTGTCGCATTCCCCAATCAGCCTGCATGCTGGCACCACACCATGCATACATAATGTGGTGAGCACATCTAAGAAAAGGTCCACTGCAATCCAAACAAAGCTCGTCAGATGCAGCTGTCCTTTTCTTGCCGTGCTCACTGCCATTATGTACATGGTGGGACACTGGCTGTAGAACTGCCGACTTTGGGGTGCCCAATCCCCTGTCAGCTGCCCTGCCCCGTAAATGTGCCAACAGGGAGCCCACTCCCGTCGGCATAAAGCACCCACCAATTGTTTAATGCTGAGGGGTGCCCAGTCCCCTTGGCTCTTACCCTGCCTCCCCTTCCTTGTGTGCTGATGGGGAGCCACTCCCCACGGCAGAAATAACCTCCCCAATTGTTTAATGCTGAAGAGGTGCCCAATCCCTCCCTCGGCTCTGCTCCCCTTCTTGTGTGCCGATGGGATGTCCAATCCCGTCAGCATAAATTCTGCCCCCATGTTGTTTGCCAATGAGGGTGCCCAATCCTCTGTCGGCTACAGACACCCCCACCCCCAAACAGTTAGGTGACATGCTGGGAGCCCACCCCAGCTGCAAAAATCCTCTGGAAAAAACTGTCCCGGATGTTTTGTTTTTTCCCTTTTCGAACCTGTAAAAGGAAAACGGTCCTCAGAGTCCCTGTGCCCCTCCCCCACCCACACCCACCCACTGCACACCCTGACTCCTACACCCCCTCACCCCATACTTACTCGAGTCAAGAATCTATCATCTGTGGACTGAACATATCTGCACTCTTCAAAGCCGACTGTGAACTGTGGAAATGCGGGTAAGCTGTATAATGGGATAGATAGGGTTTTTCAACTTTAGTACATATCTCAAGCATTTTTGCAAATTTTGGCCTCAAATTTTCAACATGGGGTTTTAGGACCCTTCTCATGAATTCTTGCACTGTCATCGTGTTATTCGGTCCCGAAGGTGATTTCGCATTCACTGTGCAGAATCACCTTTCCGGACTTGTAAGGAAAATACAGTGCCACTGTTCATGATGGGGCTCTCAAAACTCTATGTTGCAAATTTGGTGGGAAAATCCAAGACATGACTGTTTTACTAGCGTGCATAGCAACTGTGCAACGCATCAGTAGTTAACGATCGCAATATTTTCATGCCAGATTCTCAACATTGGCATTTTACCACACCTTCTTGTGAATCATACAGCTGTCATTTTCACATCTTGTCTGAAATATGTTTTCACACTTCTGGCGCAGAATAGCGCAGTCATGGTGCAAAATCAGTGTTCAGGACACATTACAAAAATGACAGGGACACTGTTCATGAGCAGAGATCCTAAAATGCCCCTGTGTTGAAAATTTGGTGACAATACTCCATAAAGTGACTGTTTCACGAGGGTGCTGCAACTGCATGATGCATGTAACTTAAGCGCATTTGCAATATTTTCACGCCAGATTCTCAAATTTGGCATTTTACTGCACCTTCTTGTGAACTGTACAGCTGTCATTTTTCACATCCTTGCCAAAATGTGTTTTCACACTTTCGGCGCAGAATAGTGTGTTCGCTGTGCGAAATCAGTGTTCGGGACACATTACGAAAATGTCAGTGACACTGCTCATGAGCAGAGGTCCTAAAATGCCTGCGTTGAAAATGTGGTGACAATACTCCATAAAATGACTGTGTTACGGCGTGCATTGCACAGTTTGCACCTGCGCTGTTATGTTAGCAAACTTAATATTCTCACTCCAGATTTTCTACAGTGCCATTGTTCTGCACCTCCTAATGAACAGTACAGCTGTCATTTTCACATCCTGACCAAAATCTGTTTCGCAGTTCCGGCACAGAATAAGCGTGGTCGCTGTGGAAAGTCCATGTTCAAGACACATGATGAAAATGACAGTGACACTGCTCATTAGCAGATGCCTAAAATGCCTATGTTGAAAATTTGGGAGCGAAAGTCAATAAAATGAGTGTTTTATGAGCGTGCGTTGCACAGTCTTGCACGCATCATGACTTTGTGAATTTGTAATACTTTCCTCCAGCTGCTCATCACTGGCATTTTCCATACCTCCTTATGAACACTGCAGCTGCCTGAAATGTGTTTTCCTCGCGTCTGGTACAGAATTGCACGGCTGCTGTGTAAAATCAGTTTTGGGACAGTTTGAGGAAATGAAGGTGACACAATTCATGAGCAGAGGTCCTAAAATGCCTATGTTAAAATTTGGTGCGAAACTCCATACAATGACTGTGCTAAGCGTGCATTGCGGAGTTTCCACACACCTAACAACTTTGTCAATCTGCAATATTTTCATGCCACATTTTCACCACTGGCATTTGTGACATCTCATATCAACAGTCCAGCTGCCATTTTCACAGCCTGCCCAAAGCATTGTTTCTGCCGCGGCTGGCTGGGCGCACAATAGCATGCTGCTGCATGCAAAAATCACCTTTTGAGACATTCACAAAATCACAGCACTATGCATCTCTACCTACGCCACTCCCACTGCCAATGCCAGCATAACAACATCTGCATTGATAAATGCTTGTTTAAAACCTGACACCAGAGGGAGCTATTTGAATATTTGTGTTTTGATTTGAAATTTGATTCCTTTCAAAAGCTCTATGCCTCCTGCCCCTAAAACATGTATGTTCCCATTTTGCCTTTGTTAGAAGCATAAAAGAAATTTTAAGAAATTTAATTTGATTTTGGCAGAGTAAGTATTTAGCACTGCCAGCATCTCTTTGTATATTAAAACTGCTTTTTAAAGGTAATTTAGGCATTTTAAAACATGCAGAAGCATATGTTGAACGAAGCAGAATTTAGAAAAGGTATATACTTTTGTATGACATTTGAATGAGTTCCTTAAATAAGACACCATTGTGATTAATGTCACTTTTGTTTTGTAGTAGTTTATTTGGAATGTTCAGCTTTAATAAACTAATGAGGGTGATACACCACAATTTATAATTACTTTTGTATGTATTTAAGTTGTTCCCATGCTCTTTGACCACTCCCGAGGAAGACTCATGAGGATTTGAAGGCTTGGGTGGTTGTTTGGCGTGTTTGAGTTGCCACATTGCAGAATAAAATAAGGATTAACCTGTAATTTCTGCGTGCTTGATTTTGTAAAGCCTATTATTACATCAGCTCAGACTGAGTGTCACTATTCTTTGTATATGCACTGTGTGTTTTCAGGGCTGGCTGCCTGTCAGTGAGCACCTTCCTGAGTGTTTTGGGTCTCAGCATTGCCTTTTGTCTTCTCCTGTATGTCTCCAATCACCTTAGAGTCACTGAGACCCATCCAACTCACCCAAGTCTCTTCAAAACTTCTCTCTTGATATTTTATTTGATCAGGACAAAACTCTTACTGTTTCCACCATTTACATCCCAGCAACACTGAAGGGGCCTGACTGCCATCTCCAACCTTACCTGTTCGCTGCCCGAAAATGGGGAATAGCTACTCGGTGACTTCAAATTAAACTGGCCCATGAGCTAAGCTGACAATGCCAAATACCTTTTGTAAATCTTGGTTTACTCGGTTCATCACTGACCCAACCAGGGTAAATCATATTTCCTGGTACAGTTCTACCATAACCTGGATTGCAGTCTCTAACCCTCCAACATCTGCAACTCAGGAGTACTCCCAGACAAAGTACCTGACCATTGCTCTGTCTTTTTGACTGGTCAGCCAGGCTCCCAATGCCCCCATTTATATATGTTACAGGTGATTCAAGGAGTTCGACCCAGAGGCCTTTACCTTGGCTCTGTCCTCCACTGACTGGTCTTCCCATGATACTATAGTGGATATTGACTTGGCCTATGATGGATTCTGTGAGAACGTTCACCAGAATTTGTGATAGCCTTTGTCGCACAAAGAGATTCAGAATTCATGGCAACAAGCAGGTGTAAGTCTCCAGGATCTCCTTAGGCTCTTCAAAACTAGGGAAAACTGTGTGTCCTACATAAAAAAACAATGGACCCAACCCACTTCAGGAATACAGTACTCTACATAACATCTGCAGTCCACAAAGCTAAAATCAACCATATCAAATAAGGCTAACCTCCGACTTGAAACCCTAAATAATTATGGAAACCATCAAATTATTGGGTAGATCTAAGGGCTCTCAATCTTGGATCACTGAGAGAAAGGAGGTGTCACTTGTGACCCTCATAGCCATTGCCTCCTGTTTAATGATTTCTTCAGAGACTAGAAATATTGAAATCATTCCCATTGCCCCCCACAGGCATTTTCTACTTCATCACTAGGAGCCTCCTCATCCAAATTTTACTTCAAACACCTTATGGTAGGACAGGTTGCCTAATACCTGAGATGCTCCAATCCTAAACCAGCTGCTGGCCTTGAAGGAATTGACTTCCACCTCAATAAATTGACTTGTAAGGCACTGGCAATCACCATCTCTCATATATGTAATTTCTCACCTTGCACAGGTGTTCTACATTAAGTTGTGGAAGATGGCCACCATCATTCCTATCCACAAATCTGGGACTAACACCTCACAACCAATTACTGTCCCATCTCTCTCTCTCCTGGCCCCCTCAAAACTCTTTGAAAGGATTATCTTTGAGAAGACATTGGCCTACATCAAGCAGGACAACCTAAAGACTAGTGACCAACATGTTGTTTTCCACATGCAGAACATAAAACCACCCTGGTGAGACTTACTCTGTGCTTGAGCCATAGACTCTGGGAGTATGGTTGCAGCAATATTCATGGACCTCACCAAGGCCTTCAGCCTTGTGAACCATGAACTGCTGCTTTGTGTCCTCACCTCCCCTTAACTTCTCATTTGATGCCATGGCCAGGGTCAATGACTACCTGTCTGGCCAAATTCACAGAACCACAATCTACCATGTCCATTTGGGCTTTCATCCTATCAAGTGTGAGGTCCCCATGACTTTATTCTTGCTCCCTACTTTTTTGTTATTCCCAAACATGCTCCTCAATTCTTGCCCTTCCACGGACACCTTACTATATGTGGATGATGTTGTCTCTTCAGCTCAGGCAAGGACATGGCATCCCTCAAAAACCTTACAACATGACTTGACCTCTTCAAACCTGGTTCTTGACAACAAAATGGTTCTGAACACCAAAAAAAATAAAATCCATGGTCTTCTTGGGAATATACAAAGAAAGCAGCATGCTCTCCCTTCCTCATCTATGCTCTAGAAGGTGACATGATTGAGCTCATCACCCAATTTAAATATCTAGTCATCATCCTTGACAGCACCCTCTCCTTTGACACCCCAAGTTGACAGCCTTATAAGACTGTACACCCAGAAACCTGGATCCCAGAACAGGGTCAAAATGTACCTTATCACAGAAATGAAGGGTTTACTCACCCACGGCCTTCTGTTCTCTATATTGTCGACTGTGGCTATCTCATGTATGCTGCTCCTCCCTCCTAGGGGCTCCCCCACTGAGGTGCACACTGTCTATAACAGCATCTGTCACTTCCCTGGACTGGCATACTCTTGCACCCACCTCTGCCAGTTGTACAGATCTATTGCCTGCCTCTCCTTTGAAGATTGCTTCACCCATAGGGCAGCGCTATTTCTACATAAGGTGACACTTGGCAAAATTCCCTCACACTCACCACACTGTCTCCTGCTCCACCAATAAACTGGAGGGTCACTCACAGTCCAAATTAACCTTCAGACTCCCTTAGAAACACATCAGCTGCTCAAAGAGCACTGTCCTTCAGGAACATAAGCCTCCATAACCTCCTACCATCTCCATTCACCTCAGCTGTTAGCATTCCCTCCTTCAGTGCCAACCTCCACCAACATCTTATGGGCAATATGGACTGTAACTGCACCTAATTTGTCTGGCACTTCTCTGTAATTGCTAATTGCTGGTAAGTGTGTTACCTGAGCATTCCTTGTTGTACTATCTGTGTACTGTATTCTACTCCTACAAATGGTTGCTTGTGAAAACTGGCTTTAAGTGCATCTTGCTCTCCAGTAAAATAAATAAAAATTAAAATGAATGAAATCTCCAGACTCTGCAAGATGGTCAGAGTTGTTTTACATCGAATGCAATAGATATCCAACAGACAAGGCAATGATAATATAACAAACTGCCTCCTGATTAACAGTGGAAACAGATTGGAACTAATGCTCACTCCACAGACTGAGGAGTCTAGGAGTGGTTACTTGGAAAGTTTATACTAGGTCTTATACTAGGTCTTGTAGACAGAAGTCTTATATGCCCATTTTAGCCTGCCTCCTCACTGAAGGGTATCAATTTTCCTCTTGAGGAGATAGTTGTCTAATCTAGATATAAAAAATGTTTAGTGTTTCTGAATTTACCACATCACCTAGTAGTCCATTTCACATTGAAATAATTTTATGTGACTAGAAATTTCTCCTCTTAGTACTCTTAGGATAGGTTAGACATAGCTGACTACTGTGACTTCTTAGGTTTATTGCCTAGATGCTATATGCAGATTTAATTCAGACATCTGGGGCAGGTTTACAAAACAAATGTGCCTGGCACATCTCAAATGCTCCAGCAAGTTGGAAATGCACTGGAAGGTGATTCAGACACAGGGAGGCGCGGTGCAAGCGAGATGCCCTGCGTCGAAAGACTGTCGCCATAGGTGCACGTAATGACATGCAGTACATGTACAAGGGCATACCCATGCATACACTGCACATCCCTATCCACAGAGCAAAACCAAGGAACAGCAATGGAGCAACTCCAGTGCAAAGCCAGGATGTGCCCTAAAAGAAAAGTACAAAAGAAGGAGACTTAAGTCCAACACACCAGCAGGCTGTCAATGGAACAACAACAGCAGGACACACACAATAGGGAAGTCATAGTAGAGGACAGGCACAGACAGCAAGCCACACCACAGGGCTACAGCAACAGAGGGATGAACCAGCAGCAGTCACCATTGCTGGTGCCCCAATGAGGAGGAGGAGGCAGGGTACCAGAAGTAACCATAGGCAGCCGGCCCCACAGCAGTACTGTGCCCGGCTGTCCTTGAGAGCAGCTGACAGAGGTGGAGACAGTTGGGTGAAACCACATCAACAGGGCCATGCTGAGGCAGCTATGTGAGCTGTGCCATGAAGTGATGCAGGCACCCACTGCACAAGGACACGCCTCAAGATGGAGACCAAGGTGACAATGGTCATGTGCCTGCTCACCACGGGAACCTTCCAGAGGCCAACAGGGACACCACTGGCATATCACAGGCCTCAATGTCCTGCTTCCTCACACAGTTCCTCACTGCACTGCTACCACATGCTTCAGAATACATCAGACTCCCCAGCACACAGGCAGAGCAGACAGAAGCCATGCAGGGGTTCCACAGGGCGGCACGCATGCCAGGTGTCATGGGGCCATCGACTGCACCCATGTGGCAATCCATGTACCACCTGGTGAGGAGGGCATCACATATGTGAATCAGAAGGGGTACCATTCAGTGAACAGCCAGGTGGAGTGTGATACCACGGGCACATCACTAATGTCTGTGCCACACACCCTGGGAGTGCATATGATGCATACATATGACACCAATTGGTGCTTTGTGCAAGGTTCAAGGCTGAGGACATCCAAACTGGACACCTGTTAGGTACATGTGACTGTGCGCTCAGCAGCCTGGTGGGGCCACCATGCCTGGGACACCTGGAAGTGGACGTGGGCAGGAGACCGCAGGCTTTGGGGCATTGGACCAGCAGGGATGTGGAATGGTGCTGGGGCAGCAGCAGGGTGGCATGGTTCTGATGTGCACCATAGGATGGACGGGAGCAGGCAGGGTCAGCAAGGGCAGGGGAAGCAGGACTGCCAGGCATGTAGCAGCATGGGTGAGGGGGCAGAACAGGGGTGCACAACACAGGGTAAGATGGGGTAGGGTCACACGCCACAGTGTAATACCATTTACTAATGGAGACACATCTACTCCCACAGGTGATGCTGCATACCCATTGCATCCCTGGCTCCTCACCCCTTCCGATGACCTGGAACAGTGGCAGAGGAATGCTACAATGAGGCACACGCGCTGTGATGCATGCCATCGTGGAGGTGTCTTGGCATGCTGAAGATGTGTTTCTGGTGCCTGTGCCGGTCAGGCAGTGCCCTACAGTACATCCCTAGAAGGCCTGTGACATATTCCTGGCCTGTTGCATGCTACACAACATGGCCCAAGACCATGGGATACCTGCTGAGGCCGGTGAGGGCAGCAGTTCCGGGAGGAGGAGGGATGGGAAGGGCACAACAGGGGCACCCAGAGAAACATGGAGCCAACGATGGACACGGACGCAGGGATCCAAGGCTGGCAGCCAGGGCATGGGCATACCACAGCAGAGTGGTGGAGGAACACTGGGACACAGGTGAGTATGCAGGTTGGTACATGTTCAGGTGTGGGCACCACAGTGTAGGGACAACATGGCGGGGCAAGGCAGGCACCTGTGATGCCAGACAGGGCGCACATGCAGGCACATGCACACAGTGGGACACACACACTGCATGCATCACACCAGAACCACACAGGCCACGCCCACACCGTCAGGGTCAGGTGTCCACTGGGCTGGCACATGGGCACTGCATGCACCATAACGCACTCATCATACCCATGACACATGGCACGACTGCAGTATACACACACAAACACTCACACACACAGGTGCACAAGCACAGGTGACACGGGGGTATGCCAGGGCAATCGTGGTGGCTGGAGACCACCATGCACAGTGGCACTGGCACCACCTACAGGGTGGCCAGTGTGCATCGACCATGCCACCCACCACCACAGGCCCCTGGGCATGGACATCACAGGGCCACCCCACGACTGCCACGGACATGTGGGTGGCCTCTGCCAGCCGCCCGGTGATCGGGGTGCCACCACCAGCCACAGGGGTGTTCCCAGGGACTCCATAGGGGTGCTGCACTGAGACCGTGAATGGGTGCTCAGTGGGGTGGCGAACCATGCCCCCAGCTGAGCCATGGCCTGTGGAGGTGGACGCCAGTGGCGATGGGGTCAGCAGCAGGGGCCCACATTGTCCCATAGACTGGGTGTCCGGGACGCTCTCCTGGACATCTGACTGGATGCACGCTGTCCGTGGCATGCTGTGGATGCAGCCACTACCTCCACATCAGCTGCGATATGCTCCATGGCTGCGGTCATGCCCACCTGCATGAGGCATATCTCAGCCAGCATCTGAGCACGCCATGCTGCTGTGGACTCATGCTCCTGGACCATGACAGCCCGATGGCTATGGAACTCTGCCGAGTGCCTCCTGACTGTCCACAGCTGCCGCAACAGGTCAAGGTAGACACCCATGTCATCGGCGGGTGATTCAGCATGTGGGTGGTGCCACCGAACTGGGGAATGGGCAGCCTCACCAGGGTCATCCACAGGTGGGGGACACCCTGTCAGGCTGTGCTGTGTAACGTATCATGGCTGGGCACAGTTACGTGCTGTTCATGCATGTCTTCCTGTGGTCCCACTGTAGAGGGCATGCCCACTGGTGCCCTGCCTGGATGCCACTGATGCTGCCAGCAGTGTGCTGGGCAGCGGTGCAGGGGCACGGCACACACAACCCCAGGCATATGTGCCACTGCACAGTGGGGATGCTGTTGGCACCAGCATCCCATGAACAGGCAGCCCTCACCCGCATGCCACTGGGCTACAATGAGTGCATCTGCTATGTCCACCACATCCTCTGGGTCACCTTCAGACAACCCATCCAGGCCCCCAACCATGTGATGTACCCACCTGCAGTACCGCCATCACTGGTGGAGGGCTCTGCAGGTCTCCACCACAGGTGCCATGACCGTGGTGTGTGGAGCATGGATCTGACCACGTCACTGTCAATGGCCCAATGGGTTGGCCTGCATCATTGCCTATGGGGCTGTGCCGCCAAACTTCCGCCGTGCTATGGAGTCATGATGAGCTGTGGCAGACAGAAAGGAGATGGTTAATGCACAGGATGCACATGGCACAATGTACAGTCAGCCACACAACGCCAGGTACACGCATGTCCATGGCGGTGTGGACAGGGTCCACGGCTACTCACCATGCTGCGACGGGCTGCCCCCATCTGGAAGCCACCCAAGGGAAGCCATGCACGGATGTCCCTGACACACTGGTGGCGGAAGGGCCTCGTTGGGTCTCAGCGGTGCCACCGAGCTGGGTCCACCCCCTGTCCACCTCAGGGAGGCATGGATGCTGGCCACCCTCTCCTTGGCCCTCCGTTGCCTGTCATTCCAATGCTTCCTGCGCTCCTGCACTGTGCGGTTGTATGGTGCCACTGTGTTCACATGCAGGGCCACCTCCTCCCAGCCCACTGCATGCACCATCCTGCTGCCACCCCTGCCAGTGAGTACATCCAGGAGTAGATGGCATGCCTCGGATGAGTGTCCTCTGCTCATCCCATGTGAAGTTTGGTCGCCGCCTACCAGCAGCACCTGACACCTTGGACATTCTGTACACTATGGGTAGAAGCAGCCTCAGTCCAGACCCGCATAAGTGTACACACAGTCCCACACCAAGCTCCCACTGTCTGCAGGCTCACCATGCTCTTTGGTGCCAGTGGCTCGTGCCGTGGTCCATGTGTGGGCTGCCTGGCACAGGTGGACATGTACCATGGTGTGTGGTCCATGAGGGACAGCGCCACGTGCCACACATGGCACCCAGGACACAGCAGGTATCGTGTAGCCACTACAGGGTGTGTGACACTGACTCATCCGCCATGTGTGTATCCCAGTACCTGCTGTGTGTTCCCACCACCATGGTGCACCATCATACCTGGGTGCCACCACTGTGTTGGCTGCAGGGCAGAGGGGGACTGCCATGTGGTGTCATGCAGTGTTTGCACAGCGGTGTTGTGTGTGCTGGCAGTGATGACACTGTGCCTGCACAGGTGTTGCACTGTGCAGTGTACATACATGTGTCAAGGCACTGCATGCACCTCACAGTGCAGTCCAACCCCAGCCATCCATACCATCCCTGTGTCCCTGTGTACTATGTGATATCTTCCGTACACATTGCACCCCCTGCAGTGCACCGCCATGGCGTGCTGCCATCCATCGTGCAGCAGTGCCCAGCATGTGCTGTGCTGTGTGTGTCCCAGTGACATGGTCCTCCGCTGTGGCCTCAGCAGGGACCTGTCCAATGTCACCCATGGATACGTCCCTGTGGTTGTACATCACATGTTGCTATGGTGCCCACCCGATGGTGGTCTGGTCCCAAATGTGGTGTACTGGGGCACCATCAGCTGTGCACACTCCGATGCAGGCACACCAGTGTGTGCTGTAGCCTGTGACTGTGGTAGTGTACTCACCCTGTAGGCACTGACTCCTCTCAGAATCCTGGTCTCAGCCTGCTGAATTGGGAGCATTTATGGATCAGGGCATGCAAATGAGGCCTGAGCACCTGTTAATGAGATGCTAATCGGCTGAGATGCCCATGCATGGATGATGAGGCTGTTTGGGGTGCATTCTTCTGAATTTCAGAATTGCTCCCAGCTCATCTCACTTTGCATGGAGCATCTGTGTGATGCGCTACTGACAGTATGGTGCATTGCCAGCGCATGAGTGGTCTAGGTGGAGCATCTGCATGGCTTTGTGCTGTCCCACGGTGCATCCCCCATGCATGCATTATGCGTGTTGTACAGTGCATATTCCGTTAAGCTGCTTTCGCCATTGTCTGGCGCACCATAGTGTGCTTGACTATCGTGGTGCCATGTACTATATCATGCAGCTTGTCCACAATACACTGCCCAAGCTGCAATGTCCGTCCCTCCCCATGGATCACGCACTATGCAGTACATGTTACTGGCATATGCCTTACTTAACATGGTGCCAGCATGCACACAGCGCATGTGCGATCATGTCCTTACCGTGTGGTGCCATTGTGTGGTGGCATGCGTATGCAGTTCCATTGGCAGAAGCCAATAGTGCTTCATGTTCAGTGCCGGTGTGCTGCACATGTATCACTGTTGCACGTGGTGCATAATGGTTGGTGGATAGCGATTCCCTGATTGCACCTTGCCACTGTATGTACACAGTGTAGGATGCCTGGAGCTGGGAGAATGGTGCCTTGGGCCATGAACTGGTCACATTTGGAGCTGTTATACCTATTGGCACAGGTCATGGCTGTGGAGGGCCACCTGTTTGGACAGGAGGACCTCAATGAGCCCAGGCCAGGGTGTGGGCCACCATTGCTTCCTGATTGTGCAGCGTCTGGCATGCCATGCATGGGTAGCAGTGCATGCATCGCTATGGTGACCTCCAGAGGTGGGACCTGGAGAAGCTGGCATGATCGCGCGCAGTGTACACAGGGTGCACTGCCATGGCCAGGTAGGTGTTCTCCAGCTGTATTCTTCTGTGGCATATGCCATGTGTGTCTATCACTGTCCCCATGGTGCTCCTGGGCTGCTTTGCCCTGTTGCTGGGTGGGACGGGCATGGCTGTGTGTGCCCACCTACACCAGGTACCTCAGACACTGGCATTGCTGTTTGCTGCATGGCCACATGCCAGCAGGGTGGGGTGGCTGGGGACTTGCATCCTGCACTGTGGCAGTGTTCACTCATGGTGATTTGTGTTGCATTTTGCAGGTCCAGGGGCCAGGCAACATGCCTCAGATGCTGATGATTTGCATCGCTGGCTGATACATGGGTGCCAGGCCTGGTGCCCCTCCAGGGGTGGGTGAGTACCACTTTACATGGTTTCATTCTGTCTGGTGTTGTGCGGGTCAGTCTGGCAGGGTTGTGTTCCATGTTCTGGCCCTCAGTGTGTGTTTCTTCTGTCATTTTCTGTAGGTGTCCATGATTGACTTGCTGCACCAGGTGGTGATGGTGGTGGCGCTGTGCCAGCAGATGTGGACCAAAGGATCCATGTGGCCATCCAGGTGGCCCTGCACCTCTTACTCGGACTGTTCAGTGCCATGTCAGCTGCCCTCGTGGGGTTGTGCTGCGCTTTCCAGGCAGCGCCAGGGTGCTGCGTGGCAGAGCATGGCACTGCTAGTGTCCCCCCTGCCACCGACTGGGGCCTTCCTGTTAAATAGTTGCCCTACCCTGTTCCCTGTTTCTGTCCCTTTTCCCATCCTCCTACCCAACCCTGCTCCCTCATCCACTTCTGTGGATGTTGTTGTTGTTGATGATGTTCCTTTTCTGGCATTTGATCTGTACAGTTTCTATAGCCATTACATTTTATAAACATGTTTTACTCTACACCTGTGTCCGTGAGTCTGTTTTGTATCGGCTCTGTGTTTGCTCCAGTCATTCTGCTGGATCCTCTGTGTGGCTGCAGGGCTGCCTGCCTGCCCTGGGGCATCTCTGGATGTGTTGTTGTGTCCTGTGGTGATTCACAGATGTGTTTCACTTGTTGCTTGGCATGGCCATCCCTTTGCGAATGCCACCACTTGGGCTCAGCACATTTAACTTGCGCTGGAGCATCTGAGATGCACCAGGCATCTTCTTTGTGAATCCTGCCCCAGGTTTGTATCTCTAATAATTTTGTACATAAGTAACAAAGCAACAAACTAGAGGGTCACCACAGTCCAAATTAACCTTCAAACTCCCTTAGAAACACAGCAGATACTCCGGGAAATACTCAAGAAATTCTTTTTATGCAGAAAACTAACCCCACACTCAGGTTTGGGGTATCCAGTAGCAAGCTGGAGAAAGAGGAGGATATGGAGGGGCTTAGGAATAGAAATAAACATTTAATTGCTGTAGTACCAAACAGTTTTATGAGGTTTACTAATTTTAAAAAGAAATAAACATTTTACTAGATAATTACTTGCCAGGTCACTGTCAACACTGATAAAAATACCAAACAAAAATACATTTTCAATTCCAGTCATTGCAGCAAAGAAATGTTATCACTAGTAGGTGGCTAGATTTTCATTCTAAACAGGAGAAATTGTAGTACATGTTGAATAAAATGTATGGAGAAATGACATGCATTGTGAAGCTGCAGAAGGAAGCTTTTGACAATAAATTTGCACTATGAGTTGTACTTATCATCTCAAGAATTGGCACTGTGCTGCCTGGCACTCTTTGTAATCTGATGCCCCTTATCCCCAATATGGAGTTGTGGGCAAGGAGAAGCTGATCACTAGCTAGACTGGCCAGTCCTACTGGGACTGTCTTGGGGTACACTGCCTCTACACATAGACTTCTGAGTGGCAGAGGGTTCACACCCTGGAGCCTCAGAATGGGTTTTTGCCATCTTTGAGGATACTGTGTAGCACAAATTCATCCCACTTCCTACCCTCAAAGCTGGTCCAGTGAATAGGCTTGCATGCCTGTACTGGATTGGGAGCAGAGGGAGCAAACCACTGATTCACAACAGCTACAAGGCCCTTACATGGGCACAGGAGCCTCCATGATACATGCAAGCCCACAAAACATATAGGGATGCATTTAGGCTTCATGGATTAGGCCCTTAGAGTAACTTCATGGAATTGTTTTAAGCTACCTACTGCAGTGTAGAATTTATTTATTTATTTGCAACTCTGAGGCCGAGACTCCTGGAACTCAATTTTCAAAGCCATGAGAATACTGCAGCCCCTGGTGCAATCATTTTGACACATGGGGCTGCAACATTCTCTCCTCAGCTGGTGATTAGATTTTCAATCTCAAGCACCAAATGCTATGAGTTAGATCAATTTTTCCCTGGTCTAGCTTGCGCCATTTGGGGGACCCTTTTTCGAGAACAGCAGATTCTGGCACAAGCTGCCATAAATTGAATAAACTGTTGCAACTGTGCCTGATGAACTAAAATTGGGTGCAATTGCATTAAAGGTGTTTGGCACAGGTGCACCAAAAATAGAAGGACACAGGGCTTGATGTAAGCCCTGTGTTACTGTGTCACCTTTTAAAGATCAAGTCCCTGACTTCTGTGTTTATTCCTGCCTGTATAGTTGCTCGAAAGACAATATTAAATTAAAAACACCAGTCTGGGCCTTTTCTTTAAATGAAAGAACAGAGTACAATAACATCATATAAACTGAAGTTTGTACCTTGCTGGCCTGACTGAGGCCCAGTGTCACTGTGACTCCTAATGCTCAGTGTATCCTGAATAAATATAATCTTTTCTAGATAATTTCTGAGACAATATTGTTCTGTGAATTTAATTTAGATACTGTTTTAAAGCTGGGAAAAGCAGTTTTAAAACATAGAACAATTTGTTAATAGTTTAAGTGTTTCTTTAGGCATCAATTTTCACAATCAAGTCAGGAATTTAAAAAATGGTGAAATTGAGATTCCAAGATACAGATAGTGCAAAAGTGTATTTTTTTCTGAATTTTTCCCATTGGTTTGAATGGATTTTCTGTCAACTTGTCTAGCACCCAGGCAGTTTAGAATTTTGACATGAAATGTTTGGGGTAGAAAGGGCTTATCTGCAGGTGTGCCTTTTGCTTGAAAAATTATTAATCTCTTACAAAGTTATTTAATTTTGAAATTTTGAATACTTGGTTCTGAGCATGCTCAGTAAGCACTGAAAAAATAGCTGTATGAAATGAAAACAGAATATTTTTCATATGGGCCCAATCTTTTTATGAGGGAAAATCATTGTTTCATTTGCCACCATCTTGTTTTCCACTTTTCCATAAAATTCACATTTGAAAACCCACAAAATGACATTCCAGAGAGCAACCAACATATGTAGCTTGCTTACCGGGACCCACCTAGCTGAATTCTGCACTTGACTGATGTAGAAATGCCCTTAAATGTCTTTTTAAGATTAGAAATCTTGTTTTGTGACTGTTGATATGAATCAAGATTCTAGTTTCATAAGACGACTCATGAAAAATATATTTTTTGTATGGTGAATCAATGTATTTTAGTGGGGTTTTCAACTTTTGCATAACTTTGTCATTTTCTAAGATTTTGACACAAATTTTCAATATACCTTTTTGATACTCTACCTCTTGAACAATGTTGGTGCCATTTCACAAATCCTGCCTGAAAGGCAATTTCAGTGATCAGGCAGGATTTTGAAATTTCACCATATTTGTTCATGAGGCGGCTAAGGGTATGTTGACAATTTGAGGTCAAATATGCAAAATAAAGTTGAGTGCATCTGTTGACATTTTGCTGTGAACGCTTGTAACTTTCTTTAATTTTCAATATTTTAACCCCAGATTATCAACATAGCTATTTTTACACCACCTCATGAATGTGACAGCTATCATTTCTAAAATCTTTCCAAAATGTCTTTTCATGCCCTTGCCACGGAATTACACTGTGGTGGCATGGAATGGTGTTTTGGTGGGGATTTGACAATTTGTACTACTGGATTGATGAGGTGGAGTAATGGGAAGGCTATGTTGACAATGTGGCTGCTGTTATCATAGTAATAGAAGCACAGGGCCCAGAGGCCCTGTGTTTCCCCATAGACATGCATACATGCATCTATTGAGGACAGGCCCTGCGCTCCATCAAACAAATAAGAATCTGATTACACTATGTCGAAAAGTATGGATGAATGGGAGCACAGGGACAGACTAACTTAAAAGTGAGAAAATTCTTTGCAAAAATGCATTGATGCAACATTTAGGGTTCAGGCTGAAGTGACAAAGTAGGGAATGTAGTTTTGGGTTTCCAACCTAAAACTCCAACACCACCTAAAGCAAATCAGGGGTGGAGTCTTCCTTGAGGCTGTCAAGCCTAAAGTTCACTCCATTCTATACATTCCAGAAACATACACACCTAATGGGGTAAGCTTTAAGATTTTAAGGTGTACAGCTGGAAGTGAGGGTTAGTCCTCTGAGAATTGAAAGTTGCAATGGAAAATGCAGAAGTTAGTGGCTACTTGTAATCAAAAATAGGCAGTCATTGTTGGATGGCAGGCTTATATTTCAGACCTGTCATCTCAGTTTTGCTATCCTAAGTATGGGTATATATGTAAATAAGGTGTTTGGCTGAAATGCATGTTATGGGGAGATCAGTAGATGGCATCTTCTCTCCATAGAGATTTTATTGGTTGCTTCTTCTGATTTTTGTTAAACAAGTGCACTGTTTCCTGGTGTTTGCAGTCCCCCACACTCTATTGCCTGTCCCTGCTATCTAGTGGCACCCTCACCCACTGGTGACCATGCCCATTTATTTTTATTCCCTGGTCTCTAGTGGCAACCCCAACTGCTGATTACCATCCCTGTTATTTTTTTTATATTCCCTGGTGTCTAGTGGCACCCCCACCCACTGATCACCATCCTGTTTTTTTTTAATTTCCCACTGTCTAGTGGCACCCACCTTCTGGTTGCCATCCCATTATTTGTGTTTTGTTCTCTGGTGTTTAGTGGTACCCCTCCTCCCATTTTAGATACAATCCTTAAATTAAGAAAATGGTCCCTCAATTATTTTTTTCATTTTGTGAAAAACCTCTAAAAAATTGTCCCTCCTGACCAGCTCCCCAACCCCCACCTCCCACTCAGCACCCACCACCCCACACCTCCCAGTATATCCCCACACACCCTCATTCAACTGAACAGGTCCCAGGTTTGAGATACACTTTCTAATTGAAGACACATCTTGCTGCTGGAACCGCGACTGCAATATGAGAAACTAAGGTAAATGTGGTTCAATGTATTTCAATGGAGGTTTCAACTTTTATGCATAACCTAGGAATTTTTGAGATTTTGACCCTGCATTTTCAGCATGGCCTTTTGGGGACCCCACCTGATGAACTCTAAGACTGCCATTAGGTAACTCCTGCCTGAAAGGTGATTTCACAGTCAGGTGGTAAATCACCTTTCAGGGCAGGATTTGTGTAATGACAGTCATATTGTTCATGAGGTGGTGTCATAAGAAAGCTATGCTGAAAATTCAGTGTCGGTATATCTAAAATAGCAAAGTTATGACCATTTGTTGTAATTTTGGTACGCACGCCTTAACTTTGGAAATTTTTAAGAGTTTGATCCCAAATTTTCATCATACACTCTTATTACCCCATGTCACATATGTAATAGCTGTCATTTGTCAAATCCTAGTCAAAATGTGTTTTTGCACACGTGGTGCAGAATGTTAGTAGTTGTGCAGAATTATGTTTTGACGAGGATTCAAAATATTTCTGCACTGGGTACAAGATGTGGTGTAATAAGATGTCTATGCTGACAATTTGCCTGCTCTTGTCCTATAAATGGAAGCACAGGGCCCTTCCCACATCAACATATATGCATCTATGGAGGGATGGGAAGGAAGGCCCAAAGGGCCCTGAGCTCCTACAGGCAAATAAGGATATGATTATACTATCAAAAAGTAAGGAAATAAATTGCAAAAAGCTTTGTTAATACATCAGTTAGGGGTGGCAACAAAGGTAGGAAAATGTGGTGTTAGAGTTTCAAACCTAACTTTACCCACCCCACCTGTACATACCAATAAGGTGTCGGTTGTGTGCTCTTTGGGTCATCAGCCTTAATGCTCACCCCATTCTCCTACACTGTATCCATCTCAGCTTATTTGTGTATTCAGTGTGAGTGTTAGGGCTGACAACCTCAAGGAACACCTAGATGCCTTTTTGTGTACACAGTGTGGTGGAGTGTTAGGTTGCAAACCCTAACATTACATTTCCCTACTTTTGTTGCTGCAACCTTAACTGATGCATTAACAAAGTTTTTTACTATATATATACATATATATATGTATATACATACACACACACACATGCAATTTTAAAAAACTGTTACAAATACACATCTGACACAATACAGAAAGACATGACATCCATAAATAACACATAAAATTCTTAAAATCATAATAGTAGTACATATGTTTCCACCAATCTGTCATGATCCAGCATATTAGGTATGTTGCACATTTATTCCTCATAAAATTACTGTTTTTTACTTTATATTACTGATAGCTTGAAAATATTTAGCAACCCTTGTCACAGTCCAAGTATCTTCAGTGTTGATTAAAATACTGGTTAAGGTTCCTTATCTATTTGATTTACTTCATTTGTAAAGGAGCCAAACAATATGCTGTAGGCTTAAAGTACCAGGTGCAGTACCATAACACATGCTCTAGATCCTCATTACCTCCATGATTACAGTCACACATTCCCAGTATACCCTCTTTTTATATCTACTGTATGTAATAGTATATTGCTTGAGAATTGTTCAGATTTGTAGTTTGAGAATACTGCTCTTAATTTAGGATCTGTAAGGATCTCTAGATATGGTTTTAGCCCAAAGAAAATGATTTTGTACAAACCACTTAGAGTATTTTAATTTTACTATTTGCTGTAAGTCCTGTGTGTTCCAGTAATTATTTATTTTTTGGTCACAAATTTTTTGTATTTGGTACTCAATATTATACCACGATCAACAGCCTTTTCAGATTTCTAAGTTTATGTTTTTCCCAATAGATTCAAGGGCTGTGTACCAAAACTCATCTTTATAACCAAAGTTGAACCATTTTTCCTTTTCACTCAAACATTGTTTTGCAAGAGTATTTTCTGTTACTTTAGTTAATCATATCTAATCATTTACTTTCCTTTTTTTTTTTTTTTTTTTATTTTTAATTGTTTAACCAGGTATAGCACACTAAGCTGAAAGCTTTTTTACAGGAGCGACCTGGGAGCACAAGGAGGTTAAGTGACTTGCTCAGGGTCACACAGTATGCAAGTGGAAGTTGTGGGATTCAAACCCAGGTCTGGTCTGCTGGATGTCACCAGATTTGCACCTCAGAGCCTTAGACCACTGCGCTTATACTGCCTCCTACTATTTCCGTGGCTGCTTTACATCAGTGAGCCCTAACTCGGATCTTATATATGCAGCTGGGCAAAATGGGCAACTTTCAAAATGCAATGTAATAGTTTAAATAGAGGTGACATTAACACTTTCAAATGATCAATTTCCCACATTTCTGCCCCATACAGCAGTTTTGCCTCAAACTTAGCTTTAATAACATTATAAGAGGTTTAACTGTCATTTCACCAAATTTTGCATAAACCTTACCAAGCCTGCAAGGATTTTCTTTAACTTGTCTACTAATAAATCTCTATGTGCAGTCCAATGACTGTTACTATGAAACAAAATAGCTAAATACAGATATTTGTCTACTATCTCTATTTTATCATTGCCTAGTAGCCATGAGCCCTTAGTTTGTGTTTATTGTTCTCAAAAATTACTATTTTTGTTTTGTTTAGGTTAATTTTTAATTTTAGCTGAACAGACCTTTTCTGTATATAATTCAGCTTAGTTTGTAAGCTCTTTTTGTAAGTGAAATCAAAATTATGTCATTCATGGATGCCAAAATTGGACACAGAGTTGTCCTGTCCTGATTTTAGGAGAATCAGCATTAAGTGCTTTGATATGTGTAAACCTTTTTTCAATGTACAGAGAAAACAACAGAGGGCTAAGATGTACCCCGCCTAACACCTCAATTGATGCTAAGTGGTATTGACAATTGTCCTTTATTCCCTAGCCTAATTTTTGTCCATGTTCCTGAATATAATTCTGCTATAATTGCAACAAGAGATTGATTAATGCCTCGATCTATAGGAAGAGTCCACAAAATACTCCGTTGAAATGTAATCAAATGCCGATGAGTAATCTATAAAACTGCATATACCTTCTGTTTTCTAATTTTAACATATTTTTATATAATATGCCTAAGAAAATATATATTATCTCATGTGGACAAATTTGATCTGAACCCTGCTTAGTACCTAGATAACTCACCAGTATTTGATATTTCAGTGTTTAACCTCCAGCAAGATTCTACTAAATATTTTTTAATTTACATCCAGTAGACTGATAGTCGTATACATGGCTGGCTTATACAAGTCTCCTTTTTATGAAGTGGTATCAAATTGGCACCTTTCCATGTAATCAGATATGTGCAAGCTGTTACGCACTTGTTGTAAAAAATAGTAAGAAACTTACCCCAAAGTTTGGGACCACATGATATACTTCAGCATCTGGCTCTGCAGCTTTATGTTTTTAAAAGACTATATTGCCACATAGACCTCATCCAGTGTTATTAAACTAAAAGTATTTTGTGCCTCCTTTGTGCAAAATGTCATGTTTCTTAAGACATTTCCCTATGTCCATATGGGAATACGTTGGATTGTCCAATAAACCATCAAATAGCCCTATACAGGTGTTAAAATCAGCCATTAACATAATTTCACCATAGGGGAATATAAACATTATCTCCATCAATAAATCTGTAAGCTCTATCCAAATTAAGGAGTATAGAAATTGGAAACATCTGAGGGACATAGCAGTTTAAAATTACAATCTCTTGTGTCCCATCTTTACAAAAACTGCAACACAATTCCCAGTTATTTTCCACATTATCACTTTCTGAAAGGTACTTGTTTTAACAAATGTTATAAACCTTCCAGAACATCTGCCAAATTTAGTGTGTCTTGAACCAGATACTTTGTATCCATTTAATTCAATATCATTATCTGTATGCCATGTTTCTTGTAGACATAGGACGTCAAACCCAAGTAGACATTTTTATATTCTGTGTCCACTAGTTTATTAATCCATCCTACTATATTCCAGGAAAGATAAAACAGGCTATGTGTTTCCTCTGCTCCACATATTGGCAGATGACTTGTTAAGCAAAAGGTCAATCAGCATTATAGCCAAACAGTAACCTAAATTTATCAGACAGCGACATTCCATCTAGGTTACTTTCACTAATTGGATTGACATGTGTTATTTGTATTTTCATTTCCTTGGAATCACAATATGTAATCCCAGATTATCTCATATATCTGCCTGATTGAGTATACAATCAGCAAGTCTCAAATTAGTCACTTCTATATTAATTTGATTATTAGATTTACAGTCATCATAGGCTTGTTTAGCCACAATATGGCCCATTTCATCAATTGGTATATGCAAAAAATTTGTCAAAAGATCCTTAATTGCTTTAGTCAGTGAATAATCATCTTCTTGAATTATAGGTCTCATCCCAAACAGGCTCAAAATGGTGGGTTCTTTTTGTATACCCTTATTCTCATTCCCTTCCTTGTTAAATAAGGCTTTATTGAGGAAGGTTGAGATCAAATCCTTCTCCTGCATTGCCCAGCTATTAACCCACACATTGGGTGCTATTTACAAAGGGACTGCCGGAACATGCAAAGGATGCGTGAGCAAAGGGTGTGCAGCTGTGCACCATGCATGACTTATGTTGGACATGTGCATGCACTAACAAGCATGGAACACCCCAGGAGGATGTGGGTGGACAGGCTGGAGGCATGCAGCAATGCACAAGGGTGGGACTGGGAGAGTGCAAGATGCTCAGAATGCCCCTTAGCTCCACAATAAATGGGCATGCGGAAGCATTACTTTGCACCACTACACGTAGCAATGTAGAACTGTGTTTATAGAGGAAGTGGGTCCGGCCACTAGGACAGGGCACTGGGGACTGGCAGAGACCACGGTGCAGGCAGGCAGAGCCATGGGATGCAGCAAAGGTGATGAAGGGGCAATAGGCAGCAGTCCTCCAACTTCACAGGTGCACAGGTCATCCTGCTGGTGATGGAGGTCTGCCAGCATTACAACGTGCTGTTCAGCTGCCAGGCACTCCAGCAGACCACCTGAGACAAAGGCCAGGATATGGATGGACATGCAGGCAGGTATCAATGCCACCAGAATGGAGGCATATACACTGACTGCCATAAAACACAAGTGGTGTGACATATGGACACAGGTCAAGAAGAAGCTGAGCCGTACCAGAGTTACAGGGTGCCACTGGTGGTGGACCACCACTGCTGAAACCCCCACTCACACCCATTGAAAAACTGGTGGCGGACATGATAAGCAAAGTTGCCAAGGTTGGTAAACCTGAAGGCCTCAACACCATGCCAGGTGAGTGACCAGAACATGCACCAGGGGTGGCACCACAGCAGCATGGACATGGGCACTAACAAACCTTGCACCCCACCCACAGGGACCAATGATGACAGTGCAGGTGAGGGACTGAGTAGGAGCAGTGGTGGTGCTCCACCGCAGCCAGGGGACACAGGTACATAGCTGCATGGACACAGGATGGTGCAATGCAGTAGACCACAATGCATGGACACTAACCATGTACCCCTCCCACAGGTATGCTGCACAGTCCTGACACCACACAGGTGGAGCCATGCAGCCAGCAGCAGCTGTGGAGGATCTGCAGAGGAGTGCTGAAGGCATGAAAGAGGACTGGCAGCAGGAGGGTGGGGTGAGGCACATCCACCCCCGCAGATGATAAGGCCAACATGGAGAAGATGCCACCACTGGACCAAAAGGAGGGGGACCATATGGAGGCCAGCATGGACAGGACCATGGAGGAGGACAGCCAGCAGGTGGATGATGGCAACATGCCCACCCCGGTGATGGAGGCACACACTGCCCCACCAGATGCCTATGTGTGATGGGCGTGTCCCTGAAGGCCCCCACCCACACAGTGATGGCAGGGGTGCAGAAGTGGTCTGACACTGGTGAGCTACTAATCTGACCTCCACCAGATAGAGCGTGACTGGCTGCATGCAACACGAGACTGCATGGAGGTGGTGCACTGCATGACAGAGGCCCTGGCAGCATCCGTGCGTGCAGGAGTGCCTGTCTGAGGGGGTAGCTGCAGGTGTGTGGTCACAGGTATGCATGGCCGATGCCATCGCCGCAAGCTGCAGCGTGCCCAGGACAGGCTTGCAGATGCGGTGGCAGTGGGCAACATATGCAGGGGTGGATAGCTGATGCACCCATGCCATAGCTAACACCTGGCTGTGCAGCCGCATCAACCACTGGCCACTGACACGCCACTGGCACTGACCACTGCCACACACCAGGCACCTCTGCGTGACCTGTCCCATGGCCTGCACCGATGGCCCAGTCCACCACACACACTGCAATGGGCACAGGTGTCACCGCATGTGCACACCTCATGGACAGGGGCCCAGCACACTTCACAACCAATGTCCATGCCACAGGGGACCAGGGAGAACAGGCCTGGGCCACAGATGCAGAGGGACCCCACGGGCACTCGACAAACAGTAACGGGTTCAGACTGCAGTGGCATACACTGGCCACCCCACACACACCCCACACTGGCACACCCAGGCACCACTGAGGCACACCACATTGATACACAGTCACACCGCATGAACCAGTGCCGCGAGTGGCATATCAATGGAGGACGCATGAACGGGTAGTGTGGATGCACGCTGCTCCACCCACAACCTGCACCGGTGTGCCAGCACACCAGCATGCATGGCCTACACAGGCAGGGGCACATGATGGGCATGGCATGCTGTGCACTGTGCGGCTCAGACCCGTGGTGTCATCATTGCCAGGCAGTGCGACTGTTCACCTGCTGAATGTGCCATGGGTTACACGATGCCTCACAGCTGTGCCACCATGCATCCTGCAGCACCCTGACCCCTGGGTAGTGCCCACCATCATCCCCTGGTGGTGCTGGTCCCTGTGGTGGCTGCGGTGGTCCCTCACCAGGCCCTCAGGGTGTCCATCCAGTGGCTGTGGCACACTGCATCAGATGCATATCCTGTGCAGCATGGCACAGGTGGTGAACACTCTGCCTACCATCCCTGGTGCAAACATCATCATGCCCCTGGTGTGGTCCAGGCATCAAAACTGCATCTTAAGAAGGCCGATGGTGCATTCCATGATGCTGCAAGCCCACATGTGTCTGCATTGAATGCCTCCTCTGTAGGGTGTTGGGGTGCTAGATATGGCATCAGGGCATCATCCTCAGTAGGTATCCGCTGTCACCTGTGGGGTGGGAGGGTACACGTTAGCACACAGTACGCACAGTCCACATACGCTGCTGCAGGCCAAGAGAGACGCCACCCAACAGCCACCCATATCCCTCATCTTGCTGGTCCAGATGGCATCGCAATGCACTGTTGTCGAAGATGTGGACAACGTGGCATGAACCAGGTACCATGCCAGGACATTGGTGATGATGCCCATTGCATTGCACACCACCTGGCAGTTTATGCTGTGGAACCCCTTACAGTTCTGACGCCTCCTCGTTCATGCTTGGTGTGACTTTAGGCACATGTGTACAGTCTAGCGCACTGACTGTGTTAGGCATGCAATATATGTCCAGAAACCTCCCTTGACAACACTGGAGTTCTGCCGCCATTGTGGGGTACACAATATGTCTGCATCTGTGGTGCATGAGGGCATCGTCACCTGGTGCAGGGCCCTGGACACAGAGGACTGGATCACACCCATCACATCCCTTGTCACCTCTGGAAGGTGCCTGTGGCATAGTATTGCAGTGCACATAGCACCTTTATCTCCATGGTCATGGCCACGGAGTGCCCTGTGCATGGCGTATTTCATCTTCCACGGTGCACAGATGTACCACAGTGTGTCATGGTCAAGCCTTTATCACTGCAGGATGTCTGTGGTTTGAAACTCCTTGCAGTGAGCATGGCCTGAACACCCATGGGCATCATCGGGTCAGCCTTGGTGCTCCTCCATGGTGTCCTCCATCAGTACTAGGTGTAGCAGTGCCCCAGGGCACATTGTCCAGCCTCTGCCTGTTCCGCTATATGCATCCACACAGTAGCACTGCACACTCATGGGTGTGTCACGTGCATGCAGGGAAGTATAGCCATGTGCCCCATGACATTCCACTGTGGCTGGATCTGTGGCAGAGCATGTACAACATGGTCAATAGGGATGATGAGGGGACCTGTGGGCCATTTGTTCCCCTCACAGGTGGGTGTTGTTGCATGCCTGTGTGTGTGTTGCACCAATGCCTTGCTGCCATGGCTGGTTCGGTATGTACTGACCCTTGACACCTGTGTGTGTCTCTTGTCATTGCAGTGTTACCATGGGCCTCTGAGGCACCTGGTGCTTGAGGAGCTTACCTTCACCAATACTCCACCCCATAGGTGACGACACCGTCGATGAGCCCAGGGGTCACAGGAGACTCGTCCAACTGGGCAGGCTTGGCCTGCCCACCCGTTGTATGGCCTGCTCCCTGCCCTGCTGTTGTGCTGCCTTGTGCGGGCATTTAGATACTGTTTTACAATAAAAGGCTTTGCCTGTGACACCCTGTGTGTTCCTGTTCTTTACCCCAGCACAGGGTGTGGGGTGGCACTGTTTGTGTGTGCCATGTGTGTGGGGCTGGTCATGCTTCTGTATATGGTTCTGTGGTGCGGATGCATTTGTACAGGGGTCGCTGTGCTGGGCATGCAGTGACAGCTGTGCATGGCAGGCAGCATGCGCGCCGCGATTGGGCCTGCAATCAGGTTGTGGTTTCCATGTGCATGTGGCACATTTGGGGCATGTGCCTAGCCATACACCTTGAGGCCCACATTGCAGCGTGCCTAGCCAGCTGTGTGCACTGTCATAGGCCAGTATGCCACGCACATTGGTACAATGCAATGGCCAGCCCTGCTGTGCGGGGGCATGTGTGCTCTCCACGGCTGCTGTTCAGCCACATTCTACCAGTGCAGCTCCATGGCATGCCATTCTGATGTATTGCATGTCATGAATGTGCATTCAGCATGCCATGTGTATGGTGTATGCAGCCACGCTCCTGCATTGTCATGTATATCTCCTTTGTGCATTGCTGTGCACTGTGTGGTTGTGTATGTCCCTACACATGGTTTGTGCATCCCACGTGCCTTGCTTATGCAGCTTTCCACCGTATGTGCTTCCGCTGGGGTATACGCATGTGGTGTAGGTTGTGGATAGCCTTTGTGAATAGGGCCCATAGTTAGCCAACCTCGGTGATACAAACAGTATATCAACTATGGTTGCTGCTGGTATAGAGATATTCTGATTTCAATAATATCATCTTCTGTTAGAGTAATGTCCAGTTCTTTACTTAAGTGTTCTAGTAATTGAATTTCAAAATTAGTAGGGTCAACATTTCCCCACTTTGATGGGCCATATATTCTTTAAGAGGATAGGTGTCTGCCCAGTTTTTAATAGGTCAGCATTCTGAAGACTATTTTACAACCTCACCATCCTTTATCACTTTATTAGTCTTTAGCCTATAGGTTGTTTCCTTGGTTGACTGCTTATAATTTTCCTCTTTTTCACTTTAATAATCATCTAATGATGTACTCAGATTATCTGCCAGAGGAATTGTTCCAAGTTGCTGATTTAGTTCTGCTATTTCATGTTCCAATTTACCTAGATGTATCATTAAAGTAGACTCAGCACCTTTATGACTATCAGCTTCAACTGGAGAGTGAGCTGATTTTACTGGCAGGTCCATCCATTCGGTAGAGTGTTCCATACACCTTTTCTTTCCTTATTGTCATGATCATCCAAAGACCTTCCCTTGCCGATATGAAGATTACTAGCAAGAGTAGATATTTGTATCATCACTATATATATATATATATATATATATATATATATATATATATATATATATATATATATTACTGGTGCAGTACCATCAGTATAGTTAGGTGAGTGCATAGTTCTATGTTAAACCTACATTTCTGAACTTTAATAACTTTTGAACAGTTCAACGGATGTGTACGTAATTTGGCATGCATAATCTTTAGGGTAGGTCTGTTGACGGGCCAAATTTGTGAATTCATTGAATGGTTCAAAAGTTATGAAAGTTTAAAGATGTCTAATTTACAAGTTTTTGCCATTTCTTTTTCCACCTGGATCTCAGAAATGGCTTTAGGTATTGGTCTGACATTTTCAGGGTAGAAGGCCTCTGCCCCACAGACTGCCTTTTAAAGGTTTGGTGAAAATATTTATCCGTTCAAAAGTTATTAAATTTGTATTGTTCCTATTATTTTCTATGGGAAAAATTAGATGTTCCACACAAAAGTAAATTTGTGATTGTAGCAGGTAGTATTTGTGCACTCTTCAGCTAGTATTTTTGCAAAAAGCTGATATTTGTGCACACATGAGGTAGTATTTGCATACTCTTCAGCTAGTATTTTCACAAAAAATGATATTTGTGCAAACACAGAGCATGCTGTAGTTTGCAGAGCTCTGTTGTGTCTTCCATCTTGTATTCTTGTGAGAGAGAGAAAACATGTAACACAACATGTGAATGTAAAGAAAAATCATCAGAATTAGTTAAACTGTGCCCGCTTAGCTACATTCTGATGTTTATTTTTTCCAATATCGGCCAGAAACACCTTTTGTGGTCACCCAAAATCCCAGGTGCCGAGGTTAGTGGCAGGACCTCAGATGCTGTGTTCTCTGTGAGAACAGCCAGGTTTGTTTAACTTGTGCAGCCACAGCTTGAACTCGTGCTGTTACTGCACAGTCTGCTTTCATCCACCCTTTCCTTGGTGTCTAATGTCCCCCCACCAGTCACAGTCACGTATGCATGGAGTATACTGGAACCCTCCCTCCTCCCATATACTGTGGGACACTGTGAGCCCACACCCAGTGTTCTGTATTGTTTATTTAGTTACTGCTGACATTTGGTGCCCAATCCCCATGTCAGCATTTGAAGCCCCAACACCCAACACTGTGGGGAGCCCACTCCAGTGTCACACAATTTAAAATGTACTTCATGCCAACGTCGGAGTGCCCAATCCCTCATGTCAGCATTTGAAGCCTCCCTTAGCACTGTGGGACACTGGGAGCCCACTCCCAGTGCCCTGTATTAATAATTTACTTATTGCCGACATCGAGGTGCCCTGTCCCTCATGTCAGCTTTTGAAGCTCCACCCCAGCATTGGGGCCACTGGGAAGCCAACTCCCAGTGTTCTGTAAATCAATAATTCTTTATTACCAAAACTGGGTGCTCTAATAACTGTGTCAGCATTTGAAGCCCCCTAGTATGGTAGGACACTGGGAGCCCACTCCCAGTGTTCCATAATACTGATTTGTTTTTAACCTGAAATTAAGAAAACCATCCCATGATGTCTTTTTCATGTAATCTGAAAAGCAAATGGTCTGTCATCATCCTGCCATCCCCCTCTCATCTCCACCCTCCTACTGAGCACCCACCACCCCACACACACCCTCACCATATATTTACCACTGGAGGTCATCCATAGTCTTCTTCTGTGGACCAGAATATGTCTGCCCTCTTCAAAGCTCAACCACAAACTGAGGAATCAAGGTACATGCTGTATAATGTATTTCAATGGTGTTTTGACCTTATTGTGAAATCTTTCCCATTTTGCAATTTTTTCACTACATTTTAACATGGGCTTTTTGGGACCCTAGCTCATGAACGCTGTTGTTTTGTTAACTGGTTTAGAAGGTGATTTCATGGTTGCTGCATGAAATCACCTTTTGGGACTGATTAACAAATGACAGTGCTAGTGTCCATGAGGTGGGCTCCCAAAAGCCCATGTTGAAAATCTGGTGAAAAATTCAAGAATGGCTGAGTTATGCACGGTCGTTGACATTTTGTTTTACTCACGCATGTAACTTTGGTAATTTTAATGTTTTTACTAAAGATTTTCAACATAGCCATTTTTTGCACTCCACCTCATGAATAATACAGCTGTCATTTTCACATCCTGCCCAAAATGTTTTTCACACCTGTGGCATGGAATAGCATTTTGCCATGGATTTCAACATTTTAACCTATGGGTTTATGAGGTAGTAGTAGTAGTAGTAGTAGTAAAATGTTTATTTTTGTACAGGATAGCAAACTTTAGGTCATAGACCTATTTTCAAAGTTGTCCTGTGTCAAGAATAAACTACATTCATAAGAAGACTATGTTCAAACTTTTGGGTCAAAATATGAAAAATGTGTAAGTTATGACCATTCATTGCAATTTTGGTACGCTGGTAACTTCACAAATTTTAAATATTTTGACTTAGATTTTCAACATAGCCTTCTTTATTACCTGACCATGTATCTCATAGGTGTCATTTTTCAAATCCTGGCCAAAATGTGTTTTCATGCCTGAGGCACAGAATAGCATTGCAGTTGCACAGAATTATGTCTTGGTGGAGATTTGAAAATTTTCTTTACTGGTACATGTGCTGGGGTAATAAAATGGCTATGCTGATAATTTGGTCATGCATCTATGGAGGATGACCAGGCTAGGTCTGAAGGACCCTGTGCTCCCACAGTAAAATAAGGAAAATCGTGGGAGCATGGGGTGCAGGGTCAAAGGACCCTGCTCTCCCTCTGTGACTTAAGGACAGTTATGGAGGGTGGGATACAAGTAAGCTGTCTGAAAAGAAAGAGGACTACTGCAAAAACTTTGTTAATGCATCGGTTAGGGTGAGTAGTATAGTGACAAAAGCAGGGAAATGAGACATTAGGATTTCAAACCCTAATACTCCATCCCCACCACCACTCTGCAAACACTGATAGGCATCGGGCATGTGCCTTGGTCTCATCGGCCGTGATACTCATGCCATTCCACCTCCATGCTGCAGACACTGACAGGCGTCGAGGTGTGCTGGATCATCAGCCCTAACTCTCACCCCATTACATAAGTAAATAAGCTGACATGGGTACAGTATAGGAGAATGGGGTGAGTGTTAGGGCCAATGACCCCAAAGCACAATCAGCACCTGTCAGTGTCTGCAGGTGGTGGTGAGAGTTAGGGCTGAAAACCCTAACACTTAATGTCCCTGTTTTTGTTGCTATGCTACTCACACTAACTGATGCATTATCAAAGTTTTTGCAATAAAAAAAAATAAATGAATATATATATATATATATATATATATATATATATATATATATATATATATATATACACACACACACACATATACATCTATATATACACACACATATATATATATATATATATATATATATATATATATATATATATATGCAAATAAACTATGTTACTCCATCAGTTAGGGTTGAAGGTAAAGCAACAAACATAGAAATATGACATTAGGGTTTCCACCCTAAAACACCTGCCACACCCCTGAAGGAATGATGGGGTAGTCCTCCTTTGGGTTGTCAACCATAATGCTCACCCCACTGCAGTAACAGAAAAGCTAAGATGTGATGGACACAGGTGTGTATGTTTCATGAGTGCTTACAATGGGTGAGCATTAGGATTGACAACCCCAAAGAAGACTACAACCCTCATTTGCTTCAGGGGTGGGGCAGGTGTTTTAGGGTTGGAAATCCTAACATCATATTTCCTATGTTTGTCACTTTATCTTCAACCCTAACTGATGCATTAACATAGTTTGTTTTTTGCAATGAATTTCCTTACTTTTGAGATAGAGTAATTGTATCCTTTTTTACCTGAAGGAGCGTGAGGGCCCCATCCATCCATAAATGCATATATGTACTGTATGTAGCTGTGGAGTGGCCCTGCACTTCCATTTATAGGACAACAGTGACCAAATTGTCAACATAAACATCTTATTACCCCAACTCATATTCCCAGTACTGAAACATTTTGAATCCCACCAAAATGCAATTCCGCAATTGCACCACCATTCTGCTCCATGGGTATAAAAAGACATTTTGACCAGGATTTGAAGAATGACAGTTGTGACATACATGAGGTGGTATAATAAGAAGTTTATGTTGAAAATTTGGGGTCAAAATATTCAATATTTCAGAAGTTATGAAAGTCCATAGCGAAATTGCAACAAATGGTCATAACTTTGCCATTTTGTATTATTTCACCCAGATTTTCAACATAGCTTTGTTATGACCCCTGCTCATGAACAGGGCATGAAAATGTTCAAATGCTGCCTGAAGGTGAATTCACAAGTGACCAAGAAATCACTTTGGGCAGGAGTTGCATAATGCCAATCATACTGTTCGGTGAGGTGGGGTCCCCAAAAGGCCATGTTGAAAATTTGGGGTCAAAATGTCAAAACATGGCTGAGTTATGCATTATAGTTAAACCCCGATTTAAATATATTGAACTGCATTTACTTTAGTTTCTCATATTGCAGTCACTGGTTCCAGCAGCAAGGTGTATCTTCCATTGGGAGAGCGGAGCTCGAACCTTAGGGCCTGTTCAGGTGAGTGAGGGTGTGTGGAGGTGTACTGAGGGTTTAGGTGCTGGCTGCTGAGTGGGAGGTAGGGTGGGGGACTGATCGGTGAGGGACTATGAAGACATGAATGACTTGCTCCCCAAAAAAAACACCAGGACCCAACTTTAAAATAACAGACTTTCTAGAAAGTAAAGTGCAAATGTAACTTAGAGAGAGGGTGAGGCGTAAATAAACTCTACAAAGTAAAAGTGATTTAATGTGACTTTTAAAAGTGAAGCACAGTAACTGTGCTAAAGTGATTTACATGTGATTTTAGTTTGTGCTTATACTGAATTAAAGTTAACAATTTATAACTACATATTTTTGTTTCCCTTGATTTAATAAAGCTCTACTATAATGAATGCAAACTTTGGCTCCATTTTCATTCATTATACTGAGGGTTACTGTATTACTCTTTCCCCATCTTAAGAGCATGTCTCTGGACTCTCTACTTTTATTACATCCCTACTGAGATGTGGTTCCCAAAACTGCCTAAAGTAATCCAGATTTAGTAGACCAATGACAGGAAAGAGTCAAATAAAACCAAGAAAACACAAAACTCAAATATATTTGTTGCAATGCTATCATTTTAAGCCTTTCAGTTTATTAGCCCAATTTCTCCACAGAAACAAGAATCTGACAGTAGATAAGGGCTGCTTGGCCCATCCAGTCTGCCCATTTCCTACCTGCATTCTCACTGCAGACTTAACCTAAAGTTTAAACAGTCTATCTTCATATGCAATACAGTACTCACTCGCTAAAATGTACATCTTCATTATGAATATTCAGCTATAGCAAATGCGACTTGCAGCCTCTGTCCTCTAAAACAGGCTTTGTTGTGGAAATTGGAGTTATTGGTGCTGCTGAAGTAGAATGCAATTCGGGAGCAGTGTAAGAGATCTGCTTCTGCTATGTGGCTATTATGGGTTGTACAAAGTATTTAACTAATGAATTGCCTAATGCTTACCAACTGCCAATTAATCTTACTTATCCCTGTACTTAAGTATTCCTTGCACACCTTCATTTTCTACTCTCCAGCCAGCCCTACACCATATGAGCAGTTCCAGCTATGCCATCGGCAATAAACTAAAAATCCTGGATCACTTAAAGCTAGGGGACAGCTTGGCAAAAATTATGAGCAAATCCGCTTTTCACTTTTTCACTAGGCAGTTCTACTCTAAAAATATTACATTGAGGAGTCAACCACTCAGCATAATTGACACACTTAAAAATATTATTGGAAAAGGCTATTGAGTGAGCTTGTTTAGCTGGTGAGCCTATAAAGGTGCAAGACTGGCTAAAATAAATCACTAATGACCAGTTTATTACCGGGATGGTGATCGGGAGGAGGGACCACTAGACTACCAGGGCTTGATTTTTTTTTACTGAGGATGACAATAAGCCCATGGGGTGGGCAGAAGGACCACTGGACTACCAATGATTAAAAAATAAATAAATAACAAAGTACAGGGATGGCAATCGGTGAACGGGAGGGACCACTGTAGTACCAATGTAAAATTGGGACTACCAGAATTTGGAATGGGATTTTACTGTTCGAACAGTAAAGTTTGAACTTTTAATGGGTGCAAATGGTTATTTACCATTGGAACAGTAAAGTTTGAACAGTAAATAACAAATTGAATGGTAATTACTTAGTGAGTGACGGAACATGATTTACAGTTAAAAACACATATTTGCCGTGGAGCTGTACTAATTTTCAGACAGTCATGGAACTAAGCATATCACTGAGACCTAAATACAGGTGTTATGCTGTCCTTAGTATGCAGCAGTTGTGTAAAACATTATTTTGTAAATTGTTAGAAAAACAAGATGGCTGACAACACAAACACTATTTTCTCTGAGCATGACCAGTAAATTTACAGTTCGAACAGTAAATTTACAATTTGAATTGTTTTCATTTACCTGCCTGTGTTTGGGTATCACAAAATTTTTATAATTCAAAATGGTAATATATTTTTTCACCAAACCACCCAAAGGCACTATAGCACATACTCTATCATCCATAAAAATTACTGAGGAATTTTTCATTCTGTGTGGGCTGTAGATGATGACAAAAATCTCATGTAACCTATGGGAAAATTGTATTTGTTTACCTGTTTTTACCACTTTATATCTCAAAACCATTCAAGCTGCCTTCACAAAACTTTTCAAATTTTGAGACACTGGCAGACTGACTATGCATGCCAAACTTTGGGTTATTTCTTTAAAAATGCCAAAGTTATTAAGGTGCAAAATTTTGATTTAACATTGAAGTGCTGTACCAACCCTAACTATAGAGGCATGACTGCACCCCTATAATATATAGATTGATATAGATATAGATATAGTTATAGATAAAGATTACCCAAATCAGGACACAAGTACATTTCACTCCATTTCTGCATTAAATTCAGTTGTTCTGAGTTAGCTGTCTTACTTTTTGAAGATGATGGCCCAATCAAATCATATATCATACAAACATAGGAATGTGCCAGAAGAAACAGACTACCTAGTCTATCTACATCTGCTCAAATGAGCAGCTAGCACCCTAGTTAGCAGCTGCCCCACCCCTCCATCATCCCACTGCCACCCCACCTCCCCCACTCTCACTCTCCCTCTCCCTGTCCCATGCCCTTTTAAAGCTGTTCACAGTTTACATGATACCACCCATTCTGGTAGTGCATTCTATTTTGCTACCACCCTCTCCATGAAATAGTGTCTCCTCATTTCCGTCTAAATCTTTCCCCTCTATTTTTAGCCTGTGCCCCTGGTGTCCCTCCCTCCTTAGCTTAAAGATGCCATCTGCCCCATCCTTATTGATTCCCTCAGATACTTGAATGTCTCTATTATGTCACCCTGTCCCTTCTATCCTCCAGGGTGTACATATTTAGGCCCTCCCAGCCTTCTCTCATAGTCTCTCCTCCATTCCGCATATCATCTTCATTGCCCTCCTCAGTACCCTCCAGTAGCCTGATATCATGCTTCAGGTATGGCCTCCAAAACTGCACATAATACTCCAAGTGCGGCCTTACCAGTGACCTGTAGAGGGCAAAATCACCTCTTCACCTGGATGAAAACCCTCACCATGCATCCCAGTATTTTTGTTTGCTTTTGTAGCCACTCTCCTGCATTGGTAAATATTGTTCATGGTCCCTGTTACCATTACCTCAGGTCCTTCTTCACCTCAGTGAACCCCAGCTTAATCCCCCAGACAGTATTCTCTCTTGGGTTCTTCACCCTGAACATCTAACTTCTAATGACTCAGTTAATTCATTGGAGGTTAGCAATAGATTTTCTTTACTAGCTCCTCCCCAGCACAATAGGGTTCCTATCCATAATTTTATGGACCCCACTCCCTACGTTGATTGTTGGGGCTCAATCATTAAATATGCTAATAAACAATTTGGTAAGAACATGTTAAAAGTTCATTGTTTTCTTGGAGCAAAGATTGAGTATATTTCATCAAAAATTGATGATTTAATATACAAACCATGTAATGTCATTCTTCATGTTGGAACTCACAAGATTGGTTACGATCATGAAAAGGATATTTGTGTTGAAATTTTGGAACTTGGAAAACATATTAAGTCAAAACGTGTACAGTATATATTTCTAACATTTTACCCGTTCTGAGAGCTAAGTTGGAAAAAACAAAACTATTGAGAGAATTAACTCAAGATTATTTAATTGGTGTTCAACTGAAAATATCACTTTCATTGATTGTTGGAATATCTTTGAGGAAAAAAGGCACAATCCATTTGCAAGAGATGGTCTACATTTAAATAGAGAAGGAATATGTGAGCTTTGTAAGCATTTCCAATATGTTGTTCCATCCTTGAATTTAAACTAACAAATGGGGGGGTAAAGGTAGTAGTAGTAAATTAAATAATTACCAGAATTACACTGACCATTTAAGCTTTCATCTTTATAATGCTCGTAGTCTTAGTTCCAAGTTTGATGAATTAGTTGCTATAATAGGGTTGGAATTCCTGACATCATAGCCATCACAGAAACATGGTGGCCTAATGACCCGGCTTGGGTGAACTACATCTCGGCTATACTTTATTTCACTTAGGTAGAAATAATCATAAAGGTGGTGGAGTTGCTTTATTTATAAATTCAAAATTGAATGTGTCTGACATCTCAAGTAAATTAAAATCTAAAGTCAGCTCGGTAGAATCACTTTGGGTAAAAATTAGTTCCAATAATGCCAATGTCATTTTAGCTCTTTTACAGAGCTCCTAATTCTACTAGACAAGTGTTAGATGAAATTACATCAGAAATGGCTACAGCTTCAAACCTGGATAACCTGATATTTATGGGGATTTTAACTTAAATGATATTGATTGGGGAAGAAAAGAGCAATTTTAATTATTCAAAGACATTTTACAAGTTTGTGAAGAACTACATCTGTTTCAATTTGTTGGATCCCCACTAGAGGCCAAAACATTCTTGATATAGTTTTAGGTAGCAAACTATTCAATATGGTTAACTGTAATGTCTCTACACTTTTAAGCACCAGTGATCATAATGCAGTTACATTTAAACTTCAGTTTTCCATTCAAAATCAGATAATAAAACTTAAATATTTCTATGTCATAAGGCAAATAAAGCTACATTGAATAAATATTTGTCTAATATTGACGGTGTGAATTATTAACATCAGACAATATTGACAAAATATGGAACTCGATTAAAACAGTTATTTTAGATGCAGTTCACAAATTTATTCCTAAGGTAAAGAAAAATAAACCGCTTTCTAATCCAGAATGTATGAATAGTAAAATGCAAAAATGATGAGAAAGAAAAATAAATTATACAAAAAATATCTGAAAAGTAAATGTAACAAACTTTAACATCTTTTATAAAAATACAAAAGAGATGTAAAAAGGAGATTAGACAATCTAAGAGAAATACAGAGATAGACATATCTCAACAAGCAAAAAAGGAAACAACAAAATATTATATAACTATATTAATTCTATTAAAAAATAAGAGTGTAATGTTGGCCCTATAAACATTAATGGAAAGAAATCACTGATAAAATAGAAATGGCGATATTTTTAACTCTCATTTTGTAAATCCTTTAGTGATTCCGTTCCTGTTTCAGAATGTGAGGTTATGTTCAGTGCGGTGGATAGTCATATGGAGACTATGGTAGATGACAAAAATAAACTAGACTCCATAAAAAGGCTCTCTCCAGGTCCTGATGGTTTGTCAGGGCACATGCTACTATTAATGAAGGATTATTTGAAAGTTCCTTAAAGATATTATATGATAAAGCTTAAAACCAGTTCAATCCTTAGATTGGAAAGATGCTCATGTCATACCTCTGTTCAAAAAGGTGATAAGAAGCTACTTGACATTTATCGTCTTATTAATTTGACACCTATTCAGTGTAAAGTCCTGGAACGAATTATTAAGGATAAATTATCTACAATTACATCCATCATTGATCAAAATCAGCATGGTTTCATTAAAGGATGATCTGTAACTACCATTTTGGTTACCTTTTATGACTATATAAGTATAGACTTGATAATAATGTTCCTTGTGATGCAATATTGTTTGACTTTAGAAAACTTTTGATTCTGTACCACACTGGGCTCTTATAAAGAAAATTAAATCATCTCAGCATTAATTCTCAAATCACTAACTGGATTATTTCCTGGTTAAAAACAGAAGACAAAGAGTGGTAATTGATGTTTTTTTTCTTCCTGGAGCCTTGTTTTAAGTGGGTTCCTCAAGGTTCTGTATTGGCGCCTGTAATATTTCAGTTATTTATATCTGATTTGTCTCTAAATATCCAAAGTAATTTTGCTAAATATGCATTGATGATTAAATCAATAGAAATTGCAAGGTCGTCAGATGACTGTGCAATAATTCAAAAGATTTGAATACTTTGGATGCCTGGTCTCTTTGCTGGAATCTAAAATTCAATACATCTAAGTGTATAGTTTTACATTTCGGAAAGTATAACAAAAACATCAATACTATTTATATAATACACCGATAGAAACAAAATTACTTGAAAGAGATCTTGGTATTGCAATAGATTCTGAGTTAAATTCTGAGCATCAAATAACAAATACTATATATAAGGCAAAAAAAATTTGGTGGTCAATCAAACACAATATTTTCTCAAGAAATCCTGTTATATTGTTCCTCTTTATCGCACCTATGTTCATCCCTGTTTGATTTTGGATCCCAGTTATGGCCCCCATATAAGTGTAAAGACATAAGTAGGGTAGAGAAAATTCAAAGAAGGATTACAAGTCCTTCTTCTCTGATAAAATCGTAGCTATAATAATAGACTATATAAACTTAATTTAATGTGCTTGGAGCAAAGACATCTTAGGGGTGAACTATTATTCACTTGGGATATTATCAGGGACACTGATTTGTTGGTTGATTGTGGTTTTGAATTTAAACAATCGAATATGAATACAAGAGGTCATCCTCTACTGCCACCGCAGTCCAGGTGTGAAGCCACCAGCCCTCACAGAAGCCAGGTACGGACTTGCCCTCAGGGACTGATTACCTCCAGGAAGGGAGCCTTAGCTGCCAATTTTTCAGCCCACCCACCCCCCAGTCCTGATTAATACACATAAACCCCACCCGGCTTTCTAGCTCACTCCACCACAGGCTATTGCCAGCCACGCCTCATTGGTTATCTAGGCCTTAATTTTCACTGGTCCTCCATCCTCCCGCGGGAACCATTCATTTCCCTGGCCCTCTATGCCTGTCCTCTGTTGCCACAACTGTTAGGGGCTTTCTAATGCCAGATCCATGCCATGGCCCAACTACTAGCTTCCTGCCACTGCTCATCCATGTTCTCTTCTCCCTCCCTCCCCTCTCCAACATGCCACCACCTCTCCCATGCTTCCCTTTTCCTGCCCAACCTCACTGGGCCCCCACTCCTCCACTCCGGCATCCACTGTCCCTTTCATCCATACCTGGATTCACTCATCCACACATCTCAGCCCTTTCTCTTTGTCCCATCACTCTCTGGTTTACTTTTCAACTACCTCCCTTGCCCAACTCTAAATAATCACCCCAGCCTACTAAATAAGAGACGTCCGCTCACCATCAGTCACATACAGCTATCACACCCTCTACAGACGTAACAAACCTGACTAGGCTTTGCTCCTTTCCTTCAATGACATCTCTGCAGTGGATGCCCTAGATGCACTACTTTCTCTCAACCCTTCAAAAGGCAAATCCCCAGATGACTTGGACCCTAAACTCCTCTACCTCTCCACCACCCATAGCAACTCCACTGCCAAACTCTTAAACCAATCCATTGCTGCCACTGCCATCCCCCAAGCATGGAAGCATGACACTGTCATCCCTCCCAACAGGAGGAGGTACCCCCACCTCCCCTCCAACTACTGCCCTATTTCCTCCTCCCAGTACTAGCAAACTACAAGAGCACCTTGTGCTCACCCAACTTACTTCCTTCCCCTGACTTGACCTAATTTCCACACCCTACCAGTCAGGTTTCAGAAAGGACACTCCACTGCATCCTCCTGCTAAGGCTTATTGACTCCATCCTGACTGGTATGGACAGTGGACTGATCACCTAAGCCATCTTCACTGACCTTGTGAAAGCCTTTGACATTGTCTCCCACCACATATTGCTCTCTTGTCTCGCTGAATCAGGCCTCTCTGTTGCTGCCACCAACTGGTTCAGATCTTTACTCTGGTGGAACCCAGTCCATTAGAGTCACAAATGCTATCTCCTCCCCTTCCTTAACTACCAGTGTCCCCAGGAGTCAGTTCTGGGACCCATACTGTTCTCTATATTCCTAAATGACTTACCACTCATCTGCTGTACTACCTCAATCCACATGCATGCAGATGACTGTACTCTTCTCCTTAGGCTCCAACCCTGAAGTGGTACAAACTAACCTCCAAGCCAACTTCAACAAAGTGCAGCAATGGTTCAGCTCTCACCAGCACTCCCTAAATGTAAAAAACTGTCATGATGACTTTTGGCACACAACAACGCCTGTCCAGACTCCCATCCCTTCCCTATTTCCTCACCCTGGATGGTCAAAATTAGAAGATGTCCCCTCATTCCACTACTTGGGGTATGGCTCAACTGCCATCTTTCCTTCTCAGACCAGATTGATGCTATTTCAAAAATTCACGCCCATGCTGGAAGCACTTTAAAAGAACCACAGTAGCCTCCCTCCCCATGTCAGACGAGAACTGGTCCAGAAGATGATACTTCCTCCTTTGATCACTGTGACATTGTTTATGGGCAGCCCCTAAGTCCACCCTATCTAAGCTGGACACACTTTTAATGCCTTCTGCCGCTTGGCTCTTGATGCCTCACCCTACCCACCACTGTGACCTCTACAGTTCCCTAGCCTACCATCTCAGAAACCACCTCATTTCACACTGTGCTAAATATGTATGTAACCTATGGGTTGGCACCATTCCTTCCTACCTCTCCTCCATGCTCTCAGCTGCCCCTCCCCGCCCATTATCTTAGATCCTGCGACTACCGCAACTATCAATCCCTAGGCAGAAGACTAATGCTGGCAGCATCTTCTCACACTGGTTGCTCAAGCTATGGAATGATCTCCCACCTCAAATTCAGCATTCCTTCTCTGCCCACTCTCTTTCTACCACCCTAGCTAACTTTCTCACCACTAATTGCTCCTGTACCTGATTCGCCATGCACCAGTTGCTTCCCTTCCCTCCCCACTGCCCGACCAGCAGCCTTAGCTTTGCTATAAATGCTGGCATATAGCCCCAACCTATGCACTTTTGTCCTGTGCCTTTTGTCCTGCACCATCATTGTGTTCTATGTCTCTTGTTGCTTATACCTGCATATTACTGTGTGCTAAATTTTCCCTTGTATTGCTGCTATATATCAGTAATTGTTATATGTTCCATACAATAGCCAATGTACTCCATGTGTTGTTGCTTGTAGTTTAATGCAATTGTATCCATATGCTGCTATTTGCCTCTGTTATTTGCTCAGTTGATAACCTGTGTTTATTCAACCCCATTGTACCGCCTTCCCCAGGTCGCACGGAGGCGAGCATCTTGTTGCTCAGTGTGCCTATCCTAGTGAAATTATTTCAATAAATAAATAAATAAATAAATACATGGAAATAAATTTAGAACCCAAAAGAGGGCCTCTTATTTCACACAAAGAATTGTTAGACCTTGAACAATTTATCTTTAGAAGTCATAATAAGCTCAAACAAAACTACATTTAAAAATAGACTGGATAAATACATTGTCTAGTGCTAATACTTCAAGCAGTATGTAAATTAGTGGCTTTAAGGGTCCTCAGGCGTTCTGCACCCTTATTCATTCTTAGTATGACTCTTAGTAAGTGCATAATCTTATACTTTGCATTGAACTCTAGCTGCCATCTCTCTGACCACCTTTAGCTTGCTTAGGTCCCCTGCAGCTGCTTCCATCCCTCCTCTCCATCAACCACTGCTCCCATGTTGGTGTCATCTGTGAACAGACTTACCTGCTCACTATCCCATGTGCAATGTCTCAACAGCTGGCTACATGATCCCTTTCCACTTCCTGACCTTCTGATCTGCCCCGCGTTTCATTGTTTTGTGATGTCTTTACAGGTCAAGCATGGATGCATTCCATTCACTTCAAGAGCCTTGTTAGTTGAACCCTGGCATCAGTAAGTACCAAAACCCAATGTACAATTGGGAAATCACATTTAAAAGATGCTCATTCAAGTGAAGGAGCACACCCTGCACTCCACCTATAAAGTTGTCAAAGTCTAATGGTCAAATACAGTATTTTCATGCAAGCACCTTTAGAGACATAGAAACATAGAAGTTGATGGCAGATAAGGACTGCAAGGCCCATCTAGTCTGCCCATTTCTTTTTCTACCTTATGAATGTGCCATCGCCTTTGCTCTGTCAATGGCCTATCTATTCATACTCATCTGTATTGCTCCTTATGCCTGCCCCATGCCTGTTTGAAGCCCTGCACTGTATTCATATCCACCACTTCCTGAGGCAGGCTGTTCCATGCTTCCACCACCCTTTCTGTGAAAAAGAACTTCCTCACATTACCTCTTAATTGGCCTCCTCTAATCTCATGCTGTGTTCTCTTGTCCTGTTATTTTTCTTATATTGAAACATGTTAGACTCTTTCACCTTGTTAATGACCTTAAGGTGTTTGAATGTTTTGATCATATCACCTCTCTCCCTCCTTTGCTCTAGGGTATACATATTGAGCTCTGTTAATCTGGCCTCATATGTTTTCTGATGCAGTCCCTGCACCATTTCAGTTGCCTTTCTCTGGACTGCCTCAATTTGGTTAATGTCCTTGTGAAGGTGTGGCCTCCAGTACTACAGGCAGTACTCCAGATGGGGCCTAATCAGTGTCTTGTAAAGAGGATTATTACCTCCTTTTCTGACTTGTGATACCCCTACTAATACACCCCAACATCCCCCTAGCCTTGCCTACTGCTTTAGTGGTCTGCTTGGATGATTTCAGGTCATCAGTGATGATGCCCAAGCTTCTTTCATCCCTTGTGACTGCCAGCAACTCCCTCCCAGCCTATAGGTGGTTTCAGGGTTTCTCTTCCCTATTTGCATGATCGTGCACTTTGCATTAAACTCCAATTACCACTCTTTCAACCATTTTGCTAGTTTATCCAGATCTCTTCTCATTCTGCCCATCTCATCTGGATCATCTACTCTGTTGCAGATCTCGGTGTCATCTGCAAACAGACAAACCTTACCCTCCAGTCCATCTGCAATGTCACTGATGAAGATATTGAAGAGGACTGGCCCCAGGACTTAACCCTGAGGTACCCCACTTGTGACTGTATACCGCTTACCACCACTATCTGTTTTCTGCCCATCAACCAGTTTGCCACCCAGTTGATCAACTTCTGACCCAACCCGAGCCTATCGAGCTTATTAATCAATCTTCTATGTGGAACAGTATCGAAAGCTTTGCTGAAGTCAAGGTAGGCGATATCAACTGCTCCCTTGGTCCACCACTCTGGTTACCCAGTCAAAGAAATCTATGAGATTAGTTTGACAGGACTTTCCTTTAAACCCATGCTGTCTTGGATCCTGTGTCTATGGATTCCAGGTGTTGCACTATCCTTTTCTTAAGGAGTGCCTCCATAATTTTGCCCACTACTGAGGTAAGACTGATTGGCCTGTAGTTCCTTGCCTCCTCTCTGCTACCACTCTTGTGGAGCGGGATCACATGCGCCCTTCTCCAGTCTTCTGGGACCTCTCCTGTGCTCAGAGACTCACTAAACAGTTCTGATAATGGCTCTGCTAGTTCCACCCTAGCTCCTTTTGTACCCTGGGATGTATGCCATCAGGTCCCATTGCTTTGTCCACCCTGAGCTTATCGAGCTCTTGTGGGACCCTTTCTTTGTGAAGGGACTAGTGAACACCTCCTCCGCTGTGTCCATGGTGCTGAGCTGTGGGCCCTGCCCTATCTTTCTTCAGTGACTACTGAGCAGGAGTATCTATTTAGGATAGATGCTTTTACATGGTCCTCCTCCTCACATGCTCCCTTGTCCCTTTGATCTTAGCAATACCCCTCTGGACTTTCTCCTTTCACTAATTTATCTATAGAAAGTCTTGTCACCTTCTTTTACTGTTTCTGCTAGTGTTTCCTTGGTTTGGGACTTTGCCTGCCTTACTGCCTTCTCTACTTCTCTTAGGGAAGTTTGGTATGCCTCCTTCTTCATCCCGCTGCGTTCCCTATATTTCCTGAAGGCCAGCCTTTTGGCTCTGACCTTTTCTGCTACTGTTTTGAGAACCAAAGTAGTTTCCTTCTTCTTTGCACTTTTTCTCTCTAACACAATGGGATGTTGCTTCAAGTATTGCATCCTTTTTTTTCAACTCTATTTACTGAGTCGCGGCAAGGGGACCTCTTTCAGGCATCCTCTCCTGTGCCTGCCTGCCTGAGATCCGCTGTAGGTCTATGCCCCTTCTCTCCACCCCTCCCGTTGCCATGACCCCTGGTTTAACCCGTAGGGGCGTGGCCGACCACTTACTTGGGCTCCTTGAAAGACAGACTCTGGCATGGGAGGGGAGGGCTGAGGAAAGCTGAGGGCCGGCCACAGTCAGATCCAGCGCTGGGCATGGAGGAGATGTGCCATCACCTATCCCCACTTGTCAGGTTTTCTGTTTTCTTCCCACCTTCCCTTGCATGTGCACCTCCCGATGCTTGGCACATGGCAACCCAGCCAGCATTGGGCACACTGTAACATGCTTGCCCGTGCTTCTCACACCCTAGTCTCCACTCAGGTGTCGCCAGAGCTCTGGACAACCCCAAGCCCTCCACCGGGACAGGAGAGCAGCCAGCCAGGCACTCAATCCAATCCCTCCTCTGCCGACCCCTGGCACCCAAGCTCACTCCCGAACTTGGGTTGCCAGCATGGTGCTAGGTGTGGCATCCAGTGCCTCAACCCTCAGCACCACTGGGCCGGACAGTGTATTGCATCCTTAATGCTTACCCACTTTGCTGTACTCCTCACCTGTATTTCTTTTGCCAGGGCTAGCTTAACTCTGTTGGCCATCTTATCAAAGTAAGCCCTCTGAAGTCCCATATTTTTGCCTTGGAATGGGATGATTTAGTTCTAGTGGCCAAATTGAACCATACCATGAGATGGTCACTGACCCACAGATGACCTTCTACCTGGAGATCTGTGATCTTTTCCCTGTTATTCAGTACTAGATCTAGGACAGCCCCGCCTCTTGTGGGTTGTTGTACCACTTGTTTGAGGCCCTCCTCCTGCAGGGAATCCACCATGTGTCTAGTTCTGGCAGATGTTCCAGCTGGTATTGATCAATCTGTATCTGGCATGTTGAAGTCTCCCATTTTCAGAACCTCCCATTTAGCTGTCATGTAATATAGTATTATAGTAATATAGTAATTTAGTAATATAGAATGGAATGTGCTAAACTAAGAAATGCTTTGGGAATTGTATGAGATTTAAGTCCTGCCAGTGTCAACTCACAATGTTTTCAGGAAACTGCAAAATCATTTCAAAAGTTCTGAAAGACAGCAGAATATTTCTGTCAGCTTAAAGGTTGGATGACAGCCTCTGCCCTCTGGCACTCTTCCTATATCTTTAAGGGCTTCACAAAAATTCAGGCTGAAATTATTTAATAAAAAGTCAACGATTCAAGTGACAAGGCAAGCAGTACCAAAACATATGCATTTTTACACATTTTCAAACTTACAAACTATATATGTCATAGTTTATTGCAGAATGCAACTCAAACCTAATGGGGTAGCTTTAGTGTTTAAAGCAAGTTCTGGAAGTGTTTCAGGCTCTGAGTCAGTGAGTTAGCTGGAAATCAGACTGTAGAGAATGATGGTTGATTTAACTGATGAAGCAGCTTGCCACTCTGTGCCTGGTTTTGCCATTTTGATGATTCTGTGCAGTCAGCTGTCCATGTCTGACTCTCTCCTCCCTCCCAACATGCCATTTCATCTAAGATATAGCTCGGAGTGCTGCCTGCTGTGCTGCAAAGAAAACTGGTGTTCAGCCCCAAAACTCTGGTGTCTGCATGCCCAGTTCCAACCTTGGCCCGACTACCCCAAAAAACTCCAGCTATCAGGTGGCCAATCTCACTGTCAGTACACATTGAACACTGGTGTATGCTCCAAATACCCATTTTGGGGAGATTTGAATATTTGACACCAGTACTGTTTTTCAGAGTTGGGCTAGAACTGACCTTGATGGGAAAAAGTAGGTAAAAGTATTACAAACCAAAAATGTTATGACTTAAAGAAAATACTTAGAAATATGAATGGAAGTATGGTCCCAGTCATTTCAATATTTTTCTTTATGTCTTAACTTTATGTTTTCTATTATTTGTACCCCACCCTCACAAGCCCTCTGTAGATGTCAACTTTCAACTGCCCCACAAAAATGGGTGTTTCTGGTCAATATTGGCATATGCCACAAATACGATTTTGGAGAGACTTTGAAAGTTGATACTCATAGAGTTCATCAGATAGGGCTAAAAAGACCTTGACAGAAAAAGTAGGAAAAATATTGAAGAACAAAAGTTATGAATAAAAGAAAAGACACTCTGACTGCCCCCCAACTTCATCAGGCAAGAATCAGAAAACCCTGCTCCCAGCTCACCTCTCCTTTTTCCAACATGATTCATTAAATCTTGTCTGGCAAGCACTAACCTGCCTTACTCAAAGCTCAGCTCTCCCCACCCACTCAACTCCTCAAACCTAGTCCAGTAAGCACCTGCCAGCCCCACTCCCAGCTCAGCTCTTCCTCACCTGACCCGACTCGAAACCCTCATCTGGTAGGCACCAACCAGCCCCACTCCCAGTTCAGCTCTTCATCCCCTGACCCAATTCCCAGAACTTCATCTGGCAAACAGCAGCCAGCCATCCAAAAGTTCCACTCTCCTCCCACAAATGGATTCCCTGAACATCATCTGGCAAGCGCCAGTCAGCCCCACTCCCAGTTCACCTCTCCTTCCCTCCATCCCATTCCTCAACCTTGTCTGGCAAGCACCAGCCAGCCCCACTCCCAGCTCACCTCTCACTCCATGACCCAATTCTCCAAACTTAGTCCAGCAAGCAGCTGGCACAAATGCATGCAGTCAAATATTGCTGGCCATGACAATACTTTTTCATGAATGACATGACTGAATTCTGGCAGGGAAGGTTCCAGAGTAAAAGAGCACAAAAGAGAATAACATGTAGTACACCCTTCAAAGGTATCCCATTTTGTTTTGGAAGGATTAGATGCTATTCTGTTGTAGACTCTGAAGTGCAAGGGGGAACCATACGGCAGGCCCAGTAGTAACATGGTGTGCTACCATAGATTACTCAGATTCATGGAGAGAACTTGAATGTCTGCATTCCAGCATCAGGTGCAGAGGTGCTGCTTGAGGCAGTACCCCATCTTCGGGTGACAGAAGCAAAATGTCATGCTCTATTTGTGACTCATGTGCCTGACCAGAAAATGCGTGATACATTAATATCAGAACACTCAGCTGCATGGAAGTTGTAGATGCTTATGTATCAGAGTAGGGTGCCAGGAACATGCTTGTACATAGCCATCAGCATGAGTACTCAACAAAAAAGAAAAGGAAAATGGAAAATGAAACTCCTCATTTAGCTGACCATGCCTAAATGTCACCGCCCTTCAAGACTCAGGCCATGTCTGGCTGAATTCCATGTGTATGCCTAATTTTGTTAATCAGGTGGCTCTTACCATAGGGTTACACCACAGAGTGCTTGGTCAGGTCAGGAATAAAGTTACAAGGAAGTCTGGCACAGAGGTAAGAGACCAACTATGTATGGAAGGGATAGGTGTGGAAAAATATGATGCAATAAAGTAAACTGCACAAAGGCAGGTTGGTTAAGTAGCTTAGAATTTGTAGACTTAATATTGTTTAAGTAGTAGTATTCAAATGAAATGGAATAGTTGAAATATGATCATATGTTTTCTGCTCCCATGCCTTTGTCCCTGTTACCCAACTCCTGCTGGTGCTAGAGCCCTGTTGCCCACCAGATTCACCCCTGACTGCTGCCTTGATGTGAGGGCTATCATCCAGCATGCTGGGGTAGAATTTTCTGCTGTGTTCCTTGTGCCTCCCCTTACCCACATGAAAGCACACACCTGCTGCTAGATTGGTAGGGTGCCTGAAGGCACATGATCACCCACACCATCAATAGAACCTCCACCATGCCACCACCAGAAACAACTAAGTGGGCAGTGTATCACGCTTCTTTCCTCAGAAAAGGAGAGCATCCACTCAAGTGGTTGGAGTCCTCCCTGCTGACCTCCTGATATCCCAGACTTGAAGCAGGTCACTAGTTTGCCTGTGCAGTTAACTACCACTTAGTGCCATAGAGGCAGCTCATGGTCATACTTTTAATGAAAATAACTGTCTTGCAGCAGTGTTTAGGACATAGTGAAAGTAATCTATTGAAATTGTCAACAGAAAGTTACTTGGAATCATTCAGGAAAAGTTAAATGTATGAGCTAAGGTAGTAGCTGAGTCAGTGTCTAGACAGCAGTCGACTTTGATTATATTCCTAAGGTAAAATACAGCTTGCTTCAGAGTGCAAGTGACATTGTTCTTAAAAGGAACCTATTAGTAGAATCCAAGGCAGGGATCACCAGTGAGACCCCATGTGAAGTACTGCTGCCAGTTCTGGGCACTACACTTAAAGAAAGACTAAGATGAGGGCTATCCATTTCATCCCAGGGCATCTTCTGGACCTAACTATCCCAATGCGAGAGCCCTGTTCATTCACCTCCGCCATTCACACTCTCTGTCTCCCCATGCAGTGCTTGATAAATTGAAAACTCTAAAGGGGAGAAAGGGCAGAGAGCGAGAAGTGCAGAAGGTGAATAATGCACAACCCGAGGAGCAGGCCTCCAACACATATTATGGGCCTAAACTAAGTGAAACAACAAATCAAGCAAAAAAACCTTCTAAAATAAAACCCAACCCAACCCAAAATAAATAATAACATCCACTACCCCAACAACTCGGACAAATAATAAAATCCACTACCCCACAACTTTCACTTGAGGGAGTATTTAAACACAATGAAACAAAACAACCAAACACTAATTTAAATGAAATCCCTTTGAAACTCCCCTCTTTCACTGAGGGAGGGATTCAAATTAGAATAAATCAAACTATCAACCCCACCCATACAATAAACTATAATACAATAAAACGAAAAAAGTTAAAACTATGAAAACCACTCAAAAACATTTTTCTAGGTTTTCAAATCACCCACTTGAGTCATTGGATGAGAAAATAGTTCTGCAGTGGAAATTCAGGTCCAGGAGAAAAATAATATCTGCCACCAAGGAGTTTCCACATGAAGAGGTTCAAATCATGAAAGGAAATACAAACTGAGCAAATAACTGTAACTTAAAACCATCAATGAAGGATAAAACTCATAAATATGCCCCTGCTCAATGGGATGTAAAAATAATGCAACACAGTAACAGATGATATTCAGATCCCCAGGCCCTCTCACTACTTGGGGTATCTGAGATGAAGCTGACACTCTCACTGCTCAACAAAATCACTTTAAATAACAGAATATGAGGTCTGACCAGATAGTTGTAGATGCTCTTCCTTTGGAAATAATCCTCCGGTGGTAATCCAGCTTCAGGCAGGAGATAACAAGGGCATAAACACCCTATCTTGTGGGGGCCACCGCCGGAGATGTCTGCCCTGCCGCCATGACTCCCCACCAGCACCAGCCCATCAGCCGACCCAGTGGAGGGCCTTGGTGGACAACAGGCCTGGTCCACCCAGGCATTTACAGACTCCAGTGGCTACATCACTCACCAATGTAATGTTCTCCCAATGTTCTGACACAGAGACTTCCCAAGATCCAGGCTGAATTGCACACCACCAGTTTTCAGCACCGCCTCCAGAAGTCAGCTCCCCAATCGGGAATAAGTTCCAACCCACAGCAGCTCTCCTTGAATTCCACTGACACCAAGTGTCCCTCTCAGCCAGAGACTCATACACACTCACTTCACTCCACAGGCTTCCTCCCTTCATGACTCCATCTCCTGGTCACAACCAGAAAAAAGGCAGCAAGAGGGCAGCAGCAGTCCACAGCATGCATGGACCAAAGGCAATTCACTTCACTCCTATTTTTCCAAATGGTACAGTAGCAATAGCAGCAGTAGAGGACCAATCAAAAGGCCACACTGTATACTTCGAGGATGGCCTGAATGTCCCGATAATGCTCACAACTGAATAACTCACTAATTTTCCTCTCTAACTCAAAAGCGATTTAGCTATTCATGTGGGGAAATAAGCAGAAAGAATAAGCAAAACAGTAGCAAAAAAGTGAACACAAAACACAGCCTAGCTGCCAAAGAGAGCAGCCTTCAGCACGCCCAGCTCAGCAGCCATCTTCCATCCTCACAGTGTAAGCAACTCCGTTTGCTCCAATTCCAAGATAGCTGGGATTGTGCATCAGTTTTAAGGCACAGCTGGTCCAGCCAAAGCAATTCATCTAGCAGTATGCCTGGCCATTGTTGGTTGTCCTAGGGGCTGATGGGTGTACATTGTAGGCACAACAAGGCTTGGCCTGCCTTTGATCTGTGAGTGGAAAGTCACTATCACATGCTAGTATCCTCAACCATGGTACTTAGGTCTGGATATCAGGTACACAGTTAAATGGGTACCCTTGACTGTTTAAGGGATGCACTCCCTCATTAAGAGAGGAAAATACTGGAACACCTTAGGCAGGAGGGTACAGGGATTGTCTTTCAGCAGAAGACCTACCTAACTGAGTGAAAGACTGATAAAACTTAAATATGGGTGGGTCTCACAGATCTACAAGAAGTTCTTTCCCACCAAAAGTTTGGAAGTGACAAAAGAGATTTAGGATCCCAGGTGCCAGGGATTCCAATGAAACCCTTAAAATGGATTCACGAGCATCAATGTTGCTTTCAGGAGATGTACCAGACCTTCTACATGAAAGAAAAGGCCCTGTCATAGAGGACCTAGACTTCTTTATGGCTCTTTGGGGCTCCCCAGATCCCTGATCAGCCAAAGGAATATCTGGACAGACCTTTATGTCTGAAGAGTTGGAGGAGCATTGAGGCAGATGCTGGTGGGCAAGGTGCCCAGGGCTATGGCCTTCCTGAGGAATTCCAGCACTCATTTAATAAGGAGCTCATAGACCCCTTGAAGGAGGCCTTGGATGAGGCATGCAAAAAGGCTACTCCCCAGTTCATGAGGGCAGCCACTATATCACTTATCCTTAAACCAGGAAAAGACTCTCACTTATCTGCACTGAATGCAAAGTATTCACAAAGATTATGGCCTCATGGCTGCAGGAGGTACTCACAGACCTGACAGATGGAGACCAAGCTGGCTTCATCCCACAGAGGAAAGAGTCACACAACACAAGGCAGCTGCTAAACCTCCGATGGAAAGCCTTCCTTCAATGCTTGCCCATGTCCTGGTGTCACTGGATGTGGAGAAGACCGTCAACAGGGTGGAATGGGCTACCTGTTCCATGCCCTGAGATCCTTTGGAATAGGGAGACCTTCATTCGCTGGGTTTGGATGTTGTATCGGGGCCTAGGCTAAAGTGCTAACTAACTCCTTGGGGTCGGTGGCTTGTCCCTAAGAAGGGAGACATGGTACGGCTGCCTCCTTTCCCACTGCTTTTGCATTAACACTTGAACCCCTGCTAGAGGCCACAAGCCTCAGAAAGATAATACAGGGAGTCAGAATGGGAGTGGAGCAGAAGGTTTTGGCATATGTGGACAACATTATGCTTACTCTGACTCAACCTGAAGAATTGGTATCAAGTTCTCTCATTGCTGGAACACTTTGGCTGGCTTTCTGGTTACAAGGCAAATGTGGCCAAGTCTCATTTATTGGCTGTAGACCAATCAATTAGAGCCTGCTGGGTTTCCATGGGTTCACACCTGGTGCAGGATCAGCTTAAATATCTGTGCATCAACATCTCCTAGGCCTGGAAGACCCTGATGAAACTTAACTTTACACCCCTACTGGCAGCCATGGACCAAGACTTAGAAAGATGGAGCATGCTACAACTTTCACACTGGGACAGGCACATGCATGCAAAATGGTGGCAGCCCCAAATATTTTGTACAATCTGAATAACCTCCTATCTTTCTGAAACAAAACTCATCAAGTCCCTGCTCAAGAAAATTATACAATTCCTGTGGGACAAAGGCCCGGATGGTTCAGCTTTCAGAAAACCATTCAACACACAAGCAAGGGAGGGGTTACCTACCAGCCTTTGCTCCAAAGCACAACACTCTACATCCTTCTCTCCAGCTATCTCAAGCCTCCACATCTGACCAGTTGATTTACCAGCCCAAATGGGTGGCATGCGAAGAAGTGTCACTAGAGACTTACCTGGAATCGATAATATGCCTTGGAATGTTGGCCAAGGAATTGAAAGACCATCCCACCTAGCTGTAACCATGAAATCTTGGAAAACGTGGGCACAATGGAACCTGACTTATTCAACTAGCTTCCCCAAATGGGGTAATAGAAGACTCACCATTGCCAAACAACCAATAGATTGGACGATCTGGGCCTCTAAGGGCATCCTCTGTCTGGGGTAACTGACAGATCAGCACTTGAGTTATCTAAATCATTTAATCTACTAAAAGTTGAGTTCCTGATCAGCAAGCAACAACACAGGCAATACCTCCAACTGTGGCATGCTCTGGGTGGCCTCTTGGTCCTTCTCTCAAGTCCACTACTCTGGAAACAACAAAATTGATAAATACATAGCAGTTTGGGGAATCTTCTTGAACACTGCAAAATGCCTACAGAGTACTTCATGCCATCCTGTCTATGGCAATGAAAGGAAACCCTATGTCTTGGGTCCACACCCCACACCCCTCTATCTGCACCTCCCCAGTAGCAGAGCTGACACCCTCTAACCAGTAAGGCAGTAACTCTCATACCACAGGCTTATCACTATGGCAATAGTTCTGCACTAGTCATTGCAGCAATTAGAATGATATCTATGAGGGTACCAGTGTTTTATATGACTCTAGCTTTAACACATTATGTACATCTAGTTTGAAAATCGTGTGTATTCATGTTGTACGTCCATGGGGTGGTATTTATCCACCATGGCCAGGAAGATTTTGCTCTCTCCTGTTTTATATTTGGTTTTAGAAATTCAATAACATGTTGATCATAGAAAGATATTAAATGCATAGAGAGAGAGAGAGAGAGAGAGAGAGAGAGAAAGAACAGTGAAAGGAACATAAGTCATTAGGGAACTGAGTATGTGTCCTGTAAGCATAGCATGGAAAATCTGGGGTTGTTCAGCCTGGTAACACTGAGAATAAGGGATTTAATCCAAGTGTATGAACTAATTAAGCAGGGGACAGAAACAGGAATGCTAAATATTGTGGAGAGAAGAAAGATCAGGATCACCATTAGGAATTTCAGGAAACTAAGAAAGTTTGAGGAAGAGAGCAAGTAAAGCACAGGCTCTCACAAGGTTGCTTCCAGTGTGGAACAGGCTGCCAAAATCAGTAATGGAATTAGAGGAACCCTCAACTTCAATAAATATATAAGGTAGGTAAAGGCAAAGAGCTATTACCGCTGAAAGGAAGGGAACACTTTCTCTGGACTTAAGGTCTTCCATTTTAATTCTTAAGTTCTAGCATTTATGACAAACACCAAAAGGGTGACTGTTATGTTAGTAAGTATACCACAGAGACTCATATCATTTATGCTACAAATTAATCCTCTATAAGAAATTCTATATTTGCTATATTAAGGTAGAGAAAGTAGTAATAGTAATAGTATTACAGTAAACTTGATATTGCCTCTATATTAGTTTAGCCCAAACATAGCCATGAGGTTTCTTTTATATCTCTTATATGGCTCCCTTTATAACTGGGCTAATCTGTGGTCCTGCATCACTGGCATACTGCCTGCCCTGGACTGGAAGATGTGGATGCAGTCACATAAAATTGGGAGTAGAGTGGAGCCTGGCAACTATAAACAAGGCCCTCATTCTCCATAGCACTGTAGATGTAACATGGGCAGCATGGACTCTAAACTTCAATTGAACTGTTAGGGTCAAGCTCTGTGGCAGAGTTTAACATTCTGTGGCATATGAAACAAATAAATACAGAGCCAGTTTTGGGGGACCAAGCAAGGATGGTCAGTCAGGAGGACCTAATTTGAACCACATAAATTTAATTTACATTATTTCCATTAAACCTCCAGTTTTATGCCTTTCTGCAGCTGTTCTGTCTAGATTTATCTGAATCTATTCAGGGTTTAGTGTCATTTCATGTAACATTAACAGCTTATTTTAGCCCCGCCTGCTAGCAGCAAAGTTAATCGTTGAATAGCTATTCCCCAAGGGGAGCCTGAAATAGCCTAGCAATGAAGAACACAAGACTCCCTTACTCTGTGAACATCTATCAGATGCACAGATACAGTAGACTGGCTTTGTGGGTACACAGAGGCTTCCCATATTGCCATCCCAGGAAACTGCCATACATTAAAAATATAAAACATTAAACATCTGCAGTGCCAGTGTAATTATTTCTTTCTGTGTTCATGCCTTCCTTGTACAGTTTTGTTTTACATTTTAAATAAATAATCTTTCACTTAGATGTCATCTTCCTTACCTTGGCTTCAACGTTTCTTTATTTCTTTTATTTGTACTTCCTCACCTAGCCTGAAAGCTCTGGCATCTGCAGCATTCACTGATCATGGTCTATCCTAGAGAGGGTGATCCCAGGATCACATCTGAACATGAATTACTCTCAAGGAGCCTTGATGCCCTACCACTGACCTATCAGGGTGGCTCAGAGAGACTGAGGGACTTCAATATGTATACCCTGGAAGGGGTACATGATAGAGACTTGTAAATACCTCTCAAGATTGAACAAGGTATAGTAGCAAAATATTTTTCAGAGGAGATGGTGCACAAGAACAAAGGGCTATGCAATGAAGCTGGAAGAGAAAAATTTAGGAGGATGTGAAGAAGTACTCCTTCACTAAAAGAATGGTAGATGCCTGGAACAGTCTTCCAGTGGAAATAGTGGGGCAAAAACAGTGGTGGGCTTCAAACATGTATGGGATAGGCACAATGGAATCCTAGTTGGGAATTGAGGGACGGGAGGTAGCTGGAGATCAGGTATGGTCTGCAGTGATAGTATAGGCAGGGACAAATGGGAAAACTAGGTGGGACAAGTGATCCTTATCTGCTGTCAGATTCTACGTGTCTATGATTTTATTTTCACTTTTTCTGCCTCTGTAGTCTCATTATCTATGTTTCTAAATCAGGCAAAACTCCTTTTCCAATTGTTAGCTAAAATCCCTGTACCATCCACCAACGTCAAAAAGCAGACACACACAAATGTTTGGACTGAAATGCTTTTTACTTATAAAGTGCCAGTAAACCACAAACCTCTCAATGAGATGCAGCGAGCACCTTCCACCAAATCTCCAACCGGTTGGAGGTTTGGTGCAAGGTGCTTCTGCTGGTGTCCTAACTGAGAGGTTTGTGGTTTACTGGCACTTTATAAGTAAAAAGCATTGCAGTCCCGAACATGTGTGTGTGTCTGCTTTTTCGACTTGGTAGATGGCAGGATTTAGCTCATAATGATTCTTGCTTTTCCCAGCACA